>JAPQWV010000014.1:10422500-20422500 GCA_027422505.1 Craterostigma plantagineum
GCCCAAAATAACTAAAGATAAGCATGAGATTTCTTAATGAAGGGGGTAAGACACGATTGGAACTATGTCACCCCTTTCTACTACTTAGCATAAAAATGTTCATTAAGAACACACTAACCAACGTAACCCAAGAAGCAAGAAAGGAAGAAGTCGATCAACGAAGCTGGGAAGAATATTTTTGGCAAGCTTGATCGAGTTTTCAACTTAGGAAATTATCAAACTAAGCTAAGGAGGTAAGGATATTACACGTGTAAATCTTCCATTAGCTTAAGTATTTAACAATTCTACATGGTTTGGTAATTAGTAAAAGTTGGAGCGTAGAAGGTGACGAGAGAAGCAGACAAGATTTTTGGCAAGTTCAACTCGATTGTCAACCTAGGGAATGAACTCAAATTAAAATTGGGAGGTAGGTGGTTTTTTACCCCTACAAACCGTACTACTTTCCTAAAAATATTTAGAATTCGGATGAAAGGTCATCCGAATTCATAAAGGTTCATTTTACGATTTTCGGGGTTTCGATGAGGTTCTTACGTGCTATGATGTGCCTTTGGAACTCAAAATATGAGTCCTGTATTTTGATGCTATGGTTATGTGGTTTGAATTGTTGACCGAGCTAGTAATTCTGGAAAATTTAGGGTTTTTAAAATGAAGGTTTGAAGAAATCGGACAATTTTAGGTTTCGGGCAATTTTATGTTTCGCGGGCCATTTATGATTTCGCGAATTGAGTATATAAGTCGGGTCGCGGAACTTTGTCGCGGGCCCAAAATTTTTCGATGTGTGAGTAAAACAGGTTTTCGCGGGCCAGAGACCGGGCTTCGCGGGCTGAAGCATTTCGCGGGTTGTGAGAAATGCCGGGCCGATTTTGTGTTTCGCGGGCCGATTTGATTTCGCGGGGTGATTCCTGTGAGAGAAATCGGGCGATTCGGGAACTCGAGTCGGGCTTCGCGCGTTTGATCGAACGATTCACGGATTCGGCGAAAGCCTTTGCGAATCGAGCGTTGACCCGAACATTCGCGGGTTGACCAACGTTTAAAATGTGGAATCGGGCGATTCGCGAAACGCGGAGAGTGATTTCGCGAAGTCTGGCATTGACCCGAACGTTTCGCGGGTTGACCAGTCTTTAAAACGTGGGATTGGGCGAAATCAGATTTGGGCTTAGACCATAGTTGACCGACAAGTTTATTTTGGGCTTTTGCCCTATTTCAGGCCCAAAATGTTTTAAATAAAATTATTTTCAGCCCAAATCATTTTAAAATAAAATATTCTCTTACTATAACTAATATTTTCGGGTCAACCCATTTTTTAAATATTTTAAGATTATTTTGGAATTTAAAACGTTCGGCCTAGTTTAATAATTGTACGAGTTATATGATACGTGTTATATGTGAATGAATTATGTGTGCATTTCACGACAACGTGGGAGATGATGATATCGTATTTATACGGAGACGCCTTACGGTGTCGGACGAGTGGGTAGAGTGACCGTTATTGGTCATCAGGTCTAAACTCGCATGGCACCTGGTGGGAGAGGGGGTTTGCGACACCCATCTACTCGGGATTGAGCCACCCGAGGTGTATACCACCGGATATTATTTGGCTCAGGGACGGCTGACAGATGTGAGATTTCTGTCCACCCGGGTTAGTGGTATACTACTTGGGGAAAAACTGTCGGGTTGAGATTGTGTGCGGAATGAGCGATCCGGCGCGGCCGGCGTGGGCTACCGCATGTTTTATGGCGTACTTTGCCATTGCGCACGTGGGTGCCGAGTCTAGCCGAGGGCCCTGTTATGTGTTGAGATATGACGTAGGTTCGAGCGTGCATTTTATTATGATGTGAGGATTTGGGATTGGGTTGAGTGCACGTACGCATTGCATGTTTTACTACCACCTACTGGGCAATTTTGCTCAGGGTTTTATTTTTGTAGGTAAGACTGGGCCCGACACCGATGAGTGTCAGGGTAAGCTGTAGGCTGGCTGGCAGCGGTGACTCCACGGGTTTTTGAGGGCGGCGCAGTACATGAGACGCGACCTGTGGAGAGGCGTAGGATAGTCGGGTTCAGATTTTTGGGGCTTCGGCCCGTTGTATTAAAGTGACGGGTTTGTAAACCCGACTTTAGAATATATATGTATATTGTTTTCTTAGAATGTTTTCGTTAGACTGGGTCCTCCGCGACTTTCGTTGCGGAAATCCGCCAATTAACTTAATTAGGAAGTAGGGTCGCCACAGGTGTTATCAGAGCGTAGGCTTTAGATTCTGAAGACTGTCCATGTACTGCCGCTCAAAAGCCGGGAAAACCAGCCTTGCCTGTAAGTGTTATGTGTTTATGTGATTATGTGACCTTATGTGCCCGTTTATGTGCGTTATGTATAGTAATTGGAAATGACGAGAGGAAGGCCGAGGAATGTGTTCGTAGGAGAATCAAGTCGTAGGGACGTACATGAGTCCCCGACTCGTGAATGTGACACTATCCATCATCTGATTGAATTAATCCAACGACAGCCAGACCAGATCAACGACCTTATCAATCATCGAAGCTCATTCGAGCACCGTTCCTCCCCGCAACCTGATCGAGTGGAAATCATTGGGGAGAGATTCAGTAAACTAAACCCCCCAACTTTTACCGAGGCCGCTAACCCTGCAGTGGCCGAGGACTGGATTGGCACGATTGAAGATCTCTTCATCTATAGGTGTACCAGACAATGAGAAGGTATTGTGTGCCGTTTCCCTGCTTCGTGGAAGCACGCGTTTCTGGTGGAACACCGTAAAGGTGTGAGAAAATCCCGCTGTTATGACATGGGAACGCTTCAGGGAGCTCTTTTACGACAAATACTTCACTGCTCACGACCAAGAACAGCGGATGTATGAATTTATGAACCTGAAGCAAGGCCATATGCTGGTTGCGGAGTATATCCGTAGATTCGAAGAATTATCCCGTTTTGCACCCCATCTCATAGCAACGAATGTGCTGAAAGTTACGAGATTCCTCCAGGGACTAAAACCCGAGTTCTATCGAGACTTAAGTGTAGCGGGTGTACGACAGCTAGATTTTTGCCAAGCGACGGAGCGTGCACTTATAGCAGAGCAGGCGGAAGGAGTAGTGAGGGAGGCTCAGGAAGCAAACCGGAAAAGAGAGAGCCAGCAAGGAGAAAGCAGCCAGAAGCATCAATTTTTCAGTAAGGGCCCGAAGAACAAAGGCAACCTACCGGGTCAGCAGATGTGGCACCCAAACGCTTATCAGGGACCGACCAATGTCCCCAATCAACCACCGATGTTAGCGCTCCAATGCTAGCAGTGCGGGCGAAGTCATGTTGGCATCTGTTATGGACCCCGACCATTTCAGACTTTGCAATGTTTCAGGTGTGGGGAAACCGGACATGTTTCACGAAATTGTACGAGAGCTCAGTGTCTACTGCAGAATCAGCCACAGAATCTAATCCGACCTCCACCGGTGCCTGCACGTGTTTTCACACTGACGAACGAGGAGGCGGAGGCAAACCCACCCGTGGTTACCGTATGTTGAATATTTTCCACGTACCGTCTTCAATCCTCATTGATTCTGGAGCCACACATTCGTTTGTGTCGGCTAGTCTCGTGACTAGGGCGGAAATCTATCCCACCCATTCTTCACGCAATTTCGTAGTATCCCTACCACATGGAGATTCAACTCGGACGAATTTAGTGGTAGAAAATTGTCCCGTTAGTATTGAGGGTAGGGAGTTGAATGTAGATCTAATAGTAATCCCGATGAATGACTACGACATCATATTCGGGATGGACTGGCTCTCAAAATACGGGGCCATCATTGATTGCTCAAAGAGGATAGTTAGGTTCCGATCACCCGAGGGAGAGGAATTTGAATTTTCGGGAAAGAAAAATAGTAAATCAATCCCTCGGATTTCTCCCTTGAAAGCTCAGCGACTCGTAAATACGGGCTGCGAGTCATTCTTGGTTTTTGCGGTGAAAGCTGAGGAATCTTCTCAGCTGAAGCTCGAGGAGGTTCCAATAGTGAAAGAGTATCCCGATGTATTTCCCGAGGAACTACCCAGATTACCTCCAGATCAGGAAATCGAATTCGTTATCAATCTTGTACTTGGAGCTGCCCCAATCTCTAAATCTCCGTATCGGTTAGCACCGAACGAATTACGACAATTGAAGGAGCAATTGGAAGAACTGTTGCAGAAAGGTTTTATTCAACCCAGTTTCTCACCATGGGGAGCCCCGGTATTATTCGTTAAGAAGAAAGACGGGTCAATGAGAATGTGTATCGATTATCGTGAGCTCAATAAAATCACGATTAAGAATAAGTATTCGTTGCCTAGAATAGACGATTTATTTGATCACCTACAAGGGGCGACGGTGTTCTCGAAGATCGACCTACGTTCCGGTTATCATCAGTTGAGGATTCGTGAGGCCGATATTCCTAAAACCGCATTCAGCACGAGGTACGACCACTACGAATTCTTGGTCATGCCTTTCGGGCTAACGAACGCCCCAGCTGCTTTCATGGATTTGATGAACCGGGTGTTTAAGGAATTTCATGACCGTTTTGTTATCGTCTTTATTGACGATATTCTTATTTACTCTAAGACGAATGAGGAACACGAAGAACATCTAAGAACGGTCCTTGGAATTCTTCGGGAGAAGCAACTATACGCCAAATTTAAGAAGTGCGAATTCTGGTTGGAACAAGTGGCTTTTCTGGGGTACATTATTTCGGGAAGTGGATTTTCGGTAGACCCCAGTAAGATTGAAGCGATAGATAAATGGCCGTGACCGACCACTCCCACAAAAGTCAGAAGTTTTCTCGGGCTCGCTGGATATTATCGAAAGTTCATTAAGGTTTCCAGCATAGCCTCGACACTTACGAATTTGACAAAGAAGAATGTTCCATTCAAGTGGACAGTAGAATGTGAGCGAAGTTTTCAGGAGCTGAAGAAAAGACTGACGACCGCTCCAGTGTTAGCAGTACCTTCGGGTACTGAAGGGTTTTCATTATATAGCGATGCCTCGAAAAATGGTTTGGGGTGCGCGTTAATGCAAAACGAGAAGGTAATTGCTTATGCCTCCCGACAGTTGAACCGTATGAGAAGAATTACCCCACCCATGATCTTGAACTCGCTGCAATAGTGTTTGCTCTCAAAATATGGCGACACTACCTATACAGAGAAAGGTGCGAGATCTTTACAGATCATAAGAGCTTTAAGTACTTCTTCACACAGAAGGAAGTCAACATGAGGCAAAGAAGATGGATTGGGATGGCGCCTTACGAAGCCTTGTATGGGCGTAAATTCCGATCCCCAGTTCATTGGGATGAAATCGGTGAGAAGGCGCTATTAGGTCCTGAAATGGTTCGTGAAATGACTGAAACTGTTGGTAAAATTCGGGAGAGAATGCAAACGGCCCAAAGTCGTCAGAAGAGTTATGCAGACAAAAGACGGAGGTGTTGTAAATAAAGTGATTAAATAAATTAGGAATTGGTAAGGCGTGTGGAATTGCGTTCGCCAGCCAAGTACGAGCTGCATCGGGTGGCCATCCGCAGACTATGGCGTGTGGCTTGGTAGTGCGTTTGACTTGTGTAGGTAGTGTTTGTGCTTGTACCCAGTAGCCTGTTACTGGTTGGATTGCGGAGCTTATCTCCTGCTCACTATGTACATACCTTTTCGCTTATATATATATGGGACATTAAAACCAAAAAAAAAATAAATTGATAAAGGCCCAAAATAACTAAAGATAAGCATGAGATTTCTTAATGAAGGGGGTAAGTGTCAGGAACCGAAACCTTATATCATAATTTCATGCATTTACATAAATTCATGCATTCTTATGAATCATTTTAAAACAAAGGTATATGTCGAATAAGGTATTTAAAGTATTATACTTCTAGGTTCTCAAAGAGATAAGTGGTGAAGAAGTGAATGTTACGGAATTAGTTTTTTTCTAAGTATGAATTTTCAAGGTTTTCTCAGGTTTTGAGAAATTTTATATATTAATTAAAGTGATTAAATAAATTAGGAATTGGTAATATCTTGAGATTCTTTAAAGGGGAAGAAATATTTAAATGATATTAAAGTATGGCAAAAGAAGAATTTTGAAACCCTTTAAGTATAATACCGAAATTCGTTAAACAAAGATCTCGAAATTTGTTCTATGAAGATCTAGAGATTCCTTAAGTAGCAATTTAAACAATTTATAGAGCTAGGCGTCGAAAACTTTGATTTCGAATTACTCAAAGAGATTTCGAGATCTATATGCAAATATCAATATATCGAAAACCTAGCTTCAAGGGAAAGTAGAATAATAATATAACCAATGTTTCTTGAAGATAAGATAAGCATTACAAAAACATCGATGTCATTTGACTACTAATACACGTAAACTGCAGGATAAGTAATAAGGGAACAGTTTATGTTAATTGAATAAATATCGAAAACTAAGATTTGAGGGAACAAAAGCTAATAACTCACATCACAAATACACTGTCGAAATTAAGATAGAGAAAAGGAAGAAAAGTTACACACAGTAAGCAACTAAGGCTAATAAGGGTATGGATTATTGTTATGATTTTATGTTTCTAGTTATGATTAACATGTTTAAGGTATTAACAAACCTGAAAATTCGTATTTGTTCATGATATGTTTAAATTCGTTTTTTTTATATATCTAAATATTTGAAGTTTATAAGAAGTTCTTGATATCCTTAAGAATATTAGGGTTTGATCGGACTTTGGAGAATTTTTTAAAGGAAAATGGTGTTTTTAAGTGTACCGTTTTCCAGATTTTGATTGATTTTGAACGAAATTTTGAAGATATGAAATTTAAAGATCTCGATGTCATATTGTAGTTCTCAACATAGGTTTCGAAATTGGTTAGCAGAATGTCGAAATGGTATTTTGCGAGATAGTGTTCATAGGAAAATTAGAAAGTCGGTTAGATAGATCTGGAAAACGGTACACTTAAACGGCGACCACCATCCGCCTCGCCACTGCTCGGCACCGGTCGCTCCCCCACCCTCCATCGCCGGGCTCAAACGGCGATGGGAGGTTTTTAACCCCCATCTCTTCTATCCCTTCTTCTTAGTGACCTTTTGACTTCTCAACTTCTCGTTTCCTATGGCTACCTCTGAGATACTGAACGTGGACCCTCTCAGTTTGCTGCCGGATTACGGCTTGCTCCGGAAGTCCATCCCCGAGTTTGACAGCCTCTTCGATGTTGCTACGTTTGAGGGGCTTTTTGGCCGCGTCACCAGCGCACATTCCGGCCCTCAGACTTTGCCGGTGTGCTGCCCACCTTCTCCAAACCGGCCGAAACCTCCCACAACTGGGATGGCGCTCACCCATGAGCCTGCACCTACTACCCCGCTGCTAACACCAAGGAATAACCCGTCTCGACCGCTGTGGATACCGCATCGGCGCCGACGGCTCACCTCCCACATAGGCCCTCTGCGTGACCCTATTCATGACGCGCGTAGACCAATGCGGAGGGGCACACCACCACCACCAGCTCGCTGTAACCTGCACTTGGTAGATCAAGCTGCTGAAGATTCGCCGCCTCTAGTTAGCAGTTCGGCTACCATGGAGCCTGAAGACGGAATTAGGGTTCCGACGGCTGCAAACCCTAATACTATTGGGCCTACTGCGACTAATAATGGGCCTGGACTTGAGGTGAAAGCAAACCCTAACACTGCTGGGCTTAATACCACCCCTAATGGGCCTGCGCATGAGGTGGATGCTAATCCTCATAATGGCCCTAGACATGTGGTGGATACTTACCCCAACACCGTTGGGCCTAATACCCCTATTAGGCCTGGACATGTGGAGGATGCAAACCCTGGCACCTTTGGGCCTCCCACCACCCTTAATGGGCCTACACATGAAGAGGATAAGACTGCGTCCACCATTCCTGGGCCTAACGTTTCCTTCCATGGGTTCTCCGATGATAGCTGACTTTATCTCCCGCTCCGGCCATACCGAACCAAACCGCACACTGGGTTGCCTGCGGAGGTTCCACTGCCCGGAATTCTTAGTCCGGGACCATCGTTCTCTGACATTGTTCTTGGCGCCAACAGCAATCGGGAATGGTCTAGCTCTGCACGCCTTCCTTTATCTTACACAGCGCCCAGCGTCATAGATGGAGTCGCTGCTGCACGGCCTTCGTGGGAAGTTGCTCAACAAGGCATAGCACGGTGAGAACATACGCTTGTCGGGTATTTCCTTGGGAAGCGCCCGTACTTCCCACATGTTGAACGCTTTGTCCGATCTATTTGGAAGAACCTGGTCGAAGTAAGATCGACTATCAACGGATTTTTCAAGTTTCGATTTAACTCGGCGGAGGCGGTAGCTGCGGCCTTGGAGGGTGGACCATGGCTCTTGCAGGGGCAGCCGATCTTCCTCGAGGCTTGGCATACGAGACTCTCTTTTGAAAAGAAACAGCATCCGACTATTCCGCTTTGGGTTAGACTCCGAAACGTCCCAACGGAATACTGGACGCAAGCCGGCCTAGGAATCATTGCTAGTGTGCTCGGGAAGCCCCTTTTTGCGGACGCAATGATGGCTCGTGCGGAACGCCTTGAGTATGCTAGGGTTTGTATTGAAATAACATTGACGGAACCTTTTGTCGAACGGTTCAATATCCACATTCCAACTAAGGATGGTAGCTCCTCGGGTGTCGTACCCGTTAGTGTCGAATATGAGTGGCGACCGAAGAAATGCTCGTCATGTGACTCATGGGCCCATAGTATCGCGACTTGCCCCAAAACCCAGCCGAGACAACCGCCTAAAAATTCGGCCAAGACCCCCCTGCTCCCTAACAGCTCGACTACGTCTCCAAAGGCTGCCACGGCCATGCAGCCTAAGAAACCGCCGCCGCAACTGTCTACGGTGACGACACATAAGCGTGCATGGCGTCGTGTGGAAACCAAGGGTAAAGGCATAGTTCATAAGGAGGCCAACATGGCTGGCCACGATGGGGAAGGCAAGCAACGCTGCCCTACCCATTCTTTCGATCGCAATACTCCCTCCACTACCAGAGGCGTTGGGACGCCTTACCACCACGCGGATCGTAACATGTTTGAGGCTCTCGCTGACCTCGAGGCTGACCATGAGGTGACGAACAATTGCACCCAAGATCCTATAGCTGGCCACGACGCTGGTGACCTCTGATCCCGCTCACCGCTTGGATGTGGGTGCGGCGCTGTTTTGGTGGTTTGCTTGGACGGACTTGGCTTTCTGCTTGCTTTTGGCTTTCTTTATCGCCTTCGGCTTGTTGTATCGTTGCTGTTTTTGTGGCCTTGGTTGTGTCTTTGGGTGTAAGCTAGTAGCTTATTACCAGTTGGTATGTGCTCCTTGAGCGAACCACATGTACTGCTTTCCTTTTTTATTTAGTGATCATTTTCCAAAAAAAAAATTAAGTAAATCTCGAGATGAATTAGACCAAGAAACCAAGAAGATTTCGACATATAATTTCGAGATAAATTAGGAAGATTTCGAGTTATGATTTTTCAAGATGTAGAAATTCATTTAGATAGAATGTCGAGTTATGATTTCGAGTTATGATTCGAGATTTTGAAATCCGATTAGATGGAATGTTGTAATAGGACTTTGAAATTTATAAAATCGATTACATAGATTTCGAGGTATAATCTCGAAATCAATTATGTAAATCTCGAAATAAGGTCTCGAGATTAAGAAATACATGATAGAATCTCGAATATAAATCTCGAAATGGAATAAGAATTGTGAAACTTGTTTCGAAATCTTCCATGGTACATTTCGAAATTGGCTAAGAAAATGTCAAAATATGTTCGAAATCCTCTATGGTGTATTTCGAAACCCTTTATGTCACACTTCGAGATTCTATCATAGAAATTAAATTAATAATTGAACATGGTCCAAGATAAAATTAGATAAGAGTATTTTTTAGTTAATTTTTAAAGGAATAGCAAGTTGGAATAAAAAGAATTGTGATACAGATATAAGGAATTCCAATATCACATAAAGTGTTCAATATTTAGGGTTTTGATATAATATAAGTTAGGGTTTCTGGTAAAGGCTACGGATAGGAACGATCATGCATAATAAAGCATGCATATCATGCACGCATATCATTATAGGAATTTTGTATTTACCAAATAAAATAATTTTATAGGTCAGGAACTGGATAAGGGCAAAGACAAGGCCGAGTAAGCAAACGGTAAAAATAGGCGAAACTTGTGAGTATGATATGCAACATGTATTTATGTGCATACTTGCTTTTATTTGATGATTTCATGATATAAAGATAGGCATATAGCATTGCATATAAGTAATAATGAAAGGAGAAACCGTTATGACTGCTACGACTACTGATGGTACGATACGAATGCTACGGCATACTTTCCTTCAAATCGGAGGGGGGGGGGGGGGTTGACAGTTACTACTTTCCTTCAAATCGGGGGATGATAGAGTCCTGTACAGGCACATACAAATATTTACAGTATGGACAGAGTCCCATGCATGGGCGCCGACTGGGCTTACAGAATACGAGTCTAGCTAGTCTATAACGGGAGTATCAAAATAAATGGACATATAGAATGACATGTGATCTATGGATCCTATGAATGACAATTTTATGCACAACGATTTCATGATGGCATGATTACAAGATTGACGGGAAGAATGACTACTGTTTATTTTATTATACTTATTTTAATTAACATGTTGCGATCATACTCTGAATCGTTGTCTTCACAGTTGTGTAGATAATTAGCAAGCTGCGTAGAAAGCATCTTCATAACGCATGGATTCAAGGTTGGCCGGCTACGCTCTCCTACTGCTCCCCTCTGGTTCATCGTTAGCATATATAATAGAAATGGATTTAGATTGTTACATTTTGTGACTCGTATGATAGGTACATATATGTACATTATTGTTAAAGGAACTAGACCGGATGTATGCACCCGTTGTTGTTAAAGGAAATGGTTATGGGAATCGCAAAAAATAATTTTATATGAATATTTTATAGCTGCGTAAAAAGGTAATAGGAAACGGGGCGCTACATGTAGTGGTATCAGAGCCTAGGCTTTAGGTTCTGTAGACATTTGCAAAGTATGTGTTTGTCATGGAATGCCCTTAAACTTCTTTTGCATATATAGGCAAAGGACAATAGGTGAACCGATACCTATAGAACGTGATGAACCAACAATAGAGGGAGGAGGAAGAACCGCCGTACCTGAATCCCATTCATCGCATACATTTAGACAGCATGAATCCGAACACCCCCTGACAATTCCCCGAGAACGACGGTACGACAGGCTAAGAAAGATGGGTGCTGTGGATTTCATGGGTACGACAGATCCTGCTGAGGCAGAAACATGGTTGAAAAGGACGGAAAGAGTATTCAATATGATGCAATGTACTCCTGAGGAAAGATCCGATTATGCAGTCTCACTTCTTCAGGGACATGCATATGAATGGTGGGAAACTGTTCCCGACAGTATGGTTGTTAGGTCCTACGATTAACAACTCTATGATCCTAGGCATGAATTCTAAGTAATTCGATGATAACGATTGACATTGAGATTCAATCGAAAAACGCTAATGAAGAACGAGAGAGAGAATTCGAGTAGAGTGAGAAAGTTACTATTGTTTCTCTCTCTAGAAATTGAATTGCAAGCCTTTCGGATCAATTTTCAAAACTTTCTCTATTAAGCTCAATGTGTACAATCCTATTTATACCAAACAAACTTGGTATAAATAACAAACAAGTCCTAAACTAAGGACAACTATACAAAACGTCCCTAATTACAAGGACAACTAATGAAATCAAGCACAATTCTAAAAGTATACTCTACAATCTCCCCCTTTGTGCTTGATTGCGTCTCCGCGCTATTTATCATCGTCGGGCATAATACGATCTGCGCAAGCCCAGTGCATGCTCATAATCCCTTATCGTCTCCCTAAGCTTCAGGCGTTCCTCGATGTCATCTAGCAATTCCATCAGGAGCGGTTGTTCTCTCACGAACTTGTGGATCCTCAGCATAGTGTCTCGGTTGATTTCTTCCAACTGCTCGATATTCCGCCTGATGACCTTGAGCGTTCCATCGCAAAACTTCTGAATCTCTGTCTTCAGCATCAACCTAGTCTTCTGGGCAATTGGATTGTTGTAGGTGATGCCTATGACTGAGCTGATGTGCACATGATTGCTTGGAAGCCCTTCGATCTCAGGTCCTTTGTTGAGTGGTTCGGCTATGTTAACCTTCTTCATGTTGCTTTCCAGAGCCATCTGAAGGTCGTGTGCGGCGAAGTACTTGTCAGGACCCGTCGTCCCGCCCTTGTATTACTGTCAGGACCCGTCGTCCCGCCCTTGTATTACGTTCTAATCCTAAGTGCCTAACGCTTTGTTATCGTGTGAAAGCGTAAAGTGCGAATATAAATTTTCATTTTTTTTTTGAAACGCGTGCGGAAGTCTTATACACAAGTCAAAAGAATGTTCTAAATCGTTTGACATTTCATCATGCTCCTATCTATACAAAACACAAGTGCGTGTGTGTAAATATATGCAGCAAAAGCTCCCTATGCGCCCGGCCTTCACAGGTCGTCATCCATACACACACTCCCACCTCAAAAGCAGACGGATAGCATCAAAAGATCGGCCTTGCATAACAGTCGGATCACGTACTGCGATCTTCAGTACCTACAACACGTAACATAAATAATGAGCCACCGAGGCTCAGTAAGCAGAAATTATGCATGTATGCACGTGTCCTAACGATCGACAATCCACGCCGTCGTTTTCTAATGCTCATACTCTTTTTCTTATACTCGTACTCTTTTCCCGACTCATACTCTTTTTCTCATACTCTTGCTTCATACGGGCCCTCGGCTTTCAGTCCCTCTATGCGCCATCTTATAGAGATCTCAGGTGTGGAGGTTCTCACACTAGAAGGTCACCCGAAGGAATCTTCCCTTACTCAGTGTAGCCTCCACGCGGGCGCTTCCCACTGGTGGCCAACACCGAGGCCACTAACCGTGGAGGTCACCCGAAGGAATCTTCCCTCCCGGTTAGTGCTTTACACACTAGAAGGTCACCCGAAGGAATCTTCCCTTACCCAGCGTGTGCCCCGGGCCGCATCCTCCAGGTTGCATCTCCCGCATACGGGGTATTCCCCCAGCATCTTATACAGGCCTTATAGCTTCATTCGCCTTACTGGCTGCATAGGGGAAGCCGTGACTCTTCATTCGAGTCGACACAAACGCCAATATCGGCGAGTATACATTGCACACAGGCGATCTTACGCACTCTCATACCTCGCGTCTTATACACTACGCATGCGTGCAAATGCTCATGCTATGCTCATATACATATTCTAATCATGCCATCATGCACATAATTTAATTTATCATACGTACACATATCATACAAATTTCACGAGCACGTAATTCACATAACTGGACGCAGGCAAGTTACGTGTCGTAGTTGAATTTCTACTTACTTGTCGTCCGAGCGAAATTAGTATTCTCCTCGTTCGCTCCTAACGTACCACCTTTAGACATAAATATTATGTGTTAGTGTTGTGCCTTTATAAATTGATTAGATCGAACTAAGTTATCTAACTTATTAATTTAGCTGGACTATAAGTCGTTAGTTTCAAGTCTAGGCTAAGTCCCCTGCCCAATTAATTCCTAAGTGAAGTTAGTAAATTTCGTTGTCCGATTTGCTCGATTTCAGTCTCCCAATCGCCCGATTTGCTTTCACATCTCGAGCAAGGCTTTATCCGATTATTGTTTCGTTAATTTCAAGTTCGGCGATTTGTTCCGTCCATGCCACGTGTAACATTTATCTAATTCGTCCGATGTGTGCTCACTTAAATCGGTTTCGCCTGATTTCCTTTGCATGTGAAATGGCCCGATTTGATTGCATGGAGTTCCATCGGCCGATTTGTAAATCGCCGCGCCTTTTCGTCTCTATGACGTCGTCTTCATGTGTCCGATTTGGGGTCTTCAAAGGGTAGAAATCGCCGCGTTCTTCAAGTGTGCATCTTGTCCGATTTAAGCTTTGCATGGAATCGCCCGATTTCAGGGTTTTGAGGCGCTACAAATCGCCGTGTTTTTCTATAGTCTAAATCGCCCGATCTTCGCATGCTTCAATTATGATTTTGCCCGATTTCTTAACACCTCGTCCCTCAAATCGCCGAGTCCTTCGTTCCCTTTGGTAGATCGCCCGATTTGGTGCTTGTTAATCTAGGTTTCGGCGATTTGTTCTCCTAATGCCACGTGGAGTTTCTGTTTATTTCGCCCGATTTGATCTCTTGGGGCTGGTTTCGATCGATCCGTCTCATGCAGCGATTTACCCGATTTGTTACGTAATTTCCCCGATTCTGTCGTGCCTTCGTTCATTTCTACCCGAAATCACATTCATCTCCCAATCTACCCAGAATTTCTAAGTTCTCAGGATACGTTAATCTACCAAGATCTCTAAGAAACCCTTAAATACTTATTTTACTCCTCGACTAAGGTTTTTCCCGTAAATCTTACACCCTAATTTCTCGGTTCTAACTTACATTTTCGAGACTAAATGCTTAAGTAACTTAATTTACGAAATTATAAGAATTGTAAGGGGAGTGCTTCACTTACTAGCTTCGATCTTCAACCTACTTGGGTGCTTTTTGGTTTGAAAATTCGTCTCAGCTCTTTCTCCTTCCCTTCTTGCTTTTCGTTAGTTCTTAGGTGAGGTTTTGGGGTTTGGGAAAATCTTGTTAGATATTTTCTTGCATTTTTATTGGATAGGACATGGGTGGCGTGGTTTTCCCTTAAATTAGGGGTTTATGTCTCCTATTTGTCCTCTCTCACACATTGGGCCCAATTGCTAAGTTCTAGCCCATTAGTAACTAAATCCCCAACCCAACTTATTATTTGCCATTTCCTTTGGCATTTTCGAGAATCTCCCTTCCTAAGTTAGGGTCATGATGAACACGAAATCGTTGGCACTTAATTGCGTGAAATTCATGTGTAATTCACGAGCATAAAATTCATGCGTTACATAAACATTCAACCTATACGCAATTATCATGAAATTACGTAAAGCACACAAGTAATTTATTGGCCGACCTAATTTGCGGGGACCGGGGTCCTACAGTACTTGACTTGGCGCATCATGAACCGGTAGAGCCCTTCGAGGCCTTCTTTCTTGATGGAGCCTTGAGGACCTTTGTACTTTTCCACGTACAACTTGTAGAGGTTGTACACCTCATCAGCAGGTATGTACGGTAGGTCGCTCTCACTTAGTTCCTCTCGGGTTCTATCTACTCGCTCAATGACGTAGTGAGGTGTTGGAAGTCCTCCTTTTGCACAGTAGACGCTGAGGAGTTGGCATATTGGGGAGAGACTCTTATAATGGTTCTTGGCTTGTCCTTTAGTCATCCCCAGCCTTACGTTAGGTCCTAGTTGGGTCAGCATCCATATATATGTCATCCTCTTCTGCTGATCCCAGTGAGAGATCCCTCTTAGCCCAATTCGGCTTCTTGACCCTGTCCGGTGACCTCCATATGTGTTCACGAACTTCGTCAAGGAAGGGGATTTCGACTCGAATATTTTCCCATGGCGTGTCGACCCGAACGGTCCCTGTTCGAGTGACTGCAGTAGATTCTCGGCCTGATCTTTTAAAGCGATAAAATTTAGGAAGCGGCTTCTCCAAACGGTGTATTCGCCTCGTTGCAAAATCGGTGGACGGTTGTCATTTCCGAGTGAGTATGCATCCATTTGTAGTTGAGTTGTTGTAGGATCTTCGTTAAGTGCTTTGAACTTTTGAAGATGATGTAATGTGCTTCACAAGTGACAAAGTTCGTTAGTAGCGTTTGATTCGAAAAAATAGTTCGAGAATTATTTTCGATTCAATCTTTAAAGTTTGATCGAAAATAATTTCGTCGAAATAGAATGTACTGTGTACTGTTCTCGTGCGAAAAAGTCTGTCAGCGAAATATTTTTCGAGCGAAATAAATTGCCCAAAATCGTTCGGTCGAGAAAAATTTCAGATCGTGAATTTATTTCGATCGTAAAGAAAAAGTACATTAGTAAGTTTCTCGACAAGTCGAAATAAATCTGTTGACTAGAAAAGTTTCTCGCGTGTAAATGATTTTTAGCTTGGTCAAACTTCAAATGTTTGACCGAAAATGTTTTTCAAGAGAAAGTTTTTATGCGCGCAAAGTCAAAATTGGTCTTTCTCGAAAAAGATTTCCGCTGAATTATGCTCGAGAAATATTTTTAAGTAAAATCGTTTCTAGTAATGACGATTCTAGCGCTGAATTCGTATTCTGACTGAGAAAAATTCTCGCGCCAAGTTTTTCGATCGAGAAACTAATCCGATCGTAAACCTTAGCGAGAAAAATTAGAACGATCGAGAAAAATCACAGAATACGATTAACACAGATTCAAGCAAAAACAAGGAATTAGACACTGAAATTTCAAGTAATTGCTCGCAATCATTAACTAACAACGCACGAACAAGCAATTAAACACGTTATGAAGCAAAGTATGTCGAATTTGATCCAGAACGTGTTCTTCATGTTCTTCGTGAACAGTAAATCACAGAATCGATTTAATCCTCAAATCAAAGTTCAAACAGCTACAGAAGTGATCGCAATCATGATCTAACACTTAAACAAGCACAGAAACACCAAATTCAACTCAATTAAGCACAGAATTATGCTATTGGATCAAAAAAGATTTCGCGCCACACTGTTCTTCGATGAACAGTAAACAGAAAATGGTTTTCTATCCAAATCCAACGAATTTTGATTCAAAACGAATTGGTCTGATACCAATTATTAGGTCCTACGATTAACAACTCTATGATCCTAGGCATGAATTCTAAGTAATTCGATGATAACGATTGACATTGAGATTCAATCGAAAAACGCTAATGAAGAACGAGAGAGAGAATTCGAGTAGAGTGAGGAAGTTACTATTGTTTCTCTATCTAGAAATTGAATTGCAAGCCTTTCGGATCAATTTCCAAAACTTTCTCTATTAAGCTCAATGTGTACAATCCTATTTATACCAAACAAACTTGGTATAAATAACAAACAAGTCATAAACTAAGGACAACTATACAAAACGCCCCTAATTACAAGGACAACTAATGAAATCAAGCACAATTCTAAAAGTATACTCTACAATGGTTCAACCTCCAATACTAAAGCCAATGAGCCCTCAGTCCTACTGGCTGAGGGGGAGGTGCTTAGGGTCATGTTGGGAGAGGTCCTGGGTTCGAATCTCATCCCTGTGACATTTCCCTAAGCCTGCCCACATGGGCCCAGACATGTGCGATTGACCTGGTCGACCTGTTTAGCAGGTAGTGGGTCGGCCCCGGGGTTTACCATCGGCTTTACCCGGTTACCAAAAAAAAAAAAAAAAAAAAAAACCTCCAATACTAACTTGGGAGGATTTTCTGAGAGAGTTTAACGATGCTTACATGCCTGAGGTGTATAAGGATCAGAAAGAGAAACAATTCCTAGAATTGGAACAAGGTAACAAGTCCGTAAGGGAGTATGAAGTGCTATTTAATCAGTTATCTCGATACGCTCCACACAAGGTTACGATTGAAAGGAATAAGTGTCGAAGATCTGAAGCAGGGCTCCGCTATATGATTAGAAATCGCATCACGCCATCAGATATAGAGTCCTATGGGAAATTGAGAGCGGCAGCTATTCGCGCCGAAAGATTAGAAACCGAGTCTCGGAATTTTCAAAGTAGGTAAACGAAGATCAGTCGAAGAATCGTCTAGTGGAAAGATGAAAAAGGCGTATGGTTCGCCCAGACCAATGAGTGTTCAAAGCTCTGCAAGAGGTAGTACAAGCGGGCCAAGAACTACCGGACGGGGTATAGAGACTTCTCAACAGATACCAACATGTGAACACTATGGGAAGAACCACAGGGGTGTATGTAGATGGATCACGGTCGAATGTTTTACATGTGGGCAACCAGGACATATAGCTAGGAATTGCCCGACATTACGAGCGGAACCTACAGTCGATCAATCAAGGGTCAGCGGAACTTATGTAAATCGCGGAAGAGGAAGGGGCGAGGATCATTTAGCACAACTTCTGGAAGAGGAGGCTCGGGAGGCCAAGCTTATAGGCCGCCAGCACAAGCAAGGATTTTCACCATGACTCGTGAGGAGGCCAAAGAGGGATCACACGTGATTACGGCTAAATTATTTATCTGTGATATTGATGCAAATGTTTTATTCGATCCAGGTGCCACTCATTCATTCATATCACGAACATTTGCATCATTATTACCTGATAAACCCGAACCCCTAGACGAGGAATTGTATGTTCGACTTCCAACGGGCGAAATAGTTACAGTGGATACAGTATACTTAGAATGCAAAATGTCAGTGAAGGGACAGAGATGCGAGCAACTCTATTCGTTATTCCTTTAATGGATTTTTGACGTAATATTGGGCATGGACTGGTTGTCAAGATACAGAAAGGAAATTGAATTGACCCCTATAGATCAAACCCATATAATACTTAAAGGAGAAAAGAGCGTACGGACAGCACATCAGATATCAAGCTTAGAAGCTTCTAAGATTATTAGTAAAGGATGCGAAGGGTATATAGCCTATGTTATAGATACGCAATTAAATGGATTAAAAATAGAAGATATTCCGGTAGTTAGTGAATATCCTGATGTCTTTCCCGAAGAGTTATCGGGGTTACCACCCGATCGAGATACGGAGTTCACTATTGAACTTCAACCAGGCACGGCAGCAATATCTATTCCACCATATCGAATGTCCCCGATCAAATTGAATGAATTTAAGGTACAGCTGAAGAAATTATTAGATAAAGGCTATATACGACCGAGCGTATCACCTTGGAGAGCGCATGTTCTCTTCATCAAAAAGAAGGATGGGACTCTTACACTGTGTATTGATTATAGACATTTAAATAAGGTAACGGTGAAAAATAAATATCCGTTGCCTCGGATTGACGATCTATTTAACCAGTTACAAGGTTCTAAAGTCTTTTCAAAAATTGATTTAAGGTCGGGATACCACCAATTGAAGATTGCGAATGATGATATTCCAAAGACGGCCTTTAGAACAAGATATGGACATTATGAATTTCTAGTTATGCCCTTTGGGTTGACGAATGCCCCTGCAGTCTTTATGGCCTTGATGAATGATGTCTTCCGACCCTACTTATACCAGTTCGTAATCGTCTTTGTTGACGATATATTGGTATATTCCAAGTCAAAAGAGGAGCACGAACAACATTTGAGGATTGTACTTCAAACTTTGCGAGAAAAGAAATTGTATGCGAAGCTCTCGAAATGTGAATTTTGGTTAGATAAAGTAGTATTTCTGGGGCACGTAATCTCTGGTAAAGGTATCCAAGTCGATCCCAGCAAAATTGAAGCAGTGATCAAGTGGGAGAGCCCTAAAAATGTAGCAGAAGTTCGTAGTTTTCTGGGATTAGCCGGATATTATCGACGATTCGTTGAGAATTTCTCACTGATAGCAACCCCAATGACGAAGTTACTACGTAAAGGAGCTATATTTAAGTGGATTGATGACTGCCAAAGGAGTTTTGAAGAATTGAAGGAGCGATTAACGACAGCTCCTGTGCTAACTATTCCATCAGGTACCGAAGGTTTTGTAATTTATAGCAACGCGTCGTATCAAGGACTAGGATCCGTGCTAATGCAACACGGAAAAGTAGTGGCGTATGCATCTCGCAGTTGAGTCCATACGAAACATCCTACCCAACTCACGACTTAGAGCTAGCGGCCGTGGTGTTCGCACTAAAAATATGGCGACACTACTTATACGGTACGACATTCCAAATATTTACGGACCATAGAAGTCTGAGATATCTGTTGAGCCAGAAGGAACTGAACATGAGACAGAGACGGTGGATTGAATTACTGAAGGATTATGACTGTACTACAGAGTATCATGTTAGATCGAATTAGACAAGTACAACTTAAAGACGAAAAGTTAGATCGAATTAGACAAGTACAACTTAAAGACGAAAAGTTAGCTAAGATTTCTGATAAAGTGAAACAAGGGTTAGGGAAGTCTTTTGTAATAGGCGATAATGGAACTTTAATGATAAACTGCCGCATATGTGTTCCTAATATTGATAATCTTCGACAAGAAATAATGGAAGAAGCACACACTGCTCCTTATGCTATGCATCCAGGCAGTACGAAGATGTATCAGACCCTTAAATCTCACTATTGGTGGCCAAGAATGAAGAAGGACGTGGCTGAATATGTGTTGAAATGTTTGACGTGTCAGCAAATCAAAGGTGAACACCAAGCGCCAATGGGTAAATTACATCCTTTACCCATACCGGTTTGGAAATGACGATGGATTTTCTGTACAGACTTCCTCCAACGACTAAGAAAAATGACGCCATGTGGGTAATTGTTGACCGACTTACAAAGTCGGCACACTTCTTGCCATTTCGATGGGGTTCTACGCTGGAATATCTAGCAAAAAAAGATACGTTAATGAGATAGTTCGGCTACACGGGGTACCAACTTCTATCGTGTCTGATCGTGATCCCCGATTTACTTCCTGACTTTGGGGAAGCTTACAGGAAGCACTCGGAACTAAATTACACTTTAGTACGGCGTTTCATCCACAGACAGACGGACAATCAGAAAGGACAATACAGACTCTGGAAGACATGCTTCGAGCATGCATAATCGAATTCAAAGGATCATGGGATAGCGCTAATAGAATTTGCCTATAATAATCAGTTCCATTCAAGTATTGGAATGGCCCCGTACGAAGCCTTATATGGTCGGAAATGTCGTAACCCAATTTGTTGGGATATGGAAGGAGAACAAGTATTAGAAGGGCCAGATATGATACAAGATACGATGGAAAAGATTAAAGTAGTCAAAAGTCGACTAAAAGCGGCCCGAGATAGACAGGAGTGTTATATAGATCAACACCGACGAGAAATGGAATATGAGGTTGGAGAGAAGGTATTTCTGCGAGTATCTCCTTGGAAAGGTGTTTTACGTTTCGGAAAGAAAGGAAAGCTAAGTCCACGATATATAGGACCATATGAAATACTTGAAAGAGTCGGACCATTAGCATACCGATTGGCATTACCACATGAATTAAGATACATAACGTGTTCCACGTTACTATATTGCGATGATACAGATCAGATCCTACTCATGTTCTGCGTGATGAACCGATAAATATTTCTGAGGATCTTAATTATGTAGAAGAACCGGCAGAAGTCCTGGAATATGCTGACAAGCAGTTACGAAATAAAACGATTTCCAATGGTGAAAGTACGGTGGAAAAATCATGCAGCTCGTGAAGCTACATGGGAAACGGTAGAGAATATGGAAACACAGTACCCATGGTTGTTCACTGATACAAGTACGAAATTTCGGGGTCGAAATTTTTAAAGGTGGGGAGAATTGTCAGGAACCGAAACCTTATATCATAATTTCATGCATTTACATAAATTCATGCATTCATATGAATCATTTTAAAACAAAAGTATATGTAGAATAAGGTATTTAAAGTATTATAGTTCTAGGTTCTCAAAGAGATAAGTGGTGAAGAAGTGAATGTTACGGAATTAGAATTTTTCTAAGTATGAATTTTCTAGGATTTACTCGGGTTTTGCGAAACTTTATATATTAATTAAAGTGATTAAATAAATTAGGAAGTTTAGTAATATTCTTGACATTCTTTAAAGGGGAAGAAATATTTAAATGATATTAAAGTATGGCTAAAGAAGAATTTTGAAACCCTTTAAGTATAATATCGAAATTCGTTAAACAAAGATCTCGAAATTTGTTCTATGAAGATCTCGAGATTCCTTAAGTAGCAATTTAAACAATTTATAGAGCTAGGCATCGAAAACTTTGATTTCAGATTACTCAAAGAGATTTCGAGATCTATATGCAAATATCAATATATCGAAAACTTAGCTTCAAGGGAAAGTAGAATAATAATAATATAACCAATGTTTCTTGAAGATAAGATAAGCATTACAAAAACATCGGTGTCATTTGACTACTAATACACGTAAACCGCAGGATAAGTAATAAGGGAACAATTTTTATGTTAATTGAATAAATATCGAAAACTAAGAACTGAGGGAACGAAAGCTAATAACTCACATCACAAACACATTGTCGAAATTAATATAGAGAAAAGAAAGAAAAGTTCACACAGTAAGCAACGAGGGCTAATAAAGGTATGGATTATTGTTATGATTTTATGTTTCTAGTTATGATTAACATGTTTAAGGTATTAACACACCTGAAAATTCATAGGCTAATAAGGGTATGGATTATTGTTATGATTTTATGTTTCTAGTTATGATTAACATGTTTAAGGTACTAACACACCTGAAAATTCGTATTTGTTCATGATATGTTTAAATTCCTTTTTTTATATATCTAAATATTTGAAGTTTATAAGAAGTTCTTGATATCCTTAAGAATATTAGGGTTTGATCGGACTTTGGAGAATTTTTTAAAGGAAAATGGTGTTTTTAAGTGTACCGTTTTCCAGATTTTGATTGATTTTGAACGAAATTTCGAAGATATGAAATTTAAAGATTTCGATGTCATATTGTAGTGTAATACCCGAGTCCCGTATGTAAGCCGGCCAATAAATAAGCATACATATTATATGATCTACGTGACTGCATGAGACATGTTTTGTAACTTTTACGTGCCTAACTGATTTCATGCTATACGTTAACATGACATATACGAATGGGAAGGTAAATTTTGAATTTAGGTAGTTAATTAATCTAAGGGTTTCTAGCACATGGCATACTAACCTAGAAGATTTTAAACCTAGGGTTTTGTAAGGCTCAAACCCTTAGTCATAGAGTAAAAGATTTTAATAATAGAATATGTATACTAACTTAAATTTAGTTATTCCGATAAGTAAGGAATTAGGACATAATATTTGCAGATGAATTGATGACTTAACAAAAGAAGAATTCGAAATAAGGGATAAATCCAGATAACTTAGCTAAGAAGGAAAATTAAAATAATAACAACATAACGATAAGGATGGAATATATGTTGATGTCATTTGCTAATTTACACACGTTAACTTAAGGAATAAAGGACGAAAACCCTAACACATTAAAACAAACTCTCGAAAACTAAGAAGCAAAAGAGAAACGAGGAACATATTGCCAAAGCTTGAAAATCGGTATGACCTTCACTTCAATCTCACGTTTTTATTTAATCACATGATATAGTAGTTGCTTAAAATGAATATATCATCAAGGTTGGTACAGGTTTGGTCGGGTTTTGAGTGTTCAAAACTTTGGATAATACAAGGGTTTTTTATAAACTTAAAATAACGAAAGTGTTGAAAACATTCACAGCCATGAGACCGTAGGAATATTCCAATTATTCTTGAAGGAAATTGATGTGATCGAAGGGTTAGATGATCGATCAAGTGGGAATGAGAAATTCCAGATTTTGAATCTCGGACTTCATGTCGAGCTTTAGCTTTGATAATAATTCGAAATTGGTATAGAATCTCGAAATAGAACTCGTGATTCATGTTTAGTAGAATTTCGTAATTAAGCTCGAGATTGATCTCGATATTTGTGTCGAAATTTGTGCTAGTATCGATTTTAAAATGGTTATATAGGATGTCGAGTTCACATTGGGATTTACCTCAAACATATCGAGATCCATAGGTTGTTTAATATCGAAACTCTGTTAGGGCTTGTAGGGAAAATCTCGAAATTATGTGGTGCAAATTGTTCTGAAAATCATTTCGACATCTAGCTTATATCCTATATCGAGATCCTTATGTATAAGGAACATGCATCTCGACATCTAATTGGTTGTAATATCGATATTTTGTTATAGTAACTTCTAGACATGTAAAGTCTAGTATTAATGTATATGGATCTCGACATTTTGGTTCGATATTGACATACCTCTCATACACAATACTCGACACATACATATCGAGATCTTCCCTAGTGTTTGTTATAATAATAAGAATGATGTCGAGATCTTTGTGTAGTTTAAATGTCGAAGCTTGATATAAGGAGTGTCGAGATCTATTCAACCCAACTCGAAATTTAACAAGTCGACATCTATTCCAAAGTCTTGTATGATCTCGAAATCATATGTATATAAATCAAGATTCATTAATAACATAAATTCGAGACCTATCTTTGAAATTATATTTCTCAGTTTAGGTTAAGTTCTAAATTTTAGGGTTTCGAAAATTATAAAAGTCGGAACTAGGGTTTTCTAAATTAAGCCATTTTAGTGAAATTATAATTAAGACTAACAAACCCTAATTTTATATGTTTGTATACCTAGGGTTTGAAGATTAGCGACTTACCGATAAGCTAATAACTAAGGATACCAGGTAAGTGGGAATTTCAACTACAACACATAAATTGTTTGTACTAATATGAATTACGTGGATATCTGCTTATATGGGATTATGTGAACTATTTGCTATATATGATGATATAGCATGCATTTTAGTATTGTTTACATGGCATGAACACATGCATACACGGCATGCACGAGAATTGTGAGATGAGAGTATGCATGGTATAATGTCGCTTGAAAGCGATGGATATTTGCCGATATAGGCATCTGATGTCGACTCACAGTTGAGTCTGGACTGCTTCTATGACACCATGACGACCCGGTACGTCGTCGGATATATTTTTATTATTTGGGCAGAATGCCCTGAATTGCGGTAGGTGCGACCTGGAGGAGGCAATTCGAGGGTGGCAGCGACACCGAGGGTATCTCTGGTGTTGGCGACACCGAAGTGGGCTACCAGCGTGAGCGTCCGCGGAACAGCAAGTACCTATTGGCCGAATGGAGGGCCGTCATGCATCCCAGTGCGAATTGGGTCGAAATGCGTGACTGGTATTTTATGGTTCGTCACCCTTTGTGGATTGCTGGACCATTGTCCTTATTGGAATTGAGCTCTGAAAATGGTGCATAGTAAGTCAGTCGAGGGCCCTGAGAGATATGAGATTGAGTTTGATCCTATTAGGGTCTGAATGCATTGGCGCGGATGCCTTTGCAAATGAGACACTTGCACAGCATGCATTATTCCTACTTACTGAGCTTTATAGCTCATCCCATATTTTATGTGTTGTAGGTACGCGCGACCACGGTACGTGATCGCTTATGACGGCGAGGCTATCGTTTGAAGCTTCCAGGGACTTTTGAGGGTGGTGTGTACATGAATGCGACTCGTGGGCCGGAAGTTAGAATTCCTTTTGTTGCAAATAGGAACCATCCTATGTATTTAGGTTGGAAGCCATATTTTGACTTGTACAGTACTAATTCCTTTATATAAAAGGAAAAAAATTTACCCACGTTTTCGCGTATTAATTATTTTATATTGACATTAGCCACGTAAGTTAGCGTTAGAAATGGTAAGTAGACGGCGGAGCGCCACAGGTAGTTCTCAACATAGGTTTCGAAATTGGTTAGCAGAATGTCGAAATGGTACTTTGCGAGATAGTGTTCATAGGAAAATTAGAAAGTCGGTTAGATAGATCTCGAGATGAATTAAGTAAATCTCGAGGTATAAATCTCGAGATGAATTAGACCAAGAAACCAAGAAGATTTCGGCATATAATTTCGAGATAAATTAGGAAGATTTCGAGTTATGATTTTCAAGATGTAGAAATTCATTTAGATAGAATGTCGAGTTATGATTTCGAGTTATGATTCGAGATTTTTATATCCGATTAGATGGAATGTTGAGATAGGACTTCGAAATTTATAAAATCGATTACATAGATTTCGAGGTATAATCTCGAAATCAATTATGTAAATCTCGAAATAAGGTCAAGAAAAACATGATAGAATCTCGAATATAAATCTCGAAATGGAATAAGAATTGTGAAACTTGTTTCGAAATCTTCCATGGTACATTTCGAGATTGGCTAAGAAAATGTCAAAATATGTTTCGAAATCCTCTATGGTGTATTCGGAAACCCTTTATGTCACACGATTCTATCATAGAAATTAAATTAATAATTGAACATGGTCCAAGATAAAATTAGATAAGAGTATTTTTCGTTAATTTTTAAAGAAATAGCAAGTTGAAATAAAAAGAATTGTGATACAGATATAAGGAATTCCAATATCACATAAAGTGTTCAATATTTAGGGTTTTGATATAAAATAAGTTAGGGTTTCTGGTAAAGGCTACGGATAGGAATGATCATGCATAATAAAGCATGCATATCATGCACGCACGTCATTATAGGAATTTTGTATTTACCAAATAAAATAATTTTATAGGTCAGGAATTGGATAAGGGCAAAGACAAGGCCGAGTAAGCAAACGGGAAAAATAGCACCAAGTTTACTAACTTTTGCATTTGATTCTTCTAATTGGGCTTCTAAGTTAGTAATCATAGTGGTAGCTTCGGTTATCCTACAATTGAGGGTGGCTTTCTCATTGAGATTCCTGACCAAACAATTGTAGTTATTTGCTAGCCTATCATCCAATTCTTTAATCTTCACACTATACTGCTCTGTCTTAGATGAACTAGTCTCCTTAGAATGTAAGCTCTTAGTGAGTTCTTCTATCTTCTTATGGGAGCTTCTAAGTTCGGATTCGAGACTAGTGATTTTCTCTTTAGACCTAGACAATTTGTCTTCTACTTCCTTTATACATTTCTGCTCATGTTTCATGTTAGCGTATTCTAGTTTATACGATTCTAACATGGTCAATAATGTGGAAGGGAGGTCTACCTCTTGTGAAGAGGTGGATGCGTTCTCGTCGTCCGTTTGATTTGCGGTTTTGACGTCTGATTCATTGTCGAGACGGGCCATGAGGGCTAAATTCTCTTCTTCAGAACTCGATGTTTCCTCAAGCCATTGGTCTTGTTCGGCCATGAGAGCTACTCCAGCTTCCTTCTGTTTCGTCAATTGGAGCTTCCTGGAGTAGTAGTTGGCATCTCTCTTCTTCGGAAGAGTGCACTCTCTGGCGAAGTGACCTTGCTTGCCACAGTTGAAGCACTTGTTAGCCGCCTTAGGATTCTTGACATCGGAGCTCTCTGGTGCACGTTCTTTGTTTTTAGAGCTTGTAGTCCGAAGTCGGTTGGCTGAGGTTGACGACTTCTTCTTGAAGTACTTCTTGCTCATCATTTGTCCTATGAGAGCTAACTGCTTTCCTAGTGCTTTCAGATTTGGCTCAACGTCGGAGTCCGACTCTTCTTCTGACTTTGAAGGTGAAGGAGGCCTAACGGTCTTTTCCTTTCTTGATCTTGAGCTCCTCTTCTCCGAGACTAAGGCAACAGTGTCTTCGTTCTGTTTGCCTTTCTGCTCGTTGAGAATCTCGCTTATATCATCCTCATGCTGTGCGAGATTGTCAAACACGGCATGGACATTCAACTCCTCTAGATCTTTATTTTGTCGAATCTGAGTGGATATTTTCTTCCATTCCGCGGGCAGAGAAGATAGAAATCTGATATTTGTCTCCATGTTGGTCTTTGTGATCTCTATCTTCCTCATCTCGTTGAGAAGAGTGAGGTATCTTTGGTAGATCTCGTATAGACTCTCCTCAGGCTTTGCTTTGAAGGAGTCGTAAGCGGTGAGAATGTTCGCCTTTTTGGCCTTTATGCCAACTTCCGTCCTCTGCATCATCCTATGCAGTTCATCCCATATTCCTTTAGCCGATGAAAGGCTATCAATCTGTCGGTATATGTCGTTGGGAATGCCCTGCATGAGGGTGTTCATGGCTACTAGATCAGCCTTAGCTCGAGCCCTCTCCTCGATTGTGTACTCCCTAGGCTCCTTAAGTCGCCTAGTAGGAGGAATTGCAGGAGTGGCCTTTTCATCACCGGGTACATAAACCCAGAATTGTGCTGGTCCCTGTTCGAGTGACTGCAGTAGATTCTCAGCCTGATCTTTTAAAGCGATGAAATTTAGGAAGCGGCTTCTCCAAACGGTGTATTCGCCTCGTTGCAAAATCGGTGGACGGTTGTCATTTCCGAGTGAGTATGCATCCATTTTGTTTTGTAGTTGAGTTGTTGAAGGATCTTCGTTAAGTGTTTTGAATGTTTGAAGATGATGTAATGTGCTTCACAAGTGACAAAATTTGTTAGTAGCGTTTGATTCGAAAAATAGATCGAGAATTATTTTCGATTCAATCTTTAAAGTTTGATCAAAAATAATTTCGTCGAAAGAGTGTACTGTGTACTGTTCTCGTGCGAGAAAGTCTGTCAGCGAAATATTTTTCGAGCGAAATAAATTGCCCAAAATCGTTCGGTCGAGAAAAATTTCAGATAGTGAATTTATTTCGATCGTAAAGAAACAGTACGTTAGTAAGTTTCTCGACAAGTCAAAATAAATCTGTTGACTGAAAAAGTTTCTCGCGTGTAAATGATTTTTAGCTTGGTCAAACTTTAAATGTCTGACCGAAAATGTTTCTCGAGAGAGAGTTTTTAAGCGTGCAAAGTCAAAATTGGTCTCCCTCGAAAAAGATTTTCGCTGAATAATGCTCGAGAAATATTTCTAACTAAAATCGTTTCTAGTGTTGACGATTTTAGCACCGACTTCGTATTCTGACCGAGAAAAATTATCGCGCCAAGTTTTTCGATGAGAAATTAATCCGATCGCAAAACCTAGCGAGAAAAATTAGAAAGAACGAGAAAAATCACAGAATACGATTAACACAGATTCAAGCAAAAACAAGGAATTAGACATTGAAATTACAAGTAATTGCTCGCAATCATTAACTAACAACGCACGAACAAGCAATTAAACACGTTATGAAGCAAAGTATGTCGAATTTTGATCAAAATCAGAACGTGTTCTTCAGTTCTTCGTGAACAGTATATCACAGAATCGATTTAATCCTCAAATCGAAGTTCAAACAGCTACAGAAGTGATCGCAATCATGATCTAATACTTAAACAAGCACAGAAACATCAAATTCAAGTCAATTAGGCACAGAATTATGCTATTGGATCGAAAACAGATTTCGCGCCAAACTGTTCTTCGATGAACAGTGAACAGAATTAAATTTTCGATCCGAATCTAACAATTTTTTATTCAAAACAGAACGAATCTGCTCTGATACCAATTGTTAGGTCCTGGTAGCAGGGAAGAGATAGCGTTCTCTCTCTAGTTTCTCTCTCTTGCGCGATTTCTCTCTCAAGAAACCCTAGCCACCTTTTAAAAAATTTTTGAATCCCGCCTATCTCCATCATCTCGCCGGCAACGATCATCACCACCTTGCAGATCGTCGACGATCTTTTCTGTTCCCTCCATCGCCGGATTCTCACGGCGGTGGAAGGATTTTAATCCTTCTTTGCGTTTGAATATCTCGTTCAAACTCGTCAATGGCTGTTACGTTCGGCCTTGGTTCTGATATCATGGCGTCCTCTTCGACCATGATTGGCTCTTTGATGTCCTCCGCGCCTTCGTCTGATCGGGGGATTAGGATACTTACGCCGGAATTGGAGAATTTTTCGGGATCTGGTACGCGATGATGGGGCCGCGTTTGATCTCTTGGTGACCAAGAAACGTGGAGGTGTTTCATCCTTGGAAGAGTGCGACCGTCATCTGACCGTTTTGGATCAGTCGGAAGGGATTATGAATGGATCCGATCGACGTATCGCACCCGGCCCGATATTTGAAACGAATTCTACGGGATCGCAATCACGGAGTTTGGAGCGATCTACGGTTGGTTTTACGCAGGATTTATCGCAGGATTTGGAGATGATCAGAATGATATACCCGGATTTCGCAGCCTCGTTTGAATTCGAATCTTGTGCGGCTCTTGCTCATCGAGTTTTGGGTGGAAAGAATGCGGTGAATTTAGGTTTTCCGGCCGCGCGTTATTCAGGATCGGGATCGGGAACGCCGTCGACGACGGCTGAGATATTGGGAAGCAATCCGATTATCAAGTATTCATCGATCGGCCACTGGTGTGACGCGATTTCTGCGGCCTCGTCGGATGTGGAAACGGAGTTGACGAACCCTAATTCTCTACGGTCTTCATCTCATACGGCTGATATTTCCAATGCAGGCCCGATGTGTCCGGTGGCGGCTGAGCATGTTGAGAAGAATTCTTCCCATGGACCGAGGAGTCTTGATGGGGATGATCGGAACCAGCATCGATGGGATCCGAATAGGCGGCCAGCCGTTTCTATTTTAAAACGGGCTGCAACTCGGAAGGGTACACCACCCCCGCCGAAAAATTCTGGTTCGTCCGATCTTGTCAACGACGACGTGCGGTCATGTATTCGTCGAGAGCCTCTCCGTGACAATGGTGTTGACAAGTCGGCTGATTCGGCTGTTTCATTGATGGCTCGATCAGTTGGGTTCTCTCGGGATAACGAGCCTCGGGTTTCTCTAACCGGGCCTAAGGTCACAAGTTCTAGGTCTGAAAGTAATCGGCTGCTGCCCAAGATTGATGCCACGCCTGGTGCAATCAAGACGGTTTTTGGCCGACTTGGCCCGGTTGGTTCAATCGGGAGTGATTCGGGACGTGACTCGTACGCGGCTAGGCTTAAAGGTTCTTCCTCGACGGGGCGGGAGAAGATGGCGCGCATCAAGCTGGACTATACGCCACCTACGATTATTGACGGGCAGCTTGAGGTACGCCCCACGTGGGAAGTTGCAAAGAAGGGATTCGCGCGTTGGGATCATACTCTTGTTGGATACTTTCTTGGGAAGAAACCTTTCTTCCCCTTTGTAGAGAGATTTTTCCGTAATCTGTGGGCGGGGGTTGTCGAAGTGAAAGCGACGCAAAACGGATTCTTCAAGTTTCGGTTTGAATCCGATGAGATGATGAATCGGGTGTTGGAAGGAGGTCCGTGGCTGATGCATGGGCAGCCACTTTTTCTCGAGACATGGCGCCCGGGAATGTCTCTTGATAAGCGGGACCACACGGAGATTCCGCTTTGGATTCGTTTGTGGCACGTGCCCGGGGAATTTTGGACTCCGGAGGGTCTCGGTGTGGTGGCTAGCGCGGTTGGTCGACCATTGTTTTCGGATGGTGGGACGACCAATATGGCGCGCATTGACTTCGCGCGTGTTTGTGTCTTGAAGAAGTTAGACGAGCCGTTTATCGACAAATTTCAGATTCGGCTACCGAATGCCGCTGGCGGAGGGACGGTAGCGTGGCTGTTCGGGTAGAGTATGAATGGAAGCCACCGAAATGTGGGGAATGTGATTCATGGATGCACTCATCCGCTGCTTGTCCGTGTCGTAAGGGGAAGGATGCTTCGAAGTATCCAGCCCGGAATTACCAACGTACGAGGCAGCCCCGTCGCTCTTATGGGCTCGGATGACTCTCAGCCCGATCATGGTTGGAACCGAGTGGGTCTCAAGGGAATGACGAAAGCTACATGCCACGATAACGCGGTAGTGGAACAGTCCAGCCAGCCTTCTCGCGCCGAGCCGAGACAAAACGTGCCGAGAGCTATATCACACAGAAACAGCCCGCCAAGGCTGAACGGGTCTGCGGCTTATTCGACGAAGGACGGGGCTGATGTCAACTCCTTCTCGGTCCTTCAGGGTATCTCCGAATCTGGTGAGCTACCCTCTACTTCTACCTCCTCGGGTCCTAATGATGCAGCCCGTTCAAGTGGTGTTATATGATCAGTGTTGGGGTATGGAATGTGCGTGGTCTCAACAAACGAGACCACGGGAGAGGAGTGGAGGATTTGGTGTCGCGAAATGGGTTGCATTTGCTTGCGCTTTTGGAGACTAGAGTTTCGACAGTTAATGCGGCTTCCATCTCGGGTCGTATTAACTCTACGTGGACGTGGTTCTTTGATTATGATAGTGGTCCGGGATCACGTATTTTGGTTGGATGGGATCCATCTTGGATTCAGGTCTCTATTGAGGCCTTTACTGCGCAGTCTATCCACTGCAAGGTGTTCTCTATAGCTGCTAATGAGACCACCTTTTTATCCTTCATTTATGGGAGGAATCGTCGGGAGGAGAGGTGCGAGCTTTGGGAGGATATTGTTAGTACGTCTGCTCTACGCCATAACGACCCATGGATTGTCTTAGGTGACTTTAATGCTATTGTTGATGCTGCGGAAGGAAGGGGAGGAGTTATTACTGATCGTGATACTCGTGATTTACGCGACTGCCTTCTACGAGCTGATTTGATGACTTTACCACATACCGGACAATTTTACACGTGGTATAATCAGCAGCGGGCTGAGGCGGGAATCTGGCGAAGACTTGACCGCGTGCTTGGAAATCCGGTGTGGTTCGCCAAGTACCCTGACTGCTCTTATAGGGCTGACCTTCCCGGGATTTCTGACCATAGCCCGTTGCTTCTCGGTGAAGTCCGGGGTACCCCGAGGTTATCGACATTTCGTTTCGATAACCTTTTGATCCATGATGCATCCTTTTTAGCGCAGGTTCAGCGGGTTTGGGATGTTGCGCGATCGGGCTATCCTATGTATGTTTTCACGCGGCGCCATAAGGACCTCAAGCCTTTATTCCGACAGATGCGAAGGGCGAAGGGGGATCTTGTGGTGAATGTTGTCGAAGCCAAGCGCTTCCTTGACATCTGTTAGATTTTGCGAGTAGATTCCCGGATGAGGCGTTCTTCCACGACTTGGAGTGAGTGTGCCGAGTCTTATACACGAGGGCTGTGGATATGGAGCACTCCACGTTGTCGCAACGGGCCAAGCTCTCTTGGCTCAAGGAGGGCGATCAGTACACGTCTTTCTTCTTCAGACGTGTTGCCATGATACGTGCACGGAATCGGATTCTTGCCTTGGATTCTGAGAGTGGGGAGCTGATCCATGGTGAGGAGGCTGTTCGTGATGAGTTGGTACGTTTCTATCGTGAGCTGTTGGGAGTTTCGGCGAGGCCTAATCCGGTTACCCAATCGGATCTCGCGCCTTATATCACTCGATCTCTTTCGGGGGATGCGGCTTCTCATATGATCAGACCTATTGAGCCGACTGAGATCAAGGAGGCTCTCTTCTCTATGGGGGGACGAGAAGGCTCCGGGACCGGACGGATTTACGGCCGCTTTCTTTAATGCGGCGTGGAGCATCATTGGGGAGGATCTCATACTCTCGGTTCAGGACTTCTTTTTGACGGGCCGGCTGCTTAAGGGCCTCAACAGCACGTCCATCACGCTCATTCCGAAGGGAGACTCACCGAGGAGAGCGGCCGACTATCGTCCTATCTCGTGCTGCAACGTCCTGTTTAAGGTAATCTCTAAGGTTATTGCTAACAGGTTGAAGCCTGTTCTTGGGGAGCTCGTTCATCCGACTCAGACGGCCTTTATTCCGGGACGGAAGATCAGCGATAACATTTTGTTAGCTCAGGAGATCTGTTTGGGGTATAACAGTATGAGCCGCCCCCCTCGGGTAGCGCTCAAGGTGGACTTGGCTAAGGCTTACGACAAGGTCGAGTGGAGCTTCTTGCTTGCTGCTATGGGAGCAATGGGTTTCCATTCGACATTCGTTGAGTGGATTCGCTGTTGTGTCACTACTACGACCTTTTCCATTAACTTACATGGAACGCAGGCAGGGTACTTCCATGGGAAGAGAGGCCTTCGACAGGGGGACCCGCTGTCCCCGTACATTTTTACGTTGGTGATGGAGACATTACGGGGGATGGTTACTTATCGCATTGGCCAGGAACCGCGTTTTCTTTATCATTGGCGTTGTGAGGCGTCGAAGCTGGCCATGCTTGCATTCGCGGACGACCTGTTACTTTTTTGCCATGCTGATGAGGTTTCGATTGGGGTTCTTAAGGATGCGCTGGATGACTTTGCGGGGGCTTCGGGTTACAGCCGAGCCTCGCCAAGAGCGAGATGTTTGTGAGCAAGCGTGCTGAGAGCCTTTTTGCCGCACTTTCAGACGATTCATGGCATTCCACAGGGGCAGCTGCCTGTGCGCTACCTGGGGGTTCCTCTGATTCCAGGTAGACTCTCTATTTCTGATTGTGCGCCTTTACTTCAGAAGGTCGATAGGAGGTTGGGATCTTGGCTGAATAAGTCGCTCTCTTATGCCGGGAGAGTGCAACTTATCAAGTCAGTCCTTTCGTCTCTTCATATCTATTGGGCGGGTATTTTCCTCCTCCCGGAGGGTGTTATTCGGGCTATTGAGACGCGCATGAGGACATTCTTATGGGGTGGCTCACCTGCGCGAGTTGCTTGGGCTGATGTTTGTCTTCCGATCGCCGAAGGAGGACTTGGGATTCGGTCCATTGAGACTGATAATCGTGCGCTGCTCCTTCGTCATTTATGGGGTGTGGTTTCGCACGCTCCGGACTCGATTTGGGTTGACTGGTTGTACAGCACTAGATTGCATAACAGGTCTCTTTGGGAGCTGTCGATGGGGAATAATGCTTCTTGGAGTTGGAAGAAGTTGCTCAAGCTTCGGAATGTCATCCGCTCCTTCATTTCTTATCAGGTGGGTGATTGGAATTCCATATGGCTATGGAAGGACCCTTGGCTGTTGATGACCTCGCTGCTGGAGAGACACCCTAGGGGGCCGATGGTGATGGGTCTGCCTCATGATTCACGCCTCAGTGAGGTCATTACGTCAGATGGTTGGTCTTGGCCAGCCATGACGTCCTCCGAGTTTCTGGAGATTGATCCTCTGCTGCCGCCTCCGGCGGAGCCGTCGCGGCCTGATCATGTTCGCTGGATTGGGACGCTTGATGGACGTTTCTCTGCGAGGGCGGTTCGTGAGGCCACTCGTCCTCGGCGGGACAGAGTCATTTGGGCTTCTCTCTTCGGGGGCTGCTTGCGCATACCTCGCCATGAGTTCATTCTCTGGCTTGCTATTCGAGGACGTCTCTCCGTTCGCAGTTTACCCTGGGTGGCTCAGCGCGCGGGAACGGATGCCTGCCTCCTCTGTGATACCGGGAATCGGGAGACGATTTCCCATCTTTTCTTTTCTTGTCCCTTTTCTTTGAGATGCCGACAGATGCTCAGGGACAGGATTAGGTGGCGGATACCATATATTGACTGGGATAGGAGCTTTCACTGGGCTGCTCTGAAGTGGAGGAGTCAGCACTTATTTCATATTGCTTATCGACATGTCCTTGCGTCGATTGTTTATCACATTTGGCAGGAGCGGAACAGGCGATGGAGGGAGAACATACGTTCTACCCCTGCCCATGTTGTGGCCACGGTCCTCGGCATCCTTGGTGCCCGTCTTGGGACTATTGGAGAGAAGCATGCCCTACAGCAGGCTGCTATTCGGCGTCTTTGGAGAGTAGCTTGGTAGTTGGTTTTCTTTTACCATTCGTTTTTGTTCACCAGTAGCCTGTTACTGGTTGCCTGTGTCGAGTTTTACTCGTACCCATTCTGTACACTTTCCATTATATATATAAAAAACCGGGACCTGTTCAAAAAAAAAATATATATATTTAGGTCCTGCGATTAACAACTCTATGATCCTAGGCATGAATTCTAAGTAATTCAATGACAACGATTTATATTAAGATTCGATCGAAAAACTCTAATGAAGAACGAGAGAGAGAATTCGAGTAGAGTGAGAAAGTTACTGTTGTTTCTCTCTCTAGAAATTGAATTGCAAGCCTTTCGGATCAATTTTCAAAACTTTCTCTATTAAGCTCAATGTGTACAATCCTATTTATACCAAACAAACTTGGTATAAATAACAAACAAGTCCTAAACTAAGGACAACTATACAAAACGCCCCTAATTACAAGGACAACTAATGAAATCAAGCACAATTCTAAGAGGCCCTCTCCGTGACCCTATTCATGACGCGCATAGACCAATGCGGAGGGGCACACCACCACCACCAGCTCGCTGTAACCTGCACTTGGTAGATCAAGCTGCTGAAGATTCGCCGCCTCTAGTTAGCGGTTCGGCTACCATGAAGCCTGAAGACGGAATTAGGGTTTCGACGGCTGCAAACCCTAATACTATTGGGCCTACTGCGACTAATAATGGGCCTGGACTTGAGGTGAAAGCAAACCCTAACACTGCTGGGCCTAATACCAACCCTAATGGGCCTGCGCATGAGGTGGATGCTAATCCTCATAATGGCCCTAGACATGTGGTGGATACTTACCCCAACACCGTTGGGCCTAATACCCATATTGGGCCTGGACATGTGGAGGATGCAAACCCTGGCACCTTTGGGCCTCCCACCACCTTAATGGGCCTACACATGAAGAGGATAAGACTGCGTCCACCATTCCTGGGCCTAACGTTCCTTCCATGGGTTCTCCCACGATAGCTGACTTTATCTCCCGCTTCGGCCATACCGAACCAGAACCGCACACTGGGCTGCCTGCGGAGGTTCCACTGCCCGGAATTCTTAGTCCGGGACCATCGTTCTCTGACATTGTTCTTGGCGCCAACAGCAACCGGGAATGGTCTAGCTCTGCACACCTTCCTTTATCTTACACGGCGCCTAGCGTCATAAATGGAGTCGTTGCTGCACGGCCTTCGTGGGAAGTTGCTCAACAAGGCGTAGCACGGTGGGAACATACGCTTGTCGGGTATTTCCTCGGGAAGCGCCCGTACTTCCCACATGTTGAACGCTTTGTCCGATCTATTTGGAAGAACCTGGTCGAAGTAAGATCGACTATCAATGGATTTTTCAAGTTTCGATTTAACTCGGTGGAGGCGGCAGCTGCGGCCTTGGAGGGTGGACCATGGCTCTTGCAGGGGCAGCCGATCTTCCTCGAGGCTTGGCATACGGGACTCTCTTTTGAAAAGAAACAGCATCCGACTATTCCGCTTTGGGTTAGACTCCGAAACGTCCCAACGGAATACTGGACGCAAGCCGGCCTAGGAATCATTGCTAGTGTGCTCTGGAAGCCCCTTTTTGCGGACGCAATGACGGCTCGTGCGGAACGCCTTGAGTATGCTAGGGTTTGTATTGAAATAACATTGACGGAACCTTTTGTCGAACGGTTCAATATCCACATTCCAACTAAGGATGGTAGCTCCTCGGGTGTCGTACCCGTTAGTGTCGAATATGAGTGGCGACCGAAAAATGCTCGTCATGTGACTCATGGGCCCATAGTATCGCGATTTGCCCCAAAACCCGGCCGAGACAACCGCCTAAAAATTCGGCCAAGACCCCCCTGCTCCCTAATAGCTCGGCTACGTCTCCAAAGGCTGCCACGGCCATGCAGCCTAACAAACCGCCGCCGCAACTGTTTACGGTGACGACACATAAGCATGCATGGCGTCGTGTGGAAACCAAGGGTAAAGGCATAGTTCATAAGGAGGCCAACATGGCTGGCCACGATGGGGAAGGCAAGCAACGCTGCCCTACCCATTCTTTCGATCGCAATACTCCTCCACTACCAGAGGCATTGGGACGCCTTACCACCACGCGGATCGTAACATGTTTGAGGATCTCGCTGACCTCGAGGCTGACCATGAGGTGACGAACAATTGCACCCAAGATCCTATAGCTGGCCACGACGCTGGTGACCCCTGATCCCGCTCGCCGCTTGGATGTGGGTGCCATACGGCGCTGCTTTGGTGGTTTGCTTGGACGGACTTGGATTTCTGCTTGCTTTTGGCTTTCTTTATCGCCTTCGGCTTGTTGTATGGTTGCTGTTTTTGTGGCCTTGGTTGTGTCTTTGGGTGTAAGCTAGTAGCTTATTACCAGTTGGTATGTGCTCCTTGAGCGAACCACATGTACTGCTTTCCTTTTTATTTAGTGATCATTTTCCAAAAAAAAAAGATCATAAACGTATTATTAGAAGTGCTAAGCCTAACACTATTTCACCTACGTCTACAGGGAGCGTAGGACCAGCACTAGATACGAAGGCGTGGGTGTCAGGAATAAAAATAGAGAAGGAGTCAATAAAGTCGAATGTTTCCAATATCATTTCTCCTTCTGGAAAAATAAAAGACACTCGGAAAAATAAAAGAGTCAAATAATTGCTTTTACACACTCCCTCAAACCAATCACATTTAGAAGCACTAATTTCGAAATAGGCTCCACATCGAAAACAAAAATTAATCATTCTGAAACAAATGCCACTAGGAAAACTCGTAGGAAACAAGATCCAGCCATAAAGAAAGCTTATGGCGCCATACATGACTGTCCCCACCTAAGGTATCGCGTAGAGATTAAATCCCCCAAGCACCTTAGGAGACTATCACAAGAAAAGATCTTTTCCTCGATCAAACCTACCAAAGCATTTGTACGTGCTGAAATTAATCTCCCTGCAAGGTTCAACCCAAATGGGTTCCTAAATCTCCGCCTAGGACGACGAAAGCCGAAACGGCCAAGTCACCTAAAGAGGCAGCACCCAAACCCACTTCTCCAAAAGTGAAATGGGTTGTCAAGACTCCCTCAAGTAATAATTTAGGAAAATCTGAACCTGAAATCTTATCTGCTAATCTGAGAGGACCCATGTTTAAATGGGTACCTAAAGCTCTCTAAATTATTTTTGCAGATCCATCATGTGTGGCACCTCGATTCTGGTTGCTTCACACACATGACGGGAAATCAAGAACTGTTGAGCAACTACAAAGACCATCCTAACGGAAAAGTCAGGTTTGGAAACAACGATTCAGCCCCGATTCTAGGACTTGGGGATATCATTCTGAAGAATCTGACTATAAAAGATGTCTCATACGTCGAAGGCCTCCGCCATAACTTGTTCAGCATAGGCCAGTTCTGTCACAAAGGGTTCCTGGTGGTCTTTCATGCTGACCGGTGCAGAATTTTGGATAGTCAGGACACAGAACTCCTCTACGGACTTCGGAAATCCAATCTTTACACGATCAACCTGACATCCGTGCGGCCCTCGACAGCTGTCTGCCTCATCTCTCAGACTGTAATTCAGGGGAACAGCTTATGGCATCAACGCATGTCTCATCTCAACCTCAAAGCTCTTCAACATCTTTCAAAGAAAAAGTTGGTTCATGGTCTTCCAACTATACCTTTACAAAAAGAGCATCAATGTTCGGCATGCCAATTAGGAAAAATGAAGCGAGCATCTCATCAAATCAAACAAGTGGCCTCTACTTCACGTCCTCTGAAACTGCTACATATGGACATCTATGGCCCGATGAAGACACAGAGTATTAATGGACGCAAGTATCTACTGGTCATAGTCGATGACTACTCTCGCTACACTTGGACAAGGTTTCTCCGAACAAAAGATGAGACAGTGGACTTGATTATAGATTTCGTGAACACTACTCAAAATTTGCTGCAGCAGACTATCCAAGTCATTCGAACAGACAATGGCACTGAGTTCAAGAACAGATGTCTTAGTAATTTTTATTAGAAACTTGGAATAAGTCAACAATTTTCAGCCGCCAAGACTCCTCACCAGAATGGGGCAGTCGAACGAAAGAACAGAACACTAGTGGAAGCCGCGCGTACGATGCTCATACATTCTAGACTTCCACATTTATTTAGACCTAGAACATTCCATACAACGATTTGTATCATTTAGAAACCTCTGGAAGGGTGCTTTTTAGGCCCTTTGAGTTTTTTGTCGTGTCGCCATTCTCAGCTCCATATCGTTCCCCATCATCCTCCAGATGCGCAAGTACCTCGAAGGGGTTTTTTAATTGTGACTCCACTATTTTGTCCGTCGCTTTTCCTTTCTCTTTTCTACTTCTTGGCTACGAATCTGTGGCTGGTTCTTTGGTTGCTCGGTCTGGGGCAGCCATGTTTTCTCTTTTGTTCTGCACTGTTCTCTTAGTCGCAATTTGCCTCCATTATTGCTGCTGTTTTGTCATCTTTCCTTTGGTTGCAGCTTTTGTTGGGGCATGCCGTGGAATTTGAGGGCACGTTTGTTTGCTGTGGGAGGTTGCTGAGCATTGTGGGCACGGCGTGGGTCTCCATTCATACTCAACATGTACTGTGATGGTTTCCCCAGCCTCTCCTTTTTGTGTAGCTAGTTCAAGCTTAAATTCGTCAACGTACGGGTCGTTTACTTTCTTCATTATGCATACTCGTGCGTAGTCTATTCTTTCCATGCTCGCGGTCAGCGCGTCTGTGAAAAGTGGTTCGCCGATGGCACTTGCAATAATGCCCAGGCCCTCGTCAGTCCAGTATTCCGATGGGATATTCCTAAGTTTGATCCACGTGGGTATCCTTTCCTGCTCTTGATTTGCCAACGTGAGTCCCGGTTTCCATTCTTGAAGAAATAGTGGTTGTCCTTGGTAGAGCCACGGCCCCCCCTCAAGAGCATTCACCATAGCTTCATTCGTTTTGAAGCGTAACTTAAAGAAGCCCGTAGCTGTAGCACGTACCTCCACCAGAAGCGGCCAGATTGAGCGAAAATTTTTTTTCCGCCATAGGGTAATAAGGACTGCGTCCAAAGAAATAGCCGATAAGAGTATTCTTCCACCGGTCCAGTCCTTTCGCTGCTACTTCCCACGATGGCAGAACCACAATTTCGCCATTGACACGCTTCGGGGGTGTATATTTAAGTGTGGTACGTGGGCCTTGGCTCTACCTCCTCCAAGCAAGCTGGCGTAAGATGTATTGGCCTTTATCAAGCCTTCAGAAACCCTAGGTTTTGTAGCGTCAGTAGAAACCGACGTGATAGTTTCCTCGCCAATTATACTAGATTTTGGGTTAGGTGCTTCAAGCAGTCTCGTTATGATGCTATTTGGCTGCGCTGAGGTTGCAGTGTTAGGGTCTGGTATATCCTCGTCCCGATGGTCGACATCATCGGAGAGATGAACATGTAGCGATTTATTTTTGGAAGAGAAGCTAGGCGGAGGCGACGTTCCTGGCCTGTAGAACCCGGGTTTCGCCGAAGTAGATGGGTCCCGAAGTTTTCCAGTAGACACGAAGTATCGGCGATCATCAGTAGCCGCCACCGCTGGGATTGGGTTAGGGTCAGGATTATTTTGTTCGCCATCAGTATTATCCGATCTTCCTTAAACCCTGTCAAACAGTTCTTTAAATTCCGATTGGGGGAACTGTGCAGCAAAAGTCGGGTAATCCCGGCCCAAAAATCCCAGATTAAGCCCTTCAACAATCGGGCCACTTGGTACTATCGACGAAGATATCATCGAACCACATATTGAAGAATACGATGCCATGTTGAATATGAGGCGTCACGAACAGGAGACCACTACCTCCGGCCTACCTCGTCCTATAAACTAGGTCGGAAATAGCGATGGCAGGGATGGATGATGAGGAGACGGTGATGGCTGCAGATTTGTTGTAGGAGATGCAACGTCTTGAGTTGCTGAAGATGAAAAAACCAGAAAATAACTATCGAAAGAGGGCGAGAGAAATCCAAGAGAAACCCACCCCCAGACCACCGCCGTCTGATCCCAGCGGCGGGGGGTCGACGTTTACCGCCTAGCCTGATCCAAACCGGCCGGAGTTGACGTAGGGGATGGCCGGAAACGGCTAGGAATATGAAAGGTTTTTTACCGTTAGAGGGTTTGGGTCGTGTCCGTACATTGGTCGCCATCCGGAGAGCTATCAATCGCATTCTTTCTATAGAAAACGAGGCTGGTCGGATTCTAGAAGGCGAAGACCATGTTCGGGCTGAACTCCTACGATACTATACTAACATCCTTGGACGGTCTTGCCACGTGAACCCACTCAGCCCGACCGAAGTTGCACCCTTCATCACTAGGACCCTCAGCGTAGCTGACGCCGAGGCGATGGTTGTTCCAGTCACTGCTCTGGAAATTAGGAGAGCACTCTTCTCTATTGGTGATAACAAATCCCCGGGGCCGGACGGCTATTCAGCTAAGTTCTATAAACAAGCTTGGGAAATCATTACGGACGTTACACATGCTATTCGAGAATTTTTCAGGACTGGATATCTTCTTGGCGAGCTGAACTCAACACTGATTACCCTCATTCCGAAATGCGAGAACCCTAGGACCGCGAGGGATTACAGGCCCATTTCGTGTTGCAACGTTCTTTACAAAGTCATCTCGAAGATTATTGCTACCCGCCTTAGAGGCTGCTTGAAGACCCTCGTCCATCCCTCCCAAACGGCTTTCATTCCGGGTCGCCGAATCACGGATAATATCCTCTTAGCACAGGAAATTTGCCATGGGTACAAAAGCGTGTCTCTACCTGAGCGAGTGGCGTTCAAGGTGGACCTCGCCAAGGCATATGATATGGTCGAATGGGATTTCCTTTTGAGGACTCTTGAGGCACTCCACTTCCATCGGACATTCATTGGTTGGATAAGAGCTTGCCTCACAACTACTTCATTCTCATTAAATATCAATGGAAGACCTGAAGGATTCTTCAAAGGCCGACGTGGTCTTCGGCAAGGTGACCCTCTATCACCCTATCTCTTTACTTTGGTGATGGACGTTTTGCATGGTATTATTGAGGATCGAATTAGGCAATGCAGCTGCTTTATCTATCATTGGCGCTGCGAACCTACTAAAATGTTCATGCTCTCGTTTGCGGATGATTTACTGCTGTTCTCCCATACGGATACGGGTTCGGTCGGTGTCTTCAAGGAAAGCCTTGAGATTTTCGCTACTATTTCCGGTCTACATGCCAATACAAGCAAGAGCGAAATGTACATCTCTAAGAGAGCTGCCCGACATAGTGGAACACTTCAAACTACCATGGGGTTCTCGATGGGGTCCCTCCCGGTGCGGTATCTTGGGGTGCCGCTTCTCACCTCGAGGTTGACTATTGCTGACTGCGCTCCTCTCCTCACCGCTATCGACCGGCGATTGGGCTCCTGGACTAACCAAACGCTGTCCTATGCTGGAAGGGTCCAACTAATCAGATCGGTTCTCCTTGGTCTTCATACGTACTGGGCCGGAGTTTTCATGCTCCCTAAAGGTGTTATACATGCCATCGAATCACGAATGCGATCCTTTCATTGGGGGGTACCAGTGCCAAGGTTGCTTGGGCGGACATTTGTCTTTCTATTGAGGAGGGTGGGTTGGGAATCAGATCGATTGAGATAGACAACAAAGCACTAATGATGCGGCTCCTTTGGACCTTACTGAGTGGGGATGAGACCTCTATTTGGGCACTCTGGATCCGACGAACGAGGTTACACAATACGTCTATATGGACCATAAGACCTAACTCTCGTACCGCTTGGAGTTGGAGGAAAATTTTGCAACTCCGTCAATACATCCGGCCTCTACTTCAATTCCATGTTGGAAACGGGGAGAACACGCTTCTTTGGACCGACCCTTGGCTTCTCACGGGCCCGATGGTGGATAGATTTCCTCGTGGACCGATGGTAATGGGATTACCAATCGACTCGCGGCTTAGTGCGGTTATTAACGATGAGGGATGGAATTGGCCGGGCCAAACCACGGTAGAATATATTGAGTTTGCCCCTCTTCTTCCACAGGTCCACCCTACTGAACCAGATGGTGTGCGATGGATTGCTACGACGAATGGCCAATTCACCACCAGATCTGCTAGGGATAGCTTGAGGATTCGGCGGCCCAATTTCCATTGGAGTATGCTTTTTGGAGGCCCTCTTTCCATCCCTAGGCATCAATTCATCCTATGGCTGGCAATAAGAGATAAACTGGCGACACGTGACAAACCATGGGTGGCGGCCGAGGCGGGAACAGCCTATTGTCTCTTATGTGACAGCCATACGGAGGAAACGATTAGACATTTATTCTTTGAATGCATCTTTTCTAGACGTTGTCTTCGTTTGATGCGTAACAGGTTACGGTTTGATTGGCCTAGAAGGGACTGGTTCGATGGCATTCGGTGGGCCGCTCATCGGTGGAGAGGGCAGCACCTTGCTTGGTTAGGGCCACGGCACGCTATTGCCTCGTTAGTCTACCATATTTGGAAGGAGCGGAACAAAAGATGGCGTGAAGGAAAACGGCGCACTCCGGATCAGATTGCTACCGACATTGAGGTGCTTCTTTGCTTGCGTTTGGTCACTATCACAAGCAAGTACCTTCTCCAGGCGAGTGCTCTCCGACGGGTTTGGCGAATTGCCTGGTAAGGACGTACCGGGATGGCGTCGGTCCTGCCCCTCAGTTTGGCTACCGTGGCTGATTCGCCTGGGATGGGTCACCCCCCCTTGGGTTCCCCCTATCTTCTTAACCCTCCCCCCTTGTTTATTTCTTCTGCTCTCTCCTTGTCTCTTTGCTTGGGTGCAGGTTGCTGCGACTTGTGGTTTGGTGGCCTTCGTGGGGATGGATGCTTGCGGGACATGAGGCCGGCCATGGCGGGCGTTCTACTCATGGTTGTCTTTATCCTTGGAAAACTGGAGTGGCGTTTCATCGCTTCGCACCGACCTGCCCGCGGATGACCCCTTTCCCGCCTGAAGCTTGTCCTACGTGATACTGTCTTCGGGTTCTGTGCTTGTTGGCGCTGTTTTGGCACTTAGTCGGGCTCCCCTGCTGGTAGGTACTACATTTGGTGCCAGATACCAGTTGATTGAAGTGGTTTTCGACGCCTACGTAGCCGTGTCTTGCTTGTTCTCGATGTTTTTTGGCTTAGGTCTTGTTGGGACCTTGTAGGTCGTTTGGGTTGCCTTGTTTTTAGTGCTGGCAGGTCGGTTTTTTCATTACCGCTTGATACGTCATGAGCGATATCATGCACGCGACATTGTAACTCCTGTTTTTCCTTTATACTAGTGACACATTCCAAAAAAAAAATACTATATATATGAGATGAGTTTCGATCAATAGTGGTTCCGGGCGAGTCTCAGTTTCGCCGAGTAAAAATTATAAAGGGGTTAAAATTTTAGTTTCGATCGAATTGAATCTTTTTCGGGCGATGATCTGTGTCGCCGTGTAAAAGTTTAAAAAGATTTAAATCTTTAAGTTTCGATCGAAACGAGTTTCGGGCGATAGTCAGTCCATGCATAAATTTTTATAAGACTCCCCCTAGATATGACATTAGGAATTTCAACATGCCCAACCTAGATACCAAGAATTGGAATCGCTTTTCATCCAATGCCTCAGTGAATAAGTCAGCAAGTTGAGATCTATGTGAACAAAATGCATTTCGATTATACCTTGTTCTACATGTTCCTTGATAAAGTGATATCTAATGTCTATATGTTTTGTGCGCGAGTGATGTACTGGATTACTTGTTATAGCAACAGCACTTTTTGAGTCACTAAAAATGGGAATACGATTTAACGTTATGCCAAAATCTCGTAGCGGGATTCTCATCCACAAATTTGTGAACAACAACTCGCAGCAGCGACATATTCTGCCTCTGCGAGTGAGACACAATTTGGTTTTCGAGACGACCAGCTTACGAGTTTACCCCCGAGAAATTGAGCGGCTCCAGAGGTGCTCTTTCTGTCCAGCTTGCATCCCGCGTAATCGGCGTCCGTGTATCCTACGAGTTCGAAGTTTGACTTCATTGGGTACCATAGACCTAGATTTTGGGTTCCCTTGAGGTATTTGAAAATTCTCTTGACGGCGAGCATGTGAGACTCCTTTGGATCAGCTTGAAAGCGAGCACAAAGACAAGTGGCGAACATGATGTCAGGTCGACTGGATGTGAGATAAAGCAAGGATCCTATCATGCCTCGATAAGTCGTTTGGTTAACAGATTTTCCTGATGAATCTGCATCAAGTTTGCATGAGGTGGACATGGGAGTGCTGGCAGCATTTGAGTTGTCCAAGTTGTACTTCATGAGTATGTCGTGAATGTACTTGGATTGACTGATGAAGATTCCATCATGAAGCTGCTTAACCTGGAGGCCTAAGAAGAAGCTTAGTTCGCCCATCATACTCATTTCAAATTTCTGCTTCATTAGGTCTCCGAAGTTCCTGCACATTCTTGAGTCCGTTGAGCCGAAGATGATGTCGTCGACGTAAATCTGACCAGCATAATGTTAGAGTCGTTCTTGATAAAGAGAATCGTATCGATCTTCTCTTTGGTGAAGCCAGAGGAGATGAGAAAATCCGAAAGGACCTCGTACCAGGCTCTGGGAGCTTGTTTAAGTCCATAGAGAGCTTTATCGAGTCTGTAGACATGGTCTGGGAGTTGTTCGCTTACAAAACCTTCAGGCTGAGATACAAAAACTTCTTCCTTCAGTATTCCGTTGAGAAATGCAGTTTCGACATCCATCTGGTAGACTGTGAAGTTCTTGTGTGCAGCGAAAGCTAAGAAAATCCTGATGGCTTCAATTCTTGCGACTGGAGCATATGTCTCATCATAGTCGATTCCTTCCTGTTGATTGTACCCTTAGCAACCAGCCTGGCTTTATTTCAGATAACAACTCCTTGCTCGTCCTTTTTGTTCTTAAACACCCATTTAGTCCCTATGATAGTTTTCCCAGCCGGTCTAGGTACTAGATTCCAGTTTCAATCTTTCAAACTGATTGATTTCCTCCTGCATTGCGATTATCCAGTCTGGGTCGGCGAGTGCTTCAGCCACTTTGCTGGGCTCCTTTTGACTGAGAAAGCAGGAATAGAGGCTTTCATTTATCGTTGATGCTGGAATTGTTACACCAGTGGAAGGGTCCCCAATTACTTGTGAGTTTGGGTGTGCTCGGGTCCACTTTCTTGTATTAGGTTGTGATGACTAGCTGCATTTGTATCGTGTATTGCTTCTTCACTTTGATCAGCCTGATGTTCCTTTTCTTCTCCAGGTAGTACTGACTCTCCCGAAGAAATTTCTATTGTCGAATCAGAGAACGGAGGGGTTTTAGCTGCTGAGCTGGAGATGATCTCAGTATCAGTTGGGAGTTCACTGTCGTCAACAATGTGAAGATTTTCCATCGTAGGAGGGGAACTATCATTGCTAGTATCTGCAAACTCATTATTTCCTGGTGCTACATAAGTTGTTGAAGCAGTGGGCGGCGACGGCCTAGAGAAGAGATCCTCGAATAAGAGATCGAGTTCCATGTCGCTCAACGTAATCGATTTTGAAGTTTCGCCCACGGAGGAGGTGCTTGGTTGATCCTTTGTCAACTCTCGTAGAAGTCCGGGTTCTGGACTGATTTGTGCAGAAGCTACTTGGTCTACTTTATCATACGTTATAATGCTTTCTATAACCGATCCATTCTCCTTGAGGTATACTCGATAGGCTTTGGAGGATGTCGAGTATCCCACCAGTGTTCCTTCAAATGCTTTTGGGTCGAGTTTGCCTCTATCTTCACGATCGTTTGCTACGTAGCATTTGCATCCAAAGACCCTCAGGAAAGAGACGTCCGGCACTCTGCGATTTATCAACTCGTAGGGGGTCCTATTGAATCTCTTGTGAAGGGAGCCACGATTTTGAGTAAAGCAGGTTGTGTTCATTGCTTCGGCCCACAAGAAGTGCGGTAAGTCCAGAGTGCATAAGGAGTGTATGAGTTGCTTCAACTAAGGTTCTGTTCTTGCGCTCAACTACACCGTTTTGTTGAGGTGTTTTTGCCGCTGCGAACTGTTGGGTGATTCCAAGTGATGCATAGAAGTCACTGAGTTTTTTGTTCTTGAATTCTGTCCCATTGTCAATTTTGATGATTTGGACACTTAGTTGGTAGAGGTTTTGTGCAGTTTTGATAAACTCAATGATTAGACCTGGAGTTTCATCCTTGGTTCTGAGAAATTTGGTCCATGTGTAGCGCGAGAAATCATCCACAATAACCAACACATATCTTCGTCCATTGATGGTCTGAGTGCGCATAGGTCCACACAAATCCATATGAATGAGTTCGAGAGGTTTGGAAGTTGAGGCTATGTGTTTGGTCCGGTGAGATGCTTTCCTTATCTTTCCCATTTCACATGCCAAGCAGAGATGCTCTTTGTGATATCTGAACGAGAGAAGTCCTTTGACCAAGTTTTCTGATCGTAATTTGTTAAGGTCTTTGAAATTGAGATGTAAGAGTCGCTGATGCCAGAGATCGTTCTGATGTAGAGAAGCACGTGAGATGAGGCACGTCGGTCGGACAGTTTTGAGGTCAATGGAGTAGAGATTCGTCTTTCTGTGGCCAGTGAGTAGCTCTCTTTTTTCATTGTTGTCTGTGACGCTATATTTGTTGGTCTCGAAGTTCACCTTGTAGCCTTTGTCACAGAAACATCCAATGCTGAATAAATTGTAGCTCAGTCCTTCGACGCAGGAGACCCCTTTGATGGTCAGCGTGTCATGGATGAGATCACCCATTCCTAACATGGGTGCGGATTGACCATTTCCGAAGTAGACCTTTTCCAGAAATCCCTCAGAGAAGTTGCTCAACAGCTCTTTGTTTCCAGTCATGTGTGAGGAGCAACCTGAATCTAAGTACCACACATGACGGACCTGCAAAAAGAATCAAGTAAGCTTAGGTACCCATTTATAGATGGGCCCTTCTTTGATAGCGGGTGTAGAAGTTAATATGTTAGTTGCTAGATTGAATTCTTTGCTGGATTTTTGGATAACTGGTTTAAGAACCCAAGCATGACAATTTCCTATGGGATGCAGTTGGGATTTCTGAATCCAAATTTGTTTTTGACTTAATTTCTTGTTCGACTTGGTCTTGGAGGTAGTATGTTTCTTTATCTTAAATTTGATAGTATGATTGGTGAGCGTGGGAGATATGTCCTTAGAGTGAGTGATATGTGTCGTGGAAGCGTTTTTGCTGAAACGATTGTCATGAAGATGGGAAAATACATCATTGTTTACATGACAATATTTTGATTTCTGGGCATAAAATAACGAAACACGATCTGCGACATTACAAGAAGTCACTTTAGGGAATGCAAAGGATTTGGAAACATGAGAAGAAAGGTTTGAGACTGGTCTCTTCTTCTTATCAGGGACTGTTGTCTTCTTTGCTAAGCCAGATTGAACATTCTTCGCTTCCTCAGATCTAACGCCTTTGTCTGTGGGTACATGTGATACGAAGTTAGTCTGAGATAAAGGAATTTTCCTCGTAGTTTGCTTGCATTTATATGTAGAGGATTCTGGAACAGGACGGGAGGTGGAGGGTTTGTAAATGTCAGGAAAGTTTTCAAGAGTATAAATTTTGCTTAACAAAATAGTTTTCTCTTCTTCGTGGGCTTTCCTTTCCGATTCTAGTGAAGCTGTCAAGTCGCCTATTTTGCGAATAATCTCAGTGATATAGATAGATGAATAAATAGGTTGAGCCTGTTCGTCAGTGTTTTCCTGAATTTCAGGCCCAAATGGTGACATGTAATCATCAGATAGGATTGTCCTTTTAGTTTTATAGCCATTATTAAGTTCTGTATAGTCACATGCAATTTGAGCCCACTCCTTGTTCCTCCGTTTCTGTTCGTCAGATTCAGTCACCTCTGTCGACCCTACGAAGGGCATTAGGTTTTCAAGGCTCAGCCAAAGCGTTTAGTGCTGTATAAAGGAAGTACTTCATCTTTCCTTGGATTTGTAGTCACTTGAAATCCCAATCATTCGAGGGGATCATAGAAGTCTACATCTTTAGGTTGATTAAGAAAAATGGTTCGATCAGTTTGACCTCTTTTGGTGAGAAGATCCTCTAATTCTTTGACTTTCTTATATAGTCGAGCGCGCTCTTCGGTGATTAGTTCATATTGAGACAATTTTTGTCGTTCTTCTTCGCTATCTTGTAAACTCCTACAGGTATCACTAATTTATTTTTCCTTACTTTCTATAAGTTCTCCTAAAGTCTTCACCTTAGTTTCTGACAAGATTAAGGATTCTTGAAGAATAGCTATATCTTCCTGTTGTTTGTTTAATAAGGCATATTTTTTGTCAAAATTGCTTTGGAGTTCTGAGTAGTCCTTACGATGCATGGAGAGTTTGGCTATCCTACGTTCAAGTTTGATAAGATCATTTAGGGATGGAGTGTATACCTCCAGGTCGGATGATGAGACATCAGTCCTGTCTGACCCTATGGCTGGCTCGTCCTTGTCGGAATCATCGTCATTGCTTTTCACCATGAAGGCCATTTCATCTTCCTCCTCGTCAGACGTGTCCTCCAGCCATTCCTCTTCCCCAGCAACCAAGACAATTCCCGCCTCCTTGCGTTGTGAGAGCTGAAATTTTTTCTTGTAGTATTCAGTGTTTTTCTTCTTCGGTCTGAAGCATTCAAAAGCAAAGTGACCCGTTTTGCCACAGTTGAAGCACTTCTTTAATACTTCAGATTTCTTAGTTTCAGCCTCTTCATGGGCAACGAACTTCTGTTTCCCGCCCGAGGTTCGTTGCTTGTTGAAGGAAGATGAGGATTTCTTGGCGCTCATTTTATTGACCGTCTCTGAGATCATAGCTAGTTTCTTTCTGATTGATTCGAGTTCGTCCTCATATTCTTGGTCAGATTCAGCATTGTCTGAAGTGTCAGATTGTACGACCTGCTTTCCTTTAGAAGTTCTCGAGCTCCTATTGCTTGATTTAGAGGTTACGAGTGCAATTGGTTCCATGTCGACATTTGCTTTTCCTTCGCTCTTGATTTCTTTGGCATACTGGGAGTATAGTGAGAGGTTATCGTGTAAGGAGTGAATGTCCATAGCATCCAGATCTTTGTTCTGTTGCTTAACCAGAACTGCAATCCGTCCCATCTCAGGTTGAAGTGTGGAAAGGAACTTGATGTTGTGTTTAAGATTGGAGCGTTGGATGTTAATTTTTCTCATCTCGTTGATGAAGGTCAGGAAAGAAAGTAAACATCTCGAAGTTCTTCCCCCTCCTTAGCTTTGAAGGAGTCATAGGCAGTGAGGATGCTAGACTTCTTAGACAGATTGCCAACTTCTGTCCCAACCATCATTTTGCATACTTCATCCCAGATTTCCTTTGCAGTGACGATTGCGTCAACTTGCTTGTAGACATCGTTTGGGCTTGAAGTACATAGTGTCGAGCAAGCTTGTCCGCTCTGGCTCGTGCTCTCTCAGCATCATTGTATCGACTAGGGTCCTTAGGAGTTCTCCTCTCTGGAATGGGTGGAACCGCGTCGGGTTGAGCAGGGATGATTGTCCAAAATTGCGCGGGTCCCTCAAAAATGGAGGAAAGCATGTCGTTTGTGAGGTCTACATCCTTGATTTCGATGAAATTGATGAATCGTTGCTTCCATATGCCGTACTCTCCCCATCTTAGTAGTGGTGCACGGTTGTCAGATCCAATAGCAAGGCCGACCATGTTTTTTGTTTGGCAATGATCGCTAACGCGAAATAGATCTGCGAAATGAAAAGTTTCAGTTTTGAATGAGAAATAGTCAAGTTTGAATAATTTCGAGTGTTGAGTCAAAATAGGTAAATTCACTTAATGAATTCTGTCGTATTTTAAAGATTTGATGAATTTTTGTGTAAGGCTGGAGGATTGAACTATTGGAGTTATGTGAAATTAAACTTTGGTCTACCCAATTTTAGTGCTTGTTTGAGTCTAATTTCTTATAGAGGCAAGCTCGGCGATTGGTCCTAAGTGTTGAGAATCGGGCGATCGAAATTCAATTAAGAGTTCTAAAATCGGGCAACAGTGTGAATTGTACAATATAGATCCTAAAGGCTTTAATTGGGCGACAGAATGTGAATCGGGCGAAAGAGTTTTGAAAAGATTTGTTTCGGGCGATGGAGCGATTTCGATTTGAATATTTCGTTTCGATCGATAAAAATGAAGGAGTTTCGGGCGAATTTGGTCCAAATAGATTTCGTTTCGATTGACTAAAATTGGATGTGGCTTATCGGGCGATTGAGTGTTGGGCGATACAGTTAATATGGATTGGACTTTTGCCGAGATATTAATCGATCGAAACAAGAAAATTGGTACTGTAGCCTTTCGGGCGAGACAGGTGTCGTCCGATTGAGCGAAATTGATTGAAAATCGCCGAAAGTTCAATGGGGCGAAACTCCACACAGTGATTTGGTTTCAATCGAAACCTTCAAATTCGATGGTACTGTTCTATACGCTACCCGAAAGTGATGAGTAGTTCAGTAAAAATCAGATTTTCAGACTCATTTTTTTGCTCAAATCCCACTCAAACTTGACGGAAATCGACGTGAAAGACCATAAATGTACTCATTATCAGTTTGTCTTAGGCGAAAGAAATCACTGAAAACTATTTGAAAACACCCAAAATCAGTGAAAAAATCGAAAATGAGTTTTCAAGCACAAAACTTCTTCAAATCACGTCGGAATCGAGCTAAACTGAATTCAAATCGATTTGATATTGATCCGCGTTAGGCTCTGATACCACTTGTTGGCCCTTTTATTACCAAACAAGGATCAAAAGAAAGGGTTGAATGATTAAACCGTGAAGAACACCTTGAGTGCATGTTTTTTTTTTCTTTTTTTTTGGAAAAAAGCCCGTATATATATAAATGAAGAAGAAGAATGTACATGCGTGATTGAAAAACACACACAACTACCACGCAACACGCCACAAACGTCGAATGGCCGCCGTCTGTAAGGCATACCTAGTAGACGTGCCATTCAAACGCAGACAACACAAATCAATAACACAAGCAACAAGATGCTCAGGTGTAGTCGTAATGCCCTCCCGCCAGCGCTTATTGCGAGCAAGCCAAATGTAGTAAACCAGCGAAGCAAGCAGGTGTCGAGACGCCAAAAGCAGTAGATGCATACCCCTCCACCGTCTAGCAGCCCAGGCAAGCCCCTGAGTCCAGTCCCGAAAAGGCCAATCCCATCGGGTCCTGCGTCGCAGAAGCCGCAGGCAAGTGCGGGAGAAGACACACTCAAAGAAAAGGTGGGTGGTCGTCTCCACAGTGAGCGAATCACAAAGCGGACAGGCCTGAGTACCCGCACGCAAAGCCACCCAAGGCTTATCCTTCGTCGATAAGCGGTCTCGAATACCCAACCAGAGGATGAACTCATGACGTGGAACCCTAAGAGGACCCCCAAAAAGTGAAGCCCAAGGCACCACAACCCCACGCGGCCGCAAGGTGTCCCTGATAATACGAGTGGATGGATTTCCATGCGGGGCACCAACCCAAAGGATAGAATCACGCGAAGCCGGCCGTACGATGGGAAGCTCGCGGCTGAGCTCAATGTACTCAACAGTGGTGCGGCCTGGCCAGTTCCAACCAGTGGCCGAGATAACATCGCTCAGACGAGAGCCCACAGGAAGCCCCATCACAACCGGCCCACGAGGAAAACGAGCCAGAAGAGGGTCACCCGTGAGCCAAGGGTCCTCCCACAGACTGATAGTAGCACCATCTCCAATACGAAACTCAAGAAAATGGCGTATCTCGGAACGAAAATGGAGGAGTTTGCGCCAGCTCCAAGAAGCAGTAGTGGAAAGCCGAACCGTCCATATTGACTGCGTCCGAAGCCGTGTACCATACAACCAAGAAATCCAAATCGAGTCTGGCGACTTCCTAATGACACGCCACAGAAGCCGGAAAAGAAGTACCTTATTATCCAAGGACACCGAACAGAGACCCAGGCCGCCTTCAGCAACCGGCAGACAAATGTCATCCCACGCAACCTTAGCCGTAGATCCAGCCCAAAGAAACTATCTGGACCGAGCCTCCAGAGCTCGGACGATGCCCTTGGGCAGAAGGAAAACCCCAGACCAGTAAATGTGCATGGCCTGAAGTACCGACCGTATCAGCTGGACGCGCCCCGCATAAGAAAGGGACCGATTGAGCCAGGAGCCCAAGCGACGATCAACCCGCTGCAGGAGAGGGACACAATCGGCCAGTGATAAACGAGACGTGATCAAGGGGACGCCCAGGTATCGAACAGGAAGTGATCCCAAAGGGAACCCCATAATCGGTTGGAGAAGCGGCGTTAATGGTGAAGCTCGGCGAGAGTGAAAAAGCTCACTCTTCTCAGGATTAGGGCATAATCAAGATAGAGCGAGAAATGATCAAGAGATTACTTAAGCACCCCAATCAACATAGGAAGAGAAATACCCTCACAACGCCAGTGATACTAGAAGCGAGGCTCATCCTGAATGCCCAAGCACACCACACCATGGAGAACCTCCATAACAAGGGTGAAGAGATACGGCGAGATCGGATCACCCTGTCGTAGACCCCGCCTACCCTCAAAGTATCCCGTAGGTCGACCATTAACATTGAGGGAAAAAGAGGGCGTCGTGATACAAGTCCGGATCCACTCAACAAAAAGTGGGTGGAACCCCATGCCCTGCAACGTTGCCATAATAAAACTCCACTCAACCTGATCGTAATCCTTAGCCAAATCCACCTTAAACATCGCTCGAGGCGGATGGCCCTGGGTATTGTAGCCATGGCACAACTCCTGGGCAAGCATAATATTATCGGTAATATGTCGGCCCGGGATGAACGCTGTCTGGCAGCCATGAACGAGCTTCGGAAGGTGAGCCTTAAGCCGGTTAGCAAGGATCTTCGAGATGATCTTGTATAAGACATTGCAGCACGAGATAGGGCGGAAGTCGGTAGGCCTCCGAGGACACCCCGTCTTCGGAATAAGCGTGATAAGCGTGCTATTCAGTCCGTGAAGGAGGCGACCCGTCACAAAGAAGCCCCGGATCGCGGCAATAATGTCAGCACCCACCACCTCCCAGGCCGCTTTGAAGAAAGCGGCCGTAAAACCGTCAGGGCCCGGAGCTTTCTCAGCACCCATGGAAAAAAGCGCACGGCGAACCTCAGCATCCTCCAAGTCCGCCACCAAAGTAGCCGCCTCCGACTGAGAAAGGCGACGGGAAATGAAGGGCTGGACATCATGAAAAAGCACCGGCGTGGCACGAGAAGACTGCCCCAACAGGTCCTCATAAAAGCCCAAAAGCTCAGACTCAATCTCCGCGGGATGAATCAACTGGGCACCCGTGGCAGATTCCAGAGTGACAATCCGGTTCAGCGACCTACGCACTGCCACTTACGGAAGAAAAAGGCCGTACATTGATCGCCATCCTTAAGCCATGCCATCTTAGCTCGTTGAGAGCGATGTTTGCTCGATCTCAACCGCACGCGCAAAAATCAGATGGCAACATCCTTGAGTGCATGTTAGTGTGTGTATTTCTATGGAAAAGTACAAGGTGGCTTACCTGTTGATTTCTTTTGATAAACCCTAATTAGGGTAAGTTGTGGCTTTATATACAACAAGTATTTGGTATATTAAAGCCCAGTCCCAAACTCTTACTAAATATTCCAAGTCACCCCAAACTACAACAACCCATTAAATAAACACATATTAACCCAAGATTACATAAATTAAAGGATGCTGCAATATATTCCTAATAAAATGGACACCTACTCAATTACTCGATCTGATGACACTAGCTCCGACATTGATGAACAACTGAAGGAGTTTGGGCGTCAACGACGATTAATTGAGAAGGAGTTAAAGAAGAAGTCCACAAAGACCAAGTCACGCTCCAAGAAGCAAGAGACTACAAATTCCGAACAAAAGACGCACTTGGCTTTGGCACACGAAGATGAAACTAACACATCTTCTAAGGAGGCGATGATTTCTAACTCTACACTGTTTAACATGTTAGAATCCTTACAAACTAGGTATGCTAACATGAAAAATGAGCGGAGTTAGAAAGCAAATTAACTAAGTCTAAGGAGGAAATAGCTAGTCTCGAATCTAACCTTAGGAGCTCTAGTATGAAAATAGATGATTTAACTAAGAGCTTGAACTAGAATGAGACTAAGTATAGGTCCATAATCAAGAATTTAGAAGATTTTCTTGCAGCAAGGGGACAAACAGATCAGCCCATAGATACAGAATTTGATAATGCTAGGTTAGGCTTAGGTTTTACTAATCCAGGAAATTTGAAGAAAGTTGATTGTAAACAACTTTATGATGTCAAGTACATTGGTTTAGGACTAGCTGCTCTTATGATCTTTACTAACGCAAAAGAAATAAATGCGCTAGAAGAAAATAAGAGAAAAGCCAAAACTAGGGCTGAAATTCCCTTTTCTTACACCGAATTGAATAATGGTTACAAAAAGCGGGAAATTCCCAAGACTTGTGACCATGATTCAATTAACTCATTAGAAGATCCGTCTAAATCCGAAGATGCCAATACTGTACATTCTGAAAATTCTTTTATTTACATCCCTCCGATAGTGAAGAAAATCGAGGAGTGACCATTACTCGATCTACTTTGATTTGTTCATAAAAATCTTTCCTTTATATATGACTGGATATTTGCTTAATATTGTCTGTCTAGTCGCATTATTTTGTCTAAAGTTCACTCGTTTGTTCCACTAGACACAAAGCCACATCATATATGTGATATTTTGAGCCTTATTATTTTTTTGGGAATTTATCCTTGAGCGAGTCACACATCAAATGCTTGTCTTAACTTGTATTTCTTGGCCTCATACTTGCCTTGCGTTAGATTGTTAGGAAAATGATTAGGGCACTTAGGAAATTCCTCACTTGGCCAAAATCAAAATATCATCCTTGAAATTATTCCTCTAGTCATCCCTTTTGAGCCTTCTCCGATATCCTTTTCTTCATTTGTATCCCGATAAAGCCTTCAACCGTAATTCATAAATTTTGGAGGGTTGCATAAACGAGAAAAGGAGGGGGAGAAAAAAGGCGACGAAAGAAAAAGAAGAAAATAATGACAAAAGGAGGTGGAAAACGCACAAGAGGAATGCTCAAAGCACAATAAATAGTCCAAAATAACCTGCCTTCCTAATTACTGAAATCTTCTAGAAATCATAAGAAGAGGGCATGGATTTTGCTGTGAACTTCTCCTTCGATAATCTCGTATACTCGTCAGAACGGCTGGAAGGAGCACCACGAAGTGAACTTCTCCAACGATAATCCGGTCTTATATCGAGACAACGAGAAGAGGAGCACGGCCTTGGGTTCGAATTCCATAACTGTGAACTTCTCCAAATCGATAATCTTTGTAACCTCTCTAGGGATTAAAAGAAGAGAAGCACGGTATCAACCCGAGAACCAACAAGAAGAACTTCACCTTAAATAATCTCTCAGCCTCGTAGAGAAGCGGAGCTTCAGCTTGAGCAAGTGTAGAATAATATGAAAACGTTTAAGGATGGAAAAGAAAATACCAGTGAAGAGGACGACGAAGAAAAGGAAGAAAATCTTTAGTCCACGATTCCTAAATATTTTCCTTCCCTTCTAAGTCAGAACCAAAATGCTAAATCCCTAAGTCCCTTTGATTCCGAATCGACGGTCTCTCGCTCGGTGAAATGATTAAAAGTGCCTTGATAGCAGGTTAATTGATATAATTTTGCTTGTGTTGGCATGAGTGATATATATAGTATATAAACCTGTAACGACCCGTCCCATACCGGGTGTCACTGTAGCATCCGTCCCTAGCGGGACCTTGTGGGGTTGGGCCCACCACACTCCGACTGATAGTCTGGCCCCACTGTACCACCATTTAACCTTTCAGCGTGCTTCGTCCTCGCTCACACGCACCCTGGGCAAACTAGGGGGTCACCCATCCCTAGATTGCTTCAAGTCAAGCACGCTTAACTTCGAAGTTCTTTCGGATGGACTCCCGAAAAGGTAGGTCGACCTTGGTGATATGAGTAATACTATCAATTCTATTATACGATTCTTAGCCTGACACGCCCATACATTGTCAGTCTCAGGATCCTCTCTCATTCGGGTGTCGGATCGGTTCGTTCATGTACCCCTTCGCCTAGAAGCCTTGCCAGGAGCCGCTCCTTATCCGTGCACCCTAGCACCGGCGATCACTCCCCGCCCTCTTCGGCCCCGGGTGTCACATGCCCACCAGCTTCCGCCTGGTTCGTCCCCGAACCAGCACCGTACTTCGAGAGGTTGTGCTCTGATACCACCTGTAACGACCCGTCCCATACCGGGTGTCACTGTAGCATCCGTCCCTAGCAGGACCTTGTGGGGTTGGGCCCACCACACTCCGACTGATAGTCTGGCCCCACTGTACTACCATTTAACCTTTCAGCGTGCTTCGTCCTCGCTCACACGCACCCTGGGCAAACTTCCCAGGGGGTCACCCATCCCTAGATTGCTTCAAGTCAAGCACGCTTAACTTCGAAGTTCTTTCGGATGGACTCCCGAAAAGGTAGGTCGACCTTTGATATGAGTAGTACTATCAATTCTATTATACGATTCTTAGCCTGACACGCCCATACATTGTCAGTCTCAGGATCCTCTCTCATTCGGGTGTCGGATCGGTTCGTTCATGTACCCCTTCGCCTAGAAGCCTTGCCAGGAGCCGCTCCTTGTCCGTGCACCCTAGCACCGGCGATCACTCCCCGCCCTCTTCGGCCCCGGGTGTCACAAAATCCCATGATAAAAATAATTTAGCGCTAGAGCGAACCTCGTGAGAGTTGTCGAAATGGATCACTCTATGAACTTAGGACTTTAGTTTGACGACATGACTTGACGGCAAATTATTATTCTATTTGTCATGTGAAATATTTGCGTGGACACGATCAAAGTGATGTAATCTGACCCCAAAACAAAATAAGAAAAACTAATAAAAAATAAATATAAAAATGGTATAGTGTTGTTTCAAATTTTTCTTTACTTTTATTTTTCTTTGCATATTTTTTATATTTTTCAACATTTTTTCTTTTATTTTTGCATTTATTTTTACTTTGCATTTTTCTTATGCATGAAAAAACTTCTCACATTTTCAAATGCATTTGCACATGCATTGGCACAGATTTGTTTAACAGTGAAATATTTCTTGCTTATATGGTTACTCAAATTTTCATATGCATGCTTAGGAGTTCATGCATATATGCTACAATATTATATGCGTTTCTTTGACGAACTCTAATTTTTGAATTTGGAGATTTTCAAAATTGGGTCTAATTTGGTGTTAGTCTCGCTCTTTTATGGTTAGATACATGCTAATAACACCTTGTGTATGCTTAAATTGCTGATTTCGTTCACTCATTTCGCATGGCATGAGGAACCCTAATTTCAAATTTGGGGATTGTTGGACATTTTTGGTGAATTTGTGCTTTCTGTGGTTTATTTCGCGTTAATTTATCATCCGACTTTTAGGAATGTGCTTAGTTGGTAGATTGTAAAGCTCGGAATGCATATGATGGCTTGCCCCGTTATGTGTTCGACAAAATGGCTCTTCGAATCTTTCATTTGCTATTGAATGTAACGTCTCATCTGTCGCTCTTTTGGTCGAGTCAAGCTGCTTTGATCTTATTTGCTATATTCTTTGAGCTCACATACGTTTTGTAGGTACGATGACTCGAAGCCGCTCTACTACCCAGCGTGACCCAGCCTCGCGCTCGCCTGTTCGTCGAAGGCGACGAGGCTCTACGCCGACACTCCTAGCTACTATGCAGCAATTCACTGATGAGGCCCAGACGGCACGGTACAACAGGCTGAAAGCAATGGAGTTCATCCTCATGGACCAAATTGACCACGAGACGCTAGCGAAACATCATATAGATCAACAAGTGGCCCAATACTTGTCGCGCAACGGATGGGCCACCTTCTTTCATATAGATGAACCCGTGTACAAGGAGCTGACATTGGAGTTGCTATCCACATTCTCCCATGAGGAATACGGATACAACACAGTCAAATTCCGGACATTCAATGAAGAGCAAATAGTGGACGTCGAGGACTTTTGCCGGGCGCTTGGAGTACCGGTGCCATATTTCGGGCCTGACGCACCATTTCCAGACAAGCACTACAAGGATTACCTCCAGCGCCCGGGGGACAGACTCGCCTGCTGGGCCGACATTGCACGCCCAGGCGAACCCGAATTCATTGTGAAGACTTCGAAGGCATCTTCGCTTAGGAGTCCAGGGCTGCGCTACATCCACAGACTTCTGACGACCTCTCACACCGAGGGGTGACTCGCACGGAGCGATCACGCTCCGCAACTTATTCTACTTAGCTAAGATGTAGCGAAGCGAATAAGTCCATTTGGGGATGGCGCTCGCCCACGCATTCAGCGCCCAGGCAGAAACCCGAAGCCGTGAAAAGTTCACAGTGGGGGCATTAATCACGAAGGTCATCCAGGGTCTACACTATTGGCCAGAGAACCCAACCGAGATGTGTGGCGACCCTCGTTTTCTAATTAGGATTAGTGGCGGATTTCCGCAACGTAAGCCCCAGAAGGCCCGTCTAATTAAAACTTTTTCCTAAAATAATATACATTACTATAAAAAACCGTCTACATCGTCATCACCATACATGGGCCAAAGCCCCAAAATGTCAAAAGAACAAAAAACCTAAAGCCGCTCCACAGGTTTATATCCATGTACCGCTCGGCCCTCAAAAGTCCATGGAGCACCGCCACCAGCTGCCTCAGTCTTGACGCGTATCAGCGTCAGACTCAGTACCTACAACACGTAAACACTGAGCAATTTTCCCAGTAGGTGAATAAACATGCATGTATGCAAGTGTGCACTCAACCCCAATTCCCAATATCTCACATGTCAATGCACACTCTTTCTTTTCCCACATTCCTATTTCACATAACACAGGACCCTAGGTTAGGCTCGACACCTTCGCCCGCAATAGACTACTGGGAGGCCACCCCCATGTCTCGCGAAAGCCTACCCTGGTAGTGCACTGGACGATCGCGCCAATGGCCTCCTACAGGGTCGCTCCGCACCAAAACAAAATCATACACTGATAGTGCACCGGACGATCTCCGCCAGGTGCCCAGTGAGCCCAACCTCGACTCCTCTAAGAGTCACAAAGCACAAGCATCTCATTCTACCCCGTACGTCAATATCTCAAACCATCACCGTCTCACTACGGTACAATCATCACTCGCCCTGTGTAACGACCCTCATTTTCAAATACTAATTATGGCGGATTTTCGCAACGTAAGTCGCGGAAGACCCGTCTAGTTAAAACTTTTTGTTAAAAGGAAATAATATCTTAAACTAAAACACACATCTCGCAAAGTCATATCTTACAACAGACACACCACTCGCACACGTCTTATTATACAAAAGTTGTAGCACATTATTTATAATTTTCAAAGGCCAACGACCTAACGTCATTCCACAGGTCGCATCCATGTACCGCTCCGCCCTCAATAGTCCGTGGAGCACCGCCACCAGCCGCCTCAGCCGTGACACTCATTAGCGCCGGACTCGAACGACCTACAACACGTAAACTGAGCTCCTTGCCCAGTAGATGAAACATGCATGTATGCAACGTGCGCTCTACCCCATCCCCAAACACCTCACAAATGCACACTCGACTCATATCTACTCATCTTAACTCATCACGACTCATCACAATACCAGACCTCACAATATGACATAACAGGACCCTAGGCTTAGTACTAGGCTCCACGTGTACAATCAATCAAATCATCAGATGGTGGTCCACCTCGGGCAGGTATAACCCTGCACGTTCCCTGAGTGCACCATCTCATCTCACAGCGGTAGTCCACATCGGGCAGGTATAACCCTGCACGTTCCCGAAAGGATACTACATCGCCAACGACGGTGGTTCACATTGGGCAGGTATATCCCTGCACGTTCCTAATGATTCCCTGATCGATACGACACATCGGGCAGGTATAACCATGCACGTTCCTGAAGGTCTCGATCTCGTCTGGTGCTCTAGTACCAGCCTCAACTCCACCCGGAGTCGACGACCAAATGGTCTCCTCATCATACTCAATATCTCACAAGAAGCTCGCTCTTTCTACCCCACTCACCGATACACCAAACTCTATTGTTCTCTCACTGACTTAGTATGCATATGCAGTGCAAATGTCATATGTGTAGTATGCAAAATACATAAATACCAGTAATGCATGTAATCCGCTGCTTCACATAAAATTCACATATAAACACATAATCCACCGAACTACAATTAAATCACAAAATGTTTACGTGCCGTAGGTGAGTTTCACCTACGCTCCGTATCACATAAAACACACATAAGGTTTACGTATTGTAGGTGAGTCACCTACGCCCCTTATCACATAAAACACACATAATGTTTACATATTGTAGGTGAGTTCCACCTACGCCCCGTATCACATAAAACACACATAATGTTTACGTATTGTAGGTGAGTTCCACCTACCTGTCGTCCTTCGCCTGGTAATTCTCTAGTATTGTGGGCCTCTGGACACAAATAATATTATATTAGTACAAAACACGCTTTTGGACGAACTATAATAAAGATAAGTAAAGTCGTTTTGATAATTTTGGGGCCATATTTGGTTTCACAGCCAAATCAAACGTTTTACGGCAGTTTTGCGACAATTTAGTATTTCATAGTGATCACGGGGTAAACATGGTCCGATGGACCTGAAACTTTAACCGGGATTTTTAATCCGAGGTCTAGATTGGGAGATATGAATTTTTGAACATGCTGATATATCGCATGAAATGTGTCACGGCCGTGACACGGCCGTGACGGCTATGCACGAGGCCATGACGCACATCAGATAGCCATCTTCTTGCCCGAAAGTGTCACGGCCATGAACACTAACCAACCTGGCCGTGACGACCATTCACGGCCGTGAAGGGGTTGCAAGAGGCCGTGAATGAGGGCAGAAAGTCAGATTTTTAAGCCCAAACTTGGCAGAAATTAGTACCAACTTCAAAAATCGATATAAAATCGTAGGAATATCAGATTCACTCAACTCAAGAGGCTACGGAAAGCTGAGAAACATAGATTTCGAACAGAAAAGTCTTCGTACAAATTAGAGCATTTTATCTAGGTCAACATTAGTAAAAACCGAAGCTGCACAGAAAATGAATTACAAAAACCTCTATTTCGAAGCAGGGAATTCAAAAATCAGTCAAAAATCGAAAACATATCCAATTGAGGTGATTCAAACTGATCTGGAAAGCCAAAGAAGTTACTTTCTGTAGAAACAAGTTTCGAAATAATCCGAGCATGGGAGCTGGGTCAAATTCACCGAAAACAGAAGCTGCACGCGGATCTAAAACAGCAGCTACAGAATTATTTTCCAGTTTCGTGTTGTCTACTTAAAAATTCATAGAAAATAGAAAACTGATTCGATCGGGTCGATTCAAACTGATCTAGAAAGCAAAAGAAGTTAGCTTTCCAGAGAATTTAGTTTCGACAAAAACCGAGCACAATAGCTAGGTCAAAAACTCTAAGAACGAAAGTTGTGCGAACAGAATTTGCAAGAACCTGATCATAAGCTTCTTCTCTTCTTTCTTCTTCTTTCCTTTCTCCTTTTTCTTCCTCTCTCTCCCTCTCGTTCTCTCTCTCTTTCTCTCTTAGTTTTGGTTGCTAATGAGCTCAGTGATTGCTAAATGTTTACAAAAGAGTGGGTGATTGTTTTTATTCCATTATTTAGGTGATGATGATTAGATGATGGTCTTTTGTTTTTCTCTTGTGATCTCTTCCTCTTGTTGTTCGGTTATGAGGGGAAAAGAAGCTCCATAATTGCTTTATGTTATTAAGCTAGAAGGTGACAGAAGGTTTTCAAAATAATTAAGCAAGGTTAGGTGCATTAATTGATCTCCTTTTGTTTTTCTCTCATGATCTCTCAATAATTTTCGTCCTCTCACCCCTCCCCCAACGTGGCTTTCATATATATATATATATATATATATATATATTGATTTTTTTTTATTATTGAGCTAAGCCACTAACGTGGTTTTTTCCTCTTGGATTAATGAATCTATAATGCTAATCTAATATTATTGGGCCAAGGTATTTTATTTGTTTTTGGATTTTATTTCTTTTGGGCCTAATAATCTTTCTTGGGCCTTCATTTATTTTGTTTGGTCCATCATTATTTTCGGCCCATCTAAAGTTTTGGACCCGATTGTAAATTCTTGACTCGATTCAAAAAGAAATCGATCTTTGTTCGAAAATTGACTTTGTCAATTCGAACATTACAAAAATAATCTCGTATTAAATTTACGGATATTACACCCTGACGTGATATGCACGTGCCATGCATATACATGAAATCTCATAAAAAACATGATTCACATAAAACGTACAATCTTTTTTTTTTTTTGGAAAGATTCCCGTGTGTATATATATAAGTGGGTGAATATACATGATGGGTGAGAGTAAACCTCTCACAAGCAACCAGTAACAGACTACTGGATTTGCAAAAAAATAAAGCCAATAAACCCAATAAACCCAAACCAGAAAACCCAAGCACAACTAAACTACCACGCCACACGCCATAGGCGACGTATGGCTGCTCTTTGAAGATCATACTTCGTCGAAACACCACTTAGTCGCATGCAAACCATATCAAGGACGGCAGCCACCAGCCTGTCAGGAGTCGTGATGATCCCTTACTTCCAGCGCTTGTTGCGTGCCTGCCAAATATGGTAAACCAAAGAAGCCAAGACATGACGATAAGCCGCTGAAATAAGATGGTTGCCTCGCCATTTCGTTGAAGCCCACAAAATGCCGTCAGCCCAGTCCCTATAAGGCCATGACCAGCGGATGCGTTGGCTAAGCAGCCGAAGACACTGACGAGAGAACCCACAATCAAAGTACAGGTGTTGAACCGTCTCATAGCGTAGCACATCACATAGCACACAAGCGGGGGTGCCCGCTCGCTGAGCCACCCAAGGTTTATCCGTCGTAGACATGCGATCACGTATACTCAGCCACAGGATAATCTCATGCCTAGGGACCTCTAAAGGTCCCCCAAACAAGGTCGACCAAGGTACAACCTGGCGCCGAAAACGCAGGGCCTCCCTAATCAGCCGGGCGGAGGCTCGGCCATCCATCGCCCCTTTCCATACTATCCTATCTGGCGAGGTCGGGTCAACAGATGGAAGGTGGCGACTGAAGTCAATGTATTCGGTCGTCATCCTTCCCGGCCAGCTCCATCCATGGGCATTAATGACGGCACTCAATCGGGTCCCCACCGAAAGCCCCATCGCTAGAGGGCCTCTTGGGTAGCGGTCCAAAAGTGGCGCTTCCTGTAGCCAAGGATCCTCCCATAACCATATCGTAGAGCCATCACCAATCCTGAACGAGATAAGTGGGAGTACGACCGACCTCAACTGCATGAGTTTCCTCCAGCTCCATGATGTGTTGGCCGAGATAGGGGCAGCCCAAACGGACCTCGAATGTAGGCGTGTTCTATACAACCAGTCCACCCATACAGAATCAGGCGCACGCGTAAGCACCCTCCACAAAAGCTGTACAAGTAAGGATCTGCTATCAGTAGCTATCGAGCGAAGTCCCAGCCCCCCTTCAGACGGCGGAAGACAGAGATCATCCCATGCAACCTTGGCCGAAGAGCCACCCCATAAGAACTGCCTAAATCGTGACTCTAGGGCACGAACAATACCCTTGGGCAATAGGAACACCCCCGACCAATAGACATGTAACGCCTGAAGTACCGACGTTATCAGTTGGACCCTGCCTGCATATGACAATGACTTATTCAGTCAAGATCCCAGCCGAACGTCAACCCGCTGTAAAAGCGGTGCACAGTCCCCAATCGTAAGGCGTGAAGCTATCAGCGGTACCCCCAAATAGCGGACAGGTAAGTGACCCTCCCGAAAACCCATAATGGCCTGTAGCTGTACCTTCAGACCCTCCAACCCTCGTGATAGATACATCTCACTCTTGTCAGGGTTTGGGTACAAACCTGACAGAGTCGAGAAAGCCGTTAAGTCACGTAATCTTAAAATCATCGAATCACATGAAGACACATAAATCACATATGTGTTTACGTATTGTAGATGGATGATCCACCTACCCGTCCTCCAACTAAAATTGGCCACGAAATCTGGTGGAATTTCTATAGGTCGCCCGACTTATGGTCAACTCTAAGTCAACACCCGATTTTTCATTCGCTCGATTTGTTGCCTTTCGAATCGTCCAATTTATCACACTAGGACCGAGTTTCTCCGAATTCATTAAGGTATTAAATCGCCCGATTTCTTTTAAAATAGCCCTAAGTTTCAATCACCCAATTTGTCCCGATCAAGCCCTAGTTTTGCCGATGCCTTGGTTAGCATTGAATCGCCCGATCAAGATTATTTGGGCTTCACGTGCCCGATCCTATCACCTACACGTTGCCCAAATCCATCATGCATCGAAACTTGGATTCGGCGAGTTGTTAAAGTGGCCCGATTGTCCACCCTAAGTCGCGCGATTCGTTATGTATTATGGTTCACTTTCGCCCGATTCCTGTGTAGAGTAGAGTTAGGTTTCGATTGGACAAGTGTCGGCCGATCCTTTAGGTGCCAAATCGCCCGATTCATCACCTCTTCAAAATCGCCCGAATGTAATATGATAGTATTCTACTAATTGAGATACCCTAAATTGATCGATACCAATGCTAAATCGTCCAAACTTAAAGGAAAAGAGTTAGACTACCCAAATCGTCCAACAGTTCATCCCAACCCATATATTCATATTTTCTAAGAACATAAAAACTCCAAAAAAAAAAGAATTTAATATATCATTAGGACCACCTTTGAAAACCGTTACCGTCCCAGAAAAGGGTACGGTCTAAAGATCAGATTATATGAACAACATGTAATTCGAAAGTCATTAGAATTCCTATATCATAGTAAAACTCACGAAAATATATTCTAACTTGAAAATTCTAAGATCTTTAAGCATGATAATTCTACAACCCTTAAAGTCACTATAGAATCGCCTAACATTATATAGCTTTTGAAAATAACCTAACTATATCAATTTTAAGTTTAAGAAATATACCTTTCTTCAACTTCCAAAGTTTCGAACTATCAAGTTTATGGGATTGACGTTTCTTTCGTTCTGTTCTCTTGAGGTTCCTTCCCTTCCTTTAACATTCGTTCACATAAAGGTTTTACCTAAAGGAATGATGTTATAGATATATATATATTACGATTCTTGGTTAACGTGTGATTTGATAGGCATGTGGTGACGTGATTTTCCTAGAGATTAAGAAATCCTTTATCATGGGTTTATCTTTGATACGTCGGGTCCAATTTTTGAAGATACAAGACTTCAAGTCTAGTCCAGTTATACCACTAATATTATTATTTTTACCAAATCATTGGATTAAAATTTCGAATGTTTTTGGGATTATTAATATATATATATATATATATATTTGCTCCTCAAATAAGTCTCTTATCCATCTTTCACAGTCATATATTTAACTATATCAAAATCCCGTGTTAGATTTACGGGTGTTACATCCTCCCCCCTTAAAACGATTTCGTCCCCGAAATTACGCCGACTGGAATAACTCGGGATAACGAACTCTCATATCATCCTTACGCTCCCACGTGGCTTCCTCAACTAATTGATTTCGCCACAAAACCTTAACTAACGAAATAGTTTTATTCCGAAGTCGTTTCATCTCATACATTAAAAATTTCTACAGGCTTCTCTTCATAACTCAGGTCAGGCTTGAGCTGTTGATAAAGAAGCTCATTCTGAATCACATGGCTCGGATCTGCGACGTACTTTCGTAATGTCGATACGTGAAATACGTCGTGAACTTGCGATAGGGAAGCCGGCAACTCCAATTGATACGCAACTTCGCCGACTCGTTTGATGATTTTGAATGGACCTATGTATCTGGGACTTAGCTTGCCCTTCTTTTCAAAGCGCTTCACTCCTTTCATAGGAGAAATCTTTAGAAATACTTGGTCGCCCTCTACGAATTCTAAAGGTCGTCGTCTGTGGTCTGCATAACTCTTCTGTCGACTCTGAGCAGTTCGCATTCATTCTCGGATTTTTGTCGCGGCTTCGGTCATTTCACGGATCATTTCAGGTCCTACTAACACTCGTTCACCGATTTCGTCCCAATGGACTGGGGATCAGCACTTGCATCCGTATAATGCCTCATACGGTGCCATTCCGATAGTAGCGTGGAAACTATTGTTGTAGGAAAACTCTATTAGAGGCAGATACTTGCTCCAGTTTCCTTTGAAATCTAAAAGGCAAGCTCGTATCATATCTTCAAGAGTTTGGATTGTTCGTTCAGACTGTCCGTCGGTCTAGGGATGATATGCATTACTGCACGAGAGTTTAGTCCCCATCGCTTTCTGTAAGCTTTGCAAAAGTTGGATAGGAACCTCGAATCTCGATCCGAGACGATAGAAATTGGAATTTACAATTCAGCGTAGCGTTCCATGGAAAAAGTAGAGCTGATAGGGATAAAATGAGCCGATTTGGTTAGGCGATCAACAATCACCCAAATAGCGTCATGGCCTTTCGTCGTCTTAGGCAAACCAATGACGAAGTCCATCGTGATGTGGTCCCATTTCCATTCCGGAATTGGTAAAGGTTGTAGAGTTCCACCTGGTCGCTAGTGTTCGGCTTTGATTAGTTGGCAAGTCATACATCTATTTACGAACATAGCGATGTCCTTCTTCATTCCCGGCCACCAATACGTGACCCGTAAATCTTGGTACATCTTTGTTGCGCCCAGGTGCACTGAGTATGTTGTTGCATCAATAGGCATCAGAAATCACCAATTTGAAGGACTACTTTAGGACCCGTGGTGATAGCGTCCGCTTCCTCCATATCAGCGATAATACCAAATGTATTATGAAGTTCTGTATTCGCACTATGATGATTGCCGTTGCTACTCGAACCGCCTTCATTATCCGATCGACTTATCCCCCGAGGGTGTGTAATACACTTGTGTTGTCCCCCCTGCCAATTCACCACGGCAGGTGTGCGTGTCTCTGGGTCATCAAGCATCTTCGCCTTCCTTGCGATCGACGCCATGCGTGCCGCGGTATTGTCGCACTGGTGTGTTTTGGTGCTGTAGCGGGAGCTTGCCTAGTGTTCCTACTAGGCAGCTTTGGCAAGTCCTTTCATGGCAACTTGGTCGCGTTCGTAAGGCAGCCCCCCTCGCCATGGTTCCAAGCACTACACGTAGCGCATTTCTTGGGTTGCCATTCATATTCAGCCCTAATAGGCACTGAAATTCCTCCATCCTTAGCTGGTATTCTAACATTGAAGCTTTCGAGGAAAGGTTCCTTCAGTGATTTTTCGATGCATAGCCTAGCATATTCAAGTCTTTCGACCTTAGTCGTCATGGCGTGAGCAAATAATGGCTTGCCAAGAACGCTCGCAACGATTCCTAACCCATCTTGGGTCCATAATTCCGATGGCACATTACACAACTTGACCCATAAGAGGACAGCCAAGTGCTATTTTTTCTCGAACGACATGCCAATCCTCCAAGCTAAGAGGGGCTGCCTTGCATGAGCCAAGGCCCTCCTTCCAAGACCGCTGCAGCAGCGCAAACCAAAATTTGAAAAAACCATTTATCCTCGTGCGGATTTCGATATCTCTCCACATAGCCCTAGCATACCGCTCAACGTGAGGGAAGTACGACCGCTTCCCAAGAAAGTACCCAATCAGGGTATGATCCCATCTCGCCGTCTCTTTTTGGATCACATCCCACGAAGGGCAGGCCGCGGCGACACCATCAACCATTGTCGGCGCCGTATAGGACAGGTCCAGGCGCATCGTGGATGTGTGTCACGTCTGTAGGTTAGCCTTTGCCATAGCCTCAGGTGGTGGACGAGGGCCATTACTAGGACTCTTAGGCCCATCAAAGAGAACCCTAGGTGGCTGTTCCAAGTTCGACACCACAGCCTCAGGCAAAGGACGAGACCCGTTACTAGAGAGAGCCCTAGGCGGCTGTTTCAAAATCGAGCTCAAAGCCGTCGATGAAGTGGGGTCAGGGACCCTTGATGGCTGTGGTTTGTCATCAGAGACGTTAGGTCCAGCAGGGAGAGCCGTAGGTGTCTGTTCCAAAGTGGAAACCATCGCCATCGAAGGGGTGGTGTCAGAAGCTCGTGGCGTATGTGACTCATCATCAGAGACGTTCTCCTCAAGCAGAACAGTTTTAGGTTGCGGCGGTGGAGTACCCCGACGCAGAGAGGGGCGAGCATCAAGGCAGGGGTCGCGAAGCGAGACAATTGTGTCAGTAACACGACGCTCACGGCGGCGCGGTTTCCACAGTAGTGCAGAGTATTGTCATGGCGTCAGCAGGCCAGAGACAGGCTCCGATCCATTTAGAGTTGACGGAGGTGGTGGACAGGAAGCTCTCGGGTCGCCACAGACACGCCCAAAAAGGGCCTCGAAGGAAGCCGTGTCGAATCGCTCAGAGAAAGCCGCGATATTTCTCTGAAGGCTATCATAATCCGGCAAGGGACCAAAGGAGTCTTCATCCAGATCATTTGTTGCAGAAGCTTTCATGGAGATTAAGCGAACAGGTTGAGAGGGTGATGAAAGGTAACGTTGAAGAAGGAATGAAGAAAAAGGGATGATGAAGGGTCACATCCCTCCCATCGCCGTCTGAACCCGGCGATGAAGGGGGAGGGGAGGTCAGCGCCGGTCAGCAGTAGGTAGTGGGGTCGCCGGCGGTGGGTTATGTGGTCGGAAATGGTGATGGGCGGCTGGAAGGTGAAAGGTCGTAGGGTTTGGAGAGGGAAATTTGCTAGAGAGAAAGTCAACGAATGTCAACGCGCGTAAACCCTTCCCCAAGTTGTAATAGGTTTGGTGCATGTTTGCACGCCCTCTTTGTACAGACTCTCTTTTTGTTATTTTAGAGACCGTTTCCCAAAAAAAAATTTGAATAATTTTGGGCTATTAAAATATATATATTTGCTCCTCAAATAAGTCTCTTATCCATCTTTCACAGTCATATATTTAACTATATCAAAATCCCGTGTTAGATTTACGGGTATTACAAGATGAAGGTAGTCGGCGGGCGCAACCCACTAAACGAGGAGATGCTCGTGAAGGCGCCCACCTGGACTCGCGCAAACAAGGTGTACATCTAGCACGAGATGTATCGAGGCTAGACGGACCATGCCGACGTCCCCGCCGACCAGCTTTACATCGACGGCCCCCAACCGGTCGACATAGACACGACCGACGGCCACTACTCATCCGGATATTATCAGGGCGAGTCATCTGGTGTCGTCCCATACATGTCAACAGCGGACCTCAAAGCACTGCGCCACGAGATGATGCGATTGAACGCCGACACGCTGCGAGGCGACGAAGAGGCCCGGCGCTATAACGAAGAAACACGGTGCCAACATGAAGAGTACGAGCGACGGAACGAGGGAAGCCCACCGTGGGTACCGCGAAGAGCAACAACGATATGATCTAGCCCTTCGAGCCATGGAAAACGCGGTCAAGCTTACACAGGAGTCGCTGGCGCACCTTCGCCCGAGGCCACCCTCCCGTTGCCACCACCTTAGTGATCTTTTCTCTTCTTTTCATTAGACTTATTTTTATTCTTTTTCAGTAGCTTAGTTAGTCGTTTGTCTCTCTTGCTATTTTGTTTATGACTATGATGTCAATAACTATGTCTATAATTATTATCTATGACTATTCTCTTTTTACGTTTATTTTTCTTTTTAGTTATATCAGGACACGTACCACGATCGATCGTACGACCTTCGCGCGTTCAGGCACGGCCACGTCACTTATTCGCCAGGGGAGTCCCGTTCTTTTTAACCTTCATTTTCCCTTTATTTTATTTATTTTTACGTTGAGGACAACGTAGGTGTTAAGTGTGGGGAGGGAAGATTAGGCTGAGAATGGGAAATTATGTTGAGATTTTACGTGAAAAATTTTATTATGACGTGTCCGTGAGCTATCAATTTCATTAGAAACGCAAGAATTAGTGAAATCGGGCATGATTGTTTTGCGTCTATCCCGAGTTGGTTTGCATATCATGAAATTTTGTGAGCAATTAGGATATGCATGATTGATTGAATTGTGTCTGCTTGAATAGATATAGCGCTGCTTTGAGAGATTCGTACACATAACCCATTTACGTTGTGAGAGTTTGAGCCTGACAAGCCTATGCTTATTTTTCTTGGTTGTGTGACGTGCATAGTCTATATCTCTCTAAACTTGCCTGTCTGATACGTGTTGAAACTATTTCTGGTGCGTTAGTGTGGAAATGACGAGGGCATTAGGAATTAAGTCCATGGCGAAAGTTCCCTACCATGACTGATCCCCTTAGTTAGCCACTTTGAGCCTGAGCCTATTCGTTTCTCATCTGGTATATTATAAAAGCCGTTAACCCGAATAAGCCTCCAGAAATCATCTGAACCTGAGTTGATTAGAATAGAGCAGATGTCGAACTTGAAGGTTACTGCTTTAATGTCTGATTTAATTTTCTTCTATGTTATTCGTGAAATGACTCGATCCTACTTGACCGTTTTCTGAAATGACCCGATCCCTCGAATAAAGCCTGCTCATAAACCTTTTGAAAGATATAGGTTTTGGTAATAAGTATCCCTAGGTACAGGGCAATCGCTGTGACGATGTATTTTTTTTTTTGGTAACCGGGGAAAGCCGCTGGTGAAACCCCCGGACCGACCCACTACCTGCTAAGCAGGCCGACCAGGTCAATCGCACATGCCTTGATGTTTAGGGAATAAGGGCAGTGCACAAAATCGGATCGTAACAAAGGTGAAAGGGCAGAAAATGAAAGGAAACTGAGTGGAGAGGGTCAGGCAGAAAAGTCTAGGATTTTAGAGCGAGAATGTTGAGTCCTATGTTGGGGCATGTGACTATCAGTTTGATCATGCTATATTCTTTGATTTTTCGCTTATGCGACCTAGCTTTTGGCAGTGTCTATGCTTGTCACTTTAATATTATTTGACCCCGTGTCGACCCGAAAAGACCCTCAGATTTACAGTTGCCGCTTTAAGTAGTAGATATCCGATTAACTTGCAAGCCTATGGTAGGGGGACTAGTGCACGATTTGAGTGATTCACTGATATACTAGCCTATACACTGAGTGATTTGAGCGATTCCTTGTGAGGTATGGGGCTCGATTTGCAGTGCTAAGGAAGTTCAGATTGATAGGTGTCGATCATTCGTGTACTGTTCATGATTGTTTGCTTGATTCCATTTTGTACTTTCTAGCTATGATGATAAGTTGCGAAAATTGTGTCGTTACCTTGATTTGATGCCATTTTCTGACTTCTAATTACATGAGGACAAGCAAATGCTTAAGTGTGGGGAGGATTGATAAACGTATTTTAATACGTTTATTGCAGTATTAATTTGGGTCATAATAGAGTTTCATAATCAGTTTATGTACTTATTCGCTCTATTTACACCTATTTCGATATTGAAGGACCTTAAGACGGCTATCGGGCGAAAAGGAACAAAAACGGGGCGAAAACGAGCAAGATAGACGCTACCAGACTTCACGGCCGTGAAGAACTTGTCTGTGCTCGTGAATAGCAGCAGAAAGCAAATTAGTCCGCGCACTGTACAGCTTCACGGCCGTGAACAAGTTGCTTCCAGCCGTGAATGGAGGCACAAAGCGAAGTGGTTGACTGTCACAGCCGTGACTCATTATGCAAGGAGCCACGAACTCGGGCAGTGAGCTAAAGAAGGCGCGACCGTAGACGCACGGCCGTGAATATCCATGCACGAGGTCGTGACTCTTGGCAGAAAGACGAAGCAAGGGTTAAGTCAATGTCATGACCGTGAAGGTCCATGTCAGGCCGTGAAGCTAGGAAAATCAGTATAAAAGCCCAATTTTGATTCAAAATAAAGGAAAACCTTTCAAAACTTAACACTAACACATCAGAGACGAGAGAGAGCCGCCCAAGAACAGAGAAATCTACTCGAGAAGCGCAATAGACGAATCAATGACAAAATCGCGCCGAATTGAACGAAGAACGAAGATTCATCCACGATATCATCCCGGATCCATCAGTACATCAAGATCATGAGTATTTTATCCTTGTTAAGGAATTCTTTCGTTGTTTCCTTCAATTATGAGTAGCTAATTCCCCTTTGTGTTTGGGAGTAGATGAACGCTAGGTTAATTCGTATTTAAGACATATATCTATCGTGATTCGTGTGTTTTGACTATTTATCTATCTATGAAAGTGTTTCTTCGCTTTAATATGTCTATGTGTTAAAGTGAATGTTTGAAAAATCGTTTAGGGCGACAGCTAAATAACGATTAGGCTGTTCGTAGATGATAGGAATTGAGTATAGTACGACAACAAATACTCGATCCTCGCCGTTAGTAATTGTTGATTCTTAGATCCCCGCGAGCATCTAGGACGATACCAAATTCGTGAGTGGGTAGGAAATTTTCTGCGATTTAGTCAAGAATCACGTAGGAGCGATATTTTAGTGTCTAGGACGATAGTACCTAGCGGGATTCGAATCCCGAGCATATTATTCTTATCTGAAACCACTCATATCAGTTTAGTCGTGTTCTCTTAATCTCTCATTGCTTTAGGATTGGTTTGTTTGTTAATCCGAAGTATAAACAATCTGCGTACTTTATTTAGGCTAGATATCGAGTTGATAGGTTATTACTAGTAATCAAGTTTATTCCTCGTGTTCGATACTCCTTACTCACTTTACTGCACTACAAACGATAGGTCCACTGGCTATCGCACGTCGGTGATAGTAATTACTATTCGTTTTAATTTATCACTTGTCGCACTTGCACTTTATATCGGTACACCACGTGTCCAGTAATCGCGACAATACAGGAAAGAATGCGAACAGCTCAAAGTAGGCAAAAGAGTTATGCAGACCAAAGACGTAGACCGTTGGAGTTCGCGGTAGAGGACTGGGTATTTGTAAAAGTATCCCCAGTGAAGGGCGTGAAGCGATTTGGGAAGAAGGGCAAGCTAAGCCCAAGATACATTGGCCCATTCAAAATCATTAAAAGAGTTGGCGAAGTAGCATACCAACTGGAGTTTTTTTTTTGGAATAGTTCCCGTGTATATATATAATATAAAAGGGTCGATGTACAAGATGGGTGAGGGATAACCCCTCACAAGCAACCAGTAACAGACTACTGGCCCAAAGTTAAAAAAGAAAAAAAAGATCACAGCATAGACTACCACGCGACACGCCAGAGGCGTCGAATGGCTGCCCGTTGGAGCTCAAATCTAGAAGACGCCCCACTGAGTCGCAGACACACCATATCAAGAACCGCGGCCACCAGCCTGTCAGGTGTCGTGATGATCCCTTCCTTCCAGCGCTTGTTTCGTGCCTGCCAAATATGATAAACCAAGGATGCCAAAACGTGACGGTAAGCTGCCGCAATAAGATGTTGTCCTCGCCACTTCCTCGACGCCCACACTATAGCCTGGGGCCAATCCCTATAAGGCCATGACCAGCGAATACGTCGTCTCAGCAGTCGGAGACACTGACGAGAGAACCGACAATCGAAAAACAGGTGCTGAGCCATCTCGTAGCGGAGCACATCACATAGGACACAAGCGGGGGTACCCGCTCGCTGGGCCACCCATGGCTTATCCCTCGTAGACAAGCGGTCACGTATACTCAGCCAAAGTATAATCTCATGCCTAGGCACCTTTAGGGGTCCCCCAAAAAGGGCTGCCCAAGGTACAGGTTGCCGTCGAAATCGGAGTGCCTCCCTAATCAAGCGTGTCGTTGCGCAGCCATCAATCGCCCCCTTCCATAATATCCTATCTCTCATGGTCGGGTCAACAGACGGAAGATGGCGGCTGAAGTCAATGTATTCGGTCGTAGTCTGGCCTGGCCAATTCCATCCATGGGCAGCAATGACGGCGCTCAACCGGGTTCCTACCGGAAGCCCCATGACAATCGGGCCTCGTGGGTAGCGACCCAGTAGTGGCGCTTCCTGTAGCCATGGTCCTCCCACAACCAAATAGTCGAACCATCGCCGATCCGAAAGGAGACAAGTGGAAGGATGGTCGATCTCAGCTTCATAAGTTTCCTCCAACTCCATGATGTGTTGGCTGAAACAGGGACTGCCCAAATCGATCTAGCCTGGAGTCGTGTACTGTAAAGCCAATCTACCCAAACAGAGTCTGGCGTACGTCGAATTACCCTCCATAGAAGCTGCACAAGTAGCGATTTGTTATCCGTAGCAATGGAACGAAGTCCCAGACCACCCTCACATGATGGTAGACAGAGATCCTCCCACGCGACATTAGCCGATGACCCTCCCAATAGGAACTGCCGAAATCGGGACTCCAACGCATGTATGACGCCCTTAGGCAAAAGAAACACCCCCGACCAATAGACATGCAATGCTTGAAGAACAGACTTAATCAGTTGGACCCTCCCCGCATATGACAAGGACTGATTCAGCCATGATCCAAGACACACATCAACTCGCTGTAGAAGCGGAGCGTAATCCCCAATCGTGAGTCGTGATGCTATCAGCGGCACCCCGAAATAGCGCACAGGTAACTGTCCCAACCGAAAACCCAAAAGGCCCTGCAGCTGGACCTTTAAACCCTCCGCACGTCGTGACAGAAACATCTCGCTCTTATCGGGATTTGGGTATAAGCCTGACAGAGTCGAGAATGTCGTTAGCGCGTTCTGTAGAACACCCACAGAAACCGCATCAGCATGGGAAAATAGAAGAAGATCATCCGCGAAAACCAGCATCGACAGCAAGGTGGCCTCATATCGCCAATGATAGCGGAATCGCGGCTCCATCAGAATCCTCTCTTCAATAATGCCATGAAGAACCTCCATAACTAGCGTAAAGAGGTACGGCGAAATGGGGTCACCCTGTCGTAGGCCCCGCTTACCCTCGAAGAAGCCCACTGAGCGTCCATTGATATTAATGGAAAATGTCGACGTAGTCAAGCAACATCGAATCCAATCGATATAAGTTGGGTGGAAACCCATAGCCTGAAGCGTGGCAAGTAAAAAACTTCATTCCACCTTATCATAGGCCTTGGCGAGGTCCACCTTTAGCATAGCTCTAGGTGGACGACCCTTGCTCGTATAGCCCAAGCATAATTCCTGTGCCATAAGAATATTGTCGCTGATTCGCCTCCCAGGGATGAAAGCCGTTTGTGAGACATGGAGTAGAGCTCCCAACGAAGTCTTCAGCCTATTCGCCAAGATCTTCGAAATGACTTTGTAGAGGACATTGCAGCACGAGATCGGCCGAAAGTCCGTTGGCCGCCGCGTAGACTGACACTTGGGAATCAATGTGATAAGAGTACTGTTCAGCCCCTTAAGTAATCGTCCAGTGACGAAAAAGTCCTAAACTGCTGTAGTAAGATCAGTCCCCACCACCTCCCAGGCAGCCTTGAAGAATGCAGTAGTGTAGCCATCTGGACCTGGGGCCTTTTCATCCCCCATAGAGAACAATGCTCGGCGTACCTCATGCGGGTCAACGGGCCGAATCATATCCAAAGCCGCCGCTTGCGGCAGCGGGTGCTTAATGAATCCCTGCACCTCGGCCCTTGTCACAGGGGTAGACCTAGTCGACTGGCCTAGTAGGCCGTGATAGAAGTCCAGCAGCTCCCCCTCCACCGCATCCGGTGTATCAAGTAAACTCCTACTCTCAGTTTCCAGAGATAAAATACGATTAGTCGCACGACGTAGAGCTACCTTCCTGAAGAAGTAGGTCGAGCACTGATCCCCATCCTTTAGCCAAGCCAACTTGGCCCGTTGGGACAAGGCTGTGTGCTCGACTTCTACAACGCGTGCATATAAGAAGCGACAATGTCGCTCTAGATCATGGAATAAAACCTCCCTTGGATATCTCATGTGAAAGTGTTGCGCTATCTCCAAGTAGCGCATGGCCTCCGTAATATTAGCCGCTAGATCCCCCTTAATCCGACGCATACGCTTGAAAATAGGCTTGAGATGCTTAAGCCTACACATCATCACATACATAGGGAAACCTTCCACAGGCGCCTCCCAGACCCGACGGACCTGCCCCAAGAAACCCAGCTCCTTAATGAGAAAATTCTCGAAGCGAAACTACGTCCACGTGGCTGATTATCCACAACTCCTAACGTAAGCGGCGAATGATCAGATGTGGCTGGCAGATGACATCGATAGTACATATCTGGGCACCTGGCGAACCACTGAGGATTCCGAACCATACGATCCAGTCTCTGCCAAATACCCGCCATTGCCCGCTGCTGATTAAACCATGTAAACTCCTGGCCCGTAGCTGGAAGAGATAGGAGATCCGACTGGACTAGACAATCGTGGAACTCCGCCATATCAAGTGCGTTTGGCGCCCCTCCCCTGCCCTCGCCCGCATGCAAAATGGCATTAAAATCCCCCGCCACCAGCCATGCGTCATCGACTCGTAACGCTGAGAACTGTATAAGATCGTCCCATAGAGAGCGGCGATCCTCGCGTCTAGAGTTCCCATAAACAAAGGAGATAAACATACACTCTCCCGAACCAAGCAGTTCTACCTGACAGTGAACCGCCTGCGTGGACTTCGCAACAACAGTTACCCGAAGCCACGCCGGATCCCAGCCCACCCATAGACGGGTGCCTGGGCCATCCTCATAGTCGAAAAACCACTTCCAGGTTGGCCGAAGACCCTCTGAAATTCGGGCCGCATTCGCTACAGCGACACGTGTCTCGAGAAGCCCAATAAGTCGCAAACCATGGTGTCGTACCCACTCCCCCACCGCCCTTCGGTGGTCTTGCCTGTTAAGACCACGGACGTTCCACGACCCCATTTGTGTTATGAATGGGGTAAGTGATGGGCTGCATCCACTTTAGGGCCCATATTAAGTGTTGTCACGATATTATCATCCTCCAGACCACGAAGTATGGCAAACGAATTATGGTCAGATTGCCCCAAGTCCGCCGTGCATGGTAGCTGGGCCTGAGAAGAGGTCGCCCCGGGAGATATAACACGTGATGTCATAGCCATGCAGGACAATATCGGATTCGGAGCAACCCTCACAGCCTTGCCTTTGGCTCCAACTTGGACCCAATCTGTCACCTTGCCTCGGCTCCTCGATCGACCCCTCCTGGGCCGGTCTCGCGTCGTATCGCTATCTTGTTTCACCACGTTAGCCTGTGTAACCGGCCGGGTCTGCCGGCTATGGCCCACCTTGGAAGGCAGCGCCTTCGGCTTCGGCGCTCGCTTTGGACATTGAGTGTCGCCGTGGTCCCACGTTTCGCACATACTACATCGTTTGGGGCGCCATTCATACTCCACCCTAACTGGTATAGTCCCAGACACCCCCCCATCTTCAGTAGGCACCTCAATGTGCACCGCTTCGATAAACGGTGTAGCAAGCGTCTTCATGAGACATACACGCGCATAATCAATCCGGTTACCCGTAGCTGTGATCCCATCGGCATATAGCGGTCGGCCCACACCGCTAGCAATAATAGTAAGCCCTGACTTAGTCCTGTACTCACTCGGAACATTCCATAACTTCACCCAAAGAGGAACCTCCGTAAGCTCCTTTCGCTCGAGAGACATTCCCAGTCGCCAAATCTCCAAAAAGAGAGGTTGGCCTTGGTAGAGCCATGGCCCACCCTCCAACACCGTGTTCATGGCCGATGTTGAGTCGAATCTAAACCGGAAGAACCCATTTGTGGCAGCTCTTACCTCCACCAAACCATGCCAACGAACACGAGCAAATTGCTCTACAAACGGGAAGTATGGCCGACGGCCTAGGAAATACCCGACCAAGGAATTCTCCCACCAAGCCAAACCTTGTCGGGCTACCTCCCAATGTGGAGAGACCACAGCAATGCTATCCCCAATCGACTTTGGCGCCACATACTCAAGAGCGAGCCAGTGGTCCTCCCTCACCCTAGGTTTGACGGGACCAGACCCTTGAGAGGTGTGTGGCTGCAAATCCTCGCGCTCCGTCGATCCAGCCACAATAGCAGCAAAGGAGTCCTTGCGGTGTGCCTTTGGAAACCCTTGGCCCGACCCATCAGTAAGGTTCGCCGTGGAATGGGACAAGTCTGCACGCCGTTGCTGACGGGGTGGCATCGACTCCGTAAGAATCACCGTCGATAGTGCTTCCAGAAACCCTTGATGTAGTATTTCCTGTCCCAGTCGTCGCCCCACCATCCTCGACAACGATCTCCTCGTCAACCCGATAGTCCACCATGGCGGATCCCATGTCAACGAATCTGCGTGCTGTGAAACGCGTGGTTGGTGGAGTGGCCGGGCGCCCCCATCGCTTAGGCTGACGCAGAATACCTTTAAGGGGAACAGCCACCCCGGCGCGCCTCGGCGGAGATCCAGCCCTAGCCGCCATCGTCGAATCAGCCCTAACCCTAGTCGCCCCATCATCATCAGCCCTAGTCATGGTCGGTCCACTCGTCAATGACGTTAGTGCAATCTCCGGAGCAGCCGCGATCGTCGCAGCCGTCTGTGCCGTCGTCGATGCACGCAACACATCAGAATCGGTGGGCCAGTTTGCAGCACGGCCCATAACAGCCGAACCCTGAACGCCGCTAGTCAAATCACGGTATCGTGCCTCATCAAAACAGGCGGCAAATTCCGGGTAAGCTGCCTTCAACGTCGCCTCGCCGGAGGAGGAGGAGTAGCCGGAGCCGCCGCTGTATCAGGCGGTGGGTCAGTTTCCATTGCGTAAACCCTAGCCCTTGCGCAAAACGTATGAGAAAAACCCCAAAACCGTCACACCACCCCGGCGTAAGCGACGGCCAGATGGTACCCTAATCGCCGGCCGACCACAACCGTGGGTTGATGGCCGGAAACAGCGGATAATCGTCGAGAGATTTGATAGAAAATTTGAAAATTCAAACGAAACCCTAGTGTGTGAAAATCGCACACAGTAACGGTGTTTGCTCAATGTTTCTAAGGAAAGATATACCAACTGGAGTTACCAGCATCTTTGTCGCAAGTTCACGATGTTTTCCACTTCTCAACCTTACGAAAATATATCGCCGACCCGAACCACGTACTGAGGAATGAGTTTCCACATCAACACCTCAAACCAGACGTAAGTACGAGGAAACGCCAGTAGAGATCTTAATGTAAGAAACAAAGCGGCTTAGGAATAAGGATATACCTTTAGTAAAAGTGTTGTGGCGAAATCAGACAACAGAGGAAGCTACGTGGGAACGTGAGGATGCGATGAGAGTTGCTATCCCGAATTATTCCAAACTGTCTGATTCGGGGGCGAAATCCTTTTAATGGGGGAGGATATAGTACCCGAGTCCCCGTAAGCTAAATGGCCAATAAAATTTGCACGGATATTTTACATTTATGTGACTGTGTGAATTTTTGTGCCTTAATGATCTGCTTACCTGATTTTATGAATTTCGTGCATTTTCCTATATGCTTAGGTAATATCCAATTCACTAAGGAATTTTCGAAAATAAACTTGGGGTAATAAAATTGGTGAGGATGGAAATTGGACTATGGGTGTGATTGGGCTAGATCTAACCTTAGGCCCAAAACCATTAGAGATAGACTTTAGGAACAAGATTCCATATATTGAGGGAATTCACGTCAATACATGCCCCATCCACCATGCCTTCGATTGATTAATATTTATCTAAAACCTTTCAATTTTCTAAACTTATTTTGGGGAAGAAACCATCGAAATGTTTAAGTGAAAGAAGAAAGGAACATTCGAACTGAGCTCACGCAAACTTGGATGAGGTGTAAGTTTCTTATCATGATTTCATATTCTCGTTCAAGTATAGAATACTTTAGGGTGTATGAGCACGAGAACATCGTCTGCTAGGGTCGCACAAGTCTTAATTATTGGTGGTATATCCTCTCACCTTAATTTTATGTTTTTAGCCCTATATTAACATACTTTAAGAACTATTAGACACGAAAAATGATATAGGATTTGATTCTGCATAAGTTAGTTCATGAGGATTTAGGAGATATTTAAAATTTTTACCCGTATGATGTTCATACTGTTCTTAGCAATGATACATTTTGATCGAAGTTCCCAAGAATTGCAAGTGTTAAAATTGTTTAAGGGCCGTGAAGAGTGAGGCTCACGAATTGGTAGGGTTTCACGAGTTAAACTAAGCTTGGCGAATCCTATGTCTTGTGAGTGAACTTTGCGAATCAGTAGAGCGCTTGGCAAATTTAGTAAGAATTCGTGAAGTGTATGAGAGGTTGGCGAATTAGGTTCAAGGATTTAATAAGTCCATGAAATGTCAAATGATTCGCAAAAAAGGAGATAGAGTTCGCGAACTGAATGGTGAAATGAGAGCTTTACGGGTCGAAGCTAGGAACATGAAAACTTCGCGAACTATAAGATTTTAGATGTTGGAATTCGCGAAGTCAAGGAGAAATTTCGAAGTATAATTTAACGAATTGTAAACAATCTCAAGCCACTTCATGAATTGGTAAAGAAAGATTAAACTTCGCGAATCAGGTTGGACTAGGTGAACCAATGATGACGAATTTAGATGTTACACGGGTTAACAGAGTTTCACGAACCCTAGGTCACGAACCCTTAGTAGGATAAAACTTCACGAAGCTGTAGATACTTCGATAGTTACGCGAACTTGACGAGCCACTTCACGAACCGAGAAGGAACATCTCACGAACCCTAATTGGCGAACCATATCGAACGAACCCAACTTGGCGAATTGAGAGAAAATAGGGGTATGACATGAGAACTTCGTGAACCCTACTTCACGAGTCATTAGGGTATCACTTCGCGAATTGGAAATGAAATAAGGTGGACTTCGCGAACTATGAAGAGCTAAGAACTTCACGAATTCGAGGGATAGTTCGCGATGTCAGCCTATTAATTTAACACTTCACAGGTTAACTTGACTTAGCAAACTCCATACCATTTACTTTAAAGCTAAGCACTTTAACATATAGGGAGTTCGAGAACTTAGATAATCAAATAATTTAGATAGTACACTGATACTATAATTTTTTGCTTAAGGTCATGAGCTAGAATTTCACACGATCACTAGCTAACAATCTACGGACGACAAATAAGTGGAGACTTCAACAACAACACATAACTGAAATGTGCGTATCATTCACATGAATACATGCTTCTACGATATTACGTGATTTATTAAATGACATGAATTATTCGCTATGTGAAGTATCATGACCAGTACTTCGGCACTTTTCATACATGCATTCTCATGTGCATATACGAGTCACATGAGGGTATAAGACATGAATATGTTGTAACGACCCGCTCCATACCGGGTGTCACTATAGCATCGGTTCCTACCCGGACTAGTGGGGTTGGGCCCACCACACTCCGAATGATAGACTGGCCCCCTGTATCACTATTTAACCTTTCAGCATGCTTCGTGCACTCGCTCACACGCACCCTGAGAAACTTCCCAGGGGGTCACCCATCCATAGATTGCCCCAAGTCAAGCACGCTTAACTTCGGAGTTTCTATAGATGGACTCCCGAAAAGGTAGGTCGACCTTGGTGATATGAGTAGTACTATCAATTCTCTTATACGATTCCTAGCCTGACACGCCCATACATTGTCAGTCTCAGGATCCCCTCTCATTCGGGTGTCGGATCAGTTCGTTCATGTACCCTTGCGCCTAGAAGCCTGCCTGGAGCCGCTACTTGTCCGTGCACCTCTCTGGCAACGGCAATCACTCTCCGCCCTCATCGATCCCGGGCGTCACATGCCCACCAGCTTCTGACTGGTTCGTCTCTGAACCAGCACTGTACTGCGAGAGGTTGTGCTCTGATACCACCTGTAATGACCTGTCCCAAACCGGGTGTCGCTGTAGCATCTCTCCTACCTGGAATAGTGGGGTTGGACCCACCATACTCCGAATGATAGTCTGGCCCTCTGTATTACCATTTAACCTTTCAGCATGCTTCGTGCACTTGCTCACATGCACCCTGAGAAACTTCCCAAGGGGTCAGCCATCCCTAGATTGCCCCAAGTCAAGCACGCTTAACTTCGGAGTTTCTATAGATGGACTCCCGAAAAGGTAGGTCGACCTTTTTTATATGAGTAGTACTATCAATTTTCTTATACGATTCCTAGCCCTACACGTCCATACATTGTCAGTCTCAAGATCCCCTCTCATTCGGGTGTTGGATCGGTTCGTTCATGTACCTCTTCGCCTAGAAGCCTGCCTGGAGCTTCCTTTCCTTTCACCTTCTTCATCTAAGTCTGCGCTGCCAACAACTGGTTCATTAACCCAGTCAATGTCATCTCGGCCTTGTTCAGATTAAAGTTCACGATGAATGAATTGAAGGAAGTTGGGAGCGACTGAAGTATAAGATCGTTCTGGAGTTCGTTATCCATGATAAAGTCCAGTGCATCGAGTCTTTCGATCTAATCGATCATCTTGAGCACATGCGCTCCGACGTCACTACCCTCAGCCATTTTGCAATGAAATAGTTGCTCCGTCAGGGAATAGCGAGCACTCCTGGAATGTTCGCCAAAAAGCTCCTCCAAATGAAGCAAAATGGCGCCCACTTCCATTTCCGAGTGAGTGCGCTGCAACTCATTGCTCATGGAAAGAAGTATATAGCCCTTGACCATTGGCTCGTCTATCTGCCATTTGGCATATGCAGCCCGGTCTTCGTCACTCGCATCAGTCCCTGGGACTTGCGGTACGGGGGAATCGAGGACATAAGTCAGCGACTCCATACCTAGGACAATCCTCAGGTTACGGAGCCAGTCCACATAGTTTGGTCCCACCAAACAGTTTCTCTCAAGCAGCATAGTAATTATGTTCGTCATCGCAGTAAATAGAAAGAAACGTAAAGCTGCAGAAAATAAAGATCTAATTAGGTTTATCTTATCATTCATCAAGCGCAAACAAGGACTTTTCGTTTCGCTTGACTCCCACTATTTTTCTCAAAAAACTATCATCCGAGAAGAGTTTCGAAAACCTCGTTGAAAGTTGGGATGAGAGAGGAGACACCGGACGATCTTTAATATCAGCAATAAATAAAAAGTCCGTAATTCTAAGGATTCTAGGTGGGTAACTAGATATCCGAATATGACTTATCCATTGACAACCACATAGTATCGATAGTGTCACCGATTTCCTGAGAGGTTGTGGGTCATGATGGAGATATCGGTGATCGGAGAGATCGCGTATTCAGAAATTCGGTTCGTATTCGTCTCTATCACATGGCTAGGATGTTGTCAATGAATGAACGAATGCCAATAGCAGCCTCAGACCGATAGGGTCACTGACGGATTTGCTTTCGTGATTTTGATTTGTCGCTAGTTGGCTAGGTCCGTAAGTGTTCGGATATGGGACACGGGCCAGCGACGAAATGCAACCGACTTTACGGGGGTGATTGCCGGGCTTTGATTGCTATCGGGTTTCACTGCCTATATTCGTGTAGGTTAACGTCCTATGAGGTAATCGGAGAACGACGATTATAAAGCCTTCGGCCGAAGCTTGGAAAACTCACTTGTATTAGATACGGAGCGGAGTTTAAATAATCGATTCGGTCTCGATTATAACATAGTGTCAGGTTAGTGAGTTTGACATTTGCATGGCTCTCACCTAACCGGGACACAATTGAAAGGCGTAAGAAGTATTTAAATGTATACACTATAATCGGTTCGCCCGTTTCGATTAGATCAAAATTCGTTCTCAACTAGGAATTGTCCGGTACCGCGGGATTGGTTAGGCGTGTAACGGGACTCGTGGATTCCTCCCATGCCAGTTGAGACAGACCTAGAGAGTCGCGCTTAAAAAGTGAACTCGAACAAAAACGGCGGGCTTTTCTCTGAAACCTAACGAATGAGATTCGTTGAGGTAGTGGCATAGTTGATACGAGGTGTCGACGACTTAGTTAACTCCCAGTGACGGTCACGGAAATAATTAGGACTTGAGATTGTCTTAAGTGATTAATTAATTAACCAAGTGAGGCTCAATTATAACTAAAATAATTAGATTGGATTTAGTTATTTTATTATTTAAAATTGAGGGACTAAATTGAGAATTTAGAAACCTCAAGGGCCAAAACGAAATTATCATAAAATAAACTGAAAAAAAATAACAAAGCAAGCCACGTTGAGGAGGTGACTAGTCATTCCTCATTTGCTTTCTTTTAGAAATTAACAAGTGTCTCACATGACTGAAAAAAAAATAAAAAAATAAAAAAAATTAATACATGCATAAATCAACGTGAGATGCAAAAAGAATTAGAAGAGATCTTGCTACTTTATTCAATACAAATATTATTGAGAAAAAGAAAAGGTTGGTTCGACGGGATCATTCGACGAACCCCGAAGCCCGAACCGAACTGCGTCTAGCCATCTGGAGCAGTCTCGAAGGTTTGTTCAAGGTCATACCGGCGTGATGATCTAGCGCGGAGGCCCCGGAAACCAGACGAGGTGAAGCGACGTCCATCCGAGGTGACAAGAAAAGAAATCACACCGAAGGTATACTTCGAACCCTACTTATTGTTGGGTTATCCAGTGTCCCCCGGAGACGCCATGTCCCCGGGTACGGTGCGGAACAAAAATTTTCCGGGTTCCCTTATTGCCGGGTTCCCTTTTTTTTTCCGGGTTCCCTTTTTTTTAGGTGTGTGTTTTGTGCCTTTTTTATGGACGAAATTTTCACTCCAAATTATGAAATAGGGCTGCCCTATTTATACTATGATATATTTGGAAATCCCTAGGATATCTCAAAGATATGGTTTTCGATTTTGCTCCTTAAGTGGAGAGATTTTGCCATATCTTTCTCTCCCTTATTTAATTCAAAATTTTATAAGGATACTTACCATAATTAGACAACTAACTTAAATACTAAGTCAAACTAAGTATATGTAAATATGGTATAAAATTCGAAACTTAATCCAAGATTAATTTTGAAATTTACACCTTAAAATAAATAATATTCCAAATACATTATTTCTATATTTATATTTAATTTTTGAAATTAATTCCCAAGGCATAATTCGAAAATTAGCTTAGGGTCCAATTCCAATTTTACCCTCAAGCCTTTTAAGCACTTGGCCAAGCCCAAGTCTCAAAGTTAGTTTCATATGAAGTCCGACTTCGGTCCATTAAACGGCCCGAGGCCCACTAAGGCGCGGCCCAACGGCCCAAGGCCCGTTAAGGCTCAAAACACTTTCTCTCCTTATCAGTACACCTTGATGATCCTTTTTAAGCCCAAATCTCTAGGTTCGAATCAATCGGCAAGGGAGGAATCCAAGAGTCCGACAGTTACCTAGCCAATCCCGTAGTACCGGACCGTAACCCGATTCTGCGAATTTCAACCCAGTCTTTATTCGAGAACCTTACTATAGATTATAGTACTACGTATAAACACTTCAGCTGTGTCCCAATCGAGTGAGAGCCATGGTCTATGTCAAACTCACTAGACTCGATTCTATGATAAAACGGGGACGAGGCAAATTACCAAACTACCCTCCATGTCTAACATGAGTTAGTTCAATACCTTGACCAAGGATTTCGTAATTTCTCGTCGCCGTCCTCATAGGACACTTATCTCGAGTACTTGCGAGACTGTGAATCCGTACTCGGCGGTCTAAGCCCGACAATCACAAATCGTCATCAAGACCGGATCTGGCCCGCTGACCCATGCAACAGCAAATCGGGTCGAGGGGAACCAGTGACAGTCGAAACTTCGAAGTCAACTCCACCAAAGCCCCTTTCGGTCTAAGGTTCACGTAGACTACTATAGTGTTGTCGTCGGTCCTTGACACTCCTTGAGTAATAAGCCATGTTCGACCGTACGACCCGTGAGTCAGTGTCCATGAAACGATTCAATCCCTTGATTCGACTCGCATCACAAGTCATGACCTCCGCTTCCAAGGGGGTATCGGCACTCGATAGGTCATCGACAAATAAGCCATAATCGGTTATCCAGCACCCAACTGGAGCCTAAGGCTTACGGACTTTTAATGCTCGAGGTTAAGAGTCCACTGGTGCCTTCCTCTATCGTACTCATCGAGAACAGTGACTCAACTCGACACATTTGGATTTGTTTATTTATTGCTTTACCGGATGCTTAGTAAAGTACTCTTATATCCAGTAAACGAACAACGCCTTTCAATAAACACAAAAAAAATATCTTATTACATAAAAGGTCGAATGATAAATAAGCTAATGCCCTATACAATCTAATCCTGTATAGCATTCGAGGGCATATTTCTAACAATCTCCCACTTGCACTCAATGCCATGCGCTGCAGTATCTAATACCCATCTTTTCGAGATGTCTAGCCAGCACTGCCTGTGATAGAGGCTTGGTGAACGGGTCGGCCACGTTTTCCGCGGTCGCAATCTTCTGCACGGCTACGTAGCCATTCTCAACGAATCCACGTAACACGTGGTACTTTCTTTCTATATGTTTGGACCTGCTGTGAGACCTCGGTTCTTTTGCCTGAGCAATAGCGCCAGTATTGTCACACCACAATGGCAATGGCCTATCTGCTACAGGAACGACACCAAGTTCTTCCAAGAACTTTCTCATCCAAACACCTTCCTTCGCTGCCTTTGAGGCCGCTATATACTCTGCTTCGCATGTGAAATCTGCATTAGTGCTCTGTTTGGAACTTTTCCAAGACACCGCTCCACCGTTGAGTGTAAAGACGAATCCTGAATTGGATTTTCGGTCGTCCACGTCAGGCTGGAAATCCGAATCCGTATACCCTTCCACTTCCAATTCTCCATTACCGTAGACCAGCATCATATCCTTAGTCCGTCTGAGGTACTTGAGGATAGTCTTGACTGCTGTCCAATGTTCCTTACCAGGGTTAGCCTGAAACCGACTGACTATGCTCACAGCGTACGCCAAGTCAGGTTGCGTGCAAAGCATCGCGTACATCAAGCTACCCACCGCGGATGCATAGGGGATTCCATTCATCTCTTTCCGCTCCAACTCACTTTGAGGGCTCATAGTCTTGGAAAGGTGAATCCCATGCCGCATAGGCAGGAACCCTTTCTTAGAGTTGTCCATATTATATCGCTTCAGGACCTTCTCTAAGTAAAGGGCCTGGGAGAGTCCTAACATACGATTCGCTCGATTTCTATAAAGGCGAATCCCCAAGATGTAGGTAGCTTCTCCCAAGTCTTTCATGGAGAATTCGGTCGAAAGCCACGCTTTCACCATCGAGAGCATTCCAATATTATTTCTTATCAAAAGGATGTCGTCCACGTACAATACGAGGAAAGATATTTTGCTCCCACTGCTTTTCTTGTGGACGCAATGTTCCTCTTCGTTCTTTAAGAATCCATGGCCCTTGACCACTTCATCGAACCGAAGATTCCAGCTTCTGGAGGCTTGTTTCAGTCCATAAATAGGCTTGTTCAGTTTGCACACCTTATGAGCATCTCCTCAAATGAGAAGTCAACGATGACTTGGCACAAGAAACTTGGTCATATGTCTGAACAAGGCATGAAAATTCTTGCGCAAAAGAATCTACTTCCTGGACACACGATGGTGTCGCTACCATTCTGCTAGCATTGTATTGTGAGCAAGCAGCATCGCCTGAAGTTCCCCTCATCGAATTCCAGAAGCAAAGGAATTCTAGAATGGATTCACTCCGACGTATGGTAAGCACCGGTCCTATCTCTGAGAGGAGCCAACTACTTCGTATCATTCATAGACGACTACTCCAGGAGATGCTGGGTGTACCCAGTCAAGAAGAATGACGATGTGCTTCCTACTTTCAAAACATACAAGGCGTGAGTTGAACTTGAAACCGGCAGAAAAATCAAGTGTCTTCGGTCAAATAATGGAGGAGAATATACTGGCAAGGAATTCACTGAATTCTGCAAAGACGCGGGCACCAGAAGGCAGTTCACCACGACTTACACTCCACAACAGAATGGAGTGGCAGAGCGGTTGAATAGGACCCTGTTGGAAAGAACAAGGGCTATGTTAAGAACTGCGGGTCTGGAAAAGAAGTTCTGGTAGGAAGCGGTCTGTACTGCCTGTTATGTGGTGAATTGGGCCTCATCTACCGCTATAGAGATGCGGACACCGATGGAAATGTGGACTGGTGAACCTGCAGACTATTCAAATCTCCATATATTTGGAAGTTCCACGTACGCGATGTACCTCAATCAAGAAACGACAAAGTTGGATCCAAAATCCAGGAAATGCCTGTTCTTGGGGAACGCTGAAGGAGTAAAGGGGTATCGCTTGTGGGATCTCACTGGCCACAAAGTGATTATCAGCAGAGATGTTATCTTCCCGGAAGATAGCGATGAGGAGCAAGTCGAAAATGATAGCAATCCAAAAGGCGTGACAAAGACTACACCGATGAAACGAAAATTGGAGCAATATAATTCTTCTGAAGCTGAACCGACGCACGAAGAGCTCAATCCAGTCGAATCTGAAGTACTGGATATCTGGCGGTCATCACGCGAGCGTAGGCCGCCCGGTTGGCACTCAGATTATGATATAGAGAGCAATCTTGCATACTGTTTTCTAACGGAGGATGGAGAGCCAACCACTTTCCAAGAAGCACTGAATAATTCAGATGCGAGTCAGTGAATTTCAGCAATGCAAGAGGAAATTGAAGCTCTCTATAAAAATAAGACATGGGAGTTGGTGTCATTACCGCAAGGAAGGAAACCCACTGGAAACAAATGGGTGTACAAAATCAAGCGGAATGGTGATGACCAGGTAGAGCGCTACCGTGCTAGACTGGTTGTAAAGGGATATGTTCAGAAAGAAGGGATTGACTTCAATGAATCTCACCGGTGGTACGACTTACAACAGTCAGGGTGGTCTTGTCAATGTGTGCTACATTCGACTTGCATCTTGAGCAGCTGGACGTTAAAACGGCCTTTCTCCATGGTGATCTGGATGAAGAAATATATATGCTTCAACCAGAAGGTTTCGAGGAAAAAGGAAAAGAGGATCTGTTTTGCAGATTGATCAAATCTCTCTACGGGCTCAAACAGGCACCTCGATGCTGGTATAAGAGATTTGACTCCATAATGAGTCTTGGTTACAACAGACTATATTCAGATCCTTGTACGTATTTCAAGAGATTTGGCGATGATGATTTCATCATATTACTGTTGTACGTCGACGATATGCTGGTAGCAGGACCTAGGGGTGAGCAAAACCGAATATCCTGTTTTTCGGATTCGGATATCCGGATTTTCGGATATCGAAGAATGATATCCGTATCCGCTCCGGTTTTAATCGGATATCCGATTTATTCGGATATTTATACCGGATATCCGCATCCGGATTTTAAATTACTTTGCTTATATTTTTGTATTATTTTCTTTTGAAAATCATATTTTTTATTTCTTACCACAATAAAAAAAATATTTTTAATATAAGAATTTCTACACATAGTAATTCACACAATTCTCTAACAAAGTTTTTTGAAATTATAAAATAATATAAATTTAAATATTATGTAGGACCCGAGACCCCGCAAGCTAGGTCGGCCAATAAATTACGTATATGATCTAAGTGATTTTGTGATTATTTGCATACATGATATATGCTTATGTGATCTTACGAATTTCATTCTTACATGTTACGAGAATTTCGTGCAAATACATGATAATGATATGTGCTCACGATGACCCGAGCTCATGAGAGGGATTTTAGAAAATAATAAGAGAAAGGAAGATGCACTTGATAGATGGGCTAAGACCTCTTATGGACTAGGAATTTATTATTAGTGGGCTAGAACTTAATTTAGGCCCAAAGCCAAGCAAGTTGGGAGACAAAATTCCCTAACTTAAGGGAAACCCACGCCCATACCATGTTCACCCCTCAATATGTAAGAAAATATCTAATAAAAAAAAATCCAAACCCCATAACCACAATTACAAAACCAACGAAAAGCAAAGCAAAGGAAAGGAGAAGGGCCGAGAGATAGTCGAACCAAGAATTTCCTCAACTAAGCTTAGAACTTCAAAATTGTTAGTAAAGCATCCTCCTTAAGCTTGTAAATTCCGTATAATTAGAAGTTCCTAAATGTTTAATCACGTCAAAGTCATGAAGATTAAGAAATTTTATGCATATGGAGAATGCGAAAACCCTAAGTGTGGAGCATAAACTTGCATTAAGGATGTTACTTGGACAAATTGGGATCGGATAGTTTAGTGTACGCCTTGGAACCTATAGTTTTGCTTTTAAGTTAAGAACCCCCGAATTTAGTAGAGAAAGGATAGGATTTAGGAGTTTCGACTAGATTAGAAATGAGAAGGTAGTTTCGATTGGATTAGTAATTTTGGTGTTTCGATCGAAAGTGGGGAACTAATTTTGATGTTTCGGGCAACATAGAACCCATGTAGCTAGTTTCGAATCAAATTAATTTTAATAGTAAACTCAATAAGTTATGAGTTTCGACTGAAACTCATTTTAATGCATGAGTATCGATCGAAACTCAATCTCAATCCGTGCAATTAATCGAAAGTGGCTAACCACTTTGCATGGTTTCGATCGAAACCCATAATGACGTCAATGCTGGCGTAAGACTCGGCGAAATACTAACCAAATTAAAGTAGAATCGAGCGAAACCCTCAAATTGATCGAAGGAAATCCTCAATGCATGTATAGTCTCGGGCGAAATGATGATAATGACGTAAGGATGATGAAATGGCGCGGCGAAACTCCCTCAATTAAGCTAAACTAACATAGGACTATTGATTTGAATTAGAATTTAGCATAAATGAGTTTCGATCGAGAAGTCTACTTTCGATCGAATTAGATCTCGGCGAAACTCGTATGAATAAGCCAAATCGATCGAAACCTAAAATCTATTCCATATGATTGATCGAGAGAAATAACTTAAAAGGGTTTCGGCCGAAAGAAAACTCGGCGAAACTCAACCCTATCAAGCCATCGATCGAAACTAGGGTTTAGGGCACATCAATTTAATTAAATTGAATCGGGCGAAATGGATCTCAATAGCTAATCACTTTCGCCGAGCTCCTTATGCTAGGAATTTTAACGTTTGGACTTATAATTTAATTGGGAATAACAACTTAGGTGAGATTGAACACTTAGAAGTTTCAATCGAAACCGAATCACAATTTTGGGACTTTCGCCGAGACGTACGAGTGAAGTATAAATTTCCTAAGCTAACTTAATCGAGGGTAGGAAATCAAATGACTTAGGAAATTCAAATAAGGCAAATCGAACGATTTGGAGCCTAGAAAATTCGTACAAGTCCAAACAAGTAGTATGACTAAAATCAATTATTTCGACGAATTAATCAAGGAAAGCTAGGTACTAACCCCCTGACCTTTTATTTTAAAAGGTCGTACGTTAGGAGACTCGCGGGGCGGTACGCTAGAGTAGCTGGAGCGACAAGTAAGTAGATATTCAACTACGACACGTAACTTGCCTGTGTCCAACTATGTGAATTACGTGATCGTGCATTTATGTGAACCGTGTATGTTATGATATAGTTAAATTATATGCAAGATGGCATGATTTGCATATGTACATGAGCATAGCATGAGCACTTGCACGCATGCGTAGTACATAAGGCGCGAGGTATGAGCGTGCATAAGATCGCCTGTGTGCGATGTATATTCGCCGATATTGGCGTCTGTGTCGACTCGAATGAAGAGTCACGGCTTCCCCTATGCAGCCAGTAAGGCGAATGAAGCTATAAGGCCTGTATAAGAGGCTGGGGGAATACCCCGTACGCGGGAGATGCAACCTGGAGGATGCGGCCCGGGGCACACGCTGGGTAAGGGAAGATTCCTTCGGGTGACCTTCTAGTGTGTAAAGCACTAACCGGGAGGGAAGATTCCTTCGGGTGACCTCCACGGTTAGTGGCCTCGGTGTTGGCTACCAGTGGGAAGCGCCCGCGTGGAGGCCACACTGGGTAAGGGAAGATTCCTTCGGGTGACCTTCTAGTGTGAGAACCTCCACACCTGAGATCTCTATAAGATGGCGCATAGAGGGACTGAAAGCCGAGGGCCCGTATGAGAAAAAGAGTACGAGTATAAGAAAAAGAGTATGAGCATTAAAAAACGACGGCGTGGATTGTCGATCGTTAGGACACGTGCATACATGCATAATTTCTGCTTACTGAGCCTCGATGGCTCATTATTTATGTTACGTGTTGTAGGTACTGACGATCACGGTACGTGATCCGACTTTGATGCGAGGCCGATCTTTTGAAGCTATCCGGCTGCTTTTGAGGTGGGAGTGTGTGTATGGATGACGACCTGTGAAGGCCGGGCGCATAGGAAGCTTTTTGCTGCACACACACCCTTGTATTTTGTGTAGACACGACTACGATGAATTTTAGAACGAATTACGAATATTCTTTTGACATGTATGTATGACTTCCGCACGCATTTAAAAAGAAAAATTTTATTCGCATTTTTACGCATTGGCACGATAAACAAAGCATTAGATATTTAGGATTAGAACGGAATACGAGGGCGGGACGCCGGGTCCTGACATATTCTACTTGATTAATTTTCCTTTTGGACCTTCATTTCTCTTTTTGGACTATTTTTTATTATTTTTTATTTTTTTAAATATAAAACCGGATACCGCATATCCGGATTTTAGACAAACCACTATCCGTATCCGATCCGGTTTATTTTAAAATAAATCGGATCGGATATCCGATCCGGTTTTAAAACGGATATCCGTTTTTTTGGGTTTTGAAAACCGGATACCGGATCGGAATCCGGTTTCCAGATATTTTTGCTCACCCCTAGCAGGACACAACAAAGGTCGTATAGCCGACTTAAAGACTCAACTGGCCAGTGCAAATTTCTCGAGATAGAAGCAAGCAGAAGATTTGGCTTCCCCAAAAGAATTATTTGAAGAAAATCTTGCGAAGGTTCAACATGCAAGATAGTAAGCCAATATCTACTCCTCTTGCTGCTAATTTCAAGCTATCATCTGAGATGTGTCCTACCAATGAAGACGAGATGATAGAGATGTCTCGACTGCCATATGTGTCGGCAGTAGGAAGTCTAATGTTCGCAATGATCTGTACCAGAACAGACATTGCCCATGCAGTGGGAGTGGTTAGCCGATACATGTCCAACCCTGGCTGGGAGCACTGGAGTGGTAAGAGGATTCTCAGATACATCAAGGGAACCTCTGATCTGGTGCTATGTTACGGAGGTACAGATTTTACTGTCCTTGGTTTTGTTGATGCAGATTATGCATGTGAACTTGATAAAAGCAGATCCACAATCGGATATGTTTTCAATCTTGCTGGCGGTGCCGTAAGCTGGGTTTCAAAACTGCAGTCCATTGTTGTAATGTCAACAACGGAAGCAGAATATATCGCAGCTACGCAAGCTAGTAAAGAGGCAATATGGTTGAAGATGTTGCTGGAAGAACTCGGCCACAAACAAGAGAATATTATTCTCTATTGTGATAGCAAGAGTGCGTTGCATCTTGCAAGGAATCCAGCATATCATTCAAGAACCAAACACATCCGGGTCCAGTATCACTTTGTTTGTGAAAAAGTGGAAGAAGGAACAGTGGACATGAAAAAAGTTCACACCGCAGATAATCTGACAGACTACATGGCCAAAACAATTCATGTGGACAAGTTTGTATGGTGTCATTTCTCCTGTGGATTGACAGAATCTAAGTAACATGCAAAGGCGAGCTATGAGAATGGTGTGAAGATCCGATTAATTCTCAATCAAATCTTCAAGTGGGAGATTGTCAGCAAAATAAACGTGGCACATGTGAATTGATTAGTCAAAAGAAAGCCACTTCAGTTTAGGTGTGCTGAGAGATTTTTTTATTTCTTTTCACATGCATTTATTTTGCTATAAATAGGGGAGCTCGTGTGTGCAAAACTCATCCACAATAACGAGAGAAAAGAAGTGAGAGATAGAGGTAGAAAAAAAAATAGAGGGTTTGTTCGGTATTTGCTCCGACTATAAAGAGAGATAGTGAGTGTTTTCTCTTTTATAGATTGAGAGGTTGTAACCCCTGTTTTCACCACAGTAATAAATTCTACCTCGTCCGTGGGCTTTTACCCCAAATAAAAAAGGGATTTTCCACGTAAATTCTCGTGTTCCATTTATCCTCACAGTTATTTCCAATATCGTTTCGCTGTCCATTTCGCAACATTTTCTGCTACCAACGTCCACGGCCTGGGTCTATCCCTTCACGCCCTTTGCTGCCTTCTATCACCATTTTTCTTAATCGCCGATTTTTCCCACATCAAGTAGAAATGCTGGAGATTGAATTTGATTGCGATGGTTGAAGTTTATCTAGTCTTGTAGCTGTGGCAAATGAAGGTCGTTTAATAAAACAGTTGGTGACCGTACTAATCTGTAGTGTAGCTTCTGTTGAAAATCGATGCATCTATACTTTTTTTAAAAAGTAAGAGGTGTCTAAAAGTGCCATTTAGTTTGTTTTTTTTTTTTTACAATTTAGCCCTAAATTTATAATTCGATTAATTAAATAATAATATAAAAGTAATATAATCAAATTAGTAATGTTTAATTTTAAAACTAACTTAAATATAAAATTATATATCTGTATTTATATACTGCACATGCATAAAATGTGCTTTAGTTGTTGTAGAATGCGGGAACTAGGCACTGGTTATTGGGTTCTATACGAAAAGGTATATTACATATATATTATGAGGTTTGCTATGGTGCCCACCTACCATGAGCAACCACCGTGAGCACTGTATGCAAATATCTAAATTGTTTGATTTTTATCGATTCTCAACGACGCCAACACCTCCGTAGACACTCTCATATCCATTGCTAACCTAAATCGCTATCTCAAATACGTTAATTTTAAGAAAATTCATTATTTCTTATTCACTGTGGACGACGTACAGAGGTGATGATTTCTAAAAAATTAACGTGTTGGAGATGGCGGTTTAGATTAGCAATAGATATGAGAGGGTCTACAGAGGTGTTGGCGTCTTTGAGAATCGATAAAAATCAAACAATTTGAGATTTGCTTATGGTGCTCACGGTGGTTGCTCACGGTAGGTGGGCACCATAGCAAACCTCATAGTTATTATGTTCAAAATTTATCAACTTAAATCGTTTCATATTATCATTATATATATCGAATTGTGCTACTTTTTATTATCACAACTGATAACATTAATAAACATTATTAGGTGTGAAAATATTTCATCATGGTTCTGCCGAATGCTTATCCCGTACTTAGTTCTTTAAACCCTAGGATGAGAAACACCAGAATAATTTTAGGCTACTGCGTTCTTGGAGAGCTACTAATTTTAGAAGAAATGGAGAGCTGATATTAGTTGGTCTCATGTGGCTAGATGAAGAGGTACAAAATATTTACTTTATATTTGTACTTATTTAGTTGATTTAATATTTTTGTTTTGTGATAGGATACGCTCATGCAAGCTTCAATTAATAGTACGTTGGTGGAACATTTTGTGGGACTACTTGAAGAGGGCTGTTGTAACAGCCCAGACCTCGTTCGCATTGATATTGTCCGCTTTGGGCGTTAAGCTGCCTGGCTGAGGACTTCTCAGGTGGTCACCCTGTTGGGGATGTGCCCTTGGAATGCCATTCGAGGATGTAATGAATAGGGCATGTATTTAATAATCGAAGTATTATTCGTTATGTATTTAAATAATGTATTCTTATACGTATTAAGGGAATTTATACTTTATTATTTATTCTTTAAAAAGGCATATTATTTATTTACCTATAAATTCTTACTAGGCATCCGGTGAGATGGTAAATAAATAAATCTCATATATCGTGAGTTTAGTCACCGATTCTCATGGGATGAGAGAGGGGCACCGGTGAGTTATTATTCTCCGATATTAAATTAGTCCATAAGTCTTAGACCTTAGTAGGGTGACTGAGCATCAATTACGACTTATTTGTTAACGACTCTTTGTGCCAACCATTCGCTTGGGAAGCGGGAGGTCGTAACGTTGGTATAAGTTGAATTAGGGAATTGACTTGTACTTGGACACGACTCGCAATCGACGATCACATGGGCCTTATCGTTACTCTGGGTAGCGTCAATGATCGATCGATTGACTATAGTAGTGTGCGTGGACCTTAGACCAAAGGATTTTTGACGGAGTTGACTTTGGGGTCTTGACATGTCACTAGTTTGCTAGGACCACCTTGTTCGGGGACGAACATGGGTCGGCGGCGACATGCGGTCTTGACAACAAATTGTAACTGCCGTGCTTAGACTAACGTTAGGGATTCACTATCTCGTTAGTAACCGAGACATGTGTCCTATGCATATTCGGGGACGGGAAATTACGAAGTCTTCGGCCGAAGCAATAAACTGACTCATGTGGGACGTGGAGAGCAGTTTAGTAATTTCGCCAGTCACGAATTAGTCATTGAGTCGAGTCTAGTGAGTTTGACGTAACCATGACTCTCACTCGATCAGGACATTTGTGAAGGGTCTATACGTACGACAATAATCTATAGTCGGTTCGTAGATCGAAGATCATACTCAACACGGGATCTATTTGGTACCGCGGGATTGGCTAGGCGCTTACCAAATTCTTGGATTCCTCCCTTGCCGGGTTGAGACGAACCAAGAGAGTCGGGCTTAAAAATGATCACTGTGATAGTGCCTAACTAATATGAGATGTAAAATGATTTAACGATCTTAGAGACGTTAATAAAATGTTAAATATATGTTTTAGAAACTATATTTACATGGACGGAAATTTATGGAACGGAAAAGGTGAAGAATGAAGCGTAAATAGGGTTCACAATGACAAGCAAGGCTTGTCACGGTCATGAAGTCCCTCTGCAAAGTAGCAGTAGATTCAAAAATTCATATCTCACAATCTAGACCTCGGATTGAGAATCCCTTTGTTCAGAGTCAAGACTGGTGAGTCTTTTAACTATGGTTAAAATTTCAGATCAATCGGACATCGTTTACCCCTCGATCGGATCGAAATACCAAACTGCCGCAAAGCTGGCAGGGCAGTCACGGCCGTGACTGCCTTGCACATGGCCGTGACGACCGGCAGTGGCGAGCAAAAATGGTGCCTGACAGTGTAACGGCCATGACACTTCATGCCCAGGCCGTGACAGCCTCCAGAAGATGGTCACGGCCGTGATTGAGGCCGTGACGAGCAGCAGAAGTCGTCCAATGATCTGTCACGGCCGTGACAGGTCATGTCAGAGGCCGTGACCGACAGTTTTTTGGTCAAATTTGATCCAAATCAAATCCAATTTCGTTCCTTGTTCTTTTGTTATGATTTGTGGGACAATATCTAGTCATTAGATGATAAAATAACAAGAGAATCAAACAAAAATGAGTCATGTAGGACGTGATCTCATTTAAACAAATCTAAAGTCTATTTCATGATTTAAAACTTGGCTTTACAATTATAGACTTGGGATTTCGTCCATAACAAGTTCATAAGCTTTCTCACACAAAACTTATCTCGAGTACTTGCGAGACTGTGAATCCGTACTCGGCGGTCTAAGCCCGGCAATCACAAATCGTCATCAAGACCGGATCTGGCCCGCTGACCCATGCAACAGCAAATCGGGTCGAGGGGAACCAGTGACAGTCGAAACTTCGAAGTCAACTCCACCAAAGCCCCTTTCGGTCTAAGGTTCACGTAGACTACTATAGTGTTGTCGTCGGTCCTTGACACTCCTTGAGTAATAAGCCATGTTCGACCGTACGACCCGTGAGTCAGTGTCCATGAAACGATTCAATCCCTTGATTCGACTCGCATCACAAGTCATGACCTCCGCTTCCAAGGGGGTATCGGCACTCGATAGGTCATCGACAAATAAGCCATAATCGGTTATCCAGCACCCAACTGGAGCCTAAGGCTTACGGACTTTTAATGCTCGAGGTTAAGAGTCCACTGGTGCCTTCCTCTATCGTACTCATCGAGAACAGTGACTCAACTCGACACATTTGGATTTGTTTATTTATTGCTTTACCGGATGCTTAGTAAAGTACTCTTATATCCAGTAAACGAACAACGCCTTTCAATAAACACAAAAAAAATATCTTATTACATAAAAGGTCGAATGATAAATAAGCTAATGCCCTATACAATCTAATCCTGTATAGCATTCGAGGGCATATTTCTAACAATCTCCCACTTGCACTCAATGCCATGCGCTGCAGTATCTAATACCCATCTTTTCGAGATGTCTAGCCAGCACTGCCTGTGATAGAGGCTTGGTGAACGGGTCGGCCACGTTTTCCGCGGTCGCAATCTTCTGCACGGCTACGTAGCCATTCTCAACGAATCCACGTAACACGTGGTACTTTCTTTCTATATGTTTGGACCTGCTGTGAGACCTCGGTTCTTTTGCCTGAGCAATAGCGCCAGTATTGTCACACCACAATGGCAATGGCCTATCTGCTACAGGAACGACACCAAGTTCTTCCAAGAACTTTCTCATCCAAACACCTTCCTTCGCTGCCTTTGAGGCCGCTATATACTCTGCTTCGCATGTGAAATCTGCATTAGTGCTCTGTTTGGAACTTTTCCAAGACACCGCTCCACCGTTGAGTGTAAAGACGAATCCTGAATTGGATTTTCGGTCGTCCACGTCAGGCTGGAAATCCGAATCCGTATACCCTTCCACTTCCAATTCTCCATTACCGTAGACCAGCATCATATCCTTAGTCCGTCTGAGGTACTTGAGGATAGTCTTGACTGCTGTCCAATGTTCCTTACCAGGGTTAGCCTGAAACCGACTGACTATGCTCACAGCGTACGCCAAGTCAGGTTGCGTGCAAAGCATCGCGTACATCAAGCTACCCACCGCGGATGCATAGGGGATTCCATTCATCTCTTTCCGCTCCAACTCACTTTGAGGGCTCATAGTCTTGGAAAGGTGAATCCCATGCCGCATAGGCAGGAACCCTTTCTTAGAGTTGTCCATATTATATCGCTTCAGGACCTTCTCTAAGTAAAGGGCCTGGGAGAGTCCTAACATACGATTCGCTCGATTTCTATAAAGGCGAATCCCCAAGATGTAGGTAGCTTCTCCCAAGTCTTTCATGGAGAATTCGGTCGAAAGCCACGCTTTCACCATCGAGAGCATTCCAATATTATTTCTTATCAAAAGGATGTCGTCCACGTACAATACGAGGAAAGATATTTTGCTCCCACTGCTTTTCTTGTGGACGCAATGTTCCTCTTCGTTCTTTAAGAATCCATGGCCCTTGACCACTTCATCGAACCGAAGATTCCAGCTTCTGGAGGCTTGTTTCAGTCCATAAATAGGCTTGTTCAGTTTGCACACCTTATGAGCATCTCCTTGCGATGTAAAACCCTTGGGCTGCTCCATATATATTTCCTCCTTGAGGTATCCATTTAGGAACGCAGTTTCACATCCATCTGCCAGATCTCATAGTCATAGTGCGTAGCTATCGCAAGCAATGTTCGAATGGACTTCATCATAGCAACAGGCGAAAAGGTCTCTCATAGTCAATGCCCTCTTTTTGACTGTACCCTTTCGCCACAAGCCTAGCTTTGTATGTATCAACCAATCCGTCAGATCCTATCTTTCTCTTGTAGATCCATTTACACCCAATGGGTCTAAAATCATCTGGGAGGTCTACTAGAGTTCAGACTTGGTTTTCGTGCATAGAATCCATTTCGGCTTGCATAGCTATAAGCTATTTCTCCGAATCTTTATCCCTGATTGCCTGGTCATAGGTAGTGGGATCGTCTCCGACGTGCCCTTCCATCGCAGCAACCTCGTGCTCGATGTGGACCATCCCGTATCTCTCAGGCTGGCGAGATACTCTACCCGACCTGCGCAAGTCAGGTGCGGACTGCTCTACGGTGTCATCCAACACTGGATTTGTGAAAGCGCTTCTGAATACTCTGCAAGAGTTACTTCGCGACCCGCTCCACCTTCTCGAACGAAATCTTCTTCGAGAGAGTGAGCCTGAAGGGCTGCAACGATTTTATGATCATCGTGGAAGTAAAACTGGTATCCCATGGAATCCTCAGGATACCCGACAAAACGTCCTTTCACAGCCTTCGATTCCAGTTTATCTGTCTTGAGCTTTTTCACAAACGCGGGGCAACCCCAAATTCTAATGTGATTCAAGCTCGATTTTCGTCCTGTCCATATCTGATACGGAATACGATTGACAGACTTTGTAGGACATCTATTCAGAATGTGTGCCGCTGTCAACAGGGCATGACCCCACAACGATATGGGCAGGTCTGTATAGCTTAGCATTGATCGAACCTTATCCAACAGAGTTCGATTTCTGCGTTCGAACACACCGTTCAACTGCGGTGTTCCAGGCGGTGTCATCTGTGAAATTATCCCGTTCTCTTTCCAGAACTCGTCAAACTCGAGCCTCATGTACTCGCCGCCTAGATCTGATCGACGGCTTTAAAGCTCCTTCCAGTCTGATTTTCCACCAAAGCCTTGTACTCTTTGAACCTCAGACTTATTCTTCATGAGATACACCTGCCAAAGCGAGAGTGATCATCAGTGAAGGTAACGAAATAATGGAAGTTACCGCGAGCCGCTACCCCGAACGGTCCGCAAACATCCGTGTGAATCAAACCGAGAAGTTCTGCTGCTCTCGTGAAAGTCCCTGTGTAGGGCGACTTGGTCATCTTTCCAAGGATACAAGATTCACAAGTTGGATAGGGATCAGACCCAAGCGGCTTTATAACGCCGGTTTTCTCCAACTCAAGAATCTTCTGTTCTCCAGCGTGACCGAATCGAAGATGCCACAGCAGTCTTGAGTTCGACTCTAATTTTCGTTTGTTGGTGACTGTATTCACAGTTTTTATTTTATCTTCGATATTTAGGTAATACAACCCATTCAGTAAACTTGCACTTCCGATGCAATATTTCCAAAATAAATATTGCATATATTATTACTAAAACGGAACTCATAACCGTTTCCGCTCAAAACGGGAATAGAAACAATATTCTTAAGCCCCTTGGGCAAAACCAAACAATCGGAAAGCAGTAAACTATGTCTAGTAGATAAAACGAGAGTTCTTGATCCAATGTGGATCGCCGGTATACTATGTCCGCTTCCTACGTTGATCATGATCTCTCGATCCGCCAGCTTCCTACTTCGTTCCAGACCCTGGTTCGAAACACAGATGTGAGCACTAGCTCCCGAGTCTAAGATCCATGAAGCGGAATATACAGTCATAGAACAATTTGTTTCCAAAACGTAAAGTTCTTTACCTGAGGCGGCTAGCTTCGGGCAATCACGCTTCCAATGGCCAAGCTCATTGCAGTGAAGGCACTTGTCCGTCTGCTTGGCGCCTTTGAACACGTTCTTCTTGGCCTTGCCTTTCGAAATTCGTCCTTTGGGCTTAGTGGGCTTCTCCGACTTTTTCTTTGTAGTCGACCCTCGAGTCTTAGCATTCGCGACAAGAACAACTTCCTTTCCTTTCACCTTCTTCATCTGAGTCTGCGCTGCCGACATCTGGGTCATTAACCCAGTCAATGTCATCTCGGCCTTGTTCAGATTAAAGTTCACGATGAACGAATTGAAGGAAAGTGGGAGCGACTGAAGTATAAGATCGTTTTGGAGTTCCTTATCCATGATAAAGTCTAGTGCCTCGAGTCTTTCTATCCAATCGATCATCTTGAGCACATGCGCTCTGACGTCACTACTCTCAGCCATTTTGCAATGAAATAGTTGCTCCGTCAAGGAATAGCGAGCACTCCTGGAATGTTCGCCAAAAAGCTCCTTCAAATGAAGCAAAATGGCGCCCACTTCCATTTTCGAGTGAGTGCGCTGCAACTCATTGTCATGGAAAGAAGTATATAGCCCTTGACCTTTGGCTCGTCTATCTACCATTTGGCATATGCAGCCCGGTCTTCGTCACTCGCATAAGTCCCTGGGACTTGCGGTACGGGGGAATCGAGGACATAAGTCAGCGACTCCATAACTAGGACTATCCTCAGGTTACGGAGCCAATCCACGTAGTTTGGTCCCACCAAACAGTTTCTCTCAAGCAGTATAAAAATTATGTTCGTCATCGCAGTAAATAGAAAGAAACGTAAAGCTGCAGAAAATAAAGATCTAATTAGGTTTATCTTATCATTCATCAAGCGCAAACAAGGACTTTTCGTTTCGCTTGGCTCCCACTATTTTTCTCGAAAAACTATCCTCCCGAGAAGAGTTTCGGAAACCTCGTTGAAAGTTTCATAGTGGAGTTGATGTCCCCGACTCGACTAGACTCGCCTCAGCCTTTAACGCAATATTTGCCACATCTAATCTTATCGAAGTCACGTCGAACTCGAACTTATCCAATAAGAGTTTCAACTATCTTAGTCTCAGTCATTGACCCTCACGGCTAACCCTGCTTATTCGGTTTAACTGCCTAAGTGTGACCTATCAACTTATGCTCAAATCGCACAGAATGTACCGCCCTTTGCTGCCATACGCTTTGTGGGGGGCGGAGTGGTATGACGAGCGGCGTCCAAGACGCACCCGAGATGCTAACACTAGGGCGGGATATACGACGCCAACTTACTCGGAACAAATCGCAAAACTCCCCAATGCTAGACATCTCAAGCATGATAGAAGACAGGAATCCAATTCCTTTACCCACTTAGTAGTTATCAAACGGGAGAATAAACCATCTCACATAAGAGCACATAAAACATGCATATCATTTCAAAAACCAACACGCACGTAGGTAGTAAATTGACCCTAGGAAAACAAACTACAAGACAACACAAGCGGGTTATTTCTAGATTATCCCTATTACATGCGTCTTCAAAACACCTCGAGTCGTCGCACGGGTCTTGAAGTCGTTAAACGTCCTTCGTCACTCGAACGGCCTCAAAGTCACTGAACGTCCACCACCTTGTCACGCCGGGGGGTTGCCTTCCATCAAATGGGACCTCGTCTTCGTATTTAAGTCTAATCTAATAAAATGGTAAATTACAACAAGGGGGGATCATAAGTCCCGAACAACCCATATGAAACAAATACAACCCGGGGGACGTATCCCTTAACAAATGACCCGGAAACCAAATTCCTAAACCCGCAAGTGCGCCTTAAATCACATTCATAACGAGCACGTTGACAATTACATGATTTTAAAAAGAAACGAAAATTGGGCCTTAAACGGGCCAAGCCCATTAAAAGGCCCGTTAAGGCTTTGAGCATGAAGCCATAACGTAGCTGCCGCGACTCAAATCGCTCAGCCGTAAAAACACGCCGGGGAGCCATGGCGGAGAAGGTCGCCGGCGTGGAGTCCCGGCTGGAGCCGGTGCCACCACCGCCGGCGACGCCACGCCGCGCAACGCGCGCGTGTTCAGCTCGCGGCATAATACTGCTGCGACTCCCTTGCCGCCTCAGCCTCTTCGTGCCGAGTCACTGCCTCGCCGGGAGAGATCGCCGCCGCAGCGTTTCGGCCGAGCCGGAGTCGCTGCGGCTGGCGCAGCGCGCACCATGCGCGCCATCGCACCTTGCGGCGGCGCTGCCCGGGGATGGCGCCTAAGCTACCATGGCTGGCGTCGGACCCAAGGTTTCGAGGCTGATCGGGCCTGCTCAAAGCAACCCGTTCCCGCGGTTGTACCGCCGTTACGGCGCACGCAGCCCGCGCGCAACGCGCGGCTGCCCGGGTCCCGCCGTCGCGTGGGTCCTGTCCGGTTCGTGGTTCATCGTCGGTCTGTACCGCACGAGTTGGTGGCCGTGGGTTGGCAAACGACGCATCGGTAGCCCAACGACGGTCGAACCATGTCGGCTTTTCGATCGTCTCCCACACGCCTCGTTTCAATTTAAACACGTTATGATTCTAATCCCTGTCCGGTTCGTGGTTCATCGTCGGTCTGATACCACTGTTGGGTTACCCGGTGTCTCCCAGAGACGCCACGTTCCCGGGTACGGTGCGGAACAAAAATTTCCGGGTTCCCTTATTGCCCTCGTTGCTCGGATCAGAATAGTAACACATTAGGGCGGGTCAAACCCGTAGAGAATTACCAGTTGAAGCGAGTGGCAGCTCCTCGTCCTTTTCTTTAAGACTTCGTCAATGGTGGTGGATGTCACTAGATCGTCACGCCGACCTCGCAGTGTACCACGGAATCAGTTCTCTAAAGATGGCTAGAGAGAACCGAGCCGTCGCGTGGGAGAAAAGTGTTTTTTTTCGGTGTGTAATTTGTGCCTTTTTTTATGGACGAAATTTTCACTCCAAATTATGAAATAGGGCTGCCCTATTTATACTATGATATATTTGGAAATCCCTAGGATATCTCAAAGATATGGTTTTCGATTTTGCTCCTTAAGTGGAGAGATTTTGCCATATCTTTCTCCCCTTATTTAATTCAAAATTCATATAAGGATACTTACCATAATTAGACAACTAACTTAAATACTAAGTCAAACTAAGTATATGTAAATATGGTATAAAATTCGAAACTTAATCCAAGATTAATTTTGAAATTTTCACCTTAAAATAAATAATATTCCAAATATATTATTTCTATATTTATATTTAATTTTCGAAATTAATTCCCAAGGCATAATTCGAAAACTAGCTTAGGGTCCAATTCCAATTTTACCCTCAAGCCTTTTAAGCACTTGTCCAAGCCCAAGTCTCAAAGTTAGTTTCATAAGTCCGACTTCGGTCCATTAAACGGCCCGAGGCCCACTAAGGCGCGGCCCAACGGCCCAAGGCCCGTTAAGGCCCAAAACACTTTCTCTCCTTATCAGTACACCTTGATGATCCTTTTTAAGCCCGACTCTCTAGGTTCGACTCAATCGGCAAGGGAATCCAAGCGTCCTGCAGTTAACTAGCCAATCCCGTAGTACCGGACCGTAACCCGATTCGAGTGCGAATTTCGACCCAGTCTTTATTCGAGAACCTTACTATAGATTATAGTACTACGTATAAACACTTCACCTGTGTCCCAATCGAGTGAGAGCCATGGTCTATGTCAAACTCACTATACTCGATTCTATGATAAAACGGGGACGAGGCAAATTACCAAACTACCCTCCATGTCTAACATGAGTTAGTTCAATACTTTGATCAAGGATTTCGTGATTTCTCGTCGCCGTCCTCATAGGACACTTATCTCGATTACTTGCGAGACTGTGAATCCGTACTCGGCGGTCCAAGCCCGGCAATCACAAATCGTCATCAAGACCGGATCTGGCCCGCTGACCCATGCAACAGCAAATCGGGTCGAGGGGAACCAGTGACAGTCGAAACTTCGAAGTCAACTCCGCCAAAGCCCCTTTCGGTCTAAGGTTCACGTAGACTACTAGTGTTGTCGTCGGTCATTGACACTCCTTGAGTAATAAGCCATGCTCGACCGTACGACCTGTGAGTCAGTGTCCATGAAATGATTCATTCCCTTGATTCGACTCGCATCACAAGTCATGACCTCCGCTTCCAAGGGGGTATCGGCACTCGATAGGTCATCGACAAATAAGCCGTAATCGGTTATCCAGCACCCAACTGGAGCCTAAGGCCTACGTACTTTTAATACTCGAGGTTAAGAGTCCACTGGCGCCTTCCTCTATCGTACTCATCGAGAACAGTGACTCAACTCGACACATTTGGATTTGTTCATTTATTGCTTTACCGGATGCTTAGTAAAGTACTCTTATATCCAATAACACACAAAAAATATCTTAATACATAAAAGGTCGAATGATAAATAAGCTAATGCCCTATACAATCTAATCCTCGTATAGCATTCGAGGGCATATTCCTAACACTTATTTGATTTACGAAAAATACCAAACGACATCGGAATAATTCAAAAAACCACTCCTTATGAACGTCGGGAGGTGTAGAACTACTCTGGAAAATTTGGTATCGATCGGAAATCATTTTGGTCATCAAATAGTCGAAAGACGGCAGACTGCCGCTTTACTTGAATTGATAGTTTCGAACTAATGATTTGATTTTACGAAAAATATCAAACGACATCGGAATAATTCGAAAGGCCCCTCGTTGCGTGCGAACGTTGGGAAGTGTAAAATTATTCTGGAAAATTTAATATTGATCGGAAATCGTTTACGTTACCAAATAGTCGAAAAATGGCTGACTGCCGCTTTACTCGATTTGTTTGGGTGTTAGGTCGAATTTAGATATTAAAAATAAAAAATTCGCCACCCTACGCCGCTCGGTTCAAAATACGCTTCCGCTATCGCCATGTTGTGCTGTTCGGAGGCAGGCGTGCATTAATCGGGCCCACCCCAATAGTGGTATCAGAGCAAAGGCTCATGAATGGTTCAACTGAAGGCCTCGAAAGCCGATGTGGCGAGCGAACGATCGATTTAGTTTGGAGACTATCATCACTCGTGATGTCGGTCGGGCACCCGGCGTCAAAATTATGTGTTGCATGTTTATGTGGGACATTTACGCGGGCTTAGGTTCAACCGGGTTATTAAGGGCCGTTTGCCACCCCCGGTATGTACGTGGATTACGGGATGTTCGGGAAATAATTCCCCCCGTGTTGTATTTTATCGCTTTATTAGATAAACTAGATAAAATGATGGCCATTCGACGCAAGGCGAGATTGGAGGGTTTGACGACCATAGTGGCTTTACTCGACGTTTTAAGATCGAAGACCCTGGTCGTTTTACGACCCATGTAATAGGACCAGTTTAGAAATAGCCTGCATATTTGTCCATTTAAATTGCTTTCCTAGGGTTAGAAATTTATTTAACGCATTTACGTGCTCATGCTTAATTTCAAATTTGCTATGAGGTCACAGAAGTTTCTCCCGAAGGAATACTAAGTGAGTAAATGGATTAGATGCCCTGTCTTCTATCAAGCTCGGGTTTTGTTGTTACGAAACCTAAATGCAAGGTTTGGTTCCGGGTATGCCGGCGTATTGCATTTGCTTTCGTTTCGGCTTGCTCGCGTTCGTTAGCGCCGCTCGCTAAGAACACACTGTGCGGTAAAACGTACGGTTCAAGTGTGCGATTTTGAGCAAAGTTGATAGGTCGCACTTAGATAGTCACACCGCCTTGTTCCGGGTTTGCCGGCGGGTCCCTGACTGAGACAAAGATAGTTGAGACATTCGACAATGTCGGATTTGTGCGGAGCACGACTTCGTGGGCCGCTGCAAACCAATAAAACGACAGAGGTTGAGGTTTTTCATCCGTCCACGGGGACATCAACTCCACTATCGAAGTAATCAACGTAACTTCCAAAACATCCGTAGGGAGAATGGAGTTTATGAAAAGATAGTGGGAGTCAAACGGAATAAAAGTCTTAGTTCGCGTTTGATAATCTATACAATCGACTTAATATGCCTTTTATTTTCTGCAGCATTCTCTCTTTGTGAAATTATGTCTACCGCTTTAAACGTACTGCTCAAGGAGAATAGGTTGACTGGGCCAAACTATTCAGACTAGCTTTGCAACTTGAGGATTTTCCTCGAGATTGAGAACCTAGTTTATATCCTTGACTCCGAATTGCCGCCGGTCCCAGGGGCTCTGGCATCCGAGCAGGCTCGTGCCGCTTACGACAAGCGAATGCGCGACGAGAACCTCGTAAAGGCTCATGTCCTCGGATCGATGAGTAACGCACTGTAGCGTAGCCACGAAAGTATGGCTGATGCTAGAGTGATGGTTCAACATTTGAAAGAGCTTCACGATGAGACGCCTAGGACAGCTCGCTATGCGACTTCATCGAAGCTCTTCCGATCGAGGATGTCTGAGGGTGAGAACGTCGGTGAACATGTTATGAACATGATCACCATGATCGAGAGTTTGGAGAGTCTCAATTTCCGATTTGACCGGGAATTACAAAATGATCTCATCTTGCAGTCTCTCCCTCCGTCCTTCAACGCTTTCGTTGTGAACCATCTGAACGGCATGATGCTGTTGCTTCCTGATCTGATGAATCAGTTAGCAACGGCGCAAGGTCAGATGAAAAATGCAAAGCAGACTGCACTTGTCGCCACCTCTTCGAAGCCCCAGAAAGGCAAAAAGAAGAAGGGTAACAAGCTCAAACCAACAGGGAAGGTTTCCAAGAAGAAAATATCTTCTGGGAAATCGAAGCAGACCGGTGTAAAGCCGACGGATAGGTGTCTGCATTGCGGTGCGCTTGGCCACTGGAAGCGGGACTGTCCGAAGCTCAAGAGTGAGCAGACTGCATCAGGTATGAAACTTAATATTTTAGAAACAGTTTGTTCTACATCTGTATACTCTACTTCTTGGATATTGGATTCAGGGACTAGTACTCACATTGTGTGTCCACGCAGGGTCTGGGACCAAGTAGAGTGCTTGGGGAGCGTGAAATTGAGGTCAGAGTGGGAAGCGTGGATAGTATCTCGGCAAGCAACGTCGGATCAAGATCTCTTATTTTATTTTCTGGGCATGTGTTGCGTTTGTAAGATTGTCTTGTACTCCCGAGGGGATTTAAGAGCATCGACTTCATTCCTGTTTTGAGCAGGAATGGTTATGTATTTAGTTTTAATAATAATACATGCCACATTATGTATCGAAATAAAAATGTTGGCAGCATGATACTATTTAATGGTTTGTACTATATAAATACCCAGAACGACGTATCTGTGAATACTGTCACAAACAAACGGAAGTCGGGAATAAATGCGAGATACTTGTGGCATCTTTGATTAGGTCATCCAGGAGATCGCAAGATCCATGAGTTGGAGAAAAACGGGATATTGACCCCGTTGGGATCAGATCCCTATCCGACTTGTGAGTTGTGCCTCCAAGGTAAAATGACCCGATCACCCTTCACATGGACATTTAATAGAGCCACAAAAATTCTCAGTTTGATTCACACGGACGTTTGCGGGCTATCCAATGTGAAGGCTCGGGGTGACTTCCACTATTTTACTACCTTCACGGATGATCACAGTCGTTATGGACTCGTGTATCTAATGAGGTATAAAGCCGATGTACTTGAAAGGTTCAAGGAGTATAAGGCGTTAGTGGAAAACCAAACGTCGAAACTCATTAAAGCCATTCGATCGGATCGAGGCAGTGAGTACATGAGTGTCGACTTTGATCAGTTCTTGAAGGAGAATGGTATAATATCACAAATAACTCCACGTGGCACGCCACAGTTGAATGGCGTGGCCGAACGTAGAAATCGAACTTTATTAGATATGGTTCGTTCTATGTTACGCGATACAGATTTACCGATGTCATTGTGGGGATACGCGCTTTTAACAGCAGCGTATACCATTAACCAGTGTCCATTGAAGTCTGTTAACCAATATGAGATATTGAAGTCTCCTATGTGAAAAAGTTGAAAACAGACAAATTGGAGTCTAGGTCAGTAAAAGGACGTTTCATAGGTTACCCCGAAGACTTATGGGGTACCTATTCTATTTTCACGACGATCAGAGGATCGTTGTGGGCCTACATGCACATTTTCTCGAGGAAGAGTTCATTCGAGATTAAGGCGTTGGCCGTGAGGTCACTCTCGAGGAGCATTCGACCGAAATGTCTTTACAGAATTCGGATGGTCCGGGTGATCCAGTCTTGTGACGATCAGAAAGGGTGCCACGCCAACCACAGCAGTTTGGCTCGTTACACGTCGAACATGATTACGTTACGACTAGGGGACTTCTAAGAGAAGATCCCGCTACTTCCGATCAAGCTATATCCGATGTTGATTCAACGAGATGGATTGAGGCTATGCAGGCTAAAATGGACTCAATGTACTCCAACAACGTCTGGACTCTTGTAGACCTACCGAGTGGTTTTAAACCAATCGGTTGTAAATGGATCTAAAAGAGAAAGATTGGATCTGACGGACAAGTTGAGACGTACAAAGCCAAGTTGGTTGCCAAGGGCTATAACCAAAAAGAAGGAGTCAACTATGAGGAGACTTTCTCGCCTGTAGCTATGATCAAGTCTATCCGGATAATGCTCGCCTGTAGCTATGCTTACTATGATTATGAGATTTGGCAGATGGACATCAAAACGGCGTTCCTTAATAGATTCCTCAAGAAGGAGATCTATATGGAGCAGCCAAAAGGTTTTGAGTCGCATGCAGATGCTCGCAAAGTGTGGAAACTGAATCGGTCCATTTACGGACTGAAACAGGCCCCTCGCAGCTGGAACCTACGTTTCGATGAAGCAGTTCGGAACTTTGGATGAGCCATGTGTCTACAGAAAAAGCAGTGGGAGTATGGTGTCGTTCCTTGTATTGTACGTTGATGATATCCTTTTGATAGGAAACGACATCGGGATGCTCTCGTCGGTGAAAGCGTGGCTTTCAATCGAATTCTCCATGAAAGACCAGGGAGAAGCGACGTATATACTCGGTATTCGCTTGCTCAGGGATCGAGCGAACCATACGATCGGATTATCTCAGGCCCTTTACTTAGAGAAAATCCTGAAGAAATTCAGAATGGATGACTCTAAGAGAAGGCTCCTACCTATGCGACATAGGATCCATTTGTCGAAATCAATGTCACCTCAAAGTGAGGAAGACGGACGACGGATGAGTGGAATACCCTATGCGTCTACAGTGGGTAGTGTGATCTTATGTTATGTAGACGCCCGGACATTGCTTACGCTGTGAGCGTGGTCAGTCAGTTTCAAGCAAATCCAGGGGATGGACATTGGATAGCCGTTAAGAATATCTTTAAGTACCTTAGACGGACTGAAGACTTAGCGTTGATTTATGGAGGATCGGGACTAGAAGTAGTTGGTTACACCGATTCGGATTTCCAGTCGGATGTGGGTGACCGAAAATCTACTTCAGGTTTTGTATTCGTGCTCAACGGTGGGGCAGTGTCTTGGAGAGCTCCAAGCAAAGCACGACTGCCGATTCCACGTGCGAGGCAGAATACGTAGCAGCCTCAGCAGCTAAGAAGCTGTTTGGATGAAAAAGTTCTTGGAGGAACTTACTATGCTACCAGTTTCTGACAGACCGCTTACACTGGGGCGATAATGGCGGTACAGTCGCGCAATCAAAGGAACCACGATCTCATAGCAAGCCCAAACATATCGAGAGAAAATATCACGTACTACGTGAGTTCGTTGAAAACGGGATGGTCGTCGTGCAGAAAATCGCCACCAAACGTGGCGGACCCGCTCACGAAGCCCTTGTCCCAAGCAGTTATGGAACAGCATTTGGACAAGATGGGGCTACAATACCATTGTGACTGGCATTAGATGCAGCGCATGGCCTTCGAGTGCAAGTGGGAGGCTGTTAGGGAGTGTGCCCGCGGAATGCCATACGAGGACTAGGAATTGTATAGGGCACACGATGATGTATAGGTTGCTAGACAGTTTTATTGTATATACTGTCAAATAAATTAGTGAATAAGATTTTAATTATTATAAAGGCATTATTATTTATTGATCGAATTTAAAGTCTGCTTGGCAACCATGCGATAAATAAATAACACCCAAAATATTTGAGGTGGACGTCTGATTCTCGTGGGGACGAGAGAGGAGACGCCGGACGATCCTTAATCTCAGCATTAGATAAAAAGTCCGTAAGTCTAAGGATTCTACGTGGGTGACTAGATATCCGAATATGACTTATCCATTGACGACCACATAGTATCGGTATTGTTACCGATTACCTGAGAGGTTATGGGTCGTGATGGATATATCGGTGATCGGAGAGATCGCGTATTCAGACATTCGGCTCGTATTCGTCTCTATCACATGGCCAGGATGTTGTCAATGAATGAACGAATAACTATAGCATCCTCAGACCGATAGGGTCACTGACGGATTTGCTTTCGCGATTTCGGTTTGTCGCTAGTTGGCTAGGTCCGTAAGTGTTCGGAAATGGGACACGGGCCAACGACAAAACGCAACCGACTTTACGGAGGTGATTGCTGGGCTTTGACTGCTGTCGGGATTCACTGCCTATATTCGTGTAGGTTAACGTCCTATGAGGTAATCGAAGAACAACGATTATAAAGCCTTCGGCGGAAGCTTGGAAAACTCGCTTGGAAAATAATCGGTTCGGTCTCGATTATAACATAGTGTTAGGTTAGTGAGTGTGACATTTGCATGGCTCTCACCTAACTGGGACACAAGTGAAAGGTGTAAGAAGCATTTAAACGTATACACTATAGTCGGTTCGCCCGAATTTCGATTAGATCAAAATTCATTCTCATCTAGGATCTGTCCGGTACCGCGGGATTGGCTAGGCGTATACCGAGTCTCGTGGATTCCTCCCATGCCAGTTGAGAGGAACCTAGAGAGTCGCGCTTAAAAATGGTAATGAACTCGAATGAAAACGGCGGGCTTTTCTCTGAAACCTAACGAATGAGATTCGTTGAGGTAGTGACATAGTTGATAAGAGGTGTCCACGACTTAGTTAAGTCCCGGTGATGGTCACGGGAATAATTAGGACTTGAGATTGTCTTAAAAGCTTAATTAATTAACCAAGTGAGGCTCAATTATAATTAAAATAATTAGATTGGATTTAATTATTTTATTATTTAAAATTGAGCGACTAAATTGAGAATTTAGAAACCTCAAGGGCCAAAACAAAATTATCATAAAATAAATTAAAAAAATAATAACAAAGCAAGCCACGTTGAGGAGGTGACTAATAAGTCATTCCTCATTTGCTTTCTTTAAGAAATTAACAAGTGTCTCACATGATTGAAAAATAAAAAATAAATAAAAGAAAATTAATACATGCATAAATCAACGTGAGATGCAAAAAAAATTAGAAGAGACCTTGCTACTTTATTCAATACAAATACTAGAGAAGAAAAGAAAACGTTGGCTTAAATTTTGAATTCTCAAGCCACGTCAAGCCACGGGATCATTCGACGAACCCCGACGCCCGAACCGAACTGCGTCAAGCCATCGTGAGCAGTCTCGGATGTTTGTTCAAGGTTATACTGGCATGATGATCGAGCCCGGAGGCCCCGAAAACAAGACGAGGTGAAGCGACGTTCATCCGAGGTGACAAGAAAATAAATCACGATCACCGAAGGTATATTTCAAACCCTACAGATTTGATTTACAACAAATACCAAACGACATCGAAATAATTCCGAAGACCACTCATTACGAACAACGGGAGGTGTAGAATTATTCTGGAAAATTTGGTATCGATTGGAAATCATTTCGGTGATCAAACAGTTGAAAGAAGGCAGGATGTCGCTTTACTCGAATTGATAGTTTTGAACTACTGATTTGATTTTACGAAAAATACCAAATGACATCGGAATAATTCAAAAGATACCTCGTTGCGGAAGTCGAGAATTGTAAAATTATGCTGGAAAATTTGATATTGATCGGAAATTATTTCGGTTACCAAATAGTCGAAAAACGACTGACTACCGAAGGGCGTTAGCTCGAATTTAGATATTAAAATTTGAAAATTCGCCACCCTACGCTGCTCGGTTCAAAACACGCTTCTGCTATCGCCATGTTGCGCTGTTCGGGGGCAATCGTCGATTAATCGGGCCCACCCCCAACATCCCAATCGAGTGAGAACCATGGTCTGTGTCAAACTCACTGAACTCGATTCTATGATAAAACGGAGACGAGGCAAATTACCAAACAGCAAATCGGGTCGAGGGAAACCAGCGACAGTCGAGACTTCGAAGTCAACTCAGTCAAAGCCCTTTCGGTCTAAGGTTCACGCAGACTACTAGTGTTGTCGTCGGTCATTGACACTCTTGACTTATAAGCCATGTCCGACCGTACGACCCGTGAGTCATTGTCCATGAAACGATTCAATCCATTGATTCGATTCGTATCACAAGTCATGACCTCCGCTTCCAAGCGGAATATCGGCACACGATAGGTCATCGACAAATAAGCCGTAATTTGTTATCCAGTACCAAACTAGAGCCTTAGGCTTACGGATTTTTAATGTTCGAGATGAAGTGTCCACTGGTGCCTTCCTCTCTCGTTCTCATCGAAAACAGTGACTCAACTCGACACGTTTGATTTGTTCATTATTGCTTTACCGGATGCTAAGTAAAGAACTCATATATCGAATAAACGATCAATGCCTTCATTAAACACACGAAAAGATCGTATTACATAAGAAGTCGAATGATAAATAAGCTAATGCCCCACACAATTTAATCCTCGTATAGCATTCGAGGGCTTATTCCTAACAATCGCTTGATTTTAAATTATGAATTCAGAATCGTAATTTCAAATCCAAATTCACCGTTTGGCAAACATTAGGATTTCGAATTCGAATTTCAAAACAGAGCTCGACTCGAGCTCATGAAGCTCGTCGAACTCGATTTCTAACTTTTTCTAAAATAATTTAACCTAGTACGAAACAAAATAAAATAAAAATCATGAATAATATAAAAAAGTTCCTGAGCCAGCTTGCGAGTGCCCACGAGTGTGCTCGAGCTCCGAGCTAGACCTCCGCAAGAGCACATCGAGCTCGAGCAGGCTCATTCGCGAATCCATGACGAGCTCGAGTCGGCTCATCGAGCTTGCAAATCGGCTCGACTCATCATCCACCCCAAATTATTATTACTATTATTGTTATTATTATTATTGTTATTATTGTATTTATGATGATTATTATTATTATTATTATTATTATTATTATTATTATTATACTATTATTTTGGAAAACAAGATTCCTTAACTTAAGGAAATTCACGTCAATAAATGTCTAATCCACCATACCTTTGGTAGTTTAAAATATCTTAAAACATTTCTCACTAAGAAAATGCGAGCTAGAGAGAAGGGAGAGGATTCGAACTTGAGCTTGAGAAGGTATGAAATTTTACCAATGATCTTATGTTTTTAGCTTGTTTCGAATTTAACTTGTTTAAGATGATTAGGACACGGAAAATCTGCTAAACTCGTGTTTTAAGGTTATGTGAGATTTTAGGGTTTTTGAGTTTTTAGGGTATTCATCGTGTTCTTGAGAAAAGTAATATTTAGATCTAAAGTTTAAGGGTTCGCGGGCTTGAAAGCTACTTATGTATATTTGGGTCGTGAAAGTTGAGCTTCACGAACCCTAGTGCGCGAATTGGGCAAGGGACGTCACCTCGCGAAGAGTGTGAGTCGCGGATCATAGTTCGCGAGCTCTTAGAGAAGGGAAACTCGCGAACCCCAAATAACTCTTACATGCATGGCTTCGCGAAGCAAGCATGCAAAGCGAATTTGGCGAATCATTAGTGGAGAGTACTTAGGTTCGCGAATCCATTGGCAAGATGAAGTTCACGAACTCTAAGGGTTTACATGCATGAATTCGTGAATGCCTTGGAGTGTTTCGCGAACTAAATAAGTCACGAACCCTGATTCGCGAATTGATGGAGAAATGCACTTTGCGAATTCTATGTTTGGCAAATTATAGGTTTTGCATTAGGCTTCGCGAACTAGGAAAGCACTTGGCGAATTCATAGGAACTTCGCGAACTATGAGTAAAAAGGGGGCAATTCGCGAATTGTGAGAGTGAGGGCTAATTCGCAAACCGTGAGATAGAAAGTACCTTTCACGAATCTAGCTATGTTGGCGAATTGAGGAAGTGAGACTTCGCGAACTTAAGGCCTTAATAGTTCACGAAGTAGTAATGATTCGCGAAGTGTGGGGGTAAACTTGGCGAGTTCATGGACTTCGCGAACTAGGTAGCGGTTCACGAATTGAGAGACGAGAGAGCTTGGCGAATCCACGAGACTTCGCGATATGAGTTGAGAGATGTACATTGCGAAGTAGGGATAGACCTTGAGACATAAGTAGTTTGCGAACCCTAGTTTGCGAATTGTGTGTGTTTGTGGCCTTATTGTCACGAATTGGGTAGACTTAGTGAATTTTAAAGAGAGGCTAGGCTAATTCACGAACTGCACGTACTTCACGAAACTATATAAGTTCGTGAAGTCACTTTACGAATTAAAGCGAGGGCTTAAGGGAGTTCGTAAAGTATATATAAGAGAGAGTTCGCGAAGTAGGAAAGAAAGTAGACTTGGTGAAGTGTAACTATACTTCACGAATAAAAAAAAATTAGGTTAAGTACCAAAGATAAGTTCACGAAATGTTCAAATTTTCCGAACTATATGAGTTAGCGATTTATACAAGCTAGGTTAGTTCACGAGTCCTAAGAGCCTTCACGTATTACAGTTAACAAACTATTTTCAAACCATTATATTTCAAATATAGTATTAAATATATAATAATTCAGTTTTTAGGAAATTCAATAAATGATCGAGTAATTTAGATGATATACTGACTGCCTAAGGTCGATATTAGGAATTTCGCCGAGCTATTAGCAGATTATTCTACGGACGACAATTAAGTGGAAATTCAACTACAACACATAACTCGTTATATATGTCTAACTTATGTAATTATGTGACTTAGTGCCTACATGCTCACGTGAATTATTTGACGTGTTTTACGATTATGGTAAGTACCATGGCATTGATGCACTATTCATTTCACGAGCATGCACGAAACACTCGGTGGTTATGCGAGTTGAGCGTGCATAATTTAGTCGCCAAAAGCGAATGACGATTTGCCGAGGTGCGCAATCGGAGTCAGTTCATGGTTAAGTTAAGGGCCGCTTCTATGGCACGGTGACGGCGTTGATGCACCGTCGACAACGTTGATGTGTTGCCAATTATACGAACGACGTTGATGCATCGGGGGATTATCATGGTTGGGTTGATGCCCTCATGATTGGGTTGGTGCCCTTATATCCTTGTTAGCGTGGTTGGGTTGATGCGCTCACGCTTAGGGTTGATGCCCTATTTTATCCTTAATGGATTAAGAGCTCTTTACGGTGTACGCATAGCAAGTCTGCCTAGGCCCTGAGTGAAAGTGGTATGAGCCTTAAATGCATTGGCGAGGATGCCTTTGTGGGGGTTTTATCACGTGCATATCATGCATAATTTTCACTTACCGAGCTTATCGCTCACCTTTACGTTATGTGTTGTAGGTTCACGCGAACACGGTACGTGATCACTTAGATGGCAAGGCGACTTTTTGAAGCTTCCAAGCGACTTTTGGGGGTGGTGTGTGCATGGATGACGACCTGTGAGGCCGGGTGCATAAGATTTCTTTTGTTGTGCATGTATACACTTCTCGTGTAATTAGAACTCATATGAATTTAGAAATTTAGAAAATTCTTTTGTCATGTAAAGAAACGATTTCCATTACATAAATGGAAAAATTTCATACGCATTTCCGCACGTCCATTCAACTTAACACATCGTTAGGCACACAAGTTAATGATAGACGAGGTAGCGATGGCTAGGGTCATTATAGATGCGACCTGTGGAAATTCAACTACAACACAAATGTTGGACCGTCCCAGGCGGAAAGAGATTACGGCCGACTCAACTGTGGCCGAGGACTGGCTGAAAATGCTCGAGATTATGTTCGTATACAGTTGAGCCCCTGAAGCAGAGAAAGCCCTCTGCGCTGCATTCTTGCTAAGGGGAAGCGCAGGGCATTGGTGGGATACTATCATGGCGATCGAGAACCCTGCGACCATGAGCTGGGATCGATTCAAGGAGCTATTCAGGGACAAATACCTTACGGCCCCAGTGAGAGCTCGGCGCCTGAATGAGTTCATCAACCTCGGACAGGGATCAATGACTGTGGCTGAATACATCAGAAAGTTCGAGCAACTTTCGAGGTTCGCCACGCACATGGTGAGCACAGATGCTCTCAAGATTGAGCATTTGCTTGAAGGCCTGGATTCGGAGCTGTATCGGGATGTAAGCATGGCTGGACTTCAAAAGCCACTTATGCGCAGGTGGCGGAAAGGGCAATGGTGGCAGAGCAGGCCGAGGCCATCAGGAAGCGAAGAGGAAATTTGCACAAGCACAAGGATCACAGTGGAGCGGTGGCAACCAAAAGCGTCAGTTTGTTGCCAAAGGCGGAAAGCAGTACTTTCAGGAAAGGCCACAACGCCCACCAGGGATACAAAACCGACCGCTAAACCTGAACCAAGGGGGATTTTCTGCGCCAATCCCGAATTGCCCGAGGTGCGGGAAGCGACACTCTGGAAACTGCTATGCCCATACCAACAATAGCTTCAGATGCGGGAAACCGGGGCACTTTTCCAGGACATGCCCGGAGAACACATCAGGAAGCTAAGCCGGGAGTTAGGCAAGACCACCGGCCATGCCAGCTCGAGTCTACACGATCACTTTGGAGGAAGCAGAGGAAAATCGGTCCGTGGTGACAGGTATCCTATCTATACACCGAACCCCAACATGCATACTAATAGCCTCAGATCCATAGGTGTGTGACGAGACTCGGGGTTATGCCTAGTCGGTCTTAGTGCGAGTACAATGTGACTGTTCCGAATGGGAATCCAACTAGAACCAGTTAAATATTACGAAACTGCCCAGTGCTAGTATGTGATAAGGAACTGCCTATAGATTTAATAATAATTCCGATGAATGACTACGAAGTAATCCTCGGGATGGACTGGCTATCAAAGTACGGAGCGGTGATAGATTGCAACCGTAAGATGGTTACATTCAACATGGAAGGGAACGAGCCTTTTGTCTTCACGGGGACGATGAAAGGATGAAGCATTTCGAGAATATCAGCACTAAAGGCCCAATGATTGATGAAAACCGGATGCGAAGCGTACTTCGTTTTTTGGGATAAGTCGGAAGAGAGTACCTCCCCGAAGTTGGAAGAAGTGCCAATAGTTCGAGATTTCTCAGACATATTTCCTGAAGATTTTCCGGGACTACCACCGGATAGGGAGATTGAGTTCACACTCGATTTAGTGCCGAGAGCAGTACCAATATCCAAGCGTCTTTACCGGTTAGCGCCAACCGAGCTGAAGGAGCTAAAGGAGCAATTAGACGAACTTCTACAGAAAGGATTCATCCAACCGAGTTTCTCTCCCTGGGGAGCATCGATACTATTTGTACGAAATAAAGAGGGATCAATGCATAGATTACGGGGAGTTGAACAAAATAACGATCAAGAACAAATACCCCCTACCAAGAATTGGCGACTTGTTTGATTAGTTGCAAGGCGCCACGGTGTTTTCAAAGATCGATTTACAATCAGGATATCATTAGCTAAAGGTTTGGGATGAAGATATCCCTAAAACCGCGTTCAGCACTAGATACGGACAATATGAGTTCCTATTCATGCCTTTTGGGCTGCCTAACGCGCCAGCGGCATTCATGGATATTACGAATCGGGTATTCCAGCCGTTCCTGGACATGTTTGTCATCGTTTTCATCGGTGACATTCTCATCTATTCGAGGACAAAGGAGGAACACGAGCAGCATCTAAAGATACTCCTTGGGATATTACGGGAGAAGCAGCTATACACCAAGTTCAAGAAGTGCAAGTTTTGGCGGGACCAAGTAGCATTTTTGGGACATATCATCTCCGGAGAGGGAATTTCAGTTGATCCCAACAAGGTCGAAGCCATCAGTAACTGGCTGCAACCAACAAACGTGACTGAACTACGGCGTTTCCGTAGCTTGGCAGGCTATTGTAGAAAGTTCATCAAGGATTTCTCGAAGATTGCGTCAATGCTAACAAAGTCGACGAAAAAGAATACACTATTTCAGTGGAACGAGGAGTGCGAGCTTTCAAGAACTGAAAAAGGCGACTTACCACAGCCCCAATTCTCACAATACCATCAGGAACCGGGAGTCCAGCGACGCCTCAAAGAACGGATTAGGATGCATGCTAATGCAAACTGGGAACGTAGTGGCCTATGCCTCTCGTCAATTGAAGGAATACGAAAAGAATTACCCGATGCATGACCTAGAGCTCGCAGCAGTGGTCTTCGCCCTGAAGATTTGGAGACACTATCTGTATGGAAAACGATGCGAAATATACACTGACCACAAGAGTCTGAAGTATTTCTTCACATAAAAGGAATTGAATATGAGGCAAAGATGGTGGTTGGAGCTAGTTAAGGATTATGATTGTGTAATCAACTATCACCCAGGCAAAGCAAATGTGGTAGCTGATGCACTAAGCCGAAAGGCAGTGAGTGTAGAATTCAATTACTTGATGTGGAAATCGTACGCTTAGGCGAGGTCAAAACTAAATTTGGAGCTCTAACACTCCAACCTACGCTACTGGAACAGATTAAGAAGGCGCAAGAAAAGGACGAGTTCTACGTCAAAATCAAGGGAGCACAAACAGAACAGCCAGCGACGGACTTCACGTTTAGAGAAAAAAGTTGTATTACAAAAACCGACTGTATATACCCGATGATGCGGAGATTCGACAGACCATAATGACGGAAACGCATGCCACGACGTATTCAGTGCACCCGGAGCTACGAAGATGGACAGAGATATGCGGATAAACTACTGATGGCCAGGAATGAAAAAGGAAATAGCAGCATTCGTGAGTCAGTGCTTAACATGTCAGCAAATAAAAGCGGAACATCAACGACCAGCAGGAACTCTGCAGCCCTTACCGATTACTGAATGGAAATGGGGCAATATCACGATGGACTAACAGTGAAAGGGCACGACGCAATTTGGGTGATCGTCGACCGACTAACCAAGTCTGCTAACTTCTTATTAATAAGTACATTTTCCATGGAGCGATATACGGAGCTCTATATTCAGGAAATAGTATGACTCCACGGAATCCCAACGTCAATAGTCTCGGATCGAGACTCAAGATTTCTGTCGAAATTTTGGACGAGCTTACAAAAGGCACTGGGGACTAAATTATCCTTTAGCACTGTCTACCATCCGCAGACCGACGGTCAATCCGAGCGGACTATCCAAACATTAGATGATATGTTACGAGCCTGTGTGCTTGATTTCAATGGTAACTGGAGTAGATATCTTCCACTAGTCGAGTTGTCGTACAACAATAGCTATCATGCTACGATTGGAATGGCTCCATACGAAGCTCTATACGGGCGTAAGTGTAGATCTCCGGTACATTGGGACGAGATCGGCGAATGGGCAATACTAGGCCCTGACTTGGTGCGAGAAATGACCGAAATCATCGCGACGATACGACAAAGGATGCGAACGGCTCAAAGTAGGTAGAAGAGTTATGCAGACCAAAGGCGTAGACCGTTGGAATTCGCAGTAGGTGACTGGTTGTTTGTAAAAGTATCTCCAATGAATGGCATCAAGCGGTTTGGAAAGAAGGGCAAGCTGAGTCCGAGGTACATTGGTCCGTTCAGGATAATCAAACGAGTTGGCGAGGTAGCATATCAGTTGGAGTTACCCACCTGTTGTCACAAGTTCACGATGTTTTCCACATATCAACCTTAAGGAAATAGATCGCTGATCCAAGTCATGTATCGAGGAATGAAATTCTACACCAGCAGCTAAAACCCGATCTGAGTTACGAGGAAGTGTCAGTGGAGATTTTGATGTACGAAACCAAACGGCTCAGGAGTAAAGAAATTCCATTAGTAAAAGTGTTGTGGCGGAATCAGTCAACAGAGGAAGCAACTTGGGAGCGGGAGGATGAAATGAGAGATCGTTACCCCGAATTGTTCCAAATGGACTGATTTCGAGAGCGAAATCATCTTTAAGGGGGGGGATGTAGAACCCGAGTCCTATGAGTCAATTAGCCAATAAATTGTTGGGAATCTCCGAGGGTCCCCAGACCCACGTTCATAGAACGGCAGAATTTTAAAATTTTACGGGGTTTCCCGTCTATCCAAGATCGCTCGGCTACAAACACGAGAACGTAATGACATAAAGAGATTAGGGATCAGCCATGATACCTTGTTGAAATCTCTCGGGGATGGCTAGCTTCGATTCTTTCGAATCCCCGAGGTGTAGTGCCCCTCTCCTACGCCAAAAGCACACGAACGGGACGCGTTCTTTGCTCAAGATCGTCGCGCCTGCACCTCACTAGCATCGCAGCTGTCCTTGCATGTGCCGCTAGGCCAAGAACGAGCTGCTTGCTGCCCACGAGAGAGAGAAAGTGCGAGAGAGAAAGTGATGAGAGGAGAAAACTCTTAGTTTTTCATCTCTTGAACTCAGATTCGAAAATTTTGCTTCTTTTCTTCTTTAGGATCACGAAAATCCTTATTTATACCACTTAGGATTGGCCAAAAATAGGTTGAGGTGGTAGGAGAAAAATCCTCACACCTCCCCTTTTACCAAGTCTTCGTTTTACCAAGTAACGAATTCAAAATTCAAACATTAGATTTTTTTAATTAATTAAATATCCAATATCTACCATATTTAGTATATTTTAAATATATAATATCCAATATAAATACCTAAACTGCCCTCTACGACTATCGCGAGTCAGTTACATGCTATGGCCAGAGACTTGGATAAACTCCCGCACATTAAACATGCCATAGGACGTTAACCTCGAATTTAATTGAGCCCGTAAATCCGGCTCCACGGTTCAACCGGCAATCGCATCAAAAAGTCAAGACCGCATTTTGCCGCTGACCCATGCCACCGGCAAGATGGGCCTAGCAAACTAGCGACAAGTCAAGACCTCAAGACCAACCCCAAGTTAACCCTTTCGGTCTAAGGTTCACGCAGACTACTACAGTCAATCGATCGATCAAGGACAATCCAAGCGTGTGATTGCTCGATTACGAGTCAGTGTCCAAATACATATAATCCCCTGATTCATCTTCTATCATTGTCACGGGCTCCCACTTCCCAAGTGAACGGTTGGTACAACCGTATTGGACCCATCAACAAACAAGTCATACTTGTCGATCCAGTCACCCTACTGGAGACTTAGACCTGTGGACTAATTTTAATATTGCAGTATCTCAGCTTACTGGTGCCCCTCTCTGTCCCCACAGAATCAGTAACTGAACTGCCAATATTTGGGTTTTATTAATGTTAGGGATATGCCCTCGAATGCTATACGAGGATTAGATTGTATAGGGCATTAGCTTGTTTATCATTCGGCTTCTTATGTAATATGATATTTTCGTGTGTTTAATAAAGGCATTGTTCGTTTATTGGATATATGAGTTTTTTACTTAGCATCCGGTAAATCAATAAATGAACAAATCCAAATGTGTCGAATTGAGTCACTATTCTCGATGGGCACAAGAGAGAAATGCACCAGTGGTCTCTTAACCTCGAACAATAAAAGTTCGTAAGCCTGAGGATCCAGTTGGGTGCTGGATAACCGATTACAGCTTATTTGTCGATGACCTAGTGTGCCAATATCCCGCTTGGAAGTGGAGGTCATGACTTATGATATGATTCGAATCAAGGAATTGAATCGCTTCATGGACACTGACTCACGGGTCGTACGGTCGAACATGGCTTATTACTCAAGGAGTGTCAATGACCGACGACAACACCATAGTAGTCTGCGTGAACCTTAGACCGAAAGGGGCTTTGACGGGGTTGACTTCAAAGTCTACAGTGTCAATGGTTCCCCTCGACCCGATATGTTGTTGCATGGGTCAGCGGGCCAGATGCGATCTGGATAACGATTTGTGATTGCCGGGCTCGGACCGCCGAGTACGAATTCACAGTCTCGCAAGCAATCGAGATAAGTGTCCTATGAGGACGGCGACAGAAGATTACGAAATCATTGGCCAAGGTATTGAACTAACTCATGTGAGACATGAAGGGTAGTTTGGTAATTTGCCTCGTCTCCGTTTTATTATAGAATCGAGTTCAGTGAGTTTGACATAGACCATGGCAATCACTCGATTGGGACACAGCTGAAGGGTTTATACGTAGTACTATAATCTGTAGTGAGGTTCTGGAACAAAGACTGGGTCGAAATTCGCACTCGAATCGGATTACCGTCCGGTACTGCGTGATTGGCTAGGTAACTACCGGACTCTTGAACTATAAATCTCAATTAGGCTTTTCTCTCTCTAGCTTTCTCTCTCTAGCGAATTCTCTCTCCAAACCCTAACACCTCTCACATCCCGCCACCTTCCACCACCACCATCCTTCACCATCCGCCACCAGAGTCATCACCGCCATCTTGACTGCCGCCGGTGAACGTCCGACCACCCTCCCTCGCCGGGCTCAGACGGCGATGGAAGGGTTTTAGGCTTGGCGTGTGTTTTCCGTCCAAAAACCTTTCGTATTCTCCTTGATGGCGCCTCCCATGGCTTCTGTTTTTCCGTCGGGACCTGTGCCGGAGTTTTCCTTTCTTTGTAGGACTTTTCCGTATACCTCGGATAGGTTTGACATGGCGGCCTTTGAGGCCGACGTCTCGCGCGCTCGGGACGTTGCTAATGACCCGCTGCCCTCGAAACCGGCCACTATGCCGTCGTTGAATGGATCGCCGGTGTCAAAAGCCAATACGCCGCCGCTGCTTGGGTCTGCCGATATGGTGGCTTCGCCCCCCCCACCGGCCGCGCCGGTCCCGCTTAAGAAACCGCAGCGTCGCAAGCGCCGCACGACCACTATCGAACCGCTGCGAAATGCTTATGAAGATCACCGTCCGCCCCTCCGCCAGGGGACGCCGCCGCCGCCGCCTTTTGCCCAAGGCCCGCACGGGGATGCCCAGCACGACTCCGACCAGCCGTCGGCTGGTGAGACGGCGCTTCAATTTTCCGGCCCCTCTAGGGTTTCAAACTACCAAACTAATGGGCCTAGGGTTCCCATGGCTGAGGCCCAATCATCACTTGGGGCCCTTCTTAATGGGCCGACCAAGACGAGCTCCTTTGGGCCCTATGGGGTTGTTGGGGCGACCCATTCTCCACCTGGGCCGACTTCTACTGGGCCGGCCAACAACACTAGCCCATCTAAGGCCTCATCTATTGGGCCGACTTCTACTGGGCCGGCCAACAACACTAACCCTTCTAAGGCCTCATCTATTAGGCCTCCTATGGCCTCCTCTACTCGCGACATGGAGTTGGCGACGACGGATCTGGGCACAGGGCCGACGTTGATGACTGGTGCCGACGCTACGATGGAGGCGAATCCCACTGTGCCGGAGGACTCGTCTACCCTCGGTCTGCTCGCAGAGAATGCTTCTGTCGGCCATGGCTCCGTTACTGTGCATGGGCCTACCCCTAGACCTTTGCCGGCGAACGCTGGCACACCAGTGCAGCACCACAGCCCTCTTGGGGCGGCGCTCCAACATGGACCCCCAAATCCCGGCCCATCTTTTTCCGAGGTTGTTCTTGGCGCTAACAGCAACCGGCTTCTCACTAGCCGTGGAGGGTCACCTAGCTCGACTCGTCTCCCTCTTTCTTACACGGCGCCCACTGTCGTCGATGGTATAGCGGCGGCTCGGCCGTCTTGGGAAGTTGCTCAACAAGGCGTCACTCGGTGGGAGCACACGCTTGTCGGGTATTTCCTTGGGAAGCGACCGTATTTCCCTCATGTGGAACGCTATGTCAGGTCTATTTGGAAAAACCTTGTCGAGGTTAGATCGACGATTAATGGTTTTTTCATGTTTCGTTTTAGCACAGAGGAGGCCACTGCAATGGCTTTGGATGGCGGTCCGTGGCTCTTACAGGGACAACCTCTCTTTCTCGAGAAGTGGCGTACGGGATTTTCGTTTGAAAAGAAACCGCATTCGGCTGTTCCGCTTTGGGTTCGTCTCCGGAACGTCCCAACGGAATTTTGGACACAAGCCGGTTTGGGAATCGTTGCAAGTGTGCTTGGAAAGCCTCTATTTGCGGACGCTGTGACGGCTCGGGAGGAACGCCTTGAGTATGCTAGGGTGTGCATTGAAGTTGCTTTGGCGGACCCTTTGATTGAGCGGTTCAACGTCCACATCCCAACTAAGGATGGTGGCTCCTCGGGTGTGGTGCCCGTTAGTGTTGAATACGAGTGGCGGCCTCGTAAGTGCTCGACATGCGACTCTTGGGCCCATAGTACCGCGGCTTGCCCTACCAACCGGCCGAAACCACCACCTAAGAACTCGGCCAAGAAACACACTCACATCCAGGCGCCTCGGCCGACAAGGCCGACTACGGTGGCGCCTCCAAGTCGAGAAGGTAACCGCTTGGCTGACAAAGGAAAAGTCATTGTTACTGAGGCGGCCAACATGAATGGCCTTGTGGGGGATGGCAAGAAACGCACTTCTACCCCTATCTTCGAACATGATAAGCGTTCGAGTAGACCTAGCAGTGACGATGCATCCGGTAGCAAGGTTATTGAGACACACTATCACAACATGTTTGAGGTTCTTGCTACTTTCGAGACGACGGACAATGATGCTGATGCTGATCCTCACGTTGACGTTGGATGATACGGCTGGAAATGTTTGGTTGTTATTTGTTTTTACGTTTGGACTTATTTTTGCTCTGCCCTAGGGACATGTTTCATTTTTCCTTGGTTGTGAGCTGGTAGCCTGTTACCGGTGGGTTTTGTGCTCTCTGAGCGGATCTGTGTCTTTTTTATTTATTTATTTAGTGACCCTTTCCAAAAAAAAAAAAAACTACCGGACTCTTAGATTCCTCCTTTGCCGATTGAGTCGAACCTAGAGAGTCGGGCTTAAAAAGGATCATCAATGTGTACTGATAAGGAGAGAAAGTATTTTGGGCCTTAACGGGCCTTCGGCCGTTGGGCCATGCCTTAGTGGGCCTCGGGCCCTTTAATGGACCAAAGTCGGACTTCGTATGAAACTAACTTTAAGACCAAGTGCTTAAAAGGCTTGAGGGTAAAATTGGAATTTAACCTTAAGCTCATTTTCGAATTGTACCTTGCAAGTAATTTCGAAAATCAAATATAAATATGGAAATAATATATTTGGAATATTATTTATTTTAAGTTGAAATTTCGAAATTAATCTAGGATTAAGTTTCGAATTTTATACCATATTTAAATATACTTAGTTTGACTGGTATTTAAGTTGGTTTTCTAAGCAAGTTTCCTTAAGTTTGGATTTGGAATTCAAAAGGAGAGAAAATCATGGCAAAAGAATCTCTCCACTTAAGGAGTAAAATTCGAAAATCATATCTTTGAGATATTCTTGGGATTTTCGATTCTAGCTTAGTATAAATAGGACAGCCCCTATTTCATATTTTATGTGGTAAATTTCGTGCTCCATAAGAGAAAATTTCGTCCATCACAAGGCACCAAAAACACACACCGAACGCACATCTTTAGAGAATTGATTCAGTGGTACACTGCGAAGTCGGCGTGACGATCTAGTGTCATCCACCACCATCGACGAAGTCTTGAAGAAAAGGACGAGGAGCTGCTACTCGTTTCAATTGGTAAATCTCTTCGGGTTTGACCCGCCCTATTACGCGTCTATGTGTTACTATTCTGATCCGAGCAATGAGGGCAATCGGGGAACCCGAGAATATTTATTCCGCTCTGTACCCGGGGAAGTAGCATCTCCGGGAGACACCTGGAAACCCAACAATTAATTTGTCTTATTCACCCAGACTGCAAGGTGAAATCTTTAGACTAATTAATAATTTGCCTTCTAATTTATTTATCGAATAAAAAATTAGTTTTGAATAAAGTCATCCCATTAATAGAAGTAATCAATTTACATCACAAAAGACTACACAATTACCAAATTGCCCTCGTACTCCCAGTCCTCGTACGACATCTAGGGCATATACCTCAACAGTCTCCCACTTGCACTAATGCCACGCGCTATCATATCTTAACCCTATTTTATCGAGGTGTAGATCGAGCACTGCCTGTGGTAGTGGCTTCATGAACGGGTCCGCTGCATTCTATGCAGAGGCAATTTTCTGCATGGCTATCGATCCATTTTCAACAAACCCACGTCCCACGTGGTATTTTCTCTCTATATCATTGGATTTACTCTGAGCACGTGGTTCCTTAGCTTGTGCGATTGCCCTGCTGTTGTCGCACCACAATGGCATCGGGCAATCCACTATGCTAGGTACCACTTGTAGTTCCTCCAAGAACTTGCATATGCAAGTACCCTCCCTGCCAGCTTCTGAAGCTGCGATGTACTCCGCCTCAGTGGTGGAATCACCAGTCGCGCTTTGCTTGGAACTTTTCCAAGATACTACGCCACCATTAAGCGTAAAGACAAAACCCAAAGTAGACTTTCAGTAATCCACATCTGATTGGAAGTCTGAATCTGTATATCCATTTACTTCTAATTCTCCTGGGCCTAGCATTAAGTCCTTAGTCCGTCTAAGGTACTTTCAGGACTGTCTTTACCGTCAACAAATGATCCTTACCAGGGTTAGCCTGAAACTCACTACGCTCACAGCGTACGCTATGTTCGATCGCGTGCAAACCATCGCGTACATCAGGCTACCCACGGCTGAAGCATAGGGGACTCCACTCATCTCTTGTCTTGGTACCTCATTCTGAGGGGAGATAGCCTTTGAGAGAAGAATCCCATGCCTCATAGGTAGGAACCCTTTCTTAGAGTCGTCCATCTTAAACCTTTTAAGGACTTTATCTAAGTAAAGGGCCTAGGACAAGCCTATTGACCATTTCACAGTATCTCTAAATAGGCGAATTCCTAGAATATAGGTCGCTTCTCCCAGGTCTTTTATAGAGAATTCGGTCAAAAGCCAAGCTTTGACTTCTGAGAGAATCCCAATGTCGTTTCCTATCAAAAGGATACCATCTACGTACAATACTAGAAACGACACCTTACTCCACTGGCTTTCTGTAAACACAGGGCTCATCTTCATTCTTTATGAATCCGTAGTTCTTAACTACGTATTCCAACTCCTTGAAGCCTGTTTCAGTCTATAAATTGGACCTATTCAGCTTGCACACTATTCGAGCATCTGTTTTGACGTAAAACTTTTGGGCTGCTCCATATAGATCTCCTCCTGGAGGAATCCATCCAGGAAAGCGGTCTTTATCTCCATCTGCCAGATCTCATAGTCAAAGTGTGATGCTATCGCAAGCATGATTCGAATGGACTTTATCATTGCGACAGGTGATAATGTTTCCGTATAGTCAATTCCCTCTTTCTGGCTATACCCTTTCGCTACAAGCCTAGCTCTGTACGTCTCCACCTGTCCATCAGATCCAAACTTTTTCTTGTAGATCCATTTATTGCCAATTGGTCTAAAACCATTAGGCTGGTCTACAAGAGTCCAAACCAGGTTTGTGTGCATTGAGTCCATTTCGGCCTGCATAGCCTCAAGCCACTTGAGGGAGTCTGTACCAGCAATTGCCTGGTCGTAGGTGACAGGATCGTACCCGACGCATCCCTCAATCGCAGTATCCCCATGCTCGACATAGGTGACGGGATCGTCCCCGACGCATCCCTCACTCGCAGTATCCCATGCTCGACGTGTACTACCATATCTCTCAAGCATATGAGATATCCTACTGGACATGTGCAATTGCGGTTGAGCCTGGTTTTCTGGAACGTTGTCTAACGACTCTGGAATAGGAGTCGATTCCTCCTCTAACTCACTTAGAGTTATTTGTCGTCCCTTACCACCTTCGCCTACGAATTCCTCCTTTAACAAAGTATAGCGCAAAGCGATGAATCTCGCCATTAATGATCTCAATTCAAGCTTATCTGCCATCAACGTTTACACAAAGGCGGGGCAACCCCAGACCCTCATGTGATTCAAACTCACCTTACGGTTATGCCAAGCCTCGTAAGGAATCCTATCGGCAGAGCGTGTAGGTATCCTGTTATGGATATAGGCCGATGTCTCTAGGCATATCCCCACATCGAAATGGGGAGATCTGTGTAACTCATCATCGACCGAACTATATCTAGTTCGATTTCTCCGTTCGGCCACGCCATTCAATTGCGGCATGCCTGGCGGGGAAAATTGTATGATGATGCCATTTTCTCTAAGAAATACATCAAACTCGAGGCTCATGTACTCGCCACGTCGATCTAATCGAAATTGACCTTGCCAGATTGCTTCTCCACTAACGTTTTATACTCTTTGAATAATTCAAGAGCTTCGGACTTCTGTCTCATCAAATAGACATTCCCGTAGCGGGAGAAATCGTCCGTGAACATTGTGAAATAGCGGCAATTACCTCGGGCCGTTACTTTAAATGGTCCGCACACGTTAGTGTGGATCAAACCCAACAGTTCTGTGGCCCTAGTGGAAGTCCCCGTGAAGGGCGACTTGGTCAGTTTCCCTAAGATACAAAACTGACACGTAGGAATCCAGCATGTTCGCATTGTCCTAATTAGGCCGTCCTTTTCCATCTGTTCAATCTTCGCTTCTGCTGTGTGACCGAGTCGTAGGTGTCAGATGTATCAATCGTTCGACCCAGTCGATGATTTGGTGATTGCATTTACAGTTTTTACATTGTCTTTTAATGACGTAATATAAACCATTTATTAACATCGCACTTCCAAAATTTTTATATCTAAAATAACTATGGCAAACATTATCGAAACTCATTACCCAGTCTCAAAGCAGGAATCGAAATAATGTTTTTAAACCCCTTGGGCAAAACCAAAACGTCAGAAAGTTCTAAACAATGTAATGACGATAGACTAAGGTCTTCGATCCCACGTGTGTAGCTGGTACACTATGTCCACTACCTACGTTGATCGAGACCTCGCCAGCTCGAAGCTTCTTACTTTGTTCTAGACCTTGGTTCAAAACACAAATGTGGTAACTAGCCCCTGAGTCAAGTATTCACGAAGTAGAACACACAGAACAAGCATGTAGGCGTGCACCTTGGCTGAATCTTCAATCCATTTATACGTGGGCTTCGGACAGTCGCGCTTCCAATGGCCCAGCTGCTAGTAATGGTGGCACTTATACGTGGGCTTTGCGCCCGACCTCTCGACCTTCTTGGTGTTCGCCTTCTTGGCGACTCTACCCTTAGCCACGCCTGTCTTGTTCGACTTCTTCGATCTCTTGGACATAGAAGTCGACCATGTAGGCGTGCACCTTGGCTGAATCTTCAATCCACTTATTCTGGAGTACTATCTCCTCATCAGTGGATTCAGCTGTGGGTGATTCTGGCTCCTTAATGTCCAAGACATAATCCAGTTTCGCTAATTTGTGGACGATCCTCAAATTTCTGAGCCAGTCTACATAGTTGGGTCCCACCAAATAATGTTTCTCCAAGAGTGTAATTAATGGGTTTGTCATCGTAGCTAATAGAGAAGAAAATAAAGTGCAGAAAATAAACAGATATTTGGGATTTGTAGTTCAGACTAAATTAGGACTTTAAATTTTCGTCTGACTCCCACTATTTTTCTCGAAACCTTTCTCCCGTTAGGCATTTCAGAAACCTTGTTGAGTGGTTTCATAACGGCGTTGAGTTCCGCATGCCACAACAAACTATCCTCAACGTAACGGCATATTGGCTATTTTGGTAGCCGAGGTTGTGTCCCACACGTTTCTGTCACACAGAACATCTTCGTCTCAGCCAAGGTCCCTCGGCTGTAGCGACCCTAGCCATCGACTACCAATTCTAGCATTATCTTAAGTGCCTAACGATGCGATCTTAAAAGAGATGCAAAAATGCGTATGAAATTTTTCCATTTCTGTAATGGAAGTCGTTTCTGTACACGACAAAAGAATACATTTAATTTCTAATTACATGCTTGTCCTAATTACACGAGATGTGTAAGACATGCACAGCAAAAGAATCCCATGCGCCCGGCCTCACAGGTCGTTATCCATGCACACACCACCCCCAAAAGTCGCTCGGAAGCTTCAAAAGGATGCCTTGCCAACTAGGCGATCACGTACCGTGTTCGCTCGCACCTACAACACATAACGTAAGGGTGAGCTAAAGGGCTCAGTAAGTGGAAACTATATGTACTGCACGTGTCCTAAATCGCAATGACATCCACGTCAATGCGTTCTAGACTTCACTTTCTTTCTTATTCACTTTCCTTCCATATTGGGCCCTCGGCTTTTCTATCTCACAATGCACCATCATAGAGCTCAATTCCACTAGGGACATATACATAAGTGACAGTACACACACACTGAGAGGCGACCCTAATTCGCAATTTGCATTCGACTCCATGGCGTCTTTTCAGCCCAATACGGTCCACATTGAGAGGTTAATAACACATTTTCAGCCCAATGCGGTCCACATTGAGAGGCTAACCCTGTTCATCTCTGTGGTGCCTTTCAGCCCGATACGGTCCACATTTAGAGGCTAACGACACCTTTTCAGCCCAATGCAGTCCACATTGAGAGGCTAACCCTAGTACGCATATTGTATTTTTCCCGAAGGTGCCTTTTCTAGCCCAGTGTGGTCTGACACGCGGATGCTTCACACTGGTAGCGTACCTCGATGTTGTACCCTCGGGTCGCACCCTCCAGGTCGCACCTTCCGCAATGAGGGCATCAACCCTACATCCTTCGACGGCGCATCAACGCCGTCATGGTAGCGTAGGAGAGCCGTGACTCGACAGTGGAGTCGATAACAGATGCCCATATCGGCAAATATACGTCGCTCACACGCGATCTTGACTCATGCACGCTGTCATGTCCTAACTTATGTACTAAGCGTGCATGCACGCGAACATGTCGTGAGTCATATGAATATGCATGTCATACCATCGTGAATAGTAAATAAATCATGTCACATAAGGTTCACGTTCTATCAGCAAAGCACGTAGTCACATAATTCATGCACATAAAAGGTTATGTGTTGTAGTTGAAGTGAAGTCTCCACTTACGGCTTAATAGTACGCTTATCACGCTCATACCTAAGTGTGAGTCGCCACGTCGATCGAAAGACTTCCGTCCCATATCGTGCTGCAACGTCCTGTACAAAATAGTTTCGAAGGTTTTGGCTAATCGGTTGAAATCAGTGCTGGGAGGGCTGGTCCACGCATCGCAGACGGCATTTATACCTGGAAGGCGCATCAGTGATAATATACTTCTGGCACAGGAACTTTGCCTAGGGTACACCAGCAAAGGCCGTCCCCCACGGGCTATGCTTAAGGTCGATCTAGCCAAGGCCTATGATAAGGTGGAATGGAGTTTTTTGCTGGCGACGATGCAGGCGATGGGATTCCACCCACGATATATTGAGTGGATACGGAGCTGCTTGACAACGACCACTTTTTCCATCAACCTTAATGGGAGACCGGCAGGGTTCTTTGCTGGAAAGAGAGGAATGCGCCAAGGGGACCCCATTTCACCATACCTTTTCACCCTCGTCATGGAGGTGCTCCATGGCCTTGTGGAGTGTCATATACAGGCGGAACCGCGCTTTCGCTATCACTGGCATTGTGAGACCACTTCGCTCCCCATGTTGGCCTTCGCGGATGATCTCCTCCTTTTCTGCCATGCAGATCCTATCTCTGTAGGGGTGCTGAAGGAGGCTCTGATGACATTCTCTCAGCTGTCTGGGTTACACCCTAATCCGGACAAGAGTGAGGTTTACATTTCACGGAGGGCGGAGGGCATCAAGGCCCAGCTACTGTCTATGACGGGATTTTGCGCAGGCCGCCTGCCAGTGCGGTACTTGGGGGTCCCACTGCTTGCTTCACGCCTGACTCTCAGTGACTGTGCACCACTGTTGCAGCGGGTGGATTCTCGTCTAGGATCGTGGCTGAATCAGTCACTATCTTACGCGGGTAGGGTGCAGCTCATTAAATCTGTCCTTCAGGCTTTACACGTCTATTGGTCTGGGGTCTTCTTGCTGCCCAAGGGAATCATCCGTGCCTTGGAAGCACGATTTCGCCGATTCTTGTGGGGTGGTGCCTCGGCCAAGGTAGCTTGGGATGATGTTTGTCAGCCAGTTAATGAGGGCGGGTTGGGGATTCGCTCGATCGCTAATGACAATAGGGCTCTTCTGGTACAGCTTCTATGGAGGGTGATCAGCCGGCCTGCTGACTCGATCTGGGTGGAGTGGTTGTACAGCACACGACTGCATACGCGATCGCTTTGGACCACCACCATCTCGGCTAACACTGCATGGAGCTGGAGGAAGCTGATGCAGTTAAGGCAGGTGATTCTACCCTTCATTGATTTTTCTATTGGGAATGGTTCGTCGTTGTTGTTATGGGAAGACCCATGGCTACGGGCTGTCCCATTATTGGAGAGCTATCCTAGAGGCCCACTGGCGATGGGGCTGCCAGCAGGGACCCGCCTAAGCTCTGTCATCGACCACCAAGGCTGGAATTGGCCAGGACAGTCGGCGGTGGAGTATTTGGATTTTAGTCCGCACCTTCCACGGGTTCAGCCTAATCGGACCGATGCTATTTGTTGGAAGGGAGCGCCAGATGGCCGACCGACGACACGACTGATTAGGGAGTCCTTACGCGTACGAAGGCCTATTGTACCTTGGGCGTCCTTGTTTGGGGGGCCTTCGAAGATCCCTCGACATGAGGTCATACTGTGGTTTGCCATCCGTGATCGTTTATCGACTAGAGATAAGGCCTGGGTGGCACAGCGCGCTGGAACCCCTGCTTGTGTTCTCTGTGACGCGCTGCATGCTGAGACTGTGCAACATTTATTTTTTGATTGTCGATTCTCACGCGACTGTGTTCGGATGCTGAGGCAGAAGATCAGGTGGGGATGGCCGTATCGGGACTGGGGGCAGGGTATACGGTGGGCTTCATTGCGATGGCGTGGCCATCATCTCCTACAGTTCGCCTACCGTCACGTCCTTGCTTCGTTGGTATATCACATTTGGCAGGCATGCAACAAGCGCTGGAAGGAGGGGCTATCACGACTCCAGATAGGCTGGTTGCTGTTGTCCTCGATATGGTTTGTATGCAGATTACTGGGACATCGCCCAAGTTCGATCTACAGAGAGCAGCCATTCGACGTCTCTGGCGAGTAGCTTGGTAGTGAGTTGGATGTTTTAGCTTTCCTTTTGTTGGTCTATGCTAGTAGTCTGTTACTGGTTAGCACGTGAGGAGTCACACCCTCACTCATCTGTACATATACCCCCTTTATATATACACGGAACTTACTCCAAAAAAAAGTCTCCACTTACCTGTCGTCCGTAGAATAGCTGCTACTGGTTCGGCGAAATTCCTAATTTTCGACCTTAATCATAAAATGATAATGTCAGTACACTGTCTAAATCATTTGGATATTTGTTTCTTAAGTTCCCTCAGTACTGGAATATTAAATATCGACTTGTATTAAATGGGTGATTACTTAAAATAATTTTTGGTAAGCCCAATCGACCCGTGAATTATATATGCTTCGAACACAACTTTTAAACTCATGACCCGTGAATTAATTTAGCCTCATTATTCGCGAACTTATATAGTTCACAAGATTCTTATGACCTACGATCGCGAATTTACTTAAAACCTTAGGATCATGCATTTTACTAATGGTTCATGAAATAAGATTCGTGAAGTCTTGCTCCTAAAAGGCCCTAATTCGTGAAATGTCTAACCTATTCTCACTTTGCAAAGTCTATCTTACCTTATATCTAACTCGCAATGTTCGTCATGTTATTTGTAGTTCATGAAATATTTTAAGTATACTTCGCGAACCCTAGTTTTCTTTCCTTACTAAATTCGCAAAGCTCGTACTTCACGAATCTATCTTACCCATCACTACAAACTCGCTAATTAACTTAAAGTTATCTCCAATTCGTGAAGTATCCCCCACTCATGTTTCGCGAACTCTATCTAATCTCCCTCTCGATTCACGAACTGCATGGCTCGGTTTCTAGTTCAAGAAGTCCCATTGATTCGCCAATCTTACTTAATTCGAGAAGTCTACATGGCCCGTGAACCTTACATCGCGAGGTTTTTCATACCCCTCCTAGTTCACAATGTTGATCGAACTCGTGAAGTACATGATTCGCAACTTACTTTGCGAATTACTTGGATTCGCCAACCTAGTTCGTGAAGTTTGGAGTTCGTGAACCTCCATCGATTTGCGAAACTCATCCCTAATTCGTGATTCGTGGCCTGGCTTGATTCGTGAAACTCGTTGGATTCGCCAAATGGACACAACCCGCAAAACCCTAGCTCACTTTGCGAACTTCCTTCAATTTGCGAACCTAGTTTTAGTTCGTGAAATGCTCTACCTACACGCTTCGCGAACTCTACCATGTCTTGCCTAATTTTGTGAAGTAGCTTTTACTCTAAACGATTCGCGAATTGAACCCGTGAACCCTCCTGCCACCTATGGTTCGCGAACCCGAGTTCGTGAAGTTCATACTTCACAACCCCAGTCATACTAAAACACTTTCTAATTCGCAAAACTCTATGTCCGAAGATCAAAAGTTACTTTTTCTCAAGAACACCTTGAATGTCTATATGAACTTGGAAACCCTAAAATCTCAACCCACATGAAATACAGTTTTGTGCAATTTCTAGTATTCTAATACCCTAAACATGTTAAATCTAAACTTAGAACCTAAAATCATAAGCTAAAAACGTGGAAAACATAGAAAAATTCATACCTTCCTCAAGTTAGCTCTCGATCTCTCTCCCTTCTCTCTAACCTTCACGTTTGTTAGTATGAGAAAAATATCTTAGATAAATGTTTAAGCTCTCAAGGGTAGGGTGATGATACCAGGGTTGACGTGAATTTCCCTTAATTTAGGGGACTTTGTCTTCCAAAGTTTATCTTTAATAACTTGGACCAAGGTTAAGGTTCTACTTGGGCCTAAGTATGAATTTAATCTAGCCTAATTGCAACTTTAGTCCAAATATTGCCTTAAAAATAATAGGTCAAGACATTATCTAATCACAAAATTAGATACTCGAAATAATTAAAATCACGCAAGCACATTATTTCATAGATTTCACTTAGGCACATAATGTAGCGACCCTAGCCCTCGCACCAATTCTAGCGTGATCCTAAGTGCCTAACGAAGTATTAACTTGAAAGAGATGTAGAAATGCGTATGAAATAATTCCTTTTTCATAAAGAAACATCGTTTCTGTACGTGACTAAAGAATACATAAGCAATTTCCTAGTCCTTGTTACATGTGTGGTGTACATTTGCACAGCAAAAGTTCCCTATGCGCCCGGCCCACAGGTCGTCATCCACGTACACACCACCCCCAAAAGACGCTCGGAAGCTCCAAAAGATTGCCTTGTCGGCTAGGCGATCCGTATCGTGTTCGCTCGTACCTACAACACATAACGTAAGGGATGAGCCGCCGTGGCTCAGTAAGCAGAAATTATGCATGAATGCACGTGTCAACCCCCGCAAAAGCAATCCGCGCCGATGCACTGTAATACTCTGCAAAGGCAATCCGCGCCGATGCATCTAAGACTCGTACTACTTTCACTCAGGGCCCTCGGCCAATCTTACTATGCACCACAAATGAGCTCACGTCCACTAGGACAAATACGACAGCGGTCCACGCCGGATGGCCATACCCTAGGGTGCACATCGTTCCCCTAGATCGCCATATGTACCCGGTCATCCCCGACTGCCGGAGGTCGCTCACGCTGGGAGCCCACGCCGAGGTTGCCCAAACATAACATAACATACATATACGGCCCTTTCGCCAACGGGTATTGCCCCAATATACATCATTATATATATAATAATAATATATATATACGACCCTTGCGCCAACGGGCATTGCCCTAATATATTTAATTATATATAGTAGTAATAATAATAATAATAATAATAATAATAATAATAACAATAATAATAATAATAATAATAATAATAATAATATAATAATAATAATAATATATACGGCCCTTCGCCAACGGGCCTTGCCCTAATATATTTCATTATATATATATATATAACAATATATAAATACGGCCCTTTCGCCAACGGGCCTTGCCTAATATATTTCATTATATATATAATAATAATAATATATAAATACGGCCCTTTCGCCAACGGGCGTTGCCCTAATATATTTCATTACATATATATACATATATGACGACGCTCAACGCTGCGATGGTGTCATAGTAGTTAGCCCTGACTCAACTGCGAGTCGACAGCAAATGTCCATATCGGCAAATATCATTCGCTTTCAAGCGACATAAATATGCATACTCATCTCTCACTTCCCCATATGTGATCGTGCATGCTCGTGGATATGCAACATAATTCATGCCAGGTATACTTACCGTATGAACGCAAGTCATCTAATTTCACGTAATTAAATAAACACCGAGGCACGTAAATCACATAATTTAGGCACATAGTCATGTAACGTTAGGCACACACGCAAGCAAGTTATGTGTCGTAGGTGAATTTTCCACTTAGTTGGCGTCCGTCGATTTATTGCTACTGGATCAGGTGAGGTTCCTATACTTCGACCTAAGCATGAAAATAATTAGGTCAGTACCCTATCTAAATAATCTTACTAGCTAAGGTCTCGAATTTCCTAAGTGTTGAACTATTATATTTTTAATACTATGTTTGAAGGGTAATTACTTAAAAGGAGTTTGTTAACTTTAATACGTGAAAGCCCTAATGACTCGTGAACTATATTTGACTCTTTGAATTTCTTCGGATTCGTGTTTCGTGAAATATCTTAAGTATACTTTGCAAATCCTAAATTCCCATAGTTCGTGAAGTGCCTAGCTAGATCTCTCAGTTCGCGAAATAAGTTGCTATCACTTTTAATGATTTGCGAAGTCTATACCTCGCGAACTCATGTGTGAAATCCTTATTTTATAGTTCGCGAATTGTACTCCTAGTTCGCAATCTCATAGTTCGCGAATTACTATTTTATTAATTATCGGATTCGCGAAGTTGCCGAGTTCGCAAAACGGGTTTTCCAAACTTTGGGGGATTCGCCAAACGTGATTTTTGCATGGGATTTGCGAAACTCATTGAGTTCGCCAAATAGACCTAACTCGCGAAACCCCGTATCTCTCAATTCTTTTTTTTTTATTCGGGAACTCCCTCATGTCTCTAAATCGTTTCGCGTACTTGCATGGACCCGCGGAATTCCATTCGTGACTCATAGGGTTCGCGATCCTCATTTGAACTCGCCAACTTAATTTGCATGGATTCGCCAAACTTCATTTCGCGGCTCCCTTATAGTTCGCAAAATCATTCGCGGAGTGGCTCGCCTAGTTATAATTCGCAAAGTGCCTTCCCCACGTTTTGCAATTCTTGAATTCGCCAAGTTGAGGTTCGCCGGATTCACGAAATAGGATTCGCCAAATTTCTTTTGGTTCGCGAAGTGGCCAAGTTCGCCAACCTCGATTCGTAAAGCTCCCATGGATTCGCCGAACCTCACCCTCAATTCGCGAAATGGGACTCGCCAAGTTGAGCCCGCGAAGTGTTATGAGTTCGCCAAACTAGCCTAATTTGCAAACATTCCTCAGTTCGCGAACTTTATATTTCACGGTTCCTAAACAGGCCTAACACTTAGGTCCCTAAAGAACTTCGATCAAAAGTGCCTTTTTTAGCCAAGAACACTTTGAATGTTATATAAGCTTCGAAACTCTAAATCAAACTTAATGAAATACGATTTTGGGCAGATTGCAAGGGTCCTAATATCCTAAGCATGTTAGATCCGGAATTTAGAACAAAAAGTGCCAAATCAAGGTAAAATATTTCCTCAAGACTAAAATGTTCAAACGACCCTAGTATAATGTTGTTTCGTGTTCTTGAAATCCTTGAAGTAGCCTATTATTTGAACAAAATATAAAGATCATGCTAAGGAACTTATACCTCTTCCAAGCTTTTGTGAGATCTCTCAGCCGATTTCTCATTCTCCCTTCTACTTTGCGTTTTCGTTAGTTTCTTCTTTCTTTAAGAGTTTTCGATGGCTTTCTTAACAATTGGGTTTTGTGGCTTTTGAAAAGGTTTAGATAGATATTTTGGGTATGGGCATAGTGATGGGACTTAATTCAACGTGACTTCTCCTCATTTTAAGGGACTTTGCCTCCCAAGTTGATTTCTCATGGATTGGGCCACATGTTTATACTTAGCTCTAACATAAATATAACCCAATTTTAGTTATGGACCAACTAGTATTATTATTAGTATTGTTTGCTCCAATTTTCCCTTAGTCAAATTCCATATCCCTGCAAGTATTATTACTTCTATTTTCGAAATTTCTAAATAAGTTAGGAGTCACATGGCACAAAGATTAGTGCACAAAATTCATATAGTCACCTAAGCACGTAATTTATAAATCACATAAGCATCTATCGTGCACGCAAATTCATTGGCCCTAATAACTTACAATAAGGCTTCAATTGAAAAGAAGGAAGTGGAGTTTCGCATTACTTCTTTGTCTCAATTGATGATCTTGGCTAGGAGTCATTCTCTGTTGATGGTAACAGAGCCAGAGCTCGGTTCGGTGTGCCAGCAAGGGTGCTGGACCCTTTGAGGGGGGTGGATTGTGATATCCCATACCGATTGGAGGGGGAACGAAGCATGCCTTTATAAGGGTGTGGACACCCCTCCCATTGACGCGTTTTAAAGCCGTGCGGGTGGGTGGGAGGGTGGGTGGGAGTTCGTAGGAACTCCGTAGTTAAGCGTGCTGGGGGGAGACTAGTACCAGGATGGGTGACCACCTGGAAAGTCCTCAACCAGGCAGCTTAACGCCCAAAGCGGACAATATCAATGCGAGCAAGGTCTGGGCTGTTAAACATAATCAATGCACGAAATTCATATAGTCGCATAGATATAAAACGTGTTATGCAATTTGCGCAAATCACATAAGCATTAAATGTGCGTGCAAATTTATTGGCTAATTGGCCTACGGGGCTCGGGTCCTACATCCTCCCCCCTTAAAGTGGATTTCGCCCCCGAAATCGGTCCGTTTGGAACAATTCGGGTAACGACCTCTTACCTCATCCTGCTCTCAAGTCACTTCTTCTATTGACTGGTTCCGCCAATACTTTTTCACTAACGGAATTTCTTTATCCCTAAGTCGCGTTGTTTCCTACATCAATATCCCTATTGGCATTTCCTCGTAGCTTAGATCTGGATTCTAGTTATTGGTGTGGAAATTCATTTCTTATTTCGTGACTTGGGTCAGCGATATGTTTTCCTAAGGTTGGGGTGTGAAGAACATCGTGAATTCGCGGCAACGATGCGGTTACTCCAAGTGACATGCTACTTTGCCCACGCTCTGATCATCTTTATGAGCATCTGATCGTCTACTGCGAGTTCCGATGGTCTGTCCTTTGATCTGTATAGCTCTTCTGCCTATTTTGTGCCGTTCGTCTTCTTTTGTGTATTGTTGCTACGATCTCTGCCATCTCTCACATCAGATCTGGACTTAGTTTTGCCCGTTTGCCGAAATTGTCCTAATAAACACTGAACAGTCTAATACTACTTGATTGGTTCTAGTCGGGGTCTCGTTTGGGACCGTCACATCATATTCGCACTCGAACCGACTAGTTGAAATCCCTAGTCTCGTTGTGTCTATCGGTATACATGTTGAAGCTTGATATGTAAATGGGATACCTGTCTCCACGGGTGGGTTCTCTTCTGCTTCCTCCGATGTGATCGTGTATAACCGGGCTGGCGCGGTCGGAGGTCTTGTTTGGCTCCCCACTTGACTTCCTAAGGCATTCTCCGGACACGCCCTGGAAAAGTGGCCTGTCTTGCCACATTTGTAACAGGCCGAGTTCTGTGAGAAGCAAACACCCAGGTGTCACCGTGTACATCTTTGGCACATTAGTATGTTAGGTTGGGACATTCCTTGATTTGGATTGGGTTGCTGAGGTGGTCCGGGCCTATTCTGTCCATTCTGTTTCGCGCCCTTGACCACAAGCTAGCACTTCTGACTACTCTCACTCCACTGCGGTCCCTGTGTAAACTTTCGTTTCGCTTCTTGGGCAAGAGCGATTTTGGCTCCAGCCTGCTCTGCCACTACTGCTCTTTCTGCCACTTGCGCGTACATGGCTCCTTGCAGTCCGGCCATGCTTACATCCCGATACAGCTCCGGTTTTAGGCCCTCCAGGAAACGCTCGATTTTTAGAGCATCCGTGCTCACCATGTGGGAGGCGAACCTTGATGGTTGTTCAAACTTTCTGATGTATTCGGCCACAGTCATCCCTCCTTGTTTGAGGTTGATGAATTTGCTCATTCGCTGGGCTCGAACTGAGGCAGTATAGTACTTGACTCTGAACAGCTCCTTGAAGTGGTCCCAGCTCATGGTGGCGATATTCTCAATAACCTGGATAGTGTCCCATCAGTACCCCGCGCTCTCCTAAGTAGCAACGTGGAACAAAGCACCTTCTCCGCTTCTTGGATTCGGCTGTAGTGGAACATGCTTTCAATGGTCCTTATCCAGTCATCAGCTGTAGTTGAATCAGTCGCGTCCTCAAAGGTCGGTGGGTTCAGCTTGCGGAACCTTTCTCCCACTAATTTCGCTCTTTCAGCCTGGGAAGGCCCATCATTCCTTTGCCCTTCAGTGTGGCGCTATTGAATTAGCTGTTGGATCTAGGCGGATTGCTGACGGACTAGTTCGGCCAGCTGGAGGATGGTTGCATCTCGGGTGTCTGTAGGGGCTGGGTTTTCCCTATCTTGGTCAGCGCCCCCACTACTCTCACCCCTAGTTCTTACCATGGTTTCTGTTCTATCCTGTCAGTCCCTATAGCCAATAAATTTATGCAACATCGAAATTCATAACATCGTAAAACTTACAGGCAAGGCTGCTTTCCCGCTTTTGGGTGTGTGTACATGGACAGTCTGCAGACCCTGTGACCGAAGCTTTGATACCACCTATAATGATCCGCTACCTATTCTACGTTATCCTACGCGCCTTGTAATTGGGAAAACACTGAAATTACGCATAAAATTTTTCATTTCCTTTTATATAAAGGAGATCATTCGTACACGACAAACATTACATTTCCAAAATCCTAATTACATGGGAAGTGTATCTAACGGCACAGCAAAAGAGTCCTATGCACCCGGCCTCACAGGTCGTCATCCATACACACACTTCCACCCCAAAAGTCGCTGGAAGCTTCAAAAGGCAGGCATTGCCTTCAAAAGCGATCACGTACCGTGGTCACTTGCACCTACAACACTAACATAAGGAGTGAGCTGCCAGGCTCTGTAAGTAGAAATTACGCATGATATGCACGTATCAGTCCCCCGCAAAGACAATCCACGCCAATGCATTTAATACTCATACTCTTTTCACTCAGGGCCCTCGGCTAATTTTACTATGCACCACAATGATCTCACGTCCATTTAGGACAAATACGACAGCGGTCCATGCCGGATGGCCATACCCTAGGATGCACATCATTCCCCTAGGTCTCCATATGTACCCTATCGTCCCCGCTGCCCGGCGGTCGCTCACACTGGTACCCTACGCTGAGGTTGCCTACACCAGGGATTCCCCCTGTGTCGCTTATACCCTCACGTCGCATCCTCCAGGTCGCCCCTATCGCCACGGGCATTGCCCAATCATAAATCATTATACATATACATATATATTACGACGATGCTCAACGCCGCCCTGGTGGCATAGAAGAGCAGCCCCGACTCAACTGCGAGTCGACAATAAATGCCCATATCGGCAAGTATTAATCGCGTAAAAACGACATATAATATGCCTACTCAGCTCATACAACCCATCCCACATGTGATCGTGCATGGTCGTGAATATGCAATGTGAACTCATGCCAGTTATATTTACCATATGAAAACACATCAATAGATTCACACAATCAGGTAAGCACCGAGGCACAGAGTCATATAATTTAGGCACGTACAGACAAGTTATGTGTTGTAGTTGAATTTTCACTTACCCGTCGTCTGTAGATTACTAACTACTGACCCGTCGAATAAATCTTGACCTTAGGCATAAAATATTAAATGTCAGTACGCTATTTTAAATTTATTTGATCAGCTAAGTACTCGAAATTTCTAAGTGTTGAAATATTATTTCTAACGTTGTATTTGAAATGTAATTATTTGGAAAGAGTTCGTTGACGTTAATTCGTGAAAACTCAAGACTCGTGAAGTTTGTGAAATCCGTGAACTAGTCAGACCCCCTCAATTCGCTAAGTAGTTCTTACTCTCTCATGGTTCGCGAATTCAACCCCTCTTATGTATAATTCGTGAACCCTATTTAGCCTAGAAAAGTTCTTAGTTCATGAGCTAGTTTAACCCGTGAAAACCCCAAATTCATGAAACTTAGTTCGCCAAATCGGGATTCGCCAAATTTACCCTAAGTTTCCCGGATTCTATCATGTCTTGCCTAGTTCAAAGTGCCTCTACTTATGGCTCGTGAAGTGATCATGACATGTGAACCTTTAAATTTGCCAAGTGCCTATTTCACGAATTCTATCTCTTCTTATCCTACCTTGCGAATTCCCTAAACCCTAATTCGTGTAGCATCAATTCGCCAACCTACCCCAATTCGCGAAATATATCTATCATCTCGTGGTTCGCGAATTGGTTTCACATTCTCACAACCCGAAGTTCTTCTTCTCACATTTTCATTTCACGAATTCTTAGGGTCCGTGACTTATCCAAGTCATGGCGCGCCACAATTCGCGAACTATCTCTCTTCGTGAATTCCCTAAACCTAACACGGGGTTCGCGAAATGCTCTACACTCACGATTCGCAAGCTTCATCCTTATTTCACCCAAATTCGCGAACTACTCTACTTCGCACATCTCCTCTATTTCGCGAGCTACTAAGGTTCTAAATTGATTCGCGACTTGCTTGGAGTTCGCCATCTAGGGTTCGTCAACTAGTTCAATTTGTGAAACTAACCACTCAATTCAAGAAGTGCTTCTTTTGGTTCATAGTTCGCGAGGTTCATGGGTTCGCCAAGTTTTTACCCTAGTTCGCGAAATGGCATCCAAAAAGACCCGTGAAACTCTTGTCTTCACAATTCGAATTGCTACACAATTCGCCAAACTTATCCCCGACTTTCGCGAGTCCTATCAATGCTGGCCTAGTTCGCGAACTCTTAGGTTCCTACTCCAATTCGTGAAGTCTCATGTCGCGAGTCCCTTCCACTTAAACACTCGGAGTTCGCGAAGTTGTCATCTTACTTATGCCTTAATTCGTGAAATACCAAAAGATCATAATCCGCAAACCCTAGTTCGTGACCTTTCCAATTCGTGACTTGCTTTCCTTAGTTCGCGGAGTGACCATAGGATAGTAATTCGTGAAACCCTTGTTCCCTTACCCTTATGGTTCACGAATCCCACACCTTGCGGCACTTAAACAATTTTTAACACCTAAAAATGCTAAGAACTTCGATCTAAAAGTACCTTTTTCCAAGAACCGTATGAATATTATAAGAACATCAAAACCCTAAAATTGAAGTTGGTTAAAATACAAGTTTAAGCAGATTTCGAGTGATGCTCAGATCCTAGGCATGCTAAATCCAAACTTGGAACTTAAAATTATAACAAGATTATACCTTCTCCTAGCCAGAGTTCGAATTTCTCCACCTTCTTTTTATCTTCAACGTTTGTAAAGTGAGAAGTAACTTTTGTTCTTTCACTTCACCATACACCTTGGGTTTGCTAATAAAATAAAATAATAAAAATATCTTAGGTATGGTGGATGGGACTTAGTTGACGTGAATATCCTATAATTTAGGGAACTTGTTTCTAAAGTTGACCTCCCATGGTTTGGGCCTAAATTTAAATTCAATGCTAGCCCAATTGTAACCACTAGCCCCAATTCCTATTCCTATTAGTATTATTACTTCATCTTCTTCATTCTATATTTGCGAAAATTCTTATGTAAGTAAGATGTCACGAAGGCAAATAATTAAAATGCACCATATTTATTAAATCGTATAGGCATCATTATCGCACGAAATTCATAAGGTCACCTATGCATAAAATCAATGCACCAGATTTCACCTCAAGACCAACCCCAAGTTAACCTTTTCGGTCTAAGGTTCACGCAGACTACTACAGTCAATCGATCGATCAAGGACAATCCAAGCGTGTGATCTTTCAATTACGAGTCATTGTCCAAATACAGATAATCCTCTGATTCATCTTGTATCATTGTCACGGGCTCCCACTTCTGAAGTGAACGGTTGGCACAAACGTATTTGACCCATCGACAAACAAGTCATACTTGTCGATCCAGTCACCCTACTGGAGACTTAGACTTGTGGGCTAATTTTAATATTGTAGTATCTCAGCTTACTGGTGCCCCTCTCTGTCCCCACAGAATCAGTAATTGAACTGCCAGTATTTGGGTTTTATTAATTTCTCTTATTCACCCAGACTGCAAGGTGAAATCTTTGGACTAATTAATAATTTGCCTTTTAATTTATATCGAATAATAGATCGATGAAATATTTCTTATCCGTGAGTTTTGAATAAAATCATTCCATTAATAGAAGTGATCAAATTACATCACTTATGCCCTCGTACACCCAGTCCTCGTACAGCATCTAGGGCATATACCTCAACATAAATCTGCATACACGTTCTATCTGGTTGTGGAGATTTCGTGTACTAATTATGTGCTTAAGTGAATTATGTGAAATTTACTGCATTTAATTATGTGCCATTTGGGTGACATCTAACTTGTTTGGGAATTTTCGAAATGTAGGATAAGAGAGATCGAGGTCATAGTACTAGTAAGAATAGGAATTGCGCTAATGGTTATAGTTGGACTAGAATGGAATGCAAATGTAGGCCCAAATCCTTAGAGATTATTTTGGAAAACAAGATTCCTTAACATAAGGAAATTCACATCAATAAATGTCTAATCCACCATACCTTTGATAGTTTAAAATATCTTAAAACATTTTTTTTTTTGGAAAAAGCCCGTATATATATAAATGAAGAAGAAGAATGTACATGCGTGATTGAAAAACACACACAGCTACCACGCAACACGCCACAAACGTCGAATGGCCGCCGTCTGCAAGGCATACCTAGTAGACGTGCCAGTCAAACGCAGACAACACAAATCAATAACACAAGCAACAAGATGCTCAGGTGTAGTCGTAATGCCCTCCCGCCAGCGCTTATTGCGAGCAAGCCAAATGCGGTAAACCAGCGAAGCAAGCAGGTGTCGAGACGCCAAAAGCAGTAGATGCGTACCCCTCCACCGTCTAGCAGCCCAGGCAAGCCCCTGAGTCCAGTCCCGAAAAGGCCAATCCCATCGGATCCTGCGTCGCAGAAGCCGCAGGCAAGTGCGGGAGAAGACACACTCAAAGAAAAGGTGGGTGGTCGTCTCCACAGTGAGCGAATCACAAAGCGGACAGGCCTGAGTACCCGCACGCAAAGCCACCCAAGGCTTATCCCTCATCGATAAGCGGTCTCGAATACCCAACCAGAGGATGAACTCATGATGTTGAACCCTAAGAGGACCCCCAAAAAGAGAAGCCCAAGGCACCACAACCCCACGCGGCCGCAAGGCGTCCCTGATAATACGAGTGGATGGATTTCCATGCGGGGCACCAACCCAAAGGATAGAATCACGCGAAGCCGGCTGTACGATGCGAAGCTCGCGGCTGAGCTCAATGTACTCAACAGTGGTGCGGCCTGGCCAGTTCCAACCAGTGGCCGAGATAACATCGCTTAGACGAGAGCCCACAGGAAGTCCCATCACAACCGGCCCACGAGGAAAACAAGCCAGAAGAGGGTCACCCGTGAGCCAAGGGTCCTCCCACAGACTGATAGTAGCACCATCTCCAATACGAAACTCAAGAAAATGGCGTATCTCGGACCGAAAACGGAGGAGTTTGCGCCAGCTCCAAGAAGCAGTAGTGGAAAGCCGAACCGTCCATATTGACTGCGTCCGAAGCCGTGTACCATACAACCAAAAAATCCAAATCGAGTATGGCGACTTCCTAATGACACGCCACAGAAGCCGGAAAAGAAGTACCTTATTATCCAAGGACACCGAACGGAGACCCAGGCCGCCTTCAGCAACCGGCAGACAAATGTCATCCCACGCAACCTTAGCCGTAGATCAAGCCCAAAGAAACTGTTTGAACCGAGCCTCCAGAGCTCGAACGATGCCCTTGGGCAGAAGGAAAACCCCAGACCAGTAAATGTGCATGGCCTGAAGTACCGACCGTATCAGCTGGACGCGCCCCGCATAAGAAAGGGACCGATTGAGCCAGGAGCCCAAGCGACGATCAACCCGCTGCAGGAGAGGGGCACAATCGGCCAGTGATAAACGAGACGTGATCAAGGGGACGCCCAGGTATCGAACAGGAAGTGATCCCAAAGGGAACCCCATAATCGGTAGGAGAAGCGGCGTTAATGGTGAAGCTCGGCGAGAGAGAAAAAGCTCACTCTTCTTAGGATTAGGGCATAATCCAGAAAGAGCCGAGAAATGATCAAGAGATGACTTAAGCACCCCAATCGATATCGCGTCAGCATGACAGAACAATAATAAATCATCAGCAAAGCTCAACATAGGAAGAGAAATACCCTCACAACGCCAGTGATATTGGAAGCGAGGCTCCTCCTGAATGCCCAAGCACACCACACCACGGAGAACCTCCATAACAAGGGTGAAGAGATACGGCGAGATCGGATCACCCTGTCGTAGACCCCGCCTACCCTCAAGTATCCCGTAGGTCGACCATTAACATTGAGGGAAAAAGAGGGCGTCGTGATACAAGTTCGGATCCACTCAACAAAAAGTGGGTGGAACCCCATGCCCTGCAACGTTGCCATAATAAAAGTCCACTCAACCCGATCGTAAGCCTTAGCCAAATCCACCTTAAACATCGGTCGAGGCGGATGGCCCTGGGTATTGTAGCCATGGCACAACTCCTGGGCAAGCATAATATTATCGGTAATATGTCGGCCCGGGATGAACGCTGTCTGGCAGCCATGAACAAGCTTCGGAAGGTGAGCCTTAAGCCGGTTAGCAAGAATCTTCGAGATGATCTTGTACAAGACATTGCAGCACGAGATAGGGCGGAAGTCGGTAGGCCTCCGGGGACACTCCATCTTGGGAATAAGCGTGATAAGCGTGCTATTCAGTCCGTGAAGGAGGGGACCCATCACAAAGAAGTCCCGGATCGCGGCAATAATGTCAGCACCCACCACCTCCCAAGCCGCTTTGAAGAAAGCGGCCGTAAAACCGTCAGGGCCCGGAGCTTTCTCAGCACCCATGGAAAAAAGCGCACGGCGAACCTCAGCATCCTCCAAGTCCGCCACCAAAGTAGCCGCCTCCGACTGAGAAAGGCGACGGGAAATGAAGGGCTGGACATCATGAAAAAGCACCGGCGTGGCACGAGAAGACTGCCCCTAATAATTCTTACATGCATGGGTTTGCGAAGCAAGCATGCAAAGCGAATTTGGCGAATCATTAGTGGAGAGTACTTCGCGAACCTTGGTTGGCGAATCAATTGGCAAGATGAAGATCACGAACTCTAAGTGTTTACATGCATGAATTCGTGAAGTGATGCCTTGGAGGGTTTCACGAACTAAACAAGTCACGAACCCCGATTCGCGAATTGATGGAGTAATGCACTCTGTGAATTCTATGTTTGGCGAATTATAGGTTTTGCATTAGGCTTCGCGAACTAGGAAAGCACTTGGCGAATTCATAGGAACTTCGTGAACTAGGAGTATAAAGGGGGCAATTCGCGAGTTGTGAGAGTGAGGAGCTACTTCGCGAACCGTGAGATAGAAAGTACCTTTCACGAATCTAGCTAGGTTGGCGAATTGAGGAATCGAGACTTCGCGAACTTAAGGCCTTAATAGTTCGCGAAGTAGTAATGATTCGCGAAGTGTGGGTAAACTTGGCGAATTCATGGACTTCGCGAACTAGGTAGCGTTTCACGAATTGAGAGACGAGAGAGCTTGGCGAATCCACGAGACTTAACGATATGAGTTGAGAGATGTACCTTGCGAAGTAGGGTTAGACCACATAAGTAGTTCGCGAACCCTAGTTTGCGAATTGTGCGATGTGTGTGCGGCCTTAATGTCAGGAATTGGGCAGACTTAGTGAATTATAAAGAGAGGCTAGGCTAATTCAGGAACAAGCACGTACTTCACGAAACTATATAAGTTCATGAAGTAACTTTATGAATTAAAGCGAGGGCTTAAGGAGTTCTTAAAGTATATATAAGAGAGAGTTCACGAAGTAGGAAAGATAGTAGACTTGGTAAGTAGCAAAGATGATGTGAACCTCGATTGGGAGTACGAGTTCCACTTAAAAAAGACCGTGCCTTGAATGGCGAAAGACGCAAATAAATGTTTCTAACTGATCCCTCAACAGAACCCAACAACAATAGGTATATTAAACCTATCACCTTTGGATCACACACGAAGAAGTGTTCCGGATACCCAACCCCCTATGACCTAACGAACCCAACAATAATAGGTATATGAAACCTATCACCTTTGAATCACGAAGGCTATGTGAAGATGGTTTTGGCGCCACAACTAAATGGAACGAGTTTAGTTGATAAGCCGGGAAGTATTGCACGTCAATTGCAAAGACTCGAACTAGCACTCGGAGAGCTAGAGAAAAGGAAAAACCTTACAAGTTCAAAAAGGATAATTCTCCTTTAAAATTCGTCCATACATAGCTTATTAATAGAAGGAACTAGGCTAAAAGCATTAAATAAACTACTTTGACTAAAAATGAAGACTTAATGCAATGTATGACTTCAAGGTGACTTTGAGGATTTTGATGACTTCAAGATGAACTTTTGAATGACTCTTTGGCTTCTTTCATGCATGCCACGAATTTGCCATCCCAACTTGACTTGGACCACTTCCATTGAACTTGAGATGGGACTTGAAAGGTCATGGACGAGTTTGACTTTTCTTGACTTTCATTGGGCCTTCTTTTCAGCTCCTTCTTGGGTCAATTGGTTGGGCCTTGTTACTTCCAAAAGGTTGATAGATTTGGGCCTGTATTTATGAGAATTAGCCTCATTATCTTGGGTTTCCATAAAGAGTTTGGTCAAGGCCTCATTCATCTTCTTCTTCCTTAATCTAGTCAACGGGCCGGCCATTCCTTCGAGCGCGTTCGGTGGACTAATGTTTCAGAGGGTTTCTCTTTGTCTCATTATGTTGTCTTTCGAGCTTGCGCCCTGGATTGTATCATCTCCCCCTTCTTGAAAATGATTCGTCCTCGAATCAGCTTGACCTACATCAAATTCAAAAGGAGTCAGGTCAGTCACATTAAAGGAAGCACTTACCCCATAGTCTCCGGGGAGATCTAGCTTGTAGGCGTTATCGTTAATTCGTGCTATGATTTGAAAAGGCCCATCGCCGCGAGGATGTAGCTTGGTTCGTCGAGATGCGGGAAACCTCTCCTTGCGCATATGCACCCAAACCCAATCACCGGGTTCAAATACCATCTTCTTTCGGCCTTTGTTCGCCTGCTTTGCATATTGCATAGTGCGCCTCTCAATGTTGGCTCGTGCTTGTTCGTGAAGTTTCTTTACCGTTTCTGCCCGCTTTTCTCCATCTAAACTGAACTTTTCGTTAGTAGGCAAAGGGGACAGATCTAAGGGAGTCAAGGGATTAAAGCCATATACGAGCTCAAAAGGAGAATACTTCGTCGATGTATGTACTGTACGATTATAAGCAAATTCAGCAATAGGTAAACACTCCTCCCAACCTTTCAAGTTTTTATTGATAATTGCCCGAAGTACAGCCCCCAAAGTGCGGTTTGTTACCTCGGTTTGTCCGTCCGTTTGCGGGTGACTTGTAGTGGAGAACAATAGTTTCGTTCCCAACTTACCCCAAAGTGTTTTCCTGAAGTAGCTTAGAAACTTAACGTCCCTGTCCGATACGATTGACTTTGGAACACCATGAAGGCGCACAATTTCCTTGAAAAACAAATCTGAAATCTGTTTGGCATCGTTAGTCTTTTTACAAGCAACAAAATGTGCCATTTTTGAAAACCGATCAACAACTACAAGAACAGAATCCATTCCTCGTGGCGAACGGGGTAATCCAAGGATAAAATCCATAGAAATATCGGTCCACGGAGAAAAAGGAATAGGAAGTGGAGTATACAAACCGTGGGGACGGGATGTAGACTTAGCACGCTTGCAATCGATACACCGGTCACATATCCTTTCAACATCTTTTTTCATGGTAGGCCAAAAAAATGCTCACGCAATATATCAATAGTTTTCAAGATACCAAAGTGACCCATTAAACCTCCACCATGAGCCTCACGAATTAAAAGTTCTCTTAGCGAGCATGAAGGAATGCACATTTTATTTTCTTTAAACAAAAAACCTTCATGTCGATAAAACTTGTTGAAAGCTCCCTTCTCACATGCTTTAAAAACATGGGCAAAATCAAGTCAGATTCATACAAGTCTTTAATAAATTCAAAGCCCATGATTTCCGCACTTAAAGTAGTAATCAAAGAGTACCTTCGTGAGAGTGCGTCGGCAACAACATTTTCTTTACCTTTCTTGTATTGAACGACGTATGGGAATGCCTCAATAAATGAAATCCACTTGGCGTGCCTCTTGTGGAGATTTTTCTGCCCCTTTAGATACTTTATCGATTCATGATCGGTATGAATCACGAACTCCTTCGGCAAGAGATAATGCTGCCACGTCTCCAACGCCCTCACAACAGCATACAACTCTTTATCGTACGTTGGGTAATTCAAAGTAGCGCCGTTAAGCTTTTCACTAAAGTAGGCGATTGGTCTGCCTCCTTGAAGTAACACTGCACCAATACCTACACCTGAAGCATCACATTCAATCTCAAAGGTTTTAGAAAAATCAGGCAAGGCTAAGATAGGGGCATGAGTTAAGTCATGCTTAAGTTCCTCGAAGGCTTTTTGCTGAGAGTCGCCCCATTCAAATTTAACGCTCTTCTTTACCAACTCGTTAAGCGGGGCTGCCTTCGTAGAAATTCATCAAATTGGTTAGATCTAAAATAATAACATACCCTTCATATGGTCCCAATATACATATTGATATACATATAGCTTCACCAACTTTACATTTTAGGCCTTTAGTGATTCTTAACAAATCGGCGGTAGAAACTTGCAAGCCCATGGAAAGATCTTAGCTCGGATACATTGGTAGGTGTCGGCCACTCGTGAATAGCCTTTACCTTTGTCTCGTCAACACGTAAACCCTTAGCACTTACAACATAGCCAAGAAAAATAATTTCTTCCATGCAAAACATGCACTTTTTAGCATTAGCATATAGTTTTTCTTTTCTAAGGGTGGTAAGCACGAGTTTAATATGCTCAATATGATCTACCATGCTTTTACTATAAACCATAATGTCATCAAAGTAAACAACAACAAATTTACCAATAAAATGTCGTAGCACATGGTTCATAAGTCGCATAAAGGTGCTAGGGGCGTTCGTTAGACCAAATGGCATAACTAACCACTCATAGAGGCCAAATTTTGTTTTAAAAGCCATTTTCCACTCGTCGCCTTCTTTCATTCTAATTTGATGATAACCAGATTTCAAGTCAATTTTTGAAAACACGCGAGCGCCATGAAGCTCATCAAGCATATCATCTAGCCTAGGAATTGGGTGACGATACTTAATTGTAATTTTATTAACAGCTCGAGAATCTATGCACATACGCCACGTACCATGTTTCTTTGGGACGAGGATTACCGGGACAGCGCATGGACTAAGGGACTCGCGGATTAACCCCTTCGAAAGCAACTCGTCAACTTGTTTTTGTAATTCTTTTGTCTCCTCCGGATTTGCACGATAGGCGGGTCGGTTCGGTATGGCTGATCCGGGCAGGAATTCAATCTCGTGCTCGATCCCCCTAATCGGCGGTAGCTCGCATGGCATTTCATCGGGCAAAACATCTGCAAAATCTTTCAAAACATCCACGATTTCCAAAGGTATGGAATTCGGAAGATCGTTAGAGATAGCATCGCTCAGTAAGAGAAGGTAAATTGGCTTGCGAGAAGCCATGGCCCGATCAACATCTCTCACGGTAGCGAAGAAAGCGCCTTTTTTCTCACTTGCTTTCGGCTCTTTTCTCATATTTTTTTCTTTTTCTTTTTCCTTTTTTTTTCCTCCCTCACTCGCTTTTTCATCCTCTCTACTCTCATGTTTTATTTTTTCGCTCATCTTGACCTGCTCTTTGTAAACTTGTTGCGGTGTCAATGGAACAAGCGTGTATGTCTTTTTTGTGACTCAATGATTTTCGTGACTTATGTGATTTACGTGTTTTATCTGTTGCATATACGTTCTAGGTGGATCATGCTTTATGATATTTCATGTATATGCATGACACGTGCATTTCACGTCAGGGAGAGAGATTGATTACACCGTACTGAGACGGTGATGATTTGAGATACTGACGTACGGGGTAGAATGTGGTAATTGTGATTTGTGACTCGTAGCGGAGTCGAGGTTGGGGTCGAGGTTGGGCTCGCAGGGCACTTGGTGGAGACAGACGTGATCGATCTGTCTACTCGGACGTGATCGATTCGAGGTGCATACCGCCGGATGGGATTTTTGTTTTGGTGCGGGAGATATACGACCGGGTAGGGCCATTGACGTGATCGATCAGTGCACTACCGGCGTAGCTCGCCGTGACACTTGGGGGTGGCTGTAGAATACGATTTTAGTTGTGCATTTATTTAATTACTTGTCCTTGTAATTAGGGGGCTTGATGTATATTTGTCCTTAGTTTAGGACTTAGTTTGTAATTTATACCAAGCTTGTTTGGTATAAATAGATGTACAATCATTGAGCTAATAGAGAAGATTTTAGAAATTGATCCGAAAGGCTTGCAATTCGATTTCTAGAGAGAGAAACAGCAAATATCTTCCTCGAAATTCTCTCTCGAGCTCTCCAAGAAGGTTTTCGATCGAAATCTCAATTTCCACAATTCTTATCGATTCCTTTAGAATTCATGCCTAGGATCATAGAGTTAATAAATTAGGACCTAACAATTGGTATCAGAGAAGATTCGTTCTGTTTTGAATCAAAATTGTTAGAATTCGGATAGAAAGTTATCTTCTGAAACTGTTCCGTGCGAAGAACAGTTTTGGCGCGAAAATTGATTTTCGATCTGATTTGCTTAATTCCGTGCTGAATTGGCTTGAATTTGATGTTTCTGTGCTTATTGTAGTGATATACATTGAGTGCGATTAGATTCGTAGCTGTTTGAACTTCATTTTAGCAGTATGGATTAATCTGAGAAGTTACTGTTCATGCGAAGAACAGTTTGAACACGTTCTGATTTTGATTAAATTCGACATGTTTTGCTTCGCAACGTGTTTAATAGTGTGTTCATGCGCATTCATCATCTGAGTTTGGATTAATTCATCGTTTTTGCTTAAATCTGTGTTAACTGTATTCTGTGAATTTTTGCGATAATTTCAATTTTTCTCGCAAGGTTCTTCGATCAGATTAATTTCTCGATCGAAAAACTCTGCGCGAAAGTTTTTCTCGATCAGAATACAAAGTCAGACCTAAAGTCGCCTCTATCAAGAACGACTTTAGTAGAAAAATTTCCCGAGCATTACTTAGCGAAAAACTTTTTCGACAAAGACCAATTTTGACTTTGCGCGCGTAAAACTTACGGTCGAAAAACTTCTTCAGTCAGACTTCTCAGTTTGACTAAGCGAAAATCATTTGCGTCCGAGAAACTTTTCCAGTCAATGAATTTATTTTGACCCAGCGAGAAACTTATTAAACAATACTGTTTCTCCGCGCTCGAAATAAATTCGCGATCCAAATTTTTTCTCGACCGAAAGATTTTGAGCAATTTTTTTCGCTCGCGAAATTTTTCCCTGAAGTACTTTCTCGCACAAGAACAGTAACAGCGATAATTTTTCTCGACGAATTAATTTTTGATCAAACTTTAAAGATTGAGTCAAAAATTATTCTCGAAACTAATCTAGAATTAAACACTACTAACTAATCTGCTACTTGTGAAGCACATCACATCAGTTCAAGACATCAAAACAACAAACGAAGATCCTACATCAACTCGAAAAAGAAATGGATGCCTTTTTTTTTTGGAAAGATTCCCGTGTGTATATATATAAGTGGGTGAATATACATGATGGGTGAGAGTAAACCTCTCACAAGCAACCAGTAACAGACTACTGGATTAACAAAAAAATAAAGCCAATAAACCCAATAAACCCAAACCAGAAAACCCAAGCACAGCTAAACTACCACGCCACACGCCATAGGCGACGTATGGCTGCTCTTTGAAGATCATACTTCGCCGAAATACCACTTAGTCGCATGCAAACCATATCAAGGACGGCAGCCACCAGCCTGTCAGGAGTCGTGATGATCCCTTCCTTCCAGTGCTTGTTGCGTGCCTGCCAAATATGGTAAACCAAAGAAGCCAAGACATGACGATAAGCCGCTGAAATAAGATGGTTGCCTCGCCATTTCGTTGAAGCCCACAAAATGCCGTCAGCCCAGTCCCTATAAGGCCATGACCAGCGGATGCGTTGCCTAAGCAGCCGAAGACACTGACGAGAGAACCGACAATTGAAGTACAGGTGTTGAACCGTCTCATAGCGTAGCACATCACATAGCACACAAGCGGGGGTGCCCGCTCGCTGAGCCACCCAAGGTTTATCCCTCGTAGACATGCGATCACGTATACTCAGCCACATGATAACCTTATGCCTAGGGACCTCTAAAGGTCCCCCAAACAAGGTCGACCAAGGTACAGCCTGGCGCCGAAAACGCAGGGCCTCCCTAATCAGCCGGGCGGAGGCTCGGCCATCCACCGCCCCTTTCCATACTATCCTATCTGGCGAGGTCGGGTCAACAGATGGAAGGTGGCGACTGAAGTCAATGTATTCGGTCGTCATCCTTCCCGGCCAGCTCCATCCATGGGCATCAATGACGGCACTCAATCGGGTCCCCACCGAAAGCCCCATCGCTAGAGGGCCTCTTGGGTAGCGGTCCAAAAGTGGCGCTTCCTGTAGCCAAGGATCCTCCCATAACCATATCGTAGAGCCATCACCAATCCTGAACGAGATAAGTGGGAGTACGACCGACCTCAACTGCATGAGTTTCCTCCAGCTCCATGATGTGTTGGCCGAGATAGGGGCAGCCCAAACGGACCTCGAATGTAGGCGTGTACTATACAACCAGTCCACCCATACAGAATCAGGCGCACGCGTAAGCACCCTCCACAAAAGCTGTACAAAGGATCTGTTATCAGTAGCTATCGAGCGAAGGCCCAGCCCCCCTTCAGACGGCGGATGACAGAGATCATCCCATGCAACCATGGCAGAAGAGCCACCCCATAAGAACTGCCTAAATCGTGACTCCAGGGCACGAACAATACCCTTGGGCAATAGGAACACCCCCGACCAATAGACATGTAACGCCTGAAGGACCGACGTTATCAGTTGGACCCTGCCCGCATATGACAATGACTTATTCAGCCAAGATCCCAGCCGAGCGTCAACCCGCTGTAAAAGTGGTGCACAGTCCCCAATCGTAAGGCGTGAAGCTATCAGCAGTACCCCCAAATAGCGGACAGGTAAGTGACCCTCCCGAAAACCCATAATGGCCTGTAGCTGTACCTTCAGACCCTCCGCCCGTCGTGATAGATACATCTCACTCTTATCAGGGTTTGGGTACAAACCTGACAGAGTCGAGAAAGCCGTTAATGCGTTCTTCAGCACCCCCACAGAAACGGCATCAGCATGACAAAAAAGAAGAAGATCATCCGCGAACACTAGCATAGACAACGTGTTAGCCTCACATCTCCAATGGTAGCGAAACTGTGGCTCCATGAGAATCCGTTCCTCAACCAGGCCATGCAAAACTTCCATCACCAGCGTGAATAGGTACGGCGAAATAGGGTCACCCTGGCGTAACCCCCGCTTGCCCTCGAAGAACCCTACCGGTCGGCCATTTTATGTTAATGGAAAAAGTCGAGGTAGTTAAGCAGGCCTGGATCCACTCGATGTAAGTAGGGTGAAAACCCATAGCCTGAAGCGTGGCAAGTAGGAAGCTCCATTCAACCTTGTCATACGCCTTGGCAAGGTCCACCTTGAGCATAGCTCTAGGCGGCCGGCCCTTGTTCGTATATCCCAAGCATAACTCCTGAGCCATAAGAATATTATCGCTGATCCTCCTCCCAGGGATGAACGCCGTTTGTGATTTATGGACCAGATCGCCTAACGACGTTTTCAGCCTATTCGCCAGAATCTTTGAAATGACTTTATATATGACATTGCAGCAAGAAATTGGCCGAAAATCCGTCGCTCGCCTCGGGGACTGAACTTTGGGTATCAGCGTAATAAGGGTACTATTCAGCCCCTTCAGTAATCGTCCTGTCACGAAGAAGTCCTGGACCGAGGAAGTAAAATCAGTCCCCAACACCTCCCACGCAGCCTTGAAGAAAGCAGCGGTGTATCCATCTGTACCAGGCGCCTTCTCATCCCCCATAGAGAATAGAGCCTGGCGTACCTCATTCACCTCCACTGACCGGACCATGTCTAAAGCAGCCGCTGGGGAAAGCGTGCGCTTTATGGACCCCTGCACCTCGGCCCTAGTGACGGGAGAATCCCTCAAAGATTGGCCCAATAGCCCCTCATAGAACTCCTGTAGCTCCCCCTCCACTGTAGCCGGTGTATCCAAGAGAACCCCACTCGCATTTTCCAGAGATAAGATACGGTTGGTCGCACGGCGTAGGGCAACCTTCCTAAAAAAATATGAGGTGCACTGATCCCCATTCTTTAGCCACGCCAATTTAGCACGTTGGGACAAGGCCGTGTGCTCGATTTCCACGGCGCGCGCATGTAAGCTACGACAGCAACGCTCCAGATCATGAAATAAGCCCTCAAGTGGATATTGCGCCGAAAAGTCCTGAACGATCCCTAAGAATTTCATCGCCTCCGCTACATTCGCCGCCAAATCCCCTTTGGCGCGACGCATCTGTTTGAAAATAGGTTTCAGACGCTTTAACCTATTTACCAGAACGTACATAGGAAACCCCGCCTCTGGCGACTCCCACACCCGACGAACTCGATCCAAAAACGTTGGTTCCTTAATAAGAAAGTTCTCGAATCGAAAACTCATGCCCCGTTGTCGAGTCTCTGCAGCCCCTAAGGTGAGTGGCGAGTGATCAGAGGTGGCTGGAAGCTCGCATCTATAGTAACTGTCCGAACACCTGACGAACCATTGGGGATTCCCCAACATGCGATCTAATCTGCGCCAGATACCCGCCAGCGCCCGTTGCTGATTGTACCAAGTAAACTCTTGGCCCGTGGATGGAAGAGATGAGAGATCCGCCTGGACTAGACAATTGTGAAACTCAACCATATCCATTGCGTTTGGCGCCCCTCCCCGACCCTCGGCCGCATGCAAGATGGTATTGAAATCCCCGGCCACCAACCATGCATCATCTACGCGTAAGGCAGAATATTGTATCAACTCATCCCAAAGAGAGCGGCGATCCTCACGTCTAGAATTCCCATAAACAAACGAGACAAAAATCGTCTCACCCGAACAAAGCAGGTCAACCCGACAGTGCACCGCCTGGCTGGACTTAGCAACGATAGTGACCCAAAGCCAAGACGGGTCCCAACCCACCCAGATTCGGGTACCTGGGCCATCGTCATAATAAAAAAACCACATCCAGCGTGACCTAAGACCCTCCGAAATTCGAGCCGCATTTGCAACCGACACATGCGTCTTGAGGAGACCCACAAGTCGCAAACCCGCCTGCCCAACCCACTCCCCTACCGCCCTTCTGTGGTCTTGCCTGTTCAGACCGCGGACGTTCCACGATCCCACCTGTATTATGAATGAGGCAGCTGATGGGCTGCATCTGCTTTAGGGCCCATAGTGAGAGTTGTCGCAACACTTTCATCCTCCAACCCACGAAGTATAGCGAAAGAGTTATAATCAGATTGCGTTGTGTCTGCCGTGCGCCGAAGTATGAGCGGCCCATGCGAGGAGCTCGCTCCGATTGATCCCGAACTTGGAGGCATCACTATGCGTGTCGCTTGCTGCTGACGTGGCACAATCACCGCCTTGCCCTTAGCTCCCACTTGGCGCCATTCCTTCGTAGGTCCGTGGGCCGTTGTTTGGTTCAGTCGCGTAGTCTCCCTAGCAACATCCGCCCCGGCAATAATCTGTGGAGTAGTCACAGGTTTCATGCGTGGCTTAGGTGGCCGCGGCTGAGAAGTTTGGCGGGGCTGCCGCATATCACTCTTAGGACATTGAGCCGCCGAATGCGCCCAAGTTGAACAGTCAGGGCATTTCGACGAGCGCCACTCGTACTCCACCCTTACAGAGACATCCCCAGCCGATCCGCCATCAGGGCGTGGCATCCGTAGGTAAAGAAGCTCTAAAAAGGGTGTATCAAGAGATTTCATCACGCAGACGCGTGCATAGTCAATACGGTCGCCCCGTGCGGTTACCCCGTCTGCAAAGAGCGGACGTCCCACAACACTAGCCACCTCACTAAGTCCTTCATGGGTCCAAAACTCGCCAGGGACATTCCACAGCTTAATCCAAAGCGGAATCTCGCTGATTTCCCGCCTCTCTAACGACATGCCAGGCCTTAAAACCTCCAATAGTAACGGTTGACCTTGCAGCAACCACGGACCCCCCTCAAGAGCTACTGTCATTGCTGTTTCAGATTCAAAGCGAAACTTGAAAAAGCCATTTGATGCTGCCCGTACTTCTAACAAGCCCGTCCACGATGAACGAACGAACCGTTCGACAAACGGGAAGTATGGCTTCTTACCAATAAAATATCCAACCAAGGTGTGTTCCCACCGTGAAAACCCTTTCATAGCGACTTCCCATGAAGGGGCCACCACTGGGACTGAATCCGCCAGGAGTGTCGAAGGTTTGTATGATAGCATGAGCCGATTTGAGCCACCCATCAATCGTGTCGATTGCCGCCCCTGCACAACCGATGCAAAATGGGCCATGGACGTGTTTAGGCGCTGAATTCACCGTGTGAGGAATCGGGTGGTCCTGAGGAGCTGTCCCAGCTGGGCCACCCTCACGGCGCTGTGATCCGTCCCAGGTACTATAGATGGCACCAAATCAGAAACCCTAGGTGTTGGGGAATCCTGTGCAACCAGGTCTGAACCTCGGGGTTCCTCGGCATTGAGTTCCTCATCCACCTCATCGTCGGCCTCAACGGACCCCATGACCACGCATCGGCGCGCTGTAAACCCTCGCGGCGGAGGCGTCGCTGGTCTACCCCACGGAGTTCGGCGATTAGGGCATGATGGATTCTTCAAAATTCCTTTAAGTGGCATAGACCCACCCCCAAGTCGCTGCGGCGAGCCACGCTGAGCAGACGGATTGACCCCCACCATCACAGTTGCATCAGATCTACCCGGCACAGCAAGTTGGTCCGGCCCATTAGGGCAAGAAACCGTTCCTCGTCAAAACAGGCGCCGAACGCTGGGTACGCCGCCTTCAGGGCCGTCAGATCCGGCAAGCCCCCGGTGAGATCGGGGGTAATCTCCGTAGCCGTGCTCCCCGTCGCGATCGGAATTGGGTGCACCTCCCCGATTCCGTGTTCAGATATCGCGAGATCGCGCGCCGACATCTCCAACCCCATGGTCCGACCTCCTACTTGCCGATCAGACCCCATCGGCACCGTCTTCTCCGTCAGTGATCCCGCCAGCCCATCTGAATGAGACGCCATTCAAAAACCTAGACGCTGATGCAAAATCCCGCCACAAACCACCCCCAACCACCATCCCCTCCGCCACCTGAGTGATGGAGAAGGGATTCCCTATCACCGGCCGGCCACCAAGGAGTGAGGTTGGCCGGCCACCTGAGTGAAACTATTAAATTTCAAAAAAACCCTACTGTGTGAAAATCGCACACACTGAAGGTGAAACGATTGAAAATTTCAGACGATCTTACCCTTCTTCAATTTTTGAAATGTTACTTTAGTATGTCGTCTTAAAGAAATGGATGCCTATTCTCTAGGAAATGATAATTGTCCTCCGATTCTCAAGAGAGGCAAATATACAGTCTGGAGAAGCCGATTCTAAATTTCATAGAGCTAAAGGAACAGGCAGAAGACCTTCCCTCATTAATTGAGCAAGGTCCAGCTCAGTTCTGGGTAAATGTTCCCAGTGACAACACTGCAAACCCTCCAATTCCTACCTCTAGGCGACTGAAAGAGCCTAGGGAATTATACTACGGAGGAAGAAGTGAGAGCAAAAGCTGACCTAATAGCCAAGAACACTCTTATGCAAGGAATCCCAAATAATATCTATCGACAGATCGATAGTATTCCAACCGCTAAGGGAATGTGGGATGAGCTGGACAAGATGATGCAACGAACAGAAGTCGGTATCAAGGCCAAGAAGGCTAATATTCTCACAGCATACGATTCATTCAGAGCTAAATCGGAGGAGTGCTTACATGATCTCTACCAGAGATATCTCACCCTCTTAAATCAGATGAGGAAAATCGAAATCACTAAGACAAACATGGAAACCAACATCAGATTTCTTTCCTCTCTGCCCTCAGAATGGAAAAAGATATCCACTCAGATCAGACAGAATAAAGACCTCGAGGAGCTGGATATCCATGCCATGTTTGACAATCTCGCACAGCACGAGGAAGACGTAAGCGAGATTCAGAAGGAGCAGAAGGGCAAATTATCGATGACTCAGTTGCCCTAGTCTCGGACAAGAGGAGCTCAAAATTGCGAAAAAAAAATATCGTTAAGCCTCCTACCCCCTCAGAATCTGAAGTCGAATCAGATTCAAACATGGAGCCTAACATGAAAATACTGGGAAAGTAGGCGCTGATTGGGAAAATGATGAACAAATAGTACTTCAAAAAGAAGTCCTCATCATCAGCCAATCGACTTAGGACCTCATGCACGAAGAACAAAGAACGTGCACCTGAGACTTCTGAAGTCAAGACTATCAAAGAACCGACCAAATGCTTTAACTGCGGAAAACCTGGTCATTATGCCAGAGAGTGCACTCTCCCGAAGAAGAGAGACGCTAATTACTACTCCAGGAGGCTTCAACTTACAAAACAAAAGAAAGCTGGAGTAGCTCTAATGGCAGAACAAGACCACTGGCTCGAGGACACGTCTAGCTCAGAGGAAGAGAATCTAGCCCTAATGGCCCGCTAGACAAACATTCTGACGCCGAAACCTCAAACACGACGGACGAGGACCAAGCATCCGAATATTCACATGAGTAGTCTCTCCTTCCACATTATTGACCATGTTAGAATCGTATCAATTAGCATACACTAACATGCAACGTGAGCAGAAAAGCGTAAAGGAAGTAGAGAAGAAACTAGCTAAGACTCAGGAGAAAATAACTAGTCTTGAATCAGAACTTAGAAGCTCTAATGACAAAATAGAAGATCTAACTGAGAGCTTAAGACTTAGTGAGACTAGTAACCTTCAAATTAAGGATCCTCCAAAAGAGACACATGATTTAAAAGTTAAGGAATTAGAAGTCATGCTAGAAAATAACTATAATTGTTTGATTAGAAATCTCAATGAGAAAGCTAATCTCAATTGTAGATTAACAGAAGCAACTTCCAAAATCACTCATCTAGAAGCCGAATTAGATAAATCTAATACGAAGGTTTGTGAACTTGTGAAGGACCTAGATGCCTGTAAAGTCGCCAAATTAACGGTGGAAAATAACTTTGCTCTTTTAGGAGATGAGCGTAAGAAGCTATATATTACAATCAAGAAATTAGAAGATCTTTTTGTGAAAAGGGCACATACTGATCAAACTATATTTTTGAATCAGCCAAAGGACTTAGAATTCTATGACTATACGTATGGCTTGGGCTATGAGAAACCACATAACCTGAAGAAAGTTAACTGCAAACAACTTTATGATATCTCGTACATGGGTCTCGGACTAACTTCTCTCATGAACTTTACCAACTCAAAAGTAACATTTTAGGAAGAAGAAGCCAAGAGACAAGCCAATACAAGGGCTGAAATACCCTTTTCATACATCGAACTGAATCAACACGACAAAACTTGGGTACCTCCCAAGGGCTGGAGCCTGGAACCTGTTAATTTTCTTGAAGATCATTCTAAAAATGATCCTTATCCCAGCTGTCCCTCACTTCTTCTCTTTGCTTCCTGCGCTTTCGCAATTCTGGTCTCTGCTTGCTCCGCTAGGATTGCTCGCTCGGCAACACGAGCGTAAGTTTTCCCCTCTACGTCGTACATACTCACGTTCCGGTAGATCTCAGGCTTGAGACCTTCCAGGAAGCGCTCAATCTTTAGTTCATCAGTAGCCACCATGTGTGGTGCAAACCTTGATAGTTGCTCGAACTTGCGGATATAATCTGCTACCCTCATCCCTCCCTGTTTAAGGTTGATAAATTCATTCATCTTCTGTGCTCGATCCGGGGCTGTGAAGTAGTTCCCCTGGAATAGCGCCTTGAACCTCTCCCAGGTCATGGTAGCGGGATTTTCAAGCACTTCAACAGTGTCCCACCAGTAGCCCGCGTTCCTGCGTAGCATAAAAGTGGCACAAATTACTTTACCGACATCGGGTAGGTGGCTGACATGGAACATGCTCTCTATCGTCCTAAGCCAATCCTCCACCATCGTAGGATCGGCGGCTTCCTCGAAAGTTGGGGGATTTAATCTTCGGAATCGCTCCCCAGCGACTTCTACGCGTTCAATTCCCGGTGATGCGTGTCGTTCAGACGAGCTCTGACGATGGAGGAGCTCGTTAATTTGTTTCGACTGTCGTCGGATTAGGTCGGTTAGTCGGGAAATGATAGAACGATCGTCGTTTGGTGGGGACTCTGACCCCGACCTACGACTAGATTCGCCTACCTCTCTACGTGTTCTCGGCATTTTCAAGTATAAAACACAAACGACCAGTATTAATCACTACGCATTTCCATCAAATGTTAGAACTTACAGGCAAGGTTGGTTCTCCCGGCTTTTGAGCGGCGGTATATGGACAGTCTTCAGAATCTAGAGCCGAAGCTCTGATACCACCAGTAACGACCTACTTTTTCGAATTAAGATATTTGGCGGATTTTCGCAACGAAAGCTGCGGAAAGCCCATTTAATAAAAAACTTTTGAAAGGAATAATATACATAAATAAAAATATTGTTTTACAAAAGTGTCTTTACACGGGCCTTAGCCCCAAAATATCAAAAATACTAAAGCCGCTCCACAGGTCGCATCCATGTACCGATCTCGCCCTCAAAAGCCCGTGGAGTCACCGCCACCAGCCGCTAGCCTAGTCCTGACGTTCCCCGACGTCGGACTCATCATTACCTACATCACGTAAAGGCCTGAGCGATACGCTCAGTAGGTGTATTCATGCAAATGCAGCGTGCACTCAATCCCAATTCCGACACCTCACCGCATAATATAATGCAATGCACACTCATTCTCACACTCTACTCTATCTCAATATCAGGGCCCTAGGTTAGACTCGCCACCCCCGCGCGCAAAAGACTACTGGGTAGCTACTCCCAAGTCTCGCGGCAGACCACGCTAGTAGTGCACTAAACGATCACGCCAGTGTCCTCCTACTAGGTCGGTCCGCACTCAAAACGAAAATCCCGTCCGACGGTTTTGCACCCCGGGTTGCACTACCACGCTCTCCCCGGGTAGACAGATCGATCACGCCTGTCTGCCATCCCTGAGCATAATAAAGGTGGTTTGCACCTCGGGCTGCTCACATCCGAGTAGACAGATCGATCACGCCTGTCTCCCACCAGGTGCCTTGCGAGTCTAACCTCATCCTCACAATCGTCTCATTCTACCCCGCTGACACAACCCCCTTACGGTACGTGTCACCACTCACGTGGTCATCATCTCCCAAAATGTCGTGACATGCCGTGAAGTGAAATGCATACAATATAAAATCACATAAAATTACTGTTTATATCACTTTAAAGTTCAAAAGTCTTCTAGCTCTATTTCCAAAAATGGACTAAGTGTAGAAAAGGACCTAATTGAACAAAAAGCCCAACTAAGTCTAAGCCTAAGTCAACGCGCCCAAGATAGTCAGGGAAAGGAATTTGCCCGATTTGAATTTGGCCGCAATCGCTCGATTTGTCGAAAAGGGCATTCGCCCGATTGGAATCAAGCTACGATCACCCGATTTGATCTGAGAGCTCGGCGATTTAACTTCTGCTCGATTTCAATCCAGCCAGAAATCGCCCGATTTGATTACGAGCTCGGCGATTTTATCTTTAGCCCGATTTCTCGATTCAACTTGAGTCGCCCGATTTTTAGGCCTCCATTGGAATCGCCCGATTTGGGAAGATAGGCATTTCGCACGATTTGAATACACTCGGCGATTTCGCTTTCGCCCAATTCCTCACATCGCAAACCCACGTTCACACATTTGCCAATCGCCCGATTGGGGATGTTAGTTTTCGCCCAATTTTGGAAATACTCGGCGATTTCATCAATCGACCGAGCCTGCTAAAATTCTTATCAAATCGCCCGCAAGTGGTTAAGGTATTATTCAAAAATTCAACGTGTCCTAATTCGCCCGATTTCTAGTTTCGCCCGATTCTACTTAACAAGAAATTTAAACACCAAACCTTAACTAAGATCCACTCGATTCTACATTTTGCCCGATTCCAAAATAATATTCTAACTAAGGATTTGCCCGACCCTAAGTTACGCCCGATTTCCCAGATCGCCCGATTTTCCACATAACACACTCAACTTAATTGTGAGTCGATCGCCCGATCGATGATCATTTTCCCGAATTATCTCCCAAGCATATAAAGCATGCAACACATGTAATTTCACCCAAAAACCCATATATTGGGTTCGAAACTTAGCATATAGCATCCAGCAATTAAAATCACGTAGTCCAAAGTTCATTATTTCGAATTTGAATGTCCGAAACATCCAAGTTTGAAAATTTGAACTTATTTATGTGTTGTAGGTGAAGAAATCCACCTACCTCACTTCCTAAGTTAGCTTCGAGGTTTTGGTGATGGTGATCTTAGCTGAAAAATCCTTTGCTCTTCACGTTGGTTTTGAGAACTTGCCAATGGGGTCTTTTTCTTTCTCTTCCTTCTTCACGTTTTTCTTTGACTAATAATAATTGTTTTAAGCTAAGTGGGAATGGGAGGTATGGCCCTCACGTTGATTCCCTTGTTTTATGGAAGATATTATCCTTAAGTCATTAGGCCAATGAAAGAAAGTTCTATTTGGGCCTTAAAGTGTTTTTCCACTACTTTAAAATTATTTGAGCCATTCTTTTATTATTTAACCATTCCTACTTGGGCCACAATATTATTTCGGAAATATTATTCATTGGATTTATCAAATTGTGTCCAAAATGTTTAGATCAAATATGGTTTGGGCCGAAACTCTCACTCGGTTTTCCAATCCGCTCGAACATAACTTTCATTAATTTCAAACTTGTACAAAATTAATTACGTCCTAACCCCATATTAAAATTACGGTCGTTACAAAGCACCACGTGGAGTGGCACCTACTATAGGAAATTAAATCACTTTAACAAAGAAAAGAGCGCAAAAAAATAAAATTTGCAATTAACGGATTGAATTGGTTACATATCATACGGAATCAATTTTCTATTATTGTTGAATTTGTGTCAATAGGATGAGTTATTTATAGAGTTACTTATATAAATTTTCGGGAGAAAACTCCGAATTGCACCCGTTGTTTACCCACGAACCAATCTAGTCCCCAGGACCAATTTAGTCCTTGATGTTGCTAATTTTGAATTAATTTATTCCTCCCATTAGTTTGATAGTTAGTTTTGACGGAAAAATGACACGTGTCAACTGTCATTTGCCAAACTTAAAAAATCATAAATTACTATTAAAAGAGGATTCTATGCGTCTACTAAATAAAGTAAGTACAAATTGAAATTACGGCGAACCGTTTACAAAAATAGCCCTTGACTCAGTCAACTTTAGAAAAATAGCCTCGTTGACGTTTTCTTGGTCAAATGGCCGTTATTTTAATTAACTGTTAACCATCTTCTTTAAACACTCGTTAATTAACTAAAAATAAAAGAAAAAGATAAATAAATACACATACATACAATCAGTATCTATATAAAAGAAACTAAACCCCATTTAACGCACAACAGCACGTAATAATTACTACAACCACCCAGATCGATCCATCCTTTCTTCTTCATTGTCTCTAAGAACAAACAGCCTCATTTTTGTCACTAAGTCGAGCTCAAAGTTTGCGAAACAAGTCTTGAAAGAAACACCCAGCTCTAACTCTTTACAGTAAGTTTTTTCGTTTCAAATTATGAATTTTAACCCTCGAAATTACGTGATTGTGTCAAAGAGATGATGTGTGGCCGAATTTTCAGTTGGATGGACGAAACTCGTGGTACCCGCACATATATCCACAAGGGCCCCATGCATCAGATCTGGGGCCCCGCGCATCTTTACATGGTTCCCGAACGCTGGTGCCGCGCATCAGTGCAGGGGCCGCGCGCACTAGAGCACGAGTCTCAGTGCAGGGGCCCCAGGAGCTGGTGTTGGGGTCCCGCGCATCAGCGCATGGGCCACGTGCTAGGGCAGGGGTCCCGCACACTAGAGCTTGGGTCCCACGCAATAGAGCTTGGTTCCCGTACACTATAGCGCGCTGTCGCGCACATGAGCGCTGAGGACCAGTGCATCAGTGCCGCTCGCGCACTAGAGCAGAAGTCTTGCGCACTTGAGCAGGGGTCCCGCGCATCAGTGTGTGGGCCCCGAGCTGCAGTGAAGGGGTCCTGCGCTATATGTTGGGGTTTTCGAGTGAACTGTTACGGTTTTCGAGAGCTGTAGGATTTTCGAAAGCTCTTAGGGTTTTGCAAGCTGTTCGGGCTTCAATTATGTCTCGAAATCACATTATCGAACACACAACATTCGAAATAACATTTTCGGAAACTAGGGTTTTTGCAAACTAGGGTTTCGCAAGACGTAGGGTTTTCGCAAGTAGGGTTGTAGATCTGATAAATTTTACTTCTATTGCAAGCGGTAATCATGATGATTAACATTGTATTCCAAGTCAAGGATCAGTGGATAATTTGCGAGGACAATACCTCGAAGTGGTGTCCTCTTCTTACTCATAGATGGCAATTAATCTTGGTCGACGAGGAAACATGCACGTTGGAAGACGTGAAGGATGAGATTGTGAAGGTATTGTCTCTACGCAGCGACAATTCCAAACTCATGTTAAGCTATATGCCTAGCGTAGTTTACGATTCCCACGACCCATCTACGTCGAGAATGACTACGGTATACGTGCATACCTTGGTTTTGGTGGTCCATAGCCTAGACCCCGTGCTCCATGTTGAGATTGCGTTATTTGTCAGTGCTACACCACCACAAGCTCATCTTAATGACTAATTGAATTTCAACGTCGGCCTAATAGAGCAGTGCGACGCAAATGAGGAAATTCATTCCGTGGAGGGTTACATGTACGACACATCTAACTACCAATCTTACCATCTTTCTGAATACGAGGGCTTTTAGGAAGATCAAACCGGACAGTGCGAGAATCAAAATGAGAATGAAGATGATCCGGTCGAACAACTCGAGGTTCATTATGCTCTGGAAAGTGATAATGACGATGTCGACGTCCCGGAGCATAACTCTCCACATGCAGACGATGGCACGTATGGATTTGGGGATGGTTCAAGCGAGGGATGCACATGGCGAGTACGAGCTGCACAGGACAAGGACTCTTTTTTCTCAATACGAACGTACTGCGGCAAGCACGCATGCGGGGTTTCTCATCGTCGCCGTAGACATCGGCACGGAAGAAGTTCATCAGTCATATCGAGCGTTCTGTTGGACCATTTCACCTGCCCTAAAGACATTCCGAAACCCAAGTCAATCATGTCGATGATGCAGAACAAGGGAGTAGATGTCTCGTACTACAAGGCTTGGAAAGGCAAGCAACTAGCATCGGACGAATTAGTCGGTAACAGAGACGATTGTTACGGTTTACTTCCGGCGTACTTGGATGCGTTGAGGCAAGCAAATATTGACAGCATAATGGATTGGGAGATGGACGACGAAAGGAGGTTCAAATATACGTTCTTAACATACGGCGCATCCATTAGAGGATCTGCATACATGAGAAAAGTCGTATCTATCGATGCAACTTTTTGAAGGGTAAGTATAAAGGAGTTTTGCTCATTGCTACGGCGCAAGATGGCGATTACCATCAATAACCTCTCGCATGGGGTCTTGCTGACGCGGAGGGAAACGAATCTTGGACGTGGTTTCTCACCAGATTGAGGCATTTCGTACTGGACAATAACGAACTCGTGATAATTTATGACCGAATAACGGTATAAAGAATGTCATCTCGGTTGTGTTTTCAAATTCGTTTCACGGTTTCTGCGCGAATGCCTACACCAAGGCCGTGTGCGATGCAACATTACGAAGCCCTAAAATCAAAACTCCCGAACGCTTATGCCTATATTGAGCAAATTGAAAAGCGGTGGACGAGGGCATATTGCCTAAATCGACCAAATGAATCCGAGACGATAAATGCGGCTCGGACGTTTTCGGGATGCCGCTAATAACCAACGAATGGCAAGTGCTTTTCCTTGTGTGGATCCTATTTCAATGGGAACTTGATGAGTCGATCCACCTACACGTCTTGGTTTTACTGCTATATCGGGAGTTACTCCACGTATTGCTTGACGTAAAACAGATAGTGGATTTGTTTCTGTCTTTTGTTGAATTTTTTTCATGGCTCGATAGATAATTTGATAAGCCAATGATTTTTTTCCGTGTTTCAGAATACGGTTAACCAACATGTTAACTTATCGATTCCGATAAATTGGATCGGGCGCGAGTAGAGAACTTCCAATTATAGGATTGTTGCGCTCGATTCGCCGATTAACACAGCTTGGTTCAGTAAGCATCGAAGAGCATGCGAAGCTTCAATCGCATCGAATACGACGTTATTTACGCCGAAGGTCGAGTCAATCCTCCACGACAATTTCGTTGGATCGCAAAGATTTCATGTGTCGGAAGTTGGGCGTCTAACATATAACGTATACGGCCACAACGTGAACGAGGTCATCGAACTAGAGTTGCGTACATGCACCTGTAAGATGTTTGACATCGACCGAGTTTCTTGCCCACACGAGATTGCTGCTTGTGGTTATGCCAACGTCGACATGGGTTCACTAGTTCATGCTTATTACAGCTTGGAAATTTGGAAGTTAGCTTACGAAGGTACTATATGGCCAATGTCCGAACACATTGAAAGAAGTGTTGAAATGATGTCACCTCATTTCAAGGAACAACGTGGGAGACCACAGAAAAATAGGTTGCCTTCTGTTGGCGAGTTTAGCAGGAGGTAAAACCTCTAAATTTAGGGTTTTCTAATGTAATAGAACCTAATTATGAGTGTTATGATCGATATGATATTGTTTGAGGTATGTAATGTAATATAATGAAATTATGGTTTTCTAATGTAATATAACCTAATTATGCGGGTTTTTAAGTCCATTATTAAAGTTAGAGTTTTAAAATCAGGGTACCCGCACTAGCTCATGCGCGTGGTTCCCACAGTTACCGCATGGGACCGTGCAAATGCCCATTGGACCCGCGCATTTTCAGGCGGGGTCCCGTGCATATGCCTGCGGGACCGGTGATTATGCGCACGGGACCCGTGCTTACACGCGCTGTATAAAATAGCAAACTAACCTAGTTTTGCTAAAAAAAATTAAAATCCTAATATTCAATTATTTGTCTTCCTCTGAGGACAACTTTTTTTGAATTATTGGTCAATTATTTGTCTGTAATATGTCAGCTCTGAGGGTGTCGAGATGCCTTGTCAATTCTGATGTGATTTTTGTTCGAAATTATTTAATCTGGTGTAAAATCGCGAAAATAGTCGCAGGGTCCCCGCACATAAGCCTTGAGGACCAGGGCTCATGAGCAGTGGACCCGCGCTAGCTGATGCGCGTTGGATGCACGGAACTCGTGCTTATGCGCGAAGGTCCCTTGCTTTCGCGCACTGGTCTCATGCTCATGTGCGGGGGTCCCGTGCTTAATTGCTTGATCTCCAGCGCATAAGTTTGGTCCCGTGCGCAACAGACAGGTCCCGTGCTGATATTACATTGATTAGTCAACAATAATTGGTCAATTATTGGTCTTTTACCTTTTATGTGATATTGTCAGTGTCATAACAGTAATATGTCAAATCTGAATTGATTTTCGATGTGTGAAAATGCAGCTCACGGGTTTTTTAAAAATAGTTTCGGTAATTATAATATATAATTTTTGTTCATATTAAATCTTAAAAAAAATTAATCATAACGAAAAATTACTCTAAATAATTAATCTTGACCAAAATATTACTCTTAACTCGTTAATGATATAAAAAAATCACATTATTTATTTATTGTTTTGAGTGTCACGTTGATGAATTGGTTGGATGTCACAATAATGGAGCAAATTTACATAATGTGGTGCCTCGCCTTCTACTACTTATTTTATTCCTAATTCGCATGACTATCTAAGTACTGATAGTAAAGTTATCCGACAATACGTATAAAATTTTTCCTTTTATATAAAGGAAATCATCCTGTACAATCAAAATATTGTCCCAACGCTAATTACATAGGATGGGTACATAGACGCGGCAAAAGAAAACCCTATCGCCCTCCACACAGGTCGCATCCATGTACACACTCCACCCTCAAAAGTCCCCGGAGGCTTCAAAAGTTGGCCGTGCCATAAAAAAAGATCACGTACCGTGATCGTGCGAACCTACAACACATAAAAACATGGGATGAGCTATAAAGCTCAGTAAGTGAAAATTATGCATGTTGTGCACGTGTCGTAATTCGCAAAGGCATCCGCGCCAATGCTTTCTAATTCTCGTATCTCATTCTCTTTTTCATTCTAATTCAGGGCCCTCAGCTGACTTGCTACGCGCACCATCCTGAGCTCAATTCCAATAAGGATAAAATACAATAGCGGGCTACTCCAGCTGGACCTACACTAGGGTTTTCCCCTAGGTAGTCGTTTACTGGTTGCCAAACTATCTAGCGGTTGCCTTTCCTGGTCACCGGCTGTGCCCACACCAGTTAACTGGGTTGCTATTTACCGGGCAATTCAAGCCAGGTCGCTTCTTCCCGCTACAGTTAAAATTCAAGTGCATATATTCAACGGCTTACATCCCGTCATAGTGCTTCGTAGAAGTAGCTCTGACTCAACTTCGAGTCAACATCAAATGCCCATATCGGTAAATATTCATCACACACAGGCGATCATATACTGTGCATGCTCACATATCATAACCCTCGTGTAACTCGTGCATGCACGTGGAAATGCATACGTGTATAGTACAAAATACTTATCATGTCATATCACGTTTCAGGTATTTCACATAATTTTACAGAAACAGATAACCACATTAAATATGTACACATAATTTATTTTGTGTTGTAGTGAAAATTCCCACGTACCTATCGTCCGGGAATTATTTGCTACTGATCCGGCGAAATTCCTAATTTCGACCTTAAACATAAATAAAAAGATCAGTATACTATCTAATTTATTTAACCATCTACGTTTTCTAGTTTCCTTTATATATTAAAATGTTAGCTAAGGAACTCTATTAGACAGGTAATTATTTAAAAATTACGTCCAGTCAAATCGATCTGCGAACTGCTTAGGTGAGTGACTGAACTCGCGAACTATTTATGATTCGCGAAGTGTGGCTCGCAAGTCGCAAATCTTCTCACAGCCCGTAAAAAGAATCCCAACTCGTGAAATTACGTGGATTCGTGAAGTTATTGGTCTAATTCATAACAAGTGAAGTCTTATGTGGCTTTTAATATTATTTTATTCTCTTGAACTTTGCATGCATAATTCCAACATTAATTCAATTCGTGAAGTTTCATAGAGATTATAATATTTTTCTATTCACTTAGGCTTCGTGAATCTCCCCTAGTGTATGTACAATTCCCAACTCTACTTTGTTGACTAGTATTATAACTCGTGTGAAGTGCTCATTGGTTCTTGAAATACCCACTTCGTGAATCACCTTTCCACTAACCTATTTATGTCATAATGGGTTTACAAAGTCTCTAATAATTCGCCAAGTCAACTATTAATTCGTGAAGTTCACCTAGACCACATACAATTCGCCAAATGCAATTCGTGAAGCACCTTCTCACCGTTAGCGAAATTTTCATCATACAATTCGTCAACTTTTGCCTCGTTTCGCGAAGTCACACTTTCGCGAATCCTAACAATAAAAACTCGTGTAATTCGTGAAGTTTATCTGTCTCACTCTCACAATTCGTCACCTAATATGAATCCGTGAAATCCTTATTTCATAAATAATTTACGTACCTTTGTGCTTGAAATTCTCGATCAAAAGTCATATTTTTCTAAGAACAGTTTAAATCCCATAAGAACTCCAAATATATTTTCAAATCTTCAGACATCATTTATACATTAAAATTAAATCTTAAGAAAACCAATCCTCACACCTTCGATTAAAAGGTTTATTTTTCAAGAACACTATAATTATCCTAAGAACTTTAACCACTCTAAAACCCTTAAAATTAAACCTATGTAAAAACCCTAAGTAATAGATATTTTCGTGCCTGAGGTTCTTAAAACATATTACTACTTGACTGAGAATTCATAAAACCATGATAAAAGAATATGCCTACCCCAAGCTTCATTACAAAACGTGATTATCAGAACTTTAAGTATTCTCAAATCCCTCGAAGACTAAACCTGTACAAGCCTTAATCACATGATGGTTTCGTTCTTGAAATAGCATGCTATTATTTAAATAAAAACATAAAGTTAAAGCAAAAATTATACCTATTCCAAGCTTAGGTATGGGTTTCGTTTGAATTCTCTCTTTTTCGCCACTTCACACTTTCGATAATTTCCTATATCTTGTGTTTTACTTGTTCTACTAACCAAATGATGTCATCTCTTTACTTTAACAATGTTTATCCTAACTTCTGTGTAATAACTATTATAATAATTTTAAATATATTTCCCCCTCATTAAGTAATCGAGCCATGATAGCTCCAACTCTTACTTCTCCAACTAACTATAAAAATCATTACTTCTCCAACTAACTATAAAAATCATTATTGGTCATCTAATTTTAAATACATTTCCTCGTAGCAAAGAAATCGGACCCATCTATTTGGGTTTCTAAGTTTTAAAATTCGTTCTAATATCTCCTTTGAAGTTTATTCTACTAAGTTAGAATTTCCTAATTGCACATAATTAAATAAACACGTAATATGCAGTCACGTAGACATATAACATGCATGCAAATTTATTGGTCTGCTTACTTACGGGACCCGGATATTACACATAAGAACAACTTGCCTTATGTTAGTGAATCCGTTAGGATGTAACAAATGAAAAATCGTTGCCAATCATTGGAAAAGGCCATTATTTCCGAAGATATGATATTATATGACGTATTATATTCGTATGGAGGCTGAATCAAAGTTCGAATTTATTTAATCTGGTGTAAAATCGCGAAAATAGTCGCAGGGTCCCCGCACATGAGCGCTCAGGACCAGGGCTCATGAGCAGTGGACCCGCGTTAGCTGATGCGCGTTGGATGTGCGGGACCCGTGCTTATGCGCGAAGGTCCCTTGCTTTCACGCACGGTTCCCATGCTCATGTGCGGGGACCCGTGCTTAATTGCTTGGTCCCCAGCGCATAAGTTTGGTCCCGTGCGCAATAGACCGGCCCCGTGCGGATATTACATTGATTAGTCAACAATAATTAGTCAATTATTGGTATTTTATTTTTTCTAGGATATTGTTGGTATCATAACAGTAATGTCAAATCTGAATTGATTTCGATGTGCGACAAAAAAACCAGATCACGGGTTTTTTAGTATTAATCATAAATTCATATTAAATCTTAAGAAAATTAATCATAACGAAAAATTACTCTAAAAAAATTAATCTTGACCAAAAAATTACTCTTAACTCGTTAATGTATATAAAAAAATTCACATTATTTAGTTATTGTTTTGAACTGCCCGATTTGATGTGATAAAATAAAAAAAATATTTGACATACATTATTCGTCATAAAAAAAAAATTCATTGGGATGATAATTATTTATACCATGCGTACCACTCGTTACGGAAAATCGATAGAGCAAGAAATTTCCGAAATTTCGTAATTTGCTCAATCGTCAGGTTGGAAACGTCGTCATCTTTGAGAGACAGTGCTACCCGTAACAGGTGAACCCCACATTCTCCCCTGAAATGTTACACAATATACTTACGCGAAAATCGTCGTAAAAAATTACTAATAATACAGAAGGATACTTACCTTTCTTGCTGCTTGCCGAACCTCGGATGGCGCTTAACTGACCATTTATGGGATCGGTTCTTGAGTAATCCCATGTGCACTAATATCACCGGGATTACCAGTTGAATTGTCGACAGTTGTCGTTAGGTTGCGCATGTCCTTGTCGAAAGACTCGTCGGAGTCGTATATCGTCATCGTCTTTGCCTCCAGTCGGCGACGCATAGCACCCAATGAGCAATCGTTTGCACTGAGATGACGATGAAATCTGCATATCTCCACAACATCGACGCCCAATTTTGCTCATATCCATCCGCGACATGGGCCCACATAGGAAGCATCCCCTTTTCGACGTGCCCATCACTGTCTAGGCCTTGTAGGTCGATCGCGGACTTAAATGAATATCCCATGTACGCTAAATTCTTCGCGCAAAAGGAGTGTTTTTGCATTTCAAGGAACCCTCGCATGGATTCATTTATATGCTGAAAAAAAAAACAATAACGACTTTATAAATTAAGATCATTGCAAAATTAATGAAGGCGGACAAGTGCGTACCGCGTCATCGAGCCATTTCGTTGGCGTGGCTAGCTCCTCAAACCAGTCTCGCTTATACTTGTCGATCGCGCATTGGACCCACTCCTCGTCGACCAGCGACTGTATTTCCTTCTCTATGGCGGACCATAGCCTTATTTTTTTTATTAATATGGACCTCCACGCGCGAGAACTGATTGCTCATAGCACCGGTCGACGGAGGCTCAATGTATGGCGACAGTTGGTACTTTGACGAATTCCTTTGCCGCTCCTCCGGGGTCGCCTCGACCACAGCTTTTCCCTGGTCTGCCACCGTCGGCCCCGTCGACTGATCCGCAGCAGCCGATATTGGTGTCGTCGACTCGTCCCAGTCGACGCCCCTATAGTAGATGGGTCCTTCTCATAATAAGGCTCGCTCTGCGCGTCGACGTCACCATCCCACCGTGATAGAACGTAAGAGCTGCTATCCCATTTACGGCCCCATCCCCACGTGGACGAACTGGGTGGATCCGATCTCACATATTCATCCCACCCAGTCGAACTTGGCTCGTCGCCTAGGACGCATATTAAATTGTATGATACGCTCATAAATTAAACTTGAATAAGGGATAAAGATAGATATTGTGACTCGGCGCGTCGGTATGTGTGTGTGGACTGAATAAACTTGTCCAGTCGTGCCGTAGCTCTTGCAACTCATGGCAACTCGTTGGATGCTTTCGCCCAACCCTTGCATCGAGTTGAATCGCTCCTCGTACATTTCGGAGCGTCGATCGTAATCGCCTCGGAATTGCAAAAAGTCGTTTCCGAGCTGCTCGAACCGGCCGCTAAGCGTGTCGAAGCCGCTGCTAAGCGTGTCGAACCGCGCGCCAAGGTTGTCGAAGTGCCGGTCCATGCAGCGCGAAAATTCGTCGAACTGCTCCCACGACAAATACCCATACCAGTGCGATGGCCCTGCTCCATGTGGCGGCGATCGCGCGGAACTGGCAATAGCCGCCAACTTCGGACATCCCTTCCGATGCCATTAATTCGTGACCCACCGGCATATACGCGGCCTCGCCCCCTCCAACTCTCTATGTTGAGCAAATTGCTCAGCGAGGCCCGGTACGCATTCGTTTGCTAATATCTGAAGACCAAAGACACAAATAATCTTAGCAACCAGACGAAACCCTAACCTCACAAGATCATTCAAAGATAAAATCCTAACCTGAAGTGGATGTACGAATCCACTAACCAGCTTACTCTCCCTAACCTCCTTTAAATCTTGTTTCAGCGACCGTATTGCCACTCTGAAAGCCACGGAGCCCCAAGGGTAACGATCGAAGGCTGTCGAGTCTTCGACTAAATAAACGATCCAAGAAGGAAGGCTGGTATCCTCCTTGGAAAGTCGGGGCAGCAAGACGTGCCCGCAAAGTAGAGGTTCGCCAACTTCCACTTCTCATCGTCGACGCGCACCGTATTGTTGGCAGCCAACTCCTCCAACCCGCTGCTCAATGTACGACAAACGAATCGTCAGCGCCGATCGATCGGGGAAACGTCGACAAATTCCTCCCTGACATTCACATCCGGTTCGGCTGCGAACTTCAGCCCCGTGATTAGGTAATACTCTATTTTTTGAAAAACAGAGTGGTTTCTTCCCGAGCATCATCCAAAGCTCCTCACGATCATGAAGCTCCGTCTGTCTCTTGATGAGATACCGCAACAATTGCACCGACAGATTGAAATTGGCGGCAACTTCGACGAGCCTGCCGAACGGACTCCCTTCCATAAACACTACCAGCTCGTCCTCGTTTAGCCAATCGACAATCTTCTCGTTTGCTTCGTCGTAGAGTGAAGTGAGATGTAACCGGCACTCACGGTCTTCGACGCCTCCAGCAATTTGCTTCTTCAATATAACCTAAAAATAAGAAATTGTAAGCTAATTAGATCGGATGATGCTGCGGGCAAGTTGCTTATTATTGGATCTGCTTCCACACACGGGTCCCCTGCCATGCTGCGCGGGGACCCCGAGCTTATGTGCGGGTCCCGTGCGCTTGCACGCACGGGTTGTGGCGCCCCGCCTTCTACTACTTATTTTATTCCTAATTCGCATGACTATCTAAGTACTGATAGTTAAGTTATCCGAAAATACGTATAAAATTTTTCCTTTTATATAAAGGAAATCATTATATACATCAAAATATTATCCCAACACTATTTACATAGGACGGGTACATAGACGCAGCAAAAGAAAACTCTAACGCCCGCCACACAGGTCGCATCCATGTACACACTCCGCCCTCAAAAATTCTCGGAGGCTTCAAAAGTTGGCCTTGCCATAAGATCACGTGTAGTGATTGTGCGAACCTACAACACATAAAAACATGGGATGAGCTGTAAAGTTCAGTAAGTGAAAATTATTCATGCCGTGCATGTGTTGTAATTAGCAAAGGCATCCGCGCCAATGCTTTCTAATTCTCGTATCTCATTTTCTTTTTAATTCTAATTCAGGGCCCTCAGCTAACTTGCTACGCGCACCATTCTAAGCTCAATTCCATTAAAGATAAAATACAATAGCGGGCTACTCCAGCTGGACCTACACAGGGGTTTTCCCCTAGGCAGTCATTTACTGCTTGCCAAACTATATAGCGGTCGCCTTCCCTGGTCACCGGCTGTGCCCACACCAGTTAACTGGGTTGCTATTTACCGGGCAATTCAAGCCAGTTCACCTCTTCCCGCTATAATTAAAATTCAAATACATATATTCGACGGCTTACATCCCGTCATGGTGCTTTGTAGAAGTAGCTCTGACTCAACTTCGAGTCGACATCAAATGCCCATATCGGCAGATATTCATCGCACACCGGCGACCATATACTGTGCATGCTCACATCTCATAACCCTCGTGTAACACGTGCATGCACGTGGAAATGCATACGTGAATAATACAAAATACTTAACATGTCATTTCACGTAACAGGTAATTCACATAATTTAACAGAAGCAGATAATCACATAAAATATGTACACATAATTTATTTTATGTGTTGTAGTGAAATTCCCACTTACCTGTCGTCCGAGAATTATTTGCTACTGATCGGGCGAAATTCCTAATTTTCGATCTTAAGCACAAAATTAAAATGTCAGTGTACTTATTTAATTTATTATACTGTCTAAGTTTTCGAACTCCTTAAGTGGTATTTATTTTAGAAAGGGATTCGCTAAGTTAGGTCGACCCGTGAAATTCGTATAATCCGTGAAGTTTTATTTCACTATTTTTGGTTCATCTAATTCGCCAAGTTCCAGCTCCTACCTCCACTTCGCGAAGTTACATTTCACCTATACAGTTCGCTAAATTCATACAATTCGTGAAGTTTGTGGCTAGTATCAACTCTAGATTCGCTAAATTCAAACTTTCACTTATCAAATTCGCAAAGTATCTAGTTCACTAACTCATAATTCGTTAAAGTTCATATGATATTATTATTCTATTCCTACTTTGCGAATTCCATTCACAATTCGTCACTTCCCACTTACATAATCAATTCGCTAAGTTCTCAATCATTTCTCAATTCGCCAACCTATATAATTCGTAAGTTCTCTTGATCCAATCATATTTTAATCATTTTTAGCACTTAAACTCTAACACTTTCGATCAAAAACCCAATTTTTCTCAAGAACAATTTGAATATCCTGTGAACTTTGAATATTTTTCAAACCCTTCAAGAACCGATTGAATATTTTATTCATAAAATTGATCTATGTCTTATTCTACTGAAATTTAAACCTGATAAAACCGGATTATAAAGGCTCTAATTATTTCAAAAACCCTCGTGGACTAAACCTATACACCTTAATCGAATTCAACTTTCATACCTTATAATTTCTAGGCATGCTAATATATGTAAACATCAGAATAATAATTTATACCTTTCCAAGCTTTTTCTTTTTCAAATTCTTTCTTTTCCTCCTCACTTAGGTTCTTTCGATAGTGCTCCACTAGTCTTTCCATAGTGCTCCACTAAGTGTTATGATATATGAATTATTGTCTTAACTTTTGATAGCTCCTCAAATCCTCTCCCGTAAGTTTATGATATGCGCATTTCATTCTTATCCCTACCTTTCCTTGCTTGTTATAATCAACAAATGACGTTAGTTTCTACTTTAACCAAGCTTATCTAATTTTTATGTAGTAAGTTATAATATTATTATCTATTCCCTTCCTTGATAAGTCTTTGAGTGTTTCTTTTTGCGTTTAAGAAATTTTGCTACTAATATTTATTTCTTAGTACTTTGGGCTTAAATTTAAATGCACCCCAATCATGACATAGTCCAAAATTTTAATTTCAATAGTTCTATTATATAGTTCAAATTTCTTATAACTAACTTTTATTAATAATTAGTCCTACCCGGTCAATTTCCTAATAACCCATAAGCACATATAAGATGGTATCATACGTAGCATGTAATCATATAATATCGTAAAAACATGTACCATGCAGTCACATAAGTCATATAATATGTATGCAAATTTATTGGCCGGCTTACTTACGGGACTCGGATATTACACGGGTCCACAGCGCCCTCAAGTGGGACTCTTCGCTATGCTGCGCTGGGGACCCGTGCGGCTGCGCGGGACCCCTGCTCTTACGTGCGGGACCCCAGCACTTGCACGCACGGGTCCACAGCGCCCTCAAGCAGGACTCTTCGCTATGCTGCGGTGGGGACCCGTGCGTACTGCGTGGGACCCCTGCTCTTATGTGCGGAACCACAGCACTTGCACGCACGGGTCCCCAACACTAGCAAGCACGGGTCTCTGCACAAGCAAGCACAGGTCCCATACTATGTTGCGAGGGTCCCCTGCTAGCACGCACAGGTCCCCGCGTCTACATCGCACGGGTCCCCACAGCATAGCCCGGGTCTCTGCGCTAGCAAGCATGGATCCCATACTATGTTGCGGGGGTCCCCGCGCTGGCGCGCACGAATTCCCAACGCAGCATAGCACGGGTCTCTGCGCTAGCAAGCACGGGTCCCCTCCTGTGCTTCGAGGGTCCCCAGAGAGACAAAGCACGGGTCCATTGCTGTGGACCCCTGCGCTTGCCCCACGAGTCCCCTGCACTTCCACACGGATCCCTGAGCTTCAAAGCACGGGTCCCCTGCCATTGCAAGCATGGGTACCCTGCGCTTCGAATTAGGATACCCTGCGGCCTGAAATTAGGGTCCCGTGCGATGTAGACGACGGGTTCTTTATAAATTAAAAAAATTACATTCTCTGATTCGGATCTCGCGTGAACTGCCATGAATTCGGAGCTTGAAACTCGACTGTGAAGAAGAGTGTGAAGGTGAAGAGAGTATGCTTTCTTGATCGATTTTGCAAAGGTCCCGTGAAGTGAAATTGGTGGTTTATTTTTATACTTTTGCTTTTTCAGATTCTACAGTAAACCTCTGTGAAAAGCTGTAATTTTTCGTTAAGTATTGTTGATTGCCATTAAAGAACGGTAAAATAGTCTTTTACGCAGAGTAAGTAAGGGTACATTGGTCTTTTATAATTTAGGAGACTATTTTTTTAAGTTTGACTATGTCAAAGGCCTTTTTTAAAATAATCCAATTACGGCTCATCGAATAAGTGAAGGGGAGAACGACATTTTTAATCCCCGATGTTTGGGGCACGGGCGTTTCTGATCCCCATGTTTCGAGGTGACACTTTTAGTCCCCAATGCTACCGATTTTGGATGGTTTTGGTCCCTCGATTAATTTAATCGCAAATTTAAACGAAATTTAACACATGAGAGCCCATGATATCCTTTTACTCGACGTAAAACCTCATAACACATCTTGTTCTTCGACTTAAACGCACATTAGCATCATTATACATCACCTTTAGGAAAGGATCGACAACCTTGAAAATGAGTTAAATGTGATATGTAATGATGGCCACGTGCGTTTAAGTCGAAGAAGAAGATGTGCTATGAGGTTTTACGTCGAGTAAAAGGAGATCATATGCTCTCATGTGTTAAATTTCGTCTAAATTAGCGATTAAATTAATCGAGAGACCAAAACCGTTCACAATCGGTAATATTGGGACTAAAAGTGTCATCTCAGAACATGGGACCAGAAACACCCATGCCCCAAACATCGGGACTAAAAACATCGTTCGCGCGAATTGAGGCGATAAATTTTTTGAGAGAAGGTTTAGGGCGAAGAAGAAAACAAATGGTAGAATTTTCGAAAGTTAATCTCAACGATTTGGAAGACGAACATGACGAAGAAGAAGAGCCGGGCGAAGAAGCAGAATCTGCGCCACCGTTGCGAGTTGGCGAAGAGAGACAATTCAATTCAAGTAGACTGATTAAAAAGCTGATCAAAGAGGGTCTTGGTTGGGAATCTCCTAAATTCGGCGACGAAGTAACTGGTATATTCAACATTTATGCTTTGAGAGATTCACGTCCGTTCACAGAGACCCTCAAATGCGGGCTCGCTCATTTCCTCATCGAATGCAAAGATTACTGCTCTAGCTATCTCATAATCATACGTTGTGGATGAATGTGTGTCTGTTGTACGTCCCCATTTCTGTTTAGATAACGGTTTTGGTATTAGATAAGTTAACCCTGTTTATGGTTAATGGCAGTTCACTATGTTGGGATTTCGTTGGACGGGAATACCTTTGCATCTACAAGGACCAGTGCTGAGCCCTTTACTTACAAATTGGGAAGTGGTTAGTTTTCTTATGCAACAGACTTTCTACCGTGAGGCTATTTTCATGTTTCATCATCGATTTGTGTATCCGATCTTCATTTTTTATGGAACATGAGAATCACTTGACGGCTTGCAATAATGTCATTTGCTCGTTAATTTAATTTATGGTCGCAAATGCAAGTGACGTGGATAGAAAGAAATCATCTGGTTTATAGGAAGCAGTTGGACAGATTTAATTTGTGTTTTCTACTGTGATTCTATTCCCGTTTTAAGGTGTTGCTGGTCCTCTCTAGTCCTTTGTTACACCCATAGTTGCCAGTTATTACACCGTAGCTCTGAAATACTTGCTTAAGTTTTAGATTGTTTTGCGACTCATAGCTTTCATTGCTAGTTGTTTAGGGGAAGTTGTCATCGGATTAGATCAGGGAATTATTGATAAACGTATTTTCTTACGTTTATATTTGTTATATTTAAGTCGTTTGCATGATAAGTGAAGCTGTTTGGATTATTTTTGTGCTATAATATGGTTTCACAACAAAATCAAACGTTTTACGGCAGTTTTGCGACAGTTTAGTATTTCTCAATGATCACGGGGTAAACGATGTCTGATTGATCTGAAATTTTAACCATAGATAAAGGACTTGTTAATCTTGATACTGTCAAAAGGGATTCTCAATCCGATGTCTGGATTGAGAGATACGATTTTTTGAATGTACTGCTGTTTTGCAGGAAAATAGTCACGGCCGTGAATGGTTTGATTGAGGCCGTGAATGATACCAGAATGCCATTTTCTTGCTCGACTATGTCACGGCCGTGACCACTGACCTACCAAGCCGTGAAGGACCATTCATGGCCGTGAAATTGGGTGTAAGAGGCCGTGAATGTGGGCAGAAGGTCGATTTTTAAGCCCGAACTTGTCACGGCCGTGAACAATAACACCCCAAGCCGTGAACGTGGGCAGAGACGTGTTTTTCTTCAGATTTTAGGTTGTCACGGCCGTGAGGATGCATATAATAGGCCGTGAACGTCTATGTGGCGGTGTTAAAAGTCAAGCACAAGATCAGAAACGATATAACTCATTTGGGAATGAAACGTACGTCCAAGTCAAAGCAAATATCACGCGTGGGAAACAAATTCTGCATAGGACAAGGCAATTAAACGCAAGGGCTGCTCAAGAGATATTTTTGGCTGCACAAGTCTATGAAGATGATTTTGCTCATCATTTGTGGGGCTGAAGAAAGATGATAAAGGAGAAGGAAAAACTCTATATAAAGAGCGAACGTGAAAAAGAATAGGGAGAGGAGGAACGTGAGGTAAAAAGGTACACAATTAAGCTCATATATGTACAAACACGTTGCCTCATTAAAACCCAAGAACACCTCCCATACACATATTTAGTTCGCTCACCACGTGCTCGATAAAACTACTCAGTGAAGGACGGGATTAACTTCGAAGCCGAATTCAGGGAAGCATTTATGATATCTTCGGTGTTAATTACGTGTTTTGTTGTGATCATTATGAGTAGCTAAATATTGTGTATTTGAGATGAGATGAACCCTAGTGCGATCGATCGTATGTTTACGTGTATTTGATGTTTTGCTATTGTTATGACTCGTTTAATAAGCATATGATTTTGATTATGTCTATGTGATTGAAATTTTCTAGTTAGCTCGATCATGTCTATGTGATTTAGTTAATATAGTTGGGAAATCGTACGCTACGCTCGAGAGAGGGGCGAACGATTAGACCACTCGTAAACGAGCGGAATAAACTCATCGCTAGAGATAGGTTGAACTACCCCGCCGGATTAGAGTCAAATCTAATAGCGGGATTCACCGTGATTTTAATGCGATCATCGATTAAGTAGTTAGGGAAGCTTGCCCGGCTACTTAATGCGTTGATTAGTTGTTTGCGAGTCTCGTATGATAAGGCGCAGTTTCGTCAGTCGTATGAATTCGTACGCATGTTGTAGGAATCTCCACGGTCTAATAATAGCGTTGCTTACGTGTACTAGGTATATGTTTTGGTCGAGCTAGGGGGATTCGAAATCTCAAATACGTCTGTTTCCATAAGGGTTTTCTTCTCCATACCATTTTACTCAGTTGTATTTTCAATTATTGTAATTTACCGTCTCAACAACCCAAAAATATTTACTAGGATATTTAAACGACGGTTTTCTGAAGTATATAGTTCCTTTGGGTTCGATACTCGAATACTTGCCATTTCTATGCTATTTTCGATAGGTACACTTGCCTGTTGAGCGTAGGATAGTTGTCGATATTCGTTTAATTTTATTACTCGATCCGCTCGATCAAGTTTTTGGCGCCGTTGCCGGGGAACTATTGATATTTGGGAAACTTTAGTTTATTATTCTAGCTATATTATTATTGTTGTTATTATTATTGTGTGTGATTACTATTATTTTTAGTATTATTTACGAGTATTTTTTTTTTTCCTCTTATTCTAGGTAAATCGGAGGCAAAGCAATTGCCAGAAATGTATGACGTCACCGACGCAACCGCGTTCAATGCTAAGTTCGACGTCCTACAACAACAAATTACAGCAAACGGCCTTCAAATGCAGACCTTAATGAATGCAGCCTTACTGCATCTTACAACGCAGTCAGCCGTTAACACTGTACAGTTGCAGCATGCCCCGATGATCCCCACAGCTTTCATGCCTCCTCGTCCATACCCTACATATATCCCTCTATGCACTATTTGCGGGGGAAGCCATGACGCAACTCAATGTCCGTCCACTATTTCGATGGAGCAGGTGGATTATGTAGGATACTACCAAGGTCCGAGAAATTTTGTCCCCCAAGTTCATCCAAACATGGCATTCGAAAATTTTCAACGAGCACATTGGTTCCAAGGCAAAAATTATGAGAATGCTCCCGAGTGCCGGATGGATAAGCTTGCAGACAAGGTTGCCAAGTTGATGGAGAAACTCGATTATCGCCTGGATGGTCAAGAAGTCCGGCTGCGAAATACTGAGTCTTCATTGAGAGCATTAGAGAAACAAGTCGGACAGATAGTTGAGACTCTTCAACAACGCCCTCCCAGATCATTAGAAAGCAATATGGAGAAAAATCCGAAGGAGAACTGCCGTCCCGTTTCAAGCGAGGAGGAGATCAATCAACCATTCGTGAGGCCATACCAACAAAAAATTCCCTTCCCGGCAGCTTTAGCACGGGGAATACCAAAAGATCCATTCGGAGAATACATGGCGAAGCTAAGCGCCATGAAGAAAGCTGCAAAGAGGAATGCCACCAAGGACCTAAAAGAAATTCAAGAAGAAGAACAAGTGAAGGAAGTGGCGGTGAAGGTCAAAATGGAAAACGTTCGTGTAGAGGATGAACAACTGAGCGAGCAGCAAGAAATTGCGACTAAGCTTTCTGTCAAGGCATGTGAACCGGAGATTCCATACCCAACTAGACGAAAGAAGGATATGATTGGCGGCAAGTTCTGTACGTTGCAAGTCACTAAAAAGAATGACATGGCTATTAAGGGAAGTAAGGAGCATGATAAAGAGAGGCGCTCATTTGAGGGACCGCCATGTTTGGAGCTTAAGTAGCCCGGTGGTCATATCATCAATAGACGATGTCTAGCTAAAAGACATTAAAGAAAGCGCTACTTGGGAGGCAACCCAAGCTGTATATATTTCCTATTATCTTTATATTTGCACTTTCAGTTTTAATGTTTGTGTTTGAGTAATCGCAGGGAATTCAAAATCTCAAGTGTGGGGAGGAGCCGTACAAAGCATGCACCTTAGACTATTCAGGGAAGTTCGCTTATCTATTTATTTCCTCTTCCTTGCGTTACATAATTGTTACGTTGAGGGCAACGTAAATCTTAAGTGTGGGGAGGGGAATTTCTGCGAAATTGATGCAAACATCTTATATGTGCATGACTTGATTTTTGGTATAAATTTTTTCGAAAATTGGCATAAACTTTTTCGAAAATCATGTTTCCTTCAATCAAAGGGTGATTTCATGTTAGAAATCTTGTGAGTAATTAGGATACATATGCGAGTCGACTTCTTTCTTACATAGATGAACTTGGCGATACCTGATAGATTCGTACACATAACCTTATTTTTGTGAGATTTTTGAGCCTACGAGCTTTTCGCTCATTTCTTTGGTTGTGTGAATCATGCTTAGTTTATTTCTCTTCAGAACTTGCTTGTGTATTGCGTTTTGAAACTACTTGACGTGTGATTGCGTGAAAATGAGAAAGGCATTAGGAATTCAGTCCATAGCCAAAGTATCCAACCACGATTGGCCCCCGTAGTTAGCCACTTTGAGCTTGAGCCTTTTATTTGTGAAACCGGATTATAAATTGCCGACCTTGATTAAGCCTTCAGACATAAACCCATTGGAGCGTAGTAGAAGTTGAGTGCCGGACTTAAGAAGCGGAACCCGTACTAAATTTTCCGAGCTGATGTCAAAAAAAAAAAAAAAAAGAAGAGAAAAAAAAAATGAAGAAAAAAATAATAATAATACGACTAAGAACCCTTCCTCCGATAATCTTTCACTCTCGAAACCATTTTACCTATTTCCTAGATCGAGAAGTCGAAAAGAAGAAGGGCTTGGTGAAAAAAAAAAAAACAAAAACAAAAACGATGGATTTGGCGCATTCGAGATGATGGCATGATTCCGACACGACTACAGCTCATATCCTTTTTACGCTTATTCCTTGCATATCTTACATATCTTAACCATATTATACCCGGTAAAGACCTTCCGATTCACGCTTGAACATTGAAAGTGGTAGATTTACGAATCATTTGCAAGCTTATGGTAGGGATTAGATTAGTGCATGACCCGAGAGATATCACCGACATCTTAACCTATACACTTAGTGATTTGAGTGAATCTTTGTGAGGTGCGGATCTTGATAGGTATTTCTAAGGAAGTCGTGTGGTTAGTTGTTGAGTTCGAATATGCTTTCCGACTTTACTTGCATTATCTCCTACGTGATTTTGTTCTTGATTGATACGTTGCATGATTTTATCCTTTTATATGCCATTTGCATTTCTTTGCTTGAGGACAAGCAAACGCTTAAGTGTGGGGATATTTGATAAACGTATTTTCTTACGTTTATATTTGTTATATTTAAGTCGTTTGCATGATAAGTGAAGCTGTTTGGATTATTTTTGTGCTATAATATGGTTTCACAACAAAATCAAACGTTTTACGGCAGTTTTGCGACAGTTTAGTATTTCTCAATGATCACGGGGTAAACGATGTCTGATTGATCTGAAATTTTAACCATAGATAAAGGACTTGTTAATCTTGATACTGTCAAAAGGGATTCTCAATCCGATGTCTGGATTGAGAGATACGATTTTTTGAATGTACTGCTGTTTTGCAGGAAAATAGTCACGGCCGTGAATGGTTTGATTGAGGCCGTGAATGATACCAGAATGCCATTTTCTTGCTCGACTATGTCACGGCCGTGACCACTGACCTACCAAGCCGTGAAGGACCATTCATGGCCGTGAAATTGGGTGTAAGAGGCCGTGAATGTGGGCAGAAGGTCGATTTTTAAGCCCGAACTTGTCACGGCCGTGAACAATAACACCCCAAGCCGTGAACGTGGGCAGAGACGTGTTTTTCTTCAGATTTTAGGTTGTCACGGCCGTGAGGATGCATATAATAGGCCGTGAACGTCTATGTGGCGGTGTTAAAAGTCAAGCACAAGATCAGAAACGATATAACTCATTTGGGAATGAAACGTACGTCCAAGTCAAAGCAAATATCACGCGTGGGAAACAAATTCTGCATAGGACAAGGCAATTAAACGCAAGGGCTGCTCAAGAGATATTTTTGGCTGCACAAGTCTATGAAGATGATTTTGCTCATCATTTGTGGGGCTGAAGAAAGATGATAAAGGAGAAGGAAAAACTCTATATAAAGAGCGAACGTGAAAAAGAATAGGGAGAGGAGGAACGTGAGGTAAAAAGGTACACAATTAAGCTCATATATGTACAAACACGTTGCCTCATTAAAACCCAAGAACACCTCCCATACACATATTTAGTTCGCTCACCACGTGCTCGATAAAACTACTCAGTGAAGGACGGGATTAACTTCGAAGCCGAATTCAGGGAAGCATTTATGATATCTTCGGTGTTAATTACGTGTTTTGTTGTGATCATTATGAGTAGCTAAATATTGTGTATTTGAGATGAGATGAACCCTAGTGCGATCGATCGTATGTTTACGTGTATTTGATGTTTTGCTATTGTTATGACTCGTTTAAGAAGCATATGATTTTGATTATGTCTATGTGATTGAAATTTTCTAGTTAGCTCGATCATGTCTATGTGATTTAGTTAATATAGTTGGGAAATCGTACGCTACGCTCGAGAGAGGGGCGAACGATTAGACCACTCGTAAACGAGCGGAATAAACTCATCGCTAGAGATAGGTTGAACTACCCCGCCGGATTAGAGTCAAATCTAATAGCGGGATTCACCGTGATTTTAATGCGATCATCGATTAAGTAGTTAGGGAAGCTTGCCCGGCTACTTAATGCGTTGATTAGTTGTTTGCGAGTCTCGTATGATAAGGCGCAGTTTCGTCAGTCGTATGAATTCGTACGCATGTTGTAGGAATCTCCACGGTCTAATAATAGCGTTGCTTACGTGTACTAGGTATATGTTTTGGTCGAGCTAGGGGGATTCGAAATCTCAAATACGTCTGTTTCCATAAGGGTTTTCTTCTCCATACCATTTTACTCAGTTGTATTTTCAATTATTGTAATTTACCGTCTCAACAACCCAAAAATATTTACTAGGATATTTAAACGACGGTTTTCTGAAGTATATAGTTCCTTTGGGTTCGATACTCGAATACTTGCCATTTCTATGCTATTTTCGATAGGTACACTTGCCTGTTGAGCGTAGGATAGTTGTCGATATTCGTTTAATTTTATTACTCGATCCGCTCGATCAAGTTTTTGGCGCCGTTGCCGGGGAACTATTGATATTTGGGAAACTTTAGTTTATTATTCTAGCTATATTATTATTGTTGTTATTATTATTGTGTGTGATTACTATTATTTTTAGTATTATTTACGAGTATTTTTTTTTTTTCCTCTTATTCTAGGTAAATCGGAGGCAAAGCAATTGCCAGAAATGTATGACGTCACCGACGCAACCGCGTTCAATGCTAAGTTCGACGTCCTACAACAACAAATTACAGCAAACGGCCTTCAAATGCAGACCTTAATGAATGCAGCCTTACTGCATCTTACAACGCAGTCAGCCGTTAACACTGTACAGTTGCAGCATGCCCCGATGATCCCCACAGCTTTCATGCCTCCTCGTCCATACCCTACATATATCCCTCTATGCACTATTTGCGGGGGAAGCCATGACGCAACTCAATGTCCGTCCACTATTTCGATGGAGCAGGTGGATTATGTAGGATACTACCAAGGTCCGAGAAATTTTGTCCCCCAAGTTCATCCAAACATGGCATTCGAAAATTTTCAACGAGCACATTGGTTCCAAGGCAAAAATTATGAGAATGCTCCCGAGTGCCGGATGGATAAGCTTGCAGACAAGGTTGCCAAGTTGATGGAGAAACTCGATTATCGCCTGGATGGTCAAGAAGTCCGGCTGCGAAATACTGAGTCTTCATTGAGAGCATTAGAGAAACAAGTCGGACAGATAGTTGAGACTCTTCAACAACGCCCTCCCAGATCATTAGAAAGCAATATGGAGAAAAATCCGAAGGAGAACTGCCGTCCCGTTTCAAGCGAGGAGGAGATCAATCAACCATTCGTGAGGCCATACCAACAAAAAATTCCCTTCCCGGCAGCTTTAGCACGGGGAATACCAAAAGATCCATTCGGAGAATACATGGCGAAGCTAAGCGCCATGAAGAAAGCTGCAAAGAGGAATGCCACCAAGGACCTAAAAGAAATTCAAGAAGAAGAACAAGTGAAGGAAGTGGCGGTGAAGGTCAAAATGGAAAACGTTCGTGTAGAGGATGAACAACTGAGCGAGCAGCAAGAAATTGCGACTAAGCTTTCTGTCAAGGCATGTGAACCGGAGATTCCATACCCAACTAGACGAAAGAAGGATATGATTGGCGGCAAGTTCTGTACGTTGCAAGTCACTAAAAAGAATGACATGGCTATTAAGGGAAGTAAGGAGCATGATAAAGAGAGGCGCTCATTTGAGGGACCGCCATGTTTGGAGCTTAAGTAGCCCGGTGGTCATATCATCAATAGACGATGTCTAGCTAAAAGACATTAAAGAAAGCGCTACTTGGGAGGCAACCCAAGCTGTATATATTTCCTATTATCTTTATATTTGCACTTTCAGTTTTAATGTTTGTGTTTGAGTAATCGCAGGGAATTCAAAATCTCAAGTGTGGGGAGGAGCCGTACAAAGCATGCACCTTAGACTATTCAGGGAAGTTCGCTTATCTATTTATTTCCTCTTCCTTGCGTTACATAATTGTTACGTTGAGGGCAACGTAAATCTTAAGTGTGGGGAGGGGAATTTCTGCGAAATTGATGCAAACATCTTATATGTGCATGACTTGATTTTTGGTATAAATTTTTTTCGAAAATTGGCATAAACTTTTTCGAAAATCATGTTTCCTTCAATCAAAGGGTGATTTCATGTTAGAAATCTTGTGAGTAATTAGGATACATATGCGAGTCGACTTCTTTCTTACATAGATGAACTTGGCGATACCTGATAGATTCGTACACATAACCTTATTTTTGTGAGATTTTTGAGCCTACGAGCTTTTCGCTCATTTCTTTGGTTGTGTGAATCATGCTTAGTTTATTTCTCTTCAGAACTTGCTTGTGTATTGCGTTTTGAAACTACTTGACGTGTGATTGCGTGAAAATGAGAAAGGCATTAGGAATTCAGTCCATAGCCAAAGTATCCAACCACGATTGGCCCCCGTAGTTAGCCACTTTGAGCTTGAGCCTTTTATTTGTGAAACCGGATTATAAATTGCCGACCTTGATTAAGCCTTCAGACATAAACCCATTGGAGCGTAGTAGAAGTTGAGTGCCGGACTTAAGAAGCGGAACCCGTACTAAATTTTCCGAGCTGATGTCAAAAAAAAAAAAAAAAAAAAAAAGAAAAAAAAAATGAAGAAAAAAAATAATAATAATACGACTAAGAACCCTTCCTCCGATAATCTTTCACTCTCGAAACCATTTTACCTATTTCCTAGATCGAGAAGTCGAAAAGAAGAAGGGCTTGGTGAAAAAAAAAAAAACAAAAAACAAAAACGATGGATTTGGCGCATTCGAGATGATGGCATGATTCCGACACGACTACAGCTCATATCCTTTTTACGCTTATTCCTTGCATATCTTACATATCTTAACCATATTATACCCGGTAAAGACCTTCCGATTCACGCTTGAACATTGAAAGTGGTAGATTTACGAATCATTTGCAACCTTATGGTAGGGATTAGATTAGTGCATGACCCGAGAGATATCACCGACATCTTAACCTATACACTTAGTGATTTGAGTGAATCTTTGTGAGGTGCGGATCTTGATAGGTATTTCTAAGGAAGTCGTGTGGTTAGTTGTTGAGTTCGAATATGCTTTCCGACTTTACTTGCATTATCTCCTACGTGATTTTGTTCTTGATTGATACGTTGCATGATTTTATCCTTTTATATGCCATTTGCATTTCTTTGCTTGAGGACAAGCAAACGCTTAAGTGTGGGGATATTTGATAAACGTATTTTCTTACGTTTATATTTGTTATATTTAAGTCGTTTGCATGATAAGTGAAGCTGTTTGGATTATTTTTGTGCTATAATATGGTTTCACAACAAAATCAAACGTTTTACGGCAGTTTTGCGACAGTTTAGTATTTCTCAATGATCACGGGGTAAACGATGTCTGATTGATCTGAAATTTTAACCATAGATAAAGGACTTGTTAATCTTGATACTGTCAAAAGGGATTCTCAATCCGATGTCTGGATTGAGAGATACGATTTTTTGAATGTACTGCTGTTTTGCAGGAAAATAGTCACGGCCGTGAATGGTTTGATTGAGGCCGTGAATGATACCAGAATGCCATTTTCTTGCTCGACTATGTCACGGCCGTGACCACTGACCTACCAAGCCGTGAAGGACCATTCATGGCCGTGAAATTGGGTGTAAGAGGCCGTGAATGTGGGCAGAAGGTCGATTTTTAAGCCCGAACTTGTCACGGCCGTGAACAATAACACCCCAAGCCGTGAACGTGGGCAGAGACGTGTTTTTCTTCAGATTTTAGGTTGTCACGGCCGTGAGGATGCATATAATAGGCCGTGAACGTCTATGTGGCGGTGTTAAAAGTCAAGCACAAGATCAGAAACGATATAACTCATTTGGGAATGAAACGTACGTCCAAGTCAAAGCAAATATCACGCGTGGGAAACAAATTCTGCATAGGACAAGGCAATTAAACGCAAGGGCTGCTCAAGAGATATTTTTGGCTGCACAAGTCTATGAAGATGATTTTGCTCATCATTTGTGGGGCTGAAGAAAGATGATAAAGGAGAAGGAAAAACTCTATATAAAGAGCGAACGTGAAAAAGAATAGGGAGAGGAGGAACGTGAGGTAAAAAGGTACACAATTAAGCACATATATGTACAAACACGTTGCCTCATTAAAACCCAAGAACACCTCCCATACACATATTTAGTTCGCTCACCACGTGCTCGATAAAACTACTCAGTGAAGGACGGGATTAACTTCGAAGCCGAATTCAGGGAAGCATTTATGATATCTTCGGTGTTAATTACGTGTTTTGTTGTGATCATTATGAGTAGCTAAATATTGTGTATTTGAGATGAGATGAACCCTAGTGCGATCGATCGTATGTTTACGTGTATTTGATGTTTTGCTATTGTTATGACTCGTTTAAGAAGCATATGATTTTGATTATGTCTATGTGATTGAAATTTTCTAGTTAGCTCGATCATGTCTATGTGATTTAGTTAATATAGTTGGGAAATCGTACGCTACGCTCGAGAGAGGGGCGAACGATTAGACCACTCGTAAACGAGCGGAATAAACTCATCGCTAGAGATAGGTTGAACTACCCCGCCGGATTAGAGTCAAATCTAATAGCGGGATTCACCGTGATTTTAATGCGATCATCGATTAAGTAGTTAGGGAAGCTTGCCCGGCTACTTAATGCGTTGATTAGTTGTTTGCGAGTCTCGTATGATAAGGCGCAGTTTCGTCAGTCGTATGAATTCGTACGCATGTTGTAGGAATCTCCACGGTCTAATAATAGCGTTGCTTACGTGTACTAGGTATATGTTTTGGTCGAGCTAGGGGGATTCGAAATCTCAAATACGTCTGTTTCCATAAGGGTTTTCTTCTCCATACCATTTTACTCAGTTGTATTTTCAATTATTGTAATTTACCGTCTCAACAACCCAAAAATATTTACTAGGATATTTAAACGACGGTTTTCTGAAGTATATAGTTCCTTTGGGTTCGATACTCGAATACTTGCCATTTCTATGCTATTTTCGATAGGTACACTTGCCTGTTGAGCGTAGGATAGTTGTCGATATTCGTTTAATTTTATTACTCGATCCGCTCGATCAATTATCACAATGAGGAAAGGGGAAATATCCATGTTCACTACTTCACTTTGCCTCCAGAACTGGCGCATGGAGCATCTGGTGTACCTCCAAACTCCACCTTTCAGTTTGAAATCGAACTTCTGTCTTGGATTACTGTCGTGGATATTTGTAGAGATGGTGGTATCATCAAGAAGATACTGAAGAAAGGTGATGCTAGTGGGCCACCTAGTGAACTAGACGAAGTTCGAGGTTCTCCAATTCATATGGCCAGAATTTTTCTCAAGGATATTAAATTTTCAATGCACCTGCCATCTAATTGAATTGTCCATGTTTCAGTTAGTTATGAGGCTGCATTGCTTGACGGCAATATCGTTTCAAAAACGCCTGAAGAAGGACTCGTATTCATTGTTAAAGATGGTTAGTTTGGTTAGTTAATTTTTGCTGCCGAATCTTGCTCGAGTTAATTGTATTTTTCACTTCTCTTTAGGTCATTTTTGTGAGGCATTAGGCAAAGGAATTAAAACCATGATGAGAGGAGAGAAGGCTCATTTGATTGTTCAACCACAGTGTATGTTTTCCCTATGAAACACTTCTGGATCCGGACAGTTTTTTAATGGAATTCCCACTTAACCCTTATATTTGCAGTTGCTTTTGGGCAAGTTGGTGATAATTGTAATAGCGAGTTTCCTCATATCCCTCCCAACTCCGTTTTGAGTATCTTTGTGGAGCTTCTTTCATTTAAGAGAGTGGTTGATATTACTGGCGATTCAAAAGTAATAAAAAAGGTTCTGAAGGAGGGTGATGGTACTTCCACTGCAGGTGAAGGTGCCGTTGTAAAGAGTAAGCATTTCCAGTACCTAGATTTTGTTTCCAATATGTTACTTTTTTCCGTAAGTTGAATTTTGCATGTTTCTCCATATTTAATGATAATGTTGTTATGTTCTTTGAAACCTTCATCACACAGTATGAGTTTTATTTAAAAGTTGATATTAGATGGTGTTTGGGACTGAACATTTGAAAATGATGATTGACGTCTTTTTTTTTTCTATAGCCATGTTATGTAGCATTAATTATGAAGATTCACGTTTTTTAGCATGAAGTTGACAATGTTGAATATGTATGTATATTATATATATATATAATATATATATATATATATATATATATATATATATAAATGTTGTGCCTTTGCCAATCGCTGAAAATCATATCATCAGATCATTCTTTGTCACTCAGTGGCATGTACAGCATGTCATCTTTTACTACTTTTTACAGCGCATATTAGGCAATGGTACCAGATATGTATGTTGCATTTGTGCATCTTTGTGTGATAAGTTAACAAGTTGTTCCTGTTGTTAGCAAAACGTATCGTTGCTCATGTGATATCTATACTCTTATATAAATGGCATAGGGTGTTTAAAACTGTCAATTGGTCTATCAAATAAGTATTTTTTTTTACAGTTTTACCCTTAATTATTTTAGTTTATTACACTTTTATCGTTAGTTTAAAATATTTATAAATAACTTTTTAATAATATAAAATATTCAAAATATAAAATAACTTGATATATTTGCACATATATCGGAAGTGCTAAAATACTAGCCTATAAATGTGATTACACTTCTAGCCAAATAAGTTTGGTATGTAACCTGCATATCACATGTCAGATTTTATTCTTATATAGTTCAGTTATGGCAACCCTTCACTTCTTTCTATATATATGACGAGTTACTTCCAAATATCTTCAGTTCGTTACACTGCGATGGTGGAGGATGGAACTGTATTTGAGAAAAAAGGATATGATGATGATGCCCCTTTAGAATTTATCACATATGAAGGTTCGTTGTTCTTTATCCTGTTCACACTCTATATATTCTCTCTATAAACAAGGGATTAGTAAACAATCAAACATTATGTTTTTTCAGTAGAGCATGATTAATGATACGTTCATACATTACCTAGTTGCTTAAACCTTCGATCATTTTCAATGAACATGCTCTTCTAACATAACCATCAATTGGTTCTGGAATCTATGTATCGTCTTTGTGAACAGGTCTTTCTTTATTTTTACACGTCAAAATAATGCAAAATTCAGCTTGTATCTATGTTAAGTTTGATGATGAACTTTACCGTTTTTAGAGCAACTGATTGCGGGATTGGATCGAGCAGTGAGTACAATGAAGAAAAATGAATTTGCAATAATAAAAGTGGCTTCTGAATTTGGATTTGGATGTAATGAAGTAAAGTGTGATCTTGCCATGGTGCCACCGTCATCAACTGTCGTTTATGAAGTTGAGATGTTGGATTTCGTTAGGGTAATCTTCATTATTTTGTATCTCTATAGTATCAGTTGTACACATGATTACCTGCTGTACTTACGTATAATATACATTCTTCTCTACATAAGAACAAAGAAATTGGTATGTTCTTTCATGAGAAACAATTCTTTGGGTTAGTGTAACTTCCAAATTGTTTCCAATAATCTATGCTTGGAAATAGGAAAAGGCACCATGGGAGATGAGTACTCAGGAAAGAATCGAAGCAGCTGCTCGGAAGAAAGATGAAGGCAATCAACTTTTCAAAAATGGAAATTACCAAAGAGCTGCAAAGAAATATGACAAGGTAATATCGAATTTTTTCTGTGTTGCATTTGCATCATATAAACCCCACTGAATGAATCTCAGAAACTTGGGAATCACTGATGCTCTTACACGGCTCTTTTCAGGCAACTGATTATGTGAGTGAAGACGGCCCATTCGTAGATGATGAAGAGAAAGTAGCTAAAAAACTGAGGCTATCATGTTGGTTGAACTGTGCAGCTTGCTGCCTCAAGCTAAACAATTTTAAGGAAGCAATAAATCACTGTTCGAAGGTACTACAAATACACTTAATATAGTTCTCGCATCGCTGACTAATCAAATATTTCGAAGAGCGCACGAAAAAAAGAATCTAAAGTTCTATAAATCTGTGAATGGGCAGATCTTAGATATAGAGACATGCAATGTGAAAGCATTGTATAGGAGGGCTCAAGCTTACATGGAAATCACAGAGTTATATCTTGCAGATGTTGATATCAGAAAAGCCTTAGAAGTAGATCCTCAGAACAGGTTATTTGGCCGAACATAAATCATATGTTTGTACATAGTATTTGTTTACTCGTCGCTTTTTAGTTTTTACTCATTAAGAATGGCGAAACCTCAGGGAGGTGAAGTTGTTACAGAAGAAACTAAGACAACTTCAAGCTGAGAAAAATAAGAGTGATGCAAACCTCTACAGCGCAATGTTTTCGCAAATAACTACAGATGCTAATATTACAGCAGCGAAGGTATCGAAACATATCCCTATAATGTTCAATCACTGCAGTTATAGAAATGCTGATAATAAATATACTTTGTGTTCATACATTGGCTGCAGAGGTTGAAATCAGTCGAAGAGAATACACGGGATGAACATGTTTCTGACAAGGTAACCGATAATGTAACTGTTACGCCCGAAGCAGCAGATGAAATCTGAACCCATTTGTGCATTGTGAACCCATATTACAACTTAAATATATGATAGTATTTTCTTTTATAGAGTCACCATTGATTTACACGCAGTGGGATCGAATGTTGGAAAGAATGATGTAGAAATCCCAACTGCAGATTCAACAAGGCGTTCAAATATAAATGAATACTCTTTTGCAGAGAAAGTCGTGGAACAGCTGAAGGTAACTCCTCGGAGGTTGTTCTTTGGGCAGCCTAAGCATATTCGCCAGCCTCTCAAATCCCGAGTGGAGAAGCATTGAGTAGTCATCATTCGTCCCTTCACTTCCATGCTCGACCCGACGAAGCTTAGGCTTCGATAAAGCCCACTGCATAGACCATATAGCCAACGGTCTCATGTAGCTCAGCGATCTGTATTCACCTTCCTTGGTCCATCCCTCGGGCGTTTGAAAAGAAAACCTGAATGTGAACCATTTCATCTCCATCTTCGAGGTGAGAATTCAAATAACTAATTGTTTTTTTATTATTTTGATACTTACCCAAGTCCATTTTCAGACCAAGAAGTCTCGTAGATGCCCGAGGCCGTCCTAAAAGCTATATCCATATCCATCCCTTCTTGTATCATAGAAGCAGCCAAAGCGTACGTCACTCCACCCCAAATCTCCCTCGACTGAAGAGCAGAATCGTCGAGCTCACCGTTCGGCCTCATCCCATTCACAGCTCCACGCTTACCTCCCTTCACCTTCAGCACGTTGTTCTCATACACCGTCTTGAGCGCGCTCCTCACCTTCTCCTCATCAGTCACGGGCCAAAGCCCGCAAGCCCGAGCGTACCACTGGCCCGCGAGCTGATCCGCCTGAATCGAATCGCTGGTCTTCGAAACTCCACTGTCGTAGTTAAAGTACGAACCGTTCCACAGCCCATCGTAAGCATCCTTAGCCCTAGCAAACTTAGCCCACAGATACTCGGCCAACGAACTGTCGCCCATTTCCCGTGCCATGCACGAGCCTGCCTGCAGAGCCGCGACCCAAAGCCCGCCGCAATAGGCGCTCACGCCCGAGACCGACCAAGCATCGTAGGTTTGGTCGGGGAAGCCCTCGTTCTCTATCATTCCATCCCCGTCCTTGTCGAACTGGTCCATGTAGGCTAAGGCTAAAACCACAGCGGGCCATACGCTCCTTGCAAAGGCTATGTCTTGGGTGGCCACGAAATCTCTGTAGACTTGGAGGACGAACTTTGAGTTCAAGTCCTTCCATCGATTCGAATCGTAGAAGTTGTATGCGTTCACTTCGAACCACGGGTCGTTTAGCCCTATGTCGTGTGGGACCGCCCCGAGGACTTTCCGGGGGAATTTTGTCCCGTCGCTCATGGCTTGGGCCTGGCGGGAATCGTGCGTCATTACAGACATGGCGAAGTCTCTCTGTATGCTGAGCTCGAGCTTTGGGAATAGGGTTAGGAGGGAGAAGGAGGAGTAGAAGTGTACGTCGTAGGTGTTGAACATGTGGTATTCGATGCCTTCCAGGTAGAGGAGTTGTCCTATGTTTTCTTCGTTGGGGCGGAGGAGTGTGGGCCCGAAGGAGGAGTTTGATGTCCAGGGAGAGTGTATTTGGTGGTCGTATATGGCTTGCAATCGATCGAGGACTTGGAGTGGCGTGTCGTTGTTTTCTCGAGGGGTAGAATTGGGATTTGCGTGGGATGATTCGTCGGGCGACGCCGTTGAGGCGGTGGTTAAGGAGAATCTCTTGTCTCCAATGGTGGCGATGTTTTGCAAAGGTAGGGATCCATCTGCAGATTTATATGGTTAGAAAGTGTACTATGTATCCAATGTAGGGTCTCGGTTTTTATGGGATTCTTTTTTCGCACTGATTATTTTTTACCTGTCCAGATTGTGCCTCCAGCGTTAAGATAATAAAGTTCATTGAATAGGGTTATTGGGTACCTGAGAAGTAAACAAGTCGTTGATTTTTAAGGTTCCTTACGGGGTAAGAAAGTGCTATGCATGCAAGAAATGTTGTTATCCAGTTTTACCATTCTGGGAATCTCATGTCTTGAAGAATCGGTCTTTGCCATTCTTCGATCTCATGCTCCCACTGCTTATGTTCTTGTTTCGAATAGAACCGTAATTAGAAGTGCAAAAAGGAAAAAGAAAAAAACGCACACAGATAACCAAATTGTGCCCAACGCTTTAGAGATATTAAACGTACTAAGTATTGCATCACGTGCGATGTCAGCCGCAGCGTCGCCATTCTTACCATAAAACTTTGTATACCGTCTGTTAATAAATCGGTGGATTGAAATATGAAATAAAAAATAAGGAGATTCTAAATAGGTTCTCAAGTGACCTGTAATATGTCTTTCCACTGACAAATCTAATCTCGGGACAATCCCATGCTAAGGAAAACGTAACCGTTCGTGACGAGCTTGGAGGGACATGAACAGAAGCTGAAATGGCAGCTCCGATCGACGATCCTTTTACCGAAGGAGGTTGGATCTTTTCATGTTGGACGTGGTCGAAAGACTTGTGCTGTTGTGTGATAAATTATAGTTATATAAAGTTTTAAAGCCCTAACGAAGAACCAGTGATGATTAAATCTGAAACGCCAGTAACAAAGATGATATATCATTATAAACCTTTTTTATTTCATCCCACATTTCCCTTGCATCAATCATGCCTTTCGCAGAAGATCCCGAAATCAGAAAGTAAGGACATTCTGAGACGTGAACTTCATCAGTCTCTTGAGCAGCTATAGCAAAAGTCACCGGTGGATTGCCTTGTGATGTTCTAAACATTCGTTGAAAAAAAAAAACATTTAGTGATTATTAAAAGACCGAACGAAATGGCAGGGATAGGGAATTCGCTTACCTGTGATGAAGAAGAACGCTGTGTACGCCTTCTTGTGTTGTCCTAAAAGAAGCATTTAGTACAGTTTAAACAAGATAATGGACATGCTTGGGGTAATAATAGATACTTGCTTCGAAAATAAATATGTTGTTGAATCCGTACGTCGCCTTTCGGTTAATATGACCACCAGTGGTTGCCGAATCTCCACCGACCGAATTCTGAAATGGTTTACGTGGTTCGATCAAAATAATATGCAAGTATAGAATAAATCCATGTTAATAGAATCTTATGATGATTTAATCTTAACTTTCGGACAAAAATAAAATGGAAAGGATGACTGAGATTATCCGATAGATTATGTATCTTTTCTCTTCCTATGGTTATCTGTTCAGTTCAATCCTTTGAGAAATGAATCTCTTTCCTTGTTCCTGATAATCTTAGCTTTCCGTCGATCCTTCTTTATATTCAAAGATAGAAATTAAAGGATCACAGGATCGATTTTAACAATGAACCTAAACCTTAGTTTCGAGGATATGTTTAGGCATTTGATTGTCATCGAAATTGAAAAGATTAGATCATACAGCCCATGTGAAGAGCAAAGTTGCATCAGCTGACTCCTTCCCTGAATTCGAAATCTGCAAAATGAGAGCATTTCATTACAATGATTAAGAGAAAGCAGCTTTAATATTGTATGAATAATTGTATTCAGAACGAACCGTAAAAGTGAATACTGCTACTGGAAAGCTGCTGTCTTCGTAATTGTGTGGAATAAACGGCGAAACCTGTCGACATTTGATGCTGATCTCACTGTCGGGTAGACCTTCAAGGAGATACAGAAAATAGTACAATAAACTTTTTTCATCAAGATTGATCAAAAACAAATATATTATAATATAGAGTTACCATCATATTGTGTCCATGCTCGGGGATACAGAGCATGGTAAGTGCATTTTTCTCCATCAAGATTCCAATCCCACGATTTAATTCCCGATGCTTCCTTATCACCACTAATGAAATGCAGCAATCATCATTTTTATTACTCTGTTACAATTTGTCTATTTAAAGCCAAGGCAACTTTGAATTGAGACTTACGGAGTTGCAGAGCACAAAACCGTGGAAGATGTGAGCCCTTTAGGGCGCGAAATGAACGCCTGGAGGAAATATTGGTGGCAAAATCAGTGTCTTGTAAGATTTCAGTTAGAAGTAGGAAACTGGGAAAAGTAAAAAACTAAAACAACGCACGGAGAATTGGTTTGCAAGAATTGGCTTGTCATCGCACTTTCTCGGAAACAGCTGAAACCTTTGAAATTCGCCTCTGATGCTTCGACCTATGCTTCCCGAACTGAAACATAAAATGATATATATAACTTTTTTAATTTACTAAATACGAAAGGAAGTATAGTTTTGATTCTTTTCCGCTTGGTTCTTACCCTATGCCACCCATAGGAACGCCATGGAAACATGTTACAAGGCGCTTATGGTACGGATCCATGATCGAAGGCTGTTTTTTTTCCACATATGAAGAAAAATGGCAAAGATAACAAAAAGATATATCAAGAACCAGAAATGCCATTATAACAACAGATACTAAAAGGAGACGGATTTAAGGGGATATAAAGTATTTACCGTTCCCTTGTCGGCTTGGGTCTTTACATGCCATAACAATCTCAATCCCAGTGGAAGCTTTCGTCCAGAAATTAAATAAAAGTCAGTAAAGACGTTTACTATCAGTGTACAAACAATATACAAAACAAAACTAGGAAGATGTTTTACTACACTTTCAAGCTGTTGATCACATTACATTAATGTCAAGCACCAAATAGAAGGCGAGAGAGGGAGAGTACGAAATAATATATAAATATATATTTACATATATATACTTACGAGATGAAGAATTTCATAGAAGCTTGGGAATGTCTCTTTTGGGGTAGTGCTGGTGATATTCAGTTTGCGTTTCCATGTTAGCGAAGGCAGTTTCCCAACGTCAATAATCTGCTGAAACATCATCACATTACAACATATCCAATCCAACTCATCAGTTTACTTATAGTGGTCAGATCAATCTCAATCCGTTCTTTACTCATTCGACGTTATTGCAATAGGCTGATTAAAGAGCAAGAGACAGATCTATAACGACCTAACCTAATAAAGAAAAGTGAATCATAGTACAAACAAACATAGGACTGACTGGTCTATGCTGTCCTACCTCCTCCTCCTTCTGGGAATCAGCGGAAAGTTTCATCCCTATTTCAGTGAAACCGTTCTCCATCTAAAACAAGCAGCACAGCAATCACATTATTTAATCTAAATAAAGGGAAACAAGGCGTAAGAACTAAGCAAAAGGTATGCATCAAACCAAACCTCGGTAGTTGCAAAGAGTTGACTAACATTTGCCATTAGTTAAGGATTGGAATTACCCACAATAAAGGCGATCGAGAAATGTATATATTATATATATTGTTGCTCGCTCTCCCGCAAGCAAAATAGAATAATGATAATGCAATCTTGTAGAGGATTGACGACCCAGAAAGCTATATAAATACATATATTTTATACTGCGCTTTTTCCAAGATTGTGAGCGGAATGAAGTGGTCAAACATTAGCATGAGGATAAAATTATCTTCTTTTTTCCTATAAATTCTGACTGTAAGCTTTGGAAAAATACGTTTGCACGAGACTTTGTTAAATTATTTTAGAAACTGTCGTTTTTCGGTCTTTGATCGATCAATATTGGCTGCCGGAAATTTGATGCGACAGAGGCAATATGACATATGCGTTATTACAAGAGAGTATTTAAATATGGGCAAATTTCGTTTCAGGTCCTTGTGAGTATTTTATTTCAGTTTTCAGGCCGTCTCAGGAAAAAAAATTAGATTTAAGGACCCGATTTCTGCGGTACCACTTCATTGTTTCGCAGTACCACTTCATTGTTTCGCATTACCACTTCATTATTCTGCAGTACCACTTCATTATTCTGGAATAACACAATCGATTATCCGATAGCAGTTCACATACACTTTATAACAGTTGTGTGGTCTAGGTAATTTTATAAACATTTGGTCCTTTAAACAATATTTTTCTAACAGGGACTGAAACGTATTTTAAAGCTTTAAAGGGGCCTGAAACGAAATTAACCCTTTAAATATTACGTAAGGTCGAGACCGAGTTAGCGCTGAAAATGAGAGTGAGGAGCGTTTTTATTTTTTTTTAAAAAAAAGAAAGAAAGAAAACTCGACCTCAATTTCGATTATGGTTGATGATGTTCGAGTAAAAAAAAAGTTAAAATACTAATAAAAAAAGTTCACCACCATGCACATGAGCTATCGGTCTGTAATACCCGTAAAATAAATACGGGATTATTTTGTAATGTTCGAAATTAATGGAGTTAATTTCCGGACAAAACGGATTTTTCGGGAGCAAGTCGAAAATTTGAATTGGGCCCGAGAATTAAACAGTATGGCCAAAGAGCTTAGAAGGCCCAAGAGAAAATTGAAACAGGAATATGTAAAGGGGCAAAGGTGAGTAGAAGGCCCATATGGTATAAATTAATGAGGAAATACATTAAGGACCTAAATTAATTATTAAAGCCCAAAGGAATTACTTAGATAGCCCAATAAGTGGTATGGTCGAAGGTTTTATTAGTCCAAGGAGATAGGAATAAGCTGAATTCTTAATGCCAAGGGAAAGGCCACGTTGGAGGCTCATCATCAACTTGTCACTTAATAAATAAAAGCCCTCACTTGTATATTTCAACCAACGAAACATACAAAGCAAAAGACAAGGGAGAAGAGTTGAACAAGGAAGTAGAAACGAAAGGAAACACTCAAAGCATAGGATCTTGGGCAAGCTTCATCCGATTCCTCAACCTAGAAAATTATTTAAGTATAGCTAAAGAGGTGAGAATCTCATCTGTAAATTTATTAATTGCTGTTTTACGTAATTTAAAGGACTTGCCCAAGTGTAGGGCATATTAGGTGACGAAAGGAGCAGAAAAGAGCGTTGGGCGAACTTGAGCAGATTTCTACCTAGGACATAAATTCAAATAAGCTTAAGGAGGAAAGGTAGGTGGTTTTAAACCCCTACTACCCGTATTATTTTCCGCAAATGTGTTAGAATTCGGATGAAAGGTCATCTGGGTTCAAAATAGCTTATTTTATACTCTTTGGAATTTTTATGAAGTTTTCAATGTGCTATTATGTGATTTTCGAGCTCAATATATGAGTTCCTAATGTTAGTAATTATTCTGTTGTGTTTGGGGCTGAAGAACTGGTTAGAAATTCTGGAAAAATTTAGGGTTTTAATGAAGATGATTTCGATAGAATAGTAAAATCGGGCGATTTGAAGTTTTCGGGCGATTTATAAATCGCGGGCCTGTATTTGAGTGAAATCGGGCGAAATAGGATTTTTAAGTGATAGGGATTGGCCGATTTGGAGTTTCGGGTCGCGAGAGCGTTTCGCGGGCCCAACTGATTTTAATGTGTGTGAAGAAGCAGGATTTCGCGGGCCAAAGTTCAGGTTTCGCGGGCTGAGGATTTCGCGAGTTGTGAGAGAGCGTCGGGCCGATTTTAGGTTTCGCGGGCCGATTTCAAATCACGGGGTGATTCCTGTGAGAGAAATCGGGCGATTCGTGAAATCAAATCGAACTTCAGCGTCAAATCGGGCGACTTGCGAAATCGCCGAGAGCTTTGCGAAATCGGGCGTTGACCTGTACTTACGCGGGTTGACCAGAGGTTTTAACGCAGAATCGGGCGATTCGTGAAATCGGGCGTTGACTCGATTTTCGCGCGTTGACCAAGTGGGTTTCGGGCGATTTTATATTGGGCTTTGACCAATTTTGTGTGCGTTGACTGACAGATTTAATTTTTGGGCTTTTGCCCCATTTCAGGCCCAAATATTTTAAATAAAATGGTTTTAAGCCCAATCACTTTTAAATAAAATATTTTCGTATTATAACATATATTTTTGGGTCAACCCATATTTTAAATTATAAATATTATTTTTGGATTTTTAAACCATCGGCCTAGTTTAAATACTATACGATTACGTGATTTCGATATACGTATTTTATGTGATTTATTATATGTGCATTTCACGACATACACGGGAGAGATGATGGTACCGTATTTGTACGGTGTCGGTTGAGTGGGGTAGAGTGACCTTTATTGGTCGTCGAGGTTAGACTCGTGTAGCACCTGGTGGGAGAGGGGGTTTGCGACACCCATCTACTCGGGATTGAGCCACCCGAGGTGCACACCACCGGATAGTATTTGGCTCAGGGACGGCCGACAGATGTGAGATTCCTGTCTACCCGGGTTGGTGGTAGGCCACTCGGGGAAAAGTCGTCGGGTTGAGATTGTGTGCGGAAGGAGCGACCCGGCACGGCCGGCGTGGGCTACCGCATGATTATGGCGTACTTTGCCATTGCGCGCGTGGGTGCTGAGTCTAGCCGAGGGCCCTGTTATGTGATGAGACGCAATAGGTTGAGCGTGCATTTTATTTTGATGTGAGGATTTGGGATTGGGTTGAGTGCACGCACGCATACATTGCATGTTTTTACTGCCACCTACTGGGCATTTTTGCTCAGGGTTATATTTTTCAGGTGGGACTGAGCCCGACACCGATGGGTGTCAGGGTTGAGATATAGGCTGGCTGGCGGCGGTGACTCCACGGGCTTTTGAGGGCGGAGCGGTACATGGGACGCGACCTGTGGAGAGGCGTAGGATAGTGTAGTCGGGTTTTGATTTTTGGGGCTTCGGCCCGTTGTATTATATCGACGCGCGTTTGTAGACCCGACTTAGTATATATATATGTACATTATTTATTTAAAAAGTTTTTAATAAATCGGGTCCTCCGCGACTTTCGTTGCGGAAATCCGCCAATTATTCCAATTAGGAAGTAGGGTCGCCACAGGTGGTATCAGAGCGTTAGGTTTTAGATTCTGAAGACTGTCCATGTACTGCCGCTCAGAAGCCGGGAGAACCAGCCTCGCCTGTAGGTATTATGTGTTGATGTGATTTCGTGACCTTTGCTCAATTATATGTTATATAGTATTTGGAAATGTCGAGAGGAAGACCTAGGCGTGAGTTTGTGGGAGAGACGAGTCGACGGGACGAACCTGAGTCCTCGACTCGCGAACGCGATACTATCCACCGTCTAACCGAACTGATCCAACGTCAGTCAGACCAAATCAATGACTTGATCAACCATCGAAGCTCATCTGAGCGTCGTATCTCCCCACAGCCTGAACGAGTGGAAATCATTGGGGAGAGGTTCCGTAAATTGAATCCTCCTAACTTCGCCGAGGCCGCCAACCCTGCGGTGGCCGAGGACTGGATCGGCACCATTGAAGATCTGTTTGTCTATAGTCGCGTACCAAACAATGAGAAGGTGCTATGTGCCGTTTCCCTGCTTCGGGGAAGCGCGCGGTTCTGGTGGAACACCGTAAAGGTGTTAGAGGATCCCGCTACTATGTCTTGGGAGCGCTTCAGAGAACTTTTCTACGACAAGTACTTCACTGCTCACGACCAGGAGCAACGGATGTACGAATTTATGAATCTGAAGCAAGGCCGTATGCCAGTAGCGGAATATGTCCGCCGATTTGAGGAATTGTCGCGTTTTGCCCCGCATCTCGTTGCGACTAACACGCTGAAGGTAACGAGATTCCTTAGAGGGCTGAAACCCGAGTTCTATCGGGACTTGAGTATAGCGGGTGTACGCCAGTTGGAATTCCGCCAGGCGACAGAGCGTGCCTTAATAGCTGAGCAGGCGGAAGGAGTTGTGAGAGAATCCCAAGAGGCAAATCGGAAGAGGGAGAGCCAACAGGGAGGAAGCAGCCAGAAGCGGCAATTCTTCGGCAAGGGTCCGAAGAATAAAGCGACGCCAGCGCCACAGTGCCAGCAGTGCGGACGAAATCACTTTGGCATCTGCTACGGACCACGACCGGGCCTGAATCTACAGTGTTTCCGGTGTGGGAAGACCGGGCACACTGCACGGAACTGCACGGAAGGTCAGCCTCGACTGCAGAATCAGCCGCAGAATCTAATTCGACCTCCACCTGTGCCTGCACGAGTTTTCACACTGACCAACGAGGAGGCAGAGGCGAACCCAGCCGTGGTGACTGGTACGTTGAATATCTTTCACGTACCGTCTTCTATATTGATTGATTCCGGAGCCACACATTCGTTTGTGTCGGCAAATTTCGTGACCCGGGCGGGAATATATCCCACCCATTCCTCATGCAATTTTATAGTATCACTACCACATGGAGATCCAACTCGGACCAACTTAGTGGTAGAAAATTGTCCTGTTAAGATTGAAGGGAGGGAATTAGATGTAGACCTAATAGTAATCCCGATGAATGATTACGACATCATATTCGGGATGGATTGGCTCTCGAAGTACGGGGCCATTATCGATTGCTCAAAGAGGGTAGTTAGGTTCCGATCACCCGAGGGAGAGGAATTTGAATTTTCGGGAAAGAAGAATGGTAAGACCATCTCTCGGATTTCCGCTTTGAAAGCTCATCGACTCGTTAATACGGGTTGCGAATCTTTCCTAGTTTTTGCGATAAAGGCTGAGGAGTCTTCTCAACCGAAGCTTGAGGAGGTCCCAATAGTAAATGAATATCCTGATGTATTTCCCGTGGATCTTCCGGGATTACCGCCGGATCGGGAAATTGAATTCGTAATCGATCTTGTGCCTGGAGCTGCCCCGGTCTCTAAATCCCCGTATCGGTTAGCACCGAACGAGTTACGAGAACTGAAGGAACAATTGGAAGATTTGTTACAGAAGGGTTTCATTCAACCCAGTTTCTCGCCTTGGGGAGCCCCGATACTTTTTGTTAAAAAGAAAGATGGGTCGATGAGGATGTGTATCGATTATCGTGAACTCAATAAAATCACGATAAAGAATAAGTATCCGTTGCCGAGGATAGACGATTTATTCGACCAACTCCAAGGGGCGACGGTATTCTCGAAGATCGACCTACGTTCTGGCTATCATCAACTAAAGATCCGTGAGGCGGATGTTCCCAAGACTGCCTTTAGCACGAGGTACGGCCACTACGAATTCTTGGTCATGCCTTTCGGGCTAACGAATGCTCCGGCTGCTTTCATGGATCTGATGAACCGGGTATTCAAGGAGTTCCTGGACCGCTTTGTTATCGTGTTTATAGACGATATCCTCGTATACTCGAAAACGAAGGAGGAACACGAGGAACATCTGAAAACGGTTCTTGGAATCCTTCGAGAAAAACAGTTGTACGCCAAGTTTACGAAATGTGAATTCTGGTTGGAACGGCATTTCTGGGGCACATCATTTCGGGGAGCGGAATTTCGGTGGACCTCAGCAAGATTGAGGCGATAGAAAATTGGCCACGACCGACCACTCCCACGGAGGTTAGAAGTTTTCTCGGCTTGCTGGATACTATCGAAAGTTTATCAAAGATTTTTCCAGTATAGCCTCGATGCTCACAAATCTGACGAAGAAGAACGTTCCGTACAAATGGAGTGAAGAATGTGAACAAAGTTTCCAGGAGTTGAAGAAGAGACTGACGACTGCTCCAGTCTTAGCAATACCTTCGGGTACGGAAGGATTTTCGGTATATAGCGACGCCTCGAAGAATGGCTTGGGATGCGTGTTAATGCAGAACGGGAAGGTAATCGCTTACGCCTCCCGACAGTTGAAGCCATACGAGAAGAATTACCCCACACATAATCTTGAACTCGCCGCAGTAGTGTTTGCTCTCAAAATCTGGCGACACTATCTGTACGGGAAAGGTGCGAGATCTTTACAGATCATAAGAGCCTAAAGTACTTCTTCACACAAAAGGAGTTAAATATGAGGCAACGACGTTGGCTCGAACTAGTGAAGGATTACGATTGTGTGATTAACTATCACCCAGGAAAAGCTAACGTGGTCGCAGACGCGTTGAGTCGAAAAGCCGTGAATACCGAATTCTGCCAACTCGGAGTTGAAGTAATTCACTTCGGGGAAATTGAGACGAGATTGGCAGCGTTGACTCTTAAACCGACGCTGTTAGATCGAATCATCGAAGCACAAAAGATAGATGAATTATATCTGAAGATTCGAGATGAACGAGATGAAGATGTTCCGTCGGAATTCGAATTCCGAGAGGACGGGAGCTTACGATTCAGAAATCGCTTGTACGTGCCAAAAGACGAAGACATCCGCCAAACATTGATGACAGAGGCACATACGACTATCTACTCGGTACATCCTGGTGCCACGAAGATGTATCGAGATTTGCGAATAAATTACTGGTGGCCTGGGATGAAAAGAGACGTTGCCACTTTCGTAAGTCGATGCCTAACTTGCCAACAGATCAAGGCAGAACATCAAAGGCCGGCAGGAATGTTGCAACCTTTGACGGTTCCTGAGTGGAAGTGGGACCACATAACCATGGATTTTGTCGTCGGATTACCCAAGACGGTAAAAGGACATGATGCAATTTGGGTAGTCGTTGATAGACTGACGAAGTCTGCCCACTTTCTACCGATCAACCAGACTTATCCCATGGAGAAGTTCGCAGAACTGTACATTCAAGAAATAGTGAGATTACATGGGATTCCAATGTCGATTGTTTCCGACCGCGATTCAAGATTTCTGTCTCAATTCTGGGGGAGCTTGCAGAAGGCTTTAGGGACCAAACTATCATTTAGTTCAGCCTATCATCCCCAGACGGACGGGCAATCGGAAAGAACGATCCAGACGCTCGAAGATATGTTAAGGGCGTGTGTTCTGGATTTCCGAGGAAGTTGGAGTAAGTACCTCCCATTGATTGAATTTTCGTATAACAACAGCTTTCAAGCGACGATCGGGATGGCACCCTACGAAGCCTTGTATGGGCGTAAATGCCGATCCCCAGTACATTGGGATGAAATCGGCGAGAAGGCGTTATTAGGTCCCGAAATGATCCGTGAGATGACCGAAGCTGTTAGTAAAATTCGGGAGAGAATGCAAACGGCTCAAAGTCGTCAGAAGAGCTACGCGGATAAGAGACGAAGGCCGTTGGAATTTAAAGAAGGCGATCAAGTCTTCTTGAAGATATCACCGATGAAAGGAGTTAAGAGATTCGGACGGAAAGGGAAACTGGGTCCGAGATATATAGGGCCCTTCAATATTTCGAAAAGAGTCGGTGAAGTAGCATATCAGTTAGAACTACCGACATCGCTAGCACAAGTCCATGACGTCTTCCATGTGTCTACGTTACGGAAATACGTTCCGGATCCGAATCACGTGCTAAGAAGTGAGATGCTTCATCAACAGTTGAAACCGGACTTGAGTTACGAAGAAAGGCCGATAGAGATTTTGATGTACGAAGTGAAGCGACTTAGGAACAAGAACATCCCCCTAGTGAAGGTCTTGTGGCGGAACCAAACAATGGAAGAAGCCACTTGGGAGCGAGAAGATGAAATGCGTGAAAAGTACCCCGAGTTGTTTCAGACGACTTAATTTCGGGGACGAAATTTCTTCTAAGGGGGGGAGGATGTAATACCCGTAAAATAAATACGGGATTATTTTGTAATGTTCGAAATTAATGGAGTTAATTTCCGGACAAAACGGATTTTTCGGGAGCAAGTCGAAAATTTGAATTGGGCCTGAGAATTAAACAGTATGGCCAAAGAGCTTAGAAGGCCCAAGAGAAAATTGAAACAGGAATATGTAAAGGGGCAAAGGTGAGTAGAAGGCCCATATGGTATAAATTAATGAGGAAATACATTAAGGACCTAAATTAATTATTAAAGCCCAAAGGAATTACTTAGATAGCCCAATAAGTGGTATGGTCGAAGGTTTTATTAGTCCAAGGAGATAGGAATAAGCTGAATTCTTAATGCCAAGGGAAAGGCCACGTTGGAGGCTCATCATCAACTTGTCACTTAATAAATAAAAGCCCTCACTTGTATATTTCAACCAACGAAACATACAAAGCAAAAGACAAGGGAGAAGAGTTGAACAAGGAAGTAGAAACGAAAGGAAACACTCAAAGCATAGGATCTTGGGCAAGCTTCATCCGATTCCTCAACCTAGAAAATTATTTAAGTATAGCTAAAGAGGTGAGAATCTCATCTGTAAATTTATTAATTGCTGTTTTACGTAATTTAAAGGACTTGCCCAAGTGTAGGGCATATTAGGTGACGAAAGGAGCAGAAAAGAGCGTTGGGCGAACTTGAGCAGATTTCTACCTAGGACATAAATTCAAATAAGCTTAAGGAGGAAAGGTAGGTGGTTTTAAACCCCTACTACCCGTATTATTTTCCGCAAATGTGTTAGAATTCGGATGAAAGGTCATCTGGGTTCAAAATAGCTTATTTTATACTCTTTGGAATTTTTATGAAGTTTTCAATGTGCTATTATGTGATTTTCGAGCTCAATATATGAGTTCCTAATGTTAGTAATTATTCTGTTGTGTTTGGGGCTGAAGAACTGGTTAGAAATTCTGGAAAAATTTAGGGTTTTAATGAAGATGATTTCGATAGAATAGTAAAATCGGGCGATTTGAAGTTTTCGGGCGATTTATAAATCGCGGGCCTGTATTTGAGTGAAATCGGGCGAAATAGGATTTTTAAGTGATAGGGATTGGCCGATTTGGAGTTTCGGGTCGCGAGAGCGTTTCGCGGGCCCAACTGATTTTAATGTGTGTGAAGAAGCAGGATTTCGCGGGCCAAAGTTCAGGTTTCGCGGGCTGAGGATTTCGCGAGTTGTGAGAGAGCGTCGGGCCGATTTTAGGTTTCGCGGGCCGATTTCAAATCACGGGGTGATTCCTGTGAGAGAAATCGGGCGATTCGTGAAATCAAATCGAACTTCAGCGTCAAATCGGGCGACTTGCGAAATCGCCGAGAGCTTTGCGAAATCGGGCGTTGACCTGTACTTACGCGGGTTGACCAGAGGTTTTAACGCAGAATCGGGCGATTCGTGAAATCGGGCGTTGACTCGATTTTCGCGCGTTGACCAAGTGGGTTTCGGGCGATTTTATATTGGGCTTTGACCAATTTTGTGTGCGTTGACTGACAGATTTAATTTTTGGGCTTTTGCCCCATTTCAGGCCCAAATATTTTAAATAAAATGGTTTTAAGCCCAATCACTTTTAAATAAAATATTTTCGTATTATAACATATATTTTCGGGTCAACCCATATTTTAAATTATAAATATTATTTTTGGATTTTTAAACCATCGGCCTAGTTTAAATACTATACGATTACGTGATTTCGATATACGTATTTTATGTGATTTATTATATGTGCATTTCACGACATACACGGGAGAGATGATGGTACCGTATTTGTACGGTGACACCTTACGGTGTCGGTTGAGTGGGGTAGAGTGACCTTTATTGGTCGTCGAGGTTAGACTCGTGTAGCACCTGGTGGGAGAGGGGGTTTGCGACACCCATCTACTCGGGATTGAGCCACCCGAGGTGCACACCACCGGATAGTATTTGGCTCAGGGACGGCCGACAGATGTGAGATTCCTGTCTACCCGGGTTGGTGGTAGGCCACTCGGGGAAAAGTCGTCGGGTTGAGATTGTGTGCGGAAGGAGCGACCCGGCACGGCCGGCGTGGGCTACCGCATGATTATGGCGTACTTTGCCATTGCGCGCGTGGGTGCTGAGTCTAGCCGAGGGCCCTGTTATGTGATGAGACGCGATAGGTTGAGCGTGCATTTTATTTTGATGTGAGGATTTGGGATTGGGTTGAGTGCACGCACGCATACATTGCATGTTTTTACTGCCACCTACTGGGCATTTTTGCTCAGGGTTATATTTTTCAGGTGGGACTGAGCCCGACACCGATGGGTGTCAGGGTTGAGATATAGGCTGGCTGGCGGCGGTGACTCCATGGGCTTTTGAGGGCGGAGCGGTACATGGGACGCGACCTGTGGAGAGGCGTAGGATAGTGTAGTCGGGTTTTGATTTTTGGGGCTTCGGCCCGTTGTATTATATCGACGCGCGTTTGTAGACCCGACTTAGTATATATATATGTACATTATTTATTTAAAAAGTTTTTAATAAATCGGGTCCTCCGCGACTTTCGTTGCGGAAATCCGCCAATTATTCCAATTAGGAAGTAGGGTCGCCACACGGTCACTCGTGAACATAGTCGTGGATGTCGCTACGGACATGAATAATTCAGATACTTTGCATTCTCACGAAACGACGCGGGCTATTCGGATATTTTGTAAATAATATTGTAAATGCATATACTTTTCTTGGTCCGAAAGGCCTGGTCATCATTACAGTATGTAATAATGCAAGAAATGGGTCAAAGTCAATAATGTGCTAACTAAACTATTATATTATTTGAAGTACTAATTGAATTGTCCAGGTCGAATCTCGTGCGAGAGTGACCACTTTAATCATCGTCTTCCTCCTCTTTTTTTACCTTTTTCATTACAAGGGCACAATCCGCCGCCTCTCACTGCACGGCCTTTAAGCCGAGGTATCATCTGACATGTTCTGTTGTTTTGTTTTGTTTGGTTTTTTTGGCCGCAACTCCAATAAGTCACGCCCGCCTCAGCACTGCAATCGCACTAGCCCTTATCCGCCGCGCGACGAGGACCGATTCCGCTCTGGTGCGGCCATAAAATCAAACTATGCTCATGACCGAACCCAAGTCGAGCTTGATCGTCACACCGATAGCTCGACTCGTTTTTCATCTTAGACAAAAGAATTTTTAAACAAACGTGTTCATATGGTCCATGGTAATAGATACGGTTCAAAATCGACTGTTATGTTTCGGAAGGCTAAATCACAACTGGAATCGTTTTGTTATCTTCTTGTCATAGTTTTGTAAAAACGATTACAATTTCGGCTTTGTTTCTAACCGTGTTTTCACAATTGAACAATTTTACACTATACTTTTTTAAGCGATTGTTTAATCGAAGGTCCGAACCACATTTTTGTTATTTTTTACTAGTTTTTACCTGTGCAATGCACCGTTTTGACAATCTGTAATTATTATATGTTAATAAAATTATTAATTATGTTTGATAGTTGGTGGTTATTGTGGAATTAACATGTAGTAGTGAAATTCTTTTGGGATTTTTATATTTAATTTATTTTTTAAGTTAAAGAGACACGTGTCAGCATACAAGAACACCTACATTTTTATAATGATATAAGATTTTCCATCACGAAAAATAAATAAATAAATTTTGGTTAACTATTTTCTTTTATTAATTTTGTATATTTGGGAATTGACATGTTAAGGATCCTTAAAGTAAGGGCGAAAATTTTAGGATAACATATTTTAAAGTTGAACCAACACCTATTTTTTTCCTTCAAAACGACAGCTTGGTTTCATTTCGTAGAAAGGCTAAGTGGCCCAATAAGTCTCTCTGGTAAGTTTAGGATCCAGAAAGAAGAGGCGCGAGCAACGACTATAGAGAACTAGCTAACGATATTTAGAAGACAAAGAACTAAAGACCCTACTACCGAGCAGCCTCAAACCTCATGAAAATTGCTAATAAGCCTCGATCCAATGCACTCTTCACTTTCTTCGATATTTGATTTCGAGGCTCTTGTCTTTTCCGGAAATGACACTCCCATGAACGGAGAGAAACTTCTTGTTAGGTCCTCAGTTTATCAACTCTACGATCCTATACTTCAATCCTAAGGCAATCGATAAGAATTGTATGGATTTCGAGTTCGATCGAAAACCTTCTTTGGAGAGCTCGAGAGAGAATTCTTTTAGAGTGAGACAGAGTTCTGAGTTTCTCTCTCTATAAATGGATTTGCAAGCCTTTTGGATCAATTCAACTATTTTCTGTATTAAGCACAATGATTACAATTGTATTTATACCAAACAAGCTTGGTATAAATAACAATCTAGTCCTAATCTAAGGACAAATATAATAAAAGTCCCTAATTACAAGGACAGCTAATAAAATCAAAGCACAACTCTAACGTATATTCTACATTCTCCCCATTTGTGCTTGATTGCCCTTCTGTATTATCTGTCCTCGTCGGGCGTAGAATGACTTGCGCAAGCCCAGCGCATGCTCGTAGTTCCTTATGGTGTTCCTCAGCTCTAACCGCTCGTTGATAGCTTCAAGTAGCTCAAGCCGCGATTTCTCTCTCACGAACTGATGTTGGAGAAGCATGGTGTCTTCGTTGATTTCTTCCAACCTGTTCTCGATATTCTTCCTGATTGCCTTGAGCGTCCCATCACAGAATTTGTGGACCTCAGTCTTCAGCATCAACCTATTCTTGTTAACGATTGGATTGTGGTAGGTGATTGCTAAAACTGAGCTCACGTGGATGTAATTGTTGGGAAGCCCTTCGACCTCAGGTCCATCATTATGCGGAGGTGTCATGTTGACCTTCTTCATGTTGCTTTGCAGAGCCATCTGAAGGTCGTGTGCGGCATGGTACTTGACCTGGCGCATCATGAATCTATACAGTCTCTCGAGCCCTTCATTCTTGATAAAGCCTTGAGGATCTTTGTTGTAGCGCCCCGTTTCCTATTACTTTTTACGCAGCTATTAAAATATTCACATAAAATTTTTCGCGATTTCCATAAGTATTCCCTTTAACCAAAAACAGGTACGTACATTCGATCTAGTTCCTTTCAAAATAATATACATATCATCCTTAGTCGATTAGAACATAACTATCTATACTAATGCAAAATCTCTACATGCTAACGATGAACAGAGGGGAGCAGGAGGAAAGCGTAGCCGGCCAATAGGGCTGTTAAAAATTGACCCAACCCGCCAACCCGAAACGAACAGTACCCGAAAATAGCAGGTTCGGGTTAGCATTTTTGACCTGTTTACGTAAATGGGTAAACCCGAACCCAACCCAATTATTAAGTGGGTTATGTTAGGGTTCGGATTTTCAACCCGAAATCAACCCAAAATCAACCATTTAACCCGAATAATATATATTATTAAGATATTATTAATATAAATAAAATAAAAGGATTAACCCTAATTATCTATCCACTCTTACGCTCACGCATGATGTTTTTATAAAAAAAACTGCATTAGTTCTCATTTTTTTTTGTTTAATTTGGATTTATAATTCTGTCAATTTTGTTTTTTTTTTCTTTTTTAATTTTAAATGGATTGGCGGGTTAGGATTAAAGCAGGTTGGGTTTGGGTTTGTTTTTTCAACCTGTTTAAGTAAACAGGTTAGGCCAGGGTTGAAGTTTTCAACCCGTTTATTAAACGTGTTGAACCCAAAGGTGACCCAACCCGACCTGTTTACCACCCCTACCGGCCAACCTTGAATCCATGCTTTGTATGAGGATGCGTTCTACGCAATCTACTGATTATCTACAACAACTGTGAAGACAACTATTCAGAGTATGATCGCAACATGTTAACTAATAACGTACATGCAATAACATAAGTAGTAATCCATCCATTTCCGTAGATATCATAGTCATTTCATATCACATAATCATCGTTCACATAACCGTCATTCATAAGATCCGTAGATCACATGCCATTCTATATGTCCATTTATTTTGATACTCCCGTCATAGACTAGCTAGACTGTACTGTACGCCCAGTCGGCGCCCATGCATGGGACTCTGTAACCATTCTGTAGTCCCCCGATTTGTAGGGATACATATATGCCTGTACAGGACTCTGTAAAATCTCCCGATTTGTAGGGATCTATGCCGTAGCATCCGTATCATAGTCTGTAGTCGTAGCAGTCATAACGGTTTCTCCCTTCATTTTAATATGTATGCAATGCTATATAAAATACCTTATATGGCACATAAATCATATGAAAGCACTTTATGGTCACATAATTCACATCGATTCATAAATAGCATATAAATCACATATTAATCAATTAATCCATATAAAGCATGTAAGCACATAAGGCACATAAGGTACATGTTGCAAATCATACTCACAAGTTCCGCCTAATTTCCTGTTCGCTTAGTCGACCTTGTGCTTGCCTTTGTCAGACTCTTGACCTATATAATTATTTTACCTGGTAAATACCAAATCCCTATAATGATATGCATGAATGATATGCATGCTTAATTATGTACGACTCCGATTTCTATTTATAGTTTTTATCTGAAATCGATTCTTTGTTTAATGTCATAAGGTGAAAATATATTGTTACAATTAGTGAAAATCTGTTAAGTATGAAAATTGATTTGACCTATCGTGAAAAATCGATTTCGCGAATTCAACTTATAATTCGCGAACTGTTACTTGACCCGTGTTGGCCCTTTTTATTACCAAACAAGGATCAAAAGAAAGGTTTGAATGTGTAAAACGTGAAGAACACCTTGAGTGCGTGTAAGTGTGTGTTTTTCTAAGGGAAAGTACAAGGTGGCTTACCTTTCTAATTCTTTTGATAAAACCCTAATTAGGGCTATTTGGGCTTTATATACCACAATTGTTTGGTATATTAAAGCCCAATACAAAACTATGACTTAATATCATAAGTCACCCCAAACTACTACAATCCTCTAAATAAACATATTAACCCAAGATTACATAAATTAAAGGATGCTACAAAATATTCCTAACAATCTCCCCCTTAGCATCCTTTTTGCTTTGATGTCCTTTGTGTCTTCTTCTTCTTGGGTTTCTCCACAGCATCAATCGATTTCCTGAGTCCGAGTCTGAACTCGTAAGATCGCATCGTTCTTCGTAAGAATAATCGATCGGAGATGATGTTGATCAGCTTCTCGTACTTTTCCTGGACTTCTGCTTCTTCGTACCTTAGCTCCTCCAAAATCCTTTCGAGTTTCACCCGAATAATCAGCAGCGTCCCATCGCTGAATTTAGCAATCTCGGATGTTTTCATCAGCCTCTTTTCTCCCTTGTAATTGATGGAGACCACCGATGGATCGTTGTCATCATTGATTATGTGGCCTTCACTGAGACTTGAGTCGGGGACTTCGAAGGATGGCTTCGTGAGATTCACTCTTTTCATGTTGCTTTCCACCGCCATTTGAAGATCGTGAGTCGAATTGAACTTGATTTGGCGCATCATGAATCGCTTAAGAGCAACGTAGCCCACTTTCAAGTCTGGATTCTGGAGTGTTCCAAGAAATCTGAAGCTTATAAGTATCCGATCAACATCTTCACCTCTGATGTAGGAGAGATCGCCTTCGGTCAGTTCCTCGACCGTTCCATCTTCTCGCTGCACCTTATAGATAGGATATTCATAAAAGTCCACACGACCTCGCCGAACTCCCAAGATTTTGTTGATTCTGACCTTTTCCTTCTCTTCTCTTCTAAGAACGTTAACATCTGTATCTTTTGCTCTCCACACAAGCCCTCTACGAAGAGAGAGCAGATATCGTACAGCAGTTGGTCTCGGGAGATGAGTTAGGCCTCTTAGATTCAGCTCGTCTAGCTCCTTGATCCTATCCTCCTTCCTCCATATTCTTCTTCGTATCTCTTCTTGATATGGAGCTATCACTTTGACATTTTCCCACGGTGGCTTCTGTTCTTCTCCTATCTTCGACTTCGAGGGGGGACATTCCTTATCGACGACAGCGTGTTTGAGAAGCTCTGGAAGTTCTGGAATGTCTGCTTCGTAGTCTTCACCTTCCTCGAGCTCATCATCGTCGATAAGTGCCAGGTTAACATTTGCCTTCATCAAGAAATATCTGGCGTTGTCCAGTAAGCCCTTGGCCAAGTCTGGATGCATCGGCTTTGTTAACCAATCGTCGTTGAAGATGTACTTTTCTACCGCTGTGTGTGGGTTGTAAAGTGCTTCGAGAGATAGAGTAGGTGAGGATGGAGGATCAGAAGCTAATGAAATCAAAGCACAAATCTAATTGATATTCTACAACAACGTCGATAGAAATTCTCGAGCGAAAAAACCCTACTAAAAAGACGAACTCAAAAATCACTCAAACTCTTATTTCTTAACAGATTATCGTCTTTTTAAGGTAGAATCGACGTTTATTAAGTATATGCGTGCTATTGAACTCTGTTTGCGTCTATATTTTGTGATTTTTCGCATGCTTCTTTAAGGAATTCTCGCCTGTTTAGGTTTTATCTGGGTTAATATCTGCAACTTTAGATAGTTCTGGAGTATTCGTTCAATCTGATAGTGTAGGTTTTCAATAATCTGTGTCTCAGATTTAAAATCTGAGTTTCGACTTAAATGGGTTTTTGAACGTTTAAAGCAGTCGAAGAAATTTTCTCGATCGCAAATAGTGCCAATTGAATTTCAAATTTGACTAAGCTACTGTTTGCATCGATAAAAATTTTCGATCGTTAAACTTTTGTTTAAGTCACTAAGATAGATGACATTGACCGAAAATCACTTACCATCGAGAATTCTAATTAGGATTTTATGCGGGCCAAAAATTAACGAGTGCAATAGATAGAATAGGTGCAATTAAATTTCGAGCCCAAAAATTTTCATCGAAAACAGTATTTTCGATTTCATATTTTTTTCGGTCGTAAAATTTTTTAGCGACGATAAAATTAATTTTTCGACGCAAAATACGCGGCGATAATTCTGTTCGATCCAAAATTTTCTTGGCGATTGACTTAGTTTCTCGTTGACTATTTTCTCAATCGACAAACTTCGCAGCGAAAACCAATTTTAAAATCGAAAAACTTTCTCGCTCGATAATTATCACGACGAAAAATTTTATTCACTCGCGAAAAATTTCTCGATCGTAAATTTACGCGGAAATCAGTTTCTCGATTCTGGATCGTAAAATTTCTCGGCTACAGTACTACGCCTATTGATCAAACACTTAGAAAAATCACTCTAAGTCCTTTACGCTGTAGCAAACTTAGCGAATAGAATTTTCGATCGCAAAATCACGCGGAGACTTTAAATAGAAATAAACACATAGAAAATTAAAATTGAGATTTCAATTCTCGAGCGAACAATTTAACGGGGTGAACAGTGGTATTCTCGCGCTAAACACTTAGAACATATTCGATCACATTCTTTTATGCTTTATTCGTAACTTTCGAGAATTCCTTAAATACAATTGCATATCTTCACAGCCGTATAATCTACGTGCCTAATTAAATTTTCCGTATCTATCAAAAATGAAATTAATGGTTTGAATATTATTGATTGATATGATATATTCCGCCTCCAATTTAAAATTGAACTAATAAATTTTCTTATTTTTCAGATGGATCGTTACCCTTTTTCGGTGCCATCCTTCAACAACGATGGTCTCGCGCTAAATTTTCTTATTTTTCAGATAATTGTGTCCATCCTTCAAGGTCATCCCCTGTGGCATGCTCTCACAGCAACCGCATTAGTGCCGATGGTTTATCTTCAATAGTTTTGGGGACGCATTAAGGGTCTGGTAGTTGATGGCGCATATCAATTCACAACAGTGCTCTGGAGGAGGCACGTCAACATAAACAAGAACGACTTCGGCCTAATCCTGTATCTACCCTTTAGCCACAGTTACGACCCAATGTCGTCAGATGCTGAGATGATTCAAGACTTTCTCCAAATGGGATACTGTAGCGACCCTAGCCATCGCTACCATTCCTAGACTTGTCTTACGTATCTAACTACGTTTTTAGTTAGATGAGATATGAAAACGTGAAATAAATTTTTCCTTTTCATGAGGAACAACGATTCATTACATGTCAAAAGAATGCTTCCCAAGCTTGCATTTACATTTGAGTTCTATCTACATGTGTCGTGTCTACATTCGCAGCAAAAGTACTCCTATGCGCCCGGCCCGCAGGTCGTCGTCCACGTACACACCACCCCCAAAAGACGCTCGGAAGCTTCAAAAGTATGCCTTGCCGGCTAGGTGATCACGTACCGTGATCCGATGGACCTACAACACATAACGTAAGGGTGAGCTAAAGAGCTCAGTAAGTAGAAACTATATGCATGCAGTGCACGTGTCCTATCTCGTAATGACAACCGCGTCATTGCATCCTAGATATCACTTTCTTTCTCATTCTCTTCCCTTTTCATTATTTTCTTCCCTTTCCTATTTGAGCCCTAGGCTTTTCTATCTCGCTACGCACCATCTCATAGTTCATTTCTAATTAGGACATAGACATAAATGACAGGGCACGCATTGAGAGGCCACCCTGTTCACATTTTGTACGGCGCCTTTTCAGCCCGGTACGGCACACATTTGGGAGGCTACTGCCGCCTTTTCGGCCCAATGCGGCCCGCACGAGAGGCTAATCACTACTCATTCATGTGGTTCCTTTTCGGCCCAACGCGGTCCCCATTTGGGAGGTCCTTTTTGCCTTTTCGACCCAATGGGACTCGCCGTTGAGAGGCAACCCTATTCATCTCTGTGGCTCCTTTTCAGCCCAACGCGGTTCGCATTTGGGAGGCCCATATTGCCTTTACGGCCCAATGGAACTCACCGTTGAGAGGAAACCCTATTCTTCTCTGTGGTTCCTTTTTCAGCCCAACGCAGTTCACATTTGGGAGGCCCAATTTGCCTTTTCAGCCCAATGTGACACGCCGTTGAGAGGTAACCCTTATTCATCTCTGTGGCTCCTTTTCAGCCCAACGCGGTTCGCATTTGGGAGGCCCATATTGCCTTTTCGGCCCAATGCAGTACAATCGACATTGGGAGGCTATCTTTACCTTTACAGCCCAACGCGATTCCAAATGTGCCTTTTCAGCTTAATGCAACCTGATACACGGGTGTTTCACACTGGTAGCCCACTCCGAGGTTGCCGACACCCGAGTTTCCCTCGGTGTCGCGTCTTACCTCGGGTCGCACCCTCCAGGTCGCACTTCCCGTTATAAGGATATCAACCCACAGCATTCAACGGCGCAACATTATCGCCATAGTCGCACTCAACAACTGGGTCGACGACAGTTGCCCCTATCGACAACCATACATCGCTCACAGGCGATCCTAACTCATGCACGCTCTCGTACCTCATTTTCGTGCTAGTGTGCATGCTCGTGATCATGTCGTGAATCATATGCGTATGCGTGTCATGCCATGAATAGTAAGTAAAACACATCACATAAACTTCACGTTCGGTCATGAGAGCACGTAATCACGTAAGTTTCATGTTCGCACGTAACCACACACAATCACATAATTTATGCGCATACAAGTTATGTGTTGTAGTTGAAGTGAAGCTTCCACTTACCTGTCGTCCGAGTTAAGCTAACTTACTGCTTCGGGAATTCCCTACTGTTCGAACCTTAAGCAAAAATATTATAGTATCAGTATAACATCTAATCTTAGTGACTATGCTTAAGTAAATTAGTTCGGCTATGCTAATTCGTTCGAAAGTACCTTCTGTTCAATATAGTATTTTAAAACTATAAGTCGTTCAATTGATGGTCTAAATCAAGTCAACACTAGACTTGGTACCTAATTTAATTCCAACAGAAATTTATTAATTCATTGGTCAAAGTCAGGTCAACACTAATATATGAAGGTTCTCGGCGAAAGTTGAATCGCCCGATTTATCGAAAACTTAGTTTCGCCGCGTTAAATCAACATCGCGAATTGCCCGATTGGAAGTGTTGGTTAGCTGAAATCGCCGAAATTTCAATAAGATGGAATCGCCCGAAATTGCAGGGAATTCGCCCGATTTGTGGAGGGCTAGTTGATCTCGGCGATTTGAGGGGTTTGCCCGATTCGGATCAGAAATCGCCCGATTTTGTGGGCTTATTGAATTCGCGCGAATCGACAGGAAATCGCCCGATTTGTGAGCTCACAGGAATCGCTCGAATTTAACGAGAAATCGCCCGATTTGAGGGACGCGCGATTTGGAGAAAAGAACTCGGCGATTTCATCCTCGCTCGACACGTCTTACAACAGGGAATCGCCCGATTTCTCACGATGCTCAGTTCTGCCCGATTTGGATCAAGAAACTCGGCGATTTCATGGCAGATCGACACGTGTTGCAGCTGCAATCGCCCGATTTAGGTCTTCGAATGGAATCGCCCGATTTGGTGGAGTTGAGATTATTTTCGTCGATTTGTTCCCCCTTTGACACGTGTAGTTTTCTTTTAAATCGTCCGATTTGTGCCCGATTAAATGTGTCTTCTCATTCCTTTCAATCGATCCCTCACATGCAACATTTCGCCCGATTTGAGAATCGCCGAGGCTTATCACTCGATTTACAAGCTTAAAAATCAATTTGATCGAAAGTCATATGGTGATTGGTGAGGTGAGTTTCGATCGAAACCTAATTATTCCGAAGGTCTTAATTTACCCGAAACCCTCATGCATTTTTCTTCCTTCGATCGGAATTCTGTAGCTGCTGTTCACTCTCGATCGAAAGCTTCAAATTGTTCCTCCCATCGAAACTAAGTTATAGTTCCCCTATCCAGATTTCGCAAGTTCCTTGATCTTTCTTTAGCTCCAAACGTCTAACACTAGTCACAAATCATTCTAAATCAAGTAGCAACTCTGAAACGGATTTAATGTTAGTCACAACCTAACGAATTTCAAGGAACCCTATGTTGCAATTTCGTATCTAATTCTGAAGTTTTACCGTCTATAAGATCCTTACATTCCTTAAGCTTAAGAACGTGAGGTTTAGGGTTGGAATTCTCTTACCTCTTCCAAAGCACAAAGTCGATCTTGTTTCTCCCCTTTCTTCGCTCGAGCTCACGTTAGTTCCTTGGCTATGGGGTTTTTGGTGGACTTGAAATGATCTTCTCAATGAGGTGTGGGTGGGTAGGGCTTAGGTGACGAAAATATCCCTTAAATCAAGGGAGTTTGTTTGCTAAAGTCATTTCTAAGGGTTTTGGGCCCATTTCTAAATTCCTAGCCCACTTGAGACCTTTAGTCACATTTTTACTCATTGCCTAATTTCCATCTTGGGCCTATTTTCGAAATTCTTATAAATCCGGGGACCGTGTGACCCCAAATTAATTTCCACGAGTTACCTTAATCTCGTAAGCATTTAAGGCACATAAGTAACATAGAGGCACATAAATCGCATCACGTGAAATCATGTAAACACATAGAAGCACATATCGCACATTAGACATAAATTAATTACGTGTCTTAAATAAAGTATTTCACACAATCCTAGCTCCCTAACGTAATTAACTCAACTATGTCTCAAATTAATTATCTCTGCTCTTAATTATGCCGTAAATCCCGTAATTAAATTTCCGGGTCTTACAGATACCGACCGCCGCTCACAAAACTTAAGCTCATTTTTTACAGTCCTATTATACCAAACAAACTTGGTATAAATATCAAACAAGTCCTAATCTAAGGCCAAATAGAAATAAACCCCCAAATTACAAGAATAGCTAATGAAATCAAAGCACAAATCTAATTGATATTCTACAACAACGTCGATAGAAATTCTCGAGCGAAAAACCCTACTAAAAAGACGAACTCAAAAATCACTCAAACTCTTATTTCTTAACAGATTATCGTCTTTTTAAGGTAGAATCGACGTTTATTAAGTATATGCGTGCTATTGAACTCTGTTTGCGTCTATATTTTGTGATTTTTCGCATGCTTCTTTAAGGAATTCTCGCCTGTTTAGGTTTTATCTGGGTTAATATCTGCAACTTTAGATAGTTCTGGAGTATTCGTTCAATCTGATAGTGTAGGTTTCCAATAATCTGTGTCTCAGATTTAAAATCTGAGTTTCGACTTAAATGGGTTTTTGAACGTTTAAAGCAGTCGAAGAAATTTTCTCGATCGCAAATAGTGCCAATTGAATTTCAAATTTGACTAAGCTACTGTTTGCATCGATAAAAATTTTCGATCGTTAAACTTTTGTTTAAGTCACTAAGATAGATGACATTGACCGAAAATCACTTACCATCGAGAATTCTAATTAGGATTTTATGCGGGCGAAAAATTAACGAGTGCAATAGATAGAATAGGTGCAATTAAATTTCGAGCCCAAAAATTTTCATCGAAAACAGTATTTTCGATTTCATATTTTTGTCGGTCGTAAAATTTTTTAGCGACGATAAAATTAATTTTTCGACGCAAAATACGCGGCGATAATTCTGTTCGATCCAAAATTTTCTTGGCGATTGACTTAGTTTCTCGTTGACTATTTTCTCAATCGACAAACTTCGCAGCGAAAACCAATTTTAAAATCGAAAAACTTTCTCGCTCGATAATTATCACGACGAAAAATTTTATTCACTCGCGAAAAATTTCTCGATCGTAAATTTACGCGGAAATCAGTTTCTCGATTCTGGATCGTAAAATTTCTCGGCTACAGTACTACGCCTATTGATCAAACACTTAGAAAAATCACTCTAAGTCCTTTACGCTGTAGCAAACTTAGCGAGAATTTTCGATCGCAAAATCACGCGGAGACTTTAAATAGAAATAAACACATAGAAAATTAAAATTGAGATTTCAATTCTCGAGCGAACAATTTAACGGGGTGAACAGTGGTATTCTCGCGCTAAACACTTAGAACATATTCGATCACATTCTTTTATGCTTTATTCGTAACTTTCGAGAATTCCTTAAATACAATTGCATATCTTCACAGCCGTATAATCTACGTGCCTAATTAAATTTTCCGTATCTATCAAAAATGAAATTAATGGTTTGAATATTATTGATTGATATGATATATTCCGCCTCCCATTTAAAATTGAACTAATAAATTTTCTTATTTTTCAGATGGATCGTTACCCTTTTTCGGTGCCATCCTTCAACAACGATGGTCTCGCGCTAAATTTTCTTATTTTTCAGATAATTGTGTCCATCCTTCAAGGTCATCCCCTGTGGCATGCTCTCACAGCAACCGCATCAGTGCCGATGGTTTATCTTCAATAGTTTTGGGGACGCATTAAGGGTCTGGTAGTTGATGGCGCATATCAATTCACAACAGTGCTCTGGAGGAGGCACGTCAACATAAACAAGAACGACTTCGGCCTAATCCTGTATCTACCCTTTAGCCACAGTTACGACCCAATGTCGTCAGATGCTGAGATGATTCAAGACTTTCTCCAAATGGGATACCGACCGCCGCTCACAAAACTTAAGCTCATTTTTTACAGTCCTATTATACCAAATAAACTTGGTATAAATATCAAACAAGTCCTAATCTAAGGCCAAATAGAAATAAACCCCCAAATTACAAGAATAGCTAATGAAATCAAAGCACAAATCTAATTGATATTCTACAACAACGTCGATAGAAATTCTCGAGCGAAAAACCCTACTAAAAAGACGAACTCAAAAATCACTCAAACTCTTATTTCTTAACAGATTATCGTCTTTTTAAGGTAGAATCGACGTTTATTAAGTATATGCGTGCTATTGAACTCTGTTTGCGTCTATATTTTGTGATTTTTCGCATGCTTCTTTAAGGAATTCTCGCCTGTTTAGGTTTTATCTGGGTTAATATCTGCAACTTTAGATAGTTCTGGAGTATTCGTTCAATCTGATAGTGTAGGTTTATCTGTGTCTCAGATTTAAAATCTGAGTTTCGACTTAAATGGGTTTTTGAACGTTTAAAGCAGTCGAAGAAATTTTCTCGATCGCAAATAGTGCCAATTGAATTTCAAATTTGACTAAGCTACTGTTTGCATCGATAAAAATTTTCGATCGTTAAACTTTTGTTTAAGTCACTAAGATAGATGACATTGACCGAAAATCACTTACCATCGAGAATTCTAATTAGGATTTTATGCGGGCGAAAAATTAACGAGTGCAATAGATAGAATAGGTGCAATCAAATTTCGAGCCCAAAAATTATCATCGAAAACAGTATTTTCGATTTCATATTTTTTTCGGTCGTAAAATTTTTTAGCGACGATAAAATTAATTTTTCGACGCAAAATACGCGGCGATAATTCTATTCGATCCAAATTTTCTTGGCGATTGACTTAGTTTCTCGTTGACTATTTTCTCAATAGACAAACTTCGCAGCGAAAACAAATTTTAAAATCGAAAAACTTTCTCGCTCGATAATTATCACGACGAAAAATTTTATTCACTCGCGAAAAATTTCTCGATCGTAAATTTATGCGGAAATCAGTTTCTCAATTCTGGATCGTAAAATTTCTCGGCTACAGTACTACGCCTATTGATCAAACACTTAGAAAAATCACTCTAATTCCTTTACGCTGTAGCAAACTTAGCGAATAGAATTTTCGATCGCAAAATCACGCGGAGACTTTAAATAGAAATAAACACATAGAAAATTAAAATTGAGATTTCAATTCTCGAGCGAACAATTTAACGGGGTGAACAGTGGTATTCTCGCGCTAAACACTTAGAACATATTCGATCACATTCTTTTATGCTTTATTCGTAACTTTCGAAAATTCCTTAAATACCATTGCATATCTTCACAGCCGTATAATCTACGTGCCTAATTAAATTTACCGTATCTATCAAAAATGAAATTAATGGTTTGAATATTATTGATTGATATGATATATTCCGACTCCAATTTAAAATTGAACTAATAAATTTTCTTATTTTTCAGATGGATCGTTACCCTTTTTCGGTGCCATCCTTCAATAACGATGGTCTCGCGCTAAATTTTCTTATTTTTCAGATAATTGTGTCCATCCTTCAAGGTCATCCCCTGTGGCATGCTCTCACAGCAACCGCATCAGTGCCGATGGTTTATCTTCAATAGTTTTGGGGACGCATTAAGGGTCTGGTAGTTGATGGCGCATATCAATTCACAACAGTGCTCTGGAGGAGGCACGTCAACATAAACAAGAACGACTTCGGCCTAATCCTGTATCTACCCTTTAGCCACAGTTACGACCCAATGTCGTCTGATGCTGAGATGATTCAAGACTTTCTCCAAATGGGATACCGACCGCCGCTCACAAAACTTAAGCTCTTTTTTTACAGTCCTATTATACCAAACAAACTTGGTATAAATATCAAACAAGTCCTAATCTAAGGACAAATAGAAATAAACCCCCAAATTACAAGAACAGCTAATGAAATCAAAGCACAAATCTAATTGATATTCTACAACAACGTCGATAGAAATTCTCGAGCGAAAAACCCTACTCAAAAGACGAACTCAAAAATCACTCAAACTCTTATTTCTTAACAGATTATCGTCTTTTTAAGGTAGAATCGACGTTTATTAAGTATATGCGTGCTATTGAACTCTGTTTGCGTCTATATTTTGTGATTTTTCGCATGCTTCTTTAAGGAATTCTCGCCTGTTTAGGTTTTTATCTGGGTTAATATCTGCAACTTTAGATAGTTCTGGAGTATTCGTTCAATCTGATAGTGTAGGTTTTCAATAATCTGTGTCTCAGATTTAAAATCTGAGTTTCGACTTAAATGGGTTTTTGAACGTTTAAAGCAGTCGAAGAATTTTCTCGATCGCAAATAGTGCCAATTGATTTTCAAATTTGACTAAGTTACTGTTTGCATCGATAAAAATTTTCGATCGTTAAACTTTTATTTAAGTCACTAAGATAGATGACATTGTCCGAAAATCACTTACCATCGAGAATTCTAATTAGGATTTTATGCGGGCGAAAAATTAACGAGTGCAATAGATAGAATAGGTGCAATTAAATTTCGAGCCCAAAAATTATCATCGAAAACAGTATTTTCGATTTCATATTTTTTTCGGTCGTAAAATTTTTTAGCGACGATAAAATTAATTTTTCGACGCAAAATACGCGGCGATAATTCTATTCGATCCAAAATTTTCTTGGCGATTGACTTAGTTTCTCGTTGACTATTTTCTCAATCGACAAACTTCGCAGCGAAAGCCAATTTTAAAATCGAAAAACTTTCTCGCTCGATAATTATCACGACGAAAAATTTTATTCACTCGCGAAAAATTTCTCGATCGTAAATTTACGCGGAAATCAGTTTCTCGATTCTGGATCGTAAAATTTCGCGGCTACAGTACTACGCCTATTGATCAAACACTTAGAAATATCACTCTAAGTCCTTTACGCTGTAGCAAACTTAGCGAATAGAATTTTCGATCGCAAAATCACGCGGAGACTTTAAATAGAAATAAACACATAGAAAATTAAAATTGAGATTTCAATTCTCGAGCGAATAATTTAACGGGGTGAACAGTGGTATTCTCGCGCCAAACACTTAGAACATATTCGATCACATTCTTTTATGCTTTATTCGTAACTTTCGAAAATTCCATAAATACCATTGCATATCTTCACAGCCGTATAATCTACGTGCTTAATTAAATTTTCCGTATCTATCAAAAATGAAATTAATGGTTTGAATATTATTGATTGATATGATATATTCCGACTCCAATTTAAAATTGAACTAATAAATTATCTTATTTTTCAGATGGATCGTTACCCTTTTTCGGTGCCATCCTTCAATAACGATGGTCTCGCGCTAAATTTTCTTATTTTCAGATAATTGTGTCCATCCTTCAAGGTCATCCCATGTGGCATGCTCTCACAGCAACCGCATCAGTGCCGATGGTTTATCTTCAATAGTTTTGGGGACGCATTAAGGGTCTGGTAGTTGATGGCGCATATCAATTCACAACAGTGCTCTGGAGGAGGCACGTCAACATAAACAAGAACGACTTCGGCCTAATCCTGTATCTACCCTTTAGCCACAGTTACGACCCAATGTCGTCTGATGCTGAGATGATTCAAGACTTTCTCCAAATGGGATACCGACCGCCGCTCACAAAACTTAAGCTCATTTTTTACAGTCCTATTATACCAAACAAACTTGGTATAAATATCAAACAAGTCCTAATCTAAGGACAAATAGAAATAAACCCCCAAATTACAAGAACAGCTAATGAAATCAAAGCACAAATCTAATTGATATTCTACAACAACGTCGATAGAAATTCTCGAGCGAAAAACCCTACTCAAAAGACGAACTCAAAAATCACTCAAACTCTTATTTCTTAACAGATTATCGTCTTTTTAAGGTAGAATCGACGTTTATTAAGTATATGCGTGCTATTGAACTCTGTTTGCGTCTATATTTTGTGATTTTTCGCATGCTTCTTTAAGGAATTCTCGCCTGTTTAGGTTTTTATCTGGGTTAATATCTGCAACTTTAGATAGTTTGAGTATTCGTTCAATCTGATAGTGTAGGTTTTCAATAATCTGTGTCTCATATTTAAAATCTGAGTTTCGACCTAAATGGGTTTTTGAACGTTTAAAGCAGTCGAAGAATTTTCTCGATCGCAAATAGTGCCAATTGAATTTCAAATTTGACTAAGTTACTGTTTGCATCGATAAAAATTTTCGATCGTTAAACTTTTGTTTAAGTCACTAAGATAGATGACATTGACCGAAAATCACTTACCATCGAGAATTCTAATTAGGATTTTATGCGGGCGAAAAATTAACGAGTGCAATAGATAGAATAGGTGCAATTAAATTTCGAGCCCAAAAATTATCATCGAAAACAGTATTTTCGATTTCATATTTTTTTCGGTCGTAAAATTTTTTAGCGACGATAAAATTAATTTTTCGACGCAAAATACGCGGCGATAATTCTGTTCGATCCAAAATTTTCTTGGCGATTGACTTAGTTTCTCGTTGACTATTTTCTCAATCGACAAACTTCGCAGCGAAAACCAATTTTAAAATCGAAAAACTTTCTCGCTCGATAATTATCACGACGAAAAATTTTATTCACTCGCGAAAAATTTCTCGATCGTAAATTTACGCGGAAATCAGTTTCTCGATTCTGGATCGTAAAATTTCGCGGCTACAGTACTACGCCTATTGATCAAACACTTAGAAAAATCACTCTAAGTCCTTTACGCTGTAGCAAACTTAGCGAATAGAATTTTCGATCGCAAAATCACGCGGAGACTTTAAATAGAAATAAACACATAGAAAATTAAAATTGAGATTTCAATTCTCGAGCGAACAATTTAACGGGGTGAACAGTGGTATTCTCGCGCTAAACACTTAGAACATATTCGATCACATTCTTTTATGCTTTATTCGTAACTTTCGAAAATTCCTTAAATACCATTGCATATCTTCACAGCCGTATAATCTACGTGCCTAATTAAATTTTCCGTATCTATCAAAAATGAAATTAATGGTTTGAATATTATTGATTGATATGATATATTCCGACTCCAATTTAAAATTGAACTAATAAATTTTCTTATTTTTCAGATGGATCGTTACCCTTTTTCGGTGCCATCCTTCAATAACGATGGTCTCGCGCTAAATTTTCTTATTTTTCAGATAATTGTGTCCATCCTTCAAGGTCATCCCCTGTGGCATGCTCTCACAGCAACCGCATCAGTGCCGATGGTTTATCTTCAATAGTTTTGGGGACGCATTAAGGGTCTGGTAGTTGATGGCGCATATCAATTCACAACAGTGCTCTGGAGGAGGCACGTCAACATAAACAAGAACGACTTCGGCCTAATCCTGTATCTACCCTTTAGCCACAGTTACGACCCAATGTCGTCTGATGCTGAGATGATTCAAGACTTTCTCCAAATGGGATACCGACCGCCGCTCACAAAACTTAAGCTCATTTTTTACAGTCCTATTATACCAAACAAACTTGGTATAAATATCAAACAAGTCCTAATCTAAGGACAAATAGAAATAAACCCCCAAATTACAAGAACAGCTAATGAAATCAAAGCACAAATCTAATTGATATTCTACAACAACGTCGATAGAAATTCTCGAGCGAAAAACCCTACTCAAAAGACGAACTCAAAAATCACTCAAACTCTTATTTCTTAACAGATTATCGTCTTTTTAAGGTAGAATCGACGTTTATTAAGTATATGCGTGCTATTGAACTCTGTTTGCATCTATATTTTGTGATTTTTCGCATGCTTCTTTAAGGAATTCTCGTCTGTTTAGGTTTTTATCTGGGTTAATATCTGCAACTTTAGATAGTTCTGGAGTATTCGTTCAATCTGATAGTGTAGGTTTTCAATAATCTGTGTCTCATATTTAAAATCTGAGTTTCGACTTAAATGGGTTTTTGAACGTTTAAAGCAGTCGAAGAATTTTCTCGATCGCAAATAGTGCCAATTGAATTTCAAATTTGACTAAGTTACTGTTTGCATCGATAAAAATTATCGATCGTTAAACTTTTGTTTAAGTCACTAAGATAGATGACATTGACCGAAAATCACTTACCATCGAGAATTCTAATTCGGATTTTATGCGGGCGAAAAATTAACGAGTGCAATAGATAGAATACGTGCAATTAAATTTCGAGCCCAAAAATTATCATCGAAAACAGTATTTTCGATTTCATATTTTTTTCGGTCGTAAAATTTTTTAGCGACGATAAAATTAATTTTTCGACGAAAAATACGCAGCGATAATTCTGTTCGATCCAAAATTTTCTTGGCGATTGACTTAGTTTCTCGTTGACTATTTTCTCAATCGACAAACTTCGCAGCGAAAACCAATTTTAAAATCGAAAAACTTTCTCGCTCGATAATTATCACGACGAAAAATTTTATTCACTCGCGAAAAATTTCTCGATCGTAAATTTACGCGGAAATCAGTTTCTCGATTCTGGATCGTAAAATTTCTCGGCTACAATACTACGCCTATTGATCAAACACTTAGAAAAATCACTCTAAGTCCTTTACGCTGTAGCAAACTTAGCGAATAGAATTTCGATCGCAAAATCACGCGGAGACTTTAAATAGAAATAAACACATAGAAAATTAAAATTGAGATTTCAATTCTCGAGCGAACAATTTAACGGGGTGAACAGTGGTATTCTCGCGCTAAACACTTAGAACATATTCGATCACATTCTTTTATGCTTTATTCGTAACTTTCGAAAATTCCTTAAATACCATTGCATATCTTCACAGCCGTATAATCTACGTGCCTAATTAAATTTTCCGTATCTATCAAAAATGAAATTAATGGTTTGAATATTATTGATTGATATGATATATTCCGACTCCAATTTAAAATTGAACTAATAAATTTTCTTATTTTTCAGATGGATCGTTACCCTTTTTCGGTGCCATCCTTCAATAACGATGGTCTCGCGCTAAATTTTCTTATTTTCAGATAATTGTGTCCATCCTTCAAGGTCATCCCCTGTGGCATGCTCTCACAGCAACCGCATCAGTGCCGATGGTTTATCTTCAATAGTTTTGGGGACGCATTAAGGGTCTGGTAGTTGATGGCGCATATCAATTCACAACAGTGCTCTGGAGGAGGCACGTCAACATAAACAAGAACGACTTCGGCCTAATCCTGTATCTACCCTTTAGCCACAGTTACGACCCAATGTCGTCTGATGCTGAGATGATTCAAGACTTTCTCCAAATGGGATACCGACCGCCGCTCACAAAACTTAAGCTCATTTTTTACAGTCCTATTATACCAAACAAACTTGGTATAAATATCAAACAAGTCCTAATCTAAGGACAAATAGAAATAAACCCCCAAATTACAAGAACAGCTAATGAAATCAAAGCACAAATCTAATTGATATTCTACAACAACGTCGATAGAAATTCTCGAGCGAAAAACCCTACTCAAAAGACGAACTCAAAAATCACTCAAACTCTTATTTCTTAACAGATTATCGTCTTTTTAAGGTAGAATCGACGTTTATTAAGTATATGCGTGCTATTGAACTCTGTTTGCGTCTATATTTTGTGATTTTTCGCATGCTTCTTTAAGGAATTCTCGCCTGTTTAGGTTTTTATCTGGGTTAATATCTGCAACTTTAGATAGTTCTGGAGTATTCGTTCAATCTGATAGTGTAGGTTTTCAATAATCTGTGTCTCAGATTTAAAATCTGAGTTTCGACTTAAATGGGTTTTTGAACGTTTAAAGCAGTCGAAGAATTTTCTCGATCGCAAATAGTGCCAATTGAATTTCAAATTTGACTAAGCTACTGTTTGCATCGATAAAAATTTTCGATCGTTAAACTTTTGTTTAAGTCACTAAGATAGATGACATTGACCGAAAATCACTTACCATCGAGAATTCTAATTAGGATTTTATGCGGGCGAAAAATTAACGAGTGCAATAGATAGAATAGGTGCAATTAAATTTCGAGCCCAAAAATTATCATCGAAAACAGTATTTTCGATTTCATATTTTTTCGGTCGTAAAATTTTTTAGCGACGATAAAATTAATTTTTCGACGCAAAATACGCAGCGATAATTCTGTTCGATCCAAAATTTTCTTGGCGATTGACTTAGTTTCTCGTTGACTATTTTCTCAATCGACAAACTTCGCAGCGAAAACCAATTTTAAAATCGAAAAACTTTCTCGCTCGATAATTATCACGACGAAAAATTTTATTCACTCGCGAAAAATTTCTCGATCGTAAATTTACGCGGAAATCAGTTTCTCGATTCTGGATCGTAAAATTTCGCGGCTACAGTACTACGCCTATTGATCAAACACTTAGAAAAATCACTCTAAGTCCTTTACGCTGTAGCAAACTTAGCGAATAGAATTTCGATCGCAAAATCACGCGGAGACTTTAAATAGAAATAAACACATAGAAAATTAAAATTGAGATTTCAATTCTCGAGCGAACAATTTAACGGGGTGAACAGTGGTATTCTCGCGCTAAACACTTAGAACATATTCGATCACATTCTTTTATGCTTTATTCGTAACTTTCGAAAATTCCTTAAATACCATTGCATATCTTCACAGCCGTATAATCTACGTGCCTAATTAAATTTTCCGTATCTATCAAAAATGAAATTAATGGTTTGAATATTATTGATTGATATGATATATTCCGACTCCAATTTAAAATTGAACTAATAAATTTTCTTATTTTTCAGATGGATCGTTACCCTTTTTCGGTGCCATCCTTCAATAACGATGGTCTCGCGCTAAATTTTCTTATTTTCAGATAATTGTGTCCATCCTTCAAGGTCATCCCCTGTGGCATGCTCTCACAGCAACCGCATCAGTGCCGATGGTTTATCTTCAATAGTTTTGGGGACGCATTAAGGGTCTGGTAGTTGATGGCGCATATCAATTCACAACAGTGCTCTGGAGGAGGCACGTCAACATAAACAAGAACGACTTCGGCCTAATCCTGTATCTACCCTTTAGCCACAGTTACGACCCAATGTCGTCTGATGCTGAGATGATTCAAGACTTTCTCCAAATGGGATACCGACCGCCGCTCACAAAACTTAAGCTCATTTTTTACAGTCCTATTATACCAAACAAACTTGGTATAAATATCAAACAAGTCCTAATCTAAGGACAAATAGAAATAAACCCCCAAATTACAAGAACAGCTAATGAAATCAAAGCACAAATCTAATTGATATTCTACAACAACGTCGATAGAAATTCTCGAGCGAAAAACCCTACTCAAAAGACGAACTCAAAAATCACTCAAACTCTTATTTCTTAACAGATTATCGTCTTTTTAAGGTAGAATCGACGTTTATTAAGTATATGCGTGCTATTGAACTCTGTTTGCATCTATATTTTGTGATTTTTCGCATGCTTCTTTAAGGAATTCTCGTCTGTTTAGGTTTTTATCTGGGTTAATATCTGCAACTTTAGATAGTTCTGGAGTATTCGTTCAATCTGATAGTGTAGGTTTTCAATAATCTGTGTCTCATATTTAAAATCTGAGTTTCGACTTAAATGGGTTTTTGAACGTTTAAAGCAGTCGAAGAATTTTCTCGATCGCAAATAGTGCCAATTGAATTTCAAATTTGACTAAGTTACTGTTTGCATCGATAAAAATTATCGATCGTTAAACTTTTGTTTAAGTCACTAAGATAGATGACATTGACCGAAAATCACTTACCATCGAGAATTCTAATTCGGATTTTATGCGGGCGAAAAATTAACGAGTGCAATAGATAGAATACGTGCAATTAAATTTCGAGCCCAAAAATTATCATCGAAAACAGTATTTTCGATTTCATATTTTTTTCGGTCGTAAAATTTTTTAGCGACGATAAAATTAATTTTTCGACGAAAAATACGCAGCGATAATTCTGTTCGATCCAAAATTTTCTTGGCGATTGACTTAGTTTCTCGTTGACTATTTTCTCAATCGACAAACTTCGCAGCGAAAACCAATTTTAAAATCGAAAAACTTTCTCGCTCGATAATTATCACGACGAAAAATTTTATTCACTCGCGAAAAATTTCTCGATCGTAAATTTACGCGGAAATCAGTTTCTCGATTCTGGATCGTAAAATTTCTCGGCTACAATACTACGCCTATTGATCAAACACTTAGAAAAATCACTCTAAGTCCTTTACGCTGTAGCAAACTTAGCGAATAGAATTTCGATCGCAAAATCACGCGGAGACTTTAAATAGAAATAAACATATAGAAAATTAAAATTGAGATTTCAATTCTCGAGCGAACAATTTAACGGGGTGAACAGTGGTATTCTCGCGCTAAACACTTAGAACATATTCGATCACATTCTTTTATGCTTTATTCGTAACTTTCGAAAATTCCTTAAATACCATTGCATATCTTCACAGCCGTATAATCTACGTGCCTAATTAAATTTTCCGTATCTATCAAAAATGAAATTAATGGTTTGAATATTATTGATTGATATGATATATTCCGACTCCAATTTAAAATTGAACTAATAAATTTTCTTATTTTTCAGATGGATCGTTACCCTTTTTCGGTGCCATCCTTCAATAACGATGGTCTCGCGCTAAATTTTCTTATTTTTCAGATAATTGTGTCCATCCTTCAAGGTCATCCCCTGTGGCATGCTCTCACAGCAACCGCATCAGTGCCGATGGTTTATCTTCAATAGTTTTGGGGACGCATTAAGGGTCTGGTAGTTGATGGCGCATATCAATTCACAACAGTGCTCTGGAGGAGGCACGTCAACATAAACAAGAACGACTTCGGCCTAATCCTGTATCTACCCTTTAGCCACAGTTACGACCCAATGTCGTCTGATGCTGAGATGATTCAAGACTTTCTCCAAATGGGATACCGACCGCCGCTCACAAAACTTAAGCTCATTTTTTACAGTCCTATTATACCAAACAAACTTGGTATAAATATCAAACAAGTCCTAATCTAAGGACAAATAGAAATAAACCCCCAAATTACAAGAACAGCTAATGAAATCAAAGCACAAATCTAATTGATATTCTACAACAACGTCGATAGAAATTCTCGAGCGAAAAACCCTACTCAAAAGACGAACTCAAAAATCACTCAAACTCTTATTTCTTAACAGATTATCGTCTTTTTAAGGTAGAATCGACGTTTATTAAGTATATGCGTGCTATTGAACTCTGTTTGCATCTATATTTTGTGATTTTTCGCATGCTTCTTTAAGGAATTCTCGTCTGTTTAGGTTTTTATCTGGGTTAATATCTGCAACTTTAGATAGTTCTGGAGTATTCGTTCAATCTGATAGTGTAGGTTTTCAATAATCTGTGTCTCATATTTAAAATCTGAGTTTCGACTTAAATGGGTTTTTGAACGTTTAAAGCAGTCGAAGAATTTTCTCGATCGCAAATAGTGCCAATTGAATTTCAAATTTGACTAAGTTACTGTTTGCATCGATAAAAATTATCGATCGTTAAACTTTTGTTTAAGTCACTAAGATAGATGACATTGACCGAAAATCACTTACCATCGAGAATTCTAATTCGGATTTTATGCGGGCGAAAAATTAACGAGTGCAATAGATAGAATACGTGCAATTAAATTTCGAGCCCAAAAATTATCATCGAAAACAGTATTTTCGATTTCATATTTTTTTCGGTCGTAAAATTTTTTAGCGACGATAAAATTAATTTTTCGACGAAAAATACGCAGCGATAATTCTGTTCGATCCAAAATTTTCTTGGCGATTGACTTAGTTTCTCGTTGACTATTTTCTCAATCGACAAACTTCGCAGCGAAAACCAATTTTAAAATCGAAAAACTTTCTCGCTCGATAATTATCACGACGAAAAATTTTATTCACTCGCGAAAAATTTCTCGATCGTAAATTTACGCGGAAATCAGTTTCTCGATTCTGGATCGTAAAATTTCTCGGCTACAATACTACGCCTATTGATCAAACACTTAGAAAAATCACTCTAAGTCCTTTACGCTGTAGCAAACTTAGCGAATAGAATTTCGATCGCAAAATCACGCGGAGACTTTAAATAGAAATAAACATATAGAAAATTAAAATTGAGATTTCAATTCTCGAGCGAACAATTTAACGGGGTGAACAGTGGTATTCTCGCGCTAAACACTTAGAACATATTCGATCACATTCTTTTATGCTTTATTCGTAACTTTCGAAAATTCCTTAAATACCATTGCATATCTTCACAGCCGTATAATCTACGTGCCTAATTAAATTTTCCGTATCTATCAAAAATGAAATTAATGGTTTGAATATTATTGATTGATATGATATATTCCGACTCCAATTTAAAATTGAACTAATAAATTTTCTTATTTTTCAGATGGATCGTTACCCTTTTTCGGTGCCATCCTTCAATAACGATGGTCTCGCGCTAAATTTTCTTATTTTCAGATAATTGTGTCCATCCTTCAAGGTCATCCCCTGTGGCATGCTCTCACAGCAACCGCATCAGTGCCGATGGTTTATCTTCAATAGTTTTGGGGACGCATTAAGGGTCTGGTAGTTGACGGCGCATATCAATTCACAACAGTGCTCTGGAGGAGGCACGTCAACATAAACAAGAACGACTTCGGCCTAATCCTGTATCTACCCTTTAGCCACAGTTACGACCCAATGTCGTCTGATGCTGAGATGATTCAAGACTTTCTCCAAATGGGATACCGACCGCCGCTCACAAAACTTAAGCTCATTTTTTACAGTCCTATTATACCAAACAAACTTGGTATAAATATCAAACAAGTCCTAATCTAAGGACAAATAGAAATAAACCCCCAAATTACAAGAACAGCTAATGAAATCAAAGCACAAATCTAATTGATATTCTACAACAACGTCGATAGAAATTCTCGAGCGAAAAACCCTACTCAAAAGACAAACTCAAAAATCACTCAAACTCTTATTTCTTAACAGATTATCGTCTTTTTAAGGTAGAATCGACGTTTATTAAGTATATGCGTGCTATTGAACTCTGTTTGCGTCTATATTTTGTGATTTTTCGCATGCTTCTTTAAGGAATTCTCGCCTGTTTAGGTTTTTATCTGGGTTAATATCTGCAACTTTAGATAGTTCTGGAGTATTCGTTCAATCTGATAGTGTAGGTTTTCAATAATCTGTGTCTCAGATTTAAAATCTGAGTTTCGACTTAAATGGGTTTTTGAACGTTTAAAGCAGTCGAAGAATTTTCTCGATCGCAAATAGTGCCAATTGAATTTCAAATTTGACTAAGCTACTGTTTGCATCGATAAAAATTTTCGATCGTTAAACTTTTGTTTAAGTCACTAAGATAGATGACATTGACCGAAAATCACTTACCATCGAGAATTCTAATTAGGATTTTATGCGGGCGAAAAATTAACGAGTGCAATAGATAGAATAGGTGCAATTAAATTTCGAGCCCAAAAATTATCATCGAAAACAGTATTTTCGATTTCATATTTTTTTCGGTCGTAAAATTTTTTAGCGACGATAAAATTAATTTTTCGACGCAAAATACGCAGCGATAATTCTGTTCGATCCAAAATTTTCTTGGCGATTGACTTAGTTTCTCGTTGACTATTTTCTCAATCGACAAACTTCGCAGCGAAAACCAATTTTAAAATCGAAAAACTTTCTCGCTCGATAATTATCACGACGAAAAATTTTATTCACTCGCGAAAAATTTCTCGATCGTAAATTTACGCGGAAATCAGTTTCTCGATTCTGGATCGTAAAATTTCTCGGCTACAGTACTACGCCTATTGATCAAACACTTAGAAAAATCACTCTAAGTCCTTTACGCTGTAGCAAACTTAGCGAATAGAATTTTCGATCGCAAAATCACGCGGAGACTTTAAATAGAAATAAACACATAGAAAGTTAAAATTGGGATTTCAATTCTCGAGCGAACAATTTAACGGGGTGAACAGTGGTATTCTCGCGCTAAACACTTAGAACATATTCGATCACATTCTTTTATGCTTTATTCGTAACTTTCGAAAATTCCTTAAATACCATTGCATATCTTCACAGCCGTATAATCTACGTGCCTAATTAAATTTTCCGTATCTATCAAAAATGAAATTAATGGTTTGAATATTATTGATTGATATGATATATTCCGACTCCAATTTAAAATTGAACTAATAAATTTTCTTATTTTTCAGATGGATCGTTACCCTTTTTCGGTGCCATCCTTCAATAACGATGGTCTCGCGCTAAATTTTCTTATTTTTCAGATAATTGTGTCCATCCTTCAAGGTCATCCCCTGTGGCATGCTCTCACAGCAACCGCATCAGTGCCGATGGTTTATCTTCAATAGTTTTGGGGACGCATTAAGGGTCTGGTAGTTGATGGCGCATATCAATTCACAACAGTGCTCTGGAGGAGGCACGTCAACATAAACAAGAACGACTTCGGCCTAATCCTGTATCTACCCTTTAGCCACAGTTACGACCCAATGTCGTCTGATGCTGAGATGATTCAAGACTTTCTCCAAATGGGATACCGACCGCCGCTCACAAAACTTAAGCTCATTTTTTACAGTCCTATTATACCAAACAAACTTGGTATAAATATCAAACAAGTCCTAATCTAAGGACAAATAGAAATAAACCCCCAAATTACAAGAACAGCTAATGAAATCAAAGCACAAATCTAAATGATATTCTACAACAACGTCGATAGAAATTGTAATACCCGTAATATTTTAATACGGGATTTTGTTGTAAATAATTATGTAAATTTTGTGAATTAAGCAAAAATGGTGAAGAAATTTAAGTTGTGAACAAAGATATAATTTATATAAGTTTTAACTTAACTTCGAAATTTATCAAAAGCTAGATTAAATTTACAATGTTGGGATATGGGCTATGCTTAGTTCGAATTTAGGCCCAAATATTCAAAGATAAGCTCTAATAAAAACGTTACTTAAGCCTTAGGAAAAGTAAAATCATTACCCTGTCCCATCAATAGTATTAATACTTATCTTGCAATCGTTGATATCAAAACGACACTGAATAAGGAAACTCTAAAGAGAAGAAAAGTGAAGTAGAAGAAGAAGACTTCCAACGAAATTTTGAGAGATTACCAACATAAGGAAGCTAACAATTCGAAACCATAATTGAGGTCTGTTAAAGTTTTCGCAATTAGTATGTTCAACATGTTTTCAACATGTAGTTGCCTTTACGTGATCATATGCTTATTATAGAGGGTTTTGAAATGTTGCTATGTATAGAAAACCCTAAATTCTTGAATTTCGTTGTACTCATAAGCATTTATATCATATGAATCTTAATAATTTTCTAAGTATTTGAGTTCATGCGAATTTAGTGTTTTTAAAGTGTACCCTTTTTCTGGAGATAGGGAGATTTATTTTGATTGATAGATTAGTCTAGTGATATGAAGGTTTTCGATATTTTAACAGTGGAAAATATTGGGAAGTTTTTGGCATTATTTGATTATGGGCAAATGGAAGATCTCGAGGTGACATATAAAGAGAAGGTTTTCGATAAGGCTTATTAAAGCTTTCGTCATATCACCATCATTACCTTAAAGATTTCGAAATGATTAAAATAATGGTGAAAAAGTTTTCGAAACTCCCTATTAGTGTCATCAAAGATTTCGACACTGCCATTGTCGAGAACAATAAAATATCGTAACAATAATATCGAGAACTACTATGATGTTTCGAAATAAGCTATATTAAAAGATGTCGACATGTCAGGAGAATTACAAAGATGTCGACACTGCCAAAGAAAAGTTCTCGACATTTTATGAACATTTCGGCATAGTGTCTTAGTTTATAAACTTTTCGGTGTTACTTAAGTTCTCGACATTTAACCTCCCCAACAAAATTTTCGGCACTAAGTAGTTCTCAAACAAATTAGGGTTTTCATCATTTTAGGGTTTTCATCATTTTAGGGTTTTGATAATTTTAGCATTTTCGAAACTTATATGACTTAGTAAATTTATTGATGTGAAAATATTTTCAATATTCAGAGGATCGAAGCATAGGAAATTTACCCGACTTCGTAACTAATTTTAGCAGGAGGACAGGTAGGTGGATCATCCATCTACAATACGTAAACACAATTATGTGTTTTCATGTGATTATGTGATTTACGTGAATTATGTGATTTATATGTTTTACGTACGTTTCATGTGAATCATATTTATATGTTACTGCGATTATATGCATGGCACGTGCATATCACGTTAGGCTAAAAGATGAGTTCCACCGTATTGAGACGGTGATGATTCGAGATGTTGGTACGTGGGGTAGATTCAGTGTTATTTGGGGCGCGCCTAAGGCGCGCCTAGGCGGTGAACGAGGTGAGGCGATGGTCAATCGCCTCTACGTGCTTAGAGGCGACCTCCGTTGTGGAGGCGCGCCTAAGGCGGCGCCTCAGCGTGAGTCGTTGAGCCGCCTAGGCGATGAGGCGGCCGCCTTGGTGAAGCTTGGTCCATTTGAGCTGTAAATTGGTCGATGACAGGAAAGCTGCGAGAAGATGAAGTAGAGAAACCCTAAAATTGCTTATGGGCTTGATTTGGGCCTATTGGAAAAATATATATATCAAATATTAAAATTTCAAAAAAGACCCAATTGAGTTTAATTTTAATTTTTATTTCTACAATGCAACTTAATCGATTTTTTCATATATAATTAACGAATTCTTATTAATTAAATGAAATTATCAACATAAAAAAATCATAAGAAAGCATGAACAATTATTTTATATAGTCAAATGTACTCAATAAGAGTATATTATATACAATACTTATAAGTTCTATGTAGATATTCAAAACCATATTCACTTAACAAAAAGTGCAGTTTTTAATTAAATAAACAAAGTTGTGTTAAATTGTTTTTTAATATAACTGAATATCATCTATATAAGTTATGAAATAAAATCAATATACCTATACTACCACATTTTTATTTAATCAAATTTGTTGGAAAAACATTTATAGCTGTAAAAATTCTACAAAACTAAATATATTATCATATATAATATTAGTATAATAAATCTCGCCTCGGTTTATGAGGCGGGCGCCTTATTTGCGCCTCGCCTTTGAGGCAAGGCGGGTGGCATATCGCCTCTTTGCGCCTCTCGCCTTTAATAACTATGGGTAGATTGAGAATAATTGTGACCGGTTGGGCTCACAGGATTCCTGGCGGAGACAGACGTGATCGATCTGTCTACTCGGACGTGGTCGGTTCGAGGTGCACACCGCCAGAAGGGATACGGGTGTTATCAATCATGATATATATGTATATATATATATATATATATATATGGATACGGGCGTCATCGCCCATGACTTATGGATACGGGTTTAACCACCCATGACATTGGATTACGGGTGTGAGCACGTGACCACCCACGATATTTATTGCGCGCGTGAGCCTAACCTAGGGCCCTGCGTTGTGTGAATTAGGAATTGTGGAAAAAGAAAGAGTGTGCATTATATTATGTTGTGAGATATTGGGATTCGAATTGAGTGCACACTTGCATACATGCATTTTATTCACCTACTGGGCAAATCGCTCAGTGTTTACGTGTTGTAGGTAGTGAGTCCGATGCTGATACGCGTCGAGACTGAGGCGGCTGGTGGCGGTGCTCCACGGACTTTTGAGGGCGGGGCGGTACACGGATGAAGACCTGTGGAGCGTCTGTAGGATTTTGTTCTTTTGATATTTTTGGGGCTTCGGCCCGTGTGTAGAGATAACGATGTAGACGAATTTTTATATTAGTGTATATTATTTTAGGAAAAAGTTTTAATTAGACGGGCCTTCCGCGGCTTACGTTGCGGAAATCCGCCACTAATCGTAATTAGAAAAGTAGGGTCGCCACAGGTGGTATCAGAGCTTCGGCTTTAGATTCTGAAGACTGTCCATGTACTGCCGCTCAAAAGCCTGAAGAACCAGCCTGGCCTGTAAGTTTACTTCTTGATTATGTGATTACGTGTTACTTAATATACGTGTTTTCTATGAATGATTGTAGAACTAGTTAAGAAATGCCAAGGACACGTAGAGAAGCGGGTGAAAGTAGTCGTAGGGCGGGTTCCGAATCCCCACCTAATGAGGACCGCTCTACCATCCATCAGTTAACTAATCTGATCCGACGGCAGTCCGATCAGATTAATGACCTCATTCATCGTCAAAATTCCTCGGAACGTCACTCATCCCCTGGCCTAGAACGTGTAGAAGCTGCCGGGGAAAGGTTCCGACGGTTAAACCCCCCTTCGTTCGAGGAGGCAGTCGATCCTACCTTTGCGGAGGATTGGCTCAGAACAATAGAAAATATGTTCCGAGTTAGCCATCTGCGTGGGAACGCGGGCTACTGGTGGGACACCATTCAGGTGCTCGAGGATCCCAATATGATGACCTGGGAAAGGTTCAAAATGCTCTTTCGGGGCAAATACTTTACCGCACCTGACAGAGCACAGAAGCTGAATGAATTCATAAACCTGAAACAAGGAGGGATGTCCGTAGCCGACTACATCCGTAAATTTGAGCAACTCTCGAGGTTTGCGCCACATATAGTGGCTACTGATGAGCTGAAGATTGAACGTTTCTTAGAAGGTCTCAAACCCGAGATCTTTCGAAGCGTAAGCATGTACGACACGGAGGGAAAGACGTATGCGCGTATCGCTGAACGGGCCATCTTAGCTGAACAAGCAGAGACTAGAGTTGCTAAGGCACAAGATACAAAGAGGAGAATAGAAGGACAGCAAGGAGGAGGAACTCAGAAACGTCAGTTCTTTGGAAAGGCGCCAAACTATCGCGGGAATCAACAGGGTCAACAGAATTGGCAACCAAGACCAAATCAGGGACCAGTTAATATTCCAAACCGACCTCCGAATACCACACCACAGTGTCAACAATGCGGACGCTATCACTTTGGCGTATGTCGTACTCCACAGTGTTTTCGATGCGGAAAGGTTGGACACTATGCCAGGACGTGTCATGTTAATGTGCCTCAAGTCCCGAATCAACCATTGATTCGACCCCCTCCAGTGCCAGGACGAGTTTTTACTTTGACTAATGAGGAGGCCGAAGCAAATCCTTCCGTAGTAACGGGTATGTTGACTATCTATGACGTGCCCACTTCTGTGTTAATTGACTCTGGGGCTACCATTCGTGTCGGCCAAATATGTGGAAAAGGTGGGAGTTTCTCCTACCTTATCTGAATGCAATTACATAGTTACCCTACCACACGGTGATGCGACGCGCACTAACCAAGTGCTGGAAGGATGCGCCGTTAACATTGAGGGTAAAGATCTGAGCGTCGACCTGATTGTGATCCCAATGAACGACTATGATGTTATCTTTGGGATGGATTGGCTCTCGAGATATGGAGCCATTATAGATTGTCACAAAAAGGTCGTAAAATTTCAACTGCCCAAAGAAGAGGTGTTTACTTTTTCGGGAAAAACTACTTTGAATCGTATTCCGCAAATCTCTGCGTTGAAGGCTCAACGACTGTTGAGATCCGGTTGTGAGTCTTATCTCGTATATGCAGTAAAGGCAGAGGAGTTACCTCAGCCAGAACTAAAGGACGTACCGATAGTCAATGAATATGCCGATGTATTTCCCGATGATCTCCCGGGGTTACCCTCTGATCGAGAAATACAGTTTACGATAGATCTGATGCCGGGGTCCGCCCCAATTTCTAAAGCTCCTTATCGCCTAGCGCCGAACGAACTGAAGGAATTGAAGGAACAACTAGAGGACTTGTTGCAGAAAGGGTTTATCCAACCCAGTTTTTCGCCATGGGGAGCGCCGGTTTTATTCGTACGAAAGAAAGACGGGTCGATGCGACTATGCATCGACTATAGGGAGCTGAATAAGATCACGATCAAGAATAAATATCCGTTGCCGAGGATCGATGATCTGTTCGACCAACTACAGGGCGCCACGGTATTCTCAAAAATTGACCTCCGTTCGGGATACCATCAGTTGAAGATCAGGGAGGTAGATGTTCCTAAAACCGCATTCAGTACAAGGTACGGCCATTACGAGTTTCTGGTTATGCCTTTTGGACTGACAAATGCTCCAGCTGCTTTTATGGACTTGATGAATCGGGTCTTTAAGGACTATCTTGATCGTTTCGTAATCGTCTTTATTAACGATATCCTGATCTATTCTAAGACGAGGGAGGAACACGAGAATCATTTACGAATTGTCTTAGGAATCTTGCGTGAGAAACAGCTCTACGCCAAATTCAAGAAGTGCGAATTTTGGCTTGAACAAGTAGCCTTCTTGGGACACGTGATTTCCGGGGGTGGAATCTCCGTGGACCCAAGTAAGATTGAGGCCGTGAACAATTGGCCACGACCAACTACTCCGACCGAAGTCCGAAGTTTTCTAGGACTTGCGGGATATTACCGTAAGTTCATAGCCGACTTCTCTAGCATAGCCTCGACTCTGACAAACTTGACCAAGAAGAACGTACCTTTCAAGTGGTCTGAAACTTGCGAACAAAGTTTTCAGGAGCTGAAAAAGCGACTCACATCTGCTCCTATTCTGACTATACCCTCGGGAACTGGAGGATTCTCGGTCTATAGCGACGCCTCGAAGAATGGACTGGGATGTGTATTGATGCAGAATGGTAAAGTAATCGCGTATGCCTCCAGACAACTGAAGGAGTACGAGAAGAATTATCCGACCCACGATCTAGAACTAGCAGCAGTGGTCTTTGCCTTAAAGATCTGGAGACATTACCTTTACGGAGAGAAGTGCGAGATCTTCACAGACCATAAAAGCCTGAAGTACTTCTTCACCCAAAAGGAGTTAAACATGCGACAACGACGATGGCTGGAGCTCGTAAAAGATTACGACTGCGTTATCAATTATCATCCGGGCAAAGCGAACGTAGTCGCAGACGCGCTTAGTCGAAAAGCGATGAGTACGGAGTTGCACAGACTTGGAGTAGAGATAGTCAATTAGGTGAAGTCGAGACGAAACTAGCAGCGTTGACTCTACAACCTACGTTGCTAGATCGAATCAGGAAGGCACAAGGAGAAGACGAATTTTATCTGAAGGTAAAGGACGCGCTACCTGAAGACTTTGGAATTCGAGAAGATGAAACGTTGCTATACAAGGATCGATTGTACGTACCCATGAAGAATTACGGCGACTAATAATGACAGAGGCGCACGCAACAACGTACTTAGTACACCCGGGCGCGACAAAGATGTACCAAGATTTGCGAATCATATATTGGTGGCCAGGAATGAAGAAAGATATCGCCACGTTCGTGAGTAGATGTATGACGTGCCAATTGATCAAAGCGGAACACCAGCGACCAGCTGGAACTCTGCAGCCCTTACCGATTCCTGAATGGAAATGGGACCATATCACGATGGACTTCGTCGTTGGTTTGCCTAAAACGACAAAAGGCCACGATGCCATTTGGGTGATTGTTGATCGCCTAACCAAATCAGCCCATTTCATTCCTATCAACTCTACTTTTTCTATGGAACGGTATGCCGAATTGTACATTCAGGAAATTGTTCGACTCCATGGAATCCAAATCTCCACCGTTTCAGATCGAGATTCGAGATTTCTATCCAATTTCTGGCAGAGCTTACAGAAAGCAATGGGTACTAAGCTCTTGTTCAGTACTGCGTACCATCCTCAAACCGACGGACAGTCTGAACGGACGATCAAAACCCTTGAGGACATGTTACGAGCGTGCGTGCTAGACTTCAAAGGAAACTGGAGTAAGTACTTGCCGCTAATCGAATTTTCTTACAATAATAGCTTCCATACTACGATCGAAATGGCACCGTACGAGGCATTGTACGGGCGTAAGTGCCGATCGCCTATCCATTGGGACGAAATCGGCGAACGAGCTTTATTAGGACCCGATATGATCCGAGAAACAACAGAAGCAGTGACCAAAATTCGAGAACGAATGCGTACTGCTCAAAGTCGACAGAAAAGTTATGCGGATAATCGACGACGACCCTTGGAATTCGCGGAGAACGACCAAGTGTTTTTAAAGATTTCCCCGATGAAAGGAGTGAAGCGATTTGGAAAAAAGGGCAAGCTAAGTCCAAGATACATAGGCCCCTTCAATATAGGCAAACGAGTTGGCGAGGTTGCGTACCAGTTAGAACTGCCGGCTTCATTATCGCAAGTTCACGACGTATTTCACGTATCGACGTTACGAAAATACGTCGCGGACCCAAATCATGTAATCCAGAATGAACTTCTTTATCAACAGCTCAAGCCCGACTTGAGTTACGAAGAGAAGCCTGTAGATATTTTGATGTACGAATCGAAACGACTACGGAATAAGACTATTCCGTTAGTCAAAGTTTTGTGGCGAAATCAATCAATTGAGGAGGCCACGTGGGAGCGTGAGGACGATATGAAAATTCGTTATCCCGAGTTATTCAAGTCGGCATAATTTCGGGGACGAAATTCTTTTAAGGGGGGAGGATGTAATACCCGTAATATTTTAATACGGGATTTTGTTGTAAATAATTATGTAAATTTTGCGAATTAAACAAAAATGGTGAAGAAATTTAAGTTGTGAACAAAGATATAATTTATATAAGTTTTAACTTAACTTCGAAATTTATCAAAAGCTAGATTAAATTTACAATGTTGGGATATGGGCTATGCTTAGTTCGAATTTAGGCCCAAATATTCAAAGATAAGCTCTAATAAAAACGTTACTTAAGCCTTAGGAAAAGTAAAATCATTACCCTGTCCCATCAATAGTATTAATACTTATCTTGCAATCGTTGATATCAAAACGACACTGAATAAGGAAACTCTAAAGAGAAGAAAAGTGAAGTAGAAGAAGAAGACTTCCAACGAAATTTTGAGAGATTACCAACATAAGGAAGCTAACAATTCGAAACCATAATTGAGGTCTGTTAAAGTTTTCGCAATTAGTATGTTTAACATGTTTTCAACATGTAGTTGCCTTTACGTGATCATATGCTTATTATAGAGGGTTTTGAAATGTTGCTATGTATACAAAACCCTAAATTCTTGAATTTCGTTGTACTCATAAGCATTTATATCATATGAATCTTAATAATTTTCTAAGTATTTGAGTTCATGCGAATTTAGTGTTTTTAAAGTGTACCCTTTTTCTGGAGATAGGGAGATTTATTTTGATTGATAGATTAGTCTAGTGATATGAAGGTTTTCGATATTTTAACAGTGGAAAATATTGGGAAGTTTTTGGCATTATTTGATTATGGGCAAATGGAAGATCTCGAGGTGACATATAAAGAGAAGGTTTTCGATAAGGCTTATTAAAGCTTTCGTCATATCACCATCATTACCTTAAAGATTTCGAAATGATTAAAATAATGGTGAAAAAGTTTTCGAAACTCCCTATTAGTGTCATCAAAGATTTCGACACTGCCATTGTCGAGAACAATAAAATATTGTAACAATAATATCGAGAACTACTATGATGTTTCGAAATAAGCTATATTAAAAGATGTCGACATGTCAGGAGAATTACAAAGATGTCGACACTGCCAAAGAAAAGTTCTCGACATTTTATGAACATTTCGGCATAGTGTCATAGTTTATAAACTTTTCGGTGTTACTTAAGTTCTCGACATTTAACCTCCCCAACAAAATTTTCGGCACTAAGTAGTTCTCAAACAAATTAGGGTTTTCATCATTTTAGGGTTTTCATCATTTTAGGGTTTTGATAATTTTAGCATTTTCGAAACTTATATGACTTAGTAAATTTATTGATGTGAAAATATTTTCAATATTCAGAGGATCGAAGCATAGGAAATTTACCCGACTTCGTAACTAATTTTAGCAGGAGGACAGGTAGGTGGATCATCCATCTACAATACGTAAACACAATTATGTGTTTTCATGTGATTATGTGATTTACGTGAATTATGTGATTTATATGTTTTACGTACGTTTCATGTGAATCATGTATTTATATGTTACTGCGATTATATGCATGGCACGTGCATATCACGTTAGGCTAAAAGATGAGTTCCACCGTATTGAGACGGTGATGATTCGAGATGTTGGTACGTGGGGTAGATTGAGAATAATTGTGACCGGTTGGGCTCACAGGATTCCTGGCGGAGACAGACGTGATCGATCTGTCTACTCGGACGTGGTCGGTTCGAGGTGCACACCGCCAGAAGGGATACGGGTGTTATCACCCATGATATATATGTATATATATATATATATGGATACGGGCGTCATCGCCCATGACTTATGGATACGGGTTTAACCACGCATGACATTGGATTACGGGTGTGAGCACGTGACCACCCACGATATTTATTGCGCGCGTGAGCCTAACCTAGGGCCCTGTGTTGTGTGAATTAGGAATTGTGGGAAAAGAAAGAGTGTGCATTATATTATGTTGTGAGATATTGGGATTTGGATTGAGTGCACACTTGCATACATGCATTTTATTCACCTACTGGGCAAATCACTCAGTGTTTACGTGTTGTAGGTACTGAGTCTGACGCTGATACGCGTCGAGACTGAGGCGGCTGGTGGCGGTGCTCCACGGACTTTTGAGGGCGGGGCGGTACATGGATGAAGACCTGTGGAGCGTCTGTAGGATTTTGTTCATTTGATATTTTTGGGGCTTCGGCCCGTGTACAGAGATAACGATGTAGACGAATTTTTATATTAGTGTATATTATTTTAGGAAAAAGTTTTAATTAGACGGGCCTTCCGCGGCTTACGTTGCGGAAATCCGCCACTAATCGTAATTAGAAAAGTAGGGTCGCCACAGAAATTCTCGAGCTAAAAACCCTACTAAAAAGACGAACTCAAAAATCACTCAAACTCTTATTTCTTAACAGATTATCGTCTTTTTAAGGTAGAATCGACGTTCATTAAGTATATGCGTGCTATTGAACTCTGTTTGCGTCTATATTTTGTGATTTTTCGCATGCTTCTTTAAGGAATTCTTGCCTGTTTAGGTTTTTATCTGGGTTAATATCTGCAACTTTAGATAGTTCTGGAGTATTCGTTCAATCTGATAGTGTAGGTTTTCAATAATCTGTGTCTCAGATTTAAAATTTGAGTTTCGACTTAAATGGGTTTTTGAACGTTTAAAGCAGTCGAAGAATTTTCTCGATCGCAAATAGTGCCAATTGAATTTCAAAAATTTGACTAAGTTACTGTTTCCATCGATAAAAATTTTCGATCGTTAAACTTTTGTTTAAGTCACTGAGATAGATGACATTGACCGAAAATCACTTACCATCGAGAATTCTAATTAGGATTTTATGCGGGCGAAAAATTAACGAGTGCAATAGATAGAATAAGTGCAATTAAATTTCGAGCCCAAAAATTATCATCGAAAACAGTATTTTCGATTTCATATTTTTTTCGGTCGTAAAATATTTTAGCGACGATAAAATTAATTTTTCGACGCAAAATACGCGGCGATAATTCTGTTCGATCCAAAATTTTCTTGGCGATTGACTTAGTTTCTCGTTGACTATTTTCTCAATCGACAAACTTCGCAGCAAAAACCAATTTTAAAATCGAAAAACTTTCTCGCTCGATAATTATCACGACGAAAAATTTTATTCACTCGCGAAAAATTTCTCGATCGTAAATTTACGCGGAAATCAGTTTCTCGATTCTGGATCGTAAAATTGCTCGGCTACAGTACTACGCCTATTGATCAAACACTTAGAAAAATCACTCTAAGTCCTTTACGCTGTAGCAAACTTAGCGAATAGAATTTTCGATCGCAAAATCACGCGGAGACTTTAAATAGAAATAAACACATAGAAAATTAAATTGAGATTTCAATTCTCGAGCGAACAATTTAACGGGGTGAACAGTGATATTCTCGCGCTAAACACTTAGAACATATTCGATCACATTCTTTTATGCTTTATTCGTAACTTTTGAAAATTCCTTAAATACCATTGCATATCTTCACAGCCGTATAATCTACGTGCCTAATTAAATTTTCCGTATCTATCAAAAAAATGAAATTAATGGTTTGAATATTATGCATTTATATGATATATTCCGACTCCAATTTAAAATTGAACTAATAAATTTTCTTATTTTTCAGATGGATCATTACCCTTTTTCGGTGCCATCCTTCAATTACGATGGTCTCGCGCTAAATTTTCTTATTTTTCAGATAATTGTGTCCATCCTTCAAGGTCATCCCCTGTGGCATGCTCTCACAGCAACGCATCAGTGCCGATGGTTTATCTTCAATGGTTTTGGGGACGCATTAAGGGTCTGGTAGTTGATGGCGCATATCAATTCACAACAGTGCTCTGGAGGAGGCACGTCAACATAAACAAGAACGACTTCGGCCTAATCCTGTATCTACCCTTTAGCTACAGTTACGACCCAATGTCGTCTGATGCTGAGATGATTCAAGACTTTCTCCAAATGGGATACCGACCGCCGCTCACAAAACTTAAGCTCATTTTTTACAGTCCTATTATACCAAACAAACTTGGTATAAATATCAAACAAGTCCTAATCTAAGGACAAATAGAAATAATCCCCCAAATTACAAGAACAGCTAATGAAATCAAAGCACAAATCTAATTGATATTCTACAACAACGTCGATAGAAATTCTCGAGCGAAAAACCCTACTAAAAAGACGAACTCAAAAATCACTCAAACTCTTATTTCTTAACAGATTATCGTCTTTCTAAGGTAGAATCGACGTTTATTAAGTATATGCGTGCTGTTGAACTCTGTTTGCGTCTATATTTTGTGATTTTTCGCATGCTTCTTTAAGAAATTCTAGCATGTTTAGGTTTTTATCTGGGTTAATATCTGCAACTTTAGATAGTTCTGGAGTATTCGTTCAATCAGATAGTGTAGGTTTTCAATAATCTGTGTCTCAGATTTAAAATCTGAGTTTCGACTTAAATGGGTTTTTGAACGTTTAATGCAGTCGAAGAATTTTCTCGATCGCAAATAGTGCCAATTGAATTTCAAATTTGACTAAGTTACTGTTTGCATCGATAAAAATTTTCGATCGCTAAACTTTTGTTTAAGTCACTAAGATAGATGACATTGACCGAAAATCACTTACCATCGAGAATTCTAATTAGGATTTTATGCGGGCGAAAAATTAACCAGTGCAATAGATAGAATAGGTGCAATTAAATTTCGAGCCCAAAAATTATCATCGAAAACAGTATTTTCGATTTCATATTTTTTTCGGTCGTAAAATTTTTTAGCGACGATAAAATTAATTTTTCGACGCAAAATACGCGGCGATAATTCTGTTCGATCCAAAATTTTCTTGGCGATTGACTTAGTTTCTCGTTGACTATTTTCTCAATCGACAAACTTCGCAGCAAAAACCAATTTTAAAATCGAAAAACTTTCTCGCTCGATAATTATCACGACGAAAAATTTTATTCACTCGCGAAAAATTTCTCGATCGTAAATTTACGCGGAAATCAGTTTCTCGATTCTGGATCGTAAAATTTCTCGTCTACAGTACTACGCCTATTGATCAAACACTTAGAAAAATCACTCTAAGTCCTTTACGCTGTAGCAAACTTAGCGAATAGAATTTTCGATCGCAAAATCACGCGGAGACTTTAAATAGAAATAAACACATAGAAAATTAAAATTGAGATTTCAATTCTCGAGCGAACAATTTAACGGGGTGAACAGTGATATTCTCGCGCTAAACACTTAGAACATATTCGATTACATTCTTTTATGCTTTATTCGTAACTTTCGAAAATTCCTTAAATACCATTGCATATCTTCACAGCCGTATAATCTACGTGCCTAATTAAATTTTTCGTATCTATCAAAAAATGAAATTAATGGTTTGAATATTATTCATTTATATGATATATTCCGACTCCAATTTAAAATTGAACTAATAAATTTTCTTATTTTTCAGATGGATCGTTACCCTTTTCGGTGCCTTCCTTCAATTACGATGGTCTCGCGCTAAATTTTCTTATTTTTCAGATAATTGTGTCCATCCTTCAAGGTCATCCCCTGTGGCATGCTCTCACAGCAACCGCATCAGTGCCGATGGTTTATCTTCAATGGTTTTGGGGACGCATTAAGGGTCTGGTAGTTGATGGCGCATATCAATTCACAACAGTGCTCTGGAGGAGGCACGTCAACATAAACAAGAACGACTTCGGCCTAATCCTGTATCTACCCTTTAGCTACAGTTACGACCCAATGTCGTCTGATGCTGGGATGATTCAAGACTTTCTCCAAATGGGATACCGACCGCCGCTCACAAAACTTAAGCTCATTTTTTACAGTCCTATTATACCAAACAAACTTGGTATAAATATCAAACAAGTCCTAATCTAAGGACAAATAGAAATAAACCCCCAAATTACAAGAACAGCTAATGAAATCAAAGCACAAATCTAATTGATATTCCACAACAACGTCGATAGAAATTCTCGAGCGAAAAACCCTACTAAAAAGACGAACTCAAAAATCACACAAACTCTTATTTCTTAACAGATTATCGTCTTTTTAAGGTAGAATCGACGTTTATTAAGTATATGCGTGCTATTGAACTCTGTTTGCGTCTATATTTTGTGGTTTTTCGCATGCTTCTTTAAGAAATTCTCGCATGTTTAGGTTTTTATCTGGGTTAATATCTGCAACTTTAGATAGTTCTGGAGTATTCGTTCAATCTGATAGTGTAGGTTTTCAATAATCTGTGTCTCAGATTTAAAATATGAGTTTCGACTTAAATGGGTTTTGAACGTTTAAAGCAGTCGAAGAATTTTCTCGATCGCAAATAGTGCCAATTGAATTTCAAATTTGACTAAGTTACTGTTTGCATCGATAAAAATTTTCGATCGTTAAACTTTTGTTTAAGTCACTAAGATAGATGACATTGACCGAAAATCACTTACCATCGAGAATTCTAATTAGGATTTTATGCGGGCGAAAAATTAACGAGTGCAATAGATAGAATAGGTGCAATTAAATTTCGAGCCCAAAAATTATCATCGAAAACAGTATTTTCGATTTCATATAAATACCATTGCATATCTTCACAGCCGTATAATCTACGTGCCTAATTAAATTTTCCGTATCTATCAAAATGAAATTAATGGTTTGAATATTATTGATTGATATGATATATTCTGACTCCAATTTAAAATTGAACTAATAAATTTTCTTATTTTTCAGATGGATCGTTACCCTTTTTCGGTGCCATCCTTCAATTACGATGGTCTCGCGCTAAATTTTCTTATTTTTCAGATAATTGTGTCCATCCTTCAAGGTCATCCCCTGTGGCATGCTCTCACACCAACCGCATCAGTGCCGATGGTTTATCTTCAATAGTTTTGGGGACGCATTAAGGGTCTGGTAGTTGATGGCGCATATCAATTCACAACAGTGCTCTGGAGGAGGCACGTCAACATAAACAAGAACGACTTCGGCCTAATCCTGTATCTATCCTTTAGCCACAGTTACGACCCAATGTGGTCTGATGCTGAGATGATTCAAGACTGTCTCCAAATGGGATACCGACCGCCGCTCACAAAACTTAAGCTCATTTTTTACAGTCCTATTATACCAAACAAACTTGGTATAAATATCAAACAAGTCCTAATCTAAGGACAAATAGAAATAAACCCCCAAATTACAAGAACAGCTAATGAAATCAAAGCACAAATCTAATTGATATTCTACAACAACGTCGATAGAAATTCTCGAGCGAAAAACCCTACTAAAAAGACGAACTCAAAAATCACTCAAACTCTTATTTCTTAACAGATTATCGTCTTTTTAAGGTAGAATCGACGTTTATTAAGTATATGCATGCTATTGAACTCTGTTTGCGTCTATATTTTGTGATTTTTCGCATGCTTCTTTAAGAAATTCTCGCCTGTTTAGGTTTTTATCTGGGTTAATATCTGCAACTTTAGATAGTTCTGGAGTATTCGTTCAATCTGATAGTGTAGGTTTTCAATAATCTGTGTCTCAGATTTAAAATCTGAGTTTCGACTTAAATGGGTTTTTGAACGTTTAAAGCAGTCGAAGAATTTTCTCGATCGCAAATTGAATTTCAAATTTGACTAAGTTACTGTTTGCATCGATAAAAATTTTCGATCGTTAAACTTTTGTTTAAGTCACTAAGATAGATGACATTGACCGAAAATCACTTACCATCGAGAATTCTAATTAGGATTTTATGCGGGCGAAAAATTAACGAGTGCAATAGATAGAATAGGTGCAATTAAATTTCGAGCCCAAAAATTTTCATCGAAAACAGTATTTTCGATTTCATATTTTTTTCGGTCGTAAAATTTTTTAGCGACGATAAAATTAATTTTTCGACCAAAATACGCGGCGATAATTCTGTTCGATCCAAAATTTTCTTGGCGATTGACTTAGTTTCTCGTTGACTATTTTCTCAATCGACAAACTTCGCAACGAAAACCAATTTTAAAATCGAAAAACTTTCTCGCTCGATAATTATCACGACGAAAAATTTTATTCACTCGCGAAAAATTTCTCGATCGTAAATTTACGCGGAAATCAGTTTCTCATTCTGGATCGTAAAAATTTCTCGGCTACAGTACTACGCCTATTGATCAAACACTTAGAAAAATCACTCTAAGTCCTTTACGCTGTAGCAAACTTAGCGAATAGAATTTTCGATCGGAAAATCACGCGGAGACTTTAAATAGAAATAAACACATAGAAAATTAAAATTGAGATTTCAATTCTCGAGCGAACAATTTAACGGGGTGAACAGTGATATTCTCGCGCTAAACACTTAGAACATATTCGATTACATTCTTTTATGCTTTATTCGTAACTTTCGAAAATTCCTTAAATACCATTGCATATCTTCACAGCCGTATAATCTACGTGCCTAATTAAATTTTTCGTATCTATCAAAAAATGAAATTAATGGTTTGAATATTATTCATTTATATGATATATTCCGACTCCAATTTAAAATTGAACTAATAAATTTTCTTATTTTTCAGATGGATCGTTACCCTTTTTCGGTGCCATCCTTCAATTACGATGGTCTCGCGCTAAATTTTCTTATTTTTCAGATAATTGTGTCCATCCTTCAAGGTCATCCCCTGTGGCATGCTCTCACAGCAACCGCATCAGTGCCGATGGTTTATCTTCAATGGTTTTGGGGACGCATTAAGGGTCTGGTAGTTGATGGCGCATATCAATTCACAACAGTGCTCTGGAGGAGGCACGTCAACATAAACAAGAACGACTTCGGCCTAATCCTGTATCTACCCTTTAGCTACAGTTACGACCCAATGTCGTCTGATGCTGGGATGATTCAAGACTTTCTCCAAATGGGATACCGACCGCCGCTCACAAAACTTAAGCTCATTTTTTACAGTCCTATTATACCAAACAAACTTGGTATAAAGATCAAACAAGTCCTAATCTAAGGACAAATAGAAATAAACCCCCAAATTACAAGAACAGCTAATGAAATCAAAGCACAAATCTAATTGATATTCTACAACAACGTCGATAGAAATTCTCGAGCGAAAAACCCTACTAAAAAGACGAACTCAAAAATCACTCAAACTCTTATTTCTTAACAGATTATCGTCTTTTTAAGGTAGAATCAACGTTTATTAAGTATATGCATGCTATTGAACTCTGTTTGCGTCTATATTTTGTGATTTTTCGCATGCTTCTTTAAGAAATTCTCGCCTGTTTAGGTTTTTATCTGGGTTAATATCTGCAACTTTAGATAGTTCTGGAGTATTCGTTCAATCTGATAGTGTAGGTTTTCAATAATCTGTGTCTCAGATTTAAAATCTGAGTTTCGACTTAAATGGGTTTTTGAACGTTTAAAGCAGTCGAAGAATTTTCTCGATCGCAAATAGTGCCAATTGAATTTCAAATTTGACTAAGTTACTGTTTGCATCGATAAAAATTTTCGATCGTTAAACTTTTGTTTAAGTCACTAAGATAGATGACATTGACCGAAAATCACTTACCATCGAGAATTCTAATTAGGATTTTATGCGGGCGAAAAATTAACGAGTGCAATAGATAGAATAGGTGCAATTAAATTTCGAGCCCAAAAATTATCATCGAAAACAGTATTTTCGATTTCATATAAATACCATTGCATATCTTCACAGCCGTATAATCTACGTGCCTAATTAAATTTTCCGTATCTATCAAAATGAAATTAATGGTTTGAATACTATTGATTGATATGATATATTCTGACTCCAATTTAAAATTGAACTAATAAATTTTCTTATTTTTCAGATGGATCGTTACCCTTTTTCGGTGCCATCCTTCAATTACGATGGTCTCGCGCTAAATTTTCTTATTTTTCAGATAATTGTGTCCATCCTTCAAGGTCATCCCCTGTGGCATGCTCTCACACCAACCGCATCAGTGCCGATGGTTTATCTTCAATAGTTTTGGGGACGCATTAAGGGTCTGGTAGTTGATGGCGCATATCAATTCACAACAGTGCTCTGGAGGAGGCACGTCAACATAAACAAGAACGACTTCGGCCTAATCCTGTATCTATCCTTTAGCCACAGTTACGACCCAATGTGGTCTGATGCTGAGATGATTCAAGACTGTCTCCAAATGGGATACCGACCGCCGCTCACAAAACTTAAGCTCATTTTTTACAGTCCTATTATACCAAACAAACTTGGTATAAAGATCAAACAAGTCCTAATCTAAGGACAAATAGAAATAAACCCCCAAATTACAAGAACAGCTAATGAAATCAAAGCACAAATCTAATTGATATTCTACAACAACGTCGATAGAAATTCTCGAGCGAAAAACCCTACTAAAAAGACGAACTCAAAAATCACTCAAACTCTTATTTCTTAACAGATTATCGTCTTTTTAAGGTAGAATCGACGTTTATTAAGTATATGCATGCTATTGAACTCTGTTTGCGTCTATATTTTGTGATTTTTCGCATGCTTCTTTAAGAAATTCTCGCCTGTTTAGGTTTTTATCTGGGTTAATATCTGCAACTTTAGATAGTTCTGGAGTATTCGTTCAATCTGATAGTGTAGGTTTTCAATAATCTGTGTCTCAGATTTAAAATCTGAGTTTCGACTTAAATGGGTTTTTGAACGTTTAAAGCAGTCGAAGAATTTTCTCGATCGCAAATAGTGCCAATTGAATTTCAAATTTGACTAAGTTACTGTTTGCATCGATAAAAATTTTTGATCGTTAAACTTTTGTTTAAGTCACTAAGATAGATGACATTGACCGAAAATCACTTACCATCGAGAATTCTAATTAGGATTTTATGCGGGCGAAAAATTAACGAGTGCAATAGATAGAATAGGTGCAATTAAATTTCGAGCCCAAAAATTATCATCGAAAACAGTATTTTCGATTTCATATAAATACCATTGCATATCTTCACAGCCGTATAATCTACGTGCCTAATTAAATTTTCCGTATCTATCAAAATGAAATTAATGGTTTGAATACTATTGATTGATATGATATATTCTGACTCCAATTTAAAATTGAACTAATAAATTTTCTTATTTTTCAGATGGATCGTTACCCTTTTTCGGTGCCATCCTTCAATTACGATGGTCTCGCGCTAAATTTTCTTATTTTTCAGATAATTGTGTCCATCCTTCAAGGTCATCCCCTGTGGCATGCTCTCACACCAACCGCATCAGTGCCGATGGTTTATCTTCAATAGTTTTGGGGACGCATTAAGGGTCTGGTAGTTGATGGCGCATATCAATTCACAACAGTGCTCTGGAGGAGGCACGTCAACATAAACAAGAACGACTTCGGCCTAATCCTGTATCTATCCTTTAGCCACAGTTACGACCCAATGTGGTCTGATGCTGAGATGATTCAAGACTGTCTCCAAATGGGATACCGACCGCCGCTCACAAAACTTAAGCTCATTTTTTACAGTCCTATTATACCAAACAAACTTGGTATAAAGATCAAACAAGTCCTAATCTAAGGACAAATAGAAATAAACCCCAAATTACAAGAACAGCTAATGAAATCAAAGCACAAATCTAATTGATATTCTACAACAACGTCGATAGAAATTCTCGAGCGAAAAACCCTACTAAAAAGACGAACTCAAAAATCACTCAAACTCTTATTTCTTAACAGATTATCGTCTTTTTAAGGTAGAATCGACGTTTATTAAGTATATGCATGCTATTGAACTCTGTTTGCGTCTATATTTTGTGATTTTTCGCATGCTTCTTTAAGAAATTCTCGCCTGTTTAGGTTTTTATCTGGGTTAATATCTGCAACTTTAGATAGTTCTGGAGTATTCGTTCAATCTGATAGTGTAGGTTTTCAATAATCTGTGTCTCAGATTTAAAATCTGAGTTTCGACTTAAATGGGTTTTTGAACGTTTAAAGCAGTCGAAGAATTTTCTCGATCGCAAATTGAATTTCAAATTTGACTAAGTTACTGTTTGCATCGATAAAAATTTTCGATCGTTAAACTTTTGTTTAAGTCACTAAGATAGATGACATTGACCGAAAATCACTTACCATCGAGAATTCTAATTAGGATTTTATGCGGGCGAAAAATTAACGAGTGCAATAGATAGAATAGGTGCAATTAAATTTCGAGCCCAAAAATTTTCATCGAAAACAGTATTTTCGATTTCATAATTTTTTTTTTTTTGGTTTTAATGTCCCATATATATATAAGCGAAAAGGTATGTACATAGTGAGCAGGAGATAAGCTCCGCAATCCAACCAGTAACAGGCTACTGGGTACAAGCACAAACACTACCTACACAAGTCAAACGCACTACCAAGCCACACGCCATAGTCTGCGGATGGCCACCCGATGCAGCTCGTACTTGGCTGGCGTACCACCAATACGCAAGATAACCAATGCAAGAACACTCCCTACCAACCTGTGAGGCGTCGTGATGATCCCCTCCTTCCAACGTCTGTTCCTCGCCTGCCAAATATGATAAACAAGCGAGGCAAGGACATGTCGATAAGCAGCCTGTAAAAGGTGCTTCCCTCGCCACCGGGAGGCCGCCCACTGAATACCAGTGCTCCATTCCTGATAGGGCCAGATCCACCTAATCCGCCGCCGTAAAAGTCGAAGGCACTGCCGTGAGAATGGGCAGTCAAAAAAGAGATGTTGGGCCGTCTCAAAGTGCAGCTCATCACAAAGGCAACAAGCCGGAGTTCCCGCCCGCTGAGCAATCCACGGCTTGTCCCTAGTCGAGAGGCGATCCTGCAAACCCAAATAAAGAATGAACTCGTGCCTAGGAACCTTCAAAGGGCCCCCAAACAGTGCAGCCCAGCAAACAGGTGGCCTCCTATGTCTCATCGCGTCCCTAGCCATCGAAGTCATCATATTCCCGTCCGGCGATCCCTTCCACAGCACCCCATCGCGAGGCCCGCGCACAACGTTCGGGAGTAGCCGACTGATCTCTATGTACTCAACCGCCCCCTGCCCAGGCCAGTTCCATCCATGCGCAACAATAACCATACTAAGTCTTGCATCCTGTGGTAGACCCATCGCAACAGGTCCCCGAGGGAAACGCTCAATCAATGGAGTAGTAAGGAGCCAGGGATCCTTCCACAACCAAATCGTGGACCCGTCCCCAACTCGGAACGTAATCAGAGATCGGATCAATGGTCTCAATTGTAGCATCTTTCTCCAGCTCCAAGCGTCATTCGCCGACACCCGTAGGTCCCAAATCGAGCGAGACATCAGCCGCGTCCCATAAAGCCATTCAACCCAAATCGAGCCTGGTGTTCTGGTAAGAACACTCCACAAGTGCTTCAGCATTAACGCCTTGTTGTCGACCGCGATAGACCTTAGTCCCAGTCCCCCTTCTCTCACAGGAAGACATAGAACATCCCATGCCACCTTAGCCGATCCCCCTCCCCACAAGAACTTCCTAAAGCGCATTTCCAAGGAGTTGACCACGCCTTTAGGAAGTAGGAAAACTCCCGACCAATACGTATGAAGAGCCTGCAGCACCGACTTCACCAGCTGCAGGCGGCCCGCGTAGGATAAGGAGCGATTAAGCCATGACCCTAATCGCTGATCCACCTTTTGGAGTAGCGGCGCACAGTCATGAATCGTCAAGCGTGAAGTGATAAGCGGCACCCCCAAGTACCGAACTGGCAGATGGCCCACACGATATCCCATCAGGGCCTGAAACGACGCCGTCAGACCCTCAGCCCGCCGAGAAAGATACATCTCGCTCTTATCAGGGTTAGGAACTAACCCAGATAGCCTTCCAAACTCATCCAGCGCTCGTTTCAGCACCCCAATCGACCCTTCATCCGCATGGCTAAAGAGAAGGAGGTCATCCGCAAACGCTAACGAAACCAGTCCGAGTTCCTCACATCGCCAATGGTATCGGAACCGAGGTTCCTCCGACACATACCTCATGAGCAGCCCATGGAGAACCTCCATAACCAAGGTAAAAAGATAGGGCGAGATGGGATCCCCCTGTCGCAGACCCCTCTTTCCCTGAAAAAACCCCACCACCTGGCCATTCAAGTTTAGCGAGAAGGCTGTAGTCGTGAGGCACGTGCGAATCCATCCAATGTACGTAGGATGAAATCCCATGGCGCGTAACACCGACAGCAAAAAGCCCCACTCGACCTTGTCGTAGGCCTTCGCCAAGTCAATCTTGAACATCGCTCGTGGCGGACGCCCCTTGGACTTATACCCGAGGCACAGCTCCTGCGCTAGCAACACATTGTCGCTAATGCGTCGACCTGGTATGAACGCTGTCTGAGAGCCGTGCACCAACGAAGGTAAGTGTATCTTAAGTCGGTTGGCCAGGATCTTGGAGATCACCTTGTAAAGTACATTACAGCAAGAGATCGGCCTAAAGTCAGTTGCCCGCCTCGGTGCATCCCTCTTAGGGATCAATGTGATGAGTGTGCTATTGAGCCCCTTAAGTAGCCTCCCCGAAACGAAGAAGTCCTGTACCGCCTCGACCACTGCATCTCCCACAATCCCCCATGCCGCCCGAAAGAACGCAACTGTATACCCGTCAGGGCCAGGCGCTTTCTCATCCCCCATAGAGAAAAGCGCCGTCCGAACCTCCAAGTTAGTGACTACGCCAATCATGGAAGCAGCATTCGCTGGGGAGAGCGTCCGCACAACAGCACTCTGCACATCAGAATCAGCAATCGGCGCCGAGTGCATAGACTGACCCAATAAGTCCCGATAGAACCCAATCAACTCGCCTTCCACCTCATCCGGCTCCTCCAGAAGGGTTCCCGTGGCCGTCTCCAAGGACCAGATCCGATTAGCAGCCCGGCGCATGGCGACCCTACGAAAGAAGTAGGACGTGCATTGATCGCCATCCTTGAGCCACGCAAGCTTAGCCCGCTGTGATAATGCCGACTGCTCCGCCATCACCGCTTTCGCATATAACATCCGGCATATCCGTTCCAGGTCAAAAAAACCCTCTTCATTTGGATACCGTGTAGCATAGTCCTGTGCAATATCGAGAAAAAACTTGGCCTCCGTGACATTTGCCGTTAAATCCCCTTTCGACCGTCGCAGCTCTAGGAGGGAAGACTTCAACATCTTCAGCCGTCTCACCAACACGAACATGGGGTAGCCCGTAATAGGCACACTCCAGGCCTTCTGAACCAAATCGAAGAATCTCGGATCCTTCGCCAAGAAGTTGTCGAATCGAAACGTCACCTTATGCTGCCGTGCTACAGTGGCACCTAAGAGGATCGGCGAGTGATCTGAAGTCGCAGGTAAGCCACAACGACAGAATGCATCCGTAAATCTGGCAAACCACTGCGGGTTGCCCAAAATCCGATCCAAGCGCCTCCAGATCCCAGCCTCAGCACGTTGTTGATTATACCATGTGAAGACCTGGCCCATCGTCGGTAACGTCAAAAGATCCGCACTCACTAAGCATGCTCGAAAGTCCGCCATATCTTGAATAGAGGGCGATCCCCCTCTTCCCTCATCCGGATGTAAGATAGCGTTGAAGTCCCCCATGACTATCCAGGCATCCGCCACCCGCTCAGCGGACATAGCAGTCAAATCCTCCCATAAGGACAATCTCTCCTCCCTCCTTGAATGCCCATATGCGAAGGAAATAAAGAATGTCTCCTTGGTCACCAACGAATCAACCCTGCAGTGGATAGCTTGAGTCGAGAAACCAAGAACCCCCACCTTCAGGACCGATGGGTCCCAACCTACCCAGATGCGCGACGCTGGGCCGTCATCATACTCAAAGAACCAACTCCAACGAGTCCTAATGCCTGTCGATATAAAATCAGCATTAGACGCCGACACTCGCGTCTCTATTAGCCCAATCATACATAGCCCTTCACGCGAAATCAATTCCCCCACCGCCCTCCTGTGGTCTTGCTTATTAAGACCACGCACATTCCAGGATCCGACACCTAACATAAAGGCACCCCTGGGCGGGCTGCATCTGCTTTAGGGCCCGTATAGATAGTCAAGTCAGTCACTTCAGGTACTGAGCGAAGCAATTCAAATCGATTCCGATCGCCCGAAGTCGAGGGCACATCGGCATCCGGGGGCCGTGTCATGGCACCCTCCCCCTGCCCAACCATGGCAGATGATCTATCACTTCGTCCCTCCTTCGACGTACCCAAGATCGCCTTGCCCTTGACCCCCACAAGTTGCCATGCATTTTGCGGAGGTGGGGATGCTCTGCGAGGCACATCCATCCGACTAGGACGCCTTGGACCTGCTCTCTGTCGGGCCGGTCTACGATTCCGGCCCAGCTGATGTTCTTCACCAGTGGTCCCGCGAGGTTTCCCATGAGGCGCTGCCGCAACACGCCCCGGCTCGTCACTCGTCGCAAGCGCTGCCCCGGCCGGCTTGGCAGTTTGTTGTGGACAGTGTGCTGCCCCATGCGCCCATGAGTTACAGTGCGAGCACGGAGATGGTTTCCAGTCATACTCCACCTGGATCGGCACAATAGCATCATCCTCCTCACCATCCCCCTGGATCAACACCTCACAAGTCTCTCTAAACGGCTCAGAGAGCGGTTTCATGACACAGATACGTGCATAGTCCAATCGTTCCCCAGTCGCCGTGATACTATCCGCAAACAATGGACGCCCAACAGCACTCGCAACCAACCCAAGGCCTTCCTGCGTCCACAACTCGCACGGTACATTCCGTAGTCTCACCCACAATGGCACCTCCACCAACTCGCGTCGTGCAAATGACATGCGAGGCCGCCACGGTTCCAAGAATAAGGGTTGCCCTTGCATGAGCCAAGGGCCCCCCTCTAACACACCCATTTTAGCCTCATTGGATTCAAACCGAAACATAAAGAACCCATTAATAGTTGTCCGTATTTCAGCAAGGCCCTTCCAAACTGATCGAAAATGGCGTTCCACAAAAGGAAAGTACGGTTTACGCCCTAGAAAGTAGCCCACAAGCGTATGTTGCCATCGATCGCACCCTCGACGTGCCATCTCCGCCGTTGCTCGCACTCTAGCCACCCCATTCACTACAGTCGGCGGTGTGTATGATAATGCCATAGTCTTGGATGGCACATATGGTCGTGAAGGGGCAGCTCGTTGGACAGCCGCCACAAAGGAATCCGGCTCTGCATGCCCTGCCGCCGTCATCGTGCTCGGCCCCATTCGTGTAAAGACGGATCCATGAAACGGGTTAGTACCTCCCTTCCCAAGTGACTTCCCCGTCATGGCAGCCACCGCAGGTGCATCCACGTTGCCAGCCCCAAAAACCACAGCCTCAACCCCGGGCGCCCTCATCTGCTGCATGGTCGTCGATGTTCCCGGTGAGCGTCCATCACCCCTCATATGCCGCATCGGTAAACCCACGTCACCGATTAATTCCGTCCTCCCCGGCGCAACAGCAGATGACGACGAAGGGGGCAAATCGGCCGATACAATCACCCGCTCAGACCCGAAAGCCCTAGCTGGTTGGGTCGTAACCAACCCCGTCCGAGCAGCCTCCGTCCTATCATCAACCACGATTTCCTCATCAACGGGTTCATCAACCATCATGGCTCCCATATCCACGAACCGCCGAGCCGTCAGACGAGTTGGCGGTGGAGTTCCAGGCCGCCACCACTGTGGTCGACGCTTAGGGTTTCGCAGAATTCCCTGTAGCGGAACCTGCAGCGGAACTGCAGCATTAGCACAGCCCATACGCGCAGGTGGCGATCCATTCGAGACCCTAGGCCCATTCCCAGCCTGGCCCGCCGTCTGAGGCATGCCCGAATTAACCCTAGCCGTCACCATCCCGCGATCAGCGCTGTCATCCGCCCCGTCAGATTCGCGCGAAATCACCTGATCAACCCTAGCAGGTCCACCGTCACCCATGGGCGTAGAAACAGCCCGATTGGGCTGTCCTCCCTCGCCGGAAAACCCAGTCTCAATCTGCGTCCCATCAGCGGCGGCAATCTTGTTCTGCAGTGCCCGGAAACGAACCCCATCGAAGCACGCTGCAAAATCCGGGTATGCCGCGGTCAAGGCATCCAAATCCGGGAGAGCCGGGTCAGCCCCTTGCGCCGTCGGTGGTGGCTGATCACGCTCCATCACCACCGGATCAGCGATCGTCGCCATGGCCCGATCAGGTGGATCGGGTGAAATCCCCGGCGATTGCATCTCGCCAAGGAACCCTAGTCGCCACAAAACGCTAAAACCTCGCTCCAATCAGTCCCACCTCGACCAGATTGGTGAGGGAGGATACCAGGATCGCCGGCCGGCCAATAAGAGCCGGAGACGACGGCGATCGGACGTCAAAAACGCACAAAGAACGATCAAAAATTGAAAATCCCGCCTACTGTGTGAAAATCGCACACACTGACGGTGTTAGAGAGAAAGTCAACGAAAGTCAACGCGCGTCCTTTTATTTTGATTTCATAATTTTTTCGGTCGTAAAATTTTTTAGCGACGATAAAATTAATTTTTCGACCAAAATACGCGGCGATAATTCTGTTCGATCCAAAATTTTCTTGGCGATTGACTTAGTTTCTCGTTGACTATTTTCTCAATCGACAAACTTCGCAGCGAAAACCAATTTTAAAATCGAAAAAAACTTTCTCGCTCGATAATTATCACGACGAAAAATTTTATTCACTCGCGAAAAAATTTCTCGATGGTAAATTTACGCGGAAATCAGTTTCTCATTCTGGATCGTAAAAATTTCTCGGCTACAGTACTACGCCTATTGATCAAACACTTAGAAAAATCACTCTAAGTCCTTTACGCTGTAGCAAACTTAGCGAATAGAATTTTCGATCGCAAAATCACGCGGAGACTTTAAATAGAAATAAACACATAGAAAATTAAAATTCAGATTTCAATTCTCGAGCGAACAATTTAACGGGGTGAACAGTGGTATTCTCGCGCTAAACACTTAGAACATATTCGATCACATTCTTTTATGCTTTATTCGTAACTTTCGAAAATTCCTTAAATACCATTGCATATCTTCACAGCCGTAAAATCTACGTGCCTAATTAAATTTTCCGTATCTATCAAAAATGAAATTAATGGTTTGAATATTATTGATTGATATGATATATTCCAACTCCAATTTAAAATTGAACTAATAAATTTTCTTATTTTTCAGATGGATCGTTGCCTTTTTTCGGTGCCATCCTTCAATAACGATGGTCTCGCGCTAAATTTTCTTATTTTTCAGATAATTGTGTCCATCCTTCAAGGTCATCCCCTGTGGCATGCTCTCACAGCAACCGCATCAGTGCCGATGGCGCATATCAATTCACAACAGTGCTCTGGAGGAGGCACGTCAACATAAACAACAACGACTTCGGCCTAATCCTGTATCTACCCTTTAGCCACAGTTACGACCCAATGCTGTCTGATGCTGAGATGATTCAAGACTTTCTCCAAATGGGATACCGACCGCCGCTCACAAAACTCGCCCAAGTACAAAGCAACGGCATCCTTCATCCATGAAAGACTCTATTTGGGATAGTCAACAAGTGCTTCTCGCCAAAGCACGCCGGCTTCGACAAGGGCAATGGCAATATCCTTCGGAGATTCCACGCTCTTATGTTCTCCCGGAATTATGATTTCGCACCAACTGATCTGGAACGACCTTGGAGAACATATCAAACAAAAGGAGAACAAGAAATTGAAGAATGTGCCTTACGCTCGGTAGTTCTCCGTACTAATTGCCAATCTAATGGAGGTTCATCAGGACATTCCACGTCTACCTCCTGGTGGGAACTACCAACCGCCGAGGCTTAAGTTCTTCCATCACCCAAAACTTACAGACCTGGATCAGCCTTCGATGCCCATTCCATTTGAGCTGCTACGTCTCGCCAACCCCACAAGAGACGTATATAGACTATACTGTCCGAAAAATCGTCTGACGGAAGCGATGATCGATGAAGTAGCCCAGGAGCTTGAACAAGAGCCTCCAACTCAAGAAGCTGAAATGCCTGATCCAGATGTCACGATGATCGATATAGTGGCATAAGAGTTAGAAATCGAGGCTCCACAACACCAACTCGAAGAAGAAGGCTCGGTCATTGTCGAAGTGCTTCAGGAACCTATGGAGGAAGTTCCTACCCACGAAGCACCGCTCGGAGCGGACATGGGGCCAAGCCCACTTCTAGAGTCTCAGGAGACAGCACCTGCCCAGGAGGACGTTGAACATAGACTAACTCCTCACACGACTACCTCGTCCGAAGCCAAGGATTCAGACGAGGAGGTTCAATTGATCAGACAGGTTCCACGACTTCAACTCCAATCCAGTCCACCCGACGATATAGCTGTCTTCAACACCACGTCAGACACGACGCCGCTTATAACTCCAAGTGCTGAGGACCCATTTTCGCTAAATCTTGAGCCGCAGCACAACTTAGAAGCGTCCATCGAGGTCGAAATTCAAGTTCCAACCACTACCGTCCCCGCAGCCAGAGTGTTTGACTCGCAGGTTCAATCTGAGCCTGCAACAACATCCATAGAGACAATTCCTTTGGAATTATCTCGAGGATTGGATGGAAGTCTCGAAACGTCGCAACCTCAAGCGATGACGAGCCAGCCCGTTGAGACGGTGTTCACTCAAGGGCTGTTAACAGGTGACATCAGTCGTCCTGGTTCATCATCGGAGGCTCCTACCCTGTTCGTGATGGAAGCTCGCTTACAGACTGCTCTCTCCTTTGCGCTGTCGGAATTCGAGGAACGCTTTATGGAGAGAGTCCATGCTGCCATAGAGATTTCACGACGAGATACCGGGAAGGCACCAATCTCTGAGGCACAGCTGTCCGAACAAACCTCACGACCTGCCCTCACACCCTCACAACCTTTACTCACCGCCCCAACCATCCAATCACCTATCCTCATAAACCCATACACTGTACCGCTCAGCGAGCTCCACGACATTATGATAGCCAGACTAGTCGTCCTGACCCGCCTACATAGTCATGCCACGGCCAAAGCTCCCATTCTAAACGCCGACATGACGACCCTGGCGATCAGGATCGTCATGAGGGGGAGAAGAGGCTGCGTGTAGGGGTGTGCGTTATTCGGGTAACCGAGCCGAATAACCGAAATACCGAAAATTCGGTACAAAACCGAAACGAACCGAAAAATTCGGTGCGGTATTCGGTTATTAAAAAAAATTCGGTTCAGTATAGGTTTTGGATTTCGGTAAATTCGGTATACCGAATTACCGAAATTTTAAAATTAAATTATATTATATTTTATTAATATTAAAAACATAACTATAATATTATATTATATATTAAAAAAAGAATTTTTAGTAATATTTAAATTAATATATATAACTTAATATAACTTTTTTGATAAAACCAAAAAAACTATATTAAATTATATATATTAATTTAAATATTATTAAAAATTATTTTTAAATTGAAAATTCGGTACCGAATTAACCGAAAAAAACTCGGTAATAACCGAATACCGAACCGAAATTCGGTATTCGGTTTCGGAAATAGGGGAGACCGAATTTCGGTTCTGTGCGGTGCGATTTGTACCGAACGAACACCCCTAGCTGCAAGAGATCAAGGACAAGGCTCGGGCAAAGCACAGACAAGCGCTGGAGCAGCTGAAACCTCACAACCCACTACAACTACACAAACCCAAACCACCCATAAAACCACCACGCACCCGCACCACACCCACACTCTCGAATCAATCGAACCACCCACATTCAACCTACGGATGCCTCCGTCCACACCACCAACGACTTTCACGAGCCCCTTGCTTCCGGAAGAAGAAGCAAGTGCCGAAATGCTCGTTGTATTAGCAAAAACACAAGGCCCTTCAAGCTCAAATGCTGACACGTCAAAAAGTGGAGTTGACCCACATGAAGTGTTGGATCGATACATCTTCGACGACTTGTGGTTGACCCACACCTTGCCCTCCGACATGGCTCGGAGAAGAGTTAAGGACGTTCGACATTATCTACGCCTAGCTTCGGTCAATCTAGTCTTAATAGAAAATGAAGAACTTCAGGATGGTGAAGATCATGATGAGATTCCCCCAAGGCTTCCAGAATTAATTGTTCCAAGGAGCGGACACCCCTCCGAGACTAACTCCATGGACCGTTCGAGTCGACACGTCATGGGAGAACATAAGAATAGAGATTTCTTTCCTAGAAGAAGTTCGTCAGCGAATCTGGAGGTCACCGGGCAAGGTTAAAAAGTTGAATGAGTTCGAGCTAAGAGGTATCTCTCACTGGGAACAGCAGAAAAGGATGTCCTATCTTTGGATGCTTATTCTCTTGGAAACGACAACCGTCCACCCATTTATACGCGGAGAATACACAGTCTGGCGCAAACGTTTCTTGAATTTCCTCGAACTCAAAGAGCACGCCGAGTATCTTCTCGCATCTCTCATAGAAGGTCAGCTCAGTTTTGGGTTGAGGCAGCCAATCCAACAAACAACATATAGTGAGTATACTGAGGACTTAAGACTCCTAGTGAGTAAGTATACTGAGGCAGAAATGTTGAAAGCTAAGGTTGATCTCATCTGTAAATCTTGGCTCATGCAAGGCATTCCAAACGACATATATAGACAGATCGACAGCATTCCTATAGCAAAAGGAATGGGGGATGAACTCGATCGCATGATGCAGCGTATTGAAGTCGGTGTCAAAGCCAAAAAGGCCAACATATTAACGGCATACGACTCTTTCAAGGCCAAACTGGAAGAGAGCCTAGAAGATCTTTATCAAATATACCTCACAATTCTCAACGAGATGAGGAAGATAGAAATCTCCAAAACGAACATGGAGACCAAATATCCAGTCAAATTCGACAGAACAAAGTCTTGGAAGAGTTGGATATTCACGCTATCTTCGACAATCTCGCACAACACGAGGAAGACATCAGCCAGATTCAGAAGGAGCGAAAGGGCAGACAAACTGAAGACTCATTTGCCTAGTCTCAGAGAAGAGAAGCTCTAGACCTCGCAAAGACAAGACCATTAGGCCTTCCCCCCCATCAGAGTTTGAAGCCGAACCGTACACCGACGTCGAGCCAAATATCCGAGCTCTAGGAAAGCAACTGGCTCTAATTGGAAAGATAATGACCAAACAGTACTTCAAGAAGAAGTCCTTATAATCAGCCAACAGACTTCGGACCACGAGCTCAAAGAACAAGGAAAGAGCACCGGAGACCTCCGAGTCAAGAATGCTAAAGAGTCCAACAAGTGCTTTAACTGCGGAAAATCCGGCCACTTCGCCCGTGCATGCACTATCCCAAGGAAGAGAGATGCCAATTACTACTCCAAGAAGCTTCAACTCACAAAGCAGAAGGAAGCTGGAGTAGCTCTCATGGTGGAGCAAGATCATTGGCTCGAGGATACATCGAGTTCAGAAGAGGAGAACCTAGCCCTCATGGCCCGCCTAGACGAAGATTCCGACGTTGAACCCTCTACACGGACGGATAATGACAAAGCATCCACATCATTTCTGGATGTAAATTCATTTAATTCCACATTATTGACCATGTTAGAATCGTACGAAATAGACTACGCTAACATGAAATATGAGCAGAAAAGCAGAAAGGAATTAGAAGAGAGACTAGCTATAAGTGAGCGTAACTATCAATTGCTATTTGACGAAAAATTTCACGTAGAAATTCTCTTGTCAAATGCAAATGAAAAAATAGGTAGTCTAGAGACTAGAATAGCCTCCTTAGAAACTAACAATAGCAACCTAGATAAAAGCCCTGAGCGAAAGCAACAGAGAGTTGGCCACATTTAGAAATGAGTATCTAGCACTCTCTGAGGAAAGAAAAAGACTTTATTCTAGGATTAAACTCTTAGACGACAGACTGACTTCTAGGGAACAAATCAATCAAACTATTCATCTGAACCAGCCCGTAGAAACGGACATTTATAACGTTAAGGAAGGTTTAGGACTTTCAAACCGATGCAACTTAAGAAAAGTTGATTGCTTTCAACTTTATGATATAAGATACATGGGACTGGGTCTAACCTCCCTAATGACTTTCACTAGCGCATCTGAGACAAATGCGTTAGAAGAAGAAAGCATAACGCCAAAACTAAGGTTGAGATCCCTTCGACTACACAGAAATGAATAACAGTTACAAAACTCGGGAGATACCCCAGGAGTGTAACAGTGATTCAATTTTTTCTTTACAAAACGAGTCAGTCCAAGGAATCAATCAGTTACCATTGTGAGAATTCTTCTAAACTTTATATTCCTCCTATGATTAAGAAAATTGAGGAAATGCGTTCGTCCTTTGACATCGAAAAGAAGAATTTCGAAGCTGAAAAGAAAAGGTTTCTAAAGGAAATGGAAAATTTCAAAGCTTCTTCAAATATCAAACCCTCTCTCACGCATCTCCCTCAACGGATAAGATCATTATCAAATGCGTGAAGAAAGAAAAATCGCCTTGTACAAATCAGAAAAATATTAACTCTAACCTTGTTTCTGTTACGTGTACAGGGAGCGTAGTACCTGAGCTAAAGAAGCCAAAGGCGAGAGTGTGTAGCTTAGAAATTAAGAAGGAGCCTCTAGATGTCAAAGTTTCAAATGTATCTCCTTCTTCTTTAAAAATAAAGGACACTCGTAGAAATAAAAGAGTCATTTCTCATCTCAAAATCATTGCTTCTACTTGCTCCCTAACGCCCATCGCCTTTAGAAGTACTAACTAAGAAATAGGCTCTTCCTCAAACATAACAATTAATCATTCTACACCAAATGCCGATAGGAAGAGTCGTAGGAAACAAGACCCAGCCATTCAGAAGGCTTATAGTGCTATTCATGCATGTTCTCATCTAAGGTATCCCGTAAAGACCCAATCCCCAAACACCTTATGAGATTATCAAATGAGAAGATCTTTTCCTCGATCAAGCCTACCAAAGCATTTGCCCGCGTTGAAATTCAACTTCTCTGCCAGGTTCAACCCTCATGGGTTACTAAATCTCCACCTAAGAGGACAAAAGCCAAAAAGCCCAAGTCTCCTAAAGAGGCAAAAACCCAAAGCAACTTCTTCAAAGAGGGCTTGGGTACCTAGAACTCCTCTGACTAACAATTAGGAACCAAATCTGAACCACTTCGTACATCTGCTAATCTGAGAGGACCCATTCTTAAGTGGGTACCTAAAGCTCCCTAATTTGTTTTTGCAGATCCATCATGTGTGGTACCTTAACTCCGGTTGCTCCACACACATGACTGGGAATAAAGAGCTGCTGAGCAACTACCAAGACCGTTTCCATGGTAAAGTCAGATTCGGCAACAACGATTCGGCTCCGATTTTGGGATTCAGAGATATCATTCTGGAGAATCTGACGAAAGGATGTCTCACTTGTCAACTCCGCCATAACTTGTTTAGAATATGCCAATTCTGTGAAAAAGGATTCCAGGTGGTTTTCCTTGCTGACCGGTGCAGAATTTTGGACAGTCAAGATACAGAACTCCTTCAAGGAAGTCGGAAATCAAATCTATACACGATAAACCTGACGTCCTTGCGGCCTTCGACTGTTGTTTGCCTTATCTCTCAGACAACTATTAAGAGGAACATCATATGGCATCAAAGAGTGTCTCATCTTAACTTCAAAGCTCTACAATGCCTATTCACCAAGAAGTTGGTTTACGGTCTACCAGCAAATTTCACGGCGCAAGAGCATCAATGTTCGGCATGTCAACTCGGGAAAATGAAGCGAGCTTCGCATCAAGTCAAACAAGTTGCCTCCACTTCACGTCCTTTGGAACTGCTACACATAGACCTTTGTGGACCAATGCAAATACAGAGCATCAACGGATGCAAGTATGTACTGGTAATAGTGGAGGATTTCTCTCGCTACACATGGACGAAGTTCCTCCAAACGAAGGATGAGACAGGGGACTTGATAGTAAATTTTGTGAACACAACTCAGAACCTGCTGCAGCATACTATCCAAGTCATTCGAACGGACAATGGAACTGAGTTCAAGAACAAATTTCTCAGCGACTTTTATCAGAAACTTTGAATTAGTCAGCAATTTTCAGTCGCAAAAACGCCTAAACGGAACGGGGTAGTTGAAAGGAAGAACAGAACTCTAATGGAAGCCGCGCGTACGATGCTGATTCATTTCGGCCTTCCACACTTCCTTTTGGCTGAAGCAGTAAATACCGCTTGCTTCACTCAGAACAGGACGGTAGTTCACAAGCGCTTCGATAAAACTCCATACGAAATCATCAACAAGCGAGTACCTAACATTTCTTTCTTTAAGGTCTTCGGATGCAAGTACTTTGTGGCGAACAACAGAGAGCAACGTGCTAAGTTCGACCCTAAAGCATTCGAAGCCACCTTTGTCGGGTATTCTTCAACTTCTAAGGCGTACAGAGTCTACATCAAGTCCAACCGAACAAGAAGCTATAATGTCACTTTCCAAGAAGTGGTAGAGAGAGCTTCTGGGCACATCAATCCAGGACCCGTGCCCATCCAAATGGCTCCTGCACACCTCAGTTCAGGACCCGTGCCTAACCAGATGGCTTCTGAATACGACAGTTCAGAACCAGTATCCACTGGTGTGTTGGCACTAAACCAACAGCGAACGGAAGCAACTCAGGATTCATCGTCAAAAGAAGCTATGAGAATTGCTCTAGAAGACTTGGACTTTCTCTTTGGGCTCGTATATCGGTCAGACACTATCGATACCACACCTATTGTGGATACCCCACTCGACGAAGCTGATGTACCTAGTTCTTCTAATGTCCCCACCTCACCCGATTCAGAACTACCACAGAATGTTGCTACACCAACCATGGATTTTGAGGGAACATCATCAGCGTCACCCAGCTCAAGTATAGATTTGGAATTCCCTCAATCGGTTGAGCAGACTCAGATCACTGGAGATCTCTATCCACAAATGGCTGATGCCTCAAGCTCGGCTCTGCCTCATGAGCGCAAGTGGACTCGAGCCCACTGGTCGATCAAATCATTGTTGATCCTTCGAGTGGCATACGGACAAAACATCAGAAAGGACTTTTCAGCTACTTCTTAAGCCAAAATGAGCCAACAAAGGTAGCAGACGCGCTTAAAGACACGTATTGGGTACTCGCCATGCAAGACGAAATCAACCAGTTCGTGCGTCTACAAGTGTGGACATTAGTACTCCACCCGCATGGGAAAACAGTCATAGGGACGAAATGGGTGTTCAAGAACAAGAAGAACGAAGATGGCGAAGTGATCAGGAACAAAGCACGTTTAGTTGATAAGGGCTACAACCAACAGGAAGGAACCGATCACGACGTGACCTACGCACCTGCTGCCCGCCTCGAAGCAATCCGCCTATTCTTGGCATAAGCGGCTCATAAGGACTTCAAAGTCTATCATATGGATGTAAAAACCGCCTTTCTCAACGGCGTGTTAAAAGAAGAAGTCTATGTTGCCCAACCTGAAGGCTTCATTGATCAAGAACATCATGATTACGTCTATCGATTGGATAAAGCTCTCTACGGACTAAAACAAGCCCCACGTGCTTGGTATGACGTCCTGAGCGATTTCCTCGTGAAATATGGATTTATCCGAGGAACTGACACGCTCAAATACTAGCAAGTGTACTAGGTCATGCAAGTAGTAAAATAGACGAAGTCCGAGTATCGATCCACGAAGACAGCTCGATTATACTTAAGATGATTTGATAAAAGAGATCAAAGACGCAGATAATAAAATAAACTCAAATAAAATATTTGAGGATAGAGCAGTTGATGACGACGTGATTAAGACACATGCTCGGCACGAATTACTTCTACGTCTTCATGGAATGTAATCTATCTAATCAACATGACTCAAGTCAAGGTGAAATTTCCCAACATACGTGCTACCCGTTATTCACGTAACTAGCAACCCTACATGAATAGTGAAGCAATCAACTATATTCCTATATGACTGTAGTTCCTACACGTGCATTTAATCTTCGTGAAATTCCCCGAGTTTAGGCGCTTTCGGCTTCCCCGAGTTTTGATCTAACCTTTCTAATCACCTTTTCAGTCTCATGTACTAGGTCAAAAATCGTTTGCGCGGTGGCCTATCACACCCACGTCAGTAAGCTCAAATAAAGAACACATAACTTAAATCATATGTATAAATAAGATAATAAAAGCATTAATACGTAGTCATAATCCGGCCTCACACGGCCTCAATCACAAAAGAAATTAGGCTAGCATATTATACGAAAACGACAATGAATCGAAACAAAACATAGTCGAAAACGAAATATTAAAAGATAAAGAACTCGCCCTCGTTACGGTGCTCGCATCGCCTCGCTTTGGGCCATCGTTTGTATTTCCTTGTAGCCGTAGATTCTCAGCCCTTAGTTTTCTTTTCTCAGCCGTCTCCAGCTCTCCTCTTATTATTATTCGCTGCGCCAAGCTTCTATTTTATAGATATTGCGGCGCCCCTTACTTCTACCGCCCATTCTTATTACTATTTTATGTGACTGCATGTGATATAAATAAAATCTATATACGAAAATGCGTACAAAATTTTTCCTTTTATATAAAGAAAACTCTTCTGTACAATACAAAATATTTCTAGGACATAAATACAAGGTGAGCGCGCATGCGTGTTCCAAATAATCTATCGGCCGGCCACTCAGGTCGCATCCATGCACACACTGCCACCTCGAAAGTCCTCCGAAAGCTCCAAAGATTGGCCTTGCATCCGTAAAGGTCACGTACCGTGATCCCGTGAACCTACAACACATAAATTCGTGGAATGAGCTTATAAAACTCAGTAAGTAAAAGCCATGCATGCTATGCACGTGTCCTAAATTTGCAAAGGCATCCGCGCCAATGCTTCCTAGACCTTATCTTTTTCCTTGTCTTGTCTTGTCATGTAGGGCCCTCGGCTATCTTGCTATGCACCATCATGGAGCTCGAATCCACAAGGGATAAGGCAATACCCACTCAAGGGAGGCTAACCCTAGGGCGCCTTTTCTGTCCCAAGGTGGTTTCATACGCCACGGGGACGCTTCACACTGGTAGCCTAATCTGAGGTAGTCAACACCAGAGGTACCCTCGGTATCGCTTACTCCCTCAGCTCGCACCTCCAGGTTTCACGATCCGCCATGAGGGCATTAGCCCTAAAATCATGCCTTGCCTTGAACATGTCATGTCTTGACGGTAACGACATACGACGTCCCCATGGTAGCATAGAAGATCCGTGACTCAACTGTGAGTCAACATCAGACGCCCATATCGGCGAATATTCATCGCTCTCAGGCGATCTTATATCATGCACGCTCTCATATCCTGCCTTTTGTACTAAACGTGCGTGCATATGATCATGTCATGAATATGCTTGTCGTGCCATCATATAATGTAAATTACATAAAAAATCACTTAAATTCATAGAAGTCACATAAAATCATAGAAGCACATAACACATAATTTCATGCACATACAATTATGTGTTGTACTTGGGACTACCACTTACCTGGTGTCCTTAGCTACTTAGCTTATCGTACTGTAAATTGGTAACCTTCGAACCCTAAGTATAGAAACATATAAAATTAGGGTATGTTAGTCTAGTTACAGTTTCACGAAAGTGGCTTAGTATAAAAACCCTAGTTTTGACTTTTTATAAATTTCGAAACCCTAAAGTCTTGAATATGTCTTGAATTTCATAGGTTTCGAAATTTTCAGACATATGTTTCGACATTTTTTACTAAGATTTCGAGATTTAATTATGGGATTTCGAGGTCAAGTTCAAGAATTGATCTCGATATGGATCTCGAGTTTAATTGTGGGATTTCGACATGTTTCTAAAGTGGATCTTGACATAGTTCTCGAGTTGCATAAATCTCGACATGGACTTCGAATTTCTAACATGGATTTCGAGATACATGGTAAAATGAATCTCGATATGTACTTGAGATAAATCCTGAAATGGATCTCGATATAACATAAACAAGAATTCGATGTCAACATTAAAGATGGATTTCGACATGGATCTCGAGTTTCATCTCGAGATCTCATACCAACATTTCGAAGTTAATTTCAACATAGATCTCGATATGAATCTTGAGATAGATGTCGAGCTTGATTTCTAATTTCTACTAAACATCTCGAGATTCCATCTCGAGTTTTTGAGTTTCTACATTTTTCCTATCCTTACCTTTTTATCTCGAAATCAATTCTGCAAAACTAATACAGCTTCGAGATTCATAATCTGGAGAAATTATATCACTCGAAAACACCTTTTTGGTTATGTAATTCATCTACCCTTCGATCAAAATGTATTTCTCCTAAGAACAGTATAAATATCGTATGAGCCTTAAACTATTTCTAAACCCCCAAGAACTAACTTACGCAAACCCTAATCATATCTAATTTCTTCCAAGCTTAATAATTCTAGAACCTGTTAATATAAGAGTAAAAACATGAATTTAGAGTAAGAAAATTATACCTACTCCAAGCCTTGGTAATACCTCTGTTCGACTTCTTCCTTTTCTCTTTACTTAGGTTTTTCTAGGGTTTGTATTAATGAAATGAAGTTTCGTTTCTTATCCGTAAGTTAACTTGTAAGTGAATAAATGACATCGACAACTAGTTAGTCCTTCCCAACTAAGTAATCGATACTTATCTCATCCTTCGAAATCTCCTAATATCTTTTGATCTCGAGTTTCAAGGAGGTCGAGCTTTATCAATCTCGAGTCTTCAAAGGTTTCGAGATTTAAAGATCTCGAGTTCTAAGGATTTCGAGGTCTTAATGTAAGTTTTAAAGATATCGAGTTGTTCAAATGTTTCGAACTCCTAATGTATCGAAATCTACTTGTTTGAATTTTCTAATTTCGACATTCATGTTGCTAAGCTTAGAAGTCGACCTTCTTTTGAAAATTATAATTCTCGAGGCTCGAGGATTTCGAGATTCATAGATCTCGGAATTCCTTGTTTCGAAATCCTAATGCATCAACAATCTCTATCTAGCCTTTTCGAAATCTATTCCTACCAATTCGTGTTCCTCAAAACGTGGTATTAACACTTAATATACTAAATCAAATTTTATAGGTTAGCATGCCATGTACTAGAAACCCTAAAATCAATAACTAACCCAAATTCAAAGTCTACTTTCCAATTCACACATGTCATGTTGGCACATAATATGAAATCATTTAAGCACATCAAAGTCACAAAACGTGACTCATGCAGTCACGTTAGCCACATAATATGTATGCATATTTATTGGCCGGCTTACTTACGGGACTCGGGTATTACATCCTCCCCCTTAAAAGGGATTTTGCCCCCGAAATCAAGTAGGGAGAAATAACTCAGGGTAGCGGTTTCTCATGTCATCCTCTCGTTCCCATGTAGCTTCTTCCATGGACTGATTCTGCCATAGTACCTTGACTAATGGAATCTCTTTATTCCGTAATCGTTTCATATCATACATTAGGATCTCCACTGGCTTTCCTCGTAACTCAAATCTGGCTTAAGTTGTTGATGAAGATTTTCAGTGTTCAACACATGGCTTGGATCTGCGATATATTTTCGCAGCGTCGATACATGAAAGACATCATGTACTTGAACTAGCGAATTCGGTAATTCCAACTGGTATACGACTTCGCCAACTTTCCTAAGGATACGAAATGGTCCTATATAACGCGGACTTAACTTGCCCTTTTTCCCAAAACGCTTTACACCTTTCATCGGAGACACCTTTAGGAATACATAGTCTTCTGGTTCAAATTCTAGTGGTCTACGCTTTTGGTCTGCGTAGCTTTTCTGTCTACTTTGAGCCGTTTTCATCCGTTCCCGTACCTTTGATATTGCTTCCGTCATTTCTTGCACTAGATCGGGCCCTAGTATTGCTCGTTCTCATTCCGATCGTTGCATGGAAACTGTTGTTATATGAGAACTCGATCAACGGAAGGTATCGGCTCCAGTTTCCTTTAAAATCGAGCACACAGGCTCTTAGCATATCTTCCAATGTCTGGATAGTTCGTTCAGATTGCCCGTCTGTCTGAGGATGGTAGGCGGTACTAAATGATAACTTGGTTCCCATGGCCTTCTGCAAACTCATCCAGAACTTGGATAGAAATCTTGAGTCTCTATTGGAAATGATTGACATCGGCACTCCATTATAAAAAAACTCTCTTACAACTCAAATACGCAAAACACCTTCAAAATGCGAAAACCACTTTCACAACGCGAACTAGGAAAATTTCATTATCAAAATACCCTAAACAGCCTCAAAAACCAGTGCGCATTGTCAGGACCCAACACAGATTAAAACAACGAACAAGCACATGAGAAGCGAAATCTCGAGTGCTAACATATCCAAATTGCGGTTAAAACGACGCCTTAACTCGGCATGTTCCTCGTTCTCTTCATGATCTTGCTGCTGATTCCAGTTCATCTGTGTGAGGTCGATTCTTTTTGCGTATGAGTGATTAATGGTATGACCGTGTTCTTCGAATCATGTCTATTTATAGGCATGAATCGAACAACGAAATCATTATTGTCCAGACAAACATGATAAATGATACCGACGAATCTTTGACTTGAGGGTTCAGCCGCGAAGGAAACCGATGCTTTCTTCGTCGATCATTGGATTTGTGTCACACAAATCGATTTGAAAAACTTGGTTGATTCGATATTTATTTTGGGACCAAATTTTTTAACTCTGGGTTACAACTTAGTTGAAAATTTCGCATGTCAGTTTAGGGTGATTACCTTCATAATTTTCATTAAGAATTTTGGGTCAAAGTTCTCAAGTTAGAAATCGCCCGATTCCACATTCACTAAGCGATTCTATGAATCGCCCGATTCTGGAATCGATCGAACCTAGGTCCTTATTATAAGTTCTCTCGACGATTCCTCCAATCACCCGATTCCTCAAATCGCCTGATTCCTCCATCAATCGAAAGCGCTACAGTACATCATTTTCTCAGCGATTCTTCCAATCGCCCGATTCCTCAATCGATCGAACGTGCTACAGTGCATCTTATATATATATATACCAAATCGCGCGATTTTCATCACTTCTCCAAAATCGTATACACGAATCAGTCTCATGAGGTCATCAAGTTTCGCGGGTCAGAGTTTTGCGAGTTCAGATCCCGTTTCATTGAAACTTAAATTTTTCGAACCCTCTTCAGTTTCGCGAAAAGCTTCGAATTCGCGGATCATTCAGTTCGCAAACCACAACTCAATTTGCGGTCCAAGCCAAATTCCAATTTGCAACTCAAAGATTTCAAATTCTTTCGAAGACATACATCTTTAACAAAAAAAAACATTTTCGCATATGAGATTTTTTGCACAACACTTTGAAATGTTCGAAACTAACAGCACTACACATCATCGAACCCCTCATTGTATAAACTCGGTACATTCTACTTTGAAAATTCTTCAAAAACACCTAGTGAACACCAAACCTCCTAGCATGCATGGTATCTCGGGTCGCTCCACATGCATGACTGGTAAAAGATGCGACCAACCACACATCCCAGCATGCATGTGATCTCAGGTCGCTCCACATGCATGACTGGTAAGAGATGCGAGCGACCACACCTCCCAGCGTGTATGGTATCTCGGGCTGCTCCACAGACACGACTGGTTAGCGATGCGAGCAACCAAACATAGGTAAATTCTATATGCATCCTTTTGTAATTTTTGCATGCATATCAAGTTGTAACTTCAATTTGCCTAAACAATAGGGTACATTATAGTTATGCATGCTTCAAAAAGACTTTAAATTCCAAATTTTCGCATGCAAACATGAGCTGAAATGCATAAATACCCTGTTATAGGTATATTTTCATTATGCATACAACTTATAGAATTTTTCAAGCTTAACTTTTACGTATGCATATAAGCTGAATTGATAAATGCCTATATCTCTTAAATGGTACATTTTGAATATGCATGTTCTTGCAAGATTTTGAAATAGACAACGCATATTCCGTGGTCAACTGATAAATACCATTTTTTTAATTGAGCTAAATTTGAGGGGAAGCAACTCCTATATTTGTGTTAAAGGGAGAGATAATTAAATGTTTTTGGGGAGCGAACTTAAATAGGTGAACTTAGGGAAAGATATTCGAAAGAAAAATTTGATCCGTATTTGCATCTATTGAGGGGGAGTAATTTAGTTCTAAGAAGCATGATTTGAGGGGGAGGAACAATATATATATATATACATATATACACATATATATACGTAGTATAATATATAGTATACTACTACATTATTAATACGATAATACAAATATCATTCAAGGCGGGATGTTGAAGACTTTTGCTAAAAGCATTTAATGCAAGGCTGCCAGGAGGAGCCAAGTTGAAGTCAAGCTAAGCTTAAAAAGGAAAAAGCAAATGGCACAGCGCGAACTGCTATGAAGACCGGACAGTACCCGTTTTGGGTAAAATGCATTTAATGCATTATCCGGTACAAGGAGCTATCTCACAACGGCCTTCTTCAACAAAGATCAGCTATATATATCAGAGAAGAGGCACTGAAGATATATAACACTCTACCACAAGAGATCAAAGACAAGATTCAAATCCCTCTAAGTGAAGAAAGAAATTAGAAAGTGTTGTCCTCACTGTAAGAAAACCAGTTTGGTTAAGTAAGTGAGTTGTTTACCGACGGACTGTAAAAAGCTGTTGAAGTAGGTGGATTGTATTATACGACTGCCTAGGTGATTTACTAGATTAAGCTGAGGGCAGCTGGGTAGGTTGTACAGTGAGTGTATAACTGAAGTCTAGTGAACCTTCCTTGTGGGGAAGAAGGGGAGACGTAGGAGAATTAACTCCGAAATTCCAGAAACAAACCGGTGTTTTCTTTACATACACACGCTAACACATCACACCTGTCATCGGTCTTGGTTCAAAACCGACCGTCTTGCTTCCGCACAAATCACACTTAGAATCAAGTACCAATATTAGCCATAACCGGTTAACTACCAAAAAGTGTCAAGCATTTATTCACCCCCCTCTAAACGCATAAACCGATCCTAACAATGAGATCTCCGAATTTTTGGCATAATCGGGGATTTGTAGATCCGAAGATGATGTCATCGACGTAAACATGGACGACCATCAGATCTTTTTCATGCCATTTAATGAAAAGAGTCGTATCGATGGTTCCTCGAATAAATCCAGATTTCGCGAGGATTTCGCTCAGGACGTCACACCATGCACGTGGGGCTTGTTTTAGTCCGTAGAGAGCTTTATTCAATCGATAGACGTGATCGGGATGTTTGTGATCGACGAAGCCTTCTGGCTGAGCGACGTAGACTTCTTCTTTTAATACACCGTTGAGAAAGGCGGTTTTTACGTCCATTTGGTAGACTTTGAAGTCCTTTTGAGCTGCGTAAGCCAAGAAAAGGCGAATGGATTCGATTCGGGCAACAGGACCGTAAGTCTCGTCGTAATCGATTCCTTCCTGTTGGTTATAGCCCTTAGCAACTAATCCTGCTTTCTTCCTGATCACTTCTCCATCTTCATTTTTCTTGTTCTTGAATACTGATTTCGTGCCTATGATTGTTTCCCCATGCGGACGAGGTACTAAGGTCCACACTTATAGACGCTCGAACTGGTTGATTTCGTCTTGCATGGCGTTCATCCAATCGTGTCCTTAAGTGCATCTGCTACCTGGGTTGGCTAGTTTTGGCTTAAGAAGCAGCTAAAAAGTCCTTTCTAAGTTCTTGTTCGTACTCCACACGAAGGATCACAAATTATCTAATCAACCGGATGTGCTCGAGTCCACTTGCGCTCACAAGGCAAAGCCGAGCTTGAAGCATCAGCCATTTGTGGAGCGAGATCTCCGGTGATCTCAATCTGTTCGTCTTGTGGAGGCAATTCCATGTCTGCACTAGAGTTGAGTGACTCTGATGATGTTCCCTCAACATCCGTGGTTGGTGTAACATCATTCTGTGGTGATTCTGAATCGGATGAGGTGGGGACGGTTGAAGTACTTGGTACATCGGCTTCGGCAAGTGGAGGTTCCATGGCAGGTGTGGGAACGGTGTTGTTCGGCCGATATATCTGCTCAGAGAGAGAGTCCAAGTCTTCTAGAGCAAATCTCATAGCTTCTTCTGACGTTGAATCTTGAGTTGTCGCCGTTCTCTGTTGGTCTTGTGCCAATATACCAGTGAATACAGGTTTTGAACTGTCGTATTCAGGAGCCATCTGGTTAGGCACGGTTTCGGAACTGATGTGTGCAGGAGCCATATATGTCACTTCTTGGAAAGTGACGTTGTAGCTTTCCTTAATTGTACGGTTGGACTTGATGTATACTCGCTACGCTTTTGATGTTGAAGAATATCACACAAAAGTAGCTTCGAATGCTTTAGGGTCGAACTTAGCACGTTGCTCTCTATCGTTCGCCACAAAGCACTTGCACCAGAAGACCTTGAAGAAGGAAATATTGGGTATTCGGTGATTGAGAATCTCGTACGGAGTCTTGCCAAACCGTTTATGAACAACCGTCCTGTTCTGAGTGAAACAGACGGTATTTACTGCTTCAGTCCAAAGGAAGTGAGGGAGGCCAGAGTGGATCAACATCGTACGCGCGGCTTCCACTGAAGTTCTGTACTTTCTTTCGACTACCCCATTCTGTTGAGGCTTCTTTGCGGCTGAGAATTGCAGACTAATCCCAAGTTTTTGATAAAACTCACTCAGATACTTGTTCTTGAATTCAGTTCCGTTGTTTGTTCGAATGATTTGGATAGTCTGCTGCAGTAGATTCTGTGCTGAGTTCACAAAATTCACGATCAAGTCCCCTGTCTCACCCTTAGTTCGCAGGAACTTCGTCCATGTGTAGCGAGAAAAATCGTCAACAATGACCAGCACATACTTACGTTTGTTGATATTGCATAGGGCCACAGAGGTCCATGTGAAGTAATTCCAGAGGGCGTGAAGTAGAAGCAACTGTCCTGATGTGATGAGAAGCTCACTTCATTTTTCCTAGCTGACAAGCCGAACATTGATGCTATTTTTGTAGCGTTATAGTTGGTAGACCGTGAACAACTTTTTCTGTGAGAGACATTGAAGAGCTTTAATATTGAGATGAGACATTCGTTGACATAAGCTGTTCCTTTGAATTGTAGTTTGAGAGATGAGGCAAACAGCTGTCAAAGGCCGCACGGACGTCAGATTTATCGTGTATAGATTTGATTTCTGAATTCCTTGAAGGAGTCCTTTGTCCTGACTGTCCAAAATTCTGCACTGGTCAGCAAGGAAGACCACCTGGAATCCTTTATCGCAGAACTGACCTATGTGGAATAAGTTATGGCGGAGGCCTTCGACGTATGAGACATCTTCAGATTCTCCATAATAATATCGCCGAATCCTAGTATAGGAGTCGAGTCGTTGTTCCCAAATCTGACTTTGCCGTTTAATCGGTCTTGATAGTTGCTCAGCAGCTCCTGATTTCCCGTCATGTGTGTGGAGCAGCCGGAATCGAGGTACCACACATGATGAATCTGCAAAAACAAATTAGAGAGCTTTAGGTACCTACTTATTAATGGGTCCTCCCGAATTAGCAGATTTAAGTTGCGGTTCAGATATGGTTTCTAAATTGTGATTAGTAGGAGCTTTAGCAACCCAAGTCACCTTCGTAGAAGTTGATTTGGGTTTTGCCTTAGTAGGAGACTTGGCCTTTTTGGCTTTCGTCTTCCTAGGCTGATATGTAGGAACCCATTTAGGGTGAACCTGACAGGGATGTTGAATTTCAGCACGGGCAAAATGCTTTCGTAGGCATGATCGAGGAAAAGATCTTTTCATTCGAAAGTCTCCTAAGGTGTTTGGGGGATTGGATGTTCACAGGATACCTTAGGTGAGAGCATGAGTGAATGGGCAATAAGCTTTCTTAATAGCTTGATCTTGTTCCCTACGAGTCATCCTATCGACATTTGTCTTAGAATGATTAATTTTTACTTTGGATGTATATCATTTTTCAAAATTGGTGCTTCTATAGGTAATGGGATCTAGAGAGCATGTAGAAACAATAATCTGAAGCTAAGAAATGGCTCTTTTATTTTTATAAGTGTCCTTTATTTTTACAGAAGGAGAAGATAGATTTGTAGCTTTGACATCTAGAGACTCCTTTATTTCTAGACTAGACACTCTCGCCTTCGATTTCTCTAGCTCAGGTACTACGCTCCATGTAGACGTAGTAGAAAGAAGGTTAGAGCTAATATTTTTCACAATTTTATTTTTAGATTTCTGATCTTTAGAAGGCGATTTTTCTTTCTTCATGCTTTTCATAATGATGTTATCCTTTGAGGGAGATGCGTGAGACATAATGTGGCAAACGGAGGAAGCTTTGAGATTTTCCATCTATTGTAGGAACTTTTTCTTTCCGCTTAAAATCCTCTCTCTCGTTATCTAAAGAAGCTCTTAAATCCTCTATTTTCTTAACAATAGGGGAAATGTAGAGAGTATTTTCAGGATATTGAAATTGAGCTCCTTGGTTGTAGAACGATCTTCGGGAAGATAAATTGACTCGTTCCAGCCTTTGGGAATTTCCCTAGTTTTGTAACTTTGATTCAATTCGATGTAGGAGAAGGGGATTTCAACCCGAGTGGCTTTTCTCTTGGTTTCTTCTAATGAAGTTATTTCTTTTGCGTTAGTGAAAACTATAAGAGCGGTTAGTCTAGACCCATGTACTCGACATCATAAAGTTGTTTGCAGTCAACTTTCTTCAAGCAACGTTGATTCTCAAAGACTGAGTCAAACTTGTAATCATAGAATTCTAAGTCCATGGGTTGAGTTAAGAATATCGTCTGATCGGTTTGTCCTCTTTTTACAAGAAGATCTTCTAATATTGTAAGCTTAGTGTATAGCTTTTACGTTCTTCGCCTAAGAGAGCGTAGTTGTTTTCTACAGTCAATTTGGCGGTTTTACAGGCATTAAGATCTTTGGTATGTTCACTGACTTTAGCATTAGATATTTCTAATTGAGCTTCTAAGTTATTGACCTTAGCAGTAACCTCCGTTAATCTACAATTTAGGCTAGCTTTCTCGTTGAGATTTCTATCCAAGCAATTATAGTTTTTTTCTAGCCTATCTTCCAGTTCCTTAACTTTTAAGCTACGCTTCTCTATTTGAGGCTTCGTAGTCTCACTTACTGTCACGCTCTTAGTTAGTTCTTCGATTTTCGCGCTAGAGCTTCTAAGTTCTAATTCTGGACTAGCTATTCTCTCTTGAGACCTAGATAGTTTCTTCTCTACTTCCTTTACACTTTTCTGCTCACGTTTCATGTTAGCATAACTTGTTTGATATGATTCTAACATGGTAAATAATGTGGGAAGAAGAGACTACCTCCTGCGAAGATTCGGATGCTTGGTCATCGTCCGTCTGGTTGGGGATTTCGAAGTCTGAGTTCTCATCTAGGCGGGCCATGAGGGCGAAATTCTCTTCTTCAGAACTCGACGTGTCCTCGTGCCAATGGTCCTGCTCTGCCATGAGAGCTACTCCAGCTTCCTTTTGCTTAGTGAGTTGAAGCTTCTTGGAGTAGTAGTTGGCATCTCTCTTCTTTGGGAGAGTGCACTCTCGGGCATAGTGACCGTGTTTGCCGCAGTTGAAGCACTTGTTCGGCTTTTTGACATTTTTGGCTTCGGAAGGCTCGGGTGCACGTTCCTTGTTGTTTGAGCATGAGGTTCGTAGACGGTTGGCTGATGATGAAGACTTCTTTTTGAAGTACTGCTTGCTCATCATCATTCAAATTAGAGCTAATTGCTTTCCCAGCGCTTTGATGTTTGGCTCTTCGTTGGAGTCTGATTCATCTTCCGGAGGCCTGATGATTTTCTCCTTACGTGATTTTGAGCTCCGCTTCTCTGAAACTAGGGCAACTGGGTCTTCAATCTGTTTGCCCTTCTGCTCCTTCTGAATCCCGCTTATATTTTCGTCGTGTTGTGCGAGATTGTCGAACATGGCATGGATATCCAACTCTTGAAGGTCTTTGTTCTATCTGATTTGAGTGGATATCTTCTTCCATTACGAGGACAGATAGGAGAGAAACTGAATATTGGTCTCCATGTTTGTCTTGGTGATTTCTATTTTCCTCATCTTATTCAGAAGTGTGAGATATCTCTGATAGAGATCATGTAAGCTCTCCTCTGGTTTTGCTCTAAACGAATCGTAAGCCATAAGAATATTTGTCTTTTTGGTCTTGATGCCTACTTCCGTTCTTTGCATCATTCAATGCAGTACATCCCACATCCCTTTTGTCAGGAACCGAAACATCATGTCATAAATTTATGCATTTACACGAGTTCACGCAATTGCATAATTAAAATTATGATAAAAGTTGAGAATTTTCTAGGTATTATGAATTTTAGTATGAAAATAATAGTTGAAATAAATAGAGTAGTTGCAAAAAAAGAATAAATTTATTTATCAAAAGAAAGCATTTTTTTTTAAGTTACGAGGAGTAGATGCTCGAAAGAAGGAAATAGTTTTTGTTAGTTAAAGTTATATATAAATGGTCAAAGTAAACAAGTGAATGTGTATGAATTAGAGAAATATCGAATGAAGTAGGTAGGAGACTTGGATTGTCGAAAGATAAAATTTTTCGAGGGTGAGAGTTCGAGAATTGTAATTCTCGATAGAAAGAATTTTCGCTAATTAAAAGTTTTCGCATACTTATATAGAGGACTAGAAAGTTTGCTATGATTCAACTTATATAATAGTCAAAGATACATACACACACATATATATATAATAATATAAATTTGAAAGAACTTAACAAGCAATCACACGTGGTAGTCACTTATGCTATTCTTAAGTGTGACTAATAAAGAGCTTTCTTAATATTAAAGTAATTGACTTCACCAATAGATATAGATATAATAGAAAGGTTAGAACCCTTAGGAAGACAAATACGAAATGCGACCTTGAGCAATCAAACATAAAAAATGAAACTTAAAGTGAGGTATAAAAATGTTTTGTTTAATGTATTCTTCGTAACTTACACACACACACACACACACATATATATATATATAGGGTTGATAGAAATTAAGTGTATTTAGGTGATTATGCAAGGTTTTCGTGACTACAATATTCTAGGGTTTCTGTGGAATTCTGAAGGGATTGCATATTTACATATTTGGATAATTGTTGATGTAAAATCAACGAGGGATTAAAAGAGTTCGAATCTTTTTAAAATAAGTATGTTTAGGCAGATTGAAGTATTTAATAGGTAGTTCGATGTACACCCTTAATACTTTAATAATTTGGATGTTTAAGGTTTTCGATAGGTTTATGATTTAGAACCTTGAATAGTATTGTATGATTAAATGGCTCTAGAAAGTCTTCGGCAAGACAAGACCTAAAATGTAAGTTTCGGCACTTAGGATCTGATAGTTGAAAGTGTTGATCCTAAAGAATATTTTTAATACATTAGGGTTTCTCCGAGATTATTGAAAGGATTACATACGTGTTCAGTTGGATGTATTGTTTTCCAGGTTTAGGTTAAATTCGGAAGAAGATTTTAATTATACAAGTTTTAAATTTTAGAATATTCATGGATTTTAAGGATTTTTAAAGGTTTAAAGTTTGATCGAAACTTTTCAGATTTTTGAAATAGGTGTACCACTTTCCCGGTTTTGATCAATTTTAGAAGGAGATTTCGAAGATATGAATTTAGATGAATTTCGAAATCATGTTATTCTTGAGGATTTAACGATTTTTAAAAATAAATTAGAATCATGATTTTCGAAGGAATAGGTTTTTGCAATTATAGGATTTAGAAAGAAGAAGTAATATGTATTTTAAGAGTTCGAAAGAAATTTCGAAGGATTGATTTCGTAAAGTGATTTTGTAAAATCCTTCAAGAATGTTAATTTCGAAAGAAGTTAATTTTTCGCAATTCTATAATTTCGAAAGGATGAATTCTCGTAAGTTGTAATTGTCGAAAGAAAGTTTTCGTAATATAGATAGTTGTCGCAATTACTTAAAGTTCTCGAAATGGAGTAGTTTCGAAACTTTTGGTCAGTATTGGTCAAAGGTAAATTTTGAAAGATTTACAATTTCGAAAGAAAGCAATTGTCGAAAGGCTTGAGTTCATGAAAACTTTTCGTAATTATCTGAAGTTTTCGCAAACTGTCTCAAGGAAGTTCTCGACATCATTATCTCATTAAGTTTTCGATATGTATATCTTAAACAAGTTATCAACGTATTAATAGAAGTTGTGGGGTCCATTATATAATAACTTTTGACTTCCACCAATTATATGAGTATTTCCATGAAGGTTTGGCATCTAGCTTTGTAAGTGTTCAATAATTAATTTTAAAAAAAATAAAGAAGTTCTCGGCTCTATATACTTAGAAGTTTTCAAGTTTTTGGTATTTCAATTATTTCCGGTATAGACCAAAGTTTTCGCATTGCATGGAAGCTTTTGATACCGATTAAAATATAACCTCTAAGCCAAGAATCTAATGCATTATAACCAGAAAGGTGGAGGCTACGGATAGGAATGATCATGCATAATAAAGCATGCATATCACGCATGCATATCATTATAGGAATTTCGTATTTACCAAATAAAATGATTATATAGGTCAGTAGCCTGATAAGGGCAAAGACAAGGTCGAGTAAGCGAACGAGAAAATAGGCGAAACTTGTGAGTATGATTTGCGACATGTATTTTGTGTGTCTTATGTGCATATATCCTTTATATGAATTAATTGATTAATACATGATATATGTGCTATTTATTATCGACGAGAACCATGTGACCGTAACGTGCTCTTATATGATTTATGTGTCATATAAGGTATTCTATATAGCATCGCATACATGTAAAATAAGGGAGAAACCGTTATGACTGCTACGACTACAGATGGTATGATACGGATGCAACAGCATATATCCCTACAAATCGGGGGATTTTACAGAGTCCTGTACAGGCAATATGTATCCCTACAAATCGGGGGATTACAGAATGGTTACAGAGTCCCATGCATGGGCGCCGACTGGACGTACAGTACAGTCTAGCTAGTCTATAACGCGAGTATCAAAATAAATGGACATATAGAATGTCATATGATATAGGATCTTATAAATGATTGTTATATGCACGATGATTTTAGGATGGCATGGTTTCGATATTGACGGGAAGGAATGACTACTGTTTAATTATTGTTACTTGTTATTAGTTACCATGTTGCTATCATACTCTGAATAGTTGTCCTCACAGTTGTTGTAGATAATTAGCAGGCTCACTAGTGCGCATCCTCATAAAAAACATGGATTCAAGGTTGGCCGGTTACGCTCTCCTCTTGCTCCCCTCTGTTCATCGTTAGCATATAGAATAGAAATGATTTAGACTATTGCATTTTGTGACCCGTACGAGAGGTACATATATGTACATTATTGTGAAAGAAAATTAGACCGGATGTACGCACCCATTTTTGGTTAAAGAAATACTTATGGAAATCGCGAAAAATTTTATGTGAATATTTTAGTAGCTGCGTAAAAAGGTAATAGAAAACGGGGCGCTACACCTTTAGCCGATGGAAGGCTGTCTACTTGTCGATAGATGTCGTTTGGGATGCCCTGCATTAGAGTGTTCTTGGTTATCAGGTCAGCTCTTGCTCGAATTCTTTGTTCCTCTGTGTATTCCCTAGGTTCTTTCATTCGCCTAATGGCAGGAATTGGAGGATTAGCAGTGTTGTCGCCGCGTACATTGACCCAGAACTGAGCTGGACCTTCCTCAGAGACAAGATAAGGTTATCTGCGTGATCCTTTAGCTCAATGAAATTTAGAAAGCGGCTTTGCCCTACAGTGTATTCGCCTCTTTTAAGAATTGGAGGACGGTTGTCATTGCCAAGCATATGCATCAATTTGTGAGTTGTAGAGTTGATGTTCCTTGGATCTTCGTTGGTGTTTTGAAGATATGAATAGATGTAGTGTGCTTCACAAGTAACAAATTAGTTAGTAGTGTTTGATTCGAAAACAGTCAAGAATTAATTCTGATTCAATCTTTAAAGTTTGATCGAAATTAATATCGTCGAAAAAATTGTGTAATGGTTACTGTTCACTTGCGTGAAAGTCAGTCAGCGAAAAATTTTTCGAGCGAAATAAATTGCTCAAAATCTTTCGGTCGAGAAAAATTTTTGGATCGTGTATTTATTTCGATCGCAAAGATACAATACATTAAGTAAGTTTCTCGCTGAGTCAAAATAAATCTATTATCCGAAAAGGCTTTTCGAGTGCAAATGATTTTTGCTAGGTCAAACTTAATAGTCTGACCGAAAATGTTTTTCGAGAGAAAGTTTTACGCACGTGAAGTCAAAATAAGTCTCCTCGAAAAAGATTTTCGCTGAATAATGCTCGAGAAATTTTTTCAACTAAAATCGCTTCTAGTAACGGCGACTTTAGTGCTGACTTAGTGTTCTAACTGAGAAAAATTCCCGCGCGGAGTTTTCGACCGAGAAATTAATTCGATCGAAGTCTTTACCGAGAAAATTAAAATTGCGCAAACAGTCTTAGAACCCTAATTAACACTGATTCAAGCAAAGATAACAAACTAAGAGGTGAGATTGCAGGTATTTGCTCGCAATCAGCTACTAAACACGCACGAACACGCAATTAAACACGTCATGAAGCAAAGTATATCGAATTTAAGCAAAATCAGTACGTGTTGTAACTGTTTTTCACGCGAACAGTAACTTTTCAAATTCAATCAAATCTGTTAAATCCGTGTTCTAAATGCTTCCGATCTAATCGCAAACGATTTCTAGCACCTAAACGAGCACAGAAACATCAAATTCAAGTCAATAAGCACATAATTAAGGCCATCCGATCGAATTTAACTTTCGCGCCAAAACTGTTCTTCGAGCGAAAACAGTTTCAGAATTTAAATTTGATCAAATTCTAACAATTTTCGATTCAAAACAGAACGAAACTGCTCTGATACCAATTGCTAGGTCCTCAGTTTATCAACTGTACGATCCTAAACTTCAATCCTAAGGCAATCGATAATAATTGTATGAATTTCGAGTTGGATCGAAAACCTTCTTTGGAGAGCTCGAGAGAGAATTCTTTTAGAGTGAGATAGATTTCTGTTCTGAGTTTCTCTCTCTAGAAATGGATTTGCAAGCCTTTCGGATCACTTAAATTATTTTTTGTATTAAGCACAATGATTACAATTGTATTTATACCAAACAAGCTTGGTATAAATAATAATCTAGTCCTAATCTAAGGACAAATATAATAGAAGTCCCTAATTACAAGGACAACTAATAAAATCAAAGTACAACTCTAACGTATATTCTACACTTCCATAAGGGAAGACTACTATGAGGAGACTAAACACCCACCGGAATAGACTAACGAAAAAGAATTATATTACACTAAAAACACTAAAAAACTATGGAATGGGTTATCCCAACATCCATCTATGAGAAATACCTCCACCATCGACCACCAAAGCCGGCAATCAACAACCGCCTAATTAGACAAGAAGAAGTGAATCCCGCAATTGAAACATCCAACAAGATGAGGAGACAAAAAAATGTACACCTGTGAAGAAACGAGCAAGAAAGAGTGTATACCATTCATTGAGGCATTATGTCGAACACATATAAGCCATAGGTTTGCACAATCCTCATACAGCTAAACAATCCACTATCCTAACAGCCCGCTCGACCAACTCACCATCAGCTGACATGAGAAACTAGGCATGCAAGAGGCCTCATAAAAAAGATTCAAGGTTGGAAGATGACGAGACCAGCCCATCATCACTTGACTAGTGCACAAGCTGAGGAGCTCCTCCATCACATCTTTCAGTACACCAAGTGTAGAATAATGTTTTAGAATTGTGCTTTGATTTTATTAGCTGTCTTCGTTATTTGGGGCTTTATTGTATTAGTCCATAGTTTATGACTAGTTTGATATTTATACCAAGTTTGTTTGGTATAAATAGCATTGTAATCATTGAGCTTAATAGAGAAAGTTTTAGAATTTGATCCGAAGGGCTTGAGAATTTAGAGAGAGAAACAACATACGGTTTCTTACACTACAAAGTTCTCTCTCGTGTTCTTTATTTGAAGGTTTTCGATCGAAACTCAATCTTACCAATTCAAGCCGATTACCTAAGAATTCCTGTCCAGGATCATAGGAGTTGATAATTAGGTACCTAACAATTGTATCAGAGCAGATTCGTATCTGTTTTGAAGCTGAATTTGTAGTACCATACACAGATGATTGTAGTACCAACATATAGATGTTGGTAGTACCATAACATATGCTAGTGTAGTATCATGCGTAGGTTACTTATAGTATCTTTTTTGTACCACGTTTTAATTATCGAAAACACGTAGATTATTGTGCAAAGAAGGCATGAGGACTTCCAAAATATAGCACATAATAAAAATTAAACACAAGGTAACGTAAAACGTAAAAGCTAACTTCCAGTAGATAAAAATCTGACTATGTATTAAGATGTTCTTACTAGTATCATATTAAGTAGAACGAAAGTTGGTGTTTCAATGTAATAATCATAATTTTAAATATTAACACGCCAATATTGATACCAAATGATCAATATAGTACCTATAACTATGGTAAGATAGTCACTGACCAAAAATATTTCGAAACGGCGTCGAAAAACTCTTACCCTAATTTGTAGTACCAAAATAGAGATTATTGTAGTACCAATATATAGATATTGGTAGTACCGTAACATATGCTAGTGTAGTTCCATGCGTAGGTTACTTGCAGTATCTTTCTTGTACCACGCTTTTAAGTTTCGAAAACACGTAGATTATTGTGCAAATAAGGCATGAGAACTTCCAAAATACGGAACATAAATAACACATTGTAACTTAAAATGTAAACACTAACTTCCAGTAGATAAAAAAATCTTGACTATGTAGTAAGATGTTCTTACTAGTATCATATTAAGTAGAAAGAAAGTTGGTGTTTCAATGTAATAATCATAATTCTAATATTAAACCACCAATATTGATACTAAATGATCAATATAATACCTATAACTATGGTAACATAGTCCTGACCGAAAATATTTGAACGACGTCGAAAGGTTCGCAAGCCGGCTCGACTCATCGGTCGTCGAGCTCGAGCGGGCTCGTTGAGCTCGCGAGGACTCATGTCGTCGAGCTCGTCGGCCGACTCGACCGTCGTCGTCGAGCTCGCGGGTCGGCTCGACTCATCGTTTATCATCGTTTATCAATAATAATAATAATAATAATAATAATAATTTAAGAAAATAATCACGGCAAGATTTGGTATTTCGAAAACGGACCGTTTCCGATCGAATTTCAAATCCATCAAAATACAAGCGCTCGGATTCTCCTCGGATTTGGATGAAATCGAAATCCAAATCCGAGCGGTTGCCAAACGGGTTATTTGAATGAAATTCGGATTTCAAATCGAAATCCCCAATCCAAACGTAGCATAAAGTGAATTTACCTATTTTGACTCAACACTCGAAAATTATTCAAACTTGTCTATTTCTCAGTCAAAACTGAAACTTTTCATTTCGCAGATCTATTTCGTGTTAACGATCATTGCCAAACAAAAAACATGGACGGACGCTTGCTATTGGATCTGACACCGTGCACCACTACTAAGATGGGGAGAGTACGACATATGGAAGCAACGATTCATCAATTTCATCGAAATCAAGGATGTAGACCTCGCAAACGACATGCTTTCCTCCATATTTTGAGGGACCCGCGCAATTTTGGACAATCATCCCTGCTCAACCCGACGCAGTTCCACCCATTCCAGAGAGGAGAACTCTTAAGGACCCTAGTCGATACAATAATGCTGAGAGAGTACGAGCCATAGCGGACAAGCTTGCTCGACACTATGTGCTTCAAGCCCTACCAAACGATGTCTACAAGCAAGTCGACACAATGGTCACTGCAAAGGAAATCTGGGATGAGGTATGCAAATTGATGGTTGGGACAGAAGTCAGCAATCTGTCTAAGAAGTCTAGCATCCTCACTGCCTATGACTCTTCAAAGCTAAGGAGGAGGAAGAACTTCGAGATGTTTACCTTCGTTTCCTGACCATCATCAACGAGATGAGAAAAATTAACATCCAACGCTCCAATCTTGACACAACATCAAGTTCCTTTCCACACTTCAACCTGAGTGGGGACGGATTGCAGTTCTGGTTAAGCAACAGAACAAAGATCTGGATGCTATGGACATTCACTCCTTACACGATAACCTCTCACAATACTCCAGTATGCCAAAGAAATCAAGAGAGAAGGAAAAGCAAATGTTGACATGGAACCAATTGCACTCGTAATCTCTAAATCAAGCAACAGGAGCTCGAAAACTTCTAAAGGAAAGCAGGTCGTACAATCTGACACTTCAGACAACGCTGAATCTGACCAAGAATCTGAGGACGAACTCGAATCAATCAGAAAGAAACTGGCTATAATCTCAGAGACGTGTCAATAAGATGAGCGGCAAGAAATACTCATCTTCCTTCAACAAGCAACGAACCTCGGGCGGGAAAATAAGTTCGTTGCCCATGAAGAGGCTGAAACTAAGAAATCTGAAGTATGAAAAGAAGTGCTTCAACTGTGGGCAAACCGGGTCACTTTGCTTCTTGTAGAGTATACTTTTAGAATTGTGCTTGATTTCATTAGTTGTCCTTGTAATTAGGGTTTTTCTTATATTTGTCCTTAGATTGACTAGTTAGATATTTATACCAAGTGTGTTTGGTATAAATACTTTGTAAACAATCGCAATCAATAGAGAAAGTTTTGAAAATTGATCCGAAAGGCTTGCAATTCAATTTCTAGAGAGAGAAACAACAGTAACTTTCTCACTCTACTCGAATTCTCTCTCTCGTTCTTCATTAGAGTTTTTCGATCGAATCTTAATGTCAATCGTTATCATCAAATTACTTAGAATTCATGCCTAGGATCATAGAGTTGTTAATCGTAGGACTAACAATTGGTATCAGAGCCAACATGGAGACAAATATCAGATTTCTATCTTCTCTGCCCGCGGAATGGAAGAAAATATCCACTCAGATTCGACAAAACAAAGATCTAAAGGAGTTGGATGTCCATACCGTGTTTGACAATCTCGCACAGCATGAGGATGATATAAGCGAGATTCTCAAGGAGCAGAAAGGCAAACAGAACGAAGACACTGTTGCCTTAGTCTCGGAGAAGAGGAGCTCAAGATCAAGAAGGAAAAGACCATTAGACCTCCTTTACCTTCAGAGTCGGAAGAAGAGTCGGACTCCGATGTTGAGCCAAATCTGAAAGCACTAGGAAAGCAGTTAGCTCTCATAGGACAAATGATGAGCAAGAAGTACTTCAGAAGAAGTCGTCAACCTCAGCCAACCGACTTCGGACTACAAGCTCTAAAAATAAGAACGTGCACCAGAGAGCTCCGATGTCAAGAATCCTAAGGAGACTAACAAGTGCTTCAACTGTGGCAAGCCAGGTCACTTCGCCAGAGAGTGCACTCTTCGAAGAAGAGATATGCCAACTACTACTCCAGGAAGCTCCAATTGACGAAACAGAAGGAAGCTGGAGTAGCTCTCATGGCCGAACAAGACCAATGGCTTGAGGAAACATCGAGTTCTGAAGAAGAGAATTTAGCCCTCATGGCCCGTCTCGACAATGAATCAGACCCCAAAACCGCAAATCAAACGGACGACGGAGAACGCATCCACCTCTTCACAAGAGGTAGACTCCATTCCACATTATTGACCATGTTAGAATCGTATAAAATAGAATACGCTAACATGAAACATGAGCAGAAATGTATAAAGGAAGTAGAAGACAAATGTCTAGGTCTAAATAGAGAAGATCACTAGTCTCGAATCTGACTTAGAAGCTCCCATACGAAGATAGAAGAACTCACTAAGAGCTTACATTCTAGGGAGACTAGTTCCTCTAAGACAGATCAGCATAGTGTGAAGATTAAAGAATTGGAGGATAGGCTAGCAAATAACTACAATTGTTTGGTTAGGAATCTGAGAAAGCCACCCTCAATTGTAGGATACCGAAGCTACCACTATGATTACTAACTTAGAAGCCCAATTAGAAGAATCAAATGCAAAAGTTAGTAAACTTGGTGTAGAATTAGATGCTTGTCAAGTCTCCAAAATTACAATAGAAAATAACTATGCTTTGTTAGGGGAAGAACGAAAGAAGTTATATACTAAAGTTAAAAAGTTAGAAGATCTTCCTGTTAGAAGGGGACAGACTGAACAGACAATATTTCTAAATCAACCCATGGACTTAGAATTTTATGATTATAAATTTGGCTTAGGCTTTGAGAACCCACGGTGTTTTGTCAAAAGTTGATTGTAAGCAACTCTACGACATTCAATACATGGGTCTAGGATTAACAGATCTTATGTTTTTACTAATGCTAAAGAAATAGATGGTTTAGAAGAAACAAAAGAAAAGCCAAGACTAGGGTTGAAATTCCCTTCTCCTACACCAAATTGAATCAAAGCTACAACATTAGAGAACTTCCCAAAGGTTGGAGTCTTGAGTCAATTAAATTACCTGAAGATCTTTCTATTAAAGAAGAAGCACAAACTCATCATTCTGAAAATTCTCTCTATATACCCCCTATTGTTAGGGAAAATAGAGGAGTTAAGATGCTCATTAGAAATAGAATGAGAGAATTTTGAAGCTGAAAAGAAAAAGTTCCTAAAAGAGATTGAGAATCTCAAGCTTCTTCAACATCCAAGCTAAATCACACGCTATTCCAAAAAGCGTGAAATTGAAAAAGCGCCTTCAGTAGATCATAAACGTATATTAGAAGTGCTAAGCCTACACTATTTCACCTACGTCTACAGGGAGCGTAGGACCAGCACTAGATACGAAGGCGTGGGTGTCTAGAATAAAAATAGAGGAGTCAATAGATTCGAATGTTTCCAATATCGTTTCTCCTTCTGCAAAATAAAAGACACTCGGAAAAAAAAAGAGCCATTTCCTCGTTTCAAATAATTGCTTCTACATACTCCCTCAAACCAATCACATTTAGAAGCACTAATTTCGAAGTAGGCTCCACATCGAAAACAAAAGTTAATCATTCTGAAACAAATGCCACTAGGAAAACTCGTAGGAAACAAGATCCAGCCATAAAGAAAGCTTATGGCGCCATACATGACTGTCCTCACCTAAGGTATCCCGTAGAGATTAAATCCCCCAAGCACCTTAGGAGACTATCACAAGAAAGATATTTTCCTCGATCAAACATACCAAAGCATTTGTACGTGCTGAAATTAATCTTCCCTATAAGGTTCAACCCAAATGGGTTCCTAAATCTTCGCCTAGGACGACGAAAGCCGAAAAGGCCAAGTCACCTAAAGAGGCAGCACCCAAACCACTTCTCCAAAAGTGAAATCGATCGTCAAGACTCCCTTAAGTAAAAATTTAGGAACTATATCTGAACCTGAAATCATATCTGCTAATCTGAGAGGACCCATGTTTAAATGGGTACCTAAAGCTCTCTAAATTGTTTGCAGAGCCATCATGTGTGGTACCTCGATTCTGTTGCTCCACACACATGACGGGAAATCAAGAACTGTTGAGCAACTATAAAGACCATCCTAATGGAAAAGTCAGGTTTGGAAACACGATTCAGCCCCAATTCTAGGACTTGGGATATTATTCGGAGAATCTGACTATAAAAGATGTCTCATACGTCGAAGGCCTCCGCCATAAACTTGTTCAGCATAGGCCAGTTCTGGGACAAAGGGTTCCTGGTGGTCTTTCATGCTGACCGGTGCAGATTTTGGATAGTCAGGACACAGAACTTCTCTACGGACTTCGGAAATCCAATCTTTACACGATCAACCTGACATCCGTGCGGCCCTCGACAGCTGTCTGCCTCATCTCTCAGACTGTAATTCAGAGGAACAGCTTATGGCATCAACGCATGTCTCATCTCAACCTCAAAGCTCTTCAACATCTCTCAAAGAAAAAGTTGGTTCATGGTCTTCCAACTATACCTTTACAAAAAGAGCATCAATGTTCGGCGTGCCAATTAGGAAAAATGAAGCGAGCATCTCATCATATCAAACAAGTGGCCTCTACTTCACGTCCTCTGGAACTGCTACATATGGACCTCTGTGGCCCGATGAAGACACAGACTATTAATGGACGCAAGTATCTACTGGTCATAGTCGATGACTACTCTCGCTACACTTGGACAAGGTTTCTCCGAACAAAAGATGAGACAGTGGACTTGATCATCAATTTCGTGAACACTACTCAAAATTTGCTGCAGCAGACTATCCAAGTCATTCGAACAGACAATGGCACTGAGGTCAAGAACAGATGTCTCAGTAATTTTTATCAGAAACTTGGGATAAGTCAACAATTTTCAGCCGCCAAGACTCCTCAACAAAATGGGGTAGTCGAACGAAAGAACAGAACACTAGTGGAAGCGCGCGTACGATGCTCATACATTCTAGACTTCCACATTTTCTTTGGGCGGAAGTAGTACATACTGCCTGTTTCACTCAAAACAGGACGGTGATTCACAAGCGCTTCGACAAGACTCCATACGAAATTATCAACAAATGAGTACCCAACATTTCATTCGTTAAAGTCTTCGGGTGCAAGTGCTTTGTGGCGAACGACCAAGAGCAACGTGCTAAGTTCGACCCTAAAGCATTCGAAGCCACTTTCGTCGGGTATTCTTCAACCTCGAAAGCGTACCGAGTATACATCAAGTCCAACCACACAATCAAAAAAAGCTACGTCACTTTCCACGAAGTGGCGGAGATGGCTTCTGGTCAAGTCAGTTCAGGACCCGTGCTTAACCGGATGGCTACTGCACACCTCAGTTCAGGACCCATACTCAACCCGATAGCTTCCGAATATAACAGTTCAGAACCTGTTTTCACCGGTGTGTTGGCACCCAACAGAAGAAGGCAACAACTCCGAATTCAACGTTAGAAGAAGCTATGAGACTTGCATTAGACGATTTGGACTCTCTCTTCGAGCCAGTATATCGGTCACGAAATGCTACACCTATAGTGGATTTTCCACCTGAAGAGGCCGATGTACCAAGCTCTTCAACAGTTCCTACTTCAACCGATTCAGACTTGCCTCAGAATAATGAAGAAACTACCGTGGGTGTTGAGGAAGAATCATCAGAGTCGCTCTCTCCAAGTGCTGATTTGGAACTTCCTCACACAAATGAACAACCGGAGAACTTTGAAAATCTAGACCCACAAACGGCTGACGCTTCGCCTTCAGCATTCCTAAATGAGCGCAAGTGGACTAGAGCTCACCCGGTTGATCAGATAATTGGCGAGCCCTCAAGCGGAGTAAGGACACGTCGTCAACACAATCTCTTCAGCTGCTTCTTAAGCCAAAACGAACCTACCTACCAAGGTAGCAGACGCACTTCAAGACCCGGATTGGGTAATAGCAATGCATGATGAAATTCATCAATTCGAACGTCTTAAAGTGTGGACCTTAGTACCACGTCCGCATGGGAAAACAATTGTCGGAACTAAATGGGTATTCAAAAACAAGAAAAATGAAGATGGTGAAGTGATCCGGAACAAAGCAAGGCTAGTTGCGAAGGGATACAATCAACAGGAAGGCATCGACTACGACGAGACTTATGCTCCTGTTGCCCGAATCGAAGCTATCCGCCTTCTCCTGGCTTATGCGGCTCACAAAGATTTCAAAGTCTATCAGATGGATGTTAAGACTGCCTTTCTCAACGGCGTGTTAAAAGAAGAAGTCTATGTAGCTCAGCCGGAAGGCTTCGTTGATCAAGAATTTCCCGATCACGTCTATCGATTGGACAAAGCTCTCTATGGACTAAAACAAGCCCCTCGTGCTTGGTACGATGTCCTGAGTGAATTCCTCGTGAAGTCTGGATTCATACGAGGAACAATAGCCACAACCCTCTTCATCAAATGGCAAGACAAAGATCTGATGGCCGTCCAAGTTTACGTCGACGACATCATCTTCGGATCAACAAATCCTCGGCTCTGCATGAAGTTCGGAGATCTCATGAAAAGCAAATTCGAGATGAGTCACATGGGAGAGATGCAGTTCTTCTTAGGACTTCAAGTTAGGCAGCTCGATGATGGGATTTTCATCAGTCAGACAAAATACATCAAGGATATTCTCAAGAAATTTCATCAAGATCAGAGCAAGCCTCTCAGCACTCCTATGTCACCAAGCTGCAAGTTGGATGCCGATCCCTCTGGTAAATCGGTCGACATCACACTGTATCGCAGCGTCATTGGATCTCTTCTATACCTCACTTCGAGCCGGCCGGATATCATGTTTGCCACCTGCTTATGTGCCCGTTTTCAAGCCGATCCGAAAGAATCCCATATGCTCGCGGTTAAAAGGATTCTGCGCTACCTTAAGGGCACCTCTACCCTTGGACTATGGTATCCAAAGGGTACGAACTTCAAACTTATCGGCTATACTGACGCTGATTATGCAGGTTGCCGAATGGACAGGAAAAGCACGTCCGGTGGCGCTCAATTTCTAGGCGAAAAAGCTGGTCTGCTGGTGGTCATCCAAAAAGCAGAACTGTGTGTCAACTTCGACGGCCGAAGCGGAATACGTGGCAGCCGCCAGTTGTTGCTCCCAGATGCTGTGGATGCGGACTCAACTTCGCGATTATGGGTACAATTTAAATAATATACCCATTTATAGTGATAGTCAAAGTGCCATCGCTACTACTTGCAATCCTGTTCATCACTCACGCACAAAACACATAGACATTAGATATCACTTTATTAAAGATCATGTAGAAAAAGGCACCATAGATATGTATTTCGTGAACACGGAGTACCAACTAGATGACATTTTCACCAAGGCATTGGATGAAAAACGATTCCAATTTCTTGTCGGAAAATTAGGCATGTTGAATCTCCCGTGATATGTGCATCACCTGATCTTCTGTGCTATCACATGCTCTATTCTATGTGTTTCTATGCTAATTTGCCATATCCTGCGTGATAATAATAAAAAATAATAATAATAATAATTTTTTTTTATATATATATACCTATAATATTAGGGGAATGACGAAATCCTTTAGGATGCTTTGATCTAAAGTCACTTAGAATTTCACCCCGACATGCGATCGATTTAATTGCTTAATTTTGTCAGTCTAAGTCGCATTCTTGTGTCTAAAGGTCATTAGGTTGCTCTACTAGACACAAAGCTACTATACATATGTGAGGATCCAAGCCTTGTTATTTTTCTTTCTTTGGATCTAGTTCTAGAGCGAGTCACACATCAATTACTTGTCTTAACTAGTGATTCTTGGCTTCATACTCACCTTGCCGTAGATCGTTAGGAAAATGATAAGGGCGCTTAGGTTATTCCTCACTCGGCCTTATAAATATTTTTTCCTCAAGATTAGCCCTTAGTCATCCACTTTGCGCCTTCTCCGATGTCCTTTCTTCATTTGAATCCCATTCCCAGCCTTCAACCGTATTCTATACTCTTCGGATGGTTGTTCAAACAAGAAAAGGAGGGGGAGTAAATAAAGAGGATGATGACAAAAGAAGGCATTGCTCAACGCGCAAAAATCAGATCAAAGGAACCTGCCTTCCGACTATCTCTTAGAAGGTGGCATGGATCCTGCTGTAAACTTCTCCGTCGATAATCTCGTACGCTCGTCAGAACGACTGGAAAGAGGAGCACCACGAAATGAACTTCTCCAACGATAATCCGGTCTTATATCGGGAAACGAGAAGAGGAGCGCAGCCTTGGGTATGAATTTCATAACTGTGAACTTTTCCAGGAAGATAATCTCTGAAACCTCTCTAGGGATTAAGAGAAGAGGAACACGGTATCGGCCCGATAACCAACAAGAAGAACTTCGCCTACGATAATCTCCTATAGCCTCGTGGAGAAGCGGAGCTTCAGCTTGAGCATAACATAAAAAAAAAGGGATAGTTCTTAAAAGAAAAAGAGGGAGAAAAGATTGAAAAGAAGAAAGACGCAGAAGGAGACGGACGTAGAAATGGAAGATGACGAAGAGATAAGCTCACTTTCCTCTAAATTCCTTCCCTCTAAGTCCTAGCCAAACTCAAATCCTTAAACCCTTTGATTCCAATCGACGGTCTCTCGCTTAGGTGAAATGATTAAAAATGCCTTGATCACAGGTAAATTGACTTATAATTGCTTGTGTTGACTTGAGTGATATAAATATAATAAAAAAAATCCCAAGACAGAAAATTTGAGTGCTGAGAGTTGTCGAAATGGACCAGTCTATGAACTTAGAACTATAGTTTGACGACATGACTTGACGGCATTTTCATCTTTCAAATGTCTCGTAAAATTTTAGGTGTGACGATTGATCGAAGCAAAATAATCTGACCCCATACTATAATGTTAGTAATATACATTAAAGGAAAAAAAAAACTTCGCACATTCTGACATGAAATATTATGTTTCATATGCGATGAATTGAATAAATGCGAATTTATTTTGTAATCGCACATTCTAAATGTAATTTTAGATTGCATTGGTACTGAATTGTTTAAATGCAATAAATTTGTCATTGCTCTTACCCTCACGCAATATCTTAAGTACATATTTTGGGGACCATGTATATAAGCTTACTAAATAAATTTGTGTGTTATATGCTCGTGACTTGAATTGATTTCATATGCTTGCATGTTAAGTCATTTCTTTTTTTTTGGAATAGGTCCCAGTTTTATATATATATGAGTGAATGTATACAGAATGGGTGCGAGTATAACTCAACACATGCAACCAGTAACATGCTACTGGTGAACAAACCATATGTTAAGTCATTTCTTGCGCATCATTTGAGGGGGAGCAAGTATAAAAATCGTGCATTAGCTCCAAATATCTTTGACGTTTTTTCTCTAAGTATTTCAGATTTCTTCAAACAAATTTAAAGAAGTGAGATGTCGACACTACACGACAAGGAGCTATTGTCTCAGACTAAGTATTTCAAAGGAAAACATGCCAAAAATAATTGTTGATTAACTCTATTATTTCTAACGTTTTTCTCTAAGTGGTACAGATTTTTTATTCTGCCAGGGGAGCTAGACGTTACTACACAGAAAATCCAGGGAGTTAATTGCATTTATTTTAATTCTGAGGGGGAGCTTTACAAATGTGATCTTATTTGAATAGGGATCAATCTAAAAATTTTAGAAACACTTCCTATCGAGAAACTGGATATAAGAATTAATTCGCGATCATAAGTTTCTCGATCGTAAACTGTGTTGGGAACGATTTTGATTAGCCGCGATATTTGCGATCGAGAAAATCGAATTGAAGAGCGATTTTCGAATCGAAAATTTCTGAGCGCAAATAATATGGGCCTGATCCATTGAATCGCAAAATGTCAAATCGTAAACTCATCATCGACTTACAGCGAGTAAATAAAAGTTCACTTTTATGTCAGTCGAAAAACTTTTTCTCACGCAACCCTAAATCGCAAAAATTTCTCTCGCGAAAAACTTTCACAGACAGTTCAAATTTCTCAAAAATCTTTCGATTTTCAACACGAAATTGTCTGTTTAAGGTAGAAATGAGAATCTGTTGCCATTTGCGTGTGATTTAACTTCGTTAGTGATAGAAACCCTAAGGGGAAAACCAATGAGATTGAAAAGACCTCCTAGATTGATCTACCCAAACGTCTGCCTGAATGAATTCAACAACAACGAGTATATTAACCCGACACCTTTGAATTACATTAAAGGTTGACTTCGGATGACTCTTCCTAGCAATGAAACCCTACCCCGTTGAACCCAACAATAACGAGTATTTGAAACCCGATACCTTTGAATCACAGCGAGATACGTAACAATTGCTGAACCCCACCCCTTAGACTTTACGAACCCAACAACACTAAGTATGAACGACTTAGCACCTCTGAATTACGAAAGACAAGAATGTAAGGTTAAGGCGCCACAACTAAATGGAAGATGTTTAGCTGATAAGCCGAGCAAGTATTGCAAACAAGTGCAAGACCCGAACTAGCTTTGAAAAACTAGCAAGAAAAGGGAATCCCTTACAAGTACGTAACGTAAAATCTGTCCTTCAAAACATAAACAGTACCCTATATATAGGTACTCAGACTTATGACCTTCAAGCAACCATATTGAAACTAGGGAAATAACTTAATAAAGTAGCATAAAAACTAGGGAGCTTTGACTAGGAAAAGAGCTGATCACAATACGCGTATTTGACTTTCGTTGACCAGCCTTATGACCCTCCAAGTACTTGCAATTTCGTCACCTTAGTGGCCCTTAAAATTCAGCACTCATTTTGGGCTTGATTCTGGGCCGAAGACTTTAGTTGACCCTCTCACCACTAGTTCTTGCTTGGAGGCCCAAGACTGCAATGCGATTAACACTTGTCGGCTTATCAAGGTGGAGTTTAGATGACCCTTGAGAAAAGCCCGCAAGGATTAAGCTCGTTAAGGATGCTTGACTTTTCTTGACTCTCGAACGCGTCATCGGTCCCGCCATGTCTGCTAAAGCATCCCGTTCTGCCTTGTCATTAGTTGGCTTGTTGCTATCAGTTTCCTCCCCCTTAAAAAGATTCGTCCTCGAATCGTCTCCTGCGTCAGAATCAAAGGGAGAAAGATCAGCAACATTGAAAGTAGTACTTACTCCATACTCACCAGGCAACTCCAATTTATAAGCATTATCGTTGATGCGTTCAATGACTCGAAATGGCCCATCGCCCCGAGGGTGTAATTTAGTTTGCCTCTTGCTGGGGAACCTTTCTTTTCGCAGATATACCCAAACCCAATCACCGGGTTCGAAGACAACCTTCTTTCGGCCTTGATTGACCCTTCTGGCCACCTGTTCATTCTTATGCTTCAAATGATCACGAACCGTTTCATGTAGATTCTTAACGATTTCAGCTCGTTTCGCTCCATCTAGATTCAAATGTTCCTTAACGGGCAAAGGAGAAAGGTCCAAAGGCGTTAGTGGATTAAAACCGTAAACAACTTCAAAAGGAGAGAAACCTGTAGAAGAGTGCACGGTTCTGTTGTAGGCAAACTCAGCAATCGGTAGACAATCCTCCCAGCCCTTCAGATTTCTTTTAATGATGGCCCGTAGGACTGTCCCAAGCGTTCGGTTTGTGACTTCTGTTTGACCATCGGTTTGGGGATGACTCGTGGTGGAAAACAGTAACTTTGTGCCCATCTTTCCCCAAAGGGTCTTCCAAAAGTAACTTAAGAACTTGACATCTCGGTCGGAAACAATACTCCTTGGCACCCCATGAAGACGAATGACCTCTCTAAAGAACAAATCAGCAACATGCTTGGCGTCGTCGGTCTTCCCACAAGGAATAAAATGAGCCATTTTAGAAAAACGATCAACCACAACGAAAATACTATCCCTCCCTTTTTGTGACCTCGGCAGGCCTAATATAAAATCCATGGATATATCAATCCAAGGGGATTCAGGTATAGGAAGTGGTGTGTAAAGTCCTTGAGGAAGGGACTTAGATTTTGCTTGTTTGCATTCAATGCAACTCATGCAAATCTTCTCAACATCTCGTTTCATGTTTGGCCAGTAAAAATGCTCGCTCAAGATATCCAACGTTTTGGGCACCCCAAAGTGTCCCATTAACCCGCCACTATGAGACTCTCGCACCAGCAACTCTCTTAAAGAACAACATGGAACGCATAACCTGTTTTCTCGAAACAAGAAGCCTTCATTTTTGTAAAACTTATTCAACGCCCCATTATTCAACGCCCCATTTTTGCAAACTTATCATGATCGCGCTCGCCTCGTGGAATGTGAGGGGTCTCAATAAGAGAGACCATGGGAGGGCGGTGATGGATCTTATCTCTAAGTTTGATTTAAAACTTTTCGGGCTTTTGGAAACTCGTGTCTCTTCTATTAACGCTAGTGCTGTCTCCGGAGGCATTAGGGACTCTTGGCAATGGTTTTTTGATTATGGTGATGGGCCGGGAACGAGGATTTGGGTTGGTTGGGACCCCAGTTTTGTTCATGTCACCATTGTGGGCTGCTCTATACAAGCAGTTCATTGTAGGGTTCATTCTCTTGCATCGCAGGAACTCTGCTATATTTCCTTTGTGTATGGGAAGAATCGGCGAGAGGAGAGGGCTGATCTTTGGGATGAGATTATCCGGATTTCGGAGAATAGGGCCAACGATCCGTGGCTGATCCTCGGGGATTTCAATGCCGTTACTGATATTTCCGAGGCGAAGGGTGGTAATCCGTCTGTTGTGGAGGCGACGGAGCTTAGGGATTGCTTGATCAATGCCGACCTGACTACCTTACCTTCGACGGGGAGGTTCTTCACTTGGTTCAACCAGCAGCGTGCGGAGGCTGGTATCTGGCGGCGGCTTGATCGCATGGCTGGCAATCCCTCGTGGTTTGCTACCCACCCCGATTTGGCTTACTACTGCGATTTTCCCGCTACTTCCGATCACTCTCCTCTTATCCTTGCGGCTGCCCGGGGAAGTGGGAGGCGTCCTTGCTTCAAGTTTGATAACTTTCTGGTTTCTGATCCTAGGTTCATTGACGTGGTGAGAAGAGGTTGGCTGGATCATTCGGATGGCTTCCCGATGTTCTCTTTTGTTCGCCGACTTAAGATGCTCAAGCCACACATTCGCGATCTTAGACGCATGAAGGGGGACTTGGCTAGGAATGTTCTTGAGGCCAAACACTTCCTTGAGCTGAGTCAATCTTTTGTTGAGAAATACCCCTCGGAACCCCTTTTCCTTGACTTCGAGTCTACGTGCAGGTGTTTATACTCCAAGGCTGTGGAGATTGAACAGTCTGCCCTCTCTCAGCGGGCCAAACTTGCTTGGCTTAAGGACGGGGACCAATGTACCTCTTTCTTCTTCAAGAAGGTGACTCTGAGACGTGCACGTAATCGTATTCTCTCGTTGGAGGACGATAATGGGCTGGTTATTGAGGGTGATCAGCAGGTGGCGGCTGAACTGATCCGATTCTATAAGGAGCTACTTGGGAAGTCGGGTAGGGACACTCCGGTTCGTGTGGATGATCTCCGTAACTTTGTTACTACTTCCATTCATCCGGACGTGGGGGCTGATATGATTCGTCCGGTTACGGGGGCTGAGATCAAGGCGGTGATTTTCGCGATGGGCAGCGAGAAGGCCCCGGGGCCTGATGGTTACACTGCAGCTTTCTTCAAAGCTGCTTGGGAGGTTGTTGGCGATGATCTTACCTTTGCTGTCCAGGACTTCTTCAGCACTGGCATCTTACTGAAAGGCCTTAACAGCACCCTTATTACTCTTATTCCGAAAGGTGAGGCTGCTAGGAATGCGTCGGACTTCCGCCCTATCTCTTGTTGTAATGTCATTTTCAAGGTTATCTCGAAGATCCTCGCTAACCGGCTGCGTCCCTGCCTTGCTGATCTCGTGCATCCCTCACAGACTGCCTTTGTCCCTGGAAGGCGCATCTCTGACAACATTCTGATGGCCCAGGAAATCTGCCTTGCTTATCAGAATCGGAGCAAGCCGGCGCGCGTGGCTTTCAAGGTCGATTTGGCGAAGGCCTACGACAAGGTTGAGTGGAGCTTCTTGTTGGCGGTCCTGTCGGCCATGAAGTTTCCCACTCTATTTATCAGATGGGTGGCTGCTTGTGTGACCTCGACTTCTTTCTCCATTAATCTCAATGGAGCTCCTGTGGGTTTCTTCGAGGGGAAGAGAGGCTTGCGACAGGGAGATCCGCTGTCCCCCTACCTCTTTACTCTTGTCATGGAGGTCCTCCATGGTATTATTGACTCGAGCATCCGTGCTGATAGCAGATTTCAGTTCCACTGGCGGTGTGAGTCGATGCGATTGGCAATGCTCACGTTTGCGGACGATCTTATGCTGTTTTGCCATGCTGATACTTGCTCGGTCAAGGTGTTTAAGGATGCTCTGGATACCTTTGCTTCTTTGTCCGGTCTCTGCCCCAACCCCCGGAAGAGCGAGATGTTTGTTTCTAAGAGGGCTGAGAATATCTCGAACTCCCTCCTGACCATCATGGGATTTCAGCTGGGTAAGCTTCCGGTCCGTTATCTGGGCGTTCCTCTTCTTCACTCGAGGCTCCGGCTGGTGGATTGTGCCCCTCTTCTTCACGCGGTGGATAAGCGGGTTGGGTCTTGGTTGAACCGGTCCCTCTCCTACGCGGGAAGGGTCCAACTTATCCGGTCCGTCCTTGGGTCGATTCATTTGTACTGGTCCAGCGTGTTCCTGCTGCCTAAGGGTGTGGTCAGGGCTTTGGAGACGAGATTTAGGCGTTTTCTGTGGGCTGGGTCTTCCCCCAAAGTCGCGTGGGAGGAGGTGTGCCTGCCGGTTAATGAAGGAGGCCTTGGTATTCGATCGATCACGGCTGATAATAAGGCCATGATGCTGCGCCTTCTGTGGCTTATTGGGAATAGAGATCTCTCTTCGATTTGGGTTAAGTGGCTCCTCCATACGAGACTTCGCCAGCGATCCTTCTGGGCTGTCCTTCCGTCGTCTAACGATGCGTGGAGCTGGAAGAAGGTCCTTCAGCTTAGAGATGTCTTTCGACCTCTTGTTGACTTTACGGTGGGTAATGGTGACTCGATTTGGCTTTGGAAAGACCCGTGGCTGCTCCCTTCCCCTCTCGTGGACCACTTCCCTCGGGGTCCGGTGGCGATGGGTCTTCCTATTGACACTAGACTGTCCGCGGTCATTAATGCGGACGGGTGGAACTGGCCTGCCAGGTACTCGGTTGAATACTTGGATATTGAACCTTTGCTCCCTGTGATTTTCCCTTTGGAGAGGGACTCTTTACGATGGAAAGGCGCTGCTGATGGACGATTCTCTACGGCGAGGGCCCGCGATGCCATTAGGTACCGTCGCCCGGATGTGCCTTGGGCTGATCTGTTTGGGGGAGCTGCGCGGGTCCCAAGGTTCGAGTTCATCCTTTGGCTCGCTATTCGTGAGCGGCTTTCCACGCGGGATAAACCTTGGATTGCGTTACGGGCGGGTTCTAATCTGTGTGCTTTGTGCGGCCTTTTCCCGGAGACTACTAATCATCTCTTCTTCGAATGTGAATTCTCATTGAGATGTGTTCAGTTGCTTGAAGATAGAACAAAGTGGAGCTGGCCGGTTCGTGTTTGGAGTTTGGGCGTGCGTTCGGCAGCTAGGAGATGGCGAGGTCACCATCTTCTTCACGTGATGTTCCGTCACTTGGTTGCCTCATTGGTTTATCACATCTGGAAGGAGCGGAATAGGCGTTGGAAAGAGAACATCTCCTCATCTCCTCAGCAGGTGATTTCGTTGGTTCTCGGTTTGGCGTGTTCGCGACTTGACACGGTTCACACGCGGTTTGCCTTCCAGGTGGCGGCTATCAAGCGACTGTGGCATGTTGGTTGAGGGTTGGGCTGTTCTTCTTGTTTGGTGTTTGTGTGGGTTTTGGCTTGCTGTGTTGTTTGTGCTTGTTTGACCAGTAGCCTGTTACTGGTTTGTGGGTGGGTTGGTCCACCTTTTCACTGTACTTCTTTCGTTTTTTATTTTCGGAAAATTTACCAAAAAAAAAAAGTTCCTTTAGATGCTCAAAACCCATGATCTTTGTATTTAAAGTGACAATAAGTGCGTACCTTCGAGACAGCGCATCAGCCACAATATTTTCTTTACCTTTTTTGTACTTCATGACATACGGAAATGTTTCGATGAAGGAAATCCATTTGGCATGCCTCTTATGTAAGTTTCGTTGCCCCTTTAGATACTTGAGGGACTCATGATCGCTGTGAATCACGAATTCCTTAGGCATAAGGTAGTGCTGCCAAGTCTCCAAAGCTCTCACTACGGCGTAAAGCTCCTTATCATACGTGGGGTAGTTTAAGGTGGCGCCATTCAACTTTTCACTAAAATAAGCAAGAGGTCGGCCTCCCTGAAGTAGAACTGCTCCTATGCCAATTCCTGATGCATCACATTCTATTTCGAATGTCTTAGAAAAGTCAGGCAAAGTCAAAACAGGAGAATGGGTCAAATCATGTTTCAATTGTTCAAAAGCCTTTTGTTGTGCCTCTCCCCAATCGAACTTAACATTCTTCTTTACCAGTTCATTCAGTGGGGCCGCCTTAGTTGCAAAATCTTTTACAAACCTTCGATAAAAGCTAGCAAGACCATGAAATGACCTCACCTCAGTAGCACTTGTTGGAGTCGGCCAGTCAAGAATAGCGTTGACCTTTGTTTCGTCAACTTTCAGACCTTCGGCGCTTACAACATAACCAAGAAAGATTACTTCCTTAGCACAAAATGTACACTTTTTCAGATTGGCATACAATTTATCTTCACGTAAGGCAGCAAGAACAAGCCTGATGTGCTCAACATGATCATCAATGTTCTTACTATAGATTAAGATATCATCAAAGTAAACAACCACAAATTTTCCGATAAACCGTCTCAAAACATGATTCATTAGTCTCATGAAAGTACTAGGGGCATTAGTTAATCCGAAGGGCATAACTAACCACTCATAAAGACCAAACTTTGTTTTGAAAGCAGTTTTCCACTCATCTCCTTCTTTGATCCTAATCTGATGATACCCGGATTTTAAATCAATTTTCGTGAAAATGCATGCACCATATAATTCATCAAGCAGGTCATCTAATCGAGGGATAGGATGACGATACTTAATGGTGATTTTATTAACAGCTCTACAGTCAACGCACATTCGCCACGTACCGTCCTTTTTTGGAACTAGGATTACCGGTACAGCACACGGGCTGAGTGACTCGCGAATGTGACCCCTTTCCAACAGATCGTCAACTTGCTTTTGGAGTTCCTTCGACTCCTCCGGATTGGCACGATACGCTGGGCGGTTTGGGATGGCTGCACCGGGTAAGAAGTCGATTTGGTGCTCAATTCCTCGGATCGGGGGCAGCTCGTTTGGAACCTCTTCGGGCAGCACATCTGAAAATTCATTCAAAACACCGACAATTTCCAAAGGCAGATTGTCGGGTAAACTGTTAGTGGCAACACGGACATCATTGAACATGATGAGAAATATCGTTTTCCGACAACTCGCAGCCCGATCTACATCCCTCATGCTTGCAAAGAAAGCGCCTTTTTCCTCACTTGCTTTCGGCTCTTTTCTCTCTTTTTTTCCACTCTCATTTTCGATGTCTTTTTCTTTTTCATTCTTTTTTTCGCACTCGCTTGGCTTTTTCGACTCACTCCCCTCTTTTAGCCTTTTTTTCCTCATTCTCAGTTGTTCTTTATGCACTTGCTGAGATGTCAGAGGCACAAGAGTATAAGACTTCTTATTGTGGACAAGCTTGTATTTGTTTGATCTGCCATGATGTTCAGCGTCACGGTCAAACTCCCATGGTCTGCCGAGAAGAATATGGCCAGCACTCATTGGTACGACATCACAAAGAACCTCGTCTTCATATTTTCCGATGGAAAATCTAACTATCGCCTGCCGGTTCACCTTGATCTCGCCACTATCATTAAGCCATTGCAGGCGATATGGGTTGGGGTGCTTCCTCGTGGGCAGCTCGAGTTTCTCCACAAGATATGAGCTTACACAATTAGTACAACTCCCACTATCGATTATAAGCATGCATACCTTGTCTTGTATCTTGCACCTCGAGTGAAAGATGTTCTGCCTCTGTGTCTCTTCCTCCTTGGCTTGCACGTTCAGAACTCTCATGGTTACGAGAACTTCATCCCCGCTTGACTCATATTGTTCACCTTCGTCCTCAGGTTCTTCCTCACCATCTTTTTCGCTTTGGCTTTCGTACGTCCCATCATCGAGCATGATCATCGTCTTGGTGTTCGGGCATTGTGAAGCTATGTGTCCTTTCCCCAAACACTTAAAACAAGTAACTCGAGAAGAGTAATTACCTTTACTTGATTCACCTTTGGAGAAGTTCTTTGGATCGATCTTCTTTTGTTCTGATTTCCTTTCAGACCCGTTGTCCCTCCTTGGAACGCTACTGTCCTTCCATGGGGCTGGTTTACTCATCCTCCCGTCCTTCCTCTTGAGTTGACGTTCTACCTTCTCAGCCATGTGAAGCATCTCTTCCATGTCAAGGTAGTGCTGAAGTTCAACGACATCAGCAATCTCTCGTCTTAACCCTCGTAAAAATCTAGCCATCGTAGCTTCTGGATCTTCCACGATGTTTGCTCGCGTGATGGCTGTTTCTAGCTCCTGGTAATATTCCTCCACAGCTCTCGACCCTTGAACCACACTTTGTAATCTATTGTATAGCTCTCGGTAGTAATGAGGTGGAATAAAACGTTTTCTCAAAGTTGCTTTCATCTCTTCCCACGTTCTGATTGGACGTTCTCGATTTCTTCGCCTTGACACCACCAATTTATCCCACCAAGTAAGGGCGTAACCTTGGAATTCCAGAGCTGCGAGCTGAACCTTCTTTTCGTCGGAATAATTATGAAGAGAAAATATCTTCTCTACTTTGGCTTCCCATTCGATATAGGCTCCGGGGTCACTCTTTCCTTGAAAAGCAGGGATACTCATCTTGATACCTTTAAGATCATCGTCGCTCCTTCCCCTACGTCCTCCCCTCCTACTATCATTTCGCGAGATTTCAGATTGCCCATCGTCCTCGTCTTCGTCATAAGTATTCCCTCGCCGATTCCGATTGAAATTTGTCTCTAGCTGATCCATACGATCCAACATCGTCTCCATTATTCGGTTGAACTGAGCTGCTATCGTGTCCGCCAATGCTCGTTGGAATAAATTTGGAACTTGATCTCGATCTTCCTCTCCGGCCATCGTATTTCGGTTGAAGGCTTTTGTAAAGGGTAGGATCACTCAGATTTTTTTTTTTTTTTTTACCACTCTTTCCCTTTTTCGCAAGTCTCCAAGTCAGACCGAGCCTCGCAATGCAAACAATACTCACTTGGCAGAAACAAAAGAGAAAATGACACCTCTAAGAACTCTAGGGAGCTTCAGTACGACTACTACCAGAATAACAAGAGCTTAAGGACTTTGAGCAAATAACCAACTAAACACCCATGTGCGAAACCTCCTTTTTTTTTTTTTTTTTTCTGTTCTGTTCTTTTTTTTTTTCTCACAGTTTTTTTTTTTTTCGATAAAAGATATACGACCAATTCAAGGAGGTGGCTCTGATACCAAACTGATAGAAACCCTAAGGGGAAAACCAATGAGATTGAAAAGACCTCCTAGATTGATCTACGCAAACGTCTGCCTGAATGAATTCAACAACAACGAGTATATTAACCCGACACCTTTGAATTACATTAAAGGTTGACTTCGGATGACTCTTCCTAGCAATGAAACCCTACCCCGTTGAACCCAACAATAACGAGTATTTGAAACCCGATACCTTTGAATCACAGCGAGATACGTAACAATTGCTGAACCCCACCCCTTAGACTTTACGAACCCAACAACACTAAGTATGAACGACTTAGCACCTCTGAATTACGAAAGACAAGAATGTAAGGTTAAGGCGCCACAACTAAATGGAAGATGTTTAGCTGATAAGCCGAGCAAGTATTGCAAACAAGTGCAAGACCCGAACTAGCTTTGAAAAACTAGCAAGAAAAGGGAATCCCTTACAAGTACGTAACGTAAAATCTGTCCTTCAAAACATAAACAGTACCCTATATATAGGTACTCAGACTTATGACCTTCAAGCAACCATATTGAAACTAGGGAAATAACTTAATAAAGTAGCATAAAAACTAGGGAGCTTTGACTAGGAAAAGAGCTGATCACAATACGCGTATTTGACTTTCGTTGACCAGCCTTATGACCCTCCAAGTACTTGCAATTTCGTCACCTTAGTGGCCCTTAAAATTCAGCACTCATTTTGGGCTTGATTCTGGGCCGAAGACTTTAGTTGACCCTCTCACCACTAGTTCTTGCTTGGAGGCCCAAGACTGCAATGCGATTAACACTTGTCGGCTTATCAAGGTGGAGTTTAGATGACCCTTGAGAAAAGCCCGCAAGGATTAAGCTCGTTAAGGATGCTTGACTTTTCTTGACTCTCGAACGCGTCATCGGTCCCGCCATGTCTGCTAAAGCATCCCGTTCTGCCTTGTCATTAGTTGGCTTGTTGCTATCAGTTTCCTCCCCCTTAAAAAGATTCGTCCTCGAATCGTCTCCTGCGTCAGAATCAAAGGGAGAAAGATCAGCAACATTGAAAGTAGTACTTACTCCATACTCACCAGGCAACTCCAATTTATAAGCATTATCGTTGATGCGTTCAATGACTCGAAATGGCCCATCGCCCCGAGGGTGTAATTTAGTTTGCCTCTTGCTGGGGAACCTTTCTTTTCGCAGATATACCCAAACCCAATCACCGGGTTCGAAGACAACCTTCTTTCGGCCTTGATTGACCCTTCTGGCCACCTGTTCATTCTTATGCTTCAAATGATCACGAACCGTTTCATGTAGATTCTTAACGATTTCAGCTCGTTTCGCTCCATCTAGATTCAAATGTTCCTTAACGGGCAAAGGAGAAAGGTCCAAAGGCGTTAGTGGATTAAAACCGTAAACAACTTCAAAAGGAGAGAAACCTGTAGAAGAGTGCACGGTTCTGTTGTAGGCAAACTCAGCAATCGGTAGACAATCCTCCCAGCCCTTCAGATTTCTTTTAATGATGGCCCGTAGGACTGTCCCAAGCGTTCGGTTTGTGACTTCTGTTTGACCATCGGTTTGGGGATGACTCGTGGTGGAAAACAGTAACTTTGTGCCCATCTTTCCCCAAAGGGTCTTCCAAAAGTAACTTAAGAACTTGACATCTCGGTCGGAAACAATACTCCTTGGCACCCCATGAAGACGAATGACCTCTCTAAAGAACAAATCAGCAACATGCTTGGCGTCGTCGGTCTTCCCACAAGGAATAAAATGAGCCATTTTAGAAAAACGATCAACCACAACGAAAATACTATCCCTCCCTTTTTGTGACCTCGGCAGGCCTAATATAAAATCCATGGATATATCAATCCAAGGGGATTCAGGTATAGGAAGTGGTGTGTAAAGTCCTTGAGGAAGGGACTTAGATTTTGCTTGTTTGCATTCAATGCAACTCATGCAAATCTTCTCAACATCTCGTTTCATGTTTGGCCAGTAAAAATGCTCGCTCAAGATATCCAACGTTTTGGGCACCCCAAAGTGTCCCATTAACCCGCCACTATGAGGCTCTCGCACCAGCAACTCTCTTAAAGAACAACATGGAACGCATAACCTGTTTTCTCGAAACAAGAAGCCTTCATTTTTGTAAAACTTATTCAACGCCCCATTTTTGCAAGCTTCATACACATGAGAAAAATCAGAATCATTTTCATAAAGTTCCTTTAGATGCTCAAAACCCATGATCTTTGTATTTAAAGTGACAATAAGTGCGTACCTTCGAGACAGCGCATCAGCCACAATATTTTCTTTACCTTTTTTGTACTTTATGACATACGGAAATGTTTCGATGAAGCAAATCCATTTGGCATGCCTCTTATGTAAGTTTCGTTGCCCCTTTAGATACTTGAGGGACTCATGATCGCTGTGAATCACGAATTCCTTAGGCATAAGGTAGTGCTGCCAAGTCTCCAAAGCTCTCACTACGGCGTAAAGCTCCTTATCATACGTGGGGTAGTTTAAGGTGGCGCCATTCAACTTTTCACTAAAATAAGCAAGAGGTCGGCCTCCCTGAAGTAGAACTGCTCCTATGCCAATTCCTGATGCATCACATTCTATTTCGAATGTCTTAGAAAAGTCAGGCAAAGTCAAAACAGGAGAATGGGTCAAATCATGTTTCAATTGTTCAAAAGCCTTTTGATGCATCACATTCTATTTCGATTGTTGTGCCTCTCCCCAATCAAACTTTCGATAAAAGATATACGACCAATTCAAGGAGGTGGCTCTGATACCAAACTGATAGAAACCCTAAGGGGAAAACCAATGAGATTGAAAAGACCTCCTAGATTGATCTACGCAAACGTCTGCCTGAATGAATTCAACAACAACGAGTATATTAACCCGACACCTTTGAATTACATTAAAGGTTGACTTCGGATGACTCTTCCTAGCAATGAAACCCTACCCCGTTGAACCCAACAATAACGAGTATTTGAAACCCGATACCTTTGAATCACAGCGAGATACGTAACAATTGCTGAACCCCACCCCTTAGACTTTACGAACCCAACAACACTAAGTATGAACGACTTAGCACCTCTGAATTACGAAAGACAAGAATGTAAGGTTAAGGCGCCACAACTAAATGGAAGATGTTTAGCTGATAAGCCGAGCAAGTATTGCAAACAAGTGCAAGACCCGAACTAGCTTTGAAAAACTAGCAAGAAAAGGGAATCCCTTACAAGTACGTAACGTAAAATCTGTCCTTCAAAACATAAACAGTACCCTATATATAGGTACTCAGACTTATGACCTTCAAGCAACCATATTGAAACTAGGGAAATAACTTAATAAAGTAGCATAAAAACTAGGGAGCTTTGACTAGGAAAAGAGCTGATCACAATACGCGTATTTGACTTTCGTTGACCAGCCTTATGACCCTCCAAGTACTTGCAATTTCGTCACCTTAGTGGCCCTTAAAATTCAGCACTCATTTTGGGCTTGATTCTGGGCCGAAGACTTTAGTTGACCCTCTCACCACTAGTTCTTGCTTGGAGGCCCAAGACTGCAATGCGATTAACACTTGTCGGCTTATCGAGGTGGAGTTTAGATGACCCTTGAGAAAAGCCCGCAAGGATTAAGCTCGTTAAGGATGCTTGACTTTTCTTGACTCTCGAACGCGTCATCGGTCCCGCCATGTCTGCTAAAGCATCCCGTTCTGCCTTGTCATTAGTTGGCTTGTTGCTATCAGTTAGCATCTGCATTTTGTAGTTTTTCGCATGATTTATATTAGTTTCTCGACTGTTCTTCAAAACTGAGAAAATCATATACTATTTTATAGTGTTTTAGGCATGATTTTGAGTCTTTATATGAAGTTAATGTCTGCACTTAAGATAGTTTCGATGTTCTTAATGAATCTGGTAGTATAAATCTTCGAAAAATCTGCATCTTTGACTCTGATTTGAGTTTAGATAAAACTGGGCATTTGAATGTTTAAAGCCATCGAAGAACTTTGACGATCGCAAACAGACTTAATTGAATTCCGATTCAATTGAGATACTGTTTGTGTCGAATAGTTCTCGATCGATAAAATTTTGACTTGATAGAAGATTTTACCCGAAAAATCACTTACCACCGAGAAATCTAATTAGGATTTTCTGCGAGCAAAAAACCTTAGGCGCTGAATAGACAATTTAGATGCAACTTAGATCGAGCGCAAAACTTACTATCGCAAAATAGAATTTTCGATTTCATTTTATTTCGGTCGCAAAAATTTAGCAGCGAAAAATTAATTTTTCAACGCTTAATTTTTCGATCGTAAAATTCGCCGCTAAGGATTTAATTGATTGAAAAATTTCTCGACGGTTGACTTAGTCTTTCGTTGACTAATTTCTCGATTGAAAAATATTGCAGCGAAATTTTTTACTTAGGATCGAAAATCACATATTGCTCGACATTTTTCAAATCGAAAAATTTTATTCAATTGAGGAAAATTTCTCGACGGTAAATTTACCTGAGATATAATTTCTCGATCGTAAATTTACGCGGAATTTTTCTCGATCGTAAAATTGATCGGCTACAGTCTCACGATTTCAATTTCAACATTTAGAAGTTTTTTCCAAGTCCTTTACACTGTAGCAAACATTAGCGAATAGAATTTTCTCGATTGCAAAATTAAACGGAGTTTATTGCAATTGAAATCAATGCATAAGGAAATCAATTTGACACCAAAGTTTTTGAGCGAAAAATTTCTCGGCATGAACAGTGACTTTTTCACGATTCAACACTTAGAAATATTTCGAACTCCTTTTCACGCATTACATGTTTAATTCGAAATTACAATCATGCCATTACGTTTTTTTAAAACAAGAATCCTATATGCATATCATACGATTTCAATTCAAAATTCATCAAAACATGTCATGACTTGAAACAATATTATAGTTTGATGAAATTAAATTCACTTTCGACTAATATAAAAAATTATGAACTAATGATTGTTATATTTCTTATTTTTTCAGATGGATCGCTATCCAACATATACGAGAAGTCCTTATACCTCAATGTCCACGACACAAACTTCCAATTGGACCTAGCCACCTTCCGGTGTCCAGACGACATTATCGTGTCTATCCTTCAAGGCCATCCACTATGGCATGGACTTACCGTGACGGCATCAGTGCCGATGGTCTACCTCCAGGGGGATGATCAAGAGCATCATTTTGGACGGGTCATACCATTTCATGACGGTTGTAGGGACGAGGCACATCTGCATGGGCAAGAACGAGTTCAGAGCTCTACTTGACCTCCCTCACAGCCAAAATTACGACCCCTCTCATCAGATGAAGAACTGGTGACCGATTTCCTCCAGATGGGGTACCGTCCGCCGCTCACCAAGCTCGCTCAGGTCCAGAGCAACGGTATCCCTCACCCATGGAAGACACTATTCGGGATCGTGAACAAGTGTCTATCTCCGAAGAATGCCGGCTTCGACAAGGGCAACGGCCACATCCTCCGGATATTTCACGGAGTCGTGTTCTCTAGAATTATGATTTCGCCCAGCTGATCTGGAACGACCTTGCAGAACAGATCAGAAAAAAAGGAGAACAAGCGGTCCAAGAACGTGTCGTACGCTAGATGGTTCTTCGTCATCATCCGCCAACACATGGAGATGTACGCGCAGAACATTCCTCGCCTTCCACCGAGAGGAAACTATCAGCCGCCCCGGCTCAAGTTCTTCCACAACCCAAGGCTGGTAGACCTAACTCAGCCTTCCATGCCCATTCCACTCCACCTGCTACGTCTCGCCGACCCCCAGGGAGACGTGTATCGAACTTACTGTCGGGAGAATCACCTCACCGAGGAGATGACTAGAGGGCCCCCGACAGATCTTGGAGTTAGCCCTCTCCAACCGCAACAACACCAAAGCCCAGAGGCCATGTTGATTGATGAAGTGGCCCTGGAGCTCAAGCAGGAGCCTCCAACTCAGGAAGAACAGATTCCTGATGAAGATGCCACCTTGATAGATGTTGTGGCCGCTGAGTTGGAACAAGAGGCTCCAACAGAAATGCTTCAAGTGGAAGTGCCCGTACATGTAGGCGTGCTCGAAGAAACCAATGAAGAGGTTCTTCAACAAGCTCGCTTCCACTGGTGACGAATCAGGCACTGGAGGACGTCGATCGTGTCCTCACTCCTCACACGGCCACCCCGTCCGACACGGAGTCTGACGCGGAAATAAGCCTGATAAGGAGCACTCCCAGGAGACTTAACATTCAGATGGAGTCCCTCTTCCCGGCCGTCACCAACGCACCAGATACTACGTTGACCATATCTACAAGTGTTGCTGGCGCTTCTTCGCTCAATCTTGAGCTGCAACCAATTCTCGTGGTGTCTGGTTCGCATGCGCAACCCGAGCCTGCCACAACGCCCATAGAGCCAAATCTTCAAGATTCGACTCAAGGATTGGGTGGAAGTCTCATACAGTCACAACCTCAAGTGACGGTGAGCCAACCTGAAGAGTCGGTGTTTACTCAAGGGTTGATAACAGGCGACATCATTCGTCCTGGTCCATCCAAGGAGGCGTCCGCATCGTTTGTGACGAACGAGCATCCAAGCCGCTCTCTCCGCTCCTGTTCAATCTATTCAAGACAAAATAATGGAGAGAGTGTATACTGCCATAGAGACATCCCGTAGAGACACCGGGAAAGCATCTGTCTCTGAAGGCACCTCGTCACAACCCACCCTCACACCTCCACAACCCACACCCACCGACCCTTTAGCCAATTCATCCGTCCTCATCAACCCATACACCAAACCCATAACCGAGCTCCACGACATTCTACTCGCCCGACTGATCGGCCTCTCCAACTGGTCGCCTCAAGAAGAGTCTCTGTACAGGCGATTGGTGGATCATCCTGAGCCACCTACTGACACTTGCCGAGGCCAAGACTCCCGCTCAAGACGCCGACATGACGACCCTGACGATCAGGATCCTCATGAGGGGGAGAAGAGGCTAAGGACATCCACAAGTGGCCAAGGACAAGGCCCGGGCGCTATACAAACAAGCGCTGGAGCTGGTGAAACCCAAACCCAAACCAACACAAACCACCCACACCACGCACCGCACCGCCCACATCGACCCACCAACCTTTCACCTCAGGCGCCTCCGCCCACACCACCGATCTACTCAAGCCCATTGCTTCCAAAAGAAGAAGCAAGTGCTGCGATGCTTGTAGCCCTAGCAGCTACCCAAGCTACTCCCTTAGTCGCTCCAGACCAACCAGGACCATCAGGACATGGCGTCAATCCACACGAATTCTAGACAGATACATCTTCGAAGGACAATGGATGATCCATTCCATGCCCGAGGAGCATCAAAGACAACGGCTTCAGGACGTTCGGCATTTTCTACAACAGGCATCCGTGGACCCCGTAATCATAAAAGACGACGAACTTCAGAAAGGTGAAGACTACCAACAAGACATCCCAAGGCTATCAGATTTGATCGCACAACGAGCGGCTTCCCCCACAAGGCAAATGCCAGGGACCGTTCGTGTCGACACGCCGTGGGAAAATATTCAAATCGAAATCCCCTTCCTTGAAGAAGTTCGTGAACAAATATGGAGGTCAACGGACAGGGTCAAGAAGCCAAACGAATTCGAGCTAAGAGGGATCTCTCAATGGGATCAGCAGAAGAGGATGACATATCTATGGATGCTGACCCAACTAGGACCTAACGTAAGGCTGGGGATGACTAAAGGACAAGCCAAGAATCATTATAAGAGTCTCTCCCCAATATGCCAACTCCTCAGCGTCTACTATGCAAAAGGAGGACTTCCAACACCTCAACGTCATTGAAAGAGTGGATAGAACCCGAGAGGAACAAAGCGAGAGCAACCTACCGTACATACCTGCTGATGAGGTGTACAACCTCTACAAGCTGTACGTAGAAAAGTACAAAGGTCCTCAAGGCTTCATCAAGAAAGAAGGCCTCGAAGGTCTCTACCGGTTCATGATGCGCCAAGTCAAGTACTTCGCCGCACACGACCTTCAGATGGCTCTGGAGAGCAACATGAAGAAGGTCAACATGGATGAACCACTCAACAAAGGACCTGAGATCGAAGGGCTTCCAAGCAATCATGTACACATCAGCTCAGTCATAGGCATCACCTACAACAATCCAATTGCCCAGAAGACCAGGTTGATGCTGAAGACAGAGATTCATAAGTTTTGCGACGGAACGCTCAAGGTCATCAGACGGAATATCGAGCAGAGGTTGGAAGAAATCAACCGAGACATTATGCTGAGGATCCACAGGTTCGTGAGAGAACAGCCGCTCCTGATGGAATTGCTAGAAGACATCGAGGAGCGTCTGAAGCTTCGGGAGACGATAAGGAATTATGAGCATGCGCTGGGCTTGCGCAGACCGTACTATGCCCAACGAGGACAAATAGCGCGGAGACGCAATCAAGCACAAAGAGGGAGATTGTAGAGTATACTTTTAGAATTGTGCTTGATTTCATTAGTTGTCCTTGTAATTAGGGGCTTTTCTTATATTTGTCCTTAGATTAGGACTAGTTAGATATTTATACCAAGTGTGTTTGGTATAAATACTTTGTAAACAATCGCAATCAATAGAGAAAGTTTTGAAAATTGATCCGAAAGGCTTGCAATTCAATTTCTAGAGAGAGAAACAACAGTAACTTTCTCACTCTACTCGAATTCTCTCTCTCGTTCTTCATTAGAGTTTTTCGATCGAATCTTAATATCAATCGTTATCATCGAATTACTTAGAATTCATGCCTAGGATCATAGAGTTGTTAATCGTAGGACCTAACACTTCTGAATGCCTCAGACCGAAGAAGAAAAACACTGAATACGAAAAGAAAAAATTTCACCTCTCACAACGCAAGGAGGCGGGAATTGTCTTGGTTGTTGAGGAAGACGAATGGTTGAAGAACAGGTCTGACGAGGAGGACGATGAAATGGCCTTCATGGTGAAAAGCAATCACGATGATTCCGAGAAGGATGAGCCAGCCATAGGGTCAGACAGGACTGATGTCTCATCATCCGACCTGGAGGTATACACTCCATCCCTAAATGATCTTATCAAACTTGAACGTAGCATAGCCGAACTCTCCATGCATCGTAAAGATTACTCAGAACTCCAAAGCAATTTTGACAAAAATTATGCCTTATTAAACAAACAACAGGAAGACATAGCTATTCTTCAAGAATCCTTAATCTTGTCAGAAACTAAGGTGAAGACTTTAGGAGAAATTATAGAAAGTAAGGAAAAACAAATTAGTGATACCTGTAGGAGTTTACAAGATAGCGAAGAAGAACGACAAACTGTATTGTCTCAATATGAACTAATCACCGAAGAGTGCGCTTGACTATATAAGAAAGTCAAAGAATTAGAGGATCTTGTCACAAAAAGAGGTCAAACTGATCGAACCATTTTTCTTAATCTAAAGATGTAGACTTCTATGATCCCCGCGAAGGATTGGGATTTCAAGTGACTACAAATCCAAAGAAAGATGAAGTACTTCCTTTATACAGCACTAAACGGGCTGAGCCTTGAAAACCTAATGCCCTTCGTAGGGTCGACAGAGGTGACTGAATCTGACGAACAGAAACGGAGGAACAAGGAGTGGGCTCAAATTGCATGTGACTATACAGAACTTAATAATGGCTATAAAACTAAAAGGACAATGCTATCTGATGATTACATGTCACCATTTGGGCCTCAAATTCAGGAAAACACCGACGAACAGGCTCAACCTATTTATTCATCTATCTATGTCCCTGAGATTACTCGCAAAATAGGCGACTTGACAGCTTCACTAGAATCGAAAAGGAAAGCCCACGAAGAAGAGAAAACTATTTTGTTAAGCAAGAGTTATACTCTTGAAAACTTTCCTGACATTTACAAACCCTCCACCTCCCGTCCTGTTCCAGAATCCTCTACATATAAATGCAAGCAAACCTCGAGGAAAATTCCTTTCACTGACTTCGTATCACATGTATCCACAGACAAAGGCGTGAGATCTGGGGAAGCGAAGAAGGTTCGATCTGGCTCAGCAAAGAAGACAACAGTCCCTGATAAGAAGAAGAGACCAGTCTCAAACCTTTCTTCTCATGTTTCCAAATCCTTTGCATTCCCTAAAGTGACTTTTTGTAATGTCGCAGATCGTGTTTCGTTATTTTATGCCCAGACATCAAAATATTGTCATGTAAATAATGATGTATTTTCCCATCTTTATGACAATCGTTTCAGCAAAAACGCTTCCACGTCACATATAACTCACTCTAAGGACATATCTCCCACGCTCACCAATCATACTATCAAATCTAAGATAAAGAAACACACCACCTCCAAGACCAAGCAGAACAAGCAATTAAGTCAAAAACAAATTTGGATTCCGAAATCCCAACTGCATCCCATAGGAAATTGTCATGCTTGGGTTCTTAAACTAGTTATCCAGAAATCCAGCAAAGAAATCAATCTAGCAACTAACATATTAACTTCTACACCCGCTATCAAAGAAGGGCCCATCTATAAATGGGTATTGATTCTTTTTGCAGGTCCGTCATGTGTGGTACTTAGATTCAGGTTGCTCCTCACACATGACTGGAAACAAAGAGCTGTTGAGCAACTTTTCTGAGGGATCTCTCGAAAGGTCTACTTCGGAAACGGTCAATCCTCACCCATGTTAGGAACAGGTAATCTCATCCATGACAGGCTGACCATCAAAGGGGTCTCCTACGTCGAAGGACTGAGCTACAATTTACTCAGCATTGGAAGTTTCTGTGACAAAGGCTACAAGGTAAACTTCGAGACAAACAAATGTAGCGTCACAGACAACAATGAAAGAGAGCTACTCACTGGCCACACCGACGTGCCTCATCTCACGTGCTTCTCTACATCAGAACGATATCTGGCATCAGCAACTCTCACATCTCATTTTCAAAGACCTTAACAAATTACGATCAGAAAACTTGGTCAAAGGACTTCCCTCGTTCAGATATCACAAAGAGCATCTCTGTTCGGCATGTGAAATGAGAAAGATAAGGAAAGCATCTCACCGGACCAAACACATAGCCTCAACTTCCAAACCTCTCGAAGTCATTCATATGAATTTGTGTGGACCTATGCACACTCAGACCACCAATGGACGAAGATATGTGTTGGTTATTGTGGATGATTTCTCGCGCTACACATGGACCAAATTTCTCAGAACCAAGGATGAAACTCCAGGTCTAATCATTGAGTTTATCAAAACTGCACAAAACCTCTACCAACTAAGTGTCCAAATCATCAGAACTGACAATGGGACAGAATTCAAGAACAAAAAACTCAGTCACTTCTATGCATCACTTGGAATCACCCAACAGTTCGCAGCGGCAAAAACACCTCAACAAAATGGTGTAGTTGAGCGCAAGAACAGAACCTTAGTTGAAGCAACTCGTACACTCCTTATCCACTCTGGACTACCTCACTTCTTGTGGGCCGAAGCAATGAACACAGCCTGCTTTACTCAAAATCGTGGCTCCCTTCACAAGAGATTCAATAGGACCCCCTACGAGTTGATAAATTGCAGAGTGCCGGACGTCTCTTTCCTGAGAGTCTTTGGATGCAAATGCTACATAGCAAACGATCGTGAAGATAGAGGCAAACTCGACCCAAAAGCATTTGAAGGAACACTGGTGGGATACTCGACATCCTCCAAAGCCTATCGAGTATACCTCAAGGAGAAAAGATCGGTTATGGAAAGCATTAATGTAACGTTTGATGAAGTAGACCAAGTAGCTTCTGCACAAATCAGTCCAGAACCCGGACTTCTACGAGAGTTGACAAAGGATCAACCAAGCACCTGCTCCATGGGCGAAACTTTAAAATCCAATACGTTGAGCGACATGGAACTCGATCTCTTTTTCGAGGATCTCTTCTGTAGGCCGTCGCCGCCCACTGCTTCAACAACTTATGTAGCACCAGGAAATAATGAGTTTGCAGATACTAGCAATGACAATTCCCCTCCTACGATGGAAAATCTTCACATTGATGACGACAGTGAACTCCCAACTGATACTGAGATCATCTCCAGCTCAGCAGCTGAAACCCCTCCGTCCTCTCATTCGACAATAGAAATTTCTTCGGGAGAGTCAGTACTACCTCAACCTGGAGAAGAAACGGAACATCAGGCTGATCAAAGTGAAGAAGCAATACACGATACAAATGCAGCTGGATCATCACAACCTAATACAAGAAAGTGGACCCGAGCACACCCTTTTTCACAAATAATTGGGGACCGTCCCACTGGTGTAACAACTCGAGCATCAACGATAAATGAAAGCCTCTATTCCTGCTTTCTCAGTCAAAAGGAGCCTAGAAAAGTCGCTGAAGCACTCGCCGACCCAGACTGGATAATCACGATGCAGGAGGTGTTGGGGTAGGCCCGATTAATCGACGCCGGTCCCCGAACAGCGCAACGTGGTGATAGCCGAAGCGCGTTTTGAACCGAGCGGTGTAGGGTGCCGAATTTTCGATTTTCAACATCTAAATTCGACCTAGCGCCCTTCGACTTCTCCTGAGGGCCCAAGATACTGCCCTGAGCCTCAGGAGACCACGTCTAATTCGAACTTTTCAAATTCGATACAAATTTATTCGAATTAATAATTTCATTCCAAACTAGTTCGAACGAAGCGGCAGCTGACAGTGTTTCGAATATTTGGCAATCGAAATGATTTCCAATCGATACCAAATTTTCCAGATTGATTCTACACTTCCCGGAGATCGTAACGAGGGGTCTTTCGAATCATTCCGATGTCGTTTGGTACTTTTCCCAAAATCAAATCAGTGGTTCGAAATTATCAATTCGACTAAAGCGTCAGTCTGCCGTCTTTTGACAGTTTGACAACCGAAATGATTTTAGATCAATACCCAATTTTCTAGATTGATTCTACACTTCCCAAGGATCGCAACAATGGGTCTTTCGAATCATTCCGATGTCGTTTGGTATTTTTCGCAAAATCAAATCAGTAGGGTTCGAAATATACCTTCGGCGTACGTGATTACACCTCGGATGAGCGTTGCAGCGCCTCGTCTGGTTCTCGGGGCCTCCGGGCTAGATTGTCACGCCGGTATGTCCTTGATCTGACCTCCGTAAAGTCAGTTGCGTTTCGTCACTGGCCCGTGTCCCATTTCCAAACACTTGCGGACCTAGCCAACTAGCGACAAATCGAAATTGCGAAAGCAAATCCGTCAGTGACCCTATCGGTCTGAGGCTGCTATAGTCATTCGTTCAATCATTGACAACATCCTAGTCATGTGATCGAGACGATACGAGCCAAATGTCTGAATACGCGATCTCTCCGATCACCGATATCTCCATCACGACCCACAACCTCTCAGGTAATCGATGACTCTACCGATACTATGTGGTCGTCAATGAATAAGTCATATTCGGATATCTAGTCACCCACCTAGAATCCTTAGACTTACGAACTTTTTATTTAATGCTGAGATTAAGGATCGTCCGGTGTCTCCTCCCTCGTCCCCACGAGAATCAGACGTCCAACTCAAACATTTGGGTGTTATTTATTTATCGCACCGCCAGATGCCAAGCAGAGTTTGAATTCGGTAAATATATAATAATGCCTTTATTATAATGAAAATAATATTCACTACTTTATTTTAACAATATATACAAAAACTGTCTATCGACCTATACATCATTGTGCGCCATATACTATTCATAGTCCTCGTATGGCATTCCGAGGGCACACTCCCTAACAGCCTCCCACTTGCACTCGAATGCCATGTGCTGCACCTAATGCCAGTCACAGTGGTATCGTAGGCCCATCTTGTCAAGATGTTGTTCCATAACTGCCTGGGACAAGGGCTTCGTAAGTGGGTCCGCCACGTTTTCCGCGTTGGTGATTTTCTGCACGGCGACCATCCCGTTTTCAACGAACTCACGTAGTACGTGATATTTTCTCTCAATATGTTTGGACTTGCTATGAGTTCACGGTTCCTTTGCTTGCGCGACTGCACCGCTATTATCGCACCAAAGTGTAAGCGGTATGTCCGCAACTGGTACCACAGTAAGTTCCTCCAAGAACTTTTTCATCCAAACTGCTTCTTTAGCTGCCTCTGAGGCTGCTATGTATTCTGCCTCACACGTGGAATCGGCAGTTGTGCTTTGCTTGGAGCTTCTCCAAGACACTGCCCCACCCTTGAGCACGAATACAAAACCTGAAGTAGATTTTCGGTCATCCACGCCCGACTGGAAGTCCGAATCGGTGTAACCTTCTACTTCTAGTCCCGCTCCTCCATAGACAAGCATTAAGTTTTTAGTCCATCTAAGGTACTTAAAGATATTCTTAACGGCAGTCCAGTGTCCTTCCCCTGGGTTTGCCTGAAACCGACTAACCACGCTCATAGCGTAGGCAATGTCCGGCCGTGTACACAACATCGCGTACATTAGACTACCTACTGGAGACGCATAGGGTATCCCACTCATCCGTCGTCGGTCTTCCTCACTTTGAGGGGACATTGATTTCGACAAATGGACCCCATGTCGCATAGGTAAGAACCCTCTCTTCGAGTCATCCATTCTGAATTTCTTCAGGATTTTCTCTAAGTAAAGGGCCTGAGATAAGCCGACCGTTATGTTCACTCGATCCTTGAACAAGCGAATACCGAGTACATACGTCGTTTCTCCCAGGTCTTTCATGGAGAATTCGGTCGAAAGCCACGCTTTCACCGATGAGAGCATCCCAATGTCGTTTCCTATCAAAAGGATATCATCCACGTACAATACAAGGAACGACACCATACTCACTGCTCTTTCTGTAGACACATGGCTCGTCTACGTTTTTCTCGAATCCGAAGTTCCGAACTACTTCATCGAACGTAGGTTCCAGCTACGAGAGGCCTGTTTCAGTCCGTAAATGTACCGATTCAGTTTGCACACTTTGTGAGCATCTGCATGCGACTCAAAACCTTTTGGCTGCTCCATATAGATCTCCTCCTTGAGGAATCCATTAAGGAACGCCGTTTTGACGTCCATCTGCCAAATCTCATAATCATAATGCGCAGCTATTGCGAGCATTATGCGGATAGAGTTGATCATGGCTACAGGCGAGAAAGTCTCCTCATAGTCGACTCCCTCCTTTTGGTTATAGCCCTTGGTAACCAACCTGGCCTTATATGTCTCAACTTGTCCGTCAGATCCAATCTTTCTATTGTATATCCATTTACAACCGATTGGTCTAAAACCGCTCGGTAGGTCTACAAGAGTCCAGACTTTGTTGGAGTACATTGAGTCCATCTCAGCCTGTATAGCTTCAACCCATCTCCTTGAGTCAACATCGTATATAGCTTGATCGAAAGTAGCGGGATCTTCTCTTAGAAGTCCCCTAGTCGCAACATAATTTTGTTCGACGTGTGACATGCCATACCGCTGGGGTTGGTGTGGCACCCTTTCTGATCGTCGCAAGACTGGTTCGCTCGGACCATTCGATTCCAAATTCTGTGAGGGCGTTTCGATCGACTGCTTCTCGAGAGTGAACTGTCGGCCAACATCACAGTCTCGAATGAACTCTTCCTCGAGAAAGTGTGCGTGTAGGCCCATAACGATCCTCTGATCATCGAAAATAGAATAGGTACCCCATAGAGTCATCGGGGTAACCTATGAAACGTCCTTTCATTGACCTAGACTCCAGTTTGTCTGTTTTCAACTTTTTGATATAGGTAGGGCAACCCCAAATCCTAATATGTGATAAGCTGGGTAAACGACAAGTCCATATCTCATACGGAATGCCGTTAACAGACTTTGAGGGACACCGGTTTATGGTATACGCCGCTGTCAAAAGCGCGTGTCCCCACAATGACATCGGTAAATCTGTATAGCTTAACATAGAATGAACCATATCTAATAAAGTTCGGTTTCTACGTTCGGCCACGCCATTCAACTGTGGCGTGCCGGGGCGGAGTCATCTGTGATAATATACCATTCTCCTTCAAGAACTGGTCAAACTCGACACTCAGGTACTCGCCTCCTCGATCCGATCAAATGGCTTTAATGAGTTTCGACGTTTGATTTTCCACCAATGCCTTATACTCCTTGAACCTTTCAAGAGCATCAGCTTTATACCTCATCAAATACACGAGTCCGTAACGACTGTGATCATCCGTGAAGGTAATAAAATAGTGGAAGTCACCTCGAGCCTTCACATTGAATGGCCCGCAAACGTCCGTCTGAATCAAACCGAGAATTTTCGTGGCTCTATTAAATGTCACTGTGAAGGGTGATCGAGTCATTTTACCTTGGAGGCACGACTCACAAGTCGGATAAGGATCTGATCCCAACGGTTTCAAAATCCCGTTTTTCTCTAACTCGTGTATCTTGCGTTCTCCAGTATGCGCTAATCGAAGATGCCACAGGTACCTCGAATTTATTCCAGACTTTCGTTTGTTTGTGATAGTATTTACAGATACGTCGTTCTGGGTATTTAAATAGTACAAACCATTAAAAAGTGTCGCGTTGCCAACAATTTTGTTTCGATACATAATGTGGCATGTATTTTTATTAAAGTTAACTACATAACCATTTCTGCTCAGAACAGGAATGGAGACGATGTTCTTAAAACCCCTCGGGAGTACAAGACAATCATACAAACGCAACACATGCCCAGATAACAAAGTAAGAGATCACGATCCGACGTGGCTTGCTGAGAGACTATCCCCGCTACCCACTCTGACCTCTATCTCCCGCTCTCCAAGCGCTCTACTTGGTCCCAGACCCTGCGTGGACACACAAATGTGAGTACTAGCTCCAGAATCTAATATCCAAGAAGTAGAGTATACAGATGTAGAACAAACTACTAAAACATTAAGTTCCTTACCTGACGCAGCCTGCTCAGCTTTGAGCTTCGACAGTCCCGCTTCCAGTGGCCCAGCGCACCGCAATGCAGACACTATCCGTCGGCTTTACACCGGTCTGCTTCGATTTCCCAGAAGATTTGTTCTTCTTAGAAACCTTCCTTGTTGGCTTGAGCTTGTTGCCCTTCTTCTTTTTGCCTTTCTGGGGCTTCGAAGAGGTAGCGACAAGTGCAGTCTGCTTTGCCCTCTTCATCTGACTTTGCACTGTTGCTAACTGATTCATCAGATCAGGAAGCGTCAGCGTCATACGGTTCAGATGATAGTTCACAATGAACGCGTTGAAGGACGGAGGGAGAGACTGCAAGATGAGATCGTTTTGTAATTCCCGATCAAATCGGAAATTGAGATTCTCCAACCTCTCGATCATGGTGATCATGTTCATAACATGTTCGCCGATGTTCTCACCCTCAAACATCCTCGATCGGAAGAGCTGCGATGAAGCCGCATAGCGAGCTGTCCTCGACGTCTCACCATAAAGCTCTTTCAGATGCTGAACCATCGCTCGAGCGTCAGCCATACCCTCATGACTACACTGCAGCGTGTTACTCGTCGATCCGAGGACATGTTCCTTTACGAGCTGCCCGTCGCGTAGTCGCTTGTCAGCGGCACGAGCCTGTTCGGTCCCGCGCCCCTGAGGCCGGCGGCAACTCGGAGTCAAGGATATAAACTAGGTTCTCAATCTGAAGGAAAATCCTCAGGTTGCGAAGCCAGTCTGAATAGTTCGACCCAGTCAACCTATTCTTCTTGAGCAGTATGTTTAAAGCGGTGGACATAATTAACACTGAGAAAAAAAACTACAGAAATTAGAAGGCATATTAAGTCATTTGTATAGATCATCAAACGCGAACAAGAACTTCTATTCTGTTTGACTCCCACTATCTTTTCATAAACACCATTTTCTCCCATTGGATGTTTTGGAAGTTTCGTTGATAACTTCGATAGTGGAGTTGATGTCCCCGTGGGCGGATGCAAACCGCAACCTCTGTCGTTTTATTGGTTTGCAGCGGCCCACGAAGTCGTGCTCCGCACGAATCCGACCTCGTCGAATGTCTCAACTATCTTTGTCTCAGTCAGGGACCCCCATCGGCAAACCCGGAACAAGGCGATATGACCATCTAAGTGCGACCTATCAACTTTGCTCCAAACGCACACTTGAACCGTACGTTTTACCGCACAGTGTGGTCTTGGCGAGCGGCGCTAACGCACTCGAGCAAATCGCAATGAAAACAAATGCAAGGCACCGGCATATCCGGAACCAAACCTTGCATTTAGGTTTCGTAACAACTAAAGCCGAGCTTGACAGAAGACAGGGCATCCAATCCCTTTACTCACTTAGTATTTTATGGGAGTTTGTGTTCTCATAGCAAATAGAAAATTAAGCACGAGCACATAAATGTGTTAATTTAATTCCTAACCCTAGGAAAGCAATTTAAATTGACAAATATGCGGGCTATTTCTAAACTGGTCCTATTACATGGGCCGTAAAACGACCGGGGTCATCGATCTCCAAACGTCGACTCGTCGTCACGTGGGTCGTCGAACCCTCCAATCTCGCCTTGCGTCGACGTTTAGAACCCGAACAACCCGTAATCCAACACGGGGGGAATTATCTAATAAAGCGAGTAAAATACAACACGGGGGGAATTATATCCCGAACAACCCGTAATCCATGTACATATCGGGTGGCAGCAAACGGCCCTTAAACAAATAACCCGGTTAGAACCTAAGCCCGTGTAAATGTCCCACATAAACATGCAACACAGAATTTTGACGCCGGGTGCCCGACCGACGTCACGAGCGACGATAGTCTCCAAACTACGTCGACCGTTCGATCGCCACATCGGCTTTCGAGGCCTTCGGTCGAACCATGCATGAGCCGTAGCTCTGATACCACTGTTGGGGTAGGCCCGATTAATCGATGCTGGTCCCCGAACAGCGCAACGTGGCGATAGCGGAAGCGCGTTTTGAACCGAGCGGCGTAGGGTGCCGAATTTTGATTTTCAACATCTAAATTCGACCTAGCGCCCTTCGACTTCTCCCGAGGGCCCAAGATACTGCCCTGAGCCTCAGGAGACCATGTCTAATTCGAACTTATCAAATTCGATACAAATTTATTCGAATTAATAATTTCATTCCAAACTAGTTCGAACGAAGCGGCAGCCGACAGCGTTTCGAATATTTGGCTACTGAAATGATTTCCAATCGATACCAAATTTTCTAGAATGATTCTAAACTTCCCGAAGATCGTAACGAGGGGTCTTTCGAATCATTCTGATTGGTATTTTTCGCAAAATCAAATCAGTGGTTCGAAATTATCAATTCGACTAAAGCGGCAGTCTGCCGTCTTTTGATAGTTTGACAACCGAAAAAATTTTAGATCAATACCAAATTTTTCAGATTGATTCAACACTTTCCAACGATCGCAACGAGGCATCTTTCAAATCATTCCGATGTCGTATGGTATTTTTCGCAAAATCAAATCAGTAGGGTTCGAAATATACCTTCGGCATACGTGATTACACCTCGGATGAGCGTCGTAGCGCCTCGTCTGGTTCCTGGGGCTTCCGGGCTAGATTGTCACGCCGGTATGTCCTTGATCGGACCTCCGAGACTGCTCCCGATGGCTAGAGGCAGTTCGGTTCGGGCGTCGGGCTTCGTCGAACGATCCCGTGGCTTGACGTAGCTTGATAAGTTCAAAACTTAAGCTCACTTTATGTTATTCTCTCTAGTATGTTGAGATGGAAGCAAAAATGACCAAGTCCTTTTTCTTAGAAACTTCTCATGTTAGATTATTTTTCATTCTTTTTTCTCACTTTTGCATGCTCACATTTTGTTGTAAAATTCCACTACAATTATATTATTATTTCCCTAACACTTGTCATGTTATTGAATGAATGAGTCACTTGCCACCTCAACCAATGTGGCATAAAATGGAATTGACACATGTTCAATGACCAAGTCAACATGCAAACCTTTTTTAATTTATTCCATTTGGCCCATGAGGTTTCTAAATTCTCAATTTAGTCCCTCAATTTTAAGAAATAAAATAATTAAATCCAATCTAATTATTTTAATTACAATCGAGCCTCACTTGGTTAATTAATTAAGCACTTCAGACAATCTTAAGTCTTAATTATTCCCGTGACCATCATCGGAATTTAACTAAATCATCGACATCTCGTATCAACTTTGCCACTACCTCAACGAATCCCATTCGTTAGGTTCTAGAGATAAGCCCGCCATTTTCGTTCGAGGTTATTACCATTTTTAAGCGCAACTCTCTAGGTCCGTCTCAACTGGCACGGGAGGAATCCATGAGTCCCGGTATTCGCCTAGCCAATCCCGCGTTACCGGACAGATCCCAGTTGAGAACGAATTTTGATCTAATCCAAATTCGGGCGAACCGACTATAACTCTTACGCCTTTCACTTGCGTCCCGGTTAGGTGAGAGCCATGTAATGTCAAACTCAGTAACTCAACACTATGTTATAATTGAGACCCAACCGATTATTTAAACTCCGCTCCGTATCTAATACGAGCGAGCTTTCCAAGCTTCGGCCGAAGGCTTTACAATCGTCGTTCTCCAATTACCTCATAGGACGTTAACCTACACGAATATAGGCAGTGAATCCCGATAGCAGTCAAAGCCCGGCAATCACCTCTGTAAAGTTAGTTGCGTTTCGTCGATGGCCAGTGTCCCATTTCCAAACACTTGCGGACCTAGCCAACTAGCGACAAACCGAAATCGCGAAAGCAAATCCGTTAGTGACCCTATCGGTCTGAGGCTGCTATAGTCATTCGTTCAATCATTGACAACATCCTAGTCATGTGATCGAGACGAATACGAGCCGAATGTCTGAATACGCGATCTCTCCGATCACCGATATCTCCATCACGACCCACAACCTCTCAGGTAATCGGTGACACTACCGATACTATGTGGTCGTCAATGAATAAGTCATATTCGGATATCTAGTCACCCACCTAGAATCCTTAGACTTACGAACTTTTTATTTGATGCTGAGATTAAGGATCATCCGGTGTCTCCTCCCTCGTCCCCACGAGAATCAGACGTCCAACTCAAACATTTGGGTGTTATTTATTTATCGCACCGCCAGATGCCAAGCAGACTTTAAATTCAATAAATATATAATAATGCCTTTATTATAATGAAAATAATATTCACTACTTTATTTTAACAGTATATACAATAAAACTGTCTATCGACCTATACATCATTGTGCGCCCTATACTATTCCTAGTCCTTGTATGGCATTCCGAGGGCACACTCCCTAACAGGAGGAAATCAATCAGTTTGAAAGATTGAAAGTCTAGAATCTAGTACCTAGACCGACTGGAAAAACTATCATAGGGACTAAATGGGTGTTTAAGAACAAAAAGGACGAGCAAGGAGTTGTTATCCGAAATAAAGCCAGGCTGGTTGCTAAAGGGTACAATCAACAGGAAGAAATCGACTATGATGAGATATACGCTCCAGTCGCAAGAGTTGAAGCCATCAGGATTTTCTTAGCTTTCGCTGCACACAAGAACTTCACAGTCTACCAGATGGATGTCAAAACTGCATTTCTCAACGAAATACTGAAGGAAGAAGTTTTTGTATCTCAGCCTGAAGGTTTTGTAAGCAAACAACTCCCAGACCACGTCTACAGACTCGATAAAGCTCTCTATGGACTTAAACAAGCTCTCAGAGCCTGGTACGAGGTCCTTTCGGATTTTCTCATCTCCTCTGGCTTCACCAAAGGGAAGATCGATACGACTCTCTTTATCAAGAAGGACGGCTCTAACATTATGCTGGTACAGATTTACGTCGACGACATCATCTTCGGCTCAACGGACTCAAGTATGTGCAGGAACTTCGGAGACCTAATGAAGCAGAAATTTGAAATGAGTATGATGGGTGAACTAAGCTTCTTCTTAGGCCTTCAGGTTAAGCAGCTTCATGATGGAATCTTCATCAGTCAATCCAAGTACATTCACGACATACTCAAGAAGTACAACTTGGACAACTCAAATGCTGCCAGCACTCCCATGTCCACCTCATGCAAACTTGATGCAGATTCATCAGGAAAATCTGTTAACCAAAGGACTTATCGAGGCATGATAGGATCCTTGCTTTATCTCACATGCAGTCGACCTGACATCATGTTCGCCACTTGTCTTTGTGCTCGCTTTCAAGATGATCCAAAGGAGTCTCACATGCTCGCCGTCAAGAGAACCCAAAATCTAGGTCTATGGTACCCAATGAAGTCAAACTTCGAACTCGTAGGATACACGGATGCCGATTACGCGGGATGCATGCTGGACAGAAAGAGCACCTCTAGAGTCGCTCAATTTCTCGATGGTAAACACATAAGTTGGTCGTCTCGAAAACAAAATTGTGTCTCAACTTCGACAGCAGAGGCAGAATATGTCGCTGCTGCGAGTTGTTGTTCACAAATTTTGTGAATGAGAACCCAGCTACGAGATTTTGGCATAACGTTAAATCGTATTCCCATTTTTAGTGACTCAAAAAGTGCTATTGCTATAACAAGTAATCCAGTACATCACTCGCGCACAAAACATATAGACATTAGATATCACTATCAAGGAACATGTAGAACAAGGTACAATCAAATGCATTTTGTTCACACAGATCTTCAACTTGCTGACTTATTCACTAAGACATTGGATTCCAATTCTTGGTATCTAGGTTGGGCATGTTAAACCTTAAGACATGATCGATTGTCCCTACATGAACCTGGTATTGTGTAAATAAGTCACTTAATTCTACTCTATATGTTTACATGTGTATGTTGAAAATCCTAATGTCATATCTAGGGGGGTCTTATAAAAATTTATGCATGGATCTAGGGGGAGTCTTGAAAAATTATGCACTAATCTAGGGGGAGTCTTTGAACACCTTGCACAAATTAAGGGGGAGCGTCCATGATTTTTTCATCAACTTTTCCTTCAAATCGTATTATAGGGTAAAATGTTGGGATAGTCCTTTGTAATTATCTTAAGTCAAAATATTTTCTCGGCGAAACTCTTTTAAATTCGATCGAAACTGAATATACACATATTTATATTTTCTTGGCGAAACTAAGTATTGCCTGAAACTCATTCAAATTCGATCAATAATCAAGTATTTAAAATCTTTTATCGGCGAAACTGACTATCGCCCAAAACTCGTTTCGATCGAAACTGAAAGTTTTAAGTCTTTTTAAAATTTTACACGGCGACACAGATCATCGCCCGAAACTGATTCAATTCGATCGAAACTAAAATTTTAACCCCTTTATAATTTTTACTCGGCGAAAATGAGACACGCCCGAAACCACTATTGTTCGAAACTCATCTCATATATATAGTGTTTCGCCCGAAACTCAGTCATTTCTCATCTTCTCTCCCAAATCTACTTCCAAAATTTCTCTGCAATCGCACTCAAATCTCATCACTTTCCATCACAAATCAAGTTTCTTTCACTATTTTTCAGTTCGACACTTCTTATCGGTAAGGAAAATCACTCAATCTGCAATTTTTAACTGATATCGTTCCTCTTTTTGCAGGATTCGCAGATTAGGGCTTGAACACAGTTCGTCTGAATCGCACCTAAATTACGTTTCGATTGAGAACTCCTTTTTGATTCAATTTCAACTTACAATCGGTCGATCTGTTTTTACTGTAGCTTGACCTTCGCCCGAAACTGACTTACAATGAGATTTTGATTTTAAAATCGCGTGATTCAAGTACTTTCAATCGAAACTGACTTTTATAATTATACTATGATCTAATTCAAAATTGACTTACAATGTCGCCGATTGATTGACTCAATTTCAATTATTCAAAATTTTTATCAAAACTTCTCTAAGTCTTAAAGTATTACCAAATTTGACGTTGACTCACATTGTACATTATCTTTCCTAGCGTTCTAATGGTTAGATCCTACTAATCCTTTGATATTATATTACAGATATACTAAAATGGTGCGACAGCTTGATGAGGTTTTTGCTTCAAAGGACTGGGCACAGAGAACACCCAACAACCTCCAACTAGACTTTTGACAACACTTCGTGGCCAGATCCTATTATTGTCAAAATACTAGCAAACCACCTGTAGGACCCCGGTCCCCGGAAATTAGGTCGGCCAATAAATTACGTGTATGAATTACGCGGGTTTCAAGAATCTTGTATGTTATTGTATGCTTATGGGAATTTATGAATTTTATGCTCGTGAAATACTACGAGAATTATGTGTAATTAAGTGTTAATGACGTGAAATTGTGATGACTCTTAATTTAGGAAGGGTAAATTCTTGGAAATGCCAAGGGAAATGGCAAATGATAATGGGATTATGAATTTAATTTGCTAATGGGCTAGAGAATAAGAAAAGGCCCAAATGGGACCCCATACCCTAACCAATAAAAAGTAAGGAAAATATCCAAATCACTTTAACACCTTAACCATACCAAAACGTAACGAAAGAAAGAGGAAGGAGAAGGGAGCCGAGACTAAATCCGAACCAAACGCGCCTCCACAAGCTAGGAATTCGAAGTTGGTAAGTAAATACCCTCCTTAAACTCCTAAATTTCGTACCCTAGGTGTAGTTGGAGATTATTAATGGCATTAAAGGCAAGTAGTTGAGGAAAATTCAAAAACCCTAGGATTGGGGTGTAAAGACATAATCGATGGTCTTCTTGGGGATATTGCTAGGAGTTAGTTAGCTAAACATGTCTTACAGCTTACAACTTTAATGTGAGATGATCTTGGCCTAGCATTAGACGATTTTGGGTAGGAGAAAGCTTCGAATTTAGAAAATGCTGGAAGGATTTAACGATGAAGGTGATTTTGGAAAGAAGATTGAAAACCTAGTAAATCGGGCGATTTGAGTTAATACTAACACACTAACGAAATGTTACAAATGAGGAATCGATTAAATTGAATGTAAGGGACGATTTAATCGGGCGATTTAAGCCCTAGAAGATCTCGGCAATTTAGGAGACATAAAAACCTAGAAATCGGGCGACTCCATGTAAGCTTGAAATCGGGCGATTTCACTCATGGAATACCCTAAATCGACCGAAAACAGTCCCAACTCCATGCATGGATTCGGGATGACGTCATGATGATGAAAAGGCACGGCGATTTCCACTTCTTGAAGACCTCAAATCGGGCGAATTACCTTGAGCGACCATGCATGAGAAATCGGGCGAAACCCTAATGTAAGCATGCGAGGATCGGGCGATTTGATGCCTTAAGAAACCTCGGCGATTTGAGGGTTGCAAGGTCAAGAAATCGGACGATTTCTCAATCACATGCACACATGGCGAGAGTAGAACAAATCGCCGAGCTTTGATCCATGAAGTCACAAATCGGGCGATTTCATGTGTAATGCCAAAATCGACCGAAACCTAAGCTAATCGAATTCAAATCGGGCCAAGTCACATGCTAAGGAGATCGGGCAAATTTCCTTAACCATTTCGTGCACGAAATCGAGAGAACAAAGATAAATTGAAATCGGATAAATCCATGCTAGGTTAAATCCGGCGAATACAATTCCAATTTCTAACTTTCGCCGAATTTTCTAAGTCATGAATTTGATACTAACTTTACTTAGAAATTTATTGGGCAAGGGTAGCCTAGACTTAAAATTAACGAAGTATAGCCTAGCGAATTTAATGAGGTTGGATAATTTAATTCGACTTAGGGACCTTATAAAGGCGTAATACTAATACGATAATACTTATGTTTAAAGGTCGTACGTTAGGAGCGAACGGGGAGAATACTAACTACGCTCGGACGACAGGTAAGTAGTAATTCAACTACGACACGTAACTTGCCTGCGTCCAATTATGTGAACTACGTGCTCGTGCATTTTGTATAAAATGTGTACGTATGATATGATTTATTTATATGCATGATGGCATGATTTGCATATGTACATGAACATAGCATGAGCACTTGCACGCATGTGTAGTACGTAAGGAGCGAGGTAAGAGCGTGCATAAGATCGCCTGCGTGCGATGTATATTCGCCGATATTGGCGTTTGTGTTGACTCGAATGAAGAGTCACGGCTTCCCTTATGCAGCCAGTAAGGCGAATGAAGCTATAAGGTCTGAATAAGAGGCTGGGGAAAATACCCCGTATGCGGGAGATGCAACCTGGAGGATGCGGCCCGGGGCACACGCTGAGTAAGGGAAGATTCCTTCGGGTGACCTTCTAGCGTGTAAAGCACTACCCGGAGGGAAGATTTCTTCGGATGACCTTCGAGGTTAGTGGCCTCGGTGTTGGCTACCAGTGAGAAGCGCCCGCGTGGAGGCCACACTAAGAAAGGGAAGATTCCTTCGGGTGACCTTCTAGTGTGTGAACCTCCACACTTGAGATCTCTATGAGATGGCGCATAGTGGGATAGAAAGCCGATGGCCCGTACGAATTAAGAGTATAAGAAAAAGAGTATGAGTCAGGAAAATGAGTAAGAGTATTAGAAAAATAGTAAGAGCATTAGAAAACGACGACGTGGATTGTCGATCGTTAGGACACGTGCATTCATGCATAATTTCTGCTTACTGAGCCTCGGTGGCTCATTGTTTATGTTACGTGTTGTAGGTACTGACGATCACGGTACGTGATCCGACTTTATGCGAGGCCGATCTTTTGAAGCTATCCGGCTGCTTTTGAGGTGGGAGTGTGTGTATGGATGACGACCTGTGAAGGCCGGGCGCATAGGGAGTTTTTGGCTGCACACACACACACTTGTATTTTGTGTAGACACGATTTCGACGATTCGTAGAACGAATTACGAATATTCTTTTGACATGTATATAAGACTTCCGCATGCACGTTTTAAAATGAAACTGCGATTTGAATTGTAAATTGAATCTTTGCCGAAACTGACTTACAATGTCGCCGATTGATTGACTCAATTTCAATTATTCAAAATTTTTATCAAAACTTCTCTAAGTCTTAAAGTATTACCAAATTTGACGTTGACTCACATTGTACATTATCTTTCCTAGCGTTCTAATGGTTAGATCCTACTAATCCTTTGATATTATATTACAGATATACTAAAATGGTGCGACAGCTTGATGAGGTTTTTGCTTCAAAGGACTGGGCACAGAGAACACCCAACAACCTCCAACTAGACTTTTGACAACACTTCGTGGCCAGATCCTATTATTGTCAAAATACTAGCAAACCACCTGTAGGACCCCGGTCCTCGGAAATTAGGTCGGCCAATAAATTACGTGTATGAATTACGCGGGTTTCAAGAATCTTGTATGTTATTGTATGCTTATGGGAATTTATGAATTTTATGCTCGTGAAATACTACGAGAATTATGTGTAATTAAGTGTTAATGACGTGAAATTGTGATGACTCTTAATTTAGGAAGGGTAAATTCTTGGAAATGCCAAGGGAAATGGCAAATGATAATGGGATTATGAATTTAATTTGCTAATGGGCTAGAGAATAAGAAAAGGCCCAAATGGGACCCCATACCCTAACCAATAAAAAGTAAGGAAAATATCCAAATCACTTTAACACCTTAACCATACCAAAACGTAACGAAAGAAAGAGGAAGGAGAAGGGAGCCGAGACTAAATCCGAACCAAACGCGCCTCCACAAGCTAGGAATTCGAAGTTGGTAAGTAAATACCCTCCTTAAACTCCTAAATTTCGTACCCTAGGTGTAGTTGGAGATTATTAATGGCATTAAAGGCAAGTAGTTGAGGAAAATTCAAAAACCCTAGGATTGGGGTGTAAAGACATAATCGATGGTCTTCTTGGGGATATTGCTAGGAGTTAGTTAGCTAAACATGTCTTACAGCTTACAACTTTAATGTGAGATGATCTTGGCCTAGCATTAGACGATTTTGGGTAGGAGAAAGCTTCGAATTTAGAAAATGCTGGAAGGATTTAACGATGAAGGTGATTTTGGAAAGAAGATTGAAAACCTAGTAAATCGGGCGATTTGAGTTAATACTAACACACTAACGAAATGTTACAAATGAGGAATCGATTAAATTGAATGTAAGGGACCATTTAATCGGGCGATTTAAGCCCTAGAAGATCTCGGCAATTTAGGAGACATAAAAACCTAGAAATCGGGCGACTCCATGTAAGCTTGAAATCGGGCGATTTCACTCATGGAATACCCTAAATCGACCGAAAACAGTCCCAACTCCATGCATGGATTCGGGATGACGTCATGATGATGAAAAGGCACGGCGATTTCCACTTCTTGAAGACCTCAAATCGGGCGAATTACCTTGAGCGACCATGCATGAGAAATCGGGCGAAACCCTAATGTAAGCATGCGAGGATCGGGCGATTTGATGCCTTAAGAAACCTCGGCGATTTGAGGGTTGCAAGGTCAAGAAATCGGACGATTTCTCAATCACATGCACACATGGCGAGAGTAGAACAAATCGCCGAGCTTTGATCCATGAAGTCACAAATCGGGCGATTTCATGTGTAATGCCAAAATCGACCGAAACCTAAGCTAATCGAATTCAAATCGGGCCAAGTCACATGCTAAGGAGATCGGGCAAATTTCCTTAACCATTTCGTGCACGAAATCGAGAGAACAAAGATAAATTGAAATCGGATAAATCCATGCTAGGTTAAATCCGGCGAATACAATTCCAATTTCTAACTTTCGCCGAATTTTCTAAGTCATGAATTTGATACTAACTTTACTTAGAAATTTATTGGGCAAGGGTAGCCTAGACTTAAAATTAACGAAGTATAGCCTAGCGAATTTAATGAGGTTGGATAATTTAATTCGACTTAGGGACCTTATAAAGGCGTAATACTAATACGATAATACTTATGTTTAAAGGTCGTACGTTAGGAGCGAACGGGGAGAATACTAACTACGCTCGGACGACAGGTAAGTAGAAATTCAACTACGACACGTAACTTGCCTGCGTCCAATTATGTGAACTACGTGCTCGTGCATTTTGTATAAAATGTGTACGTATGATATGATTTATTTATATGCATGATGGCATGATTTGCATATGTACATGAACATAGCATGAGCACTTGCACGCATGTGTAGTACGTAAGGAGCGAGGTAAGAGCGTGCATAAGATCGCCTGCGTGCGATGTATATTCGCCGATATTGGCGTTTGTGTTGACTCGAATGAAGAGTCACGGCTTCCCTTATGCAGCCAGTAAGGCGAATGAAGCTATAAGGTCTGAATAAGAGGCTGGGGAAAATACCCCGTATGCGGGAGATGCAACCTGGAGGATGCGGCCCGGGGCACACGCTGAGTAAGGGAAGATTCCTTCGGGTGACCTTCTAGCGTGTAAAGCACTACCCGGAGGGAAGATTTCTTCGGATGACCTTCGAGGTTAGTGGCCTCGGTGTTGGCTACCAGTGAGAAGCGCCCGCGTGGAGGCCACACTAAGAAAGGGAAGATTCCTTCGGGTGACCTTCTAGTGTGTGAACCTCCACACTTGAGATCTCTATGAGATGGCGCATAGTGGGATAGAAAGCCGATGGCCCGTACGAATTAAGAGTATAAGAAAAAGAGTATGAGTCAGGAAAATGAGTAAGAGTATTAGAAAAATAGTAAGAGCATTAGAAAACGACGACGTGGATTGTCGATCGTTAGGACACGTGCATTCATGCATAATTTCTGCTTACTGAGCCTCGGTGGCTCATTGTTTATGTTACGTGTTGTAGGTACTGACGATCACGGTACGTGATCCGACTTTATGCGAGGCCGATCTTTTGAAGCTATCCGGCTGCTTTTGAGGTGGGAGTGTGTGTATGGATGACGACCTGTGAAGGCCGGGCGCATAGGGAGTTTTTGGCTGCACACACACACACTTGTATTTTGTGTAGACACGATTTCGACGATTCGTAGAACGAATTACGAATATTCTTTTGACATGTATATAAGACTTCCGCATGCACGTTTTAAAATGAAAAATTTTATTCGCATTTTTACGCATTGCACAATATCAAAGCATTAACACTTAGAATTAGAACGGAATACGAGGGCGGGACGACGGGTCTTGACAGAGTGGTATCAGAGCTTCGGTCACAGGTCCTGTAGACTGTCCATACACACACACTCAAAAGCACGGAAGCGGCCTTGCTTGTAAGTACCATATTATGTGAATTTCTTGTATGGTTTGATTTATTGGCCTTAGGAATTATCAGGATAGGTTGAGAAGATGGTTAGACTTAGGGGTGAAGGAAGTAGGGAGTCTGATCAGGGTAGGGATACTAACAACCCTCCTGATAGCCGGGATGCTACCATCCTGCAACTAACTGAACTGGTCCGGCAACAATCGGCTCAGATTCAGCAGCTGATCCAGCAGCAAAACGCTGGCGGACCATCAGCCAACCTACCTCCCCCGCCCGAACGAATTGAGATGATCGGGGAGAGGTTCAGGAAGCTTAATCCTCCACTGTTTGAGGATGCTGTAGACCCCACGTCCGCCGAGGACTGGCTGAGGACGCTGGAGAATATGTTCCAGCACAGCCGCACCCCTGAGGCGGAAAAGGTCATGTGCGCTGCCTACCTGCTAAGGGGGAGCGCCGGACACTGGTGGGAAACCGTCTCAGCCATCAAAAACCCCCTAACGATGAGCTGGGATAGGTTTAAGGAGATCTTCAGGGGAAAGTATTACACCGCCCCTGTCAGGGCACAGCGGATGAATGAGTTCATCAACCTCCGCCAAGGAGCAATGACAGTGGCGGAGTACATAAGGAAGTTTGAGCAGCTTTCAAGATTCGCTGCTCATATGGTTAGTACGGATGCGCTCAAGATCGAGCGGTTCATGGAAGGGTTGAAACCCGAGCTGTACAGAGACGTGAGTATGGCCGGGATACAAGGAGCCACGTACGCGCAAGTGGCTGAGAGGGCGCTTGTGGCGGAGCAAGCCGAGGCTAGAATTGCTCGCGCCCAGGAAGCAAAGCGCAAGTTTGTACAAGGGCCGCAAGGGAGCGGAAGCAACCCAAAGCGGCAGTTCGTAGCCAAGGGTGGAAAACCAAATTTCCCGAATCGGCCGGGACCACCCCCACAGTTCAACCCAAACCAGGGAAGACCCCAGTTGGACCTACCCGTATGCCCGAAGTGTGCACGGAGGCACACGGGAGTCTGCAACTCCCAAAATGCCGTCTGTTTCAAATGTGGCAAGACAGGCCATTACCTGAGGGCATGTCCGGAAGGTGGATCCGGGAGCCAAGCGGGAAACCAAGCAGCACCACCAAGGATACCGGCCCGGGTCTACACTATAACCTCCGAAGAAGCGGAAAATAACCCGGCCGTGGTGACAGGTACCCTCCTCGTTCATCAAACCCCCACATGCATCTTAGTCGACTCGGGGGCGACACACTCATTCGCATCCACTAAGTATGTCACGAGGATAGGAGTCACGCCTCATAGAGCTGAGTGTGAGTATAGCGTAACAGTTCCGAACGGGAATCCCACCCAAACTAATCACGTTTTACGGGATTGCCCCATAGTAGTCGGAGACAAGGAACTGCCCATAGACCTCATAATAATTCCTATGAATGATTATGAGGTAATTCTTGGGATGGATTGGCTATCGAAGTACGGAGCTGTCATAGACTGCCACCGCAAGATAGTCACGCTCAATGTGGACAGGGATGAACCCCTTAAGTTCGTAGGAACTAGCAAGGGGACTGCTATCTCTAGAATATCAGCGTTGAAAGCCCAACGACTGATTTGATCAGGGTGCGAAGCCTATCTGGTATTCGCTATCAAGTCAGAAGATGAGGCCTCCCCGAAGATCGAGGAAGTGCCGATAATTAAGGACTTCCCCGACGTATTTCCCGAGGAGTTACCGGGGCTACCACCCGAACGGGAAATAGAGTTTGCTATAGATCTGGTACCTGGAGCGGCACCAGTATCTAAGGCCCCATATCGGCTAGCACCGACGGAGATGAAGGAATTGAAGGATCAACTCGACGAACTCATGCAGAAGGAGTTCATACAACCGAGTTTCTCTCCTTGGGGAGCGCCGGTGCTATTCGTAAAAAAGAAAGACGGATCCATGAGATTGTGCATAGACTACAGGGAGTTAAACAAGTTAACGATAAAAAACAAGTACCCACTCCCTAGGATAGACGATCTATTCGATCAACTGCAAGGTGCAACGGTTTTCTCTAAGATCGACTTAAGATCGGGCTATCATCAATTAAGGATCCGGAAGGAAGACATCCCGAAGACAGCCTTTAGTACCCGTTATGGCCACTTTGAGTTCCTGGTGATGCCATTCGGGTTGACTAATGCGCCCGCAGCTTTTATGGACTTAATGAACCGGGTGTTCAAACCCTATCTAGATAGGTTTGTCATCGTCTTCATTGATGACATCCTAATTTACTCAAGGACGAAGGAGGAGCACGAAGAACACCTGAAAACAGTTCTAGGAATACTACGGGAGAAGCAACTATACGCCAAGTTCAAGAAGTGCGAATTCTGGCTTGACCAAGTCGCCTTCTTGGGGCATATAGTGTCAGGAGAAGGGATTTCTGTGGACCCAAAGAAGATAGAAGCTATTAGCAATTGGCCCAGGCCGACGAACGTGACGGAAATACGAAGTTTTCTCGGTCTGGCCGGATACTACAGGAAGTTCATAAAGGACTTCTCAAAGATAGCATCGACACTGACGAGGCTGACCAAGAAGAATACGCCTTTTCAGTGGACCGTAGAATGTGAACGGAGCTTCCAAGAGTTGAAAGAAAGACTTACGACGGCCCCAGTTCTCACAATACCTTCGGGAACTGGAGGATTCACCGTTTATAGCGATGCGTCTAAGAACGGGTTAGGATGCGTACTAATGCAGCACGGGAATGTAGTAGCATACGCCTCTCGTCAACTAAAAGAGTACGAGAAAAACTACCCGACGCACGACTTGGAACTGGCAGCAGTAGTCTTTGCTCTCAAGATCTGGAGGCATTACCTCTATGGAGAGCGGTGTGAGATATACACGGACCACAAAAGCCTCAAGTACTTCTTTACCCAAAAGGAGCTGAACATGAGGCAGAGGAGGTGGTTAGAATTAGTTAAGGATTACGACTGCGTAATCAACTACCACCCAGGCAAGGCGAACGTAGTAGCCGATGCTTTAAGCCGAAAAGCAGTCAGTGCAGAACTGCAACTGCTGGAAGTAGAAGTCGTAAGGTTAGGCGAAGTTGAGGCGCAGCTAGCGGCCTTAACTTTGCAACCAACACTACTGGAGCAAATTAAGACAGCATTAGGAGCAGACGAGTTGTATGCAAAAATTAAGGAGGCACAGCCGGAACAAACGACTGGAGACCTCAAAATACGGGAAGATGGACGGCTGTATTTCAAGAATCGGTTGTATGTGCCAGACGACGCCGAACTACGACGGCTAATAATGACGGAAGCACACGCTACGGCGTACTCGGTACATCCAGGAGCGACGAAGATGTACAGAGACCTCAAGGAAAACTACTGGTGGCCAGGCATGAAAAAGGACATCGCGACCTTCGTGAGTCAGTGCCTGACGTGCCAGCAGATCAAGGCCGAGCATCAAAGGCCGGCGGGAACCCTACAACCGTTACCCATTCCGGAATGGAAATGGGATAACATTACCATGGACTTTGTAGTAGGACTGCCTAGGAATGAAAAAGGGCACGACGCGATTTGGGTGATCGTCGATCGACTAACCAAGTCTGCCCATTTCCTACCAATAAGTACGACGTATTCCATGGAACGATACGCGGAGCTCTATATCCAAGAGATAGTGAGACTGCACGGCGTTCCATCATCAATAGTCTCGGATCGCGACTCCAGATTTCTATCGAAATTCTGGACGAGCTTGCAAAAGGCTATGGGAACGAAGTTATCTTTTAGCACCGCCTACCATCCGCAGACTGACGGTCAATCCGAACGGACGATACAGACGTTGGAGGACATGCTGCGAGCATGCGTACTCGATTTCAAAGGAAATTGGAGTAAGTACCTCCCACTGATCGAGTTCTCGTACAACAACAGCTACCACGTCACCATCGGGATGGCACCGTACGAAGCACTGTATGGGCCTAGGTGCAGGTCCCCAGTACATTGGGACGAGGTCGGAGAACGGGCGATGCTAGGCCCCGATATAGTACGAGAAATGACGGAAGCCATTTCTATGATACGAGAAAGAATGCGAACGGCACAAAGTCGACAGAAGAGCTACGCAGATCGAAGACGTCGACCATTGGAATTTGACGAAGGCAATATGGTGTTCGTAAAAGTATCGCCGATGAAGGGCGTAAAACGGTTCGGAAAGAAAGGAAAGCTAAGTCCTAGGTACATAGGACCATTTAGGATACTGAAAAGAGTAAGCGAGGTAGCATACCAATTGGAGCTGCCTACGTCATTAGCGCAAGTGCATGACGTGTTCCACGTCTCGACACTGCGAAAATACATAGCTGACCCGAATCACGTGCTAGAAAACGAGTCCCTACATCAGCAGTTGAAGCCGGATCTGAGTTACGAGGAGACTCCGGTGGAGATATTGATGTACGAGACTAAGAAGCTTAGGAATAAGGATATTCCTTTAGTGAAAGTACTGTGGCGAAATCAGTCCACGGAAGAAGCCACATGGGAACGGGAGGACGAAATGAGAATTCGTTATCCCGAGTTGTTTCACACGGGCTGATTTCGGGGGCGAAATCCTCCTTAAGGGGGGGAGGATGTAGGACCCCGGTCCCCGGAAATTAGGTCGGCCAATAAATTACGTGTATGAATTACGCGGGTTTCAAGAATCTTGTATGTTATTGTATGCTTATGGGAATTTATGAATTTTATGCTCGTGAAATACTACGAGAATTATGTGCAATTAAGTGTTAATGACGTGAAATTGTGATGACTCTTAATTTAGGAAGGGTAAATTCTTGGAAATGCCAAGGGAAATGGCAAATGATAATGGGATTATGAATTTAATTTGCTAATGGGCTAGAGAATAAGAAAAGGCCCAAATGGGAACCCATACCCTAACCAATAAAAAGTAAGGAAAATATCCAAATCACTTTAACACCTTAACCATACCAAAAAGTAACGAAAGAAAGAGGAAGGAGAAGGGAGCCGAGACTAAATCCGAACCAAACGCGCCTCCACAAGCTAGGAATTCGAAGTTGGTAAGTAAATACCCTCCTTAAACTCCTAAATTTCGTACCCTAGGTGTAGTTGGAGATTATTAATGGCATTAAAGGCAAGTAGTTGAGGAAAATTTGAAAACCCTAGGATTGGGGTGTAAAGGCATAATCGATGGTCTTCTTGGGGATATTGCTAGGAGTTAGTTAGCTAAACATGTCTTACAGCTTACAACTTTAATGTGAGATGATCTTGGCCTAGCATTAGACGATTTTGGGTAGGAGAAAGCTTCGAATTTAGAAAATGCTGGAAGGATTTAACGATGAAGGTGATTTTGGGAAGAAGATTGAAAACCTAGTAAATCGGGCGATTTGAGTTAATACTAACACACTAACGAAATGTTACAAATGAGGAATCGATTAAATTGAATGTAAGGGACGATTTAATCGGGCGATTTAAGCCCTAGAAGATCTCGGCGATTTAGGAGACATAAAAACCTAGAAATCGGGCGACTCCATGTAAGCTTGAAATCGGGCGACTCCATGTAAGCTTGAAATCGGGCGATTTCACTCATGGAATACCCTAAATCGACCGAAAACAGTCCCAACTCCATGCATGGATTCGGGATGACGTCATGATGATGAAAAGGCACGGCGATTTCCACTTCTTGAAGACCTCAAATCGGGCGAATTACCTTGAGCGACCATGCATGAGAAATCGGGCGAAACCCTAATGTAAGCATGCGAGGATCGGGCGATTTGATGCCTTAAGAAACCTCGGCGATTTGAGGGTTGCAAGGTCAAGAAATCGGACGATTTCTCAATCACATGCACACATGGCGAGAGTAGAACAAATCGCCGAGCTTTGATCCATGAAGTCACAAATCGGGCGATTTCATGTGTAATGCCAAAATCGACCGAAACCTAAGCTAATCGAATTCAAATCGGGCCAAGTCACATGCTAAGGAGATCGGGCAAATTTCCTTAACCATTTCGTGCACGAAATCGAGAGAACAAAGATAAATTGAAATCGGATAAATCCATGCTAGGTTAAATCCGGCGAATACAATTCCAATTTCTAACTTTCGCCGAATTTTCTAAGTCATGAATTTGATACTAACTTTACTTAGAAATTTATTGGGCAAGGGTAGCCTAGACTTAAAATTAACGAAGTATAGCCTAGCGAATTTAATGAGGTTGGATAATTTAATTCGACTTAGGGACCTTATAAAGGCGTAATACTAATACGATAATACTTATGTTTAAAGGTCGTACGTTAGGAGCGAACGGGGAGAATACTAACTACGCTCGGACGACAGGTAAGTAGAAATTCAACTACGACACGTAACTTGCCTGCGTCCAATTATGTGAACTACGTGCTCGTGCATTTTGTATAAAATGTGTACGTATGATATGATTTATTTATATGCATGATGGCATGATTTGCATATGTACATGAACATAGCATGAGCACTTGCACGCATGTGTAGTACGTAAGGAGCGAGGTAAGAGCGTGCATAAGATCGCCTGCGTGCGATGTATATTCGCCGATATTGGCGTTTGTGTTGACTCGAATGAAGAGTCACGGCTTCCCTTATGCAGCCAGTAAGGCGAATGAAGCTATAAGGTCTGAATAAGAGGCTGGGGAAAATACCCCGTATGCGGGAGATGCAACCTGGAGGATGCGGCCCGGGGCACACGCTGAGTAAGGGAAGATTCCTTCGGGTGACCTTCTAGCGTGTAAAGCACTACCCGGAGGGAAGATTTCTTCGGATGACCTTCGAGGTTAAGAACGGAATACGAGGGCGGGACTTCCTTACTAACGATGATCTGATCCGAGACTTCCTATTCATGGGCCACAAACCAAACGCCCAAAACTCCATTCACCTCCCTAACTTCACGGCAAAAGACATCCCTGGACCTTGGCGGACCCTCTTTCTGATCGTCAACAAATGCCTCTCGCCGAAGCACGTAGGGTCTGACAATGCAACCGCAACATCATGCTGATCTTCCATGGGATTGTCTTCAACAAAAATTATGATGTCGCCCAACTAATCTGGACGGACATCCTTGATCAACTACGAAGGCGAGGTCTCGGATCTGCGAAGCTAGTTCTTCTTTACCTACCGTGGCTCCCTGTCATCGTCCAACACTTTGTGGATATTCATCCAGAAATAGAGCGCCGACCCAGGACCGAAGGCTATCAAGCTCCAAAGCTCACCAAAATCCAATCAACAAAAAGCAAGCTTGATCAGGAGGCCATGATCATACTAGATCATCTCATTCGACTCCTCGATCCAACTGAGCCGGAGCTCCTAAAATACCTACGAGCCAACAACCTTGATGATGTTCCCATGGTTCAACACATCCCAGTTGAACCTAATCCCAGGGACAAGCCAACCCTCACATCCAAATATAGGTCTAGGAAGCTCTTCATCCCCACAGCCAAAACAAAAGAGAAAATCCAAAGGGGATGACAGAAGCAGTCAAGAGGAACGGCGAGTGATTGATTGGAACTCTTGGGGGAGAACGAACCCCAAGGATAGAATTAAACCCCAGTTGGGGATATAACCGGTATAAAAATCCTGTCTCACTTTACATTCAGTTATTTACTTTTTCGTGAGACAAACCCAGACCGCTTTCAAATAGCCAGGCAATATCTTTGAAATGTTTTCAGAACGTGATGTCTTTAGTTTTTGAAAAAGGGTTTAGGATATAACATTGATACTCGTACTACTTGCTGGGAAATAACGTATTCTGCAATATCGTCTTTAAGAAAATTATTTTTCAAAGAAGAACAAGCCAAATTTTTTAAAACTAAATTCACCCCCTTCTTAGGCATATTTTATACTTCATTTGGTATCAGAGAGAGGTTACTCTAGGCCACCTAGGGTCAATCCTGAGTTAAAGATCTAATGGCTTTTCTGAGTTTTGATGTACTTGCAGAGGGTCAATCCCACTCTAGGCCACATGGAACGAACTACGCAGTGTGGAAGAATCATATGATCGAATTTGTCATCGCTCTCGACTACGATCTTTCGGAGACAATCACCAATTGACCATATACAGCTACGAAAGACGATGGAACCCCAAAGGTTGCTAAAGAATACACTGCTGATGATAAAAAGGGAATCACGCGAAACGCAATGGAGAAAAACATGCTCGCATGCACACTCACACGAGAAGAATACATTCGGGTTAGTTCCTGCTCATCGGCAAAGGCTATGTGGGATATGTGGGATATGCTTCAAGTTACTCATGAAGGAACCCAACGAGTTGTGCAAGAAAGACAGGTTATGCTCACTCATCAGTACGAACTGTTCTTAATGGAATCTGACGAGACTATAAGCTAGATATATGCCAGATTCATGGGAAATCAACAAAATGTTCTCTCTCGGAAAGAAGGTTCCCGGCAATGAACCAGCCATAAAGATACTGAGAGCACTTCCAAGAAAATGGAATGCCAAGGTTACTACTATTTACGAAGCAAAGGATCTGGAAGCACTGAGCATCTCCGAATTAGAAGAACAAAAATTAGACGTCTACTTGCATTCAAATCCAACCAATAAGAATCTGATTATGACTACGGAGAAGAAGGCTTGATGAATGACTTAGCCATGCTTACAAAGAGATTCGAAAGATTCCAACAGAAAAGATATTCAAGGGGGACTTCAACAAATTCCAGAACAAAAACAAAGGAATATCCACATCTGGGAAGAAAGGTCAAAAGTGTTTTCATTGCAACAAACCAGGCCACTTTGCACATGAGTGCCCAACAACCAACAATGAGAAACCAAGAAAGCAGAAGGCCATGGTGACGGAATCAATCGACTTTTGAATGGAACAAAGCGAGGACGAGGATAACGCTTATACGGCTGATGATGATCAGGTATCTCATTCTTCCTCCATTGAGAAAATTCATATCCTAAACAGTTTATATAACAATGATTATGAACGTGACTTATCTGTTTCTGATATAGAAGAAAGTAAGGAACAATTGTGTGAATTACTTCAAATGCAGAGAGGAAGATTAAGTCGCTAAATTACTATAATAAGAAACTGATAAAGCAGCGAGATGACTTAGCTAAGGAAAAATATGAGGCCAACCTAGAGATTTCGCCACTAAAAGAATAATTAGTTACTGCTGAGAAAGTTCCATGTGACTGTGAGAAATTAGAAAAGAAAAACAATGACTTATCTAGAGATATCGAAGAACTCAGAAGTTCCTTAGATAGAGAAAAACAGAAGGTTGATATACTCATTGAGGGTAAACAGAACCTAGATATGCTCTTAAGCACTACTAGGAACATTGGTAGGTCAGGGATAGGTTATTCCACTGAAGAAAAGCAGGCTAAAAATCTGTGCCGAAGCTTAAGTGTTTTTGTTGTGGTAGAAATGGCCATTATGCATACAACTGTCCTTTAAAGAATGTTGATAAAGCTAAGTATGTTTGGAGACCTAAGAATTCATCTGTGAGTACCACTGTTGTATCTAATTGTGACAGGAGATCACCATCCATGCAGAATGATATCTTGTACGTTAAAAGAAGTTATTTCTCCACTAACATGTTAAGACCCAACAGAAATTGGGTAACTCAGAAACGTACTTCTATCTACAAGTACAAAGGAGGAATTTCAGCAAGAATAAAGCAAGTGATATCGGCAATTTTGTGTCGTTAAAGGCGTGGAGGATACGTTTCGTATGCTAACGACGCAAAAGCCAAAATCATTGGAGTTGGTACTGTCGGTAACAATTTAAATATCACTATAAATAACGTATGCTATGTTAAGAACTTATATAATTTGATAAGCATTAGCAACAATGTGACGATGGACATACGGTAGCCTTTGCTAAAGATAAATGCTTTGTCAAAAAGGATGATAAGGTTGTGTTCAGTGCATCTAGACATGGTAACATCTACTGCATTACTTTTAATAATATTGCTAACCAAAATATCAAGTGTCTAACAGTTACGCAGGATATCACATGGTTATGACACAGACGTTTGGGACATGCTAACATGGAACCGATGTCTCATATCTCATGCAATGAATTGGTGAGAGGTATTCCTGATATGAAAGCCACCAAGCACATAATTTGCAAAGCGTGCCAAATGGGGAAACAGACCAAGACGTCCTTCAAACCAAAGAATGTGATATCCACCTCGAGACCACTGGAACTGCTGCATCTTGACCATTTTGGTCCGGTACATGTTATGTCATTGAGAGGTAAACGATATGCCTTCGTTATTGTAGACGACTATACTAGGTACACGGTCTTGTTTCTTGCGCACAAAAGTGAGGCTTTAGATAACTTCGCACCACTGATTAAGAAGCTAGAAAACGAGAAAGAGATGAAAGTCCGCAAAATTAGGAGTGATAACGGTCTAGAATTTGATAGTAAATTTTTTGCATCCTGTTGTGAAAAAAATGGTTATAAGTCATAACTTTTCAGCCCAGTGGTCGAGAGGAAAAATAGAGTATTGCAAGAATTGGCTGGGACTATGCTGAGCGAATATAATACTCCAAAACATTTATGGGCTGAAGCTGTTAGTACGTCTTGTTGTGTCTCGAACAGGATTTTCCTTAGACCGATTATTAAGAGAACTCCCTATGAACTTTGGAATGATAAAACCCCTAACATATGGTATGTCACGAACCGAAACAAAAACCTTATTTCGTTCCAAACATTTACATGAATTCATGATTTTACATAATTAATTTCATGATGTGTAAATAGATAATATTAAAATTGGACTAGGGTATGATACGTTTTAGTATAAAAAATAATAATAAGTAGTGGAAGTAAATTTTATTTGGTAAGGAATTTTCGATAAAATGCCCAGCTCAAATAAATTTTCAATATATATATATCAGTAATTTTTAATAAGGTTGAAGGATTAGGTGAGCTCAAGTAGTGTTAGGAATTAATTATAGTGTCCTCTAATTACTTAAGTCTTGGGTTTATATTTTGTTATTTAATGGGTTATTAGTAGTTTGGGGAGGCAAACGATATTATGTATAAGTTAGGTGACTGGGCTTTAATATACCATTGACTTGTTAGGTGATTGGGCTTTAATATACCATTGACTTTTTAGCTTTAATATAAGTTAGGTGACTAGGCTTTAATACATAAAGCCCATACTTACCCTTATTAGGGCATTATCAAAAGAATTCCAAAGCCACCTTGTACCTTTCCTTAGATAAACACTCACTTACACACATTCCAAGGTGTCTTCACGTTAAAGCATACAAGTTAATCTTTTGATCCTTGTTTGGTAATATAAGGACCATCAAGTCGTATCAGAGCCTAACGTGGATCAATATCTTCTATTTCAATCCAGTTTTGTTCGATTCCGACGTGATTTAAGGAAGATTTTTCTTGAAAACTCATTTTCATTTTTATTTCTTTTTTTGGGCATTTTTCTAATCGTTTTCACTGATTTCTTCCTCCTAAGGCATTAGAAAACTGATTATGAGTATTTTTCTGATCTTTCACGTCGACTGCCGTCAAGTTTGAGTAGGATTTGAGCAAAAACGAGTCTAAAAATCTGTTTTTCTGGGTCTGTTCTATCACACAGTACTAAGAATTTTGAAGGTCTCGGCCGAAATGTCTTCGTTTTGCTGAGAATCGCCTGATTAAAATCTCGGCGAATTTCAGTCTTTAAAGATAGAATCGCCCGATCCGTTGCTTTATTTGACAAATTGTTCGACGCATAAATCGTCCGATTTGCTACAGTGCTCGATTTTAATTGCCGAAACCAAGCCCTTAGGATCTCTGTCGCCTGATTCAATCTATCACCCGATTCTCGCATTTTGATCTCTATCGCCCGATTCCCGCACGTTCCCGATTTTGATTTCCTAGAACTTGAGTCGCACGATTCTCTACACTTAGGACTCAAATCGCTCGAATTTGCATCTATAGAACTAGAATCGACCGATCGTCAACACTGCAAACTTTTATTAATCGAATTTTATTTATTATAACTCAAATTGCCAGATCCTCAAGCCTTAGGCAAAAGTCACCCGATTTTAACACACGACAGACGAAATTAAGTGAACTCACGTAATTTGACTCAAAACTCGAAATTATTCAAACTTGACCATTACTGATCGAAACTAACAGTTTATTTCGAAGATCTATTTCATATTTCATGTTAACGATCATTACCAAACAAAACATGGACGGCCGTGCTATTGGATTTGACAACCGTGCACCACTGCTAAGATGGGGAGAGTACCGAATTTGGAAGCAATTCTTCATCAACTTCATAAAAATCAAGGATGCCGACCTCGCCAATGACATGCTTTCCACCATTTTTGAAGGTCCAGCTCAATTTTGGACCATCATTCCTGCCCAACCCGATGCAGTTCCTGCCATCCCAGAGAGAAGAACTCCTAAGGATCCCAGTCGATACAATGATGCCGAGAGAGGACGAGCCAGAGCGGACAAGCTGCTCGACACTTCGTACTTCAAGCTTTACCAAATGATGTCAACAAGTAAGTGGACGCAATGGTTACTGCAAGGAAATCTGGGATGAAGTGTCCAAAATGATGGTTGGCACAGAAGTTAGCAACATATCAATGAAATCAAGCATCCTCACTGCCTAATTGCTTCAAAGCTAAGGAGGGGGAAGAACTTCGAGACAGTTATCTTCGTTTCTTGACCATCATCAATGAGATGAGGAAGATCAACATCCAACGTTCAAACCTTGAGCATAACATCAAATTCCTCTCCACACTTCAACCCGAGTGGGGAAGGGTTGCAGTTCTGGTCAAGCAACAGAACAAAAATCTAGACGCAATGGACATTCATTCCTTGTATGAAAACCTTTCTCAGTACTCCCAGTATGCTAAAGAAATCAAGAACGAAGGTTAGACAAATGTTGACATGGAACCTATTGCCCTCGTGTCCACTAAATCAAGCCATAGAAACTCAAAGACCTCTAAAGGAAAATAGGTCATGCAGTCTGACACTTCAGACAATTCTGAATTGGACCAAGAATCTGAGGACGAACTTGAATCCATCAAAAAGAAACTAGCCATGATCTCAGAGACAGTCAATAAGATGAGCGCTAAGAAATCATCATCTTCCTTCAACAGACAACGAACCTCAAGCGGGAAACAGAAGTTCATTACTCCCGAATAACCTGAACAAAGAAAGTTGAAACTTCAAAGAAGTGCTTCAAAAGTGGCAAACCGGGTCACTTTGCTTCTGAATGCTTTAGGGTAAAGAAAAAAAACACCGAATACTACATGAAGAAGTTTCAGCTTTCCCAATGCAAAGAGGCGGGAATTGTCCTTGTTGCTGAGGAAGAGGAATGGCTGGAGGACAACGTCAGACGAAGAGGAGGATGAGATGGCCTTCATGGTGAAGAACAATGAGTATGACTCCGATGATGAGGAAACAGGCATCGGCTTAGACAGGACGGATGTTTTCATTCGACCTGGAGGTATACACCCCATCTCTAAATGATATTATTAAACTTGAACGTAGGATAACCGAACTCTCCATGTGCATCGTAGGGATTACTCAGAACTCCACCGAAACTTTGACAAAAAATATGCTTATTAAGCAAACAACAGAAAGAGATAGCTATTCTTCAAGAATCTTTAACCTTGTCAGAAACTAAAGTGATGACTTTAGGAGAATAGGTAGAAAATAAGGAAAAACAAATTAGTGATGCTAGTAGGAACTTAAATGACAGCGAAGAAGAACGAGTAAATGTGCTTTCTCAATATGAACTAATCACCAATGAACGTGTTATCCTATATAAGAAAGTCAAAGAATTAGAGGATCTTGTCACCAAAAGAGGTCAAACTGATCAAACTATCTTTCTCAACGAACCTAGAGATGTGGACTTCTAAATCCCCGGGAAGGATTGGGCTTTCAACTCACGACTAACCCAAAGAAAGATGAAGTACTTCCTCTGTACAACATTAAATGCTTTGGGTGATCCTTGAAAACCTAATGCCCTTCGTAGGATCGACAGAAGTGACCGAATCTGACGAACAGAAACGGATGAACAAAGATTGGGCCCAAATTTCATGTAATTATACAGAATTAATAATAGCTACAAAACTAAAAGGACAAAGCTCTCTGATGATTACATGTCACCATTTGGCCCTAAAATTCAGGAAAGCTCTGACGAACAAGCTAAACCCATTTATTCATCTATTTACATTCAAGAAATTATTCGCAAATAGGCTACTTAACAACCTCTCTGAAATCAGAAAAGAAAGCCCATGCAGAAGAGAAGACTATTTTTGTTAAGCAAAATTTGCACTCTTGAAAACTTTCCTGACGCTTACAAACCCTCCACCTCCCGTCCTGTTCCCGAACCCATTACATGTAAATGCAAGCAAACTACAAGGAAAACTTCTTTATCTCACACAACTTTGTACCGCATGTACCCACAGACAAATGCCTGAGTTCTGGGGAAATGATGAAGGTTCGATCTGGCTCAGCGAAGAAGGAAACAGTCCCTGATAAGAAGAAAAAACCAGCCTCAAACCTTACTTCTCATAATGATTGATCCGAAGGCTAGAGAGAGAAACTAGAGAGAGAAAGTGACGAAAATCAGAATAGATTGTCCAAATGACGACCGATACAGCCACGCACCGCCTACCATCGCCGTCTCCGGCCATCCCTCGCAGATTTGGCCGGTCGGTGGAAGGCAGAAATAGTCCATAACGCCGGAGATCCGCCGGTGTAGGGGATTTAAACACCTGCGTCGCCTGCACGCGAACTCAACGACACAATTGATCGCGCCACCATGGGATCTACATCAGCAATGTGTGGATGTATGATGTCGTTTACAGTCGGATCCACAGGCTCTACCCTCACGGATTCTGAATTAGGAGCCCTAAGGAGCGATTACCCTAACTTTGCAGCGAAATTCGATGTCTCAGCTTATGCGGCGCTGAAAGCTAGGGTTCAGGGCTCTGAAATACTCAATACTCGAACTGAGTCGGAGTGCCTACCACCGATTGGATATCACTCTCGATGCAGCTTTACGGTGATTCAACCAATGCGCAATCCGGCGTACTAGCCTACTGTTATGAGGAATTCGGGGCCGCCAATACGAACGACGGGCAGTGTCTCACCAGCCGAATCTGAGACAGAGAAGGCCGGTGAAAGTAATTTGCTTCATAATCAGGTGATAGGAAAGGACATACAGAGCCAAGTTGGGCTGGTTGCAGCCCGGGGGTGACTAGGAAGGTGCTGGAGCCTTCGCTTGCTCGGGCCACTTTGAAGCCCAGCCATGGAGCACATACTGTCCCGCATATGACTAGCCCAGCCAAGACGATACAAGGTCAAGTCGCGGGTCCGGCATCACAGCCTAGTTATGCCAAGGTGCTCCAGGGTGTCAATGATAAGGTAAAACGGCCCTGCCTCACATATATGCCACCAGTGACCGGGGAGGGTGGTGTGATGGTTCAGCCAAAATGGGAGGTAGCAGCCAAGGGACTTGCGCACTGGAGTCATACATTTGTGGGCTACTTCCTTGGCCGGAAACCCTATCACCCTCATGCTGCACGATATTTCCGATCAATCTGGTCCCAATTGGAGGAGGTACGAGCGCCAGTTCTGGCTTCTTTAAACTGAGGTTTAGCTCGGCTACGACGATGGAGGAGGCACTCGAGGGAGGACCCTGGATCTATCAAGGTCAACCTCTGTTTCTACAGGAATGGAGATCGGGACTCACGTTGGAAAAGCAAGACCACGAGCATATTCCGACATGGGTGAAATTTCGAAACGTTCCGTTGGAATATTGGACCATGGAAGGACTAAGCGTTATAGCTAGCGCGATAGGGAAGCCGCTGTTCCCAGATGCCATGACGCTGAGTATGGAACGCATTGACTACGCCTGAGTCTGCGTCCTGAAAAATATAAAGGAGCCTTACCTAGATAGCTTTACACTGCGGCTGCCACGGCTAGACGATAGTGAAGCTGGCCTGGTTACAGTGAAGGTGGAACATAAATGGCGGCCTACTCCTTGCCACATCGGTAATCACTCACAGCCAGTCCTCATGCCGCAAAGGCAGGCACAGCAGCTGGCGCCTAAGACCAAAGCAACCAAGAGCAAGGTGGTCGTGCAGAGGTCCCGTTGGCGAAAAGGCGGTATACATATATTACTATTATTGTATATGCAATGAAATATAATAGGGCGGAGACCCAACGGCGAAAGGGCCGTATACATATATTACTATAATTGTATATGCAATGAAATATATTAGGGCGGAGACCCGTTGGCGAAAGGGCCGTATACATATATTACTATTATTGTATATGCAATGAAATATATTAGGGCGTAGATCCGTTGGCGAAAGGACCGTATACATATATTATTATTATTATTATTGTATATGTGATGAAATATATTAGGGCAGTGCCCGTTGGCGAAAGGGCTGTATACATATATTATTATTATTGTACATGTAATGAAATATATTAGGGCAATGTCCGTTGGCGAAAGGGCCGTGTATACGTATATTTATGATATGATTGGGCGCCCGTGGCGGTAGGGAGCGACTTGGAGGGTGCGACCTGAGGGTATAAGCGACACAGGGTGGAACCCTGGTGTAGGCAACCTCAGCGTGGGCTACCAGCGTGAGCGACCGCCGGCAGTCGGGGACGACCGGGTACATATGGCACCCTGGGGGAACGGTGTGCATCCTAGGGAATGGCCATCCGGCGTGGACCGCTGTCATATTTGTCCCTAGTGGACGTGAGCTTGTATGTGGTGCATAGTGAGATTAGCCGAGGGCCCTGAGTGATGTTAGTACAAGTATGACGAGCATCGGCGCAGATCGCCTTTGCGGAGTGTTAAGTGCATCGGCGCAGATCGCCTTTGCGGAGTGTTAAGTGCATCGGCGCGGATCACCTTTGCGTAGTGGTTTATGCATTGGCGTGGATTGCCTTTGCGGGGAAGGGACACGTGCATACATGCATAATTTTTGCTTACTGAGCCACAGTGGCTCATTTCTTTATGTTATGTGTTGTAGGTACATACGATCATGGTACGTGATCGCCTAGCTAGCAAGGCCTATCTTTTGAAGCTTCCGAGCGTCTTTTGGGGGTGGACGTGTGTGTATGGATGACGACCTGTGAGGCCGGGCGCATAGGAGCTTTTGCTGTGCCATCGCAACCAGCCCGAGGAATTACAAACTAGGATTAGTGTGTAGTTAGAACTCAAAGAAATCCTTTTGTCGTGGATGCATTCTTTTGGCATGTATCGGACAATGTTCCGTCATGTAAATGAAAAATGAAAATTTTCATATGCCATTCCGCAGTTCCTTCATTAAAATACGTCTTTAGGCACTTAGTATGACGCTAGAAATGGTGGCGATGGCTAGGGTCGCTACACCATGCAGCCTCACGACTTCATCTATATACAACTTGGCTAATTTTTCCAAGCTACATTTGTTACGCACAGGGAGAAAATGGGCTGATTTGGTTAAACGATCCACAATGACCCATATAGAGTCATGACCTTTTTGAGTTCGAAGCAAACCAGATACAAAATCCATTGTGATGTTTTCCCATTTCTACTCGGGAATCGGAAGGGGCTGAAGTGTGCCTGCTGGTTTCTGATTGTCAGAAACCGAAACCTCATATCATAACTTCATGCATTTACATAAATTCATGCATTCATATAAGTTATGTTAACACAGAGATATAGATAGAATAAGGTATTTGAAGTATTATAGTTCCGGGTTCTCAAAGAAATAAGTAGTGAAGGAGTGAATGTTAGGGAATTAGAATATTTCTAAGTATAAATTTTTAGGGTTTTCTCAGGTTCTGAGAAACTTTATATATATATACTAATTAAAACAATTAAATAAACTAGGAAGTTTAATGATATTCTTGAGATTCTATAAAGTGGAAAAAATATATATATATATATATATTTAAATAATTTCTAAAGCTAGATAATGAAAGCTTAGTCATGAAGGAATAGCCTTAATAATAAGATAACACATAACACATATTAGGTGGAGCTATGATAAGTATTGGTAAAATGACGATGTCATCAGGTTAGTATTACACGTTAATTTAGGATAAGAACCAAAAAGATATCTCTTAGTTGATCGAGACTTATTCGATAAAGGTTTCGAAATGTTTTCCTCAAAGATGACGAGATGTAGCTAGTAAAGACTTCGAAATTCTTTAACCAAAGAACTTGAAATTCCTTGATAGAAGGATTACGAGAACATAAGTTCTCGATATAACGGTGACAATACAAACAATTCGAGATCTATATACATATACCGATATATATTGAAAACTTAGATGTAAGAGAAGCATTCCTAATAATAATAATAATATGAAGTGTATGAGAGAAACTTATGATAGGTATAACAAAAGTGTTGATGTCATTTGATTACTAAAACACGCAAGAATAGGATAAGAAGAAAAGAGATTAGAGTTCATATTATTCTTGATAACTCGAGAAGGAAAGGAACAGTGAAGAAACAAGCTTGAATACTCAATTGTCGAAAAACAGAACTTTAAAGGAGGTATGAAGTTGTTTTGTTTATATAAGTTGAAAGTTGTATATATATAATATATATATGTGAGAGAGTATTAGCGATGATTCAGTATACTTCAAAATTTTAGGAAATTTTGTAACTTTGTATACATATATATATATATATATATATTAGGGTTTTCTAGATTTCTTAAAAGAATTCGTTCATGCTTGTAATTCGGTGTTAGAATAAGTTAGAATCAATAACTATGAATGAGTATGAAGGTTTTTAATATATATATGAAGGTAGTATGAATTTTTGATGAAATTCTTCATGTTCTTAAGAGCTTGAAGAGAAATTCGATCTGAGATGTCAAGAGGAGTTATGATAGATTTCGATACCTAGGGAATCTCGAATTGGAAATTGGATGTCGAAAACTAATGTAGACACAAACTTGAGATAAAATGTCGACAGATATATGATATCGAGATTTACAAAGGATATCGAGTTATGAATTACATAGAATGTCGAGATATTTAACAATTCAGTTAGATAAATATTGAGTTATGATGATATCGAATTACGATGTCAGAGACCTAGAAATTCTATTGGATAGAATATTGAAGTAGGATGTCGAGATTTTGATATCTAATTAGATAGAATGTCGAGTATGATGTCGAGTTATTTCGTGATGTCGAATAGGATGTCGAAACTTTGAAATCTAATTGGATGAAATGTCGAATTATGATGTCGAGATCATACATGTCAAAATATATATATATATATATATATATATATATATATATCTACATATCCGAACTAAGAAGATCTCGAGTTATGATAATTTAATTAGAAAGATCTCGAGGTTAGGAATTCGAACCACATATCGAAAGGTTTTCAGTAGTTTAAAATGAAAATCTCGACATCATTAGGAGATTTAAAGACTTCGATTTCATATGGAAGTTCTCGACAGGTGCAACTAGGATCTCAAAGCTTTAGAAAGCTCTTGCAATTTTGATTGGTAGGCAATAAAAGATGAATACAGGTGGTATCAGAGCACAACCTCTCGCAGTACGGTGCTGGTTCGGGGACGAACCAGGCGGAAGCTGGTGGGCATGTGATGCCCGGGGCCGAAGAGGGCGGGGAGTGATCGCCGGTGCCAGGGTGCACGGACAATAAGCGGTTCCTGGCAGGCTTCTAGGCGAAGGGATACATGAACGAACCGATCCGACACCCGAATGAGAGGGGATCCTGAGAATGGCAACGTATGGGCTTGTCAGGCTAAGAATCGTATAAGAGAATTGATAGTACTACTCATATCACCAAGGTCGACCTACCTTTTCGGGAGCCCATCTATAGAAACTCCGAAGTTAAGCGTGCTTGACTTGGGGAAATCTAGGGATGGGTGACCCCCTGGGATCAGCGTGCGTGTGAGCGAGTGCACGAAGCACGCTGAAAGGTTAAATGGTGATACAGTGGGGCCAGACTATCAGTTGGAGTGTGGTGGACCCAACCCCACTAGTCCCGGTAGGAACCGATGCTATAGTGATGACACCCGGTATGGGACGGGTCGTTACACTGATGCTCAGCTTTAATTTGTTGGCATGATAGACATTTTCGATACGAATTCAGCAATGTCTCGCTTCATACCTGGCCACCAATAGTATTCTCGAAGAGTTCTATACGTTTTCATGCTACCTGAAAGCATAGCATAGGTTGAAGAATGAGCTTCTTCAAGAATAAATCGGCGAAGATCTTCATCTGATGGTACGCATACGCAATTTAGAAAGACAAAAAGCCCATCGCCTCGAGTTTTGAAAGCACTCGTTTTTTCTTGTTTTTGCTTTGCAATTTGCTGTAAGCAAGTATCATGCAACTGCTTTTCTCAAATTTGCTCGAACAACGTAGGTCTCACCTCAAATTTTGCAAGTAGCGAAGCTTCACTTGACTCGCCACAATGAAGAGATATACGAAGGCCTTTAAACTACTCTAAGAGATGAAGATAATCAGACTGGATCAAAGAAAGTGAGGTTGAAGATTTTCTGCTCAATGCATCACCCACGACATTCGATTTGCCTGGATGATAGTCGATTTTAAGTCTTAGTCACTAATTAACTCCATCCGTCGTCTTTGTCGAAGATTGAGCTCCTTTTGAGTGGTGATATACTTTAAGCTTTTGTGATCCGTAAATATTCGGCACGCTGTACCATAAAGATAGTGCCTCCAGGTTTTTAACGCGAAGATAATGGCAGCTAACTCAAGATCGTGGGTCGGATAATTTTCTTCATTCTTCTTTAATTGTCTCGAGGCATAGGCAACTACTTTTCCTTCTTGCATAAGAACGCACCCCAAGCCTTGTCTTGAAGCATCGCTGTAGATGGTGAATTCTCGAATTTTCGGATCCGGCAAAGTAAGGATAGGAGCCGAGGTAAGTCGTCTTTTTAATTCTTGAAAAGCCTTCTCGCAGTTATTATTCCATTCGAATTTGGAACCCTTTCGAGTTAGCTTAGTCAATGAGGAAGCCAACAATGAAAAGTCTTTGACGAATCTTTGATAGTACCCAACTAACCCTAGGAAACTGCGTATTTCAGTAATGTTCTTCGGACGATCCCAATTCACTATGGCTTGAATTTTTGCGGGGTCAACAAAGAATCCATCTTTGGATATACGATGACCTAGAAAGCTTATTTCGCGAAGCCATAATTCACACTTCGAAAATTTTGCGTAAAGACGATGTTCTCGAAGAGTCTCCAATACCACTCTAAGATGTTGAGCATGCTCATCGTCAGATCTGGAGTATATAAGTATGTGATAAACGTATTTCAATACGTTTATCGTAGTATCTAATTGGGTTATAAAAGAGCTCTAGCAATCATTTTATGCGTTTATTCGCCCTATTTACACATATATTGATATTGAAGGAGCTTAGGACGACTTTCGGGCGAAAAGGAGAAAAAACGAGGCAAAACGGAGCAAAAACGACGGAAAAAGTCATGGGTCACGGCCGTGACATGCATCAGGCCGTGACAGGAGACAGAAGATTATACTGCCGGAAGTCACGGCCGTGACACTTATTGCACCAGGCCGTGACCCATAGCAGTAACAACATTAGAAAATTCATATCTATCAATCCAGATTTCGGATTGAGAATCCCTATGGTCAGAATCAAGATTGCCGAGTCTTCTATCTATGGTTACAATTTCAGCTCAATCGGACATCGTTTACCCCTCCATTTAAGAGAAATACGAAACTGTCGCAAGGCTGGAAAAGTGTCACGGCCGTGACACCTCTGCACGAGGCCGTGACGCACGCCAGTGGAGCTCCATTTTGTGCCCGACAGTGTCACGGCCGTGACGGGCCATGTCCCAGGCCGTGACAGTAGCGAAAATCATTATAAAAGCCCAAATTCGACCCAAAAAGAGGGGAACACTTACCAGATATCAAACCTAATCCCTCAAGAGACGAAAAAGAGCCTTGAAGAACATAGAATTGCGTCTCGGAGCGCGAGAGACGGATCAACGACGCAATCACGCCCAATTGAATGAAGGACGAAGATTCATCCACGCTACCATCCCTAATTCGCCAGTATTCAAGATCATGAGTCTTCCTTCTCTGTTCTCTATTTCTTTCGTTGTTATTCCGTCTATTATGAGTAGCTAAATTCCCTATGTGTTTGGGATTAGATGAACGCTAGGTTATTTTGTATTTAAGACGTAGTTATCGTGACTCGTGTTTATGACTATTTATCTATCTATGAAATTGTTCCGTCGCTTTAATATGTCTATGTGTTAAAGTGATCGTGTGGAAAATCGTTTAGGGCGACAGCTAAACAACGATTAGGACGTTCGTAAAAGATAGGATTTGAGTATAGGGCGAAAGCAAATACTCGATCCTCGCCGTTAGTAATTACTGAATTTTAGATCCCCGCGAGCGTTTAGGGCGACATCAAACTCGTTAGCGGGTAGGAAATTACTGCGATCTAGTCAGAATCACGTAGGAACAATAATTTACTGTCTTAGGGGATAATACCTAGCGGGATTCGAATCTCGAGCACATCTTTATTATCTGAAAGCTCTCTTACCAGTTTTAGGTGTGTTCTTTGAATCTCTAGTTGATTTAGGAGTAATCTGTTAAGATAGTTCGTAAAACCATCTGCTTATTTTATTTAGGCTAAATATCGAGTCGATAGGTCACTACTAGTACTTAATTTATTTCTTGTGTTCGATACTCGTTTACTCACATTACTGCACTACAAACGATAGGTCCACTGCCTATCGCACGTTGGTGATAGTAATTAGGTATTCGTTTTATATTATCACTTGTCGCACTTGCAAATCACATCAGCACACCACGTGTCGATCAAGTTTTTGGCGCCGTTGCCGGGGAATAAATTGATATTAGGAACACCGTAGTTCGGTAATTTAGCCACATTTATTTGACGTTTGCTTTTTCTTTACTATTTGCGCTATTTGTGTTGTTTGCGTTAGTTGTTTCTGCGTCATTATTTGTCTAATATTCTTTTCGACGTATTTATTTATTCCTTTGCTAATTTTTTGTTTTCACTCATTGAAGGTACGATTCAGCGGTGAATGACCCGAAGCCATCCATCGGGTCCCATCGTTGACGCAGACCCAGATTTCGAGCGGAAGTTACGAAGGAAACTCAAGTACAACACCGAAGGAGCTTCCACTAGCTCTCAGGACCATTTAGTTAGCTATTCAGAGGATAGTTCGCAGGAATCGACCCAACACTCACGTGTAGAGGCAGTCGTAGATAGTCCCTACACAGAAGTAGATATGGCGGACCATAGAGTGCCCGTCCACGAGGAGGAGCCATCACTACAGGACCTCCTCAAGAATGCCCATCGGACTCAAAAACAGTATTTACCTATACCGAAATTGGCCCTAAAACGTTTTTATTCGAAGGGTTCTAATTCGTGAAGTGCATTTCACTAACCCGTGAAACTCTACACAGTTAACCAAGTTCGCGAAGTGATATTCAGATTCGCGAACCCACAAAGAATTCGCGAAGTCCCTATAATTCACAAAAACAATTCACGAACTGATCGTCTCACAGTTCGCGAAGTTCAACCGACCAGCGAAGCTCATCACCTTCAGTTCGCGAATCCATGACCCGCGAACACAATTCGCGAAGTATGGCCCGCGAAATGGAATTCGCAAACCAGGACTCGCGAAGTTATTTCACACTCCCATTTCGCAAACTCACCCAATCCGCGAAACCTCACACGCACAAATTCGCGAACTAATTCGCGACCTCGCTTCACACTCCTACTTCGCGAAGCTTATTCACATCCCAAAACTCTCACTTCCTTAATGAGTCGCGAACTAGGGTTCGTGAACTCACATTTCACGACCCCATCATCACAAAAACACTATTTAACCCTAAAAATCTTAAAACTTTCGATCAACATATCATTTTCTCAAGAACACGACGAACACTTTTAAAACTTCAAAATATATAAACCTTCGAAAATTAAAACTAGTATAACACTTAAACAGATCTAACTTCTCGTATCTAACACACTCAAAACATGCTAAATCATAATTTAAAACTTAAAGGTTAAGGTAGAAATTTATACCCTCTCCAAGCTTAATTTCGACATCTGCTTGAGCTTCTCTCTCAAACTTAATTTTCCAACGGTTGATTAAATGAATACTTTTCCTGCTATTAAGTTCTCATCACTTTGCCGATGAGGCTTGGCTCTACTGGTCAAGCTGAGGCGCTTAGGGTCATGTTGGGAGAGGTCCTGGGTTCGAATCTCATCCATGTGACATTTCCCTAGGCCTGCCCACATGGGCCCAGACATGTGCGATTGACCTAGTCGGTCTGCTTAGCAAGTAGTGGATCGGCCCTGAGGTTTCACCAACGGCTTTCCCCGGTTACCAAAAAAGAAAGTTCTTATCACTTTCCTTAGTGTATTAGGCAACAAAGGAGAAAACCCAACGTTGATGTTTACCTAATACAAAAGCATTGTCTCGCACTTGTCTTCCTCTATTTAATTATCATTAGTTTATTACTATAAAATTTCCTAGTTTCAAAGGTTCAAAGCTTCAATTCGTGAAAGCACTTTGCACTTCCACACTTCACGAACCCTTGTACTCGCGAAATCCACTTCACATGCTCATAATTCGTCAGATACTATTGACCCGTGAAAACCCTTGTTTCACAAGCAATTCGCAAACCTTAATAATTCGCCAAACTTATACTTTGCGATCCCAAACATTTTCAACACGTGAAGTTCTTAGAGTTCGCGAACTACCTTAGTCCCTTATTCTAGGTTCGTGAACTTCCTAAATGTCACATTTCGCCATGTTCAAATTTCCTCTAAGCCTCATAACTAACTTCCAAACAACGTTAAATATCATATAAGCACATAAATAGATATCAAAGATGCAGTCATATAAACACATAATATGCATGCAAATTATTGGTATTGGTCCTTATATTACCAGACAAGGATCAAAAGATAGCTTAATATGTGTTGGACCCGAATGCACCAAACAAGGAATCAAGGAGGCTTTAATGGAATGAAAAGGGAGTAGTCTCACCTTTGAGTGTGTGTATTGTGTGAAAAATTTGGATAAGCCTTTGATCTTTGATTACCTTCAAAAGTGAGTTGGTAATAGCTTATATACCACATTAACCCTAGGTATATTAAGGCCCAATCACAAAGTATGAAATAATTACATTATAGTCCTAAGCCTAAGCTAAAGGATAATTACAAAATTAATCCTAAGACTTAAACTATTGACACAATCTATTAAATATCCTAACAATCTCCCCCTTTGTGTCAATTGTTGGGAGTCTTGGATCTTGAGCGTAGAGGTGGTGGATTAGCGTGTGAGTGTTTCGCGAAGCCCTAGCTTGAACTCGAAGGCGCGGAGATTCCTTCGAAGTACCATTCGATTAGCTATAGCGTCAATGAGCTTCGCGAACTTGGATCGGCAGAGAGGATCTTCTTCTGAAAGAATGCGGCAAATCTTCATGAGTTTGTCTTGGATGATGGTGAGCGTTCCATCCGAGAACTTTGCCACTTCGGAGCAGCGCAGCATCCTCATCTTTCCCTTATAATTCGAGTAGGCGACCGCCGGATCGTCTCCGTCGATCACATCGCCTTCTCGGTAGTCGTCCGCGTTCTTGAAAGATGGGCGAGTCAGATTCACCTTCTTCAGATTGTGCTCCACCGCCATCTGCAGATCGTGTGTGGCGTAGAATCTGACCTGTCGGAGCATGTGGCGTTTGATAGCCACATATCCCATGGTGACCGGTTCAGCACGTACGAGATGTCCAGAACTTCTGAGGACGAGTCTGAACTGCTTCAAGGATTCCAGCATGCTGTACAGGTCGCCCAGGCGCAGAAATTTGAAGTCCGCCTCACTGACTTCACAGTAGCTCTCATCCTGCCTCATTACTGTGAATACTGGGTAATGGACAGGTCCTTTGGACTCTTGGCGGAGGTCAGTGACTTTGCAGATGGGGGCCCGACTCATTTCCTGAGCGATGTTTTCCTCATCGGATAGCTTCCTATTTGTGCATTTGTGGCACAGAAGGCTCCATCGATAGAGCTGCTTCTTTCTTTCGCTCCAATTTTGGATGTTCATCAGCTCATATTCGTCGAAGGTTGTGATGATCTGCTCCTTGCGTCGCCAGATCCTCTTCCTGATCTCTTCTTCAAACGGCGCGGTGATCTTTTTGTTTTCCCACGGTGCTTCCGGTATATCCACCGTGGGTACATCCGTCTGAGCAGCAGGGGCCTCAGTTTGCTGCGCTTGGAATTGCAGGATGTTCTCGAGGTCGGCTGGTTCAGCGTCGTACTCCTCTCCGTCCTCGTTGTCTGCAGTGTTGATCAGCGTTAGAGAGGCTTCCATTAGCAGACGTCGAGCGTTTTCCACCAGCTTCCTGGCTGCTACTGCATCGGCGGGTGTGTACAGCCATTCATCGTTGAAGATGTAGGCTTCGATCTCGTTCTGTGCGCAGTAGACGTCCTCGGAAGCTACGTTGGGGTCGATGTTGAGAGGAGTGTCGCTGTGTGGTGGCGAGGGTGTTGCGTCGGAAGAGTTTGTGGATTGTGGGGATGGTTGTGGTGGAGATTCTGGTAGTTCAGTTGTGGTGATGGTTTTGGCAAGGATGATTTGGGTGTCGGGTGTTGTAGGTGTGGTGGTGGCCTCTAACATCGATGTGATAGTTAGAGGTTCGGAGACTGTGGGTGGAGACGGTGTGGGGGTGGTCTCTAACGTCGATGTGACGATTAGAGTTTTGGAGACGGCAGTGGGTGGTGGTGAGGGTGATTTGGTTAGTGACTCAGGGTAAATAAGGTGGGTTTTTTAGCTAGTGGGGTGTGAGGTTTCTGCTCCAGGCGTTGTTTCAGGCCCGGAGGAGGAGGACGGCGTCGAGTGGATGAGTCCTTGGGATTGTTGACCTGGCTGCCTATTCTCCCCCTCGCGGCGATCTTGATCATCGTCTTGATCGTCGCTCCTGATCCCGCTGGACTCGCCTTGAGCACGGCAAGTCATGGGTTGAGTCATCATTCTCTTCATCTGCTGTTCCTCCTCGTCGAGTTCCGTCATTGACTCGAATCTTGCTCGTAGGAGGTAGAATAGCTCCTTCGCGGAAATGGCAGAGAGAATGGCTTCAGCATCCACATTTTGAGTCGGTGGTGGCGTCTCCGGGGCCACACCTTTCCCTTTGTCGACGGTGGATGCATCGAGACGCGCGTAAACCTTATCGAGAATCGACGCCTCAAGAGTCTTTGCAAACTCTTGAAGACGAGTCTCTAGCGCGGTCTCGGTGACAAAGGTGGGTAAGGTTAACAAGTTGGATTCACGGAGAATGCCAACTGACACCGAATCGGAGAAGATTGCCGATCGGCCGCCCGTTTGCACAGGACAGGAAAAGACGGGGTCACTTAGACTTCCCGTTGGCATCATCGATGAGACGGACTCAATCGAATGATGGCCTAGGCTCACGGTTGTTGTGATGTTGGCCGTGCTAGGTCTTCCGCTCTCAGTCACAGAGACATCACCGAGCGTTCTGACAGAGTCACGAAGACTCTGTGGTGCAGTAAAAGGTGTATGTGTCCTAGAAATGGATTTACTATGGGGAGTGAGGGCACTATACTCGATGTGCATGAAGAGGATGCAGTCTGAGGCGAGGGACTGCTTGTTTCAACATCGACTATCTCCAAGTGGGATGTCGATGGTATACGTGGCTCCTCGTGGAATGAAATATCTTCCTGTAGAGAGGAAGATAAGTGGGTTGGTAGGGTCGTTTGCGTGGTTGAGCCAGATGCCACGACGTCTACTCGGGAGGTGAACACATCACCTCCTGTACCTATTGGTTCGGCTCGGCTTATCTGTGGCTGAGGAGGTCGATCGTGCTTTTGTTTCGATCGACGCTCCGTGGGGCGGCTTACGTCATCCTCTCGCGACCGTTTTCTCGGAGCGCGGGTGGAAGAGGATGCGGCGCGACTCGATGATTTTTTGGAGGTGGTGGTGGGGGTTTGGCTAGTCCCGGGGTTAGGAGCAGTGGGGTTGATCTGCGCCGTAGGGACAGTAGATAGGGGTCTGGGGCTTTCTCGGAATGAGGCGGTTGAGGCGCGATATTCCTGGACGTGTGGATTTGTCTGGTCTGCGTAGGCGAGAACTTCGTCCGGAATTATCATGGCGTGTCGATCCTTCGCCGGGGTGTTTTTCTTCGCGAACTTCTCGACCGTGGGGATGAGGAAGTGTTCCGCTGCAGGTCGGATGCGAATATTGGTGGAGTGCATGCGGAAGTGTTTGATGAAGGCTGGGAGCCACCGCATGTAAGGGATGAAGCGGTTAGTGACTCCCTTGGCGACTTCCCGGTCGCGACGTTGGATCATCGCGACGAGATCCATCCAGATGATGTCGGCGTAGTTGTACTTGTGGTTGTGGGCGATGCCGGTTAGGATGGTGAGGATTTGAAGGTTTCCGCGGTCCTGACCGGCATGCTTTCCTGACATGCACTTGTTCGCCAGCAGGTACAGTGTTCGCCAGGGTTGAGGTAGGTTGCGGGTGGTGACTTCACTGAGGACAAGTGGGCCCTTCTTCTTCTTGGTTTCTGGTTGATAGCCCAGTCGGTCAATGTCTTCAATGAGTTGATCGTGCGTCGGTAGTGGGTCATAGGGTGAGTAGACGGGGAGTTGAAGTACTTCTTGCACTATTTTGCGAGTGAGGACCACGGTTTCTTGATCAATTTGGGCGGATAAGTTTTTGGCAAGATGGAGTGGTCCTGCGATCTGCAGTGTATGCCAGAATTGTTGAAGATACACCTGTGCTTCTGGTTCGCCATGTGTGAGGGCGTGGCAAAGTGGGTGCCCTTTGAGGATTTCTGCAATCACGGGGGCATCGCACCGAAAGCTGTTCAGGTCCACCATATAGTTGTTGGGAATCAGGGCCGCCCATTTACTTAGTGGGAAGATCTGCTCGGGTGGTGGGACATAGAGACGTGTGTTGAGTTCGATGCGAGCAATGTCCCTTTGGATTGCAGCCGCCTCAAGCGCTTCAATTGTGCTTTGATCTTTGTCAGTCATATCTGTGCTTGACAGTAATTGTGATATGATTAGTATGGATTAAATTGCGAGAATGAGAAAATTCGTTAAGTAAACATATAGACATGTTGAGAGAAAAAATTAGCATTTTGTGTTAAATTTCGCATGTAATGGAAATTTCGCAGATTATAATACGTAGACATGTTGAGAAAGTTTGCGGATATAGAGGAAATTTCGCACTCAGTCTTATTCATGAATTTTGCATATAACAAGGAAATTTCGCATTTAAGGGGAATTTTCGCATGTAGCATGGAAATTTCGCATTCAGAGTATAGTTTCGCATGTATTGGGAAATTTTCGCAAGTTATAACACAAAGACATGTCGTGAGAAATTTTCGCAGATTGAGTATATTTTCGCATGTTGTGTAAAGGTTCGCATGTAATGGAAAATTCGCTAAGTGTAATTTTCGCACGCAAAGTTACTTTTTGCATATCAAGGAAATTTCGCAGGGTATAGAAAATTTTCGCATGTATTAGGAAACTTTCGCAAGTTATAGCACATAGACATGTCGTGAGAAAGTTTCGCAGTCAGAGTAAAATTTTCGCAAGTGATAGCACATAGACATGTCGTGAGAATTTTTCGCAGATTGACTAAAATTTCGCAAGTATGGAAAATTTCGCAAGTTAGGCAATCTCACAAGTTGTTCAAATTTTCGCATATAATGAAATTTTCGCAAGTTTTATGAAAGTTTCGCGGAGGGACAAAGCTTTGTGGACTGAGAAAATTTTGTTCACTGTAGTTGCGAAAAGGTGAAGGTGCGAAAAGATGTAAAGTGAAGTGAAATGTATTAGAATTTCGCGGGGCTAAACTCACTGTAGCAGAGAAGGTTTTGTCGTGAGGGAAAAAGATTTTCTCAGATAAACTTTCGCGGGACTTAACATGCTGTAGCAGCGAAAAAAAAAAAAAGTTAACACATGTAAATTCTCGAGCGAAAGTTTCGCAGTTTCTTAGTCACTGTAGCAGCGAAAATTTTCAATATAAGAAATTTCTCGGAGAAATTTTTGCGGAACCTTGCTCACTGTAGCAGCGAAATTTAACGTTTAAAGCAATTTTTATTTTTATTTTTATTTTTTTGTTTTGTTTTTTTTTTGAGAAATTTTCGCGGTGAAGAACACAGTGCGATATCGTGCGAAACGACGCAATGACTTAGCCTTAGACCTACGCAAATCTCAACCAAAATGCAATAATCGGAACTCAATCGACTCGTAATTAGGTGGGCAATGCATATTTGAGGGTATTAAACATCATAAATCTAACATGCGTTCGATTCAGAGCCGAGAAAAATTAATATTAACTTTAACAGATTTAATCAAAAACGGGGAAAAACAGGATAAAATGAATCGAACTTGGTGTATTTGACGCGTATTCATACCGAAAAGCTTGATTTTGAAGACGGAGAATGCAGATATACGGATTTTGAATACAGGTTTGACGACGACGAAGATGCGAGGGGTTGCGAATTTTGAGAGAGGGGGTTGCGAAAGTTTTGAATTTTTCTCTGGAATTTTTAGGATTGTAAAAAGTGTTAAGTGTTTAGGGTTTTAGGGGTTTTAGTCACTGTATATGCGAATTTTTGAGTTAATGGGCCGAAATTTCGTGGGCTTGGTCAAAACCTCAACTGAGCTGAATTTTCGCGGGTTTGGTCAAAGTTGGGTCCAATTGAAGTTCAATTGGTCCATTTTTGACCCTTTTTGACCAGAAAAATTAGAAATTCAACCCAAAACATTTTAATCGGTCCAATTTTGACTCAGTTTGACCAAACTTTAAAATTTCAACCCAATTTTTTTTTTTTAAATAAAATAGAAAAATCAGAAGCTCCCCTTTAATCGAGAAACTTCCCGTTTTAAATAATGGAAAATCAGACGCTCCCCCTTAATCGAAAACTCCCCCTCAAAAGACATAGTTCAGAAGACACATAGATAATGAAGTGTAGTGGAAAAGGAAATATGTACACTTTATCAAAGTTCATGTAGGGTCGATTGATCACAACTGAATATTCAACATGCCCAACATAGTCACTAGGTGTTGGAATCGTTTGACATCCAACTGTTTTGTGAAGATGTCGGCTAGTTGATCTTCGGTTGTGATGTAGTGCAATTCAATCGTGCCTTGTTCGACATGTTCTTTGATGAAGTGGTGACGAATATCTATGTGTTTCGTTCTTGAGTGATGTACAGGATTACTCATCATCGCAATAGCACTTTTTGAGTCACAGTAAATGGGAATTTTATCAGCATGAAAATTAAAATCTCGTAGTTGGGTTCTCATCCACAAAAGTTGTGAACAGCAACTAGCGGCGGCGACATATTCTGCCTCCGTCGACGAAGTTGAGACACAGTTTGCTTTCGAGACGACCAACTTACGAGTTTACCTCCCAAGAAGTGTGCAGCTCCAGAGGTGCTTTTTCGGTCCATCTTGTATCCTGCATAATCCGAGTCAGAGAATCCAACTAGTTTGAAGTCCGATAGAGTGGGGTACCACAAACCCAGATTGGGTGTTCCTTTGAGATAGCGGAGGATCCTTTTGACAGCAGTGAGATGGGATTCCTTTGGTGTTGCCTGAAAGCGAGCGCAGATTCCTGTCGAGAGAACGATGTCCGGTCGACTAGCAGTAAGGTACAAAAGAGAGCCTATTATCCCTCGATAGACGGTTTGGTCAATGGGAACACCAGATGGGTCCGCGTCGGGTCGGCCAGAGGGTGACATAGGTGTAGCAGCAGTCTTGGCATCCTTCATTCCATATTTCTCGAGGATGTCACGGATGTATTTGGACTGATTGATGAAGATTCCGTTGGGAAGTTGCTTTACTTGAAGACCAAGAAAGAAATTCAGCTCACCCATCATACTCATTTCGAATTTCTCTTTCATCAATTCTGCGAACTCTTCGCACAGTTGTGGTTTAGTCGATCCAAAAATGATGTCATCAACATAAATCTGTACAATCATTATGTCCGGGCCACTCAGCTTGGTGAAGAGAGTTGTATCGAGAGATCCTTTCTTGAACCCAGACTGAACAAGGAAGTCTGAGAGGACGTCATACCAAGCTCGGAGAGCCTGTTTTAGTCCGTAGAGGGCCTTGTAGAGTCGATATACGTGATGAGGAAACTCTTCGCTCAAGAACCCTTCAGGTTGATCAACGTACACTTCTTCTTTGAGAAATCCATTCAGAAATGCAGTCTTCACATCCATTTGGTAGACTTTAAAGTTCTTGTGAGCAGCAAAGGCAAGAAAAATTCGTATGGCTTCGATCCTGGCGACTGGGGCGAAAGTTTCATCGTAGTCGATGCCTTCTTGTTGGTTGTACCCCTTAGCCACAAGTCTTGCTTTATTGCGGATAACAACACCGTCTTCATCCTTTTTGTTCTTGAATATCCATTTTGTGCCGATAATGGATCTATTTTGGGGTCGTGGTACGAGTTCCCAAACTTGTAAACGTTCAAACTGATTTATTTCCTCCTGCATAGCAATCAGCCAATCGGGATCGTTGAGAGCTTCAGCTACTCGTGATGGTTCGACTTGACTGAGATAGCAAGCAAACAGACTTTCATTCATCGTAGCCGAACGTGTCGAAACACCGGATGTGGGGTCCCCAATAATCTGGTCTGTAGGATGAGACCGAGCCCAGTGTGGTACATTGGTCTGTGAGGAGCTAGCCGCATTTGTGTCTATTGGAGGCTCATTAGATTGGGGTCCGGTGTCCGAAGAAGAGATCTCAACCGTAGTGGATTGAGAGGGTTCATCATCAGGATCAGCAATGTTCCCAGGGTTGGGTAAAATGTCGTCTTCGTTGAGATTGAGTGTATCCAAGTTTGGAGGAACGACGTCATTGCCGATAGCTGGTGGTGTAGGTGGAGTGGGTGCAGCGGTAGGTTCAGTGGTGGCGGCGGGAGTCTTGGGAACTGGATAGAAGTACTCGAAAAGTAGATCGAGATCCAGTTCACCAGAGTAGCTCTCAGATGAGGAAGTTCCCGCCGTTGAAGGTTGACCTTTTGTCAACGACTATAGAAGACCTGGTTCTGGACTAAAATGAGCAGAAGCCATGAGGTCGCCTTCGCTTTCGTCAAAGGTGACATTTGTGCTCTCAATGACAGATCGTTTCTCCTTAAGATAGACTCTGTATGCCTTCGAGTTTATTGAATAACCAACAAAGATTCCTTCGAGTGCTTTTGGATCAAGCTTTCCCAAGATGTTGGCGATCGTTGGCAACAAAACATCGGCATCCGAAAACCCTTAGATAAGATATATCTGGTATACGACGGTAGTTCAACATCTCGTATGGAGTGCAATTGAATCTCTTGTAGATGGAAGCCCGATTCTGCGTGTAACATGCCGTTTGGATAGCTTCGCCCCAAAGAGAGTGAGGAAGTCCGGATTGGATGAGGAGAGTCCTAGCTGCTTCAACTAGTGTCCTGTTCTTACGCTCAACGACACCATTCTGTTCCGGTGTCTTCACAGCTGAGAACTGCTGAGTGATGCCCTGAGTGGCATAGAAATCACTGAGCTTCTTGTTCTTAAACTCAGTTCCGTTGTCAGTTCTGATAATCCGAACCTTCTGTCGATGAAGAGTTTGGGACGTAACAACAAACCCGATAATTACATCAGGAACTTCATCCTTTGTACGAATGAGTTTTGTCCATGTGTAGCGTGAAAAATCGTCGACAATCACAAGAATATACCGTCTTCCTCCGAGTGTGGCCGTAGGCATTGGGCCACATAGATCCATATGTAAGAGCTCGAGGATGAGCTTAGAGGACGGTGTTTCCTTGGATATGTGAGACGATCGCTTCATCTTCCCCAATTCACAGGCGGAGCAGAGGTGTTCCTTATGATATGTTAGTTGGGGTAGACCGTTGACGAGTTTATTCTGACGCAGTTTGTTGATAGTCTTGAAATTGAGATGTGAAAGACGTCGGTGCCATAGATCATTCAACTTAGGTGCAGCCCGAGAGAGAAGGCATACTGGTCGAGAGGTCGTGAGATTGAGTACGTAGAGGTGAGACGTGCGCGTTCCAGAAAGAAGTGGCAGTCCCGAGGCATCTATAATGCTGCAGATGTCAGATTCGAAGTGAACCTTGTATCCTTTGTCGCAGAAACGACCAATGCTGAAGAGATTGTAGCTCAAACCCTCAACGTAAGAGATGCCCTTGATCGTCAGTTTGTCATGGACGAGATCACCAGTTCCGAGAATTGGCGCCATTTGACTGTTTCCGAAGGAGACCCTTCCGAGATAGCGCTCGGAGAAGTTGCTCAGCAGCTCCTTGTTCCCCGTCATGTATGTGGAGCAACCCGAGTCTAGATACCACACATGACAGACCTGCAATCATCAGCAAATGTTGGGTCCCCGTTTACTGACGGGGCATTCTTGTGATACAAGTAAAATTTTCATGCGTTTAATGGGATATGTGGATTCTGAATCAGATTGTGTAGAATCTAATTTAGCTTTCCCTTTGTCATTTGTTTGATGAGGCGGGATTGTGGTTTTTCTAACCCATATTTTCCTAATTCGTGCTTGCATGTATGGCGCCTTATACATGAATTGACGTGGGTAATGTGGTTGTTGTTTTCGTGCTTCAGTTTTGGTCGCCTTTGGCTTGCGAGTAGTAGGTGAGTTTGCGTTTGACGACGAAAGACGTTTTCGCTTGACCTTAGGTTTAGGCGAGATGGGAGGATTCAGAGACGTCGTCGTAGAGAAGGTTCGCTTGCGAGGTCGAAGTGTTGCGTGTTCATGTGTTTCATATTCATGAAATCGTGGGAGAACAAAATCATTGCAGCAGCACATAGACATAAGTTTGGTAAAAGAAAGATGAGTTTTGGCAACATAATTGTCTACGAACTTTGGACAGTTTGATTCAGTACATAGAGAGGAAGGACTACGAATATAGGATGGTTTTTTCTTCTGGTCGTCGAAGAGCGGGTTCTCCTTTATTTGATACGTACTGCCTTCCAGAGACGTCGAACTCACATTCCCTGTATCCATAAGAATACTAGAGTTAGTGTTAGAACATATGTCAGCTTCAGGAGTCATTTTCGCCGTCCTCTTACATTTACATGTTTGAGAATCGGGTACTTGACTCGATGTAGAGGGATAGTTCGTATTGGGAAATTTTTCTAGTGTGTAGATTTTGCTCAGTAGCTCATCTCGCTCTTTTGCAAAGGCCTTCCTCTCTACTTCTAGTTGTCGTTCGAGTTCTGCTATGAGTAGTAGTTTCTTTGGGATGTAAGTGCGAGAGAGCACATCTTGGAAAGCAACTTCCTGTTCTTTGTTTGGGAGTAAGGTTTCGACATCCTCCGAGAGTGAGAATACCTTAGTCTTATCTCTATTATTCAATTCTGTGTAGTCATACGCGATTTCTGCCCAATGAATGTTCTGTTCTCTTGTTTCTTCTGAGATGGCAGCGGAGGATGATCTCACAAATGGCTTAAGCTGCGGGGGAGCACCATTTCTTGTTTACAAGAACGTAGTGTTGCACATGTTATGTCTTTTAACTGTTAGCGGTGTTGGATTGCAATTGCTAGACAGTCCGATCCCCCCCCGGGCGTTGTAGAATTCTGTTCCACTGGTTGGTTCAATAGGCATAAGATGCGTGAGTTTTCGTTTCTAAGGTGAAGTTGCTCTTCAAGTTCTTTCACCTTGCGGTATAGCCTAACTCTTTCCTTCGTAAGCAGTTCATATTGGGAGGCCGTCAGGAGGCGAGAAGTTTCACATGAACTAATGGCTAGTGTAGTTTCCTTAACCTTAGTCTCACTTTGTTTGTTCTTGCTTTGCAGACGTTTGACTAAAGCTTCAGAGGCCATTAGACGTTCATTTGCACAGGCAAGTTCTTCTACTTTTAGACTAAGTAAGGCATAGTTGTTTTCAAATTTTAGCTTAAGTTCATCATAATCCCTAGCGTCTACGGTGGGTTTCTTAATGGCGTATCGGTGATTAAACACATCATCGAGGTGTGAGATTCGTACCTCAGACTCAGCGTTGGTAGGAGCATTAGCTGCGTTTTCACCGGTGTGACCCATCTCCTCGTCCTCGTCATGTTCGACCAGCCTTGCCATGCAGCAATCTTCATCCTTAGGCTCCTCGTCTTCTGAAGTGTCATTCACCCATTCAGCTTCTTCGGTGAGTAGAACTTTCCCACTTTCCATCTTGCGGGTCATTCTGGCCTTACGGTCGTAGTAGCCGGAGTCCTTCATGCTTGGGGCGTGGCATTCTTTGGCAAAGTGGCCTATCTTTCCACACCGAAAGCACTTCACAGACTTTTGAGGTGCGGAGTCCTCTTCTTTCTTTGTTGGCTTGGCTTCCTCTGTGGAGTGGTCTTTTTGGTGCCGCTATAGGTTCTTTGGCGATTGGAAGAGGATGAGGATTTTTTTCCCGATCTTTGAGACCAACTTAGTGAGCATTGCCAGTTGCTTGCGTATATCACGAACATCTTCGTCTGATTCTGTATCAGCTTCGGATCCTGAAGAGGTGTCAGATACAACAGCTGGTAGCTTTCCTTTGTTCTGTTTGGTCTTAGTGGTGGAAGATCGATCATTGGTTTTGTTCGAGAGGAGGGCCAGTGGGTCGACTCGAGTGTTGGTGGACTGAGGTTGCACGTATGGGGCATAGGCAGACAGACTGTCATAAAGAGCATGGATGGAAGTGTTGGAGAGGTCCTTACTCTGAATCATCATCACGATTGCATTGCCCCAATGTGGTTTCAGGCTTCCAAGAAAGCGGTTGTTGATATCGAATTTGTCCCTCGAGATCCTGGCTTTCTTGAGTTCATTGATGACCTTCAGGTATCTGAGGTACGTGTCACACAGCTCCTCTCCTTCGTAGGCTTGGAAGTGTTCATACTGTGAGAGACAGGCTGATTTCCTCCCTTGAGCACTTTCAGTTGTTCCTGCCATGATTTCTACGAGTTCATCCCATATTTCTTTAGCAGTTGTGCAGCACTCGATGTGAGCATAGACTTCGTTGCCCATAGTGTAATACCCGTAAAATTAATACGGGATTATTTTTGTAATATTCGAAATTAATGAAGATAATTGTCGAACGAAATCGAATTTTTGGGAGCGAGCCGAAAATGTTGGTTGGGCCGAAATTGATTAGGAAGTTCAAGAAATAAAATATCAAATTATAGTAGAGCCCAAATTAAATTATCAAAGCCCAAGACAACTAGTTGGTCCAAATGAATTAAATAAAGGGATAGGGACAAGCTTCCTTAAACTAAGGGAAGCCCACGCCTAGTGCCATACTTTTATTAGATATTTTGCATAAAATAATCCTTATTTGGCTAAGGGAAAAGCGTGGTAATTGAGAAGAAAACCTCACTTACAAGCCATCAAACCAACGAAGCCAAATAAAAAGAAAAACTCATTTCTCAAACCTTCGATCATCGTGAGTAGAGCAAAAGGAAAGGAATTAGGCAAAAATCAAGAAAGGAAAGGAGTCGAACTAAGGAGGTGAGAATTCCAATCTATAAACTCATATAATTATTTCTTTGGTTAAAGAGATTAGTTAATATGTTTGATATAATAGTGGCGAACGAAGGAAGAGCAGATTTTGAGCAAGCTCGAGCTCACGTCGATCTTCAAGCCAAGAAATCAGTCGAAATTTAGCTTGGAGGATAGGTAGGTGGTTTATACCCCTACAAACCCTTTTTAAAGCGTATTACATTCCGTAAAATTATCAGAATTCGATTGGAAGGCCATTCGAATTTATACTTTTAAGTTTTATGATTTTTATTAATTTTCGTGGTATGTTATTATGTGCTATGAAGTGATTTCGAACTCAATATATGAGTTCTTGGGCTAGATGAGTTAACTGATGTGTTTATGTGACGATGAACTTGTTAAATTTCTGGAAAATTAGGGTTCGTTCATGATTCGCGAAATATGTAGTAGAAACAATGAAATTTGGTGTTTTGCGGGTTGGATTCGTGAATTGGGAGTTTTGCGAATCGGGAAATGATATGTTTTGCGGGTTGGAATAATTTGCGAATTAGGTGTAGATGGTTTGCGGGTTGATTTTAAGTTAGCGGGCCATTCTTTACTTTGCGAATCGTGAGAGAGAGAAAAACTTTGCGGGCCGTGTTATTTTGCGAATCGTGAGAGAGAGAAAAACTTTGCGGGCCGTGTTATTTTGCGAATCGGGTGAGAAATTATTTTAAAGGAAAGTAGAATTGGCCGAATTGATTTACGGGTCGCGCAAGTGTTTCGCGGGCCCAAGTATTTTGCGAACTGTGTGAGTGAAATGGTTTTCGCGGGTCAAAATTGGGATTTCGCGGGTTGAAGCTGCTTTGCGAATTGTGAGATAAGTCGCGGGCCGATTTTGAGTTTCGCGGGCCGACTTAATTTCGCGGGGTGATTCCTGTGAGTGACGTCGGGCTTCGCGCGGGCTTCAAAGTGGATTTCGCGGGCCTAATCGAACGATTTGCGAATTCGGCGATGGTTTTGCGAATTTGAATTTTGACTCGAAGTTTGCGGGTTGACCAAGTTTTAAAACGGCGATTCGCGAAGCGCGAGTGATTTCGCGAAGTCGGGTGTTGACCCGATAGTTTCGCGGGTTGACCAGCTTTTAAATGTGGGTTTCGGGCGATTATTGACCTGGGCTTTGACCAGCGATTTAATTTTGGGCTTTTGCCCTATTTTGGCCCCAAATAGTTTAAATAAGATTATTTTCAGCCCAAGTTAATTTTAAAATAAAATATTTTCGTATTATAATATATAAATAGAGTCAACCCATATTTTAAAGTATAAATAATATTTTGGGATTTTAAAACCTTCGGCCTAGTATTGGATTTTAATATAGTATAATATTTTACGAGTTATACTATTTACGACTTTACGAAGAGTGTAATGTGCTTTATGTGATTTATGATGTGTGCATTTCACGACATACACGTGTGAGAGATGTTGTACCGTATCTATACGGTGACGCCTTACGGTGTCGGATGAGTGGGGTAGAGTTACCGATTTTGGTAGTCAGGTCTAGACTCGATAGGGCACCTGGTGGGAGAGGGGGTTTGCGACACCCATCTACTCGGGATTGAGCCACCCGAGGTGTACACCACCGGTTACTATTTGGCTCAGGGACGGCAGACAGATGTGAGATTCCTGTCTACCCGGGTAGTGGTAGACTACTCGGGGCGTTACACCGAGGTGTAACACCGTCGGGATGAGATTGTGTGCGGAGGGAGCGACCCGGCGAGGCCGGCGTGGGCTACCGCATGATTATGGCGTACCTTGCCATGCGCGCGTGGGTGCCGAGTCTAGCCTAGGGCCCTGATATGTGATGAGACGTGTGCTAGGTCGAGCGTGCATATTTCATGTGAGAGGACATGGGATTGGGTTGAGTGCACGCACACATACGCATTGCATGTTTTTACTACCACCTACTGGGCGTTTTTGCTCAGGGTTTTATTTTATAGGTGAGACTGCGCCCGACACCGATGAGTGTCAGGGTTAGCTGTAGGCGGGCTGGCGGCGGTGACTCCACGGGCTTTTGAGGGCGGAGCGGTACATGGGACGCGACCTGTGGAGAGGCGTAGTTTAGTTTGGTCGGGTTAGATTTTGAGGCTTCGGCCGATGTATATAGTAACGACTTTTGTAAAACCCGACCTTTGATATATTATGTATATTATTTTATTAAGAGTTTTTAATAAATCGGGTCCTCCGCGACTTCTGTTGCGGAAATCCGCCAACTAATTTAATTAGGAAGTAGGGTCGCCACAGGTGGTATCAGAGCGTTAGGTTTTAGGTTCTGAAGACTGTCCATGTACCGCCGCTCAGAAGCCGGGAGAACCAGCCTTGCCTGTAAGTGTTATATGCTATTGTGATTATGTGAGTTGATATGTGTTCGTTTATGTGCGCTAGCTAGCATTCGAGAATGTCGAGAGGAAGACCTAGACGAGAGTTCGTAGGAGAAACGAGTCGACGGGACGAACCTGAGTCCCCGACTCCTGAACACGACACTATCCGACGGTTGACTGAATTAATCCAACGACAGTCAGACCAAATCAACAACCTCATAAATCACCAAAGCTCATCTGAGCACCGTTCCTCCCCGCAGCCCGATCGTGTGGAAATTATCGGGGAGAGGTTTCGCAAACTCAATCCTCCAAATTTCGCCGAGGCCACTAACCCTGCGGTGGCTGAAGATTGGATCGGCACAATTGAAGACCTTTTCGTATATAGTCGCGTGCCGAACAACGAGAAAGTGTTGTGCGCCGTTTCCCTACTTCGGGGAAGCGCGCGATTCTGGTGGAACACCGTGAAGGTGTTAGAAGATCCCGCTGCTATGACGTGGGAGCGTTTCAGAGAATTATTCTACGAAAAGTACTTCACTGCTCACGACCAAGAGCAGCGGATGTACGAGTTCATGAACCTGAAACAAGGGCGAATGCCAGTTGCTGAATACATTCGCAAGTTCGAGGAGTTATCCCGCTTCGCTCCTCATCTCGTAGCAACGAACGCTCTCAAAGTTACGAGATTCCTTCGGGGACTGAAACCCGAATTCTACCGAGACCTCAGCGTGGCAGGTGTGCGCCAGCTGGAATTTCGTCAGGCAACAGAACGGGCCTTAATTGCTGAGCAGGCAGAAGGTGTAGTAAGGGAAGCTCAGGAAGTGAACCGGAAGAGGGAGGCTCAGCAAGGCGGAAGCAGTCAGAAACGCCCATTCTTCGGCAAGGGCCCGAAGAATAGAGGAAATCGAGCGGGTCAGCAGATGTGGCGCCCGAACACTTATCAGGGACCGACCAACGTCCCTAATCGACCACCGAACCCGGCGCCCCAATGCCAACAATGCGGGCGGAACCACTTTGGCGTCTGCTACGGACCTCGGCCGGGACAGAGTCTTCAATGCTTTCGATGTGGAGAGACCGGACATATAGCATGGAACTGCACGAAGGGTCAGCCTCTACCACAGAATCAACCACAGAAACTGATTCGACCTCCACCAGTGTCTGCGAGAGTTTTCACATTGACGAATGAGGAGGCGGAGGCGAATCCAGCCGTAGTGACTGGTACGTTGAACATCTTTCACGTACCGACTTCCATTCTGATTGACTCCGGAGCCACACATTCGTTTGTGTCGGCCAGTTTTGTGACCCGGGCGGGAATATATCCTACCCATTCTTCGTGCAACTATATAGTTTCCTTGCCCCACGGAGACCCAACTAGGACGAACTTAGTAGTAGGAAACTGTCCTGTGAGAATTGAGGGTCGGGAATTGAATGTAGATTTGATAGTGATTCCGATGAATGATTACGACATCATATTCGGGATGGATTGGCTCTCGAAGTACGGAGCAATCATAGACTGTGCGAAGAAAGTAGTTAGGTTTCAATCGACCGAGGGAGGCGAGTTTGAATTTTCGGGAAAGGTGAACAATAAAACAATCCCTAGGATCTCTGCTTTGAAAGCTCAGCGACTCGTGAATACGGGTTGCGAAGCATTTTTGATCTTTGCGGTGAAAGCCGAAGAATCTCCTCAGCCAAAGCTAGAAAAAGTTCCTATAGTAAAGGAGTATCCCGATGTGTTTCCCGAGGATCTCCCGGGATTACCGCCGGATCGGGAGATTGAATTCGTAATCGATCTTGTGCCCGGAGCTGCCCCCATTTCTAAGGCCCCGTATCGATTAGCACCGAATGAATTGCGGGAATTGAAGGAGCAATTGGAAGAACTGTTGCAAAAGGGTTTTATTCAGCCCAGTTTCTCGCCCTGGGGAGCCCCGGTACTTTTCGTAAAGAAGAAAGACGGGTCGATGAGATTGTGTATAGATTATCGTGAACTCAATAAAATCACGATAAAGAACAAGTACCCCTTACCGAGGATAGATGATTTATTCGATCAATTACAAGGGGCAACGGTGTTCTCAAAGATCGACCTGCGTTCCGGTTATCATCAGTTGAAAATTCGTGAAAAGGATGTCCCGAAAACTGCGTTCAGCACGAGGTACGGCCACTACGAATTCTTGGTCATGCCTTTCGGGCTTACGAATGCTCCTGCCGCTTTCATGGATCTGATGAATCGAGTATTTAAGGAGTTCCTAGACCGTTTCGTTATAGTGTTTATCGATGATATCCTCGTATACTCGAAGACGAAGGAAGAACACGAAGAACATCTGAGAACGGTCCTTGGAATTCTTCGGGAGAAACAGCTGTTCGCTAAGTTTAAGAAATGCGAATTTTGGTTGGAACAAGTGGCCTTTCTGGGGCACATCATTTCGGGGAGCGGAATTTCGGTGGACCCTAGCAAGATTGAGGCAATAGAAAATTGGCCACGACCGACCACTCCCACTGAAGTAAGGAGTTTTCTCGGGCTTGCTGGATATTATCGGAAGTTTATCAAAGACTTTTCCAGCATTGCCTCAACGCTCACAAACCTGACAAAGAAGAATGTCTCGTTCAAATGGACTGAACAGTGCGAGCAAAGTTTCCAGGAGTTGAAGAAGAGACTGACGACTGCTCCAGTTTTAGCAATACCGTCGGGCACTGAAGGATTCTCGGTGTATAGTGACGCCTCGAAGAACGGCTTGGGGTGCGTGTTAATGCAGAACGGGAAGGTAATTGCTTACGCCTCCCGACAGTTGAAGCCGTACGAGAAGAATTATCCCACCCATGATCTTGAACTCGCCGCAGTAGTGTTTGCTCTCAAAATCTGGCGACACTATCTGTATGGAGAAAGTGCGAGATCTTTACAGATCACAAGAGCCTGAAGTACTTCTTCACACAGAAGGAGTTGAATATGAGGCAAAGACGCTGGCTCGAACTAGTGAAGGACTACGACTGCGTGATAAATTATCACCCAGGAAAAGCTAATGTAGTCGCAGACGCGTTGAGCCGGAAAGCTGTGAATACCGAATTGTGCCAACTCGGAGTTGAAGTAGTTCACTTCGGGGAGATTGAGACGAGATTGGCAGCGCTGACTCTCAAACCGACGCTGTTAGATCGGATCATCGAAGTGCAAAAAGTAGACGAGCTGTATTTGAAGGTTCGAGATGAACAAGATGAAAATGTCCCGTCAGACTTTGAATTTCGAGAAGACGGCAGCTTACGATTCAGAAATCGGTTGTACGTGCCTAAAGATGAAGAAATCCGTCGGACGCTGATGACAGAGGCACATGCGACAATCTACTCAGTGCATCCTGGTGCCACGAAGATGTATCGGGATTTGCGAACGAATTACTGGTGGCCAGGAATGAAGAGAGATGTCGCTACTTTCGTAAGCCGATGTCTGACTTGTCAACAGATCAAGGCAGAACACCAAAGGCCGGCAGGAATGTTGCAACCGTTGACGGTTCCCGAGTGGAAGTGGGACCACATAACCATGGATTTTGTCGTCGGATTACCCAAGACGGTGAAAGGACATGATGCAATTTGGGTAGTCGTTGATAGATTAACGAAATCTGCCCACTTTCTACCGATCAACCAGACATATCCCATGGAGAAGTTCGCAGAACTGTACATTCAAGAAATAGTGAGACTACATGGGATTCCGATGTCGATCGTTTCCGATCGCGATTCAAGATTTCTATCTCAATTCTGGGGGAGCTTACAGAAGGCGTTAGGGACCAAACTGTCGTTTAGTTCAGCCTATCATCCCCAGACGGACGGACAATCGGAAAGGACGATCCAGACGCTCGAAGATATGTTAAGGGCGTGTGTTCTGGATTTCCGAGGAAGTTGGAGTAAGTACCTCCCATTGATTGAATTTTCGTATAACAACAGCTTTCAAGCGACGATCGGGATGGCACCTTACGAAGCCTTGTATGGGCGTAAATGCCGATCCCCAGTACATTGGGATGAAATCGGCGAGAAGGCGCTATTAGGTCCTGAAATGGTTCGTGAGATGACCGAAGCTGTTAGTAAAATTCGGGAGAGGATGCAAACGGCCCAAAGTCGTCAGAAGAGTTACGCTGATAAGAGACGAAGGCCGTTGAAATTTGAAGAAGGCGATCAAGTCTTCTTGAAAATATCACCGATGAAAGGAGTTAAGAGATTCGGACGGAAAGGAAAGTTGAGTCCGAGATACATAGGACCCTTCCATATTTTGAAAAGGGTCGGTGAAGTAGCGTACCAGCTAGAACTGCCTACTTCACTAGCACAAGTCCATGACGTCTTCCATGTATCTACGTTACGGAAGTACGTTTTGGATCCAAGTCATGTGCTACGAAGCGAGACGCTTCATCAACAATTGAGACCGGATCTAAGCTATGAAGAAAGGCCGGTAGAGATTTTAATGTATGAGGTGAAGCGACTTCGAAATAAGAATATCCCCCTAGTAAAGGTCTTGTGGCGGAACCAGACAATGGAGGAAGCCACTTGGGAGCGAGAAGATGAGATGAGAGAAAAGTACCCCGAGTTATTTACGACGACTTAAATTTCGGGGACGAAATTTCTGTAAGAGGGGGAGGATGTAATACCCGTAAAATTAATACGGGATTATTTTTGTAATATTCGAAATTAATGAAGATAATTGTCGAACGAAATCGAATTTTTGGGAGCGAGCCGAAAATGTTGGTTGGGCCGAAATTGATTAGGAAGTCCAAGAAATAAAATATCAAATTATAGTAGAGCCCAAATTAAATTATCAAAGCCCAAGACAACTAGTTGGTCCAAATGAATTAAATAAAGGGATAGGGACAAGCTTCCTTAAACTAAGGGAAGCCCACGCCTAGTGCCATACTTTTATTAGATATTTTGCATAAAATAATCCTTATTTGGCTAAGGGAAAAGCGTGGTAATTGAGAAGAAAACCTCACTTACAAGCCATCAAACCAACGAAGCCAAATAAAAAGAAAAACTCATTTCTCAAACCTTCGATCATCGTGAGTAGAGCAAAAGGAAAGGAATTAGGCAAAAATCAAGAAAGGAAAGGAGTCGAACTAAGGAGGTGAGAATTCCAATCTATAAACTCATATAATTATTTCTTTGGTTAAAGAGATTAGTTAATATGTTTGATATAATAGTGGCGAACGAAGGAAGAGCAGATTTTGAGCAAGCTCGAGCTCACGTCGATCTTCAAGCCAAGAAATCAGTCGAAATTTAGCTTGGAGGATAGGTAGGTGGTTTATACCCCTACAAACCCTTTTTAAAGCGTATTACATTCCGTAAAATTATCAGAATTCGATTGGAAGGCCATTCGAATTTATACTTTTAAGTTTTATGATTTTTATTAATTTTCGTGGTATGTTATTATGTGCTATGAAGTGATTTCGAACTCAATATATGAGTTCTTGGGCTAGATGAGTTAACTGATGTGTTTATGTGACGATGAACTTGTTAAATTTCTGGAAAATTAGGGTTCGTTCATGATTCGCGAAATATGTAGTAGAAACAATGAAAATTTGGTGTTTTGCGGGTTGGATTCGTGAATTGGGAGTTTTGCGAATCGGGAAATGATATGTTTTGCGGGTTGGAATAATTTGCGAATTAGGTGTAGATGGTTTGCGGGTTGATTTTAAGTTAGCGGGCCATTCTTTACTTTGCGAATCGTGAGAGAGAGAAAAACTTTGCGGGCCGTGTTATTTTGCGAATCGTGAGAGAGAGAAAAACTTTGCGGGCCGTGTTATTTTGCGAATCGGGTGAGAAATTATTTTAAAGGAAAGTAGAATTGGCCGAATTGATTTACGGGTCGCGCAAGTGTTTCGCGGGCCCAAGTATTTTGCGAACTGTGTGAGTGAAATGGTTTTCGCGGGTCAAAATTGGGATTTCGCGGGTTGAAGCTGCTTTGCGAATTGTGAGATAAGTCGCGGGCCGATTTTGAGTTTCGCGGGCCGACTTAATTTCGCGGGGTGATTCCTGTGAGTGACGTCGGGCTTCGCGCGGGCTTCAAAGTGGATTTCGCGGGCCTAATCGAACGATTTGCGAATTCGGCGATGGTTTTGCGAATTTGAATTTTGACTCGAAGTTTGCGGGTTGACCAAGTTTTAAAACGGCGATTCGCGAAGCGCGAGTGATTTCGCGAAGTCGGGTGTTGACCCGATAGTTTCGCGGGTTGACCAGCTTTTAAATGTGGGTTTCGGGCGATTATTGACCTGGGCTTTGACCAGCGATTTAATTTTGGGCTTTTGCCCTATTTTGGCCCCAAATAGTTTAAATAAGATTATTTTCAGCCCAAGTTAATTTTAAAATAAAATATTTTCGTATTATAATATATAAATAGAGTCAACCCATATTTTAAAGTATAAATAATATTTTGGGATTTTAAAACCTTCGGCCTAGTATTGGATTTTAATATAGTATAATATTTTACGAGTTATACTATTTACGACTTTACGAAGAGTGTAATGTGCTTTATGTGATTTATGATGTGTGCATTTCACGACATACACGTGTGAGAGATGTTGTACCGTATCTATACGGTGACGCCTTACGGTGTCGGATGAGTGGGGTAGAGTTACCGATTTTGGTAGTCAGGTCTAGACTCGATAGGGCACCTGGTGGGAGAGGGGGTTTGCGACACCCATCTACTCGGGATTGAGCCACCCGAGGTGTACACCACCGGTTACTATTTGGCTCAGGGACGGCAGACAGATGTGAGATTCCTGTCTACCCGGGTAGTGGTAGACTACTCGGGGCGTTACACCGAGGTGTAACACCGTCGGGATGAGATTGTGTGCGGAGGGAGCGACCCGGCGAGGCCGGCGTGGGCTACCGCATGATTATGGCGTACCTTGCCATGCGCGCGTGGGTGCCGAGTCTAGCCTAGGGCCCTGATATGTGATGAGACGTGTGCTAGGTCGAGCGTGCATATTTCATGTGAGAGGACATGGGATTGGGTTGAGTGCACGCACACATACGCATTGCATGTTTTTACTACCACCTACTGGGCGTTTTTGCTCAGGGTTTTATTTTATAGGTGAGACTGCGCCCGACACCGATGAGTGTCAGGGTTAGCTGTAGGCGGGCTGGCGGCGGTGACTCCACGGGCTTTTGAGGGCGGAGCGGTACATGGGACGCGACCTGTGGAGAGGCGTAGTTTAGTTTAGTCGGGTTAGATTTTGAGGCTTCGGCCGATGTATATAGTAACGACTTTTGTAAAACCCGACCTTTGATATATTATGTATATTATTTTATTAAGAGTTTTTAATAAATCGGGTCCTCCGCGACTTCTGTTGCGGAAATCCGCCAACTAATTTAATTAGGAAGTAGGGTCGCCACACATAGCCTGGAAGAGGTATCCTTTGGCAGTCTCGTCGGCCTGTACGCGAGCCAGTTCATCCTCATTGATGGGACCTCTTGGAGTGCGGCGTTCATCCGTGGGAGGGTTTGCGTTTGGCTGTGCAGGGATGATTGTCCAGAACTGTGCTGGTCCGTTGAAGATGGAGTCCAGAAGGTATTGAGAGAGTGGTGCACCTTTGTTCCTGATGAATGTGAGGAACCGGTTTGTCCATATGCTGTAGTCGCCTTGTCGCAGCATCGGAGGCCTGGTGTCGGAGCCCACTGTGGAGATGTCATTCGTGGTAGACATGGTTGGTGCAGTCGAATCGTCCGTGGTTTTGATCTTGTATAGATAAGAGAGTTAGTAACGAACGATAAGAGAAATACGAGTTTAATGAGTAGAGTTTTGAGAATAAAATTGTTTAAAGAATTTCATAGAACTAAGTGAGCGTGTGTGATGGTCGACAATGTATGGAAGAGAAATATATCTTGAAATTAGGAGAAGTTCTAGAAATTTAAATCGAGACTTGAGGAGCAAAAACAAATTTTATGTCAAAAGTGGTCTAGGGTGTTAGGACTGAAGTGTTAGGATCAAATCTTCGAGAGTTTTAGAAATATTTGAAGTTCATGAAACATTCATATTTTTTTTGAAAAAGGTACTTTTAGATCGGAATTCTCAAGAATTTGTAAGTGTTAAAAATGTTTAAGGGCCGCGAAGTGTAAAGTTCACGAACCGGGGAGGTTCGCGAATCGATAGTAAAATAAGGGTTTCGCGGGTCAAAGTTAGGCAGCGTATAAACTTCGCGAATTATAACTTCTAGCCACTTTGCGAACTAGTTAAGATGGATTCGTGAAATATATTTAGGAGGATTCGTGAAATCTGACTTTGCGAAATTGTAGGGAAGTTCGCGAACTATATAGATTGGCGATTTAAGAATTGACGAATTCTATTCGGCGAACTGTATGTGGTCGAGGTGAGTTTCACGAATTAATAGTTGACTTGACGAATTGAGTTGGGAATGTGCATAGGAGATTCACGAAGCCTAAAAGAATAGAATAATTTTATTAGCCACATGGGACTTCACGAGGGGCATAAGTCATGAAATATAAATTATAAGATAAGCTTCACGAATTCCAAGGGGAAACTTCACGAACTTGGTGGGAAGTATAAGAATAAAATAACATCGTATCATGCAAGATTGACCCACTTTATGTGGTGCATTGGACAAGTATAGGAATAAAATAATATAACTAACATGCAAGCTTGGAATATTGTATACTATGTCATAAACTTCACAAATTATATTAGGGCCGCGAACGGTGAGAATTGCGAATTGAACTTCACGGACCATACCTAACTGGGCGAATTATATTGAGCAACGAACCTCGCGAATTTAGAGACGGGCGTATCACGAACTTAGGGTCACGAATCCTAACATTTTCGACACATGAGTTCGCGAAATAGGGGTTCCAATTCACAAATTAAGTTAGATTGACGAACTAGGATAATTTTGGCGAATTTATAGAATTTCACGAACTAAATGGATTTCGCGAATCAAACTTCACGGGCCGGCCTAGTTTGGCGAAGTGAGTACGAATTTAAATAGGGGCGTTCAAAGTGTTAAATATATTGATTCGCAAAAATGAGTTTCGCTAACCCTAGAAGATCGCGAACTCGATGGGGAAATGTGAGACTTAGCGAACGAAAGCTTGGAAAATTGTGAGCTCGTGAACTAAATATTTCGTGAATTAATGGGAAGGACGGGAATTTCACGAACTAAGGCGGAGAATTTCACGAATTGAGAGGTAAATAAGGGAGAGAGTTCGCAGAATGTGGTATATGGTATTTTGCGAGTTGTGAAAAGTCTTTGGTCATTTCGCGAAGTGAAGGAGAATTAGATAGTTTCACTAAATATAAGGGTGTAGGAATAGCTCGGGAACCAAGTTAAAAGACATTAAACTTCACTAATTTTATATACTTCACGAATTTAATAAGTTTTTTTTTTTTTTTTTTGGAATAGGTCCCAGTTTTATATATATATGAGTGAATGTATACAGAATGGGTGCGAGTATAACTCAACACATGCAACCAGTAACATGCTACTGGTGAACAAACCATATGTTAAACATAACTAACTACCATGCCACTCTCCATAGCCGCCGAATAGCAGCCTGCTGTAGAGCATACTTCTCGCCTATAGTCCCAAGCCGTGCACCAAGAATACCGAGGGCCGTGGCCACGACATGGGTTGGGGTAGAACGGATGTGCTCCCTCCATCTCCTGTTCCGCTCCTGCCAAATGTGATAGACAATCGATGCAAGGACATGTCGATAGGCAATATGAACTAAATGTCGGCTTCGCCACTTCAGAGCAGCCCAGTGAATGCTCCTGTCCCATTCAATATATGGTATCCGCCACCGTATCCTGTCCCTAAGTATTCGTCGGCAACGCAACGAAAAGGGGCAAGAAAAGAAGAGGTGAGAGATCGTCTCCCGACTCCCGGTATCACAGAGGAGGCAGGCATCCGTTCCTGCGCGCTGATCCACCCATGGTAAGCTACGAACGGATAGACGGCCTCGTATAGCAAGCCAGAGAATGAACTCATGGCGTGGTATACGTAAACAGCCCCCGAAGAGAGAAGCCCAAATGACTCTGTCCCGCCGCGGTCGAGTGGCCTCACGAACCGCCCTCGAAGAGTAACGTCCATCGGGAGTCCCTATCCAGCGAACACGATCAGACTGCGACGGATCCACCTGTGGTAAAAGAGGGCCAAACTCCAGAAACTCGGATGACGTCATGGCTGGCCAAGACCAACCATCCGACGTAATGACCTCACTGAGGCGTGAGTCATGCGGCAGTCCCATCACCATCGGCCCCCGAGGATATCTCTCCATCATCGAGGTCATCAGCAGCCAAGGGTCCTTCCATAGCCATATGGAACGCCCGTCTCCCACCTGATAAGATATGAAGGAACGGAGGACGTGCCGAAGCTTGAGCAACTTCTTCCAACTCCAAGAGGTGTTGCTCCCCGGCGAGATCTCCCAAAGCGATCTGTTATGCAGTCTAGTGCAGTACAGCCAGTCAACCCAAATCGAGTCTGGAGCATGCGAGGCCACACTCCATAAATGTCGAAGAAGCAGTGCTCGATTTTCGGTCTCAATGGGGCGTATCCCAAGTCCTCCCTCGGCGATCGGTAGACAAATATCAGCCCATGCAACTCGCGCCGGTGAGTCAGCCCATAAGAATGTCCTCAAGCGCGCCTCAATAGCCCGAATAACCCCTTAGGGAGAAGGAATATACCCGCCCAATAGATATGAAGTGCAGAGAGAACGGACTTAATAAGTTGCACTCTCCCAGCGTAAGAGAGCGACTTGTTCAGCCATGAACCCAACCTCCTATCGACCTTCTGCACTAAAGGCGCACAATCAGAAATAGATAGTCTACCTGGAATCAATGGAACTCCCAGGTAGCGCACAGGCAGATGCCCCTGAGGAATGCCTAGAATCGTCTGAAACTGCGCCGATGAGCTCTCAGCGCGCTTGCTCACAAACATCTCGCTCTTGGCCGGGCTCGGCTCTAACCCCGAAGCCGCCGCAAAGTCATCCAGCGCTGCCTTAAGAATCCCAATCGAAACCTCATCAGCATGACAAAAGAGTAATAGATCATCCGCAAACGCAAGCATGGCCAGCTTCGACGTCTCACAACGCCAGTGATAAAGAAATCGCGGTTCATGGCAGATGCGGTGTGTAACCATCCCCCGTAAAATCTCCATAACCAACGTGAAAAGGTACGGGGACAAAGGGTCTCCTTGTCGAAGACCTCTCTTCCCTTGGAAGTACCCCGCCTGCGCTCCGTGTAGGTTAATAGAAAAGGTCGTCGTAGTGACACAACAGCGAATCCAATCCACAAATGTCGGGTGGAAACCCATTGCTTCCATAGCAGCCAGCAAAAAACTCCACTCGACCTTATCGTAGGCCTTAGCCAAATCCACCTTGAGCGCAACGCGAGGGGGACGGCTCATGCTGTTATACCCCAAACATATCTCCTGGGCTAACAGAATGTTATCACTGATCTTCCGTCCCGGAATGAAAGCCGTCTGAGTCGGATGAACAAGCTCCCCAAGAACAAGCTTCAACCTGTTGGCAATAACCTTAGAGATTACCTTAAACAGGACGTTGCAGCACGAGATAGGTCTATAGTCAGCCGCTGTCCTCGGTGAGTCCCCCTTTGGAATGAGCGTGATGGACGTGCTATTAAGACCCTTAAGCAACCGGCCCGTCAAAAAGAAGTCCTGAACCGCGAGAATGAGATCCTCCCCAATAATACTCCACGCCGCTTTAAAGAAAGCGGCCGTAAATCCGTCCGGTCCCGGAGCTTTCTCGTCCCCCATGGAGAAGAGAGCCTCCTTGATCTCAGTCGGCTCAATGGGTCTAATCATATGAGTAGCCGTATCCCCCGAAAGAGATCGAGTGATATAAGGCGCAAGATCCGCTTGGGTAACCTGATTAGGCCTCGCCGAGACGCCCAACAGGTCTCGATAGAATCGCACCAACTCATCCCGAACGGCCCCCTCACCATGGATCAGCTCCCCGCTCTCAGAATCCAATGCAAGAATCCGATTCCTTGCGCGTCGCATAGCTACCCTTCGGAAAAAGAATGACGTACACTGATCACCCTCCTTAAGCCAGGATAGCTTGGCCCGTTGTGACAACGCAGAGTGCTCCATATCAACCGCCCTCGTGTATAAGTCCCGGCAGAATCGCTCCAAGTCATGGAAGAAAGTCTCATCCGGGTATCTGCTTGTGAAATCTTGACAAATGTCGAGGAATCGCTTGGCCTCAGCAACATTCATCGCTAGGTCCCCCTTCGACCTACGCATCTGTCGAAATATATGCTTGAGGTCCTTAAGGCGCCTTGTGAGAACATACATAGGGTAACCGGGTCGCGCAACCTCCCAAACCCGCTGAACTTGCGCCAAAAAGGATGCATCGTGTATCAAATAGTTATCGAAGCGAAACGTCGATAACCTCGGGGCACCACGGACTTCGCCGAGAAGCAACGGGCTATGATCAGAAGGCCCGGGCAAATCAGCCCTATAGGAGCAATCGGGGTACTTGGCGAACCACACCGGATTACCAATCACACGGTCGAGTCTTCGCCAGATTCCCGCCTCGGCCCTTTGCTGATTATACCACGTAAAAAAATTGTCCGGTATGCGGCAACGTCATCAAATCCGCTCGAAGCAAGCAGTCGCGTAAATCACGGGTATCTCGATCAGTAATGACTCCTCCCCTTCCCTCCGCAGCTTCAACAATAGCATTAAAGTCACCTAAGACAATCCATGGGTCATTGTGGCATAGCGCGGACGTACCAACAATATCCTCCCAAAGCTCGCACCTCTCCTCCCTTCGGTTCTTTCCATAAATGAAAGATAAGTAGGTTGTCTCATTAGCAGCAATAGAGAACACCTTACAATGGATAGATTGCGCAGTAAAGGCCTCCACCGAGACCTGAATCCAAGATGGGTCCCATCCAACCCAAATGCGTGATCCGGGGCCTCCATCATAATCAAAAAACCACGTCCATGCAGAGTTAATTCTGCCCGAGATGGAATCTGCATTAACTGTTGAAACCCTAGTCTCCAAGAGAGCAATCAAATGCAAACCGTTACGTGCCACCAACTCCTCCACTCCCCTCCCGTGGTCCCGCTTATTGAGACCACGCACATTCCACACCCCGACACTTGATCAGGAGGCCATGATCGATCATGGATCACCCCTCGAGCGTGCTGCATAATTAGGACCCGAGGATGTAGAAGGTATATCACCAGATTCGGAGAGACCCTGAAGTACCGAGAAGAAGTTCCTATCAGCTCCGGCCGTCTTCGAGAGAGCCGCCACTCCATTCAGCCGAGGAGGGCTTCTTCTTGGGGAAGTAAGTCTCGGCGATCTATGTCTAGGCGATGGATTAGGATTAATCCGTGGCTCGTCGTGAGAAGGCCGGCTGGACGTTGCCACATTGTCGTGGTCCGTAACTTTCGCTTTTCCCTTGCGGCCCACACGTTTCCATTCACGATCGGGTTGGGCTCCAACCGGTTCGTTTGCGCGACGCCGGGGTTGGACCCGGGCTGGATTATTCCCCTTATTTCGTGGACATGCGGCCGTTGAATGCATCCATGATTCACACTCCCCGCATTTTGTTGGCTTCCATTCATACTCGACCCGTACAAGAACGCTCCCATCCCATCCACCATCGGCATTCGGTAGGCGAATCTGAAACTTGTCGATAAACGGCTCATCTAACTTCTTCATGACACAAACTCGCGCAAAGTCAATACGAGTCATGTTGGTCGTCCCACCATCCGTAAACAATGGACGCCCTACCGCACTAGCCACAACACCGAGGCCCTCCAGAGTCCAGAATTCCCCGGGCACGTGCCATAATCGAATCCAAAGAGGAATCTCAGATTGGTCCCGCTTATCAAGGGCCATGCCCGGCCGCCATGCCTCAAGAAATAGAGGCTGCCCATGCATAAGCCACGGGCCTCCTTCCAACACACGGTTCATCGCCTCCTCGGACTCAAACCGGAACTTAAAGAACCCGTTTTGTGTCGCCTTGACCTCGACAACACCCGCCCACAGATTACGGAAAAATCTCTCAACGAAAGGAAAGAACGGTTTCTTCCCAAGGAAATATCCAACAAGTGTATGTTCCCAACGCGCGAAACCCTTCTTCGCAACATCCCACGTGGGTCGTACTTCAAGCACGCCGTCAATGAGCGTAGGTGGCGTATAGTCCAACTTGATTCGCGTCATGTTCTCCCGCCCCATCGTAGAAGAACCAATGAGTCTAGCCGCATACGAATCAGAAACCCTAGGCCCATGAACGGGAACCCTACGTTTCGGCGATGGAACTATCGTGTCGTCGACATCACGGTTGGCTTGAATATGTTCATGTGGCAGCACGTCGTCGTTAGCACCATCAGAAATAGCAACTTTCGGCGGCGGTGGTGTACCCTTCCGATCGGCAGCCCGTTTCAAAATGGATACAACCGGACGTCGATTTGGATCCCATCTCCGATCAGACCTATCATGGACCTTCGAACCCTGCGCAGCCTCCCTAGAGACGGTCATAGCCGACGCGGAACTCGCCGGGATAGGATCGGCAGTTTTAGGTGTAGCAGTAGAAAACCCTAGAAATTTAGGGTTTCGCTGAGATTCCGTTGCCAAATCCGTTGACGGCTCAGAACGATGGCCGATCGATGAATTCTGGCCTGTCGTGGTCGCAGCCATATCCACGGTCACCTTCCTCCCCATAACACGATCAGCTAATGCTTTACACGCTTCAAAATCAAAGGAAGCTGCGAACTCGGGATATTTCAACCGTATAAATTCTAGATCTTGAGCTAAATCCCGCGTTGAACGATCTAAACCGGTATTCGATTCCGTAATATCAAGCGATCCAAATGAAATCCTCTCAGATCGATTCAGACCATTGTCGCAATCTGCCAAAGAAGAAGAGCCGCCACGTTTCTTGGTCACCAAGAGATCGAACGCGGCCCCATTATCACGTAAACCAGATCCCGGGAAATTCTCCAATTCCGGCGTTAGTATCCTAATCACCCGATCAGACGAAGGCACGGATGACATCAGAGAACCAATCATGGTCGAAGAGGACGCCATGAAATCAGATTCAAGGGCGATCGTAACAGCCCTTGACGAGTTTGAACGAGAAATTCAAACACAATAAGACAAGAAGGATAAAAATCCTTCCACCGCCGTGAGAATCCGGCGATGGAGGGGCAGGAAGGATCGACGACGATCTGCAAGGTGTTGAAGATCGGCGCCGGTGAGGTGATGGAAGTAGGCGGGAATCAAATTTTGAAAAGATGGCTAGGGTTTTTCGTGTGTGTGAAAATCGCACACAGTAATGGTGTTTTTTTTTCCCTTCTACTTTCGATGAATTTAATAAGTCATGAATTAGGAACCATGCGTTTAGCCTCATGAATGCTATTTCACGAATCATTAGTGAGTGCATGCATATGCTTACCGGTGGCTTTTGTGCTCTCTGAGCGGATCCCGTGTACTTTTTCTTTTTTTAGTGACCAATTCCCAAAAAAAAATTATGAAGTCATGCCCTGGAATTTTACGAACCAACAACTTCACGAACTTGAGGAATAGTTCGCGAACTAGGTGAAATTTCACGAGCCAAGGGTAGTTCGTGGATTCCACCAATTAATCTAACACTTCACGAGTTGACTTGACTTAGTAAATTTCAATATCCATTTATCCGATAGATAAGCATTCTAACACTTAGGAAATTCTAGAATTTAGATAGTACGCTGACGATACAATTATAAGCCTAGGGTCAGGGACTAATAATTTCGAAGGATCACTAGCTAACTATCTACGGATGCCAGGTAAGTGGGAATATCAACTACAACACATAAAAATTCTGTACGCATTGTTTACGTGGCTATGTGATTCAATGATACTATGTGATTTACTATATGGCATGAACTACACATTACATGACATGGCATGACAAGTCTTGTGGCATTTTCATACATGCATTCTCATGTGTATACACGAGTCTCACAAGAGTTTTAAGACATGACATGAGCTACGTATAATCGCCGGGGCGCGAATAGTAATTACTAATATTAGTATGTCACCCTTTTAAGACAATACACGTGCAAGACAAGACGTATAATACGGCTCTTCTAATGCTACGAGGTGACTTCCTATGTCACCGTTTTCAAGACAACACACGTGCAAGACAAGACGTGTAATACGGACGAATGCCCTCGTAGCAAGATTGGCCGAGGGCCCTACAAGACAAGACACGTGCAAGACAAGACGTGTATTAGGGACCCTACAAGACAAGACAAGACATGACACGATTTTGTGAGGATTAGTGAGCACTGGCGCATATGCCTCAGCAAGTCATGACACGGGCACATCATGCATAATTCCTACTTACTGGGCTATATAAGCTCATCCCATGTTTTATGTGTTGTAGGTCCCAGCGAACACGGTATTTGATTGCCTAGCCGGCAAGGCATTCTTTTGAAGCTTCCGAGCGACTTTTGGGGGTGGTGTGTACGTGGATGACGACCTGTGAGGCCGGGCGCATAGGATCCTTTTGCTGCGAATGTATACACGTCCCATGTAATTAGGACATGAATGTAGTTAGGAAGTTAATGTAATTCATTTGACGTATACAGAAAAGGAACTCCGTTATGGAAAAAGGAAAAATTACATATGCACTTTCGTATCTCTTTTAAGTTATTGCCTCGTTAGGCACTTAGGATAACGCTAGAAATGGTGGCGATGGCTAGGGTCGCTACATACAGGGTGCTATTGTATTCTCGAAAATCGATCTCCGTTCGGGATACCATCAGTTAAAGATCAGGGAATTAGATGTTCCTAAAACAGCGTTCAGTACGAGGTGCGGCCATTAGGAGTTTTTGGTCATGCCTTTCGGACTGACAAATGCCCCAGTTGCATTTATGGATCTTATGAATCGAGTCTTTAAAGACTATCTTGATCGCTTCGTTATCGTCTTCATTGATTATATTTTGATTTATTCTAAGACGAATGAAGAACACGAGAACCATTTACAAACCGTATTAGGAATCCTGTGAGAGAAACAATTCTACGCCAAATTCAAGAAATGTGAATTTTGGCTTGAGAAGTAGCTTTCTTGGGAAATGTGATTTCTGGAAATGGAATCTCTATGGACCCGAGTAAGATTGAGGCTGTGAACAATTGGCTGCGACTGACTACTCCAACCGAGGTTCGAAGTTTCCTAGGACTTGCGGGGAATCTTACAAGGAATAATGTGCCTTTCAAATGGACTGAAGCGTGCGAACAAAGTTTCCAGGAGTTGAAGAAGCGACTCACTTCTGCTCCCATTCTAACAATACCATCGGGAATGGGAGGATTCTCAGTCTATAGCGACGCCTCAAAAAATGGCCTAGGATGCGTGCTGATGCAAAATGGAAAAGTGATCATGTATGCCTCCAGACAATTGAAGGAATACGAGAAGAATTACCCGACCCACGACCTGGAATTAGCAGCAATGGTTTTCGCTCTGAAGATCTGGAGACACTACCTTTACGGAGAAAGGTGCGAAATTTTCACTGACCATAAGAGCCTGAAGTACTTCTTCACCCAAAAGAAGCTAAACATGCGACAACGACGTTGGCTGGAGCTTGACAAAGACTACGACTGCGTTATTAATTATCATCCGGGCAAAGCGAACGTAGTCGCAGACGCGCTGAGTCTAAAAACAATGACCACATAATTGCATAGGATTGTAGTGGAAGTGGTTGCCTTAGGTGAAGTTGAAACAAAACTAGCAACACTAACTCTTCAGCCTATGTTGCTAGAACGAATCAGAAAGGCCCAAGAAGAGGATGAATTTTATCTGAAGATGAAAGATGCGTTACCTGAAGACTTCGAAACCCGAGAAAATGGAACCCTGCTGTACAAGAATCGGCTGTACGTACCCAATGATGAAGAGTTACGACGAACGATAATGAAAGAAGCACACGCAACAACGTACTCCGTGCACCCGGGCACAACAAAGATGTACCAAAATTTGCGGATTACTTATGGGAAGAACTGATTCACTTCTCCGCTTCACGTGTAGATGATGCATGGGTGGTGATGGGGGACTTTAATACCATCCTTCATGCGGGTGATGGCTGAGGGGGTACGCCTTAGGAGCGTGATATGTCGGAGTTTCGAACTGTCTCACACGAGCTGACCTGCTCTCCCTCCCCTCGACGGGGCAGGAATTCACTTGGTATAATCAGCAACGGGCCGTCGCGGGCATCAGGTGGAGATTGGATCGCATGCTGGGAAACCCGCAGTGGTTTGCTAGATATCAGGATGCGTGCATTTGGTGCGAGCTCCCTGCCACGTTGGACCACTCACCTCTGTCGCTGGGGGTTGCACCGACTAGGCGGGGACCGAGTTTTCGCTTTGAAAACTCTCTTACTAAGGAGTCGGGGTTCTTTGATCAAGTCAAACGTATTTGGGGCATTCCTATGGTGGGATTTCTGATGTTTGTGTTGGTCCGACGGCTGAAGCTACTGAAGCCGGTGTTCATGCGGATGCGACGCGCTAAAGGCGACCTTGCGGCCAATGTGGCCGAGGCCATGTAACGACCCGTCCCATACCAGGTGTCACTGTAGCATCCGTCCCTACCGGGACATGTGGGGTTGGGCCCACCATACTCCGACTGATAGTCTGGCCCCACTTTACCACCATTTTAACCTTTCAGCGTGCTTCGTCCTCGCTCACGAGCACCCTGGGCAAACTTCCCAGGGGGTCACCCATCCCTAGATTGCTCCAAGTCAAGCACGCTTAACTTCGGAGTTTCTATAGGTGGACTCCCGAAAAGGTAGGTCGACCTTGGTGATATTAGTAGTACTATCAATTCTATTATACGATTCTTAGCCTGACATGCCCATACATTGTCAGTCTCAGGATCCCCTCTCATTCGGGTGTTGGATCGGTTCGTTCATGTACCCCTTCGCCTAGAAGCCTGCCAGGAGCCGCTCCTTGTCCGTGCACCCTGGCACCGGCGATCACTCCCCGCCCTCTTCGGCCCTGGGCGTCACATGCCCACCAGCTTCCGCCTGGTTCGTCCCCGAACCAGCACCGTACTGCGAGAGGTTGTGCTCTGATAGCACCTGTAACGACCCGTCCCATACCAGGTGTCACTGTAGCATCCGTCCCTACCGGGACCTGTGGGGTTGGGCCCACCATACTCCGACTGATAGTCTGGCCCCACTGTACCACCATTTTAACCTTTTAGCGTGCTTCGTCCTCGCTCACACGCACCCTGGGCAAACTTCCCAGGGGGTCACCCATCCCTAGATTGCTCCAAGTCAAGCACGCTTAACTTCGGAGTTTCTATAGATGGACTCCCGAAAAGGTAGGTCGACCTTGGTGATATGAGTAGTACTATCAATTCTATTATACGATTCTTAGCCTGACACGCCCATACATTGTCAGTCTCAGGATCCCCTCTCATTCGGGTGTTGGATCGGTTTGTTCATGTACCCCTTCGCCTAGAAGCCTGCCAGGAGCCGCTCCTTGTCCGTGCACCCTGGCACCGGCGATCACTCCCCGCCCTCTTCGGCCCCGGGCATCACAGGCCATGCGGTTCTTGGGGATTGCACAGGACTTTTCGGCGTGGTCTCCATTAGAGGGACGGTTCCATGACCTTGAAAGACAGTGCCGGATCACCTACGCCAGGGCTGTGGAGGTCGAGGCTGTGGAGGTCGAGCATACGGCGCTGTCTCAACGGGCAAAGCTTGCTTGGCTCAAGGATGGTGACCAGTGCTCCTCCTTTTTCTTCAAGAAAGTAGCGCTGCGATGAGTGATAAATCGTATTATATCCTCGGAAACCACGGGTGACAACCTACTTGACACACCGGAGGACGTCGAGGAGGAGCTACTTGGGTTCTATCAGGGACTTTTGGGCGAGTCATCACGTGCTACACCTGTCACTCTGGCTGAGGTGGAAGGGGCTATCAGGCGCACGCTTTCCCCAGCGGCGTCTTTAGACATGGTCCGGCCAGTTGACGAGGTGGAGATTAGACAGGCGCTTTTCTCTATGGTGGATGAGAAAGCGCCGGGGCTGGATGGTTATACGACTGCGTTTTTCAAAGCAGGGTGGGAGACAGTGGGCCGAGACGTCATTCGTGCGATGAAGGAGTTTTTCTCTACTGGCCGTCTTTTACAGGGGCTCAATAGCACGCTGATCACGCTAATACCCAAGTGTGAGTCGCCGACAGCTTTCGGCCCATATCGTGTTGCAATGTTTTATATAAAGTTATCTCGAAGGTCTTGGCGAACCGGTTGAAGCCTGTTCTGGGGGGACTGGTTCATACATCACCGACGGCGTTTGTTCCTGGAAGGCAGATCAATGATAACATCCTTCTGGCCCAGGAACTTTGCCTTGGCTTTACGAGTAAGGGTCGACCTCCTCGAGCTATGCTTAAGGTGGACTTGGCAAAGGCCTACAACAAGGTGGAATGGAGTTTCTTATTAGCAACGCTACAGGCTATGAGATTCCGCTCGAGGTTTATTGAGTGGATACGGAGCTGCTTGACGACGCCCACATTCTCCATCAACCTGAATGGTCGTTCGGCGGGTTTCTTCGCTGGCAAGAGAGGCATACATCAGGGTGATTCTATGGAGGTGCTCCATGTTCTTGTCGAGAGTCGCATACAGGCAGAACCCAGATTTCGCTACCATTGGCGCTGTGAGTCCACATCACTACCGATGCTGATTTTTGCGGACGATCTACTTCTTTTTTGCCATGCAGATGCTGTTTCTGTAGGGGTCCTGAAGACCGCCTTGAGGTTTTTCTCGGAGCTATCTGGGTTGCATCCTAATCCGGACAAGAGCGAGCTGTACCTTTCACGGAGGTGGAGGGGCTAAAGGAACAGTTAATGTCGTTGACGGGCTTTCGTGAGGGTCGACTTCCTGTTCGCTATTTTGGGGTCCCACTAATTGCTTCTCGGCTCTCGATTGGTGACTGTACTCCCCTGCTGCGACGTGTTGATGCGCGCTTGAGGTCATGGCTTAATCACACCTTGTCTTATGCGGGCAGGGTGCAACTGATAAAGTCGGTCCTTCGAGCACTACACGTCTACTGGTCTGGGGTGTTCTTGCTGCCCAAGGGTGTTATTCGCACATTAGAGTCAGTCCCTCGGCCAAGGTTGCTTGGGATGATGTCTGTCTCCCTCTTTCTGAAGGAGGATTGGGGCTTCGTTCCATCGCTAATGATAACAGGGCACTTCTTATCCAGCTATTATGGAGGGTGATCGTTCGGGCGCCTGACCCGATCTAGGTAGAATGGTTGTACAGTACACGTTTGCATGCACGCTCACCTTTAAGATCGGTGATGGATCATTATTTATGTTATGAGGCGTGGATGCGGTCTAAGCCGTTAAGGAATCGCTATCCTCGAGGACCACTTGCGATGGGGCTACCGTTGGGGATTCGCTTGAGCTCAGTTATAAATGATCATGGTTAGAATTGGCTAGGACGGTCAGCGGCTGAGTATCTTGAGTTTAGTCGCCACCTTCCACAGGTTGATCCGACTTCGACTGATGCGGTTCATTGGAATGGAGCGCCGGATGGCCGGCCCACGGCACGCTTGGTCAGGGAGGCGTTGCGTTTACATCGATCGATTGTCCCTTGGGCGGTGTTATTTGGAGGACCTCTCAGGGTTCCTAGGTACGAGTTCATCCTTTGGCTGGGCATTCGTGATCGATCGTTTATCGACCAGGGATAAGCCATGGGTGGCACAGCGCACGGGGTCCCCTGCCTGCATTCTTTGCGATGCGCTCCACTTCGAGACTGTCCAGCACCTAGTTTTTGATTGTAACTTTTCGACCCAATGTGTTTGACTACTGCGGCGGCGGATCAGGTGGGTATGGCCTTATACGGACTGGCGAGAGGGCATCTTGTGGGCTGCACTGCGATGGCGTCGGCAGCACCTCCTACAGGCTGCTTATCGTCATGTCTTAGCTTCTCTGGTGTACCATATCTGGCAGGCCCGTAACAAGCGTTGGAAGGAGGGGCCTATCACGACTCCGGACAGGCTCGTGGCGACCGTTCTCGACATGGCTTGCATGCGGCTTCTTGGGACATCCCCCAAGTTTGAGTTTAGCGGGCGGCTATACGACGTCTTTGGCGTGTAGCTTAGTAGTGTTTCGTTGATTTTTGTTGACTGTGGCGTTTGGTAGTGTTAGCTAGTATTGTGTTACTGGCTTGCTCGTGAGAGATAACACTCTCACTCATCTTGTACATTTACCCATTCTTTTATATATATACGGAATTTAATCCAAAAAAAGGACATCGCCACATTCGTAAATAGATGTATGACTTGCCAACTAATCAAAGCTGAACACCAGCGACCAGCTGGAACTCTGCAGCCTTTACCAATTCCTGAATGGAAATGGGACCACATCACGATGGACTTCGTCGTTGGTTTGCCTAAAACGACTAAAGGCCACGATGCCATTTGGGTGATTGTTGATCGCTTAACCAAATCGACTCATTTCATTCCTATCAGCTCCACTTTTTCCATGGAATGTTATGCTAAATTGTATATTCAGAAAATTATTCGACTCCATGGAATTCCAATTTCTATCGTCTCGGATCGAGATTCGAGATTTCTATCCAACTTTTGGCAAAGTTTATTGAAAGCAATAGGAACGAAGCTCTTGTTCAGTACTGCATATCATCCTCAGACCGACGGGCAGTCTGAACAAACGATCCAAACCCTTGAGGACATGTTACGGGCATATGTGCTAGATTTTAAAGGAAATTGGAGAAAGTACAGTCCACTGATCGAATTCTCTTACAATAATAGCTTCCACGCTACGATTGGAATGGCGTCATATGAAACGTTATACGGACGCAAAAGCCGATCCCCAGTCCATTGGGACGAAATCGGCGAACGAGCACTATTAGGACCCGATATGATTCGAGAAATGACAGAAGCTATTACGCAAATTCGGGAAAGGATGCGAACTGCTCAGAGTCGGCAGAAAAGCTACGCAGATCACAGGCGACGACCTCTAGAATTCGCAGAAGACGATCAAGTATTTCTAAAGATTTCCCCGATGAAATGCATTAAGCGCTTCGGGCGAAAGGGCAAGTTGAGGCCCAGATACATAGGCCCATTCAGAATTATCAAAAGAGTCGGCAAAGTCGCGTATCAATTAGAATTGCCGGCTTCATTATCGCAAGTTCACGACGTATTTCACGTATCGACATTATGAAAGTACGTCGTGTACTCGAGCCACATGATACAGAACGAGTTTCTTTATCAGCAGCTCAAGCCTGACTTGAGTTACGAGTAGCAACTTGTAGAAATTTTGATGTATGAAATGAAACAGCTCCGGAATAAAACTATTCCGTTATTTAACGTATTGTGGCGGAATCAATCAATTGAGGAAGCCACTTGGGAGCGTGAGGACGATATGAGAGTTCGTTATCCCGAGTTATTCCAGTTGGCGTAATTTCGGGGACGAAATTCTTTTAAGGGGGGAGGATGTAATACCTGTAAAATTTAATACGGGGTTTTATGTAATGAATTATGTGATTTTGGGTGGATTAGGGTCTTACAAAGAAATCAAACTGTTGGAATAAATAGAAGTGGGCCACATGAGAATTTCAAATAAAGGCGCAAAGGCCCAAAGGTATGGAATTAGATAAGATCACCTTTCTTAGAACTAGAGGAAAAACCAATGTCTAATCAAGCCATAAAAATCGATGTGATATACATCTAATATACAAGGAATACTTAAGTAAAAGAAACCCTCAATTCCCACAAAAGAAGAACAAGGGATAATTAAAGAGTAAGAACTCAAGAAATCTCCAACAACTCGAAAGGCTCCAAAATTCCTTGTGAGGTATGTAAGAATACTTATGATTCATATAGATGATTCACTCTCGATAGTATATACTCTTACATGATATATATACATATATATATATATACGATATTAAATAGGTTACATAACATTGATAGGAGGATAGTATAAATTCGGTGAAGCTCTCAAAATGAATTAAAGGCTTGCAAAAATACTGTTTGAAAGCTAACATGCTTAGGCGTTCTAAAGTTTTAAGTTAGTACTCACGTTCATGAGTCAATAATTTTCGAAAATTACTATGTTAAGAAAACCCTAAGTATTAAGTTCGAGTTATGTACGATATTAATTCTAAGGAAGTAGAAACTTGTCATGTCTGCTTTTTAGAATTCAGTATGTCCATCACCGATGTAGTGTTCTAAGACATACCGTATCCTGGGTTAGGAGTAATTTTTGAATCTGATCTTAATGATATATGAAGTTCGTTTTTAGGATTTTTGAAGGAATCGGGCGATTCCACTTCATACGAGTATCGGCCGATTTAGCTTATTCAGCTTATTCTAACTTAATAAATTTCATATAGTAAGTTTCGGTTGATTATGAGATTCTCCGTGTTGTATATATAAGGTTTAATTCTTAATTGATCGGGCAACGAGTGAATCGGGCGATTGGGGAATTAAGCAATCGGGCGATTTGAACACACGATGAATGAGAACTACTTGAAGCCATCAAGGAGCGATTAGAACTGAGGAAGAGCATAAGACATGCGCTGGGCTTGCGCAGGTCATACTATGCCCGACGAGGACAGATAGCGCGGAAGAATACCATTTGTAATTGTGCTGTGATTTTATTAGCTGTCTTTGTGATTAGGGGCTTTATTTGTATTTGTCCTTAGTTTAGGACTAGCTTGTTATTTATACCAAGTTTGTTTGGTATAAATACCTTGTACACATTTGAGCTTAATAGAGAATTTTAGTCAATTGATCCGAAGTACTCGCAAATCTAATTCTAGAGAGAGAAAATCTTAATTCATTCTCTCACTACACGAATTCTCTCTCAAGTTCTTCAAAGAAGGTTTTCGATCGAAATCTCGTTTTCTATAATTCTAATCGATTTCCTTGGAATTTGAGTCTAGGATCATATGAGTTGATAATCGAGGACCTAACAGTTAAATGTCATCAAAAGCACATAATTTCATGAAATTCACTTAGGCACATAACCAATGCACACAAATTCATATGGTCATATGGGCATAAAACATGTTATGGAAATTTATACAGTCACATGGGCATAAAATGTGCGTGCAAATTTATTGGCTAATTTCTACAGATATTTGCTCCAATTCCCTTTAAAATCCAAAACACATGCCCACTACATGTCTTCCAAAGTTTGAATAGTTTGCTCTGAATGCCCGTCAGTCTGGGGATGATAAGCCGTACAAAAAGACAACTTAGTTGCCATCGCTTTCTGCAGACTCATCCAAAATTTAGATAAGAACCGCGAGTCTCGATCTGAGATAATCGAGAACGGAATCCCGTGGAGTCGAAAAATTTCCAGAATATAAAGTTTCGCGTATCGCTCCATGGAAAATATCGAGCTTATTGGTAGAAAGTGTACAGACTTGGTCAATCGATCGACTATAATCCAAATAACGTCATAGCCTTTTACAGTCTTCAGCATGCCGACGGCGAAGTCCATTGTAATATGGTTCCACTTCCATTCAGGTATTGGCAAAGGCTGTAATGTCCTTGCCGGTCGTTGATGCTCCGCCTTTATTTGTTGGCAAGTTAAACATTGACTTACGAACATTGCAATGTCTCTTTTCATTCCCGACCACCAATAATTTATTCATAGATCTCGATACATTTTTCTAGCTCCTGGATGTACCGAATAAGTTGTGCCGTGTGCTTCCGTCATTATGGTTCTTCGAATTTCTGCGTCATCAGGAACATATATCCGGTTCTTATAATACAGACTCCCTTCCTCTTGTATTCTGAAAGCCGATGCAGGTTGTTCCATTTGTGTGTCTTTGATTTTCAAATAAAGTTCGTCATTTTCTGGTGCCCTCTTGATCTGTTCCAGTATCGTAGGTTGCAAAGTTAATGCCGCAAACTTTGCTTCAACTTCGCCCAACTGCACTATCTCTACTTCCAATAATTGCAACTCCGCATTTACAGCTTTTCGGCTTAATGTATCCGCCACCATATTTGCTTTGCCTGGGTGGTAACTTATTACGCAATCATAGTCCTTAACAAGTTCAAGCCACCGTCGCTGTCTCATATTTAATTCCTTTTGAGTGAACAAATATTTCAGACTCTTTTGATCGGCGAAAATCTTGCATTGCTCCCCGTATAAATAATGTCTCCAAATTTTTAGAGCAAAGACTACTGCAGCTAGCTTCAAGTCATGAGTGGGATAGTTCTTTTCATACCCCTTTAATTGTCGAGAGGCATATGCGACTACGTTCCCATTTTGCATTAATACGCAACCTAGACCATTCCTTCATGCAGACCGAAAATCCTACAGTATGATATTGTAAGAACTGGAGCTGAAGTGAGTCATTTCTTTAACTCTTGAAAACTTTGCTCGCATTCCTCGCTCAAATGGAATGGAACATTCTTCTTTGTTAATTTCATCAAAGTTGAGGCAATCTTTGAGAAGTCTTTAATAACTTTCTGTAGTACCCAGCTAGGCCAAGAAAACTACGTACTTCTGTGAATTGTTGGCTGAGGCCAATTGTTCATAGCTTCAATTTTGCTAGGATTCCGAAACAATGTGTCCTAAAAATGCAACTTGACTCAACCAGAACTCACATTTCTTGAACTTGGCGTATAATTTATTTTCTCGTAATATTTCAAGAACAGTCTTCAAATGTTGTTCGTGTTCTTCCCTCGTCTTCGAGTAGATAAGAATGTCATCGATGAACACAATGACAAATTTGTCCAGATATTGCTTAAATACCCGATTCATTAAATCCATAAATGTCGTTGGCGCAATTGTCACCCCGAAAGGCATAACTAAGAATTCGTAGTGTCCATATGTGGTCGTGAATGCCGTCTTCGGAATGTCTTCTTCTCGAACCTTCAGTTGATGATATCCCTAACGTAAATCAATTTTTGAGAACACTGTTGCATGTTGTAGTTGATCAAATAAATCATAAATCCTTGGTAATGGATAGTTGTTCTTGATTGTTATCTTGATCAGCTCCCTGTAATCAATACATAGTCGCATCAACCCATTCTTCTTTCGCACGAACAGATTTGGTGCTCCCCAAGGAGAAAAACTGGGTCGAATAAAGCCCTTCTGTAATAAATCGTCCAACTGTTCCTTTAACTCCTTCAATTCAGCAGGTGCTAACCGATAGTGAGTCTTAGAGATTGGAGCAGACCCCGGTATTAGATCGATCGTAAATTCAATTTCAAGATCTGGGGGTAGCCCTGGCAAATCCTCAGGAAACACGTCGGGAAAATCACACACCACTGGTACATCCTCTAGTTTCGGAGATGGATGTTCCTCTGACTTTACTGCAAAGACTAAATAAGCCTCGCATCCCGCCTTGATCAAATGTTGCGCCTTTATCGCTGAAATTTTAGAAATATTCCTCTCTTTGGTTGTTCCCTCAAACGTGAAAGGCTCACTATTGTCAGCGTTGAATGTAACTGTCTTGCATTGCAGTCAATGACAGCTTCATACTTTGATAACCAGTCCATTCCAAGAATCACTTCATAGTCGATCATTGAAATGACTATTAAATCCACGAATAATTCTCGTCCGTGAACTAACACGGGACAACTCCGTAAAACCAAGTTGGTTCACATCGCAATTCCATGTGGAACGGTCACATTATATTCGCAGTCAGACAGGTTAGGTGTAATACCGAGTATCGCCACGTATTTAGTGGATGCAAATTAATGCGTGGCTCCTGAATCTACTAATATGCATGTTGGGATTTGGTGTATAAAGAGAGTACCTGCCACCACAAACAGATTGGCCTCCGCTTCCTCTGAAGTCAACGTATACACCCGAGCTGGAACAGTTGGTGGTTTCGCCTGATTCATAACTTGACCTCCTGGTGCATTTTCCGGGCATGCTCTTGCAAAATGTCCCGTCTTCCCTTACTTGAAACAGGTAGCATTCTGTGAAAAATAAATGCCTTGATGACATCGTCCACATCTCGGACAAATTGGTATTGTTGTTGGGGGTCTCGTATGATTAAGATTCGGTTGCTGAGATGGCCCAGATCTGTTCTGAAAATTTGGCTTCCCACCTTTTGGAACAAAAGGTCGTTTCTACTACTCCCGCTCTTCTTTGTTACTTGTACAAACTTTCGCTTTGCCTCCTGAGCACGAATAGTTCGTGTCTCAGCCTGTTCTGCCACCATCGCTCGCTCCGCCACTTGAGCATATGAAACTCCTTGTAGTCCGACCATATTAACATCGCGATACAACTCCGGCTTCAGACCCTCGAGAAATCGTTCGATCTTCAGACCATCAGTGCTCACCATATGTTGTTAGGTCCTCGATTATCAACTCAAACAATCCTAGGCATGAATTCTAAGGTAATCGATTAAAATGATAGAAATTGAATCTCGATCGAAAACCTTCCAATGAAGAACACGAGAGAGAAACTTTGTAGTGAGAGAATGATTTCTAACTTTCTCTCTCTAGAATTGAATTAGCAAGCCTTTCGAATCGATTTTCTAATTTTCTATATTCAGCTCAATCGTTTGTACAAGTATTTATACCAAACAAGCTTGGTATAAATAACAGACTAGTCCTAATCTATGGACTAATACAAATAAAGCCCCTAATTACAAGGACAACTAATGAAATCAAGCACAATTAAATATAGTCTCTACAATCTCCCCCTTTGTGCTTGATTGCTCTTCCGTTCCATTTCTCCTCGTCGGGCAAAGTACGATCTTCTCAAGCCCAGCGCATGCTCAAAGTTCCTTAGACTGTTTCGCAGCTCCAGGCGCTCCTCGATGTCAGCAAGGAGTTCCAGCGTCAGAGGTTGTTCTCTTACGAACCGATGTATGGACAGCCTTGTCTCTCTGTTGATTTCTTCCAATCTTTGTTCTATGTTTTTCCTGATGACCTTGAGAGTTCCATCACAAAATTTGTGAATCTCAGTCTTCAGCATCAATCTATTCTTCTCTGCATTGGATTGTGATAGATGATTCCTCAGACTGAGCTGATATGAATGTGATTGTTGGAAAGCGCTTCGATCTCAGGTCCTTTGTTAACAGGAGCGGTCATGTTCACCTTCTTCATGTTGCTCTCTAGAGCCATCTGAAGGTCGTGTGCGGTGAAGTATTTGACTTGTCGCATCATGAACCGGTAGAGTCCATCGAGTCCTTCTTTCTTGATGAAGCCTTGAGGACCCTTGTACTTCTCTATGTAGAGCTGGTAGAGATGGTACACCTCCTCATAAGGAAGGTAGGGTAGGTCGCTCTCGCTGAGTTCTTCTCGAGTTCTGTCTACTCTCTCAATTACGTAAAACGGCGTTGGAAGTCCTCCTTTGGCGCAGTAGACGCTTAGCAGCTGGCAGATAGGAGATAGACTCTTATAATGATTCCTAGCTTGCGCTTTAGTCATCTTCATCCTTACGTCTGGTCCGAGATGTGTCAGCATCCAAAGATACGTCATTCTCTTTTGCTGTTCCCAGTGAGAAATCCCTCAAATTCGTTTAACTCCATTACTTTATTCGCTGACCTCCATATGTTTTCCCGAACTTCTTCAAGAAAGGGAATTTCTATTCTGATGTTCTCCCATGGCGTATCTATTCGAACGGTTCCTGGCATCATTCTTGGAGGGGGATCCGCTCTTTGAGCAATCAGCTCGGCTAGCCTTGGGCGATCTGCTTCATGATCTTCACCTTCCTGAAGCTCTTTGTCTTCTATGAGCACAAGGTCCACCGAAGCTTGCTGCAAGAACTGTTGAACGTCCTTGAGCCTTTGTCTCTGATGCTCGTCGGGCATGGAGTGAGTCATCCACTATCCTTCGAATATGTACTTGTCGAGGATCTCATGTGGGTTGACTCCACTTCCAGATGGTCCCGATTGGTCTGGAGCAGTTGATGGAGTTGCTTGAGTCCGTGCTAGGTTGATGAGCATGGCAGCACTTGCTTCTTCTTCCGAAAGCAAGGGGCTTGTGAAAATCGGTGGTGTGGGCGGAGGTGTCCTTAGGTGAAAGGATGGTGGGTCGATTTGGGTTATAGTATGGGTAGTACGGTGCGTGGTATGGGTTGATTGGGTTATAGGTTGTGAGGTTTCAGCGGCTCCAGCGCTTGTATGTGTCGCGCCCGAGCTCCGTCCTTGACGTCTGGTCATTAGTCTAGGTCTCCTCTCCCCCTCATGACGTCCTTGATCGTCTGGGTCATCATGTCTGCATTTGGAGCGGGAGCCTTGACCTTGACAAGTGTCGGTCGGGTCAGGACGGTCCACGAGACGTCGGAAGAGGTCTTCTTATTCGGGCGTTCGTGTGGTTAGCTCGAGCAGTCAGGTGACCAAGATGGAGTGGAGGTCGCTGATGGGAACGGTGGCTGGGTTTATGAGGTTGTGGGTGAGGATAGGTGTGGCGAAGGGTGTGGGTTGTGTGGGTTGAGGTGGAGTGAGGATCAGTTGAGAGGAAGACGGCTCCGAGATAGGTGCTTTCCCACGATCTTGGCGGGATGTCTCGATTGCATTGCGCACGCTCTCCATAATGTTCTCTTCAAACGACTTGAAAGCTTCGGAGAGGGCTGCCTGAAGTCTGTCTTCGGTCACGTATGAGACGGACGCCTCCGTCGAGGATGGACCAGGACGACTGATGTCGCCTGTTGACAACCCTTGAGAACACCTGCTCCTCAGGTTGGCTCAGAGTCACTTGAGGTTGTGACTGTTCGAGACTTCCACCCAATCCTTGAGGTGAACCACTAGGATTCTCCTCTATGGGTGTTACGGCAGGTTCTGATTGAACCTGTGACCCAGACACTGGTATGGTGTGCGGTGTCTCAAGATTGAGCAAAGAGTGGTCCGCAGCACTTGTAGTGATGATCGGCGCGATGTTTGGTACGGTGGTGACGGTGGTGAAGATGGACTCAAATGATACACTTAGTCGTCTCGGAGTCCTTCTTATTAATTGAATCTCCTCATCAGACTCGGTGTCTGATGAGGTAGCCGTGTGAAGTGAGAGTCCTCGTGCTGCATCCTCACTGGCTGGTTCCGTCATCTGAAGCTCGGAGGGCTGAATTCTTGAGATTAGAGCCTCGGTCTCTGGCATAGTAGCCGGTGGTGGTGAGGTGTGTCCCGCTTCTGCTTCGAGCGATGCTTCTTGAGATAGTACCTTCTCAATAGGTACTTCGAGCATGCTGACATGGATGGACACTTCAGCACCAAGTGATACTTGTGGAGCTTCGAGTTCCAACTCTTGAGCCACAGCATCGATCAGCGTGGCTTCAACATCTGGCATTGTTTCCTCATGAGTTGGGGGCTCCATCTCTAGTTCCTGAGCCACTTCATCTATCATCGTGTCTTCAGGACTAGCATGTTGTTGCTGTGATTGTGGAGGACTCACGTTGTAGTCTGTCAGGGGCCCTCGAATCATCTGTTCAGTGAGATGATTTTCCCGACAGTAGAGCCTATAGGTGTCTCTCGAGGGGTTGGCGAGACGAAGCATCTCGAACGAAATCGCCATCGACGGTTGGTCCATATCCGTGAGCTTCGGGTGATGGAAGAACTTCAGATGAGGGGGCTGGTAATTTCCTCCAGGAGGCAGGCGACTGATGTCCTCGTATAGTTCCATGAAATGGCGAATGATAACAGAGAACCATCTCGCATACGGCACAATTTTGGACCGTTTGTTCTCTTTCTGTCTGATCTGTTCTGCAAGGTCGTTCCAGATCAGTTGGGCGAAATCGGAATTTCGCGAGAACATTACTCCGTGAAATATCCGGAGGATGTTGCCGTTGCCTTTGTCGAAGCCTGCATGCTTCGGGGACAAACACTTGTTGATTATTCCAAAAAGTGTCTTCCACGAATGGGGAATCTCGTTGCTCTGCATCTGAGCTAGCTTGGTGAGCGGCGGACGGTACCCCATTTGAAGGAAATCGTGAATCAGCTCAGCGTCTGATGGCAGTGTGTCATAATTGTGACTGTAAGGAAGGTCGAGGACGAGGCCGAAATTGTTCTTGTTCATGTTGATATGCCTAGTCCCGATCACCGAAATGAAGCTGTATGCTCCTTCAATCACATGACTCGTGATCATTCCCCAAAACTTCTGAAGGTAGACCATTGGTACGGAGGCAGTTATCGTGAGAGCGTGCCAGAGGGAATGGCCTTGTAGAATAGACACGATTATCTCGTCCGGACATCTGAAAGTTGTCAGGTCGAGCTGATAGTTTGTGTCTTGTACATTCAGGTACATGTTTCGCTCATAGATGTGGTTGTATGTCGGATAACGATCCATCTGAGAATTAATAGGAAATCACAGATCATTTGTTCATAATACACAATTTGGGAAAATTTTATTTGTATCAAACCATAATGATCCAGCATGTGATAGTATGTTTGATAATTTGGCAATTGAGAAACAGATATGAAGCACATAGGTCATATGGAGTGATGGTTTGAAAATAATTTTTGATACATGTATATAAGCTATAGTTAAGTGCGATCGAAAAATATTCTAAAGTGTTTTAAATCTCGCGAGAATTAAAACTTCTCAATTTTAATTTCCTAAGCGCTGAATTCAAATATAAAATCTCCGTTCAATTTACGATTGAGAATTTTAGTCGCTAGATTTCGCGACAGTGAAAAAGACTTAGAAAATTTTACTAAGTGTTGAAACGTTATTTGTGTCACTGTAGCCGAGAAATTTTACGCTCGAGAAAAATTTCGTGTAAATTTGCGATCGAGAAAATTAAAATCCGTGCAAATTTACGATCGAGAAATTTTCACGTCTTGACTAAAATTTTCGTCGAGATTTTAGTCGAGCGAGAAAGTTTTTCGATTGTAAGTAAGCTTTCCGCTGCGAAGTTTGACGATCGAGAATTTCGTCAATCAAAAGACTAAGTCAACTGTTGAGAAACTTAGTTTTATCGATCAAATTTTCGCTGCATGTTTACGATCGAAAAATTTTATCGTCGAAAAACTAATTTTATCGCCGCTAAAATTTTTGACCGAAATAGAAATGAAATCGAAAATTATTTTGCGATAGTAAGTTTTGCGCTCGAATTAAATTGCATCCTTTTACTTATTCTACGCATTAATTTTTTGCTCGCATTAAATTCTAATTGAATTTCTCGATAGTAAGTTAATTAACAATCTGCGTTAGTTAACTTGTCGACTAAGTCAAAATTCAGCGATCGAAAATCTTTTACGACACAAACAGTATCCCAATTAAATTTATATCCAATTGGAACGATTTGCGATCGAGAAAGTTATGCGACTGCTTCATATGTTCAAAAACCCGAAAAGTCGAATCTTAGAAATTGAACTCTAAAACACAGATAATCAACGATTTATCCTACCAGATTGATCGAAAAACCTTAAGACTGTCATATTAAGCAGAGATTGTATCAAATAAACACATAACAAGCTCTAAATTCTACAAAATAACCTACGGTTTTTCAAATATATCTCAGTCGAAAAACCAAATCGTAAATCGAACGAAAAATTCCAGAATGTGGATGCTAATGATGAAAATCAATACGCAACCACTTAAAAGTAGTCGAATCTACCTCTGAAAGACAGTTAAGAGTTGAAAATCAAAGAAAAGGTTGTTTGATTTTGAGATTCTGTCTTTCGGATGAGTTTTTCGCGAGAGAAAGATTTTCGACTGTTGATATTCGTGTAAGGGTTTAGCGAAAAAAAATTTCGACTGCAAAAAGTGAATTTTTAATTAATGAGTGGATTTGATGTGTTGGGTTTTCGATGGGACATTTCCGTTACTGCAATAGATCAGGCCCAACACTATTTTTGCTCGAGAAACTATAGATAAGGCCCACTACTATTTACGCTCGAGAAACTTTGAATTGAAAAATTTATCTCCTAGTCAGTTTCTCAACCATAAGTTTTGCAATTGAGATAAAATTCAGGACCATCACTATTTACGCATGAGAAAATTGGAATTGAAAATTACTCTTCTATCCAATTTCTCGATCGTAAATTTCTCTTAAATTTTCAGATTGACCACAATTTCAAAATAAGACCACAAAATTACTCCCCCTAAAAACAACAGTGTAATTAACTCCCTGTATTTTCAACGGAATGACATCTGGCTCCAAAATTGATCTTCGAAATTCTGCAATACTTAGATCAAAATGTCGAGAATATTAGAGTTAATTAGAAAGTAATTGTTTAAATAAGGCTCCCCTTGAATTGTTTTACCAATGTCTTGAGTTCACGATCATGAAAATTTGTGAAGTCCTTTTTTTTAAGCATTGTCCAAAGCGAATTAAAACGAAAATTTCTGCAACACTTTAAAAAAGAACATCAACAATATTTGGAGCTCAAAATATGGAATCATTGTAGATGCTCCCCCTCAAATAGTGCAATTATATCGGTTTATATCACGTAATTATGCAAATCAATACAAGTAACAATCATTGTAACACGCAATAATCAATTTAGACTAGATACATGTTCCCCTAAACATGTAATAAAGATTTGCGCGAGGGTATGAGCAAACTCAAATATTCGCATTTAAGTCAATTCAATACCAATGCAAGTTGAATATGCATTCAAAATGTGCGATTAAAACTATTTTTATAAAAAAATTTATTATCATTATTATTGTTTTATATATATATATACTATTTTTATTAATAGTATGGGGTCACATTATTTTGCTTCGATCATTGTCACGCCTAAAAAATTCACACGACAGTTGAAAGATTTTATGCCGTCAAGTCATGTCAGCAAACTAAAGTCCTAGGTTCAAAGAGTGATCCATTTCGAAACCTGTCACTGGGTTCGCTCTAGCACTCATTTATTTTTAACTAGGGATCATATATTTATATCGCTCAAGTCAACACGTCATATTAAGTCAATATACCTGTAATCGAGGCTCTTTTAATCATTTCGCCTTTGCAAGAGACCGTCGATTTGGAATCAAAGGGACTTTGAAGGATTTTAATTTTGCTCTTGTAACATCCCGTCCCATACGGGGTGTCACTGTAGCATCGGTTCCTACCGGGACTAGTGGGGTTGGGCCCACCACACTCCGACTGATAGTCTGGCCCCACTGTATCACCATTTAACCTTTCAGCGTGTTTCGTGCACTCGCTCACACGCACCCTGAGAAACTTCCCAGGGGGTGACCCATGGCTAGATTGCCCCAAGTCAAGCACGCTTAACTTCGGAGTTTCTATAGATGGACTGCCGAAAAGGTAGGTCGACCTTGGTGATATGAGAGTACTATCAATTCTCTTATACGATTCTTAGCCTGACACGCCCATACGTTTCCAGTCTCAGGATCCCCTCTCATTCGGGTGTCGGATCGGTTCGTTCATGTACCCCTTCGCCTAGAAGCCTGCCAGGAGCCGCTCCTTATCCGTGCACCTCTTTGGCACCAGCGATCACTCCCTGCCCTCATCGGCCTCGGACGTCACATGCCCACCAGCTTCCGCCTGGTTCGTCCCCGAACCAGCACCGTACTGTTAGAGGTTGTGCTATGATACCACCTGTAACATCCCGTCCCATACCGGGTGTCACTGTAGCATCGATCCTACCGAGACCAGTGGGGTTGGGTCCACCACACTTCGACTGATAGTCTGGCCCCACTGTATCACCATTTAACCTTTCAGCGTGCTTCGTGCACTCGCTCACACGCACCCTGAGAAACTTCTCAGGGGGTCACCCATCCCTAGATTGCCCCAAGTCAAGCACGCTTAACTTCGGAGTTTCTCTAGATGGACTGCCGAAAAGGTAGGTCGACCTGGTGATATGAGAGTACTATCAATTCTCTTATACGATTCTTACCTGACACGACACGCCATACGTTTCCAGTCTCAGGATCCCCTCTCATTCGGTTATTGGATCGGTTCGTTCATGTACCCCTTCGCCTAGAAGCCTGCCAGGAGCCGCTCCTTGTCCGTGCACCTCTTTGGCACCGGCGATCACTCCCTGCCCTCATCGGCCCCGGGCGTCACATGATTTGAGGAGGGTGTATTGTGATATCCCATACCGATTGGAGGGGGGAACGAAGCATGCCTTTATAAGGGTGTGGACACCCCTCTCATTGACGCGTTTTAAGCCGTGTGGGTCGGTGGAAGTTCGTAGGAACTCCGTAGTTAAGCGTGCTGGGGGGAGAGTAGTACCAGGATGGGTGACCACCTGGGAAGTCCTCAACCAGGCAGCTTAACGCCCAAAGCGGACAATATCAATGCGAGCAAGGTCTGGGCTGTTACAGATGGTATTAGAGCCAGAGCTCCGGTTGGTGTGCCAGCGAGGGCGCTGGACCCTTTGAGGGGGTGTATTGTGATATCCCATACTGATTGGGGGGGGGGGCGAAGCATGCCTTTATAAGGGTGTGGACACACCTCCCATTGATGCGTTTTAAAGCCGTGCGGGGTGGGTGGAAGTTCGTAGGAACTCCGTAGTTAAGCGTGCTGGGGGGAGAGTAGTACCAGGATGGGTGACCACATGGGAAGTCCTCAACCAGGCAGCTTAACGCCCAAAGCGGACAATATCAATGCGAGCAAGGTCTGGGCTGTTACAGCTTTGACTTATATGGGAAGGATAATGTTTGGGAAAAATAAGCTTTATGTCATCTTTCGTTCTTTGTCGTTCTCCTTTTGTCCGCATGTTTCTCTTTCGTCTTTTCATTCTCATCCTTTAATTTTTTTTGTTCATATTCGTCTGCACTTGCTCAAGCTGAAGTCCGCTTCTCTATGAGGCTGAGAGATTATCTAAGGCGAAGTTCTTCTTGTTCGTTCTCGGCCGATCCGAAGAAGTTGTAGATTCTTCCACTAGTGCTTTGATGAAATGGTAGAATAGAATTATCAAGGTCAGGTACGTGTGGAAAGGAAGGTCTTTGACTCTCAGAGGCGGCAGTTCTATGACTGGATCGTGGAGCTTATTGGCTAATTATGACCAAAGAAAACTTGCATTATTCACGGATAATAAAAGAGTAATGAAAGACGTAGCAGCAAAAACGAATCAGGCTCATTCAGGAAATTTAACAAGCATATAATGGCAATAATGTAGAGCCTACAGTGATAGGGTATAAATCGAACCACAGCTCGAAAATTAGAAAATTCTTCGAGGTGCGATTTAAAGAAAAACAACTGAATCACGTTCAATAGAATAAAGAGCATAAAATTTCGCAGCAATCATGCAATTCTCATGCCTTGGAAGGCTAATGAATTAGTCAACAAAATGTAAACGAAAACGTACCTTCCATTGGGAGATAACCCTTTTTCAGAAGCGTCGAGAGCATAGTAAAAATCCTGAAATTCGCCACGCCAGAGGTCCTCAACACGAACCTCTTCAAGCCAAAACTCTCCGCCACTTGTCTCGTGAAATGCAGCGATGGATCAGAGATCAAGGCGGCGTAATCATCGGAATCAGACGACAAGAGTTCGCTCAAACAGTTCGTGAAAGGCTGCAGACATCTACTGTTGATGAGGTAAGCAAGATCGAATACGGACAGTCCCGATGTGTCGGCTTCAGACAAATCGTCATCGATGGGTCTGAAGTTGAAATGAGGGTAACTAAGATGGTCGGGAGCGTTGAACTTCGTGTGTATGACGGTGATGGAGAACGAGCCACAGTTTGATGAACGATGGAGAATATCTGCAAGTTGAAGGATGGGCGTTATGTGGCCTTGTAATGGTAGTGGGAAGAAGAGAAGGTGTTTCTTCGGCATTTTTCAAGGGATAATTTAGAGTCGATGCGAAAGGATAATTGTACAGATGGACCATATGTACTGGATAGAAAGTTGTATTTGAAGTCCGCCACAATGTTTACTTTGTCATAAAAATGTGATTAATTCGATTATTTTGATATAATTATATTTAAATTACGAAATTACGATGTTATTATAAAATGTGATTTAATTCGATAATTTTGGTATAATTATATTTAAATTACGAATATTACGATGTTATTATGATAATAAATTTAAGAGAAATATTAGAGAGATTAAATAAAATCTTATTCAATACGTTGACATTTCGTATCCTAAATATCTACTTATCTATTTTATTCTACTAAAAAGTTAGAGTGACTATAAACTGCTCTTTTGATCTGTTAAGTAGATAGTGAATATACAATATTACCCTTAATATTTTAATTATTATAAGTTTAAAATTTATTTAAATAAATTAATAATATATTCGCACATGCATGGGATGAGTGACAATAAATTTAAGAGAAATATTAGAGATATTAAATTACACCTTATTTAATACGTTGACATCTCAAATCCAGTATTACTATTTAAATTCCAATATTACTACTACTCTCATTAAGTACAATTTATAGATATTATCAACATCTAAAATAATAATGTCATCCAACCTATCTAATCACATTTAATACAACAGTTTATCACAATCATTTAACTAATATAATTATTTAAAACATCTAGTTAATCCACAATGCTCGCCTTGAATGTTTTTTAAAAACATATCTAGTTAAAATTTACTAATATACCAGAAAAAACCTAAATAAAAAACCAGTGACGGAAAAAGTACATATTCTTTGCATATTATAATCTCGTTAAAAATCTAAATGGGAAAACTCATTGGAGAAAACCTCCGTGAATGGAAAAAGAGTACAATGTGCAATTACTCTCTCTGAATATGATATCACTCGAATTTTCTAACTACAACTAAATATACTCTTTTGAAAATTCTATACTCAGTGATTGATTGGAACTCTGGGGAGATCACACCCCAAGGACAGGATAAACCCCAGTTAGGGATATAACCTGTATAAAAATTCCGTCTCACTTCACTTTCTGCTATTTACTTTTTTGTGAGACAAACCCCGAACGCATGCAAATAACTTGGTAATATCGTTGAAACGCTTTCTGAAAATAACGTGATATTTTGTAAACAGGGTTAGGGAGATAACGTTGATACTCGTACTGATTTCTAGGGAAAGACGTACTCTGCAAATATCTTCTTAAAGAAAAGTATTTTTCAATGAAGAACAAGCCAATATTTTTTATAGCCTAATTCACCCCCTCTAGGGGATGATGGGTAAGATAGAAAGTGAGTGGTGTTAAGAAGTGACCCAATCTCCTCAAGCCGCAGGTTGGGAGTGCCTCGTCGGCCATCACGCCGCCACAAAGTCCGGACCAGCCACACCACCTACCAAGAAAACAACAAAAGAAAGCATAAAGATCGTAAGGATAAAGAGTTTCTACCAAGCGATGTGCCACATCCGTCGAAGGGCACAGACTTGCAGTTGCAGCGCATATTTGGTGGAGAGGGTGGATAGTCGTAGACACTGCAACATCTTGATATCTGTAATGATCTAGACGGGCTAGCGTTGTCTCCCCTCGAGCCATCTTCTATTACGTTCCATCCCAAGTGATACACCAGAGAGGCTGAGGCATGTCGAGGACCCAGCTTTGCAAGATGCTTGCCCTGCCAACACCGAGCCATTCTATTATGCATACAACTGTCCTTTAAAGAAAGTTGATAAAGCTAAGTATGTTTGAAGACCTAAGAAGTCACCTCTAAATGCCACTGTTGTATCTGATTGTAACAGGAGATCACCGTCTATGCAGAACGATATCTCATATGTTAACAGAAGTTATTTCCCCGCTAACATGTTAGGACCCAACAGAAATTGGGTACCTCAGAAGAGTACTTCTTTCTACATGTACGAAGGAGGAATTCGAGCAAGAAAAACAGGTGGTATCTCGACAGCAGATGCTCCCTCTACATGACATGTGATATATGTAATTTTGTGTCGTTAAAGGCGGTTGATGGAGGATACGTTTCGTACGCTAACGACACAAAAGCCAAAATCGTGGGAGTTGGTATTGTCGGTAAAAATTTAAATATCACTATAGATAACGTATGGTTTGTTAGGAACTTAGAGTATAATTTATCTAGCATTAGCCAACTATGTGATGATGGACATACCGTAGACTTTGCTAAAGATAAGTGCTTTGTCAAAAAGGATGATGAGGTTGTGTTTAGTGCATCTAGACATGGTAATATCTACTGCATCACTCTTGATGATATTGCTAACCAGAACGTCAAGTGTCTAGCAGTTACGCAGGATATCACATGGTTATGGCACAGATTGGGACATGCCAACATGGAACTAGTGTCTCACATATCATGCAATGAATTGGTGAGAGGTATTCCGGACATGAAAGCCACCAAGGACAGATTTTGCAAAGCGTTCCAAATGGGGAAACAGACCAAGACGTCTTTCAAACCAAAGAATGTGATATCTACGTCCAAACCACTGGAACTGCTGCATCTTGATCTTTTTGGTCCGGTACAGGTTATGTCATTGAAAGGTAAACGATATGCCTTTGTTATCGTAGACGACTATACTAGGTACACATGGGTCTTATTTCTTGCGCACAAAAGTGAGGCGTTAGATAACCTCACCACTGATTAAAAGCTAGAAAATGAGAAAGAGATGAAGATCCGTAAGCTTAGGAGTGATCTAGAATTTGATGTAAATCTTTTGCATCTTTTGTGATGAAAATGGTTATAGTTATAAATTTTCAGCCCCTATTACGTCTCAACAGAACGGAGTGGTCGAGAAGAAAATAGAGTATTACAAGAAATGGTTAGGACTATGCTGCGGCGCCCCTGACTCCTACCGCCCATTCTTACTACTAATTTGTGTGACTGCATGTGATGTAAACGAAATCTATATAGGAAATGCGTACAAAATTTTTCCTTTTATATAAAGGAACTCTTCTGTACAGTGCAAAATATTCCTAGGACATAAATACAAGGTAGAGTGCGCATGCGTGTTCAAAACAATCTATCGGCCCGCCACTCAGGTCGCATCCATGTACACACTGCCACCTCAAAAGTCCTCCGGAAGCTTCAAAAATTGGCCTCGCCTTCGTAAAGATCACGTACCGTGATCCCGTGAACCTACAACACATAATTACGTGGAATGAGCTTATAAAGCTCAGTAAGTGAAAGCCATGCATGCCGTGCACGTGTCCTAAATTCGCAAAGGCATCCGCGCCAATGCTTCCTAGACCTCATATTTTTCTTGTCTTGTCTTGTCATGTAGGGCCCTCGGCAATCTTGCTATGCACCATCATGGAGCTCGAATCCACAAGGGATGAATAAATATAAGTGGCAATACCCACTCAAGGGAGGCTAACCCTAGGGCGCCTTTTCTGGCCCAAGGTGGTTTCATACGCCACGCGGAAGCTTCACACTGGTAGCCTAATCTGAGGTAGTCAACACCAGAGGTACCCTCGGTGTCGCGTACTCCCTCAGCTCGCATCCTCCAGGTTTCACGACCCGCCATGAGGGCATTATCCCTAAAATAATGTCTTGCCTTGTACATGTCATGTCTTGAAGGTAGCGCCATACGACGTCACCATGGTAGCATAGAAGAGCCGTGACTCAACCGTGAGTCGACATCAAACGCCCATATCGGCGAATCTTTATCGCTCTTAGGCGATCGTATATATGCATGCTATCATATCATGCCCTTCGTTCTAACGTGCGTGCACATGCTCATGTCATGAATATGCGTGTCATGCCATAATATTATGTAATTAAATCATGCGTGTCATGTAACGCAAATAATTCACGTAGGAAGTCACATAAATTCACATAAACATATAACACATAATTTCATGCACATACAATTATGTGTTGTAGTTGGGACTTCCACTTACCTGGTATCCTTAGCTATTAAATTTATCGTACGGTATGTCGCTAACCTTCGAACCCTAAATATACAATCATAATAAATTAGGGTTTGTTAGTCTAATCATAATTATACAAAAGTGGCTTAGTTAGAAAACCCTAGTTTTGACTTATATAAATTTCGAAGAAATTCTCAATATGGATCTCGATATAAATTCGCCAAAATCCCAAAGTTAATATTAACATGAATTTCGATCTCGACATTACACTTCAATCTCGACATATTGTATATATATTTCGAAATCAATACTAGGTTATACCTCGGTAAAGATCTCGATATTACACTCTTAATTATTTCGACATTGGACCCTAAAGATCTCGACATTTTCAAGACCAATCTCGACATAGCATATAAGATTTCGAGTCTGGCTATGGGATTTCGATATAGGATATAAGATAGACTTCAAGACATGTTTGTTGACATCATGAACAACGATATTGAGATTGATTAAGCACTATATGACTACGACGTGGACTTCGAGATTTAACATTACCCAATATTTCGAGATGTATGCTTTCAAGATTATATACAAAGATTTCAAATCATTCTTCTTGAAGTGGATCTCGACATCTATTCCGACTTTTAATTATGGGATTTCGACATTATAAGTAAAATGTCGAGATGTATTTATAACAAGATGTAGATATCATACCTAAGATATATTTCGAGATATATATATTTCGATATTTAATCAAACATACTCCCGACATTGATCTCGAGCTAGATTCGAGATCTTATTTCAATTTTCGGTTTCGACACCCTTCCATCCCCATTTCAAATTCCTAGATCATCTCTACCAACCTAACAGATGTTCGTAATTTATCAACGGAAAATCATGTTGCTTGAAAATACCTTTTGGTGTAGGGATCATCTAACCCGATCAAAACCCTATTTTTCAAGAATATAAACGACTTCAACATTTCCCAGTCTTTTCAAGAATTAAAGCTTTCTGTAAACTTGACTAAGTGTAATTTTCGTGTTTCCCCTAATCTCCCTAACATGCTAGGACTTGAATAAAAACGTAAAAATCAAAGTAAGGGATGATACCTTCTCCTAGCTTATGGATATTAGGTAGCTCGTTTCTTCTCAGCTTCTAGGTTTTTAATATGTTGTAAATGAAATATCTTAACTTATTTCAAGGTCTTTATCTAGGTTTTGCGTGTGTTATTAGATAAATGACGTTGGCGATTTTATTTAGTTCTTATCTCATCTTGGTTTTCAAATTGCTTAGAATACCCTAGAATTTAAACTCCCAATGTCTCGACATTCTTTCCATTTTTATCCTTGATCTCGAGCTTGACGATTTCAGCTCTCCAAGATTTCGAGCCTCATAATCTCGGGCTTCAAGGTTTTGGAATTTACTTATTTCGAAATTGTTGGTCTCTTTCGACATTCATGCTATCGACAATTTTTGTCGCAAACTATATATTTCAGGGTAGATTAATTAATACCAAGGTTGTGAGAGGTGTTTCGAATTTATTCTTACCAATTCATGCTCCCCAAAACTTGGTATCAATACTTAATATACTAAATCAAATTTTCCAGGTTAGCATGTTATGTACCAGAAACCCTAAAATTAATATCTAACCTAAATTCAATTAGTCCTTCTACTTGGTTAGTAACCCTAATAGCACCTAATTCGAAATCACGTTAACACATAAAATCACAAAGCATGCCTCATGCAGTCAGGTAAATCATATAATATGTATGTATATTTATTGGCCGGCTTACTTACGGGACTCGGGTATTACATCCTCCCCCCTTTAAAAGGGATTTCGCCCCCGAAATCAGGCGGGGAGAAACAACTCAGGGTAGTGGTTCCTCATGTCATCTTCCCGTTCCCACGTAGCTTCCTCAGTGGACTGATTCTGCCATAACACCTTGACTAGTGAAATTTCTTTATTCCGTAATCGTTTCGTGTCGTACATAAGAATTTCAACTGGCTTTTCTTCGTAACTGAAATCTGGCTTGAGTTGTTGATAAATATTTTCTGTGTTCAACACATAGCTTGGATCTGCGATATATTTTCGCAGTGTCGATACATGAAAGATATCATGTACTTGAGTTAGCGAATTCGGTAGTTCCAATTGATAGGCAACTTCGCCAACTTTTCTGAGGATTCGGAACGGTCCTATGTATCTCGGGCTTAGCTTGCCCTTTTTCCCAAATCGTTTCACGCCTTTCATTGGAGACACCTTCAAAAATACGAAGTCATCTACTTGGAACTCCAGTGGTCTACGCTTTTGGTCTGCGTAGCTTTTCTGTCTGTTTTGGGCCGTTTTCATCCTTTCTCGTATTCGAGTAATGGCTTCTGTCATTTCTTGTACTAAATCAGGACCTAGTATTGCTCGTTCTCCGACTTCATCCCAGTGGATTGGAGATCTGCATTTGCGTCCGTATAATGCTTCATATGGAGCCATTAGTTGCGTGGAAGCTGTTATTATATGAGAATTCGATCAATGGAAGGTATCGGTTCCAATTTCCTTTAAAGTCGAGCACGCAGGCTCTTAGCATGTCTTCCAATGTCTGGATTGTTCGTTCAGACTGCCCGTCTGTCTGAGGATGGTAGGCAGTACTGAATGATAACTTGGTTCCCATGGCCTTTTGCAAACTCATCCAGAACTTGGATAAGAACCTTGAATCACGATCGAAAAAAATTGAGATTGGAACTCCGTGAAGTCGTACAATTTCTTGAATATATAATTCCGCGTATCTTTCCATTGAGAATGTTGAACTGATAGGCAGAAAGTGGGCAGACTTGGTCAGTCGATCAACAATGACCCACATAGCGTCGTGGCCTTTCACAGTCTTAGGCAAACTAACAACGAAGTCCATGGTAATGTGGTCCCACTTCCATTCAGGTACTGGCAGGGATTGCAAGGTTCCTGCCGGTCATTGGTGCTCCGCCTTAATTTGCTGACACGTCAGGCATTGGCTCACAAAGGTTGCGATTTCTCTTTTCATTCCTGGCCACCAATAATGGCTTCGTAGATCCCTATACATCTTCGTCGCTCCTGGGTGGATGGAGTAGACAGTGGTGGGCTTCCGTCATGACAGTCTTGCGTAGTTCAGTATCGTTAGGAACATATAGACGACTTCTATAGTATAAACTTCCATCGTCTCGTATGGTGAAGTCTGAAGATCTTTGTTCTATAGGGATTTCTTTAATTTTCAGATATAATTCGTCATTCTCTTGGGCCTTCGTAATCTGCTCCATTAGTGTAGGTCGAAGTGTTAACGCTGCTAGTCTTGTCTCAATCTCGCCCATAGGTATTACTTCTACTTCGAGCCTCTGTAACTCCGTGTTTACAGTCTTACGACTCAACGCATCCGCGACTACATTTGCTTTCCCCGGATGGTAGCTAATCACGCAGTCATAGTCCTTGACTAACTTAAGCCATCGTCGTTGTCTCATATTTAACTCCTTCTGAATGAAGAAGTATTTGAGACTCTTGTGGTCAGTGAAAATCTCGCATCGCTCGCCGTATAGGTAGTGCCTCCAGATCTTGAGAGCGAAAACGACTGGCGCGAGTTCAAGGTCGTGTGTTGGATAGTTCTTCTCATAATCCTTGAGTTGTCGCGAGGCATATGCTACGACATTTCCATTCTGCATTAGAACACACCCTAGGCCATTCTTAGACGCATCACTATAGATAGAAAACCCTCCAGTGCCTGTAGGGATAGTTAGCACTGGAGCCGTAGTGAGTCGTCGCTTTAGTTCTTGAAAGCTTTGCTCGCAAGCATCGTCCCATTGAAATGGAGTATTCTTCTTTGTTAGCTTCGTCAGGGTTGATGCGATTTTGGAGAAATCCTTGATAAACTTTCGGTAATACCCAGCTAGTCCTAGAAAACACCGTATTTCTGTCACATTCGTCGGTTGAGGCCAGTTGTTAATAGCCTCGATCTTGCTGGGGTCGACAGAAATTCCAGCTCCTGAAATAACGTGTCCAAAAAATGCGACTTGGTTGAGCCAGAACTCGCATTTCTTGAATTTCGCATACAACTGCTTTTCTCGTAAAATCTCTAATACGATTTTCAGGTGCTGTTCATGCTTCTCCTTGGTCTTCGAATAGATGAGAATGTCATCAATGAATACGATGACACACTTATCTAAGAATGGTTTGAATACCCGATTCATTAGATCCATGAATGCTGCTGGTGCATTAGTCAGCCCGAAAGGCATGACTAGGAACTCGTAGTGCCCGTAGCGGGTACTAAAAGCTGTCTTCGGGACATCCTCTTCTCTAATCTTCAACTGGTGATATCCTGACCTTAAGTCGATCTTCGAAAAGACAGTTGCGCCTTGTAGTTGATCGAATAAATCGTCAATTCGAGGAGGGGGTATTTGTTCTTGATCGTAATCTTGTTCAGTTCCCTATAATCGATGCAAAGCCGCATCGATCCATCTTTCTTCTTAACAAACAAAACCGGTGTTCCCCATGGTGAGAAGCTCGGCTGAATGAAGCTTTTTTGCAACAGTTCATCCAATTGCTCCCTCAATTCCTTTAGCTCGGCTGGAGCGAGTCGGTACGGTGCCTTAGAAATTGGTGCAGCTCCTGGCATTAGGTCAATCATGAATTGAATTTCACGATCCGGCGGAAGTCCGGGTAAGTCTTCAGGAAACACATCGGGAAAGTCTTGTACTACTGGGACTTCTTCTAACTTTGGAGATGTACGTTCCTCAGATGATATCGCAAATATTAAGTAAGCTTCACACCCTGTCTTGAGCAAACGATGGGCCTTCATTGCCAAAATCTTGGGAATCTTATTACTCTTGCTAGTTCCCATGAATGTAAAGGGTTCGCTGTCTTCTAGGTTAAAGGTCACTTGCTTATGGTTGCAGTCAATAACTGCTCCGTACTTCGATAGCCAGTCCATTCCTAGGATTACTTCATAATCGTTCATTGGAATGACTATCAGGTCAACGGGTAAGGTCCTATCGTTCACTATTACCGGGCTATCTCGTAAGATTTGGTTGGTTCTCGTAGAGGTTCCATGGGGTATGGTAACATTGTATTCGTAACTAACTAGGTCAGGTGTAACCCCGAGTCTCGCCACGTAGTTAGTAGATGCAAATGAATGCGTGGCTCCTGAATCAACTAATATGCATGTTGGGGTCGAATGGATAAGGAGAGTACCTGCCACCACAGACGGATGTTCTCCGCCTCCTCGGAAGTCAGTGTGTAAACCCTAGCAGGTACCGTAGGTGGCCTAGCTTGAACAGGTGCTTGACTTCCAGACGCAGTCTCCGTGCATGCCTTGAAAAAGTGGCCTGTCTTGCCACACTTATAACAGACTGCATTCTGAGAATAGCATACTCCCAGATGTCGACGTGTGCACCGAGGACATGGGGGTATGCTCATTGGAGGTCTTCCCTGATTAGAACTGAATTGTTGTGGAGGTCCAGGTCGGTTTTGGAAATTAAGTCGGACGTTCCTAGGGTTAAAGGGCTTCTTTGGGTTGCCTCCACTCCACTTCGGCCCTTGGATAAATTTTCTTTTTGCTTCATGAGCGCGCATAATCCTAAGTTCCGCTTGCTCTGCCATCAACGCACGTTCAGCCACTTGAGCATAGGTGGCTCCTTGGGATCCGGCCATGTTCACGTCTCTATATAATTCGGGCTTTAATCCTTCCAGGAAACGTTCCACCTTCAACGCATCTGTGCTCACCATGTGAGCAACAAATCGGGACAATTGCTCAAACTTCTGATGTATTCTGCCACGGTCATCGGGCCCTGACGTAGGTTGATGAATTCATTCATCCTTTGGGCTCGTACCGGGGCGGTGAAGTACTTGCTTCGAAAAAGCTCCTTGAATCGGTCCCATGTCATCGTGATAGGGTCTTCAAAGGCGAGAATAGTATCCCACCAGTGGCTTGCACTTCCTCTCAGTAGGAAGGCAGCACATAAGACCTTTTCATCTTCTGGAATCCTACTATACTGGAACATACTTTCCAGTGTTCGGAGCCAGTCCTCGGCCGCAGTAGGGTCGACCGCATCTTCAAAAGTCGGGGGATTGAGTTTGCGAAATCTTTCCCCCACTATTTCAACCCTCTCTGCCTGAGACAGTCCACCAATTGGTTGTGTCCGCCCGTGTTGCGTTGCTGAATTAATTCTTGTATTTGGGTAGACTGTTGGCGGACTAGTTCCGTCAGCTGAATAATCGCCGTGTCGCGATTATCGGTTTGTGTTTCAGGTTCCTTGCCTTTACTAACGCTCCCGCTACCCTCACTTCTCGTTCTGCCCATTCTTGTTCCTGATACCCTAATAGTCCCTATGGCCAATAAATTACGCACATACAACATTCATAGAAACATAAAACTTACTAGCAAGGCCGCTTTCGTGCTTTTGAGTGTGTGTACATGGACAGTCTACAGAACTTGTAACCGAAAGCTCTGATACCACCTGCGGCGCCCCTGACTCCTACCGCCCATTCTTACTACTAATTGTGTGACTGCATGTGATGTAAACGAAATCTATATAGGAAATGCGTACAAAATTTTTCCTTTTATATAAAGCAACTCTTATGTACAGTGCAAAATATTCCTAGGACATAAATACAAGGTAGAGTGCGCATGCGTGTTCAAAACAATCTATCGGCCCGCCACTCAGGTCGCATCCATGTACACACTGCCACCTCAAAAGTCCTCCGGAAGCTTCAAAAATTGGCCTCGCCTTCGTAAAGATCACGTACCGTGATCCCGTGAACCTACAACACATAATTACGTGGAATGAGCTTATAAAGCTCAGTAAGTGAAAGCCATGCATGCCGTGCACGTGTCCTAAATTCGCAAAGGCATCCGCGCCAATGCTTCCTAGACCTCATATTTTTCCTTGTCTTGTCATGTAGGGCCCTCGGCAATCTTTCTATGCACCATCATGGAGCTCGAATCCACAAGGGATGAATAAATATAAGTGGCAATACCCACTCAAGGGAGGCTAACCCTAGGGCGCCTTTTCTGGCCCAAGGTGGTTTCATACGCCACGCGGAAGCTTCACACTGGTAGCCTAATCTGAGGTAGTCAACACCAGAGGTACCCTCGGTGTCGCGTACTCCCTCAGCTCGCATCCTCCAGGTTTCACGACCCGCCATGAGGGCATTATCCCTAAAATAATGTCTTGCCTTGTACATGTCATGTCTTGAAGGTAGCGCCATACGACGTCACCATGGTAGCATAGAAGAGCCGTAACTCAACCGTGAGTCGACATCAAACGCCCATATCGGCGAATCTTTATCGCTCTTAGGCGATCGTATATTATGCATGCTATCATATCATGCCCTTCGTTCTAACGTGCGTGCACATGCTCATGTCATGAATATGCGTGTCATGCCATAATATTATGTAATTAAATCATGCGTGTCATGTAACGCAAATAATTCACGTAGGAAGTCACATAAATTCACATAAACATATAACACATAATTTCATGCACATACAATTATGTGTTGTAGTTGGGACTTCCACTTACCTGGTATCCTTAGCTATTAAATTTATCGTACGGTATGTCGCTAACCTTCGAACCCTAAATATACAATCATAATAAATTAGGGTTTGTTAGTCTAATCATAATTATACAAAAGTGGCTTAGTTAGAAAACCCTAGTTTTGACTTATATAAATTTCGAAGAAATTCTCAATATGGATCTCGATATAAATTCGCCAAAATCCCAAAGTTAATATTAACATGAATTTCGATCTCGACATTACACTTCAATCTCGACATATTGTATATATATTTCAAAATCAATACTAGGTTATACCTCGGTAAAGATCTCGATATTACACTCTTAATTATTTCGACATTGGACCCTAAAGATCTCGACATTTTCAAGACCAATCTCGACATAGCATATAAGATTTCGAGTCTGGCTATGGGATTTCGATATAGGATATAAGATAGACTTCAAGACATGTTTGTTGACATCATGAACAACGATATTGAGATTGATTAAGCACTATATGACTACGACGTGGACTTCGAGATTTAACATTACCCAATATTTCGAGATGTATGCTTTCAAGATTATATACAAAGATTTCAAATTCATTCTTGAAGTGGATCTCGACATCTATTCCGACTTCTAGTTATGGGATTTCGACATTATAAGTAAAATGTCGGGATGTATTTATAACAAGATGTAGATATCATACCTAAGATATATTTCGAGATATATATATTTCGATATTTAATCAAACATACTCCCGACATTGATCTCGAGCTAGATTCGAGATCTTTTTTCAATTTTCGGTTTCGACACCCTTCCATCCCCATTTCAAATTCCGAGATCATCTCTACCAACCTAACAGATGTTCGTAATTTATCAACCGAAAATCATGTTGCTTGAAAATACCTTTTGGTGTAGGGATCATCTAACCCGATCAAAACCCTATTTTTCAAGAATATAAACGACTTCAACATTTCCCAGTCTTTTCAAGAATTAAAGCTTTCTGTAAACTTGACTAAGTGTAATTTTCGTGTTTCCCCTAATCTCCCTAACATGCTAGGACTTGAATAAAAACGTAAAAATCAAAGTAAGGGATGATACCTTCTCCTAGCTTATGGATATTAGGTAGCTCGTTTCTTCTCAGCTTCTAGGTTTTTAATATGTTGTAAATGAAATATCTTAACTTATTTCAAGGTCTTTATCTAGGTTTTGCGTGTGTTATTAGATAAATGACGTTGGCGATTTTATTTTAGTTCTTATCTCATCTTGGTTTTCAAATTGCTTAGAATACCCTAGAATTTAAACTCCCAATGTCTCGACATTCTTTCCATTTTTATCCTTGATCTCGAGCTTGACGATTTCAGCTCTCCAAGATTTCGAGCCTCATAATCTCGGGCTTCAAGGTTTTGGAATTTACTTATTTCGAAATTGTTGGTCTCTTTCGACATTCATGCTATCGACAATTTTTGTCGCAAACTATATATTTCAGGGTAGATTAATTAATACCAAGGTTGTGAGAGGTGTTTCGAATTTATTCTTACCAATTCATGCTCCCCAAAACTTGGTATCAATACTTAATATACTAAATCAAATTTTCCAGGTTAGCATGTTATGTACCAGAAACCCTAAAATTAATAACTAACCTAAATTCAATTAGTCCTTCTACTTGGTTAGTAACCCTAATAGCACCTAATTCGAAATCACGTTAACACATAAAATCACAAAGCATGCCTCATGCAGTCAGGTAAATCATATAATATGTATGCATATTTATTGGCCGGCTTACTTACGGGACTCGGGTATTACATATGCTGACCGAATATAATACTCAAAAACATTTTTGGGCCGAAGCTGTTAGTACGGCTTGTTATGTCTCGAATTGGATTTTCCTTAGACCGATTATTAAGAGAACTCCCTATGAACTTTGGAACGATAAAACCCCAAACATAGGATACTTCCATGTATTTGGCTGCAAATGTTTCATTTGAATGATAGGGATAATAGAGGAAAATTCGACTCCAAGGTAGATGAAGGGATATTCCTATGTTACAGCCTTCATTCCAAAGATTTTAGAGAGTTTCATAATAGGAAAAGGACTGGTCCAGAATCTGTGCATGTTATATTTGATGAATTTCCTAACGCAGATGCTACTGAGGAAGATATAGTTGTGTCTCCTGCAGGTATACAGGTCACTGACAAAGAAGTAGATGCAATTCCACTGGAACTAGATGATATGTCAGAGGAACCTGAGGCTTCAGACGAACAACAGTGCACAAAATTCAAACATGCCTCTAGTCACCCTACTGAACAAGTTATATGGAATATCACTTCAGGGATCAAAACGAGAGCAACTGCACGAAATGATATTGCTGAGGAATCACATGACGTGCTGTTATTAACCATGGAACCTAAGACTGTGAATGAAGCTTTTGACAATGAATCATGGGTGATTGATTTCCATGGAAGAAGAGCTAGCACAATTCGAAAAGAGCCAAGTGTGGACTCTTGTGGAAAGACCTAATAACGACAAGTCCATAATAGGCACGAAGTGGGTGTTTCGCAACAAACTGGACGAAAAAGGTAATGTAATAGGGAACAAGGCCAGGTTAGTTGCCAAAGGTTATTCCCAAGAAGAAGGTATAGATTTTCAAGAAACCTTTGCACCCGTAGCTAGGCTCGAGTCAATACGCATTTTACTTGCATATGCAACTTTTAAAAGACTCAAGCTTTTTCAAATGGACGTGAAAAGTTCATTTTTAAATGGTTTTATAAATGAGGAAGTTTATGTCGAGCAACCTCCAGCTTTTGAAAAAGAAGAATTTTCGAATCACGTTTCAAATTAAACAAAGCTTTATATGGTTTAAAACAGGCCCCTAGGGCATGATATGAAGATTGAGTAGATTCTTACTAGACGTGGGCTTCACAACAGGAACAATAGATAACACACTGTTTATAAAATGCGAAGGGAATCACATACTACTTGTGCAGATATACGTTGATGGTATCATATTTGACAGCACTGACATCACTCTTTGCGAGAACTTTTCTAAGTCTATGCAACAGAAATTTGAGATGAGCCTAATGGGAGAACTCACGTACTTCCTTGGATTGCAAATCAAGCAATTGGATGCGGAAACATTCATATCTCAAACGAAGTACACGAAGGAACTACTTGAAAAATTCGGAATGGCTGATTCCAAGGTACTTCCCACTCCTATGCATCAGACCGCCAAAATTGACAGTGATGAACAAGGTACAGCCTTTGCCCAAACTAAATATAGAGGTATGATCGGAAGTTTGCTCTACCTTGCGCCAAGCATACCCGATATTATGTTTGCTACTGGTCTATGTTCTAGATATCAATCGAGTCTTAAGGAATCTCACTTGACATCAGTCAAGCGGATAATTAGATATTTGAAAGGAACAATCAATTTTGGAATGTGGTATCCAAATTCCAAGGAATTCCCATTAATGGGATACTCGGACACTGATTATGTCGGTTCTAGAGAAGATAGGAAGAGTACTAGTGGTACATGCCAATTACAAGGAATTCCCTTGCAACTTGGTCCAGTCGGAAACAAAATGCCATCGCCTGTCCACAACCGAAGCAGAATATATGGCATTAGGAAGCTGTTCTCAGCAAATCCTTTGGATGAAACAGACCTTGAGTGATTACGGTTTAAGGTACGACCAAATTCCTATTTTCTGTGATAGTACTAGTGCCATTAGTATCACTAAGAATCCCGTACACCACTCTCGAACTAAGCCATTATTCGAGATCATGTTCAGAAAGGAAATATCAGCGTGAACTTCGCAGGAACTAATGATCAGCTGGCTGATATCTTCGCGAAACCCCTTATTGAGAGTAGATTTTGTGATATTCACTTCATTTTTCACTCTCCAACCTTTCGATCTCAACCATGACGAAAACCAAAGGCGCCGGATCTGTCTCCGACAAGAAGCAAAAGGCTGCTCTGATCAAATCCCAAATCTCTCCGAAAGCTACTCGTTCGAAATCAGGAAGAAAACGGATCAAGAGAGCGATGACGAGCAGGGAACCATAACTGATTTGAGACGGAGTATCAATGGCATCAAGGATGATAACAGGAAGAAGTTCGATGAGATCTCACGACACTTTAAAAGGGTTAAAAAGTTTATGAAGGAGATCTCCACGGCTCTGAATATTACTGAATCATCATCTGCCTCATATGATAGTGATTCCAGCCCTTAGAAATTCGATCACAGTGATCTCCTAGCTCTAGTATGCTAGTTTCCGTCTGCGCTTAGTACTAAGTTCTTTTATTTTGCTGGTTTTTGGGTTAGTAGGTTGTGATAAGTTGCACGTTTTGGTAAGTTAGTGGTGTTTTGGATCCCTCCTTTTTGATGCTGAAGGGGGAGAGTTTTGGGCAATTAATGCCGTATTTTGGGTGTTTTGGTTTGGTGTTGGGACGTTCATTTTTTTGGCCCTTAGTTATCTTGGAATGCGATTAATACAATCGTTTGCTTTTATATGCTTATGTGTTGATCCTCCACGCTTTAGTTTGATGATTTGTTAAGGATTAAGGAATTCCGCACATAGGCAGAGGGAGCAAACTGATATGATCTGATAATTTGCGACATTCCATGGTAAACTTAGACATTACATATGATATGATCTGATAGTTTGCGACATTCCATGGTAACTTTAGACATTCCATATGATATGATCTGATAGTTTGAGACATTCCATGGTCACTTGTGACATTCCATATGATATGATCTGGTAATTGATAAATCTTTGCTACTGTGCTTTACAAAGGAATATTAGCAATTCGACAGGGGGAGCATGCTTTGGAATTTGATAAATTTATTTGCTCTGTTATATGTCACATGCTTTGATACTTAAACATGATATGTGCATAAATGGCTTCATATCGAGTGTACTCACATGCTTAAGATAGGCATTAATTACTTGTCATTATAAAAAAGGTGGAGATTTTAGACCTTTTTTGTCCAAATGATTATGAGAGTTTGATTATTCCAAGTAATTATGTATTATGGGGGTACAATTTAGAAAACTCGATATGTACGATCTATGATGTTTAAGAATGTAAAATATTTGATTATGTGCTTAAATGTGATTAAATTGTTAAGATAATCGAATTTGTGTGATATTGTGCTTAACTAGAATATTGATGTGGTCACCTGGATACGAACGTTTTCGTTTGAATGGAATCTCACTGTGTGCAATATATGGAAAATATATTATGTTGAGTGATATGTGAACTGCATGCGAGAATAAGTTATTTCAGGAAAGAATATCAAAGTGATCGCCTATGAACGACTGTATGCTATATATATGGAAAAGATATTCTGATTGAGCAGTACATGTGATCGAGTTATTTTAGGAAAAATATCATTGTGATCACCCGGATATGAATGTGTGCTGTATGTGGAAAAGATATTCTGCTTGAGTGCCTACATGTGATTGATTTATTTTAGGAAAGAATATCAATGATATATCCGTTTAAATGCTATCTTATTTGACTTTTAAAATCAGTGAATCAACGATCATGCTTTCCTTGTGCGACTTAGGATTTATATTTTGGAAAGTGATTAATTGATTGGGCTTATATGTGGTAAGATGCTGATTGAATCTATTTATGAAATGTGCAGAAATCAGATGAGATCACCGTATATGGAAAGTATGCTTTGCATTATACTCAGTAAATCGAACCTTTATATGTGCGAATTGTCTATCATATTTTGGGAAAGAAATCAGTTGATTGAGCTTACCATTGATAATATGCTGAGTGGAATTATATATGGAATATGATGACAAACGGACGAGATTACAGTGGAATGAAAGTTAATCTGTGGTATTTATGGTAAATGATCATGTTTGACCGTTGAGATTAATTGGTTTATTCTTGGCATGATTCCTTGAGTTAATGCACGTGATTATTGAGCTTTCTCTTGCATATACTGTGCTTACTTTCCTTGTGAAGTATGAAGCTATTCCTGGGTCTATATAGAAGATAAACACTTCACGTTGAAGGGTACCAAACGAACACACAAGCAAACAATCCTTTAGAGTGATTGAGCGTAAATTTGCGATTCATTCGTAGTTTGTGTTGAGCTTCCATTTGCAAATTCTGTACCCGTGAGCGACCTTTAGCACAAAGGAATCCCTTGTCTTCGGACGTGTTGTGTCTTCGGACGTGTTGAACGCACAAAGGAGCACGGTTGGAGTCTTCCGTACGTAGAGGGACGAATTTGGTGGATTCGATGGACCTTCGATAGCAAGCTGCATACAGTCGGGGAATTGGTTTCCTCGGTAAATGACGTGGATCGAAACTTGGCGTGCGACAGCCTAGGTGGAGGTCTAGTTTCCAAAGTGCTTCGGTTGTGTAAGGGTCGATCATTTTGTAACCACAACCGGTAATATTCAGTGATTGATTGGAACTCTTGGGGAGATCACACGCCAAGGACAGAATTAAACCCTAGTTGGGGATATAACCTGTATAAAAATCCGGTCTCACTTTACTTTCTGCTATTTACTTTTCTCTGAGACAAACCCGGAACGCCTGCAAATAACTTGGTAATATCGTTGAAACGCTTTATGAAAATAACGTGATATTTAGTGAAACAGGGTTAGGGAGATAACGTTGATACTCGTACTGATTTCTAATGAATAACGTACTCTGCAAATATCTTCTTTAAGAAAAGTATTTTTCAAAGAACAAGCGAATATTTTTTTATAGCCTAATACACCCCCCCCCCTTAGGGGATGATGGGGTAAGATAGAAAGTGAGTAGTGTTAAGAAGTGACCCAATCTCCTCAAGCCGCAGGTTGGGAGTGCCTCGTTGTCCATCACGCCGCCACAAAGTCCGGACCAGCCACACCACCTACCAAGAAAACAGCAAAAGAAAGCATAAGGATCGTAAGAATAAAGAGTTTCTACCAAGGATGTGCCACATCCGTCGAAGGGCGCAGACTTGCAACGCAAATTTGGTGGAGAGGGTGGATAGTCGTAGACACAGCAACGTCTCGATGTCTGTAATGATCTGGGCGGGCTGGCATTGTCTCCCCTCGCGCCATCTTCTATTACGTTCCATCCACAAGTGATACACCAGAGAGGCTAAGGCATGTCGAGGATCTAGCTTTGCAAGATGCTTGCCCCGCCAACACCGAGCCACCCAACGAATGCCGTCAGGCCAATCTCAATTTGCGGCGAAGTAAGCGAAGGCACCGTCTGGAGTAGGGTCACTCAAAGAAGAGGTGTCTAGTAGTCTCCACCTCTTGCGAGTAGACAAGTAGAGGTACCCGCCTTTGCCACGACCCACGGTTTATCCCTCGTCGCTAGTCTATCCCGAATCGCAAGCCAAAGCAGGATCTCATGTCTGGGGATGGCCAGCGGACCCCCAAAAAGCGTATGCCAAGGAACCTTAGGGCACCGCACACAGAGACTATCCCTAGCTGAGAAGGTAGAGAACTTTCCATTTGATGCCATACTCCAACTCATCGTATCCTCCTCGTTTGGCCTAACCTGGGGAAGCAAAGGCTCAATCTCCATGTATTCCACCAATGTCTGAGCGGGCCAGCTCCAACCATACTCGTAAATGACTTCGCTTAGCTTCGAATCAAGTGGGAGTCCCATAATCATTGGTCCCCGAGGGAAGCGATCAATCATGGAACCCATGAGCAGCCATGGATCGGTCCACATTAGAATGGTAGTTCCGTTTCCAATGTTGAAAGTAATGAGTTATGGTCACGAAGCTTCAAGAGCTTATTCCAACTCCACGACGTCCGCGTGGTAGGCCTGATGGTCCAAAGCAACGTGTTGTGTAATCGTGTCTGCTGAATCCATGTGGCCCAGATCGAAGAATCGTCTCCGCTGAGCAGAGTCCAAAGAAGCCGCAGTAGAAGTGCCTTATTATCAGTTTCACTCGAGCGTATCCCCAGGCCACCTTCCTCTTTTGGGAGACAGATGTCGGCCCACAGGACTTTAGCAGAAGTGCCTCTCCACAGGAAAGCCCGAAGATGTGTCTCGATGTTCCTAATAATACCCTTGGGAAGAAGGAATACGCCAGCCCAATACGTGTGAAAGCACAGGAGCACAGACTTGATAAGTTGGACCCTACCCGCATAGGATAGGGACAGATTAGTCCACGAGCCGAAATGCCGATCGATACTGCTGAGGAGCGGAACGAAATCTGCAATCGTGAGTCACGATGCTATGAGAGGGACCCCAAGATAGCGAACGGGAAGGGACCCATGCGGGATTCCCATAACGGCCTGAATAGCACCCTTCAGCCCGCAAACCAGAGAGCGTAGCAAACTGTTCCAGATCGCTCTTGAAACCCATCACCGACTCCACATCCGCATGGGAGAAAAGGAGGAGGTCATCCGCAAATGTGAGCATGAAGAGCGAGGAAGTATCGTATTTCCAGTGGTAACGGAAGCGGGTTGATGTATTAATTATGTGGTTATGTGAATTAGAAGTTGGCAAAGAAATTTAAGTTGTAAAATAAAAATATAAATTCCTAGTTTCAACTTGGTTTCGAAATTTATCAAAAAACTAAATAAAAATTTATAATAATAAAATATACTAAGTTGGGCAAACTTCAATTAAATTATAATTTGGTTTTTGGAATTAAGGCCCAAGTACCAAACTTTTAACAATTTTGTTACTTAGGCATTAGGGAAACTTACGTCATTAACATGTCCCATCAATGATAATTTCGATGGTGGCATACTTATCTAATACATACCTTATAACAATGATCATTGAGAAGGGAGAACCTTAATAAACGAAAACACTTAGTAGAAGAAAGGAGGTTATCAAAGGTAAAAGGAGACTTCAACAATTCAAACCTTTTCAAACGGGAACTATGTGAATGATTATGTCCCCCTCTGTCTCGAATATCTTAATTATCAAGTTTTATATGATTACATACTAACAACTAGCCCTAAGAAGCTTCCGAAATGCTTGAGAAACTTGCGTGATATATTAAGTTGGGTGAACTTAAGGCTAGGTGGGAATTTCAGAATTTGCTATGTTAGGGCAAGCTGAGAAGCTTTAATGATTTCGAATATTAAAAGTGGATAGAAAACCCTAGAATAAGCTAATCTAAACCGTCAACAATATTGAGTTTCGGCTTTAAAACGTCTTCGGGTATAAATCTAGAGTGTACCATTTTCTGGAATCAGTGTAGTTTTCGAAGGTGATTTTAGTAATAATAATTTTTGATAATTTTAGGGTTTGGGGTTCTTAGAATATATAAATTTCTGGGTTTCGGGTGAATCATTAGGTGTGTTTCGCGAATTGAACTTCCTGAATAGGAAGATGTGAAATTGCGGGCCGAAAACCAACTTAGCGAACTGGAAAGGTTCACGAATGTGACATAAATTCAGGCGACAATTTGAATTTCGGGTCAAAAGTTATTTTGCGGGCGGAAGATGTTCGCGAATGGTGAGACAAGTCGGGCCGAAAACCAGTTCTCGCGGGCCGGTCTCGCGGGCTCAAATTGATTTCGCGGGCCAATCTAAAATTCGCGAATCTTAATTGTAGAGAAATGGGTTTTGCGGGTTAGCTTGTTTCGTGGGCCATTTCGCCGGTCTAAAGGCTCGCGAACTCTTTATGGGCTGAATAGGTATCGCGAACTCTAAGGCTTTCGCGAGCTGTAAACCTTTCGCGAATCAAACGAGTTTCTGGAGTTGACTGTTGACGTCAAATTTAATTTTGAAACCTTGTTAGTTTACGTCAATTCGAGAATATATAAACATAATAATAATTATGTGTTCAAAGGATCGATCTTTAGAGATTCCACCAGATTTCGTGACCGATTTTAGCAGGAGGACGGGTAGGTGGATCATCCATCTACAATGCGTAAACACGTATGTGATTTATGTGCTCTTATGTGATTTGATGATTTATGTGATTTACGTATTTTACGTACGTTTCATGTGAATCATGTTTTTATATGTTATTACGATTATATGAATGGCATGTGCATATCATACAGATTGAGAGGTGGTTTCCACCGTATTGAGATAGTGATGATTCGACGTACGAACGATTGAGGTAGACTGAGATGATTTTGACTATCGTTTGAGGTTGGGCTCGCAGGCCACTTGGCGGGTGACAGACGTGAACGATCTGTCTACTCGGATATGGTCAATTCGAGGTGCACACTGCCGGGGGATACGAGTACATTTACCCATGGTACTGATACGGGTCTGACCGCCCAGTAGAAAAATTGCTTCCAAATTAACTCTATTATTCTCAACATTTTTGCTCTAAGTATTGCAAATTTTGAGATCTCGACTATGGAGCCAGATGTCATCATTCAGAATTACAGGGAGTTAGTTGCATTTATTTTCATATATAGGGGGAGCAATTATGTGGTTTTTACTTGATTTAAGGGTCAATCTGAAAGCATAGGATAACTTACATTTGATATATCAGATTAGTAATTTTCGATCACAGTTTCTCGAGCGAAAAATTGAATTGGGACCAAATGGTAATTTTCACTCCCAGGTTTTCGAGTGAAATTAAATTGGGACCAAATGAAATTTACTTCGTCTTGCCGACCCCTCGGGAGACGTTTATAGGCTAAAGTGCCGGGAGAATCATCTCACAGAGCAGATGATTTAAGAGCCCCCGAGAGATTTTCATGTGAGGCCTCCCCAACAAGAACAGCATCAACCTAGCCCTAAGGTTGAGTTGATATATCACATGGCCCAGGAGCTTGAACAGGAGCCTCCAACTCAAGGAACTCAACTACCTGATCTAGATGCCATGTTGATTGATGCCACCAGAGTTAAAACTCGAGACTCCACAACAATCACTCCACAATCCACTATCACAGGCTACTATGCCTGCACCAGAGGCCGTGATTCCCACGATCACATCTCAATAACCTCAACCAACAGAAGCCCATGAGGATGTTGAAAGAGAACCAACTCCTCATACAGCTACTTCGTCCGAAGCCACGAATTCCGACGAAGAGGTTCAACTGATCAGACGGGTTCCACAACATCCACTCTCAATCTCCGAGCCCGTCATCACAGCTGTTGCTTCTACACCAGACACGACACCAGTCATCACTCCAAGTGCTGAGGCCGAAGCCTAGAATCTACTTATTACCGCCTCAGTCCAACCGGTGTCTGATAGGCAGATTCACTCTGAACCTGCTCCAACATCCATAGATGAGAATCTACAATATTCGAGTCAAGGATTGGATGGAAGTCTCGGACTTTCACACCCTCAAGTGACTACGAGCCAGCCTGAGGAGTCGGTGTTAGCTCAAGGGTTGACAACAGGCGATATCAGTCGACCTGGTCCATCAACGGAGGCGTCCGTCCAGTTTGTGACTCAAGCGCACTTCCGAGCAGCTCTCTCTGCAGCCATCACATCCCTTGAAGACAAAATGATGAAGAGAGTGCGGGCAGCCATCGAGACGTCCTGACACGACACTAGGAAAGCACCCGTCTCAAATGGCACTTCAGCGCAAGCAAACCTCCCAACCCCACAACCCTCTCCCATCGACCCACTCACAAACTCATCCATCCTCATTAACCCATACACCATACCCATCATCGAACTCCATGATATATTACTCGCCCGCCTCATAGGCCTTACCACCCCAACGCCCCAGGAAGAATCACTCTACAGGCGTCTCGTGGATTATCCTGAGCCACCTACTCAATCCTGTTGAGGCCAAAGCTCCCGCACACGACGTCGACATGACGATCCAGACGATCAAGACAGTCATGATGATAAGAACCCTAAGGGGAAACCAATGAGATTGAAAAGACCTCCTAGATTGATCTACCCAAACGTCTGCCTGAATGAATTCAACAACAACGAGTATATTAACCCGACACCTTTGAATTACATTAAAGGTTGACTTCGGATGACTCTTCCTAGCAATGAAACCCTACCCCGTTGAACCCAACAATAACGAGTATTTGAAACCCGATACCTTTGAATCACAGCGAGATACGTAACAATTGCTGAACCCCACCCCTTAGACTTTACGAACCCAACAACACTAAGTATGAACGACTTAGCACCTCTGAATTACGAAAGACAAGAATGTAAGGTTAAGGCGCCACAACTAAATGGAAGATGTTTAGCTGATAAGCCGAGCAAGTATTGCAAACAAGTGCAAGACCCGAACTAGCTTTGAAAAACTAGCAAGAAAAGGGAATCCCTTACAAGTACGTAACGTAAAATCTGTCCTTCAAAACATAAACAGTACCCTATATATAGGTACTCAGACTTATGACCTTCAAGCAACCATATTGAAACTAGGGAAATAACTTAATAAAGTAGCATAAAAACTAGGGAGCTTTGACTAGGAAAATAGCTGAACACAATACGCGTATTTGACTTTCGTTGACCAGCCTTATGACCCTCCAAGTACTTGCAATTTCGTCACCTTAGTGGCCCTTAAAATTCAGCACTCATTTTGGGCTTGATTCTGGGCCGAAGACTTTAGTTGACCCTCTCACCACTAGTTCTTGCTTGGAGGCCCAAGACTGCAATGCAATTAACACTTGTCGGCTTATCAAGGTGGAGTTTAGATGACCCTTGAGAAAAGCCCGCAAGGATTAAGCTCGTTAAGGATGCTTGACTTTTCTTGACTCTCGAACGCGTCATCGGTCCCGCTATGTCTGCTAAAGCATCCCGTTCTGCCTTGTCATTAGTTGGCTTGTTGCTATCACATGAGGGGGAGAAAAGACCTAGGACATCTTCGAGTGGCCAAGGAGAAGGTCAAGAACAAGGTTCAGGCGCGACGCAGACAAGCGCTGGAGCAGGTGAAACCCAACCCACTACCCAAACAACCCACACCAAGGTGGAGACCATGAACAAATTCCCTCAAGTCTTCCAGAGTTGATTGCTCAACGTGCGGATTTTCCTACAAGACTAATGCCAGGATCCGTTCGAATCGACACACCGTGGGAAAACATAAGGATTGAAATCCCATTCCTGGAAGAAGTTCGTCAGAGAATATGGAGGTCACCAAACAAAATTAAGGAGTTGAACGAATTCAAGCTAAGAGGGATCTCTCACTGGGATCAGCAAAAGAGAATGACCTATCTCTGGATACTAACCCATCGTGGACCGGATGTGAGGCTGGGGATTTCAAAAGGACAAGCGAAGAGTCATTACAAGAGTCTATCCCCATATGTCAGCTGCTAAGCATCTACTGTGCTAAAGGAGGTCTTCCAACTCCCATCTATGTTATAGAGCGAATAGACAGAACTCGAGAGGAGCTAAGAGAGAGCGACCTACCTTACCTCCTGGCTGAAGAGGTGTACAATCTCTACAAGCTGTACGTAGAGAAGTACAAGGGTCCTCAAGGCTTCATAAAGAAGGAAGGAGTCGAGGGACTCTACCGGTTCATGATGCGCCAGGTCAAGTACCATGCCACAAACGACCTTCAGATGGCTCTGGAGAGCAATATGAAGAAGGTCAACATGATCGCTCCACTCAATCAAGGACCTGAGATCGAAGGGCTTCCCAACAATCACGTGCACATCAGCTCAGTCTTAGGGATCACCTACCACAATCCGATTGCAAATAAGAATAGGTTGATGCTGAAGACTGAAGTTCGTAAGTTTTGTGATGGGACGCTCAAGGTCATCAGGAAGAACATAGAGACTAGACTGGAAGAGATCAACAGAGAGACCATGCTGAAGCTTCACAGGTTCGTGAGAGAACAACCGCTTCTAATGGAACTCCTTAAGGACATCGAGGAGCGACTGAAGATGAGGAACATCATTAGGAACTTCGAGCACGCACTGGGCTTGCGAAGGTCTTACTTTGCCCGACAAGGACAGATGGCTCAGAAAGGCAATCAAGCACAAAGGGGGAGAATGTAGAATATCAGTTTTAGTTGTGCTTTGATTACATTAGTTGTCCTTGTAATTAGGGGCTTTATTTGTATTTGTCCTTAGTTTAGGACTTAGCTTGTTATTTATACCAAGTATGTTTGGTATAAATACCTTGTACACGTTTGAGCTTAATAGGGAATTTTAGTCAATTGATCCGAAAGGCTTGCAAATCTAATTCTAGAGAGAGAAAGTCAGAAATCATTCTCTCACTACTCGAAATCTCTCTCGAAGCTCTCAACGAAAGGTTTTCGATCGAAGTTTAATTCTCTACAATTCTAATCGAATTCGTTAGATTTCAAGTCTAGGATCTAGGAGTTGATAATTGTGGACCTAACACTTATAGTTCGAAGTGTTAGGTTTTGAGTTAGATCTTCAACTTTGATGGAGTTTATGCGTGTAAAACAAGGATTTTGAGGTTGGTTCGGACCATATTTCACGGGTTGGTGTAGTTCACGAATTGGGGAAAACGATTTCGGGTCGCTAAACGTTCTCGCGGGCTTAGGGTTCACGCCGACAATTGGTTGGTGCTATGCGTTATGTTCGAACCCACGTTTTTCGGTGAATATACATGTGTTTCATGCTTTATTTGCTTAGGTGGAAATTCTCACCTATATTACGTAACCTTACATGTTTAATTATTTTAATGTTGCATGATACCGTATGTGAGTATGCAATATTTCTGTGAAACCTTTGAAGGGAGTATGTGATTTGTATGATTTCTAATATCTGATTTAATTACAATTCTCAGATGTGCGTGTTCCGTGTTGAATCTGATTCTTGAGAATTATGAAGTGCAGAAATATGTTTAAGGGAGTTTCAAATGTGCTTAAGAGGATTTCGGTATTAGAACTTCATGTGTTGTGCCGTTTCGGGTAGCTTATACACTTTCACGTAGTTTGGTTCAATTTCGGGTAGCTTAGCTTAGGTTCTAGTATGTGACTTAGTTTAACTCTCCACTATCTAAATCAAAAACTCGGGTAAGTAGAAACAATTGGCGAACTTATATCGTATAGCTTGCAATTTCGAGTAAGTCTAGAAATTCGTCGGACCAAGGTTAGTTTAAGTGTAGACATTATTAATTTCGGGTAACTCACAATTGAAACTCAGGTAAGTCATCATCGAGTTCAAGGCCAATTTCGCCGCGCCTCAATTTATTCTAAGTGTTTGGTCAAACTTCGAGGTAGCTTAGTTCAATTTCGGACACAATATATTAATTAGTGGGCATAGTTTTATTCATCTCGAAATTTAGGCATAAGGTATATTAATTATTAGGTATAGATATTGTTAGTGGCAATATATCGAATATAGGTATTGGGAAACATTGTTGGGAATTGGACCTTGACAAAATTCCAAGTAAATTCGGATAGTATACTAATATTTTATGTGTTATTGAATTCCTTAGCATGAAATTTCGGATGTAGTAGGGTGGGGGGGGGGATAAATTCTAAAGTGGAAGTAGTATTTTAAGTATTTTATTTGGATATGCAAGGTGTGGGGACGACTTAGTGTTTCGAGTCTAGTTCAGATTTCGAGGAAATTAGTGGAATATTTTCTATTGGACAATAGAACTTTAGAGTACCAATGTTCGGGTGTATAGCTTCTAAATTTTCGGACAAGGTTGGTTTTAAGAGAAACTTGGCGAGTTTCAATATGATGACATTTTAATCATTTAATTCGGGCATGGGAAATTCGGGCGATGAGAACTTCGCCGAGCTTGATATGAAATTTGGGAACTGATCTGTTATTTCAAAGTTCGGGCTTAGACTATTTTCGTCGTGCCATATGACTTTCGGACATGATCTAATGTCGGGAGTTGGGTAATTATTTTCAGGCAAATAAATAAACTTATGGGTATATAAGTTTATTTGCGGGGTGGGTTAGATTTATGCGGCAGAATTGTTTTTAGGAAAATTACGGAAATATCTCTTAGAGAATTTTGAGGAATTACTGTTAGCAAACTACAATGTGAGTGGAGATATTTTCGATGAAAATATTTATTCATTTACGAAATGTTGCATCCTTATTTGCACTACATAGCATGTGCACGACATGTCGATGAGAGAGAGGTTGACCGTGTTGACACGGTGACACCTTAAGGTGTCGGCGCGAGGCGCGTGTGGGTAGATGTGACCGATTTCAGTTGTCGACTCGGAGTCGAGTTGAGTTGGTACTAATGCACCTGACGGTTGGTGCCCTCGAAACGGGTGGTTGGTGCCACCCAGCTATGTGACCGGTTGGTGCCGATAAGATCCGTGGTGGGTGCCGCTAATGACGGTTGTGTTGAGATATATGCCCTACATGCCGTACGTGGACTGGGAGTACGAGGGAAATTTGGTAATTGTGTACTGTTTAGTGATGTAATTTGATTACTTCTTTTAATGGAATGATTTTATTCATCATTAACTAATTATTGGATAAATAAATTAAAAGGCAAATTATTAATTAGTCTAAAGATTTCACCTTGCAGTCTGGGTGGATAAGACAAATTAATAAAACCCAAATATTGGCAGTTCAGTTATTGATTCTGTGGAGACAGAGAGGGGCACTAGTAAGCTGAGATACTGCAATATTAAAATTAGTCCGCAAGTCAAGTCTCCAGTAGGGTGACTGGATCAACAAGTATGACTTGTTTGTCGATGGGTCCAAAACGGTTGTGCCAACAGTTCACTTGGGAAGTGGGAGCCCGTGACAATGATACAAGATGAATCAAGGGATTATCTGTATTTGGACACTGACTCGTAATCGAACGATCACACGCTTGGATTGTCTTTGACCGATCGATTGACTGTAGTAGTATGCGTGAACCATAGACCGAAAGGGTTAACTTGGGGTTGGTCTTGAGGTCTTGACTTGTCACTAGTTTGCTAGGCCCGTCTTGCCGGTGGCATGGCTCAGCCGCGAAATGCGGTCATGACTTTTCGATGCGATTTCCGGTTGAATAAATTCAAGATTAACGTCCTATGGCAAGTTTAATGTGCGAGAATTTATCCAAGTCTCTGGCCAGAAGGATATAGCTGACTCGGGATACTCGTGGAGGGTAGTTAGGTATTTTTACCGACATAAACGACATAGAGTCGAGTTCTGTAAGTTTGACTATGCGTGACTTTCCCTCGACCGTGACAAACGTAAAAGGTCTCGTAGTCATCTTGGGATCTGTTCGGTACCATAGGGCTGCCTAGGTGAATACCGAACTCCTAGATCCTAGGCCAGTTGAGACGAACCAAGAGAGTCGGGCTTAAAAAGGGCAAGCGACACAACGTCATCATTAGAGAGACAGACAAGGCTAGGTCATAGATTCAGACATTAGGATTGGGGCTTGGCCAAAACCCTGATTGGCCGAAAATACTAAGTTTGTCTAGTGAGGGGTAAAATAGTCTTTTCACGTCACGATATATTTTTGAAATAAAATATTTGATATTGAATATTTTGTATATGATTTAAATTAGATTTTTATATCTTTATTATTGTCTTAGAGAAATAATATTATTTAATTAGGAATTAAATAATATATATCGGATATATATATGTAAGTTTCGAATTTTATAAGATAAAATTTCGAAAATGATTAAATATATTATATATTGGATATTATATATTTAAAATATACTAAATATTTTATATTGTTGCGTCGTGAGCGTTATCATGTGCGCTACACATGTACTCCTGTCTCTTTCTTTATTTTAGTGAACATTTCCAAAAAAAATTTAAAGTTTGAATTTTGAATTCATTACTTGGTAAAACGAAGACTTGGTAAAAGGGGAGGTGAGAGGATTTTTCTCCTACCACCTCAACCTATTTTTGGCCTATCCTAAGTGGTATAAATAAGGATTTTCGTGATCCTAAAGAAGAGGAGAATCACAATTTTCGAAATAAAAGTTGAAGAGAGGAAAAACTAAGAGTTTTCTCCTCTCACCACTTTCTCTCTCGCACTCTCTCTCTCGGGGGCAGCAAGTATCTCGTTCTTGGCCTAGCCGCACTTGCAAGAACAACTGCGATGTTAGTGAGGTGCCGGCGTGACGATCTTTTCGCAAAGAAGGCGTCATGTTCGTGTGCTTTTGGCGTAGTAGAGGGGCACTACGCCTTGGGGATTCGAAGGATTCGGAGCTAGCCATCGTCGAGAGATTTCAACAAGGTATCATGGCCGATCCCTTATCTCTTTACGTCAATACATTCTCGAGTTTATAGCCGAGCGATCTTGGATAGGCGGGAAACCCCGTACAATTTTAAAATTCCACCGTTCTAGGAACGTGGGTCTGAGGACCATCCGGGATTCCCAACAGTGGTACCAGAGCGATAGGCTCGGTTAAAGTCACGAGACTATGACAAAAGTCCACGAAAACCTCGAAAGCCTTAGCCGTGCCCATGGCGCATACGGCGCCCGGGCAGCCCGCTCACGCGGCGGGCTGGGCTGAGTCTAGTCGCATGCGGTGCGCGACTCAGGGCGGGCTGCCCGCACCGTGCGGCCTGCTCCGAGCCGTGCGCATGGTGTGCACGATTCACGGGCAGCCGGCGCGCAAGGCGCGCGCAGTGCGCGACTCAAGACGGACTGGCCGCGCGCAGAGCGGGCTCATAGGGCGGACCGCACGCGAGGCATGCGGCACGAGAGGCACGGGCCGTGCGCGTGGGTGCACGCGGCACTCGGGAAAGCCTCACGTGGATGCTCGGAAAGTAGGTATGATTGCGCGCGTGAGTGCGAGCTGCGCTAGGCTAAGAGCGCGCGAGGATCGGGCTGACCGCATGGTTCGCGCGGCACGGGGCTGGCAGCGCGCATGGCGCGAGCATCCCCGACATAGGCCCGATAGGCCTGGTCAACCCATCATGCGGCCCAATATACATAGGGCTAAGCTCGGCCCATTTAAAAGCCAAAATTCGATTTCGGCTCGGAAATGTGTTAAATTTGTCGCAATGCATGTTATTTGAATTACGTGGTGATTGATTGGGGATTAGGTTCTGTTTTTTGCCGGGTGATATGTTAAGGGTGACAAGGTCCACCCGGGTTGTACTTTATAGTTTTTATTAGATAAGACGGGCGGTTTTATTAGGGATAGATTCCCCATTTTAGGCTATTGTAGTTTTGTTATGATGGCCGTACGAGTGTCGATCGAGAGGAACCTGAATGAACGAGTTGGTAGCCGAGGCGTCCGTTCGAGCAAAGCCCGAAGACGTAGAGTCTTATTATTTTGTACAATTAGGATAGAACTAGAAATATCCCCGATTGTTCACATTTACTTTAATAGGTTGAAACTAGGTTTACTATTAAAGTCCATTATGTGCGTGTTGGTTTCGAACGTGATAATGTGCGTAATGTGCTCGTGTTAAAACTATGAGAATTCTCCCGAGGTTAGACCTTTAATATCAAGTGAGTAAAGGGGCTAGGCTCTTGTCTTCTATCAAGTCCAAAAATGTTACGACTTAGGGGTACTGTTGCGTTTGACCAAGTTACGGCGCCAAAACCCTCGCCTTTGCGTGAACAGGTTTGGATGTAATTATGAATTGTCGCTCACCGACCACTCTTCACCCTCTAATAAAGAGTTATCCTACGGGGGGATGAAGTTCACGGAAAATTGGAAGGTGAGCATGACGTTGATAGGTTGCACTTGGACAGTCATTCCCAAAATGTTCCGAGTTACGGCTGAGGGACCCTGGCTGAGACGAAGATGTTGAATCTTCTGTGTGACAGAAAAGTGTGTGGCACGACCTCAGCTAACTGTTAGGTCCTACGATTAACAACTCTATGATCCTAGGCATGAATTCTAAGTAATTCGATGATAATGATTGACATTAAGATTCGATCGAAAAACTCAAATGAAGAACAAGAGGGAGAATTCGAGTAGAGTGAGAAAGTTACTATTGTTTCTCTCTCTAGAAATTGAATTGCAAGCCTTTCGGATCAATTTTCAAAACTTTCTCTATTCAGCTCAATGTGTACAATCCTATTTATACCAAACAAACTTGGTATAAATAACAAACAAGTCCTAAACTAAGGACTACTATACAAAACGCCCCTAATTACAAGGACAACTAATGAAATCAAGCACAATTCTAAAAGTATACTCTACAATCTCCCCCTTTGTGCTTGATTGCGTCTCCGTGCTATTTGTCCTCGTCAAGCATAGTACGATCTGCGCAAGCCCAGTGCATGCTCATAATCCCTTATCGTCTCCCTAAGCTTCAGGCGCTCCTCGATGTCATCTACCAATTCCATCAGGAGCGGCTGTTCTCTCACGAACCTGTGGATCCTCAGCATAGTGTCTCGGTTGATTTCATCCAACCTCTGCTCGATATTTCGTCTAATGACCTTGAGCGTTCCATCGCAAAACTTATGAATCTCTGTCTTCAGCATCAACCTAGTCTTCTGGGCAATTGGCTTGTTGTAGGTGATGCCTATGACTGAGTTGATGTGCTCATGATTGCTTGGAAGCCCTTCGATCTCAGGTCCTTTGTTGAGTGGTTCGGCCATGTTAACCTTCTTCATGTTGCTTTCCAGAGCCATCTGAAGGTCGTGTGCGGCGAAGTACTTGACTTGGAGCATCATGAACTGGTAGATCCCTTCGAGGCCTTCTTTCTTGATGAAGCCTTGAGGACCTTTGTACTTTTCCACATACAGCTTGTAGAGGTTGTACACCTCATCAGCAGGTATGTATGGTAGGTCGCTCTCGCTTAGTTCCTCTCGGGTTCTATCCACTCGCTCAATGACGTAGTGAGGTGTTGGAAGTCCTCCTTTTGCACAGTAGACGCTGAGGAGTTGGCATATTAGGGAGAGACTCTTGTAATGGTTCTTGACTTGTCCTTTAGTCATCCCCAGCCTTACGTTAGGTCCTAGTTGGGTCAGCATCTATAGATATGTCATCCTCTTCTGCTGATCCCAGTGAGAGATCCCTCTTAGCTCGAATTCATTCGGCTTCTTGACCCTGTCCAGTGACCTCCAGATGTGTTCACGAACTTCTTCAAGGAAGGGGATTTCGATTCGAATATTTTCCCACGGCGTGTCGACCCGAACGGTCCCTGGCATTTGCCTTGTGGGGGAAGCCGCTCGTTGTGCGATCAACTCTGATAGCCTTGGGATGTCTCGTTGATAGTCTTCACCTTCCTGAAGTTCGTCGTCTTCTATGATTACGAGGTCCACGGATGCCTGTTGTAGAAAATGCCGAACGTCCTGAAGCCGTTGTCTTTGATGCTCCTCGGGCATGGAATGAGTCATCCATTGTCCTTCAAAGATGTATCTGTCTAGAACTTCGTGTGGATTGATGCCATGTCCTGATGGTCCCGGTTGGTCTGGAGCGACTGAGGGAGTAGCTTGGGTAGCTGCTAGGGCTACAAGCATCGCAGCACTTGCTTCTTCTTCCGGAAGCAAGGGACTTGAGTAGATCGGTGATGTGGATGGGGGTCGATGGAGGCGTCCGTAGGTTAAAGGTTGGTGGGTCGATATGGGTTAGGGTGGCGGTGCGGTGCGTGGTGTGGGTGGTTTGTGTTCGGCTTTGAGTTTGGGTTTCACCTGCTCCAGCGCTTGTTTGCGTAGCGCCCGGGCCTTGTCCTTGGCCACTTGTAGATGTCCTTAGCCTCTTCTCCCCCTCATGAGGATACTGATCGTCAGGGTCGTCATGTCGGCGTCTTGAGCGGGAGCCTTTGCCTCGGCAAGTGTTAGTAGGTGGCTCAGGATGATCCACCAATCGCCTGTAAAGAGACTCTTCTTGAGGTGACCGGATGGAGAGGCCGATCAGTCGGGCGAGTAGAATGTCGTGGAGCTCGGTTATGGGTATGGTGTATGGGTTGATGAGGATGGATGAATTAGCTAAAGGGTCGGTGGGTGTGGGTTGTGGAGGTGTGAGGGTGGGTTGTGACGTGGTGCCTTCGGAGACAGATGCTTTCCCGGTGTCTCTGCGGGATGTCTCTATGGCAGTATAAACTCTCTCCATTATTTTGTCTTCAATTGATTGAACAGCAGCGGAGAGAGCGGCTTGGAATTACTTGTTCGTCACGAACAGTGCAGACGCCTCCTTGGATGGACCAGGACGACTAATGTCGCCTGTTATCAACCCTTGAGTAGACACCGACTCTTCAGGTTGGCTCACAGTCACTTGAGGTTGTGACTGTATGAGACTTCCACCCAATCCTTGAGTCGAATCTTGAAGATTCGGCTCTATGGGTGTTATGGCAGGCTCGGGTTGCGCCTGCGAACCAGACACCGGTGGAATTGGTTGCGGCTCAAGATTGAGCGAAGAAGTGCCGGCAACACTTGAAAAAGTGATCAGCACGGTATCTAGTGCGGTGGTGACGGTGGGGAAGAGGGACTTCATCAGGATACTCAAACATCTGGGAGTCCGTCTTATGAGTCTGAGCTCCCCATCGAACTCTGTATCAGATGAGGTGGCCGTGTGAGGGGAAGGTTCGTGCTCCACGTCCTCACGAGCCTGGTCCGTCACCAGTGGAAGTGAGCTGTGCCCCATTTCAGTCTCGTGCTGTGCTTCTTGAAGAGGAACCTCCTCAATGGTTTCTTCGAGCACGCCTACATGTATGGGCACTTCCACTTGAAGCGTTTCTGTTGGAGCCTCTTGTTCCAACTCAGCGGCCACAACATCCATCAAGGTGGCATCATCATCATGAATCTGTTCGTCCTGAGTTGGAGGCTCCTGCTTGAGCTCCAGGGCCACTTCATCAATCAACATGGCCTCTGGGCTTTGGTGTTGTTGGGGTTGGGGAGGGCTAACTCCAAGATCTGTCGGGGGCCCTCTAATCATCTCCTCGGTGAGGTGATTTTCCCGGCAGTAAGTTCGATACACGTCTCCCTGGGGGTCGGCGAGACGTAGCAGGTGAAGTGGAATGGGCATGGAAGGCTGAGCTAGGTCTACCAGCCTTTGGTTGTGGAAGAACTTGAGCCTTGGTGGCTATAGTTTCCTCCCGGGGGCAGGCGAGGAATGTTCTGCTCGTACATCTCCATGTGTTGGCGGATGATGACGGAGAACCATCTCGCGTACGGCACGTTCTTGGACCGTTTGTTCTCCTTTTGTCTGATCTGTTCTGCGAGGTCATTCCAGATCAGCTGGGCGAAATCGTAATTCCGCGAGAACACGACTCCGTGAAAAATCCGGAGGATGTGGCCGTTGCCTTGTCGAAGCCGGCGTGCTTCGGGGAGAGACACTTGTTCATGATCTCGAACAGTGTCTTCCACGGGTGAGGGATACCGTTGCTCTGGACCTGAGCGAGCTTGGTGAGCGGCGGACGGTACCCCATTTGGAGGAAATCAGCCACCAGGTCTTCATCTGATGGAAGGGGGTCGTAGTTTTGGCTATGAGGAAGGTCAAGTAGAGCTCTGAACTCGTTCTTGCCCATGCAGATGTGCCTTGTCCCTACAACCGTTGTGAAATGGTATGCCCCATCCAAATTGATGCTCTTGATCATTCCCCACAACTGCTGGAGGTAGATAATTGGCACTGATGCCGTCACAGTTAGCGCGTGCCATAGTGGATGGCCTTGCAGGATAGACACGATTATATCATCTGGACACCGGAAGGTGGTCAGGTCTAGTTGGTAGTTCGTGTCGTGGACGTTGAGGTATAATGACTTCTCGTATATGTGATTATATGTTGGATAGCGATCCATCTGAAAAATAAGAGATATAAAAGTTCATTAGTTCATAATGTTGATTTTAGTCGAAAATTTATTTAATTTCATCAAACTATAATGTTGTATTATGTCATGACATGTTTGATGAATTTTGAATTGAAATCGTGTAGCATGCACATAGGATCCTTGATTTAAAAAAAAAAACGTAATGGCATGATTGTAATTTCGAATTAAACATGTAATGCGTGAAAAGGAGTTCGAAATTTTTCTAAGTGTTGAATCGTGAAAAAGACACTGTTCATGCCGAGAAATTTTTCGCTCGAAAATTCTGGTGTCAAATTGAGTTCCTTATGCATTGATTTCAATTGCAATAACTCCGTTTAATTTTGCGATCGAGAAAATTCTATCGCTAATGTTCGCTACAGTGTAAAGGACTTAGAAAAAACTTCTAAGTGTTGAAATTGAAATCGTGAGACTGTAGCCGATCAATTTTACGATCGAGAAAAATTCCGCGTAAATTTACGATCGAGGAATTATATCTCAGGTAAATTTACTATCGAGAAATTTTCCTCAATTGAATAAAATTTTTTGATTTGAAATTTGTCGAGCGATATGTGATTTTCGATCCTAAGTAAAAATTTTCGCTGCATTATTTTTCGATCGAGAAATTAGTTAACGAAAGACTAAGTCAACCGTCGAGAAATTTTTCAATCAATTAAATCCTAAGCGCAATTAATTTTTCGCTGCTAAAATTTTGCGATCGAAATCCAATTAAAACGAAAATTCTATTTTGCGATAGTAAGTTTTGCGCTCGATAAAATTTGCATCTAAATTGTCTATTCAGTACTTAAGTTTTTCGCTCACAAAAAATCCTAATTAGATTTCTCGATGGTAAATAATTTTTCGGTCAAATGCTTCTATCTTAGCGACTAAGTCAGATTTTTATCGATCGAGAACTGATTTGACGCAAACAGTATCTCAATTGAATCGGAATTCAATTAAGACTGTTTGCGATCGACAAAGTTCTTCGATGACTTTAAACATTCAAATGTCCAGTTTTATTTAAACTCAAATCACAGTCGAAGATGCTGATTTTCCGAAGATTTATACTACCAGAATCATCAAGAACATCGAAACTATCTTATGTGCAGGCATTAACTTCAGACGAAGACTCAAAATCATGCCTAAACCATATTACACAAGTTTACATAAGCACGTAAGCACCTTATCACATAACCACATAAATCAAGCACATACACATATGTTATGTGTTGTAGTTGGATTTCCACTTACCTGTCGTCCGATGATTTCTAGCTACCTGCCCCGTGGATTTTCCTAAGTCCAAACCTTAGGCATAAAACGTTATTGTCAGGACACTATCTTAATTAATAAATTGCTTAAGAATTTAAATAACTTCCTAAGTTATAAATATATTTGAGAACTCTAATTGGATTCGAAATTCTCGCATGACTCGTGAAGTTCCATAATTGTTCCAAGTTGCTAAGTGTGTTTCGTGAATTGCACTCATAATTTTCTAGGGTTTGCGAAACCTATGTTACTGCACTATATAATTCACGAAGTTATCCTAGTCCTAAGTTCGCGATGTGTATTTCTAAGGAACCAAGGTTCGCTAAACGACCTAATTTGCGAAGCCAATTCGCAAAATCCCTAAATTCGCCAATCGGGTCGCAATTCTCCACTTGGGTTCGCGGAATGGATTCGCCAAATGAGTCGTGGTCAAGTTCGCCAAATTCGGAGAGGTCGAGTTCGCACTTGAGGAGTCCGCAAAACATAACCTGCAAACCTTGATGGATTCGCAGAACTTGCTTGAATTCGCAAATTGTTGGTTCGCGATGTTGACCAGTTCGCCATCCGCTCGATTCGCGAATTGTCGAGCACGTGGATTCGCGGAGGATTGAACCCGTGAAATGAATTCGTGATGTGGCCCGCTGAACCTTGATTCGCCAAACTGGGATGGATTCGCAAAATGCCGCCCGCCAACTTCGCTTGGATCCGCGAATCTCAGTTCGCCAAAGCCGGTTCGCAAAGTGCACCTTAACCACAGATCCGCCAAATGGGATCGCATGAATTAGCCAATTAGGTTCGGTTCCGAATGAGTTTGAGTTCGCCAAATGTTGGATTTGCCAAAGGAGCACAATCCGCAAAACCCTAGAATCCGCGAGATACATGAGATTCGCGAAGTTTCCCTAGTTCGCTAAACGAGTTCGCGAAACATTCCCTGGTTCGCGAACTTATACTTCGCGATCTCGAGTTCGCATAAACACTTGTAAATTCGCGGAATTCTGTGCTTAAGGATCAAAAAGATTATTTTTCGAGAACACGTTGAAGATCGATATGAACCCCTAAACCCTAAATTTCGAACCTGATACTAACGCATCTTCTAACCTTATTCTTCGTGCCCTAGAACCCCCAAAACATGTTAATCTAGACTCAACCCCTTAAGCTAAGGTTCTACACCCTTCAAGAACTAGAATCACACAACTCCTTAGCGCACGTGAATCATGCCCGTGCTTGAAATCTTTAAAATGTGAGTATTACTTAATTGAGGGTAAAAGTTATGGGGAAGAATTTGTACCTAGTTCGAGTTTGATAGCTTAATATTCACCTTTCTCCTTCCTCGTTTGCTTAAGCTCTCGCTAGTTCTTGTAAATGGGGTTTATAAGGTTGAAAATGGTTTCTAGGTAATTGTTAACTTATTAAGGCACGATGATGGGACATTTGTAGCGAAAATATCCCTTATTTTAAGGGAAGTTGTCCTAAGATTTTTCTTAAGCAATTTGGGCCCAAGTTCAATTCCTAACCCAATTAATCATTTTAATTATCTCTAGGCTCATCCTCTAAACTTAGCCTATTAATACCCTTGGCCTAATTCTTGGCTTTGGTCCAAATTTACCTCTGCCTATTTCTCGAAAATTCTAAATAACTTAGAGGTCATTTGGCACAATTTTGATACAAGGGTCAAATTTAGCAACTACATTGGACAAGATCGCAGGTTAACGACTACATGACTAATTGGCGCGAGATCGACGTCGGGCTCAAGGAGGTACTTTGGGCAGACATTCAGGTAATTTAGTGATTATTTTACTTGTGTTTATTATCTGTTGTATATAATTGGCTAATGAGTACGAGCACCTCAGTCAGAGAAGGACTGCAGACGTGGATGGAATACAGGGAAGCCGCGGAATTTCAGGTGATAAAGTGATAGTCCTCTAGTTTTTCATACATAAATATATATAATATATATTCACACCTATTTTTTTCTGAATATTGCAGGAGATTAGTCAGAAGGCTAAACAAAACCAGGCTCACCACTTATACCCACACCATCTCGGCACGGCGGGGTATACAGGTGTAATACCCGTAAAATTTAATTACGGGATTTACAATGAAATTAGTGGTAGAGAGTACTTAATTAGAGACTCTGTGGAATTATAAATAAGGAAATTGGAACTTCGGGTGAAATTCCGGTTATAATACATAATTGTTTTGAACTCGATGTGTGATTTACAAATCTTATGTTTGTTACGAATTAGGACTTACTAACTGCATGGAACATATTCAATGATTTTATGTGTCAACGTGATTAGATATTAAATGATATTAGGATTACTAACCAAGTAGAAGAACTAATTGAACTTAGAAAGGGTTTTATATAAGGTAGGAAGAGATGAGTTTTGATATACTAGAAGCTCGAAATCTTGAAATCTCGAGATTTATAAGTTTCAAGAGGAGGTCGATTTCTAAATTAAAGTAACATGAATGTCGAAATTTAGGAAATGTCGAGTAGAGGATTTTCGATACCAATAATCTCGAAATCAAAAGATGCTGGAGGATGTCGAACTCATAGAAATTTGAAATGAGAATGTCGCTAAATGAGAATCTCGATACACTAGAATTTCGAAAGAAAGGTGAACATCGAGTAAACCTAATGTCAAATAGGAATTCCTTAAATGAAAGGGAGAGGCTTAATCATCAACTTGTCACATCACTCACAAATTCTTAAGCCTAATCCTTATCATATAACGATGGATCATTAAAGGAAGAACATAATGAGAAAGAGAACTCTATTAAACATAAAAGAGAGAAAACCCTCATAACACAACAAAAAAAAAAGAAAGAAGAAGACGAAAGAAGCTTATCAACAAAGGGTTTTAGCCACTAAGATTTCGAATTTTCGGTAAGAAGACATTCATTTCATCCTTTGTACGTTTCGTAATACAAATTATTTAGGTACTGCACTTTTATAAATTTATGATTCTTATGGAAATTCCATGTACCATAGACGGCAGAAGCCATAGCTTGAAGAGTAAATTCCTATTTAAATGAATTAAGGTGTGCTTAGGTTGGAACTTGTGTGAAGGAGATCGTTATGGATAAATTAACATGATTAGGGTTTTGATCGAAAGTTTAGATGATTTCATACCAAAAAGATATTTTCGGATAATATGATTTCCAGTTTAGTAGATGTCGAAACCCTGTTAATTTGTAGGATGAATCTCGAACTCTAATGGAAAGGGAAGAGTTTCGAAATGAAATTCGAACAGAATCTCGAAATTAAGCTCGAAATTCATGTCGAGATCGATTTCGAAATTTATCTCGAGAACCTATGTTCCTTTTTAGAAATCTCGAAACCATGTTAGTGTGTAGGAGTAATGTCGAGATCTATCCTCAATGTTGATATCGAAATCTTTATATATAATCTCGAAAAACACATATCGAAATCTTTATATAACATCTCGACATCTTATTTATAATATCAACATAAATCTCAAAATCCATGTAAAAATTTGAAGTCCATGTCGAGAACTTATATGCCTCTAACCATATCGAGAACTTTGATTAATATCGAAACATGTCAACTTCGAAATCAATAAAATAGAATTAAGCAACATCTCGAAATCTTTATGTAATGTCGAAACACATCTCGAGTATTATCAATCTCGAACTCTAATATATGCTATTTCGAAATTTTAAGACTATAGTCTCGACACATATCTCGAAATTGTATTTTTCAATTTAAGTCACAGTTCGAAATTTTAGGGTTTCGAAACTTATAAAAAATCAAAACTAGGGTTTTTAAACTAAGCCACTTTAGTAAAACAATAATTAGACTAACAAACCCTAATTTTATATATTTCTATACTTAGGGTTCGAAGGTTAGCGAATTACCGTACGATATAGCTAAGGATACCAGGTAAGTGGCAATCGCAACTACAACACATAATTATATGTGTATAAATTATGTGTCTATGTGCCTTTATGATTTTATCTGAGTTCTTACGTGATTTATTTACGTTATACGATGACATGACATGCAAGTTCATGACATGATCATATGCACGCACGACTAGTATAAGAGTCAGGGAAAGAGAGCGTGCATAGTACAAGATCGCCTGTGAGCGATAGATAATTGCCGATATAGGCAATTGTGTCCACTCAATGATGAGTCACGGATCTTCTATGCTACCATGGCGATTCACGATGCCGAATTACCTGATTCACGAAAGGTAGGGGAAATACACCATGGCGATTCACGATGCCGATTGCCCGATTCACAATAGGCAGGTGGATACCCCGTAGCGGGAGATGCAACCTGGAGGATGCGACTCGAGGGAATAAGCGGCACCGAGGGAACCTCGAGTGTTGGCAACCTCGTAGTAGGCTACCAGTGAGAAGCGCCCGCGTGTCAGACCGCATTGGGATGGAAAGGCGCCTTAGGGTTAAACGTAATTTGTGTGCCTGAGTTAGCCTCTCAATGGGACCGCGTTGGGATTGAAAGGCACTATTAGCCTCTCAGTGTGGACCACATTGGGATGGAAAGGCACCATAGGGTTAAGCACAGATTGCATACTCGGGTTTAGCCTCTCAGTGTGTGTACTGCCACTTATTTATAACCTTAGGGGTTTGAGCTCTATATGGTGCATAGTAAGATTGAAAGCCGATGGGAACGAGAAGGATGTAAGAAGTCAATAGCATTGGCGCGAATGCTTTCGCTATTTAGGTCACGTGCATTGCATGCATGGTTTTCACTTACTGAGCTTCATAAGCTCATTCCACGTTTTATGTGTTGTAGGACCCCGCGATCACGGTACGTGATTATTTTCACGGCGAGGCCAACTTTTGAAGCTTCCGAGGGCTTTTGAGATGGAAGTGTGTGCATGGATGCAACCTCGTGGAGGCCCAGTAGATAGATTTATTTTGAACCGCATGCGCGCGTTCCTGTGTAATTAGGACCCAGAATGATTTCGTAGGAACCGTTACGATTCCTTTTTATAAAAGGAAAAAATTTATACGAAATTTCGCACGATCTATTTCGTTATTAAGAAATCAGTCGCGTAGACTAGTTAAGAAAGTAGTGGTGGAAGGCGGGGCGCCACAGGTGGTATCAGAGCTTAGGATATAGGTTCTGCACACTGTCCATGTACACACACTTAAAAGCACGGAAGCAGCCTTGTTCGTAAGTTTCATGTTTTTATGAGTTTCTGGTATTACATGATTTATTGACCTTAAAATTGTTAGGATAAAAGAAAGATGGGTAGAACAAGAAACGAGAATAGTGGGGGTGTAGATAAAGGTAAGGAACCCGCAGCCCCTACTGATAGTCGGGATACGACTATTCTCCAACTTGCGGAACTAGTCCGCCAACAATCTGCCCAAATTCAGCAACTGATCCAGCAACAAAATGTTGGTGGGCAATCAAGCAACGGATCCTCTCAGGCCAATAGAATCGAAATGATCGGAGAGAGATTTCGTAAACTTAACCCCCCAACCTTCGAAGATGCTCTTGACCCAACCTCGGCTGAGGATTGGCTCCGAACCCTAGAAACTATGTTCCAACATAGCCGTACTCCTGAAACAGAAAAGGTCACGTGCACTGGTTACCTATTAAGGGGAAGCGCAGGTCACTGGTGGGATCCGTGACAATGACCTGCGAGCGCTTTAAGGAACTTTTCAGAGGCAAATATTATACCGCCCCTGTTCGATCTCAAAGAATGAATGAGTTCATCAATCTCCGCCAAGGGGCAATGACGGTGGCGGAGTACATCCAAAAGTTCGAACAGTTGTCTCGATTGGCAACCCACATGGTGAGCACTGACTCGCTGAAAATTGAGCGATTTATGGAGGGCCTGAAGCCAGAACTTTACCATGACGTTGGCATGGCTGGATTCCAAGGGGTTACTTATGCCCAAATGACGGAACGAGCCCTGATGGCTGAACAAGCTGAAATCCGAATTGTACGAGCCCAGGAGGTTAAACAGAAGTTCGAACAGGGACCCTAAGAGGACGGAAATAACCCGAAGAAACCGTTCGTCCCTAAGAATGTGAAGCCCAATTTCCAAAATCGACCCTGACCACCTCAGCAAACTAACACGAATCAGGGGAGACCCCAACCAAACGTACCCACATGTCCAAAATGTGCACGACGTCATCTGGGCGTCTGCTTTTCACAAAATGCTACTTGCTATAAATGCGGCAAGACAGGCCACTATTCTGTAGCCTGCCCGGAGAATACATCGGGAAATCAGGCAGCAAATCCGACTAGACCACAGAAGGTACCCACTCGGGTATATATGCTTACGGCGGAAGAAGATGAAAACAACCCATCGGAGATGGAAGGTACCCTTCTAATCGATTAAACATCAACATGCATTCTAGTGGGCTTATGAGCCACATTTTCTTTTTGTATCCACCACTTATGTGGTAAGACTCAGAATTATTTTCAGCCGACTTGGTTAGTACCAATTCGGGTATCGACCTGAATCGTAATCGTAGCAAGTAGACTTTCGAAATAGGAAGCCGTACCTGAATGACCTTGGAAGAAATCCCCATTTCAGATAATATCTGGGATATAACCCCACACCTTTTCTAATCATTCTAAGGAACATGTTCGTTCAGTATCAGAGTGGTGCAGTGGAAGCGTGATGGGTACTTAGGATCTTCGACCTCTGCCTAAGTTAGAATTATAGGAATTCTTCTTAGCTCTTCGAGGTAATACGGGTTCCACTAACTGGAATAATCTTCGTATCTACTTTATCAGGATCCTATTCCTTTCTATCCTCGAAAAAATTATTTGAGATTCCTTGATAATTTCCTAGGGTGAATTTCTATCACCTAACCAAGCCAGTTCAACTCCATACCAATCGTTACCCTGAATTGTTCCAACCGACGGAATTTCGGGGGCAAAATTCTTTCAAGGGGGAGGATGTAATACCCGTAAAATTTACTTACGGGATTTACAATGAAATTAGTGGTAGAGATTACTTAATTAGAGACTCTGTGGAATTATTAAATAAGGAAATTGGAACTTCGGGTGAAATTCCGGTTATCATACATAATTGTTTTGAACTCGATGTGTGATTTACAAATCTTATGGGTGTTACGAATTAGGACTTACGTGACTGCATGGAACATATTCTATGATTTTATGTGTCAACGTGATTACATATTAAATGCTATTAGGATTACTAACCAAGTAGAAGAACTAATTGAACTTAGAAAGGGTTTTATAGAAGGTAGGAAGAGATGGGTTTTGATATACTAGAAGCTCGAAATCTTGAAATCTCGAGATTTATAAGTTTCAAGAGGAGGTCGATTTCTAAATTAAAGTAACATGAATGTCGAAATTTAGGAAATGTCGAGTAGAGGATTTTCGATACCAATAATCTCGAAATCAAAAGATGCTGGAGGATGTCGAACTCATAGAAATTCGAAATGAGAATGTCGCTAAATGAGAATCTCGATACCCTAATGAGAATCTCGCTAAATGAGAAATTCGAAAGAAAGATGAACATCGAGTAAACCTAATGTCAAATAGGAATTCCTTAAATGAAAGGGAAAGGCTTACTCATCAACTTGTCACATTACTCACAAATCCCTAAGCTCTAATCCTTATCATATAACGATGGATCATTAAAAGGAAGAACATAATGAGAAAGAGAACTCTATTAAACATAAAAGAGAGAAGACCCTCATAACACAACAAAAAAAGAAAGAAAGAAGAAGACGAAAGAAGCTTATCAACAAAGGGTTTTAGCCACTAAGATTTCGGATTTTCGGTAAGAAGAGATTCATTTCATCCTTTGTATGTTTCGTAATACAAATTATTTTGGTACTGTACTTTTATAAATTTATGATTCTTATGGAAATTCCATGTACCATAGACGGCGAAGAGTAAATTCCTATTTAAATGAATTAAGGTGTGCTTAGGTTGGAACTTGTTAGAAGAAGATCGTTATGGATAAATTAACATGATTTAGGGTTTTGATCGAAAGTTTAGATGATTTCATACCAAAAAGATGTTTTCGGATGATACGATTTCCAGTTTGGTAGATGTCGAAACCCTGTTAATTTGTAGGATGAATCTCGAACTCAAATGGAAAGGGAAGAGATTCGAAATGAAACTCGAATAGAATCTCGAAATTAAGCTCAAAATTCATGTCGAGATCGATTTCGAAATTTATCTCGAGAACCTATGTTTCTTTTTAGAAATCTCGAAACCATGTTAGTGTATAGGAATAATGTCGAGATCTATCCTCAATCTTGATATCGAAATCTTTATATATAATCTCGAAAAACACATATCGAAATCTTTATATAACATCTCGACATCTTATTTATAATATCAACATAAATCTCGAAATTCGTGTAAAAATTTGAAGTCCATGTCGAGTGGTTCGTCATTTGCTCTGTTTTTTTGCTGTTTATGGAGTGGAGAAAACGTATGATATCGAGGTTTTTTGAAGATCCCAGGGCGACTCTTTTTTCGGCAATCATGAGGGAGTTTGCTCCCTCCAAAGGATATGAGAAAGAAGAAGTTGTCTCTTTATTCGTGGGATGAACGCGATCACGGGTTTTGATAAAGAGCTTTGGTGGGGGACCTCCTTTACTTCATGGATCATTTGGTAGAACTTCCTCAAGGTGTCGTTTTTAGCCAATCGAGTTCCCTATCTTCCGGATCATCCTTCTTGAAGAGCCTGTTAAGGCAAGTTTGACAGCCAAGAATGGGAGATGGCGAAGAGATTTAAGAGCGGAGATCGAGGTTGAATAAAAGAGGTTGGAGCAGAAAAACACAGTATCCAGCAAGAACTGAGGAGCTCAGTGGAGGAGGTGAAACTAGTCTGAGATAGCTCTTCTGCCTGGAGAGTAGAGTCGGAGGTGAAGGTTCAGTTGGGACATGAGATAGCACCTTCTAACATGACGGTTGGGGTGGAGTTCCTTCACAGCTTGGTGGAACGTCTTTTCGAGGGGTCTCCTCTCTTTGAAGGACTTCGTATTTCTGATGTAAGTCTACTACTTGGGCGGATATCGACTAGGCATAGTGCTAATGCCGTGGCTTATCTTCAAGAGCCATCACCTTTGAATGTTTTGAATGAGATCATCAAGCTCTCGAGGATTCTCGTTCCTGGGTTGACGTCGTGAGGGAGCATGTAGAGGTCCTGGGGCATTATAAGAATGAACTGTGGAGCTCCCTTGAGAAAGAAAAGTAGAAGAGCGCCACACTCATGGAACATCGTGAAAAGGAGCGACATAGCTCCTTTGCCAATGAAATGGAGGAATGGGACGCTGTTTTAGACGGCATGGTGAATGCGGACGTAGTTTCCCACTTGGGGGACGTGAAGGCTGAAACTTCATGCTTCTATCAGCAGCACCATCTGTCCACAGCTGTTGGGAGGAAGTTCTCGAGGGACCTGACCGAGGATTGGCGCCAGCGTACTCGAAAGATCCTCTCTCCTTGAGGGACTTTGTGCTTTCAGAGAGATCCCTAGTTACCCGAGAATCCTCACTTCTGGTTCCTGCTGTCGAGAAGCACGTAGAGGTCCTGGCCCACGCTGCTATCTCGTCATTCCCAGCTCCTTAGGAAACTCTGCTTCCTGCAATGTTTCGAGGGAGCTTAACTCCCTTGGCGGGGACCTGATGGCGGAGCTCCTCTGCGAGTCTTGCGGTTTGAAGGAGATCCCTAGGTCTTGCTGCATGTTTCTCCTAGCTCCCTGGGACATGTTATTTGTATAAACCTCTCCTATTGTTATCATGGTGATAGCCTGTAAAAAAACACTTTGTCATTCTTTTCGAGACCTAATAGTGGGGGAGCTTAACTCCCCATGTCCGCATGTTCTATCGGTGTGGCGACCCTACTTTTCTAGTTAGGATTAGTGGCGGATTTCCGCAACGTAAGCCGCGGAAGGCCCGTCTAATTAAAACTTTTTCCTAAAATAATATATAAAAATTCGTCTACATCGTTATCTCTGTACACGGGCCGAAGCCCCAAAAATATCAAAAGAACCAAAAGTCCTAAAGCCGCTCCACAGGTCGCATCCATGTACCGCCCCGCCCTCAAAAGTCCGTGGAGCACCGCCACCAGCCGCCTCAGTCTTGAGGCGTATCGGCGTCAGACTCAGTACCTACAACACGTAAACACTGAGCGATTTGCCCAGTAGGTGAATACAATGCATGTATGCAAGTGTGCACTCAACCCCAATCCCAATATCTCACAACATGATATAATGCACACTCTTTCTTTTCCCACATTCCTATTTCATACAGTACAGGGCCCTAGGTTAGGCTCACGATATTTATTGCAAGCTCGAAGAGAGAGTCCAAATCGTCTAATGCAAGTCTCATAGCTTCTTCTTACGTTGAATTCGGAGTTGTTGCCTTTTTCTGTTGGTTTTGTGCCAACACACCAGTGAAAATAGGTTCTGAACTGTTATATTCAGAAGCTATCGGGTTGAGTATGGGTCCTGAACTGAGGTGTGCAGGAGCCAACTGGTTAAGCACGGGTCCTGGACTGAAGTAACCAGAAGCCAACTTCACCACTTCGTGGAAAGTGACGTTGTAGCTTTCTTTGATTTTGTGGTTGGACTTGATGTATACTCGGTATGCTTTCGAGGTTGAAGAATACCCGACGAAAGTAGCTTCGAATGCTTTAGGGTCGAACTTAGCACGTTGCTCTCGGTCGTTCGCCACAAAGCATTTGCACCCGAAGACTTTAAAGAATGAAATGTTGGGTACTCGTTTGTTGATAATTTCGTACGAAGTCTTGTCGAAGCGCTTGTGAATCACTGTCTTGTTTTGAGTGAAACAGGCAGTATTTACTGCTTCCGCCAAAGAAAATGTGGAAGTCCAGAATGTATGAGCATCGTACGCGCGGCTTCCACTAGTGTTTTGTTCTTTCGTTCGACTACCCCATTCTGCTGAGGAGTCTTGGCGGCTGAAAATTGTTGACTTATCCCAAGTTTCTGATAAAAATCACTGAGATATCTGTTCTTGAACTCAGTGCCATTGTCTATTCGAATGACTTGGATAGTCTACTGCAGCAAATTTTGAGTAGTGTTCACGAAATTGATGATCAAGTCCCCCCTGTCTCATCTTTTGTTCGGAGAAACCTTGTCCAAGTGTAGCGAGAGTAGTCATCGACTATGACCAGGAGATACTTGCGTCCATTTATACTCTGTGTCTTCATCGGGCCATAGAGGTCCATATGTAGCAGTTCCAGAGGACGTGAAGTAGAGGCCACTTGTTTGATATGATGAGATGCTCGCTTCATTTTTCCTAATTGGCACGCCGAAGTCCGTAAAGGAGTTCTGTGTCCTGACTATCCAAAATTCTGCACCGTTCAGCATGAAAGACCACCAGGAACCCTTTGTCACAGAACTGGCCTATGCTGAACAGGTTATGGCGGAGGCCTTCGACGTATGAGACACCTTTTATGGTCAGATTCTTCAGAATGATATCACCAAGTCCTAAAATCGGGGCTGAATCGTTGTTTCCAAACCTGACTTTTCCGTTAGGATGGTCTTTGTAGTTGCTCAGCAGTTCTTGATTTCCCGTCATGTGTGTGGAGCAACCAGAATCGAGGTACCACACATGATGGATCTGCAAAAACAATTTAGAGAGCTTTAGGTACCCATTTAAACAATGGTCCTCTCAGATTAGCAGATATGATTTCAGGTTCAGATATAGTTTCTAAATTATTACTTGAGGGAGTCTTGACAACCCATTTCACTTTTGGAGAAGTGGTTTGGGTGCTGCCTCTTTAGGTGACTTGGCCGTTTCGGCTTTCGTCGTCCTAGGCGGAGATTTAGGAATCCATTTGGGTTGAACCTTGCAGGGAAGGTTAATTTCAGCACGTACAAATGCTTTGGTAGGTTTGATCGAGGAAAAGATCTTTTCTTGTGATAGTCTCCTAAGGTGCTCTTCTTATCATTTCCTCCGTAAAGATTTTCTTTAAGGGGAAGTAGGTGGATATTTATCACCTAACCAAGCCAAGACAATTTCCTATCAATCGTTACCCTGAATTATTCCAGCTAACGGAATTTCGGGGGCGAAATTCTTTTTAAGGGGGGGAAGATGTAATACCCGTAAAATTTAAGTACGGGATTCCGATGTAATTAATTATGTAATTTTGCAAAATTAGGAAGTTTGATAGAGAAATTAAATTGTGGGACTAGAATATAAATTTCAATAATTTCACATTAGTTAAGAAATTTACTAAGAAATTTGGTAGAATTTATAATGGGCTTAAACCGTTATATCTAGGCCCAAGATAGTAAAAGATAAGCTTTGGTAATGTTATTACTTACACCTTAGGGAAAAACACGTCATTCCCTACTCATGTCAAGTTACAAAAATCGAAACATCAATATATATCTTCCAACTTTAAAAAGTAACGAAAATGGAGGGGAACAAAAGGATATTAAGGGAGAAAAGCCTAAAGAGAACGAAAAAGAAAGACCTTAAGCTCTCACATATAAAACGAAGTTTCAACTGAGGTATGAGAATTATTATGTAAGGTTGTTTAATTCAGTATATTCTTGCTATGTCAAAGTCTAACGTGAATTTCCTATGTGCTAGAATAGGTTGTTTCGAAGATCTTGCAATATATATGTTGAGGATAAATTTCAGACTTATGAAATAGCTATATTACGTGTTATTGGTGAGTTAGGATCGAAGCCGTAGGTATAGAACCTTTGTAAAAACAAATTAGGGCCAAGAGGTTTTAATACCGAAAGCATATTTATTATTCGTAGGAGCTGTTCGAGAGGTTAATAATTAAGAATTCTGGAATTTTCTAACTTAAGTCCATGTTCATGAATATTACACAATGATATAGAGGTTTTTATGGTTCATGAAACGTATGACATCCTTGAGAGTTGGATTTAACGTATACTGTTTTTAAGAAATAGAGATAAGAACAAATAGTGCATATCATAACCCATTAGAAAGGGATTAACAAAGCATTGGAACAAAAATATAGAACGAAGCACGAAGCACTTCACAACATAGCAAACTCTTGAAAACCCTAGTGTTGAGAAGAAAACCAAGAACAAGTCAAACTAAGCTTGGGAATAGGTATAATATTCTTACCTTAATTTCATATTTTAAGTTAGTTAGTAGTATACCAAGACTTGATTTAGTTGTGAGACGCGAAAATGTGATATGACTAGCCTTAGAGCAGATTGAATCCTTAAGGATTTTGCGAACAATTGCAGCCCGTATATTCATGTTTCAAGAGATGTTAGGTTCAAATTTTCATATGATTAAAGTATATATCAGCTTAGTGACGAGGGTTTTTATCGAAAGTTAGATGATTTCCATACTAAAAAAGGGTTTTCGGGTAGAATGGTTTCCAGTGTGATAGAGTTCGAAACCCTGTTAAGTTTTGCAGAAAGAATCTCGGGCTTAAAGATGAAATGGAAGAATGTCGAAATATTTAGGATTTGAATGTCGAAATTGTGTGTTGTTTAGTCTAATCTCGAGACCCTTGTATGTGTTATGTATAAACCCATTCATGTCGAAAACTGTTTTTAGTACAATCTCGAGATCTTTATTTATAATATGACATGCTTCTCGAATTTATATCGAGATCTAGTTTAATGTTGACTTCGAAATTTAAGTAGTAAAAATGTCGAAATCTGTGTATTGTTTAGTTTAAAATCTCGAAGTCTTCATATATATAAAACTCGAGATTTATCTTGAAGTTGGTATTGAAATCCTTGTAATGTCGAAACACATCTCGACATATAGCTTATAATATCGACATGCCTCTTGAAATTATGTCGAGATCTTTTAGTGTATAGTAGCATGAATGTCATGAAGCTCGACATCTTATTATAAATATATATATATCGACCTCTTATTCATAATCTCGACATGCATATCGAGATCTTTGTGTAGTGTTAAATGTCGAACCTTTATATCATGTCGAAATCCAACTCACCATACACCTCGAGATTTATCAACATGCCGAGATTTATATCAATAGCATTTCACAATTCCACTCGAGATCTAACTCTGAAATGGTATTTCTCAGTTCGGATTAAATTTCTAAATTTCAGGGTTTCGAAATTTATAGAAGTTGAAATTAGGGTTTTCAAAATTAAGCCATTTTAGTGAAACTATAATTTGACTAACAAACCCTAATTTTATATGTTTCCATACTTAGGGTTTGAAGATTAACAATTTACCGTACGAGGTACCAGGTAAGTGGAAATCGCAACTACAACACATAATTTTTATGTGCATGAAATTATGTGTTATGTGCTCTTATCATTTTATCTGACGTGTCTATGTGCTTCTATGATTTTATATGAGTTTTTACATGGTTTAATTACGTTATATGATGACATGACATGCATATTCATGGCATGAGCATATGCACGCACGACTAGTATGAGAGTCAGGGAGATAGCGTGCATGAGTATAAGGTCGCTTAAAAGCGATATGTATATTTGCCGATATGGGCATTTGTGTCGACTCAATGATGAGTCACGGCTCTTCTATGCTACCTAAATATATTACGGCGATTCACGAGGCCGACTGCCTGATTTACGAGAGGCAGGTATATAAATATATTACGGCGATTCACGAGGCCGACTGCCTGATTCACGAGAGGCAGGTATATAAATATATTACGGCGATTCACGAGGCCGACTGCCTGATTTACGAGAGGCAGGTATATAAATATATTACGGCGATTCACGAGGCCGACTGCCTGATTCACGAGAGGCAGGTAAATACCCCGTAGCGGGAGATGCAACCTGGAGGATGCGACTCGAGGGTATGAGCGGCACTGAGGGAACCTCGAGTGTTGGCGACCTCGTAGTAAGCTACCAGTGGGAAGCGCCCGCGTGTCAGGCCGCATTGAGATGGAAAGGCGCCTTAGGGTTAAACGAAATTTGTGTGCCCGGGTTAGCCTCTCAATGGGACTGCATTGGGATTGAAAGGCACTAGTAGCCTCTCAGTGTGGATCACATTGGGATTGAAAGGCACTAGTAGCCTCTCAGTGTGGATCACATTGGGATTGAAAGGCACCATAGGGTTACGCACAGATTGAGTACTCGGGTTTAGCCTCCCAGTGTGTGTACTGCCACTTGTACCCTTAGGGGTTTGAACTCTATATGGTGCATAGTAAGATTGAAAGCCGAAGGGGCCCAAATATGTTATGAAAGGTCAGGAAGAATGTGAGAAAGGTCAGGAAGAATGTGAGAAGTAGATAGCATTGGCGCGAATGCCTTCGCTATTTAGGTCACGTGCATTGCATGCATGGTTTTCACTTACTGAGCTTTATAAGCTCATTCCACGTTTTTATGTGTTGTAGGTACGATAGAGTCGGACGTTAAGAAACGTCACGACTGAGGCGGGCTGACGGCGGTACTCCAGTGTCTTTTGAGGGCGAGGCTGTACATGGATGACGACCTGTGGAGCGATGTTAGAATATTTGGATATGATAGGTACTTTGGGGCTTCGGCCTTTGTATGATTACGACGATGTAGGTTACGTTTTGTCGTAATATATCATGTTTTAGGAAAAAGTTTTTGTTAGACGAGTCTCCCGCGACTTACGTTGCGAAAATCCGCCACTAATTAGTATTAGAAAGTGAGGGACGCCACAAAGATCTTCAGGTAGTTCAATTGACTCAAGACTCCAACCTTAATCAGCTTTGAATGTCGTAAAGTTGCTTACAATCAACTTTCGACAGACACCGTGGGTTCTCAAAGCCTAAGCCAAATTTATAATCATAAATTTCTAAGTCCATGGGTTGATTTAAAAATATTGTCTGTTCAGTCTGTCCCCTTCTAACAAGAAGATCTTCTAACTTTTTAACCTTAGTATATAACTTCTTTCGTTCTTCCCCTAACAAAGCATAGTTATTTTCTATTGTAATTTTGGAGACTTGGCAAGCATCTAATTCTACACCAAGTTTACTAACTTTTGCATTTGATTCTTCTAATTGTGCTTCTAAGTTAGTAATCATAGTGGTCGGTTATCCTACAATTGGGGGTGGCTTTCTCATTGAGATTCCTAACCAAACAATTGTAGTTATTTGCTAGCATATCCTCCAATTCTTTAATCTTCACACTATACTGCTCTGTCTTAGATGAACTAGTCTCCCTAGAATGTAAGCTCTTAGTGAGTTCTTCTATCTTCTTATGGGAGCTTCTAAGTTCGGATTCGAGACTAGTGATTTTCTCTTTGGACCTAGACAATTTGTCTTCTACTTCCTTTATACATTTCTGCTCATGTTTCATGTTAGCGTATTCTATTTTATACGATTCTAACATGGTCAATAATGTGGAAGGGAGGTCTACCTCTTGTGAAGAGGTGGATGCATTCTCGTCGTCCGTTTGATTTGCAGTTTCGGCGTCTGATTCATTGTCGAGATGGGCCATGAGGGCTAAATTCTCTTCTTCAGAACTCGATGTTTCCTCAAGCCATTGGTCTTGTTCGGCCATGAGAGCTACTCCAGCTTCCTTCTGTTTAGTCAATTGGAGCTTCCTGGAGTAGTAGTTGGCATCTCTCTTCTTCTTGTTGGCAATTTGTTGGCCTCTTTAGGATTCTTGACTTCGGAGCTCTCTGGTGCACGTTCTTTGTTTTAGTGCTTGTAGTCCGAAGTCTGTTGGCTGAGGTTGATGACTTCTTCTTGAAGTACTTCTTACTCATCATTTTTCCTATTAAAGCCAACTGCTTTCCTAGTGCTTTCAAATTTGGCTCAACGTCTGAGTCCGACTCTTCTTCCGTCTCACAAGTGGAAGGAGGCCTAATGATCTTTTCTTTTCTTGATTTGGAGCTCCTCTTCTCTGAGACTAAGGCAACAGTGTCCTCGATCTGTTTGCCCTTCTGCTCCTTGAGAATCTCGCTTATATCATCCTTATGTTGTGCGAGATTGTCAAACACGGCATGGATATCCAACTCCTCTAAATCTTTATTCTGTCGGATTTGAGTGGATATTTTCTTCCATTCTGCGGGTAGGAAAGAGAGAAATCTGATGTTTGTCTCCATGTTGGTCTTCGTGATTTCTATCTTCCTCATCTCGTTGAGAAGAGTGAGGTATCTTTGGTAGATCTTATATAGACGCTCCTCCGGCTTTGCTTTGAAGGAGTCGTAAGCAGTGAGAATGTTTGCCTTTTTGGCCTTTATGCCAACTTCCGTCCTCTGCATCATCCTATGCAGTTCATCCCACATTCCTTTAGCCGATGAAAGGCTATCAATCTGTCTGTATATGTCGTTGGGGATGCCCTGCATAAGAGTATTCATGGCTACTAGATCAGCCTTAGCTCTAGCCCTCTCCTCGATTGAGTACTCACTAGGCTCCTTAAGTCGCCTAGTAGGAGGAATTGCAGGAGTGGCCGTTTCATCACCGGGTACATGAACCCAGAATTGTGCTGGTCCCTCTTCGAGTGACTGTAGTAGGTTCTCGGCCAGATCTTTTAAAGCGATGAAATTTAGAAAGCGGCTTCTCCAAACGGTGTATTCGCCTCGTTGCAAAATCGGTGGACGGTTGTCATTTCCGAGTGAGTATGCATCCATCTGTAGTTGAGTTGTTGAAGGATCTTCGGACGAACGAGGCTGCACAATAGTTCCTTATGGTCCATCCGACCGGGGACTAGGACTTCATGGAGCTGGAGAAAGATATTGAAGCTGCGAGCCGAATTTAGGACTCTCATTCAATTCCGCATTGGCAATGGGGCCAACACACTCCTCTGGACCGACCCTTGGCTGCTCGAAGAACCCCTAGTGGAACGCTACCCTCGAGGACCTATGATAATGGGCTTACCCAGGGACTCGAAACTCAGCGAGGTAATCAACGAGGGAGGATGGTGCTGGCCAGCTCAAACTTCAGTGGAATACCTCGACTTCGGCCCTCTTTTACCACTCACCCACCCGACCGAACGTGACACGATTAGATGGGCTGCCAACGCAAATGGTCGCTTCACTACCGCTTCCGCAAGGGAGAGCATCCGCCAAAGGCAACCGATTGTACCCTGGCATACCCTCTTCGGCGGCCCATTAGCCATCCCTCGACATGACTTCATGCTCTGGCTTGCGATTAGGGATAAGCTAGCGACTAGAGACAAGCCTTGGATCGCTTCTGCGGCGGGAACCTCAGTTTGCCTTCTCTGCGACGCAGATATTATGGAGACTACGCGACATTTATTCTTTGAGTGTACCTTCTCTATTCGCTGCCTTAACCTAATACGTAATCATCTGCACTTTGGATGGCCTTACAGGGATTGGCCGGAGAGCGTGCTTTGGGCGGCCAGAAGGTGGCGGGGCAAGCACCTTGCCGTGTTGGGGCCTCGGCATGCCCTTGCTTCACTTGTCTACCATCTTTGGTCGGAGCGCAATAGAAGATGGCACGATGGGATTCGTCGATCACCGGAACGGATAGTTGCTGAAATGGAGGCCCTCTTTAGTATTCGAATCTCGACTCTTCCGCCCAAGTACAATCTGCAATTGAACGCCATGCGCCGGACCTGGTGTTTGGACTGGACTACCTAGGGTGCTTGGGACTGGTCTTGCTTCGGTTCAGGGTTTGGTGGGCTGATGGATGAGTTGGAAGGAGCCCATAAGAGACACCACCTCCCCCCTTCTCCCCCTTTCCCCACATCTTGCCCTCTTCCCTCCCCCCATCCCCTTCGTTTTGTTTTCTCTTTTCGTTCTTGTACTGTGCTCCGCTTTGCTTGTCTGCAGGTTGGCCTGGCTGCTGCTTCATCTGGGGTGTCCTACCGGCTCGCCCGTGCCGCATGCAGGCCTCACTTGCTGGTTGCGCTCCCTGGCGGAAAGAAACAGGAGTTGGCATCTAAGCCTTTCCCCGACCAGACCTGCGGAAGCACTCGCTGCACTTCACCCCCTCCGTTAGGAATTTCCGCATGGAAGTTTCCTCCGCTGTGCTCTGGCACTTTGTTCGCACAACAACCGACTGCCCTGCTGGCACTACAACTGGTGCCAGACTCCTGTAGATTGATTTTGGGGTGTGACACCTCCTTTGCCTTTGTTACCATGTGCTGGTAGTCTCTGTATTTGGCTTGGTCTTGTAGGGACCTGGTTGGTGTCTGGGCTGTTTTGGTCTTGTTGTGTTGTCTGGTCGGTAGATGTTACCGCTTGTTGCGTCGTGAGCGTTATCATGTACGCTGTCCATGTACTCCTGTTTCTTTCGTTTAGTGAACACTTCCCAAAAAAAAAAAAAAAAAAAAAGTGTTTTGAACTTTTGAAGATGATGTAATGTGCTTCACAAGTGACAAATTTCGTTAGTAACGTTTGATTCGAAAAAAATAGTTCGAGAATTATTTTCGATTCAATCTTTAAAGTTTGATCGAAAATAATTTCGTCGAAATACAGTGTACTGTGTACTGTTCTCGTGCGACAAAGTCTGTCAGCGAAATATTTTTCTAGCGAAATAAATTGCCCAAAATCGTTCGGTCGAGAAAAATTTCAGATCGTGAATTTATTTCGATCGTAAAGAAACAGTACGTTAGTAAGTTTCTCGACAAGTCAAAATAAATCTGTTGACTAGAAAAGTTTCTCGCGTGTAAATGATTGTTAGCTTGGTCAAACTTCAAATGTTTGACCGAAAATGTTTTTCGAGATAAAGTTTTTACGCGCGCAAAGTCAAAATTGGTCTTTCTCGAAAAGGATTTTTGCTGAATAATGCTCGAGAAATATTTTTAACTAAAATCGTTTCTAGTAATGACGATTCTAGTGCTGACTTCGTATTCTGACTGAGAAAAATTCTCGTGCCAAGTTTTTCGATCGAGAAACTAATCCGATCGTTTGCGAGAAAAATTAGAACGATCGAGAAAAATCACATAATACGATTAACACAGATTCAAGCAAAAACAAGGAATTAGACATTGAAATTTCAGGTAATTGCTCGCAATCATTAACTAACAACGCACGAACAAGCAATTAAACACGTTATGAAGCAAAGTATGTCGAATTTGATCAAAATCAGAACGTGTTCTTCATGTTCTTCGTGAACAGTAAATTACAGAATCGATTTAATCCTCAAATCGAAGTTCAAACAGCTACAGAAGTGATCGCAATCATGATCTAACAATTAAACAAGCACAGAAACACCAAATTCAACTCAATTAAGCACAGAATTATGCTATTGGATCGAAAAAGATTTCGCGCCAAAGTGTTCTTCGATGAACAGTAAACAGAAAATGGTTTTCGATCCAAATCCAACGAATTTTGATTTAAAACAAAACGAATTGGCTCTGACACCAATTGTTAGGTGCTACGATTAACAACTCTTCGATCGAAAAACGCTAATGAAGAACGAGAGAGAGAATTCGAGTAGAGTGAGAAAGTTACTGTTGTTTCTCTCTCTAGAAATTGAATTGCAAGCCTTTCGGATCAATTTTCAAAACTTTCTGTATTAAGCTCAATGTGTACAATCCTATTTATACCAAACAAACTTGGTATAAATATCAAACAAGTCCTAAACTAAGGTCAACTATACAAAACGCCCCTAATTACAAGGACACTAATGAAATCAAGCACAATTCTAAAAGTATACTCTACAAGTCAGCGCTAGAACCGTCAACTAGAAACGACTCTCGTTAAAAATATTTCTCGAGCATTATTCAGCGAAAATCTTTTTCGAGGAAGACCAATTTTGACTTTGCACGCGTAAACACTTTCTCTCGAAAAACATTTTCGGTCAGACATTTAAAGTTTGACCGAGCTAAAAATCATTTACACGCGAGAAACTTTTCTAGTTAACAGATTTATTTTGACTTGTCGAGAAACTTACTAACGTACTGTTTCTTTACGATCGAAATAAATACCCGATCTGGAAATTTTTCTCGACCGAACGATTTTGGGCAATTTATTTCGCTCGAAAAATATTTCGCTGACAGACTTTCTCGCACGAGAACAGTACACATTATATTTTATTTCGACGAAATTATTTTCGATCAAACTTTAAAGATTGAATCGAAAATAATTCTCGAACTATTTTTCGAATCAAATGCTACTAACAAACTTTGTCACTTGTGAAGCACATTACATCATCTTCAAACGTTCAAAACACTTAACGAAGATCCTTCAACAACTCAACTACAACACAAAATGGATGCATAGTCTCTCGGAAATGACAACCGTCCGCCGATCTTGCAACGAGGCGAATATACCGTTTGGAGAAGCCGCTTCCTCAATTTCATCGCTTTAAAAGATCAAGCCGAGAATTTGCTGAAATCACTAGAAGAGGGACCCGCACAGTTTTGGGTGAATGTCCCCGGTGATTAATCAGTAACCCCTCAAATTCCCACATCTAGGCGACTGAAGGAGCCTAGAGAGTACTCAATCGAGGAGATGGCTCGAGCTAAGGCTGATCTAGTAGCCATGAATACCCTCAGGCAGGGCATCCCTAACGACATATATAGACAGATTGATAGCCTTTCATCGGCTAAAGGAATGTGGGATGAAATGCATAGGATGATGCAGAGGACGGAAGTTGGTGTAAAGGCCAAAAAGGCGAACATTCTCACTGCTTACGACTCCTTCAAAGCAAAGCCGGAGGAGAGTCTATATGAGATCTACCAAAGATACCTCACTCTTCTCAACGAGATGAGGAAGATAGAAATGACGAAGACCAATATGGAGACAAACATCAGATTTCTCTCTTCTCTGCCCGCGGAATGGAAGAAAATATCCACTCAAATTCGACAGAATAAAGATCTAGAGGAGTTGGATATCCATGCCGTGTTTGACAATCTCGCACAACATGAGGATGATATAAGCGAGATTCAAAAGGAGCAGAAGGGCAAATAGATCGAAGACACTATTGCCTTAGTCTCGAGAAGAGGAGCTCAAAATCAAGAAAAGAAAAGATCGTTAGGCCTCCTTCTCCTTCGGAATCGGAAGAAGAGTCGGACTACGACGTTGAGCCAAACATGAAAGCTCTAGGAAAGCAGTTGGCTCTAATAGGAAAAATGATGAGTAAGAAGTACTTCAAGAAGAAGTCTTCAACCTCAGCCAACAGACTTCGGACTACAAGCTCTAAAAACAAAGAACGTGCACCAGAGAGCTCCGAAGTTAAGAACCCAAAAGAGGCTAACAAATGTTTCAACTGTGGCAAGCCAGGTCACTTTGCCAGAGAGTGCACTCTTCCGAAGAAGAGAGATGCCAACTACTACTCCTGGAAGCTCCAATTGACTAAACAGAAGGAAGCTGGAGTAGCTCTCATGGCCGAACAAGACCAATGGATCGAGGACACGTCGAGTTCTGAAGAAGAGAATTTAGTCCTCATGGCCCGACTCGACAATGAATCGAACGCTGAAACTGCCAATCATACGGACGACGAAAACAAATCCACCTCTTCACAAGAGGTAGACCTACATTCCACATTATTGACCATGTTAGATTCATATCAAAAACAATATGCTAACATGAAACGTGAGCAGAAAAGTATTAAGGAAGTAGAGGATAAACTTTCTAGGTCTCAGCAAATGATAAATAGTCTCGAATCAGAACTTATGAGCTCTAGTACTAAAATAGAAGAACTTACTAAGAGCCTACATTCTAGAGATACTAGTCAACCTCAATTAGGACAGCATAGCGAAAAGATTAAGGAATTAGAAGATAGGCTAGCAAATAATTACAATTGCTTGGTTAGGAATCTCAACGAGAAAGCCACATTGAATTGTAGGATAACCGAAGCTACCACTAAGATCACCAACTTAGAAGCTCAATTAGAAATATCAAATGCTAAGGTTAGTGAGCTTAGTAAAGAACAAGATGCATGTCAAGCCGTCAAACTGACGGTAGAAAATATTATGCTCTCCTAGGTGAGGAACGCAAGAAAATATATGCTAAAATTAAGAAATTAGATGATATAGTTACGTGTAGGGGACAATCCGAACAGACGATATTTTTTAACAAGCCCAAGGGTATAGAGTTCTATAATCCTATAGAAGGCATAGGTTTCACTAACCCACGAGTTCTACGGAAAAAGGAAATATATGATATTAAGCACATGGGTTTAGGAGTAACCTCTATTAGAGAATTTACTGAATCGACGTACCAAAATAATTTTGATTCATCTATGAGAAAAGCCTCACATGGGCCTGAGATCCCCTTTGACTACACTGCGCTAAATGAAAGAGACAGAAATATGAAACCGTCATTAACACCTGTCTCTGACCTATTTCAACTTCCTGACCCTCAAATAGTCCTCGAGGAAGCCAAAGATGTTCATTATAAAATTCTCTCTACAAACCTCCGATAATCAAACAGATAGAGGAATCTCAAGCAAAACTAGATAAAGAAAGAGAGAATTTCGAAGATGAAAAGAAAACGTTCTTAAAAGAGATGGAAAATCTCAAAGCTTCCTCATCCTCCCAAACTACCTCTCATGCTATTATGAAAAGCGTGAAAATCGAAAAATCACCTTCAAAAGATCAAAAGTGTCTTAATAATTCTGTTAAGAGTGCTAAGACTAAAATTACTTTACCTACGTCTACAGGGAGCGTAGGGCAAGCACTAGAATCGAAGGCGAGAGTGTCTAGTCTTAAGAAGGAGCTAGTAGATTTGAGTATGCCTAAGAATGTTACTCCTTCTGACGAATAAATGACACTCGTAGAAATAAAAGAGCCATTTCTTCGCTTCGAATAATTGCTTCTACATGTACTCTTCAGCCCATCACCTTTAGAAGCACCAACTACGAAATAGGCTCTAGCTCACAAGTTAAAAATAGTCATTCTGAAGCAAATGCCACTAGAAAGACTCGTAGGAAATAAGATCCAGCCATAAAGAAAGCTTATGGCGCCGTACATGCTTGTACTCACCTAAGGTATCCTGTAAAGATTGAGTCCCCCAAGCACCTTAGGAGATTATCAAAAGAAAGATCTTTTTCTCAGTCAAGCCTACCAAAGCATTTGTACGTGCTGAAATTAACCTTCCCTGCAAGGTTCAACCCAAATGGGTTCCTAAATCTCCGCCTAGGACGACAAAAGCCGAGAAGGCCAAGTCACCTAAAAAGGCAACACCCAAGACCACTTCTACGAAAGTGACTTGGGTTATTAAAACTCACTCAATTTAGGAATCATATCTGAACCTAAAACTAAATTTGCTAATCTGAGAGGACCCATGCTTAAGTGCGTACCTAAAGCTCTCTAACTTGTTTTTGCAGATCCATCATGTGTGGTACCTCGACTCTAGTTGCTCCACACACATGACTGGAAATCACGAGCTGCTGAGCAACTACAAAGACCGGCCAAACGGCAAAGTCAGATTCGGAAACAATGACTTAGCTCCAATTCTTGGATATGGAGATATCATTCTGGAGAAACTGACAATAAAAGATGTCTCATATGTCGAAGGCCTCCGCCATAACTTGTTTAGCATAGGCCAATTCTGTGATAAGGGATTTCAAGTGGTCTTTCACGCTGACCGGTGCAGAATTTTGAACAGTCAGGACACAGAACTCCTCTATGGACTTCGAAAATCCAAACTTTAGACGATCAACCTGACGTCCGTGCGGCCCTCGACAGCTGTTTGCCTCATCTCTCAGACTGTAATTCAGAGGACCAGCTTTTTTTTTTTTTTTTTTTTTTTGGGAAGTGTTCACTAAACGAAAGAAACAGGAGTACATGGACAGCGTACATGATAACGCTCACGACGCAACAAGCGGTAACATCTACCGACCAGACAACACAACAAGACCAAAACAGCCCAGACACCAACCAGGTCCCTACAAGACCAAGCCAAATACAGAGACTACCAGCACATGGTAACAAAGGCAAAGGAGGTGTCACACCCCAAAATCAATCTACAGGAGTCTGGCACCAGTTGTAGTGCCAGCAGGGCAGTCGGTTGTTGTGCGAACAAAGTGCCAGAGCACAGCGGAGGAAACTTCCATGCGGAAATTCCTAACGGAGGGGGTGAAGTGCAGCGAGTGCTTCCGCAGGTCTGGTCGGGGAAAGGCTTAGATGCCAACTCCTGTTTCTTTCCGCCAGGGAGCGCAACCAGCAAGTGAGGCCTGCATGCGGCACGGGCGAGCCGGTAGGACACCCCAGATGAAGCAGCAGCCAGGCCAACCTGCAGACAAGCAAAGCGGAGCACAGTACAAGAACGAAAAGAGAAAACAAAACGAAGGGGATGGGGGGAGGGAAGAGGGCAAGATGTGGGGAAAGGGGGAGAAGGGGGAGGTGGTGTCTCTTATGGGCTCCTTCCAACTCATCCATCAGCCCACCAAACCCTGAACCGAAGCAAGACCAGTCCCAAGCACCCTAGGTAGTCCAGTCCAAACACCAGGTCCGGCGCATGGCGTTCAATTGCAGATTGTACTTGGGCGGAAGAGTCGAGATTCGAATACTAAAGAGGGCCTCCATTTCAGCAACTATCCGTTCCGGTGATCGACGAATCCCATCGTGCCATCTTCTATTGCGCTCCGACCAAAGATGGTAGACAAGTGAAGCAAGGGCATGCCGAGGCCCCAACACGGCAAGGTGCTTGCCCCGCCACCTTCTGGCCGCCCAAAGCACGCTCTCCGGCCAATCCCTGTAAGGCCATCCAAAGTGCAGATGATTACGTATTAGGTTAAGGCAGCGAATAGAGAAGGTACACTCAAAGAATAAATGTCGCGTAGTCTCCATAATATCTGCGTCGCAGAGAAGGCAAACTGAGGTTCCCGCCGCAGAAGCGATCCAAGGCTTGTCTCTAGTCGCTAGCTTATCCCTAATCGCAAGCCAGAGCATGAAGTCATGTCGAGGGATGGCTAATGGGCCGCCGAAGAGGGTATGCCAGGGTACAATCGGTTGCCTTTGGCGGATGCTCTCCCTTGCGGAAGCGGTAGTGAAGCGACCATTTGCGTTGGCAGCCCATCTAATCGTGTCACGTTCGGTCGGGTGGGTGAGTGGTAAAAGAGGGCCGAAGTCGAGGTATTCCACTGAAGTTTGAGCTGGCCAGCACCATCCTCCCTCGTTGATTACCTCGCTGAGTTTCGAGTCCCTGGGTAAGCCCATTATCATAGGTCCTCGAGGGTAGCGTTCCACTAGGGGTTCTTCGAGCAGCCAAGGGTCGGTCCAGAGGAGTGTGTTGGCCCCATTGCCAATGCGGAATTGAATGAGAGTCCTAAATTCGGCTCGCAGCTTCAATATCTTTCTCCAGCTCCATGAAGTCCTAGTCCCCGGTCGGATGGACCATAAGGAACTATTGTGCAGCCTCGTTCGTCCGAAGATCCTTCAACAACTCAACTACAGATGGATGCATACTCACTCGGAAATGACAACCGTCCACCGATTTTGCAACGAGGCGAATACACCGTTTGGAGAAGCCGCTTTCTAAATTTCATCGCTTTAAAAGATCTGGCCGAGAACCTACTACAGTCACTCGAAGAGGGACCAGCACAATTCTGGGTTCATGTACCCGGTGATGAAACGGCCACTCCTGCAATTCCTCCTACTAGGCGACTTAAGGAGCCTAGTGAGTACTCAATCGAGGAGAGGGCTAGAGCTAAGGCTGATCTAGTAGCCATGAATACTCTTATGCAGGGCATCCCCAACGACATATACAGACAGATTGATAGCCTTTCATCGGCTAAAGGAATGTGGGATGAACTGCATAGGATGATGCAGAGGACGGAAGTTGGCATAAAGGCCAAAAAGGCAAACATTCTCACTGCTTACGACTCCTTCAAAGCAAAGCCGGAGGAGCGTCTATATAAGATCTACCAAAGATACCTCACTCTTCTCAACGAGATGAGGAAGATAGAAATCACGAAGACCAACATGGAGACAAACATCAGATTTCTCTCTTTCCTACCCGCAGAATGGAAGAAAATATCCACTCAAATCCGACAGAATAAAGATTTAGAGGAGTTGGATATCCATGCCGTGTTTGACAATCTCGCACAACATAAGGATGATATAAGCGAGATTCTCAAGGAGCAGAAGGGCAAACAGATCGAGGACACTGTTGCCTTAGTCTCAGAGAAGAGGAGCTCCAAATCAAGAAAAGAAAAGATCATTAGGCCTCCTTCCACTTGTGAGACGGAAGAAGAGTCGGACTCAGACGTTGAGCCAAATTTGAAAGCACTAGGAAAGCAGTTGGCTTTAATAGGAAAAATGATGAGTAAGAAGTACTTCAAGAAGAAGTCATCAACCTCAGCCAACAGACTTCGGACTACAAGCACTAAAACAAAGAACGTGCACCAGAGAGCTCCGAAGTCAAGAATCCTAAAGAGGCCAACAAATTGCCAACAAGAAGAAGAGAGATGCCAACTACTACTCCAGGAAGCTCCAATTGACTAAACAGAAGGAAGCTGGAGTAGCTCTCATGGCCGAACAAGACCAATGGCTTGAGGAAACATCGAGTTCTGAAGAAGAGAATTTAGCCCTCATGGCCCATCTCGACAATGAATCAGACGCCGAAACTGCAAATCAAACGGACGACGAGAATGCATCCACCTCTTCACAAGAGGTAGACCTCCCTTCCACATTATTGACCATGTTAGAATCGTATAAAATAGAATACGCTAACATGAAACATGAGCAGAAATGTATAAAGGAAGTAGAAGACAAATTGTCTAGGTCCAAAGAGAAAATCACTAGTCTCGAATCCGAACTTAGAAGCTCCCATAAGAAGATAGAAGAACTCACTAAGAGCTTACATTCTAGGGAGACTAGTTCATCTAAGACAGAGCAGTATAGTGTGAAGATTAAAGAATTGGAGGATATGCTAGCAAATAACTACAATTGTTTGGTTAGGAATCTCAATGAGAAAGCCACCCCCAATTATAGGATAACCGACCACTATGATTACTAACTTAGAAGCACAATTAGAAGAATCAACTGTCTCATCCTCGCCATCAGGGTCGTCATGTGGTTGTCTGGATGATTGGGCCTCGCCTATGTTGGGTGGATTGGAAGGTAGCTCCATGATGTCTCAGTTCAGGACCCGTACCTAACCAGATAGCTTCTGAATATAACAGTTCAGAACCTGTTATCACTGGTGTGTTGGCACAAAACCAACAGAAGATGGCAACAACTCTGAATTCAACGTCAGAAGAAGCAATGAGACTTGCATTAGACGATTTGGACTCTCTCTTCGAGCCAGTATATCGGTCACACACTGCTACACCTATAGTGGATTCTCCACCCGACGAGACCGACGTACCAAGTGCTTCTCACGTCCCTACCTCACCCGATTCAGAATTGCCACAGAATAATGAAGAACCTACAGTGGTTATTGAGGAAGAATCACCAGAGACGATCGTTCCAAGTGTAGAATTGGAACTTCCTCAAGCAATTGATCAATCAGAGACTACAGGAAATCTAGACCGACAGATGGCTGATGCATCGACTTCAGCCTTGCCTCATGAGCGCGAGTGGACTGGAGGTCACCCAGTTGATCATATAATTGGCGATCCTTCGGATGGAGTAAGGACACGTCGTCAACACAGTCTCTTCAGCTGCTTCTTAAGTAAAAATGAGCCTACCAAGGTAGCAAACGCACTTCAAGACCCGGATTGGGTAATAGCGATGCATGATGAAATTCATCAATTCGAACGTCTTCAAGTGTGGACCTTAGTACCCCGTCCACATGGGAAAACAATTGTCGGAACCAAATGGGTATTCAAAAACAAGAAGAATTAAGATGGTGAAGTGATCGGGAACATAGCAAGGCTAGTTGCGAAGGGATACAATCAACAGGAAGGCATCGACTACGACGAGACATATGCTCATGTTGCCCGAATCGAAGCTATCCGTCTTCTCCTGGCTTATGCGGCTCACAAAGACTACAAAGTCTATTAGATGGATGTTAAGACCGCCTTTCTCAACGGCGTGTTAAAAGAAGAAGTCTACGTCGCTCAGCCGGAAGGCTTCGTTGATCAAGAACATCCCAATCACGTCTATCGATTGGACAAAGCTCTCTATGGACTAAAACAAGCCCCACGTGCTTGGTACGATGTCCTGAGTGAATTCCTCGTGAAGTCTGGATTCATACGAGGAAGGATAGACACAACCCTCTTCATAAAATGGCAAGACAAAGATCTGATGGTCGTTCAAGTATACATCGACGACATCATCTTCGGATCAACTAATCCACGACTTTGCACGAAGTTTGGAGATCTAATGAAAAGCAAGTTCGAGATGAGTCACATGGGAGAGATGCAGTTCTTCTTAGGACTACAAGTCAGGCAACTCGAAGATGGGATTTTCATCAGTCAGACAAAATACATCAAGGATATTCTGAAGAAATTCCATCAAGATCAGAGCAAGCCTCTCAGCTCTCCTATGTCACCAAGCTGCAAGTTGGATGCCGATCCCTCTGGCAAGACGGTCGACGTCACACTGTATCGCAGCATCATTGGATCTCTTCTCTACCTCACTTCGAGCCGGCCGGATATCATGTTTGCCACCTGCCTATGTGCCCGCTTTCAAGCCGATCCCAAAGAATCCCATATGCTCGCGATTAAAAGGATTCTGCGTTAACTTAAGGGCACTTCTACCCTTGGACACTGTTCGGGATTGTGAACAAATGTCTATCGCCCAAGCATGCTGGCTTCGACAAGGGCAATGGCAACATAATGCGGATCTTTCACGAAATCGCATTCTTCAGAAATTACAATTTCACGCAGCTGATCTGGAATGATCTTGCAGACCAGATTCGGCAAAAGGAGAATCGGAGATCGAAGAATGTGGCCTACGCTCGGTGGTTTAATGTAATCATCAAGGAATTCATGGAGATGCACGAGTCCATCCATCGTCTACCTCCTGGAGGAAATTATCAACCACCCAGGCTTAAATTCTTCCACAATCTACGGCTCACGGACATGGACCAACCGTCGATGCCGATTCCTTTTGAGCTTCTACGTCTCGCTGACGCCAAAGGAGACGTATACCGTATGTACTGCCGGGAGAAACACCTCAACGAGGAGATGATTCGAGGGCCCCCGACAGATTTTGGAGTTAGCCCTCCCCAACCGCAACAACAGCCTAGTCCTGAGGACATGATGATTGATGAAGTCGCTCAGGAACTAGAGCTGGAGCCTCCAACTCACGAGGAGCCAATGCCGGACTTAGATGCCACGCTGATCGATGTTGTGGCTGCCGAGTTGGAACAAGAGGCTCCAACAGAAACGCTCCAAGTGGAAGTGCCTGTATATGTTGGTGTGCTTGAAGAGCCTATCGAGGAGGCTCCTCTACAAGAAGCACAGCTCGAGACTGAAATGGGGCACAGCTCACTTCCACTGGTGACGCACCAGGCTCGTGAGGACGTGGAGCACGAACCTTCTCTTCACACGGCCACCTCATCTGATACAGAGTTCGATGAGGAGCTCAGACTCATAAGACGGACTCCCAGACGATTGAGTATCCCGATGGAGTCCCTCTTCCCCGCCGTCACCACCGCACCAGATACCGTGCTGATCACTTCTTCAAGTGTTGCCGGCACTTCTTCGCTCAATCTTGAGCCGCAACCGAATCCACCGGTGTCTGGTTCGCAGGCGCAACCCGAGCCTGCCATAACACCCATAGAGCCGAATCTTCAAGATTCGACTCGAGGATTGGGTGGAAGTCTCATACAGTCACAACCTCAAGTGACTGTGAGCCAACCTGAGGAGCCGGTGTCTGCTCATGGTTTGTCAACAGGCGACATCAGTCGACCTGGTACATCTTCGACGGAGGCTTCCACACCGTTTCTGACGAACGAGCAATTCCAAGCCGCTCTCTCCGCTGCTGTTCAATCGCTTGAAGACAAATTAATGGAGAGAGTTCTTACTGCCATAGAGACATCCCGCAGAGACACCGGGAAAGCACTTGTCTTCGAAGGCACCTCGTCACAGCCCAACCTCACACCTCCACAATCCACACCCACCGACCCTTTAGCCACTTCATCCATCCTCATCAACCCATACACCATACCCATAACCGAGCTCCACGACATCCTACTCGCCCGCCTGATCGGCCTCTCCATCCGGTCGCCTCAAGAAGAGTCTCTTTATAGGCGATTGGTGGATCATCCTGAGCCACCTACTAAAACATGCCGAGGCCAAAGCTCCCACTCAAGACGCAGACATGACGATCCTGACAATCAGGACCCTCATGAGGGGGAGACGAGGCCACGGACATCTACGAGTGGTCAAGAACAAGGCCAAGGCTCGGGCTCTGCGCAGACAGGAACTGGAGCCGGAGAAACCTCACAACCCACTACACAAACCACCACCACCACGCACCGCACACGACCTCTAAGCCCACTCTACCAACCCACCATCAGAACGCCTCCGTCGACCCCATCCACTCCTCGGACCTTTACAAGCCCCTTGGTTCCGGAAGAAGAAGCAAGTGCCGCGATGCTCATAGCCCTAGCAGCTACTCAAGCTACTCCCTCGGTCGCTCCAGACCAACCGGGCCCCTCAGGACATGGCGTCATTCCACACGAGGCTCTGGACAAATACATCTTCGAAGGACAGTGGATGACCCATTCAATGCCCGAGCATCAAAGACAACGGCTTCAGGACGTCCGGAATTTCCTACAACAAGCCTCCATAGACCTCGTGATCATAGAAGACAACGAGCTTCAGGAAGGTGAAGACTACCAACAAGAAATCCCAAGGCTACCAGAGTTGATCGCGCAACGAGCGGCTTCCCACAGAAGACTAACGCCAGGGACCGTTCGGATCGACACGCTGTGGGAGAACATCCAAATAGAAATTCCTTTCCTAGAAGAAGTTCGTGAAAACATTTGGAGGTCACCAGAGAGAGTTAAGAAGCCGAACGAGTTCGAGCTGAGAGGGATCTCTCACTGGGATCAGCAGAAGAGGATGACCTACCTCTGGATGCTGACCAAACTTGGACCTGATGTAAGGCTGGGGATGACTAAAGAACAAGTCAAGAGCCACTATAAGAGTCTCTCCCCAATATGCCATCTACTCAGTGTATACTGTGCAAAAGGAGGACTTCCAACACCTCACTACACCATCGAGTGAGTAGATAGAACTCGAGAAGATCTAGCGAGAGCGACCTACCGTACATCCCTGCTGATGAGGTATACCATCTCTATCAGCTGTACGTGGAGAAGTACAAAGGTCCTCAAGGCTTCATCAAGAAAGAAGGACTCGAGGGACTCTACCGGTTTATGATGCGCCAAGTCAAGCACTTCGCCGCACACGACCTTCAGATGGCTCTGGAGAGCAACATGAAGAAGGTTAACATGACCGCTCCGCTCAACAAAGGACCTGAGATCTAAGGGCTTCCCAACAATTACGTGCACATCAGCTCAGTCCTAGGGATCACCTACCACAATCCAATAGCCAAGAAGAATAGGTTGATGCTGAAGACTGAGATTCATAAGTTTTGCGATGGGACGCTCAAGGTTGTCAGGAAAAACATCGAGCAGGGGTTGGAAGAAATCAATCGAGATACGATGCTGAGGATCCACAGGTTCGTGAGAGAACAGCCGCTCCTAATGGAACTACTAGAAGATATCGAGGAGCGACTGGAGCTGAGGAACACGCTCAGGAACTTTGAGTACGCGCTGGGCTTGTGCAGGTCATTCTTCGCCCGACGAGGACAACTAGGGCAGACAAGCAATCAAGCACAAAGGGGAGAATGTAGAAGATCAATTCTAATTGTGCTTTGATTTTATTAGATGTCATTGTATTTAGGGGCTTTTCTTATTTTTGTCCTTAGATTAGGACTAGTTAGATATTTATACCAAGTGTATTTGGTATAAATACTTTTTAATCAAACGCAATCAATAGAGAAAGTTTTGGAAATTGATCCGGAAGGCTTGCAATTCAATTCCTAGAGAGAGAAACAATAGTAACTTTCTCACTCTACTCGAATTCTCTCTCTTGTTCTTCATTTGAGTTTTTCGATCGAATCTTAATGTCAATCATTATCATCGAATTACTTAGAATTCATGCCTAGGATCATAGAGTTGTTAATCGTAGGACCTAACAAGACGAGTGGGTAAGGCTCGGTTGTGCATGCGTCGCTGGACCTAATGCGACGACTTCTACCCGGGAGCTAATTAAAATTAGCATCTGTACCTATAGGGGTTGGGTCCAAAAGTTATGTGAGATAAGGGAGTCGTGTATCTTCAAAGATTTCCAAGGCATCACCGAAGTAGTCTTGCTTGGTGTGTTCGGATGATGAGAAAGCGATGGAAAGTTTAACCGTCCCAAATGCTCGAATGCATTCCGGGGTTAGGATCAAGTCGGATTAGACTGAACCATAGGAACGTGAAATTCGTGCCTCCGGGATACGTGAGAAGTGTTGCTCTAATTGAATGAGCAAGCCGGAGCCGGTCGATGAAAATCCGGAGCATTTGATCTTCATTTTGATCGTCACCGTCGTCTTTGGAAATTTTTGTTCGTTTGAAAGCTCGAGATTCTTCGTGATACGTCCATATTTAGATGTGGGAGAATAAATCCTGGAAGCATATAAAAATATTGATTTTTTTTCTTTTTATGGTATTTTTTTTTGTTTTTTTGTTGTTTTTTTCTTTTTTTTTTTGTTTTTTTTTTCGATCATCACCAACAATTGGAAAAAGATTAAAGATTGGGCTCACAAATTGAACTTTGTAGCTACACAATCTTGGGAAAACAACAATGAGGCAAGAATATACTTGATCTACACAATTAGGCTTTAACGAACATGTAGAAGTAACGGCATTAAAAATTGGAGTATTTGATCTACTGGCGCTCAAAGGCTTTTATTCTTTCTTAACCTGTTTTAAGATTAACTTTTCTTGTGAGGAAGTTTTGAGATTAGATATTTCTAATAAAAGCGAATTCTGTTCTGCTTCAAAATTCTTTCTTTCCATTTCTAATATAGAATTTAAATCCTCTATTTTCTTAAGAATAGCAGGTATATCGACGGAAGAAGAATTTTCAGAATGACGAGATTTTGCTTCCTCGGTCTTAGAAGTCGCAAGAAGATCTAATTGTTTAATCTTAGAGTATAGCTTCGTACGTTCTTCACCTAAGAAAGTATAGTTATTTGAGTTGTGCTCTTTTCGATTTCACAGGCGTTTAAGCTCTTGGTAGTTAACTAATCTTAGAATTAGATACTTCTAATTTTGCTTCTAGATTAGCGACTTTCTCATTCTCATTCGACAATCTATAATTAAGGCTACCTCTCTATTCGAAACTCTTAACCAAACAATTGTAGTTGTTGGTTAGTCTGTCCTCTAATTTTTTTACTATCGAACTATGCTTCTCTAAGGGAATATTCTTAGTCTTGCAAATATTGAGGCTAATAGATAATTCTTCTATTTTCGCACTAGAGCTCCTAAGCTTAGATTCGAGACTAGCTATTTCCTCCTTAGACTTAGTTAATTTGTCCACTAACTCTCTTGTACTTTTCCGCTCATTTTCCATGTTGGTATACCTACTTTGTAAGGATTCTAACATGTTAAACAATGTAGAGTTAGGAATTGATACTTCCTTGTAAGATGGGTTAGTTTCATCTTCGTAGTGTGCCATCAAAGCCAAGTGCGTTTGTTGTTCGGAGTTTGTAGTCTCTTACTTCTTTGAGCGTGACTTGGTCTTTGTGGACTTCTTTAACTCCTTCTCAATTAATCGTAGTTGATGCCCCAACTCCTTCAGCTGTTCATCAAAGTCGGAGCCAGTCTCATCGGATCGAGTAATCGAGTAGGTGTCCATTTATTTTTATTTTTATTTTTTTATATTTTGGTTGGATATTTTGATCGTTGACGTGTTTTACGGATTTGAATCCTTTTCAATATTGATTAAAACTATTTGGCTTTTAAAATTTCTGCTTCGAAAGGTTTTTGGTTTATAAGGTTTGATTTAAGAATTTAATATTATATACCAAAAGCTTTTCTATAATGTGCCAAATTGAATGTTACTGTTTTCGATCGAAATTTTTGGAGTAAAAGTTTCGAATGAAGATGTAAACCACTGTTGATAGTAAAGTTTTTCGATGAGGTACTGTTTTTTAGAAAATTGTTTTGAATTTCAAACAGTTACGTATTGATTTACGATCGTAAAAGTTTTGCAATTTGATAAAACGTCGTCGTTTTTGAGACTTTAAAAGCTAAACCTTTAAAATCAAATTTTTCGATCGAAAAAGATTTTGCGGGCGAAAAAAAAATTTTCGGCGACGAACCTGTAAAAACAACTAAACAATAATTTGTGAACGTAAAATCACGTAAATGAGTGAGAATTCAATAAAATTGAAAGTTCTGGGTTAAATTGAAAATTTTGGACTAGATCAGAACTTTCAGTACTGAATTGAAAGCTGTTAGGGACCGAAATGTAACTACTAGGACTAAAATAATTTTCTTGGGTTCAAACTGTAAATAGCTCTGTAAATCATATATATGTAATGTGTATCTCTATGTCTCGCGAGGAAGATGATGACTGCAACTCACGATCGAAAAAGAATTCCAAACAATTTTTCGATTGGAAAGATTTCACGAACGAAATTTGCGAGCTTGACCAAAGTCGCGTTGACAAGATTTTTCCAGCGTGAACAGATTTTTCTTCGATGATGAAGGCGACGAACAGGCTGTGGTCGAAGAAGTATTTCGATAAAAAAATTGCGATTGACAGTGAATTTCGATTGGATTCTCGATCGAAAATCGTTCGGCGATGCAGCAGTGACGAAGGATTTGGCGGGTAGCTCGATCGAATATTTTTTAGCTCAGGGAAGTACACAGAAGAGCAGATTACAGAGCAGAGGAGAGACACACAGGCGTAAACGAAAAAAACAACAAAATCTTGATCTAAAACACAAAATCGTTAGAATTCGGCATGGGTTATTGATCGAATCAAGCAATTAGCAAGAACAAACAATCAATTTAGCACAATCAAAGAAAAATCAATCGAATTTTGAAAAATTCACGAAGAACACTCAAAGGAGTTTTTCGATTAATTCTCCAAATTAGCACAAAATATTGTTTTGATCGATCAGATTTTATAACAGAGATGTTAGAAACACTCGATCGAGCCGCAACAACAGCAAATCAAGGCAGAATTTGAAGAATTGTTCGAGAGAAAATATTCAGCCTTGTTCAAAAATCTGGGAAAAAATTCTGCGATTTCGATTCTCAAAATTCGATACATTTCGATCAATCAAAATTCCGCTCAGGCATGTATAAACGAATCCATCGAGGAGTCAGCAGCAAAGGATCGAAGATCAGCATCGAAGGATTGAAGATCAGCGAAGATCAGCGATATAACAGAATTACGATCGAGCTCGTCAAAGAACACGAACAACGACAGCGAGAATTAGAAGAAACAATATCGAAAAACAGAATTCAGTCAAAATTTAATCTCAATCCTAACACGCTAAGCTCTGATACTAATTGTTAGGACCCCAATTATCCAACCTAGATCGAATTTAGAAGAATCGAATAGTAAATCTAAGAAATTCGAAGCTAACGTATGAGATTTACCATTGAAGCTTGGGAGAGAAAATAACTTGGAGCTCAAGCAAGGGTTGGCGAATTTTTCTCTCTAAAATTTCCGATTTTAATTTCCAATCTGATTTCCCTTGTACAATGCACTCATTATTTCCTAAGGAGTTCACTTATATATACCACCTCGTGGTATATTTACACAAGTAGTCATATATAATGACTAATTACAATTTATCCCAAGACTATTAATTTGCATAGCAAAACTAAGACAACTATATTAATTGAACACAATTAAATAGTTCCAACTATTATGTATGCAAATTTATTGGCCAACTTACTCGCGGGACTCGGATATTACATTCTCCCCCCTTAAAAAGGATTTCGCCCCCGAAATCAGGCACGGAGAAATAATTCCGGGTAACTATTCTTCATATCAACCTCTCGTTCCCAAGTGGCTTTACTTCGTGCATCATAATTTTTACATGTCTTTCCTCATAACTCAAGTTGGGCTTGAGCTGTTGGTGAAAACTTTCGTTATTCAACACATGACTGGGATCTGCGACGTGCTTTCGTAACGTCGATATGTGAAAGACGTCGTGAACCTGAGCTAATGACGCTGGTAACTCCAGCTGGTAAACAACTTCGCCAACATTCCTTACTATTCTAAAAGATCCAATATACCTAGGACTCAATTTGCCTTTCTTTCCAAACCACTTCACGCCATTCATTGGGGATACCTTTAGGAATACCCAATCATCTATTGTAAACTCTAACCGTCTTCGCTTTTGGTCTGCGTAACTCTTCTGTTTACTCTGGGCCGTTCGCACTCTTTCATGTATCTTTGAAATGGCCTCAGTCATTTCTTGCACCATATTAGGGCCTAATATCGCCCGTTCGCCAACTTCATCCCAATCAATCAGAGATCTGCATTTGCGTCCGTATAGAGCTTCATAAGGAGCCATTCTAAACGTCGCGTGACAGCTGTTGTTGTAAGAGAAGTCGATCAACGGAAGATATTGTCTCCATTTCCCTTTAAAATCGAGTACGCACGCCCTTAACATATCTTCCAATGTCTGGATTGTTCGTTCTGACTGCCCGTCAGTTTGGGGATGATAGGCAGTACTGAAAGAAAGTTTGGTTCCCATTGCCTTCTGCAGGCTCATCCAGAACTTAGACAGGAACCTCGAATCTCGGTCGAAAATGATTGAAATTGGAACTCCATGGAGTCGAACTATTTCTTGCACATATAATTATGCGTATTGCTCCAAGGAGAATGCCGAGTTGATCGGCAAAAAGTGGGCAGACTAGGTCAATCGGTCAACGATGACACAAATAGCGTTGTGGCTTTTTACTATTTTCGGCAAGCCGACGACATTGTGATGTGATCCCATTTCCACTCAGGTATTGGCAAGGATTGTAACGTCCGTGCCGGCCATTGGTGCTCCGCTTTCATCTGTTCGCAAGTTAAACATTGACTTACAAACGTTATTTCTCTTTTCGTCCCTGACCACAAATAATTGACTCGCAGGTCTCTGTACATTTTTGTCGCTCCTGGATGTATGGAATAAACCGTAGCATTGTGATGTGATCCCATTTCCACTCAGGTATTGGCAAGGATTGTAACGTCCGTGCCGGCCATTGGTGCTCCGCTTTCATCTGTTCGCAAGTTAAACATTGACTTACAAACGTTATTTCTCTTTTCGTCCCTGACCACAAATAATTGACTCGCAGGTCTCTGTACATTTTTGTCGCTCCTGGATGTATGGAATAAACCGTAGCATGTGCTTCCGTCATATTAGTCCTTCGAAGCTCCGCGTCTTTAGGAACATATAAACGACTTCTGTAGTGTAAGCTTTCATCTTCACGTATTTCAAAGTCAGATGGTCTTTGCTCTATTTGTGTCCCTTTAATTTTCAAATAGAACTCGTCTTTCTCTTGCGCTCTTCTGATTTGCTCTAACAGTTGAAGGGTTAGTGTTGCTAGCTTCGCTTCGACTTCGCCCATTTGCACTATTTCTATCTCGAGCCTTTGTAACTCCGTTCTTACTGTATTTCGGATTAGCGTATCCGCTACCACATTTGCTTTCCCCGGTGATAACTAATTACGCAGTCGTAGTCCTTGACTAATTCGAGCCACCATCTTTGTCTCATGTTTAATTCCTTCTGAGTGAAGAAGTACTTCAGGCTCTTGTGGTCTGTGAATATTTCGGATCCTTCGCCATATAGTTAATGCATCCAAATTTTTAGAGCGAAAACCACCGCGGCAAGCTCTAAATCAAGCGTCGGATAATTCTTTTCATATTCCTTTAGTTGCGAGAAGCGTATGCAACTACGTTACCATTTTGCATTAACACACGTCCTAGGCCATTCTTCGAAGCATCGCTATATATAGAAAATCCTCTGGTCCATATGGGTATCGTCAATACAGGGGCCGAGGTGAGTCGTCTCTTTAATTCCTGAAAACTCTGCTCGCATTCGTTGCTCCAATGGAAAGGGACATTCTTCTTCGTAAGTTTTGTCAGGGTTGAAGCGATCTTCGAGAAATCTTTGATGAATTTTCTGTAATACCCAGCTAAGCCTAGAAAACTGCGTACTTCGGTAACGTTGGTCGGTTGGGGCCAGTTGTTGATAGCTTTAATCTTGATCGGGTCACTGAAATTCCTGTTCCCGAAATAACATGCCCCAAACGCGACTTGATTCAACCAAAACTTGCATTTCTTGAACTTAGCGTATAATCGTTTCTCTCGTAATATTTCAAGGATGATCTTCAAGTGTTAGTCGTGCTCCTCTTTCGTCTTTGAGTAAATGAGAATATCATCGATAAATACGATGACGAACTTGTCCAGGTACAGTTTAAATACACGGTTCATAAGATCCATGAATGCTGCTGGCGCATTAGTCAAAAGGCATGACTAAGAACTCATAACACCCATATCTAGTACTGAACACAGTTTTTGGGATGTCTTCTTCTCGGATCTTCAGCTGATGATATCCCGATTGCAAGTCTATCTTAGAAAATATGGTTGCGCCTTGTAACTGATCAAATAGGTCATCAATCCTCGGCAGAGGAGAGTTGTTCTTGATTGTAATCTTATTCAACCCTATAATTGATACAAAGTCGCATCGATCCGTCTTTCTTCTTAACAAACAGCACTGGTGCTTCCCATGGTGAGAAGCTAGGCTAAATGAATCCCTTCTGTAATAATTCATCCAGCTGCTCTTTCAGTTCCTTCAATTCGGTTGAAGCTAATCGATCAAGAGCCTTCGAAATAGGTGCGGCTCCAGGCATTAAATCAATCGTAAATTGGATCTCACGATCAGGAGGAAGTCCTGGTAGGTCTTCAGGAAAGATGTCGGGAAATTCTCGTACTAACGGGACTTCTTCTAACTTTGGGTATGAACGTTCCTCTGATGTCATTGCGAAAACAATGTAGGCTTCACATCCTGCCTTGATCAAACATTGAGCCTTCAATGCCAAAATTATATGGATACTTCCACTTTTTATCGTTTTAGTAAAAGTGAATGGTTCACTTTTCTCTGTGCTGAACATAACTGTCATGTGATTATAATCAATAACAGCTCCGTTTTTAGACAGCTAGTTCATTACAAGAATTACTTCGTAGTCAATCATTGGAATAACTATTAGATCTACTGGTAGTTCTCCTTGTCACTGACTAGAACGGGGCGATCTCGCAATGTTAAGCTAGTTCGAGTCGAAGCCCCATGTGGAATGGTCACATTATATTCACAATCGGACCGCTGGGGTGTAATCCCGAGTCTCGCCACGTAATTAGTGGATGCAAATGAATGCGTGGCTCCTGAGTCTATTAATATGCATGTTGGGGCATGGTGTATAGATAAGGTACCTGCTACTACTGATGGATCGGTCTCCGCCTCTTCGGATGTTATGGTATACACTCGAGCGGGTACGGTCGGTGGCCTCGTCTGGCCTGCGGCTTGACTTCCAGAGGTATTTTCTGGGCACTGTTTCGCATAATGCCCCGGCCTCCCACATCTGAAGCAGTTGTTATTCTGTGGGGGGCAATTACCAAAATGTCATCGGCCACACCTCTGGCAATTTGGTACCGGTACGGGGAACCTTGGTTGCATCTGATTTGGTTGTTGGGGTGGTCCAGGTCTATTCTTCTAGCTTCCTCCACTCCACTGCGTCCCTTGCACAAACTTTCTTTTCACCTCTTAAGCTCAAATGATTCGAGTCTCCGCCTATTCTGCAACTAATGCTCATTCTAGTGCTTGTGCATATGTAACTCCTTTGAGTCCGGCCAGTCGCGGTCAACTCCGATTTCAGGCCATCAAGAAAACATTAGATTTCTAAGGTGTCTGTGCTCACCATGTGAGTTGCAAACCTCGACAGTTGTTCAAATTTTCTAATATACTCTGCTACAGTCATTGTCCCCTGTCGCAGGTTGATGAACTCATTCTTTCTTTGGGCCCGTATTGGAGCAGTAAAGTACTTGCTCCTGAAGAGTTCCTTGAAACGATCCCAGCTCATCGTGATCGGATCCTTGATTGCCAGGATGGTGTCCCACCAGTGTCCTGCACTTCCTCGCAATAGAAATGCGGCGCATAATACTTTCTCCTCCTTAGGAATAAGACTGTATTGGAACATGCTCTCAAGAGTTCGAAGCCGATCCTCCGCTGACGTGGGGTCAATTGCGTCTTCGAAAGTTAGAGGATTCAACTTTCGAAATCTTTCACACACCGTGGCCGTGCGTACCTACAACACATAAAGTAAGGGGTGAGCTATAAAGCTCAGTTAGCAGGAATATGCAATGTCGTGCACGTGTTAAACCCCGCAAAGGCATCCGCGCCCATGCATCTCACACCTCGTAGGATCAAACTCAATAAGAGCCTTCGGCTAACTTACGATGCACCATAAAGAGCTCTAATCCAACATGGATATAAATGTCAGCCACCCACGCTGGGTGGCCTACGCTGGTTAGCCTACGCCAAGGTTTCCCCCTAGGTCGCACCTTCCCAGATCGCAACCTCCAGGTCGCATCCCTCCGCTGACAGCGCATTAGCCAAAATAAATATATAAACATAGCCGACGACGTACCACACCGTCATGGTGTCATAGAAGTAGTCCTGACTCAACTGCGAGTCGACATCAAATGCCCACATCGACAAATATCGTTCACCCTATGGCGATAAAAATATGCATGTTCAACTCACTTAAACCCCCGAATGTTCGTGAATGCATATGAATATGCGACGTGAATTAATATCTTAAACACTTACCATGCAGAAGCACGCCAAATAATTCACGTAATAGTATAAACAACAAAGCACATAGTCACATAAGTCAAACACACAAAATGCAATTATGTGTTGTAATTGAAATTCCCACTTACCTGTCGTCCAAGCTAAATCTGCTTATTACTTCGGGAAAACCCTAATGTTTCGACAAAAAATTAAAATATCTGTATAATATCTAAATTAGACAACTGCTTCGAAATAAATTATTTCGAAGATACTGTATTGCTTGAAGATACTGTAATACCCATAAAATTTAATACGGGATACCTATATAATTTAGAAGTATGAATATCTAAAATTAGGAATTTGCGAAGTATTAATGCGAAAATATTAGATAGGCAAGTATAATACTTTTGGACTTTGAAATAAGTTTTTAGCAAGAAACTAAGTTTTCGGATACATGTCATATTTGCATATTTGCATGTATATGTATATATATGTGTGTGTGTGTATACGTATATTCAAATTAGACCACTAACAATAACTTAAGATAAGGAATATAGAATATTAGTACTATGACACAAAGAACGAATTTGGTTAATAAAAAGGGAAAAGGATGGTACCTACTCCTCATTTGTTTATCTTAAACATTGATATATAGCATCATATCATTACGTAAAAACCATCAAAAAGAAAACATAAGAAAAAGGACAAGAGTTAGTAAAACATCTAACTTTATTAGACTATCATTACACGTTAGGTATGTATTGTAAGAACTAAACTTTCGAAATTTTGTCAATGAAGAAAGTTACTTAATACTAAATTAATAACATAATACAACCTAAATAAGAAAGGACAAAATAGCCAACAACTTTACACGTTAGGATTGGAAATAAGAACAAAAGTGTTAAGAGTTTTTAGTACAATCATTAAACAAGAATAAAGAGAAACGATTAGAACAAACTCTTATTTGGCAAGAGACAAATGATTAAGTTCTAACTAAAAATACCTAGATACGATTGAGAGCTCATTCAATAGTAAAGTTTCGAAAATCTAAGCCTAGAGAGAAGGAGGAGAGTTCTAACAGTGATTCGAGACAAACTTTAGAAAGGTATGAATCTATCTTACGATCTTTACGTTTTTATGTATGTGGTTTAGTATATTTTAGAATTTAGTGAGCATGGAAGTTTTATGTGTTCATTTTTCATATAACTTGGAGTCGGGTTGAACATGTATGAAGTCGTTTTGATTTTGTTATAGAAATTGTTATTCCGATCGAGTGCGTTAGGACTTTCTAATAAAATAATGTTTTTGTATAATATTAAAGTCATTTTCAGAAATTAGGGTTTTGATGTTTTTTAGAAGTTTAAATTGTACTTTGTGTTTAATTGAAAGTTTTAATAATCCTTGAATGAAAGATGTTTCACTAGTTATGATTTTTGAAAGATGATGATAATTAGAGTTTTCTACATGTCAAGAAATCGTTGAGCTCAAGTTTTGTGGAGTTAGGGTTTGTCGATGCTTGAATTGTTTAATAATCTTTAATTTTATGAGTTTGGTTCTTCATAAAAGTATTAGATAAGCTCACAAAAGATTTCGACTTCTACCTAATAGGTTTCGGCATGTATAGTGTATATTAAATGAAGTTTTCGTGATTATATTGGAGTTAGTTTGAGTGATGGTGAGGTTTTCGTGTTTATTGTTGTGGTTAACAATATGTTACTGCTTTAGTTTTGAAGGATTGACTTACCTTGTTAAGTATATATGATTACTTTAAAAATATAGTATATGTTATTAGTTTGTGAAGTTCTCGACAAAATAGGATTTTCTATCTCATCATAATTCTTTTTGGTATTAGGTGCTTAATGATTGAAAGTCTTCGTGGACTTAGGTTTAGTACCATATAGTTTTTGTGGACTTAGTAGGTAAGAGAACTAATTTTTCATGAAGATAGTTTGGAATTTATATGTTATTAATATTTTTGATACTTGCGTTATGTAGGGTATATGATTGACTTATAGACTTTAGTAATTTAAGAATATTGTATACTTCGATGACTTACTAGATATACTTATATGATTATATTTGTACATGAAAAAGGTTCAGAGGTCCAGAACATTAATGATTTAACAGTTGCAAAATTAAGGACGACGGGTAGGTGAAACTCACCTACGGCACGTAAACGTTATGTGATTAATTACGTGATATTTATGTGATTTGATGAATTACGTGATTTATCTATTTTAAATATTTTGCACGTTATATATATCTGATTATTTTCACTGCACTTGCATATCATGAGTACGACATGTTGATGTGAGGGTTTATGGGTAGAGAAGAGCGGAAACTCGGGTGGTGTGCTAACTCTAACGTGACCTGAGTTGGTCGCCCGAGCGTATGAGGTGTAGAGTGACGGGATGTATTGCGACATTATAGGACATTTCGAGTATAGGGCGACTCTAACGAGACCTGAGTAGCTTACCCGCTCTAACGAGACCTGGGCGGGATATGCGACTCTAACGAGACCTGAGTAGCCACCCACTCTAACGAGACCTGAATGGGAACCTATTCTAACGTGACCTGAGTGGGAACCTATTCTAACGAGACCTGAGTGGGATATTAGAATGTACTTAGTGTCGAGTAGTGAGGGGTGTTGAGATGTGTTATTGTTGAGATGAGTAGAGACGAGTCGAGTGTGTGTATTTGTGAGGTGTTTGGGAATGGGGTTGAGCGTACATTGCATACATGCATGTTTCATCTACTGGGCAAGGAGCTCAGTTTACGTGTTGTAGGTACATACGAGACCGGCGTTGATATGCATCGCGACTAGGCGGACTGATGGCGGTGACTCCACGGACTTTTGAGGGCAGGGCGGTACATGGATGCGACCTGTGGAGTGTTTTAATTATGTTTCATGTTTTTACTCTATGAGTATTCGGCTCAATAAATAAAAGTGTGTGTTGTTAAACATTTTATATTTTTGGGTTTAGACTTTGGGGTTTCGGCCCTGTACATGAATATTATTATGTTAGAAAAAGTTTTAATTAGACGGGTCTTCCGCGACTTACGTTGCGAAAATCCGCCAAAATATTTATTAGAAAGTGAGGGTCGTTACAGGTGGTATCAGAGCACAACCTCTCGCAGTACGGTGCTGGTTCGGGGACGAACCAGGCGGAAGCTGGTGGGCATGTGACGCCCGGGGCCGAAGAGGGCGGGGAGTGATCGCCGGTGCCAGGGTGCACGGACAAGGAGCGGCTCCTGGCAAGGCTTCAAGGCGAAGGGGTACATGAACGAACCGATCTGACACCCGAATGAGAGGGAATCCTGAGACTGACAATGTATGGGCGTGTCAGGCTAAGAATCGTATAATAGAATTGATAGTACTACTCATATCACCAAGGTCGACCTACCTTTTCGGGAGTCCATCCGAAAGAACTTCGAAGTTAAGCGTGCTTGACTTGAAGCAATCTTAGGATGGGTGACCCCCTGGGAAGTTTGCCCAGGGTGCGTGTGAGCGAGGACGAAGCACGCTGAAAGGTTAAATGGTGGTACAGTGGGGCCAGACTATCAGTCGGAGTGTGGTGGGCCCAACCCCACAGGTCCCGGTAGGGACGGATGCTACAGTGACACCCGGTATGGGACGGGTCGTTACAGATACCTTCTGTCTAAAAATAATATTTTGAAACTCTAAAATATAGTTTAGCCGTCAACATTCGGACAGGACCCGAATATCGGTCGACGCTTTAATACTACTATTGTTCGGCGAAAACCTTTCATTTAAATCTTTGATCGCCCAATTTGTGGTCAAAGTTAAGTCAATACTCGATTTTACATCTAAAACTCCGCGAAAGTAGTCTCATACTTGAACATCAAATTCGCTCACAACGTAAGAATCGCCCGATTTTGGTTTAACTTACATTCCTTAACAAAAAATTTATTTAGTTCGGCGATTTCCATTATCGACCGAAACTCAATGGTGAAATTATTAAATATTCTAAAGCGTAAAGTAAACTAAATTGAACGTTATCTTAGCTCGGCAGTTCAACATCGATCGAATCTCTTAATATATTCCATTCGCTCGTAAGTCATCCTTTCTATTGAAAATTAACTTACTTCTAAATTCGGTCGATAGTTGTCTCCTAAAGATTCTCACAATTTTATACTTTCCATGTATATGATTAAAATACTATTTCCAATATCATAGGCACGAAGTTTATACTCAATAACATATGAATTAATAAGTATCAATTCTAACTTAGTTGCTCGATATATCTTACTGAAGGAATCGAGAGCCACTTAAGTGCCAAAAATTACCTTTCACCCGAGGATTACCCTAAGTCCATCTTATATTTGATTTACCCGTTAATGATCTACCTAAAATTGTTAATTTTATCTAAAACTCGTATATTCAAAGCTACAAACTCTAGAAATTGAACTTAACTACCCAAAAACTAATCCCTCTATTCCAAAACTTAACTCTTTTCCACAAATTTTACACCTGTATACGCACAAACCCTAAGCAAATGATGTTAGTATGAATTTAAACCCAGAAATAAGGGTTTTCTACCACATATACCATACTCAAAATTTTCGTATACGTTGTATTAATTCATAAAATTATCTAGCATATAGGTCATTAACAAACTTATAAGTTAAAAATAATATTTCCACTTATCCTAAGCTCGATTCAAGCTGTTATTAATTTCCTTTAGTTGGTAGAATTTTCTTTGGTCTCCTTTGTTAGGTCATCGCTTGTCAACACAATTAATCCTAGGCATGAATTCTATGGAAATCGATTAGAATGATGAAGATTGAAGTTCGATCAAAAACCTTTGATCGAAGAACACGAGAGAGAAAACCTTTAGTGTGAGAAAGTTTTGTGTGTTTATCTCTCTAGAAATGAATTCTGCAGCCTTTCGGATCAATTCTCTAATTTTCTATATTAAGCTCAATGTTTGTACAACTATTTATACCAAACAAACTTGGTATAAATATCAAACTAGTCCTAATCTATGGACTAATACCAATAAAGCCCCTAATTACAAGGACAACTAATGAAATCAAGCACAATTAAAATTGATACTCTACAATCTCCCCATTTGTGCTTGATTGCCCTTCTGCGCTGTTTGTCCTCGTCGGGCAAAGTATGACCTACACAAGCCCAGCGCATGCTCAAAGTTCTTGAGCGTGTTCCTTAGCTCCGGTCGCTCCTCGATGTCATCTAGCAATTCCATCAGGAGCGGCTGTTCTCTCACGAACCTGTGGATCCTCAGCATTATCTCTCGCTTGATTTCTTCCAACCTCTGCTCGATATTCCTCCTGATGACCTTGAGCGTTCCATCGAAAAACTTATCAATCTCAGTCTTCAGAATTAACCTATTCTTCTTAGCTATTGGATTGTCGTAGGTGATGCCTAGGACTGAGCTGATGTGCACGTGATTGTTGGGAAGCCCTTCGATCTCAGGTCCTTTATTGAGCGGAGCGGTCATTTTGACCTTCTTCATGTTGCTCTCCAGAGCCATCTGAAGGTCATGTGCGGCGAAGTACTTGACTTGGCGCATCATGAACCGGTAGAGACCCTCGAGTCCTTCTTTCTTGACGAAGCCTTGAGGGCCTTTGTACGTTTTCACGTACAGCTGATAGAGATTGTATACCTTATCAGCAGGGATGTACGGTAGGTCGCTCTCGCTTAGTTCCTCTCGGGTTCTGTCCACTCGCTCGATAGCGTAGGTTGGGGTTGGAAGACCTCCTTTAGCACAGTAGACGCTGAGAAGCTGGCAAATCGGGGAAAGACTCTTATAATGACTCTTGACTTGTGCTTTACTCATCCCCAGCCTTACATCGGGTCCAAGTTTGGTCAGCATCCAGAGGCAGGTCTTCCTCTAGTGCTGATCCCAGTGAGAGATCCCTCTTAACTCAAACTCGTTCGGTGACCTCGAAATATTTTCACGAACTTCTTCAAGGAAAAGTATCTCTATCCGAATATTCTCCCAAGGCGTGTCGATCCGAACGGTCCCTGGTGTTAGTCTTGTGGAGGGAGCGGCTCGTTGTGCGATCAACTCTGGTAGGCTTGGGATGTCTTGCTCGTAGTCTTCACCTTCCTGAAGTTCTTCGTCTTCTATAAGTACGAGGTCTACCGAGGATTTTTGTAAGAAGTGTCTTACGTCCTGAAGCCGTTGTCTTTGATGCACTTCGGGCATGGAATGGGTCATCCACTGTCCTTCGAATATGCATTTGTCTAGGACCTCGTATGGGTTGATGCCATGTCCGGATGGTCCCGGTTGTTCTGGAGCAATAGAGAGAGTCGCCTGAGTCTGCGCTAAGGCGACGAGCATGACAGCGCTTGCTTCTTCTTCCGGAAGCAAGGGGCTTGTGAAAGTCGGTGGTGTGGGCGGAGGCGTCCTTATATGAAAGGTTGGTGGGTCCATTTGGGTTAGATTGGTGGTGCGGTGCGTGGTGTGGGTAGTTTGGGTTTGGGTGGTTTGTGTTTGGGTTTGGGTTTCACCTGCTCCAGTGCTTGTTTGCGTTGCGCTCGAGCCTTGTCATTGGCCACTCGTCATTTCAGTCCTTGGCCTTTTCTCCCCCTCATGAGGATCCTGATCGTCAGGATCGTCATGTCGTCGTCTGGATTGGGAGCTTTGGCCTCGGCACGTTTGGGTTGGTGGCTCAGGATGGTCCACCAGTCGCCTTTAGAGTGATTCCTCCTGAGGCGACCGGATGGTGAGACCAATGAGGCGGGCTAGCAGAATATCATGGAGCTGGGTGATTGGGATGGTGTATGGGTCGATATAGAAGAGTTTTGTAGAGGGTCGGTGGGAGTGGATTGTGAGGTTGTGAGGTGGGCTTGTACTGAAGCTGGCTCGAGATGGGTGCTTTCCCTCTATCTTGACGGGACGTCTCGATAGTCGTATGCACGCTCTCCATAATCTTGACTTCGAAAGATTTAAGTGCTGAGGAGAGGGCGGCTTTGAGGTGGTCTTCAGTCACAAATGGGGCGGACGCCTCCTGGGATGTTCAGGACGACTGATGTCGCCTGTTATCAACCCTTGAGCAGACATCGGCTCCTCAGGTTGGCTCACAGTTACTTGAGGTTGTGACTGTATGAGACTTCCACCCAATCCTCGAGTCGAATCTTGAAGATTCTCCTCTATGGGTGTTTCGACTGGCTCGGGTTGGGCCTGCGAACCAAACACCGATAGAGTATGTTGCGGGTCGAGATTGAGCGAAGAAGTGCCGGCAACACTTGAAGAAGTGATCAGCACGGTATCTGGTGCGGTAGTGACGGCCGGGAAGAGGGACTCGAGTTGTATGCTAAGTCGCCTGGGAGTCCGTCTTATCAGGCTGATTTCCTCATCAGACTCCGTGTCGGACGGGGTGGCTGTGTGAGGAGTAGGGTTACGTTCAACGTCCTCAAGAGCCTGATCCGTCACCAGCGGAAGCGAGCTTTGCCCCATTTCTGCCTCGGGCTGTGCTTCTTGTAGAGGAACCTCCTCGATAGGCTCTTCAAGCATGCCAACATGTATGGGCACTTCCACTTGAAGCGTTTCTGCTGGAGCCTCTTGTTCCAACTCTGCAGCCACAACATCGATCAGCGTGGCATCTAAGTGAGGCATTGGCTTCTCGTGAGTTGGAGGCTCTAGCTCTAGTTCCTGAGCGACATCATCAATCATCATGTGTAATACCCGTAAAATCTATTTACGGGATTTACAATATAATTAGTGTGAAAGTATTTAAGTTAAAATTTTATTGGATTAATTAAATAAAAAGGTTAAGATTATATGAGACTTAGCTGTAACACATATTAATTGGGGAACAAAAGTATTAATATTTTTAATACTTTACGTGACTTTTGTGTTATGTGTTTTTCGTGATATTACGTGACTGCATGAGACATGTTTTGTGACTTTATGTGCTTAAATGATTTTATGTTATATGTCAACATGACATATATAAATTAGAAGATTTGGTACATGACATGTTAAATTAGAAGGATTAATTTAATTTAGGTTAGTTATTGATTTTAGGGTTTTTGGTACATGACATGTTAACTTAGAAGATTTGATTTAGTATATTAAGTATTAATACCACATTTTGGGGAGCATGAATTGGTAGAAATAAATGTCGAAACATTAATATAAAACTCGACAGTAACAGTAGAGGATGTCGAATGAATTGATAAACTTTGATAACTTAGCTATAAGGGAAATCAAAATATTAATAAAATAATAAGTATTACCTAAGACAAGATAAGAACTAATCAAAAAGGTATTGACATCATTTCTATCATAACACACGCAAACATCAAGTTGGGGTAACAAGAGATTCATTTATCATTATCATTAGTAAAAGGACTAAGCTTGCTATCGAAAAAAAAACAAGGGAGGAAGAAGTCGAACTGAAGTTCTACTAAGCTTGGAAATCGGTAATGACCTTTACTTTAATCTCATGCTTTTTATTTAATAACATGATATAATAGTTCCTAGGGTGAATATATTATCAATTAAGGTTGATACAAGTTTGGTCCAGGAGGGTTTTGAGCATTCAAAAATTTGGATAATTGCGTTCATGAGACTTAGATGTAGGAATAATTTTCTTGTAGGATTAGGTTCCATCCAAGTATTAGTATGATTAAACGAAAATTCTAGGCACCAAACTATCTAAGAACTAGGGTTTGATATGAAGTTTAGTTTGAAGAATAAAGGAGAAACTTAGGGTCGGATTAGGATTAATAATATTGAAGCATATGCGATACTTAGATGGTCCCTGGGAGAAATAGATTTTGATTAGAAGATAGACAAATTATGAGGGTTTCGAGCGATGAAACGGTTTTCAGTCCAGTAGATTGTAGGAAGAATGTCGAATGAAGACCGAGACAATCTCGAGATGAAGCACTAGGAATATGTCGAAATTATGTGTTAATTAGTTAAGGCTCGAAACTTTATAAATAATCTCGACAAATATATATCGAGATTTTTATGTGTAATATCGAAATGTAATCTCGAGATCTATCTTAAAAAAATTATATCAACATTTAGTTATAATAACATTTTGACATTGGTATAAGAGCTTGAAATCCATTTACATCTATTTTGCATATCGAGACCCATGTTACATTACATGCCGAGATTTAAGAAATAAGGATGTCGAAATGTGTAATGATTAGTTTAAATCTCATATATATGTCATTTCATACGAATATCGAGAATTATATCAATTCATATCGAGATTTAGCCTAGGTATATTATATTAATAAGCTCGACATTCATCTTAGGAATATGTCGAGGTTTATCTTGGAAAAATTGTCGAGATCTAAGGCAGACTCAAGCTTGAGATTCATTCTTAAGTAATGTCGAGATTTAACTTGACACCCATATCGAGATCCCACCAATAAAGTTAAGCCAACTTCGTGAAATTATAACTAGACTAACAAACCCTAATTTTATATGTTGGTATACTTAGGGTTCGAAGGTTAGCGACATACCGTACGATAAATTTAATAGCTAAGGATACCAGGTAAGTGGGAATCGCAACTACAACACATAATTTTTATTTGCATGAAATTATGTGTTATATGCTGTTATGATTTTATGTGACGTGTCTATGTGCTTATATGATTTTATGTGAGTTATTACGTGATCTAATTACGTTATATGATGACATGATACGCATATTCATGGCATGAGCATGTGCACGCACGACTAGTATGAGAGTCAGGGAGATAGCATGCATGAGTATAAAATCGCTTGAAAGCGATATGTATATTTGCTGATATGGGCATTTGTGTCGACTCAATGATGAGTCACGACTCTTCTATGCTACCACGACGATTCACGAGGCCGAATTACCTGATTCACGAGAGGTAGGGGAAATATATTACGGCGATTCACGAGGCCGACTGCCTGATTCACGAGAGGCAGGTAAATACCCCGTAGCGGGAGATGCAACCTGGAGGATGCGACTCGAGGGAATGAGCGGCACCGAGGGAACCTCGAGTATTGGCGACCTCGTAGTGGGCTACCAGTGAGAAGCGTCCGCGTGTCAGACCGCATTGGGATGGAAAGGCGCCTTAGGGTTAAACGAAATTTGTGTGCCCGGGTTAGCCTCTCAATGGGAACGCATTGGGATTGAAAGGTATTATTAGCCTCTCAGTGTGGACCACATTGGGATTGAAAGGCACCATAGGGTTTAGCACAGATTGAGTACTCGGGTTTAGCCTCCCAGCGTGTGTACTGCCACTTATTGAGCTCTATATGGTGCATAGTAAGATTGAAAGCCGAAAGGGGCCCAAATACGAAATGAAAAGAACGAGAAGGATGAGAGAAGTCTATAGCATTGGCGCGAATGCCTTCGCTATTTAGGTCACGTACATTGCATGCATGGTTTTCACTTACTGAGCTTTATAAGCTCATTCCACGTTTTTATGTGTTGTAGGACCCCGCGATCACGGTACGTGATCATTTCACGGCGAGGCCAACTTTTGAAGCTTCCGAGGGCTTTTGAGATGGAAGTGTGTGCATGGATGCGACCTCGTGGAGGCCCAGTAGATAGATTTATTTTGACCCGCATGCGCGCTTTCCTACGTAAATAGGACCCATGATAATTTTGTAGGGACCGTTATGATTCCTTTTTATAAAAGGAAAAATTTATCCGAAATTTCATACGATCTGTTTAATTATTAGGATATTAGTCGCGTAGACTAGTTAAGAAAGTAGTGGTGAAAGGCGGGGCGCCACAGGTGGTATCCTCAGGACTAGGCTGTTGTTGCTGATGTGGAGGGCTCACTTGGAAATCTGTTGGGGGCCCTCGAATCATTTGCTCTTTAAGGTGATATTCCCGATAGTATCTCTGATATTCAGCTCCCGCGGGGTTGGCGAGCCGAAGAAGGTTGAGTGGAATGGCCATCGAAGACTGAGCTAGGTCCACCAGCCGTGGGTTGTGGAAGAACTTGAGCCTTGGTGGCTGATAGTTTCCTCCCGAAGGCATGTGAGGAATGTTCTGCTCGTACATCTCCATATGTTGGCAGATGATGACGGAGAACCATCTCGCAAACGGCACATTTTTGGACCGTTTGTTCTCTTTTTGCCTGATCTGTTCTGCGAGGTCGTTCCAGATCAGTTGAGCGAAATCGTAATTCCGCGAGAACACAACTCCGTGAAATATTCGGAGGATGTGGCCATTGCCTTTGTCGAAGCCTGCGTGCTTCGGGGATAGACACTTGTTGATAATCTCGAATAGTGTCTTCCATGGATGGGCAAATCCCGTTGCTCTGCATCTGAGCTAGCTTGGTGAGCGCCGGACGGTACCCCATCAAGAGGAAATCATTAACAAGTTCTGCATCTGATGGGAGGGGGTTGTAGTTTTGGCTGTGAGGAAGGTCAATTAGAACTCTGAACTCGTTCTTGCCGATACAGATGTGCCTCGCCCCTACAACCGTGGTAAACTGGTATGCCCCGTCCAAGATGATGCTCTTGATCATCCCCCAAAACTGCTGGAGGTAGACCATCGGCACTGATGCCGTCATTGTTAGTGCATGCCATAGTGGATGGCCTTGCAGGATGGACACGATAATGTCGTCTGGACACCGAAAGGTGGTCAGGTCTAACTGGAAGTTCGTGTCGTGGACGTTGAGATATAAGGCATTCTCGTAGATGTGATTGAATGTAGGGTAGTGTTCCATCTGAAATCCACATAAGAAATGTAAATCATTAGTTCAAAATTTGAGTCGAAATTAATTTGAAGAATGTATGGATTGGCACATAGGTATACGAGAGTGACGAAAAAATGATATTTCGACCTATGAATAAGAGTCATATGAAAATTTAGTCGAAAATTTATCTAAGTGTTTAGAGCCACTGTTCACTCCGTGAAATTTTTCGCACGTAAAATTGAAATTTCAATTTTGTTTTATGAAGTGCTGATTTTTAATCAAGATATCCGTTTATTTTTGCGATCGAAAATTTTATTCGCTATTGAAAGCTACAGTGGAAAGTAAGGACTTAGAAAATTTCTAAGTGTTTGAACTCAAGATGTGAAACTGTAGCCGAGAAATTTTACGATCGAGAAAAATTTCCGTGTAAATTTACGATCGAGAAATTAGATTTCCAAGTAAATTTACGATTGAGAAATTTTTCCGCGCTTGAATAAAATTTTTCCCTATGAAAATTAACGAGCGAGAAAGTATTTCAATTCTCAAGAGGTTTTTCGCTGTGAAATTTTACGATCGAGAAAATTTTATCGTCGAAAAATTAATTTTATCGCCGCTAAAATTTTCGATCGAGAACAAAATTGAAATCAAAATTTTCGAATGTAAGTTTTGCGCTCGAAATTTTTAAAGACATTGCATCTATTTTATCTATTCCTCTCAGTAATATTTCACTCGCAAAAAATCAATTGTGTTTCTCGATAGTAAATATTTTTCAATCAGCGTTAGTTATCGTAGTGACTAACATGAAAATATTTGCGATCGAAGATCTTTTACGATTCAAACAGTGACTTAATCAAATCGAATTTCAATTTGCACTGTTTGCGAGCGAGAAAGTTTCGATGCATTCAAACTTTTAAACTCCAGTTCAGTCCTAACTTTCAATCGAACCCTAATAACGCAGGAAATCAAAGTTATATTCACTCACAACGATCAAGAAATATCGAAACTAGCCTATTATGCAGTTTTTAACCTAGATAAAACTTAGAGAAGGTCTAAAATACTGCAAGCAAGTGTTTGAGTTCTCAGAATACTAACAGTCGAGAAATAATCACAGAATCAAACGAAATATTCCAAAATACAGACGCAAATCTAGTTTAAATGAACGAAAACCCCTAAAGGAAGTCAAATCTACCTTCAAAAGACGAAAATTAGTTGAAAAATCTAAGGATTTTGAGGATTTTACTTTCGTCTTTTGAGAGAAAAGTTTTTCGCGAGAAAATTTGACTGTTGAATTTTGCGATCGAGGGTTTTGCGTGTATTTAGGGATTTTCGACTGCAAACTAATGATTTCGTTTAATTTGGGCTGATTAGACGTTTACGATACTTAGAAAATTAAGCCCGTTACTGTTTACGATCGAGAAACTTACGATCGAGAATTTTGATTTGGTTACTGTTCAATTTTCGCTCGACAATTTCGATCGAAAATCTTTTTGGTTCCTGTTTAATTTTCGCTCGACAATATGAAGGCGAAAATTACAATTTGGTCCCAAATTAATTTGCGCTCGAGAAACTGCGATTGAAAATTGCAAATTCGCCCGTATTTCTCGATAGTAAGTTTACCTTAATATTTCAGATTGATCCAAAATTTTATGAATAAACCACAGAATTACTCCTTCTAATTATAAACGAAAATGCAATTAACTCCCTGTATTTTCGAAGAAATGACATCCGGCTCCAAAATTGATCTTCGATAATCTGCATTACTTAGAGCAAAACGTCGAGAATATTAGAGTTAATCAAGAAGTAATTGATCTACTAAGGCGCCGCCTGTATTGTTTTATCAATGTCTTGAGCTCACGATCGTGAAATTTTGTGAGGTCTCCTTATTTAAGCATTGACCAAAGCAATTCTAGAATGAAAATTTCTGCAACACTTAAAGAAAAGAACATCAAAAATATTTGGAGCTCGAAACATGGAATCATTGTAAATGCTCCCCCTCAAATAGTGCACATGTATCGATTTATCACGTAATCAAGCAAATCAATACAAGTAACAATCATTATTATACGCAATTTAGGCAATTTCACTTAGATACATGGTCCCCAAATCATGTATTCAAAATGTTGCGGGAGGGTACGAGCATAAACAAGTAAAGTCGCATTTTAATCAATTCCGTACCAATGCAAGTTAAACATGCATTCAAAATGTGCGATTTTTTTTATATGCCTATTAATATTATTAATAGTATGGGGTCAGATTATTTTGCTACGATCATTGTCACGCCTAAATTTCACAAGACACTTGAAAAAATCACATACTGTCAAGTCATGTCGTCAAACTAAAGAGTCCTAAGTTGATTGAATGATCCATTTCGACAACTCTTACTGGATTCGCTCTAGCACTCGATTATTTATGCCTTGGGATGATTATATATATATCACTCAAGTCAACACAAGCAATCTTAAGTCAATTTACCTGTGATCGAGGCGTTTTTAATCATTTCACCTTTGTGAGAGATCGTCGATGTGGAACCATAGAGACTATGAAAGGTTTTAATTTGGTCTTGACTAAGAAGGGAAGGATAGTTTTGGAGTTGTGGACTAAAGTTCTTCTTCCTTTTCTACGTCGTTCTCCTCCTTTTGCCGTTTTTCTCTATATTGTTTATCATTCTTTATCCTTCAATGATTTTTCTTTGATTCAGTCTGCACTTGCTCAAGCTGAAGCTCCGCTTCTTTACGAGGCTGAGAGATTATCTAAGGCGAAGTTCTTCTTGTTCGTTCTGGTGCCGATACTGCGCTCCTTTTCTCTTAATCCCTAGCGAAGTTTCAGAGATTATCAATTTGAAGAAGTTCGCAGTTATGGAATTTGAACCCAAGACCGCGCTCCTCTTCTCGTTGTCTCGATATAAGACCAGATTATCGTTGGAGGAGTTCACTTCGTGGTGCTCCTCTTTCCAGCCATTCTGACGAGTGTACGAGATTATCGATGGAGAAGTTCGCAGCAAGATCCATATCCCCTTCTAATGATATGAGATTGTGATAGTCGAGGGATAGGTTCTTTTGGACTGCTTTTTGTGCGTTGAGCATTCCTCGTGTGCGTTTTCCACCTTCTTTTATCATCTCTTTCTTTGTCGTCTCTTAATCTCCCCCTCCTTTTCTCGATTGAATATCCCATCGAAGACTTAGGTGTCGGTTGAAGGCTCAAAAGATTTTCAAGTGATGAAAAGGATATTGGAGAAGACTCAAAATGGATGACTAAAGGCTGTATGAAAGGATTGAGATTTTCTATATTTAAGGCCAAGTGAGGAATTTCTTAAGTGCTCTAATCATTTTCCTAAGGATCTAACGAAAGACGAGTATGAAGCCAAGAATCACTAGTTAAGACAAGCAATTGATGTGTGACTCGCTCAGGAATAAATCAATAGAAAGGAAAAATAACAGGCCAGAATCCTCACTTATGTAAAGTGGCTTTGTGTCTAGTGGAGCAAACTATCTGAGCTTTGGACACAAGAATGCGACTTAGACTGACAAAATTAACTAAGCAATCAGTCGCATGCTAGGGAAATCTAATTGTGACGTAGAACGAGCATCCTAAAGATTTCGTCATTCCCCTATATTATAGGTATATGTACAGTATTTTATTATATATTTTTTTTATTATTTATTACATTCACGCAAGATAAGACATGTAAGCATAGAAAACACATAGAATAGAGAATCTAATATCACAAAAGATCAGGTAATGCACATATCACGGAAGATTCAACATGCCTAATTTTCCGACAAGGAATTGGAATCGTTTTTCATCCAATGCCTTGGTGAAAATGTCGGCTAGTTGATATTCCGTGTTCACAAAGTACATTTCAATTGTGCCTTTTTCTACATGATCTTTAATAAAGTGATATCTAATGTCTATGTGTTTCGTGCGTGAATGGTGAACGGGATTGCACGTAATCGCAATGGCACTTTGACTATCATTATATATGGGTATATTATTTAAATTGTACCCATAATCGCGAAGCTGAGTCCGCATCCATAGCATCTGAGAGCAACAGCTGGCGGCTGCGACGTATTCAGCCTCAGCCGTCGAAGTTGAGACGCTTTTTTGCTTTTTGGATGACCAGCAGATTAGCTTTTCGCCTAGAAATTGAGCGCCACCGGAGGTGCTTTTCCTGTCCATTCGGCAACCTGCATAATCAGCGTCGGTATAGCCGATAAGTTTGAAGTTCGTACCTTTAGGATAACCATAGTCCTAGGGTAGTTGTGCCCCTAAGGTAGCGAAGGATACGCTTCACCGCGAGCATGTGGGATTCTTTGGGATCGGCTTGAAATCGGGCACAGAGACAAGTGGCAAACACGGTATGCGGCCGACTAGAAGTGAGTAGAGAAGAGATCCAATTATACTGCGATAGAGTGTGATGTCGACCGATTTTCCTATGGGATCGGCATCCAACTTGCAGCTTGTGGACATGGGAGTGCTGAAGGCTTGCTCTGATCTTGATGGAACCTTTTCAGGATGTCCTTAATGTATTTTGTTTGACTGATAAATATACCATCTTCGAGTTGCCTGACTTGAAGTCCTCGGAAGAATTGCATCTCTCCCATGTGGCTCATTTCGAACTTACTCTTCATGAGATCTCCAAATTTCTTGCAAAGCCGTGGATTTGTTGAACCGAAAATGATGTCGTCGACGTAGACTTGAACGACCATCAAATCATTGTCTTGCCATTTGATGAAGAGTGTCGTATCGATTGTTCCTCGAATAAATCCAGATTTTATGAGGAAGTCACTCAAGACATCGTACCAAGCACGTGGGGCTTGTTTTAGTCCGTAAAGAGCTTTATCCAATCGATAGACGTGATCGGGATGTTCTTGATCAACAAAGCCGTTTGGCTGAGCGACATAGACTTCTTCTTTAAGTACGCCGTTGAGGAAGGCGGTTTTAACGTCCATTTGATAGACCTTGAAGTCCTTGTGAGCTGCATAAGCCAGTAAGAGACGAATGGCTTCAATCCGGGCAACATGAGCATATGTTTCGTCGTAGTCAATACCTTCCTATTGGTTGTATCCCTTTGCAACTAATCGTGCCTTGTTCCTAATCACTTCGCCATCTTCATTCTGTTTGTTCTTAAATACCCATTTTGTTCCGATGATAGTTTGTTCCTAACCATCTTCTGTTGGTTTTGTGCCAACACACCAGTGAATACGGGTTCTGAGGTGTTATCTTTAGAAGCCAACGGGTTGAGCACGGTTCCTGAACTGATGTGTTCAAAAGCCAATTCTGCCACTTCGTGGAAACTGACATTATAGCTTTCCTTAATTGTTCGGTTGGACTTGATGTATACTCGGTACGCTTTTGATGTTGTAGAATACCCGACGAAAGTTGCCTCGAATGCTTTAGGGTGGAACTTAGCACGGTGCTATCTGTCGTTCGCCACAAAGCACTTGCACCCGAAGACTTTAAGGAATGAGGTGTTGGGCACTCTGTTATTCACAATCTCGTACGGAGTCTTGTTGAACCGTTTGTGAACTACCGTCCTGTTTTGGGTAAAACAGGCGGTATTCACTGCTTTAGTCCAAAGAAAATGTGGAAGTCCGGAATGGATCAGCATTGTACGAGCGGCTTCCACTAGGGTTCTGTTTTTCCTTTCAACGGCCCCAGTTTGTTGAGGCGTTTTTGCGGCTGAGAATTGTTGACTAATTGCAAGCTTCTGATAAAACTCACTGAGATGTTTATTCTTGAACTCAGTGCCGTTGTCTGTTCGAATAACTTGAATAGTCTGTTGCAGCAGATTTTGAGTAGTGTTCACAAAGTTGATAATCAAGTTCCCTGTCTCATCTTTGGTTCGGAGGAACATTGTCCAAGTGTAGCGAGAGAAATCATCGATGATCACTAGCACCTACTTGCGTCCATTGATACTCTGTGTTTGCATTGGCCCACAGAGGTCCATGTGGATTAGTTCCAATGGTCGAGAAGTAGACGCAATTATCTTGACATGATGAGACGCTTGCTTCATCTTTCCTAATTGACATGCCGAACATTGATGCTCCTTTTGTAGTAGTATATCTGGAAGACCGTGAACCAACTTTTTCGTAGAAAGGCATTGGAGAGCTTTCATATTCAGATGAGACAGTCGTTGATGCCATAAGCTGTTCCTCTGTAAATCAATCTGAGAGATGAGGCATACAGCTGTCGAGGGCCGCACGGACGTCAGGTTGATCGTGTAAAGGTTGGATTTCCAAAGTCCATAGAGGAGTTCTGTGTCCTGACTGTCCAAAATTCTACACCGGTCAGCGTGAAAGACCACTTGAAATCCCTTATCACAGAATTGGCCAATGCTGAACAAGTTATGGCGGAGGCCTTCAACATAAGAGACATCTTTTATTGTCAGATTGTCCAAAATAATGTCCCCACATCCAAGAATGGGAGCTGAGTCATTGTTTCCGAATCTGACTTTGCCGTTTGGTCGGTCTTTGTAGTTGCTCAGCAGCTCTTGTTTTCCAGTCATGTGTGTGGAGCAACCAGAGTCGAGATACCACACATGATGGATCTGCAAAAACAAGTTAGAGAGCTTTAGGTACCCATTTAAGCATGGGTCCTCTCAGATTAGCAGATTTAATTTTAGGTTCAGATATGTTCCTAAATTATTACTTGAGGGAGTTCTAATAACCCATATCACTTTCGTAGAAGTGGTTTTGGGTGTTGCCTCTTTAGGTGACTTGGCCTTTTTGGCTTTTGTCGTCCTAGGCGGAGATTTAGGAACCCATTTGGGGTGAACCTTGTAGGGAAGGTTAAGCACGCAGCTTTGGTAGGCTTGACTGAGGAAAAGATCTTTTCTTTTGATAATCTTCTAAGGTGCTTGGGGGACTCAATCTTTACAGGATACCTTACGTGAGTACATGCATGTACAGCGCCATAAGCTTTCTTTATGGCTGGATCTTGTTTCCTACGAGTCTTCCTAGTGGCATTTGTTTCAGAATGACTATTTTTAGCTTTCTTTATCGAAAACCTTTGATCGAAGAACATGAGAGAGAAAACCTTTATTATGAGAAAGTTTTGTGTGTTTCTCTCTCTAGAAATGAATTCTGCAGCCTTTCGGATCAATTCTCTAATTTTCTGTATTAAGCTCAATGTTTGTACAGCTATTTATACCAAACAAACTTGGTATAAATATCAAACTAGTCCTAATCTATGGACTAATACCAATAAAGCCCCTAATTACAAGGACAACTAATGAAATCAAGCACAATTAAAATTGATACTCTACATCCTTTCTTTCACGTTCGTAAGGATTTCTTCTTACTTTTGTTTCTTATACGGATTTTTACATAATATCTTTGGATCTATTTGATAAGTGTTAGAACTTGGAAATTTGTGCTTAGAATTGACAACTAGGTGACTAAACTTTACCTCATGTGTTAAGCAAAGTCTCATTGGTTGATAATAAATCCTATCTCTTTGACCCAATAGTCCAATATCATTCGAAGGTTTCCATTAAATTTATTCTAAATTAATTCATAAATCGTGCGAATTTCTAGACTAAAATCGTCCAACTTTGGTCTCAACTGATTAACAAAAATCATACTATAATCCCCCGATTCTAACTTGTTTGCATTTTATTTGATCGGCGAATGTTTAACACTTACCCGAAAGCTTAACTTCACAAGTAATGAAATCGATCGAACTAGTTTTCAAGTGTTACCTGAATATTGAAATCCTATTACTACAATCGGTCGAATTTATTTTACACTAGTAACTTATTTTCGCCGAGATTTCTAAAGTCTCACCTATATCTAAATGTTACCCAAATTTTCCTAAGTCCTAATATTTTAATATAAGTCAGTTAACATAGAAGCACATAATTAAATGAACGTAAAATGTGCAGTCACATAAGCACATATGATGTATGCAATTTATTGGCCAACTTACTCGCTGGACTCGGGTATTATAGCCAGGGCCAACAATGCTCGTGGGATTGGCATGGCTCGTCGCACGAACTTCTCTTCTTTCTTCCCCCCCTGAAGAAATCTCATTTTGGGTGAGGTGAAGTTTTCCTCTTCTGGTCGTGCTAGTATCCCTGGTGTTGCAGACATAAAGTGGTGGATAACCACCGGGGATAGGGCAGGTTCTGTGGCTGCTTCGACTTTGTCCGCTGCATTACTTGATCGTCCAGGTCCATTATGACTAGTTTGGCGTAGTCATAATTTTTCCCGAAGGCGATCCTATGGAAGATGCAAAGATAGTTAATGTTACATCGGTCATGGCCCGAGTGCTTTGCTGAGAAGCACTTGTTGACAAAACCGAAGAGAGTCCGCCAGGGATGAGGAATCATGGACTCTGGATCTGGGAGATGAATTTGATAGGTGTGTAGTATCCCAACTTTGTGATGTTCTCGATCAGCTTATCCTCCGATGCCTCAGGTTCGTATTGTGGTTGACTTGGCAGCCAGAGGACGCTTCGAATGAGTTCCCTGGTGATGCTGACAGTCTCATAGTAGATGCTGTTGTCGGCAGCAACTTTGGTCGCCATTGTCCCACATAATTATTGTAGGTACACTGTGGGGACTCAAGCCTAAGCTAAGAAAGCATACCCGAGGTGATGGTTCTTCAAAATGGACAGAATGATCTCGTCCTGGCACTTGAATGTGTTCAGGTCGAGTTGGAAGTTATTGTCTTTGGTAGCTATCCCTTATGAAGTCGAGTACACGAGGTCCGCTGGTGTCGTCATTTTCTTATTGTTCTTTACTTTTGTTTTGGGGCTTTGTTTTGTTGGTTTTGTTTTTATTTTGCCCTCTTTTCTTCTTTTTTTTGTTTGTTTCTTTGACACCGGGAATTTTGCCGAAACTGCAACACGAAAAAAAACGAGATTAGGATATAAACATAACAAATGAAGACTAGGTGCTGTGAATAGTGTGGGCTTGGATTAAAAGTTCGTTTGATTGAAATGATTTCGGCCCAGTACTGTTCGGCCAAGTTAAGATGCGAAGGATTTGCTAGGTATGGATCGCGGGTCAGTCTAAAGGTGTGTTTCAGGTCATATGATTTTACTTGGCGAATTCGTCGAAATATTTAGTTCACAAATTATCCAAAGTTATGAATATGAAAATTTGGTAATTTCACAAATGGTCAAATTCGAATTGAAAAATGGGAAAGTTTTCAGTTCGCGAATTGACTTGGTCAATTTAAATCGTGAATTTTCTCAGTTCGCGAATGAGTTGTCGACATAACATTGGAAATTTTCCTAGTTCGTGAATTGACACACTAAAATATAACATTTGAAAATCCTCAATTTGCAAACTCAATTCGCGAACTCATTTAAATGATAATTCACGAAATGTGAAACATTTTCAATTCGCGAACTTAATCCATGAAATCATAGTTGTGATTCGCGAATTGACTAACTCAAAATTGAAAATTGGATTCATAAAACACATTGGGACCCATGAAAACAGAGTTTGAAAGATCAAAAAGTTAACAATGACCAACTTTTCATGAACGCTAAACTTAAACCTTTGAAACATTTTAAACATAGAACTTTCGATTTGGAAATCCAGTTTTGAAGAAGACGACCAATTTTCACGAAAAAACCTTGAAAATCGAACCCCATTTTTAACAAATCAGATTGATTTCTCCAAGAAGGGAAAAAAATGAAAAGCCCTGTTCCCTGAAAATGGAACCTGGAAATCATAAACCAAAACTATAAGCAATGTAAACAGAGGTGTCCCTTACCACAGTCAGATTAGTGAGTGTGTGTGTGAGGATGATTTCGACCAGAAAAACACAGCAAGTCGATGAGGAGAAAAAATTTGGGAAGAACGAGTTCGCGATGGAGAGAGTTTGACGATTTGAGTGAAGTAAAGTGAAATTTCGCGAATCTGAAGAAATTGTACTAAGTGATTTCGCGGGCCAGGAAAGATTCTGAGATTAGGCCGCGAAGTTTTTACAAAGTACACTATGATTCGCTAGTTGATTTAAGGTGACTTCGTGAAATTGAGTTCGCGAACCAGAGATATTGAAAACTTGAAGTTGTGGTTCGCGAAGTGAACGTTGATGATTTTTGACAAGTCAAATTTGATGGATTTCGCGAACTGAGATGAAAGTGAATTCGCGAATTGGAATTTGCGAAGCATATAGAATTTGAAAAGTTGAAGTGTTGGCTTTGCGAATTGAAGCAGGTTATACCAAGTATTTCGCCGGCCTGTAGAAAATTACTATAAATATTGGGCCACGAAATGAGAAAGAAGGCCCATACCATCATTTTGATTTGATCAAACAACAAAATAAATATCTAATCGACGAGTTTTTCAAAATCGATTTGCGTGAGGCAAAATCCGATAAGTGACGAAGAAAGCATCGCTTTCTTTCGTGGCACTGAACCCTCAAGTCAAAAATTCGTCTGTAACATTGATTATGTTTGTTGGAACAATAATGATGTTGTTGTTTAAATCATGCCTATAAATAGACATGACTCGAACAATATCACAATACCATTAATCTAAAACTTACTCGTCTTGTATCATCTCAGTTTTAGCATTCTTGCGTATGAATTTTTCCTTTTTTCAACCATGTAATGGAACGTCTTTCTTTACATGTCAAAAGAATGCTTTCAATTTCCTAATTACATGCAAACTTATTTACACGGGTAGTGTATACATCTGCAGCAAAAGAATTCCTATGCGCCCAGCCTCACAGGTCGTCATCCATGCACACACTTCCACCCCAAAAGCTGCTGGAAGCGTGGTCGCTCGCACCTACAACACATAACGTAAGGGGTGAGCGATATGCTCAGTAAGTAGAAATCATGCATGACGTGCACGTGATAATCCCCCGCAAAGGGCATCCACGCCAATGCATCTTACGTCTCATAGACTGAACTCAATCTCATATCTTTTATCTTAGGGCCTTGGCAGACTTTTACCCAGGCGTACATCGTAAAGAGCTCTATCCAACCACGGGCATCTGCCCAAAGTATGAGGGCATCAACCCAACCATACCAAAGCGTGAGGGCATCAACCCAACCACGTTAACAGGGATATAAGGGCATCAACCCAACCATGAGGGCATCAGCCCAACCATAGTAATCCCCCGACGCATCAACGTCGTTAGTATACTGGCGACGCATCAACGTCGTCTCGGTGCCCCGGGAAGTCGCCCCTTAACTTAACTTATAACATAATTGCCCACTTCGGCATTTATTTTTCGCTATTTGCGACATAATCATGCACGCTCATCATCTTATCACCCCCAAGTGTTTCGTGCGTGCGCGTGCATTTGCATAATGCATTAACGCCATAATGCTTACCAAAATCATGAAACCATGTCACACAAATTCACATAAGCACGTAAGCACCTCATCACGTAATCACATAAATTGGGCACATATACACATGTTATGTGCTGTAGTTGGATTTCCACTTACCTGGCGTCCGTAGATATGCTTTTATCGATTTGATGAAGTTCCTAAGCTTCGACCTTAATCACAAAATGATGAAATTATTAACTTATCTAGTTTACTTGACCAATTAGTTCGCTAGTCTTTAATACTTCGAACTAATTTTTGACTTATAACTCCGGACACTTATGTAACCCGTGAATTTTACCTAACTCGTGAATTAACTTAGCCTCATATTTAGCGTGAATTTTACCTAAACGTGAATTAACTTAGCCTCACGAATCCCAATTGACTCGTGAGGTTACTCTGCGAACTTATTTAGCGTGAACTTTATAAATTCATCCGTAAGCTATCTGCTAGCCGGTCTGGTGAATTTCCTAATATTTTATCCTTTGAACACGAAAAGGCTATAAAGTCAGTCTATAAATTATATTAATTGACTACGTAAATTTTAGTTCAAAATTCTACGAAAAACGGCGGTTGCCTGTACCGAAAATGGACCCTGAAAAATACTGATAGGCTATTTTTGATCGGGCGTTGAGAGAGACTAGGCTCATTGGAATCAGAATATTTTTCTTATGAAATCGTTTTAATCTAAGGGGTTCAATTCGTGAAGTTACCCTAATTCGTGAATCGCTGTAAACTTAGAATCCCTCGGTTCCTAATGGTATCGTGAGAACTGGGGCGGAAGTGAGTCGCCTTTTCAGCTCTTGAAAGCTCTGCTCACATTCCTCGCTCCAATGAAATGGCATGTTCTTCCTTGTTAACTTTGTCAGCGTTGAGGCGATCTTCGAGAAGTCCTTAATAAACTTCCTATAATAGCCTGCCAAGCCGAGGCAACTCCGTACCTCGGTCACGTTTGTTGGTTGTGGCCAGTTACTGATGGCTTCAACCTTGCTCGGATCCACAGAAATTCCTGCTCTAGAAAGGATATGTCCTAAGAAAGCGACTTGGTCTAGCCAAAACTCGCACTTCTTGAACTTGGCGTACAGTTGTTTCTCCTGCAATATTCCAAGGACTATTCGTAGGTATTGTTCGTGTTCCTCCTTTATCTTCGAGTAGATGAGAATGTCGTATATGAACACAATCACAAACCTGTCCAGATACGACTTGAACACGCAGTTCATTAAATCCATAAAGGCTGCCGGCGCATTAGTCAGCCCGAAGGGCATGACTAGGAATTCGTAGTGTCCATATCTGGTGCTGAACGCTGTTTTAGGGATGTCTTCCTCCCGAATCTTTAGCTGATGATACCCAGATCGCAAATCGATCTTTGAGAACACTGTTGCACCTTGTAGTTGGTCGAACAAATCATCAACCCTTGGGAGGGGATATTTGTTCTTGATTGTTATTTTGCTCAGCTCCCTGTAGTCTATACACAGCCGCATTGATCCGTCCTTCTTTCGTACAAACAGTACCGACGCTCCCCACGGAGAAAAACTCGGCTGGATGAATCCTTTTTGAAGAAGTTCATCTAGTTGCTCCTTTAGCTCTTTCAATTCAGTTGGCGCTAACCGGTATGGAGCCTTAGATATTGGTGCTGCCCCAGGCACTAGGTCTATCGTGAAATCGATCTCTCTATCTGGCGGCAACCCTGGTAAGTCTTCGGGAAATACGTCTGATAATTCTTGAATTACTGGCACTTCTTCCAACTTTGGGGATGAACCCTCTTCCATCTTCATCGCGAATACGAAGTAGGCTTCGCATCCGGCTTTGATTAGGCGCTGAGCCTTTAGTGCTTATATTCTAGAGACGCTCCTTCCTTTCACTGTCCCTTTGAATGTAAAAGGTTCATTCCCTTCCATGCGGAATGTGACTATCTTTCGGTTGCAATCAATCACGGCTCCGTACTTCGACAACCAGTCCATCCCAAGAATGACCTCATAATCATTCATTGGGATGACAATTAAATTTATGGGTAGCTCCTTATTACCCACTAACACCGAACAGTCCCTCAGTATTTGATTCGTTCTAGTCGGACCCCCATGTGGCATAGCTGCACTATATTCACAGTCGGATTGACGAGGTGGGACCCCGAGACTTGTCACATACTTGATGGATGCAAATGAGTGTGTGGCCCCTGAGTCTACTAGTATGCACGTAGGAGTTTGGTGGATAGATAAGGTACCTGTCACCACGGATGGGTTTTCCTCTGCTTCCTCCGAGGTTGTTGGTCCCGATTGCACCAAACAAGGAATCAAAGAGGCTTTGATGGAATGAAAAAGGGAGAGGTTCTCACCTTCAAGTGTATGTATTGTGTGAAAAATAGGATAAGCCTTTTGATCTTTGATTACTTTGAAATTAGTGTTTGTAAAACCTTATATACCACATTAACCCTAGGTATATTAAGGCCCAAACACTGAAAATTTAATAATTACATTCTAGTCTAAAGCCCAAGCTACAAGGATAATTACAATATTAAACCCAAGACTTAAACTATTGACACAATCTATAAATATCCTAACAGTCTCCCCCTTTGTGTCAATTGTTTTAAGTCTTGGAACTTGGGCGTTGTGATGGTGGAGTAGCGAGTGTGTGTTTTGCGAAGTCCTAGCTTGAACTCGAAGGCGCGGATATTCCTTCGAAGGACCATTCGATCAGCTATAGCGTCGATGAACTTCGCGAACTTGGATCGACAGTGTGGATCTTCTTCCGAAAGGATGCGGCAAATCCTCATGAGTTTGTCTTGGATGATGGTGAGCGTCCCATCTGAGAACTTTGCCACTTCGGAGCAGCGCAGCAGCCTCATCTTTCCCTTGTAGTTCGAGTAGGCGACCGCCGGATCATCTCCGTCGATCACATCACCTTCTCGGTAGTCGTCCGCGTTCTTGAAAGATGGGCGAGTTAGGTTCACCTTCTTCAGGTTGTGCTCCACCGCCATCTGCAGATCGTGGGTGGCGAAGAATCTGACCTGTCGGAGCATGTGGCGCTTGAGAGCTACGTAGCCCATGGTGACCGGTTCAGCCCGTACGAGATGTCCAGAACTTCCGAGGACGAGTCTGAACTGCTTCATGGATTCCAGCATGCTGTACAGGTCACTCAGGCGCAGAAACTTGAAGTCCGCCTCACTGACATCACTGTAGCTCTCATCCTGCCTCATTACCGTGAACACTGGATAGTGAACACGTTCTTTCGACTCTTGGCGGAGGTCAGTAACTTTGCAGATGGGGGCCCGATTCATTTGCAGAGCGATGTTTTCTTCATCGGACAGCGTCCTCTTTGTGCACTTGTGGCAAAGAAGGCTCCATCGATAGAGCTTCTTCTTTTCTTCGCTCCAGTTTTGGATGTTCATCAGCTCGTATTCATCGAAGGCCGTTATGATCTGCTCCTTGCGCCGCCAGATCCTCTTCCTGATCTCTTCTTGGAATGGTGCGGTGATCTTTTTGTTTTCCCACGGTGCTTCTGGTATATTTGCCGTGGGCACATCCGGTTGAGCAGCAGAAGCCTCAGCGTGCTGCGTTTGAAATTGAAGGATGTTCTCGGGTTCGGCGGGTTCAGCGTCGTATTCCTCTCCGTTCTCGTTGTCTGCAGTGTTGATCAGCGTAAGTGAAGCTTCTTTTAGCAGACGTCGAGCATTTTCCACCAACTTCCTGGCTGCTACTGCATCGGCGGGTGTGTACAGCCATTCATCGTTAAAGATGTAGGCCTCGATCTTGTTCTGTGCGCAGTAGACGTCCTCGGAAGCCACGTTGGAATCGGTATTGAGAGGGGTATGGCTGTGTGGTGGCGAGGGTGTTGCGTCGGAGGAGTTTGTGGATTGTGGGGATGGTTGTGGTGGAGATTCTGGTGGCTCGGTTGTGGTGATGGTTTTGGCGAGGATGATTTGTGTGTCGGGTGGTGGAGATGTGGTGGTGGCCTCTAACGTCGATGTGACAGTTAGAGGTTCGGAGACGGTAGTAGGTGGTGGTGAGGGTGATTTGGCTAGTGACTCGGGGTTAATAGGGTGGGCTTTTTGGCTAGTGGGGTGTGAGGTTTCTGTTGCGGGCGTCGTTTCAGGTGCAGAGGAGGAAGGCGGCGTCGATTGTACGGGTCCTTGAGTTTGTGAGGTTTGCTGCCTATTCTCCCCCTCGCGGCGATCTTGATCATCGTCTTGATCGTCGCGCCTGATCCCGCTAGACTCGCCTTGAGTGCGGCAAGTCATGGGTTGAGTCATTATTTTCTTCATTTGCTGTTCCTCCTCGTCGAGTTCCGCCATTGACTCGAATCTTGCTCGTAGGATATAGAAGAGCTCCTTTGCGGAAATGGAGGAGAGAACAGCTTCTGCGTCCACATTTTGCGTTGGTGGTGGCGTCTCCGGGGCCACACCTTTGCCTTTGTCGATGGTGGACGCATCGAGACGCGCATAGACTTTGTCGAGGATGGACGTCTCAAGAGCCTTTGCAAACTCTTGAAGACGAGTCTCTAGCGCGGTCTCGGTGACGAACTGGGGTAAGTTTAACAAGTTGGAATCACGAAGAAATCCAACTGTCACCGAATCGGAGAAGATGGCCGATCGGCCGCCCGTTTGCACAGGACGGGAAAAGACGGGGTCACTAAGACTTCCCGTTGGCATCATCGATGAGACAGACTCAAACGAATGATGGCCTAGGCTCACGGTTGTTGTTATGTTGGCCGTGCTAGGTCTCCGCTCTCAGTCACAGAGACATCACCGAGCGTTCTGACAGAATCACGAAGACTCTGTAGTGCAGTAAAAGGTGTATGTGTCCTAGATACGTATGAAATTATTGGGAGTGAGGGCACAAGACTCGATGTGATTGAAGAGGATGCAGTCTGAGGCGAAGGACTGCTTGTTTCAACATCGACTATCTCCAAGTGGGATGTCGATGGTATACGTGGCTCCTTGTGGGATGAAATATCTTCCTGTAGAGAGGAAGATAAGTGGATTGGTGGGGTCGTTTGCGTGGTTGAGCCAAATGCCACGTCTTCTACTCGGGAGGTGAACACATCACCTCCTGTACCTACGGGTTGGGCTTGGCTTGCATGTGACTGAGGAGGTCGATCGTGTTTTTGTTTCGATCGATGCTCCGTGGGCGGCTTACGTCATCCTCATGCAATCGTTTTTTCGGTACGCGGGTGGAAGAGGATGCGGCGCGACTCGACGACTTTTTTGTAGTGGGGGTGGGGTTTTGGCTAGTCCCGAGGTTAGGAGCAGAGGGGTGGATCTGCTCCGTAGGGACAATGGATAATGGACGGGGGCTTTCGCAGAAAGAGGCTGTGGAAGCACGATATTCTCGGACGTGCGGATTGGTCGGGTCTGCATAGGCGAGAACGTCGTCCGGGATTATCATAGCGTGTCGATCTTTCGCCGGAGTATTTTTCTTGGCGAACTTCTCGACAGAGGGGATTATGAAGTGTTCAGTTGCCGGGCGGGCGCGGATGTCGGTGGAGAACAGGCGGAAGTAATTGATGAGCGCTGGGAGCCACCGCATATAGGGTACGAAGCGGTTCGTGACTCCCTTGGCGATTTCCCGATCGCGACGTTGAATCATGGAGACAAGATCCATCCATATGACGTCGGCGTAGTTGTACTTGCGGTTGTGGGCGATGCCGGTTAGGATGGTGAGGATTTGGTGGTTCCCACGGTCCTAGCCGGCATGCTTCCCCGACATGCACTTGTTCAGTAGGAGATATAGTGTTCGCCAGGGTTGAGGAAGGTTGCGTGTAGTGACTTCACTGAGAACGAGTGGGCCTTTCTTCTTCTTGTTTTCAGGTTGATAGCCCAATCTGTCGATGTCCTCGATGAGTTGTTCATGAGTTGGTAGTGGGTCGTATGGTGAGTAGACAGGGAGTTGAAGCACTTCTTGGACAATCTTGCGAGTGAGGACCACTATTTCTTGATCGATTTTGGCGGTCATTGTTTTAGCAAGGTGGTGTGGTCCAGCTATCTGCAAGGTGTGCCAGAACTGTTGGAGATAGACTTGAGCTTCTGGCTCGCCATGAGAGAGGGCGTGTCGGAGGGGATGCCCTTTGAAGATCTCTATGATAATGGGAGCATCGCACCGAAAGTTGTCTAAGTCCACCATGTGGTTGTTTGGTATCAGGGCAGCCCATTGACTTGTTGGGAAGACCTGCTCCATCGGTGGGACATAGGTTAGCGTATTGAGCTCGATGCGAGCGATGTCCATTTGGAGTGCTGACGCCTCAAGTGCTTCAATTGTATCTTGATTTTTGTTGGTCATATCTGTGCTTGACAGTAATTATAACATGATTAGTAGTGAGAACAAGGATATAAGTGAGTCGTGGGTGAAACAATAAGAGGGGACATAAAAGTGCCCAAAATAGTAAAGATAAAAGTAAAATTAAAATTAAAGCTAATTTAGAGTCCTATTGAAATAAAGTTGTTAAGATTGAATGATGGTCATGTGACAGCAAGTTTCGACAATTTTAGGAATTCATATGAAATTTTTCAACACTTTGAGAATTTTTCAGGATTGAAGATGTTTATGTGAGATGAGAAAATTTTGGTACTTGAAAAAATTTCACACTTAGTGTAGAATTTCGCATAGGGAAATTTTTTGCAAGTTAAGACATCTAGCAAGTTGTCCAAAATTTTCGCATGTGATGAGAAGATTCGCTGATTATCACACATAGACAAGTCAAGAGGACGTTTTCATATTTAGTGTAAGATTTTCGCATGTTACAGAGATTTCGCATTTAGAGTAAAGTTTCGCATATAGTGGAAATTTTCGCATTTCAAGTTATCAAATTTATGAGTTATCCAAAATTTTCTCGGTTAACATATTTTTTCAAAAGTTTTTTTTTTAATTTTCGCAAGTAGAGAAATTTTTCAAGTTGGCAAACTTTCGCAAGTTTTGAATTTTTCTCAAGTGAAATGAAAGTTTCGCGGAGTGATAAAGTTTTGAAGAAACATCTGTTCAAGTGATAAATTTCTCGGGTTGAAATTTCTTAGTTTTGACAAGTGAGAAGAAATTTCTCGGATAAAATTTTCAGATTGAGAAAGTTTCGTGATCCGGGAATAGATGATGCATGTAAGGGTTGAGAAATTGTTGAACCACTGTAGCTGCGAAAGAATTGATTAGCATGAGTCGGAGAAAAATTTAAGTTTGCGGATTGAGAAAATTTTGGTTACTGTAGTTGCGAAATAGTGAAGTTGCGAAAAATGTAATATGTCGTGAGGTGTATGAAAGTTTCGCGGGGCATGATTCACTGTAGCAGTGAAAATTTTGACGTATGGAAAAATTTTCTCGCATAAAACTTTCGCGGGACCGAAACTTTAATGCAAGAAAATTCTCGGATGAATATTTTCGCGGGTCCTTAGTCAGTGTAGCAAGAAATTTCTAAAACAAAATTCGCGGGACCTCGCTCACTGTAGCAGCAAAAGTTTTAATCGTAAGAAAATTCTCGGATGAAAACTTTCGCGGGACGTTACACACTGTAGCTTTAACATAAGAAATTTCTCGGATAAAATTTTCGCGGAACCTTACTCACTGTAGCAGCGAAAATCTATTGTCAAAGTATTTTTCCAGAAAATTTTCTCGGTGAAGAACACTGTGCGAAATCGTACAAAACGACGCTGTGAATTTTTGCCTTAGACCTACTCAAATCTTAACCAAAATGCAATAAACTGGATTCAATCAACTCGAAATTGGACGGGCAATGCATATTTGGGGGTTTTAAACACCTAAAACTTAACATGCGTCCTAATTGAAGCCGAGAAATAATATTAAACCTAGAAAAAATTAACAAAACGGGGCATAGTCATGATTAAACCGAACGGAAATTGGTTTATTTAGGATGTATTCATACCGAAAAGCTGATTCGCAACAATGGAGTTAGCAGGAGACGGATTATCAGGGCAGATTGAAGAAGACGATGATGCGAGGGTTTGAGAAAATTTTTGAAAAAGGGGGTGCGAAATTTTTGAATTTTTTTATCGGGAATTTGTTGGATTGTGAAAACGTTAAGTGTTTTGAGGGTTTTGTGACTGTTCATGCGAGATTTTGAGTAAAATGGGCCGAAATTCGCGGGCTTGTTCAAGATTGGATCCTGGGCTGAATTTCGCAGGCTTGGTCAAAATTGTGTCTAATTGGATTTTAATTGGTCCAATTTTGACCCAGTTTGACCAAAAATTAAAAACCCAAAATTTAATTTGTCCAATTTTGACTTCGTTTGACCAGAAATTTAAATTAAATTTCAGCCCCCCCTTTTTTTTTTAAATAGGCACAATCAGAAACTCCCCCTTAATTGAAAATTCCCCCCTTTTTTTTTTAATAACGGAAAAAGCAGGAACTCCCCCTTAATCGAAAACTCCCCCTTAAGAGACATAATTTAGAAGACACATAGAGAATGAAGTGAAGTGAAAAGACATGTGTACACTTTATCAAAGTTCATGTAGGGTCGATTGATCCAACTGAATATTCAACATGCCCAACATAGTCACAAGGTGTTGGAATCGTTTGACATCCAACGGCTTTGTGAAAATGTCGGCTTGTTGATCTTCGGTAGTGACGAAGTGCAATTCAATCGTCCCTTGTTCAACATGTTCTTTGATGAAGTGGTGACGAATATCTATGTGTTTCGTTCTTGAGTGAGTACCGGATTACTCGTCATCGCAATCGCACTCTTCGAGTCACAATAAATGGGAATTTTATCAACATGAAAATTAAAATCTCGTAGTTGAGTTCTCATCCACAAAAGCTGTGAACAACAACTAGCGGCGGCGACATATTCTGCCTCCGTCGACGAAGTTGAGACACAGTTTTGTTTTCGAGAAGACCAACTCACGAGTTTACCGCCCAAGAAGTGTGCAGCTCCAGAGGTGCTTTTTTGATCCATCTTGCATCCTGCGTAATCCGAGTCAGAGAATCCAACCAGTTTGAAGTCCGATCGAGTGGGGTACCACAAACCCAGATAGGGTATTCCTTTGAGATATCGGAGAATCCTTTTGACAGCAGTGAGGTGGGATTCCTTAGGTGTAGCCTGAAAACGAGCGCAGATTCCTGTCGAGAGAACGATATCCGGTCGACTAGCAGTGAGGTACAGAAGAGAGCCTATTATCCCACGATAGACGGTTTGGTCAACGGGAGCACCAGATCGGTCCGCGTCGGGTCGGCCGGAGGGTGACATAGGTGTAGCAGCAGTCTTAGCATCCTTCATTCCATATTTCTCGAGGATGTCATGGATGTATTTGGACTGGTTGATGAAGATTCCGTCGGGGAGTTGCTTTACTTGAAGACCAAGAAAGAAATTCAGCTCGCCCATCATACTCATTTCGAATTTCTCTTTTATCAATTTTGCGAAGTCTTCACACAGTTGTGGTTTAGTCGATCCAAAAATGATGTCATCAACATAAATCTGTACAATCATGATGTCCGGCCCACTCCGCTTGGTGAAGAGAGTTGTATCCAGAGATCCTTTCTTGAATCGAGACTGAACAAGGAAGTCTCAAAGGACGTCATACCAAGCTCGGGGAGCCTGTTTTAGTCCGTAGAGGGCCTTGTAGAGTATATACGTGATGAGGAAACTCTTCGCTCAAGAATCCTTCAGGTTGATCAACGTACACTTCTTCTTTGAGAAATCCATTCAGAAATGCAGTCTTCACGTCCATTTGGTAGACTTTAAAGTTCTTGTGAGCAGCAAAGGCAAGAAAAATTCGAATTGCTTCGATCCTGGCAACAGGGGCGAAAGTTTCATCGTAGTCGATGCCTTCTTGTTGGTTGTACCCCTTAGCCACAAGTCTTGCTTTATTGCGAATGACAACACCGTCTTCATCCTTTTTGTTCTTGAAGATCCACTTCGTGCCGATAATGGATCTGTGTGAGGGCGTGGTACGAGTTCCCAAACTTGCAAACGTTCAAACTGATTTATTTCCTCCTGCATTGCAATCAGCCAATCAGGATCGTTGAGAGCTTCAGCTACTCGTGATGGTTCGGCTTGACTGAGATAGCAAGCGAATAGACTTTCATTCATTGTAGCTGAACGCGTCGAAACACCGGATGTGGGATCCCCAATAATCTGATCCGTAGGATGAGAGCGAGCCCAAAGTGGTACATTGGTCTGTGAGGAGCTAGTCGCATTTGTATCGATTGGAGGTTCATTAGATTGGGGTCCGGTGTCCGAAGAAGAGATCTCAATTGTAGTAGATTGAGAAGGTTCAGCATCAGCATCAGCAATGTTCCCAGGGTTGGGTAAGATGTCGTCTTCGTTGCGATTGATATCATCCAAGTTTGGCGGGACGACATCATCGCCGATAGCTGGTGATGTAGGTGGGGTAGGTGCAGCGGTAGTTTGAGTGGTGGCGACGGGAGTCTTGGGGACTGGATAGAAGTACTCGAAGAGCAGATCGAGATCCAGGTCACCAGAATTGCCCTCAGATGAGAAAGGTCCCGTCGTTGAAAGTTGACCTTTAGTCAACGACTGTAGAAGACCTGGTTCTGGACTGATGTGAGCAGAAGCCATGAGGTCGCCTTCGCTTTCTACAAAGGTGACATTTGTGCTCTCTATTACTGATCGTTTCTCCCTAAGATAGACTTTGTATGCCTTCGAGTTCAGCGAATATCCAACAAAGATGCCTTCAAGTGCTTTTGGATCAAGCTTCCCAAGATGTTGGCGATCATTGGCCACGAAAAATCGGCAACCGAAGACCCTTAGATAAGATATATCTGGGATACGACGGTTATTCAGCATCTCGTATGGGGTGCGGTTGAATCTCTTGTGGATGGAAGCCCGGTTCTGCGTGTAACAAGCCGTTTGAATAGCTTCTCCCCAAAGAGAGTGAGGAAGTCCGGATTGGATGAGGAGAGTCCTAGCTGCTTCAACTAGTGTCCTATTCTTACGCTCAACGACACCATTCTGTTCCGGTGTCTTCACAGCTGAGAACTGCTGGGTGATGCCCTGAGTGGCATAGAAATCACTGAGATTCTGGTTCTTAAACTCAGTTCCGTTGTCAGTTCTGATAATCCGAACCTTCTGTTGATGAAGAGTTTGGGACGTAACAACAAACTCGATGATTAAATCAGGAACTTCATCCTTTGTGCGAACGAGTTTCGTCCATGTATAGCGTGAGAAGTCGTCGACAATCACAAGAATATACCGTCTTTCTCCGAGTGTAGCCGTAGGCATTGGGCCACATAGATCCATGTGTAAGAGCTCAAGGATGAGCTTAGAGGACGGTGTTTCCTTAGAGATGTGTGATGATCGCTTCATCTTCCCCAATTCACAGGCAGAGCAGAGGTGTTCCTTATGATATGACAGTTGGGGTAGACCGTTGACGAGTTTATTGACGCAGTTTGTTGATAGTCTTGAAATTGAGGTGTGAAAGACGTCGGTGCCATAGATCGTTCAACTTGGGTGTAGCACGAGAGAGAAGGCAAATTGGTCGAGAGGTTGTAAGATTGAGTACGTAGAGGTGAGACGTGCGTGTTCCAGAAAGAAGAGGTAGTCCCGAGGCATCGATAATGCTGCAGATGTCAGATTCGAAGAGAACCTTGTATCCTTTGTCGCAGAAACGGCCAATGCTGAAAAGATTGTAGCTCAAACCCTCGACGTAAGAGATGCCCTTAATCGTCAGTTTGTCATGGACGAGATCACCAGTTCCGAGAATTGGCGCCATTTGACTGTTTCCGAAGGAGACCCTTCCGAGATAGCACTCGGAGAAGTTGCTCAACAGCTCCTTGTTCCCCGTCATGTGTGTGGAGCAACCCGAGTCTAGATACCACACATGACAGACCTGCAATCATCAGCAAACGTTGGGTCCCCGTTTACGGACGGGACCTTCTTGTGATACAGGTAAAATTTTCATGCACTTAACGGGAAATGTGGGGTCTAAATCAGGTTGTGTTTGATCTAATTTAGCTTTCCCTTTGTGATTTGTTTGATGAGGCGGGATTACGATTTTTCTAACCCATATTTGCCTAACTTGCGCTTGCATATACGTTGTCTTATTCATGAATTGGCGTGAGGGTTTTGGTTGTTGTTGTCGTCCTTCGGTTTTAGTCGTCTTTAGCTTGCGAGCAGTAGGTGACTTTGTATTCAGCGTTGGATGGCGTTTTCGCTTAACCGTGGGCGTAGATGAGCTGGGAGAATGCAAGGGCGTCGTAGAGGAGGTTTGCCTTTTTGGTCGGAGTGTTGCGTGTTCGTGTGCCTCATATTCATGAAAGCGTGGAAGAATAAAGTCATTGCAGCAACACATAGACATTAGTTTGGCAATGGAAAGATAAGTTTTGGCAACATAATTGTCTACGTCCTTAAGATGTTGGGATTCAGGACACAGATTGGAAAGACGAATATAGGATGGTCTTTTCTTCTTGTCATCGAAGAGCGGGTTCTCCTTTATTTCAAATGAACTCCCTTCCAGAGACGTCGAACTCACATTCCCTATATCCATAGGAATACGAGAGTTAGTGTTTGAACAAGTTTCAGCTTCAGGAGTCATCTTCGCCGTCCTCTTACATTTACATGTTTGAGAATCGGGTACTTGACTCGATGTAGAGGGATTGTTCGTATTGTGAAATTGTTCTAGTGTAAAGATTTTGCTAAGTAGTTCATCTCGCTCCTTCACGAAGGCCTTCCGTTCTAATCCTAGTGTTCGTTCTAGTTCTGCTATGAGCAGAAGTTTCTCTGGGATGTAGGTGCGAGAGATCGCTTCTTGGAAAGCGATTTCCTGTTCTTTGGTTGGGAGTAGAGTTTCGACATCCTCCGAGAGTGAAGGTATCTTAGCTTTATCATTTAATTCTGTGTAGTCATACGCGATTTCTGCCCAATGAATGTTCTGTACTCTTTTTTCTTCCGAGATGACAGTGGAGGATGATTTCACAAATGGCATAAGCTGTGAGGGAGTACCCTTTCTTGTTAGCAGGAACGTAGTGTTACACATGTTATACCTTTTAATCGTTAGCGGCGTTGGTTTGCAGTTGCTGGTCAGGCCGATTCCCTCCCGGGCGTCGTAGAATTCTGTTTCTGCAGCTTGGTTCAATTGGCATAAGATACGTGCGTTTTTGTTTCTAAGGTGAAGCTGCTCTTCAAGTTCTTTCACCTTTCGGTACAGCCTAATTCTTCCTTAGTAAGCAGTTCATATTGTGCGGCCGTCAAGAGACGAGATGTTTCACAAGAATTGATGGCCAATGTGGTTTCCTTAACCTTAGTCTCACTTTGTTTATTCTTGTTTTGCAGACGTTTGACTAACGCTTCAGAGGCAATTAGGCGTTCGTTTGCGTAAGCGAGCTCTTCTACTTTTAAACTTAGTAAGGCATAGTTGTTTTCATATTTTAGTTTGAGTTCATCATAATCCCTAGCGTCTACAGTGGGTTTCTTAATGGTGTGCCGGTATTAAACACATCATCGAGTTGTGAAATTCGTACCTCAGCCTCGGCGTTGGTAGGAGTCTTAGCTGCATTCTCACCGGTGTTGACCATCTCTTCGTCCTCGTCATGTTCGACCAGCCTTGCCATGCAGCAATCTTCATCCTTAGGCTCCTCGTCTTCTGAAGTGTCGTTCACCCATTCAGCTTCTTCGGTGAGAAGAACTTTTCCACTTTCCATTTTGCGGGTCATTCTGGCCTTACGGTCGTAATAGCCAGAGTCCTTAACGCGTGGGGCGTGGCATTCCTTGGCAAAGTGGCCTGACTTTCCACACCAAAAGCACTTCACAGACTTTTGAGGTGCTGAGTCCTCCTCTTTCTTTATCCGCTTAGCTTCCTCCGTGGGAGTGGTCTTTTTGGTGCCGCTAAAGATTCTTTGCCGATTGGAGGAGGATGAGGATTTTTTTCCGATCTTCTTTGAGACCATCTTAGTGAGCATTGCCAGTTGCTTGCGTAGATCACGAACATCTTCATCAGATTCTGTATCAGCTTCGGATCCTGAAGAAGTGTCAGATACAACACCTGGTAGCTTCCCTTTGTTCTGTTTGGTCTTAGAGGCGGAAGATCGTTCGGTAGTCTTGTTCGAGAGGAGAGCCAGTGGGTCGACTCGAGTGTTGGTGGACTGAGGTTGCACGTAAGGAGCATAGGCAGATAGACTGTCGTAGAGAGCATGGATGGAGGTGTTAGAGAGGTCCTTACTCTGAATCATCATCACGGTTGCATTGCCCCAATGTGGTTTGAGGCTACCAAGGAAGCGGTTGTTGATATCGAATTTGTCCCTCGAGATCTTGGCTTTCTTGAGTTCATTGATGACCTTCAAGTATCTGAGATATGTGTCACGCGGCTCCTCTCCTTCATAGGCCTGGAAATGTTCATACTGCGAGAGACATGCTGATTTCGTCCCCTGAGCACTCTCAGTTGTGCCTGCCATAATTTCTACGAGTTCATCCCATATTTCCTTGGCAATTGTGCAGCACTCGATGTGAGCATAGACTTCGTTGCCCATAGCCTGGAAGAGGTATCCTTTGGCAGTCTCATCGGTCTGTAGGCGAGCCTCTTCATCCTCATTAATGGGGCCTCTTGGAGTGCGACGTTCATCCATGGGAGGGTTTGCGTTTGGTTGAGCAGGAATGATTGTCCAGAACTGTGCTGGACCGTTGAAGATGGAGTCCAATAGGTATTGAGAGAGTGGGGCACCTTTGTTCCTGATGAACGTGAGGAACCTGTTTGTCCATATGCTGTAATCACCTTGTCGCAGCATCGGGGGTCTTGTGTCGGAGCCCACTGTTGAGATGTCATTTGTGGCAGACATGGTTGGTGCAGTCGAATCGTCCGTGGTTTTGATCTTGTATCGATAAGAGGGTTAGTAACGAACGAGATGAGAAATATGAGTTTAACGAGTAGAGTTTGAGAAAAATCGTTTAAAGAATTTCTTAGAACTAAGTGAACGTGTGTGATAGTCGAAAACGTATGAAGGGAAAGTATATCTTAGAGTTCGGAGAAGTTCGAGAAATTTAAAAACGATTTTTGAGGAGTAAAATTTTCAAAAGTGGGCTAGGTGGATATGTCTAAAGTGGAAGGGAACAAGACTTGAATGAGTTTGAGGAAAAATTTCAACACGAGAAAGAATTTATCACGAGAAAGAAACAAATTGCGGTTTGAGAAGATGTTCGTGATTACAAGATAAATTACCCAAGAAATTTTGGTTGAGAAATTGTCGTGTTTGTGTGAGTTTAATGAAAGATTCTCGGACAGAAAAAGGGAAAACAAATTCTCTGTTGAAAATGATTTTCTCGGATTTTAAAACTTTTTTTTGGGGAACGTTCACTAAAATAAAGAAACAGGAGTACAGTGGTAGCGTACATGATGACGCTCATGACGCAACAAGCGGTAAAGGAACCGACCCAACAGCACGTCGACAGGACCGACGCAGCCCAGACACCTACCAGGTCCCTACAAGACCCAAGTAAAACAGACTACGAACACTAGTGAAAAAGCAAGCAAGCGCAACACAAAGAGTTGCGACACGAGCAGAGGCAAACGTAGGTGTACAAATCCAACAACAGCAACAGGATCCTGGCACCAGATGTGGTACCAGCAGGGCGCGCGGGGGACGTGCAGGCGAGGCGCAAGCGCACAGCCAAGGAAACGAAGTGGATATACAGCCATGCAAGTGAGCGTAGAGTTTCCGCAGGTCAGGTCGGGCGAGGGAAGCGACAAGCGCCAACTCCTGTTTCTTTACCAGAGCCGAGCACAAGACCGCTACACGAGGCACCAGGAGGCACCACCACCAGGGCAGGAGACTCCCCAGCCGCTCCCCACACCAGCCAATCCTAGCCTGCACAAGGAAGAGAGAACAGACAAACAGAAGAGCGAAAGACCAAAACAGAGGGGGAGCGGGAAGTAAGGGTGAAGAAGATGGGAAAGAAGACTTCCCAAAGTTTCAGCGATTACAACCGTATGGCCCAGCAACACCACCAAGAAAGCCGAATGGAAGCAAAGAGCATCAACACCTGTGACATAAGAAGCAAAGCAGCCAAACAAAGCAACCATGCAGTCCGGGCAACCAAACCAACCTACCTACCAATCTATCCGCCACACCCTCTGGCTGACGTTGCCTACCATCGTGCCATCTTCTGTTCCGCTCCAGCCACAGGTGATAAACCAATGAGATTAGTACATGTCGTGGGCCCAGCTGAGCGAGGTGTTTGCCCCTCCATCTACGAGCAGCCCACCTGACGCCAGAACTCCAATCCCCGATCGGCCATCCCATGCGAAGTTTACGACAAAGATGTCGTAGGCAGCGCCTGGAAAATGGACATTCAAAAAATAAGTGTTTAGTCGTCTCCACCTCCTGAGTGTCACAGAGAAGGCACGTAGAGCAGCCCGCCTTAGCCGCAATCCAAGGCTTGTCCCTAGTGGCCAACCTATCTCTAATGGCCAGCCACATGATAATTTCATGCCTAGGAATGACAAGCGGACCGCCAAAGAGATTGTGCCAGGGCACCTTTGGCCGCCCCATACGAATATTCTCCCGGGCGGAGCGAGTAGAGAAGAGACCGTTGTGCGACGCCGTCCATATAATCTTGTCCTCCTCATTAGGTCTAACCTGTGGTAGCATAGGTTCGAACTCAAGATATTCCGTCGATGTACGGTTGGGCCAACACCAGCTATCCTCTTGTCATGTGAGAGGAAATCGTGGTTTTGAAAAAATTTTCTCAGAGGAAATAAACTTTCTCGGCTGAAAATTTCTTGGATTTGACAAACTTTCTCAGTTTCAAAGAATTTATGCGGATTTGCAAATTTTCTCGGTTTTTAAGAAATTTCTCGACTTAGATAAGTTATAGGAATAGTCTTTCTCGGGTATAGAATTTCTCAGATTTTAAACACTAAGTTACTGTTCCATTGCTTGTCGCGAGTTTTACCAGAAAATCGTCCGTTTTCACTCAAATCTCACCCAAAATCACTCAAACTTGAACCAAAACTTCAGTAAATCTTCCCTAAACACATATTCGACCGATTTGTGATCTAAAAACAACAAAAAGCTGATCAAATTGACCAAAAACAGAGAGAGGCCGAGATGACTTTTTCTGAGAAATTTTTGCTTCGTACTTGCTCAAAACTCGTTAAAACTGATCCAAAAGTGTTCTAAAAACATTTTAGGCATAGAGTCGATCTGGGGAAAGGTTTTAAACACAAAAACGAAGTATTATAACCCCAAAACGAGCTCAAAATGCCCGAAAGTGATTTTTGCCCAAAACACCTTTGATTTTTCTCGGAATCGAACGAAACTGGATTCAAATCAATGTAGATCGATCCACGTTTGCTCTGATACCACTTGTTGGTCCCGATTGCACCAAACAAGGAATCAAAGAGGCTTTGATGGAATGAAAAAGGGAGAGGTTCTCACCTTCAAGTGTGTGTATTGTGTGAAAATAGGATAAGCCTTTTGATCTTTGATTACTTCAAAATTAGTGTTTGTAAAACCTTATATACCACATTAACCCTAGGTATATTAAGGCCCAAACACTGAAAATTTAATAATTACATTCTAGTCCAAAGCCCAAGCTACAAGGATAATTACAATATTAAACCCAAGACTTAAACTATTGACACAATCTATAAATATCCTAACAGAGGTGATTGTGTACACTCTAGCTGGTACGGCCGGCGGTCTTGCCTGACTCCCGGCTTGGTTTCCTGTTGCGCTTTCCGGACATTGTCTCGAAAAGTGCCTTGGCTTCCCACACTTGAAGCAATTGTTAGTATGGGCGTAGCATTCGCCGAAGTGTCGCTTCCCGCACTCCGGACAATTTGGGACAGGCGCTGGAAATCCTCCTTGATTCTGGTTTGGCAGTCGGTTTGGTATACCTTGCGGCCGTTGGGGAGGCTTATTCGGAAGGTTCTGCTTCGCGTCCTTGGGGATAAACTGGCGCTTCTGGCTGCCTCCGCTCCACTATTGCCCTTGTACTTGTGCGAACTTCCTGTTCGCTTCTTGCGCGCGGACGATTCAGGCCTCGGCTTGTTCTGCTACCATCGCCCTATCTGCCACCTGAGCATACGTGGCTCCTTGCAGTCCATCCATACTCACGTCGCGGTACAGCTCTGGCTTCAAGCCCTCCAGAAAACATTCGTTCTTAAGAGCGTTCGTGCTCACCATGTGGGCTGCGAACCTCGACAGCTGCTCGAATTTGCGAATGTAGTCAGCCACAGTCATCGCTCCCTGTCGGAGATTGATGAATTCGTTCATGCGTTGTGCTCGAACTGGGGCCGTGAGGAACTTGCCCCTGAACAACTCCTTAAATCGGTCCCAGCTCATCGTGGCGGGATTCTCGATCACCATTATGGTATCCCACCAGTGCCCGACACTTCCCCTCAGTAGGAATGCAGCACAGAGGGCCTTTTCAGCTTCTGGGACTCTGCTATACACAAACATGCATTCGAGCGTTCTTATCCAATCTTCCGCGGCGGTTGGATCGGCTGTATCTTTGAAAGTTGGTGGATTCAGCCTCCGGAATCGTTCCCCTACGATCTCTGTTCTGTCAGCCTGAGTGGCTCCAGTGTTTGCGTTATTCTGCTGAATCAATAGTTGAATCTGTGCAGACTGTTGGCGGACAAGTTCCATCAGTTGGAAGATGGTTGTGTCCCGGTTATCGGTAGGGGTTGGGTTCTCGCGGTTCTGATCAGCACTCCCACTACCTTCGCTCTAGTTCTTACCATGATTATGTTCTACCCTGGCAGTCCCTATAGCCAATAAATTCAGGCAACACAAGGAATTTCACGTTATCGCATAACTTACAGGCATGGCTGCTTCCACGCTTTTGGGTGTGTGCGCATGGACAGTCTACAGAACCTGTGACCGAAGCTCTGATAATAGCCCTTCAATGTCCCTATCATCTCTCACACACCCCACAAGCCAAACAAGTCCTTCGATGTCCCCATCCTCTCCCATCTTGTCCCTTCAGACTAACAAGCCAATCCTACAAATTGAAGAAATATATAATCCACATGATGCCGTGGAAAACTACATCTTCAACAAAGACTGGCCCTAATCGACGACGATGAACTCGAGGAAGGTGAAGACTAGGAAGCAGAAATTCCAGAACGCCCCGAGCTACTCCAACACACCGTCATCGATGAGGAATGCCCACCAATGAAGTCGAAGATAGAAGAAGAATTGAAATGGTCGTGGGAAAACGCCAAGGTTATTTCACATATCAAGAAGAAATTCGAAGGAGAATCTGGAGGAAAGAGGATTGGATCAAGAAGATGGACGAGCTTGAACTCAGAGGACTAAGTCATCTCTCAAGACCAAAGGCAGTCCAGTACCTGCTATCTCTTCGCCGAGTACTGATGTTCAGAGGAAAATGAGGTGATGTAGATACTCTCAGAAGAGAAGAGGCGAAGAGACCCAGAATCAGAGAAATTCTGGGAGTTCGTAAGGTGCGATTTGCAGACATGGACATGCCTACCTACAAGGTACGGAGAGAAGATGGAGCATACGAAGAACTGAATGAAGCCGACCTCACCTACATCAGAGGTGTCATGTTGAACAGATGGTGAGAGAATATCGAACACTTGGAGCACTCAAGACTCCAGAACTAAGACTAGGATACTACGCACTGAAGAGATTCATTCTGCGCCAAGTCAAGTTCAATGCGGCCCATGATCTTCGATGGCGGTAGAGAGCAACATGAAGAAGGTGAATCTCACGAAGCCATCCTTCGAGGTCCCAGATCCAAGTTTTGATGAAGGGCACATTATCAATAAAGACGACGATCCATCGATTGTCTACATCAACTTCAAAGGAGAGAAAAGGCTTATGAAGACATCAGAGATTCACAAGCTCAGCGACGGAACCCTCTTAATCATTCAAAAGAATCTCAGAAGCATTCTCGAGCAGCTAAGACACGAAGAATACGAAGTTCAAGAAAAATACACGAAGCTAATCGAGACCATCTCTGGGAAAATAACTTTTCGAATAACGTTACGATCGTTTGAGCACTTCTTAGGACTCAGAAAGTTTCCCTACCACCTGATGAAACCCAAGAAAAAGAAGACTCAAAGGACGCCAAGGCGAAAAGGATGCTAAGGGGGAGATTGTTAGGAATATTTAGTAGCATCCTTTAATTATTGTAATCTTGGGTATAAATGTTGTTATTTAAAGGGTTGTAGTGGTTTGGGGTAACAGGTGATATTTTGTATAAGTTAGGTGACTGGGCTTTAATATACCAATTACTTGTGGTATATAAAGCCCATACTTACCCTTGATTGCTAGATTATCGAAAATGATGTCTCCAAATCCTATGATTGGAGCTGAATCGTTGTTCCCGAATCTAACTTTGCCGTTTAAGCTGTCTTGGTAGTTGTGCAGCAGCTCTTGATTTCCCGTCATGTGTGTGTAGCAACCAGAGTCGAGGTACCACAAATGATGGATCTGCAAAAACAAATTAGAGAGCTTTAGGTACCCACGTAAGAATCACTACAAAAAAATGGAGGTAGTGACTACCACTGTAGACTACAAAATTGTAGTCGCTACATACTGACTACAAGTTATGTTTACCGACTAACATAGTCTGAGTCGGAAAACCCGACTACAATTAGTTGATAAATGAAGATTAGTAGTCGCTAAATATGGAGGGGAATACCGACTACGCTAATTTACTTTACCGACTACAACTGTAGTCGGCACGTTTGAACCCTAATTTCTTTGTTTAAGTTCAGATCTGGAACATAAAAAATCAAAACACGCGCACACCCTCGCAGCCTTCCTGCCCTCGCTGTGCCGACCTGCCCCTCGCGGTGCCGCCCTATAGAGTATACTTTAGACTTGTGCTTTGATTTAATTAGCTATCTTTGTAATTAGGGGCGTTTCTTGTATTAGTTTATAGATTAGGACTAGATTGTGATTTATACCAAGTGTGTTTGGTATAAATACAATTGTAAATATTGAGATCAATAGAAAAAGTTCAGAATTTGATACGAAAGGATTGCAATTTGATTTCTAGAGAGAGAAATACAAAATATTTTCTATCACTAACCGAATTCTCTCTCCCAAGTTCAAGCGAGGTATTCAATCGTGAGGTTAAATCTAGTTAATTCTAATAAAAAACCGAAGATTGCAATCCTAGAATCTTGGAGTTGATAATTCAGGACCTAACACGATCCAACTTAAATCTTTGAATTGATACTTCCTTGCTGACAGATGCAGAAATTTTGGATAGTCAGGACAAAGAACTCCTTCAAGGATTTCGGAAATCCAACTTATACACGATCAACCTGACGTCTGTCCGCCGGAGGGACGCCGCCGCCGTCTGCTAAAGGTTTTCACAGTGACGTTAAACCCGGCGGCCCCGACCAGTGCGACTCCGTCCAGCCGTCGTCCGATGTGGCGGCGCCTCTCGGCCCTTGCTCCCCTAGGGTCTCAAATCGCAGCCTCCCTGCTATTGGGCCTAGGGTTTCTGAGGACCACTCTCCTAGGGCCAATATTACTGGGTCGGCCCAGTTCCCTTCTAGCCCCTTTGGGCCTAGTGCTGTTATGGGCAAGTTAGCTAGCCCTTCTAGGAATGCTTCTATTGAGGAGGCCCACTCTCCAACTGGGCCCACTATTACTGGACCGGCCAAAAACACTAGCCCAGCTTGGACCTCCTCTATTGGGCTTCCTAGGGGCTCCTCAAATGGTGACATGGGCGCGGCGACGAAGACTTTGGGCACAGTGCCGACTTTGAAAGCTGACGCCGATGTTGCGATGGTGGCGTTTGAAACGCCCCGCCATGACGGTTCAGACCCGTCCCTTTCTACTGTTACCACGCATGGACCCACGTCCAAGCCTAGATCTTCGCTGGAAACTGACGGCTCACCAGAACAGCGCTATAGTCGGGTCGGGGCGGTGCACCAACCTGGACCTCTATGCCCCGGTCTGTCCTTCTCTGATGCTGTTCTAGGCACCAACACCAATCGAAATTTGATTAGCCGTGGAGGGTCTCCTGGCCCGGCTCGACTCCCCTATCTTACACTGCGCCCACCGTCGTTGATGGTTTTGCGGCGGCTCGGCCCTCTTGGGAAGTTGCTCAACAAGGCGCCGCTCGGTGGGAACACACACTTGTCGGGTATTTCCTTGGGAAGCGACCGTACTTCCCACATGTGGAACGTTATGTCAAGTCTGTTTGGAAGAATCTTGTCAAGGTTAGATCGACGATCAACGGATTCTTCTTGTTCCGTTTTAACTCGGAGGAGGCGGCTGCCGTGGTTTTGGAAGGCGGTCCGTGGCTCTTACAGGGACAGCCGCTCTTTCTCGAGAAGTGGCGTACGGGATTCTCCTTCGAAAAGAAACCGCAATCGGCTGTTCCGCTTAGGGTTCGACTCCGGAATGTCCCAACTGAATTTTGGACACAAGACGGCTTAGGAATTGTTGCTCGTGTGCTTGGAAAGCCCCTTTTTGCAGACGCCGTAACGGCCCGAGATGAACGTCTGGAGTATGCTAGGGTGTGCATTGAAATTGGCCTGGCGGACCCCTTTGTTGAGCGATTCAATATCCACATCCCAAATTAGGATGGTGGCTCATCGTGTATCGTGCCCGTTAGCGTTGAATATGAGTGGCGGCCGCATAAGTGCTCGTCATGCGACTCATGGGCTCATAGTACCGCGGCTTGCCCTACCAACCGAGCATTGATGGAGCATCCGTTAGCAAGGGTGTTGGGACACCCTCCTCTTACGCTGACAGCAACATGTTTGAGGCTCTAGCTAATCTCGAGACGACGAACGATGCCGTAAATATTCCAATTGCTGGCATTCACGTTGACGTTGGATGATATGTACGGTTGTCTTTGTTTGTTGTTACCTTTTGGGGTTGTGTTTGCTTTGTCCTAGGGGCCTGTTTCTCTTTTCCTTGGATGTAAGCTGGTAGCCTGTTGCCGGTGGGTTGTGTGCTCTCTGAGCGGATTCCTTGTACCTGTTTTTTTATTTAGTGACCAATTCCAAAAAAAAAAAGAAGAAAAAGCGTAAAGCATAAATAACAGTTACAATACTCGGGAGATAACCCAGGAGTGTAACAATGATTCGATTTTTTCTTTACAACACACGTGTCAGTCCAAGGAAGCCACTACTTACTATTCTGAGAATTCTTCTAATCTTTATATTCCTCCTACGATTAAGAAAATTGAGGAAATGTGGTTATCCTTCGACATTGAAAAGAAGAATTTTGAAGCTGAAAAGAAAATGTTCTTAAAGGAGATGGAAAAGCTAAAAGCTTCCTCCAAAGATCAAACCATTTCTCACGCATCTCCAGTAATACCCGAGTCCCATAAGTACAGCGGCCAATAAATATGCATACATATTATCTGACTGCATAATATATGTTTTATAGTATTTTATGTGCCTAAATCACATGTCAGGCGTTATCTGATTTAGGTGACGATAGGTTTTATCTGATTTAGGTGATGATATTAGGACTTAGAAAACTTTTGATTACATGGTATATAGTAATTAGGCAAAAGTTAGATGGTGTAAATAGTTTCGATCGATTGAGTACTAAAAATCGATTAATTAGAGGGAAGGTAGAAATCGACCAAATTCATCTTTATAGGTAGTAAAATCGCCGAGATATAAAATTCCTGAGGAGAAATTGATCAACTGATATACATGAAATGAGAGATCGATCGACTAAAGTATAGAAATTTAAATAAGACTTGAGAGTAGAGTTTCGACCGATTGTACCCTAAGACACCATCATTCGCCGAGAAAGAGATTCAATAAATAGAATCGGCTGATTGGTGGATATAGAGTAGATATTCGATCGAAACATTAGGAATATGCCAATCATACTTTTATATAAACTATCGAGCAACTAAGGATAAGTAAGACGATTTCTTAACCTAGGAGGAAATTCCTAGCTTAGTCACCTACTAGTCTTCTCAACCCCCTATTTCTACATATTAATCCTTATCAACTATTGGGGTACCTATATCCCCAACCAAGTGAAGCAGAACTGATTGCCAAGTGTTGATTGAGAAGATAACAGCTAAACTGAAGTGTTGGGCTACCCGAACCTTTATGCAGGGAGGTTGTGTTTGATCAATTCTATACTTCTGGCCACTCATGGATACTAGGGGGCATTTTTATGCTGCCAATAGCTGTTTCAAAAGAGGTGGATAAAGTCTGTCAAGATCTCCTTTGGGGTAGGACTGAACTTGGGAACTGTATTCCCCTCGTTAGCTAGCAACAGGTGTGCAGACCAAAAAAGTATGGAGGGCTGGAATTGAGGGACTGTGAGACACGGAATAAAGTTTTGACAGGGAAACAAATTTTGGATATTACACTTGATGGGGATTCACTATGGATCAAATGGATTAATTCTGTCTACCTAAAAGAAGTTGATTTTTGGCAATTCATGCCTGCAACTGATTCCTGCTGGTATTGGAGGAAGTTGCACAGACTGAAAGATCAGTTTAGAGAGGGCTATGATGGAAGGATCTAGAGAAGGGCTGGTGATGGTAGGTACTCTGCTTCTTCGGGATTTGAACGGTTGAAAGGTCTAGCTCCAATCTTCCCATATTACAGAGCTATCTGGAACAGATATAGCATGCCTAGACACTCCTTCATATTGTGGTTGCTTCTACACAGACGTCTACTCACGATGGACAGACTGAAAAATTGGGGAATACAGATTCAAGACCAGACTTGCAAACTATGTGGCAAGTGAAGAAACTATGGAGCACTTGTTTTTGGAGTATAGCTTCAGCCAGCAACTAACTCTGAAGGTTAAGAACTTGTTGTACTGTACTGAGCACATTATATCATATGGGGACTTGTGTTCATGGATGGACAGCATGGGAGCATCACGCAATCTGCAGTGCAAGATCAAGATTGCAGTTTACACAGCTTTGGTGTATCAAGTATGGACTGAACGGAACCGGCGAGCGCATGGACTGGAAGCTAGATCAGAGAGCCAGGTTTACCAACTGATTGGCCGAGAAATGATATGGAGAGTACATGCTGTCCGTGTCAAGAAGGGCGCTGTTAATTCATTTGTTTTTCTTAGAGTGTGTGATTTTCCAGTTTAACTTGGTACGCTTATAGGGAGGTGATGTAACAGTTGTCATTGTGTGACTGTAGTAAATGAAAATTCATTTTTGCCAAAAAAAATATATATATATCCATCGCTTTCAAGCGACAATATACCATGCATACGCCCGTCTCACAATTCTCATGCATGTCGTGTATGCATGTGTTCATGCTCATGTGAACAATACTGAAATTCATACCATGTCATCGCATATAGTAAATAATTCACGTCACATAATGGTTCACATAATCTCATAGAAGGAGATAGCCACGTAATTCACGTTTGTACAAACACTTCATGTGTTGTAGTTGAAATTCCCACTTACCTGTCATCCAAGCTAGATAATTTAGTGCTCCGTGAAATTCCTATTTTTCTGTCCAAAAAAAATATTAATATGTCAGTGTAACATTGCAATTAGAGGACTAAGATGAGATAATTTATTTCGACTATCGACTATATTAAGTTACTAAACCCTAAGCCGTTCCATGCTAGCCTGAGCTAAGTTAGGGTTAGGTCCATTTAAACTTTCTTTGTGTGCTAAGGTTCGCCCCATTCTAGCGGCACATGCATCCGTCGGCCGATTCCATAAGGTATGATTCGTTGATCATGTCCTCGCCCGATTGTAAGTATTTTGAGGACCAAAATCGCCGAGATCTATCTCCTTTGAGTCGCCCGATTGTAATTCTGTAAATCTCTCACATTCGGCCGATTCTTCATGTGTGAGGATTTAGTTTCGCCGTGTCCTTCCTTACTTACCCAATCGCCCGATTTGATCACATATGCGACTGGTTTCGCCGAGGTCTAAGGTGAAATCGCCCGATTCCACTTAGCTAATAGAATCATATGTATTCGGCCGATTCATCTAGTTCCCATAATCGCCCGACTCATTGTGTAAATTAGACCTAAGTTTCGATCAAAAGCTATATTATCCAATTCAATCGCCAAATTTTACTTAAATCGTCCAATCGCCCGATCGTTCAAGTGTTCTTTACCAATCGATCGAAAACTTCAATTCTTTATATGTCCGAACTTAACTTCTTATCATTCTACTCAAAATTTATAAATTCTAGGGTTTCTTTCATCCTGAAATTGCTAATCTTATCCAATAATCTATGTTATAAATCCTAGAACATATCACACAACCTAAAATAATTCCTTTCGATGAGGCTCTTAACTTAAGCATGTCTTTCTTTATATGAATAGGAGTCTACCGTTCAATCAAGGGTTTCTGCCGTTCATCTTACACCTAGATTCTTAGGAGTTTCGTTAGTTCATGAAAGAATCTAAATCACGAAGTTTTACAAGGTTACAAACATTATTCTTACTTACCAAATTCGGATTTCTCAACTGTTACGAATTTCCTTGGTTGACCTATTTCTCTCGGCTTCTCCTTTTCTTATGGTTGAGTTTATGTTCATCAGGGTTTTTCTTATTTTCATTCTTTATATCGATCCTACTAATGTTCTTTTAGTTTTCTTGATAAGTGTTAAGTTTAGAAAAATGTGCTTTGAGTTGACTAGTAGGTGACTAAGCTAACATTTTTCATCCTAAGTTAAAGAACTCTTACGTGTCTTTTTGGTATTTAACTTCGTCTACTTATGATTGGTCGAATTCTCTCCATACTATGCTCAACAATAGGCCGATTGAACTCCACTTTTACTTACTCGGCGATTTAACATTTTTAAGTATTGAAATCGGTCGATTCTTAGTTGATACATCAATCAGTCGATTCTTCTTGGATTTATCGGCGATTGTTAGATGTACATAGGTATTATCTATATATTGAATCGGTCGATTATACTCCTATACAATCATCTATATTTCTATACTTAAAATCGATCGATTCTAATTCGGCACACACTATTGCCCGATTTCTACTTCTTATTCGGCGATTTTAACTCCTTTACATATAGAAATCGATCGATTCCTAACCAAGCTTTAATCGATCAATAAGAATCTTTACTATTTCCATTCGCCGAAACGTCTAAACTGTATACGAGTGTCATCTAAAATTTTTCTAAGTCATAATGTCATCTCATAAATCATATAACACATAGCATGTGGTCATATAGGCACATATATATCGTAAAACATATACCATGTAGTCACGTAAGTCATATAATATGCATGCTAATTTATTGGCCAACTTACTTGAGGGACCCGGGTATTACAACATTCGGCATTGCAGGTCTGGTCTTTCGTTGGGCACGTCATCACCATACGTTTGAAGATGAGCTGCGATCTCTTCCCTGTTTGGATTTGCTGTTATTGTGATAAATAGATGTGGGTTGCCATACCATCTGCATAAGGCGAGAGCGTCATGATAATTCTCTATAATATATCTCGGAGATCCCGTAAAAGATGAAGGCAAAATTATTTTTTTTCCCAAGCGATCTTGCATCCATCTCTCTCCTTGATACTGCATCGCATATGTTGCTATAAAGTTATGCCCTCAATGTCTTCTGATTATTTCTAACCCAACGTAATCTTTCATGTGCTATGGCTGTATATGCATCAACTACATATTGGTGAAAAAGATGGCCCGCTCGAATGATACCATTTCCTTGAGACAACCTAGTTTGTATTAGGTAAGCATAAAACTCCCTCATTGTTATACATTTCTCCTTAACGTTGCATGCAGCATTCCGTTGTATGGAATCTAATCGTGGTAACCAATTTCACGAAAAGGAAAAAGCAATGGGTACTGCATTGCTATGAAAGAATGATGTGGCTCGCTAATTCTTTGAAGTTGGCCATTTTTCATCTGGACAATTATGTCCCATTCCCCAGTTGTTACCGGCAGGTCACCGACTATTAGTCCTGCAATTTCGTCTGTTGCGGGTAGGTCATATTGCCATCTGTATCCAAATTCTCAGAGCTTTATCTAGAAAGTGTGTTCATTCGGTTGGAGACTTCATTTGCAGTGTCGTAAATATATAGCTGAGTAAATTTTGGCTTATCTCCTTCAGCTGGAAGCAAATAACCGATTTGTGATAGTTTTGTTCGTGGATCCTGTAAACATATGCGCCTGATTTTGGGTTGACTTACGTGTCAACTTTTGCTCCCATGGATGTAAATGCAGGAATTGAATTATAAACCCTGATGTACTGTCGAAACGATCTGTCAGAAATCATATTGAGCAAGTATTGAGGTCGTTGCCTCGATGGGGGTAGCGACACTCTACCCTGGTTGCAGCATATAGTGTAGAGCAAAGTTTTCCGTGGTCTTGTTTTTTTGTCGACTCTGCTTTCCAAACGAGCGCGTCACAAAAATGGCAATGAAGAAGCTCCTCTTTTACGTATTGTACGGAGGGTAAAATGCTTGTCGTTGTCGCCGACCACTTTCTGCAGTTAACGTTTAACAATTTCAACAACAACTAACATGAATGTTTTTGTTTGGTGATATGTTTCTCAAACTTTATTTGCATACCATCTCGTGTTCCTAAGTTTTGTTTATCGCTCTCTGTAATTCTCAATGGACGTTTAGATTTCATGATTCCAAACGCTCCTGTCTTGCAATTTTGGCTTGATCGTGAGTTTCTAGGAAATAACAAATGCATGCTGTCATCTTGTGTTCCTGCGAATGCGTGCAATTTTTAATTTATTAATAAAACACTAAACAGTGCATGAAAATAATGGAAGGGTTTGCATATAAATTTTTTTGAAATATATTATAGATGGTAACGTCGATGTTGAACATTTTTTTGTCAATCTTCAGGTAATGTTCATTGACAACTCCGAGCGTGTTTTCAATGCTTCCTGTGAGAGATATCGTACCTTACTTGGAACATTTCCTCAAATAGCCTGTAGCAACTTATCTTCGCATCGATCCTTTCCTCTACTTCGTTCATTAAAGAACTCAGGTAGTCACACTGCCAATCCATGAGTGTCTGTTGCCTAGTATGAGAACTGATGTACTGTAGAAATTACATGCAGCACTTGGCCGTTATTTAGCTTGATTGTATGTGTATTTCTGGGAGTTGCCTGTTCAATTGGTGATTTCGGATGATTGAAGCACTTACACTGTTTAGCATTTTGGTTGCTCACTGGGTAATCAACCTTTGAATGCAACAATTTTATGGAATTTAATTTTGTTTACTGTTTATATTCACAGTTTACTGTTCTCGAACATTACATACAATGGTCTTCATTAATTAATGTTGTTCATGCGTTTGACAATATACGTGGGTACTGCTTGAAACTCGTGTATGACTGTTCATATTCAAGTAATTAAAATAAATATAGCAATCCAATAATAAGGTGCATCTGTCTGGATTTCAGTTACAACAAACACACATGGATGTCTGGCGGATCCCATGTCTACATAGTAACATTTTTAGTAATGTAGACTGTAATTCCAAATTATCCAAGAACACTTTGATAACGATTAAACCTTCGTTGAATACATGAACAGTGTTTGGAGGCTTTAGAGTTTGCATATGTGAAGTAATTAAGCAAATGAAAACTTAGATTAGAATAAGGTTAGGGTTTAGGGTTTAATAACTTGGAAAGGTATTAAGCCCATGGGGCCCTAACAACCCATTACAACTACAACACAAAATAACAAAATCATAACACATTAATTACAAAACAAAGAAATAAATGACTTAGAATAAATATATTGGACACTTCTAAAATATTCCTAATATTCTCCCCATAAGTGTTTAAATTACAAGTAAGCCTATCTTCTATGTCTTCACTTCTTCTTCCTCTTCGAGCGAGGAGGAGATGGAGGTTCCCTGTGAGCTAAGTATGTCTTCCTGAATCCAAGAGCGATCTCGAACTGTCTGATATCATTTCGAAGAACGAGTCGATTTCTGATTTCCTTGATGAGTTTATCCAGTACAAGTACTTCTTCAAGTTCTGTGCCTTCAAGCTTTGCATCGTCAGGGATCGTTTCTTGTCTTGGCACAAGTTGGTTTAGGATTATCTTTATAGTTCCATCAGAGAACTTGGTGGCCTCTGATATTAAGAATGTCTGCATCTTATTTCTCTCTCGTTGTAGATAAGTGACCGCATGTTGTGGTTCTAAGAAGATGTATCCCTCGCCGAATTCGTCGAGATCTTTGTATCTGTTATCTGGCTGTGTTAGGTTGATTTGCTTATATTGCTTTCCAAGGCCATTTGAAAGTCATGCGAGCATAATACTTGATCTGCCTCAGCATACATTCTTTGATAGCTTTGTATCCATCTCGTTTTTCTCGAGTTTCGAGGGTGAACTTGTTGCGATATATGCTGTAGAGCTTGTTCAGTTCGCCCAGTGGAAAGTAGGGAAGATCAGCTTCTCTATATTTTTTTGACTCTCCTGTCGTACCTTTCTATCACAAATACAGGGCCTACATATCTTCCCATCCCCCACTCTACGTCTTGGATATCATAGATGGCCGATTGAGCTTTGAGATGTCTTCGCCATTGATTTTTAGTCATTCTGCCTTCATTAGAGTCTTCCCTGAGCATGATTCGATGACGAAGACCCTTGGACGTTCCTTTTAGGTGCTCAAGACCTCGAAGATTTAGCGTGTTGATCCCCTTTATTTCTTCCTTCTTTCTCCAGATCTTTGGATAACAGTCTTCAAGGAAAGGTGCCCTGATCTTAGCGTTTCTCCAATGAGTTTCTATGAACTTGTAACCCGGCGTCGGTCTCTCGGAGATTTGATGTCGAAGGAGGTCTGGAAGTTCTGGGAGATCTGTTTCGGAGTTTTCTCCTTGCTCCTCTTTTTCGCGCTCAATGAAAACGAAGTCTGACGCCACCACTTTCAAGAAATTTCTGACGATTTCAATCTTTAGGCGGGACTCTTCTTTTGTCTCTGTTCTCGTCAGCCATTCCTCTTCTAGTATATATTTGTCGATGTAATAAGCCCTAAATCCCTGTTCTTCCAAGTCATTAGACCTGCGAATGCAAAATCAAATCTGAAAAAAAAAGTTAAATCAACCCATTCATTACAACAATAGAACGATTTTGGGACGAAAGAGCAGAGTTAATCGAGGTGAAGGTGAAAGCTGGGAAGATCGATGAGTTGAATGGATTCGCAAAGAAGAGTGACGATATGAGAGAGTTTGGCGAATTCTGAGTTCGGGAATGAAAATTGGAAAGTTCGCGAATTAGGATTAGGTTAATTAAGTTTCGCGGACTGAAGATCGAATTTTATGTTGAATTTTGGGCCGCGAAAATTTTAGAAGAAGGCCCACAGTGGATTCGCGAATTGAATGAAAGAAGAATTCTAAAGTGTAGCTTCGCGAATCAGAGACAGTTAGTTCGCGAACTAGTTATTTAAGGTTTGACTAGTCAACATTTGAGAGAATTCGCAAGTTGAGACAGAAATTCATGAAGTTGAGTTCGCGAAATGAAAAGGTTGAACTAATTGAGTACTGATTCGCGAACTAAGCACAGATTTGACGAATCTGATTTGAAGAATTCACGAATTGGGTTAAAGGCAGAATTTTTGAAGTAGAATTCGCGAAATAAGGAATTTTGATGAATCAAAGTGTTGTTTCGCGATCTGAATTTTGAAAGAAATAAATGTAAGATTGCGAATCATCACTAGTCTGATATGCGAAATTTTCTACTGATCTAAGACGTAGAATTCAAGAATTAGCTCTATAACAGCAATTTAACTCTATCAAACACCACAATAACTACCAAATCGATGAGTTTTTCAAAATCGATTTGTCTGATATAAAATCAGAAAATCGACGAAGAAAGCATCGTTTTCTTTCGCGGCGCTGAATCCTGAAAGTCAAAAATTCGTCTGTATTATGAATTATATTTGTCGGGACAATAACGATGTTTATTGTTCAAATCACGCCTATAAATAGACTCAAATATCACCACAGCTTCCTAAATCAACAAAATCTGTATTATCTCATTTTCATATTTCTCGCTCATAGAGATGAACTGGTTGCCGCAGCAAGACCAAAAAAATGAGAGTGAAGAACATGCGGAGCTAAGGCAAAATTTTGAGCGCAATTTGGATAGGCTGGCGTTAGAGCTTTCGCTTCTTTTGTGCTTATTCATCGCTTTACTAGCTATTCTGTATTGTGTCCTTACAGGCCGCACTAGCTTCTCAGAATGTATTGTGTATTTTGAGAGTGTTTTTTGCATTTTGAGAGTTCATGTAATCGTTGATAAAACTGTTCGCGAAAAACAACTACTCCCCTTCAATGGTTGTGTTTTTGGAATTAAAAACTCCCCCTAAATAAAATGCCTATCGAGAATCTATAAAATTTAAATTACCACTTACTCCCCCTCGATGCATGGATATAACATTTCTCCCCCTCGATGTAGGGCCGTCAGCATTGGCGCTACATCGACTTATTAGAAACGAAGAAAAATTTATTTGTAAAACATAGAATTTAAAGCATACAAAGAATAAAATCTAACTGGCTATGGAGCACGCACGGAATTAAAGAAATCAAAGCAGAGCATATAGACAAGTAAAGAACCGTAGGGAGGCATAATCGAAATTAGAGATTGAGATTCAATATTCCCAGCTTTGCAACTAAGAATTGGAATCGTTTTTCATCCAATGCTTTTGTAAACAAATCGGCTAGTTGAATCTCTGTATTGACAAAGTACATTTCTATTATGCCTCTTTCTACTTGGTCTTTTATGAAGTGATATCTTAGGTCTATGTGCTTTGTGCGTGAATGGTGAACAGGATTGCAGGTAATTGCTATGACACTTTCAGAATCACAATAAATAGGAATTTTATTTAAATCGAACCCGTAATCTCGTAGTTGTGTCCTTATCCATAAAATTTGTGAGCAACAACTTGCAGCAGCAACATATTCTGCTTCTGCCATGGCAGTTGACACACAATTTTATTTCTTAGAAGCCCAACATACGAGTTTATCTCCAAGAAATTGGATGTTGCCCGATGTTCTTTTCCTGTCCAATATGCAGCCTGCGAAATCTGCATCAGATTACCCTATTAGTTTTATACCTGAGTTCTTAGGATACCAAAGCCCGAGGTCCGGTGTGCCTTTTAGATACTTTAAAATTCTCTTGACAGCATGAAGATGTGTTCCTTGGGATTAGCTTGAAACCTTGCGCAAAGACATGTTGAGAATAGAATATCGGGTCGGCTGGCAGTGAGATAGAGCAGAGGCCCAATAATTCCCCTGTAGTGGGTAGCATCTACAGGTTCACCCAAGTCATCCGCGTCTGCACGAGGTCGACATTGGAGTACTTGAGATTTGCTCTTGTCGATCCCATATTTCCTGAGAATGTCGTGGATATACTTGGACTGATTGACATATATACCATCCTGAAGTTGCTTGATTTGCAGTCCAAGGAAGAAGGACATTTCTCCCATCATATTCATTTCAAACTGTGATTTCATCAAAGTGCTGAATTCGACACAGAGTTTCGGGTTGGTAGAGCCGAAAATGATATCATCCACGTAGATCTGCACAAGCATGATATCGGAATCCTCTTTCTTGACGAACAATGTGGTATCAATTTTCCCTTTAGTGAAGCCTGAGTTGATAAGGAAGTGGGATAAGACCTCGTACCATGCCCTTGGAGCTTACTTTAGCCCATATAGTGCCTTGTCGAGTTTGTAAACGAAGTCCAGATGTTCTGTATTGAGAAATCCGTCTGGCTGTGAGACATACACTTCTTCCTTCAAAATTCCATTCAAGAAGGCAGTCTTTACATCCATTTGATAGACAGTAAAGTCTTTGTGGGATGCATATGCTAGAAACAATCTGATCACTTCAATTATTGCTACGGGGGCAAAGGTCTCATCATAGTCGATTCCTTCTTGGTGATTGTACCCCTTAGCTACAAGCCTAGCCTTATTACGGATTACCACACCATCCTCATCTTTCTTGTTCTTAAATACCCATTTTGTTCCGATCACTGTCTTGCCTTTTGGACGAGGAACTAAGTTCCTGTAGGACCCGAGTCCCCGCGAACTAGGTCGGCCAATAAATTTCGTTTATGATCTGAATGATTTCGTGTTAATTACGTATATGTCATATGTCTACGTGATTTTACGAATTTCCGTGCTAGTGACTGATATGGGAATTTCGTGCAAGCCAATGATTTTGTGTTCATGACCCTTAATTTATGAAAGGGAAATTTTCGAAAATAGGAAAGAAAATGACTAATGATAGTCAAATGAGTGTTGGGCTAGGAATTAAATCATTATTGGGCTAGTGCTTAGCAACTAGGCCCAATTCATGAGAAACACCAATTTAGAAGACAAATTCCCTTAAAACAAGGGAATGCACGTTACGCTAGCCTTTCCCTAACCATGCCTAGATATAAAAATATCTACCAAACCATCTAAACTCTTTAACCTCACTTAAAGAAAAACTAACGAAAACCCAAGTAAAGGAACAAGGAGGAAGAGCCGAGAGAAGTTCGAACCAAGCATACTCCAACTAGCTTAGGATTTCCAAATTAGTAAGTGAATCATTTTCTCTAAGCCTTGTAATGCCGTAATTTTGGGTATTGATAGATGTATTAGTTTCATTTAAAGCAACTAAGCTTGAGGAGAATATGAAGAATCTTGAGTGTGGAGCATAGATTCGCATTAAGGTAATAGATTGGGATAATTAGAATTGGATAGCTTAGTGTATGTCTTAGGATTTATAATTATACTTTAAGTAGCAATCATACGAATTTAAGGTAGAAGAAATGATGGGATTTAGGAGTTTCGAATAGAATAACTTTCCTAAGTTAGCTTCGATGGGATGAATGTTAAGGCTTTCGATCGAAAGTGGACAATGAATTGGAGTTTCGATTAAAAGTAATTAATCAAAGGACTTTCGATCGAAAGAAGGGAACATTTTAGGGTTTCGGGCGACAATTAGAAACCACGAATTTAGCTTGGAATCGAACCAACTTTAAATAGTAAACTTAACAAGCCATGAGTTTCGATCGAAACTCATCTTAATACATGAGTATCGACCAAAAAAACCCCAAACTAAACCCATGCAATTGCTCGAAAGTGATCCTTTCCCATGTAGGGTTTCGAGCGAAACCTAGATGACGTCATGCAGACGTCATCACGCGGCGAAACTCCACCCCAAGCCCCTACAATCGATCGAAAGTGGCTAACCACTTTGTATGGTTTCGATCGAAACCTAAATGACGCAATGCTGACGTAAGACACGGCGAAACACCAATCAATTGAAAGTAAAATCGAGCGAAATCCTTAAATTGATCGAAGGCAACTAACAAAAAGGGGATTCGATCGAGCGAAACCCATGAAAATTAGGAATTTGATTGGACGAAATCGAATCGGGCGAAACCTCTAAATTAAACGACTTTCGCCGAGCATTCAAGGAAAGGAATTTCAATGCTCTAACTTAGAAATTAATTTTGAGGGTCGCGATTTACTTAGGTAAAATTGAGCAATTGAAAGTATCGATCGAAACTCAACCCTAAAATTTACACACTTTCGCCGAGGCACATAAGTTAGAATAATTAATTCTAACATAACTTAGTATAGAAATCAAATGACTAGGAAAATTCAGTAAGGCAAATTGAGTGGCTTGGAGTTTAGAAAATTTGTACCAGTCCAAATAAGTAGTATGACAAAAAAATTAATTATTTTGACGAATTAGCTAAGAAAGCAAAGTACTGATACTCTAACTTTTTATGAAAAGGCCGGACGTTAGGGACCTCACGAGACAATACGCTAACCTAAGCTCGGACGACAAGTAAGTAGAAATTCAACTACGACACGTAACTTGCCTGCGTCTGATTATGTGATTACGTGCTTACGTGACTTTATGTGAAATGTGTACGTTACGACATGATTTAATTTTATGCATGATAGCATGATCTGCATATTTCTATGAGCATGGCATGAGCATTTGCACGCATACGTAGTATATAAGACGCGATGTACGAGCGTGCATAAGATCGCCTGTGTGCGAAGTATACTCGCCGATATTGGCGTTTGTGTCGACTCGAATGAAGAGTCACGGCTTCCCTATGCAGCCAGCAAGGCGAATGAAGCTATAAGGCCTGAATAAGAGGCTGGGGTAATACCCCGTATGCGGAAGATGCAACCTGGAGGATGCGGCCCGGGGCACGCACTGAGTAAGGGAAGATTCCTTTGGGTGACCTTCTAGTGCGTAAACACTAACGGAGAGGGAAGATTCCTTCGGGTGACCTCTGCGGTTAGTGGCCTCGGTGTTGGCTACCAGTGAGAAGCATCCGCGTGGAGGCCACACTGAGTAAGGAAGATTCCTTCGGGTGACCTTCTAGTGTGAGAACCCCCACATATGTGCGAATCCCTAGCGGTTGAGATCTCTATGAAATGGTGCATAGTGGGATAGAAAGCCGAGGGCCCATATGATGTACGAGTCAAGAAAAGAGTATGAGAGTAAGAAAAGAGTACGAGTATAAGAAAAAGAGTATGAGCGTTAGAAAACGACGGCGTGGATTGTCGATCGTTAGGACACGTGCATACATGCATAATTTCTGCTTACTGAGCCTCGGTGGCTCATCCTTACGTTACGTGTTGTAGGTACGGACGATCACGGTACGTGATCTGATTTTTACGCAAGGCCAATCTTTTGAAGCTATCCGGCTGCTTTTGAGGTGGGAATGTGTGTATGGATGACGACCTGTGAAGGCCGGGCGCATAGGAAGCTTTTGCTACACACACGCGCACTATATTTTGTGTAGAACATTCTTTTGACTTGTATGTAAGACTTCCGCACGCAGTTTTAAAAATGAAAAATTTTATCCGTAATTTCATGCATTTGCGCGACAACACACCATTAAGCACTTAGGATTAGAACGGAATACGAGGTCGGACGACGGGTCCTGACAGTTCCAAACCTTGAGACGCTCGAACTGATTGATTTTCTCTTGCATAGCTACTATCCAGTTCGGGTCACGTAGTGCGTCGATTACTCTGTAGGTTCAGTTTGGCTCAAGAAACAAGTAAAATTACACTCGTTTGATATCGAACCTCTAGTCTTTACTCCTGCGGTGGGATCTCCTATTATTTGATCTGTAGGATAACTTCGAATCCATTTCTTTTCGTGAGGTAGTATAGTTTCATCCATTTCTGATCCCTCGTTGAGTGGGTACTCGATCTCAGAGGCTGTAGCGTTGCTACCAGAAGCCGGTGAGTCTTCTGTCTGTGCTGCAGGGATCGAGTTATCAATGTCTGAGGGTGGAAATGTTTGTTCAGGAATGGGTTCTGATTCAGAAGTTGATGGACTAGGACTGGGTTCTGTATTAGGAAAAGGATCGTCAGTTGTCCTGTTTTGGTTTGGGGAGAAGTACATATGTTCAAAGAGTTGATCCAGATCCATTTCCTTTTGAGCTTGTTGACTGAAGCATGTTGGGTTGCAGTGTCTTGAGTCGTCAACTGCATGTTGTTGGTCGTGCCCCAACTTTTCTTTGTCTGACCCTGGTTCTGAACGGTCGTGTTCAGAAGCACCTCTCGAGGACTCTCCTAATTCCATACGTGATTGAGTGGAACCTATTGATGTTGGTTCGAGTCCTGAGCTTCTTTGTCCAGAATTAATTTCTAGACCTTCATCGAAAGTTACATTTACGCTTTCAATGATCATTCGTCTTTCATAGAGATATACCCTGTACACTTTAGATTGTGCCGAGTAGCCCACAAAAATTCCTTCTATGGCTTTTGGGTCTAGCTTAGATTTTTCTTCTCAGTCATTGGCTACGAAGCACTTGCATCCAAAAATCTTTAGGTGAGCGATGTTTGGTAGTCGTTCATTTATTAGTTCATAAGGCGTTTTTCCAAATCTTAGATGGATGTTTGTCCGATTGTGAGTGTAGCACGCAGTGTTCATTGCTTCTGCCCAAAGAAAATGAGGCAGGGATGATTGTATTAGCATTGTACGGGCAGCTTCTACCAGCGTTCGATTTTGCCTTTACAACTCCATTCTGTTGAGGCGTGTGGACAGCGGAGAATTGTTGAGTAATTCCTAGAGATTCGTAGAAGTCACTAAGCTGTTGATTCTTGAATTCTGTTCCATTGTCAGATCGAATTACTTTAACACTGCGCTGTAGCAAGTTCTGTGTTGTCGTGATGAGATTTGGAATGTATTCAACTGTCTCTGATTTTTTCCGTAAACAGCGGACCCAAGTATAGCGTGAGTAGTCGTCTACAATAACCATCATATATCGCTTTCCACTGATGCTATCTGTTTGCATTGGGCCACATAGATCGATGTGCAATAGTTCTAGTGGATGTTGAGTCGATGCTGTGTGTTTTGTAGGGTGAGATGTCTTTTTCATTTTTCCTTTCTCACAAGCCGGGCATAGATGTTCCTTTTGGTACTTCAGTGGCGGAAGTCCAATAGCCAGTTTGTTGGTCGCCAGCTTGTTGAGAGTCTTGAAATTTAGATGAAATGGCCGCTCGTACCATAAGTTATTCTGAACTTATGTTGCTTGGGATATCAGGCAGATATTCGTCTTTGGTCTGACGGTCCTAATGTCGATGGTGTACAGATTTGTTTTGCGAGTTCCAGTGAGAAGTTCGTCACCACTGGCATTGAGAATTCTGCACGTCCTCTTTTGAAACACAACTTGTAGTCCGATGTCACTGAAGTGTCCTATAGAGAAGAGGTTGTGTGTCAGCCCTTCAACATAAGAAACTTCCTTGATTGTGAGTCGATTGCATATAAGATCTCCATAACCAAGAATTCTGGCTCCATTGCTGTTTCCAAAGCGCACCAGTCCACCCGGCCTATCAACGTAGTTGCTCAACAGTCCCTTCTTCCCGGTCATGTGTGTGGAGCAACCTGAATCTAGATACCATACATGCGGGGATTGCAAAATCATAATAGAGGGTTTTAGGTACCCATTTAAAAATGAGTCCACCTCTGTCGTACTTGTTAGTCCTTATAGACTCTCTACCTAGCCTAGATTTATCATTGTCAGCAGAAGACTTACTATCATGCACAGAGTCATTAAACATTTCGAGGGCTTGGATTTGGGTTTCGTTAGTCTTAAGCTTTGGTCCCATTTTTGTAGTACTAGAGCTCTCTTTGTCTTAGTTTTAGAAACGCAGTTTGGAAAGTTTTCTTGTTTTGTGGGTTCCTTTGAAGTTCTTGTTTCTGATCGTGTCTTTTTCTTTAGTGACGTGTCGTTTGAAGTCGTTGTGTGTGCTTGTGTGTAGGAACGATTATGCATGGGAAAATGATTTTTTGAATAAAAGGATGAGTTTTGCGATACATGAAAAAATAAAGACGGTACAAAAGTTTTTGAAGGAAAACAATCTATAACAATAGGCTCGTTAAAACCGCGGGTCTCCTTCAAAATATCTTCCTCTCTAACTTAGAGATGACCTTTCAATGGCTCTTTTATGAGTCCTGAAAACTTTAAAGCATTAGTGCAAGAAATTTTATCATGCCAAATCAAGGTATATGAAAGTGAGTGTAGTCTTAATTTTCCTTTAAGTGTGGATATTTCCTCGAGAAGTTTCTGCCTTTCATCGTCAAAGGACTTTCTCCCTCTTTCGAGAGTGGAGTGTAGATCACCGATTTTCCTTATGCATTCAGGCATATATCATGATGCATACGTAGTCATCAGTGCCTTACTCGTTGATTCTCCTGAGGTATCTCCTTCACTTGGACAAGGAATATCGGACTCAAATTCAGTTATTGCCGGATATTTTCTTTCTATATAACTATCATTTAACTCTGCATAATTTAATGATATTTCCGCTTTCTCGCCTCGCGAGGTTTCAGATTCATTGACAAAAGGCATGAGGTTCGTCATACAACCTAATTGCATGTATTTAAGATCATATAGATGGGGTGCATTGTTTATGCCATGCGTCAGCAAACGTGGATTCTCAAAGCCAAGTCCCTTATGGGGATTGTAGAAATCGATGTCTGCAGGTTTGTTTAAGAAAATAGTCTGCTCTGACTGTTCTCGTCGGGTTAAGAGGTCCTCCAGTTTTTTAATTTGGGAGTACAGTCTTTCCCTTTCTCTACAGAGTAAGTCATATTTCGCTGAGGTGTCCATTGCTTTATCTCTATAGGACCTCATTTCTACGGCTAACTCCTTGGCTTTAGCCTCGGATTTTAGCACTTGAGCTTCTAGCTTTGTGACTTTCTCATTAGCTACAAGTACACGATTTTTCTCACATGCATACTCATACCTAAACTTATCTAGAACTTCAAGATTATTATGTAGATTAGCTTCTAATTCTCCAATTTTCCTTTTACCCTGTTTGTTTGATTTATATAGAGTTAAAAATTCATTTTTCATTTTAAGTAATGAGTCATAGTCTGCTTCGCTCACCTCAACCATATCTGAGTTGTCGGCGGTTTCCTTTTCTGAGTCACTTCCTTCAGCTTCAGCTTCATCCTCTTTGTCATCCAGTCTGGCCATCAGTGCCATATTTTCTTCCTTGCTGTCTGAAGTGTCCTTAAGCCAATGATCTTGTTCAGCTATCAAGATCATTCCCTTCTCCTTCTGCTCGGCCAATTGAACTTTTCTTCGATAATAGTTGACATCTTTTTTCTTTGGCAATCTGCAATCTCTGGCAAAGTGTCCAGTTTTCACGCAGTTAAAGTATTTTCCAGCTTGAGGTGCAGTTTCAGAGGTATTTTCTTCATCCTGGGCCTTTCCCTTTGAGTTAGAGGAAGTTTGTTGACTGTTGGATGAGGAACCAAGCTTCTTATAGAATTTCTTCTGTACGAAGTTTGAGACCAATGCGAGTTATTTTGCTAGCTCCTTGATCGTGATCTCCTTGGATTCCCCATGTTTTGTAAGGTCCTTGAGTTCTCCTTCAGAGTCTGAATCTCCTCCCTCTTCAGCTTGAGACGATAGGATGATCTCCTTGTCCTTTGACTGCTTTCTTGATGATCGTTCAGACATAAGTGGTAGTGTGTCGCTTCCCACTGGTTTGGTTTCCTCCCACCGTTTCTCCACGTGATTGGAGTGTTGGTTGAGGTAGTCGAATAATGTGTTGATGATGACCTGGGTAGGTCGTTCATTTGTCTCGTCATGATTGCTGTTGCTTCCCATTCTGGATGAAGTGATCCGAGAAACTTGATGTTGATCTCCATCACATTTTTCGTAACTCCGTTCATTTTCAGCTCATTTAGGAGGACAAGGAATCGATGAAATGTGTCTTGAAGAGTTTCTCCTCTATTTGCCTGAAAGCGATCATAAGAGATGAGGGTATTTGTCATCCTTGCCATTGTGTTCACCTCTGTTCCTTGCATCATGATCTGTAGCGCATCCCACATTTCTTTCGCGCTTTCACCGCATTCGAGTTGCATCAGGATATAGTTGGGAATGGCTTGCATCATGTATGATTTTGCGACTTTATCGGCCTTAAGTCGCAGTTTTTCTTCGTCAATGCATTGGTCGACGGTCTTCAAGATCCTCTGTTAATCTCTTGCAGGAGTGGTGGTAGTAGTGGCTGGGATTATAGTCCAGTACTATTTAGGTCCATTGTAAATAGATTCCAGCAAGTTATCTGAATTGTCCTTGCTCTCAATAAAGTTGATGAACCTTCTCTTCCAGACGGCATACTCTCCATGTCTGATAATAGGAGGTCTAACATCATTTACCATGCTTAAGGAGTCCATTTCTTGTGTTTTGGATACGATCGTTAACGTGTAATGTGAGGAAAATTAAATCTGAATCAAAAAATTTGGTCAAAATTGAATTTTGAGAATTGACTTTGAGACAAGGGTTTGGTTCGCGAAATTTGGGTAGGTATGTGAATTCGCAAATTGGAAATGGATCAGGTTCGCGAATTGCAATGGTAAAGTGTCTTCGTGAATTGGTTTGGGAGTTCGTGAACTAGTCTGAGTTCTCGTGTTCGTGAAGTAGACTTGATTCGTGAAACTGGCTTCTTCAACTGATTCGCGAAGTGCAATTCGTAGACTTAGGTTCGTGAACTGACGGATCGCAAAGTGACTTGATTCGCAAAGTGTTGAAAATTACGAATTGACTATGAGATGCTGATTCGTGAAAGATGACTGAATTCCCGAAGTGGCTGGATCGCGAATTTGTCTGGAGTTCGCGAACAAGTCTGCTTATCCGGGTTTGAAGGATGCGCGAATTTGGGACGTTGATCTTCGAGAATCTGACGGACTGTGAATTTCCAAGTCGCGAAACTTAACTTCGCAAACTGTGATGAGGCCTGCGTGAATCGGATTCGTGAAACTTGAAACTTCCAATTCGCCAAATTCTTTCTTGAGTCAGAATTGGTGAAACCCTATGCGAACTATGAATTCACGAGCTTTAACCCCAATCAAATGCCGTTCGCGAATTCAAGAACAGAATGTCGAAATGGAGCTGTTCTTCACTTTGCAGACAGAAATTCCTGAAAATCTAACTCCAAATCCGACAGAAACCAATTAAAAGAAAACTATAAGAATTGATAGAGACTCAAACTTACAGCTTGAATTACCCAGAGAACGCCCGAATAAGTGCTTTTAAGTTAATTAAAGACAGGATGTTGAGAACAAGAAATCTGCAATGGAGCTCAAAGACTCGATTTTGTTGCATTTAATGAAGTTTCCTCACCTACACGCTTCCTCTGATACCACTTGTAATTCCAGATTATCTAGGAACACTTTGATAACAATTAAACCTTCATTGAATATTTGAACAGTGTTTGGAGGCTTTAGAGAGTTTGCGTACGTGAAGTAATTAAGCAAATGGAAACTTAGGTTAGAATAAGGCTAGGGTTTAGGGTTTAATACGTTGGAAAGGTATTAAGCCCATCGGGCCCTAACAACCCATTACAACTACAACCCAAAATAACAAAATCGTAACACATTAATTACAAAACAAAGAAATAAATGACTTAGAATAAATATTGGACACTTCTAAAATATTCCTAACACAGACCTTGTAGGATTCATCATGAGCAATACACGTTTTGATAGTAAGGATAATGCTACATTTTGCTAATGTAATGTCATAAAATCACACACTTGCACATAAACATCGAAAAATTGTACCCAAGAAGCATAAACATTCACTAAAGTGTCCAGCAAACTTAGCGTTCAAGTTACACACGAAGGCAACGCTTCAAAAGGAAGAATGAGAGGTGGACATATCTATTCACTCGGCCAGGTCCAGTATGGGAGAAAAACTCATACAGTCAAGTACTGCCTAAATTAATACACCTGCGAGCTGGTTAATTCGAACAGATCGTCTTCCGGAAACATCATGGCAAAAGCATTCCGCAACATATATATATGCCACAATCTTCACTGAAATTGTAATGACCCGACTTCCTACATACGTATTTTGGCGGATTTACGCAGCGGAAAGCCCATTTAATAAAAACTTTTTTTAAACACAATAGTACATAAACAATTAAAGTCGATTTTTACGAAACACACTTTCGTCCGTTGGGCCGAAGCCCAAAAAGTAAAAACACGAAACATAAATTAAAACACTCCACAGGTCTCGTCTCATGTACTGCGCCGCCCTCAAAAGTCCGTGGAGTCACCACCATCAGCTGCCTAGTCGTGACGTATTTCAATGTCCGACTCGTTCGTACCTACACACGTAAACCCTGAGCTTTTGCCCAGTAGATGAAAATATGCATGAATGCACGTGCTCTCGCATCCCAATCCCGACACCTCACAAATGCACGCTCGACTCTTTTCTCGCATCTCATCACATCTCGACTCAACCTATTACATCAGGGCGCTAGAATAGAACTAAAGGCAACACGCGCAATACATCACAATCACAAGGGTCCGTAGCTCGGGAGGCCCACTCCCCATAACACAATAACATATAGTGTGCCTTAGTCCTAAGATCACTACTCATAGGAGTCGATGACCAACAATCGGTCACAATCTACCCCACTCACCGGCACTATACAGTGTCACCATGACTCCGCACGGTCCCCTCTCTTCGTACCACATGTATGCAAATATCGTGCAAATAAAATGCAACATATAAATTAACTTTCCAATTATCTCTATATCACGTGTCGGCCCGACCCGAAGACCCTAAGTGCAAAATACTATCTTGGCCCGAGTCGTGAGACTCTACCCGAACTCTCACACTTATTACCAAAATTACACTAAAAAACCAAATTTTAATCATTTTCATTTTAAGACCCGTAAATTTGAAATCACCTTTAAAAGCCCAAACTTCCACATTTAAAAGACCCAAATTTTATTATATTATTCCCAAATTTCACATTTGACCCAAAACTTAAAAATTTCTTTTAAAAGCACCCCTTGACCGAAATTTCTCTTGACTCCCGAGTTTTAAAAGTATTTAAATTTGGTCCCCAAGTTTGAGAAAACCGTAATTTAAGAGACCCGAATTTTTTAAAGTTATTTCTATAACCCGAATATTTTTCCGAGTTCCAAAACTGCCCCAAGAGTATTAAATTTCTGTGAAAATCTCCCTTGCCCGAATTTTAAATCTCAAAACCCGGATTTTATAAAATTTTAATTTAGTCCCCAAACTTTAGAAAATTATTTTTATGACCCGCATATTTTTTTTTCCAAATTTTCGAATCTACCCCAACAGTTTTAAAATTTCTTTAAAAGTATCTCCCTTGCCCGAATTTACATCTCAACCCCCGAATTTTGTAAAATTTTAATTAAGTCCCCATTAGAAAAACCCAAAGTTAATCCAAGGACTCAAATTTTCTTAAATCTTTACTCACACCCTAAATTTCCTAAATTGGCTCAATCTACCCCAAGCCCCTCACCCAATTTAACCCTCATGGCTGAAAGTTGAAGAAAAACCCTAGAAAATCCTAATTTGCACTATTACCCGAACTTTCCAAATCTAACCAATCTTGCCCTCAAAATTCTAATTCTTCTTTCCAATCCTAATTTCTTTCATTTCCCAAGATCACCCAAAATCAGAGATGGCCGAATTTAAAACCAAGCATGGCCAAAATTATCACATAACATATAACATAAAATCATGCAATCACATAAAATTTTGCAGCATGCAACACGTAGAAAAATCATGTTTACGTATGTAGGACTTCGATCTCTACCCCAACACGTAGAGAGCTACGTTGCGGGTTGTTTCGTGTGATCTCGACCGTAGGACTTCGATCCCGAGCTCCTCCTCGTCCATGAGCTTCTCCCTCTATTTTCTCTTTTTTTTCTTCCTTTCCCTCTCTCTCCCTCTCTCTCGGCCTCTCCCTCTCCTTTCTTTCCTTTCTCTCTTTTTCCTTTCTTTCTCTTTCTTTCCTTCTCTCTCTCGGCCTCTTCTCTCTTTCCTTTCTATTCTCCTTTGGCCTTATTTATTCCATCATGCACATTAGGCTTTTGGGTGTATTAGGTGATGACTCTCCCCCTCCCAACGTGATCTTCTTCTTCTTCCTCTCTTTTTCCTAAATTTTATTAATTTGTCCTCTTTTGTATGGAGGTGGAATCATGGGGATGCCTTAGTGGTTCTTGTCCTTATGCAAATCAAAGGGGTGACATTGTGGTTAGATCTTGTCTCTATGCTCAAAGAGGTAGAATAATAGTGGTTACCTTTGTCCTCAAGCTCACATGGAGTTGGCTTGGTCTTACCTTGCCCTCCAATTATTTTCGGCCATTTTATTTTATTTTAGTTTTTTTATTTATTTTTTTTAAATTATTATTATTATTATTATTATTTTATTACTGTTATTGGACCATACTCCTAATAACTTGGGCCATTATTTCCTTTATGTGGCTCATAATTATTTTCGATCCATTTAAATATTTTTCGAGTCCAATTATAAATTTTTGGCTCTGTTCGGAAAGAAATCGGTGTATGTTCGAAAATCGACTGCACACATTCCGAATATTATTGAAATAATCTCATATAAATTTTTCGGGTCATGTGTGTTAGGGAGTGTGCCCTTGGAATGCCATACGAGGACTAGGAATAGTATAGGGCACACGATAATGTGTAGGTCGTTAGACAGTTTTATTGTATATACTGTCAAAAATAAAGTAGTGAATATTATTTTCATTATAATAAAGGCATTATTATTTATTTATTGAATTTAAAGTCTGCTAGGCATCTGGGTGCGATAAATAAATAACACCCGAATGTTTGAGTTGGACGTCTGATTCTCGTGGGGACGAGGGAGGAGACACCGGACGGTCCTTAATCTCAGCATTAAATAAAAGTCCGTAAGTCTAAGGATTCTAGGTGGATGACTACATATTCGAATATGACTTATCCATTGACGGCCATATAGTATTGGTAGTGTCACCGATTACCTGAGAGGTAGTGGGTCGTGATGGAGGTATTGGTGATCGGAGAGATTGCGTATTCGGACATTCGGCTCGTATTCGTCTCGATCACATGACTAGGATGTTGTCAATGATTGAACGAATGACTATAGCAGCCTCAGACCGATAGGGTCATTGACGGAGTTGCTTTCGCGATTTCGGTTTGTCGCTAGTTGGTGTTAGGATATTTAATAGATTGTGTCAATAGTTTAGGTCTTGGGACAAATTTAGTAATTATCTTTAGCTTGGGCTTTAGACTAGATTGTAATTAATTTATTTTTAGTGATTGGGCCTTAATATACCTAGGGTTAATGTGGTATATAAGGTATTACCAACTCACTTTTGAAACTAATCAAAGATCAAAAGGCTAACCCTAGTTTTCACACACTACACACACTCAAAGGTGAGAAACCTCCCCTTTCACTCCATCTAAGCCTCTTTGATTCCTTGTTTGGTGCATTAGGGACCAACAAGTGGTATCAGAGCAAACGTGGATCGATCTGCATTGATTTGAATCCAGTTTCGTTCGATTCCAAGAAAGATCAAAGGTGTTTTTTGGATAAAAAATCACTTTCGGGCATTTTGAGCTCGTTTTGGGGTGTTTCTGCTTTGTTTTTGTGTTTAAAACCTTTCCCCAGATCGAATCTATGCCTAAGATGTTTTTAAAACACTTTTGGATCAGTTTTAACGAGTTTTGAGCAAGATTGAAGCAAAAACTTTTCAGAAAAGGACATCTCGGCCATTCTCTGTTTTCGGTTGATTTGACCTAGTTCTTGTTGTTTTTAGCTCACAAAACGGTCGATTATGTATTTAGGGAAGAATTTCTGAAGTTTAGGATCAAGTTTGAGCGATTTTGGTTGAGATTTGAGCGAGAACGAGACGATTTTCTGGGAAATCGCGTGAAAGCAATGGAACAGTACTAACATGTTCTTGACCGCGAAACTCTGTGCTTGAACGTTCAAGTCCGCGAATTTTCCACGTCTGCGAAAGTCGATCCCGAGAATTTTTCAAAACCGCGAAATTTCACTTCTACTACATTTTTCGCAACTTTCTCCTTTCAAGATCCGAGAATTTTAAGCCGCGAAACTTTCTCTTAAACAGCATTCTTTATCGCAACTTTTTACTTTCAAAATCCGAGAATTTATCTTCAGAACCGCGAAACTTCCACTTCGACTACATTTTTCGCAACTTCCTTCGTTCAAATCCGAGAATCTAAACCGCGAAACTTTTATTTATACTACGTTTCTCGCAACTGCCTATCTTCAAGATCCGAAAATCTTAAGCCGCGAAACTCTCACTTATTCAGCATTTCTTTCGCAACTGTTTACTTTCATAATCCGAGAAATTCCATATCCAAGAAAGCTTATTCCAAAATTTTTTTGGCCGCGAAAATTTTCTCAACTTGCGAAAGTTTTTAACTTGCGAAAAATTATCTTGCGAAGCTTTGAAATTCTCGACGTGCGAAATTTTTGACTTGCGAAATTTTCTTGCAAAGCTTTAAAATTCTCTACGTGCGAAATTTTTTCTTGCGAAATTTTCTTGCGAAAATTTAACTTGCGAAAATCCGTTTGCGAAGCTTTAATTTCTCAACTTGCGAAAACTTTATCTCTTGCGAAAAGTCTGTTGCGAAACTTTAAAAAATTCTCAACTAGCGAAATTGTTTTAAGTTACGAAGTTTTTTCTTGCAAAGCTTAAAAATTCTCAACTTACGAAATTTTTATAACGTGCGAAATTCTTCAACTTGCGAACTTGCTCTAACATGTTAAATTTTTCTAGTGGTAAAAGTTTCTCGGGGTAAAATCTTTCCAAACTGATTTAAGATTTGATTCGTACACTTTAGCCCTATCTCCCTAGACCACTTTTGACAGAAATTTTCGTCGTCTCAAATCTCGGTTTTAAATTTCTAGAACTTCTCCTAATTTCAAGATACATTTCCGTTCATACATTATCGACCGTCACACACGATCACTTAGCCCTAAGAAATTCTTTAAACGATTTTCTTCTCAAAACTCTACACATTAAACTCGTATTTATCATCTCGTTCGTTACTAACTTTCTTATCTATTAAAGATCAAAACCACGGACGATTCGACTGCACCAATCATGTCTACCACGAATGACATCTCAACAGTGGGCTCCGACACCAGGCCTCCGATGCTGCGCCAAGGCGACTACAGCATATGGACAAATCGATTCCTCACGTTCATCAGGAACAAAGGCGCACCACTCTCTCAATACCTTCTGGACTCCATCTTCAACGGCCCAGCACAGTTCTGGACAATAGTCCCTGCACAGCCAAACGCAAATCCTCCCATGGATGAACGTCGCACTCCTAGAGGTCCCATCAATGAGGATGAAGAGGCTCGCGTACAGGCCGATGAGACTGCCAAAGGATATCTCTTCCAGGCTATGGGAAATGAGGTCTATGCTCACATTGAGTGCTGCACAACTGCTAAGGAAATATGGGATGAGCTCGTGGCAATCATGGCAGGCACAATTGAGAGTGAGCAAGGAAGGAAATCAGCATGTCTCTCGCAGTATGAACACTTCCAGGCCTATGAAGGAGAGGAACTACGTGACACATACCTCCGATACTTGAAGGTCATCAATGAACTCAAGAAAGCCAGGATCTCGAGGGACAAATTCGATATCAACAACCGCTTCCTTGGTAGCCTCAAACCACATTGGGGCAATGCAATCGTAATGATGATTCAGAGTAAGGACCTCTCCAACACTTCCATCCATGCTCTTTATGACAGTCTATCTGCCTATGCTCCTTACGTGCAAAATTCCGGCAACACTCGAGTCGACCCACTGGCCCTCCTCTCGAACAAAACCAATGAACGATCTTCCACCACTAAGACCAAACTCAGCAAAGGAAAGCTACCAGCTGCTGCATCAGGCACTCCTTCAGGATCCGAAGCAGACACAGAATCTGATGAAGATGTTCGTGATTTACGCAAACAACTGGCAATGCTCACTAAGATGGTCTCAAAGAAGCTCAAAAAAAATCCTCATCCTCCTCCAATCGCCAAAGAACCTTTAGCGGCACCAAAAGACCACTCCCACAGAGGAAGCTAAGCCAACAAAGAAAGAAGAAGAATCAGCACCTCAAAAGTCTGTGAAGTGCTTTCGGTGTGGAAAGTCAGGCCACTTTGCCAAAGAATGCCACGCACCACGCGTCAAGGACTCTGGCTACTACGACCGTAAGGCCAAATTGACCCGCAAAATGGAAAGCGGGAAAGTTCTTCTTACCGAAGAAGCTGATTGGGTGAACGACACTTCAGAGGACGAGGAACCTAAGGATGAAGATTGCTGCATGGCAAGGCTGGTCGAACAGGACGAGGACGAGGAGATGGTTGACATCGGAGAGAACACAGCTAAGACTCCCACCAACGCCGAGTCTGAGGTACGAATCTCACAACTCGATGATGTGTTTAGTCACCGAAACACCATTAAGAAACCCACCGTAGACGCTAGGGACTATGATGAACTTAGGCTAAAATTTGAAACCAACTATGCCTTACTTAGTTTAAAAGTAGAGGAGCTAGCTTGTGCAAACGAACGTCTAATAGCCTCCGAAGCATTAGTCAAACGTCTGCAAAGCAAGAACAAACAAAGTGAGACTAAGGTTAAGGAAACTACTCTAGCCATCAGTTCATGTGAAACTTCTCGTCTCCTGACGGCCTCCAAATATGAACTGCTTACGAAGGAAAGAGTTAGGCTATACCGCAAGATAAAAGAACTTGAAGAGCAACTTCACCTTAGGAAAAAGGCCGCAAACATCCTATGCCTATTGAACCAACCAGCTGAAACAGAATTCTACGACGCTCGGATGGGAATCGGCCTGGCCAGCAACTGCGATCCGACGCCACTAATTGTCAAAAGGTATAACATGTACAGTACATCGTTCCTGAAAACGAGGAAGGGGACTCCCTCACAGCTCATGCCGTTTGTAAGATCCTCCTCCGGTGTTCTTTCGGAAGAAAAGAGAGAACAGAACATTCTCTGGGCAGAAATCGCGTACGACTACACGGAGTTGAATGCTAGTAATAAGACTAAATGGCCCTCACTCTCTGAAGACATTAAGTCTCAGTTCCCAATCGAAGAACAGGAAATCGCTTTCCGAGAAGCACTCTCTCGTATCTATGTCCCTGAGAAACTTCTGATCATAGCAGAACTAGAACGAACCATAGATGTAGAGCGGAAAGCCTTTGCAAAAGAGCGAGAAGATCTACTTTACAAAATCTTTACCCTAGAACAATCTCACAATACGAACAAACCTTCTTCGTCGAGTCAAGTACCCGATTCTCAAATATGTAAATGTAAGAGGACGGCGAAGATGACTCCTGAAGCTGACACATATTCTAACACTAACTCGCGTATTCTTATGGATACAGGGAATGTGAGTTCGACATCTCTGGATGGGAGTTCGTATCAAATAAAGGAGAATCCGCTCTTCGATGACAAGAAGAAAAGACCATCCTATATTCGTCTTTCCTCTCTATGTACTGAATCCCAATGTCCTAAGGTCGTAGACAACTATGTTGCCAAAACTTATCTTTCTTTTACCAAGCTTATGTCTATGTGCTGCTGTGATGATTTTGCTCTTCCACGCTTTCATGAATTTGACACACATGAACATGCAACACTCCGACCACGCAAGCGAACCTCCTCTACGACATCTCCCATCTCGCCTAAACCTAAGGTTAAGCGCAAACGTCTCTCGTCGTCAAACGCAAACTCACCGACTACTCGCAGGCCAAAGGCAATCAAAACCGAAGCACGAAAACAACAACCTGTTGTTAGAAAAATATGGGTTAGAAAGAATGTAGGCCCACATCCCCCACGCCGATACATGTATAAGGCACCATACATGCAAGCACAAGTTAGGAAAATATGGGTTAGAAAGAATGTAGCCCCACATCAACAAACAACTGACAAAGGGAAAGCTAAATTAGAATCAACAGAATCTGATTTAGAAACCACATTCCCTTTAAGCGCATGAAATCTATACTTGTATCACAAGAAAGCCCCGTCCGTATACGGGGACCCAACGTTTGCTGATAATTGCAGGTCTGTCATGTGTGGTATCTAGACTCGGGTTGCTCCACACACATGACGGGGAACAAGGAGCTGTTGAGCAACTTCTCCGAGCGCTATCTCGGAAGGGTCTCCTTCGGAAACAGTCAAATGGCGCCAATTCTCGGAACTGGTGATCTCGTCCACGACAAACTGACGATCAAGGGCATCTCCTACGTTGAGGGTTTGAGCTACAATCTCTTCAGCATTGGTCGTTTCTGCGACAAAGGATACAAGGTTCTCTTCGAATCTGACATCTGCAGCATTATAGATGCCTCGGGACAACCTCTTCTCTCTGGAACACGCACGTCTCATCTTTACATACTCAATCTTAAGACCTCTCGACCAATATGCCTTCTCTCTCGAGCCGCTCCCAAGTTGAACGATCTATGGCACCGACGTCTTTCTCATCTCAATTTCAAGACCATCAACAAACTACGTCAGAATAAGCTCGTCAACGGTCTACCCCAACTGACATATCATAAGGAACACCTCTGCTCTGCCTGTGAATTGGGGAAGATGAAGCGATCGTCTCACATTTCCAAGGAAACTCCGTCCTCTAAGCTCATCCTCGAGCTCCTACACATGGATCTATGTGGCCCAATGCCTACGGCCACACTCGGAGGAAGACGGTATATTCTTGTAATTGTCGACGATTTTTCACGCTACACGTGGACGAAACTCATACGTACAAAGGATGAAGTTCCTGATATAATCATCGAGTTTGTTGTTACGTCCCAAACTCTTCATCAACAAAAGGTTCGGATTATCAGAATAGACAACGGAACTGAGTTTAAGAACAAGAAGCTCAGTGATTTCTATGCCACTCAGGGCATCACCCAGCAGTTCTCAGCTGTGAAGACACCGGAACAGAACGGTGTAGTTGAGCGCAAGAATAGAACACTTGTAGAGGCAGCTAGGACTCTCCTCATCCAATCCGGACTCCCTCATTCTCTTTGGGGCGAGGCTATTCAAACGGCTTGTTACACACAAAACCGGGCTTCAATCCACAAGAGATTCAACCGCACCCCATACGAGATGCTGAATAACCGTCGTATTCCCGATATATCCTACCTAAGGGTCTTCGGTTGCCGATGTTTTGTGGCCAATGATCGCCAACATCTTGGGAAGCTTGATCCAAAAGCACTCGAAGGAATCTTTGTTGGATATTCGCTGAACTCAAAGGCTTACAGAGTCTATCTTAGAGAGAAACGATCAGTAATAGAAAGCACAAATGTTACATTTGACGAAAGCGAAGGCGATCTAATGGCTTCTGCTCATATCAGACCAGAACCAGGTCTTCTACAGTCGTTGACAAAAGGTCAATCTTCAACAGCGGGAACTTCCTCATCTGAGGGCAACTCTGGTGAACTGGATCTCGACCTACTCTTCGAATACTTCTATCCAGTCCCCAAGTCTCCCGTCGCCACCACCCAACCTACCGCTGCACACACCACACCTCCACCACCAGCTATCGGCAATGATGTCGTTCCACCAAATTTGGATGATCTCAATCTCAACGAAGACGACATTTTCCCCAACCCTGGGAACATTGCCGATCCTGATGCTGAACCTTCTCAATCTACAACGATTGAGATCTCTTCTTCGGACACCGAACCCCAATCCAATGAGCCTCCAACCAATACAAATGCGGCCAGCTCCTCTCAGACCAATGTATCTCTCTGGGCTCGCTCACATCCTACAGATCAGATTATTGGGGATCCCACATCTGGTGTTTCAACACGTTCGGCTACGATGAATGAAAGTCTGTTTGCTTGCTATCTCAGTCAAGTCGAACCATCACGAGTAGCTGAAGCTCTCACCGATCCTGATTGGCTGATTGCAATGCAGGAGGAAATAAATCAGTTTGAACGTTTACAAGTTTGGGAACTCGTACCACGACCTCACAATAGATCCATTATCGGCACAAAGTGGATCTTCAAGAACAAAAAGGATGAAGACGGTGTTGTCATCCGCAATAAAGCAAGACTTGTGGCTAAAGGGTACAACCAACAGGAAGGAATCGACTACGATGAAACTTTTGCCCCAGTTGCCCGGATCGAAGCAATACGAATTTTTCTTGCCTTTGCTGCTCACAAGAACTTTAAAGTCTACCAAATGGACGTGAAGACTGCATTTCTGAATGGGTTTCTCAAGGAAGAAGTGTACGTTGATCAACCTGAAGGGTTCTTGAGCGAAGAGTTTCCTCATCACGTATATCGACTCTACAAGGCCCTCTACGGACTAAAACAGGCTCCCCGAGCTTGGTATGACGTCCTTTCAGACTTCCTTGTTCAGTCTGGATTCAAGAAAGGATCTCTGGATACAACTCTCTTCACAAAGCGGAGTGGGCCGGACATCATGATTGTACAGATTTATGTCGATGACATCATTTTTGGATCGACTGAACCACAACTGTGTGAAGAGTTCGCAGAATTGATGAAGGAAAAGTTCGAAATGAGTATGATGGGTGAGCTGAACTTCTTTCTTGGTCTTCAAGTAAAGCAACTCCCCGACGGAATCTTCATCAATCAGTCCAAATACATCCATGACATCCTCGAGAAATATGGAATGAAGGATGCAAAGACTGCTGCTACGCCTATGTCACCCTCTGGCCGACCCGACGCGGACCCATCTGGTGCTCCCGTTGATCAAACCATCTATCGAGGAATAATAGGCTCTCTTCTGTACCTCACTGCTAGTCGACCGGATATCGTTCTCTCGACAGGAATCTGCGCTCGTTTTCAGGCTACACCGAAGGAATCCCATCTCACTGCTGTCAAAAGGATTCTCCGCTACCTCAAAGGAACACCCAATCTGGGTTTATGGTACCCCACTCAATCGGACTTCAAACTGGTTGGATTCTCTGACTCAGATTATGCAGGATGCAAGATGGACCGAAAAAGCACCTCTGGAGCTGCACACTTCTTGGGCGGTAAACTCGTAAGTTGGTCGTCTCGAAAACAAAACTGTGTCTCAACTTCGTCGACGGAGGCAGAATATGTCGCCGCCGCTAGTTGCTGTTCACGGCTTTTGTGGATGAGAACCCAACTACGAGACTTTAATATTCATGCTGATAAAATTCCCATTTATTGTGACTCAAAAAGTGCTATTGCGATGACGAGTAATCCGGTACATCACTCGAGAACAAAACACATAGATATTCGTCACCATTTCATCAAAGAACATGTAGAACAAGGGACAATTGAATTGCACTATGTCACAACCGAAGATCAACTGGCCGACATTTTCACAAAACCGTTGGATGTCAAACGATTCCAACACCTAGTGACCATGTTGGGCATGTTGAATATTCAGTTGTGATCAATCGTCCCTACAGGAACTTTTGTGTACATATTTCCTTTCCACTTCACTCCATTGTCTATGTGCTTTCTGTATCATGTCTTTTGAGGGGGAGTTTTTGATTAAGTGGGAGCATCTGATTTTTCCATTATTTTTAAAAGAAAAATTTTCGATTAAGGGGAGCTTCTGACTTTTCCATTACTTAAAAAGAGTAGCTTTAGATTAAGGGGGAGTTTCTGATCATGCCTATTTAAAATAAAACCTTGTGTTGAAATTTTAAAGTTTGGTCAAAATGAGTCAAAATTAGACTGATTAAAATATTTTGGGTTGAATTTTAAAATTTCTGGTCAAACAGGGTCAAAATTGGACCAATTGAACTTCAATTGGACTCAATTTTGACCAAGCCCGCGAAAATCATATCTGGACACAGCTTTGACCAAGCCCATGAATTTCGGCCCATTTACACAAATCTCGCATGAACAGTGACTATAACCCCTAAAACCCCAAAACCCTTAACGTTTTTCACTATTCTAAAAATCCCGAGAAAAATTCAAAACTTTCGCAACCCTCAGTTCAAAAATTTCGCAAACCTCGCATCGTCGTCATCGTCAAAATCTGCATTCAAACTTCGTTTCCTGCTAACTCCACCATCGCAAATCAGCTTTTCGGTATGAATACATCTTAAATAACCTAATTTCTGTTCGATTTTACCCTGTTTTGCCCGTTTTGATTAAATCTGCTTGGTTAGGGTTGAAACTTTCTCGGCTCTGAATCGAACGAATGTTAGGCTTTTAATGTTTAAATCCAACAAATATGTATTTCCCATCCTATTACGAGTCGATTGAGTCCAAATTATTGCATTTTGGTTAAGATTTGAGTAGGTCTAAGGCAAAAATTGATTGCGCTGTCTCGCACTTTTTCAACTGTGTTCTTCACCGCGAAAAATTCTCAGAAAAATTGCTTTAATCGTTAAAATTCGCTGCTACAGTGAGTAACGCCCCGCGAAATTTCAAGTTACCCGAGAAAATTCTTGGACTACAGTGAGTGAGGTCTCGCGAAATTTCATCTGAGAAAGTTTCATACGAGAATTTACATATGTTAAAATTTCGCTGCTACAACAAGTGAAGTCCCGCGAAAATTTCATATACTTCATTTCATAATCCAGATTTTCGCATATTCACTTTTCTCGCATCTACAGTGAACAAAATTTTTCAATCCGCGAAACTTCCATTTAACCTGCGAAGTTTTTCCTTATATGCTAGATCTCTTATATGCTAAGTGAGAAAATTCATTATATGCTGAGTGCGAAAATTTCATTACAGCTAGATGCATGCGAAAATTCCCTCTGAATGAGAAAACACATCAACGTGCGAAATGCTAAGTGCGAATTTCCTTGAAACATGAGAAAATTCCTTGAAACAAAGATAAGTTGCGAATTTTTCTCATTACATACGAAAATTTTGACAACGTGCCAGATTTCTTAACTTACGAAATTTTCCATACTTGCTAAATTTTACGCAAAATGCGAAAATTTTCTTATATATAATCTTGGGCAATTCTATGTCTATTTTTATCATTTTCGTGACTTAGTCAGTACTAATCTTATTACGATTACTGTAAAGCACAGATATGACTGACAAAGATCAAAATACACTTGAAGCACTTGAGGCGGCTGCCATCCAAAGAGAGGTCGCTCGCATCGAACTCCACGCGCGCACTTATGTCCCACCACCCGAAGAGATCTTCCCACTAAGTCAATGGGCGGCCCTGATTCCCAACAACTATATGGTGGACTTGAACAGTTTTCGGTGCGATGCCCCCGTTATTATAGAAATTCTCAAAGGGCACCCACTTTGCCACGCCCTCACTCATGGCGAACCAGAAGCACAGGTGTACCTTCAACAATTCTGGCATACGCTGCAGATAGCTGGACCACTACGCCTTGCCAAGACCTTATCCGCCCATATCGATCAAGAAACGGTGGTCCTCACACCCAAAATACTCCAAGATGTTCTTCAACTCCCGGTCTACTCACCCTACGATCCACCACCAACACACGACCAACTCATTGAAGACATCGACAGACTGGGCTATCAACCAGATACCAAGAAGAAGAAAGGCCCACTTATCCTCAGTGAAGTCACCACCCGCAATCTACCACAACCCTGGCGGACACTGTACCTGCTGGTGAACAAGTGTATGTCAGGAAAGCATGCTGGTCAGGACCGCGGAAACATTCAAATCCTCACAATCATGACCGGCATCGCTCACAACCGCAAGTACAACTACGCCGACATCATCTGGGTGGACCTAGTCTCGATGATCCAGCGACGCGACCGGGAAGTCGCCAAGGGAGTCCCGAACCGCTTCGTCCCATACATGCGATGGCTCCCAGCTCTGATCAAGCACTTCCGCCTGCACTCAACCAACATCCGCATCCGTCCGGCAGCAGAGCACTTCCAAATCCCAACTGTCGAGAAGTTCGCCAAGAAGAACACACCGGCGAAGGATCGACACGCAATGGTGATTCCGGACGATGTGCTCGCCTACGCCGACTAGACCAACCCGCACGTCCAAGAATACCGTGCCTCAACCGCATCCTTCCGTGAAACCCTGCACCCTCTATCCACTGTCCCTACGGAGCAGATCAACCCCCCTGCTCCTAACCTCGGGACTAGCCAAACCCCCACCACCACCTCCAAAAAGTCATCAAGTCACGCCGCATCCTCTTCCACCCGCGTTCCGAAAAAACGGGCGCGTAAGGATGACGTAAGCCGTCCCACGGAGCGTCGATCGAAACAAAAACACGATCGACCTCCTCCGCCACAAATAAGCCGAGCCGAACCAATAGGTACAGGAGGTGATGTGTTCACCTCCCGAGTAGAAGACGTGGCATCTGGCTCAACCACGCAAACAACCCCACCAACCCACTTATCTTCCTCTCTACAGGAAGGTACTTCATTCCACGAGGAGCCACGTATACCATCGACATCCCACTTGGAGATGATCGATGTTGAATCAAGCAGTCCCTCGCCTCAGACTGCATCCTCTTCATTCACATCGAGTCTAGTGCCCTCACTCCCCATAATTTCCCAGATTTCTAGGACACATACACCTTCTACCGCACCACAGAGCCTTCGTGACTCTGTCAGAACGCTCGGTGATGTCTCTGTGACTGAGAGCGGAAGACCTAGCACGGCCAACATCACAACAACCGTGAGTCTAGGCCATCATTCGACTGAGTCTGTCTCATCGATGATGCCAACGGGAAGTCTGAGTGACCCCGTCTTTTCCAGACCTGTGCAAACAGGCGGCCGATCGGCTTTATTCACCGATTCGGTGTCAGTTGGAGTTCTTCGTGATTCCAACTTGTTAGATTTACCCCATTTTGTCACAACGACCGCGCTAGAGACACGTCTTCAAGAGTTTGCAAAGACTCTTGAGGCGTCGATTCTCGATCAAGTCTACGCGCGTCTCGATGCGTCCACCGTCGACAAAGGCAAAGGTGTGGCCCCGGAGACGCCACCACCCATGCAACACATGGAAGCCGATGCTCTTCTCTCCTCCATCTCTGCCAAGGAGCTCTTCTACATCCTCCGAGCCCGATTTGAATCAATGACGACACTCGACGAGGAAGAACAGGAGATGAAGCGCATCATGACTCAACCGTTGTCCTGTCGTGCTCAAGGCGAATCTAGCAGGACCAGACGCGACGATCAAGATGATGATCAAGATCGCCGCGAGGGGGAGAATAGGCAGCTGGGCTCACAATCCCAAGGACTCATGCAATCGACGCCGCCCTCTTCCTCTGGACCTGAAACGACGCCTGCACCAGAAACCTCACAATCCACTAGCCAAAAATCCCACCTTGCTCACCATGAGCCACCAGTCAAATCACCCTCACCACCGCCCACTACCGTCTCCGAAACTCTAATCGTCACATCGACGTTAGAGACCACCTCAACATCATCTCCACCTACCACCACGGAACCTCTAGCTGTCACATCAACGTTAGAGGCCACCACCACATCGACACCACCCGTCACCCAAATCATCCTTGCCAAAACCATCACCTCAACCGAACCACCAGAATCTCCACCAATTCCATCCCCACAATCCACAGACACCTCCGACGCTACTCCCTCGCCACCACACAGCCATACCCCTCTCAACATCGATCCCAACCTGGCTTCCGAGGATGTCTACTGCGCACAGAACGAGATCGAAGCCTACATCTTCAACGATGAATGGCTGTACACACCCGTCGATGCAGTAGCAGCCAGGAAGCTGGTGGAAAACGCTCGACGTCTGCTGATGGAAGCCTCACTAACGCTGATCAACACAGCAGACAACGAGGACGGAGAGGAGTACAACGCTGAACCGGCCGAGCTTGAGGACATACTGCAATTCCAAGCGCAGCAAACTGAGGCTCCTGCTGCTCAAACGGATGAACCCACGGTAGATATACCAGAAGCACCGTGGGAAAACAAAAAGATCACTGCACCGTTTCAAGAAGAGATCAGGAAGAGGATCTGGCGGCGCAAGGAGCAGATCATCACAACCTTCGACGAGTACGAGCTGATGAACATCCAAAATTGGAGCGAGAGAAAGAAGCAGCTCTATCGATGGAGCCTTCTGTGCCACAAATGCACAAATAGGAAGCTATCCGATGAGGAAAACATCGCTCAGGAAATGAGTCGGGCCCCCATCTGCAAAGTCACTGACCTTCGCCAAGAGTCCAAAGGACCTGTCCATTACCCAGTATTCACGGTAATGAGGCAGGATGAGAGCTACTGTGAAGTCAGTGAGGCGGACTTCAAGTTTCTGCGCCTGGGCGACCTGTACAGCATGCTGGAATCCATGAAGCAGTTCAGACTCGTCCTCAGAAGTTCTGGACATCTTGTACGTGCTGAACCGGTCACCATGGGATATGTGGCTATCAAACGCCACATGCTCCGACAGGTCAGATTCTTCGCTACCCACGATCTGCAGATGGCGGTGGAGCACAATCTGAAGAAGGTGAATCTGACTCGCCCATCTTTCAAGAATGCGGACGATTACCGAGAAGGCGATGTAATCGACGGTGACGATCCGGCGGTCGCCTACTCGAACTATAAGGGAAAGATGAGGATGCTGCGCTGCTCTGAAGTGGCAAAGTTCTCGGATGGAACGCTCACCATCATCCAAGACAAACTAATGAAGATCTGCCGCATACTTTCAGAAGAAGATCCTCTATGCCGATCCAAGTTCGCGAAGCTCATTGACGCTATAGCTAATCGATTGGTACTTCGAAGGAACCTCCGCGGCTTCGAGTTCAAGCTAGGGCTTCGCGACACACTCAAACGCTAATCCACCACCGCAACGCTCAAGATCCAAGACTCCCAACAATTGACACAAAGGGGGAGATTGTTAGGATATTTAATAGATTGTGTCAATAGTTTAGGTCTTGGGACAAATTTAGTAATTATCTTTAGCTTGGGCTTTAGACTAGATTGTAATTAATTTATTTTTAGTGATTGGGCCTTAATATACCTAGGGTTAAGGTGGTATATAAGGTATTACCAACTCACTTTTGAAACTAATCAAAGATCAAAAGGCTAACCCTAGTTTTCACACACTACACGCACTCAAAGGTGAGAAACCTCCCCTTTCACTCCATCTAAGCCTCTTTGATTCCTTGTTTGGTGCATTAGGGACCAACAGTTGGCTAGGCTCGCAAGTGTTCGGAAATGGGACACGGGCTAGCGACGAAACGCAACTGACTTTACGGAGGTGATTGTCGGGCTTTGACTGCTATCAGGATTCACTGCCTATATTCGTATAGGTTAATGTCCTATGAGGTAATCGGAGAACAACGATTATAAAGCCTTCAGCCGAAGCTTAGAAAGCTCGCTCGTATTAGATACGGAGCGGAGTTTAAATAATCGGTTGGGTCTCGATTATAACATAGAGTTAGGTCAATGAGTTTGACATTTACATGGCTCTCACCTAACCGGGACGCAAGTGAAAGGCGTAAGAGGTATTTAAATGTATACACTGTAGTCGGTTCGCCCGAATTTCGATTAGATCAAAATTCGTTCTCAAGTGGGATCTGTCCGGTACCGCGGGATTGGCTAGGTGAATACCGGGACTCGCAGACTCCTCCCGTGCCAGTTGAGACGGACCTAGAGAGTCGCGCTTAAAAATGGTAATGAACTTGAACGAAAACGGCGGTTTTTTCTCTAGAACCTAACGAATGGGATTCGTTGAGTTAGTGGCAAAGTTGATATGAGGTGTCGATGATTTAGTTGAATTCCGGTGATGGTAACAGGAATAATTAGGACTTGAGATTGTCTTAAGTGTTTAATTAATTAACTAAATGAGGCTCGATTGTAATTAAAATAATTAGAATGGATTTAATTATTTTATTACTTAAAATTGAGGGACTAAATTGAGAATTTAGAAACCTCATAGGCCGAAATGGAATAAACTAAAAATGTGCATGTTGACTTGGTCATTGTACATGTGTACATTCCATTTCATGCCACATGGTTGAGGTGGCAAGTGACTCATTCATGCATGAACATGACAAGTGTTATATAAAAAATGATAAGCAATCATAGTGGATTTTTACTACATGACACCTCATGGGCTTAGGTGTGAAACAATAGTTACATACATAAATAAAGAAAAAAGCAATGTTAGAAGCTAAGAGTAAGCCTATGCACTTGACCCAAAAAAGTCCAACGTGAGGGGAGAAAAAGTTCTTTGTCATTTGCTCTCAACAACTAAAAACACTAGAGAGAAAAGACACAAAGTGAGTTGAAGTTAGAACTTCTCAAGCCACGTCAAGCCACGGGATCGTTTGACGAGTCCCGACGCCCGAACCGAACTGCGCTAGCCATCAGAAGCAGTCTCGGAAGTTCGATAAAGGTCATACCGGCGTGACAATCTAGCCCGGAGGCCCCGAGAACCAGACGAGGCGCAGCGACGCTCATCCGAGGTGTAATCACGTACGCCGAAGGTATATTTCGAACCCTATTTATTTGATTTTACGAAAAATACCAAACGACATCGGAATGATTCGAAAAACCCCTCGTTGCGATCGTTGGGAAGTGTATAATCATTCTAGAAAATTTGGTATCGATCGGAAATCATTTCTATTGCCAAATAGTCGAAAAGCTGTCGGCTGCCGCTTTGTTCGAACTAGTTTGGAATGAAATTATTAATTCGAATAAAGTTGTACTAAATTCGAATTTGAGAAGTTCGAATTAGACGTGGTCTCCTGAGGCTCAGGCAGTATCTTGAGCCCTCGGGAGAAGCCGAAGGGCGCTAGGTCGAATTTAGATGTTGGAAATCGAAAATTCGGCACCATACGCCGCTCGGTTCAAAACGCGCTTCAGCAATCGCCACGTCGCGTTGTCCGTGGCCGGCATCGATTAATCGGGCCCACCCCAACAGTGGTATCAGAGCAACGGCTTATGCATGGTTCAACCGAAGGCCTCGAAAGCCGATGTGGCGAACGAACGGTCGACGTAGTTTGGAGACTATCGTCTCTCGTGACGTCGGTCGGGCACCCGGCGTCAAAATTCTATGTTGCATGTTTGTGTGGGACATTTACGCGGGCTTAGGTTCTAACCGGGTTATTTGTTTATGGGTCGTTTGCTGCCCCCCGGTATGTACATGGATTCCGGGTTGTTCGGGAAATAATTCCCCCCGTGTTGTATTTTATCGCTTTATTAGATAAGTTAGATAAAATGATGGCCGTTCGACGCCAGGCGATATTGGAGGGTTCGACGACCCACGTGGCGACGAGTCGACGTTTGGAGATCGAAGACCCCGGTCGTTTTACGACCCATATGAGAGCACAAACTCCCATAAAATACTAAGTGAGAAAAGGGATTTGATGCCCTGTCTTCTATCAAGCTCGGGTTTAGTTGTTACGAAACCTAAATGCAAGGTTTGGTTCTGGGTATGCCGGTGCCTTGCATTTGTTTTCGTTGCGATTTGCTCGAGTGCGTTAGCGCCGCTCGCCAAGACCACACTGTTCGGTAAAAGATAGTTGAGACATTCGACGAGATCGGATTCGTGCGGAGCACGACTTCGTGGGCCGCTGCAAACCAATAAAACGACAGAGGTTGAGGTTTGCATCCGCCCACGGGGACATCAACTCCACTATCGAAGTTATCAACGAAACGTCCAAAACAACTAATGGGGAAAATGGTGTTTATGAAAATGTAGTGGAAGTCAAACGGAATAGAAGTCCTTGTTCGCGTTTGATGATCTTTACAAATGACTTAATATGCCTTTTATTTTCTGCAGCTTTTTCTCTCAATATTAATTATGTCCACCGCTTTAAGCATACTGCTCAAGGAGAATAGGTTGACTGGGTCGAACTATTCAGACTGGCTTCGCAACCTGAGGATTTTCCTTTAGATTGAGAACCTAGTGTATATCGTTGACTCCGAGTTGCCGCCGATCCCAGGGGCGCGGGCAACCGAGCAGGCTCGTGCCGCTTATGACAAACGACTACGCGACGAGCAGCTCATAAAGGCACATGTCCTCGGATCGATGAGTAACACGCTGCAGCGTAGCCATGAGGGTATGGCTGACGCTCGAGCGATGGTTCAGCATCTGAAAGAGCTTTATGGTGAGACGTCGAGGACAGCTCGCTATGCGGCTTCATCGCACCTCTTCTGATCGAGGATGTCTGAGGGTGAGAACGTCGGCGAACATGTTATGAACATGATCACCATGATCGAGAGGTTGGAGACTCTCAATTTCCGATTTGATCGTGAATTACAAAACGATCCCATCTTGCAGTCTCTCCCTCCGTCCTTCAATGCGTTCATTGTGAACTATCATCTGAACGATATGACGCTGACGCTTCCTGATCTGATGAATCAGTTAGCAACAGTGCAAAGTCAGATGAAGAGGGCAAAGCAGACTGCACTTGTTGCCACCTCTTCGAAGCCCCAGAAAGGCAACAAGAAGAAGGGCACCAAGCTCAAGCCAACAGGGAAGGTTTCTAAGAAGAACAAATCTTCTGGGAAATCGAAGCAGACCGGTGTAAAGCCGACGGATAGGTGTCTGCATTGCAGTGCGCTGGGCCACTGGAAGCGGGACTGTCCGTGTGACGATCCTACTTTTCTAATTACGATTAGTGGCGGATTTCCGCAACGTAAGCCGCGGAAGGCCCGTCTAATTAAAACTTTTTCCTAAAATAATATATAATACTATAAACATTCGTCTACATCGTTATTTCTGTACACGGGCTGAAGCCCCAAAAATATCAAAAGAAACAAAAGTCCTAAAGCCGCTCCACAGGTCTTCATCCATGTACCGCTCGCCCTCAAAAGTCCGTGGAGCACCGCCACCAGCCGCCTCAGTCTTGACGCGTATCAACGTCAGACTCAGTACCTACAACACGTAAACACTGAGCAATTTGCCCAGTAGGTGAATAAAATGCGTGTATGCAAGTGTGCACTCAACCACAATCCCATTATCTCACAACATGATATGATGCACACTCTTCCTTTCCCACATTCCTATTTCACATAATACAGTGCCCTAGGTTAGGCTCGATACCTCCGCGCGCAATAGACTACTGGGAGGCCACCCCCAAGTCTCGCGGCAGCCTACCCTGGTAGTGCACTGGACGATCATGCCAATGGCCTCCTACCGGGTCGCTCCGCACCAAAAGCATACACTGATAGTGCACTGGACGATCACGCCAATAGCCTCCTATCAGGTCGCACCAAAATCTCATCCGGCGGTATGCACCTCGGGACGGTCATGCCCGAGTAGACAGATCGATCACGCCTGTCTCCGCCAGGTGCCCAGTGAGCCCAACCTCGACTCCTCTATGAGTCATCAATCACAAACATCTCATTCTACCCCGTACGTCAATATCTCATATCACTACCGTCTCAATACGGTACAATCATCTCTCTCCCTAACGTGGTATGCATGTGCTATGCATATACATGAAATTTCATAAAGCATGATCCACATAAAAGTACGTAAAACAGATAAAACATATAAATCACATAAGTCACGTAAATCACATAATCACATGAAAATACATAAATGTGTTTACGTATTGTAGATGGATGATCCACCTACCTGTCCCCCTGATATAGTCAGTCACGAAAACTGGGAAACCCGCTACGTTGGAACCTTTGAGCATTGAAAATATTCTATATCAGTGTGATTGCTAAATCACGTAAGTCTAAAAGTTCCCGAACCCTAATTATCGAAAATCCTAAAAATCCCAAAAACCCTAAAATAGTGAAAACCCTAGAAAATTCGAAAACCCTAAAATTCATAACTTATCGAAAACTTCATGATATAAATTACTAGGGTTGTGGAAACTCCTATTAACAAGGTCGAAAGTTAACCATAAGTCCTAGATAATTCATGTCAAAAACCGTTTAAAATATCATCACTGTTCTTACATCGAAACCTTCAAAATATTAAATCCTCGTGATCATTCTTATATTTTGAAAATCTCCACAACCTTCTATATTCGTGAATCTCACCTAAACCCATATAATTTATTTTATGCTAATCTCAGGTTGTAATCAGGCACCCAATCTCATAAAACAAATATATTAGATAAATCACACTATCAGTTTCTATCGAAAACACCTAGAACACATACTCGTCCTTCAACATGAAACTACCTATCTAAACGAAAATATTCTCAACATCGCTATTAAACAAATCTGAGCTGAGCTCTAAACTCCAAATTTAAATCACGAAATTATACAACTCACCTTAGCCCACGTATGAAATTAGTTTGTTCAAGATTTATGTTGTCGAAATTCCTTTTTCTTTCTCCCTGTTCCTTCCTTTTACGTTTGTATCTTCTGCCCTTTTTTTTTTCCATTTCTATTACTTTCGTTCTTTTCAATAGTTTGTAGGCTAATGATGATCTTAAGCAAGTAGGAAATGAGTCTACGTGGTTTTCCCCAGGCATTAAGTAATTCCAATATTTAAATTTCTACTTGGGCCTTTTCCTTTATTAATTGATCAATTCAAGTTGGACCTTCACCAACTTATTTGGGTTCTATTATTATTTGATCTATTTTATTGTTTTGGGGCTTTCTAAGCATTTTCGGCCCATCTTAATTTATCCAACCCTCGAACTCAATTATTATATTCGATTTGATTCCGAAAAATCCGTTTTGTCCGAAACCAACTCCATTAATTTTGAACACTTACAAAAATAACCCCGTATTAATTTTACGGGTATTACAGTCCGAAGCTCAAAGGTGAGCAGGCTGCGTCAGGTAAGGAACTTAATGTTTTAGAAACAGGTTGTTCTACATCTATATACTCTACTTATTGGATATTAGATTCTGGAGCTAGTACTCACATTTGAGTGTCCATGCAGGGTCTGGGACCAAGTAGAGCGCTTGGGGAGCGGGAGATCGAGGTCAGAGTGGGTAGCGGGGATAGTCTCTCGGCAAGCCACGTCGGATCGAGATCTCTTACTTTGTTATCTGGGCATGTGTTGCATTTGTACGATTGACTTGTACTCCCGTGGGGTTTTAAGAACATCGTCTCCATTCCTGTTCTGAGCAGGAATGGTTATGTACTTAACTTTAATAAAAATACATGCCACATTATGTATCGAAACTAAAATGTTGGCAACGCGACACTTTTTAATGGTTTGCACTATTTAAATACCCAAGAACGACGTATATGTGAATCTATCACAAACAAACGAAAGTCAGGAATAAATGCGAGGTACCTGTGGCATCTTCGATTAGGGCATACTGGAGAACGCAAGATCCACGAGTTAGAGAAAAATATGATTTTGAAACCGTTGGGATCAGATCCCTATCCGACTTGTGAGTCGTGCCTCCAAGGAAAAATGACTCGATCACCCTTCACAGGGACATTTAATAGAGCCACGGAAATTCTCGGTTTGATTCACACGGACGTTTGCGGGCCATTCAATGTGAAGGCTCGAGGTGACTTCCACTATTTTATTACCTTCACGGATGACCACAGTCGTTACGGACTCGTGTATCTGATAAGGTATAAAACTGATGCTCTTGAAAAATTTAAGGAGTATAAGGCATTGGTGGAAAAGCAAACGTCGAAACTCATTAAAGCCATTCGATCGGATGGAGGAGGCGAGTACATGAGTGTCGAGTTTGACCAGTTCTTGAAAGAGAATGGAATATTATCACAGATGACTCCGCCCGGTACGCCACTGTATAGTATACTTTTAGAATTGTGCTTGATTTCATTAGTTGTCCTTGTAATTAGGGGCGTTTTGTATAGTTGTCCTTAGTTTAGGACTTGTTTGTTATTTATACCAAGTTTGTTTGGTATAAATAGGATTGTACACATTGAGCTTAATAGAGAAAGTTTTGAAAATTGATCCGAAAGGCTTGCAATTCAATTTCTAGAGAGAGAAACAACAGTGACTTTCCCACTCTACTCGAATTCTCTCTCTCGTTCTTCATTAGAGTTTTTCGATCGAATCTTAATGTCAATCGTTATCATCGAATTACTTAGAATTCATGCCTAGGATCATAGAGTTGTTAATCGTAGGACCTAACAATTGGTATCAGAGCAGATTCGTTCTGTTTTGAATCAAAAATTGTTGGATTCGGATCGAAAATTTAATTCTGTTCACTGTTCATCGAAGAACAGTTTGGTGCGAAATCTGTTTTCGATCCAATAGCATAATTCTGTGCCTAATTGACTTGAATTTGATGTTTCTGTAGCTGTTTGAACTTCGATTGAGGATTAAATCGATTATGTGATTTACTGTTCACGAAGAACATGAAGAACACGTTCTGATTTTGATCAAAATTCGACATACTTTGCTTCATAACGTGTTTAATTGCTTGTTCGTGCGTTGTTAGTTAATGATTGCGAGCAATTACCTGAAATTTCAATGTCTAATTCCTTGTTTTTGCTTGAATCTGTGTTAATCGTCTTCTGCGATTTTTCTCGTTCGTTATAATTTTTCTCGCTAGGTTTTGCGATCGGATTAATTTCTCGATCGAAAAACTTGGCGCGATAATTTTTCTCGGTCAGAATACGAAGTCGGTGCTAAAATCGTCAACACTAGAAACAATTTTAGTTAGAAATATTTCTCGAGCATTATTCAGCGAAAATCTTTTTTGAGGGAGACCAATTTTGACTTTGCACGCGTAAAAACTCTCTCTCGAGAAACATTTTCGGTCAGACATTTAAAGTTTGACCAAGCTAAAAATCATTTACATGCGAGAAACTTTTTCAGTCAACCGATTTATTTTGACTTGTCGAGAAACTTACTAACGTACTGTTTTTCTACAATCGAAATAAATTCACGATCCAGAAATTTTTCTCGACCGAACGATTTTGGGCAATTTATTTCGCTCGAAAATATTTCACTGACAAACTATCTCGCACGTAAACAGTACACACTATATTCTATTTCGACGAAATTATTTCTGATCAAACTTTAAAGATTGAATCGGAAATAATTCTCGATCTATTTTTTGAATCAAACGCTACCAACGAACTTTGTCACTTGTGAAGCACATTACATCATCTTCAAAAGTTCAAAACACTTAACGAAGATCCTTCAACAACTCAACTACAAATGGATGCATACTCACTCGGAAATGACAACCGTCCACCGATTTTGCAACGAGGCGAATACACCGTTTGGAGAAGCCGCTTCCTAAATTTCATCGCTTTAAAAGATCAGGCCGAGAATCTACTGCAGTCACTCGAACAGGGACCCGCACAGTTTTGGGTACATGTCCCCGGTGACGAAAGGGCAACTCCTCAAATTCCCGCATCTAGGCGACTGAAGGAGCCTAGGGAGTACACAATCGAGGAGAGGGCTCGAGCTAAGGCTGATCTAGTAGCCATGAACACCCTCATGCAGGGCATCCCCAACGACATATACCGACTGATTGATAGCCTTTCATCGGCTAAAGGAATGTGGGATGAACTGCATAGGATGATGCAGAGGACGGAAGTTGGCATAAAGGCCAAAAAGGCGAACATTCTCACCGCTTACGACTCCTTCAAAGAAAAGCCTGAGGAGAGTCTATACGAGATCTACCAAAGATACCTCACTCTTCTCAACGAGATGAGGAAGATAGAGATCACGAAGACCAACATGGAGACAAACATCAGATTTCTATCTTCTCTGCCCGCGGAATGGAAGAAAATATCCACTCAGATTTGACAAAATAAAGATCTAGAGGAGTTGGATGTCCATGCCGTGTTTGACAATCTCGCACAGCATGAGGATGATATAAGCGAGATTCTCAAGGAGCAGAAAGGCAAACAGAACGAAGACACTGTTGCCTTAGTCTCGGAGAAGAGGAGCTCAAGATCAAGAAAGGAAAAGACCGTTAGGCCTCCTTCACCTTCAGAGTCGAAAGAAAAGTCAGACTCCGATGTTGAGCCAAATCTGAAAGCACTAGGAAAGCAGTTAGCTCTCATAGGACAAATGATGAGCAAGAAGTACTTCAAGAAGAAGTCGTCAACCTCAGCCAACCGACTTCGGACTACAAGCTCTAAAAACAAAGAACGTGCACCAGAGAGCTTCGATGTCAAGAATCCTAAGGAGACTAACAAATGCTTCAAATGTGGCAAGCCAGGTCACTTCGCCAGAGAGTGCACTCTTCCGAAGAAGAGAGATGCCAACTACTACTCCAAGAAGCTCCAATTGACGAAACAGAAGGAAGCTGGAGTAGCTCTCATGGCCGAACAAGACCAATGGCTTGAGGAAACATCGAGTTCTGAAGAAGAGAATTTAGCCCTCATGGCCCTTCTCGACAATGAATCAGACACCGAAACCGCAAATCAAATGGACGACGAGAACGCATCCACCTCTTCACAAGAGGTAGACCTCCCTTCCACATTATTGACCATGTTAGAATCGTATAAAATAGAATACGCTAACATGAAACATGAGCAGAAATGTATAAAGGAAGTAGAAGACAAATTGTCTAGGTCTATAGAGAAAATCACTAGTCTCGAATCCGAACTTAGAAGCTCCCATAAGAAGATAGAAGAACTCACTAAGAGCTTACATTCTAGGGAGACTAGTTCATCTAAGAGAGAGCAGTATAGTGTGAAGATTATAGAATTGGAGGATAGGCTAGCAAATAACTACAATTGTTTGGTTAGGAATCTCAATGAGAAAGCCACCCTCAATTGTAGGATAAGCGAAGCTACCACTATGATTACTAACTTAGAAGCCCAATTAGAAGAATCAAATGCAAAAGTTAGTAAACTTGGTGTAGAATTAGATGCTTGTCAAGTCTCCAAAATTACAATAGAAAGTAACTATGCTTTGTTAGGGGAAGAATGAAAGAAGTTATATATTAAGGTTAAAAAGTTAGAAGATCTTCTTGTTAGAAGGGGACAGACTGAACAGACAATATTTTTAAACCAACCCATGGACTTAGAATTTTATGATTATAAATTTGGCTAAGGCTTTGAGAACCCACAGTGTCTGTCGAAAGTTGATTGTAAGCAACTTTACGACATTCAATACATGGGTTTAGGATTAACAGATCTTATGGTTTTTACTAATGCTAAAGAAATAGATGCTTTAGAAGAAACCAAAAGAAAAGCCAAGACTAGGGTTGAAATTCCCTTCTCCTACACCAAATTGAATCAAAGCTACAACATTAGGGAACTTCCCAAAGGTTGGAGTCTTGAGTCAATTGAACTACCTGAAGATCTTTTCATCAAAGAAGAAGCACAAAATCATCATTATGAAAATTCTCTCTATATACCCCTTATTGTTAGGAAAATAGAGGAGTTAAGATGCTCATTAGAAATAGAACGAGAGAATTTCGAAGCTGAAAAGAAAAAGTTACTAAGAGAGATTGAGAATCTCAAAGCTTCTTCAACATCCCAAGCTAAATCACACGCTATTCCAAAAAGCGTGAAAATTGAAAAAGCGCCTTCAGTAGATCATAAACGTATTATTAGAAGTGCTAAGCCTAACACTATTTCACCTACGTCTACAGGGAGCGTAAGACCAGCACTAGATACGAAGGCGTGGGTGTCTAGAATAAAAATAGATAAGGAGTCAATAGAGTCGAATGTTTCCAATATCGTTTCTCCGTCTGCAAAAATAAAAGACACTCGAAAAAATAAAAGAGCCATTTCCTCGTTTCAAATAATTGCTTCTACACACTCCCTCAAACCAATCACATTTAGAAGCACTAATTTCGAAATAGGCTCCACATCGAAAACAAAAATTAATCATTCTGAAACAAATGCCACTAGGAAAACTCGTAAGAAACAAGATCCAGCCATAAAGAAAGCTTATGGCGCCATACATGACTGTCCTCACCTAAGGTATCCCGTAGAGATTAATCCCCCAAGCACCTTAGGAGACTATCACAAGAAAAGATCTTTTCCTCGATCAAACCTACCAAAGCATTTGTACGTGCTGAAATTAACCTTCCCTGGAAGGTTCAACCCAAATGGGTTCCTAAATCTCCGCCTAGGACGACGAAAGCCGAAACGGCCAAGTCACCTAAAGAGGCAGCACCCAAACCCACTTCTTTAAAAGTGAAATGGGTTGTCAAGATTCCCTCAAGTAATAATTTAGGAACTATATCTGAACCTGAAATCATATCTGCTAATCTGAGAGGACCCATGTTTAAATGGGTACCTAAAGCTCTCTTTATGGACTTCGGCAATCCAATCTTTACACGATCAACCTGACATCCGTGCAGCCCTCGACAGCTGTCTACCTCATCTCTCAGACTGTAATTCAGAGGAACAGCTTATGGCATCAACGCATGTCTCATCTCAACCTCAAAGCTCTTCAACATCTCTCAAAGAAAAAGTTGGTTCATGGTCTTCCAACTATACCTTTACAAAAAGAGCATCAATGTTCGGCGTGCCAATTAGGAAAAATGAAGCGAGCATATCATCATATCAAACAAGTGGCCTCTACTTCACGTCCTCTGGAACTGCTACATATGGACCTCTGTGGCCCGATGAAGACACAGAGTATAAATGGACGCAAGTATCTACTGGTCATGGTCGATGACTACTCTTGGACAAGGTTTCTCCGAACAAAAGATGAGACAGGGGACTTGATCATCAATTTCGTGAACACTACTCAAAATTTTCTGCAGCAGACTATCCAAGTCATTCGAACAGACAATGGCACTGAGTTCAAGAACAGATGTCTTAGTAATTTTTATCAGAAACTTGGGATAAGTCAAGAATTTTCAGCCGCCAAGACTCCTCAGCAGAATGGGGTAATCGAAGGAAAGAACAGAACACTAGTGGAAGCCGCGCGTACGATGCTCATACATTCTGGACTTCCACATTTTCTTTGGGCGAAAGCAGTAAATACTGCCTGTTTCACTCAAAACAGGATGGTGATTCACAAGCGCTTCGATAAGACTCCGTACGAAATTATCAACAAACGAGTACCCAACATTTCATTCTTTAAAGTCTTCGGGTGCAAATGCTTTGTGGCGAACGACCGAGAGCAACGTGCTAAGTTCGACCCTAAAGCATTCGAAGCCACTTTCGTCTGGTATTCTTCAACCTCGAAAGCGTACCGAGTATACATCAAGTCCAACCACACAATCAAAGAAAGCTACAACGTCACTTTCCACGAAGTGGCGGAGATGGCTTCTGGTCAAGTCAGTCCAGGACCCGTGCTTAACCCGATGGCTCCTGCACACCTCAGTTCCAATTGTTAGGTCCAAATTTATCCAACACAAATCGAATCACAAAGAATCGGATAGTAAATCTGAGAATTTCGAGCACTTACACTTGAGATTTACCTAACTTGATGTTTGAGAGAGAAACGACGTTGAAGAACACAAAGGCGCTAAAATCTTCTCTCTAATTTTCCAATTCTAATTTTTCGATCTGAAAATCATACAAAGCGCACTCCTAATTTTCTTAGGAGTTCACTTATATATACCACCTCATGGTATATTTACACAAGTAGTCCTATACAATGACTAATTACAATTTAGCCTAAGACTACTAATTTGCATAGCAAGACTAAGACAATTATATTAATTGAATACAATAAAATAGTTCCAACAATCTCCCCCTTTGTATTCAATTTTCAATATTGCGCGGGTTATCTTCATCTTGCAATGGAAAGAGTCCTTGAGTCCTTGAAATCTCCTCTTTAGAAAATCTTCAAGCTCACCAGGTCTTCTAGGCATCGGCTTTTTCTTCGAATCTTCCTTTGAAGTCCTTCTCCTAAATGCCGTAAGATGTACGAAGTATTCTTGCCGGATTTATAAAGTCCGCGTTCCATTTCTCCCGTTGACAGTACACGAAACACGAAACTCCCCCTATTTGGGTCAACCTTGTGTTGAGATCAGGAAGTCCTCCGATGTGAGGTTTGGAGAGGTGGACACGGTTGGCAACTTCGATTATTGATGCAGTGGACACGGTTGAGAACTTCGGTCCTTGATACAGTGGACACGGTTGACAACTACAGTCCTTGATGATGCTTGAGTCACGTGTCGTTCGATCCTCAGTCCTTGCTTCTTCTTCCGGAAGCAAGGGACTTGAGAAAGTCGAGGAGAGGGCTCGGGGTTTTGCCATCTTCTCCTTTTCGCTAGATTCGTCTTCTCCGAATGGAAGTTGTCTGGTTCGGCCTCGAAGAAGCGTCTCTAGTTCCAGAAGAAGGTAGGTCGTCTCTTTCTTTCGCTAAATCTTCGAGAGCAGAATTAGAAGTGGTGGTTGGAAGATCTTCTTGAAAAGCGTCCACTTCACACACCTGAAATAACTAAAAAGCTCCCCCGAGGATTTAGTCGTTTAAAAAGATTCAAGGAGAGTTCATGATTCTAAAGTACACTCTAAAAGCGTAAACATGAATTATAACAGTTAAAATTACTCCCCCTTAAATTCATATTACTCCCCCTCAATTCATGCTCATTGGAAACATATAACGTAGAATTTCAAAGTAATAGAGTAGTTTTTCATTCTCCCTCTTAATTCATGTTTTCGACCACTAAGAATCATGACTCCCCCTCAAGTAGTGCCCATATGGTGTTTAACAATTTCGAAAAGATATACATATTCACCAAGATATGCATATGAGAATGTAACACATATGACACTAGAAACGCATATAATCATTTCAGCATGTATGCATGAACTCCTAAGCATGCATATGAAAATTTGCGTAACCATATAAGCAAGAAATATTTCGCTGTTAAACAAGTCTGTGCCAATGCATGTGCAAATGCATTTGAAAATGTGCGAAATGTTTACATGCATAAGAAAAATGCAAGTAAAATAATGCAAAAATAAAAAAAAATGCATGAAGAATATGCAAAAAAAAATATGCAAAGAAAAATAGAAGTAAAGAAAAATTTGAAACAAGACTATACGATTTTTATATTTATTTTTATTTTTTTTATTTTCCTTTTTTTATTTTGGGGTCAGATTACGTCACTTTGATCATGTCCACGTAAAAATTTCACATGACACATAGAATAATAATTTGCCGTCAAGTCATGCCGTCAAACTAAAGTCCTAAGTTCATAGAGTGATCTATTTCGACAACTCTCACGAGGTTCGCTTTAGCGCTCAATTATTTTTATCATGGGATTTATATACTAGATATATCACTCATGTCAACACAAGCAAAATTATATCAATTAACCTGCTATCAAGGCGCTTTTAATCATTTCACCGAGCGAGAGACCGTCGATTCGGAATCGAAGGGACTTAGGGATTTAGTATTTTGGTTCTGACTTAGAAGGGAAGGAAAATATTTAGGAATCGTGGACTAAAGATCTTCTTCCTTTTCTTCGTCGTCCTCTTCACTGGTATTTTCTTTTCCATCCTTAAATGTTTTCATATTATTCTACACTTGCTCAAGCTGAAGCTCCGCTTCTCTACGAGGCTGAGAGATTATCTAAGGCGAAGTTCTTCTTGTTGGTTCTCGGGTTGCTACTGTGCTCCTCTTCTTTTAGTCCCTAGAGAGGTTTCAAAGATTATTGATTTGGAGAAGTTCACAGTTATGGAATTCGAACCAAGGCCGTGCTCCTCTTCTCGTTGTCTCGATATAAGACCGGATTATCGTTGGAGAAGTTCACTTCGTGGTGCTCCTCTTCCAGCCATTCTGACGAGTATAAGAGATTATCGAAGGAGAAGTTCACAGCAAGATCCATGCCCTCTTCTTATGATTTCTAGAAGATTTCAATAATTAGGAAGGCAGGTTCTTTTGGACTATTTATTGTGCGTTGAGCATTCCTCTGGTGCGTTTCCACCTCCTTTTGACATTATTTTCTTCTTTTTCTTTCGTCGCCTTTTTCTCCCCCTCATTTTCTCGTTTACGCAACCCTCCGAAATTTATGAATTACGGTTGAAGGCTTGATCGGGATACAAATGAAAAAAAGGACATCGGAGAAGGCTCAAAAGGGATGACTAGAGGAATAATTTCAAGGATGATATTTTGATTTTGGCCAAGTGAGGAATTTTCCTACGTGCCCTAATCATTTTCCTAACAATCTAATGCAAGGCGAGTATGAGGCCAAGAAATACAAGTTAAGACAAGCATTTGATGTGTGACTCTGTCAAAAATAAATTCCCAAAAAAATAATAAGGCTCAAAATCTCACATATATGATGTGGCTTTGTGTCTAGTGGAACAAACGAGTGATCTTTACACAAAAGAATGCGACTAGACAGACAATATTAAGCAAATAACCAATCATATATCAAGGAAAGATTTTTGTGAACAAATCAAAGTAGATTGAGTAATCGTCACTCCCCATTTTTTTTCGTTGTTTTTGTTTTAGTTTAATGTTGTTTTTCAAAACGTTTTTTTTTTATTAAGGAAAAAAAAATGAACATGATATGAAAACAAAGAAAGAAAAAAAATTAAGTAAAAATGAATGAATTTTTTTTAATATTTATATTTTTATTATTTTTCTTTTATTTTTTTTTTTAAAAATAATGCATGAAAAAAAAACGTTGTATGTGTTTTATATATTTTTGTTGTTATTTATTATTATATATATATTCTTTTTTTATTTTTAAAAAAATGAAGATGCATGAGAATAAAAAGAAAGAAAAAAAATCCATGAAGAGTTTTTTTCGTTTTCTTTTTAATTTTGTTGCTATATGAGTAAAATGCATGATAAATGTTTTGAAAAAAATTTGGCACTTAACATTACAGCTCAGATGCATAATGTACCAAATTGTAATCCCTAAGAAAATTAATAGTGACTCATCCTAAAAATTTAGCACTTAAAAGAAATGTGTAAGGAATTTCGTCACCGAGTTTGTCGCTTAAGTAGGGAATTGTTGTAGTTGCTCTGCCTCTCGCCCTTGATCATGTATGTGGAGCAACTATCATCGAAGTACCATACATGAGGGAAATCTGCAAAACTATTGGGATTTTGGTACCCATTGTCGTATGGGTCCTCCCTTATTAGCAGAAAATGAGTTATTCGTAAATCGTGTAAAATTAGAGTGTGATCCTATGTCGGTCGATGAAATAGCCTTAGGAATCCATTTTAGACTAGGACTCTGTGACTTGATATACGACGTAGGAATCCATTTTTGCATGACTTTACACGGATATGAAAATTCAGCTTTTGAGAATGTGCTCCTAGAATGTGTATTCTTAAAGATCTTCTCATTGCCTAGTCGTAATAAATGTTTTTCGGATTTGACTTTGACTGGATATTTCTTGTAAGAATATGAGCAAATAGAATGATAAGCATGTAAACCAGATGTAGCATATTTCCTACATGGAGAATGCACATTTTTCACATAATGATTATAAGAATTTCGAAAATTATTTTCAAGTTTAGGCTTTTTAAATGAAAAATTAGTAGGATCATTTGAAGCACACGATGAAGTTTGTGCGCTAGAACTTGAAATATTTTCGTGAAATTTTTTTTTTGAGAGCGGGAGAGGAAGACCTTTGATCTCTATTATTCAGTCTTGGAGCTTTTCTGTTCTCTCGTTTCCGCGGGACTTGTTCCTTGAGTATAGAAAGTGCGGGACTTTTACTATGAATTTCAGCTTTGGTCAAGATTGACGTAGAATTAGTAGAATTCGTGTCGATGATAGGAACGAGATCATCCGTCTGCGTCCCTTGATCGTGTTTTGAAGACGAGGAAGCTTTGAGACTAGATATCTCCGTTAGAAGTGTATTCTTTTCTGCTTCAAAATTCTTTCTTTCCGTTTCTAATGTAGAATTTAAATCCTCTATTTTCTTAAGAATAGAAGGTATATCGACGGAAGAAGAATTTTCAGAATGATGAGATTGTGCTTCCTTGATCTTAGAAATCACAAGAAGATTTTCTAATTGATTAATCTTAGAATAGAGCTTCCCACGTTCTTCTCTAAAGAAAGCATAGTTATTTTAGCAGTGCTCTTCCCGGCTTGACAGGTGTCTAGACTCTTTCTTAATTTACTATTCTTAGAATTAGATTTATCTATTTCGGCTTCTAGACTAGTGACCTTTTTGCTCATACCTTCTAACTACACTTAAGAAGACTTTTCTCGTCTAAGTAGACATTTACGGTTGTTGTCTAGCCTGTCCTCTAATTCCTTAACTACCGAGCTATGCTTCTCTAACGAAATATGCTTAGCCTCGCTAAGATTTGAGCTCTTAATTAGTTCATCTATTTTCGCACTAGAGCTCCTAAGGTTAGATTCAGAAGTTTCTAGCTTAGATTCAAGACTAGAGATCATATCGAGAGCACTAGCTAGTCTTAATTCTAACTCTAGTTTGACTTTGCATTCTTCTATGGAATTTGTAGCTCTACATGCCTCCTGATTTTCCTCTACTTGGACTACATCAAATTTTTGCTAAGTTCCTTAACCTTAATTTCTAAGGTTTTTATCTTAGCCTCGAGTGTTCTAACATTTTCAAGTTCATTCTTATATTTTCATAATGTCTCACTGCCAAACTAAAATTGATTGTTACTTGGTCTTGTAATATCTTTATATTTGGATCCATGATGTTTTATTGTAGTCTAAATTTTGGTTGGATATTTTGATCGTTGACGTGTTTTGTGATTTGGATTATCTTTTAATACTGATTAAAATATTTGGCTTTTAAAATTTCAGTTTTGAAAAGATTTTGGTGTATAAAGTTTGATTTAAAAATGGAATAGTATTTACCAAGGGCTTTTTCTATAATGTGTCAAATAGAAGGTTACTGTTTTCGACTGTTAGTTTCTCGCTCACGAATTTTTCTCGATCATGTGCAGCTTTTAGTTATTGATTTTAAGTACTGAAAATATGTCGTTTTGGAATAGCTTTTCGAGAAGTACAAATTTTCAATTGCTATATGAAAGAGAAAGTTTTCGATGATTAATAAAATTCGGATGCTTTATGAGAGAGAAAAAGTTTTTCGATGACTCACAAAATCAACTTTGCGAAAAAATCCTATTGCTGAGAGTATTCTATCGTACCAACGATGTGACAATGATGATGCAATGATTATATAATGTTGATAATTGCAAAGTGTAGAAGTTAGAAATGGACAAGAATTTCAATCCAATAAGCAATTGAGCGAGTATTCAACAGCATTGATATTTTAACTTTTCAAAGCTTTCAAAAAAGGGCTAATTGGAATTCAGGCCCTATTAAGAAGTTTAAAGAGGATTCAGGCCCTCTTTATATTTTAAATAGGAAGAAGGATCCAAATGATATTTATGTTAGGGATAAGGACCCATTCAGATTGAAAAGACTCTTTTACCCTTACTTTTTCCGAAAATTACATCAACTTTTTAGACCAAATCTTCACGTGTTATAAAGTGGTACATAAATCTAATTTAGTGGTATTTAGTAAGACTGAAGTGGTATTATTAGCTTTCCCCTAAAATCGACTGAGACTAAAAATCAATTTTCAGTACCACAAACCCTAAAATTAGCTTTCCCCTTCGTCGAGAAAACCCGAATAATTTTCTACCAATTTAAACACTTAATCAACGAAACCCGGCCGATTTCGACACTTCATCGACGAATTTTGCGATGGCTCCGAAGAAGAACCTCGTCGATCGCCAAGAAAGTGGCCGAAAGAAGGAGAGAAAGTTGCTGAGTAGAAGAACAGCGTCGAATGATGACTCTGCTTGTGTTTTGACTGTGTTTAGCACTTTTGGTGTTTTGAATGATGCCTCTGCTTCTGTTTTTCACTGTTTTTTGCGTTTTGAACTAGTTCTATTTTCATACCACATCACATGTAAATTATACCACTTAATAATATTCTGGTAACAATTTATACTCCATTCGTAACAAAAAATAAGAACATTGCAGAAGCTTCTTGGGCCTATTAACGTCTCCATCTTTATACAATATCACATCACATGTAAATTATACCACCTAAATATAGTTTGGTACCAATTTATACTCCACTCGTAACAAAAAATACTCAGAAGCTTCATGGGCCTATTACTGTCTCCATATTTATAAAATACCACATCACATGTAAATTATACCACTTAAGTATAATTTGGTACCAATTTATACTCCATTCGTAACAAAAAATAAGAACATTCCAGAAGCTCCATGGCCTATTACTGTCTCCATATTTATAAAATACCAAATCACATGTAAATTATACCACTTAAGTAAAGTCTGATACCAATTGATACTCCAAACAGAAAATAGGAACATTCCAAAAGCTTCATGGGCTTATTATCGTCTCCATCTATATATACCACATCACATGTAAATTATACCACTTAATAATATTTTGGTACCAATTTATACTCCATTCGTAACAAAAAATAAGAACATTCCAGAAGCTTCATTGGCCGACAGTTAATATGGTCTCTCCATTTTATATGATACCACATCACAAGATAATTATACCACTTTATCACAATTTGGTACCAATTTATACTCCTTTAATAACAAAAAAATCAACATTCCAGAAGTTTCATGGGCCGACAGTTAATATGGTCTCACCATTTTTATATGATACCACATCACATGTAAACTATACCACTTTAGCATGATTTCGTACCAATTTATACTCCATTAACAACAAAATATAAGAACATTCCAGAAGCTTCGTGGGCCGAGAGTGAATATAGTCTCTCCATCGTTATATGATACCACATCACATGTAAATTATACCACTTAATGATATTTTGGTAACCATTTATAAATCCTGGTAACAATACGTTACGAATCTATACCACACTAAGTCGTACTTATACCAGATAATATATTATTTGTACCATATTCATGGTTCGAATAATTTCGTAAATTAAAGTTAATTTTTTCGGTTGTGGAAGAATAAAAATCATGGAAATATTTGATTTGATGTATTTAAACCATCAAGTTCCTTGATTTTGTCACGTTTTATGCAAATATGATGTAAGTAGTCAAGTAATGAGGTTTTGTACATGTGAAATGTACACCAATGCAAATCGTAGACAACTATATTTACATCACATTGATATTTACCATTATGAATTACAACAAATGTATCCTAACCAACATTATACGTCAATCATAGAACAAATCTTACGATAATAGACCTTTACTCGTAACCCCGAAACCGATTACATTAAGACCCCATACTCTATACCATAAAACTGGAAACCCTGGCGCTTAAATCGTAATCTGTAACACATAACGTCTTTCTGGTACCGCATCATTACATGAATATATACTACATATAAGTTTCTGCCCAAAATAATACTCAGATTCAGCTTTCCCGCCCAAAACAGCGTGACTTGCTTAAACAGTACCACTACCTCCCCAAATGATACCACTTCCTCCCAAACAGGTACCACAACCTGCCAAAATGAAAAATATTCCACAACCTGCCAAATGACATATATTCTCTGAAAAAAAAATGTTATCCCTTCCTTCTCATTTGCAACCTGTCAAATGACAGATATTCCACCAAATATCATGTCTATCCCTAACCCTAATACATGCCATGAAAGTGATGGATTGTTGACATTGTGTCAATATGAAGCTGAATGTTTTAGCTTTGAAGTCACAGAAACCACACTCATGTACCAATTGCTGATACATGTTACTCGGATGAGAATAAGTATCTCGTACCAGTTCGAGTAACACTTCTTATCGATGTTATACCACTTTGCGCCTCCACTATACCAAGTTACGCTTCTTTAGTACCGCATCTTGTAAAATTAATACCAGATGAGAATGAGTAATATCTCGTACCAGTTCGACTAACGCTTCTTATCATTGTTATACCACTTTACGCCTCCACTATACCACTTTACGCTATTTTAATACCGCATCTTATAAAATTAATACCAAATCAGAATAAGTAATATCTCGTACTAGTTCGAGTAACGCTTCTTATCGTTGATATTCCGCTTTACGCCTCTACTATACCACTTTATGCTGTTTTAATACCCAACATTACTAAATTAATACCAGATGATAATAAGTAATAACCCGTACCAGTTCAAGTAATGCTTCTTATCGTTGATATACCACTTTATGCCTCTACTATACCACCTTACGCTTTTTTAGTACCTCATCATATAAAATATATACCAAATTAGAATAAGTAATATCTCGTAGCAGTTCGAGTAACGTTTCTTATCGTAACTATACCACTTTACGCCTATATTGTACCGATTCTTATGGTATGTATACCACTTTATGCCTTTCGCATACCACACAACGAACACTCAATTTAAACAATTTTTTTCTGGCGATTTCAGTTTCAGTTCGTTAATCTTCAGGGACGAACGATTGATTAACCACTAAGGCACGACGTAATTGTCAAGTTATGGGTCTCTCGAATTTATGCATATTAGCTTTAATTTCGACCAAAAAAATGCTCGATTTATCTTAGTTGCGAAATGAATTTCTAGAAATTATTCTCACAGATCTTAAATCTGACGACGTATATATCATTGACATCGACAAGTACACATCAGATTTGATTTTGTGCCCAGTATGATCAAAAAGTTACGGCAAAATCGATCATCCAAATAGTTTTTTCGATTGATAACATTTGTATAACATCTAGTAACACAATATAGCGATATCATACCTCTTTATATAATACCTATAAGGGCATTTTCGTCAAATCATAATTGTGTCCTTGAATTTATTTAATGTTGGTCCTTAAAACTATATTTTGTGTGAGGAGGGCCTGAACTCAAACTCAATCTTACGAGGGGGCCTGAAATAGAAAGCGCCCTTCAAAAAATGGTTTTTGATGATGTGACAGATTACAAAGTCTTGTCATTTTGCATGGGAGTTTTTCGATCATAAAGAGTTATTCAGAAGCACATAGTTGAAAGTTGAAACTTCACTTTGCGATCGACAGCTATTTGCGATCGCTAATTATTTTCGATCGTAAAAGAGATTTAATCAATTTTTCGATTGATAACTATTTTCAAACAGTAGTATCAAAAATTACTGAAGCTTACAAACACAGAATTCAAAATTCAACCCAAAACAATTAATAATGATGATAAAGCATGGGTTATTGATCGAAAATCATACAATAACAGTCCTAACACAGAATCAAACCAGAAAACAGCAAAACATGTCAAATTTTTCCGGAATTCGATGAATTTTATGAAGAACACGAAGAACACAATTTATCACAGATCCGACCGAAACAGCAAATTAGGCTACCAAAGTCCGCGTAATCGATCGAAATCATGCAACTGACAAGAACAAACACTCAATTTACCACAATCAAAGCAAAATCGGTTAAATTTTTGAAAAATCAGATTAAGAGCTTGAAGAACACTTTTCAATTAAATCTTCAAAATTTGCTAACATGTGTGGTTCGATCGAACGAAAACAAGCTCAGATCAATTAGAAACACACAATCAAACCTTAATAACATCAAAACAAGTCGAACTAAGAAAAATCAGATTGAAAATCAGCGATGAACAGTGCCAATTTCGCGATGAACAGTAATTTTTCGTGATGAACAGTGACATCGCACGATGAACAGTAACTCACGAAAAAAAAATTCCAGATTTTCAAAATTCGATCCTAATTTCGATTCAAATCCTAACACGCTCGGCTCTGATACCAATTGTTAGGTCCTTTTTTATCCAACGCGGATCAAATCGATTGATAATCTTTATAAATTCAGATTTAAGATCGAAGATTACCTAGTTGAAAGCTTACGAGAGAAGAAACGTTGAAAGCAAAGGTTTGGCGCTAATTCTTCTCTCCAAAATTCTCGATTCTAATTTTTCGATCTGAAAACCACACTAAGCGCACTCCTAATTTTCTTAGGAGTTCACTTATATATACCACCTCGTGGTCATTTTGGGTGAAAATAAATTCGATTTTGTGCGTTATTAGTGTTCGATTGACTGATAGACGAAAACTGGAGTTTAATGGTTTAATTACGTCGAAGAACTTTCTCGATCGCAAACAGTGTAAATTGATTCTCAAATTCGATTAAATCACTGTATGCATCGTAAAAGATTTTCGATCGCAAATGTTGTCAAGTTAATCATTAAAATAATTAACGCTGATCGAAATTTATTTACTATCGAGAAAACTAATTTTGATTTTATGCGAATGTTGTCAAGTTAATCATTAAAATAGATGCAAATGTCTTCAAAAATCTCGAGCGTAAAACTTACAGTCGAAAATTTCGATTTCAATCTTGTTCTCGATCGAAAATTTTAAATGGCGATATTAATTTCTCGATCGTAAAAACTCGCCCCGAAATTTTGACCGATTGAAAATTTTTTCAATAGTTGACTTAGTCTCTGATTGAAAATTTTCTCGATCGTAAAATTGATCGACTACAGTCTCGATTTCAACTTCAACACTTAGAAAATTTTTCTCTAAGTCTTTTACCCTGTAGCGAACATTAGCGAATAAAATTTTCTCGATCGAAAAATTAAACTGAGTTATTACAATTGAAATCAATGCATAGGAAATCAATTTGAAAACCAGTTTTATCGAGCGAAAAATTTCTCGGCATGAACAGTGACATTACCCGCGATTAAACACTTCGAAAATTTTCAAACTATTTTTCAAGCGTTAGGTGTTTAATTCTAAATTACCATCATGCCGTTACATTTTTTAAAAATCAAGAATCCTATATGCATATCATACGATTTCAATTCAAAATTCATCAAACATGTCATGACTTGATACAATATTATAGTTTGATGAATTAAATTCATTTTCGAACTAATATCAAAAATTATGAACTAATGATTTGTTATATTTCTTATTTTTTTCAGATGGATCGCTATCCAACATATAATCACATATACGAGAAGTCCTTATACCTCAATGTCCACAACACGAACTTTCAATTGGACCTGGCCACCTTCCGGTGTCCAGACGACATTATCGTGTCTATCCTTCAAGGCCATCCACTATGGCATGTACTTACCGTGACGGCATCAGTGCTGATGGTCTACCTCCAGCAGTTTTGGGGGATGATCAAGAGCATCATCTTGGACGGGGGATACCATTTCACGACGGTTGTAGGGACGAGGCACATCTGCATGGGCAAGAACGAGTTCAGAGCTCTACTTGACCTCCCTCACAGCCAAAACTACGACCCTCTCCCATCAGATGAAGAACTGGTGGCTGATTTCCTTCAAATGGGTTACCGTCAGCCGCTCACCAAGCTGGCTCAGGTTCAGAGCAACGGTATCCCTCACCCATGGAAGACACTGTTCGGGATCGTGAACAAGTGTCTATCTCCGAAGCACGCCGGCTTCGACAAAGGCAACGGCCTTATACTCCGGATTTTTCACGGAGTCGTGTTCCCGCGGAATTACGATTTCGCTCAGCTGATCTGGAACGACCTTGCAGAACAGATCAGACAAAAGGAGAACAAGCGGTCCAAGAACGTGCCGTACGCGAGATGGTTCTCCGTCATCATCCGCCAACACATGGAGATGTAGCGCAGAACATTCCTCACCTGCCCCCGGGAGGAAACTACCAGCCGCCCCGGCTCAAATTCTTCCACAACCCAAGGCTGGTGGACCTTGCACAGCCTTCAATGGCCATATCTCTCAACCTTCTTCGGCTCGCTGACCCCACAGGAGCTGAATATCAGAGATACTGCCGGGAACATCACCTCACCGAGGAAATGATTAGAGGGCCCCCGACTGATGTACATATGAGCCCTCCCCAACCGCAACATCACCAAAGCCCTGACGACGCGATGATAGATGTTGTCGCCCAGGAGCTTCAACAGGAGTCTCCATTGGTCGAAGAGCCAATGCCCGACGTAGATGATACCTTGATAGACGTCGTGGCTACTGAGATGGCGCTCGAGGCTCCTATACATGAATATCAAGTGGAAGTGCCCGTTCATGTTGGCATGCTCGAAGAAACCATTGAGGAGGTTCTTCAACCAGTAGCACAGCCCGAAGTAGAAATAGGGCAAAGCTCTCTTCCACCGGTGACGGATCAGGCACTGGAGGACGTCGATCGTGACCTCACTCCTCACGCGGCCACCCCGTCTGACACGGAGTCTGACGAGGAAATAAGTCTGATAAGGAGGACTCCCAGGAGACTTAGCATTCAGCTGGAGTCCCTCTTCCCGGCCGTCACCAACGCACCAGATACTACGCTGACCACATCTACAAGTGTTGCTGGCTTCTTCGCTCAATCTTGAGCCGCAACCAATTCTCGTGGTGTCTGGTTCGCAGGCGCAACCCGAGCCTGCCATAACACCCATAGAGCCGAATCTCCAAGATTCGACTCAAGTATTGGGTGGAAGTCTCATACAGTCACAACCTCAAGTGACTGTGAGCCAACCTGAAGAGTCGATGTCTACTCAAGGGTTGATAATGGGCGACATCAGTCGTCCTGGTCCATCCAAGGAGGTGTCCGCACCGTTTGTGACGAACGAGCAATTCCAAGCCGCTCTCTCCGCTGCAGTTCAATCGATTGAAGACAAAATAATGGAGAGAGTGTATACTGCCATAGAGACATCCCGCAGAGACACCGGGAAAGCATCTGTCTCCGAAGGCACCTCGTCACAACCCACCCTCACACCTCCACAACCCACACCCACCGACCTTTTAGCTACTTCATCCATCCTCATCAACCCATACACCATACCCATAACCGAGCTCCACGACATTCTACTCGCCCGACTGATCGGCCTCTCCAACCGGTCGCCTCAAGAAGAGTCTCTTTACAGGCGATTGGTGGATCATCCTGGGCCACCTACTGACACTTGCCGAGGCCAAGACTCCCGCTCAAGACGCCGACATGACGACCCTGACGATCAGGATCCTCATGAGGGGGAGAAGAGGCTAAGGACATCTACAAGTGGCCAAAGACAAGGCCCGGGCACTACACAAACAAGCGCTGGAGCTGGTGAAACCCAAACCCAAACCCAAACACAAACCACCCACACCATGCACCGCACCGCCCACATCGACCCACCAACCTTTCACCTCAGGACGCCTCCACCCACACCACCGATCTACTCAAGCCCCTTGCTTTCGGAAGAAGAAGCAAGTGCTGCGATGCTTGTAGCCCGAGCAGCTACCCAAGCTACTCCCTCAGTTGCTCCAGACCAACCGGGACCATCAGGACATGGCGTCAATCCACACGAAGTTCCATACAGATACATCTTCGAAGGACAATGGATGACCCATTCCATGCCCGATGAGCATCAAAGACAACGGCTTCAGGACGTTCGGCATTTTCTACAACAGGCATCCGTGGACCTCGTTATCATAGAAGACGACGAACTTCAGGAAGGTGAAGACTACCAACTAGACATCCCAAGGCTATCAGAGTCGATCACACAATGAGCGGCTTCCCCCACAAGGCAATGCAGGGACCGTTCGGGTCGACACGCCGTGGGAAAATATTCAAATCGAAATCCCCTTCCTTGAAGAAGTTCGTGAACACATCTGGAGGTCACCAGATAGGGTCAAGAAGCTTAATGAATTCGAGCTAAGAGGGATCTCTCACTGGGATCAGCAGAAGAGGATGACATATCTATGGATGCTGACCCAACTAGGACCAAACGTAAGGCTGGGGATGACTAAAGGACAAGTCAAGAACCATTACAAGAGTCTCTGCTGATGAGGTGTACAAAAGGAGGACTTCCAACACCTCACTACGTCATTGAGCGAGTGGACAGAACCCGAGAGGAACTAAGCGAGAGCGACCTACCGTACATCCCTGCTGATGAGGTGTACAACCTCTACAAGCTGTACGTGGAAAAGTACAAAGGCCCTCAAGGCTTCATCAAGAAATAAAGCCTCGAAGGGCTCTACCATGATGCGCCAAGTCAAGTACTTCACCGCACAGGACCTTCAGATGGCTCTGGAGAGCAACATGAAGAAGGTTAACATGGCCGAACCACTCAACAAAGGACCTGAGATCGAAGGGCTTCCAAGCAATCATGTACACATCAGCTCAGTCATAGGCATCACCTACAACAATCCAATTGCCCAGAAGACTAGGTTGATGCTGAAGACAGAGATTCAAAAGTTTTGCGATGGAACGCTCAAGGTCATCAGGCGGAATATCGAGCAGAGGTTGGAAGAAATCAACCGAGACACTATGCTGAGGATCCACAGGTTCGTGAGAGAACAGCTGCTCCTGATGGAATTGGTAGATGACATCGAGGAACGTCTAAAGCTTAGGAAGACGATAAGGGATTATGAGCATGAGCTGGGCTTGCGCAGATCGTACTATGCCCGACGAGGACAAATAGTGCGGAGACGCAATCAAGCACAAAGGGGGAGATTGTAGAGTATACTTTTAGAATTGTGCTTGATTTCATTAGTTGTCCTTGTAATTAGGGGCGTTTTATATAGTTGTCCTTAGTTTAGGACTTGTTTGTTATTTATACCAAGTTTGTTTGGTATAAATAGGATTGTACACATTGAGCTTAATAGAGAAAGTTTTGAAAATTGATCCGAAAGACTTGCAATTCAATTTATAGAGAGAGAAACAACAGTAACTTTCTCACTCTACTCGAATTCTCTCTCTCGTTCTTCATTAGAGTTTTTCGATTGAATCTTAATGTCAATCGTTATCATCGAATTACTTAGAATTCATGCCTAGGATCATAGAGTTGTTAATCGTATGACCTAACAGCCACAGTTGAATGGCGTAGCCAAACGTAGAAACCGAACTTTATTAGATATGGTTCGTTCTATGTTAACCTATACAGATTTACCGATGTCAATGTGGGGACACGCGCTATTGACAGTGGCGTATACCATAAACCGGTGTCCCTCGAAGTCTGTTAACGGCATTCCGTATGAGATATGGACTGGTCGTTTACCCAACTTATCACATATTAGGATTTGGGGTTGCCCCGCCTATGTGAAAAAGTTGAAAACAGACAAACTGGAGTCTAGGTCAATGAAAGGACGTTTCATAGGTTACCCCGAAGACTCTATGTGGTACCTATTCTATTTTCACGATGATCAGAGGATCGTTGTGGGCCTGCACGCACACTTTCTCGAGGAAGAGTTCATTCGAGATTGTGGCGTTGGCGGAGAGGTCACTCTCGAGGAGCAGTTGACCGAAACGCCCTCACAGAATTTGGAATCGGATGGTCCGCGCGAACTAGTCTTGCGACGATCTGAAAGGATGCCACACCAACCACAGCGGTATGGCATGTCACATATCGAACACGATTATGTTGCGACTAGGGGACTTCTAAGAGAAGAGCCCGCTACTTTCGATCAAGCTATATCCGATGTTGACTCAACGAGATGGGTTGAGGCTATGCGGGCTGAGATGGACTCAATGTACTCCAACAAAGTCTGGACACTTGTAGACCTATCGACCGGTTTTAGACCAATTGGTTGTAAATGGATATACAAGAGAAAGATTGGATCTGACGGCCAAGTTCAGACGTACAAGGCCAGGTTGGTTGCCAAGGGCTATAACCAAAAAGAAGGAGTCGACTATGAGGAGATTTTTTTGCCTGTAGCCATGATCAAGTCTATCCGCATAATGCTCTCAATAGCCGCACACTATGATTATGACATTTGGTAGATGGACGTCAAAACGGCATTCCTTAATGGATTCATCAATGAGGAGATCTATATGGAGCAGTCAAAAGGTTTTGAGTCGCATGCAGATGCTCACAAAGTGTGCAAACTGAATCGGTCCATTTATGGACTGAAACAGGCCTCTCGCAGCTGAAACCTACGTTTCGATGAAGCAGTTCGAAACTTCGAATTCGAGAAAAACGTAGATGAACCATGTGTCTACAGAATGTCAGGCCCAACTCCTGATTCTACATATTCTCGCGTATTCCTATGTGCCTAGCAATTTGCAAGTGCTCAAGTATGCCAAAAATACGTATAAAATTTTTCATTTTCCATTTATGTAATGGAACGTTGTCTTTGTACAAGTCAAAAGAATACATATCGAATGCTTTCGTTCTAAACATGTCCTAAATACAAAGGCGAAGGTGTGTCGGCACAACAAAAATCTCCTATGCGCCCGGCCTTACTGGTCGTCATCCACCCACACACTTTCACCCCAAAAGCAGCGCGGAGCTCCAAAAGATCGGCCTTGCCTTCAAAACGCGATCACGTACCTTGGTCACTAGTGCCTACAACACATAACATAAAAGAATGAGCCACCGAGGCTCAGTAAGCAGAAATCATGCACGTATGCACATGTCCCTTTCCCCGCAACGGCAGTCTACGCCGAAGCATGTAACACTCGCAAAGGCGATCCGCACCGATGCATATCACACTTGCAAAGGCGATCTGCACCGATGCATATCACACTCGCAAAGGCGATCCGTGCCGATGCATATAACGCATGTACTAACGTACTCAGGGCCATCGGCTAGTCTCACTATGCACCACAAAGAGCTCACGTCCCTTAGGGACAATACGAAAGCGGTCCACGCCGGATGGATGAACCCTAGGATGCACATCGTTCCCCTAGGTCGCCATACGAACCCGGTCGTCCCCGACTGTCCGGCGGTCGCTCACGCTGGTAGCCCACGCTGAGGTCGCCTACACCAGGGTTCCATCATGTGTCGCTTATACCCTCAGGTCGCACCCTCCAGGTCGCACCTTACCTCCACGGGCCACGCCCAATCATATCCATAGGATGTCCACATATATATGATTTACATAATATTACGACGATGCTAAACGCCGCCCTGGTAGCATAGTGGACAGCGCCTGACTCAATTGCGAGTCGACACACCTGCCCATATCGGCAAGTCCTCGTCGCGTACAAGCGACATATCATCATAAACTCGTCCAGAACTTGGATAGGAATCTTGAGTCACGGTCTGAAACTATCGACAATGGTATTCCGTGGAGTCTCACTATCTCTTGGATATATAGTTCCGCATATCGCTCCATGGAAAACATTGTACTTATCGGCAGAAAATGGGCAGATTTCGTAAGTTAGTCTACGATTGCCCAGATTGCGTCGTGCCCTTTCACGTTTTTCGGCAATCCGCTCACAAAGTCCATCGTTATATTGTCCCATTTCCATTCCGAGATTGGTAAGGGCTGCAGCGTTCCTGCCTGCCGTTGGTGTTCCGCCTTAATTCGTTGGCAAGTAAGGCACTGACTCACGAATTTGGCTACATCTTTCTTCATTCCTGGCCACTAGTAGTTCATCCGTAAGTCTCTGTATAACTTCGTAGCTCCAGGATGTACTGAGTACGGTGTGGTATGCGCTTCCGCCATTATAGTCCGGTGAAGCTCCGCATCATCAGGTACATATAACCTGCCCCTGTAATACAGACTTCCGTCATCTCAGAATGCAAAGTCCGTGGCTGGCTGCTCTGCTTGTGTTCTTTTAACCTTGATATAGAACTCGTCATTCTCCTGTGCCTTTTTGATTTGCTCCAACAGCGTCGGTTGCAGTGTCAAAGCCGCTAGTCTCGTCTCGACTTCACCAAATGGCACGGTCTCCACTTCAAGTCGTTGCAGTTCCGCGCTCATCGTTTTTCGACTTAGAGCGTTAGCTACCACGTTTGCCTTCCTTGGGTGGTAGTTGATCACGCAATCGTAGTCCTTCACCAATTCTAGCCACCTCCTCGGTCTCATATTTAGCTCTTTCCGGGTGAGGAAGTACTTTAAACTCTTGTGGTCGGTGTAGATTTCGCACCTTTCTCCGTACAGGTAGTGCCTCCAAATCTTTTTTTTTTTTTTTTTTGGGAAAGGGTCACTAAATAAATAAATAAAAAAAGACACAGATCCGCTCAGAGAGCACAAAACCCACCGGTAACAGGCTACCAGCTCACAACCAAGGAAAAATGAAACATGTCCCTAGGGCAGAGCAAAAAAAGTCCAAACGTAAAAACAAATAACAACCAAACATTTCCAGCCGTATCATCCAACGTCAACGTGAGGATCAGCATCAGCATCATTGTCCGTCGTCTCGAAAGTAGCAAGAACCTCAAACATGTTGTGATAGTGTGTCTCAATAACCTTGCTACCGGATGCATCGTCACTGCTAGGTCTACTCGAACGCTTATCATGTTCGAAGATAGGGGTAGAAGTGCGTTTCTTGCCATCCCCCACAAGGCCATTCATGTTGGCCGCCTCAGTAACAATGACTTTTCCTTTGTCAGCCAAGCGGTTACCTTCTCGACTTGGAGGCGCCACCGTAGTCGGCCTTGTCGGCCGAGGCGCCTGGATGTGAGTGTGTTTCTTGGCCGAGTTCTTAGGTGGTGGTTTCGGCCGGTTGGTAGGGCAAGCCGCGGTACTATGGGCCCAAGAGTCGCATGTCGAGCACTTACGAGGCCGCCACTCGTATTCAACACTAACGGGCACCACACCCGAGGAGCCACCATCCTTAGTTGGGATGTGGACGTTGAACCGCTCAATCAAAGGGTCCGCCAAAGCAACTTCAATGCACACCCTAGCATACTCAAGGCGTTCCTCCCGAGCCGTCACAGCGTCCGCAAATAGAGGCTTTCCAAGCACACTTGCAACGATTCCCAAACCGGCTTGTGTCCAAAATTCCGTTGGGACGTTCCGGAGACGAACCCAAAGCGGAACAGCCGAATGCGGTTTCTTTTCAAACGAAAATCCCGTACGCCACTTCTCGAGAAAGAGAGGCTGTCCCTGTAAGAGCCACGGACCGCCATCCAAAGCCATTGCAGTGGCCTCCTCTGTGCTAAAACGAAACATGAAAAAACCATTAATCGTCGATCTAACCTCGACAAGGTTTTTCCAAATAGACCTGACATAGCGTTCCACATGAGGGAAATACGGTCGCTTCCCAAGGAAATACCCGACAAGCGTGTGCTCCCACCGAGTGACGCCTTGTTGAGCAACTTCCCAAGAGGGCCGAGCCGCCGCTATACCATCGACGACAGTGGGCGCCGTGTAAGAAAGAGGGAGACGAGTCGAGCTAGGTGACCCCCCACGGCTAGTGAGAAGCCGGTTGCTGTTAGCGCCAAGAACAACCTCGGAAAAAGATGGGCCGGGATATGGGGGTCCATGTTGGAGCGCCGCCCCAAGAGGGCTGTGGTGCTGCACTGGTGTGCCAGCGTTCGCCGGCAAAGGTCTAGGGGTAGGCCCATGCACAGTAACGGAGCCATGGCCGACAGAAGCATTCTCTGCGAGCAGACCGAGGGTAGACGAGTCCTCCGGCACAGTGGGATTCGCCTCCATCGTAGCGTCGGCACCAGTCATCAACGTCGGCCCTGTGCCCAGATCCGTCGTCGCCAACTCCATGTCGCGAGTAGAGGAGGCCATAGGAGGCCTAATAGATGAGGCCTTAGAAGGGTTAGTGTTGTTGGCCGGCCCAGTAGAAGTCGGCCCAATAGATGAGGCCTTAGATGGGCTAGTGTTGTTGGCCGGCCCAGTAGAAGTCGGCCCAGGTGGAGAATGGGTCGCCCCAACAACCCCATAGGGCCCAAAGGAGCTCGTCTTGGTCGGCCCATTAAGAAGGGCCCCAAGTGATGATTGGGCCTCAGCCATGGGAACCCTAGGCCCATTAGTTTGGTAGTTTGAAACCCTAGAGGGGCCGGAAAATTGAAGCGCCGTCTCACCAGCCGACGGCTGGTCGGAGTCGTGCTGGGCATCCCCGTGCGGGCCTTGGGCAAAAGGCGGCGGCGGCGGCGTCCCCTGGCGGAGGGGCGGACGGTGATCTTCAAAAGCATTTCGCAGCGGTTCGATAGTGGTCGTGCGGCGCTTGCGACGCTGCGGTTTCTTAAGCGGGACCGGCGCGGCCGGTGGGGGGGGCGAAGCCACCATGTCGGCAGACCCAAGCAGCGGCGGCGTATTGGCTTTTGACACCGGCGATCCATTCAACGACGGCATAGTGGCCGGTTTCGAGGGCAGCGGGTCATTAGCAACGTCCCGAGCGCTCGAGACGTCGGCCTCAAAGGCCGCCATGTCAAACCTATCCGAGGTATACGGAAAAGTCCTACAAAGAAAGGAAAACTCCGGCACAGGTCCCGACGGAAAACAGAAGCCATGGGAGGCGCCAACAAGGAGAATACGAAAGGTTTTTGGACGGAAAACACACGCCAAGCCTAAAACCCTTCCATCGCCGTCTGAGCCCGGCGAGGGAGGGTGGTCGGACGTTCACCGGCGGCAGTCAAGATGGCGGTGATGACTCTGGTGGCGGATGGTGAAGGATGGTGGTGGTGGAAGGTGGCGGGATGTGAGAGGTGTTAGGGTTTGGAGAGAGAATTCGCTAGAGAGAGAAAGCTAGAGAGAGAGTATGGAAGAGCCCATACGGTTTTTGAAAATTCTCCATGCGGCGGCGTGCCTCCAAATCTTGAGAGCAAAGACCACAGCTGCTAGCTCTAGGTCGTGCGTAGGGTAGTTCTTCTCATACTCCTTCGGCTGTCGTGAGGCATAGGCCACTACGTTTCCGTTTTGCATCAATACGCATCCGAGCCCATTCTTTGAAGCGTCGCTGTAAACGGAAAATCCCCCTGTTCCTGAGGGTATTGTCAGCACTGGGGCGGTAGTAAGCCGCTTCTTCAGCTCTTGGAAGCTTCGCTCGCATTCTTCGCTCCATTGAAAAGGAGTGTTCTTTCTGGTTAACTTCGTCAGCGTAGAGGCGATCTTCGAAAAGTCCTTTATGAACTTCCTATAATAGCCCGCTAAGCCTAGGAAGCTCCGTTCTTCTGTCACGTTGGTCGGCTGCGACCAGTTATTAATTGCTTCGATTTTGCTTGGATCTACTGAGATTCCCGCTCCAGAGACAATGTGTCCCAAGAATGCTACTTGGTCCAGCCAGAACTCACACTTTTTGAATTTGGCATACAACTGCTTTTCCTGCAATACCCCAAGTACTACCCGCAGGTGTTGTTCGTGCTCTTCCCTCGTCTTCGAGTATATGAGGATGTCGTCTATGAATACGATCACGAACTTGTCCGGATAGGACTTGAACACCCGGTTCATTAGGTCCATAAAGGCCGCTGGCGCGTTAGTCAGCCCGAAAGGCCTGACTAGAAACTCAAAATGCTCGTATCTTGTGCTGAACGCCGTCTTAGGAACATCATCTTTTCGAATTTTTAGCTGATGGTATCCCGACCGCAAATTGATCTTAGAGAACACCGTAGCACCCTGTAGTTGGTCAAAGAGATCGTCTATTCTGGGCAGAGGATACTTGTTCTTGACTGTTAGCTTGTTCAGTTCTCTATAGTCTATACACAGCCTCATTGAGCCATCTTTCTTTCGCACAAATAAAACTGGCGCACCCCAGGGAGAAAAGCTGGTCTGAATAAACCCTTTCTGTAGAAGTTCGTCTATCTGTTCCTTCAGCTCCTTTAGTTCGGTCGGTGCTAACCGGTACGGGGTCTTGGACACTGGTGCTGCTCCCGGCACCAGGTCGATTGTAAACTCGATTTCTCTGTCTGGGGGTAGCCCGGGCAAGTATTCCCGAAATACGTCCGGGAACTACTTAATTACGGGTACAACTTCAAGTTTCGTATAGGAATTTACTTCTGCCTTCAGCGCAAACACCAGGTATGCCTCGCATCCGGCTTTGATTAGTCGTTGGGCCTTTAACGTCGAAATCTTAGGAACAATTCCTCTTCCGCCCGTCCCCTCGAAAATGAAAGGTTCTTCCCCTTCTATGCTAAACGTGACCACCTTACGGTTACAGTCTATCACTGCTCCGTATTGTGAGAGCCAGTCCATCCCGAGAATCACCTCGTAATCGTTCATCGGGATGCTTAAATCTACCGGCAATTCTTTGTCGCCGACTAAGACTGGGCAATTCCTTAATAATTGACTAGTCCTAGTTGGTGCCCCGTTTGGGATCGCTACACTATAGTCGCATTCCGCTCGTTCAGGCGTTACCCCGAGTTTCGTCACATATTGGATGGATGCAAATGAGTGGGTCGCCCCGGAATCTACTAAGATGCATGTGGGTGTTTGGTGGATAAGGAGGGTACCTATCACCACCGCCGGGTTGTTCTCCGCTTCCTCTGATGTGATGGTGTACACCCGAGCCGGCACCATCTGAGGCCCTGCTTGGCTCCCGGCCTGACTCCCCGAAGCACCTTCCGGGCACTGTCTCACGAAGTGGCCCGGCTTCTGTGGCACCCCGCCATTTACAACTCTATTCTTATACTAATTTACGTGACTAAAGAAAATATAAAATATATTACATACGAAAATCCCGGTAAAATTTTTCATTTTAAATAGCAAATCATACACTGCTAATTTACAATACAAATGCTGCTCAAATTTTACATACAATACAAACATATCTTACAAAAGCACATCATAATTTAACATAGCGCCCGCCACACAGGTCGCATCCATGTACACACCACCCTCAAAAGTCACCGGAAGTTCCAGAAGGACCAGCCTCGCCTTTTACAGGTTCACGTACCGTGTTCACTGCGTCTACAACACATAAAAACATGGGATGAGCTATAAAGCTCAGTAAGTGGAAATATGCATGTATGCACGAGTCAACTAGCAAAAGCATCCGCGCCAGTGCTTTCTAATACTCACATACTCATATTTCTTTAATCATTTTCTTTTCCATTTCCTTCTTATTTCTATCAGGCCCATAGCTAACTTACTACTTGCACCACCATAAAATGAGCTCAAATCCTATTCAGATACAATACGATAGTCAACCCACTCTGGTTAAGATAAACTAGGGTTTATCTCCAGTTTTATCGTTCACAAGGTCGCCCCTCTATCTGGCGATCGTCCTTTTTCATTGCGGTTGCCTTTCCTGGCACTCTGGCTTACGCCATGTGTCTCGTCCAGGTGACCCTCGTCCGCTACCTAAATAATTTAGGTACATACATTCGACGGTTTACCCCCGTCATGGTGCCTTTGTAGAAGTAGCTATACTATGACTCTTCATGAGTCTACATCAAATACTAATGTCTTCAAACATATTTTGTTTTCAAGACGATCATATACTGTGCATACTCATACTTCTAATCCTCACATCATTCATGTATGCACATGCTCATGTCACATAATAATGCAATAAATGTTTACTATGCAAAAGCATATCTAAACATTTCACTTCATCAATCATCACCACATATTCACATCAAAGCACATAGTCACATAAACCAAATACATATAACACAAATTATGTGTTGTAGGTGAGATTCCCACTTACCTGACGTCCTTAAGCTAATCGCTAACCGGTCTGTTGAGTTTCCTAAAATATCGTCCTTTAACCACGAAAAGACAATAAAATCAGTTTATATATTATATTAGTTGACTACGTAAATTTTCGTTCGGAAATTCCATCATAAAGGACGTTTGCCTATACCGTAAATTGACCCTGAAGACACCGAGAGGCAAATTATGATCGGGCGTTACGAGAGACTATGCCCATTAGACTCAGAATATTTTTCTGATTAAATAGTGTAAAAATAATTTTCCTAAAAAGGCGATAATTTTTTTTTTTAGAACTTAAAACGTTTTATTTCAAGTGACCTGATTCGCGAAGTGCATTACATGAACCCGCGAAATTCTACACAGTGAACCGAATTCGCAAAGTCCCTATAGTTCATAAAAACAATTCACGAACTCATAGTAACAATTCACGAATTCAACCAATTCGCAAAACTGGATTCGCACACTCTCAAATTCGCGAAGTCTCATGGATTCGCGAAACTTTGTACAGTGGATCGAATTCGCAAAGTATAACCCGTGAAATAGAATTCGCGAACTAGGACTCGCCAAGTTCGACCGACCCGCAAAACTCATATCGCATATCTTCAGTTCGCAAAAATTTAGTTCGCACTCCCTAACTTCGCGAACCTCTCATGTAAAATCCGCGAACTGATTCGCAATTCGCAAACTACAATTTGCGAGTTCTTACAAACGAAATTCACGAACTCACTGAATCCACAAAACTTCACACAGTTCGCGAAATTTCTTCCAACTCGTGAAACTCTCAATTCGCAAACTAATTCGCGAACTGCTAAAATTCACGAACTCTCATTTCACGATCACGCAAACACTGTTATTACCCAGAAACTTAAAACTTTCGATTAAAATCCATTTCCTTCAAGAACGCGATGAACATCTTAAAAACCTCGAAATATATTTAGACCCTTAAATTTAAAAATCTGTATAAAACTTACACAGATCTAGCTTCTCGTATCTAACGCACTTAAAACATACTAAATCATAACGTAAAGCTTAAAGATTAAGGTAAGAAATTTATACCCTCTCCAAGCTCGAGTTTGACTTCTGCTTTAGCTTCTCTCTAAATTCCTAATTCTCGCTAATTACCAAATGAGGTGTTTCATTTCTTTTCTTTATCTCGTCCACTTGAGGTTAATGATAGTTAAATGACAAAATATTTTAACCTAATCCCTATCTTAAATCACGTAAAGTTTCTCCTTTGATAAAATCTTTTCAAAGACCCACTATTACAATAATAAGTTACAAAATTCTCCTCCCTTCGAATCCATAATTCACATGTTAGTCCTAAAATTCACATACTGCACATTCCTTAATTTCGAAACTTCATCTTTCGAAATTAATCCTTCAAAAATTCCTCTCATTATTATAATTTCAATACTCGTCATGAAATCAGTATTCCACATAAACACATAATAAATAAAAATATGCAATCATATAATCACGTAATATGCATGCAAATTTATTGGCCGGCTTACTTACGGAACCCGGGTATTACAGCTTCCCACATCTAAAACATACGTTGGCCCGTGTGTTGCAGTTTCCAAAGTGCCTCTTTCCGCACTTCTGGCAATTCGGAATCGGCGCTGCCCCTTGGTTCTGATTTGGGTTTGGGGGCCTGTTCATCGTCCCCTGAGGTTGTTGCGGAGGTCTGTTCTGGAATTTATTCTTCCCGCCTTTGGGCACGAACTGGCGTTTTTGGTCTCCCCCACTCCACTGTGCCCCTTGCATCTGCGCAAACTTGCGCTTTGCCTCTTGTAATACCCGTAAGTTTTAAAACGGGATTTTGATGTAAATTAATAATATGAATTGCTAAGTAGGAAGTTAGTGATGAAATTTAAATATTTTCAAAGGAAGTCTAAAGGTTAAATAATAATAATAATAATAATAATAATAATAATAATAATGGAATACATGGAAATGGGCTAGAGTTAATATTTAAACAAAGGCCCAAGAGTATTATATAGGATAAGATCAACGTTACTTGTGCTCAAGGCAACTTAACGTTACCCCTAGCTTGTCCCATCAACTAATGGCTAAAGATGGTATAATACTTATATACACGATTTTATCAAGAAAAGGAACACCCTCATGTGAAAAATAGTGAAACACGAACAAAACTAGAGAAGAAAGGGAATTTCTAACAAGCTCGAGCACTCAACAGCTTACGGTATGCTAAGAATTCGAAATTTAATAATCTTGTTTAAATACATGTCTATCATACGCATGTCCTTACTTAATTAGATGATGATCTTAGGGGAGTTCGAAATTCATTATGTTTGAAAGATTTAGGGTCTTTAAACTTTAACTCATAATCATGAGTGTTAGCTGACGAGATTTAAGCTTTAATCATTTTCGAAAATACTATATATTTCCTAAGGATTTAACATTAGACCGTACACCTTCTGGTTTAGCATGGTTTTGAAAAGGGGTGATTTCGATAGTTTAATTGGTTCTTTAGGAATTTAGTGTTTTAAGGTGGATCGTTTTCTGGAATTAGTACAATCTTGGAAGATGATTTCAATAAATATTGTTTTTAGGGTTTTAGGAGAAGCACGATCTTGGAAGATCTTGATATGGTATCCTACCATAGTTAGATTTCGAGCTGTTTGATGCATCATAAAAAGTCGACATTAATAGGAACTCGACATCACTAGATTTCGACATTTTTAGGGAATAGTTGCCTTATACGAAGATGTCAAGATGTTTTCAAAAGTGGTACTGTCTCGACATTTATAAAACGTGATATGACCCTGACAGTTAACCAAAGATCTCGGCAAGCTCATAGATCTCGACATTTGTATTTCGACATTTGTATGATATCGGCATTACTATAGGATGTCGATATGGCTTGACGACTTCGACGTTAGTTATATATATATATATAGATCTCGACATTAGTTATGATTGCATAGATCTCGACAGCATCAAGTTAGAAAAGATTTCGATATTATATTTCAGTTAATAAATTTCGGTATTTTAGAATTTTGTTATTTTTAGGGTTTTCAATATTTTAGGGTTTATTTATTTTTAGGAATTTCATTATTTTTAGATTTTCATAAATTTTAGGGTTTTAATAATTTTAGCATTTTCGAAACTTATATGACTTAGTAAGTTTATTGATGTGAAAATATCTTCAATATTCAGAGGATCGAAGCATAGGAAGTTTACCCGACTTCATATCTAGTTTTAGCAGGAGGACAGGTAGGTGGATCATCCATCTACAATGCGTAAACACATATGTGACTTATGTGATTTTATGATTCAGTGATTTATGTGAAATACGTGTTTTATGTGTTTTTTTACATATATTTCATACGAATCATGTTTTATATGTTATTACGCTATATGCATAGCATGTGCATATCACATCAGGTTGAGAGATGGTTTCCACCGTAGCGATACGGTGATGATTTGATATACGAACGATTGGGGTAAACTGAAATGATTTTGACTATTGTTTGAGGTTGGGCTCGCAGGCCACTTAGCGGAGACAGACGTGATCAATCTGTCTACTCGGATGTGGTCGATTCGAGGTGCATACCGCTGATATTGATACGGGTATATTGATATATTACCCATGGTACTGATACGGGTCTGACCGCCCATGACTATGGGTTATCACCCATGATATTGGATACGGGTGTTATCACCCATGATATTGGATACGGGTGGAATCACGTGACCACCCATGATATTTATTGCGCGCGTGGGTGCCGAGCCTAAACTATGGCCCTGTGTTGTGTGAGATGAGATAGGATGTGGGAAAAGAAAGAGTGTGCATTATATCATGTTGTGAGATATGGGGATTGGGATTGAGTGCACACTTGCATACATGCATTTTATTCACCTACTGGGCAAATCGCTCAGTGTTTACGTATTGTAGGTACTGAGTCTGACGCCGATACGCGTCAAGACTGAGGCGGCTGGTGGCGGTGCTCCACGGACTTTTGAGGGCGGGGCGGTACATGGATGCGACCTGTGGAGCGGATTTAGGACTTTTGGTTCTTTTGATATTTTTGGGGCTTCGGCCCATGTACAGAGATAACGATGTAGACGAATTTTTATATTAGTATATATTATTTTAGGAAAAAGTTTTAATTAGACGGGCCTTCCGCGTCTTACGTTGCGGAAATCCGCCACTAATCGTAATCAGAAAAGTAGGGTCGCCACAGGTGGTATCAGAGCGTAGGCTTTAGATTCTGAAGACTGTCCATGTACTGCCGCTCAAAAGCCTGGACAACCAGCCTGGCTTGTGAGTTTTGTGGTATTAAATGATTTATCTATTTTAATATGCGATTGTAACAGATTATGTGACGTTGTTCGTGAATTATGTGTTGGATGATAAAAATCCGGATTTTTCGGATTAATTACGTGTTTATATGTTTTTGGTAGTTGAGCATGATTAGACTTTGGATATTATTCTGAGGGTCTTCGTGAGATGAACAGAGATTGACTTTGAATGATTTAGGTATAAATATATTTCGAAAGTTGAAATAGTTTAAATTGCTACATAGTTGAAAACACTCGAGAGTTTTCGATGATAGAGGCTTTATATTATTTAGGAGTTTAGTTATCTAAAAGTTTTCGCAGCATTAAGTTTGGGAGTTACAAAGTTTTCGGCACTCTAGGGTGAATACTAAAAGTTCTAAGTGTTGCATGCAAGTTCCGGTGCTTAATAGTAGACAAAGTTTACGGTATCAACTATATCCTTTAAATGTTTTCGGCTTTATAAGGTTTTAAATTCTAAACTTTTCGACATGGTAATATTTTGGGATTCATAGATTATTCTTGAACAGTGTTAGAAATTTTGCGAGAATTATTTTTAGTAAATTTAGGGAAATATTTTTAGTGAATTCTGAGGAATGACCTTTAGTGAATGTTGGGGGAGCTGGAATATTTTAAGGAAAATAATTATTTATATATAATACTACATTTTATTTAAGTACGACTAGAGTGCGCAGCGGAAGCGTGATGGAAGTAAGAATAGGTAAACCTAGAAGACCTAGAAAATAGATAGGCGAGTCTAGTCGTAGAGCCGAACTCGAGTCCCTACCACTGAATTTCGGGGACGAAATTCTTTTAAGGGGGGGAGGATGTAATACCCGTAAGTTTTAAAACGGGATTTTGATGTAAATTAATAATATGAATTGCTAAGTAGGAAGTTAGTGATGAAATTTAAATATTTTCAAAGGAAGTCTAAAGGTTAAATAATAATAATAATAATAGTAATAATAATAATAATAATAATAATAATAATAATGGAATACATGGAAATGGGCTAGAGTTAATATTTAAACAAAGGTCCAAGAGTATTATATAGGATAAGATCAACGTTACTTGTGCTCAAGGCAACTTAACGTTACCCCTAGCTTGTCCCATCAACTAATGGCTAAAGATGGTATAATACTTATCTAATATACACGATTTTATCAAGAAAAGGAACACCCTCATGTGAAAAATAGTGAACACGAAAAAAACTAGAGAAGAAAGGGAATTTCTAACAAGCTCGAGCACTCAACAGCTTACGGTATGCTAAGAATTCGAAATTTAATAATCTTGTTTAAATACATGTCTATCATACACATGTCCTTACTTAATTAGATGATGATCTTAGGGTAGTTCGAAATTCATTATGTTTGAAAGATTTAGGGTCTTTGAACTTTAACTCATAATCATGAGTGTTAACTGACGAGATGTAAGCTTTAATCATTTTCGAAAATACTATATATTTCCTAAGGATTTAACATTAGACCGTACACCTTCTGGTTTAGCATGGTTTTGAAAAGGGGTGATTTCGATAGTTTAATTGGTTCTTTAGGAATTTAGTGTTTTAAGGTGGATCGTTTTCTGGAATTAGTACAATCTTGGAAGATGATTTCAATAAATATTGTTTTTAGGGTTTTAGGAGAAGCACGATCCTGGAAGATCTTGATATGGTATCCTACCATAGTTAGATTTCGAGCTGTTTGATGCATCATAAAAAGTTGACATTAATAGGAACTCGACATCACTAGATTTCGACACTTTTAGGGAATAGTTGCCTTATACGAAGATGTCGAGATGTTTTCAGAAGTGGTACTGTCTCGACATTTATAAAACGTGATATGACCCTGACAGTTAACCAAAGATCTCGGCAAGCTCATAGATCTCGACATTTGTATTTCGACATTTGTATGATATCGGCATTACTATAGGATGTCGATATGGCTTGACGACTTCGACGTTAGTTATATATATATATATATATATATAGATCTCGACATTAGTTATGATTGCATAGATCTCGACATCATCAAGTTAGAAAAGATTTCGATATTATATTTCAGTTAATAAATTTTCGGTATTTTAGAATTTTGTTATTTTTAGGGTTTTCAATATTTTAGGGTTTATTTATTTTTAGGAATTTCATTATTTTTAGATTTTCATAAATTTTAGGGTTTTAATAATTTTAGCATTTTCGAAACTTATATGACTTAGTAAGTTTATTGATGTGAAAATATCTTCAATATTCAGAGGATCGAAGCATAGGAAGTTTACCCGACTTCATATCTAGTTTTAGCAGGAGGACAGGTAGGTGGATCATCCATCTACAATGCGTAAACACATATGTGACTTATGTGAATTTATGTGATTCAGTGATTTATGTGAAATACGTGTTTTATGTGTTTTTTTACATATATTTCATACGAATCATGTTTTATATGTTATTACGCTATATGCATAGCATGTGCATATCACATCAGGTTGAGAGATGGTTTCCACCGTAGCGATACGGTGATGATTTGATATACGAACGATTGGGGTAAACTGAAATGATTTTGACTATTGTTTGAGGTTGGGCTCGCAGGCCACTTAGCGGAGACAGACGTGATCGATCTGTCTACTCGGATGTGGTCGATTCGAGGTGCATACCGCTGATATTGATACGGGTATATTGATATATTACCCATGGTACTGATACGGGTCTGACCGCCCATGACTATGGGTTATCACCCATGATATTGGATACGGGTGTTATCACCCATGATATTGGATACGGGTGGAATCACGTGACCACCCATGATATTTATTGCGCGCGTGGGTGCCGAGCCTAACCTATGGCCCTGTGTTGTGTGAGATGAGATAGGATGTGGGAAAAGAAAGAGTGTGCATTATATCATGTTGTGAGATATGGGGATTGGGATTGAGTGCACACTTGCATACATGCATTTATTCACCTACTGGGCAAATCGCTCAGTGTTTACGTATTGTAGGTACTGAGTCTGACGCCGATACGCGTCAAGACTGAGGCGGCTGGTGGCGGTGCTCCACGGACTTTTGAGGGCGGGGCGGTACATGGATGCGACCTGTGGAGCGGATTTAGGACTTTTGGTTCTTTTGATATTTTTGGGGCTTCGGCCCATGTACAGAGATAACGATGTAGACGAATTTTTATATTAGTATATATTATTTTAGGAAAAAGTTTTAATTAGACGGGCCTTCCGCGTCTTACGTTGTGGAAATCCGCCACTAATCGTAATCAGAAAAGTAGGGTCGCCACAGGTGGTATCAGAGCGTAGGCTTTAGATTCTGAAGACTGTCCATGTACTGCCGCTCAAAAGCCTGGAGAACCAGCCTGGCTTGTGAGTTTTGTGGTATTAAATGATTTATCTATTTTAATATGCGATTGTAACAGATTATGTGACGTTGTTCGTGAATTATGTGTTGGATGATAAAAATCCGGATTTTTCGGATTAAGTACGTGTTTATATGTTTTTGGTAGTTGAGCATGATTAGACTTTGGATATTATTCTGAGGGTCTTCGTGAGATGAACAGAGATTGACTTTGAATGATTTAGGTATAAATGTATTTCGAAAGTTGAAATAGTTTAAATTGCTACATAGTTGAAAACACTCGAGAGTTTTCGATGATAGAGGCTTTATATTATTTTAGGAGTTTAGTTATCTAAAAGTTTTCGCAGCATTAAGTTTGGGAGTTACAAAGTTTTCGGCACTCTAGGGTGAATACTAAAAGTTCTAAGTGTTGCATGCAAGTTCCGGTGCTTAATAGTAGACAAAGTTTACGGTATCAACTATATCCTTTAAATGTTTTCGGCTTTATAAGGTTTTAAATTCTAAACTTTTCGACATGGTAATATTTTGGGATTCATAGATTATTCTTGAACAGTGTTAGAAATTTTGCGAGAATTATTTTTAGTAAATTTAGGGAAATATTTTTAGTGAATTCTGAGGAATGACCTTTAGTGAATGTTGGGGGAGCTGGAATATTTTAAGGAAAATAATTATTTATATATAATACTACATTTTATTTAAGTACGACTAGAGTGCGCAGCGGAAGCGTGATGGAAGTAAGAATAGGTAAACCTAGAAGACCTAGAAAATAGATAGGCGAGTCTAGTCGTAGAGCCGAACTCGAGTCCCTACCACTGAATTTCGGGGACGAAATTCTTTTAAGGGGGGGAGGATGTAATACCCGTAAGTTTTAAAACGGGATTTTGATGTAAATTAATAATATGAATTGCTAAGTAGGAAGTTAGTGATGAAATTTAAATATTTTCAAAGGAAGTCTAAAGGTTAAATAATAATAATAATAATAATAGTAATAATAATAATAATAATAATAATAATAATAATAATAATGGAATACATGGAAATGGGCTAGAGTTAATATTTAAACAAAGGCCCAAGAGTATTATATAGGATAAGATCAACGTTACTTGTGCTCAAGGCAACTTAACGTTACCCCTAGCTTGTCCCATCAACTAATGGCTAAAGATGGTATAATACTTATCTAATATACACGATTTTATCAAGAAAAGGAACACCCTCATGTGAAAAATAGTGAACACGAAAAAAACTAGAGAAGAAAGGGAATTTCTAACAAGCTCGAGCACTCAACAGCTTACGGTATGCTAAGAATTCGAAATTTAATAATCTTGTTTAAATACATGTCTATCATACACATGTCCTTACTTAATTAGATGATGATCTTAGGGGAGTTCGAAATTCATTATGTTTGAAAGATTTAGGGTCTTTGAACTTTAACTCATAATCATGAGTGTTAACTGACGAGATGTAAGCTTTAATCATTTTCGAAAATACTATATATTTCCTAAGGATTTAATATTAGACCGTACACCTTCTGGTTTAGCATGGTTTTGAAAAGGGGTGATTTCGATAGTTTAATTGGTTCTTTAGGAATTTAGTGTTTTAAGGTGGATCGTTTTCTGGAATTAGTACAATCTTGGAAGATGATTTCAATAAATATTGTTTTTAGGGTTTTAGGAGAAGCACGATCCTGGAAGATCTTGATATGGTATCCTACCATAGTTAGATTTCGAGCTGTTTGATGCATCATAAAAAGTCGACATTAATAGGAACTCGACATCACTAGATTTCGACACTTTTAGGGAATAGTTGCCTTATACGAAGATGTCGAGATGTTTTCAGAAGTGGTACTGTCTCGACATTTATAAAACGTGATATGACCCTGACAGTTAACCAAAGATCTCGGCAAGCTCATAGATCTCGACATTTGTATTTCGACATTTGTATGATATCGGCATTACTATGGGATGTCGATATGGCTTGACGACTTCGACGTTTGTTATATATATATATATAGATCTCGACATTAGTTATGATTGCATAGATCTCGACATCATCAAGTTAGAAAAGATTTCGATATTATATTTCAGTTAATAAATTTTCGGTATTTTAGAATTTTGTTATTTTTAGGGTTTTCAATATTTTAGGGTTTATTTATTTTTAGGAATTTCATTATTTTTAGATTTTCATAAATTTTAGGGTTTTAATAATTTTAGCATTTTCGAAACTTATATGACTTAGTAAGTTTATTGATGTGAAAATATCTTCAATATTCAGAGGATCGAAGCATAGGAAGTTTACCCGACTTCATATCTAGTTTTAGCAGGAGGACAGGTAGGTGGATCATCCATCTACAATGCGTAAACACATATGTGACTTATGTGATTTTATGTGATTCAGTGATTTATGTGAAATACGTGTTTTATGTGTTTTTTTACATATATTTCATACGAATCATGTTTTATATGTTATTACGCTATATGCATAGCATGTGCATATCACATCAGGTTGAGAGATGGTTTCCACCGTAGCGATACGGTGATGATTTGATATACGAACGATTGGGGTAAACTGAAATGATTTTGACTATTGTTTGAGGTTGGGCTCGCAGGCCACTTAGCGGAGACAGACGTGATCGATCTGTCTACTCGGATGTGGTCGATTCGAGGTGCATACCGCTGATATTGATACGGGTATATTGATATATTACCCATGGTACTGATACGGGTCTGACCGCCCATGACTATGGGTTATCACCCATGATATTGGATACGGGTGTTATCACCCATGATATTGGATACGGGTGGAATCACGTGACCACCCATGATATTTATTGCGCGCGTGGGTGCCGAGCCTAACCTATGGCCCTGTGTTGTGTGAGATGAAATAGGATGTGGGAAAAGAAAGAGTGTGCATTATATCATGTTGTGAGATATGGGGATTGGGATTGAGTGCACACTTGCATACATGCATTTTATTCACCTACTGGGCAAATCGCTCAGTGTTTACGTATTGTAGGTACTGAGTCTGACGCCGATACGCGTCAAGACTGAGGCGGCTGGTGGCGGTGCTCCACGGACTTTTGAGGGCGGGGCGGTACATGGATGCGACCTGTGGAGCGGATTTAGGACTTTTGGTTCTTTTGATATTTTTGGGGCTTCGGCCCATGTACAGAGATAACGATGTAGACGAATTTTTATATTAGTATATATTATTTTAGGAAAAAGTTTTAATTAGACGGGCCTTCCGCGTCTTACGTTGCGGAAATCCGCCACTAATCGTAATCAGAAAAGTAGGGTCGCCACAGGTGGTATCAGAGCGTAGGCTTTAGATTCTGAAGACTGTCCATGTACTGCCGCTCAAAAGCCTGGAGAACCAGCCTGGCTTGTGAGTTTTGTGGTATTAAATGATTTATCTATTTTAATATGCGATTGTAACAGATTATGTGACGTTGTTCGTGAATTATGTGTTGGATGATAAAAATCCGGATTTTTCGGATTAATTACGTGTTTATATGTTTTTGGTAGTTGAGCATGATTAGACTTTGGATATTATTCTGAGGGTCTTCGTGAGATGAACAGAGATTGACTTTGAATGATTTAGGTATAAATATATTTCGAAAGTTGAAATAGTTTAAATTGCTACATAGTTGAAAACACTCGAGAGTTTTCGATGATAGAGGCTTTATATTATTTTAGGAGTTTAGTTATCTAAAAGTTTTCGCAGCATTAAGTTTGGGAGTTACAAAGTTTTCGGCACTCTAGGGTGAATACTAAAAGTTCTAAGTGTTGCATGCAAGTTCCGGTGCTTAATAGTAGACAAAGTTTACGGTATCAACTATATCCTTTAAATGTTTTCGGCTTTATAAGGTTTTAAATTCTAAACTTTTCGACATGGTAATATTTTGGGATTCATAGATTATTCTTGAACAGTGTTAGAAATTTTGCGAGAATTATTTTTAGTAAATTTAGGGAAATATTTTTAGTGAATTCTGAGGAATGACCTTTAGTGAATGTTGGGGGAGCTGGAATATTTTAAGGAAAATAATTATTTATATATAATACTACATTTTATTTAAGTACGACTAGAGTGCGCAGCGGAAGCGTGATGGAAGTAAGAATAGGTAAACCTAGAAGACCTAGAAAATAGATAGGCGAGTCTAGTCGTAGAGCCGAACTCGAGTCCCTACCACTGAATTTCGGGGACGAAATTCTTTTAAGGGGGGGAGGATGTAATACCCGTAAGTTTTAAAACGGGATTTTGATGTAAATTAATAATATGAATTGCTAAGTAGGAAGTTAGTGATGAAATTTAAATATTTTCAAAGGAAGTCTAAAGGTTAAATAATAATAATAATAATAGTAATAATAATAATAATAATAATAATAATAATAATAATAATAATAATGGAATACATGGAAATGGGCTAGAGTTAATATTTAAACAAAGGCCCAAGAGTATTATATAGGATAAGATCAACGTTACTTGTGCTCAAGGCAACTTAACGTTACCCCTAGCTTGTCCCATCAACTAATGGCTAAAGATGGTATAATACTTATCTAATATACACGATTTTATCAAGAAAAGGAACACCCTCATGTGCAAAATAGTGAACACGAAAAAAACTAGAGAAGAAAGGGAATTTCTAACAAGCTCGAGCACTCAACAGCTTACGGTATGCTAAGAATTCGAAATTTAATAATCTTGTTTAAATACATGTCTATCATACACATGTCCTTACTTAATTAGATGATGATCTTAGGGGAGTTCAAAATTCATTATGTTTGAAAGATTTAGGGTCTTTGAACTTTAACTCATAATCATGAGTGTTAACTGACGAGATGTAAGCTTTAATCATTTTCGAAAATACTATATATTTCCTAAGGATTTAACATTAGACCGTACACCTTCTGGTTTAGCATGGTTTTGAAAAGGGGTGATTTCGATAGTTTAATTGGTTCTTTAGGAATTTAGTGTTTTAAGGTGGATCGTTTTCTGGAATTAGTACAATCTTGGAAGATGATTTCAATAAATATTGTTTTTAGGGTTTTAGGAGAAGCACGATCCTGGAAGATCTTGATATGGTATCCTACCATAGTTAGATTTCGAGCTGTTTGATGCATCATAAAAAGTCGACATTAATAGGAACTCGACATCACTAGATTTCGACACTTTTAGGGAATAGTTGCCTTATACGAAGATGTCGAGATGTTTTCAGAAGTGGTACTGTCTCGACATTTATAAAAAGTGATATGACCCTGACAGTTAACCAAAGATCTCGGCAAGCTCATAGATCTCGACATTTGTATTTCGACATTTGTATGATATCGGCATTACTATAGGATGTCGATATGGCTTGACGACTTCGACGTTAGTTATATATATATATATATATATATATATATAGATCTCGACATTAGTTATGATTGCATAGATCTCGACATCATCAAGTTAGAAAAGATTTCGATATTATATTTCAGTTAATAAATTTTCGGTATTTTAGAATTTTGTTATTTTTAGGGTTTTCAATATTTTAGGGTTTATTTATTTTTAGGAATTTCATTATTTTTAGATTTTCATAAATTTTAGGGTTTTAATAATTTTAGCATTTTCGAAACATATATGACTTAGTAAGTTTATTGATGTGAAAATATCTTCAATATTCAGAGGATCGAAGCATAGGAAGTTTACCCGACTTCATATCTAGTTTTAGCAGGAGGACAGGTAGGTGGATCATCCATCTACAATGCGTAAAAACACATATGTGACTTATGTGATTTTATGTGATTCAGTGATTTATGTGAAATACGTGTTTTATGTGTTTTTTACATATATTTCATACGAATCATGTTTTATATGTTATTACGCTATATGCATAGCATGTGCATATCACATCAGGTTGAGAGATGGTTTCCACCGTAGCGATACGGTGATGATTTGATATACGAACGATTGGGGTAAACTGAAATGATTTTGACTATTGTTTGAGGTTGGGCTCGCAGGCCACTTAGCGGAGACAGACGTGATCGATCTGTCTACTCGGATGTGGTCGATTCGAGGTGCATACCGCTGATATTGATACGGGTATATTGATATATTACCCATGGTACTGATACGGGTCTGACCGCCCATGACTATGGGTTATCACCCATGATATTGGATACGGGTGTTATCACCCATGATATTGGATACGGGTGGAATCACGTGACCACCCATGATATTTATTGCGCGCGTGGGTGCCCGAGCCTAACCTATGGCCCTGTGTTGTGTGAGATGAGATAGGATGTGGGAAAAGAAAGAGTGTGCATTATATCATGTTGTGAGATATGGGGATTGGGATTGAGTGCACACTTGCATACATGCATTTTATTCACCTACTGGGCAAATCGCTCAGTGTTTACGTATTGTAGGTACTGAGTCTGACGCCGATACGCGTCAAGACTGAGGCGGCTGGTGGCGGTGCTCCACGGACTTTTGAGGGCGGGGCGGTACATGGATGCGACCTGTGGAGCGGATTTAGGACTTTTGGTTCTTTTGATATTTTTGGGGCTTCGGCCCATGTACAGAGATAACGATATAGACGAATTTTTATATTAGTATATATTATTTTAGGAAAAAGTTTTAATTAGACGGGCATTCCGCGTCTTACGTTGCGGAAATCCGCCACTAATCGTAATTAGAAAAGTAGGGTCGCCACACCTCTTGTCGCCGCGTGATCCGGGCTTCGGCCTATTCCGCCACCATTGCCCTTTCTGCCACCTGAGCATAAGTGGCTCCTGTAGGGTTACCCGGTGTCTCCGGGAGATGCCACGTCCCCGGGTACGGTGTGGAACAAAAATTTTCCGGGTTCCGTTATTGCCCTCGTTGCTCGGATCAGAATAGTAATACATAGACACATGTAATAGGGCGGGTCAAACCCGTAGAGAATTACCAATTGAAGCGAGTGGCAGCTCCTCGTCCTTTTCTTCAAGACTTCGTCGATGGTGGTGGATGGCACTAGATCGTCACGCCGACCTCGCAGTGTACCACGGAATCAGTTCTCTAAAGATGGCTAGAGAGAACCGAGCCGTCGCGTGGGAGAAAAGTATTTTTTTTGTGTGTGTGTTTTGTGCCTTTGTTATGGACGAAATTTTCACACCAAATTATGAAATAGGGCTGCCCTATTTATACTATGATATATTTGGAAATTCCTAGGATATCTCAAAGATATGATTTTCGATTTTGCTCCTTAAGTGGAGAGATCTTGCCATATCTTTCTCTCCCTTATTTAATTCAAAATTCACATAAGGATACTTACCATAATTAGACAACTAACTTAAATACTAAGTCAAACTAAGTATATGTAAATATGGTATAAAATTCGAAACTTAATCCAAGATTAATTTCGAAATTTTCACCTTAAAATAAATAATATTCCAAATACATTATTTCTATATTTATATTTAATTTTCGAAATTAATTCCCAAGGCATAATTCGAAAATTAGCTTAGGGTCCAATTCCAATTTTACCCTCAAGCCTTTCAAGCACTTGGCCAAGCCCAAGTCTCAAAGTTAGTTTCATACGAAGTCCGACTTCGGTGCATTAAACGTCCCGGGGCCCACTAAGGCGCGGCCCGACGGCCCAAGGCCCGTTAAGGCCCAAAACACTTTCTCTCCTTATCAGTACACCTTGATAATCCTTTTTAAGCCCGACTCTCTAGGTTCAACTCAATCGGCAAGGGAGGAAACCAAGAGTCCGGCAGTTACCTAGCTAATCCCGCAGTACCGGACCGTAACACGATTCGAGTGCGAATTTCGACCCAGTCTTTATTCGAGAACCTTACTATAGATTATAGTACTACGTATAAACCCTTCAGCTGTGTCCCAATCGAGTGAGAGCAATGGTCTATGTCAAACTCACTATACTCGATCCTATGATAAAACGGGGACGAGGCAAATTACCAAACTACCCTCCGTGTCTAACATGAGTTAGTTCAATACCTTGGCCAAGGATTTCGTAATTTCCCGTCGCCGTCCTCATAGGGCACTTATCTCGATTACTTGCGAGACTGTGAATCCGTACTCGGCGATCTAAGCCCGACAATCACAAAACGTCATCAAGACCGCATCTGGCCCGCTGACCCATGCAACAGCAAATCGGGTCGAGGGGAACAAGTGACAGTCGAGACTTCGAAGTCAACTCCGCCAAAGCCCCTTTCGGTCTAAGGTTCACGTAGACTACTATAGTGTTGTCGTCGGTCATTGACACTCCTTGAGTAATAAGCCATGTTCGACTGTACGACCCGTGAGTCAGTGTCCATGAAACGATTCAATCCCTTGATTCGACTCGCATCACAAGTCATGACCTCCGCTTCCAAAGGGATATCGGCACTCGATAGGTCATCAACAAATAAGCCATAATCGATTATCCAGCACCCAACTGTAGCTTAAGGCTTACGGACTTTTAATGCTCGAGGTTAAGAGTCCTGGTGCCTTCCTCTCTCGTACTCATCGAGAACAGTGACTCAACTCGACACATTTGGATTTGTTCATTTATTGCTTTACCGGATGCTTAATAAAATACTCTTATATCCAATAAACGAACAACGCTTTTCAATAAACAAACAAAAAATATCTTATTACATAAAAGGTCGAATGATAAATAAGCTAATGCCCTATACAATCTAATCCTCGTATAGCATTCGAGGGCATATTCCTAACAATCTCCCACTTGCACTCAATGCCATGCACTACAGTTAATACCCATCTTTTCGAGATGTCTAGCCAGCACTGCCTGTGATAGAGGCTTGGTGAACGGGTCGGCCACGTTTTCTGCGATCGCAATCTTCTGAACGGCTACGTAGCCATTCTCAACGAATCCACGTAACACGTGGTACTTTCTTTCTATATGTTTGGACCTGCTGTGAGACCTCGGTTCTTTTGCCTGAGCAATAGCGCCAGTATTGTTACACCACAATGGCAATGGGTTATCTTCTACAGGAACGACACCAAGTTCTTCCAAGAACTTTCTCATCCAAACACCTTCCTTCGCTGCCTCTGAGGCCGCTATATACTCTGCTTCGCAGGTGGAATCTGCAGTAGTGCTCTGTTTGGAACTTTTCCAAGACACCGCTCCACCGTTGAGCGTAAAGACGAATCCTGAAGTGGATTTTCGGTCGTCCACGTCAGACTGGAAATCCGAATCCGTATACCCTTCTACTTCCAACTCTCCATTACCGTAGACCAGCATCATATCCTTAGTCCGTATGAGGTACTTGAGGATAGTCTTGACTGATGTCCAATGTTCCTTACCAGGGTCAGCCTGAAACCGACTGACTACGCTCACAGCGTACGCCAAGTCACGTCGCGTGCAAAGCATCGCGTACATCAAGTACCCACCGCGGATGCATAGGGGATTCCATTCATCTCTTTCCGCTCCAACTCACTTTGAGGGCTCATAGCCTTGGAAAGGTGAATCCCATGCCGTATAGGCAGGAACCCTTTCTTAGAGTTGTCCATATTATATCGCTTCAGGACCTTCTCTATGTAAAGGGCCTGGGAGAGTCCTAACATACGATTCGCTCGATCTCTATAAAGGAGAATCCCCAAGATATAGGTAGCTTCTCCCAAGTCTTTCATGGAGAATTCGGTCGAAAGCCATGCTGTCACCATCGAGAGCATTCCAATATCATTTCCTATCAAAAGGATGTCGTCCACGTACAATACGAGGAAAGATATTCTGCTCCCACTGCTTTTCTTGTAGACACAAGGTTCGTCTTCGTTCTTTAAGAATCCATGGCCCTTAACCACTTCATCGAACCGAAGATTCCAGCTTCTGGAGGCTTGTTTCAGTCTATAAATGGACTTGCTCAGTTTGCACACCTTATGAGCATCTCCTTGCGATGTAAAACCCTTGGGCTGCTCCATATATATTTCCTCCTTGAGGTATCCATTTAGGAACGCAGTTTTCACATCCATCTGCCAGATCTCATAGTCATGGTGCGCAGCTATCGCAAGCAATGTTCGAATGGACTTCATCATAGCAACAGCCGAAAAGGTCTCCTCATAGTCAATGCCCTCTTTTTGACTGTAGCCTTTCGCCACAAGCCTAGCTTTGTAGGTATCAACCAATCCGTTACATCCTATCTTTCTCTTGTAGATCCATTTACACCTAATGGGTCTAAAACCATCTGGGAGGTCTACTAAAGTCCAGACATGGTTTTCGTGCATAGAATCCATTTCGGCTAGCATAGCTATAAGCCATTTCTCCGAATATTTATCCATGATTGCCTGGTCATAGGTAGTGGGATCGTCTACGACGTGCCCTCCATCGCAGCAACCTCGTGCTCGATGTGGACCATCCCATATCTCTCAGGCTGACGAGATACTCTACCCGACCTGCGCAAGTCAGGTTGCGTCTCGGACTGCTCTACGATGTCATCCGACACTGGAGTTTGTGAAAGCGCTTCTGAATACTCTCCAAGAGTTACTTCGCGACCCGCTCCACCTTCTCGAACGAAATATTCTTCGAGAAATTGAGCCTGAAGGGCTACAACGATTCTCTGATCGTCGTGGAAGTAAAACTGGTATCCCATGGAATCCTCAGGATACCCGACAAAACGTCCTTTCACAGCCTTCGATTCCAGTTTATCTGTCTTGAGCTTTTTCACAAACGCGGGGCAACCCCAAATTCTAATGTGATTCAAGCTCGGTTTTCGTCCTGTCCATATCTGATACGGAATACGATTGACAGACTTTGTAGGACATCTATTCAGAATGTGTGCCACTGTCAACAGGGCATGACCCCACAACGATATGGGCAGGTCTGTATAGCTTAGCATAGATCGAACCTTATCCAACAGAGTTCGATTTCTGCGTTCGGACACACCGTTCAAATGCGGTGTTCCGGCCGGTGTCATCTGTGAAATTATCCCGTTCTCTTTCAAGAACTCGTCAAACTCGAGGCTCATGTACTCGCCGCCTCGATCTGATCGAACGGCTTTAATGCTCTTTCCAGTCTGATTTTCCACCAAAGCCTTGTACTCTTTGAACCATTCAAAAGTATCAGACTTATTTTTCATGAGATACACATTGCCAAAGCGAGAGTGATCATCAGTGAAGGTAACGAAATAATGGAAGTTACCGCGAGCCGCTACCCCGAACGTTCCGCAAACATCCGTGTGGATCAAACCGAGAAGTTCGGCGGCTCTCGTGAAAGTCCCTGTGAAGGGCGACTCGGTCATCTTTCCAAGGATACAAGATTCACAGTTGGATAGGGATCAGACCCAAGCGGCTTTATAAGGCCGGTTTTCTCCAACTCAAGAATCTTCTGTTCTCCAGTGTGACCGAGTCGAAGATGCCACAGCAGTCTTGAGTTCGACTCCAATTTTCGTTTGTTGGTGACTGTATTCACTGTTTTTATTTTATCTTCGATATTTAGGTAATACAACCCATTCAGTAAACTTGCACTTCCGACGCAATTATTTCCAAAATAAATATTGCATATATTATTACTAAAACGGAACTCATAACCGTTTCCGCTCAAAACGGGAATAGAAACAATATTCTTAAGCCCCTTGGGCAAAACCAAACAATCGGAAAGCAGTAAACTATGTCTAGTAGATAAAACGAGAGTTCTTGATCCAATGTGGGTCGCTGGTATACTATGCCCGCTTCCTACGTTGGTCATGATCTCTCGATCCACCAGCTTCCTACTTCGTTCCAGACCCTGGTTCGAAACACAGATGTGAGCACTAGCTCCCGAGTATAAGATCCATGAAGCGGAATATACTGTCATAGAACAATTTTTTTCCAAAATGTAAAGTTCTTTACCTGAGGCGGCTAGCTTCGGGCAATCGCGCTTCCAATGGCCAAGCTCATTGTAGTGAAGGCACTTGTCCGTCGGCTTGGCGCCTTTGAACACGTTCTTCTTGGTCTTGCCTTTCGAAATTCGTCCTTTGGGCTTAGTTGGCTTGTCCGACTTTTTCTTTGTACTCGACCCTCGAGTCTTAGCATTCGCGACAAGAACAACTTCCTTTCCTTTCACCTTCTTCATCTGAGTCTGCGCTGCCGACAACTGGTTCATTAACCCAGTCAATGTCATCTCGGCCTTGTTCAGATTAAAGTTCACGATGAACGAATTGAAGGAAGGTGGGAGCGACTGAAGTATAAGATCATTCTGGAGTTCGTTATCCATGATAAAGTCCAGTGCCTCGAGTCTTTCGATCCAATCGATCATCTTGAGCACATGCGCTCCGACGTCACTACCCTCAGCCATTTGCAATGAAATAGTTGCTCCGTCAGGGAATAGCGAGCACTCCTGGAATGTTCGCCAAAAAGCACCTTCTAATGAAGCAAAATGGCGCCTACTTCCATTTCCGAGTGAGTGCGCTGCAACTCATAGCTCATGGAAAGAAGTATATAGCCCTTGACCTTTGGCTCGTCTACCTGCCATTTGGCATACGCAGCCCGATCTTCGTCACTGCCATCAGTCCTTGGGACTTGTGGTACGGGGGAATCGAGGACATAAGTCAGCGACTCCATACCTAGGACTATCCTCAGGTTACGGAGCCAGTCCACGTAGTTTGGTCCCACCAAACAGTTGCTCTCAAGCAGCATAGTAATTATGTTCGTCATCGCAGTAAATAGAAAGAAACGTAAAGCTGCAGAAAATAAAGATCTAATTAGGTTTATCTTATCATTCATCAAGCGCAAACAAGGACTTTTCGTTTCGCTTGACTCCCACTATTTTTCTCGAAAAACTATCCTCCCGAGAAGAGTTTCGCAAACCTCGTTGAAAGTTTCATAGTGGAGTTGATGTCCCCGACTCGACTAGACTCGCCTCAGCCTTTAATGCAATATTTGGCTCATCTAATCTTATCGAAGTCACGTCGAATGCGAACTTATCCAATAAGAATTTCAACTATCTTGGTCTCAGTCATTGACCCTCACAGCTAACCCTGCTTATTGGGTTTAACTGCCTAAGTGTGACCTATCAACTTATGCTCAAATCGCACAGAATGTACCGCCCCTTGCTGCCATACGCTTCGTGGGGGGCCGACTGGTATGACGAGCGGCGTCCAAAACGCACCCGAGACGCTAACACTGGGGCAGGATATACGATGCCAACTTACTCGGAACAAATCGCAAAACTCCCCAATGCTAGACATCTCAAGCATGATAGAAGACATGAATCCAATTCCTTTACCCACTTAGTATTTATCAAACGGGAGAATAAACCATCTCACATAAGAGCACATAAAACATGCATATCATTTCAAAAACCAACACGCACGTAGGTAGTAAATTGACCCTAGGAAAATAAACTACAAGACAACACAAGTGGGTCATTTCTAGCCTATCCCTATTACATGCGTCTTCAAAAGACCTCGGGTCGTGGCATGGGTCTTGAAGTCGTCGAACGTCCTTCGTCACTCGAACGGCCTCAAAGTCACCGAACGTCCACCACCTTGTCACCGCCGGGGGGTTGCCTTCCATCAAATGGGGTCTCGTCTTCGTATTTATGTCTAATCTAATAAAACGGTAAATTACAACACGAGGGGATCATAAGTCCCGAACAACCCGTATGAAACAAATACAACCCGGGGGGACGCAACGCGCGCGTGTTCAGCTCGCGGCATAATACTGCCGCGACTCCCTCATCACCTCAGCCCCTTCGCGTCGAGTCACTGCCTCGCCGGGAGAGATCGCCGCCGCAGCGTTCTGGCCGAGCCGGAGTCGCTGCGGCTGTCTTGCGCAGCGCGCACCATGCGCGCCATCGCAGTCCGCGGCCAAAGCCGCGGACGATCTCAGCCGGGCCGACGCACCTTGCGGCGGCGCTGCCCGGGGATGGCGCCAAAACCACCATGTCTGGCGTCGGACCCAAGGATCAAGGCTGATCGGGCTTGCTCAAAGTAGCCCGATCATGCGGCTGTACCGCCGTTACGGCGCACGCATCCCATGCGCAACGCGCGGCTGCCCGGGTCCCGCCGTCGCGCGGGTCCCTCTCCGGTTCGTGGTTCATCGTCGGTCTGTACCGCACGAGTTGGTGGCCGTGGGTTGGCAAACGACGCATCGGCAGCCCAACGACGGTCGAACCGTGTCGGCTTTTCGATCGTCTCCCACGCGCCTCGTTTCAATTTAAACACGTTATGATTCTGATCACGAGCGCCCGCTCTGATACAACTGTTGGGTTATCCGGTGTCTCCCGGAGACGCCACGTCCCCGGGTACGGTGCGGAACAAAAATTTTCCGGGTTCCTTTATTGCCATCGTTGCTCGGATCAGAATAATAACACATAGACATGTAATAGGGCGGGTCAAACCCCTAGAGTATTACCAGTTGAAGTGAGTGGCAGCTCCTCATCCTTTCTTCAAGACTTCGTCGATGGTAGTGGATGGCACTAGATCGTCACGCCGACCTCGCAGTGTACCACGGAATCAGTTCTCTAAAGATGGCTAGAGAGAACCGAGCCGTCGCGAGGTAGAAAAGTGTTTTTTTTTCGGTGTGTGTTTTGTGCCTTTGTTATGGACAAAATTTTCACAACAAATTATGAAGTAGGCTGCCCTATTTATACTATGATATATTTTGAAATCCCTAGGATATGACAAAGATATGATTTTCGATTTTGCTCCTTAAGTGGAGAGATTTTGCCAAATCTTTCTCTCCCTTATTTAATTCAAAATTCATATAAGGATACTTACCATAATTAGACAACTAACTTAAATACTAAGTCAAACTAAGTATACGTAAATATGGTATAAAATTCGAAACTTAATCCAAGATTAATTTCGAAATTTTCACCTTAAAATAAATAATATTCCAAATACATTATTTCTATATTTATATTTAATTTTCGAAATTAATTCCGAAGGCATAATTCGAAAATTAGCTTAGGGTCCAATTCCAATTTTACCCTCAAGCCTTTTAAGCACTTGGCCAAGCCCAAGTCTCAAAGTTAGTTTCATACGAAGTCCGACTTCGATCCATTAAACAGCCCGGGGCCCACTAAGGCGCGGCCCAACGGCTCAAGGCCCGTTAAGGCCCAAAACACTTTCTCTCCTTATCAGTACACCTTGATGATCTTTTTTAAGCCCGACTCTCTAGGTTCGGCTCAATCGGCAAGGGATGAATCCAAGAGTCCGGCAGTTACCTAGCCAATCCCGTAGTACCGGACCGTAACCCGATTCGAGTGCGAATTTTGACCCAGTCTTTATTCGAGAACCTTACTATACAATATAGTACTACGTATAAACCCTTCAGCTGTGTCCCAATCGAGTGAGAGTCATGGTCTATGTCAAACTCACTATACTCGATTCTATGATAAAACGGGGGACGAGGCAAATTACCAAACTACCCTCCATGTCTAACATGAGTTAGTTCAATACCTTGGCCAAGGATTTTGTAATTTCTCATCGCCGTCCTCATAGGGCACTTATCTCGATTACTTGCGAGACTGTGAATCCCGTACTCGTCGGTCTAAGTCCGGCAATCACAAATCGTCATCAAGACCGCATCTGGCCCGCTGACCCATGCAACAGCAAATCGGGTCGAGGGGAACCAGTGACAGTCGAGACTTCGAAGTCAACTCCGCCAAAGCCCCTTTCGGTCTAAGGTTCACGTAGACTACTATAGTGTTGTCGTCGGTCATTGACACTCCTTGAGTAATAAGCCTTGTTCGACCGTATGACCCGTGAGTCAGTGTCCATGAAACGATTCCATCCCTTGATTCGACTCACATCATAAGTCATGACCTCCGCTTCCAAGGGGATATCGGCACTCGATAGGTCATCGACAAATAAGCCGTAATCGGTTATCCAGCACCCAACTGGAGCCTAAGGCTTACGGACTTTTAATGCTCGAGGTTAAGAGTCCACTAGTGCCTTCCTCTCTCGTACTCATCGAGAACAGTGAATCAACTCGACACATTTGGATTTGTTCATTTATTGCTTTACCGGATGCTTAGTAAAGTACTCTTATATCCAATAAACGAACAACGCCTTTCAATAAACACACAAAAAATATCTTATTACATAAAAGGTCGAATGATAAATAAGCTAATGCCCTATACAATCTAATCCTCGTATAGCATTCGAGGGCATATTCCTAACAGCTCCCTGGACTCCCTCCATGCTCACATCCCTGTATAGCTCCGGTTTCAACCCTTCGAGAAACCGCTCGATATTCAAGGCCTCGGTACTCACCATATGAGCTGCAAATCTGGATAGCTGCTCGAACTTAGGAATGTATTCAGCAACTGTCATGGACCCCTGCCTGAGGTTGATAAACTCGTTCAGGCGCTAAGCTCTTACTGGGGCCGTCAGGTACTTGCCACGGAATAGTTCCTTGAACTTATCCCAGCTCATCGTGGCGGGGTTCTCGATCATCGTAATGGTGTCCCACCAATGTCCTGCGCTTCCCCTTAGTAGGAATGCAGCACAAAGGGTCTTTTCTGCTTCTGGGACCCGACTCTATACGAACATACTTTCTAGGGTCCTCTGCCAGTCCTCGGCTGCTGTCGGGTCAGTCGTGTCTTCAAAGGTTGGTGTGTTCAACCTTCTGAACCGCTCTCCCACGATTTATGCTCTCTCTGCCTGAGGATTCCCAGCGTTCGCGGTATTTTGCTGAATCAGTTGCTGTATCTGAGCTGACTGTTGGCGTACCAATTCCGTGAGTTGGAAAATGGTCGCATCTCGATTGTCTGGAGGGGCCGTGTTTCCCTTGTTCTGGTCTTCACCAGCACTACTACTACCTTCTCCTCTTGTTCTCACCATCTCTTACACCCTATCCTGATTGTCCTATGGCCAATAAATTATGCAACATAGAATCTTCACGTAAATATAACACTTACTTGCAAGGCCGCTTCCGCTCTTTTGGGAGTGTGTGTATAGTCTACAGAACCTGTAACCGAAGCTATGATACCACCCTGTCAGGACCCGACTCCTGATTCTACCTATTCTCGCGTATTCCTATGTGCCTAACAATTTGCAAGTGCTCAAGTATGCCAAAAATACGTATAAAATTTTTCATTTTCCATTTATGTAATGGAACGTTGTCTTTGTACAAGTCAAAAGAATACATATCGAATGCTTTCATTCTAAACATGTCCTAAATACAAAGGCGAAGGTGTGTCGGCACAGCAAAAGTCTCCTATGCGCCCGGCCTTACAGGTCGTCATCCACACACACACTTTCACCCCAAAAGCAGCGCGAAGCTCCAAAAGATCGGCCTTGCCTTCAAAACGCGATCACGTACCGTGGTCACTAGTGCCTACAACACATAACATAAAAGAATGAGCCACCGAGGCTCAGTAAGCAGAAATTTTGCATGTATGCACGTGTCCCTTTCCCCGCAACGGCAGTCCACGCCGAAGCATGTAACACTCGCAAAAGGCGATCCGCGCCGATGCATATCACACTTGCAAAGGCGATCCGCGCCGATGCATATCACACTTGCAAAGGCGATCCGTGCCGATGCATATAACGCATGTACTAACGTACTCAGGGCCCTCAGCTAGTCTCACTATGCACCACAAAGAGCTCACGTCCCTCAGGGACAATATGACAGCGGTCCACGCCGGATGGCCGAACCCTAGGATGCACATCGTTCCCCTAGGTCGCCATATGAACCAGGTCGTCCCCGACTGTCCGGCGGTCGCTCACGCTGGTAGCCCTCGCTGAGGTCGCCTACACCAGGGTTCCATCATGTGTCGCTTATACCCTCCAGGTCGCACCTTACCTTCATGGGCCACGCCCAATCATATCCATAGGATGTCCACATATATATTTATTTACATAATATTACGACGATGCTAAACGCCGCCCTGGTAGCATAGTGGACAGTGCCTGACTCAATTGCGAGTCGACACACCTGCCCATATCGGCAAGTCGTCGCGTACAAGCGACATATCATCATGCATACTCAGTCCCACGACCCTCCCCTATGAGTTCGTGCGTGCACGTGAATATGCATATGCAAATAAATGTAATTAATGCTTACCACATGAAAGCGTAACGATTAATTCACGAAATCATGAAATCACGTAGGCACACAGTCACACAAAACAAATAAAACACAAGTTATGTGTTGTAGTTGGATTTCAACTTACCTGTCGTCCGTCGACAATAGCTACTGTCCGGCAGATTTCCTAAGTCCAAACCTTAGGCATAAAATATCCATATCAGTAAGCTACTTAATTAATTAAATTGGCTAAGTACTCGGATAATTATTTAGGAAGAGTTCGTTACTTAAATAGTTATGGGATTCACGAAGTATTTTATTCATGACCCATGAAATTATTTCAACCTAGTTCGAAATCGCATCCTAGTTCGCGTCCTCGTTGTTCGCGAATTACAATTTATTATTTATTGGATTCGCAAGGATGCCGAGTTCGCAAAACTCGAGTTCGCAAACTTCATCGGATTCGCCAAACGTGGAATGGTTGAGTTCGCAAAGTTCGGCCCGTGAAATGTGTGTGAGTTCTCGAAATACTCCCAATCCGCAAAGTAGCCGATCTTCAATTTTCGAAGTGTTTGAGTTCGCAAACCGTTGGATTCATAAAACTCGATTCGCCAAACTTCCACGAGCTCACAAACCTCGACTCGCCAAATGGATTCGCGGAACTGATACGGGTTCGCCAAGTGACCAATTCGCCAACCGAGTGCGTAAAACCTTGCATGGATTCGTGAAATAGCCGAGCTCGCAAACAGAGTCGCCAAGTTCTTCCAATTCACAAAACGACTCGCCAAACCTTGAGCCCGCATCCCTTCAGAATTTGTAAAGGTCTTCAATTCGCAAAATGCCTCCAAATTCGCCAAATGGATTCGCATACCACGACTTGCAAAGTGGAGAGTTCGCCATCCTTGAAAGGGTTCGCAAAATACCACGTCGTTGGCCGACGCAAAACAGAAGCCGCCCGCGAAATGCTTGTGTGGGTTCGCAAAAGCTACGGATTCGCCATCTTGAAGTTTACGGGGTTCGCGAACTACTGATTCGCCAAATAGATTTGCGATCTTTATGCCACCATGGGTTTGCGAAGCTTATGTTTTGCGAATTCTTGCCAAACAACTTTTAGTTCGCGATGCATCGACTTAAAGATCAAAAAGTTGCTTTTATTAAGAACACCTTTGAAGACCGTATGAACCTCAGAAACCCTAAAGTTCGTGCTTAACGAAATTACCGAGTTAAACCCAACTTTTCATAGTTAATATTCCCTAAACATGCCCTTAAAGAGCTAAACTCACCAAATCAAGCTTAAAGGGAATTCGTTTAGGGTTTAAAATCGCACCAGCCCCGATATGTGGTATTTTTGTGTCCTAAATCCTAAAATATAGTAATTCTTGAACTAAAATCTAAGCATCATGGTTAAAGAAGGATACCTAGTTCGATTTGTGTGGCGTTTCAACTTGTCTTCGCGTTTTCCTTCTTGGCTTGAGCTCTCGGCAGTTCCACTCCAATGGAGTTTTGGGGGTTGAAATGGTCTTTAGGTGCGTTGCTTATTATTATTATTAGTATTATTATTTGTAGGGGGTGATGGGACTAAGGGACGAAAATATCCCTTGAATTAAGGAGGCTTCCCCTAAGATCATTTTCAATATTTTTGGGCCTAATGTCTTAATTCTAGCCCACTTGATATTTTTAAATCATATTTTCATCCATGGTCTTATTTCTTCTTGGGCCTATTTTTATTTTATTTTATTTTCGAAATTTCCTAAGTAATTAAGGCTCACATGGCCCAAATCAAACACTCTTCGTTTAGCCAACAATTTAAGCACGTAATCACAAAATCCACCATAAGCCATATGAGCACGAAATCAATGCACGAACTGCACATACTTGCACTTAAATGAGCCACATAACACGTAAATCACGTAAGCACGAAATTAATGCACGAAAGCCGCATAATTTCATTCCACATTTTATGCAAATTTATTGGCCTTAATCGCTTACGGGAACCCGAGTGCTACACAGAAAGAGCAGTGGGAGTATGGTGTCGTTCCTTGTATTGTACGTGGATGATATTCTTTTGATAGGAAACGACATCGGGATGCTCTTATCGGTGAAAGCATGGCTTTCAACCGAATTCTCCATGAAAGATCTGGGAGAAGCGACGTATATACTCGGTATTCGCTTATTCAGGGATCGAGCGAACAAAACGATTGGCTTATCTCAGGCCCTTTACTTCAGAATGGATGACTCTAAAAGAGGGTTCTTACCTATGCGACATGGGGTCCATTTGTCGAAATCAATGTCACCTCAAAGTGAGGAAGACCGACGACGGATGAGTGGTATACCCTATGCGTCTGCAGTGGGTAGTCTGATGTACGTGATGTTGTGTACACGACCGGACATTGCTTACGCTGTGACCGTGGTTAGTCGGTTTCAGGCAAACCTAGGTGAAGGACACTGGACAGCCGTTAAGAATATATTTAAGCACCTTAGACGGACTAAAGACTTAACGCTTGTCTATGGAGGAGCGGGACTAGAAGTAGAAGGTTACACCGATTCGGACTTCCAGTAGGACGTGGATGATCGAAAATCTACTTCAGGTTTTGTATTCGTGCTCAACGGTGGGGCAGTGTCTTGGAGAAGCTCCAAGCAAAGCACGAGTGCCGATTCCACGTGTGAGGCAGAGTACATAGCAGCCTCAGAGGCAGCTAAAGAAGCAGTTTGGATGAAAAAGTTCTTGGAGGCATTATAATAAAGGCATTATTATTTATTTATCGAATTTAAAGTCTGCTTGGCATCTGACATTATAATAATTTTGAGTTGGACATCTGATTCTTGTGGGGACGAGGGAGGAGACACCGGACGGTCCTTAATCTCAGCATTAAATAAAAGTCCGTAAGTCTAAGGATGCTAGGTGGGTGACTAGATATTCGAATATGACTTATCCATTGACGGCCACATAGTATTGGTAGTGTCATCGATTACCTGAGAGGTAGTGGGTCGTGATGGAGGTATTGGTGATCGGAGAGATTGCGTATTCGGACATTCGGCTCGTATTCGTCTCGATCACATGACTAGGATGTTGTCAATGATTAAACGAATGACTATAGCAGCCTCAGACCGATAGGGTCATTGACGGATTTGCTTTCATGATTTCGGTTTGTCGCTAGTTGGCTAGGCTCGCAAGTGTTCGGAAATGGGACACGGGCTAGCAACGAGATGCAATTGACTTTACGGAGGTGATTGCCGGGCTTTGACTGCTATCGGGATTCACTGCCTATATTCGTATAGGTTAATGTCCTATGAGGTAATCGGAGAACAACGATTATAAAGCCTTCGGCGGAAGCTTAGAAAGCTCGCTCGTATTAGATACGGAGCGGAGTTTAAATAATCGGTTGGGTCTCGATTATAACATAGAGTTAGGTCAATGAGTTTGGCATTCACATGGCTCTCACCTAACCGCAGGATTGGCTAGGCGAATACCGGGACTCGCGGATTCCTCCCGTGCCAGTTGAGACGGACCTAGAGAGTCGCGCTTAAAAATGGTAATGAACTTGAACAAAAACGGCGGGTTTTTCTTAGAACCTAACGAATGGGATTCGTTGAGGTAGTGGCAAAGTTGATACGAGGTGTCGATGATTTAGTTGAATTCCGGTGACGGTCACATGAATAATTAGGACTTGAGATTGTCTTAAGTGTTTAATTAATTAACTAAATGAGGCTCGATTGTAATTAAAATAATTAGATTGGATTTAATTATTTTATTACTTAAAATTAAGGGACTAAATTGAGAATTTAGAAACCTCATAGGCCGAAATGGAATAAACTAAAAATGTGCATGTTGACTTGGTCATTGTACATGTGTACATTCCATTTCATGCCACATGGTTGAGGTGGCAAGTGACTCATTCATGCAAAAACATGACAAGTGTTATATAAAAAATGATAAACAATCATAGTGGATTTTTACTACATGACACCTCATGGGCTTAGGTGTGAAACAATAGTTACATACATAAATAAAGAAAAAAGCAATTTTAGATGCTAAGAGTAAGCCTATGCACTTGACCCAAAAAAGTCCAACGTGAGGGGAGAAAAAGTTCTTTGTCATTTGCTCTCAACAACTAAAAACACTAGAGAGAAAAGACACAAAGTGAGTTGAAGTTAGAACTTCTCAAGCCACGTCAAGCCACGGGATCGTTTGACGAGTCTCGGCCTCCCGAACCAAACTGCGCTAGCCATCGGGAGCAGTCTCAGAAGTTCGATAAAGGTCATACCGGCATGACAATCTAGCCTGGAGGCCCGAGAACCAGACGAGGCGCAGCGACGCTCCTACGAGGTGTAATCACGTACGCCGAAGGTATATTTCGAACCCTACTAATTTGATTTTACGAAAAATACCAAACGACATCGTTACGATCGACGGGAAGTGTAGAAGCAATCTGGAAAATTTGGTATTGATTGGAAATCATTTCGGTTGTCAAACTGTCGAAAGACGGCAGACTGCCGCTTTAGTCAAATTGATAATTTCGAACCACTGATTTGATTTTGCAAAAAATATCAAACGACATCGGAATGATTCCAAAAACCCCTTGCTGCGATTGTTGGGAAGTGTAGAATCATTCTGGAAAATTTGGTATCGATCGGATATCGTTTCGGTTGCCAAATAGTCAAAAAAACTGTCGGCTGCCGCTTTGTTCGAACTAGTTTGGAATGAAATTATTAATTCGAATAAAGTTGTACTAAATTGGAATTTGAGAAGTTCGAATTAGATGTGGTCTCCTGAGGCTTAGGGCAGTATCTTGAGCCCTCGGGAGAAGCCGAAGGGCGCTAGGTCGAATTTAGATGTTGGAAATCGAAAATTCGGCACCCTACGCCGCTCGGTTCAAAACGCGCTTCAGCTATCGCAATGTCGCATTGTCCGGGGGCCGGCTTCGATTAATCGGGCCCACCCCAACAATGTGACGCCCGGGGCTGATGAGGGCGGGGAGTGATCGCCGGTGCCAGAGAGGTGCACGGACAAGGAGGGGCTCCTGGTAGGCTTATAGGCGAAGGGGTACATGAACGAACCAATCCGACACCCGAATGAGAGAGGATCCTGAGACTGGCAATGTATAGGCGTGTCAGGCTAAGAATCGTATAGGAGAATTGATAGTACTACTCATATCACCAAGATCGACCTACCTTTTCGGGAGTCCATCTATAGAAACTCCAAAGTTAAGCGAGCTTGACTTGGGGCATAGAGATGGGTGACCCCCTGGGAAGTTTGCCCAGGGTGTGTGTGAGCGACGACGAAGCACGCTGAAAGGTTAAATGGTGGTACAGTGGGGCCAGACTATCAGTCGGAGTGTGATGGGCCCAACCCCACTGGTCCCGGTAGGGACCGATGCTACAGTGACACCTGATATGGGACGGGATGTTACAGGTGGTATCAGAGCGTTAGGTTATAATTCTGTAGACCGTCCATGTACTGCAGCTCAAAAGCCTGGAGGATCAGCCACGCCTGTAAGTTTAATATGTGATTTTGTGATTTACGATTTTCTGGTATGTGCTTTAGGTGATAATTGTAGGAGTAATTTGAAAATGGTGAGAACACGTAGAGAAGTAGGCGAGTCGAGTCGTAGGGCGGGAACTGAATCTCCACCAGAGGAGGACCGCTCTACCATCCACCAATTGACTGATCTGATCCGACGACAGTCAGATCAGATTAATGACCTCATAAACCATCGAAGCTCTTCGGATCGCCATGCTACCCGGAGATAGGACGCGTTGAAGCTGCCGGGGAATGATTTCGAAGGATGCACCCTCCGACATTTGAGGAGGCTGTAGACCCCACCAATGCTGAAGACTGGCTCAGGACGATCGAAATATGTTTCGCGTGAGCCACTTACCTGACGCTGAAAAGGTGACGAGTGCCACCTTTATGCTGCGCGACAATGCGGGCTATTGGTGGGATACTATCCGGGTGCTGGAGGATCCTACTACAATGACGTGGGAGAGGTTTAAGACCCTCTTTCGAGGGAAATACCTTACGGCAACAGACAGGGCGCAAAAGAGGAATGAGTTCATCAACTTGAAGCAAGGAGGGATGGCGGTGGCGGATTATATCCGCAAATTTGAACAACTGTCGAGGTTTGCACCACACATGGTGGCTAAGGACGAGCTAAAGATCGAACGTTTCTTAGAAGGTCTCATGCCTGAGATCTTCCAAAGTGTTAGCATGTACGATACTGAAGGGAAGACGTACGCATGCATTGCGAAGCGTGCGATCTTTGCAGAACAAGCAGAGAGCAGGGTGACGAAAGCACAGGATGCGAAGAGAAGGATCGAGGGAAGCAGGGCGGAGGAGGTCAAAAGCGCCAATTCTTTGGCAGAAACCCAAATTTCTGCGGGAATCCATCGGGCCAACAACCATGGCGACCAAGGCCGAACCAAGGACCATCTGGCGTTCCAAACCGACCTCCGAATAACGCACCACGGTGTCAGCAATGTGGGCGTAATCACATCGGTGTCTGCTTTGGAGTTGGATTCAACCCCAACGTCATCTGCTATCTCTGTGGAAAGCAGCGACATTACGCACGAGCCTGCGACCAACCCATGAACCCGGCTCAGACGCTTGTACGACCACCACCGGTTCCAGCACGGGTGTTTGCATTGACCAATGAAGGGGCGGAGGCGATACCACCACCGGTTCCAGCACGGGTGTTTCCATTGACCAATGAAGGGGCAGAGGTGAACCCTTCGGTTGTGGCGGGTACGTTGATTATCTATAATGTGCCTACTTCAGTGCTCTTTGATTTCGGAGCCACACACTCGTTTGTGTCAGCTAAATATGTGACAAAGGTGGGAATATCTCCTACCTTAACTGAATCTACTTACGTAGTAACCTTACCACATGGGGATCCGATACGAACTAATCAAGTGCTGGAAAAGTGCCCCGTGATAGTCCAGAGAAGAGATCTGAGCGTCGATTTAATTGTAATTCCGATGAACGACTACGGCTCATTTTCGGGATGAATTGGCTTTCGAGATACGGAGCCGTGATCGATTGCCAAAGCAAAGTAGTGACATTCCAACTACCCGAAGGCGAGATGTTCACCTTCACGGGGAAGATGAACAGAAGTAAAATTTCTCAAATCTCTGCTATTAAGGCTATGCGACTACTGAATACGGGTTGCGAATCTTTTCTTCTGTATGCCATAAAGACAAAAAAGTATCCCAACCCGAGCTGAACGATGTTCCTATCGTAAACGAATTTGCCGATGTATTTCCCAATGATCTACCGGGATTACACCTTGATCGGGAAATTCAGTTCGCAATCGATCTAGCGCCAAACGAGCTACGGGAGTTGAAAGAACAATTAGATGAGTTGCTGTAAAAAGGGTTCATCCAACCCAGCTTCTCTCCTTGGGGAGCACCGGTGTTATTTGTGCGCAAGAAAGACGGGTCGATGAGACTGTGCATCGACTATCGAGAACTGAACAAACTAACCATTAAGAACAGGTATCCATTGCCGAGAATCGATGACTTATTCGATCAGCTGCAAGACGCAACGGTGCTCTCAAAAATCGATTTGCAATCAGGACATCATCAGCTAAAGATTCGGAGGCAGACGTCCCGAAGACAGCGTTCAACACGAGGTACGGCCACTACGAATTTTTGGGTCATGCCTTTCGAGTTGACGAACGCACCAGCTGTTTTCATGGACCTGATGCATAGAGTATTCAAGGATTTCCTTGACCGTTTCGTGATCATTTTCACTGACGATATTCTCATCTATTCGAAGACAAGGGACGAACACGAAGCTCGTTTAAGAACGGTCCTGGAAATTCTTCGGGAGAAGCAATTATTCGCCAAATTCAAGAAATGTGAATTCTGGCTAGAACAAGTGGCCTTTCTGGGACACATTATCTCCGGAAACGAAATTTCTGTGGACCCCGGTAAGATTGAAGCTATAACCAATCGGCCACGACCAACTACTCCCACCGAGTTCGAAGCTTCTTAGGGATTACGGGATATTACCGTAAATTCATCGCGGATTTTTCTCGTATCGCCTCGACCCTAACGAACCTCAAGATAAAGAATGTTCCGTTCAAGTGGACGGAAGCATGCGAACAAAGTTTCCAAGAGCTGAAGAAGCGACTCACTTCGGCTCCAGTTCTGACTATACCATCGGGAACCGGAGGATTTTTGGTGTATAATAATGGGCTCACTTCGGTGCAAAATGGGAAGGTTATCGCGTACGCTTCTCGACAATTGAAAGAATACGAGAAGAACTATCCCACCCACGATCTGGAACTTGCAGCATTTGTGTTCGCCTTAAAAATATGGCGTCACTATCTATACGGAGAATGGTGCGAGATCTATACAGGTCAAAAGAGTCTGAAATACTTCTTCACCCAGAAGGAGTTGAATATGAGGCAACGATGCTGGTTGGAGCTCGTTAAAGATTACGACTGCGTGATCAACTATCACCCAGGCAAAGCAAATGTGGTCGCCGCGCATTGGGTTGAAAGGCGGTGAACACGGAACTCCATAACCTCGAAGTAGAAGTGATAAACTTTGGCGAGATCAAGACCAGAATGGCAGCATTGACTCTTCAGTCGACGTTGTTAGAGCAAATCAAGAAAGCTCAGGAGCAAGATGAGCTTTATCTAAAAACGACGAGCGAGCAGGCAACTGAAACTCCGTCTGACTTCACGTTTCGGGAAGATGGGAGTTTGCAATATCGGAATCGTTTATATGTTCCCGATAATCAAGTACTCCGGAAATCTATAATGACGGAAGCACATGCCACTACGTACTCGGTACACCCAGGCACGACGAAGATGTACTGGGATTTACGAGACGTATTGGTTGTCGGGAATGAAAAGTGACATTGCAACGTTTGTTAGCCAATGTCTGACGTGTCAACAAGTAATGGCAGAAAATCAAAGGCCAGCAGGGATCTACAACCCTTGTCGATTCCTGAGTGGAAATGAGATCACATTACGATGGACTTTGTTGTTGGCTTGTCGAAAACTGTGAAAGGCCACGACTCCATCTGGGTAATTGTTGATCGTTTAACCAAAACTGCTCATTTTCTGCCGATCAGTTCGACCTTTTCGCTGGAGCGGTATGCCGAATTGTACATTCGAGAAATCGTTAGACTCCACGGGATCCCATCCTCGATCGTCTTGGATCGTGACACGAGATTTCTATCTAGATTCTGGATGAGTCTGCAAAAGGCGATGGGGACAAAACTCTCATTCAGCACGGCCTATCATCCACAAACCGATGGGCAATCCGAACGAACGATCCAAACCTTGAAGATATGTTGCGAGCGTGCACTCTAGACTTCAAAGGGAATTGCAGTAAATATCTTTCGTTGATCGAATTCTCGTACAACAAAAGCTACCACGCTACTATCGGGATGGCACCATACGAAGACTTATATGGGCGTAGATGCCGATCCCCGGTACACTGGGACGAAATCGGCGAACGAGCCCTTTTGAGCCTCAATATGATACGAGAGATGACGGAGGCGATAACGAAGATTCGAGAACGAACGCAAACTGTCCAAAGTCGTCAGAAAAGCTACGCTGATCAACGACGAAGGCCGTTGGAATTCGTGGAAGAATATTGGGTATTCGTGAAGATATCCCCGATGAGAAGCGTAAACCGATTTGGGAAGAAGGGCAAATTAAGTCCGAGATACATTGGCCCTTTCAAAATACTCAAGAGAGTAGGGGAAGTTGCGTATCAGCTGGAGTTACCCGCCTCGTTAGCCCAATTCCACGACGTATTTCACGTATCAACCTTATGTAAATACATTGCGAACCCGAATCATGTGTTGGGAAGCGAATCACTTCACCAGCAACTCAAGCCGGACCTGAGCTATGAAGAGGAGCCAGTTGAAATCTTAATGCACGAAGTAAAGCGACTTCGGAATAAAAATATTCCGTTAGTCAAAGTGATGTGGCGAAACCGAGCGCTTGAAGAAGCCACATGGGAGCGAGGAGATGATATGAAGAATCGTTATCCCGAATTATTTTTTCGATGTAATTTCGGGGACGAAATTCTTGTAAAGGAAATAATGGCCCAAGTTATTAGGAGTTTGATCCAATAACAATAATAATAATAATAATAATAAAAATAATTTTAAAAAAAATAAAAAAAAAATAAAAAAAAAATAAAATGGCCGAAAATAATTGGAGGGCAAGGTAAGACCAAGCCAACTCCATGTGAGCTTGAGGACAAAGGTAACCACTATTACTCCACCTCTTTGAGCATAGAGACAAGATCTAACCACAATGCCACCTCTTTGATTTGCATAAGGACAAGAACCACTAAGGCATCCCCATGATTCCACCTCCATACAAAAGAGGACAAATTAATAAAATTAAGGAAAAAGAGAGGAAGAAGAAGAAGATCATGTTGGGAGGGGGAGAGTCATCGCCTAATACACCCAAAAGCCTAATGTGCATGATGGAATAAAAACAAACCTCAACACCTAATATATCTCTCTACATACATGAAGACAGGAATAAATAAGGCCAAAGAAGAATAGAAAGGAAAGAGAGGAGAGGCCGAGAAAGAGAAGGAAAGAAAGAGAAAGAAAAGAAAGGGAGAGAAAGGAAAGAAAGGAGAGGGAGAGGCCGAGAGAGACAGGGAGAGAGGGAAATGAAGAAAAAAAGATAGAAAAGAGAGGGAGAAGCTCACGGACGAGGAGGAGCTCGTGATCTAAGTCCTAGGGTCGGGATCACACGGAACAACCCGCAACGTAGCTCTCTACGTAATTAAGATAGGTGAAGATCACCTACATACGTAAACAAGATTAGGAGTCGAGATTTTTCTACGTGTTGCATGCCGCAAAATTTTATGTGATTGCATCATTTTATGTTAATGTGATAATTTCGGCCAATCTTGGTTTTAAATTTGGCCATCTCTAATTTTGAGTGATCTAGGGAAATGAAAGAAATTAGGATTGGAACCAAGAATTAGAATTTTGAGGGCAAGATTGGTTAGATTTGGAAAGTTCGGGTAATAGTGCAAATTAGGATTTTCTAGGGTTTTTCTTCAACTTTCGGCCATGAGGTTAAATTGGGTGAGGGGCAGAATTTTGGGGTAGATTCAGACAATTTAGGAAATTTAGGGTGTGAGTAAAGATTTAAGAAAATTTGAGTCCTTGGATTAAGTTTGGGTTTTTCTATAGTTTGGGGACTTAACTAAAATTTTACAAAATTTAGGGGCTGAGATGTAAATTCGGGCAAGGGAGATACTTTTAAAGAAATTTCAAAACTGTTTGGGCAGATTTGAAAAATTTGGAAAAAAAAAAATATGCGGATCATAAAAATAATTTTCTAAAGTTTGGGGACTAAATTAAAATTTTATAAATCCGGGGGCTGAGATGTAAAATTCGGGCAAGGGAGATTTTCACAGAAATTTAATACTCTTGGGGCAGTTTTGAAACTCGGAAAAATATTCGGGTTATAAAAATAACTTTAAAAAATCCGGGTCTCTTAAATTAGGGTTCTCTGAAACTCGGGGACCAAATTTAAATACTTTTAAAACTCGGGAGTCAAGAGAAATTTCGGTCAAGGGCTGCTTTTAAAAGAAATTTTTAAGTTTTGGGTCAAATGTGAAATTTGGGAATAATATAATAAAATTTGGGTCTTTTAAATGTGAAAGTTTGGGCTTTTAAAGGTGATTTCAAATTTACGAGTCTTAAAATGAAAATAATTAAAATTTGGTTTTTAGTTGAATTTCGGGAATAAGGGTGAGAGTTCGGGCCTAGAGTCTCACGACTCGGGCCATGATAGTATTTTGCACTTAGGGTTTTCGGGTCTGGCCGAGATGGTTTCTCGGGCCGATACGTGATATAGATATAATTGGAAAGTTAATTTATATGTTGCATTTTATTTGCACGATATTTACATACATGTGGTACGCAGAGAGGGGACCGTGCGGAGTCACGGTGACACTGTATAGTGTCGGTGAGTGGGGTAGATTGTGACCGATTGTTGGTCATCGACTCGTATGAGTAGTGAAGTTAGGACTAAGGTACACTGTATGTGATTGTGTTGTGGGGAGTGGGCCTCCCGAGCGACTGACCCTTGTGGGGTGTGGGGCCACCCGAGCTACGGACCCTTGTGATTGTGATGTATTGTGCGCGTGTTGCCTTTAGTTCTAGCCTAGGGCCCTGATGTAATAGGTTGAGCCGAGATGTGATAAGATGCGAGAAAGAGTCGAGCGTGCATTTGTGAGGTGTCGGGATTGGGATGTGAGAGCACGTGCATTCATGCATATTTTCATCTAATAGGCAAAAGCTCAGGGTTTACGAGTGTAGGTACGAACGAGTCGGACGTTGAAATACGTCACGACTAGGCGGCTGATGGCGGTGACTCCACGGACTTTTGAGGGCGGCGCAGTACATCGAGAACTGTGCAGTGTTTTAATTTATGTTTCGTGTTTTTACTATTTGGGCTTGGGCCCAACGGACAAAAGTGTGTTTCGTAAACATCGACTTTATTGTTTATGTACTATTGTGTTTAAAAAAAGTTTTTATTAAATGGGCTTTCCGCTGCTTACGCTGCATAAATCCGCCAAAATACGTATATAGGAAGTCGGGTCGTTACATGTGGTATCAGAGCACAACCTCTCGCAGTACGGTGCTGGTTCGGGGACGAACTAGGCGGAAGCTGGTGGACATGTGATGCCCGGGGCCGATGAGGGTGGGGAGTGATCACCGGTGCCAGAGAGGTTCACGGACAAGGAGCGGCTCCTGGTAGGCTTCTAGGCGAAGGGGTACATGAACGAACCGATCCGACACCCGAATGAGAGGGTATCCTGAGACTGGCAATGTATGGGCGTGTCAGGCTAAGAATCGTATAAGAGAATTGATATACCTACTCATATCACCAAGGTCGACCTAGCAATTCGGGAGTCCATCTATAGAAACTCTAAAGTTAAGCGTGCTTGACTTGGGGCAATCTAGGGATGGGTGACCCCCTGGGAAGTTTGCCCAGGGTGCGTGTGAGCGAGGACGCACGCTGAAAGGTTAAATGGTAGTACAGTGGGGCCAGACTATCAGTCGGAGTGTGGTGGGCTCAACCCCACTGGTCCCGATAGGGACCGATGCTACAGTGACACCCGGTAAGAAATGCATAACAATATATTCGTGAATTTCAATAGCGATTAGCAATGTATAAATAAAATAAAGGCGTGGAGATTACCCGTCAGGCTGTTGCGGAACACCAAGATGTCTCTCTGCGACCAATGGCTTCTCTGAATTTGGGAGTTGCAAGTCCTGTTGCAGCAAGCTTATGGCAGCTGCCAGTTTTGTCAACACAGCATTAGTGTAGGTGAGGTCCGGATCACACCAAATGTATGAATCTAGGATGGTCATCCTCTGGGATCTGGGTTTAAGACGCACAAAATCCAGTACAAAATTGTATCCGCTCGTCTCCATGGACACGAATGCCATCCTTCTTCTTTGCCAAGAGCAAACTGCCTCAAACAGCTGAGACCAGCACTCCCATTTTTTGCATTGACTGTTGTGGCAAATCTTGCGAATGATGTGCTCATGATTGCAACATCCTTTTTTTGGAATCTTGCTCTAGGACTGCAGTTCAATGAATCCACGCAGGCATTCGTGAACTTGCTGTCATATACACATAACGTAAAGTCGTATGATATTCGTTACTTGAGATCGATATTGTTAGAAGACATGATAATATAAAATGTATTTCTTACGTCATCACTGAGCCAGCTCTCATTTATCATCAATGCAAGGAAGAACTCTCGTGTCAGTTCTGATTTGTAAAGTCCCGTCACAAGATGATGTTCCTTCATGGACTCTATGTGATCCACCACTTTTGGGAACATTTCAATCTTGTACAGTACATGTTTTCCAATCTTCTGGTTTTTGTGTGCAACTCTCTTGGCTTTTTTCGATGTCGTGGGGGGCCTTTATCGGCAGAGCTCAGCCTTTTTGATTTCGGGTACTGCATCTTATTCGACATTTGTGTATCTTCCATATCATGAACGTCCTTGCGAATATGTTCTGTTTTTTCAAGAATCTTTCTTACGGGGATCATAGCAGGAACTGCCCCTGTTGATGCTTCACTATGAGATGATGATCTTGATGTCTTACACTTATGAACTCTGTCGTCCAAATAATTTCCAGAAAAGCTTGAAGACGATATTTCTTGAGGTGAAGTGCCTACACTGTTTGTTTATGGCAGTACGGTAGGCAGATCCAGTGACGGCACTCTATTCCTTTCCTGCACAGGCGTCTTGTTAACTGACTGCTCGGTCTCTTGTGCAATTTTTCTACGACAACACGCCTTATACGAACAACGCGTATGGACGTTGTCAACGTCGATGGCTCTCCACATGCGGCACTACACGAACTTGGACCTCCATCCGTAGTTTTAATTTTCTTTGTCTCTGAAGTTGGTGGCTGTAGGATTGTAGAATTACCAATGGCTCCGAAATGGCACGTTGATATGTATCCTGTTGAACTTTGAATAGTAGGCAGCAAAACACTTGTCTCCACAGTTGACTGGGACATTAACTCAATGATATAATCCAATCTTGGGGAAGCTTTTCTTCTCCAGTTGACAGTTCTCCAACGGCACATGCGTGGAAGTGTTGTACTTGCAACGCCTACGTATGTCGCAAATGTAGCTGTCACGCTAGGTATGCATTCATATCCAAGTACCTAAGCCAAAGACATTACGAATTACGATGAATGATTTGCATGTCTGACAAACTAAACTGCAAATTTAAGTAAATACTCAAATTATACACACTAATATAAAGACAAACAAGACATTAGATGTAACCGAAGTTGATAACCTGAAGAGGATGCACAAATCCTCCTAAGTTCAGACCACGGTCTTTTTTCCGACCGTCCGTTGCAATATCACAGTTAAACGAAATAAGATCCCTCTTCAATGACTTCACTTCATGATATGCAATAGTTCCCCATGGTTAATTGTTGAACTCGTCAAAATCGTCAACCAAATATAACCACTTTGTATCAATCAAGGACGTTTTTCTGGTACTTCGTTTCTACACGACACTTGCAACAAAGAGAATGCTTGCCATCTTTAGCTTTTAATATCGACGCCGGACTTTTTTGCCTGGCCATCTCCTTCAATCGGACTCTAACATCCTGTATTGTAACTCTCATATTTCCTCGAAAGTGCCTTGAAATGAAACCCTTATTTTCAACCACAATGGGCTGAGTTGAAACTTTCATGCCATTCAAGAGGCAAAATTCAGAAGCTGAAAAGCGCAGTCGCTTGTTGTTTATCATCATCCACATCTCATCTCTATTCTCTTACTTAGTCTAAGACTGCATCAAATACCATATAAGCTGACTTGATAAGGAGAATTTGTCTGCATGTTCAATCAAATTCCAAAAGTTTGATTTTTGGACCATTTGTTCCATCTCTATGCTGTTGAGCATGCTCCAGATGATACTGCACGTTTCCTTGTAGTCTGAATAGATGGCTAATTTACAATGTATGACTCTATGCTAGGGAAGCTGATTCTCCAACGTTACCTGAATATATGTTGTTTCATAGAAATATCAACAGGTAAAGCCTACATTCAATGAGCACATTTAAGAACATTCAATTGGAAAGAATGGGCAGTCGATGTATTGTCGGACCAAAATAAATGTGTAAACCTTGGGGTTCACATACACGACTTTCCCAAAATCATTTGCAATGGATCCAACAATGCAATGAGGAAGTGAATATATATTGAAGTCACCACAAAACGGATTATAAGACAGAAACCAATGAATCTTCAAAAAGAATTCGTAAGACAAAGAACATACTGTAAAAATATCCGCTGCAAATTTGTTGTGCAACACCAATTTTCATGGAAAAATTAGTAACCTTCGCACTTCTGGGCTTCATTACTTTCAGTTGATGTTCGGCAGGTAAAAAATCCATGTAAGAAAACAATTATAAGTATAACCCAACGAATATGGAAGATGTGCACATATCGTAGGAATAATCCGCGGCATTTTGCCGAGCTCTGGAAGAGTTGCCAGCGGCGCGGACATTCTGATAACTGATGAATCTGAAGAGGCCAGCGAGAACACGTTAGATATTCGATGCTACCACTAATTTGGGTTTTGCACGCAGGGAGGACTCACAGCCTGCCTCGGCCTCCAGCTCTATAGCCCCCGTGCCTGCCTCCACATCAACTTGCGAATATAATATAGAAAATTTGCTACGATCATGCTATTATGTTATGACATAGGTGTAGCAAACTTTAATGGAACATGAAAAAATGGTTAATACAGCAAAGTTACTGACCTAAGTCATCACGCTGATGCGCGTAGCCTGAAATCTGCCTGACCTTCTCCTCCAACAACTGAATCCTTGCATCACTCAACTTTGAGCTTGCCTCCACGATTGCTAACCTCCCATCAGTTTTGCCGAGAACCGTTCCCACCCTCTCATTAGTCGCAAATGATTGTTGCGAGTGGTACTGTATGATCTCTCTCATTTTCTGCAATTCGGCGAGGATGGTTAGCGATTGTGGATCAGTTGCATTGGAGGCATCTACTATAGTTAGCTTGCAAGGCAGTTTTTGATTTTCACTCCTCTCAAGGGCATCGCAGAGGTTGCTGCCTGGTGATCTGCCTGCCAAAATGGCGCAGTTGATGTGTTGCATGCTTTAAATCTGACATGCTCGGTAATAAACTCGACATTCAGCATTTTACATAATTGATGGCTTACCTGAGTTGTTTTATTTCCCCAAATAGCTTGTGGAGAGTTCTTACCACTTCGTGGAGTGGACAGGTCCTCTGGAGCGGCAGCTTGACGACGTTTTTTCGACGTCTTCGTTTTACTCATTGCTTGCAAAGATGATGGTTTTTGACCAATTTTCATAGGCTCACTATCGTTCTCGTCTCGACCTGCCCGATTCGAACGTCTCGTAATTCTAACTTGTGGGGTAGACGCCATCGACAGATCCGTATGCTGATCAGGAACATCCACGTGTAATGGTTTGCCACCAACGATCTTTGAGTCAGATGATTGAGATTCGGTAGAGTGAGATTTGCCCTTGCGTTTAGGTTTCTCATCACGTACAGGAGAAGCTAGTTTCGGTGCGTCGATAAGAAGACCTTCGATGGAGCTATTTTTTTCTCTGGTGTATCACGATGGGAAGAATCTACCGCGCCTGATGAGTTACTAAATTCAGCCGTAGGCTGTTCACGTGCTTTGATGTTCTCAGATGGAACACACGTTAATGTAACTCCACTCAATAGAAGCGAGGTTATTTCCTGGAGGAGCTCATTGTCATTAGTAGATACGAACTGACTGGGGTCATGAAAGAACGACGCACATTCTCCGACTGTAGACTGTAACAGGCTCCTTCTGACGCCTGATGAAGAAGCTGCTTTCACAATGTCACCCGTTGACGTAGATCCCTTCGTCTTCCAATCATTTGTGTACCAGTAACACATGCGTGGTTTTGGAGTACCCTTCAGCTGCTGTCGTTTTGCAAAGTTTTTAGCAATACCAGGCATACTCTCATATGCAAGCACCTGAGCCAAAGCAGATGATAATGCCATTTGAAATGATTTGAATCCCAATAAAACAATAATCAACATTCACATTAAATTCGGAAGAACAAATGATTACCTGGAGTGGGTGTATAAACCCACCAAGTCCAATACCACGATAATGTTTCTTCTGACCAATTCTTGCATAGCCTTCCAAATAAGTGAGGTCTTTTTTCAGAGCAGACAGAACTTCATCAAATGCACAAGAACCCCACGAAAATTTGTTGAATTCATCGAAGTCCTCAACTAAGTAAAGCAGAGCAGTATCCACCATAGCATTCCGATAGATTCTTCTTTGCAATCTTCAGTTTCTCAACATTGACATGGGTTGATGATTTGGCGGGGGTTTTGGATAATGCGTCGGTCAGGTCATCCAGCGTAATCCGTGTATTCTCTCCAAAGTGCCTCCTAATAAAAGCTTCATTCGGCTGAAAGGAAGGATCTTCACCAAACATCAGACCAGTCAACAAACAATATTATACAGCTGAGAACGGTTTTCCCTCTATCACCATCCAAGCTCATCAGAATTGTCGTCTGCTACTTGAGATTGCATAAGGAACCATATCAACTGTGATAGTTGGTACTGTGGCGCACTGAATGAGTTTTCAGAATGGACTTCTTTCAACCATAGCCTCTACTTCTTTTGCATTCAGCATTTCTAACTCCTCGCTCGTCTTCTTGTATTCGTCAATTACGGTCAGTTCGCATGGAACAATTTCCTCACGCTTAAGTTGAGGTCCAAGAACTACCTGTTTCTGCAAAAGGAATATACGTTACTTTCTGGCAATTTAACATGTATAGTAATGTATTTTGAAACTAACCTCTGCAGTACAAACCAGTGATACAAACGAGAAATTATTCACAAAGACGGGAAACGATTACTTACAGTTCATGATAGCACATAATAAAACAACCACAAGAATGCATTCGTTCTACAATGGTAGTGTATTATTCCAGATCATACTTAAGCTTTGATAATCAGAGTTTCCAAACCCTTAAGATAATGTTGGCCACAAAAACTCTAAACATAGATATGTATAGAGAGGTACCAAAACAGTTGGACAGGTACCAAAACAGTTGGACAGAGCTCCTTTTGCACAAGCTATCACAAAATCCGTTGGCAGCATACAAATACCGCAATAAAACAGGTCAATAACACGAGCTTTGTCTGCATTAATACTACACTGCGTACTCGACAATAATGCTGCTTATAATAATTTGTGAACAAAATGTTATAGCCATGCCATTACACTGAGATAGAGTTCGTTTGCAGAACATCTATGGAAAAAGATTGAATCTTTTAGACAGCAAGTAAAACGATAAGAAACACAACTCCAGACCAGAGAATGTTTAGCTGCCATGGTCCCGAGTATTCCCTGCAAATGCGTCTAAGAGAACACCAGATGGCTGACGGAGTGAGCAAGCTGTTGCTGGAGAGAGCTCGAAGAAATGAAATCGAGAATCTGTAAAATTAGGTTCTCTCGCCAACAGTAAAACTCGCACAGTGCACACATATGTTTAATAAGAAAAGTACTGAGTGGGCCAATTGCAGGGTACGATTTTCGTTTAAGTAAAAAAAAAATTGGAATTATCAATATTAAAATAAATTCGATCAGGTTATTATTTTAGACCGCTTCTCCTTTTCTAAAGCCACGTGGTATGATAGCATTCTTTTGTAGCTGTACTGTAATTTAAATTCCGGAAAAATCAATGTTATAAAGGCCAATGATGTGCAGAAACCTTTCTGCACCCACAATATAAACGATGCTATGAAATTAAATTAAAATTTACTTAATGCTTCAAACACCAAATACATATATTCGAATACAGCAAGAATATAATATATGGTCCAACATTCAGGTCCAAGTATTACAGAATACTGACACGGTAAGATATTGCCGGAATAGCTCAAATTGATCGGGAACAAAATTGTACATCGAGTCATCTACAAACAGTAGAGAAAGCACAGCACGGAGCACATACACGCCACACTCACCGCTGGTTGAAAACATCAAAACAAACATCAAAATAATGTTGTAGAAACATTCTAGGAGAATTATGGTACTTTATTATATGCATTACCCCACAATCTGTCACGGGAAGTCCGGGTCTCGGTATATATTTAATTTTATTATCGAGTCTGCCATTCCCAGATCACAAAGCAAATATGGTATAGCAAGCTGGGTTTTTCTAAATGCTGTGTCGAAGAATCTCAAATCGACATCGACAGAAGGGTCAGAGTCGAGGACAGTGATTAGTTGTTTCCTGAAATCAACCACACACAGAATCCGGTGACACTTATTTATATTTACCGGCACAACAATGACATCAGATTGTTGCCATGGAATTGACGGCCATCTACCATCGCTGCCCTTCGCGTAGGGCCGTAGTGCAGCAAGGACCGTACCTCCCCCATCTCTACACTCCATTGCAACGACCTGATTGAACATGACATTCATGAACGAAACTCGCAGGCCACCTGCATGAGAACTCCTCTGCCTCTCAATGAACCCTCGGAGACACTCATCAATGTCCTGATAAGCAGCAAATATATTAGACAATTAAAGGTGGAAGTACATAACAAATCATGTGGTCTGAATACCTCGTCCAGCCACGTTGTCATTGTCATAAGTGTTCTAAAGTACTGAACATCATGTCAGCCCCCCAGTAGAGTCTTTATGCAAACATCATCTCCCATTGTTTGAATAGTTGTAGATATATGCGTGAACATCCTCAACAACCTTTTAATATGACTATCAAGTACGGTATTATTGTAAGACCCGAGCCCCGTAGGCTACTTAGTTAATAAATTGGCATGCACGTATATGCTTATGTGATTTTATGAACTTTGTGCTTTGATTATGTGCTTACGTGATGTGAATTATTTCGTGTATCTAATTATGTGCTTAAATAATATCTAACTTAGTAGGGATTTTCGAAAATATAGAGTAAAGGAATTGGAGTAATAAAATTGTATGCAAAGAAGTTGGATTGTACTTGTGATTGGGCTTAGATCTAAACTTAGGCCCAAATCCTTAAATGAAAACCTTAGCAACATACTTCCTTAAATTAACGGGATGCACGCCAATATATGACTAAACCACCATACCTGGCTAGCAAAAATATCTAAGATCATTTCTCAGACTAAGAAAATGAAAAGAAGAGAGAAGGTAGAGAATTCGAGACTTGAGCTTGAAAACTCACCTAGTGATTTATGATTTTAGTTTGAGATTTACGTTTATTAGCTCGTAAGATAGGTTATTAGTCCAAATTAAGCATGTTTGGGGTCTTAACACACGAAAAAAGCCTACCCAAAATAACACACTTTAGCTCACTCGGATTTCAGGGTATCGAAGTTCTTAGAGTCTTTATCATGTCCTTGAGATAAATAACATTTAGATCGAACGTTTAGAAGTTTGCGGGTTAGAAAGTGTTTCTGGCACGTTAAAGGTCGTGAAATGGGGACTTCGCGAACTCGAGTTCGCGAACCCAAAACATGAAGAGGTTCGCGAACCCGTAAAAGTCGCGAACCATACTTCACAAATTGTGGGTAAGGAGTTTCACGAATTAGGAGGTTGGCGAATTCATGATTTCCGCGAATTAGAAGCTAAGTAATGCAATTCGCGAATTGAGAGTGAATAAGGATACGCGAATTGGGAAGGAAGAAAGTTGGCGAACTCATGAGTCGCGAACTAAGAATTTAGATTTAGGCTTCGCGAACCGATAGTATAGAGCAGTTCGCGAATTTAGTGTGAAGGTTTCATGCATGGATTCGTGAAAGTGCGACTTCGCGAAATGGGAGAGGACTTAGAGTTCGCGAAACGAACTTCACCATATAGGACGGAGTTCGCGAAGTGAGATTAGTTCACGAAGTAAAATATTCCGCGAAGTGAGATTAGTTCACGAAGTAAAATATTCCACGAAGTGAGTTTAGTTCGCGAACTAAGAGCCGAAGAATATGGTTCGCGAACTGTGAGGGCAAATTGGCGAATTGTATGTAATATAGAGAATTTCACGGGTCAAGGTTTTTACGGGTCATTTAAATGTCGCGAATCTATATAAAGTTCGCGAATCGTACAAAGGTTCGCGAATTCCACATAGCATTGAGTAATATAGATTCACGAAATATAAGTTGGCGAACCTTTGGCTAAGTAGACTTCGCGAACTAGAAATGAACTTCACGAATTTGGGTTTCGCGGGTTGAACCAACTTGGCGAATTTCAATGGGCATAGTCTCTCGTAACGCCCAATCATAATTTGCCTAACGGGTGTCTTCAGGGTCAATTTTCGGTATAGGCAGACGTAGTTTTTGATAGAATTTTCGAATGAAAATTTACGCAGTCAACTAATATAATTTATACACTAACTTTATAATTTTTTAGGTTTAAAGGACAAAATATTAGGAAATTCACCAGACCGGTTAGTGGTTAATCTACGGACGCCAGGTAAGTGGGAATCCAACTACAACACATAACATGTTTGTATGTGCCTAATTTATGTGATTAAGGGATGTAGTGCCTACGTGCTTATGTGTATGTTGTGAAGTCAATTCATGATTAAGGTAAGCCTCATGGCATTAATGCATTATGCATATGCACGAGCATGCACGAAACACTTGGGGGTAATAAAATGATGAGCGTGCATGATTATGTCGCAAATAGCGAAACATAATTGCCGAGGTGGGCTATCAAGTCATAAGTTTAGTAAGTGGCGGCTTCCGGGGCACCGAGACGGCGTTGATGCGCCGTGGGCGACGTTGATGCGTCGCCAGTATACGAACGATGTCGATGCGTCGGGGGATTACAATGGTTGGGTTGATGCCCTCATGATTGGGTTGATGCACTTATATCCCTGTTAGCGTGGTTGGGTTGATGCCCTCACGTTTTAGTATGGTTGGGTTGATGCCTTCATACTTTGGCTGATGCCCGTGGTTGGATAGAGCTCTTTACGGTGTACGCCTGGGTAAAAGTCTGCCAAGGGCCCTAAGATAAAAGATATGAGATTGTGTTTAGTCTATGAGACGTAAGATGCATTGGCGTGGATTGCCTTTGTGGTGGATTATCACGTGCACGTCAAGCATGATTTCTACTTACTGAGCATATCGCTCACCCCTTACGTTATGTGTTGTAGGTGCGAGCGACCACGGTACGTGATCGCTTAGATGGCAAGGCAAATCTTTTGGCGCTTCCAGCAGCTTTTGGGGTGGGAGTGTGTGAATGGATGACGACCTGTGAGGCCAGGCGCATAGGGATTCTTTTGCTGTGCATGTATACACATCTCGTGTAATCAGGATTCGTATGAATTTAGGATTTCATGTAATTCTTTTGTCATGTATAGAAACGACTTAAATTACATAAATGGAAAAATTTCATACGCATTTTCGGTACTTCTTTTTAGTTAATACATCGTTAGGCACATAGTAGAACGTTATAATAGGTAGCGAGGACAGCGGGTCCTGACAATTATCAGAGAATTTGCCTGAATCTATAATACTGGAATCTGGCGACTCTATATCTGGAGCCATGGATTGTTTTGGCAAATTCCCCTGTTTCATGTGAAATCCGTTGATGCTTGCGCTTCAACATACGGGATGTTCCGCCGTTTCTCTTCTTCCTCCGACTTTCCTTCTGCCAGTCACGCTGTGCGACATGAGTTATAGCAGCATCGTCTAGCCCTTGACTTTGAACGTTCGCAGAGCCGTCCGGACCTTTTTCGAATTACATACAATGTAAAACAAAGTCAAATTAATAGTAAAGCAAAGTACTTGAACAAAGATAAACTACATACGAAGTTTTTGCTCGATCGCAAAAAGCCTCTCGTGAATTTCAATGTATTGGCCCTCAACCTTCATGCCTAAATGATCTATGGCAGCCACCTGTGCGTCGTACCTAGACTGCAATTCATTGAATTTCCTGCTTGCACACTCGTAAAATCATCTAGTTTATGCTCAATCCGCGCAATAAAACGATTAACAGAAGTGCAAAATTCGGCAAGACTTTGTGTAAAGATGGATCGCATGTTATTCATGGTTTTATATACGAAACAAAACAAACTAAATTATCCAGAAAGGAACAATAAGGAAGCTGCGTAAATTTTATTTAAAACATGAAATGGAATCACAAATTAGATTTCTATTTATAGTTACAGTTATAGGAAAACAAAGAGACATAATAGTTACCACGAAGAGGCATGTAATTTGGACGAGACTTTTGCAGTGCACTCGTGAATGTGCATAGAAAGACATAATGTCGGCGGGACTTTTCGACTGCAGTCATTAGTGTGAAACGACGCAAAGATACCTATGGTTTGAGTTTGTGAAGCCACGTCACCAACGCAAGCCTCTCCAGCCAATCAGAATGCAAGATAAGTTTTTATTTTTTTTGGAATTATTTACGTGTGCCTTCAGTACGCGCTATTGACATTATGAGTTCCTAGTCATGCCTTTCGGGCTGCCTAACGCGCCGGCAGCTTTTATGGATCTGATGAATCGCGTGTTCAAGCGGTTTTTGGATAAGTTCGTGATCGTGTTCATAGACGATATTCTCATTTATTCGAAAGCGAGGGAGGAACACGAGCAACACCTGCGAATAGTCCTTGGAGTGTTACGGGAGAAGCAGCAGTACGCCAAATTTAAGAAGTGCGAGTTTTGGTTTGACCAAGTCGCCTTCTTGGGGCATATTACCTCCGGAGCAGGAATTTCTGGGGATCCGAACAAGATCGAAGCCATCAGTAACTGGCCTCAGCCAACATGACCGAGGTACGGAGCTTCCTCGACTTGGCAGGCTATTCTAGGAAGTTTATCAAGGACTTCTCAAAAATAGCTTCAACACTGACGAAGTTGACGAGAAAGAATACACCATTTCATTGGAGTGAGGAATATGAACAGAGCTTCCAAGAGCTTAAGAGGCGACTGACTACAGCCCCAGTCCTTACGATATCGTCAGGAACCGGAGGATTCTCAGTTTACAGCGATGCTTCGAAGAACGGATAGGGATGCGTGCTAATAAAGAACGGGAATGTAGTGGCCTACGCCTCACGACAATTGAAGGAATATGAGAGAAATTATCCGACGCACGATCTAGAATTGGCATCAGTGGTCTTTGCCCTGAAGATTTGGAGGCACTACCTTTACGGAGAGCGATGCGAAATCTACACGGACCATAAAAGTTTAAAATATTTCTTCACGCAAAAGGATATGAACATAAGACAGAGGCGATGGCTGGAACTGGTGAAGGGTTATGATTGCGTAATCAACTACCACCCAGGCAAAGCTAATGTGGTAGCAGATGCACTAAGTCGAAAAGCAGTTAGTGCAGAATTACAGCTACTTGAGGTCGAGGTTCTACAATTAGGCGAAGTCGAGACCAGATTGGCAGCTTTAACACTCCAACCTACACTACTGGAACGGATCGGAAGGGCACAAGAACAAGACGATATGAAGATCAAGGGAGCACGAATAGAACATCCAGCAACGGACTTTACGTTCGGAGATGAGGGGGGATCGTATTACAAGAATCGATTGTATGTACCCGGTGACGTGGAGCTTCGACGGACCATAATGACGGAAGCACACGCCACGATGTATTCAGTGCACCCAGGAGCTACAAAAATGTACAGAGACTTGTGGCTAAACTACTGGTGGCTAGGAATGAAGAAGGATGTAGCAGTGTTCGTGAGTCAATGTCTTACCTGCCAACAAATAAAGGGGGAACACCAACGACCGGCCGGAACACTGCAACCTTTGCCGATTCCGGAATGAAAATGGGACAACATAACGATGGACTTCGTGGTAGGATTGCCGAAGAATGTGAAAGGTCACGACGCGATTTGGGTGATCGTCGACCGACTAACCAAGTCTGCTCACTTCTTACCAGTAAGTACGACATTTCCCATGGAGCGATACGCGGAGCTTTATATCCAGGAAATAGTACGACTCCATGGAATTCCATTGTCGATAGTTTCGGATCGCGACTCAAGATTCTTGTCGAAGTTTTGGACGAGTTTACAAAAAGCAATGGGGACGAAGCTTTCGTTTAGTACTGCCTATCATCCCCAGACAGACGGGCAATCAGAACAGACTATCCAAACTTTAGAGGATATGTTACGAGCCTGTGTAATGGATTTCAAAGGCAATTGGAGCAGATACCTTCAACTTGTCGAATTCTCATACAACAATAGCTATCAAGCTACAATTGGAATGGCTCCATACGAAGCGCTATACGGGCGAAAGTGCAGATCCCTAGTACATTGGGATGAGATCGGCGAACGGGCAATACTAGGCCCAGATTTGGTGCGAGAGATGACGGAAGTAATTGCGACAATACGAGAAAGAATGCGAACGGCCCAAAGCAGACAGAAAAGTTATGCAGATCAGAGACGCCGACCATTGGAATTCGCGGTAGACGATTGGGTGTTCGTAAAAGTATCTCCAATGAAGGGCGTCAAGCGGTTTGGAAAGAAAAGCAAGCTGAGCCCGAGATACATAGGTCCGTTTAGGATAATTAAAAGAGTGGGCAAAGTAGCATATCAGTTGGAACTGCCAGCATCGCTATCCCAAGTTCACGACGTCTTTCACATCTCAACACTACGGAAGTACATTGCTGATCCAAGTCACGTATTAAGGAATGAGGTTCTCCATCAGCAACTGAGACCCGATCTAAGTTACGAGGAGGTACCAGTGGAGGTTTTGATGCATGAGACGAAACGGCTTAGGAATAAGGACATTACTTTAGTAAAAGTGTTGTGGCAGAACCAGTCCATGGAAGAGGCTACGTGGGAACGTGAGGATGAGATGAGAGATCGTTAACCCGAATTATTCCGAACGGACTGATTTCGGGGGCGAAATCCTTTTTACGGGGGGGAGATGTAAGACCCAAGCCCCGTAGGCCACTTAGTTAACAAATTGGCATGCACATTTATGAACTTTGTGCTTTGATTATGTGCTTACGTGATGTGAATTATTTCGTGTATCTAATTATGTGCTTAAATAATATCTAACTTAGTAGGGATTTTCGAAAATATAGAGTAAAGGAATTGGAGTAATAAAATTGTATGGAAAGAAGTTGGGTTGTACTTGTGATTGGGCTTAGATCTAAACTTAGCCCAAATCCTTAAATGAAAACCTTAGCAACATACTTCCTTAAATTAAGGGGATGCACGCCAAAATATGACTAAACCACCATACCTTGCTAGCAAAAATATCTAAGATCGTTTCTCAGACTACGAAAACGAAAAGAAGAGAGAAGGTAGAGAATTTGAGACTTGAGCTTGAAGAAGGTATGAAAATCACCAAGTGATTTATGATTTTAGTTTGAGATTTACGTTTATTAGCTCGTAAGATAGGTTATTAGTCCGAATTAAGCATGTTTGGGGTCTTAACGCACGAAAAAGCCTACCCAAAATCACACACTTTAGCTCACTCGGTTTTCAGGATTTCGAAGTTCTTAGAGTCTTTATCATGTCCTTGAGATAAATAACATTTAGATCGAAAGTTTAGAAGTTTGCGGGTTAGAAAGTGTTTCTGGCACGTTAAAGGTCGTGAATGGGGACTTCGCGAACTCGAGTTCGCGAACCCAAAACATGAAGAGGTTCGCGAACCCGTAAAAGTCGCGAACCATACTTCGCGAATTGTGGGTAAGGAGTTTCACGAATTAGGAGGTTGGCGAATTCATGATTTCCACGAATTAGAAGCTAAGTAATGCAATTCGCGAATTGAAAGTGAATAAGGATAGAGTTCGCGAAATTGAACAGGAAGAAAGTTGGCGAATTCATGAGTCGCGAACTAAGGATTTAGATATAGGCTTCGCGAACCGATAGTATAGAGCAGTTCGCGAATTTAGTGTGAAGGTTTCATGCATGGGTTCGTGAAAGTGCGACTTCGCGAAATGGGAGAGGACTTAGAGTTCGCGAAACGAACTTCACCATATAGGACGGAGTTCGCGAAGTGAGATTAGTTCACGAAGTAAAATATTCCGCGAAGTGAGATTAGTTCACGAAGTAAAATATTCCGCGAAGTGAGTTTAGTTCGCGAACTAAGAGCCGAAGAATATGATTCGCGAACTGTGAGGGCAAATTGGCGAATTGTATGTACTATAGAGAATTTCACGGGTCGGGGTTTTTAGGGGTCATTTAAATGTCGCGAATAATATAAAGTTCGCGAGTCGTACAAAGGTTCGCGAATTCCACATAGCATTGAGTAATATAGATTCGCGAAATATAAGGTGGCGAACCTTTGGCTAAGTAGACTTCGCGAACTAGAAATGAACTTCACGAATTAGGGTTTCGCAGGTTGAACCAACTTGGCGAATTGAACCCCTTTGAGAAAAAAAAATGTTTTAAGTGGTAAAAAAAACGTTTTAAGCTAAAAATATTTTTACGCCATTTAATAAGAAAAATATTCTGATATCAATGGGCATAGTCTCTCGTAACGCCCAATTACAATTTGCCTATCGGGTGTCTTCAGGGTCAATTTTTGGTATAGGCAGACGTAGTTTTTGATAGAATTTTCGAATGAAATTTACGCAGTCAACTAATATAATTTATACACTAACTTTATAATTTTTTATGTTTAAAGGACAAAATATTAGGAAATTCACTAGACCGGTTAGCGGTTAATCTACGGACGCCAGGTAAGTGGAAATCCAACTACAACACATAACATATTTGTATGTGCCTAATTTATGTGATTAAGGGATGTAGTGCCTACGTGCTTATGTGTATATTGTGAATTTATGTGACGTCATTTCATGATTAAGGTAAGCCTTATGGCATTAATGCATTATGCATATGCACGAGCATGCACGAAACACTTGGGGTAATAAGATGATGAGCGTGCATGATTATGTCGCAAATAGCGAAAGATAATTGCCGAGGTGGGTAATCAAGTCATAAGTTAAGTAAGTGGCGGCTTCCGGGGCACCGAGACGGCGTTGATGCGCCGTCGGCGACGTTGATGCGTCGCCAGTATAAGAACGACGTCGATGCGTCGGGGGATTACCATGGTTGGGTTGATGCCCTTTATCCCTGTTAGCGTGGTTGGGTTGATGCCCTCACGTTTTAGTATGGTTGGGTTGATGCCCTCATACTTTGTCTGATGCCCGTGGTTGGATAGAGCTCTTTACGGTATACGCCTGGGTAAAAGTCTGCCAAGGGCCCTAAGATAAAAGATATGAGATTGAGTTTAATCTATGAGACGTTAGATGCATTGGCGTGGATAGCCTTTGTGGTGGATTATCACGTGCACGTCAAGCATGATTTCTACTTACTGAGCATATCGCTCACCCCTTACGTTATGTGTTGTAGGTGCGAGCGACCACGGTACGTGATCGCTTAGATGGCAAGGCAAATCTTTTGACGCTTCCAGCAGCTTTTGGGGTGGGAGTGTGTGAATGGATGACGACCTGTGAGGCCAGGCACATAGGGATTCTTTTGCTGTGCATGTATACACATCTCGTGTAATCAGGATTCGTATGAATTTAGGATTTCATGTAATTCTTTTGTCATGTATAGAAACGACTTCCATTACATAAATGGAAAAATTTCATACGCATTTTCGGTACTTCTTTTTAGTTAATACATCGTTAGGCACATAGTAGAACGTTAGAATAGGTAGCGAGGACAGCGGGTCCTGACAATTATCAGAGAATTTGCCTGAATCTATAATACTGGAATCTGGCGATCTGGAGCCATGGATTGTTTTGGCAAATTCCCCTGTTTCATGTGAAATCCGTTGATGCTTGCGCTTCAACATACGGGATGTTCCGCCGTTTCTCTTCTTCCTCCGACTTTCCTTCTGCCAGTCACGCTGTGCGACATGAGTTATAGCAGCATCGTCTAGCCCTTGACTTTGAACGTTCGCAGAGCCGTCTGGACCTTTTTCGAATTACATACAATGTAAAACAAAGTCAAATTAATAGTAAAGCAAAGTACTTGAACAAAGATAAACTACATACGAAGTTTTTGCTCGATCGCAAAAAGCCTCTCGTGAATTTCAATGTATTGGCCCTCAACCTTCATGCCTAAATGATCTATGGCAGCCACCTGTGCGTCGTACCTAGACTGCAATTCATTGAATTTCCTGCTTGCACACTCGTAAAATCATCTAGTTTCTGCTCGATCCGCGCAATAAAACGATTAACAGAAGTGCAAAATTCGGCAAGACTTTGTGTAAAGATGGATCGCATGTCATTCATGGTTTTATATACGAAACAAAACAAACTAAATTATCCAGAAAGGAACAATAAGGAAGCTGCGTAAATTTTATTTAAAACATGAAATGGAATCACAAATTAGATTTCTATTTATAGTTACAGTTATAGGAAAACAAAGAGACATAATAGTTACCACGAAGAGGCATGTAATTTGGACGAGACTTTTGCAATGCACTCGTGAATGTGCATAGAAACACATAATGTCGGCGGGACTTTTCGACTGCAGTCATTAGTGTGAAACGACGCAAAGATACCTATGGTTTGAGTTTGTGAAGCCACGTCACCAACGCAAGCCTCTCCAGCCAATCAGAATGCAAGATAATTTTTTATTTTTTTTTTTGAATTATTTATGTGTGTCTAGGTTCAATGTATTTGACGGTTGAGCTGCTATGCGATGCTGAAATGCTGACGTAGCATGCTGTGGTTGATTTATTTATTTTTTGAACAGAACGGCAGCCCAACAGTCTTCAGTCTTGCGTAGCATTCAATGTTGTTTTAGTATGTTTTGTTGATGGTATTCCAAGAGTAGTTTGATGCAACCGTTAAATTTAGTGATTTTCTATGTCGTTCAGTGTATCTTCCAAATATTTAATGTATCAATTTATAAGAAATGCTTGCCCTCTGCATTTATTGCCAAAGCTGACGTCCACATTGTTGGAGCATAACAGTTTTGCGCATGTCTAACATTCAATGTTCTTTTAGTAAATTTTTGTTAAGGATATTCCAAGAGACATTTCGAATTATTTTCGTGTGTCTAGTATCAATGCATTTGACTGTTGAGCTGCTATGCATGCTGAAATGCTGACGTGCCATACCGTGGTTGAGTTTATTTCTTTTTTGAACGGAAGGGCAGAGTCTTCAGTCTTGCGTAGCATTCAATGATGTTTTAGTATGTTTTGTTGAGGGTATTCCAAGAGTCGTTCGATGCAATCGTTAAATTTAGTAATTTTCTATGTCGTTCAGTGTATCTCCCCAATATTTAATGTATCAATTTATAAGAAACGCTTGCGCTCTGCATTTATTGCCAAAGCTGATGTGCCACATTGTTGGAGCATAACAGTTGGCATGTTTAACATTCAATGTTTTTTTTAGTAAATTTTTGTTAAGGGTATTCCATGAGACATTTGAATGCAATCATGTTTTTTACAGTTTCACTTAAAAATAATAATGTGATGGCACAAATTGACGATTGCAACTTATATTTGCAAGTAAAGTGAAAACATCCAGTCGTTCCATTGAACAAAATTACATGGGCTCAAAGTCAAAATTACATTAACACATAAGAACGCAGACACACAAACACACACTCATTACGAATCATAAAACCATCAGTCTTACACTGGTCGCTCCCAAATATACTGGTATACAAAACCTCAGTAAAAAAATAGATGCATGAAAAATGTTGCATTTATAATATTGTCACTTCCACACAATAAGAATATTGATTGCTGATGAAATTTGTATGGAATTAATACACTAGAAAAAGAAGACCTATTAGCGACTACAACAATTAGTCGCTAAAGCCCAAAAGTTAGTCGGTAAAGCAGTTTAGCGACTAATTTAGTGACCACAGACTGTAGTCGCTATATGCCTTGTCGCTAAATTTCCGTGGTCGGCAATTAGACGGTATTTAGCGACTACACGGCGACTACTGATTTTGTAGTCGCTATATTCTTTACCGGCTACAGTTCCGACTACATTTGTATGTAGTCGGCAGTTTAATTTTTTTGTTTTTTCAATTGAAGAGCTCCGACTACATGCCAGTCGGTAGGTTTTCTGCTTATTTTCATTTTCAGCTTAAATAATAAATAATAATTAAATAAATCTAATAATAAATAAGTAATCATAAAAAACAGAATAAATTCCTAAAAGTATTTAATTACATACAAAAATATAATAAAAAAGGCATAATCCTAAAAGTAATTAATTACATATACAAAACTATAATAAAAAATATAATAAAAAAGGCACAACTACAGCGGCGATGTTTCTTCGAGTCCTTCTGAAGCTTCACGGCGGCTGCGTCTAATTCGCTGACCGGCCTTGGGCTAAACATTAAGGCTAGCTCGGGGAGAGAAATCGTCGGTGAAGATGTGCACTTATTATTACAAGCCTTCGATGCATCTGAGGACTTGAGTTCTTGCACTAGCTTTGTGGGCTCGCAGTTTCTCAGCTTTATCGAGTTCTTTCTGCTCAGCCTATCGAACTTTGTAGACATAGCTCCAAACTCTGATTGGCCGAATCTTTCTGCGCTCAAAGTCATTTTCTTTTTTTCGTGGGTTGATTGAAGGAGATTTTCCTGCTCGAAAAATACCCTGTAATCAGATCAAATTCCACTGAAATGCACGACTGAAATTTGCAGAACCCTTTAATAACATTTTTGCTTTGGACAGAACCCTTAATAGCCCAAGGCTCACTCAACCTGAAACGGACAGAAAAGTGTTATGCCCAGACCACAGCCAAGAAAACAGACCTAAACGGAAGAACATCAAGCGAAAATCCAGAAAAATGTAAACATATGCACAAACAAGAAAGGTAGCAATCACTTAACTAAGTTCCCAATCACATCCCATCACACAAGCGACGGGAGGAGCAGCGAACAACGACGACTAGCATAGGCGAAAGAAGAGGTAACTTTAACTTACCGAGCGAACAGGCAAAAGAAGAGGTAACCTGCCTCGGGGCGCTGGAAGGCTCAGCCGGAGCAGTTGGGACGGGTCTGGGCGAGCTCGGGCGAGATTCTGCAGCGACGGGACTGCACGACAGCGAGAGCTCGGGCAAGCTGCACGGACGGTGACAAGACTGCGAGATCTGAAGATCCGGCTTGGCTGGATCGACCTCGGACGAGCTGTGCGGCCAAATCCCCGGCAACGGAGCGGGCGAGGTGAAGAGGGCGACGCGCGGGTGGAGATTAAGGGTTGAGGGGATTTGTGCGATTTATTTGGCCAAGTGTGCGAACTGACCGATTGATTGAAGATGAATTTTATTAGGGTTTTACCGATTACAAATGTAGTCGCTAATAATAAAAATCAGTAGTCGGTAATATTTTTTGTGGAAAAATTTTGGCGGTGGCTTGGAAATTTTCATTTAGTGACTACGGTCGTGGTCGCCATTAGCGACTACGGTCTAACAGTCGCCATTTAACTATTGTAGTCGGTATTATTTAATTTTAGCGACTACACTTTCTGTAGTCGGTAACTGTAGTCGCTAAATCAAGTTTTTTTTGTAGTGATACCGTTGCACATAATAATAATAATGTGGTGTGATAAATTGACGATTGCAACTCATATTTGCACATAAAATAAAACCATAAATTCGCTCCATTGAACAAAATTACATCAAAACCAGAATTACATTAACACATAAGAACACAGACACACAGTAGCGTCACACTGGTCGCTAACTCACTACTATTTGAGAAGGTGGCACCCAATCTTGTAAGAAACAAAAGCGTCGATGCAAGCATACTCGATCTACGCGAGGCTAAGAAATCAATTCTCCCAATTGCTCGTTGTCACGCGCTTGGGCTTGCTCATCACCATCCCACAAAGCACTTGAGCAAGTTCTTTCAATCCTGGTCCTCGGAAATGCCTCGGCGGCCAACGTGCTTTACCGACAGACGCCACATCGACGAAATTCCCCGAGTTATACAATGCATTGTCACGGATTAACTTAGCCATGTCTTGTAAGGAATCGGTGCACATAATCACGTATTAAACGCAGCGGAAAATTAAAAATTTTATATCAGCATATCAACCGATTCCGACAGGATGCATGTGAATTAAAGCCTAACTAGTTTATAGGGATATACCTGTTCTTTCTTCGAGATGAGCGATGTTTGATAATACCAAAAGTATGGTACCTCTACCGATATCCACCAAGAACTCGATCAAAGAATCGTCCTTTCTCCGGCTAGAAAATACTCGGACGATGTTCACTGATACGCCAAGAACCGAAAACACCTTTTTCCTTCTTTGCGTATAATACTCAAAAGCTCATCGATCTCAAAGAAAAGGTACAGCGATTTAAGGTCTCGGCTGCCCTTTTATGCATATTTCCTTTTCATTGGACAAAATCCTCTGGATCTTTTATATTAATAAAGTATCATAATACTATTGGAGCAATTTACCATAATAAATGGTAACGTGATACTTATGCCATTATATTGCCATGAATATATCAATTATATATTCATTGATCAAGATCACATTCAAATAATGGGCAATATTCCTTATATGTACCATTGCATAATTATGGATGCCGATTTCATTCAATCAAATCATTTCCATCTATACATGAGTATTTAAATGTTAAATATATATCAAATATATATATAAACTCATATCATATATGTCATATGAATCTTATTTATTTTGTATCATATGATGATCAAATAAATTATCTTATAATTAATTTGTCATCATATTTACATCTCCATGTAACATACAAAATAATTAATCTCTTTGATCTTTTTCTTTTCGGTGTGACCCAGTAGGATCCATGTCACGTGGCAATAGAATTAGATCCAATTCTAATTCTATAAATCATAAGTGGTATCTAGCAAATACGTTAAGACTAACCAAGTGACACAGATAATAAGTATCTCAAATACGAATCATCATCCTTAAGCAGTAACTGCCCGTGTCAATTCCTTGTCGCATAATATCCTAAATAAGTTCAAGGTAGGAATGTGTCATCCTCGCAACTTATTTATTTCTTGATTCCAAAAGTTTATCGTAAATATGACTCTTAATCACATTGCATGCATTACGATATCACCTTTATCAAGGGGCCCGTGGATATTATCACTCATGAAATGAGGGACAAAATATTCTTGATGAACGTAATCCACTGCACTAGTCACGCTTGTCGTAACACCACCCGTATGGTTACCTTTTACGGCTAACGTTGAGCGATACTAACAGACACGCATTTCCAGTGTTGAAAAATGAACATCTCATATTACAGAATTCAAGACACGTATGAAACATTAATAACACAAACACAATCCAAAGTATGTTTCATTTCGGGTCTATCCGATATCATAATCTCCATTATATATCTGTGTGATTAAATTGATAACTCTTTATCAAATAGTTTGTAGAATATTACTATCATTTAATCCACACATTAATCTTAAACATGATAATTAGTGTTCCATGCTAAGAATCAAGATTAAGGATAATTTAGAGTAAATATTATTTATTCCAATATGGAATTCTACAATCTAAGTCATCGACTTAAATGACCCATAAATAGTTTATTTACTCAAGGAACAAAATGATATAAATCATTCAATTCGTGAAAATAAAAAGCGCAACAATATAAATATTGGCTTCTTGATCATAATACTAACATGTCTTCGTCAACCGCAATGCCAACGAAGGTGAAGTTAGGGTTCAACATGAAATCTTTGAGGGATTTACTGATTTCATCTAGATGAGCAAGCTGGATAATTATGCATTTACGGTCGATGCACAATTGCAGAGTGGCTGCTTTGTTGACTGCACCGTGAGTCCAAACGGGCCGGCACTCGACGTCGAGGCCAACCAGTGTCGGGCTTGAAACGTCAATTTCTTCAATTCATTTGATCACGCTGCTCGAGTCGCTAGTCACGGTGGTTATAATGATCGTATTGCAGAATTCTACATTATATATCCTAGTGATTGTTCCAGTTGGTAATCTCGATACTTGGCACCTTCCACAATAGGATTCTAAAGTTGGTGTTTTTATAGTCACAATTGTAGGAAAACAAAGAGACATGTCGCAGGAATGGGGACGTGACTCTTCGTATGCATTCGATAACGTGTGTTAATACATGCATATTCATAATGTGATTTCAAGGAGTAGGAATTCAAACAGTCATATCATGCAACATCAAACGTCACCAAAATAAATTTGTTTGCATTAAACATTGACAAAACTTGTATGCAATGTGTACGGAACACTGTATTGATTACCTAAAGAAAAGATTGCATCATCCAGTGTCTTAATTTAATAATATAATGTCATAATTTCACAATCGCAACTTATATTTGCACCAGATATAAAACATCCATTCAATTAGTTCAACAAAATTATAACACAGTTGAAGGAAAACAAAGAGGCATATTACTTAATGTGTATGGAATGACGAAATAGTGGTGTGACTCGCCGAATGCATTCGATAGCGTGTACAGAACAATGAATTGATTACTTAATACGATGCGACAAATACTAGGCGGCCTTTTCAATGCACTTGTTAATGTGTATGGAATGACGAAACAGTGGTGTGACACCCTGAATGCATTCAATAGCGCGTATATGTACATGCATAATCATAATAAGCGCTCTATGAGTAAGAATATTCAAACATTCATCTCATTTAATGCATCATCAAACGTCACAAATTTGCTTTCATTAAACATTGACGGAACTTGTATGCAATTTATACGGAATACTATATTGATTACCTAAAATCATGAACTGGCATAATGCATGCAGCTCGCACTCAGCTATCTTGCATAGCATTGCCATGAAGATGCTAGTCATTCAATACTTTTTATCACAATGAAGTAACTCCATATTGATAGTACTGCACGCATATTGCGCGATAGACATATTGTATTAGAATATTAAGGGAAATTGTGCGACAAGTGAAACATCACACAGTAGCGTTATACTGATTTTATTATGAAGGTGCAGATTGTAATATGAGGGTGCCGAAAGCTAAATACATCACGACTTAGTGCGATAATTTCTTATGGTCATTACTCACACACATAGCACAACCAGTATATTGTATTAGAATATTAAGCAAAGTTATTCAACACATGAAACAACGTATGACCTAATAGACATAGGATACTTATACCCAAGACCATATTAAAAATAGGATCATCCGGTCACTTAATTTAACAGTGTAGCGAAAATGCATGCAGCTCTCACCAAGTTTATCTTGCATAGCATTGTCATGAAAGTGCCAATTATTCAATACTTTATGTTAAAATCAGATAACTCCATCATATTGCATAGCATTGTCATGAAGGTGCTAAACATTCAATACTTTATGTCACAATCAGATAAATCCATAGTGATATTATTACATGCATACAGCGCAATCAGCATATTGCATTAGAATATTAAGGGAATTTATGCAACACATGAAACTTCACACAGTAGCGTTACGCTGATTGTATTATGAACGTGCAGAATGTTCAATACCTCATGACACAATGAGATCATTTATTTTGGTTACTATTGCACACACATAGCGAAACCAGCATATCATATTAGAACGTTAAGCAAGGATGGCCAACACATGAAATAACTTATGAGTTAACAGACGTAGGAAACTTATAGCCAAGTTCAGACGGAAATCATATATAGCCAAAACACAACTCCAATATAATAATTGAAGCAGCATGTTCCAAATAAAGCATAACAAACTCATTCTACGCTCGAGTTTCGCCACTTGTAAGTGCCACGCCCACCAGCAGGAGCAGGGCTTTTTTTTTGCTTAACCTCACAGAACTATCCTGTTTCGCAAATCCATGCGAGGGCCTATCGAAGCTCCCAACTGAAGGAATGCAATCGAGGCCAACAGAAGGACGGACTGCATCGCAAACTCCGATGCTTTATCGTCCCAAATCGTAACGGAGACATCCACAAAACTACAAAAGGAAAACATTTGTATGTGACATTGCATGAAAAGCAGTTTCGAAAACATGAAACGACCCCGCACGAAACCATGCATACCCATCCAGAACAACACGCATGACAGCTCGTCTAGCGCTACCACTGGTTCCATGTTCCGGCTCCACCACGCGAGACAGCAACCCAATTACATCTAAATTGGAAAAGCAACCACTCGCTCACAAATTTTGGATAGATATATCATCCGCAACTACAATACTGAGGCATAAAATGGTGGACAACTAAAAGAGAAGAACATACCCAGTAGGTCTTGATTGTTGCAGCCAACTTGAGCAATGTTTCGTAGGAGCGGAATCGAAATTTATCAAGTCCAATAGAGCAAGTCTCCTCACCAATCTCTTCCATTGTTGTACGATTGGTGAACCTTAGCATGTATCGATGGTCAGTCATGCTATACATCGTGGGCGCATTGACAACTTCAAAATCAGATATTGAAAAAACACACCTTAAGAAAGCCGTCAAAACGATCAGCCCTCTGAACATGGATGGAAGCCTGCATCGACGTATCCTGACATTGTAAAAGAGAGGGAACAATTATTAATACACATTTCCGTATGACAACCAGCAAAGATGGCTGCGAATCACCTTGTCATCCAACAACATAAGATCGACACTCACGGGCTCCCCATTTTTCTTCAAATTCCTTGCTGTCCATGAACGGAGCAACCGAACAACAACAGGTTTGTTGTCACATCTAGGCTTTAGCTCATCAAGAACTGTCCGGTTTATCAAATATGTCATGGCCGCCAAGTTGTGAGGCCGTAAAGCTGGCCATCCAACACATTATATAGAGAACTATTAAACGATACATAAAAGTGTGGGACACGATTTGTTTCCGGGATCATAAATGCGGGAAGGAAACGTTTCTTATTCATTGATTATTTAAAATATGCACTGTGCGAAGATAAAGTGAATGATGAAAGAAAATTGCATTGAATGCACAAACGAACGCCTGCTGGAATGCCGTCTTCAAAGTAAACCTTGCAAAAACATTGAATTCTGAAGCCATAAATGCAGAGGGCGAACGTTTCTTACACATTGATACATTAAAATTAGGGACGTACAATGAACGTCATAGAGAATAACTAAATTTGACGGTTGCATCGAACGACTCTTGGAATACTCTCAACAAAAAATACTAAAACATCGTTGAATGCTACGCAAGACTGGAGACTGTTGGGATGCCGTGCTGCTCAAAAAAGAAATAAAATCAACCACAGCATGGCACGTCAGCATTTCAGCATGGCAAAGCAGCTCAACAGTCAAATTCACTGCACCTAGACACACGAAAATAATTCGAAAAATAAAATAAACATTTTCCTGCATTCTGATTGGCTGGGGAAGCTTGCGTTGCTGACGTGGCTGCACCATGAGAGACCCCATTCTACTTTTATATATATAATTAAAGATTTATATTTATATTAATTTTTTTAATAATATACAAAACCAGAGCTCGAGCCCGAACTTGAGCTTAAATACATCGAATTACACATAGTTATCGATAGGGGTGTTCATCGGTCGGTTCGGTTCGGTTTTTTCAAATTTCGGTTCGGTTTTTCGATTTTCGGTTTTACGTATGTTTAATCCGATATCCGAACCTTTTTAATTTGGTTCGGTTCGGTTTTTCGATTTATGGTTATTAAAAAACAAAGATTTGTGGAACGTGACATGTAGCAAAATAATTCAAAAGTCCGAAAAAAACAACTTGAAAATGTAACAAAATCTAACCAAAATATAGAAACATTCATCTGAAGATACTATAAATTATTTGGGAGAAAAATAGTATTTGATTGGTGAGGAAAACATTCACCTAAAAATGAAAAAGTATACCAATGAAATTATATTTACTGTGTTGTTTACGTTATGGGAGAAAAACAAATTATTTTTATATTCTTTTATTTTTAATGTAGTATGATAATTTCAGTTCGGTTTTTCGGTTTTTTTCGGTTTTACGTATGCTTAATCCGATATCCGAACCATTTTAATTTGGTTCAGTTCAGTTTTTTACAATTCGGTTCGGTTTTTTTCAGTTTCGGTTTTTTCGGTTCGGTTCTTTACGGTTCGGTCGGTTTTTTCGGTTTTTCGGTTAATTTGAACACCCCTAGTTATCGAGCTTATTGAGTCGAGCCGAACTTTAATGTTTACAGCCAAGCCAAGCTCGAGCCGAAATTTTTCGAGCCCTATCGAGCTTGAGCCCAATAAAATTAAATCGAGCCGAGCTCTAGTTAGGCCATGATCGGGCTCGGCTTGGCTGGCTTACACCCCTACATTTGACGCTTACTACAAACTCGATTTCGCCCCTAAGTGCTCGTTTGGTTGCTCGATTTATGTTTAGGACGGTTAAATTGTTAAAGATATATAAAACTAATTAGTGGGTATATACTAAAATACGTGTTTAGTTAGTGAGTTGGATAGGTGTGAGTTTATATAGTATTTGGTGAAAATACATTTATGCCTTCACAATATTAATTAGTAAAGATATTTTTTTCCACGCTTGCTTGTCGTGGCTATTACCATCCTAACTCACTGCCGTATCTTGCTCACTTGTCTATTAGAATGTTTACTAATTCTTTGGCACTGAAACAATCAGTCATTTAGATTAAAGCATGACAAAAAAAAGCATTATATAGATTTATATACACGGCTGAATATTTCTTAATGTCTATTTCTTATCATTAGTTACGACTTGTTCTGCTTGTGCTTTATTATACATATATATATATATATATATGTATATAATATTTATAGATTTACTTATGACATTTTCTTATTATCAACGCACGATTACGGATGACTCGGTAAAATATATTAATCTACATACAAAATAAATACTGATATAGTCAACATTTATAAATACAACAAAGGTACTCCTAAATGTTTGTTTTTTTCATATCGAAAATACTGATTATGACCAGGACGGGTTTTTTGTTTTTGGTGGCCCTGTTCCTTTACTCCTTGGCCCGTATAAAAAGCAGCCCTTACGTGGGCCTGTTAAAAAAATTCCCCTTTCTATAATTTGTTTGGGCTACATATGCAAAAGGAAAATAGACACTGGACCGTTATAACATGTTATAACTGACCACACCTTTTTGCATTTGACCCATACAACGAACGCAGTCTAAAAAATAATGTGGCCCTTTTTACAGGGCCGGATTTGTGGCCCTGTGCTGTAGGCCTGGTTGCACGGGCCCAAATCCGGCCCTGATTATGACTCCAAATCAAATGGCTCCAAATCAAAAGAACAATAGCAAACGTACGTGGAAGCCAGATGATGAAAAGGGTTTAATATGAGCATTGCAAGAAATACTTCACAAGGGTTGAAATTAGAAAATGGTTTCACAATTGGATAGCTTCAAGCACTTGATGATGCGTTTCTGAAATTCAACCAATATCCGACATTCGACTTGAGCCCCATATTAGTTCCAAATGTCACAATTGGAAAAAAAAAGTACCAGATATAGGTGGACTTTTTATCGAGACCAGGCACTGGTGCTTGATGCTAGTGATTACATGTGGGATGATATTAAACAGGTGTGTACTTTCATTTTATTTTTATAATTTTTAATAGTATTTTAATGGGCAAAAACCTAAAATGGTCACAATGTTTATCCTCTATACCAATTTAGTCCCCGATGTTTTGCGAGAACCAATATAGTCCCCGATGTTAGCGAATTTGAACCAAATTGGTCCCTGCCGTTAAATAGCCGTTAATTTAGATGGAAGTTGACACTTGTCGACATACAATTGGCCAGATTTAAAAAAATCTTAAATTAAACATTAAAAAGGGAGAAAATTCAAAACAATAGAGTAAATATTAAAAAAAAAAGAGAGAAAATTACAAACAAATTAAATAAAAAATTAATAAATAATAAAAAATAAAATTTAAAAATAATAAATTAAACTCTAATAAAAAAGAAAGAGAGGATGAAAATATTTTAAAAATAATAAATTAAACATTAAAAAAAGAAAAACAAAATCCAAAAAAGGAAAAAAAATCAAAAGAAAAAGAAGAAAAAACTAATAAATTAAAAAATCCAAAAAAAACGAAAAAAACTAAAAAGAAAAAAGAAAAGACAATATTAATAAATTAAAATAAAATAAAAATAAAGAGAGAATTAAATTAAATTACAGATAAATTAAATTCAGTTATAGATAAATGACAATAAAAATATATTAAAATAATTAATTAAAAATAGAGAAAAAATACAAAATAAAATAACTTAAGTAAAAAATAAACAATAAATAAGAGAGAAAATGTTAAAACTAAAAAATTAGTAAATACGAAAAATAAAAAATAAAAAATATTTATTTATTTAAAACTAAAATTAAGTGAAAAAATAAAATAGGATAAAAATGTCACTGAAAGTTGATGAGAATTCCCGATCTCGTCTCTGTCTAGTTAACGGGGATGCAATCGTCCCAGTATATTTGTTAAAAAAAATTCGAGAACTGGGATGATTATATCCTCATTGACTTGGCAGAGACGATCTTCGTAAAACTTTTAGAGGAATTTTTTATCCTTAATTTTATTTTTCCTTTTTATTTAGTTTTTAATAAATAAATATATTTTATTTTTTACTTTTTTAAATCTTGACTTTTTATTTATCATTTCTTATTTTAATCTACCCTCCCTATTTACTTTTTATTTTTCTCTTGCATTTTTTTCTTTGTTTAATTTATTATTTTTAAAATATTTTCATTCTCTCTTTCTTTTTTATATGATTTTAATTTATTATTATAAAAATTATTTTTTATTATTATTTAATTTATTAGTAATTTTCTCTTCTTTATTTTTTTGATTTTTTACTCTATGTTTCGAATTTCTCCCTTTTTTGGATTTTCCCCCTTTTTTATTGTTTAATTTATGATTTGTTAAGTCTGGCCAATTGCATGTCGACATGTGTCAACCATCCAAATTAACGGCTATTTAATGGCAGGGACCAATTTGGTTCAAATTCGATAATATCGGGGACTAAATTGATCCTCGCGAAACATCGGGGACTAAATTGGTACAGGGGGTAAACATTGGGGACCATTTTAGGTTTTTGCCCATATTTTAATTGTTGCTTTTTGGTGCATCACAATCCAAAACTTCTGGATAGTATCAGGTACAAAACATGGACTTACTATCCACATTGGGATGAGATATTTCGCAAAGAACATAGCAATTGGGGAAAATGCGATCGGGTTTCATGATGAAACGCCAAAGAATATGTCTCAAGGGTACTTAGAGAGCATCGAGGCTGCCTGTAACATTATTGTTAGCCCCTACATGGGCTCCTTCTTTTGCTTCGAGAGCTACCTCATCATTTCTTGCAACTTTTGAGGATGACTTTTCCTCAGCTAGCAAATCCGCAGAGCAGAAAGGTGGAAATGAGGAACCAAATTATAAATGTTCAGATGCAAAGAGGCAGAAAGATGGGAAAGAGAAAGATGTGTAATGGATGACATGAAAGATTTATTTTCTGAATTCAAAGAGATGAATAAACGCACTATGGCTACTCTTTCTGATGTTGCTTAAAAAATTGGCCCCGTCGAGAGAGAGCATCAGGATAAGCAACTTGCTACTGCTGATATCATTGAGAATATGTCATGTAATTTGTACACCACGCGGCGCACAGCGCTTTCAGATATCATAATGAGCAACCCTTAAATATTGCTTGTTTTTATTAGAAGTTGTGACGCCTCTCCTGAGCTATTCCAAAATTGCTAAAGATTGCTAGTAACATATTATGATAATGTCTCCTTCATTGAAGCTTTCTCATAAGAAAAAAAAAAAGGCAATTTCGATTCTAAGAAAAACAATTTTTGGAAGAACTGCTCACGAGCGGCGTCATTGCTTCTAAGAAAAAACAAGCTATTTCGAAGGATTGCTCATAATGATCTCTGAAACCTCTACACGTTGTTTGATGGACAAATTTCATGGCATATTCTCGATGATATCAGCAACTGCAAGTTGCTTATCCTAATGCTCTCGCTCAACGGAGCCAATTTCTGAAACAACCTCAGAAAGGGCAGCCACAATAAGCTTGTTCATCTATTTGAATTCAGAAATAAATCTTCCCAGCTTTCTGTCTCTTCGGTTCTGAATCTTTATTGTTCGATTCTTCATTTCCACCTTTCTGCTTTGTTGTGTTGTTACCTGAGGAAAAGTCATCATCATAAGTTGTGGACTCATCCAGTGACGGAACCAGGATTTATGACGTGGGGGTCGAAAATAATTATAATATAGAACACTAAAAAATGTTGGTATCACTATCATACAATCCATAAAGAAAAGGCTAAACTACGTTAGGTAAAAGTAGTCTTCTGTAAAAGAAGCCATCGCGGTCCCATATTCTGAAATCTTCGCAAAACTGTTTCATTTCCAACACTTGCAAATGTTTCCTTTTCGATGTAACACACCAACAAATCCGAGAGGAAGTCATCACCCATCTTATTACGTAGATCATGCTTGATAATTTTCATCGCAGAAAATGATCTTTCGACAGTAGCTGTTGCAATAGGCAAGACCAAAGCCAATTCTAGAAGTCGGTATATCAGATCATAGATAGTGTGATACTCCATTTCAACCATCTTCTTTCCAAGTTCTCCAACAATTTCATCTTCACATAATTCGATTTCTTCTCGTCCCCTTTTATAACGGATTTCAATTGTATTCGTATCATGTGACGGTTGATCAGTGATTTGTTTAGATTTCTTCAGAAAATTTTTTTCAATCGAAACATTCCTGTAAAATAAAATAATAATTTAATCATGATAATGAATAAATTAGTTTCTAAATACATAATTTTTCTTTATAAAAAGGAGGAAAAATTTACTTGGATGCCATGTGTGTGCCGCTGCCGTCTGCAAATGTTTGTACTCAGCACACAAGAAATTCAATTCGTCTTCGTCCCTCTCCATTCCATTGATGTTTTGTGTATATTCACTAAAATTGGTTTTATTTCAATAAAATTGAGGCCCAAAGTCAAGTAAGTCACATTAGTTAATTTAATTACTTAAAAAATAGGCCCAATATACAAGTAAGCCCAAAAGAAAATCCCCAAAAATTAGGTTGGCTCATCTTCTTCAATTTCACGCTAGCTACCATTGCCATGGAGCTCCACCATATCAGTTTATGTATATACCATATATGCCCTTCTGACGCCGGCCGCCGGGGGGTCGGTCGACCACTCTGACCCCCCTGTGGTTCCGTCACTGGACTCATCAAATGAGGTAAATCTATGAGCAAAAGAAGGAGTCCGTGTACGATTGGGTGACTCCAAGAAACCCCTTGATTCTTTGGCGCTTCATCATGAAACCCGACCGCAATTTCCCAAGTTGCTCTTGTCTTTGCCAAATATATCAACCCAGTTTGGATAAAAAAAATTTTGGATTATGCTGCACTAAAGAGCAACAGTCAAAGTACTATTATAAAATATAATCTATTATTATCATCTCATAGCTCGTCACTAGCATCAAACATCATTTTATGATATTGAAACCAGTGCATGTTCTCGATAAAAAGTCCACCAATATATGGTACTATTTTTTTCGATTGTTACATTTGGAACTCATTGAGGCTCACGTTGAATGTCTGACATTGGTTGTCCATCCTCAAGTTCTTGAAAATATCCTGTAGAATACTATTTCTAATTTGCTTTGATTTATTAGCTGTCTTCGTAGATTGTGGCTTTTAGTGTATTTGTCCTTAGTTTAGGACTTACTTGCTATTTAGACCAAGTATGTTTGGTATAAATAGATGTACTAACATTGTGATTAATAAGAAGATTTAGAAAATTGATTCGAAAGGCTTGCAATTCAATTTCTAGAGAGAGAAACACAAGAAATCTTCTCACACTAGACGAAATTCTCTCTCGAGCTCTCAAGAGTAAGTTTTCGATCGTGAGGTAAAGTTGAACAATTCTGATCGCAAACTTATGAATTCGAATCTAGGATTATAGAGTTGATAAATCAGGACCTAACATATCCATTTTTTAAACTGATCTTATTTTCAACCCTTGTGAATTATTTCTTTGAATGCTTGTATCAAACTCTTTTCCTCATCTCGCTTCCACGTACGTTTGGTCTTATTCTTCTGACTTGGAGCCATAATCAACGTTTTCGATGGCATCTAGGAATGTGTATCGTTTTTGTATTTATATATTGAATATATCAGTATTTATTTTATTCATATGTAGACTATATATTTTAACGAGTCATCCGTAATCGTCGTGCGTAGATAATACGAAACTCGTAAGTAAATACACACACACACATATATATATATATTTATATATAATGACATATACAAACACGTATGTTTGTTAAGAAATATTCACAAATAATAAAGCACCAAGCAGAACAAGTCGTAACTAATGATAAGTAGGCATAATGAAATATTTAACCTATTATGATATATTGGAGTTATTGTGGAATATTGGAGTGGATGTATATGGAGTTGTTAAATAAGGATGGAATAGATGAGACTATAAATTAGATGTGATTATTTTATGAGAATGTAATATTTTATTTTATGGTTGTAATTTGAGAAATTTGTCTATAAATAGGTACCTTGAGTTGTATTGTAAAACACACCAAAGTATAATTATTCATACTTCCTCTCTCTAAATATTTCTCTCTATAATTATATTATAATAATCACGTAATGTAAATATTAATCACAATAATATTTTTATACGTTATCAGCACGAGAGCTCTCCGGCAACGATCAACCTCCGTCGAGATAATTTCACGAGTGAGGTATTTTGTTTTTATGTACGGTAATTTTGTTTATTAATCGTACACTATTATAGATATTTTTAAAAAAAAGTAAAATATACAACAAAACGCCTCTAGCTGAGTATCGCGGAATATTGTCATTTGTGCTGAGAGGTCCATATTTCGATTCCTCTAGTGGCGTGTGGAATTTTTTTAAGAAACAAATTATAAAACAATATTTATTTAAATACTTTTAATTAATTACCGATGGACGGACTATGGATTGTGGACTATGGACAATGGACATGTATTTTGGACTATGGACACATTCGGACATGAAATACGGAATTTGGACAAAGGACACGGATTTTGAATACCATAATTACCTTACCGGACCTTACAAAAATTAAATAAATGGATAATAAAAGAATTATTTTATGTATGTTATTCTTATTACATATATTTTTTTGGATCTTATGATTTTGATTATTTATCTTATATGATTTAATTGTTAACATATTTTTTATCTTATGATAGTATAATGTCGAACTTGGCGGGCTTAGATTTTGTTGCGCTTGATATCTCGGGGAAAAATTATATATCTTGGGCACTAGATGCCGATGTGCATTTGAATGCGAAAGGCTTAGGCGATACCATTGTCGACCCAAAAACCACAAGCGCTCAAGCCGGAGGAGGTGACACCGTTGACGCCACAAAAACCCCAACATCACAAGATAAGGCAAAAGCGCTTATATTTCTTCGCCACCACATCCACGAAAATTTAAAAAGTGAATATTTAACCGTAAAAGACCCAGCTGAGTTGTGGAACAATATGAAAGATAGATATAACAACCAGGCAACAGTTATTCTCCCAAATGGAAGGTAAGAATGGATGAATTTACGATTACAAGATTTCAAATCGGTAAGCGAACATAATTCTACCGTTTATAGACTTAATTCCGCATTGAAATTATGTGAAGAAATAATTACCGATGCGGATATGTTCGAGAAAACATTCACCACATTTCATCCATCAAATGTTGTATTACAACAGCAATATCTGGAGAGAAAATTTGAAAAGTATTCAGATCTAGTTTCTTGTTTACTTTTAGCCAATGTTGTAAAACTTGCTACGCGCTAGTCGGGCCCCCGAGGGGGCCTAGCACCTAGGCAGGCTAGGCGGGGCCATGCGGTTTCTACGCGGAAATTAGTCGGTATACCGATTTTTTATAAATTTTATTTATATGCTAATATACCAAAGTAAAGCTATATCAAATTTATCTATGTTTTTTGTATTTACAAAAAAATTTCGCAAAAAATAAAATTGTTTTTATTTCAAAATAATACAAAAAAATGAGACCGCCTAATCATCCGCCTAGGCCGATTAATCGGTTTCACCGATTAATCAGCCGCCTATCCGAAAACATATCGGACATGGCCGCCTAGGCCGAGTTTTACAACAGAGCTTTTAGTTGAGCAAAATAATGAGCTGTTGATGAAAAACCACGAATCCCGACCGACTGGTTCTACTACACTCCCTGAAGCGAATGCAGTTACAGGAAATAATAATAATATAATAATAATAATAGAGGTAATGGTCGTGGACGTGGAGGATATTGCGGCCGTGGACGCGGTCGTGGTCAAGGCCGATGTCATGGCCGAGGATACTACGGTGGTGGTTCACAGAATTTCCGTGGTGGTTATCATAACTCTCGTGATAGTCATCAAAATCTTCCCTAGAAGAGGAAAAGTTACGATAATAATGATGAGAAGAGGCACACCGAACAAAAGAATAATGATGAGGAATGCTATCGTTGCAGTGGTTTGGGCCATCGGTCACGAACTTGTCGCATGGCCAAACATCTTGTTGAATTATATCAAAAGATCAGAAGTGCAAAGGAAAGAAAATCGAAACAAATCTTGTTCATGGTGAACTCGCCTCTACTTCTGGTGACGATAATGAAAGTATCCATTTGTAGCCTGCCGATTTCTAAGTGCTTTGATATGATATTAATGACATGTTATATCATATGTTTTACTTTTGTGCGTTTTGTTATTGTATGTTATATGTCACGTTTGTTTTAAGTCATTTGCATGTTTGTAATGGTTGCTTTGTTATCAATATATGTTGATTAATTATTTGTGCTTGTCATTAAGGATATACATACGATGGATACAAGCATGTGCAACGGAGAATTATGTCTTGCAGACAGTGCAACGACTCATACGATTCTGAGAAATAAGAAATATTTTGATCATCTTGACATGAAGAAATCAAGTGTTACCACTATATCAGGTAACACAAGTATAATTGAAGGCTCCGGAAGAGCTAATATTTTACTTCCTCGGGGAACAAGGCTGATGATTGAGAATGCATTATATTCTCCTAAGTCTCAAAGAAATTTATTAAGCTTTAATGCTATTCGAAATACGGATATCATGTTGAGACTGCACAAAAAGGAAAGATCGAATATTTGCACATAACAAAGGCGATATCGAATGATAGAAGGATTATAGAATTATTGCCATCTTTTGATCCTGGACTATACTACACATATCTTAAAACAGTTGAATCATATGCTGTTACAAACCAGAAGTTTGCCGATAACAGTATATTTAATATTTGGCATGACCGGTTGGACCATCCCGGTTCAATTATGATGCGAAAGATAATTGAAAATTCACGAGGACATTTGATAAAGAACCAGGGGATTCTTCAATCTAATGTATTATCTTGTGTCGCTTGCTCTAAACGGAAATTAATTATTCGGCCATCACCAATGAAAATAAAGAATGAATCTATTGTATTTTTGTAACGTATACATGGTAATATTTGTGGGCCGATACGCCTATTATGTGGACCATTTAAATATTTTATTATACTAATTGATGCATCGAGTAGATGGTCACATGTATGTTTATTATTTACGAGGAACGTGGCATTTGCGATATTACTTGCTCAGTTGATTCGATTAAGAGCACGTTTTCCAGATTATCCGATAAAGAAAATACGTCTTGATAATGCTGGTAAATTTACTTCCAAGGCATTTCATGATTATTTTATGTCTATCGGTATTGATGTTGAGCATCATGTGCCACATGTTCATACGCAAAACGGTGTTGCAGAATCGTTGATTAAACATCTGCCATTAATTGCAAGGCCATTATTGATTAAGTCAAAGCTTCTCTCGTCTTGTTGGGGACATGCTATATTACATGCAGCGACATTAATTTGCATTAGGCCAACAAGTTATCATGATATCTCCCCGTTACAAATGGTTTACGTCGGGAATCAGATATTTCCCATCTATGAATTTTTGGATGTGCTGTATATGTTCCAATTGCGCCACCACAAAGCACAAAGATGGGACCTTAAAGGAGGTTGGGAATATATGTCGGATTTGAACCTCCATTGATAATAAAATATTAAGAACCTTTAGCGGGAGATTCATTTACAGTTAGATTTGTCGATTGTCATTTTGATGAAACAAATTTTCCAACATTAGGGGGAGAAAGAAACAGCTGGAAAAGAATATTAGTTGGAATGGATTATCGTTAAATCATTATGATCCTCGAACGAACGAATCTGAACTAGAAGTTCAAAAGATACTTCATTTATAAAACTTAGCTAATCAACTGCCAGATAGCTTTACTGACCTTAAAAGGATGAAGTCACATATACAAACTGTCAATGCTCCTGCAAAAATTGATGTTTCTATAGAACATACAAAGAATGATATCGAGCCTAAGCCACAACTTAAGCGTGGTAGGCCATCGGGTTCCAAAGATAAAAATCCTCGAAAAAGAAAAGTAGCAAATAATAAGAATGGTCCAATCAATTATTTATCGAATAAAGAAGAGTCGACGGGCATAAATATTGATGAGAATAAAACTCATGTACCAGAAAATTCTGAAAATTTTGAAAATAATGATAATGAAGAGATCTCGATAAACTATGCCCAGAATGGAATTAAATGGAACCGAGAAGTCAACGTTGACGATCTATTCTCAGTTAACGTAGCGCTACATAAAATGAACGAGATTAATGAGAATGACGATCATGAACCAATGTCTGTACAAGAATGCAGACAAAGAAATGATTGGCCAAAATGGAAAGATGCAATCGAGGCAGAATTAAAGTCACTTGAGAAACGAAACGTTTTCGGACCTGTAGTCCGCATACCAAAAAATGTAAAGCCAGTTGGCTATAAATGGGTTTTCGTCAGAAAGAGAAATGAAAACGGTGAAATTACGAGATACAAAGCACGGCTTGTTGCATACGGATTTTCGCAAAGACCTGGTAGTGATTATGATGAGACGTATTCTCCTGTGGTGGACGCAACTACTTTTCGTTCTAATTAGCTTGGTAGTACGTGAAGGACTCGATATGCATCTTATGGATGTTGTCACTGCTTATTTATATGGATCACTTGACAGAGATATATATATATATATATATATATAAAGCTTCCCGAGGGATTCAAATTACCGTAAATTCAGGGCCACGAAATGAGTATAAAAGTGAAAGAAGGGTATAAAAGTGATCAAACTTGCCCTTGTATATTCATGAAAAGATCTAAAACTCAGTTTGTCATTGTAGCAGTTTATGTTGATGATATCAACATAATTTGGAACTCCTGGAGACTACTAGTCATATAATTAAAATTATATATTATTGATCAGTGAAGCAGTCGTACAAATCGCTTTTTGAATATAATCTTAACATGTTTACAACATCAAAGTGGTACATTACACATTATTGACCATTTCGATACTATCAGTAAATAATGATTATGACTCTAAATAGTCCGTCTAACAATGCTTTCAATTAGCTTTGAAGATTTGTTAATAAACCGGTCTTTGAAGGAAATAACGGTTACATGAAAATACTCATGACCGTTGAAGACCTACACTATGTCTATCAAGTGTCTACGTAGTACCCAAACCATAGTCAAATAGCGCATACATGCATAGGTCTTCAACTATGAGATTGGGTATGCCAAACCAGTCTCTCATGAAAACGGTTACAACACATAGTGCTCATGTTAGTCTAGAGCGAATATCTTTCTATTTTATTAAGGGAGAGAGGCTTAGAGTAACTACTACCAAATTGATTGGTGTGACAGCCACATATTACATTTCTACCCTTAATTTTAAATTTATCATCAGTATATCCTAAAAATCATTTATTAATTCATAAAAATAATAGTCATATATTATGATATCATTTTAATAGTACCAACAATATGATATTAGTAGTATATATTTCAATTATAAACTCATATAATAATAGTTGCCAAACATTACAGCTGCATGTTGTAAGACTTCCTAGAAATATCTTTGTTAACCTTTTTGCGATCATACAATAATTGTCATGCAGTTGCGCGGTCGTACAACACCAACACTATCATAAGTCTTACTACTATATATCATGATATTCAATTAGCAGAGCAACGTGCAACTTTTTTATAAATAACAATCATACAATATATAATATACCATGCACTGAATTAAACAGTCTTACAAAGTTGATGGTAATAACAGTCAATAATAAATAACAAAAGTTGTTCAGTTGAGCAGTCTTACAAAGTTGTGTTAGGAATATGCCCTCGAATGCTATACGAGGATTAGATTGTATAGGGCATTAGCTTATTTATCATTCGACCTTTTATGTAACAAGATATTTTTTGTGTGTTTATTGAAAGGCGTTGTTCGTTTATTGGATATAAGAGTACTTTACTAAGCACCCGGTAAAGCAATAAATGAACAAATCCAAATGTGTCGAGTTGATTCACTGTTCTCGATGAGTACGAGAGAGGAAGGCACCAGTAGACTCTTAACCTCGAGCATTAAAAGTCCGTAAGCCTTAGGCTCCAGTTGGGTGCTAGATAACCGATTACGGCTTATTTGTCGATGACCTATCGAGTGCCGATACCCCCTTGGAAGCGGAGGTCATGACTTGTGATGCGAGTCGAATCAAGGGATTGAATCGTTTCATGGACACTGACTCACGGGTCGTACGGTCGAACATGGCTTATTACTCAAGGAGTGTCAATGACTGACGACAACACTATAGTAGTCTACGTGAACCTTAGACCGAAAGGGGCTTTGGCGGAGTTGACTTCGAAGTCTCGACTGTCACTGGTTCCCCTCGACCCGATTTGCTGTTGCATGGGTCAGCGGGCCAGATGCGGTCTTGATGACGATTTGTGATTGCCGGGCTTAGACCGTCGAGTACGGATTCACAGTCTCGCAAGTAATCGAGATAAGTGTCCTATGAGAACGAAGACGGGAATTACGAAATCCTTGGCCAAGGTATTGAACTAACTCATGTTAGACATGGAGAGTAGTTTGGTAATTCGCCTCGTCCCTGTTTTATCATAGAATCGAGTATAGTGAGTTTGACATAGACCATGGCTCTCACTCGATTGGGACATAGCTGAAGGGTTTGTACGTAGTACTATAATCTATAGTAAGGTTCTCGAATAAAGACTGGGTCGAAATTCGCACTCGAATCGGGTTACGGTCCGATACTGCGGGATTGGCTAGGTAACTGCCGGACTCTTGGATTCCTCCCTTGCCGATTGAATTGAACCTAGAGAGTCGGGCTTAAAAAGGATCATCAAGGTGTACTGATAAGGAGAGAAAGTGTTTTGGGCCTTAACGGGACTTGGGCCGTTAGGCCGCGCCTTAGTGGGCCTCGGGCCGTTTAATGGACCGAAGTCGAACTTCGTATGAAACTAACTTTGAGACTTGGGATTGGCCAAGTGCTTAAATGGCTTGAGGGTAAAATTGGAATTGGACCCTAAGCTAATTTTCGAATTATGCCTTGGGAATTAATTTCGAAAATTAAATATAAATATAGAAATAATGTATTTGGAATATTATTTATTTTAAGGTGAAAATTTCGAATTAATCTTGGATTAAGTTTCGAATTTTTATACCATATTTACATATACTTAGTTTGACTTAGTATTTAAGTTAGTTGTCTAATTATGGTAAGATTCCTTATATGAATTTTGAATTAAATAAGAGAGAGAAAGATATGGCAAAATCTCTCCACTTAAGTAGCAAAATCGAAAACCATATCTTTGAGATATCCTAGGGATTTCCAAATATATCATAGTATAAATAGGGCAGCCCTATTTCATAATTTGAAGTGAATAATTTCGTCCATAACAAAGGCATAAAACACACACCGAGAAAAAAAACACTTTTCTCCCACGCGACGGTTCGGTTCTCTCTAGCCATCTTTGGAGAACTGGTTCCGTGGTACACTGCGAGGTCGGTATGACGATCTAGTGCCATCCACCACCATCGACGAAGTCTTGAAGAAAAGGACGAGGAGCTGCCACTCGCTTCAACTGGTAATTCTCTACGGGTTTGACCCGCCCTATTACATGTCTATGTGTTACTATTCCAATCCGAGCAACGAGGGCAATAAGGGAGACACCGGGTAACCCAACAAGTTGGTGGTAATAACAGTCATACAATAATATATCACAACAGTTCTTCAGTTGAGAAGTCTTTGATTATAACAGTTGCTCAGTGAGCGGTCTTACAAAGTTGATGGTAATAACAATCATACAATATCGTATAATTACACATGGAGCGGTCTTACAAAAATGTTAGCAGATCACTACTTTTTATAATAGTCGATCAGTGTAGCAGTCTTAAAAAAATGTTGTTCATAACATTTCAGTATATTGGCTCTGTTGATGCATTTCCATATGCTCAATATCACTTTAATCATGTATTTGGATAGCAGGGTTTTCTAGGGAAAAATTTTAACGGCTCAATCTCGACTAGGGGAATCTTCGTTCTCAACTAAGCTCAAATCAATATTTGTAAACATCTCTCATTATTCAAACCTTGAATCAATGTCTATAATGTCTGAATGTGCCTATGGGTGTAAGATTATCGATATCCCAATAACAAAAACTATCGGAGTTATTATGAATATATGAATACAAATATGATCGTCAGGTGTATTGGGAATAGGACGACTTGGGTGCTCTATGCATCTTCAGCCATGTCATGTAGGCCTAGGGACTGGTGGAGATACTACGCAGAGTTCTCTTATAGGAAGACAAATGCATGTAATAAAGGGAGTGACATATTCCTCTTAGTAAAGGATTCACGTTAATTCGGGTCGAAGAGGCACGAGATTAAAAATGGCATGGAATTTGTCGATTATCAAGGTGTATGTGTGTGTGTGTGTATTATATGAGAGATATGTCAGCTTATTTTACGAAGTTCATATATGTTAACTTCTACTATAATATTATACAGAAAAATTTAATAGACTCTATGAGGACAGTTCTAAAAACATCAGTAATAATATTAAGTCTTAATTGCAATCATACAAAATTGATGTTGGAAACATACCCCATAAGCGGTCGTGCATCAAGTCAAACGAGTCTAACCATCACAACATTAACAAAAATGATACTGGAAACATACCCCCATAAGAAGCCGTGAATGAACTAAACAAATTATATAAATTTGTAAGTTATATTATCCATTATTTAAATGCTTATATTAATATGAAACATGTAACAATTGTCTGAAATTTGAACGACCAACACCTTATAAAGATGTGCATCATAACCATTGCGCGGAAAAAATGCCACACACTTGAAACAAATATAAGCTACTTTTTGTCTTAACACTACTACTCAGACACTGCTATCAAATATGATATGGAAATTTTATATTGAGTCAATAGCTATGGGATTGAGATACTGTGACGTAAACAGATAACTTCATTAATCACACATATGTGCTTTACTAAATTATCTAGCGGTCAAATAGCTATATTCATATATGATTTAGGATTTTCATATATGTTTTATTTGAGACACGAATAATCAATATGTGCATACAAAGTAACAATCTCTTTGAAATGGCATCACTCAAGCAACGGACATTACATACATTATTTGGAACTTCGTAACAATCTTTTCGACATTTGGCAACAGCCACATTACCTAATCAAGACTGCTTCATGGATTGACAATATATTATGTTATGATAAAACTAGCATTGTAACACGGCAACTAAAAGAATATTTAATATAACAAACACTTGAGTACTAGTTTTGCCCCCGTGCGATGCACGTGAACTGTCTTAAGCAAAAAATTATTCGAAGAAATTATTTGAATATAGTATGTGAGTTGAAGACATCATCCTTATCTTTTGATCCGTTGAAGTTCAAACAATCTGATTTGACTTGTTTGAGTCAGAGATATTTGACTCTAATAACTAGTTATGCGCAAAATTAACCCTCACCGGCGATTACGACCGGCTAACCGGAACCGGCAACCGTTATTGGCCGGTTGCGCCGGCGGTAAAAGCATTTAAAAAAATAAAAAATAATAATAATTCAAAATATAGCCGTTAGGGGATATTATTTTAAAAATAAAAAAAATAATATAGGCGTTGTAACCGTCGGTTAACCGGTAACCGGCGGTTACAATGGACATTTTCTCAAAAACGTCTACAAATACCCCCCCACCCCAAATAAAAAAAATCACAACTTAATTTCTTTCAATTACACTCAATAAAATCTTCATCAACCATCATCAACCAAGTCTTAATCTCCACAACTCGGTAATTAGAAAAACACTAATTAAAATACTACCCTCGCCTCGCCTCGTACTTTCTTTACCTCGATGGCGACGCGCCCTCCCCTTGCCAACTCGCAGCCCACAACCGTCACCCTCGACCACAGCCTCTCCCTCGCAGTCGCAGCCTCGCCCTCGCCCTCGCAGCCCGCAGCCCTTGCGGTTGCAGCCCGGCCTCGCCCTCGCCCTCGCAGCCCGCAGCCTTGCCCTCGCAGCCGGCAGCCCACAGCCGCAGCCCTCTCCCTTTCAGTCACAGCCTCGCCTCGCATCGCAGTCACAGCCTCGCCCTCGCCCTCGGCTTGCATCGCCACGAGATCCCAAATTCGGTACATTACATACATATTATATTTTATCACGATTCTTTCGTGAGATTTTATAGGTAATGGATAATCGAAATCGAGGGGGAAACAAATTGTTGGTAGTTCATCGCAAGATAACTACCAAGAATATGACGCCAACGATAACGAAGTTTATATCGATATCGACGAAGAACTCGGGTCGGATCTTGGTGGCGACGAATCGCAACAACACGAGTACCAAAGTGCGGAAGCCGAAACGGAAGGCGGCACATGCGGAAGCCGAAACGGAAGACGGCACCACTACTACGAAGCTATGCTCGGACCTCTTCGAAGTACACTTCAAGAAGGTACCCACTAGTACTAAATATTTATTTAAATAACATGTAACTATTGTGGTAAAAGTTATGATTTTAAAAAGGGCCAAGGCTAAGATCACCTAAATAAGATAGGAATTCCACAAAACCAAAGTCAAATGTTTGGAGGTACTCAGGGTTCATCCACTACTGGACAAGGACCCGGTACGAGTTCAACGTCTTTGATTGTACAACGAAGACGTTGTGCACAAAGAAAGAACTTGCAAAGTTTGTATGCGCGAAACATCTTCCCTTTTGCTTTGCCGATAATCCGGTCTTCGAGGATTGGCTCAAAAAATCGTATGACCTGGGGAAGAAAGTGTGCCATAGCACACTTATGCGAGACTTTAAGAAGACTGTACTCGCGTATAAACGTGAGTTAATAGCTCAACTAGGTAAGTTAGAATGTAAAGTGTCAATTGCGTCCGAGATATGGAGCGATCATTGGCAACAACTTCATTACATGGGCGTTACATGTCATTGGATTGATGATTCTTGGACAGTACAAAAACTTTTGATTGCATATAGGGAGTTTGATACACAGCGCACGGCGCAAAACATTGCAGCTAAGCTTATGATTATCTTATCGGAGTATAGGATACTAGATAAGCTTTTTTCAGTTTCCTTCGACAATGCGAGCGCAAATAACGCGAGCGTAGAACATTTTATTAAGTATTGTCGACCTTCCTTTAGCGGACGATTTTTTCATGTGCGATGTTTTTGTCATATACTTAACCTATGTGTTCAAGATGCTCTAACACAGTTAAGGACACACGTTCATCCAATACGCAACGCAATCAGTTACCTGATGCCTCATCCTTCTTTACTAAAGAAGTGGAAGCGTCATTGTAGAAATGTGGGCGTGACACCAAAAATGTTTGGTTTAGACATGTCCAATAGGTGGAAGTCCACCTATAAGATGTTGAGTACCTCCTACAAATATCCGGAACAACTTTGCAATTTCTGCGACGAGAACGCAGAGTGTGGAATATCGATATATCCACATATGTGGGACGGGTGCAACGGCTTATGTGAATTACTTTAAGTATTCACGACGCCACGGAGGAGATGTCGGGTTCATATTACCCGACATCAATATTAGCTTTGGATCAATGCGCTAAAGTCGCAATTATTTTAGATGCATGTCGGGATGATCCATTTATCCGCGAAGCTGTTGAGAGCATGAGGGCCAAGTGGCTTAAATATTTTTGGGAATTGTCGGATATATTCATTAGCGAAGATATTAGATCCGAATGCATTTAGGGGGCACGGGGAATATATTAACCCTTCACTACGACAAGATTGCGTCGGGTCTCGTAGCATTCCCGACGACTATCCTCGTCAAGTTGCGGATGAAGCATATGACTCTCTAAAGGAAATATTTAGAGAGTATAAGTCCGATTTTGGTCATGACTCATCTTGATCGGGTCAAACAACATCTTCTAGCGGGTCTTCTCGATCTTCACGATTCGCCTCCTACTACGATGTCATCAATGCAAACAAACGTCCAAGGTCGTCCCAAAAACCCTACATAGAACTCGAAAACTTTTTGTCGACCACTTTTGAGTTCGTCAAGGAAGACGACGACCACTTCGACGTCCTCGAATGGTGGTGAAGGTGTTGCCAACGTATCCAACGTTGACGAAGATCGCTCCGGAAATCTACGCCATCCCGGTTTCAACCGTTGCGGTTGAACATACTTTTAGCATGGGCGGGTTAACTTTAAGTGAAAGGCGTTCAAACTTGAATATCGAGAACCTCGAGTACCAATGCGTTCTTGATGATTGGACACGAGCCGAATATCGAACGTAAGATTACCCGAATAGCGATTCGACCGACGACGTTTTCGATGACACCACCGGCACGGAGACAAGCGGCAACGGCGGCGATCACGACGAGTAAAGACTACAAGAAGCGGCGTGAATTCCTCAACAACAAATAAGCCTGAAAAAAGATAAGTATCTCTCTCGCCGTATTAATTTTTTAATTAAATAATTGTTATTTTTATCACCGACTAATGCATTCTTATTTTTCAGCTATTCTCAAATTTGCAAAGTCCAATTCTGACGACGAAGCCCAAAAAAGATAAGTAATTAAATTTTAAAGATTACATTATTAATTAATTTTTTAATTTTTGTAAACAAATATCTAAAGTTTATGCTTTTCTTTTTCAATCATCGATCATTACCCAAAACCATGACGTGACGGCGAAGCGAAGCCCGCGATGCCAATTTCGTTTTAAAAAAATTATTTTTTAAAAATGTAATTTGTATTGTACTAAAAAAATCGGTACTGTTTCTTATTTGTTTTTAGAATGTAATTTGTATTGTAAAAATTTATAATATTTCGTAAAATTTATATATCTAAAGTTTATATCAAATGGTAGAATAAAAATGAAAATACCGAAAATTTATTTAACTTTTCAGGAAATTGCACAAAATAAATAAATAAATAAAAAACTGGCGTTTGACTAACCGGCAACCGGGGACGGCTAACCATCAACCGTCCCCCAGCCGGTTAGGTTACGACTAGTCCATGGGACTAACCGTCAACCGCCGGTTACGGTTTAACCGGCCGTTGGATATGACTACTAGTAATAGAGCATATCAATTAGACATGACCAATTTTAACCGAACCGCCGGTTAATCAACCGCCGGTAACCGTAACCGGCAACCGTTATCGGCCAGTTACGGGGCAGTTAGGGGTTTACCCAAACTGCCAACCGCCGGTTATAACAAAAAGATAATAAAACTATACTATTTTAATTTACTCATATTAATACTCCCTCCGTCCCAACAACTTTATCATAAGTTGCTGGGCACGCAAATTAAGGTGGCATTATTATAATAATATAGTACAATGAAAAGATAAAAAAGTGTATATTTTGACACGTCTTTTAAGAATATTTAATTATTATATTGATTGTTTGTGATGATTTTTTTGCTAAATAAGGAAATGTGATAAAATTATTGGGACTCTCGAAATGAAAAAGTGTGATAAAATAGCGGGACGGAGGGAGTAATATTTATTAGAAATACTATTTAACTTTACTAATATTAATACTAATTAATTAGAAATTTTAAACTATGTATTTTGTATGGTATTAAAATTTTGTAATATATTTCATGATTAGTCAAATTTATTATATTTAAAATATTATATCAAAATAGCAGGGCCAGATTTTCCTTTTTGGTGGCCCTGGCCCCTTTGGCAATATGTGGCCCATGGGCAGCTCAGTAATATAATGTTATATTAGAAAAATAATATAGGCAGCTCAAATAATAAGTAAGCCAAGGCCCAGAATCGATTTTTTCTTTCATATCCAATGCAAAGTTTGCAGTTATTTGGGCCTCATATTATATAAAAAAAAAAAATTATTGTGGCCCCAGTACAGGGCCGGATTTGTGGCACTGTGCTGTAGGCCTGCTTGCACAGGCCCAAATCCGGCCCTGCAAAACAGGAAATACGAACGAAAAATACAGCAAAATTTTTAACTTTACAGTAAAATGCAAAATAAAAAATAAAAAGAATAAACTACGATTGACTAGTCGGCAGTTAGATTAACCGTTAACCGGGTACGACTAACCGTCAACCACCCCAGGCTGATTATGTTACAGGCAACCGTCAACCGCCGGTTGGGCATGGCTTAAATTATGTAAACCCATAGGTGAAACGAAGTGTGAACCCATATGGGAAGTGAAAAGTGAAAACTCACCTGTCCAACCAAACAAGGGTCAAATAGGAAGGAGAGTCATCGATGACATTTCAATGGATTCCTTTAAATCTTCATTTCTTCCCCCGTTGGAATTCGACACTTGCAGAAAGAGGCATCGGCCCAAAACCATCTGCAAACCATCCCCACAACCCTCGTCGAGTGCCGTCATAGTATGCTGCCTTCGGCCCGACCGATGGACCCTCAGCTCAGGAAACGGCAAGGCCAACCTCAGAGGACCAAAACCCAAGTCCAAAAACCCCAAAAACTCTCTCTCCGACGAAAACGCTCGCCGCATAATCAAGGCCAAAGCTCGCTACCTAAGCGTCCTCCGGCGCAATCAGGGCTCATCAGCTCAGACTCCAAATTGGATTAGGCGAACGCCTGAACAGATGGTGCAGTACTTGGAGGACGATAGGAATGGGCACTTGTACGGACGGCACGTGGTGGCGGCGATCAAGAGGGTGAGGAGCACGTCGGGGCTGAGGGAAGGGGAATACGACATGAGAGACGTCATGTCTTCCTTCGTTACGAAGCTTACTTTTAGAGAGATGTGTGTGGTGTTGAAGGAGCAGAAGAGTTGGAGGCAGGTCAGGGACTTCTTCAATTGGATGAAGTTGCAGGTTTGTGCCGTTTTCTTCTTCTTCTTACAAGCAAAACCATAATGTTTCAGTCCCTATGGTCCGTTTATACTCTGACGGAACATAACTTGAGGGGCTTGTGTCGTTCTTTGACAGTAAAATTAAGCTGATGGCGTGGTTGTTTCGTTCAAGTTGGATCGTCCGTTCAACTTAACTGCAAACTTAGAATGTATATTGATGCTTGACTTTACCTGGGGGAGTATGGTTTTACGACTCCAAACTGATATAATATAACGAGAATAATAGCCAATGTTGGACCAAGGATTCTTAAGATTACTGCTGGCCACTCTTAGTTTCCAAGTTGGCCGTGCAAGTTCGTTGCTCCCTGTTCTGATCGAATCATAAATTGAAGCTCTCATTTACATTTTGTCTATCTGTGGTATACATTATCTTATGTTATAATCTAGATTAATGTTTTAGCAGCTATGCTATAGGCCAAGTGTAATAGCCTATACAGTTGTTCTCCGTGCGTATGGCCAAGTTGGCAAGATAAAGCTTGCCGAAGAGACATTTTTGGAGATGCTTGAAGCAGGGTGTGAACCAGACGAGGTTGCTTGTGGGACCATGCTGTGTTCTTATGCAAAATGGGGCCGGAATAAGGATATGCTCTCATTCTTTGCTGCTATACAAGAGAGAGACATTATACTTCCAGTTACTGTATTCAATTTCATGATGTCATCTTTGCAGAAGAAATCACTTCACAGGGATGTTATATATGTTTGGAGTAAGATGACTGAAAAAGGGGTTTACCCAAATCCTTTTACATATGTAGTTATCATTAACTCGCTCGTGAAAGAAGGAATGGTCGATGAAGCTCTGAAGGCTTTTGATGCGATGAAAACTTTTGGTTTTACTCCAGAGGAGTCGACTTATGGTCATCTGATCAGTTTATGCTCAAAACTGGGCAAAAATGATTTAGCTCTTCATCTTTATGAAGATATGAGATCTCATGGATTAATCCCCAGTAATTTCACATGTGCATCTCTCTTGGCATTATACTACCGAAATGCCAATTATTCAAAAGCATGCTCGCTTTTTACTGAAATGGAGATAAATGGCATTGTTGCCGATGAAGTCATCTTTGGCTTAATGATTAGGATATACGGTAAATTGGGTCTTTATGAGGATGCGGAAAGGACTTTTGATGAAGTTAAGAAGTCAGGCCAACTACGTGATGGAAAGACGTACGCAGCAATGGCACAAGTTCATCTCAATTTTGGGAACTCGGTGAAAGCTTTGGACATTATGGAACAAATGGGATCCAATAATATTTCTTATTCTAGATTCTCATACATTGTACTGCTGAAATGTTACATTGAAAAGGGGGATCTTGCATCTGCCGAAGTTACATATGAGGCTTTGTCTAAGACTGGGCGACCTGATATAACTTCATGCAAACAAATGATCAATTTGTTATTGAGGTTACGACTATCTGAGAAGGCAAAAAGCTTTATTGCTCAGATCAGGAAAGATCAAGTTGAGTTCGATGAGGGGCTTTTCACTGCTTGCATGAGATTTTATTGCAGAGGAGGCATGGTAAGGGAAGCTAAGCAACTGTTAGACGAGTTGAATAATGGAATTCCTATTGCTCGGGCCTTTTGCATGGCCTTAAATGGGGAGTTTACAACATCCAGTGAATTTTACAGCTGTTTTGAGGCTTTGGACCAATCTGAAGCTGTGGCAGTTGAGTTGATAATGAACCTTTGTTTGGTGGCTCGTAATGATTCGGAGATGGACTACAAAGTGAAGTTGTTGCTTGAAACCAAAATCGGCAAGTCAGTGGCCAGCCAGTTGATTTGCAAATTCAGCAAAGAAGGTGCACTTTTTTACATGACTTGACCAAGTTAATCGTTCATTATCTTATTTTCTTGAAGATGATTCCCTTAACTTGAACAAAATCTTAAATTTTGCTGTTGTCTGAAGATTTTATACCTGTTGCAGGTGACCTACCAACCACTGAATATCTTTTTGAGCTAATGTCACATGGTAGTTCGGTAGAGGATGCTGCGGGGGCATCTTTTATTAGCCTCTGCGCGAAACAGAGAAAGCTAAAGAAAGCTAAAGAAGTTTTTGATTCATTGATAAGTGATGCTACTGATGAAAGAATCTTATATAGTTCGATGATTGATGCATATGTCACATGTGGTGAATTAGAGGAAGCTTATCTCTTTTACAAGGAACGGAGTGAGCAAGGGCATGATCTTGGATCTGTTTCTGTTAGCATACTGGTGAAAGCTCTTACAAGCACTGGTATGACGTGCTCGGAGAAAGTGGATAACAATTCATAGATTATTGTTAGATAAACTGAATGGTTAGCTTAAATGATAAGAAAAGTATTAGCGGCTTATATCCTACTATTTACTGTTCTGACAATGCATTCACATTCCATCTTCATACATAAGCTATGCCTTTTCTTTCTTTTTTTTTTTTTCAAATCACTTTGTGAGGTTGTGAGTATCCGTCTTGTTGAATTTCACCTCATATTTCAGTCTATTTCGTAAGATTTCAGTATTCTTGCTTCCACCAACCCACCGTCCTGCCAATATTAATTTAAAATGCATCAAAGCTTTTTCTCGGGTCTAGAATAATCTTCTGTTGGTGTACTTCATTCCAGTAATTCGATTTCCATTGTGATATATACAGGTAAATATCATGAGGTGGAGGATGTAATTCATGGTAGTTTCGATAAGAATTTGGAACTTGATACTGTAGCATACAACACTTATATTAATGCAATGTTAGAAGCAGGTAACATGGATATCAGAAATTTATTGTATACACAGCTATTTATCCCAAGGAGATAAGACTGATCTTTTAATTGGTCCAGGCAAACTGCATTTTGCTGTCAGCATATACGAACGAATGATATCCCTCAACATTTCTCCTTCGATCCAGACATATACGACCATGATCAGGTTAGCCACTAAATTTTATTCTCATATTGTAAGAAATAAGGGATTTATTGTCAATAGGAGTCAATGATGTTGCAGTGTGTATGGACGGGGCCGGAACCTGGATAAAGCAGTAGAAATCTTTAACACTGCTCAAAGCATGGGCCTGACATTGGATGAGAAGACATATACTAATATGATTGTATATTTTGGTAAAGCAGGTGAGGTCCTAAAATGCAAGAGACCAATCGGTTTTTTCTTTTAGCCTTTGTAGCGCCATCAATATTTTTTGAGTTAATAAAGAGTTTGGAATCTATTTTCCACTATTTTCTGATGGATATGCTTAATCCTTCGCATATGTACTCTGCAGGCAAAGTTCCTGAAGCATCAGCTCTATTTAAGAAAATGCAGGAAGAAGGGATAAAACCTGGGAAGGTATGTTTTAGGTTTTCATTTTTTTGTTGGATGGCCAACTGAAAATCTTTTCTCGTTAGACATAATGTGTATTACATTTATGTCCAACACAATCTCCAACTGTAGACATAACTGATTTTCAGAATAGAAACGGTTGCACTGGAGATTTTGTTTAAGATAAATGGTTTGGGGGATTCGAGCTCAGAACTTCTCTCAGTGATGTTACTGATACCACGTTGAATCATCAGAGAAAATGAGAACTTACATTTATGCAATTAGGTCTAATATAATATTTTATGGTGTTGTTGCTGTCTCAAACACGATTTCTCGAAGGCCAAACAAAACAAGATAAACGAGCAAATCTTCAACTAACATGTGGTGATCACGTGACGTGCAGGTGAGCTACGACATTATGATGAATATCTACGCAGACGTTGGACTATATAGAGAGGCAGACGAACTTCTAGAAGCCATGAAACGACACAAGTGTTTTCCTGATTCTCGGACCTACCTTGCAATGGTCCAAGCCTACGTTAAAGGATTCAAATACGCCGAAGCTGAAGGAGTCATAAATTCAATGCACAAGGAAGGATTCACTCCATCATGTGCTCACTTTAACCTCATACTGTTGGGTCTTGCCAAAGAAGGATCAATGGACGAAGCTGATGGGATATACACGAAAATCTCATCGTCGGGCGGGCGTTTAATTCCTGACCTAGCTTGCAAACAGGCAATGCTTAGAGGTTTTCTTGATTTCGGGCACGTCGGGCGGGGGATAGAGTTCTTTGAGAGGGAGTGCAGGTTTGAAGACGATTCTGTAATTCGAGACAGGTTTATTCTCAGTGCAGCAGTTCATCTTTACAGGTCGACGGGCAGAGAGTTGCAGGCCGAAGATGTTTTGAAGTCTATGGAAGCAATGGGAGTTTCGTTCTTGGATAGCCTTAGAGTTGGATCGAGGGCAGAAACCATCTGATCGGTAATTACTTGTCATCATCGTCCAAAGTTGAGATTAAAAGAAAACAACTAACACTCGACAGGTGATTGAGCTATATCGAACGCAGCCGCCATCCATCCACCAGAATCCATACGGGAAGATCGATCCTTGTTCGTAGTGATCCTACGTATATTTATTGTTGTACACCACTCACTCACTCGCCTATGTATTTTGGTTTTTTTTTTCTTTTTTTTGTCGTTTGTATTTGTATAGAGATGGTCCTTGAACTCACATTTGATGAACTGAATTTGGGAGCCTTGTGATTGCTTATTGAAGAATCAGATGGGCATATATTATATTCAATTTGGATATATAGGGCAAAAACTGGAACGAACTCATTTGGGGAGCCGTGGATGGTCAATTGTATCCTACCCAATTAGAAAAGTCAAAATGGGCCGGCCCGTAGCCCGCTGTTTGGCTGTTGGGCCGCAGGCCCAATGGGCCACGCCAGCCTGCATGGGAAACTTGGTATATTATTTATTTTAATTTAAAATATTAATTTATTAAGAATATTTTAATTAATTGTGATATTCATTAATAAATTATGTATGTATAGACATGCCATTAATTATGTATTCACTAAAAAAATTATCTAATTAGAACAGGTGGCGGCATTGGAAGAAGAAGTTTACACGGATGGGAAATATACTATCAGGTCTGGGTATGACTGGATTAAAGGTTCTGCCACCAAGTTCCCACTCTGCAATGCTGTTTGGAATAGATACAATAAGCCTGCCTGGGGAATCCCCATCCCCAACAACTAATGTGGACGAAATCGTCTCCCATCCCGCTGGATCAGTTAATGACCAAATACAAGCCTTACCTTCATTTAATGACAAATCATATGCAAAGACAATTTTACCCCTCGTTATGTTTCTTTAAAACTTTAAAAACCAAAAATACGCTTTCTATCGATCAAAGGAAAATACAAAAAAACAAAAGAAAATTACAAAAAGATCTATTGAGCAAACACAAGTTGGCTTCTACAATTCCACCTTGAGTTTGAGGGGGGAGGGGGGTAGTGTGTGGATAAGGACACGTAATTAGGAAAGTTAATAGTAATTGATTTGATTACATGGTTCTAACCTCATTTAATATATTTATCTTGTTCGTATTTAGCTTAGTTATTCATGTATAAATATGATGTACCAGTGTTGTATGGAATACAAGATTCACTATTCTCGTATTATGTTATTATTCAACAATTAGCACGTACCAGACACGTTCATAGAGCGTCAAACATGGGGCAAAAACCTAAAATGGTCCCCAACGTTAACCCCCTGGATCAATTTAGTCACCGATGTTTCGCGAGGACCAATTTAGCCCCGATGTTATCGAATTTGAGCCAAATTGGTTCTCCCGTTAAATAGTCGTTAATTTGGATGGAGTTGACACGTGTCGACATGCGATTGGCCAGACTTAAAAAATCATAAATGAAACATTAAAAAAGGGGGGAAAATCCAAAAAAGGGGAAAAATACTAAAAAATAAAGTAAAATTTTTTTAAAAAGAAAGAGAAAAGTACTAATAAATTAAATAAAAAAATAATAATAATAATAAATAAAATTCAAAAATAATAAATTAAAATCAATTAAAAAGAAAGAGAGAATGAAATATATTAAAAATAATAAATTAAACAAAGGAAAAAATACAAGAGAACAATGAAAAATAAATAGGGAGAGCACATTAAATAAAAAATGATAAATAAAAATTTACGATTTAAAAAAAAGAGTAAAAAATTTTACGAAGACCGTCCCTGCCAAGTTAATGAGGACATAATCGTCTCAGTTCTCAAATTTTTTTAACAGATATACTGGGATGACAAATAGAAATTTAAGATTTAAAAAAAAGTAAAATAATAAAAATATATTGATTTATTAAAAACTAAATAAAAAGGAAAAACAAAACTAAGGATAAAAAATGCATCTAAAAGTTGTACGAAGACCGTCCCTGCCAAGTTAATGCCATTGTTATTAAAAAAAAATTAAGATTTAAAATATATGTTAAGAATTTTTTCAATCATTTCTAGTTTTTAATAAATAACTATTTTTTGTTTTTTTATTTTTATTATTTATTAAGTTTTTTAGTTTTAACATTTTCTCTCTGTTATTTTGTTTATTTTTTACTTAGTATTTTAATTTCGTATTTTTTCTTTAATTTACTATTTTAATACATTTTTATTATCATTTTATTTTTAATTGAATTTAATTTATTTGTACTTCAATATAATTCTCTCTTTATTTTTATTTTATTTTAATTTTATTATTTTTTCTTTTCTTTTTTTGGAATTTTTTTTCCTTTTTTTGGATTTTATTCTCTTTTTTAAAGTTTAATTGATTATTTTTAATGTAATTTCATTCTCTCTTTCTTATTTATTTAATTTTAATGTACTATTTTTATATTTTATTTTTATTATTTATTTATTTATTTTATTAATTTTGTTAGTATTTTGAAATTTTACTCTATTTTTTGAATTCCCCCAACCTGTTTGGAGTTTAATTTATATTTTTTTTAGGTCTGGCCAATCGCATGTGGACACGTGTCAACTTCTATCCAAATTAACTGCTATTTAGCGGGGGGACAAATTTGGTTCAAATTCGATAACATCGGGGACTAAATTGGTCCTTGCGAACATCGGGGACTAAATTAGTCCAGAGGGTAAATATTGGGGACCATTTTAGGTTTTTGCCCGTCAAACATGTATATGTTAGTTTTCAAGGAGGTATTAACATAAACAATCACACAAAAGCGACTATGTTTCAAGGTACTGAAACTTAAACCCACAAAAACGAAACAAAAAAAAAAAAAAGCAACTCGCTTCAAGCGAATCGACCTAAATCTAATAATAAAAAATATCGACCGGAAAACAGGAGAAAATGGAGTCGTAAACAACAATAAGCTAGCAATGAATCGAAAAAATGACAATGGAGACTTCAAATCAAGAAAAAGAGGGACAGGAAATCCAAATTTATCAAACTTACTGGAGGATATGAGTTAGGAGTCGATTCGCAGGTTCGAATCATGGCGAAATGTGACTGTGCATTCTAGGGTTTAAAGAGAAGATGAGGGCTTGGTAGGTTTTGAAATTGGGATCTCGTCATCCTCTTTTTAGTTTTACTGTTTTAGGTTTTTAATTTGTTTCTAATTTAAATTAAAAAAAAACTAAAATCGTAATAATAGAAGATGGATTTTTTTGTCCAAATGTTTCAAAAAGGTAAGTAAAGTTTACTGTTAGCCGATATTATACTGACAAAGGGAGTAAAGTGATATAAATTTTGGCTAGCATGGACTTAAGTCAAATTTTACCTTATACTATTAACTGGATATACTATTTAAATTATGTTTTAAATATTATTTGTATTAAATTAAGGGGTCTTTACACATAAATACCCCTTTGTAAAAATAAACTTGTAATTTAGTACCCTGTCAGCATTTTTTATATGTAGGTACCTAACAGAATAAATTTTTTGCAGATAGGTACCTGATCCGCCGCACGTACGCCATACAACACATTTGGGTACCCTATATCACGTATTGCGCTACGTAATACGTTTAGAAAATGGTACGCCGTATTAGCACATTTAGGTACGCCCTATTTACACATTAGGTACGCCGTAAAAGCACATTTAGGTACCCTATATCAATGTGTTATGGTACGCAACACACACACAGGAAGATACGGCATGACTGAAAGACTGGTACAAATTAAATGGGTACCTATGTGTAAAATTTTCTGACATAGGTACCGATCTGTAAGTTTTTATTCAAATAGGTATTTATGTGTAGATACCCGTTATATTAATAATAGAAATGGGTAAATAAATATTATTTAAATATTATTTTGTAACAAATTATTCAACTATTATTTGTAGGTTATATTAAAAATTGCATTTAAATATTATTCATGATGGGGAACAGGGAGGGGACTATAATCCCCGTCCCCGCCCCGCCCCGGCAACGAGGATAGATTCCTCCCCATCGCCCGGGGATAAAAAATCGGGGATTTCCTGTCAGGAACCGAAACCAAAACCTTACATCATAATCATAATTTCATGCATTTACATAAATTCATGCATTCATATAAGTTATTTTAAAACAGAGGTATAGATAGAATAAGGTATTTAAAATATTATAGTTCTAGGTTCTCAAAGAGATAAGTAGTGAAGAAGTGAATGTTATGGAATTAGAATTTTTCTAAGTATGAAATTTTCTAGGGTTTTCTCAGGTTTTGAAAAATTTCATGTGTGTAATTAAAATGATTAAATAAGTTGGGAAGAAATATTTAAATAATATTAAATTATGGTTAAAGAAGAGTCTCGAAAACCTTCAAGTATAATGTCGAAATTTTTTAGGATTTCGAGATCTATTCATTAAAAGATTTCGAAATTTCTCACTTAAGGATCTCGAGATCCATTCAATAAAGACTTCGAATTTTTCCCTCAAAGATGTCGAGATTTATTTAATAAGACTTCGAAATTCTTTCAATCAAAGAACTCGAGATTTCCTCAACATAGAGACCACGAGAACTTAGGTTCAGCAAATTAAATAATTCTTAGAGATAGATATGAAAAACTTAGTCATGAAGAAAAGTTAGTCAATAAATAGAATAATCTATGTCACTCACACTTAGGATAAACATTAATAAAACTATTGATGTCATTTAGTTACTATAACACGTTAACCTAAGATAAAGAAGAAGAGATGATAACTTATATCATTTGAGGAGAATTCGTGAAGTTGAGAAGAGGGAAGCCAGAACTCGATTACAAGAAAGCTGAGGAAAGGTATGAATTTATTTTAGCATCTTTAATTATGACTTGACATGATTCAAGTGTTAACATGTATGAATTTTATATTCATGCTATATATTGAAGTCTGAGATTCGAACAGCATTTGAGACTTCAAAGAAATTTTCCAAGTACTTAAGAAATCATAGTTTGATCGAAAGTTTCCAAAATTTCGAAAGGAAAAATGTGTTTTTAGGTGTACCACTTTCAGGATTTCGATCTGTTTTAAAAAAGGATTTCGATGATATAAATTAGATAGATTTCGAGACATGATCACGAAATCTACAGAATGTTGGAATATAAATCTCGAAAGAGGGCTTCGAGATGAATACAGAGTAAATAGGTTCTCGATATAGGTCACTTACTAATTAGGGTTTCGACATTTTATATATATAGAGATAGTTCTCGAAATTATCTGAAAAGTTGTCGAAATCTAAGAATCTTGAATTAGATGTCGAAATTACTAGGAATGCTTTGAACTATAAATATCGAGGTACAATCTCAAATGAAGTAAGTAAAACTCGAGATGTGGTCTCGAGATCAATTAGGTAAATCTCGAAATGAGATCCCAAGACATGTCGACATTTAGCAAGGAAGATCTCATTTAAAAGTCGAAACCAAATAGGTATTAGATAGATTTTGAAATATGTTTTAGAAACTCAAAGATCTCGATGTCATATCAAGTTTTCGACATAAGTTTCGAAATTGACTAGGAAAATGTCGAGATGTGTTTCAATGGCACATTTCGAAATCTTTCATATTGCACTTTAAAGTTCTCGACATATACTACTAAGATTTCGATAAGTATAGATTTCGATATATAACTTCCAAGTTTATAAAGTCGATTTCATAGATTTCGAGATATTATCTCGAAATAAATTAAGTAAATATCGAGGTATCATATCGAGATGAATTAAGTAAATCTCGAAACATGATTTTAAAATTCAGAAGTTCAATCAGGAAGATTTCGAGAGATGATTTTTGAAATTTAGAAATACAATTAAAATAGAATTTCAAAATAAAAAGAATTGTGATACAGATATAAGAAATTTTAATATCACATAAAATATTCGATATTTAGGGTTTTGATATAAAATAAGTTAAGGCTTCTGGTAAAGGCTACGAATAGGAAGAAGCATACATATCATGCACGCATATCATTATAGGAACTTTGTATTTACGAATAAAATAATTGTATAGGTCAGGAGTCCGATAAGGGCAATGGCAAAATCGATTAAGCGAACGAAGAAAATAGGCGAAACTTGTGAGTATGATTTGCAACATGTACCATATGTGCCTTATGTGTTTACATGATTCATATGGATTAATTGATTAATATGTGTGATATATATGTTATTTACAAATCGACGTAAACTATATGACCGTAAAGTGTTTTTATATGACCTATATGTTATCTAGGGTATTTTATATAGCACTGCATACATATAAATGAAAGGAGAAACCGTTATGACTGCTATGACTATTGATGGTGCGATACGGATGCTACGGCATACTTCCCTTCAAATCGAGGGATGATAGTTACTTCCCTTCAAATCGGGGGATGACAGAGTCCTGTACAGGCACATACAGATATTTACAGTATGGACAGAGTCCCATGCATGGGCGCCGACTGGGCTTACAGAATACGAGTCTAGCTAGTCTATAACGGGAGTATCAAAATAAATGGACATACAGAATGACATGTAATCTATGGATCCTATGAATGACAATTTTATGCACAACGATTTCATGATGGCATGATTACAAGATTGACGGGAAGAATGACTACTGTTTATTTTATTATTACTTATTTTAATTAACATGTTGCGATCATACTCTGAATTGGTGTCTTCACAGTTGTGTAGATAATTAGCAGGCTGCGTAGAAAGCATCTTCGTAAAGCATGGATTCAAGGTTGGCCGGCTACGCTCTCCTCCTGCTCCCCTCTGGTTCATCGTTAGCATATAGAATAGAAATGGATTTAGACTGTTACATTTTGTGACTCGTATGATAGGTACATATATGTACATTATTGTGAAAGGAACTAGACCGAATGTACGCACCCGTTGTTGTTAAATGAAATGGTTATGAGAATCGCGAAAAATTTTATATGAATTTTTTATAATTGCGTAAAAAGATAATAGGAAATGGGGTGCTACATTTCCCATCCCATTCGGGCCGGATCCCCGCCGGTATAGGGAATCTCCGCCCCATTGACTAGCTATATGGTGCATCGTATAAAATTTAGCGAGGTTGTTGGAATCAATATTTTAAAACCGATTTCGAATCGGACTAGAATTTTTGGTGGTTTAAGGTTTAGTGATTTAACCTGTATAAAAGCCAACATCAAAACAGGACTAAAACAGGTGCCCTAAATATAAAAATTAAGTAAATAGATCAATCAAATAAAAACATTGGAGGACTAAAAACTAGTTATAAAATGGAGTGCCATAAAATTGATAAACTAGGGTAAAAAATTAAAATAAACGTAAAATATATTGGTAAACAAAAAATTGATCGTAAAAAGTGCCTACAAAATAATCTAAATAAGGGCTATAGAAAGATTTGAACCCATGCCTTCAAAAACAAAGTCCAGTACATTGACCATTGGACCTACATCAATTTAAACAAATTTCGACTATTTATCATTTCGTTTTTTAAATAAGGTTGAATCGAACCTAGATCGGACCGGACGATCAGTTCACCGATTTCGGGTCTGAACCGGCGGGTCTGGTCCAGTTTTCAAAACAATGGTTGGACTACAAGCATGGATAAGGTGGTGATAAGAATATCAAATGTCAAATTATGAATGAAGTTGAGTTATATCTAAGCGGATATGATAGAATAGACTAGGGCTGTAAATAAGCCAAGCTCGAACCGACCTCTTCTCATTTTTTGGAATCGATCTCGTGTTCGTCAAGCTTTTCAACTCTGGGCTAGTACTCGAGCTCATTAATTCCTTGTAACCTCGAGGTTGAGGTTGAGCTTTTTAGTAAAACTTACAAGCTAATAAAAAAACTAAAGAAAAAGGCTCGTGAACCGAGCTTTCGAGCTTTTATGAGTGGGCTCAACCTCGAGTTCGACATAAATGAACTCGTGGAGCTCGAGCTCAATCTTGTTGAGCATTTGGTGATAAGACGTTTTTTCAAACTATTTCGATCCGTGTTCGCTAATTCATCTACGTACGAATGATTTTTACGACAATATCGATCGATCGGTCCTAAAATCGATCGCTCGGTCCGAAAATATCGATCGATCGGTCCCCCCGAGCCACACTGTAGATCCGTCCCTGCTTCATTCCTTCCCCATTATCCTACACACAGCTTTTCTTTCAAGACAAACTTCTGCTCGTCCCCTCTCCAGAGTGAATTGGGCCTCGTGATGGGCCCTTCGTTTGTTGAGTTGGCTAAATGCCTTAATACTTGACTGTAAAGCCCAAGGGCTGCAGTTAAAAACTTATATCTGAATTTTTCATTCCTTAGAAATCACCACACTAATGTTTGGGTAAATCTTCTTCTGAATTGCTATTTATCGCCCCCTTTTTCCTAGTCACCGCCCCCTAAAGGGCTGGAAAAAGACGATTTTGCCCTTATGATATTTAAATTAATTTAAAAAGAGAAAATTATAATAAACAATAAAAATATCTATTTAAAGCTCTGTCCAGACAACACTTTTCAAATCACATATTGAAAATCAGACAAAAACAAAAAAATACTGAAATCGCAATGGATCGCTGACAGGGACCAGGAAAGGGAAAGGGCCTATTTTCACAACTGGTAAGCCAAATTAACGTAAAACATTGTTCGAATTTCAACTCGACCGAAAGAAAAAAAAAAATTCGACCGAAATCAATTTTCGGTCGGTACAGTACTGACCGGAAATCGATTTCGGTCGGTACTGTACTGACCGAAATCAATTTTCGGTCAGTACTGCACTGACCGAAATCAATTTTTGGTCGGTACAGTACTGACCGAAAATAGATTTCGGTCGGTACTGTAACGACCGAAATCAATTTTCGGTCGTTACAGTACTGACCGAAATCTTTCGGTCAGTACTGTACCGACCGAAAATTGATTTCGGTCGAATTTTTTTTATATATTATTTATTTTTATTATATATTTATATTATTTATTTGGATTATTTATTTGTATATTTTATTTGGATTATTTATTTGTATTATTTATTTAGATTATTTATTTGTATATTTTATTTGGATTATTTATTTTTATTATTTATTTGGATAATTTATTTGTATTATTTATTTGGATTATTTATTTATATTATTTATTTGGATTATTTATTTGTATATTTTATTTGGATTATTTATTTGTATTATTTATTTGGAAAACATATATAAAATCCGTCCGATACAATAAAAGATATAAAAAACAATAGCAACAGCGTCAAGGGGCCTGGCGCCACCGATCGTTGATGTCATTCAGCCTGTCTCGGAACTCGTCCGTACGCGTCATTTCTCCACGATGCAGACTGGCTAGCATGTCCGAACTCAAGCTGTACATCGTGCTGTACCACTGCACATAGCAATAATACGTACGATTACACATATAAATATAAAAAAATAGACATAAGATTTAATTACGTACGTAGTCGGCGTGGCTGCGCGGGGGTATGCATGCCGATGAGGATCCCTGCTCCGTCGAAAGCAGGCGAGGATGAGAATGCATCTCATACCAGTCCATGTACCCTCCAACGGTTTCACCAAGGTACTCCGCGGTGGCACGATTGAGGTACGAGATGTTGAGGATGGAGGCGTACGGGAACTGACGCCAAGCATGTTCTGCTGCATCGACAGAATGATGCACCTTATACCTCGTCGGGTCTGCTGGCATGACCGCCTTCCGTGGCGGATTCATCGGCGGCGGGATGACCTGCACGTACCCCAACTGGCGCAACACTCTCGAGGGCGAGTAGGGCTCAACGATGTCGCGATATATAACCCATCCCATGAAAATCGTCCTCAGCTGCTGCGACATTGGATCGGGACCGTACGACAGCCAAGCAACCTGAAAACATGGGAAGCATGGGAAGTACTCGTAGATCCACGCCTGCAGTAACGAGAGGCACCCAGCTAATCCCCTCGCATCTGCCCTGCTTGCCATGCCAAGCCGGCGATAAAGGTAAGCGAGAACGGCCGAATGGAATTACCTGAGGAGGCCGGTGGCAGATCGTCGCCGGATGACTCAAACGATGCTCCATCATCCGGCACAGATGGAGGGGGTCTACTGCTTCCTCCGGGTAGGGTCTTTCCACCCTTGGTCTGTAATTAAAAATTAAATAATACAAATAAATAATTCAAATAAATAATCCAAATAAATAATAAAAATAAATAATCCAAATAAAATATACAAATAAATAATCCAAATAAATAATACAAATAAATAATCCAAATAAAATATACAAATAAATAATCCAAATAAATAATCCAAATAAATAATATAAATAATAATCAAAAAAAAATTTCGACCGAAATCAATTTTCGGTCGGTACTGTAACGACCGAAAATCGATTTCGGTCGAAATTTTTTTTTTCTTTCGGTCGAGTTGAAATTCGAACAATGTTTTACGTTAATTTGGCTTACCAGTCGTGAAAATAGGCCCTTTCCCTTTCCTAGTCCCTGTCGGCGATCCATTGCGATTTCAGTATTTTTCTTGTTTTTGTCTGATTTTCGATATGTGATTTGAAAAGTGTTGTCTGGAGAGAGCTTTAAATAGATATTTTTATTGTTTATTATAATTTTCTCTATTTAAATTAATTTAAAAATCATAAGGGCAAAATCGTCTTTTTTCAGCCCTTTAGGGGGCGGTAACAAGTAAAAAGGGGGCGGTAAATAGTAATTCCCATCTTCTTTTAGCACTCTTTCCAAGCCTAGCGTGAACAATTGTTAGATTTGGGTAGAATGACGTCCGAGAACTCGCTGCAAGTATTCTACGAATATATTCTCTGTGCCGTGTGATGGTTTTTTACTGGGCGGGTTTTGGGTAATTTCTTGACGGGGCGGGTCCTGTGACATGGCAAACCCGCCCCGTTCAAGACGAATTCTCTATCTTCACACGTGGCACTTCAGTTGGCCTTACCATTCATTACCTTTCCTATACAGTCCGCCGAGGCATCAGCTCTCTGCTTCAGTCTCATTCTCCAACTCGCCTTGTATTGTAACAAAGAAAGTCTGGAATATGTTGCTCTCACCAACGCCAGCAGCTAATCGTTTATCTCCTAGGATTTGCCGAGCCACAGAATTCAGGGCCAAAAACACATATATTGGAAGATTCAGAGCCGCACTCATCACATCTTCTGATTCGTTCGAGGTTGGGAGGCTAATTGGCACTTACGGATTCATGAATATTACCAGGTCTCTTTTTGTATCCGTTTAAAATGCTACTCCTAGTGCATTTTTCCGATCACCTTTTTGCTTGTGGAAAAAATTTGGACAAAAGAGAACCGAGTAATTTCCGTAAGATGTAGCTTCAATTAGTATTTGACAACAGCTACTCGGGCTTATCGTCGGAGATGGGCTACTCAATGTCTGCAGCTTTTGGGAAGCTGACGCCGCAAGATGTAGGAGAAGGAAATGTCAAAATCAGGTTCGCCAATTCTTTTTACTTATTCATGCTTTATATTATTTTCTCAAGTATCTCTTCTCAACGAGTGCATTTAAGTATTACCATGGTGTTGTTGGTTTACCAGTAATTTGTCTCTGGAAATTAAGTTTGCTGCCGTGCAAACTTTTTTGCAGACTTTATGAAGGACGAATATCTCAGGGTCCACTTAGAGGTACCCCTGTTATTTTTAAGGTGATTATATATGTTAATGATCAGATGTATATACTATATATTCTGGCTCACTGAAGCAAGCAAGAATCTGTATGTTAATGTAGTTTCACTGCGTGGTGTCGTATTAGAGTGCTGCTCAGCTTTATATTTATATTTTATGCTGTTTCTTTTTTTCAGCTCTTTCCGTATTTTGCTTAAGCGACTTTATTTCTGCCTTACTCATCAATTGAACCGTTGTTGTCGTGAAGGTCTATCCTGGACAGCAAGTTGGTGGCTCTGAAGCTGACTCTATGGCGGCCAATGAGCTCGGCGCTCATGCTTCCCTTCAAGTACTGTAAATTACTTGTTTTGGAACAATGTCAGATCGGTCTTACAACAAGTATAAAAATGTGGTTATTTTGCAGAACAATTCAAAATTTTCAACCAGCCAGAATATTCAAGTACTTCTTGGGGGATTCGAGACAAAAACTGGTGAGCAGGTATGCAGGTTCAGTTTTTGTTCATTTGCAGGAAAGCCACTTCCTTAACAGTTGATACTTAATCTATATAAATGTGTTTGCTGCAGTGGCTTGCTTTCCAGAACCATGGCAGGTACACTGCTGCTGACTATGCTAAAGTTGCTAGTGAAAATATGTCAAAAAGATCTTGGAGGGCAGAACCTTTGGAACCGCTTCCAAAAAGACGAGACAATTAAGAGGAGAAGATACTTCATTACCAAACTTCTTCAGGGTACCATCAGAGGTCTTGCTTACATGCACAGCCAGGAGAGATTGCACCAAAGTTTAGGACCTGCTTCTGTTGTTCTCAAGTGATTCCATCCAGATATTTGTTAAACAACTTATATCTATTCCTTCTTGAATCATGTTCTAGCATAAATTAAGGTTATCTTTTCATGAAGGACAGTACAATAGATGAAAAAGATGCTGCATTTCTTGTTCCAAGGCTTCGGGATCTTGCATTTTCAGTTGACATAAGGTACGTCTCTTGTTTATATAAGGTAGAGGTTGATTACCAACTTTTTGTTGAAGTACTTCTGATGCATGGTATTCTAGTTTTTCTGAGATGCAATGCATCCAAACCCAACATGCCATGCAATGTCTTTACTCTGAAGTTCTCCGGGGACCATTTACGTAAAGATGGGTCAATTAGATGCTTGCAAAATGATTTAAAATACCAATCCTGATCAAAGTAAAAATCTTTCTGGATTGATTGGGCTTCTTAGATTAGCCAATGTGTCATTTTTCCTTAGTATAGTCATTTTAGAGCATCAACAATGTATCAAATAAGAGGTCTGATGACTCTGAAGGTCCCCATTAATACCTGTGATGATCTCCAAGCACGATTTCTTTGTTCTACGGCTGTGATTGTCGCAATTCTATTAATTCTTATCCCAGACAGGCAACCAATGGAAGTGTGTGGTTGTAGCTATTTGAATTTCTTCAATAATTCGCATGAATACTATTAAGTTCGATTAACATGTAATACTCATCACTTTGAAGGTATTCTGAGATAGACGAGAGTTCACGTTCTATGGCCAGAGGACTTTGGAGGAGAGCATTTGCTGCTGGCGCTTTGACTCTCATGGAGAAACGTGCCTTCGGAATAGCAGATGACATGTTGCTTACCCTCGTATTTTAAGCTATCTGAGGATACAACCACTGTGTATTCACTGATTTTGTGTTCGTTGCAGTTATGAGACTGGTCTTCTTTTGGCATACATAGCTTTCATTCCCTTTTGTGAAGCAGGGGCTATGGACAGTCTTTCTTTGCGAGTGAGTCGAGCATGCATACTTGTTTATGCTTGGCGTGCCTTCCATTCATTAATGGATGTAGTTCTAACCACTTTCCATTATTAACAGAGGCTTATTGAGAATACATTCCAACTGGATCTTGAAGCAATGCGAGAGTAATTTCATTTGCGTTCAATTGTTTGTTTGAGAAAGTTTACTGAAGAATGCTAAAGTTTCAAGTTTGAAGCTAGATTAATCCTAAATCATTCTTTCCCACCAACAGTATATAAAAAGTACTCGGTATTTTGTTGTACCAGAATTCGACATCTATTAGTATTCTCTTAGGCACTAAGCATCCATGATTTTTTGTTGTGCCAGGTATTGTCTAGCCGATGACCGTCTAATGGAAGCTGTTAAGTTTCTGGATCTTGGTAATGGCGCTGGTTGGAATTTACTTCAGGTTTAACTTATTCTGTCTTATGATATCATTGGCTGATTGGTATATTCAAGTTTCTCATGCATGCTACAGTTTGTAATGAATCATTTTGTTCTACATTATGAAATTTGCCAGTGTGTGATTACTTACTTGTATGTAATGAATCAGTCTTGTCTGTCCCTCTCTCCAAATCCAGGGTATGCTAAACCGTGATTTTCGGCAAAGACCAATCGCAGAGGCCGTACTGAACCACAAGTTTCTGGGCGGTGCTTTCTTGTAGAACACTGAGCAGCAGCAGCAGCAACAGCAGAAGTGGTAAACTAAGTCGGTCGTATATGGCATATTTGGCTTGTAAGAAGGATATGGCAAGGTTCTCAATTGTCGGCTGAGAGTGCCTCTATTCACTGTGCAAGTGAATGGAGAACATAATCAATTAAATTTGTAATCCTGCTGTTTTCTGAACCCGATATTGTGCTCTGCTTCTGTTTAAATGGAAGATGCACGCACCCGAACGACTAACATGGTTCCTTGAAGATATAGACACAAAAAATATTCTACCGACTATAGTTCCCCACTATCATATATTTTTCGAAATTTTACTTACAGTACAGACTAATATATGTTGCAACTAAGATTTGTTTTTGCGACATTATATCGACTAACAATCGCGACTGATAACTGTTGGTGCACCAATAAGGATACAATCTATTACAAATTGTGAAGGTTAAGGTGAAGATGGTGACTGATGCAGAAATCAAGCTGGGCTGTGAAAACTATTTTAAGGGGAAAGCTTTGATCGTCTGGTGAAGTGTTGGCAGCATCAACTTATATAGTTGTGTATTATAAACGGGAAAAAAAACCCAAAATAGTCCTCGTTGTTTACCACATGGACCAATTTAGTCCCCGATGTTTCGCGTGGATCAATTAGTCCCCGATTTTTCGCGTGGACCAATTTAGTTCTTGATATTGTTAATTTTGAACCAATTTAGCTCCTCCATTAGTTTGACCATTGTTTTTTTACGAAAAATGCCACGTGTCAGCATGTGATTGGTCATACTTAAAAAAATCATAATAAACCTTTCTATCATCAGGGTAATGATCCATCAACCTGCTAGTTCTCGAGTGCGGAAAAGGATCCAATGAATTCCAAAATACTGGATTTATATCTATATCATTTTTCTTCTTCGAATTGAAACAAATTTGAATTCTCAATTTTCTACGACGTCTAAACGAGTTTTTTTTTTCTCTGCAAAAATCGAGCTCCATCCCGCCGTCGACGAATTTTCTTCTTGCCGACCACCTCCCCGCTCGTGCCGGTGCCGGACAACGATCGACGAGCCTCTTGAACGTTGGGTTCTCGATTTTGGGTCTTGATTTAGTCAGGTAAGCTTTTCTTTTGCTTTGGGTTTGGTTAATCGATTGCACGCGTTTGTTCAAGGTTTAGCCCAAATCCGGGAGCTGAATGCGATCCAAGAGCTCGATATAAGGGTGGAACGTTATGATTTGATAGTTATTGAGGCTAATCCATCGAGATTTCGGATTTGTTTATATACGACGTACCATTTGTTATGTATATTACGTACCATTGTATGTTGTTTTACCGTACCTAAATATATTATGCGATACAGTGCGATTGGACATTTATGTTATGTAGTATCATTGTGTATTTATATTACGTACCAAGTAACCTGTCTATACGGTACCAAAGTGTCCGGTTATGCAGTACCAATCTAAACTATACAAGGCACCATTTACACAGGTTGCCATATTATCTGAAAATATGGCGTCTGCAAATCGGTTGGTGGTGGGACGTTATTTGCAATGTGTGAGTATAAAAGGGAGTCGTCCTTACTATTAATCAATGAAGCAACACGCTTATTGATATATACATATCCCTCCAAAGAAGGTGGTCGGATATCGATTCCCGGCATGACTCAATAAAGTATCAAGTTCCGTTCCAAAGTTTGTACTCGACATTGAAAGAAAATGCGGATGTTATCAGCTGTTTATTCGATACAAATTAAGACCAAGTATCAGCCGTTTATCTGCTTCAACGCGTGTCTAGCAGGTTTTGTTCGTGGATGTCGGCCGCTCATATTTGTTGATGGTACTCACATTAAGACCAAGTTTAAAGGAGTGCTCGTTACAGCCATCGCAAAGGATGCAAACGAAGACTTGTTCACGATTGCCTTTGGCGTAGTAAGCGTTGAAAATGATGAAAATTGGGACTGGTTCTTTGCTAAGTTGAGGAGCATGTTTCAACATTACCCGTCGACATTGAGAGAGCTGACGTTCTTCTCAGATCGGCATTTGGTTGACAACTTCATGAAAGACGTAATTGTTTAGTAAAATTTAAACTACATTAGTGAATACGATGCAAATAATTTGTTTTTAATTTTTTCAGGTGATGAAACATTACCCGAAGCACAACAAGAAACATTGGTCATCCGTCTTAAAAAAGCGGCTTATACAACTACTTCGGTTCAGTTTCAGACTCACATCACCAGCATCATCGCGTCTATGCCCATTGCAAAGACTTCTATTGAGAGATCAGATCAAACATGTTGGGCAAATGCGTTATTCGACGGGAATAGGTAGGGAGTTATTAACAACAACCAAGCAGAGTGTTGGAATGCTTGGGTAAAAGAGCACGAGCGTTGCCTGTAAAGGGTAAATGGTTGATACCATTCGTGTGAAAATCATGACTATGATGCACGAACGACGCGCGAGAGGACTGACCCTTGTTAGCGAGTTATGTCCAAAACAAGAAAAGAAACTTGTTCAGAATATCGTTGCTTCTCGCACATTGAAAGTGAGTAAGTCTTCGAACGTGGCATTTGAGTTTGTCGGTGAAGATGGCTCATTTGCGGTGGACATCAGCGGCGGACCTGCTCATGCAGAGAATGGGAAGTCTATAGAATACCTTGCATGCATGCAGCGGCGTGTATTGCGACTATGAGACATTCTTTTTATGATTATTGTGATCCGTACTTCCGATGCCAGAAGTATAGAGATGCATATATGTCGATAATCAACCCTATCCGACTCACGAGATGAATGCTCAAATCGATGATGGGAATTTCATTCGTGACCTGGACATCCGTGTTCTTCTCGGTCACCGAAGGACGCGGGGGATTCCTTCTCAGGTAGATAGAAGATTTAACAAGTGTAAAATATGTGGAAAATACGGACATAATCGTCGTACTTGCACAGAAGCCGTATCGACGTATCGTCCGTATTTTCCATGTATTTTGTCACTGCTTTTGCCCATAACCTTTCTGATGCTCTTTTGTATGGTAATGACTCATTCTTTTTGTCTAAATGATGCCAGTAGGTCTGTCTTGTCCAAATGTGTTAATAGGATATGGCTCATTCTTTTGTCCAAATGTGTCAGTTGGCAATGGCTAATTCTTTTTGTCTAAATAATGGGAACAAGGTACTGTAATATATGCCAATTTGATATTGTAATATATGCAAATTAGTACTGTAATATTGCCAGTTTGGTACTATAATATATGCCAACATGGTACTGTAATATATGCCAATTTGGTACTGTGATATATGCCAGTTTGGTACCGTAATATATGCCAACATGGTACTGTAGTATACGCCAATTTAGTACTGTTATATATGCATATTTGGTACTGTAATATATGCCAGTTTGGTACCGTAATATATGCCAATGGTAGTGTCATTTTATGCCAACATCATACTGTAATATATGCCAACATGGTACTGTAATATATGCCAATTTGGTACTATAATATATGCCAGTTTGGTACCGTAATATATGCCAACATGGTACTGTAATATATGCCAATTTGCTACTGTTATATATGCAAATTTGATACTGTAATATATGCCAGTTTGGTACCGTAATATATGCCAATGGTAGTGTAATTTATGCCAACATGATACTGTACTATATACCAATTTGGTACTGTAATATATGCAAATTTAGTACTGTAATATATGCAATTTTGGTACCGTAATATATGCCAACATGGTACTGTAATATATGCCAATTTGCTACTGTTATATATGTAAATTTGGTACTGTAATACATGCCAGTTTGGTACCGTTGCCAATGGTAGTGTAATTTATGCCAACATGATACTGTAATATATGCCAATTTGGCACTGTAATATATGCAAATTTCAAACTGTAATATATTCCAGTATGGTACATTAATATATGCCTACCTGGTACCGTAATATACGCCAATTTGGTACTGTTATATGGGCAAATTTGGTACTGTAATATATGCCGGTTTGGTACCCTATAAATTAAAGTAAGTTTGAATGTAACAGGGGTATATTTTGTCAGAAATGAAGCATTTCAAAGATGTTGATGTGGAAAAAGAATCAGACAATTTCTGACGTTTTTTGTCATGACTGGACATATTTATGACGTTTTTCTGTCATGGGTGGACAGATTTCTGACATACGAGGTATTAAATAAAAAAAGACAGCTCATCTGACATGTCGTTGGCTTCCACAAATTGTTTGATGTCATATGTAATTTTGGGTACTACAATCGTGTCTGATATGGTACGCTTAAAACAAAAAAATAGATACCCCTACAAAGTTAAGTAAGGTACGCCTTTCCTTAAATATGTGATACGTCATACTGGGGTTAGTATTTTTGGAGGTCGTACGAATTAGTTTTTAATCTGGAACCACCCTAAATTGCTAATATAGAGTATTAGTTACGTTTCATATCAAATTAGGTGCATTAGGCCTTACACGCATGAATTAAACCTTCGAACTCCAAGATTCATTAGAATATAAGGATAGAAGCAATAACATCTTACAACATAATTTTTTAATCATTTTAATATTGTTATGAACTGTCAAAATCACGCAGAACAACGCGATTCGCTTAGGAATCCATTTATTTTCGGTTGTATAACAAATGTTACAGTGTACTTGCATATTATGGTACTATATATGTATACATAGTGATACGGTAAAACTGCAGATTATGGTACTATATATGTAAATGATAAGGTACCTTACTGTACAACAATAAGGTACTTCATATATTCTGTTCATGATACGGTATATACATACCTAATGGTACGGTTGACCTCATCATTATGGTACTCTGTATGTGCCAGTTTGGTACGGTAATATAAAAGACAAGGTACTCCATATGTTCTGTTTATGGTACGCCATATATTGGCATCATGGTACGGTTAACATGCATATTATGGTACTACTCTGTATGTAAAAGATATGGTACGGTAATATAAAAGAAGAGGTTCTTCATATATTCTTTTTATGGTACATTATATATATACGTAATGGTACGGTTAACCTGCATATTATGGTACTATGTACGTAAAAGATAAGGTACGGTAATATCAAAACATATGGTACTGCATAAAATACGGACAGTCTCATAGAACTACACAACAAACGAACATCACTGAGTTATGAACAAACTCCAAACAGTCTCCAAACAGTCATCCCCAACTCAAAATAAGTTAACCAACATAAACAACACATCCTCCAAACAGTCTCACAACATATACAAATAACTTAACGAAATAGATCAAGCATACAACTGTGCGTGTCACGTAAAATGCGAGCAGCCATAGAAGCACGATACACATCCATGTTGACTTTTTCCCCATATTTCTTGGACTCTGAGGTGTCGACAACGTACTCCTCTATGGTTAGTGAGGCATGAACCCCACAGTCTACGGCGCCAAATTGGGGCCGGTTAAACTCTGAATCCATGTTCTTTGGGCGATAACACATTCCTGACACTTGTTGATGAATGGAGTTTTGGGCGTTTGGTTTGTGTCCCACGAAAAGGAAGTCACGAATGAGGTCTTGGTCAGTAGGATGTGGGTCATAGAGTATTGAGTGTCAGGAACCAGAACCTTACACTATTTTATGTACTCACGAATTCATACATTTGCATAATTAAATCCATGACATATAGACGATAATAACATTTAATTAAAGTGCCATAAGTTTCTAGGATGGAGAGTAAACACTAGGGTAAGTAAATAGATACATTTGAGTTAAGAAACATTTGACCTAAGTAAAATAGTTTTTGAGTGATAGAGAAATTTTGAGATAAAGTTTCGATGTAAGGATTGAACTAAAGAAAAGTTCTAGATACAATGCTAAGAATGAATGAAGTTTTCGTTATGAGGCTTAAGTCCAGATAGAGTTTTCGTGTGATTGTAAATAAATAAATATTAGGTAGAACACAAAGTTTTCGCCAAGGGAGATAAGTATGATGAAAAAATTACTTAGTATGAGAGGTAATGCTTAGTCACCTACTTGTCAAATCAATTATAAGCAATATATATATCCATAACACCTCCTTAAGTGATCTTACATGAATTAAAAGAAGAACAAGTAAACTGTAGCGCCCCGTTTCCTATTACCTTTTTACGTAGCTATAAAATATTCGTATAAAATTTTTCGCGATTCCCATAACCATTTCCTTTAACAAAACGGGTGCGTACATCCGGTCTAGTTCATTTCACAATAATGTACATATATGTGCCTATCATATGAGTCACAAAATGCAACAGTCTAAATCCGTTCTGTTCTATATGCTAACGATGAACCAGAGGGGAGCAGGAGGATAGCATAGCCGGCCAACCTTGAATCCATGCTTTATGATGATGCTTTCTACGCAGCCTGCTAATTATCTATAACAACTGTGAAGACACCGATTCAGAGTATGATCGCAACATGTTAACTAATAACATACAAGTAATAAGGTAAACAATAATCCATTCATTTTCGTTAATACCATAGCCATTTCAAATCACATATCCAATGTTCATAACGGTCATTCATAGAATCCATAAATCGCATGTCATTCTATATGTCCATTTATTTTGATTCCCGTTATAGACTAGCTAAACTGTACTGTACGCCCAGTCGGCGCCCATGCATGGGACTCTGTAACCATGTCGTAATCCTCCTATTTGTAGGGATAGGTGTTGCCTGTACAGGACTCTGTAAAATCCCCCGATTTGTAGGGATATATGCCGTAGCATCCGTATCATACCATCTGTAGTCGTAGCAGTCATAACGGTTTCTCCCTTCGTTTTATATGTATGCAGTGCTGTATGAAATACCTTATATAACACATAAATCATATAAGAGCATGTTACGGTCACATAGTTCACATCGATTCATAAATAGCACATATATCACGTACTATTCGATTAATCCATAGAAAATATGTAAACATATAAGGCACATAAGGTACATGTCGCAATCATACTCACAAGGTTCGCCTATTTTCCCGTCCTTTACTCGGCTTTATCCTTGCCCTTATCAGTCTCCTGACCTATACAATTATTTTATCCGGTAAATACGAAATTCCTATAATGACATGCGTGCGGGATATGCATGCTTTATTATGCATGAATCCGTAGTTTTTACTTTTCTGTTTATTAATTATAATGAGGTTATATATACATATATATTAATCAACCTCGATCTGTATTAAAAATTGATAATTATATTGTACTGAAAATACCATTGAAATCCTAATTCTTATTATGTTGAAAACCCTAATATATCGGAAATCCCAATATTATACTGAAAGCTTTTCCTATGTTTACTATTTAATTGTTTGACATGATTATTAATCCCTACATAAACTTTTATATTATTAAAAAGTGTCGATTTCTTTGAGGCTAAGGAAATTCTTTATTAGTCATTATTAGCAATGACTTTACAACCCCCACGTGTAGTCACCTTTTTGTTTGATTGAGACAATAATTAAAATAGCAAGAACAATCCCCTACTTCGAGATTTCAATTTAATAAGGGGTCTCGAGATTTCGAATTTCTCCTTATTAATTTCGAGTTCCTCTTCGAATTTACAGTCCAAATTGATTTCGACATTCTATTCCTGTCTTAACCCCACATAAGTCGACTTTCTATCCAATAAATTTCTAGATTTCGACATTATATCTCGAGATTCCACCTAATTCTATTTCGAGATTATATCTCGAAATCCATCTAACCGACTTTATAAGTTTCCTGTGAACATTATCTCGCAAAACACCATTTCTCTTCAACCATCTTATAAACTTCGATCAAACTTATAATTTATCAAAAATATCAAGAATATCATTTAACTTCCTGAACTTATTTAATCACTTAATTATACACATATGCAATCTCTCAAAACTTGAGAAAACCCTAGCGCATCTTGAGTTACGAAAGCCTTTAATAATTATCAATATCAAAAACTAAATTTTCAGTAACCTTAATATATCAAACAGTTCCTTAAGACGAAGCCTCAAACTGTTCAGACCCGAAATAATGACGTTTTCAAATCTTAGTTTGCCGAGGGTTTCTTAGTAGACTGAAATTTCCATATTAATGAAAGCTATGTTTTCAATTCTTATTTATCGAGACTCTAAAATTATTCAATCAGTGCTTATCAGTGCTTCCTAATATAATAATTCACGATTAAAACGTAAACTCAAAGTAAGGAACCGTACCCTTTTTGGAGCTAATACTGCTCGAGTTCTTCCTTCCCTTCCTAAGATTAATTTTCATAGAGTAACAAATGAATTATTACCTTCCTTCTTATCCTATACCTGACTTGTTGAATTCAACAAATGACCTCAATTTCTATTTTATCAATACTTATCTTATTCCAACTCTAATACCTGGATATTATATTATTATTATAGGTTTTCCCTTAAGACTAAGTTTCGATATACTATACATATAGATCTCGAAATTTTTCTACTTGCGTTTGATCTGAATGTCGAAGTCATATCTCGACATTTTACTTAGTTAGATTTTTGAATCTCGAGATCAAGGTCTTCGATCTCTAGTCCTATAAATTGTTTAAATTGCTACTCGAGATCCTTGGTTGAAGAATTTCGAGATTCTCCTAAAACAAATCTCAAGATCTTTGTTCAATGAGTTTCGACACTATATTAGGGTGGATCTTGAAATTCTTCTTTAGCCATACTTAAATATCATTTAAATATTTCTTCCACTTTAAGGAATCTCATGAATATCATCAAACTTCCTAATATTTAATTATTTTAATTAATATTAAAGTTCTTCAAAACCTGAGAAAACCCTAGAAATTTCATACTTAGAAAATTCTAACTTCAGTAACATTCACTTCTATCTCTTCGAGGACCTAGAACTATAATACTTTAAATACCTTATCCTACACATATACTTCTTGTTTTAAAATAACTTGTATGAATGCATGAATTTATGTAAATGCATGAGATTATAATTATGATATAAGGTTTTGGTTTCGGTTCCTGACATAAACCAAGAGAAAAACAGTCGAACCAAAGGAGGAAAGGAAATAATCTAGGCAAACTAATATCTTCTACTTTGAAACTTGGAGGTGAGGGAAATTAAGAAATGCTTCATGGTATATTCATGCATATAGGGTTACTAAGTTGGAATTAAGTGCACTTAGATAATCATGGAAAGTTTTCTTATTCTTGAATACACTAGGGTTTCCTTATATGTTCATATTTGAATGATTCCCGATATTAGAACAGGTTGATAATTTAAAGCGTCTGAATCATTTTAATATATGTTAGCAGATTTAAGAATTGTTGATTGAAGAGATAGTTTTCTATATAAGAACAATTTTTATGTTTAATTATTAAGCATTCTAGGGTTTTCGCCATAGTAGGGTTTCTGGAAAACATGTTTTATTCAAGTTGATTCTGAACGGTATGAAGGTGTTTGAAATATTTAATGAAGTTTTTCATGTTCTTAAAGGTTTATAGTTTGATCGAAATTTTCTAATTTTTCGAAAGAAAAAGGTGTTCTTGGTGTACTACTTTCAGTGTTTGGATTAATTTTCAAAGGAGATTCCAATGATATGTGTTTTGATAAATATATGTTGTTCTAGAGGATTTTGATGATTTTCGAAAGATTAGAAATTTTAATTTTCGAAAGATTGAGTTAATAATGTCTTAAGATTTTCGAAAGAATATAATTTTCGAAAGGGATCATATTTTCGAAAGAAATTTCGAAGATTGGTTTCGTAAAGGATTTTGCAAAAACTTTCGCAATTACATTCGCAAAAATGGTTCTCGCGGGCCAGATTTTGGGAGTTCGCGGGCCAAGTTGATTTTCGAACAAGAGATAGATTCGGGCTTATGGCGGGCCAAATGTTTTCGCGGGCCGATGAGTTTCGCGAATTGTGAAACGAGGCTAGGGCCGTGATTAGATTCTCGCCGGCCGTAAAATTTTCAAATGAGAAAGAAGAGTTGGGCCGCGAATTGTTTTCGCGGGCTAAAACTAACTTCACGAACCCTGAAGGATTTCGCGAAGTAAAATCTCTCACGGGTCAAATAAGGTTTTGTGAATTAAGATGATTTCACGAACTAAAATTTGATTTGGCAAATTCTAATGATTTCGCGAAGAATAAAGTTTTCATAAGAACGGTAACAGTTCGCAAATTATAGATTCGCGAAATCGGTTTTCACAATAGGTCAAAGTCAATTTTGATACTTAACTGATTTTCAATAGTCTAACTGATTTTCCAACTTACATAATTTCAATAGTATATTTTTAAAATATAATTTTAGACAGAGAGTCAAATACAGGTGAAGACTATAAATAGAAGCCAGAGTCATGCATAACTATGCATGCATATTACACATACGCATATTATTATAGGGATTTCGTATTTATCAGGCAAACTAATTATATAGGTCAGGAGTCTGATAAGGGTAAAGACAAGGCCGCGTAAGCGAATGGAAAAATAGCGAAACTTGTGAGTATGATTAGCAACATGTATTTTGTGTGCCTTATGTGCTTTATATGAATTAATTGATTAATACGTGATATATGTGCTATTTATCATCGACGTAAGTTTTATGACTATTACATGTTCCATATAATTTATGTGTTATATAAGGCATTTGTATAGTATGGCATATATATAAAATGAAGTGAGAAACCGTTATGACTGCTACGACTACAGATGGTATGATATGGATGCTACGGCATACATCCCTACAAATTCGAAGATTACAGAATGGTTACAGAGTCCCATGCATGGGCGCCTACTGGGCGTACAGTACAGTCTAGCTAGTCTATAATGGGAGTATCAGTGTAAATGGACTTATAGAATGGCATGTGATCTACAGATCTTATGAATGACGGTTATGTGAACGATGATTACATGATTCAAAATGACTATGGTATTTATTGAAATGGATGGATTACTGCTTATTTTATTACCTGTATGTTACTAGATAAACATGTTGCGATCATACTCTGAATTGTTGTCTTCACAGTTGTTGTAGATAATTAGCAAGCTGCGGTGAACGCATCATCACATAAAGCATGGATTCAAGGTTGGCGGCTACGCTATCCTCCTGCTCCCCCTGTTCATCGTTAGCATATAGTATAAAAATGATTTAAACTGTTGCATTTTGTAACCCGTATGATAGGTACATATATGTACATTATTGTGAAAGGAATCAGATCGGATGTACGCACCCTTTTTTTTTAAAGGAAATAGTTATGGAAATCACGAAAAATTTTATTTGAATATTTTATAGATGCGTGAAAAGGTTATAGGAAACGGGCGGTACATTGAGTATAGGAGATTTAGTTGGGAGCAAATGATGGTTGGGGTCAGAACCATAATGGTATTGTCAATTTTGGTTGAGAGGCGAGTTGATTTTGGGTTATCTGTTGGGTTTTGAAGAGTGGCCCAGAGTTGTTGTACGTAGACTTCAGGGGCGCACTCGGTTACATTTAGGGCAGTTCTCAAGGGATGATTTTGTAGTATTTTGAGAATGATGGGGTCTGGGCATGATGTTTCGAAATCTAGTTGTACGTTATTGGCTAATTTCTGTGCCCAGTCCTTAGAGTGGAAAACTTCGTCAATCGGTAGCACCATATTGAGAAATCTGTAAAATAAGAACAAATCGTTAGTAGACATTCACTTTTGAAATCAACTGTTGCAGCTTTTGGAAAAAAAATTCTGAGGTTACTTCAGTGACCGCACGATTGCAAATTATTTTATGTGACGGGATTTAGAAAATTTGAACAAGTTATTTTCGATGACAATCGGGCAATGAAATAACGATTTGTAATGAAGTAAGAATCGTGTAGATTTGCCAAATCGGGCGATGCCAAAATTGAATTAGATAGTTAGAATCGGGCGAATGTAATCCAGTGAAAGGCGCTAAGGATGTGAAATCGGGCGATGCGTTCAATCGGGCAAATCTAATCGCAAAATTTCAAAGGAAACAGAATCGGGCGATTGGAACACTATTTTAAGTAAAATTGACAAAATCATGCGATTAAATCAGAATGTAGAATCGGGCGATTTAAATTCTATTAAACAAAGCAGAATCGGGCGATCGATACGTTCAGTCCAAATCGACGAAATCAGGCGATTGAATCATAATGTAGAATCGGGTGATTGAACTACTATTAAACAAGGCATTTCGGGCGATCGGAATTTAAAATTTAGCGTAGGTCAGGCGAACTGAAATCGTCGAAATCAGAGTAGATCCGAATGAAATCAGCATATGAAGTTCAATCGGGTGAATTTCAGAAAGAATTTTGCACGATTCCTGCAAAAAAGATGAGTAAAAACGGTTAACACTTGCAGATTTCGATATTGTCCTTACCAATGAGTGAGATTTGCTGAAAACTGGAAAAACGTAGGATTTAAGCACAAAATGATTCGATTCGTTCGAATGTCAGAGAGTATTGAGAGGAAAGTCAGGAGAATCTGTGAATAGTGATTGATTTTCGATCGATTTAGTATATATAGATGGAGATGTACTGTAGCAATTCGATCTATTTTAGAATCGGGCGAATTGTGAAATCGCAGAGAAAATTTCTTAAGATATGAAAAATTTCAGTTTCGGTCGATTCCTGAATTCGCCGAGAAATATTTTTCAATGAAGAATTTTGATCGATTTTGGAATCGGACGGTTGTTTGATTCGCTGAGAGAAGCCGAAATCGGGCGATTTAACTTTGAAATATTTTAATAGTTTAAAAACCTCTAACTTAGAATTTGGACCCAAAAATCGATTAAAGAAAAGTTGAAGAGAATCACCCTAAACTGTCATATGCGAGATTTTCAACTAATCTATGATACAGAATTCAAAATTAAGCCCCAAAATTAATATCAAATCAATGAGTTTTTCAAAATCGATTTGTGTGAGGCAAAATCTGATAATCGACGAGGAAAGCATCACTTCCGTTCGCAGCGCTGAACCCTCAAGTCAAAAATTCGTCTGTATCATTGATTATGTTTGTCGGAACAATAATGATTTTGTTGTTTAATTCATGCCTATAAATAGAAATGGCTCGAACAACACTGCAATACCATAAAATATCAACTTACTCGTCTTGTATGATCTTAAACTCAGAATTCTCGCCCACACAAATGAACTGGCCGCAGTAGCAAGATCATGAAAAAGAGAACTAAGAACATGCAGAGTTAAGGCGTAATTTTAAGCACAACTGGATATGTTGTGCTTATTCGTCGATTTAATGGCTGTTCTATATTGGGTTCTTACAAGGCTTACAAGCTTTTGAGAATGTTTTACGTATTTTGATAATGTAATTTTCCTAGTTCAGTTTGTGAGAGTATTTTTCGCATTTTGAGGGTGTTTTGCGTATTCGTGTTGTGAAAGTGTTTTCGTATTTGGAAATGTTCACGAAACGTCTAAAGATTAGTTTGAGAAAAACAACTACTCTCCCTCAATATTGGGATTTTTTGTGACTTAGAGCCTCTAAAAAAAAACCTATCGCCGAGAAATATTTTGAGAAAAAAAAAAGTAATTTCCCGATTCATAAGTTCGGTCGATTCAAGAGTTCCAAAGCAGTTTCGGGCGATGCTCAGTTTTGCCGAGAAAAACATAAACGAATCTGAAAATTTCAGTTCAAATATTTATTAAAGAAAATTAACTAGATATTTCAAAACTCCCCCAAACTTAGTGCATATCGTTAAAAAACTTCCCTTAGATGTGAGTAAGACTTGCAAACCTCCCCCTCAACTTAAGCATATATTATCAAGCCCCCCCCCCCCCCCATAATTTATGCGCAGAAACTTCCCCTAGATTTAGAAAATAGGATTGCTAATTAAGACATCAAATATGTACACCCGTGGAGTTAAGTTGCCTAAGGTTCACGATTCAGCATGCCCAACTCAGATACAAGAAAATGGAATCGTGTTTCATCGAAAGCCTTCGTAAATATGTCAGCTAACTGAACCTCAGTATTTACGAAGTACATAGCAATTGTGCCCTTCTCCACATGGTCTTTTATAAAGTGATACCTAAGATCTATGTGCTTTGTGCGAGAATGGTGAACAGGGTTACAAGTGATAGCAATTGCGCTCTTTGACGCTATATATAGGAATATTATTGAAATCAAACCTGTAATCCTGTAGTTATGTTCACAACCACAGGATTTGAGAGCAGCAACTGGCCGCCGCAACGTACTCCGCCTCGGCAGTGGAGGTGGAAACACAGTTTTGTTTCTTGGATGACCAACTTCCTAGTTTGTCACCTAAGAATTGTAGGCCTCCAGATGTGCTTCTCCTGTCCATTCTACATCCTGCAAAGTCTGCGTCACTATAACCAAGTAGTTGAAAAGTTAACTTCTTCTGATACCATAGTCCGAGCGTCGGGGTTCCCTTAAGATACTTCATGATTCTTTTCACAGCTAGCATGTGTGACTCCTTTGGATTGGCTTGGAAGTGAGCACATAGGCATGTGGAGAACATGATGTCAGGTCTGCTTGCTGTCAAGTACATGAGCGATCCGATGATTCCTCGATATGTGGTAGGATTGACCGGCTTTCCAGCTGGGTCCGAATCAAGCTTGCATGAAGGAGACATCGGGGTGTTCTTCGTTGTTGAGTTATCCAAGTTGTACTTCTTGAGTATGTCGTGGATGTATTTTGATTGACTAATGAAGATGTCTTGTGAGAGTTGTTTGACTTGAAGTCCAAGAAAGAAGTTGGGTTCTCCCATCATGCTCATCTCGAATTTTGTCTTCATGAGATCATCGAATTCTTTGCACAACTTAGGATTTAGAGACCCAAAAATTATATCGTCGACATATATCTGAACAAGGAGAATTTCTGATTTGTGTCTTTTTATGAAGAGGGTTGTGTCAATCTTCCCTTTCATGAACCCGACTAGTCTGAGAGTGCTTCTTGTACCAAGCACGTGGGGCTTGTTTAAGTCCATAGAGTTCTCTAGAAAGTACACATAGTCAGGGTGATTTTCGCTCACGAAGCCTGCAGGTTGCGCCACGTAGACTTTTTCTTTCAAGATACCATTTAGGAAGGTTGTCTTGACGTCCATCTGGTAAACAGTGAAATTCTTGTGTGCAGCATAAGCGAGAAAGAGTCAGATGGCCTCGATTCGAGCAACGGGGGCAAAGGTTTCATCGTAATCGATTCCTTCTTGTTGATTGTAACCATTTGCCACTAATTGAGCCTTGTTCCTTATGACAAAACCATCTTCATCTCTTTTGTTTTTGAAAACCCACTTTGTTCCTATAATGGTTTTGCCCTGTGGTCTTGGAACTAATCTCCACACTTTGAGTAGCTCGAACTGATTGATTTCTTCTTGCATGGCTTGTATTAAGTCTGGATCAGCAAAAGCTTCTTCAATTTTACTTGGTTCGTTTTGACTAAGAAAACATGCATATAGACTCTCGTTCATTGTTGAAGAACGTGTGCTTATTCCTTGATTTGGATCTCCGATGATTTGTGAAATTGGGTGAGTTCCCGTCCATTTTCGTGAGTGGGGAAGTGGTTGAGTTGATTCCTCGTTGTCTAGTTCCTCACTAATTTCAGTCTCGTTGGTACTGCAGATCTCAATGGGGGTTTGAGCTTCGTCTTCTGAATTATCTGAGGAGAATTTTCAGAATCTTCATTCTGAACTGTTTGAGTAGTGGTTACTTGAGGTTGGCTACTTGAAGGTGTCTCGTCAGTCCCAGTTGAATTGTGTACTGGCGGAACTGGTATATTATTACTCTCGTTGTTCTGAGGAGGATCCGGTTGCGGATGAGGGCATAGATATAATTTATCAAATAGGTGATCTAGCTCATCTTCATCGAATGTCTGAGAAGTTGATGGTCTTTCCTCGGGTGGAGAATTGTGTTTATCTTCTGTCAACACTCTTATAAATCCGGGTTCTGAACTTATCTGTCCAGAGCGATAGATGGCGCTTCATCGAATGTCACGTTTGCACTTTCCATGACGATTCGCTTTTGTGTTAGGTAAACTCTGTATGCCTTGGACTCAGCAGAATATCCAATGAATACTCCTTCGACGGCTTTAGGGTCAAATTTTTCTCGATCTTCTCTATCATTTAAGACAAAGCATTTGCAGCCAAAAACTCGAAGAAATCTGATATTGTGTATTCTTTTGTTGATTAGCTCGTATGGAGTTTTCCCAAATCATTTGTGAATGCTTGTTCTATTTTGGGTGTAGCAAGCTGTTGACTGCTTCGGCCCAGAGAAAATGAGGAAGCTTCGACTGTATTGACGTTGTGCGAGCTGCTTCAACCAGGCTGCGATTTCTTCTTTCCACGACTCCATTCTGTTGGGGAGTCCTAGCTGCTGAAAATTGCTGAGAGATTCCAAGTGATGAGTAGAAGTTGTCAAGCTGTTGATTCTTAAATTCGGTACCGTTGTCAGTTAGGATCACTTGAACGTTGCATTAGCGAGTTCTGGCTTTTCTTCACAAAGTCTCTGATCAAGTCTGAAGTCTCATCTTTCGTCCTAAGGAATCTTGTCCATGTACATCGGGAGAAGTCATCCCACGATCACCAGAACGTATTTTTGTCTGTTGATGCTTTGAATTCTCATGGGTCCACACAGATCCACGTGTAGTAGTTCTAGTGGTCGAGAAGTCAAAGCTACGAGCTTTGGCTTGTGTGATGTCCTTTTCATTTTAACCATTTCACAAGCACTACAGAGGTGTTCCTTGTGATACTTCAAGGCTGGTAATCCGTCAAATAGTTTGTCAGTGTGTAGTTTGTTCAGCGTTTTGAAGTTGATATGGGATAGTCCTTGATGCCAAAGGTCACTCTGTTGAATTTAGTTCTTCGTCATGAGACACAGTTTGACAAGGGTCGAGTAGTCTTCAGATAGATGGTATAGAGATTTGTCTTCCTTGTTCCAGTGAGATGCTCTCTACCACCTACATCAATGATACTGCACCCTTCAGCATGGAAGTGAACTTTTAGTCTTCTGTCGCAAAATTGACCTATGCTGAAGAGATTGTGGCTAAGACCCTAGACGTATGAAACATCCTTGATCGTCAGGTTGTCATGAATTAGATCTCCATGTCCTGAGGTAGGGGCTGCGTGATTATTCCCAAAGCGCACATTTCCACCAAAACGTTCAGCGTAGTTGCTCAACAGCTCTTTTCTTCCAGTCATGTGTGTGGAGCACCAGAATCAAGTATCCACACATGACGGATCTGCAAAACGAATTAAGGGGATTTAGGTAGTCATTTAAGGACGGGTCCTCCCTTATTAGTTTTAAGTCTGTGCATGATTTTCTTATGGGTCTATTTCTAGAGTCAACGTTAGATTTCTCTACGACTCCAGATGATTGCTTAGGAACCCAAATCTTCCTAATTCTTAGGGGATGACATAGATTTGTCCATGCTCTAAGTTCTTGTTTTGTAACCCATATGCTACGCGTTCTCGTAACTTTAGCGTTTGCTTCAAATTTACGGGACTTTGGTTTGTCAACACGTTCTTTTCTTTGGTCAGGTTTGCATCCTGATTTAAGAGAAGATCGTGAAGCTCCCCTGATTGTGTTAGTATCTGCTGATTTATATTGAGCATTTAAGATAAAGGCATCATCATAGCTGAAATAGAAAGTACGATACTTAGTAGTTGTTACAGGTTTATGAATAATTGATGGAGGTTCGACAAAACAATCCTTAGCGCACATTTGATCCCTATTAGAAAAATTTGAACACGCTTCGAAGTTAACGGGTTTCTTCTGTCTAATAGAATGAGCGACATCGTTCTTTGGTAGGCTATCTCCTGCGGCTGTCTTCTTCCCTTTCTTATTTAAAGAATTGCCTGTGAGTACACGCAAAGATGAGTTCGTAAGCTTGGATTCGCTAGATGCAATCTGCTTTCTTTGTGTTCTAGTTTTGGCTGGGAGTTCTATTTGAGAGTTAACTAGAGAAGTTTGTAGTGTTGATTTGTTTTTCAAGTGAGGAAATAATAACTAACAATACTTCATTCTCTACCTGACAGACTATCCTTTCTGAATCTAGAGTTGAGGATGAAGCTGTATTGGTATCTACTCGTTTTCCAAGTGAGGATATTATGCTTAACAGTACATCATTCTCTACATGGAAAGCTATCCTTCTGATTCTAGAGTTGATCGCAAATCAGATATTTCTCTAATTATTGCTGGTATGTATGTATTAGTAGTACTTGATTTATCGATGGCTACTTCTTTATAGGAGGGAGAAAAAATAAGTAATCATCAGACAATGGTATTTCCCCTTTCTTGTAGCTATTATTTAATGCTTCATAGTCGTATTTCAGCTCGGTCCTTCATGTCTCTCTTTCTCTTTTCAGAAGCATCGTATTTTGAGGAACTAGTGAAGGGCATAAGATTGGATATGTTTAACCCAAGGTAACTAATGTCGTGAAGGGATAGAGGATCCTTCTCCTTGGGTACGAAACCTAACCCTGCTCGTGGGTCATAGAATTCTATGTCTCTAAGTTTGCTTAAAAACATCGTCTGATCTGTTTGCCCTCTCTTGTTAAGGAGGTCCTCTAGTTTTTTTTTTTTTTATCCTAGAGTACAATTAACTACGCTATTTCCTTAATATCTCAAATTTGCATGTTCTGTTAATACGCTCATCTTCACTAGTTGTCAACTTAGCCTTTAGCTCACTAACTTGTGTTTTTAATCCTTCTATCTCCAAATCTCGACTAATGATCTTTGATTGCGCAACTTCCAGCATGCAATCGAGATTGCTATTATCCGTAATTGCTTAAGCAGACATGCATAATTGTTATCAAAGCGAGCTTGCAAATCATTGGCTTTTGATTCAGATTCAGCTAGGTTAACTCTCGAGTCAGCTAAACTAGGGCTGGGAAAATATACCGAAATACCGATATACCGTCCTTATCGTATCGAAATGTACCGAAAATATCGAAAATTTCGGTATCCCGAAGTTTTTGGTAAGGTATGATACCGTACCGAAAATTTTCGGTACGGTAATGGTATGAAAATTTTCAAAATTAGGTATACCGATTATACCAAAATACCGAAATACCAAAATTTTTAATAGTATATATATATACACCTACATATATTATATATTTCAGTAAAATATAAAATGGATAATGTAACGACCCGTCCCATACCGGGTGTCACTGTAGCGTCCGTCCCTACCGGGACCTGTGGGGTTGGGCCCACCACACTTCGACTGATAGTCTGGCCCCACTGTACCACCATTTAACCTTTCAGCGTGCTTCGTCCTCGCTCACACGCACCCTGAGCAAACTTCCCAGGGGGTTACCCATCCTAAGATTGCTTCAAGTCAAGCACGCTTAACTTCGAAGTTCTTTCGGATGGACTCCCGAAAAGGTAGGTCGACCTTGGAGATATGAGTAGTACTATCAATTCTGTTATACGATTCTTAGCCTGACACGTCCATACATTGTCAGTCTCAGGATCCCCTCTCATTCGGGTGTCGGATCGGTTCGTTCATGTACCCCTTCGCCTAGAAGCCTTGCCAGGAGCCGCTCCTTGTCCGTGCACCCTGGCACCGGCGATCACTCCCCGCCCTCTTCGGCCCCGGGCGTCACATGCCCACCAGCTTCCGCCTGGTTCGTCCCCGAACCATCACCGTACTGCGAGAGGTTGTGCTTTGATACCACCTGTAACGACCCGTCCCATACCGGGTGTCACTGTAGCATCCGTCCCTACCGGGACCTGTGGGGTTGGGCCCACCACACTCCGACTGATAGTCTGGCCCCACTGTACCACCATTTAACCTTTCAGCGTGCTTCGTCCTCGCTCACACGCACCCTGGGCAAACTTCCCAGGGGGTTACCCATCCTAAGATTGCTTCAAGTCAAGCACGCTTAACTTCGAAGTTCTTTCGGATGGACTCCCGAAAAGGTAGGTCGACCTTGTTGATATGAGTAGTACTATCAATTCTATTAAACGATTCTTAGCCTGACATGCCCATACATTGTCAGTCTCAGGATCCCCTCTCATTCGGGTGTCGGATCGGTTCGTTCATGTACCCCTTCGCCTAGAAGCCTTGCCAAGAGCCGCTCCTTGTCCGTGCACCCTGGCACCGGCGATCACTCCCCGCCCTCTTCGGCCCCGGGCGTCACAGATAAAAATATTATAAGGATCTTCATAAATTTATTTAGCCCATAAATTATTAACTATACCCAACTTTCTAAGATTATTGAGGCCCACCATATTTTACTTACATTGAAAAAAACAAATGGAAATACAAAGTACATGTTTGTTTCTCTTTGCTACGAATGAAAATAATGTTTTTTCTTCAGGATTTTGAAAGCATGAAGATGCAATGCAATTACTTTTTGTTAATCTTTACTAATTATTTTAAATAGCCGTTTCGTTTTAATTAATCTGTATATAAAGTTGTATTTTGGTTATATAAAGTTCTTTGTCTTACTAAGGAGATTGACTAAAATATGTAAATTATTTAAGGTTATTTTATGAATTAAAAATCTTTTTTAGTTTGGAAAATTTGGTATTGATAATCCATCTTATCGGGGCCTAAGGAGTTTGAATTGACTAAAAATTCGAAAACAACGAATTAACGAGTTACGAGACACGCATGGTAAAAAACCCTCCGTGTTCATGTTATAGAAGGTATGATACCGATACCATACCGAAATTTCGGTATGATACCGTATCGAAATTTAAGGTATATCAAAATTTTGGTACGGTATTGGTATGATTTTTTTCGATACCGAAATTTCGGTACTGTATACGGTATCACAGTTTTGGTACGGTATACCGTACCGAACGACCCCTAAGCTAAACTACTCTCGAGTCTATTTACTTCTTCACGTGTCATACTAGATCCGCAATGGCTTTAGCTAATTTCGTTTCTGTTGACCTAAAATATTTAAGTTCATTTTGAAGCATTATATTTTTTCACGAAGTTCAGAGATCAGTCCAGGGTTAATACCTCCTTCCCGGAAGACAGCTCCTTGTCTTCACTACCAATGGTTGCTTCTAAATCCTTTTGCTCAGGGTCAGCTTCTTCCACCAGTGCCATCAGGGCTACATTCTCCAGCTCACTTTCAGATGTGTCCTCCAGCCAGTGGTCCTGCTCTGCCACAGAGCCGCTCTAGATTTCTTCTGTTTGAACAGCTGAAGCTTCCTAGTATAGTACTCCTCATCTTTCTTCTCGGGAAGGTAACAGTCTCTAGCAAAGTGCCCAGGCTTTCCACAATTGAAGCACTTGCTAGGTTTAGAGTCGTTCTTAGTGTAGGACTGTTGGAAGGGTTTTGGTTGTTGTTTGGAGCTTGACGAGACCCTTTGTCTGTGGCCGATGATGATGATTTCTTAAAGTACTGCTTTGCCATTCGTTTCGTTACATAGGCCACATGCTTCTCAAAGTCCTTGAGCTCGGAGTCTGATTCTGATTCAGAGTCTTCGTTGTCTGACGGATTGGGAGGTTTTGCAGACTTATTCTTTGCAATTTTTGAGCTCTTCTTCAAGGTGGTGTCGGTCACTAGAGCGATGGGATCCACACTGTCTATCCTTCTGATCTCCGCTTGCTTCACGAACATCGTCACTGTGCTGCTCAAGACTTTCGTAGACGCTGTGAATGTCGATCTGATCAAGGTCCTTGTTGAGCCTGAAGTGTGTGGTAACTCTCTTCCATTCTGGATTCAGTGAGGTTAGAAATTTGACGTTGAGTTCCATGTTGGTCTTTATTATGTTTATATTCCTTAGTTCGTTTATGAGGAACATGAACCTGTTGTAGGTATCACCAATTTGTTCCTCGGGCTTAGCTTTGAAGAAATCGTATGCAGCGAGGGTATAGCTTTCTTAGCTCTCAGTCCACTTTCTGTTCCTTGCATGAGCTTTGCGACTTTATTCCACATTACTTTATCCGTTGGAAAGCTGTCGACTTGAATCAGTATGTCATTCGGTAGTGCCTGCATTAGGTAGTTTCTTGCAAGAAGATCTGCTTTAGCTCGTTTCTTTTCTGCATCTGAGCATTGCACTGGAGATTTGAGCATTGTGCCTCTTTGAACTGTTGGGGTGACTGTGTCATCACCACGGACTGTAATCTAGAATTCTGCTGGTCCTTTCTCAAGAGACTCGATAATGTCTTCGTCGTTGTCCTTTATCTCAAGAAAGTTGGGAAATCTGCTTCTCCAAACTCCGGAATCACCACGTCTCAGGATTGGTGCACGAACGTCGCTTCCCATAGCTGCAGAGTCCATTGATTGTTTGGTAGTGATCGTAACATGGATGTGATCTGCGAAATGAAATGTTAGTTTTGAGCCAGTATAGTCAAGTTTGAAAAAATATGTTATTATACGTGTTAAGTTCGGGTGATGAAAGTCCAAGATGTTCAAAAACTGTCAACTTTAATTCTATAAATTCAAGTTCGCGCGACTTTAGTTGAATAGGCTGCCAATCGGACTACTTAAGTTTTAAAATTGATCGGGCGAGTCAAAGACTAGAATCGGACGACTCAATTCCTAATTTTTTTTTTGTAAATCAGGCGACTGGAGATTTTAAATCTAATCGGATAAATCAGGTACAAACTCGGGCGACTGAAGTTTAAATCAGATCGGGCGAATCAAAGGCTGAAATCGAGCGATTGTAGCAATCGGGCGATTAAAATTCAGATTGTAAGGAATCGAGCGACAGAGATCCTAGGAATTTGGTTTCGGGCGACTTTAGATCAAACAGAAGGAAATCGGGTGATTCGATTGACTTAAGACCTATATTGCAATTCGGACGATTTAAAAGCAAAAAAAAAAAACGATTGATGGAAAGTCGAACGAATTGTCTACTAGAACTAAGGATTGGACGACAAGGTCTTAAAGACTTAAATTTGTCGAGACATTAATCGGGCGACTTTCTTGCAAAATGAAAAACATTTCAGGCAAAGCCTTCACAAATGCAATGTACTGTGTGATAAATCCTCACGAAGGGGAAGAACAGACCCAGAAAAATAGATTTTCAGACTTGATTTTGGCTCAAAAACAACTCAAACTTGACTGAAATTGACTCGAAAGAACAGAGAAACACTCATTGAAAGACAGCAAAAGTGATTTAAAACATCCAAAAACACATGAAAAATCGAAAATGAATTTTGAGCAAATGTTCTTTCAAATCTCATCGGAATCGAACGAAACTGGATTCTGAGATCGATCCATGTTTGGCTCTGATACCACTGGTTGGTCCACTTGTTACCAAACAAGGATTGGAAGATTAATAGAAAGAATGGAAGCTAAGTTAACACCTTGAGTGTGTTCGTGTGTGTTTTTAAGAGCGGCTTCTGAAAGATTTCTTTTGATAAACCCTAACAAGGGTAATTATGGGCTTTATATACCACAAGTAATTGGTATATTAAAGCCCAAAACCAACTTCTACTGAATACAATTTGTCTCCCGAAACTACTACGACACATTAATAACAAAATATAAACCCAAGATTTAAATAAATAGAGGACACTATAATTAATTCCTAACAGTTCGGTGTATTATTTGGTCGAAAGTCGAATTATGTATCGAAATGTAGTGTATAATTTGTAAGACATTTTATGAAAAATGTATTACAACATTTTACGAAAAAAATGTATTACAAAATTTTAATTGAACAAATTACGATACAATCAATTAAATTAAAACAAAATATCGTGAAAAGTTATCTTTCCCGTCCGAATCCGATCTCCGCAAATCTTGAAGTACCGGACTTCAGCAAGTGCAGGCGAGAAAGCAACGAATGATCTATGGAGCCGGACGAATCATGTATGATCCGCCAAAGCATCCATAGATCACACGGTGCTAACTCGATTGCACTTACCGAAGCGGTGAAGATCCTTTTCTTCGAATCTTCTTCCCTTTGAAAAAAATGCGTAAACAGATAAGTTAGAACGGATGTTTAATTAGTAAAAGAATAAAAATTAATTGAAGATCTAATATTTACTTATTTTTTTTGGGCTTCGTTGTCGTAACCCGTTTGTGCAAATCTTGAAGTACCTAAAAATAAGAATCTAGTTTTAGTTATAAACGTTACAATTATTTAAAATTAAAAAGTTAATACGGTGAGACTGAAAAAAAAATTATAGCGGTTTCCGCCGGTTAGTCTAACCGTCAACTGGGGGCGGCTAACCGTCAACCGCCCCCGGTCGGTTAGACGGCAATTAGTAGTACTAACCGCCGCTTACGGTTAACCGGTGCGTAACCGGCGGTTGGGCAAGTCTACCCGACGGTATACGTGGGTCCGCCCTGGTTGTGGCCCGTAACCGCCGCCTATACCTGACGATCAAATATTGGTGACGTTTGTTTAAGAAAGCGTCGCCTATGATTTACAATATTAAAAAATAATTCAGGAAAACTATAGGCAACGGCTTCTTCTCGAAAACCGTCGCCTATAATTATCGTGAATTATAGGCGACGGTTTTAAGGACGCAACTGTCGCCTATAATTGAGAAAAGTAAAAAAAAACCAAAATGCCACCGCGCGCGCTATAGGCGACGGTTTGTCCAAACCGACACCAATAACTGTTAAGCCTATGCCCCATTTCGTACTAGTGTATGGTGATGTCTATACTACAAATCACGGTTTTCCATATTTCTGTAATAATAGTACTTGTTAAAAGTCGGCTAAAAAGCATAAAATTCCCATGTGCTTTAATCAAATGCACCAAAACTAGGATTTGAAACTTGCAGAGAAATCCCTCGTAGTTTATCTAATCTTGCGCTCTTTATCATTAGCACCGCCTAATTGGGGATAGCGTGTTAGGTTTAGCACAACACAAGGGGTTTCGGTGCTAAGTTTAGCACAACACAATAGAGTTTATCGAAATTAAAAAAGTATATGGTAGCAACGTGATTTTCAGTATACCTACGTCGGGTATAACACAATTTACCCTTAAAAAGTCAGTATATACCTCCACAAGTAAAAATATAATTTTAGAATATTTCACAATGAAAAAAATTTAACAAAAAATACTTAAAATTATTTGTTGAACTACACGTAAAAACAGAATTTTAAAATATTCCACCAATGTTTTTTTCACCCCAAAGAAGTATCAATAGTAGCACTTATTAAGGGAAACTTCGGAATCTTGAAAGTACGGAAAGCACCGATGGGTAACAATAATAAGAGATATGATTCTATATTTCAAAATGGTTCTCGATGTTTATCACATTGACCAATTTAGTTCTCGATGTTTCTTGTAGGCCAATTTAGTCCACGATTTTGTCGATTTTGAACCAAATTGATCCTGCCATTATATGAGCGTCAATTTGGATGGGAAATTGACACATGTTTTAACCAATCGCATGTCGACACGTGTCCAGTTTCCATTCAAATTGATGGAGATCCAACGGCAGGACCAGTTTGGTTCAAATTCAACAATATCCTGGACTAAATTGGTCCATGCGAAACATTGGGGGACTAAATTGGTCCATGTGGTAAACATCGGGGAAAATTTTGAGTTTTCTCCCTCCTTTTCTTAATATAAATTTATGATTTTTTTTAAGATTGGCCAATCGCATGTCGACACGTGTCAATTTTCAATCCGAACTGACGGTCATCTAACGACATGACCAATTTGGTTCAAAATCGACAACATCGGGGACTAAATCGATCCACGCGAAACACCGAAGACTAAATTGTTCATGTGGTAAACATCGGGGAACATTTTGGATTTTCTCCCTTCGATATCCTTCGAATTTCTTCGCAGCAAATGTTCAAATTCTATTTATCACGAGAATTTTCTTTATTTATGAACAAAATTTTCCGTTTCTTATTATTCTTTTTTTTGGAAACAATATTTCATAATATAAAAACAAATGTATAGGATTAAAGAACCCAAGAGATCTCTTTGGTTACATTCATTCCCAGATTAGATAAAGCTCCTCATCGAGAGAGATAAACCACACAATCGCCAAACAACAGAATACATTTAGCCCAAAACTCCAAAAGCATTGCTATTAAGCTGATCCACAATACTCTTCATTTTCTTTAGTCTTCAACTCCATATGTTCATCTTTATCTGTACTAACACCCCCAAAATGGGATAAACAAACTCCTACAATCATGAGAAACAAACTGTGACGCCCGGGGCCAAAGAGGGCAGGGAGTGATCGCCGGTGCCAGAGAGGTACACGGAAAATGAGCGGCTCCTGGCAGGCTTTTAGGCGAATAGGTACATGAACGAACCGATCCCACACCCGAATGAGAGTGGATCCTGAGACTGACAATGTATGGGCGTATCAGGAGAATTGATAGTACTACTCATATCACCAAGGTCGACCTACCTTTACGAGAGTCCATCCGTAAGAACTTCAAAGTTAAGCGTGCTGGACTTGGGACAATCTTGGGATGGGTGACCCCCTGGGAAGTAGCTCAGGGTGCGTGCAATGTGAAGCATGCTAGAAGGTTAAGTGGTGATACAGTGGGGCCAGACTATCAGTCAGGTGTGGTGGGCCCAACCCCATAGGTCCAGGTAGGGACGAATGTTACAAGTGGGTCCCGGTATGGGACGGGATGTTACACAAACTCCCATCCCAAGAGACTCTAACCAACCAAATCAGAGCAAGGGGAAAAAGTAAAGAAAATGGAGGAAGGGGAGGGTTAGGGCGTTTTTTATTTTTAGAGAGAGTTTAGAGGATTTCTTTTAAGGGTATGGCTTGCCTACCCAATTCGGTATAACCTAACTCTAATTAATAAATGACACATGGTATAGTATAATTCTATTGTACGCAATTAGGGTGGTTAGTATTTTAACATGGGTGTGGGGTAGTGTGTAGAAATGCCACTTGTCAAAATTTTAATGTAGTTGGGTTATATCCAATTTGGTAGACATGTCAAAACCTTCTTTAGAGCGTTGAATTTATTGTTTGTTATTAACGATATGCAACTTTTCCGTTTCTTATTCTTCGGTACAATTATATTTGAAAAATGTAAGTATCAATAAAACTTATATTCTAGTGACGAATTTGGATGAGAGCAAATCTTTATATTTGAAAAATGTAAGTATCAATAAAACATAGATTCTAGTGACGAATTTGGAGGAGAGCAAATCTTTATTAACACCTAAGTTAATTCATCATATTTCTATGTGTATTACATATTGACATCGTAAATATTTACCAAACCAGAAAGACAGTCATATTCTCCTAATCTAATGAATGCATTATGCCATCTTAATAAAATTACATAATGTCCAATTCCGATAAAAGGAAAAATAATGTCTATAAAAATCGAAGACAAACGTGATTCATACATACCTGCAACCAAAAGAAAATCACATACCAACTTACATTTTGAAGAAAATGAAGAACTACTCTATGTCTATTGTGCTATGCCTGGCAGTTTTGCTAGCTCTTGTCGGATCATCACTAGGTATATTGAAAATTCTATGTAATCTTTTCGTTGCATCTTATCATTTATGATAAATAAGAGATTTATATTCTATCGTTCGCTGCATAACATATTTTCTAACAAATTTGTTTCTGGTTTGAATTTGCTGTTGTTTATTTAGGGCAACAACCAAAGTACTGTCCAGCTCTGCCAATCCCAAGACAAGGCCATTGTGGAACGGAAGGTCAACAAGATTGCTTCCTTAAAGTTCTTGGAAAATATCCTGCGAGTTCTATGCCAACAAAAATTAAGTGCGTTGACCTTGGATCAGAGAGAAGTGTGTGTACTTGTTCTATCGTTTGTAATTGAGAATTAATTGTCCACCTTTGTGATGGAAAAATAATTTCAAGTAATTTGGAGCTTGATGAATCTGTTATATTTTATATTACGATTATTCGCTATATTCCATTGAATTTTGGTCAAACAATTATGTGAAAATGATTATATTATGCGACTATGAAATTCGGAGTATTTGATTGAAATAACTCGATTGGTGTGCTTCCAACATATGTTAAATGTGGTACAGAAGAGATTTTGGGCGACAAGTTGAGGACAAAACTCATATTTAAACTCTAAGTATTTGGAAAACCCAAAAATTAGGGTATAATCACTTCAACCGTGCTTGAAAATCAAACTGAAAATGAGTATAAACTGATCTCTCATGTTTCATACTCAAATATGCGTTTGAACCCAGAAAACAAATTGCAACACATGTACTTTACTTGTTTTGAATTATAAAAACGTCATGTAAGTTTTTTTATCTTATTATTTAAGTTTTTTATATTATTATATGAAATATATGTTAAACATCGTTTTAACTAAATAGTACAATCAAAAGTTATTATTAATTTTCTTAAATTTTTTTTGTACCGAGTTTTAAATATCATCGTTATAAAAATGTAAAATTTGTGGGTCATATTCAAAGTTAGTATGAAAGAGAAAACTACATAATAGTTGTAATATCTGTAAAATTTTATACGTGCTTTTCGATATATTAGCTATGTAATCCTATGACTTGGGAATTTTAATGAGGAAATCAAATATTTTTGGGTGAAAACATAGATTATGAAAGTTTCGAGTAATTCGAAACTTAGTAAGAATAAATACTCCAAAAAAATGAAGTCTTCAAATAGTAAAGAAGAAATTAATTCGGACAACATGACAATTTTCGGGTAACACTCAGAGTGAGGCTCGGAATTTTCGGGTGAGAACCTTGAATTTTCACCGAAGAATGTCTTTGAGTCATAAAATCAATATTCGGCCAAGGCTTGGTAAATTTTCCGGGCAACATATGAAAATTAAAATTAACTTTCAGCCACAATTCAAGTGATGCTCAAATTCGGACAATGTGAGAGCTCAATTTTTCGGGCAGCTTAGAAGATAATTTCGGATGACTTAGAATTAGCATAAGATTACATAACATTAAAGGAAATAACGTCACCTGCCTACCATCTTATCAATCACAATTTCCAAGCTTTTTCCCCTCATGTATATCTAATAGTTCATGGTGTTAGGTCCTCGACAATCAACTCCGATGATCCTAGACTTCAATCCTAAGTACTTTGATCAGAATGATTGAGATTTGAATTTCGATCGAAGAACTCAATTTAAACCTCGAGAGAGAATTCGGTTTGTGAGAGAATGATTTCTGAGTTTCTCTCTCTAGAAATGGATTATGAAGCCTTTCAGATCAGTTCAATAATCTTATGTATTAAGCTCAATGTTTACAAGTGGATTTATACCAACCAAACTTGGTATAAATAACAAACTAGTCCTAAACTAAGGACAAATACAAGAAAAGCCCCAAATAACGAAGATAGTTAATAAAATCAAAGCACAAATTCAAAGAGTATTCTACATTCCTGCCCTTTGTGCTTGATTGCTCTTCTGCACGATCTGTCCTCGTCGGGCATAGAAGGACCTGCGCAAGTCCAGCGCATGCTCGTAGTTCCTTAGGGTGTTCCTCAGCTCCAAAGGCTTCAAGTAGTTCCATCAGGAACGGTTGTTCTCTCACGAACCTATGCAGATGCAACATGGTATCCTTGCTGATCTCTTCCAGCCTCTTCTCTATATTTTTCCTGACTGCCTTGAGCGTCCCATCACAGAATTTATGGACCTCAGTCTTCAGCATCAACCTACCTTCTTAACAATTGGATTGTGGTAGGTGATTCCTAAGACTGAGCTTATGTGTACGTGATTGTTCGAAAGCCCTTCGACCTCTGGTCCTTTTTTATGCGGAGCAGTCATGTTGAGATTCTTCATGTTGCTCTCCAGAGCCATCTGAGGTCGTGTGCGGCATGGTACTTGACCTGGCGCATCATGAATCTATACAGTCCTCCCTCCTTCTTGATGAAGCCTTAGGATCCTTGTACTTCTCTGCGTACATCTGATAGAGATTGTAGACCTCTTCAGCAGGAAGATACGGTAGATCACTCTCATTAAGTTCTTCTCGAGTTCTGTCTATCCACTCTATTTGGTAGATTGGAGTTCGAATGTCGCCTTTTGCGTAGTAGACTCCTATCAGCTGACATATCGGAAATAAGTTCTTGAATTGGCTCTTTAGCTGACTTTTAGGAATCCCTAGCCTCTGATCAGGTCCGAGTTGGGTTAGCATGAACAGGTAACTCACCCTTTTCTGCTGTTCCCAGTTAGAGATGCCTCTAAGCTCGAACTCGTTAAACTTATTAACCTTGTCCGGTGACCTCCAGATTCGCTGGCGAACTTCTTCTAAGAAAGGTATCTCTATTATTATGTTCTCTCATGGCGTATCGATCCGAACAGTCGCTGGAGTTAGTCTCAGAGGGGTGTCTGCTTGTTGAGCAATTAATTCTGGAAGCCTTGGGGGAATCTCATCATGATCTTAACCTTCTTGAAGTTCTATTAAGACTAGATCGACCGAAGCTAGGCGTAGATAATATCGAACGTCCTTAACTCTTCTCTGAGCCATGTCGGAGGGTAAGTTGTGGGTCATCCACAAGTCATCAAGTATGTATCGATCAAGCACTTCATGTGGGTCGACTCCACTTCTTGACGTTTCAGCATTTGAGCTTGAGGGTCCTTGCGTTTCTGCTAACGTTACGAGCATTTCGGCACTCGCTTGTTCTTTCGCAAGCAAGGGGCTTGTGTAAGTCGTTGGTGGTGTGGACGGAGACGTTAATAGGGTGGGGTGTTCGTATGGTTCTAGAGTTTGGGTGAGGTGCGGGTACGTGGTGGTGGTTTTATGGGTGGTTTGGGTTTGTGATCAGGTTGTTGGTCGAGATGTATCAGCGGCTCCTGTTCTGGTTTGCGTGTCGTGCCTGAGCTTTGTCCTTGACCGCTCTTGTTCTGGTTTGCATCGTCATGTCGACGTTCTGAGCGAGAGCCTTGACCTCGGCATGATTGAGTAGGCGGGTCTGGATGGTCCACAAGACGTCTGAAATATTCTTCTTCTGGCGTCCGGTTGGCCAGCTCAAATAAGCGGCAACTAGAATGGACTGGAGGTCGCTGATGGGTACGGCATATGGGTCGATGAGGGTAGATGGGTTGGTGTGTATGGGTTGTGTGGGTGTGAAGTTTATTTGTGACGAAGGTGCCTCTGAGACGGGTGCTTTCCCTTTGTCTTGGCAGGACGTCTCAATAGCAGTAAGTACTCTCTCAATCAATTTGTCTTCAAAAGACTTGAGTGCTTCGGAGAGGGCGGCGTTTAGTCGGGCTTCGGTCACAAACGGTTCTGACGCCTCCGTTGAATATGGACCAGGACAACTGATGTCACCTGTTGACAACCCTTGAGTGAACACAGGCTCATCGGGTTGGCTCGTACTCACTTGAGGTTGTGACTGTCCGGGACTTCCATCCAAAAGTTGAATCTGGTAGATTCGCATCTATGGATGTTGCAAGTTCTGTATGAACTTGCGTGTCAGACACTTGAATTTCGTGGCCGGTAATAGTCGGCATCTGAATCTCGGCCTCGACTGATGCTAAGGGAACGGGCTGCGGCTCAAGATTGAGCGAAGGAGTGTCCTCAGCCCTTGGAGTGATAACCGACATCGTCTCTGATGTGGAATCAACAGCAGTTAAGACGAGCTCGACGGATGTGATTTGATGGGTACGAGGTCATCTAATCAAATGTATCTCCTCATCTGAATTTGTGTCTGATGAGGTAGCCGTGTGAGGAGTTGGGTCACGTGCAGCCTCCTCATTGGCTTGTGCTATCGGTTGAGGCTCGTCAGGTGTAATCGAGTTGATCAAAGCCTCAGTCCCAGGCGCGGTAGCCTGCTGAATTGGGTTGTGCCCCATTTCTGCGTCGGGCTGTGCTTCTTGTTGGAGGATCTCCTCAATAGATAGCACTTCCGCTTCCAGTGCATCAACTCGAGCCTCGACTTCTAACTCTTTCGCCACTTCATCAATCAGCGTGGCGTCGAGGTCTTGAGCGGAAGTCTCTACTTCAAGCTCCTGGGCCACTTGATCGATCAGCTCGGCCTCAGGGCTATGATGTTGTTGTGGAGGGCTCACGTTGAAGTCTGTCAGGGGCCTTCTGATCATTTCCTCGGTGAGATGGTTTTCCCGACCGTATAGCCGATATACATCTCCCGTGGGGTCGGCGAGACGTAGCAGCTCAAATGGAATAGGCATCGAAGGTCGTTCCAGATCTATAAGCTTTGGGTGATGGAAGAATTTAAACTTCGGCGGTTGTAGTTCCCACCAGGAGGTAGACGAGGAATGTCCTGATGAACCTCCATGAGATTGGCAATCAGTACGGAGAACCACCGAGCATAGGGCACATTTTTCGATTTCCTATTCTCCTTTTGTCTGATCTGTTCTCCAAGATCATTTCAGATCAGCTGTGCGAAATCGTAATTCCGGGAAAACATAAGGCCGTGGAATATCGGAAGGATGTTGCCATTGCCCTTGTCGAAGCCTGCGTGCTTTCGCGAGAAGCACTTGTTGGCTATCCCAAATAAATTCTTCCAAGGATGAGCGATGCCGTTGCTCTGTACTTGGGCAAGCTTTGTGAGCGGCGGTCGGTATCCCATTTGGAGAAAGTCTTGAATCATCTCCGCATCAGACGGCAATGAGTCGTAATCATGGCTGAAGGGTAGATCCAGGACTAGGCCGAAGTTGTTCTTGGTTATGCTGACGTGCCTCATCCCGAGCACTGTAGTGAATTGATACGCGCCATAGACTACCAGACCCTTAATGCGTCCCCAAAACTATTGTAGATAAACCATCGACACTGTTGTTGTTGCTGTGAGAGCATGCCACAAGGGATGGCCTTGAAGGATGGACACAATTATCTCGTCTGGGCACCGAAAGGTGGTCAGATCGAGCTGGAAGTTGGTGTCCTGTACACTGAGGTACAAATTATGATCGTAGATGTGGTTGTACTGAGGGTAACAATCCATCTGAAAGATAAGAGATCAGAAAATTCATTAGTTCAAATTTAAACTGGAGTCGAAAATACATCATAAGAAACAATAATATTCGAACACATTATTTCATGTTTAATAGACATATAAGAGATAATTTTGCACATAGGTCATACGAAAGTGAACTAGTTAGTTGGTATTTATTAATAAAATTTTCGAAAGTTGGAAATGAAGCGTATAGGGTTCAGTTCGAAAAATATTCTAAGTGTTGAATCTTAAAAGTCAAGCACTGTTCACTCCGTTTTATTTATCGCTCGAGATTGAAATCCTCAATTTAATTGCCTAAGTGCCAATTTTACACAGTAACAATCTCCGTCCAATTTTTAGATCGAGAAATTCTATTCGTTCGATTTTGCTACAGTGATAAGGACTTAATAATATTTTCTAAGTGTTGGGTACCGTAGCCGAGAAATTTTATGATCGAGAAAAATGTCTGTGTAAATTTACGATCGAGAAAAATTAATTTCCGCGTAAATTTAGGATCGAAAAATTTTTCGCGAGTGAATAAAATTTTTCGTCGTGATTTTATCCAGCGAGAAAGTTTTTCGATTCTAAATCAGTTTTTCCCTGCGAAGTTTGTCAATCGAGAAAATAGTCAACGAGAAATAAAGTCAATCGCCGAGAAAATTTTCGATTGAACAAAATCATCGCCACGTATTTTACCATAGAGAAATTTAACGTCGAAAAATTAATTTTACCGCCGCTAAAAATTTTAGTACCGAAAAAAAATGAAATCGAAAGTACTGTTTTCGAAGGTAAGTTTTGCGCTCGAAATTTAACTGCACCTATTATATCTATTCCATTTGTTAATTTTTCGCTCGTATAAAATCCTATTTAGAATTCTCGATGGTAAGTGATTTTCGGTCAACGTCATCTATCTTAATGACTTAAACAAAATTTTAGCGATCAACAACTTTTATCGATACAAACAGTTCCGCAATCAAATTGAAATTCAATTGACACTATTTGCGATCGAGAAAGTTCTTCGACTGCTTTAAACGCTCAAAACCCATTTAAGTCGAAACCCAGATTTTAACTCTAAGACGCAGATTATTGAAAATCTATACTACCAGATTTGAACGAAAACTTCAGAACTATCCAAAGTTGCAGATATTCACCCAGAAAAGCATTTAAACGGGTCTTAATCTCTGTAAACAAACAGTCAAGTTTTCATATTAGACGAGAATTTCTTAAAGAAGCATGCAAAAAATAACAGAATATAGAAAGAAACAAAGTTCAATAGCACGCATATACATAATAAACGTCGATTCTACCTTAAAAAGACGATAATCTGTTAAGAAATAAAAACTTAAGTGATTTTTGAGTTCGTCTTTTTAATAGGGTTTTTCGCTCGAGAATTTCTATCGTCGTGTGTGAAGTTTTTCGATTTGGGATTTATGCGTGTATTAGAGATTTTCGACTGCAAAAAGTAACATTTCCTAATTGGGCGGATTGGACATTTTCGAGACAACTTTGAATAAGCCCAAAACTATTTACGCTCGAGAAACTTAGGATCGAAAATTGCATTTTCAATCCAATTTCTCGATTGTAAGTATTCCTATATTTTCAGATTAACCCCTATTCAGATCAATAACTACAAATTTGCTCCCCCTATGTATTAAAATAAATGAAATTAACTCCATGTAATTCCGAACAGTGACATCTGGCTCCAAAGCCGATTTTCGAGAAATCTGCATTACTTCGACCAAAGTGTCGAAAATGTTAGTGTTAATCAACAAGTAAATTTTAATAATAGAGGTCCCCTGAATTATTTAATTGGATAATATAGGCTCATTGGCTTGATGAAGTGTGACGTCCCTCTCTTTAATAGTCGAGAGAAAATCTGAAGCACTTACAGACAAACATCAAAAATGTTTGGAACTCAAAGCATGAAATTCGTAAGTGCTCCCCCTCATATAATGCACCCAAATTGATTTGTCATGCAAGTATAGAAAATCAATTCAAGTACTTAGCACATATAACACACATTTAATCGAATTTATCCTAGATACATGATCCCCTAATCATGTATTAAAGCGTGAGGGTATGAGCACAAAAAAATATTCGCATTTATACAATTCAATGTCAATGCAAGCTAAACATGCATTCAGAATGTGCGAATCATAGGATGCAAAAATATTGCATTTTTATCAATTCAATTCAAATGCAAAGTACAAGTGCATATCAAAATGTGCGAATTCTTATTATTTTTTCTATTAACATGAGCAAAAAATAAGAAAGAAAATTCGAGAAATATTTTCATATGGAAGTGTAAAAAATAGGCCTAAGAGGGGGAGTGGGGGGTGGCGGGGTGAATTAGGCTATAAAAATTATTGTTCTTCTTGGAAAAATACTTCTCTTTAAGAAGATATTTGCAGCGTGTGTTATTTCCCAGAATGCAGTAAGAGTATCAACGATATCTCCCTAACCCTGTTTCACAAAATATCACGTTATTCTCAGAAAGCGTTCCAACGATATTACCTAGTTATTTGCAGGCATTTCGGGTTTGTCTCACAGAAAAGTAAATAGCAGAAAGTAAAGTGAAACGAGATTTTTATACAAGTTATATCCCCAATTGGGGTTTAATCGTGTCCTTGGGGTGTGATCTCCCCAAGAGTTCCAATGAATCACTCAGTATTACCGGTTATGGTTACAGAATGACCGATTCTCACACAATCGAAGCACTATGGAAATTAGACCTCCACCTAGGCAGTCGCACGCCAAGTTTCATTCCACGTCGTTTACCCAGGAAACTAATTCCCTGACTGGACACAGCTTGCTACCGAAGGGCCACCGAATCCACCAAATTCGTCCCTCCACGTGCGAAAGACTCCACTCGTACTCCTTTGTGTGCTCAACACGTCCGAAGACAAGGGTTTTAGGATATGGTGTTGCTAAAGATCGCTCAAAGGGTACAGAATTCGCAAATGAAAGCTCAACACAAGCTACGAATGAATCGCAAATCAACACTCAATCACTCTAAGGGATTCGTTTGCTTGTGTGTTCGTTTGTTACCCTTCAACGTGAAGTGTTAATCTTCAATATAGACCTCAGAATCGCTTCCACACTTCACAAGGAAAGTTAAGCACAGAATATGCAAGAGAAAGCTCAATAATCACGTGCATTAATCCAAAGAATCATGCCAAGAATAAACCAATTAAGCTCAACGGTCAAACATGATCATTTACCATAAATACCAGAGTCTTACTTTCCATCCGTGGTAATCTCATCCATTTGTCAGCACATTCCATATATAGACTCAATCAGCACCACATATAAGCCCAATCAATTAATCACTTTCCAAAATATAAATCCCAAGTCGCATAAGGAAAGGTAGATCATTGATTCACTGAATTAAGAGTCAAATAAGATAGCACTAAAACGGATATCTCATAGTATTCTTTCCTAAATTAACTCAATCATTTGTTCACCTCCATCAGAATATCCTTTCCATATAGAACACATAGTCATTCATATCCGGGTTATCACAATGATATTTGTTGACCTTTTTGGTCCATACATGTTAGAGAGTTTTGATGAACGATGTAATTGTAATGACGTTAGGTCTATAAATTAAGCAATTCGATTTGTGATTAATATACGTCTAAGTTCATGAAAATATTCGACCATGCATTGTATATGAGCTTTAAATTGATTGAAGTGTTGAATATTTGATTCGCATGTGATTCTGTGATGATTTGGTGAAACTAAGTGATCGCATGTTATAGACAGCCCATGTGATAGGATATATCGTACTGTGCTATATATGGAAATAATGCATGAGATATCCTACTGAGTTATAAAAGGAAAATATGCTGTTTATATATGGAAAGTGTTATATCTGTTCAAAGTCTGTTATTCCTGACGAAAATCACATCTACGATTATGTGCATGCTTTCCACTGAATTTAATGTGAAATATTAAATTAATATCTTTCCTTATGCTGATTGGATATTATATTTAAGGAAGATTTGATTTGATTGACTTTGTGGATAAGATGCCATTATATGGTATATGCTGTAAACAGATGTGATCTCTGAAATAAGGAAAGTTCTGCCATGATTGATAAATCGAATGAAATATACTCTGATCTGATTTGCGTGCTAAACATGGTAAATATATTGATCTAATACTATGAGCTGTACATGGAAAACGTGCTTATGTGATGCTATCTCATGTGCTATGTTTGGACAGTTAATCTTGATTGATTTATACCAGAAACAGATAGCAGGGAATCACTTATGGAAAGTTCTGACATAGTGAATATATGCGAATTGATTGAATATGCATGCGAACGAATTTGAATCTTTATGTGGAATATATTCATGCTTAAATGAGCTCTTACATGGAAAATAATCATGCTTTAACGTGCTTATGACCGTTGTGATGATTTATTAACAAGCATGATTTATATGGTATGATTGACTCGAAAAATTGCATGGAAACTATGCTTGATTTGGTAATTATTATATGATATGATTTTCCATGTGAAGTGTTGATCGAAAAGGATTATATATGAGCTACACTTCAGAATTTCGAGGTACTTAGAATTTGCGAATATAAGCCTACGAGAGATATTTGAGCGGAAAGATACTAAGAGATTCCTGAGCCATTCCACTTGAGATAACTTTCTGCCTTACTGAGCGTTAACTTGCGTATCCATCACTGAGCGAGTGATTCATCCGATATTCCATCATCCCCTGCCATATATTCTGTCTTCGGACGTGTTGTCTTCGGACGTGAGCAATACCAAGGAGGCAAGGTCGACGTTTATGCACACGTGAAGGGAAGGACGAGTTCCGGGGGCCCTTCAGTAGCGAGCTGTGTCTGTCGGGATCAGGAGATTCCGAGGAACGAAACTCGGCGTGTGGTAACCTAGTAGTGGCTAGTGTTCGACTTGTTTCGGTTGTGTATTGGGCAACCAATCAGTTTTGTATCCAGCTACGGTGCATTATAGTGATTGGTTAAACTCATGGGAAGCAAATCCCAAGGAGAGGAGTAAACCCCAGTTGGGGATATAACCTCTATAAAAATCCTGTCTCGCATTTACTTTTCAGTTATTTCTTTATCGCTGTGAGACAGACCCAACGCACATCCGACGTTACTAGGATATATCATTCATACTCGTCGCAAGCATCAGTAGGCATATCTAAGTCACTACACTTTGTGAAAAGAAGCATAAAATTTTATAAGCCTAATTCACCCCCCCTCTTAGGCATATTTATATCTTCATTTGGCATCAGAGCGGGTTACTCAAACGACGGGCCTAACAAGCCTGAGTTAAAGATCTAATGGCTTCTTCGAGTTTTGATATCTTTGCAGAGGGACAATCCCACTCCAGGCCACCACACTTCGATGGAACAAACTACGCTATATGGAAAAACCGTATGAAGGAATTCCTGATTGCTGCGGACTACGACCTGTGGGATATCATCACTACTGGACCTTACAATCCCTAAAAGGCGGATGGAACTCCAAAGAAAGGTCCTGAGTACGATGCAACAGACAAGCGAGGAATCTCCTTGAATGCCAAAGCAAAGAATATGATTGCCTGCGCACTTACTAGAGAAGAATACAATCGTGTGAGCTCATGCGAATCTGCCAAAGACATGTGGGAGATGCTTCAAGTCACACACGAGGGAACCACTCGAGTCGTACAAGAAAGAATAGCCCTCTTAACTCACCAATACGAGCTGTTCAAAATGGAGGACAACGAGACCATAAGCCACATGTACGCGAGATTCATGAATATCATAAATCAAATGTTCTCGTTGGGAAAGAAAATACCGGACGGTGAGAAGGTGCGAAAAATACTGAGATCTCTACCAAGAGAATGGAATCCCAAAGTAACTGCCATCTACGAAGCGAAGGACTTGGACGAACTTTCCGTGTCAGAACTGATTGGATCTCTGACCACCTACGAGATGACTCAGATCTCCATCAAAGAAAAACCACCAGTTCGAAATCAACCAAATATCGCCTTCAACACGGAACAAGAGAATGATTCTGAGGGCGAAGAAGAAACTGAGGAAGACATACTGGAGCAGATCGCCATGCTGACCAGGAAGTATGAAAAGTCTCGACTGAAGAAAAATTTCAAAGGAAACTACAAGTTCCAACCTATGAACAAGGGAATATCATCATCCGGGAACAATGTGCAGAAATGCTTCAAGTGCAACAAGCCAGGCCACTTCGCCTCAAACTGCCCAATGGAAAATGGTGACAAAAGGACAAAGAAGCAGAAAGCCATGGTCACTAACTGGGAAGAGGCCGGAAGTGAAGAGGAGGAAGATCTCGCCTACATGGCCGATGATGATGATCAGGTATCTACTTCATCCACTATTAAGAAAATACTATTCTTAAATGAACTATATGCCAGGCAAGATGAATCTCGTGATAACGCGTCCTCAGTCCCTGAAGTAGATGAAAAGGAAGAGATGTTTGAAATAATTCAAAATGCAGAAAGAAGGATCAAGTCGCTTAACTCACAAGTAAAGAGTCTGATTAGGCAACGAGATGACGTAGCTAGAGAGAAGCACCAAACAGATCTAGAAAATGAGCGCCTAAGAGCCGAACTAGAAAACCTTAAGGAAGAGAAAGCCTTGTGTAATTGCGAAAAATTTAGGAAGCAAGAAAATATATCTAGAGACATGTCTGTTCTTAAGGATTTCTTAGAAGAAAGATCTCGTACTAATGATAGACTTCTTGAAGGGCAACAACATCTTGATATGTTACTCAGTATTCCCAGAAATATTGGAAAATCAGGATTAGGATATTCCATGACACATGAACATGTTGCACCACCTACTGTTAGAAAACCTAAGTGCTTTTCATGCGGCCGTCACGGTCATTATGCTATTCATTGTTTTCTGAAGAGAGCTGATAAAGCTAGATATGTCTGGAGGCCAAAGAAGGTTCCTGAAGTATCTAACACTGACCAATCAGTGTTCAAGAGATCACAGTCTGTGACACATGATATATCACGTGTGAACAGAAGTTATTTTGCTGCTAACCATTTAGGACCCAATCAAAGTTGGGCACCTCAGAAAAGAACTGATTCATGCAGGTACAAAGAAGAAAATCCAGCAAGAAAAACAAGTGGTACCTCGACAGTGGGTGTTCCCACCATATGACAGGTGATATCAGTAAATTTGTGTCGGTGAAAGCGTATGACGGAGGATATGTCTCTTACGCCGACAACACAAAAGCTAAGATTATTGGAGTTGGAACTGTCGGTAACACTTTACATACTACTATAGATGACGTATGGTTGGTTAAGAATCTAGAACATAACCTCATTAGCATTAGTCAATTATGCGATAAAGGTCATACGGTTACTTTTGAAAATGATAAATGTGTAGTTAGAAATGATAATAAGGTATTATTTAGTGCATCCAGGGATAGAAATATATATTGCATAACTCTTGATGATATCACTGACCAGAATGTCAAGTGTTTAGCAGTAACACAGGATAACACCTGGTTATGGCACATACGCTTAGGACATGCCAATATGGAATTACTGTCTCATATTACAAGCAATGCACTGGTACGAGGTGTTCCTGACATAAAATTTGTCAAGGACAAAACATGCAAGGCGTGCCAAATGGGCAAGCAGACCAAGACATCGTTCAAAGCAAAGAATGTGATATCCACATCCAGACCTCTGGAGTTACTACATCTCGACCTTTTTGGTCCCGTTCAGACGATGTCTCTGCGAGGTAAAAGATATGCCTTTGTCATTGTAGATGATTATTCCAGGTACACTTGGGTGATATTCTAAGAATGAGGCACTAGATAACTTCGCATCACTAGTGAAGCGACTAGAGAATGAAAAAGAAATAAACCTGTGTAGGATACGCAGTGATAACGGGCTGGAATTTGATAGTAAGTCATTTGCATCATTCTGTGATCAGTATGGATATAGTCATAACTTCTCTGCCCCTATAACTCCCCAGCAGAACGGTGTAGTTGAACGGAAAAATAGAGTGTTACAGGAAATGGCTAGATCTATGTTACATGAGTATGATATTCCTAAACAGTTCTGGGCGGAAGCTGTTAGTACAACTTGTTACGTGTCAAATCGAGTGTTCCTTAGGCCGATATTAAAGAAAACATCTTATGAAATCTGGCATGGTAGAACTCCAAATATAGGTTATTTTCGTGTGTTTGGATGTAAGTGTTTTATCTTGAAACAGAGATAAGAGAGGAAAGTTTGACTCTAAGGTAGACGAAGGGATATTCCTTGGTTACAGTCTTCACTCTAAAGCATATCGTGTTTATAATAAAAGAAAGCAGACTGTACAGGAATCCATACATGCTACTTTAGATGTGATACCTAACGCAGATGCTACTGATGAGCAAGGTATAGATTTGCCCTGTGCAGAATTACAGGATACTAAAGATGGTGAGGACGATATTCCCAAAGACGAAAATGTTGAGACACTGGAACCAGAAGCTGATGAGCTGCAACCTAGAAAATGGAAACACGCTTCCAGTCATCCGACAGATCAAGTAATAGGAAATATCAGATCTGGGATCAAAATTCGAGCAGCTGCACGAAATCAAGATACGGAGGAATCATGATGTACTGCTCTAAATGATGGAACCAAAGACAGTCCATGAAGCTCTAGATGATATATCGTGGGTCTCGGCCATGGAAGATGAGCTATCTCAATTCGAAAAGAGCCAAGTGTGGACACTCGTAGAAAGACCAGATGATAAATCCATCATAGGAACCAAATGGGTCTTCCGCAACAAACTCGACGAACATGGTAATGTCACAAGAAACAAAGCGAGGTTAGTTGCAAAAGGTTATTCCCAGGAGGAAGATATTGATTTCGATGAAACTTTTGCTCCGGTAGCTAGATTAGAGTCTATACGTGTCTTACTTGCATATGCATGCTTTAAACATTTTAAACTTTTTCAAATGGACGTAAAAAGTGCATTTTTAAATGGTCTTATAAATGAGGAGGTCTATATAGAACAACCACCGGGATTTGCTAGGGAAGACTTTCCAAATCATGTTTTTAAATTAAATAAAGCATTGTATGGTTTAAAGCAGGCTCCTAGGGCATGGTATGAAAAGCTAAGTAAGTTCTTGATTGACCTAGGTTTTCGACTGGAACTATTGATAACACGCTGTTTATTAAGTATGAAGGTGATCACATGATACTGGTCCAAATCTATGTTGATGATATCATATTTGGAAGTACTAATATCCTTCTTTGCGAGGAATTCTCTAAGTCTATGCAGAAGGAATTTGAGATGAGCTTAATGGGTGAGCTGAACTACTTCCTTGGGTTGCAAATAAAGCAACTTGACGATGGAACCTTTGTATCCCAGACTAAGTACAGCAAGGAATTACTGATAAAATTCGGGATGAACGATTCCAAGGCGATTTCCACTCCCATGCATCAGACCACCAAAATAAACAGTGACGAATCAGGTACCCCAGTTGATCAAACGGAATATCGAGGTATGATCGGAAGCCTTCTCTACTTAACTGCTAGTCGTCCTGATATCATGTTTGCTGTTGGTATGTGTTCGAGATATCAGTCTGACCCTAGGGAATCCCACTTGACCGCAGTTAAGCGTATACTTAGATATATCAAGGGTACTGTCAATTTTGGTTTGTGGTACTCTCATACGGATGAATTCCCATTAATGGGATATTTCGATGCCGACTATGCCGCCTGTAGGGAAGATAGGAAAAGTACTAGTGGAACTTGCCAATTACTTGGACATTCCCTGGTAACTTGGTCTAGTAGAAAGCAAAACGCTGTCGCCATCTCCACAACCGAAGCTGAATATATGGCCTTAGGAAATTGTTGTCAACAAGTTCTTTGGATGAAACAAACCCTTAGTGATTTCGGGTTAGGTTATGACAAAATTCCTATTCTGTGTGATAGCACTAGTGCCATTAGTATTACTAAGAATCCCGTGCATCATTCTCGTACTAAGCATATTGAGGTTAAACATCATTTTATACGAGACCATGTTCAGAAGGGGAATATCAGTGTGGAATTCGTAGGAACAAATGATCAGCTGGCTAATATATTCACAAAGCCCCTAGTTGAGACAAGATTCTGCGACATCCGTGATCGATTGGGAATTATCGAGCTAAATAAGGTTAGTAAATCTGCCTAATTCCGTCATTTACTATAGGTTGTTCTAGTTTAGGTAGAAATTCATAGTTATCCTATCTTAAGATATTCATTCAGCCCCTAGAATGTTTCCGTGGATCTTATAGATTTTTTCCTTAAGTGTGATCTTCGTATTTTAGGAGGAAATTCGTAGTTATCCCATTCCAAGACATTCCTTCAGCTACCTAGATTATTTTAGGAATGCCGGATCTTCTGGATCTGTCCTTGCATGGAATCAGGTTATTTTAGGAAGGAACTCGTAGATATCTTTCCAGCCGTTCAGTTATTTTTGGGAACTCATTTATTTTTAAAATATATTCATTTTCAGCCCTGTCAAATCCCTTCCGTAATTATGAGATCCCGTCAAATCAGCTCGATATTTCTGACAGTTCTCCACCTTCCAACTTTGAAATTTAAAATTTCAAATTTCGAATTCATCCTTATCTCTTCCTAAAATAAACCGCCTCTATCCCTTTAAAAATTCAGAAAAGTTCTTCAACCTTCATCAATTCACTCATCTTCTCCAAAATTTTCTTCGAACCTCAAACCCTAACCTCTGAAAATGGCTAAAACTTCCGGATCCAAAGCTGCCGTTCCTGAATCATCCAGCCGAAAGCGCAAAGGACCCATGTCTGACGAATCTCCGCTTGAATCCCCTTCCAAATCACCGGAACAAGCCCCAGCCTCATCGCCTTCTGTTCGGAAAACTCGTTCCAAAGCCAAGTCAGTTGAGAAAGTTCGATCCCCAGCAAAAGTTGCCAAAAAGAAGAAGAAGAAGCCCAAGAAATCCAGTCTCACTTCTACTGAAACCCCTGTAAAATCTACCGAGTCTGAAAAATCTGCCTCCAGTCAAGAGATCCCTGAAGAAGTTCACGACGAAACCCAGAAATCACCTCCTAGAACCCCAACTCCTGAAGAAACCCAGAAATCTCCCTCCCCACATGATAAGACCTCGCCGTCTCCACAACCAAGTTCAAAACCTTCAGACCTCCCACCAATTGATCTGTCCAAACCCAATGAGATCCCAGTTGAACTGCTCTTTCTGCAAGAAAGCAATCGCACCAACTACAAAAGCTTAAGCAACAGAAATATCGCTCGCGGTCGCGGGGTGGATTTCGACAAATTACCTCCTGGAAACGTTATCACATGGCTTAAGGAGTTTGTATGGGAGCAATTCCTGAGTCTCAACACACCCTACTACCCTGAAGTCATCAAACTGTTCTATGCCAACTTCGACTACGAAGAGTTCGAAGGGCATATTAACATCCGTTCCTATGTTCTCGGCCATAAAATCGAGTGGACTACTCAGAAAATGAATGCTATGCTAGGAGTTGCTGATGAGGGCCTTTGTCATTACGACATGAATGATTGGTGCCACGCAGACGGTTTTAACCTAGTGATGTCCTTCATACCCTCTGGAATACCCGCACGAAACCCCATTTCTCTGACGGTGAAGCACTGAACCAGCTCCCTATCGACTACTTCTTCCTGCACAAACTGCTCAACATGACCCTATGGAGTGCAAAGATAGGTAGTGGAGGCCACTCAACAACCATGAACTTCATGAGCACCTTCGCGGTCTACATGGTATCCCAGAATCGCAAGTTCAACCTAGGATATGTCATCATGAAGCACATGATCCAGGCCTTCGAGAGCAGAGACAAGGCACTGCCCTATGGCATGCTGCTCACTCACCTATTTGAGTGCGAAGGTATTATTCTGCCGCCAGGTTGGGAAGACAGATCCATCCACATCGTGCACCAAGTGACCTTGAAGCGTATGGGGATTCACTACACAAAAAGTCAAGGTTGGTTCAAGGCTAAGGAACATCGGTCAGTGGATAGCGCCCAGAAACGGTCTGCTGCGAAGGGAAAGGCAAAGGTCAAGAGCGACGACGACGAGGACTATGAAGATGAGCTCAGTGTCGGGAAGGCAGGAATCTCAGTGTTGCACCGTGATATCTCCGATATCAAGGCTGATAATCAGAAGCGCTTCCGCAAGCTCAAAGAACAGTATACCGAGCTGTCGCTGAAACTGTCCAAGCTCTCCAAGCTGGTCAAGAAGTCCCTTCCTAAACCCGCCGATTCTGAAACCTCTTCAAGCCAGTAGGCTGCCCCTCACGTTCCATTCTGCTCTTAGTTGCCCTTAGGATATTCCGCTCTGCTAGTATCAGTTTAGTTCTTAAGTGTCCCTCCCGCCTTTTTGATAATGAAGGGGGAGTAGTAAGGTATGTGTTAGGCGTTGAGCGTCTAAGTGTTTTGGTGGTAGGTAATGTGTAGGGAAGCTCGTTGAACCCTAATCTATATAATATTTGCTTTTATGATATATCTCTGATGCTTCTGTGCGTTCTTAATATTTTGCTCTGATCTCTAGATATATCTGTGCTGATATTATACTGCGTTATCTGACCTTATGCTGTGATACAGTGATACTCTGATACTTAACTGTGCAAATTGACTAGTGTGAGATTTCTTGATAAGTGCTAAGTGCCTGCTGCGATGATTATCTGATTGCTTGAATCATGCTTGGAAAATGCGCACTTAGGCAGGGGGAGCACACTCACGGGTAAATTTAAAATTTTGCACTCATGATATAACTTTGAAAAGGACATGATATATTCGCACTTAGACAGGGGGAGCAAATTCATTCATATCGTTGCATGTCATAGAGATAACTGCACTTAGGCAGGGGGAGCAAATATGTATCATATGTGATTAGGAAATATCATATGCTCTGTTATGCAATTATGGAACACTTAGACATATGCGCTAGGACTTGCAAAATCGAATATGCTTGCATGCTTCTGTGCTGCATCAATTACATGTCATCATCAAAAAGGGGGAGAATGTTGACCTTTTTGGTTCATACATGATAGAGAGTTTTGATGAACGATGTAATTGTAATGACGTTAGGTCTATAAATTAAGCAATTCGATTTGTGATTAATATAACGTCTAAGTTCATGAAAATATTCGACCATGCATTGTATATGAGCTTTAAATTGATTAAAGTGTTGAATATTTGATTCGCATGTGATTCTGTGATGATTTGGTGAAACTAAGTGATCGCATGTTATAGACAGCCCATGTGATAGGATATATCGTACTGTGCTATATATGGAAATAATGCATGAGATATCCTACTGAGTTATAAAAGGAAAATATGCTGTTTATATATGGAAAGTGTTATATCTGTTCAAAGTCTGTTATTCCTGACGAAAATCACATCTACGATTATGTGCATGCTTTCCACTGAATTTAATGTGAAATATTAAATTAATATCTTTCCTTATGCTGATTGGATATTATATTTAAGGAAGATTTGATTTGATTGACTTTGTGGATAAGATGCCATTATATGGTATATGCTGTAAACAGATGTGATCTCTGAAATAAGGAAAGTTCTGCCATGATTGATAAATCGAATGAAATATACTCTGATCTGATTTGCGTGCTAAACATGGTAAATATATTGATCTAATACTATGAGCTGTACATGGAAAACGTGCTTATGTGATGCTATCTCATGTGCTATGTTTGGAAAGTTAATCTTGATTGATTTATACCAGAAACAGATAGCAGGGAATCACTTATGGAAAGTTCTGACATAGTGAATATATGCGAATTGATTGAATATGCATGCGAACGAATTTGAATCTTTATGTGGAATATATTCATGCTTAAATGAGCTCTTACATGGAAAATAATCATGCTTTAACGTGCTTATGACCGTTGTGATGATTTATTAACAAGCATGATTTATATGGTATGATTGACTCGAAAAATTGCATGGAAACTATGCTCGATTTGGTAATTATTATATGATACATTTTCCATGTAAAGTGTTGATTGAAATGGATTATATATGAGCTACACTTCAGAATTTCGAGGTACTTAGAATTTGCGAATATAAGCCTACGAGAGATATTTGAGCGGAAAGATACTAAGAGATTCCTGAGCCATTCCACTTGAGACAGCTTTCTGCCATACTGAGCGTTAACTTGTGTATCCATCACTGAGCGAGTGATTCATCCGATATTCCATCATCCCCTGCCATATATTCTGTCTTCGGATGTGTTGTCTTCGGACGTGAGCAATACCAAGGAGGCAAGGTCGACGTTTACGCACACGTGAAGGGAAGGACGAGTTCCGGGGGCCCTTCGGTAGTGAGCTGTGTCTGTCGGGATCAGGAGATTCCGAGGAACGAAATTCGGCGTGTGGTAAACTAGTAGTGGCTAGTGTTCGACTTGTTTCGGTTGTGTATTGGGCCAACCAATCAGTTTTGTATCCAGCTACGGTGCATTATAGTGATTGGTTAAACTCTTGGGAAGCAAATCCCATGGAGAGGAGTAAACCCCAGTTGGGGATATAACCTCTATAAAAATCCTGTCTCGCATTTACTTTTCAGTTATTTCTTTATCGCTGTGAGACAGACCCAACGCACATCCGCCGTTACTAGGATATATCAGGCATACTCGTCACAAGCATCAGTAGGCATATCTAAGTCACTACACTTTGTGAAAAGAAGCATAAAATTTTATAAGCCTAATTCACCCCCCCCCCCTCTTAGGCATATTTATATCTTCAATATTCTTTCCTAAAACAAGCCGTACTAACAGCTTCGGCCCAAAAATATTTTGGAGTATTATATTCGCTCAGCATAGTCCTAGCCATTTCTTGTAATACTCTATTTTTTCTCTCGACCACTCCGTTCTGTTGAGGCGTAATAGGGGCTGAAAAATTATGACTATGACCATTTTTTCACATAAAGATGCAAATGATTTACTATCAAATTCTAGACCGTTATCAGTCCTAATCTTACGGACCTTCATCTCTTTTTCATTTTGTAGCTTCTTAATCAGTGGCGCAAAGTTATCTAAGGCCTCACTTTTGTGAGCAAGAAATAAGACCCATGTGTACCTAGTATAGTCGTCTACGATAACGAAGGCATATCGATTACCTTTCAATGACAACATGTACTGGACCAAAAAGGTCAAGATGCAGTAGTTCCAGTGGTCTGCACGTAGATATCACATTTTTAGGTTTGAAAGACGTCTTGGTCTGTTTTCCCATTTGGCACGCTTTGCAAATTCTGTCCCTGGTGGCTTTCATATCTGGAATACCTCTTACGAATTCATTGCATGATATGTGAGACATCAGTTCCATGTTGGCATGTCCCAAACGTCTGTGCCATAACCATGTGATATCCTGCATAACTGCTAGACACTTGACGTTCTTGTTAGCAATATCGTCAAGAGTGATGCAGTAAATGTTACCATGCCTAGACGCACTAAACACAATCTCATCACCCTTTTTGACAAAGCACTTGTCTTTGGCGAAGGCAACGGTATGTCCATCATACATAATTGGCTAATGCTAATTAAATTATGCTCTAAGTTTCTAACAAACAATACGTTATCTATAGTGATATTTAAATTGTTACCGACATTACCAACTCCAACGATTTTGGCTTTTGCATTGTTAGCGTATGAAACGTATCCTCCATCAACCGCCTTTAACGACACAAAATTACCTATATCACCTGTGATGTGGCGGGAGCACCCGCTGTCGAGATACCACCTGTGTTTCTTGCTGGAATTCCTCCTTCGTACCTGTAGAAAGTAGTTTCTGAGGTACCCAATTTCTGTTGGGTCCTAACATGTTAGCGGGGAAATAACTTCTGTTAACATAGGAGATATCATTCTACATAGATGGTGATCTCTTGCTAGAATCAGATACAACAGCGGCATTTACAGGTGACTTCTTAGGTCTCCAAACATACTTAGTTTTATCAACTTTCTTTAAAGGACAGTTGTATGCATAATGACCATTTCTACCACAAGAGAAACATTTAAGCTTAGGCACATAATGTTTAGCATGCTTTCCTTCAGTGGAATAACCTATCCCTGACCTACCAATGTTCCTAGGAGTACTTAACAGCATATCTAGGTTCTGCTTACTCTCAAGGAGTCTATCAACTTTCTGTTTTTCTCTATCTAAGGAGTTCCTGAGTTCTATGATATCTCTAGATAAATCACTACTTTTATTTTTAAATTTGTCACAGTCACATGGAATTTGCTCTTTCTTAGCAGTAACCAACATTCCTTTCAAACGTGAAATCTGTAGATCAGCCTCATGGTTTTCCTTAGCTAGGTCATCTCGATACTTTATCGGTTCCCTATTCAAGGAATTTAGTGACTTAATCTTTCTCTCTGCTTTTGAAGTAATTCACACAATTCTTTCTTACTTTCTTCTCTATCAGAAACATATGAGTCACTTTCATAATCATTTGTTATATATACTGTTTAGGATATGAATTTTCTCAATGGAGGAAGAACGAGATACCTGATCCTCGAGGCATATAAGCGTGATCCTCGTCCTCACTTTGTTCCATTTCAGAGTCGTTAGATTCTGTCACCATGGCCTTCTGCTTCCTTGGTTTCTCATCGTTGATTGTTGGGAATTCATGTGCATAGTGGCCTGGTTTGTTGCATTGGAAGCATTTCGGAACTTCTTCCCGGACGTGGAAATTCCCTTGTTTTTGTTCTGGAATTTGCTGGAGTTCCCTTTGAATCTCCTTTTCTATTCGAATCTTTCGAATCTCTTTGTAAGCATGGCTAGGTCGTTAATCAGGCCAGCTTTTTTGTCGTCCGAATCAGATTCTTCTTGGTTGGATCTGAACGCAATAGATTTCTGATTTTTGTGTTGCGACTTTTCGTTCATTGACGTTTGAATCATTTGGTAAGAGATGAGAGAGCCATTCAATTCAGAGATGCTCAGTGCTTCCAGATCCTTTGCTTCGTAGATGGTAGTAACCTTGCCATTCCATTATCTTGGAAGTGATCTCAGTATCTTTCTGACTTGTTCACTGTCGGGAACATTCTTTCCGAGAAAACATTTGGTTGATGATTCCCATGAATCTAGCATACATCTGGCTTATGGTTTCGTCAGATTCCATTGAGAACAGTTCGTACTGATGAGTGAGCAGAGCCAATCTTTCTTGTACAACTCGTTGGGTTCCTTCATGAGTAACTTGGAGCATATCCCACATAGCCTTTGCCGATGAGCAGGAACTAACCCGAATGTATTCTTCTCATGTGAGTACGCATGCGAGCATTTTTTTGCCTTTGCGTTTCGCATGATTCCCTTTTTATCATCAGCAGTGTAATCTTTAGCAGCCTTAGGGGTTCCATCGTTTTTAGTAGCCGTATATGGTCCATTAGTGATTGTCTCCCAAAGATCGTACTCGACAGTAATGAGAAATTCGATCATACGATTCTTCCAAATTGCGTAGTTCGTTTCATCGAAGTGAGGCGACCTAGAGTGGGATTGACCCTCTGTAAATACATCAACACTCGAAAAAGCCATTAGATCTTAACTCAGGTGTGTTAGGCATTTCGTTGAGTAACCTGGCCCTGATACCAAATAAAGTGTAAAAAACATGCTGGGGGGGCGGTGAATTAGGCTATAAAACTATTGGCTTGTTCTTCTTTGAAAAATGCTTTTCTTTACGAAGATATTTGCAGAGTGTGTTATTTCCCAGAAAGCAGTAAGAGTATCAACGTTATCTCCCTAACCCTGTTTCACAAAATATCACGTAATTCTCAGAAAACGTTCCAACGATATTACCTAGTTATTTACAGGAATTCTGGGTTTGCCTCACCGAAAAGTAAATAGCAGAAAGTAAAGTGAGACAGGATTTTTATACAGGTTATATCCCCAACTTGGGTTTAATCCTGTCATTGGGGTGTGATCTCCCCAAGAGTTCCAATCAATCAATGAGTATTACCGGTCATGGTTACAGAATGACCGATTCTCACACAACCGAAGCACTATGGAAACTAGACCTCTACCTAGGCTGTCGCACGCCAAGTTTCGTTCCACGTCATTTACCCAGGAAATCAATTCCCCGAATGGACACAGCTTGCTACCGAAGGGCCACCAAATCCACCAAAGTCGTCCTTCCACGTGCAAAAGACTCCACTCGTGCTCCTTTGTGTGCTCAACACGTTCGAAGACAAGGGGTTTAGGATAGGGTGTTGCTAAAGATCGCTCAAAGGGTACAGAATTCACAAATGAAAGCTCAACACAAACTACAAATGAATCGCAAATCAACGCTCAATCACTCTAAGGGATCGTTTGATTGTGTGTTCATTTGTTACCCTTCAACGTGAAATGTTTATCTTCTATATAGACCTCAGAATCGCTTCTACACTTCACAAGGAAAGTTAAGCACAGAATATGCAAGAGAAAGCTCAATAATCACATGAAACTCAAAGAATCATGCCAAGAATAAACCAAATAAGCTCAACGGTCAAACATGATCATTTACCTTATTACCAGTCTTACTTTCCTTCCGTGGTAATCTCATCTGTTTGTCAGCACATTCCACATATAGATTCAATCAGCATATTATCACATATAAGCCCAATCAATTAATCACTTTCCAAAATATAAATCCAAAGTCGCATAAGGAAAGGTAGATCATTGATTCACCGATTTAAGAGTCTAATAAGATAGCACTCAAACGGATATCTCATAGTATTCTTTCCTATATAGAACACACAGTCATTCATATCAGGGTGATCACAATGATATTCTTTCCTAAAATAACTCAATCACATGTACAGATCTTTTCCATATATATAGCATACAGTCGTTCATAGGTGATCACAGCGATATTCTTTCCTAAAATAACTCAATCTCGCAGACAGTTCAGATATCACTCAACATGGTATATTTTCCATATATAGCACACAGTGAGATTCCATTCATATGAAAACGTTCATAACCAAGTGATAACGACAATATTCCAGTTAAGCACAAGATCACACAAATTCGATTATTAACAATTTAATCACATTTAAGCACTTAATCGAATAATTTTACATACTTGAACATCATAAATCATACATATCGGGTTTTCTAAGTTGTACCCCCCCATAATACATAATTACTTGGAATAATCATAACTTTCATAATCATTTGGACAAAAAAGGTCTACACATATATATGTATATTATTATATATTTTTTAAATTTTCTTATGTATATTAATATTATTAATAGTATGTTGTCAGATTATTTTGCTTCGATCAACGTCACGCCTAAAATTTCACAAGACACTTGAAAAGATCATACGCCGTCAGGTCATGTCGTCAAACTAATAGTCCTAAGTTCATAGAATGGTCCGTTTCGACAACTCTCACTAGGTTCGCTCTACCACTCAATTATTTTAAACTTGGGATTTTTATATTTATATCACTCAAACACAAGCAATTTTAAGTCAATTTACCTATGATCGAGGCGCTTTTAATCATTTCTCCTACGAGAAAGATCGTCGATTTGGAATCAAAGGGACTTTGAAGGATTTTAGTATGGCTCTGACTTAGAAGTGAAGGAAAATTTTGGGATTGTGGACTCAATCTCTTCATCTTCCTTTTCTTAGTCATTATTCTTTGTTGGCATTTTTCTTTCCGTATCTTCTTTTGTCTTTTTCATCCTTTTTATTTTTCATATTTTTCTACACTTGCTCAAGCTGAAGCTCTGCTTCTCTATGAGGCTAAGAGATTATCTAATGCGAAGTTCTTCTTGTTGGTTCTCGGGCCGCTATCGTTCTCCTCTTCTCTTAATCCCTAGAGAGGTTTCAGAGATTACCAATTTGGAGATGTTCACAGTTATGGAATTCGTACCCAAGGTGGTGCTCCTCTTCTCGTTTCCCGATATAAGACCGAGAAGTTCACTTCGTGGTGCTTCTCTTTCCAGCCATTCTGATGAGCGTACGAGATTATCGATGGAGAAGTTCACAGCAAGATCCATGCCCCTCTTCTTATGATGTCTGAAAGATCTCAATAATTGGGAGGGCAGGTTCTTCTGGACTGCTTTTTGTGCGTTGAGCATTCCTCGTGTGCGTTTTCCACCTTCTGTTGTCATCTTTTTCTTTTCTTCTTTTCTCCCCCTCCTTTTCACATTTGAACAACCCGTCAATTAGAGAGTTGGTTGAAGGCTCGTAGGGGTTTCAAATGGAGAAAATGTATTCGGAGAAGGCTCAAAATGGATGACTAAAGGCGATGTCAAAGGATTGAAAAATTTTATTGATGTGGCCGAATGAGGAATTTCCTAAGTGCCCTAATCATGTTCCTAACGATCAATCGCAAGGCGAGTAGGGCCAAGAATCACTAGTTAAGGTAAGCAATTGATGCGTGACTCGCTCAAGAAGAAATCCGAAGGGAGAATAATAAAAGGCTAGAATCCTCACTTTATATAAAGTGGCTTTGTGTCTAGTGGAACAAACAAATGACCTTTAGACACAAGATGCGACTTAGACTGACAAAATTAAGCAATTAATCAGTCGCATGTTGGAGAAAAATTATTTATGACATAGATCAAAGCATCCTAAAGATATCGTCATTCCCCTAATATTATAAGTATATGTATAATATGTTTGGAATTTTAGTTTTATATATATATTTTTAAAAAAATATCACGCAAAATATAGCATTTAAGTACGAAAAACACATAGAAAAGAGTACGTGAAAGCACATAGGATCACGTAAAGCACATATAACGGAAGATTCAACATGCCTAATTTTTCGACAAGGAATTGGAACCGTTTTTCATCCAATGCCTTGGTAAAAATGTCAGCTAGTTGATATTCCGTATTCACTAAATACATATCAATTGTGCCTTTTTCTACGTGATCTTTAATAAAGTGATATCTTATGTCTATGTGTTTTGTGCGTGAATGGTGAACAGGATTACACGTTATGGCAATAACACTTTGACTATCACTATATATGGGTATGTTATTTAAACTGTACCCATAATCACGAAGCTGAGTCAGAATCCATAGCATTTGCGAGTAACTACTGGCGGCCGTGATGTATTCAGCCTCAGTCGTCGATGTTGAGACGCAGTTCTACTTTTTGGATGACCAACAGACTAGCTTTTTGCCCAAAAATTGAGCGCTGCCGGATGTGCTTTTCCTGTCCATACTACAACCGACATAATCAACGTAGTGTAGCCGATAAGTTTGAAATTCGTACCTTTAGGATACTACATTCCTAAGGTTAAAGTGCCCTTGAGGTAGCGCAAGATCCGCTTGACCGCTAGCATGTGGGATTCTTTAGGATCGGAAATGGGCGCAGAGACAAGTGGCAAAGATGATGTCAGGCCTACTCGAGGTGAGATACAGAAGAGACCCGATGATGGTGCGATAAAATGTGATTTCGACCACTTTTTCTGAAGGATCGGCATCCAATTTGCAGCTTGTGGCCATGGGAGTGCTGAGAGGCTTACTCTGATATTGATGGAATTTCTTCAAGATGTCTTTGATATACTTGCTCTGACTTATAAAAATTCCGTCGTCAAGCTGCCGGACCTGAAGTCCTAAGAAGAACTTCATTTTTTCCATGTGACTCAGAACTTGGTCTTCATGAGATCTCCGAATTATTGGCAAAGTCGGGGGTTTGTAGACCCGAAGATGATGTAATCGACGTAAACTTGTACGACCATCAGATCTTGCTCATGCCATTTAATGAAGAGAGTCGTATCTATGGTTCCTCGGATAAATCCAGACTTCACGAGGAAATCGCTCAGGACGTCATACTAAGCACGTGGGGCTTGTTTTAGTCCGTAGAGAGCTTTATCCAATCGATAGACGTGATGAGGATGTTCTTGATCAACGAAGCTTTCTGGCTGAGCAACGTAGACTTCTTCTTTTAACACACCATTGAGAAATGCGGTTTTTACGTCCATTTGGTGGACTTTGAAGTCCTTATGAGCCGCATAAGCCAAGAAAAGGAAAATGGTTTTGATTCGGGCAACGGCGGCGCAAGTCTCGTCGTAATCAATTCCTTCATGTTGGTTGTAGCTCTTAGCAACTAATCTTGCTTTATTCCGGATCACTTCTCCATCTTCATTTTTCTTGTTCTTGAATACCCATTTCGTTCCTATGATTGTTTTCCCATGCGGACGGGGAACTAAGGTCCACACTTGTAGACACACGAATTGGTTGATTTCGTCTTGCATGGCGATCACCCAATCCGTGTCCTTAAGAGCATCTGCTACCTTGGTTGGCTCATTTTGACTTAAGAAGTAGCTAAAGAATCCACTCTGATTTCTTGTCCTTATATCGCTCGAAGGATTACCGATGATTTGATCGACTGGATGAGCTCGAGTCCACTTGTGCTCATGAGGCAAGGCCGAGCTTGAAGCATTAGCCAATTGTGAAGCAAGACCTCCAGTGATCTTAGGCTGTTCACCAAGTTGAGGTAATTCCATATCAGCACTTGAGGTGAGCGACTACGATCATGTTTCCTCAATAAAATTGATAGGGTATTCAGCATTTTGAGGTAATTCTGAATCGGGTGAGGTGGACACATTTGAAGAGCTTGGTACATCGGCTTCATCGAGTGGGGGATTCACTATTGGTGTAGTATCAATGTTGTCTGGCCAATATACGGGCTCAAAGAGAGAGTCCAAGTCTTCTAGAGTAATTTTCGTAGTCTCTTCTGACCATGAATCATGAGGTGTTGCCATTCTTTGTTGGTTTCGTGCCAACACACCAGTGAATACGGGTTATGAACTGTCGTATTCAGACCATCTGGTTAGGCACGGGTCCTGAACTGAGGTGTGCAGGAGCCATATCTGCCACTTCTTGGAAAGTGACATTATAGCTTTCCTTGATTGTTCGGTTGTACTTTAAGTATACTCTGTACGCTTTAGAAGTTGAAGAGTACCCGACGAAAGTGGCTTCGCATGCTTTAGGGTCGAACTTAGCACGTTATTCTCTATCGTTCGCCACAAAGAACTTGCACCCGAAGACCTTGAAGAAGGAAATGTTGGGTACTCGCTTGTTAGTGATCTCGTACGGAGTCTTATCGAAGCGCTTGTGAACGACCGTCCTGTTTTGAGTGAAACAGGCGGTATTTACTGCTTCAGCCCAAAGAAAGTGTGGGAGGCGGAGTGGATCAGCATCGTACGCGCGGCCTCCAAGTTTCTGATAAAAGTTGTTGAGAAATTTGTTCTTGAACTCAGTTCCATTGTCCGTTCGAATACTTGGATAGTCTACTGCAGTAGATTCTGAGATGTGTTCACAAAATTTGCAATCAAGTCCTCTGTCTCATCCTTGGTTCGGAGGAACTTCATCCATGTGTAGCAAGAAAAATCGTAAACAATGACTAGCACGTACTTACGTCCGTTGATACTCTGTTTTTGCATAGGTCCACAGAGGTCCATGTGAAGTAGTTCCAGAGGACGTGAAGTAGAGGCAACTAGCTTAATATGATGAGAAGCTCACTTTGTTTTTCCGAGTTGACACGCCGAACACTGATGCTCTTTCTGTAATACTACAGCTGGAAGACCGTGAACCAACTTTTTCATTGAAAGCCATTGAAGAGCTTTTATTTTAAATGAGAATGTGTTGATGCCATAGGCTGTTCCTCTGAATTATATTCTGAGATATGAGGCAAACAACTATCGAGGGCCGCACGGACGTCACATTGATCGTGTATAGATTTGACTTCCGAAATCCTTGAAGGAGTTCTTTGTCCTGACTATCCAAAATTCTGCATCGATCAGCAAGGAAGACCACCTGGAATCCTTTATCACAGAACTGGCCTATGCTGAACAAGTTATGTCGGAGTCCATCTGTGACGCCCGGGGCCGACGAGGGCGGGGAGTGATCGCCTGTGCCAGAGAGGTGCACGGACAAGGAGCAGATCCTGGCAGGCTTCTAGGCGAAGGGGTACATGAACGAACCAATCCGACACCCGAATGAGAGGGGATCCTGAGACTGGCAACGTATGGGCGTGTCAGGCTATGAATCGTGTAAGTGGGTCCCGGTATGGGACGGGATGTTACACCTTCGACGTATGAGACATCCTTGATGGTCAGATTCTCCAAAATAATGTCTCCAAGTCCTAGAATTGGAGCTGAATCATTGTTCCCGAATTTAACATTTCCAATTAGACGGTCTTGATAGTTGCTCAACAGCTCTTGGTTTCCCGTCATGTGTGTGGAGCAACCCGAGTCAAGATACCACACATGATGGATCTTCAAAAACAATTTAGAGCACCATAGGTACCCATTTATAAATGGGTCCTTTCAGATTAGCAGATTTAGTCTTACGTTCAAATATAGTTCCGAAATTATCACTAATTGGAGCTTTAACAACCCAAGTCACTCTCGAAGAAGTTGGGTTTGCCCTTTGTAGAAGACTTGGTCTGTTTGGCTTTTTTCTTCCTAGGCGGAGATTTAGGAACCCATTTGGGTTGAACCTTGCAGGGAAATTCAATTTCAGCACGAGCAAATGCATGAGTAGGCTTGAGCGTGGTAAAGATCTTTTCATTTGATAGTCTCCTAAGGTGCTTGGGGGATTGGATCTTCACGGGATACCTTAGATGAGAACAAGAATGAATGGCGCCATATGCTTTCTTAATGGCTGGAACTTGTTTCTTACGGGTCATCCTAGATGCATTTGTCTTAGAATGAGTGTTTGTTATTGTTGATGAAGAGCCTATTTCAAAGTTAGTTCTTATAAATGTGGTAGGCTTTATGGAGCAAGTAGAAGCATTTATTTTGAGATAAGAAACATCTCTTTTATTTCTACGAGTGTCTTATTTTTACAGAAGGAGGTGATAAATTTAGAATTTTGACATTTAGAGACTCCTTTATTTCTAAGCTAGACACTCTCGCCTTTGGTTTTTCTAGCTCCTTGACTACGCTCCCTACAGACGTAGTGGACAGGCTTAGAGATAATATTGACAAGAACGTTATTCCTAGGTTTTCGTTCTTTGGAAGGCAATTTTTCTTTCTTCACGCTTTCCAAAATGACTTTATCTTGTGAGGAAGATGCGTGAGAAGTGGTTTGGGAGACTGAGGAAGCTTTAAGAATTTCCATCTCTTTTAGGAATCTTTTCTTTTCCAATTCAAAATCCTCTCTTTCTTGACTCAAAGCTTCAGCCCTTGGGAATTTTCGTAGTTTTGGAACTGGTTCAATTCGGTATAGGAGAAGGGGATTTCATCCCTAGTCTTAGCTTTTCTCTTGGCTTCTTCTAACGCGTTAATTTCTTTGGCATTAGTAAAAACCATAAGAGAGGCTAGTCGTAGACCCATGTACTTGACATCATAAAGTGGTTTACAATCAACTTTCTTCATGTTCTGTGGATTCTCAAATCCTAACCCGAACTTGTAGTCATAAAATTCTATATCCTTGGGTTGGTTCAAGAATATTGTCTGGTCAGTTTGTCCTTTTTTCACTAGAAGATCTTCTAATTTCTTAATCTTAGAATATAGCTTCTTAAGTTCATCGTCTAAGGTAGCATAGTTGATTAGAGCGGTGCTCTTTTCGGCTTGACAGGTGTCTAGACTTTTTCTCAAATCACTAATCTTAGAATTTGAATTAGCTAGTTCATCTTCGAAACCAGTGACCTTCTTACTTACGGCTTCAAGTCTACACTTAAAGTGACTTTTCTCGTCTAAGTTCCTAAGTAGACATTTGTGGTTATTGTCTAGCTTGTCTTCTAGTTCCTTTACTATCGAACTATGCTTCTCTAATGGGATGTGCATAGTCTCATAGGATCGGAGTCTCTCTGTTAATTTGTCTATTTTGATATTAGAGCTCCTAAGATTTTCTTCAAGACTAGCTATGGTTTCCTTAGACCTAAAATGCTTTTTCTCTACCTTTATCCCTTGTTTCTACTTAAGTACCATGTTAACATATCTAGATTGTAGTTCAGCTAACAGGACAAAATGTGTAGAGTCAGAGGTTACTACCTCCTCAATGAGGTGGATACGTTGTCGTCGTCCGTCTTAGCAGGATTTCCATCTTCCTTGTCATCCTCATGAGAGCGAGATTTTCAGCGTCTCAATCTGAGGTGTCCTCAAGCCAGTGGTCTTGTCAGCCATCAGAGCTACTCCAGCTTCCTTTTGTTTAGTAAGTTGAAGCTTCTTGGAGTAGTAGTTGGCATCCTTCTTTTTCGGAAGGGTGCACTCTCTGGCAAAATGATCAGTTTTCCCACAGTTGAAACACTTCAGTGGGTCTTTAGAGGTTGTGACTTCTGAGGACTCGGTTGGTTTCTCTTTGTTCTTTGAGCTTGTAGTTCGAAGACGATTAGCATGACGACTTTTTCTTAAAGTACTGCTTTGTCATCATCTTGGCAATTAAGGCCAACTGTTTCCCAAATTCTCTGACTTCATAAGGAAGCACTGAATCCGATGGTTCCTCATCTTCTGAAGAGCTGGGAAGCTTGACATGTTTTTCCTTGCGTGAACAGAAGCTCTTCTTCTCCGAAACTAGAGCTATGGAGTCTTCAGATTTGCCCTTTTGTTTTCTTTGTAGCTCGCTGATGTCTTCTTCATGTTGAGCGAGATTATCAAAAACAGCATGTATATCCATCTCGTCTAGGTATTTGTTTTGCCTAAGTTGAGTGGATATCTTCTTCCATTCGGCGGGCAATGAGGGTAGGAACCGAATGTTCATCTCCATATTAGTCTTCTTTATCTCAATTTTCCTCATTTCGTTGAGAAGAGTGAGGTACCGCTGATATAGATCATGCAAGCTCTCCTCATCTTTGCTTTAGTATATTAGCCTTCTTAGCCTTGACGCCTACTTCAGTTCTTTGCATCATCCTGTGAAGTTCATCCCACATCCCCTTAGCCGTTGGAAGGCTATCTGTTTGTCTGTAGATATCATTGGGGATGCCCTGCATCAGTGTGTTCTTAGCTATTAGATCGGCCTTTGCTCTTAGTCTCTCAGCCTCGTCGTACTCACTAGGAAGCTTCAGTCGTCTATCGTGTGCGATGGGAGGATTATTAGCATTGTCACCTTCTTGATTAACCCAAAACTGTGCGGGTCCCTCATTGAGTGATTTTAGTAAGTTTTTGGCCTGATCTTTGAGCTAAATAAAGATCAAGAACCTACTTCTCGAAACTGTATATTCGCCTCTTTTAAGGATTGGAGGATGGTTGTCATTTCTGAGCGCATAAGCATCTATTTTTGTTTTGTTGAAGAGTTGATTAAGGATCTTCGTTTGTTGTTTTGATGATTTGATTTGATGTAACAAGCTTCACAAGTGACAAATTCGAAAGCAGTTCGAGAATTATTTTTGATTCAATCTTTAAGTTTGATCAAAAATAATTTCATCGAAATAAAACGTAATTGTTACTGTTCTCGTGCGAGAAAGTCGGTCAGCAAAATATTTTTCGAGCGCGAAATAAATTGCTCAAAATCGTTCGGTCGAGAAAAATTTCTGGATCGTGAATTTATTCCGATCGCAAAGAAACAGTACGTTTAATAAGTTTCTCGCTGCGTCAAAATAAATCCGTTGACTGGAAAAGTTTCTCGAGAGCAAATGATTTTTGCTAGGTAAAACTTAAATGTCTGACCGAAAATGTTTTACGAGAGATAATTTTGCACGCGCAAAGTCAAAATAAGTCTCGTCGAAAAAGATTTTTGCTGAGTAAAGCTCGAGATTTTTCTAACTAAAATCGCTCTTAGTGACAGCGATTTTAGCGTTGACTTCGTATTCTGACCGAGAAAAATTCTCACGCAGAGTTTTCGATCGAGAAATTAATCTGATCGAAGACTTAGTGAGAAAAATGGAAATAGCGCAAATAATCACAGAATACGAATTAACACTGATTCAAGCAAAAACAACGACTTAGGCAATGAAATTGCAGGTATTTGCTCGATATCAGCTACTAATTACGCACGAACAAGTAATTAAACACGTCATGAAGCAAAATATATCAAATTTAAGCAAAATAAGTACGTGTTCTAACTGTTCTTTGCGCGAACAGTAACTTCTCAAATTCCATCAAATCTGCTAAATCGATGTTCTAAACGCTACCGATCTTAATCGCAAAAGATTTCTAGCACCTAAGCGAGCACAGAAACATCAAAATCAAGTCAAATAAGCACAGAATTAAGGCCATCCGATCGAATTCAACTTTCGCGACAAAACTGTTCTTCGAGCGAAAACAGTTTCAGAATTTAAATTCGATCAGATTTTAACAATTTCCGATTCAAAACAGAACGAATCTGCTCTGATACCAATTGTTAGGTCCTCGACAATCAACTCCTATGATCCTAGACCTCAATCCTAAGTAATTCAATCAGAATGATTGAGATTTGAATTTCGATCGAAGAACTCAATTGAAACCTCGAGAGAGAATTCGGTTAGTGAGAGAATGATTTCTGAGTTTCTCTCTCTAGAAATGGATTGTGAAGCCTTTTAGATCAATTCAATAATCTTCTGTATTAAGCTCAATGTTGACAAGTGTATTTATCAAACAAACTTGGTATAAATAACAAACTAATCCTAAACTAAGGACAAATACAAGAAAAGCCCCAAATAACGAAGACAGTTAATAAAATCAAAGCACAATTACAAATATTATTCTACACATGGAGTAAAAACCCTCATAAACCAAAAAAACGTAACAAAAGGAGAGGAGGAAAGAAGACTTCCAAAATCTACCAAGAATCAAAATTCGTCCAATTTAATAAATCCTTAGCAAATCAAATTTTCGGACGTGAGGTAGGTGAAAATTTCAACTACAAAACGTAAATAATTTCGGGTTCGATGTTTAATAAGATGTTCATGACTTTGTGTGATTAATGTACTAAGGTGTATTATGTGAAATTTTTGTGTATATCATATGTTTGAAAGCCCTTATTTCTGGGTTTACATCTGTGCTAACATGTTTGCCTATATTGTGCATGCTTAAGTATGAAAATTCATAAGCATGAACTAATTTTCAGGTAGACGATTTATTTTTCGGATAATTGAATGATGATGTTCGGGTAGGAAGATGATTTTAGGGTAGATGAGCAATTTTCGGGTAGATGAACAATTTTCGGATAGATAAACATTTCCGGGCCTTGAGTGTGCAGATATATTTTCGGGTGAGCTAAGAATTTTCGGGTCTCATTAGGTTAATTTTCGTGCTTAGTGCTTAGAAGAAATTCGGGTAAGTTGAGGGTCGGGCTGAGCAATTTTCGGGTAAGAAAGACACGCGGCGAAAATTTGATATTTTAGGTTTGATAATTTTCGGGCTTCTAAAGAATTTTTGGGTGAATTAAATTTTTCGGGTAGGAATATTTTTCGCCGAATTTCCTTAGTTTTTCAGCACCGACCATAGTATAAAATCAAATAATTTTCGGCGTGTAAATTTCGAATTCGGGTAGCAATTTTTGGGGCTTACAATTTCGGGAAAGGCTACTTTAATTTTCGCTGGGCCTTGTAAATTTTCGGGTGTGGCTGGATTAAATTTTCGGGCGGCTAGATCAATTTTTGGGCCTTAATATTTTTGGTAAGTGAAATTCCCGAGTAGTGTAATTTTCGAACATTGACCGAATTTCGGGCCTTGTCCGATTTTTTACCGTAATTTAAATTTTTTGGTTTTAAGTACTATTTTTAGACAGGATCAAATTTTTGGGCAGTTAGGTGAATTTTCGGGTAGAGTTGGAATACTTTAAAAAAAATTATTTACATATAATACCGCATTTTATTTGCACTGCACTTGCATTTCATACAGGTGTTAGAGGAGGTGACCGTGTGGGCACGAGGACACTGTATAGTGTCTACGAGCGGGGTAGAATGAGAATGGGACCAATGTTGGTCGTCGATTCGTAAGTGGAATTGTGAGGTTCAGACGGGAGACGAGCGTAAGCTACTCGTCGACTCAGATGCATTGGTGTGCAGGCTGAGGTGCAAACCGTCGGATATTTTCGGAAGGAGCGACCTGGTAGAGTAACCTGGCATGATCGTCCCGTGCTACAAGAGTAGGCTACCGCAGGAGAAGAGGAAAACTCGGGAAGGGGCAACCTAATGAGAGAGACTTGAGTAGGCCACCCGAGCGCACTCGGGAAGGGGCGACCTAACGAGAGAGACCTGAGTAGGTGACCCGAGTGTGAATTCCTGACTCCACATTTTATGCACACATGGTGTTAAGTTTAACCTAGGGCTTTAATAAAATTCGTGAGATATGATAGGTTGTGATGAGTGGAGAGGAGTCGAGCGTGCATATCGTGAGATGTTTGGGGCGGGGTCGAGTGCACGCTGCATTCACGCATATTTTTACCTACTGGGAATATAGCTCACGGTTTACATGTTGTAGGTACGATAGAGTCCGACGTGGAGACACATCGCGACTAAAGCAGGCTGACGGCGGTGACTCCACGGGCTTTTGAGGGCGAGACTGTACATGGATGAAGACCTGTGGAGCGGCATTAGGGATTTTAATATTTTGATACTTTGGGGATACAGCCTTTGTGTAGTGGTAACTATGTAAACGACTTTTATTGTAATATATTTATTTTAGGAAAAAAATTTTGTTAGACGGGCCTTCCGCGGCTTACGTTGCGGAAATTCGCCACTAATCCTAATTAGGAAATGATGGTCGTCACAATAGTCTTTTGAGTTTAAGAATGCGTTTAACAATTGGAAGAACTGCTGCATTTTTAGTTTGGTAATGAGTTTTTTGGTTGGAGATGGTCTAATAGATAAGAAGTTGTGAACATTCATTCTGTGACTAAAAAGATCCATAACCTGGACAACGCTGTTTTCCGAAATGCAAAAAGTCGGTTGAGTTTAACACCGAATCTCATTCATTAAAAACTATATTTCGGTCATATATAGATAGACCATACTAAATATCTGGATACGCAGGATTTGGATTCCTGTTCTATATGTGTTTAATAATTTAAATATATACTTCCTCTAATACAAAAAACAAATCATTTCCAATGCATTTGTCGTTGACCCTTGCTTCGGGGCTGGAAGGAACAAATGCAATTGCAAGATTCAAGGAAAAAGAATTATGACGTGCAAGCATTTGAAAACTAGACATGTTCAAATGTCCATAACAACTGTCGTGGCGGCTCGGTTAACCGCATAGTTACGATTCAAACTGAACCGCCACGGTTACGGTTCAAATCGGAACATAATCTCTATTTTCTACGATTTTTAGTCACGGTTTCAAATTTTAAATAGACGTTTCAAAATGTGATTTCAACTGTCGATTCAGGTCATAAACCACTTGTTCGATTGGGAACCGATGGTTTTGACCATTAAAATATAGTCTTAATTGTGATCCTGTACATTAGGGGTGTGGGTCGTGTCACTATAAGGACGCTTAAATTAAAGGATTGTAATTTTTCAAAAACAAGTTTCAAAATAAAAGTAATTTTAGGACACCTAAATTAAATATGGGACAACAACACTTAAATACCTAAATATATAATTTTTTTAGTTCTTAGTACTGTAACATCCAGTCCCATACCGGGTGTCACTGTAGCATCGGTTCCTATCGGGACTAGTGGGGTTGGGCCCACCGCACTCCGACTGATAGTCTGGCCCCACTGTATCACCATTTAACCTTTCAGCGTGCTTCGTGCACTCGCTCACACGCATCCTGAGAAACTTCCTAGGGGTCATCCATCCCTAGATTGCCCCAAGTCAAGTACGCTTAACTTCGGAGTTTCTACAACTGGACTCCCGAAAAGGTAGGTTGACCTTGGTGTATGAGTAGTACTATCAATTCTCTTATACGATTCTTAGCCTGACACGCCCATACATTCTCAGTCTCAGGATCCCCTCTGATTCGTGTGTCGGTCGGTTCGTTCATGTACCCTTCCCCGTGGTTTGCACCCCGGACTGTACTTCATACATCCGAGTAGACGAGTGGCTCAACCCCGTCTCCACGGCCTGGGTGTCACAACTACCTTGTCAGGCCTTTTTTATATTGAGGTACCCATTTCTAAATAAATGTTACACTTAGGTACCTATTTATCTGACCTTACTTTTAATTATTTATTATTATTTCATCTTCATCGTCGTTCATAACACATCAAAGCTTTCTCTCTCTAACCCATCAAGCTCTCCTCTCACTCCCTCCCACCAAAGCTCAACTAATACTCAATATGCCGAAAAATGTCTCTCTATCTGACTTTCTCGTCCCAGATCGGGTAAGCTTCACATTCTTTTCTTGATTTTTCTCGCATTTCTTTTCATATTTTTTAAATAAAAAAATAAAATGTTTTATCTGATTTCACACATAAATAACTCATTTCTCTCGATCGTGGTTTAGATTGGTTTGGGTTAGTCCAAATTTTATCCAGAATCGTTCGTTATTTTGGGATAAATCTTCCTCATGAACATGTTGTGCTGATATGTTTGTGGTTTTCACTATGTTTTTAATATATTTATTAGGCCGAATTATTAAAATAGGTCGCTAACTATGCCTCTCGTGTTTTTTAGGTCACTAAGTTTCGTAATTGCAAACTTAGGTCACTAAGTATCGTTATCGATTTTTTTTAGGTCACTAAGTTTCGCAATTGCAAACTTAGGTCACTAAGTATCGTTATTGATTTTTTTTAGGTCACTAAGTTTCGTAATTGCAAATTTAGGTCACTAAGTTTAGGCCAAAAAAATCGATAACGATACTTAGTGACCTAAATTTGCAATTACGAAACTTAGTGACCTAAAAAAATCGATAACGATACTTAGTGACCTAAGTTTGCAATTGCGAAACTTAATGACCTAAAAAAAATCGATAACGATACTTAGTGACCTAAGTTTGCAATTACGAAACTTAGTGACCTAAAAAACACGAGAGGCATAGTTAGCGACCTATTTTAATAATTTGGCCTATTTATTATGTAGTATTAATTTTAATTATGAAACTTAGTTGTCTTAATATGTAGTACCTTTATGAAGAGTATGTAGTACCATTATTTAGGTTTTCGTTCCATTTTTCATGTGAGATTTTTTGGGTTACAAGTGAGATTAATTCGTCAGAAATCCTAATTATTTACCTATTTTGTTACGTAGTACCAAATTTTAATTATATGCGTACTATCCAATGTGCTGTGAGGTACCTTTGTAAGACTTCTTCAAAGTCCCCATTTTTAATAAGGTTGGCGTACCATTTGAATATTACCATTTGGTGTGCTTTTGTAGTACTACAAAATCTTTTATAGTACCTTTAAAAGAGCCAATCCTATAATCTTTTTTAAAGTGATTGTCACCATTTGACATATGAAGATATCTTTTATGACATATTTTATTACTTTATGTTGCAGATTGTCACTTGAGCAGCTCCATTTGTTTGAATTATTCTTTGAATGAGGTGAACACGATTAAGAAAGTACAAACACGATTATGTAATGACATTAAGTGTTTGTTGATGCATAATGGTCTAAGAATTCAGTTAGGTTAACTGTAAGTATTGTTGTAATTCTTTATGATATTAGATTCGATTAGGCAATCATATTTATATAACAGATTGTGACCATCATTAGATTGTTGAATAGTTATGTTTATTGTTCTCTGATATGACTGGAATTATTCCAATTTTAAGATTGTACCGCCACATATCTACAATAGGTACTACAATCACATCAAAGTGGTACCACAACACATGTACATTAGTTACTATAATAACATCAAACATGGTACTATAACTAAAGGCTGTGTTTAGTATGTTGGATAAGATAACAATAGATTATTTCTATCTTGAGATTGTAATCTAGGGTTGAGAAGAAATTATATTGTTCAGTTTACTTCTTACAACACATTGTATAGGATTAGATATTGTTCAGTTATCGAGAAAATGAATAATATTTCTCATATCACAGTTGCAAAAATTACAATTATAGCCCTATCTAAAATACAAGCTCTTCTGAAAATTTTCCTTTTTTTTTTCAATCGGTAATATCCGCTCTTCACCTCCATAATCAGATTTGTAGACTGATCTGGAGCACGACCTTCCGATCTTGTGACCCAACTGAAAACGAGCTTCGTCCATATAATTCCACAGTTAGGTATTAATCTTCAGACCATTTCATACGGTTGGATCTTTGTTTCGATTGCGCTTAACAAAATGGCTATGAAGGAAATTGCATAAAGCATTCGTGACATGCTCAATCCTCAATCATAGATAAGTTGAAACCTCCTAATTTCATCTCAAACTATGGACGCGAAATACAGTTCCCAAACCTAATCTTAAAGCAAATGTACAATCGATTGAATATAAATCAAAGTCGAATACATGTGGTACCACAGTTTTGACGTAAGCTCCTTTTGATTGTTGATCATGATGAACTGCCCATAAGGTGTTGCTTCTATTCGCTGGTAGACGCTTTGATTTGCAGGTGCTTGGTTCGATGTAGGCTCATAATTGGTTTATCGTGTGCACTGTAAAATGAAGAAAGGTTTCTGATTTCAGTGGTTGGACTAATAATCTGGCCCATACCCATCAGATAACTTATCTTGCATCTACTGGATTATTAAACCGGGCCTCCTCTTTATCCCGGGCTTTAAAGAAAAAGTGTTTGTGGAGTTTGATTTTACTTTGCTAAGCACAAATAGATTCGGTGGTTCCATGGATGATTAGTTTAATATATAGATATATTCTATTATTATCTAGTTTCGACAATAGTAAGATTTTTGGCACTTATTAGAGTATCGAACTCTGTAGGGATTCTTTTTGGCATTAAGAAATTCTTAGGATTTGAGTTAACAAAATTATTGGTTTAGTTAATATAATTTTTTGGGCAGTTAGACGACTTGTTTGGGTATAGTTAGAATATTTTCTAGGAAATTTATTTATTTATATAATGTTATTTTTATTTGCACCGCATAGCATGTGCACGATGCATCGGCGTGAGAAAGGTTGACCGTGTAGGTACGGTGACAGCTTACAGTGTCGACGCGAGGCGTCTGGGGTAGATGTGATCGATTTTGGTTGTCGACTCGTAGTGGAGTTGAGGATACTAGTGCACCTGACAGTTATATTGTCGAGACTCCTCTTAAGAGGGTCTTTTGGCGGAAGAGGCGGCCTGGTAGAGTTTGCTCAGGGAGGACGCTGCCAGCATAGGCATCGCCGGGGCAGGTAGACGTCTCGGGAGAGAGCCTGGGGCTGCCCGAGAACTGATCTCCTGACTCCTTCCTTAAATGGGTTGCGCAAGGTGCCTAGTTCTAGCCTGTGGGCCCAGTGGTTGATGTGAGACCTGTGGTTGAGATGAGATCTAGGTTGAGACGAGGTCTAGTGGTAGGATGAGCGTGCATTGCAAGGTGAGGATAGAACACTTTCGTATGAGATATGAAAGTGTTGGTATCGGGATTGAGTCGGGGTTGAGTGCACGTTTCATGTCACGCATATTTTTACCTACTGAGCAATAGCTCAGAGTTTTACGTGTTGTAGGTATCGAGTCCGGCGCTAATGAGCGTCGCGACTAGGCGGGCTGAGGGCAGTGCTCCACGGACTTTTGAGGGCGGGGCTGTACATGGATGACGACCTGTGGAGCGACGTTAGGGTTTTTGATATTTTGATATTTTGGGGCTACGGCGCTGTATAGTGATGACGATGTAGATGACTTTAGTCGTAATATATTTTATTCCGCAAAAGTTTTTGTTTGACGGGTCGTTACAGGTGGTATCAGAGCACAACCTCTCGCAGTACGCCGCTGGTTCGGGGACGAACCAGGCGGAAGCTGGTGGGCATGTGACGTCCGGGACCGATGAGGGCGGGGAGTGATCACCGGTGCCAGAGAGGTGCACGGACAAGGAGCGACTCCTGACAGGCTTCTAGGCGAAGGGGTACATGAACGAACCGATCCGACACCCGTTTGAGAGGGGATCCTGAGACTGACAATGTATGGGCGTGTCAGGCTAAGAATCGTATAAGAGAATTGATAGTACTACTCATATCACCAAGGTCGACCTACCTTTTCGGGAGTCCATCTATAGAAACTCCGAAGTTAAGCGTGCTTGACTTGGGGCAATCTAGGGATGGGTGACCACCTGGGAAGTTTGCCCAGTGTGCGTGTGAGCGATGACGAAGCACGCTGAAAGGTTAAATGGTGGCACAGTGGTCCCGGTAGGGACCGATGCTACAGTGACACCCGGTATGGGACGGGATGTTACACTGAAGGCTATGTCAAAGGATAGAAATTTACATATGGCCGAGTGAGAAATTTCCTAAGTGCCCTAATTATTTTCCTAACGATCGTACGCAAGGCGAGTATGAGACCAAGAATCACTAGTTACGACAAGCAATTGATGCGTGACTCGCTCAAGAAGAAATCCGAATAGAGAAAAACAAAAGGCTAATCCTCACTTATGTAAAGTGGCTTTGTGTCTAGTGGAACAAACAAATGACCTTTAGACACAAGAATGCGTCTTAGACTGACAAAGTTAAGCAAGTAATCTGTCGCATGTCAGGGAAAAGTATTTGTGACTTAGATCAAAGCATCATGTGAATATCTTCATCCCCCTAATATTATAAGTATGTATATATTTTTGGAATTTTAGGGTAATATATTATATTTTATTTATTTATTTTAAGAATCACGCAAAACAAAGCTTTTAAGTACGAAAAATACATAGAATAGAACATATGAAAGCACATAGGAGCACGTAAAGCATATATTACGAAATATTCAACATGCCTAAATTTCCGACAAGTAATTGGAACCATTTTCATCCAATGCCTTGGTGAAAATGTCAGCTAGTTGATATTCTGTATTCACAAAATACATATCAATTGTGCCTTTTTCTACGTGATCTTTAATATAGTGATATCTTATGTCTATGTGTTTTGTGCGTGAATGGTGAACATGATTACACGTTATAGCAATGGCACTTTAACTATCACTATATATGGGTAGATTATTTAAATTGTACCCATAGTCGCGAAGCTGAGTCCGCATCCAAAGCATTTGCGAGCAACAGCTGGCAGTCGCGACGTATTCGGCCTCAGCCGTCGACGTTGAGACGCAGTTTTGCTTCTTGAATGACAAGTAGATAAGCTTTTCACCTAGAAATTGAGCGCCACCAAATGTGCTTTTCCTGTCCATTCGACAATCAGCATAATCAACATCAGTGTAGCCGATAAGTTTGAAATTCGTACCTTTAGGATACCACAATCCTAAGTTTGAAGTGCCCTTGAGGTAGCGCAAGATTCGTTTGACCGCTAGCATGTGGGATTCTTTGGGATCGGCCTGGAAACGGGCGCAGAGACAAGTGCAAACATGATGTCCGGCCGACTCGAAGTGAGATACAAAAGAAACCCGATGATGCTGCGATAATAGTGATGTCGGCCGTTTTTCCTGAAGGATCGGCATCCAATTTGCAGCTTGTGGTCATGGGAGTGCTGAAGGCTTGCTCTGATCTTGGTAGAATTTCTTCAAGATGTCTCTGACGTACCTGGTCTAGCTTACAAAAATTCCGTCGTCGAGTTGCCTGACTTGAAGTCCGAAGAAGAATTTCATTTCTCCCATGTGGCTCATTTCGAACTTGGTCCTCATAAGATCTCCGAATTTTTGGCAAAGCCGGGGGTTTGTAGACCAGAAAATAATGTCGTCGACGTAAACTTGGACGACCATCAGATCTTGAGCATGCCATTTAATGAAGAGAGTCGTATCGATGGTTCCTCGGATAAATCCAGATTTCACGAGGAAGTCGCTCAGGACGTCATACCAAGCACGTGGGGCTTGTTTTAGTCCGTAGAGAGCTTTATCAAATCTATAGACGTGATCGGGATGTTCTTTATCAACAAAGCCTTCAGGTTGGACGACATAGACTTCTTTTTTTAACACGCCATTGAGAAAGGTGGTTTTCACGTCCATTTGATAGACTTTCAAGTCCTTATGGGCCGTGTATGCCAAAAATAGGCGGATTCCTTTGATGCGGGCAACAGGTGCGTAGGGCTCGTAATCGATTCCTTCCTATTGGTTGTAGCCCTTAGCAACTAAGCGTGTTTTGTTTCTGATAACTTCACCATCATCATTCTTCTTGTTCTTGAATACCCATTTCGTCCCTATGATTGTTTTCCCATGCGGGCGGGATACTAATGTATACACTTATACACGCTCGAACTGGTTGATTTCGTCTTGCATGGCGATCACCCAATCCGTGTCTTTAAGTGCGTCTGCTACCTTCGTTGGCTCGTTTGGCTTAAGAAGCATCTGAATATTCCTTTCTGATGTCTTGACCGTACGCCACTCGAAGGATCACCAATTATTTGATCGACTGGGTGGGCTAGAGTCCACTTGCGCTCATGAGGTAGAGCCGAGCTTGAGGCATCAGCCATTTGTAGATTAAGATCTCTAGTGATCTGAGGCTTCTCATCCGATTGGGGACATTAGAAGAACTAGGTACATCGGCTTCGTCGAGTGGGGGATCCACAATAGGTGTGGTATCGATGGTGTCTGACCGATATACGGGCTCAAAGAGAGAGTCCAAGTCTTCTAGAGCAATTCTTATAGCTTATTCTGACGATGAATCTTGAGTTATTGCCTTTCGCTGTTGGTTTAGTGCCGACACAACAGTGAATATGGGTTCTGAACTATCGTATTCAGAAGCCACTGGTTAGGCATGGGTCCTGAACTGAGGTGTGCAGGAGCCATCTCTGCCACTTCTTGGAAAGTGACATTGTAGCTTTCTTTAATTGTTCGGTTGGACTTGATGTAGACTCCGTACGCCTTAGAAGTTGAAGAATACCCAACAAAAGTGGCTTCGAATGCTTTAGGATCGAACTTAGCACGTTTCCCTCTGTCGTTCGCTACAAATCACTTGCACTAGAAGGCCTTAAAGAACGAAATGTTGGGTACGCGCTTGTTGATGATCTCGTATGGTGTTTTATCGAAGGGCTTGTGAACTACCGTCCTGTTCTGAGTGAAGCAGGCAACATTTACTGCTTCAGCCCAAAGGAAGTGTGGGAGGCCGGAATGAATCAGCATTGTACGCGCGGCTTCCACTAGAGTTTTGTTCTTCTTTTCAACTACCCCGTTCTGTTGAGGCATCTTTGCGGCTGAAAATTGCTGACTGATTCCAAGTTTCTGATAAAAGTCGCTAAGATATTTGTTCTTGAACTCAGTTCCATTGTCCGTTCGAATGACTTGGATAGTCTGCTGTAGGAGGTTCTGAGTCATTTTCAGAAAATTTACGATCAAGTCTGCAGTCTCATCCTTTGTTCGAAGGAACTTTGTCCAAGTGTAGCGAGAGAAATCATCGACAATGACCAAGACGTACTTACGTCCTTTGATACTCTATGTTTGCATAGGTCCACAGAGGTCCATATGAAGTAGTTCCAGAGGACGTGACGTAGAAGCAACTATCTTAACGTGATGAGACGCTCGCTTTATTTTTCCGAGTTGACATGCCGAACATTGATGCTCTTGCACCGTCAAATTTGCTGGTAGACCGTGAACCAACTTCTTGGTGAAAAGGCGTTGTAGAGCTTTGAAGTTAAGATGAGACACTCTTTGATGCCATAGGCTGCTCCTCTGAATATTTGTTTGAGAGATGAGGCAAACAACAGTCGAAGGCCGCACGGACGTTAGGTTTTATAGGGTATAGATTTGATTTCCGAATTCCTTGAAGGAGTTCTGTATCCTGACTTTCCAAAATTCTGCACTAATCAGCATGGAAGACCACCTGGAATCCTTTTGTCGCAGAATTGGTCTATGCTGAACAAGTTATGGCGGATGCCTTTGACAAATGAGACATCCTTGATCGTCAGATTCTCCAGAATGATATCTCTGAATCCCAAAATGGAGCTGAATCGTTGTTGCCGAATCTGAGTTTCCTATGGAAATGGTCTTGGTAGTTGCTCAGCAGCTCTTTATTCCCAGTCATGTGTGTGGAGCAACCGGAATCAAGGTACCACACATGATGGATCTACAAAAACAAATTAGGGAGCTTTAGGTACTCACTTAAGAATGGGTCCTCTCAGATTAGCAGATATACGAAGTGGTTCAGATTTGGTTCCTAAATTGTTAGCCAGAGGAGTTCAAGGTACCCAAGCCATCTTCGAAGAAGTTGCTTTGGGTTTTGCTTCTTTATGAGACTTGGCCTTTTTGGCTTTTGTATTCTTAGGCGGAGATTTAGGAACCCATGAGGGTTGAATCTGGCATGGAAGTTGAATTTCAGTGCGGGTAAATGCTCTGGTAGGCTTGGTCGAGGAAAAGATCTTCTCATTTGATAATCTCCTAAGGTGTTTGGGGGATTGGATCTTGACGGGATACATTAGATGAGAACATGCATGAATAGCACTATAAGCCTTCTTAATGGCTGGATCTTGTTTCCTACGAGCCTACCTATCGGTATTTGTCTTCAATTGATTCATTGATATGTTTGAGGAAGAACCTATTTCGTAGTTAGTACTTCTAAAGGTGTTTGGCGTTAGGGAGCAAGTAGAAGCAATGATTTTGATATGAGAAACAACTCTTTTATTTCTACGAGTGTCCTTCATTTTTTACAGAAGGAGAGATACATTTGAAACTTTGACATCTAGAGGCTCCTTCTTAATTTCTAAGCTAGACACTCTCGCCTTCGATTTTTCTAGCTCAGGTACTACGCTACCTGTAGACGTAGTAGAAACAAGGTTAAAGTTAATATATTTCTTTATTCTATTTATAGATTTCTAATCTTTAGAAGGCGATTTTTCTTTCTTAACGCGTTTCATAATGATCTTATCCATTGAGGGAGATGCGGGAGAGATGGTTTGATCTTTGGAGGAAGTTTTTAGGTTTTCCATCTTCTTTAAGAACTTTTTCTTTTCAGCTTCGAAATTCCTCTTTTTCGATGTCAAAGGACGAACACGTTTTCTCAGTTTTCTTAATCATAGGAGGAATATAAAGTGTAGAAGAATTCTCATAATAGTAAGTGGTTGCTTCCTGGATTGACTTGTATGTTGCAAAGAAAAAATTGAATCATTGTTACACTCCTGGGGTATCTCCTGAGTTTTGTAACTGTTATTCAATTCTGTGTAGTCAAAGGGGATCTCAACCCTAGTTTTGGTGTTACGCTTTTCTTCTTCTAACGCATTTGTCGCAGACGCGCTAGTAAAAGTTATTAGTGAGGTTAGACCCAATCCCATGTATCTTGTATCATAAAATTGAATGCAATCAACTTTTCTTAAGTTGCATGGGTTTGAAAGTCCTAAACCTTCCTTAGCTTTATAATCTCAGTTTCTAAGGACTGGTTCAGATGAATCGTTTGATCGGTTTGTCCCCTAGAAGTCAGTCTGTCGTCTAAGAGTTTAATCCTAGAATAAAGTCTTTTTCTTTCTTAAGAGAGTGCTATATAGTCATTTCTAGATGTGGCCAACTCTCTGTTGCTTTCGCTGAGGGCTTTATCTAGGTTGCTATTTTTAGTCTCTAAGGAATTCTGTTCACGTTTCATGTTAGCGTTATGTTTCGTACGATTCTAACATGGTCAATAATGTGGAATTAAAGGAATTCACCTCCTGAAATGACGTGGATGCTTGGTCATCATCCGTCCGGGTAGAGGGTTCAACGTCGGAATCTTCGTCTAGGCACGCCATGAGGGCTAGGTTCTCCTCTTCTGAACTCGACGTATCCTCGAGCCAATGATCTTGCTCCGCCATGAGAGCTACTCCAGCTTCCTTCTGCTTTGTGAGTTGAAGCTTCTTGGAGTAGTAATTATCATCTCTCTTATTTGGGAGAGTGCATTCACGGGCGAAATGGCCGGTTCCGCAGTTAAAACTTGTTTGACTCTTTAGCATTCTTGACTTCGAGGGTCTCCGGTGCTCTTTCCTTGTTTTTGAGCTCGTGGTTCGAAGTCTATTGGCTGGTGATAAGGACTTCTTCTTTCCGACTCTGATGGGGTGGAAGGCCTAATGGTCTGTCTTTGCGAGGTCTAGAGCTTCTCTTCTCTGAGGCTAAGGCAACTGAGTGTTCAGTTTGTCTGCCCTTTTGCTCCTTCTGAATCTCGCCGATGTCTTCCTCGTGTTGTGCGAGATTGTCGAAGATAGCATGAATATCCAACTCCTCCAAGTCTTTGTTCTGTCGAATTTGAGTGGATATCTTCTTCCATTCCGTGGGCAGAGAAGATAGAAATTGAATGTTGGTCTCCATGTTCGTCTTGGAGATTTCTATCTTCCTTATTTCGTTGAGAAGTGTGAGGTATCTTTGATAAAGATCTTCTAGGCTCTCTTTTGGTTTGGCCTTGAAAGAGTCATAGGCCGTTAAAATGTTGGCCTCTTTTGGCTTTCACACTGACTTCGGTACGCTGCATCATGCGATAGAGTTCATCCCACATTCCTTTTGATGTAGGAATGCTGCCGATTTCTCTATATATGTCGTTTGGGATGCCTTGCATGAGCCAAGATTTACAGCCGAGGTCAGCCTTAGCTCTCAACCTTTCGGCCTCAGTATACTCACTCTGAGTCTGAAGTCGTCGAGTCGCAGGTAGAGGCGGGTTGTTTGTTGGATTGGCTGCATGTTCAACCCAAAACTGAGCTGGACCTCTTCGAGAGATGCGAGAAGGTACTCGGCATGCTCTTTGAGTTCTAGGAAATTCGAGAAACGGCTGCGCCAGATTGTATATTCTCCGCATTTCAAAATGGGTGGACGGTTGTATTTCCAAGTGCATAAGCTTCCATTTGTCTTTTGAGGAGTTGATTAAGGATCTTCATTATTGTTTTGATGGTTTGAACTGATGTAACGCTTCACAAATAACAAATTAGTTAGTAGCGTTTGATTCGGAAGCAGTTCGAGAATTATTTTTGATTCAATCTTTAAAGTTTGATCGAAAGATAATTTCGTCGAATAAAATGTAATTGTTACTGTTCTCGTGCGAGAAAGTATGTCAGCGAAAATTTTTTCGAACGAAATTAATTGATCAAAATCGTTCGGTCGAGAAAAATTTCCGGATTGTGAATTTATTCTGATCGCAAAGAAACAGTACGATTAGCATGTTTCTCGCTGAGTCAAAATAAATCTGTTGACTGCAAAAGTTTTCCGAATGCAAAAGATTTTCGCTTGGTCACACAAAAAAATGTGACTGAAAATGTTTTTCGAGAGTTGCACGCGCAAAGTCGAAATAAGTCTCGTTGAAAACGATTTTCACTGAATAATGCTCGAGAAATTTATCTATTAAAATCGCTCTTAGCAATGACGACCTTTGTAATACCCGTGAAATTAATACGGGAATTACTTTTGTAATGTTCGAAATTAATAAAGTTGATTTTCGAATGAAATCGATTTTGGAACAGACCGAAAATAATATGGGCCGAGAGAGAGTTAGGGAGCCCAAAGAAATAAAATCGATCAACTAATAATTAAGACCACATGAAATTAAAGAAGGCCCAATTTGATGTAACTAATAGATAAAGGAAAATGGCCCAAGAGGTTTAGTTTGGCCCAAATGAATTATATAATGAGATAAGACAAGTTTCCTTAATTCATGGGAAACCCATGTCTAATGCCATGCCTTCGTTAGATATTTATCCACAAAATAATCATTTTGGTCAAACTAGAAAAAAAAAACTTGTAAATAGAACAAGAAAAGAAAAACTCCATTTACCAACCTTCAAAGTGACGAGAGGAACAAAGGAGAATTTTGGCAAGCTCAAGTCCACTTTCAGCTAAGGAAAATAAGTTTCAACGAGCTTAAGGAGGGAGTGGCGAACCAAAACAAGAACCGTCCGTTTCGGCTAATTCAACTTCACAGAATTCGTCTAGCTTTAAAGCTCGGGAGTGAGGTAGGTGTATTCTTCACCTACAACACTTAAATAGGTTCAAAACTTTCGAATTTGGGTGTTGTGGCCATTCAAGTTCGAAATGATGAACCTTGGTCTATGTGACTTCTATGTGTATTAATTGACTTATATTATGTGCTAAGCTTAAACCCAATATATGGGTTTCGTGTGAAGTTAATATATACTCCTGTATTAGGAAATCATTCAATCGGTATGAAAATGTGATGAAATACTCTAGCGAAAGGATTTTGATTTTTGTTCGTCGATTGTAGGTGTTTAATGCTGAAAATAGAATTTTTATGTGAAGCTTAGACAGTTTATGTTGGCCCTTTTTATTACCAAACAAGGATCAAAAGAAAGGTTTGAATGTGTAAAACGTGAAGAGCACCTTGAGTGCGTGTAAGTGTGTGTTTTTCTAAGGGAAAGTACAAGGTGGCTTACCTTTCTAATTCTTTTGATAAAACCCTAATTAGGGCTATTTGGGCTTTATATACCACAATTGTTTGGTATATTAAAGCCCAATACAAAACTATGACTTAATATCATAAGTCACCCCAAACTACAACAATCCTCTAAATAAACATATTAACCCAAGATTACATAAATTAAAGGATGCTACAAAATATTCCTAACAATCTCCACCTTAGCATCCTTTTTGCTTTGATGTCCTTTGTGTCTTCTTCTTCTTGGGTTTTTCCACAGCATCAATCGATTTCCTGAGTCCGAGTCTTAACTCGTAAGATCGTATCGTTCTTCGTAAGGATAATCGATCGGAGATGATGTTGATCAGCTTCTCGTACTTTTCCTGGACTTCTGCTTCTTCGTACCTTAGCTCCTCCAAAATCCTTTCGAGTTTCACCCGAATAATCAGCAGCGTCCCATCGCTGAATTTAGCAATCTCGGATGTTTTCATCAGCCTCTTTTCTCCCTTGTAATTGATGTAGACCACCGATGGATCGTTGTCATCATTGATTATGTGGCCTTCACCGAGACTTGAGTCGGGGACTTCGAAGAATGGCTTCGTGAGATTCACTCTTTTCATGTTGTTTACCACCGCCATTTGAAGATCGTGAGTCGAATTGAACTTGATTTGGCGCATCATGAATCGCTTAAGAGCAACGTAGCCCACTTTCAAGTCTGGATTCTGGAGTGTTCCAAGAAATCTGAAGCTTATAAGTATCCGATCAACATCTTCACCTCTGATGTAGGAGAGATCGCATTCGGTCAGTTCCTCGACTGTTCCATCTTCTCGCTGCACCTTATAGATAGGATATTCATAAAAGTCCACACACCTCGCCGAACTCCCAAGATTTTGTTGATTCTGGCCTTTTCCTTCTCTTCTCTTCTAAGAACGTTAACATCTGTATCTTTTGCTCTCCACACAAGCCCTCTACGAAGAGAGAGCAGATATCGTACAGCAGTTGGTCTCGGGAGATGAGTTAGGCCTCTTAGATTCAGCTCGTCTAGCTCCTTGATCCTATCCTCCTTCCTCCATATTCTTCTTCGTATCTCTTCTTGATATGGAGCTATCACTTTGACATTATCCCACGGTGGCTTCTGTTCTTCTCCTATCTTCGACTTTGAGGGGGGACATTCCTTATCGACGACAGCGTGTTTGAGAAGCTCTGGAAGTTCTGGAATGTCTGCTTCGTAGTCTTCACCTTCCTCGAGCTCATCATCGTCGATAAGTGCCAGGTTAACATTTGCCTTCATCAAGAAATATCTGGCGTTGTCCAGTAAGCCCTTGGCCAAGTCTGGATGCATCGGCTTTGTTAACCAATCGTCGTTGAAGATGTACTTTTCTACCGCTGTGTGTGGGTTGTAAAGTGCTTCGAGAGATAGAGTAGGTGAGGATGGAGTATCAGAGGAGGTTCTTGGGTTTGCAAGGTTAGGCGGTGATGGACTCACGGCTGTTGAGGAGGTCGTTTGGGTTGTATTGGTAGTAGTTCGAGTAGATTTTCTGGTTTGGGTGGGTGTAGGTGGTTTTGTTCTGGTGGGTGTTCGGGTGGTTCTAGGTTGCGTGTGTGGCTGCGGTGGAGGCCCTGTCTCTTGTGTCTTCTCCCCCTCGGGACGATCCCCTCCGTCAGGGTCGTCACGTGATTGTCTTGATGACTGGGCCTCGCCGGGGTTAGGCGGGTTGAAAGGAAGCTCCAGACGTCTGAGGACCTCCGCTTCATAGGCAGTGAGCTTCGGTGCAGTGCGGAGTCTGGCCAGTAGAACGTCGATCAGTTCCGGGATCGGTACGTTCCACGGTCCTTCCTCAGAGTCAGGAGTTGGATCGGGTTGCGTGGGTACTTCTTCGTGGACGGGGGATTTGCCTTTAGCCCGAGAGGATGTCCCAATGACGTTGTAGACCTGGGTCATAATAGTATCCTCGAGATCTTTCGCCAATGCTGCGAGTCGATTCTCGAGACTCGCCTCCGTCACGAACGGGGAAAATAACCTGACGGAGTCACTAAGACGTTCCGTCGTCACAACATCAGTAGAGGGTACTGATGTGCCGCCCGTTTGCACAGGACTTGAAGAACTGAGGCCACGAAGGCTCATCGTTGACATCAAAGCTGAGACTGACTCAGATTGATGGCCCAAGGTCGTAGCTGCAGTGATGTTGACTACGTTGGGTCTTCCGCTCTGTTCCGTACTTGACTCTAGTACGGAGACATTGTAGAGCGTTCGGTCTAGATCACTAAGATCTAGAGGTGCAGAATCTAATGGTAGTGTCCTAGAAAGTGGAAAAATTATGGATGGTGAGGGCACTAGACTCGTTGTGATCAAAGAAGGTGCAGTCAGAGGCGGAGGACTGCTTGTTAGATCAACCACCTCCGAGCGAGATGGTGATGAATGACGTGGCACCTCGTGAGTATGCGAAACAATCATCTGTTGGGAGATGATTGAGTGGCTGGGAAGGGCAGTTGGCGCGATTGGACCCGATGTCGCGACTTCTACTCGGGGGAAGACAAAGTCATCCCCTGTACCTATGGGTTCGGCCCGGCTTGTTTGTGGACTAGTTGGCTGAGGAATACGGTCGTGTTTCTGCTTTGTACGACGTTCCTGTTGTCCTCCTCTGTCATCCTCTTTGGATTTTCGCTTTTGTTTTGGCTGTGGGGATGAAGAGCTTCCTAGACCTACATTTGGTGGTGGGGGTTGGCTTATCCCTGGGTTAGGTTCAACTGGGATGTGTTGAACCATGGGGACGTCGTTGAGGTTGTTGGCTCGCATGTATTTGCGTAGCTCCGGCTCATTCGGATCGAGGAGGCGAAGTAAGTGGTCTGGAATGATCATGGCCTCCTGATCGATTTTGCTCTTCGTCGATTGGATTTTGGTGAGCTTCGGAGATTGATAACCCTCGTCTCTCGGTCGGCGTTCGATTCCGGGATGAAGATCCACGAAATGTTGGACGATGACGGGTAGCCACCGTACGTAAGGAAGCACCGGCTTCGTTGATCCAAGACCTCGCCTTCGTAGTTGATCGAGGATGTCCGACCAGATGAGTTGGGTGACATCATAATTTCGGTTGAAGACGATCCCATGGAAGATAAGCATGATGTTCCGGTTGCACTTGTCGGACCCGGAGTGCTTTGGCGAGAGGCACTTGTTGACAATGAGAAATAAAGTCCTCCAAGGTGCAGGGATGTCTTTGGCAGTGAAGTCAGGTAAGTGTATGGTGTTTTGGGCGTTAGGTTTGTGGCCCATGAATAGGAAGTCCCTAATTAGGTCGTCATTTGATGGATGGGGATCATATATTAGTGAGTATGGTAGGTTTAGAATGGAACGGAGAATGGTTGGGGTTAAAACAACTATGGTGTTGTCGATGACGGCGGAAAGAGTAGTTATGTTTGGTTTATTTGTTGGTTTCTGAAGGGTAGACCAAAATTGTTGCACATATACTTCAGGGACTACCTCGGTGATGTTTAGGGCGGTTTTTAGAGGGTGGTTTGCGAGGATTTTAATAATGATAGGATCTGGGCACGAGGTATTATCAAAGTCAAGTTGATGGTTGTTGGGTGGCCTCTGTGCCTAGTCCTTGGAGGCGAAAATCTCATCAATTTGTCGCACCATTTTGGTATATCTGCAAGATAAGAGCAAAGAATTAGTGGAAATCGACCATTTTGACTTAGAGACTAGTGCAAAATTATTCAATACGTTGTTAAGCATGTTAGGACTTAGAAAAATTTTGCAAAAATTATGACTAAGTTTTGTTGAAGAAGCAAAGTGAAATTGAAGTAAGCAATCGGCGAAAGTGCCAATTTCAATTCAATTTCAATTGGTTTTGAGTTTCGGGCAATACTGTGCATCGTGCGGTTCAAATTATAAGTTCAATTTGGAGTGTGGTTTCGATCGAAAGTCATGTTCAATTTAGGCAAATTCGGCGAAAGTGAAATTAAATTCAGTTTCGATCGAAAGTCCAAATTGGTACAATTTAAATCACGAATCGATCGATTCAATCGAGCCTTCAGTTTGATCGAAACTGTGGAATAGAACATTAAATTCACTTTCGATCGAAAGTCCAAATTGGTACAATTTAAATCACGAATCGATTGATTCAATTGAGCCTTTTGTTTCGATCGAAACTGTGGAATAGAAAATTAAATTCACTTTCGATCGAAAGTCCAAATTGGTACAATTTAAATCACGAATCGATCGATTCAATTGAGCCTTCAGTTTCGACCGAAACTGTGGAATAGAACAAAACTGTGAGATAGTGTCAATCGATTAAAATTAATTTTGTCGTCAGTTTCGATCGAAACTGTGAGATAGTTTCGGCCGAAAGAGTTAAAACAAAACGACTAAAATTATGTTGAAAATTGAAATGCCCTGTTTCGATCGAAACTAGTAAAACCCTAGAATCCGTCGATTTGAAAAACATAGAATAAGGAAGACTTTCAGTAAGAATCGATCGACTGTGATGTGAGATTGAAACTAGAGTTTAGTTTCGAACGAATCTAGGCGAGATGAAAACACGTTTTAACAGTGGATTCGCTCGAACTCACGCAACCCTAATCTGCGTAACCTGCAAGAATGACAAAATTATCAAGTAAATGCTGTAGATTAAGCGTTTTTCCTTACCAATGAGGGATTTGGAGTTGCAAAAATAGGTAAAACAAAGTGAGACTGTGATGAGTTTGAGTGCGATTTCAGAGAGGGTTTAAGAGTGAATTTGAAAATCGATGAAGAACAGTGTTTCGGGCGAAACTCTATTTAAATAAGCAGAGTCTCAGTTTCGCCGAGAATACTTCCAAAGAGTCAATTTTGATTTTCGATCGATTAAATTGAGTTTCGGGCGAAAGTCAGTTTCGCCGAGAGAAAATAGAGTTTCAGTTTCGCCGAGAATACTTCCAAAGAGTCAATTTTGATTTTCGATCGATTAAATTGAGTTTCGGGCGAAAGTCAGTTTCGCCGAGAGAAATTTCAAAGGATTTAATAATCAATTTCAATTGAAATGTGTTTCGAGCGAAAGTCAGTTTCGCCGATAAAATTATAAAAGTATTTAATCAAATTGAAGTTTCAATCGAAACGTGTTTCGAGCGAAAGTCAGTTTCGCCGAGAAAATAATAAATGAAGAGTTAAAGTTCAGTTTCGATCGAAACTTGTTTAGTGCGATTGGCAAATCAATTTGAAAGGGTTTCGAGCGATATGTAGTTTCGCCGAGAAATATTTGTGATATTTGAAATATTTGAATAATTTAATTTCGATAGAAATTTAAGGAGTTTCACCGTACTATATAATTTAAATTTGATGAGAAATCATAAAAACTCATTGTGTGAACTGTTTTGTGCATGATTTTGAGAGACTCCCCCTAGATTTGTGTGAACCGTTCAAGGACTCCCCCTAAATTAGTGCATAATTTTTATTAGTCTCCCCCTATATATAATAGTAGGATTTTTAACATTCATAACATATAGAGAAAAGTTAAATGATCTATTTACACAATATCAGGTTCATGTAGGGACAATCGATCATGTCATATGGTTCAACATGCCTAACCTAGATACTAAGAATTGGAATCGCTTTTCATCCAATGCCTTAGTGAATAGGTCGGCAAGTTGAAGATCTGTGTGAACAAAATGCATTTCGATTGTACCTTGTTCCACATGTTCCTTGATAAAGTGATATCTAATGTCTATATGTTTGGTGCGTGAATGATGTACTGGATTACTTGTTATAGCTATAGCACTTTTAGAGTCACTAAAAATTGGGATATGATTTAACGTTATGCCAAAATCTCGCAGCTGGGTTCTCATCCACAAAATTTGTGAGCAGCAACTCGCAGCAGCGACATATTCTGCCTCTGCTGTCGATGTTGAGACACAATTTTGCTTTCGAGACGACCAACTTACGAGTTTACCCCCGAGAAATTGAGCGGCTCCAGAAGTGCTCTTTCTGTCCAGCTTGCATCCTGCGTAATCAGCATCTGTGTATCCTACGAGTTCAAAGCTTGATTCCATCGGGTACCATAGACCTAGATTCGGAGTTCCCTTGAGATATTTGAAAATTCGCTTGACGGCGAGCATGTGAGATTCCTTTGGATCAGCTTGAAAGCGTGCACAGAGACACGTGGCGAACATGATATCAGGTCTACTTGATGTAAGATAGAGCAAGGATCCTATCATGCCTCGATAAGTTGTCTGGTTAACAGATTTTCCTGAGGAATCTGCGTCAAGTTTGCATGAGGTAGACATGGGAGTCATGGCAGTATTTGAGTTGTCCAAGTTGTACTTCTTGAGTATGTCGTGAATGTACTTGGATTGACTGATGAAGATTCCATCGTGAAGCTGTTTAACCTGAAGTCCTAAGAAGAAACTTAGTTCGCCCATCATGCTCATTTCGAATTTCTGCTTCATTAGATCCCCAAAGTTCCTGCACATTCGTGAGTCTGTTGACCCGAATATGATGTCGTCAACATAGATCTGCACTAGCATAATGTCTGAGCTGTCCTTCTTGATAAAAAGAGTCGTATCAATCTTCCCTTTTGTGAAACCAGATGAGATGAAAAAATCCGAGAGGACCTCGTACCAGGCTCTGGGAGCTTGTTTAAGTCCATAGAGAGCTTTATCGAGTTTGTAGACATGGTCTGGGAGTTGTTCGTTTACAAAACCTTCAGGCTGGGATACAAAAACTTCTTCTTTTAGTATTCCGTTGAGGAATGCAGTTTTGACATCCATCTGGTAGACTGTGAAGTTCTCGTGTGCAGCGAAAGCTAAGAATATCCTGATGGCCTATTCTTGCGACTGGGGCATATGTCTCATCATAGTCGATTCCTTCTTGTTGATTGTAACCTTTTGCCACCAGCCTTGCTTTATTCCGAATAACAACTCCTTGCTCGTCCTTTTTGTTCTTAAACACCCATTTAGTCCCTATAATGGTTTTCCCAGCTGGTCTAGGTACTAGATTCCAAACTTCCAATCTTTCAAACTGATTGATTTCCTCCTGCATTGCAATTATCCAGTCTGGATCGGCGAGTGCTTCAGCTACTTTACTGGGTTCCTTTTGACTGAGAAAGCAGGAGTAGAGGCTTTCGTTTATCGTTGATCCTCGAGTGGTTACTCCAGTTGATGGATCTCCAATTATTTGTGAGTTTGGGTGGGCTCGAGTCCACTTTCTGGTACTAGGTTGTGATGATCCAGCTGTGTTTGTATCGTGTATTGTTTCTCCACCTTGATCAACCTGATGTTCTATTTCTTCTCCAGGTTGTGGCATTACTGACTCTCTTGAAGAAATTTCTATTGTTGTATCATAGGAGTGAGGAGTTTCAGCGCCTGAGCTGGATATGATCTCTGTATCTGTTGGGGGTTCACTATCGTCATCAAGGTGAAGATTTTCCATTGTAGGAGGGGTATTGTCATTGCTAGTCTCCGCATGATCAATATTTTCTGGTGCCGCAGAAGTTGTAGGAGCAGTTGGTGGTAGCGGCTTTGGGAAGAGATCTTCAAATAAGAGATCGAGTTCCATGTCACTTAACGAATTTGTTTTTGAAGTTCCGCCCGCAGAAGAAGTGCTAGGTTGATCCTTTGTCAATTCTCGTAGAAGTCCTGGTTCTGGACTGATTTGTGCAGAAATGACTCGGTCTACTTCATCAAACGTTACGTTAATGCTCTCCATAACAGATCTTTTCTCCTTGAGATATATGCGATAAGCTTTTGATGTTGTTGAGTATCCCACCAGTATGCCTTCGAATGCTTTTGGGTCAAGTTTGCCTCTATCTTCACGATCATTTGCCACATAGCACTTGCATCCAAAGACTTTCAGGAATGAGACGTCTGGCACTCTACGATTTATCAACTCATAGGGAGTCCTATTGAACCTCTTGTGAAGTGAGCCACGATTTTGAGTGTAACAAGCTGTGTTCATTGCTTCGGCCCACAAGAAGTGAGGTAATCCAGAGTGAATGAGTAGAGTACGAGTTGCTTCAACTAAGGTTCTCTTCTTGCGCTCAACTACCCCATTTTGTTGAGGTGTTTTAGCTGCTGCGAACTGTTAGGTGATTCCAAGTGACGCATAGAAGTCACTGAGTTTTCTGTTCTTGAATTCTGTCCCATTATCAGTTCTGATGATTTGTGCACTTAGTTGGTAGAGGTTTTGAGCGGTCTTGATAAACTCAATGATTAGACCTGGAGTTTCGTCCTTGGTTCTGAGAAATTTGGTCCAAGTGTAGTGCGAGAAGTCATCCACAATAACCAGCACATATTTTCGCCCATTAATGGTCTGAGTTCGCATAGGTCCACACAGATCCATATGAATGAGTTCGAGAGGTTGGAAGTTGAGGCTATGTGTTTGGTTCGGTGAGATGCCTTCCTTATCTTTCCCATTTCGCAAGCTGAGCAGAGATGCTCCTTGTGGTATCTGAACGAGGGAAGTCCCTTGACCAAGTTTTCTGATCGGAGTTTGTTAAGGTCTTTGAAGTTGAGATGGAAAAGTCGCTGATGCCAGAGATCGTTCTGATGTAGGGAGGCTCGAGAGATGAGGCACGTCGGTCGGACAGTTTTGAGATCAATGGAGTAGAGATTCGTTTTCCTATAGCCAGTGAGTAACTCTCTTCCATTGTTATCTGTGACACTACACTTGTTGGTCTCGAAGTTCACCTTGTAGCCTTTGTCACAGAAGCGTCCGATGCTGAATAAATTGTAGCTCAGGCCTTCGACGTAAGACACCCCTTTGATGGTCAGTCTGTCATGGATGAGATCACCCGTGCCTAGCATGGAAGCAGATTGCCCGTTTCCGAAGTAGACCTTTCCGAGAAATCCTTCAGAAAAGTTGCTCAACAGCTCTTTTGTTTCCAGTCATGTGTGAGGAGCAACCTGAATCTAAGTACCACACATGACGGACCTGCAAAAGAAATCAAGTACGTTTAGGCACCCATTTATAGATGGGCCCTTCTTTGATAGCAGGTTTAAATGTTAACTTGTTCGTTGCTAGATATGTTTCCTTGTTGGGTTGTTGGATAATTGGTCTAAGAATCCAAGCGTGACGTTTTCCTATAAGATGCAGTTCGGATTTAGGAATCCAAATCTGTTTTTGATTTAATTTCTTGTTCGGCCTGGTCTTGGATGCAGTGTGATTCTTTATTTTAGAATTGTTAGAATGATTGGACGGCGTGGGTGATATGCTCTTAGAATGAATGCTATTCGACGTGGGAGCGTTTTCGTTGACATGATTGACGTGAGGAAAAGAAAGTACAGCATTGTTTTCATGACAGAATTTTGAATTTAGGGCATGAAATAACGAAATACGTTCAGCGACATTACAAGAAGTCACTTTAGGAAATGCAAATGATTTCGAAACATGAGAAGAATAGTTGGGGACTGGTCTCTTTTTCTTGTCAGAGGCTGTTGTCTTCTTTGCTGAGCCAGATCGAACCTTCTTCGCCTCCTTAGATCTCATGCCTTTGTCTGTGGGTACATGTGATACAAAGTTAGCGTGAGATACAGGAATTTCCTTGGCAGATTGTTTGCATTTATATGTAGAGGATTCTGGAACAGGACGGGAGGTGGAAGGTTTGTGAACATCAGGAAAGTTTTTAAGAGTATATATTTTGCTCAACAAAATAGTTTTCTCCTCTACGTGAGCTTTCCTTTCTGATTCAAGAGAGGCTGTCAAGGCACCTATTTTCCGAATAATCTCAGGAATATAAATAAATGAATAAATAGGTTTAGCCTGTTCGTCAGAGCCTTCTTGAGTTTCGGGTCTAAATGGTGACATGTAATCATCAGAGAGAGGTGTCTCTCTTGTTTTGTAGCTATTGTTGAGTACTGTGTAGTCACACGCGATTTGAGCCCATTCCTTATTCTTCCGTTTCTGTTCGTCAGACTCAGTCACCTCTCTTGAGCTTACGAAGGGCCTTAACTGTTCAATACTTAACCCAAACCGTTTAATATTGTACAGCGAGAGTACTTTATCTGTTTCAGGGTTAGTAGTCGGCTCATATCCTAACCCTTCACGGGGATCATAGAATTCTACATCTTTAGGTTGGCTAAGAAAGACGGTTCGTTCAGATTGACCTCTCTTGGTGATTATATCCTCTAACTCCTTGACTTTCTTGTAAAGACGAACACGTTCGTTCGTGATAAGTTCGTATTGAGATAATACATTATCTCGTTCCTCTTCACTATCTTTCAAGCTTCTCCTTATATCCCTAATTTGCTTTTCTTTGTCTTCTATAAGATCTTCTAAAGTCTTTGTTTTAGTTTCAGATAATGTTAAAGATTCATTAAGAATAGCTATCTCTTCCTGTTGTTTGTTTAATAAGGCATAATTTTTGTTAAAATTTCTTTGGAGTTCTGAGTAATCTTCACGATGCATGGAGAGCTCGGCTATCCTACGTTTAGTTTAATAAAATCATCTAGGGATGGAGTGTATACCTCCAGGTCGGATGAAGAGACATCCGTCCTGTCTGATCCGAAGGCTGGCTCATCTTCGTCGGAGTCATCCTCAATGCTTTTCACCATGAAGGCCATTTCTTCTTCCTCCTCGTCAGATGTGTCCTCCAGTCATTCCTCTTCCTCAGCTACCAAGACAATCCCCGCCTCCTTGCGCTGTGAGAGCTGAAATTTTTTCTTGTAGTATTCAGTGTTTTTCTTCTTAGGTCTGAAGCATTCAGAAGCAAAGTGACCTGGCTTGCCACAGTTGAAGCACTTCTTGACCACTTCAGATTTCTTAGTTTTAGTCTCATCAGGGGCAGCGAGCTTCTGTTTTCCACTTGAGGTTCGTTGTTTGTTGAAGGAGGAGGATGTTTTCTTGGCGCTCATCTTATTGACCGTTTCTGAGATTATGGCCAGTTTTTTTCTGATTGATTCGAGTTCGTCCTCAGATTCTTGGTCAGATTCGGTGTTGTCAGAGGTGTCAGACTGAACGACCTGCTTTCCTTTAGAAATTCTTGAACTCCTATTGCTTGACTTAGAAGTCACGAGTGCGATTGGTCCCATGTCAACATTGGTTTTCCCTTCGTTCTTGATTTCTTTGGCATATTGTGAGTACTGTGAGAGATTTTCGTGTAGGGAGTGAATGTCCATAGCGTCCAAATCTTTGTTCTGTTGCTTAACCAGAACTGAAATCCGTCCCCATTCAGGTTGAAGTGTGGAAAGGAACTTGATGTTGTGTTCGAGATTGGAGCGTTGGATATTGATTTTTCTCATCTCGTTGATGATGGTCAGGAAACGAAGATAGACATCTCGAAGTTCCTCCCCCTCATTAGCTTTGAAAGAGTCATAGGCAGTGAGAATGCTGGACTTCTTAGACAAGTTGCTAACTTCCGTTCCAACCATCATCTTGCAGACTTCATCCCAAATTTCCTTTGCAGTAACCATTGCGTCAACTTGCTTGTAGACATCATTTGGTAGAGCTTGAAGTACATAGTGTCGCGCAAGCTTGTCTGCTCTGGCTCGTGCTCTCTCAGCATCGTTGTATCGACTAGGGTCCTTAGGAGTTCTCCTCTCTGGAATTGCAGGAACCGCATCGGGTTGAGCAGGAATGATGGTCCAAAATTGAGCAGGTCCTTCAAGAATGGAGGAAAGCATGTCGTTCGCGAGGTCTATATCCTTGATTTCTATAAAGTTGATGAATCGTTGCTTCCATATGCCGTACTCTCCCCATCTTAGTAGTGGTGCACGGTTGTCAGATCCAATAGCAAGACCGTCCATGTTTATGTTTGGTAATGATCGTTAACGCGAGATATATCTGCGAAATGAAATGCTTTAGTTTTGAATAAAATATAGTCAAGTTTGAATAATTTCTAGTATTGAGTCTAAGTAGGTAAATTCACTTAGTGAATTCTGTCGCAATATAAGAATTTGGTGAATCTAGTGTACTGCTCAAGTATGGAACGATTGGTGTTCTGTGAGATTGAGGATTTTGTTCTACTCAATTTGAATGCTTGATCGATTCTAGTATGATGATATGGACACAAACTCGGCGATTGGTCCTAAGTGTTGAGAATTGGGCAATTGAAATTGAGTTAAGATTTCAATCGGGCGAGAGAGTATTGAAAATGTGAGTTTCGATCGAAAGAGGGATTTCAGATTAGATTGAGCTAGTTTCGATCGAAAGGGATTTCGATCTTGATTTGAATAAATAGTTTCGATTGATAGAAATGAAAGGGTTTCGGGTGATCTTGGTCCAAATTGGCTTAATTTTGGACTTTCGCCGAGATATGAATTGGGCGAAACTTAGCAAATCGATCGAAATTGGATACTGTAGCGTTTCGGGCGAAACTGATTTGGCTTTCGCCGAGAATTGTATCGATCGAAACTGTAAAATTAGGAACTGTAGCGTTTCGGGCGAAACGGATTTGGCTTTCTCCGAGAATTGTATCGATCGAAACTGTGAAATTGGGAGCTGTAGTGTTTCGGGCGAAACGAATTTGGCTTTCGCCGAGAATAGTATCGATCGAAACTGTGAAATTGGTGAGAGAGAACTCAAAATTCGAATCGATTGAAACTACTCACTATGGGTTTCGATCGAAACCTTCAAACTCAAAAGTGCTGTTCTATCGATATTTATGAACAGTTCAGTAAAAACCAGATTTTTGGATTCGTTTTTGCTCAAATCTTACTCAAACTTGACTGAAATCGACGTGAAAGAACATAAATATACTCAGTAGCAGTTTTCTAATGTTTTAGGGGTCAAAAATCATTGAAGACGAGTTAAAGACACCCAAAAACAGAGAAAATGTTGAAAATGAGTTTTCAAGCCAAAAACTTCTTCAAATCACGTCGGAATCGAGCAAAACTGGATTCAAATGGAAGATATTGATCCGCGTTAGGCTCTGATACCACTTGTTGGCCCTTTTTATTACCAAACAAGGATCAAAAGAAAGGTTTGAATGTGTAAAACGTGAAGAACACCTTGAGTGCGTGTAAGTGTGTGTTTTTCTAAGGGAAAGTACAAGGTGGCTTACCTTTCTAATTCTTTTGATAAAACCCTAATTAGGGCTATTTGGGCTTTATATACCACAATTGTTTGGTATATTAAAGCCCAATACAAAACTATGACTTAATATCATAAGTCACCCCAAACTACTACAATCCTCTAAAGAAACATATTAACCCAAGATTACATAAATTAAAGGATGCTACAAAATATTCCTAACAGTTTAATTCGCGGGTTGGAGTAGTGTGCGAATTGGGGAACGATTGCGGGTCGAAATGTAGTTTCGCGGGCTTGAAATTCACAGGTTGTGAGAGCGTAAAAGTATTTCCGCTGGTCAGGATTGTTTCGCGAATTAAGCAGCGAGGGAGAGTTTCGCGAATCAAGGGATTTACGAAGTCGGGGGCCGAGGTGGAGTTTGCAAAATTCAATTCGCGAATTGAAAGTTTCGCGGGCTGAGATAGAGTTCGCGAAATCCATGTTTGCAATTCGAAAGATTCGCGGGCCGATGTGAAGTCGCGAAGTCCATTTCGCGAATTGAGAGTTTTGCGGGCCTTAACGATCGTGATAGTCATGGGCCGCAATGTAGTTCGCGAAGTTTGCGATGTGAGGAAGGAGTTTTGCAAATCCTCATGGTTCGCGAAGTGGGTATTTTTGCGGGCCAAATTAGTTCGCGAGTCGAATTTCGAGGGCGGACTATTCTTGCTGGTTGACTAATTGAGTTAGTTTGGACTTTAATTCAAAATTAGGCGCATTTAGTCCATTTTGAAGGGGGTATTTTCGAGGTCTGAGTAAACTAAAAGTATTTTGAACTTTGCAGACTGTGAAATGTGATATTTTATGTTTGCATGATTTATTTATTATGCATTTCACGTCACGACATATCACGACATGTGAAAGGTGATGACCGCGTGGGCGGTGACACTTTATAGTGTCGGTTGAGCGGAGTAGAGTGTGCCGATTTTGGCAGTCATACTCTTAGAGGAGTTGAGGTTGGACTCGTGAGGCACCTGACGGGAGACAGACGTGATCGATCTGTCTACTCGGGCTTGAGCAACCCAAGGTGCAAACCGTCGGTTGAGCTCTATACCGGAAGGGGCGACCTACGGGAAGAAGCTGACGTGAGCAATCAGTGGACTGTAGCGTGGGCACCGCTAGTCTGGCGTGAGCGACCAGACTTTTGTTTCGGGTAGCGGAAGGGGCGACCTACGGGATGAAGCTGACGTGAGCGATCAGTGACTGTAGCGTGGGCACCGCTAGACCAGACCTTTATGTATTGCGCGCGAGGTGCCGAGTCCAGCCTAGGGCCCTGATATTGAGATAGAATAGAGTGTAGGAACGAGCGTGCATTGCATTATATCATGTGGCGAGGTGTCGGGATTGGGATTGAGTGCACACTGCATTTGCATGAATTCACCTACTGAGCGTATCGCTCAGACCTTTATGTGTTGTAGGTAATGATGAGTCCGACGTCGGCGAATGTTAGGACTAGGTTAGCGGCTGGTGGCGGTGACTCCACGGGCTTTTGAGGGCGAGAGCGGTACATGGATGCGACCTGTGGAGCGGCATTAGTTATTTTGGTTTTTGGGGCTTCGGCCCATGTAAAGAACGCTTTTTTTTTTTGGTAAAACACTATAATATTTTAGGATATGTAAATTATTTATTTAAAAAGTTTTTGTAAAATGGGCTTTCCGTGGCTTTCGTTGCGGAAATCCGCCGAATAATTTAATTAGGAAAATAGGGTCGTTACAACCTTAGTGCTGAACTTTATATTTTGACCGAGAAAAATTTTTGCGGAGAGTTTTCGACCGAGAAATTAATCTGATCGAAAACCTAGCGAGCAAAATTGAAATTGCGCAAATACTCACAGAATACGAATTAACGCTGGTTCAAGCAAAAACAACGAATTAGACAGTGAAATTGCAGGTAATTGATCGAAATCAACTAATGACTATGCACGAACTGGCAATTAAACAGGTCATGAAGCAAAATATATCGAATTTAAGCAAAATCATTACGTGTCCAAACTGTTCTTTGCGTGAACAGTAACTTTTCAAATTCTATCAAATCAGCTAAATCGATGTTCTAAACGCTACCGATCTAATCGCAACTTATTTCTAGCACGTAAACAAGCACAGAAACATCAAATTCAGGTCAAATAATTGTTGGGATATGCCCTCGGAAAGCCATTCGAGGATGTAATGAATAGGGCATAAACATGAACCTATTATTCACACTTTAATATTTGGATATTGTATTCAAACATTTATTTATGGAATTTACAAAAGCCATATTATTTATTTACCTATCCAGTCTTACTTGGCATCCGGTAAGACGGTAAATAAATAAATCACATATATACGAGTTTAGTCACCGATTCTCATGGGATGACAGAGGGGGCACCGGTGAGCTATTATTCTCGGATATTAAATTAGTCCATAAGTCTTAGACTTCAGTAGGGTGACTGAATGTCGACCATGACTTATTTGTTGACGACTCTAAAATGGTTGTGCCAACCATTCACTTGGGAAGTGGGAGGTCGTAACATTGATATGAGTTGGATCGGGGATTAACTTATATTTGGACACGACTCGTAGTCGACGATCACATGGCTAATTACTCGCTGAGTGTCAATGATCGATCGATTGACTACAGTAGTGTGCGTGGACCTTAGACTGAAGGGTCATTGACAGAGTTGGCTTCGGGGTCCTGACTTGTCACTAGTTTGCTAGGCTCGCCTTGTTCGAGGTTGAACATGGGCCAGCGGCGACATGCAGTCTTGACAACAAAGTGCAACTACTGGGCATTGACAGTCGTGAGGGATTCACAACCTCGCAAGTAATCGAGGTATATGTTCTATGCATATTCGGGGACGAGGAATTACAGAATCTTTGCGAAGTATAAAAACTAACTCACGTGGGACATGGAGTGTAGTTTAGTAATTTCCTCGTCACGATTTAGACATAGTGTCGGGTTAGTGAGATTTACATTACCATGTCTCTCACTCGATCGGGACATAAGTGAAGGGTCTATACGTCTGACGATAATCTATAGTCGGTTCGTAGATCGAAGATCGTACTCAACACTGGATCTATTCGGTACCACGGTTGGCTAGGTGCTTACCGAATTCTTGGATTCCTCCCTTGCCGGGTTGAGACGAACCAAGAGAATCGCGCTTAAAAAGGATCACTGAGACAGTATCTGATAAAGTGAGATGTGTTATTATTTAACGAGCTTGGAGTCGTTAATGAAATGTCAAATAAAGTTTTAGAAACTATATTTACATGGGCTTAGATTCCCGAAACGTAACAAATAAGAATGGAGCGTAGATATGGTTCACAACCACGAGCGAGGCTCGTCACGGTTGTGAAGCCCGCCTGAAAAGTAGCAACAGATTCAAAAATTCATATCTCCCAATCTAGACCACGGATTGAGAATCTCTTTGGTCAGAATCAAGATTGGTGAATTCTACACTTCCCAACGTTCGCAACGAGGGGTTTTTCGAATTATTCCGATGTCGTTTGGTATTGCTCCCAATGGCTAGACGCAGCTCGGTTTGGGCGTTAGGACTCGTCAGACGAATCAGTCGGTTTGGCGTGGCTTGAGAAGTTTTACAACTTCTACTTCGTTTCTCTAGTTTTTATTTTCCAACTATATCAACCAAGTTCTAAACTTATTCCCTTTTCTATTCTTTTATTTTTAATAATTTCAATTCGTCCCTTGAGGTCAATTTAGTCCCTCAAGTTTAAATACTAAAATAATTAAATGCAATCTAATTATTTTAATTATAATTGAGCCTCACTTAGTTAATTAATTAATCACTTAAGACAATCTTAAGTCCTAATTATTTCCATGACCATCACTGGAATTTAACCAAGTCGTCGACACCTCGTATCAACTATGCCACAACCTCAACGAATCTCATTCGTTAAGTTTCAGAGAAAAGCCCGCCGTTTTCGTTCGAGTTCATTACCATTAGGTCCGTCTCAACTGGCATGGAAGGAATCCACGAGTCCCGGTATTCGCCTAGCCAATCCCGCGGTACCGGACATATACCAGTTGAGAACGAATTTTGATCTAATCGAAATTCGGGCAAACGGACTATAGTGTATACTTTTAAATACTTCTTACGCCTTTCACTTGCGTCCCGGTTAGGTGAGAGCCATGCAAATGCAAACTCACTAACCTAACACTATGTTATAATCGAGAGCGAACCGATTATTTAAACTCCGCTCCGCATCTAATACGAGCAAGTTTTCTAAGCTTCGGTCGAAGACTTTATAATCGTCGTTCTCCTATTACCTCATAGGACATTAACCTATACGAATATAGGCAGTGAATTCCGATAGCAGTCAAAGCCCGACAATCACCTCCGTAAAGTCGGTTGCGTTTCGTCACTGGCCCGTGTCCCATTTCTGAACACTTACGGACCTAGTCAACTAGCGACAAACCGAAATTGCGAAAGCAAATCCGGCAGTGACCCTATCTGTCTGAGGTTGCTATAGTCATTCGTTCAATCATTGACAACATCCTAGCCATGTGATTGACACGAATACGAGCCGAATGTCCTACGCGATCTTTCCGATCACCGATATCTCCATCATGACCCACAACCTCTCAGGTAATCGGTGACACTACTGATACTATGTGGTCGTCAATGGATAAGTCATATTCGGATATTTGGTCACCCACCTAGAATCCTTAGACTTATGAACTTTTTATTTAATGCCGACATTAAGAATCGTCCGGTGTCTTCTCTCTCGTCCCCACGAGAATCAGACGACCAACTCAAATATTTGGGTGTTATATATTTATCGCACTGTCGGATGCCAAGCAGACTTTAAAGTCGATAAATAAATAATAATGCCTTTATTATAAAGAAAATCATATTCACTAATTTAGTTGACAGTATATACAATAAAACTGTCTATTAACCTATACATCATCGTGTGCCCTATACTATTCCTAGTCCTCGTATGGCATTCCGAGCGCACACGCCCTAACAGCCTCCCACTTCCACTCGAATGCCATGCGCTGCACCTAATGCCAGTCACAATGGTATCGTAGCCCCATCTTGTCCAGATGCTGTTCCATAACTGCTTGGGACAAGGGCTTCGTGAGCGGGTCCGCCACGTTTTCTGCGGTGGCGAGTTTCTGCACGACGACCATCCCATTTTCAACGAACTCACGTAATATGTGATATTTTCTCTCGATATGTTTGGCTTTGCTATGAGATTGTGGTTCCTTTGCTCGCGACTGCACCGCTATTATCGCACAAAAGTTTAAGCGGTCTGTCAGCAACTGGTACCACAGTAAGTTCCTCCAAGAACTTTTTCATCCAAACTGCTTCTTTAGCTGCCTCTGAGGCTGCTATGTATTCTGCTTCACACGTGGAATCGGTAGTTGTGCTTTGCTTGGAGCTTCTCCAAGACACTGCCCCACCTTTGAGCACGAATGCAAAACCTGAAGTAGATTTTCGGTCATCCACGTCCGACTGGAAGTCCGAATCGGTGTAACTAACTACTTCTAGTCCCGCTCCTCCATAAACCAGCGTTAAGTCTTTAGTCCTTCTAAGGTATTTAAAGATATTCTTAACGGCTGTCCAATGTTCTTCCCCTGGGTTTGCCTGAAACCGACTAACCACGCTCAGACGTAGGCAATGTCCGGGCGTGTACACAACATCGCGTACATCAGACTACCCACTGCAGACGCATAGGGTATTCCACTCATTCGTCGTCTGTCTTCATCACTTTGAGGTGACATTAATTTCGACAAATGGATCCCATGTCGCATAGGTAAGAACCCTCTCTTAGAGTCATCCATTCTGAATTTCTTCAGGATTTTCTCTAAGTAAAGGGCCTGAGATAAGCCGACCGTATGGTTCGCTCGATCCCTGAACAAGCGAATACCGAGAATATACGTTGCTTCTCCCAGGTCTTTCATGGAAAACTCGGTTGAAAGCCACGCTTTCACCGACGAGAACATCCCAATGTCGTTTCCTATCAAGAGGATATCATCCACGTACAATACAAGGAACCACACCATACTCCCACTGCTCTTTCTGTAGACTCATCGCTCATCTACATTTTTCACGAATCCAAAGTTCCGAATTGCATCATCGAAACGTAGGTTCAAGATCCGAGAGGCCTGTTTCAGTCCGTAAATGGACCGCTTCAGTTTGCACACTTCGTGAGCATCTGCATGCGACTCAAACCTTTTGGCTGCTCCATATAGATCTCCTCCTTGAGGAATCCGTTAAGGAACGCCGTTTTGACGTCCATCTGTCAAATCTCATAATCATAGTGCGCAGCTAGCGCGAGTATTATCCGGATAGACTTGATCATAGCTACAGGCGAGAAAGTCTCCTCATAGTCGACTCCCCCTTTTTGGTTATAGCCCTTGGCAACCAACCTGGCCTTGTATGTCTCAACTTGTTCGTCAGATCCAATCTTTCTTTTGTAGATCTATTTATAACCGATTGGTGTAAAACCACTCGGTAGGTCTACAAGAGTCCAGACTTTGTTAGAGTACATTGAGTCCATCTCACCCCGCATAGCCTCAATCCATCTCGTTGAGTCAATATCGGATATAGCTTGATCGAAAGTAGCGGGATCTTCTCTTAGAAGTCCCCTAGTCGCAACGTAATCATGTTTGACGTGTGACATGCCATACCGTTGTGGTTGGCATGGCACCCTTTCTGATCGTCGCAAGACTGGTTCACTCAGACCATTTGAATCCTGTGTGTGCGTTTCAGTCGACTGCTCCTCGAAAGTGACCTCACGGCCAACGCCAAAATCTCGAATGAACTCTTCCTCGAGAAAATGTGCGTGTAGGCCCACAACGATTCCTCTGATCATCGTGCAAATAGAATAGGAACCCCATAGAGTCTTCGGGGTAACCTATGAAACGTCCTTTTATTGACCTAGACTCCAATTTATCTGTTTTCAGCTTTTTAACATAGGCGGGGCAACCCCAAATCCTAATATGTGATAAGCTGGGTAAACAACCAGTCCATATCTCATACGGAATGCCGTTAACAGTCTGATTTCTGTGGTTAGAATTTCAGGTCTATCGGACATCGTTTACCCCTTGATCTGCGTGAAACAAGAAGCTGTCGCAAACCTGCCGAAAGCGTCATGACCGTGAAGGGTACTGCCCTAGGCCGTGAAGCACAACAGTGAGCTCATTTTGTGCCCAGACAGTGTCACCGCCGTGAAGGACTTGACCCTGGCCGTGAAGTCTATTGTCATGGCCGTTAGTGGCCTTGTCTCAGGCCGTGAACCGACAGTTTTTGCTCAAAAATTGTCCAAATCAAGTCCAAATTCATCCATTGTTTTCGTTAGATTTGTGGGATAGTCATTTGATGATTTAAAAACAAGGGAATCAAACAAAATTGAGTCATGTAGGACATGATTCAATTTTATCAAAGTTAAAGTCATATTCAAGGTTGAAAAATTGATTTTAAGCTAAGGACTTGCAAATTTCGTCCATGATTAAATTATTGCTTATTTCTCACTCTAACTTTGAGTTTAGAGAGAGGTGAGAGCATATTTTGTTCTTTGAGAAAAACTTAAGTGTGTTTGAGTTTTTAGTAAATCAAACACAAACAAAACTCTTATGAAACATCTTCCCCTCCTCTCTAGCCATCCTTGGGAGGAGGTTGAATTTAGATACGTCCCGGGGTCGGCGTGACGATCTTGCCAAGGCGTTGGAGCTCAGAGAGGTCACGACGTTGCTCGGAGAGGACTACGACAACCGGGACGGCGAAGCGAGAGCTTGGGATCTTCGCGATGAGGGTAAGCTTCGAAAACCCTTATTACATGTCATGCATATTTTCTTTACATAACCAATCGATCCGGGGCTCCTTACGGAGATCCGAGAAAAATTTTTAAACTTTTGCTGCACCCGCGATTCGATCTCGGGGCACCCGGGGTTCCCCGGCAGTGGTATCAGAGACATGCCTGGTTTTAAAAAACGACATAAATGAACCCAAAATGATCTCGGTTGTGCAGATCACTGAGTCACTCGAGCGTCATTGCATGAGTTGGCCTCAGTTTGAGTTTGCAAATCGAGCGGTCCGACGTATTGCAGTATCATGGTGAAAAACCGTAGCGGTTGTCTCCTCGCGGATTATAATTTTACTTTTGGAGATGACTTTACGGGTGTACTTTTACAAAGATTGCTTAGAGCTAGTGGTCTAGAGTAGATTTGCGTAAAACACGTTAGAGTTGTTTGAACGAAAATTTTCAGCGATACCTAAGACAAAAAAAGTGAGGCTTGTTGGCTTGGGGCGAAGCCTTGACGCCAACGACTTCCGATTCGAGTTTGAGGGACTCGTCGAAAGCTAAAAAACGAGTTGTTGCCCCTTGTCGTGCGTTAAATTACGCATTACTTCTAACGGGACTGTGACATTCAGTAGATCCGGGTCTAAACTCCAGTGATGGCGAAGTCCGACTTCGGTGGAGTAGCGATAAGGTCCGCTGGCGTTGTTTTTGTGTTCAGGGCAGCATTAAACATCCGATGGGCCGATAAGGTTTTGGCCCAATTCCATTCATTTCAGGACTTTGAAAGATTGGGTCATGTTAATAGCTCTAATGGGCCTTCAAATAGTTTAAGCCCAATAAGTAACCCTATTGGGCCTAATGGGCCTGGCCCAAGACAAGCCCAAATTTCGTTTCGGCTTCTTTGAGTGTTTGTTGTCGCATACGTATTTATGTTGTTTATGTATGATAAGTTAATGACGTCAACGTGGACTTAGGCTCTATTTTCGGGTGATATGTTAATGGTGACAAGGTTCCCCCAAGGTTGTATTTTATTTGATATTATACGGGTTTTCCAGGACACCTGATCCCCCCCGTTTTGTACTTTATTAATTTTTAGAAAAATTAGTTTAAGTATGGTGGCTGTACGAGTACGAGGCGAAAATACAAAAGAAGTCGTTCAAGGACTTGGAGATCGCTCGGAGACATGGCGTTACCCCAAAGAAAGATGTTATTTTTGTAAAATAAATGTAGTGGAGTAGAAATCGTCCACGCTGGTCGTCTTGTAGGCAAACTAGGTTTACCGCGATTTTGTGCAAGTTTGTTGACGTTACATGCATTATTAATAGCTTTCATGTGAGACGTATCTCCCGTTGGACAAAATACTAACTGAGTAAAGGGACTTGGTTCCTGTCTTCTATCAAGCTCGGAACTGTTGCCGCTTGAGTGTGCGTGCGGTTTGTTCCGAGTTATCAGCACCAAATATTTTGCTCTTATCGTAGTCAGCTCGGGTGCATTAAGACATTTAAAGTCAAGCTCGTTAATGATACGGCTTGAGTGTATGTGCGGTTTGTTCCGAGTTATCGGTGCAAAACATTTCACTCTTGTCGTGGATATTTTGGCTGACTGTCAAAATGCCGCTCTCCGAAACATATTCACGCCTTCTAAAGTGTTATCCTACGGGCGGGAATTTCTAAATGTTAAGATTGAGCCAGACGTTGATAGATCGCACTTAGACCGGTTATTTCCCAATTATTCCTGTTAGTGTGAGGGTTCCTGACCGGAGACGAAGTTGTCGAAACACTCATGAGATGGTCTCGTGTGGGACACAAGGCCGTCTATGGGTTCGTGTGGGACAAGGCGCCGTCCGATTAATGGGACAACAAACTGTTAGGTTGAGGCTTATTTCTGCGGAGCAGGGAACTCAACCTCACTATGAAACCATCAACGAGGTTTCCGAAATCTCTATCGAGAGAATGAGATGTTGAGAAAAATAGTGTGAGTCAGGCCAAGTGAAAAAGTCCTTATCAGAGCCTAACGAATAATACGTTCAACACGATAATTGTTATGTCTTCTGCATTATATTCATTTCTGTTATGATTGACAAACCCATTATATTTGTATGCTGCTTTGTTGTTCGGTGGGACTGAACAATATGAATTTGATCCAACCTAAGGATGGTCCTAATATGGATTTTTAGAAAATGCATATTCTCGTAAAATGGATCGTTTAGTAATAATTTGCAACTAGCCATTGTGGCATAAGTTGGCATAAAGTATTACTCTATAAAATGGGCTATAGAAGGAGCAATCTTGGATAGCTCAATAATTGATATTCATTAAGCCTATCGGTCCAATACGCATAAAGAATAAAAGAACGTATTAGAAGGGTCGAATTCGGTTGGACAAGTATTTTAAAAGGCGGGGCATTGGAAGTAGAACTTACCTAAACCTTGAGTTTAAGTGCCTTCTATTAAGAATAATATGTTTATGAAACTAATTAATCTTAAACATCACACTGGATTCTAAATAAGCTGAGATGGTACTCACTTATGAGTTTAGAACGTACTAGATTCCAGTGGGAGTTTTCAGCATTGAGAGATTAAGATCAGTGTAAAATGTGGACAAAGTGTCCAAATAATTACATTGTATATGTTGACCTTTTTGGTCCATGAGCGTTAGAGAGTTTTGATGTACTATGTAATTGTAATGACGTTAGATCTATAAATTAAGCAATTCGATAAATGATCAATATGATGTCTAAGTATATGAAAATATTCAAACATGCATTGATTATGAGCTATAATTTGGTTAAAGTGTTGAATATTTGATTCACTTGTGACTCTGTGATTTATTGGTGAAACTATGTGATCGCATGTTATAGGCAGCTCATGTGATATGATATATCGTTCTGTGCTATATATGGAATAACGCATGAGATATCCTACCGAGTCATAAAAGGAAAATATGCTGTTTATATTTGGAAAGTGATATATCTGTTGAAAATCGTTTATTCCATGACGCAAATCACATTTGTGATTCTTTGCATGCTTTCCACTGAATTTAATGTGCGATATTAAATTGATATCTTTCCTTATACTGATTGGAATATTATATTTAGGAAGATCTGATTTAATAGACTTTGTGGATAAGGTGCTTTTATATGGTATATGCTAGAAACGGATGTGATCTCTGAAATATGGAAAGTTGTGGCATGGCATGTTAATTCGTGATAGCTGTTGATCTGATTTATGTGCTAAACATGATAAATATATTGATCTGATGCTATGTGCTATACATGGAAAATGTTTGATATGATGCTATCTCATGTGCTATACATGGAAAGTAATTTTGGATTAACTTATTCTAGAAACTGATAGTAGGGAATCACCTATGGAAAGTTCTGTTATGGTAAAAATAATTCGAAACAATTGAATATGCCTTGAGAACGAATCTGAGCTTTATATGGAATATAATCATGCTTTATTGAGCTTATAACCGTTGTGATGATTTTGTAGAAGCATGATTTACATGGCATGTTGATTCTCGAAAATTACATGGACTATATGCTTGGTGATTAAAATCTTGATCTTATTTTCCATGTAAAGTGTTGAGAGAAAAGGTTTATATATGAGCAACACTTCATAATTTCGAGCTACTTAGAATTTACGAACCTACGACTATAAGCGTATTGAGCAGAAACAATATTGAGAGATTCCTGAGCGATCATTAGCGATAGCTTTCTGCCTACCTGAACGATCACTTGCGAAGTACTGACCTTAGTAAGATATTCCAAACCTCCCACCATATATTCTGTCTTCGGACGGTTGTCTTCGGACGTGAGCAATATACCAAGAAGGCAAGGTCGACGTTTACGCACACGTGAAGGGAAGGACGAGTTCCGGAGGCCCTTCGGTAGTCAGCTGTGTCTGTCGGGATCAGGAGATTCCGAGCAACGAAACTCGGCGTGTGGTAACCTAGTGTGTCTAGTGTTCGACGTCTTCGGTTGTGAATTGGGCTAATAAATTAGTTTTGTATCCAGCTACGGTGCGTTATAGTGATTGGTTAAACTCTTGGGGAGCATACCCGAAGGAGAGGAGTAAACCCCAGTTGGTGATATAACCTCTATGAAAATTCTGTCTCGTATTTACTTTACAGTTATTTCCTTTTCGATGTGAGACAGACCCGACACACATCTGATGTTACTAGGATATATCAGGCATACTCGTCATAAGCATCAGTAGGCATCTCTAAGTCATTACATCTTAGCATTTGTGAAAATATTTTTATAAGCCTAATTCCCCCCTCTTAGGCGCACTTTTATCTTCATTAGGTATCAGAGCGGGTTACTCAAATGACGGGCCTAACAAACATGAGTTAAAGCACTAATGGGTTCTTCGAGTTTTTATGTTTTTGTAGAGGGACAATCCCATTTCAGGCCACCACTCTTCGATGGAACTAACTAAGCCATATGGAAAAACCGTATGAAGGAATTCCTGCTTGCTGCTGACTATGATCTGTGGGGTATCATCACTACTGGACCATACAATCCCAAAAAGGCGGATGGAACTCCAAAAGAAGGTGCTGAATACGATGCAACAGACAAGCGAGGAATCTCCCTGAATGCCAAAGCAAAGAACATGATTGCCTGCGCGCTTACAAGAGAAGAATACAATCGTGTGAGCTCATGCGAATCTGCTAAAGATATGTGTAGACCTTTTTGGTCCAAAAGGTTATGAGAGTTTTGATTATTCCAAGTAATTATGTAAATTGGGGGGTACAAATTAGAAAACCTGATGCATGTTATGTGATGTTTAAGTATGTGCAAATGTTCGATTAAGCGCTTAAATGTGATTGAACTAATAAGAAAATCGAATTTGTGTGATCTTAAGCTTAACTGGAATATCTATGTGATCACCTGGTTATGAACGTTTTCGTATTAATGGAATCTCGTTGCGTGCTCTATATGGAAAATATATCATGTTATGTGATATGCAAACTGTTTGCGAGATTGAGTTATTTTAGGAAAGAATATCGATGTGATCACACGGATATGAATGACTATGCTGTAAATATGGAAAAGATATTCTGATTGAGCTGAAACATGATTGATCTATTTTAGGAAAGAATATCAATGATATATCCGTTGAGTGCAATATTTTGTGACTCTTAAAATCAGTGAATCATGATCTATCTTTCCTTATGCGACTTAGGATTTATATTATGGAAAGTGATTAATCGATTGGGCTTATATGTGGTAAGATGCTGATTAAGTCTATTTATGGAATGAGCTGAAATCTGATGAGATCACCATACATGGAAAGTATGCTTTGCATTATACTCAGTAGATCAAATCTTTTTCTGTGCGAATTGGCTATCATATTTTGGGAAAGAAATCAGTTGATTGAGCTTACCGTTGAAAATATGCTGACTGGAATATATATGGAATATGCTGACGAATGGATGAGATTACTGTGGAATAAATGTTAATCTGTGGTATTTATGGTAAGTGATCATGCATGACCGTTGAGCTTAATTGGTTTATTCTTGGCATGATTGTTTGAGTTAATGCACGTGATTATTGAGCTTTATCTTGCATATTCTGTGCTTAACTTTCCTTGTGAAGTGTAGAAGCGATTATTGGGTCTATATAGAAGGAAACACTTCACGATTGAAGGGCAGACAACGAACACACAAGCTATCGAATTCCTTAGACGATTTGAGCTTTACTTTGCGATTAATTCGTAGTTTATGATTGAGCTTTCATTTGCGAATCTGTACCTTTGAGCGATCCTTTGAAACTCCAAATCCCAAACCCTTGTCTTCGGACGTGTGAGCACACAAAGGAGCACGAGTGGAGTCTTACGCACGTGGAGGGATGAATTTTGTGGATTCGGTGGCCCTTCGGTAGCAAGCTGCATTCAGTCGGGGAATAGGTTTCCTGGGTAAACGACGTGGATCGAAACTTGGCGTGCATCAGCCTATAACGAGGTCTAGTGTCCATTGTGCTTCGGTTGTGTAAGGGTCAATCATAGTGTAACCGGTAACACTTAGTGATTGATTGGAACTCTTGGGGAGATCACACCCAAGGACAGGATTAAACCCCAGTTGGGGATATAACCTGTATAAAAATCTCGTCTCACTCTACTTTCTGCTATTTTACTTTTCTGTGAGACAAACCCGGAACACACAATAATATCTAGGTGATATCATATAAACCATTTCTGAAACTAACGTGATATTTTGAAACAGGGTTAGGGAGATAACTTTGATACTCGTACTGATTTATGGGAAATAACATACTCTGCAAATATCTTCTTAAAGAAAAGTATTTTTCAAAGAAGAACAAGCCAAATTTTTTATAGCCTAATTCACCACCCCCCTCTTAGGCATATTTTACACTTCATTTGGTATCAAAGCGGGTTACTCAACGAAAGGCCTAACACGCCTGAGTTAAGATCTAATGGCTTTTTCGAGTGATGTTTTTGCAGAGGGTCAATCCCACTCTAGGCCACCTCTCTTCGATGGAACGAACTACGCAGTGTGGAAGAATCGCATGATCGAATTTTTCATCGCTGTCGACTACGATCTTTGGGAGACAATCATGAACGGACCATATACGGCTGCGAAATCCGATGGAACCCCAAAGGATGCTAAAGATTACACTGCTGATGACAAAAAGGGAATCACGCAAAACGCAAATGCAAAAAACATGCTCGCATGAGCACTCACACGGGAAGAATACATTCGGGTCAGTTCCTGCTCATCGGCAAAGGCCATATGGGATATGCTCCAAGTTACTCATGAAGGAACTCAACGAGTTGTGCAATAAAGACTAGCTCTGCTCACTCATCAGTACGAACTATTCTAGATGGAATCTGACGAGAATATAAGCCAGATGTACGCCAGATTCATGGGAATGATCAACCAAATGTTCTCTCTCGGCAAGAAGGTTCCCGACAGTGAACAAGTGAGAAAGATACTGAGATCACTGCCGCGAGAGTGGAATGCCGAAGTTATTGCCATCTACAAAGCAAAGGATCTACAAGCACTTAGCATCTCCGAACTGATTGGATCGCTTATCTCCTACGAGATGATTCAAACGTCAATGAATGAGAAGTCGCAAACCAAAAATCAGAAGTCTATCGCATTCAAATCCAACCAAGAAGAATCTGATTCTGACGATGAATGAGAATGCCTGATGAACGACCTAGCCATGCTTACAAAGAGATTTGAAAGATTCGAACAGAAAAGGAGATTCAAAGGGAACTCCAACAAATTCCAGAACAAAAACAAGGGAATCTCCATGTCAGGGAAGAAATTTCAGAAATGCTTTCGGTGCAACAAACCAGGCCACTATGCACATGAATGCCCAACCAATAACGATGAGAAACCAAGGAAGCAGAAGGCCATGGTGACAGAATCTAACGACTCTAAAATGGAACAAAGTGAGGACGAGGATAACGCTTACATGGCTGACGAGGATCAGGCAGTTGATGGAGGATACGTTTCGTACGCTAACGACGCAAAAGCCAAAATCGTGGGAGTCGGTACTTTTGGTAACAATTTAAATATCACTATAGATAATGTACGGTTTGTTAGGAACTTAGAACATAATTTAATTAGCATTAGCCAACTATGTGATGATGGACATACCGTAGCTTTCGCCAAAGACAAGTGTCTTGTCAAAAAGGGTGATGAGATTGTGTTTAGTGCGGCTAGACATGGTAACATTTACTGCATCACTCTTGATGATATTGCTAACCAAAATGTCAAGTGTCTAGCAGTTACGCAGGATATCACATGGTTATGGCATAGACGTCTGGGACATGCTAACATGGAACTGATGTCTCACATATCATGCAATGAATTAGTGAGAGGTATTCCAGATATGAAAGCCACCAAGGACAGAATCTGTAAAGCGTGCCAAATGGGAAAACAGACCAAGACGTCCTTTAAACCGAAGAATGTGATCTCTACGTCCAGACCACTGGAACTGCTGCATCTTGACCTTTTTGGTCCGGTACAGGTTATGTCATTGAAAGGTAAACGATACGCCTTTGTTATTGTAGACGACTATACTAGGTACACATGGGTCTTATTTCTTGCACACAAAAGTGAGGCTTTAGATAATCTTGTGCCACTGATTAAGAAGCTAGAAAATGAGAAAGAGATGAAGGTCCGTAAGATTAGGAGTGATAACGTTCTAGAATTTGATAGTAAATCCTTTGCATCTTTTTGTGACGAAAATGGTTATAGTCATAATTTTTCAGCCCCTATTACGCCTCAACAGAACGGAGTGGTCGAGAGGAAGAATAGATTATTACAATAAATGGCTAGGACTATGTTGAGCGAATATAATACTCCCAAACATTTTTGGGCCGAAGTGTTGTGGCATGTTATGTCTCGAATAGGATTTTCCTTAGACCGATTATTAAGAGAACTCCCTATGAACTTTGGAACGATAAAACCCCTAACATAGGATATTTCCATGTATTTGGCGGCAAATGTTTCATTTTGAATGATAGGGATAAAAGAGGAAAATTCGAATCCAATGTAGATAAAGGGATATTTCTAGGTTACAGCCTTCATTCCAAAGCTTTTCGAGTGTTTAATAATAGGAAGAAGACTGTTCAAGAATCTGTGCATGTTACGTTTGATGAATTTCCTGACGCAGATGCTACTGAGGAAGGTATAGTTGTGTCTCCTGCAGGTATACAGGTTACTGACAAAGGAGTGAACGCAATTCCATTGGAACTAGATACTGAGTCAGAGGAACCTGAGGCTTCAGACGAACAACAGCGCAGAAAATTCAAACATGCATCCAGCCATCCCACTGAACAAGTCATAGGGAATATCACTTCAAGGATCAAAACGAGAGCAACTGCACGAAACGATATTGCTGAGGAATCACATGACGTGCTGTTGTCAACCATGGAACCTAAGACAGTGAATGAAGCGTTTGACGATGAATCGTGGGTGATTGCCATGGAAGAAGAGCTGGCACAATTTGAAAAGAGCCAAGTGTGGACTCTTGTGGAAAGACCTAGCGACAAGTCCATAATAGGCACGAAGTGGGTGTTTCGCAACAAACTGGACGAGAACGGTAACGTGACACGAAATAAGGCCAGGTTAGTTGCCAAAGGTTATTCCCAAGAAGAAGGTATAGATTTTCAAGAAACCTTTGCACCCGTAGCTAGACTCGAGTCTATACGTATTTTACTTGCATATGCATCTTTTAAAAGATTCAAGCTTTTTCAAATGGACGTGAAAAGTGCATTTTTAAATGTTTTTATAAATGAGGAAGTTTATGTCGAGCAACCTCCCGGTTTTGAAAAAGAAGAATTTTCAAATCACGTCTTTAAATTAAACAAAGCTTTATATGGTTTAAAACAAGCCCCTAGGGCATGGTATGAAAGACTGAGTAGGTTTTTGCTTGACATGGGCTTTACAACAGGAACAATAGATAAACTCTGTTTATAAAGTGCGAAGGGAATCACATACTACTTGTGCAGATATACGTTGATGATATCATATTTGGTAGCACTGACATCACTCTTTGCGAGAATTTTTCTAAGTCTATGCAACAGGAATTTGAGATGAGCCTAATGGGAGAACTCACGTACTTTCTTGGATTGCAAATCAAGCAATTGGATACGGGAACATTCATATCTCAAACGAAGTACACGAAGGAACTACTTGAAAAATTCGGAATGGCTGATTCCAAGGTACTTCCCACTCCTATGCACCAGAACGCTAAAATTGACAGTGATGAACAAGGTACGCCTTTTGACCAAACTAAGTATAGGGGTATGATCGGAAGTTTGCTATACCTTACGGCAAGCAGACCCGAAATTATGTTTGCTACTGGTCTATGCTCTAGATATCAATCGAGTCCTAGGGAATCTCACTTGACAGCAGTTAAGCGAATACTTAGATATTTGAAGGGAACAATCAATCATGGTATGTGGTATCCAAATTCCAAGGAATTCCCATTAATGGGATACTCGGATGTGGATTACGCCGCTTCTAGGGAAGATAGGAAAAGCACTAGTGGTACTTGCCAAATACTAGGGAATTCCCTTGTAACTTGGTCCAGTCGAAAACAAAATGCCGTGGCCCTATCCACAACCGAAGCCGAATATATGGCCTTAGGAAGTTGTTCTCAGCAAATCCTTTGGATGAAACAGACCTTGAGTGATTACGGTTTAAGGTACGACCAAATTCCTATTTTCTGTGATAGTACTAGTGCCATTAGTATCACTAAGAATCCCGTACACCACTGTCGAACTAAGCATATAGAAGTGAAACATCATTTTATTCGAAATCATATTCAGAAAGGGAATATCAGCGTGAACTTCGTGGGAACTAATGATCAGTTGGCTGATATCTTCACGAAACCCCTTATTGAGAGTAGATTCTGTGATATCCGTGACCGATTAGGAATTATTGAGCTCAAATAGGAAAGGTAACTAGATTATGTTAGGCTTTAGTACTTCCTTGATCTTATCCTTTAGGATCTCTGCGATTTTATTCCTTGATTCTATTAATAAATATCTTCATTATCTTTTCAAATCCTTTCCATCCATGAAGAGATTATTTTTAGACTTTCTTCGACATTTATGTCAAAATCTAATTTCAGCCAATTTTTTCTTTGAGCTCTGATCTTTACTTAATTCCTCCTTAATTCCCGCGAGATATCCCTTTATCTTGAGTTAACGGGCAGTTTCCTTCACCACTAAGTATTCTTTTAAATTCAAATTTTAAAATCCCTTCCTTATCTGACACATGTCTTATCGAGATCACATCCCTCTTTAACTTCTTTCCATCCTTATCCAAACAGACCCTATCTTTATAAACCGTTACTCCTTTGATTTTTCATTCCATTCAAACCCTAAGCTCTTCACTTCAAACCTTCATCCTTCAAATTTTCGATCTCAACCATGGTGAAAACAAAAGGCGCCGGATCTAAGTCCGACAAAAAGCGAGAGGCTGCCCTAATCGAAACCCCACTCTCTCCAAAAGCCACCCATTCCAAGTCAAAGAGCAGTCCTAAATCCACGAAATCTCCCACGAAACCGAAGAGAAGAAGGCTAAGATTGATAAAATCCCTGTTCACTGTCCTGCCTCTTCCCATGACGAGTCTGCCCCGCTTGAGAAACCTGCCTCTCCAGAAAAGTCTGTCTCTGCTCAGATAGAGTCTCCTTCTCGAGACAAAGCCCCCTCAGTGGATCAGCCTGAGAAGGCCATGTTCAATCCTGTAAATCCTGAGGAGATCACCGACGAGATCAAATTTCTGACTGAGAGCGCCAAAGAACTACATGAGAAACTCCAGAAGCGGCGAGTTGCACGAGGAAGAAGTGTCAACTTTGACGAACTGGCTGAGAGCCAAGTGGCGACGTGGCTGACGGAGTACGGCTGGGAAAACTTTCTGAGGATAGACAAGTCTGTGTATGTTGAGGCGGTGAAGCTGTTCTACGCCAATCTCACTTTCGTTGAAGACGAAACGGAGATTACAGTAAAATCTTATGTGCTTGGGACGAACTTAGAATGGAATAGCTCGAAGGTGAACGAGATGTTGGGTGTTGCGAACGAAGGGTTGTGCTACTTCGACTTCGTCCACTGGTCTACGTCTGAGGTACCCCCGCGTGACTGTGTGAAAGCTCTATGGAACTCCCCCCTATAAGCCTAAGTTCTCTGAAGGTGAAGCTCTCAACAAACTTCCTGTCAATCTATTCTTCCTTTACAAAGTTCTGCACTTTACCCTCTGGAGCGCCCGAGTTGGCAGTGGCGGCCATTCCACCACTATGAACAACATGAGCATGTTGACTCTCTTTCTGGTATCCCAAAATAAGCCGCTCAATCTAGGTTACTTTATTCTTAAGTATATGGTCCATGCCATTAAGAGCTCTGATAAGGAACTTCCATATGGAAGGCTGCTTACGCACCTGCTTGATTTCGAGGGAATCTTTTTTCCCAAGGCTTGGGAAGATAGCTCAAAGCATGCAGTAGATATGGTTACACTGAAGCGAGTTGGTATACGCTATGATGAAAGACGAGGCTGGTGCAAGACCAGGGATCTGAAATCCCCCTCAAAGAGTCCGATCAAGAAGAAAAGGGACGACGATAGCGACGACGAGCAAGGAACGATCGCAGATCTGGAAAAGAGTATCAAGGGCCTGAAGGATGAGAACCGCAAAAAGTTCAAAAAGATCTCACGGAACTTCAAAAGGGTTAACAAGTATCTGAAGGAGATCTCTGCGGCTCTTAATATCGCTGAATCCTCATCTGCCTCATCCGATAGCGATTCCAGCCTTTAGATCTTTGTTCCTTAGTAATTCCCTAGCTCTGATAGGATTAGTTCTAGTTTGTTTTTTTCGCTGGTTATTGGGTTTGAGGGTCGAGGTTGGTTGCAGGTTTAGGTATGTTGATGGTGTTTGTCCCTCCTTTTTGATGCTGAAGGGGGAGAAGTCTAGGCAATTAATGCCTTATTTTGTTATTTTGGAATGATATAATATAATCGGCTTGCTTGCTTTTAAATGCTTATGTCTTAATCCTCTTTGTGCTTGAGTTTGTGACTTGTTAAGGATTAAGGAATTCCGCACATAGGCAGGGGGAGCAAACTGATGTGATGTGATAACTTGAGACATTCCATGGTAACTTGAGATGTTCCATATGATATAACCTGGTAATTGCTAAATTTTTTCTGTTGTGCTTTACATAGGAATATTAGCAATTAGACAGGCGGAGCATGCCTTAAAATTTGATAAATTTATTTGCTCTGATATGTCACATGCTTTGATACTTAAACATGCTACGTGCGTGCTTCATATCGAGTGTACTCATATGCTTAAGATAGGCATTAATTACTTGTCATCATCAAAAAGGGGGAGATTGTAGACCTTTTTGGTCCAAATGGTTATGAGAGTTTTGATTATTCCAAGTAATTATGTAAATTGGGGGGTACAAATTAGAAAACTCGATATGCATGTTATGTGATGTTTAAGTATGTGAAAATGTTCGATTAAGCGCTTAAATGTGATTGAACTAATAAGAAAATCGAATTTGTGTGATCTTAAGCTTAACTGGAATATCCATGTGATCACCTGGTTATGAACGTTTTCGTATTAATGGAATCTCGTTGCGTGCTATATATGGAAAATATATCATGTTATGTGATATGCAAACTGTCTGCGAGATTGAGTTATTTTAGGAAAGAATATCGATGTGATCACACGGATATGAATGACTATGCTGTAAATATGGAAAAGATATTCTGATTGAGCTGAAACGTGATTGATCTATTTTAGGAAAGAATATCAATGATATATCCGTTGAGTGAGATATTTTGTGACTCTTAAAATCAGTGAATCATGATCTATCTTTCCTTATGCGACTTAGGATTTATATTATGGAAAGTGATTAATCGATTGGGCTTATATGTGGTAAGATGCTGATTGAGTCTATTTATGGAATGAGCTGAAATCGGATGAGATCACCATACATGGAAAGTATGTTTTGCATTATACTCAGTAGATCAAATCTTTCTCTGTGCGAATTGGCTATCATATTTTGGGAAAGAAATCAGTTGATTGAGCTTACCGTTAAAAATATGCTGAGTGGAATATATATAGAATATGCTGACGAATGGATGAGATTACTGTGGAATAAATGTTAATCTGTGGTATTTATGGTAAGTGATCATGCATGACCGTTGAGCTTAATTGGTTTATTCTTGGCATGATTGTTTGAGTTAATGCACGTGATTATTGAGCTTTATCTTGCATATTCTGTGCTTAACTTTACTTGTGAAGTGTAGAAGCGATTATTGGGTCTATATAGAAGGAAACACTTCACGATTGAAGGGCAGACAACGAACACACAAGCTATCGAATTCCTTAGACGATTTGAGCTTTACTTTGCGATTAATTCGTAGTTTGTGATTGAGCTTTCATTTGCGAATCTGTACCTTTGAGCGATCCTTAGAAACTCCAAATCCCAAACCCTTGTCTTCGGACGTGTGAGCACACAAAGGAGCACGAGTGGAGTCTTACGCACGTGGAGGGACGAATTTTGTGGATTCGGTGGCCCTTCGGTAGCAAGCTGCATCCAGTCGGGGAATAGGTTTCCTGGGTAAACGACGTGGATCGAAAGTGTGCGTCAGCCTATAACGAGGTCTAGTGTCCATTGTGCTTCGGTTGTGTAAGGGTCAATCATAGTGTAACCGGTAACACTTAGTGATTGATTGGAACTCTTGGAGAGATCACACCCCAAGGACAGGATTAAATCCCAGTTGGGCATATAACTTGTATAAAAATCTCGTCTCACTCTACTTTCTGCTATTTACTTTTCTGTGAGACAAACCCGGAACGCACAATAATATCTAGGTGATATCATATAAACCATTTCTGAAACTAACGTGATATTTTGAAACAGGGTTAGGGAGATAACTTTGATACTCGTACTGATTTCTCGGAAATAACATACTCTGCAAATATCTTCTTAAAGAAAAGTATTTTTCAAAGAAGAACAAGCCAAATTTTTTATAGCCTAATTCACCCCCCCCCCCTCTTAGGCATATTTTACACTTCAATATGTGTGACATGCTTCAAGTCACACATGAGGAAACCATTCGAGTTGTACAAGAAAGAATAGCCCTCTTGACTCACTAATACGAGTTGTTCAGAATGGAGGACAACGAGACTATAAGCCACATGTATGCAAGATTCATGAACATCATCAATCAAATGTTCTTGTTGGGAAAGAAAATACCAGACGGTGAGAAGGTGCTAAAAATCCTGAGATCTCTTCCAAGAGAATGGAACCCCAAAGTGACTGCCATCTACGTATAAAGGACTTAGACGAACTCTCCATCTCAAAACTGATCGGATCTCTAACTACATACGAGATGACACAGATCTCCATCAAAGAGAAAACCTAGTCAGAAATCAACCAAACATTGCCTTCAACACTGAACAAGAAAATGACTCTGAGGGCGAAGTAGAAACTGAGGAAGACATACTGGAGCAGATCGCCATGCTGACCAGAAAATATGAAAAATCTCGGCTGAGAAGAAAATTCAAAGGAAACTCCAAGTTCCAGCCAAGAAACAAGGGCATATCATCATCCGGGAACAATGTGCAGAAATGATTCAAGTGAAACAAACCAGGCCGCTTCGCCTCAAACTGCCCGATGGAAAAGGGTGACAAAAGGATAAATAAGCAGAAAGCCAGGGCCACAAACTGGGAAGAGGCCGAAAGTGAAGAAGAGGAAGATCTCGCCTACATGGCCGATGATGATGATCAGGTATCTTCCTCATCCACTATTAAGAAAATACTTATTCTAAATGAATTATATGCTAGGAAAGATGAAACTAGTGGTAACGCTTCCTCAGTCCTGAAGTAGATGAAAAGAAAGAGATGTCTGAAAAAATTCAAAACGCAAAAAGGAGGATTAAGTCGCTCAACTCACAAGTAAGGAAATTGGTTAGGGAACGAGATGACGTAGCTAGAGATAAGTACCAAACGGATCTAGATAATGAACGATTGAGAGCTGAGCTCAAAACCCTAAAGGAGGAAAAAGCCCTGTGGCCGATGAGGCTTTGCTCTACTGGTCAAGCTGAGGCGCTTAGGGTCATGTTGGGAGAGGTCCTGAATTCGAATCTCATCCCTATGACATTTCCATAGGCCTGCACACATGGGCCCAGACATGTGCGATTGACCTGGTTGGCCTAGCAGGTAGTGGTCGGCCTCGGGGTTTCACCATCGGCTTTCCCCGGTTACCGAAAAAACAGAAAAAGAAAACGCCCTGTGTAATTGTGAAGAACTTAGAAAGCAAAAAAGTGATATATCTAGAGATATCTCTGTTCTTAAAAATCCCTTCGAAGAAAAATCTCGTACTGTTGATAGACTTATTGTAGGAAAACAAAATCTGAATATGTTACTTAGTATTCCTAGAAATGTTGGAAAATCAGGGATAGGATATTCCATGACACATGAACTTGTTGCACCACCTACTGTTAGAAAGCCTAAGTGTTTTTCATGCGGTCGTCATGGTCATTATTCTAACAATTGTTTTTTGAAGAGAGCTGATAACTCTAGATATGTCTGGAGACCAAAGCAGGTTCCTAAGAATCAAGTTTCTAACACTGTCCTACCTGTGTTTAAGAGATCACAGTCTGTGTCACATGGTATATCACGTGTTAATAGGAGTTACTTTGCTACTAAACTTTTAGGACCCAATCAAAGTTGGGCGCCTCAGAATAGGACTGATTCATGCAGGTTCAAAGAAGAAAATCCAGCAAGAAAAACAAGTGGTACCTCGACAGTGGGTGTTCCCACCATATGACATGTGATATCAGTAAGTTTGTGTCGGTGAAAGCGTATGACGGAGGATATGTCTCGTACGCCGACAACACAAAAGCTAAAATTATTGGAGTTGGAACTGTCGGTAAGGGTCATACGGTAACTTTTGAAAATGATAAGTGTGTTGTTAGAAATGATAATAAGGTGTTATTTACTGTATCTAGTGGTAGATATATCTACTATGTTACTCTTGATGATATCACTGACCAGAATGTCAAGTGCTTAGCAGTTACACAGGATAACACCTGTTTATGGCACAGACGTTAGGACATGCCAACATGGAATTACTGTCTCATATTACAAGCAATGCACTGGTACGAGGTGTTCCTGATATAAAGTTCGTCAAGAACAAAACGTGCAAGGCGTGCCAAATGGGTAAGCTGACCAAGACATCGTTCAAGGCAAAGATTGTGATATCCACATCCAGACCACCGGAACTACTTCATCTCGACCTTTTTGGTTGTTCAGACGATGTCTCTACGAGGTAAAAGATATGCCATTGTCATCGTTGATGACTATTCCAGGTAAACATGGGTGATATTCCTTGCATATAAGAATGAGGTATTATATAACTTTGCATGGCTAGTAAAGAGACTTGAAAATGAAAAAGAAATGAATCTATGTAGGATACGTAGTGATAACGGACTAGAATTTGATAGTTAGTCATTCGCATCATTCTGTGATCAATATGGATATAGTCATAAGTACTCTGCCCCTATAACTCCCCAACAGAATGGTGTAGTTGAACGAAAAAACAGGGTGTTACAGGAAATGGCTAGATCTATGTTACATAAATATGATATTCCTAAACAGTTCTGGGTGGAAGCTGTTAGTACATCTTGTTATGTGTCTAATCGTGTTTTCCTTAGGCCGATATTAAAGAAAACATCTTATGAAATCTGGCATGGTAGAACTCCAAATATAGGCTATTTTCGTGTGTTTGGATGTAATGTTTGAACAATAAAGATAAGAGAGAAAATTTTGACGCTAAGGTAGATGAAGGGATATTCCTTGGTTACAGTCTTCATTCTAAGGCATATCGTGTTTATAATAAAAGGAAGCTGACTGTTCAGGAATCCGTACATGTTACTCTTGATGAGATACCTAATGCAGATGCTACTGATGAAGAAGGTGTAGATTTGCCTTGTGCAGAATTGCAAGATACTAAAGACAGTGAGGAAGATATTCCAAAAGACGAAAATGTTGTGACGCTGGAACCAGAAGCTGATGAACAGCAACGCAGATTCAGTCATCCAGCAGATCAAGTAATAGGACATATCACATCGGGAATCAAAACTCGAGCAACTTCACGAAATCAGGATACGGAGGAATCCCATGATGTATTGCTTTCAATGATGGAACCAAAGACGGTCCATGAAGCTCTAGACGATATATCTTGGGTCTCTGCCATGGAGGATGAGTTATCTCAGTTCGAAAAGATTCAAGTGTGGACACTCGTAGAGAGACCAGACGAAAAATCCATCTGATGTGGGTATGACCCCGATCAACAGGATATGGTCTGGGAAATAAAGGTTGAAGGATGAGACGGACAGGGTTAGGTGTTTTAATGTATGTTTAGATCTGTTATTTAAGACGAGAAAGAAAAGAGACGCATATTTTACGTGGTTCGGATAGATATCCTACATCCGCGGGCCGCCGGAAACAGTATTCACTATTGACAGATAAGATTTACACTCTCAGCCTCACTTCTCTCGTTACACTGCATTCATGGTGATGATGAAGATGACTACAGAGAAAAATCTCTAAGTCTTTAAGTGTTACGTGTTGAGTCTCTAATGATTCCCATCTCTCTCTCTTCCTTAATGTATTCGTCAGCCTCCCTTGCCCAGCTGGCTGTCCTTTTTTGGGACCACTTGATAGACATTCTGATATGTAAACCTTTTTTGTCCAAATGATTATGAGAGTTTTGATTATTCCAAGTAATTATGTATTATGGGGGGTACAATTTAGAAAACTCGATATGTATGATCTATGATGTTTAAGTATGTAAAAATATTCGATTAAGTGCTTAAATGCGATTAAATTGTTAAAATCAAATTTGTGTGATCTTGTGCTTAATTGGAATATTGATGTGTTCACCTGGATATGAACGTTTTCGTTTGAATGGAATCTCACTGTGTGCTATATATGGAAAATATATTATGTTGAGTGATATGTGAACTGTCGGCGAGAATAAGTTATTTTAGGAAAGAATATCGAAGTGATCACCTATGAACGACTGGATGCTATATATACGGAAAAGATATTCTGATTGACCTGTACACGTGATTGAGTTATTTTAGGAAAAAATATTTACTGTGATCACCCAGATATGACTATGCTATATGGAAAAGATATTCTGCTTGAGTGCTTACATGTGATTGATTTATTTTAGGAACGAATATCAATGATATATCCGTTTGAGTGCTATCTTCTTAAATCAGTGAATCACAATCCATCTTTCCTTATGCGACTTAGGATTTATATTTTGGAAAGTGATTAATTGATTGGGCTTATATGCGGTAAGATGCTGATTGAGTCTATTTATGGAATGTGCTGAAATCGGATGAGATTACCATACATGAAAAGTATGCTTTGCATTATACTCAGTAAATCAAATTTTTCTCTGTGCGAAGTGGCTATCATATTTTGGGAAAGAAATCAGTTGATTGAGCTTACCATTGAAAATATGCTGAGAGGAACTATATATGGAATGTGCTGACAAACGAATGAGATTACAGTGGAATGAAAGTTAATCTGTGGTATTTATGGTAAGAATTCATGTTAACCGTTGAGCTTAATTGGTTTATTCTTGGCATGATTTCTTGAGTTAATGCACGTGATAATTGAGTTGTCTCTTGCATATTTTCGTGCTTAACTTTCCTTGTGAAGTGTAGAAGCGATTATTGGGTTTATATAGAAGAAAACACTTCACGTTGATGGGTACACAACGAACACACAAGCAAACGAATCCCTTAGAATTTTTGAGCTGAAATTTGCGATTCATTCATAGTTTGTGTTGAGCTTTCATTTGCGAATTCTGTACCTTTGAGCGATCTTTAGCAACACCCTACCCTAAACCCCTTGCTTCGGCGTGTTGTGTCTACGGACGTGTTGAATGCACAAAAGAGCACGGTTGGAGTCTTTCGCACGTGGAGGGACGAATTTGATGGATTCAAAGGGAACTCCGGCAAATTCCAGAATAAAAACAAGGGAATTTCCACGTCCGGGAAGAAAATTCAGAAATGCTTCCGGTGTAACAAACCAGGCCACTATGCACATGAATGCCCAACAAATAACGAAGAGAAACCAAATAAGTAGAAGGCCACGGTGACAGAATCTAACGACTCTGAAATGAAACAAAGCGAGGATGAGGATCACGCTTATATGGCTGACGAGGATCATGTATCTCGTTCTTCCTCATCCTAAACAGTTTATATGGTTATGAAAGTGACTCATCTGTTTCTGATATAGAAGAAAGTAAGAAAGATTTGTGTAGGTTACTTCAAAAAGCAGAGAGAAAGATTAAGTCACTAAATTCATCGAATAAGGAACTGATAAAGCAGCGAGATGGCCTATCTAAGGAAAAACATGAGGGTGATCTAGAGATCTCACGTTTGAAAGGAGAGTTAGTTACTGCTGAGAAAGAGGGAATTCCATGTGACTGTGAAAAATTAGAAAAGAAAAACAGTGACTTATCTAGAGATATCGTAGAACTCAGGAATTCCTTAGATAGAGAAAAACAGAAAGCTGATAGACTACTTGAGGGTAAGCAAAACCCAGATATGCTGTTAAGTATTCCTAGGAATGTTGGTAAGTCAGGGATATGGTATTCCACTTAAATAAAGCATGCTAAACATTCTGTGCCTAAGCTTAAATGTTTCTCCTGTGGTAGAAATGGTCATTATGCATACAACTGTCCTTTAAAGAAAGTTGATAAAGCTAAGTATGTCTGGAGACCTAAGAAGTCACCTGTAAATGCCACTAACATATCTGATTGTAACAGGAGATCACCGTCTATGCAGAATGATATCTCATATGTTAACAGGAGTTATTTCCCCGCTAACATGTTAGGACCCAACAGAAATTGGGTACCTCAAAAGAGTACTTCTTTCTACAGGACCAAAGGAGGAATTCCAGCAAGAAACACCGGTGGTATCTCGACAGCGGGAGCTCCAGCCACATGATGGGTGATATAGGTAATTTTGTGTCGTTAAAGGAGGTTGATGGAGGATACGTTTCGTACGCTAACGATGAAAAAGCCAAAATCGTGGGAGTTGGTACTGTCGGTAACAATTTAAATATCACAATAGATAACATATGGTTTGTTAGGAACTTAGAACATAATTTAATTAGCATTACCCAACTATGTGATGATGGACATACCGTAGCTTTCGCCAAAGACAAGTGCTTTGTCAAAAAGGGTAATGAGATTGTGTTTAGTGCGTCTAGACATGGTAACATTTATTGTATCACTCTGGATGATATTGCTAACCAGAACGTCAAGTGTCTAGCAGTTACGCAGGATATCACATGGTTATGGCAAAGACGGTTGGGACATGCCAACATGGAACTCATGTCGCACATATCATGCAATGAATTGGTGAGAGGTATTCCAGATATGAAAGCCACCAACGACAGAATTTGCAAAGCGTGCCAAATGGGAAAACCGACCAAGACGTCCTTCAAACCTAAGAATGTGATATCTACGTCCAGACCACTGGAACTGCTACATCTTGACCATTTTGGTCCGATACAGGTTATGTCACTGAAAGGTAAACGATATGCCTTCGTTATCGTAGACGACTATACTAGGTACATATGGGTCTTATTTCTTGCGCACAAAAGTGAGGCGTTAGACAATCTTGCGCCACTGATTAAGAAACTAGAAAATGAGAAAGAGATGAAAGTCCGTAAGATTAGGAGTGATAACGGTCTAGAATTTGATAGTAAATCCTTTGCATCTTTTTGTAATGAAAATGGTTATAGTCATAGTTTTTCAGCCCCTATTACGCCTCAACAGAACGGAGTGGTCGAGAGGAAGAATAGAGTATTACAAGAAATGGCTAGGACTATGCTGAGCGAATATAATACCCCAAAACATTTTTGGGCCGAAGCTGTTAGTACGGCTTGTTACGTCTCGAACAGGATTTTTCTTAGACCGATTATTAAGAGAACTCCCTATGAACTTTGGAATGATAAAGCCCCTAACATAGGTTATTTCCATGTATTTGGGTGCAAGTGTTTTATTTTAAATAATAGGGATAAGCGAGGAAAATTCGATTCCAAAGTAGATAAAGGGATATTCCTATGTTACAGCATTCACTCCAAAGCTTTTCGAGTGTTTAATAATAGGAAGAAGACTGTTCAAGAATCTGTGCATGTTACATTTGATGAATTTCCTAACACAGATACTACTGAGGAAGGTATAGTTGTGTCCTGCAGATATACAAGTTACTGGCAAAGAAGTAAACACCATTCCATTGGAACTAGATGTTATATCAGAGGAACCTGAGGCTTCAGACAAACAACAGCGCAGAAAATATAAACACGCCTCCAGCCATCCCACTGAACAGGTCATAGGGAATATCACTTCAGGGATCAAAACGAGAGCAACTGCACGAAATGATATTGCTGAGGAATCACATGACGTGCTGTTGTCAACCATGGAACCTAAGACGGTGAATGAGGCTCTTGACGATGAATCGTGGGTGATTGCCAAGGAAGAAGAGCTGGCACAATTCGAAAAGAGCTAGGTGTGGACTCTTGTGGAAAGACCTAACGACAAGTCCATAATATGCACGAAGTGGGTGTTTCGCAACAAACAGGACGAAAACGGTAATGTGACACGAAACAAGGCCAGGTTAGTTGCCAAAGGTTATTCCCAAGAAGAAGGTATAGATTTTCAAGAAACCTTTGCACCCGTGGCTAGGCTCGAGTCTATACGCATTTTACTTGCATATGCATCTTTTAAAAGATTTAAGCTTTTTCAAATGGACGTGAAAAATGCATTTTTAAATGGTTTTATAAATGAGGAAGTCTTTGTCGAACAACCTCCCGGTTTTGAAAAAAAAAGAATTTTCAAATCACGTCTTCAAATTAAACAAAGCTTTATATGGTTTAAAACAAGCCCCTAGGGCATGGTACGAAAGATTGAGTAGGTTTTTACTAGACATGGGCTTTACAACAGGAAAATAGATAACACTCTCTTTATAAAGTGCGAAGGGAATCACATACTACTTGTGCAGATATACGTTGATGATATCATATTTGGTAGCACTGACATCACTCTTTGCGAGAATTTTTCTAAGTCTATGCAACAGGAATTTGAGATGAGCCTAATGGGAGAACTCACGTACTTCTTTGGATTGCAAATCAAGCAATTGGATACAGGAACATTCATATCTCAAACGAAGTACAAGAAGGAACTACTTGAAAAATTCGGAATGGCTGATTCCATGGTACTTCCCACTCCTATGCATCAGACCGCCAAAATTGATAGTGATGAACAAGGTACGCCCTTTGACCAAACTAAGTATAGAGGTATGATCGGAAGTTTGCTCTACCTTACGGCAAGCAGACCCGATATTATGTTTGCTACTGGTCTATGTTCTAGATATCAATCGAGTCCTAGGGAATCTCACTTGACAGCAGTCAAGCGGATACTTAGATATTTGAAAGGAACAATCAATTTTGGTATGTGGTATCCAAATTCCAAAGAATTCCCATTAATGGGATACTCGGACGCGGATTATGCCGGTTCTAAGGAATATAGGAAAAACACTAGTGGTACTTGCCAAATACTAGGGAATTCCCTTGTAACTTGGTCCAGTCAGAAACAAAATGTCGTGGCTCTATCCACAACCGAAGCAGAATATATGGCCTTAGAAAGTTGTTCTCAGCAAATCCTTTGGATGAAACAGACCTAGAGTGATTACGGATTAAGGTACGACCAAATTCCTATTTTTTGTGATAGTACTAGTGCCATTAGTATCACTAGGAATCCCGTACACCACTCTTGAACTAAGCATATAGAGGTGAAACATCATTTTATTCGAGATCATGTCCAGAAAGGAAATATCAGCGTGAACTTCGTAGGAACTAATGATCAGCTGGCTGATATCTTCACAAAACCCCTTATTGCGAGTAGATTTTTGTGATATTCGTGATCGACTAGGAATTATTGTGCTCAAATAGGAAAGGTGACTAGATATGTTAGCCCTTAGTATCTCATCGATCTTATCCTTTAGGATCTTTTGATTTTGTCCCCTGATTCTGTTGATATTTTCTTGATTCTACATTCCTTATCTATCCTATTTCTTTCACTCATGGGAAGATTATTTTTTCTCTAAATATATCCCCTTCGAGATTTATGTTAAAATCTATTTTCAGCCAAAAATTCCTTATTATTTTTGAATTCTGATAACTAGTCCTTATTTCCTTCCTTAATCTCCGCGAGATATCCTCCGATCTTCATTTAATTCCATCTAATGGGCAGTTTCCTTATCCAGACGTGATCTTTGAAATTCAAACTTTGAATCTTTTTCTTATCTGCCTCACGTCTAATCGATATCACATCTCTCCCAAATCTTTTTCGTTCTTATCCAATAAGTTTTCGGCCTAACTAACCATCCAATCTCTTCTTTATTCATCTCATTCAACCCCAAATCTTTCACTTCATTATTTCACTCCTCAATTCTTCGATCTCAATCGTGCGAAAACCAAAGGCGCCAGATCTGTCTCCGACAAGAAGCGAAAGAATGCTCTGATCAAACCCCAATCTCTACGAAAGCTACTCGCTTGAAATCAGAAGAAAAAAGATCAAGAGAGCGACGACGAGCAGGGAACCATAGCTGATTTGAAACGGAGTATCAACGGCATCAAGGATGATGACAGGAAGAAGTTCGATGAGATCTCACGGCACTTTAAAAGGGTTAAAAAAATATAAAGAAGGTCTCCATGGCTCTGAATATCACTGAATCTCCATCTGCCTCATCTGATAGTGATTTCAGCCCTTAGAACTTCGATCCCCAGTGATCTCCTAGCTCTAGTATGTCTAGTTCTCGTCTGCGCTTAGTACTAAGTTCTTTTATTTTGCTGGTTTTTGGGTTAGTAGGTTGTGGTAAGTTGCACGTTTTTGGTAAGTTAGTGGTGTTTTGGATCCCTCCTTTTTTATGCTGAAGGGGGAGAATTTTGGGCAATTAATGCCGTGTTTTGGGTGTTTTGGTTTGGTGTCGAGTCGTTCATTTTTTTGGCCTTAGTTATCTTGAAATGCGATTAATATTATCGGCTTGCTTTTATATGCTTATGTCTTAATTCCTCTGTGCTTGAGTTTGTCATTTGTTAAGGATTAAGGAATTCCGCAGATAGGCAGGGGGAGCAAACTGATATGGTGTGATAATTTGCGACATTCCATGGTAACTTGTGACCCCTATCATCATGTCCCCCTACTCTGAATTGTAATACGCCAAGTATTGCAGTTCAGAGTATACTTAATAGAGCATTCCTCCATTCTAGCGCTCCTGGATCTTCTCAGCTGGTCTGCACCGCCTTTACTTCGATTCGACAGATACTGTACCTTTCGCAGTGAACTGACGGGTCCCTGAGACGACACGTGTCTCTCAACTTCCCATTCTCTCTCTTGCTTTTTGAAACTTTCGAGGCGCTTTTCTCTTTCATTTTCCCCCCTTCTCAAAAACACTTCTAACACTTAATCGATTTTCAATTATCGTCCTCCTAGGGTTTTCGTTGCCATTTCCGTTCAATCGCACAGAGCTCCACACTTCGTCTCTCTGTTTCGCCACTTCGACAGGTAACACCGTATTCCCTATTCTCCCTATACTTTCCTTTGGTGTAATAGTCGATCTCTCCTTAGTCTCTCTTCTATGTCTTCTGTGTATGGCGAAGATATATCTGATAATATCGCTTCCGAGAACACACACCCCTCGTCGCCGGGCCTTTCTATATCTTCTGCCGCCCCGGGCGTCGAGGCTCGGAGGGGGTCTAAGCGGAAGGTCTCGTCGCAGGACGAGGTGCCCTATGAGTTGTCTATGCCTTCTTCGTCTCGCCTTTCTGTCGATGCGTCTGTGCCGCCATCGTCGCAACCAATACCCGGTTCATTTGTGTCCCGTCGGACCCGTTCACAAGGAACCGCTGATACCAGCACTGGGGTGGATGATTGGTTGGTGTTCAGCGCGTCTAGGTCCACCTATCGACGATTAGAAAAGTTGGTTCCAGAGGGTTTTCGCAGCTCCAACTTCCATGTTTCGATTCCAAACCCTAATCAGCGTGTCAATTTTCCGCCTTCTCCGGCCCTTGCATTCTAGGAAAGCCAGATAAAGGCCGGATTGCGTTTCCCAGTCCACCCCTTTATGACTTCAGTATCACAGGCCTATCGGGTACCTCTGAATTAACTCAGCCCTTCTTCTATTCGTCAGCTGGTAGCTTTTTATGTTCTAGTCACTGCTGCCGGTGGGAAACCCACGGCGAATCTTGTTCTTTCCCAATTTCAGCTTAAGTCCACTCCACTTTTTTTTAATCTGTACGCGAATTCGGGCGGCCTTGTTCATTTCTTCGATAAGGGCTCTCTTTGAAAGGATAAGGATGTTAGGAATATGCCCTCGAATGCTATACGAGGATTAGATTGTATAGGGCATTAGCTTATTTATCATTCGTCCTTTTATGTAATAAGATATTTTTTGAGTGTTTATTGAAAGGCATTGTTCGTTTATTGGATATAAGAGAACTTTACTAAGCATCCGGTAAAGCAATAAATGAACAAATCCAAATGTGTCGAGTTGAGTCACTGTTCTCGATGAGTACGAGAGAGGAAGGCACCAGTGGACTCTTAAGCTCGAGCATTAAAAGTCCGTAAGTCTTAGGCTCCAGTTGGGTGCTGGATAACCGATTACGGCTTATTTGTTGATGACCTATCGAGTGCCGATACCCCCTTGGAAGCGGAGGTCATGACTTGTGATGTGAGTCGAATCAAGGGATTGAATCGTTTCATGGACACTGACTCACAGGTCGTACGGTCGAACATGGCTTATTACTCAAGGAGTGTCAATGACCGACGACAACACTATAGTAGTCTACGTGAACCTTAGACCGAAAGGGGCTTTGGCGGAGTTGACTTCGAAGTCTCGACTGTCACTGGTTCCCCTCGACCCGATTTGCTGTTGCATGGGTCAGCGGGCCAGATGCGGTCTTAATGACGATTTGTGATTGCTGGGCTTAGACCGCCGAGTACGGATTCACAGTCTCGCAAGTAATCAAGATAAGTATCCTATGAGGGCGGCGATGGGAAATTACGAAATCCTTGGCCAAGGTATTGAACTAACTCATGTTAGACATGGATGGTAGTTTGGTAATTTGCCTCGTCCCCGTTTTATCATAGAATCGAGTATAGTGATTTTGACATAGACCATGGCTCTCACTCGATTGGGACACAGCTGGAGGGTTTATACGTAGTACTATAATCTATAGTAAGGTTCTCAAATAAGGACTGGGTCGAAATTCGCACTCGAATCGGGTTACGGTTCGGTACTGCGGGATTGGCTAGGTAACTTCCGGACTCTTGGATTCCACCCTTGCCGATTGAGTCGAACCTAGATAGTCGGGCTTAAAAAGGATCATCAAGGTGTACTGATAAGGAGAGAAAGTGTTTTGGGCCTTAACGGGCCGTTGGGCCGTTGGGCCGCGCCTTAGTGGGCCTCGGGCCGTTTAATGGACCGAAGTCGGACTTCGTATGAAACTAACTTTGAGACTTGGGCTTGGCCAAGTGCTTAAAAGGCTTGAGGGTAAAATTGGAATTGGACCCTAAGCTAATTTTCGAATTATGCCTTGGGAATTAATTTCGAAAATTAAATATAAATATAGAAATAATGTATTTGGAATATTATTTATTTTAAGGTAAAAATTTCGAAACTAATCTTGGATTAAGTTTCGAATTTTATACCATATTTACATATACTTAGTTTGACTTAGTATTTAAGTTAGTTGTCTAATTATGGTAAGTATCCTTATATGAATTTTGAATTAAATAAGGGAGAGAAAGATATGACAAAATCTCTCCACTTAACGAGCAAAATCGAAAACCATATCTTTGAGATATCCTAGGGATTTCCAAATATATCATAGTATAAATAAGGCAGCCCTATTTCATAATTTGGAGTGAAAATTTCGTCCATAACAAAGGCACAAAATACACCGAGAAAAAATACTTTTTTCCCACGCGACGGCTCGGTTCTCTCTAGCCATCTTTAGAGAACTGATTCCGTGGTACACTGCGAGGTCAGCGTGATGATCTAGTGCCATCCACCACCATCGACGAAGTCTTGAAGGAAAGGACGAGAAGCAGCCACTCGCTTCAACTGGTAATTCTCTACGGGTTTTACCCGCCCTATTACATGTCTATGTGTTACTATTCTGATCCGAGCAACGAGGGCAATAAGGGAACCCGGAAAATTTTTGTTCCGCACCGGTATCGGGGACGTGGCGTCTCCGAGAGACACCAGGTAACCCAACAGTGGTATCAGAGCAGACGCTCGTGATCGGAATCATAACGTGTTTAAATTGAAACGAGGCGCGTGGGAGACGATCGAAAAGCCGACACGGTTCGACCGTCTTTGGGCTGCCGATGCGTCGTTTGCCAACCCACGGCCACCAACTCCTGCGGTACAGACCGACGATGAACCACGAACCGGACAGGGGCCCGCGCGAGGCGGGACCTGGGCAGTCACGCGTTGCGCGCGGGCTGCGTGTGCTATAACGGCGGTACAGTCGCGGGATCGGGCTGCTTTGAGCAGGCCCGATCAGCCTCGAACCTTGGGTCCGACGCCAGCCATGGTGGCTTAGGCGCCATCCCCGGGCAGCGCCGCCGCAAGGTGCGGCGGCCCGGCTGAGATCATCCGCGGCTTTGGCCGCGGACAGCGATGGCGCGCATGCGCACTGTGCAAGACAGCCGCAGCGACTCCGGCTCGGTCGGAATGCTGCGGCGGTGATCTCTCCCGGCGAGGCAGTGACTCGGCACGAAGGGGCTGAGGCGACGAGGGAGTCGCGGAAGTATTATGCCGCGAGCTGAACGCGCGCGTGTTGCGCGGCGTGCGTCGCCGGCGGTGGTGGCACCGGCTCCAGCCGGGACTCCACGTCGGCGGCCTTCTTCGCCATGGCTCCCTGGCGTGTTTTGACGGCTAAGCGATTTGAGTCGCGGCAGCTATGTTAGGACTTCATGCTCAAAGCCTTAACGGGCCTTTTAATGGGCTTGGCCCGTTTAAGGCCCAATTTTTGTTTCTTTTTAAAATCATGTAATTGTCAACATGCTCGTTATGGATGTGATTTAAGGCACACTTGCGGGTTTAGGAATTTGGTTTCTGGGTCATTTGTTAAGGGTTACGTCCCCCCGGGTTGTATTTGTTTCATACGGGTTGTTCGGGACTTATGATCCCTCCGTGTTGTAATTTACCGTTTTATTAGATTAGACTTTAATACGAAGACGAGGTCCCATTAGATGGAAGGCAACCCCCCGGCGGTGACAAGGTGGTGGACGTTCGGTGACTTTTAGGCCGTTCGAGTGACGAAGGACGTTTGACGACTTCAAGACCCGTGCGACGACCCGAGGTCTTTTGAAGACGCATGTAATAGGGATAGGCTAGAAATAACCCGCTTGTGTTGTCTTGTAGTTTATTTTCCTAGGGTCAATTTACTACCTACGTACGTGTTGGTTTTTTAAATGATATGCATGTTTTATGTGCTCTTATGTGAGATGGTTTATTCTCTCGTTTGATAAATACTAAGTGGGTAAAGGAATTGGATTCCTGTCTTCTATCATGCTTGAGATGTCTAGCATTGGGGAGTTTTGCGATTTGTTCCGAGTAAGTTGGCGTCGTATATCCCGCCCCAGTGTTAGCGTCTCGGGTGCGTCTTAGACGCCGCTCGTCATACCAGTCCGCCCACCACGAAGCGTATGGCAGCAAGGGGCGGTACATTCTGTGCGATTTGAGCATAAGTTGATAGGTCACACTTAGGCAGTTAAACCCAATAAGCAGGGTTAGCCGTGAGGGTCAATGACTGAGACTAAGATAGTTAAAACTCTTATTGGATAAGTTCGCGTTCGACGTGACTTCGATAAGATTAGATGAGCCAAATATTGCGTTAAAGGCTGAGGGGAGTCTAGTCGAGTCGAGGACATCAACTCCACTATGAAACTTTCAACGAGGTTTCCGAAACTCTTCTCGGGAGGATAGTTTTTCGAGAAAAATAGTGGGAGTCAAGCGAAACGAAAAGTCCTTGTTTGCGCTTGATGAATGATAAGATAAACCTAATTAGATCTTTATTTTCTGCAGCTTTATGTTTCTTTCTATTTACTGCGATGACGAACATAATTACTATGCCGCTTGAGAGAAACTGTTTGGTGGGACCAAACTACGTGGACTGGCTCCGTAACCTGAGAATAGTCCTAGGTATGGAGTCGCTGACTTATGTCCTCTATTCCCCCGTACCGTAAGTCCCAGGGACTGATGCGAGTGACGAAGACCGGGCTGCGTATGCCAAATGGCAGATAGACGAGCCAAAGGTCAAGGTCTATATACTTCTTTCCATGAGCAATGAGTTGCAGCGCACTCACTCGGAAATGGAAGTGGGGTGCCATTTTGCTTCATTTGAAGGAGCTTTTTGGCGAACATTCCAGCAGTGCTCGCTATTCCCTGACGGAGCAACTATTTCATTGCAAAATGGCTGAGGGTAGTGATGTAATACCCGTAAAATTTAAATAACGGGATTTACAACAAAATTAGTAGTAGATATTACTTAATTGGAGACATTGTGACTTTTATGTGCTTAAATGAGTTTATAATATATGCCAACATGACGTGTATGAATTGGAGGTAGACTTTAAATTTAGGGTAGTTATGAATTTTAGGGTTTTATATTAGATAAGGGAAAGTAATTTCGATACCTTAAGACTTCGAGATCTTTAGGTCTCAAAACCTTTGAAACTCGAATTTCCTAAGTCTTGAAATCCATGAAATTCGAGAGGAAGAATTCATCCAATTAATAAATTCGAGACTCTTAGGATCTCGAAACCATTGAAGCCAAAACTTATGTAGCTCGAAAGATGTAAATTTCGAGATCTTGAAGTCTCATTATTTATAATTTTCGAAGGACGAATTTTAAGCTTAGTGACATGAATGTCGGAATTGGAAAATGTCGAGTTGAGGAAGAATCTCGAGATCTTTAATCTCGAAATCAAAAGATGGTGAAAGATGTCGAAATTATAGAATTGCGAAAGGATAATGTTGCTAAATGAGGATCTCGACACAATAGAATTTCGAAAGATGGTTGAACATCGAATAAACCTAATGTCAAATAGGAATTCCTTAAATGAAAGAGAAAGGCTTAGTCATCAACTTGTCACATCACTCACAAATCCCTAAGCTTTAATCCTTATCATATAACGATGGATAATCAAAAGAAAGAACTCTAACACAAAAAGAGAAAACCCTCATATAACTCTCATAAGTTAATAACGAGAGAGAGAAAATTTCATTAGAAGCAAGGGAGTATCAATCAACTTCGAAGCTTAACACCTCGAGAGATCTTACTGGGAAGTGAGGTAACTCCTAACCTTGGGATAGTGAAATATTTCTAGATACTTGTACTGATTCGATAATTAGATAAGAGTAATAGGAAATCTTATAGATTATTAGGTCTAGCTTATTTTAATAGATATGTCAATACATGATTTTATACTAATCATAGGAGACTCGAAATATTATGAAGTGTAATAGGTATTAAATATGGTTAAAAATTCTATGAAATTCTTATAGTGTTTATACTGTTCTTGAGGAAATAGGGTTTTGATCGAAAATTTAGAGGATGTCGATAAGGTGTTTCGATGTGATGATAGGATTTTTCAGATTATGAATTTCGAAAAGCATCTCGAGGTCTATATAGAAATCTAGTATTAAGATCGACTTTAAGACATTGTGTAGAATCTCGAAATAAAACTCGACCTTTATCTAATATCGAGATCCATTTCAAAATTTGTGTATTATTCAAATGTCGAACTTTAGTATATATAATGTCAAGATCCCTCTAACCCTAGCTCGAGATCAATTTCTGATATGTCGGGATTTAATTCAACATGCAAGCTCGAGATTCACTTTGTAAGTCATCTCGAGAAACAAGACAAAAACATGTCGAAATCCAATGCGAGATCTAGCTTTAAGATTAACTTCGAAATCTTTGAATATAATATCTATAGCTCATCTCGAAATCCTTGAGCACTATTTAATCAATATCGAGTTTTGTATATACTATACTATGTCGAGATCCACTTTAGGACATGTCGAGATTTAGGTTTAATAGGATTTAGCAATTGAGCTCGAGATTCACCTCGAAATTTATGTCAAAGTCCATGTTAGTATTAATGTTGAGACCTATTTCAAAATTTGGTTTCGAAATTATAGAAATTGAAACTAGGGTTTTCAAACTAAGCCAATATTCGTGAAACTGTAACTAGACTAACAAACCCTAATTTTATATGTTTCCGTACTTAGGATTTGAAGGCTAACAATTTACCGTACGATATTGCTAAGGATACCAGGTAAGTGGAAATCGCAACTACAACACATAATTTTTATGTGCATGAAAATATGTGTTATATGCTTTTATGGTTTTATGTGACGTGTCTATGTGCTTATATGATTTTATGTGAGTTCTTACGTGATTTAATTACGTTATACACTCATCCTCATGGCATGAGCATGTGCACGCACGACTAGTATGAGAGTCAGGGAGATAGCGTGCATGAGTATAAGATCGCTTGAAAGCGATATGTATATTTGCCGATATGGGCATTTGTGTCGACTCAATGATGAGTCACGGCTCTTCTATGCTACCACGGCGATTCACGAGGCCGAATTACCTGATTCACGAAAGGTAGGGGAAATATATTACGGTGATTCACGAGGCCGACTGCCTGATTCACGAGAGGCAGGTAAATACCCCGTAGTGGGAGATGCAACCTGGAGGATGCGACTCGAGGGAATGAGCGGCACCAAGGGAACCTCAAGTGTTGGCGACCTCGTAGTAGGCTACCAGTGAGAAGCGCCCGCGTGTCAGACCGCATTGGGATGGAAAGGCGCCTTAGGGTTAAACGAAATTTGTGTGCCCGGGTTAGCCTCTCAATGGGACTGCATTGGGATTGAAAGGCATTACTAGCCTCTCAGTGTGGACCGCATTGGGATTGAAAGGCACCATAGGGTTTAGCACAGATTGAGTACTCGGGTTTAGCCTCTCAGTGTGTGTACTGCCATTTATTTATACCCTTTTGAGCTCTATATGGTGCATAGTAAGATTGAAAGCCGAAGGGGCCCAAATATGAAGTCAATGAACGAGAAGGATGGGAGAAGTCAATAGCATTGGCGCGAATGCCTTCGCTATATAGGTCACGTGCATTGCATGCATGATTTTCACTTACTGAGCTTTATAAGCTCATTCCACATTTTTATGTGTTGTAGGACCCCGCGATCACGGTACGTGATCATTTTCACGGCGAGGCCAACTTTTGAAGCTTTCGGAGGCTTTTGAGATGGAAGTGTGTGCATGGATGCGACCTCGTGGATGCCCAGTAGATAAATTTATTTTGACCCGCATGCGCGCTTTCCTATGTAAATAGGACCCACGATGATTTTGTAGACGACTTTACGATTCCTTTTTAAGGCAAAATTTAATACGAAATTTCGTACTGTTTATTTCTTTTCTACGACATTAGTCACGTAGACTAGGAAGAAAGTAGTGGTGGAAGGCGGGGCTGCCACAGTGACGTCGGAGCGCATGTGCTCAAGATGATCGATTGGATCGCAAGACTCGAGGCACTGGAGCTTATCATGGATAACGAACTCCAGAACGATCTTATACTTCAGTCGCTCCCACCTTCCTTCAGTTCGTTCATCGTGAACTTTAATCTGAACAAGGCCGAGATGACATTGACTGGGTTAATGAACCAGTTGTCAGCAGCGCAGACTCAGATGAAGAAGATGAAAGGAAAGGAAGTTGTTCTTGTCGCGAATGCTAAGACTCGAGGGTCTAGTACAAAGAAAAAGTCGGACAAGCCCACTAAGCCCAAAGGACGAATTTCGAAAGGCAAGGCCAAGAAGAACGTGTTCAAAGGCGCCAAGCCGACGGACAAGTGCCTTCACTGCAATGAGCTTGGCCATTGGAAGCGCGATTGCTCGAAGCTAGCCGCCTCAGGTAAAGAACTTTACGTTTTGGAAACAAATTGTTCTATGACAATATATTCCGCTTCATGGATCTTAGACTCGGGAGCTAGTGCTCACATCTGGGTTTCGAACCAGGGTCTGGAACGAAGTAGGAAGCTGGCGGATCGAGAGATCATGATCAACGTAGGAAGCGGACATAGTATACCGGCGACCCACATTGGATCAAGAACTCTCGTTTATCTACTAGACATAGTTTACTACTTTCTGATTGTTTGGTTTTGCCCAAGGGGCTTAAGAATATTGTTTCTATTCCCGTTTTGAGCGGAAACGGTTATGGGTTCCGTTTAGTAATAATATATGCAATATTTATTTTGGAAATAATTGCGTCAGAAGTGCAAGTTTTCTGAATGGGTTGTATTACCTAAATATCGAAGATAAAACAAAAACTGTGAATACAGTCACCAACAAACAAAAATTGGAGTCGAACTCGAGATTGATGTGGCATCTTCGTCTCGGTCACGCTGGAGAACAGAAGATTCTTGAGTTGGAGAAAACCGGCGTTATAAAGCCGCTTGGGTCTGATCCCTATCCAACTTGTGAATCTTGTATCCTTGGAAAGATGACCAAGTCGCCCTTCACAGGGACTTTCACGAGAGCCGCAGAACTTTTCGGTTTGATCCACACGGATGTTTGCGGACCGTTCGGGGTAGCGGCTCGCGGTAACTTCCATTATTTCGTTACCTTCACTGATGATCACTCTCGTTTTGGCAAGGTGTATCTCATGAAGAATAAGTCGGATACTTTTGAATGGTTCAAAGAGTACAAGGCATTGGTGGAAAATCAGACTGGAAAGAGCATTAAAGCCGTTCGATCAGATCGAGGCGGCGAGTACATGAGCCTCGAGTTTGACGAGTTCTTGAAAGAGAACGGGATAATTTCACAGATGACACCGCCCGAAACACCGCAGTTGAACGGTGTGTCCGAACGCAGAAATCGAACTCTGTTGGATAAGGTTCGATCTATGCTAAGCTATACAGACCTGCACATATCGTTGTGGGGTCATGCCCTGTTGACAGCGGTACACATTCTAAATAGATGTCCTACAAAGTCTGTCAATCGTATTCCGTATCAGATATGGACAGGACGAAAACTGAGCTTGAATCACATTAGAATTTGGGGTTGCCCCGCGTTTGTGAAAAAGCTCAAGACAGATAAACTGGAATCGAAGGCTGTGAAAGGACGTTTTGTCGGGTATCCTGAGGATTCCATGGGATATCAGTTTTACTTCCACGACGATCAGAGAATAGTTGTAGCCCTTCAGGCTCACTTTCTTGAAGAAGATTTCGTTCGAGAAGGTGGAGCGGGTCGCGAAGTAACTCTTGGAGAGTATTCAGAAGCGCTTTCACAAACTCCAGTGTCGGATGACACCGTAGAGCAGTCCGAGATGCAACCTGACTTGCGCAGGTCGGGTAGAGTATCTCGCCAGCCTGAGAGATACGGAATGGTCCACATCGAGCACGAGGTTGCTGCGATGGAAGGGCACGTCGGAGACGATCCCACTACCTATGACCAGGCAATCAGGGATAAAGATTCCGAGAAATGGCTTATAGCTATGCAAGCCGAAATGGATTCTATGCACGAAACCAAGTCTGGACTCTAGTAGACCTCCCAGATGGTTTTAGACCCATTGGGTGTAAATGGATCTACAAGAGAAAGATAGGATCTGACGGATTGGTTGATACATACAAAGCTAGGCTTGTGGCGAAAGGGTACAGTCAAAAAGAGGGCATTGACTATGAGGAGACTTTTTCGCCTGTTGCTATGATGAAGTCCATTCGAACATTGCTTGCGATAGCTGCGCACTATGACTATGAGATCTGGCAGATGGATGTGAAGACTGCGTTCCTCAATGGACCTCAAGGAGAAAACATATATGGAGCAGCCCAAGGATTTTACATCGCAAGGAGATGCTCATAAGGTGTGCAAACTGAACAAGTCCATTATGGACTGAAACGAGCCTCTAGAAGCTGGAATCTTCGGTTCGATGAAGTGGTCAAGGGCCATGGATTCTTAAAGAACGAAGACGAACCTTGCGTCTACAAGAAAAGCAGTGAGAGCAAGATATCTTTCCTCGTATTGTACGTGGACGACTTTCTTTTGATATGAAATGATATTGGAATGCTCTCGATGGTGAAAGCGTGGCTTTCAACCGAATTCTTCATGAAACACTTGGGAGAAGCTACCTACATCTTGGGGATTCGCCTTTATAAAGATCGAGCGAATCGTATGGTAGGACTCTCCCACGCCCTTTACTTAGAGAAGGTCCTGAAGCGATATAATATGGACAACTCTAAGAAAGGGTTCCTGCCTATGCGGCATGGGATTCACCTTTCCAAGGCTATGAGCCCTCAAAGTGAGTTGGAGCGGAAAGAGATGAATGGAATCCCCTATGCATCCGCGGTGGGTAGCTTGATGTACGCGATGCTTTGCACACGACCTGACTTGGCGTACGCTTTGAGCATAGTCAGTCGGTTTCAGGCTGACCCTGGTAAGGAACATTGGACAGCAGTCAAGACTATCCTCAAGTACCTCAGACGGACTAAGGATATGATGCTGGTCTACGGTAATGGAGAATTGGAAGGGTATACGGATTCGGATTTCCAGTCTGACGTGGACGACCGAAAATTCACTTCAGGATTCGTCTTTACGCTCAACGGTGGAACGGTGTCTTTGAAAAGTTCCAAACAGAGCACTACTGCAGATTCCACCTGCTAAGCAGAGTATATAGCAGCCTCAGAGGCAGTGAAAGAAGGTGTTTGGATGAGAAAGTTCTTGGAAGAACTTGGTGTCGTTCCTGTAGCAGATAGACCATTGCCATTGTGGTGTGACAATACTGGCGTTATTGCTCAGGCAAAAGAACCGAGGTCTCACAGCAGGTCCAAACATATAAAAAGAAAGTACCACGTGTTACGTGGATTCGTTGAGAATGGCTACGTAGCCGTGCAGAAGATTGCGACCGCGGAAAACATGGCCGACCCGTTCACCAAGCCTCTATCACAGGCAGTGCTGGCTAGACATCTTGAAAAGATGGGTATTAGATACTGTAGCGCATGACATTGAGTGCAAGTGGGAGATTGTTAGGAATATGCCCTCGAATGCTATACGAGGATTAGATTGCATAGGGCATTAGCTTATTTATCATTCGACCTTTATGTAATAAGATATTTTTTTGTGTTTATTAAAAGGCGTTGTTCGTTTATTGAATATAAAAGTACTTTACTAAGCATCCGGTAAAGCAATAAATGAACAAATCCAAATGTGTCGAGTTGAGTCACTGTTCTCGATGAGTACGAGAGAGGAAGGCACCAGTGGACTCTTAACCTCGAGCATTAAAAGTCCGTAAGCCTTAGGCTCCAGTTGGGTGCTGGATAACCGATTACGGCTTATTTGTCGATGACCTATCGAGTGCCGATACCCCCTTGGAAGTGGAGGTCATGACTTGTGATGCGAGTCGACTCAAGGGATTGAATCGTTTCATGGACACTGACTCACGGGTCGTACGGTCGAACATGGCTTATTACTCAAGGAGTGTGTCAATGACCGACGACAACACTATAGTAGTCTACGTGAACCTTAGACCGAAAGGGGCTTTGGTGGAGTTGACTTCGAAGTATCGACTGTCACTGGTTCCCCTCGACCCGATTTGCTGTTGCATGGGTCAGCGGGCCAGATGCGGTCTTGATGACGATTTGTGATTGCCGGGCTTAGACCGCCGAGTACGGATTCACAGTCTCGCAAGTAATCGAGATAAGTGTCCTATGAGGACAGCGATGGGAAATTACGAAATCCTTGGCCAAGGTATTGAAATAACTCATGTTAGACCTGGAGGGTAGTTTGGTAATTTGCCTCGTCCCCGTTTTATCATAGAATCGAGTATAGTGAGTTTGACATAGACCATGGCTCTCACTCGATTGGGACACAGATGAAGGGTTTATACGTAGTACTATAATCTATAGTAAGGTTCTCGAATAAAGACTGAGTCGAAATTCGCACTCGAATCGGGTTACGGTCCGGTACTGCGGGATTGGCTAGGTAACTGCCGGACTCTTGGATTCCTCCCTTGCCGATTGAGTCGAACCTAGAGAGTCGGGCTTAAAAAGGATCATCAAGGTGTACTGATAAGGAGAGAAAGTGTTTTGGGCCTTAACGGGCCTTGGACCGTTGGGCCGCGCCTTAGTGGGCCTCGGGCCGTTTAATGGACCGAAGTCGGACTTCGTATGAAACTAACTTTGAGACTTGGGCTTGGCCAAGTGCTTAAAATGCTTGAGGGTAAAATTGGAATTGGACCCTAAGCTAATTTTCGAATTATGCCTTGGGAATTAATTTCGAAAATTAAATATAAATATAGAAATAATGTATTTGGAATATTATTTATTTTAAGGTAAAAATTTCGAAACTAATCTTGGATTAAGTTTCGAATTTTATACCATATTTACATATACTTAGTTTGACTTAGTATTTAAGTTAGTTGTCTAATTATGGTAAGTATCCTTATATGAATTTTGAATTTAATAAGGGAGAGAAAGATATGGCAAAATCTCTCCACTTAAGGAGAAAAATCGAAAACCATATTTTTGAGATATCCTAGGGATTTCCAAATATATCATAGTATAAATAGGGCAGCCCTATTTCATAATTTGGAGTGAAAATTTCGTCCATAACAAAGGCACAAAACACACACCGAAAAAAAATACTTTTCTCCCACGCGACGGCTCGGTTCTCTCTAGCCATCTTTAGAGAACTGATTCCGTGGTACACTGCGAGGTCGGCGTGACGATCTAGTGCCATCCACCACCATCGATGAAGTCTTGAAGAAAAGGATGAGGAGCAGCCACTCGCTTCAACTGGTAATTCTCTGCGGGTTGTACCTGTCCTATTACATGTCTATGTGTTACTATTCTGATCCGAGCAACGAGGGCAATAAGGGAACCCGGAAAATTTTTGTTCCGCACCGTACCCGAGGACGTGGCGTCTCCGAGAGACACCGGGTAACCCAACAAAGGAATGGCACCCCTTTTATTTCTTCGTGGCCCCTGTGAAGGGCGATTGGGTTTTTCCTCATCGTCGCTAGGTTCATCATATGCCTCAGCGACTCTCAGAAATTGAGCCCGAGTGTTCCGAATAGAATGAAACAGCTATCGGTCTTTTGAATCTTTTGGCCTCTGAGAAGAAGTTAAGTATGGTTGAGCTAGTGACGTATCCAGGCCTGCTTCATCACTTCGGCCTCTCTCCACAGCCTCTGCTCTTCAATCCTGAGGGTAAGCAGGTTTCCCTCCCACCTCCTGATCTTTTTGGGTCTCCTTTCTGACTTGATAATTTTATCGCAGGTATGTCATTTTCCTGGAGAGACGCGTTCAAGACCCTCCCTGTCAAACAGGAAGATTCCACCACTCCTGCTGAGCCTCAACCCTCCACCCTCCGGAGCTCAACGCGGTCCTGAACCAACTGGTTGAGAAGATTGTGGAAGGTCTTCGTCTCCTCGCTCTAGCTCTTCGAAAGGGGCTGCTGCAGATCCGGAGGTGGTGATATTGGGTTCAGGAGATGAAGCTGCTGAGAGGGTTAGCTCCCCTACTGCCTCGGCACCAGCTAAGAAGAAGCGAAAGCCCTCTACTACAAAGGGTAAGAAGCCGCGTGTGGAGCCAGCTTCTCCCATGTCTGATCCTTCTGGATTCATCCCTTTTCCGTACAAGGGCCTTGAGTGGGGCGTTGACCATCGTGCCGACGGAAAGATGGTGCTGGAGTTGCCCAACAACTACGGCCTGGTCAATCTCGAAGAGAGGGTAGATTTCCTCCGCGCCCTTGTACCCATCGAACAGCAATGGATGCTCCACCGCAAGGCTGATGCCTCAATCGCTGAGCTGGCTTCTTACTATTAGGCTGAGGTAACTCCTATCTCTGATTTTGTTTTTGCTCTTTGCTTCCTACTTTTTATTGACACACTTCTGGTCGTTCTACCTGTTGTTTATGCTGCCTCGCCTTCTTTCGGTGACTTCTGGGTGAGGTTTGGGGTCCGGTGGTTCTGCGCCTATTGACAGCTATGTATTCGAAACAGTGAGAAAGTGGAATTTAGAAATCGAGAAGTTGAAGAAGGAGCTTGAGCAAGAGAAGGATGAGTGGGAGGCTCGTTTTATGGACTTAGCCTCGCAGAAATTGCTACAATTGGAAGAAGAGAATGCAGCTGCTCTTGCTGCTAAGAAAGCTCAGCTCGTGGAGGAGCAACAGGTCCTGATCAAATGCAAAGCTGAGAAACTGCTCGTAGAGAGGGAGAAGACCCTGAAAGCTGATCTGGAACAGGCTTTGGCATCCAAGATTGAGGAGGGGAGTTTGGCAGCTAAGCTGGAGGGGATCCAGCTCTACCAGAAGTATCTCCCAGCTTCTCCTGTTGGTCGAGAGTTCCTAGGCCAGCTGAGTCAACGCTGGCGTGAGGGCCATCTGAGAGACACCCTCTCTCTAATGGACTTTGTGCCCTACATGCAGCATTACTTTCTGGGTGGTTTCACAGCCGGGCGTGATCCAGCTTCCAATCTGAATGCAGCAATGGAGGTTATAAGCGCTTCTCCTTCCTTCAAGTGGAATCCAGAGACAGCTCCCAATCCTAATTTATGGCTCGCTGAAGTGCCTCATTATTCCGCAGCTTTGTCGGAGATCTCGCCCGAGATTCTCCTAGGTCAACTCTCCAAGCAGGAGCAGCAAGAGTCATCTGCTACCTCAGAGGTTCCTGACTTCGCGGTCGGTTCTAGCGTTCCTCCTTCCTGAACTGCTGACTGTCGTTTACTTTGGACAATTTATGTTATTCCTTTTTTCTTTTCTGGACTATTTCCGTTGCTCGCTTTCGAACCTCTTTTGTAGTGTTTTTCTTTTTTGGACCCTTTGTGCTGTCTCCCTTGTTAGATCGTGTACGGTTGTTTGCGTGGTTTGTTTTCTATCATTTTGCACTTCAACTTCGTTTCGTAGTTTGTTTTGCTATTAGCCCCCGGGCTTACACCATCACCACTCTCCACTCCCCCTACTTCAGATTGTGCTGACGTATGTCAGCACATTCGGAGTATACAAAGAGTGTTCCTATGGACTCACCAACCTATGTTTTTCCACCCGTTATTTTTTGTGGATTCACACCAAGCCACATTCACAAGCTACAGTTACCCCGATATTCGCCCGCGTGCTTTCTTTCGAGCGTTCTATTGCGTTTCCTTCCCTACTTCACACTTAATATTTTATTGGTAAACGGAAACGTGTACCTGGGGATCTCCCAAGTGTGTCGAGCCCGACATCCTTTGTTTCCGTTTTTCCTCAAGTCCACAGGGTGCCGGCGGATCTCCGCATCTCGTCCATGGCCAGCATTGGCTGGTTCTGTCTTACCTTAGGGAGTAAGTTAGAGCTTAATGGAACATAGTCGTACCTGAAATGATCTAAAGCCATCTGGAGTTTTAGGTGCTTTACACAGATACTCAGGTGTCAAAACTGGAGTAATCAGCACTCGGGCGTTTTTTCTGCGGCCCTCAAGTATCCTAGCCCGGAGTGATCCGAGACTTGCGCACGCTTATTTTTTTATTTATGCAGCCAGCAAGTATAGCCCGGAGTAATCCGAGAATTGGGCGCATTTACGTTTTATTTATGCAGCCAGCAAGCATCCTAGCCCGGAGTAATCCGAGACTTGGGTGCGTTTACTTTTTATTTACGCAGCCAGCAAGCATCCTAGCCCGGAGTAATCCGAGACTTAGGCGCGTTTACATTTTATTTATGCAGCCAGCAAGCATCCTAGCCCGGAGTAATCCGAGACTTGGGTGCGTTTATCTTTTATGCGGCCAGCAAGTGTCCTAGCCCGGAGTGATCCGAGACTTGGGCGCATTTACTTTTCATGAAGCGAGCAAGTGTCCTAGCCCGGAGTGATCCGAGACTTGGCCGCATTTACTTTTTATTTACGCAGCCAACAAGCATCCTAACCCGGAGTAATCCGAGACTTGGGCGCGATTATCTTTTATGCAGCCAGCAAGTGTCCTAGCCCGGAGTGATCCGAGACTTGGGCGCAATTTCGTCGATTATGTGGGAGAGCTGACACAGGTTTTCAAAACATTTTTCATTCAGAGGATGGTGCCTCGTTAAAACCTTGTCAAGTAAAACCCCCTTGGGATAAAACCGCGGCGAAGGAAAAAGAGTACACCTCCTCGTTTGATTTATGTACAACTTTCCAACCACACTAAGCATAGTACTTTTTCAGCTTAGCTATATTCCAGGGATGTGGCACTCCACGCCCATCCTTATCTTCCAGCTTCTAAGCACCTCCCCCAGAATACGGGTCACCTTGTAGGGGCCTTCCCATGTCGAGTCCACCTTCTTGAGCGGCTTGAGCACATCTGTTCGCCTCAGGACCAGATCTCCCACCTAGAACTGCCTGGGTTTTACTCGGCGGTCATAGGCCGCCTTTACTCGACTCTTGTACCTTTCCATTCATATCAGGGCCAGCTCCCGTATTTCCCTAATCATGTCTAGATCCTCCCTTCTGAGCTGTGTATTCTGCTCCTCCTCGTAATGGATGACTCTATGTGTCTCCATTCCAATCTCGACAGGTATCAAGGCGGCAGATCCGTAGACTAACTGGAAAGGTGTTTCCTCCATAGCTTTTCGCGGAGTAATGCGATATACCCACAGTACAGGATCCAAGGATTCCAGCCACCTGCCACCTTCTTGTTCTAACCTGGGTTCCAGCCCTCGAAGGATGGTACAGTTGGTGACTTCCACTTGTCCATTGGCCTACAGATGTCCCACGAAGACGAATTTCGGTTGTATTTTCATCCCCTAGCAAAATTCACGAACCTTGGCTCCGCAGAACTGTGTACCATTGTCAGAGACAAGGATTCACGGAGCTCCAAACCTGCAACAAATGTGGTGCCACAGAAAATCTATTACGTTAGCTTCGTCAATTTTTGACACTGCTTTGGCTTCTACACATTTCCTGAAGTACTCGACCGCCACTATGATGAACTTCTTCTGGGACTTGGCCACGGGCATAGGTCCGACTATATCTATTCCCCATTTGTCAAAGGGACAGGGGAATGCATGACCCCCAGCTCCTCTGCTGGTACGTGAATCTTCGGACCACATTTTTGAAAGCTTTAGCATTGTCTAACCAACTCCTTAGCGTCTCTCATCAAGGTTGGCCAAAAATATCCAGCTCTGATTGCTCTTCGAGCGATGGCTTTGTATCCGGCATGATCCCCAGCACATCCTTCGTGGATCTCCTCTAATGCCAACATTCCTTCCTTCTTAGTCAGACAGCGGGCATAAGGGTGGACGAAAGCCCTTTTGTACAGTTCACCTCCGATGATAGAACTTCTGACGATATTTACCCACATCTTTATGTTCAGTGTTGCGTAAGGCCTCCAATATGGGAGCTCTCCAGTCTTTTTCCTCATCTACGCACCCCACCTGCTCCTTTTGTTTCGCCCTACTGGCCGTGAGCATCGTAACTTTCCTAGTTCCCTCCAGAACTGCTGCACTGGCCAACTTAGCTAGAGAGTCCTCCCGGGGTATCTGTCGTATCTCGAAATTATTGAAGCTTGCTTTTAGTTTTCCCACTTGTTCAGTGTACTTCACCATTTTCTCGTTCTTGGCTTCATAGTTTCCTTGATCTTATTGAGCCACTAACTGAGAATCTGAGTACACGATTACTCCCGTAGCTCCTAAACTGTTAAGGATTTCCATTGCCCTCACCACTAACTGAGAATCTGAGTAGTCGAATGTTATGGCAAACTGTAGTTCATCTCCTTCTGCCGTAATAATGAGAACGCCAGCCCCCGCTCCGGTCGTCGTTGATGAGCCATCGACATAAGCTTTCCAGGTTAATGCCACTTCTCCTCTGGTGTATTCCAACAGGAAATCTGATAAGGCCTGTCCTTTAATGGCCGGCCGTCTTTCGAACTCGACGTCATATTCACCTAGCTCAACCGCCCACTTGATAATAATGGCATGTTATGTAAATAGTCTCTTAGCCCTTCAAATGCCGCTTGGCATTCCTCTGTCCATTCAAATTGGCATCCCTTTCTCAACACTTTGAAGAAGGGTAGGCTCCTGTCGGCGGATTTGGCGATGAACCTGCTCAATGCTGCCAACCTGCCTGTTAAACGTTGCACCTCCTTTACATTTCGAGGCGGCTGCATCTCCAATATCGCCTTCACCTTGTTGGGGTTCACCTCAATTCCTCTCTTTGTTACCATATACCCTAAGAACTTACCCGACTGCACTCCTAAGGTGCACTTCTTGCAAGCTTCCTGCAAGTGTGCAACATGGTCTCTGGCCCATGTTGACTTGACCAGCATGTCGTCCACATAAACCTCCATATTACGTCCCAGCTGGTCCTTGAATACCGTGTCGACCATCCGCTGATAAGTAGCTCCCGCATTCTTAAGCCCAAAGGTCATCCGGACGTCGCCGTACGTACCGCCTGCTGTAACAAAGCAGACCTTGTCTACGTCACCTGTGTTAAGCTGGATTTGATGGTATCCTTAATAAGCATCCATCATACTCAGCATTTCGCATCCAGATGTGGAGTCTACTAACTGATCTATCCTTGGTAGAGGATAGTGGTCCTTGGGACATGCCTTATTGAGATCTCGAAAATCAACACACATTCTCCAAAAACCGTTTCCCTTTTCTACTATAACCATGTTGGCTAACCAAGAAGGAAATTGCACCTCGTTAATATGTCCAGCTCTGAGCAGCTTTTCCACTTCGTCCTTGATACCTTGATCCCTCTCTGCTCCAAACTAACGAAGACGCTGCTTTACAGGGTTGCTTCCCGGAATCAAGTTCAAGTAGTGTATGGCTATCTTAGGGTCTACCCCCGTCATGTCTGCCGGTGAGAAGGCGAACAAGTCCGCGTAGGTTCGCCTTCCTCCTCTTCTAGTTTTGTACGTTTCGCCTGCCTGGCCACCATTCCGTTCTTCTCCTTTCCTCCAGTTACAATGTTGACTTTGTTCGCGTAACATCGGCGAGAGCTTACCTGGTCCCCGGAAACTTCTCCGGGGACCAGGTACTGCCCTGAATCCATTGATAGCTGGTTGTCCTAGTATGATGTTGTATGAAGAAACAGCGTTGACTACCAGGAAGTTGACCATTCGCACTACCCGCCTGGGATCCTCACCTAACTCTACAGGAAGCGTGACTTGCCTCAGGGGTTGTGTGCCAGCTCCGCCAAATCCGTATAAGAAGGTGGCGACTGGTTTTAGCCCCGTCCCTAACCTCATCTGCTTGAAGCATTCCAGGAACATAATATCCGTTGAGCTTCCTCCGTCTATAAATACCCGTGAAACTTTGTACCCTGCCACATCAGTGATGATCACGAGAGCACCATTATGAGGTTGCACAACATCAACCTCATCCTTGGCCCCAAACTGGATGTTCCCGGAGGTTTTCATATGTCCTACTAAGCTGCTCTCAATCAAGGTGTTCCCCTTCTTCCCCATCCGGGCGTACAACTTTCGGGCCTTATGCGAATCTCCACTATCCGGACCTCCTACTATGATAAGGATATGAGCCCGTTGTTGGCTAGGCCCTGGCCTATTAGGTTCCAGCATAGGTTGTTTCCCCTTGTCTTGCACCGGGCCTTCCCTCTCTCTTGGTGACCCTGGTGGAATCGGCCCCCGGTCCCGATATATGATCCTTGAGGTGTCCTGCTTTTATCAGCCTCTCAATCTCATACTTCAAATGCACGTAATTGTTGGTGTGATGCCCGTGCTCGTTATGGAAACGGCAGAAGGGTCCAGATGTGGGCTTCGGAGGTCCTCGTGGGTTAACCTAAGGGTATTTGATGCCAGGATGTCTTGATGCCACAACCAACACATCCTCTAAGTTCGTCCTCAGAGGAGTATATCTTTGATACATTGGGAGGAACCTGTTCCCTCTGCCCGGTACAGGTTTCGGGATCACTGGCGGGCGGGTTACTCGATTACCCTCCCTATTCCGATTGTGGTCCTATGTCTCCTTCTTACGAAATGTCACGGGCGTTACTTCTCGAATCTAAGCCAGTTTTCTCTCGTCCAGGTTTATATACTTGTCTGCTCTTCCCAGCAACTCGTCGAATGTTTGCGGGGGTTTCTTGGAGGAGACGGGAAGAAATCACCAACCTGCAAGCCATGAACCAAAGCATTAATTTTAACAGAAGTAGTGGTGGAGGGTACCTCTAAAGCTGCCACGTTGAATCTTTTGACATAGGATCGAAGGCTTTCATCCGGTCGCTGCTTGACTTGGAATAAGGACATGTCCGATTTGGGTGGTTTTCTAGCGCTGGCGAACTGGTTGTCGAACATCTCTTGGAACTCCTCAAATGAGTGGATAACCTCCGGTTCTAGCTGGCTGAACCAATGTTGAGCAGCTCGTACCAACGTCGTCAAGAAAACTCTACATTTTACCCCTTCCGAAAAGTTATGCAACAGGATGGTGTTTTTGAAATACAGGATGTGGTTTTCCGGATCTGTGGTACCATCGTACTCATATGGCAATTATTTAAAGTTCAGCGACACCTCTCCTTCCAACAGCTCCTTAGCAAAGGGCGTACCAGCCTGATGCCTTCCTCGCAGATGCGGTCTAGTTGTCATATTTTGCATCCTCTACTACTTTACGCAAGTCAGACATCTGCCTTCGAAGCTCCTGCCCCTTCTCACTCATGGCTCCTCTCGGGTCTCGTATGCGGTAGCTTCTCACCTCCATGTCGTGTTCTTTAGTTCTTCTGTTTCCCTCTGCCCTGCATCCACTGGCGATAGTGAGGGAGGTGCCGTTCTCTTTGGATTCGATGGCCTTGGCCCTTTCTGAAATTCTCCAAAGCGTTCACTGTTCCGTCAAGGAGGTGGAGTTAGTGCTTCCTCAGCCCTTCCTCTTTGAGCAGATCCTATCTCGGACGGATTTACCTCAGGCTGAGGACCCAAGGTCTCCTCTGTAGCTATCACATTTTTGCCTAGGGTTTCTGTCCATTTTGACGCATGTCTATCCGATGTTCTTCCCCGAATAGACATAGCCTGTTTTCGCTTGCCTTTGTTCTTCGCTTTGTTAGCCGTCATCACCGCATCCACCGCGTTTTTCATTAGCAAGTCCAACTGCTCCATCGTCAAAGTTATTGACGTTTGGGGTCGAAGTGCGCCGGAAGGTCCCGCAAAGGTGGTGTTGGTGCTGGCGGTGAGATCCCTATCGGCGACACCATAGTTGGGGCTGGCGTGGGATTTGCCCCTGTCTCCCCTGCAGCTTCTTCGAATCGCTCTTGTAGATTCTGCACTAACGGTGACTGTTCCTCCATCGCTATAGCTCCTAATGGTCTCCAAAATGTACCGTGCTTCGAGCAATAGCACCTTCTCGTTGTCTTCTTGACGTCTCGTCTGCAAACAGACACAAGCTGGGTCTGTCTTCCCCGTCACAACTACCCAGCGTACTCATATCTCAGTTCGTCTTTCCCACAGACGGCGCCATTTGATGCGGGATGACCCCGATCGACAAGATTTGGTCCGGGAAATAAAGGTTGAAAGATGAAACGGACTGGGTTAGGTGTTTTAATGTATGTTTAGATCTGTTATTTAAGACGAGAAAGGAAAGAGACGCATATTTTACGTGGTTCGGATAGATATCCTACATCCACGGGCCGTCGGAAACAGTATTTAGTATTGACAGATAAGATTTACACCCTCAGCCTCACTTGTCTCGTTACAGTGCATTCATGGTGATGATGAAGATGACTACAGGGAAAAATCTCTAAGTCTTTAAGTGTTTCATGTTGAGTCTATAATGATTCCCATCTCTCTCTCTTCCTTGATGTATTCGTCAGCCTCCCTTGCCCAGCTGGCTGTCCTTTTTTGGGACCACTTGATAGACATTCTGATATAATCTAGGAGGGACAGCAGTTGCAGGTGTACTATTGTCAGACTGGCGCACCTCCTCTCTGTCTACATTATCATCCACTCATTGCGCTCCACGTGTCTTCTGGTCGGCCTTACCCAATATTTCCCGCTTAAACTATTTCATTGTCAGAGCCCTTCCTACTTTTTCCGTACATAGCCTCTGGTCTCCAGCTCGCCCTCCTACCTGCCTATATGTCCCAAAAGTTCCTATTTTTAGGTAGTCAGGTTAGGAGGAATGCTGGATCTTAGGTCACCCCTATCACCATCATAGGAACCAAATGGGTCTTCCGCAACAAACTCGACTAACACGGTAATGTCACTAGAAACAAAGCGAGGTTAGTTGCAAAAGTTTATTCCCAGGAGGAAGGTATTGATTTCGATGAAACTTTTGCTCTGGTAGCTAGATTAGAGTCTATACGGGTCTTACTTGCATATGCATGCTTTAAACATTTTAAACTTTTTCAAATGGACGTAAAAAGAGCATTTTTGAATGGCTTTATAAATGAGGAAGTCTATGTAGAACAACCACCGGGTTTTGCTAGGGAAGATTTTCCAAATCATGTTTTTAAATTGAATAAAGTATTATATTATTTAAAGCAGGCTCCTAGGGCATGGTATGAAAGGCTGAGTAAGTTTTCTATTGACATAGGATTTTCGATTGGAACTATTGATAATACACTGTTTATTAAGTATGGAGGTGATCACATAACATTGGTCCAAATATATGTTGATGATATTATATTTGGAAGTACTAATATCCTTCTCTGCGAAGAATTCTCTAAGTCTATGTAGAAGGAATTCGAGATGAGCTTAATGGGTGAGCTGAACTACTTCCTCGGGGTGCAAATAAAGCAACTTGACAATGGAACCTTTGTATCCCAGACGAAGTATAGCAAGGAATTACTGACAAAATTCTGGATGACTGATTCCAAAGCAATTTTCACCCCTATGCATCAGACCACCAAAATAGACAGTGACAAATCAGGTACACCAGTTGATCAAACACAATATCGAGGTATGATCGGAAGGCTCCTTTACTTAACTGCTAGTCGCCCTGATATCATGTTTGATGTTGGTATGTGTTCGAGATATCAGTCTGACCCTAGGAAATCTCACTTGACAGTAGTCAATCGTATACTTAGACATATCAAGGGTACTGTTAATTTTGGTCTGTGGTACTCTCATACGAATGAATTCCAATTAATGGATATTTCGATGCCGACTATGCCGGCTGTAGGGAAGATTGGAAAAGTACTAGTGGAACTTGCCAATTACTTGGAAATTCCCTGGTAACCTGGTCTAGTAGAAAGCAAAATGCTATCGCCCTCTCCACAACCGAAGCTGAATATATGGACTTAGGAAATTTTTGTCAACAAGTTCTTTGAATGAAGCAAATCCTTAGCGATTTTGGGTTAGGTTATGACAAAATTCCTACTCTGTGTGATAGCACTAGTGCCATTAGTAATTCTAAGAATCCCGTGCATCATTCTTGTACTAAGCATGTAGAGGTTAAACATCATTTCATACGAGACCATGTTCAGAAGGGGAATATCAGTGTGGAATTCGTAGGAACAAATGATCAGCTTGCTGATATCTTTACGAAGCCCCTAACTAAGGCAAGATTCTGCAACATCCGTGATCGACTAGGAGTCATCGAGCTAAATAAGGTTAGTAAATCTGCCTAATTCTGCCATTTACACTAGAATATCCCATTTTCATGATCCTAGGCCTCCTCTTTCCCTCATGATGACCTTGACCATCTGGGTCGTCATGTCGACGTTTGGAGCGAGAGCCTTGGCCTCGACATGTTTCGGTCGGGTCAGGACGGTCGACGAGACGGCAGAAGAGATCTTCTTCTTCTTGCGTTCATGTGGTCAGCTCTAGTAGGCGGGCAACTAAGATTTAGTGGAGGTCGCTGATACGTATTTTTGCGAGGTTGATTAGGTTGTGAGTGAGGATGGGTGTGGCGGTTGGGAAGGATTGTGTGGGTTGAGTGGGTGTGAGGATAAGTCGTGAGGAAGACGGCTCTGAGACGGGTGCTTTTCCACAATCTTCATGAGACGTCTCGATTGCTGTACGCACGCTCTCCATAAGTTTCTCTTCAAATGACTTTAAAGCTTCTGAGAGAGCTGCCTCAAGTTTGTCTTCGGTCACGAACTGGACGGACGCCCCCGTCGTTGATGGACCAGGTCGACAGATGTCGCCTGTTATCAACCCTTGAGCAGACACTAGCTCCTCAGGCTGGCTCGTAGTCACTTGAGGTTGTGACTGTTCGAGACTTCCACCCAATCTTTGAGGCAAATCACGGGAATTCTTTTCTATGGGTGTTGCGGCAGGTTCTGATTGAACCTGCTAACCAGACACAAGAAGATCGTGTTGCGGCTCAAGATTAAGCGATGAAGGATCCTCAGCACTTTGATTGATAGCTTGCGTCCTGTCTGATGTGGTGGTGACGGTTGTGAAGAGGGACTCTACTTGTGTGCTTAATCTCCTTGGAGTCCGTCTTATAAGTTGAATCTCGTCATCTAACTCCGTGTCGGATGAGGTGGCTGTGTGAGGAGAAGGTACACGTTCAATGTCTTCACAAGTCTGTTCCGTCATTGATGGAAGTGAGCTTTGCCCTGCTTCTGCCTCGGGTTGTGCTTCTTGTTGAAGAACCTCCTCAAAGGGCTCTTCGAGCATGCCTACATGGACAGGCACTTCCACCTGGAGCTCCTGAATTTGATCTTCAGCTTCCATTTCGAGAGCCACCTCGTCGATCATCGTGGACTGAAAGCTCCTGTTCAAGCTCCTGGGCCACTGCATCGATCATCGTGTCCTCAGGGCTTTGGTGTTGTTGTTGGTGAGGGCTGACTACGAAATCTGTCGGGGGCCCTCTGATCATCTATTCGGTCAGATGATTCTCCCGGCAGTATAGCTTATAGACGTCTCCCAAGGGGTCGGCAAGACGTAGTAACACAAACAGAATTGGCATCGAATGTTGATCCAAGTCCGTGAGCTTTGGGTGATGGAAAAATTTTATCCGAGGTGGTTTGTAATTTCCTCCGTGAGGTAGACGAGGTATGTTCTGCTCGTACAACTCCATTTGTTGTCTAATGATTACGGAGAACCACCGAGCATATGGCACATTCTTCGAGCGTTTGTTCTCCTTCTGTCGGATCTGCTCTGTTAGATCATTCCAGATCAGTTGAGCGAAATAGTAGTTGCGAGAGAAGGCGATTCCGTGGAAGATACGGAGAGTGTTGCCGTTGCCTTTATCGAAGCTGGCGTGCTTTGGTGATAGACACTTGTTGATGATGCCAATAAGTGTCTTCCAAGGATGTGGAATCCCGTTGCTCTGAACTTGAGCTAGTTTGGTCAGCGGAGGACGGTATCCCATATGAAGAAAGTCTTGCACCAGCTCCGCATCAGTGGGAAGGGCTTCGTACTTTTGGCTGAAAGGAAGGTCGAGGAGAAGCTTGAAGTCATTCTTGTTCATGATGTGCCTCGTCCCTACAACCGTCGTGAAATTGTACGTCCCGTCCATGATGAGACTCTTGATGATCGCCCAAAACTGTTGGAGGTGTGCCATTGGCACCGAGGCCGTCACCGTTAGAGCATGCCATAGGGGATGACCTTGTAGTATTGACACCGTGGTCTCGTCCGGACACCTGAAGGTGGCCAGGTCGAGTTGGAAATTGGTGTCGTGGACGTTGAGGTACATGGCCTTCTCATATATGTGGTTGTATTTGGATAATGATCCATCTGAAATACAATTATCAAGAGCAAATCATTAGTTCAAAATTTAAATTGAGTCGAAATTTTGATTTCATCAAGCCATAATAATCTATCATGTCATAGCACGTTTGATGAATTTGGAATTAAAAAATGTAATATGCACATAGGTTATACGAAGTGAATATTCAAGACATTAAAATATTTCGACATTTGTGTATAAGACACATGTAAGTTCAATCGAAAATATGCTAAGTGTTTAACCCTACTATTCACTCCGTGATGTTTTTCGCTCAGAAAAATTGGATTTCAATTTGAGTTTCCTAAGTGCTGATTTCTAGATAAAATCTCCGTTAATTTTTTAGATTGAAAATTTTATTCGCTAAGGTCAACTACAGTAAAAAAGACTTAGTGACTTTTACTAAGTGTTGGAATTTATTCGCGAGATACTGTAGCCGAGAAATTTTACGATCGAGAAAAATTTTTGTGAAAATTTACGATCGAGAAATTAGATTTCCGCATAAATTTACGATAGATAAATTTTTCGCGCCTTAATAAAATTTTCGTCGTGAAGGTTATAGAGCGAGAAAGTATTTCGATTTTAAAATATTTTTTCCGCTGCGAAATTTTACGATCGAGAAAATTGACAACGAGAAACTAGGTGACTCGCCGAGAAAATTTTCGATCGATTAAAATCATCGCTACGTACTTTTGCTATCGAGAAACTTTATCGTCGAAAAATTAATTTTATCGCCGCTAAAATCTACGACCGAGTACAAAATTGAAATCGAAATTACTGTTTTCGTTTGTAAGTTTTGCGCTCGAATTAAATTGCATTTATTTTATCTATCCCTCTCATTTTGATTTTTTGCTCGCATAAAATTCTAATTAGAATTCTCGATGATAAGTAATTACTTGATCTACGTCCTTAAACTTGTAGACTAAGTCAAAATTTAGCAATAAAAAAATCTTATTCGACACAAACAGTAACGCAATCAAATTAAAATTCAATTGACACTGTTTGCGATCGAGAGAGTTCTTCGATAGCTTTAAAACTTCAAAAATCCAAAAAGTCGAAACTTTAGATTTTAAACTCTAAAACGCAGATAATCAACGATTCATTCTTCCAAATTGAGCGAAAACACGAAGACTATCGAAAGTCACAGAAATCTAACCAGATATTCACATTAACAGGTCAAAGATCCTGAGAAATAGCCTACGGCTTTCGAACAGTGAAGCATATAAAAATTCTAACGCAAAATCATGCGAAAAATTACAGAATATAGACGCAAACCGAGTTCATAAGCACGCAAATGTCTAAGGAATATCGATTCTACCTTAAAAGACGATACTCTTTTGAAAATAAAGGATTTGAGTGAAATTTTGGGTTTGTCTTTTTAAGGTTTTTCGCGAGTAAAAAGAATTTGATACTGTTGAATTCTTCGAATGAGGGTTTTCCGTTAGAAATACTTTTTCGACTGCAAAAAGTAAAGTTGTTTTAATGGGCTGATAAGACATATTGGGTTCTCGATAGGACAGGCCCATTACTATTTACACTCGAGAAATTTGAAATTAAGAATTGCTCCTCTATTCAATTTCTCGATCGTAAGTTTTCCTATATGTTCAGATTGACCCTGATTTCAATTAATAACCACATAATTGCTCCCCCTAAAGTTTAATATAACTGCAATTAACTCCCTGTATGTCTGAATTGTAACGTCTGGCTCCTTTGACGAAGTTTCGAAAGTCTGGATCACTTAGAGCAAAAACGTTAATTATGTTAGAGTTAATTTAACAATTGTTTAAACCAGGCCTCCTCTGAATTTTTATACCAATGCCATTAACTCCATGTCGTGTAAATTCGCGAAATCATCCTCATAGTGGTGCACTTTGTGTCATTTTTCGATCGAAAATTTCTGCAACACTTAGAGAAAGGATATTAAAAATATTTGGAGCTCAAGACATGTTATTTTGTGAATGCTCCCCCTCAAATAATGCATCTCAATTGATTCATCAAGTAAGTATAGAAAGCAATCAAAGAAACACTTACTAAAAACACGCGATTTATCAAGATTAACCTAGATACATGTTCCCCTATACATGTAATTGTAATTTCGCACAAGGGTATGAGAATGAACAATATATCGCATTTAATCAATTCTGTGTAGATGCAAAGTAACATTGCATATCAAAATGTGCGATATTCTTTCCCTCTCTTTTTTTTCTTTTTTTTTAAATTATCAATTAAAGAATTAAGAAGAAAAAAATACTAATAGTACGGGGTCAGATATTTTGCTTTGATCAATCGTCACGCCTAAAATTTCGCAAGACATTAGAAAGATCATATGCCGTCAAGTCAAGTCTACAATCTAAAGTCCTAAGTCCGTAGATTAGTCCATTTCGACAACTCTCACTAGGTTCACTCTAGCACTCTATTATTGTTAACTTGGGATTTTATATTTATATCACTCAAGTCAACACAAGTAATATTACGTCAATTTACCTGTGATCGAGGCGCTTTTAATCAATTCACCTAAGCGAAAGATCGTCGATGTGGAATCAAAGGGACTTAAAAAGGTTCCAATTTGGCTATGACTAAGAAGGGAAGGAACATTTTGGAGAATGAGGGCTTTTTGTCGTCTTCCATTTCTTCGTCGTTCTTCTCCACCGGCATTTTTATTTTCTATTTTTCATCCTTTTTATGTTTTCTATTCCCTTTTATGCTCAAGCTGAACCTCCGCTTCTCCACGAGGCAATAGGAGATTATCGTAGGCGAAGTTCTTCTTGTTGGTTCTCGGGCCGATACCGTGCTCCTCTTCTCTTATTCCCTAGAGAGATTTCAGAGATTATCGATCTGGAGAAGTTCATAGTTATGGAATTCAAACCCGAGGCTGCGCTCCTCTTCTCCTTTCCCGATATAAGACCGGATTATTGTTGGAGAAGTTCACTTCGAGGTGCTCCTCTTCCCAGCCGTTCTGACGAGCGTACGAGATTATCGACAGAGAAGTTCACAGCAGGATCCATGCCACCTTCTAAGAATTTGTGATGTAGATAGTCAGAAGGTAGGTTCCTTTGGTCTACTTTTTGTGCGTTGAGCAATGCCTTCTTTTGTCATCTTTTTCTTTGTAGTATCATTTCCTCCCCCTCCTTTTCTCGATTGAACAACCCGCCGAAAAACTTAGATAGTTGGTTGAAGGCTCAAAGGATTTCAAAAGAAGAAAAGGAAATTGGAGAAGGCTCAAAGTGGATGACTAGGAGTTAAGGTAAAGGATAAAAGATTTATAAGGCCAAGTGAGGAATTTCCTAGATGCCCTTATCATCTTCCTAACAATCTAAAGCTAGGTGAGTATGAGGCCAAGAATCACTAGTTAAGCAAGCAATTGATGTGCGACTCGCTCGAGAATAGATCCAAAGAGAAAAATGGAAAAAGGCTAGAATCCTCACATATATAAAGTGACTTTATGTCTAGTGGAGCAAACTAAAGACTTTTGAGACACAAGAAAGAGACTTAGACTGACAAAATTAAGCAATTAATCAGTCGCTTGTCGGGGAAACATATTTGTGACTTAGATCAAAGCATCCTAAAGAATATCTTCATTCCCCAAATATTATAAGTATATATATAATATTTTTGGATTTTCTTTGTTCTATTATATTTTATTATTATTTAATTTGCACGCAAGATATGTCATTTAAGTATAGAAAGCACATAGCATAGAGCATATAAAAGCACAGAAAATCAAGTAGAGCACATATCACGTGAGGTTCAACATGCCTAATTTTCCGACAAGAAATAGGAATCATTTTTCATCCAATGCCTTGGTGAAAATGTCAGCTAGTTGATACTCCGTGTTCACGAAATACATGTCAATCGTGCCTTTTTCTACGTGATCTTTTATAAAGTGATATCTAATGTCTATGAGTTTTGTGCGTGAGTGGTGAACAGGATTACAAGTAATCGCAATGGCACTTTGGCTATCACTATAAATGGTTATATTGTTTAGATTATACCCAAAGCTGAGTTCTCATCCACAGCATTTGAGAGCAACAGCTGGCGGCCGCGACGTATTCTGCCTCGGCTGTCGATGTTGATACTTAATTCTGCTTCTTGGATGTCCAACAAACCAGCTTTTTGACTCGAAATTGAGCGCCACTGGATGTGCTCTTCCTGTCCATTCAGCAACCTGCATAATCAGCGTTAGTATAGCCAAATAATTTGAAATTTGTTTCTTTAGGATACCATAGTCCTAAAGAGGAGGTGCCCTTGAGGTGACGCAGAATTCGCTTCACCGCAAGCATGTGAGATTCTTTGGGATCGGCTTGGAAACGGGCGCACAAACAAGTGGCAAACATGATGTTCGGGCGACTTGAGGTGAGATAGAGAAGAGACCATATGATACTGCGATATAATGTGATGTCGACCGTTTTTCCAGTAGGATCGGCATCCAACTTGCATCTTGGTGACATGGAAGTGCTGAGAGACTTGCTCTGATCTTGATGGAATTTCTTCAAAATGTTCCTGTTATACTTTGTCTGACTGATGAAAATCCCACTGTCGAGCTGTCTGACCTAAAGTCCTAAGAAGAACTGCATCTCTTCCATGTGACTCATTTCAAACTTGCTCTTCATTAAATCACCACACTTCTTGCACAACCGTGGATTAGTTGACCCAAAGATGATCCCGTCTACGTAAACTTGGACGACCATCAAGTCTTTGTCTTACCATTTGATGAAGAGTGTCGTATCGATCGTTCCTCGTATGAATCCAGATTTCACGAGGAATTCGCTCAAGACATCATACCAAGCACGTGGGGCTTGTTTTAGTCCATAGAGAGCTTTGTCCAATTGATAGACGTGAGTGGGATGTTCTTGATCAGCGAAGCCTTCTGGCTGAGCTACGTAGACTTCCTCCTTTAATACGCCGTTGAGAAAGGTGGTCTTAACGTCCATTTGGTAGACTTTGAAGTCTTTGTGAGCAGCATAAGCCAAGAAAAGGCGGATGGCTTCGATTCGGGCAACAGGAGCATAGGTCTCGTCGTAGTCAATGCCTTCCTGTTGATTGTATCCCTTCGCAACCAGCCTTGCTTTGTTCCGGATCACTTCCCCATCTTCATTCTTTTTGTTCTTAAACACCGATTTCGTCCCGATAATTCTTTTCCCATGCGGACGGGGTACTAAGGTCCACACTTGAAGACGTTCGAATTGGTTGATCTCATCTTGCATAGCTATAACCCAATCCGAGTCTTTGAGTGCGTCTGCTGCCTTGGTTGGCTCATTTTGGCTTAAGAAGCACGTGAAAAGACTGTGTTGATGACGTATCCGTACTCCACTCGAGGGATCAACAATAATCTGATCAACCGGATGTGCTGCTCGAGTCCACTTTCGCTTATGTGGCAGAGCTGAAGTAGATGCATCGGCCATTTGTGGACCAAGATTTCCAATTATCTCAGGTTGTTCATTAGGTTGAGGTAAGTCTGATTCTTTACTTGGATTGAGCGAATCTGATGAGACTTCCTCATTGTCTATGGTAGGTTCTTCAGTGATCTGTGGTAATTCTGAATCCGGTGAGGTGGGGACATTTGAAGAGCTAGGTTCATCGGCCACATCAAGTGGGGGCTCCACTAAAGGTGTAGCTGTAGTAGTACCTGGCCGGTATATTGGCTCAAACAAAGAGTCTAAATCCTCCAACGCAAGTCTCAGAGCTTCTTCTGACGTTGAATCCTGAGTTGTTGCCATTTTCTGTTGGTTTGGTGCCAACATGCCAATGATTACGGGTTCTGGACTGATGTGACCAGAAGCCATCGAGGTAGGCACGGGTCCTGAACTGAGGTGTGCAGGAGCCGTATCTGCCACTTCGTGGAAATAGACATTGTAGCTTTCTTTGATCCGTACTCGGTACGCCTTTGAAGTTGATGAATACCCGACGAATGTGGCTTCGAATGCTTTATGGTCGAACTTAGCGCGTTGCTCTCTATCGTTCGCCACAAAGCACTTGCACCCGAAGACCTTGAAGAAGGAGATGTTGGGTACTCGCTTGTTAATGATCTCGTACGGAGTCTTAGCGAAGCGCTTGTGAACCACCATCCTGTTCTGAGTGAAACACGCGGTATTTACTGCTTCAGCCCAAAGGAAGTGTGGGAGGCCGGAATGAATCAGCATCGTGCGTGCGGCTTCCACTAGAGTTCGGTTATTCCTTTCGACAACCTCATTTTGTTGAGGTGTCTTGGCGGCTGAGAATTGCTGACTATTCGCAAGTCTTTGATAAAAATCACTGAGATTATTGTTCTTGAACTCAGATCCGTTGTCCGTTCTGATGACTTGGATGGTTAGTTGCAGCAAATTCTGAGTAGCCTTCACAAAATTGATTATCAAGTCCCCGGTCTCATCCTTAGTTTGGAGGAATTCGTCCATGTGTAGCGGGAATAATCATCGACGATAACTAATATGTACTGGCGTCCATTAATACCCTGTGTCTGCATACGTCCACAGAGGTCCATGTGTAGTAATTCCAAAGGACGTGAAGTAGAGGCAATTTGTTTTATGTGATGAGACGCTCGCTTCATTTTTCCTAATTGTAATGACGTTAGGTCTATAAATTAAGAAATTTAATAAATGATCAATATGATGTCTAAGTATATGGAAATATTCAAACATGCATTGATTATGAGCTATAATTTGGGTTGAATATTTGATTCACTTGTAACTCTGTGATTTATTAGTGAAACTATGTGATCGCATGTTATAGGCAGCCCATGTGATAGGATATACACTCTGTGCTACATATGGAAATAACGTATGAGATATCCTTCCGAGTTATAAAAGGAAAATATGCTGTTTATATATGGAAAGTGATGTATCTGTTGAAAATCGTTTATTCCATGACGCAAATCACATCTGCAATTCTTTGGATGCTTTCCACTGAATTTAATGTGCGATATTAAATTGATATCTTTCCTTATAATGATTGGAATATTATATTTTGGAAAGATCTGATTTAATTGGCTTTGTGGATAAGGTGCTTTTATATGGTATATGCTAGAAACGGATGTGATCTCTGAAATATGGAAAGTTGTGGCATGGCATGTTAATTCGTGATAGCTGTGATCTGGTCTAATGGCGAAACATGGTAAATATATTGATCTGATGCTATGTGCTATACATTGTTTGATATGATGCTATCTCGTGTGCTATACATGGAAAGTAATTCTGGATTAACTTATTCTAGAAACTTATAGCAGGGAATCACTTATGGAAAGTTCTGTTATGGTAAAAATAATTTGAAACAATTGAATATGCCTTGAGAATGAATCTGAGCTTTATATGGAATATAATCATGCTTTAATGAGCTTATAACCGTTGTGATGACTTTTTAGAAGCATGATTTACATGGCACGTTGATTCTCAAAAATTACATGGACTATATGCTTGATTTGGTGATTAATATCTTGATCTGATTTTCCATGTTAAGTGTTGAGTTAAAAGGTTTATATATGACCAACACTTCATAATTTCGAGCTACTTAGAATTTGCAAACCTGCGACTATAAGCGTATTAAGCAGAAACAGTATTGAGAGATTCCTGAGCGATCATTAGCGATAGCTTTCTGCCTACCTGAGCGATCACTTGCGAAGTACTGACCGTACTAAGATATTCCAAACCTCCCACCATATATTCTATCTTCCGACGTGTTGTCTTCGGACGTGAGCAATACCAAGGAGGCAGGGTCGACGTTTACGCACACGTGAAGGGAAGGACGAGTTTCGGGGGCCCTTCGGTAGCGAGCTGTGTCTGTCGGGATCAGGAAATTCCGAGGAACGAAACTCGGCGTGTGGTAACCTAGTGTGTCTAGTGTACGACTTGTTTTGATTGTATATTGGGCTAATCAATCAGTTTTGTATCCAGCTACGGTGCATTATAGTGATTGGTTAAACTCTTGGGGAGCAAACCACAAGGAGAGGAGTAAACCCCAGTTGTGGATATAACCTCTATAAAAATCTTGTCTCGCATTTACTTTACAGTTATTTCCTTTTCGCTGTGAGACAGATATGATACACATCTGACTTTACTAGGATATATCAGGCATACTCGTCATAGGCATCTCTAAGTCACTACATCTTAGCATTTGTGAAAAGAAGAAGCATAAATTTTTATAAGCCTAAGTCAACCACCCACCCCCCCTCCCCCCCGAGGCACACTTTTATCTTTAGTATCAATATTTCTCTGTTTAAATTTGGGCCCAATTTCAGTTACATAATTGCCTTAAACTACCCAAGGGGTTATTAAATACATTATTTCGAATAAATATATGCGATTTTATTTTTGAAATAATTCTCTGGCAATTAATAACTGTTGAAAAATAATATTGTATTGTCGAAATTTAAAACTGTGAAATCAATTACCAATAAACGCAACTTTGAGTTGATAAAGTAGAATTTATTGTCTCTTTGATATGGTCATGCCGAAGTTCGAGATTCAAGTATTGGATAAACACGACATTTTTAAGTCGTGGGAATCTCGTAACATCAGCAAAAGGTGACAAATCACCCTTCACAGGGAATTAATGAAAAGACGCCTAAATTTCCTGGGTTTGACCTACACTAACGTCTGCGGACAGAATATTGTATTTGCCCAAGGTAATTTCTATTAATTTTTAAACTTAACAAATAATCACTTTTCTTAGAGATTAGTGTATGTGTTAAGTTACAAATTTTAAATCCTTGATAAGATCGGGAAAATTAAATAAATTGTGAGATAATAGAAGCATTTTGATTTGATCAAAGTGGCTAATTTATCTCGAGTTTGGAATGAGTTCTTTGGAGAGAACATCATCTTTTCACAGTTAACTAAGCAAGCTGTTAATGTTGCCTTAGCAACGTTGTCTAGAGACGAGAAGTTAGACTTCATGCACGCGGGCCATCATAGCCGATAGTCACGCATGGGCTTCGACAGTTGTTAGATATCAAACAATATTGGATAAAGTTTGATCTTCGCTGAACTAAATTGTTCATATGTGTGGGTTTGCGTTTGAAACGCAATGAACGTTCTATACAGAATTCCTTTGAGGTCAAATAATTCTGCACCTTATGAAATTTGAAATTAGTGAGACACTGAGCTTAACGATTTTACATCGCAAGAAAATGCTTATAGGGTGGAAAGTTATAGAAAAAGAGTCGTGAAGACTTAGAGAAGCCTCCAGGAGTTGGTGTCTTTGGTTTCATGACATAGTTGGGAACTATGGATTCATAAGTACAAAGATAGCCTTATGTCTTCGTGTTGTACGAGAAATGTTGCCCTTAAGAAAGAGAACAATATCGAAATACTCCGAATGGTAAACACAAATACGCTGAGAGTGTTTGTCAAAACTCAGGCTACCTAGGTAATTACAATAGTCCACGATGTTGGTCTATTCGAATGGAGAAATATAGGTAGACAGTTAGACTTATTTTCGAACTTCTAGTTTGACGTGGTTGATCGAAAATCCACTTAGGGTTTGGTCTACAAGTTTAATAGTAGAACAGTACCTTCAAATGGTTTCAGGGAAGCACTTACTGTTAGTACATGCGCATCGTGAGATCAAATCCCAAGTCAACCATGCGCACGAGCGCAGAGAATTACCTGGGAGGTAAGAGATCAGTTTGGATATTGAAGTCTTCTTGGAAGAACTTCAAATAGTTCCAGGCATTGTCGGTCTACTTCTGCCATTGTGGTGCGACCATAGCAGAATGATCACTTTAGCCAACGAACCTTTGTCTCACAGTTAATCCAGACAAAAGAAAAGAAAGAAATACTACCTGTTGCATGTATAGTTGAAAAATGGCTGCTAAGCCGTGCAGGAGATAGCGTTGCGGAAACGTGGTCCATTCCCTGTGCCTTTTATACAGGAAGTGCTGAATAACATCTTTAGAAGACAAGTATTAGATACACGTAGCATATGGTACCGAGTGCAAGTGGGAGATTGTTGGGGATATGCCCCCGGAATGCCATTTGAGGATGTAATGAATAGGGCATAAACATGAACCTATTATTCACACTTTAATATTTGGATTGTATTCAAATATTTATTTATGGAATTTACAAAAGGAAAATTATTTATTTAACTATCCAGTCTTACTAGGCATCCGGTAAGACGGTAAATAAATAAATCCCATATATACGAGTTTAGTCACCGATTCTCATGGGATGACAGATGGGGCACGGGTAGAGTGACTGAATGTCGATCATGACTTATTTGTTGACGACTCTAAAATGGTTGTGCCAACCATTCACTTGGGAAGTGGGAGGTCGTAACATTGACATTGTTGTAAAACTCGGTCTAGGCGCCCGCCTAGGCGCTACTCGGAGGACATCCGCCCCGAAAATAGCCTAATTGGCCAACTATTCGTCAAAACGACTACACGGCCAACTAGTCGGCTTATTCGGCCGAGTATTCGGGCTAATCGGCATTCTAATCGGCTAATTTTTTTGAAGCCCATTAAAAGCCCAAAATATTTACTAGCCCAAAAATATTGACTAGCTCTTAAGCCAACTAGGGTAGGCATATTCCACTGTAACGTGGCTAGTACTAAAGCTGAAGCGAACGCGGATATTTATAGAAAAGATCTCAGCTTTCTTCATAAGCGTTGTCCGGTGTGGGACAACGAGTTCAGTATTAATATTTATTATTCCAATGTCCTTTGTACGGGGAAAAAATTCGATTGTCCTTTGAATAAAGAAAAGGAAAATACCTAATATTCATTGCAAATTCATTAAATATTTAACAAATACAACTTCAATTAGATTATCCAAATTATTAAATTATTGAAACATATATCTTTTTTTTATTTAACCAAGAGAGATTGTTGTATTGTATTGTTGAAATATTTAACTAAAATATATATATGTATATATATAATAGGTTAAGGTCATTACACCATGTTTGTTATATAGGAAAAAATAATAACAAAAACATGTATACCGCCTAATTTCCACCTAGAAACCGCCTAGGCCCCGCCTAGACCGTCTAGGCGCTAGGCCCCCTCCGGGCGCCCGACTAGCGCCTAGCGAATTTTACAACATTGAACATTGATATGAGTTCAATCGGGGATTAACTTATATTTGGACACGACTCGTAATCGACGATCACATGGCTAATTACTCGCTGAGTGTCAATTATCGATCAATTGACTATAGTAGTGTGTGTGGACCTTAGACTGAAGAGTCATTGACAGAGTTGGCTTCAGGGTCCTGACTTGTCACTAGTTTGCTAGGCCCACCTTGTTCGAGGTTGAACATGGGTCAGCGGCGACATGCGGTCTTGACAACGAAGTGCAACCACTGGGCATTGACAGTCGTGAGGGATTCACAACCTCGCAAGTAATCGAGCTATATGTCCTATGCATATTCGGGGACGAGGAATTACGAAATCTTTGCAAAGTATAAAAACTAACTCACGTGGGACGTGGAGTGTAGTTTAGTAATTTCATCGTCACGATTTAGTCATCGTGTCGGGTTAGTGAGTTTGACATTACCATGGCTCTCACTCGATCGGGACATAAGTGAAGGCTATATGTCTGACGATAATCTATAGTCGGTTCGTAGATCAAAGATCGTACTCAACACGGGATCTATTCGGTACCACGGGATTGTCTAGGTGCTTACCGAATTCTTAGATACCTCCCTTGCCGGGTTGAGACGAACCAAGAGTGTCGCGCTTAAAAAAGGATCACTGAGACAGTGTGATAATGTGAGATGGTTATTATTTAACGAGCTTGGAGTCAATAATGAAATGTCAAATAATGTTTTAGAAACTATATTTACATGGGCTTCGATTCCCAAAACGAAACAATTAAGAATGGAGCGTAGATAGGGCTTCACAACCACGAGCAATGCTCGTCACGGTTGTGAAGCCCGCCTGAAAAGTAGAAACAGATTCAAAAATTCATATCTCCCAATATATACCATGGATTTAGAATCCCTTTAATCAGAATCAAGATTGGTGAGTCTGATTTCCGTGGTCAAAATTTCAGGTCCATCGGACATCGTTTACCCCTTGATCTGCGTGAAACAAGAAACTGCCGCAAACCTACTGAACGCGTCACGGCCGTGAAGGGTACTGTCCTAGGGCGTGAAGCACAGCAGTGAGCTCATTTTGTGCCCAGAAAGTGTCACGGCCGTGAAAGACTTGACCCGGGCCGTGAAGTCCATTGTCATGGCCGTGAATGGCCTTGTCTCAGGCCGTGAGCCGACAGTTTTTGGTCAAAACTTGTCTAAATCAAATCCAAATTCGTTCATTGTTTTTTTCTTCGATTTGTGGGACAATATCTAGTCATTTGATGATTTAAAAACAATGGAATCAAACAAAATTGAGTCATGTAGGACATATTCAATTTTATCAAACTTAGTCATTTTCAAGGTTGAAAACTTGATTTTAAGTTAAGGACTTGCAAATTTCGTCCATGATTAAATTATTGCTTATTTCTCACTCTAACTTTGAGTTTAGAGAGAGGTGAGACCATACGAGTTTGTTCTCTGAGAAAAACTTAAGTGTGTTTGAGTTTTTAGTAAATCAAACACACAAATACAAGCACAAACACATCTCTTATGAAACATCTTCCCTCCTCTCTAGTCATCCTTGGGAGGAGGTGGAATTTGGATACGTCCCGGGGTTGGCGTGACGATCTTGCCAAGACGTTGGAGCTCAGAGAGGTCACGACGTTGCTCGGAGAGGAGTATGACAACCGGGACGGCAAAGCGAGAGCTTGGGATCTTCGCGAGAGGGTAAGCTTCGAAAACCCTTATTACGTGTCATGCATATTTTCTTTACATGACCAAGCGATCCGGGGCTCCTTACGGGGATCCGAAAAAAATTTTAAACTTCCGCGGCACCCAAGTTTCGATCTCGGGACACCGGGGGTTCCCCAACAATAAGCACATAATTAAGGCTATCCGATCGGATTCAACTTTCGCGCCAAAACTATTCTTCGAGCGAAAACAGTTTCAGAATTTAAATTCGATCAGATTCTAACAATTTTCGATTAAACTCTAAGATCCTAGGCTTCAATCCTAAGTAATTCGATTAGAATTGTATGAATTTTGAGTTCGTTCGAAAACCTTCTTTGGAGAGCTCGAGAGAGAATTCTTCTTTGGAGAGCTGGAGAGAGAATTCTTTTAGAGTGAGAAAGATTTCTTAGTTTCTCTCTCTAGAAATGAATTTGCAAGCCTTTCGGATCAATTCAACTATTTTCTGTACTAAGCTCAATCTTTACAATGCTATTTATACCACATAAACTTGGTATAAATATCAAACTAGTCCTAAACTATGGACTCATACAATAAACGCACCTAATTACGAGAACAGCTAACAAAATAAAAGCACAACTCTAATTGGTATTCTACATTTAGGTTTCCAAACATACTTAGATCTATCGGCATGTTTCAGAAAGCAAGTATAAGAGTGATGACCACTTCTACCACAAGTAAAGCACTTTGTTTTTGGAACCTCTGGCACCACCTGTTTCTCTACCGTGGAATATCCTATCCATGATCTCTCAGTGTACCTAGGAATATTTAATAGGAGATCTAGATTTTGTTTCCCTTGGAGTAGTCTATCAAGAGTGAGTTCTTTCTCACTTAGGGATACTCTAAGTGTATTGATATAAGTAGCCAATTCCTTATTAGATTTTTCTAGTACATCACATTTACATGCACTCTTCTCTTCTTTCAGAGTTTCTACTTCAGTCCTTAGACTCATAATCTCTAGGTCAGCTTGGTGTTTCTCCTAGCTTAAGTTGTCTCTTAGCTTCATAATTTCTTTCACTAGAGAGTTAAGAGACTTTGTCTTTCCATAGGCATTTTGAATCAATTTGCATAACTCTTCTTTGCTCGCATCTACCATCAAATACTGATGATGCACTTTCATTGGGATCGTTAGCACATATATCATTCAAAATATTAGTTTTCTCGATACTTGATGAATATGATACCTGATCATTTTCGGCCATGTATGCACGATTTTCATCCTCTGACTGTTCGTTCTCGGAGTCATCCCAGTTGCTCACCAGAGCTTTTGCTTTCTTTTATTTCTTGTCATCATTCGCTTGAGGGCAGTTTTGAGCAAAGTGACCGGGCTTATTGCAGTTGAAGCACCGAGAAGTGTTGCGCTTAGTAGTATTGGCTCCCTTATGTTGAAACTTGTTGAAGTTACCTTTGAACTTCTGTTGGTCGAATTTCTCAAACCTTTTGGTGAGCATGGCGAGTTGTTTCATCATGTCTTCCTCAATTTCGTCACCTTTGTCAAATTCTTCTTCAGATTGTTCAGCATTGAAGGCGATGGCTTCTGACGAGGCTGTGTTATTTCGTTTAGGGAAGTCTGAGTCATCTAGTAAGAAGTAAGAGATCCTATCAGTTCTGGAATCGTCAATTCCTCCAAATCTTTGGCCTCATAGATAGCAGTCACTTTGGCATTCCTGTCTCTGATAAGTGATCTCAGTATCTTCAGAACTTTTTCACTTTCTGGTATCTTTTTCCCAAGAGAGAACATTTGGTTGATGATACTCATGAATCTGGCGTACATCTGGCTGATCGTTTCACTGTGTTCCATAGAGAACAATTCGTACTGGTGGGTGAGAAGAGCGATTCTTTCTTGTATCACTCTGGTCGTGCCTTCGTGTGTTAATTGCAGCATGTTCCACATATCTTTTGTAGTCTCACAAGAGCTGATGCGGTTGACCAGTGCACATGCGATCAAGTTCTTTGCTTTAGCATTTCGAGAGAGCCCTTGTTTCTCAACAGCAGTGTATTCAGTAGGAATCTTGCTGGTCCCATCAATTTTTGCCGGGGGACTGTAGGGTCCAGTTTTGACGATCTCTTAGAGGTCGTAGTCAACATCGATTAAGAACTCTTTCATCATGTTCTTCTAGATAGCGTAGTTGGTACCATCGAATAGTGGGGCCTGGTATGTGACTGAACTTCTGCAAACACATCAAAACTCAAAGAAGCCATTAGATCTTTTACTCAGGCTTGTTAGGCCCGTAATATGAGTAACCTCGCTCTGATACCAATTGAAGTAAAATATGTGCCTAAGAGGGGGGTGCATTAGGCTATTAAAAACTTTTTGCTTCTTTGATAAAAAGTATTTGTGAAATGAGAACGGCGGAATTAAAAACGTTATAATGGTTATTCCTTTAAAAGCAGTATTCTGGTCTTTTAAAAATTGGTCGAGTGGAACCTTGTGAGTGCGGTGAACTGAAAAGTAAAGAACACCAGGATTTATAGAGGTTATATCCCCAAGTGGGATTTAGTCCTCTTCTTGAGGTTTGCTCCTCAAGAGTTTGATCAATCCACTACTATGTTACCGTAGTTGGTTACAGAAGTGATCGACCGCCCTTACACAACCGAGACCAAGAGTTTCGTTCCACGTCGTTTCCTGAGAATCCCTATTCTCCGACTGGAAACAGCACGCTCACGAAGGTCATCTGGATCTCAAATCCTCCCTTCACGAAAGGCACGCTTCGCTCTTGTCTGCTTGTGAGGTTCTCACATTCTCAGATTAGAATGGTAGTTTTTCTAACTTAGGGTGCACTCAACAATCGCATTTTTCTAACTTAGGGTGCACTCAACAATCGCAAATGAAAGCTCAAGCACTAACAGAGAATACAATAATTCGCAAATCAAAACGCCCGTTCTAAGATCTCTGTTCTTGCTATTTCGTATGTTTGTTCGTTCGCTGGGTGCACTCGTGTAGAAGTGTCGACTTATATAACCTGTTAGCATCACACACTTCATATGGTATGTCAATCGCAATTTCCAGTTCAGCACATCATTCCATCATAAATATCATGCCAAATTTAGCTCCAAGTATCACAACAGTCATATTCATTAATTTGCATGAAATCTTACTATAAATACCTTTTCCAAACCATATCGGTAAATCTCATCCATAGTAGCACGCTGGTACTTACGAAGATACCATAGATAGTTCCACTCAGCATCTTATCAAATATGTAGCACATTAATCACAAACTTTCCATTCAAATAAATACCAAAGTCGCATAGTGAAAGAATTCATGTTGACTCAAACATTTAAGATACAATTCTCAGTGATATGAGCATGATTTCTTCCTAAAAATAGATAGGTTCCAGTAAATGATTTATTTTTCATGTATAGCACATATTCTTTCCATGTATAGCACAAATGCGAGATCTCAAACAAATAAACTAGAATTAAAATATATCCGTATCATATTCCTATTTCAACATATCTTAAAGCATGTACGAAAATATATCCTTATTATATGATATCCATATTTAGCATATTCAAGAATATAGAAGATCATGTGCCATATATAGGCAGATTCCAGCAGTAATATTTTTACCATGTATATCATAGTGATCCTTACTAAAATTAGAACAATCCCAAAAGATTAAGAATTAATCATCACGTGTTATTTTTCACAAATAGTTTCAAGATCACAGTCAGTCATAATTCCATTTATGCATAAACTTTCCAAATATACGTTACATGATATCATGACGGTGGAATCAATGATCACAATGGTATCACATAAGTCACGTTGCGATGGACACAATGTTAAAATGTAATTCACTCTAATATAAGCACATGATACATACACATTTCGAATTGCTAAATTTGTAGTGCCTATCTCATCTCAAGTACATGGAATCATCAAAACTCAAATACAGTACAAGACCAAAAAGGTCAAAAACTTGTGATACGAGTCGAATCAGGGGATTGAATCGCTTCATGGACACTGGCTCGCAAGTCGTACGATCAAACATGTCTTATTACTCGAGGAGTGTCAACGATCGACGACATAGCTATAGTAGTCTGCGTGAACCTTAGACCGAAAGGGGCTTTGCCGGAGTTGACTTCGAAGTCTCGAATGACACTGGTCAATGTGTCTTTCTAACTAGAATACATTCGCCAAGATTACGCTAACACACAAAACATGCTGGTAATCAAAATATTCACAAGTGAATCGACCTATATGCGTAGATATAGAATTGTTTCCACATTAACTTACCCGGACCGAGTAAATTCACGCTCGACTGACCTGAATCGATGAGAACCACACTAGATTAGACATAGTCCAGTCCAAAGTCATTCTTAATAAACTAAAAATGGACAAAATAAAACTTGGTCATTTCATCGAGCACTTGGCATGCACCAAGAAACAAATCGTCCTCTCTAGAAAATGAGAAACTGAATCGACTTTCAAGCCCCAAGAAAATCGTAGGCCCCTACGGATCGTGTCGGGTGTTAAATGTATGATTTGAAGTTGTTCACTCACCTCTATCGCCATGTTTTTTTTTCTTGTTTACCATTTTCTGCATTTTCTTCCATATTTTGTTTCTCTTCTTCTTTATGAGATAAGCAGGTGGACTTACATCGATCGAGAAAGCTCTCCTCCTCCTCCTTCTCCTCCTCTTTCTTCATTCTCTGGTTTTTGCCTTTTTTTTTATTTCTGTTTTTTTTAATGATAATTGGTTTAAAGAAGGTGAATCTACAGAAAAATACCCATTTGCATAAAAAAATTGCAAATCAGTACCTCTGTCAGAATATTTTTATATAAGTACCCGTTTGACTGTGCGTACCGTTTTCCCAGTCTTGACGTACCTTTTTATATGTGTATTATGTACCACATCACGCGTTTAAATGCTACACATATACGTTTCTATATTGTACCTTAATGTGTTATGTGATTTACCATTTTCTCACTGTATTATGTACAACAATACGTTTCTATGTGGTACCTAACATATCATGTACCTTGCGGCGGAAAAATTTATTATAATAGGAACCTACGTATAAAAAAACCACTGACAGGGTACTGACTTGCAAGTTTTTATACAAATGAGTATTTTGTTGTAGATTTCCCTTTAAAGAAAGAAAAAAAATATAAAACTTCATAAAACAGGGGGTAAAACTGTATTTTCAAACGATTTGGTCCTGAAGTGATAGATAACTTATCCAGTTGGTCAAAGTGAAATATTTTCTGACAAGAGAGTTAATTGACAGAAAATTATACAGCTAGGGATTTAAATGAAACTCTCCCTAATAAAATAATTATAATAATAATAATAAGGGGCATTTTCATTTCAGGCCCCCCAATAAGTATCATTTAGGATTCATGCCCTCTTGGCAAAATATTTAGTTTTAAGGACCTATTTTCTACAATACCACTTCATTGCTCTGACATACCAGTATGTTGAAATTTTGTAACAGAAAACCATAATCTGGTACCAGTTTACGATCATCTGATACCAGTTCATTTTCTGCAGTACCGCTTTATTGCTCTGACATACCAGGATGTTAGAAGTTTGTAACACAAAGCAATCATTCAATACCAGTTCATATATCTTTTATACCACTTTTTTACACCTCACAAAATGAGTCTTTTAACCTAAAAAATTCTCAAATAGGGCCTGACTTCGAAATCAAACCCTTAATGGGGCCTGATTTCGAATTGACCCTAATAATAACACATCAACAATAATAATAATAATAATAATAATAATAATAATAATAATAATAATAATAACAACAATTATAATCCTTACACATTTATAAAAGTAAACATTGACGATCATAAAATCCTATCCTTGGAGCTTATATCATCCAAAGGACTTAAGTGAATATGTATTATTGAGGCGGGGAAGAGATATCTACATGTATGTAGTTCTTATCCCCTTCATTTCTTTTCCTGATCGATATATTATATTACTCTTCGGTGATGGCTTCTTCTCCTCTTTCTTGTCTTCTTTACTTTCCTCTTTTTGGTTTTCTTCTTTTTTACCTTCATCTTTCTTCTCTTCTTTCTTCTCCTCCTTCTTCTCTTCCTTGGCTGGGCCAACTGAGATTATATCAACTTTCCCAACCTTCTTCAGTTTCTTGACAACAGCAACGCAATCCATCTCACCAATCACTATCAGCTTTTGATCTTTCAAATCAGCAGCAATTGAATCCACCCCTGTTGTTTTTTTTTTACAAAAAAATAAAACCACCTTTATTAATTTCTTCAAACATATCTCAATTAGCATGAAAATCAATTTTTTTTTGCTGTAGGAATTGGGAATTAGCTTGCTTCGCAAGCCCCGTGTGATAATTACAGCCAATATGAACTAGATCCGTAATTTCTGACATGTTTTGGTAAGGGATTCGATAACTATTACCTATGATATCGGCCGCCGCTTCGATGGCTTTCTGCTTCGTCTTCTCATCTGTCATGGTCAATACTCTGAGTACCAACTTCTGCTGTATATACCAGAAATAAGCATGTGAAGATTATTAAAGATATATCTGACTAGAAATCGAAAGTTCCATTTTTTTTTATTTGCTTGTTAAGGTTTATGTTACCTGAGCCATTGGAGAGCAAAGCAGCGTAGCGTAGCAACGGGATATTTTCAAGTTGCCGAGATGACTTCTCTTTGTAGCCTGTAGGTCGATGTTATTTCTCATTATTTAAATATTAAGTTTTTATTATTTAAAATGTTATTTATTGGAAATCTGACGTGAACGTGATGAAAAGGCGGCGTGAGCTTTTACAACCGTGAAATTCACTTAAATCCCTAACATCGTAAATTTCTATTACACCCCATGTTAGGAAATTTACACGACCAGTAGGAAATTTATCTTTCACTTACCGGACCAATTGGACAAAAATACCATGAATTTTAATTAAAATAAGAAAAAAGAAAAACACAGATGAGACGAACGAATGAATGAACCGCCCTATCCGACACCAAACGAAAAAAATCTTCAAAATCGGACGTCTAAACTCTAAATCGAATACCCATGAAAAATCTCCACCTCCAAAGAAGAATATACAATCTCATCTCTAGTTTTATCCCGATAAGTGACATTTTCGTTCCAAAGTTTTCTGACCTTAATCGTCCAAATCATTTCGTCTGACCTAAATCTGCAGTTTTTGTCAACTTTCGATTACTTACTCTATTAGGATTATTAAGGCTAGATTTGAGTTATTGAATCTCGATTATTTGCACTTTTATGCTTAATTTTAGTTATTTGGTTATTGTTCGCTTAGGGCAGTTAAATTGGGTATTTTTGTTCATTTTGGATTTCTGTAGGTTTCAATTAGGAATTTCGACTATTAGTTTTGATATACCGTGTTTATTATTTGGTCCAGGTGGTTTGCAAAGTTTAGTACAATATATGCATTATAATAGTACGGTATGTTTCTATGGATTGGCACAACGTGTTTGAACAGAATGATAGTGCAATTTTTCGTTTGCAGGGAACATGGTGAGGTTTTGTTGATGCGCGCCATGAGGTTGCTGTTGAGGATTGTATAGATGAGGCACAAAAGCTTATCCGTTGAGACACGACATAGTCGTTATGTTGCCAGCTCATTTCTTTTGTCCATATTTTGCATATATATTATCATTTTTTTGTCATATGTTGCATATATATTGATTTGTTTGTGAATATATTAGCCTGCTAATTGTGCTTGTGTGATACTGGATATTTTCTGCAACAAACATTGTAATATGTTGTTCGTATGCTTGTAATTTTGATACATTAACAATCTTAAACAAGGCACGGTAATTGTGGTTGTACCAGGTATATCAAACATTTGATAAATGATACGCTGTATGCATTAAAATGGTACGTTATATTAATATTCTTTAAAAACGTGATGAAATTATAAAAAATCAGCATTATCTATATCTGACATTTTTAACTGTATTATGTCACATATTATGACACACAAGAATGTTCTGACGCGTGATGATATTTTCCTGTCAGATATATACGATATATCTCTTATATGAAACTTTATTATTTTGATATGATAAATTACTTAACTATGATACCGTATATTACCACAATAAGGTACATTCATTGTTCTATGGTACATTCACTGACCGCTTTAAGGTACAATATAGATGCTATTTCTGGTACAGCTAATTAGGGTAAGCATATTTCGTCGTCGTTCGAATTAGTTTCATGCAAAACTATTTTACTGTATGTGTATATATTGTATATTTCATTTGGTATCAAATCTGATGGTTTAACCCGTTGCACGCATGTTTTGTAGTTTAAACCTCGATTTTCCTGTTAAGAGAATGATCCTAGTAAGAACATCTTACTATAGAAATTTGAATTAAAACGATAAATCCACGATTGTGAGGGTTAACCCACTAAATATATTTCAAAATAAAACTAATAACTTATTTCCATATACTAAAGTTTTTTTTGCCTGGAAACTAATGTAAAGGCGACGAAAAACGTTTACCCTAATAAGTTGTATCAAATATAGTGTTTGTATTGTACCATTGAACAACCAGTAATAATTCCTCGATTTGGAAATATAGTGTACCGAATTTAAGTAGTTTATCATACCAGGATAAGTACATATACCGTACCAAGTTGTATCGGTCTATGTAATAGCTATAATTACGTGTCCAGAGCGTCAAAGAATATTATTTAAACCAAGTTTTAATCATATTTATATTTTTTTTAGTATTATCCAAATTATATTTAAATATTATTTATCTTATAATAATATTAACTGAATACAAAAAATATTATTTTATATATCGGGGACGGGGCGGGGATATCCGCAGGGAAAAATACTCCCCTGTCCCTGCCCCGCGGCGGTATAATAGTGGGGATTCCCCGTCCTATTTCGGGGCAGATCCCCGCATTGACAACCCTAGATATGTGTATTGAATGTTGACATTGTATTTATGTAGCTCACTTGATAGAGGTATATGTGTGTATAGGACTTCAGTTGCTGACACGCTCAAATACTAGTAAGTGTACTATGTCGTGCAAGTAGTAAAACGGACGAAGTCCGAGTATCGATCCACGAAGACAGTTCGATTAATTCTAAGAAAATATTCCTAATTCTAATTTAGACAAACAGAATTTTTATAGTTTTGATGGTTTGATAAAAGAGATAAAAGACGCAATCAAATAAAACAGATGAGGATAGAACAGTTGACGACGATGTGATTAAGACACATGCTCGGCACAAATTACTCCTACGTCTTCATGCAATATAATTTATCTAATCAACATGAATTATAGTCAAGGTAGAATTTCCTAACATGCGTGCTACTCGTTTGTCCCGTAGTAGCAACCCTACCTAAATAGAGAACCAATCAACTATATGTCTATATGACTGTAGTTCCTATACGTGCATTCGATCTTTATGAAATTCCCCGAGTTTAGACGCTTTCGACGCTTAAATTATCGACACATACGAAATCGAATTTCATCTCTGGTCGATTTTACGTAGTGGTATTCAATGTTTTGTTCTAATCGATCTAATCATTTAGTCCGTCTCATAAACCAATCAAATATCATATGCATGTAGGCCAATCACACGTACGCATATGAAGCTCAAACAAAGAATACATAACTTAACTCATATGATTAAATAAAAAAATAATAGCATTGATACGTAGTCGTAATCCGGCCTCACACGGCCTCAATCACAAAAGAAATTAGCCTAGCATATTAATATACGAAAACAACAAAGAATTGAAAGAAAACATTGTCGAATACGATATATTAAAAAGGTAAGAAAATCGCCCTCGTTACCGACTTGTCTCGCTCTTCGCCGTCTTTGTATTTTCCTTCGAAGCCGTCAATTTATCAGTCCTCGGCTCTTCTTTTTCTTCGTCAAAAGCTCCTTTTTATTCTTCGCCGTCCAAAGCTCTCGTCTTTCTGATGTGTTTCGCCGACCCTTTTTATAGAAGTGAGAACCACCGACTTCATCATCTCATATCCGATTCTCTCTCATTCCTTATATTCGAATCTTCATGTTTGAATGAGAGTACAGTCAAGTGGATGTTTTGACCCTTTCATTTTCCCTTCCACGTGTATTTACATATCTAGGAAATCTTTTGAGATCTTGACTTTGTTCTCCAAGCGTAATAGAATCTGCTATAGGCTTTAGTTAATCAATGCTTAAAATAAACTAAAGGCCCACGAGACACTCATTGTGATGATTCTAGCCCAATTCATAAACGTGCTTAACGTGCATATGAGCTAGGCTTTCTTTAATTTTTGCTCCTTCACCAGTCAAATAAGAAATATATATATGTAAACGTCCAATATTCGAGATATTTCGGTAAATTAAGGTCGGAAATACGCTTTTACGGGGAATAAAATAGTGTAAAATCCTATCTTATCAACAACCCCCAAACTAGCTTCGATCGTCCTCAATCATAAAAGCGGAATAAAACTAAATCAAGTTAGGATTATAGAACATCAGTCAATGAAATTGTCCTGTTTCATCTCAGAAAACGTAAAAGCACATAAAGTCGAGATAATCATCAACTAATGAACGATCTAGATAAAACGTGAAGCATGAGGTAATAGGTCGCAACTTCATCGTGGCATAAAAGACATTTTCAGAATCATACAACGCATCAATCCACAACTCTCACAAGGATCGCTCAAGTCACTCGGGTGTTTTCAAGGATCTGTATAAAGACGCTCAATTCACGACATGAAAAGATATTACTCTAGGCTTGCAAATATATCACATCATAGTCATATAGTAGAAGTCATGCACGAATCAAAGGGTCTTTCATCAAAGCTTGTAATGGGGCTCGGGTTTTGAAAGGTGCGTCATATGGGAAAGTGAGCTAAAAATATCAAATGTGTCAATCATCGAATCGCTCTTCTAACCACTTATTTTGCTCTTCTAATGTCGTGCCTATTTTTCACACGACTCATCTTCTTTCCTTTTCTAGCTCTTCTCGCTCGCTTTTTCTCTTCTTTTTTTCACCATTTTTTTGCTTCTTTTTTTTTCTTTTTTTACGCTTCTTTTTTATTTCGAACCAGCCCCTCCTATCTATTTTTTTTACGTATTATCAAAGGGAGATGTTTCTAGTCCGCTGCAATATTACGACGAGAGATCTATATCATAGGATGAGTTCATAACTAACATGCTGCGACGATTAGCTCCTTCCCAACCAACAAGCCACTTTCACGATATCGATAAATTAACACGTTGATACGGGGTCATATAGGCTAAATTTGAGGCAATCAGGCTAAATATCTGGGCTCCAAATCAACGACAAGTCAAATAAGGCTCAAATGGGCTCACTAAGTGGTAATTACGTAAGGTAGGGAAATATTTAGGCCAATGACTCAATCCTAATGCCCTTATCATTTTCGCACTTAAAACTCCACATAATAACCATTGACATGCATAACAGAGCAAGTTCGAAAATATTCATCCATGCGTGTCACACAAGAATGAACACCGAGCATAATGAGTTGCTCTGAATTTTTTCTGAAGGCTCAAGAACTCACATATATAACTGGGTTTGTGCTTCATGATACGCAATACTCTTCTAAAGCAGTCAATATAGCCAAATAATCATGCTAATATCACAATGCAACATGTGAGACTATCACACTCAATTCATCGAATCATATCACGACACGGTAAAATTTTAAAAATTTTCATCATTGACAGGAGATTCCACAGATGACGTTCAAATCGCAACCTTCATCAGTTCTGCCCCACTAAAAAGACCGAAACTCGTCGATACCTAAACATGTAAGCATATTAAATCTAGCATGTTTCACATCCCACCCCCAAACTAAATAGCACATTGTCTTCAATGTGTAAACTAAAAGCAAAGAGAGAGTAGAAATGGCAGTGCCCTGAATTTTATGTTGATCGATGTAGAAGACTTGGTTGATCCGCAGTAAACAATCAACCATCGCGAACGGGCAACCCCCAAACTGGATATGAGCCTGCGAGAAAACGTGACTAGGCGGCACCGTGAGAGCGAATTTTTATTAGAAAAAAAATGAAATAGGCTATAAAGTAAATATGACTTAATAATATATATGCATCGATAGGCCTTGGGTTGCCTCCCAAGAAGTGCTGCTTTTATAGTCGTTAGCTCGACTCACAAACTGCTTTTCTGGTGGACGATCGAGGTTGATCGAGTCTTCTTTCCAAACATCTCGATCGTTGTATACCTTGGGTTTCCCTCTTCCTGGTGATAGTGTCTGCATCATGGTGTGGGGTCGAGGGTTCTCCTCTTTTTTGCCATATGTAGATGTCATCGTCTGTGCAATCTTTCTGACGAAGCTTCTTCTTTTTCTTCGGCGAAACCACCTTCTTGATAGATTTAGAGCCACTGCTCTTTTTAGTCCATGGGGTACACCTGTTAAAGTTCAGCACAGAAGAGACTATGTTGTAGTTAGATTTAGCCCCGTTCCCATTCGGCGCATCTATTCGAGCATTAGCCTTTGTGTTCTGGCGGTCCTTCAGCTTGCTGGTATTCTCTCCAGACAAGTTGTACCCGAAAGACTCAGAACACTTAAAAGCACACGGGTCAAAAATATCGGTAAACGAGCAAGATTCATCAGTGGGGATAGATTTATAAACATCAAATTCCACTTTCTCGTCCCCAACTTGCAAAATAAGTTTACCGTTACCGACATCAATAATCGCTCTAGCCGTGTTTAGGAATGGACGTCCAAGTATCAATGGGAGGTTATCATCTTCTTCCATATCCAACACGATAAAATCAGCCGGGAAGTAATGCTCTCCTACCTTCACCAACAGGTCTTCCATTTTTCCTCGTGGATACGTGATTGATCTATCAGCGAGCTGAAGGATAGTCGATGTGGGTTTCGGCTCGACAAGTCCCAATTTTCTAAATAATGAAATTGGCATCAAATTAAACTTGCACTAAGATCGCATAACACGTTATTAAATGTAAGAGAACCAATAGAGCACGAAATAGAGAAACTCCCATCCTTAAGCTTCGGCGGAAGCTTCTTCTGTAATACCACTGAACATTCCTCGGTGAGAGCTATTGTTTCGTATTCTTCTAACTTGTTTCTCTTGAATAGCAGCTCCTTCAGGCATTTGGCGTACTTTGACATTTGCAATAAAGCCTCAATAAAAGGGTTATTAACTTCAAGTTTCTTAAATATATTAATGAAACGATCAAAATCTTCATGATTCTTCCCTTTTCTTAAAGCCGCTGGATATGGAGGTTGGATTTTTATCGGTGGGAGTGGGTTGACATTCTTTTCCTCCAAGAGCGAATCTGGCTCACACTCGACTTCTTCGGCCCACTTGTCCTTTTTGTAAACCCTAGTGTTCGTGGTCGTGACTTCGCTCTGATCGGATGTCTCTCTCTCTTTTGCTTCCTCCACCTCCTTGGTCTCTTGGACAGATTCAAGCTTCTTTCCACTTCTTAGTTCAATGGCATTCACGTACTCTCGAGGGTTCTTTTCGGTGTCGCTCGGAAGTGTGCCAGGCTTGCGCTCGGCCATTGAACTTGTTAAATGTCCAATTGTAATCACCAGACTTTGCATTGTATCCTCTATCTTACGATTCTGACCGCCTTGATAGTCCGTTAATTTCTCAAATGCTATCTCCCAATCGGCCTTTTGTTTTGATGGTGGCGCGCTATGTTGACTTTGAATTTCTGGAGGCTTCAAGTAGTGCGAGTTGCCATAAGATAAATTACGATGGCCTCTCCAGCTCGGGTCGTATGTGTTCGAGTAGAAGTTCTTTTGCCTCGACTGGATTTGTTTCACTTCCTCGGGGTTCTTGGCTTGCATCATGTCTAGTCTTCGGTGTATAGCCTCAAATTGCGCCTCCAGTGAGCTACTAATCTCATGTACCCCAGCCGTTCGACGATCCAGATCTTGCTCAGTATATCGTGTGCGGTAGGCCGCGATCCGCTCGATGGCTGCAAGTGCGTCGGCATCATCGAGCTCCATAAAATTTGTGTTGCATCCTCCGTCGACGATGCGCTTATTCCGTGTGCTCAGTCCTAAGAAAAATGACTGCATTTGAACGCTCAAGGATATGCTGTGGTTCGGACATTGTCTGAGAAGGCTCTTGTATCGACTCCATGCATCGCTCAACGTCTCGCCCCCTTCTTGCTTGAAGTTCACAAGCTCGCTAGTCCTAGAGAGTGGGTAGTACTTGCCCAAGAAACATTCCACCATCTGTTCCCAACTAGTGATGGATGCGTGTGGCAGTGACGAAAACCAATCTGACGATTTTCCTACAAGAGTGAAAGGAAAAAATGTAAGCCTTATAACCGTAGTAGATACCGCGGGATACTTAATAGTTCTGCAAATTTGTTGAAATTTGGTGATGTGGGCATTGGCGTCCTCATTAGTTAGCCCATGGAATTGGACCGCTCCTGTCACCATATGCAAAGTCACAGGCTTGATTTCAAATTGATTGTTAGGTCCTTCGGGAGTCACTATCGGGTCATTATCGTCAAAGGGGCCTGGAAGCGCTCGACTTAGTAGAGTGGGTCGTGGAGCAATCTCCTGGCGTTCGTGATTCTCCATTCTTTGTCTACGGTTTCCATTATTGCGGCGACACGTAGCTTCGATTTCGGCATCAAATAGTAGTGGTTCACTGCTCGAACTTCGTGTCATACACCAATTGAAATTCCTGCGATTGAAAAGAAAAACTAAAAATCAAAGTAAGTGAATCGAAGAAAATAAAATAAAATAAAAATAATAATAAAGATAACAACATACGATTACTAAGAGGAAAAAAAAAGAAAAAAAAAAACTAAACTAAAACTAGAATAAATCCTAAAACTAATAATTCCGCTGTCCCCGGCAACGGCGCCAAAAACTTGACACGCTCAAATACTAGCAAGTGTACTAGGTCGTGTAAGTAGTAAAACGGACGAAGTCAGAGTATCGATCCACGAAGACAGCTCGATTAATTCTAAGAAAATATTCCTAATTCTAATTTAGACAAACGGAATTTTTATAGTTTTGATAGTTTGATAAAAGAGATAAAAGACGCAAATAATAAAATAAATGCAAATAAAACAGATGAGGATAGAACAGTTGACGACGACGTGATTAAGACACATGCTCGGCACAATTACTCCTACGTCCTCATGCAATATAATTTATATAATCAACATGAATTATAGTCAAGGTAGAATTTCCAAACATACGTGCTACTCGTTTGTCCCGCAGTAGCAACCCTACGTAAATAGAGAACCAATCAACTATATGTCCATATGACTGTAGTTCCTATACATGTGTTCGATCTTTATGAAATTCCCAGAGTTTAGACGCTTTTGACGTCTAAATTATCGGAAACCACACATACGAAACCGAATTCCATCTCTGGTCGATTTTACGTAGTGGTATTCAATGTTTTGTTCTAATCGGTCTAATCACATAGTTTTTCTCATAAACCTATCAACTATCATACGTTTGTAGGCCAATCACACTTACGCATATGAAGCTCAAACAAAGAATACATAACTTAACTCATATGATTAAATAAGAAAATAATAGCATTAATACGTAGTCGTAATCCGGCCTCGCATGGCCTCAATCACAAAAGAAATTAGCCTAGCATATTAATATACGAAAATGACAAAGAATTGAAAGAAAACATTGTCAAAAACGATATATTAAGAAGGTAAGAAAATCGCCCTCGTTACGGTGCTCGACTTGTCTCGCTCTTCGCCGTCTTTGTATTTTCCTTCGAAGCCATCAATTTATAAGCCCTCGGCTCTTCTTTTTCTTCGTCAAAAGCTCCTTTTTGTTCTTGGCCGTCCAAAGCTCTCGTCTTTCTGTTGTGTTTCCCCGACCCTTTTTATAGAAGTGAGAACCACCGACTTCATCATCTCAAATTCGATTCTCTGTCATTCCTTATATTCGAATCTTCATGTTTGAATGAGAGTACTTGGTCAATGTTTTGACCCTTTCTTTTTCCCTTCCACGTGTACTTACATATCTACGAAATCGTTTGAGATCTTGACTTTGTTCTCCAAGCGTAATAGCATCTCCTATAGGCTTTAGTTAATCAATGCTTAAATTAAACTAAAAGTCCACGAGACACTCATTGTGATGATTCTAGCCCAATTCATAAACGTGCTTAACGTGCATAAGAGCTCGGCTTTCTTTAATTTTTGCTCCTTCACCTGTCAAACAAGAAATGTATACGTAAACGTCCAATATTCGAGATATTTCGGTAAATGAAGGTCGAAAATATGCTTTTACGGGGAATAAAATAGTGTAAAATCCTAACTTATCAGTTGCCTGAAAAGTCAGGCCCCGATATGATTATTCAATTAAGCTGAACAAATCACTTAATGAATTTCGAATAAACCAATCGGGGCGTATGTGTTGTAATCGCCTAAGTGAATAGTTACTGAAAGTTATTTAATTATCTAACATGCCCTTATATATTTATGAAAAGTTCATTACAATAGACGTTGATAAGATCCATACAATACCAAATAAAAGTTGTTGATTGTTGTAAGAAGTAGTTTCAAAAGAAATATCTTGGTAAAACAAGACTTCAAATATTTTCGTACATCAAGAGATTATACAGTAGATATAGCGTTCACTGTAAATATTAGCAAGATATAGTTCTTCGCAAACTCGTTTTCATCATAAAGAATGACTTGTTATAGAAAATATTTCAAAAAGACCTAATCATGATTACGATGAGTCGTATTCTCTTGAATAAGAAGAAAAATCTTTTCATATAAATTGGTCCGGTATTATGAGAAAGACTTGATGTACGTTTTACGGACGTTGACACTGCTTATTTATGTGCCTCACTTGATAGTGATATATGTATCTGAAGGATGGAATTGCCTGGAAGTTCAGGACCACGACATGAGTACTCAATTAACTTGAAGAATTCATTTAATGAATTGGAATAAATCAATCTCGATGTCTGGTAATCGCCTAAATGAATAACTATTGAAAGTGAGGTATACAAATGATCTAACCAACCCCTATATATTTCTGAAAAGATTTGAAAGTACTTTTATCATTGCAAGATATGTTAATGATATCAATACAATAAGAATCAAAGTTGATTTGCGGAAGAATGAAACATCTTGATAAAACAAAATTTTATCTTGAACTGCAAATATTTGTACATCAATAGCTTACAAAATGCTTTTGATATTACATGAAGTTGTTGAATATTACAATGATTTTAATCGTTAAACGTATATAAAGATCAGTTTAGACTTTGTGAACATGAAAATGAACTATTTGGTAATAACAAAATTGAATCAAGAAACAAATGATTTTGGACACGATTATTTAATGTGGTTCGGATTTATCAATCCTACATCCACGATCAAACGAGCTACTGATTTTATTGATGATCGTTTGAGTACAGATCAAGAAGCAATTTATGAACTTCTTGAAAAGAGGAATTGCAGAGAAAACACAGTAACAGGGCGAATGAGAAAATAAACAGACGTTAACACGCGCAAAGCATTTTCCTTTCTTTTATATTTGTATTTCGTGCCAAGTCTCTCACTTCTTTCTTCTGTATAAATCGCTGACACCAACTGCGATTCAATAGGTAAAACTGCAACTTCATAAAAGCGCCTTTTTCTCTTTTGATAGCGCCGTTAATTAGTTTGATCAACTTCCTTGAGCTGAACTGAACTCTATTTCAATGGCAGAGCTGACGTCTTCTTGCCTTGAATATTTTAACATCCCCTCGCAAGATGGACTGTCCAAATTAATGACAGACATCATGACTAGAAATTCCTGTAAAACTGAAGGTGGAAGTGGTTTGGTAAAGACATCTGCCTATTGATGTTCTGATCTGATTGGAAGCAGTTTAATGTGGCTGTTTGTAACATGATGACGAATGAAATGGCAGTATATTTTGATGTCTTTCGAACTCTCATGGTATTTGGGGTTTGTTGCCAGCTTCAAAGACGATTGATTATCACAATAAATCACTGGTTTCTGATCTGTGGGCATATTCAATTCCTCTAATAAATGACTGATCCATAACACTTCAGCTGCTACTGCTGCCAAAGCTCTGTATTCGGCCTCGGTTGATGACCTTGAGACTGTTACTTGTTTCTTGGCCTTCCAGGTTATTAATGAATCTCCCAAGAAAACACGCTAACCGGTTACTAACTTCCTTGTATCTTTACATGCCGCCCAATCTGCATCCGAAAATGCCTTCAAGCCAAAGTCTTTGTCTGCTGCCATGAGTATGCCTCAACTTGCCGAGTTCTTCAAGTACCTCAGCAAGTGGTGTGCAGCTGCAAGATGAGCTGTCCTCGGCATTGCTATGACCTGACTCAATTTATGTACTGCAAAAGCTATGTCTGGTCTGGTAAAGGTAAGATAAAGCAACCTACCAACCAACCTTCTATACTGGAAAGGGTCTCCCAGCAAGCTTCCATCATCTTCTATGAGCACTTGTGTGTGAGCTCATGGGAGTTGTTAATGGTCTAGCATTAAGGTATCTCGTGTCCTCAAGTAATTGGATTGTGTACTGCCTCTGAGATAAGTCCTTGTTCATTCCTCACCACTTCAACTCCAAGGAAGTACTTTAGCTCCCCTAGATCCTTAATTCTGAAACACTTGTGCAGGAAGGATTTTGCTTCCTCTATCATTTGAACTGATGGACCTGTCCGGATAATATTGTCCACATATACTAAGAGGACAAGTAGCTGCTCCCCTTTATCCTTTAAGAACAGTGTGTGATCTGATTGAGTTTGCATAAAACCAAACTCCTTCACAGCATTGGTAAATTTCACATCCCATTGCCTAGATGATTGTTTCAAGCAGTATAGATTTGTGCACCTTACAGACTACTTTTTCCTTTCCATTCTTGTTATACCCATGGTAAAAACCTTGGGGAAGGTCCATATAGACTTCATCAGTCAGTTCTCCATTCAAAAAGGCATTGTTTACATCCATTTGAACAAGATTCCACCCCTGTTTTGCTGCTAGTGACAGGATTATTTTTATTGTGTTTGGTTTTGCTACCAGGGAAAAAGTGTCTATGAAATCCACCCCTTCTCTTTGATCATACCCCTTGGCTACTAATCTAGCCTTATACTTCTCTATTTGGCCAGTTGAATTGTATTTGAGCTTGTAAACCCAACGACTACCAATTGATTTCTTTCCCTTAGGCAGAGGTACCACAGACCAAGTTTTATTCTCCTCAAGTGCTTTCAGTTCTTCCTTCATTGCCTCCAACCATTTTCCTGAGCATGAGGCTTGCGCAACGGTCTTGGGCTCTATTACTGTTGACCAAACCTTGAAGCTGACCTGAGGAGCCTTGATAAAGGATTGATTCTGTCATTGGATATAGGACTTTCCTCTCCACTAAGCTATTGTAGTGATAATCAGATAGATATGAAGGCTTCCTTGATTGTCTCCATGATTTTGTGTGAACCCCCAGAGTCTCTGGAAAGTTTTCCTCATTTTCCTGATTATCCTGAGCTGGCATTTTTTCTGAACATGATGGTGACTCCCCTCTGTAATGTCTGAATTACCAGGCCTAGACAGAACACATGAGGGAAAGGATCTTTTGAAACAAAATCTGATTGCCCTTTTAATGGAAAGATTTCCTCTGCAAATCTTACATCTGTGGCGACCCTACTTCCTAATTAAATTAGTTGGCGGATTTCCGCAACAGAAGTCGCGGAGGACCCGATTTATTAAAACTTTTAATAAAATAATTTACATTTATCATATATATCAAAAGTCGGGTTTTACAAAAAAAACGTCATAACTACACACCGGGCCGAAGCCCCAAAATCTGTCCCGACTAAACTAAACTAAGCCTCTCCACAGGTCGCGTCCCATGTACCGCTCCGCCCTCAAAAGCCCGTGGAGTCACCGCCGCCAGCCCGCCTACAGCTAACCCTGACACCCATCGGTGTCGGGCGCAGTCTCACCTATAAAATAAAACCCTGAGCAAAAACGCCCAGTAGGTGGTAGTAAAAACATGCAATGCGTATGCGTACGTGCACTCAACCCGATCCCATGTCCTCACACATGAAATATGCACGCTCGATCTATCACACGTCTCATCACATATCAGGGCCCTAGGCTAGACTCGGCACCCACGCGCGCATGGCAAGGTACGCCATAATCATGCGGTAGCCCACGCCGGCCTCGCCGGGTCGCTCCCTCCGCACACAATCTCAACCCGACGGTGTTACACCTTGGTGTAACTCCCCGAGTAGTCTACCACTACCCGGGTAGACAGGAATCTCACATCTGTCTGCCGTCCCTGAGCCAATAAAATGTCGGTGGTGTACACCTCGGGTGGCTCAATCCCGAGTAGATGGGTGTCGCAAACCCCCTCTCCCACCAGGTGCCCTATCGAGTCTAGACCTGACTACCAACATTGGTAACTCTACCCCACTCATCCGACACCGTAAGGCGTCACCGTATAAATACGGTACATCATCACTCTCACCCGTGCATGTCGTGATATGCACATAAAAGTCAATCACATGATCACATCACATTTCGTAAAATCGTAAATAGTGTAACTCGTAAAATATTATACTATATTAAAATCTGATACTAGGCCGATGGTTTGAAATTCCAAAAATAATATTTTTATAATTTAAAATATGGGTTGACCCGAAAATATATGTTATAGTACGAAAATATTTTATTTAAAAATGATTTGGTAAAAGTCGGGCGATTTTAAATTGTGCAGTAAAAAAATGTCGAGATAATTAATAGATGGATTTCGAGATGAATTATAACAGATATCGAATTACCTATTACAAAGATGTCGAGCTGCATAATTGATAGAAGTCGAGATGTATAGTGAAGGGACTCGACATTTCTATGGTTTGTATATCGACATTTCTAAGTAAGAACTCGACATTTTCTTGGTATGTATCGACATTTACATTATATCGACATTTTTCACTGATTTCGACATTTCACAATGAACTCGACATTTTTCAATGATTTCGACATTTACAATGAACTCGACTTTTACTAGGAATGATGAGCTCGACATTTTCTATTTTACTAGAGCTCGACATTTTTAAGTAAGAGTTCGACATTTTCTATTTTACTAGAGCTCGACATTTTTAGTATGTCTCGACATTTATATTATATCGACATTCTATAAAAGTTTCGACATTTAGTATAAGATATCGACATTTTTGTTAGAGGCCTCGACATTCTTCGCTCGACATTTTTGGTATGTCTCGACATTTCTATTATGATTTCGGCATTTTACAATGAACTCGACATTTTTCAAATGATTTCGACATTTTTCAGAAATCATGGTCTCGACATTTATGAGGCTTCGACATTTTTCGGAAATAACGGCCTCGACATTTTTCAAGGGGTTTCGACATCTTTTACAGATTTCGACATATTTCAGAAATTCAAACATGTTCTTCGTCACATACACATCGATCAAATCATTCATCTCATGAACTCATATATTGAGTCCAAAATCACGTTAAACACATAACAAACATACCACGAAAATTATAAGAATCATAAAACTTCATCTTAAGAACTCGAGTGGCCTTCTAAACGAGTTCTAAATAATTTGAGGAAAATCATACGGGTAGTAGGGGTTTAAAACCACCTACCTATCCTCCAAGCTTAATTTAGACTAATTCCCTAGCTTGATGCTCGGCTTGATCCCACCAAAAATCAGCTCCTCTCGTCACCCTCTATGCTTCAATTTCGACCCATCACCAAGCCGTGTAAAATATAAAAATCCGTAAACTTATGAAGGATTGGTAAGTTATATGTATAATCCTTACCTCCTAAGCTCGTTTAGACAATTCCCAAGGTTGAGAAAATCGATCAAGCTTGCCAAGAAAATTCCCTTTTTCTTCTCCTTATTCACGTTGGTTTGAAGGGTTGCAAAAGGGGGTTTCTTTTTCTTTTTTTTTTTTTGGCTTCCAATCTCACGTTTCTTTCTATGATTACTAAGGATATTTTAGGTACAAATATCTAGTGAAAGTATGGCTTCCAACGTGGGTTTCCCTCAAATTAAGGAAACTTTGTCCTTATCTCCTTATTTAACTCATTTGGGCTATTAATTCACTTGTTTGGGCCTTCATAATTTAATTTGGGCCTTTACTAATTTATTTTGGGGTCTTATATTATTCAACCTATTTTTATTCTTGGGGTTTCTTAAGCATTTTCGGCCCACTTGTTTTTCCTCGGCCCTGACTGATATTTTCGGCTCGCTCCCGAAAATTCGGTTTCGTTCGAAAACCATCTTCATTAATTTCGAATATTACAAAAATAATCCCGTATTAATTTTACGGGTATTACATCCTCCCCCCCTTACAGAAATTTCGTCCCCGAAATTTAAGTCGTCGTAAACAACTCGGGGTACTTTTCTCTCATCTCATCTTCTCGCTCCCAAGTGGCTTCCTCCATTGTCTGGTTCCGCCACAAGACCTTTACTAGGGGGATGTTCTTATTTCGAAGTCGCTTCACCTCATACATTAAAATCTCTACCGGCCTTTCTTCATAGCTTAGGTCCGGTCTCAATTGTTGATGAAGTGTCTCACTTCGTAGCACATGACTTGGATCCGAAACGTACTTCCGTAACGTAGATACATGGAAGACGTCATGGACTTGTGCTAGTGAAGTCGGCAGTTCTAGCTGGTACGCAACTTCACCGACCCTTTTTAAAATATGGAAGGGTCCTATGTATCTCGGACTCAACTTTCCTTTTCGTCCGAAACGCTTAACACCCTTCATAGGTGATATCTTGAGGAAAACTTGATCACCTTCTTCGAACTCTAACGGCCTTCGTCTTTTGTCCGCGTAACTCTTCTGACGACTTTGGGCCGTTTGCATCCTCTCCCGAATTTTACTAACAGCTTCGGTCATCTCACGAACCATTTCAGGACCTAATAACGCCTTCTCGCCGATTTCATCCCAATGTACGGGGGATCGGCATTTACGTCCATACAAGGCTTCGTAAGGTGCCATTCCGATTGTCGCTTGAAAGCTGTTGTTGTACGAAAATTCAATCAATGGGAGGTACTTACTCCAGCTTCCTCGAAAATCCAGAACACACGCCCTTAACATATCTTCGAGCGTCTGGATCGTCCTTTCCGATTGTCCGTCCGTCTGGGGATGATAGGCTGAACTAAACGACAGTTTGGTCCCTAACGCCTTCTGTAAGCTCCCCCAGAATTGAGATAGAAATCTTGAATCGCGATCGGAAACGATCGACATCGGAATCCCATGTAGTCTCACTATTTCTTGAATGTACAGTTCTGCAAACTTCTCCATGGGATATGTCTGGTTGATCGGTAGAAAATGGGCAGATTTCGTTAATCTATCAACGATTACCCAGATTGCATCATGCCCTTTCACCGTCTTGGGTAATCCGACGACAAAGTCCATGGTTATGTGGTCCCACTTCCACTTGGGAACCGTCAACGGTTGTAGCATTCCTGCCGGCCTCTGGTGTTCTGCTTTGATCTGTTGACAAGTCAGACATCGGCTTACGAAAGTAGAGACATCTCTCTTCATTCCAGGCCACCAGTAACTCATTCGTAAATCCCGATACATCTTCGTGGCACCAGGATGCACTGAGTAGATTGTCGCATGTGCCTCTGTCATCAACGTCCGACGGATTTCTTCATCTTTAGGCACGTACAACCGATTTCTGAATCGTAAGCTACCGTCCTCTCGAAATTCGAACTCCGATGGGGCGTCTCCATCTTGTTCATCTCGAATTTTCAAATACAGCTCGTCCGCTTTTTGCGCTTCGATAACTCGATCTAACAGTGTCGGTTTGAGAGTCAACGCTGCCAATCTCGTCTCAATCTCCCCGAAGTGAATTACTTCAACTCCGAGTTGGCATAATTCAGCACTTACTGCTTTCCGGCTCAACGCGTCTGCGACTACATTAGCTTTTCCTGGGTGATAATTTATCACGCAGTCGTAGTCCTTCACTAGTTCGAGCCATCGCCTTTGCCTCATATTCAACTCCTTCTGTGTGAAGAAGTACTTCAGGCTCTTATGATCTGTGAAGATCTCGCACCTTTCTCCATACAGATAGTGTCGCCAGATTTTGAGAGCGAACACTACTGCGGCGAGTTCAAGATCATGGGTGGGATAATTCTTCTCGTATGGCTTCAACTGTCGGGAGGCGTAAGCGATTACCTTCCCGTTCTGCATTAACACGCACCCCAAGCCGTTCTTCGAGGCGTCACTATACACCGAAAATCCTTCAGTGCCCGACGGTATTGCTAAAACTGGAGCAGTCGTCAGTCTCTTCTTCAACTCCTGAAAACTCTGCTCGCACTGTTCAGTCCATTTGAACGAGACATTCTTCTTTGTCAGGTTTGTGAGCGTTGAGGCAATGCTGGAGAAGTCTTTGATAAACTTTCGATAATATCCAGCAAGCCCGAGAAAACTCCTTACTTCAGTGGGAGTGGTCGGTCGTGGCCAATTTTCTATTGCCTCAATCTTGCTGGGGTCCACCGCAATCCCGTTCCCCGAAATGATGTGCCCCAGAAATGCCACTTGTTCCAACCAGAATTCACATTTCTTAAATTTAGCGAACAACTGTTTCTCCCGAAGGATTCCAAGGACCGTCCTCAGATGTTCCTCGTGTTCCTCCTTCGTCTTCGAGTATACGAGGATATCGTCGATAAATACGATAACGAAACGGTCTAGGAACTCCTTAAATACTCGGTTCATCAGATCCATGAAAGCGGCAGGAGCATTCGTTAGCCCGAAAGGCATGACCAAGAATTCGTAGTGGCCGTACCTCGTGCTGAACGCAGTTTTCGGAACATCCTTTTCACGGATTTTCAACTGATGATAACCGGAACGCAGGTCGATCTTTGAGAACACCGTTGCCCCTTGTAATTGATCGAACAAATCATCTATCCTTGGCAACGGGTATTTGTTCGTTATCGTGATCTTATTGAGTTCACGATAATCTATACATAACCTCATCGACCCGTCTTTCTTCTTTACGAAAAGCACCGGGGCTCCCCAGGGCGAGAAACTGGGTTGAATGAAACCCTTCTGCAATAATTCCTCCAGTTGCTCTTTCAACTCCCGCAGTTCATTCGGTGCTAGCCGATACGGGGCTTTAGAAATAGGGGCAGCTCCGGGCACAAGATCGATTACGAATTCAATTTCCCGATTCGGCGGTAATCCCGGGAGATCCTCGGGAAACACATCGGGATACTCCTTTACTATAGGAACTTCCTCTAGTTTTGGCTGAGGAGATTCTTCGGCTTTCACCGCAAAGATCAGAAATGCTTCGCAACCCGTGTTTACGAGTCGCTGAGCTTTCAGAGCAGAAATCCTAGGGATTGATTTATTGTTCGTCTTTCCCGAAAATTCAAACTCGCCTCCCTCGGTCGATTGAAACCTAACTACTTTCTTCGCACAGTCTATGATTGCTCCGTACTTCGAGAGCCAATCCATCCCGAATATGATGTCGTAATCATTCATCGGGATCACTATCAAATCTACATTCAATTCCCGACCCTCAATTCTCACAGGACAGTTTTCTACTACCAGGTTCGTCCTAGTTGGGTCTCCGTGGGGCAAGGAAACTATATAGTTGCACAATGAAGGGGTAGGATAGATTCCCGCCCGGGTCACAAAACTGGCCGACACAAACGAGTGTGTGGCTCCAGAGTCAATCAGAATGGAAGATGGTACGTGAAAGATATTCAACGTACCAGTCACTACGGCTGGATTCGCCTCCGCCTCCTCGTTCGTTAATGTGAAAACCCTCGCAGGTACGGGTGGAGGTCGGATCAATTTCTGTGGTTGACTCTGCAACTGAGGCTGACCTTCCGTGCAGTTCCGTGCAGTGTGTCCCATCTTTCCGCACCGAAAGCACTGCAGATTCTGCGCCGGTCGAGGTCCGTAGCAGATACCGAAGTGGTTTCTTCCGCACTGCTGGCATTGTGGCGCTGGCATCGCTGGTCGATAGGGAACGTTGGTCGTTCCCTGGCTAAAATTCGGGCGCCATGTCTGTTGGCCCGGTCGATTGCCTTTGTTCTTCGGACCATTGCCGAAGAATGGGCGCTTCTGACTGCTACCTCCTTGTTGAGCCTCCCTCTTTCTGTTCACTTCCTGAGCTTCTCTCACTACTCCTTCAGCTTGTTCGGCTATCAACGCACGCTCTGTCGCTTGCCGAAATTCCAACTGTCTCACGCCCGCCACACTAAGGTCTCGATAGAATTCGGGTTTTAGTCCCCGAAGGAATCTCGTAACTTTGAGAGCGTTCGTCGCTACGAGATGAGGAGCGAAGCGGGATAGCTCCTCGAACTTGCGAATGTATTCAGCAACTGGCATTCGCCCTTGTTTCAGGTTCATGAACTCGTACATCCGCTGCTCTTGGTCGTGAGCAGTGAAGTACTTTTCGTAGAACAATTCCCTGAAACGCTCCCAAGTCATGGTTGCAGGATCTTCTAACACCTTTACGGTGTTCCACCAGAATCGTGCGCTTCCCCGAAATAGGGAAACGGCACATAGCACCTTCTCGTTGTTCGGCACGCGGCTATAAATGAAGAGGTCTTCGATCCAATCTTCGGCCACCGCAGGGTTAGTAGCCTCGGCGAAATTTGGGGGATTCAGTTTGCGGAACCTCTCCCCGATAATTTCCACACGATCGGGTTGTGGGGAGGAATGGTGCTCAGATGAGCTCCGATGATTGATCAGAGTATTGATCTGGTCTGACTGACGCTGTATTAATTCAGTCAGCCGTCGAATGGTCTCGTGTTCAGGAGTCGGGGACTCAGGTTCGTCCCGTCGACTCGTTTCTCCTACAAACTCTCGTCTAGGTCTACCCCTCGACATTCTCGAATGCTAGCTAGCACACATAAACGAACACATATCAACTCACATAATCACATTAGCATATAACACTTACAGGCAAGGCTGGTTCTCCCGGCTTCTGAGCGGCGGTACATGGACAGTCTTCAGAACCTAAAACCTAACGCTCTGATACCACCTGTGGCGACCCTACTTCCTAATTAAATTAGTTGGCGGATTTCCGCAACAGAAGTCGCGGAGGACCCGATTTATTAAAACTTTTAATAAAATAATTTACATTTATCATATATATCAAAAGTCGGGTTTTACAAAAAAAACGTCATAACTACACACCGGGCCGAAGCCCCAAAATCTGTCCCGACTAAACTAAACTAAGCCTCTCCACAGGTCGCGTCCCATGTACCGCTCCGCCCTCAAAAGCCCGTGGAGTCACCGCCGCCAGCCCGCCTACAGCTAACCCTGACACCCATCGGTGTCGGGCGCAGTCTCACCTATAAAATAAAACCCTGAGCAAAAACGCCCAGTAGGTGGTAGTAAAAACATGCAATGCGTATGCGTACGTGCACTCAACCCGATCCCATGTCCTCACACATGAAATATGCACGCTCGATCTATCACACGTCTCATCACATATCAGGGCCCTAGGCTAGACTCGGCACCCACGCGCGCATGGCAAGGTACGCCATAATCATGCGGTAGCCCACGCCGGCCTCGCCGGGTCGCTCCCTCCGCACACAATCTCAACCCGACGGTGTTACACCTTGGTGTAACTCCCCGAGTAGTCTACCACTACCCGGGTAGACAGGAATCTCACATCTGTCTGCCGTCCCTGAGCCAATAAAATGTCGGTGGTGTACACCTCGGGTGGCTCAATCCCGAGTAGATGGGTGTCGCAAACCCCCTCTCCCACCAGGTGTCCTATCGAGTCTAGACCTGACTACCAACATTGGTAACTCTACCCCACTCATCCGACACCGTAAGGCGTCACCGTATAAATACGGTACATCATCACTCTCACCCGTGCATGTCGTGATATGCACATAAAAGTCAATCACATGATCACATCACATTTCGTAAAATCGTAAATAGTGTAACTCGTAAAATATTATACTATATTAAAATCTGATACTAGGCCGATGGTTTGAAATTCCAAAAATAATATTTTTATAATTTAAAATATGGGTTGACCCGAAAATATATGTTATAGTACGAAAATATTTTATTTAAAAATGATTTGGTAAAAGTCGGGCGATTTTAAATTGTGCAGTAAAAAAATGTCGAGATAATTAATAGATGGATTTCGAGATGAATTATAACAGATATCGAATTACCTATTACAAAGATGTCGAGCTGCATAATTGATAGAAGTCGAGATGTATAGTGAAGGGACTCGACATTTCTATGGTTTGTATATCGACATTTCTAAGTAAGAACTCGACATTTTCTTGGTATGTATCGACATTTACATTATATCGACATTTTTCACTGATTTCGACATTTCACAATGAACTCGACATTTTTCAATGATTTCGACATTTACAATGAACTCGACTTTTACTAGGAATGATGAGCTCGACATTTTCTATTTTACTAGAGCTCGACATTTTTAAGTAAGAGTTCGACATTTTCTATTTTACTAGAGCTCGACATTTTTAGTATGTCTCGACATTTATATTATATCGACATTCTATAAAAGTTTTGACATTTAGTATAAGATATCGACATTTTTGTTAGAGGCCTCGACATTCTTCGCTCGACATTTTTGGTATGTCTCGACATTTCTATTATGATTTCGGCATTTTACAATGAACTCGACATTTTTCAAATGATTTCGACATTTTTCAGAAATCATGGTCTCGACATTTATGAGGCTTCGACATTTTTCGGAAATAACGGCCTCGACATTTTTCAAGGGGTTTCGCATCTTTTACAGATTTCGACATATTTCAGAAATTCAAACATGTTCTTCGTCACATACACATCGATCAAATCATTCATCTCATGAACTCATATATTGAGTCCAAAATCACGTTAAACACATAACAAACATACCACGAAAATTATAAGAATCATAAAACTTCATCTTAAGAACTCGAGTGGCCTTCTAAACGAGTTCTAAATAATTTGAGGAAAATCATACGGGTAGTAGGGGTTTAAAACCACCTACCTATCCTCCAAGCTTAATTTAGACTAATTCCCTAGCTTGATGCTCGGCTTGATCCCACCAAAAATCAGCTCCTCTCGTCACCCTCTATGCTTCAATTTCGACCCATCACCAAGCCGTGTAAAATATAAAAATCCGTAAACTTATGAAGGATTGGTAAGTTATATGTATAATCCTTACCTCCTAAGCTCGTTTAGACAATTCCCAAGGTTGAGAAAATCGATCAAGCTTGCCAAGAAAATTCCCTTTTTCTTCTCCTTATTCACGTTGGTTTGAAGGGTTGCAAAAGGGGGTTTCTTTTTCTTTTTTTTTTTTTTTTGGCTTCCAATCTCACGTTTCTTTCTATGATTACTAAGGATATTTTAGGTACAAATATCTAGTGAAAGTATGGCTTCCAACGTGGGTTTCCCTCAAATTAAGGAAACTTTGTCCTTATCTCCTTATTTAACTCATTTGGGCTATTAATTCACTTGTTTGGGCCTTCATAATTTAATTTGGGCCTTTACTAATTTATTTTGGGGTCTTATATTATTCAACCTATTTTTATTCTTGGGGTTTCTTAAGCATTTTCGGCCCACTTGTTTTTCCTCGGCCCTGACTGATATTTTCGGCTCGCTCCCGAAAATTCGATTTCGTTCGAAAACCATCTTCATTAATTTCGAATATTACAAAAATAATCCCGTATTAATTTTACGGGTATTACAACATCCCTGGAAATGAAGATCTTCCTAGTTGAAATTTCCATAACCTTGTATCCCTTAACCCCACTAGATTATCCAAGAAACACATTCCTTCGCTCTCGGATCAAACTTCTTCCTGGAACCTGCAAGAGTTGAACAAAAGCAGAGGCACCCAAACACTCGTAGTATGGTGTAATCAAAAGGCTTCTGGTATAATAATTCATAAGGGCTCTTGTTATTTAATCTCATAGAGGGTGTTCTATTAATAAGTAGCAGCTAACACACAATCAGACAAATACTAAACAGGTATGCTTGACTGAAATAACAATGCTCGTGCAACATTTAAAAGATGTTGATGTTTTCTCTCCACAAATGAGTTTTGTTGTGGAGTCTCAACACAGGAAAGTTGATGCAAGATTCCCTTTTTCTGAAATAATTCTCTCATGTTGAACTCTCTTGCATTATCTGTCCTAACGGTTTTGACTTTATACTGAAAATGAGTCTCAACATAAGCTAGAAAATTGGGAATGATAAAAGCTGAACTTCTGATTTATGTTTTATCATGGAAATCGATGTGAACCTCGAAAAGTCATCTACTATAGTAACAAAATGTTGATGTCCTAGGTGGGATGGCACAGAAAATTGCCCACATATATCACAATGGATGATGTCAAAAGGTGAGCAATCTGAATGAGTATCATGAGGAAAAATATTCCTTTTCTGTTTGGCCAAAGGATAAATCTTGCAGCATTTGTCTAAGTTCTGATTCTTATGCCTCAAAGTAGACTGCAACATATCCAACACTTCACTAGATGGGTGTCCTAATCTACTATGCCAAAGATTGGCTGACATCTTATTCAAGAAAACAGATTTATTCTCATAACTATCATCTACTGTGCAAGCAGCTTGTATGATGTATAACAAAATAATCATCAAAAAGCACTTGGCAGCCTCTACTGCCTATCAATGAACTAACTGAAATCAAGTTAAAATGGAATTGGGGAACATAGAGCACATTTGTCAGAGTAATGAAATCATTTAATCTGGCTGATCCTACTTGTTTGACTTCAATCACAGTATTATCAGGTAACATTACCTTTGACTTAAATCATGAATTAAGGATCTATTTCCTGTGCTCCTGAATATAGCAACCGAACATTAGTATTAGTGAGGCCATGCAAGTTAAAAGACATACTGATATATGTGCCTCTGGCATGGCACTGAATGTGTGCTGATTCAGCAGAGTCTTGATGCTTTGTAGCTGGAAAGGAGTTATCTACAATTGCACTAACCCAGTCCTTGTTGAAGGCTCTTGAATTCCTCCCAAGTGAGCCAACTGAGCCTGATTGCAAGAGGTCTCCATTGATGATTGATTGACTCTGGCCCCTTTGAACTTCAAGTTTTGTCTAAAACCAGGGGGATAGCCATGTATCAGGTAACATCTCTCAATTGTATGCCCCTTCTTGTTGCAGTGTGTGCAACTCATTCCATCCTTTTTTCTGACCAAAATGTGGTTTCGTGGAGTGTTCTTGGTCATTTCTTGCGGCCAACATAGCCATGTTACTGACTGGATCATCAATGGCCCTAACAGCTCCTAAAGCTATTGACCTCTGCTTCTCTTCTTGTACAAGCAGTGCAAAAACCTTATTGATAGATGGGAGAGGTTCCATAGTCAACATCTGGCCCCTAAGCTTTGAGTAGGATTCACTTAATCCCATCAGAAAAGTCAGAACATACTCCTCCTCAAGATATGCCTTCATTGGATTAAATTCACCACAGATGCATAGGCAAGCTAGCCGATAATTTGTCTGCTCTTCCCATAAAGTCTTCAGTTTGGTAAAGTAGACCGCAATGATGCTACTGCCTTGTGTCAGGTTGATCAGCTCTTTCTTCAACTGGAAAATCCTCGGCTTATTTGTTCGGCCAAATCTCTCTTCCAAATCAATCCACACATCCCTGGCCAGAGAGCTATACAAGATACTTGTAGAAATTTCCTTAGAAACAGAATTAAGAATCCAAAAGATAACAACATTGTTGTTTCTCTTCCAAGTGGTCACCTTATCTTTATCATTTGGCGCTGGTGCTTTAAGATCCCCGTTTACAAACCCCTCTTTGTTCCTTCCTATGAGTTCGATCATCATCGCCCTACTCCAGGTTGCGTAATTATCTCCATTGAGCTGCTCATGAACAAGAAATTTCCCCGATGTGTCATTGGAATTGAGGAAGTAAGAATCATTCGCCAAAGAAGGTGCTGCAGCTGGAATTATTGAGCTCGATGGTATCTGTGATTCTGTCGTCATGTATTCAGTTTTTGAATCAATCGCAGCGAAAAATTACTAAATTCTCCCGAATTTCTCAATAGCAAGTTTTTTCGTGTTTTTAGATTGACCCTAAGTTCAGAGATAAACCACACAGTTTCTCCCCCTATGTATGTAAATAAATTCTCCCGAAAAATTACTAAATTCTCCTTGATTTATTATACCAATTTCGTGAGCTCCAAAACGCGAAGATTCGTGAAGTCCTTCTCTGAAGTGCGTTGTTCAAGGAAAATCAAATTGGAATTTTCTGCAATACTTAGAGAAAGATCATCAACATTATTTGGAGTTCAAGGCATAAATGTAGTAAATGCTCCCCCTCAAATAGTGCACTTCAATTGATTTAACAAGTACATAAATCAATCTAAGTAACAATTACTAAAAACACGCGATTTATCAGGATTAGCCTAGATACATGTTCCCAAATATATGTAATTATAATTTCGCGTGAGGGTATGAGCAATAACAAATATTCGCATTTTTTCAATTCAAAGTAGATGCAAACCGAATTGGCATGACATTTTGTGCGAATTAAAACAGAATATCGCATTTAATCAATTCAATTTAAATGCAAATTAATATTGCATATCAGAATGTGCGAATTAAACAGAATATCGCATTTAATCAATTCAATTTAAATGCAAATTAATATTGCATATCAGAATGTGCGATTTACTTTTCTTCTTCTTCTTTTTTTTTATTAAAGAATTAAAAACAATAAGAGAGAAAAGTCAAGAAACTTATTATTATATATACATTATTATTATTATTAATTTATTATGAATATTAATATTATTAATAGTATGAGGTCAGATTATTTTGCTTTGATCAATCGTCACGCCTAAAATTTCGCAAGACATTAGAAAGATCATATGCCGTCAGGTCAAGTCAACAATCTAAAGTCCTAAGTCCATAGAGCAGTCCATTTCGACAACTCTCACTAGGTTCACTCTACCACTCTATTATTTTTAACTTGGAATTTTAATATTTATATCACTCAAGTCAACACAAGCAATATTACGTCAATTTACCTGTGATCGATGCGCTTTTAATCATTTCACCTAAGCGAAAGATCGTCGATGTGGAATCAAAGGGACTTAAACAGGTTTCAATTTGGCTGTGACTAAGAAGGGAAGGAACATTTTGGAAAATGTGGGCTTTTTATCGTCTTCCATTTCTTCGTCATTCTTCTCTATCGGCATTTGTATTGTCTATTTTTCATCCTTTTTCCTTCTTCCCCCCCTTTTTCATTATTATTCCCTTATATGCTCAAGCCGAAGCTCCGCTTCTCCATGAGGCTATAGGAGATTATCGTAGGCGAAGTTCTTCTTGTTAGTTCTCGGGCCGATACCGTGCTCCTCTTCTCTTATTTCCTAGAGAGGTTTCAGAGATTATCAATTTGGAGAAGTTCAAAGTTATGGAATTCGAACCCGAGGCTGTGCTCCTCTTCTCGTTTCCCGATATAAGACCGCATTATCGTTGGAGAAGTTCACTTCGAGGTGTTCTTCTTTCCCGCCGTTCTAACGAGCGTACGAGATTATCGACGGAGAAGTTCACAGCAGAATCCATGCCACCTTCTAAGGATTTGTGATATAGATAGTCGGGAGGCAGGTTCCTTTGGTCTGCTTTTTGTGCGTTGAGCAATGCCTTCTTGTGTCATATTTATCTTCGTCGTATTTCCTCCCCCTCCTTTTCTTAATTGAACAACCCGCCGTAAACTTAGACAGTTGGTTGAAGGCTCAAAGGGTTTCAAAAGAAGAAAAGGAAATTGGAGAAGGCTCAAAGTGGATGACTAGGGGTTAATATAAGGATAAAAGATTTACAAAGCCGAGTGAGGAATTACCTAGAAGCCCTTATCATCTTCCTAACAATCTAATGCGAGGTGAGTATGAGGCCATGAATCACTAGTTAAGACAAGCAATTAGAAAAAAAAATTTAAAGGCTAGAATCACATGTGTAACGTGACTTTGTGTCTAGTGGCACAAACTAAAGACTTTTAGACACAAGAAAGAGACGTTGACTAACAAAATTAAGCATTTAACAGTCGCTTGTCAGGGAAACTTAGTTGTGACTTAGATCAAAGCATCCTAAGGATATCTTCATTCCCCTAATATTATAAATATATGTATAATATTTTTTGATTTTCTTTATTCTAGTATATTATATTATTATCAAAATTTGCACGCAAGATATGACATGAAAGAATAGAAAACACATAGCAAATCAGGTAGAGCACATATCACGGAAGGTTCAACATTCCTAATTTTCCGACAAGAAATTGGAATCGTTTTTCATCCAATGCCTTGGTGAAATGTCAGCTAGTTGATTCTCCGTGTTCACAAAATACATGTCAATCGTGCCTTTTTCTACGTGTTATTTTATAAAGTGATATCTAATGTCTATGTGTTTTGTGCGTGAGTGGTGAACATGATTACATGTAATCGCAATGGCACTTTGGCTATCACTATAAATGGGTATATTATTTAGATTGTACCCATAATCGCGATGCTGAGTCCTCATCCACAGCATTTGAGAGCAACAGCTGGCGGCAGCGACGTATTCTGCCTCGGCCGTCGATGTTGAAACGCAATTCTGCTTCTTGAATGACCAACAAACCAGCTTTTCGCCTAGAAATTGAGCGCCACCGGATGTGCTGTTCCTATCCATTTGGAAACCTGCATAATCAGCGTTAGTATAGCAATTTAATTTGAAATTTGTACCTTTAGGATACCATAGTCCTAACGTCGAGGTGTCCTTGAGGTAACGTAGAATTCGCTTCACCGTAAGCATGTGAGATTCTTTCGGATCGGCTTGGAAACGGGCACACAGGCAAGTGGCAAACATAATATTCGGCCGGCTTGAAGTGAGATAGAGAAGAGAGCCGATGATGCTGCGATAAAGGGTGATGTCGACCGCATTTCCTGTAGGATCGGCATCCAACTTGCAGCTTGTTGACATAGGAGTGCTCAGTGCCTTGCTCTGATCTTGATGGAACTTCTTCAGAATGTCTTTGATGTATTTCGTCTGACTTATGAAGATGCCATCTTCGAGCTGCCTGATTTGGAGTCTTAAGAAGAACTGCATCTCTCCCATGTGACTCATTTCGAACTTGCTCTTCATTAAATCTCCAAATTTCTTGCACAGCCGTGGATTAGTTGACCCAAAGATGATGTCGTCTACGTAAACTTGGACGACCATCAAGTCTTTGTCTTGCCATTTTATGAAGAGGTTCGTATCGATCGTTCCTCGGATCAACCCAGACTTAACGAGGAATTTGCTCAGGACATCATACCAAGCATGTGGAGCTTGTTTCAGTCCGTAGAGAGCTTTGTCCAATCGATAGACGTGATCCAGATTATCTTGATCAACAAAACCTTCTGGCTGAGCGACGTAGACTTCCTCCTTTAACACGCCGTTGAGAAAGGCGGTCTTAACGTCCATTTGGTACACTGTGAAGTCTTTGTGAGCCGCATAAGCCAAGAAAAGGCGGATGGCTTCGATTCGGGCAAGAGGAGCATATGTCTAGTCATAGTCAATGCCTTCCTGTTGGTTATATCCCTTCGCAATCAATCTTGTTTTATTCCTAATCACTTCTCCATCTTCATTCTTTTTGTTCTTAAATACCCATTTTGTCCCGATGATAGTTTTCCCATGCGGACGGGGTACTATGGTCCACACTTGAAGATGTTCGAATTGGTTGATCTCATCTTGCATAGCTATCACCCAATCCGAGTCTTTTAGTGCTTCTGCTATCTTGGTTGGCTCATTTTGGCTTAAGAAGCAGCTGAAGAGACTGCGTTGATGACGTGTCCGTACTCCACTCGAAGGATCACCAATAATCTAATCAATCGGATGTGCTCGAGTCCACTTTCGCTCATGTGGCAGAGCTGAAGTAGATGCATCGGCCATTTGTGGATCGAGATTTCCAATTGTTTCAGGTTGTTCATTAGGTTGAGGTAAGTCGGCATATTCACTTGGATTGAGCGAATCTGATGAGACTTCCTCATTGTCTACGGTAGGTTCTTCAGTGATCTGTGGTAATTCTGAATCGGGTGAGGTAGGGACGATTGAAGAGCTTGGTACATCGGCCTCGTCGAGTAGGGGATCCACTACATGTGTAGCAGTAGTAGTGTCAGGCTGATATACGGGCTCAAATAAAGAGTCTAAATCCTCCAACGCAAGTCTCAGAGCTTCTTCTGACGTTGAATCCTGAGTTGTTGCCATTATCCGTTGGTTTTGTGCCAACACACCAGTGAAAAAGGGTTCTGAACTGAGGTGTGCAGGAGTCATCTCTGCCACTTCATAGAAAGTGACATTGTAGCTTTCTTTGATTGTACGGTTGGACTTGATGTATACTCGATACACCTTTGAAGTAGTTGAATACCCGACGAATGTGGCTTCGAATGCTTTAGGGTCGAACTTAGCACGTTGCTCTCTGTCGGTCGCCACAAAGCACTTGCACCCGAAGACCTTGAAGAAGGAGATGTTGGGTATTCGCTTGTTAATGATCTCGTACGGAGTCTTAGAGAAGTGCTTGTGAACTACCGTCCTGTTCTGAGTGAAACAGGCGGTATTTACTGCTTCAGCCCAAAGGAAGTGTGGGAGACCGGAATGAATCAGCGTGGTGCATGCGGCTTCCACTAGAGTTTGATTCTTCCTTTCGACCACTCCATTTTGTTGAGGTGTCTTGGCGGCTGAGAATTGCTGACTAATCCCAAGTTTTTGATAAAAATCACTGAGATGCTTGTTCTTGAACTCAGTGTCGTTGTCCGTTCTGATGACTTGGATAGTTTGTTGCACCAAATACTGAGTAGCGTTCACAAAATTGATTATCAAGTCCCCTGTCTCATCCTTAGTTCGGAGGAACTTCGTCCTTGTGTAGCGAGAGTAATCATCGACGATAACTAAAATGTACTTGCATCCATTAATACTCTGTGTCTGCATAGGTCCACAGAGGTCCATATGTAGCAATTCCAACGAACGTGAAGTAGAGGCAATTTGTTTAATGGGATGAGACGCTCGCTTCATTTTTCCTAGTTGACACGCTGAACACTGATGCTCTTTTTTTAGAATAATTATTGGCAGACCGTGAACCAACTTTTTCGTTGATAGTCGTTGAAGAGCTTTGATATTTAAATGAGACACACGTTGATCATAAACTGTTCCTCTGAATTGTAATCTGGGAAATGAGGCAAACAGCTGTCGAGGTCCGCCCATACGTCAGAATGATCGTGTAAAGATTTGATTTCCGAAGTCCTTGGAGGAGTTCTTTGTTCTGACTGTCCAATATTCTGCATCGGTCAGCATAAAAGACCACTTGGAATCCTTTGTCACAGTACTGGCCTATACTTAACAAGTTATGGCGGAGACCTTCGACGTAAGAGACATCTTTTATTATCAGATTTTCCAGAATGATATCCCCAAATCCTAGAATGGGGGCTCAGTTGTTGTTCCCGAATCTGACATTTCCTGTCGGTCGTTCTTTGTAGTTGCTCAGCAGCTCTTGTATTCCCGTCATGTGTGTGGAGCAACCAGAGTCGAGATACCACACATGATTGATCAAAAACAATTAGAGAGTTTTAGGTACCCACTTATAAATGGGTCCTCTCAGATTATCAAATTTATATGTAAGTTCAGATATGATTCCTAAATTAGTGTTAGTAGAAGTTTTAACAGCCCAAGTCATCTTCTTTGAAGTTGATTTGGGTGTGCCCTTTGGAGAAGACTTGGCCTTTACGGCTTTCGTCCGTTTAGGCGGGAATTTAGGAACCCATTTAGGTTGAACCTTACAGGGAAGATTAATTTCAGCACGGGCAAATGCGTTAGTAGGCTTGAGCGTGGAAAAGATCTTTTCGTTGTATAATCTCCTAAGGTGCTTGGGGGATTCGATCTTAACGGAATACCTTAGATGAAAACAAGCATGAATAGTGCCATACGCTTTTTTTATGGCTGGATCTTGTTTCCTATGGGTCATCCTTGAAGCATTTGTCTTAGAATGATCAGTTTTAAGTTTCGAGGTAGAGCCTATTTCGAAATTAATGCTGCTAGAAGTTGTCGGCTGAAGAGAACACGTAGTAGCAACTATATGTAAAGAAGAAATTGCTCTTTTATTTCTACGAGTGTCTTTTATTTTCATAGAAGAAGGCTGAAGATTGGAAGAATTTAAATCTACATACTCCTTTTCTAACTTTATTCTAGACAATCTTGCCTTCAACTCCTTATGCTCCGACACTACGCTCCCTGTAGACGTAGTAGAGACAAGATTAGAAATAATATTTTTGGAAATATTCTTCTTTGATTTTGTTTTAGGAGAAGGCATCTTTTCTTTCTTCACGCTTTTCAGAATTATATTATCGTTAGAGTGAGATGCGTGAGAAATGGCTTTTGAGTGGAGGCAGCTTTTAGATTTTCCATCTCCTTTAGGAACGATTTCTTTTCAGCTTCAAAATTCTCTCTCTCTTTTTCTAGAGAAACTCTTAACCCTTCTATTTTCTTAACAATAGGAGGGATGTAGAGAGAACTTTCAGAATTATGACTTTGTACTTCCTCCGATTTAGAACAATCTTCGGGAAGATAGATTGATTCAAAGCTCCAATCCTTGAGAAGTTCCTTAGTTTTGTAGCTTTGATTCAATTCCGTGTAAGAAAAGGGAATTTCAGCCCTAGTCTTGGCTTTTCTCTTGGTTTTTTCTAATGCATTAATTTCTTTTGCCTTGGTAAAAACCATAAGAGATACTAGCCCTAGATCAATGTACTTGACATCGTAAAGTTGTTTGCAGTCAACCTTTTTCAAGTTACGTGGATTTTTGAAGCCTAACCCTTACTTATAATCGTAAAATTTTATGTCCTTGGGCTGATTCAAAAAGATGGTCTAATCAGTTTGATCCCTTTTTACAAGAAGATCTTCTAATTTCTTAATCTTAGTATATAGCTTCTTACGTTCAGCATCTAAGGTAGCATAGTTAATTAGAGCAGTGCTCTTCTCGGCTTGACAGGTATCTAGACTCTTACTCAAATCACCAATCTTAGAGTTAGATTTTTCTAAATCAGCTTCTAGACTAGTGACCTTTTTAGTCGCTGTTTCAAGTCTATTCTTAACAAGGCTCTTCTCATCCGAGTTCCGAAGTAGACACTTGTGATTATTGTCTAACCTGTCTTCTAGTTCCTTTACTACCGAACTATGCTTCTCTAATGTGATATGCTTAGTCTCATACGATTGGAGTCTCTTAGTTAGTTCATCTATTTTGAGACTACAACTCCTTGCGTTATCTTCGAGACTTGCTATAGTGTGGCAGCCCCGCCTTCCACCACTACTTTCTACACTAGTCTACGCGACTAATGTCCTAATGACGAAATAGATCGTACGAAATTTCGTATAAAATTTTTCCTTTCATAATAGGAATCGTAACGGTTTCTACAAAATCATCTTGGGTCCTATTTACATAGGAAAGCGCGCATGCGGGTCAAAATAAATCTATCTACTGGGCCTCCACGAGGTCGCATCCATGCACACACTTCCATCTCAAAAGCCCCCGGAAGCTCCAAATGTTGGCCTCGCCGTGAAAATGATCACGTACCGTGATCGCGGGGTCCTACAACACATAACACGTGGAATGAGCTTATCAAGCTCAGTAAGTGAAAATCATGCATGCAATGCACGTGACCTAAATAGCGAAGGCATTCGCGCCAATGATATCTACTTCTCACATTCTTCCTGACCTTTCTCACATTCTTCCTGACCTTTCATAACATATTTGGGCCCCTTCGGCTTTCAATCTTACTATGCACCATATAGAGTTCAAACCCCTAAGGGTACAAGTGGCAGTACACACACTGGGAGGCTGAACCCGAGTACTCAATCTGTGCGTAACCCTATGGTGCCTTTCAATCCCAATGTGATCCACACTGAGAGGCTACTAGTGCCTTTCAATCCCAATGTGATCCACACTGAGAGGCTACTAGTGCCTTTCAATCCCAATGCAGTCCCATTGAGAGGCTAACCCGGGCACACAAATTTCGTTTAACCCTAAGGCGCCTTTCCATCCCATCGTGGCCTGACACGCGGGCGCTTCCCACTGGTAGCTTACTACGAGGTCGCCAACACTCGAGGTTCCCTCAGTGCCGCTCATACCCTCGAGTCGCATCCTCCAGGTTGCATCTCCCGCTACGGGGTATTTACCTGCCTCTCGTGAATCAGGCAGTCGGCCTCGTGAATCGTCGTAATATATTTATATACCTGCCTCTCGTAAATCAGGCAGTCGGCCTCGTGAATCGCCGTAATATATTTATATACCTGCCTCTCGTGAATCAGGCAGTCGGCCTCGTAAATCGCCGTAATATATTTAGGTAGCATAGAAGAGCCGTGACTCATCATTGAGTCGACACAAATGCCCATATCGGAAAATATACATATCGCTTTTAAGCGACCTTATACTCATGCACGCTATCTCCCTGACTCTCATACTAGTCGTGCGTGCATATGCTCATGCCATGAATGTGCATGTCATGTCATCATATAACGTAATTAAACCACGTAAAAACTCATATAAAATCATAGAAGCACATAGACACGTCACATAAAATCATAAGAGCACATAACACATAATTTCATGCACATAAAAATTATGTGTTGTAGTTGCGATTTCCACTTACCTGGTATCCTTAGCTACTTAGCTTATCATACGGTAAGCCGTTAACCCTCAAACCCTAGGTATAGAAACATATAAAATTAGGGTTTGTTAGTCTACTCATAATTTCATGAAATTGGCTTAATTTGAAAACCCTAGTTTCGACTTCTATAAATTTCAAAACCCTAAAATTTCGAGCTTTGTTTTAAGTTGGAAAATAATATTTTGAACTTCATAAAGATTTCGGTATAAACTTCAAGTCGGTTAATGGTAGAATTTCAAAATCGATATCAGGATAAATCTCGACATTATACTAAGGATTTCGATATTGTTTTCACACTTCGAGATACATAAAACGTCGAGATACATAATTCAATATTACACTAAGATTTCAACCTAAACTATCTGAAGATGTCGAGTTGTAATCATGGTAAGATGTCGAGTTCCTACCTTTACACAACATATATATCGAGATATTAAGATTTCGAGATGTATGCTTGGGAATATAAACAAGATGTCGAGATGTTATATGTATAAAAATTTCGATATGTTTCTTCAAGATTATAAAATGAACTCGAATTTGATTAAATGATACACAATATTTCGAAGTCACATGTCGAGCTAACTGCCGAGATCCATCATTAACACTAAATCTCGATATATGAGATGGAATTCGAACTTATTTCAACAGGAGACTTCAACATTATAACTTTAAGATTTAACACATAACATATACAAAAATATCCAGATTCAATAATAAGCTCTCGAGATTTATTTCGACTTCTAACTCATTGTTAATCCCGAAATCATATCTACAAACTAATAAGGTTCAGAAATCTTATCAAACTGCCTACTTCTTCACCTGAGGCTAATTTCTAACTATAAATTAAATCTCCAACCCTAGAACGCGTTCTTCTACTTAAATTAATTTCTTCTAAGGAAACCCTAATTTAAGCATACCCTAATTCACGTAAATGGAGATCTTCTCTGCTAACTGGTGCCTCTGCTGTCTATGGTATACATGAACTCTAGGAGCTTTATCAATTTATAAGGGTAAAACAATTATTAACCTATACTTAATAATTATAATAGTCGTAAGTGGTGTTTTCCTTACCAAAAATCCAAAGTCTTGTATTGGCTATGAGCTCCTTACTTAATCAACTCGTTGGCTTCCCTTCTTTCTTTTTGTGTTTCGTTGGTTCTTCCTTAATGATATGTAAATTGATATGTAAATTCTCTTTTTGTTCACTTGTTGCTTGCGTGTGGTGTAATACAATTGATATCAACACCTTTTTGTTAATTCTTATCTTTATCTTAGGTAACATTTCTTATTTTATTGTTATTTCAATTTTCTCTCATAACTAAGCCTTCGAGAATTCTCTCCTAACAACCCTTATTTTATTATTAACACCCTTTACCTCATGGCTAAGCTGTCGACGTACATAGTTTAAAGTTCTATGTCCTAATTTATGAAATTTTCTTTTATTCTTGTAGCAATCTATTCATCTATTTCGAGACTTGTAACTTTTCCTAACTAATTCTTATTGCATATCAAATACTTTAATATTCCTATCTCTTGTAAGTCCTTTTACTTGGTTAGTAACCCTAATATTTCACAAATTCCTCTTGTCTAATTTAAATTTTCCCAATGTAAATGTTAGTTATTTTCCTAAGTTAAAATCCTTCATAGCACGTAATTAATTCCTCATTTAAGATTTCCTAAATCCACGTTCATCACTTAAGTCATAATTCGTAACACACATAAGAATTATAAATCACACAACATAAAGTCATATAGACACGTAAGTCATTTAAAAACATAAAAGCATCGTATCATAAAAATACTAATTAATTCAACAAAATTTCTAACTTACTGCTAATTAAGTCGTAAATCCCGTAATTAAATTTTACGGGTATTACATATAGTTACCTTAGACTTAAGAAGCTTTTTCTCTACGTTTATACGTCGTTTTTGCTCACGTATCATGTTAGCAAATTTAATAGGCTAACAGGTCAGAATGTGTAGAGTCAGAGAGTTTTACCTCTTGTGATGTCGTGGATGCTTTGTCGTCGTCTTTCTCTCCGTAAGTTCCATCTTCCTTTTCATCATCGAGGCGCACCATTAGAGCAAGATTTTCAGCGTCAGAATCTGAGCTGTCCTCTAGCCAGTGGTCCTGTTCTGCCATGAGTGCTACTCCGACTTCCTTGTTTTGTAAGTTGAAGCTTCCTAGAGTAGTAGTTAGCATCCTTCTTCTTTGGAAGTGTGCATTCTCTGGCAAAGTGACCGGTTTTCCCACAGTTGAAGCATTTAAGTGGGTTTAGAGATTATTGCTTCAGAGGACTCAGTCGGTTTCTCTTTGTTCTTCGAGCTTGTAGTTCGAAGATGATTAGCAGAAGATGATGACTTCTTCTTAAAGTATTGCTTAGACATCATCTTGGCGATTAAGGCCAACTGTTTCCCAAATTCTCTGACTTCGGGAGGCAGCTCTGAATCTGATGGTTCCTCATCCTCTGAAGAGCTAGAGAGCTTGACATGCTTCTCTTTGCGTGAGCGGGAGCTCCTCTTCTCTGAAAATAAGGCTATGGAGTCTTCGGCATGTTTGCTCTTTTGCTCTTTTTGTATCTCGCAGATGTCTTCTTCATGTTGTGCGAGGTTGTCAAAAACAGCTTGTATATTTATCTCATCCAAGTCTTTGTTCTGTCTGAGTTGAGTGGATATCTTTCTCCATTCAGTGGTAGTGAGGACAGAAACCGAATATTCTGCTCCATATTTGTCTTCTTGATATCAATTTTTCTCATTTCATTGAGAAGAGTGAGGTAACGCTGATAAAGATCATGTAACCTCTCCTCATTTTTAGCTTTGAAGGAATCATACGCCGTGAGTATATTTGTCTTCTTAGCCTTGACACCTACTTCGGTTCTTTGCATTATTCTTTCTAGTTCATCCCACATCTCTTTTGCCGTTGGGAGGCTGTCTATCTGTCTATAGATATCATTAGGGATGCCCTGCATAAATGTGTTCTTGGCTATCAGATCTGCGTTTGCTCTTCTTTTCTCTGCATCGTCGTACTCGCTAGGTAGTTTCACTCGCCTATTGGGTTTGACTGGAGGGTTATTCGAGCGATCACCTTCTTGATCGATATAAAAGACTTCTGGTCCCACGAAGAGTGATTTAAGCAAATCTTCAGCCTGGTCTTTAAGCTCAAAGAAATTCAAGAACCGACTCCTCCATACAGTGTATTCGCCTCTTTTGAGAATTGGAGGACGATTGTCGTTACCAAGAGAGTAAGCATCCATTTTCGTTCGTTGGGTTGACGAAGGATCTTCGTTTGTTGTTTTGATGATTTTGGACTGATGTTACGTGCTTCACAAGTAGCAGCCTAGTTAGTAGCGTTTGGTATTGAAGCAGTCGAGAATTATTTTCGATTCAATCTTTAAAGTTTGATCGAAAATAATTGTGTCGATATAAAATGTATTGAATACTGTTCTCTGCGAGAAAGTCGTAGTCAGCGAAAAAATTTTACGAGCGAAAAATAATGTTCGAAATCTTTTGGTCTAAGTATTGCAGATTAACAATTTTTGAAGAAGGAGCCAGATGTCACTAACCTGAATTACAGGGAGTTAATTGCGTTTATTTACATACATAGGGGTAGCAACTGTGTGGTTTATCTCTGAACTTAGGGTCAATCTAAAAACACGGAATAACTTGCTATCGAGAAATTTCGGGCAAATTTAGTAATTTTTTCATTCACAGATTCTCGAGCGAAAATTGATTTGGGACCAAGTGGTAATTTTCGTTTTCATACTGACGAGCGAAAATTAAACAGGAACCAAATGAAAATTCTCGATCGGAATTTGTCGAGCGAAAATTAAATAGTAACCAAAGGAAATTTCTCGATCGTAAACAGTAATGGGCCTCGAAATTGTTAAAAATCAAAAAACGTCTAATCAGCTCGTTCAACAAATTTAATGCTTGTAGTCGAAAATCCCCAAATACACGCAAAACCCTCAATCGTAAAACTTATCAGTCGAAAATTTTTCTCTTGAGCAAAACTTTTTCCGCAAAGACGAAATCATTCAAAATCTTACATTCTTTCCCATATTTTCGTCTTTGAGAGGTAGATTCAACATCTTTTAGGGATTTTTGTGTGTTTCAACTTTTACATCGGCTTTCTGTAATCTTTCGCATGATCTTTTGAAAATTTCTCGTCTGTTCACAATGTGGAAACACGAATGCTAGTTTGCAGTGCTTAAGACCAGTTTCTAGGAATAATCTAGGTTAAGAACTGCATATTAAGATAGTTTCGAAGTTTCCTGATCGGTTTAAGGGTAGATTGTTTTGATTTTCTGCGTTATTTGAGTTCGATTGAAAGAACGACTAAACTGGATTTTACCGTTTGAAGGCATCGAAGAACTTTTTCGCTCGCAAACAGTGTCAATTGAATTTCAATTTTTCTACTGTTTGCACTGTAAATGTTTATCGATCGCTAAATTTTTGACTTAGTCGTTAAGAAAGATAACGTAGATTGAAAAATAATTACAATTGAGAAATTGAATTTGGATTTTATGCGAGCAAAAAGATTACTGAACGGAATATATCAAATAGGTGCAATTTAAGTTTCGAGCGCAAAACTTACAATCACAAACAGTAATTTCGATTTCAATTTTATTCTCGGTCGAAAATTTTAACGACGATAAAATTAATTTCTCGACGATAAAATTTCTCGATCGCAAACATGCACAGTGATGATTTTTATTGATCGACCTGCGAGTCAACGAGTTTCTCGCTGTCAATTTCTCGATCGTAATATCTCACAGCGAAAATTTTATTCATGCGCGAAAAATTTCTCGAACGAAAATTTAGCGGAAATCAATTTCTCGATAGTAAATTTACACGGAAATTTTTCTCAATCGTAAAATCTTTCCGCTACAGTACCACGCAAATAACTCTCAGCACTTAGTAAAATTCTCTAAGTCTTTGACACTGTAGCAAAACTTAGCAAATGAAATTTTCGATCGTAAAATTAAACGGAGGTCTCAATTAGAAATTAGTACTTAGTGTTGGTCCCGAATGCACCAAACAAGGAATCAAAGAGGCTTAGATGGAGTGAAAAGGGAGATTTCTCACCTTGTAGTGCGTGTAGTGTGTGAAAACTAGGGTTAGCCTTTTGATCATTGATTAGCTTTCAAATGGTGTTGGTAACACCTTATATACCACATTAACCCTAGGTATATTAAGGCCCAAACACCAAAAAGTAATAAATTACATTCTAGACCAAAGCCCAAGCTAAAGATAATTACAAAATTAATCCCAAGACTTAAACTATTGACACAATCAATTAAATATCCTAACAATCTCCCCCTTTGTGTCAATTGTTGGGGGTCTTGAATCTTGAGCGTAGCGGTGGTGGATTAGCGTGTGAGAGTGTCGCGAAGCCCTAGCTTGAACTCGAAGGCGCGGAGGTTCCTTCGAAGTACCAATCGATTAGCTATAGCGTCAATGAGCTTCGCGAACTTGGATCGGCAGAGAGGATCTTCTTCTGAAAGTATGCGGCAGATCTTCATTAGTTTGTCTTGGATGATGGTGAGCGTTCCATCCGAGAACTTTGCCACTTCAGAGCAGCGCAGCATCCTCATCTTTCCCTTATAGTTCGAGTAGGCGACCGTCGGATCGTCTCCGTCGATCACATCGCCCTCTCGGTAGTCGTCAACGTTTTTGAAAGATGGGCGAGTCAGATTCACCTTCTTCAGGTTGTGCTCCACCGCCATCTGCAGATCGTGGGTGGCGAAGAATCTGACCTGTCGGAGCATGTGGCGTTTGATAGCCACATATCCCATGGTGACCGGTTCAGCACGTATGAGATGTCCAGAACTTCTGAGGACGAGTCTGAACTGCTTCATGGATTCCAGCATGCTGTACAGGTCGCCCAGGCGCAGAAACTTGAAGTCCGCCTCACTGACTTCACAGTGGCTCTCATCCTGCCTCATTACCGTGAATACTGGGTAATGGACAGGTCCTTTGGACTCTTGGCGGAGGTCAGTGACTTTGCAGATGGGGGCCCGACTCATTTCCTGAGCGATGTTTTCCTCATCGGACAGCGTCCTGTTTGTGCATTTGTGGCACAGAAGGCTCCATCGATAGAGTTACTTCTTTCTCTCGCTCCAACTTTGGATGTTCATCAGCTCATACTCGTCGAAGGTGGTGATGATCTGCTCCTTGCGTCGCCAGATCCTCTTCCTGATCTCTTCTTGAAATGGTGCGGTGATCTTTTTGTTTTCCCACGGTGCTTCCGGTATATCCACCGTGGGTACATCCGTTTGAGCAGCAGGGGCCTCAGTTTGCTGCGCTTGGAATTGCAGGATGTCCTCAAGCTCGGCCGGTTCAGCGTCGTACTCCTCTCCGTCCTCGTTGTCTGCTGTGTTGATCAGCGTTAGTGAGGCTTCCATCAGCAGACGTCGAGTGTTTTCCACCAGCTTCCTGGCTGCTACTGCATCGACGGGAGTGTACAGCCATTCATCGTTGAAGATGTAGGCTTCGATCTCGTTCTGTGCGCACTAGACGTCCTCAGGAGCTACGATGGTGTCGGTGTTGAGAGGAGTGTCGTTGTGTGGTGGCGAGGGTGTTGCGTCGGAAGAGTTTGTGGATTGTGGAGATGGAATTGGTGGAGAATCTGGTGGTTCGGTTGAGGTGATGGTTTTGGCAAGGATGATTTGGGTGACGGGTGGCGTAGATGTGGTGGTGGCCTCTAACGTCGATGTGACAGCTAGAGGTTCCGAGGTGGTGGGTGGAGATGATGTTGAGGTGGTCTCTAACGTCGATGTGACGATTAGAGTTTCGGAGATGGTAATGGGTGGTGGTGAGGGTGATTTGGCTGGTGGCTCATGGTGAACAAGGTGGGATTTTTGGCTAGTGGGTTGTGAGGTTTCTGGTGCGGGCGTTGTTTCAGGTCCAGAGGAGGAGGGCGGCGTCGATTGCATGAGTCCTTGGGATTGTGAGCCCAGCTGCCTATTCTCCCCCTCGCGGCGATCTTGATCATCATCTTGATCGTCGCGCCTGGTCCTGCTAGATTCGCCTTGAGCACGGCAGGACATCGGTTGAGTCATAATGCGCTTCATCTCCTGTTCTTCCTCGTCGAGTTCCGTCATCGATTCGAATCGGGCTCGGAGGATGTAGAATAGCTCCTTGGCAGAGATGGAGGAGAGAAGAGCATCGGCGTCCGTATGTTGCATGGGTGGTGGCGTCTCCGGGGCCACACCTTTGCCTTTGTCGACGGTGGACGCATCGAGACGCGCGTAGACTTGATTGAGAATCGACCCCTCAAGAGTCTTTGCAAACTCTTGAAGACGTGTCTCTAGCGCGGTCTTGGTGACAAAATGGGGTAAATCTAACAAGTTGGAATCACGAAGAAATCCAACTGACACCGAATCGGTGAATAAAGCCGATCGGCCGCCCGTTTGCACAGGTCTGGAAAAGACGGGGTCACTCAGACTTCCCGTTGGCATCATCGATGAGACAGACTCAGTCGAATGATGGCCTAGACTTACGGTTGTTGTGATGTTGGCCGTGCTAGGTCTTCCGCTCTCAGTCACAGAGACATCACCGAGCGTTCTGACAGAGTCACGAAGGCTCTGTGGTGCGGTAGAAGGTGTATGTGTCCTAGAAATCTGGGAAATTATGGGGAGTGAGGGCACTAGACTCGATGTGCATGAAGAGGATGCAGTCTGAGGCGAGGGACTGCTTGATTCAACATCGATCATCTCCAAGTGGGATGTCGATGGTATACGTGGCTCCTCGTGCAATGAAATACCTTCCTGTAGAGAGGAAGATAAGTGGGTTGGTGGGGTTGTTTGCGTGGTTGAGCCAGATGCCACGTCTTCTACTCGGGAGGTGAACACATCACCTCCTGTACCTATTGGTTCGGCTCGGCTTATTTGTGGCGGAGGAGGTCGATCGTGTTTTTGTTTCGATCGACGCTCCGTGGGGCGGCTTACGTCATCCTCACGCGACCGTTTTTTCGTAACGCGGGTGGAGGAGGATGCGGCGCGACCTGAAGACTTTTTGGAGGTGGTGGGGGGGTTTGGCTAGTCCCGGGGATAGGAGCAGTGGGGTTGATCTGCGCCATAGGGACAGTGGATAGAGGTCGGGGGCTTTCGCGGAATGCGGCGGTTGTGGCTCGATATTCGCGGACGTACGGATTTGTCTGATCTGCGTAGGCGAGCACTTCGTCCGGAATGATCATGGCGTGTCGATCCTTCGCCGGAGTGTTTTTCTTGGCGAACCTCTCGACAGTTGGGATGATGAAGTGTTCCGCTGCCGGCCGGATGCGAATAGTGGTTGAGTTCAGGCGGAAATGCTTGATGAGCAGGGAGCCACCGCATGTAGGGTACGAATCGGTTTGTGACTCCCTTGGCGACTTCCCGGTCGCGACGTTGGATCATGGAGACGAGATCCATCCAGATTATATCGGCGTAGTTGTACTTGCGGTTGTAGGCGATGCCGGTCAGGATGGTGAGAATTTGAAAATTGCCGCGGTCCTGACCAGCATGCTTCCCTGACATGCACTTGTTTACTAGCAGGTACAGCGTTCGCCATGGTTGAGGTAGATTTCGGGTGGTGACTTCACTGAGGACTAGTGGGCCCTTCTTTTTCTTATTATCTGATTGGTAGCCCAGTCTGTCAATGTCGTCAACTAGTTGCTCGTGTGTCGGTAGTGGGTCGTAGGGTGAGTAGACGGGGAGTTGAAGTACTTCTTGTAGTGTCTTGCGGGTGAGGACCACGGTGTCTTGATCTATTTTGGCTGATAGGGTTTTGGCGAGATGGAGTGGTCCAGCTATCTGCAGCGTAAGCCAGAATTGTTGAAGGTATACTTGTGCTTCTGGCTCGCCATGTGTGAGGGCGTGACGAAGTGGGTGCCCTTTTAGGATTTCTACGATGACGGGGGCATCGCACCGAAAGCTCTCCAAATCCACCATGTAGTTGTTTGGAATCAGAGCCGCCCATTGACTTAGTGGGAGTATCTGGTCAGGTGGTGGTACATAGGTGCGCGTGTGGAGTTCGATGCGAGCGACGTCCCTTTGGATGGCAGCGGCCTCAAGTGCTTCAAGCGTGGCTTGATCTTTGTCAGTCATATCTGTACTCGACAGTAATTGTTATACGATTAGAACGGACTAAGTATCGAATCTGCGAAGTATAAAACGTAGATATGTGAAGAGAACTTTCGCATTTGTGTACAATTTCGCATGTAATGAGAGATTTTCGCAAGTAATGTTATTTCTCATTCAGAGTGAATTTTCGCAAGTAAGGTAGATTTTCGCAAGTTATATGAAAGTTTCGCGGAGAGAAACGCTTTATGTATTGTGAATATTTTCGTGTTTCACTATGGTTGCGAAAGAGTGAAGATGCGAAAGTGTGTAGATGAAGTGATGTGTTATGAGATTTTCGCGGGGTGACACTCACTGTAGCAGAGAAAGTTTTTGACGTGCATAAAAAATATTTCTCAGATAAACTTTCGCGGAACTTCACATACTGTAGCAGTGAAAAAGCATTTTAACTTATGTAAATCTTCGAATGAAAGTTTCGCATTTCCTTAGTCACTGTAGCCGCGAAAATTTTTAGCACTTGGAAATTTCTCGGATAAAAGTTTCGCGGAACATCACTCACTGTAGTAGCGAAACTTTTAATTTAAGAAATTTCTCGGAAAAAATTTCGCGGACCTTTCCTCACTGTAGCAGCGAAAATTAACGTTTTAAAGCAATTTTTCTTGAGAATTTCGCGGTGAAGAACACAGTGCGAAAGTATGCGAAACGACGCAGTAATTTTAGCCTTAGACCTACTTAAATCTCAACCAAAATGCTATAATCCGGGCTTAATCAACTCGTAATTGAATGGGTAATGCATATTTGGGGATATTAAACATAAAGAACCTAGCATACATTCGATTCAGAGCCGAGAATATTGAGGCGTAACCTAACAGATTCAATCTATACGGGGTAAAACAGGATAAAATGAGCGAAAATAGATTAGTTTGAGGCGTATTCATACCGAACAGCTGATTTGCGACAATGAAGTTAGCAGGAAACAGATTTTTGAGAGCAGATTTGACGATGACGACGATGCGAGGGTTGCGAAATTTTTGAAATAGGGGTTGCGAAAGTTTTGAATTTTTCTCGGGTGTTTTAGGATAGTGAATAACGTTAAGGGTTTTGGGTTTTAGGGGTTATAATCACTGTTCATGCGAAATTTGTGTAGATGGGCCGAAATTCATGGGCTTGGTCAAAGCTGGGCCCAGATATGATTTTCGCGGGCTTGGTCAAAATTGGGTCCAATTGAAGCTCAATTGGTCCAATTTTAACCCTGTTTGACCAGAAATTTTAAAATTAAATATTTTAATCAGTCCAATTTTGACTCATTTTGACCAAACTTTAAAATTTCAACACAAAAATTTTATTTTAAAAAGGCATAATCAGAAACTCCCCCTTAATCTAAAGCTCCCCTTGTTAAGTAATGGAAAAATCAGAAGCTCCCCCTTAATCGAAAACTTTTCTTTAAAAATAATAGAAAAATCAGACGCTCCCCCTTAATCGAAAACTCCCCCTCAAAAGACATGATACAGAAAGCACATAGACAATGGAGTGGAGTGGAAAGGAAATATGTACACAAAAGTTCATGTAGGGACGATTGATCACAACTGAATATTCAACATGCCCAACATAGTCACTAGGTGTTGGAATCGTTTGACATCCAACGGTTTTGTGAAAATGTTGGCCAGTTGATCTTCGGTTGTGACATAGTGCAATTCAATTGTCCCTTGTTCTACATGTTCTTTGATGAAGTGGTGACGAATATCTATGTGTTTTGTTCTCGAGTGATGTACCGGGTTACTCGTCATCGCAATAGCACTTTTTGAGTCACAATAAATGGGAATTTTATCAACATGAATATTAAAATCTCGTAGTTGGGTTCTCATCCACAAAAGCTGTGAACAGCAACTAGCGGCGGCGACATATTCTGCCTCCGTCGACGAAGTTGAGACACAGTTTTGTTTTCGAGACGACCAACTTACGAGTTTACCGCCCAAGAAGTGTGCAGCTCCAGAGGTGCTTTTTCGGTCCATCTTGCATCCTGCATAATCTGAGTCAGAGAATCCAACCAGTTTGAAGTCCCATTGAGTGGGGTACCACAAACCCAGATTGGGTGTTCCTTTGAGGTAGCGGAGAATCCTTTTGACAGCAGTGAGATGGGATTCCTTCGGTGTTGCCTGAAAACGAGCGCAGATTCCTGTCGAGAGAACGATATCAGGTCGACTAGCAGTGAGGTACAGAAGAGAGCCTATTATTCCTCGATAGATGGTTTGATCAACGGGAGCACCAGATGGGTCCGCGTCGGGTCGGCCAGAGGGTGACATAGGTGTAGCAGCAGTCTTTGCATCCTTCATTCCATATTTCTCGAGGATATCATGGATGTATTTGGACTGATTGATGAAGATTCCATCGGGGAGTTGCTTTACTTGAAGACCAAGAAAGAAGTTCAGCTCGCCCATCATACTCATTTCGAACTTTTCCTTCATCAATTCTGCGAACTCTTCACACAGTCGTGGTTCAGTCGATCCAAAAATGATGTCATCGACATAAATCTGTACAATCATGAGGTCCGGCCCACTCCGCTTTGTGAAGAGAGTTGTATCCAGAGATCCTTTCTTGAATCCAGACTGAACAAGGAAGTCTGAAAGGACGTCATACCAAGCTCGGGGAGCCTGGTTTAGTCCGTAGAGGGCCTTGTAGAGTCGATATACGTGATGAGGAAACTCTTCGCTCAAGAACCCTTCAGGTTGATCAACGTACACTTCTTCCTTGAGAAACCCATTCAGAAATGCAGTCTTCACGTCCATTTGGTAGACTTTAAAGTTCTTGTGAGCAGCAAAGGCAAGAAAAATTCGTATGGCTTCGATTCTGGCAACTGGGGCAAAAGTTTCATCGTAGTCGATTCCTTCCTGTTGGTTGTACCCTTTAGCCACAAGTCTTGCTTTATTGCGGATGACAACACCGTCTTCATCCTTTTTGTTCTTGAAGATCCACTTTGTGCCGATAATGGATCTATTGTGAGGTCGTGGTACGAGTTCCCAAACTTGTAAACGTTCAAACTGATTTATTTCCTCCTGCATTGCAATCAGCCGATCAGGATCGGTGAGAGCTTCAGCTACTCGTGATGGTTCAACTTGACTGAGATAGCAAGGAAACAGACTTTCATTCATCGTAGCCGAACGTGTTGAAACACCAGATGTGGGATCCCCAATAATCTGATATGTAGGATGTGAGCGAGCCCAAAGTGGTACATTGGTCTGTGAGGATTTGTATCGGTTGGAGTCTCATTGGATTGGGTTTCGGTGTCCGAAGAAGAGATCTCAATCGTTGTAGATTGAGAAGGTTCAGCATCAGGATCGGCAATGTTCCCAGGGTTGGGTAAAATGTCGTCTTCGTTGAGATTGAGATCATCCAAATTTGGTGGAACGACATCATCGCCGATAGCTGGTGGTGGAGGTGGTGTGTGTGCAGCGGTAGGTTGGGTGATGGCGACGGGAGACTTGGGGACTGGATAGAAGTATTCGAAGAGCAGGTCGATATCCAGTTCACCAGAGTTGCCCTCAGATGAGGAAGTTCCCGCCGTTGAAGGTTGACCTTTTGTCAACGACTGTAGAAGACCTGGTTATGGTCTGATATGAGCAGAAGCCATGAGATCGCCTTCGCTTTCATCAAATGTAACATTTGTGCTTTCTATTACTGATCGTTTCTTTCTAAGATAGACTCTGTATGCCTTTGAGTTCAGCGAATATCCAACAAAGATGCCTTCAATTGCTTTTGGATCAAGCTTCCCAAGATGTTGGCGATCATTGGCCACAAAACATCGGCAACCGAAGACCCTCAGATAAGATATATCGGGGATACGGCGGTTTTCAGCATCTCGTATGGGGTGCGGTTGAATCTCTTGTGGATTGAAGCCCGGTTTTGTGTGTAACATGCCGTCTGAATAGCTTCGCCCCAAAGAGAATGAGGAAGTCCGGATTGAATGAGGAGAGTCCTAGCTGCTTCAACTAGTGTTCTATTCTTACGCTCAACGACACCATTCTGTTCCGGTGTCTTCACAGCTGAGAACTGTTGGGTGATGCCCTGAGTGGCGTAGAAATCACTGAGCTTCTTGTTCTTAAACTCAGTTCCGTTGTCTGTTCTGATAATCCGAACCTTTTGTTGATGAAGAGTTTGGGACGCAACAACAAACTCGATGATTATATCAGGAACTTCATCCTTTGTACGTATGAGTTTCGTCCACGTGTAGCGTGAAAAATCGTCGACAATTACAAGAATATACCGTCTTCCTCCGAGTGTTGCCGTAGGCATTGGGCCACATAGATCCATGTGTAAGAGCTCGAGGATGATCTTAGAGGACGGTGTTTCTTTCGAAGTGTGAGACGATCGCTTCATCTTCCCCAATTCACAGGCAGAGCAAAGGTGTTCCTTATGATATGTCAGTTGGGGTAGACCGTTGACAAGTTTATTCTGACGTAGTTTGTTGATGGTCTTGAAATTGAGATGAGAAAGACGTCGGTGCCATAGATCATTCAACTTGGGAGCGGCTCGAGAGAGAAGGCATATTGGTCGAGAGGTCTTAAGATTGAGTATGTAAAGATGAGACGTGCGTGTTCCAGAGAGAAGAGGTTGTCCCGAGGCATCTATAATGCTGCAGATGTCAGATTCGAAGAGAACCTTGTATCCTTTGTCGCAGAAACGACCAATGCTGAAGAGATTGTAGCTCAGACCCTCGACATAAGAGATGCCCTTAATCGTCAGTTTGTCGTGGACGAGATCACCAGTTCCGAGAATTGGCGCCATTTGACTGTTTCCGAAGGAGACCCTTCCGAGATAGCGCTCGGAGAAGTTGCTCAACAGCTCCTTGTTCCCCGTCATGTGTGTGGAGCAACCCGAGTCTAGATACCACACATGACAGACCTGCAATTATCAGCAAACGTTGGGTCCCCGTATTCGGACGGGGCTTTCTTGTGATACAAGTATAGTTTTCATGCGCTTAAAGGGAAATGTGGTTTCTAAATCAGATTGTGTTGATTCTAATTTAGCTTTCCCTTTGTCAGTTGTTTGATGATGTGGGGCTACATTCTTTCTAACCCATATTTTCCTAACTTGTGCTTGCATGTATGGTGCCTTATACATGTATCGGCGTGGGGATGTGGTTGTTGTTTTCGTGCTTCGGTTTTGATTGCCTTAGGCCTGCGAGTAGTCGGTGAGTTTGCGTTTGACGACGAGAGACGTTTGCGCTTAACCTTAGGTTTAGGCGAGATGGGAGATTTCATGAGCGTCGTAGAGGAGGTTCGCTTGCGTGGTCGGAGTGTTGCATGTTCATGTGTGTCATATTCATGAAAGCGTGGAAGAACAAAATCATCGCAGCAACACATAGACATAAGCTTGGTAAAAGAAAGATAAGTTTTGGCAACATAATTGTCTACGACGTTAGGATATTGGGATTCAGTACATAGAGAGGAAAGACGAATATAGGATGGTCTTTTCTTCTTGTCATCGAAGAGCGGATTCTCCTTTATTTGATACAAACTCCCATCCAGAGATGTCGAACTCACATTCCCTGTATCCATAAGAATACGCGAGTTAGTGTTAGAATATGTGTCAGCTTCAGGAGTCATCTTCGCCGTCCTCTTACATTTACATGTTTGAGAATCGGGTACTTGACTCGACGTAGAAGGTTTGTTCGTATTGTGAGATTGTTCTAGGGTAAAGATTTTGTAAAGTGGATCTTCTCGCTCTTTTGCGAAGGCTTTCCGCTCTACATCTATGGTTTGTTCTAGTTCTGCTATGATCAGAAGTTTCTCTGGGACATAGATGCGAGAGAGTGCTTCTCGGAAAGCAATTTCCTGTTCTTCGGTTGGAAACTGAGACTTGATGTCTTCAGAGAGTGAGGGCTTTTTAGTCTTATTACTAGCATTCAACTCCGTGTAGTCGTACGCGATTTCTGCGCAGAGAATGTTCTGTTCCCTCTTTTCTTCCGAAAGAAAACCGGAGGAGGATCTTACAAACGGCATGAGCTGTGAGGGAGTTCCCTTCCTTGTTTTCAGGAACGATGTACTGTACATGTTATACCTTTTGACAATTAGCGGCGTCGGATCGCAGTTGCTGGCCAGGCCGATTCCCATTCGAGCGTCGTAGAATTCTGTTTCAACTGGTTGGTTCAATAGGCATAAGATGTTTGCGGCCTTTTTCCTAAGGTGAAGTTGCTCTTCAAGTTCTTTTACCTTGCGATATAGCCTAACTCTTTCCTTCGTAAGCAGTTCATATTGGGAGGCCGTCAGGAGGCGAGAAGTTTCACATGAACTGATGGCTAGTGTACTTTCCTTAACCTTAGTCTCACTTTGTTCGTTCTTGCTTTGCAGACGTTTGACTAACGCTTCAGAGGCCATTAGACGTTCATTTGCATATGCAAGCTCTTCTACTTTTAGACTAAGTAAGGCATAGTTGTTTTCAAATTTTAGTTTAAGTTCATTATATTCCTTAGCGTCTACAGTGGGTTTGTTAATGGTGTGTCGGTGACTAAACACATCATCGAGTTGTGAGACTTGTACCTCAGACTCAGCATTGGTGGGAGTCTTAGTTGTGTTCTCACTGATGTCAACCATCTCCTCGTCTTCGTCCTGTTCGACCAGCCTTGCCATGCAGCAATCTTCATCCTTAGGCTCCTCGCCTTCTGAGGTGTCGTTCACCCACTCAGCCTCTTCGGTAAGAAGAACTTTCCCACTTTCCATTTTGCGGGTCAATCTGGCCTTACGGTCGTAGTAGCCAGAGTCCTTGACGCGTGGTGCGTGGCATTCTTTGGCAAAGTGCCCGGACTTTCCACACCGAAAGCACTTCACAGACTTTTGAGGTGCTGATTCTTCTTCTTTCTTTGTTGGCTTAGCTTCCTCTGTGGGAGTGGTCTTTTTGGTGCCGCTAAAGGTTCTTTGGCGATTGGAGGAGGATGAGGATTTTTTCCCGAGCTTCTTTGAGACCATCTTAGTGAGTATTGCCAGTTGTTTGCGTAAATCACGAACATCTTCATCAGATTCTGTGTCTGCTTCGGATCCTGAAGGAGTGCCCGATGCAGCAGCTGATAGCTTCCCTTTGCTCAGTTTGGTCTTAGTGGTGGAAGATCGTTCATTGGTTTTGTTCGAGAGGAGGGCCAGTGGGTCGACTCGAGTGTTGCCGGAATTTTGTACGTAAGGAGCATAGGCAGACAGACTGTCATAAAGAGCATGGATGGAAGTGTTGGAGAGGTCCTTACTCTGAATCATCATTACGATTGCATTGCCCCAATGTGGTTTGAGGCTACCAAGGAAGCGGTTGTTGATATCGAATTTGTCCCTCGAGATCCTGGCTTTCTTGAGTTCATTGATGACCTTCAAGTATCGGAGGTATGTGTCACGCAGTTCCTCTCCTTCATAGGCCTGGAAGTGTTCATACTGCGAGAGACATGCTGATTTCCTTCCTTGAGCACTCTCAATTGTGCCTGCCATGATTGCCACGAGCTCATCCCATATTTCCTTAGCAGTTGTGCAGCACTCAATGTGAGCATAGACCTCATTTCCCATAGCCTGGAAGAGATATCCTTTGGCAGTCTCATCGGCCTGTACGCGAGCCTCTTCATCCTCATTGATGGGACCTCTAGGAGTGCGGCGTTCTTCCATGGGAGGGTTTGCGTTTGGCTGTGCAGGGACGATTGTCCAGAACTGTGCTGGCCCGTTGTAGATGGAGTCCAGAAGGTATTGAGAGAGTGGTGCGCCTTTGTTCCTGATGAACGTGAGGAATCGGTTTGTCCATATGCTGTAGTCGCCTTGTCGCAGCATCGGAGGCCTGGTGTCGGATCCCACTGTTGAGATGTCATTCGTGGTAGACATGATTGGTGCAGTCGAATCGTCCGTGGTTTTGATCTTGTAGAGATAAGGAAGTTAGTAACGAACGAGATGATAAATACGAGTTTAATGTGTAGAGTTTTGAGAAGAAAATTGTTTAAAGAATTTCTTATAACTGAGTGATCGTGTGTGACGGTCGATAATGTATGAACGGAAATGTATCTAGAAATTAGGAGAAGTTCTAGAAATTTAAAAACAGGATTTGAGACGAAAAAAAAAATTTCTGTCAAAAGTGGTATGGGAGATAGGACTAAAGTGTACGTATCAAATCTTAAATCAGTTTGGAAAGATTTTAACCCGAGAAACTTTTAACACTAGAAAAATTTAACATGTTAGAAAAAGTTCGCAAGTTGAAGAATTTCTTAAGCTTTGCAAGAAACTTCGTGACTTAAAACAATTTCGCTAGTTGAGGATTTAAAGTTTCGCAAGAGAGTTTCGCGAGTTATAAAACTTTCGCAAGTCAGAGAATTTTTGAAGCTTCGTAAGAAAATTTCGCAAGAAAAAATTTCGCACGTAGAGAATTTTAAAGCTTCGCAACAGACTTTTCGCAAGAGATAAAGCTTTTTCGCAAGTTAAATTTTCAAGAAGATTTCGCAAGAAAAAATTTCGCACGTAGAGAATTTTAAAGCTTTGCAAGAAAATTTCGCAAGTCAAAAAAAATTCCGCACGTTAAGAAAATTTTTCGCGGCCAAAAAAAATTTGGAGTAAGCTTTCTTGATATGGAATTTCTCGGATTATGAAGTGTAAGCCAATTTCGCAGGTGAAAGTTTCTCGGATTTTGAAAGTAAAAAGTTGCGAAAAAGAATGCTGTTTAAGTGAAAGTTTCGCGGCTTAAAATTCTCGGATCTGACTGTAGGGAGTTGCGAAAAAAAATGCAGTAAGAGAAAGTTTCGCGGATTGTAAATTCTCGGATTTTGAATGTAGATAGTTGCGAAAAATGTAGTATAAGGGAAAGTTTCGCGGATTGTAAATTCTCAGGATCGACTTTCGCGGACGTGGAAAATTCGCGGACTTGAACGATCAAGCTCAAAGTTTCGCGGTCAAGAACATGTTAGTACTGTTCCATTGCTTTTCACGCGATTTCCCAGAAAATCGTCCCGTTCTTGCTCAAATCTCAACCAAAATCGCTCAAACTTGATCCTGAACTTCAGAAATTCTTTCCTAAACACATAATCGACCGATTTGTGAGCTAAAAACAACAAGAAATAGGTCAAATCGACCGAAAACAGAGAATGGCCGAGATGTCATTTTTCTGAAAAGTTTTGCTTCAATCTTGCTCAAAACTCGTTAAAACTGATCCAAAAGTGTTTTAAAAACATCTTAGACATAGAATCGATCTGGGGGAAGGTTTTAAACACAATACCAAAGCATAAACACCCCAAAACGAGCTCAAAATGCCCGAAAGTGATTTTTTATCCAAAAACACCTTTGATCTTTCTTGGAATCGAACGAAACTGGATTCAAATCAATGCAGATCGATCCACGTTTGCTCTGATACCACTTGTTGGTCCCGAATGCACCAAACAAGGAATCAAAGAGGCTTAGATGGAGTGAAAAGGGAGATTTCTCACCTTGTAGTGCGTGTAGTGTGTGAAAACTAGGGTTAGCCTTTTGATCTTTGATTAGCTTTCAAATGGTGTTGGTAACACCTTATATACCACATTAACCCTAGGTATATTAAGGCCCAAACACCAAAAATTAATAAATTACATTCTAGACCAAAGCCCAAGCTAAAGATAATTACAAAAGTAATCTCAAGACTTAAACTATTGACACAATCAATTAAATATCCTAACACTTAGAAAATTAAATTGAGGATTTTATCTCTCGCACGTTAAAAATCACGGAGTGAACAGTGAGACTCAACACTTAGATAATTTTTCAACTAAAATGTCATCAAACCTATATGCGTATGTTGAAATTTAATTATCTCCTCAACATTCACTTCGTATGTTCTATGTGCAAATTCCATGATTTCAATTACGAATGTATTCAAACATGTTATGACTTGATTCATTATTTTGGTTTGATAAATTCAAAATTCGACTCAAATTAAAAATCTTGAACTAATGGTTTACATCTCTTATTTGTATTTCAGATGGATCATTACCCAACATACAATCACATTTATGAGAAGGCCATGTACCTCAATGTTCACGACACAAACTTCTAACTCGACCTGACTACCTGCCGGTGTTCGGACGAGATCATGGTGTCAATATTACAAGGCCATCCCCTATGGCATGCTCTAACGGTGACGGCCTCAGTGCCGATGGTTTACCTCCGACAATTTTGGGGGATGATCAAGAGCCTCGTCATGGACGGGACGTACAATTTCACGACGGTTGTAGGGACGAGGCACATCTGCATGAACAAGAATGACTTCAGGCTTCTCCTCGACCTACCTCTCAGCCAAAATTACGAACCCCTTCCCACTGATGCGGAGCTGGTGCAAGACTTTCTTCATATGGGATGCCGTCCTCCGTTGACCAAACTAGCTCAAGTTCAGAGCAACGGGATCCCACATCCTTGGAAGACACTTTTTGGCATCGTCAACAAGTGTCTATCACCAAAGCACGCTGGCTTCGACAAAGGCAACGGCAACATTCTCCGTATCTTCCACGGAATCGCCTTCTCGCGAAATTACGATTTTGCTCAACTGATCTGGAACGATCTAGCAGAGCAGATCAGATAAAAGGAAAACAAACGCTCAAAGAATGTGCCGTATGATCGGTGGTTCTCCGTCGTCATTAGACAAAATATGGAGATGTACGAGCAGCACATCCCTCGTCTACCTCCGGGAGGGAATTACCAACCACCACGGCTCCAATTCTTCCACAACCCGAAGCTAACGGATTTGGATCAACCTGTTTCCCTCTCGACGATGAAGCTTATCCCCCAATCCACGGCCATTCCGTTCGAGTTGTTGAGGCTCGCCGACCCCTCTGGAGCCGAATACCAAAGATACTGCCGGGAGGATCATTTGACGGAACAGATAATCATAGGGCCCCGACAGATTTTGCAGTCATCCCTCAACAACAACAGAGCCCTGAGGACACGATGATCGATGCAGTGGCCCAGGAGCTTGAACAGGAGCCTCCAGTCCAAGAAACTCAGCTGCCAGACCTCGATATCACTATGATCGACGAGGTAGCTCTAGAAATGGAAGCTGAAGAACAAAATCAGGAGCTCCAAGTGCCCATCCATGTAGGCGTGCTCGAAGGGTCCTTTGAGGAGGTTCTTCAACAAGAAGCACAGCCCGAGGCAGAAACTGGGCAAAGCTCACTTCCATCGGTAACAGAACAGGCTCGTAAGGACATTGAACGTGAACATTTTCCTCACACAGCCACCTCATCCGACACAGAGTCCGATGAGGAGATTCAACCGATGAGGAGATCCAACTTAGCATACAACTAGAGTCTCTCTTCACAACCGTCACCACCACATCAGACACGATGCCATTTATCATTCAAAGTGCTGAGGACATTTCATCGCACAATCTTGAGCCACAGCACGATCTTCCCGTGTCTGGTTCCCAGGTTCAAACAGAACCTGCCGCAATACCCATAGAGGAGAATCCTCGTGATTCACCTCAAGGATTGGGTGGAAGTCATGAACAGTCACAACCTCAAGTGACTACGAGCCAGCCTGAGGAGCCGGTGTCTGCTCAAGGGTTGTCAACAAGCGACATCTGTCGTCCTGGTCCTTCAACGATGGAGGCGTTCGTCCAGTTCGTGACCGAAGACCGACTTCAGGCAGCTCTCTGAGAAGCTTTACAGTTATTTGAAGAAAAAATTATGGATAGCGTGCGTACAGCTATTGAGACGTCCCGCCAAGATCGTGGGAAAGCACCCGCCTCAGAGCCGTCTTCTTCACGACTGATTCTCACTCCACCTCAACCCACACAACCCACACCATTCGCCACACCGATCCTCACACACAACCTCATAAAACCCAGCCACCATACCTATCAGCGACCTCCACTCCATTCTAATCGCCCGCCTACTAGAGCTGACTACTCGAACGCCGTAAGAAGAGGACCTCTTCCGCCGTCTCGTCGATCGTCCTGGCCCGACCGACACTTGTCGTGGTCAAGGCTCCCGCTCTAAATGCAGACATGATGACCCCGATGATCAAGGACGTCATGAGGGGGAGAGGAGACCTAGGATAATGACTAGAAGTCAAGGACGAAGCTCGGGCGCGACACAGACAAGCGCTGGAGTCGCTAAAACCTCACAACCTACTAGCCAAACAACCACCACGCACCGCACCACTCATACAACCCAAATCAACTCACCAACCTTCCACATAAGGACGGCTCCGCCAACACCAACGACTCTGACAAGCCATTGCTTCCGGAAGAAGAAGCAAGTGCCGCTATGCTTGTGGCCCTGGCTCAAACCCAAGCTACTCCCCCAGTTGCTCAAGACCAACCGGGACCGTCAGGACATGTGTCAACCCACACGAGTTCCTCGACAAGTACATCTTCGAAGGATAGTGGATGACCCATTCCATGCCCAACGAGCATCAGAGACAACGGCTCAAGGACGTTCGACACTTCTTACAACAAGCTTCGGTGGACCTCGTGCTGATAGAAGACGAAGAACATCAGGAAGGTGAAAATCATGAACAAGATCCCCCAAGGCTTCCAGAGTTGTTTGCGCAACGAGCGAATTCTCCAACGAGACAAATGCCAGGATTCGTTCAGATCGACACGCCGTGTGAAAATATTCGAATTGAAATCCCTTTCCTTGAAGAAGTTCGTGAACACATTTAGAGGTCACCGGACAAGGTCAAAGCCGAATGAGTTTGAGCTCAGAGGGATCTCTCACTGGGATCAACAGAAGAGAATGACGTACCTCTGGATGCTGACTCACCTTGGACCGAACGTGAGAATGGGGATGACTAAGGGACAAGCCAAGAGTCATTATAAGAGTCTCTCCACAATATGTCAGTTACTCAGCGTCTTCTGTGCTAAAGGAGGACTTTCAACACCTTACTACGCCATCGAGAGCGTAGACAGAACTCGAGAAGAACTAAGTGAGAGCGACCTGCCGTATCTCCCCGGCGAGGAGGTGTACAACCTCTACAAGCTGTATGTAGAGAAGTACAAAGGTCCTCAAGGCTTCATCAAGAAAGAAGGACTCGGGGGACTCTACCGGTTCATGATGCGACAAATCAAGTACTTCGCCGCACACGACCTTCAGATGGCTCTAGAGAGCAACATGTAGAAGGTCAACATGACCGCCCCGCTCAACAAAGGACCTGAAATCGAAGGACTTCCCAGCAATCATGTGCACATCAGCTCGGTCTTAGGCATCTCCTACCACAATCCGATCACGAAGAAGATTTCTTGTGTTTCTCTTTCTAGAAATTGAATTGCAAGACTTTTGGATCAATTTTCTAAATCTTCTTATTAATGACAATGTTAGTACATCTATTTATACCAAACATACTTTGTATAAATAGCAAGTAAGTCCTAAACTAAGGACAAATACAATAAAAACCCCAATCTACGAAGACAGCTAATTCAATCAAAGCACAACTAGAAATAGCATTCTGCATTCTCCCCCTTTGTGCTTGATTTCGCTTCCGTGCTGTCTTTCCTCGTCGGGCATAATACGATCTGCGCAAGCCCGGCGCATGCTCATAATTCCTGAGCGTATTCCTCAGCTCCAGTCGCTCCTCGATATCTTCAAGCAATTCCATCAGGAGCGGCTGTTCTCTCTCGAGCTCTCAAGAGTAAGTTTTCGATCGTGAGGTAAAGTTGAACAATTCTGATCGCAAACTTATGAATTCGAATCTAGGATTATAGAGTTGATAAATCAGGACCTAACAATAGGCTTTCTATGATACCATAACAAAATTGAATCAAGAAACAGATGATTTTGGACACGATTATTGTACGTGGTTCGGATTTATCAATCCTACATCTACGATCAAACGAGCTACTGATTTTATTGATGATTGTTTGAGACAGATCAAGAAGTAATTGATGAACTTCTTGAAAAGAGGAATTACGGAGAAAACTCAGTAACAGGGCTAATGAGAAAATAAACAGAACGTTAACACGCAAAGCATTCTCCTTTCTTTTATATTTGCATTTCGCGCCAAGTCTGTCACTTATTCCTTCTGTATAAATCGCTGACGCCAACTGCGATTCAATAAGTAAAACTGCAACTTCATAAGGCGCCTTTTTCTCTTTTGAAAGCGCCGTTAATTAGTTTGATCAGCTTCCTTGAGCTGAACTGAACTCTGCTTCAATGGCAGAGCTGAGACTTCCTCGTCTTCTTGCCTTGAATATTTAACAGGTCATGAAATAGTAGAACGTAGTGTTATTGGAGCATTAATGTATTTTGCGAGTCGTATGCGACCTGAGATATCGTTCAGTATAAACTAATTAACATGATATAGTTCTTCGCAAACTCGTAGACATTGGAATAGAGTTACCGAATTTTTCAATAGCCTTGAGGAACAACTGATATGAGATTGTTCAATTCCAAAAAATCGAAAACATACTTTCTTTGATATGAATGTGTCAGTTTTCTATCCGCCCACATGTACTCAATCGCTATATATCAAACATGACAAAATCGGTATTTCATGGTGTCAATTTAACAAAATCAAACAACTACTCCAGAAAATGTCTTTCGTTTTTGTTAATAATTAATCACGGTATGTATCAGAATGTTTATATCACACGATCTTATATGAAGAAAACATGGTATGTATTGCCTAGTTAAAGGTAATAGAACAAAGCATGTTTCACCAAAACTTTCCTTTACACGTAATTTAAAGAAAATTGGTAATATTTATGTACTACAAGCAAGATCAAGTGAAAATCTTTCAGATTTATTTACGAGTAAACTTCTCCCAATAGTTTCCAAAAGATTAATATATTCAATGTTGTTCGAAGACATCAAGATTTGAAATGATATCATCAATTTGCGGAGTAAATACGCCATGCACATTTTTTTCTTACTTGGAGTTTTTCCCCCATAGCATTTTCTAAAGCATTTTAATGAGACATTTGAAATGCGATCTAAGAATTATGCATTTTTTTCATTAACTCGGCGTTTATCCAATTGATTTTCTAAGTACGGTTTTAACGATGCATATTCTTTGATGAAATTAGGGGTTCGGGAAATATGAAATTATTAATATGAATGTTATAATAATATTAGTTGCATCATTGAACTTATTTGTTGATAAGATCAATTGAATTATTGATGATATTATTTTACTAGGTATTGATTAAATTGAATTGATCGGTTATTTAGTGAAATGCTAGTATTATAAATATGTGTATTAGAGTTGTGTTGTGTCGCATACCAAACTAACCAAAAAATTCATATTTTATCCCTCTTATTTTCTCTTTATAAGTTTTGTTATCTTAATAATATATATTCTAAATCTAATCGTAATTATATCTAGTTTATAACATTCTCTCCTTTTTGAAAAGAATAAACTCTTCTTTTAAAGTAATAAATTATAAAGTTACTAATTAATAACAACTGTAGAATATTCGCGTAACTCGGCTGATGTTTGGGGAACGACATTTTTAGTGCCCGATGTTTGGGACATGAGAGCTTCTGGTCCCTCATGTTCCGATGAGAAACTTTTAGTCCCTATTGTTAATGATTTTGGGCCATTTTATTCTCCCTGATTAATTCGTTAATTTTGACAAAATTTAACACGTGAGAGAACGTGATATCATTTAAGTCAACATAAAACTTCATAACTCATTTTACTATTCGACTTAAACGCACGCGAGCAAATCATGATTCCATACATTTAACTTAACTTCAAGGTCACAATCCTTCCGTGAATATGAATGTGCAATGATGCTTACGTGCGCTTAAATCGAAGAGGAAGATTAATTATAATGTTTTAAGTTGATTAAAATGAGATCATGTGTTCCAGTATGTGAAATTTTGTATTTAACGGTTAAATTAATTGGGGATAAAAATGGCCTAAATCAATACCATTGGGGACTAAAAGTGACACCTCGTAATATGAGGGACCAAAAACGGTCATGCCCCGATCATCGGGAAGTCGCCATACGAACAGTTGGTATATGTTTTCCAAAACCATTTTTTATTTGTATATATTAATTATTATACGAACCGCAAACCGAAATAGGAGAAACCAATTTAAATGGTTGGCTTCCCAAGTGATAAATTGTCAAGTTCCACGATTCAAAGTTGACTTTAAAGCTAGTAGGCCAAGAATTAGATCATGCCCGTCTTTTTCTAATAATGCGTTTAATTTTCTAGACAAGTTAATTTTTATCTCTATTATTGTGTTCACAAAAGAATCGTTTCGCATTTCAATACATCACCATTCCTTCCATAAATAACAATAAAACATATTTTGTAATTTTATGTAAGATTATATATACTTGGAACAATAAAAACTATCTTAAATAATAAATTAAATTCAATAAAAAATAAAAGAGAAATAAAAATACAAAAAATTAAATAAATTAAGAGTAATTCAGAGAAAAATGCCTAAACACATATTGTACTTAGTCGTCAGTCCCTGCCAAATTCATTTTGTGAATCGCCCCTGCCACTAGGCAAAAATTTTCTTTTAACTACCTAATATGTTAAATTACAATAATACCTTTTGCTTTCCCAAATATAAATAGAAAAAGAAAATACAAACTAAAGAGAAACCTTCCTTTTACCTTACAGAACAGCGACATCCTTCATCAGTAATCTGGTCGTCATCTATCAGTTCGCAATCACCTAGCACAAAGAGCAAAAATAGCTGCTCCAACCACCGAAATAACAGAGCCAAGGCAGGACAGGTTTTTTTTCGGCATTTTTTTTCATTTGCACCTAAATCTGCATTTTTGTGCCTCGTCGTATTGGTCATCGTTTTATTATAGGTGTAAGCGAAAAATAACGAGAGTTTTGCAATCTGACTGAATGTTTTGATGATATTGTTTACTGTTTTTTCTGTAAAGTCTTTTGAGGATTAATATGTATTGGTTTAGAGTTATTGTGGTTTTCTTTGTTGAATACCTTTGATTATGTTTCAGAAACTGCACTAATGGAAGTGGAGCATCGAAACGTGTGATGAAGTGTGGGCGATGTAACGAGTGGGGGCATAATAGACGATCGTGCAAAGAACCAATGCAATAAAGATCTAAATTAAATGGTTTGCTATAGGATCATGTTGGCTGACTATTATTTGTCTGATTTGTCAACTATGGAAAGTATATTTTGTCTAATTTGTGCAGGAACTTTATGCTGGCGTAACTACTGGTTTTTGAAAGTCTGTATATTGGTTAACATGCTTTGGTTGTTAAATCGTACTGTATACATCCACACTTTTGCATGTATTGTTGGAATGACAATTCGTATTTTATTACCATGTTTAAGTTTTTGTGGAATGACAATCGGTATTTTATTACCAAACTTAGGTATTTGAAGTCAACATTTAAGTATCTACTCTTCGAATTCAGGTATCTGAATTAAGTATATTTTGGAACAACAATTTTTGTGGAATGTATCTCGCCCCCTTTCAAAAGTATTTTTTGTATGAGAATCTGTATTTTATATGATAAATCAAGTATTTCAGTTCATAATTTAAGAATTTTATATTCGAATTCAGGTATTCGACAGATTATGTAGGGCAAGTAGAAAAAAACTAGTTTTTTCATGTTTTTGATGATTCATTTCATTAACACTTAACATGGTTGACTAAAACAACAATTTTGCGGAAGGTATCTCACCCCCTTTCAAAAATATGATTGTATGACAATCGGTATTTTATATGATAAATCAAGTATTTCTGTTCATAGTTTAGGTATGTTTGGTTCGAGTTCAGATATTCGACAAATTATGTAGAGCAAGTAGAAAAACACTAGTTTTTTCATGTTTTTGGTGATCCATGTCATTAACACTTGATATGGTTGATTAAAACAACAATTTTTGTGGAAGGTATCTCGCCCCCTTTCAAAATGTTAGCTTTTAATCAAACATCTTAACTAATAAGAACATTGATCATCACAAAAACTAAGAAAAGAAGTTTTCCCATCTTTACTTTCGTTGCCATTCTAAAACTTGAATTCATCGTTAAAATACTAAAATTAGGGCAACAAGTACTTAATTTTAGACAAAAAATATTCATATTTATGCGGAAAATACCTGGGAATTGGAACGAATCATCTAACACTAAAATGTTAGCTTTTAATCAAACATCCTAACTAAAAAGAACATTGATCGTCACAAACACCAAGAAAAGAAGTTTTCCCCATCTTTACTTTCGTTGTAAGTCTAATACTTGAATTCATCGTTACAATACTTAAATTAGGGCAACAAGTACTTAATTTTAGAACAAAAATACTCATATTTATGAGGAAAATACCTGCGAATTGGGATGAATCATCTAACACTAAAATGTTAGCTTTTAATCAAACATCCTAACTAATAAGAACTACCACAAACATCAAGAAAAGAAGTTTTCTCCATCTTTACTTTCGTTGTAAGTCTAATACTCGAATTCATCATTAAAATACTTAAATTAGGGCAACAAGTACTTAATGGTAGACCAAAAAATACTCATATTTATGCGGAAAATACCTGCGAATTGGGACGAATCATCTAACACTAAAATGTTAGCTTTTAATCAAACATCCTAACTAATAAGAACATTGATCATCACAAACACCAAGAAGAGAAGTTTTCCCCATCTTTACTTCATTGTAAGTCGATACTTGAATTCATCGTTAAAATACTTAAATTAGGACAAATTTAGACAAAAAATACTCATATTTATGCGAAAAATACATGCGAATCATCTAACACTAAAATGTTAGCTTTTAATCATATATATTAACTAATAAGAACATTGATCATCGCAAACACTAAAAAAAGAAGTTTCCCCCATCTTTACTTTCATTGTAAGTCGGATACTTGAATTCATCATTAAAATACTTAAATTAGGATAAAAAGTACTTACGTTTAGATAACAAATACTCATATTTATGCGAAAAATACATGCGAATTGGGATGAATCATCTAACAGTAAAATGTTAGCTTTTAATCATACATCTGAACTAATAAGAACATTGATCATGACAAACACAAAAAAAAAAACGTTTCCCCATCTTTACTTTCATTGTAAGTCGGATACTTGAATTCATCGTCAAAATACTTAAATTAGGACAAAAAATACTTAAGTGTAGACAAAAAATACTCATATTTATGCGAAAAATACATGCGAATTGGGATGAATCATCTAACACTAAAATGTTAGCTTTTAATCATATCTGAACTAATAAGAACATTGATCATGACAAACACAAAAAAAAAAACGTTTCCCCATCTTTACTTTCATTGTAAGTCGGATACTTGAATTCATCGTCAAAATACTTAAATTAGGACAAAAAATACTTAAGTGTAGACAAAAAATACTCATATTTATGCGAAAAATACATGCGAATTGGGATGAATCATCTAACACTAAAATGTTAGCTTTTAATCATATCTGAACTAATAAGAACATTGATCATCAGAAACACTAAAAAAAATAAGTTTCCCCCATCTTTACTTTCATTGTAAGTCGAATACTTGAATTCATCGTTAAAATACTTAAATTAGGACAAAAGGTACTTAAGTTTAGATAAAAAATACTAATATTTATGCGAAAATACTGATATATGTTCGGAAGATCAGGCGAATTAGGGTAAGCTTCTTTTTCATTGCTTCATCCGTCGTCACTCATCCATCCCTAGTTATGTAAATCACGAGTATGTTCATCCAAGAATACCAATTAGTTAAATAAAAGTTCCGTCGTTGTAGGATAAAAAGCTACAATTTTTTTGCCTTAGATGGGTGTTTGCACATACACTTCTGAACGGATTGTCTTAGTAGCAAACATGAATTGGTTTGGGGCATATAACGAGCCCTGTTTCACTTCTCCATCATGAGTTATCTGCAGAATGATTTGCACCTGCAAACAAAATAACCTTTTAGACAAGCAAACAGAAGCTGCATAGTCGCCCACCACAACACTCCACCTTATCCTCGTCGTGGGTCCTCGTGTCGTTTTGAGCGTCCTCGAGCGGCAATTGAACATGAGCCACTACTTAATAAGGGCTCGTTCTCGAAAGTGTGGCTGTGGGTGCCCAAAATCATTTATTGTAAGGACAAACCCTTGCCTGGAGGCTCACATCGTTCGGGCAGCCACTCCACGGTCAGCGAAGGCCACTCGAGCACGTGAGTAATCACTAGATCGTACAGAAATGTGGTGTTCTTCCATACTCCTCGTTGATCAAGCGCTCATCTCATCCCTGTTTCTGTTTCTGGTTAGTATCTTTTTCATGGTATTAATGACTGGACGCTTGAGACAACAAAGAAGAAAGTGGGTATTATAGTAATTTACAAAGTGAGGGAGTTGAAACAAATTTTTGTCCTAATGTCAGTATCTAATTACAAAAGCAAACGTGGAGGGACTGATTCATAAGTTTAAAGTCTTATGAGGTATTTTTATCTAAAATCCCCATAAATTAAACCAAAAACAAACTAAAAAAGAGAGAGATAAAGTTGAAAAAAATAATAATAAATAAAAAAATAACAATATGTTAAACATCGGAGACCATTTTGGGGTCTCTCCCTGTTATATAATATTAACTCAATCTTAGAGGTATACATATGGTAGAGAAAGTAGGAATAGTGCGGTCAACGGTTGCAATTTAAGCAAATCCAAACGGTAATAAATATTATCCTGTTAGGTTAACCGGACAGAAATCCTAAACCCGAAGTAAAGATCTGCTAACATTTGGGAATTGACGGTTAAGGTTGATGACAACAAGGATTTATTTTTGAACTATCGATTTTCATTGCTATAACATTTTTTTTGCGTAAAATGAAGTTGCATAAAATTAGAATCAACGGTTCCATGTTTTTGGCGTAATTATGGTCAGCTGATTCATCTGGTGGAAAATCTTTGCTCAAAATATCGTTAGTGGTGGAAATAATTTAAATCGTATAAAATAGATTATTTAATCGTAGGTAAGCTTAATCCAGCAATTGCTCAAGTTCATATGGATCTCGTTAGGGGTATTTGGAATTGGTGACCCAAAACTCGAGAATGGAGCAAATTGGGAGTCGATCTAAATGAGCTCTAAGATTGAGCAAAAGGGGCTTGCCCCACGGCCATGGAGTGCTTTGGGGACAAATTATCGTTTTCGAAGTTCGTTCGATGTCCATGGCCATCTAGCGAAGGCCGTTGATGGCAATGTCGAGGCCATGGAGCTCGTTAGTTTGTTCAATTAGTCGAATTCGGAACCAACTCCGAACCATTGACGCTTTTTTACGTCTGTAAATGGTGGCCTTGGGGCTCGACCTTTGTACGTAGAGGTGAGAGAGTAAGTATCAAACTTGTAATCTCTACGATCAGATCGAAATAAAGCGTTAGTTTTGACTGCGGGCGTAGGCTCAAACCCGCAGCCGAACCACGTAAAAGGCTATGTTTTTCTCAAATTTCTTTCTTTGTTTTTCGTGCTTTACATATACGAGATTGGCACTTGAATCCGATCACGATGCAACCCACGAATCTTCATTGAAAGACGAACCTAGGAGCGCTAATTCTTCAACAAGAGGCAAGTAAGTTACAAAAGTTCACCATATGAGGGGAATCCTAATTACATTAATAATAACTAAGACATAATAATGTAACTAAAATGATTCACACAGGCCTCACATATTAATTTATTTTACCCTATTTTTATCACGAGGTATTTCCACTTAGTCGGCTATGAGTTGGCGCAAGGGTGCGTGTGGTTAAAAGCGGTTTTAGGTCAATTTTACACAGGATTGCCAAATGCGGTTGTTTTTAAAATTATAAATTGCGGTTTCCAAATCAAAACCACACACACGGTTTTGACGGTTTTGAGAGATTGCATTGCGGGTTTGCTTGACTTATATTTTATTTTGCGGGTCTAGGTCAAACTAATAATTAAGTTTTGCTACTGCACTATTACCAATTTGATGCACAATAATAAAAATCTTAAATAAATTGAAGTTCCTACGAGAGGAAAATTTTGAAACTTAAATTGGGATAATAAATCGTAAATACCAAAAATTCTAATACTGGGATTATTTTAATACTTAAATTTTAAATAATTGACCAAAGCGCTTGAACCATATCAATTTTAACGATAACTAATTGTTCACCAATATGTTCGATCGTATATAATTATGATTTATTTTATATTTAATATTTCATAAGTAGAAAATAAAGTTGTATATGAATAATACAAAAATTAAAAATTCTAAAATAAGGTGCTGTGCAGTTTGCACACAAATTACACATCGAACCATTTATACGGTGCGGTTTGGTACTTAAAAATAAACCACGGTTAAATCAAGGATGAGACTATCCTGTGCGATCACTCCAACTTCCAAACAACATCGATAGCGATTTGGATTTTTTAGGGTTACCTGGTAGCGAATACATCCGTAGTCGCATAAAAGAAAATGGCGACTACACTTAAGATTCTAGAGTCCACCACTGTAGGCGAAACTGGCGACTACACATCATAGTCAATAAATTTGTCTGAGTATAGCTTAGCGACTGCAACAGAGCATATGGCGTCCACCATTGTAGTCGCTATTTGCGACTACTTATTGTAATCAGATTTTTTATTTGTAGTCGATATATTTTTAAATAGCAACTACGATCTTTAAAATCTTTACATGTAGTCGCTAAATGCGAATTTTTTTTGTAATGTCTCGAAGAAATAACGATGACATTGTTTCTTTTCCAAGCTATGTAACTTTGATCCTTTGTCCCTGGCTTAGTGATTGATCCATCTAAGAAAACCGATCTTGCGTCTGGATAATAAAGTGATATTCGTCGATCTTTCCCGTGACGATTATTTATCTCTAAGCACAAAACCTATGTTATACGAGGGATGTTGGACGCCACGTCCCCGGGTACGGTGAGGAACAAAAATTTTCCGGGTTCCCCGATTGCCCTCGTAGCTCGGATCAGAATAGTAACACATAGACACGTAATAGGGCGTGTCAAACCCGTAGAGATTTACCAGTTGAAGCGAGTGGCAGCTCCTCGTTCTTTTCTTCAACACTACGTCGATGGTGGTGGGTGGCAATAGAACGTCACGTCGACCTCGCAGTATACCACGGAATCAATTCTCTAAAGATGGCTAGAGACAACTGTTCCGTCGCTTCAGGAGAAGGTGTCTGCGTTTCGGTGTGTTTTTTTTTTTTTTGCGCGTAACTTATTGTTATTTTGGACGAGGGTTTCACCCTTTTTATATTAGGGTTAGGGCACGAAATTTTGGCCCATTAGCTAGCCTTAATTTTGAATTTTAAGCCATGATTAAGTTAGATTTTTTTGCCATAAATATCTCTTTCCTTTTGATTCCGAATCAACTAAGGAAACAATCCATAATTACCCTTACTAACGTTAGATATATACTCCAAATAGAATGTTATATATAAGGATTATATATTCGAAAACTATACCATATATATATATTTCGAATTTTAAGTTTAAAAGAAATAATATTCCGAATATTTTATTTCCATATTTATACACATCAAATATGTAAATTTCGAAATACCTCAAAGGCATATTTCGAAATTAGCTTAAGGTGAAATTAATTTTTTACCCTCAAGCCTATTAAGCATTCAACCAAGCCCAAGTCAAAAGTTAGTTTCATACGAGGTCTAACTTCGGTCCAATAAATGGCCCGAGGCCCATTAAGGCGCGGCCCAACGGCCCAAGGCCCAAAACACTTTTCTCCTTCTCGGTACACTTTGATGATCCTTTTTAAGCCCGACTCTCTAGGTTCGACTCAATCGGCAAGGAAGGAACCCAAGAGTCTAGTAGTTACCTAGAAAATCCCGTAGTACCGGACCCTAACCCTAGTCGAGTGCGAATTTCGACCCAGTCTTTATTCCAGAACCTTACTATAGATTATAGTACCACATATAAACCCTTCAGCTGTATCCCAATCGAGTGAGAGCCATGGTCTATGTCAAACTCACTGAACTCGATTCTATGATAAAACGTAGACGCGGCAAATTACCAAACTACCCTCCATGTCTAACATGAGTTAGTTCAATACCTTGGTCAAGGATTTTATAATTTCCCGTCGCCGCCCACATAGGACACTTGTCTCGATTACTTACGAGATTGTAAATACGTACTTGACAGTCTAAGCCCGGCAATCACAAATCGTTATCAAGACCGCATCTGGCTCGCCGATTGACCCATGCAACAGCAATCGGGTTGAGGGGAACCAGCGACACAAGACATCGAAGTCAACTCCGTCAAAGCCCCTTTCGGTCTAAGGTTCATGCAGACTACTATAGTGTTGTCGTTGGTCATTGACACTCCTTGAGTAATAAGCCATGTTCAACCGTACGACCCGTGAGTCAGTGTCCATGAAATGATTCAATCCCTTGATTCGACTCGTATCACAAGTCATGGCCTCCGCTTCCAAGCGGGATATCAGCACACGGCATGTCATCAAAAAATAAGCCTGATCGGTTATCAGCACCCAACTGGAGCCTTAGCTTACGGACTTTTAATGTTCAAGGTTAAGAGTCCACCGGTGCCTTCCTCTCTCGTGCCCATCGAGAACAATGTCTCAACTCAACACAGTTGGATTTGTCCATTTATTGCTTTATCGGATGCTAGGTAAAGAACTCATATATCAATAAACGAACAATGCCTTTCAATAAACACACGCAAAAATTTTATTACATAAGAAGTCGAATGATAAATAACCTAATGCCCTATACAATCTAACCCTCGTATAAACATTCGAGGGCATATTCCTAACAAGTTGTTATCCCCGTATTTAACTGGTAAAATATTTGAGTCCAATCGGAAGGGGCGGGAATTATTCCCTGCAAAATCACCTCCCGAGGAGGGAGACATCCCCCCGAGGAGTAAAAGATATCCCGAGGCGACACCCCGCGGAAAACATCCCCGAGGCACATTATTTCCGAAGAGCGCTACCGGAGGAAACACATGAGTAAATAGATTGACGAGGCCCGTTAACAAGAGAAACGTGGACGAGGGAAGACCAAGTCATCCTTGCACATCATGGGTTAAGGAGTGGGTGGTTACATAACCCCACATTCTCCATCGTGCTATCTTTAGTGTATGATCTTTCTTATATATATAAACAAGCTTGAGGAAGAAAGAGACAGGTTCATCTCTCGTCACTCACTCTCATACAAGGTTGGAGTCACAGTCACGTAACATCTCTTATATCATCATAACGAACACGCACGATGGATTAAGGCTGGATTTCCTCTAACACCTCACATTTGCTTAATACGATTTATTCTCTTTAATACACATACTTTTATATGCTTTGATTTTATTTTCTATACGACAACCAATAAACTGACTTGAGCGTCGGAGGAGCGTCACCAAAACGGCGCCCTTTAGCTCCTCTTTTTCGTGGTATTTCAGGGATCAATTGATGACGAAGACGACGAACTCGAAATGGCGACGATCAGATAACTTCCAGTGCACCATTGGTGCATCGGGACATTTTTTGACCGCGTCAATTGGCGTCGTTTGCGGGAATCAGATAAATAAATAAAGGTGCATTTGGGAGAATCGAGAATTCTGACGCTGTTTCGAGCGCCCATCGTAAACTTCATTGAGTTCGCCGCCTTTCAGGCTTCGGGGACGAAGCTTCATTATCGTCGTGAGCTCGTGTCACCTCCCCGAGCAGCTAACCTTCACGAGCGCAACTGCGGGCAGCCCATCATCGAGGCTCAACTCCCGAACAACTGTTTGAGCAGACCAGCCATGCTCACACTTGACAGCACCGAACAAGCCATCGAAAACAGTAACTGCAGACATGTCACACCTCCCGAATCTGAAGTCGTACGAACATCTCACCTTATTAGCCAACCATCGCCGACGATTGAGCGACCATCGGAACAACCCCGATCAAGCGCCCGCACGACATCACCGATATACCATGGCATAAAGCTCGGCAACAGTTATGCAATCATTACGTCTTCGAACCAGCCACTTTCATCATCAAAACCAGCCGTCAACCTAAAGCGACCCGAGCGATGTTGTCGAAGCCCACTGCACTCGTAATCAAGCCTATTGTCGCACTCGTAGAAGTGTCACCGGCATCTTCGGACACAACCACCAAAAGCCATCATCAAAGCTTGGCTCGCTGCGTCTTTTCGAGTGGACGAGCCATCGTCACCACTGGAAACGGCCGACGAACCAGCAATCGCAAAGATCAAACACTTTATCGTCGTCGTCGTTTACCTCAGTCTCGCCTCAGATCAAATACAGCTCACCAAAAAAGAAAACCTAACCGCCCAACCTCGACAAATCCAACTAATCGGCTCACGTCTTGCGAAATTAAATGTACCCGTTACATATTCGTGATGACTAACTTTTTCTCCTACATGGACCAAATTATTCGGAGCAAAATAAAGAATGAATCACTCGGAGTAAGAGAGACGATCGACCTAAAATCTGCCCATAAGTGGTGATTTTTCAGATCTCTCGGTGCGAAACCACCACGTGAACCCTGTAGGTACGGCGACGATCGTCGTATCCGACCCTTCAGCCACCGATGACAAATCCTCGTCGTTTGGGACCCGGTTGTAAGTTTTGATTTGTTTGGGTAAGATCTGAAATTATTAAAACTGTGGGGACCGTTTCTTTTATTTACGTTAGGACTAACTGCTAGAAGGATCGAAAACATGCGGGTCAGATTAATAAGCGACGGAAATTTGGTTGTTGTGATATTAGTTTTGCTGGAGTTTATTAGTTGGTTTATTATTTTTGTTGGGCAGCTAGAATGAATTGTATGGACCTGCTACTTGATCCGCTGGAAATAATTTTACTAGGCCTATTAAATTTTTTTCTAGCTGCTAGTTGTTGGAGTGTAAATTATTATGGCTTGTTAAATATTCTATGTATTTGTGTCCAATTTTTGATTGCCTACTTTCGACATATTAACCTGAATGCTGAAATTAATAGTTGGGGCAGCTGGAATTTATTTCCCTAGCTTCTTTTTTTATGGCCATTAGAATAAGTTATATGGGCCTCATGTTATTAGTTTTACTAGGCCTTTTGGAAACAATTTTGTTGGCCGCTGACATTATTCTGGGCTATTTAGTTGCTGGAATGTGAATTTGTAAATCCAGATTATCCAAGAACACTTTGATAAAGATTAAAACTTCGTTGAGGACTTGAACAGTGTTTGGAGGCTTTAGAGAGTTTTGCGTACGTGAAGTAATTTAGCAAATGAAAACTTAGATTAGAAAGTTGTTAGGGTTTAAGCTTAAATACCTTGGAAAGGTATTAAGCCCATTGGGCCCCTCACAAGCCCATTACAACTACAACCCAAATAACTAAGAATAAAACACATCAAATACATCATAAAGAAATACAAAGACTTAGAATAAATATTTCGGACACTTCTAAAATATTCCTAACATTCTCCCCCTAAGTGTCCAAATTCCGAAGTAGCCTATCGTCTAAGTCTTCATTTCTTCTTTTTCTTCGAGCGAGGAGGAGCCGGAGGTTCCCTATGAGCTAAGTATGTCTTCCTAAATCCAAGGGCGTGCTCGAACTGTTTGATGTCGTTTATGAGCACGATTCGATCTAGGATGCCTTGGATGATTTTATCCATAATGAAGTGTAAAATATGCCTAAGAGGGGGGGGGGATGAATTAGGCTATAAAAAATTTGTCTTGTTCTTCTTTGAAAAATACTTTTCTTTATGAAGATATTTGCAGAGTATTTTATTTCCTAGAAAGAAGTACGTGTATCAAAGTTATCTCCCTAACCCTGTTTCAAAATATCACGTTATTTTCAGAAATCGTTTCAACGATATCACCTAGTTATTAGCACGTGTTCCGGGTTTGTCTCACAGAAAAGTAAATAGCAGAAAGTAAAGTGAGACGGGATTTTTATACAGATTATATCCCCAATTGGGGTTTAATCCTGTCCTTGAGTGTGATCTCCCCAAGAGTTCCAATCAATCACTAGGTATTACCGGTTATGGTTACAAAATGATTGACCCTTACACAACCGAAGCACTTTGGAAACTAGACCTCTACCTAGGCTGTCGCACGCCAAGTTTCGATCCACGTCGTTTACCCAGGAAACATATTCCCCGACTGGATGCAGCTTGCTACCGAAGGGCCACCGAATCCACCAAATTCGTCCCTCCACGTGCGAAGGACTCCAACCGTGCTCCTTTGTGCGTCCAACGCGTCCGCAGACACAACACGTCCGAAGACAAGGGTTTAGGGTAGGGTGTTACTAAAGATCGCTCAAAGGGTACAGATTTCGCAAGTGTAAGCTCAACACAAACTACGAATGAATTGCAAATTTCAGCTCAAAAACTCTAAGGGATTCGTTTGCTTGTGTGTTCGTTTTGTACCTTTCAAAGTGAAGTGTTTGTCTTCTATATAGACCCACGAATAGCTTCTACACTTCACAAGAAAAGTTAAGCACAGAATATGCAAGATAAAGCTCAGTAATCACGTGCATTAACTCAAACAATCATGCCAAGAATAAACCAATTAAGCTCAACAGTCATGCATGACCACTTACCATAAATACCACAGATTAACGTTCATTCCACAGTAATCTCATCCGTTAGTCAGCATATTCCATATATAATTCCACTCAGCATATATCAATGGTAAGCTCAATCAACTGATTTCTTTCCCAAAATATGATAGCCAATTCGCACAGAGAAAGATTTGATCTACCGAGTATAATGCAAAGCATACTTTTCATGTATGGTGATCTCATCCGATTTCAGCACATTCCATAAATAGACTCAATCACACTACAAAAAAAAATATTTATTGTGACTACTTTCCTAGTGGCAAGAAATATGCCATCACCGTAGATATAAAAATTGTGACAAAAAAATTGATGTCACTAATTGAAGAAGAAAGTGACAAAAAAAATTTCGCCACAACTCATTGTCACTAATTGTGATAAATTGTGACAATAGTTTCTCACGTCACTACTCATTGACACTAAAAACTTGGGAACCTATTGTGACAAAAGAATGGTGTCATTAATGTAAAGGGAAATAATGATAACATTAAATATCATCACTTTATCATCAATACAAATATTTGTGTCAATACAACATCATCACTGAAAATATAATTAAATTAATGATAACAATAAATTATCACTAATAAAAATGACACATGGCCACACACAAACCCACGCACACATAGACGCACACAACACACCTACACAAACACACATACACAAACACCCACAGACATACACGAACACACAGAAGCACACATTCACGAACACACATACAAGCAATGGATTAATCTGAATTATCTCTTCTTCTCTCTCGCTGTAATCTCTCTCTCCCTCACTGTCCAACATTCGATTCCTCCCTTCCTCGCCAATTCTTCATTCTCAATAGTCTTTTACTTACTTCTCGGATAGAAATGGCTCGCACCTAAGATGTTAGATAAAATTACTGAGTAGGAAATCGGGTTAATTACGGCCGGGATCGTACACATCCTCGCAAGTTCTCGCTCCAAGGTCCACCCTCCAACCAATTAACCTCCGCCCACTGTTGTCCGCCGTCCCGCTGCCGTCTTTGTCCGCCGTTCCGCTACCGCCCGACTTCTCCCCCTGTGCTTCGGTGTTGATTGACTAAGAACAAGGTCAGATTTCAATCAAGAATTCAGTGTAATCATTTTAACGTTTGATGGGAAACTAAAATTAGGTTTAATGTTGGTGTTATGCTATGGAATCATTGTAATTATGTGCAGATGACGTTAATTTCATCTTGAATGGGTTTTACGTAGTTTCTATGCCTCGTTCGTTTCTGTGTTTTTTGTTTCTATTTTTATTATTAAATGCAGTGCTTTATGTTCTTTTCTTAGATGTGCTTATAAACCTGCTGTCAACTAGAGCATTCTGATTGTTGTGTATATGCAATCTATTTTCTACATTCTTTTATGGTTAAGCTTCGAAGTGTTGGAATATTTTGCTAAATTTATTATATTTTATCTTAGTAGAATTTTAAATCTTCAATTTCATATTTATGAACAGGAAGTTGTAATGGATAAAAGTTGGATGAAACTTGCGAATAGAGCATGCCCAGAGTATGAAAATGGAGTTCAACAGTTCTTGGATTTTGCATATTCTTCTGTTGGAGTGGGAGAAAAAATTAGATGTCCTTGTAAGAGATGCAACAATGTGTGCTTTCAAAGTCGATATGACGTTGAAGCTGATTTGCTACAGTATGGCATAATTCGAGACTACGACCCTTGGATTCTTCATGGTGAGGAGTATGATGAGTCTGATACATAAGAGTTTGATACCGATGAAGAAAGCAGCGACGAGCATGAATCCAACGACTTAAATAGGAATGACATGCAAAGCATGCTAGAAGATTGCTATACAGCAGCAACAACGAATGCTTGGGAAGGAGATGAGTCTGCGAGAGATGAAAGTGGTGTGCCAAAATGGGAATCCGATAAATTTATGAGATTACTGAAAGATGCTGATAAAGAGCTTTATCCAGGGTGTGAAAATTCCTCAAAGTTATCATTTCTCTTGACTCTAATGCACTTGAAGATTCTTAGCAGATGGAGCAACAAATCATTTTCAATGTTGCTTGAAGTGTTAAAGAAGGCGCTTCCAAATGGCGAGACACTCCCTTGCTCGTATTATGAGGTTAAAAAGATAATCCAGGACCTTGGGCTGAATTATGAAAAAATTCACGCCTGTGTGAACGATTGCGTGTTGTTCAGGAAGGACTACGAAAATGCGGATAAGTGTCCAACATGCTCAGCGTCTCGCTTTAAGTTTAGTGACAGTGGTCATGACAAAGACGGTGGAAAAAAACGTCAAAAGGTACCGCAAAAGGTCTTACGCTATTTTCCATTAAAGCCAAGATTACAGAGGTTGTTCATATCTAAAAGAACAGCCGAAGATATGAGATGGCACAAGGAAAAATGCAAAAATGATGGAGAGTTCAGGCATCCAGCTGATGCAGACGAATGGAAAGAGTTTGACAAGAAACACAACTCATTTGCTCAGGATCCCCGTAATGTTAGACTTGGTTTAGCAACAGATGGTTTTAATCCTTTCTCAAACATGAGCTTATGCCACAGCACATGGCCAGTTGTTCTTTTGCCGTACAATTTGCCCCCGTGGAAATGTCTTAAAGCCCCATTTTTCATCTTGTCAATTCTTATACCGGGTCCAACATCTCCAGGAAACGACATAGACGTGTTTTTGGAACCATTAATTGATGAATTAATGGATCTATGGGACCGTGGCGTGGAGACAAACGATGCCTGTACTGGTACTACGTTTCGCCTACGAGCAGCTCTGTTGTGGACTATAAATGACTTTCCAGCTTATGGAATGGTATCTGGCTGGAGCACTAAAGGGTATTTAGCATGTCCGGTATGCAACACAGAAACATGTAGCTTCTGGTTAAAGAACGGAAAAAAAATTTGCTACATGGGTAGGCCTGTTCGTTCGGTACGAACCGTACCGCGAACCGAAAATTCGGTTTACCGAATTTTCGGTAGTGAAATTGGTCGTACCGAATACCGAACCGAATTATCGGTTCGGTATTCGGTTTGTACCGAATTAATTTCGGTAAAATACCGATTTTACCGAAAAAACCGAAATTGCTGTAAAATACCAAAAACGAAATTGCTGTAAAAATACCAACAGATTAAGAACATTAACCATCCAAAACAACTAAGTTACATCCAAAACAGTTCCAAAACATATAATTTGGGACGCAACAGTTCCAAAACAGTTCCAAAACAGTTCCAAAAAAACACCCTTCGAAAATTGCATCACACCTACCGTTGAACTCAACACCTTCGAACGCAAATTCAATCCGACAAAGAGAGAGATTCACCAGCGGGAGATAGCAGCGTGATTTGGGATTTTTGGATTTGTTTAGGAGCGAACGAAGATTTGGAAAAAAAAAAAAAAAAGGTATGCGATTTAGGTTGTGGAAGGGGGAATCGATTGTTTTGTTTGTTTCCAATTTAGTGTTATTTTACTTATTCCAAGTCTCCAAGCGTGTGTGTGTACAGCTGTATTTCTATATTTTTTATTGTTAATCTATTTAATAACTAATATATTTAATATATTTTATTATAAAAATTCGGTATTTCGGTATACCGAATATACCGAACATAAAAACAGCTACCGAACCGAAATACCGAACTTTTTTATCTGAGGAACCGAATACCGAACCGAAATTTTTCGGTTCGGTTCGGTACGTACCGAAATTTCGGTATTTCGGTTTGTTCGGTCGGTATACCGAACTACGAACACCCCTATACATGGGCCATCGTCGCTTTTTGCCTCGGGATCATAAATGGCGTGATGTCAAAAGTGCTTTTGATGGAAAGAAAGAACATCCGTATAAGCCCGTTCCTTTGACAGGAGATGATGTGGTTGAACAATTAAGTTATGTACATTCAAGTGCATTTGGAAAGACGCAACCAAAGAAGAGAAAGCGCGACGAGGAGCTAAATTGGAAAAAATATAGCATCTTTTTCAGGTTGCCATATTGGAGAACTATCAGATTGCGACATAACTTGGATGTTATGCATATAGAGAAAAATTTGTTTGATAACATCATCGGCACATTATTAGATCTTAAGGGGAAATCGAAAGATAATATCGGTGCTCGGCTTGATTTACAAGCATTAGGGATAAGGCATCAGCTACACCCAAAACTCGTAGGGAATTCTTATATGGTTCCTCCTGCATGCTATACATTATCTGTGGCTGAAAGAAAAAAGTTATGTGCATTTTTAGCTTCATTGAAATTCCCCGACGGCTATGCTGCAAATTTGTCTAAGCGCATTAATGCTACAAACTGCGGAATTACAGGTCTGAAGACACATGATTGCCACATTACCCTGCACCAATTGTTGCCGATTTCTGTGCATGGTTTGCTGAATGATAATCTATGTGAGGCATTACACGAAGTTAGTAATTTCTTCAGAAAACTTTGCTCAATGACATTAAATAAAAAGGAATTGGAGCATCTTGAAGATGGAATTGCTTTGACCTTATGCAAGTTGGAAAGGATTTTTCCTCCATCGTTTTTTGATATTATGATACATTTGCCTATTCATCTTGCACGAGAGGCAATTTTAGGCGGGCCTGTACAATATCGATGGATGTATCCAATTGAAAGGTAGCATAAATTCGTTGTTTATCAGTATGCCTTTACTTATTCATTTAAGATAATACTTCATTGAATTTAATGCTGTTTCTTTCTTTAGATACTTGTTTCGATTAAAGAAATACGTCAACAACAAGGCTTTTCCAGAAGGATCCACGGCTGAGGGTAGACTTGCCCAAATTCGACCGTAACCGGCGGTTGAAACCGTCAACTGCCGGTTACGAAACCGCCGGTTACGGTTACAAACCGTAACCGGCACCAACCGTAATCGGCAACCGTAAATTGCCGGTTACGGGGCGGTTGGTCATTTCGACCAACCGCCAACCGCCGGTCGAAAACCGCCGGTTAACCGTGTAACCGGCGGTTAGATATTTAAAAAAAAAATTCAAAATTCAAATTTTAAAAGAACCGCCATTTGAAATATTAAAAAAAAAATAAAAGAAAAATAAAAAAAGGAATAGAGCCGTTGTAACCGGCGGTTAACCGGGCCAACCGCCGGTTAGGGTGGCCAACCGCCGGTTACAACGGCTCCAAAAAATTTTTTCCCTACTAAAAACCCCACCCACCACACCACACCACCACACTTTCTACTCTCTAGCTCTCACTCTCTCCTCTCTCTCTCAGTCTGTCTCTCTCGCTCTCTATCTCTCTCAGTCTCTCTATCTCACGCTCTCTATCTCTCTCGCTCTCTATCTCTCGCTCTCTACCTCTCAGTCCGCCGCCGGCCACCCACCACCACAGCCACGCCACCGTCGCCGCCGCCCACCCCCACCGGGCCACCGCAGCGCCATCACCACCGCCGGCACCACCATCACCACCGCAGCCCCACCACCACCGCCGTGCCCCCCACCGCCGCCCCCCCACCACCACAGCCACGCCACCGTCGCCGCCGCCCACCCCCACCGCAGCGCCATCACCACCGCCGGCACCACCATCAGTCATCACCACCGCCGCCCCACCACCACCGCCGCGCCCCATGCCGCCACGCCACCACCACCACCGCCGCGCCCCCCACCACCACAGCTGCGCCACCGTCGCCGCCGCCCACCCCCACCGCAGCGCCGCCACCGGCCACAGCCGCGACCCGCGCCGCCACCCACCACCGCCGCGCAACCACCACCGCAACCACCACCGCACCACCGCCGCAGCCGCCACGCCACCGCCGCCGCCACGCCACCACAGCCCAGCCGCGACCCGACTGTCCGAGTGCCGCGCCGGCGCCGCCTCGCCTCGCCTCTCCTCGTCTTGGTATCTTTTGTTGTCGTTTTTTATTTTTTTATCTAACCATATTTTTTGGTACAGTTTTTTAGATGGATCGTGGTCACGGACGTCGTGGTTCTCGTGCGTCGAGGGCCAGCAAAGGGAAGCAAGTCGTTGGTAGTTCGTCGCAAGATGACTACCAACAGTACGACCCGAACGAGTTGTTGGATCTCGCCGGCGTGCTCGGCGACGACCTCAACGAGGACGTGTACGCCCCCGGGTTCGAGCAGTCGCCCCCCGGGTTTGAGCCGTCGCCGGGAGCAAGCTCGCATGCTGCGCAACGGACGGAGGCGGAGGAGGCGGATCCGGAGATCGAAGCGCCTACGCAAACCGCCGCCGCCCGGCGGCTACAGTCGGACATCTTTGCGGTACACTTCAAGAAGGTACCTACTAGTATAGTCAACCAATTTAGAGCTATTTGTAACTATTGTCCCAAGGAATATAATTATAGAAAGGGAGGCGGATATGGGTCAATGAATTCCCATCTCCGTTCGAAACACCCGACTAAGTTAGGTATAGCACAAAACCAACAGCAAATGTTCGGAGGTACGGATTCGTCCGCGTCGGGACCCGCCGGCGGGAGCGGAAGCGCAACGTCGTTGTTTCATTACAACGAGGACGTTGCACGACGGGAGCTTGCAAATTTCGTAGCCGCGAAGCATCTACCGTGGCTCGCCTACACTTGTGGAAGCCCGACCGAAAAGTCGAAGAACCGTGGCTTTGCCCGTGATGGGCTTCAACAGGTGCAGGCGCATTAGGTAACTTTCGCTTAGGACTTGGGAGTTCGGCGCCTGCACCTGTTGAAGCCTTTCTCGGACGAAGTCCCGAAAGAAGACTGATTTAATTTACATTTATGATTTATGTATTGTATTGTAATTGATTAATTAAAATTTTGTAATACAATACAATACAAGTTCTTTGTAAAATGTAAAATGTAATTTTTTTTTAATTGTCTTGCAAATTATATGGTAGATTTCGATACATAATTCGATTTGACCAAATAATATATCAAACTTTACACAAACACTAAGAATTTAAATATCAAAAAAAAAAAAAAACCGGCGGCTCTAACCGCCGGTTAACCGCAACCGGCGGTTAACGAACCGGCGGTTGGTCTAACCGTCAACCGGGGGCGGCTAACCGGCAACCGCCCCCCAACCGCCGGTTCCGGTTAACCGGCGGTTGGGCAAGTCTAGCTGAGGGGTATATTGCCGAAGAATGTTTAACCTTCTGTTCGATGTACTTGAGTGGCATTGAGACACGATTCAACAGAGTGGAACGAAATTACGATAAGTGCAGGGAAAGCTTAAAAGGAAGTTTGTCGGTGTTCTCTGAAAATTCACGTCTCATCGGAAAAGGGACATATAGCTTTCTAGATGATAAATCTTGAAAGCAGATGCATGCTTATGTTCCAAAGAATTGTGATGAAGTATTGACTTACATCAGGTACATCAATGTTATTATGATGATTGTGCTTTCTTAAATGATTATTCTCAAAGTTCATTTTTTTAGTGAGCATAAGGATGAATTGAGAAAACAAGGTTGCCTACGCGTGGAAAAGGAACACGAGGAGTCATTCTTTAAATGGTTTGAACAACGTGTAAGTACGTCTAATCAATGTTTATTAACTCGTAGCTTCATTGACCACTGATAAACTTATATCCTATTATAGATCTCATGTGCAACAAATGGAGAAATTCCACCAGATGATGAGGATTTGCGTTATCTAGCATTTGGTCCTGACAAACGGGCAACTAACTACGAGGTGTGTGTTGTAAATGGATTACGTTTTCACACCAAACAGCGTGAGATGAATAAAAAAACTCAAAATTCTGGTGTGGTGGTGAAAGTAGAGGAGGATCCTGGGATTAGATATTATTATGGTGTCTTGACAGATATCATTAAAGTTGATTACTTAGGTAATCATCAAGTGGTGTTGTTTAAGTGTGACTGGTATGAAGGTAAATCAGTTCAAAAAGACAAGTACAATTACACAAGCATCAATATATCAAAGCCATGGAAGACCAATGAGCCATATGTACTAGCATCTCAGGCGAAACAAGTTTTCTATGTTAATGATATGAAGTTAGGCAATGAATGGAAAGTAGTGATAGAGGCAGAAGCTCGAAGCGCGTGGGATGTACTTGAGAACAAAGATGATGAAATTTCATCGGTTGATGAAACATATCAACAGAATGGACCACATATAGTTGATATGCAGGACATTTCTTGTGATTCTGGAGGTTGTGATTTTCAAGAGTGGCATAGGACTGATATTCCATCAGTAGTTGTTGAGTCAGATGCAGTGATGGCTTCGGAAGAACATCTGGACACATTCATCAATCAAGATGACGACGAAGAGGAAGATTACACGTTAGGCGAGTATGATGATGAAAACTAACGGAATGAATATGCGCGAGAGAGAGTGATGGATTTAGTTAGGCCGATTAGCTTTTTTTGGCGGGTAGGTATTGTAATTAAATGGTTAGTTGTAGGATTAAATTTTAAGTGGATTGTGTTAGGAATATTTTATAGTGTTCAATTTCAATATGTTTATCTTAGTTGGTTTGTATTTAATTAACTTTGGGCTAGTTTGTAATATTCGAGTTCTTAGTTATTAGGGGTATAATATACCAACTCATGTGGTATATATACCCCCAAACCCTAATTCATTAGGGTGTGTGTTTTTGGTGTAGTATGTGTGAGTGCGTGTGTGTTGAATAGTAAGAAAGCATTTTCAAAGCATTCATCGTCTTCACTGTCACACCCCACGCTCAAGCTTTAAATCCTTCATCATTAGCGTGGTAAATCGTCCTAGATTAATATTGTTGGATTAAAAGGGACCAACAAGTGGTATCAGAGCAAAACACGTTCGGATTTGAACAATTTTCGAAATTTTTGGGTATTTTTTTTGGGTTCGAATTTCCGCCATTTCTTGAGTTTTTGAGCTGATTTTACTGATTTTGCAAGCTCAAGTGGTAATTAGGTTGTTTTCGAGTGATTTTAAGTGATTACCCAACTTTTTTCAGTTGATTTGGGTGAGTTTTGGGCAGAAATCGCGTCTGTTTTTCGTCATTTTCAGTCCAGAATCGGGTAGATGAACAAATTGCCCGATTGCTACAGTACCTGAAACAGCTACAGTACCAATTTACTCAGTTTCGGGCGAATTTTGACTGGTCAAACCCGAAACTGGACTGGTCAACTCGAAACTGGACTGGTCAACACCCGAAAGTTGACTGGTTAATCCAATTTTGACTGGTCAAACCCGAAACTTGACTGGTCAACACCCGAAAGTGGACTTTTGAAAAAAAAAATTAATTTTTTAATATACAGACTGAGTTTCGGGCGAAGCAAGTAGACTATTTCACTGTAGCAAATCTGAGTTTCGGGCGAAGCAAACGGATTTCACTGTAGCAAATCACTGTAGCGAATTCAATTAAATCACTGTAGCAAATAACTAGTTTCGGGCGAAAATATCAATTTCACTGTAGCTATCTCATTGTAGCAACCAATCGACCGAAACGCTACGCTCAAAACTCATTTTCTTGGTCAATCAATTTGCTTTCGGTCAAAAAGCACTCACGAAATGGGCACTTGCATTTTTCATAATAATAATAAAAAAAAAAAACAATATGATGGTGAGTTATTGGTGAGTCACGTTTCTTGATTGTTCCACTCACAAGTCACACATCGATTGTCACATTAGTCTAACACAATTAAATATATATATATATATATATATATATATAAAATATAAAAGGTGTATCACAACTTGGAATCGGTCGATTCTTTGTGTGAATGTGGCTCATCAACCGATTACAATTTACAATTATTAAAGGGCACTATTTCACTGTAGCAAATTCAATTAATCGCCCGAATCTGATTTTTAGCCTTTAATAATTTTAGTGTTTCACCCGATGTTGATGTTCGCCCGATTCTGATATTCGACCGAATTAAATCAATGAATTCGCTTTGCAAGTTCGCTCGATTGTTGTCTACCCAATTCAAAACTTAGATGTTTCGGTCGAATCTTCACCCCTCAAGACATTAAATCGGGCGATCCAATTCTAACTAACTCACCCTTCAAAAATCACACTTAATCGTTCTCGATCAAAAAAAAAATAATAATAATAAATAAATAAATAATTAATAATAAATAAAATCACTTAGGACTCAATCTCTCTTAAGCAATTTTTTTTTTCTTTCGAAATTTTTCAAAATAAATTTTCCGGGTCCAAAATCTTTTTGTGTAGACGTTTTTGTCAATTTTTTTTTTTTTTTTAAAAGCAAATCCGCAAAACGTGTCAACGATCATTTATATCCAACAATCGACTTAGGACATCATTGGCAAATATAGAAAAAGTTTTGGTCATTTTCTCGAAGTTTTCGAAATCATCACAAAATTTTTCGGTGCACGCCAAAAAAAATTTTCGACGCCGACTTTCTTGGATACTTCACGATACTTCTCGAGTAAACCAAACTTTTCGTCACTGAAATTTTAAAAGCCAATTTTTGATTATTCAATTAAATATTATATTAATTAAAATGGATGCTCAAGCTAGGAAAATTGAGGAATTAGAAGCAAGACTTGCTAATAATTACTCCGTGTTGCTTAAGCAACAAGAAAGCCTAGCCTATGCTAATGAAGATTTGACCAACGCAAAGTCAAAGATCATTAGCTTAGAATTTAAGTTAGAAGATAGTAAAAATAGGGTCTGCGAGATGACTAAGAATTTACGTTCTTGCGAAGCTGAGCGAAATGAAGTCTCATCAAAATATGAGACTGTCTTAGATGAACAGCGTATGCTGTACTCTAAGATTAAACGATTAGAGAATGTTACTTCGAATATAGGTCTAGCAGATCAAATATGTTCTTCTAGCTTAACTTCTAATGGGGAAAATATTTTACATGATAAAAAACCTACTCTATGTGATACTCCTGAGACTCTTCGTAAATTGAAAGATTTACAAGATACTTTGGACTCTGAAAGGATAGGTTTTGGCGCTGAAAAGGAAAGGCTTTTAAAGGAGATTTTATATCTCAAAAATTCCCCGTCTTTATCTGTTTCAAATGATTTGTCAAATAATACATCTTGCTCAAAACAGGTAAAGAAAACAAAAACTAAAAGAAACATCCTTGTTCCTAAAATTGAGAAGGCTTTTACTAATCATTCTAAGTCAATTTTGACTGAAGCTGAAACGTTAAGTAAAAGTAGAGCTTTAAAATTAGCTAAGGAACAAGTTAAAATTAGGAAGGAGCAAGGAAAGTCAATATTATCTTCGAAAATTAAAGTCGAAAATGTTCAAGATCTTTCCTCTCCCATTCCTATCAAAAGGGAAGCGTGCAAAGAAGAAGTTCCAAGCTTAAGCAAACGAACTTCTCAAATCCCGCACATTCATAATTATAGAGTGAATGATGTGAACCCTTGTAGGCAATATGACTCATCATCCAATGACGCATATAGCGCCATAAGCTCCTATTCCTGCTTGAAATACCCAGTCCATATTTATTCTAGAAAGCATCTTATGCGACTGGCTAGGGAGAAAATCTTTAGGTCTTCTACACCTAGGCACACATTCACCGGCGCTGAATTGTCATTTCCCTCTAAGGTTCACCAAACCTGGATTCGTAAATCACAAATCAAATTGAATTGGACTTTAAAGGATGATTTAGGATCAATATCTGAACCAAAGTTACTTAACTTATTTTCTGCTAACAAGGGAGGACCCATTCAAAAATGGGTACCAAAGTCCCGATAAAGTTTTTGCAGATTCCCAGCATGGGTAGGTACTAAGAGAGGTGCTCCACACCCATGACTGGTATGCGAAGAGGGCAGCCAACATCCCAGCGTGTATGGTATCTTGGGTTGCTCCGCATACACGACTGGTAAGCGATGCGAGCAACTACGTAGGTAAATTCTATATGCATCCCATAAGAAACTTGGCATGCATCTTGAGCTCAAAAGACAATATACCTACTTTGAAAACAATAGGGTACATTATAAACATGCATGCCTCAAATGTACTTTAAATGTTAAATTTTCGCATGCATATGAGCTGAAATGTCTAATACCCCATTGATAGGTACATTTTAACTATGCATGTATCTTAAAGAACTTCAAGCCTGAAATATCGTGTATGCATATAAGCTGAATTGTCAAAAATACCTATTTTTTTTGAAGTGTTAATAAGCGAAAGACGTACATTCTAATGCATTTTAAAGAACAATAATTCTTTAGTTTGCATCTGATCTGAAAATAAATAAATACGTTCACGCTTAGTTTATTGGGAGAGAACTTATATGTTTTAACGTGCATGCATTGAGGGGGAGTATCAACCATATTTGCGAGGGGAGAGTACATTTTTAGGGGGAGCACATCTTAGGTGCACGATTTGAGGGGGAGAAACTTCATTTAACCTATATACATATACGTATACATATACTATATCTATTATTACTATGATACTACTTATCTACGACTATTACGATAATATATATATGTATACATAAAAAAAAAACAAAAACAAAGAAGAAAAGCAAAAAAAAAAAGGGGAAGAGAAAAGCAAAAAAAAAAAGGAAGAAAAACCCTCTCAGACGCTTCCACCTCTCATGATGGACTTCACTTGAAAACTCGACGCTCAAGAGTTCAAGAATTACAAAAGGCGTGATATCCATACACAAACACGAAGATGATCTCAACTACCCTGCTCCGACTTGCTGATGAAGCAGCACTCACCAAAATTGACGGACGCATGGATTCTAGGTTCCCACGGTTCAGTCAGACCAAACTGAACCTAACCCCGGAACGTAGCCAAGTGTTAGTGAAGATAGTCCATAAGCCACATTCCCATTTGGCAATTCTTGACAATACCGAAGAACGGAAGATACAAAAAAATCCTCACCTCACAAAATTTTCGGGCCATCCCATATAGGTGCAGGAGCTGATTTTTATCAGCTCCTGGGTAGAAGTCGCCTCATTTGGTCCAATGGCGCATGCACAACAGAGCCTTACCCACTCATCGATCTCCCTAAAGACCGATGTTTCATCAAATCACGGGGAGCCACGCATGCTATCACCGCTTCACTTGGAAGCGGGAGATATTGAATTAAGTGGTAGTTAGCCCCACACCACTGAACTTCCTTGAACACATCGAGTCTAGGTGTCCTCACTACCTAAATGTTTTATAATTTTTAGGACACATACACTTTTTCTTATCTGGACTTCGTGACCAGATCAGAACTTCCATAGACACATCCTCTTGATGTGATTCCATGATTGGAAGGAAGTCCTACCGTTGCAACATCAAAACAACAACGGCATCAGGCCATCGTCTGCGAGCTACGCTCCTAGATCGATGTTAACGGAACGCCTATGTGGCTCCGGTTCTAAGCCCTGTGCTTACAGGCCGCGTCTCAGAGTTTAACTCTGAACTTGTGTCGATGGATTGCCTTAGTGGCTCCGTCTGGTTATTACCCACACCGACCTATCGTTTGTTTATTCCTTCGACTCCTATACAAGCATGCCGATCTCGTTAACACGAATCGCCATGAGGGGGAGAAGGGATACGTATAAACAAATAGGTCGGACCACCCACCAACTTCCGCCGCGCGTACCACTATGAAGCCGGGCTCTCCTACACCCAAACGTCAATTCAGGAGGAGCCTTGGCACATTTTATAACACATCCCACGCTCACCATCTATATTCCGCCTGCTTACTACGATGAAGCCGAACTCCACTGGAACCTACAATGCCACATCCAAAGGAGCTTTGGCACATGTTAAAAGACACCCCACGCATACCTTCTTCTGGAGTCAGACAAGCTTCCTCGAGGTCGAACCAGACAACTTCTTTCGACGAAGACGGATCTGGCACTGAGAAGAAGAAGATTGGAGAAGACTTGACGACTTCAAAATACGAAAAAGACAAGGACAAGATGCAAACAAAATTTTAAAGATCTACGACATCATCAAGAAACGAATATCCGGGCGTGGATCACAGTATACATCCGGTCTACAACGTATAGCGTCAAGACAAGAGAGTTCTAGCTGAAAGCGTATTCAAATCCTCCACAAGAAGAGGAGATAGCCTTTGCAGGGGGAGCAAGGGGGAGATTGTTAGGACTCGAGAGATTCTCCATGTGCCCAACAAAGATAACTCGCGCTGAATTGAAGATTGAACACTAAGGGGGAGATTGTTAGGAATATTTTATAGTGTTCAATTTCAATATGTTTATCTTAGTTGGTTTGTATTTAATTAACTTTGGGCTAGTTTGTAATATTCTAGTTCTTAGTTACTAGGGGTATAATATACCAACTCATGTGGTATATATACCCCCAAACCCTAATTCATTAGGGTGTGTGTTTTTGGTGTAGTATGTGTGAGTGCGTGTGTGTTGAATAGTAAGAAAGCATTTTCAAAGCATTCATCGTCTTCACTGTCACACCCCACGCTCAAGCTTTAAATCCTTCATCATTAGCGTGGTAAATCGTCCTACATTAATATTGTTGGATTAAAAGGGACCAACAGATTGTGTTAAAATTTTAATTATGTGTGAATTTTTACTATAAATGGAACGTACAAAAGATAGTTTCAAGCATTAATTCTTTTTATGTCTTGTATATTTTAATTTCACGGAATGAATCCACTAGTTTTTATAATAATCATTGCAAATTGCAATTATTTTTAATTCAGAATAAAAGACTAAGCATAAATTTGGTGGGGCTTTTTTCATTTTTGGTGGGAATTTAATTTTCAGTAAAAATGATAAGCATCCTGGAGGGAATAAACTGGCGCATACTGTTAGTGGGGCTACCATTTGCTTCCCACGGCTCTCTGGCTCGCTTTAATTGGGCAAGAATGGGTATTTTTCATTCATCATCTTTTAATCTGCCTCCCAGCGTCAATTCTATACTCTAAGTTTTCTCGATGTCGACTCGCACTCGGACTCGCTCTTCAGGTTTACTTTGTCTGAATCTGTTCGGAGTTTCTTTTCCTAATCAATGAATCTCTGTCTTGTGTTTGTTCATGACGCCCAAAGTAATATTGTTGGTTGTGATGGTTCGCGCATTTTCTGTGGTTATAGAGAACGAAAAACTCATCTGAATGTAGTTTGGAGAATGTAATTTTATTAAAAATCAGTTCTGTTGATGCAAGATTCAACGTTGTTGGTTAGCTAATTTTTAATATGAGAAAGATAGCTGCTTCGGCTTAAAAGGATTGTGTCGATTTACTATGCAGTGTCTTAATTTTATATGATTGTCTGTTCGCCATAACTTATAGTCGCTACATTTTGAGTTAGCTTCACATATGGCCAACGAAGAGCAAGTCAGAAGTGAAGAAAATCAGTTGCAGTTGGAATCCGTTGAAGATTTGGTGGAATGCAGAAATTCACAACAGAGCAATCCCGACGGTCATATAAAATTATCTATAGATCTATATATAACTTCGATTGCTTACAAAAGTTTCCTTTTATTTACATTCCCGTTGATGAGTACGCACTTTATTTATCACTTGACGAATTGATTTATCTTTTCCAGGAATCGCGGGAGTGAAAAAAAGAGGGATGACGAAAGGTCTTTCAGTGGAACGAAGAAGGCGCAAGACGGAAAAGCTTACAGTTACTATTCATCCACTGCGAAAGAGAGTCGTTGGAGACCATGCTAAGGATTTTATTACTGAGGTTTGCGTTATCCTTAAGCAGCATGTGCCCCTTCAGTATACCCGTTGGAAAGATGTTCCAGCAGAAATCAAGAAGAAAATTTGGTTTGCATTAAAGGTAATGTTCCTACGTTGAACATCAATATGCTTTTTCTTTTAAAAGTTTTGCACCAATATTTCTTTTTATATGAGAATTACAGCAAAAGTTTAATCTACAAGAGGACTTGCAAGCCGAGAAGGCTGTCGATCAGCAACTAAATCGGCAATATCGTAACCGTCGATACAACCTTCATGCGTATTACTTGAAAAATAAAGATGATGATGACAAGATGAATCAGCCACCTGAGGGCGTAAGTCAAGAAGATTGGGAACAATTGGTTAACTACTTTGAAAGTGCAGAGTTTAAGGTTTGTTGTTAATTTCTTTGCTTTACTGTTTCATGATTGATAGGCACTGAACCAAAGTCGTGTTCAAGACCATTTTGACTGCAATAGATGTTGAAGATTATGCTCCATCTATTGAAGGAAATCGAATCAATCAAGTTGCTCAAGATGGCAAGAATCAACTATCAATGCATCAATATCATCATTGGCCAAAATCAAGGATGAAGAGCAACGGCTACTTACCTCACTTAGTCTATTGAGCTTTGTATTTAAGGCTTAGATTTGTATCAAACCAAACACACAAAAATAAAGCCATTACAAGTCTATTATTTAGTGCTATCAAAAATTTAACATGGTATCAGAGCAAGGTTTATTAACCTTATGAAAACTCATCGAGTGCTTGAAGCATCAACAAGAAGCGCTCTTCACACAAAAATGATCGATCCGACCAAACCCAGTGAAAAAGGCAGATCAAGAGTGGCCCTAAAGCAAACAGATCCGACACCGAACGGTATCACCTCATACATCTATCCTGTAGTCAATCCGACCAATCACTGCCGCCCACAACACCCAAAGATGGCGGAAACGGTGGGCTCTTGGTCTTGGGGTAAACCTGGCGCGGGGCCTCTGGACGCTGAGGGAAAAGAAAAATTTCTCCAAGAACGCAAATCGGACAACAATTCCAATAACCGCGATAACGGCATCGAGAGGGACGATTTCTCATCGCTGTCGGCCGCCGTCGCCACGAAAACGAAGAAGAAGAAATCTCATACCCTACCGCTGAAGGATTTCTCATTTTTTCCCTACGAGCCCAAAAGATTAACGCCTGATGAGTTCTCAATCCTATCCGCCAGTTCACGTCAGCGCACCATCGGAGAGCCATATCGAAATAAGCTTGGTGATGGACTTAGATCACAAGGAGGTGAAGTTGACGATGGCCGTGTGAAGAACTTGGTGGTTGACAACTTACTGCCCAGAATTCAGCGAAGGCACGATGGTACATCGCAAACAAAAAGCTATGGGCTTGGACCTGGACCTGAGGTGAAACCGGATGGGCCAAGTGCTTATTGGACTGGAGCAGATCCTTCTCAAATTAGGCATCTCATAAATCAACTTTCAACTCTATTAGATAAAACAGGTAAACACAACTCAGGTATGGATCCTATTTCTAATTTTAAAAATTATACTGGCATGAGTAGTAGCGATAATTGTTTTAAAAATTTTTGGATAGTAGATTCGGGAGCAACAGATCATATGACTTCCAACCCAAATAATATATTTAATTCATTTAATCCAAAATTTTCCCAATATGTCACCGTAGCAAACGGAGACAAAATTCCAGTAGAAAAAATTGGAACCTCCAAAATATTTTCAAGAAAAATCTCTAATGTATTATATCTCCCAAATCTTACGTCAAATTTATTATCCGTCGAGAAAATCACTAAAGATTTAAATTGCAATGTTATTTTTTCATCGGAAAATGTATCTTTTCAAGATCGGTACACAGGAATGATAATTGGTGAAGGGAGACTGGAAAATGGGTTATATCTAGTCGAAATTCCCAATAAATCCATATATACCGCACAATGTTCTATAGATTCAATAAATATCCTTCATCAAAGATTCGGGCATCCTTCCGACAGAACATTATCCAAATTATTTCCTAAATGTTTTATAAATTCAAATAATTGTGATGTTTGCAAGCTTTCAAAACAAACAAGACTTCCTTTTATGCTTTCTACTAATAAAGCTGAAAATATTTTTGATTTAATTCATTCTGATGTTTGGGGACCCGCCCCAGTAGATTCGTTTGAAGGATTTCGATACTTTGTAACTTTTATCGATGATTTTTCCCGCATTACATGGGTTTATTTGTTAAGGAACAAATCAGAAGTTTTCGCAAAATTTCAAGATTTTTCAAACCTAATTAACAATCAATATAACGCAAAAGTTAAAATATTCCGATCAGATAATGGTACAGAATACGTCAACCAAAATTTTTCAAAACTCTTTAAAGAAAAAGGAATTATACACCAAACAACATGTATTAACACTCCAGAACAAAACGGGGTGTCTGAAAGAAAGAATAGACATCTTCTAGAAGTCACTCGTGCCCTACTATTTCAAAATAACGTACCGAAGGAATATTGGTCAGATGCAGTACTCACTGCTACATATCTAATCAATAGACTTCCAAGTGTTCAACTGAGAAACAAAAGTCCACTCGAGATATTATTAAAAAGAAAACTCAACTTAGAACATCTACGAGTATTTGGATGTACATGCTTCGTACATGTAAGAAGACAAGATAAACTAGAACCAAACTCAATTAAAACTATATTCATTGGATACTCTTCTCAGAAAAAGGGATATAAATGCTATGATCCCGAACACCAAAAACTCTATATTTCGAGAAATGTAATATTCATGGAAAATAAACCCTTTTACTCTGATAAAAAACCTGAAAATTACGAGAATACAGAAGTCCCGCTCCCTCAACCATTTATAGAAGAAATCCCATCAATAGAAGAAGAAACTAATGAGATCATAGAATCAACAAGAGGGGGAGATAATGTCGAACCTCAAATGCAAACTATAAACAATCAACCTTTGAGAAGATCCACACGGATCATCAAACCACCTGAACAATTGAGAGATTATGTACTCAATCAAGTACAATACCCAATCGAAAATTATATCTCATATAACAAAATTACACCAAAGCACCGAACCTTCTTAACAAATCTAACAAAAGAAATCGAACCTACAAACCTTCAGGAAGCTATTAAATCACCTAAGTGGCGTAAATCAATGGACGAAGAATTAAATGCCCTTGAAAGAAATCAAACATGGAAGATTGTAACACTACCAAAAGGCAAAAAACCCGTCGGTTGCAAATGGGTCTATAAGATCAAATATAATAGTAATGGAACCATTGAACGCTACAAATCAAGACTAGTTGCCAAAGGCTATACACAAACACAGGGAATCGACTATCACGAAACATTTGCCCCTGTTGCAAAAATGAATACAGTAAGAATCCTCCTATCTGTTGCTGTAAACCATGGATGGGATCTATCACAAATGGACGTAAAAAATGCCTTCCTTCAAGGAGACTTGGAGGAGGAAATATATATGACTCTTCCACCCGGTCATAAACTAGAACACAAAAAACAACTTGCATGCAAACTAAGTAAATCAATTTATGGTCTAAAACAATCGCCAAGAGCTTGGTATGCCAAGCTAAGCAGCGCACTACTAATAAATGGATTCGTTAAAAGCTCAGCCGATGCATCCATGTTTATAAGAAGAAGAGATAAAACTATTACCATAATATTAATATATGTAGATGATATAATCATAACTGGAAACGACAATCATGAAATAAACAACGTTAAAAATGTCTTAAAAGCGAAGTTTGAAATAAAAGACTTAGGAACTCTCAAATATTTTCTTGGAATTGAAATAGCCCATTCTGAGAAAGGCTTATTCCTTTGCCAAAGAAAATATACTCTAGACTTACTCAAAGAAACTGGAAAACTTGGAGCGAAACCCTCAAAAACTCCAATGGAGGTAAACAAAAAACTTAACTGTGAAGACGGAAAACCTTGGGAAAATATTTGTCAATTCCAACGATTAGTTGGCAAACTCATATATCTGACAGTTACTCGCCCTGACATCACTTTTGCTGTTAGTTGTATTAGTCAGTTTATGCAGACACCCAGGACTACTCACTTCGAAGCAATAGATCGAATCTTGAGGTATCTTAAAGGAACACCCGGCCGTGGAATCTGGATGAGACGAACAGGAACAACCAACATAGTTGGATACTCAGATGCTGATTGGGCAGGGAGTTTCGATAGGAGATCGACCACGGGTTATTGCACGTTCGTTGGAGGAAACCTTGTCACATGGAAAAGCAAAAAACAACGTGTGGTAGCTCGATCGAGTGCTGAGGCAGAATATCGAGCTATGGCGTCCACTACTAGTGAACTTATATGGATCCAACAGCTGCTGAAAGACATGAACATCAACCAAGACCACCCAATGCAGCTCTTTTGTGACAATCAGGCAGCAAGACATATTGCATCCAATCCGGTGTTCCATGAAAGAACCAAGCACATTGAAGTTGACTGTCACTTCATTCGAGAAAAACTACAAACAAAACTGATCGAGACCCCATATGTTAGAAGTCAAGACCAACTAGCAGACATTTTCACGAAGGCGGTTGACAATCAAAACTTCCAGAATATATTGGACAAGTTGGCCTCTATCGACATCTACGAACCCAACTTGAGGGGGAGTGTTGAAGATTATGCTCCATCTATTGAAGGAAATCGAATCAATCAAGTTGCTCAAGATGGCAAGAATCAACTATCAATGCATCAATATCATCATTGGCCAAAATCAAGGATGAAGAGCAACGGCTACTTACCTCACTTAGTCTATTGAGCTTTGTATTTAAGGCTTAGATTTGTATCAAACCAAACACACAAAAATAAGCCATTACAAGTCTATTATTTAGTGCTATCAAAAATTTAACAATAGATTAGAGATGATTCTAGTAGTTGAAGAAGCAAGTATTACGATTATTGTTTCTTTCAGCAACATTAAATATTCAATATTTGATGTATCTTGATTTTTTTATTTATTAATTAGCATCTCGCATGCAGGCTGTTAGTAATCGAAACAAAGAGAATCGGAAGAATTTAGCGATGGCTCACGTGTGCGGAACGAAATCCATAGCACAACGCTGTTATGAAGAGGTAAGTTTTTAAACTTTCTTTTCTGTTTCGTCTTACAAACTACTTACACTCCACCATCATTTTTGTTTTCAGCGAGATAACGAAACCGAGGAAGAACCGACACGAACTTCATCATGGAGATTGACTCGTTATAGTATGAAAAAGGATAGATGGGTTGATCAAGCTTCAAAAGAAGACTATGTACGTCATTTTAACGGTTTTTTTTCATCAATTTGAGACCCCCTTTAGTGATGCTAAAGCAAAATTTTCAGGAGGATTTAACCAAGATGCAAAGTGAGCCGACTGAGGGTGGACAAGATCCCCTAACTGAAGACGAAGCATTTATAAAGAGACTTGGACCCGAGAGGTCAAGCAGATTGCGTGGTTGTGGTGATGGATTGAAGCCGCCTTCTACAAGAGGACATGGAGTTAGTGCTGAATTAGCAACGGAGAATGAAGAATTGAGAAAAAAAGCTGAAGAAGCTAGAGAAACTCAAGAGTCACTGAAGAAAAAAAATGACGAGCTGGCTTTACGATTGGAGGTCTTAGAGTCTCAACTCAACAATCAAGAATCCCAAGTACATTCTCAAGTAGAAGCTATTCTCAAAAGCCAGCTTCCTTCCATCATTCAGAGCATAAGCGTGCCCGGTCGTATTCAACCATCAACCAAATGATGTAAGTTAGTTGCCCGGTCGAATAGATGTGGCCCTGATTTTCTTTTTGTTGCTTGTGGTTTTGTGTCTGACGTAGTTTATGACCCTTTGCATTTGTTCTGCTAGTTGCTGATTCTATCTTAATGAATTTTCTTTCTTTCTTTTTCTATTTAATTAATGATCCATTGTTACGTATAAATATATATATATATAATCGAAATTTGAATTTGGTTTTTTTATGATAAACGACCATTTAATGTTATCATCACTATACTGAATTTACGAGTTATCACTATAAACGAAAATTATAGCTAGAAATCAATTTTCACAAAATACCCATAATTTATAAATTAATTTAATTATAATAATGATTAAATTTTAAAAAACATATAGTGGCGAATTTTACTTTATGGTGACAACAGTAGTATTCGACTATAAGATTAATTATAGTGATAAACATAGTGCGTGACTAAAAGATTAATTTATAGTGACAAATTTTAGTTGAGGCTAAAAGGTCGGTTTATAGTGGCGAGAACGGCATGTCACCAAAGCATCACTTAATAGTGGCGGGAAATTCACGTGGCTAAAGCACATGTCTTTTGTGATGATATATTGTATCACTAAAGCATCGATTTATAGCGATGAGTCTGCTAGTCATCACTAAATTATTTAGTGACAATGCCTATAGTCACGACATAGTGACAACATGTAAAGTCATCACTAGGTTATTATAGTGACAATTTTACTACATATACTAATGAAATAAGTTGCGACTAAAAAATTTTATTTTTGTAGTGTCAGCATCTTACCACATATAAGCCCAATTAATCACTTTCCATAATATGAATCCTAAGTCGCACAAGGAAAGTAGGATCATGATTCACTGATTTAAGAGTCACTTAATATCGCACTCAACGGATATCTCATTGATATTCTATCCTAAAATAGATCAATCACATGTAAGCACTTAATGAGAATATCCTTTCCATATATACAGCATAGTCATTTATATCCGGGTGATCACATCGATATTCTTTCCTAAAATAACTCAATTTTCGCAGACAGTTTGCATATCACTCAACATGATATATTTTCCATATACAGCACGCAACGAGATTCCATTCATACGAAGACGTTCATAACCAGGTGATCACATAGATATTCCAGTTAAGCATAAGATCACACAAATTCGATTTTCTAATCAGTTTAATCACATTCAAGTGCTTAATCGAACATTTTCACATACTTAAACATCACATAACATGCATATCGAGTTTTCTAATTTGTACCCCCCAATTTACATAATTACTTGAAATAATCAAAATTCTCATAATCATTTGGACCAAAAAGGTCTACAATCTCCCCATTTTTGATGATGACAAGTAATTAATATCTTAAGCATGTGAGTACACTCGATATGAAACCATTTAAGCATGTAGCATGTTTAAGTATCAAAGCATGTGACAATTTTATCAGATTTCAAAGCATGCTCCCCCTGTCTAATTGCTAATATTCCTATGTAAAGCACATCAGCAAAAACATATAGCAATTACCAGGTCATATCATATGAAATGTCACAAGTTACCATGGAATATTGCAAATTATCAGATCATATCATATGGATGTCACAAGTTACCATGGAATGCCGCAAGTTATCAGATCATATCGGTTTGCTCCCCCTACCTATGTGCGGAATTCCTTAATCCTTAACAAATCATCAAACTCAAGCACAGAGGATTAAGACATAAGCATATAAAAGCAAGCCAATAGTATTAATCTCATTCCAAGATACGACCCGACACCAAACAAAAACACCCAAAACACGGCATTAGTTGCCCAAAATTCTCCCCCTTCAGCATCAAAAAGGAGGGATCCAAAACACCACCAACTTACCAAAAATGTGCAACTTACCACATCCTACTAACCCAAAAACCAGCAAAATAAAAGAACTTAGTACTAAGCGCAAACGGGAACTAGGCTTACTAGAGCTAGGAGATCACTAGTGAATGAAGTTCTAAAGGCTGGAATTGCTATCAGATGAGGCAGATGAAGATTCAGCGATACTCAGAGCCGTGGAGATCTCCTTCATAAACTTTTTAACCCTTTTAAAGTGCCGTGAGATCTCATCGATCTTCTGCCTCTTATCATCCTTGATGCCTTTGATACTCCGTTTCAAATTAGTTATGGTTCCCTGCTCGTAGTCGCTCTCTTGATCCGTTTTCTTCTTGATTTCGAATGAGTGGCTTTCGGAGAGATTGGGGATTTTATCAGAGCAGACTTTCGCTTCTTGTCGGAGACAGATCGGGCGCCTTTGGTTTACGATTGAGATCAAAATTGAGGAGTGAAATAATGAAGTGAAAGACTTGGGGTTGAATGAATTGAATAAAGAAGAGATTGGATGGTTAGAAAGGCCAAAAACTTCTTGGATAAGAATGAAAAGGATTTTGGAGAGATGTGGTATCGATTAGACGTGAGGCAGATAAGGAAAAGATTTCAAAATTTGAATTTCAAAGATTATGGCTGGATAAGGAAACTGTCCGTTAAGTGGAATTAACTAAAAATAAAAGGATATCTCGCGGGAATTAAGGAATGAAATAAGTAAAGATCAGAGTTCAAAGAAAATATTGGCTGAAAATAGATTTTGACATAAATGTCGAAGAAAGTCTAAAAATAATCTCCCCCTGAATGGAAAAGATCTTAATAGATAAGAAAGAGAATAAGGAAAAATATTAATGGAATCAAGGAACAAAATCGAGGTGATCCTAAAGGATAAGATCAAGGAGAAACTAAGGGCTAGCATGTCTAGTCATCGTGAAGATATCAGCCAACTGATCATTAGTTCCCACGAAGTTCACGCTGATATTCCCTTTCTGAATATGATCTCGAATAAAATGATGTTTCACTTCTATATGCTTAGTTTGAGAGTGGTGTACGGGATTCTTAGTGATACTAATGGCACTAGTACTATCACAGAAAATAGGAATTTGGTCGTACCTTAAACCGTAATCACTCAAGGTATGTTTCATCCAAAGGATTTGCTGAGAACAACTTCCTAAGGCCATATATTCTGCTTCGGTTGTGGATAGGGCCACGGCATTTTGTTTCGACTGGACCAAGTTACAAGGGAATTTCCTAGTATTTGGCAAGTACCACTAGTGCTTTTCCTATCTTCCCTAGAACCGGCGTAATCCGCGTCCGAGTATCCCATTAATGGGAATTTCTTGGAATTTGGATACCACATACCATGATTGATTGTTCCCTTCAAATATCTAAGTATTCGCTTGACTGCTGTCAAGTGAGATTCCCTAGGACTCGATTGATATCTAGAACATAGACCAGTAGCAAACATAATATCTGTCTGCTTGCCGTAAGGTATAGCAAACTTCCGATCATACCTCTATATTTAGTTTGGTCAAAAGGCATACCTTGTTCATCACTGTCACTTTTAGCGTTCTGATGCATAGGAGTGGGAAGTACCTTGGAATCAGCCATTCCAAATTTTTCAAGTAGTTCATTCGTGTACTTCGTTTGAGATATGACTGTTCCCGTACCCAATTGCTTGATTTGCAATCTGAGGAAGTACGTGAGTTCTCCCATTAGGCTCATCTCAAATTCCTGTTGCATAGACTTGGAAAAATTCTCGCAAAGAGTGATGTCAGTGCTACCAAATATGATATCATCAGCGTATATCTGCACAAGTAGTATGTGATTCCCTTTGCACTTTATAAATAGAGTGTTATCTATAGTTCCTGTTGTAAAGCCCATGTCTAGCAAAAACCTACTCATCTTTCATACCATGCCCTAGGGGCTTGTTTTAAACCATATAAAGCTTTGTTTAATTTAAAGACGTGATTTGAAAATTCTTCTTTTTCAAAACCGCGAGGTTGCTCGACATAAACTTCCTCATTTATAAAACCATTTAAAAATGCACTTTTCACGTCCATTTGAAAAAGCTTGAATCTTTTAAAAGATGCACATGCAAGTAAAATACGTATTGACTCAAGTCTAGCTACGGGTGCAAAGGTTTCTTGAAAATCTATACCTTCTTCTTGGGAATAACCTTTGGCAACTAACATGGCCTTGTTTCGTGTCACATTACCGTTTTCGTCCAGTTTGTTGCGAAACACCCACTTGGTGCCCATTATGGACTTGTCGTTAGGTCTTTCCACAAGAGTCCACACATGGCTCTTTTCGAATTGTGCCTGCTCTTCTTCCATGGCAATCACCCACGATTCATCGTCAAGAGCCTCATTCACTGTCTTAGGTTCCATGGTTGACAACAGCACGTCATGTGATTCCTCAGCAATATCGTTTCGTGCAGTTGCTCTTGTTTTGATCCCTGAAGTGATATTCCCTATGACTTGCTCAGTGGGATGGCTGGAAGCATATTTGAATTTTCTGTGTTGTTGTTCGTCTGAAGCTTCAGGTTCCTCTGACTCAATATCTAGTTCCAATGGAATTGCGTTCACTCCTTTGTCAGTAACTTGTATACCTGCAGGAGACACAACTATACCTTCCTCAGTAGCATCTGCGTTAGGAAATTCATGAAACGTAACATGCACAGATTCTTGAACAGTCTTATTCCTATTATTAAACACTCGAAAAGCTTTGGAATGAAGGCTGTAACCTAGGAATATCCCCTCATCTGCTTTGGAATCGAATTTTCCTCGCTTATCCCTATCATTTAATATAAAACACTTGCACCCAAATACATGGAAATAACCTATGTTAGGGGTTTTATCATTCCAAAGTTCATAGGGAGTTCTCTTAATAATCGGTCTAAGAAAAATCCTGTTCGAGACGTAACAAGCCGTACTAACAGCTTCGGCCCAAAAATATTTTGGGGTATTATTCGCTCAGCATAGTCCTAGCCATTTCTTGTAATACTCTATTCTTCCTCTCGACCACTCCGTTCTGTTGAGGCGTAATAGGGGCTGAAAAACTATGACTATACAAAAAGATGCAAAGGATTTACTTTCAAATTCTAGACCGTTATCACTCCTAATCTTACGGACTTTCATCTCTTTCTCATTTTCTAGCTTCTTAATCAGTGGCGCAAGATTATCTAAAGCCTCACTTTTGTGCGCAAGAAATAAGACCCATGTGTACCTAGTATAGTCGTCTACGCTAACGAAGGCATATCGTTTACCTTTCAATGACATAACCTGTACCTGACCAAAAAGGTCAAGATGCAACAGTTCCAGTGGTCTAGACGTAGATATCACATTCTTAGGTTTGAAGGACATCTTGGTCTGTTTTCCCATTTGGCACGCTTTGCAAATTCTGTCCTTGGTGGCTTTCATATCTGGAATACCTCTCACCAATTCATTGCATGATATGTGCGACATCAGTTCCATGTTGGCATGTCCCAGTCGTCTGTGCCATAACCATGTGATATCCTGCGTAACTGCTAGACACTTGACGTTCTGGTTAGCAATATCATCCATACAATAAATATTACCATGTCTAGACGCACTAAACACAATCTCATCACCCTTTTTGACAAAGCACTTGTCTTTGGCGAAAGCTACGGTGTGTCCATCATCACATAATTGGCTAATGCTAATTAAATTATGTTCTAAGTTCCTAACAAACCATACGCTATCTATAGTGATATTTAAATTGTTACCACAGTACCAACTCCCACGATTTTGGCTTTTGCATCGTTAGCGTACGAAACGTATCCTCCATCAACCGCCTTTAACGACACAAAATTACCTATATCACCTGTCATGTGGCGGGAGCACCCGCTGTCGAGATACCACCTGCTTTTCTTACTGGAATTCTTCCTTCGTACCTTTAGAAAGAAGTACTCTTCTGAGGTACCCAATTTCTGTTGGGTCCTAACATGTTAGCGGGGAAATAACTTCTGTTAACATACGAGATATCATTCTGCATAGATGGTGATCTCCTGCTAGAATCAGATACAACAGCGGCATTTACAGGTGACTTCTTAGGTCTCCAAACATACTTAGTTTTATCAACTTTCTTTAAAGGACAGTTGTATGCATAATGACCATTTCTACCACAACAGAAACATTTAAGCTTAGGCACATAATGTTTAGCATGCTTTCCTTCAGTGGAATAACCTATCCCTGACCTACCAATGTTCCTAGGAGTACTTAACAGCATATCTAGGTTCTGCTTACCCTCAAGGAGTCTATCAACTTTCTGTTTTTCTCTATCTAAGGAATTCCTGAGTTCTACGATATCTCTCGATAAGTCACTGTTTTTCTTTTCTATTTTCTCACAGTCACATGGAATTCCCTCTATCTTAGCAGTAACTAACTCTTCTTTCAGACGTGAGATCTCTAGATCAGCCTCATGTTTTTCCCTAGCTAGTTCATCTCGCTGCCTTATCAGTTCCTTATTTAAGGAATTTAGTGACTTAATCTTGCTCTCTGCTTTTTGAAGTAACCTACACAAATCTTCCTTACTTTCTTCTATATCAGAAATAGATGAGTCACTTTCATAACCATATAAACTGTTTAGGATATGAATTTCTCAATGGAGGAAGAATGAGATACCTGATCCTCGTCAGCCATATAAGCGGGATCCTCCTCCTCACTTTGTTCCATTTCAGAGTCGTTAGATTCTGTCACCATGGCCTTCTGCTTCTCTGGTTTCTCATTGTTATTTGTTGGGCATTCATGTGCATAGTGGCCTAGTTTGTTGCACCGGAAGCATTTCTGAATTTTCTACCCGGACGTGGATATTCCCTTGTTCTTGTTCTGGAATTTTTCGGAGTTCCCTTTGAATCTCCTTTTCTGTTCGAATCTTTTGAATCTCTTTGTATGCATGGCTAGGTCGTTCATCAGGCCTTCTCGTTCATCGTCAGAATCAGATTCTTCTTGGTTTAATTTGAATGCTATAGACTTCTGATTTTTGTTTTGTGACTTCTCGTTCATTGACATTTGAATCATCTCGTAGGAGATAAGAGATCCAATCAGTTCGGAGATGCTCAGTGCTTCTAGATCCTTTGCTTCATAGATGGCAGTAACCTTGGCATTCCATTCTTGTGGCAGTGATCTCAGTATCTTTCTGACTTGTTCACTGTCAGGTACCTTCTTTCCGAGAGAAAACATTTGATTGATGATTCCCATGAATCTGGCATACATCTGGCTTTTATTTTCGTCAGATTCCGTCGAGAACAGTTCATACTGATGGGTGAGCAGAGCCAATCTTTCTTGCACAACTCGTTGGGTTCCTTCATGAGTGACTTGGAGCATATCCCACATAGCCTTTGCCGATGAGCAGGAACTAAACCGAATGTATTCTTCTCGTGTGAGTGCGCATGCGAGCATGTTTTTCGCCTTCGCGTTTCACGTGATTCCCTTTTTGTCATCAGCAGTATAATCTTTAGCGTCCTTTGGGGTTCCATCGGTCTTCTTAGCCGTATATGGTCCATTGATGATTGTCTCCCAAAGATCATAGTCGATAGCAACAGAAACTCGATCATACGATTCTTCCATACTGCGTAGTTCGTTCCATCAAAGAGAGGTGGCCTAGAGTGGGATTGACCCTCTGCAAAAACATCACTCGAAAAAGCCATTAGATCTTAACTCAGGCGTGTTAGGCCTTTCGTTGAGTAACCCGCTCAGATACCAAATGAAGTGTAAACTATGCCTAAGAGGGGGGGGGGGGTGAATTAGGCTATAAAAAATTTGGCTTGTTCTTCTTTGAAAAATACTTTTCTTTATGAAGATATTTGCAGAGTATGTTATTTCCTAGAAAGCAATACGAGTATCAAAGTTATCACCCTAACCCTGTTTCAAAATATCACGTTATTTTCAGAAATCGTTTCAACGATATCACCTAGTTATTAGCACGTGTTCCGGGTTTGTCTCACAGAAAAGTAAATAGCAGAAAGTAAAGTGAGACGAGATTTTTATACAGGTCATATCCCCAACTGGGGTTTAATCCTGTCCTTGGGGTGTGATCTCCCCAAGAGTTCCAATCAATCACTAGGTATTACCGGTTATGGTTACAAAATGATTGACCCTTACACAACCGAAGCGCTTTGGAAACTAGACCTCCACCTAGGCTGTCGCACGTCAAGTTTCGATCCACGTCGTTTACCCAGGAAACCTATTCCCCGACTGGATGCAGCTTGCTACCGAAGGGCCACCGAATCCACCGAATTCGTCCCTCCACGTGTGAAAGACTCCAACCGTGCTCCTTTGTGCGTCCAACGCGTCCGCAGACACAACACGTCCGAAAACAAGGGTTTAGGGTAGGGTGTTACTAAAGATCGCTCAAAGGGTACAGATTCGCAAGTGTAAGCTCAACACAAACTACGAATGAATTGCAAATTTCAGCTCAAAAACTCTAAGGGATTCGTTTGCTTGTGTGCTCGTTTTGTACCCTTCAAAGTGAAGTGTTTGTCTTCTATATAGACCCACGAATAGCTTCTACACTTCACAAGGAAAGTTAAGCACAGAATATGCAAGATAAAGCTCAATAATCACGTGCATTAACTCAAACAATCATGCCAAGAATAAACCAATTAAGCTCAACGGTCATGCATGATCACTTACCATAAATACCAAATATTAACGTTCATTCCACAGTAATCTCATCCGTTAGTCAGCATATTCCATATATAGTTCCACTCAGCATATATCAGTGGTAAGCTCAATCAACTGATTTCTTTCCCAAAATATGATAACCAATTCGCATCGAGAAAGATTTGATCTACTGAGTATAATGCAAAGCATACTTTCCATGTATGGTGATCTCATCCGATTTCAGCACATTCCATAAATAGACTCAATCAGCATCTTACCGCATATAAGCCCAATCAATTAATCATTTTCCATAATCCTAAGTCGCACAAGGAAAGCAGGATCATGATTCACTGATTTAAGAGTCACTTAATATCGCACTCAACGGATATCTCATTGATATTCTTTCCTAAAATAGATCAATCACATGTAAGCACTTAATCAGAATATCCTTTCCATATATACAGCATAGTCATTTATATCCGGGTGATCACATCGATATTCTTTCCTAAAATAACTCAATCTCGCAGACAGTTTGCATATCACTCAACATGATATATTTTCCATATACAGCACGCAACGAGATTCCATTCATACGAAGACGTTCATAACCAGAGATCACATCGATATTCCAGTTAAGCATAAGATCACACAAATTCGATTTTCTTATCAGTTTAATCACATTCAAGCACTTAATCAAACATTTTCACATACTTAAACATCACATAACATGCATAGCGAGTTTTCTAATTTGTACCCCCCAATTTACATAATTACTTGAAATAATCAAAACTCTCATAATCATTTGGACCAAAAAGGTCTACACATAACAGATTGTTCTGGAAGTTCTGTCCCTTTGAGTATTGTATCTTTAGGAGCCGTCTCTCGTCTTATCCTGAGTTGTTTTAGGATTATCTGCATTGTTCCATCAGAGAACTTGGCAGCTTCTGATAATAAGAATGCCTGCATCTGATTCTTCGTTCGTTGTAGGTATGTGATTGCAGGTTGTGGTTCAAGAAAAATGTAACCTTCGCCGAATTGATCATGATCCTTGTACTTATTATCAGGCTGTGTCAGGTTGAATTTTCTCATATTGCTTTCCAAAGCCATTTGAAAGTCGTGTGCAGCGTAGAACTTGATCTGCCTCAGCATGTATTCTTTAATAGCTCGGTATCCTTCTCGTTTTTCGCGAGTGTCGAGGATGAATTTGTTGCGATACAAGTTGTAAAGCTTGTTCAATTCGCCCGATGGAAAGAAAAGAAGATCGGCTTCTGTAAACCTATCGATATTCCTGTCATACCTCTCGATTACATAGACAGGGCCTATATATCTTCCCATCCCACACTCTACCTTTTGAATGTCACAGATGGCCTTTTGAGCTCTGAGATGCTACTTGTATTGCTCTGTAGACATTCCACTTCTTCCTGAGCTTTCCTAGAGCATGATCTGATGGCGAAGACCCTCGGGCGTTCTTCTTAAGTGCTCAAGACCTCGAAGACTTAGCTCGTTGGTCTCATTTATTTCTTCCTCCTCCCGCCAGATCCTTACATAATAGTCTTCAAGGAAAGGTGCATTGATCTTCGCGTTTCTCCAACGAGTTTCAAGGAAAGGTTTTCTCCTTGCTCCTCTTCTTCTCGCTCGATGCAAATGAAGTCTGACACCGACGCTCTTAAAATATTTCTGACATTTTCAATTCTCAGGCAGGATTCAGCTTCTATCTCTGTTCTTGTCAGCCATTCCTCTTCTAGTATGTATTTGTCGATGTAGACCCGAGGATCTTGAGGACGAGGGGTTGTGGTTGTTTGGACTGGTTGGGTGGAGGTCCTCAAAGAGCCAGACTAAACTTCGCCAAGGGAAGTTGTCTGGTTTGGCCCTAGCGAGGCTCGTCTAACTCCGGAGGACCTTGGTGGTGGTGGTGGATTGGATGATCAGGATAGGGAACCAGCTTCACGAATCTGAACTCCTCTTCCTCGTCCACGACTACCTGTTGTGGTTCTTTGTCTCTTGTTCTCCCCCTCAGGACGATCCTGGTCGTCAGGATCATCATGACGACGCGTCTGGCTGGGGCCTTCTTGACGACAGGTAGTCAGGTCAGGTATAACTCCACCCGCAATCAGCTTTCGGTACAGGTTTTCTTGTTCGGGATTTCGCTGATTGTCGAGCTCAAGGAGTCGAGAGATTCCGATGTCGAAGAGCTGGAGTAAGGGCATGTGGTAAGGATCAGTTGGACTTGATGCTCCTGGTGGTAAAGAGAAGATCCTAGGTTGCAACGGCGGTTGTTCCACCATGGGACCCTTTCCTTTGTCCGTTGAGGTGGTTTGGACTGCAGCCCTAATGAGTCCTTGAACCCGCGGTATGGTGATGGTTTCCACATATAGGCGGTTCTCCAGGTAGGCTGTTGTCACTCCTGTAGGAGTTGTAGAAGGTGCTCCGACGCCGCTAGGGTTAGCCGTTATCACACGTTTACAACTAAGTTCTGTACGATGGCCCTCGTCAACCGAAGTCTGTCCTACTTCAGTATCCTTGGGTCTTCCGACCTCTCCTTGCAATGCATCTCGAGGAGATGGTGCTTGGGCCGTTACGGTCACGTCACGAGGACGGACTTGTGTGGAGCTTTCACCGGGGACACTTCTCGTTGGCACACGTACAGGACTAGGTCCTCTACGGTGGCTCTCAGATGATGAGTTGCTGAAGTCATCATCTATGAGACTTCCATCCAATTCTTGAAGAGCCTTAATTATAGGCGTTTCTATGGACGTTGAGGCCTGTTGGGCAGGCTGAGGCTCGGGCAGTGTCGTAGAAATGGTGATGTTTTGAACTGACACGTGACCTGAGGTGCTTGTGTTTTGAGGGGGTCCTAGGGATTTTGAGACACTTGACTGTTGGGAGGCAAGCGAATGGTCAGGTTCGGTTTGTGTGTGCACCGTTGGATCGATTTTGGCGGCTTCTATCCTAGGGGGTGACCCGGCCTTTTCTGACTGGGGGCTTGAAACGTTGTGGTCTCGGGGACAACTGGTTGCGGTCGTTTGATCCGCTCAGCTTGTTGTCGTTCCCCGCTTGGCTGTTCAGGGATAGTTTGTTGTTGGGTCGGGTAAGGTTGTTGAGGTGCTATCTATTGTTCTGAGGGTTCTCTCTGGCCCTCACTTTCTCTTCCTCTCTCGCTCTGACTAACCCCTGGGTCAGACTCATGTGGGTTTTCCTGAGTCATGGGGTTAAATACGTTGTATTTTAGGCAGTATGCTTCGACTTCATCTGAGCTTGCCAGGGCTAATAAGTCGCGCGGAATCGGCATGGTTGTGCACTAGTACTTTTCGTCTGTCTTTCCCTTTTGAAGAAATCTTAGCTTCGGCGGGGTGAAGTTCTCCTCTGTAGGTCGTCTTGGTATCTCCTCCTTCGTTGTCATGAAGTGTTGAATCATTAACGAGAACCATCGGAGATACGGCAAGTTCTGTGGCTTTTTCGACTTCGTTCGCTGGTGCAGTTGATCGTCTAGGTCCGAGGTGATGAGCTTGGCGAAGTCGTAATTTTTTCGGAACACAATCCCGTGGAAGATGGGAAGAATTGTAGGGTTACATCTGTCCCAGCCTGAGTGCTTTGGAGAGAAGCACTTATTGACGAATGCAAAGAGTGTTCGCCAGGGATGTGGTATCATGGATTACTTGAAAATGGGATATGAATTTGCTTTGAGTGTAGTATCCCATCTTCATCATGTCCTCAATGAGATCATCCTCGGATGCCTCATCTTCGTATTGGGGTTGACTTGGCAGCCGAAGGATTTGTAGAATAAACTGCTTGGTGATCTGCACCGTCTCATGTACGATCTAGGCCTCGTAAAAGATGCTATTGTTGGCAACAATCTTGGTCTTCATCGTCCCCCAGAATTGTTGTAGATAGACGTGGGGACTTGGACTGATGCTGAGAGGGCATACTCGAGGTGATGACTCCTCAAATGGATAGGAAAATCTCGTCCTGACATTTGAAGTTGTTCAGGTCAAATTGGAAGTTGTTGTCCTTGGTCGCTATCCAGTTTGAGGTTGTGTAAACAAGATCCGCAGGTGTAGTCATTTTTGTTGTTTTTTTTTTTGACACCGGAAATTCCTGATAAAACTGCAAGACGAAAGAAAACGAGATTAGAATAGTAACATGATAAATAGCCTTTGTGTTGTAAATAGTGTGCGCTAGAATAAAATTCGTTTTTCTGAGAAATAAGGCACGGCCCAAACTATTTGGCCCATTTAATTTTGAAGTAAGTTTTCAAAAATTTCTTAAGTATGGATCGCGGGTTGGTTTTAAATGTACTTCGCGAATTGCATATCGCGATCTTGGAGGTTCGCGGGTCTGTTTAAAATTTTACTAAGTGTGGTTCGCGGGTTGGTCTGAAAGGACTTCTCGAATTGTTCAGGTCGCATGCTCTGAGGTTCGTGGGTTGGTTTTGAAGTACTTCACGAATTTCATATTGCGAACTCGGAGATTCGTGGATTGGTTTAAAAAAAAAAGACTTCGCGAAGTGTGTGGTTTGCGAATTTGTCGAAGTCAAATAAAATTTGGACTCACGAAAACACCTTTGGACCCGCGAAGGTCCGTTTTAAAAAATCAAAAAGTACTTTTCTATAAACAGGTCGCGAACCCTAAAGTTAAGCCCCTTTTCGGCGAAACAACCTTAAACGAAAAACAATGATTTTATAGTTCAAATTTTTTAAAAGATGACCCCTTTACAAAAATCCTCAAATTTTATGACTTATTTTAACAAAGACAGACAAAATCAACCACAAACACCCTGTTCTTCGAAGATTCCTCCCTGCAACACAGAAAACGAATGTGTAAGTAGAAAAGAAGTGATTTCTTACCACAGCTACGGTCGTGAAAGTGTGTGTGAGGATGATTTGGAGTAAAAAACACGCAAATTCGCAGAGGAGAAAAATTTTTGACAGATTAGGAAGCTGAGGAAATTTGGCGAGCTCAGATGATTTGACGAATTGAGAGTTTGGAGAATTGGGAGAGGATGAAGTGAAATGTCGCGAATTGAAGTAGGGTTAAGTGAACTTTGCGGGCCTGAGGATTGAATCTGAGGTTGAAATTGGGCCGCGAAGTTTTGAGGTGAAGGCCCACAGTGAATTCGCGAAGTCAGTGTAGTTCGCGAATCGGATAGTTCGCGAGTCGGAGAAACTGCTGGTTCGCGAAATAGATATTTGACTAGTCCACATTTGTGAGAATTCGCGAATTGAGACTTCGCGAACTAATATGAGTTCGCGGGCCTGTGGATTTGGGCCGCAAAGTGAAGATAGGCCCATGACGAAGTTCGCGACATGAAGGTTCAAAGTGCTTGGGAATTTGAGTTCGCGAACTAAAGGTTGAAATGATTGGAGTAGGTTCGCGAACCAAGCACAAAAATTTGATGAGTTTGGAACTCGGTCAAGAAGCAGAGTTCGTGAAGTGAAATTTGCGAATAATAATAAAAATGCTTTGAAAAGTTGAAATGAAGGATTAGCGAATTAATTGAAGAATAGATAAATTAAATTTAGGTTCACCAATCTCCCTCAAACTGATAAATGCAAAATTTTCTACTAATCTCAAACATATAGAATTTAATACATAGTCCTATAACATCAATACGACCCCATCAAGCATAAAAATATCAAAACTTCGAGTTTTTCAAAATCGACTTGTCTGAGGTAAAATCCGAAAATCGACGAAGAAAGCATCGCTTTCTTTCGCGGCGATGAACCCTCTAAAATTCGTCTATATAATTGATTATGTTGGTTGGAGCAATAACGATGTTATTGTTCAAATTATGTCTATAAATAGGCAAAACGCTAATCAAACCCACAATATCCAAATTTACCACTAACTCATCTTACATTCTCACATTTTCAGCACACTCACACAGACAAATAAACTGGATGCAGCAAGACCAAGTGAATGAGACTGAAGAATATGCAGAGTTAAGACGTAATTTTAGACACAATTTGGATATGCTGGCGTTTGAGCTTTTCCTTCTATTGTGCTTATTCATCGCTTTTCTAGCTGTTCTGTATTGTGTCCTCACAGGAAGTACTAGTTTTTGTAGAATACGATTTTAGTTGTGCTTTGATTTAATTAGTTGTCATTGTAATTAGGGGCTTTTATTGTATTTGTCCTTAGATTAGGACTTAGTTTGATATTTATACCAAGTATGTTTGGTATAAATAGATGTACAAACATTATGCTTAATGAGAGAATTTTAGTCAATTGATCCGAAAGGCTTGCAAATCTAATTCTAGAGGAAAAGTCAGAATTCATTCTCTCACTACACGAATTCTCTCAAGTTCTTCAAAGAAGGTTTTCGATCGAAATCTCATTTTATATGATTCTAATCGACTTCCATAGGATTTCAAGTCTAGGATCTAGGAGTTGATAATTGAGGACCTAACAATTGGTATCAGAGCAGATTCGTTCTGTTTTGAATCGAAAATTGTTAGAATTTGATCGAAATTTGAATTCTGGTAATGTTCTATCGAAGAACAGTTTCGCGCGAATTTTAGTTTCGATCTAGTAGCTCAATTCTGTGCTTAATTGGTTTGAATTTGATGTTTCTGTACTCGTTTTAGTGATATACATTGATTGCGAGTAGATTTGTAGCTGTTTGAACTTCAATTTAGCTGAGTCGATCGGAATTGAATGATTACTGTTCGCGCGAAGAACTATTTCGAACACATTCTAATTTTGATCAAACTCGACATGTTTTGCTTTCTAATGTGTTTAATTACGTGTTCGTGCGTATTCATCATCTGATTACGAGCAATTACGTGTAATTTCATAGTCTAATTCATCGTTTTTGGTTGAATCAGTGTTAATTGTATTCTGTGTTTTTTTGCGATAATTTCAATTTTTCTCGCTAGGTTTTTCAATCAGATTAATTTCTCGATCAAAAAACTCTGCGCGAAAATTTTTCTCGATCAGAATACTGAGTCAGGCCTAAAGTCGTTCTTTAGTAGAAAAGTTTCTCGAGCATTACTTAGCGAAAATATTTTTGGAACACCAATATTGACCTTTGCGATCGGAAAACTTACCGTCGAAAAATATTTTCGGTCAAACTATTAAAGCCTGACCTAGCGAAAATCATTTATGATCGAAAATTTTTTTCCAGTCAACGGATTTTTTTACCAAGCGAGAAACTTACTTTACGTACTGTTTCTTGCGCTCCAAATAAATTCACGATCCAATTTTTTTTCGATCGGAAGATTTTGAGCAACTTTCCTCGCTTATTTTCGATCAAACTCTAAGATTGAATCGAAAATAACTCTAAAGATTGACTCGAAAATAATTTTCGACCACTTTGGAATCAAACGCTACTAACTAATTTGCTACTTGTGAAGCATATAACATAAGTCAAACTCTCAAAACAACAAACGAAGATCCTACATCAACTCAAGAAAACAACATGGCTGCTTACTCGCTTGGTAATGACAACCGTCCACCGATACTTAAGAGAGGCGAATACACAGTATGGCGAAGCGCTTTCTGAACTTCATTGAGCTGAAGGAACAGTCCGACAACCTTCTCTTATCACTCGAGCAAGGTCCAGCTCAATTCTGGGTAAATGTACCCGGCGACAACACCGCTAATCCTCCAATTGCCCCCTCTAGGCAACTCAAAGAGCCTAGGGAATACACTGAGGAGGAAAGAGTGAGAGCAAAGGCTGACCTGATAGCCAAGAACACTCTTATGCAAAGGATCCCAAACGACATCTATCGACAGATCGATAGCATTCCAACAGCTAAGGAAATGTGGGATGAGCTGCACAAGATGATGCAGAAGACAGAAGTCATTATCAAGGCCAAGAAGGTAAAATATTCTCACAGCTTACGACTCTTTCAGAGCTAAACCCGAGGAGTGCCTACATGATCTCTATCAAAGATATCTCACACTCTTGAATGAGATGAAAAAAATAGAAATCACTAAGACAAACATGGAAACCAACATCCGATTTCTTTCCTCTCTGCCCTCAGAATGGAAAAATATATCCACTCAAATCCGACAGAATAAAGACCTTGAGGAGTTGGATATCCACGCCATGTTCGACAATCTCGCACAGCACGTGGAAGATATAGGCGAGATTCAGAAGGAGTAGAAGGGAAAACTTATCGACGACACGGTTTCCCTAGTCTCAGAGAAGAGAAGCTGAAAATCACGAAAAGAGAAGATCATTAGGCCTCCGACCCCTTCAGAGTCGGAAGACAAATCAGCATCTGACGTTGAGCCAAAGGACTTAGAATTTTATTATTGTAAGTTTGGCTTAGGCTTTGAGAATCCACGTTGCTTAACGAAAGTAGACTGCAAACAACTTTACGATATTAAATACATGGGTTTAGGACTAACAGATCTCATGGCTTTTACTAACGCAAAAGAAATAGATGCGGAAGAAGAAGCCAAGAGAAAAGCCAAGACTAGGGCTGAATTTCCGTTTTCTTACACCGAATTGAATCAAAGTGACAAAACTAGGGAACTTTCCAATGGTTGGAGCTTTGAATCAATTTATCTTCCCGAAGATTGCTCTAAATCAGAGGAAGTGAAATATCACCATTCTTAAAATTCTCTCTACATACCCCCTATAGTTAAGAAAATAGAGGGATTAAGAGCCTCTTTGGAAATAGAGAGAGAGGATTTTGAAGCTGAAAAGAAAATATTTCTAAAAGAGATGAAAAATCTCAAAGCTTCCTCCATCACAAAAGCCATTTCTCACGCATCTCCTTCAAATGACAAAATCAATCTAAAAAGCGTGAAGAAAGAATAATCACCTTCAAAAGATCAAAAACGTAAAAATAATACTTTAAAAATTTCTAACTCTAATCCTGTTTCACTTACGTCTACAGGGAGCGTAAGGCCAACATTAGAGTCGAAGATGGGAGTGTGTAGTTTAAAAATAGAGAAGGAGCCCGTAGTTTTGAATGCGTCAAAGAATAATTATCCTTCTGTACGAATAAAAGACACTCGTAGAAATAAAAGAGCCGTTACTTCTATTAAAATAATTGCTTCTACATGCTCTCTTCAGCCTACCACTTTTAGAAGCACTAATTTCGAAATATGCTCTACTTCAGCAATAAAAAATAATCATTCTAAGACAAATTCTTCTAGGAAAACGCGTAGAAAACAAGATCCAGCTATTAAGAAAGCTTATGATGCTATTCATGCCTGTTCTCACCTAAGGTATCCCGTTAAGATCGAATCCCCCAAGCACCTTAGGAGACTATCCAATGAAAAGATATTTTCCACGCTCAAGCCTACTAAAGCATTTGTCCGCGCTGAAATTAATCTTCCCTGCAAGGTTCAACCCAAATGGGTTCCTAAATCTCCGCCTAAAAAGACGAATGCCAAAAAGGCCAAGTCGTCTACTAAGGGCAAAACCAACTCAACGTCTCCACGATTGACTTGGATTGTTAAAGCTCCTACTAATACTATTTTAGGAACCATATCTGAACCTGAGAAGAAAACTGCTAATCTGAGAGGACCCATTTATAAGTGGGTACCTAAAGCTCTTTAATTTGTTTTTTGCAGATCCATCATGTGTGGTACCTCGACTCTGGTTGCTCCACACACATGACAGGAATACAAGAGCTGCTGAGCAACTACAAAGTCTGACCGAATGGTAAAGTCAAATTTGGGAACAACGATTCAGCTCCGATTCTTGGCCTCGGAGACATAATTCTGGAAAATATGACTATCAAGGATGTCTTCTACGTCGAAGGTCTCCGCCATAACCTGTTCAGCATAGGCCACTTTTGTAACAAAGGATTCCAGGTGGTCTTTATGCTGACCGGTGCAGAATATTGGACAGTCAGAACAAAGAACTCCTCCAAGGACTTCGAAAATCAAATCTGTACACAATTAATCTGACGTCCGTGCGGACCACGACAGCTGTTTGCCTCATCTCCCAGATTACAATTCAGAGGAACAACTTATGGCATCAGCGTGTGTCTCACCTAAACATCAAATCTTTTCAACGACTTTCAACGAAAAAGTTGGTTCACGGTCTGCCAACCATAATTCTACAAAAAGAGCATCAATGTTCGGCATGTCAACTAGCAAAAATGAATCGAGCATCTCATCACGTAAAGCTAGTTGCCTCTACCTCACGTCCTTTGAAATTGCTACATATGGACCTCTGTGGACCTATGCAGATACAGAATATTAATGGACGCAAGTACGTATTAGTTATCGTCGATGATTAATCTCGCTACACATGGACGAAGTTCCTCCAAACTAAGGATGAGACAGGTTACTTGATAATCGGTTTTGTGAACGCTACTCAGAATTTGCTGCAACAAACCATCCAAGTCATCAGAACGGATAACGGCTCTGAGTTCAAGAACAAGCATCTCAGTGATATTTATCAGAAACATGGGATTAGTCAGCAATTCTCGGCCGCCAAGACACCTCAACAAAATGGAGTTGTTGAAAGGAAGAACCGAACTCTGGTGGAAGCCGCACGCACGATGCTGATTCATTCTGGCCTCCCATACTTCCTTTGGGCTGAAGCAGTAAATACCCCCTGTTTCACTCAGAACAGGACGGTGGTTCACAAGCGCTTTGATAAGACTCCGTACGAGATCATTAACAAGCGAGTACCCAACATCTCCTTCTTTAAAGTTTTCGGGTGCTAGTGCTTTGTGGCGAACGACAGAGAGCAACGTGCTAAGTTCGACCCCAAAGCATTCAAAGCTACATTCGTCGGGTATTCATCAACTTCAAAAGCGTACCGAGTATACATCAAGTCCAACCATTCAATCAAAGAAAGCTACAATGTCACTTTCCACGAAGTGGCAGAGATGGCTCATGTACACCTCAGTTCAGGACCCGTGCCAAACTCGATGCCTTCTGGTCACATCAGTTCAGAACCAGTATTCACTGGTGTGTTGGCACCAAATCAACAGCAAATGGCAACAACTCGGGATTCAACGTCAGAAGAAGCTCTGAGACTTGCGTTGGACGATTTAGACTCTCTCTTTGAGCCCGTATATCAGCCAGGCACAATACCTTTAGTGGATCCCCCACTCGACGAGGTCGATGTACCAAGCTCTTCAAATGTCCCCACCTCACCCGACTCAGAATTACCACAGATCACTCTAGAACCTACCATAGTCAATAAGGAAGTCTCATCAGAATCGCTCAATCCAAGTGAAGAATCAGACTTACCTAAACCTAATGAACAACTTGAGATTACTGGAAATCTCGGTCCACAAATGGCTGATGCATCTACGTCAGCCCTGCCACATAAGTGAAAGTGGACTCGAGCACATCCAATTGATTAGTTGTTGGTGATCTTTCGAGTGGAGTACGGACACGTCATCAACACAGTCGTTTCAGCTGCTTCTTAAGCCAAAATGAGCCAACCAAGGTAGCAGACGCACTGAAAGACCTGGATTGGGTAATAGCTATGCAATATGAGATCAACCAATTCGAACGTCTTCAAGTGTGGACTTTAGTACCCCGTCCGCATAGGAAAACAATTATCGGGACGAAATGGGTGTTTAAGAACAAAAAGAATGAAGATGGGGAAGTGATCCGGAACAAAGCAAGGCTAGTCTACGTCGCTCAGCCAGAAGGCTTTGTTGATCAAGAAAATCCCGATCACGTCTATCGATTGGACAAAGCTCTCTACGGACTGAAACAAGCTCCACGTTCTTGGTATGATGTCTGAGTGATTTCCTCGTAAAGTCTGGATTCATGCGAGGAACAATCGATACGACCCTCTTCATAAAATGGCAAGACAAAGACTTGATGATCGTCCAAGTTTATGTAGACGACATCATCTTCGGATCAACAAATTCACGGCTATGCAAGAGATTTGGAGATTTGATGAAAATCAAATTTGAAATGAGTCACATGGGAGAGATGCAATTCTTCTTGGGACTCCAAGTCAGGCAGCTCGAAGGTGGCATCTTCATAAGTCAGACTAAATACATCAAGGACATTCTGAAGAAGTTCCATCAAGATCAGAGCGAGCCACTCAGCACTCTCATGTCAACAAGCTGCAGGTTGGATGCTGATCCCACTGGGAAAGCGGTCGACATCACACATTATCGCAGCATAATCGGCTCTCTTCTCTATCTCACCTCAAGCCGGCTGGATATTATGTTTGCCACCTGCCTCTGTGCTCGTTTCCAAGCCGACCCAAAAGAATCTCACATGCTTGCGGTCAAACGGATTCTGCGCTACCTCAAGGGCACCTCAACCTTAGGTTTATGGTATCCTAAGGGTACAAATTTCAAATTAGTTGTTTACACTGACGCTGATTACGCAGGTTGCCGAATGGACAGGAAAAGCACATCTGGTGGCGCTCAATTTCTAGGCGAAAAGCTAGTCTGCTGGTCATCCAAGAAGCAGAACTGCGTCTCAACATCGTCGGCTAAGGCAGAATACGTCGCGGCTGCCAGCTGTTGCTCGCAAATGCTATGGATGCGGACTCAACTTCGCGACTATGGGTACAATTTAAATAATATACCCATTTATAGCGATATCCAAAGTGCCATTGCGATTACGTGTAATCCCGTTCATCAGTCATGCACCAAACACATAGATATTAGATATCATTTTATAAAAGTTCACGTAGAAAAAGGCACGATTGACATGTATTTTGTGAACACGGAATATCAACTAGCTGACATTTTCACCAGGGCTTTGGATGAAAAATGGTTCCAATTCCTTGTCGGAAAATTAGGCATGTTGAATCTTCCGTAATCTGTGCTTTACGTGCTCCTATGTGCTTTTGCGTGAAATATTTTATTTTAAAAAAATACAATAATCTAATAAAATAATAAAAAAAATCCAAATATATTATACATAAAAGTATAATATTAGGGGAATGACGATATCTTTAGGATGCTCGATCTAAGTCACGTATAAATCTCCATGACATGCGACTGATTAATTGCTTAATTTTGTCAGTCTTAAGTCGCATTCTTGTGTCTAAAGTTCTTTCGTAAACTCCACTTGACACAAAACCACTTTATATGAGTGAGATTTCTAGCATTTTATTTCTTTCGACGGATCTATTCTTGAGCGAGTCACACAATCATTGCTTGTATAAACTAGTGATTCTTGGTCTCATACTCGCGTTGCGTTAGAACGTTAAGAAAATGATTAGGACACCTAGGAAATTCCTCACTCGGCCAAAATTATATACTTTTCAATCCTTTATCATAGCCTTTAGTCGTCCATTTTTTAGCCTTCTCCAAATTCCTTTTCTTCATTTGAAAACCCTTTGAGCCTTCAACCGACTATCTAAGCTGTTGGCGGGATGTTCAATCGAGAAAAGGAGGGGGAAAAAACGAGACGAAAAAGAAAAAGATGACAAAAGAAGGTGGAAAACGCAGACGAGGAATGCTCAACGCACAAAAAGCAGACCAAAAGAACCTGCCTCTCGATTATCTCAATCTCAAAATTTTTAAGAAGGGACATGGATCTTGCTGTGAACTTCTCCATCGATAATCTCGTACACTCGTCAGAACGGCTGGAAATAGGAGCACCACGAAGTGAACTTCTCCAACGATAATCCGGTCTTATATCGAGACAACGAGGAGAGGAGCACGGCCTTGGGTTCGAATTCCATAACTGTGAACTTCTTCAAATCGATAATCTCTGAAACCTCTCTAGGGATTAAGAGAAAAGGATCACGGTATCGGCCCGAGAACCAAGAAGAAGGACTTCGCCTTCGATAATCTCTCAGCCTCGTAGAGAAGCAGAACTTCAGCTTGAGCAAGTGCAGAAAATTTACAAAAGATAAAAGGATGAAAAAGACAAAAGGACGAAAAAGAAAACTACCGGAGAAAAGGAGAACGACGAAGGAATGGAAGACGACATAAAGCTCACTTTTCCCAAAAGTCCCCTTCCCTTCTTAGTCATAACCAAAGTGAAACCTTCAAAGTCCCTTTAATTCCAAAACAACGCTTTCTCGCTCGGTGAAATGATTAAAAGCGACTCGATCACAGGTAAATTGACTTAATATGACTTGTGTTGACTTGAGTGATATAAATATAAAAATCCCTAGTCAAAATAAATGAGCGCTAGAGCGAACCTAGCGAGAGTTGTCGAAATGGATCATACTTTGAACTTAGGACTTTAGTTTGCTGATGTGACTTGACGGCATAAAATCTTTCAAGTGTCTTGTGAATTTCTAGGCGTGACTAGGATCGAAGTAAAATAATCTGACCCCATACTATTAATAAAATTAGTATATATATAAAAGATAATAATAATAAAAATGTATATATATAGATATATAAATATTTCTTCCCACGTTCTGAATGCATATTTAGCTTGCATTGATATTGAATTGTATAAATCCGAATATTTTTGTGCTCATACCCTCACGCATTATTTTGAATACATGTTAAGGGGACCGTGTATCGAGGATAAATTCGAGTAAATGCGTGTTATATGTGCTAAGTAATTGAATTGATTTTATATGCTTGCAAGACAAATCAATTTGGTGCATTATTTGAGGGGGAGTACTTATGAATTTCATGCTATGAGTTCCAAACATATTTGATGTTTTTCTCTAAGTGTTTCAGCTTTTTCTCGAACGCTATTAAAGAGAGGACGTCACACTTCATCAAGCCAAGAAGCTCATATTATCCAATTAAATCACTCAGGGGACCTCTATTATTAAAATCTACTTGTTGATTAGCACTCACATTCTCGACATTTTGCTCTAAGTGATGCAGATTTCCCGAAAATCAGCTATGGAGCCAGATGTTACTGTTCGAAATTACAGGGAGTTAATCGCATTTATTTTAATACATAGGGGGAGCAAATTTGTGGTTATTAATTTATATAGGGGTTAATCTGAAAACACAGGAATACTTATGATCGAGAAATTGGATAGAAAATGCAATTTTCGATCCCAAGTTTCTCGAGCGTAAATAGTATTGGGCCTATTCTACTATGCCTCGAAAATGTCCAATCAGCCCAATTAGGAAAAGTTACTTTTTGCAGTCGAAAATTCCTAATACACGCATAAATCCCCAATCGAAAAACTTCACAACGTCGATAAAAATTCTCGAGCGAAAAACCCTATTAAAAATACGAACTCAAAAATCACTCAAATTCTTATTTCCTAACAGATTATCAGCTTTTTAAGGTAGAATCGACGTTTATTAGGTGTTTGCGTGCTATTAAACTTCTTTTGCATCTATATTCTGTGATTTTTCGCATGCTTCTTTGAGAATTTCTCGTCTGTTCAAAATATGAAAACTCGAACATTATTTTGCTGAGATTAAGACCTGGTTATGTGCTTATCTGTGTTAATATCTTCATCTTTAGATAGTTTTGACGTTTTCGTTCAATCTGGTAGTGGAGATTTTCAATAATCTGCTCTTATACTTAAAATCTGAGTTTCGACTTAAATGGGTTTTTGAACGTTTAAAGCTGTCGAAGAACTTTCTCGATCGCAAATAGTGTCAATCAAATTTCAATTGGATTGAGATACTGTTTGTATCGACAAAAATTTTCGATCGCTAAAATTTTGTTTAAGTCACTAAGATAGATGACGTTGACCGAAAATCACTTACCATCGAGAATTCTAAATAAGATTTTATGCGAGTGAAAAATTAACGAGTGGAATAAACAAAATAGGTGAAATTAAATTTCGAGCGCAAAACTTACCATCGAAAACAGTAGTTTCGATTTCATTTTTTTTCGGTCGTAAAATTTTTAGCGGCGATACAATTAATTTTTCGACGTTAAATTTCTCGATCGTAAAATACGCGGCGATGATTTTGTTCGATCGAAAATTTTCTCGGCGAGTGACTTAGTTTCTCGTTGACAATTTTCTCGATCGACAAATTTCGCAGCGAAAACCAATTTTAAAATCGAAATACTTTCTCACTCGATAACTTTCACGACGAAAATTTTATTCACGCGCGAAAAATTTCTCGATCGTAAATTTACACAGAAATCAATTTTCTTGATCGTAAATTTACACAGAAATTTTTCTCGATCGTAAAATTTCTTGGCTACAGTGCTACACATATAACGTTCAACACTTTAAACAAAATTTTCTAAGTCTTTTTCACTGTTGCCTACAATAACGAATAAAATTTCCCGATTGCAAATAAAATGGAGATTTTAATTAGAAATCAGCACTTAGGAAATCAAAATTGAAATTTCAATTTGTGTGCGAAAAGCTCCACGAAGTGAACAGTAGTATTAAACACTTAGAAAAATTTTCGACTAAACCTTCATATTACTTATATACATATGTCGAAATGTCATTATATCTTCAACACTCACTCTCGTATACCTCGTGCCGATTCATATATTCTTCAAGTTAATTTCGACTCAATTTAAATTCTTGGACTAATGATTTCCTTTACTTAATTGATTTTCAGATGGGCCATTACCCAACCTACAACCACATCTATGAGAAGGCCACGTATCTCAACGTTCACGACACAAATTTCCAACTCGACCTGACTACCTTCCGGTGTCCGGACGACATTATTGTGTCCATTTTAAAAGGTCATCTCCTATGGCATGCTCTTACGGTGACGGCCTCGGTGCCGATGGTCTACCTTCAATAGTTTTGGGGGATGATCAAGACCCACATCACTGACGGGGCGTACAATTTTACGACGGTGGTAGGGACGAGGCACATATGCATAAACAAGGATGACTTCGGGCTTGTCCTCGACCTCCTCTTGACAAGGGATACCGTCCGCCGCTCACCAAGCTTGCTCAAGTTCAAAGAAACGGCATCCAACACCCTTGGAAGACACTTTTTGGCATCATCAACAAGTGTCTGTCGCCAAAGCACGCCGGCTTCGATAAAGGCAACGGCAACATTCTCCGTATCTTCCACGCAATCTCCTTCTCGCGGAATTACGATTTCGCTCAACTGATCTGGAATGATCTAGCAGAACAGATCAGATAGAAGGAGAATAAACGCTCGAAGAATGTGCCGTATGCTTGGTGGTTCTCTATCATTATCAGACAATTCATGGAGATGTACGAGCAGAACATCCCTCGTCTACCTCCTGGAGGGAATTATCAACCACCTCGGCTCAAGTTCTTCCACAACCCGAAGCTAACGGATTTGGACCAGCCGTCCATGGTCATTCCGTTCGAGTTGCTACGGCTCGCAACCCCTCGGGAGCCGCATACCAAAGATTCTGCCAGGACAATCATCTTACCGAACAGATGATTAGAGGGCTCCCGACAGACTTCCATGTGAGCCCCCCCCCCTCCCAAGAACAGCACCCACCTAGCTCTGAGGCCGAACTGATAAACCAGGTGGCCCAGGAGCTAAAGCAGGAGCCTCCAACTCCGAAAATACAAATGGCTGATGAAGATGCCACGTTGATTGACGCTGTGGCAGAAGAGTTGGAACTAGAGGCTCCACAAGAACCTCTAGGTGCAGAACTGCCCATAACTGTTGGCGTGCTCCAAGGATCCATTGAGGATATCCTGATACAGGAAGCACAACCCGAAGCAGAACTCGGGCACATCTCACCTCCATTGGCGACAACGCCAGAAACTGAGGCTCTGATCTCCACGATTCAGACCAACGAGGCTCAGGTGACGGAACAAGCCCGTGAGGATGATGCACGTGAACCTTCCCCTCACACGGCTACCTTATCAGACACCGAGTCAGATGAGAATATTCGACTAATAAGACGGCCTCCAAGGCGATTGAGCATCCAACTTGAGTCCCTCTTCACCTCCGTCACCTCCACATCAGACATGGTGCCGCTCAACCCTCCTAGTGCTGAGGACCATCCATCGCTCAATCTTGAGCCGCAGCACAACCTTCTGGTGTCTGATTCGCAGGTTCAATCAGAGCCCACCACAACACAAATAGAGGAGAATCTTCAAGATTCGACTCAAGGATTGGGTGGAAGTCTCGAATAGTCACAACCTCAAGTGACTACGAGCCGGCCTGAGGAGCCGGTGTCTGCTCAAGGGTTGTCAACAGGGGACATCAGTCGACCTGGTCCATCAACGACGGACGTGTCCGTCCAGTTTGTGACTGAAGCCTAGTTTCAGGCAGCTCTCTCTGCGGCCATAATATCCTTAGAAGACAAAATAATGGAGAGAGTGCAGGCAGCCACCGAGACGTCCAGACGCGACACTGGGAAAGCACTCGTCTCCGAGGGCCCTTCAGCACAAGCAAACCCAACCCCACAACCCTCTACCACCGACCCACTCGCAGACTCCTCCATCCTCATCAATCCATATACCATACCCATCACCCAGCTCCACGACATCCTTCTCGCCCGCCTTATAGGCCTTCCCACCCGAACGCCACAGGAAGAATCTCTCTACCGGCGTCTCGTGGAGCACCCTGAGCCACCTACTCAATCCTGTCGAGGCCAAAGCTCCCGTACACGACGTCGATATGACGATCCAGACGATCAGGACCGTCATGAGGGGGAGAAAAGGCCTAGCACCTCATCGAGTGGCCAAGGCGATGGTCAAAGACAAGGCTCAGGCGCAACGCAGACAGGCGTTGGAGCAGGCCAAACCCAAACCACCACCCAAACTACCCATACAACCCACACCACGCACCGCACCACCACTCTAACCCAAATCAGCCCACCATCCTTTAGCCTAAGGACGCCTCCGCCCACACCAACGACTCTCACAAGCCCCTTGCTTCCAAAAGAAGAAGCAAGTGCCGCCATGCTCGTGGCTCGGGCGCAGACCCAAGCCACTCCCTCAATCGCTCAAGACCAACCGGGACCGTCAGGACATGGTGTCAACCCACACGAGTTCCTCGACAAGTACATCTTCGAAGGACAGTGGATGACCCACCATGTCCGACGAGCATCAAAGACAACGGCTCAAGGACGTTCGACAATTTTTACAACAAGCTTCAGTGGACCTCGTGCTAATAGACGACGAAGAACTTCAGGAATGTGAAAATTATGAACAAGATCCCCCGAGGCTTCCAGAGTTGATTGCGCAACGAGCGAATTCTCCAACGAGACAAATGCCAGGATTCGTTCGAATCGACACGCCATGGGAAAACATCAGAATCGAAATTCCCTTCCTTGAAGAAGTTCGAGAACACATTTGGAGGTCACCGGACAAAGTCAAGAAGCCGAATGAGTTCGAGCTCAAAGGGATCTCTCACTGGGATCAGCAGAAGAGAATGACCTATCTCTGGATGCTGACCCACCTTGGACCAGATGTGAGACTGGGGATGACTAAAGGACAAACAAAGAGTCATTATAAGAGTCTCTGCCCAATATGTCAGCTTCTCAGCGTCTTCTGTGCTAAAGAAGGTCTTCCAATACCGTACTACGTCATCGAGCGTGTAGACAGAACTCGAAAAGAATTAAGCGAGAGCGACCTACCGTACCTCCCTGCCGAAGAGGTGTACAATCTCTACAAGATGTATGTAGAGAAGTACAAGGGTCCTCAAGACTTCATCAAGAAAGAGGACATGAGGGAATCTACCGGTTCATGGTGCGCCATGTCAAGTACTTCGCCGCACATGACCTTCAGATGGCTCTGGAGAGCAACATAAAGAAGGTCAACATGACCACTCCGCTCAACAAAGGACCTGAGATCGAAGGGCTTCCCAACAATCACGTGCACATCAGCTCAGACTTAGGCGTCACCTATCACAATCCTAAAGAAGACTAGGATGATGCTGAAGACTGAGATTCATAAGTTCTGTGATGGGACGCTCAAGGTCATCAAGAAGAACATAGAGCAGAGGTTGGAAGAGATCAACAGAGAAACAATGCTGAGGATTCACCGGTTAGTGAGAGAACAACCGCTCCTGTTGGAATTACTGGAAGACATCGAGGAGCGCCTGGAGCTGAGGAATACGCTCAGGAACTATGAGCATGCGCTGGGCTTGTGCAGGTCGTACTATGCACGACGAGGACAGACAGCGCAGAAGAGAAATCGCACAAAGGGGGAGAATGTTGAATACGATTTTAGTTGTGCTTTGATTTAATTAGTTGTCCTTGTAATTAGGGGCTTTTATTGTTTTTGTCCTTAGATTAGGACTTATTTTGATATTTATCCAAGTATGTTTGGTATAAATAGATGTACAAACATTATGCTTAATGAGAGAAGTTTAGTCAATTGATCTGAAAGGCTTGCTAATCCAATTCTAGAGAGAGAAAATTAGAAAACATTCTCTCACTACACGAATTCTCTCTCTCACTACACGAATTCTCTCTCGAAGCTCTCAACAAAGGTTTTCTATCGAAATCTCATTCTCTATAATTCTAATCGATTTCCTTAGGATTCAAGTCTAGGATCTAGGAGTTGATAGTTGAGGACCTAACAGTTTTTGATAGCGTTTTGTTTTATGTTGAGTGTATTTTTCGCATTTGGGATGGTTTGAGAGTGTTCTTCGCTTTTGGGAAAATTTATGAATCGTTGAAGGATTAATTTGCGAAAAACACCTATTCTCCCTCAATAATTTTTGACTTTTAGAAATAAACTGCCCCTAAATAAAATTTATAAAGACTCCCCCTAAATAGAATGCCTATCGAGAATCTAAAAATTTGTTAACTCACTTACTCGCCCTCGATGCATGGATATAACATCGTCGAGAAGCTGAAAATTTGTTAACTCACTTAACTAACTTACTCCCCCTCGATGCATGGATATAACGTTTCTCCCCCTCGATGTAGTGCCATCAGCAATGGCTCTACATCGATTTATTTGAGACGAAGGAAAATTTATTTGTAAAAGAAACTAAAATCTAAAGCATAAATAAAATTCTAACTAACTATGAAACACGCATAGAAGAAAAACAAAATCGAAGCAGAGCAGATAGACAAGTAGTGAACCGTAGGGTGGCAGAATCAAAATTAGAGATTAAGATTCAACATTCCCAGTTTTGCCATTAAGAATTGGAATCGTTTTTCATCCAATGTAACATCCCGTCCCATACCGGGTGTCACTGTAGCATCCGTCCCTACCGGGACCTGTAGGGTTGGGCCCACCACACTCCGACTGATAGTCTGGCCCCACTGTACCACCATTTAACCTTTCAGCGTGCTTCGTCCTGGCTCACACGCACCCTGGGCAAACTTCCCAGGGGGTCACCCATCCCTAGGTTGCCCCAAGTCAAGCACGCTTAACTTCGGAGTTTCTATAGATGGACTCCCGAAAAGGTAGGTCGACCTTGGTGATATGAGTAGTACTATCAATTCTCTTATACGGTACTTAGCCTGACACGCCCATATGTTGCCAATCTCAGGATCCCCTATCATTCGGGTGTCGGATCGGTTCGTTCATGTACCCCTTCGCCTAGAAGCTGCCAGGAACCGCCCCTTGTCCGTGCACCACTCTGGCACCGGCGATCTGTAATACCCGTAAAATTTAATTACGGGATTTACAATAAAATTAATGGTGGAGAGTATTTAATTAGTAATCTCGTTGGATTAATTAAATAAAGAAGTTAGGAATTTGGTTGAACGATGCTTTAATGCCTTTATGTGACTTACGTGACTGCATGAGACATGTTTTATGACTTTCATGTGCCTAAATGATTTCATACTATATGCCAACATGACATGTACGAATTGGAGCGTAGACTTTGGATTTAGATTAGTTATTGATTTAGGGTTTCTAGTACATAGCATGCTAACTTAGAAAAGTTAATTTAGTATATTAAGTATTGATATCACGTTTTGGGAAATACGAATTGGTAGGAATAAATTTCGAAAAGATTAGATAGGGATCTCGAAATATTGAAGCTCGAGATCCTTTAACACCCAAATACTTAAAATCTTGAAATCTATGAATCTCAAGATCTATAGATTTCGAAAGGAACTTAAATTCGAAAGGGCTAAATATTGAAATTAGAGAATGTCGAACAAGTTGGTGTCGAAACATTGAGTACTGAATTCTAGGGTTTTCAATATGTTTCGAAACTTAGGGTAGAAGGAGAAATAAAGAGATAAAATAATACATGTTAAGTGAGATGTGATAAGTGTTAATATAACCTTTGACATCATTTGTCTATTACTACACGCAATAACATAGGTAAGAAGCTAGGAAATAATTAAGGTGTTTTGTTAATAAAACTCGAGGCATTGGGAGTTGGGATTATAGGAGTCTCTAAACCTAATCGAAAATTAAGATGAGATGAGAATGAAATAAAAGATGTTGATGTCATTTACCTATCTTCACCCGCAAGACATAAGTAAACAATTAGAAAAAGGAGTTAAGAAGTTTCATTGGCAAACTATCAAAGAACCGGATTAAGGGAGGAAGAACTGTATTGAAATCTCACACAAAGCTTGGAGAAAAGGGTATAATTTACTACAACTCTGTATTTCCATGCGTAATTAATGTGTTTCAATGTGTATTAGATACAAAAAGTTAAAATTGGAGTAAGTATAAATTCAGCTGTCAAGGGTTTTGTTTCGAAGCTTTTAGGACATCATGTTCTTAGGAAAGTATATTCGATTTAAGCTTAGGTGGTGTTCGTAACAAAAAGAGTGATATAATTTCTTCAGATTATAAACCTCGAAGCCATGGTAGTTTTGCAGGAATAACTGCGAGGTCTTTAGGAAGAATTAAGAATATCGAGGGTCACGTCGAGATTCTCCATGTCGAAATTATGTATGGATTAAAACTCGAAATGTGGTATATCATTAAAGCAAAATCGAGATTTGTCTTCGATATTGGTATCTCGAAACCATATATGTAATCTCGAAACCACCTATCGAGATTTATCAAACCATATCGAGATTCTAGATTAGGATTATAATATTGAATTATAATTTCAAAGACACATATTGAAATCCTTACACATAAGCTATATCGAGATCTTTACTTGTAATATCGACATATATAAGTTTCGAGATCTTTGTGTGTAATTCCAGTATCGAAATCATATACTGTTCAAAGCTCGAGATCCATTTTTAGTCTTGTCGAGATTCTTATGAAGTTCAAAATATTATTTTCCAACTTAAGACAAAGTTCGAAATTTTAGGGTTTCAAAATTCATAAAAGTCGAAACTAGGGTTTTCTAAATTAAGCCATTTCAATGAAACCGTAATTATACTAACAAACCCTAATTTTATATGTTCCTATATTTAGGGTTTGAAGGTTAGCGACTTACCGATAAACTAATAGCTAAGGATACCAGGTAAGTGGAAATCGCAACTACAACACATAATTTTTGTGTGTATGAAATTATGTGTTATGTGTTTTTATGATTTTATGTGACGTGTCTATGTGACGTAAATTTACGTGATATTTATGTGATGTAAATTATTCTATGAATATTGCATGCATGTTTACATGATTCATGGCATGAGCATATGCACGCACGACTAGTATGAGAGTCCGGGAAATAACGTGCATGAGTATAAGATCGCTTGAGAGCGAAGTATATTTGCCGATATAGGCATTTGTGTCGACTCAATGATGAGTCACGGCTCTTCTATGCTACCACGGCGATTTACGAAGCCGAATTACCTGATTCACGAAAGGTAGGGGGAATACCCCGTAGCGGGAGATGCAACCTGGAGGATGCGACTCGAGGGTATGAGCGGCACCGAGGGAACCTCGAGTGTTGACGACCTCGTAGTAAGCTACCAGTGAGAAGAGCCCGCGTGTCAGACCGCATTGGGATGGAAAGGCGCCTTAGGGTGTCCACAATGATAACACGCACATAATACTTCCACATCAGCTTTTCTCTACATTTTCTTATATTTTATTCTATAACACTTTTATTCTACTTTTTCCACAATAATAGCACCACTATAACACGGACCCACAACAATAAATAAATATTTTTTTTCTCCCTCATTCTCTCTCCTCATAATATTTTAATATTCTATAACACAGTGTCATAAATATGACGCAGTGTCATACTCATGACACATCCACAATGATGGTGTGTCATATAAAGTGCCAAATAAGCACATATGACACACATATAAACCACCATTGTGGTTACCCTTAGGGTTAAACGAAATTTGTGTGCCCGGGTTAGCCTCTCAATGGGACTGCATTGGGATTGAAAGGCACTAGTAGCCTCTCAGTGTGGATCACACTGGGATTGAAAGGCATTAGTAGCCTCTCAGTGTGTACCGCATTGGGATTGAAAGGCCCCAGAGGGTTACGCACAGATTGAGTACTCGGGTTTAGCCTCCCAGTGTGTGTACTGCCACTTATACCCTTGGGGGTTTGAGCTCTATATGGTGCATAGTAAGATTGAAAGCCGAAGGGGCCCAAATATGAAAGAAAAAGAATGAGAAGGTCATGAGGAGTTAATAGCATTGGCGCGAATGCCATCGCTATTTAGGTCACGTGCATTGCATGCATGGTTTTCACTTACTGAGCTTTATAAGCTCATTCCACGTTGTTATGTGTTGTAGGACCCCGCGATCACGGTACGTGATCATTTTCACGGCGAGGCCAACTTTTGAAGCTTCCGGGGGCTTTTGAGATGGAAGTGTGTGCATGGATGCGACCTGATGGAGGCCCGTAGATAGTTTTATTTTGACACGCTTGCGCGCTTTCCTATGTTATTAGGACCCAGGATGATTTTGTAGGAACCGTTACGATTCCTTTTTATAAAAGGAAAGATTTTATCCGAAATTTCATACGATGTATTTCGTTATTACGACATTAGTCGCGTAGACTAGTTAAGAAATAGTGGTGGAAGGCGGGGCTGCCACAGGTGGTATCAGAGCTTAGGATATAGGTTCTGCAGATTGTCCATGTACACACACTCAAAAGCACGGAAGCGGCATTGCTTGTAAGTTTTATGTTTTTATAAATTTCTGGTATTACATGATTTATTGGTCTTAGGAACGTTAGGATAACGATGGGTAGAACAAGGAATGAGAATAGTGGGGGTGCAGATAAAGGTAAAGAAACCGCAGCCCCTGCTGATAGTCGGGATGCGACTATTCTCCAACTCGCGGAACTAGTCCGCCAACAATCTGCCCAAATTCAGCAACTAGTCCAGCAACAAAACGCTGGTGGGCAATCAAGCAACGGATCCTCTCAGGCTGACAGGATCGAAATGGTCGGGGAGAGATTTCGCAAACTTAACCCCCAACTATCGAAGATGCTCTTGACCCAACCTCGGCTGAGGATTGGCTCCGAACCCTAGAAACCATGTTCCAACATAGCCGTACCCCTGGAACAGAAAAGGTCTTATGCGCTAGCTACCTATTAAGGGGAAGCGCAGGTCATTGGTGGGATACCATACTATCTCTCGAAGATCCCTTGACAATGACCTGGGAGCGTTTCAAAGAACTCTTCCGAAATAAGTATTTCACTGCTCCCGTCCGTGCCCAAAGGATGAACGAGTTCATCAATATCCGCCAAGGAGCAATGACGGTAGCAGAATATATTCGAAAGTTCGAACAGCTGTCTCGATTTGCAACCCACATGTTGGCATGGCTGGATTCCAAGGGGTTACTTATGCCCAAATGGCGGAACGAGCACTGATGGCTGGACAAGCTGAAAGCCGAATTGTACGAGCCCAGGAGATTAAAAGGAAGTTCGAACAAGGACCCAAAGGGATGGGAATAACCCGAAGAAACCGTTCGTTCCCAAGAACGTGAAACCTAATTTCCAAAACCGCCATGGACCACCTCAACAAACGAATCAGAATCAGGGGAGACCCAACCGAATGCACCCGTATGCCCAACCTAATTTCCAGGCGTCTGTTTCTCCCAAAACTCCACCTGCTTTAAATGTGGCAAGACAGGCCACTACTCCGTAGCCTGCCTAGAAAATGCATCTGGAAGTTAGGGAACGAACCGGGCCAAGCCGCCGACAGCACCCGCTCGGGTATATATGCTTACGGCGGAAGAATCTGAAAACAACCCATCCGAGACGGAAGGTACCCTCCTAACCGATTAAACTTCAACATGCATTCTAGTGGACTCATGAGCCACATTTTCTTTGATATTCTCCCACTTACGTGGTAAGACTCGGGACTTCTTTCAGCCGACTTGGTTGATACCAGTTCGAGTGTCGACCTGAATCGTGATCGTAGTAGATAGGCGTTCGAAATAGGAAGTCACGCCTGAATTCCTGAAACCTAAGATCCAATAATATCTGGGGTATATTGCCCCAATCTTTTGATTATCTTGAGAAACATATTCGTTCGGTATCAGAATGGCACAGTGGAAGCGTGATGGATTCTAATAACTTTCAGTACCTGCCTAAGTTAGAACTATAATTATTCTCGTTAGCTCATCAAGATAATACGGGTTCCATTGACTGGAACAACCTTCATGTTTACATCACCAAGATTCTATTCCTTTCGATCCTCGAAAATTATTTGAGGTTCCTTTATAATTCCTAGGGTGAATTTCTATCACCCAACCAAGCCAGATCAACTCCCTACCAATCGTCACCCTGAATTATTTCAGCTGACGGAATTTCGGGGGCAAAATTCTTTCAAGGGGGGAGGATGTAATACCCGTAAAATATAATTACGGGATTTACAATAAAATTAATGGTGGAGAGTATTTAATTAGTAATCTCGTTGGATTAATTAAATAAAGAAGTTAGGAATTTGGTTGATACGATGCTTTAATGCCTTTATGTGACTTACGTGACTGCATGAGACATGTTTTATGACTTTTATGTGCCTAAATGATTTCATACTATATGCCAACATACCATGTACGAATTGGAGCGTAGACTTCGGATTTAGATTAGTTATTGATTTAGGGTTTCTAGTACATAGCATGCTAACTTAGAAAAGTTAATTTAGTATATTAAGTATTGATATCACGTTTTGGGAAATACGAATTGGTAGGAATAAATTTCGAAAAGATTAGATAGGGATCTCAAAATATTGAAGCTCGAGATCCTTTAACACCCAAATACTTTAAATCTCGAAATCTACGAATCTCAAGATCTATAGATTTCGAAAGGAACTTAAATTCGAAAGGGCTAAATATTGAAATTAGAGAATGTCGAACAAGTTGGTGTCGAAACATTGAGTACTGAATTCTAGGGTTTTCTATATGAAATAAAAGATGTTGATGTCATTTACCTATCTTCACCCGCAAGACATAAGTAAACAATTAGAAAAAGGAGTTAAGAAGTTTCATTGGCAAACTATAAAAGAACCGGATTAAGGGAGGAAGAACTGTATTGAAATCTCACACAAAGCTTGGAGAAAAGGGTATAATTTACTACAACTCTGTATTTCCATGCGTAATTAATGTGTTTCAATGTGTATTAGATACAAAAAGTTAAAATTGGAGTAAGTATAAATTCAGCTGTCAAGGGTTTTGTTTCGAAGCTTTTAGGACATCATGTTCTTAGGAAAGTATATTCGATTTAAGCTTAGGTGGTGTTCGTAACAAAAAGAGTGATATAATTTCTTCAGATTATAAACCTCGAAGCCATGGTAGTTTTGCAGGAATAATTGCGAGGTCTTTAGGAAGAATTAAGAATATCGAGGGTCACGTCGAGATTCTCCATGGCGAAATTATCTATGGATTAAAACTCGAAATGTGGTATATCATTAAAGCAAAATCGAGATTTGTCTTCGATATTGGTATCTCGAAACCATATATGTAATCTCGAAACCACCTATCGAGATTTATCAAACCATATCGAGATTCTAGATTAGGATTATAATATTGAATTATAATTTCAAAGACACATATTGAAATCCTTACACATAAGCTATATCGAGATCTTTAGTTGTAATATCGACATATATAAGTTTCGAGATCTTTGTGTGTAATTTCAGTATCGAAATCATATATTGTTCAAAGCTCGAGATCCATTTTTAGTCATGTCGAGATTCTTATGAAGTTCAAAATATTATTTTCCAACTTAAGACAAAGTTCGAAATTTTAGGGTTTCAAAATTCATAAAAGTCGAAACTAGGGTTTTCTAAATTAAGCCATTTCAATGAAACCGTAATTATACTAACAAACCCTAATTTTATATGTTCCTATATTTAGGGTTTGAAGGTTAGCGACTTACCGATAAACTAATAGCTAAGGATACCAGGTAAGTGGAAATCGCAACTACAACACATAATTTTTGTGTGTATGAAATTATGTGTTATGTGTTTTTATGATTTTATGTGACGTGTCTATGTGACGTAAATTTACGTGATATTTATGTGATGTAAATTATTCTATGAATATTGCATGCATGTTTACATGATTCATGGCATGAGCATATGCACGCACGACTAGTATGAGAGTCAGGAAAATAGCGTGCATGAGTATAAGATCGGCTGAGAGCGAAGTATATTTGCCGATATAGGCATTTGTGTCGACTCAATGATGAGTCACGGCTCTTCTATGCTACCACGGCGATTCACGAAGCCGAATTACCTGATTCATGAAAGGTAGGGGGAATACCCCGTAGCGGGAGATGCAACCTGGAGGATGCGACTCGAGGGTATGAGCGGCACCGAGGGAACCTCGAGTGTTGACGACCTCGTAGTAAGCTACCAGTGAGAAGCGCCCGCGTGTCAGACCGCATTGGGATGGAAAGGCGCCTTAGGGTTAAACGAAATTTGTGTGCCCGGGTTAGCCTCTCAATGGGACTGCATTGGGATTGAAAGGCACTAGTAGCCTCTCAGTGTGGATCACACTGGGATTGAAAGGCATTAGTAGCCTCTCAGTGTGTACCGCATTGGGATTGAAAGGCCCCAGAGGGTTACGCACAGATTGAGTACTCGGGTTTAGCCTCCCAGTGTGTGTACTGCCACTTATACCCTTGGGGGTTTGAGCTCTATATGGTGCATAGTAAGATTGAAAGCCGAAGGGGCCCAAATATGAAAGAAAAAGAATGAGAAGGTCATGAGGAGTTAATAGCATTGGCGCGAATGCCATCGCTATTTAGGTCACGTGCATTGCATGCATGGTTTTCACTTACTGAGCTTTATAAGCTCATTCCACGTTGTTATGTGTTGTAGGACCCCGCGATCACGGTACGTGATCATCTTCACGGCGAGGCCAACTTTTGAAGCTTCCGGGGGCTTTTGAGATGGAAGTGTGTGCATGGATGCGACCTGATGGAGGCCCGTAGATAGTTTTATTTTGACACGCTTGCGCGCTTTCCTATGTTATTAGGACCCAGGATGATTTTGTAGGAACCGTTACGATTCCTTTTTATAAAAGGAAAAATTTTATCCGAAATTTCATACGATGTATTTCGTTATTACGACATTAGTCGCGTAGACTAGTTAAGAAATAGTGGTGGAAGGCGGGGCTGCCACACGATCACTCTCCGCCCTCATCGGCCCCGGGCATCACATCCAATGCTTTTGTAAACAAATCGGCTAGTTGAATCTCCGTATTGACGAAATACATTTCAATGATGCCTCGTTCTACTTGGTCCTTGTGAAGTGATATCTTAGCTCTATATGCTTAGTGCGTGAATGGTGAACAGGATTGCACATAATTGCTATGTCACTTTTGGAGTCACAATAGATAGAAATTCTATTAAAATCAAACTCGTAATCTCGTAGTTGGGTTCTTATCCACAAAATTTGTGAGCAACAACTTGCGGCGGCAACATATTCTGCTTTTGCCGTGAAGTTGACACACAATTTTGTTTCTTAGAAACCCAACATACGAGTTTATCTCCAAGGAATTGGATGTTGCCCGATGTGCTTTTCCTCTCTAATCTGTAGCCTGCGAAATCTGCATCAGAATACCCTATTAGTTGCATACCTGAGTTCTTAGGATACCAAAGCCCGAGGTCTGGTGTGCCCTTCAGATACTTTAAAATTCTCTTGACAGCATGAAGATTGATTCCTTGGGATTAGCTTGGAATCTAGCATAGAGGCATGTGGCGAAAAGAATATCGAGTCGGCTAGCAATGAGATAGAGCAGAGACCCAATAATTCCTCTGTAGTGGGTAGTATCTACAGATTCACCTAGGTGATCTGCGTCAAGTGTTCACGAGGTCGACATTGGAGTACTTGAAGATTTTCTCTTGTCGATCCCATATTTCCTGAGAATGTCGTGGACGCACTTGGATTGATTGATAAATATCCCATCCTGAATTTGTTTGATTTGCAGTCCAATGAAGAAAGACATTTCTCCCATCATACTCATTTCAAACTGTGATTTCATCAAAGTGCTGAATTCGACACAGGGTGGGGTTGGTAGTGCCGAAAATGATGTCATCCTGTTGGTCCTTATTGCACCAAACAAGGAATCAAAGAGGCATGGATGGGATGAAAAGGGAGAGGATCTCACCTTAAAGTGTGTGTATTGTGTGAAAAGTAGGGTTTGCCTTTTGATCTTTGATTACCTTCCAAATAGTGCTTGAAAAACCTTATATACCATATTAAACCTAGGTATATTAAGGCCCAAACACTAAAGATTAAACTAATTACAATCTAGTCCAAAGCCCAAGCTAAAAGGATAATTACAATAGATAACCCAAGACGTAAACTAATGACACAATCTATTAAATATCCTAACAATCTCCCTCTTTGTGTCAATTGTTGGGAGTCTTGGATCTTGGGTGTAGTGATGGTGGATCAGCGAATGTGTGTTTCGCGAAGGCCTTGCTTGAACTCGAAGGCGCGGAGATTCCTTCGAAGAACGATTCGATCAGCTATAGTGTCAATGAACTTCGCGAATTTGGATCGGAGTGTGGGTCTTCTTCCGAAAGAATGCGGCAAATCCTCATGAGCTTGTCTTGAATGATGGTGAGTGTCCCATCCGAGAACTTTGCCACTTCGGAGCAGCGTAGTAGCCTCATCTTTCCCTTGTAGTTTGAGTAGGCGACCGCCGGATCATCTCCGTCGATCACATCGCCCTCTCGATAGTCGTCCGCATTCTTGAAAGATGGGTGAGTCAGGTTCACCTTCTTTAGGTTGTGCTCCACCGCCATCTGCAGATCGTGGGAGGCGAAGAATCTCACCTGTCTGAGCATGTGCAGCTTGAGAGCCACGTAGCCCATAGTGACCGGTTCAGCCTGTACGAGATGCCCAGAACCTTTGGTGATGAGTCTGAACTGCTTCATGGATTCCAGCATGCTGTACAGATCACCCTGGCGCAGAAACTTGAAGTCTGCCTCGCTTACTTCACTGCAGCTCTCATCCTGCTTCATTACCGTGAACACTGGATAGTGGACACGTCCTTTCGACACGCGGCGAATGGTAGTGACTTTGCATATGGGAGCCCGATTCATCTCAAGCACGATGTTCTCCTCATCGGACAGCGTCCGCTTTGTGCACTTGCGGCAAAGGAGACTCCATCGGTAGAGCTTCTTCTTCTTCTCGCTCCAGTTTTGGATATTCATCAGCTCGTATTCATCGAAGACCGTGATGATCTGCTCCTTGCGCCGCCAGATCCTCTTCCTAATCTCTTCTTGGAATGGTGCGGTGATCTTCTTGTTTTCTCACGGTGCTTCTGGCTTATCCGTAGTGGGCACATCCGGTTGAGCAGCAGGAGCCTCAGCTTGCTGCGCTTGAAACCGTAGGATGTTCTCGAGCTCGGCGGGTTCAGCGTCGTACTCCTCCCCGTTCTCGTTGTCTGCAGTGTGGATCAGCGTAAGCGATGCTTCCTTTATCAGACGTCGAGCATTCTCCACCAATTTCCTGGCTGCTACTGCGTCGGCGGGTGTGTAAAGCCATTCATCGTTGAAGATGTAGGCCTCGATCTTGTTCTGCGCGCAGTAGAAGTCCTCGGAAGCCATGTAGGGGTCGGTATTGAGAGGGGTATGACTGTGAAATAGCGAGGGTGTTGCGTCGGAGGAGGTTGTGGATTGTGGGGATGGTTGTGGTGGAGATTCTGGGGGCTCGGTTGAGGTGATGGTTTTGGCGAGGATGATTTGGGTGTCGGGTGGCGTAGATGTTGTGGTGGCCTCTAATGTCGATGTGACAGTTAGAGGTTCCGAAAAGGTGGGTGGAGAAGGTGCGGTGGTGGTTTCTAACGTCGATGTGACGATTAGAGTTTCGGAGACGGTTACAGTAGGTGTGGTGAGAGTGAATTGGCTAGTGACTCGGGGTTAATAGGATGGGATTTTTGGCTGGTGGGGTGTGAGGTTTCTGTCGCGGGCATCGTTTCAGGTGCAGAGGAGGAAGGCGGCGTCGATTGCACAAGTCCTTGAGATTGGCCTTGCTGCCTATTCTCCCCCTCGCGTCGATCATGATCATCGTCTTGATCGTGTTGTCTGATCCTGCTAGACTCGCCTTGAGCGCGGCAAGTCATCGGCTGAGTCATGATATCCTTCATTCGCTGTTCCTCCTCGTCTAGTACCGTCATTGACTCGAGTCGGGCTCGGAGGATGTAGAAGAGCTCCTTTGCAGAAATGGAGGCAAGAACAGCTTCGACGTCCTCATGTTGTGTTGGTGGTGGCGTCTCCGGGGCCACAGGAAGAGATGCGCCTATCGGGAAAGCTATCTTAAGAAGAATCTATCTGCTCAACACGAATTCCCATCGTCAGCTGCTTTTGATTTCAAATAGGCCTACATTCTTTTGCTTACACCTTTGCCTTTGTCGCGGGTGGACGCATCGAGACCCGCATAGACTTTATCTAGGATGGATGCCTCGAGAGTCTTTGCAAACTCTTGAAGGCGAGCCTCTAGCGCGGTCTCGGTGACGAAACAGGGTAAGTCTAATAAGTTGGAGTCACGAAGAATTCCAACTGACACCGAATCGGAAAAGAGAGCCGATCGGCCGCCCGTTTGCACAGGACGGGAAAAGATGGGGTCACTAAGACTTCCCGTTGGCATCATCGATGAGACAGACTCAAACGATTGATGGCCTAGGCTCACAGTTGTGTTGATGTTGGCCGTGCTAGGTCTTCCGCTCTCAGTCACAGAGACATCACCCAGCGTTCTGACAGAATCACGAAGACTCTGTTGTGCAGTAAAAAGTGTATGTGTCCTAGAAACATATGAAATTATGGGGAGTGAGGGCACTATACTCGATGTGATTGAAGAGGATGCAGTCTGAGGCGGAGGACTGCTTGTTTCAACATCGACTATCTCCAAGTGGGATGTCGATGGCATACGTAGCTCCTCGTGGAATGAAGTATCTTCCTGTAGAGAGGAAGATAAGTGGATTGGTGGGGTTGTTTGCGTGGTTGAGCCATGTGCCACGTCTTCTACTCGGGAGGTGAACACATCACCTCCTGCACCTATGCGTTGGGCTCGGCTTGTTTGTGACTGAGGAAGTCGATCGTTTTTCCGTTTTGATCGACGCTCCGTGGTGCGGCTTACGTCATCCTCGTGCGACCGTTTTTTCGGTACGCGGGTGGAAGAGGATGCGGCGCGATTCGATGACTTTTTAGTAGTGGAGGTGGGGTTTTGGCTAGTCCCGGGGTTAGGAGCAGCGGGGTTGGTCTGCTCCGTAGGGACAATGGGTAGGGGATTCTCGCGAAATGAAGCGGTGGAGGCGAGATATTCTCGAACGTGCGGATTTGTCGGGTCGGCATAGGCAAGTACTTCGTCCGGGATGATCATAGCGTGTCGATCTTTCGCCGTAGTGTGTTTCTTGGCGAACTTCTCGACAACGGGTATCACGAAATGTTCACTCGCCGGGCGGATGCGGATGCGGGTGGAGAATATGCGGAAGTGTTTGATGAGCGCTGGGAGCCATCGCATGTAAGGGACGAAGCGGTTCTTGAAGTCCTTGGCGATTTCCCGATCGCGACGTTGAACCATAGAGACAAGATCCATCCAGATGATCTCAATGTAGTTGTACTTGTGGTTGTGTGCGATGCCGGTTAGGATGGTAAGGATTTGGTGGTTCCCGCGGTCCTGGCCAGCATGTTTACCTGACATGCATTTGTTCAGTAGGAGGTACAGAGTCCGCCAGGGTTGAGGTAGGTTGCGTGTGGTGACTTCACTGAGAACGAGTGGGCCTTTCTTCTTCTTGTTTTCTGGTTGATAGCCCAATCTGTCGATGTCGTCGATGAGTTGTTCGTGCATCGGAAGTGGTTCGTAAGGTGAGTAGACAGGGAGTTGAAGTACTTCTTGGACAATCTTGCGAGTGAGGACTACGGTTTCTTGATCGATTTCGGCGGACATTGCTGAAGTGAGGTAGTGTGGTCCAGCAATCCGCAATGTGTGCCAGAACTATTGGAGATAGACTTGGGCTTCTGGCTCGCCATGAGTGAGGGCGTGTCGGAGGGGATGCCCTTTGAGGATCTCTATGATGATGGGGGCATCGCACCGAAAGCTGTCCAAGTCCACCATGTGATTGTTTGGTATCAAGGCAGCCCATCGACTTGTTGGAAAGACCTGCTCGATCGGTGGGACAAATGTCAGTGTATTGAGCTCGATGCGAGCGACGTCCCTTTGGATTGCTGCAGCCTCAAGTGCTTCAAGTGCTCTTGATTTGTGTTGGTCATATCTGTGCTCGACAGTAATTGTAGCATGATTAGTACGGACTAAATCGCGAGAAGATGGATATAAGTAAGTTGTGGGTGAAACAATAAAACGAAACATAAAAGAGCCCAAAATCGTAAAGATAAAAATAAAATTAAAATTAAAGGTAGCTTAGAGTCCTTTTGAAATAAAATTGTTAAGATTGAATGACGATCACGTGATGGCGAATTACGACAATTTCCTAAGTTGTCCAAACATCTCGCAGTTAAAACATTTTCTCAAATTGTATTAAAGTTTCGCAAGTAGAGAAATTTCCAAGTTGGTAAAAATTTCGCAGGTTTTGAATTTTCTCAAGTGGTATGAAGGTTTCGCGGGGTGAGAAAACTTTGAAGAAAATTTGCTCAGGTGATAAAATTTCTCGGTTTGAAATTTCTCAGTTTGACAAGTGATAAAATTTCTCGGATTGACAATTTTCTCAGGTTGAGAAAGTTGCGTGATCCGAAAAAAAATGATGCATGGGTTGAGAAATTACTGAACCACTGTAGCTGCGAAAGAATTTGATCAGCACGGATCCGAGAAAAATTGAAGTTCATGGTTTGAGAAATTATTTAGTCTCTGTAGTCGCGAAATAGTGAAGCTGCGAAAAGATGTGATATGAAGTGATATGAAGTGAAGGGTATGAAAATTTCGCGGGGCATGACTCACTGTAGCAGCGAAATTTTAACGGAAGGAAAAAAATTTCTCGGATAAAAACTTTCGCGGGACTTCACTTACTGTAGCAGTGAAATTTATCGTGAGAAATTTCTCGGATGAAATTTTCGCGGGACCTCACTCACTGTAGCAGCGAAAATCTATCGTTAAAATATATTCTCGGAAGAAAAAAATTTCTCGGTGAAGAACACAGTGCAAAAGTGTACGAAACGACGCTATGATTTTTGCCTCAGAACCACTCAAATCTTAACCAAAATGCGATAAACTGGACTCAATCGACTCGAAATTGGACGGGCAATACATATTTGGGGGTTTTATACACCAAAATCGTATCATGCGGCCGAATCGAAGCCGAGAAAATAATCTTAAACCTAAAATTTTTAACAAAACAACGGGGCAAAATCATGATAAAACGAACGGAGATTGGTTTATTTGGGGTGTATTCATACCGAAAAGCTGATTTGCAACGACGAAGTGTGCAGGAAAACGGATTATCAAGGCAGATTGAAGAAGACGACGATTCGAGAGGTTGAGAAATTTTCGATGGGGAGGATGCGAAATTTTTGAATTTTTTCGGGAAGTTGAAAGGGTTTGTAAAAAGAGTTAAGTATTTTGAGGGTTTTGTGACTGTTCATGCGAGATATTGAGTAAATGGGCCAAATTTCGCGGGCTTGGTCAAAATTGGGTCCAGTTGGTCCAATTTTGACTCCGTTTGACCCAAATATTTTTTATTTTTTTTTAATAGGAAAAATCAGAAACTCCCCCTTAATCGAAACCTCCCCCTCAAGAGACATAATTCAGGCTACTTCGCGAAATTTACACACGACACATAGAAAATGGAGTAAAATGAAGAAAAATATACACTTTATCAAAGTTTATGTAGGGTCGATTGATCATAACTGAAGATTCAACATGCCCAACATAGTCACAAGGTGTTGGAATCGTTTGACATCCAACGGCTTTGTGAAAATGTCGGCCAGTTGATCTTCGGTAGTGACGTAGTGCAATTCAATTGTCCCTTGTTCGACATGTTCTTTGATGAAGTGGTGACGAATATCTATATGTTTCGTTCGCGAGTGATGCACTGGATTACTCGTCATCGCAATCGCAATCTTCGAGTCACAATAAAAGGGAATTTTATCAACATGAAAATTAAAATCTCGTAGTTGGGTTCTCATCCACAAAAGCTGTGAACAACAGCTAGCGGTGGCGACATATTCTGCCTCCGTCGACGAAGTTGAGACACAGTTTTGTTTTCGAGAAGACCAACTCACGAGTTTACCGCCCAAGGATTGCCCAAAACACCTTTGATCTTTCTCGGAATCGAACGAAACGGGATTCAAATCGATATAGATCGATCCACTTTTGCTCTGATACCACTTGTTGGTCCTTATTGCACCAAACAAGGAATCAAAGAGGCATGGATGGGATGAAAAGGGAGAGGATCTCACCTTAAAGTGTGTGTATTGTGTGAAAAGTAGGGTTTGCCTTTTGATCTTTGATTACCTTCAAATTAGTGCTTGAAAAACCTTATATACCACATTAAACCTAGGTATATTAAGGCCCAAACACTAAAGATTAAACTAATTACAATCTAGTCCAAAGCCCAAGCTAAAGGATAATTACAATAGATAACCCAAGACGTAAACTAATGACACAATCTATTAAATATCCTAACACATTCACATAGATCTGCACAAGCATGATATCGGAATCATCTTTCTTGACGAATAGTGTGGTATCAATTTTCCCTTTAGTGAAGCCTGAGTTGATAAGGAAGTCGGATAAAACCTCGTACCAGGCCCTTTGAGCTTGCTTTAGCCCATATAGTGCCTTGTCGAGTTTGTATACGAAGTTCGGATGTTCTTTATTGAGAAATCTGTCTGGCTGTGAGACGTATACTTCTTCCTTCAAAATTCCATTTAAGAAGGCAGTCTTTTACGTCCATTTGATAGACAGTAATGTCTTTATGTGCTGCATAAGCTAGGAACAATCTGATCGCTTCAATCCTTGCTACAGGGCAAAGGTCTCATCGTAGTCAATTCCTTCTTGCTGATTGTATCCCTTAGCTACAAGCCTAGCCTTGTTACGGATTACCACACCATCCCCGTCTTTCTTGTTTTTAAACACCAATTTTGTTCCGATCACTGTCTTGCCTGTTGGACGAGGAACTAAGTTCCAGACCTTGAGACGCTCGAACTGATTGAGTTCCTCTTGCATAGCTACTATCCAATTCGACTCGCCTGGCTCAAGAAGCACGTAAAATTACACTCGTTTGACAGACCCTCTATTTTTGATCCTTCGTTAAGTGGGTACTTGATCTCAGAGGCAGTAGCGTTGTTAGCGGAAGCTGGTGAGTCTTCTGTCTGTGCAAGAGGGATCGAGTTATCAATGTCTGAGGGTGGTACTGATTGTTCAGGAATGGGTTCGAATTCAGAAGTTGATGGACTGGGACTGGGTTCTGGATTAGGAAGGGAATCATCAGTTGTCCTGTTTTGGTATGTGGAGAAGTACATATGTTCAAAGAGTTGATCCAGATCCATTTCCTCTTGAGGTTGTTAACTGAAACATGTTGGGTGGCAGTGTCTTGAGTCGCCAGCTGCATATTGTGGATTTTGCCCTAACATTTCCTTGTCTAATCCTGGTTCTGAACTATTGTGCTCAGAAGCCCCACTTGAGGACTCTCCTAATTCCGTACGTGATTGAGTAGAACCTAGTGTTATTGGTTCGAGCCCCGAGCTGCTTTGCATAGAATTAATTTCTAGACCCTCGTCAAAAGTGACATTTACACTTTCAATGATCATTCTCCTTTCACGAAGATATACCCTATACGCCTTAGATTGTGCAGAGTAGCCCACAGGAGTTCCTTCAGTTGCCTTTGGATCTAACTTAGATTTGTGTTCTCGGTTGTTGGCGACGAAGCATTTGCATCCAAAAATCCTCAAGTGCACAATGTTGGGTAATCTTTCGTTTATTAGTTCATAAGGCATCTTTCCAAATCTTAGATGAATGTTTGTTCGATTCTGAGTATAGCAAGAACTGTTCATTGCTTCTGCCCAAAGCAAATGAGGTAGTGATGATTGTATGAGCATTGTTCGGGCAGCTTCTACAAGCGTTCGATTTCGTCTTTCTACGACTCCATTCTGTTGAGGCGTGTGGACAACGGAGAATTGTTGAGTAATCCCTAGAGATTCGTAGAAGTCACAGAGCTGGTGATTCTTGAATTCTATTCCATTGTCAGATCAAATTATTTTAACACTGTGCTGTAGCAAGTTCTGGGTTGTCCTGATGAGATTTGGAATGTATTCAACTATCTCTGATTTTGTCCGTAAGAAGCGGACCCAAGTATAGCGTGACTAGTCGTCTACAATAACCACCATATATCGCTTTCCACTAATGCTATCTGTTCGCATTGGGCCATATAGATCGATGTGTAATAGCTCCAGTGGATGTTGAGTCGATGCTGTGTGTTTCGTAGGGTGAGACGCCTTTTTCATTTTACCTTTCTCGCAAGCTGAGCACAGATCTTCCTTTTGATACTTCAGTGATGGAAGTCCAATAGCCAGTTTGTTATTTAACAGCTTGTTGAGAGTCTTGAAGTTAAGATGAGTAGCCGCTGGTGCCATAAGTCATTCTGAACTGATGTTGCTTTGGATATCAGGCAAATGGTGTTTTTTGGTCTGACGGTCCTAATGTCGATGGTGTATAGATTTGTTTTGCGAGTTCCTGTGAGAAGTTCTTCACCATCGGCATTGAGAATTTTGCAAGTTCTCTTTTCAAACACAACTTGGAGTCCGATGTCACTGAACCGTCCTATTGATAGGAGATTGTGTGTCAGTCCTTCAACATAAGAAACTTCCTTGATTGTGAGTCGATTGCATATCAGATCTCCATAGCCAAGGATTCTGGCTCCATTGCTGTTTCCAAAGCGTACCAGTCCACCCGTCCTTTCAATGTAGTTGCTCAACAGTTCCTTTTCCCGGTCATGTGTGTGGAGCAACCTGAATCTAGATACAACACATGCGGGGCCTTCAAAATCAAACTAGAGGGTTTTAGGTACCCATTTAAAAATGGGTCCACCTTTGTTGTACTTGTTAGTCCGTATAGACTCTCTACTTAGCCTAGAATTATCAGTGTCAGCGGAAGACTTACTATCATGCACAAAGTCATTAAACGTTTCTAGGGCTTGGATTTGGGTTTCCTCAGTCTTAAGCTTTGGAACCCATTTCTGTAATAGTGGAACTCTCTTTGTCTTAGTTATAGAAACGCTTTTTGGAGTCTTTTCTTGTTTTGTGTGTTCCTTTGCAGTTTTTGTTTTTGATCGTTTTCTTTTCTTTAAAGACGTGTCTTTTGAAGTCGTTTTCTGAGCTTGTTTGTAGAACCGATTATGCATGGGAAAATAATTTTTTGAATGAAAGGATGAGTTTTGCGATACATGAGCAAATAAAGACGGTACAAAAGTTTTTGAAGGAAAACAATCTATAACAAAAGGCTCGTTAATATCGCGGGTGTCCTTCAAAATATCTTCTTTTCTGGCCCAGACTTGACCTTTCAATGACTCTTTTATGGGTCCTGAAAATTTCAAAGCATTAGTACAAGAAAGTTTATCATTAGAAGTCAAGGTATATGTGAGTGATTGTAGTCTTAATTTTTCTTTAAGTTCAGAGATTTCATCGAGAAGTTTTTGCCTTTTATCATCAAAGGACTTCTCTCTCTTTCGAGAGTGGAGTGTAGATCACTGATTTTCTTTATGCATTCAGGCATGTACCCTACTGCATATATAGTCATTATTGTCTCACTCGTTAATTCTTCTGAGGTATCTTCCTCACTAGGACGGATTTCAGACTCAAATTCAGTTATTGATGGACATTTTCTTTCTTTATAACTATCATTCAATTCTGTATAATCAAATGATATCTCAGCTTTCTTGTGTGTCTCATCCTTTCCTTGTGAGGTTTCAGATTCACTGACAAAAGGCATGAGTTCTGTCATACAACCTAACTGCATATGGGGATTGTAGAAATCGATGTACCTTGCTTTAACAAACATGGGTTATCAAAACCAATTCCCTTATGGGGATTGTAGAAATCGATGTCTGCAGGTTTGTTCAAGAAAATTGTCTGTTCTGACTGATCTCGTCGGGTTAAGAGGTCCTCAAATTTTTTTATCTTGGAGTACAGTCTTTCCCGTTCCTTACAGATTAAGTCATATTTTGACGAAGCGTCCATCGCTTTATCTCTATGGGACCTCATTTCTACGGCTAATTCCTTGGCTTTAGCCTCGGATTTTAGCACTTGAGCTTGTAGCTTTGTGACTTTCTCATTAGCTACAAGTACACGATTTTTCTCAAATGCATAGTCATACCTAAACTTATCTAGAACTTCTATATTATTTGTAGATTCGCTTCTAATTCTCTAATTTTCTTTTTACCCTGTTTGTTCGATTTATATAGAGTTTAGAATTCATTTTTCATTTTAAGTAATGAGTCATAGTCTGCTTCGCTTACCTCAACCATATCTGAGATGTTGGTGATTTCCTTTTCTGAGTCACTTCCTTCAGCTTCAGCTTCATCCTCTTCGTCATCCAGTCTGGCCATCAGTGCCATATTTTCTTCCTTGCTGTCTGAGGTGTCCTCAAGCCAATGATCCTGTTCAGCCAGCAAGACCATTCCCTTATCCTTCTGCTCGGCCAATTGAACTTTTCTTCGATAATAGTTGACATCCTTTTGCTTTAGCAGTCTGCATTCTCTGGCAAAGTGTCCAGTTTTTCCACAATTGAAGCATTTTCCTACTTGAGAGACGTTTTCAGGATTCTTTTCTTCATCTTGAGCCTTTCCCTTTGAATTAGAGGAAGTTCTTTGACGGTTGGATGAGGATCCAGGCTTCTTATAGTATTTCTTCTGTACGAAGTTTGAGACCAATGCGAGTTGTTTTGCAAGTTCCTTGAGTGTGATCTCCTTGGATTCCCCATGTTTTATGAAGTCCTTGAGTTCTTCATCAGAGTCTTAGTCTCCTCCCTCCTGAGTTTGAGATGACTGAAGAGTCTCCTTGTCCTTAGATAGCTTTATTGATGACCGTTCAGACATAAATGCGAGTGTGTCGCTTCCTAGTGGCCTAGCTTCCTCATTTCTTTTCTCCACATAATTGGAGTGTTGATTGAGATGGTCGAATAAGGTGTGGATGCTAACCTTGGTCAGATCGTTCATTTGTCTCATCATGATTATTGTTGCTTCCCATTCTGGATGAAGTGATCCAAGAAACTTGATGTTGATCTCCATTACATTTTTAGGAGAACAAGGAATCGATGGAATGTTTCTTGAAGGGTTTCTACTTTGTTTGCTTGAAAGCGATCGTAAGAGATGAGGGTATTTGCTATTCTTGCCATTGTGTTTACTTCTGTTCCTTGCATCATAATTCGTAGGGCATCCCACATTTCTTTTGCACTTTCACCACATTCGAGTTGCATCAGAATATCGTTGGGAATGGCTTGCATCATGTATGATTTTGCGACTTTATCGGCCTTAAGTCGCAGTTTTTCCTCATCATTGCATTGGTCGACAGTCTTTAAGATACTCTATGCTTCTCTTGCAGGAGTGGTGGTGGTTGTGGCTGGGATAACGGTCCAGTACTGCTTATGTCCATTATAAATAGATTCAAGCAAGTTATCTGAATTGTCCTTGCTTTCAATGAAGTTAATGAACCTTCTTTTCCAAACTGCATACTCTCAATGTCGGATGATGGGAGGTCTATCATCATTTCCCATACTAAAGGAGTCCATTTCTTGTGTTTTGGATATGCTCATTAACGTGTAATGTGAGGAAAAAAATGTGAATAATTGGGTCAAAATTGAGTTTTGGAGTTTGACTTTGATCTTTAGGGTTTGAGTTCGTTCACAAATTGGATAGGGAAATGAGTTCGCGAATTTGGACAAAAGCTTGGTTCGCGAATTGAGTTATCTGATTGGTAAAGTATTACTTCACGAATTGGTTGGAGAGAGAATTCGCGAAGTTGACCGACTCTCTGGGTTCGCGAAGTACCTGAAACGTGAATTAAGCTCGGTTGGCAAAAATGGCTGAATTCGCGAAGTATCGGATCACGAACTGGTCTTAGAGTGAATTCGCGAAAGCTAACTCTTGAGACTTTAATTTGCGAAGTGACTAGATTCGCAAAATAGAATGAGTTCTTGAGCTCGTGAAAAAGTTCTGATTTGCGAAGTTGAGGACAGAATTCGCGAAATGATCGGGTTCGCGAAGTTCTCTTGATTCGCAGAATGATGAAAGATCGCGAAGTGGCTATGAGAAGCTGATTCGCGAAAATGACTGGGAGTTCGCGAACTTAAACTGTAATACAATTTGCGATGTGATTAGAGAATTCGCGAAGTGCAATTCGTGGAATTGACTCGGGAAGTTGAGCGTTGACTTGTTCGTTGAATTTCCGAGAGCTCATGAAATTCCAACCCGCGAATTTATTATTTTAAAATACTTTTAATTCTTTGTTTATTTTTAATTATAGTTTAATTATAATTTTTAAATTTATTTTTATCCTCTCTTTATATTTTATTTTATTCAATTTATTAGTTTTTTTGCGAAATCCCCTCCCCCCTCCCTTTAATGTTAATTTATGATTTTTTTAGTCTCACAAATCACATGTCGATATATATCATTTTCCGTCAAAATTAACGGTCAAACTAACGGAGGACTAAATTTATTCAAAATTAGCAATATCGATGACTAAATTGGTTCACGGGAATCATCGAGGAATAAGTTGGTCCACGAGGTAAGTAATGGAGACAGTTTTCTCTATCATAGACATAATGTGGACAATATATATGATTGATATACTATTAGCTTGGTGTTACCGAATTACTTATGATTTCGATGTCTGCATATATATGTTCGAGCATTTGTCTCACCAAGATATTTTGTATATTCATGTTTGTAAACTCCTATTGTTAACCAAGGCATACTTATTTGTTAAACTTGAGCAACGGAGGTAGAGAGAAAGTGTAATCATATACATTAATTTTCCATTGGGTTTTGCTTTTGAAACAATGAAAATGAAAATTATTAGCTTTATGAGAAAACTTCCATATATTTTTTTCACAAAATAGACTAAAGAATTTATATTTCCGTGTTTGTCTATCCCCACAAAATTATACAAACCAAACATACTATGCAAAACACAAACGAGATAAACTCAAAACAACATTCGCCACCAAATTCGCCCACCTCATCAGCATCTCTTTCGCAACACTTAAAACGAGATAAACTTTTAAAACCTTCCACCAATAATGAAAAAAAAAAAACACGATAAAATAATTATAGGTAATATGTGATGATGAATAGCCAACTGCTCTTCCTTCACAATTCACATAATAGAGCAAGCGTGAGGATTGTCATCACTGAAGAGAGAGGCCACTGCCTCGTCTGAAGACACGGCGACTGAGTAAACCGCCGGCGTGTGAAAATACGTCTGAAGGCTCGGCGCTGACGCGTTTCTCGTGCTGGTGACGTCATAATAATGGCTGATGATGTGATTGGGATACTTATAAAGTGAGGAATAGAAATGCGAGTGCCCGAAAGGGAACGGCCATGGCTCCGCTGCTTTACCAGCTCGTTTTATTGCTTTTGGCACTTCCCTTTCCTCCAATGCGTGCCCTCTTACTGTAATCTTCTGTAGATCCATGTCTACTTCTACTTCGTCCACCCCTATTTAATAATAAAATTATTATTATGTGTACAAAGACGAATTAATTTAAAACGAACTCGCTCAAACAGTCGTCACCTTTGAGTTTGGACAAAGCTTTCCTTAGCTTCATCGCACAGCCTTCACAATCCAAGTTGGGAACTCTCACCTCCAATATCTTCAAAACAGTTAACGATGAAAAGTACAAAGATATATAACTGCTCATGCAAGACAGACATGAAATGTGGACTTACAGACATATCGGCTTGAATTGTAAGAAATGCCAAGTCGTCTTCTGTTCTTTTTTTTCTTTTATGGGTGAGATCGTGAAGGATATAATATATGTGAAGAGCTTCTTCCAGCTATGTTGTTTTTTTAAACGAAAAGGAGGGGTCGCGAGTTAATGATATGCGAGAGAGAAAGAGAGAGATAACTAACGTTATTATTATCATTATGTGCGTTGGGTTTTGAAATAAATGGGTCAGGCGTGGTTTGATTTAGGAAAGCGTGTATTACTTTTTTCATGATTTTCTCTTTTATTACATATAACAAAGCATGTTTCCCTTTTTTTTATGTGCTCTCTGAAAAGGAAAACCTGCATAATTCCACGAATCGTGACATCATTTTATTGCTTATAGAGGAGATACTTGGTTTTTTTTATAAAAGGTGAATTTGCATCTTTCGCGTAAATTAATAATATAGATAGATAGGAGCCTAAATTAAAAGGCGAATCTGGCAATAAAATAGTCATTCCAAACAACTAATTAAATTATTTTTTTCCGTTTTAATATTTATTTGCAATTTCAGGGGAGAACGACACTTTTGGTCCCCAATGTTTGGGCCATGGGCGTTTTCGGTCCCCTATGTTCCGAGGTAACACTTTTAGTCACCAATGTTACCAATTTGGACGGTTTTTGATAAACGTATTTTCTTACGTTTATATATGTTACATTTAAGTCGTTTGCATGATAAGTGAAGCCGTTTGGATTATTTTTTGTGCTATAACATGGTTTCACAACAAAATCAAACGTTTTACGGCAGTTTTGCGACAGTTTCGTATTTCTCAATGATCACGGGGTAAACGATGTCCGATGGACCTGAAATTTTAACCATAGATAGAGGACTCGTTAATCTTGAATCTGACCGAACGGATTTTCAATCCGAGGTCTAGAATGGGAGATATGAATTTTTGAATGTGCTGCTGTTTTGCAGAAAATTAGTCACGGCCGTGAAGCCCTTGTAGGAGGCCGTGAAGCGCACCAGAGAGCCATTTTCTTGCCCGATTGTGTCACGGCCGTGAACATGAACCAACCAGGCCGTGAAGGACACTTCATGGCCGTGAAAGGAGGTGCTAGAGGCCGTGAATGCCGGCAGAAAGCCTATTTTTAAGCCCAAACTTTGGTCACGGCCGTGAACGGAAGCTACGAAGCCGTGAACGCGGGCAGAGACCTCTTCTTTTCAGATCCTATGATTTCACGACCGTGAAGGCTTATTAATGAGGCTGTGAACGTTGATGTGTCAGTGTTAAAAGTCAAGCACGCAACAAAAGACGACCTTAGCTCATTGGAACCAACTTAGAAGAAAAAGATCACGCTTGAGACACAATAGACAAAGCACATTTCATACTTTAATGCAAGAAACAAGGGATCGTGTTTTTGGGGCTGAATATGTGGCTTGGAGGCTAAAGATGTTCCAAAACTTCCTCTCCTTGGAACTTACGTTGAAAAGAAAGAGCAAAAGGAGATGATGAAAAATCTCTATATAAAGAGCGAAAGTGATGAGAAAAGGAGAAGAGAAACGCGAGGCAAAAAGGTACGCCATTAAGTTCACATACTTACAAACACGTTGCCTCAATAAAACCCAAGAACACCTCCCATACACATATTTAGTTTGCTCACAACGTGCTCGATAGAAGTACTCAGTGAAGGACGAGATTAACTTCGAAGCCGAATTCAGGGAAGCATTTATGATATCTTCGGTGTTAATTACGTGTTTTGTTGTGATCATTATGAGCAGCTAAAAATTGTGTATTTGAGATGAGATGAACCCTAGTGCGATCGATCGTATGTTTACGTGTATTTGATGTTATGTTGTCGTTATGACTCGTTTATGAAGCATATGATTTTAATTATGTCTATGTGATTGAAAATGTCTAGTTAGCTTGGCCATGTCTATGTGTTTAAGATAACAAAGTTGGGAAATCGTACGCTACGCTCGAGAGAGGGGCGAACGATTAGACCACTCGTAAACGAGCGGAATAAACTCATCGCTAGAGATAGGTTGAACTACCCCGCTGGATTAGAGTCAAATCTAATAGCGGGATTCACTGTGATTTTAATGCGATCATCGGTTAAGTAGTTAGGGAAGCTTGCCCGGCTACTTAAAGCGTTGATTAGTTGTTTGCGAGTCTCGTATGATAAGGCGCAGTTTCGTCAGTCGTATGAATTCGTACACATGTTGTAGGAATCTCCACGGTCTAATGACAGCGTTGCTTACGTGTACTTGATATATGTTTTGGTCGAGCTAGGGGGATTCGAAGTCTCAAATACGTTTGTTTCCATCAGGGTTTTTTTTCTCTTCGTACCATTTTACTCAGTTGTTACTATCATTTATCGTTTCAACAACCCAAAAATATTTACTAGGATATTTAGACGATGGTTTTCTAAAAGTACATAGTTCCCTAGGGATTCGACACTCGAATACTTGCTACGTCTATGCTATTTCGATAGGTACACTTGCCTGTTGAGCGTAGGATAGTTCGTTAGTGTTCGTTTTATTTTATTACTCGATCCGCTCGATCAAGTTTTTGGCGCCGTTGCCGGGGAACTATTGATATTAGAGAAACCGTAGTTTATTATTCTAGCTATTTATTATTTAGTATCAAAATCTTCGTTAATCATATTTCTTTTGGTCTAGGTTCGTGTACGTTGGTGCATGACCCGAAGGAACCCTACACTACCAATAGTGGAAGGAGATCCGGAGATCGAAAGGACTTTTCGACGCAACGTGCGAGAAAACGCAAGGCAAGCCGAAATGGCGACTCAAAATAACAATGAAATGCCATTAGCAGTGCAAGAACCACCAATGAGAGAACTTTGGAGAAACAATGCCGTAGGAACGATTAGTTCGGCGATAGTACTTCCTCAGGTACCGAATAATTTTGAGCTCAAACATCATTGGCTCCAAATGCTGCAGGCGACAGCTCAATACGACGGACTCTCCGAGGAAGACGCTTATCGCCATATCCGAGACTTCTTATCCGTCGCCGACGCAATACGGGTACAAGGCGTAAGCCCGGAAGCCATTCGACTCTACCTATTCCCATTTTCTCTACGCGGCACTGCCAAGGAGTGGTTCAACCTACTTCCCGAACGATCTATTACTACGTGGGACCAGATGCATGCCACCTTCATCAATCATTTCTTTCCACCTTCGAAGGCGCTCAAACTAAAAATGGACCTCACGGCGTTCAAGCAAAAAGAGGGCGAGAACTTGTACGACGTATGGACCAGATTCAAAGCGCTCTTGAACCGATTCCCTCAACACGGGATGACGAAAAGTGAGCAAATTCAGCGGTTCCACGAATCGTTGAACGACCATACCGTACAATTATTGGATGGAGCATGCAACGGAGGCCTATGTAATCTCAGCGCTACGGAGGGCTGGAATCTTATTGAGGACTATAGTGCAAATAGTTTTCGACGAGGGAGTTCAAGCAATCGAGGTAAACCTCCGGGGATGTACGACGTCGACAACACCACTGCAATAAATGCCAAGTTCGACGCCCTACAACAACAAATGTCAGCGACTAATCTTCAAATGCAGACCTTGATGAACGCGCTCATGCCTAAGCTAGCAACGAAGCCGTCCGTTAATGCTGTCCAATTACAACCTGCCCCGATGACCCCCGTAGCTGATGCGCCTTCTCATTCATATCCGACGTATATTCCGCCATGCGCTACATGCGGAGGAAGCCACGACACAACTCACTGTCCCGCTGCTTTTACAACTGAGCAAGTCGATTACATGGGAAATTACCAAGGTCAGCGAAACTTCATTCCAAATCGAGTTCATCCGAACCTGACCTATGGGAATCAACAACAAGCTCCACCGGGATTTCAAAATCAAAGGTCACATGGATACCACGGTGGAAATTCCGAAGTTGCCCCTGAAGGTCGCGGTAATAAGCTAGAGGGGATGCTCGAGAAGCTAATGGGAAAGCTCGACTCTCGCTTGGACAATCAAGAGGCACGGTTGCAAAACACCGAATCTTCCCTACGGGCCTTGGAGAAACAAGTTGGGCAGATTGCAGAATCAATCCAACAACGTCCTCTCGGTTCGTTGCCAAGCTACACCGAGACCAATCCAAAGGACCACCACGTAAAGGCGGTAACGCTTCGTAATGGAAGAGAGCTTGAGGAGGTGCAGAAATTAAAGAAGAAGAATGTTGAGCCCGTGAAAGCAAACATCGAGGCCGACAAAGAAGAGGAGACCGTACCTAAGCCACCTGTCAAGGCGTATCAACCAAAAATTCCATACCCAGCGAGACTAAAAAGGGACATTGTTGACGACCAGTTTGGTAAATTTCTCGCAATTTTTAAACAATTACATATTAATTTACCTCTTGTCGAAGCTCTTGCACAGATGCCCCGCTGGGCAAAGTTTTTAAAGGATCTTATCACAAACAAACGCAAGCTCGAAGACGTGTCCACAGTCGAACTACGAGGGGAGTGCTCCGCGATCCTACAAAGCAAAATCCCGAAAAAATTAAAAGACCCAGGGAGTTTCACTATACCTTGTTTAATAGGGAATCTTGTTGTACATAAGGCATTGGCTGACTTAGGTGCTAGTATAAATTTAATGCCTTATTCGATGTTCAAGAAACTCGGCTTAGGAGAACCCAAACCTACTAGGATGAGTATACAATTAGCGGATAGATCTGTTAAATATCCTAGGGGTATTATCGAGGATGTTCTTGTTAAAGTCGATAAATTTATCATTCCTGCAGATTTCGTAATTCTCGACATGGAGGAAGATGAAAATATTCCTCTAATCTTAGGAAGACCCTTCCTCGCTACAGGAGGAACTATGGTCGATGTTCGTAATGGAACATTGACATTAACTATAGATAGTGAGAAAGTAACATTTGATATGGCCGAGTCCATGAATAACGCCGAGAAGTTAGATGATAAGTGCTTTTATATCGATGCATGGAATGAATTTTTGTCATTGCAGGGACTTTCGCAGCCCGATTTATTCAGCTCAAAGCAAGAAATAGAGGAAAACGAGGAACTCCATAAGGAAGAGCCAAACGATGACCTACCCCTCGTCGTTGCCCAAGCAGATGTAGATGAGAATGTCAATGAGGAACCAACGATCGAGGTGCAAAAGAGCAGCGAAGAAAATCGTGAGAAGATCTCGGTCGAGGAACCACCAACGCTCGAGCTCAAGCAATTGCCCGATCACTTGGAATACGCTTTCCTCGAGGAAGGTGCAAAGCTTCCCGTAATCATCGCGTCAAATCTGGAGAAGAAACAGAAACTCATGCTCTTAGATACACTACGGGAGCACAAGAGGGCACTTGCATGGAAGATATCAGACATCCGAGGAATTAGTCCGACCTTCTGCATGCATAAAATTCTAATGGAGGACGACTTCAAACCGGTGATACAACACCAGAGGCGTCTGAACCCCAACATGAAGGAGGTAGTTAAGGGCGAGGTAATTAAACTGCTCGACGCGGGAGTGATTTACCCAATTTCGGACAGTGCATGGGTGAGCCCAGTTCAGGTAGTACCGAAAAAAGGAGGAATGACAGTTGTGCCCAACGAGAAAAATGAACTCATTCCGACGAGGACTGTCACGGGATGGCGCGTTTGCATTGACTACCGCAAATTAAATGACGCGACGCGAAAAGACCATTTTCCTCTTCCTTTTATTGATCAAATGCTTGAACGGTTGTCTGGTCATGAATTTTATTGTTTTCTCGATGGACTTTCAGGTTACTTGCAGATTCCCATTGCACCCGAGGATCAAGAGAAGACGACGTTCACGTGCCCGTTTGGTACATTCGCCTACCGACGGATGCCTTTTGGACTTTGCAATGCTCCGGCCACCTTCCAACGTTGCATGATGGCTATCTTCGATAAACTAATAGGTGACGGAATGGAGGTATTCATGGATGATTTTTCGATTTTTGGTGACTCGTTCGAGGTATGCTTATTTAATTTAAAGAAAGTACTTCAGCGATGCGAGGAAACAAACCTTGTGCTAAATTGGGAGAAATGTCATTTTATGGTAAGAGAGGGTATTGTTTTAGGTCATAAGATATCGTCGAGAGGTATCGAGGTAGATAGAGCTAAAATAGAAACCATAGAACGATTACCTCCACCTTCGTCTGTAAAGGCAATTAGAAGTTTTCTAGGACATGCGGGTTTTTATCGTAGATTTATCAAGGATTTTTCTAAAATTGCTAGGCCTTTAACTCGTTTGCTTGAGAAAGACGTGCCTTATGAATTTACACCCGAATGCATGAATGCTTTTACTATACTTAAGGATAAGCTAATTAATGCCCCTGTTATGGTAGCTCCCGATTGGAGCCTACCGTTCGAACTAATGTGCGATGCGAGTGATTTTGCAGTAGGTGCCGTTTTAGGGCAGCGACGGGAAAAACATTTTCAACCGATACACTATGCGAGCAAAACTCTAAACCAGGCCCAGGCGAATTACACTACCACAGAGAAGGAGTTGCTCGCAGTCGTGTTCGCCGTCGACAAATTCCGTCCATATCTCGTTCTCTCAAAAGTCATCATCTACACGGACCATTCGGCCCTCAAACACCTCTTCGCGAAACCAGATGCAAAACCGAGGCTTATCCGATGGATTCTGTTACTCCAAGAGTTCGACGTGGAATTTCGTGACCAAAAAGGTACCGAGAATTGTGCAGCCGATCACTTGTCAAGACTTGAAGGCGCAGCCCACGAGGTTACCAATGACGAAGTCATCCGAGACCAATTTCCCGATGAGCATCTATATGCTATACGTGAGGTATTCGATGAAACCCCGTGGTACGCTGATTTTGCTAATTATCTTGTCGCTAGGATCATGCCAAAGGGATACACAAGTCATCAGAGGAGGAAATTCTTCTCAGACTTGAAGTATTATTTTTGGGATGATCCGTATTTGTTTAGGGTTTGCGCGGACAAGATAATCCGGCGATGCGTGTCTTTTCCCGAGACGGTTAAAATCTTGAGCCATTGTCATTCGGGGCCATGTGGAGGACATTACGGAGGTAATCGAACTGCACAAAAGGTACTCGAATGTGGTTTTTATTGGCCTACGATTTTTAAAGATGCTAAAAAATACGTAGAGGAATGTGACAGGTGCCAACGGACAGGTAATATTTCTAAGCGAAATGAAATGCCTCAGAATTTTATTCTTGTGTGTGAAATATTTGACGTATGGGGCATTGATTTTATGGGTCCGTTTCCTACGTCTTTCAAGAATCGATATATCCTAGTTGCGGTTGATTATGTTTCAAAATGGGTAGAAGCACAAGCTCTACCTACGAATGATGCTAGGGTAGTCGTTAAATTTTTGAAAACTTTATTTTCGCGATTTGGCTCACCTCGCTGCATTATTAGCGATAAAGGTACGCATTTCTGTAACACTCATTTTGCAAGGACGCTCGAAAAATACGGCGTGAAACATAGTGTTACCACAGCGTACCATCCTCAAGCGAGCGGCCAAGCAGAAGTCGTAAACAGGGAGCTAAAGCGTATACTCGAAAAAACCGTGGAGCACCATAGGCGAGATTGGCCAAACAAACTGAACGATGCTTTATGGGCGTACCGGACAGCCTACAAAACGCCTATCGGATCCACGCCATATAGACTTGTTTACGGGAAATCTTGTCATTTACCCGTCGAGCTAGAACACAAAGCATATTGGGCTCTAAAGAAACTTAACTTTGATTTGAATCTTGCAGGTGAAAAGCGAATGTTGCAGGTCAACGAGCTCGACGAGTGGAGACAAATGGCTTACGAGAATACACGCATCTACAAGGAGCGTACGAAGCAATATCATGATCGGAAGATCATGAAGCGGGAATTCCAAGAAGGCGACCAGGTCTTGCTGTATAATTCGCGGCTGCGATTATTCCCGGGCAAGCTAAAGTCGAGGTGGTCGGGTCCATTCACGGTGACCCGAGTGTTTTCCTACGGGACGGTCGAGATCACACACCCAGAAAAAGGGACCTTCAAGGTGAACGGGCAGCGTCTCAAGCATTACTTTGGCGGTGACATCGAAGCGCTTGGAAAGGAAACGATTCACCTCCTCAACACCATACAACGCTAAAATCCTCCGAACTATGTCTAGCTAAAAGACATTAAAGAAAGCGCTACTTGGGAGGCACCCCAAGCCTATCCTATGTTTTTCCTTTACTTTCCTATGCATATTAGTTTTTATGATTCTGGTTTTCGATGATCGCAGGGAACTCAAAATCTCAAGTGTGGGGAGGAGTCGTACAAAGCATGCACACCGGACTATTCAGGGAAGTTTGCTTATCTATTTATTTATTTTTTTCCTCTTCCTTGCGTTACATAATTGTTACGTTGAGGACAACGTAAATCTTAAGTGTGGGGAGGGGAATTTCTGCGAAATTGATGCAAACATCTTATATGTGCATGACTTGATTTTTGGTATATATTTTTTTCGAAAATTGGCATAAACTTTTTCAAAAATCATGTTTCTTTCAATCAAAGGGTGATTTCATGTTAGAAATCTTGTGAGTAATTAGGATACATATGCGAGTTGACTTCTTTCTTACATAGATGAACTTGGCGATACCTGATAGATTCGTACGCATAACCTTATGTTTGTGAGATTTTTGAGCCTACGAGCTTTTCGCTCATTTCTTTGGTTGTGTGAATCATGCTTAATTTATTTCTCTTCAGAACTTGCTTGTGTATTGCGTTTTGAACTACTTGACGTGTGATTGCGTGAAAATGAGGAAGGCATTAGGAATTCAGTCCATAGCCAAAGTATCCAACCACGCCTGACCCCCGTAGTTAGCCACTTTGAGCCTGAGCCTTTTATGTGTAAAAAACCGGATTATAAATTGCCGACCCTGATTAAGCCTTCAGACATAAACCCATTGGAGCGATAATAGAAGTGGAGGTTGAATGCCGTACTTAAAAAGCGCAACCCGTACTTAATTTCCGAGCTTTTGCCTGAAAAAAAAAAAGAGAAAAAAAAAAAAGAGAGAAAAAAAATGTTATATGACTAAGAACCCTTCCTCCGATAATCTTTCACTCTCGAAACCATTTTACCTATTTCCTAGATCGAGAGTCGAAAGAAGAAGGGCTTGGTGAAAAAAAAAAAAAAAAAAAAAAAAAAAAAAAACAAGAACGACGGATTTGGCGCATTCGAGATGATGGCATGATTCCGACACGACTACAGCTCATATCCTTTTTACGCCTATTCCTTGCATATCTTACATATCTTAACCATATTATGACCCGGTAAAGACCTTCCGATTCACGCTTGAACATTGAAAGTGGTAGATTTATGAATCATTTGCAAGCTTATGGTAGGGATTAGATTAGTGCATGACCCGAGAGATATCACCGACATCTTAACCTATACACTTAGTGATTTGAGTGAATCTTTGTGAGGTACGGATCTTGATAGGTATTTCTAAGGAAGTCGTGTGGTTAGTTGTTGATTTTGAATATGCTTTCCGACTTTACTTGCATTATCTCCTACGTGATTTCATTCTTAATTGATACGTTGCATGATTTTATACTTTTATATGCCATTTGCATTTATTTGCTTGAGGACAAGCAAACGTTTAAGTGTGGGGAAATTTGATAAACGTATTTTCTTACGTTTATATATGTTACATTTAAGTCGTTTGCATGATAAGTGAAGCCGTTTGGATTATTTTTTGTGCTATAACATGGTTTCACAACAAAATCAAACGTTTTACGGCAGTTTTGCGACAGTTTCGTATTTCTCAATGATCACGGGGTAAACGATGTCCGATGGACCTGAAATTTTAACCATAGATAGAGGACTCGTTAATCTTGAATCTGACCGAACGGATTTTCAATCCGAGGTCTAGAATGGGAGATATGAATTTTTGAATGTGCTGCTGTTTTGCAGAAAATTAGTCACGGCCGTGAAGCCCTTGTAGGAGGCCGTGAAGCGCACCAGAGAGCCATTTTCTTGCCCGATTGTGTCACGGCCGTGAACATGAACCAACCAGGCCGTGAAGGACACTTCATGGCCGTGAAAGGAGGTGCTAGAGGCCGTGAATGCCGGCAGAAAGCCTATTTTTAAGCCCAAACTTTGGTCACGGCCGTGAACGGAAGCTACGAAGCCGTGAACGCGGGCAGAGACCTCTTCTTTTCAGATCCTATGATTTCACGACCGTGAAGGCTTATTAATGAGGCTGTGAACGTTGATGTGTCAGTGTTAAAAGTCAAGCACGCAACAAAAGACGACCTTAGCTCATTGGAACCAACTTAGAAGAAAAAGATCACGCTTGAGACACAATAGACAAAGCACATTTCATACTTTAATGCAAGAAACAAGGGATCGTGTTTTTGGGGCTGAATATGTGGCTTGGAGGCTAAAGATGTTCCAAAACTTCCTCTCCTTGGAACTTACGTTGAAAAGAAAGAGCAAAAGGAGATGATGAAAAATCTCTATATAAAGAGCGAAAGTGATGAGAAAAGGAGAAGAGAAACGCGAGGCAAAAAGGTACGCCATTAAGTTCACATACTTACAAACACGTTGCCTCAATAAAACCCAAGAACACCTCCCATACACATATTTAGTTTGCTCACAACGTGCTCGATAGAAGTACTCAGTGAAGGACGAGATTAACTTCGAAGCCGAATTCAGGGAAGCATTTATGATATCTTCGGTGTTAATTACGTGTTTTGTTGTGATCATTATGAGCAGCTAAAAATTGTGTATTTGAGATGAGATGAACCCTAGTGCGATCGATCGTATGTTTACGTGTATTTGATGTTATGTTGTCGTTATGACTCGTTTATGAAGCATATGATTTTAATTATGTCTATGTGATTGAAAATGTCTAGTTAGCTTGGCCATGTCTATGTGTTTAAGATAACAAAGTTGGGAAATCGTACGCTACGCTCGAGAGAGGGGCGAACGATTAGACCACTCGTAAACGAGCGGAATAAACTCATCGCTAGAGATAGGTTGAACTACCCCGCTGGATTAGAGTCAAATCTAATAGCGGGATTCACTGTGATTTTAATGCGATCATCGGTTAAGTAGTTAGGGAAGCTTGCCCGGCTACTTAAAGCGTTGATTAGTTGTTTGCGAGTCTCGTATGATAAGGCGCAGTTTCGTCAGTCGTATGAATTCGTACACATGTTGTAGGAATCTCCACGGTCTAATGACAGCGTTGCTTACGTGTACTTGATATATGTTTTGGTCGAGCTAGGGGGATTCGAAGTCTCAAATACGTTTGTTTCCATCAGGGTTTTTTTTCTCTTCGTACCATTTTACTCAGTTGTTACTATCATTTATCGTTTCAACAACCCAAAAATATTTACTAGGATATTTAGACGATGGTTTTCTAAAAGTACATAGTTCCCTAGGGATTCGACACTCGAATACTTGCTACGTCTATGCTATTTCGATAGGTACACTTGCCTGTTGAGCGTAGGATAGTTCGTTAGTGTTCGTTTTATTTTATTACTCGATCCGCTCGATCAGTTTTGGTCCTCATATTAATTTAAGCGCTAATGTAGACAAAATTTAACACGTGAGAGTCCATGTTCCTGTAAGGTTTAACACAGTTTTTTAGTGAAAGAAAAAGCGGCCGCCTGCCAAACACCGAATAAGTAGCGGGGTAATTTACGTTCAATTATAAATTTAGTTTGTTGGCTGCATAAGATCTTTATTATAAGAATATATTAGTAATTTTACAAGTTAGAATAAATTTGAGTCTCCGATGAACTGGGCGGGTTCTCTATATAAATGGTTGATAGGGAACGATCAACTATTTCGTTCAGTGTATATATTGGAACCAGTACAATATGTACAAAGCACCCCATAATTTTGTCAGCCAACTTTGGGGGCTGAGGAGTCTCTTTTCTAAACTATGGTTGTAGATTATGCTTGATTATGAATCTTTTCAGCATCTGCAAATATAGCAAGAAAGTTCTCGGAGTTATTTCCATGTGTAAACAACGGACGTTGCAACTCTCAGTAGATAGGATAGATAGGATATGCAATGCATAATTAGTTTGTGGATAGTGGATATGCAACTTAACAAGTTACATGGCTAGTTGGGTGATTTACAATTGTAGGCATCCCTTTTAAACTGATTGTCAGAAATAGACATTGTGTGTATAACATTACAAATATAGGCATAATTTTTTCTCTATTTTATTTTCATAATTTTTATACTTCTAATTTATTTTTATTTAAAATTTATTGTTTAAATGATTAGAATGTTCATAATTTGCTTAACCAATCTAACGAATACAGAAATTTCTGTTCGTACAAAATACTGAACTGAAATTCATAGTTCGATATTTCGTCTTTAGTTGTTATAATTTTTTTCGGTCCGGAACTAAAAATTTGATTTTAAATATATATATATATATATATTGCTATATAACTTGGAATTAATTACAAAACTAGGCACTTTAGTAAGTATATATATATATATATATATATATATTATATATGGAAATTTAATATTTCGAGAATGTAGTTAATGATTTATTAATTATACTCTAATTAATGAATTTATTAATACACAGTAAATGGCATGTTTATACATAATTACTAATAAATGCCATAATTAATAAAAACGATTAGGTAAACTAAAATTTTAAAATTAAAAGAAATGATATACTAGTTTTTCAAGGCGGGCGGACAGGTCCGCGGGCTGGGGCGGTGTGGCTGGCCAGCCCGCCCCACCGCCAAACAGCGTCTTTGTCTGCCTACACGCATACAGGGAATGATTTTACATAGTCCAACATACAAACAACAAGATGGTACAAACATTTTCTCGGAAGATATGAAATGATTAAAAGTGCTTGGAGAGAGGATATATTTGAAGCATTACATTTTCGCAAAAATTACAAACGAGGACAACTGGCTGATCTAGTCAACTGACGTATTGTAAAGATCTTCGTCTATGTGACATCGTGCAATTTGTTTCAAACAAGATCTTGAACAAAAGGTCATGCACAATTATGACAGAATAAACAAAATGATATTATCATTTTGTTAGATTAGCAACCGTTATATGGATGTAGACTAATTATTTTTTTCATGTTATCATCATTTTTCGCATCAGAATGCCTTTTGTCTCTTCTACTCGAAGCACGCCAACAGCTTGCCACAAAGTCGAAGCTGCCAACCCGAAGATAACAAAGATTGAACACTTGGCTATCTGAAGAACTTGATCACGGGCCACCCTCCACAATATTGCTTTTCAATATTTATTCGATTCCTTAAAGAGAGCTCGGCGAGAAATGTCGACTCCACCATTTAGTGATTTCTTTTTCTAAGAAGATAAAAAGGGATTTATTATTAACAACGACAACCTTGAAATGGTTAATGAATTGGAATGACATGTTGTATCCTTACCGATTGCCTGAATCTCTTGAGATTTGGTGTGAGTATTTCAAGAGAATATAGTTTCAGAGAGTGTTCATTCTACTTGGCAAGGAATTTCCCAAGACAGCAACAATAGCCTCAATATGACCCACTATCTCCTTTCTGGTCATTTCGTAGAAAGCAATACGCAAATGGAACAAGCTAGAAAAGAAGCTGACATATACAAACAAAAGATTTGAAAAAGAAAAAGAAAAAGATTTGAATATATATGAAGGGGTGGAGATCATATTATCCATATAGTGCTTGATATCAATAATGTAGAAGGTATGTAATATCCAACAAATATGGCATCTAATAAAGGCATATTACCTCAACTCGTGCAAAAGAGACATGAAACGTGTAATACTCATACAATTTGATGCGGGATTTAGGAAGTAATGGATTATGAAAATTTTGTAAATTAGGAATATTCGTACGGAAATTAAAGTGTGAAAGCGAAAGTATAAGCTATATCAGTTTCGAATTATTTTGGAAACTTAACCAAATAATTGTCCGAAAATAATAATTAGTAGATGGACTAAAACTTTGGGCTATTTATTGTCTTATTGGACATTCAAAACAAGGCCCAAAGATAAATATATAACATAGTAAGTTACTTGAGCTTAAGGAAATGCCATCGAGTATTAGCTGTCAAATCATTATCAAGACTTCATTTTAGTATATATCTATAACTCATAAATTAAACTCTGATGACAATAAAGATACTGAAGTGGTCCCGGTACGATATGGATGTAAAACACTAAGTATAGACTAGATGTTGGGTAAAATGTCGGGGTAACACTTAACCTAACACTCAGGTGCACAACGGAATATTGTAATTACTTAGTGACGAAACTGAAATAACACGAGATGTAAATCTGTGCAGCAAGTTATAAAAACTTGTTGCGTGCCTCAAGGCGAAATTCCACTAACAGCAATGGATGGCAAAATAACTATCCGAAGATAGTAAAAATAAGCCTAGAAAAACTACGAATCTAAACGATTCTGCAAACTACAAATCTAACGATTCTGAAAAACCTACAAAGTACTAAGACTTCTGAAAAACAAATACTAGGCTAAAAAGACACTTTGGCTCGCTCAAATTCTCTCAACGAAACTCGATAATTTTCGCTCATAGCTCTCAAACGTTTCTCGTCCAAGGTGTAAATATGGCAGCTCAAAATCTCCTTAATTTATAGGCATTGGCTCCTTCTTGAATTGATATGAGTTCCCTTGAATATCTCTTCAAATCTCTCCTCGAAGATCTCCTAAATATAGTATATATTTGAGTCGAATCTTCTTATCTCATTGGCCGATCTCTTATCTCCTATTTATGGTAGCTGGTTGAATGATTCTCTTTGATATTCAGATCTTCTAATTTTTGGTCGTAGCTTGACTAATTCTATTTTGATCTTCATATCTTCTATTTAAGGTAAGTGCACTTCCCAAATCCGTTCAAGCAGCTCCACATGCTTTCCACACGGTTTGATCCATTCCCTATCCTTATATAAGTCCTGCACATCACTAAAAATAGCCAAGATACGAATTAAGCACGTTTTGGGCATGAAAGATAAAACTGAGAAAGGAGACATTCTCGGCCAACAAATGTTGGCTAGAATGTTACCCTAACATTGCCAATGTTGAAGCCTCAAATCAACAATCTCCCCCTTTTTATCTTTCTTCCCAAAACTAAAGAGCCCCTTATTACCAAGTGCCTATATCTAGCAAAGAGTTTGAGCAGGCTTATATGTGTCAAGGATTGGCTTTTTGTCGCAAAGAGTACATCGTCACCGCGAATGCCGTGTACCTAGGGAACTTATTACCAAGAGCCCCCTTTATTTTTTAAGGATCAGGTTCATTGAGGGACCAGTCAAGAAGAATCAAGTCATTTCACAGAAAAACAGAACAAAATACTAACCAAGCATTAAAGCAGTAACCATCGAATTTGACATATGCTATGTTGATCCAAATGTTGGACCAACATTCAAACTAACATGTGCAAACCTATGGATTTCTTCAGGTCCGAGAACCTTTCAGAATCCAATGCTTTCGGGAATATGTCTGCTAACTGATGTTTCGTGTCTATATGCTCAATGCGGACTAACTCTTTTTCTACCATATCTCTCAGAAAATGATGCCTTATATCTATATGCTTTGTACGTGAATGCTGGATCGGGTTCCTAGAATGTTGATGGCACTAAGGTCATCACAATACATGAGAACAGATTCGCACTCTAAACCATAGTCACACAACATGCTATTCAACCATATTAATTGCGTACAGCAACTACCCGCTGCACCATACTCAGACTCAGCAGTAGATAAAGACAGAAAATTTTGCTTCTTACTACACAATGCAACTAAATTGTTACCTAAGAAGAAACAGCCGCCACTTGTGCTCTTGCGATCATCCTCGTCACCTGTCCAATCAGCATCACTGTAGCCTATAAGACTCATATTAGTATTTTTAGAGAACCGCAATCTTAGGCTACACGATCCACTCACATAACGAAGAATACGCTTAACAGCATTAAGATGGGAAACTTTAGGCTCAGACTGATATCTAGCACATACGCATACGCTATACATAATGTCAGGTCTAGTAGCGGAAAGATATAATAGACTGTCTATCATGGAACTATACGATGTGGGGTCAACATTCTGTCCAACATTACCTTTACTTACCTTCTGAGTTGAACCCATCGGTGTTTTCATTACCTTGGCAGTATCTTTTCCAAATTTCTTTACTCTATTATTCGCATACTTCTCCTGAGACATGAGAATATCGTCGTTGCTTTGCTTAATCTGCAGGCCTAAGAAAAATTTTAGTTCACCAGTCATACTCATTTTGAAAGTAGAATTCATAGCATGTACGAATTGGTCTATCATAGACTGAGATCTATAGTCAAAAACAGTATCTTCAACATAAATCTAGGCTATCAAAATATCAGAACCAACTCTTTTTACAAAGAGTGTTCGATCGGCTTCACCTCGCACGAACCCAAATTCAAGTAGGAACATAGTCAACCTACCATACCAACCACGAGGAGCCTGCCTTAGACCATAAAGCACTTTCTGCAACTTAAAAACATAATTAGGAAAATGTGGATCTTCAAATCCTTTCGGCTGATCAACATATATATCTTTATCAATATAGCCATTCAAGAACGCACCCTTTTCATCACAGAAATCATAGTATAACTGAGTCTCAAACTCTCTATCATGATCAGTCCTAATATGAAAAATGTGGCCACGAAGATCATTCTTGACCATATCACGTTTTTGAAAAAATCGAACAATTCTGATTTTTCCCTAAAAAATATCCATGCAAATCTAGACAAGTCATCAACCAGCACATAAGCATATTTTCGACCACTAATACTACCTACTGCTATCTCCTTAAGCTTCGGAACGCCTCTGATCACCTCATGCTTGATAAGCTGCTCCAATGTTCGGTAGTTAACGTGACCCAGTTTGTAATGCACAAGTATGACACCGTCTCCGTCTTTCGATAGTTGGCACACGTCCTCGACGTCATCTCGACCGAGAATCCGTCCTTTAGCACCTCCTCCAAACGTCACAGATCTACTCCGTAAAGGCATGTAATCACTTATACACTGTTTGGTACCCGTCATATGTCGGAAACACCCGCTATCGAAGTACCAAGAACCTGTCACGTTAGCTCGCAAGGAGGTATATACTACATGGCATTTATGAACAGATTTCTCTACCCAAACTTTCTTAGATGGTAAAACAGCATTTGGACCACCAGAATTTGAAGGCGAGCCAGATGAACTTTCTCCAGACACACCTTTCAACACTGATTTCTCAATGTTGAGCGGGATGTTGGATGACATTTCAGCCGACATCGATTTCTTTGCAGAAATCTCCCCCTTCAATTTCCAGCAGTATGGTTTAATATGACCAGGCTGCATACGATAATGACACTTAAACGATCTATCCTTAGACTTACAAGAAGCATGCTTCATACTTTTCTTAATAGTCACAGTCTCACATTGATCGTTAGCAACATGGGAATTTTCAAAAACAAACTTTGATCGATCGTAAGTGGCAGAATCTAGAACATGCTGTGAATTGTAACCTAAGCCATGAGTATCAGAAATACCTATCGGCAATACCTCATCAAGAGTCGATTTACCCTTGTTCAATTTTGAGAACGTCTCGTCGGCCTCGTCGACTCGCTTTTGAAGCTTGTCAATCTCCTTGTCCTTGCGTGTTAGTAAGGCTTCCATTTTGTTCATTCCATCCACCAAGCTTTCAATCATCTTTTCGCTTTTCTGATTCTCATCGGTCAGCTTCTTAACCTCGGCTTTGAGTTCCGCATTCATCGCCTTTTCCTTCTCATATTGCGCGGACAACTACGGCTTTATTAATCTGGATTTCCGCGCAAACGTCGGTTTCTAACTCTTCATCATCAGAACTTAAATACCCATCAAAACAGTTTGAGTCATCATAATCAAAAATAATTTGTTTCCCAGATGTTGAGTCCAATATTGGCTCAACATCAGTTACCGCCGTAAAGCCAATTTGATTATCTTCTTCTTCGTTGTCTGAGAAGCAGTGTATGGTTACTGATGATTGCCTGGACTCCTTAGGGCACTGTTCCTCATCTTCATCGTCGGAAAGATCAACCCAAAGTGATTTCCCATGCTTGCGAAGTGTGTTGGCACATTCGTTGGCGAAATGACCCCAACTTTGACATTCATAGCATCTCACAGAATCATAGTTGATGTTCTTCTTCTCTCCATCAGGTTTGCATTTAAAGAATGGAGGCGCAGACGAAGGTTCTGTTTTGACATTCTGGCCTTTCCTGAATGTTGGACCAACATTCTGCTCGACATTCTTCTTCTAAAGAAACTTTGTGAAATTCTTCACGAGCATAGCCATATCCTCATCATTGTCAGGGTCAACTTCAGTTTGCACCTTGGATGACTGACTGACTAGAGCAATGCTTTTGCCGCGTGAAGCTTTCTTTTGGACTTCGAGGTTGGTCTCATAGTTCTTCATAATATTCATCAATGTGTTGATTTCGGTCGTGCCCAGATTATGTGCTTCCTCAACAGCTGCTACCTTCACATTAAACTTTTCAGTTAGCGTACGTAAAGTTTTAGAAACGAGTACCTTATTAGAGATCGGATCTCCGAGGCTAGCACATTCGCTCGAAATCATCAGAATCTTCTCGAAGTACGTGGTGATGTCCTCGTCTTTCTTCATTCTGAGATTTTCAAACTGATTGAGGAGAAATCGTAGTTTGGTTTCCCTCACGCTCGCATCGCCTTCGCAGTACCTCTGGAGTAGATCCCACGCGTTCTTTGCCGTCGAGCAATTCTGATCTTGAACATGAAAATGTCCACCGAAGAGAAGATGGCATTAAGAGCTTTGTCGTTATACTTGGTCGCATTTTTTTCAGCAATAGACAACTCTTCAATCGGTTTGTCAACGACTTCGCCATCAGCATCTGGAGAAGATAGAGGTGGAGAGTATCCGTTGAGAACAGCTTCCCACGCTCGCACATTTATGGACTTGATGCATTGACGCACACGAACTTTCCAATACGCATAGTTGGAGCCATCCAACACGGGAACTTTGCCGATGTAGTTTGAGCTTGTAACATCCATGGAAAAGGATCATAAATGCTTAGTCACGTCAAGCGGAGGCTCTGATACCACTTTGAAGTGGTCCCGGTACGATATGGATGTAAAACACTAAGTATAGACTAGATTTTGGGTAAAATGTCGGGGTAACACTCAACCTAACATTCAGGTGCACAACGGAATATTGTAATTACTTAGTGAAGAAACTGAAATAACACGAGATGTAAATCTGTGCAGCAAGTTATAAAAACTTGCTACGTGCCTCAAGGCAAAATTCCACTAACAGCAATGGATGGCAAAATAACTATCCGAAGAAAAACAAGCCTAGAAAAACTACGAATCTAAACGATTCTGCAAACTACGAATCTAACGATTCTGAAAATCCTACGAAGTACTAAGACTTCTGAAAAACAAATACTAGGCTAAAAAGACACTTTGGCTCGCTCAAATTCTCTCAACGAAACTCAATAATTTTCGCTCATAGCTCTCAAACGTTTCTCGTCCAAAGGTGTAAATATGGCAGCTCGAATCTCCTTAATTTATAGGCCTTGGCTCCTTGTTGAATTGATATGAGGTCCCTTGAACATCTCTTCAAATCTCTCCTCGAAGATCTCCTAAATATAGTATATATTTGAGTCGAATCTTCTTATCTTTGGCCAATCTCTTGTCACCTATTTATGGTAGCTGGTTGAATGATTCTCTTTGATGTTCAGATTTTCTAATTTTGGTCGTAGCTTGACTAATTCTCTTTTGATCTTCATATCTTCTATTTAGGGTAAGTGCACTTCCCAAATCCGTTCAAGCGCTCCACACGCTTTCCACACGGTTTGATCCATTCCCTATCCTTATATAAGTCCTGCACATCACTAAAAATAGCCAAGATACGTATTAAACACGTTTTGGGCATGAAAGATAAAACTGAGAAAGGGGACATTCTTGGCCAACAAATGTTGGCTAGAATGTTACCCTAACATTGCCAATGTTGAAGCCTCAACATCAACAGATACTATACGAAGAAAGGAACAGAAAGAAACTCAACTTCATAACTGAACAGCTCGAAAGCTTAAGTGATGTGTATCTTTCGAATACTCTTGATAGTATTTATAATATTAACAAAGAATGGAGAATTAGGTGGATATACAAATATAGCTACATATAATATATATATATATATATATACATACTAAGAGGTGAAAAGACAAGTACATCAGATATATATAGAGATATGTCTACACACATCACGTATATGTACATATATAATAATATTTAACCTATCAAAAGAACTTAGAATGGCTTTACACGTGTTTGCCATTTTTCATAATATTAAGGATGACTAATGGAAGGTTCCTTAACCTTAAGGTAATTATCTTCTATAAAATTCCAATGTATATATAATGCGATGACTTGAAATAGAAAGAAAGAACATTTAACGAACGAAAACAAAGGGAACACCATCAAAAACAATTCAGTAAGCTCAACACCCTTTATTAATTCAAAGGATACAAAGTGAAGAAGGTATAAATCTTATCTTTACTTCACAACTTTCGTATACTTAGTACATATATTTATATGTTTCTCTAACTTGCGTGATTAGGTGCTAACCATTTGTAAGTTTCGAAGTATTTTATGTGCTTAAAGACTCGATTCTTAGAGTTTAAAATCCATAACTCATGCCGGTACTATTGTTTTAATATGTTGTTACATGGGTACGCACGTGAACAGGCTTAGCATTTAAATATTTTTAGTGTTTCAGTATTTTATGTGCTTTGTGTGACTTAAATAGATATAGAGTGAATTACAGAAGACTTTGTGATTTATATGTGAGACATAAAACTTTGATTTTTGCAATAGGTAAGTTCGGTATGTGTTGATGATCATAATCAATTTTAGTAGAACAATCCTGAGATGTCTAAGGGTTGGAGTCGGAGTGTACTTCTTTCGGGAGAATTATAGTTTTCATCCCTAGAACCTTTGTAGCGACACTTTAGGATAAGTGAATTTTTACGAGTTTAAATGTCTAACCTATTTTCGATTTTATGAGGTTTATTGTTTTAAGATGTACCATTTTCCTGAACCAGGATGATTTTTGAAAGAGATCATGATAATAGATTAGTTTGGGAAAATTTAGGGAATTAGTGAGTTCGGGTAGAACATTTTATAGGTGTACGATATTCTAAGTTGGAATGAATTTCAAATGAGATTTTATAATATATTTAGTTTTGAAGGTTTCGACCGATTCTATGTTTCGGGCGACTTCGATAATCGCAGGCCGTTTTACTTTGCAAATCATGAGTGAAATAGATTTTCAAACGAATAGGGAAATCGGCCGAATGGATTTCTGGTCGCGACAGTGTTTTGCGGGCCCAAAGGGTTTTTCAGTGTGAGTAAAAAATAGGTTTCGCAGACCAAGGCTTCGATTCTCTGGGCTGGAGTCTTTCAAAGGCCAACTTGACTCGCGGGGTGATTCCTGTGAGAGGCGTCGCGGGCCGACTTTAACACTCGCGGGCCGACTCGACTTTTGCGGAGTGATTTCTGTGAGAAGCGTCGGGCGACTCGTAGGCTTAAAATCGGTCTTCGGGCGCCAATCGGGCGATTTGCGAACGCGGCGAAAGTCCCGTAGATTCGGGCGTTGACCCGAAAGTGGTTCGGATTGACCAACATTTCAAAATAGGTTTCGGGCGACCGAGATTTGGGCTTTGACCGAATTTATGTCAGTTGACCGACTATTTTACTTTTGGCTTTTGCCCCATTTCAGGCTCAATCATTTTAAATAAAATTATTTTTGGCCCAAATCAGTTTTCAAATGAAATATTTTCGTATGTTGACTAATATTTTTGGGTCAACCCATAATCTAAAGTTTAAAGATTATTTTGGATTTAAAACCTTCGGCCTAGCTTGATATTTTATGGGTTAACTTGACTTAGCGAACTCTTTTTAGACAGTTACCTTTCAAATGTAGTTTTAAGCATGATAATCTTAGATAGTCAATTAACTTAGCTAGTATACTGACGATTATAAATTTTTATGATTAAGGGTCAACTAATAAGGATTTCACAAGGCAGTAAGTACATTAGCTTGGACGACAAGTAAGTGAGAACTTCAATACAACACATAAATGTATTATATGCGATTGATTTATGTGACTATCAGCTTCAGTGCTCTTATGTGATATGAATTATTTGTGACATGCCACTGCCTTGTTAGTAAAGTAATTTATTTTATCGCATCGCATTTTCATATGCACGCAAGTTTCATTTGGGGGATTTCGAGGGGTGAGCGTGCACCGTATCTATCGCCTGAGAGCGATGATATTTGCCGATATAGACATCTGATGTCGACTCACAGTTGAGTCAGGGCTACTTCTATGGAACCATGACGGCGTGGTGCGTATTATATAGATATTTGGGTCGTGCCTTGTTTATTTATTTGGGCAAATGCCCTGTTGGCGGTAGGGGGTGACCTGAATGGTGCGACCTGAGGGAATAAGCAACACAGGGGGTAATCCTGATGTAGGCATGTAATACCCGTAAAAATTTAATACGGGATCTTTGGTTGTCACTAACGGTGTGAATACCTGAATGAAGAATCTTGATAAAATGATTTAAGTTCTTGAATAAAATATATATATATGTAAATATACATATATATAATATATTAACGTTACTGGTCTCGATAGCTATTTTGAAAACTTACCTAAAGTAATACCCAAAAATAACAATATGGGAATTAATTGGGGAACTAATTGGTTGGGCTATACTTAATAGATAAATAAGGCCCAAAACTTTCAAAGCACCATTTAATAACCACGTTGCTTACACTTGAGGAAAAACAAATCACCAACTTGTCAAATCTTACACTATTATCGAAAACTTTGATGCTTATCTAAATATACATCATATAACAAAGATCATTGGTCATTAACAAGAGAAAACCCACATGAACGAAAGCAAAAAGGAGCTGAAGGTGTGAGTAGAAAACAAGAAATTTTACAACGTAAAGGAGCTTAGCAATTTTGGAAAACCCATCTTCAAAGTGAGGTATATAATTAATCTTTTTACGCTTAGCTTGTTTCAATAGTTACATGATGAATTTAATAACTAACCCTAGGAGGGGTCCGAAGGATACTGCACATAAGAACTTAGGATTTTAGCCAGAATTCATGTCATGAAAGCTGTATGCATAGGTAATGAGGAAAGGAGGTTTCGATAATGTGTAGAAAACCCTAACAGTCCTTAAGCTTCAGCTTTTATATTTCATAGGTGTTTAAGCAATTAAATATATATTTTGATGAATTTTAATAGACAAAGAAATTATGAGAATATTAATGATTTGTAGCGTATCACTTTCTGGAATTAGAATAGAATTTTGAGATGGTCACAATGGTAGATTAGTTGCTGCTTTAAATATAGATGTCGATACATGCTAATAGCAGAAGGATTTCGAAATGCATAATTGAATGATGTCGAGATATATAATATAAAAATGTCGAGATATGAACTAAAGGAACTCGAGATGTATCATTTATTCTACATATATACATATAAGGATGGTCGACATTTGTAAGACTCAGTATCATTTGATAAGCTCGACATTTATTCCCAACGATCACCTCGACATCATTATAAAGAAGATCTCGATAGCATAATGGTTTCGACATTTTGTAAAGTTTCGATATATGGTCTCGAGGTTTATTTTTTTTAATGTAGAGAACACTCGACATTTCACTATTAATCAAGGTCTCGACATTATTATTAGGTCTCGATATTGTTTAAGGAACTCGACATTTGTATTGGTAGAATTCGAAGTTATAAAGCTTCGACATTTTGTAGAAATTAATCTCGACATTTTATTAGATGATTTCGACATTTTGGTTTAGTTAATAAATTTTCGGTATTTTAGGGTTTTGTTATATTCTAGGGTTTTCAATATTTTAGGGTTTATTTATTTTTAGGAATATCATTATTTTTAAGTTTTCATAAATTTTAGGGTTTCCTATAATTAGGGTCTGGGAACATAAAAACTTATACAGTTTAACAAATATACTGATATAATAATATTTATTTATTCAGAGGATCGATATATAGGGACTACACCGGACTTTTTATTTGACGCTAGCAGGAGAACAGGTAGGTGGATTATCCATCTACAATACGTAAACACAATTATGTGTTTTATGTGACTTATGTGACTTATATGTTTTACGTATGTTTTATATAAATCATGCTTTATAATACTTTTAAATGCATGGCACGTGCATATCACGCTAGAGCGAGAAATGATTATACCATGATGTGACGATAGGATATGAGATATTGACGTACGGGGTAGAATGAGATGTTTGTGATTGGCGACTCGTAGAGAGTCGAGGTTGGGCTCACTGGGCACCTGGCGGAGACAGACGTGATCGATCTGTCTACTCGGACGTGATCGATTCGAGGTGCATACCGCCGGATGGGATTTTCTTGTTGATTGGTGCGGGAGATATACGACCTGGTAGGAGGACATTGACGTGATCGATCAGTGCACTACCGGCGTAGCTCGCCGCGAGACTTGGGGGTGGCCTCCCAGTAGTCTATTGCGCGCGAAGGTGTCGAGCCTAACCTAGGGCCCTGTATTGTGTGAAATAGGAATGTGGGAAAAGAAAGAGTGTGCATTATATCATGTCGTGAGAAATTGGGATCGGGTTGAGTGTACACACGCATGTTTATTCACCTACTGGGCAAAGTGCTCAGTGTTTACGTGTTGTAGGTACTGAGTCCGACGCTGATGCGCGTCGTGACTGAGGCGGCTGGTGGCGGTGCTCCACGGACTTTTGAGGGCAGGGCGGTACATGGATGAAGACCTGTGGAGCGGCTGTAGAACGTTTTGTTCTTTTGATATTTTTGGGGCTTCGGCCCATGTACAGAGATGACAATGTAGACGAATTTTTATATTAATGTATATTATTTTAGGAAAAAGTTTTAATTAGACGGGCCTTCCGCGGCTTACGTTGCGGAAATCCGCCACTAATCCTAATTAGAGAAGTAGGGTCGCCTCAGGTGGTATCAGAGCTTAGGATATAGATTCTGAAGACTGTCCGTGTACTGCCGCTCAAAAGTCTGGAGAACCAGCCTGGCCTGTAAGTTTACTTCTTGAGTATGTGATTTCGTGTTATTTGATATATGTGCTTTCTGTGACTAATTGTAGAATTAGTTGAAAATGCCAAGGACACGTAGAGAAGTTGGAGAAACTAGTCGTAGAGCGGGTTCCGAATCCCCACCGAATGAGGACCGCTCTACCATTCATCAATTAACCGATCTGATCCGACGACAGTCAGATCAGATTAACGACCTTATCCACCGACAAAATTCCTCGGAACGTCACTCATCCCCTGGCCTAGAACGTGCAGAAGCTGCCGGGGAAAGGTTCCGAAGACTAAACCCCCCTTCATTTGAGGAAGCTGCCGATCCTACCTATGCGGAGGATTGGCTCCGAACTATAGAAAATATGTTCCGCGTCAGTCATCTCCCCGATACTGAGAAGGTGACTTGTGCCACTTTTATGTTACGTGGGAACGCGGGCTACTGGTGGGACACCATCCAAGTGCTCGAGGATCCCACTACTATGACTTGGGAGAGATTCAAAGCACTCTTTCGGGGCAAGTACTTTACTGCACCTGATAGAGCGCAGAAGCTGAACGAATTCATCAACCTCAAACAAGGAGGAATGTCAGTGGCGGATTACATCCGCAAGTTCGAGCAGCTCTCGAGGTTTGCACCACATATAGTGGCTACAGATGAGCTGAAGATCGAGCGCTTCCTGGAAGGTCTCAAACCCGAGATCTTCCGAAGCGTAAGTATGTACGATACTGAGGGAAAAACTTACGCTCGTATCGCTGAACGAGCAATATTAGCTGAGCAAGCAGAGAGTAGGGTTACCAAGGCTCAAGATGCCAAACGACGAGCAGAAGTGCAACAAGTAGGAGGAAATCAGAAACGCCCGTTCTTTGGCAAGAATCTGAACAATCGTGGAAATCAAGTAGGCCAGCAGAACTGGAAACCGAGGCCAAACCAAGGACCAGCTAACGTTTCAAACCGACCCCTAAACACTATACCTCAGTGTCGACAGTGTGGGCGCTACCATTACGGGGTATGCCATGGGCCGAGACCTAACCCAACTCCCCAGTGTTTTCGGTGTGGAAAGATTGGCCACTACGCCAGAGTCTGCAACGAGAAAATACCGCAAGTTCCAAACCAACCTTTAATCCGACCTCCGCCAGTACCAGCGCGAGTTTTTACTTTGACCAACGAGGAGGCCGAAGCGAATCCTTCCGTAGTCACGGGTACGTTGACTATCTATAACGTGCCCACTTCTGTGTTAATTGACTCTGGGGCCACACATTCATTTGTGTCGGCCAAATATGTGGAAAAAGTAGGAGTTTCTTCTACCTTATCTGAATGCAACTACATAGTTACCCTACCACACGGTGATCCGACGCGCACTAACCAAGTGCTGGAAGGATGCTCCGTTACATTGAGGATAGAGATCTGAGCGTCGACCTAATTGTGATCCCAATGAACGACTATGATGTTATTTTTGGGATGGATTGGCTTTCGAAATACGGAGCCATCATAGATTGTAACAAAAAGGTCGTAAAATTTCAACTGCCCGAAGAAGAGGTATTCACTTTTTCGGGTAAGGCGAATAAGAATAGTATTCCGCAAATCTCTGCGCTGAAGGCTCAACGACTGTTGAGATCCGGTTGTGAGTCTTATCTAGTATATGCGGTGAGGGCAGAGAAGTTACCTCAGCCAGAACCGAAGGATGTGCCGATAGTTAATGAGTACATTGAGGTATTTCCCGATGATCTCCCGGGGTTACCCCCTGATCGAGAAATACAGTTTACGATAGATCTGATGCCGGGGTCCGCCTCAATTTCTAAAGCTCCTTATCGCCTAGCGCCAAACGAACTGAAGGAGTTGAAGGAACAACTAGGGGACTTGCTGCAGAAAGGGTTTATCCAACCCAGTTTTTCGCCATGGGGAGCGCCGGTTTTATTCGTACGGAAGAAAGACGGGTCGATGCGACTATGCATCGACTATAGGGAACTGAATAAGATCACGATCAAGAATAAATATCCATTGCCGAGGATCGATGATCTGTTCGACCAATTACAGGGTGCCACGGTATTCTCGAAAATTGACCTCCGTTCGGGATACCATCAGTTGAAGATCAGGGAGGTAGATGTTCCTAAAACCGCATTCAGTACAAGGTACGGCCATTACGAGTTTCTGGTCATGCCTTTTGGACTGACAAATGCTCCGGCTGCTTTTATGGATCTTATGAACCGAGTCTTTAAGGACTATCTCGACCGCTTCGTAATAGTCTTTATTGACGACATCCTGATCTATTCTAAGACGAAAGAAGAACACGAGAGTCACTTACGAATCGTCTTAGGAACCTTGCGTGAGAAACAGCTCTACGCCAAATTCAAGAAATGCGAATTTTGGCTTGAGCAAGTAGCCTTCTTGGGACACGTGATTTCCGGGAGTGGAATCTCTGTGGACCCGAGTAAGATTGAGGCCGTGAACAATTGGCCACGACCAACTACTCCGACCGAAGTCCGAAGTTTTCTAGGACTTGCGGGATATTATCGTAAGTTCATAGCTGACTTCTCTAGCATAGCCTCGACTCTGACGAACTTGACCAGGAAGAACGTACCTTTCAAGTGGTCTGAAGCGTGCGAACAAAGCTTTCAGGAATTGAAGAAGCGACTCACTTCTGCTCCCATTCTGACTATACCCTCGGGAACTGGAGGATTCTCGGTCTATAGCGACGCCTCGAAGAATGGACTGGGATGCGTATTGATGCAGAATGGTAAAGTAATCGCGTATGCCTCCAGACAACTGAAGGAGTACGAGAAGAATTATCCGACCCATGATCTAGAACTAGCAGCAGTGGTCTTTGCCTTAAAGATCTGGAGACATTACCTTTACGGAGAAAGGTGCGAGATCTTCACAGACCATAAAAGCCTGAAGTACTTCTTCACCCAGAAGGAGTTAAACATGCGGCAACGACGATGGCTGGAACTCGTAAAAGACTACGACTGCGTTATCAATTATCATCCGGGTAAAGCGAACGTAGTCGCAGATGCGCTCAGTCGAAAGGCAATGAGTACGGAATTGTACAGGCTTGGAGTGGAAATAGTCAATTTAGGTGAACTCGAGACGAAACTAGCAGGGTTGACCCTTCAGCCGACCCTACTAGAACGAATTCAAAAAGCACAAGAAAAGGATGAATTCTACCTAAAGGCGAAAGATGCACTACCCGAAGACTTCGAAATCCGGGCAGACGGAACCTTGTTATACAAGAATCGGCTATACGTGCCCAACGACGAGGAGTTACAACGAACGATAATGACAGAAGCCCACACAACAACATACTCTGTGCATCCGGGAGCGACAAAGATGTACCAAGATTTGCGGATCATATATTGGTGGCCGGGAATGAAGAAGGATATCGCCACGTTCGTAAGTAGATGTATGACGTGCCAATTGATCAAAGCGGAACACCAGCGACCAGCTGGAACTCTCCAGCCTTTACCGATTCCTGAATGGAAATGGGATCATATCACAATGGATTTCGTCGTTGGTTTACCAAAGACGACGAAAGGCCATGACGCTATCTGGGTGGTAGTAGACCGCCTGACGAAATCAGCCCATTTTATTCCAATCAGTTCTACTTTTTCTATGGAACGTTACGCTGAATTGTATATTCAGGAAATTGTTCGACTCCATGGAATCCCAGTCTCCATCGTCTCGGATCGAGATTCGAGATTTCTATCCAACTTCTGGCAAAGCTTACAAAAAGCGATGGGTACTAAGCTCTCGTTCAGTACTGCATATCATCCCCAAACTGACGGACAGTCTGAACGGACGATCCAAACCCTTGAGGACATGTTACGAGCGTGCGTCCTAGACTTCAAGGGAAACTGGAGTAAGTACTTGCCGTTGATCGAATTTTCTTACAACAATAGCTTCCATGCCACGATCGGGATGGCACCGTACGAGGCATTATATGGGCACAAATGCCGATCCCCAGTTCATTGGGATGAAATCGGCGAACGAGCTTTATTAGGACCGGATATGATCCGAGAAACAACCGAAGCAGTGACCAAAATCAGAGAGAGAATGCAAACGGCTCAAAGCCGACAGAAGAGTTACGCTAATCGTCGACGACGACCTTTGGAATTTGCGGAAGATGACGAAGTATTTTTGAAGATCTCCCCGATGAAAGGAGTGAAGCGATTTGGAAAGAAGGGCAAACTAAGTCCAAGATACATAGGCCCGTTCAAAATAGTCAAACGAGTCGGCGAGGTTGCGTATCAGTTAGAATTGCCGACTTCCCTGTCGCAAGTTCACGACGTATTTCACGTATCGACATTACGAAAATACGTCGCGGACCCGAGTCATGTCGTTCAGAATGAACTTCTTTATCGACAGCTCAAGCCTGACTTGAGTTACGAAGAGAAGCCCGTAGAAATTTTGATGTACGAGTCAAAACGATTACGGAATAAGACCATTCCGTTAGTTAAGGTTTTGTGGCGGAATCAATCAGTTGAGGAAGCCACTTGGGAGCGTGAGGATGATATGAGAATTCGTTATCCCGAGTTATTCCCGTCGGCGTAATTTCGGGGACGAAATTCTTTTAAGGGGGGAAGATGTAATACCCGTAAAAATTTAATACGGGATCTTTGGTTGTCACTAACGGTGTGAATACGTGAATGAAGAATCTTGATAAAATGATTTAAGTTCTTGAATAAAATATATATGTGTAAATATACATATATATAATATATTAACGTTACTGGTCTCGATAGCTATTTTGAAAACTTACCTAAAGTAATACCCAAAAATAACAATATGGGAATTAATTGGGGAACTAATTGGTTGGGCTATACTTAATAGATAAATAAGGCCCAAAACTTTCAAAGCACCATTTAATAACCACGTTGCTTACACTTGAGGAAAAACAAATCACCAACTTGTCAAATCTTACACTATTATCGAAAACTTTGATGCTTATCTAAATATACATCATATAACAAAGATCATTGGTCATTAACAAGAGAAAACCCACATGAACGAAAGCAAAAAGGAGCTGAAGGTGTGAGTAGAAAACAAGAAATTTTACAACGTAAAGGAGCTTAGCAATTTTGGAAAACCCATCTTCAAAGTGAGGTATATAATTAATCTTTTTACACTTAGCTTGTTTCAATAGTTACATGATGAATTTAATAACTAACCCTAGGAGGGGTCCGAAGGTTACTGCACATAAGAACTTAGGATTTTAGCCAGAATTCATGTCATGAAAGCTGTATGCATAGGTAATGAGGAAAGGAGGTTTCGATAATGTGTAGAAAACCCTAACAGTCCTTAAGCTTCAGCTTTTATATTTCATAGGTGTTTAAGCAATTAAATATATATTTTGATGAATTTTAATAGACAAAGAAATTATGAGAATATTAATGATTTGTAGCGTATCACTTTCTGGAATTAGAATAGAATTTTGAGATGGTCACAATGGTAGATTAGTTGCTGCTTTAAATATAGATGTCGATACATGCTAATAGCAGAAGGATTTCGAAATGCATAATTGAATGATGTCGAGATATATAATATAAAAATGTCGAGATATGAACTAAAGGAACTCGAGATGTATCATTTATTCTACATATATACATATAAGGATGGTCGACATTTGTAAGACTCAGTATCATTTGATAAGCTCGACATTTATTCCCAACGATCACCTCGACATCATTATAAAAAAGATCTCGATAGCATAGTGGTTTCGACATTTTGTAAAGTTTCGATATATGGTCTCGAGGTTTATTTTTTTTTAATGTAGAGAAGACTCGACATTTCACTATTAATCAAGGTCTTGACATTATTATTAGGTCTCGATATTGTTTAAGGAACTCGACATTTGTATTGGTAGAATTCGAAGTTATAAAGCTTCGACATTTTGTAGAAATTAATCTCGACATTTTATTAGATGATTTCGACATTTTGGTTTAGTTAATAAATTTTCGGTATTTTAGGGTTTTGTTATATTCTAGGGTTTTCAATATTTTAGGGTTTATTTATTTTTAGGAATATCATTATTTTTAAGTTTTCATAAATTTTAGGGTTTCCTATAATTAGGGTCTGGGAACTTAAAAACTTATACAGTTTAACAAATATACTGATATAATAATATTTATTTATTCAGAGGATCGATATATAGGGACTACACCGGACTTTTTATTTGACGCTAGCAGGAGAACAGGTAGGTGGATTATCCATCTACAATACGTAAACACAATTATGTGTTTTATGTGACTTATGTGACTTATATGTTTTACGTATGTTTTATATAAATCATGCTTTATAATATTTTTAAATGGATGGCACGTGCATATCACGCTAGAGCGAGAAATGATTATACCATGATGTGACGATAGGATATGAGATATTGACGTACGGGGTAGAATGAGATGTTTGTGATTGGCGACTCGTAGAGAGTCGAGGTTGGGCTCACTGGGCACCTGGCGGAGACAGACGTGATCGATCTGTCTACTCGGACGTGATCGATTCGAGGTGCATACCGCCGGATGGGATTTTCTTGTTGATTGGTGCGGGAGATATACGACCTGGTAGGAGGACATTGACGTGATCGATCAGTGCACTACCAGCGTAGCTCGCCGCGAGACTTGGGGGTGGCCTCCCAGTAGTCTATTGCGCGCGAAGGTGTCGAGCCTAACCTAGGGCCCTGTATTGTGTGAAATAGGAATGTGGGAAAAGAAAGAGTGTGCATTATATCATGTCGTGAGAAATTGGGATCGGGTTGAGTGTACACTTGCATACACGCATGTTTATTCACCTACTGGGCAAAGTGCTCAGTGTTTACGTGTTGTAGGTACTGAGTCCGACGCTGATGCGCGTCGTGACTGAGGCGGCTGGTGGCGGTGCTCCACGGACTTTTGAGGGCAGGGCGGTACATGGATGAAGACCTGTGGAGCGGCTGTAGAACGTTTTGTTCTTTTGATATTTTTGGGGCTTCGGCCCATGTACAGAGATGACAATGTAGACGAATTTTTATATTAATGTATATTATTTTAGGAAAAAGTTTTAATTAGACGGGCCTTCCGCGGCTTACGTTGCGGAAATCCGCCACTAATCCTAATTAGAGAAGTAGGGTCGCCTCAAGGCAACCTCGTCGTGGGCTACCAGCGTGAGCGACCGCCTGGCAGAGGGGACGACCTGGGAAACGGTGACCTAGGGGAAACGTGGAGCATCCTAGCGTAAGCCACCCGGCGTGGGTCGCTCCCATATTTATCCATATTGGAATTGAGCTCATTTATGGTGCATAGTAAGATTAGCTGAGGGCCCTGAGTGAAAGTAGTACGAGTATTAAATGCATTAGCGCGGATGCCTTTGTGGGGTTATTGGGCACTTGCATAGCATGCATCGTTCCTACTTACTAAGCTTTATAGCTCATTCCCTATATTTATGTGTCGTAGGTAGGACAGAGTCGGACGTTGAGAAACGTCACGACTAAGGCAGGCTGACGGCGGTACTCCACGGTCTTTTGAGGGCAAGGCTGTACATGGATGACGACCTGTGGAGCGGCGTTACGGTGTTTTGTTACTGTGAGTTTGGGGCTTCAGCCTTTTTATAATTACGACGATGTTGGTTATGTTTTGTCGTAATATATCATATTTTAGGAAAAAGTTTTTGTTAGACGGGTCTTCCGCGACTTACGTTGCGAAAATCCACCACTAATCTTAGATAGAAAGTGAGGGTCGCCACAGGTGGTATCAGAGCTTAGGATATAGGTTCTGTAGACTGTCCATGTACGGCCGCTCAAAAGTCTGGAGGATTAGCCTTGCCTGTAAGTTTTACGTTTGATATGATTATGTGCTTATAATAATGTGCCTATTTGCTTGACTAATTGTAGATATAGTGAGAAAATGATGAATGGACATAGGGAATTTATCGGTGAGTCAAGTCGTGGCGTTACCTCTAAGTCCCCTATGACCGAACGAGAGTCAATGCTCTTACTTCTTAGTGAACTGATCCAACGACAGTCGGATCAGATTGGTGAACTTAAAGATCAAGTCGGTGAACTCAAAGACCTGATCTATAAACTCATCGATACTACTAACCCTAACCCTGCTAGGAAAGAAGCCCAAATTTCCCAAGGTCAGAAAGAGAAGAGAAAAGCTGAGGATAGACTGGAACAAGAGGTTAACAGAAAGCATCGATTTCTTGAGGACCCCAACAATGTTCAAACCACTCCCCATATGCACACTCCAAACCTCAAACCTCAATGCCAACAATGCGGGCGTCTCCATATGGGTATCTGTTATGGCCTAGGACCTAGACTCAATCCCAATCCCCAATGCTCTCGATGTGGAGGAAGACACTTCGCTAGAAATTGTCGGACGTATATCCCTTCAGAACTAGATCAAACATCGGCACAACCCTCCCCCAACCCTGCACGGATATTCAACTTAAACCTTGAGGAAATAGAAACCCTTCCCACGGAAATGACGGGTATGTTAATAGTTTATATTGTACTTGCGATCCAATTATAAACTCTAGAAAATTAAGCCACACATTTTAATGTGTCGCCAGTATTGCGTGCTGAAGATAGAAATATCTTCTTGCCTTCCTTAGTATAATAATAATATATTAACCTTCCACATAGAGGTCCAACAGGAAATAATTAAGTGTTATTAAAAATAAATAAATAATACTCCATCATTATTTAGGATAGGAGTTTGAGTATCATTCCGAACCATAATCTTGACAGATAGGCTTTCAAAATATGAAATCATATCTGATTTTCATAGGAAAGATTGTAAGCTTCAATTACCCGAGAGGAGAAATATCCGTCTTGTGGGTAAGACCATCCAAAATAAAATTTCCAAAGATCTAATCTAAAGATTTAGTAACTTCTGAGAACAAGTCGTGAATCTTTTCTCGCGTATGTGGTTAGTAATATCCGTAAAAATTAAAGCGGGATTACGGTAGGAAATTTCAAGATAAATAGCGAAGAAAATATTAGGAATAAAATTTCTAATAAATGTTTTTAAACGAAAATTCAGTTGAAACTAAATAATAAAATAGTCTCGTGAATATTTCGGAATTTAATCAAAGAGTTAAGCAACTAATAATATTGGGCTAATATTTATATTTGAATAAGGCCCAATAAATTGATTGTATTTAATATATAAGTAATAAACAAGGCCAAAGTTATAAGGATTATTACAATACTTGAGGCCAAGGTGATTTAACGTCACTTAGTTTGTTTAATTATCACAATTATTGAATGCTTCCATATAGATATCAACAACTCATCATACCAAAAAGGGAAAAAGAATTGCTCAACTACTACAACAACATGACTTGCTTGTCTTTATCATATGACCCAACGTATTTGAGAGTCTCTCATATATGTTAACATGAAAACCCTTATTTGAATAATATGGAAGCACGAAAGAAAAAAAACTAGGAGAGGAAGGGAGTTTCAACGAGCTTAGGATCATAACAAGGCCTTAAACTTAAACATAAGGTAGACTTACGTAATATATATATATATATATATATATATATCTATATATATTATACATGTTTATTAGAGTAAAATGTTTTCGGTACTTAGGTGAAATTTCATTTTTATCTACAACACAGTAAACTCATCAGGTGCTTTATATGGTTTCGAAATGTTGGATTAATTACATGAGATCTATGGGTTATGTGATATTAAATAATTTATGTGATTTTTAATATGCGATTTGAATAGCTTATGTGAAGTTGTTCATGAATTATCAGTTGAATGATAAGAATGTGGATTTGATTGATTACGTGTATATGTCTCGTGGTAGTTGAGCATGTTTAGACTTTAAATGGTATGATTTTGAGGGTCAAGATGTATGCCTATAAGAATAATATATGTTTTCGGTGATATGTTGTTTATGCGACTTGAATATGTGCTAATGTGAGTAGGAAGACGTTTTCGTGGTTTGCATCTGCTAGAGTTGAATTTCAGATTTTGAACTTGCCAATGATAATTATCGAAATGATTTTGCCAGTGAATGCTTTAGATAACACAGAATTTTATGGGTGCTCAAAGTAGTTACAACTCTCAAAGGTTTCGGCAATTTTAGGTGTTACACTAAAGTTTTGAGCAAATATTATACCTTTAATACATTAGGGTTTCCTATACTATACTCAAGTTGTTTTTTTTTTATTTAGGTATTTGAAGATTTCAGTATATCTCAAATAGAAGAATATAGATACTTTTCATTATTAGTAAGTCTTTGACGCATGAGAAATCTTTTCGGTACTAAAGAGTGTTTATTGAAGAGTTTTCGCTACTTAGTAAACTTGTCGGGATTTTTAGGGTTTCAATAATTAGGATTTGAGAATTTCGAAACTTATGGGGCTTAGCAATTACTGATAAAATAATATTTGTATGCTCAGAGGATCAAATCATTAGGAGTTCACCGGGTTTCTTGACTAATTTACATCAGGAAGGCAGGTAGGTAAAACTCACCTACGACGCGTAAACATCATGTGAATTTTATATGATATATGATTTTGTAAATTTTTAGGTGATATGGTGAATTACGCACTTTTCATGTATTAAATATCTTGCATGTCTTATATACATGTCATGTGCACTACACTTGCATATCATGTCAGTGCGAGGGGGTTGAGCCTCCCGAGCGTACGAGTGGTCGAGTGACGGACGTGTTGCGACATTATAGGACATTTCGAGTATAGGGCAACTCTAACGGGAGCTGAGTAGCTTACCCGCGCTAACGAGACCTGAGCGGGATATGCGACTCTAACGAGACCTGAGTAGCCACTCACTCTAACGAGACTTGAATGGGATATTCCACTCTAACGTGACCTGAGTGGGAACCCATTCTAACGAGACCTGAGTGGGATATTTGAAATGTACTTGGTGTCGAGTAGTTTGGGATGTTGAGATGTGTTAGTGTTGAGATGAGTAGAGTCGAGTTGAGCGTGCATTTGTGAGGTGTTTGGAATATGGGTTGAGTGTACACTTGCATCATGCATATTTTCACCTACTGGGCAAGGAGCTCAGTTACGTGTTGTAGGTACGTTTGAGTCCGGCGCTGATGAGAGTCGCGATTGAGGCGGGCTGAAGGCGGTGCTCCACAGACTTTTGAGGGCAGGGCGGTACATGGATGCGACTTGTGGAGCGACATTTAGGGTTTGTCGTGTGTCGGGCTTATAGTCTTTGTAAAATAAAAATAATGGACTATGGCTCTGTATTTTATGACGTGTGCGAATCATGTGTGTGCTTGTAACATATTATGTTTTTTTAAGTAAAAGGTTATTGTTAGACGGGTCTTCCGCGACTCACGTTGCGAAAATCCGCCAACATATTTATTAGGAAGTGAGGGTCGTTACATGGTTAGACGGAGGAATTACCTCAGTCTTAACCAAAACTGTGCTAGTAGCTAATAGAAGCACCGGTGTACTTCCCGATAGAATACTGAGAGTACTCCGTGATCGATTTACGATCAAGACATGTTCTTTCTCCATTAAATATTCTTCCTTCCTGGAATATCAAGATGAAACTACATCTCACTTCTTTCAGCAGAACAAGTCTAAATTCTATAACAATAAACGCCGGAGTATAACCCTATGCAATGATCCTTTCATTTATCTGTTAGTCGCACATGTTCAGTATTAGAGTGGCGCAGTGGAAACATGGTGGACGCTCATGATTTTCAATCCCTGCTTGAACCAGAACTATAGCTATCTCATTAGCTCAACCTCAAGGTGACACATATTCGACCAGCTTAAGCAATCTTCGTACATACTCTAATTCCTGTCACTGCATGAACATTCTTTCTAGATTCTATGAATGGAGATAAGGCAGATCTTTTAAGGGGGAGTAGGTTATAGACTATTTGTAGGTTTTCTTTCCATTACTGAAATTTAACTAAAAGGTATGGTAAACCATGACTCAACCATCGATATATATCTCCTCTTCAACAATCGCAGATCAAGAGATATTATAAAAGTGAAAGAAAGAGATAAGGTGTTTAAGTGCTTTAGCAGTAAATCATCGTAGTCAACCAATAGTCAGAAAAAGAGATATAGTACTTACATATTTTAGCAGTAAGCCGTCGCCACCATCAATTCTAGTATTACTCCCCATCGAGATAAGCAAAAGAACAATAGATGAGATATGCCTTTAGTACAAGACAACATAGGACGACTATTACGGTTCAGAAATACCCTACGATTACCACCTTAGGCGCTTATAGGAACCTTAGATGAAGTCTTATATGTCGGGAGACGACAAGGGTAGAATAAATCAAGGCGGAGATACGGTTTCACCGAGTAACTTAACTCATGATGATTTTACTGCTTAGGACTTCCTATACATGCCATTTGATTCTTCTCTGAGAACAACCGTGGTTTTCTAATTAATGTGGAATCAGAAATTTGAGTGCCTCCCTGTGACCGACAACCAAAATGAGTCCTTAGACAAAAAAAAAAGAGCCAGCATAAGAATCTTATTTACTTCAGAGTAACCTCTAGGATTTTCCCTTACCCAAGTGGGTTTGCAATATCGAAAGTAACAATCCAACTGCTGCACTTGATTCAGAATTCCCAGTCTTATATTTCTCTACCCCTGAGGTTATTCCAAATTCCCTACTAAACTTTTATCATCCAGAAGAGGATGACTTTTGATCTAAGGCCACCAACCAAGGCAGAAGATGTTATAAAAAACTTGATCCTTTGTCCTCAAATCAGAATTGCAGAACTTGAAAGAATTATTCTATTTTCATAAGAATCATTCTTTTTATTTCCTCCAGTAGGATTACCTTTAAGGGTAATTAGGTGATTTTCTATCATCTAACCAAGCCAACTCAATTCCCTATTGATCGTTATCCTGAATTATCCAGGTTGACGGAATTAGGGGGCGAAATTCTTTTAAGGAGGAGAGGATGTAATACTCGTAAAATTTAATGCGGGATTTAGGATGTAAAGGATTATGGAAATTTTGTAAATTAGGAATGCTGGCACGGAAATTAAAGTGTGAAAGTGAAAGTATAAGCTACATCAGTTTCGAATTATTTTCGAAACTTAACCAAATAATTGTCCGAAAATAATAATTAGTAGATGGACTAAAACTTTGGGCTATTTATTGTCTTATTGGACATTCAAATCAAGGCCCAAAGATAAATATATAACATAGTAAGTTACTTGAGCCTAAGGAAAAGCCATCGAGTATAAGCTGTCAAATCATTATCAAAGACTTCATTTTAGTATATATCCATAACTCGTAAATTAAACTTTGATGACAAGAAAGATACTATACGAAGAAAGGAAAAGAAAGAAACTCAGCTTCATAACTCAACAGCTCGAAAACATAAGTGATGTGTATCTTTCGAATACTCTTGATAGTATTTCTAATATTAGCAAAGAATGGAGAATTAGGTGGATATACTAATATAGCTACATATAATAAAATATATATATATATATATATATATATATACATACTAAGAGGTGAAAAGACAAGTACATCAGATATATATAGAGATATGTCTACACACATCACATATATGTACATATATAATAATATTTAACCTATCAAAAGAACTTAAAATGGCTTTACGCGTGGTTGCCATTTTCCTTAATATTAAGGATGACTAATGGAAGGTTCCTTAACCTTAAGGTAATTATCTTCTATAAAATACCTACGTATATATAATACGATGACTTGAAATAGAAAGGAAAGAACATTTAACGAACGAAAACAAAGGGAACTCCATCAAAAACAATTCAGTAAGCTGAACACCCTTAATTAATTCAAAGGATACAAAGTGAAGAAGGTATAAATCTTATCATTATTTCACAACTTTTGTATACTTAATACATATATTTATCTGTTACTCTAACTTGCGTGATTAGGTGCTAACCATTTGTAAGTTTCGAAGTATTTTATGTGCTTAAAGACTTGATTCTTAGGGTTTAAAATCCATAACTCATGTTAGGACCCCAATTATCCAACCTAGATCGAATTTAGAAGAATCGAATAGCAAATCTAAGAAAATCGAAGTTAGGGCTTGAGATTTGCTTACTTTGAAGGTTGGGAGAGAAATTGCTTTGAGAGCACACAAGGGAGGCGAATTTTTCTCTCTAAAAATTTCGATTCTAATTTTCTGATCTGAATTCCCTGTACAACGCACTCCTAATTTTCTTAGGAGTTGACTTATATATACCACCTCGTGGTATATTTACACAAGTAGTCCTATAAAATGACTAATTACAATTCAGTCCAAGACTACTAATTTGCATAGCAAGACACGATAACTATATTAATTGAATACAATAAAATAGTTCCAACAACTCATGCCAGTACTATTGTTTTAATATGTTGTTACATGGGTACGCACTTGAACAGGCTTAGCATTTAAATATTTTTAGTGTTTCAGTATTTTATGTGCTTTGTGTGACATAAATAGATATAGAGTGAATTACAGAAGACTTTGTGATTTATATGTGAGACATAAAACTTTGATTTTTGCAATAGGTAAGTTCGGTATGTGTTGATGATCATAATCAATTTTAGTAGAACAATCCTGAGATGTCTAAGGGTTGGAGTTGGAGTGTACTTCTTTCGGGAGAATTAAAGTTTTCATCCCTAGAACCTTTGTAGCGACACTTTAGGATAAGTGAATTTTTACGAGTTTAAATGCCTAACCTATTTTCGATTTTATGAGGTTTATTGTTTTAAGATGTACCATTTTCCTGAGCCAGGATGATTTTTGAAAGAGATCATGATGATAGATTAGTTTGGGAAAATTTAGGGAATTAGTGAGTTCGGGTAGAACTTTTTATAGGTGTACGATATTCTAAGTTGGAATGAATTTCAAATGAGATTTTATAATATATTTAGTTTTGAAGGTTTCGACCGATTCTATGTTTCGGGCGACTTCGATAATCGCGGGCCGTTTTATTTGCAAATCATGAGTGAAATAGATTTTCAAACGAATAGGGAAATCGGCCGAATGGGTTTCTGGTCGCGAAAGTGTTTCGCGGGCCCAAAGGGTTTTAGTGTGAGTAAAAATAGGTTTCGGAGGCCAAGGCTACAATTCTCACGGGCTGGAGTCTTTCGCGGGGTGATTCCTGTGAGAGGCGTCGCGGGACGACTCGACTTTAACTCTCGCGGGACGACTCGACTTTCGCGGAGTGATTTTTGTGAGAAGCGTCGGGCGACTCGTAGGCTTGAAATCGGGCTTCGTGCGCCAATCGGGCGATTTATGAACGCGGCGAAAGTCCCGTGGATTCGGGCGTTGACCCGAAAGTGTTCGCATTGACCAACATTTCAAAATAGGTTTCGGGCGATTGAGATTTGGGCTTTGACCGAATTTATGTCAGTTGACCGACTATTTTATTTTTAGTTTTTGCTCTATTTCAGGCTCAATCATTTTAAATAAAATTATTTTTGGCCCAAATCAGTTTTAAAATGAAATATTTTCGTATGTTGACTAATATTTTTGGGTCGACCCATAATCTAAAGTTTAAAGATTATTTTGGTTTTAAAACCTTCGGCCTAGCTTTGATATTTTATGGGTTAACTTGACTTAGCGAACTCTTTTTAAACCGTTACCTTTCAAATGTAGTTTTAAGCATGATAATCTTAGATAGTCAATTAACTTAGCTAGTATACTGACGATTATGAATTTTTATGCTTAAGGGTCAACTAATAAGGATTTCACAAGGCACTAAGTACATTAGCTTGGACGACAGGTAAGTGAGAACTTCAACTACAACACATAAATGTATTATATGAGATTGATTTGACTATCAAGCTTCAGTGCTTTTATGTGATATGAATTATTTGCGACATGCCAATGCGTGGTCAGTAAAGTAATTTACTTTATCGCATGGCATTTTCATAGGCACGCACGTTTCATTTGGGGGAGTTCGAGAGGTGAGCGTGCACCGTGTCTATCGCCTGAGAGCGATGATATTTGCTGATATAGGCATCTGATGTCGACTCACAGTTGAGTCAGGGCTACTTCTATGGCACCATGACGGCGTGGTGCGTCGTCAGTTATATTATATAGATATTTGGGTCGTGCCCTGTTTATTTATTTAGGCAAATGCCCTGTTGGCGGTAGGGGGTGACCTGAATGGTGCGACCTGAGGGAATAAGCGACACAGGGGGTAACCCTGATGTAGGCAACCTCGTCGTGGGCTACCAGCGTGAGTGACCGCCTGGCAGAGGGGACGACCTGGGAAACGGCGACCTAGGGGAAACGTGGAGCATCCTAGCGTAAGCCACCCGGCGTGGGTCGCTGCCATATTTATCCATATTGGATTTGAGCTCATTTATGGTGCATAGTAAGATTAGCCGAGGGCCCTGAGTGAAAGTAGTACGAGTATTAAATGCATTGGCGCAGATGACTTTGCGGGGTTATTGGGCACTTGCATAGCATGCATCGTTCCTACTTACTGAGCTTTATAGCTCATTCCCTATATTTATGTGTTGTAGGTAGGACAGAGTCGGATGTTGAGAAACGTCACAACTAAGGCAGGCTGACGGCGGTACTCCACGGTCTTTTGAGGGCAAGGCTGTACATGGATGACGACCCGTGGAGCGGCGTTAGGGTGTTTTGTTACAGTGAATTTGGGGCTTCAGCCTTTTTATAATTACGACGATGTAGGTTATGTTTTGTCGTAATATATCATATTTTAGGAAAAAGTTTTTGTTAGATGGGTCTTCCGCGCCTTACGTTGCGAAAATCCGCCACTAATCTTAGATAGAAAGTGAGGGTCGCCACAAAACGTAAGATGTATAATAGGTCGAAGGACGTGGGAGGAATTACTGATCGACACGTGTTGTGCTAATATAAATTGCAAGTGCGACAAGTGATAACATAAAACGAATACTTAATTTCTATCACCGACGTGCGATAGGCAGTGGACCTATCGTTTGTAGTGCAGTAAAGTGAGTAAACGAGTATCGAACACGAGGAATAAACTGATTACTAGTAATAACCTATCGACTCGATATCTAGCCTAAATAAAGTACGCAAATTGTTTATGTTACGAACTAACCTAACAGACCAATCCTAAAGCAACGAGAGATTCAAAGAACACGGCTAAAACTGGTAAGAGAGCTTTCAGATAATAAAGATGTGCTCGGGATTTGAATCCCGCTAGGTACTATCGGCTAAGATAATAAAATCGCTCCTACGCGATTAAGACTAAATCGCGGTAATTTCCTACCCGCTCACGAGTTTGCTGTCGCCCTAAACGCTCGCGGGGATCTAAAATTCGATAATTACTAACGGCGAGGATCAAGTATTTGCTTTCGCCCTACACTCGAATCCTATCCGCTATGAACGGCCTAATCGTTGTTTAGCTGTCGCCCTAAACGATTTTCCACACAATCACTTTAACACATAGACTTATTAAAGCAAAGAAACACTTTCGTAGATAGATAAATAGTCAAAACACACGAGTCACGATAATATATGTCTTAACTACGAAATCACCTAGCGTTCATCTAATCCCAAATACATAGGGAATTTAGCTTAACTGACGGGAAAACTACAAAAGAAACATAGAACAAGGGCAGAGGACTCATAATCTTCCCTTCTGATTGATCTACGATGGTCTCGGGGGAAGGTTCTCTTTCCTTGTTCAATTCGCGTGCAAGCGTTGTTAATCCGTCTCTTGCGCTTCTGGGGGTGTTTCTCTATAACGACCCTCACTTTCTAACAAATATTTTGGCGGATTTTCACAACGTAAGTCGCGGAAGACCCGTCTAATTAAAAACTTTTCCTAAAATAAAATTTATGAAATAAACACATAATCGTATATTTACACAAGCAGTAGCTCTAAAATATCAAAATATTAAAAAATCCTAACTTCGCTCCACAGGTCGCATCGATGTACCGCCCTGCCCTCAAAAGTCCGTGGAGTCACCGCCAACAGCCCGCCTAGTCGCGACGCGTATCAACGTCGCACTCGTATGTACCTAGAACACGTAAACTGAGCTCCTTGCCCAATAGATGAAATATGCATGTATGCAACGTGCGCTCAACCCCATTGCCAAAACACCTCACAAATGTACGCTCAACTCGTCTCTACTCATCTTAACACTAACACGTCTCAACACCCCACACTACTCGACACTAAGTACATTTCTAATATCCCACTCAGGTCTCGTTAGAATAGGTTCCCACTCAGGTCACGATAGAATGGAATATCCTATTCAGGTCTCGTTAGAGTGGGTGGCTACTCAGGTCTCGTTAGATTCGCATATCCCGCTCAGGTCTCGTTAGAGCGGATAAGCTACTCAGGTCTCGTTAGAGTTGCCGTATACTCGAAATGTTCTATAATGTCGCAACACATCCCGTCACTCGACACCTTATACGCTCGGGCGGCCAACTCAGGTCACGTTAGAGTTAGCTCTCACCCAACACTGGGGCGGCCAACTCAGGTCTCGTTAGAGTGGCACTCACCCAAATGTTCCCCTCTACCCAACGTAATAACCTACACCTCCCATCAACATCCCAAACGTTACCGTTCCGCACGGTACTCAACTCCCTCGCACTGACATGGTATGTAACTGCAGTGCAAATCATAGATATACATAATAACATGCAGAATATTTAATACATATAAATCACGTAAATTACTAAACCACATAATCATACAAGCACGTAATTATCACATATAATTCACACAATCGTTTACGTGTCGTAGGTGAATTTCACCTACCTAGCCTCCGTAGCTTTGATAAATAAAGGTTTATTTCTCGGATTATTGACCGCTGGACCTTCGAAATCTTATAATATGTCTGTCACCTATTCGATTAATGACAATATAAATCCATTCATATATATATATATATATATATATTCATCTTGAAAGAAATTTTATAACTAATTACCTACACTTAAATAATGGAGCAAACCCCAAAATCATACTACGCTCCTCTTCCCATGTTTCAAAGATAGTTCTTATACCGAAAACTCTTCGTATAATACAAATACATCCTTTAACCCACACTAACTCCTACTTAATATAGTCATCTAAAAATCTGGGAAATCCTAACACCTAAGTCACGACAACCTCACAAATCATTTTAAGCCTATATAAAATTACACAAACCACTTAATATTATAGAAAAGTTGGTAATTAGCCGAAAATCTTGGTAAATAACATAATACCAAAAACATTATCTATTTGAGCATAACCATTTCAAGAATCTAAGAAAACCCTAACACGTAATTCACCTCGATAGCAATCACGAAAACTTTCCTAGGTTCAATTACTAAACTTGTATTCACGTTAATTTAACTTGTATTACCATTCTCTAAATATTCCCTCGTGGTACTCATGTTGAAATAATCATATAAGCACCCACGCACCACTCCAAAAGTTCTGAAAGAACCCTACATACTAATCACGAAAACCCTCATATAAATCCTTCTAAATCATTAGTTAAAATCATTCAAACCTCACAAAAATATACCGAACCACACAACACAGCAAAAACAACATAAATATAATATGCACATGAGATTTACGTGTTGTAGATGAATTATTCACCTACCTCATGTCCGGAAATTAATAATCTAGTTGGTGGAACAAGTTTGAAGTCTCCTCTTTTTTTCTGCTCTTACTCTCGTTCAAATGTTTCTTCTTTCTTCATTGTTTCCTTTAGGGGGTTTGTTAACTAAGATGATGCATAATAAAGTCTTCAAAGATGTTATAATATGACAAATAGCTTACGTGTTTTACCCTTGAATTATGTGAGGTTTGAGATAATTCTTTTCTTTACACCGAAAATGTCCATGTCCTATTATTTAAAACTAAATGCCTATTCTTAGTTATGGTTTAGTGTTAAAGATATTTATTAAGATCATCACTAGTAAGAAGTGACAAGTAAAGTAGGTAAATGTCATTTTCCTATTTGAGTAAGCAATCTTCGTCTCTTATAGATAATGTATAATATTTTATTAATTTTTTCCCAAGTTCATCCCCACCCCATAATTGTACTCGTTTGTACATATATAATATATAACTTGATACAACGTATAACTTCCTAGCCTCATCACTATGTTAGGTAAATGTGATAAAGACAAGCAAGTGTTGTAGTAGTTGAGCAACTCTTTTTCCCTTTTTATTAAGTAATTTTCACCCTTTGTATATAAAATATTATCACCCTTGTGCCTTATCTTTAATTATTGTTAGTGGTGTAATTATACTTGTATGTAAATGTAATATATATATATATATATATATATATATATATATACACAACTTGATACAATCACGAAAACTTTAATTCCTCCTTTGACTTAGCTTTTTGCTTTCCAACTAATATAATATCCCAATCTCAATCTCTTAATTATTGTAAATATTATAAGAATTTAAGTATGTGTTAGTATTATCCACCAAAATTTTCCAAGTCTTATTTGACTATGATGAAAACTTACGTGTATATGCCATGGTCATCATAAAAACTTTGTTTCTTCATAAAGATTTATTTTGAAGCTAAAAATATTCGACTTGCCTACCTAATATTTTCGGATCAATACTTTGTAATTTTCTAATTTAGATATCCGCACTAGTAAATTATTTGATAACCCCGTATTAAATTTTACGGGTATTACATTCTCCCCCCTAAAAAGAATTTTGCCCCCGAAATTCGCCGACCGGTGAAACTCGGGTAACGATTTCTCGCATTATCAAATCTGTCTATAACATATTAAGGTAGAATTTATTCCCACCTTCATTATCCAACTTAGGTAACACATTTAAATGTGTGACCCAGTTTCTATGATCATCCAATTCTCTATGTCTACACTCGACCACTACTTCCTCTAAGCATTATTTCTATTCCCACTACGCTTCCGCTGCGCACTCTAGCTAAGCATATTTATTCCCATTGTCTATAATTATTCACACAAACAAACACATTATTTTAAGTAACCAAACTCATTGAATCGTAAAACTTACAGGCAAGGCTGATCCTCCAGGCTTTTGAGCAGCAGTACATGGACAGTCTACAGAACCTCTAACCTAAGCTCTGATACCACCTATAACGACCCTCACTTTTCAACAAATATTTGGCGGATTTTCGCAACGTAAGTCGCGGAAGACCCGTCTAATTAAAAAGTTTTCCTAAAATAAAATATATGAAATAAACACATAATCGTATATTTACACAAGCAGTAGCTCTAAAATATCAAAATATTAAAAAATCCTAACATCGCTCCACAGGTCGCATCCATGTACCGTCCTGCCCTCAAAAGTCCGTGGAGTCACCGCCAACAACCCGCCTAGTCGCGACGCGTATCAACGTCAGACTCGTATGTACTTACAACACGTAAACTGAGCTCCTTGCCCAGTAGATGAAATATGCATGTATGCAACGTGCGATCAACCCCCTTCCCAAAACACCTCACAAATGCACGCTCAACTCGTCTCTACTCATCTCAACACTAACACGTCTCAACACCCCTCACTACTCGACACTAAGTACATTTCTAATATCCCACTCAGGTGTCGTTAGAATAGGTTCCCACTCAGGTCACGTTAGAATGGAATATCCTATTCAGGTCTCGTTAGAGTGGGTGGCTGCACAGATCTCGTTAGAGTCGCATATCCCGCTCAGGTCTCGTTAGAGCGGATAAGCTACTCAGGTCTTGTTAGAGTTGCCGTATACTCGAAATGTTCTATAATGTCGCAACACATCCCGTCACTCGACACCTCATACGCTAGGGCGGCCAACTCATGTCACGTTAGAGTTAGCTCTCACCCAACGCTGGGGCGGCCAACTCAGAGCGCCGGTGGACTATAGCTCATCCGGTTGATAAGATAATTGGCGATCCTTCGAGCGGAGTAAGGACACGACATCAACACAGTCTTTTCAGCTGCTTCTTAAGCCAAAACGAGCCTACTAAGGTAGCAGATGCACTACAAGACCCGGATTGGATAATTGCAATGCAAGAGGAAATCAACCAATTCGAACGTCTTCAAGTGTGGAAATTAGTACCCCGTTCCCATGGAAAAACTATCATCAGGACAAAATGGGTATTTAGGAACAAAAAGAATGAAGATGGTGAAGTTATCCGGAACAAGGCACGATTAGTTGCAAAGGGATACAACCAACAGGAAGGTATTGACTACGACGAATCGTATGCTCCTGTTGCCCGGATTGAAGCCATTCGTCTCTTATTGGCTTACGCGGCTCATAAAGCCTTCAAGGTCTATCAAATGGACGTTAAAACCGCCTTTCTCAACGGCGTGCTTAAAGAAGAAGTCTATGTCACTCAGCCAGACGGCTTCGCTGATCAAGAACATACCGATCACGTCTATCGATTGGATAAAGCTTCATACGGGCTAAAACAAGCCCCACGTGTTTGGTATGATGTCTTGAGTGACTTCCTCGTAATGTCTGGATTTATTCGAGGAACAATCACTACGACCCTCTTCATCAAATGGCAAGACAAGGATCTGATGGTCGTTCAAGTTTACGTCGATGACATCATTTTTGGTTCAACAAATCCACGGCTTTGCAAAAAGTTTGGAGATCTCATGAAGAGTAAATTCGAATGAGCCACATGGGAGAGATGCAATTCTTCCTAGTACTTCAAGTCAGACAGCTCGATGATGGGATATTTATCAGTCAAACACAATACATTAAGGACATCTTGAAAAAGTTCCATCAAGATCAGAGCAAGCCTCTCAGCACTTCCATGTCAACAAGCTGCAAGTTGGATGCCGATCCCGCAGGAAAATCGGTCGACATCACACTCTATCGCAGCATGATTGGATCTCTTATCTACCTCACTTCTAGTCGGCCGGATATCATGTTTGCCACTTGTCTTTGTGCCCGTTTCCAAGCCGATCCCAAAGAATCCCACATGCTCGCGGTGAAGCGTATTCTTCGCTACCTTAAGGGCACAACTTACCTTAGGACTATGGTATCCTAAAGGTACGAACTTCAAACTTATCGGCTATACTGACGCTGATTATGCAGGTTGCCGAATGGACGGAAAAAGCACCTCTGGTGGCGCTCAATTTCTAGGCGAAAAGCTAGTCTGCTGGTCATCCAAAAAGCAAAATTGCGTCTCAACTTCGACGGCTAAGCTGAATACGTCGCAGCCGCCAGCTGTTGCTCCCAAATGCTATGGATGCGGAGTCAGCTTCGCGATTATGGGTACAATTTAACTAATATACCCATATATAGTGATAGCCAAAGTGCCATTGCGATTACGTGCAATCCTGTTCACCATTCACGCACGAAACACATAGACATTAGATATCACTTTATCAGAGATCACATAGAAAAAGGCACCATTAACATGTACTTTGTGAACACGGTATATCAACTAGCTGACATTTTCACCAAGGCATTGGATGAAAAACGATTCCAATTCCTTGTCGGAAAAATAGGCATGTTGAATCTCCCGTGATGTGTGCATTACCTGATCTTTTGTGCTATCACATGCTCTATTCTATGTGTTTTCCATGCTCATTTGTCTTATCTTGCGTGATAATAATATTACCTAAATAAAAAATAAATAAATAAATAAATAAATATATATAATCATAAACTATACAATATACCTATAATATAGGGGAATGAAGAAATCTTTAGGATGCTCGATCTACGTCACAATTAGATTTCCCTGACATGCGACTGATTGCTTGCTTAATTTTGTCAGTCTAAGTCGCATAGCTCTTTTAGTTTGCTCCACTAGACACAAAGTCACTTTACATACGTGAGGATTCTGGCCTGTTATTTTTCCTTTCTATTGATTTATTCTTGAGCGAGTCACACATCAATTGCTTGTCTTAACTAGTGTTTCTTGGCTTCATACTCGCCTTTCGTCAGATCCTTAGGAAAATGATTAGAGCACTTAGGAAATTCCTCACTTGGCCTTACATATATAAAATTTCAATCCTTTAATACAGCCTTTAGTCATCCATTTTGAGCTTTCTCCGATATCCTTTTCTTCACTTGAAAATCCTTTGAGCCTTCAATCGTACACCTAAGTCTTCGATGGGATATTCAATCGAGAAAAGGAGGGGGAGAAAACAAGACGACAAAGAAAAAGATGATAAAAGAAGGTGGAAAATGCACACGAGGAATGCTCAACGCACAAAAAGTAGTCCAAAAGAACCTGCCTCTCGACTATCACAATCTCATATCATTAGAAGGGGGTATGGATCTTGCTGTGAACTTCTCCATCGATAATCTCGTACACTCGTCAGAACGGCTGGAAAGAGGAGCACCACGAAGTGAACTTCTCCAACGATAATCCGGTCTTAAATCGAGACAATCGAATTCCACAACTGTGAACTTCTTCAAATCAATAATCTCTGAAACCTTACTAGGGATTAAGAGAAATGGAGCGCGGTATCGGCCCGAGAACGAACAAGAAGATCTTCGCCTTAGATAATCTCTCAGCCTCATAGAGAAGCGGAGCTTCAGCTTGAGCAAGTGTAGACTGAATCAAAGAAAAATCATTAAAGGATGAGAATGATAAACAATAAAGAGAAAAATGGCAAGAAGGAGGAGAACGACGAAGAAAAGGAAGAAGATCCCTAGTCCACAATTCCAAAACTATCCTCCCCTTCTTAGTCAGAACCAAATTAAAACCTTTCACAGTCTCTATGATTCCACATCGACGATCTCTCGCAAAGGTGAAATGATTAAAAACGCCTCAATCACAGGTAAATTGACTTAAGATTGCTTGTGTTGACTTGAGTGATATAAATATAATCATCCCAAGGCAAAAATAATCGAGTGCTAGAGTGAACCCAGTGAGAGTTGTCGAAATGGATCATTCAATGAACTTAGGACTCTTCAGTTTGACGACATGACTTGACAGTATGTGATATTTTCAAGTGTCTTGTGAAATTTTAGGCGTGACAATGATCGTAGCAAAATAATCTGACCCCATATTATTAATAATATTAATATGCATATGAAAATTATATATATATAGATATATGATAATTTTTTTTCTTCTCGATCATCTTTTTAAAAAAAAAACTTCGCACATTTTGAATGCAAATTTAACTTGCATTGGTATTGAATTGATCAAAATGCGAATATTTGATTTTGCTCATATCCTCGCGCAAATCTTTATCACATGTTTAGGGGAACATGTATCTAGTCTAAAGTGATTAATTGCATGTTATAATTATTGTTACTTGTATTGATTTGCATGATTACGTGATAAATCGATACATGTGCACTATTTGAGGAGGAGCATCTACAATGATTCCATATTTTGAGCTCCAAATACTTTTGATGTTCTTTCTTTAAGTGTTGCAGAAATTCTCGTTTTGATTCGATTTGGACACTGCTTAAATAAGGAGGACTTCACAAATTTTTATAAATGTCAACTCAAGACATTGGTAAAACAATTCAGGGGGAGCCTTATTAGAACAATTACTTCTTAATTAACTCTAATATTCTCGACATTTTGCTCTAAGTATTGCAGATGTTCGAAGATCAATTTTGGAGCCAGATGTCATTTCTTCGAAAATACAGGGAGTTAATTGCACTTTCGTTTACACTTAGAAGGAGTAATTTTGTGGTTTATTCTTAAAATTTAGGATCAATCTGAAATATTAAGGAAAACTTACTATCGAGAAATTCGGGCGAATTTTGCAATTTTCATTGACAGTTTCTCGAGCGAAAATTGATTTGGGACCAAGTGGTAATTTACGCTCTCAAAATTGACGAGCGAAAATTAAACAGGAACCAAAGGTAAATTTTCGATCGGATGTTGTCGAGCGAAAATTTAAACAGTGAACGAAGAAGGTTTCTCGATCGTAAGTTTCCCGATCGTAAATAGTAATGGGCTTAAATTCACTGAGTCTCACAAAAACGTCTGATCAGCCCAAATTAAACGAAATCATTACTTGCAGTCGATAATCCCTAAATACACGCTAAAACCCTCGATCGTAAAAATCAACAGTCAAAATTCTCGTGCGAAAAACTTCTTCTCTCAAAAGACGAATGTCAAAATCTTTCGATTTTTCATCTAATTTTCGTCTTTAGAAGGTATATTTGACCTCTTTTAGGGATTATCGTGTATTTAAACTACATTTTGCATCTGTATTTTGGAATATTTCGCATGATTCTGTGACTATTTCACGATTGTTCATATTTTGAGAACTCGAACACTTGTTTGCAGTATTTTAGATCATCTCTAAGTATAATCTTGGTTAAAAACTGAATAATAGGCTAGTTTCGATGTTTCTTGATCATTTTGAGTGAATATAACTTCGATTTTCTGCGTTATTAGCGTTCGATTTAAAGATAAGACTAAACTGGGGTTTAAACTTTTAAAAGCGTCGAAGAACTTTCTCGCTCGCAAACAGTGAAAATTGAATCTCAATTTGATTAAGTCACTGTTTGCATCGTAAAAGATTTTCGATCGCTAACCTTTCGATTTAGTCATTAAGATTAATAACGTAGATCGAAAATTACATACAATTGAGAAACACAATTTTGATTTTATGCGAGCGAAATATTAATGAGAGGAATAGATAAGATAGATGCAATCCCTTTAAATTTTCGAGCGCAAAACTTACAGTCGAAAATTTCGATTTCAATTTTGATCTCGGTCGAAAAATGTTAGTGGCGATAAAATTAATTTTTCGACGATAAAATTTTCTGGATCGTAAAATTTTGCAGCGAAAAACCTCTTTAAAATCGAAGTACTTTCTCGCTCGTTAACTTTCGTAGCGAAAAATTTTATTCACGCGCGAAAAATTTTTCGATCGTAAATTTACTTGGAAATCTAATTTCTCGATCGTAAATTTACATGGAAATTTTTCTCGCTCGTAAAATTTCTCGGCTACAGTATCGTATCCTGAGCTCAAAAACTTAGAAAATTTTCTAAGTCCTTTTCACAGTAGCTTTCACTAAAAAATAAAATTTTTTTTCGCAAATTAAATCGGAGAATTGTATCTATAATTTGCACCAAGGCAATTGAGAACTTTAATTCTCGCGCGATAAATAGCACGGAGTGAACAAGTGCTTACCACACTTTGGAAAATTTCGACTGAACCTCTATGAGACCAACATACTTATCACGAAATAAATTTATCTAATCAAAACTCACTTCGTATGATCTTATGTGCAAACTTTCATATTTCGCTTATATAAAACCATGTTATGACATGATACATCATTATGGTTTGATAGATACTGAACTTCGACTCAAAATTTTTGAACTAATAATTTACATTTCTCATGAATATTTCAGATGGATCACTACCCTACTTACAGCCATATCTATGAGAAGGCTATATACCTTAACGTACACGACACGAACTTCCAACTAGACTTGACCACCTTCCGGTGTCCAGACGACATCATCGTGTCCATACTGCAATGCTATCCACTTTGGCATGCTCTTTCAGTGACGGCCTCAGTGCCGATGGTCTACCTCCAGCAGTTTTGGGGGATGCTCAAGAGCCTTATCGCGGACGGGGCGTATCATTTTACTACAGTTGTAGGGACGAGGCACGTCTGTATGAGCAAAAACGACTTCAGACTTCTCCTCGACCTCCCTCACAGCCAAAATTATGACCCCCTCCCATCAAATGCAGAACTGGTGCATGATTTCCTCCAGATGGGGTACCGCTCGTCGCTCACCAAGCTAGCTCAGTTGCAGAGCAACGGGATTCCCCATCCGTGGAAGACACTTTTTGGAATCATCAACAAGTGTTTGTCCCCGAATCCCGCAGGCTTCGACAAAGGCAACGGCCACATCCTCCGGATATTTCACAGAGTCATGTTGTCGCGAAATTACGATTTTGTTCAACTGATCTGGAATGACCTTGCAGAACAGATCAGACAGAAAGAGAACAAACGGTCCAAAAATGTGCCATATGCGAGATGGTTCTCCATCATCATCCGTCAACAAATGGAGATGTACGAGCAGAGTATTCCTCGCTTGCCTCCGGGAGGAAACTATCAGCCACCCAAGCTCAAGTTCTTCCACAACCCCAAGCTCACGGACCTAGCTCAGCCATCGATGGCCATTCCGCTCGAGCTACTACGTCTCGCCGACCCCGCGGGAGACGTATATCAGAGATACTGTCGGGAACATAATTGACTGAGCAGATGATTAGAGGGCCCCCGACAGACCTCAACATCAGCCCTCTACATCCACAACAACAGCCTAGTCCTGAAGACACGATAATTGATGAAGTGGCTCAGGAACTAGAGCTGGAGCCTCCAACGCACGAGGAAACAGTACTAGATAATTAATCGATGTTGTGGCGGCAGAGTTGGAACAAGAGGCTCCAGCAGAAACACTCCAAGTGGAAGTGCCCATCATTGTCGGCGTGCTCGAAGAACCTATTGAGGAAGGTCTTCAAGTAGCACAGCCCGAGGCAGGAACGGGGCACATCTCACCACCACTGGCTACTACGCCAGAAACAGAGGCTCTAATATCAACAATACAACCTATCGAGCCTCCGGTGATGGAACCAGCCAGTGAGGATGTAGCACGAGGACTCTCGCCTCACACGGCTACCCCATCAGACACCGAGTCAGATGAGGAGATTTGGTTGATTAGAAGGACTCCGAGACGATTGAGCGTATCATTCGAGTCCCTCTTCGAAACCGTCACCGAACCATCAGACACATCGCCGACCATCACTCCAAGTGTTGCGGATCCTTCTTCGCTCAATCTTGAGCCGCAGCACTTCACGGCGGGACCAGAAGCTTCGGTGTCTGATACGCAGGAACAATCAGAACCTGCCCTAACGCCCATAGAGGAGAATCTCCAAGATTCGACTCAAGGATTGGGTGGAAGTCTCGAAGAGTCACAACCTCAAGTTACTCTGAGCCAACCTGAGGAGCCGGTGTTAGCTCCTGGACCATCCACAACGGAGGCGTTCGCTCCGTATGTGACAGAAGATCGACTTCAGGCCGCTCTCGCTAACGCGCTGAAGGATTTTGAAGACAAAATTATGGAGAGCGTGCGCAATGCCATCGAGACGTCCCGCTAATATCGTGGGAAAGCACCCGTCTCGGAGCCGTCTTCGTCACAAACCATCCTCACACCCACTCAACCCATAATATCCACACAAACACCAACACCCATCCTCACCCACAACCTAATAAATCCGGCCACCGTACCCATCAGCGAACTCCACTCAATTCTGATCGCCAGGCTGTTGGAATTGACCACACGAACGCCGGAAGAAGAAGATCTCTTCCGCCGTCTCGTGGATTGTAACGTCCCGTCCCATACCGGGTGTCACTGTAGCATCAGTTCCTACTGGGACTAGTGGGGTTGGGCCCACCACACTCCGACGGATAGTCTGGCCCCACTGTATCACCATTTAACCTTTCAGCGTGCTTCGTGCACTCGCTCACACGCACCCTGAGAAACTTCCCAGGGGGTCACCCATCCCTAGATTGCCGCAAGTCAAGCACGCTTAACTTCGGAGTTTCTATAGATGGACTCCCGAAAAGGTAGGTCGACCTTGGTGATATGAGTAGTACTATCAATTCTCTTATACGATTCTTAGCCTGACACGCCCATACGTTGTCAGTCTCAGGATCTCCTCTCATTCGGGTGTCGTATCAGTTCGTTCATGTACCCCTTCGCCTAGAAGCCTGCCAGGAGCCGCTCCTTGTCCGTGCACCCTGGCACCGGCCCACTCCCCGCCCTCATCGGCCCCGGGCGTCACATGGATCGTCCTGACCCATCAGAAACGTGCCGCGGCCAAGGCTCCCTCCCACTCCAAACACCGACATGACGACCCAGACGATCACAAGGGGTCAGAGACAGAACCCTGGCGCGACTCAGACAAGTAAAAGAGTCGCTGGAACCTCACAACCCACTACCTACACATCCACCACCACGCGCCGCACCACTCTAACCCAAATCGACCCACCAACCTTTCAAATAAGGATGCCTCCGCCCACACCACCGACCTTCACAAGCCCCTTGCTTCCGGAAGAAGAAGCAAGCACTGCCATGCTAGTCGCCCTAGCGCAGACTCAGGCGACTCCCTCAATTGCTTCGGACCATCTGGACATGGCGTCAACCCACATGAGGTCCTCGACAAATTCATATTCGAAGGACAGTGGGCGACCCATTATATGCCCGAGGAGCATCAACTACAACGGCTCAAGGAGTTCGACAAATTTTGCAACAAGCTTCGGTGGACCTCGTATTGCAACAAATTTTACAACGGCTTTCAGAGCTGATCATGCAACGAGCGGTTTCCCCCACAATACAAATGCCAGGGACCGTTCGGATCGACACGCCGTGGGAGAATATTCAAATAGAGATACCTTTCCTTGAAGAAGTCCGTGAAAATATTTGGAGGTCACCGGACAAAGTCAAGAAGCCGAACGAGTTTGAGTTGAGAGGGATTTCTCACTGGGATCAATAAAAGAGAATGACATATCTCTGGATGCTAACCCATCTTGGACCGAATGTGAGGATGAAGATGACTAAAGCACAAGCAAGGAGCCACTATTAGAGTCTCTCCCCGATTTGCCAGCTTTTCAGCGTCTACTGTCCTAAAGGAGGTCTTACAACCCCAACCTACGCTATCGAGCGAGTGGATAGGACCCGAGAGGATCTAAGTGAGAGCGACCTACCGTACATCCCTGCTGATGAGGTTTCTATCAGCTGTACGTGGAGAAGTACAAAGGTCCTCAAGGCTTCGTCAAGATAGAAGGTCTCGAGGGACTCTACCGGTTCATGATGCGCAAAGTCAAGTACTTTGCTGCACACGTCCTTCAGATGGCTCTGGAGAGCAACATGAAGAAGGTCATGACCTCTCCACTCAACAAAGGACCTGAGATCGAAGGGCTTCCCAACAATCACGTGCACATCAGCTCAGTCCTAGGCGTCACCTACCACAATCCTATTGGAAATACGACTAGGATGATGCTGAAGACTGAGATTCATAAGTTCTGTGATGGGACGCTCATGGTCATCAGGAAGAACATAGAGCAGAGGTTGGAAGAGATCAACAGAGAGACAATGCTGAGGATCCACCGGTTCGTGAGAGAACAGCCGCTCCTAATGGAACTACTAGATGATATCGAGGAGCGTCTGGAGCTAAGGAACACGCTCAGGAACTTTGAGCATGCGCTGGGCTTGCGCAGGTCGTACTACGCCCGACGAGGACAGATAGTGCGGAAGAGAAATCAAGCACAAAGGGGTAGAATGTAGAATATCAATTTTAACTGTGCTTTGATTCATTAGCTGTCTTCGTAGATAGGGGCCTCTCACTAAAGGAATTCTCTCTCGTGTTCTTCATTTAAGGTTTTCGATCGAATTTCAAATTCAATAATTCTAATCAATTGCCTTAGAATCATGCCTAGGATTGATTGAGTTGACAAACGGGGACCTAACACATCTTTTATCGTCAGATTTTCCAGGATGATGTTCCCAACTTCTAGTATGAGGGCTGAGTCGTTATTTTCGAATCTGACTTTTTCATTCAGTCTGTCTTTGTAGTTGCTCAGCAGCTCTTGTATTCCCGTCATGTGTGTGGAGCAACCAGAGTCGAGGTACCACACATGATGGATCTGCAAAAACAATTAGAGCGCTTTAGGTACCCATTTGTAAATAGTCCTCGTGAATTAGCAGATTTAGTTTGAGGTTCGGATACTGTTCCTAAATTATCACTTTTAGTGACTTTAGCAACCCAAACCATCTTTAAATATGTGGATTTGGTTTTGCCCGTGGTAGGAGACTTGGCCTTTTTGACTTTTGTGTTCTTAGGCGGAGTCTTAGGAACCCATTTGGGTTGAACCTGGCGGGGAAGGTTAATTTCAGCACGAACAAATGCTTTGGTAGGCTTGATCGAGGAAAAGATCTTCTCATTCGATAGTCTCCTAAGGTGTTTGGTGGATTCAATCTTAACGGGATACCTTAGGTGAGAACAAGCATGTATAGCGCCATATACTTTCTTAATGGCTGGATCTTGTTCCCTACGGGTCATCCTACAAGCATTTGTCTTAGAATGGATGTTTGGTTTTGTAGATGAAGAGCCTATTTCAAAGATGGTGCTTCTAAAGATGAGGTTTTAAAGAACAAGTAGAAGCAATTAATTGGAGAGATGAAATAGCTCTTTTATTTCTACGAGTGTCTTTTATTTTTACAGAAGGAGAAGATAAGCCCTGCTTAATATCTAGGCTGGACCCTTTCGCCTTCGGTTTCTCTAGCTCAAGTACTACGCTCCCTGTCGACGTAGTAGATACAAAGGTAGAGTTAGTATTTTTAACATTTTTATTTTTACTTATGATCTTTTGAAGACGATTTTTCTTTCTTCACGCTTTTCAGAATGATATTTTCTTTTGGAGAAGATGCGTGAGAAATGGTGCTTGAGATAGAGGAAGCTTTGAGATTTTCCATCTCTTTTTGGAATTAGTTTTTTCGGCTTCAAAATTCTCTCTTTCTTGATCTAAGGCAATTCGTAATTCCTCTATTTTCTTAACTATAGGAGGGATGTAGAGAGAATTTACAGAACGATGAGTTTGAACTTCCTCATTTTTAGAATGATCTTCAAGAAAATTAACAGTTTCAAGGCTCCAGCCCTTGGGAGATACCCAAGTTTTGTCGCGTTGATTCAGTTCGATGTATGAAAAGGGTATTTCAGCCCTTGTAATGGCATGTCTCCTGGCTTCTTCTTCCTCAAATATTACTTTTGAGTTGGTAAAGTTCATAAGAGAAGTTAGTCCAAGACCCATGTACGAGATATCATATAGTTGTTAGCAATCAACTTTCTTCAGGTTATGTTGGTTCTCATAGCCTAAGTCATACTTATAGTCATAGAATTCTAAGTCCTTGGGCTGATTCAAGAATATAGTTTGATCAGTATGTGCCCTTTTCACAACAAGATCTTCTAACTTCTTGATTTTAGTATATAGCTTCTTACGCTCATCTCCTAAGAGAGCAAAGTTATTCTCCACCGTTACCTTGGCTGCTTGACAGGCATCTAGGTCCTTCATAAGTTCACAAACCTTAGTATTCGATTTATCTAATTCGGCTTCTAGATTAGTGATCTTGGAAGTTGCTTCTGTTAATCTACAATTGAGATTAGCTTTCTCATTGAGATTTCTAATCAAGCAATTATAGTTATTTTCTAGCCTGTCTTCTAATTCCTTAACTTTCGAGCTATGCTTCTCTAACGAAATATGCTTAGTCTTGCTAAGGTTCGAGCTCTTAGTTAGTTCATATATTTTTGCACTAGAGCTCCTAAGTTCTAATTCGAGACTAGCTATTTTCTCCTCAGACTGAGCTAGTTTCTTCTCTACTTCCTTTACGCTTTTCTGCTCACGTTGCATGTTAGTGTATGCTAATTGATATGATTGTAACATGGTCAATAATGTGGAAGGAGAGATTACCTCATGTGAAGAATCGAATGCTTGGTCTTCGTCCGTCGAGTTTGAGTCTTCGGCGTCTGATTATTTGTCTTGGCGGGCCATTAGAGCTAGATTCTCTTCCTCTAAGCTAGACGTGTCCTCGAGCCAGTGGTCTTGTTCAGCCATTAGAGCTACTCCAGCTTCCTTTTGTTTCGTAAGTTGAAGCTTCCTGAAGTAGTAATTAGTGTCTCTCTTCTTCGAGAGAGTACATTCTCGGGCGTAATGACCAGGTTTTCCGCAGTTAAAGCATTTGCTCGGATCTTTGATAGTCTTGACCTCAGAAGTCTCAGGTGAAGGTTCTTTGTTCTTCGAGCTTGAGGTCCTAAGTCGATTGGCTGATGATGATGACTTCTTTTTGAGGATCATCAACAAATGTCTATCCCCGAAGCACGCAGGTTTTGACAAAGGCAACGGCAACATTCTGAGGATTTTCCATGGAATCGTCTTCTCGTGAAATTACGATTTCGCTCAACTGATCTGGAATGATCTAGCCGAGCAGATCAGGCAGAAGGAAAATAAATGCTCAAAGAATGTGCCATACGCCTGGTGGTTCTCCGTCATCATTCGACAATACATGGAGTTGCACGAGCAGAACTTTCCTCGTCTACCTCCTGGAGGGAATTACCAACCACCGCGACTGAAATTTTTCCACAATCCAAAACAAACGGACTTGGACCAGACGTCAATGGCCATACCGTTCGAGTTGCTACGTCTCGCCGACCCCTCGGGAGATGTCTACCAACTCCACTGCCGGGAGAATCATATGACGGAACAGATGATCAGAGGGCCCCCGCAGATTTCACAGTCAGCCCTCACCAACAACAAAGCCCTGAGGTCATGATGATTGATGAAGTAGCCCTTGACATGGAAGCTGAAGAACAGAATCAAGAGCTCCAAATGGAAGTGCCCATTCATGTTGGTGTGCTTCAATGATCATATGAGGAGGTCCTTCACCAAGAAGCACAACCCGAAGCTGAAATGGGGCACAGCTCACCTACTTTGGTAACTACGCCAGAAACAGAGGCTCTGATCTCCACGATTCAACCCAACGAGCCTCAGGTCACGGAACAAGCCCGTGAGGATGATCCAGTTCAAACCTCCCCTCACCCGGCTACCTCATCAGACACCGACTCAGATGAGGAGATCCGACTTATAAGAAGGACTCCAAGGCGATTAAGTATACCACTTGAGTCTCTCTTTCTCACCGTCACCACCACATTAGACATGACACTAGTCATCGCTTCAAGCGTCTTTGCCGAGACATCAACTCCGACTACTACCGGCCTCGACATCGAAATGTTTGATGTACAGGTTCAATCTGAGCCTGTCACAACATCCATAGACGCGAATCTTATAGATTCAACTCAAGGATTGGATGGAAGTCTCGGACAGTCACAACCTCTAGTGACTACGAGCCAACCTGAGGAGCCGGTGTCTGCTCAAGGGTTGTCAACAGGCGACATCAGTCGTCTTGGTCCATCTACGGAGGCGTCCGCCCCTTTTGTGACTGAAGACCACATCAAGGCCGTTCGCTCCGCAGCATTCAAATCTTTCGAAGACAATACTATGGAGAGCGTGCGTACGACAATCGAGACATCCCATCAAGATCGAGGGAAAGCACCCGTCTCGGAGCCAACTTCAACACAAGCCAACCTCACAACCTCACAACCCACACCCACCGACCCTTTACAAAACTCATCCATCCTAATCAACCCATACACCATCCAATCACCGAGCTCCACGACATCCTTCTAGGCTACCTCATTGGTCTTACCTCCGGTCGCCTCTGGAGGAATCGCTCTATAGGTGACTGGTGGACCATCCTGAGCCATCTACCCAAACGTGCCGAGGCCAAAGCTCTCACTCCAGACGACGACATGACGACCCTGACGATCAGGATCATCATGAGGGGGAGAAGAGGCGAAGGACATCTACGAGTGGCCAAGGACAAGGCTCGGGCGCAACGCAAACAGGCGCTAGAGCAAGTGAAACACAAACCACCCAAACTACCCACACCACGCACCGCACCACCACTCTAACCCACATCGACCCACCATCCTTTCACCTAAGGACGCCTCCGCCCACACCACCGACTCTGACAAGCCCCTTGCTTCCGAAAGAAGAAGCAAGTGTAGCTATGCTCGTAGCACTGACGCAAACCCAAGCTACTCCCTCTGTTGCTCCAGATCAACCGGGCCCTTCAGGACATGGCGTCAATCCACATGAGTTCCTCGACAAATTCATATTCGAAGGACAGTAGGCGACCCATTATATGACCGAGGAGCATCAAGTGCAATGACTCAAGGAAGTTCGACAAATTTTGCAACAAGCTTCGGTGGACCTCGTGTTGATAGAAGACGATGAACTTCAGGAAGGTGTAGACCATGAACAAGATCCCAAAGAGCTTTCAGAACTGATCACGCAACGAGCGGTTTCCCCCACAAGACAAATGCCAGGGACCATTCGGATCGACACGCCGTGGGAGAATATTCAAATAGAGATACCTTTCCTTGAAGAAGTCCGTGAAAATATTTGGAGGTCACCGGACAAAGTCAAGAAGCCGAACGAGTTTGAGTTGAGAGGGATTTCTCACTGGGATCAACAAAAGAGAATGACATATCTCTGGATGCTAACCCATCTTGGACCGAACGTGAGGATGAAGATGACTAAAGCACAAGCAAGGAGCCACTATAAGAGTCTATCTCCCATCTGTCAGCTACTAAGCGTCTACTGCGCCAAAGGAGGACTTCCAACCGTTCTATGTAATCGAGAGAGTAGACAGAACTCGAGACGAACTCAGCGAGAGCGACCTACCCTACCTTCCTTACGAGGAGGTGTACCGTCTCTACCAGTTCTACGTAGAGAAGTACAAGGGTCCTCAAGGCTTCATGAAGAAAGAAGGACTCGAGGGACTCTACCGGTTCATGATGAGCCAAGTCAAGTACTTCTCGCCAAAACTGTTCTTCGATGGAACAGTGTCAGAATTAAAATTTCGATCCAATTCTAACAATTTTCAATTCAAAACAGAACGAATCTGCTCTGATACCAATTGTTATCTCCTAATTAATCAACTCTATGATCCTAGGCATGAATTCTAAAGGAATCAATAAGAATTGCGTAGATTGAGATTTCGATCGAAAACCTTCTTGGAGAGCTTTTGAGAGAATCTCGAGTAGTGAGAGAAGATATTTTTGTTTCTCTCTCTAGAAATCAAATTGCAAGCCTTTCGGATCAAATTCTAAAATCTTCTCTATTAAGCTCAATGTTTACAAATGTATTTATACCAAACAAGCTTGGTATAAATAACAAATAAGTCCTAAACTAAGGACAAATACAATAAAAGCCCCAATCTACGAAGACAGCTAATGAATCAAAGCACAATTAAAATTGATATTCTACACATAGGTTTCATTAACCCTCATGTTTTGAAGAAGAAAGAAGCTTACGATATAAAATACATGGGTTTAGGCGTAAACACTCTTATGAACTTCACTAAAGGAGACGATCTAGGTGCTTTAGAGTCGTCTAAGAGAAGAGCCACACATAGGGCCCAAATCCCCTTCGACTATAAAGAATTAAATGACAACAACAAATCTAGGGAAATACCTTTGATGCCAGGCTGTGATTTAGTTCAGCCTTTTGAACCTCAACCTGAAATCGAGGAAGCCAAAGACACACATTCTAAAAATTCTCCCAACAAACCTCCTATCGTGAAGCAGATAGAGGAATTACAAGCTGCATGAGACAACGAAAGAGAGAATTTGGAAGTGGAAAAGAATAAATTCCTAAAAGAGATCGAGAAACTAAGAGCCTCCTCGATCACACAAAATACTTCTCATGCATCTCCCTCAAAAGGTAACCTCGTTCTGAAAAGCATGAAGAAAGAAAATTGCCTTCAAAACATCAAAAACGCAAAAATATTACTTTAAAAAATTCTAACTCTAGTCATGTTTCGCGTACGTCTACAGGGAGTGCAGGGCCAACTTTAGAGTTGAAGGCGGGAGTGTCTAGTTTAAAAATAGAAAAGGAGTCCGTAGCTTTGAATGCTTCTAAGAATATATCTATTTCTGTACAAATAAAAGACACTCGTAGAAATAAAAGAGATGTTTCTTCCCTTCAAGTAATTGCTTCTACATGTTCTCTTCAGCCTACCACTTTTAGAAGTACTAATTTCGAAATAGGCTCTACTTCAACAATAAAAATTCCTCATTCTAAGAAAAATGCCTCTAGGAAGACGCGTAAGAAACAAGATCCAGCCATTAAGAAAGCTGATGACGCTATTCATGCTTGCTCTCACCTAAGGTATCCTGTTAAGATTGAATCCTCCAAGCACCTTAGGAGACTATCCCATGAAAAGATCTTTTCCTCAGTCAAGCCTATCAAATCATTTGTCCGTGCTGAAGTTAATCTTCCCTGCAAGGTTCAACCTAAATGGGTTCCTAAATCTCAACCCAAGAAGACGAAAGCCAATAAGGCCAAGTCTTCTACAAGGGCACACTCAATTCAACTTCTTCGAGATTGACTTGGGTTGTTAAAGCTCCTACTAACACTAATTTAGGACTCATATCTGAACCAACATCTAAATCTGCTAATCTGAGAGGACCCATGTATAGGTGGCTACCTAAAACTCTCTAAATTGTTTTTGCAGATCCATCATGTGTGGTACCTCGACTCTGGTTGCTCCACACACATGACGGGAAATCAAGAGCTGCTGAGCAATTATCAAGACCGACCAAATGGAAAAGTCAGATTTGGGAACAACGATCTCCGATTCTTGGCCTCGGAGACATAATTCTGGAAAATCTGACAATCAAGGATGTCTCTTATATCGAAGGTCTCCGCCATAACTTGTTCAGCATAGGCCAGTTCTGTGACAAATGATTCCAGGTGGTCTTTCAAGCTGACCGATGCAAAATATTGGATAGTCAGAACAAAGAACTCCTCCAAGGTCTTCGGAAATCAAATCTTTACACGATTAATCTGATGTCCGTGCGGATCACGACAACTGTTTGCCTCATCTCCCGAATTATAATTCAGAGGAACAGCCTATGGCATCAACGTGTGTCTCATCTAAACATCAAAGCTCTTCAACGACTTTCAACGAAAAAGTTAGTTCACGGTCTCCCAACCATAATTCTACAAAAGGAGCATCAATGTTCGGCATGTCAACTAGGAAAAATGAAGCGAGCGTCTCATCACGTCAAACTAGTTTCCTCTACATCACGTCCTTTTGAATTGCTTCATATGGACCACTATGGACCAATAGACACAGAGTATTAATGGACGCAAGTACGTGCTAGTTATCGTTGATGATTACTCTCGCTACACATGGACAAAGTTCCTCCAAAATAAGGATGAGACAGGGGACTTGTTCATCAATTTCGTGAATTCTACTCAAAATTTACTGCAGCAAAATATCCAAGTCATTCGTACGGACAATGGCACTGGATTTAAGAACAAACACCTCAGTGATTTTTATCAAAAACTTGGGATTAGTCAGCAATTCTCAGCTGCCAAGACACCTCAACAGAATGGGTAGTTGAAAGGAAGAACAGAACTCTAGTGGAAGCCGCACGTACAATGCTGATTCATTCCGGCCTCCCACACTTTCTTTGGGCTGAAGCAGTAAATACTGCCTGTTTCACTCAAAATAGGACGATGGTTCACAAGAGCTTCGATAAGACTCCGTACGAGATCATAAATAAGCGAGTACCCAACATTTCCTTCTTCAAGGTCTTCGGGTGCAAGTGCTTTGTGGCAAACGACAGAGAGCAACGTGCTAAGTTCGACCCGAGCGAAGCGATTTTCGTCGGGTATTCTTCAACTTCAAAGGTGTACCGAGTATATATCAAGTCCAACCACACTATCAAAGAAAGCTACAATGTCACTTTTCACGAAGTGGCAGAAATGGCTCATGCACACCTCAGTTCAGGACCTGTGCCAAACTCGATGGCTTCTGGTCACTTCAGTCTAGAGCCCGTAACTAACCAGTTGGCTTCTGACCATAACGGTTCAGAACCCATATTCAATGGTGTGTTGGCACAAAACCAACAGAAGATGGCAAAAACTCAGGATTCAACGTCAGAAGAAGCTATGAGACTTGCTTTAGATGATTTGGACTCTCTTTTTGAGCTCGTATATCGGCCAGACACCATAAATATTATACCTTCAGTGGCACCTCCACTTGACGAGGCCGATGCCCCAAGCTCATCAACTGTCCCTACCTCACCCGATTCAGAATTGCCTCGAGGAAGTGCTCGATATTCAGAACATCCGTGCTCACCATATGTGCGGCGAACCTTGACAACTGCTCGAACTTCCTAATGTATTCGGCCTTCATCATCCCTTCTTGTCTGAGGTTGATGAATTCGCTCATCTGCTGGGCTCGAACTGAGGCAGTATAGTACTTGCCTCTGAACAATTCCTTGAAGTGGTCCCAGCTCATGGTGGTAGGGTTCTCAATAACCTGGATAGTGTCCCACCATTACCTCGCGCTTCCCCACAGTAGGAACGTGGCACAGAGCACCTTTTCCGCTGCTGGGACTCGACTGTACTGGAACATACTTTCAATGATCCTTATCCAGTCATCGACTGTAGTCGAATCAGTCGCATCCTCAAAGGTCGGTGGGTTCAGCCTGCGGAACCTTTCTCCCACTAATTCGGCTCTTTCGGCCTGGGAAGGTCCGTCATTCCTCTGCCCTTCTGCGTTACATTGCTAAATAATTGTTGAATTTGGGCAGATTGCTGGCGGACTAGCTCTGTAAGCTGTAGGATGGTTGCATCTCGGCTATCGGTAGGGACTGGGTTTTCCCTATCTTGGTCAGCACCCCCGCTACTCTCACCCCTAGTTCTTACCATCTTTTCTTTCTATCTTGCCAGTCCCTATAGCTAATAAATTTATGCAACACGAAAATTCACATAATCATAAAATTTACGGGCAAGGCTGCTTCCATGCTTTTGGGTGTGTGTACATGGACAGTCTACAGAACCTATGACCGGAGCTCTGATACCAACTGTAGCGACCCTAGCCATCGCTACCTATTCTAACGTCATCCCATGTGCCTAACGATGTATTAACTTAAAAGGCATGCGGAAATGCGTATGAAATTTTTCCATTTATATATAATGGAAGTCGTTTCAGGTACTAATTACACGAGATGCGTACGACTGCACAGCAAAAGGAACTTATGCGCCCGGCCTCACAGGTCGTCATCCATACACACACCACCCCCAAAAGTCGCTTGGAAGCGTCAAAAGAATGCCTTGCCAGCTAGGCGATCACGTACCGTGTTCGTTCGCACCTACAACATATAACATAAGGGTGAGCTAAAGAGCTCGGTAAGTGGAAACTATATGCATGCAGTGCACGTATCCTAATCCGCATTGACATCCGTGTCAGTGCATTCTAGACTACACTTATCTTCTTATTTTCTCTCCTTTCATAATGGGCTATCAGCTTTTCTATCTCGCTATGCACCATCATAGAGCTCAATTCCACTAGGGACATACACATTAGTGACAGTCACACACTAAGAGGCTACCCTAATTCGCAATTTGAATTCAATCGCATGGCGCCTTTTCAAGCCCAAAGCGGTCCACATTGAGAGGCTATCCATGTTCATCTCTCAAGCCCAATGCGGTCCACATTGAGAGGCTCGACGCCTTTGAAGCCAAATGCGGTCCACATTGAGAGGCAACCCCAGGACACAAATTGCATCTTTCCCCAAGGTGCCTTTTGTAGAATACACTTTAGTTGTGCTTTGATTTTATTAGTTGTTCTCGTAATTAGGGGTGTTTATTGTATTAGTTTAGGACTATTTGATATTTATACCAAGTTTGTTTGGTATTAATAGTTGTACAAACATTGAGCTTAATATAGAAAATTAGAGAATCAATCCGAAAGGCTGTCGAATTCAATTCTAGAGAGAGAAACTCATAAATCATCCTCTCACTAAAGGAATTCTCTCTCGTGTTCTTCACTGAAGGTTTTCGATCGAATTTCAAATTCAATAATTCTAATCGATTTCCTTAGAATTCATGCCTAGGATTGATTAAGTTGACAAACGGGGACCTAAAAATTGGTATCAGAGCAGATTCGTTCTATTTTGAATCGAAATTGTTAGAATTTGGGTCGAATTTTACATTCTGGAACTGTTCACGCGAAGAACAATTTTGGCGCGAAATAATTTTTCGATCTGAATTGCCTAATTCTGTGCGTATCTGATTTGATTTTGATGTTTCTGTTTTTGTTCTAGCAATAGAAATCGATGGCGATTAGATTCGTATCAGTTTGAATATCAATTTAGCAGAATAGACCAGATTTGAATCGTTACTATTCGCGCGAAGAACAAGCTTGAACACAGTTTGATTTTGATTAAAATTGACATATTTTGCTTCATAATGTGTTTAATTGTCTGTTCGTGCGAATCAAACATCTGATTACGAGCATAAACCTGCGATTTCATAGTCTAATTCTTCGTTTTTGGTTGAACCAGGGTTAATTAGGGTTCTGATTTTATTCGCGGGACTTCAATTTCTCTCGCTAAAGTTTTCGATCGCAGAAATTTCTCGATCGCAAAACTCTGCGCGAGAATTTTTATCGATCAGAGCACTAACTCAGCGCTAAAACCGTCCTTACTAAGACCAACTCCAGCCGAGCTGCAAACCAAAAACAATTCCAAATTTTACTCCAACCGATACCAAAAACAAAACCTAAAATGCGATATTTAATTCTCTCACATAAAAAAACGCATCTTTGCGTCGTGGACCGGTTATTATGCGATGGAAATTTTCAATTTGCTTTCAAGTCCTAGTTTTATGCTTTATGTCAGACAATAGCTGGAATAAAACGTTTGACCATGTACATACAACAATATCATGTTACCTTTTGTCAGAAAAAAAGTTGTCAGATATGAATTATCACTTTGCCATGTGCAGACAATCAATATATATATATACACACGAAAAATACATAGAAATATTCCTAAGATTATTGAATTTAGATGCTTGAGGTCTCGATTTTGTGGTGTTGCATTGAAGCACATAGATTGGCTGCTAAATTAGTTTATCCAAAATACCTCATGTTCGAAGTCAAATTATATTTTTAATAAATATTTCGATTTATATGTATAAATATATTGTAGTTGTCATGTTTTTAATAAACATTATTCAATTATTTTTATATGTATACATATATTTTTATTATTAACTTTGTTAATTTTTTTCGATTAACTCTGAAATAATATTTAGTAATCTAATTTGTAAAGTTGTAAAATATGTGGGTAGTATTGAAATTTGTAAAAATTGGTGTGGAAGTGAATATAACAAACCAGTCTATTGAGTTTGAGAATGAGTTGATCGGTTGGAGAAGAATTACTGCATTTTGAGTTTGAGAATGCGTTTGAGTTTGAGAATGCGTTTACCGGTTGGAGATGGTCTAAGAACGATTTTAGTAGAAAATTTTTCGAGCGTTACTTAGCGAAAAACTTTTTCGAAGACCTATTTTGACCTTTGCGCTCGCAAAACTACCGTCGAAATTTTTTTCGGTCAAAACTAATACAGTTTGACCAAGCAAAAATTACTTACGATCGAAAAACTTTTGCAGTCAACGGATTTATTCTGACTAAGCAAGAAACCTACTTTAAGTACTGTTTCTTGCGATCGAAATAAATTCACGATTGAAAGATTTTTATCGATCGAAAGTTTTTGGGACAAGTTTTTCTCGCTCGTAAATTTTCTCGCTGACACACTTTCTCGCACGAGAACAGTAACATACCTTTTAATCTCGACTGAATTATTTTCGATCGAGAATCTAAACATAGAATCGAAAATAATTCTCGACTACTTTAATATCAAACGCTACTAACGAATTTGCTATTGTGAAGCACATAACATCATTCAAATCCATCAAAACAACAAACGAAGATCCTTCGTCAACAAAAAAAAAGGGAAAGAAGAGATGGATGCATACTCACTAGGAAACGACAATCGTCCGCCGATCTTGCAACGCGGTGAATATACGGTATGGAGAAGCCGCTTCCTAAACTTCATAGCTCTGAAAGATCAAGCCGAAAATTTATTGCAGTCACTTGAAGAGGGACCTGCAAAGTTCTGGGTCAACGTAGCCGGTGATGACATGGTTACTCCTCTAATTCCCGCTACTAGACGACTAAAGGAACCTAGGGAGTACACCATTGAGGAAAGGCCCGTGCTAAGGCAGATCTGATAGCCATGAACACGCTCATGCAAGGCATCCCCAACGACATCTATAGACAGATAGACAGCCTCCCAACGGCTAAGGGAATGTGGGATGAGTTGCATAGGATGATGCAAAGGACGGAAGTAGGCATCAAGGCCAAAAAGGCGAATATTCTCACTGCTTATGACTCCTTCTAAGCTAAGCCGGATGAGAGCCTCTATGATGCATACCAAAGATACCTCACTCTTCTCAACGAGATGAGGAAGATAGAAATCTCGAAAACAAACATGGAAACAAATATCAGATTTCTATCCTCTCTGCCCTCGGACTGCAAAAAAAAATATCCACTCAAATTAGACCAAACAAAGATCTGGAGGAGTTGGATATCCATGCAGTATTTGATAATCTCGCCCAACACGTGGAAGATGTTTGCGAGACTCAGAGAGAGCAGAAGGGCAAGCAGGTTGACCACACCGTTGCTTTAGTCTCAGAGAAGCGTGGAACAAAGCCTCGCAAAGAGAAGATCGTTAGGCCTCCCTCATCATCCGAGTCAGAAGAAGATTCAGAATCAGACGCCGAGCCAAGCATGAAAGCACTGGTGAAGCAGTTGGCCTTAATCGGAAAAATGATGAGCAAGAAATACTTCAAGAAGAAGTCCTCATCCTCGGTCAACAAACTTCGGACCTCAAGCTCTAAGAACAAGGAACATGCACCAGAGAGCTCCGAAGTCAAGAACACTAAAGAGCCCAAGAAGTGCTTCAACTGTGGCAAGCCTGGTCATTTTGCCAGAGAATGCACTCTTCCCAAGAAAAGAGATGCTAATTACTATTCCAAGAAGCTTCAACTCACGAAGCAGAAGGAAGCAGGTGTAGCCCTCATGGCAGAGCAGGACCACTGGCTTGAAGACACGTCTAGTTCTGAAGACGAGAATCTTGCCCTCATGGCACGCCTTGATAACGACAGTGACGCCGAAACATCCAATCAGACTGACGAAGATGGCGCATCCACCTCATCACAAGAGATAGACTCTTCTTCGACATTATTGATCATGTTAGAATCATATCAAAAACAATATGCTAACATGAAACGTGAGCAGAAAAGTATTAAGGAAGTAGAGGATAAACTTTCTAGGTCTCGGGAGAAGATAAATAGTCTCGAGTCAGAACTTAGAAGCTCTAGTGCTAAAATAGAAGAACTTACTAAGAGCCTATATTCTAGAGAGACTAGTCAACCTCAAATAGGACAGCATAGTGAAAGGATTAAGGAGTTAGAAGATAGGCTAGCAAATAACTACAATTGCTTGGTTAGGAATCTCAATGAGAAAGCCACCCTAATTTGTAGGATAACCGAAGCTACCACTAAGATCACCAACTTAGAAGCTCAATTAGAAATATCTAATACTAAGGTTAGTGAGCTTAGTAAAGATCTAGATGCCTGTCAAGCCGCTAAACTGACGGTAGAAAATAATTATGCTCTCCTAGGCGAGGAACGTAAGAAGTTATATGCGAAAATTAAAAAATTAGATGTTCTTCTTACACGTAGGGGACAATCTGAACAGACGATATTTCTAAACCAGCCCAAGGATATAGAGTTCCATAATCCAATAGAAGGCATAGGTTTCACTAACCCACGTGTTCTACGGAAAAAGGAAGTGTACGATATTAAGAACATGGGTTTAGGAGTAACCTCTCTTAGAGATTTTACGGAAGCGACAAAACAAAGTACTTTAGATTCATCCAAGAGAAGAGCCTCACATGGGCCTGAAATCCCTTTCGACTACACATAACTAAATGAAAGAGACAGAAATGTGAAACCATCTTTAACACCTGTCTATGATTTAGTTCAAGTTCTACATCCTGAATCTCAAACACACTACAAGGAAGTCAAAGACGTTCATTATAAAAATTCTCTCTATAAACCTCCTATAATAAAACAGATAGAGGAATATCAAGCAAAATTAGATAAAGAAAGAGACAATTTCGAAGCTGAAAAGAAGAAGTTCTTAAAAGAGATGGAAAAATCTCAAAGCTTCCTCATCCTCCCAAACTACCTCTCATGTTACTATGAAAAGCGTGAAAATCGAAAAATCACCTTCGAAAGATAAAAAGTGCATTGATAATTCTGTTAAGAGTGCTAAGACTAAATCTAGTTTACCTACGTTTACAGGGAGCGTAGAGCAAGCACTAGAACCGAAGGCGAGAGTGTCTAGTATTAAGAAGGAGCTAGTAGATTTGAGTATGACTAAGAATGTTACTCCTTCGTTACAAATAAATGACATTCGAAAACATAAAAGAACCATTTCTTCTCTTCGAATAATTGCTTCTACATGTACTCTTCAACCCATCACCTTTAGAAGCAACAACTACGAAATAGGCTCTACCTCACAAATTAAAAATAATCATTCTGAAACAAATGCCACTAGGAAAGCCCGAAGGAAACAAGATCCAGCCATAAAGAAAGCTTATGGCGCTGTACATGCATGTACTCACCTAAGGTATCCCGTAAAGATTGAGTCCCCCAAGCACCTTAGGAGATTATCAAAAGAAAAGATATTTTCCTCAGTCAAGCCTACCAAAGCATTTCTACGTGCTGAAATTAACCTTCCCTTCAAGGTTCAACCCAAATGGGTTCCTAAATCTCCGCCTAGGACGACAAAAGCTGAAAAGGCCTAGTCACCTAAAGAGGCAACACCCAAACCCACTTCTCCGAAAGTGATATGGGTTATTAAAACTCCCTCGAGTATATTTTAGGAATCATATCTGAACCTAAAACTAAATCTGCTAATCTGAGAGGACCCATGCTTAAGTGGGTACCTAAAGCTCTCTAACTTGTTTTTGCAGATCCATCATGTGTGGTACCTCGACTCTGGTTGCTCCACACACATGACTGGAAAACAAGAGATGTTGAGCAACTACAAAGACCGACCAAACGGCAAAGTCAGATTCGGAAACAATGACTCAGCTCCCTCAAGGATTTCAAGTGGTCTTTCATGCTGACCGGTGCAAAATTTTGGACAGTCAGGACACAGAACTCCTCTACGGACTTTGGAAATCAAATCTTTACACGATCAACCTGACGTCTGTGCGTCCCTCGACAGCTGTATGCCTCATCTCTCAGACTGTGATTCAGAGTAACAGCTTATGGCATCAACAAATGTCTCATCTGAATATGAAAGCTCTCCAACGCCTATCTACGAAAAAGTTGGTTTACGGTCTTCCAACTATACTACTACAAAAGGAGCATCAATGTTCGGCATGTCAATTAGGAAAAATGAAGCGAGCGTCTCATCATTGCAAGCAAATTGCATCTACCTCTCGTCCATCGGAACTAATCCACATGGACCTCTGTGGGTCGATGCAGACACAGAGTATCCATGGACGCAAGTACGTGCTAGTGATCGTCGATGACTTCTCTCGCTACACTTGGACAAAGTTCCTCCGAACCAAAGATGAGACAGGGGACTTGCTTATCAACTTTGTGAACACAACTCAGAATCTGCTGCAACAGACTATTCAAGTTATTCGAACAGACAGGCACTGAGTTCAAGAATAAATATCTCAGTGAGTTTTATCAGAAACTTGGAATTAGTCAACAATTCTCAGCCGCAAAAACACCTCAACAAAATGGGGTCGTTGAAAGGAAAAACAGAACCCTAGTGGAAGCCGCTCGTACAATGCTGATCCATTCTGGCCTTCCACACTTTCTTTGGGCTGAAGCAATAAATACCGCCTGTTTTACCCAAAACAGGACGGTGGTTCACAAACGGTTCAACAAGACTCTGTACGAGATTGTAAATAAGAGAGTACCCAACATCTCATTCTTTAAAGTCTTCGGGTGCAAGTGCTTTGTGGCGAACGACAGAGAGCAACGTGCAAAGTTCGACCCTAAAGCATTCGAAGCAACTTTCGTCGGGTATTCTTCAACATCAAAAGCGTACCGAGTATACATCAAGTCCAACCGCACGATTAGGGAAAACTATAACGTCACTTTTCACGAAGTGAACGAAATGGCTTCTGAACAAAACAGTCCAGGACCCGTGCTCAACCCGTTGGCTTCTGAAGACAATATCTCAGAACCCGTATTCACTGGTGTGTTGGCACAAAACCAATAGGAGATGGCAACAACTCAGCAATCACCGCCAGACGAAGCTCTACGACTTGTGTTAGAAGACTTGAATTCTCTCTTTGAGCCTCTACATCCGCCTGTCACCGTCAATCCTACACCCGACGTGGCTGATGTACCAAGTTCTTCCACAGTCCTACCTCACCCGATTCAGATTTGCCACAGAACAATGAAGAACCTCCCATGGGTGTTGAGGAAGAATCATCAGAGTCGCTCCCACCCAGTACAGATTTCGAACTTCCTCACACGAATGAATAATCGGAAATCATTGGAAATCTAGACCCACAAATGGCTGATGCATCATCTACAGCTTTGTCGCATGAGCGCAGGTGGACTAGAGCTCATCCGGTTGATCAGATAATTGGCGATCCTTCGAGCGGAGTAAGGACACGACATCAACACAGTCTTTTCAGCTGCTTCTTAAGCCAAAACGAGCCTACTAAGGTAACAGACGCACTACAATATCCGGATTGGATAATTTCAATGCAAGAGGAAATCAACCAATTCGAACGTCTTCAATTGTAAAATTAGTACCCTCTTGCATTGCAATTATCCATCGCAGCATGATGGATAACAAGCTGCAAGTTGGATGCCGATCCCACAGGAAAATCGGTCGACATCACTCTCTATCGCAGCATGATTGGATCTCTTCTCTACCTCACTTCTAGTCGGCCGGATATCATGTTTGCCACTTGTCTTTGTGCCCGTTTCCAAGCCGATCTCAAAGAATCGCACATACTCGCGGTGAAGCGTATTCTCCGCTACCTTAAGGGCACAACTACCTTAGGACTATGGTATCCTAAAGGTACGAACTTCAAACTTATCGGCTATACTGACGCTGATTATGCATGTTGCCGAATGGACAGGAAAAGCACCTCCGGTGGCGCTCAATTTCTAGGCGAAAAGCTAATCTGCTGGTCATCCAAAAAGCAAAATTGCGTCTCAACTTCGACGGCTGAAGCTGAATACGTCGCAGCCGCCAACTGTTGCTCCCAGATGCTATGGATGCGGACTCAGCTTCACGATTATGGGTACAATTTAAAAAATATACCCATATATAGTGATAGCCAAAGTGCCATTGCGATTACGTGCAATCCTGTTCACCATTCACGCACAAAACACATAGACATTAGATATCACTTTATCAAAGATCACGTAGAAAAAGGCACCATTGACATGTACTTTGTGAACACGGAATATCAACTATCTGACATTTCCACCAAGGCATTGGATGAAAAACGATTACAATTCCTTGTCGGAAAATTAGGCATGTTGAATCTCCCGTGATATGTGGATTACCTGATCTCTGTGCTATCACATGCTCTATCCTATGTGTTTTCCATGCTCATTTGTGTTATCTTGCGTGATAATAAAATTACCTAAATAAAAAAATAAAAATATATATATATAATAATAAACTATACATAAACCTATAATATAGGGGAATGAAGAAATCTTTAGGATGCTCGATCTACGTCACAATTAGATTTCCCTGACATGCGACTGATTGCTTGCTTAATTTTGTCAGTCTAAGTCGCGTTCTTGTGTCTAAAGCTCTTTTAGTTTGCTCCACTAGACACAAAGCCACTTTACATAAGTGAGGATTCTGGCCTGTTATTTTTCCTTTCTATTGATTTATTCTTGAGCGAGTCACACATCAATTGCTTGTCTTAACTAGTGATTCTTGGCTTCATACTCGCGTTTCATTAGATCCTTAGGAAAATGATTAGAGCACTTAGGAAATTCCTCACTTGGGCTTATATATATAAAATATCAATCCTTTAATACAGTCTTTAGTCATCCATTTTGAGCTTTCTCCGATATCCTTTTCTTCACTTAAAAATCCTTTGAGCCTTCAACCGTACACCTAAGTCTTCGATGGGATATTCAATCGAGAAAAAGAGGGGGAGAAAACGAGACGACAAAGAAAAAGATGACAAAAGAAGGTGGAAAACGCACATGAGGAATGCTCAACGCACAAAAAGTAGTCCAAAAGAATCTGCCTCTCGACTATCACAATCTCATATCATTAGAAGCGGGTATGGATCTTGCTGTGAACTTCTCCATCGATAATCTCGTACACTCGTCAGAACGGCTGGAAAGAGGAGCACCACGAAGTGAACTTCTCCAACGATAATCCGGTCTTATATCGAGACAACGAGAAGAGGAGCGCGGCCTTGGGTTCGAATTCCACAACTGCGAACTTCTTCAAATTGATAATCTCTGAAACCTCACTAGGGATTAAGAGAAAAGGAGCGCGGTATCGGCCCGAGAACGAACAAGAAGATCTTCGCCTTAGATAATCTCTCAGCCTCGTAGAGAAGCGGAGCTTCAGCTTGCGCAAGTGCAGACTGAATGAAAGAAAAATCATTAAATGATGAGAATGATAAACAATAAAGATAAAAACGGCAAGAAGGAGGAGAACGACGAAGAAAAGGAAGAAGATCCCTAGTCCACAATTCCAAAACTATCATTCCCTTCTTAGTCGGAACCAAATTAAAACCTTTCACAGTCTCTATGATTCCACATCGACGATCTCTCGCAAAGGTGAAATGATTAAAAACGCCTCAATCACAGGTAAATTGACTTACGATTGCTTGTGTTGACTTGAGTGATATAAATATAATCATCCCAATGCAAAAATAATCGAGTGGTAGAGTGAACCCAGTGAGAGTTGTCGAAATGAATCATTCAATGAACTTAGGACTCTTTAGTTTGACGACATGACTTGACAGTATGTGATCTTTTCAAGTGTCTTGTGAAATTTTAGGCGTGACAATGATCGTAGCAAAATAATCTGACCCCATACTATTAATAATATTAATATGCATATGAAAATAATATTTATATATATATATATGATAACTTTTTTTTTCTTCTCGATAATCTTAAATATATATATATATATATATCGCACATTTTGAATGCATATCTAACGTGCATTGGCATAGAATTGATTAAAAAGCGAATATTTGATTTTGGTCCTACCCTCCCGCAAATCTTTATTACACGTTTAGGGGAACATGTATCTAGTCTAAAGTGATTAATTACGTGTTATAATGATTGTTACTTGTATTGATTTACATGATTACGTGATAAATCGATACAGATGCACTATTTGAGGGGTAGCATCTACAATGATTCCATGTTTTGAGCTTTGATGTTCTTTCTTTAAGCGTTGCAGAAATTTTCGTGTTAATTCGCTTTGGACAATGCTTAAATAAGGAGGACTTCACAAATCTTCATGATTGTGAACTCAAGACATTGGTAAAACAATTCAGGGGGAGCCTTATTAGAACACTTACTTCTTAATTAACTCTAATATTCTCGAAATTTTGCTCTAAGTATTGCAGATGTTCGAAGATCAATTTTGGAGCCAGATGTCATTTCTTCGAAAATACAGGGAGTTAATTGCACTTTCGTTTACACTTAGAAGGAGTAATTTTGTGGTTTATTCTTAAAATTTAGGATCAATCTGAAATATTAAGGAAAACTTACTATCGAGAAATTCGGGCGAATTTTGCAATTTTCATTGACAGTTTCTCGAGCGAAAATTGATTTGGGACCAAGTGGTAATTTACGCTCTCAAAATTGACGAGCGAAAATTAAACAGGAACCAAAGGTAAATTTTCGATCGGATGTTGTCGAGCGAAAATTTAAATAGTAAACGAAGAAGGTTTCTCGATCGTAAGTTTTCCGATCGTAAATAGTAATGGGCTTAAATTCACCGAGTCTCACAAAAACGTTTGATCAGCCCAAATTAAACGAAATCATTACTTCCAGTCGAAAATCCCTAAATACACGCTAAAACCATCGACCGCAGAAATCAACAGTCAAAATTCTCGTGCGAAAAACTTCTTCTCTCAAAAGACGAACGTCAAAATCTTTAAAATCTTTCGATTTTTCATCTGATTTTCGTCTTTAGAAGGTAGATTTGACTTCTTTTAGGGATTATCGTGTATTTAAACTAAATTTGCATTTGTATTTTGGACTATTTCGCATGATTCTGTGACTATTTCACGACTGTTCATATTCTGAGAACTCGAACACTTGTTTGCAGTATTTTAGATCATCTCTAAGTATAATCTGGGTTAAAAACTGCATAATGGGCTAGTTTCGATGTTTCTTGATCATTTTGAGTGAATATAACTTCGATTTCTGCGTTATTAGCGTTCGATTTAAAGATAAGACTAAACTGTGGTTTAAACTTTTAAACGCGTTGAAGAACTTTCTCGCTCGCAAACAGTGAAAATTGAATCTCAATTTGATTAAGTCACTGTTTGCATCGTAAAAGATTTTCGATCTCTAACCTTTTGATTTAGTCATTAAGATTAATAAAGTAGATCGAAAATTACTTACAATCGAGAAACACAATCTTGATTTTATGCGACCGAAATATTAATGAGAGGAATAGATAAAATAGATGCAATCCCTTTAAATTTTCGAGCGCAAAACTTACAGTCGAAAATTTCGATTTCAATTTTGATCTCGGTCAAAAAATGTTAGCGGCGATAAAATTAATTGTTCGACGATAAAATTTTCTCGATCGTAAAATTTTGCAGCGAAAAACCTCTTTACAATCGAAATACTTACTCGCTCGTTAACTTTCATAGCCAAAAATTTTATTCACGCGCGAAAAATTTTTCGATCGTAAATTTACTTGGAAATCTAATTTCTCGATCGTAAATTTACACGGAAATTTTTCTCGATCGTAAAATTTCTCGGCTACAGTATCGTATCTTGAGCTCAAAAACTTAGAAAATTTTCTAAGTCTTTTTCACTGTAGCTTTCACTAGCGAATAAATTTTTTTTCTTTTCTTTTTTTTTTCACAAATTAAATCGGAGAATTGTATCTATAATTTGCACTAAGGCAATTCAATTGAGAACTTTAATTCTCGCGCGATAAATAGCACGGAGCGAACAAGTGCTTACCACACTTTTTGGAAGACACGGGATTCCCCATCCGTGGAAGACACTTTTTGGAATCATTAACAAGTGTTTGTCCCCACAAAGGCAACGGCCACATCCTCCGGATATTTCACGGAGTCATGTTCTCGCGAAATTACAATTTCGCTCAACTGATCTGGATCGACCTCGCAGAACAGATCAGACAAAAAGAGAACAAACGGTCCAAAAATATGCCATATGCGAGATGGTTCTTCGTCATCACCCATCAACAAACGGAGATGTACGAGCAGAGTATTCCTCGCTTGCCTCCGGGAGGAAACTATCAGCCACCCAGGCTCAAGTTCTTCCACAACCCCAAGCTCGTGGACCTAGCTCAGCCATCGATGGCCATTCCGCTCTAGCTACTACGTCTCGCGGACCCCGCGGGAGACGAATATCAGAGATACTGTCGGAAACATCATTTGACTGAGCAGATGATTAGAGGGCCCCCGACAGACTTCAACATCAGCCCTCTACATCCACAACAACAGCCTAGTCCTGAAGACACGATGATTGATGAAGTGGCTAAGGAACTAGAGCTGGAGCCTCCAACTCACGAGGAAACAGTACCAGATATTGAGGCCATCCTATTCAATGCTGTGGCGGCAGAGTTGGAACAAGAGGCTCCAGATAGAGCGGAAGAGAAATCCCTCCTGATTGGAACTACTTGATGACATGAAGGAGCGATTGGGCTTCCGTAGGTCGTACTATGCCCGACGAGGACAGACAGTGCGGAAGAGAAATCAAGCACAAAGGGGGAGAATGTAGAACATCATTTCTAATTGTGCTTTGATTTATTAGTTGTCTTCGTAGATTGGGGCTTTTATTGTATTTGTCCTTAGTTTAAGACTTTACTTGTTATTTATACCAAGTATGTTTGGTATAAATACTTGTAAAAACATTGAGCTTAATAGAAGATTTTAGAAATTTGATCCGAAGGGTTGCCAATCTAATTTCTAGAGAGACAAAGTTAGAAAACATCATCTCACTACAAGGTTTCTCTCTCGACGTTCTTCAAAGAAGATTTTCGAACGAAATTCAATTCTCAATAATTCTAATTGATTTCCTTAGGATTGAAGCCTAGGATCTGAGAGTTGACAAAATAGGACCTAACAGAGGCAACCGCAGTACACAAATTGCATCTTTCCCCAAGGTGCCTTTCTAGACAATGCGGCTTGACACGCAGGCGCTTCACGCTGGTAGCCTACTCGGAGGTTGCCGACACCCGAGATACCCTCGATGTCGCGTCTTCCCTCGGTCGCACCCTCCAGGTCGCACTTCCAAACAAGAGGGCATCAACCCACCATAATCGTTCATAAAATCGACGACGCATCAACGCCGCCCTGGTAGCATAGGAGAGCCGTGACTCGACAGTTGAGTCGACAACAAATGCCGATATCGGCAACTATACATCGCTCTCAGGCGATCCTGAACCTGCACGCTCTCGTTTCCTAACTCCTGTACTAAGTGTGTATGCACGTGATCATGCCGTGAATCATATGAATATGCATGTCATGCCATCATAAACAGTAAATAATCATATCACATAAGTTTCACGTTCGTGCATAACCACACATAGTCACATAATTTATGCACATAAAAGTCATGTGTTGTAGTTGAAGTGAAGTCTCCACTTACCTAGCGTCCGTAGACTTTTAGCTACTGACCCGGTGGAAATTCCTAATTTCGACCTTAGGTACAAAATAATGATATTAGTACATTATCTAATTTACTTGACTCACTAGTTCGTTAACTTTAATACTTTGAACTAATCCTAGGTTCATGACACGTGAACTAACTTAGCCTCATATGATTCGTGAACTAGCTTAACCCGTGAACTATACTTATCTTATTAATTGGTTTTGGACTCATAGTTTGTGAAGTTTGGGGAGACTCGGGAATTAATTTTATTTCTCAAAATTCGTGGAATTACCCTAATTCGTGAAATGTCTAACCTATTCTTACTTCGCGAAGCCTAGCTTTCTTTATATCTAACTCCCAAGGTTTTTCATGTTATTTACAGTTCATGAAATATCTTAACTACACTTCGCGAACCCTACTATTCAAGGTCCTTTAAATTCGTGAGACATCCTACAACTTCGCGAATTCCATCTCACTTCTCTCTCAATTTCGCAAACCTAACTTCGTGAAGTCATGTTCTCCTTAATTCTTGAAGTGCAAGGATTCTAGTTCGCAATGTCACTCATTATAACTTGTCTTAGGGTTCGTGAACTTCTCAGGATTCGCGAAGTTCGTATCGTAACTTGCATGGTTCTTGATTCGTGAAGTGGCTCGCCAAGTTGAGGTTCGCGACTTGCATGGACACGCCAAGTTATAGTTCGCGACTCATAGATTCGCCAAGTTGAGCCGAGTTCTCCAAGCTCAATGGATTCTCCGAGCTCACACTTCGCGAACTCCTCTCAATTCGCAAAGTTCGGTCCGCCTAGTGAAGCTCCCTTAGTTCGCGAACTCCATGTAACTCGCCAACCTACGCTTAGCTCGTGAAGTACCAAATTCGTGAAGTACATTTCTAATTCGCGAAGTGTATTTCTAGCCTTTAGTTCGCGAATTGTGCCTATTTGGATTCGTGACTCGTTAGACTCGTGAACTTTCCCAACTCGTGAAGTGTCCTAATTCGCAGAGCACTCGAATTCACCAAGTTCTACTTTGCATGCCCACTTCGCGAACTCATGCATCTGGGGCCTATTTGGGTTGGCAAATTTCTCGATACGTGACCTTGTTGGACTCGCGATCCTTCACATCGCGAACTCGTGCATGGTGAACTTGTTGGATTCGTGAACCTCATCTTACCAAGGTTCGTGATTTGTTGAGCCCGCGGAAACCCCACTTAGCGAATCCATGCAAATGGGGATATGGAGTTCTCAAAACTCGCTCCACCCCTGGTTTGTGAATCAGGATGCAAAGCTCCTAGTTCGCAACTCGTTGCACCCGTGAAATCCTACTTTCGCTAACCCATGCAAACGGTGCCCCTTTGAGTTCGCGAGTCTCTTTTCGTCAAGGATCCGTGAACCTGAGTTCATGAAGTTCTCATTCACGACCCTCAACGTGCCAAAACACCTTGCAACTTGCGAAACCTCAAAACCTTTCGATCTAAATGTCCACTTATTCTAAAACACGATGAATGCTCTAAGGACTACAAACACCCTAAAACCTCGATCATCATTGAACACAAGTTTATGCTTATTTCTAGTGTTTTAACTTCTTAAACATGTTAAATTCGAACCTAGAAGCTATTCATAAGTTAAAAACGTAAAACACTTAGTCAAATTTCATACCTTCCCAAGGTTCAAGCTTCGACTTCTTCCTTCACTCTAACTTCACGTTTCCTAGTGTGAGAAATATTTTAGGTAAATATCTAAGCTAACAAGGTATGGGTGATGAAACCTATATTTGCATATTGACGTGATTTTTCCTTAATTCAAGGGGACTTGTTCCCAAAAATCTATCTCTACTTGTTTGGGCTTCAATGTTTAAATTTAATCCTAGCCCAATTACAATCATGGTCCAAATTCTAACCTCACCAATATTATTATCCCTATTTTTGAAAATTCCTCCAAAGTTAATGTAGAATACCATTTCTAATTGTGCTATGACTTTATTAGCTGTCTTCGTAATTAGAGACTTTTGTATTTGTCCTTAGTTTAGGACTAGCTTGTTATTTATACCAAGCTTGTTTGGTATAAATACATTGTACACATTTGAGCTTAATAGAGAATTTTAGTCAATTGATCCGTAGGACTCGCAAATCTAATTCTAGAGAGAGAAAATCAGAATTCATTCTCTCACTACACGAATTCTCTCCCAAGTTCTTCAAAGAAGGTCTTCGATCGAAATCTCATTTTCTATAATTCTAATCGATTTCCTTAGTTAGTCTAGGGTTCATAGGAGTTGATAATCGAGGACATAAAAACTGGTATCAGAGCAGATTCGTTCTGTTTCGAATCAAAATTATTAGAATTCGGATCGAAATTTAATTCTGAAACAGATCCATGCGAAGAACAACTTTGGCGCGAAAACGAATTTCGATTTGATTTGCTTAATTCTGCGATTATTTGATTTGAATTTGACGTCTCTGTGCTCGCAAAAGTAGTATAAATCACTTAGGATTAGATCGGTAGCAATCGGAATCGTGATTTAGGTTGAATTATTTATTCTGAGATTCCACTGTTCGCACGAAGAACAGTTTGAACGTGTTCTGATTTTTGCAAAATTGAACATTATTTGCTTCAAACATGTTTAATCTTCCGTTCATGAGTAATCATTAGCTGATTTCGAGCATATACATATACTTTCGTCGATTAATTTTCAGTATCTGCTTGAATTCAGTGTTAAATAGTATTCTGTGATTATTTCGCTATCTCAATTTTTCTCGCTAGGTTTTTTATCAGATTAATTTCTCGATCTAAAACTCTGCGCGAAAATTGTTCTCGATTCAGAATACTAAGTCCACGCTAAAGTCGCCGTCACTAGAGGCTATTTGTTAGAAAACTTTCTCGAGCATTATTCAGCGAAAATCTTTTTCGAGAGAGACTTATTTTGACTTTGCATGCGTAAAACTTTCTCTCGAAAAATATTTTCGGTCAGACATTAAAGTATGACATAGCGAAAATCATTTGCGCTCGAAAACTTTTCCGGTCAACAGATTTATTTTGACTCAGAGAAACTTACTAAACGTACTGTTTTGTTGCGATCGACATAAATTCACGATCCAGAAAGTTTTCTCGACCGAAAGATTTGACATTTTTTTCGCTCGAAAATTTTTTCGCTGCTGACAGACTTTCTCGCACGAAAACAGTAATACTATTCTAAATCGACAAAATTATTTTTGATCAAACTTTAAAGATTGAATCAAAAATAATTCTCGATCGTTCTTTTAAACTCAAACGCTACTAACAATTTTGCTACTTGTGAAGCACGTCACATCATTTTTCAATTCATCAAAACAACCAACGAAGATCCTTCATCACCTCAAATCGAAGAAAAAAAATGGACGCATATGCTCTAGGAAACAACAATCATCTTCCAATTCTCAAACGAGGCGAATACACAGTGTGGAGAAGTTGGTTCTTGAACTTCCATGAGCTTAAAGACCAGGCTGAAGATATGCTTAAATCACTCTTTGAAGGACCATAAGTATTTTTGTAAATCAAGAAAGTGATAGCTCGAATAATCCTCCAGTCGAACCCACTAGGCGAGTGAAACTTCCTAGCGAGTACGACGATGCTGAGAAACGAAGAGCAAAGGCAGATCTGATAGCCAAGAACACACTAATGCAAGGCATCCCCAATGATATCTATAGGCAAATAGATAGCCTTCCAACGGCTAAAGGGATGTGGGATGAACTGGAGAGGATGATGCAAAAAACCGAAGTAGGTGTCAAGGCTAAGAAGGCTAACATCCTAATGGCGTATGATTCCTTCAAAGCCAAGAATGAGGAGAGCTTACATGATCTTTATCAGCGGTACCTCACCCTTCTCAACGAAATGTGAAGGATTGACATCAAAAAGACGAATATGGAGATGAATATGCAATTTCTGTCACCACTACCCACAGAATGGAAAAAGATATCCACTCATCTCCGACACAATAAAGACCTGGATGAGATGGATATTCACGCTGTTTTTGACAACCTCGCACAACATGAAGAAGACATCGGCGAGATACAAAAAGAGCAAAATGGCAAACAGACGGAGGACTCCATAGCTCTAGTTTTAGAGAAGAGGAGCTCCAGCTCACACAAGGAAAAGCATGTCAAGCTTCCTAGCTCTTCAGAGGACAAGGAAACATCGGATTCAGAACTTCCCTCTGAGATTAGAGAATTTGGGAAACAGTTGGCTTTCGTCGCCAAAATGATGACGAAGAATACTTCAAGAAGAAGTCGTCGTCATCTGCTAATCGTCTTCGAACTACAAGCTCGAAGAATAAAGCGAAGCCGACTGAGTCCTCAGAAACCACAACATCAAAAGACACACTTAAGTGCTTTAACTGTGGAAAAGCTGGTCACTTTGCCAGAGAGTGCACTCTTCCAAAGAAGAAGGATGCTTAACTACTACTCTAGGAAGCTTCAACTTACAAAACAGAAGGAAGCTGGTGTAGCTCTAATGGCTGAACAGGACGATTGGCTAGAGGACAGCTCAGATTCTGACGCCGAAAACCTCGCTCTAATGGCACGCCTCGAGGATGAAAAGGAAGATGGAACTTCCGCGGAGACGGACGACGGCAACGCATCCACAGCATCTCAGGAGGTTGTAACCACTAACTCTGCACATTCTGACCTGTTAGCTCAAAATAGATGAATTAAGTAAGAGAGTCAAATCCTATGATATTATGCACATTCCATTAGAAAAGCATAGTTCGATGGTAAAGGAACTAGAATACAGACTAGACAATAACCACAAATGTGTACTAAGGAACTTAGATGAGAAGAGCCTTCTTAAAAGTAGACTTGAAACAGCAACTAAGAAGGTCACTAGTCTCGAAGATGAATTAGCTGTGGCGACCCTCTCTTTCTAATACTAGTTGTGGCGGATTTTCGCAACGTAAGTCGCGGAAGACCCGTCTAACAAAAACTTTTTCTTAAAATAACATATATTACGTCAAAAGATCGTTTACAAAGTCGCGTCTATACGAAGGCAGTAGCCACCAAAATGACAAAACGTCAAAACCTAACGTCGCTCCACAGGTCGCATCCATGTACAGCCTCGCCCTCAAAAGTCCGTGGAGCACCGCCGTCAGCCCGCCTCAACCGCGACGCGCATCAGCGTCGGGCTTGGCACCTACAACACGTAAAACCCTGAGCTATCGCTCCGTAGGTGAAATATGCATGACATGCAACGTGCACTCACATCCCAACCCCAACATCTCACAAATGCGATGCACGCTCTTTCCACATCTCGGTCTTGCCTCACCCGCTCATTTCCCAACTCTACCCTCTTAATATTAGGGCCCTAGGTCGGACTATGCACCTCATAACTGAACCTACGGCACCAACCGTAGAGTCCGAGCGGCACCAACCACTCATCTCGACGGCACCAACCGTCATTAGCGGCACCAACCACTGATCATACCGGCACCAACCGGTCACATAAAGTCGGGCGGCACCAACCGTCAGGTGCACTAGTACCAACCTCAACTCGACTCCGAGTCGACAACCGAAATGGGTCACATCTACCCATACGCGCCTCGCGCCGACACCTTAAGGTGTCACCGTATCAATATGGTCAACCTATCTCACACTGAAGTGTCGTGCACACTATGAAGTGCAAATAACAGATGTATAACATACCGAAAATATTTAATACATGTAGAACACATAATTCACCAAATCATATAATTCATTAAATTCCAATAAGCACATTTTTATGTCGGAAATCATTATAATATTCTAAGAGTTAAGATACCCTACATCGCCCAAAATTCTAAGGGTTAGGCTACCTAGATCACCCGAAAGCTCAATCATAACTCGGCAAAATTTTCTCAATCGACCGAAAGTCATATAATTTTCATCTAATCGCCCAAAAGTATCTTATCTAATTAATTAATAGAAATTCACCTTAGCTCGGCGAGTTACCATCGCCCGAAACTCATTGAGCTAACCTAATTCGACTGAAAGTTAATATCGATCAGAAGTCCTCTAAATTCGGCGATTCTCATCATCGACCGAAACTCAACTCTGCGGTTTATAATCGATTGAAACTCATTGTGATGAAAATTATTGAAGTATTCTAAGGTCTGAAATACTCTAAATCGCCCGAATGTTCTAAATTCCCATGTTCTATCTACCCAAATATAATTCCAGCTAACCGAAGATTTTTTCTTTTATCTGAAAATCATCATCTAGCTACCCGAAACTTAAATCATCTACCTGAATATTAATTCTTCTTATGACTTCTCCTACACTTAAATATATAAATAAAGACAGTAGTATTAGTACACCAAATAACCCCAAGAATTAGGGTTTTCAAGCATATGTTATACACGAAAGTTTCGCACTTGAACATGCACTAAGAGTTTCGATCTTTGTTCTACTATTCCTAACAACAACATGCTCTTAACATGGTTCACGCAACTTTCATATAATTAATCTTAAGCACACATAATTAAAATAATACAAATCTCATGATCACTTCGAAAGTTTCATGAAAATACTCCACACACTCACATAAGCCACAAAACATAGTTTAATTATCACTTACTACATCATCTAACATATTAACCACGTAAGGCACATAAACCTTTCGAAAAACTGCACAGAAACCATTTGAAATCACATGAAGCATTAAAACAATAATTGCATATTTAATACATAGGGTCTACGTATTGTAGGTGAGAAATTCCACCTACCTCATTTCCAAAGATTTGTTATAAAGTTTCCTAAGCTTGCCAAGTAAAGTATCGTTCTTCCTCCCTTTCTCCTCTCTTTTTCTTCCTTCAAAGGTTTTGCTCTTAATGAATAGTTCTTATGATATATTCGAATGGTTGCTTGGGGATTAGTAAATTGACAAGACAAGTAGGTGACCAAGTGTTTTACCCAAAACATTTCCCTTATTTTGTTTATGATTGTTTTACTTAAGGAGTTAGTAGATAGGTATAGAAGCTTGGAAAGTTGTGTATAAATTGACTAGTAGCTCACGTATTTTACCCCATGGGTTAAGTAAAAGCTTCCCCTCACATAAATATTTTATTACTTGCTATTCTCTATTTATTTCATAATAAAATGCATATGTATATACATATTTATCTCCTATAACTGTTATCATCCGACACTCCAATCCCTCCAAAAATCAAGTGTCACCTGAAAAATTAAATTCATATGTCTGTCCGAAATCTCATTCATTACTTTGTCCAAAAAATGATCAACACATGACAATCATATGCTTTACTCGAATTTTCTTCCTTAATTAAGTTGTTCCTTATTTTTGGGTCTTTACTCATACTTGGTTCCTAACAAGCTCGAACTTATATGGGTTATATTTTGTGAAGATTCCAAACTCCTTCATTGAATTCCAATATCATAGTTAATTCTAGCAAAATCCCGTAACTAAAATTTACGGGTATTACATCCTCCCCCTTAAAAGAATTTCGCCCCCGAAATTATGCCGAAGCGAATAACTCGGGTAACGATTCTTCCTATTCTCTTATTGATTTATCGATTATCTATGTCCTACTAAGGTAGGATTTATTTCTACCTTCATTACTAAATTTGGGCAACACATTTAATTGTGTGCCTCATACTTAGTTCCGTAGGATTAACAATTTCTCTACATCTCACCCTTACATTTTCTACGTCCCACAACTAGCCAACACATCCGAATGTGTTGCTCAACTCTCAAGATCAAATTGATGGGAAAGGGGCACAGTACGAATAACGTACCCGTGGGAAAAGTAGGATTGGCCTCCGCCTCTTCGTTGGTTAGCGCATAAACTCGGGCGGGAACCAACCGTGGTCGTTCTTGTGGTGGGGCTAGGTTTTGGGGTGGGTTCGCTCGACAATTCTTGGCATAGTGGCCTGATCATCCACATTGAAAGCATTGCACCTTCGGGTTCGGATTTGGATTCATCCCAAAGCACACTCCAAAATGATAACGCTCACACTGCTGACACTGTGGGGCGGGTTTTCTAATTTGAGCAGGAGCATTGATCAATTCCTCAATTGGCATTTGTTGCCCAATCTGTTGTCGCCGATGGTTACCTAGGTGGTTGTTGGGGCCCATATCGATGTTTTGACGCTTCCGCTCGCCCCCTTTACCATGCTGACCCTCTTTCCTCTTCTTCGCCTCTTGCGCCTCTACGATCTGTGCCTCCGCTTGTTCCGCGATTAGTGCTTGTTCTGCTACTTGGGCAAATGCTAGCTCCCGGCCCCCGGCTATACTAACGTCTCGGTAAATTTCGGGTTTGAGACCCACTTGAAAGCGTTCTACCTTTAGCTCGTTGGTCGCCACCATAAGAGGCGCAAAACGTGACAGTTCCTCAAACTTGCGGATATATTCCGCAGTAGTCTTCTCACTTGCTTAAGATTGATGAACTCATTCATCTTCTGAGTTCGGTCGTGGGTTGTAAAATACTTACCCCTAAATAAATCCCTAAATCTTTCCCATGACATAGTCATTGGGTCCTCCAAAATTTTAATGGTATCCCACCAAAATCTGGCATTCCCTCGGAGCATCGAGGCAGCACAGAGCAGTCGTTCATTTTTTGGGACTCGACTGTATAAGAACATGTCCTCTACAGTGCATAACCAGTCGTCTGCCACCGTAGGATCAATGGCATCGTCGAAAGTGGGAGGATTCAACTTCCGAAACCGTTCCCCGTAATCTCTACACGTTCAGGCTGGAGATACGACTGGCGTTCGGATGAACTACGATGTTGGATAAGATCACTAATCTGGTCCGACTGCTGTTGGATCAGCTCGGTAAGTCGCAGAATGACTGATTCCCGTTCAATGGTAGGGGACTCGGGTCTGGTTCTACGACTAGTCTCGCCCACTTCTCTACGCCCTTTCGTCATCTTATGATCTATAATTAGTCACATAAAGAGGCACATTATCGTAAACATGTAATCACATCAAAACTTAAAACTTACAGGCAGGGCTGATCCTCCACGCTTTTGAGCGGCCGTACATGGACAGTCTACAGAATCTATATCCTAAGCTCTGATACCACCTGTGGCGACCCTCTCTTTCTAATACTAGTTGTGGCGGATTTTCGCAACGTAAGTCGCGGAAGACCCGTCTAACAAAAACTTTTTCTTAAAATAACATATATTACGTCAAAAGACTGTTTACAAAGTCGCGTCGATACGAAGGCCGTAGCCACCAAAATGACAAAACGTCAAAACCTAACGTCGCTCCACAGGTCGCATCCATGTACAGCCTCGCCCTCAAAAGTCCGTGGAGCACCGCCGTCAGCCCGCCTCAGCCGCGACGCGCATCAGCGTCGGGCTCGGCACCTACAACACGTAAAACCCTGAGCTATCGCTCAGTAGGTGAAATATGCATGACATGCAACGTGCACTCACATCCCAACCCCAACATCTCACAAATGCAATGCACGCTCTTTTCACATCTCGGTCTTACCTCACCCGCTCATTTCCCAACTCTAACCTCTTAATATTAGGGCCCTAGGTCGGACTATGCACCTCATAACTGAACCTACGGCACCAACCGTAGAGTCCGAGCGGCACCAACCACTCATCTCGACGGCACCAACCGTCATCAGCGGCACCAACCACTGATCATACCGGCACCAACCGGTCACATAAAGTCGGGCGGCACCAACCACCCGTCTCGACGGCACCTGTTAGGTCCTATGATTAACAACTCTACGATCCTAGGCTAGAATTCATAGTAATTCGATCGTTTAGATAAGCAATTGAATTCGATCGAAAAACTCAAATGAAGAACAAGAGAGAGAATTCGAGTAGAGTGAGAAAGTTACTGTTGTTTCTCTCTCTAGAAATCAAATTGCAAGCCCTTCGGATCAATTCTTAAAACTTTCTCTATTAAGCTCAATTGATTTATAAGTATTTATACCAAACAAACTGGGTATAAATATCAAACTAGTCCTAATCTAAGGACTACTATACAAAACGCCCCTAATTACAAGGACAACTAATGAAATCAAGCACAATTACAAATAGTATTCTACAATCTCCCCCTTTGTGCTTGATTGCGTCTCCGCGCCGTTTGTCCTCGTCGGGCGTAATATGATCTGCGCAAGCCCAGCGCATGCTCGTAGTTCCTCAGAGCGATCCTAAGCTCCAGTCGCTCCTCTATATCTTCAAGCAATTCCATTAGGAGCGGCTGTTCTCTCACGAACCTGTGGATCCTCAGCATAGTGTCTCTGTTGATTTCTTCCAACCTCTGCTCGATGTTTTTCCTGACGACCTTGAGCGTCCCATCGCAAAACTTATGAATCTCAGTCTTCAGCATCAACCTATTCTTCTTTGCTATTAGATTGTGGTAGGTGATGCCTAGGACTGAGCTGATGTGCACGTGATTGTTGGGAAGCCCTTCGATCTCAGGTCCTTTGTTGAGTGGAGCGGTCATGTTGACCTTCTTCATATTGCTCTCCAGAGCCATCTGAAGGTCGTGTGCGGCATAGTACTTGACTTGGCGCATCATGAACCGGTAGAGCCCTTCGAGGCCTTCTTTCTTGATGAAGCCCTGAGGACCTTTGTACTTCTCCACATATAGCTGATAAAGACGGTACACTTTATCGGCGGGTAGGTACGGCAGGTCGCTCTCGCTCAGTTCCTCTCGTGTCCTGTCCACTCTTTCAACGACGTAGTAAGGTGTTGAATGTCCTCCTTTTGCACAGTAGACGCTGATGAGTTGGCATATTGGGGAAAGACTCTTATAATGGCTCTTGGCTTGTGCCTTAGTCATCCCCAGCCTAACATCAGGTCCTAGTTTGGTCAGCATCCAGAGGTAGGTCATCCTCTTCTGCTGATCCCAATGAGAGATCCCTCTAAGCTCGAACTCGTTCGGCTTCTTCACTCTGTCCGGAGACCTCCAAATATTCTCACGAACTTCTTCTAGGAAGGGAATTTCTATTTGGATGTTTTTCCATTACGTGTCAATCCGAACGGTCCCTGGCATTTGTCTTGTGGGGGAGGCCGCTCGTTGTGCAATCAACTCTGATAGCCTTGGGATGTCTCGTTGGTAGTCTTCACCTTCCTGAAGTTCGTCGTCTTCTATGATTACGAGGTCTATAGACGCTTGTTGTAGAAAGCGCCGAACGTCGTGAATCCGTCGTCTTTGATGCTCCTCGGGCATGGAATGGGTCATCCACTGTCCTTCGAAGATGTACTTGTCTAGGGCCTCGTGTGGATTGACACCATGTCCAGAGGGTCCCGGTTGGTATGCAGCGGCTGAGGGAGTGGCTTGGGTAGCTGCTAGAGCTACAAGCATTGCAGCACTTGCTTCTTCTTCCGGAAGCAAGGGGCTTGAGTAGATCGGTGGTGTGGACGGAGGCATCCTGAGGTGAAAGGTTGGTGGGTCGATGTGGGCGGTGCGGTGCGAGGTGTGTGTTTGGGTTCGGTGGGTTTGTGTTTGGGTATGGTGGGTTTGTGTTTGGGTTTCACCAGCTCTAGCGCTTGTCTGCGTAGCGCCCGAGCCTTATCCTTGGCCACTTGTTGATGTCCTTGGCCTCTTCTCCCCCTCATAAGGGTCCTGATCGTCAGGATCGTCATGTCTGCGCCGTGAGTGGGAGCTTTGGCCTCGGCAGGTGTCAGTCGGTGGCTCAGGATGGTCCACCAATCGCCTATAGAGAGATTCTTCTTGCGGCGATCGGATGGAAAGGCCTATCAGACGGGCGAGGAGAATGTCATGGAGCTCGGTGATGGGGATTGTGTATGGGTTGATGAGGATGGAGGAAGTGGCTAGAGGGTCGGTGGGTGTGGGTTGTGGAGGTGTGGGGTTGGTTCGTGACGAAGGGCCTTCAGAGGCAGGTGCTTTCCCGGTATCTCTTCGGGATGCCTCGAGTGCTTGGAGTACTCTCTCTGTGATCTTTTCTTCCATTGACTGTACAGCAGCGGAGAGAGCGGCCTGGAACTGTTCGGTCGTCACGAAGGGTGCGGACGCCTCCTTAGATGGACCAGGACGACTGACGTCGCCTGTTATCAACCCTTGAGTAGACACCGACTCTGTGGGTTGGCTCACAGTCACTTGAGGTTGTGACTGTATGAGACTTCCACCCAATCCTCGAGTCGAATCCTGAGGATTCGTCTCTATGGGTGTTGTTGCAGGCTCGGGTTGCGCCTGCGAACCAGATACCACGTGAGTTGGTTGCGGCTCAAGATTGAGCGAAGAAGTGCCGTCAACCCTTGTCGTTGTGGTCAGTGGAGTATCTGGTGCGTTGATGACGGTCGGGAAGAGGGACTCCATTTGTATACTAAGTCGTCTGGGAGTCCGTCTTATCAGGCTAATCTCCTCATCTGACTCCGTGTCGGATGGTGTAGCTGTGTGAGGAGTGGGATCACGTTCAACGTCCCCTAGAGCCTGATCCGTCACCAGTGGAATCGAGCTTTGCCCAATTTTATGTCTCGGACTGTGCTTCGTGTAGAAGAACCTCCTCAATGGTTTCTTCGAGCACGCCTACATGTACGGGCTCTTCCACTTGCAATTCGAGGTCAGGAGCCTCGAGTTCCATCTCCGTAGCCACGACGTCTATCAGCGTATCATCGACGTCGGGCATTGGCTCTTCGACCAATGGTGGCTCCTGAGCTAGCTCCTGAGCGACATCATCAATCATCGCGTCGTCAGGGCTTGGTTGGTGTTCCGGTTGGGGAGGGCTCACATGGTAATCTGCCGGGGGCCCTCTGATCATTTGTTCCGTTAAATGGTGTTCCCGGCAGAATCTTTGATACTCAGCTCCCGCAGGGTCGGCAAGCCTGAGTAGTTGGAGCGGAATCGGCATCGACGGTTGGTCCAAGTCCGTGAGCCGTGGATTGTGGAAGAACTTTAGCCTTGGCGGCTGATAGTTTCCACCAGGAGGCAGCTGTGGGATGTTCTCCGCATGTAGCTCCATGACCTCCCTGATGATCACGTTGAACCATCGAGCATAGGGCACGTTCTTTGACCTTCGGTTTTCCTTCAGCCGGATCTGTTCAGCTAGATCATTCCAGATTAGCTGTGCGAAGTCGTAGTTTCTGGCGAAGGCGAGACCGTGAAAGATTCGCAGTATATTGCCGTTGCCCTTGTCGAAACAGGCATGCTTTGGTGATAGACACTTGTTCACGATCCCGAACAGTGTCTTCCAGGGGTTAGGGATACCGCTGCTCTGGACCTGAGCTAATTTGGTGAGCTGCGGTTGATATCCCATGTGCATGAAGTCATGGACCATTTCTGCGTCCGACGGGAGCGGATCGTAGTTGTCGCTGTGTGGCAAGTCCAGTATCATCCCGAACTGGCTCTTGCTCATATGAATATGCCGTGTCCCGATTCTTGTTGTGAAGGAGAATGCCCCATTCGCTACAACTCCTTGTATACATCCCCAGAATTGCTGGAGATAGACCATTGGCACTGAGGCGGTGACCGTCAATGCGTGCCAGATGGGGTGACCTCTCAGGATAGAGACAATGATCTCGTCCGGGCATCGAAAGGTGCTCAGATCGAGCTGAAAATTTGTATCCTGGACTTTCAGATACAAGTTGTGGTCGTATATGTGATTATATCTTGGATAGCGATCCATCTGAAAAATAAGACAAATAAAAGTTTATTAGTTCAATTTTATTTTCAGTCGAAGTATGAATAAATTTCATCAAACTATAGTAATATCGCAAGTAATAGCATGTTCGATGAATTTTCAATTGAAATCATATCAAACGCATAGTATATGCTCAATTTTGAAAAATCGTAATGGCATGAATGTAATTTCGAATGAAGTATAAATCGCGTGAAAAATAGTTCGAAATTTTCTAAGTGTTGACTCGTGAAAAAGGACACTGTTCATGCCGGGAAAATTTTCGCTCGATAAAATTGATTTTGAAAATGATTTCCTATGCACTGTTTTCAATTGTAATGACTCAGTTCGATTTTTCGATCGAGAAAATTTTATTCGCAAAGGTCCGCTATAGAGTAAAAGACTTAGTAAATTTTTCTAAGTATTGAAGTTAAAATCGAGACTGTAGTCGACCTATTTTACGATCGAGAAAAATTCCGTGTAAATTTACGATCGAGAAATTATTTCTCAGGTAAATTTACTATCGAGAAATTTTCCTCGATTGAATAAAATTGTCGATTTGAAATTTGTCGAGCGGAATGTGATTTTCGATTGTAAGTAAAATTATTTTCGCTGCGATATAATTTTATCGAGAAATTAGTCAACGAAAGACTAAGTCAATCGTCGAGAAATTTTCCAATCAATTAGATCCCAAGCGGCGAATTTTGCGATTGAAAAATTACGTGTTGAAAAATTAATTTCTCGCTGCTAAATTTTTGCGATCAAATTGAAATTGAATCGAAAATTTCTATTTTGCGATAGTAAGTTTTACGCTCGATAAAATTTGCATCTAAATTGTCTAATCAGTGCGTAAGTTTTTCGCTCACAAAAATCCTAATTAGATTTCTCGATGGTAAGTAATTTTTTCGGTCAAAATCTTCTATCTTGGCGACTAAATCAGAAATTTACCGATCGAAAAACTAATTCGACACAAACAGTATCTCAATTAAATCGGAATTCAATTAAGACTGTTTGCGATTGACAAAGTTCTTCGATGGCTTTAAACATTCAAATACTCAGTTTCATCAAAACTCAGAGTTCAGTCGAAGATTTTCCGATGATCTATTCTACCAGATTCATAGAGAATATCGAAACTATCTTAAGTACAGGCATTAAACTCAGATAAAGTTCAAAATCAAGCCTAAAACACTATGAAATAGTATACGATTTTCTCAGTTTTGAAGAACAGTTGAGAAACTAATATAAATCATGCGAAAAACAACAAAATGCAGATGCTAATGAAGTTAAATCACACGCAAATGGCAACAGATTCTCATTTCTACCTTAAACAGACAATTTCGTGTTGAAAATCGAAAGATTTTTGAGCAATTTTGAACTGTCTGTGAAAGTTTTTCGCGAGAGAAATATTTGCGATTTAGGGTTGCGTGAGAAAAAGTTTTTCGACTAACATAAAAGTGAACTTTTATTTACTCGCTGTAAATCGATGATGGGTTTACGATTTGACATTTTGCGATTCAATGGAACAGGCCCATTACTATTTGCGCTCGAGAAATTTTCGATTCGAAAATTGCTCTTTTAATTCAATTTTCTCGATCGCAAATTATCGCGGCTAATCAAAATCGTTCCAAACACTGTTTACGATCGAGAAACTTATGATCGTGAATTAAATCTGCTATCTAGTTTCTCGATAGTAAGTACTTCTAAAATTTTTTCAGATTGACCCCTATTTCAAAATAAAAACCTTTGTAAGACTCCCCCTTAGTCTTTAAAATAAATGCAATTAACTCCCTGTATTTTCCGTGTAGTAACGTCTAGCTCCCCTGGCAGAAATTTAAAAATCTGTACCAGTTAGAGATAAGCGTTAGTAATAATGGAGTTAATCAGCAATTATTTTTGGCAGTTTTATCTTTGAAATATTTGGTCTTGTGTCTAGCTCCACTCTTTGTAGTGTCGACGTCTCGCTCTTTAATTTTGAAAGATCTGAAATACTCAGAGAAACGTCAAAAATATTTGAAGCTAATCTACAAGTCTTATACTTGCTCCCCCTCAAATGATGCACATGAATTGACTAATTATGCAAGCATATGAAATCAATTCAAGTCACGAGCACACAAATTTACCAAGTAAGCATAGGGGTGTTCAAATTAACCGAAAAACCGAAAAAACCGACCGAACCGTAAAGAACCGAACCGAAAAGACCGGAACCGAAAAAAACCGAACCGAATTGTAAAAAACCGAACCGAACCAAATTAAAACGGTTCGGATATCGGATTAGGCATACGTAAAACCGAAAAAACCGAAAAACCGAACTAAAATTATCATACTACATTAAAAATAGAAAATATAAAAAATCATTTGTTTTTCTCACATAACATAAACAACACAGTAAATATAATTTTATTGGTATACTTTTTTCCATTTTTAGGTGAATGTTTTCCTCACGAATCAAATACTATTTTTCTCCCAAATAATTTCTAGTATCTTCAGATGAATGTTTTTATATTTTGGTTAGATTTTGTTCCATTTTCATGTTTTTTTTCCGGCCTTTGAATTATTTTGCTACATGTCACGTTCAATAAATCTTCTTTGTTTTTTATAATCATAAATTGTTTTATATATTTTCAGCTCATAATATTTTTTTGTTGATATTAAATTCCTAACCGAAAAACCGAACCGAAAAAACCGGAACCGAATTATAAAAAACCGAACCGAACCAAATTAAAACGGTTCGGATATCGGATTAAGCATACGTAAAACCGAAAACCGAAAAACCGAACCGAATTTTGTAAAAACCGAACCGAACCGACCGATGAACACCCCTAAGTAAGCATGTATACATGGTCCCCGAAACATGTACTTTAAACTTTTGTGTGAGGGTAGAAGCAATGAGAAATGTATCGGATGTAAACAGTTCAGTACCAATGCAATCTATAATTGCATTTAGAATGTGCGATACACTAAAGAAATTCGCATTTATTCAATCAACGCATATGAAACATAATATTTCATGTCAAAATGTGCGAATTTTATTATTTATTATTTATTTATTATTATATATATGTATATATATATTTTTTTATTTATGGGGTCAGATTATTTTGCTTCGATCAATCGTCACGCCTAAAATTTTACGAGACAATTCAGTACAAGTATTATTGTTAGGTCCTTTTTTATCCAACACGGATCAAATCACGTAGCGAATTCGTATAAACGAAGATTAAGATCGAGAATTACCTTTCGATTTGTAGAGAGAAACTTTGGGAGGTAATTCTAACTTGGAGAGCAAGCTTCGTTCCACAATAAGCTCAATTTTTAGAAAATGAATTTGCTACAAATGAGGTGATCACCCTAAAACATGCTTTAGGGTCACTATATATACCATCTACCATGGTATATTTACACAGGTAGTCCTACAAAATGACTAATTACAATTTAGCCCAAGACTACTAATTTGCATAGCAAGACACGATAACTATATTAATTGAATACAATAAAATAGTTCCAACAATCTCCCCCTTTGTATTCAGTTTCCAATATAGCGCGGGTTATCTTCGTCTTGCAAGTGGAAAGAGTCCTCGAGTCCTCGAAATCTCCTCTTTAGAATGTCTTCAAGCTCACCTGGTCTTCTAGGCATCGGCTTTTTCTTCGAATCTTCCTTTGAAGTCCTTCTCCTAAATGCCGTAAGATGTACGAAGTATTCTAGCCGGATTTGGAAAGTTCGCGTTCCATTTCTCCCGTTGAAAGCACACGAAACACGAAACTCCCCCTATTTGGGTCAACCTTGTGTTGAGATCGGGGAGTCCGATGTGAGGTTTGGAGAGGTGGACACAGTTGGCAACTTCGATCATTGATGCAGTGGACATAGTCGGCAACTTTGGTCCCTGATTCAGTGGACACGGTTGGCAACTTCAGTCCTTGATGATGCTTGAGTCACGTGTTGTTCGGTCCTCGGTCCTTGCTTCTTCTTCCGGAAGCAGGGGCATGAGAGAGTCGAGGAGAGGGCTCGGGGTTTAGCCATCTTCTCCGTTTCGCCAGATTCGTCTTCTCCGAATGGAAGTTGTCTGGTTCGGCCTCGAAGAACCGTCTCTAGTTCCAGAAGAAGGTAGGCCGTCTCTTTCTTTGATTGTTTTAAGTTGTACCGTACCTCCTTTGAATGTGGCGTTGGGAGAGAGCCCGGTTCTAAAGTGATACGCGCGGCGGAATTTGGTGGATTGACCGACTTGTTTTTCATTTTCTAAATCTTCGAGAGCAGAATTAGAAGTGGTGGTTGGAAGATCTTCTTGAAAAGCGTCCACTTCACACACCTGAAATCACTAAAAAGCTCCCCCGAGGATTTAGTCGTTTAAAAGGATTCAAGGAGAGTTCATGATTCTAAAGTACACTCTAAAAGCGTAAACATGAATTATAACAGTTAAAATTACTCCCCCTTAAATTCATATTACTCCCTCAATTCATGCTCATTGGAAACATATAACGGAGTAATTTCAAAGTAATAGAGTAATTTTTCAAACTCCCCCTTAATTCATGTTTTCATCCACTAAGAATCATGACTCCCCCTCAAATAGTGCTTATATAGTGTTTAACAATTTCGCAAAGATATACATATTCACCAAGATATGCATATGAGAATGTAACACATATGACACAACGAGTAGAAACGCATATAATCATTTTAGCATATATGCATGAACTCCTAAGCATGCATATGAAAATTTGCGTAACCATATAAGCAAGAAATATTTCGCTTTTAAACAAGTATGTGCCAATGCATGTGCAAATGCATTTGAAAATGTGCGAAATGTTTTCATGCATAAGAAAAATGCAAAGTAAAAATAAATGCAAAAATACAAGAAAAATGCATGAAATATGTAAAAAATATGCAAAGAAAATAAAAGTAAAGAAGAAACAAAACTATACGATTTTTATATTTATTATTATATATATTTTTTATTTTTCCCCTTTTTTTTATTTTGTTTTGGGGTCAGATTACGTCACTTTGATCATGTCCACGCAAATATTTCACATGACACATAGAATAATAATTTGCCGTCAAGTCACGTCATCAAACTAAAGTCCTAAGTTCATAGAGTGATCCATTTCGACAACTCTCACGAGGTTCGCTCTAGCGCTCAATTATTTTTATCACGGGATTTATATACTAGATATATCACTCATGTCAACACAAGTAAAATTATATCAATTAACCTGCTATCAAGGCGCTTTTAATCATTTCACCGAGCGAGAGACCGTCGATTCGGAATCAAAGGGACTAGGGATTTAGTATTTTGGTTCTGACTTAGAAGGGAAGGGAAATATTTAGGAATTGTGGACTAAAGATCTTCTTCCTTTTCTTCGTCGTCCTCTTCACCGGCATTTTCTTTTTCGTCTTTTCATTCTCATCCTTTAATTTTTTTTTCATATTCGTCTGCACTTGCTCAAGCTGAAGCTCCGCTTCTCTACGAGGCTGAGAGATTATCTAAGCGAAGTTCTTCTTGTTCGTTCTCGGGCCGATACCATGCTCCTTTTCTCTTATTCCCTAGAGAGATTTCAGAGATTATCGATTTGAAGAAGTTCATGGTTATGGAATTCGAACCCAAGGCCGTGCACCTCTTCTCGTTGTCTCGATATAAGACCGGATTATCGTTAGAAAAGTTCACTTCTAGGCGCTCCTCTTTCCAGCCGTTCTGACGAGTGTACGAGATTATCGATGGAGAAGTTCACAGCAAGATCCATGCCCTCTTCTTATGATTTCTACAAGATTTCAATAATTTGGAAGGCAGGTTCTTTTGGACTATTTATTGTGCGTTGAGCATTCCTCGTGTGCGTTTTCCACCTCCTTTTGTCATCATTTTCTTCTTTTTCTTTCGTCGCCTTTTTCTCCCCCTCCTTTTCTCGTTTATGCAACCCTCCAAAATTTATGAATTACGGTTGAAGGCTTGGTCGGGATACAAATGAAGAAAAGGATATCGGAGAAGGCTCAAAAGGATGACTAGAGGAATAATTTCCTACGTGCCCTAATCATTTTCCCAACAATCTAACGCAAGGCGAGTATAAGGCCAAGAAATACAAGTTAAGACAAGCATTTGATGTGTGACTCGCTCAAGGATAAATTCCCGAAAAAAATAATAAGGCTCAAAATCTCACATATATGATGATGTGGCTTTGTGTCTAGTGGAACAAACTAGTGACCTTTAGACAAAAGAATGCGACTAGACAGACAATACTAAGCAAATAACTAATCATATATCAAGGAAATATTTTTGTGAACAAATCAAAGTAGATTGAGTAATCGTCACTCCCCATTTTTTTTCGTTGTTTTTGTTTTAGTTTAATTTTGTTTTTCAAAATGTTTTTTTTATTGTGGTTATTTTTTTTTTACTGTTTTTTTTTTTGTATTTTTGTTGTTTTTTTTATTAAAAAAATTTGAACATGATATGAAAACAAAGAAATAAAAATTAAGTAGAAATGCAAGAATGAATTTTTTATTAGAATATATATTTTTTATTAGAACTAAATGCGGAAAGATGCATGATAGATTTTTTTTTTAAAAAAATTTTGGCATTTAACGTTTCAGCTCAGATACATAATGTACCAAATTGTAATCCCTAGAAAATTAATAGTGAATCATCCTAAAAATTTAGCACTTTTAGAAAAGAATGAGTAAGGAATTTTGTCACCGAGTTTGTCGCTTAGGTAGGGATTTGTTGTAGTTGCTCTGCCGCTCGCCCTTGATCATGTATGTGGAGCAACTATCATCGAAGTACCATACATGAGGGAAATCTGCAAAACTATTGGGATTTTGGTACCCACTGTCGTATGGGTCCTCCCTTATTAGCAGAAAACGAGTTAGTCGTAAATCGTGTAAAATTAGATTGTGATCCTATGTCGGTCGATGAATTAGCCTTAGGAATCCATTTTTTACTAGGACTCTGTGACTTGATATCCGACGTAGGAATCCATTTTTGCATGACTTTACACGGATATGACAATTCAGCTTTTGAGAATGTGCTCCTAGAATGTGTATTTTTAAAGATCTTCTCATTGCCCAATCGTAATAAATGTTTTTCAGATTTGACTTTGACTGGATATTTCATGTAAGAATATGAGCAAATAGAATGATAAGCATGTAAACTAGATGTATCATATTTTCTACATGAAGAATGCACATTTTTCACATAATGATTATAAGAATTTTGAAAATTATTTTCAAGTTTTGGCTTTTTAAATGAAAAATTAGTAGGATCATTTGAAGCAGACGATGAAGTTTGTGCGCTAGAACTTGAAATATTTTCGTGAAAGATTTTCTTTTTAGGAATGGGAGAGGAAGACTTTTGATCTTTATGATTCCGTTGTGGAGCTTTTCCGTTCTCCCATTTCCATGGGACTTGTTCCTTCGCTATAGAAAGTGCGGGACTTTTACTTTGAACTTTGGTCAAAATCGACGTAGAATTAGTAGAAGTCGTGTCGATGATAGGAACGGGATCATCCGTTTGCGTTCATTGATCATGTTTCGAAGACGAGGAAGCTTTCAGACTAGATATCTCCGTTAGAAGTGTATTCTTTTCTACTTCAAAATTCTTTCTTTCCGTTTCTAGTGTAGAATTTAAATCCTATATTTTCTTAAGTATAGAAGGTATATCAACGGAAGAAGAATTTTCAGAATGATGAGATTGTGCTTCCTTGGTCTTAGAAATCGCAAGAAGATTTTCTAATTGATTAATCTTAGAATAGAGCTTCCCACGTTCTTCTCTTAAGAAAACATAGTTATTTTGAGCAGTGCTCTTCTCGGCTTGACAGGTGTCTAGACTCTTTCTTAATTCACTATTCTTAGAATTAGATTTATCTATTTTGGCTTCTAGACTAGTGACCTTTTTGCTCATACCTTCTAGTCTACACTTAAAAAGACTTTTCTCGTCTAGATTCCTAAGTAGACACTTATGGTTGTTGTCTAGCCTGTCCTCAAGTTCCTTAATTTTTGAGCTATGCGTCTCTAACTGTGGCGTCTTAGTCTCACTAATTTTTATGCTCTTAGTTAGTTCATCTATTTTCGCACTAGAGCTCCTAAGCTTAAATTCGAGACTAGCTATTTCCTCCTTAGACTTAGTTAATTTGTCCTCTAACTCTCTAGTACTTTTCCGCTCATTTTTCATGTTAGCATATCTAGTTTGTAAGGATTCTAACATGTTAAACAATGTAGAGTTAGGAATTGCTACCTCCTTAGAAGATGTATTAGCCTCATCTTCGTGGTGGCCATCAAAGCCAAGTGTGTTTTTTTGTTCGGAGTTTGTAGTCTCTTGCTTCTTTGAGCGTAACTTGGTCTTTGTGGACTTCTTCTTTAACTCCTTCTCAACTAATCGTAGTTGACGTCCAAGCTCCTTCGTCTTTTCATCAGTGTCGGAGCTAGAATCATAAGATTGAGTAATCGAGAAATTGTCCATTTTAGTTTTGGTTTTTTTTTTGTTTGTTGGTTGGATATTTTGATCGTTGACGTGTTTTATGGATTTGAATTTGTAATACTGATTAAAGTATTTGGCTTTTAAATTTTCAGTTTCGAAAAGGTTTTGGTTTTTAAAGTTTGATTTAAAAATTTAATAGTATATACCAAAAGCTTTTTCTATAATGTGCCAATTTGAAGGTTACTGTTTTCGGTCGAAAATATTTTATTAAGTTTATTTTTTTTAATGTCAAAATAAGCCACTGTTTTCGATCGAAATAATTCTCGAGTAAAGTTTTTCGAGTGAAGATGTAGAGCACTTTTTTCGATTGTTAAGTTTTTCGACGAGGTACTGTTTTTTAGAAAATAGTTTTGAATTTCAAACAGTTATATATAGACTTACGATCGTAAAAGTTTTGCGATTTGATAAAACGTCGTCGTTTTGAGATTTTAATATCTAAACCTTTAAAATCAAATTTTTCGACGAATCACCTGTAAAAGCTACTAAACAAAAAATTGCGATCGTAAAATCACGTAAATGAGTGAGAATTGAATAAAATTGAAAGTTCTGGGGTTAATTTGAAAATTTTGGACTATATCAGAACCTTCTGCATTAAATTGAAAACTATTAGGGACTGAAATATAACTGCAGGGACTAACATAGAATGTCTAGGACTTGGAATGCAATTTGCCCTGTGTGTATATGTGTATCTAAATGCTTAACGTGAAGAGGGTGAAGCTCAGAGACAGTTTATGCGATCGAAAAAAAATTTCGAACGGTTTTGCGATCGTAAAAATTTCTCGAATCAGTTTTTCGATCGTTGACCCAAGTTTCTCGCGTGGAACAGATTTTTCGAGGGTGAACAGAAATTTTTGCTGTTGAACGATTTCTCGAGCTTGAACAGAAATTTTTTTTCAGCGAAGAACACGACGAATAGAACAGAGCTGACGCAACAAAAATCACGATCCAGACACAAAATTGTTCGAATTAACCCTTGGTAAATGATCGAAATCGAGCACTGAACAAGAACAAACATTCGATCCAGCCCAATCTAAGCTAAAGCAGTCGGATTTTTCTCCTTTTTTTTTTAAAATGAAGAACAGACGAAGAACAGTTCGATCAATCAGAGAAAATTCTCACAGAAATAGATTCGGTTGATCCGAAATGAGCTTAAATCAAATAGAAACACATAATCGATCAACTAATTCAGCAAAACAACTCGAAAATTTCAGAAATCAAACTGAAATTATGAAGAACAGTTCGATTGAATATTAGCTCAAATCTTCAGAATTCACTCAAAATCATGTTTCAATCAATCAAATTCAGCTCAGACATGTATAAACGAATCGATCGAAGCCTAAAAAACAGCCGATTAAATCAGATTTTGAAGAATCAGACCAATTTCATTGAAGAACAGTGCGTGACAATGAAGAAAAAACAGTCGAAAAATCAAAATTCAGTCCAAATTTAATCCAAATCCTAACACGTTTCGCTCTGATACCAATTGTTAGGACCTTTTTTATCCAACACGGATCAAATCACGTAGCGAATTCGTATAAACGAAGATTAAGATCGAGAATTACCTTTCGATTTGTAGAGAGAAACTTTGGGAGGTAATTCTAACTTGGAGAGCAAGCTTCGTTCCACAATAAGCTCAATTTTTAGAAAATGAATTTGCTACAAATGAGGTGATCACCCTAAAACATGCTTTAGGATCACTATATATACCATCTACCATGGTATATTTACAGAAGTAGTCCTACAAAATGACTAATTACAATTTAGCCCAAGACTACTAATTTGCATAGCAAGACACGATAACTATATTAATTGAATACAATATAATAATTCCAACAGCACCAACCGTCAGGTGCACTAGTACCAACCTCAACTCGACTCCGAGTCGACAACCGAAATCGGTCACATCTACCCATACGCACCTCGCGCCGACACCTTAAGGTGTCACCGTATCAATATGGTCAACCTATCTCACACTGAAGTGTCGTGCACACTATGAAGTGAGATGTATAACATACTGAAAATATTTAATACATGTAGAACACATAATTCACCAAATCATATAATTCATTGAATTCCAATAAGCACATTGTTATGTCGGAAATCATTATAATATTCTAAGAGTTAAGATACCCTACATCGCCCGAAGTTCTAAGGGTTAGGCTACCTAAATCACCCGAAAGCTCAATCATAACCTAAATTCGGCGATTCTCATCATCGACCGAATCTCATTGTGCTGAAAATTAATAGAAACTCATTGAGTTAACCTAAACCGACTGAAAGTTAATATCGATCAGAAGTCCTCTAAATTCGGCGATTCTCATCATCGACCGAAACTCAACTCGGCGGTTCATAATCGATTGAAACTCATTGTGCTGAAAATTATTAAAGTATTTAAGGTCTGAACTACTCTAAATTGCCCGAATGTTCTAAATTCCCATGTTCTATCTACCCAAATATAATTCCAGCTACCCGAAGATTTTTCTTTTATCTGAAAATCATCATCTAGCTACCCGAAACTTAAATCGTCTACCTGAATATTAATTCTTCTTATGACTTCTCCTACACTTAAATATATAAATAAAGACAGTAGTATTAGTACACCAAATAACCCCAAGAATTAGGGTTTTCAAGCATATGTTATACACGAAAGTTTCGCACTTGAACATGCATAAGAGTTTCGATCTTTGTTCTACTATTCCTAACAACAACATGCTCTTAACATGGTTCACGCAACTTTCATATAATTAATCTTAAGCACACATAATTAAAATCATACAAATCTTCATGATCACTTCGAAAGTTTCATGAAAATACTCCACACACTCACATAAGCCACAAAACATAGTTTAATTATCACTTACTACATCATCTAACATATTAACCACGTAAGGCACATAAACCTTTCGAAAAACTGCACAGAAACCATTTGAAATCACATGAAGCATTAAAACAATATTTGCATATTTAATACATAGGGTCTACGTATTGTAGGTGAGAAATTCCACCTACCTTATTTCTAAAGATTTGTTATAAAGTTTCCTAAGCTTGCCAAGTAAAGTATCGTTCTTCCTCCCTTTCTCCTCTCTTTTTCTTCAAAGGTTTTTCTCTTAATGAATAATTCTTATGATATATTCGAATGGTTGCTTGGGGATTAGTAAATTGACAAGACAAGTAGGTGACCAAGTGTTTTACCCAAAACATTTCCCTTATTTTGTTTATGATTGCTTTACTTAAGGAGTTAGTAGATAGGTATAGAAGCTTGGAAAGTTGTGTATAAATTGACTAGTTGCTCACGTATTTTACCCCAGGGGTTAAGTAAAAGCTTCCCCTCACATAAATATTTTATTACTTGCTATGCTCTATTTATTTCTTAATAAAATGCATATGTATATACATATTTATCTCCTATAACTGTTATCATCCGACACTCCAATCCCTCCAAAAATCAAGTGTCACCTGAAAAATTAAATTCATATGTCTTTCCGAAATCTCATTCATTACTTTGTCCAAAAAATGATCAACACATGACAATCATATGCTTTACTCGAATTTTCTTCCTTAATTAAGTTGTTCCTTATTTTTGGGTCTTTACTCATACTTGGTTCCTAACAAGCTCGAACTTATATGGGTTATATTTTGTGAAGATTCCAAACTCCTTCATTAAGTTCCAATATCATAGTTAATTATAGCAAAATCCCGTAACTAAAATTTACGGTTATTACATTAGCTAAGACAAATTCGAAGATTAGTGAATTAGGGAAGAGTCTAGATGCCTGTCAAGCCAAAAAGAGCACCGCTCTAATTAACTATGCTACCTTAGACACCGAACGTAAGAAGCTATATACTAAGATTAAAAGTTTAGAAGATCTTCCTGTGAAAAGGGGTCAAACTGATCAGACTATAATTTTGAATCAACCCAAGGACTTAGAATTTTATGATTATAAGTTTGGCTTAGGCTTCGAATCCACGACACTTGAAGAAAGTTGACTGCAAACAACTCTATGATGTCAAGTACATGGGTCTAGGACTAGCGTCTCTTATGGTCTTACTAATGCAAAAGAAATCAACGCGTTAGAAGAAACTAGGAGAAAAGCCAAAACTAGGGCGGAAATCCCCTTTTCCTACACCGAATTGAATCAAAGTGACAAAACTAGAGAACTTCCCAAGGACTGGAGCTTTGAGTCAGTTTATTTTCCAGAAGATCGCTCTAAACCGGAGGAAGTACAAACTCATAATTCTGAAAATTCTCTCTACAAACCTCATATGGTTAGGAAAATAGAAGGGTTAAGAGCTTCATTAGGAAAAGGAACGAGAGAATTTTGAAGCTGAAAAGAAAATGTTTCTAAAACATATGGAAAATCTCAAAGCTTCCTCCATCTCACCAACTATTTCTCACGTATCTCCCTCACAAGAAAAAGTCATTTTGAAAAGCGTGAAGAAAGAAAAATTGCCCTCTAAATAACGAAAACCTAAGAAAAATGTTCTTAAAAATCTTATATCTAAACCTGTTCCACTACGTCTACAAGGAGCGTAGTCAAGGAGCTAGAGAAACCAAAGGCGAGAGTATCTAGCTTAGAAACAAAGAAGAAGTCTCTAGATGTTAAATTCCATGTTTATCACCTCCTTCTGTAAAAATAAAAGACACTCGTAGAAATAAAAGAGCCGTTTCTTATCTCAAAATAATTGCTTCTACTTGCTCGTTAGCGCCTACCACCTTTAGAAGCACTAACTTTGACATAGGCTCTTCATCTACCATACCAAATCCTCGTTCTAAGACAAATGCATCTAGGATGACTCGTAGGAAAAAAGATCCAGCCATTAAGAAAGCTTATGGCGCTGTTCATTCCTGTTCTCATCTAAGGTATCCTGTGAAGATCTAATCCCCCAAGCACCTTAGGAGACTATCAAATGGAAAGATCTTTTCCACGCTCAAGCCTACCCATGCATTTGCCCGTGCTGAAATTCAACTTCCCTGCCAATTTAAACCCAAATGGGTTCCTAAATCTCCGCCTAAGAAGACAAAAGCCAAAAAGGCCAAGTCTTCTACGAAGAGCAAACCCAAATTTACTTCTTCGAAGATGGTTTGGGCTGCTAAAGTCTCTAATAGTGAAAATTTAGGAACTATATCTGAACCTAAGACGAAATCTACTAATCTGAGGACCCATTTGTAAGTGGGTACCTAAAGCTCTCTAAATTGGTTTTGCAAATCCATCATGTGTGGTACCTCGACTCATGTTGCTCCACACACATGACGGGAAGTCAAGAGCTGCTGAGCACCTATCAAGACCATCTAAATGGCAAAGTCAGATTTGGAAACAACGACTCGGCTCCTATACTAGGATTCGGTGACATCATTCTGGATAATCAAACTATCAAGGGTGTCTCCTACGTCGAAGGCCTCCGCCATAACATGTTTAGCATAGGCCAGTTATGCGACAAAGGATTCGAGGTGGTCTTTCATGCTAACCGGTGAAGAATATTGGACAGTCAGGACAAACAACTCCTCCAAGGACTTCGGAAATCGAATCTCTACACGATCAACCTGCCGTCCGTGCGGACCTCGACAGCTGTTTGCCTCATCTCCCAGATTACAATTCAGAGGAACATCTTATGGCATCAACGTGTGTCTCATCTCAATCTTAAGGCTCTTCAACGACTTTCAATGAAGAAGTTGGTTCACGGTCTAGCAACTATTACGCTTCAAAAAGAGCATCAATGTTCGACGTGTCAACTTGGAAAGATGAAGCGAGCTTCTCATTCTGTCAAGCAAGTAGCCTCTACTTCACGTCCTCTAGAACTCCTTCACATGGACCTCTGTGGACCTATGCAAACGCAGAGCATCAATGGACGCAAGTATGTGCTGGTTATCGTTGACGATTTCTCTCGCTAAACATGGACAAAGTTCCTCCGAACTAAGGATGAGACAGGGGACTTGATCATAAATTTCGTGAACGCTACTCAGAATTTGCTGTAGCAGACTATCCAAGTCATCCGAACAGACAACGGCACTGAGTTCAAGAAGAAATACCTCAGTGACTTTTATCAAAAACTTGGGATTAGTCAGCAATTCTCAGCCGCCAAAACTCCTAAACAGAATGGGGTAGTAGAAAGGAAGAACAGAACTTTAGTGGATGTCGTGCACACGATGCTTATTCACTCCGGCCTCCCACACTTTCTTTGGGCTGAAGCAGTAAATACCGCCTATTTCACTCAAAACAGGACGGTCGTTCACAAGCGCTTTGATAAGACTCGTACGATATCATTAACAAGCGAGTACCTAATTTTTCCTTGTTCAAGGTCTTCGGGTGCAAGTGCTTTGTGGCGAACGATAGAGAGCAACTAGCAAAGTTCGACCCTAAAGCATTCGAAGCCACTTTCGTCGGGTATTCTTCAACCTCCAAAGCGTACCGAATATACATCAAGTCCAACAGAACAATCAAGGAAAGCTCCAATGTTACTTTTCATGAAGTAGCCGAGATGGCTTCTGCGCACATCAGTCCAGGACCCGTGCCCAACCCGATGGTTTCTGCACACCTCAGTTCAGGACCCGTGCCTAACCAAATGGATTCTGAACACGATAATTCAGAACCCGTTTTCACTGTTGTGTTGGCACAAAACCAACAGAGAACGGCAACAACTCGAGATTTATCGTCATAAGAAGCTATGAGTATCGCTCTAGAAGACTTGGATTCTCTTTTGGAGCCAGTCTATCGGCTGGAAACCATCGATATTACACCTATGGTGGATTCCACTCACCGAAGCCGATATACCAAGCTTTTTAAATGTCCCCACCTCACCCGATTCAGAATTACCTCAGAATGCTGAAGAACCTACCATAGTTAGTGGGGAAGTATCATCAGAATCGCTCCCTTCAAGTGCAGAAATGGAACTACCTCACTCAACTGATCAGCCTGAAATTGTTGGAAATCTCGGTCCACAAATGGCTGTGCATCAACTTCGGCTTGCCCCATGAGCGAAAGTGGACTCGAGCTCATCTAGTTGATCAGATTATCGGTGATCCTTTGAGTGGAGTACAGACACGCCATCAGAGTGGATTATTAAGCAGCTTCTTAACCCAAAACGAGCAAACAAAGGTAGCAGATGCACTCAAAGACACGGATTGGGTGATAGCTATGCAAGATGAGATCAACCAATTCGAACATCTTCAAGTGTGGACTTTAGTACTTCGTCCGCATGGGAAAACTATCATCGGGACGAAATGGGTTTTCAAGAACAAGACAAATGATGATGGAGAAGTGATCAAGAATAAAGCTCGATTGGTTACGAAGGGCTACAATCAACAGGAAGGCATTAGCTACAACGAGACGTATGCTCCTGCTGCCCCAATCGAAGCCATCTGCCTTTTCTTGGATTATGCGGCCCATAAAGAGTTCAAAGTCTACCAAATGGATGTTAAGGCTGCCTTTCTCAACGGCGTGTTAAAGGAGGAAGTCTATGTCGCTCAGCCGGAAGGCTTTGTTGATCAAGCACACACCGATCACGTCTATCGATTAGATAAAGCTCTCTACGGACTAAAACAAGCCCCACGTGCTTGGTATGATGTCTTGAGCAAATTCCTCGTAGTCTGGATTCATCCGAGGAATGATCGATACGACACTCTTCATCAAATGGCAAGACAAAGACTTGATGGTCGACCAGGTTTATGTCGACGACATCATCTTCGGATCCACAAATCCACGCTTTGCAAGAGCTTTGGAGATTTAAGAAGAGCAAGTTTGAAATGAGTCACATGGGAGAGATGCAATTCTTCTTAGGACTTCAAGTCAGGCAGCTCGATGATGGGATATTCATCAGTCAGACGAAATACATCAAAGATATTCTGAAGAAATTCTAACAAGATCAGAGCAAGCCTCTCAGCACAATTTAAATAATATACCCATTTATAGTGATAATCAAAGTGCCATTGCAACAACGTGCAATCCTGTTCATCACTCACGCACGAAACACATAGACATTAGATATCACTTTATCAAAGATCACGTAGAAAAAGGCACAATAGATATGTACGTTGTGAACACGGAATATCAACTTGCCGACATTTTCACCAAGGCATTGGATGAAAAACGATTCCACTTCCTTGTCGGAAAATTAGGAAGTCTATGTGCTTTACTTGATCTTCTGTGCTTTTATATGTTTCGTTCTATGTGTTTTCGAAATTTTCTTGCTATACCTTGCGTGAATATTTCGTACAAAAAAATTGCTTAATTTTAGGGAAATGACGATATCTTTAGGATGCGCGATCTAGTCACGTATGAATTTCCCTGACATGTGACTGATTAATTGCTTAATTTCGTCAGTCTACGTCGCATTCTTGTGTCTAAAGGTCATTAGTTTGCTCCACTAGACACAAAGCCACTTCATATAAGTGAGGATTCTAGCCTTCGAATTTGTTTTCTAAGGATTTACTCTTGAGCGAGTCACACATCAACTGCTTGTCTTCACTAGTGATTCTTGGCCTCATACTCGCCTTGCGTTAGAACGTTATGAAAATGATTAGGGCACTTACGAAATTCCTCACTTGGCCATATAAACATGTCAATCCTTTAACATAGCCTTTAGTCATCCATTTTGTGCCTTCTCCGAATACCTTTTCTTCATTTGAAACCCCTTTGAGCCTTCAACCGACTACCTTCGTCTTCGACGGGATGTTCAAACGAGCAAAGGAGGGGGAGAAAACGAGACGACAAAGAAAAAGATAATAAAAGAAGGTGGAAAACGAACACGAAGAATGCTCAACGCACAAAAAGCAGTCCAAAAGAACCTGCCCTTCCAATTATTGAGATCTTTCAGAAATTATTAGAAGGGGACATGGATCTTGCTGTGAACTTCTCCATCGATAATCTCCTATGCTCGAGAACGGCTGGAAAGAGGAGCACCACCAAGTGAACTTCTCCAACGATAATCCGTTTTTATATAGGGAAACGAGAAGAGAAGCACGACCTTGGGTTCGAATTCTACAACTGTGAACTTCTTCAAAACAATAATCTCTGAAACCTCTTTCAGGATTAAGAGAAAAGGAGCACGGTATCGGCCCGAGAACCAACAAAAAGAATTTCGCCTTAGATAATCTCTTAGCCTCGTAGAGAAGCGGAGCTTCAGCTTGAGCAAGTGTAGACAGATATGAAAAATAAAAAGGATGAAAATGACAAAAGGAAGATACAAAAAGAGAAATGCGATGAAAGAGAAAGACCAAAGAAAAGGAAAACGAAGACTCTAAGCTTATTTTCAAAATATTTTCCTTCCCTTCTAAGTCAGAGCCAAATTAAAATCCATCAAAGTCCCTTTGATTCCAACTCGACGATCTTTCGCTTAGGTGAAATGATTAAAAGCGCCTCGATCACAGGTAAATTGACATAAAATTGCTTGTGTCGACTTGAGTGATATAAATATAAAAATACCAAGGTAAAAATAATTGAGCGCTTCAGCGAACCTAGTGAGAGTTGTCGAAACGTATCATTCTATGAACTTAGGACTTTTAGTTTGTCGACATGACTTGACGGCATGTGATCGTTCACGTGTCTTGTGAAATTTTAGACGTGACTTTGATCGAAGCAAAATAATCTGACCCCATACTATTAATAATATTAGTATACATAAGGAAATTTAAAAAAAATAATAATAATAAATAATAGAAAATTATATTCACATATAACATACATATTAATAAATATATATGTGTGTGTTCTATATTTTTTAGCTTGTATAATAATAAAAAAAGAATTGGTTAAGTAAGAAATCGCACATTTTGATATATGCAATTTTTGTTTTGCATCTACAATGAATTGATTAAATGGGATATTTTATTATAATTCGCACATTATGTCATGCAATTTTATGTTGCATCTGTATTGAATTGGTAAAATGAGATTACTTGTTCTTGCTCATACCCTCACGCAAATTGTTAATTACATGCTTAGGGGACTATGTATCTAGAATAAACTGCTTACTTGCGAGTTTAAATGATTGTTACTTGGATTGGTTTACATGTTTTCATAATAAGTCAATTAAGGTGCATTATTTGAGGGGGAGCATTTACAAAATATTATGCTTTAAGCTCCAAACATTTTTGATGATCTTTCTCTAAGTGTTGCAGAAAATTCCAATATGATTTCCCTTGTACAACACACTTCAATGAGGAGGACTTCACGAATTTTCACTCTTTGGAGCGCACGACATCGGTTTAAAAATTCAGGGGGAGCCTGATTAGAACAATTGCTTCCAAATTAACTCTAATATACTCGACATTTTTGCTCTAAGTATTGCAGATTTTCAAAATTCGACTATGGAGCCAGATGTCACCATTCAGAATTACAGGGAGTTAATTGCATTTATTTTCATACTTACTGTGTGGTTTTAATTGAGAATAAGGGTCAATCTGAAAACTTAGGAAAACTTACGATCGAAAAACTGGTTTGGAAATGCAATTTTTCGACCCTAAGTTTTTCGAGCGTAAACAGTAATGGGCTTAAAATTGCTAAGTCTCAAAAACATCTAATCGGCCCACTTACATAATGCTACTTTTTGCAGTCGAAAACCCCTAAATACACGCAAAACCCTTTATCGCAAAATTCAATAGTCGAAAATTTTTCTCTCGCGAAAAACTCATCAGAAAGACGAACGTCTAAATCAAACTATTTCTGTGATTTTCAAACTGATTATTGTCATTCTGAGGTAGATTCGACTTCTGTTAGGTGTTTGCTTGTCGTTAATCTCCATTAACATCTGCATTTTGTGATTTTTCGCTTGATTTGTTGATAAATTTCTCCTCAATAAACTGTTTTAAAACCCGTATGCGATTTCAGAAATCTAAGACCTTTAGTTGTGTTAGTTATGAGTTTTATCATAGTTTAAGTGTTTTGTATCATTCTGAGAGTAGGAATTTTCGATAATCTGCGTCTAAGAGTTGAAATATAAGGTTCGACTAAAACTGAATTTTTGAATGTTTGAAGCAGTCGAAGAACTTTCTCTATCGCAAACAACTTCAATCGAATTTCAATTTGATTGAGATACTGTTGGCATCGTAAAAGACTTTCGATCCCTAAAATTTTGACTTAGTCGTTAAGATAGATGACGTAGATCAAAAACTTACTTACCATCGAGAAATCTAATTCTGATTTTATGCGAGCGAAATATTAATGAGTGGAATAGATAACATAGATGCAATTAAGTTTCGAGCGCAAAACTAACCATCGAAAAAGTACTTTCGGTTTCAATTTTTTTTTCTTCGTAAATTTTAGCGGCGATAAAATTAATTTTTCGACGATAAAATTTCTCGATCGTAAAAATTCGTAGCGTTGGTTATCGATCGATCGAAATTTTTCTCGGCAATTAACTTAGTTTCTCATTGTAAATTTTCTCGATCGTAAAATTTCGCAGCGAAAATCAATTTCAAAATCGAAAAACTTTCTCGCTCGATAATTTTCACGACGAAAAATTTTATTCAAGCGCGAAAAATTTCTCGATCGTAAATTTACACGAAAATTTTTCTCGAGCGTAAAATTTCTCGGCTACAGTATGACGCCTTAAGTTCAAACACTTAGAAAAATTTCTCTAAGTCATTTTCACTGTAGCGGATCTTAGCGAATAAATTTTTCGATCGCAAAATAGGACGGATGTTGTTACTGTGTCAATTTCGCACTTACGCAATCAAATTGAGGATTTCAATTCTTGAGCGATAAAAAGAACGGAGTGAACAGTGCTTGGTTTTACAATTCACAAGTTAGAATAATTTTCGAACGAAACTATATAGACTCTATCTTCAACTTTCGAAAATTTCATTAATAAATACCAATTAATTATGTTAGGAAATATTTTGTAGTGTTCAATTTCATTATATTATCTTTGTTGGTTAGCTTTATTAAAACTTTGGGCTAGTTCTTAGTTGGGTTAGTTCTTAGTTATTTTGTAATGGGCTTACACAAGGGCCCAAGTATTATATACCAACTTGTGGTATAAATACTAAAACCCTAACACATAGTTAGGTGTGCTTGTGTGTGTAGATCAAATAAACATTTTAGAGTGAGAGTGTCTCCTCAAGAACACCACCAAGCCCCACACGCCCCGAAGCTAAATCTCGATCATTCGGCGTGTTTAATCCGTCCTCCGTCGCATTGTTGGTGTAATCTCGGACCAACAAGTGGTATCAGAGCCCAACGCGACCGGATTTGCGTGTTTTGAGCAAGATTAGAGTGAAAAATTGCATGAAAAATTATTTTCGTCACTTTCAGTTTTTGGGCGATTTCGACCTTGATTTGTTGTTTTTAGACATCCCAAAGGTTGATTATGTGTTTAGGAATGTTTTTCTGAAGTTTTGGAACAAGTTTCGTCGATTTTGAGTGAGATTTGAGCGAAAACGAGTTGATTTTTCTGGTATAAGTCGCGCGTACACTGTTCTTGGCCGAGAAATTTCATAGCCGAGAAATTTCATAGCCGAGAATTTTTTTTCTCTGGTTGAGAAATTTCGAAACCGAGAAACTTTCACTGCCCGAGAAATTTTCATACCCGAGAAAATTCTTAGCCGAGAAATTTTTTTAGGCCGAGAATTTCTTAGCCGAGAAAGTTTGCCTGAGAAAATTTCGCTGGCCGAGAAACTTTCACTGCCCGAGAAATTTTCATACCCGAGAAAATTCTCAGCCGAGAAATTTTTTTTAGGCCGAGAATTTCTTAGCCGAGAAAGTTTGCCTGAGAAAATTTCGCTGGCCGAGAAACTTTCACTGCTCGAGAAATTTTGCTAAAACTGAGAAATTTTTTCAAATCCGAGAAATTTTGCAAAACTGAGAAATTTTTCAAATCCGAGAAATTTTGCAAAACTAAGAAACTTTTCAAAACCGAGAAATTTTCTTTTCCAGGCTGAGAAATTTCTATCCGAGAAATTTTTCAGTTGCGAAACTTTCTCAGTTCACAATTCATGATTTTTTCGCGGTCTCTCTCACACAGCTGCTTTTTCCTCAACCCGCGAATTTTTCAACCTGAAAAGCTTTTAAAAACTGAGAATTTTTTTTTTCAAACTGAGAAATTTTTCGGAACTTCAAAGTTTTCGCAACTCACTCTCTCAACGAAATTTCTCGGGACAACATTTTTCGCACATTTGCACACATCATTTTCGCACCCCCGAGAAATTTGCACCCCGACCTTTAAACTTGATACAAACCGATTTTTGGCTTCGGATCTTGCAAAATCACTCTTTAAAAATACACTTAAACGTTTTTTACCACCAAAAATTTCTGGTCCCCCCTTCGGATTAAATAAGTTTGAAAAAAAAATATATATATATATATTTGGTTGAAAATTTTTTTTATATCATTAGATAGATTTTAAAAAAAAAATTCCGAAATAAATTTTTCTGGGCCAAAATTTTCGGTATAGACGACGTTTTTTTTTTGTGAAATTTTGAAGGCAAATCCAAAACGCGGCAACGATCACCGTACCCAACGATCGACCTAGGATGGCACATTATAGAAAAAGTTTAGGTCACCCCCAAACTTTTCAGAGCGGAATTTCCAAATGCCAATTTCACTCACCCAGCATGTATGGTACCCGGGTTGCTCCACATACATGACTGGTACACGACGTGAGCAACCACTCCCCGGCATGAATGGTACATGGGTTGCTCCACATTCATGACCGGTATGCACTGCGAGCAACCAACCCCATCATGCACGTAAAACGGGTTGCTCCACGTGCAAGAAGGGATGTCAGAGAAGCGAGCAACCATCATGACTTCTGTACAAATCCGTGCAGAACCCGGACCTACAAAGAAGGGTTGACAAAAGTTCAACCAACCATCAGTGGGCGCGCCATCCAATCTTGATGCTTAGGCGATGTGGATCTCTTGTACCAGACTCCACCGTCCACCCACTGCCATCCATTCCACCATGGTGCGCTACATGGAGACGTCCTAAGCCACCGTGATCCTCTTTACGCCCTCACCACCACCACCACCTGACGAGTCTCAGAAGTGTCTGATCAACAGTTTTGGGCCACCCTCGTCGACATCACTCGTGGTCGCCTTTCAACGCGATCATGCCACGCCACCATAGTTCCCATGGATCAGTAAACCCCCCTGATCCTAACCCAGGAACGTGCCTACCCTAGCCTCTCTAGTCTAGGTCTAGGTCGCGCGACATCCTTCTCCACGCAAAGATCCAATCAACCTCGGGAGGATGACGTAAGTCGCTTGCAGGAGCTGCGAACCAACGACGAGATGATCGCACTCCTCTATCATATCTCACCATAACCCGGACCTCGCCCATAGGTACAGGAGACGACTCGTTCGTTTCCCGAGTAGAAGTCGCGGCATCTGGTCCAACCGTGCAATTAACCCCCCAACCACTCAGCTATCCTTTCGCAGATAGCTGTTTCATTCGCACAAGAGGAACCACGTTAGCCATCACCGCCCCACTTGGAGACGGTTGATGTTGAACATGTAGTGCCCCGCCTCTCACTGCACCTCTTCCACTCACATAGAGTCTAGTGTCCTCACCCACCGAAATTTTCCATTTTCTAGGACACAAACACTCTTTACGCACCGTAGGTTCTTCGTGAACTTGCACGAATGCTTGATGACGTCCTTGTGACCGAGAGCGGAAGACCCACGACAGCCACCCTCACCACAACTGTCGATGGGCCGCGGATACGAGCTTGTCTCATCGTCCGTGCGTACGAACAGCCTTTGTGGCTCTCCGGTTCTTTCTGACCTGTGCAAACAGGCGGCACATCGGACACATGTTTCGATGTTGTGACTATGGAGCGTCTTTGTGACCCCCGTCTGGTTAGTTACCCCGTTCGTGATGGAGCCCCGACTCATAGCAATCAGCGAGGAACTTACACATTCCATGCCGCGCTCAACGAGGATCTATGAAGGAAAAGGTCCCATCACCGACACCACTCCACCACGCCTACGCTTACGCCACCACATGCTGCTCCGCCTCTTCCAAGTTTCGAAATGAACTTGGAGGAAAGCCAAATGCTGCTACTCCTGAGAATCCCACTTGATTGCCTCACTCAACACCACACCATACCATCATCACCAGCATCAACACCAGAGGCAGACTCGTCCCACGGACGACGTGACGATCCCGAAGATGGAGATCATCTCAAGGGGGAGTAAAGGAGAAGAAATGAGTTGAAGATCGTACAGCAGCATCAGCAGCAACCATCATCCACGCCACCTCCACCAACTACGCCCCGCCGGAGGCTTCCACTACCTCCGCGCACATTCTTATGTGTCAAGCTATTATGTTCATAATGGAACACTCGAAGGAGCCATGGCACATCTCATCCACCACATTCCGCCACCACTGCGCTGACCACTCTGAAGACCGGGCTCCCTACTCTTGAAAGTCACATTTCAATAGAGCCTTGGCACATTTTTTACGCCCCACGCCTACCTTCTTCTGGAGCCAGACGAGTCATCTTCGAGGCCGAACTAGACAACTTCCATTCGAAGACAACAAATCCGGCGCCAAGAAGAAGAAGATTGGAGAATCTTAACAAGTGAGTCCTAGCCGAGTCATCAATGCCTCCGCAAGAAGAGGAGATATCCCTTGTATGGAAAGTTTGCTAGGAATCGAGATCTCCAATATGCCCAACAAAGATATCCCGCGCTGAACTGAAGATTGAACACTAAGGGGGAGATTGTTAGGAAATATTTTGTAGTGTTCAGTTTCATTATATTATCTTTGTTGGTTAGCTTTATTAAAACTTTGGGCTAGTTCTTAGTTGGGTTAGTTCTTAGTTATTTTGTAATGGGCTTACACAAGGGCCCAAGTATTATATACCAACTTGTGGTATAAATACTAAAACCCTAACACATATGGGCTTACACAAGGGCCCAAGTATTATATACCAACTTGTGGTATAAATACTAAAACCCTAACACATAGTTAGGTGTGCTTGTGAGTGTTTCTATTCTAGAGAGAAAATTTTTTGAGCCTCCATCTTATCCTCTCAAGCACCCCACACCATTTGCTTTGATTTCAAGATTATTTGTGTGGTTAATCCATCCTAGGTTAGATTGTTTGGTGTAATAGGGACCAACAAATTAGTTCAATCTCGTATGACCTATGTGCAAAATCACATATTCATCAAACGTGCTTTGAAATGACAGACTATTATGGTTTGATAAAATCAATTTTTCGACTCAAGTTAAATTTTTGAACTTAATGTCTTGTTTTTCTAATTGATTTTCAGATGGATTACTACCCTTCTTACAACCACATCTATGACAAGAACCTGTATTTCAAGGTTCAGGACACCAATTTCCAACTCGATCTGACCACCTTTCGGTTTCCAGACGAGATCATAGTGTCCATACTACAAGGCCATCCTCTCTGGTATGCGTTCACGGTGACGGCATCAGTGCTAATGGTCTACCTACAACAATTTTGGGGACACATCAAGAGTCTCGTAGTTGACAGAGCTTATACCTTTACTACGGTGATTGGGACCAGGCATATCAGCATGAACAAGAACGACTTTGGGCTCGTTCTTGACCTCCCTTTCAGCCACAACTACTATCCTCTACCAACTGATGTGGAAAAGGTGCAAGACTTCATGAACATGGGATATCGCCCGGCGCTCACCAAGCTAGCACAAGTACAGAGCAACGGGATTCCACATCTTGGAAGACACTTTTCGGGATAATCAATAAGTGTCTGTCGCCAAAACACGCCGGCTTTGACAAAGGCAACGGCAACATTCTCAGAATCTTTCACAGCATTGCGTTCCCGCGGAATAACGACTTCGCTCAACTGATCTGGAACGATCTAGCAGAACAGATCTGACAAAAAGAGAATAAACGCTCGAGGAATGTGTCGTATGCGAGGTGGTTCTTGGTCATCATCAAACAACTCATGGAGATTCACGAGAACATCCCTCGTCTACCTCCAAGAGGGAACTACCAACCTCCCGGCTCAAATTCTTTCACCACCCCAGGCTCACAGATTTGGATCAGCCATCGATGCCGATTTCGTTTGAGCTGCTACGTCTTGCCGACCCCACGGGAGATGGTTATCGCCTCCACTGTCGGGAAGACCATCTCAAGGAGCAAATGATTCGAGGGCCCCCGACAGATTTCAATGTGAGCCCTCCCAACAACAACACCAACCTAGCCCTGAGGACACGTTGATTTATGCAGTGGCCCAGGAGCAAGAAGTAGAGACTTCTGCCCAAGACCTTGAAGCTATGTTGATCAATGAAGTAGCTCAAGAGTTAGAAGTCGAGGCTCTAGTAGAAGCACTATGAGCTGAAGTGCACATTATTGTAGGCGTGTTCCAAGGATCTATTGAGGAGATCCTTCAACAGGAAGCACAGCCCACCACTACAGGCTACAACGTCTCATACCGAGGCTCTGATCTCAACGATTCAACCCGAAGAACCTCAATCGACAGCCCAAGCCCATGAGGAGGCAGCGCATGATCCATCTCCTCATACGGCTACCCCGTCAGACACCCAGTCAAACGAGGAGATTCGACTAATACGACGGCCTCCCACACGACAAATCGCATCCAACGAGGTCATCTTAGAGCTGTGGACACGCATGTTCAATCAGAACCTGCCCCAACATCCATAGATGATAATCTACAAGATTCAAATCGAGGATTGGATGGAAGTCTCGGATAGTCACAACCTCAAGTGACTACGAGCCAACCTATTGAGATGGTGTTCTCTCAAAGGTTGTTAACAAGCGACATCAGTCGACCTGGTCCATCTACGGAGGCTCCCATCCCGTTCGTGATGGAAGAATGCTTACAGGCTGCTCTCTCCTCGGCACTATCACAATTTGAGGACCGTTTGATGGAGAGAGTCCATGCTGCTATATAGATTTCCCGACGAGATACCGGGAAGGCACCAATCTCTGAGGCACAACCGTCCGGATAAACCTCACAACTTATCCTCACACCCACTCAACCCACACAACCCATCTCAATCGCCACTCCCATTGTAATACCTGTAAAATTAAATACGGGGTTTTATGTAATGAATTATGTGAATTTAGGTGGATTAGGGTTTTACAAAGAAATCAACTGTTGGAATAAATAGAAGTGGGCCACATGAGAATTTCAAATAAAGGCCCAAAGGCCCAAAGGTATGGAATTAGATAAGATCACGTTACTTAGAACTAGAGGAAAAACCAATGTCTAATCAAGCCACAAAAATCGATGTGATATACATCTATATATAAGGAATAGCTAAGTAAAAGAAACCCTCAATTCCCACAAAAGAAGAACAAGTCGAACAAGGGATAATTAAAGTGTAAGAACTCAAGAAATCTCCAACTACTCGAAAGGCTCCAAAATTCCTTGTGAGGTATGTAAGAATACTTATGATTCATATAGATGATTCATTCTTGATAGTATACTCTTACATGTTATATATATATATATGATTTATGTGATATTAAATAGGTTACGTAACATTGATAGGAGGATAGTATAAATTCGGTGAACCTCTCAAAATGAATTAAAGGCTTGCATAAATACTGTTTGAAAGCAACATGCTTAGGAGTTCTAAAGTTTTAAGTTAGTACTCCCGTTCATGAGTCAATAATTTTTGAAAATTACTACGTTAAGAAAACCCTAAGTATTAAGTTCGAGTTATGTAGGATATTAATTCTAAGGAAGTAGAAACCTGTGATGTCTTCTTTTTAGAATTCAGTATGTCCTTCATCGATGTCTAAGACGTACCATATCCTGGGTTAGGAATTATTTTTGAATCTGATCTTAATGATATATGAAGTTCGTTTTTAGGATTTTTGAAGGAATCGGGCGATTCCACTTCATACGAGTATCGGCCGATTTAGCTTATTTAGCTTATTCTAACTTAATAAATTTCATATAGTAAGTTGCGGTCGATTATGAGATTCATCGTGTTGTATATGTAAGGTTTAATTCTTAATTGATCGGGCGACTCATGAATCGGGGGAATTAAGCAATCGGGTGACTTGAACACACGGTGAATGAGAAATCGGGCGAAATCACCTTCGATCAATTAAGGAATTTGCTGAATTAAGAATCGCCCGATAGTAGAAATCGTCGAAATTAAAATCGGGCATTGACTCGATTCTGACCATCAATCGTGCGAAGCTGATTCTGTGCATAATCAAATCGGGCGAAACCACCAAGGACTTTCGTCGTGTGGAACGAAATCGGCGACACATATGATCGGGCGAAAGTAAGATACATCACCTGATAAAATCGTTGACTGAATTTGGACTACCCCGATTTAGACTACCCCGATTCTGACCAATATCTTAATAAACTTTTTGAATGAATTAGTTTAGTAGATTGATCGTTGACTGCTAAAGCTAATATATAAAATTATTTTGGACAACGTACAGTTCGAAAATTAGTACGTATACTGATTTTATTATTTTATTCAGACGATCGATCTTTAGAGATTCCACCAGGGTTCATAGTTGACTATAGCGGGAGAACAGGTAGGTGGATCATCCATCTACAATGCGTAAACACATATGTGACTTATGTGCTTTTATGTAATTCGATGATTGTCGTAACTTACGTCGTGTTTTACATATGTTGCATGCGGATTATGTTTTCATGATTCTCATGTATATGCATGGCATATGCATATCACGTCAGGGCGAGAGATTGGTTACACCGTATTGAGAAGGTGATGATTGAGATGTTAACGTACGTGGTAGAATGTGGTGATTGCGATTTGTGACTCGTAGCGGAGTCGAGGTTGGACTCGCAGGGCACTTGGTGAAGACAGACGTGATCGATCTGTCTACTCGGACGTGATCGATTCGAGGTGCATACCGCCGGATGGGATTTTTATTTTGGTGCGGGAGATACGACCCGGTAGGAGGCCATTGACGTGATCGATCAGTGCACTACCGGCGTAGCTCGCCGCAAGACTTGGGAGTAGCTACCCAGTAGTCTATTGCGCGCGTTGGTGCCGAACCTAACCTAGGGCCCTGTGTCGTGTGATGTGAAATAGGAATGTGGGAAAAGAAAGAGTGTGCATTATATATGTTGTGATTGGGATCGAGACCGAGTGCACACTTGCATACATGCATTTTATTCACCTACTGGGCAAATCGCTCCATGTTTACGTGTTGTAGGTGCTGAGTCTGACGCTGATATGCGTCAAGACTGAGGCGGCTGGTGGCGGTGCTCCATGGACTTTTGAGGGCAGGGCGGTACATGGATGAAGACCTGTGGAGTGGTGTTAGGGCTTTTGATCTTTTGACATTTTGGGGCTACGGCCCGTGTATAGGGATGACGATGTAGACAGATTTTTATAGTAATGTATATTATTTCAGGAAAATGTTTTAATTAGATGGGCCTTCCGCGGCTTACGTTGCGGAAATCCGCCACTAACCTTATTTAGAAATGGGGGTTGTTACTGGTGGTATCAGAGCGTAGGCTTTAGATTCTGCAGACTGTCCATGTACTGGCCCTCAAAATCCTGGAGAACCAGCATGGCCTATAAGTTCAATGATTGAGTATGTGATTATCTGTTATTTGATACTCCCTCCGTCCCGCTAACTTTATCACATTTTTCCATTCCGGGCGTCCCATTAACTTTATCACATTTCCTTTTTGGGTAAAAAATTATCACAAACAGTCAATATAATAATATGAAATATTCTTAAAAGACATGTCAAAATATACACTTTTTTACCTTTTCATTGTACTATATTTATTCAAATAATGCCACCTTAATATCCACCAAGAAATGTGATAAAAATCATGGGACGGAAGAGTATATGTGTTTTGTATGAACGATTGTAGAATGAGCTAAAAATGCCGAAGGGACGACGAGAAGTGGGTCGTTCTAATCGTAGGGCGGGATCTGAATCCCAACCAAATGATGATCGCTCTACTATCCATCAATTGACCGATCTGATCCGACGACAGTCAGATCAGATTAATGACCTCATTCACCGTCAAGGTTCCTCGGAACATCATGCATCCCCAGGGATAGAACGTGTCGAAGCATCTGGGGAGAGGTTCCGAAGATTAAATCCCCCTGCCTTCGAGGAAGCCGCTAATCCTACCTATGCGGAGTATTGGCTCAGAACCATCGAGAATATGTTCCGCGTCAGCCATTTACCGGACATCGAGAAGGCGACGTGTGCTACCTTCATGCTACGTGGGAACGCGGGTTACTGGTGGGATACCATTCAGGTGCTCGAGGATCTCGTTACTATGACCTGGGAGAGATTCAAAACACTCTTCCGAGGGAAATTCTTTACAGCGCCGGATAGAGCGCAAAAGCGGAAGACTTATGCTCGTATTGGAGGGGAAGATTTACGCTCGTATTGCTGAACGAGCAATTTTAGCCGATCAGGCAGAGGTTAGAGTTGCAAAGGCACAGGACGCGAAGAGATTAATAAAAGGAAAACAAAGAGAAGGGAATCAGAAACGTCAGTTCTTCGGAAAGGCACCAAACTACCGTGGGATTAACAGGGCCAACAAAATTGGCGAACAAGGCCAAACCAAGGACCAGCTAACGTTCCAAACTGTCCCATAAATACTGTACCTCAGTGTCGACAGTGTGGGCGTTACCACTATGGTGTATGCCATGGGACAAGACCGAATCCAACTCCTCAGTCTTTACAGTGTGGGAAGATCGGCCACTATGCCAGAGTCTGTAACGAGAATATGCCACAACTTCCGAATCAACCCTTAATCCGACCTCCACCTGTACCAGCACGTGTGTTTACTCTAACGAACGAGGAGGCTGAAGCGAACCCTTCCGTAGTGACGGGTACGTTAACTATCTACGACGTGCCCACTTCCGTGTTAATGGACTCTGGGGCCACACAGTCGTTTGTGTCGGCCAAGTATGTGGAAAAGGTGGGAGTCTCTCCTACCTTATCCGAATGCAGTTACGTAGTTACTCTGCCACATGGCGATCCGACGCGCACTAGCCAAGTTCTGGAAGGATGTTCCGTGAACATTGAGGGTAGAAATCTGAGCGTCGACCTAATAGTAATCCCAATGAACGACTATGACGTCATATTTGGGATGGATTGGCTTTCAAGATATGGGCCATTATAGATTGTAATAAGAAGGTCGTTAAATTCCAACTGCCCGAAGAAGAGGTGCTCACTTTTTCGGGTAAAGCAAATCCGAATCGTATTCTACGAATCTCTGTGTTGAAGGCTCAACGACTATTGAGATCTCGTTGTGAGTCTTATCTCGTGTATGCAGTGAAGGCGGAGGAATTACCTCAGCCAGAACTGAAAGACGTACCGATAGTCAAGGAATATGCCGATATATTTCTCGATTATCTCCCGGGGTTACCCCCTGATTGAGAAATACAACTCACAATAGAATTGATACCGGTGTCCGCCCCAATCTCTAAAGCTCCTTATCGCCTAGCGCCAAATGAACTGAAGGAATTGAATGAACAGTTGGAGGACTTGTTGTAGAAAGGATTTATCCAATCCAGCTTTTCACCGTAGGGGAGCACCTGTCCTGTTTGTACGAAAGAAAGATGGGTCGATGTGACTATGTATCGACTATCGGGAGTTAAACAAGATCACGATCAAGAATAAATGTCCGTTGCCGAGGATCGATGATCTGTTTGACCAACTACAGTGTAACATCCGAGTCCGTAATTTAGGCCGGCCAATAAATTTACGTGCATATAATGTGTTTTACGTGACTGCATGGGTACATGTTTCGTGACATTATATGAAACTATATGACTATGTGTTACATGTTATAGGTACTTTACGTGACATATGACTTATGAGATGTTATCAGGACTTAGAAATACTTTCGTATAAAGTATAAAATTGTGGAAGGAAAAACTATCGATAGAAACCAGACGTAAGGAGTTTAGAAATTTGAAATATACAACTCCAGAAATCATAAAAATTGGGCCTAGTTGGGCTAGACTTAAAACTTAGGCCCAAAGGAGCTATAAATAGAGGAGAAATACACAAAGACCCATACTTGGGCCTAGACTTGCCCAACCGCCGGTTAACCGTAACCGGCGGTTGGTAACCGGCGGTTGGCGGTTAGTCCATCGGACTAACCTCCGTCTAACCGGCCGGGGCGGTTGCCGGTTAGCCGCCCCCGATTGACGGTTAGAGTAACCGGCGGTTGGCTAACCGCCGGTTAAGGTTAACCGGCGGTTCCAACCGCCGATTTTCTATTTTTTTTTTAATTTTTTTAATTAATGTTTTAATAAAGTTAGGTTTAGTATATTATTTGATCGAATTATGTATCGAAATCCACTATATAATTTGTAAGACAATTAAAAAAATCTACAACATTTTACAACGAACTTGTACAAGTACAACACAATAATATGTAGACAAAATTTTAATTAACTAATTACAAATTTAGAAATTAGAATACAATACATAAATATAAATTAAATTAGCCTCCGTCTCCGTACGGTCCGGTTAACCGCCGGTTAGACGGATGAACCGCCGGTTACAACGGCTATTTTAATTTTTTTTTTATATTTTTTTTAAAATTCAACGGCGGCATTTTTGAAAATTTGAATTTTAAATTTTTTTTTTTAAAATCTGATAACCGCCGGTTGACCGCCTAACCGGCGGTTTTCAACCGGCGGTTTGCGGTTGGTCAAATCGACCAACCGCCCCGTAACCGGCCGTTTGCGGTTGCCGGTTACGGTTGTTGCCGGTTACGGTTACAAACCGTAACCGGCGGTTCCGTAACCGGCGGTTGGACGGTTCAACCGCCGGTTACGGGTCCTACTTACTCTTCGGGACAGAGTGGCTAATATTGGGCATGTCTACTTGGGCCCAAATAAAATAAAGAATAGGACTTTACTTGATGGCAAGGGAAAAACACGTCTAGCCACTTTCCCTTTTTGCCAACCTTGCATAAAATAATTAATAAATGTTATTACTACCAGGCCCAAGAGTTTCTTACCGTAGAACCCTTGTGACAATATTTTTGGGTAAGTGATATTTTTAGTCAGAGTTTCGAGAGTTTTAGAAATATTTGAAGTTCATGAAACATTCATATTGTTTTTGAAAAAGGTACTTTTAGATCGGAATTCTCAAGAATTTGTAAGTGTTAAAAATGTTTAAGGGCCGCGAAGTGTAGAACCGAGGAGGTTCGCGAATCGATAGTAAAATAAGGGTTTCGCGGGTCAAAGTTAGGCAGCGTATAAACTTCGCGAATTATAACTTCTAGCCACTTTGCGAACTAGTTAAGATGGATTCGTGAAATATATTTAGGAGGATTCGTGAAATCTGACTGTGCGAAATTGTGGGGAAGTTCGCGAACTATATAGATTGGCGATTTAAGAATTTGACGAATTCTATTCGGCGAACTATATGTGGTCGAGGTGAGCTTCACGAATTAATAGTTGACTTGACGAATTGAGTTGGGAATGTGCATAGGAGATTCACGAAGCCTAAAAGAATAGAATAATTTTATTAGCCACATGGGACTTCACGAGGGGCATAAGTCATGAATTATAAATTATAAGATAAGCTTCACGAATTCCAAGGGGAAACTTCACGAACTTGGTGGGAAGTATAAGAATAAAATCACTAGAGCTGTCAAATTGGCGGGGCGGGCCGGGCCGGCCCGCCGCTCGCCAAAGCCCGCCATCTGGCGGGGCGGGGCGGGCCGGCCCGCCGTTTGGCGGGCCCTAAAAATAGGAGCCCGCCCCGCCATGAGGCGGGCCGCGGGCCCGGCGGGCCAGGCCCGCCCATTTTAAAAAAATAATTAAAATTATTTTTTCTAATTTAAAAGTTTTAATTTATTAATAACTTATTATTAATTGTTGAATTTATTAAAAAAACTAGATATAAATATGCATTTAATTATATATTAATTAATAAACATGATAATAATTAGATGATTTATTAATTAAATATCTAATTAATTTAATATTTATTATAGATTTAGTATATATTATATAATATATATAATACCTTAAATTGGCGGGCCGGCCCGCGGGCCAGCCCGCCCCGCCCCGCAAAAGCCCGCGTCCCGCACGGGCTGGCCCGCTCAGGCCCGCCCTTCAGCGGGCCTAATAAATTGCAGCCCGGCCCGCCCTTTTGGCGGGGCGGGGCGGGCCGGCCCGCGGGCCGCGGGCCTGATTGACAGTACTAAAAATCACATAGTATCATGCAAGCTTGACCCACTTTATGTGGTGTATTGGACAAGTATAGGAATAAAATAATATAACTAACATGCAAGCTTGGAATATTGTATACGATGTCATAAACTTCACAAATTATATTAGGGCCGCGAAGGGTGAGAATTGCGAATTGAACTTCACGGACCAGACCTAACTGGGCGAATTATATTGAGCAACGAACCTCGCGAATTTAGAGATGGGCGTATCACGAACTTAGGGTCACGAATCCTAATTCGACACATGAGTTCGCGAAATAGGGGTTCCGATTTCACAAATTAAGTTAGATTGACGAACTATGATAATTTTGGCGAATTTATGGAATTTCACGAACTAAATGGATTTCGCGAATCAAACTTCACGGGTCGGCCTAGTTTTGGCGAAGTGAGTACGAATTTAAATAGGGGCGTTCAAAGTGTTAAATATATTAAGTCGCAAAAATGAGTTTCGCGAACCCTAGAGGATCGCGAACTCTATGGGGAAATGTGAGACTTAGCGAACGAAAGCTTGGCAAATTGTGAGTTCGTGAACTAAATATTTCGCGAATTAATGTGAAGGACGGGAATTTCACGAACTAAGGCGGAGAATTTCACGAATTGAGAGGTAAATAGGGAGAGAGTTCGCGGAATGTGGTATATGGTATTTTGCGAATTGTGGAAAGTCTTAGGTCATTTCGCGAAGTGAAGGAGAATTAGATAGTTTCACTAAATATAAGGGTGTAGGAATAGTTCGGGAACCAAGTTAAAAGACATTAAACTTCACGAATTTTATATACTTCACGAATTTAATAAGTCATGAATTAGGAACCATGCGTTTAGCCTCATGAATTCTATTTCACGAATCATTAGCGAGTGCATGCATATGCTATTCCATGAATTTAGCAAGTCACGAATTATGAAGTCATGCCCTGAAATTTTACGAACCAAGAACTTCACGAACTTGAGGAATAGTTCGCGAACTAGGTGAATTTCACGAGCCAAGGGTAGTTCGCGGATTCCACCAATTAATCTAACATTTCACGAGTTGACTTGACTTAGTAAATTTCAATATCCATTTATCCGATAGATAAACATTCTAACACTTAGGAAATTCAAGAATTTAGATAGTACACTGACGATACAATTTTATGCCTAGTGTCAGGGACTAATAATTTCGGAGGATCACTAGCTAACCATCTATGGACGCCAGGTAAGTGGGAATATCAACTACAACACATAAAAATTCTGTACGCATTGTTTACGTGGCTATGTGATTCTATGATACTATGTGATTTATTATATGGCATGAACTACACATTACATGACATGGCATGACAAGTCTTGTGGCATTTTCATACATGCATTTTCATGTGCATACACGAGTCTCACGAGAGTTTTAAGACATGACATGAGCTACGTATAATCGCCGGGGCGCGAATAGTAATTACTAATATTAGTATGTTACCCTTTTAAGACAATACACGTGCAAGACAAGACGTGTAATACGGCTCTTCTAATGCTACGAGGTGACTTCCTATGTCACCGTTTTCAAGACAAGATACGTGCAAGACAAGACGTGTAATACGGGCGAATGCCCTCGTAGCAAGATTGGCCGAGGGCCCTACAAGACAAGACACGTGCAAGACAAGACGTGTATTAGGGACCCTACAAGACAAGACAAGACAAGACATGACACGATTTGTGAGGATTAGTGAGCATTGGCGCATATGCCTCAGCAAGTCATGACAGGGGAACATCATGCATAATTCCTACTTACTGGGCTATATAAGCTCATCCTATGTTTTATGTGTTGTAGGTCCCAGCAAACACGGTATTTGAGGAAAACCCAAGGGGGATCTCCCATGAGTAGACTGTGTGGGAATCTTATGAGCATTAGGGGGGCTCTTAGAAACTTGAATAGAGACAATTTTGCTAATATTGTTTCCAGGACAGAGGAAACAAAGGCTAAGCTTGTTGAGAGTCAAAATGAGTTACATGCTGATCCCATGAACATCGAACTGATTTCTAAAGAGCAGGCCCTCCGGGAAGAGTACCAATTCTTGAGTGTGGCGAATGATAAGTTCCTGAGACAAAAAGCAAAAGCCAGATGGATTGAGAAAGGGGATCAAAACTCTGCCTACTTTCATACCATTATCAAGAAGATGGCTTATGTTAACAAGATCCTGTCAATCAAAACAACTGAGGGGGCCACCATCTCTGCTAGTGATGATATTCAAAAGCACTTCAAGGAGTACTATCAAGCCATTCTGGGGGAGTCTGGCTCTATCACTCAAGCTGTTGATCCAGTCCCTAGAGGATCAACTTAAACTTACCCAACCATTTTTCTAGACAGGAGGTGTATGCTGCTATGAAATCAATTCATGTGGATGTTGCTGCAGGGCCGGATGGTTATGGTAGTGGTTTCTTTAGGAAAGCTTGGTCGATAGTGGGTGAAACTGTCACAGAGGCTGTACTTGACTTCTTTGAGACTGGGTACATGCTGCCTCGGCTGAACAGAACCACTTTGTGCCTTATTCCTAAAGTGCCAAACCCTGAAACTGCAATGGATTACAGACCCATATCCTGTTGCAACACAGTGTATAAGTGCATCTCAAAAATGCTATGCTCTAGATTGAAACCCCTGCTGCCTAAGCTCATTAACCCTAACCAAAATGCATTCGTAGAGGGGAGATCCATTGTACATAATATCCTCCTCTGTCAGGATCTTCTGAGACTTTACAATAGGAGGAATGCCTCAGCTAGAACTTTGATGAAGGTGGACATTAGGAAAGCGTACGATACCGTGGACTGGGAGTTTATTAGGAGCTGGCTGAACCTTCTCAGATTTCCCATAAAGTTTGTCAAGTGGCTTATGGCATGTGTAACTTCAGTCTCATATACTATAACCATCAATGGGGCTCAGAGTGATCTGTTTAAGGGTGCTAAGGGGCTGAGACAAGGGGACCCTGTTTCCCCTCTACTGTTTGTGATTTCGATGGAGTATCTCTCTAGGAAGTTGCAGCTTTCTACAAAGGATCCGGGGTTCAGATTTCATCCTCTTTGCAAGAACATTAGACTTGTCAATTTATGTTTCGCCGATGATCTTATGATCTTCTGCAAAGGGAGAACTTCTGCAGTTTCAGTTATCAAAGAAGCACTGGATCACTTTCATAGCACATCGGGCCTGGAATCAAACCTCCAGAAATCCTGTATATACACTGCTGGTATGCCCAATGCAGTTGCTGAACAGCTGAGGCAGATTGTTGGATTTCAGGAAGGAAAGTTCCCAGTGAAATACCTGGGAGTTCCCATTACCCCCACAAAGTGGAGCAGAGCTACTTGTCAGGACCTGGTAGAGAGGATCACTGCCAGGATTAAGTGTTGGGCCACTCGAAACTTGTCCTATGCTGGAAGAATTTGCCTCATTAACTCTGTGCTCTTGGCTGTTCATGGCTATTGGGGTTCTATTTTCCTATTACCTAAAGCTGTGGCGAGGGAGGTGGATCGAGTATGCAAAGATTTTTTATGGGGCTGGAAAGTGCGGGGGAAATCTGTGCCTCTTATTAGCTGGGATCGTGTCTGTTGGAGTAAGCAGTGGGGAGGCCTCAATATTAAAAACTGTGGTATCTGGAATGAAGCGTTGGCAGGGAAGCAAATTTGGGACATTACCAAAGATGTTCAATTACTATGGATCAAATGGGTACATGTGGTTTACTTGAAAGGAACCTGTTTTTGGGAATTTAGGCCAGCTGTGGACTCATGTTGGCATTGGAGGAAGTTGCACCGGCTGAAAAGGAAGTTCAGTGAGGGATACAGGGATGGGAGGTGGACTGTATCTGGCGATGGATGCTATACTGTACAATCTGGGTATCAATGGCTGAAAGGAACAGGATCCTTCTTTCCTTTGGGTAGAGCTGTTTGGAATCGGTATTCTATTCCCAAACAGGCTTTTGTGCTGTGGCTGTTAGTGAATAAAAGACTCCTAACTGCAGACAGATTGCTGAGTTGGGGCATACAGGTTGGGTCTGCTCGGTGTCTGTTGTGTGGGGAAGCTGTGGAATCAATTAATCATCTCTACCTAGAATGCTCGTTTAGCCAAATGCTGGTGAAGAAAATACAGGCCTGGCTGAATCTGAGGGACCATTTATTCTCGTTTGAATCCCTTTGTGACTGGTTATTGGGATGGGAAAGAAGAGACAGGCAAAATCTGGTATTAGCATTGCATGCTATGCTTCGATGCTGTATCATATTTGGATTGAGCGCAACAGAAGAGTGCATGGAAAAGGCTTGAGGGAGGTGAATCAACTGTTTCAGCTGATCAAGAGGGAAATGCAGTGGAGAGTGAAAGCAGTGTGCCACGCCTCGAAAGCTTTGAATTCTGATATTTTTCGGCGAGTTTGCTTATATGATGATTTGTAATAGGGAGTGTAATGGTTTGCTGTTGTAATTGTGCTCATGAGGCAGTGGTAAATGAACATTCATTCTACCAAAAAAACACGGTATTTGATTGCCTAGCCGGCAAGGCATTCTTTTGAAGCTTCCGGGCGACTTTTGGGGGTGGTGTGTACGTGGATGACGACCTGTGAGGCCGGGCGCATAGGATCCTTTTGCTGACAATGTATACACGTCCCATGTAATTAGGACATGAATGTAGTTAGGAAGTTAATGTAATTCATTTGACGTGTACAGAAAACGAACTCCGTTATGGAAAAAGGAAAAATTACATACGCACTTTCGTATCTCTTTTAAGTTATTGCCTCGTTAGGCACTTAAAATAACGCTAGAAATGGTGGCGATGGCTAGGGTCGCTACAGTTGGTATTAGAGCTTCAACAGGTTCTGTAGACTGTCCATGTAAACACACCCAAAAGCGCGGAAGCAGCTTTGCTGTAAGTTTTATGATGTTCTCAATTTCGATGTTGAGTAATTTAATGGCCGTAGGGACTAACAGGGTAGAGCAAGAAAAATGGTTAGAATTAGAGGTGATGGCAGTAGGGAGGCTGATAGGGAAACTACAGCCCCTACTGATAGCCGTGATGCAACGATCCTCCAACTAACAGAACTGGTCCGCCAACAATCTGCCCAAATCCAACAACTAATCAAGCAACAAAATGGTGGAGGGCAAGCGAGTAATGGACCCCCTCAGGCCGAGAGGATCGAAATGGTTGGGGAAAGGTTTCGTAAACTCAACCCCCCAACATTCGAGGACGCCGTCGATCCAACTTCGGCTGAGGACTGGCTCCGAACGTTGGAGAGCATGTTCCAACATAGCCATACCCCAGAAGTCGAAAAAGTCTTGTGCGCTACCTACCTACTAAGGGGAAGCGCAGGCCATTGGTGGGATACTATCCTAGCCATTGAAGACCCGATTACAATGAACTGCGAGCACTTCAAAGACACTTCCGGAGCAAGTATAACACTGCTCCACTTCGTGCCCAAAGAATGAACGAGTTCATCAACCTCCACCAAGGAACGATGGCGGTGACGGAGTACATTCGGAAATTCGAGCAACTCTCCCGATTTGCAGCTCATATGGTGAGCACCGACTCACTGAAGATTGAGAGGTTCTTAGAAGGCTTGAAACCGGAGCTGTACCGTGATGTCAGCATGGCCGGACTTCAAGGAGCGACTTATGCTCAGGTCGCGGAACGCGCTCTAGTAGCAGAGCAGGCCGAGATACGAATTCTACGAGCGCAGGAGGCAAAGAGGAAGTCCGTACAAGGACTTAAGGGGGACGGAAACATCTAAAAGAAGCAGTTTATTCCCAAGGATCCGAAACACTATTTTCAGAATAGGCTCGGACCACCCCAGCAACCCAATCCAAGTCAAGGGCGACCTCAACCTTTTCAACCCACCATACCAACATGCCCAAGATGTGGGAGGCGACATTCGGGCGTCTGCTACTCACAAAATGCGACCTGTTTCAAGTGTGGCAAGACGGGCCACTTTTCCAGGGCATGCCCGAAGAATGCGTCCGGAAGTCAAAGAGTGAGTCAGGCCAGACCATCGACGGCAACCGCACGAGTGTATACGCTCACTACAGAGGAGACAGAAAATAACTCGTCCGTTGGGGCAGGTACCCACCTTATTCATCAAACCATGACCCGCATTCCAATAGATTCAGGAAATCATGCACTTCTTTGTACAACCACTAATTTCATGGCGAGATTCAGGATTATCCATAGCCAATCTAAGTAAGAATGTGACATAACCATTTTCCACAAAGATTCGACACGAACCCATCAAAACCATTGAATCTTCTTTCTTTCTGGGATACCATGATGAAGCCATATTCCACTTCCTTCAACATAGCAAGCCTAAACCCTACTATGCCGAAGTACAACCTTATGCCGTGACCTTTCTGCTTATTTTATGAGTTACACGTGTTCGGCATATGGGTAACGCAGCAAAAGCGTGAGGAATACCCGTGTTTTCCCCAATCACTTCTTGGATCCAAACGACTAGAATAAATCAAAATGGGAAAAACCGGTTCGCTGAATAACTTAAGTAATGGTCAGCTTACTGTGTATGACCCTCCGTGATTTCCATTCAGGGTTTCGTTTTAGAACAGCTGGAATATAGGCCTCCATTAATCGAGAATTTAGAAGTAAGATTTTCGTTACGTGCAATTAGGTGGTTACTCACCTCACCAAGCCAACCCAACTCCTTACCCATCGCTACCCTGAATTATTCCGACTAGCAGAATTTCGGGGGCGAAATTCTTTTAAGGGGGAGGATGTAATATCCGAGTTCCGTAATTTAGGCCGGCCAATAAATTTACGTGCATATAATGTGTTTTATGTGACTGCATGGGTACATGTTTCGTGACATTATATGAAAATATATGACTGTGTTACATGTTATAGGTACTTTACGTGACATATGACTTATGAGATGTTACCAGGACTTAGAAATACTTTCGTATAAAGTATAAAATTGTGGAAGGAGAAACTATCGATAGAAACCAGACGTAAGGAGTTTAGAAATTCGAAATATACAACTCCAGAAATCATAAAAATTGGGCCAAAATTATAGTTGGGCTAGACTTAAAACTTAGGCCCAAAGGAGCTATAAATAGAGGAGAAATACACAAAGACCCATACTTGGGCCCAAATAAAATAAAGAATAGGACATTACTTGATGGCAAGGGAAAAACACGTCTAGCCACTTTCCCTTTTTCCAACCTTGCTTAAAATAATTAATAAATGTTATTACTACCAGGCCCAAGAACAATCCTTGGCCCAAATGAATTAATAAGATAAAGAGGACTTTTCTTCAACACTAGGGAAACGTGAGCACCATACCCCTACTTGCTTTATAACCTAAAAACAAGTATTGTGGGTCGAAGTTACAAACGAAAGAAAGAGAAAGTAAAAAAGAAGAAGGAAAGAAAAGAGGAAGAAACTTAAACCAATAACTCGAAGAGAGCTTTAAATGTTATTATGCTTAGAAAACCCTAAGCTCTTAGATTTGGGTCTCTTATATGTATATCAATGCTTAGATATATTACACACGAGTCCTTATGATTTTGGGATATGTGATGCTCGAAAGTGTTTCACAACAATATAGGAAGTTTCAGAGGTCCTTGAGACGCTCAGTATTCTTGAGGGTTAGATTTGAAGTGTACCATTTGGGAAAATTAGAGTTTGTTACCGTAGAACCCTTGTTAATATTTTTAGTCTGAGAGTTTGAGAAAAGTTTAACCCAAGAAGATTTTGGCACGAGAAAAAGACTTAACACGTAAAAAAAAAGAAAAAAATTCGCAGTTCGAATGGACGTGATTAAATGAAGATTTATCCGAGAAAATGTGTTGAGAAATTTCGGTGTTTGTGAGTTTTATAGAGAAATTCAAAAAAAAAATCTCAGTTGAAAATTTCTCGGATTTAAAATTTTCCATGTGGGAACGATTCTCAGTTGAGAGTTTTAAAGCTTCACAAGAAAATTTCGCATGTTAAAAAAATTTCGCGTCGAGAGTTGAAGTGTGGTCTTAGGAATTTTCTCGGATTTGAAAGAGATGTGGTATTGAAAAAACTTTCTCAGGTGAGATAAACTTTCTCGACTTTGAAAACTTTCTCAGATGAGATAAAAATTCTCGGCTTTGAAAAAAATTTCGCGGCTCAGAAAGATTCGCGGAATAGGCTTTCTAGGTAATGGAATTTCTGAAAATTCTCGGCTGAAAATTTCTCGACTTAGTAAAATTTCTCAGTGTTTGGAAAATTTCGCGGCTTAGAAAAATCCTTGGAATAGACTTTTTCGCATATAAAGTTTCTCGGATTTTAAAGAGTACGAAGTTGAGAAAAATTGGGTCTAAGGGAAATCTTTCGCGGTTTCAAAAATTCTCGGATTTTGAGCATAGGCCGTTGCGAAAAATGCAGTGGAAGTGAAATTTTCGCGGTTTAAAAATTCTCGGAATCAACTTCGCGGATATGAAATTTCGCGGATTTGAACGATTCAGAAAGTTTCGCGGGCAAGAACATCAAAGTACTGTTCCATTGCTTGTCGAGAATCTTTCCCAGAAAACCGTCCGTTTTCATTCAAATCTCAACGAAAATCGCTCAAACTTGATCCTAAACTTCAGAAATTCTTCCCTAAACACATAATCGACCGATTTGTGAGCTAAAAACACCAAAAAAATAGGTCAGATCGACCAAAAACAGAGAATGGCCGAGATGTCCTTTTTCCGAAAAATTTTTGCTTCAATCTTGCTCAAAACTCGTTAAAGCTGATCCAAAAGTGTTCTAAAAACATTTTAGGCATATACTCGATCTGGGGAAAGGTTTTAAACACAAAAACGAAGCATCAAAACCCCAAAACAAGCTCGAAATGCCCGAAAATAATTTTTTGCCCAAAACACCTTTGATCTTTCTTGGAATCGAACGAAACTGGATTCAAATCAATGCAGATCGATCCACGTTTGCTCTGATACCACTTGTTGGTCCCGAATGCACCAAACAAGGAATCAAGGAGGCTTTAATGGAATGAAAAGGGAGTAGTCTCACCTTTGAGTGTGTGTATTGTGTGAAAAATTTTGATAAGCCTTTGATCTTTGATTACCTTCAAAAGTGAGTTGGTAATACCTTATATACCACATTAACCCTAGGTATATTAAGGCCCAATCACAAAGTATGAAATAATTACATTATAGTCCTAAGCCTAAGCTAAAGGATAATTACAAAATTAATCCTAAGACTTAAACTATTGACACAATCTATTAAATATCCTAACAATATGCTTAAAACATGAAGAACACCTTGAGTGTGTGCAACTATGTGTTTTTATAAAGAAAAGTACAAGGTTTACTTTTGGAATTCTTTTGATAAACCCTAATTAGGGTAAGTATGGGCTTTATATACAAGTAATTGGTATATTAAAGCCAGTCACCTAACTTATAATAAATTACATAAGTTACGCCAAACTGCTACAGCCCTTAAATAACAACATATAAACCCAAGATTACAATAATTAAAGGATGCTACTAAATATTCCTAACAATCTCCCCCCTTAGCATCCTTTTCGCCTTGGCGTCCTTTGTGTCTTCTTTTTCTTGGGTTTCATCAAGTGGTAGGGAGACTTTCTGAGTCCTAAGAAGTGGTCAAACGATCGTAACCTTCTTCGACAAGATATTTTCCAGAGATGGTCTCGATTAGTGATAAATGGAATTTATATTATATTTTATAGCCCGTAAAAGCGTGTTATCGGTTGATAATAATATAAATTTCTTCGAGTGTTATGCTTTTCTGTTTAAATTTTATTTTCGACAGATATTGGGGAAAATAATTACAACCAGGAATATTCAAATTCGGAGGAAATTGGACTATCCCTAAGTCGAATATCGGCCCAAATAAAAATCCTTTGAGCCCATTACAAATTAGCCCAAGAACCAAAAGCCCACTATGCAATAGCCCACTTTGCAAATGATGTCAATTATAGATACCATACACACACATACTCACATACGCATACATCCACAGACAAAAAAGGAGAAAAATAAAGAGATGCTTGACTACGCCCACGAGCACACGACAATCCTACGGCGTAGCACGCACGAGCAGACAAAGATGGCGGCAGAGACGAATTCAAGGAAAAAGAGAAGATATTGCAATCTGATCTTACGGGGGTTTGTTCCATCTTCATCTATAAAAAGGGGCAAAAAGAATAATTGGGGGGAGCTGACAAGTCGAACTTCTCACCATCAACCATCAACCTCTCCACTCAACACACACCATCGATCATCCACCTCTCACCCACCTCAAGGAGGCACCTCACTAACGACATACCTTCGGTCGCTACACCATCTCAAGCACCCACCTCAAGCTCGCAGCTGCCACGTCAAACTCCCGTAACCTCCTCTGAGCGAACTGAAGCATTCACGAGCATATTCGGCTAAGGAGAATCAAGTTTGCTACTCCGGGGGCGGCTCGTGCCGAGGGACAACGGGCAACTGAAGCTCACGCAGCGCACATGCGCAGTGGAGGGCAGCGGTACATACACGGGCTGAGAAGAGACGTGAGGCAGAATCTATTTGCGACGGAAGGCATTGACGGAGCGCGACGTTATCAGAGCTAAATATCAGGGAAGAAATTATGTTGTCGTCTTTGATATTCTCGTCTTCTCTTGTTTTCGTCGTAAGTATGAGTAGCTAATTGTTCTATGTGCTTGGGATGAGATGAACGATAGGTAGAGTTATTGGACGTAAATTATTCGTGAACATGCGATATTGGTTACTTATCATTTATGATATTGTTTTTCAAATTAATATGTCTATGTGTTGATCTGAATATCACTTCGATATATCTATGTGTTGATGTGATTTTATGGTAATATCGTTTTACGGTGACAGCTAGAAAAACGATTAGGCCTTTCATAAAATGATAGGAGTTCAATTATAGGGTGACAACAAATAATCGATCCTCGCTGTAGGTAAATTAATATATATTCTCACGACCGTCTAGGGCGACAGCAAATTCGGGCGTGAGTAGGAATTACCGCGACTTAGTCATTATTTTTGTGTTAACGATAATTTATGGCCCCGTCAATGATACCTAGCGGGATTCGAAATCCTGAGCACATTTGTTTGATATAAAAGTTATTTTTTAAAAATATTTAAGTTATGTTCAAGCTTTTGGTTTTGTTAGAATTTATTTTATAAATCAAAATACAACTAAGAAATATTTATTTAGGCTAAATATCAAATTGATAGGTTATTACTAGTACTTATTTTATTCCTCGTGTTCGATACTCGAATATTCCCTATAGCTACAAACGATAGGTACACTGCCTATCGCGCGTGGTGTTAGTTATAACATATTCGTTTTAATTATTACTTGACGTACTTGCACGAACCTTTATTTAATATATCAACATACACGCTCGCGATCAAGTTTTTGGCGCCGTTGCCGGGAAATAAATTGATATAGTAACACCGTAGTTCGGTAATGTAGCCACTCTTATGTGTTAGTTTCTTTTTTTATATATATTTAAGTTTTATTTATTAAATTGAATTTAGCTAGTTATCCTTTCTTTGTTTACTTGTTTGCGTTTTATTTAAGTATTCATCTCTTTGCTTTATTTTTTCTGCTTATTTGTCTACTACTTTGCTAACTTTTCCTTCGCGTGTCTAAGGTACCTTCAACAGTGAATGACCCGAAGCCATCCATCGGGTCCCATCGTTGAAGTAGATCCAGATTTCGAGCGAAAGTTACGCGGACAACTCAGATACGATTTCGACGGCACGGCCAGTAACTCTCAGGAAGCTCTAGTAAGCTATTCAGAGGACAACTCTCAGGAGTCGGCAGCAAATCATCGAGTATAGACGTCCGTAGATAGTCGAAAGGCAGGAGTGTAGATGGCAGATCGCAGAGTGCCTGCCCACCCTCCAGAAGAGGAGCAATCACTACAAGATCTGCTCAAGAGCGCCACGCTAGCCGGTACAGAGTCGGCGATCGTTATCCCCCCGATAGAGAACAACAACTTCGAGCTGAAGCGCTCGTGAACAACAACCCCACGCAAGGGCAATGATGTCGAGAAGTCAAGGCTGACAAAGGAAAGGCGCGACCATTCGTGAAGCCGTACCAGCCGAAGATTCCGTACCCAGCTCGGCTGAGGGAGGCCGAACCTGAAAAGGAGAAGGTCGAACCCGAAAAGGAGGAGGCCGCGCCTGAAAAAGAAAAGGAGGAGGGAATTGCTCCAAAACCTCCGGTCAATCGCGTCGAGGAAGAGAAAGTCGACAAGGAGATGGAGGTCATGACTACGTCCTCTATCAAGGTGTGTCAACCAAAGAAGTATATTGTCGATGACGAGTTCCGTAAATTTCTTTCACTTTTCAAACAACTACATATGAACTTACCGCTCGTCGAAGTCCTTGCACAGATACCTCGATGTGTGAAATACCTCTAGGACTTGCTCAGGAACAAACGCAAGCTCGAAGATGTTTCTGCTAATTGTCTTCGAGGGGAGTGCTCTGCCGTCGTGCAAATGAATATCCAGGGAGTTTCATTATACATGGAGTTTCAAATCTCGAAGAGTGCTCTGCCGTCGTGCAAATGCAAATCCCGAAGAAGCTAAAGTATCCAGGGAGTTTCATTATACCTTGTCTTATAGGGAATTTATATATTCATAAGGCATTTGCTGATTTAGGTGATAGTATTAATTTGATGCCTTATTCTATGTTTAAGAAGCTTGGTTTAGGTGAACCGAAACCCATTAGGATGAGTATACAATTAGCGGATAGATTTATTACGTATCCTAGGGGTATTATAGAGGATGTGTTAGTCTAGGTTAATAAGTTTATTATTCCGGTGGATTTTGTTATCCTTGATATGAAGGAAGATGAGAATGTACCTTTGATCTTAGGGAGATCATTTTGAGCCACCGGAGAGACCATGATAGATGTTAAAAATGGCACCTTGACTTTCAATATAGATGGAGAGAGTAACATTTGCATGGGGGAAACTATGAATGATATTAGCAAACATGATAATAATTATTCCTATCTTGATGTTGTTGATCAGAATTCTTTTATGTCTTTCCCAAGTTTATCGCAGGGTATTGAGAAGAAACACGGGAATAATTGAGGGAAGCAAAGATGAGAGCAAGGAGATGCGTTTGATCGGCAGACCACGGGTTTTAGAGCTTGAGCGGCAGCCCAACCATTTCAGTTGTGCTTTGCTCGAGGGCGGTCCAAAACCACTGATGACAGTACCTTCCAACCATTTTTTCGAACCACCTTGAAGACTCACTCGACTATGTCTAGCTAAAAAACTTTAAAGAAAGCGCTTCTTGGGAGGCAACCCAGGTTTCTGCATTCACGTCTAGTTTTTGCTTAGGTTTGTTTGCATTCACGTTTATCATCATAAAAAACAAAACAAAACAAAACAAAACAACACAAAAAAAAAAGAGATGTAGGACGACACACCTTTGGGCAACTAAATTTTATTCTATATATGGAGGTCATGTTCCGTAATCTCGATAAAAGATTTATGCATCCACGTTTATGTTCTTGCAATTATTAAAAAAAACTTAGGGATTGGTGATGTTTTTCGCTATGAGTATGTAATACCCGGGTCTCACGAGTAAGTTGGCCAATAAATTTGCATACATATTATGTGCTTACGTGGTTGCACAAATACATGGTTATTTAACTATGTGTTATTATGTGTTTTAAATTAATAGAAATTTAATTGAGATTTGGAAGGAGTTCCGTAGGAACTAGTACGAAAAATTTTAAACCATATGATGGCAAGAGATTGAGAATGAAGTTGAGATTTGGAAACCTACATATGTGAAATGCGATTAGAGGTAAAGAACGTAACATAATAATATTATAAGGAAAAGATTTTAGAACTGTGGTTCTATGTGTAATATCGGAAACCTTAGCCAAGAAGGTAAGATAATTTGGGAAGAGAATAAGAATACAAATAAAATAGTTATTTGAACAAAAGTCACGAAAACCTAACTATGAAGGAAAAGGATTATTTGGATAATTTAATAATACGTAATGGGAGATAAGTATTAAAGATTTCGAGTAATAGGATTACTATCAATTACTTAACTGGAAAGGAATTACTAAGCATCGATGTCATTTATCCAACATCACACGGATAAACCAAGATAAAGAGGAATTAAATCACTCTATTTACAATCTATCGAAAACTGAAAGAAGAAAGGAGACAAAGAACGAAGTGCTTTGATGCTAAACTGGTATGAAAATTTCTATCTTAGCCTAAATATATTTAAATTCATGTTTAGCACGTTAAATATTAGTATCACGTGTTGAAGAGCAGAAATTAGTAGGAATAATTCCTTAGTTAAGGATTTTATATGATATTCAAATCACGTATTTTGAAACCCATGTGATACCTGATACTGTTCTTGAAAGAATAAATTTGATCGAAAATCTCGAGTAAAGATAACGTTTTTTTTCATAATATGATCTCGACAGCATCTCGACATTCTATTTATAATATATGAATCTCGAGAACCATCTTTAATATTTAGGTCGAAGTCTTTGTGAAAATGTCGAGATCCTTATATAATACCTCTCGATATCTTACTTATAATGCCGACATCTGTCTCGAAGTTTTATGTAATTTCCGTATCGATCTCATGCACTATTCAAAGCTCGACATTCATACCTAATATATACCGAGATCTATCTTTTGTTTGATATAGTTCATGTCGAGATTATGTTGAAAGTTAATTTTTGTGATATCGAAATCTTTATGCCCCTCGACATCTTTCTTCTTGTAATATCGACATTTTAGATAGGAGTTCAATAGATATCTCGACATGCTGTGTAAACTCGTCATTCATTTTAAATATCCTATGTCGAGATTTACCTTGCATTATATGTCGGTATTTTATATATATTCAATGAACAAACTTCGAAACATGTTACAATAAACATCGAGATCCTTAATATAATGTCGAGATTGAAGTGTAATGTAGAGATCCATTTAAATACAAGCCTCGAGATCATTATGTATTGATTAGATTAACTATTGAAGCTTTTATATATATAATCTCTCGAAGTCACATAGCTCGAAATTTTAGGGTCTCGAAATTTATAGAAATCGAAACTAGGGTTTTCAAATTAAGGCAATGTTGTTGAGTTATTACTAGACTAACAAACCCTAATATGATATGTTTTTATATTTAGGGTTTGAAGGGTAGCGACATACCGTACGATAAATTTAATAGCTAAGGATACCAGGTAAGTGGGAATTTCAACTACAACACATAAATTGCTTGTACTAACATGAATTACGTGGCTATCTGCTTATATGAGATTATGTGAATTATTTGCTATATATGATGATATAGCATGCATTTCAGTATTGTTTACATGAGCATGAACACATGCATACACGGCATACGCGAGGATTGTGAGATGAGAGTATGCATAGTATAATGTCGCTTGAAAGCGATGGATATTTGCCGATATAGGCATCTGATGTCGACTCACAGTTGAGTCTGGACTGCTTCTATGACACCATGACGACCCGGTACGTCGTCGGATATATTTTTATTATTTGGGCAGAATGCCCTGAATTGCGGTAGGTGCGACCTGGAGGAGGCGATTCGAGGGTGGCAGCGACACCGAGGGTATCTCTGGTGTTGACGACCTCGAAGTGGGCTACCAGCGTGAGCGTCCACGGAACAGCAAGTACCCATTGGGCCGAATGGCGGGCCGTCATGCATCCCAGTGCAAATTGGGCCGAAATGCGTGACTGGTATTTTATGGTTCGTCACCCTTTGTGGATTGCTGGACCAGTTATTGGAATTGAGCTCTGAAAATGGTGCATAGTAAGTCAGTCGAGGGCCCTTGAGAGATATGAGATTGAGTTTGATCCTACTAGGGTCTGAATGCGTTGGCGCGGATGCCTTTGCAAATGGGACACGTGCACGGCATGCATTATTCCTACTTACTGAGCTTTATAGCTCATCCCATATTTTATGTGTTGTAGGTACGTGCGACCACGGTACGTGATCGTTTACGACTGCAAGGCTATCTTTTGAAGCTTCCAGTGACTTTTGAGGATGGTGTGTACATGAATGCGACCCGTGGGGCGGAAGCTAGAATTCCTTTTGTTGCAATTAGGAACCATCCTATGTAATTAGGTTGGAAGCGATTTTTGACTTGTACAGAACGAATTCCTTTATATAAAAGGAAAAATTTTACCACGTTTTCGCGTATTAATTATTTTATATGGCCATTAGCCACGTAAGTTAGCGTTAGAATTGGTAAGTAGATGGCGGGGCGCCACAGGTGGTATCAGAGCTTCGGTTGAAGTTTCTGTAGACTGTTCATGTACACACACTCAAAAGTATGGAAGCGGCCTTGCTAGTGAGTTTCTATTACTGTGAATTCTTGTTTGTGTTGCATAAATTATTGGCCATATGGACTATCAGGGTAAATAAGAATGGGTAGAACAAGAGGTGATAGCAGTGGGAGTTCCAATAGGGGCAAGGAACCCGAGATACTAACTGATAATCGCGACACGGTGATTATCCAACTTACCGAATTAGTACGTCAACAGTCCGCCCAGATTCAAGAATTGATTCAACAGTGCAACACTGGCGGACAGCAAAGCAGTGGGCTTTCTCAAGCCGAAAGAATAGAAATAGTAGGAGAAAGATTTCGGAAGTTAAATCCTCCAACTTTCGAAGATGCGATTGACCCAACTTCGGCTGAAGATTGGCTAAGGACCTTAGAGAGCATGTTTCAGTATAGCAGAATTCCCGAAGAAGAGAAGGTCCTATGCGCTGCTTTTCTGTTGCGAGGGAGTGCAGGTCACTGGTGGGACACAATATTAGCCATTGAAGACCCTCTTACCATGAGTTGGGATCGTTTCAAAGAACTATTCCGGAGTAAATACTTCACCGCTCCAGTACGAGCCCAACGAATGAACGAGTTCATTAACTTACGCCAGGGCCCGATGACAGTGGCGGAGTATATCCGGAAATTCGAACAGTTGTCCAGATTTGCAGCTCATATGGTGAGCACGGATGCCTTAAAAGTTGAACGCTTCCTGGAAGGCCTGAAGCCGGAACTTTACCGAGATGTAAATATGGCCGGGCTTCAAGGAGCTACGTATGCTCAAGTTGCTGAACGTGCTTTAGTGGCTGAGCAAGCGGAAATCAGAATCATCCGACCCCAAGAAGCAAAACGGAAGTTCGTACAAGGGCCACAGTGGAGTGGAGGAAGCCAAAAGAAGCAATTTGTCTCAAAGGGCCCAAGGCCTAATTTTCAGAACAAACCCGGACTACCTCAGCAGTTTAACCCGAATCAAGGGAGGCCCCCAATGGCACCAATCTGCCCGAAGTGCACTCGACGACATACGGGCATTTGCTTCTCAGAAAATGCTAGCTGTTTTAGGTGTGGCAAATCGGGCCATTTTGCAAGAGCATGCCCAGGGAAAGCATCCAGGAGTCAGACAACCGTACAGGCCAGGCCACCAACTGTACCTGCTCGAGTATACACGATTACATCCGAGGAGGCAGAAACAGACCCATCAGTAGTAGCAGGTACCTTATCTATCCACCATATCCCAACATGCATATTAATAGATTCAGGAGCCACGCATTCATTTGCATCATCTAAGTACGTGACGAGACTCGGGATTACGCCTCAACAATCCGACTGCGAGTATTGTGTAACTATTCCACATGGAGCTTCGACTCGAACTAATTTAGTTTTACGAGAATGCCCAGTGCTAGTGAACGATAGAGAACTACCCGTAGACCTTATAGTTATACCTATGAACGACTATGAGGTAATCCTAGGAATGGACTGGCTGTCTAAGTATGGAGCCGTGATTGAATGTAATCATAAGACAGTCACGTTCAGTACAGCGAGAAACGAACCGTTCATTTTTACGGGAACTAGCAAGAGCAAAATTCCCAAAATCTCCGCGATGAAGGCACAACGCTTGATCAGAGCAGGATGTGAAGCATACCTCGTATTTGCAATGACCTCAGAAGAACATTCATCCCCAAAGTTAGAGGAAGTCCCAATAGTACAAGAATTTCCTGATGTGTTCCCAGAAGATTTACCAGGACTTCCCCCTGATCGTGAAATTCAGTTCACGATTGATTTAATACCCGGGGCTGCACCTATCTCAAAAGCTCCATATCGTTTGGCTCCAACAGAAATGAAAGAACTAAAAGAACAATTGGACGAGTTGCTGCAGAAGGGATTCATTCAGCCAAGCTTTTCACCCTGGGGAGCACCGGTTTTATTTGTCAAGAAGAAAGATGGATCGATGCGACTATGCATCGATTACAGAGAGTTAAATAAAATCACTATCAAGAACAAATATCCCCTTCCGAGGATTGACGACCTGTTCGATCAACTACAAGGAGCCACAGTGTTCTCAAAAATAGATTTGCGATCGGGATATCATCAGCTGAAGATTCGCGAAGAAGATATTCCGAAGTCGGCCTTTAGTACTCGATACGGGCACGAATTTTTAGTCATGCCTTTTGGGATGACTAACGCGCCGGCAGCATTCGTGGACCTAATGAACCGCATATTCAAGCCATTCCTAGACAAGTTCGTCATCGTATTCATCGATGACATCCTTATTTATTCAAAGACGAGGGAGGAGCATGAGCAACATCTGAAGATTGTCCTTGAGATATTACGAGAAAAGCAACTGTATGCCAAGTTCAAGAAATGCAAATTTTGGCTGGATCAAGTCGCGTTTCTCGGACATATCATTTTGGGAGCAGGAATCTCAGTAGACCCGAGCAAGATAGAGGCTATTAATAATTGGCCGCAACCGACGAATGTAACTGAAGTACGAAGCTTTCTTTGACTGGCGGGATACTACAGAAAATTTATCAAGGACTTTTCGAAGATCGCATCAACGTTGACGAAGCTGACTAGGAAGGATACCCCATTCCATTGGAGCAATGACTGCGAGCGAAGCTTTCAAGAATTAAAAAGACGACTCACTTCGGCCCCAGTCCTGACGATACCCACAGGAACAGGAGGATTTTCCGTATATAGTGATGCATCGAAAAATTGGCTAGGATGCGTTCTAATGGAAAACGGAAAGGTTGTGGCATACGCTTCGCGACAGCTAAAGGATTACGAGAAAAATTACCCAACACACGATCTGGAACTCGCAGCAGTTGTTTTCGCTATGAAGATCTGGAGGCATTATTTGTACGGCGAACGCTGTGAAATATTCACGGATCACAAGAGTTTAAAGTACTTCTTCACTCAGAAGGAATTAAATATGAGACAGCGACGGTGGCTAGAACTTGTTAAAGACTATGACTGTGTAATAAGCTATCATCCAGGGAATGCAAATGTTGTGGCGGATGCTTTAAGCAGGAAAACCGCAAGTGCAGAGTTGCAACAGCGCGGAATAGAAATTATATCAATGGGCGAAATCGAAGCAAGGCTAGCAGCTTTAACTCTCCGACCAACATTGATGGCGCAAATCACAAAAGCGCAACAGAACGACGAATTATATTTAAAGCTTAAGGAAACTCAAGTGGAACAAAGGCCATCAGACTACAAGATACGAGAAGACGGAAGCTTGTACTATAGGAATCGAATATACGTTCCCAATGACACGGAGCTTCGGAAGACAATTATGAAGGAAGTGCATGCTACAGTTTACTCAATCCACCCAGGAGCGACAAAAATGTACAAAGACTTACGAATCAATTATTGGTGGCCAGGGATGAAAAGAGAAATAGCGACCTTCGTTAGTCAATGTCTAACATGTCAACAGATAAAAGCGGAGCACCAACGACCGGCAGGAACATTACAATCATTGCCAGTACCCAAATGGAAATGGGACCATATCACAATGGACTTTGTCGTCGGCTTGCCGAAAACAGTAAAGGGCCACGACGCGATATGGGTCATAGTTGATCGACTAACCAAGTCCGCCCATTTTCTGCCAGTCAGTTCAACATTTTCACTAGAACGTTATGCCGAATTATACATTCAAGAGATAATACGACTTCACGGAGTACCAGTATCAATCATTTCTGACAGAGACTCGAGATTCCTATCTAAATTTTGGATGAGCCTACAGAAAGCAATTGGTACTAAATTATCATTCAGTACTGCCTATCACCCCCAGACCGACGGACAGTCAGAGCGAACTATTCAAACTTTGGAAGATATGCTGAGGGCTTGCGTACTTGATTTTAAAGGAAATTGGAGCAAGTACTTACCATTGATAGAATTCTCGTACAATAACAGTTACCACGCAACAATCGGAATGGCGCCATACGAAGCGCTATATGGACGCAAATGCAGATCTCCAATTCACTGGGACGAAGTTGGAGAACGGGCGATACTAGGCCCTGACCTAGTACAAGAAATGACGGAAGCAATATCAAAGATACGGGAACGGATGAAAACGGCTCAAAGCAGACAGAAAAGCCACGCAGACCAAAAGCGTAGACCACTGGAATTCCAAGCAGATGACCTTGTTTTTCTAAAAGTATCCCCAATGAAAGGTGTGAAACGGTTCGGAAAGAAAGGAAAGCTGGGCCCGCGGTATATAGGACCCTTCCGAATTATAAGAAAAGTTGGCGAAGTCGCATATCAATTGGAATTACCAAATTCGCTAGCTCAAGTACATGACGTCTTTCATATTTCAACACTGCGAAAATACGTCGCCGATCCAAGCCATGTGTTGAACACAGAAAACCTTCATCAACAGCTCAAGCCCGATTTAAGCTACGAGGAGAAGCCAGTGGAAATCCTTATGTACGACATGAAACGATTACGGAATAAAGAAATACCGTTAGTCAAGGTATTGTGGCAGAATCAATCCATGGAAGAAGCTACGTGGGAACGGGAAGATGATGTAAGAAACCACTACCCTGAGCTATTTCTCCCTACCTGATTTCGGGGGCGAAATATCTTTCAAGGGGGGGAGGATGTAATACCCGGGTCCCACGAGTAAGTTGGCCAATAAATTTGCATGCATATTACGTGCTTACGTGGTTGCACAAATACATGGTTATTTAACTATGTGTTACTATGTGTTTTAAATTAATAGAAATTTAATTGAGATTTGGAAGGAGTTCCGTAGGAACTAGTACGAAAAATTTAAAACCATATGATGGCAAGAGATTGAGAATGAAGTTGAGATTTGGAAACCTACATATGTGAAATGCGATTAGAGGTAAAGAACGTAACATAATAATATTATAAGGAAAAGATTTTAGAACTGTGGTTCTATGTGTAATATCGGAAACCTTAGCCAAGAAGGTAAGATAATTTGGGAAGAGAATAAGAATACAAATAAAATAGTTATTTGAACAAAACTCACGAAAACCTAACTATGAAGGAAAAGGATTATTTGGATAATTTAATAATACCTAATGGGAGATAAGTATTAAAGATTTCGAGTAATAGGATTACTATCAATTACTTAACTGGAAAGGAATTACTAAGCATCGATGTCATTTATCCAACATCACACGCATAAACCAAGATAAAGAGGAATTAAATCACTCTATTTACAATCTATCGAAAACTGAAAGAAGAAAGGAGACAAAGAACGAAGTGCTTTGATGCTAAACTGGTATGAAAATTTCTATCTTAGCCTAAATATATTTAAATTCATGTTTAGCACGTTAAATATTAGTATCACGTGTTGAAGAGCAGAAATTAGTAGGAATAATTCCTTAGTTAAGGATTTTATATGATATTCAAATCACGTATTTTGAAACCCATGTGATACCTGATACTGTTCTTGAAAGAATAAATTTGATCGAAAATCTCGAGTAAAGATAACGTTTTTTTTTCATAATATGATCTCGACAGCATCTCGACATTCTATTTATAATATATGAATCTCGAGAACCATCTTTAATATTTAGGTCGAAGTCTTTGTGAAAATGTCGAGATCCTTATATAATACCTCTCGATATCTTACTTATAATGCCGACATCTGTCTCGAAGTTTTATGTAATTTCCGTATCGATCTCATGCACTATTCAAAGCTCGACATTCATACCTAATATATACCGAGATCAATCTTTTGTTCGATATAATTCATGTCGAGATTATGTTGAAAGTTAATTTTTGTGATATCGAAATCTTTATGCCCCTCAACATCTTTCTTCTTGTAATATCGACATTTTAGATAGGAGTTCCATAGATATCTCGACATGCTGTGTAAACTCGTCATTCATTTTAAATATCCTATGTCGAGATTTACCTTGCATTATATGTCGGTATTTTATATATATTCAATGAACAAACTTCGAAACATGTTACAATAAACATCGAGATCCTTAATATAATGTCGAGATTGAAGTGTAATGTCGAGATCCATTTAAATACAAGCCTCGAGATCATTATGTATTGATTAGATTAACTATTGAAGCTTTTATATATATAATCTCTCGAAGTCACATAGCTCGAAATTTTAGGGTCTCGAAATTTATAGAAATCGAAACTAGGGTTTTGAAATTAAGCCAATGTTGTTGAGTTATAACTAGACTAACAAACCCTAATATGATATGTTTTTATATTTAGGGTTTGAAGGGTAGCGACATACCGTACGATAAATTTAATAGCTAAGGATACCAGGTAAGTGGGAATTTCAACTACAACACATAAATTGCTTGTACTAACATAAATTACGTGGCTATCTGCTTATATGAGATTATGTGAATTATTTTCTATATATGATGATATAGCATGCATTTCAGTATTGTTTACATGAGCATGAACAAATGTATACACGGCATGCGCGAGGATTGTGAAATGAGAGTATGCATAGTATAATGTCGCTTGAAAGCGATGGATATTTGCCGAGATAGGCATCTGATGTAGACTCACAGTTGAGTCTGGACTGCTTCTATGACACCATGACGATCCGGTACGTCGTCGGATATATTTTTATTATTTGGGCAGAATGCCCTGAATTGCGGTAGGTGCGACCTGGAGGAGGCGATTCGAGGGTGGCAGCGACACCGAGGGTATCTCTGGTGTTGGCGACCTCGAAGTGGGCTACCAGCGTGAGCGTCCGCGGAACAGCAAGTACCCATTGGGCCGAATGGCGGGCCGTCATGCATCCCAGTGCGAATTGGGCCGAAATGCGTGACTGGTATTTTATGGTTCGTCACCCTTTGTGGATTGCTGGACCAGTTATTGGAATTGAGCTCTGAAAATGGTGCATAGTAAGTCAGTCGAGGGCCCTGAGAGATATCAGATTGAGTTTGATCCTACTAGGGTCTGAATGCATTGGCGCGGATGCCTTTGCAAATGGGACACGTGCACGGCATGCATTATTCCTACTTACTGAGCTTTATAGCTCATCCCATATTTTATGTGTTGTAGGTACGTGCGACCACGGTACGTGATCGTTTACGACTGCAAGGCTATCTTTTGAAGCTTCCAGTGACTTTTGAGGATGGTGTGTACATGAATGCGACCCGTGGGGCGGAAGCTAGAATTCCTTTTGTTGCAATTAGGAACCATCCTATGTAATTAGGTTGGAAGCGATATTTTGACTGGTACAGAACGAATTCCTTTATATAAAAGGAAAAATTTTACCACGTTTTCGCGTATTAATTATTTTATATGGCCATTAGCCACGTATGTTAGCGTTAGAATTGGTAAGTAGATGGCGGGGCGCCACAGGATAAATGTTGTCCACTCTACTTTTTGTGAGATGCCTATTACTATTAATTTTCTATGATATGTTTTTACGCCTATTTTCTTTAAGTCTATTTTTCAGGTCAAATGTCACGAGGAACGCCATCTACGAACAATGCAATGCGTAGTCTCATCCAAGCCAGCCAGAATCATGCCAAACGCTTCTGCAACTAAGGGAATTCAAAATCTCAAGTGTGGGGATGGGCCGTTTGCAAAGCATGCATATCGAACTATTCAGGGATGTTCGTCTATTTATTTATTTTCCTCTTCTTTGTGTTTCAATGTTTATTACGTTGAGGGCAACGTAAATCTTAAGTGTGGAGAGGGAAATTTCTGCGAAATTGATGATGCGAACATATTTACATGTGCATGCTCTGATTTAAAAAATAATTGGCATAATTTTTTTTCAAAAATCATGGTTCTTATCTATTAAAGGATGATTTCATGTAGAAATTTCTGAGTAATTAGGATACATATGCGTAGTCGATTTCTTTCTTGCATGATGAACTTAGCGGTACTTGAAGGATTCGTACACATAACTTTATTTTGTGAGATTTTGAGCCTACGAGCTTTTTGCTCATTTTTTGGTTGTGTGAAACGTTCTTAAATTTACTTCTCTCTAGAACTTGCTCGCGTATTACGTGTTGAAACTGCTTAAGGTAAAAATGTGTGAAAATGAGGAATGCATTAGGAATTAGTTCAGAGCCAAAGTTTCTGACTACGCCTGATCACCGTAGTTAGCCATTTTGATCCCCTGAGCCTTTTATTTTCGAAACCCGATATTCATAGCTACCAACCTAAATAAGCCTTCAGAATTAAACCCCATCGGAGTGATAGTGTAAGTGAAGGATGAATGACGGAGTCACGGTGCACAATTTAGTCAAATGTCTGACAAACACAGAAGTTGAGCATTGAAAAAAAAAGGAGCTGAAAAAAATAAAAAATAAAAAGAAAAATTGAGAAATAGCTAAGAACCTCTCCTCCTACAATCTTTCACTCTCGAGAGCACATTTTTATATCCTACGTAGAGATGTCGAAAGAAGAAAGGCTTGGTAATAAAAAGAGAGAGAGAGAGAGAGAGAAGAAAAGAAAAAAAAGAGAGAGAAGAGATGAAAAAAATAATAAAAAATTGTGGAAATCAGATGGTCGACTTATTGGCGCATTAGTGACAAAGGCATGATTCCAACACGACTCTAGCTCATATTCTTTTGCGCTTAGCCCTTGAATATTTTGGATATTTAGCCTGTGATGTGCGCCCGGGGCCGATGAGGGCGGGGAGTGATCGCGGTGCCAGAGAGGTAAACGGACAAGGAGCGGCTCCTGGCAGGCTTCTAGGGGAAGGGGTACATGAACGAACCAATCCAACACACAAATGAGAAGGGATCCTGAGACTGGCAACGTATGGGCGTGTCAGACTAAGAATCGTATAAGAGAATTGATAGTACTACTCATATCACCAAGGTCGACCTACCTTTTCGGGAATCCATCTATAAAAACTCCAAAGTTAAGCGTGCTTGACTTGAGGCAATCTAGGGATGGGTGACCCCCTAGGAAGTTTGCCCAGGGTACGTGTGAGCAAGGACGAAGCACGCTGAAAGGTTAAATGGTGGTACAGTGGGGCCAGACTATCAGTCGGAGTGTGGTGGGCCCAACCCCACTGGTCCCGGTAGGGACCGATGCTACAGTGACACCCGGTATGGGACGGGACGTTACAGCTCATACCCGGTAAAGTCATTCCGATTCACACTTTATTACTTGGGGTAGTAGATTTACGAATCACTTGCAAGCTTATGGTGAGATTAGATTAGTGCATGAACTGAGAGATTTCACTAACACATTAAGCCTATACACTGTGTGATTTGAGTGAACCCCTGTGAGGTACGAATCTGGATTGATATTGCTAAGGAATTTGTGTAGTTAGACGTCAGCTTCAAATGTGTTTTCCAACATTACTTGCATTATTTCATTACATGATTCACTCTTGAAAGATAAGTTGCAGAATTTAAATTAATTTTATGCCTTATTACTTATTTGCTTGAGGACAAGCAAACGCTTAAGTGTGGGGAGATTTGATAAATGGAATTTATATTATAGTTTATAGCCCATAAAAGCGTCTTATCGGTTGATATTAATATAAATTTCTTCGAGTATTATGCTTTTATGTTTATATTTTATTTTCGACAGATATTGGGGAAAATAATTACAACCAGGAATATTCAGATTCGGAGGAAATTGGACTATCCCTAAGTCGAATATCGGCCCAAATAAAAATCCTTTGAGCCCATTACAAATCAGCTAAATTAGCCCAAGAACCAAAAGCCCACTATGCAAAAGCTCACTTTGCAAATGATGTCAATATAGATACCATACACACACATGCTCACACACGCATACATCCACAGACAAAAAAGGAGAAACATAAAGAAATGCTTGATTACGCTCACAAGCACACGACAATCCTACAGCGTAGCACACACGAGCAGACAAAGGTGGCGGCAGAGACGAATTCAAGAAAAAAGAGAAGATATTGCAATCTGATCTTACGGGGTGTGCTTATTTGTTCCATCCTCATCTATAAAAAGGGGCAAAAAGAATAATTGGGGGGGGGGTGCAGTCAAGTCGAACTTCTCACTATCAACCATCAACCTCTCCACTCAAAACACACCATCGATCATCCACCTCTCACCCGCCTCAAGGAGGCACCTCACTAACGACACACCTTCGGTCGCTACACCATCTCAAGGACCCACCTCAAGCTCGCAGCTGCCACGTCAAACTCCCGTAACCTCCTCTGAGCGAACTGAAGATTCACGAGCATACACGGCTGAGGAGAATCAAGTTTGCTACTCCGGGTGCTGCTCGTGCCGAGGGACAGCAAAGGGAATTGAAACTGCAGCCATCTTCGTTCGCTCACCACCTGCTCGACAAAATCACTCAATGACGTACGCACGTAGGGTAGCGGGCAACTGAAGCTCACGCAGCGCACATGCGCAGTGAAGGGCAGCGGTACATACACGGGTTGAGAAGAGACGTGAGGGCAGAATCTATTTGCGACGGAAGGCATTGACGGAGCGCGACGTTATCAGAGCTAAATATCAGGGAACAAATTATGTTGTCGTCTTTGATATTCTCGTCTTCTCTTGTTTTCGTCGTAGGTATGAGTAGCTAATTGTTCTATGTGCTTGGGATGAGATGAACGATAGGTAGAGTTATTGGACGTAACTTTCGTGAACATGCGATATTGGTTATTTATCATTTATGATATTGTTTTTCAAATTAATTTGTCTATGTGTTGATCTGAATATCACTTCGATATATCTATGTGTTGATGTGATTTCATGGTAATATCGTTTTACGGTGACAGCTAGAAAAACGATTTTCATAAAATGATAGGAGTTCAATTATAGGGTGACAGCAAATAATCGATCCTCGCTGTAGGTAAATTAATATATATTCTCACGACCGTCTAGGGCGACAGCAAATTCGGGCGTGAGTAGGAATTACCGCGACTTAGTCATTATTTTTGTGTTAGCGATAATTTACGGCCCCGTCAATGATACCTAGCGGGATTCGAAATCCCGAGCACATTTGTTTTATATAAAAGTTATTTTTTAAAAATATTTAAGTTATGTTCAAGCTTTTGGTTTTGTTAGAATTTATTTTATAAATCACAATACAACTAACAAATATTTAATTAGGCTAAATATCAAATTGATAGGTTATTACTAGTACTTATTTTATTCCTCGTGTTCGATACTCGGATATTCCCTATAGCTACAAACGATAGGTACACTGCCTATCGCGCGTGGTGTTAGTTATACCATATTCGTTTTAATTATTACTTGACGTACTTGCACGAACGTTTATTTAATATATCAACATACACGCTCGCGATCAAGTTTTTGGCGCCGTTGCCGGGAAATAAATTGATATAGTAACACCGTAGTTCGGTAATTTAGCCACTCTTATGTGTTAGTTTCTTTTTTATATATATTTAAGTTTTATTTATTAAAGTGAATTTAGCTAGTTATCCTTTCTTTGTTTACTTGTTTGCGTTTTATTTAAGTATTCATCTCTTTGCTTTATTTTTTCTGGTTATTTGTCTACTACTTTGCTAACTTTTGCTTCGCGTGTCTAAGGTACCTTCAACAGTGAATGACCCGAAGCCATCCATCGGGTCCCATCGTTGAAGTAGATCCAGATTTCGAGCGAAAGTTACGCGGACAACTCAGATACGATTTCGACGGCACGGCCAGTAACTCTCAGGAAGCTCTAGTAAGCTATTCAGAGGACAACTGTCAGGAGTAGGCAGCAAATCATCGAGTAAAGACGTCCGTAGATAGTCGAAAGGTAGAAGTGGAGATGGCAAATCGCAGAGTGCCTGTCCACCCTCCAGAAGAGGAGCAATCACTACAAGATCTGCTCAAGAGCGCCACGCTAGGCGGTACAGAGTCTGCGATCGTCATCCCCCCGATCGAGAACAACAACTTCGAGCTGAAGCACTCGTGAACAACAACCCCACGCAAAATGATGTCGAGAAAGTCAAGGCTGACAAAGTAAAGGCGCGACCATTCGTGAAGCCGTACCAGCCGAAGATTCCGTACCCAGCTCGGCTGAGGGAGGCCAAACCTAAAAGGAGAAGGTCGAACCCGAAAAAGAGGAGGCCGCGCCTGAAAAAGAAAATGAAGAGGAGATATACTCCGCAACCAACCAGAAAACAGACTACTGGGCACAAACAAGAAAGGAATAAACCAATCAACCACTAAACAAAAGAACCAATCTCACCAATCAAAGACCAATCCTACCAAGCCACACGCCATAGGCGTATGGCCGCCCGATGAAGGTCGTACTTCGTGGATGTACCACTAATACGCATAGTAGCCAAGGCAAGAACACACCCCACGAGCCTCTGTGGAGACGTGATGATATCCTCCTTCCAGCGCCTATTCCTTGCCTGCCAAATATGGTAGACAAGGGATGCCAAAATATGCCGATAAGCTGCATGAAGAAGGTGCTTCCCTCGCCAACGAGCAGCCGCCCACCGAATGCCCATATTCCAATCCCGATAAGGCCAGAGCCATCGAGTCCGACGCCTCAAGAGACGAAGACATTAGCGTGAGAAGGGGCAATCAAAGAAGAGATGCTGGGCAGTCTTGTAGTGTAGCTCCTCGCAGAGGACACACGCTGGAGTTCCCGCCCTCTGAGCAAACCAAAGCTTGTCCCTAGTCGACAGACGATCCTGCAATCCCAAATATAAAATAAACTCATGCCGGGGAACCTTCAACGGCCCTCCAAATAACACCGCCCAACACACAGGGGGCCTCCTGTAGCGCATTAGGTCTCGAGCCGAAGACGCCGTCATAGAACCATCCGGCGATCCCGTCCACCATACGCCATCCTGATCCCCACGAACCACATGAGGTAGATGGAGCCTAATCTCAAGATACTCCAACGCCCCCTGCCCTACCCAATTCCACCCCTGCGTATTAAGGACCACACTCAGCCGCGAATCGGAGGCAACCCCATCGCTATAGGGCCCCTGGGGAACCTCTCCAAAAACGACGTAGGCAACAGCCAGGGATCCTTCCACGGCCAAATCGTGGAGCCATCACCAATCCGGAACGTAATCATAGATCTGATCAAAGGGCGCAACTGCAGCAGCTTCCTCCAGCTCCAAGCATCATTCGCCGAGACCGGTAGGTCCCATAGCGAGCGAGAATGCAGCCGCGTCCTATAGAGCCATTCGACCCAAATCGAGTCTAGTGCCCTTGTAAGTACACTCCACAAGTGCTTCAGCAAGAGGGCCTTGTTGTCGACAGCTATAGACCGTAGTCCCAATCCCCCCTCAGTTACAGGTAGACATAAAACCTCCCATGCCACCTTAGCTGATGTGCCTCCCCACAAAAATTTCCTAAAGCCCGTCTCCAAAGACCTAACAACGCCTTTAGACAACAAGAACATACCCGACCAGTAAGCATGAAGCGCCTGCAAGACCAACTTAACCAGCTGCAGTCGGCCTGCATAAGATAAAGAGCGATTCAGCCAAGATCCCAACCGCTGATCCACTTTCTGTAAAAGTGGGCCACAGTCGCCAATCGTCAAGCGAGTAGTAATGAGGGGTACTCCTAAGTATCGCATCGGCAGCTGCCCCACTCGATACCCCATGAGTGCGTGAAGCTGTGCAGTCAACCCTTCAGCCCGCCTCGAAAGATACATCTCACTCTTGTCAGGGTTAGGGTGCAACCCTGACAACCGCGCAAACTCCTCCAATGCCTTCTTCAACACAGCCACCGAGACGACGTCCGCATGGCTGAAGAAGCAGGTCATCCGCAAACGCTAACGAGACAAAGCCCATCATCTCACAACGCTAATGATATCTGAACCGCGGCTCCTGAAATGAAGACCGTAATCAGCCCATAAAGAACCTCCATCACCAGCGTAAACAGATAAGGGGAGATGGGATCCCCCTGTCGAATACCCCGCTTTCCTTGAAAAACCCCACCACCTGGCCATTGAGGTTCAACAAAAAAGTCGTCGTCGTTAGGCACGCTCGAATCCAACCAATGTAAGTAGAATGAAATCCCATGGCGCCTAAAACAGACAGCAGAAACTCCCACTCGACTCTGTCATAAGCCTTGGCCAAATCGATCTTGAACATAGCACGCGGCGGGAGACCCTTAGACTTGTACCCTAGACATAGCTCCTGCGCCAATAACACATTATCGCTGATCCGTCGCCCTAGAATAAATGCCGTCAGGGAGCCATGGACCAATGTAGGAAGGTGCCCCTTTAGCCGGTTGGCCAATATCTTAGAGATCACCTTGGAAATAACGTTGCAACAGGAAATAGGTCTGATGTCTGTTGCACGCCGAGGTGTGCTTCTCTTAGGTATCAACGTAATGAGGGTGCTGTTAAGTCCCTTCAGTAGCCTTCCAGTTGCGAAGAAATCCTGGACCACCTTCACCACCTCATCTCCAACAATCCCCCATGCGGATCGAAAGAATGCGACCGTATACCCGTCAGGCCCCGGAGCTTTCATGGCAGTCACCTCGCTGATCATGGAGGCAGCGTCCGCTGGGGAAACCATACGCGTCACAGCTCTATGCACATCAGCAGCACAAATCAGCGATGAATGAACTGACTGGCCCAAAAGGCCCTGGTAGAAGCCAATCAGCTCAGCCTCAACCTGAGCAGGCTCATCAAGTAGATCGCCATTAGCCGACTTGAGGGACCAAATGCGGTTAGTAGCTCGCCGCATGGCCACCCTACGAAAGAAAAAGGATGAGCACTGGTCCCCATCCTTCAGCCAAGCGAGCTTGGCCCTCTGCGACAGCGCTGAATGCTCCACCTCCACTGATTTGGCATGTAACGCTCGACATAGGGGCACCTCCCTAGGATAACGTGATGCAAAGTCCTGGGCAATAAAAGTTATTTTTTTCAAATATTTAAGTTGTGTTCAAGCTTTTGGTTTTGTTAGAATTTATTTTATAAATCAAAATACAACTAACAAATATTTATTTAGGCTAAATATTAGGTTATTACTAGTACTTAATTTATTCCTCGTGTTCGATACTCGGATATTCCCTGTAGCTACAAACGATAGGTACACTGCCTATCGCGCGTGGTGTTAGTTATAACATATTCGTTTTAATTATTACTTGACGTACTTGCACGAACCTTTATTTAATATATTAACATACACGCCCGCGATCAATTAGCTTGATGTATTTTGCTTGAACTTCGTATTCTTCGTATCTTAGCTGCTCGAGAATGCTTCTGAGTTTGTTTCGAACGATCAGTAGGGTTCCGTCGCTGAACTTCTGAATCTCTGACGTTTTCATAAGCCTTTTCTCTCCTTTGAAGTTTGATGTAGACAATTTAAACCTGGAGGATGCGAGCTGAGGGAATAAGCGACACCGAGGGTATCTCTGGTGTTGGCAACCTCAGAATAGGCTACCAGTGTGAAGCGTCCGCGTGACGTATGAAACCACCTTGGGATTGAAAAGGCGTCGTAGGGTTAACCTCCCAAGTGTGGGTATTGTCACTTATATATTTATATCCCTAGTGAATTCGAGCTCCATGATGGTGCTATAGCAAGATAGCCGAGGGCCCTACATGACAAGACAATGCAAGGAAAATATGAGGTCTAGGGAGCATTGCGAATTAGGGCACGTGCATGGCATGCATGACTTTCACTTACTGAGCTTTATAAGCTCATTCCACGTATTTATGTGTTGTAGGTTCACGCGATCACGGTACGTGATCATTATGATGGCAAGGCCAAATTTTGAAGCTTTCGGAGGACTTTTGAGGTGGCAGTGTACATGGATGCGACCTGAGTGGCTGACCTATAGGAATTCTTTTGTTATGCATGTGCACTCTACCTTGTATTTTAGGATCCTAAGTTAATTTTGTATTGTACAATGTGATTCCTTTATATAAAAGTATGTGCATGATTTATTGGCCTTAGGGACTATTAGGGTATAAAGACAACAATGGGTAGGACAAGAGGCGATAGTAATGGGGGTGCGGATAAGGGCAAGCAACCCGCATCTCCTACTGATAATAGAGATACGGCGATTCTACAACTCACAGAACTAGTTCGTCAGCAGTCCGCTCAAATTCAGGAAATAATGCAGCAGCGTAATATGGGCTGACAATCAAGCAATGGACTTTCTCAAGCAGAGAGAGTTGAGATAGTTGGGGAAAGATTCATAAGCTTAATCCCCCAACGTTTAGAGACGCCATTGACCCCACTGCAGTGGAAGATTGGTTGAGAACACTGGAAAGCATTTTCTAGTACAGTAGGATTCCTGAAGAAGAAAATGCCTTGTGCATTGCCTTCCTGCTGAGGGGAAGTGCACGCCATTGGTGGGACACGATCTTAGCTTTTAAAGATCCTATTACTATGAGCTGGGATCGTTTCAAGGAACTTTTCCGAAGCAAATATTTAACCGCCTCTGTTCGAGCTCAAAGAATGAATGAATTCATCAATCTACGCCAAGGCCCGATGACAGTGGCCGAGTATATTAGAAAAGTCGAACAATTATCCCGATTTGCGGCTCACATGGTGAGCACTGATGATACGATCACAAACACATGCACAACGCCCGAGCAGACCCGCTCCACATCTTGATCAGTCCAATGACACAATCCGGAAAAAAAAAATTCAATATACAAGCCTGGAAATGCTAATGTAATTGAAGATTTGGACCTCCAAGCAAGGGCACATGACATGATGGTTAAATCAAGCCTTTTAACATCAAATTTCAGTCCAAATGATTGAAGAAAATTGAGGCCCATTCGAGTGACGAAAATTCAAGGAATTTGAAGAGTTTTCTGATTATTTCCAAAATATATTAGTTGTCAAATTATCTATTAAGTCTAGTTAAAGTGTCTCTTAGTTTTTGTTGCTTATTAAATGTTGGTTAAGCATTTGGAAGGTCATTCCCATGCACTATATAAGTAGGATCATTTGTATGTTTTTAAAAACTTTGGTTCAATGAATAAACTTGTGTGTTTATTTCCTTTTGCGACTTTGTGGAATAACTCAGCACGGTTTTTTCAATGCAAATCCAACCCGACTTATCAGCTAGTGTTTTCTTGCGGTTTAACTAGTTGTGGTGTCACCCTTTCACTTTGTTTGCGTCCATAGAATTAAGGTGTTAGGCTAGTCCTAATATTGTCTTTCGCGAATGAAAACATTGTCGAGAGTCGAATTTATGATCGAGTTTGTTATGATACAAAGGAGATAGGTTAATCCTATTTTTTGTTGTGTTCAGCCTACGAAAGTCTTAGTCTCTTAAACTGCATTTGTATTGAGTCTTTGATCGAGCGTGTTGTGATTCAAAGGAGATAGGTTCATCCTATTATTGTTGGGTCCAGCTTGCGAAATTAAATCCCCAAAATTGTTTTTACTTTATTGTGTCGAGTCGATTTTCAGTTCGGTTTTTCTTTGTTTCCGTATGTTTTAAAGTCAATTGTATCGAGTCCAAATTCTTTCAAGGACGATCTTTAAATCCAGCGTGCTCGTCTTTCGAGTTCGTATCAGTTGTTATCAGAGCTAATTTCCTTGATAGAAAAGTTTTCTAGAGTAAAAAAAATACGTTTTGAATCTGTTTTGAGTTTTCAGTCCACCTTCGTGTTTTAGTCTTTGGAGTCTCACTTTTATTTTCTTTCAAGTATTTTCAGTCCCTTTGTGTCTTGTTATTTTGTTGGTTGCCTTGAGGATTGATTATCGAAAAGAAAAAAATATAGAAAAAAAAGAGAGCAAATAAATGAGTGACCAGCCCCATACACAAGCCGAGAGAAATCATTCATGTGAGATCACTTTTCGGGTAAAGAGGAAAATAAGGAAAGTATAGGCACAGTTTCTTTGGTCAAGGAGAACATTTGGATTCGAGGACGAATCATTTCCACGGGAGAGGGGATGATACGATCACAAACACATGCACAACGCCCGAGCAGACCCACTCCACAACTTGATCAGTCCAATGACACAATCCGAAAAAAAATTCAATATACAAAGCCTGGAAATGCTAATGTAATTGAAGATTTGGACCTCCAAGCAAGGAATCATGACATGATGGTTAAATCAAGCCTTTTAACATCAAAATTCAGTCCAAACGTGTGAAGGAAATTGAGGCCCATTCAAGTGACGAAAATTCAAGGAATTTGAAGAGTTTTCTGCTTACTTCCAAAATACGTTAGTTGTCAAATTATCTATTAAGTCTAGTCGAAGTGTCTCTCAGTTTTTGTTGCTTATTAAATGTTGGTTAAGCATTTGGAAGGTCATTCCCATGCACTATTTAAGTAGGATCATTTCTATGCTTTTAAAAACTTTGGTTCAATGAATAAACTTGTGTGTTTATTTCCTTTTGCGAGTTTATGGTAAAACTCAACACGGTTTTTGCAATGCAATTCCAACCCAACATATCAGCTAGTGTTTACTTGCGGTTTAACTAGTTGTGGCGTCAGCCTTTCACTTTGTTTGCGTCCTTAGAAGTAAGGTTTTAGGCTAGTCCTAATATTGTCTTTCGCGGATGAAAACATTGTCAAGAGTCGAATCTATGATCGAGTTAGATGTGATACAAAGGAGATAGGTTAATCCTATTTTTGTTGTGTTCAGCTTACGAATATCTTAGTCTCTTAAACTACATTTGTATTGTGTAATTCCAGATTATCCAAGAACACTTCAACAGATTTAACCTTCGTAATATTTGAATAATGTGCTATAGAGGTTTAGTGTTGAATACGTGAGGGTTTTGCAAATGGAAAACTTGATTAATGCTTGTTAGGGTTTAAGCTTAAATACCTTGAGAGGTATTTAAGCTTATTGGGCCCCTAACAAGCCCATTACAAACACAACCCAAATACATAAGATAATACATCGTAAAGAAATTACAAGACTTAGAATAATGTTTTGGACACTTCTATAATATTCCTAACATTCTCCCCCTAAGTGTCCAAATTACAAATAAACCTATCTAAGTTTTCAGGTCTTCTTTTTCTTCGAGCGGGGAGGAGGCCGAGGTTCCAGAAGATCGTAGGTTGATCTTCTAAGTCCAAGTTTTAATTCATATGATCTCAATCTTCTACGAAAAGAAATTTTGTCGGAGATGATTTCGATCATCTTATGATACTTCTCTTGTACTTCAGATTCCACTTCTCTCATTTCCTCTACGATCCTCTTGAGCTTAGTAAGAATAATACGGAGAGTTCCATCACAGAACTTGTGGATTTCTGATTTTCTCATCAGTCTCTTCTCTCCCTTGTAATTGATGTAGATTACCGAAGGGTCTTCTCCATCAAAGATATGGCCTTCTCCGTAGCTCTCTGACTCAGGTGCTTCAAAAGAGGGCTTCGTGAGATTCACTCTTCTTATGTTGCTTTCAATTGCCATTTGGAGATCATATGTAGAGTTGAACTTCACTTGACGCAACATGAACCTTTTTAATGAAGCATAGCCCATCCTTAATTCTGGAGTCCTGAGTACTCCAAGCCTCCTATAATCTCCTACTAATTGATCAACGTCTTCACCTCTGAGGTAGGAGAGATCCCCTTCATTCAGTTCTTCAGCTGAATTATCTTCACGTCGGACAATGTAAATAGGGAAATCAATATCTGCAAATCGCTCCTTTCGAACGGTCAGAATCTGTTTGATTGTGGGTCGTTTTGCCTCAAGTCTTCGGAGTTCATCGACGTTCGTTTCTTTTCCTCTAAACATCAGTGATCGACGGATAGACAGCAGGTACTGAATGGCTTTTGGTCTTGGGAAATGGGTTAAACCTCTGAGGTCAAGTTCATTCACCTTCAAGATCCTGTCTTCCCTCCTCCAGATTTTCTTCGTATCTCTTCTTGATAAGGAGCATTAACCTTCACATTTTTCCATGGAAGTTGCAACTCGTCAATTCCTTTGTGTGTATCTGGAGGGCAATCTTCGTCTATGACCATGTGTTTTAGAAGTTCTGGAAGTTCGGGTATCTCTGCTTCGTAGTCTTCTCCTTCCTCGAGCTCCTCATCTTCAAGACGAATTAGACTAATGTTAGCTTTCGAGAGAAAGTATCTAGCATTGTCCATAAGGTTTCTGGCCATAGTCGGATTAACAGGATGAGTTCTCCATTCCTCGCCAAAGATGTACCTCTCCACAACATCATGTGGATTGTACAGTTCTTCGACTGAGGTGTCTGGATTGTCGATCTGAAGGGATGGAATGGAAGTTTGGGGACTTATCTGGCTTGTGAGATGTGGGGTGAGACTTCCGTCCAATCCTTGAAGAGCCTCTATTTGGGGCTCTTCTATGAACGTTGAGGCCTGAAGATCAGGCTGAGGCTCGGCCTGTGTCACAAGAATGGGTATTTCTTGAGTTGGTTCAGACACAGGAACCGAGCTGCTGGAGGCTTGGGGTGGTTCGTGTTGTGTTGAGACACTTGTCTGTTGGGAGACAAGTGAATGGTCAGGTGGGGTTCGCTCATGCGTCGTTAGGTCATGTACGACGTCTTCTATCCTATGGATTGACCCGGCTTTTTCTGACTGAGGTAGTGCAGTAGTAGTTATCTCTGGAACATCCATTAGTGGTTGTTCAATTTGTTCGGCATGTGGTTGTTCCTCGAGTGATTGTTCAGGTATGGTTTGTTCAGAGGATGGTGGTGGTTGGTCAGGGATTGCTTCTTGAGATGTAGTCTGTTGTGTGTGTGGGATAGATTCAGTTTCTGTGGTTTCTCTCAGCATCTCACTCTCTCTTTCTCTCTCGCTCGTTTCAGCTCTCTCAGTCTCACTAACCCCTGGGTTAGACTCAGGTGGGCTATCCTGTGTCGTGGGGTTGGGAACTTTGTAGTCTTTGCAGTAGGCATCGATATGGTCGGGGTTTGCAAGAATGAGTAACTCGTGAGGGATTGGCATTGCGGTGCGTGAGTATTTCTCATCAGACTTTCCTTTATGAAGGTAGCGCAGTTTGGGTGGAGTGAAGTTTTCTTCCACGGGTCGTGATGGTATTCCTGTTGTTGTGGTCAGAAAATGGTGGATGATAAGTGAGAACCAGCGGAGATATGGCAAATTCTGTGGCTTTTTGGACTTAGTTCGTTGGTAAAGTTGGTCGTCGAGATCTGTGGTGATAAGTTTGGCAAAGTCGATTCGCAAAGTAAGCAGTCAGACGGTCAAAGCTGCAAAGTGGATAACCCGCAAGTGAGTGATTCGCGAGTTTGATAAAATAAACATTTTTGGACCCGCAAAGCTTAACTCTGAAGAATCAAAAGGAACCCTTAAACGATTTCGAACCCGAGAAAAAAAATCCATCGCTTTGAAAAACACCAGATTTGAGAAGATAAATTCGATTTAGTGCAAAAATCAAACAGATAAGCTCGTATAATCACTGAAAAGCAACGAAATTTCTACAGGAATCAACTGAAAAACACCTGTTCTTCGAGAAATCACTCCTGCAATTAAGAAAATCGATCGTTAAACAAGAAACAGTAAAAGTAAACGCAACTTTTCATTCATACCACAGAGATGTTCGCGAGTAAGTGAAGGTAACGATTTGAGCAGGCAAACCACAGACAATGCAAGCGACGATGAAGGGTTTGATGAACGGGATTCGCAAAGTAGAAGTTTATGATTTGGGATTTTTTGTATTGCGAGTTCAGTTTGCGAATTGATGTTTTAAGACAACTTTGCGGGCCTAAAGTATGAACCTTAGTTTTGAGCTGGGCTGTAAACTTTTGAGAGAAAAAAAGGCCCACTTTAGATTCGCGAATTGGTAGTTTGCGAATTGATCGGTTTGCGATTTATGAGTTCGCAATCTAATTCATTGACTGGTCAAAATTGAAGATGGTTTGCGAATAACAGTTGTCTAAATTCATTATAGTTTGCGAATCTAAATTCTAATAATTGATTTGAAAAATGACTTAGGAAGAAAATGTAAGTGTACGAGATTTTTAACTTAGCAAAGACATCAAATAATGAGGACCCAAATACGACCAATTTGGCGCGATCAATCACAAGGATAACATCAAATCTATGAGTTTTTCAAGATCGATTTTCATGATACGATATCCTTATTGAAAAAAATCTTCGCCTTAGTCAAAAATTCGTCTAAATGTCGGGACAATAAATGACGTAAGTTTCCTTCGTGTTTATAAATAGATAGGTCTCAAATCTCATTGACGTACCTTACATCTAAGAACTAACTCATCTCTTATTTTTCGCGTTAACAGATGAATTGGCAGAAGCAGGAAGAAGAGAAGAAGCTCGAGGAACATGCAGAGTTAAGACGTAACTTTGAGCATAATTTGGATATGCTGGTTATTGAGATTTTCCTTCTTTTGAGCTTATTCGTTGTTTTACTTGCTGTTCTGCTTTGGGTCTTCATCGGGCATATGAGTTTTTAAGAGTTATCTGCGTATTATGTGTTTGAGAGAGTTGTTCGTGTTTTGAAGAATTTATAAGAGTTATCTGCGTATTATGTGTTTGAGAGAGTTGTTCATGTTTTGAACAAATTTTACGTTTTTGTAGAAAAGCTCCCCTAGATGCAATGCCTATCGATTATCTTAAAAATTAAATGATTGATAATGCCTATCGAGTATCTTAAAAAAAACTATTGATGAGTTCACTTACTCCCCCTCGATGCATAGATATAGCATTTCTCCCCCTCGATGTATTACGCCATCAGCATTGGCGCTACATCGACTTATTGGACACAAAAAAATTTATTGAAAATAAAAAACTTTAAAAAAAAAACTAAAGTCCTAAATAAATGGTTAACATAACACACACAGAATAAGAGAAGTGAAACATAGCAAATAGATTAATAATGAACTGTAGGAAGGCAGAATCGAGATTAAAAATTGAGGTTCAACATGCCTAATTTTGCAACTAAGAATTGGAAGCGTTTTTCATCCAATGCTTTTGTAAGCAAATCGGCTAGTTGAAGCTCTGTATTGACAAAGTACATTTCTATTATGCCTCTTTCTACATGATCCTTTATGAAGTGATAGCGAAGATCTATGTGCTTAGTACGTGAGTGATGTACAGGATTACAGGTAATTGCGATAGCACTCTTGGAATCACAGTAAATAGGAATTTTATTTAGATCAAACCCGTAGTCCCGTAGCTGAGTTCTGATCCACAAAATTTGTGAGCAGCAACTTGCTGCAGCGACGTATTCTGCTTCCGCCGTGGAAGTTGACACACAATTTTGTTTCTTTGAGGCCAACATACAAGTTTATCGCCTAGGAATTGCATATGTCCAGAAGTGCTTTTCCTGTCCAGTCTGCATCCTGCAAAATCTGCGTCAGAATAGCCTATTAGTTTCATACTTGAGTTTTTAGGATACCACAGTCCAAGGTCTGGTGTTCCTTTTAAATACTTCAAGATTCTTTTGACAGCATGAAGGTGCGACTCCTTGGGATTAGCTTGAAATCGAGCACATAGACATGTAGAGAATAAGATATCTGGTCGACTGGCAGTGAGGTAGAGCAGTGATCCAATGATCCCTCTATAATGAGTAACATCTACAGGTTCACCAAGGTGATCTGCATCCAGTGAGCATGAGGTGGACATAGGTGTGCTCGATGATTTGCTCTTGTCGATCCCATATTTTCTGAGAATATCATGGATGTACTTTGACTGATTGATGAAGATCCCATCCTGAAGTTGTTTGATTTGTAGTCCGAGGAAGAATGACATTTCTCCCATCATACTCATTTCAAATTGCGATTGCATAAGAATGCTAAATTCTTCACAAAGTTTAGGATTAGTAGAGCCAAAAATGATATCATCCACGTAGATTTGCACAAGCATGATATCAGAATCATTTTTCTTTACGAACAGTGTAGTGTCAATTTTCCCTTTAGTGAAGCCTGAAGAGATAAGAAAGTCGGAGAGCACCTCATACCAGGCCCTTGGAGCTTGTTTAAGTCCGTACAGTGATTTGTCGAGTTTGTAAACAAAGTCAGGATGATCAGCATTGAGAAATCCGTCTGGCTGTGACACATACACTTCTTCTTTCAGAATTCCGTTCAAGAAGGCTGTTTTTACGTCCATTTGATAGACTGTAAAATCTTTGTGTGCGGCGTATGCAAGGAATAACCGAATAGCTTCGATTCTGGCTACAGGGGCAAACGTTTCATCGTAATCAATTCCTTCCTGTTGATTATATCCCTTAGCAACGAGCCTGGCTTTGTTTCGAATTACAACACCATCTTCATCCTTTTTGTTTTTAAATACCCACTTTGTTCCGATCACAGTCTTCCCTTTTGGACGAGGAACTAAGTTCCATACTTTGAGACGTTCGAATTGATTAATCTCCTCTTGCATAGCCACTATCCAGTTGGGATCCTGTAGTGCATCAACTACACGTTTAGGTTCCGTTTGGCTCAAGAAACAGGTGAAATTACATTCATTTGAATGTGTTCTTCTAGTCGTTACTCCTGTATTGGGATCTCCTATTATTTGATCTGTAGGATGATGTCGGATCCATTTCTTTTCGTGGGGTAATGTCGTTTCGTCTATTTGGGATTCCTCACTGAGAGGATAGTCGATTGCAGACACGGTAGTGTTGCCTGGTGAGTTTGAAGAGGAGGCATCTGTCTGCGTTGTTGTTGCGGTTGTTGGGATCGAGCCTTCTGTATCTGAGGGAGGAATTGTCTGGTCAGGAGTGGGTTCTGAATTATGAGTTGATGAACTAGGGCTGGATTCAGTATGTGGAATGGAAGTTGTGGGTGGTTTTTTCGGATTTTGAGAGATATAGATATGTTCAAATAGTAGATCCAGATCCAGTTCCTCTTGAGTTTGGCGAGTGGAGCATGTGGGATTGCTATGTCTAGAATATTCAGTTGCTTTTTCGGATCCTGGTTCTGAGGAGTTCCGTTCAGATGCATCTGACGAACATTCTCCCTTTTCTGTATGAGAATGAATAAGGTGTGGTGTGCTAGTTACTCGTTCTAAACTGCTATGTCCAGTAGAAGGTTCGAGTCCCTCATCAAAGGTGACATTTATACTTTCAATGATCATCCTTCTGTTTCTGAGAAATATCCTGTATGCCTTAGATTGCGCAGAGTAGCCTACAAAGATTCCTTCAGTAGCTTTTGGATCGAGCTTGGACTTGTCTTCGCGGTCGTTGGCGACGAAGCACTTGCATCCAAAAATTCGAAAATGGGCAATGTTGGGCAGTCTTCCATTTATAAGTTCATAGGGTGTCTTACCAAATCTTAGATGAATGTTTGTGCGATTCTGTGTATAGCACGCAGTATTCATTGCTTCCGCCCAAAGGAAATGAGGTAGTGATGATTGAATGATCATTGTTCGGGCAGCCTCTACAAGTGTTCGATTTCGCCTTTCAACAACCCCATTTTGTTGAGGTGTATAGATAGCAGAAAACTGTTGAGTAATTCCTATGGATTCGTAGAAGTCACTGAGCTGTTGATTCTTGAATTCTGTTCCATTGTCTAATCTAACTATTTGAACATTTCTCTGAAGTAGGTTCTGTGTTGTTCTGATTAGATTTGGAATATGTTCTACTGTCTCTGATTTAGTTCGTAAGAAACGTACCCAAGTAAATCGGGAAAAGTCGTCGACGATAACCAGCATATACCGCTTTCCACTTATGCTTTCAGTTCGCATCGGGCCACACAGATCCATGTGTAAGAGCTCTAGAGGATGTTGAGTGGATGCTGTGTGTTTTGTAGGATGTGAAGCTCTCTTCATTTTACCTTTCTCACAAGCAGAGCACATATGCTCTTTTTGGTATTTCAGTGACGGTAGTCCAACAGCTAGTTTGTTGATCGACAGCTTGTTGAGAGTCTTGAAGTTAAGATGGGATAATCGTTGGTGCCATAGGTCATTTTGAATTGAAGTTGCTTTGGAGATTAAGCAGATATCAGTCTTTGGTTTGACAGTTCTAATATCAATGGTGTAGAGATTTGTCTTGCGAGTTCCAGTGAGAAGTTCTTCACCATTGGCATTGAGAATTTTGCAAGTTTTCTTTAGGAACACAACTTGGAGTCCAAAATCACTGAACTGTCCTATTGATAAGAGGTTGTGTGTCAGCCCTTCAACATACGAGACTTGTTTAATTGTGAGTCGATTGCATATGAGATCGCCATAACCAAGGTTCTGGCTCCATTGCTATTGCCAAAGCGTACCAGTCCTCCTGGTCTATCAACGTAGTTGCTCAACAGTTCCTTTGTCCCAGTCATGTGTGTGGAGCAACCAGAATCTAAGTACCACACATGAAGGGCCTGCAAAATAAAACTAGAGGGTTTTAGGTACCCATTGAAATATGGGTCCACCTCTATTATATATATTAGTCCGGTTAGATTCCCTAGATTTTCCTTTGTTGGTGGATGACGCAGAGTCACTAGTTATTTCTAGGGTTGGGATTTGCGTTCCTGAAGTCGGAAGCTTTGGAACCCATTTGTGCATAGGGTTTTTGGTAGCTTTTGATTTTGATTCGTGTCTTGACTTTGTATTTTTGTTTTTATGAATTGTTTTGTGAGTTTGCTTGGTGACATGATCATGCACGGAAAGCTTTGTTTTTGATTTAGAAGACAATTTTTTTGATACATGGCGAAAAGATGGTACAATAGTTCTGGGAGAAAAATACTCAATGACAAAAGGTGTATTGAGATCACTAGTCTTCTTCAAGATATCTTCCTTTTTAACCCATACTTGCCCCTTCAATGGCTCTTTTGTGGGTCCTGAAAATTTCAATGTATTAGTGCAGGAAATTTTGTCATGCGAAACTAAGGTGTATGATATTGTGTGTAATTTTAATTTTTCTTTAAGTGAGTATATTTCCTGAAGAAGTTTCTGCCTTTCTTCTCCAAATGACTTTCTCTCGTTTTCGATAGTGGAGTGAAGATCACTGATTTTCTTTATGCAATCAGGCATATATCATGTTGTATATGTAACTATAGGTGTTTCTCCTTCCTTTGGACGTGGGATATCTGATTCAAATTCTGTTATTGCTGGACAATTTCGATCTTTATTACTTTCATTTAACTCTGTATAATCAAATGATGTTTGAGTTTTACTGTGTGTTGGTGTCTCATCTTTACTTACGAAAGACATGAGATTTGCCAGGCAACCTGTCTGCATGAATTTGAGATCATATAAATAAGGTGCACTTGATATGCCTTGTTTTAACTTACATGGGTTTTCAAAACCTAGTCCTTTATGAGGATTATAAAAATCAACATTAGCTGGTTTGTTCAAGAAGATCGTTTGTTCTGATTGATCTCGTCGGGTTAAGATGTCCTCCAATTTTTTTATTTTGGAGTACAGTCTTTCCCGTTCTTTACTTAGTAAGTCATATTTAATTGTAGCATCCATTGCCTGATCTCTATGAGATTTCATTTCCTTTTCTAAATCCTTGGCTTTAGATTCGGATTTTTGCACTTGTATTTCTAGCTTAGCAATTTTTTCATTTGCCACAATTACACGATTCTTCTCACATGCATAATCATATCTAAACTTATCTAATACTGCTAAATTTTTCTCTAAGTTAGTTTCAAGTTCTTTGATTTTCTTTTTCCCAAATTTGTTAGATTTATATAAGGATAAAAATTCATTTTTCATCTTAAGTAAGGAATCATAATCTGCTTCACTTACCTCCACTATGTCTGAATTGTTAGAAGTTTCCCTGTCTGACTCGCTACCTTCAGCTCCAACTCCATCTTCTTCGTCATCTAGTTTGGCCATCAGTGCCACGTTCTCATTCTCGCTGTCTGAGGTATCTTCAAGCCAATGATCCTCTTCTGCCATTAAGATCAGCCCCTTTTCTTTTTGTTCAGCTAATTGAACTTTTCTGCGATAATAGTTAACGTCCTTTTTCTTGGGCATTCTGCACTCTCTGGCAAAGTGTCCATTCTTGCCGCAGTTGAAGCATTTGCCACCTTGTTGAGGAGTTTCAGAGTTGTTGTCCTCATCCTGAGTCTTTCCTTTAGAGTTGGAGGAAGTTCTTTGACGATTGGAGGAGGAACCAGTCTTCTTATAATATTTCCTCTGCACGAAATTCGAGACAAGAGCGAGTTGCTTAGCAAGATCTTTGAGGGTGATTTCCTGGTCTGCATGTTTGGTAAGATCCTTGAATTCGTCATCAGAACCAGAGTCTTCTCCCTCCTTAACTTGTGATGACTGGATAATTTCTTTGTCCTTGAATTGTTTTCTTGATGATCGTTCAGTCATAAGAGCAAGCGATTCGCTTCCTATTGGTTTGATTTCCTCCCTTCGTTTCTCCACATGATTGGAATGTTGATTGAGGTAGTCGAATAATGTATGAATGCTAACTTTAGTTAGGTCGTTCATCTGTCTTATCATAATTGTAGTAGCCTCCCATTCTGGATGAAGTGATCCTAAAAATTTGATATTGATTTCCATTACACTTTTTGTGACTCCATTCATTTTTAGCTCATTTAAAAGAACAAGAAATCGATGGAAGGTTTCTTGGAGAGTTTCCCCTTTGTTAGCATGAAAGCGGTCATACGAGATGAGTGTGTTTGCCATTCTTGCCATTGTATTGACTTCTGTCCCCTGCATCATAATTCGAAGAGCATCCCACATTTCTTTTGCACTCTCACCACATTCGAGTTGCATCAAAATGTCATTGGGAATGGCTTGCATCATGTATGATTTCGCCACTTTATCTGCCTTTAGTCGCAGTTTTTCTTCATCATTGCATTGATCAGTAGTTTTCAAGATTCTCTGTTCCTCTCTTGCAGGGGTGGTGTCAGTAGTGGCGGGAATTATTGTCCAATACTGTGTAGGTCCATTGTAAATAGATTCTAGTAGATTCTCAGAATTGTCCTTGCTTTCTATGAAGTTGATGAATCTTCTGTTCCAGACTGCGTACTCTCCATGTCGGATGATGGGAGGTCTAACATCATTTCCCATGCTGAAAGAGTCCATTGCTTGTGTTTTGGATATGATCGTTGACGTGTATTGTGAGGAAAGTTGGAATTGAATTTTGCGAATTGAAGAAGTGACGTGTTACTTTGCGAATAGATATGTGGGTTCGCAAGGTTGACCAGGTTCGCAAAGTGAGTAATGTTAGCAAAGTTCACACGGTTCGCAAAGTGAGTAGGGTTCGCAAGGTTCACACGGTACGCAAAGTGAGTAAAGTTCGCAAAGCAGTTGTGAGTTCGCAAAGTGTCAAGAGATCGCAAATTGTGTTGAATTCGTGAAGTAAACTGGAGTTCGCAAAGTGAGCGAAGAACGCAAAGTAGTCTGAGTTCGCAAAGTGATCTAGTTCAAATGAGTTCGCAAAGTGGTCCAAGTTCGCAAAGTAATCAAGAGGTCGCAAAGTTCTGATTTTGCGAATTGATAACTGGATTCGTGAAGTGAGAAAGAACCTGATGCGTTGATCTTTGAAAATCTAACGGTTCGGGGACTTTGAACTCTCAAAGTAGAACTTTGCGAAGTGTCGATGCGCAAACTTAAAAAAGAAAAAACAACCAAGTGAAATGAAGGAGCCGCAAAGCGAAAGAAATCCTTGAGTTCGCAAACCTAGTTCCCAAAAGAAATTCCGTGCGCAAACTCAAGAACAGTCTGAGAAACAGAGCTGTTCTTCAAGTGTTTTAGATAGAAATCCAACAAATCTGACACAGCCTTCACGGAAACCAATTTGATAGCTCAGAACTGATAGTTCCACAAACTCGCCTTAACAAAAAAAGAATATCTTCGAGAATAGTTGATGTAGATGAGTCTGAGCTTTGCGACAGATAAACTACCACACAAGAACTCACCCTGCTAAAATCTTTAAAGCTTGAAATGAAGTTTCCTCACCTGCACGCTTGCTCTGATACCACTTGTAATTCCAGATTATCCAAGAACACTTCAACAGATTTAACCTTCGTAATATTTGAATAATGTGCTATAGAGGTTTAGTGTTGAATACGTGAGGGTTTTGCAAATGGAAAACTTGATTAATGCTTGTTAGGGTTTAAGCTTAAATACCTTGAGAGGTATTTAAGCTTATTGGGCCCCTAACAAGCCCATTACAAACACAACCCAAATACATAAGATAATACATCGTAAAGAAATTACAAGACTTAGAATAATGTTTTGGACACCTATAATATTCCTAACATATTGAGTCTTTGATCGAGCGTGTTGTGATTCAAAGGAGATAGGTTCATCCTATTTTTTGTTGGGTCCAACTTGCGAAATTAAATCCCCAAAATTGTTTTTACTTTTTATTGTGTCGAGTCGATTTTCAGTTCGGTTTTTCTTTGTTTACGTATGTTTTAAAGTCAATTGTATCGAGTCCAAATTCTTTCAAGGACGATCTTTAAATCCAGCGTGCTCGTCTTTCGAGTTCGTATCAGTTGTTATCAGAGCTAATTTCCTTGATAAAAACGTTTTCTAGAGTAAAAAAAATACGTTTTGAATCTGTTTTGAGTTTTCAGTCCACCTTCGTGTTTTAGTCTTTGGAGTCCCACTTTTATTTTCTTTCAAGTACTTTCAGTCCCTTTGTGTCTTGTTATTTTGTTGGTTGCCTTGAGGGTTGATTATCGAAAAGAAAAAATATAGAAAAAAAAGAGAGCAAATAAACGAGTGACCAGCCCCATACACAAGCCGAGAGAAATCATTCATGTGAGATCACTTTTCGGGTAAAGAGGAAAATAAGGAAAGTATAGGCGCAATTTCTTTGGTCAAGGAGAACATTTGGATTCGAGGACGAATCATTTCCAAGGGAGAGGGGATGATACGATCACAAACACATGCACAACCCCCGAGCAGACCCGCTCCACAACTTGATCAGTCCAATGACACAATCCGAAAAAAAAATTCAATATACAAAGCCTGGAAATGCTAATGTAATTGAAGATTTGGACCTCGAAGAAAGGAATCATGACATGATGGTTAAATCAAGCCTTTTAACATCAAATTTCAGTCCAAACGAGTGAAGGAAATTGAGGCCCATTCAAGTGACGAAAATTCAAGGAATTTGAAGAGTTTCTGCTTACTTCCAAAATACGTTAGTTGTCAAATTATCTATTAAGTCTAGTCGAAGTGTCTCTCAGTTTTTGTTGCTTATTAAATGTTGGTTAAGCATTTGGAAGGTCATTCCCATGCACTATTTAAGTAGGATCATTTGTATGCTTTTAAAAACTTTGGTTCAATGAATAAACATATGTGTTTATTTCCTTTTGCGAGTTTATGGTAAAACTCAACACGGTTTTTGCAATGCAATTCCAACCCAACATATCAGCTAGTCTTTACTTGCGGTTTAACTAGTTGTGGCGTCAGCCTTTCACTTTGTTTGCGTCCTTAGAAGTAAGGTTCTAGGCTAGTTCTAATATTGTCTTTCGCGGATGAAACATTGTCGAGAGTCGAATCTATGATCGTGTTAGTTGTGATACAAAGGAGATAGGTTAATCCTATTTTTGTTGTGTTCAGCTTACGAATATCTTAGTCTCTTAAACTGCATTTGTATTGAGTCTTTGATCGAGCGTGTTGTGATTCAAAGGAGATAGGTTCATCCTATTTTTGTTGGGTCCAACTTGCGAAATTAAATCCCAAAATTGTTTTTACTTTTTATTGTGTCGAGTCGATTTTCAGTTCGGTTTTTCTTTGTTTACGTATGTTTTAAAGTCAATTGTATCGAGTCCAAATTCTTTCAAGGACGATCTTTAAATCCAGCGTGCTCGTCTTTCGAGTTCGTATCAGTTGTTATCAGAGCTAATTTCCTTGATAAAAACGTTTTCTAGAGTAAAAAAAATACGTTTTGAATCTGTTTTGAGTTTTCAGTCCACCTTCGTGTTTTAGTCTTTGGAGTCCCACTTTTATTTTCTTTCAAGTACTTTCAGTCCCTTTGTGTCTTGTTATTTTGTTGGTTGCCTTGAGGGTTGATTATCGAAAAGAAAATATAGAAAAAAAAGAGAGCAAATAAACGAGTGACCAGCCCCATACACAAGCCGAGAGAAATCATTCATGTGAGATCACTTTTCGGGTAAAGAGGAAAATAAGGAAAGTATAGGCGCAGTTTCTTTGGTCAAGGAGAACATTCGGATTCGAGGACGAATCATTTCCAAGGGAGAGGGGATGATACGATCACAAACACATGCGCAATGCCCGAGCAGACCCGCTCCACAACTTGATCAGTCCAATGACACAATCCGAAAAAAAAATTCAATATACAAAGCCTGGAAATGCTAATGTAATTGAAGATTTGGACCTCCAAGCAAGGGTTCAAGACATGATGGTTAAATCAAACCTTTTAACATCAAATTTCAGGCCAAATGAGTGAAGGAAATTGAGACATATGCGACATGCGATGATGAACTGGAGTGTGATTTTTGCGGATGCCAACATCTCACTAGTGAATGCAAGTATAATCGTTACGAGCCTCTTCACATTCTCCCTCGTATGATTACTTTACTCCACCTCAAAAAGAAAGAGCCGCTTGGGAGATAGCGCTCGAAAAGATGGCAGTGTCCTATGAGCCACCATTAATTGAAAGACATGCCCAACAACATATTACTCCACCTCGTACAACTACTTCTACGAGTTTTCAGAGTCTAAAAGCGGAGATGAAGAATCTGACGGCCCAATTGGAAAAGCTAAAAATGCAATGTCTGAACGCGAATAAGAAGTACCCTCGAATCACATTGATTCAAATCCAGAAGAGCACATAGAAGCCATTCCATTTAATTGTGAAATAACTCTAGAACCGGTGTTGGAACCAAGTGAAGCTAACAATGAGATCGAGTTAGAAAAAATCGATCAACCCACAGAGGCTACTGTAGATTTCGTTCCAGGAGAACCGAGTCTCCCAGGAGTTCTTGAGGATACTATATTTTCCATGGAGTTGGAGGATCGCCAAGACACTAGTGAGGATGAAAGCGAGAATTTCGCAATATATGATGTCGTGGAAAAGAGAAAGATATAGCCTGAGACTTTCGATCCGATTCTACGCTTGGTTATGAAGTCAACATATCATTCAGATAGCATATTCACGGAGGAATTCATTAAGGCATCGATGATCGTTGATTTCACCATTATTTGGGAGCCGAAAGTCGGCCCATGGAGAGAGTTTAAAGATTGCTACCACGCAAAGCTGTACTATTCTGAGATCAGACTTCTCTCCAAAAAGATGAAATCAAGGTGTGCAGAGTCGTGGACCTTCAACACGAACGAGAGTCGAGCTAACGACTAGCAGCGCTTCTTGGGAGGCAACCCAAGGCCTATCGATGCATATATATTATTCCTATCTACTATATGTCCTATTTTATTTTTCTAATAAAAATTCGAAATCACGGTTCCGCCTAGTAATGTCATGTTTTCTCGCAGGCTCGTAACTAGTTTGGGGGTGGTCCGTTCGCGATGGTTGCTTGTTTTACTTTGGAGCAACAAAGTCCTCTACATCGATCGACCAAAAATTCAGGGCAGTTTCACTTCAACTCTCTCTTTGATTTTATTTTACACATTGAGAACAATGTGTTATTTAGTTTGGGGGTGGGATGTGACACATGCTAGACTTAATATACTCACATGTTTAGGCTTCGACGTATTTCGGTCTTTTTAGTGGGTATAACTGATGAAGGTTGCAATTTGAACGTCATCTGTGGAATCTCCTGTCTATGATGAAAATTTTTAAAATTTTACCGTGTCGTGATATGATTCGATGAATTGAGTGTGATAGTCTCACATGTTGCATTCTTGTGATATTAGCATGATTATTTGGCTATATTGACTACTTTAGGAGAGTATCTCGTATCATGAAGCACAAACCCAGTCATATATGTGAGTTCTTGAGCCTTCAGAAAAAATTCAGAGCAACCCATTATGCTCGGTGTTTATTCTTGAGTGACACGCATGGACTGAATATTTTCGAACTTGCTCTGTTATGCATGGCAATGGTTACTATGTGGATTTTTGTGTGCGAAAATCAGAAGGGCAATAGGATTGAGTCATTGACCTATATATTTCCCTACTTTACGTATTTACCACCCTGAGCCCCGTTGAGCCTTATTTGACTTAATTGTTGATTTGGAGCCCACATATTTAGTTTGATTTCCTCAAATTTAGCCTATACGACCCCATATCAACGTGTTTATTTATCGATATCGTGAAAAGTGGCTTGTTGGTTAAGAAGGAGCTAATCATCGATGAATGTTAGTTATGAACTCGTCCTATGATATAGATCTCTCGTCGTAATATTGTAGCGGACTAGAAACCTCTCTCTTCGATAAGACGTCCAAAAAAAAAAGATAGGAGGGGCTGGTTCGACAAAAAAGAAAAAAAAGAAAAGAAAAAAAAAAGAGAAAAAAAATGTAGGCGAAAAGAAAAAAAGAAAGCGAGCGAGAAGAGATAGAAAATGAAAAATGATGAGTTGAGAAAAATAGGCACGGCGTTAGAAGAGCGAAATAAGTTGTGAGAAGAGCGATTCGGTGATTAACACGTTTGATACTTTTAGCTCACATTCCCATATGACGCACCTTTGAAAACCCAAGCCCCATTACAACCCTTTATGAAAGACCCTTTGATTCGTGCATGACTTCTTCTATGTGACTATGATGTGATATAATGTATTAATGTTATTTGTTTAATAGCCAAAATGATTAATTTACTTTTCAATTTTTAGGAACGCGAGGTTCACGACAGCCTTCGTTACTCGAGGAGCGGCGATTATGACGAGTCCATCCACTTACTGGAGCAGATGGATAACTTGTTTATCTCGCATCGCCAAATTCGACGAAGCAGTGAGGCCGGACCATCTCACGTACATGAGACCGGACCATCTCACGTACATGACGTCGGACCATCTCAAGTGCACGAAGCTGTTAACCCGTCCTTCCTTGACGATTTTTCGCCCTTCTTGCAATTATCTGCAGCCCAACACAGCTCACAGCCAGATTATATGGATCATCAGGTGTGTTAAATTATTTTAAATTTATTATGCATTATTTTAAATTAAAAGCCCTTAAATTATTTACTAAAACTTAACACATCTTAGGCGTTTACGACACCTTCACCACAATCGCGACGTCCTCTCAGTCCGGTAGATGATGCGGAGCAAGGTAACCGTCGAGGAAATAGAGTTCGTAGGCCAGCTCGTTGAGGGATCCGCAGTCATTTGGCGCATCATGACAGATAGATCGTTATGTGAAGCGTTATTTTTTTCTGTAATCATATGCTTTCGAAAAATTTGAGCTTGGGAATTATTATTATATTTATTATGATTATTATTCTTATTATTGTATTTGTTATTGTTATTAAGCTTATTATTATCTTTATTATGATTATTATAATTATATTTATTGTTGTTATTATTGTTATTATTATTAGTATTATACTTATTATTATATTACTCGTCATTATTGTTATTATATTTATGATAATTATTATTATTGTTATTATTATATTTATTATTATTATTGTTATTATTATTAGTATTATACCTATTGTTATTATTAATATATTTATTATTGTTATTAATATTATTATTGTTTTTATTATTATTAAGAAATCAATATTGAATTTCAGTGGATAAACAAGACTAAAACGGTGAAGACAACGAGTGTATTATTTTCATCACCGTCCACATTGTCTAGCACGAGTTTCACCCCTGTCCATCTCATTCCTGATGCGACTTTGATTATATCTACCGGGACCAGTTCTCTCTCGACGAGACTCGTTATGAATAAGAGTACAATCTTCGGGCGTCCAGTAACGTTCATCGTGCAATGGTTCAAAGGTACCTTCATATGTCTTCAAATACTCCACCTTACTGTAATACTACGTCACTAAATTACCGGAGTGAATTTGCCATTGACGACAAGCCGCTTGTGCGTGAGAACATGGGATGTTATACCTGCTCCAATTTCCACACGTACATGTTCTATCATTGATCCTTACCGCATATGTGCGCTGATGAATCCCAGATGTTATGACTTCTGCTGTATGTTGTCAGACATCAAAACGGTATACAACGTGATCCCAAGATTCTGCCCCGTCAAACTTTGAAACATTCTCGTTGCATAACGTGACCAATCAGTTTCATTATTCGCCATTAGTGACGATGCTTCTTGAAAGCGATCACGAAATACTGTACGCACCTGTGAATTTTAGAAATAAAAGAAGAAGTCATAACAACAAAATTAAAATAAAAAAACTAAGGTCGTGATTAGAGCTTACCTATGAAAAGTGAAATCGACGATTGCTCTTGCGGGTAGCATTCGAGCACCTTTTAATACCCCGTTGAGCCCTTCTGAAATATTAGTCTTCATGACACCACATCGATGACCGCCATCCTGTACGAGTGTCCATTGCTCGACGTTTACTTTTTCTAACCAAGGCTTCGCACGTTCATTAATTTCTGCAATCTGAGACATAATGCGATTGAATTTTTCCAAAGTTGGGGCAGTACCGGCTCTATGACATAGATCCTTCAATTGTTGATTCTTGAATTTTTTTATGTATGTTTTTACATGACGAAGACAGAAGAGATGCACTCCATTTGGGGACAAAAGAATTCAGTGTCTCGTACTGCTCCCACAAGACCTGCACACACCATATACGGCCACTAAAAGCCCCTGATTTTACGAAAATACCGAGTAAATTACATTACTTAGATGAAATACATTAGTGACGATCCGTAATAAGGCAAACCGATTGATTCTCAAAAACAAATGTGTTCAAATGGTTAAGGAACCAAGTCCATGAGTGCGTACTTTCTGCCGTGATATGCTAGGGGAAAGACGTTTTGGTTGGCGTCCAGCGACGTAGCAATCAATAATTTGTGTCTATATTTGGAGTATAAATGCGTACCATCGACACAAACAACTTTGCGACAATGTCTGAAGCCATCGATGCTCGGTTTAAAAGCCCAAAAAACATACCCGAGTTGAAAGTGTCCAGGTCTCCCTGTCTGCATATAGAGCCACTTCACGATTGTCCCTGGATTGTAATGCTGCAACGCCTTTATAAATGTTGGGAGTTTGGTAACAGACTCTTCCCATGTACCGTAAACATTTTTTTATAGCTCTTTTCAAACCATGTCAAGCTTGAATATATGAGATTTCGTAGCCATATTTATCTTTCACGAGTTGTTTGACATTCTTGGGTAGGAATTGCGGATCGACTTTCACGGTTCCAGCCAACAAATCAGCAATAAAATTTCGAGAGATATTACGGTGTGTGCTCACCAGCTCAGTCATATAGCAAGTGTCTGGTCCTTCAAATTTTGTAATAGACCAGTAACATTTTTTGGCTTGAAGGATGCCTTCAGTCTCCAAGGGCAATCAGTTGTGTGATCGCATTGAACACTCCAACGTGTACTGCTGCTCTCGTTGACGTAATACTCGCGTCTAGCAACCCTGATCGAAAAATCGTCGACGGCACGTTGTAAATGTTTCTTAATTGGAAAAATCATACCTCGACAAAACATAGGATTATCTTTGTCGTAAACTCCCCGTAACCACCGTAGTTGTCACCACCAGGAGGTGGCATTTTGTACGTTTGGAAAAATGGGACCGACTAAAAAATCGTTGGGGCAGCAGAGTCTAGTGGAGTGGTATCATCTGGCACATCGTCGTCGTTGTTCTCATCGGGTTCGTTGGGATCGGGTAACTGGGACAGTGGATCCTCATCGTCTGCTTCCGAATCACTAACATCAACGTCTTCCCCGGGTTCGGGCACGAAATCTGGCTCAGGTTCTAACACGGATTCCACCATATTGAATGGAACACCAAGCGTCGGCATCTCCAGGGAAACATTGCTGAATCCTGCCGTAACTGAGACAATATCGGGAAAATCCGGACATGTATAAACTCGAAGAACCAACTTCAAACGTAGGAAACTCGCGTTCGCTCCTCAAAATTCCGACAAGGCTCTTCGTTCAAATCAAAATTTGAATTTTCAATCATTACAACAAAAACCTCAAAACAAGTGTTCTCCGAATCAGGATGTATGAAAATTTGTAAATCGTTGTCGTTGGAGATTTGGAGTAGCTGATGAAAGAGGCGGGAATGTTGAACGTATTCATTTTTTGCATGGACAATCAACGAACAACGACTGCTATCAGCACCCGTAATTTCGAACAACAACGACATAAACTCCGAAAAACTGGTATTGTGTAGAACCCGAGCCCCCGTAAGCTAAATGACTAATAAATTTCAAACATGTTTTTGGAGGATGTGAAGATTTCGTGTATTAGTTATATGCTTATGTGAATTATAAGAATTTTGTGCATTAATATGTGCTACATGATTTTATTTATTTCGTGAATTTAACTATGTAGATAATATTTAACAAAGTAGGAATCTTTGAAAATTTATAATGAGGGGAAATATAATGAGGTGAAAATTTAGGAAATAATAATAACACTAGTGAGGATAAAGATTGGGCAAAAATTTTAATTGGGCTAGGATTAAATTCAAACTTAAAGGCCCAAAGCATTTGAGATAAACCTTAGGAAACAAGTTTCCTTAAATAAAGGGCAAATCACGTTAACCTAGGCTTCCTTCACCATACTTTTGGTAGCAAAATATCTAAACCTTCACTTTTATAAATCAAAGCCTAAGGAATTTTCTCACACTAAGGACGTGAGATATAGAGAGAAGGAAGAGAAGTAGATCTTGAGCATTTGGAAAGGTATGTAATCTTTACCATGATTTTCACTTTTTAGGTTGTGTTTTTAGGTCCTAAGTTTGGGTTTAACATGTCTAGGGCACTAGTACACAAAAAAAAAAATACGCATAAGCCGTGTGTTAAGATTAGTGGGATTTTAGAGTTTGAATGTTCATGAGATATTCATAGATGTTATTGAGAAAAGGTACACTTAGATCGAAAGTGTTGATGTTCGCGGGTCAAAAAGATGTTAATGCGACTTGGGATCGTGAAAGGTAGGTTTCACGAACTCTAGATCACGAACCTTTAGCGAAATGAAGATCGCGAATTCACACGAGGTTTGCATTAGCATGAACCCGCGAAATAAGGCAGTTCGCGAATTGGGGTCGCGAAGCATGAATCTCATGAACTATGAGTGATTCGCGAACCCTTGAGATGAAGTTCGCGAACCCTAAAAGGTTCAAACGCACGAATTCACGAAATGAAAAGGTTCACGAACTCGAGATTTCGCGAACTCAATAGGATCACGTGCATGAATCTGCGAAATGTAAATTTGGCGAACTCATGATGGCTTTCACGAATTATTAGTATGATGGCTTTCGCGAATTATGGGGTAAGGGCTTCAAGCATGAATTCGCAAAAATAAAGTAGGAAGGAATTCGCAAATTGTACTAGGTTAGCAAATAGGAAGAGTTCGCGAAACATGAAAGGGTGTTCACGGGTCGAGTAACTCGCGAACCATTTGGACGGGGGAGTTCGCCAACTCAAGAAGCTTCATTGCATGGGTTCGCGAAGCACAATGAGCGAGTTCTGCGAATTGTATGATAAGCTAGGCACGTCACGAATCCATGAATATTTCACGAATCGAGTGGGAGGATAAGTAGAATTCGTGAAATGAGAAGTGCCGAACTATTTGGGGATCGCAAATTAGGCATGAAGCCATTGACTTCGCGAACCGCGAGTTAGGAAATACCTTTCGCGAGTTGAGTTTGCGAATTGTGTGAGGTTGGGGTAAAATACTTCGCGAACTGAGCTGTAAGATAGGTAGACTTCGCGAAACACATATGCAATAGACATTTCACGAATTCTAAGGATTAGTTCGCGAATCGAGAAGGTGTAAACCATACTATACGAATTAGGAATAAATTTGGCGAGCTTGGGAAATTCGCGAATTAAGAGGGATGTTCTAGACTTCGCGAAATTAAGAGACAAGTAGTAAAATCACAAAATTTTACCGTCTTAAGCAAAGTGAATTCGCGAAGAGTGCATTTACGAACATTAATAGAAATTAACTATCCTTCAACTATCAAGTCAAAAATGATAATACAATATCTTAAGAATTTCGAGTACTCAGTTAATCAAATAATTAGAATAGCATACTGACATTTAATATTTTGTTCTAACGTCGAAACTTAGAAAATCCCTCGGATCAGTAGCTAGAATTCTACAGACGACAGGTAAGTGGAAATTCATCGACGACACATAACTTACTTCCGTGTGCCTAACGTTACATGACTATGTGCCTGATGTATGTGACTACGTGCTTCCATGACTACATGATTTCGTGAATTAATTGATACATTTCTACGTGGTAAGTATATTCGGCGACCTTTTACATTGCATATTCACGAGCATGCACGATCATGTGTGGAGGTAAGTGTGAGATGAGTCTGCATATGATGTATCTCTTGAAAGCGAATGATACTTGCCGATATGGGCATTTGTTGTCGACTCGCAGTTGAGTCATGGCTAACTATTATGTCACTAGGGCAGCATTGAGCGTCGTCGTTATATATATGTATATTTATGTTATACTAGGGCAGAGACCCGTTGGCAAAAGGGCCGTATATGTATTATATATATTTATTTTATATTAGGGCAGAGACCCGTCGGCAAAAGGGCTATATTATATATATATATATTTATTTATTTATTTTATATTAGGGCAGTGCACGTTGGCGAAAGGGCCGTATATGTATTATATATGTATACTTATTTGATATTAGGGCAGTGCACGCTGGCGAAAGGGCCATACACATATTATACATATATAATTATTCTATATTAGGGCAGTGCTCGTTAGCGAAAGGGCCGTATATCTATTATATATATATATATATATATATGTTATGATTGGGCGATGCCCGTTGGCAGTAAGGCCGTATATATGTACTTATGTTATGATTGGGCGATGCCCGTTGGCGACATGGCCGTATATATGTACTTATGATATGATTGGGCAATGCCCGCGGCGGTAAGGGGCGACCTGGAGGGTGCGACCTGAGGGTATAAGCGACACAGGGTGGAACCCTGGTGTAGGCAACCTCAGCGTGGGCTACCAGCGTGAGCGACCGTCGGCTGCCGGGGACGACCGGGTACATATGGCGACCTAGGGGAACGATATGCATCCTAGGATATGGCCATCCTGCGTGGACCGCTGTCGTATTTGTCCTTGATGGACGTGAGCTCATTTGTGGTGCATAGTAAGATTAGCCGATGGCCCTAAGTAAAGCTAGTATGAGTTATAAGTGCATCGGCGTGGATTGGCTTTGCGGGGGTTGTCACGTGCATTCATGCATAATTTTCGCCTACTGAGCCACGGCGGCTCACCCCTTACATTATGTGTTGTAAGTGTGAGCGAACACGGTACGTGATCGCCTAGCTGGCAAGGCATCCTTTTGAAGCTTCCGAGCGTCTTTTGGGGGTGGTGTGTGCATGGATGACGACCTGTGAGGCCGGACGCATAGGACTCTTTTGCTGCGTATGTGTACACGTCCCGTGTAATTAGGACTAGCATGTAAATATGAACTCATGTATTCCTTTGAGCATGTAGCGGACGACTTCCTTTATGAAAAAGGAAAAATTTCATACGCATTTTCGCACGCTTTTTAAATTAACGTATCGTAGGCACTTAAGAATACGCTAGAATAGGTAGCGATGGCTAGGGTTGCTACATATTGCGACGTATTCGCCTATACGCAATAGGACGGATACTATATTTTACGTCACTTTTGTGTTGTGTTTAAAAATCGTAAGGGGGGTGGGTATTTATAGAGATGTAACTCGTAAGAAATAATTACGAGTTACATAAATTATTGTATCAGCATGCAATGCACGTAACTCGTAGACACTACATACGAGTTAATCTAATTATTCGTATGAATTATTGCAATAACTCGAGTAACTCGTAACTACTAAATACGAGTTATTGACTGACATTGCATGGCCATGTAGGTTGGTCGGCCACCAACGTATTTCGTAAGCTATTTTTACGAGTTAGTAACTCGTATAAATTGTATGCGAATTACTTGGCAAATTTTTTTACACAAACGCCACGTCAGATCAGCAGGCCACCGTGTACCGATAGTTCGTATGTTTTTTATACGAGTTACGAACTCGTAAAAATAACTAACGAATTTCTCTATTTTATTAATGATTTTCATTTCGTGTTTATTTTGTTAATGAGTTACTTTTTTTTAATTATTTAATTTAAAAAGCCCCTTAAAATTAAGCAAACATTTTATTAGTCATACCTAATAATGATTTCAAGGTCTCCACGTGGACCCTAAGTCCTTTGATTTGATAGGGTAATATTATTATGGGGCAACATCAACTAAATCTCCATTCCCTTATTTTCCATCAACTAACTCCCTATTACATATCACTTATTAGCAAACTCCCTAAATCAAAATTATCTTATACATTACTCCCTATGGACAATTTTACCCCTCTTTTATTTATCTTTCTTCTCCAACACATTAATTGAAGCACCACGTAAACAACCCTGAACTGGTAAAGCTATCGCCGGCGACATAACAGCCCTTGCCCACGACGGAAAAGCTCCGAGCTTGCCTAATTTACCGTGGGCTTCTCGGTCTAGGTAAGTTGAGGTAGGTTTTTGTTGGTTTTTTTCACTGTAGGTTATCCCTTTCGATATTCTTAACCTCGATCGAACGATTTTGAGTTAGGGAACACTCCGGTGGGTTTTACAATGAACGTTCGTGGCAATAGCATCGACCTATATTGGGTATCGAGTTGTGGGTATCGAGATTAGGTGTCGAGGTGTGGGTGTTGCGCTTTGGGTGTGTAGCTGTAAAAAATTGAATTTTCCTCATGTTTTCTACAAATTAGCATAATGTGGGTGTCGACGGAGGTTAGTATTTGGTTAAAATTTGGCTGACTTATTGTTTAAAGCAATTTATTATATGCAGTACCAAAGTATATTGAATTACAGTACCCACATTTTCTTCTATGAAGTATATTTGAAGCTCGTATCATATGGTAATGGTTTGTTGTTTTACAGGTCATATTTACGATCTATGTTGTCTACGAATGTCTTTGGTGGGCTCACGTTTCCATATGCAAAAATAAGAAGAAGTCATATTTCTTGTTTGATCAATGAAACCATAGGTTATGACACATTCTTTTTTCAGTAGGTTGCCGATAGGTGATCGCACATTCTTACGTCGATTTGTATTTTATTACGATGTTGGTGGACAAATGGTATTAATATTCTCGATATGTTTAATAGTAATATTGTTGATGGGTGATGATATTAGTATTGTCGATATATTGATATCAATACAACTATTGGATGAATAATGTTAATACTGTGAATGACGTTGTGTTATTGTCGGTGTTCCAATATGTTATTGGTATTACAGATTGGGGTAGGAGTTTCGATAGTTAAAAACATGGTACAGGAAAATACTACAAATCCTACGTATGGTACTACAACCGCTAACTGTATGGTACCACGTAGATCTATCAATTGGTACTACAACCTATGTATTTTAGTACTACAAATTGGGGTAGGAATTTCGATTGTTAGAAACGTGGTACGAAAAAGATACTACAAGTAACATACGTATGGTACTACGCTATCGTAGGGTATGGTACTACGAACATCTATGTATTGCAATTACAAACATATGTAAATTGGTTACAAATTTGGGTAGGAATTTCGATTGTTAGAAATGTGGTACGAAAAACGATACTACAAGTATCATATGTATGGTACCACACTATCGTATGGTATGGTACTACGAACATCTATATATTGATACTATAAACATATGTACACTGGTAGTACAAATTGGGATAGGAATTCTGATTGTTAGAAACGTGGTACGAAAAAGATACTACAGCTAACAGAAGTATGGTAGCAGAATTTCGTAAGGTTTGGTACTACGAACATCTACGTATTGGAACTACAAACATATGTATATTGGTACTACAAAATTGGGTAGGAATTTCGATTGTTAGAAATGTGGTACGAAAAAGATACTACAAGTAACATACGTATGGCACTACGCTATCGTAGTATATGGTACAACGAACATCTATATATTGGTACTATAAACATATATATATTAGTACTACAAATTGGGGTAGGAATTCCGAGTTAGAAACATGGTACGAAAAAGGTACTACAAGTAACAGATCTATGGTACTACACTATCGTAGGGTATGGTACGACGAACATCTACGCATTGGTACTCTAAACATATGAATATTAGTACTACAAATTGGGGTAGGAATTCCGATTGTTAGAAACGTGTTACGAAAAAGATACTACAAGAAACCAACTCATGGTACTACACTTGATTATGATATGGTACTGCAAAAATCTATATAGTGGTACCGTACATATAAGTATATTGGTACTACAATTTGGGGTAGGATTTCGATTGTTAGAAACGTCGTACGAAAAAGATACTACAAGTAACATATTTATGGTACTACACTATCATAGGGTATGGTACCACTGACATCTATATATTGGAACTACAAATATATGTATATTGGTACAACAAATTTGGGTAGGAATTTCGATAGTTTGAAACATGGTACTAAAGAGATACTACAAGTAACACACTTATGGTACTACACTATGGTAGGGTATGGTACTACGAACATCTATATATTGGAACTATAAACATATATATATTGGTACTACAAATTTGGGTAGGAATTTTGCGACGCCGTCCGAGTTATTTTTGGTCCGCGACTATGTTACCATAGTTATAAACACTTTATTGATGATTTGATATCAATATTGGTGGGCTAACATTTAGAATTAGGGATTATTACGTTGAAACCCCAACTTTCTTTCTACTTATTATGATACTAGTAAGAACATCTTACTACGTAGTCAAGATTTTCGATCGAGTGAAAGTGAGTGTTTATATTTTATGTTACCATGTGTTTTAATTTTATTATTTGACGTATTTTGGAAGTTCACATGCCTTATTTGCACAATAATCTACGCTTTTTCGATAATTTAAAATGTGGTACGGAAAAGATACTATAAGTTACCTAATCATGGTACTACACTAGATTATGATATGGTACCTCAAACATCTATATATTGGTACTATACATATATGCATATTGGTACTACAAAAACTGGATAGGTATTCCGATTGTTAGAAACATGGTACGAAAAGATACTACAAGAAACATACGTATGGTACTACACTATCGTAGGATATGGTACCACGAAAATCTATATATTGGAACTACAAACATATTTATATTGGTACTACAAATTTGGGTAGGAGTTTTTCGACACCCTCCGAATTATTTTTGGTCCGTGACTATGTTACCATAGTTATAAACACTTTACTGATGATTTGGTATCAGTATTAGTAGGTTAATGATTAAAATTATGGATTATTACGTTGAACCCCCAACTTTCTTTCTACTTATTATGATACTAGTAAGAACATCTTACTACGTAGTCAAGATTTTCGATCGAGTGAAAGTGAGTGTTTATATTTTATGTTACCATGTGTTTTAATTTTATTATTTGATGTATTTTGAAAGTTCGCATGCCTTATTTGCACAATAATCTACGCGTTTTCGAAAATTTAAAATGTGATACGGAAAAGATACTATAAGTTACCTAATCATGATACTACACTAGATTATGATATGGTACCTCAAACGTCTATATATTGGTACTATACATATATTTATATTGATACTACAAATTTGGGTAGGATTTTCGTTTGTTAGAAACGTGGTACGAAAAAAGATACCACAAGTGACACACGCATGGTACTACACTATCGTAAGGTATGGTACTACGAATATCTACATATTGGAACTACAAACATATATATATTGGTACTACAAATTTGGGTAGGAATTTTTCGACGCCGTCCGAGTTATTTTTTGTCCTTGACTATGTTACCATAGTTATAAATACTTCACTGATGATTTGGTATCAATATTGGTGGGCTAACATTTAGAATTAGGGATTATTACGTTGAAACCCCAACTTTCTTTCTACTTATTATGATACTAGTAAGAACATCTTACTACGTCGTCAAGATTTTCGATCGAGTGAAAGTGAGTGTTTATATTTTATTTTACCATGTGTTTTAATTTTATTATTTGACGTATTTTGGAAGTTCACATGCCTTATTTGCACAATAATCTACGCGTTTTCGGTAATTTAAAATGTGGTACGGAAAAGATACTATAAGTTACCGAATCATGGTACTACACTATATTATGATATGGTACCTCAAACATCTATATATTGGTACTATACATATATGCATATTGGTACTACAAAATTGGATAGGTATTCCGATTGTTAGAAACATGGTACGAAAAAGATACTACAAGTAACATACGTATGGTACTACACTATCGTAGGATATGGTACCACGAATATCTATATATTGGAACTACAAACATATGTATATTGGTACTACAAATTTGGGTAGGAGTTTTTCGACACCGTCCGAATTATTTTTGGTCCGTGACTATGTTACCATAGTTATAAACACTTTACTGATGATTTGGTATCCGTATTAGTAGGTTAATGTTTAAAATTATGGATTATTACTTTACAACCCCAACTTTCTTTCTACTTATTATGATACTAGTAAGAACATCTTACTAAATAGTCATGATTTTTGATCGATTGAAAGTTAGTGTCTATATTTTATGTTACCCTGTGTTTAATTATATTATGTGCCGTATTTTGGAAGTTCTCATGCCTTATTTGCACAATAATCTACGTGTTTTCGGTAATTGAAAACGTGGTACGGTAAAAGATACTACAAGTAACCTACTCGTGGTACTACACTAGCGTACGTTACGGTACCACAGACGTCTATATATTGGTACCGCAAACATATCTATATTGGTACTGCAAATTAGGGTATGAGTCTCGATAGTTAAAAAACATGGTACATGAAGAATACTATAAGTAACCTACGTATGGTATTACACTAGCTAACGATATGATACCACAAATATCTATTTACTGGTACTACAATATATGTGTATTGGTACTACAAATTTGGGTATGAATTTTTCGACGCCATCCGAATTATTTTTGGTCTGGTAAAGATACTACAAGTAACCTACTCGTGGTACTATATTAGCTTATTATATGGTACCACAAACGTCTATATATTGGTATACAAATATATGAATATTGGTACTACAAGCATTTTTCAGGTATTATCAAAATAATGGGAGCATAAAACAAGTCTCAAGCAGAACCTCAACCTCCAAAACATAAAAAATGTCTAAGAACAGGTTCATTGAATCTCAACCTCAGAACAACATATCAGTCTCAAGTCTAAAATCTTACGAACATTGATAATATCATTCAAAACAAGTGGAATATAAAACCAATAGGATCTTTTAATATTGTGGAAGCCATGGAGCAACGATATGCTTCGACTTCGACATCGTCAAGATACCTTCCACGATCTGTAGGTCCGGCGATGTATTTTATCCATGGACATTGCAACATGTACACCGCAATCCACGCCCTCCGGATTCTTCTCCCTCGTGTACGTAAATAAAGTATCATTAATTATGTAATGCAGTACTAAAACCCATTTACAAACAGTACCATATTCAAATAACATACAGTACCATGACAACAAGCAATTACCTTACAGTCGAAACTTACTCTGTCTCTCTCTCGTTCAACAGATGTGTTGGAAAACGAAAGCTTGGATGTTCGCTTGTTCTCTATCTCGAAACCCTAATTTGAAAGATATCAAATGTAATACCCGAGTCCCGTAAGTAAGCCGACCAATAAATTTGCATACATGTTATATGACTTACGTGACTGCATGAAACCTGTTTTACATATTATATGCCTATGTGGTTGCATACTGTATGCTTATGTGATTTCATGCTACATGTGATATAATAATAATATAGGTACGGAATCTACCATATAGCTAAGGAACTAGAGATGTTACTAGGTAAATCAAATGAAGATATTAGGACTGTAAGAGAATTAGATGTAACACGTAAATTATTTGCATTTTTCGTGTTGATATATTTTTGGGCTCCTCCTATGATATGTGTGATAATTTTAGAACTCTAAAATTATTATAATTTTTGGATAGGATGCTTGGTAGAGAAATTTAAGTTGTAGGGCTAGAGCATAAATTTCAACTTAATTCCGAAAGTCATCAAAGGTCTAATGAAATTTATAATATTAGGTTAAAATAAATTGAACTAATTGGGCCCTAAGTATATTTTCAATTTAAGCAAGTTGTTAAGGATAGATATTAGCATTACTTAAGCCATAAGGGAACAATGATATCATCATGTTGTCCCATCAATTTTGTTCCCAACGAGTAATCCTTATCCTATTTAATAATTATATACTAACAACCAATAGAGAAACCCTCATTTTTAGCTCACAAGTCGAACCAAGGGTTTTGAAGCTAGGAAATCAACAGTTTAAGGGAATTAACGATCAGAAAATCTGAAAATTCAAGGTAAGGTATATTATTTAAACTTAGTATATTTAAATTGTTTCTAAGAGTTGTACACGCTGATAACTATAAGGAATTCATGGGTTATTTTGTTTAGAAAACTGTGGACTCTTAAGATGCGATTTATAATCTTATGAAGTACATGGTATTTTCGAAATTTAATGTTCTTAACTACGTCTGTGATTGGAATTGTTATTAGAGGATCATGATGTTACATGAATTTAAATGACTTCTGTAAGGAGTTCACGAATGATATGATTCCTAGTATGGTGAATGTCGAAACCTTGTTAGCGTGGTAAAATGATGTCGAGATCTTTCCACCACCAAACTCGAGAGGTACTTATAACTCATCTCGAGATTCACCCAAAGCCATATCGAGATCTTTATAAGTAATATGGAAATATACATCTCGAGATTTATCTTGATATCGACATCTTATTATAATTTCGACATGCAGTCTCTACATTTTGTTATAATTTCAATATATGTAATCTCGACATCTGATTATAAATACATATTGACCTTTTATTCATAATCTCGACATGTATATCGAGATCTTTGTGTGTGATAAAAATACATCTCGGCATCTTTTATATTACGGTTTGATTAATCTCGATACATGTTGACTTTGATTTCGAAATCCCACAAATTAAATTCAAGTCTCATATCGAGATCCAAACTTGTGTCGAGATCTTGGGTAGGGTTTAAATGTCGAACTTTCCTATGTATGATATCGAGATCTATTTTATATTATATATCAAGATTTATATCCAACCCTATGTCGAGATTTAAGCTAATATACAACCAAAGATTTTTATGAACTTCAAAATAATATTTTTAATTAAGTTAAAATTCGAAATTTAGGGTTTCGAGATTTATAAGTCAAAACTAGGGTTTTCTAAACTAAGCCAATTTCGTGAAAATAAAATTAGACTAACAAACCCTAATTTTATATGTTCCTATACCTAGGGTTTGAAGATTAGCGACTTACCGGTAAGCTAATAGCTAAGGATACCAGGTAAGTGGAAGTCCCAACTACTACACATAAATATATGTGCATGAAATTATGTGTTATATGGTTATGTGAATTTATGTGACTTCCTACGTGAGTTATTTGCGTTACATGACACGCATGATTTAATACATGATATTATGGCATGACACGCATATTCATGACATGAGCATGTGCACGCACGTTAGAACGAAAGGCATGATATGATAGCGTGCATAATATACGATCGCCTGAGAGCGATAAAGGTTCGCCGATATGGGCGTCTGATGTCGACTCACAGTTGAGTCATGGCTCTTCTATGCTACCATGGTGACGTCGTATGGCGCCGTTAAGACATGACATGTACGCTGCAAAACATGATTTTAGGGCTAATGCCCTCATGGCGGGTCGTGAAACCTGGAGGGTGCGAGCTGAGGGAGTAAGCGACACCGAGGGTACCTCTGGTGTTGACTACCTCAGATTAGGCTACCAGTGTGAAGCGTCCGCGTGGCGTATGAAACAACCTTGGGACAGAAAAGGCGCCCTAGGGTTAGCCTCCCTTGAGTGGGTATTGCCACTTATATTATTTTATCCCTTGTGGATTCGAGCTCCATGATGGTGCATAGCAAGATAGCCGAGGGCCCTACATGACAAGACAAGACAAGGAAAAATATGAGGTCTAGGGAGCACTGGCGCGGATGCCTTTGCGAATTTAGGACACGTGCATGGCATCCATGGCTTTCACTTACTGAGCTTTATAAGCTCATTCCACGAATTTATGTGTTGTAGGTTCACGGGATCACGGTACGTGATCTTTACAAAGGCGAGGCTATTTTTGAAGCTTCCGGAGGACTTCTGAGGTGGCAGTGTGTACATGGATGCGACCTGAGTGGCGGGCCAATAGATTATTTTGAAAACGCATGCGCACTCACCTATGTATTTATGTCCTAGAAATATTTTGTATTGTACAGAACGCTTCCTTTATGTAAAAAGAAAAATTTTGTACGCATTTTCGTATATAGATTTCATTTATATCACATGCAGTCACATAAAATAGTAGTAAGAATGGGCGGTAGGAGTCAGGGGCGCCGCAGGTGGTATCAGAGCTTTCGGTTACAAGTTCTGTAGACTGTCCATGTACACACACTCAAAAGCACGGAAGCGGCCTTGCTAGTAAGAGATAATCGTGATAATCGTGATACAGTGATCCTTCAGCTGACCGAACTCGTTCGCCAGCAATCCGCTCAAATTCAAGAGATGATGCAACAACGAAATACGGGCGGACAATCTAGCAGCGGATTATCTCAAGCAGAAAGGGTTGAGATTGTTGGGGAGCGATTTCGTAAACTCAATCCCCCAACATTTGAAGACGCTATTTACCCTACTGCGGCTGAAGACTGGCTCCGAACTCTGGAAAGCATGTTCCAGTATAGTAGGATTCCAGAAGATGAGAAGGTGTTATGTGCTGCCTTCCTGCTGAGGGGAAGTGCAGGCCATTGGTGGGATACAATTCTCGCCTTTGAAGACCCTATTATAATGACGTGGGACAGGTTCAAGGAGCTCTTTAGGAGCAAATATTTCACCGCCCCAGTACGAGCCCAAAGGATGAATAAATTCATCAACCTACGCCAGGGCCCGATGACCGTAGCAGAGTATATCAAAAAGTTCGAGCAATTATCTCGATTTGCAGCTCACATGGTGAGCACAGATGCGTTGAAGGTGGAGCGTTTCTTGGAAGGACTGAAGCCTGAACTATATAGAGACGTGAACATGGCCGGATCCCAAGGAGCCACTTACGCTCAGGTGGCTGAACGCGCGTTAATGGCTGAACAAGCGGAACTTCGAATTATGCGAGCCCATGAAGCGAAGAGAAAATTTATTCAAGGGCCGAAATGGAGTGGAGGTAGCCCGAAGAAGCCCTTTAATCCCAAGAGTGTCAGACCTAATTTTCAAAACCGACCTGGACCTCCACAACAATTCAATCCTAACCAGGGAAGACCTCCAATGAGCATACCCCCATGTCCCCGGTGCACACGTCGACATCTGGGAGTGTGCTATTCTCAGAATGCAGTATGTTATAAATGTGGCAAGACAGGCCACTTTTCCAAGGCGTGCACGGAAGTTACATCTGGGAGTCAAGCTCCCATTCAAGCTAGGCCACCTACGGTACCTGCTAGGGTTTATACGTTGACTTCTGAAGAGGCGGAGAACAATCCGTCTGTGTCGGCAGGTACTCTCCTTATCCATTCAACCCCGACATGCATATTAGTTGATTCAGGAGCCACGCATTCATTTGCATCTACTAACTACGTGGCGAGACTCGGGGTTACACCTAACCTAGTTAGCTACGAATACAACGTTACCATCCCTCACGGAACCTCTACGAGAACCAACCAAATCTTACGGGATAGCCCCGTAATAGTGAACGATAGAACCTTACCCGTTGATTTGATAGTCATTCCAATGAACGATTATGAAGTAATATTAGGAATGGACTGGCTATCGAAGTACGGAGCAATTATTGACTGTAACCGTAAGCAAGTGACCTTTAACCTAGAAGACAGCGAACCCTTCACATTTATGGGAACTAGCAAGCGTAGTAAGATTCCCAAGATTTCAGCAATGAAGGCACATCGTTTGCTCAAGACAGGATGTGAAGCTTACCTGATATTCGCGATATCATCCGAAGAACGTTTACCCCCGAAGTTAGAAGAAGTCCCAGTAGTACAAGACTTTCCCGATGTATTTCCTGAAGACATACCTGGACTTTCCGCCAGATCGTGAAATTCAGTTCACGATTGACCTAGTACCAGGAGCTGCATCCATCTCTAAGGCACCGTATCGACTCGCTCCAGCTGAATTGAAAGAATTGAGGGAGCAACTGGATGAACTGTTACAAAAAGGGTTCATTCAGCCGAGCTTCTCACCATGGGGAGCCCCAGTTTTATTTGTTAAGAAGAAAGATGTATCGATGCGACTCTGCATCGATTATAGGGAACAGAACAAGATTACGATCAAGAACAAATATCCCATCCCTCGAATTGACGACTTATTCGACCTACTACAAGGCGCAACTGTCTTTTCGAAGATCGACTTAAGGTCAGGATATCACCAATTGAAGATTCGAGAAGATGATGTTCCGAAGACAGCTTTTAGTACCCCCTATGGACATTACGAATTCCTCGTCATGCCTTTCGGGCTGACTAATGCGCCAGCAGCCTTCATGGACCTGATGAATCGAGTATTCAAACCATACTTGGACAAGTGTGTCATCGTATTCATTGATGACATTCTCATCTATTCGAAGACCAAGGAGGAACATGAACAATATTTGAAGATCGTACTGGAAATATTGCGAGAAAAGCAGTTGTATGCAAAATTCAAGAAATGCGAATTTTGGCTCAATCAAGTCGCATTTCTTGGACACGTTATTTTAGGAGATGGAATTTCTGTTGATCCCAGCAAAATCGAGGCTATTAGCAACTGGCCTCAACCGACGAATTTGATAGAAATACGAAGTTTTCTTGGGCTAGCCGGATACTACATAAAATTCATCAAGGATTTCTCCAAAATCGCATCAACCCTGACGAAGCTAACGAAGAAAAATACTCCATTTCAATGGAACGATGCTTGCGAGCAAAGCTTTCAGGAACTTAAGCCACGACTCACTACGGCTCCAGTGCTAACTATCCTTACTGGCACTGGAGGGTTTTCTGTTTATAGTGATGCGTCTAAAAATGGCATAGGATGCGTTCTAATGCAAAACGGAAACGTAGTTGCATATGCTTCCCGACAGCTAAAGGATTATGAGAAGAACTATCCAACACATGACCTTGAACTCGCAGCAGTCGTTTTTGCTCTCAAGATCTGGAGACATTATCTATACGGCGAGCGATGCAAGATTTTTACTGACCAAGAGCCTCAAATACTTCTTTACACAGAAGGAGTTGAACATGAGGCAGAGACGATGGCTAGAATTAGTCAAAGACTACGACTGCTTAATTAGCTACCATCCAGGAAAGGCAAACGTAGTGGCTGATGCACTAAGCCGCAAGACTATAACCACGGAATTACAAAGACTCGAAGTGGAGTTAATACCTATGGGTGAGATTGAGACAAGACTACAGCATTAACACTTCGACCAACATTGATGGAGCAAATTACGAAGGCCCAGAAGAATGATGAATTATATCTGAAAATCAAAGAAGCACCAATAGAGCAAAGATCCACAGATTTTACAATACACGACGACGGAACCTTATATTATAGAAGACGTCTTTATGTTCCTAACGACACCGAACTTCGAAAGACAGTCATGACAAAAGCCCACACTACCGTATACTCTATCCACCCAGGAGCGACGAAAATGTATAGGGATCTACGAGCCAACTATTGGTGGCCAGGGATGAAAAGAGAAATAGCAACATTTGTAAGTCAATGCCTGACATGTCAGCAAATTAAGGCAGAGCACCAACGACCGGCAGGAACCTTGCAATCCCTGCCAGTACCTGAATAGAAGTGGGATCACATTACGATGGACTTCGTTGTTGGCTTGCGTAAGACCATGAAAGGCCACGACGCTATATGGGTCATCGTTGATCGACTGACCAAGTCCGCTCACTTTCTGCCTATCAGCTCAACATTTTCGATGGAAAGACACGCAGAATTATATATTCAAGAAATAGTACGACTTCACGGAGTTCCAATTTCGATCATTTCCGATCGTGATTCGAGATTCTTATCCAAGTTCTGGATGAGTTTGCAGAAGGCCATGGGAACCAAGTTATCATTCAGTACCGCCTACCATCCTTAGACAGACGGGCAGTCTGAACGAACAATCCAGACACTAGATGATATGCTAAGAGCCTGCGTGCTCAACTTCAAAGGAAATCGGAGCCGATACCTTCCGTTGATCGAATTCTCATACAACAACAGTTTCCACGCAACAATCGGAATGGCTCCATATGAAGCTCTATACGGACGCAAGTGCAGACCTCCAATCCAGGATGAGGTTGGAGAACGAGCAATATTAGGGCCCGACCTAGTGCAAGAAATGACGGAAGCAATATCAAAGGTACGAGAACGAATGAAAATGGCTCAAAGCAGACAGAAAATCTATGCAGACCAAAAGCGTAGACCATTGGAGTTCCAAGCAGATGACTTCGTAGTTTTAAAGGTATCCCCTATGAAAGGAGTTAAACGGTTCGGAAAGAAAGGCAAGCTGAGCCCACGTTATATAGGACCCTTCCAAATCCTCAGAAAAGTTGGCGAAGTTGCCTATCAACTGGAACTACCGAATTAGCTAGCTCAAGTACATGATATTTTTCACGTATCGACGTTACGAAAATACATCGCAGACCCAAGCCATGTGTTGAACACTGAGAATCTTCGTCAACAGTTAAGCCAGATTTGAGCTACGAGGAAAAGCCAGTGGAAATCCTTCTGTACGACATGAAACGGTTACGGAATAAAGAAATTCTGCTAGTCAAAGTATTATGGCAGAATCAGTCCACGGAAGAAGCGACGTGGGAACGAGAAGATGACATGAGGAACCACTACCCTGAGTTGTTTCTCCCTACCTGATTTCGGGGGCGGAATCCCTTTTAAGGGGGGAAGGATGTAATACCCGAGTCCCGTAAGTAAGCCGGACAATAAATTTGCATACATTTTATATGACTTACGTGACTGCATGAAACCTGTTTTACATATTATATACCTATGTGGTTGCATACTGTATTGTTATGTGATTTCATGCTACATGTGATATAATAATAATATAGGTACGGAATCTACCATATAGCTAAGGTCACAACATCTTAACTAGAGATGTTACTAGGTAAATCAAATGAAGATATTAGGACTATAAGAGAATTAGATGTAACACGTAAATTATTTGCGTTTTACGTGTTGATATATTTTTGGGCTCCTCCTATGATATGTGTGATAATTTTAGAACTCTAAAATTATTATAATTTTTGGATAGGATGCTTGGTAGAGAAATTTATGTTGTAGGGCTAGAGCATAAATTTCAACTTAATTCCGAAAGTCATCAAAGGTCTAATGATTTATAATATTAGGTTAAAATAAATTGAACTAATTGGGCCCTAAGTATATTTTCAATTTAAGCAAGTTGTTAAGGATAGATATTAGCATTACTTAAGCCATAAGGGAACAATGATATCATCATGTTGTCCCATCAATTTTGTTCCCAACGAGTAATCCTTATCCTATTTAATAATTATATACTAACAACCAATAGAGAAACCCTCATTTTTAGCTCACAAGTCGAACCAAGGGTTTTGAAGCTAGGAAATCAACAGTTTAAGGGAATTAACGATCAGAAAATCTGAAAATTCAAGGTAAGGTATATTATTTAAACTTAGTATATTTAAATTGTTTCTAAGAGTTGTACACGCTGATAACTATAAGGAATTCATGGGTTATTTTGTTTAGAAAACTGTGGACTCTTAAGATGCGATTTATAATCTTATGAAGTACATGGTATTTTCGAAATTTAATGTTCTTAACTACGTCTGTGATTGGAATTGTTATTAGAGGATCATGATGTTACATGAATTTAAATGACTTCTGTAAGGAGTTCACGAATGATATGATTCCTAGTATGGTGAATGTCGAAACCTTGTTAGCGTGGTAAAATGATGTCGAGATCTTTCCACCACCAAACTCGAGAGGTACTTATAACTCATCTCGAGATTCACCCAAAGCCATATCGAGATCTTTATAAGTAATATGGAAATATACATCTCGAGATTTATCTTGATATCGACATCTTATTATAATTTCGACATGCAGTCTCTACATTTTGTTATAATTTCAATATATGTAATCTCGACATCTGATTATAAATACATATTGACCTTTTATTCATAATCTCGACATGTATATCGAGATCTTTGTGTGTGATAAAAATACATCTCGCATCTTTTATATTACGGTTTGATTAATCTCGATACATGTTGACATTGATTTCGAAATCCCACAAATTAAATTCAAGTCTCATATCGAGATCCAAACTTGTGTCGAGATCTTGGGTAGGGTTTAAATGTCGAACTTTCCTATGTATGATATCGAGATCTATTTTATATTATATATCAAGATTTATATCCAAACCTATGTCGAGATTTAAGCTAATATCCAACCAAAGACTTTTATGAACTTCAAAATAATATTTTTAATTAAGTTAAAATTTGAAATTTAGGGTTTCGAGATTTATAAGTCAAAACTAGGGTTTTCTAAACTAAGCCAATTTCGTGAAAATAAAATAAGACTAACAAACCCTAATTTTATATGTTCCTATACCTAGGGTTTGAAGATTAGCGACTTACCGATAAACTAATAGCTAAGGATACCAGGTAAGTGGAAGTCCCAACTACTACACATAAATATATGTGCATGAAATTATGTGTTATATGGTTATGTGAATTTATGTGTCTTCCTACGTGAGTTATTTGTGTTACATGACACGCATGATTTAATTACATGATATTATGGCATGACACGCATATTCATGACATGAGCATGTGCACTCACGTTAGAACGAAAGGCATGATATGATAGTGGCCGCATCGTAAACAGCCAAAAATAAATTAATCACCTTTATTCACTAAACACGAGTATAGCGACAGTAGGGATCGTCTCCACAGGGAAAATGGTTGATTTACTTCTAATTTCAAGTTCGATCGATAATAATAATAATAATAATAATAATAATAATAATAAAAATAATAATAATAATAATAAGGTGGACGATAATAATGATAATAATTATAGTGGTAATAATATATAATAATAATAGTAATGATAATAAATATTACAATAATAATATCAATATTAATAATAATGTTATTGCTAGTAGAAATAGTTCTAATAATAATAATATTAATAATAACAATATTAATAATAATATTAATAGTAATGATATTACTAATAATAATAATAATATTTATAATAATATTAATATTAATATTAGTGGGAGGGGGTTTTGTTGACAAAATTTAGATGCAACGGTAACTGAGAAGATCGAAACGAAGAACGATTAAATAGCAGTTGCTAAACATATTAATCAAAGCGTGTATGAAATTAATCGACATATTGAACTGAATAAATATAAGCTTACAACCGTGTATTGCGACCTTGTTTGTAAATTCTCGCACGAGCAGCACTTCAAACGTTTCGCTTAATCCAACGAAAATCAAAGGTAACAGAACTACTTCGATATGCTTCCCACGTGTGTGCTTAAGACTTATATCATAAATGACTTATAATATAAAAAGTTGAAATGTCGAACAACTAGAAAAGTGAAGCAATAGTTCTTAAGATGAAAAAGGGCAAAATCGAACTGTCACACCCGTCTCTGCTATCTTCCTCAATTTCTTCTGCTCAAACTCACCTCAAAAATCGATCTCTCACAAGCATCGACATCTGCTTCAACCTCTCTACCAAACTAAAAAAATATAAAGGTAAAGGAAACAATACTAATACACAACAAATCTATTCTATTCGATGCCTCTTCTTCTCTTCGTGACTCTCTATTTATAGATGATAGCCATGAGCTTATTCCTCTCTTTTCAAGGTGGAAACATGGATATGGTTTTATCAATCGTAATCTCCAAATCATCTTGAGCAGCCCAGTCAATATTTCCGCAGTCATACGATAGATCTTGTCTTGTATTTTCGTTTACCTTGAGCTATGTGTATGATAGTGGCTTGTGTTCATTTTCCAGCCGTATCTTCATTATCTGATGTTAGAGCTCTATTTAACGCACCTCTTGAAGCGAAGTGGACAAATCCTCTCAGTCGTTGTTGTGTGCTTGCGCAGCTCCTGGAGCCTTGCGCTAGGATCTTCAGCCGATTGGTGATGTGAAATGTTTGTTTGGATGCCTCGCAGTCCATTTCTCTCAGCTTGTATTCTCAGCCGTCAAGAGCAGTACTCATCCCAAATCTTTAATTGAAGTGATTATAACTAGAGCTGTCAAAACGGGCTTGGGCCCGCGGGCCGGCACGCCCCGCCCCGCCAAAGTGGCGGGGCGGGCTCTGAAATTTTAGGCCCGCCTCCCGCGGCGGGTGCGGGCTTTGGCCGGGCGGGGCGGGCTTACCCGCGGGTAGCCCGCCAGAATATTTAAAAAAATTTATTATTTATTATACAATATTACAAATATAATAATAGGTACTTAATAACATAAATAGATTAATATTAAAAAAGTTTATTTAATTAGATATATTTTCCTTCATTTTCTTATTTTTTCCAATTTTTATATTATTTTTTTCTATTTTTAATTAATTTTTTTTTACTTTTTCCTATTTTTAATAAATTTTTCTTAGGCCCGCCATTTCCTATTATTTCTATATTTTTAATTAAAAAATATATTTCTGCAGGCGGGGCGGGCCTTCATTTCCTAGGCCCGCCATCAGGCGGGCTTACCCGCCCCCGCCCCGCCAGTGGCGGGCTTTTGGCGGGTACGGGCCGGACCGCCCCGCCGGCCCGTTTTGACAGTACTAATTATAATCCCATGGGACCAGTTTAACCCAAGTGGGCCGGATTCCTCACGTAATAGATCTTCAAAATTTGATGAAAGTTATCCAATCATAAAGGCCCAATAATGATGGGTCATGGAAAAATTCTTTGGGTTGAGTGGATAATATGAAGAGGAATTTGCTACGTTTCGTTCTTAATTTCTTCGAATTCTTCTCATAACTGGATCTTCCCGATTTTGGTTTAATTTACCCCGATATCCTGTCAAATATGAAGTATAAAAATATACTTATATCCGAACAAATTTCGACCGAAAACATGCGTTAATGAGGAGCAAAATATCATACAATCTCAACTTTATCTACCATTATCAGATAGCGTGCATAATATACGATCGCCTGAGAGCGATAAAGATTCGCCGATATGGGCGTCTGATGTCGACTCACAGTTGAGTCATGGCTCTTCTATGCTACCATGGTGACGTCGTATGGCGCTACCGTTAAGACATGACATGTACAAGGCAAGACATGATTTTAGGGCTAATGCCCTCATGGCGGGTCGTGAAACCTGGAGGGTGCGAGCTGAGGGAGTAAGTGTAACGACCCTCACTTTTAATAAATACTTTGGCGGATTTTTGCAACGTAAGTCGCGGAAGACCGACCCGTCTACTTAATTTTTTTTTAAATAAAATATATTAAATCAGCACACATCTCGAGGCTGAAGATCTAATTATGTTCCTAGGATATCGCGTGAAAAGATCGACGACTGAGATGTTTAAGAAGTGAAAGAATCGGATGGTGAATCGTGAGTGTTGGATCAAAAATCGGACGGATGATAGTGAAGGTGCTATTTCACTTACAGAGTTGCATGCGATTCTTGCTCTAACACGCAGATACGCAAACCACGTGGCGACTTGTGGAGCGTTCGATCGGATAAAATGGACGGTGAAGATAGATCGTGAATCACGCTTAAAACATGATTTCTATCTTATTAATGTCGGATTTCTAGTTTACTTTCTCGAGCATGTAACTTCTTTTAGAGTGAAAATCATCGTGAGGTGAAAACACAAGAGTTGTAAAATAGATAAAGATCTGTAACTTCCGTGTTGTGATCAATAAGAAAGGAAGCTCGGTCGATCCGTGGACATAGGATGAAGTTCAGCCGTGTTTGTGCGTTAGTTCGCCGTACTAATTTCATTGATGCGACAGAGTCTACGCAGTGCATGTAAATACGACATTGATTTAAACGTGAGCACAATTTCTTTGTCGCAATGGACATCAACATCTTTCTTCGAGATTTTTGAATTGGATTTTTGTGATAAAAGTCCAATGTGATTTTCTTCCTGTGCGTGATCTCTCAAATCAAGATTACGGCGTTTCGAAGAAAAAATCTGATCTCGAAATTTATGAAGTTTATCTTTATACGGCGTTCGAAGGAAAACTCGAAATTAATGCTGCTTATCCTTCGCTTCACTCACGCCTTTACATAGGTACTTGATGCACGCTATGCACCACAACACATTCTCTCCAACCACATCATTTAATTTTTGCAATGTATAATCTTGGAGGAAATGCGGATCGTGAGGATGTTCCTCAGGAACCTTTTTGGAGGAAAAATCTCGAAAAGCTTAAATTTGAGTTATTCCTTCTTTTGGGATTGCTCTTCGCTGCAATCGCCATTTTTGTGATGTGGGTTGCCACTCACTGCAGTTGCGTTTAATTTGTGAAAGGTTATGTCATGGGAAGCCGCGCCTTTTTCTGGCATATTGGAAGAAGACGCCGGCAGAACTTCCCGAACGTCGTTGATGTTTTATCTTCTAATGTTTTTTTTTTATGTATTCGGATTGTAATATGATTTTCAGTATGTAATCGTTATGCATCGACTCTATCATGTTTTCTCTATGTTCTCGTTTAGCTTCCTAAATTTCTACAATTAACCCATGTTTCTCTACATCCTCGTCTCAGTTTTAAAATTGTATACAAGCTCCGATTTTTAAAAAATTTTGTATCGGTCGATTCTCTTTTATTTCGCCGTTTATTTATTTTAACTTTCCGAATTTCAGCTTGATCCAATTCAAGAAGAAACTGGATCCAATTTTTTGAAGGATTGTTCTCTCAGGTTGTTCGTACGTCTGAGGGTGATATGCCGTGTTGAAGGACAATTTCGTCCCCATGGCCTTTTGTAACCTCACCCAGAATTGGGACAGAAACCTCGAATCCTGATCTGAGACGATTGAAATCGGGATCACACGGAGTCTCACAATTTCTTTTATGTACAGCTCTGCATACTTCTCCATGGAACAAGTTTGATTGATTTGCAGGAAATGGGCTGATTTAGTCAATCTGTCGACGATCACCCAGATTGTTCTCGAATAGCACCAGCACCAGTAGAGATTTCTCGATTGCACCACTCGCATACGTTTTATCATACAGAGACCGTAGCCTATTATTTTTATTATACAAAGACTATCGGTCCAAAACACAACAATACCCTAACGTCCTTCCACAGGTCGCATCTATGTACCGCCCTGCCCTCAAAAGTCCGTGGAGTCACCGCCAACAGCCCGCCTAGTCGCGACGCGTATCAACGCCGGACTCGTATGTACCTACAACACGTAAACTGAGCTCCTTGCCCAGTAGGTGAAAATACGCATGTATGCAACGTGCGCTCACACCCATTCCCGAATACCTCACAATAAACGCACGCTCGACTTTTTTCGCTCTTCCGAATCCTATCATAATCAAACACGACAGGGCCCTAGGCTAGACTAGGCACCTCGCGCAACCCATTTAAGGAAGGAGTCAAGAGATCGGCTCTCGAGCAGCCCCCGGCTCTCTCCCGAGACGTCTACCTGCCCCGGCGATGCCTACGCTGGTAGCATCCTCCCCGAGCAAACTCTACCAGGTCGCCTCTTCCGCCAAAAGACTCTCTTAAGAGAAGTCTCGACAGTATAACTATCAGGTGCACTAGACTATCCTCAAACTCTACCACGAGTCAACTGCCAATATCGGCACAACCTACCCACTCACGAACACCATAAGGTGCCACCGCGTTACCACGATCAATCCGCTTACCATGCAAACGTGAAATGCAAATGATAATGTATGCTAACCTACATAAATCACATATATCACGTAAAACATATCGAATACATAGCACAAAGGTATTTACATGTTGTAGATAAAAATTTCACCTACCTCTCTTCCCAAAAATATAAGCTGATCCAGGTATTAAGCTAACTGAAATTCTCTTTGCTCTCCCTTGTGTTGGAAGGTTCATCCCCTTTTTATTTCCCTTTTAGTTTTCGTATAGCTTCCCCAAGTTCTCTCTAATTAAATTGGTTTGGGATATATATTAAGAGTTTTTAGTGACTTGACCACACTAGGAAATGACGAGTTTTATCTCATGAGTAAGCAATCTTCACTCCTTCCATAGATTATTTTATTAACCTCTCTTAATCATTCTCATCTCTTAACGTGATATGTCATTTTCCACATTTGATTCAACAATTAATGTCCTTTAGTATTTTATTATTTTGTCCACATCATCTTTGTCCCTTAATATTGAGTAAGAAACTTTCGCCTTGTTTCTTGTGTTTGTTCTTGTAATCATTCTACCTAATAAAGCATTAGATATATATATTAAAGCTGTGATAGATCTACTTAACAAAGTGATGATAATTATGAGACAAGTGAACGAGATTTCCATATTGGATTAGGTAAGTCATTTTCTTATATTAGTTTATTTTGTTAATCATCTCAATAGTCATTAATAATATATATATATGTATAGAGAAAGACCTAGAGTAACGTTATTGTTCATATATGTATACATATTTATTTATTATTTAATTTATTATTTCATTCTTTTTCCTTAAAATTATTTATTAATATTTATTAGGTCATAGTATTTATGCAAACCGTCTTTTCGGCCTACTTAATTTTGGTTTTCAAATTAATTGATAATGGCCTTTTCAGTCTTGAGTTGGGCCTTAGTCATAAGATTGAATCTATTAAATGTTTAATTGGACTCCAAACGTTATTCGGCTCTTACAAGGAGTTCTTTATGAATTATTTATCTTTAATATTTTATCCACTAATTATCTAGTTTCTTTGTCGTAATCCCGCTTTAAAAGTTTCGGGTATTACATTCTTCCCCCTTAAAAGAATTTCGTCCCCGAAATTCACCGACTGGTAATACTCGGGGTAACCAAATTTCTCCTATTCCTCGATCTGTCTGTATCCTATTAAGGTAGAATTCCTATCTCCACCACGCAATTTAGGCGACACATTTAAATGTGTGGCTCATTCTCCTAAGAATAAAAATAAGAATGTGGGTACTTCGAAATTTACGTACCCGTATTCGTTGCAGGGTTTGCTTCCTCAGCAGCTAAGGTGAATACTCTCCCAGTAGCCGGTGGAAGTTGTGCTGGCTGTTGGATTGGTGCAGGGTATGGATTCACCTGACAGTCTCGAGCAAAATGGCCCGGTTTGCCACATCGGAAGCATTGGATCACTGTCCTCGGTCCTGGACCATAACAAACGCCCGTGTGGTAGCGTCCACACTGTTGACACCGTGGCGCGGGGTTTTGATGTTGGACATGGTTATTGTTGAGTCCCTGATTTGGCCTAGGTTGCCCATTACGTTGCCCTGGACGGTTATTCTGATTATTGTTTGGACCTTTCTCAAAAACCTGACGCTTCCTATTAGCCTCTCGTTCCAGCTGACTCTCCGCTTTTCTTTTTTCATCGTGGGCCTTTGCGATCTGGGCCTCTGCCTGCTCCGCGATAAGTGCTCGTTCTGCCTTGAGAAAATGCCAATTCTCGTGTTCTGGCCATGCTTACATCTCGATAGATCTCAGGTTTGAGACCTACTTGGAATCGCTCCACCTTTAATGCGTTCGTCGCCACCATATGCGGGGCGTGACAGCTCCTCGAACTTACGGATATATTCCGCGATAGTTTGATCCCCTTGCTTCAGGTTTATGAACTCGTTCAGTTTTCGAGTTCGGTCATGGGTGGTGAAGTATTTCTCACAGAACTATTCTCGGAATCTCTCCCACAACATAGTCATTGGGTCGTCTAAAACTTTGATGGTATCCCACCAAAACCTTGCGTTGCCCCGGAGCATAGAAACGGCACACAACACTTGTTCATTCTCCGAAACCCGACCATACAGGAATATATCCTCTATAGTACGCAACCAGTCGTCGGCCAAGGTAGGATCGACGGCGTCCTCAAAGGTAGGAGGGTTCAATTTCTGGAATCGTTCCCCTATTATTTCCACACGTTCGGGTGGCGGGGTAGGATGTTGCTCAGATGAGTTACGGTGATTGATCAACTCATTGATCTGATCTGACTGACGTTGAATCAGTTCAGTAAGGCGCAAGATCGTGGATCAGCACACATCTCGCAAAGTCATATTTTACAATATACGCACCACTCGCATACGTTTTATCATACAGAGACCGTAGCCTATTATTTTTATTATACAAAGACTATCGGTCCAAAACACAACAATACCCTAACGTCGCTCCACAGGTCGCATCCATGTACCGCCCTGCCCTCAAAAGTCCGTGGAGTCACCGCCAACAGCCCGCCTAGTCGCGACGCGTATCAACGCCGGACTCGTATGTACCTACAACACGTAAACTGAGCTCCTTGCCCAGTAGGTGAAAATATGCATGTATGCAACGTGCGCTCACACCCATTTCCGAATACCTCACAATAAACGCACGCTCGACTTTTTTCGCTCTTCCGAATCCTATCATAATCAAACACGACAGGGCCCTAGGCTAGACTAGGCACCTCGCGCAACCCATTTAAGGAAGGAGTCAAGAGATCGGCTCTCGAGCAGCCCCCGGCTCTCTCCCGAGACGTCTACCTGCCCCGGCGATGCCTACGCTGGTAGCATCCTCCCCGAGCAAACTCTACCAGGTCGCCTCTTCCGCCAAAAGACTCTCTTAAGAGAAGTCTCGACAGTATAACTGTCAGGTGCACTAGACTATCCTCAAACTCTACCACGAGTCAACTGCCAATATCGGCACAACCTACCCCACTCACGAACACCATAATGTGCCACCGCGTTACCACGGTCAATCCGCTTACCATGCAAACGTGAAATGCAAATGATAATGTATGCTAAACTCACATATAAAGATAATTAGAATTCACGTAAAACACATAGTCATCAAAGCACACAATCACGTAAATATCACATAATAATTCATAACGTTTACGTGCCGTAGGTGAGTTTCACCTACCTGTCCTCCCGATAAAATCAGTCTAAATGTCTGGTAAGTTCCCTAACGTGTCGAATATCTGAGGAAAATATCATCACATAAATATAAATGCTAAGTCACGTAGATATAAAATTTCTCATTTCCTAAATGTTGAAAACTTTAAAATGTCTAAAACCTAATGCACTTGTCGAATGTTTAATATACATAAAAGGAAATCTTGATATTAGTTAGCGTAAAATATATACTGAACTAATCACTTAAGATATCATAAAAAAAAATCCACCTAACTTTCCCATACATAATCACGTAAAGTTCCCCCAATATTGCATCACGAAACTTCAGTTAATTTGATACAACCCCTATTTATAATTCACTATCCTTACTGAAAACTATATAGCACCAAAACATCTACTAACCAATTACTTATGGAAGTACCGAAAATTATCATGTACTTAGCAAGCTATGTCAAACCCTAAAAACACCAAATACCCTAACATACTAAAACCCTCGCCAAAAACTTTCACAAGTTGCAACTTCTTGAAGCACACAAATCGTTCTGTACCCATACATGCAATAACAGAAACTCTCCCATTGGAAATAATAAGTCACAGTTTCGAAAAGAATTCTATACTATCACTATGAACTTCCCACATGAGAAGTTCAGAAAATATTCCTAATTCAATACCCAAATTCATACCCATATTGACACAACACCACACGTTAGCTACACTTGTATTACCATTCTCTAAATACTCCATCATGACTATTGTTGAACAATATTCATATAAGCTCCCACGCACCATTTCAAAAATTCTTGAATTAATCCCAATCACAAAAACACCATATGCTTCCCCTTAAACCCTTATTAAAATAACGTAATCTCTTATCTCATACTCACCAAAAACAGATCACAACTACTCTAATAATCATAATCACGTAACCTACATAAATCACATATATCACGTAAAACATATCGAATACATAGCACAAAGGTATTTACATGTTGTAGATAAAAATTTCACCTACCTCTCTTCCCAAAAATATAAGCTGATCCAGGTATTAAGCTAAATGAAATTCTCTTTGCTCTCCCTTGTGTTCGAAGGTTCATCCCCTTTTTATTTCCCTTTTAGTTTTCGCATAGCTTCCCCAAGTTCTCTCTAATTAAATTGGTTTGGGATATATATTAAGAGTTTTTAGTGACTTGACCACACTAGGAAATGACGAGTTTTATCTCATGAGTAAGCAATCTTCACTCCTTCCATAGATTATTTTATTAACCTCTCTTAATCATTCTCATCTCTTAACGTGATATGTCATTTTCCACATTTGATTCAACAATTAATGTCCTTTAGTATTTTATTATTTTGTCCACATCATCTTTGTCCTTAATATTGAGTAAGAAACTTTCGCCTTGTTTCTTGTGTTTATTCTTGTAATCATTCTACCTAATAAAGCATTAGATATATATATTAAAGCTGTGATAGATCTACTTAACAAAGTGATGATAATTATGAGACAAGTGAACGAGATTTCCATATTGGATTAGGTAAGTCATTTTCTTATATTAGTTTATTTTGTTAATCATCTCAATAGTCAATAATAATATATATATATATATGTATAGAGAAAGACCTAGAGTAACGTTACTGTTCATATATGTATACATATTTATTTATTATTTAATTTATTATTTCATTCTTTTTCCTTAAAATTATTTATTAATATTTATTAGGTCATAGTATTTATGCAAACCATCTTTTCGGCCTACTTAATTTTGGTTTTCAAATTAATTGATAATGGCCTTTTCAGCTTGAGTTGGGCCTTAGTCATAAGATTGAATCTATTAAATGTTTAATTGGACTCCAAACGTTATCGGCTCTTACACGGAGTTCTTTATGAATTATTTATCTTTAATATTTTATCCACTAATTATCTAGTTTCTTTGTCGTAATCCCGCTTTAAAAGTTTCGGGTATTACATTCTTCCCCCTTAAAAGAATTTCGTCCCCGAAATTCACCGACTGGTAATACTCGGGGTAACAATTTCTCCTATTCCTCGATCTGTCTGTATCCTATTAAGGTAGAATTCCTATCTCCACCACGCAATTTAGGCGACACATTTAAATGTGTGGCTCATTCTCCTAAGAATAAAAATAAGAATGTGGGTACTTCGAAATTTACGTACCCGTATTCGTTGCAGGGTTTGCTTCCTCAGCAGCTAAGGTGAATACTCTCCCAGTAGCCGGTGGAAGTTGTGCTGGCTGTTGGATTGGTGCAGGGTATGGATTCACCTGACAGTCTCGAGCAAAATGGCCCGGTTTGCCACATCGGAAGCATTGGATCACTGTCCTCGGTCCTGGACCATAACAAACGCCCGTGTGGTAGCGTCCACACTGTTGACACCGTGGCGCGGGGTTTTGATGTTGGACATGGTTATTGTTGAGTCCCTGATTTGGCCTAGGTTGCCCATTACGTTGCCCTGGACGGTTATTCTGATTATTGTTTGGACCTTTCTCAAAAACCTGACGCTTCCTATTAGCCTCTCGTTCCAGCTGACTCTCCGCTTTTCTTTTTTCCTCGTGGGCCTTTGCAATCTGGGCCTCTGCCTGCTCCGCGATAAGTGCTCGTTCTGCCACTTGAGAAAATGCCAATTCTCGTGTTCTGGCCATGCTTACATCTCGATAGATCTCAGGTTTGAGACCTACTTGGAATCGCTCCACCTTTAATGCGTTCGTCGCCACCATATGCGGGGCAAAACGTGACAGCTCCTTGAACTTACGAATATATTCCGCGATAGTTTGCTCCCCTTGCTTCAGGTTTATGAACTCGTTCAGTTTTCGAGTTCGGTCATGGGTGGCGAAGCATTTCTCACAGAATAATTCTCGGAATCTCTCCCACAACATAGTCATTGGGTCGTCTAAAACTTCGATGGTATCCCACCAAAACCTTGCGTTGCCCCGGAGCATAAAAAAGGCACCACAACACTTGTTCATTCTCCGGAACCCGACCATACAGGAATATATCCTCTATAGTACGCAACCAGTCGTCGGCCAAGGTAGGATCGACGGCGTCCTCAAAGGTAGGAGGGTTCAATTTCTGGAATCGTTCCCCTATTATTTCCACACGTTCGGGTGGCGGGGTAGGATGTTGCTCAGATGAGTTACGGTGATTGATCAACTCATTGATCTGATCTGACTGACGTTGAATCAGTTCAGTAAGGCGCAAGATCGTGGAGTCTCGTTCAGTTGTGGGAGACTCAGATGCAACCCCACGACTCGACTCTCCATTGTTTTCTCTACGTCCCCTCGTCATTTTAGCCTACTATCCAAAATAATCACGCAAACAAGTATTTTATTACTATTATTTAATCAAGCAAAACTTTAAAACTTACAGGCATGGCTGATCCTCCAGGCTTTTGAGCGGCAGTACATGGACAGTCTACAGGACCTATATCCTAAGCTCTGATACCACCTGTAACGACCCTCACTTTTGATAAATACTTTGGCGGATTTTCGCAACGTAAGTCGCGGAAGACCGACCCGTCTACTTAATTTTTTTTAAATAAAATATATAAATCAGCACACATCTCGCAAAGTCATATTTTACAATATACGCAACACTCGCATACGTTTTATCATACAGAGACCGTAGCCTATTATTTTTATTATACAAAGACTATCGGTCCAAAACACAACAATACCCTAACGTCGCTCCACAGGTCGCATCCATGTACCGCCCTGCCCTCAAAAGTCCGTGGAGTCACCGCCAACAGCCCGCCTAGTCGCGACGCGTATCAACGCCGGACTCGTATGTACCTACAACATGTAAACTGAGCTCCTTGCCCAGTAGGTGAAAATATGCATGTATGCAACGTGCGCTCACACCCATTCCCGAATACCTCACAATAAACGCACGCTCGACTTTTTTCGCTCTTCCGAATCCTATCATAATCAAACACGACAGGGCCCTAGGCTAGACTAGGCACCTCGCGCAACCCATTTAAGGAAGGAGTCAAGAGATCGGCTCTCGAGCAGCCCCCGGCTCTCTCCCGAGACGTCTACCTGCCCCGGCGATGCCTACGCTGGTAGCATCCTCCCCGAGCAAACTCTACCAGGTCGCCTCTTCCGCCAAAAGACTCTCTTAAGAGAAGTCTCGACAGTATAATTGTCAGGTGCACTAGACTATCCTCAAACTCTACCACGAGTCAACTGCCAATATCGGCACAACCTACCCCACTCACGAACACCATAAGGTGCCACCGCGTTACCACGGTCAATCCGCTTACCATGCAAACGTGAAATGCAAATGATAATGTATGCTAAACTCACATATAAAGATAATTAGAATTCACATAAAACACATAGTCATCAAAGCACACAATCACGTAAATATCACATAATAATTCATAACGTTTACGTGCCGTAGGTGAGTTTCACCTACCTGTCCTCCCGATAAAATCAGTCTAAATGTCTGGTAAGTTCCCTAACGTGTCGAATATATGAGGAAAATATCATCACATAAATATAAATGCTAAGTCACGTAGATATAAAATTTCTCATTTCCTAAATGTTGAAAACTTTAAAATGTCTAAAACCTAATGCACTTGTCGAATGTTTAATATACATAAAAGGAAATCTTGATATTAGTTAGCGTAAAATATATACTGAACTAATCACTTAAGATATCATAAAAAAAATCCACCTAACTTTCCCATACAATAATCACGTAAAGTTCCCCCAATATTGCATCACGAATCTTCACTTAATTTGATACAACCCCTATTTATAATTCACTATACTTACTGAAAACTATATAGCACCAAAACATCTACTAACCAATTACTTATTTAAGTACCGAAAATTATCATGTACTTAGCAAGCTATGTCAAACCCTAAAAACACCAAATACCCTAACATACTAAAACCCTCGCCAAAAACTTTCACAAGTTGCAACTTCTTGAAGCACACAAATCGTTCTGTACCCATACATGCAATAACAGAAACTCTCCCATTGGAAATAATAAGTCACAGTTTCGAAAAGAATTCTATACTTTCACTATGTACTTCCCACATGAGAAGTTCAGAAAATATTCCTAATTCAATACCCAAATTCATACCCATATTGACACAACACCACACGTTAGCTACACTTGTATTACCATTCTCTAAATACTCCATCACGACTAATGTTGAACAATATTCATATAAGCTCCCACGCACTATTTCAAAAATTCTTGAATTAATCCCAATCACAAAAACACCATATGCTTCCCCTTAAACCCTTATTAAAATAACGTAATCTCTTATCTCATACTCACCAAAAACAGATCACAACTACTCTAATAATCATAATCACGTAACCTACATAAATCACATATATCACGTAAAACATATCGAATACATAGCACAAAGGTATTTACGTGTTGTAGATAAAAATTTCACCTACCTCTCTTCCCAAAAATATAAGCTGATCCAGGTATTAAGCTAACTGAAATTCTCTTTGCTCTCCCTTGCGTTCGAAGGTTCATCCCCTTTTTATTTCCCTTTTAGTTTTCGCATAGCTTCCCCAAGTTCTCTCTAATTAAATTGGTTTGGGATATATATTAAGAGTTTTTAGTGACTTGACCACACTAGGAAATGACGAGTTTTATCTCATGAGTAAGCAATCTTCACTCCTTCCATAGATTATTTTATTAACCTCTCTTAATCATTCTCATCTCTTAACGTGATATGTCATTTTCCACATTTGATTCAACAATTAATGTCCTTTAGTATTTTATTATTTTGTCCACATCATCTTTGTCCCTTATATTGAGTAAGAAACTTTCGCCTTGTTTCCTGTGTTTGTTCTTGTAATCATTCTACCTAATAAAGCATTAGATATATATATTAAAGCTGTGATAGATCTACTTAACAAAGTGATGATAATTATGAGACAAGTGAACGAGATTTCCATATTGGATTAGGTAAGTCATTTTCTTATATTAGTTTATTTTGTTAATCATCTCAAAAGTCATTAATAATATATATATATATATATGTATAGAGAAAGACCTAGAGTAACGTTATTGTTCATATATGTATACATATTTATTTATTATTTAATTTATTATTTCATTCTTTTTCCTTAAAATTATTTATTAATATTTATTAGGTCATAGTATTTATGCAAATCATCTTTTTGGCCTACTTAATTTTGGTTTTCAAATTAATTGATAATGGCCTTTTCAGTCTTGAGTTGGGCCTTAGTCATAAGATTGAATCTATTAAATGTTTAATTGGACTCCAAACGTTATTCGGCTCTTACACGGAGTTCTTTATGAATTATTTATCTTTAATATTTTATCCACTAATTATCTAGTTTCTTTGTCGTAATCCCGCTTTAAAAGTTTCGGGTATTACATTCATGTGACGCCCGGGGCCGAAGAGGGCGGGGAGTGATCGCCGGTGCCAGGGTGCACGGACAAGGAGCGGCTCCTGGCAAGGCTTCTAGGCGAAGGGGTACATGAACGAACCGATCCGACACCCGAATGAGAGGGGATCCTGAGACTGACAATGTATGGGCGTGTCAGGCTAAGAATCGTATAATAGAATTGATAGTACTACTCATATCACCAAGGTCGACCTACCTTTTCGGGAGTCCATCCAAAAGAACTTCGAAGTTAAGCGTGCTTGACTTGAAGCAATCTTAGGATGGGTGACCCCCTGGGAAGTTTGCCCAGGGTGCGTGTGAGCGAGGACGAAGCACGCTGAAAGGTTAAATGGTGGTACAGTGAGGCCAGACTATCAGTCGGAGTGTGGTGGGCCCAACCCCACAAGGTCCCGGTAGGGACGGATGCTACAGTGACACCCAGTATGGGACGGGTCGTTACAGGTGGTTCAGAGCACAACCTCTTGCAGTACGGTGCTGGTTCGGGGACGAACCAGGCGGAAGCTGGTGGGCATGTGACGCTCGGGGCCGAAGAGGGCGGGGAGTGATCGCCGGTGCCAGGGTGCACGGACAAGGAGCGGCTCCTGGCAAGGCATCTAGGCGAAGGGGTACATGAACGAACCGATCCGACACCCGAATGAGAGGGGATCCTGAGACTGACAATGTATGGGCGTGTCAGGCTAAGAATCGTATAATAGAATTGATAGTACTACTCATATCACCAAGGTCGACCTACCTTTTCGGGAGTCCATCCGAAAGAACTTCGAAGTTAAGCGTGCTTGACTTGAAGCAATCTTAGGATGGGTGACCCCCTGGGAAGTTTGCCCAGGGTGCGTGTGAGCGAGGACGAAGCACGCTGAAAGGTTAAATGGTGGTACAGTGGGGCCAGACTATCAGTCGGAGTGTGGTGGGCCCACCCCACAAGGTCCCGGTAGGGACGGATGCTACAGTGACACCCAGTATGGGATGGGTCGTTACAGTAAGCGACACCGAGGGTACCTCTGGTGTTGACTACCTCAGATTAGGCTACCAGTGTGAAGCATCCGCGTGGCGTATGAAACCACCTTGGGACAGAAAAGGTGCCCTAGGGTTAGCCTCCCTTGAGTGGGTATTGCCACTTATATTATTTATCCCTTGTGGATTCGAGCTCCATGATGGTGCATAGCAAGATAGCCGAGGGCCCTACATGACAAGACAAGACAAGGAAAAATATGAGGTCTAGGGAGCATTGGCGCGGATGCCTTTGCGAATTTAGGACATGTGCATGGCATGCATGGCTTTCACTTACTGAGCTTTATAAGCTCATTCCACGAATTTATGAAGCTTCCGGAGGACTTTTGAGGTGGCAGTGTGTACATGGATGCGACCTGAGTGGCGGGCCAATAGATTATTTTGAAAACGCATGCGCACTCACCTATGTATTTATCCTAGAAATATTTTGTATTGTACAGAACGCTTCCTTTATATAAAAGGAAAAATTTTGTACGCATTTTCGAATATAGATTTCTTTTATATCACATGCAGTCACATAAAATAGTAGTAAGAATGGGCGGTAGGAGTCAGAGGCGCCGCATCAAAACACCGAATTGAATAACGAAAAATAAAACTCTAATTTTAGCCCTAAACCCCAAATTCAAGCACTAATCAAAGAAATTACCGACATGAAAGCCTTGAAGAAATGCACATATCGAAGTCCTAAGCTCTACATTAACCCCAAATGCCAAAAAAGTCGAAAAATTAAAAAACATGAAGCTTACAGTAGCTCGCTCGTTCCTTCTTATGCATTCAACAATGGTGGAATCTTCCTCGTGAAAGCTTGCTCGTGGAAGCTAGCTCGTTCGCTCCTTACACATGTGTTTGAAAGTGAAAGCTTGCTCGTTCGTTCGTCATCTCTTTCTCGTCTCTGGTTTGAAGGTGAAAATGGTGGAAGTTGGGGTGTTGACTAATTCAATTGGATTTTTGGTAATATTTATGTTTTACAAGGTTATAATTGTCCATTAGGTAGGTATTTGATATATATATTTGAAATGGGGAGTTTTATGATAATTAAATGAGGGTGGGGGAGTTAGTTGATTGGTAGTTTGGGGAGGAGGGATTTAAGTGTAGATTTGCCTATTATTATTATATATATGTTCTATTCTATTCATATAAATCCGAAATTTTGCTAGATCACACAAAATTTATAAGTTCTGCCCGAAATTGGTCAAGACTAAACCTCCTATGTCATCCGAAATTACCTTCATAAGCCACTCAAAAATTAAGTCCTTACTTCACCCGAATTTTGAATTCCACACAGATTGTTGTTGGTCAAAATCTAAATGTCGTACTGAATATTAGTCTTAAAGGTTGTCCAAAAATAACTTTCATATGCTACCCATAAAGGATTCTAAGATCACCCCAAATTAATACTCCCTTTTTGTCAACTTCGTTTGACCCGAGAATTAGCTTAATAAGTTACCCGAAAATTATACTTATTGTCTGAATTATTTTCGTTAGTCTATTTCTTATTTTTTGGTCACCTTCCTCATTAACTATTTTACCCCTTAAGTTTTTCCATAAATATTTTTAAAGCATAAGATTACCACCCTAATTATTTTTGAAAACCCCGTATTAAAATTTACGGGTATTACAAATTCGTTAGTACTGTTTGATTTGATAGTAGTCGAGAATTATTTTTAATTCAATCTTTAAAGTTTGATCAAAAATAATATCGTCGAAAAAAATGTTTACTGTTTTCGCGCATTAAGTACTGTTAGCGAAAAATTTTTCGAGCGAAAATAATTTGCTCAAAATCTCTCGGTCGAGAAACTTTTTCAGTGCGTGAATTTATCTCCATCGTTAAGAAACAGTAAGTTTCTCGCTGAGTCAAAATAAATTGGTTGACCGAAAAAGTTTTTCGAGCTCAAATGATTTTTCGCTAAGTCAAACTTAAAAGTCCAACCAAAAAAATGTTTTTCGAGAGGAAAATTTACGCGCGCAAGGTCAAAATGATTCTCGTCGAGAAAGATTTTCGCTGGAATAATGCTCGAGAAATTTTTCGGCTCATATCGCTCTGAACAGCAGCGACTTCAGTAATAATTCTGTATTCTAATTGAGAAATTTCTCGCACGGAGTTTTCGATCGAGAAATTAGATCCGATCGAAACCTAGCGAGATAAATTCAAATCACGCAATTAAGAACAGAATACGAATTTAACACTAATTTCAAGCAAAAACAGTAAATCGATCAAAGAGATTGCAAGTAATTGCTCGGAATTATCTAACTATCACACGCGAACATACAATTAAACACGTTGTTAAGCAAGATATGTCGAATTTGATCAAAATCAGAACGTGTTCTTATGAGTTCATCGCAAACAGTAACAAATTCAGATTCTCTAATTCTTCAAATCGACGTTCTGATTGCTATCGATCGGATCCTAATCGATTTCTAGCACTTAAGCGAGCACATAAAAACATAAGATTCTGTTCAATCAATCACAGAATTTGAGATATCAGATCGAAATCAATTTTCGCTCCAAAACTGTTCTTCGCACGGAACAGTTTCAGAAATAAATTTCGATCCAATTTCTAACAATTTCGACTCAAAACAGAACAAATCTGCTCTGATACCAATTGTTAGGTCCTCGATAATCAACTCCTATGATCCTAGGCTTCAATTCTAACTAATTCGACTAGAATGATTGACATTTAGATTCGATCGAAAACTCTTATGTAGAACGCTAGAGAGAATTTATTTGAGTAGAGTGAGAAAGTACTTGCTGTTTCTCTGTCTAGAAATTGAATTGGCAGCCTTCGGTGTCAAATTTCTTACTTTCTCTCTTGAATACAAAGACTTGGTATAAATATCTAATCTACTCCTAACTATCGAAAACGCAATTACACGTCCCATTACGAAGATAGCTAATAAATCAAAGCACAGTTATAACATGTATTCTACAGTATGCGGTCCGGTTTTAATCGGATATCCGAAAATCGAATATCAGCTTTATTCGGATATTTAAACTGGAGATCCATATCCGGTTTTTAAATTTATTTTTCTTGTCAAAATCATTTTGTTATTTCTTATCAAATTAAAAAAAATATATATTTTCATATAAGAATTTTTACAATAGTAATTCACACATATGTGAATTTATGATTCAAAATTACATAATAAATAATAAACACAGTACCACAAATTCACGTTAATTTTTTAATTTACATCTCGATATTTTTATGTTATTTTGTATTTCAATTCTCTAACAATATTTTTTGCAATAATAAAATAATGTAAGTTTAAATATTCTACTTTGAGGATTTGTTTTTTCTTGTTTGGACCTTCATTTTTCTTTTTGGACTATTTTATTATTTTTTTAAATATAAAACTGGATATAGGATATACGAATTCTAGACAAACCACTATCCGTATCCGATCCAGCGTCGCAGCAGATGAGGACGCTTTTCATGGGATGGGTTATCTATCGCGATGTCGTTGAGCCCTACTCGCCCTCGAGAGTGTTGCGCCAGCTGGGGTACGTACGTCATTTAATCGTTGAGCCCTACTTTTTATATTTATATGTTTAGTCGTACGTAATATTGCTATGTACAGTGGTACAGCACGATGTACAGCTTGAGTACCGATATGCTAGCCAGTATGCAACTTGACGGCTCATCGCGTATGGACGAGTTCCGAGACAGGCTGGACGACGTCAACGACCGGTTGCGCCAGGCCCCTTGACGTGTAGCTATTGTTTTTTTTATTTTTCGTTTATTGTATCGGACGAATTTTATATATGTTTTGAATATTTGTTTGCATATTTATTCCGTTTCGAATTACTGATACAAATAAATAATATAAATAACTAATATAAATAAATAATCCAATTAAATAATCCAAATAAATAATCCTATTAAATAATCCAAATAAATAATCCAATTAAATAATCCAATTAAATAATCCAATTAAATAATTCAATTAAATAATCCTATTAAATAATCCAATTAAATAATCCAAATAAATAATCCTATTAAATAATCCTATTAAATAATCCAAATAAATAATCCAATTAAATAATCCTATTAAATAATCCTATTAAATCATACAAATAAATAATCCAAATAAATAATCCTATTAAATAATCCTATTAAATAATCCAAATAAATAATCCTATTAAATAATCCTTTTAAATAATCCAATTAAATAATCCAAATAAATAATCCAAATAAATAATACAAATAAATAATCCAATTAAATAATCCTATTAAACAATCCAATTAAATAATCCTATTAAATAATCCAATTAAATAATCCAAATAAATAATCCTATTAAATCATCCTATTAAATAATCCAAATAAATAATCCAAATAAATAATCCTATTAAATAATCCTATTAAATAATCCAAATAAATAATCCAAATAAATAATTCAATTAAATAATCCAATTAAATAATCCTATTAAATCATACAAATAAAATTAAATAAAACAGTCAACAGCTAAAAATTACTATGTTGCATTAGGTGAATCCAGTGAGCGAATCGACTCTGATATCTGATCTCCCAACCGGCAACTCGATCACTACGATACGTGAACCACCACGGATGTAAGGTGGGCATAGGAAAATCTGGAGCCAAATTAAGTCTGATGTAATGCTGATAATCATTCCCAAGGTGCGCCATGACGATCGTACGGGTCGGTCCACGAGCAGTCCGACCGGCACGCAGCGGCAATATTGTGTTCGAAAATGCGTTGATGTTCCTCCCATTGCCGTACCCGTATAGGACAATTACAGCATTCCAAATAGTCGCCACAACCCACAGATCACACGGTGTCATCATCCAAGTGGTTCGGTCCACAAGGGCCCCCATCCCAGCGTATACGATCCAACGCAGTTTCAAGTGAATGACCATAGTACAGTGCCGAGTAGCGACTCCAATGGGCCGCGAGTTCGTTCGCGACGTTATTCCTGATGGTGATCCATTCCTCCTCGTCATCGTAAACATGGAACGCGACCACGCGAAATCCACAGTTGCCGTCAGCCACCACATTCTTGTAGGTAACTATATACGGATGGATGACTGATGTTACGTGGTTGGCCAACTGGGTGTGGGAGAAGTCCGCTTCACCTGTAGAACGCTATTTTCAGGATTAGATGTGCACCCGTGTTTGAACAAATTTACGATTAAGAGATAGTAGTACCTGTCTCCGAAGTAGATCGAGACCGCTTCACAGACGAGGATGACGTGCGACCCTGACTGCTATGACTGGTACTGTTGCGCCCTCCGCTGCGTCCATCCCTTGGGATTGAGTACTCCCAAGCACTTCGATCCCGCTTCGTCGAGTTTTTCTTCTTCGGCCGACCTTTTACAAACGTCTTAACATCAGGCTCATTCCACTCACGGGCGTCGGGGTACAGGTGTTCGTGGATGACTCGATGGAGGCCACGCATAACGGCGATATCACGGGTTTCTGCCTCACGCACGAGGTCGTATAAGTAATCCCGATCAGAAATACCAGGAATTACTCCATCGTCGATCGAGAGTGTCCTCCAGAAGTCGTGCAAGCACTCTGCAGCAACTGGGTAGTTGTTGTCGACACATTGCTGGAGCTCGCACGCACATGGGAGATGGTGGGTACGTCGTACCACACATCCGCACGCGGAGTACACCTCATCCGACAACTTTTTGGCACGCATCAACTCAGTTCCCATTATAGATATTGAATAGTGTGAAACCCTGTACAATATCGTGTGGAATGGAAATCCTGAGTTCCCAATAGGTCGTTTCGAGCGGGACTCCTCCAATGCCTGCATGTCAACATAAAACAATTATTAGATAAGTATTTCGTTTGACACGTAATAATAATTATACCTTTCTTATGCGATTCAGTTGGTTCTGAATCTGGTCGTGCACCTTCACCCACACGGTGTCAAGAGACCCAGTGGCCGAGTTCAGCCATTGCTTCAGCTCGCTGTGAGCACTCTCCACACGACATGTAGTGGTGTTCCCGAAATGAAGCACCTGGTTCGTCCAAGCTTTGGCGAACTTCTCCTTATGCACCAACCACGTCTGCTCAACGTACTTGACGATAGCGGAGTCGGCTACCCAACGCAGACGCATGTCAGTCACTGCCTGCTCGTACGCGTCTATCGTCGGAGCTTCCATGACTGCTTTCCAGGCCTTATGCGTGAAGTGAGCTGCTGTCTTTTTGTTCTTCCCCGTCGTCCAATAAACTTTGTTCTCCACGTCCTTATAGCTATGACTAGAAAAGGACACCTGCACTTGTTCGACTTCGAAACCCTCTCCAATTCGTCCTCGTTGCCTCTATAACGTTCTCCGCGAGAACATCTAATGTGTTTTTTTGTACCGCATTTCTTATGCGACGAAATAAATACCTCGAAACCCAGAGCAATAGCGACGCCTTTCGCCCAGTTAATTGCTTCCACGTCGGTCTCAAATCGACCTCCTACGCGAAAATGCTCACTGTAGTCTACTCCGTCGCCAATCTCATCGTCTGAAAAAAAAAAAATAATAATTACGGAGCCGAAATACAATTTCGGCTACTTTAGCACCGACCGAAATACGATTTCGGTCGGGACAGTTCCGACCGAAACACGATTTAGGTCGGTTCAGTCCCGACCGAAAAATTTTTTCGGTCACCTCTAGGCCCGACCGAAATTATTTTCGGTCCGGCATCGAAGTGACCGAAATAGTGATTCGGTCGGGACTTTTCCGGCCGAAATTATGTTTCGGTCGGGACTTTTTTGGATCGATTCCGAATCAAGTTCGATGATTCATCTATGTACGAACGAATTTTTCGAGAATTTGCTTACCAGTCGTGCGAATAGACCCTTTTTCCTTTCGTCGATCCATTGCGATTTGAACGTTTTTTTGTTTTGTTTGAGTCTGATTTGAATGTTTGATTGCGATATGAAAATTGTTGTCTGGAAAAGGATTTTAAATAAGAAATTTTATTCAAAGGGCAAAATTGTCTTTTTTCATCCCTTTAGGGGGCGGTGACTAGGAAAAAGAGGGCGGTGAATAGCAATCCAGTTTGATAAAACTCCTCTCTCGTTTCTCTTCCATTTCTCCCCAATCCCTAGTAACCTCCCTCCCAAGCAAACAAACAAATACTTGCAAAACAAACAGACCGAACACAGACATGAGAAACAGTTCAGGAGAAACAAAGATTCTTCAAGAGCTGCTATTATACGCAGCGAGTGCAGCTCTCAGTTGTTTGGTTCTATTCGTTGGATTGAAACAACTCGACCCCAATCGCGAAGCTTCCAAAAAAGCTCTTGAGCACAAGAAGGAAATTGCGAAACGCTTGGGCCGACCTCTTATCAATACCAATCCATACGAGGTTTTTTGTTCTAGCAACTTCGCTCTATTTTTTCATATTTATGGAATTTTGAGCTGTAGATTTTGTGCGTCGTTCGTTTCATTTGTTTCTTAATCGTACAAATTTTGTACGCTAATGGTTTGTTAGAGGTCATAGGAAGTTCAGTCTAGGTATTCCTTATTTCCCCTTAGTTTATTTGAGACTAACTTCTTTTAACCTTCAAGAGCCTTTTTGTGGCTGTAATTAGTTCGTGAACGGTTTAGTTATGGGCCTCCCATTTGATCTTTTTAATGATTCTGCCGTTAATGCTTACTGTTAATACATTACACTTCTCCAGGACGTGGTGGCATGTGATGTAGTAAATCCTGATCATATAGACGTGAAGTTTGAATCTATTGGTGGATTGAACTCAATCAAACAAATGCTATATGAATTAGTTATTCTTCCACTGCGAAGACCCGAGCTTTTCTCTCATGGGAAGCTTCTCTCGCCACAGAAAGGTGTCTTGCTTTATGGACCACCTGGTACTGGGAAGACCATGCTTGCCAAAGCCATTGCAAAAGAGTCGGGAGCTGTTTTTATCAACGTAAGGATTTCGAATCTCATGAGCAAATGGTTTGGTGATGCCCAGAAATTAGGTACGCGGTTATTTTATTTGTCAGTTGTCGTTATTGCATCCTGTTATGTTTACACTTTCTATAACTCGTATGCGTGTCAGATTTCAAATATTTCCACGAAAGTTGTCTTGATAGTGACGTTTGTAGTTATCTAAGGTTCTAAGACAGTACCCACTACTTAAGTCTAGCTTAGATTTCCCTTGTTTATGTCTTCTATGCTCTTTCCTAAGATTGTAATGGAATGAAGATAATATGATATTAACGTCGGATTTTTCATCTACTCTACTTAATTTTGTTATGTTGCACGTCTCCATTCGTTCTCGTTCTCTTCAATTAAACTCCTTCTAATTAACCATTTAAACGATTATTTAGAAATCATTTTATTCCTTTCGATGATGTTCCCTCCCAATTTTATCTGCAGTTGCTGCTGTGTTTAGCCTCGCGTACAAGCTCCAGCCTGCAATCATTTTCATTGATGAAGTGGACAGCTTTCTTGGGCAGCGTAAATCCACTGACCACGAAGCACTAACCAACATGAAAACAGAATTCATGGCCTTGTGGGATGGTTTCACCACTGACCGTATGTTCTTGAGTAGTCAATCTGTATCAATTTCTTTTTTCATTTTTCATCTCGGTAGGATTTGTTTTGGTTACTTTCTATACTTCCTATTCAGTGTGTAATTATGAACTACGTCTTTCTCTTTCAGCGCATGCAAGGGTATTGGTTCTCGCTGCTACGAACCGTCCATCAGAGCTCGACGAGGCCATCCTCAGACGTCTCCCTCAGGCATTCGAGATAGGGCTTCCCAATCATACGGAGAGAGTTGAGATATTGAAAGTCATCTTAAAAGATGAGAAAGTGGAAGAAAACATTGATTATGATCGCATAGCTGCTCTATGTGATGGATACACAGGTTCTGATCTTATGGAGCTCTGCAAAAAAGCTGCATATTTCCCTCTTCGGGACTTGCTCGATGATGAAAAGAATGGAAAGCAGTCACATGTAACGACACTCTTTTTCCTTCGATTGATGCTTTTCCCCTTACTTTTCGGGCCTTTTGTTATCATATTCCACTTGCTTCTGTGACAAATGTTGATGTAGTATGTATATCATCTCCTTACAGGAGCCGAGGCCCTTATCACAATCGGATTTAGAAAGAGTGATCTCAACTTCTACAAACACAAGGAAGGCTGCAAGTGAATACAGCAGAGAATCTGGCGATTATCAGGTACAATCCACGATCAACGAGCTGTCTAAAATCTTCGTTTCTCAATTATTGAATCTTCAAGCAGAAAATCAAGATCAAGATCCTTAGCTATTTTGTCCCGGGTTACTAATTACATTTCACCTGCTCTCCTTTGTCGGTGATCTTTCAGGCTGTGTATTGCGGTTGAATTCTAATAGTTATATTTTGTCAGTTTTTACTTATGACTTAGAGTGATGGTATATTAAAATGTATCCTCATTTTTGCCGTTTCAATGGTGTTTCTTGACCTTATTTTCGAATCTGTTCGTTGACCGTTGGGTTGAGTCCGAAAGCAAACCTGCATACTGTGCAGCATATGCGGCATTTTATTGCAAAATTTCAGTTCGCTTCTCGTAACTTACGGAACTTTATGGTAAGTGAGCTAAACTGCCGTGTCTGACAATTTTTACATCAACGGCAAAGAGAGTTATGCACTTATGCTATACCGTAATTATAAGAATCATGATGTTTCTTTTATACCTTTTATAAGGTAATTACTTTGAATAGAATCACGGCATGATGAAGACAGCTATTATCGATTTAGCTTCATTCCCATTTTTTTTTTCTTTTCGTATAATGTGTACGGGTGTTCATTCGGTAAATTCCATCCGAAGCGAAACGTAGGTACTTGAAATTTTTGGTAAAAAATTTTTGAAAAACAAATAGCGAATCAAAAATTTTCGCTTTGGCTTGTTTTACTGAACTTTTTCCGGTTCGGTGCAGTCAGTAAATGCGAGAATAAACCGCACCGAACCAAAATTGTTCGGTTATTAGAATACGAGTGCCGAATTTTTTCGTTACATATTCTGTAGAAGCTAAAATTTCTTCTTCGGTTTAGTTCAATTCTGTCAATTAACCAAACTGTGAATACCTTAATGACGCGAGCTCAAAGTCAAGGGTGAAACTGGCATATTAATTGCTATTATCTTCGCCTGGCCCAAGTGAGTATTTTTCTTAAAACTAGTATTTTTAGCCCTATGTATATGTGTGCAATAAAAAAGAAGTAATTATTAGTGGAAGGTTTGGATCATTTTAAAAGTACTTAATGCAGAAAAACTCTTATTGGTCAATTGACAGACCAATTTACAGTTTTTTATCCATCCCACATTTTTTTTATAAAAGAGTGTAGATATAAACTTACATGGCCTTTAATACGACTAAGGTTGAATGAGAAGCCAATTCACCTCATGAATTTGATGACCGGACTCGAGCTTGTCGTGCGAACACATATATATTTAACTACTTGGTACATGATTTAATAAACATGTACACGCATACAAGAGATTTACTATAGTGAGCAACTATCATGAGCACTATAGCAAATTTATGATCTATGTACTTTTCCTCCTCGGCGCCACCATTCACCTTTGTTGCCCCTCTCGGCTCTGTAGTCCCCTCTGGCTCATTGATTTCTAGGAAACTTCATCTTATCGCTCTCTACGGGAAAATCGAAAATAAAAAACATAGATCACATCTGGATGAATCGAAGAGGAACGGCGACCATGGAGGCGAGAGGTGCGCCAGAGATGGAGGGGAGCACAATAACACACAGATATTGTTATGGTGCTAACGATAATTGCTCATTGTTGAGTGTGTAATAAGGACTAAAGTGTAAAACTACATATGTACTTGGTGTATATGTTTAGATAGAAGAGTATTCGGGACTAGAATATAATTAAGATGAGTAAGGAATTTGTATATCTGGAGAAACAGATAGTAAACGAGTACCCACAGTTTTCCTCTTTACTAAACTTACTTTCTTCAAGATTCAGCAAGATTGACATGGTATCCATAGCAAATCTCCATGTGTGAATTAATATCGCTAAAATTTAAATGTAAAAACTCTTGTGGAAATTGATATTTTATTAAAATCTCTGTCATGTACGTGATAACCTTGTCATAACGACTTAAGAAGTTTGGTTGTAGCCTAAAAAATGGGACAACATAACGATTTTTATTTTTTGAAGAAGTTTCGTCACTTAAACAGGATTAGGATAAACTGGTGGAGGTGGTGTTCATTTCTTATGAGTTGTGGAGCCCTCTCGGAAGTTTTTCTTTTTTTTTTTTGTGATTCGCAAGTGAGCGACGTCGACAACTCGTTCGCTAGTATTATACACAATACTGTCTTTATATGTTGACATACTTCATTCTGTAGATATAAAATTTTAGCAAAAGTTCAGCAAAAATCATTAAATCTCTTAAAAGTCTAAGGTAATTAGATACCCAAAATGACCCTAATATGCTTTAAGACCAAATCTTACTTGCGTAAGTGTTTCAATATCATTACAGATAAAATCCTAGCATAAAATTTTGAATTTATAGCTTCTACGGAAAAGCCCAATTTTGCAGCACTAACTTCAAAAAATCACCATAAATCTTATAAATATCGAATCGATCGATTTCCGGCGGCAACGGACAACCGAAAGAGTAAATTTTCGAAGGAAAATAGGTTCACGAGGATATGAGCCTTGCAACTTTGCTTGAATTACGAAAACATAAACTATTCAAACAAATTATTTTGAAGAATATCACAGCTATTACGAGCTTAGGAACAATATCAGTCAAAAATACAGATTCACAATAGTAGAGAATGATAAATAGGCGACGACATTTAGGCGACGGTTTTTTAATTTGTTAATTTTTGTTCGTCCTAGGCGACGGTTTCTAGTCCAAAACCGTCGCCTATACAATTTTTTATTTTATTTTTTTAAAATGTGAACTTGGGCGACGGTTACTGCGTTGTTACCTAGGAACCGTCGCCCAAGGTTTTTAAATTTTTTTTTTAAATGTTAAGTTTGGACGACTGTTCTTGAGCGAAACCGTCGCCCAAGGCTTTTAATTTTTTTTAATCTTCATTTTGATTTGTTTGGGTTGTTTTATGATTGATTGTAGAAAAATCGAAAAAAAAAATTAAAAAAAAATAAGCATGGGTAATGGTTCCTGGCTAAGAACCGTCGCCCAAACCCTATTAAAAAGTAAAATAAGCATGGGGACGGTTCCTGGTTAACAACCGTCGCCCATACCCCATGAATTTTATTTTTTTTTAAAAGTTAAGCCTTGGGCGACGGTTTATCTGTAACAACTGTTGCCCATATTTTTTAAATATTTTTTTTAAATGTTAAGTTTGGGCGACAGTTTCTTGTGCGAACCCCTGGCCAAAGGCTTTTCATTGTTTTTGCAAATCTTCATTTTGGGCGATGGTTACGGGTTTTTGGCTAAGAACCGTTGCCCATATCTCTTACTTAAACCCCTCTTCTGCCCCAAATATTTTCATAACCGCGCGACGACGACTAGAGCTCCTCCCTCTTGGCGATTTTTCCGGCGACGACGAGCAATATTCCGACAGTTTCGAGCTTGGAGAACTGTTGGTCCCTATTACACCAAACAATCTAACCTAGGATGGATTTACCACACAAATAATCAAGAAATGAATGCAAATGGTGTGGGGTGCTTGAGAGGATAAGATGGAGGCTCAAAATATTAACTCTCTAGAATAAAAACACACACAAGCACACCTAACTATGTGTTAGGATTTTAGTATTTATACCACAAGTTGGTATATAATACTTGGGCCCTTGTAAGCCCCTTACAAGAATAAAATCACTGGGCTCTAAAACATTAAAGCCCAATTCACTTAAATTAATTACAAGATCAAGATGACCTAATTTAATTGAACACAATAAAATAATCATAACAATCTCCCCCTTTGTGATGAATTTGCAATTTAGCGCTTGTCATCTTGGTCTTGTAATAATCCTGAGTCCTCAAAGAACACGTATCAAAGGATATGTGGCGAAAGCGTATGTGTGCGTGTTCTTCTTCAATCTCCTCCTCCTTTATATTGTCCTGTGACCTCTTCTTTAGGAGATCCAAGCTCACCATGTTCTGAACTTCTCTTCTCGAAGCTGCTTGCCGGATCGTCTCTTTGTATTCGATCTCTCCCTTCGATAGTTACAACTCCCCTACATTTGGTCAACATTTAGTTGGAATTGGGGAGTTCTCTTAAATTTGGAGAGGTGTAATGGAGGCGGATCTTCACTTCTTGTGTTTTGGCTCTCCGTTCGATAGTCGCGACTCCCCCAATATTTGTTCAACCTTGTGTTGGGATTGGGGAGTTCTCTTTAAATGGGAGAGCTGTACACGAGGCGGCAACTTTGATCTTTGAAGTCTGTGGTGTTTGCTTGGTTATCTGACAGCGCTTGGGATTCAGCATTTTCTGACCTATCTTGCACTTTCGTCGTAGTATTGCTCCCATTTTGCTTTAGTGCTACTCCCCCTCATGATGATCGAGTTGGGGAGATCGTCATGCGATGTATCAAAATGGGGCATTGTCTTTTGCAAGGAGATCGCGTCGTCAGGACAAGAAGTGGAGTTGATTGGTACTCACGGAAACTCTTCTTCTCGGCGTCAGATTGGTCTTCTTTGAAGGAGGTTGTCTGACTCGGCGTCGAGGAAACTTGTTCGGCTCCAGAAGAAGGTGCGTGGGGTGCGTTTTTCCAAAAGTGTGCATGGGCTCCTTCAGATTTTTCAATCAATTGCATGAGAGCCCGTCTTCAGAGTGGTACGCGCGGTGGATGGTGGGTGCTCAGGTTGGGTAATAACCTGACGGAGCCACTAAGGCAATCCGTCGACACGTGTTCAGAGTTAAACTCTGAGACACGGCCTGTGAGAACAGGGTTTAGAACCGGAGCCACATAGGTGTTCCGTTAACATCAATCCAGGAGCGTAGCTCACAGATGATGGCCTGAAACCGCTGTTGTTTTGATATTGCAACGGCAGGACTTCCTTCCGATAATCGAAGCATGTCTTAGAATGACATGTCTACAGAAGTTCAGATCTGGTCACAAAGTCCAGATGAAAAAAGGTGTATGTGTCCTAAAAAAAATATAAAACTTTTAGGTAGTGAGGACACCTAGACTCGATGTGTTCAAGAAAGTTCAGTAGTGTGGGGCTGACTACCACTAAGTTATATATCTCCCGCTTCCAAGTGAAGCGGTGATAGATTACGCGGCTCCCCGTGATTTTATGAAACATCGGTCTATTGAGAGATCGATGAGTGGGTAAGGCTCGGTTGTGCATGCGCCGTTGGACCAAATGAGGCGACTTCTACCCGGGAGCTGATAAAAAATAAACTCCTGTCCCTGTATGGGATGGCCCGAATGTTTTGTGAGGTGAGGGATATGTGTATCATCTGCTCTTCGGTCTTGTCAAGAATTGACAAATGGAATGTGGCTGATGGACTTGAAATCTTCACTAACACTCGGCTACGTTCCGGGGTTAGGCTCAGTTTGGTCTGACTTAAGCATTGGAACCTAGAATCCATGCCTCCATCAATTTTGGCGAGTGCTGCTTCATCAGCAAGTCGGAGCAGGGCAGTTGGGATCATCTTCGTGTTTGTGTATGGATGTCACGCCTTTTGTAATTCTCGAACTCTTGAGGGTTGAGTTTTCAAGTGAAGTCCGTCTTGGGAGGTGGAAGCGCCTGAGAGGGTTTTTCTTTCTTTTTTTTTTATTTTTTTTGCTTTTCTTTTCCTTTTTTTATGTATATATATATATATATATATTATCGTAATAGTAGTAGAGTAGTATCGAAATACTAAAAGATATAGGTTTATGTATAGGTATATGTATATGGGTTAAAGTATGTTTCTCCCCCTCAAATCGTGCACCTAAGATGTACTCTCCCTAAAAATGTACTCTCCCCTCATAAATATGGAGTGATACTCCCCCTCAATGCATGCACGTTTAAACATGTAAGTTCTCTCCCAATTAAATAAGCGTGAACGTATTTATCTATTTTCAGATCAAATGCAAACTAAAGAATTTACTGTTCTTTAAAAATGCATTAGAATGTACGTTTTTCGCTATTTAACACTTCAAATAGGTATTTTAACATTTCAGCTAATATGCATACGTGAATGTTTAAGCTTGAATTTTTTTTAAATATGTATGCATAATGAAAATGTACCTATGAGGGGTATTAGACATTTCAGTTCATATGCATGCTAAAATTTAACATTTAAAGTTCTTCTGAATCATGCATGTATATAATGTACCCTCGTGTGATTGCTCGCATCGCTATCCAGTCGTGCATGTGGAGCAACCGAAGGTACCATACACGCTGGGATGTTTGGCTGCTCTCATCGCATACCAGTCATGGGTGTGGAGCAGCTCTCTTGTACCTATCCATGCTGGGAATCTGCAAAAACTTATCGGGACTTTGGTACCCAATTTTGGATGGGTCCTCCCTTATCAGCAGAAAACGGTTTAAGCACATTTGGTTCAAATATTGATCCTAACTCATCCTTTACAGTCTTATTCAATTTAATTTGTGATTTAGGAATCCAAGTTTGGTGAACCTTAGAGGGAAATGACATATCAGCGCTAGTGAATGTATGTCTAGGTCTAGAAGATCTAAAGATTTTCTCCCTAGCCAGTCGCAGAAGGTGTCTTTCAGACTTAATCCGAACTGGATATTGCATGTAAGAATACGAGCATAAAGCATTATAAGCATCAGTAACAGGAGTACTAGTATTCCTACGACAATAATGCACGTCATTCACATTATAATGATAAGTGTGCGGGATTTGAGAAGTTCGTCTGCGTAAGCTTGGAACTTCTTCGTTGCACGCTTCCCTTTTGATAGGAATGGGAGAGGAAAAACCTTGAACATCCTCGGCTTTAATTTTGGAAGATAATACTGATTTTCCTTTCTCCTTCCTAATCTTTATTTGTTCCTTAGCTATTTTTAGCGCTTTGCTTTTACTTAACGTTTCAGCTTTAGTCAAAATTGACTTAGCATTAGTAAAAGTTTTCTCGGTTTTAGGAACGAAGATGCTGGTTTTTGGTTTTGTTTTCTTTACCTGTTTTGAGGAAGATGTATTACTTGAAAAATCATTGGAAACAGATAAAGATGGGGAATTTTTTTGATGTAAAATCTCTTGTGAGAGTTTTTCCTTTTCAGCTTGGAAACTTACTCTTTCAGATTCCAAGATTGCGTTCAATTCCGAAATTTTACTAGCAACCTCTGGAATTTCCCAAAAAGGAGTAGGTTTTTGATATTGTAAATTATTTTCCCCGATAGAAATTAAGTTAGAAGGAGAGTTTTTGTCTGTTGGACCTAAATTCGAAATATCAGTCTCTAGTCGTTTAATCGTAGAGTAAAGCATACGCTGTTCCTCTAAGACAGTCTCATATTTTGATGAGACTTCATTTCGCTCAGCTTCGCAAGAACGTAAACTATTACTCATCTCGCAGACCCTCTTTTCACTATCTTCTAACTTAGTTTCTAAGCTAATGATCTTAGACTTTGCAATGGTCAAATCTTCATTAGCATAGGCTAGGCTTTCTTGTTGCTTAAGCAACACGGAGTAATTATTAGCAAGTCTTGCTTCTAATTCCTCGATTTTCCTAGCTTGAGCATCCATTTTAATTAATATAATATTATTAATTAATTTTTTTTTGTTTTGTTTTTGTTTTTAAAAAAAATTGGCTTTTGGAAGTTCTGTTTCGAAAGTTTGGTTTACTTGAGAAGTATCGTGAAGTATCGAAGAAAGCAGTGTCAAAAATTTTTGGTGTATACCTAAAAATTTTGAGATAATTTCGAAACCTTCATGAAAATTACCAAAACTTTTTCTATAATATGCCATTGATGTCCTAAGTTGATTGTTGGATGTAAATGATCGTTGATACGTTTTGTGGACTTGCTTTAAAGAAAAAATTTACGAAAACGTCTACACCGAAAATTTTGGACCCGAAAAATTTATTTAGAAAATTTCGAAAAAGTATTAAAAGAGGCCGTGTCCGTTGGATTCAGAAATTTTTTATTTATATATATATATATATTTTTCAATGAAAAAAAACAGAAAATTTTGAAAGAATTTTTTTTAAATTCAGGTACTGTAACGTTTCGGGCACTGTAGCAGTTTCGGGTACTGTAGCAGTTTCGGGCGAATTGCTACAATGAATCGTGCGAATTGCTACAGTGAATCGCGCGAATTGCTACAGTGAGTATGACGAATTTGGTACAGTTAATTTGTGAAAATCATTTGCAATCGGGTGATTAGATTGAATTGCTACAGTGTTTCGGGCGCTACAGTGGAATGCTACAGTGTTTCGGGCGAAACTGCTAAAGTGAAATTTTTTTTTAACTCAGTCCACTTTCGGGTTATGACCAGTCCAGTTTCGGGTTTTGATCAGTCAAAATTGGATTAACTAGTCAAATTTCATGTGTTGACCAGTCCAGTTTCGCCCGAAACTGAATCAAAACGCCCGAAACTGAATGAAGACGCCCGAAACTGAATAAAAATGCCCACAATAAGGTACTGTAGCAATCTAGACTGAAAACTGATGAAATACAGATCGATTTCTACCTAAAACTCACCCAAATCAACTTAAAAAGTTGGGTAATCACTTCAAATCACTCGAAAACAACCTAATTACTTCTTGAGCTTACAAAATCAGTAAAATCAACTCAAAAACTCAAGAAATAGCAGGAATTTGAACCCAAAAAAAATACCCAAAAATTTCAGAAATCTCACTCAAATCCAAACGTGTTTGCTCTGATACCACATGTTGGTCCCTATTACACCAAACAATCTAACCTAGGATGGATTTACCACACAAATAATCAAGAAATGAATGCAAATGGTGTGGGGTGCTTGAGAGGATAAGATGGAGGCTCAAAATATTATCTCTCTAGAATAAAAACACACACAAGCACCACTTAACTATGTGTTAGGGTTTTAGTATTTATACCACAAGTTGGTATATAATACTTGGGCCCTTGTAAGCCCCTTACAAGAATGGGCTCTAAAACATTAAAGCCCAGTTCACTTAAATTAATTACAAGATCAAGATGACCTAATTTAATTGAACACAATAAAATAATCCTAACAAGAACACTGTAAGGCCTCCGCTAACCATTATCTCTCCATGTGTTTCACGATATATGGCGCTAAGTGTTCGAAAATTGAAGCTTTTCGAAAATGTTTGTTTCGAAAGTTTGGGTTTCCCGACCTTAATTTATGCGATTTCATAGCTTAGTATTGTGTTATATTTGATTTGGAGTTGATATTGATCATAACCTTTGTGAAATTAAAATAATATTGCACAATTTCCGGCGACCTCTCCTCTCTTGGCGATTTTTCCGGCGACCACGACTCTTTTCCAACGATTCCGAGCTACGAGAACATGGTAAGATCTCTCCTAACAATTTTTCCTCATTGTATTTCGCGATTGATGATTTGAAATCTTCGAGAAGCTTTTCGAAAATCTCTTCGTTGAAATTTAATAGCTTATGGGATTTAATAGCTTAGTCATCTGCTTGTTATATTCAATTTGAAGTTGATATTGAGCTTAATTTTTGCGAATATTAGGTTTTGGGTCAACTTTAGTGAATTTGGATAATTTGTGGCCGATTTTTGGGCGAATTTAGGAAGATTTTCGTGCTTGGACAGCTGCGCCCGTGCTTCTTGACAATTTTCTCCGGACAATACGTAAGTTTTCAAACTTGTATTTGATTTATATGCCTTTGTCTATGTGAATTTACTTGCGGTTTAAGCTTAGATACCCGTTCAATGTTTTCTCATTAGGAGGAAACCTTGAATGGCTACTACATCATGCGATACATGTACGATATTCTTTCCTGATGTGTCGGAGGGGATAGGTGCAAGTTGCAACTTGTCAATGGTATTGAGCCTTTAAAACATCGTATTCCTTAAATTTCAATTTTAACATAGGTTTAATTGTTTTAATATTATCCTCTTGTTTAATATTATAGATGCTAGAAGGCATCTCTTACGGCGACGAATCGTTCAACGTAGTTCGAGAGTTGTAGGCGTAGCATTTTACGAGGCCTTTTTATGTAGGTACTTTATTAGACTTTTGCGTTAATATGTTTGTATATATGTTATGAGATATTGTTTGATGATGTAATTGTTGATCTTTATTGAGGATTAGTAGTTATTATTTGAGGATCGATTGTTGGGGATTGATCTTTGATTTGTTTGGGTTGGTTTGGATTGATTGTTGCGGCATAGAAAAATAAAAAAAATAAAAAAATTAAGCATGGGTGACGGTTCAGGCTAAGAAACGTCGCCCAGAGCCTATTAAAAAAACAAAATAAGCATGGGTGACGGTTCCTGGCTAAGAACCGTCGCCCATGACCCCGAACAAAAAAAAAGCACATAGGCGACGGTTCTTTGGAGAAACCGTCGTCCATGCCCGTCTTTGGGCGATGGTTCTGAAACCGTCGCCCATTATGCTGCTCTTTGGGCGACGGTTCGCCCATAATGCTGCTCTTTGGGCGACGATTCTGAAACCGTCGCCCATGTCCTATAAAAACCGTCGCCCATGTGCCTTTCTGCACTAGTGTCACCTATGTTAATCAAGCATAGCATGTCTAAACAAGAGGGGATTTGTGGACTATGGACGATCACATATGCGGCCCTTTTCTTTCTCTCGTCTTCAGTAGGGTTGCTAAAAACCAACCCGACCCACCAACTCGACACGAATCGCACCATAAAATAGCAGGTTTGTGTTAGTATTTTTGACCTGTTTAAGTAAATGGATAAACCCGAACTCAACCCAAATATTAAGTGGGTCAGGTTATAAATAATTAAAATATCCTTAATATAAATAATATAAAAGAAAAAAATAACTAGATAACTGTGTAATAATTTGATATTTAATTATGTTTTGTGAGACTTTTGTTATTTGGAACTTTAATTATTTCTTAATTATGTTGATGTTTTAGAAAAACAAATGATTTGTTTGTCGATTGCTTTGTTTATTATAATTCTGTTTATTTAGTTTTTTCTTTCTTTTTTTTTATTTTTTTTATTTTAAACGGGTTGTGATAAACCTAATTTCTTACGCTTATATTTTGTTAAATTTAGGTCGTAATAAGTGAAGTCGTTTCGATAATTTTAGCACCGTGTTATGATTTCAGAGCAAATCGAACGTTTTTGCGGCAGTTTCGTATTTCTTCGAGATCATGTCGTAAACGATGTCCGGTGGACCTGCAATTTAAAGCAAAAATAGAAAACTCGTTAATTTTGATTATGATTGAAGGGAGTTTCAATCTGAGGTCTAGATTGGGAAATATGTATTTTGAACATGCTGCTACTTTGCAGAAAATACCTTCACGGTCGTGACTGGAGGTACAAGAGGCCGTGAAGGACGTTTGGAGTCATTTCCTAGCCCGAAAGTCTTTACGGCCGTGAACATGAAGAAAGCAAAGAGTGAAGGCTAGCTGCTGAAGCCGTGAAAACGGGCTGAGACATCTTTCTTCGGCCCTTAGGAATATTTAGTAGTGTCCAGAATATTTATTCTAAGTCTTTTTATTTTTTTTTTGGTATGAAAAAGATTTTCATTCCCACAGAGTCCCCAATGTTCATACATCACTAGTTAACCTGAATTTAGGAGAAGATCAATGCACGTATAAATTCCTCAGCCTTGCTCGACTTCTTCTTAAACTTCACACCACTCACTTGCTCCTTAAACTCTCGTTGAACTATCTTGAATAGAGCCATTGCCTCCCTCATCCCCTTGTTATGTATCCTAGCATTCCTCTCTTTCCATAATCCATATGCCACTGCTGCAAATCCTGCTATCTGAATGCTAACCTCAGGAGTCTTCTGCTTCCCCATTCTGATAAGTTTCCTCTCCCATTTTGCAAAACTGTCCGGGATTGGACAATTCAGCCACCTGCTAGCTTCTTCATTCACACTCCGACTATAAGGGCATGTACAGAGCAAGTGTTCAATACTTTCATCGGCTGTTAAACATAGCACACAACATGGGTCAGGCACCACTATCCCCCAGCGTATTAATCTATCACGTGTGAGCAGTTTTTTGTGCACTATGAGCCACATAACAAATGCATGCTTGGGCAATGTCCAGCGATTCCACACAGCGTTGGCAGTCGCAAACTTAGTTTGACTACCCTTAAGCCAATTATATCCCGAGGATACTGTATAGCATCCATCAGCGGTACCTGTCCATCTGTCTCCATTGTAGCCTTCTCTCATCAGGTCTCTCACTTTGAGCAGCTGCTTCCACTGCCAACTGCAGTCCCCATACCTTTGGTACTCCCAGAACCCATGCTCTTTAAGATATATGCTGTGCAACCACTTGATCCACATATTATCCTTTTTCCTTGTGATGTCCCAGATATGCCTTCCTATACTTGCTAAATTCCATGTTCCACAGTCTTTAATGTTGAGACCTCCACTTTGTTTTTTCTGGCAAACAGTTTCCCATGCAATAAGAGCTTTAACCTTGCCTCCAGTTCCCTTGCCCCATAGAAATTCTCGACATTTCTGATCCACTCTCGAGATTACCCCTCGTGGTAGTAGGAACAGGGATCCCCAAAAACTGTGTAATGCCAACAAAACAGAGTTTATCAAGCAACACCTTCCAGCATACGACAGATTTCTTGAAGTCCAGCATTGAATTCTTTTCACAATTCTGTCCACCAACTCTTCACATTCAGCTCGACCCCATTTTGTTGGTGAGATAGGTACACCGAGGTATTTCATAGGGAACTTCCCTTCTGTAAAGCCCGTCATTCCAAGCAGCTGTGCCTTGTCGGCCTGGGTAATACCCGCAACATACATGCTGGATTTCATGGGGTTAGCAGTCAGTCCAGACACATTTGTGAAGTGCTCCAAGCTGGACTTAATCAAGGCCACTGAGTTCTTATGAGCTTTACACATGATCAAGAGATCATCCGCGAAACACAGACTAACCAAATTGCTTTGTTTACACATGGGATGAAACCGAAATCCATATTGCTTCGAAACCAGAATGAGCTTTCTCGTTAAGTATTCCATTATTAGCACAAATAGCAGGGGGGATATTGGGTCTCCCTGCCTCAACCCTCGCGCCCCTTGAATGTTTCCTTCCAGACGTCCGATAATAGCCAATTTGTAAGTGACAGAAGTAATACATTCTTTCACCCATCCTATAAACTTGACTGGAAATCGCAGCTTGTCGAGTAACCTGATCAAGAATTGCCATTCCACTGAATCATAAGCCTTCCTCAAATCAATTTTCATCATACACCTTGATGAAGCATTCCCACGTTTGTACAATCTCAGCAGCTCCTGACTAATCATAATGTTATGCCCAATTGCTCTTCCAGGAACAAATGCGCCTTGATTGTCGTTTGTGAGGCTGGGCAGCACCCTGCTTAATCTGGTGCAGATCAGCTTGGAGATGAATTTATATATAGTATTGCAACAAGCTATAGGTCGGTAGTCCATAGTCGTCCTTGGATGATCAGTTTTAGGTACAGCGTGATTGTTGTTTTGTTCATGGCTCTTACCAGTCTACCTTCTCTGAAGAATTCCAGAACAGCTGCTGTCAGGTCTTCTCCTACAATCGCCCACGCAGCCTTAAAGAATTCACTGTTAAACCCATCAGGTCCCGGGGCCTTGTTGCTATGTATGGAAAACATTGCTTTCTTGACTTCCTCCTTAGTAAATGGAGCAATGAGCCTTATCTGCTCTTCCACTGTCAGGACACTCCCCTGTGCTATGACTCTCTCATCGATCTCATCCAAATTCCCACTAGCAGTCCCCAACAGATTCTGGTAATAAGCAATAAAATGGGCAGTTATAGCTTCAGGATCAGCTATGCTACTCCCCTCCTCATTTTCCACTGAGGTGATCCTGTTTTTATACACTCTCTGTTTTATTAGGGAATTAAAATACTTGGTGTTCTGATCTCCCTCTCTTAACCAAGCTGATTTAGCCTTCTTAAGTCCAAGTCTCAAATTCCTTAGTTAAATCTCAAAACTCAAACTTTGGCTCAAATCTTCGATTCAAAACATTATTCTTTCCTCACATCACTCGTCGACGATCACATCCAAAACACAAGAAATGGACGCCCTAAGCATGGGAAATGATGTGAGACCTCCCGTTATCAGACATGGCGAGTATGTCGTATGGAAGAAAAGATTCATCAACTTCATTGAAAGCAAGGACAATTCAAAGAACTTGCTGGAATCAATTTACAATGGACCTGCTCAGTTCTGGACCATAATCCCAGCCACCACTACCACCACTTCTGCAAAAGAAGCATAAAGCATCTTGAAGACTCTCGACAAATACTTAGATGAAGAGAAACTGCGACATAAGGCTGATCAAATCGCAAACTCATACCTAATGCAGGCCATCCCCAATGACATCATTATTCAGCTCGAATGCGGTGAAAGCGCTAAAGAAATATGGGATGCTCTAAGGATCATGATGCAGCGAACTGAAGTAAACACAATGGCAAGGATGGCTAATACCCTCATATCTTATGATCGCTTTCAGGCAATCAAGGGAGAAAGTCTTCAAGAAACATTCGATCGGTTCTTCGTTCTACTAAACGAGTTGAAAATGGACGGAGTAACGAAAAATGTAATGGAGATCAACATGAAGTTCCTCGGCTCACTTCACTCAGACTGGGAAGCTACGGCAATCATGATGAGACAAATGAATGACTTGACCAAGATCAGCATCCACGCATTATTTGACTACCTCAATCAACACTCCAACTACGTGGAGAAAAGGAGGGATGAAACTAGACCAGCTGGAAGTGAGTCTCTCACACTCATGTCTGAAAGACAACCCAGAAGGCCATCAAAAGATAAGGAGACCATGCAATCATCCCAAATATCAGAGGGAAAAAACGCAGACTCTGATGAGGAACTCAAGGAGCTCACAAAACATGGGGAACTCAAGGAGCTTGTAAAGCAACTCGCATTGATATCAAACTTTGTGCAGAAGAAATTCTTAAGAAGCCTGGATCCTCATCCGACAGACAGAGATCTCTTCTAATACAAAGGGAAAAGCTCGAGATGAAGAATCTAATCCCGCGATTGCCCCTCAAGCTGGAAAATGCTTTAACTGCGGGAAGTCTGGACATTTTTCCAGAGAATACAAAGTGCCCAAGAAAAATGATGTCAATTACTATCGAAGAAAAGTTGAACTGGCCGAGCAGAAGGAGAAGGGAATGATCTTGATGGCTGAACATGATCATTGGCTTGAGGACACCTCTGACAGCGAGGAAGAGAACATGGTGCTGATGGCCAGACTTGATGAAAAGGAGGATGGAGCTGAAACTTTAGGAAGCGACTCGGAAAGGGAAACCTCCAGCAACTCAGACATGGTTGAGGTAAGCGAATCTGATTATGACTCCCTACTTAAAATGAATGATGAATATTTGACCCTATATAACTCGAACAAACAAGACAAAAAAAATTAAAGAATTAGAAGCAAACCTACACAATAATCTAGAAGTTTTAGATAAATTTAGGTATGATTATGCATGTGAGAAAAATTGAGTATTAGTAGCTAATGAGAAAGTCGCACGATGGGCTCAGATGCTAAAATCCGAGGCTAAAGCCAAGGTTCTAACAAACTAAATGAGATCCCATAGAGAAAAGGCGATGGACGCTTTAGCTAAATATGACTTGCTCTCTAAGGAAAGGGAAAGACTGTACTCTAAGATAAAAAAAAAATGGGATGACCTCTTAACCCGACATCAGACAAAACAGACCATTTTCTTGAACAAACATGCGGATATTGATTTCTATAATCCCCACAAGGGACTTGGTTTTGAAAACCCAGGTATGCTAAGCAAGGCATATCCAATGCACCTTATTTGTATAAATACATGCAGATAGGTTGTATGTCAAACCTCATGCCTTTCGTTAGTGAATCTGAAACCTTACAAGGGGAGGATAGACACAAACAAGCAATAAAGTTGAAATATAATTTGATTACACAGAGTTGAATGATAGCTATAAAGAAAGAAATTGTCCTGCAATAACAGAATTTGAGTCAAATATTCCTCGTCCAAGCGACGGAGATACCTAATAAACGAGTGAGACACAGATGACCACGTATGCAGCAGGGTATATGCCTGAATGCATAAAGAAAATCAGTGATCCACACTCCACCCTCGAAAGAGAGAGAAAGTCCTTTGATATTGAAAGGCAGAAAATTCTCAAGGAAATCTCCACACTTAGAGAAAAATTAAGACTACACTCACTTGCATATACCTTGATTTCGCATGATAAAATTTCTTGTACTAATGCTTTGAAATTTTCATGACCCACAAAAGGACCATTGAAAGGAAAAGTATGGGTTAAAAAGGAAGATCTTTTGAAGGAGACCAGTGATTTTAAAGAAACTTTTGTTAAAGATTGTTTTCCTTCAAAAACTTTTGTATCGTCTTCCTTTTCTCCTGTATCGAAAAACTCATCTTTACATTTCAAAAATCATTTTCCCAAGCATGATCGTTTCTACAAACAAGATCCCAAAACAATTTCTAAAAACACGCTTTCAAAGAAAAAGAAACAATCGAAAACAAAATTTACCAAGAAACCTGCAAAAAAAGAAAGGACTAAAACACGAGTTCATAAGGAGAAGTCAAAGAAAGCTAATATATTACAAAATGGGTTCCTAAGCTTAAAATTGAGGAAACCCAAATCCAAACCCTAGAAACAATTAGAGATTCTAAGCCTAATATTACGTCTTCTACTGACAATGCTAAACCTGGGCTAGATATAGAATCTATTCGGACTAACAAGCACAACAGAGGTGGACCCATTTTCAAATGTGTACTAAAACCCTCTAGTTTGATTTCGCAGGCCCCGCATGTGTGGTATTTAGATTCAGGTTGCTCTACACACATGACCGGAAAGAAGGGACTGTTGAGCAACTACGTTGATAGGCCGGGTGGACTGGTGTGCTTTGGAAACAGCGATGGAGCAAGAATTCTTAGTTATGGAGATCTTATATGCAATTGACTCACAATCAAGGAAGTCTCTCATGTTGAAGGGCTGACGCACAACATCTTATCAATTGGAAAGTTCAGTGACATAGGACTCCAAGTATTGTTTCAGAGGACGTGCAAAATTCTCAATGTCGATGGTAAAGAACTTATCACAGGAATCCGCAAAACAAATCTTTCAACATCGACATTAGGACCGTCAGACCAAAAACAACCATCTGCCTGGTATCCAAAGCAACTTCAATAAAGAATAATCTACGGCACTAGCGGCTATCTCATCTCAATTTCAAGACTCTCAACAAGCTGTCAAACGACAAACTAGCTCTTGGACTTCCTCCACTTAAGTACCAAAAATAGCATCTGTGATCAGCTTCTGAGAGAGGCAAAATGAAAAAGGCGTCTCATTCTACAAAACACACAACATCTACTCAGCAACCACTGGAGCTACTTCATGTCGATCTGTCGTTGATTTGCTGTTTGTTCTTCTCAAAATCATCCTCTCACACACGCGAACTTAACTGTGGTAAGGAACAGTTTGCTTTTACCTCGCATACACGCGAGTCAATTCGTTCGCTGACCTAGTCAATTCGCGAATGACCCTTTTTTCTAAGAACTTCAATTTGTTCGCGAATTACGTTCATCTTTGATTTCGCGTATTTGACTGTTTGACCACTCAGATTCACGAATTGGAATTCGCGAACCTCAGCGTTCGCGATATGCAATTCGCGAACTGATGATATTTCACATTTACATGTTGACTTAGTCAATTCGCAAAATCTCTTTCTCACAGACCTACGATCCACACTTTGTAAATTTTTTTATTTATTTCACTTATTTTACTGTTTGACCACTCAGCTTCGCGAACTTGAATTCGCGAACCACAGTGTTCGCGAGATGCAATTCGCCAACTGATAAAATTTCGCGTTCACATCTTAATTTAGTCAATTCGCGGAACTCCGTTTACGCAGACGCGCGGACCTCACTTAGCAAAATTTAGGAAAATTTCACCACTCTTCTGGGCCAAACAGTACTGGGCCGAGACTTCTTTTACAAAGAACAAATTTTAATTGAGCCCACACTATTCACAGCACTGATTATATCCTAATCTCGTTTTCTTTCGTGTTGTAGTTTTGCAGACATTCCCAGTGTCCGACAAAACAAAAAAAAAGAAGGAAAAGAGGTATAAATAAAAGAAAAGGAAAAAAAGAGAAAAAGTCCCAAATCACAAAAAAGAACAAAATGACGACACCAGCGGACTTGGTAAACCCAACCTCGAAATGGATTGCGACCAAAGAAAATAACTTCCAACTCGATCTGAACACCTTCAAGTGCCAGGACGAGATCATTCTATCCATTTTGAGGAACCATCACCTGGGGTATACCTTCTCAGCGACGGCCCGAGTCCCTACAGTCTACCTATAACAACTCTTGGGAACAATGAAGACCAAAGTTGCTGCCAACAACAACATCTACTACGAGGCTCAGATTGCAAACGAGTGTAACAGCCCACTCTCGGGACCTGTGGGGTTGGGCCTACCTCACTCCATTGATAGTTTGGCCCCACTGTATCACCACTAAGCCTTCCAGCGTGCTTCACACTGCACGCACCCTGAGCTACTTCCCAGGGGGTCACCCATTCCAAGTTTGCCCCAAGTCAAGCACGCTTAACTTTGAAGTTTATTGGATGGACTCCCGAAAAGGTAGGTTGACCTTGGTGATATGAGTAGCACTATCAATTCTTTTTTATGATTATTTGCCTGACACGCCCATACATTATCAGTCTTATGATCCCCTCTCATTTGGGTGTGGGATCGGTTCATTCATGTACCCCTTCGGCTAGAAGCCTGCCAGAAGCCGCTCCTTGTATGTGCCTCTCTGGCACCGGCGATCACTCCCTGCCCTCTTCGGCCCCGGGCATCACAACGAGACGGTCCACATCACCAGGGAACTCATTCGACACGTCCTTCGGCTGCCAAGTCAACCTCAATACGAAGATGAGGCATCTGAGGATGAGCTAATTGAGGACATTACTAAGCTGGGATACTACACCTATTAAATTCATCTCCCAGATCCAGCAGTCCATGATTCCACATCCCTGGCTGACTCTCTTTGCATTCATCAACAAGTGCTTCTCACCAAAGCACTCGGGCCATGAGCGATGCAACATAACAATTCTCCGCATCTTTCACGGGATTGCTTTTAGGAAAAATTATGACTGCCAAACTAATCATATTGGACCTAGACGATCAAATGCTCCAGCGGACGAAGAAGAAGACGACTCAGAACTTGCCCTATCTCCGGTGGTTCCACTGATGATCCACCACTTCATGTCAGTAACACCGGAGATACCGAGACGACCAGAAAAGGAAAGCTACACCCCACCCAAAATGAGATATCTTCAGAAGGGGAAGACGGAAGAGCCATGCCCATTCCGCGCGTGTTGTTAGCTCTGGCCAGCCCAGACGACATCGAATTTTATTGCCAGTGTACAACGTTATCAACACCATGACTCAGGAAAACCCACCCGAGTCTAACCCAGGGGTTAGCCAGAGAGAGAGAGAGAGTGAAGTTCAGAGAGAGACCACTGAACCACCGATAGCCTCACAACAACGCTAGCCGCCCCACCAGCAATCGCTTCCTGAACCAAGACCATCAGAAGGCAACGAACCGGAGGATGAAGATGAGGTGGACTTGATACCACGCGGACAACGACGACAAACTGATCAGATCGAACAACTACACCTAGTTCGTCGCAACAACTTTGATCGAATCCCCACTGCCAGAAACAGTCGGGTCCAACCCTAGGTTAGAAGACGTCGAACCTGACCCAACGGCGCATACACAACCCAATCCCGACCATTCACTTGTCTCCCAACAGACAATTGTCTAAATAACTTTAGAAACCCCCCAAATCACGAACCTCTCAAGTCAAGTGTCCCTACCACCTGAAAATATTTCTATTCTTATGACACTGACCGAGTCTCAGCCTAGACGAACAGGACTCAACGTTCATTGAAGCGCCATAATTGAGGCATTTCAAGGATTGGACGAAAGTCTCACGGCTGATGACCTCAGCACCTCATCATCCGAGGGCCACCGTCCTGGACCTTGTCCTGGACGTGTGCTAACGGGACACCTCGGTGAACCCGGTGAAAGCTCCACACAAACCCGTCTTGGTGACGTGGCTGAAACGACCCGGCACCATCTCCCCGAGATGTGTCGCAAGGAGAGTTTGGAAGACCCATGGAGGATGAAGTCCTCCAGACTTCTGTTGACATCTTGATCCTTACAGCATGCCGCTCTTCCATCAACAACCACTCTGATCCTTACAGCATGCCGCTATTCCAGATTTACGACATCTTGATGTCGTGTCTCCTTGAACTCGATCAGCGAAAACCTGAAGAAGAAGAGCACTGCCGATAGCTGATCCAGGGTCCCTACATGCCTCAACGGACTACCTGTCTAGAAGATGGCCCTAGCCAGAAATGTTGTTAGGTCCCGATTAATCAACTCTATTGATCCTAGGCAGGAAGTCTAAGTATTTGACGTGAATTATGAAATTCAAACCTTCGGTCGAAAAACTCGTGATGAACAATGAGAGAGAATTCGTGTAGTGTGAGAAAGTGCAAAGTGTTTCTCTCTCTAGAATTTAATTCTCAAGCTTTTCGGATCAAATTCGAAAACTTTCTCTATTGAATTCGATAGTTACATTATCTATTTATACCAAACGGACTTGGTATAAATATCTAATCTACTCCTAAACTATCAAAAACACAATTACACGCCCCATTACAAAGATAGCTAAGAAATATAAGCACAATTCAAATGTGTATTCTACAATCTCCCCATTTGTGCTTGATTGCCCTTCTGCTTTGTCGGGCATAGAATGACCCGCGCAAGACCAGCTCATGCTCATAATGCCTAATAGTGTCCCTCATCTCTATACGCTCCTATGGCTTCGAGTATCTAAGTTAGAGGTGGTTTCTCTCTTACTCTTTTTCGATCAGGTATCCTGGTGTCTTCATCGATTTCTTCCAATCTCCTCTTGACGTTCCTCCTGATCAACTTGAGCATCCCATCGCAGAATTTGTTAACCTCAATCGTTAGCATCAGTCTAATTTTCTCAGCAACTGTGTTGTGGTAAGTGATTTCTAAGACTGGGTCCAAAAACATGTTATTGATGGGAAGCCCTTCGATCTCAGGACCTTTCATGTGCGGAGCTGTCATGTTGACCTTCTTCATGTTGCTTTCCAGAGACATCTGAAGATCGTGTGCGGCGAAGTACTTGACTTGGCGCACCATGAACCTGTTGAGTCCCTCGAGCCATTCCTTCTTGATATAGCCTTGAGGATTCTTGTACTTTTCCACGTATATCTGGAAAAGATCATAGATCTCGTGGGCTGGAAGGTACGGCAAATAGCTCTCGTCTATCTCTTATTGAGTTATGTTTGTCTTCTTGATGATGTAAATTGGAGTTGGAAATTTGCCTTTTGAATGGTAGACTCCTAGTAGCTGGTAAATTGGAGGTAGACTCTTGAAATGGCGCCTCAACTGACTTTCAGGAAGTCCCAGCCTCCAATCTGGTCCGAGTTGTGTCAGTCTGTATAGGTAGTTCATCCTTCTTTGCTAATCCCAATGTGAGATACCTCTGAGTTTGAACACGTTCACCTTCTTGATTTTGTCCGGTGACCTCCAAATTTGATGACGAGCTTCTTTGAGGAACGGAACTTCTATCCGAACGTTCTCCCAAGGCGAGTCGACTTGAACAGTCCCTGCAGTCAATATTGGAGAGGTGTCCGCTCGTTGTGCAATCAACTCTGGAAGCCTTATTGTAGATCTCGTGTTCCTGAAGTTCTTCGTCTTCTATGAGAACTAGGTCGAACGAAGGTTGGCGTAGAAAATGGCGAACATCCTTGAGCCTTCGCTTTGCTATCATATCGGGCAGACTGTGAGTCAACCATTGTCCATAAAAAAATGTACTTATCTCCTTAGCCGAATCTGACTTTTCCAAAACACCGGTCTTGGTAGTTGCTCCGCAGTTCTTGATTTTCTGTCATGTGTGTGGAGCAACCAGAGTCGAGGTACCACACATGATGGATCTGCAAAAACAATTCAGAGAGCTTTAGGTACCCACTTAGAGATGAGTCCTCTTAGATTAGCAGATTTAACGGCAATCTGTTCAAGATTAGTTCCTAAGATTTTGTTAGTCGAGCTTTAGGAACCCAGGCCAACTTTGTAGGAGTTGGGTTGGGTTCAACCCTCTTAGAAGACTTGCCTTTCTGGCATTTGTGTTCCTAGGTGGAGTTTTAGGAACCCAGTTTGGTTGAACCTTACAAGGGATTTGAACTTCGGCGCGCACAAATGCTGAAGATGGCTTGATTGAGGACAAGATCTTTTCTTTAGCAAGTCGCCTAAGGTGCTTAGGGGATTGGATCTCTACGGGATACCTTAGGTGAGCACATGAATAAATAGTGCCATAAGCTTGCTTAAAGGCTGGATCTTGATTCCTACGCCTTTTATTATCAGCACTTGTTTTAGAATAACTATTTTTTATTTTTGATGTAGAGCCTTATTCAAAATTTTGTGCTTTTAAAGATTGTAGGCTGTAAGGAACAAGTAAAAGCAATAATCTTTAAGAAAGAAACGTCTCTTTTATTTTTACTAGTGTTAGTTATTTTTACAGAAGGAGGATTGCCATTTGGAACATTTAGATCTGAGGACTCCTCTAATTTTATCTTAGACACCCACACCTTCGACTCCTTTGGCTCTATCACTATGCTCCCTGTAGACGCAGCAGAGACAATGTTAGGAAGAATAATATTTTTGGAAATATTATATTTGGAATTTAATGCTCGAGAAGGTGATTTTTCTTTCTTCACGCACTTTAGACTGATTGGTTCATTAATGGGGATAGAGGATGCGTGAGAAATACTTTTGGGAAGTTGGCAAGCTTTGAGATGCTCTATCTCCTTTTAAGAATGCCTGCTTTTCGGCTTCAAACTGTTGGGGTAGGCCCGATTAATCGACGCCAGCCCCAGAACAGCGCAACGTGGCTATAGCGGAAGCACGGTTTGTACCGAGCGGCGTAGGGGGTCTAATTTTCGGTTTGTAATATCTAAATTCAACCTTACGCCATTCGACTTCTCCCACTTGCACTCGAATGCCATGCGATGGACCTAATGCCAGTCGCAATGGTATCGTAGCCCCATCTTGTCCAGATGCTGTTCCATAACTGCTTGGGACAAGGGCTTCGTGAGCGGGTCCGCCACGTTTTCTGCGGTGGCGATTTTCTGCACGGCGACCATCCCGTTTTCAACGAACTCACGTAATACGTGATACTTTCTCTCGATACGTTTGGACTTGCTATGAGATCGTGGTTCCTTTACTTGCGACTGCACCGCTATTATCGCACCAAAGTATAAGCGGTCTGTCAGCAACTGGTACCACAGTAAGTTCCTCCAAGAACTTTTTCATCCAAAAGCTTCTTTAGCTGCCTCTGAGGCTGCTATGTATTCTGCCTCACATGTGGAATCGGCAGTCGTGCTTTGCTTGGAGCTTCTCCAAGACACTGCCCCACCGTTGAGCACGAATACAAAACCTGAAGTAGATTTTCTGTCATCCACGTCCGACTGGAAGTTCGAATCGGTATAACGAACTACTTCTAGTCCCGCTCCTCCATAAACCAGCGTTAAGTCTTTAGTCCGTCTAAGGTATTTAAAGATATTCTTAACGGCTGTCCAATGTTCTTCCCCTGGGTTTGCCTGAAACCGACTAACTATGCTCACAGCGTAAGCAATGTCCGGGCGTGTACACAACATTGCGTACATCAGACTACCCACTGCAGATGTATAGGGTATTCCACTCATCCGTCTTCTGTCTTCCTCACTTTGAGGTGACATTGACTTCGATAAATGGATCCCATGTCGCATTGGTAAGAACCCTCTCTTAGAGTCATCCATTCTGAATTTCTTCAGGATTTTCTCTAAGTAAAGGGCCTGAGATAAGCCGATCGTATGGTTCGCTCAATCCCTGAACAAGCGAATACCTAGTATATACGTCGCTTCTCCCAGGTCTTTCATGGAGAATTCGGTTGAAAGCCATGCTTTCACCGATGAGAGCATCCCAATGTCGTTTCCTATCAAAAGGATATCATCCACGTACAATACAAGGAACGACACCATACTCCCACTACTCTTTCTGTAGACACACGGCTCATCTACGTTTTTTATGAATCCAAAGTTCCGAACTGCTTCATCGAAACGTAGGTTCCAGCTCCGAGATGCCTGTTTCAGTCCGTAAATTGACCGATTCAGTTTGCACACTTTGTGAGCATCTGTATGCGACTCAAAACCTTTTGGCTGCTCCACATAGATCTCCTCCTTGAGGAATCCATTAAGAAATGCCGTTTTGACGTCCATCTGCCAAATCTCATAATCATAGTGCGCAGCTATGGCGAGCATTATCCGGATGGACTTGATCATGGCTACAGGTGAGAAAGTCTCCTCATAGTCAACTCCCTCTTTTTGGTTATAGCCCTTGGCAACCAACCTGGCCTTGTACGTCTCAACTTGTCCGTCAGATCCAATCTTCCTCTTGTAAATCCATTTACAACCGATTGGTCTAAAACCACTCGGTAGGTCTACAAGAGTCCAGACTTTGTTGGAGTACATTGAGTCCATCTCAGCTCGCATAGCCTCAATCCATCTCGCTGAGTCAACATCGGATATAGCTTGATCGAAAGTAGCGGGATCTTCTCTTAGAAGTCCCTAGTCGCAACATAACCTTGTTCGACATGTGACATGCCATACCGCTGTGGTTGGCGAGGCACCCTTTCAGATCGTTGTATGACTGGTTCGCTCGGACCATCCGAATCCTGTGTGGGCATTTCGGTCGACTGCTCCTCGAGAGTGACCTCACGGCCAATGCCAAAATCTCGAATGAACTCTTCCTCGAGAAAATGTGCATGTAGGCCAACAACGATCCTTTGATCATCGTGAAAATAGAATAGGTACCCCATAGAGTCTTCGGGGTAACCTATGAAACGTCCTTTTACTGACCTAGACACCAATTTATCGGTTTTCAGCTTTTTCACATAGGCGGGGCAACCCCAAATTCTAATATGTGATAAGCTTGGTAAACGACCAGTCCATATCTCATACGGAATGCCATTAACAGACTTCGAGGGACACCGGTTAATGGTATATGCCGCTGTCAAAAGCGCGTATCCCCACAATGACATCGATAAATCTGTATAGCTCAACATACAACGAACCATATCTAATAAAGTTCGATTTCTACGTTCGGAGTCATCTGTGATAAAATACCGTTCTCTTTTAAGAACTGGTCAAACTCGACACTCAACTCGCCATCTCGATCCGATCGAATGGCTTTAATGAGCTTCGAAGTTTGTTTTTCCACCAACGCCTTATACTCCTTGAACCTATCAAGAGCATCAGCTTTATACCTCATCAGATACACGAGTCCGTAACGACTGTGATCATCCGTAAAGGTAATAAAATAGTGGAAGTCACCTCGAGCCTTCACATTGAATGGCCCGCAAACGTCTGTGTGAATTAAACCGAGAATTTCCGTGGCTCTATTAAAAGTCACGGTGAAGGGTGATCGGGTCATTTTACCTTTGAGGCATGACTCACAAGTCGGATAGGAATCTGATCCCAACGGTGTCAATATCCCATTTTTCTCCAACTCGTGAATCTTGCGTTCTCCAGCATGACCTAATCGAATATGCCACAAGTATCTCGCATTTATTCCCATCTTTCGTTTATTTGTGACAATATTCACAGATATATCGTTCTGGGTATTTAAATAGTACAAACCATTTAATAGTGTCGCGCTGCCAACATTTTTATTTCTATACATAATGTGGCATGTATTATTATTAAAACTAAATACATAACAATTCCTGCTCAAAACAGGAATGGAGACGATGTTCTTAAATCCCCTCGGGAGTACAAGACAATCGTACAAACGCAACACATGCCCAAAAGATAATACAAGAGATCTTGATCCGACGTGGCTTGCCGAGATACTATCCCCGCTTCCCACTCTGACCTCGATCTCACGTTCCCCAAGCGCTCTACTTGGTCCCAGACCCTGCGTGGAAACACAAATGTGAGTACTAGCCCCCGAATCCAATATCCAGGAAGTAGAGTATACAAATGAAGAACAAACTCTTTCTAAAACATTTAGTTCCATACCTGACGCAGCCTGCTCACCCTTGAGCTTCGGACAGTCACGCTTCCAGTGGCCCAGCGCACCACAATGCAGACACCTATCCGTCGGCTTTACACCAGTTTGTTTCGATTTCCCAGAAGATAGTTTCTTCTTGGAAACCTTCCCTGTTGGCTTGAGCTTGTTGCCCTTCTTCTTTTTGCCTTTCTGGGGCTTTGAAGAAGTGGCGACAAGTGCAGTCTGCTTTGCCCTCTTCATCTGACCTTGCGCCGTTGCTAACTGATTCATCAGATCAGGAAGCAATAGCGTCATGCCGTTCAGATGGTAGTTCACAATGAACGCGTTGAAGGACGGAGGCAGAGACTGCAAGATGAGATCATTTTGTAATTCACGATCAAATTGAAAATTGAGAGTCTCCAACCTCTCGATCATGGTGATCATGTTCATAACATGCTCGCCAACGTTCTCACCCTCAGTCATCCTCGATCGGAAGAGCTGCGACGAAGTCGCATAACGAGCCGTCCTAGACGTTTCACCGTAAAGCTCTTTTAAATGTTGAACCATCACTCGAGCATCAGCCATACTTTCGTGGCTACGCTGCAGTGCGTTACTCATTGATCCGAGGACATGAGCCTTTACGAGCTTCTCGTCGCGCAGTCGCTTGTCATAAGCGGCACGAGCCTGCTCGGATGCCCGCGCCCCTGGGGCTGGCGGCATTTCGGAGTCAAGGATATAAACTAGGTTCTCAATCTCGAGAAAAATCCTCAAGTTGCGAAGCCAGTCAGAATAGTTTGGCCCAGTCAACCTATTCTCCTTGAGCAGTACATTTAAAGCGGTCGACATAATTTCAAAAAGAGAGAAAATGCTGCAGAAAAATAAAAGGCATATTAAGTCGATTGTATAGGTTATCAAACGTGAACAAGGACTTTTTATTCCGTTTGACTCCCACTATCTTTTCATAAACTCCATTCTCCCTACGGATGTTTTGGAAGTTTCGTTGATAACTCCGATAGTGGAGGTGATGTCCCCGTGGACGGGTGCAAACCTCAACCTCTGTCGTTTTATTGGTTTGCAGTGGCCCACGAAGTCGTGCTCCGCACGAATCCGACCTTGTCGAATGTCTCAACTATCTTTGTCTCAGTCAGCGACCCCCGCCGGCAAACCCGGAACAAGGCGGTATGACTGTCTAAGTGCGACCTATCAACGTTGCTCAAAACCGCACACTTGAACCGTACGTTTTACCGCACAGTGTGGTCTTGGCGAGCGGCACAAATGCACCCGAGCAAGCCGAAACAAAAGCAAATGCAAGGCGCCGGCATACCCGAAACCAAACCTTGCATTTAGGTTTTGTAACAACTAGACACGAGCTTGATAGAAGACAGGGCATCCAATCCCTTTACTCACTTAGTATTCGTACGGGAGATTTTTGTAACTCATAGCATATTAAAATTAAGCACGAGCACGTAAATGCGATAAATAAATTCCTAACCCTAGGAAAGCAATTTAAATGGACAAATATGCGGGCTACTTCACTGGTCCTATTACATGGGTCGTAAAACGACCGGGGTCTTCGATCTTCCAACGTCGAGTCATCGTTACGATGGTTGTCGAATCCTCCAATCTCGCCTTGCGTCGAACGGCCGTCATTTTATCTAACCTATCTAATAAAGCAATAAAATACAACAGGGGGGAATTATTTCCCAAACAACCCGTAATTCATGTACATACCGGGGGGCGGCAAACGGCCCTTAAACAAATAACCCAGTTAGAACCTAAGCCCGCGTAAATGTCCCACATAAACATGCAACACAAAATTTTGACGTCGGGTGCCCAACCGACGTCACGAGCGACGATAGTCTCCAAACTACGTCGACCGTTCGTTCGCCATATCGGCTTTCGAGGCCTTCGGTCGAAACATTCATGAGCCTTGGCTCTGATACCACTGTTGGGGTGGGCCCGATTAATCGACGCCAGCCCCCGAACAGCGCAACGTGGCTATAGCGGAAGCACGGTTTGTACCGAGCGGCGTAGGGTGGCGAATTTTCGATTTTTAATATCTAAATTCAATACGCCATTTGACTTCTCCCGAGGGTCTAAGATACTGCCCTAAGCCTCGGGAGATCGCGGTTAATTCGAATTATCAAAATTCGAATTTATTTCCAATTTATTCGAATTAATAATTTAGATCCAAATTAATCGAACAAAGCGACAACCAGCCGTTTTTCGATTATTTGGAGACCGAAATGATTTTTGATCAATACCAAATTTTCCAGAATAATTTTACACTTCCAACATTCGCAACGATAGGTCTATCGAATTATTCCGATGTCGTTTGGTATTTTTCACAAAATCAAATCTGTGGTTCGAAATTATTAATTCGAGTAAAGCGGCAGTTTGCAATCTTTTGACTATTTGACGACCGAAACGATTTCCGATCGATACCAAATTTTTCCAGAATAATTATACACTTCCCGATGTTTCCAACAAGGGGTCTTGCGAATTATTCCGATATCGTTTGGTATTTTTCGTAAATCAAATCGTTAGGTTCGAGGTATACCTTCGGTGAACGGGATTTCTTTTGTCGTCGCCTCGGATGGACGTGGCTACACCTCGTCTGGATCCCGGGGCTTCTGGGCTAGATTATCACGCCGGTATGACCTTGAGCGAACCTCTGAAACTGCTCCCGATGGCTAGCGCAGTTTGATTCGAGCGTTAGGACTCGTCAAACGAATCCGTGGCTTGTTGTACGTGGGTTAAGGAATTCTTTCAACTCTTTTTTCTCTCTTGTTATACTTAAGAAAACCAAAGTACATCTCTCTCTATAGAAGCTCACGTTGCCTTCTTATTATACATTTTTTTTTAATTGTGACAAACAAGTGTCAAATTAGACACTTGTTAATGACTCACACCATGAGTCATTTATTCTACACATCCCACGTTGGGATGTGTAGAGTTTTCTATTTTTTGTTTTTTTTTTATTTTGATAATTTCCTTTTGGCCCTTAAGGTTTCTAAATTCTCAATTTAGTTCCTCAATTTTTAATAAAATAATTAAATCCAATCTAATTATTTTAATTATAATTGAGCCCACTTAGTTAATTAATTAAGCACTTAAGACAATCTCAAGTCCTAATTATTTCCGTGACCATCACTGGAATTTAACTAACTCGTCGACACCTCGTATCAACTATGCCACTACCTCAACGAATCTAATTCGTTAGGTTTCAGAGAAAAGCCCGCCGATTTCGTTCAAGTTCATTACCATTTTTAAGCGCGACTCTCTTGGTCCGTCTCAACTGGCATGGGAGGAATCCACGAGTCCCGGTATTCGCCTAGCCTATCCTGCGGTACCGAACAGATCCCAGTTGAGAACGAATTTTGATCTAATCGAAATTCGGGCGAACCGACTATAGTGTATACATTTAAATACTTCTTACGCCTTTCACTTGCGTCCCGGTTAGGTGAGAGCCATGCAAATGTCAAACTCACTAACCTAACACTATGTTAGAATCAAGACCGAACCGATTATTTAAACTCCGCTCTATATCTAATACAAGCAAGTTTTCCAAGCTTCGGCCGAAGGCTTTATAATCGTCTCTCTCCGATTACCTCATAGGACATTAACCTATACGAATATAGGCAGTGAATCCCGATAGTAGTCAAAGCCCGGTAATCACCTCCGTAAAGTCGGTTGCGTTTCGTCGCTGACCCGTGTTTCATTTATGAACACTTACGAGCCTAGCCAACTAGCGACAAACCGAAATCACGAAAGCAAATCCGTCAATGACCCTATCGGTCTGAGGCTGCTATAGTCATTCGTTCAATCATTGACAACATCCTAGCCATGTGATTGAGACGAATACGAGCCGAATGTCCGGATACGCGATCCCTCCGATCACCGATATCTCCATCACGACCCACAACCTCTCAGGTAATCGATGACACTATCGATACTATGTGGTCGTCAATGGATAAGTCATATTCGGATATCTAGTCACCCACCTAGAATCCTTAGACTTACGGACTTTTTATTTAATGCTGAGATTAAGGACTGTCCGGTGTCTCCTCTCTCGTCCCACGAGAATCAGACATCCAACTCAAACATTTGGGTGTTATTTATTTATCGCACTGCCGGATGCCAAGTAGACTTTAAATTCGATAAATAAATAATAATGCCTTTATTATAATGAAAATATATATTCATTAATTTATTTGACGGTATATACAATAAACCTGTCTTACAACCTATACATCATCGTGCGCCCTATACTATTCCTAGTCCCCGTATGGCATTCCGATGGCACACTCCCTAACACAAACTTCTTCTTTTTGCCTTCGAGTGATGAGCATAATTCCTCATTTTCGTAACAATAGGAGGAATATAAAGGGAAGAAGAATTTCAGAATCATGATCTAGTGCTTCCTCTGACTGACTTGGAGTTTGTAAAGAATAGATTGAATCACAGTCACACTCACGGGGTGTTTCCCTAGTTTTGTAACTGTTATTCAATTCTGCGTAGTAGGGGATCTCACCCCTAGTCTTAGCTTTCTGTTTTTCTTCTTCTAACGCATTTGTCTCAGAAGCGCTAGTAAACGTCATAAGAGAAGTTAGGCCTAAACCTATGTATCTTATGTCATAAAGTTGAACACAATCAACTTTCATTAAGTTACATGGATTAGAGAATCCTAAGCCTTCCTTTGCGTTATAGATATCAGTTTCTAAGAGCTTGATCCTAGAATAAAGTTTCTTTCTTTCATCAGAGAGTGTCGTATAATCATTTGTAGAGGTTGCTAGCTCTCTGTTACTTTCGCTCAGTGCTTTATGTAGGTCGCTATTTTCAGACTTTAAGGAGGCTATCTTAGATTCTAGACTAGCTATCTTTTCTTTTGCATTTGACAGGAGAATTTCTACATGAAATTTCTTGTCCAATAGCAATTGAAAGTTATGCGCACTTATTGCTAGTCGCTCCTCTAATTTCGTTATGCTTTTCTGCTCACGTTTCATGTTAGCGTAGTCTAATTGGTACGATTCTAACATGGTCAATAATTTGGAATTTAGAGAATCTACCTCCTGAGATGATGTGGATGCTTTGTCATTGTCCGTCCTGCTTGAGGTTTCGGCGTCTGAATCCGGGTCTAGGCGAGCCATGAGTGCAAGATTCTCCTCTTCAGAACTCGAAGTGTCCTCGAGCCAGTGGTCTTACTCCGCCATGAGAGCTACTCCAGCTTCCAGTGGTCTTAGTAAGTTAAAGCTTCTTGGAGTAGTAGTTGGCATCTCTCTTCTTTGGGAGAGTTCATTCTCGGGCAAAGTGGCCAGATTTGCCTTGTTTGGCTCTTTGACGTTCTTGACTTCGGAGGTCTAAGGTGCGCATTCCTTATTCTTTGAACTAGAGGTCCGGAGTCTGTTGGCTGATGATGAGGACTTCTTTTTGAAGTATAGCTTGCTCATCATCTTTCCAATCAAAGCTAGTTGCTTTTCCAGTGCTTTAATATTTGGCTCGACGTCGGAGTCTTGCTCTTCTTCCAACTCTGAAGGGGTGGGAGGCCTAACGATCTTTTCTTTGCGAGAATTGGTGCTCCGCTTCTCTGAGACCAGGGCAACCGAGTCTTCAATCTGTTTGCCCTTCTGCTCCTTCTGAATCTCGCTGACGTCTTCCTCGTGTTGGGCGAGAATATCCAACTCCTCTAGATCTTTGTTCTGTCGAATCTGAGTGGATATCTTCTTCCATTCAGAGGGCAGAGGCGATAGAAATTGAATGTTGGTTTCCATATTTGTTTTGGTGATTTCTATCTTTCTCATCTCGTTGAGAAGAGTGAGGTATCTTTGGTAAAGATCGTGCAGGTTCTCCTCTGGTTTAGCCTTGAAAGAGTCGTAAGCAGTTAGGATGTTGGCTTTCTTCACTTTGTCTCCAACTTCAGTTCTTTGCATCATGCGATAGAGCTCATCCCACATTCCCTTTGCTGTAGGGATACTGTCTATTTGCATGTAGATATCTTTGGGGATGCCTTGCATGAGCCAAGATTTGCAGCCGAGGTCAGCCTTTGCTCTCAACCTTTCTGCCTCGTTATACTCACTAGGAGTCTTAAGTCTTTGAACCACAGGTAGAGGTGGGTTGTTAGCATTATTGGCTGCTTGCTCAATCCAAAATTGAGCTAGACCATCTTCGAGAGATGTGAGAAGGTTCTCAGCTTGGTCTGAGTTCCAAGAAGTGGAGGAAATGACTGCGCCAGACGGTGTATCCGCCCCGTTTCAAGATCGGCGGACGGTTGTCATTTCCGAGCGAATATGCATCCATTGTTGAGTTGATTTGTAGAGATCTTCGTAAGTTGTTTGATAGATGGATTCGGTGCAATGTGCTTCACAAGTATCAGAGCTGATTCGTATCTGTTTTGAAGCTGAATTTTGGATTTGGATCAAAATTTTATTCTGAAAAGTTTTTCGATCGTTCAAAAAGTTTTCACGCGAACTACAATTTCGATCTTAAGGTTTAATTCTATGTCTAGTTCAATTGATTTTGATGTTTATGTGCTTGCAAGAGTGTTAGGATTCAACTACGATTCGATCGATATCATTTTAAACTTCGAACTAGACTGAATTTAGAATCTGTGATAGTTACTGTTTCGATTGAACATGATGAACACGTACTGATTTTGCTCAAATTTGTCATATTTTGCTTTATAACGTGCTATATTATCTGTTCGTGTGTGATTAGCTGATAGATTCGAGCAATTACGTGTAATTCCATTGATAAATTTGCTGCTTTTGCTTGAATTCAGTGTTAATTTCGTATTCGTTGACTATTTGCGTTTCCTCGATTTTTCTCGCTAAGTTTTCGATCAGTTGAATTTCTCGAGAAAATCTCGATTAGAATACGAAGTTAGTTACTGAAGTCGCTGTTGTCAAGTGCGGCTTTTTAGGAGAAAATTTTTCGAGTACTATTCTATCGAAAATCTTTTTCTATGAGAATTGACTATTTTGACTGTGCGAAATCTTTTACTCTCAAAAAACATTTTCGGTCAGACATTCCAGTTTGACCTAGCGATTGAGTCACTTGTGCTTGAAAAACTTTTTCGTTCAACCAATTCATTTTGACTCAGCGAGTAACTCTCCATCGGAATAGTTTCTCTACGAGCAAAATCAATTTACGCATCGAAATATTTTTCGACCGACAGATTTCAATCAATTAATTTCGCTCGAAGTTTTTTTTGCGGACAGTATTTCACGCGCGACAATAACAACTATTTTACTTCGAAGACATTATTTTTTATCAAAACTTTAAAGAATGAATAAAAAATAATCCTCGATCGATTTCGAATCAAATGCTACTAACGAATTTACTCCTTGTGAAGCACATTAAATCATCTCACATCTTCAAACAACTTACGAAGATCCAAGAAAATCAACTCAACAACAATGGATGCATATACACTCGGAAATGACAACCGTCCACCAATTTTGAAATGCGGTGAATACACAGTTTGGCACAGTCGTTTCCTGAATTTCCTAGAACTCAAAGAGCATGCCGAGTACGTTCTTGCTTATCTCGAAGAAGGCCCGGCTCAATTTTGGGTTGAACAAGCTGCCAACACAATGAATAATCCACCTCTACCTGCGGTTCGAAGACTTAAAACTCCTAGTGAGTACAATGATGCAGAGAGGTTGTGAGCAAAGGCTGATCTCGGGTGCAAATCTTGGCTCATGCAAGGCATCCCAAACGACATATATAGGCAGATCGATAACATTCCTACGGCAAAGGGAATGTGGGATTAACTTTATCGCATGATGCAGCGTACCGAAGTTGCAGTCATTGCCAAAAAGGTCAACATACCAACAGCCTATGACTTTTTCAAGGCCAAACCAGTAGAGAACCTGGATGGTCTTTATCAAAGATACCTCACACTTCTCAATGAGATGAGGAAAAGAAATCACCAAGACGAACATGGAGACTAACATTCGATTTCTAATTTCTCTGCCCTCGGAATGAAAGAAGATATCCTGTCAGGAATCGAAACCTTATACCATTTCATGCACTTACACGAATTCATATTTGTGCATAATTCATATTTGTGCACTTAGACGATAGTAATATTTGATTAAGGTTTATATAAGTTTCTGGTGTAGAAACTAAAGGCTATTGATGGAAAAATAAATACAGTTGGATGCAAGTTTGTAAAATAAATGGTTAAGTAAAAGTTTTCGGCATTAGGTCTAGGTAAATAAAGTTTTCGTGATAATCAAGAGAGGATAAATACTATTGGTGGAAAACTTTGTTTAGGCGAGAACAAAGCTTTCAATAGAGCCTAAGATAGTGAAAGTTTTCGACAATTATTAAAGTAAGATCAAAGATATTGTTGGATTACAAAGGCAAAGTTTTTGGCAAAGAGGGAAAAAGTTTTCGATAAGTTTATGTTAATAAAGAAACTTTTCGTGACTTTTAAATAAGAATAGATATCATTGGTGGAAAACACTATGAGGTGGAAACTAAGTTCGATAAAAAAGGATAACCATTCAAAATACTTAGTATGAGAGGAAACAGTTAGTCACCTACTTGTCAAATCATGTACTCTTAATATATATATATATATAGTATACCAATAGGAAGAAACCCTGAATATAATAGTAAGGATAACAAAGAAACAGAAACCAAGAGGAAAAAGGGCAGAACTCGATCAAGGTTCAATTCAACCAAGTTAACAAAGTTCAACAAATTGAGTTCAAACGTGAAGTGGGTAAATCCTTCCTACCTATAACTTGTAAATCAATTTATATTCAATATATTTTCAGTGCATCATGTGAATTACGTAATTTTATGTGATATTAAATGATTATTGAGGAGCTTAGAATTGTTATACGTGCTAGAAATTCAAGATTTTGAACTTAAATCAAGTACTCTTATGTTTATGCTGAAGGCTATGTAGGACTTAGGAATCTTCGATATTAGAACATGTTGGTCTTTAAAGAACTTTCAAAATTTTGGAATATAAAGCATGTTGATTAGTTGTAAAGTTTTCGATGAAACTAGGGTTTCATGCTTTGGACTTTTGGGAAAATTCTTTTCGGCCTTTAGCAACCCAAAAGAATTTGATGTAATTACGGTGTATAACCTTCTGCAATTAGAATAATATTCACTTTCCGGTACAATTTTGGGCGCTCCGACTCAGGTCAAACATAAAACACAAAAGTTATAGATAATCAAATTGGATTTCCAACGAAATTTGAATCGTGGTCGTCCGAGTTGTAGAACGAAAGTTATACTTAAAATCGTGCAGGCTGCCAGTTTCGGGCAACATCACCCAAAAGTCAGTTTCGGGCGAAATTTCGAGGTCAATGGACTTCGAATCGGGCTGACCTTAAAACAAAATAGTCATAGAAAATTAAGTTATCTATTCACAGGAATTTGAATCACGGTCATCCGATTTGTAAATCGAAAGTTATACTTAAAATGGTGCAGGTTGGCATTTTCAAACTCATGAGACCTATTCATACACAATAAAAAGAAGTATACAGGTTATGCGTGGGGACCTATTCATGCACAATAAAACATGCATATCACGCACGCATGTCATTATAGGATTTCGTATTTACGGATAAAATAATTATATTGGTCAGGAGTCGGATAAGGGCAATGACAAGGCCGAGTGAAGGACAGGGAGTTACAAAAACTTGTGAGTATGATATGCAACATGTATTATGTGCTTACATGCTTTTATTTGATGATTTCATGATATACGTGCTACATGAACTGATTTGATTATATGCCACAACGTGCTCTTATCTGCTAATGTGACTTGTTAGAGACTTATGATATACGTGATATAAAGATAGGCACATGGCATTGCATATACGTAATAATGAAATGAGAAACTGTTATGACTGCTACGACTACTGATGGTACGATACGGATGCTACGGCATACTTCCCTTCAAATCGGGGGGATGATAGTTACTTCCCTTCAAATCGGGGGATGACAGAGTCCTGTACAGGCACATACAGATATCTACAGTACTGATAGAGTCCCACGCATGGGTGCCGACTGGGCTTACATTATACGAGTCTAGCTAGTCTACAACGGGAGTATCAAAATAAATGGGCATATAGAAGTGCATTGATCTAAGGATCATATGAACGATGACTACGCGATTAAAATGATTACGTGATAAAACGTATGCTAAATGGTGATAGCACTTATGAGAATGGATTCATTTCACGTTATAGTTTTTATTCATTATTGATTAACATGTTTCTATCATACTCTGAATAGTTGTCTTCACAGTTGTGTAGATACATAGCAGGCCCACTAAAGCGCATCATTAGCTAAAGCATGGATTAAAGGTTGGCCGGCTACGCTCTCCTCCTGTTCCACTCTGTTCGGCGTTAGCATATAGTCTAGAAATAGTATAGGCTATAAAATTTTGTGACTCGTATGATACGTACTTATATGTACATTATTGTGAAAGGAATTAGGCCAGATGTACGCACCCGTTTTTGTTAAAGGAAATAGTTGTGGAAATCACGCAAAATTTTATGCAAATATTTTATCAATGCGTAAAAAGGTCATAGAAGACGGGGCGTTATATGTAGTGGTATCAGAGCCTAGGCTTTAGGTTCTTGTAGACATTTGCATAGTATGTGTATGTCATGGATTGCCCTTAAACTTCTTTTGCATATATAGGCAAAGGGCAATAGGTGAACCGATACCTATAGAACATGATGAACCCACAATGGAGGGAGGAGGAAGAATGGCCGTACCTGAATCCACTCATCACATACATTTGGACAGCATGAACACGAAAGCCCCCTGATAATTCCCCGAGAGCGACGATACGATAAATTAAGGAAAATGGGTGCTGTGGATTTTATGGGCACGACTGACCCTGTAGAAGCAGAGACATGGCTTAAAAGAACATAAAGGGTGTTCAGTATGATGCAATGTACTCCAGAGGAGAAATTCGATTATGCAATCTCAGTCCTTCAGGGACATGCATATGAATGGTGGGAAACTGTCCCCAATAGTATGACCCAACCTCCAGTGCTGACCTGGGAGGATACTCGGAGGGAATTTAACGATAAGTACATGAATGAAGTTTACAAGGATCAGAAAAAGAAGGAATTTGTGACGCCCGGGGCCGATGAGGGCGGAGAGTGATCGTCGTTGCCAGAGAGGTGCACGGACAATGAGCGGCTCCTGGCAGGCTTCTAGGCGAAAGGGGTACATGAACAAACCGATCCCACACCCGAATGAGAGGGGATCCTGAGACTGACAATGTATGGGCGTGTCAGGCTAAGAATCGTATTAGAGAATTGATAGTACTTCTCATATCACCAAGGTCGACCTACCTTTTCGGGAGTCCATCTATAGAAACTCCAAAGTTAAGGTGCTTGACTTGGGGCAATCTGGGGATGGGTGACCCCCTGGGAAGTTTGCCCAGGGTGCGTGTGAGCGAGGACGAAGCACGCTGAAAGGTTAAATGGTGGTACAGTGGGGCTAGACTATCAGTCGGAGTGTGGTGGACCCAACCCCAATGGTTCCGGTAGGGACCGATACTAAAGTGACACCCGGTATGGGACGGGACGTTACAGGTGGTATCAGAGCACAACCTCTCGCAGTATGGTGCTGGTTCGGGGACGAAACAGGCGGAGGCTGGTGGCATGTGACGCCAGGGGCCGATAAGGGCGGAGAGTGATCGCCGGTGCCAGAGAGGTGCACGGACAATGAGCGGCTCCTGGCAGGCTTCTAGGCGAAGGCATACATGAACGAACCGATCCAACAGCCGAATGAGAGGGGATCCTGAGACTGACAATGTATGGGCGTGTCAGGCTAAGAATCGTATTAGAGAATTGATAGTACTACTCATATCACCAAGGTCGACCTACCTTTTCGGGAGTCCATCTATAGAAACTCCAAAGTTAAGCGTGCTTGACTTGGGGCAATCTAGGGATGGGTGACCCCCTGTGAAGTTTGCCCAGGGTGCGTGTGAGCGAGGACGAAGCACGCTGAAAGGTTAAATGGTGGTGGGGCCAGACTATCAGTCGGAGTGTGGTTGGCCCAACCCCACTGGTCCCGGTAGGGACCGATACTACAGTGACATCCGATATGGGACGGGACGTTACAGAATTCTTAGAATTGAAATAGGGAAATAGGTCCGTAGGCGAAAATGAGGTGCTGTTTAATCAGTTATCCTGTTATGCCCCGCACATGGTTGCCACTGAAAGAAAAAAATGTCGAAGATTTGAACCAAGACTCCGCTATATGATTAGAAATTGTATTACGCCATCAGATATGGAGTCCTATGGAAAATTTAGAGCGGCAGCCGAAAAATTAGAGACGGAATCTCGAAACTTTCAAAGTAGTAAACGAATATCAGGCGAAGAATCATCTAGTGGAAAAATGAAAAAGACTTATGGTTCGTCTAGACCAATGAGTGTTCAAAGTAGCTCTCGCAAGGGGCAGTACAGGCGGGCTAACACCAGCTGGACGGGGTATAGAGACATGTGAACACTGTGGGAAGAACCACAGGGGTGTCTGTAGATGGCTCACAGGTGAACGTTTTACATGTGGGCAACCAGGACATATAGCTAGAAATTGCTCAACATTGCGAGCAGAACCTACAGTAGATCAACCAAGAGTGAGCGTACCCTCCACAAACCGCGCATAATTACGGGTAAATTATCTATCTGGGATATTGATGCATATGTTTTATTCGATCCAGGTTCCACTCATTCATTCATATCACGAACATTTGCATCATTATTACCTTATAAACCCGAACCCCTTGAGGATGAATTATATGTTCGACTCCCAACTTGTGAAATATTTATAGTGAACATAATATACGAAGAATGCAAATTTGTCGGTGACGGGATAGAAATGCGGACAACCTTATTCGTCATTCCCTTAATAGATTTTGACGTAATATTAGGCATGGACTGGTTGTCTAGATACCGGGCGAAGTTTGATTGTTTCAAAAAGGAAATTTAGTTGACTCATTTGGATCAAACAAGAATAGTATTCAAAGGGGAAAAGAATGTACGAACAGCACATCGGATATCAAGCTTAGAAGCAGCCAAAACGATTAGCAAAGGATGTGAAGGGTACGTGGCCTATAATATAGACATGCGATTATGTGGATTAAAGGTGGAAGATATTTCGGTAGTTTATGAATTCCCCCACGTTTTCTCTGAGGAATTACAGTGATTACCGTCCAATCGAGATACGGAGTTCACTATTGAACTTCAACCTGGCACGGCGCCAATTTCCATCCCACCGTATCGAATGGCACCAATCTAATTGAATGAGTTGAAAGTGCAGTTGAAAGAATTATTAGATAAAGGTTATATACGACCCAGCGTATCGCCTTGGGGAGTGCATGTTCTCTTCGTTAAAAAGAAAGATGGGATGCTCAGATTATGCATTGATTATCGGCAGTTGAATAAGGTAACGGTGAAAAATAAATACCCGTTGCCTCGGATGGATGATTTGTTTGATCAACTGCAAGGTTCTAGGGTCTTTTCAAAAATCGATCCGAGATCGGGATACCACCAATTGAAGATCACAGAAGGTGATATCCCATAGACCGCTTTTAGGACAAGATATGGGCATTACGAATTTTTGGTTATGCCTTTTGGACTGACGAATGCCCCTGCAGTCTTTATGGCATTGATGAACGATGTCTTCCGACCCTGCTTAGACCAGTTCGTGATCGTCTTTATGGACGACATTCTGATATACTCCAATTCAAAAGAGGTGCACAAACAACATTTAAGGATTGTACTTCAGACTTTACGGGAAAAGACATTGTATGCGAAACTTTCAAAGTGCGAGTTCTGGTTAGATCAAGTAGTATTTCCGGGGCACGTAGTTTCGGGCAAAGGTATCCAAGTCAATCCTAGTAAAATTGAAGCAGTGATTAAATGGGAAAGCCCTAAGAATGTAGCAGAAATTCGTAGTTTTCTGGGATTGGCAAGATATTATCGGCGATACGTAGAGATTACTCACTAATAGCAGCCCCAATGACGAAGTTATTACGTAAAGGAGCTGTGTTTAAGTGGACTGATGAATGTCAAAGGAGTTTCGAAGAACTAAAGGAACGATTAACGATAGCTCCCGTGCTGACTATTCCATCAGGTACCGAGGATTTTGTAATTTATTCCGACGCATCGTATCAAGGACTAGGATGTGTTCTAATGCAACATGGGAAAGTAGTGGCATATGCATCTCGACAGTTAAAACCATATGAGACGTCCTACCCGACTCATGATTTGGAGCTAGCTGTTGTAGTATTCGCACTAAAGATATGGTTACACTACCTGTATGGTGCCACATTCCAGATACTCACAGATCATAAGAGTTTGAAATATCTGCTAAGCCACAAGGTATTGAACATGAGACAGAGGCTATGAATTGAATTACTTAAGGATTATGATTATACTATAGAATACCATCCTGGGAAGGCCAACGTTGTTGCAGATGCGTTGAGTCGGAAATCATATAGCATCGTTTCCTGTTTATCAGCACATTCTATGTCAAATCTGATCGATTTGAGGAAGATGAATATCGAAATAAATGTAAGTAATATTGGCGCCATATGTGCTTCAATGGTGATTCGACCTGCAATGATCGACCGAATTGAACAAGTTCAGCTCAGGGATGAAAAGTTAGTTAAGATTGCTGATAAAGTAAAACAGGGAAGTTTTTTAACATAGACAAGGATGGAATTTTGACGATAAATGACAGACTATGTGTTCCCGATGTCGACAATCTACGGCAGGAAATCATCGAAGAAGCACATATTGCCCCTTATGCTTTGCATCTGGGTAGTACGAAAATGTATCGGACCCTTAAATCTCACTATTGGTGGCCAAGAATGAAAAAGGACGTGGCGAATACGTGTTGAAGTGTCTAACATGTCAGCAGGTCAAAGCTGAACACCAAGCGCCCGTGGGTAAATTACGTCCTTTACCCATACCCGTTTGGAAATGGGAGCGAATAACGATGGATTTCCTTTACGGACTACCTCCAACGACTAAGAAAAATGACGTCGTGTGGGTAATTGTTGACAGACTTACGAAGTCAGCTCACTTTGTGCCATTTCGATGGGGCTCCACGTCAGAATATTTAGCAAAAAGATATGTTAATGAGATAGTTCAACTTCAAGGGGTACCCATTTCTATCGTGTCTGATCGTTATCCCCGATTTACTTCCAGATTTTGGGGAGTTTACAGGAAGCGCTCGGAACTAAATTGCATTTTAGCACGGCGTTTCATCCACAGACCGATGGACAATCAGAAAGAACGATACAGACACTGGAACATATGCTTCGAGCATGCGTAATCAAATTCAAAGGATCATGGGATGATTATATAGCGCTAATGGAATTTGCCTATAATAATCAGTAGCATTCAAGTATTGTAATGGCACCGTACGAAGCTTTATACGGTCGAAAATGTCGAAACCCAATCTGTTGGGATATGGAAGGAGAACAAGTATTAGAAGGGCCAGATTTGATTCAAGATACGGTGGAAAAGATTAAAATAGTCAAGAGTCGACTCAAAGCGGCCCAAGATAGACCAAAGAGCTATATAGACCAACATCGACGAGAAATGGAATACGAGGTTGGAGAGAAAGTATTCCAGCGAGTATCCCCATTGAAAGGTGTATTACGATTTGGGAAGAAAGAAAAATTAAGTCCACGATATATCGGACCCTATGAAGTACTTGAAAGGATCGGACCACTAGCATATCGATTGGCACTACCACCTGAGCTGTCACAGATACATAACGTCTTCCACGTTAGTATGTTACGACGATATAGATCAGATCCTTATCACATTCTACTTGATGATTCAGTAAATATTTCCGAGGATCTCGATTATGTGGAAGAACCAGCAGAAATCCTGGAGTATACTGACAAACAGTTACGGAACAAAACGATTCCGATGATAAAAGTCCGATGGAAGAATCATTCAGCATGTGAAGTTACCTGGGAAACAGTAGAGAGTATGGAAACACAATACCCATGGTTGTTCACTAATACAGGTACGAAATTTCGAGGTCGAAATTTTTAAAGGGGAGAGAATTGTCAGGAATCGAAACCTTATACTATTTCATGCACTTACACGAATTCATATTTGTGCATAATTCATTTCACGAATATATATATATATATACATATATATATATATATAAGTTTCTGGTGTAGAAAGTTAAGGCTATTGTGGAAAAATAAATATGGTTGGATGAACGTTTGTAAATAAATGGTTAATTAAAAGTTTTCGGCATTAGGTCTAGGTAAATAAAGTTTTCGTGATAACCAAGAGAGGATAAATACTATTGGAGGAAAACTTTGTTTAGGCGAGAACAAAGTTTTCAATAGAGCCTAAGATAGTGAATGTTTCCGACAAGTATTAAAGTAAGATCAAAGGTTTGGGTACAAAGGCAAAGTTTTTGGCAAAGAGGGAAAAAGTTTTCGATAAGTTTATGTTAATAAAGAAACTTTTCGTGACTATTGAATAAGAATAGATATCATTGGTGGAAAACACTATGAGGCGGAAACTAAGTTCGATATAAAAGGATAACCATTCAAAATACTCAGTATGAGAGGAAATAGTTAGTCACCTACTTGTCAAATCATGCACTTTAATATATATATATATATATATATATAGTATACAAATAGAAAGAAACCTTGAATATAATAGTAAGGATAACGAAGAAATAGAAACCAAGAGGAAAAAGGGGCAGAACTAGATCAAGGTTCAATTCAACAAAGTTAACAAAGTTCAACAAATTAAGTTCAAACGTGAAGTGGGTAAATTCTTCCTACCTATAACTTGTAAATCAATTTATATTCAATATATTTTCAGTGCATCATGTGAATTACGTAATTTATGTGATACTAAATGATTATTGAGGACCTTAGAATTGTTAAAGGTGCTAGAAATTCCAGATTTGAACTTAAATCAAGTACTCTTATGTTTATGCTGAAGGCTATGTAGGACTTAGGAATCTTCGATATTAGAACATGTTGGTCTTTAAAGAACTTTCAAATTTTTGGAAAATAAAGCATGTTGATTAGTTGTAAAGTTTTCGATGAAACTAGGGTTTTCATGCTTTGGACTTTTGGGAAAATTTTTTTCGGCCTTTAGCAACCCCAAAGAATTTTGAGGTAATTACGGTGTATTACTTTCTGCAATTAGGATAATATTCAAAGATGATTAAAGTGGTAGATTAATTTTGGTACTGAAGGATTATACAGAAAATCGGCCAGGCTACAATTTCGGACGACAGCACCCAAGATTCACTTTCGGGTACACTTTTAGGGTCGATGCGCTCCGACTCAGGTCAAACATAAAACACAAAAGTTATATATAATCAAGTTTTCTTTCCAACAAAATTTGAATCAGGGTCGTCCTAGTTGTAAATCAAAAGTTATGGTTAAAATCATGCAGGCTGCCAGTTTCAGGCAACATCACCCGAAAGTCAGTTACGGGCAAAATTTCGAGGTCAATGGACTTCGAATCAGGCTGACCTTAAAACATAAAAGGTATAGATAATCAAGTTGGTTATTCATAGAAATTTGAATCTGGGTCATCCGAGTTGTAAATCGAAAGTTATACTTAAAATGGTGCAGGTTGTCATTTTCGAACATCTCACGAGACCTATTCATACACAATAAAAAACATGTTGGTCTTTAAAGAACATGTTGGTCATTAAAGAACTTTCAAAATTTTGGAAAATAAAGCATGTTGATTAGTTGTAAAGTTTTCGATGAAACTAGGGTTTTCATGCTTTGGACTTTTGGGAAAATTCTTTTCGGCCTTTAGCAACCCCAAAGAATTTGATGTAATTACGGTGTATAACCTTCTGCAATTAGGATAATATTCAAAGATGATTAAAGTGGTAAATTAATTTTGGTACTGAAGGATTATACAGAAAATCGGCCAGGCTGCAATTTCGGGCGACAACACCCAAGATTCACTTTCGGGTAAAATTTTGGGCGCTCCGACTCAGGTCAAACATAAAACACAAAAGTTATAGATAATCAAGTTGGTCCAATGAAATTTGAATCAGGGTCGTCCGAGTTCTAGAATTAAAGTTATACTTAAAATCGTGCAGGCTGCCAGTTTCGGGCAACATCACCCGAAAGTCAGTTTCAGGCGAAATTTCGAGGTCAATGGACTTCGAATCGGGCTGACCTTAAAACAAAATAGTCATAGAAAATTAAGTTGTCTATTCATAGGAATTTGAATCAGGTTCATTCGATTTGTAAATCGAAAGTTATACTTAAAATGGTGAAGGTTGGCATTTTCGAACTCATGAGACCTATTCATACACAATAAAAAGAAGTATACAGGTTATGGGTGGAGACCTATTCATGCACAATAAAACATGCATATCACGCACGCATGTCATTATAGGATTTCGTATTTACGGATAATTTAGTTATATAGGTCAGAAGTCAGACAAGGGCAAGGAAAAGACCGAGTGAAGGACAGGGAGTTACAAAAACTTGTGAGTATGATATGCAACATGTATTATGTGCTTACATGCTTTTATTTGATGATGTCGTGATATACGTGCTACATGAACTGATTTGATTATATGCCGCAACGTGCTCTTATCTGCTAAATGTGACTTGTTAGAGACTTATGATATACGTGATATAAAGATAGGCACCTGGCATTGCATATACGTAATAATGAAAGGAGAAACTGTTATGACAACTACGACTACGGATTGTACGATACGGATGCTACGACATACTTCCCTTCAAATCGGGGGATGACAGAGTCCTGTACAGGCACATACAGATATCTACAGTATTGACAGAGTCCCATGTATTGGCGCCGCCTGGGCTTACAGTATACAAGTCTAGCTAGTCTATAACGGGAGTTTCAAAATACATGGGCATATAGAAATGCATTGTTCTAAGGATCATATGAACGATGACTACGGGATTAAAATGATTACGTGATAAAACGTATGCTAATGGTGATAGCACTTACGAGAATGGATTCATTTCACGTTCTAGTTTTTATTTATTATTGATTAACATGTTGCTATCATACTCTGAATAGTTGTCTTCACAGTTGTGTAGATATATAGCAGGCCCACTAAAGGGCATTGTTAGGATATTTAATTGATTGTGTCAATAGTTTAAGTCTTGAGATTAATTATGTAATTATCTTTAGCTTGGGCTTTGGACTAGATTGTAATTATTTTATTTTTAGTGATTGGGCCTTAATATACCTAGGGTTAATGTGGTATATAAGGTGTTACCAACTCACTTTGAAAGGTAATCAAAGATTAAAAAGCTAAAACTCGTTTTCACACACTACACACACTACAAGGTGAGAAACTCTCCCTTTTCATTCCATCTAGCTTCTTTGATTCCTTGTTTGGTGCATTTCGGGACCAACAAGTGGTATCAGAGCGAACGTGGATCGATCTGCATTGATTTGAATCCAGTTTCGTTCGATTCCGAGAAAGATCAAAGGTGTTTTGAGCAAAATACTAGTTTCGGCATTTTGGTTTCGTTTTGGGGTTTTTATGTGTTGTTTTTGTGTTTAAAACCTTTCCCCAGATCGATCCTAGGCCTAAAATGTTTTTAGAACACTTTTGGATCAGTTTTAACGAGTTTTGAGCAAGATTTAAGCAAAAGTTTTCCAGAAAAAGTCATTTCGGCCATTCTCTGTTTTTGGTCGATTTGATCCTTTTTTTGTTGTTTTTAGCTCACAAATCGGTCGATTATGTGTTTAGGGAAGAATTTCTGAAGTTTAGGATCAAGTTTGAGCGATTTTGGTTGAGATTTGAGCGAGAACGAGGCGATTTTCTGGCAAAACGCATGAAGGCAATGGAACAGTACGATGATGTTCTTGGCCGCGAAAGTTTTTGCTGAATCGTTCAAAACCGCGAAAATTTCTTGTCTGCGAAATTTTATTCCGAGAAATTTTGAACCGCGAAACTTTCATTTACACTGCATTTTTCGCAACTGCCTGCCTTTAAAATCCGAGAAATTTCATATCCAAGAAAGTTCATTCCGCGAATTTCTTTAAGCTGCAAAATTTCTTTTTTTTTTTTTTTTTTTCTTCCAAACTTGCGAAATTCTTTAACTTGCGAAATTATTTCTTGCGAAGCCTGAAAATCTCTTGTCCGCGAAATTTTATCCCGAGAATTTTTAAAACCGCGAAACTTTCCTTAAACTGCATTTTTCGCAACTGCCTAGTATCAAGATCCGAGAATTTAAGCCGCGAAACTTTCACTTATACAATTTCTTTTTTCGCAATTGTTTACCTTCATAATCCGAGAAATTCCTTATCCAAGAAAGCTTATTCCAAGAATTTCTTTGGCCGCGAAAAATTTTTTTAACTTGCGAAATTTTTACAACTTGCGAAGTCTTTCTTGCTAAGCTTTAAAACCCTGTTATCTGCGAAAATGATTATACCCGAGAAAATTTTGTAAGGCCATACTGTTCATTTTTCGATGCGAAAGTTTCCTTAACACGCGAAATTTTCTTACTTACACTGTTCATCTCTTGATGCGAAAGTTTCTCATTGCGAAAATTTTGTAACTTGAGAAAATTCTCTCGCGAAGCTTTAATTTCTCAAACTTGCGAAAGCTTTATAACGTGCGAAAAATCTCATGCGAAACTTTAAAATTTTCCACTAGCGAAATATTTACAAGTTACGAAGTTTTCTAGCGAAGCTCAAAAATTCTCATCTTGCTAAACCTTTTAACGTGCGAAATTCTTCAACTTGCGAACTTCTCTAACGTATTAATTTCTTCTAGGGTTAAAATTTTCTCGGGTTAAATCTTTCCAAACCGATTTAAGATTTGATCAGTACACCTTGATTTTTTAAATTCTAGAACTTCTCCTAATTTCTAAATACATTTCCGTTCACACATTATCGACCGTCACACACGATCACTTAGTTCTAAGAAATTCTTTAAACGATTTTCTTCTCAAAACTCTACATATTAAACTCGTATTTATCATCTCGTTCGTTACTAACTTTCTTATCTCTAAAAGATCAAAACCACGGACGATTCGACTGCACCAACCATGTCCACCACGTATGACATCTCCATAGTGGGCTCCGACACCAGGCCTCCGATGCTGCGACAAGGCGACTACAGCATATGGACAAACCGGTTCCTCACGTTCATCAGGAACAAAGGCGCACCACTCTCTCAATACCTTCTGGACTCCATCTTCAACGGCCCAGCACAGTTCTGGACAATAGTCCCTGCACAGCCAAATGCAAATCCTCCCATGGATGAACGCCGCACTCCAAGAGGTCCCATCAATGAGGATGAATTGGCTCGCGAACAGGCCGACGAGACTGCCAAAGGATACCTCTTCCAGGCTTTGGGAAACGAGGTCTACGGTCACGTTGAGTGCTGCACAACTGCCAAGGAGATATGGGATGAACTTGCTGAAATTATGGCTGGCACAACTGAAAGTGCACAGGGGAGGAAATCAGCATGTCTCTCGCAGTATGAACACTTCCAGGCCTATGAAGGAGAGGAACTGCGCGACACATACCTCCGATACTTGAAGGTCATCAATGAACTCAAGAAAGCCAGGATCTCGAGGGACAAATTCGATATCAATAACCGCTTCCTTGGTAGCCTCAAACCCCATTGGGGCAATGCAATCGTGATGATGATTCAGAGTAAGGACCTCTCCAACACTTCCATCCATGCTCTTTATGACAGTCTGTCTGCCTATGCTCCTTATGTGCAACCTCAGTCCACCAACACTCGAGTCGACCCACTGGCCCTCCTCTCAAACAAAACCAATGAACGATCTTCCACCACTAAGACTAAACAGAACAAAGGGAAGCTACCAGCTGTTGCATCTGACACCTCTTCAGGATCCGAAGCCGATACAGAATCAGATGAAGATGTTCGTGATATACGCAAGCAACTGGCAATGCTCACTAAGTTGGTCTCAAAGAAGATCGGAAAAAGATCCTCATCCTCCTCCAATCGTCAAAGAACCTACAGCGGCACCAAAAAGACCACTCCCACAGAGGAAACTAAGCCGACAAAGAAAGCAGAGGACTCCGCACCTCAAAAATCTGTGAAGTGCTTTCGGTGTGGAAAGACAGGCCACTTTGCCAAAGAATGCCACGCCCCACGCGTGAAGGACTCCGGGTACTATGACCGAAAGGCCAGAATGACCCGCAAGATGGAAAGTGGGAAAGCCCTACTCACCGAAGAAGCTGAATGGGTGAATGACACCTCAGAAGACGAGGAACCTAAGGATGAAGATTGCTGCATGGCAAGGCTGGTCGAACATGACGAGGACGAGGAGATGGGACACACCGGTGAAAACACAGCTAAGACTCCTACCAACGCAGAGTCTGAGGTACGAATCTCGCAACTCGATGATGTGTTTAATCACCGACACGCCATTAAGAAACCCACCGTAGATGCTAGGGATTATGATGAACTTAGGCTAAAATTTGAAAATAACTATGCCTTACTTAGTCTAAAAGTAGAAGAACTTGCCTGTGCAAACGAACGTCTAAAAGCCTCTGAAGCTTTAGTCAAACGGCTGCAAAACAAGAACAAACAAAGTGAGACTAAGGTTAAGGAAACTACACTTGCTATTAGTTCATGTGAAACTTCTCGCCTCCTGACGGCCTCCCAATATGAACTACTTACGAAGGAAAGAGTTAGGCTATACCGCAAGGTGAAAGAGCTTGAAGAGCAACTTCACCTCAGAAACGAAAACTCACGCATCCTATGCCTATTGAACCAACCAGCAGAAACAGAATTCTACGACGCACGGGGGGGGATCGGACTGTCTAGCAATTGCAATCCAACACCGCTAGCAGTTAAAAGATATAACATGTGCAACACTGCATTCTTGCAAACAAGAAATGGTGCTCCCCCGCAGCTTAAGCCATTTGTGAGATCATCCTCCGCTGCCATCTCAGAAGAAACAAGAGAACAAAACATCCATTGGGCAGAAATCGCGCTTGACTACACAGAGTTGAACAATAGAGATAAGACTGAGGTATCCTCACTCTTGGAGGATGTCGAAACCTTACTTCCAAACAAAGAACAGGAAGATGCTTTTCAAGATGTACTATCTCGAACTTACATCCCTAAGAAACTACTACTCATAGCAGAACTTGAACGACAACTAGAAGTAGAAAGGAAGGCCTTTGCAAAAGAGCGAGATGAGCTACTTAGCAAAATCTACACACTAGAAAAATTTCCCAATACGAACTATCCCTCCACATCAAGTCAAGTACCCGATTCTCTGACATGTAAATGTAAGAGGACGGCGAAAATGACTCCTGAAGCCAACATATGTTCTAACACTAACTCTAGTATTCTTATGGATACAGGGAATGTGAGTTCGACGTCTCTGGAAGGGAGTTCGTACCAAATAAAGGAGAATCCGCTCTTCGATGACAAGAAGAAAAGACCATCCTATATTCGTTCTGCCTCTCTATGTACTGAATCCCAATGTCCTAAGGTCGTAGACTATTATGTTGCCAAAACTCATCGTTCTTTTACCAAGCTTATGTCCATGTGCTGCTGCAATGAATTTGTTCTCCCACGCTTCCATGAATACGAAACACATGAACACGCAACACTCCGACCACGCAAGCGAAGTTCATCTACGACATCTCTGAATTCGCCCATCTCGCCTAAACCTAAGGTCAAGCGAAAACGCCTCTCGCCGTCAAACGCAAACTCACCTACTACTCGCAGGCCAAAGACGACCAAAACCGAAGCACAAAAACGACAACCACATTCCACACGCCAATTTATGTATAAGGCACAACACATGCAAGCACAAGTTAGGAAAATATGGGTTAGAAAAACCATAATCCCGCCTAATCAAACAAACGACAAAGGGAAAGCTAAACTAGAAACAACACAATCTGATTTAGAAACCACATTTCCCATTAAGCGCGTAAAAACTTTACATATATCACAAGACTGCCCCGTTCGAAAACGGGGACCCAACGTTTGCTAAATGTTTGCAGGTCTGTCATGTGTGGTATCTAGACTCGGGTTGCTCCACACACATGACAGGGAATAAGGAGCTGTTGAGCAACTTCTCCGAGCGCTATCTCGGAAGAGTCTCCTTCGGAAACGGTCAAATGGCGCCAATTCTAGGAACTGGCGATCTCGTGCACGATAAACTGACAATCAAGGGCATCTCCTATGTCGAGGGTTTGAGCTACAATCTCTTCAGCATTGGTCGTTTCTGCGACAAAGGATACAAGGTTCTCTTCGAATGTGACATCTGCAGCATTATAGATGCCTCGGGACAACCTCTTCTTTCTGGAACGCGCACGTCCCACCTCTATATACTCAACCTCACGACCTCTCGACCAATATGCCTTATCTCTCGAGCCGCACCCAAGTTGAATGATTTATGGCACCGTCGTCTTTCACATCTCAACTTCAAGACCATCAACAAACTGCGTCAGAATAAACTCGTCAACGGTCTACCCCAACTGACATATCATAAGGAACACCTATGCTCTGCCTGTGAATTCGGGAAGATGAAGCGATCGTCCCATGTATCTAAGGAAACACCGTCCTCTAAGCTCATCCTCGAACTTTTACATATGGATCTATGTGGCCCAATGCCTACGGCCACACTCGGAGGAAGACGGTATATTTTGGTGATAGTCGACGATTTCTCACGCTACACGTGGACGAAACTCATTCGTACAAAGGATGAAGTTCCTGATATAATCATCGAGTTTGTTGTTACATCCCAAACACTTCATCAACAGAAGGTTCGGATTATCAGAACTGACAACGGAACTGAGTTTAAGAACACGAAGCTCAGTGACTTCTATGCCACTCAGGGCATCACTCAACAGTTCTCAGCTGTGAAGACACCGGAACAGAATGGTGTCGTTGAGCGCAAGAACCGGACACTAGTTGAAGCTGCCAGGACTCTTCTCATCCAATCCGGACTTCCTCATTCTCTTTGGGGCGAAGCTATTCAAACGGCTTGCTACACACAGAACCGGGCTTCCATCCACAAGAGATTCAACCGCACCCCATACGAGATGCTGAATAACCGTCGTATCCCCGATATATCTTATCTAAGGGTCTTCGGTTGCCGATGTTTTGTGGCCAATGATCGCCAACATCTTGGGAAGCTTGATCCAAAAGCTCTTGAAGGCATCTTTGTTGGATATTCACTGAATTCAAAGGCATACAGAGTCTATCTTAAGGAGAAATGGTCAGTAATAGAAAGCACGAATGTCTCTTTTGATGAAAGCGAAGGCGATCTCATAGCTTCTGGCCATATCAGTCCAGAACCAGGTCTTCTACAGTCGTTGACAAAAGGTCAACCTTCAATGGCGGGAACTTCATCATCTGAGGGCAATTGTGGCGAATTGGATCTCGATCTGCTCTTCGAGTACTTCTACCCAGTTCCCAAGACTCCCGTCGCCACCACTCAACCTACCGCTGCACCCACTCCACCTACACCACCAGCTACCGGCAATAACGTCGTCCCTCCAAACATGGATGCACTCAATCTTAACGAAGACGACATTCTACCCAACCCTGGGAATATTGCTGATCCTGATGCTGAACCCTCTCAATTAAATACGATTGAGATCTCTTCTTCGGACACCGGGCCCCAATCTAATGAGTTTCAAGTAGACACTAATGCGGCCAGCTCCTCACAAACCAACGTACCACTTTGGGCTCGCTCTCACCCTACCGATCAGATTATTGGGGATCCCACATCCGGTGTTTCGACACGTTCGGCTACGATGAATGAAAGTTTGTTTGCTTGCTATCTCAGTCAAGTCGAACCATCACGAGTAGCAGAAGCTCTCAATGATCCTGATTGGCTGATTGCAATGCAGGAGGAAATAAATCAGTTTGAACACCTACAAGTTTGGGAACTCGTACCACGACCTCACAATAGGTCCATTATCGACACAAAATGGATCTTTAAGAACAAAAAGGATGAAGATGGTGTTGTTATTCGCAACAAAACAAGACTTGTGGCTAAGGGGTATAACCAACAAGAAGGCATCGACTACGATGAAACCTTTGCCCCAGTTGCCAGGATCGAAGCCATACGAATGTTTCTTGCCTTTGCTGCTCACAAGAACTTTAAAGTCTACCAAATGGACGTGAAGACGGCATTTCTGAATGGATTTCTCAAAGAAGAAGTGTACGTTGATCAACCTGAAGGGTTCTTGAGCGAAGAGTTTCCTCATCACGTATATCGACTCTACAAGGCCCTCTACGGACTAAAACAGGCTCCCCGAGCTTGGTATGACGTCCTGTCAGATTTCCTCGTTCAGTCTGGATTCAAGAAAGGATCTCTGGATACAACCCTCTTCACCAAGCGGAGTGGCCCGGACATCATGATTGTACAGATTTATGTCGATGATATCATTTTTGGATCAACTGAACCACAACTATGTGAAGAGTTCGCAGAATTGATGAAGGAAAAATTTGAAATGAGTATGATGGGCGAGCTGAATTTCTTTCTTGGCCTTCAAGTAAAGCAACTCCCCGACGGAATCTTCATCAACCAGTCCAAATACATCCATGACATTCTCGAGAAATACGGAATGAAGGATGCTAAGACTGCTGCAACACCTATGTCTCCCTCTGGCCGACCCGATGCGGACCCATCGGGTGCTCCAGTTGACCAAACCATCTATCGAGGGATAATAGGATCTCTTCTGTACCTCACTGCTAGCCGACCAGATATCGTTCTCTCGACAGGCATCTGCGCGCGTTTCCAGGCAACACCAAAGGAATCCCACCTCACTGCTGTTAAAAGGATTCTCCGCTATCTTAAAGGGACACCCAATCTGGGTTTGTGGTACCCCACTCAATCGGACTTCAAGCTGGTTGGATTCTCTGACTCGGATTATGCAGGATGCAAGATGGACAGAAAAAGCACCTCTGGAGCTGCACACTTCTTGGGCGGTAAACTCGTAAGTTGGTCGTCTCGAAAACAAAACTGTGTCTCAACTTCGTCGACGGAGGCAGAATATGTCGCCGCCGCTAGTTGCTGTTCACAGCTTTTGTGGATGAGAACCCAACTACGAGATTTTAATATTCATATTGATAAAATTCCCATTTATTGTGACTCAAAAAGTGCTATTGCAATGACGAGTAATCCAGTACATCACTCTAGAACAAAACACATAGATATTCGCCACCACTTCATCAAAGAACATGTAGAACAAGGGACAATTGAATTGCACTACGTCACAACCGAAGATCAACTGGCCGACATTTTCACAAAACCGTTGGATATCAAACGATTCCAACACCTAGTGACTATGTTGGGCATGTTGAATATTCAGTTGTGATCAATCGTCTCTACATGAACTCTGATTAAGTGTACATATTTCCTTTCCACTTCACTCTATTATCTATGTGTCTTCTGAATTTTTATGTGTCTCATGGATTATGTCTTTTGAGGGGGAGTTTTTCGATTAAGGGGGAGCATCTGATATTTTGCTATTTAAAACGAAATTTTTTCGATTAAGGGGGAGCGTCTGAAATTTCACTATTTAAAACGAGAAGTTTTACGATTGAGGGGGAGTTTTTCTTATTTTTCTTATTTTTTAAAAAAAAAAAAAAAATTGGGTTGAAATTTTAAGTTTTGGTCAAACTGAGTCAAAATCGGACCAATTAAAATATTTTGGGTTGAATCTCTAATTTTCTGGTCAAAAGGGGTCAAAATTGGACCAAAACAAATCCGTGAAACGTCGGCCCATTTTCTCAAAAAATTCGCATGTACAGTGCCTACAATCGTAAAACCCCAAAACCCTTAACATTTTTCACTTTCCAACAAAAATTCGCAACCCCTCTTACAAAAATTCGCAACCCCTTATTCAAAAAAATTCGCAACTCCCCGCGTCGTGTCATCGTCAAAATCTGCATTCAAACTTCGTTTCCTGCTAACTCCATCATCGCAAATCAGCTTTTCGATATGACGGATAAAGACCAAAGTACACTTGAAGCACTTGAGGTGGCTGCGATCCAAAGGGAGGTCACTCGCATCGAACTCCACACGCGTACCTATGTCCCACCAGCCGAGGAGATCTTCCCACTAAGTCAATGGGCAGCCCTAATTCCCAACAACTACATGGTGGACCTGGAAAGTTTTCGGTGCGATGCCCCCGTCATCATAGAAATACTCAAAGGACACCCACTTCGTCACGCCCTAACTAATGGCGAACCAGAAGCACAGGTGTACCTCCAACAATTCTGGCATACGCTGCAGATAGCTGGACCAATACACCTTGCCAAAACCTTATCCGCCAAAATCGACCAAGAAACGGTGATCCTCAATCGCAAAATACTCCAAGAAGTCCTTCAACTCCCCGTTTATTCACCCTATGATCCACTACCAACACATGATCAACTCATTGAAGACATCGACAGACTGGGCTATCAACCAGATACCAAGAAGAAGAAAGGCCCACTTGCCCTCAGTGAAGTCACCACCCGCAACCTACCACAACCCTGGCGGACACTGTACCTGCTAGTGAACAAGTGCATGTCAGGAAAGCATGCTGGTCAGGATCGTGGAAACATTCAAATCCTCACCATCCTGACCGGCATCGCTCACAACCGCAAGTACAACTACGCCGACATCATATGGATGGACCTTGTCTCCATGATCCAGCGCCGCGACCGGGAAGTAGCCAAGGGAGTCACGAACCGCTTCGTCCCATACATGCGATGGCTCCCAGCTCTGATCAAGCACTTCCGCCTGCACTCAACCAACATCCGCATCCGTCCGGCAGCAGAGCACTTCCAAATCCCAACTGTCGAGAAGTTCGCCAAGAAGAACACACCGGCGAAGGATCGACACGCAATGGTGATTCCGGACGATGTGCTCGCCTACGCCGACCAGAACAACCCGCACGTCCAAGAATACCGTGCCTCAACCGCATCCTTCCGTGAAACCCCGCACCCTCTATCCACTGTCCCTACGGAGCAGATCAACCCCCCTGCTCCTAACCTCGGGACTAGCCAAACCCCCACCACTACCTCCAAAAGGTCATCGAGTCGCGCCGCATCCTCTTCCACCCGCGTTCCGAAAAAACGGTCGCGTGAGGATGACGTAAGCCGCCCCACGGAGCGTCGATCGAAACAAAAACACGATCGACCTCCTCCGCCACAAATAAGCCGAGCCGAACCAATAGGTACAGGAGGTGATGTGTTCACCTCCCGAGTAGAAGACGTGGCATCTGGCTCAACCACGCAAACAACCCCACCAACCCACTTATCTTCCTCTCTACAGGAAGGTATTTCATTGCACGAGGAGCCACGTATACCATCGACATCCCACTTGGAGATGATCGATGTTGAAACAAGCAGTCCCTCGCCTCAGACTGCATCCTCTTCATGCACATCGAGTCTAGTGCCCTCACTCCCCATAATTTCTTACGTTTCTAGGCCACATACACCTCTTACCGCACCACAGAGTCTTCGTGACTCTGTCAGAACGCTCGCTGATGTCTCTGTGACTGAGAGCGGAAGACCTAGCACGGCCACCATCACAACAACCGTGAGCCTAGGCCATCATTCGATTGAGTCTGTCTCATCAATGATGCCAACGGGAAGTCTGCGTGACCCCGTCTTTTCCAGTCCTGTGCAAACGGGCGGCCGATCGGCGATCTTCTCCGATTCGGTGTCAGTTGGAATTCTCCGTGAATCCAACTTGTTACAATTACCCACCTTCATTACCGAGACCGCGCTAGAGACACGTCTTCAAGAGTTTGCCAAGACTCTTGAGAAGTCCATCCTCGACAAAGTCTACGCGCGTCTCGATGCGTCCACCGCCGACAAGGGCAAAGGTGTGGCACCGGAGACGCCACCTCCTACACAAAACATGGACGCCGAAGCTGTTCTCTCCTCAATATCTGCCAAGGAGCTCTTCTACATCCTCAGAGCTCGTTTCGAGTCGATGACGGAACTTGACGAGGAAGAACAGCAAATGAAGCAGATGATAACGCAACCAATGTCTTGCCGTACTCAAGGCGAGACCAGCAGGACCAGGCGCGACGATCAAGATGATGATCAAGATCGCCGCGAGGGGGAGACAAATAGGCAGCTGAGCTCACAAGGATTCACGCAATCGATGCCGCCCTCCTCCTCTGGACCTAAAACGGTGCCCACACCAGAAACCTCACAACCCACTAACCAAAAATCCCACCCTATTCACCCTGAGTCACTAGCCAAATCACCCTCACCAACACCCACCACCGTCTCCGAGACTCTAATCGTCACATCGACGCTAGAGACCACCTCCATACCATCTCCACCCACCTCGGAACCTCTAGCTGTCACATCGACGTTAGAGGCCACCACCACATCTACACCACTCGTCACCCAAATCATCCTTGCCAAAACCATCACCTCAACCGAACCACCAGAATCTCCACCAATTCCATCCCCACAATCCACAGACTCCTCCGACGCTGCTCCCTCGCCACCACACAGCCATACCCCTCTCAACATCGATCCCAACCTGGCTTCCGAGGATGTCTACTGCGCTCAGAACGAGATCGAAGCCTACATCTTCAACGATGAATGGCTGTACACGCCCGCCGATGCAGTAGCAGCTAGGAAGTTGGTGGAAAATGCTCGACGTCTGCTCATGGAGGCCTCGCTTACGCTGATCAACACGCAGACGACGAGAACGGAGAGGAATACAACGCGGAACCGGCCGAGCTCGAGAACATCCTGCAATTCCAAGCGCAGCAAACTGAGGCCCCTGCTGCTCAGACGGATGTGCCCACGGTGGATATACCGGAAGCACCGTGGGAAAACAAGAAGATCACGGCGCCATTTCAGGAAGAGATCAGGAAGAGGATCTGGCGGCGCAAGGAGAAGATCGTCACCACCTTCGACGAGTACGAGCTGATGAACATCCAAAGTTGGACCGAGAGAAAGAAGCAACTCTATCGATGGAGCCTTCTGTGCCACAAATGCACAGATAGGACGCTGTCCGATGAGGAAAACATCGCTCAGGAAATGAGTCGGGCCCCCATCTGCAAAGTCACTGACCTCCGCCAAGAGTCCAAAGGACCTGTCCATTACCCAGTATTCACGGTAATGAGGCAGGATGAGAGCTACAGTGAAGTCAGTGAGGCGGACTTCAAGTTTCTGCGCCTGGGTGACCTATACAGCATGCTGGAATCCCTGAAACAGTTCAGACTCGTCCTCAGAAGCTCTGGACATCTCGTACGTGCTGAACCGGTCACCATGGGATATGTGGCTATCAAGCGCCACATGCTCCGACAAGTCAGATTCTACGCCACCCACGATCTGCAGATGGCGGTGGAACATAATCTGAAGAAGGTGAACCTGACTCGCCCATCTTTCAAGAACGCAGACGACTATCGAGAGGGCGATGTGATCAACGGAGATGATCCGGCGGTCGCCTACTCGAACTACAAGGGAAAGATGAGGCTCCTGCGCTGCTCCGAGGTGGCAAAATTCTCAGATGGAACGCTCACCATCATCCAAGACAAACTCATGAGAATCTGCCGTATCCTTTCGGAAGAAGATCCCCTCTGCCGATCCAAGTTCGCGAAGCTCATTGACGCTATAGCTGACAGAATGGTTCTTCGAAGGAATCTCCGCGCCTTCGAATTCAAACTAGGGCTTCGCGAAACACTCACACGCTAATCCACCATCCCAACGCCCAAGATTCAAGACTCCCAACAATTGACACAAAGGGGGAGATTGTTAGGATATTTAATTGATTGTGTCAATAGTTTAAGTCTTGAGATTAATTATGTAATTATCTTTAGCTTGGGCTTTGGACTAGATTGTAATTATTTTATTTTTAGTGATTGGGCCTTAATATACCTAGGGTTAATGTGGTATATAAGGTGTTACCAACTCACTTTGAAAGGTAATCAAAGATTAAAAAGCTAAAACTCGTTTTCACACACTACACACACTACAAGGTGAGAAACTCTCCCTTTTCATTCCATCTAGCTTCTTTGATTCCTTGTTTGGTGCATTTCGGGACCAACAGGCATCATTAGGTAAAGCATGGATTCAAGGTTGGCCGGCTACGCTCTCCTCCTGTTCCCCTCTGTTCATCGTTAGCATATAGTCTAGAAATAGTATAGGCTATAAAATTTTGTGACTCGTATGATACGTACTTATATGTACATTATTGTGAAAGAAATTAGGCCAGATGTACGCACCCGTTTTTGTTAAAGGAAATAGTTGTGGAAATCACGCAAAATTTTATGCAAATATTTTATCAATGCGTAAAAAGGTCATAGAAGACGGGGCGTTATATGTAGTGGTATCAGAGCCTAGGCTTTAGGTTCTTGTAGACATTTGCATAGTATGTGTATGTCATGGATTGCCCTTAAACTTCTTTTGCATATATAGGCAAAGGGCAATAGGTGAACCGATACCTATAGAACATGATGAACCCACAATGGAGGGAGGAGGAAGAATGGCCGTACCTGAATCCCACTCATCACATACATTTGGACAGCATGAACACGAAAGCCCCCTGATAATTCCCCGAGAGCGACGATACGATAAATTAAGGAAAATGGGTGCTGTCGATTTTATGGGCACGACTGACCCTGTAGAAGCAGAGACATGGCTTAAAAGAACAGAAAGGGTGTTCAATATGATGCAATGTACTCCAGAGGAGAGGTTCGATTATGCAATCTCACTCCTTCAGGGACATGCATATGAATGGTGGGAAACTGTCCCCGATAGTATGACCCAACCACCAGTGCTGACCTGGGAGGATTTTCTGAGGGAATTTAACGATACGTACATGACTGAAGTTTACAAGGATCAGAAAGAGAAGGAATTCACAGAATTGAAACAGGGAAATAGGTCCGTAGGCGAATATGAGGTGCTGTTTAATCAGCTATCCCGTTATGCCCCGCACATGGTTGCCACTGAAAAAAATAAGTGTCGAAGATTTGAAGCTGGACTCCGCTATACGATTAAAAATTGTATTACGCCATCACATATGGAGTCCTATGGAAAATTGAGAGCGGCAGCTATTCGCGCCGAAAAATTAGAGATGGAATCTCGAAATTTTCAAAGTAGTAAAAGAAGGTCAGGCGAAGAATCATCTAGTGGAAAAATGAAAAAGACGTATGGTTCGTCTAGACCAATGAGTGTTCAAAGTAGCTCCCGAAAGGGGCAGTACAGGCGGGCTAAGACCAGCTGGACGGGGTATAGAGATTCCTCAACAGATACCGACATGTGAACACTGTGGGAAGAACCACAGGGGTGTCTGTAGATGGCTCACAGGCGAATGTTTTACATGTGGGCAACCAGGACATATAGCTAGAAATTGCTCAACATTGCGAGCAGAACCTACAGTAGATCAACCAAGAGTGAGCGTACCCTCCACAAACCGCGCATAATTACGGGTAAATTATCTATCTGGGATATTGATGCATATGTTTTATTCGATCCAGGTTCCACTCATTCATTCATATCACGAACATTTGCATCATTATTACCTTATAAACCCGAACCCCCTTGAGGATGAATTATATGTTCGACTCCCAACTGGCGAAATATTTATAGTGAACATAATATACGAAGAATGCAAATTTGTCAGTGACTTTGGAGGTGGAATTTAGCTGAAGTCCCACTAAGTCGCATGCAAACCATATCCAGTATAGCCATCACTAGTCGATCCGGAGACGTGGTGATCCATTCCTTCTAGCGCTTGTTCTGTGCCTGCCAAATATGGTAAACTAAAGAGGCCAAAACATGTCGGTTAGCCACTGATAAGAGATGTTGGCCTCGCCATCTCTTCGAAGCCCACACAATGCCCTCATGCCAATCTCTATGAGGCCAAGACCAGCGGATGCATCGCCGAAGCAGCCGAAGACACTCGCAAGATAACCTACAATCGAAAAACAGGTGCTGAACCGTCTAATAGCGTAGGACGTCGCACAGAACACAGGCCGTGGTACCCGCTCGCTGAGCCACCCAAGGCTTATCCCTCGTGGACAAGCGATCGCGTATTCGCAGCCAAAGGATGATCTCATGCCTGGGAACAAATAGAGGTCCCCCAAACAGCTGACCAAGGCACAGGCTGACGGCGAATGCGAAGGGCCCCCCTGATCAGGCGAGCAGATGCTCGGCCAGCCGTTGCCCCCTTCTATAATATTCTATCTCGCATGCTCGGGTCAGCGGTCGGAAGGTGGCGACTAAAGTCAATGTATTCCGCCGTCATCCTTCCAGGCCAGTTCCAACCATCAGCATCTATGACGGAACTCAACCGGGTCGCCGCCGGAAGCCCCTTCGCCAACGGGCCTCTTGGGTAGCATTCCAGCAGTGGCGCTTCCTGGAGCCAAGGATCCTCCCATAACCAAATCGTTGAGCCATCTCCAATCTTAAACGAGATAAGTGGAAGGACAACCGACCTCAGCTGCATAAGCTTCCTCCAGCTCCATGATGTGTTAGCCGATACAGGGGCGGCCCATACAGATCTCGCCTGCAGTCGTGTACTGTACAACCAATCCACCCACACAGAGTCTGGCGTATGCGTAATCACCCTCCAAAGAAACTGTACGAGTAACGACTTGTTATCTGTTGCGATCGAGCGGAGCCCCAAACCCGCTTCACTAACTGGGAGACAGATGTCATCCCATGCCACCTTGGCCGAGGAGCCACCCCACAAGAACTGCCTAAAGCGCGACTCCAAAGCACAAACAACGCCCATTGGCAAGAGAAACACCCCGGACTAGTAGACATGTAAAGCCTGAAGGACAGACTTTATGTAGCACCCGGGGTCCTCGTAAGCATTACGGCTAATAAATTTGCATAAATGATTACGTGTAACTATGTGTATTCCGTGTGCTAATTTCGTGCTTCGGTGGCTTGTGTGAAACTGGAGGGGAGAGTTTGCGTGCTTAAACGGTTTCGTGAAATTGTGCAATTAATTGTTTACCAAGTGACATCTAATTTATCTAGGGATATTTGAAATTTGGCCAAGGAGAATTTGGGCTAGGGGCTAAGGGTAAAATATAAATATTAGTGGGGCTAAAATGATTAATTGGGCTAGGCTTGGGTGTGGTTAGACCCAAAAGCATTAGAAGGTTATTAAGACAACTTTCCCTAAATTAAGGGATATTTTCGTCACTTGAGCTTCAAGAACTTAAACACCATCTAAAAACCATTTGAAGTCCACGAACTCCATAGCTAAGCCACTGACGAGAAACCTAAGCAACGAAGAAGGAAGTGCCAAGCAGAAAATCGCCCAAGTTCGAACTGGTATAAGCTCCCACCCTAATTTTCGTGTTCTTATTTAAGAAAATGGTTACCCTGGCAGATTTGCATTAATGCCATAATGCTTAACATATTCATAGAATCACGTCATATATAATTCACATACGTACCTAAACACTGAATCACATAGTCACATAAGTTAGGCACAAACAAACTGTTGTGTGTCGTAGGTGAATTTCCACTTACCTGGCGTCCGTAGATTAACCGCTAACCGGTCTGGTGAATTTCCTAATATTTTGTCCCTTAAACACAAAAAGGTTTTGCAGTCAGTGTATAAATTATATTAATTGATTGTGTAAATTTTCGATCGAAAATTCTATCAAAAACAGCATTTGCCTATACCGGAAATTGGCCCTAAAAATACTTATAGGCTATTTATGATCGGGCATTGAAAGAGCCTGTGCTCATTGAAATCAGAACATTTTTCTTATTAAATGGTGTAAAAATATTTTTTTAACTTAAAACGTTTTTATCTAAGGGGTTCAATTCGTGACTTGCATGGAGTTCGTGAACATCTCCTAGCTCGCGAACTATTCTACTTCGCGAATTCTTTTGAACTAAGTTGGATTCGTGATGTTCACAATTCGTGAAATATCCTACAAGTTCGCGAACTCTATCTCACCTCTCTCTAATTCGCAAACTATCTATTTCGCGAACTCTATCTTAAGCCCTTGCTTTATTCGCCAAGTCTACTTCGCGAAGTCATCTCTTCCTTATACCTAGCTCGCGAACTTATGTAGTTCGTGAACTTCATCTTCGCGAATCCTATGTAGTTCGTGAACTACTCAAGGTTCGCGAACTCGCGGCTTGTTTAGTTTGTGAACCCTCGATTCGCGAAATCTACGGGTTCGCCAAGTCTACATGATTCGCAAAGTCCTTCATACCCCGTCGAGTTTGCGAACTTCCTTGATTCGCCAAGTTCAAATCCCCACATGCCCAATTGGCGAACTTAGGGTTCGCCAAGTTTTTTCCCACTACGCGAACCTCCTAGTCAATTCGCGACATGTATGGAGTTCGCGACTTATTGAACCCCCGGAAATCTCACTTCGCGAAGCCACGCTAATGAAGATATTGAGTTCGCGAAATTTACTTCACCGACGGTTCGCAACTCAGGATTCGCAAAGCTCCCAATTCACGACCCTCACCACGGCAAACATCTTTTTGACCCGCAATCCTTAAAACTCTCGATCTAACCACCACTTTCCTCAAGAATTCGATGAATACTCTAAAAACTTCAAGAACCCTAAACTTCGAACTTAGTAATAACGCGGCTTAAACAGATTTTCATACTCTAACATCCTAAACATGTTATATACAAGATTAATAGTACAACACTAGGGTGAAAAGATATATTTTTGATAATTATCTTTACACAACCCTAGCATAAGATAATTTCCGTGCTTATAATTCGTAGGGTATGCTTTTGCTTGATATAAAATACGAAGTCATGGTAAGAAACTCATACCTACTTCCAAGCTTTTCGTGAATTTAGTTCGGTTTCTCCTTTCTTCTTCCTTGCACCTTCGATTGTTTTCTTACTAAGTGAGTTTTTTTAGGTTAATAAGGCTTTGGATAGATATTTAACAAAGGGGTATGGTGATGGCTGATGGGACTAGTATTAATGTGGGTTTCCTCAATTTGAGGATCTTTGTTCCCCAATGTTTTGCCTTCAATTTGGGCCTAAGTTTAAATTTTAATCCTAGCCCAAGTCCACCCATAGTCCAACTTTCTTAATCTTACTAATATTGGTGCCTAATTCTCTTATTCTATACTTTTCCAAAATTCCTATCAAGTTAGGAGTCATGAAGGCACATAATTAAATGCACAAAATTCATTTAATCAATTGAGCACGAAACTCATAAATCTCATAGGCATAAATCGTGCACGCAATTTATTGGCCAAACTAGCTTACGGGGACTCGGGTTCTACATATTTTCTCCTTGAGGATAATTTTTTTAAGGGTGATAACCCTTTATGAATGGGAACGGATTTTTTTGTCAAGAAGGATACAAGAGATTTCTCTTGGAAAGCTATAGAAGGCTTTTACTTCTTATTTATATTGGGATAATTGCTATTTTAGTCCCTCTGATTACCCAAAATCACTTTTAATCCCCCGAAAATACACCACATCAGTAACGGTCCCTCGGTTATTTTCCGTTAATCAGTGTTAGTCCATTCCGTCTTATTTGACCGAATTGACCGTTAAATCTGATAGGATTGACCGTTAGTCCCAAATTGCATGCAACGAGGTTATGATCAAACCCTAAATTACACCCAAAGAATTTAAATCGCCTAATTGCTCATCGTATTTAGGCTTGGACTCTACATCCCAATCACTACAGAAAACGAGATCGCGCCTCACCTCCCAATGATCAGAAGAGAAGGTGGGTTTTCTTCGACCGAGCCCCCAAGTTTATCCCGCGGTCAGAAACTCGCCGTTCAAAGGGCTGGGACGAAGAGCAACCATAATGAGACTCAATCGATTCCTCTTCCCTTGATTCAACAGCCCGGAAATTTTCGAGTTGGGCTTGGAATTGTTGATAGTGACAACAAAGATGTCCATATGGCTGAGCCAATCTCTATGCTGCCGCCCGATCGTACTATGCCCGTGACCCAGCTTTTTTCGACGGTGCAAACTCATTCGAACGAAAATGGCTCGTTGAATGATGGGACTAGCTCTGAAGAAGGTCAAGTGGAGAAATTGAAATCCAAGGTTGTGACATCTGCTGCTAGCGTTGAGACTAGCGAATCTTCGCATATGTCAGATGTTAACGATGAGAATGGCAAACAAGAAACGGGAACTTTCGATGTGCCCTTTTCGGACTGGGGCTTCGTTTCTAACCAAGAGACTGGAAATTCTGATGCCCCACAACGAGTTGGGAGTTTGAATCTTAACATGAATTTTGCAGCTAATCCATCGCAAACTGCTCATGTTGCTTCTCCTTTCTTGATGTTTGGATCGGGGAAGATGACCGATCTCTTACATGTAAGTAATCGGTGGCGGCGTTGGCACTGGAGTGCTGCTCCTCCTCGCCTGATATGTCAGCTTGCAAGCCTTTCAGAAGCGCAGAAACTCTTACTTTTAACGGTCAATTAGGCGATTTTAATTTTTTGGGGGTAATTTAGGGTTTCTGGAGCAAAATCATAACCTCGTTGCATACAATTTGGGACTAACGGTCAATTCCGTCAGATTTAACGGTCGATTCGGTCAAATAAGACGGAATGGACTAACACTGATTAACGAAAAATAACCGAGGGACCGTTACTGATGTGGTGTATTTCAGGGACTAAAAGTGATTTTGAGTAATAACAGAGGGACTAAAATAGCAATTATCCCTATTTATATTCTATTCTAACGTTATTACCTCGCTCGAGATTCGTCCTACTCTAACAATTGCACCTTGAGAAACGAAGTATATGAGACCGAGACTTTCACGTTAAAAGGAATCATTTACGTCATATATTCTCTGTTTTTAACATTGCGACATTATTGATCAAGTATATGCTGCTGCTGATCAACATTAAGACTTTTCTCTGCTTTTCTCTTAGTAAAATTAGCCAAATATCTTAAGGGATGTACAAACAACTTAACGATTTTCATGCAGACTATATAGCGTGCGTTCCGTCATAATGATGAATGTGCGGACTACCTTTTAAGCTAATTTCGAAGAATCGAAGCAAACAAATTACATTCAAGATATCGAATTTAATTTTAAGGAACCAAAAGACTTATTGGTCATATACAAGTCAGAAATCATTTGAGAAACACGTAGTGACAGTAGTGATCGATAAAGCGTGCGACAGCTTCTGTTTTGATCTTGTGGGATAATGCGCATAATGGCCCCCATCGTAGCATCCATACAAACTTCATCCACTTTTTTATTTTTTGTGCGGAGGTGGATTGTCTCTTTCATGTTTGTTTTTTTCATTGATTTAGCTTAATCGTCGATTTACTAATACTTTCTCTACACATTTGTGATCTTGTAATGATTAGTTTGTGGCCTGGATCTGTTAGTTAGATCGAGGTGGGTTATTATGTTTGAGTGTTTTTTTTATGAGTATTTAGTTCTTATCAACTTACATTACTTTAATTATAACATAGTTAAAGACTCGTGGATTACGCAGGCAAAAAATTACTTGTGCTAAATATTTAGAAGATCCGACCCACAAAACTCGATAATCATCAAAAGTGAATAGTCGCCTAACGCACTGCAGAATAGCGACTTTTTTTAGTTTTTTTTTTTGTTTTTTAAATTTACAAGATCCCACACCCATAAACAAAAACAAACATATAATGTAAGAGCAAGCACCAGATAAAATAACCATCGAGTAATCCTTCTATATATTTTGTATGTTTTCATGATGAAAGCAAAGTTGAAATCCATATCCCTGTTGATACTAAAGCGACCGTGGCTACAGCTTGAGCAAACTCATACACAACGTTCTGTCTTTCCAATGGTAAATTACGCCAGTCGGTTCGCCTGTGTTCACAATTTCGATACTATAATATAACCGTTTGGATAAAAAGATAAAAAGAAAAAGCAAAATGATTAATTTGTTGGATTTATTATTTATCTGTTACCCGAGATCCGCAATAGCAATGCTGATGTTATCTTGCGATCATCTATTCTGCAAGGAAACCATCGAACGATCAATTTAGAAAAAGCAATATTTCTTTCGAAGAAAGTATTCTTTATGTCTTTTCACCAGTGCCAGTTGCGCAAGAGCCTCAGAAGCCATCTGCACATCTCCGTGCCGTCGAAGATGGTTTCTAATGAAATTAACGGCTTCTGAGCTGAGAACGAAATATAGACCATGTATACATTGAATGAATCATTGAAGTAGATTTTAATAAAAACAATTCCTAGTTATATACGACGAATGATCTCAGATTATTGATCACCTATTGATGTAATCCCACAAGCCATCAGATGCTAATACTATGAATTCAGCATCTGAGCCCAGAGCTACTTGACTAACATCAGGAGTTGATGTAATAAGGTCTCCTCGAAACTCTATCCTGTTTTGTTTGTGAGTAAGTTGCTTATCATCATCCATTATTTATGCTTTGTGTAAGAATATGAAAAAATGCATGCAAAACTTGCCTTGAAGCAAACTTTTGAGACCACAGACCTTCATCAACTCCCTTTTGCAGCATTCTTCGACAATGAAACGTAACTCAATTGCTATTTCGTTAAGAAGTAGGGAAATAAGTAATGAAGGAGATAAAACAAAGTGCTTACTCGTTCTTCTTTGCCTTGAAGCGAATGTCCCCAAAAGCACGAGAGACGGAGATGTCTCCGCAGATTCTTCCATTTACGATCTAAAATATATCATTATTCTCGTTTATTATAATGTAAGTAGAAAATAATTTGATTCAACTGTAATTATAAATCTCACCCAGCCACCAGCCTCATTAATTCTCTTGATTTCTTGTAATGAAGCTTTCTTGCTACCATACGGCCTATGAGATTCCGTCAGCACTTCAGCTTTTCCTGATCGTGACATCACCTGGATTTGACAAAAATCGACATTTTTCTTTTATATATGTTTTACCATCACCACATTAGAAAAGATAATGAGCTTCTAATATTAGAAGTATTTTACCAAGGATGAATCGCCGACATGAGAGACGAACATAATGTCATCCTTCAATATCACAGCGGTAACTGTTGAACCAGACTCATCTTCTTCGCCTCGTTCCTCAAGCCTAAGAAATCAGATGAACCTTTTTCATATGTAAGCTAGATAAGAAAGTATAACAATTAACAATAAGCTAATCGTGTTAAGTCTATCAATGGCTGCATGCAACTTTTAAGTAGAGGTTGCACATGGAAGCGCTGTGATGAATGCCTTACCATTTTAAGAGCCTCACATCCGTCTTCTCGAAAATTTCTTGCAATGCCTCCTTCATTGCTTTGGAATCCTTGGTACTTAACAACTTCCCTCCTTGTAATGATGTTGCGAATTCTCGATACAGTTCTTCTCTGAATCGATAATCAAATTCGTCACTTAGACTTGTTCGAGCAAAAAATAATAGTAAGAATCATTAGCGAATGACATATTAGAATTCGATGATGGACAAGATTCTCATACAATGATCATTCATTCGGACACATGAATTGAATGGACAACGCACAAAACAATGCTAACCTTTATGCTCTATTGAATTAAATTCTCTAAACAAAATTGGTACTAACACAAGGGATCGAGTTACTTTCCATATATGCATGCTTTACTCTCAAAGTCATCAAATCATACGTCTCCCACTATATAATAAGATAAACAATAGTCAATTTTTCTAGAATCATATCTCTACCTACTTACCCATCATTAACCAAAGAGACATCAGTATAAATCCACCAACAAATCAGCTTGCCCATCTATCTAACCTTAGAAATTCAACAGATGAAAAACCCGCATGCCCATCGAACACAGCAGCAAAATAGAAGCCATCGTCATCATTCATTCGAACAATTACGATATCGTCCTCCATCTCATCGCGTGCCCCTTTTAACTTCACCGATCCCCAACGAATACCCGAAGCTCCAGCAAAGGAATTAGAAGGGGCGTCTATCGCAATAGCAGAACAGAATCTCTTCACCTGTCTGCTCTTTAGTGTGTTTTTCTGTCTTTTTGGAGCCGATATGTTTCGATCGATGTAAATATTGTTTAACAAGAACCTCTGCAACTGCTGGCTGCACAGGGCCATCGAGTGCTTGCAAGAGTGAGTAGGAATCAATTTTCTTGTTTCTTCTTTTTTTCTATGTTTTGTACGTGTGTGTGCGCGTTTATTTTGCGTTGGATTAGAATATATTTTGATTGGCTGAGGTTTGAGTGAAGGACGGGATAGAACTGACAGAGGTATATATGGCTGTTCAAAAGTCGGTTAACCGACCGAACCGTACCGAAAACCGAAAGTTCGATACAAACCGAATACCGAAAAAATATTCGGTTCGGTTTTCGTATTCGAAAAAACCAAATTTTTCGGTTTTTTCGGTTCGGTAATTCTGTTAACCGAAAAAAAAAACCGAATAACCGAACTTTAGCAGACCAAGTTATAAAAATACCCAATGGCCCAACCCAAATTAATAATATCCTCTACCAAATACAATCCCAATACTTTATGAAATACCCAAACCAAATACAAATAAACTATTTATACAAATTAGATTTTCTCCCCAAATTACAATACAGCAAGTCATCCGCGTGATTCTAAAGCATCTCATCCCTAACCCTAACCTAAGCTAGTCATCCCTCTTCGCTCGTCATCTGCTATTCTAAAGCATCTCAGGCTCCCGGCTCTCAAGCTCTATCTGGATTAAGTTCGTTCAAGCTTCTGCACTTCTTTTGTTCTGATGTCTCGAATTTATTTTTGTTTGTGTGGTTGTTATAAATGTTGTGTTATGTCGGACATTTTCTAGTTGTATATGATGATCTTCAAGGATATGAAGTTACTTGATTTAGTGCGTTTAGATCTTACAATGTTTTTCAAAATTTTCCCTTATTTCGAATAATAGCAGAATAGTATCAGGAAATTTAATTATTTTTTCTCTAATTGGGCATGTTTATTGGATTGAGAATTTGAAATTAATGGTACTGTGTTTGATTTTTATGTTTACATGTCCCTTATTATTAGGCATGAACACCGAAGAAGGAAGTTCTCGGACTTCTGTGGATTCTATTGAACCTCCATCAAGAACTCCAACTCCTGAATTTGATATCAATGATGCTGAAAACAGAGGAACTGTTAGGATATTTAATTGATTGTGTCAATAGTTTAAGTCTTGAGATTAATTATGTAATTATCTTTAACTTGGGCTTTGGACTAGATTGTAATTATTTTATTTTTAGTGATTGGGCCTTAATATACCTAGGGTTAATGTGGTATATAAGGTGTTACCAACTCACTTTGAAAGGTAATCAAAGATCAAAAAGCTAAAATTCGTTTTCACACACTACACACACTACAAGGTGAGAAATTCTCCCTTTTCATTCCATTCCATTCCATCTAGCTTCTTTGATTCCTTGTTTGGTGCATTTCGGGACCAACAAGTGGTATCAGAGCAAACGTGGATCGATCTTCGTTGATTTGAATCCAGTTTCGTTCGATTCCAAGCAAGATCAAAGGTGTTTTTGAGCAAAAATAGGTTTCGGCATTTTGAGCTTGTTTTGGGGTATTGATGCTTCGTTTTTGTGTTTAAAACCCTCCCCCAGATCAAGTCTATGCCTAAAATGTTTTTAGAACACTTTTGGATCAGTTTTAACGAGTTTTGAGCGAGATTTAAGCAGAAAATTTTCAGAAAAGGACATTTCGGCCATTCTCTGTTTTCGGTCGATTTGACCCAGTTTTTGTTGTTTTCAGCTCACAAATCGGTCGATTATGTGTTTAGGGAAGGATTTCTGAAGTTTAGGATCAAGTTTGAGCGATTTTGGTTGAGATTTGAGTGAAAACGGACGGTTTTTCTGGAAAATATCGCGACATACCAATGGAACAGTACTTGATGTTCTTGGCCGCGAAATTTTGCTGAAACGTTCAAATCCGCGAAAGTTTCACCTTTTAAACCGCGAAACTTCTCTGTCACTGCATTTTTTCGCAACGGTCTGCACTCACAATCCGAGAATTTTTACACCGCGAAAATTTCTCTATCATTGCAGTTTCTCGCAACAACCTATACTCAAAATCCGAGAAAGTTTAAAACCGCGAAAATTTTTCTTAGGCAAAATTTTTTTAACTTCGGACTCTTTAAAATCCGAGAATTTCCAATACCGCGAAAATTTCTCTAAGACCCAGTTTTTCTCAAGTTCATACTCTTTAAAGTCCGAGAAATTTTATACACGAGAAAGTCTATTCCAAGAATTCTTATGAGCCGCGAAATTTTCAAAAAATCTGAGAAATCTTTCTAAGTCGAGAAATTAACAGCCGAGAATTTTTAGAAATTCCATTTCCTAGAAAGATTATCCTGCGAAACTTTCTAAGCCGCGAATTTTTTTTTTTTTTTTTTTTTTTTTCCTCAGCCAAGAACTGTTTGAAATTTTTATATCCAAGAAATTTTTCTTAGACCGCGAAAGTTTTTGAACTCTGTGAAAATTTTACATCCGAGAAATTTTTTTTAGGCCGAGAAATTTTTGAAATTCACGAAATTTTTACATCCGAGAAATTTTCAAAGCCGAGAAAATTTATCTCATCTGAGAAAGTTTTCTTTAAAAACCACGTCTCGTTCAATTTTTTTTTTAAAAAAAAAAAAACTCTCGAACCTAGAATTATTCCCACATGCGAAACTTTTAAAACCGAGAAATTTTCACTTGAGAATTTTTCCTTCAGACTTTCTCTTTAAAATTCTCAAACACCGAAATTTCTCAAGCACCTAAATTCTCGGATAACACTTCATTTATCCACGTCTCTTTCAAATCCGAGAAAAATTTCATAAAAATCATACTTCAAACTCTAGCTGCGATTTTTTCTTCCCGCGAAATTCTCTTGTGAAATTTTAAACTTTGAGCTGCGAATTTTTCTTGTTGTTAAGACCTTTTCTCGTGATAAATTCGTCTTGGGTTAAACTTTTCTCAAAATCTTTAAGATTTGATCCTTACACTCTATCTCCCTAAACCACATTTGAGATAAAATTTGTTTTTGCTTCCCAAGTCTTAATTTAAATTTCTAGAACTTCTCCTAATTTCAAGATTTATTTCTCTTTCATACATTATCGACCATCACACACGCTCACTTAGTTCTAAGAAATTCTTTAAACAATTTTATTCTCAAAACTCTACTCATTAAACTCGTATTTCTCATATCGTTCGTTACTAACTTTCTTATCTACGCAAGATCAAAACCACGGACGATTCGACTGCACCAACCATGTCTACCACAAACGACATCTCCATAGTGGGCTCCGACACCAGGCCTCCGATGCTGCGACAAGGCGACTACAGCATATGGACAAACCGGTTCCTCACGTTCATCAGGAACAAAGGCGCACCACTCTCTCAATACCTTCTGGACTCCATCTTCAACGGGCCAGCACAGTTCTGGACAATAGTCCCTGCACAGCCAAATGCAAATCCTCCCATGGATGAACGCCGCACTCCAAGAGGTCCCATCAATGAGGATGAATTGGCTCGCGAACAGGCCGACGAGACTGCCAAAGGATACCTCTTCCAGGCTTTGGGAAACGAGGTCTACGGTCACGTTGAGTGCTGCACAACTGCCAAGGAGATATGGGATGAACTTGCTGAAATTATGGCTGGCACAACTGAAAGTGCACAGGGGAGGAAATCAGCATGTCTCTCGCAGTATGAACACTTCCAGGCCTATGAAGGAGAGGAACTGCGCGACACATACCTCCGATACTTGAAGGTCATCAATGAACTCAAGAAAGCCAGGATCTCGAGGGACAAATTCGATATCAATAACCGCTTCCTTGGTAGCCTCAAACCTCATTGGGGCAATGCAATCGTGATGATGATTCAGAGTAAGGACCTCTCCAACACTTCCATCCATGCTCTTTATGACAGTCTGTCTGCCTATGCTCCTTATGTGCAACCTCAGTCCACCAACACTCGAGTCGACCCACTGGCCCTCCTCTCAAACAAAACCAATGAACGATCTTCCACCACTAAGACTAAACAGAACAAAGGAAAGCTACCAGCTGTTGTATCGGACACCTCTTCAGGATCCGAAGCAGATACCGAATCAGACGAAGATGTTCGTGATATACGCAAGCAACTGGCAATGCTCACCAAGTTGGTCTCAAAGAAGATCGGGAAAAAATCCTCATCCTCCTCCAATCGCCAAAGAACCTATAGCGGCACCAAAAAGTTCACTCCAGCAGAGGAAGCCAAGCCAACAAAGAAAGAAGAGGACTCCGCCGCACCTCAAAAGTCTGTGAAGTGCTTTCGATGTGGAAAGATAGGCCACTTTGCCAAAGAATGCCATGCCCCACGCGTGAAGGACTCCGGCTACTACGACCGTAAGGCCAGAATGACCCGCAAGATGGAAAGTGGGAAAGTTCTACTCACCGAAGAAGCTGAATGGGTGAATGACACTTCAGAAGACGAGGAGCCTAAGGATGAAGATTGCTGCATGGCAAGGCTGGTCGAACATGACGAGGACGAGGAGATGGATCACACCGGTGAAAACACAGCTAATACTCCTACCAACGCTGCGTCTGAGGTACGAATCTCACACCTAGATGATGTGTTTACTCACCGACACGCCATTAAGAAACCCACCGTAGACGCTAGGGATTATGATGAACTTAAGCTAAAATTTGAAAACAACTATGCCTTACTTAGTCTAAAAGTAGAAGAACTTGCCTGTGCAAACGAACGTCTAATAGCCTCTGAAGCTTTAGTCAAACGTCTGCAAAGCAAGAACAAACAAAGTGAGACTAAGGTTAAGGAAACTACACTAGCCATAAGTTCATGTGAAACCTCTCGCCTCCTGACGGCCTCCCAATATGAACTGCTTACAAAGGAAAGAGTTAGGCTATACCGCAAGGTGAAAGAACTTGAAGAGCAACTTCACCTTAGAAACGAAAACACACACATCTTAAGCCTTTTGAACCAACCAATGGAAACAGGATTCTACAACGCCAGGAGGGGGATCGGACTGTCTAGCAATTGCAATCCAACACCGCTTATAGTTAAAAGATATAACATGTGCAACACTACGTTCTTGCAAACAAGAAATGGTGCCCCCCCGCAACTTAAACCATTTGTGAGATCAACATTCGCTACCGTCTCAGAAGAAACAAGAGAACAGAACATTCATTGGGCAGAAATCGCGTATGACTACACAGAATTGAATATTAGAGATAAGACTAAGATATCCTCACTCCCAGAGAATGTCGAAACCTTACTCCCTAATAAAGAACAGGAAGTCGCTTCTCAAGATGTGATTTCTCGTACTTACATCCCAAAGAAACTGCTACTCATAGCAGAACTTGAACGACAACTAGAAGTAGAAAGGAAGGCCTTTGCAAAAGAGCGAGATGAGCTACTTAGCAAAATCTACACACTAGAAAAATTTCCCAATACGAACTATCCCTCCACATCAAGTCAAGTACCCGATTCTCTAACATGTAAATGTAAGAGGACGGCGAAAATGACTCCTGAAGCTGACATATGTTCTAACACTAACTCTAGTATTCTTATGGAAACAGGGAATGTGAGCTCGACGTCTCTGGAAGGCAGCTCGTATCAGACAAAGGCAAATCCGCTCTTCGATGACAAGAAGAAAAGATCATCCTATATTCGTCTTTCCTCTCTATGTACTGAATCCCAATGTCCTAAGGTCGTAGACAACTATGTTGCCAAAACTTATCTTTCTTTTACCAAGCTTATGTCTATGTGCTGCTGCAATGATTTTGTTCTCCCACGATTTCACGAATATGAAACACATGAACACGCAACACTCCGACCTCGCAAGCGAACCTTCTCTGCGACGTCTTCGAATTCTCCCATCTCACCAAAGCCTAAGGTCAAGCGAAAGCGTCTCTCGTCGACAAACGTAAACTCACCCACTTCTCGCAAGCCAAAGGTGACCAAAACCGAAGCACGAAAACGACGACCACATTACCCACGCCAATTCATGTATACGGCACCATACATGCAAGCACGAATTAGGAAAATATGGGTTAGAAAAACTACAATCTCGCCTAATCAAGCAAACGACAAAGGGAAAGCTAAATTAGAATCAACACAATCTGATTTAGAATCCACATTTCCCATTAAGTGCATAAAAACTTTATTTGTTTCACGAGAATGCCCCGTCAGTAAACGGGGACCCAACATTTGCTAATGATTGCAGGTCTGTCATGTGTGGTATCTAGACTCGGGTTGCTCCACACACATGACGGGGAACAAGGAGCTGCTGAGCAACTTCTCCGAGCGCTATCTCGGAAGGGTCTCCTTCGGAAACAGTCAAATGGCGCCAATTCTCGGAACTGGTGATCTCGTCCATGACAAACTGACGATCAAGGGCATCTCCTACGTTGAGGGTTTGAGCTACAATCTCTTCAGCATTGGTCGTTTCTGCGACAAAGGATACAAGGTTCTCTTCGAATCTGATATCTGCAGCATCATAGATGCCTCGGGACTGCCACTTCTTTCTGGAACGCGCACGTCTCACCTCTACGTACTCAATCTCACGACCTCTCGACCAGTATGCCTTCTCTCTCGGGCTGCACCCAAGTTGAATGATCTATGGCACCGACGTCTCTCACATCTCAATTTCAAGACTATCAACAAACTGCGTCAAGATAAACTCGTCAACGGTCTACCCCAACTAACATATCATAAGGAACATCTCTGCTCTGCCTGTGAATTGGGGAAGATGAAGCGATCGTCTCATGTCTCTAAGGAAACACCGTCCTCTAAGCTCATCCTCGAACTCTTACATATGGATCTATGTGGCCCAATGCCTACGGCCACACTCGGAGGAAGACGGTATATTCTGGTGATAGTCGACGATTTTTCACGCTACACGTGGACGAAACTCATTCGTACAAAGGATGAAGTTCCTGATATAATTATCGAGTTTGTTGTTACATCCCAAACACTCCACCAACAGAAGGTTCGGATTATCAGAAGTGACAACGGAACTGAGTTTAAGAACAAAAAACTCAGTGATTTCTATGCCACTCAGGGCATCACTCAGCAGTTCTCAGCTGTGAAGACACCGGAACAGAATGGTGTCGTTGAGCGCAAGAACAGGACACTAGTTGAAGCTGCAAGGACTCTTCTCATCCAATCCGGACTTCCTCATTCTCTTTGGGGCGAAGCTATTCAAACGGCTTGCTACACACAGAACCGGGCTTCCATCCACAAGAGATTCAACCGCACCCCATACGAGATGCTGAATAACCGTCGTATCCCCGATATATCTTATCTAAGGGTCTTCGGTTGCCGATGTTTTGTTGCCAATGATCGCCAACATCTTGGGAAGCTTGATCCAAAAGCTCTTGAAGGCATCTTTGTTGGATATTCACTGAATTCAAAGGCATACAGAGTCTATCTTAAGGAGAAATGGTCAGTAATAGAAAGCACGAATGTCTCTTTTGATGAAAGCGAAGGCGATCTAATAGCTTCTGGCCATATCAGTCCAGAACCAGGTCTTCTACAGTCGTTGACAAAAGGTCAACCTTCAAAGGCGGGAACTTCCTCATCTGAGGGCAATTGTGGCGAATTGGATCTCGATCTGCTCTTCGAGTACTTCTACCCAGTTCCCAAGACTCCCGTCGCCACCACTCAACCTACCGCTGCACCCACTCCACCTACACCACCAGCTACCGGCAATAACGTCGTCCCTCCAAACATGGATGCACTCAATCTTAACGAAGACGACATTCTACCCAACCCTGGGAATATTGCTGATCCTGATGCTGAACCCTCTCAATTAAATACGATTGAGATCTCTTCTTCGGACATCGGGCCCCAATCTAATGAGCTTCAAGTAGACACTAATGCGGCCAGCTCCTCACAAACCAACGTGCCACTTTGGGCTCGATCTCACCCTACCGATCAGATTATTGGGGATCCCACATCCGGTGTTTCGACACGTTCAGCTACGATGAATGAAAGCTTGTTTGCTTGCTATCTCAGTCAAGTCGAACCATCACGAGTAGCAGAAGCTCTCAATGATCCTGATTGGCTGATTGCAATGCAGGAGGAAATAAATCAGTTTGAACGCCTACAAGTTTGGGAACTCGTACCACGACCTCACAATAGGTCCATTATCGGCACAAAATGGATCTTTAAGAACAAAAAGGATGAAGATGGTGTTGTTATTCGCAACAAAGCAAGACTTGTGGCTAAGGGGTATAACCAACAAGAAGGCATCGACTACGATGAAACCTTTGCCCCAGTTGCCAGGATCGAAGCCATACGAATGTTTCTTGCCTTTGCTGCTCACAAGAACTTTAAAGTCTACCAAATGGACGTGAAGACGGCATTTCTGAATGGATTTCTCAAAGAAGAAGTGTACGTTGATCAACCTGAAGGGTTCTTGAGTGAAGAGTTTCCTCATCACGTATATCGACTCTACAAGGCCCTCTACGGACTAAAACAGGCTCCCCGAGCTTGGTATGACGTCCTGTCAGATTTCCTCGTTCAGTCTGGATTCAAGAAAGGATCTCTGGATACAACCCTCTTCACCAAGCGGAGTGGCCCGGACATCATGATTGTACAGATTTATGTCGATGATATCATTTTTGGATCAACTGAACCACAACTATGTGAAGAGTTCGCAGAATTGATGAAGGAAAAATTTGAAATGAGTATGATGGGCGAGCTGAATTTCTTTCTTGGCCTTCAAGTAAAGCAACTCCCCGACGGAATCTTCATCAACCAGTCCAAATACATCCATGACATTCTCGAGAAATACGGAATGAAGGATGCTAAGACTGCTGCAACACCTATGTCTCCCTCTGGCCGACCCGATGCGGACCCATCGGGTGCTCCAGTTGACCAAACCATCTATCGAGGGATAATAGGATCTCTTCTGTACCTCACTGCTAGCCGACCAGATATCGTTCTCTCGACAGGCATCTGCGCGCGTTTCCAAGCAACACCAAAGGAATCCCACCTCACTGCTGTTAAAAGGATTCTCCGCTATCTTAAAGGGACACCCAATCTGGGTTTGTGGTACCCCACTCAATCGGACTTCAAGCTGGTTGGATTCTCTGACTCGGATTATGCAGGATGCAAGATGGACAGAAAAAGCACCTCTGGAGCTGCACACTTCTTGGGCGGTAAACTCGTAAGTTGGTCGTCTCGAAAACAAAACTGTGTCTCAACTTCGTCGACGGAGGCAGAATATGTCGCCGCCGCTAGTTGCTGTTCACAGCTTTTGTGGATGAGAACCCAACTACGAGATTTTAATATTCATATTGATAAAATTCCCATTTATTGTGACTCAAAAAGTGCTATTGCGATGACGAGTAATCCAGTACATCACTCTAGAACAAAACACATAGATATTCGCCACCACTTCATCAAAGAACATGTAGAACAAGGGACAATTGAATTGCACTACGTCACAACCGAAGATCAACTGGCCGACATTTTCACAAAACCGTTGGATATCAAACGATTCCAACACCTAGTGACTATGTTGGGCATGTTGAATATTCAGTTGTGATCAATCGTCTCTACATGAACTCTGATTAAGTGTACATATTTCCTTTCCACTTCACTCTATTATCTATGTGTCTTCTGAATTTTTATGTGTCTCATGGATTATGTCTTTTGGGGGGGAGTTTTTCGATTAAGGGGGAGCGTTTGATATTTCGTTATTTAAAACGGGAATTTTTCAATTAAGGGGGAGCGTCTGATATTTCATTATTTAAAACGGGGAGTTTTGCGATTAAGGGGGAGCTTCTTATTTTTATTATTTAAAAAAAAAAAAAAAAAAAAAATTTGAAAAATTTTGGGTTGAAATTTTAAAGTCTGGTCAAACTGAGTCAAAATCGGACTAATCAAAATTTTGGACTGAATTTAAAATTTCTCTGGTCAAAAAGAGTCAAAATTGGGACCAAATCCGCGAAATTCAGCCAAGTTGAGGTTTTGACCAAGCCCGCGAATTTTCGGCCCATTTACTCAAAAATTCGCATGTACAGTGTCTCCAATCGTAAAACCCCAAAACCCTTAACATTTTTTCTCATTATCCTAAAGATCCCGAGAAAATTTAAAAAATTCGCAACCTCTCTCTCAAAAATTCGCAACCCCTCTGTCAAAAAATTCGCAACACCTCGCATCATCGTCATCGTCAAAATCTGCATTCAAACTTCGTTTCCTGCTAACTCCATCATCGCAAATCAGTTTTTCGGTATGAATACATCTCGAATAACCCAATTTCTGTTCGATTTTACCCTGTTTTGCCCATTTTTATTTAATCTGTTAAGTTAGGGTTAAAATTTCTCGGCTCTGAATCGAACGCATGTTAGGTTTTTAATGTTTAAATCCCCCAAATATGCATTACCCATTCAATTACGAGTCGATTAAGCCCAGATTACAGCATTTTGGTTGCAATTTGAGTAGGTCTAGGGCTGAAATTTATTACGTCGCTTCGCTGTCTTCACACTGTGTTCTTCACCGCGAAATTTCTCAAAATTTCTGCCTTAAAACGTTAAATTTTCGCTGCCACAGTACCATAAGCCCCGCGAATTTTTTTTATCACCGAGAAACTTTCTCAGATAAAGTCCTTTAAACAGTTAAAATTCTCGCTGCTACAGTAACATAAGCCCCGCGAATTTTTCTTATCACCGAGAAAAATTCTCAGATAAAGTGTTTTAATTGTTAAACTTCGCTATTACAGTGAGATAAGCCCCGCGAAACTTTTATTTCACCGAGAAAATTCTCCGAAAAAAAAAAAAAAAATTGCTTTAAATGTTAAAATTCGCTGCTACAGTGAGATAAGCCCCGCGAAATTTTCATTTTACCCGAGAAAATTCTTGCACTACTGTGAGTATAGCTCCGTGAAATTTTTAACTCACCCGAGAAAATTCTTGCACCACTGTGAGTGTAGCCCCGCGAAATTTTTTTTTAAAATTCTTGCACTACAGTGAGTGTAGCCCGCGAAATTTTTACACTTCACCTCGTTAAACATTTTTCTCGCATCTTCACTTTTCTCGCATCTACAGTGAACAAAAATTTTTCTCAATCCACGAAGAGTTTTCAACCCGCGAAAATCTCATATACTCGCATCTACAGTGAACAAAATTTTCTCAATCCACAAAAATTTTTCTACCCACGAAAATTTCATATACTCGCATCTACAGTGAACCAAATATTTTCTCATTACGTGCGAGATTTTGAAATTCTGAAATTGTGGCTAAGTAAGAAATTTTGAAACTTGAGAAATTTTTTTAACGTGTGAGATTTTTGTGACTGAGTGCGAAATTTCTTGAAACTTGAGAAAATTCCTATGTCTGATAAGTTGCGATCTTTTTTTCTCATAACATGTGAAAATTTTTACAATGTGCGAAGACCTCTTAACTTGCGAAAGTTTTCCATACTTGCTGAATTTTACACAAACTGCGAAAATTTTCAAAATTCAATCTTAACAACTATGTCAGAGGGACCCTAACCTAGCTTTATTGTGAATTTTTCTTATATATAATTTTGGGCAATTCTATCATTCTTGTGACTTAGACCACACTATTCATCTTATAATTATTGTCGAGCACAGAAATGACGGACAAAGACCAAAGTACACTCGAGGCACTTGAGGCGGCTGTCATCCAAAGGGAAGTCGCTCGCATCGAACTCCACTCGCGTACCTATGTACCACCAGCCGAGGAGATCTTCCCACTAAATCAATGGGCGGCCCTGGTTCCCAACAACTACAAAGTGGACTTGGACAGTTTTCGGTGCGATGCCCCTGTAATTATAGAGATTCTCAAAGGACACCCACTTCGCCACGCCCTCACTCATGGCGAACCAGAAGCTCAGGTGTACCTTCAACAATTCTGGCATACGCTACAAATAGCTGGACCACTACGTCTTGCCAAGACCCTATCCGCTAAAATCGATCAAGAAACCGTCGTCCTCACTCCCAGAATACTCCAAGAAGTTCTTCAACTCCCGGTCTACTCACCATACGATCCACCACCCACTCACGACCAACTCATTGAAGACATCGACAGACTGGGCTATCAACCAGATGCCAAGAAGAAGAAAGGCCCACTTGTCCTCAGTGAAGTCACAACCCGCAACCTACCACAACCCTGGCGGACACTATACCTGCTGGTGAACAAGTGCATGTCTGGAAAGCATGCTGGTCAGGATCGCGGCAACATTCAAATCCTCACAATCATGACCGGCATCGCTCACAACCGCAAGTACAACTACGCCGACATCATCTGGGTGGACCTAGTCTCGATGATCCAGAGACGTGACCGGGAAATCGCCAAGGGAGTCACGAACCGGTTCGTCCCGTACATGCGATGGCTCCCAGCTCTAATAAAGCACTTCCGCCTACACTCAACCAACATCCGCATCCGTCCGGCAGCAGAACATTTTCAGATACCAACTGTCGAGAAGTTCGCCAAGAAGAACACACCGGCGAAGGATCGACACGCAATGGTGATCCCGGACGACGTGCTCGCCTACGCCGACCCAACCAACCCGCACGTCCAAGAATACCGTGCCTCAACCGCCTCCTTCCGAGAAAGCCCGCACCCTCTATCCTCTGTCCCTATGGAGCAGATCAACCCCCCTGCTCCTAACCTCGGGACTAGCCAACCCCCCACCACCACCTCCAAAAAGTCAACGAGTCGCGCCGCATCCTCCTCCACCCGCGCTCCGAAAAAACGGTCGCGTGAGGATGACGTAAGCCGCTCCACGGAGCGTCGATCGAAACAAAAACACGATCGACCTCCTCCGCCACAAATAAGCCGAGCCGAACCAATAGGTACAGGAGGTGATGTGTTCACCTCCCGAGTAGAAGTCGTGGCATCTGGCTCAACCACGCAAACAACCCCACCAAGCCACTTATCTTCCTCTCTACAGGAAGTTATTTCATCCCACGAGGAGCCACGTATACCATCGACACCCCACTTGGAGGTGATCGATGTTGAAACAAGCAGTCCCTCGCCTCAGACTGCATCCTCTTCATGCACATCGAGTCTAGTGCCCTCACTCCCCATAATTCCTTACGTTTCTAGGACACATACACCTTCTACCGCACTACAGAGTCTTCGTGATTCTGTCAGAACGCTCGGTGAAGTCTCTGTGACTGAGAGCGGAAGACCTAGCACGGCCAACATCACAACAACCGTGAGCCTAGGCCATCTGTCGATTGAGTCTGTCTCATCGATAATGTCAACGGGAAGTCTGCGTGACCCCGTCTTTTCCTGTCCTGTGCAAACGGGCGGCCGATCGGCGATATTCACCGAATCGGTGTCAGTTGGAGTTCTTCGTGACTCCAACTTGTTAGATTTACCCCATTTCGTCACCGAGACCGCGCTAGAGACACGCCTTCAAGAGTTTGCAAAGACTCTTGAGGCGTCAATCTTGGATAAAGTCTACGCGCGTCTCGAAGCGTCCTCGGTCGACAAAGGCAAAGGTGTGGCCCCGGAGACGCCACCACCAAAGCAACATGAGGACGCAGAAGCTGTTCTCTCCTCCATTTCCGCCAAGGAGCTCTTCTACATCCTCAGAGCTCGCTTCGAGTCAATGACGGAACTCGACGAGGAGGAACAGCAGATGAAGAGCATCATGACGCAACCATTGTCTTGCCGTACTCAAGGCGAGACCAGCAGGACCAGACGCGACGATCAAGATGATGATCAAGATCGCCGCGAGGGGGAGATAAATAGGCAGCTTGGCGCACAATCCCAAGGATTCGTACAATCGACGACGCCCTCCTCCTCTGGACCTGAAACGGCACCCGCAACAGAAACCTCACAACCCACTAGCCAAACATCCCATTCCATAAACCCCGAGTCACTAACCAAATCACCCTCACCACCACACACCAACGTCTCCAAAACTCTAATCGTCACATCGGCGATAGAGACCACCCCCACACCGTCTCCACTCACAGTTTCCGAACCTCTAACTGTCACATCGACGTTAGAGGTCACCACCACATCTACACCACTCGTCACCCAAATCATCCTTGCCAAAACCATCACCTCAACCGAACCACCAGAATCTCCACCAATTCCATCCCCACAATCCACAGACTCCTCCGACGCTGCTCCCTCGCCACCACACAGCCATACCTCTCTCAACATCGATCCCAACCTGGCTTCCGAGGATGTCTACTGCGCTCAGAACGAGATCGAAGCCTACATCTTCAATGATGAATGGCTGTACACGCCCGCCGATGCAGTAGCAGCTAGGAAGTTGGTGGAAAATGCTCGACGTCTGCTCATGGAGGCCTCGCTTACGCTGATCAACACCGCAGACGACGAGAACGGAGAGGAATACAACGCGGAACCGGCCGAGCTCGAGAACATCCTGCAATTCCAAGCGCAGCAAACTGAGGCCCCTGCTGCTCAGACGGATGTGCCCACGGTGGATATACCGGAAGCACCGTGGGAAAACAAGAAGATCACGGCGCCATTTCAGGAAGAGATCAGGAAGAGGATCTGGCGGCGCAAGGAGAAGATCGTCACCACCTTCGACGAGTACGAGCTGATGAACATCCAAAGTTGGACAGAGAGAAAGAAGCAACTCTATCGATGGAGCCTTCTGTGCCACAAATGCACAGATAGGACGCTGTCCGATGAGGAAAACGTCGCTCAGGAAATGAGTCGGGCCCCCATCTGCAAAGTCACTGACCTCCGCCAAGAGTCCAAAGGACCTGTCCATTACCCAGTATTCACGGTAATGAGGCAGGATGAGAGCTACAGTGAAGTCAGTGAGGCGGACTTCAAGTTTCTGCGCCTGGGTGACCTATACAGCATGCTGGAATCCCTGAAACAGTTCAGACTCGTCCTCAGAAGCTCTGGACATCTCGTACGTGCTGAACCGGTCACCATGGGATATGTGGCTATCAAGCGCCACATGCTCCGACAAGTCAGATTCTACGCCACCCACGATCTGCAGATGGCGGTGGAACATAATCTGAAGAAGGTGAACCTGACTCGCCCATCTTTCAAGAACGCAGACGACTATCGAGAGGGCGATGTGATCAACGGAGATGATCCGGCGGTCGCCTACTCGAACTACAAGGGAAAGATGAGGCTCCTGCGCTGCTCCGAGGTGGCAAAATTCTCAGATGGAACGCTCACCATCATCCAAGACAAACTCATGAGAATCTGCCGTATCCTTTCGGAAGAAGATCCCCTATGCCGATCCAAGTTCGCGAAGCTCATTGATGCTATAGCTGACAGAATGGTTCTTCGAAGGAATCTCCGCGCCTTCGAGTTCAAACTAGGGCTTCGCGAAACACTCACACGCTAATCCACCATCCTAACGCCCAAGATTCAAGACTCCCAACAATTGACACAAAGGGGGAGATTGTTAGGATATTTAATTGATTGTGTCAATAGTTTAAGTCTTGAGATTAATTATGTAATTATCTTTAACTTGGGCTTTGGACTAGATTGTAATTATTTTATTTTTAGTGATTGGGCCTTAATATACCTAGGGTTAATGTGGTATATAAGGTGTTACCAACTCACTTTGAAAGGTAATCAAAGATCAAAAAGCTAAAATTCGTTTTCACACACTACACACACTACAAGGTGAGAAATTCTCCCTTTTCATTCCATTCCATTCCATCTAGCTTCTTTGATTCCTTGTTTGGTGCATTTCGGGACCAACAGGAACAAAGTGCATAACGTAGTAAGAGGCCAAAGAGAAAGGACACATCTAAGAGATCTCGAGTTTGGGATCACTTCACATCGTGACTCGTGAGGTGTTCGCTATGCCCGTAACTACAGTTGCTTCGGAATCCGCCTTTCGCACTGGGGGTCGAGTTATTGATGACTTTCGAGCTTCTCTCACTCCCAAGATGGCTCAATCATTTGCTGTCAAGATTGGCTCCGTAAGACTCCAATAAAATCAGCGGAAGAGGACTACGACGCAATCCAAAGGATCGAACAAGGTAGTGTCAAGTATTCTTTTTTTTCTTTCTACTTAGTTCTTATGTTCATTTCTTATGTTCACATAATGTTTATGTTGTTTTGGTTTCAATAAGAGCTATGTTCAAGTGTTGGCAGGGAATCAACCATCATCGGCTTACGAGAGTGTTCAACAATCGAAGTGTTGGTGCCATCCCCATGGGTTTCTCCTGCTATTTGATTATGTTGTTTGCATGTTAAATTATGTTAGGTTGTTAAGTGGCTTGTATGGGTGGATTAAACCCAATGGCTCGGCTCGAGAAATTAATTTCAGATATTTTATTTTCAGCCATTTAATTTCGGTTTTTCGGTTTTTAACCGAAACCGAACTGAAAAATTCGGTTTTAACCGAAATCGAACCGATTAAATTGGTTCTTAAAATAAAAAACCTAAATTTTCGGTAACCGAAAATTCGGTTCGGTTTTTACCGATGAACAGTCCTAGAGGTATAACTAAATTAAGGGTTATGGGCTCGAAAAGAGATTTCTTTCGTCTTAATGGGCTAAACACGTTGCTAAATGCTAACAAACGCCACTTTGTCGTCACTAAAACGTGAGGCGGTAGGTCTAAAAGGTTTCCTTTTCTTATAAATCATGTATGAGTATCACACTCGACCAATCATAAATTGCTCGATACACAATACCCACTTTGGATTCGTGATGGACTTGCACACCACACATCGCGAGTGTGGACTTCCTTCGGTCAGGTGAGGATGCCCCAATCATACCCAACAACGAAAATCAAAGTCTCCGACGGAATTGATTGAGGACCTCAATAATGAAATATCATGGGTCATCCTTATGGGTTGGGGTTTATAGTCTTTGGCAACAAAGTGTTTAAAAAATAGAATCATTGATTAGTTTCTTTAAGAAATGACTTTAATTGAAACGTAGTCATCACTTTCAAGTCGAGTTCTTAGCTTCCAATTGTGAAGATGAGAACTCAACGTAATATATGTTGAGAACCTACGTAGTTCTCAACTATAATTATGGAGTTGAGAACCCGTTATGTGATGGAAACTGATAACCCATTATATAGTTACGAACCCGTAATTAGGACCGTGACCCATTACATGGATGACTGACTTCACCAACCATTGTTGTATACCAGCGCAACCACCTTACATTTAACGTTTAACATAACCACGTAGGTCATTACATTACTATGCACCTCGTTAGTAAAGGTACAATAGTTTTTACTGAAAAAAGTTTATTTTTTTAGCATCGTTTAGAAGCTATTTTCTTAAACTATGGATTCATGTATCATGCTCGTCAAAGCAATCGTGGTCAATTAAAGAGGCAAGAACTGCAATCTTGCTTTATATTATTATGACTAACAACGCACTCGACTACAGCTTACGAGACTCACATCATTATATATATATATATATATATACACACACATTGTTATAAAATATTTATATATTATATAACAAACCATCGTATATATATGAATCAAAGAGAGTGTACAACTTCAAATGACCAATGGGAGGTATTTATAGGCCAAGAATTTCAATATTCAACCAATTAAAAAATAGCAAATCTAATAAATGTAGATCCAACCTTCCTAATGGGCATCCATACTTATTTTTTTATAATACTCACCCTTGGATTCCCATTACAAAAATATTTTCATTTGATTAAATTAGTTGCCTCGTTAAAAACCTTCTTAGGAAAAATCTAGTGGGATAAAACCCTAATGAAGGAAAAAAGAGTGCAACGTATATTGTCTCCCACTGATGTAAACATTACTCAAGATCTTTGAGCCTTCGGCGTCCAATTAAATCTACAAGTTTTTCGAATAATCTTGGAGGTAGCGCTTTCGTGAATAAATCTGCGAGGTTGTCACTTGATTGAACTTGTTGTACGTAAATTTCGCCGGTCTTCTGAAGGTCGTGCATATAGAAGAATTTAGATGATATATGTTTGTTTCTATCGCCTTTGATGTAACCTTCCTTTAACTGAGCAATACATGCGGCATTGTCTTCATATAAGATCGTCGGAGGTAACTTTTTCGATAATAACCCGCAAGTTTGTCGTATATGCTGGATTATCGATAGTAACCAAATACATTCTCTGCTAGCTTCGTGAATCGCTAAAATTTCCGCATGATTAGATGAAGTGGCGGTTAAACTTTGTTTAACTGACCGCCAAGAAATAGCAGTTCCACCATATGTAAATGATAACCCATTTGCGATCGAGCACTATGTGGGTCAGATAGAAAACTAACATCTGTATATCTGATTAGATCTCACCTGGACTCATTTGTATAGAATAAACCCAAATCAGTGGTTCCTTTAAGGTATCGAAAATTCGTTTAACACCATTCCAATGTCTATGAGTTGGTGACGAACTATATCTCGCCATAAATATAAAGCGAACGCTATAACAGGTCGCGTATGACTCGTAAGATACATTAGTGCTCCTATGACACTAAGATATGGTACTTCAGGACCAAGCAACTATTCATCATTTTGAGGTCTAAACGGATCTTTATTCACATCTAGAGATCTAAAAATCATCGGAGTATTCAACGGATGAGCTTTATCCATATGAAATCTTTTCAATACTTCTTTCGTATATGTTTCTTGGCATACAAATATTCCATTCTTCAAATATTCAATTTGCAGGCCTAGACAAAATTTCGCCTTTTCGAGATTTTTCATTTCGAACTCCTTTTCAAACAATTAACGGCGTTTGATAACTCTTCAGGAGTTCCAATTATAATCATCAACATATATTGCTATGATGACAAAATCTTTATCACATCTTCTCATAAATATACAAGGGCAAATTTGATCATTTTTGTATCCCTCATTTAATAAATATTCACTTAGACGATTATACCACATACGCCCAGATTGGTTTAAACCATAAAGCGATTTGTTCAGTTTAATTGAGTACTCATCACGGGACCCTGAATTTTCAGGTAATTCAAATCCCTCAGGAAGCTTCATATAAATGTTACTATCGAGTGACCCATATAAATAGGTAGTAACAACATCCATTAGACGCATATCGAGTTTTTCACGTATTGTCAGACTTACTATATAACGAAAAGTTGTCATCCATCACAGGAGAATATGTCTCGTCATAATCAATATCATATCTTTGTGAAAAACCTTGTACTACTAGTCGGGCTTCGTATCTCACAATTTCGCCCTTTTCATTTCTCTTTCTGATAAAAACCCATTTATATCCAACCGGCTTTATACTTTCTGGTATACAGACTACAGGTCCATAAACGTTTTGTTTCGCAAGTGATTTTAATTCAGCATCGATTGCATCTTTCCAGTTTGGCCAATCATTTGTTTGTCTGCATTCTTTTACAGACCTTGGTTCATGATCCTCATTCTCATTAATCTCATTCATTTCTTGTAGCGCTATGCTAAATGATTTTTCGTCAACGTTGACTTTATCTCGGTTCCAACTTATTCCATTCCGGGCGTAATTGATCGAGATCTCTTCATTATCATTATTTTCAATTTGTTCAGGTACCTAATGTTCATTCTTATCATCATTTATGCCCATCGACTCTTCTCTAGTCGATAAACCTCGATTGGACCATTCTTATTATTTGCTCCCTTTTTTATTTTTGGAACCAGAGGGTCTACCACACTTCAGTTGTGGTTTAAGCTCAATCTTATTATCTGTTTGTTCGGCAGGAACATCAATTTTCGCAGTACCATTAAACAGCTGGAATATGTGACTTTGTCACTCTTTTTGGGTCAGGAAAACTGTCTGGCAATTGGTTCGCTAAACTTTGTACATGAATTATCTTTTGAACTTCTAGTTCACATTCTTTCGTTCTAGGATCATAATAATTTAGCGATAATTCATTGCAACTAATATTTCTTTCCAACTGTTTGTTTTCTCCCCCTAATGTTGGAAAATTTGTTTCATCGAAGTGACCGTCGGCAAATCTGGCCGTGAATCGATCTCCAGTTAATTCTAAATATTTTATAATTGATGTAGATTCAAATCCAACATATATTCCCAACCTCCTTTGAGGTCCCATATTTGTGCGTTGTGGTGGTGCAATTGGAACATATACTGCACATCCGAAAATTCTTAGATGAGAAATATCTGGTTCCTGACCATAAACCATTTGTAACGGGGATATATCATGATAACTTGTTGGCCTGATGTGGATTAATGCTGTTGCATGTAATATAGCATGTCCCCAACAAGTCGATGGAAGTTTCGACTTCGTCAACAATGGCCTTGCAATTAATTGCAGGCGTTTAATCAATGATTCTGCAAGACCATTTTGTGTATGGACATGTGGCAGAGGATGCTCGAGATCGATACCGATAGATATACAATAATCATTAAATGCCCTGGAAGTAAATTCACCAATATTATCAAGGCGTATTTTCTTTATCGGATAATCTGGGAAATGTGCTCTTAATCTAATCAGCTGAGCAAGTAATCTCGCAAATGCCACGTTTCTCATAGATAATAAACATACATGGGACCATTTACTTGATGCATCAATTAATACAATGAAATATTTAAATGGTCCACATGATGGATGTATCGGTCCACAAATATCGACATGTATGCGCTCCAAAAATGCAATAGATTCAGTCATTACTTTCATTTGTGATGGTCGAATAATTAACTTTCATGTAGAGCAAGCAATACATGCTAATTCTTTCGATTAAAAAATCTTCGGGTTTCTCAATAAATGTCTGCGTGAATTTTCAATTATTTTTCGCATCATAATTGTACCGGGATGGCCCATCTGGTCATGCAAAACCTTAAATGTACTGTCATTGGTAAACTTTTGGATAGCATATGATTCAATTGTTCTAAGATATGTGTAATATAGCCCAGAGTCAAAAGAAGGTAATATTTCTATGATTCTTTTTTCATTCGAAATCACTTTTGTAATGTGCAAATATTCAATACTTCCCTTTTGTGCAGTCTCAACATGATATCCGTTATTTCGAATCGCTTTAAAGCTTAATAAATTTCTTTGAAACTTAGGGGAATATAAAGCATTTTCAATAACCAGCCTTGCAACAATATAGTAGCTCTTCTGGAGCCTTCAATTATATTTGTGCTACCCGATAAGTAATCACACTGGTTTCTTTCATATCAAGATGCTCGAAATATTTCTTATTTTTCAGATTTGTATTAGTCGTTGCACAGTTTGCAAGACATAATTCTTCATTGCGCATGCTCGTGTCCATCATATAAAATCCTTTATAAACAAACATATAATTATCATTAATACATATTGTTGAAACAAACGATACATAGCAAACACAGGAAAAGCATCCAAATAATAATCATAGCAAACATCACGATAACATTCAAACGATACATATCAAAGCACACAATAATAAAGCATTTAATTTATAAAATGATAGCATGTTAAATTTCTTCATTGAGGAGCAGAAAATCGTCGGCATCGAAATCAACAATTTCTTCATTAACACCAGAAGTTGAAGCAATTGTACCCTGAACAAAGTTCGTTTCAGCTTTCTTTCCTTTGCCCATTAATTCTTGATACAGCTCAACATGGTATTGGGGCGTACGGCAAGTGCGGGACCAATGGCCCGGACCACCGCATCGATAACATTTTTCGCCATTCCCTTTTTGTTCAGTTTGCTTCTTTTCATTTTTACTGTCATAAACATTCTTCTTCTGGGAAAGATTTTGATAACCACCACGAAAATATTGATAACCACCACCACGATAACTTCGGCAACGACCACGACCTTGGCCAAGGCCACATCCACGACCGCGATGTCCCCCACGACCACATCCACGGCCATTACCTCGACTATTATCATTATTAACATTATTCGCTTCAGGGAGTGCAACAGTACCAATCGATCGGGGTACATGATTTTTCATCAGCAACTCATTGTTTTGCTCAGCTAAATAGTAAGAAATAAGATCTAGTACTTTCCAAATTTTCTCTCTCAAAAATTGCTGTTGTAGAATAACATTTGATGGATGAAATGTGGTGAACGTTTTCTCCAACATAATTGGATCAGTAATAGTTTCTCCACATAATTTCAGTGTAGAAGTAATTCTATAAACAGCAGAATTATATTCGCTTACGGATTTAAAATCTTGCAAGCGTAAAGTCACCCATCATACCTTGCATTTGGGAGAATAACAGTTTTTAAGTGGTTATATCTATCTTTCAAGTTTTTCCACAAGTCTCTCGGGTCTTTCGCTGTTAAATACTCATGAGACTTTCATGAATGTGGTGGCGAAGAAAATCATTGCCTTCGCCTTGTCCTGCTCGGATGTCGCATTGGTTGGTTTGATGGTATCACCTAGACCTTTTGTTTTCAGGTGAAATTTCGGCATCTAGTGCCCAAGATAGATAATTTCGGCCAGTGATATCGAGTGCAATAAGCTCAAGGCTCGCCAAATTCATCATATTACTATAAAATAAAAAAAGCATTTTAACAATAATATAACAAAATATTACATGCATAACAAATTTTAATAAAAAGAAGTATTCGGAAATATAGTCGGTATAGCCAATTATTTCGAATATATAATTAGACGTAGTTATTGGCGGGAGTTACAAACCGGCACATATCAGGCGGTACAAACGGGCACATAATATGCGGTATAAACCGGCACATATCAGGTGGTACAAACCATCACATGATAGGCGGTATAAACCGAACCAAGCTAGTCTGACAACCGAACCAAGCTAGTCGGATAAACCGAACCAAGCTAATCGGAGAAACCAAAGCAAGCTAGTCGTAGAAACCGAACCAAGCGTCGAACAGAAAAAAAAAATTAATATGCCACCACTGGGATTCGAAATCTGGACCTCCCATCACTTAGATTTTGACGGTATTCCGCGAAACCAGTCGGACGATGGCATTTTGTTGTATATTTTATATATATTTTAAATTTGTATAATATTGTTATAAATATGAAATTAAATTATTATACTTTAATTATGCCCGTAAATCTTCAACAGAAATTAGCATCGTCGGCGGAGATCGGCGTTGTCGGTAGAGCCTCGTGTTGATAACGCGTTATAAACTATTTATATATTATATAACTGTGACGCCCCACCATCTACTACTATTTTCTTACAATGAGTTTACGTGACTAAAAACATATACAATATATTACATATGAAAATACTGATATTTTTTTTCTCTTTTTACATATCAAACTCCACACTGCTATTTTACAATGCAAATATTATTCAAATCTTACATACAATAAAAACTTATTTTACAAAAACACAACATAATTAAACATAACGCCCGCCTCACAGGTCGCATCCATGTACACACCACTCTCAAAAGTCACCGGAAGTTCCAGAAGGACCAGCCTCGCTATCTAAGCGTTCACATACCTTATTCGTTGTGTCTACAACACATAAAAACATGGGATGAGCTATAAAGCTCAGTAAGTGGAAACATGCATGTATGCACGTGCCAAAATAGCAAAGGCATCCGCGCCAATGCCTTCTAATACTCTTATCCTCACATCATACTTATTCATTTCTCATTTTTATCAGGGCCCATAGCTACTCACTAACCGCACCATCATATCATGAGCTCAAATCCTATACGGATAAAAATACGATAGTGGCCCACTCTGGCTAGGATAAAACTAGGGTTTATCTCCAGTCTTATCATTCACCAGGCCGCCCCTCTATCACGTCACTTCCTGGCACTATAGTTATACTATGTGCCTTCCCATTACCTAAATAATTTAGGTAAATATCTTCGACGGTTTACCCCCGTCATGGTGCCTTTGTAGAAGTAGCTATATCCTCATCTATCTACATACATATAACTCGCTTTCCACTCGAGTAATACAATGCACGCTCATTCCTCAAAATACTCAATATGATTCGTGCGTGCACATGATCATGCTGCATAAATAATGCGACAATAAATATTCCAAGCAATCGCATATAACAGATAATTCACATACCATATATTCATCGAAACAATTAGTCACGTAACAGTACACATACCAATCAATTTATGTGTTGTAGGTGAAATTCCCACTTACCTGGTATCCTTAGCTTATCGTACGGTTAAATCGCTAACCTTCGAACCCTAATTATAGACACATATAAAATTAGAGTTCGTTAATTTAGTTATAATTTCATGAAATTGGCTTAATTTGAAAACCCTATTTTCGACTTATAAATTTAGAAACTCTAAAATTCCAAATTTGACTTAAATTAAAAGTATCACTTTGAAATTTACAAGAATCTTGAGTTGCATACTAATTTAAATTTCCACATAGTATATTGTAAGGCTTCGAGATTTAAATGAGATAAAGTCTCGATATACAACTCGACATAGATCTCGACATGAAATTGATAATCTTAGTATGAATCTCGAGTTCCTCTTCGACATTTATATAAATCTCGACACTATTTCATGTAGACATTCTTATAAATTTCGAAACAACCAAAGATCTCGACATCTTCATAATAATTTCGAAATCTTCTTCGATATCCTACTCGAGACTTTCTTTCAAAATTCTCAAAACTCGAAACAGTACATAATCACTTCAAACTCTTATTCGAGATCCTCAACATAACATTTCGAAATCCCACATAACCAATCTCGAAATCACCTTACACAAACCCTCGACATTCTTCGAGATCTTTTGATATTCATCAAAATTTCGAAAGCACTTCACATAACACTTCAACATCTTACTCGATATTTCCTTTCAATATACTCAAAATAAACTTCACATAACATGTCAACATATACTTTGATTTCGAAACAAACATCGAAATCCTAATATCTCTCATTTCGAATTTCTCAAAATTTTCGAAACTAAATTTCGAAACAATTTTCGAACTCCACATTATTCATTTCGAAATTTGTTTCGAACTTCATTTCGAAATTTTTAAATACTAACAATCTTTCGAAAACTTGATAAAAACACTATTTAAATTTCGAAACTAATCAAACCCTAATCTTTCGAAAATCACGAACACTATTTACTTCTAAACTCTTAAGAACTTCCGATCAAAAACCTTAATTATCAAGAACACCAAAACTTTTGAAAACAGACTCAAACCTTTAGAAATCAAAACATCATAGATCTTAATCTCCTAAAACGTTTGTGCATATTATTACATAGAACATGCTTAACCATAATTAAAAACATAAACTCATAGTAAGAATTTATACCTCTCCAAGCTAAGTTAGTAACACCGTTTGAGTTCTCCTTCTTCTCTCCAAACTTATTTTCTCTAAGATTTGTCTTTTGAACTCATTCAATGATTTGCATAATTCATAACGCTCAAAATTTGTAATTTAGCTTAAAGTAATGTTTCTTTCTTAACTTTTAAATTTTAATTGATTGTATTTATCCTCTAAGATTTTTGTGTATTAGTTTGTAATAGATATTGACATTTACCTACTCACTTAACTAGTGTTAGCCTTAATTCAACGTCATTTCAATTCTATCATTAGATGAGTTCGAAACTTATTACTAAGAGATTTCGAAATCCCCTCACACAACTATCTCAACATTATTTTTGATATCCTCTTCGACATTCATAACAAATTTCGAAACAATCAAACAACTTCACATACACTTCGACATCCTCATCGAAATTCTCTTTCAATATTCACAAAACTCGAAACAACTTCACATAAGCATTTCGAAATCCTTACATCCTTATTCACTTGTTTCGAGTTTCTTGATCTACACTAAAGAATTTCGAAACTACATCCTAAGTTCGAAATTCTCCCACCTAATTTCTAAATACACCAATTTCCTAAGGTTTCAAATTCCCTTCAATCCATATTTCGAAACTCGTTACCACATCATAAAGTTTCGAAATTATAATATTTCGAAATTCTCTTACCCACACAACCTAATTTCAAAATTCCTCAAGCTCCATATCTAATTTCCAAATAATGTTAGATATCATGAAATCACAAAATGAAATAAATATTAAATATGCAGTCATATAGACACATAATATGCATGCAAATTTATTGGCCAACTTACTCACGGGACCCGGGTATTACAATAACAAACCAACATATATATATGAAGAGAGTGTACAACTTCAAATGACCAATGGGAGGTATTTATAGGCCAAGAATTTCAATATTCAACCAGTTAAAAAATATCAAATCTAATAATTAGATCCAACCTTCCTAATAGCATCCATACTTATTTGTTTATAATACACACACACACACACATATATATGTATAGATATGATGAATTTTATGGACTCACCTTATGCGAGCACCTTGCGTGGGCACCTGTTGATTTGACACTGTTTCGTGTTATGTCAACATCCCACATCGACATCCGAGATTATTTCGTTTGAACTGACACATACCTTCTAAATTTAATGGCTTAAAGGCTACATTGACTTAGGGGTGGGATCGTGTCGGGTATATCGGGTATCGGGTTTTACGGGTCGGGTATCCGACAAAATTGGGTATTGATTTTTGTTTTTTTTATTTTTAACAATTAAATATGCTTAAATTAATTTCAATTCCTTCAACTTCAACAATTAAATAAAGTTCAACACAAATAAAATTAAATAACATCAACAATAGAATAAATTAAACACCATCAAAATTCAAATCAAATACATGTTAAAATTCGAGAGCATCCAATACATTTTGAAAAATTCGATCATAATTCAATTATCAAATACATGTTAAAATTCGAAACCTAAATGGCAAATCAACACCAGCTATATCCCCCCGAGCCAAGTGGGCACAAAATCGTCCACCCATGAATTTAGACATGTATAAAATGTTAAATACTCGTGAGAATTTAATATGGAGTTTATTATATATTTAGCAGTGTGAGTATTTAAAGTAAATATTTTGCTATATTATTTAGATGAAGAATTCGAAACTTTGGGATGAAAATATAAATTATAGAAGTTTCGAAAAATGATAGAAACAAATTAAAGGCTTGAATGCTAAATAAGGAAATTGGTAATAGTACATCTTGGAAAGTTTTCGTAGAAAGCTTGAAATTTTCGACAAGTATAGCTATACTCAAGGGCAAAGATGATTATAGAACTTTTCGGCAAATGGTAAGAAGTTTCCGAGTAAGAAAATATATCTAAGTGAAGTTTTCGGTATAATATACATAAGAAGACCTAAAAGTTTTCGGTCATTGGGGAGTTTTCGACAATCATAGTTATACATACATGTATATTCATCATATTAACTAGGAGATAAGGATCACTTATAAGGATAGGTTAATAACGTTACTTAGTGTGGGGTAAAATTCACCTCCTAGTCATGCCATGCACGAATTTTAAGGGTTCCTCACATATATTAAGTCATTAGAGAAAAGATACAAGGAAAAATCAATCGAGAATAAGAAGGAAAACTTAGCTGGAGCAAATTTGACTAGCTCAATAAATTATTAGCAAAACAGATTTTCGAACGTGAGGTAGGTGAATTTTCATCTATAACACGTAAATAAATTTATGTTTAACGTTTTTTCGGTATATTATGTGGATTATGTGGTATATGTAAATTTTTGTGTATGCTTTAAGGTGTATTAAATGATATTTTCGTGGCTTATATGCTAGGGTTAAATCCCAGAATTTTGAAGTGGCTGAGTTTGTATTTATATAATTAGTTTTCGGTGTTAGAACAATTATTAGAAACCTTAGTTGTTTGAAATATGAAACTATTTCAGACTATACATGAACTTTTCGATATGTTAACCTTTCGGCATCTAGGTGTTTGATTATATGAAAGTTTCGTTAAAAACCGTAGGTATGGACATTACAAAGTTTTCGGCATGTTGGGCTACAATATTAAGTTTTCAACACTTAGGTATTTGTTTATTGAAAGTTTTCGGCATTGAGACTTGACATTACAAAGTTTTCGACAATCATGGAAAGTTTTCGGCATTACCTAATACATCAAGAAGTTTTCGGCATGATTCCAAGGTTTTCGATACCTCACAAGGTTTTCGGCATACATGTATTAACAAGAAACTTTTCGGCATCAACAGGAAATCTTCCATGGATGCGGGATTCCGTTGCTCTGGACTTGTGCGAGCTTGGTGAGAGGTGGACGGTATCCCATGTGGAGAAAGTCACGCACCATCTCTGCATCTGAAGGCAGATGGTCATAGTTGAGGCTAAAGGGTAGGTCTAGAACGAGCCCGAAATCATCCTTGTTGAAGCTGATGTGTCTCGTTCCAGGGACCGTTGTGAACCGATAGGAGCCATCAACTACTAGACTCTTTAGTCTTCCCTAAAATTGTTGTAAGTAGACCATTGGCAAGGATGCCGTCACCGTGAGCGCGTGCCAGAGGGGATGGCCTTGTAATGTGGACATGATTATCTCGTCCGGACACCTAAAGGTAGTCAGGTCGAGTTGAAAATTGGTGTCCTGAACCTTGAGGTACAGGTTCTTATCGTAAATGTGGTTGTAAGCGGGGTAGTGATTCATCTGAAAATCAAATAGAAAACCAAAACATTAGTTCAAGATTTTAATTTGAGTAGAAATTTAATTCATCAAACCATAATAGTCTAGCATTTCATAACATGTTTGACGAATATATAATTCGGCACAAAGGTATACGGAAGTGAATGTATAAGATATAATAACATTTCGACATGTGTATATAAGATATATGTAAGTTAAGTCGAAAATTTTCTAAGTGTTGAATAGTAAAATCAAGCACTGTTCACTCCGTTCTATTTATCGCTTGAGAATTGAAATTCTCAATTTTAATTGCCTAAGCGCGATTTATGAATTTAAGTCTCCGTTCTAATTTGCGATCGAAAATTTTATTCGCTAAGGTCTGCTACAGTGGAAAAGACTTAGAGAAAATTTTCTATGTGTGAGAACTTAAGGCGTGGTACTGTAGCCGAAAAATTTTAAGATCGAGAAAAATTTCCGAGGAAACGAGGCTTCTTCGATACGCTACAGGTAAAAGGACTTTATAAAGGTGAAAAGCTACAGGATGCGACTGATGGGACATCACAAAAGCTATGACTGCTGCTGGAACTACCTCCGATAGACAGCCCACACTACACCTCACGTTGTCCCAGAAGGTCTTGTCACCGAGGGATCCTAGTGTCGTTGTAGCTCCTATAAAAGGAGGACTTGGTCATTTTCACAAAGAATTCTCATTCTAACACTCTCACCACGAAAAACACTTAGAAAATTTACAGTTCTTCCAATTTTATGTATTCAAGAGAGAGAAAAGAGAGGATTGAGTGTGTATATTCAAAAGTGATAATGAAAAGTGTTGAGTGCGGTCCGTGGACGTAGGATTCAAACGAATCCGAACCACGTAATCTCTTTTTACGTCCTTATTATGTCCCGTTTGCACCAGATCACATGCACAACTAGGTCCGCGCGGACCTACACGGACCTCAAAATATCCATGCCTCTTACGTTAAGCAACTTATGCACGCCCCAAAACTTTGTAATATGTAATCTACCGATATATAAATTTCCCGAACCACATATAAATCTCTTTTATTGGGATTGCCTCATATCAAGTACCTTTTGGAATTGCGTCTGGTTTAAATCTAGCATCTGCAGAATATCCTTCCCAACCGTATAATATGTAAGAATATCATGTTTATGTAACATGCACCAAGTATGTTGATGTTGACATTGCCCTTCTAATTGTAATAGCTTAATTTGTCTAATTTGGGCATTGTTAGCAAAACATTTGTCTGCGTAATGCTCAAATTCAACCCTGTATAAAATTCAAATTAGAAATAGCTAAGAAATGAAATGGTCTTAGTGTTTCGACTTGTTCCGTGTTCTCCTCGGTTATAGTTCCGGGTGGAAACGACTAGCATACGATTAAATTTCATGATCACATTTAAAATTCTTGATAGTATTTAGAAAACCGTAAATTGACTAATAATCCGTTTGGATATCCGGATTTTGACTTGAAATTCGGTTTTCTTCAAATAACCCATTTTGGAAACGTATGGATTTGATTCTTCATCCAAATCCGATGTCACTTTAAAACGTTCGTTGTTTGTCGAATTTTAAATTCCATGACAATTGGTCTGTTTTCGAAATCCAAAGCCGAGTCCGTAATTTGTTTTCCGTAATAATAACGATAACAATAATAATAATAATCGTAATTATATTATTATTATTTAATATGATTATTATTACCTTTCCATTCTAATAAGGGAGAGCACTTTAGCTTAATTACCCTCAAATTGATTGGTATGTCGATCATTATAATTACTACTTTATCGTTAATTTTAAATATATTCCAACTATATCCTTTAAAAATCTTTCATTATTACAAAATAATAGGATTAAACTAAATATTATAATTTCACCCATTAAAAACAACTTAAAGTATGAATTTATATAATTATATAGCCACACATATTGGGTATGCCAAAAACACTAGTTCTTATTACAAGTGAACAATGAGTCCAGCCAGCTTGCGAGCTCGATGAGCCGATTGAGCTCAAGCTAAGTCGTGTGTTCTCGAAAGCTCGCAAGCCGGCTCGCGAGTTTGTTTTATTTCATCATTTATTATTTCTGTTTCATTTTATTTTTTACTTTTATTTTTTAATAAAATATCATTGATCTAGCTTGAGAAGATTCACAAGCTCGAGCTCCATCTCGAAATTCGGATTTTGAAATTCTAACGTTTCAAATAATCGATTTGGGATTTGAAATTAATATTTTAAAATTTATAATTTAAAATACGCGAATCCAGACGCACTGTAAATGTTTTTGGCACAGTATATTTTTTATATTAAAAGTAAGGTTGAACAATAAAGAACATAACAACTTTGTCCTTCACTAATATGTGGATTCTCTAAATGGTTGATCGACACTAATTTCCTAAGATTGACAATTTTTGCGGTATTTCCTCAATCAAGTTGAATTTGGATTGATTTCCTTTCCGATTCCAAAATTCTATTAACGTCTAATAGATGGACCCTCAGACTAGAAAAATTTGCCCATTAGATGTTTGTAAAGTGACAAACATTTTACGCAAATCATATTTCCGTACCGTACGACGGTTTCAACCAGATTTTTTTTTTGAAGAAAAGGATTTCATTTCATAAATCCAAATGGATACAAAGATACAATAGAGCAATAACCAAAATGTTACAACATAATTGACTATTTCTATTGCGTAAAAAAATTCGGTGATAGCACAGTATCCGTTCTCAAAGCCCCAAAAAGATGGAAAAGAGACAACCCCAAAAGAGGACTCCCACAAAGGGAGAGATAGGCTCCCACGAAGGGAGAATAACACCTACAAAGGGGAGAAAACTCCAAAAAAGATGTCTTCCCTGAGGAGAACCCGCCTAACACAAATGGCCGAGCGGTGGGTGGGCATGATGGCGACCCTGCGGCAGGCGAGCCGGGTGACTGTGGAAACGCGACGGTGGGTGTGGCTGGCGGCTCGTGGAGGAGAGGCGGTGAGGCAGTGAGCGGAGGCAGAGCGGAGGCGGTGGAGACGGTGAGCAAAGGTGGAGCGCCGAGCGAATTTTTTTTAAAGAAACAAAAGAAGAAAAACAAAGATGGAAATGATGGAGGTGGAAGAGGATGGTGGAAAGGAAAGGGGAAGGAAGACGACCGGCGGCTAGTAAGGGTATCAGAGTGGAATTTAGAGAGAGAGGGGAAGAGAGACTATTCGTTTCAACCAGAAATTGAAGGTACCATATGTTCTCTCATGAAAATCAACGAATTTGATTGGACACTCAATAGTTAAATAAATCCAAGTTGATACTCACACATCTCATAAACATATATTAGTGCCATCTGAATTTTGGAAATCGAAAAAACATATCGTAAAGTGCCAACTTGTCACGAAAATACTCACTATGATGGATTAAGATATAAACTTACGTCACCTCGGACGATGTTACGTCACCATGCTTGAAAATTCATGGAATGTTTAATGGTGTAAAAACCTTCGCTGCAAGTGTTCTTTAGTTATGGCGTTATTGTTGTTTCATATTAATGTTTCAACTTAGGTTATTTCGCTAATTTTTCAATAGGTTGTTATGGATATCTTAGTTTATAATCTTTGGCCCTTTCAACGGATGAATTACGAAGAGAACATTCTATTGTTACGCCTCTTTAAATTTCTGCGTTGTATATTGAGCAAGATAAAAATGTCTTTTTGGGTAACATGCCATTGGACCACAAAAAATCGAGGTTGGCGTACTAGTCTGCAAACTACGTCAACTAGGTTAACAACTCTATACATGACTACGTATGGTATGCTTACTCAAGTATTTGGTAGACATGAAAATTCGAACCTGAAACCGTGCTCCAAAGACCTTAATTACCTCAACCTGATCACTAGGACAAGCCTCATTGATAATAAAAAATATTGATATACAGTAAAAGCTCTACTCTATAAATAAATAACCTCTTTATAATAAAATTTTCCGGTCCAGACTTGGATCTTCGTAAAAAATCATCAAATTCTATAAGAAAATAAAATAATGATCCTTCAAAACATTCCTTTGTGAATATTAGGTCCAATTAAAAGTCTAAATTAATTATTCATTAATATTGCAATTATAAATATTACGATAATTTGCTAAAATATGAATCTATTGTTGCTAGGATTTTTCTTAAAATGTAAATTTAATTGGATTTCTTCCCGAACTTTTTAAATTGCAGCCAAGAGTTTCCGATGTCCATGAATATAATTGCTAATCGTATACAATGAATTGATATTATACATGAATATATCTCATTAGTTACAAACAAATTGGTTGGTGGATGAATATAAACAATGAACATATTTATGTACTAAATTAGCAGAATTTAAAAAGTTTCTCTTTTAATTAATAAAATATTAATTTATCGATATATTAATATCTCTCTAAATTAATAAAATTTAGCGGTCCCAATGTTATTAATTTAGAGAGATTTTACTGGTGTATATATTAGCTATACACGCACTCAAGTATATGAATGAGCCGAACCCATCAAATTTCAAGAGAAGCATCGTAGTCGGACTGAATCCAATTTTAGACTAAAATAATTTGGATTATCAAGTAGATTTTTAATAAATTAGTTTTTCGATAAGGAGATCTGTCTAGTAACATTCAATCTTGTTGAAGTATAAAGAGATAAACAAACCACACAAACCCCAAAAAAAAAAAGACAAAACAAGACCATAAGAAATAAGATTGAAGTTAGAACAAAAGATTTAACGTGTAAAACTTCATAACATGGATATTAGGCTCATTTATACATTATTTTTCACTTTTTTTCATCTTCAATTTTCACATAGGGAGAAAACAACTCATACAGTGATGGTACACAAGTTCCCAACTCGAAAGACACAATAATCGGGACATAAAAAAGGATAATAAAAATAAAATAAAAGCAACGAAACAAGCGATGAAGGAGAGAGAGAGAGAGAGAGAGAGAGAGAGAGAGGTCTCTGACACGCTCGAATACTAGCAAGTGTACTAGGTCGTGCAAGTAGTATAAAATGGACAAGTTCAAATATCGATCCACGAGGACATCTCGATTAATTTAAAATATTATTCCTAATTCTAAGTTAAACTAAGACGAGTTTTTATATTTTGTTGATTTAATAAAAGAAATGCAAATAACAAATAACATAAATAAAACAATATACCAAATGGATAAATTGATGACGATGTGATCAAGGCATCTGCTCGGCACAAAATATTCCTACGCCATCATGCAATCGACTCTATCTAACCAACATGAATCTAGTTAAGATAGAAATTCTGAACATGCGCGCTACCCATTACTCACGTATCTACCAACCTATGCGAAAGTGAATCAATCAACTATATTTCTATATGACCGTAGTAACTATGCACGCATTCGCCTCTATGATTTACCCCGAGTTCAGATGCTTTCGGCGCCTAAGGTCTCGGAAACCATTCGGACGAATCCGAATTCCATCTCTGGTCGGCTTACGTCGTGGTACTCGTTATCTACTGTTCTAACCGGTCTAATCACTTACTCAGTCTCATAAACCAATCAAAGATCATGCACATGTTGATCAGACATACGCAAGCACTAAACACAAATAACGAACACGTAACTTAAATCAAATAATTAAATAAAATGCAAATAGCACCAACACGTAATAATAGTTCGGCCTAACACAAAAGTAATTTAAGCTAACATAGGGACAACCATAATCAATAAAAGATTATTGATAATGAGTTACTAAAAGTAAAGAATAGCTCCTTCACGATGCTCGAGTGGTCACACATCGCCTCGGTTTCTCTCCGTCGTGGAAGAGGCACCTGGGAGACCCTCAGGATCGTGCTCGTTGATTTCTCGGTTCTTCTTGGTCGTCAATGATATGGCAAGGTCGTGAGTCTTGGTTCATTCCCAGCTGTTGAAAGATCGCCTCCGTGTTCACTGCCCCTCCTCCTTGAATTGCTTGTGTATCTCCTCGAGATTTCCGATATGGCAGAGGTGAACCACCTCGAAGACCTTCGGATGTTCCTTGGCTCTCAGATCTTAGCTGTAGGTACTCGTCCCCTCTTCCCGTACAAGAGCTGGCTGCTAGGAGAATTTCAACCATGAGGTATGCGCTGCCCGAGAGCAGCTTGCTTGGTGGCTCCTGCTTGCTCCTTGAGCTGTGAGCTTTGTTTGGCAGCGAGGTCAGCGGGAAGGTGTTGTCCGCTGAGAGGTAAGTGCTACAATAATCCTCGCCATGTGGATGTTCAGAGTGAGGGAGACGTGTGATGCGAACGAAGAGCAGCGACCTTGATGATTTGGCGGCCCCAGCAGCACGGGCTGCGCTGTCTGTGTGGGTTGCTCAGCCGAATTTTATTGTAGGCGGCCTTAAGCAAGATTTGAGAGGATGAAAATATGATGTGCGTGTCTATGTGTTTCCTGCTCTCCTTTTGTGCGTGTTTAGAGCTTTGCTTTGAAAGAACCCATTTGAAGCAAGGTTAGCGAACTTCTCCATCATGATGCGCGTGATCGAGCAGCCTTTCGCATTTAATTTTCTATGATTGAATAGACTAAAGCCACTCATTAAATGTTTTGAGCTGTATATGTGTGGGTTTGGGCTCTCTTTTCTTTTTCCCAGCCGTCAGTGAGGACTTATTTTTGTGCGATGGTCAGGTGTCTGTGATAGAATATTTAAATCTCATGCCAATCGTATTTCCTTTTGTCATTCACTCATCAATTCATGACTTGTGCACTTGCTTGCAGTTTCTTTCAGCTATATTTCACGTAGATTGGCTTGTTGAGAGCATAAGCTCTTGCGGTTTCTGAGCTTGATTTCTTTGCTCATTTTCACATCCGAATCTTCCTGTTCAAGCTCATTTTCTCAAATATCTGTCAAATATAAAATATAAAAGTAGACATAGGATATTTGACAAAATTTGGATTAATAACAACCAATAACACATTTTAACGGGGTATAAAGTAACGTACAGTCCTGACTCATCAGCCTCCTACTCTTTGTTTATGGTGGAATCGGAAGGAAGGAGAGATTTCTTTCTTTTTTAGAGAGGTAGAGCGAGAGAACAAGTGGGAGAACTATTCTATGTTACGAAGGGTATTTCCAACTCTTAAACATAGCATAGAATGCCATTGATAAAGTTGGAGGAACTCCAGTGGCACCCGAAAACCCAATCTAAAATTGGGGGAGTGAACAGTTTTTCGCCAAAAACTAAAACCTTGACCAACGAAGACCTTCTCTCTCTAAAACCCTAATTCCACCCAACCAAAAAAACCAGCCGCCACTCTTTCCCTCCTCCCCTCCTCCATTAATTGAGTTAGGGGGAGCTCTTCTTCTTTGTTAGCTTTTAGTTTGTAAGATTTTTGTTCTGTTCGTATTATATTAAAAAAAAATTGACCCCCACCACCGCCTGCCGCCACCGGTGCCGCCCACATGCCTCCGCCTCCCACCTGGATGACGCATCTCCGCCGATCAATTGGTTCCGTTGTTAGCCGAGGTTCCACCGCCGCCTTTAGCCTCCGGCCACCGGCTATTGCTGCCGAGTCAAACTCCCGCACTGCTCCGCTCCGCCGCCCTGCCGGCTACCGCCCTGCGGCCGCCGCCCCACCGTTCCCCGCATGTCGTCACCCACCTTGTGTCTCCCGACCTTCAGGTCGGGAGCTCTTTCTCCCAGCCTCCGTGCCGAGAGCTCTTTCTCCTTAGTTGGAGCCCCTTCTCCCTCTGTGGAGACCTTTTCGATAAAGGCAAGATTAGTAGTCAATGGCCCGAGCAAAATGAAGAGTGTCGTGAATTAGGCTTAACAGCCTTTTTTGTGATATGTTCTTTAGTTCTCGTGTTTTAGATAGTGAATCTTAGTTTTCTGTCGGACTTTTCGTTTTTGTTGGGTGTTTGATACTCCATGTGAGCCTTGTTTCTCTTCCCGGTTGATATTACCGGAGAGACCTATTGGGCTATTTAGCCCGTGTACTTCTGTTTATGATGTTTAAGCTATCGTTTCTGGGAAAATAAAAACAGTTTTCTGCCATTTATAGCGGCATTGTTCACCCTTTATCCTTTTTTTTTCATTTATTAATTTTGTTAATTTAAGTTTTTTTGTATAATCTCATCAATGTTGAGCTCTAGTCTAGATGAGGAAGACGATGAGAGGAGAGAGAAGATGATGAAGTAAAGACGTGGTTGGATATAAAAATAAATAAATATTAAATTATTTTTTTAACTTTAAGTGAAATAACTTAGTTTTTAGGGTATCAACACTTAAATACCTACATGAATAAAAATAAACAAATAAGTCCATGTCAGACTTATTTTTAACCTAGGTACCTATTTCAATTTTGTTTACTGATAGGTACCTAACTGACGGATTTACCCTTATAAAAGCTGGTTTAATACAACTTTACCTGTGGTTTCTTATTTAAGAGTTGAGGTTCATAAAAAAAATCATATACCCTCAAACCTCGCCCAAACCGCGCAACCCTTCTTCACCAAACCGACCCATCGTTGTTTTATTTCAGATTCATCGTCTTGGTGGGTTTCTCTTCCTTTGACCTTCTTATTATTCGCCTTCTGAAATTTGGACGATTTTTCTTTGAGAAGAAAAAGGTAAGTCCTTCGTCACCCATCAGAAAAATCAATAGGCTTGTATCTAGTTTGCCTGTTGTTTGTTGGGTTTAAGCATTTTCAGTTAATGTTTGTATGATTTGCGCATGTTTTTTCGAATGTATCGATTTATTGTGGTCGATTTGGGTTTTTTTGAATGGTTCAATTTACTGTGGTCGATTAGGATTTTCTCGAATGGATCGATTTGTCGTGGTCGATTTTGATTTTTTCGAATGGTTCAATTTACTGTGGTCGATTTGGGTTTTTCGAATGGGTCGATTTGTTGTGGTTGATTTGGGTTTTTTGAAAATTTGTTTTGCAACTGCATGATCATTGTATTTGGTACCATCTGTTTGGGAAAATTGGTACTTCGTGTGTGAATAAAATTGTCTTATTCTTCATTACTCGCTAACAGTTTTGCATTTTGCAGAAATGCCTCCGTGGAACAGATATGATCGTTCTTCCAGGTGTCATCCTTCTCTGTTTCGATCTATAAGCAAATTGACAGGTAGCATGTCCCCTGAGCAAAAAGAAGCTATACAAAGGTCATCGTTTCAGTTTTTTAGATATGCCTAAGATATCGCATTCTTTTGCTATAATCGTGGCATTGATAAAGCGGTATAGCATAGAGGCCAACTCGTTTTGGTTCGGTGAGAATACGGATGTGGTATTCTCTCCACAGGAATTTAGCGAAGTCATGGGCTTGCATCACGTAGGTCAACTCGTTTAGTGAAATTTCAGATTATCCAAGAACACTTGATTGCTTCAATAGATTAAAATCTTCGATAGATATGAATAGTGTTTGGAGGCTTTGAAACGTTGAATACGTGAAGTGAAATGGAAACCTAAAATTAACAAAGGTTAGGGTTTAGGGTTTAATACCTTGAATAAGGAATTAAACCCATTGGGCCCTAACAAACCCATTATAACCTTGCAACCCAACTAAAACAAAATACAACATATTAAATACAATACAAAGAGATAAAAAGACTTAGAATAATGTAATACCCGTAAAATACGGGATTATTTCAATAATATTCGGAATGTGTGGAGTAGATTTCGAACATACATCGATTTCTTTCCGTGTCGAGCCAAGAATTTAGAATTGGACCAGAAGGATTTAAAAGGGGCCGAAAATAATTATGGACCAAATGGAGAATAATGGCCCAAGTGTGAGAGATAGATTAGAGGTTAGGAATTTTGGCCCAATAATATAAAATAATAATAATAATAATAATAATGGCCGAAATTAATTAAGGGAAAAATAAATAAAATAATTCCAATTCACCTCCATGTGAGTGGTAAATAAAACAAGGTCCTTTACTTAATAAATGCACCTCTATCCATCTCCATGTGAGCATGGAGACAAGATCTAACAACCAAGCCACCTCCATGCATCTCTATAATGGCAAGAGGACAAAAAAATAACAACCAACAATTAAAGGAAATAGAGAAGAAGAGAGGAGAGAACGTGGGAGAGATGGGAGGGGAGAAAAGAAAGAAAAGAAAGGACAAAATAACCTAACTAATATACCACTTAATACACCTAATCAATTAATATTGCATGAAGACAAATAAGAATAAATAAGCTAAAAAGAATAGAAAGAGAAGAGATGAGAGACAGTGAGAGTGAGGGAGAGAAGGAAAAAAAGAAGAAAAAAAAAGAGAGAGAGGAAAGAAAAAGGAGGAAGAAGCCGAGAGAGAAGGAAAGAAATGAGAGAAAGAAAAAGAAAGAAAAAGGGAGAAAGAAGAGAAGGAGAAAAGAGAGGAGGAGAAAAACCTTCGGGAGCTCGGGATCGAAACTCTAGGGTCGGGATCACACGAAACAACCCGTTACGTAGCTATTCCGGAATTTAAGGTAGGTGAAGATCACCTACATACGTAAACAAAATTAGGGGTCGAGATTTTACGTGTTGCATATCGTGAATTTTATGTGATGCATGCTCTCTTTCGATTTTTACGTAATTATGTGCTAAACATGATCTCCTTGCATGATTTTATGTTATATATTATGTGTTTATTTCGGTCATGCATAGATCTAAATTTGGCCACCTCTAAATTCGGGTAGAGATAGGGGACGAAATAATTTAGGGTTGGAAAGTAAAATTAGGATTTTTAAGGGCGAGTTTGGTTAGATTTGGAAAATTTGGATATTAGTCCAAATTAGGGTTTTCTAGGGTTACATTAAAATCGGGTGTCTAAAGTGAAGATTTAAAAATTCGGCTAGGATCATTTGTGTAATTTTCAGAAGTTTCGGGTGTTAAATAAATATATCAAAACTCGGCAAGGGTCTTTCGTGCAAATTTAAAAAGTTCAGGGGATTAAATAAATATTTCAAAAATTCGGAATTGGGGTCTTTTGCGCAAATTTAACAAAATTCAGGGGTAAAATAAATATTTTAGAAATTTGGATTTGGGGTCTTAAACTAAAATTTTAAAAATACAGGGCAGATTTGAAATTCTGAGGCAGATTTGAAATTTAGCAAATTTTCGGGTCTTAAGCTGAAATTTTAAAAAATTCGGGGCAGATTTGAAATTCTGAAAATTTTTGGGTCTTAAACTGAAATTTTAAGAAATCCTGGGCAGATTTGAAATTTAGGAAAATTTTCGGATCTTAAGTTAAAAAAATTTAAAATTTGAGTCCTTAAAAGTAAGTTATGAAATTTTGGAGTTTTAAATGCAATTAGGAGAAATGTTTTTAAATTAGAAAATTAATTAATATTTTGAAAATTTGGGCATTAGGGTTTTAAAACATATTTTTAAATTTGGGACCAATTGTTAAATTCGGGTCTTAAAGCGAAAAGGATTCAATTTGAAAACTTTTAGTGTAATTTAGGGGGAGTGTTCGGCGGGTAAGGTTTAGGGCCGAGTAATTCGGAACGCGGCTTCGGGCCCGATTATTTAGTGTACGATAGTTTTCGAAATCGGGCCGAGCTGATACATCGGACTGATGTGTTGTTATTTTATATGTTGCATTGTATTTGCACGACATTTGCATACATGTGATACGAGGGGAGAGGACTGTGCGGAGTCAGGGTAACACTGTATAGTGTCAATGAGTGTGGTAGAGACCGATATTGGTCATCAGGCTACGACTCGATGAAGCATTTGCGGTTGAGACCGAGATGGGGCCGCTTGCCACGATTTTAGATACGGTTGAGACCGAGTAGGGGTCGTACCACTATTATGCTGGCATTTTATGTCATTGCACGCGTAGATGTCGAGTTTAGCCTAGGGCCCTGTTTATGAGTTGAGAGTTAATGTAGGAACGAGCGTATGCTCGTGAGATATTGAGCGTGAGCGTGCATTTGTGAGGGTGTCGGGTTTGGGGTGTGAGAGCACGTGCATTCATGCATATTTTCGTCTACTGGGCAAAAGCTCAGGGTTTACGTGTGTAGGTAAGGCGGCTGATTGTAGTGCCTCCACGGGCTTTTAAGGGCGGCGGAGTACATGGGACGCGAATGGCTTAGTGTGTGTGTTTCGAGTGTTTGCTTTTGGGGCTTCGGCCCAATGAATAAGAGTGTGTTTGGTTTAAACCTTTGGATTTAGACATTGGACGTATATGTATTTTTATGTTTAAAAAGTTTTTATTAGATGGGATTTCCGCTGCTTACGCTGCGAAAATCCGCCAAAATACGTAGTTAGGAAGTAGGGTCTTGACAAATAAATATTTTGGACACTTCTAAAATATTTCTAACATTCTCCCCCTTAGGAACCCAGGTGGGCGAGCATGAACATGTGACTATAGCTTGCGTCTGCTCCTGGTGCCAGACCTCTCATCTTGATCTAATTGAGTCTCTTGAGTTTCCCTTCCTTTCTCCAAATCTTGGGGTAGTAATCTTCTAGGAACGGGACCTTGATCTTCTTGTTTTCTCAGGATTTCTCTACCAACTCAATATTTTGAGCTTGTGGTTGAGGTTAGTTGAACGCCATTAAGTCGGGGAGTTCTGGGATTGCTGCTCCAAGGTCTACTCCCTCCTCTTCCTCTTCTGGTTCGATAAAGAAGATGTCAGATGCAGTCTTTCTTAGGTGATATTGTACGTTTTCTAGGCGCAGCCGAGCCTCCTCCTCCGTCTCTGTTCTTTGTAGCCACTCCTCCTCCAATATGTACTTGTCTATGTAAGGATGTGGTCAGTAGAGGGCTGTTTGGTTTTGGTTGTTTTGGACTGTTTGGGTGGAGGTCCTCGTGGTGTGTAATACCCGTAAAATTTAATACGGGATTTTTGATGTAAGTAATTGTGTAATTCGTGAATTAGGAATTTTGATAAAATAATTATAGTTCTTGGGAAAAACTAAAATACCCACTTTAACAATTTATTTAATCTAATTAAAGAATACTTCAAAATAATGATATGGGAACTAATTAAATGGGCTAAAATTAGTTTCAAACTTAGGCCCAAAGGATCCATAATATAACGTTAGTTAAAAATGAAGTTACTTGGAGCCTAGGGAAAAAATGATGATAAACACCTTGTCATGTCATTTCCTCCTTTCGAGACATTAAAATATATACATACCTTAGTAGATGAAGCTCACATCTAACAAAGAGAGAACAAGGAACGCAAACAGAAGGAAATATTAAGCTCCAATCTTATAAACAGTTCAAAGAAGGCGAGATAGAGAAAAGAGGATCGACAGTTAGGGACTTAGACGGATTTCTTATTTGGTGATAGCGGGAGGACAGGTAGGTGGATCATTCATCTACAACACGTAAATGCTTACCTGCTACTATGTGATTATGTGATTCGATGATTTACGTGTTTTACGTATATTTTATGTGGCATCACGTTTTACGTATATGCATGGCATCGCACGACATTGTGAGGGATAATGACCGCATTAGTGGTGACACCTTAAGGTGTCGATTGAGCGGGGTAGAGTGTGCCGATTGTGGTAGTCAGACTCGTAGCGGAGTTGAGGTTGGACTCGCGGGGCACCTGACGGGAGACAGACGTGAGCGATCTGTCTACTCGGGCGTGAGCGACCCGAGGTGCAAATCATCGGATGAGTTGTGTAGCGGAAGGGGCGACCTGATAGGAGGACGTTGACGTGATCGATCAGCGCACTATCGGCGTGGGCACGGCTAGTCTGGCATTAGCGACCAGATGATATATTTTATTTTATTGCGCACGAGGTGCCGAGTCAGCCTAGGACCCTGATATTGAGATACGATAGAAATGTGGGAACGAGCGTGCATTATATCATGTGTGAGACTTCCGTCCAATCCTCGAAGTGCCTCAATTATGGGCGCTTCTATGAACGTTGAAGCATGTTTGTCAGGCTGAGGCTCGATCTTTGTCATAGAAATATTTTCAGGTGGAACAGACACTAGAATCGAGCTGCTTGTGGTTCGGGGGTGTGGTTCTTGAGATTTCGTGAAACTTGTCTGTTGGGAGACAAGTGAATGGTCGGGATTGGGTTGTTTATGCGCTGTTGGGTCAGGTTCGGCGACTAATAACCTAGTGTTGGACCCAGCTATTTCTGGCTGAGGGGCTTCGACAGTTGTTAAGTCGGGGACAAACTATTTGCACTTGTTCGATTTGCTCGTCTTGTTGTCGTTGCCCGCGTGGTAACAACGTCTCTTGATCTTCATCATCTGCTTCGCTGTCTACGGATGGTCTTGATGGTTCAGGAATAGAGTGTTGGGGGAATGGTTGGTGTTGTTGTGGTGCTATCGGTGGTTCGGTGATCTCTCGCTTGTCTTGTCTCTCTCTCTCTCTCTCTCTCTCTCTCTCTTTCTCTCTCTCTCTCTCTCTCTCTCTCTCTCACTAACCCCTGGGTTAGACTCGTGGGAGTTTACCTGAGTCATGGGGTTGATAACGTTCTGGTGCTGGCAGTATGAGTCGCGTTGTCTAGGCTGGCCAACGCTAACAAATCGCGCGGAATGGGCATTGCTCATCGCGCGTATTTCTCTTCATTTTTCCCCTTCTGAAGAAATCTCAGTTTCGGTGGGGTGTAGCTTTCTTCTTATGGTCGTCTTGGTAACTCTGGTGGTACGGACATGAAGTGGCGGATCATCAGTGGAAACCACCGGAGATAGGGCAGGTTTGGTGTCTTGGTCTTCTTCGCCCGCTGAAGCATTTGGTCGTCGAAGTCCAATATAACTAGTTTGGCGTAGTCATATTTTTTCCTGAAGGCGATCCCATGAAAGATGCGAAGAATGGTTATGTTGCATTGGTCGTGGCCCGAGTGCTTTGATGAGAAGCACTTGATGACGAATGCAAAGAGAGATCCCCATGGATGCGGAATCATTGACTGCTGATGTGGCAGCCCCGCCTTCCACCACTACTTTCTACACTAGTCTACGCGACTAATGTCCTAATGACGAAATAGATCGTACGAAATTTCGTATAAAATTTTTCCTTTCATAATAGGAATCGTAACGGTTTCTACAAAATCATCTTCGGTCCTATTTACATAGGAAAGCGCGCATGCGGGTCAAAATAAATCTATCTACTGGGCCTCCACGAGGTCGCATCCATGCACACACTTCCATCTCAAAAGCCCACGAAAGCTTCAAAAGTTGGCCTCGCCGTGAAAATGATCACGTACCGTGATCGCGGGGTCCTACAACACATAAAACGTGGAATGAGCTTATAAAGCTTAGTAAGTGAAAACCATGCATGAAATGCACGTGACCTAAATAGCGAAGGCATCCGCGCCAATGCTATTGGCCTCTCGTATCCTTCTCGTTCTTTTCATTTCTTATTGGGCCCTCGGCTTTCAATCTTACTATGCACCATATAGAGCTCAAACCCCTAAGGGTATAAGTGGCAGTACACACACTGGGAGGCTAAACCCGAGTACTCCATCTGTGCGTAACCCTATGGTGCCTTTCAATCCCAATGCGATACACACTGAGAGGCTACCAGTGCCTTTCAATCCCAGTGTGATCCACACTGAGAGGCTACTAGTGCCTTTCAATCCCAATGCAGTCCCATTGAGAGGCTAACTCGGGCACACAAATTTTGTTTAACCCTAAGGCGCATTTCCATCCCAATGCGGTCTGACACGCGGGTGCTTCTCACTGGTAGCTTACTACAAGATCGCCAACACTCGAGGTTCCCTCGGTGCCGCTTATACCCTCGAGTCGCATCCTCCAGGTTGCATCTCCCGCTACGGGGTATTCCCCCTACCTTTCGTTAATCAGGTAATTCGGTTTCGTGAATCGCCGTGGTAGCATAGAAGAGCCGTGACTCGTCACTGAGTCGACATAAATGCCCATATCGGCAAATATACATATCGCTTTCAAGCGAACTTATACACATGCACGCTACACGCTATCTCCCTGACTCTCATACTAGTCGTGCGTGCACATGCTCATGCCGTGAGTATGCGTGTCATGTCATCGTATAACGTAATTAAATCATGTAAGAACTCACATAAAATCATATAAGCACATAGACACGTCATATAAATCATAAAAGCATTTAACACATAGTTTCATGCACATAAAAATTATGTGTTGTAGTTGCGATTTCCACTTACCTGCTATCCTTAGTTACTTACCTTATCGTACTTGTAAATTGCTAACCTTCAAACCCCAAGTATAGGAACATACAAAATTAGGGTTTGTTAGTCTATTTACAATTTTACCAAAGTGGCTTAGTTTAAAAAACCCTAGTTTCGACTTCTATAATTTCGAAACCTTAAAATCTAGAACTTCACCTAAACTGAGAAATATTATTTTAGAGATAAATCTCGATATAGTATGTAAGATTTCGATACCCATATTAAGGTAGGTCTAGAGTTTTATTTTGGGATTTCATATAGAATTTCGAAATTATGGTTGACATGGACTTCGACCTGATTTCTATACTTAGATCTCGAGATTTAACAACATACAATTTTAACATGAACCTCGAGTTTAATTCTATCTTCCGTAAACATAAATCTCGACATGTATTATAAAAGGGATCTCGATATATAGTATAGGGTAGATCTCGATATATATATGTCTCGACATTATTCATGATAAATCTCAATATTACACAAAGCATTCAAGTTTTATACTAAGCAAAATACAATCTCGATATGGTTATAAGTTCTCGAGCTTGGGGATTATAAATGAGATGTCGATGTTATATTTTGGAATGATAACAACATGTCGACATTGCATGTCGAAATGTCGAACATAACTCGAGATTTTCCATCATATTTTGACATTCCATTATAAACATTTCGACATCAATACTAACATGAATCTCGACATTACACATACAAAGTCCAACATTTAAGTAATATAAAATTTCAACATGGTTTAACGTGGATTTCAATAAATGATATAAGATAGATTTCGACATAAGATTCAACATGAATCTCGAGTTAAATTATTAAATCCTATTACCTAAATCTCGACATCAATAACACGGATAGATGTCGAGTTTCAACACAAACTTAGTAATCATTTTCCGAGCTAATTACGACATCCTATCTTATCAGAAATTCATACGAAACTTCATTCGACGGCAAGCTTCAAACCTCCATACATTGAACTTAATTCTTACAGTAATCTTATTCAGAGCTTATGATTCCTAGGGTTTCCTCCTATTTTAACGTTGTTAGTTTTAACCAAAAATCAAGGTCGTAAACCCTCACATATATTATGCTGATCGAAACATCCTCTAACTTACAAAAACCTATTAATATGAATTCATACCCTAAATCCTTGGGTTTCGTTGATTTCGTAGAGCTAAAATACATAAGCCTAAGTTATAAAGTTAAAGAAAACTATAAGTAAGATTTTCCCTTACCAAAGATCCGTAAGTTGAACTGTTTGTGAATTCCTTGATTGACACCTCTCTCGACTTTTCTACTCTTCGTTGTTGTACTTTTGGTTTATGAGGGTTTCCTTATCTTCTTAGTTTCTTACTTGAATTTTTCTTCAATCGTTATTTTGGTTTATTTGATAAGTATTGTGCTTAGATAATTGTGCTTGAGTTGACAACTAGGTGACTAAGCAACTATTTTTACCTCCTATATTAAGAAACCTTTGCGTGTCATTTAGTTATTCATTCTTCCTAAGCTATGATTGGTCAACCTTGTATTAAGGTGTCGTTTCCTCACTTCATTAATTCATGAAATTATTTTATTACCTAGTCACCTAATACTTCTCGTTATTTATTAAAAGTATATAGGTTCTCGACATGGCTTTCGAGAGGGATGTCGACATTTATAAACAACTACTTAGAGGTGTTTGTTAAAATCATAAACAAGATGTCGAGATGTTTCGACATTTGAAACAAAATTTCGACATCAACATCAAAGATAGATTTCAAGATTTATCAATACCTAATTTCGACATCTACTTCTTCGAGTTTTTCTTTCGGTATTTATTCATTTCGAGATTGTTGATCTAGAAAACCCTTAATTCGACATTCTCTCATCTCGACATTCTTGTTTTTATATTGTCGAAATCGACTCTCTCTTGAAACTATAACTCTCGAGCCTTATTTCAAGGTTTATACTAATTTCGAAATTAATACCAAAGCTAAATTTCGACATTATTCTTAACAATTCATACTTTCTAAAACGGGGTATCAACACTTAATATACCTAATTAATTTTTCTAGGTTAGTATGCCATGTACTAGAAACCCTAAAATAAATAACTAACCTAAATTCAAAGTCTATTTCCTAATTTATTCATGTCATGTTAGCATATAACATGAAATCATTTAAACACATAAAATCACAAAACGTGTCTTATGCAGTCACGTAATATCATGGAAAACACATAACACACAAGTCATGTAAAGTACTAAAAATATTAATACTTTTGTTCCCCAATTAATCTGTTACAACTAAGTCTCATATAATCTTACCTTTTTATTTAATTATCCAATAAAATCTCAACTTAAATATTTTCATACTAATTATATTGTAAATCCCGTAAATAAATTTTACGGGTATTACATCCCCCCCCCCCCTTAAAAGAATTTCGCCCCCGAAATTCCGTTGGTTGGAACAATTCAGGGTAACGATTGGTAGGGAGTTGAACTGGCTTGGTTGGGTGACAGAAATTCACCCAAGGAAGTTATCAAGGAATCTCAAAAATTTTCGAGGATCTAAAGGAATAGGATCCTAATGAAGTCGATATGAAGATCATTCAAGTTAGTCGAACCTGCGTTGTCTTGAAGAGCTATCGAGAATAACTACAATTGTAACTCAGGTAGAGGTCAAAAATTGTTAACGTCCATCACACTTCCGCTGCGCCACTCTAATACTTGAACGAACATGTTTTCTCAGGATGATCAAAAGATTGGGGCATAGAATTATACCCCCGATATTATTGGATCTTATGTTTCAGGAATTCAGGTACGGATTCCTATTTCAAACGCCTATCTACTACGATCACGATTCAGGTCGACACTTGAACTGGTATCAACCAAATCGGCTAAAAGAAATCCTGAGTCTTATCATATAAGTGGTGGGTACAAAAGGAAGTGTGGCTCCTAAGTCCACTAACATGCATGTTGAGGTTTAATCGGTTAGAAGGGTACCTTCCGTCTCGGATGGATTGTTTTCTGCTTCTTCCGCTGTAAGCATGTATACTCGAGCGGGGGCCGTCAGCGGCTTAGCCTGGTTTGCTCCCTGACTTCCAGATGCATTCTCTGGGCACACTACGGAGTAGTGGCCTGTCTTGCCACATTTAAAGCTGGTGGAGTTTTGGGAGAAACAGACGCCAAGATGACGTCGTGCACATTTTGGGCATACGGGTGCATTCGGTTGGGGTCTCCCTTGATTCGGATTTGTTTGTTGAGGTGGTCGAGGGCGGTTTTGAAAATTGGGTTTCACATTCTGAGGAACAAACGGTTTCTTCTGATTATTTCCATTCCCTTTGGGTCCTTGTTCGAATTTCCTATTAACTTCCCGGGCTCGCACAATTCTGATTTCGGCTTGCTCAGCCATCAGGGCTCGTTCCGCCATTTGTGCATAAGTAGCCCCTTGGAGTCCAGCGATGCCAACATCACGGTAAAGTTTTGGCTTCAAGCCCTCCATAAATCGCTCAATCTTTAACGCATCCGTACTTACCATGTGTGTAGCGAATCGGGACAATTGTTCAAATTTCCTAATTACTCTGCCACGTCATTGTTCCCTGGCGGAGATTGATGAACTCGTTCATCCTCTGGGCACGGACGGGAGCAGTGAAATACTTATTGCGGAAAAGTTCTTTGAAATGCTCCCAGGTCATTGTCAGGGGATCTTCGAAAGTTAGTACTGTATCCCACCAATGACCTGCGCTTCCCCTTAATAGGTAGCTAGCGCACAAAACCTTTTCTGGTTCAGGGGTACGGCTATGCTGGAACATAGTTTCTAGGGTTCGAAGCCAATCCTCAGCCGAGGTTGGGTCAACAGCATCTTCAAATGTTGGGGGGTTGAGTTTACGAAATCTTTCCCCGACCATTTCGATTCTGTCGGCCTGAGGGGGTCCGTTACTTGATTGCCCGCCAGCGTTTTGTTGCTGGATCAGTTGCTGAATTTGGGCGGATTGTTGGCGGACTAATTCCGCGAGTTGAAGGATAGTCGCATCCCGACTATCAGTAGGGGTTGCGGGTTCCTTACCTTTATCCGCACCTCCACTATTCTCACCTCTTGTTCAACCCATCGTTCTTTTTATCCTAAAGTTCCTAAAATTAACCAATCATGTAATACAAGAAATTCATAGAAACATAAAACTTACAAGCAAGGCCGCTTCCGTGCTTTTGAGTGTGTGTACATGGACAGTCTGCAGAACCTATATCCTAAGCTCTGATACCACCTGTGGCAGCCCGACTTCCACCACTACTTTCTACACTAGTCTACGCGACTAATGTCCTAATGACGAAATAGATCGTACGAAATTTCGTATAAAATTTTTCCTTTCATAATAGGAATCGTAACGGTTTCTACAAAATCATCTTGGGTCCTATTTATATAGGAAAGCGCGCATGCGAGTCAAAATAAATCTATCTACTGGGCCTCCACGAGGTCGCATCCATGCACACACTTCCATCTCAAAAGCCCACGAAAGCTTCAAAAGTTGGCCTCGCCGTGAAAATGATCACGTACCGTGATCGCGGGGTCCTACAACACATAAAACGTGGAATGAGCTTATAAAGCTCAGTAAGTGAAAACCATGCATGAAATGCACTTGACCTAAATAGCGAAGGCATCCGCGCCAATGCTATTGACCTCTCGTATCCTTCTCGTTCTTTTCATTTCTTATTGGGCCCTCGGCTTTCAATCTTACTATGCACCATATAGAGCTCAAACCCCTAAGGGTATAAGTGGCAGTACACACACTGGGAGGCTAAACCCGAGTACTCCATCTGTGCGTAACCCTATGGTGCCTTTCAATCCCAATGCGGTACACACTGAGAGGCTACCAGTGCCTTTCAATCCCAGTGTGATCCACACAGGCTACTAGTGCCTTTCAATCCCAATGCAGTCCCATTGAGAGGCTAACCCGGGCACACAAATTTTGTTTAACCCTAAGGCGCCTTTCCATCCCAATGCGGTCTGACACGTGCGCACTTCTCACTGGTAGCTTACTACGAGGTCGCCAACACTCGAGGTTCCCTCGGTTCCGCTTATACCCTCGAGTCGCATCCTCCAGGTTGCATCTCCCGCTACGGGGTATTCCCCCTACCTTTCGTGAATCAGGTAATTCGGTTTCGTGAATCGCCGTGGTAGCATAGAAGAGCCGTGACTCGTCACTGAGTCGACATAAATGCCCATATCGGCAAATATACATATCGCTTTCAAGCGAACTTATACACATGCACGCTACACGCTATCTCCCTGACTCTCATACTAGTCGTGCGTGCACATGCTCATGCCGTGAGTATGCGTGTCATGTCATCGTATAACGTAATTAAATCATGTAAGAACTCACATAAAATCATATAAGCACATAGACACGTCATATAAATCATAAAAGCATTTAACACATAGTTTCATGCACATAAAAATTATGTGTTGTAGTTGCGATTTCCACTTACCTGCTATCCTTAGTTACTTACCTTATCGTACTTGTAAATTGCTAACCTTCAAACCCCAAGTATAGGAACATACAAAATTAGGGTTTGTTAGTCTATTTACAATTTTACCAAAGTGGCTTAGTTTAAAAAACCCTAGTTTCGACTTCTATAATTTCGAAACCTTAAAATCTAGAACTTCACCTAAACTGAGAAATATTATTTTAGAGATAAATCTCGATATAGTATGTAAGATTTCGATACCCATATTAAGGTAGGTCTAGAGTTTTATTTTGGGATTTCATATAGAATTTCGAAATTATGGTTGACATGGACTTCGACCTGATTTCTATACTTAGATCTCGAGATTTAACAACATACAATTTTAACATGAACCTCGAGTTTAATTCTATCTTCCGTAAACATAAATCTCGACATGTATTATAAAAGGGATCTCGATATATAGTATAGGGTAGATCTCGATATATATATGTCTCGACATTATTCATGATAAATCTCAATATTACACAAAGCATTCAAGTTTTATACTAAGCAAAATACAATCTCGATATGGTTATAAGTTCTCGAGCTTGGGGATTATAAATGAGATGTCGATGTTATATTTTGGAATGATAACAACATGTCGACATTGCATGTCGAAATGTCGAACATAACTCGAGATTTTCCATCATATTTTGACATTCCATTATAAACATTTCGACATCAATACTAACATGAATCTCGACATTACACATACAAAGTCCAACATTTAAGTAATATAAAATTTCAACATGGTTTAACGTGGATTTCAATAAATGATATAAGATAGATTTCGACATAAGATTCAACATGAATCTCGAGTTAAATTATTAAATCCTATTACCTAAATCTCGACATCAATAACACGGATAGATGTCGAGTTTCAACACAAACTTAGTAATCATTTTCCGAGCTAATTACGACATCCTATCTTATCAGAAATTCATACGAAACTTCATTCGACGGCAAGCTTCAAACCTCCATACATTGATCTTAATTCTTACAGTAATCTTATTCAGAGCTTATGATTCCTAGGGTTTCCTCCTATTTTAACGTTGTTAGTTTTAACCAAAAATCAAGGTCGTAAACCCTCACATATATTATGCTGATCGAAACATCCTCTAACTTACAAAAACCTATTAATATGAATTCATACCCTAAATCCTTGGGTTTCGTTGATTTCGTAGAGCTAAAATACATAAGCCTAAGTTATAAAGTTAAAGAAAACTATAAGTAAGATTTTCCCTTACCAAAGATCCGTAAGTTGAACTGTTTGTGAATTCCTTGATTGACACCTCTCTCGACTTTTCTACTCTTCGTTGTTGTACTTTTGGTTTATGAGGGTTTCCTTATCTTCTTAGTTTCTTACTTGAATTTTTCTTCAATCGTTATTTTGGTTTATTTGATAAGTATTGTGCTTAGATAATTGTGCTTGAGTTGACAACTAGGTGACTAAGCAACTTTTTTACCTCGTATATTAAGAAATCTTTGCGTGTCATTTAGTTATTCATTCTTCCTAAGCTATGATTGGTCAACCTTGTATTAAGGTGTCGTTTCCTCACTTCATTAATTCATGAAATTATTTTATTACCTAGTCACCTAATACTTCTCGTTATTTATTAAAAGTATATAGGTTCTCGACATGGCTTTCGAGAGGGATGTCGACATTTATAACAACTACTTAGAGGTGTTTGTTAAAATCATAAACAAGATGTCGAGATGTTTCGACATTTGAAACAAAATTTCGACATCAACATCAAAGATAGATTTCAAGATTTATCAATACCTAATTTCGACATCTACTTCTTCGAGTTTTCTTTCGGTATTTATTCATTTCAAGATTGTTGATCTAGAAAACCCTTAATTCGACATTCTCTCATCTCGACATTCTTGTTTTTATATTGTCGAAATCGACTCTCTCTTGAAACTATAACTCTCGAGCCTTATTTCAAGGTTTATACTAATTTCGAAATTAATACCAAAGCTAAATTTCGACATTATTCTTAACAATTCATACTTTCTAAAACGGGTTATCAACACTTAATATACCTAATTAATTTTTCTAGGTTAGTATGCCATGTACTAGAAACCCTAAAATAAATAACTAACCTAAATTCAAAGTCTATTTCCTAATTTATTCATGTCATGTTAGCATATAACATGAAATCATTTAAACACATAAAATCACAAAACGTGTCTTATGCAGTCACGTAATATCATGGAAAACACATAACACACAAGTCACGTAAAGTACTAAAAATATTAGTACTTTTGTTCCCCAATTAATCTGTGTTACAACTAAGTCTCATATAATCTTACCTTTTTATTTAATTATCCAATAAAATCTCAACTTAAATATTTTCACACTAATTATATTGTAAATCCCGTAAATAAATTTTACGGGTATTACAGCTGAATATGGGAGACGAACTTGATTGAGTGTAGTATCCCATCTTCGTCATGTCTTCGATAAGCTCGTCTTCGGATGCCTCATCTTCGTATTGAGGTAGGTTGACTTGGCAGCTGAAGGACGTGTCGATTGAGTTTCCTGGTGATGTGGACTGTTTCGTTTGCAATCTGAGTCTCGTAGTAGATGCTGTTGTCGGCGGCAACTTTGGTCTTCATCGTCCCCCAGAACTGTTGTACGTAGACTATAGGAACTCGGGCTGTCGCTGAAAAAGCATACCCGAGGTGCTGGTTCCTCAGAATGCATAGATGATCTCGTCCTGGCACTTGAATGTGGTCAGGCCGAGTTGAAAGTTGTTCTCTTTGGTCGCTATCCATTGTGAGGTCGGGTACACTAAGTCTGGTGGTGTCGCCATTTTTCTTTTCTTTTTTTTTTTTATGTTTTGGGGCTTTATCCTTTTTTTGTTTTTTTTCCTCTTTTCTTTTTCCTTTTTTTGTTGTTGGACACCGGAAACGTCTGCCAAGACTGCAACACGAAAGAAAACGAGATTAGAGATACAACATAGTAAGGAAAGATTTATGCTGTGATTAGTGTGGGCTTAATTAAAATTTATTTTTGTAAAATAAATTTCGGCCCAATACTGTTCGGCCCAGATGAGTTTGAAAAATTTCAAAAATTTTCCAAGTATAGATCGCGGGTCTGTGTGTGATGCCCGGGCCCGACGAGGGCGGGGAGTGATTGCCGGTGCCAGAGAGATGCACGGACAAGGAGCGGCTCCTGGCAGGCTTCTAGGCGAAGGGGTACATGAACGACCGACCCGACACCCGAATGAGAGGGCATACTGAGACTGACAATGTATGGGCATGTCAGGCTAAGAATCGTATAAGGGAATTGATAGTACTACTCATATCACCAAGGTCGACCCACCTTTTAGGGAGCCCATCCATAAGAACTTCAAAGTTAAGCGTGCTTGACTTGGGGCATTCTTGGGATGGGTGACCCCTGGGAAGTAGCTCAGGGTGCGTGCAGTGCGAAGCACGCTGGAAGATTAAGTGGTGATACAGTGGGGCCAGACTATCAGTCGGAGTGTGGTGGGCACAACCCCACAGGTCCCAATAGGGACGGTTGTTACGAGTAACACCTGGTATGGGACGGGTTGTTACAAATGGTATCAGAGCACAACCTCTGCAGTACGGTGCTGGTTCTAGGACGAACTAGACGGAAGCTGGTGGGCATGTGATGCCAAGGGGCCGATTAGGGCGGGGAGTGATAACCGGTACCAGAGAGATGCACGGACAAGGAGCGGCTCCTGGCAGGCTTCTAGGCGAAGGGGTACATGAACGAACCGACCAGACACCCGAATGAGAGGGGATACTGAGACTGACAATGTGCGTGTTAGGCTAAGAATCGTATAAGGGAATTGATAGTTACTACTCATATCACCAAGGTCGACCTACCTTTTCGGGAGTCCATCCATAAGTACTTCAAAGTTAAACGTGCTTGACTTGGGCAATCTTGGGATGGGTGACCCCTTGGGAAGTAGCTCAGGGTGCGTGCAGTGCGTGCTGTGCGAAGCACGCTGGAAGGTTAAGTGGTGACACAGTGGGGCCTGACTATCAGTCGGATTATGGTGGGCACAACCCCACAGGTCCCGATAGGGACGGATGTTACAAGTAACACCTGGCATAGGACGGGTTGTTACACAGTGTAAACAGGTTTCGCGAATTGATTGAGTCAAAATATCAGTTAGCGAATTGTCAATCGCGCGAGTTCTAATTCGCGAAGCTGGGTTTTTCAGCCTAAGGTTTGACGAAATTTCTAAGTGTGGATCGCGGGTCTGTTTGAAAGGAATTTCGCGAATCAGCAAAGTCATTTATGAAAATGTGAAGCATTATCAGTTCGCGAATTTCAACTCGCGAACGCTGAGGTTCATGAATTAGAATTCGCGAAGCCGAGAGGTCAAAACAGTCAAACTCGTGAAGTCAAGAAAGCTTAAAGTTGAGATTGTAATTCGCAAACTTAATGAAACATGTTGAAACTGAGTGTTCGCGAATTGATGAAGTCAACGACCGGTCTGGACTCGCGAAACACATTGGACTCGCGAAGTAGAGTTTGAAAGATCAAAAAGTTCTTTTTCTTTAAAAATTTCGCGAGCCCTAGTTCCTTTTCTGCGAAATGCCTTTGAACGAAAATCTCAGAATTTCAAGTCCGATTGTTGAGAAGATGATCCATTTTCAGTAAAATCCATCAAAATCGAACATCCTATTTGAAAATTTTTGACAATTTCTCCAGAAAAACAACGCTAAAACCCTGTTCTTCCGAAAATTACACCTGCAAATTAGAAATCAAAACTGTGATTGATGTAAAAAGAGGTGATCCTTACCACAGTTAGATTCGTGAGTGTGTGTGAGGATGATTTCTAGAGGAAAAGAACAGCAAATCGATGAGGAAGGTAGTTTTGAAAGATGAAAATCTGTTTCGCGAATGAGGGTTATTGTGAAATGTGATTTCGCGAATGGTACAGGTTATACTAAGTACTTCGCGGACCGGTAGAAAATCACTATCGAGATTGGGCCGCGAAGTTTTTTTTTGGAAAGAGGGCTCACTGAACAATTCGCGAATTGGGTTTCGCGAACTAAGTGTTGATGGATTAACGAGTCAAAATATATATATTTTTTTTAAATTTCAGATGGATTCGCGAACGAGAGGTTGAAAGAGATAAGATAAGGTTCGCGAATCACAAAAAAGAATTGAAAATACTGAAACGAAGTAGTAGATGGTCACGAAGTGCTACGAATGATAAAAGATTTAAAAGATCAGTTCGCGAAAACAAATACTCCACCTCAATATTTGCATTTTGGAATTAAACTCCCCTTAAATAAAATGCCTATCAAGAATCTTAAAATTTTGTTAAATCATTTACTCCCTCTCGATGCATGAATATAGCATTTCTCCCTCTCGATGTAGTGCCGTCAGTATTGGCTCTACATCGACTTTTTAAAAACATGAAAGTATTATTCGAAAAATAAACTAAGATGCATAAATAAATTAAATAACTAAAACACACGCACAGAATAGAAATTAATAGAAGCAAAGCACGTAGACACTTAATGACTCGTAGGGAGGCATAATTTAGAGATTGAGATTCAACATCCCCAACTTGGCAACCAAGAATTGAAATCTTTTCTCATTCAATGCTTTTGTGAACAAGTCACTAGTTGAAGCTCTATATTGGCAAAGTACATCTCAACTATGCCTCTTTCTACCTGGTCCTTTATGAAATGATATCTTAGGTAGGTCAATGTGCTTAGTGAGTGAGTGGTGAAAAGGATTGCACGTAATTGCTATGACACTTTTGGAATCACAGTAAATAGAAATTCTATTTAAGTCAAACCCGTAATCTCGCAGTTGGGTTCTTATCCACAAAATTTGTGAGCAACAACTTGCGGCAGCAACATATTCTGCTTCTGCCGTGGAAGTTGACACACAGTTTTGTTTCTTAGTTGCCCAACATACGAGTTTGTCTCCAAGGAATTGGATGTTGTTGGATGTGCTCTTCCTGTCCAACCTACAATTGGCTGTGTCATAATACCCGATTAGTTTCATACCTGTGTTCTTAGGGTACCAAAGTCTGAGGTCTGGGGTGCCTTTTAGATACTTCAAATTCCTTTTGACAGCGTGCAGAAGTGACTCATTGGGATTAGCTTGGAATCTTGCGCAGAGGCATGTGGAAAATAAAATATTTGGCCGGCTGGCTGTGAGGTAGAGCAGGGACCTAATTATTCCTATGCAGTGGGTAACGTCTACAGGTTCACCCAAGTGATCAGCGTCAAGCTTGCAAGTGGTTGACAATGGGGTGGTTGAAGATTTGCTCTTATCGATGCTGTACTTTCTGGGAAGATCGTGGATGTACTTGGACTGATTGATGAAGATTCCATCTTGAGGTTGTTTGATCTACAGTCCAAGAAAGAAAGACATTTCGCCCATCATGCTCATTTCGAACTGTGCCTTCATTAAATTACTGAATTCAACACAAAGTTTCGGGTTGTTTGTGCCGAATATGATGTCATCCACATAAATATGTACGAGCATGATATCAGAACCAGTTTTCTTGACGAATAGTGTGATGTCGATTTTTCCATTAATGAGGCCTGAGTTTGAGGAAGTCGGATAAAACATCATACCAGGCCCTTAGAGCTTGTTTGAGTCCGTATAGTGCCTTGTCGAGTTTGTATCGAAATCCGGATGTTCTGCGCTCACAAATCCGTCTGGCGAGACATACACTTGTTACTTCAAAATCCCATTTATGAAGGCAGTCTTTATGTCCATTTGATAGACAATAAAGTCTTTGTGTGCTGCACATGCTAGAAACAATCGTACGGCTTCGATTCTTGCTACAGGGGCAAAAGTCTCGTCGTAGTCGATTCCTTCTTGCTGGTTGTACCCCTTCGCTACAAGTCTGACCTTGTTACGGATTACCACACCATCTTCGTATTTTTTGTTTTTAAATACCATTTTGTTCCGATCAAAGTCTTTCCTTTCGGGCGGGGAACTAAGTTCCAGACCTTGAGACGCTAGAACTTATTTATTTCTTCTTGCATAGCTAATATCCAGTCTGGGTCTCGTAGTGCGTGACTCTGGTTGGTTCAGCTTGGCTCAAGAAACAAGTAAAATTACACTTGTTTGATTTCTAACCCCCAGTCTATACTCCTGCGATGGGGTCTCCTATGATTTGATCTGTAGGGATGACTACGAATCCATTTCTTTTCGTGAGGTAGTATAGATCCATCCATTTCTGATTCCTCATTGAGCGGATACTCGTTCTAATGAGCAGCATTGTGGCTAGCGGAAGCTTGTGAGTTTTCTGTCTGTGCTGCAGAGGATGGGTTATCTGCGTCTGAGGGTGGAATGGTTTGTACAGGAATGGGTTCGGACTGTGTAGGGGCTGAACTAGGATTGGGTTCTGTATCAGGAAAGGGATCAATGGTTATCTTATTTCTTTTGACGGAGAAATACAGATTCTCAAATAGTTGTCAAGATCTATTTCCTCTTGAGCTTGTTGGCTGAAACATGTTGGTCTGCAGTTTCTTGTGTCTTCAGCTGCGTGTTGTTGGTTTTGATCCAACTCTCCTTTGTCTGATCCGGGTTCGAACGATCGTGTCCAGAAGCTTTATCAGAGGTTTTTCCTGGTTCCACTCTGACTTGTTCAGAAGCGTTTGGTGTAGGCTTGAGTCCTGAACTGCTTTGTCCAGGAGTAATTTCTAGACCCTCATCGAAAGTCACATTGACACTTTCGATGATCATTCTCCTCTCACGGAGATATACCCTTTACGCATTAGATTGCGCAGAGTAGCCCACAAAAATTCCTTCAGTAGCCTTTGGGTCTAGCTTCGATTTGTCTTCTCGCTCATTGGCTAAAAGCATTTGCACCCGAAAATCCTCAGGTGGCCAATGTTGGGTAATCTATGATTTATTAGTTCATAAGGCGTTTTGCCAAATCTGAGATGGATGTTTGTTCGATTTTGAGTGTAGCACGCAGTGTTCATTGCTTCTGCCCAATGAAAATGAGGTAGTGATGATTGTATTAGCATTGTTTGGGCGGCTTCTACGAGCGTCCGGTTCGTCCTTTCTACGACCCTATTTTATTATGGAGTGTGAACAGCGGAGAATTGTTGAGTAATTCCTAGTGATTCGTAGTCGCTGAGCTGTTGATTCTTGAATTATGCTCCATTGTCAGCCGAATTACTTTAACACTGCGTTGTAGCAAGTTCTGCGTTGTCCTAACACGATTTGGGATATATTCAAATGTATCTGATTTTGTCATTAAGAAGCGAATCCAAGTGTATCGCGAGTGGTCGTCTACAATAACCAGCATATATCGCTTTCCACTGATACTATTCATTCGCATTGGGCCGCACAGATCGACATGTAATAACTCCAGTGGATGCTGAGTAGATACCGTGTGTTTTGTAGGGTGAGATGCCTTTTTCATTTTGCCTCTCTCACAAGCTGAGCACAGATGTTCTTTTTGGTACTTCAGTGTCGGAAGTCCAAGAGCTAGTTTGTCGTTTGATAGCTTGTTGAGACTCTTGAAATTGAGATGAGATAGCCGCTGGTGCCATAGATTATTTTGAATTGAGGTTGCTTTGGACATCAGCAGATGGTTGTTTTTGGTCTGACAGTCCTAATGTCGATGGTGTAAAGATTTATTTTGGGAGTTCCCGTGAGAAGTTCTTCTCCATTGGCATTGAGAATTTTGCACGTTCTCTTTTGAACAGTGCTTGGAGTCCTATGTCACTAAACTATCCTATTAATAGAAGATTGAGCGTTAGCCCTTCAACATGAGAAACTTCCTTGATTATGAGTCGATTGCATATAAGATCTCCATAACCAAGAATTTTTGCTCCATTGCTGTTTCCAAAGCGCACCAGTCCACCCGGCCTATCCACGTAGTTGATCAACAGTTCGTTCTTCCCGATTATGTGGCGGGGGAACCTGAATCTAAATAGCACACATGTGGAGCCTGCAAAATCAAGAGGGTTTTAGGTACCCATTTGAAAATGGGTCCACCTCCGTTGTGCTTGTTAGTTTGAATAGACTCTCTATCTAGCCTAGGTTTAGCATTTCAACAAACGTAATGTTAGGCTTAGAATCTCTAATTGTTTCTAGGGCTTGGATTTGGGTTTCCTCAATCTTAAGCTTTGGAACCCATTTCTGTAATATAGGAGCTCTCTTTGACTTTTCCTTAGTAACTTGTTTTTGAGTCCTATCTTGTTTAGTAGGTTTCTTGGTAAATTTTGTTTTCAATCGTTTTTTTCTTTGAAAGAGTGCCATTAGAAATTGTTTTGGAAGCTTGTTTGTTGAAACGATCATGCTTGGGAAAACTATTTTTTAAATGTAAAGATGAGTTTTTGATACATGAGAAAAAGAAGACGATACAAGAGTTTTTGGAGGAAACAATCAATTTCAAAGTATTAGTACAAGAAATTTTATCATGCGAAATCAAGGTATATGCAAGTGAGTGTAGTCTTAATTTTTCTCTAAGTGTGGAGATTTCCTCGAGAAGTTTCTGCCTTTCAATATCAAAGGACTTTTTCTCTCTTTCGAGAGTGGAGTGTAGATCACTGATTTTCTTTATGCATTCAGGCATGTACACTGCTGCAAACGTAGTCATCGGTGTCTCACTGGTTGATTCTTCTGAGGTATCTCCTTCACTTGGACGACGAATATCTGACTCAAATTCAGTTATAACAGAACATTTTCTTTCTTTATAGCTATCATTTAACTCTGTGTAATCAAATGATATTTCAACTTTATTGCGTGCTTGTGTCCCAAGTCCCTTATGGGGATTATATAAGTCAATGTCCGCATGTTTGTTCAAGAAAATGGTTTGTTCTGTTTGTTCTCGTTGTGTTAAGAGGTCCTCCTATTTTTTTATCTTTGAGTACAGTCTTTCCCTTTCCTTAGAGCATAAGTAGTATTTAGCTAAAGCGTCCATCTCTTTTTCCCTATGGGATCTCATTTCTATTGTTAGTGTTAGGTCCTCGATTAATCAACTCTATGATCCTAGGCTTTAATTCTTAGTATTTCGATCAGAATTGAATCAATTACCTCTCGGTGAAATACCTTTTCGTTAAGAGCTCCATAGAGAATTTCTATTAGTGTGAGAAAGTTTCTTAGTTTCTCTCTCTAGAAACTGAATTGCAAGCCTTCGGTATCAAATCTCTAACTTTCCCTATTCAGCTCAATGTTTACAAATGTATTTATACCAAACAAACTTGGTATAAACAACAATCTAGTCCTAAACTACGTACTAATACAAGAAACGCTCCTAATTACAAAAATAGCTAATAAAATCAAAGCACAATTACGAAGTGTATTCTACAATCTCCTTCTTTGTGCTTGATTGCCCTTCTGCATTGTCTATCTTTGTCGGGCGTAGAACGAACCAATCTGACACCCGAATTAAAGGGGATCTTTAGACTAGCAATGTATGGGCCTGTTAGGCTAAGAATCGTATAAGAGAATTGATAGTACTACTCATATCACCAAGGTCGACCTACCTTTTTGGGAGTCCATTAATAGAAATTCCGAAGTTACGCGTGCTTGACTTGGGGCAATCTAGGGATGGGTGACCACCTAGAAAGTAGCTCAGTGTGCGTGCAGTGCGAAGCACGCTGGAAGGTTAGTGGTGATACAGTGGGGTTAGACTATCAGTCGGGTGTTGTGGGCCCAACCCCACAAGTCCCGATAGGGACGGATGTACAATTTAATCGTACTCAAATAATTCAATAATGATGTCTAAATACAAAACTTTTTCAATTTCAATTATAAGTGGGTCCCGGTATGGGACGGGACGTTATAGGTGGTATCAGAGCACAACCTCTTGCAGTACAGTGCTGGTTCGGGGATGAACCAGGAAGAAGCTGGTGGGCATGTGACGCCCGGGGCCGATGTGGGCGGGGAGTGATCGCCGGTGCCAGAGAGGTGCACGGACAAGGAGCGGCTCCTGGCAGGCTTCTAGGCGAAGGGGTACATTAACGAACCGATCCGACACCCGAATTAGAGGGGATCCTGAGACTGGAAATGTATTGCCGTGTCAGTCTAAGAATTGTATAAGAGAATTTGTAGTACTACTCATATCACCAAAGGTCGACCTACCTTTTCGGGAGTCCATCCATAGAAACTCCGAAGTTAAGCGTGCTTGACTTGGGACAATCTAGGGATGGGTGACCCCCTGGGAAGTAGCTCATGGTGCGTGCAGTGCGAAGCACGCTGGAAGGTTAGTAGTGATACAGTGGGGCCAGACTATCAGTGCGTGTAGTGCGTCCAGATAGTGACGGATCTTACAAGTGGGTCCCGATATGGGACGGGACGTTATACTTATCAACTCGTGAAGTAAGACTCGCCAAGTTCACTCCATTCGCCAAGTAGCTAAGGTTTGTAAAGTGTCTTTTCTTAGTTCGTGAAGCTCCCAATTCGCGAATTTCCTCATTTCACGAGTGATTCGCGAACCTTTATGGTTCGTGAATTTCCCTATTTTTTTTTGGTAGAATGAAAATTCATTTACCACTCTGCGCATTGAGCTTGTACATCACCCCTCATCTACTACAATTAAATGAACAAATATGTCGAAAGAGATTTGAATTCGCTACATTCCTTATACTGCTAAACTTCCTCAATCTGTCTTGCATCTCTCGAACAATCAACATGGTGAGCTGCTCCACTGTCTTCCAACCAACCTCAGAATGCAATCTATGATTTCTTTCGCGCCAGATGTAATAGAGCATAGCAGATATACATGCCATGCGAAGACCTTGTTGAACATTGCGCTTACCTCCCTCACCTTTCATCCAGTCTGTCAACTCCTCAAATCTACCAAAAGGTTTCGTAATACAGAACCAATTAGAGAGATTTACAGATAGTCGGTGGCAGAATGGGCATTCATGAAAGAGATGCTCCATGGACTCCTCTGTTATTCCACATAGGCGACACTTAGCATCAGATACGCGCATTCCCCAGCTGATTAGCCTATCAGTAGTTAATAACTTTTTTTGGGACATTAACCACAGAAAGAAGGAGTGTTTAGGGCTGTTGAACTTATTCCAAATGGCTTGACAGAGAGGAAAATAAGGGTGATCTCCTTTGAGCCAATTATATCCAGATTTCACTGAATACACTCCATCGGCTGCATTAATCCATCTGTGATTCATATAACCTCCCCTGAACCTTTCTTTTAAACTATGAATCTTTTTCCAGTGCCAGCAAGAATCCACTGCCGGTTTATAGTCCCAAAAATCAGTATCCTTCAAGTAGATCGCATTTAACCATTTAATCCAGAGAGAATCTGCCTTGCTATTGATGTCCCATATCTGTTTGCCCGCGAGAGCTTTGTTCCATGTGATACAGTCTCTCAAATTCAACCCCCTTTTGTCCGAGGTAGACAGACTTGTTCCCAACAGATAAGTGGTATGCACCTGCCCTGCATTTTTGTCCCCCACAAAAAGGCTTTGCAGACTTGATCCACCTTCTTAGAAATTGATTTGGGCAACATGAACACAGAACCCCAATAGCCATGTGTAGCTAATAAGCTGAGTTGATCAAACATAGTCTAGCAGCGTATGAAAGATTTCTGGTGGTCCAACACCTTATCCTAGCAACTATCTTTTCAACAAGGATTTGGCACGAGGTACCTGTCCATTTGGTAGGGGAGATAGGGACTCCTAGGTATCGCATAGGAAATGAACCAATCTGAAATACAGTAGCTTCAACCATCTGAGCAGCTGTGTCAGCATTGACCCCGGCAAGTAACAGATTTGATTTTAGCTGATTTGCTTCGAGCCCAGACACATGATAGAACTGTTCCATAGTTTCCTTAATTACAAAAATTGTGGCAGCCTTTCCTTTACAGAAAATCATCAAGTCATCCGCAAAACACAGATTCACCAATTGGATTTGCTTGCACAATGGATGATACCTGAACCGAGGATCTTTGGTTGCTAATTGTAGCTTCCGAGTTAGGTATTCCATGGCGATTACAAATAGCAAGGGGGATAAAGGGTCTCCCTGTCTTAAGCCTCTAGCCCCTCTGAACCAGCCAGCATGAGTTCCATTGAATGAGACTGTATAAGAGGCACTGGAAACACAGGCCATTATCCACTCAACAAATTTCTGTGGAAACTTAAGTAAACCGAGCCATCTCCTCAGGAACTTCCAATCCAAGGTGTCGTATGCTTTCCTTATATCTACCTTTAATAGGGCTCTAGCAGATGCATTCTTCCTTCCATACAGTCTGATTAAGTCCTGACACAGAAGAATGTTATGCACAATAGATCTCCCTTGAACAAATGCACTTTGGTTAGCCTGAATAAGTTTGGGCAGAATTGGCTTAAGTCTTGAGCAGAGCATCTTGGAAATGCATTTATAAAGTGTGTTGCAACAAGAAATAGGCCTAAACTCTTGGGCAGATCTTGGATTGGCAGTTTTGGGGATCAGACACAACACAGTTTTGTTCAGCTGAGGGTGCATTCTGCTTGTTTCAAAGAAATCCAAAACGGCAGCAGTGATTTGTCCCCCTACAGCAGGCCATGACTGCTTAAAGAAGCCACTTCTATATCCATCCGGCCCTGGGGCCACATCATCATGAATAGAGGACATGGTGAATTTCCCTACTTTGCTCCCCTATCATTTTTAACATCTAAAATTCTTGAAATCTTCGATCGAAACTATCCCTTCTAAGAACAGTATGAATTTCCAAAGAACTTTAACCACTCTAAACCCCTTTAAAAACTAAGCCTATATATATACCTAGGCAAATGATAATTTTCGTGGCTAACACCCCCAAGTACTTCACGACCTTGACACTTAAAATTATCAAAATCCTAAAATCAGTAATCGGCATTAATATCATTATTCTTCTTGAAAAATATACTAGACCCTGAGAATAATACACTTTGATTCCCCTTTTTACTCTTAAGTTTTGTAGAGTACTGAGTATAGATCTTATAAGCTTATATATAGAACGTACAAATTAAGGTAAGAAAATATACCTCTCCAAGCTTGAATTTGATTGTGGTTATATAAGTTCTCTTCTCCTTCTACCTAGCTTTCGTTCAAACTGTTCTTCTTTCCTTAAGTTTTGTTTTTTTTTATTCGATGAACTCACTCTATTGAAAGGTTTAGATAAACATGATAAAAGCATGCTTGATGCGGCTTGGGGTACGTAAATTCCCCAAGTCTTAAGCAATTGATATTCATCCCTAATACTTGGGCCTAACTTAATTTAAATGCAGCCCAATTCATAACATAGTCCGAATTGTAGATCTATTATATGGCTCGAATTTCTTATAGCTAATTTATTAATAATTTCTCCTTCTAACATTTATATACCTTATATAAAATTATTTCTAAGTCTCCTTCAACTTCCTACCAAGTTAGTTATCCTTGTAGCACATAAGCCCATAAAGGACTATATCACATATAGCATGGAATCATATAGACACATAATATACAGCCACATAGTCATTATATTATGTGTGCAAATTTATTGGCCGGCTACTTACGGGACTCGGGTATTACATCCCCACCCTTAAAAGGGATTTCGCCCCCGAAATCAAGCGGGGAGAAATAATTCAGGGTAGCGATTTCTTATATCATCTTTTTTTTTGGAAAGATGTCATAAATAAAGGAAAAAACAGGAGTACAGAACAGCGTGCATGATATCGCTCATGACGCACCAAGCGGTAATGTTTACCGACGAGACAGCACCAAAACCAGGCAACCCAGACAACCCACAAGGTCCCAACAAGACGAAAGCCACAGAAACACAGCAGACACCAAAGACGTGTACAAACGTAAACAACACAACAGAGGCTTAAGTAGGTGTCCAAAAAGCCGCTTCCAACGACAGGATGCAGTACCAGCAGGGCAGCCAGGCAAGAAGCCACAAAAGTGCCAGACGCGCAAAACAGAAGACAATATCTCTCTGGATAAGCTTTAGGCGGAAAGGAGTAATGCAAGCATTGCATCTGCAAAGCTGGTCGGTTCACAGGCGTACACACGCCAACTCCTGTCCCGTACCCACGTTGCTTCTTCCGTGAACTGATTCTGCCATAGAACCTTTGCTAACGGAATTTCTTTATTCCGTAATCTTTTCACGTCGTACATCAGGATTTCTATTGGTCTTTATTTGTAACTCAGATCCGGCTTGAGATGTTGGTGAAGGACTTCGTTATTTAGTACAAGGCTAGGATCTGCGATGTATTTTCGCAATGTTGATATATGAAAGACGTCTTGCACCTGAGCTAGCGAAGCTGGTAATTCGAGCTGATACGCTACTTCGCCAACTTTTCTAAGGATCCTGAATGGTCCTATATACCTCAGGCTCAGCTTGCCCTTCTTCCCGAACCGTTTTGCGCCTTTCATAGGGGATACATTCAGGAATACATAGTCATCTACTTGGAGCTTAATGGTCTACGCCTTTGGTCTGCGTAGCTTTTCTGTCTGCTATGAGCCGTTTTCATCCGTTCTCGTATCTGAGCAATGACTTCAGTCATTTCTTGCACTAGATCGGGGACTAGTATTGCTCATTCTCCAACCTCATCCCAATGGATTGGAGATCTTCACTTGCACCCGTATAAGGCTTCGTATGGAGCCATTCTAATCGTTGCATGGTAGCTGTTGTTATAGGAGAATTCAATCAACGGAAGGTATCGGCTCCAATTTCCTTTGAAGTCGAGCACACAGGCTCTCAACATGTCCTCTAGCATCTGGATGGTTCGTTCAGACTGCCCGTCAGTTTGGGGATAGGCAGTACTAAATGACAATTTGGTTCCCATGGCCTTTTGCAGACTCATCCAGAACTTGGATAGAAACCTTGAGTCTCTATCGGAAATGATTGACATTGGCACTCCGTGGAGTCGTACTATCTCTTGAATATATAAATCCGCGTACCGCTCTAGGGAAAATGTTGAACTGATAGGCAGAAGTGGGCGGACTTGGTCAACCTATCCACAATGACCCATATAGAATCGTGGCCTTTCACTGTCTTTGGCAAGCCGACGACGAAGTCCATCGTAATGTGGTCCCATTTTCATTCGGGTACTGGCAGGGATTGTAAGGTTCCTGCCGGTCGTTGGTGTTCCGCCTTTATTTGCTGGCATGTCAGGCATTGGCTCACGAACATTGCTATTTCTCTTTTCATCCCTGGCCACCAATAGTTGCATCGTAGGTCTCTATACATATTCGTTGCTCCGGGGTGAATAGAGTACACCGTGGAATGTGCTTCCGTCATAATTGTCTTTCGAAGCTCCGCATCATTAGGAACGTATAATCAGCTTCTGTAGTACAGACTCCCGTCTTCTCGTACTTCATAGTCTGATGGCCATTGTTCTAATGGCATTTCCTTCACTTTCAAGTATAGTTCATCGTTTTCTTGTGCCTTCGTGATTTGTTCCATCAAAGTTGGTCGGAGAGTTAATGCCGCTAGTCTTGTTTCGATTTCGCCCATTTGTATTACTTCCACTTCAAGCCTTTGCAATTTTGTACTTACTGTTTTGCAGCTTAACGCATCCGCAACTACATTCGCTTTTCCAGCATGGTAGCTAATTACACAATCGTAGTCTTTGACCAATTCAAGCCATCGTCGTAGTCTCATGTTCAGCTCCTTCTGAGTGAAAAAGTACTTTAGGCTCTTGTGGTCGGTGAAAATCTCGCATCGCTCTACGTATAGGTAGTGCCTCCAAATTTTAAGAGCGAAGATTACTGCGACGAGCTCTAAATCGTGCGCCGGGTAATCGTTTTCGTATTCCTTGAGCTGCCGTGAGCATATGCAACTACGTTTCCGTTCTGCATTAGGACACATCCTAAGCCATTCTTCGATGCGTCGCTATTCCTGAAAGCTCTGCTCGTTTGCATCGTCCCAATGGAATGGTTTGTTATTCTTTGTCAGCTTCGTCAGGGTTGATGCGATCTTTGAGAAGTCCTTGATAAATTTTCTTTAGTATCCGGCTAGTCCGAGAAAGCTCCGTACTTCAGTTACGTTCGTCGGTTGAGCCCAACTATTGATAGCCTCAATCTTGCTAGATCAACAGAGATTCTAGCTCCTGAAATCACGTGTCCAAGAAAAGCGACTTGATCGAGCCAGAATTCGCATTTCTTGAATTTCGCGTACAATTGGATTCACGTCGTGTCACGTAAGCACAAAATCACGTAAGTCATGCACAAGCAAATTACGTGTTGTAGTTGGATTTCCACTTACCTGTAGTCCGTGCTACGTGTTCTTACTACTTCAGGGATTATCTACTGTTTGACCTTTAGACATAAATATCATCGTATCAGTGCTATGCCTTTATTAATTAATTAAGTCGAACTAAATTGTTTAGACTTTATAAATTTGCTAGAATTCTAAGTCGCTCGATTCTAGTTTAGGCTAAGTCCCTACCCAATTTAATTCTAAGTTGAAGTGCTAAATTCTAACATAAGAGGCTCGGCGAAAGTTAGTAGATTTCGGTGTTAGATTTGATTGATTTGCCCCGATTCTTCCAAGCCTTTACTTTCAAACCATTCGGTCGATGAGTTAAATTTAGAATCGATCGATTTGTTTATCTTAGAATCGATCGATTCTTGTTATGTTTGGATCACGCGGCGAAAGTCCAAATCAGGACTTAGTTTCGGATCGAAACCCATGAAGCGTTCGATTTGGCATTATGCATGGGCTTACTTTCGCCGTGTTACAAATCGGCCGATTTGTCAACTTTCAATCAATCGGTTGCATGCATATCAACAACTTTCGATCGATTTCTTCTATCTCTTGATTCTATGATTCGCCCGATTCGATTATGCTTTACCACTTGCTTTCGCCCAATTTCTGTGAGCATTTACTTGGTTTCGCCGTCCCAACAATCGCCCGATTCTTGGCATGTGGAATTGCCTGATTTAATTTCCACACTCCATGCATTCACCCGATGCGATTGCATGGAATCACTCTCCATCGCCCGATTTGAGAATCGCCGCGTGTTGACGTCATTATCACATCACCCGATTCGTTTTCCATTTGGCCTGGTTTCGCTCGACTTCTCATGCATACAAGTTCGCTCCCGATTCGGTCATCAAGGCCTTTTAAATCGCCCGATGCAAGAATTGCCGAACCCCATTTGTTCCGTGGCCAATCGCCCGATTTACTAAGTTTCGGTCGAATTTAATACTCCTTAAATTAAATCGCCCGATTTGATCACGCAGACTAAAATCGTCCGATTTGATCAAAACCTTCAAATCTTCATCTACCCGAAACCACATTCATAGCTCAATCTACCCAGAATTCCTAAGTTCTAAGGTTTTCTTCCACCAAAAAACGTCCAGCACTAACTTAAGATCGTCTCATGCTAAAGTGATGAACCCTAAAACACGTTATGCTATCCTATACTTTGTTAATCTCGAGTAAGCCCTCAAATCTAAGTTCACACCCTAAGTTAGTGCTTTTGCCGTCTATGGTACACTTAACTCCTCAAGTCTTCTTAATCCTAATTATAATTTAACTAAATAATCCTAGTAAAGGAAATCATAATTAGAGTAATAATTTCACTTACTAATTTCAAATTCCACGCTAGCTTGAGGGCAAAATTTCGAGCTTCCTTCGATTCCATTCTTTCTTCTGTCCTTAAGCTTTCGTTGGTTTCTATCTAAATGTGGCTATGGAGTTAAAACAAATATTAGATTAGATATTTTAACAAGGGGCATGGTGATGGGACTTAGGTGGCGTGAGGTCTCCTCATTTTAAGGAAGTTTTGTCCCCTAAGTTTTATCTTTAATTGTTTTGGGCCTAATGTTTAAATCCTAGCCCATTATAATTCCTATAACACAACTAATGTCATTATTAGTATTATTTACTTCAATTTCCCTTGCCTTATACTTTCGAAAATCATAAGTAAGTTAGGTGTCATGCAAGTACATAATTAATAAAATCATATAAGCACGAAATTAGCATACGAATGTGCGCACATTTATTGGCCTACTAGCTTACGGGGACTCGGGTTCTACACACGCTGGACAAAATTCAAACACAGTTGAGGCGCGGCAAGTTGAGGAATTCTAACAAGCAATTAATTCAAGGCTGCCAGCAAGAGCCAAGTTGAAGTCAATCTAAGCCGAATAAGCAATAAAGCAAATGGCACAGTGCGACCACTGTAAAGACCGGACAGACCCATTTCAGGTAAAGTCAATTAATGCGTTTTCCGGTATACTAGAGCTATCTCACAACGATCTTCAACATCAAGCCCAACTATAAATAGAAGGAAGCTAGCTGAAGACACTACTTCAACAACTACGAATTTTAGAATGAGAGAATTAGCTCAAGCTTTCAAAGCGTTAAATTGTTTAGCGAGAAAAGAATTAGGTGTTGTCATCAATGCACTAGATCGGAACGGTTAGTGAATGATTTATTTTTGAGGGACTGTGAAAAGCTCTTGAAATTAGACAGACTGTACAAAGCTGTCTAAGTGGTGTCTAGGAGTTTAGTTAGCAGAGTATAACTGCGAGGGTTGTATTGTGTGAGTCTAGCTAAGGAGGTTGTACGACGTAGGTTGCAAACCGAGGCTTCTAGTGATACTTTCCTTGCGGGGAAGAAAGGGAGACGTAGGAGATTTTGCTCCGAACTTCCATAAACAAATTCTGTGTAATTCGCAATCACATACACATCATACTTAACATTTGGTCTTGGTTCAAAACCGAACGGTTAGCTTCTGCACAAGTCGCACAAGAGAATATCAAGCACTGGTATCTAACCTTAATCGCCGGAAAGTCTAACAAGTGTTTATTCACCTCCCCTCTAAACACGTAACCGATCCTAACAAGTGGTATCAGAGTAGGTTGCTTGATATTCACCATTGTATTTACCATGACTGCTTCTAGTAAACTACCTATGTTTAGCAGGGAAAACTTCATGGAATGGAAGATTAGGATTATGACCATCTCTGCGCACAAGATGATGAGATGATAGATGTGATAACCACGGGACCGCTTGTTTTCATGAAGGTAAACCCACGTCATGCGGCTCAACCCGACGAGCCGCAAGAAGTCCAAAAAGAAAGGAGCAAGCTGACAACAGAAGACTCAACCGCGAAGGAGGTGTGGGCAAAACTCTGTCAAATTTGCGAAGGAAACGAGCAGACCAGAGAGAACAAACTCTTGGTCACCATTAAAAAATACAACGCCATAAAAATGAAGCCAGGGGAGACCATGGCAGATTTCGAGGAGCAGTTTTGCTCCATCATCAACGATCTCTCAGCACTTGGGAGACAAATGGAAAATAGAGACATGGCGATTAAAGCCACGAAAACGCTCCCATGAGAATGGACTTAAAAACAATGGCCATGCGTGAGTCGAAAGACTTAAGCAAACTAATACAGAATGATCTTTTTGCAGATTTGAAGGTCTACGAGTTCGAGCTCCAGACGAGACTGGAGGAAGTGATACCGGTTCAACCGTTCAAAGCCTTGGCTGTGGCAGAAACATCAACCTCAAAGAACGCTGAGGAGATGAGCGAAGAAGCAATGACTCTCTTCATCAAAAAGTTTGGGAGATTCATGAAAGGGACCCCAAACAAGATGGCACGAGGTAAGCATGCTGGAAAAGATGAAGATTCTAACGCATGCTTCAACTATGGCCGGACCGAACACTTCATTACTGACTGCCCCAAAAAGAAGAAAGAAAGACCAAAGGAGGCAAACAGATTCAAAAGCAAGAGAAAGTCTCGCGAGAGCCAGGCCAAGTCGGACGATACTGACTCAGATGAGTCGAGCTCAGAAGAAGAACTGAGCGAACATGAAAGCGAGGAGGAGCTCGCGTGCCTGATGGCAAGTGGACTGACTCACGAGGCTGAGTTCAGCTACGAAGAACTGATGGATGCTCTCCAGGATATGACCGAAGAATACCGAAAGCTTTACGACAAGCTCCAGGTAGCTGAGAAGGGCAAGAACCGGTACAGGAGGACACCGGATCCTTAGTTGAGAAAACCACTCAACTAGAGGAAGAAAACAGTAGGTTAAAGGAGGCCACCAAACAGAAGGCCTCTGAGAACCAAAAGCTGTCTACGATAGTCCAGTCATGGACTAAGTCGACGAGAACTCCCGACTGCCTTCAGAGCGTACCGAAGGACACCAATGATCAGACCAGTCTTGGTTATAAAGAGCGAAATAATGAAGAGCAGGCCTCGACATCAACCAACCGCCTGCCTCAAACAAGGTAACAAGGTTTGTCCGACAATCAGACTATACACCAAGTCTGGTTCAACATAACCCAAGGAGAACTGGACTTGGGTATAAATTGATTAATATTAATAATAATAATAATAATAATAATAATAATAACTATAATAATTCTAAACCCCTAGTCCCTCAGAGAAAAATTATACCGCAACCGGTGAGTGGGAATACTAATACAAAAATGTATAATATAATAATAAAACATACGTCTCACAGAGAAAGAAAAGATCCCAACAACTAAAGGGGAATCCGTTTTATAAAAATAACAGTTCAAAAGACAAAGATCGGAACCTCTGAGAAACCAAAATCAGAGATACCGGTCACATAAATACAATCACCCAAGAAACCGGTCATATAATAAAAATGAAATTACTAATATTTAATCGACCCTATCACACGAATATATGTTAGGGTCATCCAGGTCTGGATCCCTAAAAGTAATACCAGACCGAACCCAGAATAAAATGGGTATCAAAGAATTAGTTTGTTTTTGCAGGGACATATGCAGTAACTCAACCGGTCGAGTTGGTTTCTAGATAATGGCTGATGTCGACATATGACCGGTCGAAGACTTCGCACGGACATCTAACCCTTAGAAATGTCTACTTAGTTAAGAACCTACACTATAACTTAATTAGTGTCAGTCAACTTAGCGATACCGGGTATCAAGTCGGTTTTAGAAATGATAAATGCTTTGTTAATAACAAAGGAGGGAAAACTGTACTGACCAGATGAAGAACCGATGGCACCTATACAATTAACTGGAGTGAGCAAACTGCTCACATTCAAACGTGTTTGGTTGTCGGTGAGTCCAGATGTTGGCTATGGCACAAAGGTTTAAACCACATAAACGTCAAGACAATCTAAGTTTTAAGCAAAAATAACTTAGTTAGAGGTTTACCAAAACTCACATATGTTAAAGATAAAATCTGTTTAACATATCAGCTACGTAAACAGATCAGATAAAGAGTAAAGGAAACTTACTGTCAGACTAGTGTCTAGGTTTACTACATATCTGGGCCCATGTGGGCAGGCCTAGGGAAATGTCACAGGGATGAGATTCGAACCCAGGAAAAAAACAAAAAAGAATTAGCTAATATTTATATGTAGTATGGACTAGTTCGGTCGGTTGGAATTAAGGACCAAGAATCGATCGATTCCATGTATATAAAATACTAAAATCGCCAAGTAAATCAATAAGGGTTGAATCGGGCGACTATAGTATAAATTTACTGATTATTCGAAGCTGAAATCGGGCATGGGACATACTGATTTAAGGATCGGATGATTGATAGTTGTAATGTGCCAAATAGGGCATGTACATACAATCAAATTGGACCAATCACAATTTAGATAGTTGAACAACTAAAGGCACGCAAGGTTTGCTCAACATATGAGGAAAATGCTTAGTCACTTACTAGTCTTATCAATCACATATTCCAATACCTTAATCCTTATCAAATAAATCGAAGGAATGATAGGTAAAGATAATATAAGGAACTAAAAAGAATAAGAAATTCTCCATAAACATAATTTCATCCATAAGAAAGGCGTGAAGCCGAGAAGAATTGGCCAACTAAAGAAATCATAGCCATATAAGACTTTGGATTTTGGTAAGAAAAATACTACTTACGACTCTTGTAACTTTTAAATATAAGTTGTTAATTGTTACACTTCTATAAATTAATGAATCTCATAGAATCTTCATGTACCATAGACGGCAGAAACTCTAGCTTAAAGAGTAGATTTCGATTTTATGATAGTTGCTGAAATTAGGGTTTTAACCATCTTAAGTAAAAGATCATACTAACGTGGTTTCTTAGAATTATATGTGTTATGTCTAGGAAACTTGGTTAGGTAGAGGTCGAAATTATGAAGAATGAGACAGCTTAAAATAGCTAGAGTTGGAACCCTTGATCGAGTACAATAACTATTGGAGCAATCGGGCGAATTGTATTAAGGAATTAGTGTTTCGACCGAAACTTGGTTTAGTATAGGATCAAATCGGGCGAAATGTTAAGTGAATGGAAGGCTCGGCGAATGCAAGTATAATACATAGAAAATCGGCCGATTTGAAGACTCAATGATCGGGCGATTCTAAGGCGAGTTGATCGAGTCATTTAAAAGGTCATGAATCGGACGACTTGGAAGGCTCATGAATCGGGCGAAATGATGAGAAGCTTGGGGCTCGATGAAAGTGAAATGTTGGTGCATGGAATTGGGCAATTTAATGTGAACAAAGGCCACGGTGAAAGTTAGCTTGGCATGTGACTAAATCGGGCGAATTGTGGAGTTTTGAAAACCTCGGCGAAAGCAATCAAAGCATGCCACAAATCGGCGAAATGCTGGCTAATAATACTCGGCGATTTGGCTTATAGGCACCTCAAATCGATCGACTAATGTGTCCAAAGATCGGGTGAAATCAAGTCACTTCATTACACCTCCAATCAGGCGATTCAAGTTAAATAATGGACATAACGAAACCAAGGCTGAAATGGAATAAATCGGGCGAAACCAATAATCAATTCCAACATCAAGTTGGGCGATGTATAATACTTCTACACGTCTACAATCGAGCGAATCACCAAGCATAAGAAATCGGGCGATCCTTCATAAGGCCATGCTAGAGTTCGATCCAAATTTAGAACATGACTTATAAATGATCGGACAAAGCTTAGATGATCCTACCCCGACTTAACCTAGATTAGGAGTTGGAACCTAGGGTTTTAGTAATTTATAAGTCAAAAAAATTATTTCGATATAGGTATTTAATTTATGTATGACACTGATATGTCAATATTTTGTCTAAGGTTGAACGATAGGAAATTCCCGACGTAATAAATTTCATAAGCTTGGACGACACGTAAGTGGAAATTACAACTACAACACATAATCTTTACATGTATGACCTATGTGACAACGTGCTTCTATGACTGTGTGACCTTCTATGTAGCATAATTTATTTTACGTAATAACACGACACACATGTTAGCATGATTCATGGCATGAGCATGTGCACGCACGACTAGTATAAGAGTTAGGGAAAGGGAGTGTGCACAGTACAAGATCGCCTAAGAGCGATGAATAATTGCCGATATGGGCAATTGTGTCGACTCAATGTCGAGTCACGGCTCTTCTATGCTACCATGGCGATTCACGATGCCGAATTACCAGATTCACGAAAGGTAGGGAAAATACACTATGGCGATTCACGATGCCGAATTACCTGATTCACGATAGGTAGGTGAATACCCCGTAGCGAAAGATGCAACCTGGAGAATGCGACACGAGGGAAAAGCAACACAGAGGGAACCTCTGATGTTGGTGACCTCGGAGTTGGCTACCAGTGAGAAGCGTCCGCATGTCAGGCCGCATTGGGATGGAAGGCGACTTAGGGTTAAACGCAATTTGCGTACTTGGGTTTAGCCTCTCAGTGTGTGTACTGTCACTTATTTGTACTCTTATGAGATTGAGCTCTATAAATGGTGCATAGCAAGATAGAAAGCCGAGGGCCCAACATGAATGGAAAGAATAAGAAAGACGTGAGAAGTAGATAGCATTGGCACGGATGCCTTCGCTATTTAGGTCACGTGCATTGCATGCATGATTTTCACTTACTGAGCTTTATAGCTCATTCCACGTATTGTGTTGTAGGACCCCGCGATCACGTTACATGATCATTTTCACGGGGAGGCCTTTTGAAGCTTCCGGGGGCTTTTGAGATGAAAGTGTGTACATGGATGCGACGTCGTGGAGGCCTAGTAGATAACGTTATTTTGACACGCATGCACACTGTCCTTTGTAATTAGGACCCACGATTGTTTTGTAGAAAACTTTACGATTTCTTTACATAAAAGGAAAAAATTTATACGAAATTTCGCACCATCCATTTCTTTACTTCGACATTAGTTACGTAAACTAGTTAAGAAAGTAGTGGTGGAAAGCATGCCACAGGAAGTGCAAGTTTACTGAATGGATTGTATTATCTAAATGTCGAAGATAAAACAAAAACTGTGAATACAATCACCAACAAGCAAAAATTGGAGTCGAACTCGAGACTGTTGTGGCATTTTCGACTCAGTCACGCTGGAGAACAGAAGATTCTCAAGTTGGAGAAAACCGGCGTTATAAAGCCACTTGCGTCTGATCCCTATCCGACTGGTGAATCTTGTATCCTTGTGACCAAGTCGCCCTTCACAAGGACTTTCACAAGAGCCGCAAAACTTCTCGGTTTGATCCACACGGATGGTTGCGGACCGTTAGGGGTAGCAGCTCGCGGTAACTTCCATTATTTCGTTACATTCACTGATGATCACTCTCGCTTCGGCAAGGTGTATCTCATGAAGCACAAGTCTGATACTTTTGAATGGTTCAAAGAGTACAAGTCTGTGATATCCGAATAATTCCTAACCCTAGTTGGCCAATATGAATCATGCATTACATTCTCATCTTATGTTATTTACCTGCTAATATAATGTCCGCTTGTTATGCATATTATTTGAACTAATTGCCGTGCATGCTATGTGCATTTTAGGAATTTCATGTTATTAATTTTAGCATTTTAATATATTTAAATCCTAGGAATTTTGGCATGAGAAATAGTATAGTAAGTCATTAGAGGCGAATAGTTACATGTGTCTAGTTAATATTTTGATATAATAATAATAAATAAATAATAATAAATAATAACTAATAAATAAGTTAATTAATAAATTAGAATTATTTAGCTTAGTCATTTTAGTCAGTTTTCGTGTATGATACATGTCGAGTGATAAGAAACGTGTCAATTACTAAGCACTACTAATTATACGTGTCCGCGGGTAAACGCCGCTAGTTATACGTGTCGATTGCTCGGTGTAATTAGATGCGTATAGATAATACATTTATGAAATTCATGGGTACCATTGAAAATATATTTTTACACTTGCACTTTATTTTAGAAATATATATCTATACGTATATTCATGTATAATAATATCAAAATACCATTATTTTTTTGAAAGGAATTCCATCAAATCACAAATAATATTAAAAATGTTCTAAGTACAGCAAATAACATTTTTATGTGGCGTAACAAGCAAGTTAACCTAGTTATTATCACTTAGCTACTTAGCACAAAAGGGTTTGTGTTACACCGCCTTAGTCCCCTTTAATTATCAAAATTCGTTCTCCTTCCATCAATTGCTCTTGGCCCTCTCTTTTCAGCTCGTCCATGTAACTTCAAACCTCCTCTAATCCATAGCAAATCAGCTCTTAAAGGTAACAAGTTCATAATAAAGAGAGGTTAAGATTACATGTGTTATGTAGAGGATAGTGTGTCAAGCATGGCTATATAGTAGATTTCGTTTTTTTAACTTCTCCTTATACTGAATTGCTCATTTAAAAATATATATACCTACTTTATATATATTTAAATGTGGTCATACACTTCCATGAAAACAGGTCGGACGAAAGCAACTTAAATAACTAAATTTAGAGATGACAGGTAAGCGACCGTCCCACGCAACTACGACACATGAACCTAGCTTTATTTGTATTATTGTGATATATGTGCTATGATTTATTTGATTACTTGGAAGGTACGAATTATTTAGTATTAATAATTGTACCTCAGGCGCGAGTCGCCATATACGTTGTTTAATTATTTGTTGAGATATGACCTTATGTGATTTGAGTTGAACTATTTGTTAGCCCAAGTGATTTGTGTGTATGTCATTGGGCGCGAATTACTGTTTCGAATATGAGTGTGATATTCCTTGCATATTGTGCACCGTTTCTGTCAGGACCCGTCGTCCTCATATTGTATTCTATCGAAATCCTAAGTGCCTAACGGTGCGCTATCGTGCTTAGACGTAAAAATGCGGATAATGTTTTTCCATTTAAAACTTGTAAGACATACATACAAGATAAAAGAATTCCTTAATTCATTCTACATTCTTCAAGTCCTATTTACAAGTGACGTGTGTACATGCACAGCAAAAACTCCTATGCGCCCGGCCTTCACAGGTCGTCATCCATACACACACTTCCACCCCAAAAGCAGCCGGAAGCTCCAAAAGATTGGCCTTGCACCATAAACGGATCACGTACTGTGATCGCTAGTACCTACAACACGTAACGTAAGGAATGAACCACCGTGGCTCAGTAAGCAGAAATGATGCATGTATGCACGTGCCCTAGCGACGACAATCCATGCCATCGCTTTCTAACGCTCATACTCATTTTAGACTCGTACGTCATATGGGCCCTCGGCTTTCTATCTTACTATGCGCCATTTCATATAGCTCTAATCCACGTGGGATTCTTACATATGTGGAGGTTCGCACACTATAAGGTCACCGGAAGGAATCTTCCCTTACTAAGTGTGGCCTCCACGCTGACGCCTCTCACTGGTAGCCAACACCGAGGTCACTAACCCCAGAGGTTCCCTCTGTGTAGTGCATGCCTCGGGTCGCATCCTCCAGGTTGCATCTCCCGCATACGGGGTATTCCCCCTGCCTATCATAACAGGCAAATTGGCATCGTATCGCCATGGTCGCATAGAAGAGCCGTGACTCTTCATTGAGTCGACACAGACGCCAATATCGGCGAATATCCATCGCACACAGGCGATCTTATGCACGCTCGTACCTCATGTCTTTCGTACTACTTACGCGTGCAAATGCTCATGTCATGTTCATATAATATGCATATCATGTCTTCATGCATAATGAGTATCATATCTAACAAGGTTCACATAGAGTCACAAAAGCACGTATCACGTAATCATTGCGCAGGTAAGTTACATGTCGTAGTTGAATTTCTACTTACATGTCGTCCAAGCTTTAATTACCGTACTTTCCCGTAACCTCCTAACGTGCGACCCTTTAAATAAAAAGGTTAGAACATTAGTACTTTGCCATCCTTAGCTAACTTGTCAAAATAACTAATTTTCGTCATACTAGTTATTTAGACTTACATTAATTCCCTAAATTCCAAGCCATTCGATTTGTCTCAATAAATTTCCTAAGTCCTTTGATTTCCATCCTAGACTATGTTAGAGTTTAATTTCGACCCTTACTTATATATCTCGGCGAAGGTTTATCAATTAGGATTTAGTTTCGATCGAAACTTCTATTTGCCCGATCCCACCTAAGTTGCTACCCTTAAATAAATTCTAAGTTAAAGCATTGCAATTCCTTTCATGAAAAGCTCGGCGAAAGTTGGAAATTGTTAGTGTTGCATTTCGCCCAATGAGTTTCGCCCGATTCTTCACAACTTAGCGTTAGTTTTGCCGAGTTCCGACGTCAGTGTGCCATTATCAGGGCTTCGATCGATACCACGTATGGTTAAAAGATCACTTTCGATCGATATGGTGGGGCATGGGATAAGGTTTCGATCGATTCTAGCACATTAGGGTTAGTTTCGGTCGAAACTCGTGGGTCACTCGATTGTGCTCACTTTCGATCGATGGAATGAAATGTGAGAGGGGTTTCGCCGTGCTCTTTCATCACCATGACGTCATCTGCCTTTCGCCCGATTGGTGTGCATCAAATCCCACTTTCGATCGATGGGTGTCGTGGTTTGGTTTCACCCGAAACCACGCATAGTGAAGAGGTGAGTTTCACCGAGCAATTTCATCATCGTGACATCATCCCGGTTTCGCCCTACGTTGCATGTGTGTGTGAGTGAGTTTTCCCCGTGTCTGACGTCATCATGGCGTCATCTAAGTTTCGCTCGATGCCATGCATAGTGGTTAGCCACTTTCGATCGATTGCATGAGCTTGGGGTGGGTTTTCGATGGATTCTAGGGTGTTAAGGTGAGTTTCGGTCGAAACTCATGGGTCGCCCGAATTACTAATCTGAAAATTAATCAATCGAAACTTATTTCCCTACTTTCGATTGAAAGCCCTTTTGACTAGCTACTTTCGATCGAAACTCAAGTTCATTGCCCATCGAACTACTTTCATATCATTAATCCAGTCGAAACTCCTAAATCCCATCCTTACTTTTACCTTAGAATCGTGGGGTTCCTACTCAAGGGCAAAATTATAAGTCCTAAGTCATACAATGAACCATACGATCCTAATTTGCCTAAAGTAACGACCTTGATATGAGTTTATACTTCACACCTAGGGTTTTCTCATCTTTCTCACACCTAATTTTCCTAAGCTTTGTGACTATCGTGTGATTAAGCATCTAAGGATTTCTAATTTACGGAATTTGCAAAGTTTAGGGTTGATATTTGCTTACCGACTTGAGACGTTGGCTACTTGAAATGTTCTTGGATTGAACTCCTCTCGACCTCTTGCTCCTTGTTCCATTTTCGTGAGTTTTCTTAGGTGTGATTAGGATAGTGTGATTGTTTAGTTAGATATTTTCTTACATATGGTGGGTGAAGCATAGGGTAGGTGTGGTTCTTCCCTAAATTAGGGAATTTTGTCCTTAAAAGTTTGACTTCAATGTGTTGGGCCTAAGTATAAAAATTATAGCCCAAAATGGTGTAGTCTAATTTCCATCCTAGCCCACTATCATCAACTAACTAGTTTCATCACGCCTCTTTCCTTCATTATTTTCAAAAATCCCTCTCATGAGCTTGGGGTCATCGTAAGCACATAGTCAAGGGCACATATTTGCACGTAATTCTCATAACAATCACGAGCACAAAACTCGCGAAGTCACGTAAACATATAACATGCGCGCAAATAAACACGTAATCATTTAGGTCATGAACATAATTTATTGGCCAACCTAATTTGCGGGAACTCGGGTCCTACAGTTTCATTTACATCGAGTCATTTACGTCGCTTTGGACGACTGGCGATGAGCATGTGAGGAATTTCATATAGTCGCTTTGGGCGAGACTGATCGGTGAGGTGCATTATGTTCTTTTGTGAGACGATACTACGATACGCGGGGAATCTCGTGGTGGAGAAGACCGCCTTCGATGGGATGGTCCACTCGAGCCCTTTCCCTTTTGGCGGTACCGTGCCCTTATTGGCCCGACGTGACGACATCTTTTCTGGACGGGTGAAAAGACCGTGCAGTGCAGAATTGATATTTATGGGCCTCATTGAGATTGATTGAGCTCTTCGGTATCGTAGTATTAGGTCTCAGGGCCCATATTGAGTGAATCATCTTGAGGGTATGACTGCATAGTTACGAGAGCATGAGTGGCATATAGCATACCATGTTGCACTTGATTCATTCGAGGAATTCATATCGCAGGCCGATATAATTCCGAGCATATTTTACATGATATATTATTATGGCATTAGCTTACTGAACAATTAGCTCACGTCGTTCATGTGTTGTAGGTGAGCCCGATGATGTTGTATGATATTCGCTTTCGAGGCTAGCTGTTGAAGCTCCCACAGACTTTTGAAATGGCGTGTACATGGATGACGACCTGTGGGCGAGCGAGTTCTTTTGTTTTGGGTTTGTATAGTTTTATATTTATCGTTGGGGTGTGTTTGGTCATACTTTTGGACACCGTTATGTAGGTGTATATATATGTTATAATGGTCGAGTCGAGCTGCGTAGTTTGTTATGTTAGTTGAATGTTGTGGGTGAACCATTTCTTTTGAAAGTAATGTTATTTAACTACGAATTTGCGGGTCTATTGGTTTGGTGAGTAGGTTTGAGTGGTCGGGTATAGGGGTTATCGACGATTTTTCAAACAGAACTCTTGCATTTTATTTTACGAAGTCGTATTTTAATAGCCCTTAGAGTCATATGTTAGTGTAGTGGCGTGGGGCGCCACGAAGTATTTGGTAGAAAATCAGACTGGAAAGAGCATTAAAGTCGTTCGATCAGATCGAGGCAGCGAGTACATGAGCCTCGAGTTTGACGAGTTCTTGAAAGAGAACGGGATCATTTCATAGATGACACCGCTCGTAACACTGCAGTTGAACGGTGTGTTCGAACGCAGAAATTGAACTCTGTTGGATAAGGTTCGATCTATGCTGAGCTATACAGACCTGCCTATATTGTTGTGCGGTCATGCCCTGTTGAGAGTGGCACACATTCTGAATAGATGTCCTTACAAAGTCTGTCGATCGTATTCCGTATCAGATATGGACAGGACGAAAACCGAGCTTGAATCACATTAGAATTTGGGGTTGCTTCGCATTCGTGAGAAAGCTCAAGACAGATAACTGGAATCGAAGGCTGTGAAAGGTCATTTTGTCGGGTATCATGAGGATTCCATGGGATACCAATTTTACTTCCACGACTATCAGAGAATCGTTGTAGCCCTTCAGGCTCATTTTCTCGAAGAAGAGTTCGTTCGAGAAGGTGGAGCAGGTCGCGAAGTAACTCTTCGAGAGTCCAGCACTTCCACAGACTCCAGTGTCGGATGACACCGTAGAGCAGTTAGAGACGCAACCTGAGTTGCGCAGGTCGGTTAGAGTATCTCTCCAGCCTGAGAGATACAGGATGGTCCACATCGAGCACGATGTTACTGCGATGGAAGTGAACGTCGGAGACAATCCCACTACCTATGACAAGGCAATCAGGGATAAAGATTCGGATAAATGGCTTATAGCTATGCAAGACGAAATGGATTCTATGCATGAAAACCTAGTCTGGACTCTAGTAGACCTCCCAGATGGTTTTAGACCCATTGGGTGTAAATGGAACTACAAGAGAAAGATTGGATCTGATGGATTCGTTGACACATAAAATCTAGGCTTGTGGCGAAAGTGTACCGTAAAAAAGAGGGCATTGACTGTTAGGAGACTTTTTCGCATGTCGCTATGATGAAGTCCATTTGAACATTGCTTGCGATAGCTGCACACTATGACTATGAGATCTGGCAGATGGATGTGAAAATTGCGTTCCTAAATGGATACCTCAAGGAGGAAATATATATGGAGCAGCCCAAGGGTTTTACATCGCAAGGAGATGCTCATAAGGTTTGTAAACTGAACAAGTCAATTTACGGACTTAAACAAGCCTCCAGAAGCTGGAATCTTAGGTTCGATGAAGTGTCAAGGGCCACAGATTCTTAAAGAACGAAGATGAACCTTGCGTCTACAAGAAAAGTAGTGGGAGCAAAATATCTTTTCTCATGTTATACATGGACGACATCCATTTGATAGGAATTGTTGGAATGCTCTCGATGGTTAAAGCGTGGCTTTCGACCAAATTCTTCATGAAAGACTTGGGAGAAACTACCTACATCTTGGGTATTCGCCTTTATAGAGATCGAGCAACTCGTATATTAGGACTCTCCCAGGCCCTTTACTTAGAATAGGTCCTGAAGCGATATAATATGGACAACTCTAAGAAAGGGTTCATGCTTATGTGACATGGGATTCATCTTTCCAAGGCTATGAGTCCTCAAAATGAGCTGGAGCAGAAAGAGATGAATGGAATTCCCTATGCATCCGCAGTGGGTTGCTTGATGTACGCGATACTTTGCACGCGACCTGAGTTGGCGCACGCTGTGAGCGTAGTCAGTCATTTTCAGGCTAACCCTGGTAAGGAAAGTTGGATAGCAGTCAAGACTATCCTCAAGTACGTCAGACGGACTAAGAATATGATGCTGGTCTATGGTAATGGAGAATTGAAAGTGGAAGGGTACACGGATTCGGATTTCCAGTCTGACGTGGATGACCAAAAATCCACTTCAGGATTCCCCTGTACGCTCAACGTGGAGCGGTGTCTTGAAAAGTTCCAAATAGAGCACTACTGCATATTCCACCTGCAAAGCAGAGTATATAGCAGCCTCAGAGGCAGCTAAGGAAGGTGTTTGGATGAGAAAGTTCTTGGAAGAACTTGGTGTTGTTTCTGTAACAGATAGGCCATTGCCATTGTGGTGTGACAATACTGGCGCTATTTCTCAGGCGAAAGAACCGAGATCTCGTAGCAGGTCCAAATATATAGAAAGAAAGTACCACATGTTACGTGGATTCGTTGAGAATGGCTACATAGCCGTGCAGAAGATTGCGACCGCGGAAAACGTGGCCGACCCGTTCACCAAGCCTCTATCACGGGCATTGCTGGCTAGACATCTCGAAAAGATGGGTATTAGATACTGCAGTGCATGGCATTGAGTGCAAGTGGGAGATTGTTAGGAATATGCCCTCGAATGCTATGCGAGGATTAGATTGTATTGGGCGTTAGCTTATTTATCATTCGACATTTTGTGCAATAAGATATTTTCGTGTGTTTATTGAAAGGCATTGTTCGTTTATTGGACACAAAAGTTCTTTACTTAGCATCCGATAAAACAATAAATTAACAAATACAAATGTGTCGAGTTGAGTCACTGTTCTCAATTGGCATGAGAGAGAAAGGCACCAGTGGACTATTAACCTCGAACATCAAAAGTCCATAAGCTTGAGGCTCCAGTTGGGTGAAGGATATTTGTCGATGACCTATCGTATGCCGAGCTTGGAAGCGGAGGTAATGACTTGTGATACGAATCGAATCAAGGAATTGAATCGTTTCCTGGACAATGACTCACATGTCGTACGATCGAACATGGCTTATTTCTCAAGGAGTGTCAATGACCGACGACAACACTATAGTAGTCTACGTGAACCTTAGACCGAAAGGGCTTTGACGAAGTTGACGTCGAAGTCTAGACTGTCACTGGTTCCACTCGGCCCGATTTGCTGTTGCATGGGTCAGCGGGCCAGATGCGGTCTGGATAACGATTTGTGATTGCCGAGCTCAGACCACCGAGTACGAATTCATAGTCTCGCAAGTAATGGAGATAAGTGTCTTATGAGAACGGCGACAGGAAATTACGAAATCCTTGGCCAAGGTATTGAACTAACTCATGTTAGACGTGGAGGTTAGTTTGGTAATTTGCCTCGTCTCCGTTTCATCATAGAATCGAGTTTAGTGAGTTTGACATAGACCATGGCTCTCACTCGATTGGGACACAGCTAAAGGGTTCATCATAGAATCTAGGATTAAATTTCAAATTTTAATACCATATATAAAGATACTTAGTTGGACTTGGTATTTAAGTTAGTTGTCTAATTATGGTAAGTTTCCTTGTATGCATTTTAAATTCAAAAGGGGAGAGATATATATGGCAAAATTCTCTCAAAACCTTTAAGAGTAAAAATAGAAAATCTCAACCTGTGAAGATTTCAATCCTAACCATTATAAACAGGGCAGCCCTATTTCATAATTCAAGAGTGATTTTCGAAATTACTAAGGCACAAAGCACACACCGAACGCACACACTTTTCTCCCACGCGACGGCTCAGTTCTCTCAGGTTATCTTTATAGAACTGATTCAGTGGTACACTGCAAGGTCGGCGTGACGATCTAGTGCCATCCCCATCATCGACGAAGTCTTAAAGAAAAGGACGATGAGCTGCCACTCGCTTCAACTGGTAATTCAATACGGGTTTGACCCGCCCTATTACGTGTCTATGTGTTGCTATTCTGATCCGAGCTACGAGGGCAATCGCGGAACTCGGATAATTTTGTTCCGTACCGTACCCGGGGACGTGGCATCTCCTGGAGACACCGGGTAACCCAACAATAGGCCCATGCCAAAACCCGACAAAGAACTCCAAAGGATTTAAAGACCTCGCCTTCTTCGTCTAAATCCTATCAATTCCAAAAATCTTCTAAGATCCCAAAAATTCCCAAACCCTCTCAGTTAGAAAAAGCCTCACACCCAGAAACCAAAAACCAGTCAATCTTCTCCAAGAATAATCAAAACCGTCCAATAAACTGCTGCACAACTAGCTGGCCAAAGCAGTTCTGGGCAAGGCTGGGCCTTCCGGCATGCTGAAAATCAAAAAGATTCAAGCCATGGTGGTCGTCTCCAACGCTAGAAAAGCAGAGCAGGGCAAAAGGGACTTCGTAGCCCTTGACAAATGGCTCCAACGCTAGAAAAGCATAGCATAGCAAAAATGATCTGGTAGTTCTTGAGAAAGCTTCTGCAAGTGGATCCTCAATTTGGCAGAAGCAGGAACATCGGTGGAGATCGACAAGGTTGGGAAACTGAGCTACCAAGAACTGTACCGACCACTCAAAATGTTTCCGCTCCTACAGGATTATGCACAACAACGAATGTCACCCTCGGAACAGGAACTTCCTCCCTCAAATCGGTCCAGTGATTGTCAAAACGGGGGAAGGTACCACTGCATGATGGAACAAGCAGTACTGAGGAATCAGAAGGCCAGATCAGACCGAACGAAGCCAAACGGGACGTACAACCAATCAAACAAGGAGATTGAGAAACTAGCCAAGTCTAAGGACCTCTTTCCTTGACTCTTATACTAGCCGTACGTGCATATGCTCATGTCATGAATATGCGTTCATGCCATCATATAATGCAAATTAATTACATAAGAAATCACATAATTCATGGAAGCCACATAAAATCATAAAAACACGTAACACATAATTTCATGCACATACAATTATGTGTTGTAGTTGGGGCTTCCACTTACCTGTCGTCCAACCTAAATAAGTTTAATGCTCCGGGAAATTCCTATTTTACGACCCTTAAATAAAAATATTAAAGTATCAGTATAATATCTAAGTTAGACGACCTTTTCGAAATAAATTGGTTTGACTATTCTATATTGCTGGGAAATACCTTCTGTTTAAAAATAATATTTTAAAATATTAAGTCGTCGAATTAATAGTCTAAGTTAAGTCAACGCTCGATTTTTGGTCAAATTAGGGTAATACAAGTTTCGATCAAAATTAGTGTCGCCCAACTTTGAATTCGCCGGGTGTCACCCAAACATTAAATCGCCCGATCCTAATTAATTTACATAACACGGCGAAACTCTTCTTATATAAGACTGATTCGCCCGAAACTCATATAATAGTCAAAATCAAGTCAATCATAAATTAGATAGAACGTCTCGGCGAAACACATTGTCGCCCGATACATGAATTTCTACATTTGGTCGAAGGTTGTCTTCTTTATAAGGGCTGATTCGATCGAAAGTGAATTAATATAATGGTCTAAATCGGTTCATTATTTACATATTATATATATCACTTCGCCGAAAGAGGGTTTCGCCCGATACTTCACTTAGCATAGATCCAATCGAAAGTCATTCCCTACTTACAAAGGTTATCACAGTTTGTATACTATCTCTAAGCTTGATTAAAATATTATTTCTAGTATCCTAGACACAAGGTTTATACCACGAAATATACAAATTAATAACAATTAATACTTAGGTTGCACGGAAATTCGTGTAAGCTCTTGGATTCAATCAAATCTTGCCTCCTCTATGGTTCTCATAATTTACACTATTCATAAGCATGATTAAAATACTATTTGCAATACCCTAAGTATGAAGTTTAAACTCAAGAATATATGAATTAATAAGTGCAAATTGAACGCACGAAAGTTCGTATCACCTTATCCATTCGATCGAAAGCTTCACGCTCTCATATACCTCGATTCTCAACTTATATGGTCAATTCACCCAGAAATTTTTGAATCCTATAATTCTTTCTGTTTTAAAATTGTTAGTTCTACTCCGAAGATGAAGTTATAAACTCTGTAAACATGCTATAACATACGGATTATGTCCTAATCTAAGTAAATACTCTAGGACGAATTTATACCACAAACTAGGGTTTTTACCGTCTGTCTTACGCCAAAATTCCCTAAGTCTCATTAATTCTCTCCCTTGGATTTCTGGTTCTTTTTTTTTTCCTGCACAAGATTTAAGTAATTACTATTAGGGTTAGTCTCTCATTCCAGAGTTTGGGATTTTCCTTAGAAATATTTTAAACACTCGAAGAGTTTTAATATTCCTAGGTCTTCGAAATTTTAAGGGTTTGTATAAATACTTAAACAGCTATTCACTTTTGTGTTTTATAATCCTTAGAACATGTTGGTATTCAAGTAAAGCATAAAATTAAGGTAAGAAAGTATACCTACTTCCAAGCTTACGAAAGAGTCTTGAATTTCTCCTTTGATGTTCTTAATGGTCTTTATCTTATGATCGTACTTTTTCTATGAATTACTCAATCTACTAGATCAACATGGGAGCTTGGAAATTAGTGATTGAGTTGACAAGTAGGTGACTAAGCTAGTATCTTTACCTCACATGTTAAGAAATCCTTACGTGGCTTTTATTTATTCAACTCTACATGAGTAATGATTGGTCTAAATTCAATATTATATGTATCGATTGAAGCTCTTTTTAACGTACATAAATCGATCGAAACTATTACTAAGCCTTGTGAATTGATCGATTTAATTTAAATATATTCAATCATGGCACACAACAATAATCGATCGATTCCTCTCTTCACTTGTTCTCGGCGATTGTAGTAGTCAGATATAAAGGAATCGGTCGATTTTCCTTACCTCAGCAAAAATTCACTTATAAAGCTTGAAATCGATCGAAACCTACTCCTTAAGGTTTATTTAAATTCTATATTACCGCTACTATTCTCATTTCTTACGATCGCTTTCAGGCAAACAAAGGAGAAAGCCTTCAACAAATGTTCCCTCGATTCCTCATCCTACTAAATGACCTGAAGATGAACGGAGTCACGAAAATGTAATGGAGATCAATATCAAGTTCCTCGGCTTGTTTCACCCAGAATGGGAAGCGAAGGCTATGATAATGAGACAAGTGAATGACTTGACCAAGACTAGCATCCACACATTATTCGACTGCCTTAATAAACATCCAACTACGTGGAGAAAATGAGGGATGAAGCTAGACCAGCTGGAAGCGACACGCTCGCACTCATGTCTGAACGACAACCCAGAAGGCCATCAAAAGATAAGGAGATTTTGCAATCATCCCAAATTTCAGAAGGAGAGACCATGATGGAGAACTCAAGGAGTTCACGAAACATGGGGAAATCAAGGAGCTTGCAAAACAACTCGCATTAATATCAAGCTTTGTGCAGACGAAATTCTAAGCCTGGATCCTCATCCAACTGACAGAGAACCTCTTCTAATACAAGGGAAAAGATCAAGATGAAGAAACTAATCCTGTGAATGCCCCTCAAATCGGAGAATGCTTTAACTGCGGGAAGCCTGGACATTTTGCCAGAGAAAGCAGAATGCCCAAGAAAGAGGATGTCAATTATTATCGAAGAAAAGTTCAATTGGCCGAGCATAAGGATCGGGTAATGGTCTTGATGGCAGAACAGGATCATTGGCATGAGGACACCTCCGACAGCGAGGAAGAGAACATGACGCTGATGGCCAGACTGGACGAAAAGGAGGATGGAGCTGAAGCTTTAGGAAGCGACTCAGAAAGGGAAACCTCCAGCAACTCAGACATGGTTGAGGTAAGCGAAGCTGATTATGACTCCTTACTTAAAATGAAAGATGAATTCTTAACTCTATATAACTCGAACAAACAAAGCAAAAAGAAAACTAGAGAATTAGAAGCAAACCTACAAAATAATCTAGAAGTCTTAGATAAATTTAGGTATGATTACGCATGTGAGAAAAATCTAGTATTAGTAGCCAATGAGAAAGTCGCAGAAATGGAAGCTCATATGCTAAAATCCGAAGCTAAACCCAAGGAACTAACTGTAGAATACACTTTGTAATTATGCTTTGATTTTTTATTTAACTATCTTTGTAATTAGAGGTGTTTCTTGTATTTGTTCATATTCTAGGACTAGATTGTTATTCATACCAAGTTTGTTTGGTATAAGTACTAGGGTTGTAAACGAACCGAGCTGCTCGCGAGCTTCTCGCAAACAGCTCGGTCAAAGCTCGGCTCGAGCTCGGTCAAAACCGAGCTCGAGCCGAATTTATATGGGCTCGATAGCTCGCGAACAGCTCGGTCAACGCTCGGCTCGAGCTCGGTCAAAATCGAGCTCGAGCCGAGCTCGAGCCGAATTTATATGGGCTCGATAGCTCGTCGAGCCTTATCGAGCCCACAATTATTTATTTTTATATTTTTATAATATTATTACTCAAAAGTCCTCCAAAATATTCTTATTATATAAAAAGCCCTAGTTAGCTTCACATCTACATCACTTTTCTCTTTGCAAAAACCCTAGCAGCAGCTAAATATTTCCCATCTCCCTTTAACAATATTGCTCATCTTTTTACTGTTAATCTTCCATCCATTCGCAGCTCGAGCTCGGCTTCTTCATTTCGTTCTCCACTCTTGTTGATTAGCAGCTCATAGGTGCTCTGCCCCTCTGTTGCGCCGGAGCTAGTGAATGGCCTGGAGTTTGGAGCCATGGCGTCTATGATGGGCAGACCGGCGAAGCTCCGATGGGTACAGGTGGCGCCGGTTTCTTCAAACTGTGAGTCCTCTGGTCAACCTCTAGCGCCTTAAGGAATCACCGCCGAGATGGACCTCAAACTCCGGCGAGCGTTGAACTCTTACTGAACCGATTTGGGAACAAGCAGCTTCTCTATGCCGTAGATGAACCCATCGGAAGCTGCTATGTGTATTTTTGTTATGTATTTTTGTTCAAAAAATTAGGCCATAATCGAGCTAAAATTTGAGCCGAGCTCGAGCATTTCGAATTGTTTTATTTGATGTAATTCGAGCCGAGCTCGAGCAGCTCGATAAATTGTCGAGCCGAGCTCGAGCCTTGATTTTTAATGCTCGATCGAGCTCGAGCCGAGCTCGAGCCTGCCATATATTTTATCGATCCGAGCTCAAGCTGGGCCATGTTCGGGCTCGGCTCGGCTCGTTTACACCCCTAATAAGTACATTTGTGAACATTGAGCTGATTAGAGAAAGTTAGAGATTTGATACAAAAGGCTTGCAATTCAATTTCTAGAGAGAGAAATTAAGAAACTTTCTCACACTAACAAAAATTCTCTCTCAAGCTCTTAACGAAAAGGTATTTTGCCGAGAGGTAATTGATTCAATTCTGATCGAAATGCTAAGAATTGAAGCCTAGGATCGTAGAGCTGATTAATCGAGGACCTAACAATTGGTATCAGAGCAGATTCTTTCTGATTTGAATCGAAATTGTTAGGATTTGGATCGAATTTCATTTTCTGGAAACTGTTCCGTGCGAAAAACAATTTTGACGCGAAATTCAAATTCGATCTAATTGCTTAATTATGTGATTATTTGAACTGATTTCGATGTTTCTGTGCTCGGTTAAGTGTTAGAAACCAATTACGACTAGATCAGTAGCGTTTGAAACTTCGAATTTGAAGAATTCATGAATCTGGAAAGTTACTGTTCGCGCAAAGAACTTGTAGAACACGTTATAATTTTGATTAAATTCGACATATTCTGCCTCAAGGATGTTTCCTACGTCAAAGGCCTCCGTCATAACTTGTTCAGCATAGGCCAGTTCTGCGATAAAAGATTCCAGGTGGTCTTTCTTACACGATCAACCTAACGTCCGTACGACCTTTGACAGTTGTTTGCCTCATCTCTCAGACTACAATTCAGAGGAACAGCCTATGGCATCAACGCATGTCACTATTAAAGCTCTTCAACGACTCTCAATAAAGAAGTTGGTCTACGGTCTGCCAACGATAACGCTACAAAAAGAGCATCAATGTTCGGCGTGTCAACTTGGAAAAATGAAGCGACCCTCTCATCACATCAAGCCAGTTTCCTCTACTTCACGTCCTTTGGAAATACTTCACATTGACCTCTTTGGACCAATGCAAACACAGAGTATCAACGGATGCAAGTATGCGTTGGTTATAGTGGACGAGCTACACGTGGACGAAGTTCCTCCGAGCAAAGGATGAGACAGGGGACTTGATCGTAAATTTTGTGAACCCAACTCAGAATCTATTGCAGTAGCTATCCAAGTCATTCACACGGATAATGGAACTGAGTTCAATAACAAGTTTCTCAGTGACTTCCACGAGAAACTTGGGATTAGTCAGCAATTCTTAGCCGCAAAGACGCCTCAACAGAACGGGATAGTCGAAAGAAAGAACCGGACTCTAGTGAAGCCGTGCGTACGATGTCGATTCACTCTGGCCTCCCACAATTCCTTTGGGCTGAAGCAGTAAATACCGCCTGTTTCACTCAGAACAGGACGGTTGTTCACAAATGCTTTGATATGACTCCGTACGAGATTATTAGCAAGTGCATACCCAACATCTCCTTCTTTAAGGTCTTCGGGTGCAAGTGCTTTGTGGCGAACGATAGAGAGCAACGTGCTAAGTTCGACCCTGAAGCACCGAAGCTACATTCATCGGGTATTCTTCAACCTCTAAGGCGTACCAAGTATACATCAATTCCAATCGATCAATTAAGGAAAGCTACAATGTCACTTTCCAAGAAGTGGAAGAAATGGCTCTTGATCACATCAGTTTAGGACTCGTGCCTAACCGGATGGTTTCTGACCACGACAGTTCAGAACACGTGCTTACTGGTGTGTTTGCACAAGACCAACAAAGAATGGCAACAACACAGCCTTCAACTTCAGAAGAAGCTATGCAAGTAGCTCTAGAAGAATTCGCTCTTCCAGCATCTATATCGGCCGAACAACCCAATTAGCACACCGACGGTGGAACCCCTACTAGACGAAGCCGATATTCTGATTGCTTCAACTGTCCCCACCTCACCCGATTCCGAATTACCACAGAGTGCTGCTAATCCAACGGTGGATGGTGAGGAAATATCATCAGAGTCGCTCAACTCAAGTGCAGAAATTGAAATACCTCATCCAAATGAACAACCTGATATCACTGGAAATCTTGCTCCACCAATGGCTGATGCCTCCAGCTCGGCCTTGCCTCATGAGCGCAAGTAGACTCGAGCTCATCCAGTCGCTCAGATAATTGGTAATCCTTACTGTTGACTCGCTCTCTCCCCAGGCGATCCATTGCAAGATTGAGTCTTTAGCCGATCGCGTTACGTTCTATGCTTCATTTATCTATGGTAGAAACCAACGTGATGAAAGGCGGGAGTTATGGGATGAGCTGGAGGGTATCTCTCAAACACGAGCTGGGGTTCCATGGCTCGTTATGGGGGATTTTAATGCAATACTCAACCCGCATGAAACACGGGGTGGAGCACCAAACTCTGTTGACTGTAATGACTTAGCCAATTGCTTCATAGCGGCTGACCTAGCTCCTGTGCCACGCATGGGGCCGTTCTTTACGTGGCATAACCATCAACAAGGGTCGGCTGTGATATGGCGGAGACTTGATCGGATGGTGGCTAATCCGACGTGGTTCACTATGTTTACGGACGTCCACTACAGAGCAGACATGCCTGCGACAGCGGACCGTAACCCGTTGGTACTTCAACCGGCACAGGGGGAGAAAAGGAGGGGAGTATGTTACCGTTTTGCAAATTTCCTAGTAGGGGATGAGCGATTTCTTCCTTTAGTGGAGCATGCATGGCAAATGGACGTGCAAGGGTACCCTATGTATTCTGTACTACAGCGTCTGAAGATGCTCAAACCACGACTCAAGCTTCTGAGGAGGGCCAAGGGTGACCTCACGAGGAACGTTGCTATGGCTAAGGAGTACCTGCACTTGGCACAGGAATTCACCACGATGTATCCTCGAGAGTGTCGGTTCCAAGACCTAGAGCGTTCGTGCCAAAACTTGTATGCCCATGCGGTGGTAATAGAGCAATCACTACTGCGGCAAAGATCCAAGATCTCATGGATGAAGGATTGCGACCAATGCTCGTCTTTCTTTTTCAAGAAGATTGCGACTCGTCGAGTGGTTAATCGTATTTTTTCGATTGAGGACGCTAATTGCAACCTTGTGGAGGGTGAGGCACAGGTGGCGCATGAGCTGATTAGATACTACCAGGCGATGCTTGGAGAGTCAATACGTGCCACACCCATTGGTGCTACGGATGTGGCAGATTTCTTGCCACGGCGGTTAAGTATGGCTGTTGCGGCCCACATGGTACGACCTGTGACTCCAGGTGAGGTGAAATCTGCGCTACACTCTATTGGGAAGGACAAATCACCGGGCCCAGATGGGTTCACCTCGGCATTCTTTTGCGCTGCATGGGACATCGTGGGAGGTGATATTACATACGCTGTGATGGAATTCTTCCGCACAGGGTATCTACTGAAGGAGCTTAACAGCACTCTCATTACACTCATTCCCAAAGGAGAACCTCCACGACGAGCATCGGATTATAGACCCATCTCCTGCTGTAATGTCCTTTATAAGATTATATCGAAGATTTTAGCTGCGCGCATGAAAGTCCACTTGGGAGATTTGGTGCATCCTACACAGACGGCATTCATACCAGGCCGGCGAATTTCTGATAATATACTGTTGGCCCAGGAAATCTGCCATGGCTACAGGAGCAAGCATCTGCCAGAACGGGAAGCTTTTAAGGTCGACTTGGCCAAGGCCTACGATCGGGTTGAATGGGACTTCATTCGTGCTATCTTCGAGGCGCTGAATTTCCATCCGACGTATATTGGATGGATCCGTAGCTGCTGCCTCACGACAACTGGTTTCTCCATTAATGTTAATGGCCGCGCTGAAGGGTTCTTTACAGGGAGACGTGGTCTGCGCCAGGGGGACCCTATATCACCATATATCTTCACTATGGTCATGGACGTCCTTCATGGAATCCTCCAGAAGAGGATTGTGGCTAACAGCGGTTTCCAATTTCATTGGCGCTGTGAAACCACGTCCCTCTTTATGCTTACATTTGCGGATGACTTACTACTCTTTTCGAATGCTGATATTACCTCAGTTGGAATTCTAAAGGAAGGCTTGGAACATTTTGCGACACTCTCGGAACTACGAGAGAATGAAACCAAGAGCGAAATGTTCATATCCCGCCGAGCTGGACGTCTGTCCTCTGCTTTTCAGGCGATTATGGGCTTCTTAGAGGGTTCTTTGCCAGTGCGTTATCTTGGGGTTCCCCTTATTACATCGCGGTTAACCCGTCTAGATTGCGCTCCGCTTATTCAGCGCCTGGATCGTCGCCTTGGTTCGTGGCCGAATCTGTCTCTTTCATACGCAGGACAGGTTCAGCTTATCAAGTCTGTGCTGATGGCTTTCCATGTTTATTGGGCTGGAATCTTTATGTTACCTAAGGGCATCATTCGTGAGATCGAGATGCGGATCCGCCGGTTTCTTTGGGCAGGGGCTGGTGCCAAGGTGGCCTGGGCGGATGTCTGCCTCCCCATAGATGAAAGAGGACTTGGTATTCGGTCCATTGAGACGGATAATTGAGTCTTCCTCCTTGGACAGTTATGGAGGCTCCTTAAGAAGGATGAGTCCTCGATTTGGGTCCAGTGGATCCACCAGACTCGATTGGCACGAAAATCCATTTGGACAATTCAACCATCAGCAACGACATCTTGGAGTTGGAACAAGCTACTGAAACTGCGTCCAACGATTCGGCCCTTGGTCCAATGCCATATAGGTAATGGTACGACTTTCCTCCTTTGGCAAGATCCGTGGCTATCGACAGGTCCACTTATAGACCGATTTCCACGTGGCCCTGTTGCAATGGGTCTGCCTCTTGATTCCCGCCTTAGCTGTGTCATCGACGATATGGGATGGAGATGGCCAGGCCAATTCACCTCAGAGTATATGGAGATTAGCCGGGAGCTACCAGAGACCAACTATCTAGAGCCAGATACGTACTCGTGGGTTGGCGACTCAAATGGCCGATTTAGCAATTCCTCGGTGCGGAACTCCGTACGACTACGGCACGACCCGGTGCCTTGGGCTGCCCTTTTCGGGGGATCTCTCCGTGTGCCCCAATATGAGTTCCTCCTTTGGATGGCACTTCGTGGTAGACTTGCGACACGAGACAAACCATGGATAGCGGCTGCTGCTGGGGAATCGACATGCATGTTATGTCAAACTGGAGCAACGGAGACCATCGAACACCTTTTCTTTGATTGTCCTTTTTCTAGGTGTTGCCTGATGCGACTTAGGTGTAAGACTAGATTCATGTGGTCGTACAGGGAGTGGGCTTTGGGAGTGCAATGGGCAGCCCGACGATGGAGAGGCAGCCACTTGATGCACGGTGCTTACCGCCATATCTTGGCCTCGACCGTATACCACATATGACAAGAACGGAATCGTCGCTAGAAGGAAGGGACTGAACGAGAAGATTGTTTTATTGTTGACAATTGTCGACAACCTTTGTATGCGGTTAAGTACCACGTCCTCTAGATTTACTTTGCAACGACTTGCATTGCGCCGCCTGTGGCGAATTGCTTGGTAGAAAGGATGACCTGATGTTACCCCGTAGTCTGTTACGGGTTGCTGCGTACTGGCGCTGATGTATCCCACATTTCTATTTTAGTGAAAATTCCCAAAAAAAATCCTTTGACTGGAGTACGAACAAAAACTCATAGCGGACCTTTTTAGCTGCTTCTTAAGCCAAAATGAGCAAACGAAAGTAGCAGACGCGCTTAAAGACATGGATTGGGTGATAGCGATGCAAAATGAAATCAACCAATTCGAACATGTCCAAGTGTGGACATTAGTACCCCGTCCGCATTGGAAAACCATTATAGGGACGAAATGGATGTTCAAGAACAAGAAAAACAGAAGATGGAGAAATAATCAGGAATAAAGCAAGATTTGTTGCAAAGGGATACAACCAACAGGAAGATATTGATTACGACGAGACGTATGCTCCTGTTGCCCGAAACAAAGCTATCAGACTATTCTTGGCCTATATGGCTCATAAGGACTGCAAAGTCTACCAAATGGACGTCAAAACGGCCTTTCTCAATGGTGTGTTAAAAGAAAAAGTCTACGTCGCTCAGCCAGAAGGCTTCGTTGATAAAAAACATTCTGATTATGTCTATCGATTGGACAAAGCTCTATATGGACTGAAACAAGCCCCAAGTGCTTGGTATGACGTCCTGAGCGAATTCCTCATGAAGTCTTGATTTATTCTAGGAACCATCTAAACGACTCTTTTCATCAATGGCAAGATAAGTATGTGATGGTCGTCCAAGTTTACGTCAACGCCATCATCTTCGGATCTACAAATCCCCGGCTATGCCAAAAATTCGGAGATCTCATGAAGACCAAATTTGAAATGAGCCATATGGGAGAGATGCAGTTCTTACTAAGACTTCAGGTCAGGCAGCTCGACGACGGAATTTTCATAAGTCAGACGAAGTACATCAAGGATATCTGAAAGAAATTCCATCAAGATCAGAGCAAGCCACTCAGCACTCCCATGGCAACAAGCTGTAAATTGGATGCTGACCCTTCTGGGAATGCGGTTGAAATCACTATCTATCGCAGCATCATCGGATCTCTACTCAATCTCACTTCGAGTCGGCCGGTCATCATGTTTGCCACATGCTTGCGTGCCCGTTTTCAAGCCGATCCCAAGGAATCCCACATGCTAGCGGTGAAACGTATCCTTCGCTACCTTAAGGGGACTTCAACCTTAGGACTTTGGTATCCTAAAGGTACGAATTTGAAAGTTACCGGCTACACTGACACTGATTATGCAGGTTGCCGAATGGACAGAAAAAGCATGTCGGGCGGTGCTCAATTCTTAGGCGAAAAGCTAGTCTGCTGGTCATCTAAAAAGTTGCGTCTCAACATCAACGACTGAGGCAGAATATGTCGCGGCCGCTAGTTGCAGTTTGCAAATGCTGTGGATGAGGACTCAGCTTCGCGATTATGGATACCATTTAAATAATATACCCATGTATAGTGATAGTCAAACTGCCATAGCCATAACATGCAATCGTGTCCACCACTCACGCACAAAACACATAGACATAAGATATCACTTTATCAAAGATCACGTAGGAGTATCAACTAGCCGCCATTTTCACCAAGGCATTCGATGAAAAAGGATTCCGATTCCTTGTCGGAATTAGGCATGTTGAATCTCCCGTGATATGTGCTTTACTTGATCCTATGTGTTTTCATATGCTCTATACTATGTGTTTTCTGAACTTAATTGCTACAGTTTGCGTGAAAATTAAAAATAATAATAATAAAAATCTAGAATAAAAATCCAAAACTATTATACATATACTTATAATATTAAGGGGATCAAGATATCTATAGGATGCTTTGATCTAATCACAAATAATTTTCCCTGATATGCGACTGATTATTTGCTTAATTTTTCAGTCTAAGCCGCATTCTTGTGTCTAAAGGTCATTGGTTTGCTCCACTAGACACAAAGTCACTTTACATATGTGAGGATTCTAGCCTTTTATTTTCTTTCTAAAGATTTAATCTTGAGCGAGTCACACATCAATTGCTTGTCTTAACCAATGATACTTGGTCTCATACTCGCCCTGCGTTAGCTCGTTAGGAAAATAATTAGGGCATTTAGGAAATTCCTCACTCGGCCAAAAAGAAAATTTCAATCCCTTAAACATAGCCTCTAGTCATCCCTTTTGAGCCTTCTCCGATTACCTTCTTCATTTGAAACCCGTTCAAGCCTTCAGCCGAATTCCAAATTCTTCGTAGGGATATTCAAATGAGAAAAGGAGGGGGATATGAAGACGGACAAAGAAAAAGATGACAAAAGAAGGTGGAAAACGCACACGAGGAATGCTCAATGCGCAAAAAGCAGTACAAAAGAACCTGCCCTCCCAATTATCGAAATCTCTCAGAAATCATAAGAAGAGGGCATGGATCTTGTTGTGAACTTCTCCTTTGATAATCTCGCGAACTCATCAGAACGGCTGGAAAGAGGGGCAACACAAGGTGAACTTCTCCAACGATACTCTGATCTTATATAGGGGAACGAGAAGAGGAGCACGGCCTTGGGTTCGAATTCCACAATTGTGAACTTCTCCAAATTGATAATCTCTGAAACCTCTCTAGGGATTAAGAGAAGAGGAGCACGGTATCGGCCGAGAACCAACAAGAAGAACTTCGCCTCAGATAATCTCTCAGCCTCGTAGAGAAGCGAAGCTTCAGCTTCAGCAAGTGTAGAAAAATAAAAAAAATGGATGAAATTGTGGTGCCCCTGACTTCTACCACCCATTCTTATTGCTATTCTACTTAACTGCTATTAAAATAGAGTAATAGAATATGCAAAAGTGCGTACAAAATTTTTCCTTTTATAGAAAGGAATCATGCTGTACAAGACAAAATGTGCTTAGGATCCTAAATACAAGGTAATGCGCATGCATAACAAAAGAAATCCTATAGGCCCGCCTCGCAGGTCGCATCCATGTACTGCCACCTTAAAAGTCCTCTGGAAGCTTCAAAATTAGGCCTCACCATCATAATGATCACGTACCGTGATCATGTGAACCTACAACACATAAATGTCAGAAACCGAAAATCTCATGTCATAACATTTGTACGAGTTCATGCATTTACACAAATGCTTACATTTGCATGATTAATTTTCTGATATGTATATGGATGGAATATTTGATTAGGTATTGAAGTTTTAGCTTTTTGAAAGATAGAAGCCTTCGAAAAGTAGATTATTGAAGGTAGAGAATTTCTAAAGGTAGAATTCTCGAATAGAACAATTGTAAGAATTATGATTCTTGATAGATAGTATTATAAAATATAGAAGTATGAATTGAAATGATTTTCGAAAGAAGGGAATTGTCAAATGAAAGAATTTCGAAACAGTAGGTGAGATAGAATTTCGAAACTCTAAGAAAATGAAATTCGAAACTTAGTTAATGTATGAATTTTAAATGGAGAATTCCAACTTCAAGAGAATTGCGAAAGATCTTTGTGAAGAATATAGAAACTCGATTGGGAGGATTTCGAAAATTATGTGATTGGTTAATACAAGGTTTAGGTAAATGTTCTTATGATGATATTTTTTAAAGAAAAGATTGGAAATTGAGTAGAAGTTCGAAACTAGGTAAGGCGGAGTTCGAAACATGTTTGCGAAGGTCTAGGATAGGTTTCGAAATTTGTTTGGAAATCCTAAAAGAGGCCCTTCGAAATGCTATAATTAAAGAATAAACAATTAAATAATGTTAAAGTAAGGCTAAGACCTAGTTTAGACTAAACTATTGGTTAATACCTAGCATAAGATAAATATTTGGTAAGTGTCATTTTCGAAAGCTAGGAAGTTTGAACTAGTTTTGCGAAAGGACTTAGATGAATTTCGAAACTTGAAGTTCGAAACTTAAGAGAAGTTCGAACTAGTTTTGCGAAAGGATTTCGAAATTTTAATGACAAGTTGCGAGAACTCTTAATTACATTACAAATATTGAAAATGATTATAATATTAGGACAAAAACAAATATGGTGGGGTATTAAGAAGTGGTTAGAATAAAGTTTTCTCATAAACACACATACATACACGGGTGATTTCTAATAGAGCTATAGAATAGGTGAACGCATTAAAGTTTTCATAAGTATAGTCAAAATATCGAAATGTCAGGGTCATATCTAAAATAAATAATTAGGCTAAAATAATTGATTAGTCTAGTCTAAGTTACTAATATTATAGTCTCGGTCGAATCATAGCATTGTCATCTCAAGAATCGTTCGATTTGTGCATGGAACAAGTTTCGCCCGATTCTAATTCATCATGCACTCTTCACTTTCGGTCGATTTGATACGCATGGAGACGAGTTTCGATCGATTCTTCACCTAATTTTACTTTCGCCGTGTGATGACATCATCACTTCCTACTTTCGATCGATTTGTTATGGCTAAGGTCTTTGTTTCGATCGGTTGATTTCATCCGTCTTAGTTTCGCCGTGTCATGACGTCACCCAATTCAAGAATCGCCCAATTGATCACAGGTCAAGTCAAGTTTCGGTCGATTCTTCCTTGTTTTCCAAATCGGCCGTAGCATCATCATTGCGTTCAATCGCTCGATTCCTTATGTATTATAGTACGCTCTCGGCTGATTCCTTGTTCACTTTCGCCACGCTATTCACCTTCTAAGTTGAATGAAGATTCGGCCGATTCCACACAAATCAATCATCATACTCATGATCGCCCGAAAGTCCATGTAAACCCTACTTTCGGTCGAATATTATATCTATGGGACCGCATTGGGACTGAAAGGCACTATTAGCCTCTCAGTGTGGACCACATTGGGATGGAAAGGCACCATAAGGTTAAGCACAGATTGCGTGCTTGGGTATAGCCTCCCAGTGTGTGTACTGCCACTTATTTATACCCTTAGAGGTTTGAGCTATATGAATGGTACATAGAAAGATGGAAAGCCGAGAGCCCAATATAAAGTGAAAGAACGAGACAGATGTGAGAAGTAGATAGCATTGGCGCGAATGCCTTCGCTATTTAGGTCACGTGCATTGCATGCATGGTTTTTACTTACTAAGTTTTATAGCTCATTCCACGTTATTATGTGTTGTAGGACCCCGAGATCGCGGTACGTGATCATTTTCACGGCGAGGCCAACTTTTGAAGATTCCGGAGGCTTTTGAGATGAAAGTGTGTGCATGGATGCGACCTTGTGGAGGCCCAGTAAATAGTTTTATTTTGACACGCTTGCGCATCTTCCTATGTAATTAGGACCCATGATCATTTTGTACGAAACCTTACGCTTCCTTTTTAAAAAAGGAAAAATTTCATACGCCATTTTGCACAATCTATTTCTAAACAATAATATTAGTCACGTAAACTAGTTAAGAAAGTAGTGGTGAAAGGCAGGGCCCCACACAAGGTTGACTAGAAAGAATACCCATTTTCATTGGAATGAGGAATGCGAACAGAGCTACCAAGGACTGAAGAAGCGACTCACGACCGCCCCAGTTCTCACGATACCTTCAGGAACCGGGGGATTTATCGTGTATAGCGACGCATTGAGGAATGGGTTAGGATGCGTATTGATGCAGAACGAGAATGTAGTGGTCTATGCCTCTCGCCAACTGAAGGAGTACGAGAAAATTACCCGACGCACGACCTAGAGCTCGTGGCAGTTGTCTTTGCTCTCAAAATTTTGAGACATTATCTCTATGAAGAACGTTGTGAAATATACACAGACCACAAGAGCTTAAAGTATTTTTTCACGCAAAAGGACTAAACATGAGGCAGAGGCGGTGGCTGGAATTAGTCAAGGACTACGACTGCATAATCAACTACCACCCAGGTAGAGCAAATGTGGTAGCTGATGCATTAAGTCAAAAGGCAGTGAGTGCAGAACTACAACTACTCAAAGTGGAGATCGTACGACTAGGCGAGGTTGAGACGAAACTAGCAGCCTTAACCCTCCAACCCACACTGTTGGAACGAATCAAGAAGGTGCAAGAAGAAGATAAATTATATGCGAAAATCAAGGGGGCGCAGACGGAACAACCGGAAGTGGATTTTACGATGTGGGAAGACAGAAAATTGTATTTCAAGAACCGACTGTACGTACCCGACGATGCAGAATTTCAAAAAACAATAATGATGGAAGCCACGCTACGATGTATTCAGTACATCCAGGAGCCACGAAAATGTACAGAGACCTGTGGGAGAACTACTGGTGGCCAGGAATGAAGAAGGATATAGCCATGTTCGTAAGTCAATGCCTCACCTGCCAACGAATAAAAGCTGAACATCAAAGACCGGCAGGAACGTTACAGCCGTTACCGATTCCCGAATGGAAATGGGATAACATAACAATGGACTTCATAGTCGGTTTGCCGAAGAATGTGAAGGGGCACGACGCGATCTGGGTGATCATCGATCGACTAACCAAGTTTGCCCATTTTCTACCAATAATCTCGACGTTTTCTATGGAGGGATACGCGGAACTCTACATCCAGGAAATAGTACGACTTCATGGAATTTCGTCGTCTATAGTCTCAGATCGTGACTCAAGATTCTTGAGCGAACGATCCAAACATTGGAAGATATGCTACGGGCTTGTGTACTCAATTTCAAAGGAAATTGGAGCAGGTATCTTCCACTCGTCGAATTCTCGTACAACAATAGCTATCACGCTACCATTGGGATGGCACCGGGCGAAGCTCTATATGGGCGTAAGTGCTGATCTCCAGTACATTGGGACGAGATTGGTGAACGGACCATATTAGGCCCCGACATAGTACGAGAAATGACGGAGGTTATAGCAACAATACGAGAAAGGATGCGAACGGCACAAAGTAGACAGAAAAGCTATGCAGACCAAAGACGCCAACCACTAGAATTCGAAGTAGACGATCTAGTATTTGTAAAAGTATCACCGATGAAGGGCGTAAAGAGATTTGGAAAGAAAGGGAAACTGAGCCCAAGATACATCGAACCATTCAGAATAGTAAAAAGAGTTGGCGAAGTAGTGTACCAACTGGAATTGCCAACATCGTTGTCGCAAGTGCATAACATTTTTCACATTTCATCCTTACGGAAGTATATCGCCGACCCGAATCACATGTTGAGGAATGAGACCCTACATCAACAATTAAAGCTAGATTTGAGTTACGAGGAGACCCCTGTAGAGATATTGATGTACAAAACTAAGCGACTTAGAAATAAGGAGATCCCGTTAGTAAAGTCTTGTGGCGGAATCAGTTAACAGAGGAAGCCACTTGGGAACGTGAGGACGAGATGAGAGTTTGCTATCCTGAGTTGTTCCAAACGGGCTGATTTCGGGGCCGAAATCCTTTCCAATGGGGGGGAGGATGTAGAACCCAAGTCCCCGTAAGCTAGTAGACCAATAAATGTGCGCACATGTTTCATATGATTATGCGTATTTCGTATGCTAATTTCATGCTTATATGATTTTATTAATTATGTACTTGCATGACACCTAACTTACTTGTGATTTTCGAAAGTATAGAGCAAGGGAAATTGAAGTAAATAATGCTAATAATGACATTAGTTGGGCTATAGGAATTATAATGGGCTATGATTTAAACATTAGGCCCAAAACTATTAAAGATAAACTTATGGGACAAAACTTCCTTAAAATGAGGAGACCTCACGCCACCTAAGTCCCATCACCATGCCCCTTGTTAAAATATCTAATCTAATATTTTTTTTAACTCCATAACCCCATTTAGATAGAAACCAACGAAAGCTTAAGGAGAGAAGAAAGAAAGGAATCGAAGGAAGCTCGAAATTTCGCCCTCAAGCTAGCGTGGAATTTGAAATTAGTAAGTGAAATTATCACTCTAAGATATTATGATTTCCTTTACTAGGATTATTTAGTTAAATTATAATTAGGATTAAGAAGACTTGAGGAGTTCAAGTGTACCATAGACGGCAAAAGCACTAACTTAGGGTGTGAACTTATATTTGAGGGTTTACTCGAGATTAACTAAGTATAGGATAGCCTAACGTGTTTTAGGGTTCATCACTTTAGGATGAGCTGATCTTAAGTTAGTGCTGGACGTTTTTGGTGGAAGAAAACCTTAGAACTTAGGAATTCTGGGTAGATTGAGCTATGAATGTGGTTTCGGGTAGATGAAGATTTGAAGATTTTGATCAAATCGGGCGATTTTAGTTTGAGTGATTAAATCGGGCGATTTAACTTAAGGAGTATTAAATTCGACCGAAACTTAGTAACTCGGGCGATTGGCCACGGAACAAATGGGGTTCGGCGATTCTTGCATCGGGCGATTTAAAAGACCTTGATGATCGAATCGGGAGCGAACTTGTATGCATGAGAAATCGAGCGAAACCAGGCCAAATGGAGAACGAATCGGGTGATGTGATAATGACTTCAACACGCGGCGATTCTCAAATCGGGCGATGGAGAGTGATTCCATGCAATCGAATCGGGCAAATGCATGGAGTGTGGTAATTGAATCGGGCGATTCCACATGCCACGAATCGGGCGATTGTTGGGACGGCGAAACCAAGTAAATGCTCACACAAATTTGGCGAAAGCAAGTGGTAAAGCATGATCGAATCGGGCGAATCGTAGAATCAAGGGATAGAAGAAATCGATCGAAAGTTGTTGAGATGCATGCATAAAATTGAATGAAAGTTGACAAATCGGTCGATTTGTAACACGGCAAAAGTAAGCCCATGCATAATGCCAAATCGAACGTTTCATGGGTTTCGATCCGAAACTAAGTCCTGATTTGGACTTTCGCCGCATGATCCAAACATAACAAGATTCGATCGATTCTAAGATAAACAAATCGATCGATTCTAAACTTAACAAATCGACCGAATGTTTTGAATTAAAGGCTTGGCAGAATCAGGGCAAATCAATCAAATCTAACACCGAAATCTACTAACTTTCGCCGAGCCTCTTATTTTAGAATTGAGCACTTCAACTTACAACTAAATTGGGTAGGGACTTAGCCTAAACTAGAATCGAGCGACTTAATTCAGTTCGACTTAATTAATTAATAAAGGCATAGCACTGATACGATGATATTTATGTCTAAAGGTCGAACAGTAGATAATTCCCGAAGCAGTAAGAACACGTAGCACGGATGACAGGTAAGTGGAAATCCAGCTACAACACGTAATTTGCTCGTGCATGACTTACGTGATTTTGTGCTTACGTGACACTACATGAATCTTGTATGATGGGACTTAGTTATTATGCATGAAGTTATAAAATGCATATACGCATGAACCATGACATGAGCATATGCACGCATGAATAGGATGAAAAGCAGGTATGTGAGCGTGCATGTTATAAGATCGCATGTGTGCGATGGATATTCGCCGACATAGGCGTCTGTTGTCGACTCAATGTAGAGTCACGGCTCTTCTATGCGGCCATGGCGATTCACGATGCCGAAATACCTGACATGATAGATAGGGGGAATACCCCGTAGCGGAAGATGCAACCTGTAGGATGCGACCCGAGGGAAGCACGATACAGAGGGAACCTCTGGTGTCGGCGACCTCGGTATTGGCTACCAGCGAGAAGCGTCCGCGTGATAGGCCACACTGGGACAGGAAAGGTTGCCTTCGGGTAACCTCTCAGAGCGTGAGCCTTCACATATGTATGTATCCCTTGAGGATTAGAGCTCTACGAAATGGCACATAGTAAGATAGAAAGCCGAGGGCCCACATGAAATGAGAGTACATGAAAAAGGGGTATGAGAGTTAGAGAGCATCGACGTGGATTGTCGTGCGAGTTAGGACACGTGCATTCATGCATAATTTCTGCTTACTGAGCCACGGGGGCTCACTCCTTACGTTACATGTTGTAGGTGCCAGCGACCACGGTACGTGATCGCCTAGTTGGCAAGGCATCTTTTGAAGCTTCCGAGCGTCTTTTGGGGGTGATGTGTGCGTGGATGACGACCTGTGAGGCCGAGCGCATAGGAGTACTTTTGCTGTGCATGTACACACACCTCGTGTGAATAGGACTAGTATGTATGTAGGAACCTTATGTAATTCTTTTGTCTAGCAAGAACGACTTCCATTACGTAAATGGAAAAATTTCATACGCGTTTTCATATGTCTTCCAAATTATGACGTCGTAATCACGTAAGTTAACGTAGGCACATAGGACAACGATTAAGTAAATAGCGAAGGTTTAGGGTCCTGACAGCGTGGCACGTGCGGTATCATGCAGTCCAGACTTCAATCCAGTTACGGTATGCAGTCTTCATTCGAGTTTCTGATCGCGCTGTTGAGCTGCTGTCTGTTTCCGATTTCTTCTCATGTCTACCCAGTTATTCTTATTAAGTTAGTTCAATATCCAAAACTGTTAATCTACATATTAAAATTAATGATTTCTAACAGAATATAATTAATAAAAAATTAATAGACTAAATTATAAATATTACATTAAAATTGACATACCAAATTGGGAGAGCACTTACTCTAGGGTGCTCTCTTTTAATAAATAGGAAGATAATGGGTAACTATGTTAAAAGTATTTCTAAAACATATGATAAAAAAATTAACTATTTTTGGATAAAAAAAAACAAGATAGTAAAGCATGCTTTATGGGAAATTACACTTGGTACCCCTGTGTTTACAATTTTTTTAGTTGGTGACCAAATTTATTTTCAACTCTGGTAAGTTTCCTATGTTTAAGACTTTTTCAACTGGTACCCAAAGTATTTTTCAGTTCCACTTCGTACCTTGTGTTTTCCAAGGTAGGTACCATTAACGTATGACGTCGTGATTTTTAATGACAAAAAATGAGATGTTCTAGGTATAGGCCTAATTAATTGCTAATGGAATTCTACAAAGGAATAAAAACGGCTCTAATCTAAAAATGACTAGCTTCTTAAAATCACGACGTTATACATTAGAGATACCTATCTTGAAAACACTTTGGACACCAATTGGAAAAGCCTTAAACACAAGGGTAGAGTTTGAAAAATACTTTGGGTAGCAGTTGGAAAAGCCTTAAACACAAGGATACCTACCGGAATTGAAAATAACTTTTCACATCAACTGAAAAAGTCTAAAACGTAGGGGTATCAGCTGGAATTTTCCAATAGTTATTTCAATAGAATATACTAAAATAAAATAAATTTGAATAACTTCATAAGTTAGTTTAGTGTTACTATGTTACATGTATTATGTAATACCCGCAAAATTTATACGGGATTACTTCAAAAAAATATTCAAAATGGGCGAAATCATGTTTCGAACAAGAAAAGATTCCTTTTCGAATCGGGCCAAAAATTTACAATTGGGCCCGAAAAATTTAAATGGGCCGAAAGAAATAAATGAAAGCCCAAATAAAAATAATAATAAATAAATAAAGTTACAAATGGACCGAAAAATTTATTATGGGCCAAATAAAGAAAATAATGGCCTAAGTTTATGAGATGAATAAAAGGTTGGGAGTTTGGCCCAATAAAAAAATAAAATAAAATAAAAAATAATAATAATGATAAAAAGTTAATTAAATAAAAGTGGACGAAAATAAAAATAAATAAAAATAATAATGACACCTCCATGTGAGTTTGGTACAATAAAATTAAATAAGAACAATAAAAAAATAAAAAATATATAACAACTAACAAATTAAAGAAAAAAAAAAGAGAGGACAAGAAAACACCTAATACAACCAAAAACCAAATGTGCATGATGAAATAAAAACAAAAGACTACACCTAATACACATCTCATAAAGACACAATAATAATAAATAAGGTAAAGAAAGAGTGAGGAGAAAAAAAAAAAGAGAAAGATAAGAAACAAAGAGAGAGAGAGGGAGAAGACGTGAGGGAGAGAAGAGAGGAAAGAAGGAAAAATAGAGAAAAAAAAAAGAAAAGAAAAGGAGGGAAGAAGAGAAGGAAAGAAAGGGAGGAGGAGAAAAACCTTCGGAAAGATAGGGATCAAACTCTAGGGTCTCAGGATTACGGAAATGAGGTAGGTGAATATCAACTCACGCGTAAACCCGTCTTTTTGAGTCCGTGCTTTTACGTGTTGCATGATTTCTTTTCGATCCATACATAATTATGTGTGTTTATTGCATGATTGTCGTATATGTGCTTACGTGTTTTATTTCGTAAATTTGGATTCTTGAGGGACTTAAGAAGTTAGGGTAGAAAGTAGAATAAGGAGGACAAGATTGATTAGAGTTGGAAAAATTTAGATACTATTGCGAATTAAGGGTTTTTCATTTCTAGGGTTTTCTTGATCCATTTCGTCCAAGAGGTTCAAATATTCGTATCTCACAATCTAGACTTCAGATTACAAATTCCTTGGAACAAAATTAAGATTTGCAAGTCCTTTATCTGTGGTTAAAATTTCAGGTCCATCGGACATCGTTTACCATGTGATCATTGAGAAATCCAAAACTGTCGCAAAACAGCCGTATAAAATAATTATTTTTAAAATTTGGAACTTAATCGAAATTTTACAAAATCCAGGGAGTCTGTGTTGTAAAATTCCGAATAGGGGATATTTTTAAAGAAATATAAAGTTTTTAGGACATATTTAAAATTCGGAATAAATAATTGGGGTCCTTTGGGTAATTTTCAAAAATTTGTGGACTAGATTGAAAAGTTTCAAAAATCTGGTGGCTGAGAATGTAAAATCTGAGGAGATTTATGAAGAAATATAAAGATTTTGGGGCAGATTTGAAATTCGGAATAAATAATTGGGGTCCTTTGTGTAATTTCCAAAAATTCGGGGACTAGATTGAAAAGTTTTAAATCTGGGTGCTGAGAATGTAAAATCCCAACAGGGGAGATTTTTAAATAAATATAAACTTTCGGGGCAGATCTGAAATTTTTAAAGATTTATGGCAGATCTGAAACTTAGGAAAATTTTCGGATCCTTAAAAGTAAACTATGAAATTTGGGGTTTTAAATGCAAAAATTTAGAAAGATATTTTTAAATTAGAAATTTAAGTCATATTTTGAAAGTTGGACAAATAGAATTTTAAAATATATTAAATTAGGGACCAATTTTGAAATTAGGGTGTTAAATAAAGTGAAAAGGATTAAATTTTGGGAACTCTTGGGGAGAGATCGATGAGTAAGGTTTCGGGCCGAGTAATTCGGAACGCGGGCTTTGGGCCCGATTATTTAGCGTACGATAGTTTTCGGATCGGGCCAAGCTGATACCTCGGGCCGATACATGATATGAAGATTTGCATTTTTATGTATTGCATTTTACATGCATGACATTTGCATACACGTGTTATGAGGGGAGAGAACCGTGCGTAGTCACGGTGACATTGTATAGTGTTGATGAGTGGGGTAGTTTATTACCGAGTAATGGTTGTCGAATGGTATGAGTTGAGGTTAGGACTAAGGCGCACATATGATTGAGATGTGGGGAGTAGGGCCTCCCGAGCTACGGACCCTTGTGATTGTGATGTGGGGAGTAGGGCCTCCCGAGCTACGGACCCTTGTGATTGTGATGTGGGGAGTAGGGCATCCCGAGCTACGGACCCTTGTGATGTGGGGAGTAGGGCCTCCCGAGCTACGGACCCTTATGATTGTGATTGTGGGGAGTGGGGCCTCCCGAGCTACTGACCCCTACGCGCGTGTTGCCTTTAGTCCTAGCCTAGGGCCCTATTGTGATAGGTTGAGATGAGATGAGATGAGACGAGATACGAGAAAAGAGTCGAGCGTGCATTTTGTGAGATGTGTCGGGATGGGGATGTGAGAGCACGTGCATTCATGCATATTTTCACCTACTGGGCAATAGCTCAGGGTTTACGTGTGTAGGTATTGACGAGTCGGACGTCGAGACACGTCGCGACTAGGCAGCTGATGGCGGTGCCTCCACGGACTTTTGAGGGCGGCGCAGTACATGGGACGCGACCTGTGGAGCGACTTAGCTTACGATTCGGGTTTTTTTTTTTTTTTTGGGCTTCGGCCCATTGACTTGGATTTTTACATTTGGGGCTTCGGCTCAACTAATAAGAGCGTGTTTCGTAAAATCGTCAATTTAGTTTATGTGTTCGGATTTAGACTTTTGGGCTTCGGCCCAACGAATAATTGTGTTTAAAAAAAAGTTTTAATTAAATGGGCTTTCCGCTGCTTACGCTGCGAAATTCCGCCAAAATACGTAGTTAGGAAGTCGGGTTGTTACAGGTGGTATCAGAGCGTTAGGTTATAGGTTCTGTAGACTGTCCATGTACTGCCGCTCAAAAGCCTGGAGGATCAGCCTACGCCTGTAAGTTTAATACGTGATTTACGATTTTCTGATATATGCTTTACATGAATATTTGTGTGATATTATGTGCTCCTTGATGTGTTCGAAAGTTATAGATTTTGTACTTTTATACTTAGATTGGTAGGAGAATCTCGGTTGAATTAAGGTAAGAGGAGGATGATTAAAATCCAGACCTTTGATCGAATTTGGGGTTGCTTTGAAATTCAGGTGAAAATTCGGACCAATTAGGAATTTGACGAAATTTAATGTTTGGGGCTTTTTAAAATTTGGGCTTTGTCAAATTTGGGCTTGACCGAATTGGACCAAGCTGAAATTCGGGAAGTTAAAAAAAAATTATATAATAATCGGCGAAATAAAATGAGTTGAACTTGTTATATGCGAAAATGGCCGTTACATAAACGAAACATGAATCGTATCACAACCAAAAAAAAAAAAGTTTGATAAAACTCGGTGTAAATTATTTGGTAAAATTCAAGGTTTATTTGATAAAAAGTTATATTCTTGCCGGAACTAGTAATTTTGGGCAATAATTAAATTTAGGCCTCATCTGAAATGTTTATTAGAGTTTGGACTTTACGTACTATTTTCAAATATAACAATTAGGATAGAGCTGAAATAAGTATGTACGTATAATACATATTATGGAGAAAATAATCATCTACGCATAGAGTGCGCATCGGAAGCGTGGTAGGAATAGGAATAAGTATGTCTAGAGAATGTGGAAATTTAGACGGGGACGTAGAGAAAATATGGGAGAATCGATATATATGCGAAATTTTCCATTACATAACGATTACATAACTGAAAAGCATATTACAACCCCAAAATAAAAAAATTGGAAGATTAAAACTTCCTTATTTAGTAGCAACAATTACACAAAACTAGAAGCAAGTGCAATGGGTAACAATCCACATTACGAAAATAGCAATCACCAATGCGAGCAAACCTTTGAGAAGGAATAACTCGGACTTGAGTCTTTCGAGACTCTCAAAAGGTTCGTGAGGGATGTTCTCACGCTCTGCATTTTCTCCAAAGTTATACATGGTGAAGCTTAAATGATCTAAACTGAGAAAATTGTGTTGTGAAAATAGCGTGCATCAAGTACCTATTTATAGGCGTGAGTGAAGCGAATGGATAAACCTCATTAATTTCGAGTTTCCTCAAACGCCGTATAAAGGTAAGTTTCATTAAATTCGAGATCAGATTTTTCTTCGAACGCCGTAATCTGGATTTGAGAAATCACGCGTATGAAGATAATCGCTTTGGACGTTTTATCACAAAAATCTAATCCAAAATCTCGAAGAAAGATGTTGATATACAATACAAAAAAAAAAAAAATTGCTCACTTTTAAATTAATGTCCACGACAGAAACATGTTGAAAAGTACGGCGAACTAACGAACAAACACGGCTGAACTTCAGTCTATGTCCACGGATCAGCCAAGCTTCCTTTCTTATCGATCATAACACGAAAGTTACAGATCTCTATCCCTTCTACAACTCTTGTGCTTTCACCTCACGGTGATTTTCACTCTAAAGTGAGTTATATGCTCGAGAAAGTGGAATGGGAAATTTGGACAAGCCAGATTTTGTTTTAAGTGAGAGTACAAGATCTATCCTCGCCGTACATTATCCGATCGAACACTCCACAAGTCGCCACGTGGTCTTACATTTCCGCGTGTTGGAGCAAGAATCGCATGCGACTCTATAAGTGCAATAGCACCTTCACTACCAACCGTCCGATCTTTGATCCGACGCTCACGATTCACCATCCTCTTCATTCACTTTCTAAATATCTCAGCCGTTGACTTCTTCGCGCGATATCCTACGAACAAAATTAAATCTTCAGCTTTCAAAACCTAGCCATTAGATCGCGCGCCAGTTTAGATCCAACGGCAACTGCTCATCGTGATCTTCTCGACTTAGTTTCTTCAATTTTCAACTTCATTTCTAACCAAGAAGAAAGTCCCATTTAAGTGGACGGAAGCGTGTGAAGAAAACTTCCAGGAGTTGAAGCAAGCGACTAACAACAGCTCCTATTCTTGCAATACAGAGACGCCTCTAAAAATGGCTTGGGATGCGTGTTGATGCAGAACGAGAAGGTAATTGCGTATGCCTCCCAGCTGAAACCGTACGAGGAAAAAATTACCCCACACATGATTTGGAAAACGCAACCGTGGTGTTTGCCCTGAAAAATAAAAAAAAAAGGGCGACATTATCTATACGGAGAACAATGCGAGATCTTCACAGATCATAAAAGCCTAAAGTACTTCTTCACGCAGAGGAGTTAAACATGAGGCACAGACGATGGCTCGAGTTAGTAAAAGACTACGACTGTGTGATAAATTATCACACAGGCAAAGCGAACGTAGTTGCAAATGCTTTGAGCCGTAAATCCGTGAATACGGATCTATGCCAACTCGAAGTGGAAATAACCAACTTCGGGAAGAAAGCGAAGTTGAGTCCGAAATATATCGGACCTTCCACAATTGTGAAACGAGTTGGAGAAGTGTCATATCAACTCGAATTGCCCACATCGCTCGCACAAGTTCATGACGTCTTCCATGTATCTACATTACGAAGTACGTCCCAGACCTGAGTCATGAAGTGCAGGGCGAATCACTTCATCAATGATTGAAGCTGGAATTGAGCTATGAAGAAAGACCGATAGAAATTTTGATGAACGAGAATAAGAATATACCTTCCTGAAGGTCTTGTGATGGAACTAAGTATTGGGGGAAGCCACTTGGGAAAACGCGAGGACGAAATGAGAGAGAAGTACCCCGAGTTATTTTCTGTACTGTAATTTCGGGGACGAAATTCTTATAAGGGAGGGAGGATGTAATACCCGCAAAATTTATACGGGATTACTTCAAAAAAATATTCAAAATGGGCGAAATCATGTTTCGAACAAGAAAAGATTCCTTTTCGAATCGGGCCAAAAATTTACAATTGGGCCCGAAAAATTTAAATGGGCCGAAAGAAATAAATGAAAGCCCAAATAAAAATAATAATAAATAAATAAAGTTACAAATGGACCGAAAAATTTATTATGGGCCAAATAAAGAAAATAATGGCCTAAGTTTATGAGATGAATAAAAGGTTGGGAGTTTGGCCCAATAAAAAAATAAAATAAAATAAAAAATAATAATAATGATAAAAGTTAATTAAATAAAAGTGGACGAAAATAAAAATAAATAAAAATAATAATGACACCTCCATGTGAGTTTGGTACAATAAAATTAAATAAGAACAATAAAAAAATAAAAAAATATATAACAACTAACAAATTAAAGAAAAAAAAAGAGAGGACAAGAAAACACCTAATACAACCAAAAACCAAATGTGCATGATGAAATAAAAACAAAAGACTACACCTAATACACATCTCATAAAGACACAATAATAATAAATAAGGTAAAGAAAGAGTGAGGAGAAAAAAAAAAAGAGAAAGATAAGAAACAAAGAGAGAGAGAGGGAGAAGACGTGAGGGAGAGAAGAGAGGAAAGAAGGAAAAATAGAGAAAAAAAAAAAGAAAAGAAAAGGAGGGAAGAAGAGAAGGAAAGAAAGGGAGGAGGAGAAAAACCTTCGGAAAGATAGGGATCAAAACTCTAGGGTCTCAGGATTACGGAAATGAGGTAGGTGAATATCAACTCACGCGTAAACCCGTCTTTTTGAGTCCGTGCTTTTACATGTTGCATGATTTCTTTTCGATCCATACATAATTATGTGTGTTTATTGCATGATTGTCGTATATGTGCTTACGTGTTTTATTTCGTAAATTTGGATTCTTGAGGGACTTAAGAAGTTAGGGTAGAAAGTAGAATAAGGAGGACAAGATTGATTAGAGTTGGAAAAATTTAGATACTATTGCGAATTAAGGGTTTTTCATTTCTAGGGTTTTCTTGATCCATTTCGTCCAAGAGGTTCAAATATTCGTATCTCACAATCTAGACTTCAGATTACAAATTCCTTGGAACAAAATTAAGATTTGCAAGTCCTTTATCTGTGGTTAAAATTTCAGGTCCATCGGACATCGTTTACCATGTGATCATTGAGAAATCCAAAACTGTCGCAAAACAGCCGTATAAAATAATTATTTTTAAAATTTTGGAACTTAATCGAAATTTTACAAAATCCAGGGAGTCTGTGTTGTAAAATTCCGAATAGGGGATATTTTTAAAGAAATATAAAGTTTTTAGGACATATTTAAAATTCGGAATAAATAATTGGGGTCCTTTGGGTAATTTTCAAAAATTTGTGGACTAGATTGAAAAGTTTCAAAAATCTGGTGGCTGAGAATGTAAAATCCGAGGAGATTTATGAAGAAATATAAAGATTTTGGGGCAGATTTGAAATTCGGAATAAATAATTGGGGTCCTTTGTGTAATTTCCAAAAATTCGGGGACTAGATTGAAAAGTTTTAAATCTGGGTGCTGAGAATGTAAAATCCCAACAGGGGAGATTTTTAAATAAATATAAACTTTCGGGGCAGATCTGAAATTTTTAAAGATTTATGGCAGATCTGAAACTTAGGAAAATTTTCGGATCCTTAAAAGTAAACTATGAAATTTGGGGTTTTAAATGCAAAAATTTAGAAAGATATTTTTAAATTAGAAATTTAAGTCATATTTTGAAAGTTGGACAAATAGAATTTTAAAATATATTAAATTAGGGACCAATTTTGAAATTAGGGTGTTAAATAAAGTGAAAAGGATTAAATTTTGGGAACTCTTGGGGAGAGATCGATGAGTAAGGTTTCGGGCCGAGTAATTCGGAACGCGGGCTTTGGGCCCGATTATTTAGCGTACGATAGTTTTCGGATCGGGCCAAGCTGATACCTCGGGCCGATACATGATATGAAGATTTGCATTTTTATGTATTGCATTTTACATGCATGACATTTGCATACACGTGTTATGAGGGGAGAGAACCGTGCGTAGTCACGGTGACATTGTATAGTGTTGATGAGTGGGGTAGTTTATTACCGAGTAATGGTTGTCGAATGGTATGAGTTGAGGTTAGGACTAAGGCGCACATATGATTGAGATGTGGGGAGTAGGGCCTCCCGAGCTACGGACCCTTGTGATTGTGATGTGGGGAGTAGGGCCTCCCGAGCTACGGACCCTTGTGATTGTGATGTGGGGAGTAGGGCATCCCGAGCTACGGACCCTTGTGATGTGGGGAGTAGGGCCTCCCGAGCTACGGACCCTTATGATTGTGATTGTGGGGAGTGGGGCCTCCCGAGCTACTGACCCCTACGCGCGTGTTGCCTTTAGTCCTAGCCTAGGGCCCTATTGTGATAGGTTGAGATGAGATGAGATGAGACGAGATACGAGAAAAGAGTCGAGCGTGCATTTTGTGAGATGTGTCGGGATGGGGATGTGAGAGCACGTGCATTCATGCATATTTTCACCTACTGGGCAATAGCTCAGGGTTTACGTGTGTAGGTATTGACGAGTCGGACGTCGAGACACGTCGCGACTAGGCAGCTGATGGCGGTGCCTCCACGGACTTTTGAGGGCGGCGCAGTACATGGGACGCGACCTGTGGAGCGACTTAGCTTACGATTCGGGTTTTTATTTTTTTTTTGGGCTTCGGCCCATTGACTTGGATTTTTACATTTGGGGCTTCGGCTCAACTAATAAGAGCGTGTTTCGTAAAATCGTCAATTTAGTTTATGTGTTCGGATTTAGACTTTTGGGCTTCGGCCCAACGAATAATTGTGTTTAAAAAAAAGTTTTAATTAAATGGGCTTTCCGCTGCTTACGCTGCGAAATTCCGCCAAAATACGTAGTTAGGAAGTCGGGTTGTTACAGGTGGTATCAGAGCGTTAGGTTATAGGTTCTGTAGACTGTCCATGTACTGCCGCTCAAAAGCCTGGAGGATCAGCCTACGCCTGTAAGTTTAATACGTGATTTACGATTTTCTGATATATGCTTTACATGAATATTTGTGTGATATTATGTGCTCCTTGATGTGTTCGAAAGTTATAGATTTTGTACTTTTATACTTAGATTGGTAGGAGAATCTCGGTTGAATTAAGGTAAGAGGAGGATGATTAAAATCCAGACCTTTGATCGAATTTGGGGTTGCTTTGAAATTCAGGTGAAAATTCGGACCAATTAGGAATTTGACGAAATTTAATGTTTGGGGCTTTTTAAAATTTGGGCTTTGTCAAATTTGGGCTTGACCGAATTGGACCAAGCTGAAATTCGGGAAGTTAAAAAAAAATTATATAATAATCGGCGAAATAAAATGAGTTGAACTTGTTATATGCGAAAATGGCCGTTACATAAACGAAACATGAATCGTATCACAACCAAAAAAAAAAAAGTTTGATAAAACTCGGTGTAAATTATTTGGTAAAATTCAAGGTTTATTTGATAAAAAGTTATATTCTTGCCGGAACTAGTAATTTTGGGCAATAATTAAATTTAGGCCTCATCTGAAATGTTTATTAGAGTTTGGACTTTACGTACTATTTTCAAATATAACAATTAGGATAGAGCTGAAATAAGTATGTACGTATAATACATATTATGGAGAAAATAATCATCTACGCATAGAGTGCGCATCGGAAGCGTGGTAGGAATAGGAATAAGTATGTCTAGAGAATGTGGAAATTTAGACGGGGACGTAGAGAAAATATGGGAGAATCGATATATATGCGAAATTTTCCATTACATAACGATTACATAACTGAAAAGCATATTACAACCCCAAAATAAAAAAATTGGAAGATTAAAACTTCCTTATTTAGTAGCAACAATTACACAAAACTAGAAGCAAGTGCAATGGGTAACAATCCACATTACGAAAATAGCAATCACCAATGCGAGCAAACCTTTGAGAAGGAATAACTCGGACTTGAGTCTTTCGAGACTCTCAAAAGGTTCGTGAGGGATGTTCTCACGCTCTGCATTTTCTCCAAAGTTATACATGGTGAAGCTTAAATGATCTAAACTGAGAAAATTGTGTTGTGAAAATAGCGTGCATCAAGTACCTATTTATAGGCGTGAGTGAAGCGAATGGATAAACCTCATTAATTTCGAGTTTCCTCAAACGCCGTATAAAGGTAAGTTTCATTAAATTCGAGATCAGATTTTTCTTCGAACGCCGTAATCTGGATTTGAGAAATCACGCGTATGAAGATAATCGCTTTGGACGTTTTATCACAAAAATCTAATCCAAAATCTCGAAGAAAGATGTTGATATACAATACAAAAAAAAAAAAATTGCTCACTTTTAAATTAATGTCCACGACAGAAACATGTTGAAAAGTACGGCGAACTAACGAACAAACACGGCTGAACTTCAGTCTATGTCCACGGATCAGCCAAGCTTCCTTTCTTATCGATCATAACACGAAAGTTACAGATCTCTATCCCTTCTACAACTCTTGTGCTTTCACCTCACGGTGATTTTCACTCTAAAGTGAGTTATATGCTCGAGAAAGTGGAATGGGAAATTTGGACAAGCCAGATTTTGTTTTAAGTGAGAGTACAAGATCTATCCTCGCCGTACATTATCCGATCGAACACTCCACAAGTCGCCACGTGGTCTTACATTTCCGCGTGTTGGAGCAAGAATCGCATGCGACTCTATAAGTGCAATAGCACCTTCACTACCAACCGTCCGATCTTTGATCCGACGCTCACGATTCACCATCCTCTTCATTCACTTTCTAAATATCTCAGCCGTTGACTTCTTCGCGCGATATCCTACGAACAAAATTAAATCTTCAGCTTTCAAAACCTAGCCATTAGATCGCGCGCCAGTTTAGATCCAACGGCAACTGCTCATCGTGATCTTCTCGACTTAGTTTCTTCAATTTTCAACTTCATTTCTAACCAAGAAGAAAGTCCCATTTAAGTGGACGGAAGCGTGTGAAGAAAACTTCCAGGAGTTGAAGCAAGCGACTAACAACAGCTCCTATTCTTGCAATACAGTGACGCTTCTAAAAATGGCTTGGGATGCGTGTTGATGCAGAACGAGAAGGTAATTGCGTATGCCTCCCAGCTGAAACCGTACGAGGAAAAAATTACCCCACACATGATTTGGAAAACGCAACCGTGGTGTTTGCCCTGAAAAATAAAAAAAAAAGGGCGACATTATCTATACGGAGAACAATGCGAGATCTTCACAGATCATAAAAGCCTAAAGTACTTCTTCACGCAGAGGAGTTAAACATGAGGCACAGACGATGGCTCGAGTTAGTAAAAGACTACGACTGTGTGATAAATTATCACACAGGCAAAGCGAACGTAGTTGCAAATGCTTTGAGCCGTAAATCCGTGAATACGGATCTATGCCAACTCGAAGTGGAAATAACCAACTTCGGGAAGAAAGCGAAGTTGAGTCCGAAATATATCGGACCTTCCACAATTGTGAAACGAGTTGGAGAAGTGTCATATCAACTCGAATTGCCCACATCGCTCGCACAAGTTCATGACGTCTTCCATGTATCTACATTACGAAGTACGTCCCAGACCTGAGTCATGAAGTGCAGGGCGAATCACTTCATCAATGATTGAAGCTGGAATTGAGCTATGAAGAAAGACCGATAGAAATTTTGATGAACGAGAATAAGAATATACCTTCCTGAAGGTCTTGTGATGGAACTAAGTATTGGGGGAAGCCACTTGGGAAAACGCGAGGACGAAATGAGAGAGAAGTACCCCGAGTTATTTTCTGTACTGTAATTTCGGTGACGAAATTCTTATAAGGGAGGGAGGATGTAATACCCGCAAAATTTATACGGGATTACTTCAAAAAAATATTCAAAATGGGCGAAATCATGTTTCGAACAAGAAAAGATTCCTTTTCGAATCGGGCCAAAAATTTACAATTGGGCCCGAAAAATTTAAATGGGCCGAAAGAAATAAATGAAAGCCCAAATAAAAATAATAATAAATAAATAAAGTTACAAATGGACCGAAAAATTTATTATGGGCCAAATAAAGAAAATAATGGCCTAAGTTTATGAGATGAATAAAAGGTTGGGAGTTTGGCCCAATAAAAAAATAAAATAAAATAAAAAATAATAATAATGATAAAAAGTTAATTAAATAAAAGTGGACGAAAATAAAAATAAATAAAAATAATAATGACACCTCCATGTGAGTTTGGTACAATAAAATTAAATAAGAACAATAAAAAAATAAAAAAATATATAACAACTAACAAATTAAAGAAAAAAAAAGAGAGGACAAGAAAACACCTAATACAACCAAAAACCAAATGTGCATGATGAAATAAAAACAAAAGACTACACCTAATACACATCTCATAAAGACACAATAATAATAAATAAGGTAAAGAAAGAGTGAGGAGAAAAAAAAAAGAGAAAGATAAGAAACAAAGAGAGAGAGAGGGAGAAGACGTGAGGGAGAGAAGAGAGGAAAGAAGGAAAAATAGAGAAAAAAAAAAAGAAAAGAAAAGGAGGGAAGAAGAGAAGGAAAGAAAGGGAGGAGGAGAAAAACCTTCGGAAAGATAGGGATCAAAACTCTAGGGTCTCAGGATTACGGAAATGAGGTAGGTGAATATCAACTCACGCGTAAACCCGTCTTTTTGAGTCCGTGCTTTTACATGTTGCATGATTTCTTTTCGATCCATACATAATTATGTGTGTTTATTGCATGATTGTCGTATATGTGCTTACGTGTTTTATTTCGTAAATTTGGATTCTTGAGGGACTTAAGAAGTTAGGGTAGAAAGTAGAATAAGGAGGACAAGATTGATTAGAGTTGGAAAAATTTAGATACTATTGCGAATTAAGGGTTTTTCATTTCTAGGGTTTTCTTGATCCATTTCGTCCAAGAGGTTCAAATATTCGTATCTCACAATCTAGACTTCAGATTACAAATTCCTTGGAACAAAATTAAGATTTGCAAGTCCTTTATCTGTGGTTAAAATTTCAGGTCCATCGGACATCGTTTACCATGTGATCATTGAGAAATCCAAAACTGTCGCAAAACAGCCGTATAAAATAATTATTTTTAAAATTTTGGAACTTAATCGAAATTTTACAAAATCCAGGGAGTCTGTGTTGTAAAATTCCGAATAGGGGATATTTTTAAAGAAATATAAAGTTTTTAGGACATATTTAAAATTCGGAATAAATAATTGGGGTCCTTTGGGTAATTTTCAAAAATTTGTGGACTAGATTGAAAAGTTTCAAAAATCTGGTGGCTGAGAATGTAAAATCCGAGGAGATTTATGAAGAAATATAAAGATTTTGGGCAGATTTGAAATTCGGAATAAATAATTGGGGTCCTTTGTGTAATTTCCAAAAATTCGGGGACTAGATTGAAAAGTTTTAAATCTGGGTGCTGAGAATGTAAAATCCCAACAGGGGAGATTTTTAAATAAATATAAACTTTCGGGGCAGATCTGAAATTTTTAAAGATTTATGGCAGATCTGAAACTTAGGAAAATTTTCGGATCCTTAAAAGTAAACTATGAAATTTGGGGTTTTAAATGCAAAAATTTAGAAAGATATTTTTAAATTAGAAATTTAAGTCATATTTTGAAAGTTGGACAAATAGAATTTTAAAATATATTAAATTAGGGACCAATTTTGAAATTAGGGTGTTAAATAAAGTGAAAAGGATTAAATTTTGGGAACTCTTGGGGAGAGATCGATGAGTAAGGTTTCGGGCCGAGTAATTCGGAACGCGGGCTTTGGGCCCGATTATTTAGCGTACGATAGTTTTCGGATCGGGCCAAGCTGATACCTCGGGCCGATACATGATATGAAGATTTGCATTTTTATGTATTGCATTTTACATGCATGACATTTGCATACACGTGTTATGAGGGGAGAGAACCGTGCGTAGTCACGGTGACATTGTATAGTGTTGATGAGTGGGGTAGTTTATTACCGAGTAATGGTTGTCGAATGGTATGAGTTGAGGTTAGGACTAAGGCGCACATATGATTGAGATGTGGGGAGTAGGGCCTCCCGAGCTACGGACCCTTGTGATTGTGATGTGGGGAGTAGGGCCTCCCGAGCTACGGACCCTTGTGATTGTGATGTGGGGAGTAGGGCATCCCGAGCTACGGACCCTTGTGATGTGGGGAGTAGGGCCTCCCGAGCTACGGACCCTTATGATTGTGATTGTGGGGAGTGGGGCCTCCCGAGCTACTGACCCCTGCGCGCGTGTTGCCTTTAGTCCTAGCCTAGGGCCCTATTGTGATAGGTTGAGATGAGATGAGATGAGACGAGATACGAGAAAAGAGTCGAGCGTGCATTTTGTGAGATGTGTCGGGATGGGGATGTGAGAGCACGTGCATTCATGCATATTTTCACCTACTGGGCAATAGCTCAGGGTTTACGTGTGTAGGTATTGACGAGTCGGACGTCGAGACACGTCGCGACTAGGCAGCTGATGGCGGTGCCTCCACGGACTTTTGAGGGCGGCGCAGTACATGGGACGCGACCTGTGGAGCGACTTAGCTTACGATTCGGGTTTTTATGTTTTTTTTTGGGCTTCGGCCCATTGACTTGGATTTTTACATTTGGGGCTTCGGCTCAACTAATAAGAGCGTGTTTCGTAAAATCGTCAATTTAGTTTATGTGTTCGGATTTAGACTTTTGGGCTTCGGCCCAACGAATAATTGTGTTTAAAAAAAAGTTTTAATTAAATGGTCTTTCCCCTGCTTACGCTGCGAAATTCCGCCAAAATACATAGTTAGGAAGTCGGGTTGTTACATATTATGAGAAATTATATGATGATTTTATAAATTATAAAATAAATTTATATTATTAATTTGGAGATTTAATTTTTATAAAGTTTCTTTTAAATAGTATATACTAAAATCTAAACTCTAGCGATGTATAATATAATTTAATATGTAATTGAATATAATGAATATATTTTGTATAGAGTAAAATGTAGAGTAGATGGTCGGAATTTAGTGATACTGTTCAAACTCGATATATGGCGAAATTATATTGTAGCAACAGAGGAATAAATGAATAGTAATTTATTCTTTGTTTCGGACATGAGTGGTTTTACGGACATTTGACTAATTTAGCATATATAACAGTACCTTGTTGGCATATATTGCCATACTTTGTTGGCATATATGCCCCAGTACCTTGTTGGCATAAATTACACTAACTTGTTGGCATTTATTACATTACCTTGTTGGGCTACATCACAGTACCTTGTTGGCATATATTACAGTACCTATTGGCATCATTTGGACACAAAGAATGAACAATTTCCTATTGACACATTTGGACAAAAGAATTACATATTGGCATCATTTTGACAAAAGAATATGCCATTACCATATAAAAGTGCAACAAAAAAAAGGTTTTTGGGACAAAAGCAGTAACAAAAAACATGACAAATACGGACGCTACACTTCTCTACATGGCATATAAACAGTTGGTAAATATTGAACACATCCGCATTTTCTCTCAATGTTGAGTACAAACTTTCGAACGGAATTTGATACTTCATTGAGTCATGCCGATAATCGATATCCGACCACCTTCTTTGGAGGGATACGTGTTATATCGATAAGCATCGTCACTTCATTGATCAATAGTAAGAATGACTCCCCTTTTATACTCACACAATGCAAATAACGTCCGTCACCAACCAAACTTGTAGACTGCATATTTTCAGATAATATGGCAACCTGTATAAATGGGTACAGGTCTGTATAGTTTACAATGGTACTGCATACGCGAACATCTTGGTACCATATAGACACATATAACGGTACGTAATTAACATAACAAATGATACGTAATAACAGTTATATAAAAAATTCGAAGATGGATTAGCCTCAATAACCATCAAATACCGACATCCCACCCTTACATCGAGCTCTTAGATCGTATTCAGCTTCCGGATTTGGGCTCGAGCTTGACCAGATGAGTGCAATTGATTAATCAAACTCAAAGCAAAATAAAAGCTTACCTGGCAAAATCGAGACTCTAAACCGAGAACCCAACGTGGAATAAGCTCGTCGCTCGTCGTCTGGTGTCAGCACGAGCGGAAGGCGGTCGTCAATTGCAGAGGTGGAGCTCGAAATTTCGTCAGGCATGATGGAGCTCGAAATTGCAGAGAAAAAAGTGTGAAATGAAATTTTAAAATCAAAGGGTAACTTGGTAATCTTAGGGGGTCAGGTACCTATTTGTAAATTTTTTACTGAAACAGGTTTCCAGCTTAAAAATATTTCTGACAGGAGATTGATGAGGCTTTTAAGTTTTCCAATAGGTATTTATGTGTAGAAAGCCGTACTTTTATGTTATGTTAATGAGAACTAGTATTCTTCGCACGCTCAAATGTGTGTGCACATATAAATTTATAATATTAAATTTATTTTACTTTAAAATAATTAATTGAAATTATAAATTCAATTTAATTATGAATATAATATTAAAAAATTAAACGCATAAGAATTAAATAAAAAATATTAATTAAAAGATATTTAGTGAGTTTTTTAAATTTTATCATTAATGTTTTTGTAAAATTGACAGACCAATGTGCACGTTATAGCCATAACCCTCACGCATAAGAAAATAGAATAAATAATTTTATATTGTTGAAAAATTGATCTGTAATATACACTATCATACTTCAATTTTAAAAGGAACGTTTTGAAATATAAAAAATAAAATAATTTACAGAATATAATTAAAAAAAATAACGGACTAAATTATTATATTACATTAAAATTGACATACCAAATTGGGAGAGCAGTTACTCTAGGGTGCTCTCTTTTAATAAATAGAAAGATAATAGGTAACTAAGTTTAAAGTATTTCCAAAACAGATGATAAAAATGTAACTATTTTTGGATAAAAATAAAACAAGATAATAAAGCACGCGTTATGGGAAATTCTACTTGGTACCCCTGTGTTTACATCTCTTTAGTTGGTGACCCAATTTATTTTCTACTTTGGCAAATTACCTATGTTTTTAAGACTTTTTCAACTGGTACACAAAGAATTTTTTAGTTCCACTTTTGTAGCGACCCTAGCCATCGCTACCATTTCTAGACTTGTCTTAGATGTCTAACTACGTATTTAGTTAAATGAACTACGAAAATGCGGGATAAATTTTTCCTTTTCGTGAAGGAACATTTTACTTTACATGTCAAAAGTATGCATCCTCATGACAAAAGAATGCTTCCAAACTTTCTAATTACAGGTGAGTTCTATCTACATGTGTCATGTCTACATTCGCAGCAAAAGTAATCTATGCGCCCGGCCTAACAGGTCGTCATCCACGTACACACCACCCCCAAAAGACGCTCGGAAGCTTCAAAAGATGCCTTGCCAGCTAGGCGGTCACGTACCCTGATCCGACGAACCTACAACACACAAAACGTGGGATGAGCTTATATAGCCCAGCAAGTGAAACTTATGCAATGCAGTGCCCGTGTCGTGACTAGCGTAGGCATATACGCCAACGCTTACTAATCCTCTCAAAATCGTATCATGTCATGTCATGTCTTGTCTTGTCCTATAGAATCGTGTCATGTCATGTCATGTCATGTCTTGTCTTGTCTTGTCTTGTCTTGTAGAATCGTTAATATATTTCATTATTTTTACAATAATAGTAGTATATGTATACGGCCCTTTTTCCCACGGGTCTCCGCCCTAGTATATTTCATTACATGTACAATAATAGTAATATATGTATACTGCCCTTTCGCCAACGGGTCTTTGCCCTAATATATCTCATTATATACATAATAATAATATATGTATACGGCCTTTTCGCCAACTGGCATCGCCCTAATATATTTCATTACGTACATAATAATAATATATGTATATGTGGCCCTATTCGCCAACGGGTCTTCGCACTAGTATATTTCATTACGTACATAATAATAATATATGTATATGATACCGTATCACACGTCTTGTCTTGCACGTGTGTTGGTTGGTAAATATATCTTAGTAGTTACTATTTGTCGCGCCCCGGCGATCGTGCCTACCTCATGTCATGTCATGTCATTAAAACTCTCGTGAGACTCGTGTATGCCGTGAAATGCAAGTATGAAATGCGAAATGACTTGTCGTGCCATGTCTTGTAAGGTATCATTCATGTCATGTCATGTAATGGCTAGTTCAGGTCATGAAATAATTCACATAATCACATAGAAGCACGTAAGCACATAAATAATACGCACATAATTTTATGTGTTGTAGTGGAAGAGTCCCACTTACCTGGAGTCCGTAGATTAACTGCTACTGGGTCGGCGAAATTCCTAATTTTTCGACCTTAATCATAAAATTATTATGTCAGTGCATTTTCTAAAGTATTGGTTATCTATGTACTTGAAAAGTGTTGAAATATTTTCCTTAATAGTGTATGTAAAGATCTCGATATTTTTCCTAGCTTCGACATTTTGAACTGAAAATGTCGACATGAGTTCATCATAAATCTTGACATTGTGTGTGTAAGAATTCGACATTTTGGACTATTTAAAGATCTCGACATTTCATACTAAATCTCGACATCATATTAAAAGGTTTCGACATAATATAAGGGTTCGACATTTACATTCTAAGAAGATCTCGATATATGTTCTCGGGATTACCTATAATATACTAATGTCGAGATAAAATTTGATATCATACTTAAGATATCGGGAGGTGGGTATAACAAAAATGTCGATATGAAGAAGTTAAATGTCGAAGTGCATAAAGGTTTCGACATTGCCTTTCGACATTTGATAAGTCTCGGTATTGCATATAGGATCTCGACATTGTTGGGTTAAAGGGTCTCGACATCGTTTAAACATCGGGTTGTATGGTTGGTTAGGTATCGACATTTTATGTGTAAGAACTCGACATTTGTTTGTGTAAGGATTCGACATTTGGGCTGTTGAAGGATCTCGACATTTTTAACTATCTTAGCTCGACATTTCTATCTTAACATTCGACATTTTCCTTAACATGGTTTCGACATCTTTCCTTACTATGGTTTCGACATTTATCATTAGGCATCTCGACATTTTTCTTAATATCGTTTCGACATTTATCTCGACTTCTTTGAACTCGACATTTTATCCAGTTCGACATTCGTTTCGACATTTATACCGATTTGTTGAACTCGACATTTTATCAAAATAGAAGGACTCGACATTTTATCATAAATAGGTTTCTACATATGTAACTCGACATCTTCCCTCTAGCTCGACATTTCTTTCCAAATAGAATGACTCGACATTTAATGTGGTTCGACATTTCGGTATTTTCTTAACATCTCGACATTTCAATTCCTTTTATTTCGATATCTTAACTCGTCATATATCCTCTCACTTCGACATTCACTCAAACATCCCGACATTATACTTCGACAATTGGGACAGAAAATGTCGGCAAGCATTCCAACATGAATCTCGACATTTAATGATTCTCGCTATGTTACTCGACATCTTTACTAACATTTCGACATTATACCTCGACATTTATGCACTGTAAAATCTCGATATGATATATCGACATCTTATCTAGCATTCGACATTTATCCTAACCTCTCGACATTTTATCATCTTCTTCATCCCATCGAAACAACCCCTAACTATATCTCCCCGTAGTTCAAAATTTCTAGGGTTCTTCTTCCATCTAAACACGCCCATATCAACTAAGAGTCATTCCTAACTAAGGTTGAAATCCTTGGGACGAGTTAGAAAATCAAATGTTTAAACATATCTCAATATCCCTTAATTATGAATTCACACGCTAAGCTAGGGGCCTTGCCGTCTATAATACACTTAGATTCCCCACATTTTCCTAAGTTTTGTGATTTCACGAGATTAATGCATCTAGAAATCTCAAGTTACGAATGGAGAGGTTTAAGGAAATGCTTTTCACTTACTTCTTTGAATCTTCCAAGCTATTTGATGGGTCCTTTGGATTGAATTCTCTCGGCCCCTTTCTCCTTGTTTCCCCCTCTTGATTTTTCGTTAGTTCTTGAGTGGAGTTATCATATTTTGCATTGTTTATTAGATATTTATCATAGGCATGTGAAAGGTACTAGAGTTGGCGTGGGTTTTGCTTAATTCATGGGAATTTGTCTCCCAAGTTGATATTTCTTTATGGATTGGGCCTAATTCTTCTTTTAGCCCACTTGGTAATTCCTAGTATATTAAGTTCATGGTCCAATAGAATTCTATCCCACATTTCTATATTCCATTCCCGAGAATTTCCGCCTTGTTGAGAGTCATCGCAAACATACAATTAATGTCACATAATTTCACTTAATTCTCATAAAGTCACGAGAACGAAATTCACGAATTCACATGAACGTATATCATATACGTAGTTATCACATAATCACGTAAATCATAATTCGTAACACATATAGGGTTTATCAAGCACATCATATGAAATCCTATAGTCGCATAAGTCATGTAAGTGCATGGAAGCGTATATCGCACCTTAGGCATAAATTAATGGCATGTCCTAAATAAAATATTTTACCCAAAATTCTAACTCCATAACGTAATGAACTCGCTATGCCCCTAATTAATTATTTTCGCTCTTAATTATGCCGTAAATCCCGTAATTAATTCTTACGGGTCTTACATCCTCCCCCCCTTAAAAGAATTTCGCCCCCGAAATTCCGTTAGTTGGAATAATTCGGGGTGGCGATGGGTAGGGAGTCGAGTTAACTTGGTTAGGCAAATAATCTCCTAATTGGTCGTAAAAGTGACCCTACACAGTAGGCTGAGCATAACTTAAGTTATTCAGCGAACCGATATTCCCATTCTTATTTATTCTAGTCGATTGTGTCCAGGCAATGATTGCGGAACATGAGTATCCACCGCTCTTTCGTTGCATTATTCCGATACTGAGTGTATGCAATTCTCAGAAGTGATGGAGAGAAATAGGGCATGGGGTCGTGCACCAATATCGTTTGGTTTAGGCTTGTCATGCCGAAGGGAGTGGGACATGGCTTCATCATCACATCCCAGAATGGAGGAACATTCGATAGGGGAGGGATATGGTTTTGAGTAGTTCGGGTCGAATTTCATGAGAAGGGATCCCGTTGTATTCATGCCTGGGTTAGCTAGGAGAAATCTCGATCTCGCCATGAGGTTATTTATGCAAGAAGGGGTGCGTGGTTTCATGCACGTATTGCAAAGTAGGTCGGTACCTGCCGCATGGGACGGGTCGTCCTCGGCCTCCCCAGCCGTCAGTGTATACGCTCGGGCGGTCGCCGTTGGTGGTCTTGCCTGACTCACCGTCTGGCTTCCGGATGGGTTCTCCGGACATGCGCTCGAGAAATGGCCGATCTTGCCGCATTTGTAGCAAATCGCATTTTGTGAGTAGCAGATGCCCGGGTGTCGCCTTCCACATCTTGGGCATGGGGGTATGGTGGGTTGGAAAGGTTGAGGTCTGCCCTGATTTATGTTGGCCTGTTGGGGTGGTTCGGGCCTATTTTGAAATTGAGGCCTTGGGTTCTTGGCAACAAACTGCTTCTTTGGGTTGCCTCCATCTCCTTGGAGTTCTTGCACGAATTTCCTCTTTGCTTCATGAGCTCGTGCGATCCTCATTTCGGCTTGTTCAGCCACCATAGCGCGTTCAGCGACTTGGGCGTAAGTAGCCCCTTGAAGTCCAGCCATGCTGACGTCGCGGTATAGCTCTGGCTTCAGGCCCTCTAAGAACCTTTCAATCTTCAGTGAGTCCGTGCTCACCATATGGGCTGCAAACCGGGACAGTTGTTCGAACTTCCTGATGTACTCCGCCACCGTCATCGTTTCTTGGCGGAGGTTGATAAATTCATTCATCTTTTGAGCGCGAGTTGGGGCTGTGTAGTACTTGCTCCGGAAGAGTTCTTTAAAATGATCCCAGCTCATCGTAACTGGGTCCTCGATGCTTCGGATCGTATCCCACCAATGGCCCGCGCTCCCTCTTAATAGGTAGGTAGCGCACAGGACTTTTTCGGCTTCTGGGGTGCGGCTATGTTGGAACATGCTTTCCAACGTTCGAAGCCAATCCTCGGCCGAAGTTGGATCGACAGCGTCCTCAAACGTTGGGGGGTTTAACTTGCGAAACCTCTTCCCCACCATTTCGATCCTTTCAGCCTGAGGGGGTGCATTACTTGGCTGCCCTCCAGCACTTTGTTGCTGGAGTAACTGCTGAATTTGGGCTGATTGCTGGCGGACTAACTCCGTCAGCTGCAGGATGATAGCATCCCGATTGTCAGTAGGGTTCGGGGTCTCCCTATCTCGATCGGCGTCTCTACTGCCTTCACCTCTAATTCTAACCATTTCTTACGTTCTACCCTGTCGTTCCTACGGCCAATAAATTACTCAACACGAGAAAATCACATAGACATAACACTTACAGGCAAGGCTGCTTCCGCGCTTTTGAGTGTGTGTACATGGATAGTCTGCAGGACCTGTGACCGAAGCTCTGATACCAACTGTAGCGACCCTAGCCATCGCTACCATTTCTAGACTTGTCTTAGATGTCTAACTACGTATTTAGTTAAATGAACTACGAAAATGCGGGATAAATTTTTCCTTTTCGTGAAGGAACATTTTACTTTACATGTCAAAAGTATGCATCGTCATGACAAAAGAATGCTTCCAAACTTTCTAATTACAGGTGAGTTCTATCTACATGTGTCATGTCTACATTCGCAGCAAAAGTAATCTATGCGCCCGGCCTAACAGGTCGTCATCCACGTACACACCACCCCCAAAAGACGCTCGGAAGCTTCAAAAGATGCCTTGCCAGCTAGGCGGTCACGTACCCTGATCCGACGAACCTACAACACACAAAACGTGGGATGAGCTTATATAGCCCAGCAAGTGAAACTTATGCAATGCAGTGCCCGTGTCGTGACTAGCGTAGGCATATACGCCAACGCTTACTAATCCTCTCAAAATCGTATCATGTCATGTCATGTCTTGTCTTGTCCTATAGAATCGTGTCATGTCATGTCATGTCATGTCTTGTCTTGTCTTGTCTTGTCTTGTAGAATCGTTAATATATTTCATTATTTTTACAATAATAGTAGTATATGTATACGGCCCTTTTTCCCACGGGTCTCCGCCCTAGTATATTTCATTACATGTACAATAATAGTAATATATGTATACTGCCCTTTCGCCAACGGGTCTTTGCCCTAATATATCTCATTATATACATAATAATAATATATGTATACGGCCTTTTCGCCAACTGGCATCGCCCTAATATATTTCATTACGTACATAATAATAATATATGTATATGTGGCCCTATTCGCCAACGGGTCTTCGCACTAGTATATTTCATTACGTACATAATAATAATATATGTATATGATACCGTATCACACGTCTTGTCTTGCACGTGTGTTGGTTGGTAAATATATCTTAGTAGTTACTATTTGTCGCGCCCCGGCGATCGTGCCTACCTCATGTCATGTCATGTCATTAAAACTCTCGTGAGACTCGTGTATGCCGTGAAATGCAAGTATGAAATGCGAAATGACTTGTCGTGCCATGTCTTGTAAGGTATCATTCATGTCATGTCATGTAATGGCTAGTTCAGGTCATGAAATAATTCACATAATCACATAGAAGCACGTAAGCACATAAATAATACGCACATAATTTTATGTGTTGTAGTGGAAGAGTCCCACTTACCTGGAGTCCGTAGATTAACTGCTACTGGGTCGGCGAAATTCCTAATTTTTCGACCTTAATCATAAAATTATTATGTCAGTGCATTTTCTAAAGTATTGGTTATCTATGTACTTGAAAAGTGTTGAAATATTTTCCTTAATAGTGTATGTAAAGATCTCGATATTTTTCCTAGCTTCGACATTTTGAACTGAAAATGTCGACATGAGTTCATCATAAATCTTGACATTGTGTGTGTAAGAATTCGACATTTTGGACTATTTAAAGATCTCGACATTTCATACTAAATCTCGACATCATATTAAAAGGTTTCGACATAATATAAGGGTTCGACATTTACATTCTAAGAAGATCTCGATATATGTTCTCGGGATTACCTATAATATACTAATGTCGAGATAAAATTTGATATCATACTTAAGATATCGGGAGGTGGGTATAACAAAAATGTCGATATGAAGAAGTTAAATGTCGAAGTGCATAAAGGTTTCGACATTGCCTTTCGACATTTGATAAGTCTCGGTATTGCATATAGGATCTCGACATTGTTGGGTTAAAGGGTCTCGACATCGTTTAAACATCGGGTTGTATGGTTGGTTAGGTATCGACATTTTATGTGTAAGAACTCGACATTTGTTTGTGTAAGGATTCGACATTTGGGCTGTTGAAGGATCTCGACATTTTTAACTATCTTAGCTCGACATTTCTATCTTAACATTCGACATTTTCCTTAACATGGTTTCGACATCTTTCCTTACTATGGTTTCGACATTTATCATTAGGCATCTCGACATTTTTCTTAATATCGTTTCGACATTTATCTCGACTTCTTTGAACTCGACATTTTATCCAGTTCGACATTCGTTTCGACATTTATACCGATTTGTTGAACTCGACATTTTATCAAAATAGAAGGACTCGACATTTTATCATAAATAGGTTTCTACATATGTAACTCGACATCTTCCCTCTAGCTCGACATTTCTTTCCAAATAGAATGACTCGACATTTAATGTGGTTCGACATTTCGGTATTTTCTTAACATCTCGACATTTCAATTCCTTTTATTTCGATATCTTAACTCGTCATATATCCTCTCACTTCGACATTCACTCAAACATCCCGACATTATACTTCGACAATTGGGACAGAAAATGTCGGCAAGCATTCCAACATGAATCTCGACATTTAATGATTCTCGCTATGTTACTCGACATCTTTACTAACATTTCGACATTATACCTCGACATTTATGCACTGTAAAATCTCGATATGATATATCGACATCTTATCTAGCATTCGACATTTATCCTAACCTCTCGACATTTTATCATCTTCTTCATCCCATCGAAACAACCCCTAACTATATCTTCCCGTAGTTCAAAATTTCTAGGGTTCTTCTTCCATCTAAACACGCCCATATCAACTAAGAGTCATTCCTAACTAAGGTTGAAATCCTTGGGACGAGTTAGAAAATCAAATGTTTAAACATATCTCAATATCCCTTAATTATGAATTCACACGCTAAGCTAGGGGCCTTGCCGTCTATAATACACTTAGATTCCCCACATTTTCCTAAGTTTTGTGATTTCACGAGATTAATGCATCTAGAAATCTCAAGTTACGAATGGAGAGGTTTAAGGAAATGCTTTTCACTTACTTCTTTGAATCTTCCAAGCTATTTGATGGGTCCTTTGGATTGAATTCTCTCGGCCCCTTTCTCCTTGTTTCCCCCTCTTGATTTTTCGTTAGTTCTTGAGTGGAGTTATCATATTTTGCATTGTTTATTAGATATTTATCATAGGCATGTGAAAGGTACTAGAGTTGGCGTGGGTTTTGCTTAATTCATGGGAATTTGTCTCCCAAGTTGATATTTCTTTATGGATTGGGCCTAATTCTTCTTTTAGCCCACTTGGTAATTCCTAGTATATTAAGTTCATGGTCCAATAGAATTCTATCCCACATTTCTATATTCCATTCCCGAGAATTTCCGCCTTGTTGAGAGTCATCGCAAACATACAATTAATGTCACATAATTTCACTTAATTCTCATAAAGTCACGAGAACGAAATTCACGAATTCACATGAACGTATATCATATACGTAGTTATCACATAATCACGTAAATCATAATTCGTAACACATATAGGGTTTATCAAGCACATCATATGAAATCATATAGTCGCATAAGTCATGTAAGTGCATGGAAGCGTATATCGCACCTTAGGCATAAATTAATGGCATGTCCTAAATAAAATATTTTACCCAAAATTCTAACTCCATAACGTAATGAACTCGCTATGCCCCTAATTAATTATTTTCGCTCTTAATTATGCCGTAAATCCCGTAATTAATTCTTACGGGTCTTACAACTTTGTACCTTGTGTTTTTCAAGGTAGGTACCATTAACGTATGACGTCGTGATTTTTAATAACGAGATCTTATAGGTGTAAGCCTAATTAATTACTAATGGAAATCTACAAATGAATAAAAACGGCTTCTACATCTAAAAATGACATTTGTAGCTTTTTAAAATCACGACGTTATACGTTAGAAATACCTATGAAAACACTTTGGACATAATTATAAAAGCCTTAAACACAAGGGTAGAATTTGAAAAATACTTTGGGTAGCAGTTACAAAGGCCTTAAACACATGCATATCTACCGGAAATGAAAATAACTTTGAGCATCAAGTGAAAAAGTTTAAAATATAGGATACCTGCTGGAATTTACCAATAGTTATTTCAATAGAATATACTAAAATAAAATAAATGTGAATAACTTTATAAGTTATTTTAATGTTACTATGTTATATGTATTATGAAAAATTACATGATTATTTTATTAAATTATAAAGTAAATTTATATTAATTTAGAGAATTTAATTTTTATAAAGTTTCTTTTAAATGGTATATGCTAAAATCTAAATTCTAACTATGTATAATATAATTTAATATGTAGTTTAATATTACGAGAATATTTTTTTATAGAATAAAATGTAGAGTAGATGGTTGGAATATAGTGACACTGTTCAAACTATGGTAGAAAAGAGGAATAAATAAATAGTAATTTATTGTTTGTGTTTCGGACACGAGTGGTTTTTCGGACATTTGACTAATTTATTCTTTTTATGTTATAAGAACATTACCCATTGTAACACAATTAATAAAATACCTTCAGCCCCTGATTTCTAACTATACCGTTCTTAGCGAAAAGCAATTCGACTTCCTCTCTCGTGTCAACCATGTCGACGGTCAACCCACAACAAACACCGCCGGCGCCGATCTCAATCTCCACTACAATACTCCGCGCAGTCATCACGGACACGGCCCTCATCAACCACCTTAGAACCACCCTCCCCCAGTTTTCCGGCGCCGTACAATCCCCTCTCCGCCACACCCACCGAACGTCCCCCAACTCCTCCCTCCTCCTCATGCCGTCGTGGTCAACGTCGCCGTCGTCGCTCCCTTACACGGGCATCAAAATAGTCAGCCACCACCCCAACAACTCCGCCCTGAACCTGCCCGGCGTTCACGCGATCTACGTGCTATTCAGCTCCACCACCGGCCAGCCCTTAGCCTCAATCGACGCAACAGAACTAACCCTTTATCGAACAGCCTCTATATCGGCGCTAGCATCTTCTTACCTATCAAGAAACGACTCAGAAACCCTAATCATGGTCGGCGCTGGCTCTCTAGCGCCGCACCTTATCCGTGCTCACCTAACCGTTCGACCCACCATCAATAGAGTGGTCATATGGAACAGAACGCTCGAAAAGGCGATGTCTTTAGCCCATCAAATGAGCAAAGAGGGGTTTGGTGACCGAGATGTGCTCTTTGAGAGCAGCCAAGGATTGGCAGACGCCGTGAGGATAGGCGATGTGATTAGCTGTGCTACGAACTCAGAGATTGCCCTCGTAAGAGGCGTTGATTTAAAGAAAGGTGCGCATTTAGATCTTGTGGGTTCGTTTACTCCATCGATGAAGGAATGCGATGACGAGGCGTTGTTGAAGGGGAGGGTGTTTGTGGATAGCGAAGCTGCTTTGGTTGAGTCAGGGGAACTGATCGGTGCTTTTGAGAGAGGTGTGATGAACAGAGATGAGATTGCGGGGGATTTGGTTGGGTTGATCAGAGGCGAGAAAGTGGGTCGGGTCGGTTCGGATGAAGTCACCATTTTCAAGTCGGTCGGGTTGGCGGTGGTGGATTTACTCAGTGCGCAAATGGTGTATGAGAACTATGTGAAGAAGTGCAGTGAGGATGATTAATGATGATGATATCTGCGAGTTTTGAGGTTGTCATAAGTGTGTTATGCGAGGCATATACTAACATTGTAAGAGGATGGTTTCAACATTGAATGATAGAATTTGATGGCTGCATTGAGATTGTATGATGTGCAGGAATGATGATAATGCTTCTTAGATAAACGATTCTTAGCTATCGATTAACTAAAGTCGAAGAAAGTGCGATGGACCGACCCCCAAAGATACCATTGCAACTTGTAATAAACTAAACGGAATCATTCATAAATCATGGGTCTGATGTAAACCGTTTGTTTTTTTATTTCTCAACTTCTCTGAATCAGAAAACAAAATCATCAAAGTTAATTTTAAGGCTAAATAGCATATAACCCACTTGTGGTTATACTGAAATGCGCAATACTAGCTTGTGGTATTTTTTTTACGCGACACCCCCTTATGGTTTCTAAAATGTAGCACCGTAACCCCCGGTCAACACTTTCTGACCGAGTGCATAACACGCGCCATATCTGCGATTGAAATAAGGTTTGACCATATTTTGCCACGTAAAATGACTATAACACCCCTTAAAATCGTCTGCCCTAATCGTCTATGCTGGGCTTCGCTGCGTGGGACGACGACGACTGCGATGAAGGTTGGAACTTCTTGAGGTGCCTTCGCGGCGGAAGTCGGGTGCTCGGCCGCCGCCTGTACGGCCGGCAGAGAAGAGCGCAGAAAATGGTGGGAAGAAGAAACTCGTTCTTGTCTACTGGATTCCAATTTCTACGTCAAAATTGCAGATTCACAGAAATTCGAAGTAAACAAAAAATTCACAGAAGTTGATTTCATCGGTGGTTTTCTGAGGCTTCAAAACCTCAACTTCGAAGGCAATTTCCTTGGCCAGATCTGTTATGGTTCTTGACACAGATCAAAACGCAGATTCAAACCATCCCTTAATCGCAGAACCGTCTCCAAGAACAATGGCGTCGCAGAATTCAGATTCATCAGGCCCGCCCCAAAAATCCTACTGGCGATTCAGCAAATACAACTTCTTCCCCGAGCCCACGTTCCAAAACCTCTCTACCTACCTCAATTCCTTGTCGGAGACCCCAAAACGGTTCGAAGATCGCTTCTTCGGACGTTCATCTGAGGCCACCGAGGCTTCCAAGGCAAGAAACAGTCCGAGCATGAGATGAAGAAATGCCTCACATGGTCGGACTTAGCCTGGTCCGGCTTCCGCTCGGTCGTGGGCTCGGGGATCTTCAGCATTACTGGCCAAGAAATCCACGACCACGCCAGCCCAGCAATTGTGCTTTCCTATGCGATCTCTGGCCCTGTTCGCCTTGCTATCGGTGTTTTGCTTCACTGAGTTCGCCGTCGAAATCCCAATCGCCTGCGGGTCCTTTTCCTTCCTCAGAATCTGCGTTTTGTGAGAATGATTTCTTGAGCGATGAAATTTCGATTTTACACATGGACTTTCATCTGCCCTAGTCTGTAACTAATAGGGGCAAAATTGGAATTAGGCGTTTTATTTGACCATTATGCTCAAAATGGCCCGACGGGGGAGAGTATGCTGAGTTTACAAAACTATAAGGGTGTTTCGGGTAATAAAAAATGCAGGGGGTAGGATGGTGCATTTTCATAAAACCACAAGGGGGTAATATGCAATTTTGCCTAATTTTAAAGCTAATTAGGTTTCAGGCCTACTAGCATATTTTCATTAGATTTCAGGCCCCAAATAGTTTTAAGTTAAAGATACAGACCCATATGAAGTTTCCTGTAGAGTTAAGGACCGAATCGCGCGGCAAAGACTTCTTTATCCTTCGATTTAGCGAAAATTACACTGAAATGCCATTCCCTTCACAACGCAACTCCCATCGTCGTTCGCGATCGATCGAAAGATCATATTCCAATCCTGACAAAGGACGATAATGGTTAAAAAGTACATGAATTCTTCATTTTTTATTATTATCAACGATAATCAGTGAAAATTAATGATGGAAACTGGCGGAAATAAAAAAAAAATCTATCTCAAAATTGAGTTCATTCACGACGTTAATGTCCGAAAGGTGCCGATTGAGTCGATCTAACCCTGGGTATTGATGGTCAACCTTAAACTACTGAAGTAAACACTGAAAAAATGCGTCAATTAGAATTTCGAATAAAAACGTTTGATAGTGAAACCAATAACACAACATATGCTACCCATAACAGTTCAATCATTTCGAAGGTAAATTTGAACAATAATGATAACGTATGTGCTTTGCAGAAACCCACAAGAAGCCCGATCAGAGACAAATCATACACAGTCAGTGTTATAAGTTTGTACACAACGTGGTAACACAACATATGCTACTCGAAACAGTTCATTGATTTTGAAGGTTTTGTAACAACGTGGTAACGTATGAGTTTCCAAACATAACAGATGTGCCATTGTTAAATGTTTGGATTCGTCTTTCAAATTTTTTGCATTCCGTCGACCTAAATTTGGGGAAAACAATTGTGAATCGAATCCTATTTTTGGAAACAAAATTGGAGCATGTTGAAATTACGGTGACCCACAGCCTGTAGATTGCGTAGCGCCACCGCGTTGCCTTCAACGAATAGGTATAATATCCTTATTTTCAGTTACACATGTGCCGTTAAATGTTTTGGATCCTTCGTTCAAATTTTTTGCATTCCGTCGACCTAAATTTGGGAAAATAATTGTGAATCGAATCCCCTTTTTGGAAACAAAATTGGAGCCATTATGTTGAAATTGTAGTGACCCATAGCTTGTAGAATGCGTAGCGCCACCGCGTTGCCTCCATCTTTTGTCGTTCCAGGTGAACAGGCCTGAAAATTAGGTCGTAATAGAAATTTATGCTCAACGACAAGTGGTATGGTGTTCGTCTTAATCGTTATAGAAATCTAATGAGCAAGTATCAGACGACGTCCCTGAACAAAGACGAGGTACAGAAGAGGCACGAACTGCTATCCACCGTCATCTATCCGTTACGAGAATATAGTATTTTATGTGATTTTAAAAGTTAAATCGATAGTTATTCGAAGCACATCTAACGTCACGTTAGCAGGATGAACTTGTTTTAAGCTTCAAGGAATAGGTATGATTTTGTTATTTCCAGTTAAACATGTGCCGTTAAATGTTTTGGATCCGTCGTTCAAATTTTTCGCATTCCGTCGACCTAAATTTGGGAAAAACAATAGTGAATCGAATGCCGTTTTCGAAAACAAAATTGGAGCCACTACGTTGAAATTGTAGTGACCCATAGACTGTAGACTGCATAGCGCCACCGCGTTGCCTCCATCGTTCGTCATTCCAGGTGAACGGACTTGAAAATGAAGTCGTAATAGAAATTATACGCAATAACAAGTGGTATGCTGTTGGTTTTAATCGTTACCATGATCTTATGAACAAGTATCAACTGGTATATGCCCTGAACAAATATTAGGTATAGGAGATGCACTAAATGGTATCCACTCTCATCTGTCTGTTACGAAGTTGAATATAGTATTTTATGTGATTTAAAAAGTTAAATCGGAAGTTTTTCGAAGCACATCTAACGTGACGTTAGCAGGATGAACTTGTTTTGGCTTCAATTGTAGGACCCGAGTCCCCGCAAGCTAGGTCGGCCAATAAATTTCGTATATGACCCAAGTGATTTCATGTTAATTGTATACATGTTATATGTCTACGTGATTTTACGAATTTTGTGCCCGTGAATTACATGTGAAAGTACGTGTAATTACGTGTCAATGATTTCGTGCTCATTATGACCCTAATTTAAGAAGGGTAATTTTCGAAATATCAAAGGAAACGACTAATGATAGTTAAATGGAAGTTGGGTTAGGATCTTTAATGAACTATGAATTAGTAAATTGGGCTAAACTTGAAACTTAGACCCAAATTGAATTAAGTTGAAACTTAGAGACAAGGCTTCCTTCAAACAAGGAAAACCCACGTCACAAAGTCCCATCACCTTGTTCCTTGCTAAAAATATCTATCTAATCCAAATTTTTCAACCCATAACCACACTTAAGAATCCATCGAAAAACAAAGTGAAAGAGAAAGGAGAAGGAGCCGAAGTTATTGTGATTTTCCTTACTTAGATTATTTGACTAAATTACGTTGGGGATTAAGGAAAAACTTGAGAATTTAAGTGTACCATAGACGGCAAAAACCCTAGGATTAGGTGTGAAATTATAACCGAGGGTTTCCTTGATATTTTGCTAGGTTGTGGTTAGTCTAACTTGTTCTAGAGTTCATCACCTTAGCATGAGAAGATCTTAAAGTAGTGTTTGAGGTTTATGGAGTAGAATAAAACCTTAGAACTTAGAAATTCTGGACAGATTGAACTATGAATGTGCTTTCGGGTAGATGATTTAAGGATCGATCGAATCGGGGAAAATTAGGTGGTTTCGGGCGATTTTAGTTTGAGTGACAAATCGTGCGACTGAAAATAAATTACGTATAGAATAAGTCTCGGCGATTTTAGTTTGAATACTTCACAAATCGGCCAATTGAAAGGAATAGAATAGCATGGGAAATGAAGTAAATAATTTAGTAATCGCGCGAATGAAAACACTAGAATCGGGCGAATTGTTCGCATGTGAGGAATCGATCGAAATGAATGTGAGAAGCAATTTAATCGGGTGATTCAAGGACTAGAAGAACTCGGATTTGTGGTGCTTCAAACAATGAAATCGGGCGATTTCAAGACCGAACGAATCGTGCGATTTCAAGAGCAGCAAAACCCTCATGGCATGCTTGGAATCGGGCGAAATGAGGGTTATGTCATGATGATGAAAACACGCGGCGATTTAGAAATCGGCCGATGGAGGATTTCATGCAAATTAAATCGGGCGAAATCGAAGTGGATTAAACACGAATCGGGCGATTTGCATACATGGGAAATCGGACGAAACCCTTACGATAGGGTGGTGGAAATTGAATCGGGCGATTTCATGATTTACGTGCACGGAAATTTCTAAATTGGGCGATTGGGACAGTGATGATCGATCGAAAACAAGCCATGAAGAATCGGACGATTTGAAGATTAAGCAATTGAGCGAATCTAACTATTATTAAAAATTAACTTTTAACTTTCGCCGAGATGTACCTATATATATATATATATATATATACTCAGGTTTTAATTGAATGCTAGCGTGACTTGGAATGCGAAACAAGTAACTTAGAAACTTAGCCTAGCTAGAATCGAGCGACTTAGAGATTCTAGCAAAATTAATGTAGTCAAATAAATTAGTTCGACCTAATTATTTAACAAAGGCATAATACTGATACGATGATATTTATGTCTAAAGGTCGAACAGTAGATAATTCTCGGAGCAGTGAATTAGCATAGCACGGACGACAGGTAAGTAGAAATTCAACTACGACACGTAACTTGCCTGCGTCCAGTTATGTAAATTACGTGCTCGTGAAATTTGTATGAAATGTGTACGTATGATAAATTAAATTATGTGCATGATGGCATGATTAGAATATGTACATGAGCATAGCATGAGCATTTGCACGCATGCGTAGTGTATAAGACGCGAGGTATGAGCGTGCGTAAGATCGCCTGTGTGCAATGTATACTCGCCGATATTGGCGTTTGTGTCGACTCGAATGAAGAGTCACGGCTTCCCCTATGCAGCCAGTAAGGCGAATGAAGCTATAAGGCCTGTATAAGAGGCTGGGGGAATACCCCGTATGCGGGAGATGCAACCTGGAGGATGCAGCCCGGGGCACACGCTGGGTAAGGGAAGATTCCTTCGGGTGACCTTCTAGTGTGTAAAGCACTAACCGAGAGGGAAGATTCCTTCGGGTGACCTCCACGGTTAGTGGCCTCGGTGTTGGCTACCAGTGGGAAGCGCCCGCGTGGAGGCTATACTGAGTAAGGGAAGATTCCTTCGGGTGACCTTCTAGTGTGAGAACCTCCACACCTGAGATCTCTATGAGATGGCGCATAGAGGGACTGAAAGCCGAGGGCCCGTATGAAGTAAGAGTATGAGAAAAAGAGTATGAGTCGGGACAAGAGAACGAGTATAAGAAAAAAAGAGTATGAGCATTAGAAAATGATGGCGTGGATTGTCGATCGTTAGGACACGTGCATACATGCATAATTTCTGCTTACTGAGCCTCGGTGGCTCATTATTTATGTTACGTGTTGTAGGTACTGACGATCACGGTACGTGATCCGACTTTCATGCGAGGCCGATCTTTTGATGCTATCCGTCTGCTTTTGAGGTGGGAGTGTGTGTATGGATGACGACCTGTGAAGGCCGAGCGCATAGGGAGCTTTTGCTGCACATATTTACACACACGCACTTGTGTTTTGTATAGATAGGAGCATGATGAAATGTCAGACGATTTAGAACATTCTTTTGACTTTACGCTTTCGCACGATAACAAAGCGTTAGGCACTTAGGATTAGAACGTAATACAAGGGCGGGACGACGGGTCCTGACAGGGTGGTATCAGAGCTTCGGTCACAGGTCCTGCAGACTGTCCATACGCACACACTCAAAAGCACGGAAGCGGCCTTGCTCGTAAGTACCATGCTATGTGAATTTCTTGAATGGTTTAATTTATTGGCCTTAGGAATTATCAGGATAGGTTGAGAAGATGGTTAGACTTAGGGGTGAAGGAAGTAGGGAGTCTGATCAGGGTAGGGATACTAATAACCCTCCGGATAGCCGGGATGCTACCATCCTGCAACTAACTGAATTGGTCCGGCAACAGTCGGCCCAGATTCAGCAGCTGATCCAGCAGCAATATGCTGGTGGGCAATCAGCTGACTTACCTCCCCCACCCGAGCGAATTGAGATGATTGGGGAGAGGTTCAGGAAGCTAAATCCCCCACTGTTCGAGGATGCTGTAGACCCTACCTCCGCCGAGGATTGGCTAAGGACGCTGGAGAATATGTTCCAGCATAGCCGCACACCCGAGGCGGAGAAGGCCATGTGCGCTGCCTACCTGCAAAGGGGGAGCGCTGGGCATTGGTGGGAAACCGTCTCGGCCGTCGAAAACCCTCTAACGATGAACTGGGATCGGTTTAAGGAGATCTTTAGAGGAAAGTACTACACCGCCCCCGTCAGAGCCCAGAGGATGAACGAGTTCATCAACCTCCGCCAAGGAACAATGACCGTGGCGGAGTACATCAGGAAGTTTGAGCAGCTTTCGAGGTTCACTGCTCATATTGTTAGCACGGACGCGCTCAAGATCGAGCGGTTCATGGAAGGGTTGAAGCCCGAACTGTAACGGGATGTAAGTATGGCGGGAATACAAGGAGCCACGTATGCACAAGTGGCTGAGAGATCACTTGTGGCGGAGCAGGCAGAGGCCAGAATTGCTCGCGCCCAAGAAGTTAAGCGCAAGTTTACACAAGGACCGCAAGGGAGCGGGGGCAATCTGAAGCGGCAATTCCTCGCCAAGGAAGGAAAGAAGAGATTCCAGAATAGACCTGGACCACCCCCGCAGTTTAACCCCAATCAGGGTAGACCCCAGCTGGACCTACCCGTATGCCCGAAGTGCGCACGGAGACACCCGGGAGCCTGCAACTCCCAGAACGCTGTCTGCTTCAAATGTGGCAAGACAGGCCATTACCTGAGGGCATGTCCGGAAGGTGGATCCGGGAGCCAAGCGGGAAACCAAGCAGCACCACCAAGAGTACCGGCCCGGGTCTACACTATAACCTCCGAGGAAGCGGAAAACAACCCGGCTGTGGTAACAGGTACCCTCCTCGTCTATGAAACCCCCACATGCATCCTAGTCGACTCAGGAGCGACACACTCGTTCGCGTCTACTAAGTATGTCAAGAGGATAGGAGTAACGCCTCACCGAGCTGAGTGCGAATTTAGGGTAACAGTTCCGAACGGGAATCCCACCCAAACTAACCACGTTTTACGGGATTGCCCAATAGTAATCGGGGATAAGGAACTGCCCATAGACCTCATAATAATTCCCATGAATGATTATGAGGTGATCCTCGGAATGGACTGGCTATCGAAGTACGGAGCCGTCATAGACTGCCACCGCAAGATAGTCACGCTCAATACGGACGGAAATGAACCCCTTAGGTTCGTAGGAACTAGCAAGGGGACTATGATCTCTAGAGTATCAGCGTTAAAAGCCCAACGACTGATCAAATCAGGATGCGAAGCCTATCTGGTATTCGCTATCAAGTCGGAAGAGAACGCCTCCCTGAAACTCGAGGAAGTGCCGATAGTTCAGGACTTCCCCAACGTATTTCCCGAGGAGTTACCGGGACTACCACCCGAACGGGAAATAGAGTTCGCTATAGATCTGGTACCTGGAGCGGCACCAGTATCTAAGACCCCATATCGGCTAGCACCCACTGAAATGAAGGAGTTAAAGGATCAACTCGACGAATTCATGCAGAAGAAGTTCATACAGCCGAGTTTCTCTCCTTGGGCAGCGCCGGTGCTATTCGTAAAGAAGAAGGATGGGTCAATGCGGTTGTGCATTGACTATAGGGAGTTGAACAAGTTGACGATCAAAAACAAGTACCCACTCCCTAGGATAGACGATCTGTTCGATCAACTACAAGGCGCAACGGTCTTCTCTAAGATCGATTTAAGATCGGGCTATCATCAGTTAAGGATTCGGAAGGAAGATGTCCCGAAGACGGCCTTTAGTACCCGTTATGGCCATTACGAGTTCCTGGTGATGCCATTCGGGCTGACTAATGCGCCCGCAGCTTTTATGGACCTAATGAACCGGGTGTTCAAACCATACTTAAATAGGTTCGTCATCGTCTTCATTGATGACATCCTAATCTACTCAAAGACAAAGGAGGAGCACGAAGAACACCTGAGAATAGTTCTGGGTATACTACGGGAGAAGCAACTATACGCCAAGTTCAAGAAGTGCGAATTTTGGCTTGACCAAGTCGCCTTCTTGGGACATATAGTATCCGGAGCAGGAATCTCCGTAGACCCGAGCAAGATAGAAGCCATTAGCAATTGGCCCAGACCGACCAACGTAACGGAAATACGAAGTTTCCTCGGTCTGGCAGGATACTATAGGAAATTCATCAAGGACTTCTCGAAGATAGCGTCTACGCTAACGAAGCTGACCAGGAAGAATACGCCATTCCAGTGGACCGCAGAATGCGAACAGAGCTTCCAAGAGCTGAAGGACCGGCTTACAACGGCTCCAGTTCTCACGATACCCGCGGGAACTGAAGGATTCACCGTGTATAGCGATGCGTCGAAGAACGGGTTAGGGTGCGTACTAATGCAGAATGGGAATGTAGTAGCGTACGCTTCTCGTCAACTAAAAAAGTACGAGAAGAACTACCCAACGCACGACTTAGAATTGGCGGCAGTGGTCTTCGCTCTCAAGATTTGGAGGCATTACCTCTATGGGGAGCGGTGTGAAATATACACGGACCACAAGAGCCTCAAGTACTTCTTTATGCAAAAGGAGCTAAATATGAGGCAAAGAAGGTGGTTAGAATTAGTCAAGGATTACGATTGCGTAATCAACTACCACCCAGGCAAGGCGAATGTAGTAGCCGATGCCTTAAGCCAAAAAGCAGTTAGTGCAGAACTGCAACTGCTGGAAGTAGAAGTCGTACGGTTAGGCGAAGTTGAGGCGCAGCTAGCTGCCTTAACTTTGCAACCAACACTGCTGGAGCAGATCAAGACAGCGCAAGGAACAGACGAGTTGTATGCGAAGATTAAGGAGGCACAACCGGAACAACCAACTGGAGACCTCATGATACGGGAAGACGGACGATTATACTTCAAGAACCGGTTGTACGTGCCAGACGACGCCGAACTGCGACGGCTAATAATGACGGAAGCACATGCTACGGCATACTCGGTACATCCAGGGGCAACGAAGATGTACAGAGGCTTAAAGGAGAACTATTGGTGGCCAGGCATGAAAAAGGACATCGCGACCTTCGTGAGTCAGTGCCTGACATGCCAGCAGATCAAGGCCGAGCATCAAAGGCCGGCAGGAACCCTACAACCGTTACCCATTCCGGAATGGAAATGGGATAACATTACCATGGACTTCGTAGTAGGACTGCCAAGGAATACAAAAGGGTACGATGCGATTTGGGTTATCGTCGACAGACTGACAAAGTCTGCCCATTTCCTACCAATCAGCACGACGTTCTCCATGGAAAGATACGCAGAGCTTTATATTCATGATATAGTGCGACTGCACGGCGTTCCATCATCGATAGTCTCGGATCGCGACTCCAGATTTCTATCGAAATTCTGGACGAGCTTGCAAAAAGCGATGGAAACGAAGTTATCTTTTAGTACCGCTTACCATCCGCAGACGGACGGTCAATCCGAGCGAACGATACAGACGTTGGAGGACATGCTGCGAGCATGCGTACTCGATTTCAAAGGAAATTGGAGTAGGTACCTCCCACTGATCGAGTTCTCGTACAATAATAGCTACCACGTCACCATCGGGATGGCACCGTACGAAGCGCTATACGGGCGTAGATGCAGATCCCCAGTACATTGGGACGAGGTTGGCGAACGGGCAATGTTAGGCCCTGACATCGACGGAAGCTATTAGCACCATACGAGAAAGGATGCAAACGGCACAGAGTCGACAGAAAAGCTACGGGGACCGAAGACGTCGACCGTTGGAATTTGAAGAAGGCGATATGGTGTTCATAAAGGTATCGCCGATGAAGGGCGTGAAAAGATTCGGGAAGAAAGGGAAGCTGAGTCCTAGGTACATAGGACCATTCAGAATAGTAAAAAGGGTTGGTGAGGTAGCATACCAATTAGAACTACCAGCCTCATTATCGCAAGTGCACGACGTATTCCACGTCTCGACACTACGCAAGTACATAGCCGACCCGAATCACATTCTAGGAAACGAATCCTACATCAACAATTGAAGCCGGATCTGAATTACGAAGAGATTCCGGTGGAGATATTGATGTACGAGATCAAGAGACTTAGGAATAAGGAGATCCCCTTAGTGAAAGTACTGTGGCGGAACCAATCCACGGAAGAAGCCACATGGGAACGAGAGGACGAAATGAGAATTCGTTATCCCGAGTTGTTTCACACGAGCTGATTTCGGGGGCAAAATCCTCCTTAAGGGGGGGAGGATGTAGGACCCGAGTCCCCGCAAGCTAGGTCGGCCAATAAATTTCGTATATGACCCAAGTGATTTCATGTTAATTTTATACATGTTATATGTCTACGTGATTTTACGAATTTTGTGCCCGTGAATTACATGTGAAAGTACGTGCAATTACGTGTCAATGATTTCGTGCTCATTATGACCCCTAATTTAAGAAGGGTAATTTTCGAAATATCAAAGGAAACGACTAATGATAGTTAAATGGAAGTTGGGTTAGGATCTTTAATGAACTATGAATTAGTAAATTGGGCTAAACTTGAAACTTAGACCCAAATTGAATTAAGTTGAAACTTAGAGACAAGGCTTCCTTAAAACAAGGAAAACCCACGCCACAAAGTTCCATCACCTTGTTCCTTGCTAAAAATATCTATCTAATCCAAACTTTTCAACCCCATAACCACACTTAAGAAACCATCGAAAAACAAAGTGAAAGAGAAAGGTGAAGGAGCCGAGAAGTGGAGGTCACCCGAAGGAATCTTCCCTCTCGGTTAGTCCTTTACACACTAGAAGGTTACCCGAAGGAATCTTTCCTTACCCAGCGTGTGCCCCGGGCCGCATCCTCCAGGTTGCATCTCCCGCATACGGGGTATTCCCCCAGCCTCTTATACAGGCCTTATAGCTTCATTCGCCTTACTGGCTGCATAGGGGAAGCCGTGACTCTTCATTCGAGTCGACACAAACGCCAATATCGGCGAGTATACATTGCACACAGGCGATCTTACGCACGCTCATACCTCGCGTCTTATACACTACGCATGCGTGCAAATGCTCATGCTATGCTCATGTACATATTCTAATCATGCCATCATGCACATAATTTAATTTATCATACGTACACATTAAATACAAATTTCACAAGCACGTAATTCACATAACTGGACGCAGGCAAGTTACGTGTCGTAGTTGAATTTCTACTTACCTGTCGTCCGTGCTATGCTAATTCACTGCTCCGAAAATTATCTACTGTTCGACCTTTAGACATAAATATCATTGTATCAGTATTATGCCTTTGTTAAATAATTAGGTCGAACTAATTTATTTGACTACATTAATTTTGCTAGAATCTCTAAGTCGCTCGATTCTAGCTAGGCTAAGTTTCTAAGTTACTTGTTTCCCATTCCAAGTCACGCTAGCATTCAATTAAAACCTGAGTATATATATATATATAGGTACATCTCGGCGAAAGTTAAAAGTTAATTTTTAATCAAAGTTAGATTCGCTCAATTGCTTAATCTTCAAATCGTCCGATTCTTCATGGCTTGTTTTCGATCGATCATCACTGTCCCAATCGCCCAATTTAGAAATTTCCGTGCACGTAAATCATGAAATCGCCCGATTCAATTTCCACCACCCTATCGTAAGGGTTTCGTCCGATTTCCCATGTATGCAAATCGCCCGATTCGTGTTTAATCCACTTCGATTTTGCCCGATTTAATTTGCATGAAATCCTCCATCGGCCGATTTCTAAATCGCCGCGTGTTTTCATCATCATGACATAACCCTCATTTCGCCCGATTCCAAGCATGCCATGAGGGTTTTGCCGCTCTTGAAATCGCACGATTCGTTCGGTCTTGAAATCGCCCGATTTCATTGTTTGAAGCACCACAAATCCGAGTTCTTCTAGTCCTTGAATCACCCGATTAAATTGCTTCTCACATTCATTTCGATCGATTCCTCACATGCGAACAATTCGCCCGATTCTAGTGTTTTCATTCGCGCGATTACTAAATTATTTACTTCATTTCCCATGCTATTCTATTCCTTTCAATTGGCCGATTTGTGAAGTATTCAAACTAAATCGCCGAGACTTATTCTATACGTAATTTATTTTCAGTCGCACGATTTGTCACTCAAACTAAAATCGCCCGAAACCACCTAATTTTCCACGATTCGATCGATCCTTAAATCATCTACCCGAAAGCACATTCATAGTTCAATCTGTCCAGAATTTCTAAGTTATAAGGTTTTATTTTACTCCATAAACCTCAAACACTACTTTAAGATCTTCTCATGCTAAGGTGATGAACTCTAGAACAAGTTAGACTAACCACAACCTAGCAAAATATCAAGGAAACCCTCGGTTATAATTTCACACCTAATCCTAGGGTTTTTGCCGTCTATGGTACACTTAAATTCTCAAGTTTTTCCTTAATCCCCAACGTAATTTAGTCAAATAATCTAAGTAAGGAAAATCACAATAACTTGAGGTAGTAATTTCGCTTACCAACTTCGACGCTCGAGCTACTTGGTGTGCTTTGTGTTAAAATCTTAAGTGGCCTCGGTGTTGGCCACCAGTGGGAAGCGCCCGCGTGGAGGCTACACTGAGTAAGGGAAGATTCCTTCGGGTGACCTTTTAGTGTGAGAACCTCCACACCTGAGGTCTCTATAAGATGGCGCATAGAGGGACTGAAAGTCGAGGGCCCGTATGAAGTAAGAGTATGAGAAAAAGAGTATGAGTCGGGACAAGAGAACGAGTATAAGAAAAAAAGAGTATGAGCATTAGAAAACGATGGCGTGGATTGTCGACCGTTAGGACACGTGCATACATGCATAATTTCTGCTTACTGAGCCTCGGTGGCTCATTATTTATGTTACGTGTTGTAGGTACTGACGATCATGGTACGTGATCCGACTTTCATGCGAGGCCGATCTTTTGATGCTATCCGTCTGCTTTTGAGGTGGGAGTGTGTGTATGGATGACGACCTGTGAAGGCCGGGCGCATAGGGAGCTTTTGCTGCACATATTTACACACACGCACTTGTGTTTTGTATAGATAGGAGCATGATGAAATGTCAGACGATTTAGAACATTCTTTTGACTTGTGTATAAGACTTCCGCACGCGTTTCAAAAATGAAAAATTATATTCGCACTTTACGCTTTCGCACGATAACAAAGCGTTAGGCACTTAGGATTAGAACGTAATACGAGGGCGGGACGACGGGTCCTGACATCAATGAATAGGTATAATTTTATTATTTTCATTTATTCATGTGCCGTTAAATGTTTAGGATCCGTCGTTCAAATTTTTCGCATTCATTCGACCTAAATTGGGGAAAAACAATTGTGAATCGAATGCCGTTTTCGGAAACCAAATTGGAGCCACTTTGTTGAAATTGTAGTGACCCATAGCCCATAGATTGCGTAGCGCCACCGCGTTGCCTCCATCTTTCGTCGTTCCAGGTGAACATGCCTGAAAAATAAGTCTTAATAGAAATTTATGCTCAACGACAAGTGGTATGCGATAATCGTTATAGATATCTGATGAACAAGTATCAGACGATATACGTCCCTGAACAAAGACGAGGTACGGAAGAGGCACTAACTTGTTCATCAGATATCTATAACGATTAAAACAAATCTCATACCACCTGTCGTTGAGCATAAATTTCTATTAAGACTTATTTTTCAGACCCGTTCACCTGTAACGACGAACGATGGAGGCAACGCGGTGGCGCTACGCAATCTACGGGCTATGGGTCACCACAATTTCAACAACGTGGCTCCAATTTGGTTTTCAAAAACGGCATTCGGTTCACAATTGTTTTTCCCAAATTTAGGTCGAATGAATGCGAAAAATTTGAACGACGGATCCTAAACACTTTCGGTCGATTACCATGCATCAACTTATACATTTCGCCGAGAGTTTGTTTGAGGTCCCAATCGGCCGAAAACCCTAAACTCTCAATTCCATTCGCCCGATTTGAGCAACCTTTAAGCCAAAATCGCCGTGTCCCTCTTCCACATCAAATCGCCCAATTGCTCATGTGGTCTATTTCATTCGATCGATGGTCCTAATCTTATTTTTAAAGCTGCCTTCTTCTCCATAGTTCCAGTTTCCTAACTTGATAAAATTTTCAACCGTAATGGTCACAACTTTAACCTCCCGCGTTAGCATAATTTGTACTTAAATCCCTAAAGTTAATAACTGATCACAAAATTCATGATTCTCTTTGAGAACTATCCCAAGCTAGGAAAGCCGTACGTTCTAGTTCTCTCTAATTCTTAAATAACATGAAATATTAATTATAAAAGCTTAAACTTGACTTATGAGCTACTGTTAGAATCATTACCTTCTTACGTTGGAAGTCTTGTTCTTTGTTTAGGTTTTTCTTCCTCTGATTCTCCCTCTCACACGTTTAGCTCACTCTCCTTTCTTAGGGTTTTTGCTAGTTTGAACTTGTACTATTGAGAGGTTTACATATACTTTAGATTATCAAAAGTAACGTGGATGGGAAGGGGTGGTTCGGTACGGTATACCGTACCGAAACTGTGATACCGTATACCGTACCGAAATTTCGGTATCCAAAAAAATCATACCAATACCATACCAAAATTTCGGTATACCTTAAATTTCGATACGGTATCATACCGAAATTTCGGTATGGTATCGGTATCATACATTCTATACCATTACGCTAGGGTTTTTTACCATGCATGTCTCGTAACTCGTTAATTCGTTGTTTTAGAATTTTTAATCAATTCAAACTCCTTAGGCCCCAATAAGATAGATTATTAATACCAAAATTTTCAAAATAAAAAGATTTTAACCTTAAATAATTTACATATTTTAGCCAGTTTCCTTAGTAAGACAAAAAACATTACATAACCACAAAATACAACTTTATATACAGATTAATTAGAACAAAGCGGCTATATTTAAAAAATTAGTGAAGATTAACAAAAAGTAATTGCATTGCATCTTCACACTTTCAAAATCCTGAAAAAAACATTAAAAAGGCAAAAATTAAACGTTACCTGAGTTACATAAGTAAAATATGGTGGGCCTAATCTTAGAAAGTTGTGTATAAGTTAATAATTTATGGGCTAAATAAGTTTATGAAGATCCTTAATTTTTCATTTTATATTTTTTGAAATAATATAATATATGTAGGTGTGTATATATATAAAATATATTAAAAAATTTAGTATTTCGGTATTCGGTATAATCGGTATACCTAATTTTAAAAACTTTCATACCATTACCGTACCGAAAATTTTCGGTACGGTATCATACCTTACCAAAAACTTCGGTATACCAAAATTTTCGATATTTTCGATACGATTCGATACAATAAGGACGGTATTTCGATATTTCGGTATTTTTCCCCAGCCCTAGATGGGACTTAAGGCAACGTAGCTTTCCTTATGTTTAAGTAATCAATCCTTTTCTTATAATATTTGGGCCTAATTCTCAATTTAAATATAGCCCAATTTAGTTTAGTATTCAAATGTTATTCCTATTAATGCTATCTAAAATTTGAGTTTCTCATATCTAATAATTTATTAATACAAGCATACAAGCATATAGGCAGGTAGCATGAAATTATTTAGGCACGTATAATATTGTAAAACATGTACCATGCAGTCACACTTGTCACATAATATGCATGCATATTTATTGGCCGACTTACTTACGGGACCCGGGTATTACAGTGTATGCGCATGCGTATCTAAAAGCACACTATCGGCCCGCCACACAGGTCGCATTCATGTACACATTTCCACCTCAAAAGTCCCTCGGAAGCTTAAAAAATAGGCCTCGGATCAATAGGATCATGTACCGTGATCGTGGGAACCTACAACACATAAAAACGTGGAATGAGTTACAAAACTCAGTAAGTGGAAATCATTCATGCTATGCACGTGCCGTAAAACGCAAAGGCATCCGCGCCTATGCTTTCTAATCCTCATATTATTCTTGTACTCTCATGTCACGTAGGGCCCTCAGCTAATCTTGCTATGCACCATCATGGGGCTCAATATCCACTAGGGATATAAGTGACAATACACACACTGAGAGGCTAACCCTAGTACGCAATTTGCCTTTATCCCTAAGGTGCCTTTTCAATCCCAATGCGGTCAATCACGCGGACGCTTCACGCTAGTAGCCCACTCCGAGGTCGCCAACACTAGAGATACCCTCCGTGTCGCTTCTTCCCTCAGGTTGCACCCTCGAGGTCGCCCCTTCCGCAAATAGGGCATTTGCCCAAATAACATGTATATAAATCGGCGACATAAAAATTGCGATGGTGACATAGAAGAGCCGTGACTCAACTGTGAGTCGACATTAGATGCCCGTATCTGCAAATATCCATTGCTCTCATGCGATCTTGTACCCACGCTCTCATGTCCTGACTTTCATGCTAGTTGTGCGTGCATATGATCATGCTTACGTGAATCGTGTGAACGTGCGTGTCATGTCATCACATATAATTAATAAATCAAATATGAATTCATGTAAAGTCATAGAAGCAAGTAGCCAGATAATTCATGCACATAAAAATTATGTATTGTAGTTGTAATCTCCACTTACCTGTCCTCCATGAATTATTTGCTAGTGACCTTGTGAAATTCTTAATCCCTGACCTTAAGTACAAAATTATAACGTTAGTGTACTATCTAAATCACTTAACCATCTAAGTACTTGCATTTCCTAAGTACTGAAATATTAAATATAGAACAGTATTAGACAAATAGATATTCTTAAAAGGAATTCGCCAACTTTAACTCGTGAAAGCTCTCGTAACTTGTTAATTTTACCTGATCCGTGAACAAATTTAAATTCATGATTAGTGGAGTTTGGTTAACTCGTGAAGCTCCTATGTCTCACTACTCGCAAAGTGTTGTTCATGAAAGACCCTAATTCGTGAAAGACCTAACACCTACACACACCACGCGAAATATACTTTCTTCTCTCTAAATTCGCAACTAGGGTTTTGTAAGAATATTAATATTCCCTCTTGATTCGCGAAGTTAAATTTCTTATATGTATTTCGCGAATCAATTTATTCTCTGGCTTCCTGAACTGCTTAGGACTCGTGAAATTGTATGGCCCGCGAACTGTTTACGATTCGTGAAGTGTGGTTCTCCTGTGACTCGCGAATCTCCTAAAGCCCGCGAAAGACCCTAATTCGAGAAGTTCCATGGATTCGTGAACTTCATCTTCGCGAACCCTAACGCTTGAGACTTCTTAATTCGTGACATGCTCAATTCGTGAAACCCTCACACACTTCACGAAGTCATTCTTAATTCGCAAAGTGCTTCACTGATTCGCCAAGCTTACTCTTCAAAACTTATGATTCGCCAAGCTAGCTCGATTCGTGAAGTGCCTTTCACTCATACTTTGTGAACTCCATTTCTACCTCCTATTTTGGCGAATTACTTAACACATTTATTTCATGGACACATCTAATTCATGAAACTCTTATGGTTCGTGAAGTTACTCTTGCGAGCCTAAAACAGTTTCAACTCTTAAAATTCTCAAAACCTCAATCAAAACTATGTTCTCTAAGAGCAGTATGAGTTTCATAAAAACTTCAACCCTTTTTCAAAACCCTTAAGAGCTGATTCGTACAAACTCTATTTATGTGTAACTTTTATGCCTAATATATCCAAAAATATGTTAAGGTACGAGTAAAACATAAGATTATATATAAAGAATTATACCTTCTCCAAGCTTCTTCAATTCGTTCTTGAGTTTTCCTCTTTATACTAGGGTTTCAAGAGTTTTTCCATTAGTAATGGTTTCGTTCCCTTCTCTTTCTCTCTTGTTCAAGTGTTTCGATAATTTCATATGATATGAGTTTCTCATTCTTATCAATAGTTAGCGTGTGCAGATAACTAAATGACCTAGCACTTACTTTATTAGAGTTTATCTCATTCTCAAGTAATATTTGTTATATTATTATTATAATAAATACTTCCCTTATTGTTAAGTTATCGAATCCATTCATCATGACTTTAAATTTCAAAAATCTATTCCCAACTAATATTTAACATTTTATCTTTTATGCCTAATATATCCAAATTATTTCAAATTCCTAACTGAAATTTTCTACCAAGTTAGTTATCTTATTAGCACATAGTTAAATGAACACATAATATGCAGTCACGTAAACACATCATATGTCTGCAAATTTATTGGCCGGCTTACTTACGAGACTCGGGTATTACAGATACGATGGAAACCATTCTAGATAAGGCAAGCGTGCGTCATGAGGAAGCGGTAAGTAGAACACCATTGTCTTCGTTCTTGCGGATAAACCCTTGTCAGATCCCGGGGGACCTGTTGGTTGGGTTGATGAACCGACTCTCTCCTGATGGTAGGGCTTTCCGTTTGGGGTAAACACTATGGTGCCATTTTCATTTCGTGAATTCTCAGCTTTAATGGGTCTTCGAGCGAGTGGACAATGTATAGATTTGACTTTCAAATCGGTGGATATAATCCCCTTTCTAGAGAGATGCTTTCCCGAAGACGAAAGAGATGGAAGTCGATTAGGGCGGGATAACGTTATCGAGAAGATGAAAGAGTTGTAGACTAGACATGACGGTGTAAGCTTCGAAGATTTCAGTCGAATGTACATGCTTCTCGTTTGTATCGGCATTTTATTTCCAACATCAATTTATTGCTTCCCCAATTTCCTCTTTCCGTACGTTAAGGCGCTTGACGAAGTAGATAATTATGCCTCGGGCCAGGCTGTTCATCAGTTTCCAATGAGATCCATTTTTCAAAGGCCAAAATACATTGAAGGATGCACTATTGGTCTTTTGGTAAGTTTCTTTCGTGTTTTTCACAGTATATTCTATTTGTGCCTTATTATGCATTTAATTCGTACGTCGACTCAGGTATGGGTGTATGAGCACGTTCCATCTTTGGGTAAGGGGCGGTCCAACAAGGATATTCCTCGGTTCACTAGGTGGGTTGATCCATCAAAGCGTCCAACTTAAGAGAAAGTCCAGGAACTAATGGATTCCTTGACGGTTGATCAAATTCCTCATCCCTTGCGCTACGACCCGAAGAGTACAGGTCGTTCATCGACTTGCCGCATAATATAATAACAGCCGAAAGCGAGTATAGAGTGTAGCACCCGGGTCCTCGTAAAAAGATGGGCCAATAAATTTGCACGAATGTTGAATACTGTTATATGCATTTCGTGCGTTAATTTCGTGCCTATGTGACCTACGTGAAATTTAGTGGGGAAAATTACGTGTCTAAGGGATTTTGTGAAGTTTGGTGCAACTAATTTTTACCAAGTAATCCTTAATTGATTTAGGAAATTTTCGAAAATAGGTGTTAGGATATTTAATTGATTGTGTCAATAGTTTAAGTCTTGAGATTAATTATGTAATTATCTTTAACTTGGGCTTTGGACTAGATTGTAATTATTTTATTTTTAGTGATTGGGCCTTAATATACCTAGGGTTAATGTGGTATATAAGGTGTTACCAACTCACTTTGAAAGGTAATCAAAGATCAAAAAGCTAAAATTCGTTTTCACACACTACACACACTACAAGGTGAGAAATTCTCCCTTTTCATTCCATTCCATTCCATCTAGCTTCTTTGATTCCTTGTTTGGTGCATTTCGGGACCAACAAGTGGTATCAGAGCAAACGTGGATCGATCTTCGTTGATTTGAATCCAGTTTCGTTCGATTCCAAGCAAGATCAAAGGTGTTTTTGAGCAAAAATAGGTTTCGGCATTTTGAGCTTGTTTTGGGGTATTGATGCTTCGTTTTTGTGTTTAAAACCCTCCCCCAGATCAAGTCTATGCCTAAAATGTTTTTAGAACACTTTTGGATCAGTTTTAACGAGTTTTGAGCGAGATTTAAGCAGAAAATTTTCAGAAAAGGACATTTCGGCCATTCTCTGTTTTCGGTCGATTTGACCCAGTTTTTGTTGTTTTCAGCTCACAAATCGGTCGATTATGTGTTTAGGGAAGGATTTCTGAAGTTTAGGATCAAGTTTGAGCGATTTTGGTTGAGATTTGAGTGAAAACGGACGGTTTTTCTGGAAAATATCGCGACATACCAATGGAACAGTACTTGATGTTCTTGGTCGCGAAATTTTGCTGAAACGTTCAAATCCGCGAAAGTTTCACCTTTTAAACCGCGAAACTTCTCTGTCACTGCATTTTTTCGCAACGGTCTGCACTCACAATCCGAGAATTTTTACACCGCGAAAATTTCTCTATCATTGCAGTTTCTCGCAACAACCTATACTCAAAATCCGAGAAAGTTTAAAACCGCGAAAATTTTTCTTAGGCAAAATTTTTTTTAACTTCGGACTCTTTAAAATCCGAGAATTTCCAATACCGCGAAAATTTCTCTAAGACCCAGTTTTTCTCAAGTTCATACTCTTTAAAGTCCGAGAAATTTTATACACGAGAAAGTCTATTCCAAGAATTCTTATGAGCCGCGAAATTTTCAAAAAATCTGAGAAATCTTTCTAAGTCGAGAAATTAACAGCCGAGAATTTTTAGAAATTCCATTTCCTAGAAAGATTATCCTGCGAAACTTTCTAAGCCGCGAATTTTTTTTTCCTCAGCCAAGAACTGTTTGAAATTTTTATATCCAAGAAATTTTTCTTAGACCGCGAAAGTTTTTGAACTCTGTGAAAATTTTACATCCGAGAAATTTTTTTTAAGGCCGAGAAATTTTTGAAATTCACGAAATTTTTACATCCGAGAAATTTTCAAAGCCGAGAAAATTTATCTCATCTGAGAAAGTTTTCTTTAAAAACCACGTCTCGTTCAAATTTTTTTAAAAAAAAAAAAAAAAAAAAAAAACTCTCGAACCTAGAATTATTCCCACATGCGAAACTTTTAAAACCGAGAAATTTTCACTTGAGAATTTTTCCTTCAGACTTTCTCTTTAAAATTCTCAAACACCGAAATTTCTCAAGCACCTAAATTCTCGGATAACACTTCATTTATCCACGTCTCTTTCAAATCCGAGAAAAATTTCATAAAAATCATACTTCAAACTCTAGCTGCGATTTTTTCTTCCCGCGAAATTCTCTTGTGAAATTTTAAACTTTGAGCTGCGAATTTTTCTTGTTGTTAAGACCTTTTCTCGTGATAAATTCGTCTTGGGTTAAACTTTTCTCAAAATCTTTAAGATTTGATCCTTACACTCTATCTCCCTAAACCACATTTGAGATAAAATTTGTTTTTGCTTCCCAAGTCTTAATTTAAATTTCTAGAACTTCTCCTAATTTCAAGATTTATTTCTCTTTCATACATTATCGACCATCACACACGCTCACTTAGTTCTAAGAAATTCTTTAAACAATTTTATTCTCAAAACTCTACTCATTAAACTCGTATTTCTCATATCGTTCGTTACTAACTTTCTTATCTACGCAAGATCAAAACCACGGACGATTCGACTGCACCAACCATGTCTACCACAAACGACATCTCCATAGTGGGCTCCGACACCAGGCCTCCGATGCTGCGACAAGGCGACTACAGCATATGGACAAACCGGTTCCTCACGTTCATCAGGAACAAAGGCGCACCACTCTCTCAATACCTTCTGGACTCCATCTTCAACGGGCCAGCACAGTTCTGGACAATAGTCCCTGCACAGCCAAATGCAAATCCTCCCATGGATGAACGCCGCACTCCAAGAGGTCCCATCAATGAGGATGAATTGGCTCGCGAACAGGCCGACGAGACTGCCAAAGGATACCTCTTCCAGGCTTTGGGAAACGAGGTCTACGGTCACGTTGAGTGCTGCACAACTGCCAAGGAGATATGGGATGAACTTGCTGAAATTATGGCTGGCACAACTGAAAGTGCACAGGGGAGGAAATCAGCATGTCTCTCGCAGTATGAACACTTCCAGGCCTATGAAGGAGAGGAACTGCGCGACACATACCTCCGATACTTGAAGGTCATCAATGAACTCAAGAAAGCCAGGATCTCGAGGGACAAATTCGATATCAATAACCGCTTCCTTGGTAGCCTCAAACCTCATTGGGGCAATGCAATCGTGATGATGATTCAGAGTAAGGACCTCTCCAACACTTCCATCCATGCTCTTTATGACAGTCTGTCTGCCTATGCTCCTTATGTGCAACCTCAGTCCACCAACACTCGAGTCGACCCACTGGCCCTCCTCTCAAACAAAACCAATGAACGATCTTCCACCACTAAGACTAAACAGAACAAAGGAAAGCTACCAGCTGTTGTATCGGACACCTCCTCAGGATCCGAAGCAGATACCGAATCAGACGAAGATGTTCGTGATATACGCAAGCAACTGGCAATGCTCACCAAGTTGGTCTCAAAGAAGATCGGGAAAAAATCCTCATCCTCCTCCAATCGCCAAAGAACCTATAGCGGCACCAAAAAGTTCACTCCAGCAGAGGAAGCCAAGCCAACAAAGAAAGAAGAGGACTCCGCCGCACCTCAAAAGTCTGTGAAGTGCTTTCGATGTGGAAAGATAGGCCACTTTGCCAAAGAATGCCATGCCCCACGCGTGAAGGACTCCGGCTACTACGACCGTAAGGCCAGAATGACCCGCAAGATGGAAAGTGGGAAAGTTCTACTCACCGAAGAAGCTGAATGGGTGAATGACACTTCAGAAGACGAGGAGCCTAAGGATGAAGATTGCTGCATGGCAAGGCTGGTCGAACATGACGAGGACGAGGAGATGGATCACACCGGTGAAAACACAGCTAATACTCCTACCAACGCTGCGTCTGAGGTACGAATCTCACACCTAGATGATGTGTTTACTCACCGACACGCCATTAAGAAACCCACCGTAGACGCTAGGGATTATGATGAACTTAAGCTAAAATTTGAAAACAACTATGCCTTACTTAGTCTAAAAGTAGAAGAACTTGCCTGTGCAAACGAACGTCTAATAGCCTCTGAAGCTTTAGTCAAACGTCTGCAAAGCAAGAACAAACAAAGTGAGACTAAGGTTAAGGAAACTACACTAGCCATAAGTTCATGTGAAACCTCTCGCCTCCTGACGGCCTCCCAATATGAACTGCTTACAAAGGAAAGAGTTAGGCTATACCGCAAGGTGAAAGAACTTGAAGAGCAACTTCACCTTAGAAACGAAAACACACACATCTTAAGCCTTTTGAACCAACCAATGGAAACAGGATTCTACAACGCCAGGAGGGGGATCGGACTGTCTAGCAATTGCAATCCAACACCGCTTATAGTTAAAAGATATAACATGTGCAACACTACGTTCTTGCAAACAAGAAATGGTGCCCCCCCGCAACTTAAACCATTTGTGAGATCAACATTCGCTACCGTCTCAGAAGAAACAAGAGAACAGAACATTCATTGGGCAGAAATCGCGTATGACTACACAGAATTGAATATTAGAGATAAGACTAAGATATCCTCACTCCCAGAGAATGTCGAAACCTTACTCCCTAATAAAGAACAGGAAGTCGCTTCTCAAGATGTGATTTCTCGTACTTACATCCCAAAGAAACTGCTACTCATAGCAGAACTTGAACGACAACTAGAAGTAGAAAGGAAGGCCTTTGCAAAAGAGCGAGATGAGCTACTTAGCAAAATCTACACACTAGAAAAATTTCCCAATACGAACTATCCCTCCACATCAAGTCAAGTACCCGATTCTCTAACATGTAAATGTAAGAGGACGGCGAAAATGACTCCTGAAGCTGACATATGTTCTAACACTAACTCTAGTATTCTTATGGAAACAGGGAATGTGAGCTCGACGTCTCTGGAAGGCAGCTCGTATCAGACAAAGGCAAATCCGCTCTTCGATGACAAGAAGAAAAGATCATCCTATATTCGTCTTTCCTCTCTATGTACTGAATCCCAATGTCCTAAGGTCGTAGACAACTATGTTGCCAAAACTTATCTTTCTTTTACCAAGCTTATGTCTATGTGCTGCTGCAATGATTTTGTTCTCCCACGATTTCACGAATATGAAACACATGAACACGCAACACTCCGACCTCGCAAGCGAACCTTCTCTGCGACGTCTTCGAATTCTCCCATCTCACCAAAGCCTAAGGTCAAGCGAAAGCGTCTCTCGTCGACAAACGTAAACTCACCCACTTCTCGCAAGCCAAAGGTGACCAAAACCGAAGCACGAAAACGACGACCACATTACCCACGCCAATTCATGTATACGGCACCATACATGCAAGCACGAATTAGGAAAATATGGGTTAGAAAAACTACAATCTCGCCTAATCAAGCAAACGACAAAGGGAAAGCTAAATTAGAATCAACACAATCTGATTTAGAATCCACATTTCCCATTAAGTGCATAAAAACTTTATTTGTTTCACGAGAATGCCCCGTCAGTAAACGGGGACCCAACATTTGCTAATGATTGCAGGTCTGTCATGTGTGGTATCTAGACTCGGGTTGCTCCACACACATGACGGGGAACAAGGAGCTGCTGAGCAACTTCTCCGAGCGCTATCTCGGAAGGGTCTCCTTCGGAAACAGTCAAATGGCGCCAATTCTCGGAACTGGTGATCTCGTCCATGACAAACTGACGATCAAGGGCATCTCCTACGTTGAGGGTTTGAGCTACAATCTCTTCAGCATTGGTCGTTTCTGCGACAAAGGATACAAGGTTCTCTTCGAATCTGATATCTGCAGCATCATAGATGCCTCGGGACTGCCACTTCTTTCTGGAACGCGCACGTCTCACCTCTACATACTCAATCTCACGACCTCTCGACCAGTATGCCTTCTCTCTCGGGCTGCACCCAAGTTGAATGATCTATGGCACCGACGTCTCTCACATCTCAATTTCAAGACTATCAACAAACTGCGTCAAGATAAACTCGTCAACGGTCTACCCCAACTAACATATCATAAGGAACATCTCTGCTCTGCCTGTGAATTGGGGAAGATGAAGCGATCGTCTCATGTCTCTAAGGAAACACCGTCCTCTAAGCTCATCCTCGAACTCTTACATATGGATCTATGTGGCCCAATGCCTACGGCCACACTCGGAGGAAGACGGTATATTCTGGTGATAGTCGACGATTTTTCACGCTACACGTGGACGAAACTCATTCGTACAAAGGATGAAGTTCCTGATATAATTATCGAGTTTGTTGTTACATCCCAAACACTCCACCAACAGAAGGTTCGGATTATCAGAAGTGACAACGGAACTGAGTTTAAGAACAAAAAACTCAGTGATTTCTATGCCACTCAGGGCATCACTCAGCAGTTCTCAGCTGTGAAGACACCGGAACAGAATGGTGTCGTTGAGCGCAAGAACAGGACACTAGTTGAAGCTGCAAGGACTCTTCTCATCCAATCCGGACTTCCTCATTCTCTTTGGGGCGAAGCTATTCAAACGGCTTGCTACACACAGAACCGGGCTTCCATCCACAAGAGATTCAACCGCACCCCATACGAGATGCTGAATAACCGTCGTATCCCCGATATATCTTATCTAAGGGTCTTCGGTTGCCGATGTTTTGTTGCCAATGATCGCCAACATCTTGGGAAGCTTGATCCAAAAGCTCTTGAAGGCATCTTTGTTGGATATTCACTGAATTCAAAGGCATACAGAGTCTATCTTAAGGAGAAATGGTCAGTAATAGAAAGCACGAATGTCTCTTTTGATGAAAGCGAAGGCGATCTAATAGCTTCTGGCCATATCAGTCCAGAACCAGGTCTTCTACAGTCGTTGACAAAAGGTCAACCTTCAAAGGCGGGAACTTCCTCATCTGAGGGCAATTGTGGCGAATTGGATCTCGATCTGCTCTTCGAGTACTTCTACCCAGTTCCCAAGACTCCCGTCGCCACCACTCAACCTACCGCTGCACCCACTCCACCTACACCACCAGCTACCGGCAATAACGTCGTCCCTCCAAACATGGATGCACTCAATCTTAACGAAGACGACATTCTACCCAACCCTGGGAATATTGCTGATCCTGATGCTGAACCCTCTCAATTAAATACGATTGAGATCTCTTCTTCGGACATCGGGCCCCAATCTAATGAGCTTCAAGTAGACACTAATGCGGCCAGATCCTCACAAACCAACGTGCCACTTTGGGCTCGATCTCACCCTACCGATCAGATTATTGGGGATCCCACATCCGGTGTTTCGACACGTTCAGCTACGATGAATGAAAGCTTGTTTGCTTGCTATCTCAGTCAAGTCGAACCATCACGAGTAGCAGAAGCTCTCAATGATCCTGATTGGCTGATTGCAATGCAGGAGGAAATAAATCAGTTTGAACGCCTACAAGTTTGGGAACTCGTACCACGACCTCACAATAGGTCCATTATCGGCACAAAATGGATCTTTAAGAACAAAAAGGATGAAGATGGTGTTGTTATTCGCAACAAAGCAAGACTTGTGGCTAAGGGGTATAACCAACAAGAAGGCATCGACTACGATGAAACCTTTGCCCCAGTTGCCAGGATCGAAGCCATACGAATGTTTCTTGCCTTTGCTGCTCACAAGAACTTTAAAGTCTACCAAATGGACGTGAAGACGGCATTTCTGAATGGATTTCTCAAAGAAGAAGTGTACGTTGATCAACCTGAAGGGTTCTTGAGTGAAGAGTTTCCTCATCACGTATATCGACTCTACAAGGCCCTCTACGGACTAAAACAGGCTCCCCGAGCTTGGTATGACGTCCTGTCAGATTTCCTCGTTCAGTCTGGATTCAAGAAAGGATCTCTGGATACAACCCTCTTCACCAAGCGGAGTGGCCCGGACATCATGATTGTACAGATTTATGTCGATGATATCATTTTTGGATCAACTGAACCACAACTATGTGAAGAGTTCGCAGAATTGATGAAGGAAAAATTTGAAATGAGTATGATGGGCGAGCTGAATTTCTTTCTTGGCCTTCAAGTAAAGCAACTCCCCGACGGAATCTTCATCAACCAGTCCAAATACATCCATGACATTCTCGAGAAATACGGAATGAAGGATGCTAAGACTGCTGCAACACCTATGTCTCCCTCTGGCCAACCCGATGCGGACCCATCGGGTGCTCCAGTTGACCAAACCATCTATCGAGGGATAATAGGATCTCTTCTGTACCTCACTGCTAGCCGACCAGATATCGTTCTCTCGACAGGCATCTGCGCGCGTTTCCAAGCAACACCAAAGGAATCCCACCTCACTGCTGTTAAAAGGATTCTCCGCTATCTTAAAGGGACACCCAATCTGGGTTTGTGGTACCCCACTCAATCGGACTTCAAGCTGGTTGGATTCTCTGACTCGGATTATGCAGGATGCAAGATGGACAGAAAAAGCACCTCTGGAGCTGCACACTTCTTGGGCGGTAAACTCGTAAGTTGGTCGTCTCGAAAACAAAACTGTGTCTCAACTTCGTCGACGGAGGCAGAATATGTCGCCGCCGCTAGTTGCTGTTCACAGCTTTTGTGGATGAGAACCCAACTACGAGATTTTAATATTCATATTGATAAAATTCCCATTTATTGTGACTCAAAAAGTGCTATTGCGATGACGAGTAATCCAGTACATCACTCTAGAACAAAACACATAGATATTCGCCACCACTTCATCAAAGAACATGTAGAACAAGGGACAATTGAATTGCACTACGTCACAACCGAAGATCAACTGGCCGACATTTTCACAAAACCGTTGGATATCAAACGATTCCAACACCTAGTGACTATGTTGGGCATGTTGAATATTCAGTTGTGATCAATCGTCTCTACATGAACTCTGATTAAGTGTACATATTTCCTTTCCACTTCACTCTATTATCTATGTGTCTTCTGAATTTTTATGTGTCTCATGGATTATGTCTTTTGGGGGGAGTTTTTCGATTAAGGGGGAGCGTTTGATATTTCGTTATTTAAAACGGGAATTTTTCAATTAAGGGGGAGCGTCTGATATTTCATTATTTAAAACGGGGAGTTTTGCGATTAAGGGGGAGCTTCTTATTTTTATTATTTAAAAAAAAAAAAAAAAAAAAAAAAATTGAAAAATTTTGGGTTGAAATTTTAAAGTCTGGTCAAACTGAGTCAAAATCGGACTAATCAAAATTTTGGACTGAATTTAAAATTTCTCTGGTCAAAAAGAGTCAAAATTGGGACCAAATCCGCGAAATTCAGCCAAGTTGAGGTTTTGACCAAGCCCGCGAATTTTCGGCCCATTTACTCAAAAATTCGCATGTACAGTGTCTCCAATCGTAAAACCCCAAAACCCTTAACATTTTTTCTCATTATCCTAAAGATCCCGAGAAAATTTAAAAAATTCGCAACCTCTCTCTCAAAAATTCGCATCCCCTCTGTCAAAAAATTCGCAACACCTCGCATCATCGTCATCGTCAAAATCTGCATTCAAACTTCGTTTCCTGCTAACTCCATCATCGCAAATCAGTTTTTCGGTATGAATACATCTCGAATAACCCAATTTCTGTTCGATTTTACCCTGTTTTGCCCATTTTTATTTAATCTGTTAAGTTAGGGTTAAAATTTCTCGGCTCTGAATCGAACGCATGTTAGGTTTTTAATGTTTAAATCCCCCAAATATGCATTACCCATTCAATTACGAGTCGATTAAGCCCAGATTACAGCATTTTGGTTGCAATTTGAGTAGGTCTAGGGCTGAAATTTATTACGTCGCTTCGCTGTCTTCACACTGTGTTCTTCACCGCGAAATTTCTCAAAATTTCTGCCTTAAAACGTTAAATTTTCGCTGCCACAGTACCATAAGCCCCGCGAATTTTTTTTATCACCGAGAAACTTTCTCAGATAAAGTCCTTTAAACAGTTAAAATTCTCGCTGCTACAGTACCATAAGCCCCGCGAATTTTTCTTATCACCGAGAGAAATTCTCAGATAAAGTGTTTTAATTGTTAAACTTCGCTATTACAGTGAGATAAGCCCCGCGAAACTTTTATTTCACCGAGAAAATTCTCCGAAAAAAAATTGCTTTAAATGTTAAAATTCGCTGCTACAGTGAGATGAGCCCCGCGAAATTTTTAACTTACTCGAGAAAATTCTTGCACTACTGTGAGTATAGCTCCGCGAAATTTTTAACTCACCCGAGAAAATTCTTGCACCACTGTGAGTGTAGCCCCGCGAAATTTTTTTTTAAAATTCTTGCACTACAGTGAGTGTAGCCCGCGAAATTTTTACACTTCACCTCGTTAAACATTTTTCTCGCATCTTCACTTTTCTCGCATCTACAGTGAACAAAATTTTCTCAATCCACAAAAATTTTTCTACCCGCGAAAATTTCATATACTCGCATCTACAGTGAACCAAATATTTTCTCATTACGTGCGAGATTTTGAAATTCTGAAATTGTGGCTAAGTAAGAAATTTTGAAACTTGAGAAATTTTTTTTTTTAACGTGTGAGATTTTTGTGACTGAGTGCGAAATTTCTTGAAACTTGAGAAAATTCCTATGTCTGATAAGTTGCGATCTTTTTTTTTCTCATAACATGTGAAAATTTTTACAATGTGCGAAGACCTCTTAACTTGCGAAAGTTTTCCATACTTGCTGAATTTTACACAAACTGCGAAAATTTTCAAAATTCAATCTTAACAACTATGTCAGAGGGACCCTAACCTAGCTTTATTGTGAATTTTTCTTATATATAATTTTGGGCAATTCTATCATTCTTGTGACTTAGACCACACTATTCATCTTATAATTATTGTCGAGCACAGAAATGACGGACAAAGACCAAAGTACACTCGAGGCACTTGAGGCGGCTGTCATCCAAAGGGAAGTCGCTCGCATCGAACTCCACTCGCGTACCTATGTACCACCAGCCGAGGAGATCTTCCCACTAAATCAATGGGCGGCCCTGGTTCCCAACAACTACAAAGTGGACTTGGACAGTTTTCGGTGCGATGCCCCTGTAATTATAGAGATTCTCAAAGGACACCCACTTCGCCACGCCCTCACTCATGGCGAACCAGAAGCTCAGGTGTACCTTCAACAATTCTGGCATACGCTACAAATAGCTGGACCACTACGTCTTGCCAAGACCCTATCCGCTAAAATCGATCAAGAAACCGTCGTCCTCACTCCCAGAATACTCCAAGAAGTTCTTCAACTCCCGGTCTACTCACCATACGATCCACCACCCACTCACGACCAACTCATTGAAGACATCGACAGACTGGGCTATCAACCAGATGCCAAGAAGAAGAAAGGCCCACTTGTCCTCAGTGAAGTCACAACCCGCAACCTACCACAACCCTGGCGGACACTATACCTGCTGGTGAACAAGTGCATGTCTGGAAAGCATGCTGGTCAGGATCGCGGCAACATTCAAATCCTCACAATCATGACCGGCATCGCTCACAACCGCAAGTACAACTACGCCGACATCATCTGGGTGGACCTAGTCTCGATGATCCAGAGACGTGACCGGGAAATCGCCAAGGGAGTCACGAACCGGTTCGTCCCGTACATGCGATGGCTCCCAGCTCTAATAAAGCACTTCCGCCTACACTCAACCAACATCCGCATCCGTCCGGCAGCAGAACATTTTCAGATACCAACTGTCGAGAAGTTCGCCAAGAAGAACACACCGGCGAAGGATCGACACGCAATGGTGATCCCGGACGACGTGCTCGCCTACACCGACCCAACCAACCCGCACGTCCAAGAATACCGTGCCTCAACCGCCTCCTTCCGAGAAAGCCCGCACCCTCTATCCTCTGTCCCTATGGAGCAGATCAACCCCCCTGCTCCTAACCTCGGGACTAGCCAACCCCCCACCACCACCTCCAAAAAGTCAACGAGTCGCGCCGCATCCTCCTCCACCCGCGCTCCGAAAAAACGGTCGCGTGAGGATGACGTAAGCCGCTCCACGGAGCGTCGATCGAAACAAAAACACGATCGACCTCCTCCGCCACAAATAAGCCGAGCCGAACCAATAGGTACAGGAGGTGATGTGTTCACCTCCCGAGTAGAAGTCGTGGCATCTGGCTCAACCACGCAAACAACCCCACCAAGCCACTTATCTTCCTCTCTACAGGAAGTTATTTCATCCCACGAGGAGCCACGTATACCATCGACACCCCACTTGGAGGTGATCGATGTTGAAACAAGCAGTCCCTCGCCTCAGACTGCATCCTCTTCATGCACATCGAGTCTAGTGCCCTCACTCCCCATAATTCCTTACGTTTCTAGGACACATACACCTTCTACCGCACTACAGAGTCTTCGTGATTCTGTCAGAACGCTCGGTGAAGTCTCTGTGACTGAGAGCGGAAGACCTAGCACGGCCAACATCACAACAACCGTGAGCCTAGGCCATCTGTCGATTGAGTCTGTCTCATCGATAATGTCAACGGGAAGTCTGCGTGACCCCGTCTTTTTCTGTCCTGTGCAAACGGGCGGCCGATCGGCGATATTCACCGAATCGGTGTCAGTTGGAGTTCTTCGTGACTCCAACTTGTTAGATTTACCCCATTTCGTCACCGAGACCGCGCTAGAGACACGCCTTCAAGAGTTTGCAAAGACTCTTGAGGCGTCAATCTTGGATAAAGTCTACGCGCGTCTCGAAGCGTCCACGGTCGACAAAGGCAAAGGTGTGGCCCCGGAGACGCCACCACCAAAGCAACATGAGGACGCAGAAGCTGTTCTCTCCTCCATTTCCGCCAAGGAGCTCTTCTACATCCTCAGAGCTCGCTTCGAGTCAATGACGGAACTCGACGAGGAGGAACAGCAGATGAAGAGCATCATGACGCAACCATTGTCTTGCCGTACTCAAGGCGAGACCAGCAGGACCAGACGCGACGATCAAGATGATGATCAAGATCGCCGCGAGGGGGAGATAAATAGGCAGCTTGGCGCACAATCCCAAGGATTCGTACAATCGACGCCGCCCTCCTCCTCTGAACCTGAAACGGCACCCGCAACAGAAACCTCACAACCCACTAGCCAAACATCCCATTCCATAAACCCCGAGTCACTAACCAAATCACCCTCACCACCACACACCAACGTCTCCAAAACTCTAATCGTCACATCGGCGATAGAGACCACCCCCACACCGTCTCCACTCACAGTTTCCGAACCTCTAACTGTCACATCGACGTTAGAGGTCACCACCACATCTACACCACTCGTCACCCAAATCATCCTTGCCAAAACCATCACCTCAACCGAACCACCAGAATCTCCACCAATTCCATCCCCACAATCCACAGACTCCTCCGACGCTGCTCCCTCGCCACCACACAGCCATACCCCTCTCAACATCGATCCCAACCTGGCTTCCGAGGATGTCTACTGCGCTCAGAACGAGATCGAAGCCTACATCTTCAATGATGAATGGCTGTACACGCCCGCCGATGCAGTAGCAGCTAGGAAGTTGGTGGAAAATGCTCGACGTCTGCTCATGGAGGCCTCGCTTACGCTGATCAACACCGCAGACGACGAGAACGGAGAGGAATACAACGCGGAACCGGCCGAGCTCGAGAACATCCTGCAATTCCAAGCGCAGCAAACTGAGGCCCCTGCTGCTCAGACGGATGTGCCCACGGTGGATATACCGGAAGCACCGTGGGAAAACAAGAAGATCACGGCGCCATTTCAGGAAGAGATCAGGAAGAGGATCTGGCGGCGCAAGGAGAAGATCGTCACCACCTTCGACGAGTACGAGCTGATGAACATCCAAAGTTGGACAGAGAGAAAGAAGCAACTCTATCGATGGAGCCTTCTGTGCCACAAATGCACAGATAGGACGCTGTCCGATGAGGAAAACGTCGCTCAGGAAATGAGTCGGGCCCCCATCTGCAAAGTCACTGACCTCCGCCAAGAGTCCAAAGGACCTGTCCATTACCCAGTATTCACGGTAATGAGGCAGGATGAGAGCTACAGTGAAGTCAGTGAGGCGGACTTCAAGTTTCTGCGCCTGGGTGACCTATACAGCATGCTGGAATCCCTGAAACAGTTCAGACTCGTCCTCAGAAGCTCTGGACATCTCGTACGTGCTGAACCGGTCACCATGGGATATGTGGCTATCAAGCGCCACATGCTCCGACAAGTCAGATTCTACGCCACCCACGATCTGCAGATGGCGGTGGAACATAATCTGAAGAAGGTGAACCTGACTCGCCCATCTTTCAAGAACGCAGACGACTATCGAGAGGGCGATGTGATCAACGGAGATGATCCGGCGGTCGCCTACTCGAACTACAAGGGAAAGATGAGGCTCCTGCGCTGCTCCGAGGTGGCAAAATTCTCAGATGGAACGCTCACCATCATCCAAGACAAACTCATGAGAATCTGCCGTATCCTTTCGGAAGAAGATCCCCTATGCCGATCCAAGTTCGCGAAGCTCATTGATGCTATAGCTGACAGAATGGTTCTTCGAAGGAATCTCCGCGCCTTCGAGTTCAAACTAGGGCTTCGCGAAACACTCACACGCTAATCCACCATCCCAACGCCCAAGATTCAAGACTCCCAACAATTGACACAAAGGGGGAGATTGTTAGGATATTTAATTGATTGTGTCAATAGTTTAAGTCTTGAGATTAATTATGTAATTATCTTTAACTTGGGCTTTGGACTAGATTGTAATTATTTTATTTTTAGTGATTGGGCCTTAATATACCTAGGGTTAATGTGGTATATAAGGTGTTACCAACTCACTTTGAAAGGTAATCAAAGATCAAAAAGCTAAAATTCGTTTTCACACACTACACACACTACAAGGTGAGAAATTCTCCCTTTTCATTCCATTCCATTCCATCTAGCTTCTTTGATTCCTTGTTTGGTGCATTTCGGGACCAACAATAGGCTAAAGGAAATTGGGCCATGAATAAAGCTTGAACTAGATTTAAGAATTGGGCTAAATTAAAACCTTGGGCCCAAACTCACCTAGGGATATTGCTAGGATAAACTTTCCCTAATTTATGGGATATTTCGTTCCATACATCCCATCACCATCACTTAATAAACAAATAATTACCTAAAAAACCATTTGGAACCTCACGAACTCCAATGGAGAAGGACACCGAGAGCTCAAGCAAAAAGGGAACGAGAGGTTGGGTTGAAAACCACACAAGTTCGAGCTAGGTATCGGTCCCTAACTGTGATGCTTATATTTTATCCCGGGAATTAATATCATTTAGGGATTAGAAGCACGAGAATAGCATACGTTAGGACTTAGGTGATTTTAGTCCTTAAACACACACTTTCTTGCCTTGATTTGGTGTTCTAAGTCTAGATTAACCTAAATTAGGAATTTTTAGGGCACGAAAAATAAGTCTAGGTTTGCCTTTTTGTTAAGCTCGAATTTTAGGTTCAGGAGATTCATACCGATCTTCAAAGTGTTCTTAGAAAAGCCGCTTTTTAATCCTTAAAAATAGAGTTCGTCGAACTGAAAGTTGTATTTGTAAGACAAGATTCGCAAAACTCAAGTTTCGCGAATCCTAAATCTCACAGCGTATGAGTTCGCGAATTCGACCTGGAAAATTTTACGGGTTGGACGATTTGCGAAACGGTATTAATAAGGGTAGTAAAACTTCGCAAATAGACCCTTTGGCGAACCAAAGTTTTGCGGGTTCAAACGAGGATCGCGAACTCTTGATTTCGCGAACTCAAGCGACACACTCGGCTATTCGCGAATTAACTGGTTCGCGAACCCATACCTTTCGCGGGTCGTGATCATTTTTGCGAACTCACACATATTTCACGGGCCGAGTAAATTTGGCGAATCATGAGCTTCACGAATTCATGTGAGCCGTGATTTTTGCGAATCCGCACAAGTCGCGAACCCACTTTGCGAACTCCTCCATTTTCACGGGCCGAGCTATTTGGCGAACTCCACAAATCACGAATCCTACTTGGCGAATTTGAGAAATTCGCAATCCCAATAATTTGCGAACCTGGGATAACAAGCTAGACTTCGCAAATTATACTTAGCGAATTAGAACTTCACGAATCAGGGTGACTTCACGAATTGGACCCCTTAGATAGAAACGATTTAAGTTAGAAAAAAAAAGACGAGTAGCTTAAAGACGAATTTTATAGACTGACTCTAAAGCCTTTTCGTGTTTAACGGATGAAGTATTAGGAAATTCACCAGACCGGCTAACAAATAGCTTAAAGACGAATTTTACGAACTTCAGAAACTAAATAAGTTCGTGAAGTAGCTTCGCCAGTCACAAGGAATTTAGTGGACTATATAAGTTCGCTAAGTATAAGGCTAAGTCAATTCACGGGTGTCACGAGTTATAAGTCTAAAATTAGTTCGAAATGTTTCAGTTAACGAATTAGTTAATAAAGTAAATTAGATAAGGTACTGATACCATTATTTTACACTTAAGGTCGAAAATTAAGGACTTCGCCGAACCAGTAGCAGGTATTCTACGGACACCAGGTAAGTGGAAATCCAACTACAACGCATAGCATATGTGTATGTGCTTAATTCATTGTGATTACGTGATAAGGTGCTTACGTGTTTACGTGAACTTGTGTGATATGGTTGCATGCTTTCGGTAAGCGTTATGGTGTTAATGCATTATGCATATGAGCGTGCATGATTATGTCGCAAATAGCGAAAATTAAATGCCAAGGTGGGCGAGGATATTATTAGTTAAGTTAAGTGGCGGCTTCCGGGGCACCGAGGCGACGTTGATGCGTCGCCAGTATATGAACGACGTTGATGCGTCGGGGGATTATCATGGTTGGGTTGATGCCCTCATGGTTGGGTTGATGCCCTTATATCCCTGTTAGCGTGGTTGGGTTGATGCCCTCACGTTTTAGTATGGTTGAGTTGATGCCCTCATACTTTGGGCTGATGCCCGTGGTTGGATAGAGCTCTTTACGGTGTACGCCTGGGTAAAAGTCTGCCAAGGGCCCTAAGATAAAAGATATGAGATTGAGTTCGATCTACAAGACGTAAGATGCACAGGCGTGGATTGCCTTTGCGGGGTTTTCTTTTCACGTGCACGTCATGCATGATTTCTACTTACTGAGCATATCGCTCACCCCTTACGTTATGCGTTGTAGGTACACGTGACCACGGTACGCGATCGCTTTAGATGGCAAGGAAACTCTTTTGACGCTTCCAGCAGCTTTTGGGGTGGGAGTGTGTGCATGGATGACGACCTGTGAGGCCGGGCGCATAGAAATTCTTTTGCTACACATGTAGACACTTCCCGTGTAATTAAGTTTTACATGTAGTTAGGAATTGGAAGCATTCTTTTGACATGTAAAGAACAATGTTCCATTACATAAATGGAAAAAATTTCGTACGCATTTCCGCATGTCTTTCAAACAAATCATCACTAGGCACCTAGGATAACGATAGAATAGGTAGTCGGGATAGCGGGTCCTGACATAGAGTCGAGAAGACGGTGCATGAACTGAAACAAGTGAAAGAGGATGACTTACTGATGGTGGCAGACGAGGATGCGGAGATGGATGTTGCCGAGGAAAATTTTTAGAAGCAAATTGAATTTTGTGTTGAGGAAGGTGATGAAAAGAATACTGAGAAGGAAAATGTTGAAGAGAATGTCGATATGGATCTCAACAGTTCAGGCAGGAATGATGTAATCGATGTTGAAGCCGTGAAAATGCAAGAGATACCCAATTTCGTATACGCCGGGAGGATTGATAAGGAATATGCGGGGAAACAGTCTCTTTCAGAAGAAGAGAGAGTCTGTTAGGTCCTCTGATTATCAACTCTAAGATCCTAGACTTCAATCCTAAGGCAATCAATTAGAATTGTAAGAAATCTAAATTCGATCGAAAAACCCTCGTGAAGAACTCGAGAGAGAATCCGGTTAGTGAGAGAATGATTTCAGTGTTTCACTATCTGGAATTGAATTGTGAAGCATTTGGGATCAATTCAACTATTTTCTGTATTAAGCTCAATCTTTACAATGCTAGTTATACCAAACAAACTTGATATAAATATCAAACTAGTCCTAAACTATGGACTAATACAATAAAAGCCACAAACTACGAAGACAACTAATGAAATCATAGCACAATTACATCTTATATTCTACGTTCTCCCCCTTTGTGCTTGATTGCCCTTCTGCACTATCTGTCCTCGTCGGGCATAGAATGACCTGCGCAAGCCCAGCGTGTGCTCATAGTTCCTTATGTTGTTCCTCAGCTCTAATCGCTCATCTTGCTTCAAGTAGCTCCATCGGAAGCGGTTGTTCTCTCACAAACCTGTGAAGATGCAACAAGGTATCTTTGTTGATCTCTTCCAATCTCTTCTCTATATTCTTCCTGATTACTTTGAGCGTCCCATCACGGAATTTATTGACTTCAGTCTTCAGCATCAACCTATTCTTGTTGGCAATTGGATTGTGGTAGGTGATGGCTAAGACTGAGCTTATGTGTACGTAATTGTTGGGAAGCCTTCGACCTCAGGTCCTTTATTATGCAGAGCGGTCATGTTGACCTTCTTCATGTTGCTCTCCAGAGCCGTCTGAAGGTCGTGTGCGGCAAAGAACTTGACTTGGCACACCATGAACCTATAGAGTCCTCGAGCCCTTCCTTCTTGATAAAGCCTTGAGGGTCCTTGTGCTTCTCTACATACATCTGGTAGAGATATAGACCTCTTCGGCAGGAAGGTACGGTAGATCGCTCTCATTAAGCTCTTCTCGAGTTCTGTCTATCCACTCTATCTGGTAGATTGGAGTTGGAACGCCGCCTTTTGCATAGTAGACTCCTAACAGCGAACATATCGGATACAAGTTCTTGAAATGGCTTTCAGAATGATGAGTGGCAGCTTCCCCAGAGTGACATGGAGGTCGTAATGAATAGATTGAATCACATTCACAATCCAGGGGTATATCTCGAGTTTTGTAACTGTTATTCAATTCTGTGTAGTCAAAGGGGGATCTCAACTCTAGTCTTATTTTGACGCTTTTCAACCTCTAACGCGTTCGTCTCAGATGCGCTAGTAAATGTCATGAGGGAGGTTAAAGGAAAAACAGGAGTTACAGGGTAGCGTGCATGATATCGCTCATAACAAACTAGCGGTAACAATCTACCGGCCAGACAGCACAAAAACAACCAAACAGCCCAGACAACCTATAAAGTCCCAACAAGACCAAAGCCAAAAGAGTAGATCATTCGAAAAGGCAAGGGTAGGTCATCAAAACCGCAACAAGCAAACAGGTTCCTGGCACCAGATGTAGTGCCAGCAGGGCTACCAGGCAATGTGCCATTAACGGTGCAAAGCGAACAACTGAAGACTAAATCTGGGGGGGATGGTCTTCAAGCGGAATTCTAGATTAGCAATTACTTCATCCGCAATTCTGGCCGGCGTACTACAGGCGTTCTCGCGCCACCTCCTGTTTCTTTCCATCTATATATAAACGCGGCGAGAAGGTGACGGTTGGTGAGGTTGATCAGGTGTCGTCCTCTCCAGGCGTGAGCAGCCCAAGCCACGTCGGTGCTCCAGCTCCTGTTCGGCCAGCGAAGACCCACCTTATTCCTAATAACCTGCAAGCAACGACGAGAGAAGGAACACTGGAAGAAGAAATGGTTAATATTCTCCACAATATTATCCTCACAGAGGATACAACTGCTCGAGTTAGCACGGGTTGCGATCCCGGGTTTGTCTCTTGTGGGCAATCTGTCACGAAAGGCCATCCAAAGAATGAATTCATTTTTGGGAATGCAAAGACATCTGCCAAATAACTAAGCCCATATTGGTGGGTCCTGGTGGACACGAATGTCGTCTCGAGCGGAGGACACAGTGAACTTGCCATTGGATGTACCTGTCCACACAATAATATCATGGTCATTAGGGAAAATAGGGGGTAAGGAATGTTGAAAATCAAGATATTCAGTGGTATTCTGTCCCGGCCAATGCCACCCCTCGGAAGTGATAACGTAGAGAGTTTGCTATCCCTTGGAAGTCCCATAACAGACGGGCCACGCGCGTAAGAGTCAATGAGTGGCCTGCCGTTCATCCACGGATCCGTCCAAAGGAGAAGGGTTGAGCCGTTGTCAATCCTAAATTTGATAAGCGTGAGGAAGCGTGGGTGCATCTTAAGCATCTTGTTCCAACTCCAGGAGGCACGGGTGGAGGAATTAATGGTCCAGAGGGATTTGTTTTGAAGTCGTGTGCGGAGTATCCAGTCCACCCACACCGAAGATGAGTTTCTCGTAGAAAGGTTCCAGAGTTGTTTCATTAGTAGAGCCTGGTTATCAGTAGTGAGCGATCGAATACCTAAACCTCCCTCGTTGCGCCGGAGGCAGGTGTCAGCCCAAGCCATTCTAGCCGGCGATCCGCTCTAAAGGAATTTCCTTAATCGTGATTCGATTTCAGGTATGACTCCTTTGGGAAGGGGAAGGACCGCGGCCCAATACCCATAGAAAGACGTGAGGACGGACCTAATCAGCTGTGTCCTTCCAGCGTAGGACAGGGATTTATTCAGCCAAGAGCCAATACGCTTGTCGACTCTACTGATAAGGGGAGCACAATCGTTTATGGTGAGACACGAAGTGAGCAGCGAAACTCCAAGATAGCGGACAGGGAGGGAGCCTCTAGAAAACCCTGTAATGGCACTGATGGTGGTGGTGAGGGCCGCTACCCTCTTAGATACGAAGAATTCACTATTCATGGGGTTAACGGCAAGTCCAGATAGTGTAGCGAAGTAGTGGAGCCCCTCCATGAATGTCCTTATCGAATGCTCATCGGCATGGCTGAAGAGGAGAACATCGTTCGCAAATGAAAGCATGAAAAGGCCCGTTGTGTCACATCTCCAATGGAATTTAAAATTACTATCAACATGGATCGTTTGGTAGAGGATACCATAGAGAACTTCCATAACCAAGGTGAATAAACTGGGGGAAATGTGGTCACCTTGTCTGATTCCACGACGACCTTAAAAGAAACCTTCAGCCTTACCGTTAATATTGATCGAATACCTAGGTGTAGTGATGCAGCTTTGTATCCAAGAGATGTAACGTGGGTGGAAATTCATAGCTTGGAGGGTAGCCATTATAAAGTCCCATTCGAACTTATCGTATGCCTTTGCAATATCAGCCTAGTTGTGCGAGGCGGCAGGCTCTTGTTGTTATACCCATGGCAAAGTTCCTGGGCCAGAAGGATGTTGTCGGTGATGGATCGTCCGGGGATGAATGCCGTTTGGGTATAAAGGACTAGGTCAGTTAAGCTGCTTTTGATGCGATTCGCAAGGATTTTCGAGATCGCCTTGTAAAGTACGTTGCAGCAGGAGATAGGCCTGAAGTCAGAGGCGCGTCGAGGATGGTCAACTTTAGGGATAAGAGAGATGAACTTTGAGTTAAGTTCTCGTAATAAGTGCCCCGTGACGAAAAGTCCTTTATTGCAACCGTGATATCCGCCCCAATAATTGGCCAAGCAGTTTTGAAGAAGGCCGCAGAGAATCCATCGGGGCCCGACGTTTTATTATCATCAATAGAAAATAACGCTTCTTTGATCTCTTCGTCTTCAATGGGACGAATCATGTGCTCGGCATCAACATTAGATAGTTTTCGTGGTCTGAGTGAGATGTTAGGAGGCCGAGGCGTGGTCTGACCAAGGAGTGTGGAGTAATATCGTGTCAACTCTTCCTTGACCTGAAGCTCGCCCTAAAAAACCGTACCGTTATCTCTTCAAGGCTGAAGACGCGGTTGATTATCCGCCTGGTTTGTTCTTTCCTGAAGAAGTGAGAACTACATTGATCGCCGTCTTTAAGCCAATTGAGCTTGGCCCTTTGTTGTAGGTTAGCTTGCTCGATGTGAATCGCTTTTGAGTACAGATTGCGACATAAGCGCTCCAATTGATGGATATTAGCGTCATGACGGTAGCTGGTAGATAGTGTCTGGCACGTAGCTAATAAGTCTTTGGCTTCAGCTACATTCTGTTGGAGGTTGCCCTTTGCTCTTCGAAGATTTTTGAGGTGCGGTTTTAGCATCTTGAGGCGAGAGACCACCGTGAACATAGGAAATCCTGCAATGTGGCTGCTCCATATGTTCTGCACTAGAGGTAGAAATCGTATATCGGTCGTAAGTATATTAGCAAAGTGGAAGCACGTACCTCCTGGTTGCGTTCTAGAAGTCGGTTCAAGTAGGAGGGGACTATGGTCAGATGTAGAAGGGAGCTCGCTTTTATATCTGATATCACCATACTTGTTGAACCAACACGGGTTGGCAACCATTCGATCAAGTCTGCGCCATATTCCCGAGTCTCCACTCCGTTGATTGTACCAGGTGAACCAGGAACCGATTGATGGTCGAGACAACAGGTCAGTGGACACCAAACAGCTTTGGAAGTCATGAAAGTCAGACAGGTCAAGTGAGCCACCTCTAGTTTCGTTATGGTGAGCAATAGCGTTAAAGTCACCAAGGACAAGCCAAGGAACGTCTACTCTATTAGCCGATGTGACCACAAGATTGTCCCATAAATCACGGCTTTCATCCCTTGAGTTCAGGCCATACACGAAGGTCACATAAAACTCCTCCAAATCTGCTAGTGAAAAAATCTGACAGTGTATAGTTTGGGAAGAAGTTCCAATACAGTGACACGAATGTATCGTGGATCCCAACCAATCCATATGCGTTTACCAGGTTCAGAACTGTAATAAAAAAACCAAGTCCATTGTGCACGAATAGAGTCAGAGATAAAGGAAGCATTAGCCTCAGCCACGCTGGTTTCGAGAAGACAAATAAGTTGTAATCCATGTGTCGTAATCAGATCGGCCACTGCCCGTGCATGGTCTCTTCTGTTGAGACCTCGAACATTCCACACACCTAATGGTATCATAAAAGAGTTGTAGAAGAGGCTGCTATAGGACACCGGTTTGGTTCACCTTCGTCAACGATACCTGCGAGAACAGGATTAGTGTATATGATCGCATTTTTACTATGGACCAATGCATTGGGTTCCTTTTGTGGTATGATCTGGTCCAAATTTGTATGGCACCATCCATAGTGATGAGGAGAGGGGTTTGTTCTCTCATCGGCGGGGATGTGTGCGAGCATTCATCTTTTTCCCTTGTGCTTTGCGTCTCTATTACTTCATCCGTGAACAATTTCCTTTTTTCGATTCGACGCCATTGCAGTTGTGGATTAGGTGGGTTAGACGTTGGGGCCGATTGGTTCTTTGGCTGGCTCTTGCTCGATGGTTTCGGAATTTTAGGCGCTCTTGGGGCTTTGGGACATAATGAGGTAGAGTGCCCCACTGTAGAGCATAGGGTACACCGAGGTGGTCGCCATTCATACTCTATCGTTATATTTATTACCGTCGCCTCCCTGTTCTTTGTAGCTGGTACCTTTAAATTAAAGCAGTCAACATAAGGCTCGTCCAATTGCTTCATGACACACACCCTAGCATAGGCAATCCTTTCCATCGATAAGGTAAGAGCATCTGGGAATAGTGGTTTGCCGACTGCGCTTGCGACCACTCCAAGTCCTTCCTCGGTCCAATATTCCGACGGAAGGTCGTAGAATCTCACCCAAGTGGGGACTTCCATTTGTTGTTTGCATGAGAGTGTCATGCCCATACGCCATTCTTCGAGGAAGAGGGGCTGACCATTAATCATCCACGGGCCTTCTTCAAGAACTTCCATCATCGAGTCTTCATTGTTAAAGCAAACTTTGAAGAAACCATTGGTGTTGGCCCTGACTTCAGCCAGTTGCGGCCATATAGTACGGAAGTATCGGTCGACATGGGGGAAATACGGCTTCTTTCCAAGAAAGTAACCCACCAAAGTATGGGCCCATAGTGAGCAACCCAATTCAGCACCTTAGCGAAGGATATTGGTTCAGGCTGATTTGTTTCCTCGTGGGGTACCGAAGCTTTCTTAGTAGGTCCTAAATGCCGAACTACGTTGCCCGTTTGGGTGCCTGAGGGGCTCAAGGCTGGCCATCACAGTCGAGTCCTTTTCCGGCGAGGCGTGAGGTGGTAGAATTTCAGACATAGGAGTCACATGCAGCATCGTCGCTTAGCTGTTCATCGTCAGATAATACAAAAGATTTGGGAGGTGGAGGAGTATTCGGCCTACGCAATAAGGAACGGCTATCCGGGGCGGTGTTTCTACAGGCTCGATGGCATGAGAGCTCCTCCAGTTTGGTCCCTTATCATTGCGAAAATGGCTCGGGTTTATTATTCTCGGTCGATCCTTAAAGGACTTCTGCAGATTAGGGTTTTCCATGTTTGAGTGCTGCAAAAACGGCTGGGTTGGGGGCACGCCTACTGCCATGGTCGGCGGTGTGATGGTGTTCTTTGTAGTCGTTCTTTTCGACGAATCCATGTTTGTCCCAGAATCACCAATACGCGATACCAGTGCCTCGTAAGCAGCAACGTCGAATCTCGTTTGAAAGTCCAGCACAGCTTTGCAAATCACGTCGAATCCGGCATGTTGACTGTAGCAACCGACGACGATGTCGGACATGACTAGAACTCCATCCCATTCATCATCAGATTAGCTTCCATCATTTAGAAGATGAAACGTCAGAACCAAAAACCAAAAAAGAAAAAGGAGAAAGGAAAAAAAATCAGAGTCACGGGAAGCCAGCGTCCCGTCAGCGGAGGGTCCTCAGTAGCCGCCGCGACGCCCTCAGCCCGGTCAGAAACGCGTTCAGAATGGTAAGAGTAATCGCTGGAATTTGAAACGTTGGTCGTCTTCTTCACGCATCAAAAGGAGGCTAAGAACAGGCCGGGCCACCGCCGTCTGTTCCCGACGGTGGTGGGCCACCGTCTAACGTCAAGTCGCACACAAACCGGCCGAAGCTGACGTCGGGAATGTGTCAGGACCCGCTACCCTAGTTACGTATTTTATTGGAATCCTAAGTGCCTAACGGTGCGTTGTCATGAAAGGACGTAAAAATGCGAATAAAATTTTTCCATTTATACATTGGAAGTCCTTCATACAAGTCAAAAGAATTTCTTAAGTCTTTCTACATTCCATCAAGTCCTATTTACAAGGAACGTGCATACGTGCACAGCAAAAACTCCTATGCGCCGGCCTTCACAGGTCGTCATCCATACACACACTTCCACCCCAAAAGCAGTCGGAAGATCCAAAAGGTAGGCCTTGCATCAAGACAGATCACGTACCGTGATCGCTAGTACCTACAACACGTAACATAAGGAATGAGCCGCCGTGGCCCAGTAAGCAGAAATGATGCATGTATGCACGTGTCGTAACGACGGCAATCCACGCCATCGCTCACTAACACTCATACTCTTTTAGGCTCGTACGTCATATGGGCCCTCGGCTTTCTATCTTGCTATGCGCCATTTCATAGAGCTCTAATCCACGAGGGATTCTTACATATGTGCGGGTTCACACACTGAGAGGCTACCCAAGGGCATCATTCCTAACCCAGTGTGGCCCACACGCGGACGCCTCTCACTGGTAGCCAACACCGAGGTCACTAACCCCAGAGGTTCCCTCTGTGTAGTGCATGTCTCGGGTCGCATCCTCCAGGTTGCATCCCCCGCATACGGGGTATTCCCCCTACCTATCATAATAGGTAAATCTGGCATAGTATCGGCGAATATCCATCGCATACAGGCAATCTTATGCACGCTCGTACCTCATGCCCTTCATACTACTCATGCGTGCAAATGCTCATGTCATGTTCATATGTATATGCATATCATGGCTTCATGCATAATAAGAAATCATATCGTGCGAGGTTCACATAAGGTCACATAAGCACGTATCGCATAATCATGCGCAGGTAACTTACGTGTCGTAGTTGAATTTCTACTTACCTGTCGTCCAAGCTTTAACTAGCGTACTTCCTCGTAACGTCCCTAAAGTACGACCCTTTAAATAACAAAGGTTAGAATATTAGTACTTTGCCTTCCTTAGTGAACTTTGTCGAAATAATTGATTTTCATCATACTAGTTATTTAGACTTATATTAATTCTCTAGACTCCAAGCCATTCGATGTGTCCCATTAAATTCCCTAAGTCATTTGGTTTCTATCCTAGGCTAAGTTAGGATTTAATTTCGACCCTTACTTATACATCTCGGCGAAAGTTTACTAAGTTAGAATTTGGTTTCGATCAAAACTTCTAATTGCTCGATTCCACCTAAGTTGCTACCTCTAAATAAATTCTAAGTTAAAGCATTACAATTCCTAAGTTCGCCCGATTGAGCATTTCGTCCAATTGGTGTACATCGAATCCTAGTTTCGATCGATGGGTGTCATGGCTTAGTTTCGCCCGATTGAGCATGTTAGTGGGTGTGTTTCGCCGCATGATGACATCACCATCTCGTCACCTTGGTTTCGCTCGATACCATGTGTATTGAGGAGTGAGTTTCACCGTGCTCTTTCGTCATCATGGCGCCATCTAGGTTTCGATCGAAACTCACTTGTATCGAAACCCTAAGTTCGCCTGAAACTCCTTTTCCTAGTATCTTTCGATCGAAAGTCCTTTTAGCTAGCCATTTTCGATCGAAACCCTTAGGTAATTTCTCTACTTTCGATTGATTCAAGTATGTTAAAGTGAGTTTCGGTCGAAACTCAAGAATTGTTCGATTTACTATCTAAAATTGATTTGGTCGAAACTTAAATCAGTGTATCCAAGTGTCGCCGAAACCCTAAGAAATTTCTCTACTTTCGATCGAAAGTCCCTTGGTTAGCCACATTCGATCGAAACTCAAATTTATTGCCCACTTTCGATCGAAAGCTTCATATGTTTCATCTACCTGAAACTAAGTTCCTAGTTCAATTCTACCCCGAATTCTTAAATTCTAAGGTTTTCTTCTACCCAGAACATCCAGCGCCAACTTAAGATCATTTCTTGTCAACATAAAGAATCCTATAACACGTTAGACTCCCCCACTTAGCTATTTCACAAAGAAACCCTGGCGTATGAATTTTATACCCTTCGTTAGGGCTTTTGCCGTCAGTGGTACATTCAAATTCCTTAAGTATTCCATAACCCTCAACGAAATTTAGCCAAATAATCTTAGCAAGGAAGTCACAATAGCTTAAGGTAGTAGTTTCACTCACCAACTTCGATCCTCAAGCTACTTAGGGTGCTTTTGGTTTGGAAATTGTCTCGGCTCCTTCTCTTTTCCTTCATCTTGATTTTCGATGTTTTCTTAGGTGTGGTTATGGAGTTCAATTGTTAGCTTAGATATTTTCCTTTAGATAAGTTTAATGGAACATAGCTTAGGCGTGTGCGTTCCTTGTTTTAAGGGAACATGTTTCCAAGTTGATTTCTTATGGGCTTGGGCCTATTATTTATTTCTAGTCCCATTTTCATTCTTAAGCCATGACCCCAATTTGCTAATTCATAACCCTATGGCTTCCTACCCCAAATTCCTATATTCTATTGTCATGATCTCTTATCGCTACTAGTCTTCGAAAATTTCATACATAAATTAGAAGTCATCCCACGCACATAATTAGTCTCATATAATTGCACGAAATTCACATAACATTCACGAGCACAATATTCGTAAAGTCACGTAAACATATAACACATACGAATTTAACATAAAATCACTTACGTCATAAACATAATTTATTGGCCAACCTAGTTTGCAGGAACTCGGGTCCTACAGAATGGTCTGAATCGGTGAGGGAGAGGACGTCACCTATGGCTAGGGTTCGAACGTTGAGAGGGTTTAGAGAGAGAATTCTTTTTTTCTAAAGGCTGGTTGGATGAATAGTTTGAGCGGTTTGTCCCCTAGAGGTTAGTCTCTCATCTAAGAGCTTGATCCTAGAATAAAGTTGAGAGTGCCGTATAACCATTTCTAGAGGTTGCTAGCTCTCTGTTACTTTCTCTCAGTGCTTTATCTAGGTTGCTATTTTTGGTTTCTAGGGAGGCTATCTTAGATTCTAGACAAGCAATTTTCTCATTTGCATTGACAATAGAATTTATATATGAAACTTCTCGTCAAATATCAATTGAAAGTTACGCTCACTTATCGCTAGTCGCTCCTCTAATTTCTTTATGCTTTTCTGCTCACGTTTCATGTTAGCGTAGTCTATTTGGTACGATTCTAACATGATCAATAATGTGGATTTTAAGGAATCTACCTCCTGAGACGATGTGCTTGATCGTTGTCCATCGGATTGGAGATTTCGGCGTTTGAATCCTCGTGTAGGCGAGCCATGAGTGCTAGATTCTCCTCTTCTGAACTCAACGTGTCCTCGAGCCAGTGGTCGTGCTCCGCCATAAGAGCTACTCCAGCTTCCTTTTGCTTAGTGAGTTTTTTTTGGAGCAAGTTCCGTATATATATAAACGAATGGGTGAATGTACAAGATGAGGGAGAGAGTTATCTCTCACAAGCAAACCAGTAACAGACTACTGGACAAACATCAACAAACGAAGAAAAATCATCAAACAACTACCATGCTACACGCCGAAGTCATCGTTTAGCCGCCCTCTGCAGATCAAACTTGTTGGATGTCCCAAGAAGTCGCATGCAAACCATGTCAAGAACGGCCACCACAAGCCTGTCCGAAGTCGTGATAGTTCCCTCCTTCCAACACTTGTTACGTGCCTGCCAGATATGATAGATTAGCGAAGCTAAGACATGACGATAACCAGCCTTTAGGAGGTGCTGGCCACGCCATCTCAAAGCAGCCCACAAGATGCCCTTGCGCCAGTCCCTATATGGCCATGCCCACCTGATCCGCCGTCGCAGTAATTGTACGCAGTGGCGCAAAAACCCACAGTCAAAGAACAGATGTTGGACAGTTTCATAACGAAGCGCATCGCAGAGGATGCAAGCAGGAGTCCCAGCACGCTGCGCAATGCAAGGCTTATCTCTAGTCGATAAGCGATCACGAATACCCAGCCGAAGGATAAACTCGTGCCGAGGCACCCTCAAATATTCCCAAAACAAGACTACCCAAGGGACAATCTGCTGCCGAATGCACAACGACTCCCTGATCAAACGTACTGTGGCGCGGCCATCTGGTGCCCCAGTCCAATAGATCGCGTCACGCCTAGTTGGAGCAACTGGTGGAAGATGACAACTAAAATCAATATACTCAACTGCCGACCTTCCAGGCCAATTCCAACCATGGTCGTCAATGACTGAGCTTAAGCGAGTCCCCACCGGCAGCCCTATCGCAAGCGGGCCTCTACGATAGCGCTCCAATATAGGTTCAGCCCGTAACAATGGATCATCCCATAACAATAACAACGCTCCATCACCAATCGTAAAAGAAATAAGTGGGAGAATCACCTGCCTCAACTGCATCAGCTTCCTCCAGCTCCATGCAGTGGTGGCCGAGACGGTGATGTTCCCAAGTGAGCGCGTATGCAATTGTGTACTGTACAACCATTCCACCCAGATCGAGTCATGCGCCCTCGTGATCACCCTCCATAGTAGCTGGACCAGAAGTGCTCTATTATCTGTCACGATTGAACGAAGACCCAATACTCCATCAGAAATTGGAGGACAAACATCATCCAAAGTGACCTTGGCCAAGGAGCCACCCCACAGGAACAGGCGAAATCTCGACTCTAGGGCTCGAACGACACCCTTGGGCAGCAAGAAAACCCCTGACCAGTAGACATGTAGCGCCTGAAGCACCGACTTAATCAGTTGCAGCCTGCCCGCATAAGACAATGACTGATTCAGCAATGACCCCAAGCGCGCATCAACTCGCTGTAACAGCGGAGCACAGTCACTAATCGTCAGTAGTGAAGCAATTAGAGGCACCCCCTGATAACGCACATGTAACTGACCTTCTCGAAATCCCATCATAGACTGTAGCTGTACCTTCAGGCCCTCCGCCCTCCGTGAAAGGTACATCTCGCTCTTGCAGGATTGGGTTGTAACCCTGATAGCTCAGAGAAAGTCATCAAGGCATCCTTCAGCACTCCTACGGAACGGCGTCAGCATGACAGCATAAAAGTAGATCATCCGCAAAGACCAGCATAGGGAGTGAGGTAGACTCGCATCGCTAGTGATAGCGAAACCGCGGTTCTGCCTGTATGCAATTCTCAAGTAGGCCGTGGAGCACCCCCATGAGGAGTGTGAAGAGGTAAGGCGAAATGGTATCTCCCTGCCGAATTCCTCTCTTGCCAGCGAAGAAGCCCGTCGATCGACCATTCAGGTTGATGGAGAATGTGGGCGTCATCAAGCAGCTCCGTATTCACGGGCAAAGTGTCCAGGTTTGCCGCAGTTAAAGCACTTTTTTAACTCTTTGACGTTATTGACTTCGGAAGACTCGGGTGCACGTTCGTTATTCTTTGAACTAGAAGTCCGAAGTCTGTTGGTTGATGATGAGGACTTCTCCTTGAAATACGGCTTGCTCATCATCTTTCCAATTAGAGCCAATTGTTTTCCCAGTGCTTTGATATTTGGCTCGACGTCGAATTCTGATTCATCTTTCGACTCTGAAGGGGTGAGAGGCCTAATGATCTTTTCTTTGCGTGATCTTGAGCTCCGCTTCTCTGAGACTAGGGCAACTGAGTCTTCAGTCTGTTTGGCCTTTTGCTCCTTATGAATCTCGCTGACGTCTTCCTCGTGTTGGGCGAGATTACAAAAAATGGCATGAATATCCAACTCCTCCAGGTCTTTGTTTTGCCGCATTTGAGTGGATATTTTCTTCCACTCAGAACGCAGAGATGATAAAAATTGAATGTTGGTCTTTATGTTCGTCTTTGTGATTTCTATCTTTCTCATCTCGTTGAGAAGTGTGAGTATCTCAAATAAAGGTCATGGAGGCTCTCCTCAGGTTTTGCCTTGAAAGAGTCGTAAGGAGATAAGATGTTTGCTTTCTTAGCATTGACTCCGACTTCGGTTCGTTGCATCATGCATGTAGATATCATTGGGGATGCCTTGCATGAGTCAAGATCAGCCTTTGCTCCCAACCTCTCTGCATCATTGTACTCGCTAGGAGTTTTTAATCTTCGAACCGCAGGTAGAGAAGTGGGTTGTTAGCATTGTTTGCTGCTTGTTCAACCCAAAATTGAGCTGGACCTTCTTCGAGAGATGCGAGAAGGTTCTCGGCTTGGTCCTTGAGTTCCAAGAAGTTAGAGAAGTGTATTCGTCGTGCTCAAGATCGACGGACGGTTGTCATATCCGAGTGTGTATGCATCCATTATTGTTGAGTTGATTTGTAGAGATCTTCGTAAGTTGTTTGAATGATGAATTTGGTGTAATATGCTTCACAAGTATCAGATTTGTTATTAGCGTTTGATTCGAAAGTGATCCAGAATTACTTGATTCAATCTTTAAAGTTAGATCAAAAATAATATCGTCGAAATAAATTTGTTAATGTTTTCGCGCGAAAAAATTTTCGAGCGAGATAAATTGCTCAAAATATTTCGGTTGAGAAAGTTTTTCAGTGTGTGAATTTATTTCGATCGTGAGAAACAGTACTGACAATAGGTTTCTCGCTGAGTCAAACTAAATTGGTTGACGGAAAAAGTTTCTCGAGCACAAATGATTTTCGCGCGGTCAAGATAGTCAATTCTCGTCGGAAAAGATTTTCGCTAGATAAAGCTCAGAAAAGCTTTCTGCTGAAATTGCTCTTGACAACAGCGACTTCGGTAACAATTTCGTATTCTAATTGAGAAAATTTCTCGCACGGAGTATTCGATTGAGAAATTTAATCCGATCGAAAACTTAGCGAGAAAAATTGAAACAGACGCAACAATCACAGAATACGAAATTAACATTGAATTCCAGCAAATATAGCAAATCTAACAATGAAATTACAGGTAATATGCTCGAACCTATCAGCTAATCACACGCTAACAGACAATTAAACATGTTATGAACCAAAATTCAAAGTTCAATTTGATACCGTTCGAATCACAAATAATTTCTAACACTATTGGGAACACATAGACATCAAAATCAAATCAAATAATCACAGAATTGAGCCTTCAGATCGAAATATCAGTGTCGCGCCAAAAATTTCTTCGAGCGATCGACAAACTTTCAGAACTGAATTTTGATCTAAATCTAACAATTGTTAGGTCCTGATTAATCAACTCCTATGATCCTAGGCAGGACTTCTAAGGTAATCGACTAGAATTGATAATAATGAATTTTGAACGAAAACGTTTCGTGGATGAACTTGAGAGACAACTTGGTATTGTGAGAAAGTATATGCTGTTTCTCTGTCTAGAATTTAATTCTCAAGCCTTTCGAATCAAATTCTAAAACTTTCTCTATACAATTTGATAGTTACAAAGCTATTTTCTACCAAGCAAGACTTTGGTATAAATATCAATTTAATCCCTAAACTATCAAATAAACAGCTACACGTCCATTACAAAGATAGCTAAAAAATCAAAGCATAATTTCAATATGTATTCTACACTTCAGGAAGGCAAGGACTTCAAATTTGGATCCCCCTCAAGGCTTCCAGAGTTGATTGCACAACGAGCGGACACCCCTCCAACATTGACTTCAGGGACTGTTCGACTTGATTCGGCATGGGAGAACATACGGATAGAAGTACCGTTCCTCGAAGAAGCGTCAACAAATTTGGAGGTCACCGGACAAGATCAAGAAGGTGAACGAGTTCAAGCTCAGAGGTATCTCACAATGGGATTAGCAAAGAAGGATGAACACCTATACAGACTGACCCAACTCGGACCAGATTGGAGGCTGGGAATTCCAAAAAGTCAGCTGAGGAGCCATTTCAAGAATCTACATCCAATTTACCAGCTGCTGGGAGTTTACCATTCGAAAGGCAAATTTCCAACTCCAATCTGCATCATCAAGCGGACAAACAGAACTTGAGAAGAGATAGACGAGAGCCCACGAGATCTATCATCTTTTCCAGATGTACGTGGAAACGTACAAGGACCCTCAAGGCTATATCAAGAAGGAAGGGCTCGAGGGACTTAACAGGTTCATGGTGCGCCAAGTCAAGTACTTCGCCGTACACGACCTTCAGATGGCTCTGGACAGCAACATGAAGAAGGTCGACATGACATGACAGCTCCGTGCTTGAAAGGTCCTGATCGAAGAACTTCCCATCAATCACATGTTCTTGGACCCAGTCTTAACAATCACTTACCACAACAAAGTTACTGAGAATATTAGATTGATGCTAACAACTGAGGTTAACAAATTCTGCGATGGGACACTGAAGTTGATCAGGGGGAACACCAAGAGGAGATTGGAATAAATCGATGAAGACACCAGGCTACCAGATCGAAAATGAATAAGAGAGACTCTGACTAGGATACTCGAAGCCATTAAAGAGCGAATAGAGCTGAGGAACACTATTAGGCATTATGAGCATGTGCTGGGCTTGTGCAGGTCGTTCTACGCCCGACAAAGATAGACAGAGCTGAAGGGCAATGAAGCACAAAGGGGGAGATTGTAGAATATGCTTTGTAATTGTGCTTTGATTTTATTACTATTTTTGTAATGGGGCGTGTAATTGTGTTTTCGATAGTTTAGGAGTAGATTAGATATTTATACCAAGTCTGTTTGGTGTAAATAGATAATGTAACTATCGAACTCAATAGAGGAAGTTTTAAAATTTGATCCGAAGGGCTTGCAATTTGAATTCTAGAGAGAGAAACACAATGACTTTCTTACACTAGGAAAATTTTCTCTCGTGTTATTCAAATCAAGTTTCGATCGAAATACAATTCTTAACAATTCAAATCGAAAACTTAGGAATTCTAGCCTAGGATTAATACGAGTTGATATCTAGGACTGTAAGTATACTTTTAGAATTGTGCTTGATTTCATTAGTTGTCCTTGTAATTAGGGGCTTTTCTTATATTTGTCCTTAGATTAGGACTAGTTAGATATTTATACCAAGTGTGTTTGGTATAAATACTTTGTAAACAATCGCAATCAATAGAGAAAGTTTTGAAAATTGATCCGAAAGGCTTGCAATTCAATTTCTAGAGAGTGAAACAACAGTAACTATCTCACTCTACTCGAATTCTCTCTCTCGTTCTTCATTAGAGTTTTTCGATCGAATCTTAATGTCAATCGTTATCATCGAATTACTTAGAATTCATGCCTATGATCATAGAGTTGTTAATCGCAGGACCTAACAATTGGTATCAGAGCCGATTCGTTCTGTTTTGAATCGAAAATTGTTAGATTTGGATCGAAAATTTAATTCTGTCTACTGTTCATCGAAGAACAGTTTGGTGCGAAATCTGTTTTCGATCCAATAGATCAATTCTGTGCTTAATTGACTTGAATTTGATGTTTATGTGCTCGTTTAAGTGCTAGATCATGATTGCGATCAGTTCTGTAGCGGTTTGAACTTCGATTTTTAGGATTAAAACGATTCTGTGAAGTTACTGTTTGCGATGAATATGAAGAACACGTTCTGATTTTGATCAAATTTGACATATTTTGCTTCATAACGTGTTTAATTGCTTGTTCGTGCGTTGTTAGTTAATGATTGCGAGCAATTACCTGAAATTTCAATGTCTAATTCCTTGTTTTTGCTTGAATCTGTGTTAATCGTATTCTGTGATTTTTCTCGTTCATTCTAATTTTTCTCGCTAGGTTTTGCGATCGGATTAATTTCTCGATCGAAAAACTTGGCGCGATAATTTTTCTCGATCAGAATACGAAGTCGGTGCTAAAATCGTCAACACTAGAAACGATTTTAGTTGGAAATATTTCTCGAGCATTATTCAGCGAAAATCTTTTTCGAGGGAGACCAATTTTGACTTTGCACGCGTAAAAACTCTCTCTCGAGAAACATTTTCGGTCAGACATTTAAAGTTTGACCAAGCTAAAAATCATTTACACGCGAGAAACTTTTTTTGTCAACAGATTTATTTTGACTTGTCGAGAAACTTACTAACGTACTGTTTCTTTACGATCGAAATAAATTCACGATCTTAAATTTTTCTCGACCGAACGATTTTGGGCAATTTATTTCGCTCGAAAAATATTTCGCTGACAGACTTTCTCGCACGAGAACAGTACACAGTACATTCTATTTCGACGAAATTATTTTCGATCAAACTTTAAAGATTGAATCCAAATTAATTCTCGAACTATCTTTCGAATCAAACGCTATAACAAACTTTGTCACTTGTGAAGCACATTACATCATCTTCAAAAGTTCAAAACACTTAAAGAAGATCCTTCAAACAACTCAACAAAATGGATGCATACTCGCTCGGAAATGACAACCGTCCACCGATTTTGCAAAGAGGCGAATACACCGTTTGGAGAAGCCGCTTCCTAAATTTCATCGCTTTAAAAGAACAGGCCGAGAATCTACTGCAGTCACTCGAACAGGGACCAGCACAATCCTGGGTTCATGTACCCGGTGATGAAACGGCCACTCTTGCAATTCCTCCTACAAGGCGACTTAAGGAGCCTAGGGAGTACACAATCGAGGAGATGGCTCGAGCTAAGGCTGATCTAGTAGCCATGAACACCTTCATGCAGGGCATCCCCAACGACATATACCGACAAATTGATAGCCTTTCACCGGCTAAAGGAATGTGGGATGAACTGCATAGGATGATGCAGAGGACGGAAGTTGGCATAAAGGCCAAAAAGGCGAACATTCTCACCGCTTACGACTCATACAAAGCAAAGCATGAGGAGAGTTGATAAACGTATTGTAGTACGTTTATCGTAGTAGTTAATTGGCTCATAATAGAGTTTTCGTAGTCATTTTATGCACTTATTAACCCCATTTCTACTTATTTTGGTATTTTAAGGCTATAGGACGAGTTTCGGGCGAAAAGGAGCGAAAACAAGGCAAAACGGCGCGAAGACGATGAAAACTGGTGAAGGTCACGGCCGTGACACATAGTGCACTAGGCCGTGACGTTGGGCAGAGAGTTGGAATGAAGATGGTCACGGCCGTGACACTTATTGCACCAGGCCGTGACCCATAGCAGCAGCAACATTAGAAAATTCATATCTCTCAATCAAGATTGGCGAGTCTTCTACCTATGGTTAAAATTTCAGCTCAATCGGACATCGTTTACCCCTCCATCTGAGAGAAATATGAAACTGTCGCAAGGCTGGAAAAGTGTCACGGCCGTGACACCTCTGCACGAGGCCGTGATGCACGGCAGTGAGCTCCATTTTGTGCCCCGACAGTGTCACGGCCGTGACGGGCCATGTCCCAGGCCGTGACAGTAGCGAAAATCATTATAAAGGCCCAAATTCGACCCAAAAAAAAGGGGAACTCTTTCCAGAACTCAACCCTAACATATCAGAGACGAAAGAGAGCCGTCAAGAACAGAGAAACACCCCCTGAAGCGCAAGAGACGGATCAACGACGCAATCACACCGAATTGAACAAGAAAAGAGAATCTTCCCCCGAGACAATCCCAGATCAATCAGAAGGGAAGATTATGAGTCCTCTGCCCCTGTTCTCTTTTTCTTTCGTCGTGTTTCTGTCAATTATGAGTAGCTAAATTCCCTCTGTGTTCGGGAGTAGATGAACGCTAGGTCGATTCGTGCTTAAGACATATATTTATCGTGACTCGTGTTATGACTATTTATCTATCCATGAATTTGTTTCGTCGCTTTAATGTCTATGTGTTAAAGTGATCGTGTGGTAAATCGTTTAGGGCGACAGCTAAACAACGATTAGGCCGTTCGTAGAAGATAGGATTCGAGTATAGGGCGAAAGCAAATACTCGATCCTCGCCGTTAGTAATTACTTAATTTTAGATCCCCGCGAGCGTTTAGGGCGACAGCAAACTCGTGAGCGGGTAGGAAATTACTGCGATCTAGTCAGAATCACGTAGGAGCGATAATTCATTGTCTTAGCCGATAGAACCTAGCGGGATTCGAATCCCGAGCACATCTCTATTACCCGAAAGTTCTCATATCAGTTCGGCGTGTTCTTTGAGTCTATAGTTGAGTTAGGAGCGATTTGTTAGGTTAATTCGTAAATCAATCTGCATATTTTATTTAGGCTAGATATCGAGTCGACAGGTCATTACTAGTACTCAGTTTATTCCTTGTGTTCGATACTCGTTTACTCACTTTAATGTACTATAAACGATAGGTCCACTGCCTATCGCACGTTTGTGATAGTAATTAGGTATTCGTTTTATATTATCACTTGTCGCACTTGCACGTTATATTCATACACCGCGTGTCGATCAAGTTTTTGGCGCCGTTGCCGGGGAATAGATTGATATTAGGAACACCGTAGTTCGGTACTTTAGCCACTTTATTTGACGTTTTCTTTGCTTTTTGCTATTTGCGTTATTTGTTTATTTGTTTTCGTACGTCATTATTAGTATCGTTATCTCTTCGACGTAGTTATTTATTTCTTCGCTAATTTTCAATTTCGCTTCTTGAAGGTACGATTCAGCGGTGAATGACCCGAAGCCGTCAATCAGGTCCCATCGTTGACGCAGACCCAGATTTCGAGCGAAAGTTACGAAGGCAACTCAAGTACGAATCCGAAGGAGCTTCCACTAGCTCTCAGGACCATCTAGTTAGCTATTCAGAGGACAGTTCGCAGGAATCAACCCAAAATTCACGTGTAGAGGCAGCCGTAGATAGACCCTACACAGAAGTAGAAATGGCGGACCACATAGTGCCCGTCCACGAGGAGGAGCCATCACTACAAGATCTCCTCAAGAATGCCGCGCTAGGCGGTACCGAGTCGGCGATCGTCATTCCGCCGATCGAGAACAACAACTTTGAGCTGAAGCACTCTTGGCTTCAAATGATTTTCCAGATGGCCAGTTTGAGGGCAATCCCGACGACGACCCCTATTCCCATCTGAAGGCTTTCTTGACGGTGACTGACACCATCAAGATCAACAGGGTCTCGGGCGATGTGATCAAGCTGATGCTATTCCCGTTCTCGCTCAAGTTCAGGGCGAAGGACTGGTTAGATATGTTGCCGCCCAGATCGATCACTACCTGGGAGGAGATGCGAGCCGTCTTTATCAACCACTACTTCCCACTATCAAAGGTGCTAAGGTTGAAGACGGAGATCTCCCTATTCCACCAGAAGGATTCTGAAAACCTCTATGAGGTGTGGGAGCGCTACAAGGCGCTACTGAAGAGGTGCCCACAGCACGGGATGTCAAAGGCAGCCCAGATCAACCGATTCCACGAGGGGCTCAATGACCAGACTGTCCATATGTTAGATGGAGCTGCAGGAGGAGGGCTCGTAAAGCTCAATGCCACCGAGGCGTGGAATCTGATTGAAGACTACTCGAGGAACAGCTTTATGAGGGGCAATACGAGGATGAAGACGCCAGGCGTGTTCGGGGTAAGCGAGGAAACGGCCACGAATGCCAAATTCGAGGCGCTTCAGCAACATATCGCTGCGACAAACTCCCAGTTGCAGACAGTTATTGGCGCTCTACTCCCGAAATTCGGGCAGTGTGGCGACCCTAGTTTTCTAAGTAAGGTAAGTGGCGGATTTCCGCAACGTAAGCCACGGAAGGCCCGTCTAATTAAAACTTTTTCCTAAATAATATACACTAATATAAAAATCTGTCTTCAACGTCATTGCTATACATGGGCCGAAGCCCCAAAATATCAAAAGAACAAAAACCCTAAAGCCGCTCCACAGGTCTTCATCCATGTACCGCTACGCCCTCAAAAGTCCGTGGAGCACCGCCACCAGCCGCCCTCAGTCTTGACGCGTATCAGCGTCAGACTCAGTACCTACAACACGTAAACACTAAGCACTTTGCCCAGTAGGTGAATAAAATGCATGTATGCAAGTGTACACTCAACCCCAATCCCATATCTCACAACATGATATAATGCACACTCTTCTTTTTCCACATTCCTATTTCACACAATACGGGGCCCTAGGTTAGGCTCGACACCTTCGCGCGCAAAAGACTACTGGGAGGCCACCCCCAAGTCTCGCGGCAGCCTACCCTGGTAGTGCACTGGACGATCACGCCAATGGCCTCCTATCAGGTCACATCAATATCTCATCCGGCGGTATGCACCTCGGGACGGTCACGCCCGACTAGACAGATCGACCACGCCTGTCTCCGCCAGGTGCCCAGTGAGCCCAACCTCGACTCTAAGAGTCACCAATCACAAACATCTCATTTTACCCCGTACGTCACTATCTCATATCGTTACCGTCTCACTACGGTACAACCCTCTCTCGCCCTGACGTGATATGCACGTGCCATGCATATTCATCAAACCTCATAGAAGCATGATTTATATAAAACGTGCGTAAAACAGGTAAACACGTAAATCCCATAAGTCACGTAAATCATTGAATCGCATGAAAACACATAGATCACACATGTGTTTACGTATTGTAGATGGATGATCCACCTACCTGTCCTCCTGATAAAATTAGTCACGAAATCTGGGAAATTCCGTACGCTTCGATACTCTGAAAATATTTCTATATCAGTGTATTTAATAAGTCATATAAGTTTCGAAATTCTCAAATCCTAAGTAACGAAAACCCTAGAAACCTCCAAAAAGCATATAATAATGAAAACCCTAATAACCCCAAAAACTTTATAAGTATAGGTAGGGTCTAAAACATTTTAATCATGAATGCCGAAAACTCTTTGGTCTTTGCCGAAAACTTCAGTAAAATACAGAAAACATTTTTATGTGAAAATAAATAACATGCCGAAAATACTAGTGCCTATGCCGAGAACCTAGTGCAACCAATACCGAAAACTTAGATCACTTACTTATAGTAGACTATGAAAAGTTTGTGGTATTAAAATATAGGTCACGACAACTATCGAACTCTAAGTGCCAAAAATCTTATTATTGTCGAAACTAAATAATACTAAAAATATATCTATAAATTAAACTAATCATCCATGGAACCACCGAATCTATTTGGGCTTAGCAAAGTAAATCAAACTCCACAAATAACATTATATAGCCTCACGAAGACTTAGTAGATGCTAAGAATCTTATTGAATAGCGAAACCTTTTGAGTGACCACACACGCACCAAAAACTTTCTACGCTTGCTAACAAAAACATTTCTTAAATGTCGAACATTATTTATATTAAAAACCTCTGTAAAGTTGCCGAAAGCTTAAAAGAAGAAACCAAAGATTGAAATCCTAATTCTACCCAAAATAATCCTATCCTAAGTACAGATTGAACTTACGTACTTATCTTATCTTAGAAGATTACTCTAATTCTGAAAAGTGGTACAGCCTGAAGCAGTCGATTGACGCATTTCGCATAAAATGTATAACTACGAATTTAAAATCTAGAAACCCCAAGTTTCCTAAACACTAACATTCGGATATTTCTTATAACCAAACATATTCAAATAAAGGCTCATAAGTATCGATATTTACTAAGTATAATAAGCAAAGAAAAGGGTTTTCGCATACCTCTCTTTGACACCTTGGATTGGTTAGTGATCCTAAGTTCACCCAAAGTTATATGTTCTCTCTTGGTTTGTTCTTGTTCAAATGAGAGTTTCTTTGCTTACTAATGATTTCGACATGCACAAGATATACATTAATATTTCGATAGTTGTGTTGATAAGACTAGGAGGTGACGAACTTTTCCTCCTTGATTAAGTATAGTTTGATTTTAATATCAATTTTTTATCTAAACCACGTATATCCAAAAATGTAAGCTATACTCGAAAACTAAATAGTCAGACCATAGGTCAAGCTCGACAATTTCCAAGCTTTTTACGATAATTATTTCATTGTTCGAATCTTTCTCTTCGGGTGTCTAAATATTAATTTTCTTTTTGATAAATTCGAGACCTATCAAATTTATTCGTTTTGAATCCATTGAATTACTAGCAAATTTTCTAAGTCACATGATCGTATAATTATGTTGTTGATTACATCAAAATCCTATATTAAAATTTACGGGTATTACATTCTCCCCCCTTAAAAGAATTTCGTCCCCGAAATTAACCGAGTGGTGTAACTCGGGGTAACGATTTCTCCTATTCCCTGATTTACTTGCATTCTATTAAGGTAGAATTTATTCCTACCTTTATATCCCGCAATGTAGGCGACACATCTAAATGTGTGATCCAGATTTCTAGAATCTACGTCTATACTCGCACGTTTATTTTCTACTTTCTCTAGGCTTACTTATTTTTTTATTCCCATCACGCTTCCGCTGCGCACTCTAGGTGAACTTGAATAAAATATAGTATTATATGTAAATATTTATTTTTCTTAAAATATTCCAGTTCTACCCTAAATTATGTTCTGTCCAAAAATAGTACGCAAAGTCCAAATGCTAATTCGCAATTAAAAATTCGGACAAGGCCCACTTTAGTCATTGCCCAAAAAATTTACTAAGCCCAGCGAAAATCTTACACTCGAAAATATTGAAGCTAAATTTCATCACCCGAAATTTAACTACCCGAATTTCCTACCTATAAATTCCTTGACCTAAAAATTAAATCATCTGAATATTCATAGTATGAATTTCAAAGATTATCAAGAATCAAAAGTAATTTAGCATCCAATATCTTAGAATTAAGTCTAAGATTATTGAAAAGTTTATTTGGCCGAAAACTCTTCCTAGGTTTGCAAGTATCTAACAACTTAGATTATTTCAAGTGTTGAAAACTTATACATGTCGAAGAGAACTCACAATTTTCAGCCATGTCCATATATCGAAAACCCTGAGAGATACACTAAGAATTCTCAAATACCGTACCTATATAAGCACGTACCCCAGAGCGTAAATAAAATTATACATACCAATTAAGACCAAATATTCAGTTTAAACACGTGATAGCTATAGTCATACCGAAAATTTCACACAGATCACATATCTCATTACAAATTCACATCACATGAGTGCCAAAAATTTTGTGATATCTATGCCTAAGGTTTACCAAAATTTCCAAACATTTAAACACAGCCGAAAATTTTATTACCTTGAGCAGTTCATTAACCAAGTCTATCCTCTTTTAATTATTAGTCATCTACTTAATAATAATGCAACTCTGAAACAGTTCCCTAATTTGTATAACTATGGTCTTTAAACACTTGTTCTAACACCGAAACTAACCCAATAAACACAAACTCAGTTACTTAAAAATCTTGGATTTAGCCCTAGCATGTAAGTCACGAAAAAAATCCTCTAATTCATCTTAAACAGATGAAGAAATCACACATTCAACATAAACCACCTAACACACTACTCTTCACCCACCTATACATGTTTCACAATACTCCTTATACCGAAAATCAAAAACTACACTTATAGATATTAATATGCACTTAGTATGATTATTAAAATCTGAAACTTAGTCCTAACACTTAAGGCCACAAAAACATCATATAGAATAACCTCAAACATATATCAAGGTCACACATATAAAAATCATGTAAGTCATATGCCACGTAAACTTCACATAGTTTTCAGCTAATTCACGTATTTCATACATGATACTAAAAACTCATTACACTCAAAATATATTTAAGGGTTGTAGATGATAAATTCATCTACATGCTCTATCCTTTCTCTCATCCTTTCTATAATGATTTATCGTCATTGATAAAAAGCGCATTCCAAATAACACGAAATCACATACTCAAGTATTAAACTTACAGGCCAAGCTGGTTCTCCAGGCATTTGAGCGGTAGTACATGGACAGTCTTCAGAACCTAAAGCCTAAGCTCTGATACCATCAGTGGCGACCCTAGTTTTCTAAGTAAGGTAAGTGGCGGATTTCCGCAACGTAAGCCACGGAAGGCCCGTCTAATTAAAACTTTTTCCTAAATAATATACACTTATATAAAAATCTGTCTTCAACGTCATTGCTATACATGGGCCGAAGCCCCAAAATATCAAAAGAACAAAAACCCTAAAGCCGCTCCACAGGTCTTCATCCATGTACCGCTCCGCCCTCAAAAGTCCGTGGAGCACCGCCACCAGCCGCCCTCAGTCTTGACGCGTATCAGCGTCAGACTCAGTACCTACAACACGTAAACACTGAGCACTTTGCCCAGTAGGTGAATAAAATGCATGTATGCAAGTGTACACTCAACCCCAATCCCATATCTCACAACATGATATAATGCACACTCTTCTTTTTCCACATTCCTATTTCACACAATACGGGGCCCTAGGTTAGGCTCGACACCTTCGCGCGCAAAAGACTACTGGGAGGCCACCCCCAAGTCTCGCGGCAGCCTACCCTGGTAGTGCACTGGACGATCACGCCAATGGCCTCCTATCAGGTCACATCAATATCTCATCCGGCGGTATGCACCTCGGGACGGTCACGCCCGACTAGACAGATCGACCACGCCTGTCTCCGCCAGGTGCCCAGTGAGCCCAACCTCGACTCTAAGAGTCACCAATCACAAACATCTCATTTTACCCCGTACGTCACTATCTCATATCGTTACCATCTCACTACGGTACAACCCTCTCTCGCCCTGACGTGATATGCACGTGCCATGCATATTCATCAAATCTCATAGAAGCATGATTTATATAAAACGTGCGTAAAACAGGTAAACACGTAAATCCCATAAGTCACGTAAATCATTGAATCGCATGAAAACACATAGATCACACATGTGTTTACGTATTGTAGATGGATGATCCACCTACCTGTCCTCCTGATAAAATTAGTCACGAAATCTGGGAAATTTCGTACGCTTCGATCCTCTGAAAATATTTCTATATCAGTGTATTTAATAAGTCATATAAGTTTCGAAATTCTCAAATCCTAAGTAACGAAAACCCTAGAAACCTCCAAAAAGCATATAATAATGAAAACCCTAATAACCCCAAAAACTTTATAAGTATAGGTAGGGTCTAAAACATTTTAATCATGAATGCCGAAAACTCTTTGGTCTTTGCCGAAAACTTCAGTAAAATACAGAAAACATTTTTATGTGAAAATAAATAACATGCCGAAAATACTAGTGCCTATGCCGAGAACCTAGTGCAACCAATACCAAAAACTTAGATCACTTACTTATAGTAGACTATGAAAAGTTTGTGGTATTAAAATATAGGTCACGACAACTATCGAACTCTAAGTGCCAAAAATCTTATTATTGTCGAAACTAAATAATACTAAAAATATATCTATAAATTAAACTAATCATCCATGGAACCACCGAATCTATTTGGGCTTAGCAAAGTAAATCAAACTCCACAAATAACAATATATAGCCTCACGAAGACTTAGTAGATGCTAAGAATCTTATTGAATAGCGAAACCTTTTGAGTGACCACACACGCACCAAAAACTTTCTACGCTTGCTAACAAAAACATTTCTTAAATGTCGAACATTATTTATATTAAAAACCTCTGTAAAGTTGCCGAAAGCTTAAAAGAAGAAACCAAAGATTGAAACCCTAATTCTACCCAAAATAATCCTATCCTAAGTACAGATTGAACTTACGTACTTATCTTATCTTAGAAGATTACTCTAATTCTGAAAAGTGGTACAGCCTGAAGCAGTCGATTGACGCATTTCGCATAAAATGTATAACTACGAATTTAAAATCTAGAAACCCCAAGTTTCCTAAACACTAACATTCGGATATTTCTTATAACTAAACATATTCAAATAAAGGCTCATAAGTACCGATATTTACTAAGTATAATAAGCAAAGAAAAGGGTTTTCGCATACCTCTCTTTGACAACTTGGATTGGTTAGTGATCCTAAGTTCACCCAAAGTTATATGTTCTCTCTTGGTTTGTTCTTGTTCAAATGAGAGTTTCTTTGCTTACTAATGATTTCGACATGCACTAGATATACATTAATATTTCGATAGTTGTGTTGATAAGACTAGGAGGTGACGAACTTTTCCTCCTTGATTAAGTATAGTTTGATTTTAATATCAAGTTTTTATCTAAACCATGTATATCCAAAAATGTAAGCTATACTCGAAAACTAAATAGTCAGACCATAGGTCAAGCTCGACAATTTCCAAGCTTTTTACGATAATTTTTTCATTGTTCGAATCTTTCTCTTCGGGTGTCTAAATATTAATTTTCTTTTTGATAAATTCGAGACCTATCAAATTTATTCGTTTTGAATTTATTGAATTACTAGCAAATTTTCTAAGTCACATGATCGTATAATTATGTTGTTGATTACATCAAAATCCTATATTAAAATTTACGGGTATTACAGGCAGACACAGCCCGTGAATGCCGTGACGACCACCGCACCGACGCAGCATACGCCATACGTGCCATTGTGCGGGATCTGTGGCGCATCCCACGAAACATCTGAATGCCAACTCGGGCATTCGCTGGAGGACGTCGACTACATGGGGAATTACCAAGGTGGCCAGCGAAGTTACCAGCCCCGAGCACATCCCAACTTGGCGTATGGGAAACAGAATCATCAGGGGCAAGGACCGCCGGATTTCAGCACAGACCGTCCGGTTTCCAAAACGGGGCGCCACGCCAATATCAGAACGCACCCGCCGGAGGATCCGATGATATGAAGGAGATGAAAGATATGATGAAGACGCTCCTCACGAACTTCAGCAGCACCACCGCAGCCCACGAGAGTCGGATGACAAAGATGGAGGAGTACATGGAGGCGAATGACATCCGTGCTCAGAATACAGACGCCTCGATCAAGAGGTTGGAGCAGCAAGTGGGGCAATTAGCAAAGCAAATGGCGGGGCAAAATCAAGGATCACTCCCGAGCTACACCGAGACAAGCCCAAGGAGTATTGCAATGCGGTAACCCTGAGGAGCGGGAGAGGATTACAAGAAGCTCCCGCCAAGAAGAATTTAAAGGAGAAAGTCAATTTCGAGGGCCACGACGAGCCAGAAGTGGAGGAAAGCAAGGGCGATGGAGTCGAGAAGGTCAAGGATGACGAGGGAAAGACGCGACCATTCGTGAAGCCGTATCAACCAAAGATCCCGTACCCAGCTCGGTTGAGGGGAGCTGCACCTGAAAAAGAGAAGGTTCAACCTAAAAAGGAGGAGGCTGCACCCGAAATAGAAAAAGCGAGGGAGAACGAGCGGCCACTAGTGATGCCGTACCAGCCGAAGATTCCCTATCCAACACGGTTGAAGAATGACAAAGACGAGGCACTAATTGGGAGATTCATGGGTATGTGCAAAGAATTACATATTAACTTACCGTTTGTTGAAGCTATTGCGCAAATGCCCAGTTTCGTTAAGTTCCTGAAGGACTTGCTGACGAATCGACGAAAGCTCGAACACGTCTCCACGATATACCTACGAGGAGAGTGCTCGGCGATACTCCAGAGCAAGATACCGAAAAAGCTCAAGGACCCAGTGAGTTTTACTATTCCTTGTCTGATAGGTGATTTAGTTGTTGAGCATGCTTTAGCTGATCTAGGCGCTAGTATAAATTTAATGCCGTAGTCCATGTTTAAGCGCTTAGGATTAGGTGAACCACGACCCACTAGGATGAGTATTCAATTGACCGATAGATCGTTAAAATACCCCCTAGGTGTTATCAAGGATATTCTAGTTAAGGTCGATAAGTTCGTTATCCCTGCTGATTTTGTGATCTTAGAGATGAACGAGGATGAAAATGTTCCATTAATTCTAGGTAGACCATTCTTAGCTACAGGCGAGACCATGATAGATGTTAGGAATGGAACGTTAACTTTGATGGTAGACGGCGAGAAAAAGTTACGTTAAATATGACTGACTCGATGAAAAATAGTAGCGAGCATGATAATAAGTGTCGTTACTTGGATGCTTTTGAGCACGGTTTCTCGTCTTCTATGCAAGGTTTATCACAGGTTTTGAGCAAGGAGGAAGTCGACGAGCCCACGATAACCATCGGCAAAAACAACAAAGAAGTTAAGGACAAGAGCCCAGTCGAGAAGCGACCGCCACTAGAGCTGAAACCGCTGCCCGGCGAAAAGCGACAACTCCAAGGTCTGGATGTAGGCGAGGGAGACGTAAGCAGAAAAGAGGTGTTGTACCTCGACTTCCAGCCACCCTAAGCGAACGAAAGCACGTCCGGCTGAAGACGGTAAATGAAGCGCTACTTGGGAGGCAACCCAGGTTTTATCTATCTAGTATTTTCTTTTATTTACCTATGACTATGATGCATATGAAATCTACTATTATTATTATTATCTATGTCTAGTTCCTTTTTACGTTTTATTTCTTTTTAGTTATGTCAGGATATCACGAGTCACGATCCACGATCTTCACGCGTTCAGGCACGGCCACGTCACTTATTCGTCAGGGGAGTTTCGCTCTTTTTAACCTTCTTTTTCCCTTCCTTTTATCCGTTTTTAAGTTGAGGACAACGTCGGACTTAAGTGTGGGGAGGGGAATTTAGGTTGAAAATGCACGTAACTTTTTTTTTATGACGTGTCCGTGAGTAGTGAATTTCGTTAGAAAGGCATGAATTACTTAAATCAGGCATGATTGTTTGCGCTTATCTCAAGTTGGTCTGCATTATTATGAATTTTTTTGAGCAATTAGGATATGCATGACTGATTGAATCGGGTCTACCTGAATAGATATAGCACTGTCTTGAGAGATTCGTACACATAACCCTGTTTCGTTGTGAGAGTTTGAGCCTGACGAGCTTATGCTCATTTTCTTGGTTGTGTGACGTGCCTAGTCTATATCTCTCTAGAACTTGCCTGTCTGATACGTGTTGAAACTGTTTTGGTGCGTTAGTATGGAAATGACGAGGGCATTAGGAATTAAGTCCAGGGCCAGATTTCCCTACCATGACTAACCCCATTAGTTAGCCACTTTGAGTCTGAGCCTATTTGTTTGCTTTCCTCGTAAATCATATAAGCCACTGACCGAATAAACCTCCAGAGATTATATGAACCCGAGTTGATTAGAATAGAGCAGAAGTCGAACTTGAGAGTTACTGTCAGTGTATGATTTGATGTTCTTCTCTGCTATTCATGAAATGACTCGTCCCTTACTTGACCGTTTTCTGAAATGACCCGATCCCTTGCATAAGCCTGCCCATAACCATTTGGCAAGATATAGGTTTTGGTAATAAGTATCCATAGGTACACGGCATTCGCTATGACGATGTATTCTTTGCGACAAAAGCCAAACCTTGATGTTTTTAGGGAATAAGGGGCAGTGCACAAAAGTAGAGCGTAACTAAGGTGAAAGGGCAGAAAATGAAAGGGAACTGAGTCGAGAGGGTCGGGCAGAAAAGTCTAGGATTTCAGAGCGACAACGTTGAGTCTTATATTGGAGCATGTGACTGTCGGTTTAATCATGCTGTGTTCTTTGATATTTTTTCGCTTACGTGTCATAGCTCTAAGATTACGTGTTCATTATACATGCTGTCACTTCATGATTACTCGACCCTTTTACCCCCAAAAAGACCCTCAGATTTATGCTTGCCATTAGTAGAGATGCGATTAGCTTGCAAGTTTATGGTAGGGGCGGGACTAGTGCACGAATTGAGCGATTCACTATATGCTAGCCTATACACTGAGTGATTTTGAGCGAATCCCTGTGAGATATGAGTCTCGATTGGCAGTGCGAAGGAAGTTTTGGTAGACAAGTGCAGGTCATTAGTGTGATGTCCATAATTGTTCGCTTGATTCCGTTTCATGTTTTCTAGCTTTGAAGATAAATTGCGAACAATCGTGCCGTTATCTTGATTAGATACCTTTTCTGACTTCTAATTTACTTGAGCACAAGCAAATGCTTAAGTGTGGGGAGGTTTGATAAACGTATTAAATTTCGTAGTCATTTTATGCACTTATTAACCCCATTTCTACTTATTTTGGTATTTTAAGGCTCTAGGACGAGTTTCGGGCGAAAAGGAGCGAAAACGAGGCAAAACGGCGCGAAGACGATGAAAATTGGTGAAGGTCACGGCCGTGACACATAGTGCACTAGGCCGTGACGTTGGGCAGAGAGTTGGAATGAAGATGGTCACGGTCGTGACACTTATTGCACCAGGCCGTGACCCATAGCAGCAGCAACATTAGAAAATTCATATCTCTCAATACAGATCTCGGATTGAGAATCCCTTTGGTCATAATCAAGACTGGCGAGTCTTCTACCTATGGTTAAAATTTCAGCTCAATCGGACATCGTTTACCCCTCCATCTGAGAGAAATACGAAATTGTCGCAAGGCTGGAAAAGTGTCACGGCCGTGACACCTCTGCACGAGGCCGTGACGCACGGCAGTGAGCTCCATTTTGTGCCCCGACAGTGTCACGGCCGTGACGGGCCATGTCCCAAGCCGTGACAGTAGCGAAACTCATTATAAAGGCTCGAATTCGACCCAAAAAGAGGGGAACTCTTTCCAGAACTCAACCCTAACAGATCAGAGACGAAAGAGAGCCATCAAGAACAGAGAAACACCCCCTGAAGCGCAAGAGACGGATCAACGATGCAATCACACCGAATTGAACAAGAAAAGAGAATCTTCCCCCGAGACAATCCCAGATCAATCAGAAGGGAAGATTATGAGTCCTCTGCCCTTGTTCTCTTTTTCTTTCGTCGTGTTTCTGTCAATTATGAGTAGCTAAATTCCCTCTGTGTTCGGGAGTAGATGAACGCTAGGTCGATTCGTGCTTAAGACATATATTTATCGTGACTCGTGTTATGACTACTTATCTATCCATGAATTTGTTTCCTCGCTTTAATATGTCTATGTGTTAAAGTGATCGTGTGGAAAATCATTTAGGGCGACAGCTAAACAACGATTAGGCCGTTCGTAGAAGATAGGATTCGAGTATAGGGCGAAAGCAAATACTCGATGCTCGCCGTTAGTAATTACTGAATTTTAGATCCCCGCGAGCGTTTAGGGCGACAGCAAACTCGTGAGCGGGTAGGAAATTACTGCGATTTAGTAAGAATCACGTAGGAGCGATAATTCATTGTCTTAGCCGATAGAACCTAGCGGGATTCGAATCCCGAGCACATCTCTATTACCCAGAAATTCTCATATCAGTTAGGCGTGTTCTTTGAGTCTATAGTTGAGTTAGGAGCGATTTGTTAGGTTAATTCGTAAAACAATCTGCGTATTTTATTTAGGCTAGATATCGAGTCGACAGGTCATTACTAGTACTCAGTTTATTCCTTGTGTTCGATACTCGTTTACTCACTTTAATGCACTATAAACGATAGGTCCACTGCCTATCGCACGTTGGTGATAGTAATTAGGTATTCGTTTTATATTATCACTTATCGCACTTGCACGTTATATTCATACACCGCGTGTCGATCAAGAGTCTATACGAGATCTACCAAAGATACCTCACTCTTCTCAATGAGATGAGGAAGATAGAGATCACGAAGACCAACATGGAGACAAATATCAGATTTGTATCTTCTCTGCCCACGGAATGGAAGAAAATATCCACTCAGATCGACAAAACAAAGATCTAGAGGAGTTGGATGTCCATGCCGTGTTTGACAATCTTGCACAGCATGAGGATGATATAAGCGAGATTCTCAAGGAGCAGAAAGGCAAACAGAACGAAGACATTGTTGCCTTAGTCTCGGAGAAAAGGAGATTAAGATCAAGAAAGGAAAAGACCATTAGACCTCCTTCACCTTCAGAGTCGGAAGAAGAGTCGGACTCCGATGTTGAGCCAAATCTGAAAGCACTAGGAAAGCAGTTAGCTCTCATAGGACAAATGATGAGCAAGAAGTACTTCAAGAAGAAGTCGTCAACCTCAGCCAACCGACTTCAGACTACAAGCTCTAAAAACAAAGAACGTGCACCAGAGAGCTCCGATGTCAAGAATCCTAAGGAGGCTAACAAGTGCTTCAACTGTGGCAAGCCAGGTCACTTCGCCAGAGAGTACACTCTTTCGAAGAAGAGAGATGCCAACTACTACTCCAGGAAGCTCCAATTGACGAAACAGAAGGAAGCTGGAGTAGCTCTCATGGCCGAACAAGACCAATGGCTTGAGGAAACATCGAGTTCTGAAGAAGAGAATTTAGCCCTCATGGCCCGTCTCGTCAATGAATCAGACGCTGAAACCACAAATCAAACGGACGACAAGAACGCATCCACCTCTACACAAGAGATAGACCTTCCTTCCACATTATTGACCATGTTAGAATCGTATAAAATAGAATACGCTGACATGAAACATGAGGAGAAATGTATAAAGGAAGTAGAAGACAAATTGTCTAGGTCTAAAGAGAAAATCACTAGTCTCGAATCCGAACTTAGAAGCTCCCATAAGAAGATAGAAGACCTCACTAAGAGCTTACATTCTAGGGAGACTAGTTCATCTAAGACAGAGCAGTATAGTGTGAAGATTAAAGAATTGGAGGATAGGCTAGCAAATAACTACAGTTGTTTGGTTAGGGATCTCAATGAGAAAGCCACCTTCAATTGTAGGATAACTGAAGCTACCACTATGATTACTAACTTAGAAGCCCAATTAGAAAAATCAAATGCAAAAGTTAGTTAACTTGGTGTAGAATTAGATGCTTGTCAAGTCTCCAAAATTACAATAGAAAATAACTATGCTCTGTTAGGGGAAGAAAGAAAGAAGTTATATACTAAAGTTAAAAAGTTAGAAGATCTTCTTGTTAGAAGGGGACAGACTGAACAGACAATATTTTTAAATCAACCCATGAACATAGAATTTTATGATTATAAATTTGGCTTAGGCTTTGAAAACCCACGGTGTTTGTCAAAAGTTGATTGTAAGCAACTCTACGACATTCAATACATGGGTCTAGGCTTAACAGATCTTATGGTTTTTACTAATGCTAAAGAAATAGATGCTTTAGAAAAAACCAAAAGAAAAGCCAAGACTAGGGTTGAAATTCCCTTCTCCTACACCGAATTGAATCAAAGCTACAACATTAGGGAACTTCCCAAAGGTTGGAGTCTTGAGTCAATTAAACTACCTGAAGATCTTTCTATTAAAGAAGAAGCACAAACTAATCATTCTGAAAATTCTCTCTATATACCCCCTATTGTTGGGAAAATAGAGGAGTTAAGATGCTCATTAGAGTTAGAACGAGAGAATTTTGAAGCTGAAATGAAAAAGTTCCTAAAAGAGATTGAGAATCTCAAAGCTTCTTCAAAATCCCAAGCTAAATCACACGCTATTCCAAAAAGCGTGAAAATTGAAAAAGCGCCTTCAGTAGATCATAAACGTATTATTAGAAGTGCTAAGCCTAACACTATTTCACCTATGTCTACAGGGAGCGTAGGGCCAGCACTAGATACGAAGGCGTGGGTGTCTAGAATAAAAATAGAGAAGGAGTCAATAAAGTCGAATGTTTCAAATAGTGTTTCTCCTTCTGCAAAAATAAAAGACACTCGGAAAAATAAAAGAGCCATTTGCTCGTTTCAAATAATTGCTTCTACACACTCCCTCAAACCAATCACATTTAGAAGCACTAACTTCGAAATAGGCTCCACATCGAAAACAAAAGCTAACCATTCTGAAACAAATGCCACTAGAAAAACTCGTAGTAAACAAGATTCAACCATAAAGAAAGCTTATGGCGCCATACATGACTGTCCTCACCTAAGGTATCCCGTAGAGATTAAATCCCCCAAGCACCTTAGGAGACTATCACAAGAAAAGACCTTTTCCTCGATCAAACCTACCAAAGCATTTGTACGTGCTGAAATTAATCTTCCCTGCAAGGTTCAACCCAAACGGGTTCCTAAATCTCCGCCTAGAACGACAAAAGCCGAAACGGCCAAGTCACCTAAAGAGGCAGCACCCAAACCCACTTCTCCAAAAGTGAAATGGGTTGTTAAGACTCCCTCAAGTAAAAATTTAGGAACTATATCTGAACCTGAAATCATATCTGCTAATCTGAGAGGACCCATGTTTAAATGGGTACCTAAAGCTCTCTAAATTGTTTTTGCAGATCCATCATGTGTGGTACCTCGATTCTGGTTGCTCCACACATGACGGGAAATCAAGAACTAGTGAGCAACTACAAAGACCATCCTAACGGAAAAGTCAGGTTTGGAAACAACGATTCAGCCCCGATTCTAGGACTTGGGGATATCATTCTGAAGAATCTGACTATAAAAGATGTCTCATACGTCGGAGGCCTCCGCCATAACTTGTTCAGCATAGGCCAGTTCTGTGAGAAAGGGTTCCTGGTAGTCTTTCATGCTGACCGGTGCATAATTTTGGATAGTCAGGACACAGAACTCCTCTACAGACTTCGGAAATCCAATCTTTACACGATCAACCTGACATCCGTGCGGCCCTCGACAGCTGTCTGCCTCATCTCTCAGACTGTAATTCAGAGGAACAGCTTATGACATCAATGCATGTCTCATCTCAACCTCAGAGCTCTTCAACATCTCTCAAAGAAAAAGTTTGTTCATGGTCTTCCAACTATACCTTTACAAAAAGAGCATCAATGTTCGGCGTGCCAATTAGGGAAAATGAAGCTAGCATCTCATCATATCAAACAAGTGGCCTCTACTTCACGTCCTCTGGAACTGCTACATATGGACCTCTGTGGCCCGATGAAGACACAGAGTATTAATGGACAAGGTTTCTCCGAACAAAAGATGAGACAGTGGACTTGATCATCAATTTCGTGAACGCTACTCAAAATTTGCTGCAACAGACTATCCAAGTCATTCGAACAGACAATGGCACTGTGTTCAAGAACAGATGTCTCAGTAATTTTTATCAGAAACTTGGGATAAGTCAACAATTTTCAGCCGCCAAGAGTCCTCAACAGAATGGGGTAATCGAACGAAAGAACAGAACACTAGTGGAAGCCGCGCGTACGATGCTCATACATTCTGGACTTCCACATTTTCTTTGGGCGGAAGCAGTAAATACTGCTTGTCACTCAAAACAGGACGGTGATTCACAAGCGCTTCGACAAGACTCCGTACGAAATTATCAACAAACGAGTACCCAACATTTCATTCGTTGAAGTCTTCGGGTGCAAATGATTTGTGGCGAACGACCGAGAGCAACGTGCTAAGTTCGACCCTAAGGCATTCGAAGCCACTTTCGTCGGGTATTCTTCAACCTCGAAAGCGTACCGAGTATATATCAAGTCCAACCACACAATCAAAGAAAGCTACAACGTCACTTTCCACGAAGTGGCGGAGTTGGCTTCTGGTCAAGTCCGTCCAGGATCCGTTCTTAACCCGATGGCTCCTGCACACCTAAGTTCAGGACCCATACTCAACCTGATAGCTTCTGAATATAACAGTTCAGAACCTGTTTTCACTGGTGTGTTGGCACAAAACCAACAGAAGAAGGCAACAACTCCGAATTCAACGTCAGAAGAAGCTATGAGACTTACATTAGACGATTTGGACTCTCTCTTCGAGGCAGTATATCGGTCACACAACGCTACACCTATAGTGGATTTTCCACCTGCAGAGGCCGATGTACCAAGCTCTTCAACAGTGCCTACTTCAACTGATTCAGACTTGCCTCAGAATAGTGATGAAACTACCGTGGGTGTTGAGGAAGAATCATCAGAGTCGCTCTCTCCAAGTGCTGATTTGGAACTTCCTCACACAAATGAACAACCGGAGAACTTTGCAAATCTAGATCCACAAACGGCTGACGCATCGCCTTCAGCATTCCCAAATGAGCGCAAGCGGACTAGAGCTCACCCGGTTGATCAGATAATTGGCGAGCCCTCAAGCGGAGTAAGGACACGTCGTCAACACAGTCTCTTCAGCTGCTTTTTAAGCCAAAACGAACCTACCAAGGTAGCAGACGTACTTCAAGACCCGGATTGGGTGATAGCAATGCATGATGAAATTCATCAATTCGAACGTCTTAAACTGTGGACCTTAGTACCACGTCCGCATGGGAAAACAATTGTTGGAACCAAATGGGTATTCAAAAACAAGAAAAATGGAGATGGTGAAGTGATCCGGAACAAAGCAAGGCTAGTTGCGAAGGGATACAATCAACAGGAAGGCATCGACTACGACGAGACTTATGCTCCTGTTGCCCGAATAGAAGCTATCCGCCTTCTCCTGGCTTATGCGGCTCACAAAGATTTCAAAGTCTATCAGATGGATGTTAAGACCGCCTTTCTCAACGGCGTGTTAAAAGAAGAAGTCTATGTAGCTCAGCCGGAAGGCTTCATTGATCAAGAATTTCCCGATCACGTCTATCGATTGGACAAAGCTCTCTATGGACTAAAACAAGCCCCTCGTTCTTGGTACGATGTCCTGAGTGAATTCCTCGTAAAGTCTGGATTCATACGAGGAACAATAGACACAACCCTCTTCATCAAATGGAAAGACAAGGATCTGATGGTCGTCCAAGTTTACGTCGACGACATCATCTTCGGATCAACAAACCCTCGGCTCTGTACGAAGTTTGGAGATCTCATGAAAAGCAAATTCGAGATGAGTCACATGGGAGAGATGCAGTTCTTCTTAGGACTTCAAGTCAGGCAGCTCGATGATGGGATTTTCATCAGTCAGACAAAATACATCAAGGATATTCTGAAGAAATTTCATCAAGATCAGAGCAAACCTCTCAACACTCCTATGTCACCAAGCTGCAGGTTGGATGCCGATCCCTCTGGTAAATCGGTCGACATCACACTGTATTGCAGCATCATTGGATCTCTTCTATACCTCACTTCGAGCCGGCCGGATATCATGTTTGCCATCTGCTTATGTGCTCGTTTTCAAGCCGATCCCAAAGAATCCCATATGCTCGCGGTTAAAAGGATTCTGCGCTACCTTAAGGGCACCTCTACCCTTGGACTATGGTATCCAAAGGGGTACGAACTTCATACTTCTCGGCTATACTGACGCTGATTATGCAGGTTGCCGAATGGACAGGAAAAGCACGTCCGGTGGCGCTCAATTTCTAGGCGAAAAGTTGGTCTGCTGGTCATCCAAAAAGCAGAACTGTGTGTCAACTTCGACGGCCGAAGCGGAATACGTGGCAGCCGCCAGTTGTTGCTCCCAGATGCTGTGGATGCGGACTCAACTTCGTGATTATGGGTACAATTTAAATAATATACCCATTTATAGTGATAGTCAAAGTGCCATCGCTATTACTTGCAATCCTGTTCATCACTCACGCACAAAACACATAGACATTAGATATCACTTTATTAAAGATCATGTAGAAAAAGGCACCATAGATATGTATTTCGTGAACACGGAGTACCAACTAGCTGACATTTTCACCAAGGCATTGGATGAAAAACGATTCCAATTTCTTGTCGGAAAATTAGGCATGTTGAATCACTCGTGATATGTGCATAACCTGATCTTCTGTGCTATCACATGCTCTATTCTATGTGTTTCTATGCTAATTTGCCATATCCTGCGTGATAATAATAAAAAAATTAACAAAAATAAATAAATATAATAATAAAATTTTTATATACATATAACTATAATATTAGGAGAATGACGAAATCCTTTAGGATGCTTTGATCTAAAGTCACTTAGAATTTCACCCCAACATGCGATCGATTTAATTGCTTAATTTTGTCAGTCTAAGTCGCATTCTTGTGTCTAAAGGTCATTAGGTTGCTCTACTAGACACAAAGCCACTATACACATGTGAGGATTCAAGCCTTGTTATTTTTCTTTCTTTGGATCTATTTCTAGAGCGAGTCACACATCAATTACTTGTCTTAACTAGTGGTTCTTGGCTTCCTACTCACCTTGCCATAGATCGTTAGGAAAATGATAAGGGCGCTTAGGTTATTCCTCACTCGGCCTTATAAATATTTTTTCCCTCAAGATAGCCATTAGTTATCCACTTTGCGACTTCTCCAATGTCCTTTTCTTCATTTGAATCCCATTCCCAGCCTTCTATCGTATTCTATACTCTTCGGATGGTTGTTCAAACAAGAAAAGGAGGGGGAGTAAATAAAGAGGATGATGACAAAAGAAGGCATTGCTCAACGCATCAGACCAAAGGAACCTGCCTTCCGACTATCTCTTAGGAGGTGGCATGGATCCTGCTGTAAACTTCTCCGTCGATATCGTACGCTCGTCAGAATGACTGGAAAGAGGAGCACAACGAAGTGAACTTCTCCAACGATAATCCGGTCTTATATTGGGAAACGAGAAGAGGAGCGCAGCCTTGGGTACGAATTCCATAACCGTGAACTTTTCCAAAAAGATAATCTCTGAAACCTCTCTAGAGATTAAGAGAAGAGGAGCACGGTATCGGCCCGACTTCGCCTACGATAATCTCCTATAGCCTCGTGGAGAAGCGGAGCTTTAGCTTGAGCATAGCATAAAAAAGGGATAGTTCTTAAAAGAAAAAGAGGGAGAAAAGATTGAAAAGAAGAAAGACGCAAAAGGAGACGGACGTAGAAATGGAAGATGACGAAGAGATAAGCTCACTTTCCTCTAAATTCCTTCCCTCTAAGTCCTAGCCAAACTCAAACCCTTAAGATCCTTTGATTCCAATCGACGGTCTCTCGCTTAGGTGAAATGATTAAAAATGCCTCGCTCACATGTAAATTGACTTATAATTGCTTGTGTTGACTTGAGTGATATAAATATAATAAAAAATCCCGAGTCAGAAAAATTTGAGTACAAGAGCGAACCTAGTGAGAGTTGTCGAAATGGACCAATCTATGAACTTAGGACTATAGTTTGACGACATGACTTGACGGCATTTTCATCTTTCAAATGTCTCGTAAAATTTTAGGTATGACGATTGATCAAAGCAAAATAATCTGACCCCATACTATAATGTTAGTAATATACATTAAAAAAAAAACTAAAACTTCGCACATTCTGACATAAAATATTATGTTTCATATGCGTTGAATTGAATAATGCGAATTTATTTTGTAATCGCACATTCTAAATGTAATTTTAGATTGCATTGGTACTAAATTGTTTAAATGCGATAAATTTTTCATTGCTTTTACCCTCACGCAATATCTTAAGTACATGTTTTGGGGACCATGTACATGTGCTTACTAGGTAAATTTGTGTGTTATATGCTCGTGACTTGAATTGATTTCATATGCTTGCATGTTAAGTCATTTCTTGCGCATTATTTGAGGGGGAGCAAGTATAAAAATCGTGCATTAGCTCCAAATATCTTTGACGTTTTTCTCTAAGTATTTCAGATTTCTTCAAACAAATTTGAAGGAGTGAGACGTCGACACTACACGACGAGGAGCTATTGTCACAGACTTAATATTTCAAAGGAAATCATGCCAAAAATAATTGTTGATTAACTCTATTATTTCTAACGTTTTTCTCTAAGTGGTACAGATTTTTTATTCTGCCAGGGGAGCTAGACGTTACTACACAGAAAATCCAGGGAGTTAATTGCATTTATTTTAATTCTGAGGGGGAGCTTTACAAATGTGATTTTATTTGAATAGGGATCAATCTGAAAATTTTAGAAGCACTTCCACTATCAAGAAACTGGATATAAGAATTAATTCGCGATCATAAGTTTCTCGATCGTAAACAGTGTTGGGAACGATATTGATTAGCCGCGATATTTGCGATTGAGAAAATTGAATTGAAGAGCAATTTTCTAATCGAAAATTTCTCGAGCGCAAATAGTAATGGGCCTGTTCCATTTAATCGCATAACGTCAAATCGCAAACCCAACATCAACTTACAGCGAGTAAATAAAAGTTCACTTTTATGTCAGTCGAAAAACTTTTTCTCACGCAACCCTAAATCGCAAAAATTTCTCTCGCGAAAAACTTTCACAGACAGTTCAAATTTCTCAAAAAATCTTTCGATTTTCAACACGAAATTGTCTGTTTAAGGTAGAAATGAGATTCTTTTGACATTTGCGTGTGATTTAACTTCGTTAGCATTGACATTTTGTAGTTTTTCGCATGATTTATATTAGTTTCTCGACTGTTCTTCAAAACTGAGAAAATCGTATACTATTTCATAGTGTTTCTGGCATGATTTTGAGTCTTCATCTGAAGTTAATGCCTGCACTTAAGATAGTTTCGATGTTCTTTATGAATCTGGTAGTACAAATCTTCGGAAAATCTGCATCTTCGACTCTGATTTGAGTTTAGATAAAACTGGGCATTTGAATGTTTAAAGCCATCGAAGAACTTTGTCGATCGCAAACAGACTTAATTTAATTTCGATTCAATTGAGATACTGTGTTTGTCGAATTAGTTCTCGATTGATAAAAATTTTGACTTAGTCGCTAAGATAGAAGATTTTGACCGAAAAATTACTTACCATCGAGAAATCTAATTAGTATTTTTTTTGAGCGAAACTTAAGTACTGATTAGACAATTTAGATGCAAATTTTATCGAGCGCAAAACTTACTATCGCAAAATAGAATTTTCGATTTCATTTTATTTCGGTCGAAAAAATCTAGCAGCGAAAAATTAATTTTCAACGCTTAATTTTTCGATCGTAAAATTCGCCGCATAGGATTTAATTGATTGAAAAATTTCTCGACGGTTGACTTAGTCTTTCATTGACTAATTTCTCGATCGAAAAATATTGCAGCGAAAATTTTTACTTAGGATCAAAAATCACATTTCGCTCGACATTTTTCAAATCGAAAAATTTTATTCAATTGAGGAAAATTTCTCGATAGTAAATTTACCTGAGATATAATTTCTCGATCGTAAATTTACGCGGAATTTTTCTCGATCGTAAAATTGATCGGCTTCAGTCTCACGATTTCAATTTCAACACTTAGAAGTTTTTTTCTAAGTCCTTTACACTGTAGCTAACATTAGCAAATAGAATTTTCTCGATCGCAAAATTAAACGGAGTTATTGCTATTGATATCAATGCATAAGGAAATCAATTTGACACCAAAATTTTCGAGCAAAAAATTTCTCGGCATGAACAGTGTCCTTTTTCACGATTCAACACTTTGAAAAATTTCGAACTCCTTTTCACGCATTACATGTTTAATTCGAAATTACAATCATGCCATTACGTTTTTTTAAAACAAGAATCCTATATGCATATCATACGATTTCAATTCAAAATTCATCAATACATGTCATGACTTGAAACAATATTATAGTTTGATGAAACTAAATTCATTTTCGACTAATATAAAAAATTATGAACTAATGATTTGTTTTATTTCTTATTTTTTTTTCAGATGGATCGCTATCCAACATAAAATCACATATACGAGAAATCCTTATACCTCAATGTCCACGACACGAACTTCCAATTGGACCTGGCCACCTTCCGGTGTCCAAACGACATTATCGTGTCAATCCTTCAAGGCCATCCACTATGGCACGCACTAACTGTGACGGCATTAGTGCCAATGGTCTACCTCCAGCAGTTGTGGGGAATGATCAAGGGCATAGTTTTGGACGGGGCATACCATTTCACAACGGTTGTAGGGACAATGCACATCTGCATGAGCAAGAACGAGTTCAGAGCTCTACTTGACCTCCCTCACAGCCAAAACTACGACCCCCTCCCATCAGATGAAGAACTGGTGGCTGATTTCCTTCAAATGGGTTACCGTCCGCCGCTCACCAAGCTCGCTCAAGTCCAGAGCAACGGTATCCCTCACCCATGGAAGACACTATTCGGGATCGTGAACAAGTGTCTATCTCCGAAGCACGCCGGCTTCGACAAGGGCAACGGCTACATCCTCCGGATATTTCACGGAGTCGTGTTCTCGCGGAATTACGTTTTCGCTCAGCTGATCTGGAACGACCTTGCAGTACAGATCAGACAAAAGGAGAACAAGCGGTCCAAGAACGTGCCGTACGCGAGATGGTTCTCCGTCATCATCCGCCAACACATGGAGATGTACGCACAGAACATTCCTCGCCTGCCACCGGGAGGAAACTATCAGCCGCCCCGGCTCAAGTTCTTCCACAACCCAAGGCTGGTAGACCTAACTCAGCCTTCCATGCCCATTCCACTCCACCTGCTACGTCTCGCCGACCCCCAGGGAGACGTGTATCGAACTTACTGCCGGGAGAATCACCTCACAGAGGAGATGATTAGAGGGCCCCTGACAGATCTTGGAGTTAGCCCTCCCCAACCGCAACAACACCAAAGCCCAGAGGCCATATTGATTAAGTGGCCCTGGAGCTCGAGCAGGAGCCTCCAACTCAGGACGAACAGATTCCTGATGAAGATGCCACGTTGATAGATGTTGTGGCCGCTGAGTTGGAACAAGAGGCTCCAACAGAAATGCTTCAAGTGGAAGTGCCCGTACATGTAGGCATGCTCGAAGAAACCATTGCGGAGGTTCTTCAACCAGTAGCACAGCCCGAAGTCGAAATGGGGCAAAGCTCTCTTCCACCGGTGACGAATCAGGCATCGGAGGACGTCGATCGTGACCTAACTCCTTACACGGCCACCCCGTCTGACACGGAGTCTGATGCGGAAATAAGCCTGATAAGAAAGACTCCCAGGAGACTTAGCATTCAGCTGGAGTCCCTCTTCCCGGCCGTCACCAACGCACCAGATACTACGCTGGTTGCTGGCACTTCTACGCTCAATCTTGAGCCGCAACCAATTCTCGTGGTGTCTGGTTCGCAGGCGCAACCCAAGCCTGCCACGACGCCCATAGAGCCGAATCTTCAAGATTCAACTCAAGGATTGGGTGGAAGTCTCATACAGTCACAACCTCAAGTGACTGTGAGCCAACCTGAAGAGTCGGTGTCTACTCAAGGGTTGATAACAGGCGACATCAGTCGTCCTGGTCCGTCCAAGGAGGCGTCCGCACCGTTTGTGACGAACGAGCAATTCTACGCCGCTCTCTCCGCTGCTGTTCAATCGATTGAAGACAAAATAATGGAGAGAGTGTATACTGCCATAGAGACATCCCGCCGAGACATCAGGAAAGCATCTGTCTCCGAAGGCACCTCGTCACAACCCACCCTCACACCTCCACAACCCACACCCACCGACCCTTTAGCCAATTCATCCATCCTCATCAACCCATACACCTTACCCATAACCGAGCTCCATGACATTCTACTCGCCCGACTGATCGGCCTCTCCAACCGGTCGCCTCAAGAAGAGTCTCTTTACAGGTGATTGGTGGATCATCCTGAGCCACCTACTGACACTTGCCGAGGCCAAGACCCCCGCTCAAGACGCCGACATGATGACCCTGACGATCAGGATCCTCATGAGGGGGAGAAGAGGCTAAGGACATCCACAAGTGGCCAAGGACAAGGCTCGGGCGCAACGCAGACAAGCGCTGGAGCTGGTCAAACCCAAAGCCGAACACAAACCACCCACACCACGCACCGCACCGCCACCCTAACCCACATCGACCCACCAACCTTTCACCTCAGGACGCCTCCGTCCACATCACCGATCTACTCAAGCCCCTTGCTTCCGGAAGAAGAAGCAAGTGCTGCGATGCTTGTAGCCCTAGCAGCTACCCAAGCTACTCCCTCAGTCGCTCGAGACCAACCGGGACCATCAGGACATGGCATCAATCCACACGAAGTACTAGACAGATACATCTTCGAAGGACAATGGATAACCCATTCCATGCCCGAGGAGCATCAAAGACAACGGCTTCAGGACGTTCGACATTTTCTACAACAGGCATCCGTGGACCTCGTAATCATAGAAGACGATGAACTTCAGGAAGGTGAAGACTACCAACGAGACATCCCAAGGCTATCAGAGTTGATCGCACAACGAGCGGCTTCCCCCACTAGGCAAATGCCAGGGACCGTTCGGGTCGATACGCCATGGGAAAATATTCAAATCGAAATCCCCTTTCTTGAAGAAGTTCGTGAACAAATCTGGAGGTCAACGGACAGGGTCAAGAAGCCGAATGAATTTGAGCTAAGAGGGATCTCTCACTGGGATCAGCAGAAGAGGATGACATATCTATGGATGCTGACCCAACTAGGCCCTAACGTAAGGCTGGGGATGACTAAAGGAGATGCCAAGAATCATTATAAGAGTCTCTCCCCAATATGCCAACTCCTCAGCGTCTACTGTGCAAAAGGAGGACTTCCAACACCTTACTACGTCATTGAAAGAGTGGACAGAACCCGAGAGGAACTAAGCAAGAGCGACCTACCGTACATCCCTGCTGATGAGGTGTACAACCTCTATAAGCTGTACGTGGAGAAGTACAAAGGTCCTCAAGGCTTCATCAAAAAAGAAGGCCTCGAAGGGATCTACCGGTTCATGATGCGCCAAGTCAAGTACTTCGCCGCACACGACCTTCAGATGGCTCTAGAGAGCAACATGAAGAAGGTCAACATGACCGAACCACTCAACAAAGGACCTGAGATCGAAGGGCTTCCAAGCAATCATGTGCACATCAGCTCGGTCATCGGCATCACCTACAACAATCCAATTGCCCAGAAGACCAGGTTGATGCTGAAGACAGAGATTCATAAGTTTTGCGACGGAACGCTCAAGGTCATCAGACGGAATATCGAGCGGAGGTTGGAAGAAATCAACCGAGACACTATGCTGAGGATCCACAGGTTCGTGAGAGAGCAGCCGCTCCTGATGGAATTGCTAGAAGACATCGAGGAGCGTCTGAAGCTTAGGGAGACGATAAGGGATTACGAGCATGCGCTGGGCTTGCGCAGATCGTATTATGCCCGACGAGGACAAATAGCGCGGAGACGCAATCAAGCACAAAGGGGGAGACTGTAGAGTATACTTTTAGAATTGTGCTTGATTTCATTAGTTGTCCTTGTAATTAGGGGCTTTTCTTATATTTGTCCTTAGATTAGGACTAGTTAGATATTTATACCAAGTGTGTTTGGTATAAATACTTTGTAAACAATCGCAATCAATAGAGAAAGTTTTGAAAATTGATCCGAAAGACTTGCAATTCAATTTCTAGAGAGAGAAACAACAGTAACTTTCTCACTCTACTCGAATTCTCTCTCTCGTTCTTCATTAGAGTTTTTCGATCGAATCTTAATGTCAATCGTTATCATCGAATTACTTAGAATTCATGCCTCGGATCATAGAGTTGTTAATCGCAGGACCTAACAAGGACCTAATAAATAGTGCTTAGTGGAGGAATTTCTCAACGTATGTCGCGAAAGACCGTCTAACAAAAACTTTTTCTGAAATAATATATATTACAATAAACATGGTCTAGCACAACTGTACAAGGGCCGTAGCCCAAAATGACAAAACATCAAAACTGTAACGTTGCTCCACAGGTCTTCATCCATGTACTGCCCTGCCCTGAAAAGCACGTGGAGCACCGCCACCTGCCCGCCTTAGCCACGACGTACCTTGACGTCAGACTCAGTATCTACAACACGTAAACCCTGACCTATCGCTCAGTAGGTGAAATAATGCATGACATGCAACGTGCACTCAACCATGACTCCACCACGATACCAACACTTTCATATCTCATATGAAAGTGTTCTCACCTTACCATGCAATGCACCCTCGACCTACCATTAGACCTCGTCTCAATCCAGATCTAATCTCAACCACATATCTCACCTCAACCAATGGGTCCCTAGGCTAGTCTAGGCACCTCATATCACCTATTTAAGGAAGGGGTCAAGAATCAGTTCTCGGGTAGCATACGTTATCTCACAGGTCGCTCCTTCCTAAAACATCCGCTTGCCCCAGCGGTGCCCACGGTGGTAGCGATCTTCCTGAGCTAACTCTACCAGATCACATTTTCCGCGAAACAGACCCTCTCATATCTCATTCGAACGTGGTCTCGACAATAATACAATTGTCAGGTGCACTCAAACTACCTAGTACTACCCTCAGACTCCACTGCGAATCGACAACCGCGGTCACATCTACCCCCACGCACATCGCGCCGACACCTTAAGGTGTCACCCGTGTCAACACGGTCATTTGCCCTCACACTGATATGTCGTGCACATGCTATGCAAATATCATGTATTTGCAGTGTATATAAAATGCAGTACTGTAAATAAATTCATCCAATAACATTCCTGTTCTACCCGAAAATTCGAATCAAAGACTTAGAATTCCCTTACACAGTAAAATCTAATAAGTCAACGATATGGTCAAAAGTCAATGGTCAACAATCAAAGATCAACTCTCAAATGTGTCTAATTCGAAAGTAATGTGCTTTGGAAACTCAGTTCGGAAATGGTACAATTCAAAAATCTACGAAGTATTGAAACCTAAACATCTTTCGAATTTGATTGAGTTTGAAAATTGAAGAGTTTCGAAAATTGGCAGATCGTCGAAATCTGAACATGTTACGAGAATAGGATGTTTCAAGAATTGACTTTGTTTCGAGAATTGATTTGGATTAAAAAATTGTTGGTTTCGAAGATCGGTTCGAAAATTGGTTTGAAGATTGGTCCGAAAATTGATTTAAAAAAATTAGTTCGAAAATCGGGCATGTGGCAAAAATCGTGTTTCAAAAATAATCTTTCGAAAATCTTGTTTCGAAAATTTCACATCGTGCAAAATTTAGAATGTTTTTTTTTTTTTGAAAGTGTCACTAGAATAAAGAAAAATATGAGTACAGTACAGCGTGCATGATATCGCTCATGACGCACCAAGCGGTAATGAACAACTGACTAGACAGCACCTAAACTAGGCAACCAAGACAACATACAAGGTCCCAACAAGACCCAGGCCAACAACAAAAAAAACAGTCAAGTCAAAGGCAAAGTAGGAGTCAAAAAACCACGTCCATGTACAGGTTCTTGGCACCAGATGCAGTGCCAGCAGGGGAGCCAAGCCAAGTGCCACAAACATCGCCACCAAGAAGAAGCCAAAAATACTAATGGTAGGCTTCGGCGGAAAAATGAAATGCAGCCGCTGCATCTGCCAGGCTGGTCGGAGAGAAAGACGTTTTTACGCCGACCCCTGTTTTCCGTCGGGAATGAAACGGTGGTGATAGATCGTCGAGCCAGGGGAGTCCACTTCACGCTCAAAAGAGAAGCACAACGCATCCAGCACAGTTTAAGCTCATATAAAATGCATGCTCGAATATTATCATGAACTTAGACGTTAATTTAATCACAAATCGAATTGATTAATTTATAGACGTAACGTCATTACAATTACATCGTTCATCAAAACTCTCTAACATGTATGGACCAAAAAGGTCAACAAAAACATTAGGGAATTTGCGAGGTTACTAATATGCTTAATTAAGGACGACAGGTAGGTGAACTTTTCATCTACAGCACGTAACCCTTCTATGTGAATATATGTGTACGTGTTTTGAAATTTGTGTCTTATGTGATTATGTGATTTAGTGGATGATGTGTTTTACATGTTTTAAATGTTTTTGGATATACCTGTTATTTGCACTGCACTTGCATACCATGTCAGTGCGAGGGAGTTGAGTACCGTGTGGGACGGTAACATTTGGGGTGTCAATGAGTGGTGTAGAATGAGAAAGCGACCAGTGTAGGTCTTTGAGTCGGGTAGAGGGAAAAACATGGGTGTATGCCACTCTAAAGAGACATGAGTAGGCTGCCCGTGCTTCGGTGCGTGCCACTCTGAAGAGACCTGAGTTAGCTGCCCGAGCGTTAGGATAGTGTATTGGGTGAGTGCCACTCTAAAGAGACCTGAGATGGCCGCTCGAACGTTAGGTATGACGTCAGGCATAGAGGGGAAAACTCTGGTGTGTGCCACTCTAAAGAGACCCGAGTGAGCCGACCGAGCGCGAATCTCCAACTCGGGAATGGGCGACTCTAAAGAGACTGAGAAGCCTACCCATTCTAAAGTGACCTGAGTGGGATACCCAAGCGTGTATAGTGTCGAGTCACGAAGAGTTGTGAGATGTGATAGGTTGTGCTGAGGGTCGAGCGTTCATGTCCAGAGATGTATGGGATGGGATCGAGTGCACGTTGCATACATGCATATTTCACCTACTTTCACCTACTGAGCATGGGCTCAGGGTTTATGTGTTGTAGGTACTAAGTCCGACGTTGAGGTACGTCACGACTAGGCGGGCTGACGGCGGTGCTGCATGGACTTTTGAGGACGGGGCTGTACATGGATGCAACATGTGGAGCGATGTTAAGGTTTTGAGCGTTTTGACATTTTGGGGCTATGACCCGTGATAGTGATGACTATGTAGACTGATTTTTGTTGTAATATATATAAATTTTGAAAAAGTTTTTGTTAGACGGGTTTTCTGCGACTTACGTTGCAAAAATCCGCCACTAATTTTAACTAAAAAGTAAGGATCGTCACAGGTGGTATCAGAGCACAATCTCTCGCAGTACGGTGTGGTTCGGGGATGAACCAGGCGGAAGCTGGTGGGCATGTGACGCCCGGGGCCGAAGAGGGCAGGGAGTGATCGCCGGTGCCAGAGTGGTGCACGGACAAGAAGCGGCTCCTGGCGGGCTTCTAGGCGAAGGGGTACATGAACGAACCGATCCCACACCCAAATGAGAGGAGATCCTGACACTGACAATGTATGGGCGTGTCAGGCAAGAATCGTATAAGAGAATTGATAGTACTACTCATATCACCAAGGTCGACCTACCTTTTCAGGAGTCCATCTATAGAAACTCCGAAGTTAAGCGTGCTTGACTTGGGCAATCTAGGGATGGGTGACCCCCTGGGAAGATTCTAAGGGTGCGTTTGAGCGAGTTCACGAAGCACGCTGAAGGATTAAATAGTGATACAGTGTTGCTAGACTATCAGTCGGAATGTGGTGGGCCCAACCCCACTAGTCCTGGTAGGAACCGATGCTACAGTGACCTCCGGTTGGGGACGGGTTGTTACATTCGTCGCACTGGGTCGCCGCCTCGCTGGGGAAGACTACCGCCGCAGCGTTCCGGCCGAGCCGGAGATGCTGTGCCAGAATACATAGCGCCCGCCGCGCGTGCTAGCGCAGTCCGCGGTCGAGGTCGGCCGCAAACGTTCTTCCTATGCTGCCGCACCTTGCGGTGGCGCTCCCCTGGGTTGGTGCCGTAGCCACCATGGCCGGCATTAGACCCAGGGTTCGAGGTGGATTGGACCTGCTCGAAGCAGCCCGATCCCACGGCTGCTCGGGCCAGCCCTCGCGCGGGTCCCATTTCGGTCCGTGGTTCCTCTTCGGTCCGTACCACACGAGTCGGTGGCTGTGGGTTGGCTAATGACGCATCGAGCAGTCTAACAACGGTAGTCGAACCGCATCGGCATTTCGATTGTCTCCCACGCGCCTCGTTTCAATTTAAACATGTTATGGTTCTGATCACGTGCGCCAGCTTTGATACCACTGTGGGGCGTAATAGGACATGTCAAACCCGTAGTGATTTACCAGTTGAAGCGAGTGAGAGCTCCTCGTCCTTTTCTTCAAGACTACATCGGTGGTGGTGGATGACACTAGATCGTCACGCCGACCTCGCAGTGTACCACGTAATCAATTCTCTAAAGATGGCTAGAGAGAACTGATCCGTCGCGTGGGAGAAAGGTGTGTGTGTTCGGTGTGCGTTTTTGTGCCTTAGCTATTTCGAAAATCAGCTTCTTTCTAATGGTTTGGAGCACGAAATTTTGAGCTATTTAAGGCTTGAATTTTGATTTCTAAGTCCTTAAAGCGTGAGAGATTTTTGCCACATTTACCTCCCTCTTTTGAATTCCAAATTCGAATTAAGGAAACTTACTAAATATAGAACTAACTTAGATATTTAAATCAAATAAAATATCTTTAAATATGAAATCAAATTTCGAATTTTATACTATAAATTTCGAAATTTCTAATCCAATTAAATAATATTCCGAATATTTTAATTCCATATTTATTTATATCAAATATGCAAATTTCGAAAATACCCTAAAAGGCATATCTCGAAATTAGCTTAAGGTGAAAGTCCAACTTTTACCCTCAAGCCCATTAAGCACTTGGCTCAAGCCAAAGTCTTAAAGTTAGTATCATACGAAGTCCGCTTCGATCCAATAAATGGCCCGAGGCCCATTAAGGCGCGGCCCAACGGCCCACTGCCCGTTAAGGCCCAAAATACTCTTTCTCCTTATCAGTACACGTTGATGATCCTTTTTAAGCCCGAATCTCTAGGTTCGACTCAATCGGAAAAAGGAAGGAATCCAAGAGTCCGGTAGTTACCTAGCCAATCCCGCAGTACCGGACCGTAACCCGATTCGAGTGCGAATTTCCACCCAGTCTTTAATTCAAGAACCTTACAATAGATTATAGTACCACGTATAAACCCTTCAGCTGTGTCCTAATCGAGGGAGAGCCATGGTATATGTCAAACTCACTGAACTCAATTCTATGATAAAACGGAGACGAGGCAAATTACCATACTACCCTCCATGTCTATCATGAGTTAGTTCAATACCTTGGCCAAGGATTTCATAATTTTCCGTCGCCGTCTACATAGGACACTTGTCTCGATTACTTACGAGACTGTGAATCCGTCCTTGGGGTCTGAGCCCGGCAATCACAAATCGTCATCAAGACCGCATCTGGCCCATTGACCCATGCAACAGCAAATCGGGTCGAGGACCAGTGACAGTCGAGACTTCGAAGTCAACTCCGTCAAAGTCCCTTTTGGTCTAAGGTTCACGCAGACTACTATAGTGTTGTCGTCGGTCATTGACACTCCTTGAGTAATAAGCCATGTTCGACCGTACGACCCGTGAGTCAGTATCCATGAAACGATTCAATCCCTTGATTTGACTCGTATCACAAGTCATGACCTCCACTTCCAAGTAGGATATTGGCATATGATAGGTCATCGACAAATAAGCCATAATTGGTTATCCAGCACCCAACTGGAGCCTAAGACTTACGGACTTTCAATGTTCGAGGTTAAGAGTCCACTGGTGCCTTCCTCTCTCGTGCCCATCGAGAACAGTGACTCAACTCGACATATTTGGATTTATTCAGTTATTGCTTTACTTGATGCTAAGTAAATAACTAATATAACCAATAAACGAACAATGCCTTTATTAAACACATTAAAATATCTTAGTACATAAGAGGGCGAATGGTAAATAAGCTAATGCCCTATACAATCCAATCCTCGTATAGCATTCGAGGGCATATTTCTAGCAGGGGGTTGAAATCTCGCTTTTAATGGCCGAATAATGTGAAATAGACTCAAAGCATCATAGGTCTTAATAATCACTGAGAAATATTGATGTTAATCATGAAATGATGATGTATTTTAACGCAATAAGTAACATCCCATCCCATACCGGGTCTTACTTGTAACATCCGTCCCTATCGGGACCTGTGGGGTTGGGCCCACCATACTCCGACTGATAGTCTGACCCCATTGTATCACCACTTAACCTTCCAGCGTGCTTCGCACTACACGCACCCTGAACTACTTCCCAGGGGGTCACCCATCCCAAGATTGCCTCAAGTCAAGCACGCTTAGCTTTGAAGTTCTTTATGGATGGACTCCCCAAAAAGGTAGGTCGACCTTGGTGATATGAGTAGTACTATCAATTCTCTTATACGATTCTTAGCCTGACACGCCCATACATTGCCAGTCTCAGGATCCCCTCTCATTCGGGTGTATCGGTTCGTTCATGTACCTCTTTGCCTAGAAGCCTGCCAGGAGCCGCTCCTTGTCCGTGCACCTTTCTGGCACCGGCGATCACTCCCCGCCCTCATCGGCCCCGGGCGTCACATGCCCACCAGCTTCTGCCTGGTTCATCCCCGAACCAGCACTATACTGCGAGAGGTTGTGCTCTGTACAACCAGTAACATCCCGTCCCATACCGGGTGTTAATTGTAACATCCGTTCCTATCGGGACCTGTGGGGTTGGGCCCACCACACTCCGACTGATAGTCTGACCCCACTGTATCACCACTTAACCTTCCAGCGTGCTTCGCACTGCACGAACCCTGAGCTACTTCCCAGGGGGTCACCCATCCCAAGATTGCCTCAAGTCAAGCACGCTTAACTTTGAAGTTCTTATGGATGGACTCCATAAAAGGTAGGTGGACCTTGATAATATGAGTAGTACTATCAATTCTCTTATACGATTCCTAGCCTGACACGCCCTACGTTGCGAGTCTCAGGATCCCCTTCGGGTGTCGGATCGGGTCGTTCATGTACCCATTCGCCTAGAAGCCTGCCAGGAGCCGCTCCTTGTCCGTGCACCTCTCTGGCACCGGCGATCACTCCCCGCTCTCATCGGCCCCGGGCATCACAGAATATAAAATTGAACGTTTGCTAATAAACGAACTTTCTGGGTAACCTTTTTTTTATTATGAGTAACATTTTCTACAACGAATAAAACACATGGTGCCACAAATATAACATATATTGAAAGAAAAATAACTGTTCGATTCCTATTAACAACACATTAAAATACACAAGAAAGGGATTGCGATGAAAATATAGAAAAACGATGATGGCATACAAAAATCGCCGAAAATCACTGAAATCTCGACGTTGATGACTAAAAAGTTTTTGGCCCCAATTTCTCATGGATCTTACTAATCAAAATAATAAAATAATATTTCAAACTCAATTCAAGAATTTCAACGAATAACTGATGATATCTCGATTTTAATGATCGAATATAGTGGATTCGACTCAATTTGGACATGGGTCTTAGCAATATACAATAATTATTGATGTTCATCACATGTTGGTGGTGGAATTCATATGTTCTATTGAAAGAGATGATAGTCTATGCTTTGTAATGGAGGGCTATATGTATAATGACTATTGATATCAACATTCGAATATTGGCATCAAATTTCGTAAGTGTCTTTTAAAGGAAGTGATGGTTTAACTTCATCAAATTATATATTTATACGAACATCCATATTAAAATCCGAAAATGGAGTTGGTGTTATTTTTAATCTACCAGACATGTGTTACTATTTGCAATTAATGTAGTACTGTTTCGTGAAAATCCTGTAAATATTCTCTGATAACTCTGTTAAATTTTCTGACAGTCCAGAACTTTATAGAAAATTCTCAATGAAGGGTTTCTCTTACATGTAAATATGTTATATTTGTTGGGTAAACTGTTACTCATTTTGAAAACGTTTTAATCACGGAGAAAACTAATTTTCTCAAATTCATGGTTAACGACGTTACCTTTATTTTATTATTATTAAGAATCGTTTGAATAGATTTTATTTTATTTTAATGTATATCTATACTTTGGATTAACAAAACCTTAGAAAGGCAATGAATTAAGGGAGGAGAAAAACATTCGAACAGAAGAACAGAGATAGAAGAAGGAGGGTTTTAGCAAGAACAAGATTTTGACTAAGGAAAATCGAAACTTGGACGTGAGCTAGGTGAAATTTATCATCTATAACACATAAATATCATATGCTTAACGTGATAATGTGTTTTTGGTGCCTTATGTGCTTACGTATTTATTATGTGAATTTTCGAAATGATATAAGTGTTTCGAGAATCCAAATTTTTAGACTTCCTATCATGTTCGTGACTGTTGTTACGATCTATGCCTGCAATTTTTGGTTTTCGAATACTTGATGTTCTTGAGGGTTCATTATTCTCGGATGATTTACTGTTTATGGGTTTAGGGAGATTTTCGAATGGGTGAATAAATAGAGTTTGGAAATTTTTTTGGGTAGTTACTGTTTTTGAGACTTGGTATAATTTTGGGTAGATGAGATTTTCGAAATGTTTTAGGTATGATTTTTGAAAGAAGTTTTCGATAGGGTTTTTGATTTTCGAAACAAGGTTTTCGCAGTTCATATCGAGAATTATTTTGAATTAGATTAGTTTTCGCAAGGTTAAATTTTCAAAACTTCCTCGTTGACGCCAATGCCGCCCGGATCGAGGGTCTCTCTCTAGCTTTCTCTCTCTAGAAACGCTCTCTCCCTAGCGAAACCCTAAAACCATACCATCACGCCTCTTCGCCGTCCACGTCATCTCGCCACCGATATCGATCTCGCCACCGATATCGATCAGCGACCACCATCGACGACGCCCTCACCCCATCTGAATGGGTCGGCCGCCGGTATTGATCGGCCTACATTGAGAAACGATCATGCAACGCAATGGAGGCCGCAACATCGTGAGCGCAGACAAACAACCACCATCGTTCCAATACGTGACCCGCGGGCCGAAAATGGGCCGCTCCGACGCAGCACTCCACCACAACCGTCTGACTATGCTCCGGTCGTGGAGAATGCGTCCAATGATGATCAACAGCCGCTACAGGTGGTGGCCGGACCGAGAAATTCAAGGGATGACGTTAACCCTAGTTTTTGAAAATGGGCCTAAGGTATTGCCGACCACGCCGCAAACCCCACTAATTGCAACCGGCCCAAGGACCTCCCATATTGGACAGCGAGCAATGCCGGCTGTTACAGAGTCACCGCCTCGTACTGACCACATATACAAGAGCAGATGGTAGCTGTGGCCACCAACACCCAATCTTTTGCAGCCATCAAAAAGGAGGCCAGAAAGGACACGACAAAGCATCCCGCGCATCCTCGAAACACTTTTCCTTAACATATACGGCGTCGACAGTTATAGACGGTGTGGCGGAGGCATGTCCATCTTGGGACGTTGCACGGCGGGGCGCTGCGAGATGGGATCACACGCTTGTTGGGTACTTCTTGGGGAGGAAGCCTTACTTCCTGTTCGTCGAGCGCTTCTTTCGCTCCACTTGGCTGGTTTGGTCGAAGTCCGTGCGACGGCAAATGGGTTTTTCAAGTTCAGATTTGCGACGGCAGAAGCGTCAAGTTGAGTCCTTGAGGAAGGACCTTGGCTCATGCAAGGTCAACCTATCTTTCTAGAGGTGTGGCGTACGGGAATGTCGCTTAAGAAAATCCAGCATTCTGAGGAGCCGTTGCAGGTTAAATTGCGCAATATACCAGGCGAATTCTGGACACAAGAAGGGTTAGGCATCATCTCAAGTGTGATTGGAAAAACCTCTATTTGCTGATGCGATGACGATCAATGCTGAATGAATTGATTATGCAAGGGTATGTCTCAAGAAGAAACTAGCAGAACCCTTTATCGACCAGTTTAATGTCTGCTTGCCACGCGAGGACGGCGGCTGTGCGGGAGTGGTAGCCGCTCGTGTTGAGTATGAATGGCGTCATACGAAGTGTGGCTCATGTGATTTATGGACCCACGCGATGGGTGGCTGCCCCACCACCCGACCTAAACAGCCGCGGCCGGCGACTACGGGCCACCGTACTACTTGACCAGCTAACTAACCAACTGACGGCTCGCAGATGCGGAATGAAAGGCGTCGAGTGGAAAAAAAAGACAAGGGTAAAGCTGTCCCTGAGGAGGTACCCATGGCTGCTATGGATGTGACGGACAGGGCCCACCACCTCCCTGACCCTAAGCCGCGGATGCCACGGCTACAGAATGGCGATTGCTCGACTAGCACAGCAGCACCTGAGAATCGCAACTCGTTTGAGGTTCTTGCTGTGTTGGAGATGGAGAATGTTATTTCACATGGTCCTATAACAGCCCTCCGTAGCAGTTCCCATGATACCGGTCGCCGTTTGGAATGCATGTGGTCTAAACAGGTTAGACCACAGATAGGCGGTGCGGGAGATGATTACAAAAATAATTTGAGGCTGTTAGGGCTGATTGAGACTAGGGTTTCGGAGTAAAAATGCATCAACCATTGCAAATTCGATCAGGCCGTGGAATTGGTTCTACGATTATGATGACGGGCCGTCATCACGTATTTGGATGGAATGGGACCCACAGTTTGTAGGAGTTACGATCGAATCCTATACCACCCAGGCTGTTCATTGCAAGATATGCGTCCTCGATGAGGGGTTGGAATTCTATATCACCTTTGTCTATGGCCATAATCTCCGAGCGGAACAACGCGGGCTTTGGGCTGATCTTACGTTAACTTTGCAAGCACGGGAATCTCTTCCGTGGGTCGTCATGGGGGATTTCAATGCGATTATTGATAGCACGAAAGCGAGAGGAGGATCATCCACACGGGGCTGCCACGATATGACTGCTTGCTTGATATCTTAACCACGACTTGGCTCTTTCTACACATGGTATAACCAGCAAAGTTGAACCTCGGAAATATGGAGGCGATTGGATAGGATGCTCGGGGATCCTTCTTGGTTTGCTAGATTTAGGGATTCGGCCTATAGGTATGCCACGCCCGCCATGTCGGACCATTCCCCACTTATCTTAGAGGTGGAACCACAACCACGGGTTAGGGGAACAAGCTTCCACTTCGATACTTTTCTAGCTCAAGACCCCCGTTTCATCCCATTAGTGGAAGATGTATGGAAACGTACAGAGGGAGGTTATCCCATGTTTGGGGTCGTTAAGAGACTTAAGGCGATCAAATGAGAGATAATAAAGCTTCAGCGTGACAAGGGTGTACTTAATCGGAACGTTATTGAAGCGCGACAATTTCTCGAGGCAGCCCAAGAATTACTAATCATACACCCGATGGAGCCATAGTTGCTTATCCTTGAGAAGAGATGCAGATTTGCATACGCTAAAGCAGTGGATATGGAGCTCTCGTCACTGGCCCAACATGCGAAGGTTGCATGGCTTAAAGACGGCGATCAATACACGGCTTTCTTTTTCAAGAAGGTAGCTATGCGTAGGGCAACCAATCGCATCTCTCACTTGAGAATGAGGCGGGAGCTATCTTGGAAGGGGAATAGTCAAGGCCGAACTCCTCCGATACTATACGGAAATCGTTGGACGATCGAGCCGCATGACACCACTAGCTCCAACCGTTGTGGCACCAAACCTCGCCAGGACACTTAGCGTAACCGAGGCGGATGCGATGATCTTGCCAGTTACAGATATGGAGATTAAAAAGGCTCTCTTCTAAATTGGAGATAATAAATCCCCAGGGCCGGACGGCTACTCGCCTGTTTTTTACAGGCGAGCATGGGACGCGAGCGGACGTAACACATGCAATACAAGAATTCTTCCAGACGGGTTATTTTCTTGGCAAACTAAACTCTACACTTATCACTCTAATACCGAATTGCGAGAACCCGAGTACGGCGAGGGAATTCAGACCTATATCGTGCTGCAACATTCTCTACAAGGTCATGTCGAAGGTTATTGCTAATCGTTTGCTGGGCTGTTTGGGGACGCTTGTCCATCCAACCCAAACGGCCTTTATTCCAGGTCGCTGCATCACGGACAACATTCTTTTAGCACAGGAGGTCTGCCATGGGTATAACAGTGCGGGGCTGCCTGAACGGGTGGCGTTCAAGTGGATCTCGCTAAGGCGTATGACATGGTCGAGTGGGACTTTCTATTGATAACAATCGAAGCGCTCCCACACTACATTCGTGGGATGGATTCGAGCATGCCTCACGACTACTTCGTTTTCTATTAACATCAATGGCCAACCCAAGGGTTTCTTCAAAGGCCGACGTGGACTTCGCCAAGGTGACCCTATAACCTCATATCTCTTTACGTTGGTGATGGAAGTCTTGCATGGTATTATTGAGGAATGGATCCGCCAAAGCAGCTGCTTTAGATACCATTGGCCGTGTGAACCCAAGAAAATGTTCATGCTTTCTTTCGCCGACGACTTACTTCTTTTCTCACATGCGGATGCGAGGTCGGTACTCGTGTTCAAGGAAAGCCTCGACCTCTTTGCATCTCTATCCGGCCTACGGACCAATCCCAGCAAGAGCGAGATGTACATAGCAAAGAGAATCGATCGACTTAGGGAACGATCCAGACCATTATGGGTTCCTGACGGGGTCTCTTCCGGTGCGATACCTGGCTGTGCCGTTGATCACCTCACGACTGACCATTGCTGATTGTGAGCTGCTCATCACCGCCATTGATCGACGATTGGGATCATGGACTCACCTTTCATTATCATACGCTGGAAAAGTCCAACTGATCATATCTGTGCTTCTGGGGTTTCATACTTACCGGGCGGGAGTATTCATGCTACCTACGGCTGGTTTGATATCCTTGTTTATGGATTACCTGGGTATAAGTTATTTGTGTATGGCGACACAAGGATTTTGTTGATATTGTATGTTAACATGTTTGATATGTGTGTATTAATTATTTGTGTAATGATATAAATTGAGTTTGATAGATGTGTTTGAGGTGTGTATAGGTGTGTATGGGTTAGAGGTGGGCATGCATATACACGCCCTATAACCATCTTAGAGATTGGTATGCATATACACGCCCTATAACCAAAATCCTTGTAATAGACGTGTATACCCATACAAGGCATGTATGGCTATACACAGATATCAAACACGAGATAACTTATTAATACACACCCCATACCCACGTATCAAACGACCCCCTAAGGGCGTTATTCGTGCGATTGAGTCACGCCTAAGGGCTTTTCTTTGGAGGGGCTCAAGTGCTAAGGTGGCTTGGGCTGATATCTGTTTACCTATGGAGGAAGGTGGGCTGGGGATCAGATCGATAAAGACGGACAATAAGGCGTTGATGATACGCCTCCTCTAGAGCTTGCTGAGCGGCGATGAGTCATCTATATGGGCCACCTGGATCCGTAAGACCCAACTCTCGGGCTTCTTGGAGTTGGAGGAAGATCTTGAAGCTTCGCCTTCATATTCGACCACTACTTGAGTTCCGCATTGGGTATGAGGCTAACACGTACATCTTGACTGCCCTGTGGCTCCTCACGGTTAAAATGGTGGATAGGTAGGGCCCATGGTCATGGGGTTGCCGCTTGACTCGAGACTTAGTGCTGTTATTAACGAAGCGGGTTGGCACGGGCTGGCCCAAACCACCGTTGAATACATAGAGGTTGCTCCTCTTCTTCCCAGGTTAGCCCAGCTGAAGAGGATAGGGTTTGCTGGAAGGGGGACAATTCTCGACCAAGTCGTCTAGGGAGAGCTTGAGATTGCGATGCCCTATAGTCCATTGGTGCACCCTGTTTGGAGGCCCGATGTCCATCTCGAGGCATGAATTCATCTTTTGGATGGTGATCAGAGATAGATTAGCGACGCTTAATAAACCGTAGGTGGCGGCCGCGGCGGGAACATCTTCGTGTCTATTATGCGACAGCCAGACGGAGGAAACGATACGACACTTATTCTTTGAATGTACATCACTAGACGTTGCCTTCGTTTGTTACGTGACAGATTGATGGTTCGGATGGCCACGCAGGGACTGGTTGAGGGCGTTCGTTGGGCAGCACATCGATGGAGAGGCCAACACCTAGCACGGCTGGGACCACGCCATGCTATAGCCTCGTTGATATATCACCTATCGTTGGAGCGAAACAAGCGGTGGTGCGAAGGACGACGACGCACCCCCAATCAGATTACAGCTGAGATTGAGGCCCTTCTTTGCTTGTGCTTATCCACAATCGAGAACAAGTACCAGCTACAGGCGTGCACCCTACGGTGGGTTTGGCGTATGCCTGGTAGTAGATGATGTGGCATGAATTTTCTGTACCCCTCTTTTTTATTTTATTTTAGTGACCTTTCCCCAAAAAAAGAAATTCGAAACTTATGTTTCGAAAATTATTTTCGAACTAGAGGATGTTTTCGCGATAGGTTGAATTTCGAAAATAGGTTAAGTTAGAAAATTTTCGCAACTTCGAGCCGAAGGTTAATTTTCGCTGGCTGAAATGTTTTCGGCATGTGAGAGGAGATAATTTTCGCTGGCCGAAACTAGATTTTTCGCAGGCCAGAGAGATTTTTGAGTAAGAGACGAATTTCAGGCCGAAAATTGATTTTCGCAGGCCTGAGATTTTCGATATTAGTCGATTTTCGAAACCAATTATCGAAAGCGTCTTCGAAAATTATTTTTGAGATTGTCATCTCATCCGTCCGCTACTTGAATTCCACATTGGGAATGGGGCGAACACATTTCTTTGGACTGACCCATGGCTCCTCACGGGTCCGATGGTTGACAGTTTCCCACTCGTGGGCCTATTGTCATGGGGCTGCCGCTTGACTCGAGGCTCAGTGCGGTCATTAATGAAGAGGTTGGAACTGGCCGGGCCAAACCACTGTTGAATATATTGAGTTTGCTCCTGTTCTTCCACAGGTGTACCCAGACTAAGCGGATGGTGTTCGCTGGGCTGCTACGGGAAATGGCCAATTTAGGACTAGATCGACTAGGGAAAACTTGAGACTACGAAGGTCTACTGTCCCTTGGAGCACTCTTTTTGGAGGCCCACTTTCCATTCCTAGACATGAGTTCATCCTCTGGCTGGCAATGAGAGATAAACTGGCCACAAGCGATAAGGCTTGGGTGGTGGCAGCAGCGGGAACATCTTTCTGACTCTTATGTGATAACCAAATTGAGGAAACGATAAGACATTTATTTTTTGAGTGTACATTCACTAGATGTTGTCTTCGTATTATGTGTGACAGGTTGTGGTTCGACTGGCCTAGAAGAGACTGGTTCGAGGGGATTCATTGGGCAGCCTATCGTTGGATACGCCAAGACCTCGCTTGGTTGGGACCACGTCATGCCATCGCCTCATTGGTCTATCACCTTTGGATGGAGCGGAATAGGAGATGGAATGACGGACGCCGACGCACTCCGGACCATAGCACTGCCAAGATTGAAACCCTTCTCTATCTCCTTTTATCCACCATCACGACCAAGTAGCAACTCCAAGCTAGAGCTCTCCGACGCGTCTGGTGCATCACCTGGTAGGACGGTTCTTGGGGCTTTGCAGGTCCGCCCGCCGTTACCGTGGCTCGTCTTCTTGGAGGGACCATCGCCTGCTATTGTTGAGAAGCATGAGTTTCTACTTGATCTCACTTTTTCTTTCTTTTACTCTCTTTGGCCTCGGCTTGCTCTCCTTCTGTTCTTTCGTTGATGCAGGGTTTTGAAGTTTTTGGTTGGCTGATCAAAGTATTGAATATTTGATTCGCATATGAGTTTGTGATTTGTTGATGAGACTATGTGATCGCATGTTATAGACAGCCCATGTGATAGGATATATCGTATTGGGCTATATATGGAAATAATGCATGAGATATCCTACTGAGTTATAAAAGGAAAATATGCTGTTTATATATAGAAAGTGATATATCTGTTGAAAATCAGTTATTTCTGGACGAAAATCACATGTACGATTCTTGCAAGCTTTCCACTGAATTTAATGTGCAATATTGAATTAATATCTTTCCTTATGCTGATTGGAATATTATATTTAGGAAAGATTTGATTTGGTTGACTTTGTGGATAAGATGCTATTATATGGTATATGCTATAAACGGATGTGATCTCTGAAATAAGGAAAGTTCTGCCATGATATGATAAATCGAATTAAGTATGCTCTGACCTGATTTGCGTGCTAAACATGGTAAATATATTGATCTAATACTATGAGCTGTACATGGAAGACGTGCTGTTATAATGCTATCTTGTGTGCTATACATGGAAAGTAAATCTGGATTGACTTGTTCTAGAAACTGATAGCAGGGAATCACTTATGGAAAGTTCCGATATGGTAATTATATGCGAAGTGGTTGAATATGCTTGAGAACGAAATTGAGCTTCTATATGGAATATCATCATGCTTAAATGTGATATATGACCGATGTGATGATTTATTAAAAGCATGATTTATATGGTATGATTGACTCGAAAATTGCATGGAAACTATGCTTGATTTGGTGATTATTATATGATATGATGTGAAGTGCTGATTGAAAAGGATTATATATGAGCTACACCAGATTTTCGAGGGACGAAGAATTAGCGAACACAAGCCTACGAGAGATATTTGAGCAGAAAGATACTAAGAGATTCCTGAGCCGTTCACTTGCGATAGCTTTCTGCCTTACTGAGCGTTAACTTGCGTATCCATCACTGAGCGAGTGATTCATCCCGTTTTCCTACCTTCCACCATATATTCTGTCTTAGGACGTGTTGTCTTCGGACGTGAGCAATACCAAGGAGGCAAGGTCGACGTTTACGCACACGTGAAGGGAAGGACAAGTCCGGGGGCCCTTCGGTAGCGAGCTGTGTCTGTCGGGATCAAGGAGATTCCGAGGAACGAAACTCGGTGTGTATTGGGCTAACCAATCAGTTTTGTATCCAGCTACGGTGCATTATAGTGATTGGTTAAACTCTTGGGGAGCAAACCCCAAGGAGAGGAGTAAACCCCAGTTGGGGATATAACCTCTATAAAAATCCTGTCTCGCATTTACTTTTCAGTTATTTCTTTATCGCTGTGAGACAGACCCGACACACATCCGACGGTACTAGGATATATCAGGCATACTCGTCACAAACATCAGTAGGCATATCTAAGTCACTACACTTAGGATTTGAGAAAAGAAGCTTAGGATTTTTATAAGCCTAATTCACCCCCCCTCTTAGGCACATTTATATCTTCATTTGGTATCAGAGAGGGTTACTCAAACGACGGGCCTAACAAGCCTGAGTTAAAGATCTAATGTCTTCTTCGAGTTTTGATGTTTTTGCAGAGGGACAATCCCATTCCAGGCCACCACTCTTCGATGGAACAATATGGAAAAACCGGATGAAGGAATTCCGGCTTGCTACTGACTATAATCTGTGGGATATCATCACGACTTGACCTTATACCCCTAAGAAGGTGGATGGAACTCCAAAGAAAGGTTCTGACTACGATGCAACAGACAAGCGAGGAATCTCCTTGAATGCCAAAGCAAAGAACATGATCGCCTGCGCGCTTACAAGAGAATAATACAATCGTGTGAGTTCATGTGAATCTGCCAAAGATATGTGGACATGCTTCAAGTCACACATGAGGGAACCACTCGAGTTGTACAAGAAAGAATAGCCCTGCTAACCCAGCAATACGAGCTGTTCAAAATGGAGGACAACGAGACTATAAGCCACATGTACGCGAGATTCATGAACATCGTCAACCAAATGTTCTCGTTGGGAAAGAAAATACCGGACGGTGAGAAAGTGCGAAAAATACTGAGATCTCTTCCAAGAGAATGGAAACCCAAAGTAACAGCCATCTACGAAGCTAAGGATCTGGACGAGTTATCTGTCTCGGAGCTGATCGGATCTCTAACCACGTACGAGATGACTCAGATCTCCATGGAAGAAAAACACAAGTCAGGAATACCATTGCTTTCAACGCTGAACAGAAGGAATCTGATTCTGACGACGAAGAGACTGAGGAAGACATACTGGAGCAGATCCCCATGCTGACCAGAAAATTTGAAAAGTCCCGGCTGAGAGGAAAGTTCAAAGGAAACTCCAAGTTCCAACCCAGGAAGAAGGGAATATCATCATCCGGGAACAATCTTCGCCTCAAACTGCCCGATGGAAAATGGTGACAAAAAGATAAAGAAGCAGAAAGCCATGGTCACCAACTGGGAAGAGGCCGGAAGTGAAGAATAGAAAGATCTCGCCTACATGGCTGATGATGATGATCAGGTATCTAATTCATCCACTATTAAGAAAATATTGTTTCTGAATGAATTATATGCTAGGCAAGATGAATCTCATGATAACGCTTCCTCAGTCCCTGAAGTAGATAAAAAGGAAGAGTTGTTTGAAATAATTCAAAACGCAGAACGAAGGATTAAGTCGCTCAACTCACAAGTAAAGAGTCTGATTAGGCAACGAGATGACGTAGCTAGAGAGAAGCATCAAACAGATCTAGAAAATAAGCGCCTGAGAGTCGAGTTATAAACTCTTAAGAAAGAGAAAGCCTTGTGTAAATGCGAAAAGCTTAGGAAGCGAGAAAATATATCTAGAGACATGTCTATTCTTAAGGATTTCTTAGAAGATAAATCTCGTACTAATGATAGACTTCTTGAAGGGCAACAAAATCTTGATATGTTACTCAGTATTACCAGAAATATTGGAAAATCAGGATTAGGATATTCCATGACACATGAACATGTTGCACCACCTACTGTTAGAAAAACTAAGTGCTTTTCATGCGGCCGTCACGGTCATTATGCTAACCATTGTTTTCTGAAGAGAGCTGATAAAGCTACATATGTCTGGAGGCCAAAGAAGGTTCCTGAAGTATCTAACACTGACCAATCATTGTTCAAGAGATCACAGTCTGTGACACATGATATATCACGTGTGAATAGAAGTTATTTTGCTGCTAACCATTTAGGACCCAATCAAAGTTGGGCACCTCAGAAAAGAACTGATTCATGCAGGTACAAAGAAGAAAATCCAGCAAGAAAAACAAGTGGTACCTCGACAGTGGGTGTTCCCACCATATGACAGGTGATATCAGAAAATTTGTGTCGGTGAAAGCGTATGACGGAGGATATGTCTCTTACGTCGACAACACAAAAGCTAAGATTATTGGAGTTGGAACTGTCGGTAACACTTTACATACTATAGATGACGCATGGTTGGTTAAGAATCTAGAACATAACCTCATTAGCATTAGTCAATTATGCGATAAAGGTGATACAGTTACTTTTGAAAATGATAAGTGTGTAGTTAGAAATGATAATAAGGTATTATTTAGTGCATCCAGGGATAGAAATATCAATTGCATAACTCTTGATGATATCACTGACCAGAATGTCAAGTGTTTAGCAGTAACACGGGATAACACCTGGTTATGGCACAGACGCTTAGGACATGCCAATATGGAATTACTGTCTCATATTACAAGCAATGCACTGGTACGAGGTGTTCCTGACATAAAATTTGTCAAGGATACAACATGCAAGGCGTGCCAAATGGGCAAGCAGACCAACACATCGTTCAAAGCAAAGAATGTGATATCCACATCTAGACCTCTGGAATTACTACATCTCGACCTTTTTGGTCCCGTTCAGACGATGTCTCTGCGAGGTAAAAGATATGCCTTTGTCATTGTAGATGATTATTCCAGGTACACTTGGGTGATATTCCTTACACATAAGAATAACGCACTATATAACTTCGCATCACTAGTGAAGCGACTAGAGAATGAAAAGAAATGAACCTGTGTAGGATACGCAGTGATAACGGGCTGGAATTTGATAGTAAGTCATTTGCATCATTTTGTGATCAGTATGGATATAGTCATAACTTCTCTGCCCCTATAACTCCCCAGCAGAACGGTGTAGTTGAACGGAAAAATAGAATGTTACAGGAAATGGCTAGATCTATGTTACATGAGTATGATATTCCTAAACAGTTATGGACGGAAGCTGTTAGTACAACTTGTTACGTGTCAAATCGAGTGTTCCTTAGGCCGATATTAAAGAAAACATCTTACGAAATCTGGCATGGTAGAACTCCAAATATAGGTTACTTTCGTGTGTTTGGATGTAAGTGTTTTATCTTGAACGATAGAGATAAGAGAGGAAAGTTTGACTCTAAGGTAGACGAAGGGATATAACTTGGTTACAGTCTTCACTCTAAGGCATATCGTGTTTATAATAAAAGAAAGCTGACTGTTCAGGAATCCATACATGTTACTTTTGATGAGATACCTAACGCAGATACTACTGATGAGGAACGTATAGATTTGCCCTATGCAGAATTACAGGATACTAAAGACGGTGAGGACAATATTCCCAAAGACGAAGATGTTGAGACACTGGAACCAGAAGCTGATGAGCTGCAACCTAGAAAATGGAAACACGCTTCTAGTCATCCGACAGATCAAGTAATAGGAAATATCAGATCTGGGATCAAAACTCGAGCAGCTGCACGAAATCAAGATACGGAGGAATCTCATGATGTACTGCTCTCAGTGATGGAACCAAAGACAGTCCATGAAGCTCTAGATGATATATCGTGGGTCTCGGCCATGGAGGATGAGCTATCTCAATTCGTCATCAGCAGAAACGATTTTAGTTAGAAATATTTCTCGAGCATTATACAGCGAAAAACGTTTCGAGAGAGACTTTTTTTGACTTTGCATGCGTAAAAACTTTCACTCGAAAAACTTTTTCAGTCAAACCTTTTAACGTTTGACCAGGCGAAAATCTTTTACACGCGAGAAAAATTTTCTAGTCAACAGATTTATTTTGACTTGTCGGGAAACTTACTAACGTAATGTTTCTTTACGATCGAAATAAATTCACGATCAAGAAATTTTTCTCGACCGAATGATTTTGAGCAATTTATCTCGCTCGTAAAATATCACGCTGACAAAATTTCTCGCACGAGAACAGTACTCAGTACATTCTATCTCGACGGAATTAATTTCGATCAAACTTTAAAGATTGAATCGAAAATAATTGTCGATCTAATTTTCGAATCAAACGCTACTAACGAATTTTGTCACTTGTGAAGCACATTACATCATCTTCAACCTTCAAAACAATTAACGAAGATCCTTCAACAACTCGACTACAATACAAACATGGATGCATACTCACTCGGAAATGACAACCGTCCGCCGATCTTGCAAAGAGGCGAATACACAGTGTGGATAAGCAGCTTTCTGAATTTCATCGCTCTAAAGGATCAAGCCGAAAATCTACTGAAGTCCCTTGAAGAGGGACCGGCACAGTTCTGGGTTCATGTACCCGGGGACGAAACAGCTACTCCAGCAATTCCAGCTTCTAGGCGACTAAAGGAGCCTAGAGAATACTCTCTGGAGGAAAGAGCTCGAGCTAAGGCTGATCTAGTAGCCATGAATACCCTTATGCAGGGCATCCCCAACGATATATACAGACAAATCGACAGCCTTACATCGGCCAAAGGGATGTGGGATGAGCTGCATAGGATGATGCAAAGGACGGAAGTTGGCATAAAGGCCAAGAAGGCTAACATTCTCACTGCTTACGACTCATTCAAAGCAAGGCCGGAGGAGTGTCTAAACGAGATCTACCAACGATACCTCACTCTTCTCAATGAATGAGGAAGATAGAAATAACGAAGACAAACATGAAGACAAACATAAGATTTCTATCTTCTCTGCCCACGGAATGGAAGAAAATATTCACTCAAATACGACAAAATAAAGATCTAGAGGAGTTGGATGTCCATGCCGTGTTCGATAATCTCGCTCAGCATGAGGAGGATATCCGCGAGATTACCAAAGAGCAGAAAGGCAAACAAACCGATGACACGGTTGCCTTAGTCTCGGAGAAGAGGAGCACAAGATCAAGAAAGGAAAAGATCGTTAGGCCACCTTCATCATCAGAGTCGGAAGATGAATCGGACTCCAACATCGAGCCGAACATGAAAGCCCTTGGAAAACAGTTAGCTCTCATTGGACAAATGATGAGCAAGAAGTACTTCAAGAAGAAGTCTTCAACCTCAGCCAATAGACTTCGGACTACAAGCTCCAAGAACAAAGAACGTGCTCCGGAGAGTTCCGAGGTCAAGAATCCCAAAGAGACTAACAAATGCTTTAACTGTGGCAAAGCAGGTCACTTCGCCAGAGAGTGCACTCTCCGAAGAAAAGAGATGCAAACTACTACTCCAGGAAGCTTCACTTGACAAAACAGAAAGAAGCTGGAGTAGCTCTCATGGCCGAACAGGACCAATGGCTCGAGGACACGTCGAGCTCCGAAGAAGAGAACTTAGCCCTCATGGCCCGTCTCGACAACGAATTCGACTCCGAAACATCCACTCGTACGGACGACGACAACGCATCCACGTCTTCAAATGAGGTAGTCACTCCTTCCACATTATTGACCATGTTAGAATCATATCAAAACCAATATGCTAACATGAAACGTGAGCAGAAAAGTATAAAGGAAGTAGAGAACGAACTTGAGAGAGCTCAGGAGAAGATAGATAGTCTCGAACAAGAACTTAGGAGCTCTAGTGCAAAAATAGATGAACTTACTAAGAGCCTACAGTCTAGAGAGACTAGTCAACCTCAACTAGGACAACAGAGCGAAAAGATTAAGGAATTAGAAGATAGACTAGCAAATAACTACAATTGCTTGGTTAGAAATTTCAACGAGAAAGCCATTTTAAATTGTAGGATAACCGAAGCTACCTCTAAGATCACTAACTTAGAAGCTCAATTAGAAACATCGAATGCTAAGATTAGTGAGCTTAGTAAGGATTTCGATGCCTGTCAAGCCGCTAAACTAACTGTGCAAAATAATTATGCTCTCCTAGGTGAGGAACGCAAGAAACTATATGCCAAAGTAAAGAAATTAGACGATATAGTTACGCGTAAGGGACAATCCGAACAGACGATATTTTTGAACAAGCCCAAGGATATAGAGTTCTATAATCCTATAGAAGGCATAGGTTTCACTAACCCGTGTGTTTTACAAAAGACAGAAATATACGATGTTAAACACATGGGCTTAGGAATAACCTCTCTTAGAAATTTTACTGAATCGTCTTATGAAAATACTTTCGATTCATCCATTAGACAAGGTTCACATGGTCCAGAAATCCCCTTTGACTACAAAGAACTAAATGAAAGGGACAAAAATAGGAAAGAAACTGTAACACCTGTCTGCAATTTAGTTCAAATTCTACCTCCTGACTCTCGAACACACCACGAGGAAGTTAAAACCATTAATTATAAAAGTTCTCTCTACAAACCCCCTATCATAAAACAGATAGAGGAGTCACAGGCAAAGTTAGAAAAAGAACGAGAGAATTTCGAAGCTGAAAAGAAAAAACTCTTTAAGGAGATAGAAAATCTCAAGGCTTCCTCGTCCTCCTAAACTACCTCTCACGCTATTACAAAAAGCGTGAAAAATGAAAAATCGCCTTTGAAAGATAAATATTGTAAAAATAATTCTGTTAAAAGTGCTATGACTAATTTCACTTTACCTACGTCTACAGGGAGCGTAGCGTCAGCACTAAAAACAAAGGCGAGAGTGTCTAGCACTAAGATAAAGAAGGAGCCATTAGATTTAAATGTTTCTGAGCATGCTACTCCTTCTGTTACAATAAAAGACACTCGTAGAAATAAAAGAGCTATTTCCACTTTTAAGATAGTTGCTTCTACTTATTCACTTCAGCCGGTCACCTTTAGAAGCACCAACTTCGAAATAGGCTCTACGTCAAAAATTAATCATTCTGAAACAAATGCCACTAGGAAGACACGTAGGAAACAAGATCCAGCCATAAAAAAAGCTTATGGCGCCGTACATGAATGTACTCACCTAAGGTATCCCGTAGAAATTAAATCCCCCAAGCACCTTAGGAGACTATCACAAGAAAAGATCTTTTCCTCAGTCAAACCCTCTAAAGCATTTGTACGTGCTGAAATTAACCTTCCCTGTAAGGTTCAACCCAAATGGGTTCCTAAATCTCCGCCTAGGACGACAAAAGCCAAAAGGGCCAAGTCTCCTATAGAGGCAAAACCCAAACCCACTTTTTCAAAAGTGCAATGGGTTATTAAGACTCTTCCAAAAATAGATCTAGGAGTCATATCTGAACCCAAAACTAAATCTGCTAATCCGAGAGGACCCATGTTTAAGTGGGTACCTAAAGCTCTCTAAATTATTTTTGCAGATCCATCATGTGTGGTACCTCGACTCTGGTTGCTCCACACACATGACTGGTAATCAAGAGCTGCTGAGCAACTACAAAGACCGACCTAACGGCAAAGTCAGATTTGGGAACAACGATTCAGCCCCGATTCTAGGACTTGGGGATATCATTCTGAAGAATCTGACCATCAAAGATGTCTCATACGTCGAAGGCCTCCACCATAACTTGTTCAGCATAGGCCAATTCTGTGACAAAGGCTTCCAGTTGGACTTCTATGCTGACCGGTGCAGAATTTTGGATAGTCAGGACACAGAACTCCTTCAAGGACTTCGGAGATCCAATCTTTACACGATCAACCTGACGTCTGTGCGGCCCGCGACAGCTGTATGCCTCATTTCTCAGACTGATTTACAGAGGAACAGCTTATGGCATCAACGACTGTCTCATCTGAATATGAAAGCTCTCCAACGCCTTTCTACGAAAAAGTTGGTTCACGGTCTTCCAACTATACTACTACAAAAGGAGCATCACTGTTCGGCGTGTCACCTAGGAAAAATGAAGCGAGCATCTGATCACGTCAAGCAAATTGCGTCTACTTCTCGACCATTGGAACTAATTCACATGGATCTCTGTGGTCCTATGCAGACTCAAAGTATCAATGGAAGAAAGTATGTCCTAGTGATTGTGGATGACTATTCTCGCTACACGTGGACTAAGTTCCTCCGAACGAAAGATGAGACTGGTGACTTGATTATCAATTTTGTGAACACAACTCAAAATCTGCTGCAACAGACTATTCAAGTTGTTCAAACAGACAACGGCACTGAGTTCAAGAACAATCACCTCAGTGAGTTTTATCAGAAACTTGGAATAAGTCAACAATTTTCAGCCGCCAAAACACCTCAACAAAATGGGGTCGTTGAAAGGAAAAATCGAACACTAGTGGAAGCCGCTCGTACAATGCTGATCCAATCGGGACTTCCACACTTTCTATGGGCTGAAGCAGTCAATACCGCTTGTTTTACTCAAAACAGGACGGTGGTTCACAAACGGTTCAACAAGACTCCTTACGAGATTGTGAATAATAGAGTGCCCCACATCTCTTTCCTTAAAGTCTTCGGGTGCAAGTGCTTTGTGGCGAACGATCGAGAGCAACGAGCAAAGTTCGACCCTAAAGCATTCGAAGCTACATTTGTCGGGTATTCTTCAACATCAAAAGCGTACCGAGTATACATCAAGTCTAATCGAACCATTTAGGAAAGCTATAATGTCACTTTCCACGAAGTGGCAGAGATGGTTCCTGCTCAATTCAGTTCAGGACCCGTTCTCAACCCGTTGGCTTCTGACGACAACATTTCAGAACCCGTAATCACTGGTGTGTTGGCACAAAACCAACAGAAGATGGCAACTTCAGGATCAGTGTCAGACGAAGCAACGAGACTTGCAATAAACGACTTGGATTCTCTCTTCGAACCGGTATATCGGTCATACACGACTACACCTACAATGGATTCTCTACCGAACGAGACCGACGTACCAAGTTCATCTCACACCTCTACCCCACCCGATTCAGAATTGACACAGAACACCGAAGAACCTACAGTGGTCATCGAGGAAGTATCATCAGAGACGATCAATCCAAGTGCAGTATTGGAACTTCCTCAGACAAATGATCAATCGAAGACTATAGGCAATCTAGATCCACAGATGGCTGACGCATCGACTTCAGCCTTGCCTCATGAGCGCAAGTGGACGAGAGGCCACTCGATTGATCAGATAATTGGCGATCCTTCGGTTGGTGTGAGGACACGTCGTCAACACAGTCTTTTCAGTTGCTTCTTGAGACAAAACGAGCCTACCAAAGTAGCAGACGCACTTCGAGACCCGGATTGGACAATTGCAATGCAAGAGGAAATCAATCAATTCGAACGTCTTCAAGTGTGGACCTTGGTACCCCGTCCACATGGGAAAACAGTGGTCGGAACTATATGGGTTTTCAAGAATAAGAAGAATGAAGATGGTGAAGTGATCCGGAACAAAGCACGGCTAGTTGCTAAGGGATACAATCAACAGGAAGGCATCGACTACGACGAGACTTATGCTCATGTTGCCCGTATCGAAGCTATCCGCCTCCTGCTGGCTTATGCGGCTCACAAAGACTTCAAAGTCTATCAGATGGATGTTAAAACCGCCTTTCTCAACGGCGTGGTAAAAGAAGAAGTCTACGTCGCTCAGCCGGAAGGTTTCGTTGATCAAGAACATCCCGATCATGTCTATCGCTTGGACAAAGCTCTCTATGGACTAAAACAAGCCCCACGTGCTTGGTACGATGTCCTGAGTGATTTCCTCGTGAAGTCTGGATTCATACGAGGAACGATAGACACAACCCTCTTCATTAAATGGCGTGACAAAGATCTGATGGTCGTCCAAGTATACGTCGACGACATCATCTTCGGATCAACAAATCCTCGGCTCTACAAGAAGTTTGGAGATCTCATGAAGAGCAAATTCGAGATGAGTCACATGGGAGAGATGCAATTTTTCTTAGGCCTTCAAGTCAGGCAGCTCAATGATGGAATTTTCATCAGTCAGACAAAATACATCAAGGATATTCTGAAGAAATTTCATCAAGACCAAAGCAAGCCTCTCAGCACTCCTATGTCACCAAGCTGCAAGTTGGATGTCGATCCCTCTGGTAAATCGGTCGCCATCACACTGTATCGCAGTATTATTGGATCTCTTCTCTACCACACTTCGAGTCGGCCGGATATCATGTTTGCCACCTGCTTGTGTGCCCGTTTTCAAGCCGATCCCAAAGAATCCCATATGCTCGCGGTCAAAAGAATTTTACGCTACCTTAAGGGCACCTCTACCCTTGGCCTATGGTATCCAAAGGGTACGAATTTTAAACTTATCGGCTACACTGACGCTGACTATGCAGGTTGCCGAATGGACAGAAAAAGCACGTCTGGTGGCGCTCAATTTCTAGGCGAAAAGCTGGTTTGCTGGTCATCCAAAAAGCAGAACTGTGTGTCCGTTTCGACAGCCGAAGCAGAATACGTAGCTGCCACCAGCTGTTGTTCACAGATGCTGTGGATGCGGACACAGCTTCGCGACTACGGGTACAATCTCAATAATATACCCATATTTAGTGATAGTCAGAGTGCAATCGCCATTACTTGCAATCCTGTTCATCACTCACGCACAAAACACATAGACATTAGATATCATTTTATCAAAGATCACGTAGAAAAAGGCACGATAGAGATGTACTTTGTGAACACGGAGTTTCAACTAGCCGACATTTTCACCAAGGCCTTGGATGAGAAACGATTTCAATTCATTGTCGGAAAATTTGGCATGTTGAATCTTCCGTAATATGTGCATTACCTGATCTTCTGTGCTATCACATGCTCTATTCTATGTGTTTTCTATGCTTATTTGTCCTTATCTTGCGTGATAAAAATAATATAAAAATAACATATAATAATAATAATAAAAAAAATATATAAATAATTTTATAAGATATATTTCTATATATAATATAAAGGGGTATGACGAAATTCGTTAGGATGCTTTGATCTAAAGTCACTTAGAATTTTACCCCGACATGCGATCAATTTAATTGCTTAAAATTTGTCAGTCTAAGTCGCATTCTTGTGTCTAAAAGGTCATTTGATTGTTCCACTAGACACAAAGTCACTCTACATGCGTGAGGATTCAAGCCTTGTTCCTTTTTCCTTTCTTTGGATCTACTTCTCGAGTGAGTCACACATAAATTACTTGTCTTACCTAGTGATTCTTGGTGTCATACTCATCCTGCATTAGATCGTCAGGAAAATGATAAGGGAGTTTAGGATATTCCTCATACGGCCTTATATAAATTCCCCCACGTTAGCCCATAGTCATCCACTTTGAGCCTTCTCCGATGTCCTTTTCTTCCTTTGAAACCCATTCCCAGCCTTCAACCGAACTCTATACTCTTCGAATGGTTGTTCAAACGAGAAAAGGAGGGGGAGATAACAAAAGAAAAAGTAAGATGATGACAAAAGAAGGCATTGCTCAACGCGCAAAAATCAGACCAAAGGAACCGGCCTTCCGACTACCTTGTAGAAAGTGGCATGGTTCCTGCTGTGGACTTCTCCAACGATAATCTCGTACGCTCGTCAGAACGGCTAGAAGAGGAGCACCACGAAGTGAACTTCTCCAACTATAATCCGGTCTTATATCTGGAAACGAGAAGAAGACTGCAGCCTCGGGTACGAATTCCATAACCGAGAACTTCTCCAAATTGATAATCTCTGAAACCTCTATAGGGATTAAGAGAAGAGGAGCACGGTATCGGCCCGAGAACCAACAAAAAGAACTTCGCCTACGATAATCTCCTAGAGCCTCATGGAGAAGCGGAGCTTCAACTTGAGCATAACATAAAAAGGGATAGTTCTTAAAAGAAAAAGAGGGAAAAAAGATTGAAAAGCAGAAAGACGCCGAAAAAAAAGGAGACAGACGTAGAATTGGAAGACGATGAAGAGATAAGCTCACTTTCCTTTAAATTCCTTCCGTCCTAAGTCCTAGCCAAATTATAACCCTTACAACCCTTTGATTCCACATAGACGGTCCCTCGCTTAGGTGAAATGATTAAAAATGCCTCGATCACAGGTAAATTGACTTAAAATTGCTTGTGTTGACTTGAGTGATAAAATTGTAAAAATCCCATGATAACTATAATTGAGAAGAAGAGCGAACCGAGTGAGAGTTGTCGAAATGGACCAGTCTATGAACTTAGGACTTTAGTTTGACGACATGACTTGACGGCACTTTCTTCTTTCAAATGTCTCGTAAAATTTTAGGCGTGACGATTGATCGAAGCAAAATAATCTGACCCCATAAAAAATATATATATATATATACATATATATAATAATAAATAAATAATAAATAATAAAATTCGCACTGACATGAAATGTTATGTTTCATATGCGTTGAATTGAATAAATACGAATTTCTTTAGTGTATCGCACATTCTAAATGAAATTTTAGATTGCATTGGTACTAAATTGTTTAAATGCGATAAATTTTTCATTGCTTCTACCCTCACACAATATTTTAAAGTACATGTTTTCGGGGACCATGTATACATGCTTACTTGGTAAATTTGTGTGCTCGTGACTTGAATTGATTTTTTATGCTTGCATAATTAGTCAATTTTTGTGCATCATTTGAGGGGGACCAAGTATAAGACTCGTAGAGTAGCTCCAAATATGTTTGGCGTTTTTCTCTGAGTATTTCAGATCTTTCAAAATTAAGGAGCGAGACGTCGATACTACAAAGAGAGGAGCCAGACAAGACCAAGTATTTCAAAGATAAAATTGCCAAAAATAAATTGTTGATTAACTCCATTATTACTAACGCTTAACTCTAAGTGGTACAGATTTTTAAATTTCTGCCAGGGGAGCTAGACGTTACTACACAGAAAATACAGGGAGTTAATTGCATTTATTTCAATTACTAAGGGGGAGCCTTACAATGGGTTTTATTTTGAAATAGGGGCCAATCTGAAATTCTTTAGAAGAACTTACTATCGAGAAACTGGATACTAGAATTAATTCGCAATCTAATGTTTCTCGATCGTAAACAGTGTCGGGATCGATTTTGATTAACCGCGATAATTTGCGATCGAAAAATTTGAATTTTTCGTGTGCAAATAGTAATGGGCCTGATCCATTAAATCGCAAAATGTCAAATCACAAGCCCGAAAACAAATCAATGCTAGTTAATAAAAATTTAACTTTTGTCAGTCGAAAAACTTTTTCTCACGCAAAACCTAATCAAAAAAAAAAAAAACAACTATCTCTCGCAAAACTTTCTCAGACGATACAAAATCCTTCAAAAACTTTCAATTTTTCACTCCATATCGTCTGATTAAGGTAGAAATTCGATTCGGTTAACGATTGCGAATGATATAACTTGATTTGCATTTACATTCTGTAGTTTTTCGCATGATTAGTTAAAATTTTTCGACTGTTCTTCAAAAACTAGTTAAACGTATACTGTTTCACTAAAATTGTGGCATGCTTCTTGGATTTTCTGAGTTAAATGCCCTTTTTTTGGATAGATTTCATGTTCTTGATGAAACAGATAGTTTAAATCTTCGGAAAAATCTGCATCTGTGATGTTAAAATGAGTTTAGATGAAATTGGGTTTTGAAGTTTTGAAGCTGTCGAAGAACTTTGTCGATCGCAAATAATCCTAATTGAATTCCAATTCAATTGAGATACTATTTGTGTCGATTTAGTTTTCGATTGCAAAATTTTGATTTAGTCGTCACGATAAAAGATTTAACCGTTACACTTACCATCGAAAAATCCAATTATAATTTTCTGCGAGCGAAAAACCTATGCACTGACTAGACAATTTAGATGCAAATTTTATCGAGCGTAAAACTTACTATCGCAAAATAGAATTTTCGATTTAATTTCAATTTGGTCGCAAAAAGTTAGCAGTGAAAAATTAATTTTTCAACTCTTAATTTTTCGATCGTAAATTTCGCCGCTTAGGACTTAATTGATCGGAAAATTTCTCGACGTTTGACTTAGTCTTTCGTTGACTTATTTCTCGATAAAAATATATCGCAGCGAAAAACTTCTACTTTCAATCGAAAATCACATTCCGCTCGACAAATTTCGAATCGAAAAATTTTATTCAATCGAAGAAAATTTTTCGATAGTAAATTTACCTGAAACGTAATTTCTCGATCGTAAATTTACATGGAATTTTTCTCGATCGTAAAATTGATCGAAGACAGTCACGATTTCAACTTCAACACTTAGGAAATTTTTCTAAGTCTTTTACACTGTAGCTAACAATAGCGGATAAAATTCTTCGATCGTAAAATTTAGACGGAATTCTTTCAATTGAAATCAATGTATAGGAAATCAAATTGCAATTCAATTTTCTCGACCGAAAATTTTCTCGGCATGAACAGTGACTTACTGATTTCATACTTAGCGAAATTTCGAACTATTTTTCACACGACATATATTTCATTCGAAATTACATTCATGCCATCACCATTTTTGAAATTGAACTTACACTATGCATTTGATATGATTTCAATTCACAATTCATCGAACATGCTATCACTTGCGATATTACTATAGTTTGATGAAATTTATTCATATTTCGACCGAAAATAAAATTGATCTAATATACTTTCATATTTCTTATTTTTCAGATGGATCGCTACCCAGATACAACCATATATATGATCACAATATGTACTTGAAGGTTCAGGATACGAACTTTCAGCTCGATCTGAACACGTTTAGGTGTCCAGACGAGATCATCGTATCAATCCTACAAGGCCACCCCATCTGGCATGCATTAACGGTCACTGCATCAGTGCCGATGGTCTATCTCCAGCAATTCTGGGGATACATACAAGGAGTTGTAGCAAATGGGGCATTCTCCTTCACTACACAACTCGGGACGCGGCATATTCACATGAGCAAGAGCCAGTTCAGGATGATGCTGGACTTGCCGCACAACGACAACTACGACCCGCTCTCGACGGACGCAGAGATGATTCAGGACTTCTTGCACATGGGATACCAACCGCCGCTTACAAGATTAGCTCAGGTCCAGAGCAGCGGTATCCCTCACCCCTGGAAGACACTGTTCGGAATAGTGAACAAGTGTCTATCACCCAAACACGCTGGCTTCGACAAGGGCAACGACAATATACTGCGCACGGTCTCGTCTTCGCCAGAAACTACTACTTCGCACAGCTAATCTGGAATGATCTAGCTGAACAGATCCGGCTGAAGGAAAACCGTAGGTCGAAGAACGTGCCCTATGCTCGATGGTTCAATGTGATCATCAGGGAGTTCATGGAGTTACACGCCGAGAACATCCCCCAGCTGCCTCCAGGTGGAAACTACCAGCCGCCAAGGCTTAAGTTTTTCCACAACCCACGGCTCACGGACCTGGACCAACCGTCGATGCCAATTCCACTCAACTTACTCAGGCTCGCCGACCCCGCTGGAGCTGAGTATTAGAGATACTGCCGGGAATACAACTTAACGGAAGAAATGATTAGAGGGCCCCTGGCAGATCACCATGTGAGCCCTCCCCAACACCAACCAAGCCCTGACGACGCGATGATAGACGTCGTTGCTCAGAACTGTTGCAGGCACTTCTTCGCTCAATCTTGAGCCGCAACCAACTCACGTGGTGTCTGGTTCGCAGGCGCAACCTGAGCCTGCCTTAACACCCATAGAGATGAATCCTCAAGATTCGACTCGAGGATTGGGTGGAAGTCTCATACAGTCACAACCTCAAGTGACTGTGAGCCAACCCGCAGAGTCGGTGTCTACTCAAGGGTTGATAACAGGCGACATCAGTCGTCGGCGTCCGCACCCTTTGTGACGAACGAGCAGTTTCAGGCCGCTCTCTCTGCCGCTGTACAGTCAATGGAAGACAAGATCACAGAGAGAGTACTTCAAGCAATCGAGGCATCCCGAAGAGATACCGGGAAAGCACCTGCCTCTGAAGGCCCTTCGTCACAAATCAACCCCACATCTCCAAAACCCACACCCACCGACCCTCTAGCCACTTCCTCCATCCTCATCAATCCATACACAATCCCCATCACCGAGCTCCACGACATTCTCCTCGACCGTCTGATAGGCCTTTCCATCCGATCGCCGCAAGAAGAATCCCTCTATAGGCGATTGGTGGACCATCCTGAGCCACCGACTGACACCTGCCGAGGCCAAAGCTCCCACTCACGGCGCAGACATGACGATCCTGACGATCAGGACCCTCATGAGGGGGAGAAGAGGCCGAGAACATCTACAAGTGGTCAAGAACAAGGCTCGAGCGCTGCACAGACAAGCAATGGAGCTGGCGAAACCCATACTACTCACCAAACCCAAACTACCCACACCACGCACCGCACCGCCCACATCGACCCACCAACCTTTCACCTCAGAACGCCTCCGCCCACACCGCCGATCTACTCAAGCCCCTTGCTTCCGGAAGAAGAAGCAAGTGCTGCAATGCTTGTAGCTCTAGCAGCTACCCAAGCCACTCCCTCAGTCGCTCCAGACCAACCGGGACCCTCTGGACATGGCGTCAATCCACACGAGGTCCTAGACAAGTATATCTTCAAAGGACAGTGGATGACCCATTCCATGCCCGATGAGCATCAAAGGCGACGGCTTCACGACGTTCGGCGCTTTCTACAACAAGCGTCTATAGACCTCGTAATCATAGAAGACGATGAGCTTCAGGAAGGTGAAGACTACGAGCGAGATATCCCAAGGCTACCAGAATTAATCGCTCAACAGGCGGTTCCCTCTCCAAGGCTAACGCCAGGGACCGTTCGGATCGACACGCCATGGGAGAACATCCAAATAGAAATTCCCTTCCTAAAAGAAGTTCGTGAGAATATTTGGAGGTCTCCGGACAGAGTCAAGAAGCCGAACGAGTTCGAGCTTAGAGGGATCTCTCATTGGGATCAGCAGAAGAGGATGACCTACCTCTGGATGCTGACCAAACTAGGACCTGATGTTAGGCTGGGGATGACTAAGGCACAAGCCAAGAGCCATTATAAGAGTCTCTCTCCAATAAGCCAACTACTCAGCGTCTACTGTGACAAAGGAGGACTTCCAACACCTCACTACATCATCGAACGAGTGGACAAGACCCAAGAGGAACTGAGCGAGAGCGACCTACCGTACCTCCCCGCCGATGAAGTATACCATCTTTATCAGCTATACGTGGAGAAGTACAAAGGTCCTCAGGGCTTCATCAAGAAAGAAGGCCCCGAAGGGCTCTACCGGTTCATGATGCGACAAGTCAAGTACTTCGCCACTCACGACCTTCAAATGGCGCTTGAGAGCAATATAAAGAAGGTCAACATGACCCTCCACTCAACAAAGGACCTGAGATCGAAGGGCTTCCCAACAATCACGTGGACATCAGCTCAGTCCTAGGAATCACCTACCACAATCCAATAGCAAAGAAGAATAGGTTGATGCTGAAGACTGAAATCAACAAGTTTTGTGATGGGACGCTCAAGGTCATCAGGAGGAATATCGAGCAGAGGTTGGAAGAAATAAATAGAGACACTATGCTGAGGATCCACAGTTTCGTGAGAGAACAGCGGCTCCTAATGGAATTGCTTGAAGATATCGAGGAGCGACTGGAGCTGAGGATCACGCTGAGGAACTACGAGCATGCGCTGGGCTTGCGCAGATCGTATTACGCCCGACAAGGACAAACGGTACGGAGACGCAATCAAGCACAAAGGGGGAGATTGTAGAATATCATTTGTAATTGTGCTTGATTTCATTAGTTGTCCTTGTAATTAGGGGCGTTTTGTATAGTAGTCCTTAGATTAGGACTAGTTTGATATTTATACAAAGTTTGTTTGGTATAAATACATGTAAATCAATTGAGCTTAATAGAGAAAGTTTAGAGAATTGATCCGAAGGGCTTGCAATTCGATTTCTAGAGAGAGAAACAACAGTAACTTTCTCACTCTAATTGAATTCTCTCTAGTGTTCTTAACTTGAGTTTTTCAATCGAATTCAATTGATTATCTAAACGATCGAATTACTATGACTTCTAGCCTAGGATCGTAGAGTTGTTAATCGTAGGACCTAACAAATACTTATGCCGTGTGGAGACGATAATATTTTGGCGTACCGCTGAGCTGGGTAGTTCTAGATTATTGTGATTTTATACTCGTTGAGGAGTCGAGGTTGGTACTCATATGACACCTGACGGCAGACAGGCGTGATCGATCTGTCTACTCGGGCGTGAACGTCCCGAGGTGCAAAACCGTCGTGATTTTTATTTTAGCGGAGGGAGCGACCTGACAGGGCAGTTGCGTGAACGTCAAAACGCTGTCGGCATAGGCTACCGCTTACGGAAGAGCGACCTAGCAGGGCAGTTGCGTGAACGTCAAAACGCTGCTAGTGTAAGCTTCCGTTATGTTATAGGTGCGCGAGGTGTCGAGTCTGACCTAGGGCCCTGTATTGTGTGATTTGAGATAGGAAAGTGGCAAAGAAAGAGTTAACATTGCATGTGAGATATTGGGATCGGGAATGAGCGTTCACGTGCATACATGCATTTTTATTCACCTACTGGGCAAATCGCTCAGTGTTTACGTGTTGTAGGTACTAAGTCTGACGCCGACGCGCGTCAAGACTGAGGCGGCTGGTGGCGGTGCTCCACGGACTTTTGAGGGCGGGGCGGTACATGGATGAAGACCTGTGGGGCGGCTTAATATTTTTGTTCTTTTGGCGTTTTTGGGGCTACGGCCTTTGTATAGGTTAACAGTGTAAACGATATTTCGTTGTAATATATTATAATTTTAATTAGACGGGCCTTCCGCGGCTTACATTGCGGAAATCCGCCACTAACCTTACTTAGAAAAATGAGGGTCGCTACAGGTGGTATCAGAGCTTAGGCTCCAGATTCTGCAGACTATCCATGTACTGCCGCTCAGAAGCCTGGAGAACTAGCATGGCCTGTAAGTTCAATACTCGATTTTGTTATTATGTGTTATTTGATAGGTACTTTACGAATAACTGTAGATAGGAAATGATGAGAGAACGGAGAGAGAGCATGTAGGTGAATAATCATCTACAACACGTAAATAACTTCGGGTTAATGATTGATGATATGCCTTCATGATTTAATTTGATTTATGTGCTATCATGTTCTATGAATTTTATTTGACCTAGGTGAAATTTTCGGATATTACATGTACACGAAAACCATAATTTCGGGGTTAGAATGTGTGTTGACATTTCTTGTCTATATTTCATATGTGCTTAGACTTGTAAGAATAAAACAATTTCGAGTAGAGGAATTAACTCTTCGAGTAATTGAACTTATTTTGAGTCTTTACAATTTCTGTGGAATAATGAGGAAGTTCGGGTAGATGAGATGAGATTATATACAGGTAGCATAATGTTCTTGAACATAAGCAGAAGAAAATTCTTGAGCAGGGAATTTCAATTGTAGAATGATCAGGAATGAATTTCGGGTGGTATGGACATCTTTATGTGGTTTGGTGTGATTTTAAAATAGCTTACGTTTTTGCATTTGATTCAATTAAATGTTTAGGACTTTTAACTCAAATTCGGGCAGTTTAATTTGTAAGTTATTTAGCTTGAATTTTCTGATAACTCAAAGTAGAAATTCGGGTGGCAAGGCAATTAGCGGCGAATTTGGGAATTTCGGGTATTTGAATTTTTGTGTCCTTTCTAGTTTAATCTCGGGCACTAAGTGTTAGTAATTAAAGGCACAATTTCGGGTAGCTTAACTTGTACGTGACCTAGTTTTGATTTTTTGGGTAGTTCAATTTGATTTTCGGATAGAAAATAAACTTTCGGACCTTAGTTAATTTCGTCGAACTAGAGTTTGCTGAGTATTGGTTTTGATGGAATTTTCGGGTAACTTAATGTGCATGTGATTTAATTTAAATCTTCGGGTGGTACAAATTTGAAAATTCGGGGGTGATATCATCTCGGCGATTTTGAGCAATTTCGGGCATTTACATGGCTTTTGATTCTTGTGAGGTATTGGAGACATGTTTTCGTGCATATAACCTATCTTCATTCTTGCTAATTTATGAATTATATAGCATGCATTTTCGGGTCTAGGGTATTGGAAATAGTAAATTAATTATACTTTTTAGATAGTGAAAGTTGTGTGACACAAAGTTTTTGGGTCCATTTTAAATCCCAAGATAAGTGAGTGGATTTTCGGGCGATAGAACCATTGGGTTTCAATTTGTGGGCATGCCATTTTAATATATATATATATATATATATATATATATATGTATATCTTCTCGGATAGCTAATTGAAATTCGAATCTTAGAGATGAAATTCGGGTAAGTAGAATTACGAGTAAGATTGGATTTTTGTCGAGCTTAGTATATTTTCCTGCGTTGACAATTGACTTAATTTTCGTGCGTGGTCTGAAATTGATCTTCGGGCGGTTAGGTTGATTTCGGGCCTTAATATTTTCGGGTAAGGATCACCGAGCAGTGTCAAAATTCGGGCGTTGACTGAAATTCGGGTCTTGTCTGAATTTTGACTGCATATCGGATTATTCGGGCCTTAGATATTTTTCGGGTAGGCTTTAATTTCCGGGCAATGAGATTCTTATGGGTAGAGTTGTAATATGTCGAGCATATTATTTTCGGGTCAAGGGATTTATTTAGGTTGGAAATTCGGGTAATTAAATTTCGGGTGATAAAATTTGGGCTTCAATACTTCAGGGTGTTATGATTTTCATCGGGCTTAGTAATTTTAGCAGTGACAAAATTTTGGTCCTCGTCCGAATTATAACTGCGAATTAGAGTTTTGACTTTACGTACTATGTTCGGATAAAACATAAATTTCGAGTAGAGCTGGAATATTTTGAGGAAAATAATTATTTAGGTATAATACGGTATTATTTTATTCAAGTACGCCTAGAGTGCGCAGCGGAAGCGTGGTAGAAATAGGAATAAGTAGGCCTAGAGAATGTAGAAAATATGTGGTCGAGTCTAGACATAGAGAAAGTGTTGATCCTAGAAAGCTGGGCTACACATTTAAATGTGTCGCCTAAATTTAGTAGGAAACAGCATTAATAGGGTACAAATAAACCAGGGATAAGAGAAGTCGTTACCCCGAGTTTCATCAGTCGGCGAATTTCGGGGGCGAAATTCTTTTAAGGGGGGAGGATGTAATACCCGCAAAATTTAAAGTGGGATTATGATATGAAATTTCAAGATTTATTAGCGAAGAAAATATTAGGAATAAAATTTCTAAGGAATATTTATGAACGATAATTTGGATGAAACCAATATAATAATTAGGTCGGAGGATTAAATATAATAATATGTACCGAAATCCTAAGAAAGGCCCAAATAAAGAATGTGTAAGAATAGTAAATAGACTAACAAGGCCCAAACGAATAAAATTGATAAGTATGACTAATTGATGAGTCATTTAATTGTGAGACATTACACGTGGACATTTAGTACACTAATATAACATGAGAGGAGAAATTTACTTACTTAGCCCTAAGGTAAGACACGTCGACCAATCACCTAATCATAACCCTCTTCTTTCCCAATACTTAATATAACATATTTGTCAACTATTATTGAGGAAAACACATACACGAGCAAAAGGTGGAAAATATTTAGTAAAAAGGCAGTGCATATCTAACGAGAAAAAAGGAAGAGTTCAGCGAGCTTAGGATTTTAACAGTTCGAAAGCTATATTTTTAAAGTAAGGTATATTTCTTAAACTTGGGGTTCTGATATATATATATATATATATATATATATATCTTGATAAGAAGATTTTCGTTAATGTTGTGGAGTTTTCGTGATTACCATAGACTCTTCGTGATTGTTATATTAAGGTCAGATATCAGACTTTGAAGTGGCTATATTGTTAGACTTTCGTAATTTATATCTTTTACTTAGGTGTTGATCGAAGCATAAAGGATGAAATCATGTTCACATGTGTGCTTATATGTTTTCGATATGTTACTTGATCTATATATGAAATATGTGATGTTAAATTGAAGTTTACGTGGCCTAGGTAATTTTCATATTTGCTAATGTTGTTTTATTATTTTATGAGAGTATGGATTAGTTCTCGGAAGTTCGAAATGCATATGTGAATTTTTGAAGCACGATCTTTACATGGAAATCCACATTTTGAGTCTTAATTACGTGTTTATATTTATATGTTATTATTTCTTAGGAAATGAAAAGCTTTCGGCGTATGAGCACTTTGAATATTGAGACAGTGTTTTAGGGTTGTCGGTAGCCTTGCCCCTTTTGAGTCTGGAATATTAACGGGTGATTGGGTTGGTGACTTTGATCTTAGGAAGACTTCAGCACTTAGTTAATTGTTTAATGAAAGTTTTCGGTGTTAAAGTAATATTCCCAAGGTTATCGGTATTACCTAAATGTACAATGTTTTCAGCATTAATTAGGGTTTTCATTATTTTAGGGTTTTTAGGATTCTTAGGGTTTTCAATAGTTAGGGTTATGGAATTCGAAATTTATGCAATTTAACAAATATATTGAGGTGATAATGATTCCTTATATTGCTTTACACCAGACTTTTCTATATCCTATTGATCAGAGGTTCGTCATTTAGAGAATTCACCAGACATCGTGACTAATCTTATCAGGGGGACAGGTAGGTGAATTATTCATCTACAATGCGTAAACACTTATTTGAATTACGTGATTTTATGCGCTTCAATGATTTACGTGATTTATGTGTTTAACGCACGTTTCATGTATTATCACGTTTAGATGCATAGCATATGCATATCATATAACAGAGGTGAGATACTTATGTCGTGTGGAGACGATAATATTTTGGCGTACTGCTGAGCGGGGTAGTTCAAGATTATTGTGATTTTATGACTCGTTGAGGAGTCGAGGTTGGTACTCATATGACACCTGACGGCAGACAGGCGTGATCGATCTGTCTACTCGGGCGTGAACGTCCCGAGGTGCAAAACCGTCGTGATTTTTATTTTAGCGGAGGGAGCGACCTGACAGGGCAGTTGCGTGAACGTCAAAACGCTGTCGGCATAGGCTACCGCTTACGGAAGAGCGACCTAGCAGGGCAGTTGCGTGAACATCGAAACGCTGCTAGTGTAAGCTTTCGTTATGTTATAGGTGCGCGAGGTGTCGAGTCTGGCCTAGGGCCCTGTATTGTGTGATTTGAGATAGGAAAGTGGCAAAGAAAGAGTTAACATTGCATGTGAGTTATTGGGATCGGGAATGGGCGTTCACGTGCATACATGCATTTATATTCACCTACTGGGCAAATCGCTCAGTGTTTACGTGTTGTAGGTACTAAGTCTGACGCCGACGCACGTCAAGACTGAGGTGGCTGGTGGCGGTGCTCCACGGACATTTGAGGGCGGGGCAGTACATGGATGAAGATCTGTGGGGCGACTTACGATTTTTGTTCTTTTGGCATTTTTGGGGCTACGGCCTTTGTATAGGTTAACAGTGTAAACGATAATTCGTTGTAATATATTATAATTTAGGAAAAAGTTTTAATTAGACGTGCCTTCCGCGGCTTACGTTGCGAAAATCCGCCACTAACCTTACTTAGAAAAATGAGGGTCGCTACAAATATCTTCCAAAATTGGGTCGAGATCTAAACAAAAAGAAAAAGAAAGACCGGTCTTTGATCGATAAAGATCGCTGAAATGTCCTCGTTTGTCCAGAATCCGCCGTTTATAACCGTCTTCCTTGCCTTTTTTATTCTTTCCACCACCACCGTTCGGTCAAAGTGTTTCCGTCGTCGAAGACTCTGCCCATCTGCCTCGGCCACGAATTCCTGTCCCATAAAGTGTTTCCGCGCCGATCCGGTCTGCGGAGAGGACAACGTGACGTATTGGTGCGTTTGCCCCGACGTGCGGTGCGCAGGCGTGCGCGTGAAGAAGCTAGGCTTCTACGAGGTCGGCAATGGAGGATCCGGCCCGGCGGGTCAGGCGCTGTTGCTCGTTCACATCGTATCGTTGATATTGATTGGCGGTCTCCTATTGTTCGGCCTCCTTTAACAAAGGATTGTCCCGCGGTACTTTCTTAATTTGTTACTGTTTTTTTAGGTTAGAATTTGGGCATTCAGTTTTCGATTGTGGTGCTAACTGAGGGATAGGAGATGATGATGATGATGATGCTCTTTATTCATTTGTGTAAATGTCGCCTTTATTGATTTGATCCATTGTTTAAGACAATGCATATATGCAGTTATTATTTGATAAATGGTAACATCGGCGATCATCTTTTTATGTACTTATACCATAGGCTCTGCTCTGCACTGCACTGCACTGCTTTTACTTTGTTTTACTTTTAATCTAGTTGAAATTCATTCCCTTGGATGAGTGTTTTCTGTGAAGTTTGTCCCGATAAATCTTACGGTCCCCGTTTACGAATGATATTGGTAGCCCTTCCATATCCATGTATTATCTGAAGTCGCCACCAACATAAGTGACACTTTGACAAATCTATATATCACGTGTATGTATTCGTTTATGTATCTGTTGTACAAAATCCATCCCTCTAATGATGATAAAAAAAATGCAACAGAAATAAAGCTGTTTAATCAAATGTCTTAACAAACCATTTGTACATATATTACCCTATGATGATTGTTGAGCAACCAACCTTGCAGTGTAAAGTTTGTCTTTTAGCTCCATCACGTGTAGCCAATGCTCCTTAGCTTGTTCAAAGGCCTCGGCCTCCAACTCTCCCAACTGAGTGCACAACCTCTCTTCTGCTTCCTCAGCGACTATCAGCCTCCTCAGAACTCTCTTCAGCTCTCTTTTCATCTTTTCTTCTCTCTCTATGCTGCCTTTCAACTCCCTCTCTAATTCATCATTCCTTTTCCGCAATGCAACAGCCTCTTCATACATTATTTGGGCCATGATCGTCTGAGATGTATGTGTGTGTGTCTCTACTATTTGTGTGAAATAAGAAAAACGGTTCCTTTGAAGTAATTTGTAAGAAACGATTAGTTGGGAAGAAAATGAGCTGTGGTCAATGTTCAATATGTAGATGCTTGTTTCTTTGAGGGAAGTTCGCCCTTTCCCAAGTCTTCGCCTTATATGGAACTCTACTTAATTGATTAATTCTTAAGCTTTCGAGGTTGAATATACTTTATTCATATGTATCATGTATGTGAATGCATGGGCCGGCACGTTGATTATTTTCACATGGGAGGCGAATTTTTCCTCCAATTTGGCATTATGTTGCATGTGAACCAAATATACAAAGTTGACATTATTTTACAAGCCAGCCAAAATATATCTGATGCGGGTACGATCCCGATCAACAAGATTTTGGTCCGAAAAATAAATGTTGAAGGATGAAACGGACTGGTTGCTTATTTTAGTGTGTGTTTGGATCGATATTTGTGTGCTGAAAGAGAAAGAGACACAGATTTACGTGGTTCGGATAGGTATCCTACGTCCACGGGCCCCCGGAAATAGTATCACTATTCACAGTCAAGATTTATACCCTCAAGCTCACTTCTCTCGTTATGTTGCTTTAATGGTGGAGTGTTTTCTACAGCAAAATCTCTAAGTCACGATGTGTTCTGCTTGAATCTGATATATCTTTTTCCATATCTCTCCCCCCATATAGCCGTTTGTCTCCTGCGTCCAGCTGGCTTCCTTTTGGGACCACTTGACAGCAGTTTCTGGTACAACCTAGGGTGAATAGCAGCTGCAGATGTACTATTGTCAGATCGGCGTAGCCTCCTTCTGGTTGTAATATCACCCACTCATTGCTTTCCACGTGTCTCCTGGTCGGCCATGTACAACGTTTTCCTTTCAAAATATCTCGTAGTCAAAGCCATTTACATTCCTTCCGTAGATTACTTAGGGCTCCCAGCTTTCCCTCCTATCTGCCCCATATCCCGAAAGTTACTCCTTGCAGGTTGTCAGGTTATGAGGAATGCCGGATCGAAGATCACCCCTATCAAGATCGATCGTTCAATACGTGTTGTGTAGACTTGCATGTTCAACTTAGTAATAAATGATGAACTCGGATTCAAATTATTGAAGGTTAGTATGGACAAACGCGCACAGCACAAATCAACAACGAGGTCGGAATACTTTTCTATTTATTTTTTTTCAAAGATGAGTTTTGTGAGTCTGTGTTGTTACCAAATATAAACGTAAGAGATAGAGATGATGGGATTATATAGTTACATCTACTACTTCGCATGCAAATAAATTCGAAGATCTATGTAATAAAAGCATATAATTTTCCAAAAGGTAACCAACCTCGCGGGATCGCGACCCTTTGTCCCGGCCATTACGTGTGTCGCCCAGGGCATGAGGGGCATGATGACTTGACGTCATCCTCACCTTCCTCCGGCTTATCACCGGCAGTCTGTTCGGGGTTCCAAATTCAACGATGGCAACTAAACACGAGGGTTGCGCTCGCTGCGGGACTTAACCCAACACCTTACGGCACGAGCTGACGACAGCCATGCACCACCTGTATCCACGTTCCCGAAGGCACCCCTCTCTTTCAAGAGGATTCGCGGCATGTCAAGCCCTGGTAAGGTTCTTCGCTTTGCATCGTATTAAACCACATGCTCCACCGCTTGTGTGGGCCCCCGTCAATTCCTTTGAGTTTCATTCTTGCGAACGTACTCCCGAGGCGGGATACTTAACGCGTTAGCTATAAATGATCATGTACTCAAGAGTTAGTTACATTGACCTCGGAGAACGACATGAAGCAACGGAGAGTATATATATCCCGTAAGATCCCGGCCCGTTATTGAAGTGGTTTCCTACTTTGGAATTTAATCTAACAGTTAGAGTGCGTGGTAGTATTTATTATATCTGAAGAATTTTGGATAGAAGAGGATGAGAAGAAGATAATTAGATGATATGAAGAAAAAGAACGATCGAGCTCGATCGAGAGATGAGAAATAGAGAGCGAGAGGTTGAAGACGAAGATTAATCTGATTTCTTTTGCTTAATTCCCACGATAGTTGCATAGATTATTTATATAATATAATACTTGGCCTTACTATATAATAACCCAATAAATACATCATACAATATTTATAGTAATTCTTGGTCCACTTGGAAGTTGGAAGCCCAACAACTTCATACGAGCCCAACCCAATTCTCGGGTCCTAACATTACCCCGCCGTTGAAGACATCCTCGTCCTCGAGGATGTACGAGTAAACTTCTGACATAGTGAGTATCAAGCCCGAGAGGAAACCACGTCCATCGCATTGCTGCACATGTTGCATGTTTGCCACGATCGAATGGCCGATATCTTCTTGCTAGCTCACGGACATTCACAGCTGCCTTGCCCGATTTTCGCAGCCCGACTGCTACTACAGCCTTTCCGAACTGCTAGGTACCATTGAATGCATGAAGTTCAGCACCAGACCACCTAGATCCCTCTGCTTCTCTTCTATCTTGTCAAATGATTTTCATAGAGTTGAGGTTGCTTTCACCATGCAATTCTCATTAATCGGCTCATCAGGAAGATAAGTAGCATGTCTTCTGGCAGAGATAACACTTTTTCCCCGATCAAATGGCATGTTATGATCAGCAGAAACCCAATTGAGTTTGTTAAAAATAACATCACATTCAGCTAGTGGGTGACGGAGTACTTTATCCACTTCTTCATTAGGACCCATATGAATAAACTTTGCAACGTGCAGATCTGCAGCCCTCTCATAATCGTCATCACATAACCCTGATGTCGCAATTACTTCAACATCAAGCATCACCGCTTCCACCTCATTCACAATCGCTGCAACATCAACCGACAACGAGCCATCCGCAGCCAACACTGGTTCAGCTTCAGTCTCACCCAACCCGGACGAGTTCCCATCCTCAGCCATCAGAGAGTCCTCACCCACACTCATCACAAATTCAACCTCACGCACCGGCTCGACCTCAATGAAGGACAATTCAACCTCAGTCGGCACTTCCACATCGCCCAACATCGTCGAGTCATCCATCAATCCTGATAGCATAGATTCATCACCAATCAACTCATCAGCCTCAATCTCGTCAACCACAACCTCATCATTAATCAACAGAGAATAATTTCCAATGAACAGTGAATCAACCTCAGGCTTAGAAGACGTCGAGAATTGTTCGTACATGTTCATGCTACCGAGTTCGCGGAGTACTTACTACCTGTAAGGTGTTTGTATATTTCGTTGACCCAGAGAGAACTCATCAAGCTGCTGTTTCATCTCCCGGAACGAGACCAACATAGCTTCGTGATTGGCTTTTCCTCAATAGACATAGCTTCATTCAATTTCTGATATTCCTCAGGCTCCCCTAGCGAATAACCTGCCATATTTGAATCCAAATCCGAGAATCGTCGGCTCTGATACCACGTTGTACGATCCCGGCCGGTTATTGAAGCGGTTTCCTACTTTGGAATTTAATCGAACAGTTATAGTGCGTGGTAGTATTTATTATATTTGAAGAATTTTGGATAGAAGAGGATGAGAAGAAGATAATTAGATGAGATGAAGAAGAAGAACAATCGAGCTCGATCGAGAGACGAGAAATAGAGAGCGAGAGGTTGAAGACGAAGATTATCTGATTTCTTTTGCTTAATTCCCACCATAGTTGCATAGATTGTTTACATAATATAATACTCGGGCTTACTATATAATAACCCAATACATCATATAATATCTATAATAATTCTTGGTCCACTTGGAAGCCCAGCAACCTCGTACGAGCCCAACCCAATTCTCGGGTCCTAACACATCCCTGCTGTTTAGTAGATTTACGCATCTCCAGGAGATTGAATATGGTAGATATCCAAATCTGCGACTGCATATCATCTTCGAAGAGTAACTTTATGATCCCATTGTTAGTCTTCAAGCAAATAGAACCCCTTCCTTGTTCACGTTGGGTACTCTCCTGTGTAACGTTTGTGACCTTATCTGAGGGAAAAAAGAATTACATTTTTGTATATTTCGAAACTAATTTCTGTTGCTCATTAAGATATGCAGTATAGATGTGTATGTGATGTACATTCTTTGGCAAAATGCAAAACTCCACCAAAGTATTTCTTCCTGAAGCTGAACACGAGGTGGTTGTTCTTAAGGTACACACTCTCGCGCATTCTTTGCATCCTGATAATAATTAACCAGTTATTTCAATATCTGTTGGATCTATCTATACTTATACAATATGCACACACATATATATATGTACATAAGTATAGCATAAATGTACTGTATCTGTGTATCTTCAATAACGCACCTGAAGGCAAAATTATACATATCTCAGCTCCTACCCGAAGCATATCTTGATTTCTTAATAAGGAGTCTTGCATAACTCTTGATTGGAGTATAGAAGCCCCTCTTAGACCTGGTAAAATATATTTAATACTTTTTACTCTCTATATATTGTAAAGTAAAAAAAAACCAAGTGTGTGTTACATATGATTGGATGTTTATTACATGTTGCTGCGGTAGCTGTTACTGCTATCATATCAATGGGGCTTTGAATAGCTGCCCCAGAGCTGATAGCTGATCTGACACGCGATCTCTGTGCGCCGAGTGACTCTGCTGCTTCAGCGCAAACGGTTGTTAACAACGAAGCAGCTGAAGAAAGCACGTTTAACATATTCAAATCCCCTCCTTTAATTTCCAAGTCCTTTGCTTGCAAACTGCTACTGATCCCAGAAATAGCAGCAGCTAATTGGGTAAGAGAAAGAGCTGCGTGAACTTGCGTCATGCGTAAACGTGCTTCTTCTTTCTTCTTGTTTCTGTGCAGCCTCAGTAATCCCCTTAGAGATTTGCAGCTCAATCTCGCCAGGTCCATCTATAATACATACATACATTGATCTGATGTTACTTTGTCGTTAGCTAAGCTGTATTTAATTTAAAAGCTGAATCATTTGTCTGTACCTTAATGCTGTTGTCATGCTTAGTGATGAACATAGACTGCTCCTCCGAAATTTTGAAGCTATCATCAGAATCTTCTTCATCTTGTTTATATCTGGTCATGGGCTGTGTGATAAGGCAAGCATATGCATTATTCTGTCAGTTGTATATAGAAAGAATAATCAAACTTCTTGATGGTGATGATGATGATGGATGATGATGAACTTCATACATTTGAAGGAAATATTTGTAGGAAATCAGATGCAGACGGGCTCCATGATCTACTGAGAAACTCCATTGCATTGTACGGGCTAATCGGTATCTCAAGTTTCTGGTAAGAACACAAACTCTTTACTCCATTTATTAGCAGCAGTTGGGCAAAGAAAAGGAATGAATATATGTGGTTTTTGTGAAGTATTTACCAGTGATGAAGAAATATTCCCTATTTCTGTGTCGTTCCTCATCCTAACCATTAATTACCCTATAAGGGGAAAAACACTACATGAGGAAAGAGATCTAATCAATGAAAACGAAAAATTATAGCCATATATATCATATCAACTTACCTTAACTAGTATTTACTTGGTTTATGTGTTCTAGACCTCAATTTCCATTTGGCTCATAGAAGGAGACGGTTTTGTACTTGCACAATTAGCAAAGAAGTTACTAGAATTTAATCTGGGGAAACACTTATCCAGCGCTGCTGCTTTTTATGTACGTCATAGTGAGAATTATATATATTAATTTCCTTACAATGTACATCTTCCAAGAAAAGTGGATGTAGTGAAGAACTCGACTTTTCTTTCACATGAGTGCATGTAATAATTTTACTATATTATAGGACCACATCTCAGTTGGAAAGGGAGGGCTTGTTTTGATAAATGTGCACTTGCTTCATTTGGATAGGAGATCTTGATTCTTGGCCTGTATTACATGGTCAATTTGCTTGGATCAATGAAGTTGATATCGTCACGTGGCTTTCCTAAATATGAAATGTAATAATTGGACAGATGATAATTTCAAGAATCCATATGTGCCTGCCTGCCTGCCTATCTTATTTTATGTATGAAGCCTTTTTAGCATATAGTACGAAATTAATTAAGATGTAAATGAAGATTTGCCCACCGTTCGGACTTCGGTTTATTCACTACATTTTTATCTAGCGACGAGGAAACCACATTCCACAGTTTCCTGTAAATTGTTTACCGAGAAGCCCGAGATGGGCACGTCCCGTTGCATAAGGAACAGTTGGGTAATTTTCATGTATATATTTATCTATCAATTTTATTAGGGAATTTAAAACTATTCCAATTATATCCTCTAACATCAATTTTAATATACTTATAAATAATATAAAACTAGTTTTTTGCCCGTGCATTGCACGGGTCATAAATATGTATAATTATTTTAAGTTGATTATACAAATTATTTATAGTTAGAGATGAATAATATTATGATTACATATCTATAATCATATGAATGATTGTTGATTTTTTAAGACATAAGGAATGTAATTGAGCGTCACAATTATAACCTAATTTACAAACATCAAACTAATATATAACTGGGGTTTTTAATGAAATTTAGCAGCGTGAATATTTAATTTAGAAGTTTCGAAATATTAATCTGAAATTTTGGGTGACAATAAAAATTAGGAGCTTCGAAAATCAATGGAAGTAAATTAAAGGCACGAAGGATTAGTAAAGAAAATACACGGAAATAAAAAAATTATTCAAATCATAAGAAGAATTCGGACAACAAGGTTGCTTTTTCGGGTGAGCCATGAATTTTCGGATGAAACCCAAGCTTGGAATTTTCAAACACATTATATATATAATATATATATATATAATATAATATATATATACTTATGTTACTAAGAGATGAATGATAATTAGAAATTAATAAAATATTATATATGAGAGTGAACTATACCTAACCCATCAGGAAATCTCGTCACCTACTTGTCATCATGTGACCGAGTTTCAACTATAATTATGTGGCGCCCCGCCACCCTTTCTGATACCCATTCTCATGACCATCTATGATATAATATTGATAGCATGCAAAAATGAGTATAATTTTTTTTCCTTTTATATAAAGAAAATCATACTGTACATGACAAAAAGTTTGTTCAGGTCCGAAATACATGGGAGGTGTCCACCCTCATACATAAGCGCAACAAAACAAATCTAACGGCTCGCCACAATGTCGTCATCTATGTACATACCACCCTCAAAAGCCCGTGGAAGTCTAAAAAAGTCAGCCTTGCCATCTAGAGCGACCATATACCGTGCTCGCGCGCACCTACAACACATAAAAATAGAGAATGAGCTATAAACCTCAGTAAGTGAAAACTATGCATGTCGTGCACGTGTCAGCCCCGCAAAGGCATCTGCGCTAATGCTTCTCAACTCTCGTATTTCAGTCTCGTTCTCATTTCACTCAGGGCCCTCGGCTAGCTGACTATGCCCGAGGTTTCCCTCGGTTGCCCCTTCCCAGGTCGTCCCTCTGCTATGCGGTAGCCTATGCTTGTAGCCTACACTAGGGTTTCCCCTAGTCGCTTCTTCCTGGTCGCATCCTCTAGGTCGCACCTCACCGCTAATAAGGTAGTTGCCTAAGTAAATATATAAATATAACCGACGATGTAGCACGCCGCCAAGGTGCCATAGAAGTAACCCTGACTCAACTGTGAGTCGACATCAAATGCCTATATCGGCAAATATCATTCGCACTCAGGCGATCAATATAGTGCACGCCAACATCTCGAAATACCCCAAATGAAACGTGCGAGCACATGATTATGCTCCGCGAATTATATGATAAATTACTCACTTAGTATGCATTTGCATGTCAGAAATAATTCACGTCACATATGTAACACACCCCAAAAATACTTCCAAAAGGTTCAAAGTTTTAACTTATATTATCTATGAAAAATAGATACATGTCAAAAGCCACCCTCCACCCTTTCAAAGTTTGGCCCGTTTATGTACAAGTCAAAAGTTGATAAACATGCTACGCGAGGGACTAGCCAAAAATGCATTCGATGATTACTATATACATACGCTACGCATAAACTCGAATTTGTCAAAAACAAAAGTCCTAAAGTATCCATGAGCCGGCCACAGGTCGTCCCTCACATGCGCCGCCATAGCCCTGTCATAATCGTCCCATCCGCTAAGTATTTCCTCCCGAAGAAGGATCTGAAAAAAATATAATAATGGGAGTGAGTCAACAGACTCAGTAAGTACAATAGAACATGCATATATAAGCCCCAAATACGTAATTATGCAAACAAGAAAAATAGAGCACCAATCAACGACCACCACATCAATCAAACACAACTCTTAAGCAACAACACTCTTACCGGCCACAAAAACACTCCGACCCATCGGCCACACACACACTCCGACCCAGAGCTGCTGTACTTAATCATTCGGCCCACATTGGCCCCAAGACACACACTCACAGTCAACGGCCCACATTGGGCCCTAAGTCAACACTACAGAGTCACGCGCTTACACACGGTGACTCCATCAGCCAAACACATAAGTTCCAAGCACAACGAATAATCCACCCACTCACATAACACAAGTAATAAATCAATCGCTAAAGCAATGCATAAGATAGACAATCCATTAATGTAATGAGAGTAAAAGCCATAATATTCTAGAGCTAAATTCCATAACGACTCGTAAGCCGTTCAACAGCTCAAGATCGAGTCGATACATCAACATAATATGCATTTGAATTATATATATACAAGTTCTACTCCCTCGTACTTAGCTCGGAAAAAGCATAACGTTTGTTCTTCCAACCCCTAAAGAAAGTCGACCTCCTTATTGCTTCGTCTTATTGCTCGAACTTTGCCTTGTTCCGTAACTACCAATATCATAGCGCAAGCCATCGAGAAGTGCCTTAAGATTGCATGCCACTCTCATGGACATTTAAACAAACACTTGGCGAGCAAAATACTACCCATAAGCCTTAGAACCTCATTAATTCAATTCTTCCCCAATTATCAAGCTTCTCACAGAATTAAGCATATACATATTCCTAACATACTCCAAGAATGCTTATTAACCCTTCAACATCATCATACCAAGACCCAAATCGAAATACCCAATAAAATCCGAAACCCTAGTTTCCTACTCATACTTCCATCCACAAAAGATAAACTAGAAGAAAGAGACGAGGTAAAGACTTTTTTTACGTAATATTTAAGCCTTTGATCTAAAAATCTTGCTTAACCCTCCATAGATAGCATCACGTCATCTCTCCCTCTTCCTTGGCCAAAAACGTGTGTGAGAGATCAAATGAGAGGTGAGAGGTGATACTAATATAATGTCTTTATTTGCTAGTAAGTCCTCCTTCCATTTTTTTATTTATTTTCCACCCTAAACTTATTTAAGTAGACAACTTATTCCTTATATTTTATTTCTTTCATTACCCCTTATTTTCTATATTCTTTTTCTTGGTAACTGGGGAAAGCCGATGGTGAAACCCCGGGCCGACCCACTGCTTGCTAAACAGGCCGACCAGGTCAATCGCACATCTCTGGGCCTATGTGGGCAGGCCTAGGGAAATGTCACAGGGATGAGATTCGAATCCAGGACCTCTCCCAACATGACCCTAAGCGCCTCAGCTTGACCAGTAGAGCCAAGCCTCATCTGTTATTTTCTATATTCTCAATTCTACCTTAAGATTAGTTAAACTAATATTATTATTATTATTATTATTACTATTATTTTATCCTAAAAAAAGTGGACGTTACATTCTTCCCTCGTTACAAAAATTTCGTCCTCGAAATTTAATTGGAACTTACCGAATAATTCAGGGTATTGGTGCCACATGTCATCCTCCTTCTCCCATGTCGCTTCTTCGACTTTGTGGTTGCTCCAAAGGACCTTCACAAGTAGAATCCTCCTAGTGCATAGTTCTCTTACCCCTCGATCAAGAATTTGTACCGGTCTTTCATAATAGGTCATATCATCTCGAAGCTCAACCGTGTCGTAGCTCAAAATATGTGAGGAATCTGGTATGTATTTCCTCAACATGGATATGCGGAATACGTCATGGACTCCATGTAATGCTGGAGGTAAGGCCAACCTGTACGCTATCTGTCCAACCTGCTCGATTATCGGAAAAGGACATATATACCTCGGGTTTAACTTACCTCGTTTACCAAATCTTACTACGCCCTTTGTAGATATCGCCCGAAGGAATACCATATCACCAACTTGAAATTCTAATTCACGACACCGAGTATCTGTATAACTCTTCTGTCGATCTTGGGCTGCTTTCATTCTTTGCCTGATCAACTCAATCGCTTGATTAGTTTCCTGAATTAACCCAGGGCCGATTACCATCTTTTCCACCGTCTGTTCTCTCAGTTCATCCCAATGTATTGGAGAACGACATTTGCGTCCGTACAATGCCTCATATGGTGCCATCCTAATGCTTGAATGGTAACTATTATTATACAAGAATTCAATCAAAGCAAGATAGGAATGCCACGCTCCTTTGAGATCCAAAACACACGCCCGTAACATATATTCCAAAGTTTGAATGGTACGCTCCATTTGCCCATCAGTCTGAGGGTGATAAGCTGTACTAAAAGCCAATTTAGTACCTAGCGCCTCACGTACTTTCTTCCAGTATTGGGATGTAAACCTTGGATCGCGATCCGAAATGATTGTCCGAGGTATACCATGAAGCCTCACGATCTCCTCAATATATAATTCCATCAATTTCTCCATGCGTAAGTTATTTTGATAGGTATGAAATGAGCAGATTTCGTTAGTCTATCCACAATAACCCAAATAGCATCATGTCTTTTCTTTGATCTCGGTAATCCAACAACGAAGTCCATAGATACGTCGTCCCATTTCCACTCGAGAATATGCAAAGGATGTAACTTTCTTGCAGGGTGTTGATGCTCTGCTTTGACTTGCTGACAAATAAGACAACAGTTGACATGTCGCACGATGTCGTTTTTCATTCCATGCCACCAAAATTGCGCTCTCAAGTCACGATACATCTTGGTGGTACCTGGATGAACGGAATAAGGGCTACCGTGAGCCTCAGTAATGATCAATTTCCTTACATCTTCAACGTCAGGCACACATAGTCGGCCTTGGAATTTGAGAATTCCATCAGGTACAATCTCGAAGCCTTGAGCCACACCTTCTTCGACTCTTTTTCTGAACTCCATTAGTGTCAGATCTAGGAGTTGTCCGTCCTTAATTTGTTGTAGTAGTGTGGGCTGTAGCACTAAAATGTTTAGACTATCCCCAGAATTTTGGGGAACAATGCTCAACTCCAGCTTTTGAACGTCTCTCAAAAGAGGGGTCTGAATTACCACCATGGTATTTGCTTCACCCACCACTTTCCTGCTCAAAGCATCAGCTACTCGATTAGCCTTGCCCGGGTGATAGTGAATGGTAATATCATAATCTTTCATTAGCTCAAGCCATCTCCTCGGTCGCTTATTCAATTCCTTTAGCGTGAAGATGTATCTCAAGCTTTTATGATCAGTGTATATTTCGCATTTCTCTCCGTATAGATAGTGCCTCCAAATTTTCAGTGCAAAGATCACTGCTACCAATTCCAAATCATGAGTCAGATAATTTCTTTCGTAGTCTTTCAACTGGAGAGAAGCATAAGCAATGACCTTACCATGCTGCATCAAAACACATCCAATCCAATCTTCAAGGCATCACTGTAGATAACAAAGTTCCCTCCGTCATCGGGGAGTTCTAGAATGGGTGTTGAAGTTAAACGCTTTTTCGACTCTAAGAAACTCCGCTCGCACATGTCATTCCATTCAAACTTAAAACCTTTCTTTGTTAGTTTGGTCAAGGGGGCGGCAATAGAGGAGAAACCTTCCACAAATCTCCGATAATACCCAGCTAAGCCCAAGAAGCTACGGATTTCAGTCACCGTCTTGGGCCTCTGCCAATTCTCCACCGCTTCAATCTTGGAGGGGTCTACCGCGATCCTATCTTGAGATACAACATGTCCCAAGAATGCTACTTCATGAAAAATTCACACTTAGAGAATTTGGCACAAAGTTGGTGAGCTCTCAATGTGGCTAATACCGTCCTCAAGTGACCCACATGCTCCTTTTTTGTTCGTGAATAAATTAAGATATCGTCGATGAAGACAATCACGAATTGATCTAAGAACTCCTTAAATGCCCTATTCATTAGATCCATAAAAGCTACTAGGGCATTAGTCAAACCAAATGGCATGATTAGGAATTCATAGTGCCCATATCGAGTTCTGAAGGCTGTCTCCGGTATGTCACACTCTCGAATCCTCAATTGATGGTAGCCTGTCCACAGATCGATCTTAGAAAATACCGACGCTCCTTTCAATTGATCAAATAGATCGTCGATCCGAGGTAATGGATACTTGTTCTTGATAGTCACCTTATTTAGAGCTCGATAGTCGATACAAAGTTGCATACTGCCATCCTTTTTCTTTACAAAAAGGACTGGTGCTCCCCAAGGTGAGAAACTCGATCTGATGAATTCCTTAATTAGAAGTTCTTGTATTTGTTCTCTCCAGTCTTTCATTTCAACAGGGGCCATGCGATACGGTGCCATTGAGATTGGTGCAGTACCAGGTAGAAGTTCAATACTGAACTCAACTTCGCGAGATGGGGGTAAGCCGAAAATATCAGATGGAAAAACATCCCGAAACTCACAAACAATTGGCACTTGTTCCGGCCCATCTGACGACACACGGCTAGTCTTACTGATGTGAGCTAGGAACCCTTCATGAATATGATGAATAGAACTAGCCTCCAATGTTGTAAGCAGAGGCCTTTCATTTTTTTTTTTGGTGTAATGTCCCATGTATATAGTGGAAAATGTATGTACATAATGAGCAGGAGGTGACCTCCGTGACCAACCAGTAACAGGCTACTGGGCATAAGAACAAGAACTAAAGAATCAACCAATAATGAATGAACCCTAGCCCCTACCAAGCCACACGCCATAGTCTGCGTATGGCAACACACTGTAGGTCGTACTTCGTGGAAGTACCACTAATGCGCATGATAACCAAGGCAAGAACACACCCCACATGCCTGTGAGGTAGTGTGATGGTCCCCTCCTTCCAACGCCTATTCCTTGCCTGCCATATGTGGTAAACAAGAGAGGCAAGGACATGACTATACGCTGCATGAAGAAGATGCTTCCCTCGCCAACGGGCAGAGGCCTTTCATTAGACCTAGTATCTCCATAGATGCAAATTCCTCTAGACGGGGTGGACGAAAAGTAATAACCTTCTTTGCACAATCAATAGAGGCAAAATGTCTTGATTGCCAACCCATCTTGATAATTACATCAAATCCACGGATATCGATCACGATTAAGTCCGCTAACAAGTCATGGCCTGCAATAGATACACCAATATCCCGCAAAACCACACTTGAACTTAGGACGTTACCCGATGGTAGAAGAACATCATACTCAACCTCAAAGGTCTCGGGTTATAATCCTAATCGATTAAGAAATGCAAGGGATGCAAATGAATGAGTAGCACTCGAGTCAAATAGGACATGAACACGTAAGGAGGCAATAACAAGATAACCTGATATGACCGTGGGATCCGCATCAGTAGCTCCCCGCATCATGGTGAACACCTAATCGACACGTGGTGTGCTGATATAGAGTGCAAGTGTGACAAGTGATAAAATAAAACGATTACGTAGTTACTATTACCAACGTGCGATAGGCAGTGAACCTATCGGTTGTAGTGTATTAATGTGAGTAAACGAGTATCGAACACGATGAATAAACTGATTACTAGTATTGACCTATCGACTCGATATTTAGCCTAAATAAAGTACGCAAATTGTTTATACTATGAGCTAACCTAACAGACCAATCCTATCGCAACGAGAGATTTAAGAGAATACGTCTAAACTGATAAGAGTGCTTTCAAATGATAAAGATGTGCTTGGGAATCGAATCCAGCTAGGTACTATCGACTAAGACAATATAATATCCCTCCTACGTGATTAAGACTAAATCGCAGTAATTTCCTACCCACTCCCGAATTTGCTGTCGCCCTAGACGTTCGTGGGATCTACGATTCAATAATTACTAATGGCGAGGATCGGATATTTGCTGTCTCCCTATACCCAAATCTATCATCTATGAACGGCCTAATCGTTATTAGCTGTCGCCCAAAATGGTTTTCCAAACATGCACTTTAACACATGGACATATTAAAGGGAAGAAACACTTTCATATATAGATAGATAATCAGAATACACGAGTCACGAATAATATATGTCTTAAGTACGAACGCCCTAGCGTTCATCTAATCACAAACACAGAAGGAATTTAGCTACTCATAATTGATGAGAAAACAATGAAAGAAATAAAGAACAAGGGCAGAGGACTCATGTTCTTCACTGCGGATGGATCTGGGATGGTTGCGTGGCAGAGTCTTCGTTCCTCGTTTAATTCGGCGTGAATTCGGCGTTGATCCGTCTCTTGTGCTCCGGGACGTAATTTCGTGTTCTTGACGGCTCTTTTTCGTCTCTTGATGATTAGGGCTTGTCTGGTCAGTGTCCCATCTTTTTGAATCGAAATTTAGCCTTTATAGTGAAATTCGACACCTTTACGGCCTGGGACATGGCCTTTCACGGCCGTGACACTGTCGGGGCACAAAATGAGTTCACTGCTATGCGTCACGGCCTCTTGCAGTTGTGTCACGGCCGTGACAATTTCAACAGCCTTGCGACAGTTTCGTATTTCTCTTAGATGGAGGGGTAAACGATGTCCGATTGATCTTAAATTTTAACCATAGAGAGAAGACTCTCCAGTCTTGATTTTGACAGAAGGGATTCTCAATCCGAGGTTTGGATTGGGATATATGAATTTTTTAATGCTGCTGCTGCTTTGGGTCACGGCCGTGACTGAGTTGAATCTTGGCTTCGCACAACAGTCACGGCCTGGTGCATGTGTCACGGCCGTGACGTTTTCCTGCCAGCATCGTAACTTGTCTGTTTTGACTTGTTTTCGCTCCTTTTTTGCTCCTTTTCGCTCGGTAGACATCCTAAGGTCCTACAATGTGCAAAGAGGTGTAAATAGAGCATATAAATGCATGAAACAATGAAGAATACTCTATTATGACCCAAATAACTAGTACAATAAACGTATTAGTAGACATTTATCAAACCTCCCCACACTTAAGCATTTGCTTGTCCTCAAGTAAATTAGAAATCGGAAAAGTCATCAAATCAAGATGACGGCATAATTGTTCGCAACTTATCATCATAGCTAGAAAGCACAAAATGTAACCAAGCAAACAATCATGGACAGTACACTAATGATTGGCATCTATCAACCTGAATTTCCTTAGCACTACAAATCGAGACCCACACCTCACAATGATTCACTCAAATCGCTTAGTCTATAGGCTAGTACATCAGTGAATCGCTCAATATAGTGCGCTAGTCCAACCCCTACCATAGGCTTGCAAGTTAATCGCATATCTTCTACTTAAGGTGGTAAGCATAAATCCGAGGGTCTTTTGGGTCAAAACGGGGTCAAATAATAATGAGATGACAAGCATAGACACTGATAAACGTAATCCTAAAGCTAAGATACATAAGCAAAAACTCAAATAAATAGCATGATCAAACTGACAGTCACATGCCTCAACATAAGACTTAACATTCTCGCTCTGAAATTCTAGACTTTTCTGCCCGACCCTCTCAACTCAGTTCCCTTTCATTTTCTGCCCTTTCACCTTAGTTACGATCTGATTTTGTGCACTGCCCTTATTCCCTAAAAACATCAAGGTTTGGCTTTTGTCGCAAAGAATACATCGTCACAGCAAATGCCGTGTACCTAGGGATACTTATTACCAAAACCTATATCTTGCAAAAGGTTTATGGGCAGGCTTTATCCAAGGGATCTGGTCATTTCAGAAAACGGTCAAGTAGGATCGAGTCATTTCACCGAATAAAAGAGAAGAACATTAAATCAGATATTAAAGTATTAACGATCAAGTTCGACATCTGCCACTGGTGCTTAGTATCTCTGGGGGCTTATTCGGGTTAGTGGCTTATTTAGTGTACATCGTGAGAAACGAATAGGCTCAGGCTCAACGTGGTTAACTATGGGGATAGCGTGGGTGGAAAAATTTTGCCCTGGACTTATTTCCTAATGCCCTCGTCATGTCCACACTAAACACACCACAAGTAGTTTCAACGCGTATCAAACATGCAAGTTCTAGAGAGATATAGACTAGTCAGGCTCAAACTCTCGCAACGGAAACAGGTTATCTGTACGGATCTCTCAAAGTAGCGCTATGTCTATCCAGCAGACATGATTCAATCACTCATGCATGTCTTAATCGCTCACGAAATTTCTGACTTGAGATAGTCGCAAATAATCATGCTCGACTTCAAATAATTTATGCCTTTCCAACACATTAGTAGTCCACGGACACGCCATAGAAAAAAATATTTCACGTAAATTCTAAACCTAAATTCCCCTCCCAACACTTAAGACCTACGTTGTCCTCAACGTTAAAATAAATAAAGAAAGGGAAAAGTAGGTTAAAAAGAATGGGACTCCCCTGATTAATAAGTGACGCGGTCATGACTGAAACCGTGAAGGTCGTGGATCGTGATATCCTGACATAACTAAAAAGAAAATGAAACGTAAAAAGGAACTAGACATAGTTAATAATAGTAAATATATTTAGATGCATCATAGTCATGGGCAAATAAAAGAAAGTACTAGATAGATAAACCTAGGTTGCCTCCCATGAAGCGCTTCCTTTACCGTCTTTAGCCCGACATGATTTCGTTCGCTTAGGGTGGCTGGAAGTCGAGGTACAGCACATCTTTTCTGCTTAAGTCTCCCTCGCCTACATCCATACCTTGGAGTTGTCGCTTTTTGCCAGGCAACGATTTCAGCTCTAGTGGCTGTCGCTCCTCGACTGGGCTCTTGTCCTTAACTTCTTTGCTGTTTTAGCCGATGGTCATCGTGGGCTCGTCGACTTCCTCCTTGCTCAAAACCTGTGATAAACCTTGCGTGGAAGACGAGAAATCGTGCTCAAAAGCATCTAAGCAATAACACTTATCATCATGCTCATTACTCTTTTTCATTGAATTCATATTAAACTTAACTTTTTCACCATCTACCGTCAAAGTTAACGTCCCATTCCTAACATCTATCATGGTCTCGCCTGTAGCTAAGAATGGTCTACCTAGAATTAATGGAACATTTTCATCCTTGTCCACCTCTAAGATCACAAAATCAGCAGGGATAACGAACTTATCGACCTTAACTAGAACATCCTCCATAACACCTAGAGAGTACTTTAACGTCTATCGGCCAATTGAATACTCATCCTAGTGGGTCGTGGTTCACCTAATCCTAAGCGCTTAAACATGGAGTACGGCATCAAATTTATACTAACGCCCAAATCAGCTAAAGCATGCTCAACTACTAAATCGCCTATCAGATAGGGAATAGTGAAACTCCCTGGGTCCTTGAGCTTTTTCGGTATCTTGCTCTGGAGTATCGCCGAGCAATCTCCTCGTAGGTATACAGTGGAGACGTGTTCGAGCTTCCATCGATTTGTCAGCAAGTCCTTCAGGAACTTCGCGAAACTGGGCATCTGCGTAATAGCTTCAACAAATGGTAAGTTAATATGTAATTCCTTGCACATACCCATAAATCTGCTAATAGCGACTCATCTTTATCCTTCTTCAAACGTGATGGGTAAGGAACCTTCGGCTGGTACGGCCTCACTGGTGGTCGCACATTCTCCTCTGCCTTTTCTTTTTCAGGCGCGGCTTCCTCCTTTTTAGGTTCGACCTTATCTTTTTCAGGTTCGACTTCCCTCAACCGAGCTGAGTATGGAATCTTCGGCTGGTACGGCTTCACGAATGGTCGCGTCTTTCCCTTGTCATCCTTGACCTTCTCGACTCCGTTCGCCCTTGCTTTCTTCCACTTCTGGCTCGTCATGGCCCTCAAAATCGACTTTCTCCTTTGAATTCTGCTTGGCGAGAACTTCTTGCAATCCTCTCCCGCTCCTCAGGGTTACCGCATTGCAGTACTCCTTAGGGTTTGTCTCGGTGTAGCTCGGGAGTGATCCTTAATTTTGCCCCGCCAGTTGTTTCACTAATTGGTCCACTTGCTGTTCCAACTTCTTAATTGATGCGTCTGTGTTCTGAGCACGTATATCGTTCGCTTCTATACACTCCTCCATCTTCGTCATTTGACTCTCGTGAGCCGCGGTGGTGCTGCTGAAATTCATGAGGAGCATCTTCATCATGTCCTTCATCTCCTTCATATCGTCGGATCCTGACCCTGTGGGTGGATTCTGGTATTGTCGTGGCGCCCCGCTTTGGAAATCGGATGGTCTAGGTTGAAATCCTGGCGGTCCTTGCCCTTGGTGGTTCTGATTTCCATACGCCAAGTTGGGGTGCGCTCAGGGCTGGTACCTTCGCTGACCGCCTTGGTATTTTCCCATGTAGTCTACGTGCTCTAGGGGTTGCCCGAGTTGGCATTCGGACATCTCATGGGCCACGGCACAAACCCCACACAGTGGTATGTACGGTGTATTGATGGTGCAGTGGTCGTCACGGCGTTCACGGGCTGCCTTGCCCGGCTTTGGGAAGTAGGGCTCCAATCACTGCCTGCAGCTGAGAGTTCGTCGCCGTCTCCTCGCTTACGCCGAACACGCCTGGCGTCTTCATGCTCGTGTTGCCTCGCATGAAGCTGTTCCTCGAGTAGTCCTCGATTAAATTCCAAGCATCTGTAGCAGAGAGCTTCACGAGCCCTCCTCCTGCGGCTCCGTCTAGCATGTTAACAGTCTGATCATTGAGACCCTCGTGGAAGCGGTTGATCATGGATTCCTTTGACATCACGTGTTGTGGGCACTTCTTCAGTAGTGCCTTGTATCGCTCCCACACCACGTAGAGGTTTTCCGTGTCCTTCTGATGGAACATGGAGAGCTCTATTTTTGACCTTAACACCTTTGATAACGGGAAGAAGTGGCCGATGAATGCGGCTTGCAGCTCCTCCCATGTAGTGATCGAGCGAGGTGGCAGCATCTCCAGCCAGTCCTTCGCTCTGAATTTCAGCGAGAACGGGAACAGCATTAACTTGATTACATCGCCCGTGACCCCATTGATTTTGACGGTGTCGGTCACCGTCAGGAAGGCCTTCAGATGCGAGTAAGGATCGTCGTCTGGATTTCCCTCAAACTGGGCGGTTTGGAAGATCATCTGAAGCCAAGAGTGCTTCAGCTCGAAGTTATTGTTTTCGATCGGCAGAATAACTATCACCGATTCTGTACCGTCTAGTGCGGCGTTCTTGAGCAGATCTTGTAGTGACTGCTCCTCCTCTGGAATATTGTGGACAGGTACTCTATGGCCCGTCATTTCTCCTTCTATCTCCGTTCTATCTACGAAAGTCTCCTCTAGGGAATTTTTTGCCGACTCCTGAGAATTGTTGTCTGAATAGCTGACCAAAGCTTCTTGCAAGTTACTAGTAGTGGCTTCGGAATCGTATTTGAGCTGCCTTCGTAGCTTACGTTCGAAGTCTGGATCTCCTTCAACAACGGAGCACGATGGATGGCTTCGGGTCATTCAACAATTGGCGGAAACTGATGCAGATGCGACCAGTGGTACGTCCGTTTATTAAATTTAGGGTAGCTGATGGCTCCACTATATGGCTATGGAAGGACCCTTGGCTATTGCACGTACCGTTACTGGAGAGGTTTCCTCGAGGGCCTATTGCGATGGGTTTACCAGCTGACTCACGACTGAGCGAGGTTATTACTGACCACGGATGGAACTGGCCAGGGCAGGGGTCGGTTGAGTATATTGAGATTAATCGCCTCCTTCCTCAGGTAACTCGTGGAGATAAGGATGGGGTGATTTGGACACGTTCATCGACGGGGATCATGACGGCCTCATCGGCGAGAGATGCAATTCAGTTTAGGAGGCAACCTACCTGTTGGGCTACACTATTTGGAGGGCCGTTGAAGATTCCACGACATGAGTTCATTCTCTGGCTAGGCATTCAGGATCGCTTGTCAACTAGAGATAAGCCTTGGATAGCTCAGAGGGCGGGAACGCCGGCGTGCATCCTCTGTGATGAGCTGCATGTTGAGACTGCACAGCACCTATTCTTTGACTGTTCGTTTTCACGCCAGTGCCTGCGCCTGCTGAGGAGACGTATTCGGTGGGCATGGCCATACCGGGAGTGGGGAGCGGGGATTAGATGGGCAGCGGCAAAGTGGCATGGGAGACATCTTCTTTATGCAGCTTATAGGCAAGTGCTAGCGTCGCTTGTCTACCACATCTGGCAGGCGAGGAACAAGCGATGGAAGGAGGGGAGCGTTACAACATCAGATCGACTGGTTGGATGTGTGCTAGCTTTGGTCATCATGCGCATTAGTGGTACGACCACTAAGTATGAGTTCCAGAAATTGGCTATACGACGACTTTGGAGGGTGGCATGGTAGTTGGTTGAGGTTTTTTCTTTTCGTGTGTTACCAGTGGCATGTCACTGGTTGACTGTGTGGAGTTTTACTCTCACTCACCATGTACTTTTCACCATATATATATAGACCTTACACCAAAAAAGAAAAAAACAATTGTACCTTCAATGAACGGAAATAAAAAGATCAGCGAAGAACAAATCGACACGTAAAAGAAATAACGAAAATAATAATGACTAATAGAACAAATAACGCAAATAGTAAAAAGCAAAGAAAACGTCAAATAAAAATGGCTAAAGTACCAAACTACGGTGTTCCTAATATCAACCTACTCCCCGACAACGGCGCCAAAAACTTGATCGACACGTGGTGTGCTGATATAGAGTGCACGTGTGACAAGTGATAAAATAAAACGATTACGTAGTTACTATTACCAACGTGCGATAGGCAGTGAACCTATCGGTTGTAGTGTATTAATGTGAGTAAACGAGTATCGAACACGATGAATAAACTGATTACTAGTAGTGACCTATCGACTCGATATTTAGCCTAAATAAAGTACGCAAATTGTTTATACTATGAGCTAACCTAACAGACCAATCCTATCGCAATGAGAGATTTAAGAGAATATGTCTAAACTGATAAGAGTGCTTTCAAATGATAAAGATGTGCTTGGGAATCGAATCCAGCTAGGTACTATCGACTAAGACAATATAATATCCCTCCTACGTGATTAAGACTAAATCGCAGTAATTTCCTTCCCACTCCCGAATTTGCTGTCGCCCTAGACATTCGTGGAATCTACGATTCAATAATTACTAATAGCGAGGATTGGATATTTGCTGTCGCCCTATACCCAAATCCTATCATCTATGATTGACCTAATCGTTATTTAGCTGTCGCCCTAAACGATTTTCCAAACATTCACTTTAACACATAGACATATTAAAGGGAAGAAACACTTTCATATATAGATAGATAATCAGAATACACGAGTCACGAATAATATATGTCTTAAGTACGAACGCCCTAGCGTTCATCTAATCACAAACACAGAAGGAATTTAGCTACTCATAATTGATGAGAAAACAATGAAAGAAATAAAGAACAAGGGCAGAGGACTCATGATCTTCACTACGGATGGATCTGGCATGGTTGCGTGGCAGAGTCTTCCTCGTTCAATTCAGCGTGAATTCGGCGCTGATCCGTCTCTTGTGCTCCGGGTCGTAATTTCGTGTTCTTGACGGCTCTTTTTTCGTCTCGTGATGATTAGGGCTTGAGTTCTGGTCAGTGTCTCCTATTTTTGAATCGAAATTGGGCTTTCATAGTGAAATTCGATACCTTCACGGCCTGGGACATGGCCCTTCACCGCCGCGACACTGTCGGGGCACAAAATGAGCTCACTGCGGTGCGTCAATTTCAATAGCCTTGCGACGGTTTCTTATTTCTCTCAGGTGGAGGGGTAAACGATGTCCAATTGACCTGAAATTTTAACCATAGAGAGAAGACTCTCCAGTCTTGATTTTGACAGAAGGGATTCTCAATCCGAGGTCTGGATTGGGATATATGAAATTTTTAATGCTGCTGCTGCTTTGGGTCACGGCCTGGTGCAAGAATTGTCACGGCCGTGACTGAGTTGAATCTTGGCTTCAAACAATAGTCATGGCCTGGTGCATAATGTGTCACGGCCATGATGTTTTCCTGCCAGCATTGTAACTTGTCCGTTTTGCCTTGTTTTCGCTCCTTTTTTTGCTCCTTTCGCTCGATAGACATCCTAAGGTCCTACAATGTGCAAAGAGGTGTAAATAGAGCATATAAATGCATGAAACAATGAAGAATACTCTATTATGACCCAAATAACTAGTACAATAAACGTATTAGTAGACGTTTATCAACACCCTAGCCGGTCCTCTATTTGTCAACGTTTGTCGTTGCGACTGTACGGGATACTGTCTTTGAGGACAGCTTCGACTTATATGCCCCGATTGACCACATGTATAGCAAAAGGGATGGCCAGACTCCCTAGGTAGGGGGCAGCTGCGAACCATATGACCCGTCTTCTCGCATCTATAGCAAGCACGCCAATTAGAATCCCCTACTGAAGTATCAGGTATAGTCCCTCCTCGGGTAGCAACTCCTTGACTAGCAGATGCAGTATGATCTTTACCTCGACCACCAGATTGCCCTCGACCCTTCTTTTCTTGATTTTGACGAGGCGCAAGACTTTGCCAATGTGACGAATGAGATATATGTTTTTGTTGAGGCTGTGGCCGATGCTGTTGAGATGGTACTCTATCGTCAGAGCGCTGAGCGGCTCTTTCAACTCGTTGGGCCTGTTGACAAATATCACTAAAGGTAGTGATAGGGAAAGCACTGACAATGCAAGAAATCCCTTTTCTTAGGCCTTGCACGTATCTGTCCGCCCTCAACTCTTCTGTCACCACAAGGTGTGGTGCAAATCGGGCCAGCTCCTCGAAATGACGAGTATACTCAGCCACTAAACTTTCTTCTTGCTTGAGTTGTTCAAATTCGGCCGCTTTAGCGGCTATCACAGTGTACAGGAGATATTTGTCGAAGAATACTACCCGAAATTTGGCCCAAGACATGCCCTCAGTCTTTCTCATGGCCTCCACTGATTGCCACCAATAGGCAGCATCGCGTCTGAGGTAGTATGTGGCACAAATCACTCTATCTGGATCTCTTATACTAGTGTACCTAAAGATCGCTTCAATAGCCCGAATCCAGTCCTCGGCAAGTAGCAGATTTATACCATCCTCAAAGAATGGGGGGTCTATGTGCCGGAATCTCTCACCGGCGGTGCGATTAGGAGTAGAATTTGCGGGCTGTGGTGGTGCCTCCGGGATAACGTTCCTCACTAGCTGGTGGAATAGTACGCCTATTGCGTACTGTCCTTGGAGCTCTAACAAGTGGAGGAACAACTTCTTCCCTCCTTATTTCCTCATTGGCCCTACTAGTTGAGCCCCCATTCTTCCTCCTCTTAGCGGAACTCCCCTTTGGCCCTTGCCTCTTGTTCGAGGAGCCATAATGTCGCAATCAATGCACCCTCATGTCCAAAATACCAATTTCTAACACATTAGATTATTATATTATTTGCTTGTAACACTTACAAATAATATTACTTGGGAACGATGTCTGACTAGCCATGGTCGGGTTGCATGTGAGGTGTCTGCAGAAACGACCTTGCTCTGGTACCATCTAAATGTAACACACCCCAAAAATACTTCCAAAAGGTTCAAAGTTTTAACTTATATTATCTATGAAAAATAGATACACGTCAAAAGCCACCCTCCACCCTTTCAAAGTTTGGCCTGTTTATGTACAAGTCAAAAGTTGATAAACATACTACGCAAGGGACTAGCCAAAAATGCGTTCGATGATTACTATATACATACGCTACGCATAAACTCGAATTTGTCACTAAGTACACATCAATTGCCCGATTTAAGGTGTTTAGAGGTTGAAATCGCCGAGTGTTTATCTTCTTTCGGTCGCCTGATTGGTATCATGTATATAAATGGTTTCGCCGTGTTTTTGTTTCGCCCAATTGGAAGTATTTTGAGGACCAAAATCGCCGAGATCTATCTCCATTGAGTCGCCCGATTGTAATTCTTTAAATCTCCCACATTCGGCCGATTCTTCATGTGTGAGGGTTTAGTCTCGCCGTTTCCTCCTTATTTACCCAATCTCCCGATTCCATGCATAAAAATATTCTTTCGCCACTTCATCATTTCGCCCGATTCATCATTCATGGAGACTCACAAATCGCCCGATTGACTAGCTTAGCATTATATTTCATCGTGTTCTTCATCTCTCATGAAGTCACCCGATTCTTGGGTTACTTAAGTTGTTCGTTTGTCGTGGTCAAATCGCCCGATTTGGCACCTTAAAACTTGTCTGGAACCGAAACCAAAATCATACATCATTTTATGAATCATACGAATTCATACATTTGCATTAATAATTTCATGATATATGTATATAAGTATTACGAAAGGGACTAAGGGACTTGGCGCCGACTGGACAGAATTCATGGCAACCCGGCGTGGTTTGCTCGCTTCGGGGACTTGGCGTATTGATGCGTAACTCCGGTCACCTCGGGCCATTCCCCACTTGTTTTGGAAGGCGAGAATCTGCAGCGTGCAAAGGGGGACAGTTTTTGGTTTGACAACTACTTGGCGCAAGACCCTAGATTCCTACCTTTAGTGGAGGATGCGTGGTGTCAAACCATCAGCGGCTACCCCATGTTCTCGATTGTGCGAAGGCTTAAGACGATCAAAAGGGCACTTAGGGGTCTTAGGCGGGATAAGGGCGACCTTAACCGTAATGTGCTTGAGGCGCGGTGCTTTCTCGAGATGGCTCAGGAGTTGGTTGCTCAACATCTATTCGAACCTCAGCTCTCCTCCTTGAAACAAGGTGTCGCTTCGTATATGCTAGAGCGGTCGAAATGGAGCATACAGCCATGGCCCAACATGCGAAGGTAGCGTGGTTAAAGGATAGGGACCTATGCACGGCGTACTTCTTCAAGAAGGTTGCTACTCGAAGAGCCATGAATCGTATCTTCTCTCTTGAAGACGAAGCGGGGGAAGCATTTGACGACGACAACCGAGTGACGGCTGAATTGCTTCGCTTCTACATGGACCTCCTTGGGCAATCTGGACGGCAAACACCACTATCTCTACCAGATATTATTCCATTTATTGCGAGGAAACTCAGCACAAGCGATGCCGCCACGATGATCGAGCCAGTTACTGACGGGGAAATAAAGGCGTCGTTATTCTCCATTGGCGATAACAAATCGCGTGCCCCGGATGGTTTCTCGGCAGCCTTTATAAACGTGCATGGGGCATTATTGGTCCGAATATTACGCATGCCATTCATGAATTTTTTCGCACGGGGTTTCTATTGAGGGAGATCAAATCGACACTCACCACCCTTATTCCCAAATGCGACAAACCCACGAATGGCGAAGGACTTCAGGCCGATATCATGATACAACGTCTTATACAAGATTATCTCGAAGGTCCTTACTAATAGCATTCGAGGCTGCTTGGCAACACTGGTGCATCCGACACAAACAACGTTTATTCCAGGGCGACGTATGTCGGATAACATCCTCCTAGCACAAGAGATTTGTCATGGGTATAATAGCGCGGGGCTGCCCGAGCGCGTGGCATTCAAAGTGGACTGAGCTAAGGCCTACGATAAGGTGGAGTGGAATTTCATATTACTGACACTTGAAGCGCTTAACTTTCCAACGACCTTTATCGGTTGGGTCCGTGCTTGCATCACAATGCCGTGCTTCTCCATTAATATTAACGGACGGCCTGAAGGCTTTTTCAAGGGACGACGAGGGTTGCGTCAGGGCTATCCCATCTCCCCTTACCTGTTCACTTTGGTGATGGATGTCCTTCACGGCATCATCGAGGAACGTATTCGGATGAGTGACTCATTTCCCTTTCATTGGAGGTTCAAGCCGGCAGAGCTATTTATGCTCACGTTTGCCGACGACTTACTTCTCTTGTCACATGCGGACACCGCTTCGGTTGGAGTTTTTAAGGCACTGGATCATTTTGCTGTCCTTTCAGGTTTACGGGCCAACATTAATAAGAGTGAGATGTTCATATCCAAGAAGGCTGAGAGACTGAAGGGGCGGATGCTAGACATTATGGGATTCTCGACGGGCTCCCTACCTGTGCGCTACCTTGGCGTACCGTTGATCACTTCGAGACTGAAGATCGCGGATTGTGACCCGCTCCTTCGTACTATTGATCGACGTTTAGGCTCGTGGACTAACCTGTCTTTGTCTTTCGCAGGCAGAGTCCAACTGATTAGGTCTGTTCTTCTTGGCATTCATACGTACTTGGCCAGTCTTCTTGCTCCCAAAGGGTGTGATCCATGCGATTGAGAAGAGGCTTAGATCATTCCTTTGGAGCAGGTCGAGCACAAAAGTTGCATGGGCTGACATATGCGTGCCAAGGGAGGAGGGCGGCCTTGGGCTTCGATTGATTGAGACGGACAATAAGGCGTTGCTCATGCGCGTTCTTTGGAGTTTGGTGAGTGGCGATGATACACTTATTTACGCTACTTGGATTCGACGGACTAGGCTGCACAACAAATTGCTGTGGTCATTAAATCCTACGGCGAGGACTTAATGGACTTGGAGGAAGATACTGAAGCTTCGCCATCACTTTCGGCCGCTCATCGAGTTTTGCATTGGGAACGGAGCCAACACGCGCCTCTGGACTGATCCGTGGCTTCTCGCTGGTCCATTGGTTGAGCACATTCCTCGCGAACCTATGGTCATGGGCTTACCACTTGATTCTAGACTCAGCTCCGTCGTCAACGAGCAAGGCTGGAACTGGACCTATAGGATACTTTGGACGACCTCGGGTAGCGGATGCTTCACCACTCATTCGGCTAGGGAGAGCCTGCGGCTGCACCACCCTACGATTCCATGGTACATGCTTTTTGGTTGTCAGATTTCAGTTCCTAGACACGAGTTCATCCTGTGGCTCGCGATAAGAGATAGGTTGGCGACTAAGGACAAGGCATGGGTGGCGGCGATGGCAGGTAACACTACCTGCCTCTTTTGCAATGACCAGTTCGTGGAGACCACGCACCACTTGTTTTTCGATTGCGTTTTCTCGGAATGGTGCATGTCCCTGCTTCGTAATCAGTTACGCTTTGGCTGGCCGTATACGAACTGATTTGCGGCTATTCATTGGGCGGCAGAAGATGGCGGAGACGTCACTTAGCTTCGATGGGCCCTCGTCATACTCTGGCCTCGCTGATCTACCACATCTGGTTCGAGCGTAATCGGAGGTGGCATGATGGGCGACGGCGTTCACCTGAGCAGATCGTGTCTGAGGTAGAGGCTCTCCTTAGTGTGTGACTTTCCACATTGCCGCACAAATATGGGCTTCAGCTATGTGCCATGCGTCGGGTTTGGTGTATTGCTTGGTAGGTCTAGGGCTGTTTGTTGTGTCTTTGTTAGGTTCTTGATTTTGGTTGTGTACTGGTAGCATGTTACCAGTTGGTCCTTTTCTGTGCTTTTGGCATGGATTCTTTGTACAGAGAACTTGCTGGAATCCATTTACAATGGACTTATTCTGTACTGGACCATAGTCCCAGCCACTACCACAACCACTCCTGCAACAGAAGAACAGAGGATCTTGAAGACTATCGACCAATACAATGACGAAGAAAAACTGCGCCATAAGGCTGATCAAATGGCAAAGTCATACCTAATGCAGGCCATCCCCAATGACATCCTCATGGAGCTCGAATGCGGAGAAAGTGCCAAAGAAATGTGGGACGCATTTAGGATCATGATGATGGGTACTGAAGTCAACACAAAGGCAAGAATTGCCAATACCCTCATATCTTACGATCGTTTTCAGACAACCAAAGGAGAAAGCCTTCAAGAAACATTCCTTCGATTCCTCATTCTACCAAATGAGTTAAAGATGAACGGAGTAACGAAAAATGTAATGGAGATCAATATCATGTTCTCGGCTCGCTTCAACCAGAATGGGAATCGACAGCAATATTGATGAGACAAATGAACGACCTGACTAAGACCAGCATCCACACATTATTCGACTGTCTCAACCAACACTCCAATTATGTGGAGAAAAGGGAGGATCTTGAAGACTATCGACCAATACACGCTCGCGCTAATGTCTGAACGATCATCAAGAAAGCACTCAAAGGACAAGGAGATCATCCAGTCGTCACAAATTCAGGAGGGAGAAGATTCAGATTCTGATGGAGAACTCAAAGACCTCACAAAACATGGAGAACTCAAGTAGCACACAATTAAGGAGCTCGCAAAACAACTTTCTTTGGTCTCAAACATCGTACAAAAGAAATACTACAAGAAGCCTGGATCCTCATCCAACCGTCAAAGAACTTCTAATTCAAAGGGAAAGGCTCAAGATGAAGAAACTAATCCAGCAATTACCCCTCAATCTGGAAAATGCTTCAACTGCGGGAAACCGGACATTTCGCCAGAGAGTGCAGAATGCCAAAGAAGAAGGATGCAAATTATTATCGTAGAAAAGCTCAATTGACAGAGGAGAAGGAAAAGGGAATGGTCTTGATGGCTGAATAGGATCATTGCCTCGAAGACACTTCCGACAACGAGGAAGAAAACATGGCGCTGATGGCCAGACTGGATGACGAGGAAGATCGAATGAAGCTTTAGGAAGCGATTCAGAAAGGGAAACCTCCTGCAATTCAGACATGGTGGAGGTAAGCGAAGCTGATTATGACTCCTTACTTAAAATGCAAGTTGAATTCCTAATTCTATATAAATCAAGCAAACAGAGCAAAAAGCAAATTAGAGAACTAGAAGCAAACCTACAAAATAATTTAAAAGTTTTGGACAAATTTAGGTATGATTATTGCCTGTGAGAAAAATCGAGTGGTAGTAGCCAATGAGAAAGTTGCAAAGCTAAAAGCTCAGTTGCTAAAATCGGAGGCTAAAGCCAAGGAATTAGCAAAAGAAATGAGATCTCATAGAGATCAAGTGATAGACGCCACAGCTAATTATGACTTACTTTCTAAGGAAAGGGCAAAACTGTACTCCAAGATAAAAAATTTGGAGGACCTCTTAACTCGAAGAGAACAGACAGAACAGACCATTTTCTTGAACAAACCTGCAGATATTGATTTCTATAACCCTCATAAAGGACTTGGTTTTGAAAACCCATGTATGTTAAAGCAAGGCATAACAAATGCACCTTATCTCCATGATCTTAAATACATGCAATCAGGTTGTATGACAAACCTCATGCCTTTTGTCAGTGAATCTGAAACCTTACGAGGCGAAGATGAGACACAAACACGTGAGAGAGTAGAAATATCATTCGATTACACATAGTTAAATGATAGTTATAAAGAAAGAAAATGTTCTGCAATAACTGAATTTGAATCAGATATTCCTCGTCCAAGTGAATCAGAAGAATCAACGAGTGAGACACCAATGACTACTTATGCAGCAGGGTATATGCCTGAGTGCATAAAGAAAATCAGTGATCTACACTCTACTCTCGAAAGAGAGAGAAAGTCCATTGATATTGAAAGGCAGAATCTTCTTGAGGAAATCTCCACACTTAAAGAAAAATTAAAACTACACTCACTCACGTATACCTTGATTTCGCATGATAAGTTTCCTATACTAATATTTTGAAATTTTCAGGACCCATAAAAGAGCCATTGAAAGGTCAAGTCTGGGTTAGAAAGGAAGATATTTTGAAAGAGACCTGCGATTTTAACGAGCCTTTTGTTATAGATTGTTTTCCTTCAAAACTTTTGTACCGCCTTAATTTTCTCATGTATCGCAAAACTCATCCATCCTTCCATTCAAAACATTATTTTCCTATGCATGATTGTTTCAACAAACAAGCTCCCAAAATTTCTAAAAACATGGCTTTAAAGAAAAAGAAACGATCAAAAACAAAAACTAACAAGGAACCTGCAAAACAAGAAAAGACTTAAACACGCGTCTCTACGGCAAAGATAAAGAGAGCTCCATTATTAAAAAATGGGTTCCAAAGCTTAAGACTGAGGAAACCGAAATCAATACTCTAGAAACAATTAGTGACTCTACGCATGATATTAAGTCTTCCACTAACGGTGATAAATCTACGCTAGGAAGAGAATCCATATGGACTAACAAGAACAACAGAGGTGGACCCATTTTTAAATGGGTACCTAAAACCCTCTAGTTTGATTTTGCAGGCCCCGCATGTGTGATATTTAGATTTAGGTTGCTCCACACACATGACTGGAAAAAAGGACTGTTGAGCAACTACGTAGATAAGCGGGGTGGACTGGTGTGCTTTCGGAATAGCAATGGAGCAAGAATCCTTGGTTATGGAGATCTTGTATTTAATCGACTCACGATCAAGAAAGTCTCCTTTGTTGAAGGGCTGACGCACAACCTCTTATTAATAGGACAGTTCAATGACATAGGACAGTTCAGTGACATTGGACGAAGACGTGCAAAATTCTCAATACCGATGGTGAAGAACTTCTCACAGGAATTCGCAAAACAAATCTGTATACCATCGACATTAGAACCGTCAGACCAAAAACAACCATTTGCAGCTGATTGTTTTTATTGTCATTGAGTATCATTGTCTGTTTTGTCTTGGGTCTTGTTGGGACCTGGTAGGTGTCTGGGCTGCGTCGGTTCTGTCGATGTGCTGTCAGGTCGGTTTTTCACTACCGCTTGTTGCGTCGTGAGCGTTATCATGTACGCTTCCCCATGTACTCCCGTTTCTTTCTATTATTAGTGAACGTTTCCCAAAAAAACATCAGTTCAGAATAACTTATGGCACCAGCGGCTATCTCATCTTAATTTCAAGACTCTCAACAAGAGGACAGACAAGGGAGTCAAACAAGTCATGAAACGGCCCCGTAGAGATAATGGGGACTTGAACCATAACACCCTCGAGGCTAAGAGATTCCTAGACACGGTGCAGGATATGGCCATACAACATCCTATGGAGCCGAACCTTCTCCTACTCGAGAAACGTTGCCGATTTGCTTATGTCAGAGCAGTGGAAATGGAGCATGAAGTGCTTACTCAACGTGCCAAAGTGGCGTGGCTCAAGGACGATGATCAATGCACCTCCTTCTTCTTCAAGAAAGTGGCCACTCGTCGTACTACCAACCGGATTTTCTTCCTAAAATGAAGCGGGGGACACCTTTGAGGGCGATGCTCAAGTACGGGCCGAACTGATACGCTTCTACACGGATCTGCTCGGCCAACCTATCCGTACGCATCCTATATCAGCTGCTTTGATAGCGCCTTATCTGGAGAGGAAACGTGGCATGGATGAAGCTACTGCGATGATCCAACCGATAAGTGACGATGAGATCAAGAGAGCTCTCTTTTCTATGGGGGACAACAAATCCCCCGGTCCCGATGGGTTTTCGGCGGCTTTCTTCAAGCATGCATGGGCCACCGTTGGGACTGACATTACATATGCCATCAAAGAATTTTTCAGAACGGGACTGCTCCTGAATGAACTTAACTCGACGCTCATTACACTCATCCCCAAGAGCGACAACCCACGATTTGCCAAGGATTTCAGACCCATATCCTGCTGCAATGTGCTTTATAAAATCATATCCAAGGTCATTGCTTATCGTTTGAAGGGCAGCCTAGGCCACCTTGTCCACCCGACACAAGCGGCGTTTATCCCCGGCTGGCGTATATCGGATGACATCCTCCTCGCCCAAGAGGTTTGCCACTGGTATAACAGCGTAGGTTTACCAGAACGGGTGGCGCTCAAAGTTGATATTGCTAAAGCCTATGACCGTGTTGAGTGGGACTTCATTCTTGGGACGCTAGACGCACTCAGCTTCCGTAGTACCTTTATGGGCTGGATTCGGGCCTGTCTGACGACGCCTTTTTACTCGATCAATGTAAATGGCAGATCTGAAGGTTTCTTCCAAGGGCGGCGCGGTCTTCGACAGGGAGATCCTATATCACCCTACCTTTTCACGCTCGTGATGGAGGTCTTGCATGGCATTATTACTGATGGAATCCTTTGCAACACCCGATTCTGCTACCATTGGAAATGCGAGACCACTAAGCTTTTTATGATCTCCTTTGCGGATGACATTCTTCTTTTCTCGCATGCAGATATTGAGTCGCTGAGCATCTTTAAAGGCTGCCTGGAACAGTTTTCTACGCTATCCGGCCTACACACCAACCTTCAAAAAAGCGAGATGTTTATCTCTAAAAGAGCTGATCGCCTGAAGGACCAGCTCCATGCGGTGATGGGGATCCCTCTTGGCTCCCTCCCTGTTCGTTACCTCGGGGTCCCCCTTATCATCTCGAAACTTAGTATTGCTGACTGCGCCCCCCTCCTCAGCAGCATTGATCGACGCTTGGGGTCTTGGACTAACCTTTCCTTATCTTACGCGGGTCGGATACAACTTATCAAATCGGTCCTTCTTGGGTTTCACACATATTGGGCGAGTGTTTTTCTTCTTCGCAAAGGAATCATCAAGAGCATCGAGGCAAAACTCAGGGGCTTCTTATGGAATGGCTCCTCCGCAAAAGTGGCTTGGGTCGATATTTGCCTTCCGAAGGATGAAGGCGGCTTGGGGATTAGATATATTGAAACTGATAACAAGGCTCTCTTGTTGCGACTTCTTTGGAACCTGCTGAGTAGAGAGAATTCTTCAATTTGGGCCTCCTGGATCCAGCAGACGCGGCTTCATAATACTTCACTTTGGACTATTAAGCCTTTACCTCGCACTTCGTGTAGTTGGAGGAAGCTCCTAAAGCTCCGCGATGACATTCGCCCACTTATCACCTCCAGCATAGGGAATGGAACTTCTATTAGGCTGTGGACCGACCCTTGGCTCCTCACGGGCCCTATGATTGATAGCTTTCCATGTGGCCCTATGATCATGGGCCTTCCTCTTGACTCCAAGCTTAGCGAAGTAATCCGGGAGGATGGTTGGTGCTGGCCTGCTCGTACATCGACGGAATATCTGGATATCCTTTACTCCCACAGGTTAGACCTACTGAGGATGATACGATTATTTGGAGTGCTTCTTCGAATGGTACTTTCTCATCCCGCTCGGCTAGGGAGAGTATCCGTCTGCGGCGCCCTAAGGTTACATGGAACACGCTATTTGGCGGCCCAATTGCCATTCCTAGACATGAGATCATCATGTGGCTTGCTATCAGAGATAGATTGGCGATGATAGATAAATCGTGGGTCGCGGCTAAGGCTGGATGTTCTACCTGCCTTCTTTACGACACTCAGGAGGTTGAGACTACTAGGCACCTTTTCTTCGATTGTCCTTACTCCAGACGCTGTCTTCGCCTTCTTTGTGGGAAACGGCACTTTGGTTGGCCGGTTAGGGAATGGTTCGCTGGTATTAGGTGGGCGGCTCGGAGCTGGAGGGGTAAACACTTAGCTAAATTGGGCCCCCGACATGCACTAACTTCGCTGGTGTATCACCTGTGGATGGAGTGTAACAAAAGATGGCATGATGAGAGGCAACGCCAGCCATGTCACATTATTGTTGATATTGAAACGTTACTTTGTTTCTTTCTACCCTTACCTCTAAGTATGCGCTGCAATGTTGTGCTCTACGACGGGTGTGGCGTATAACTTGGTAGGTTGGTGGCTCTTGTTTGTTGCCTCTTGGTTTTCAGGAATGCACTGCTCTTGCTTCGGTACACTTCCAAGTTTGGTGCTGTTTGGGATGCGCTGGGATGCGACACCAGTGGTTTTTTTAGTGGACCTCGATTTTTTCCTCTTTATTTCTCTTTTCTTTCCAGATCTTGCCCTGTGCTTCGTTTTCTTTTCGTTGTTGTTTTGCAGTTGGGCTGCTGTGGGGTGGGGACTTAGCTGGCTGCTCCTTTTGCTCGTGCTGTGGTCGGGCCTCCATTGGTGTGGGCTTCTTCTGGGCGGAAAGAAACAAGAGTTGGCGCTATCTCGCCTTTTACCCCGACCTGAATTGCGGACGCACTTGTTGCGTTTCCCCCTTCCGCTTGATAATCTCCGTTGTGAAATTATCCTCTGCTGTGTGCTTGCGCCTTGCCTGCACGTCGCCCGGGCGCCCTGCTGGCACTGCATCTGGTGCCAGGATCCTGTTGATTGATGTTGGATTGGGAGACCTACCTAGCCTCTGCACTACATTGTTGTGTATTTTTTCTGTTTAAGCTTGGGTCTTGTTGGGACCTTGTAGGTGTCTGGGCTGTTTCGGTTCTCTTTGTCGATGTGCTGTCAGGTCGGTAGAATGTTACCGCTTGTTGCGTGGTGAGCGGTATCATGTACGCTACCCATGTACTTCTGTTTCTTTCTTTATTTTAGTGAACATTCCCAAAAAAAAAAACATCCACTGGAGTTATTTACATATCGATTTGTGCGGCCCAATGTGAACAGATAACATCAGTGGAAGCGACATATGCTGGTTATTGTAGACGAATACTCGCGATATACCTGGGTCCGCTTTTTAAGGACAAAATCAGAGACAGTTGAACATATCCCAAATCTCATTAGGACAACACAGAACTTGCTACAACGCAGTATTAAAGTAATTCGGTCTGACAATGGAACAGAATTCAAGAATCAACAGCTCAACAAATTCTACGAATCCCTAGGAATTTCTCAACAATTCTCGGCTGTCCACACACCTCAACAGAATGGGATCGAAGAAAGACAAAACCGAATGCTTGTAGAAGCTGCCCGAACAATGCTAATACAAGCATCACATCCTCATTTTCTTTGGGCAGAAGCAATGAACACTGCGTGCTAAACTCAGAATCAAACAAACGTTCATCTAAGATTTGGAAAGACGCCTTACCTAATGAATGAAAGAATACCAAACATCGCCCACCTGAGGATTTTTGTGTTAGGGAGTGTGCCCTCGGAATGCCATACGAGGACTAGGAATAGTATAGGGCGCACGGTGATGTATAGGTTGTTAGACAGGTTTATTGTTTATACCGTCAAATAAATTAATGAATATTTATTTTCATTATAATAAAGGCATTATTATTTATTTATCGAATTTAATGTCTACTTGGCATCCGGCAGTGCGATAAAAAAATAACACCCAAATGTTTGAGTTGGAAGTCTGATTCTCGTGGGACGAGAGAGGAGACACCGTACGGTCCTTAATCTCAGCATTAAATAAAAAGTCCGTAAGTCTAAGGATTCTAGGTGGGTGACTAGATATCCGAATATGACTTATCCATTGACGACCACATAGTATCAGTAGTGTCACCGATTACCTGAGAGGTTGTGGGTCGTGATGGAGATATCGGTGATCGGAGAGATCGCGTATCCGGACATTTGGCTCGTATTCGTCTCAATCACATGGCTAGGATGTTGTCAATGATTGAACGAATGACTATAGCAGCCTCAGACCGATAGGGTCATTGACGGATTTGCTTTAGCGATTTCGGTTTGTCGCTAGTTGGCTAGGCTCGTAAGTGTTCATAAATGAGACACGGGTCAACGACGAAACGCAACCGACTTTACGGAGGTGATTGTCGGACTTTGACGGCTATCGGGATTCACTGCCTATATTCGTATAGGTTAATGTCCTATGTGGTAATCGGAGAGCGACGATTATAAAGCCTTCGGCCGAAGCTTGGAAAACTTGCTTGTATTAGATACGGAGCGGAGTTTATCGTTTCGGTCTCGATTATAACATAGTGTTAGGTTAGTGAGTTTGACATTAGCATGGCTCTCACCTAACCGGGACGCAAGTGAAAGGCGTAAGAAGTATCTAAATGTATACACTATAGTCGGTTCGCCCGAATTTCGATTAGATCAAAATTCGTTCTCAACTGGGATCTGTCCGGTACCACGGGATTGGCTAGGCGAATACCGGGACTCGTGGATTCCTCCCATGCCAGTTGAGACGGACCTAGAGAGTCGTGCTTAAAAATGGTAATGAACTTGAACGAAAACGGCGGGTTTTTTCTTTGAAACCTAACAAATGAGATTCGTTGAGGTAGTGGCATAGTTGATACGAGGTGTCAACGACTTAGTTAAATTCCAGTGACTGTCACGGAAATAATTAGGACTTGAGATTGTCTTAAGTGCTTAATTAATTAACTAAGTGGGCTCAATTATAATTAAAATAATTAAATTGGCTTTAATTATTTTATTATTTAAAGAGGGACTAAATTGATAATTTAGAAACCTCAAGGGCCAAAATGAAATAATCATCAAAAAAATCTACACAATTCCATCACACGTTGGGTGATGTTGTGTAGGGATGACTCATTTGTTTTTTTTTAAAATGATTGACACATGTTATGTTTCAATAATTAAAAAAAAAAACAAACATAAAAGAGTATTAACGTGAGATGCCATAGAAGGGGTTTTTTTTTTATTTTTTTTATGTACTTGATACTCTTTGAAAAACCATAGAACTAAAGAAAAGAGTAAGATGAAGTTTTGAACTTCTCGAGCCACATAAAACCGACGGATCGTTCGACGAATCCCGACACCCGAACTGAGTTGCGTCTAGCCATCGGGAGCATTCTCAGCGGTTCGTTCAAGGTCATACCGGTGGGATAATCTAGCCCGGAAGCTCCGGGATCCAGACGAGGTGTAGCCACGTCCATCCGAGGCGACGACAAAAGAAATCTCGTACACGGAAGGTATACCTCAAACCCTAATGATTTGATTTACGAAAAATAACAAATGATATCGGAATGATTCGCAAGACCCCTCGTTGTGAACGTTGGAAAGTGTAGAATTATTCTGTAAAATTTGGTATCGATCGAAAATCGTTTCGATCGTCAAATAGTCGAAAGACTGCAGACTACTGCTTTACTCGAATTAATAATTTCGAACCACAGATTTGATTTTGTGAAAAAATATCAAACGACATCGGAATAATTCGAAAGACCTATCGTTGCGAACGTAGAGAAGTGTAGAATTATTCTGAAAATTTTGGTATTGATCAAAAACCATTTCGGTCACCAAATAATCGAAAAACGACTGGTTGCCGCTTTGTTCGATTAGTTTGGATCTAAATTATTAATTCGAATAAATATGAAATAAATTTGAATTTTGATAATTCGAATTAACCGCGATCTCCCGAGGCTTAGGGCAGTATCTCAGACCCTCGAGAGAAGCCGAATGACGTAAGGTTGAATTTAGATATTAAAAATCGAAAATTCGTCACCCTACGCCGCTCGGTACAAACCGCGCTTCCGCTATAGCCACGTTGCGCTGTTCGGGGGCCGGCGTCGATTAATCGGACCCACCCCAACATTTTGGATGCAAATGCTTCGTAGCCAATGACCGAGAAGACAAATCTAAGCTAGACCCAAAGGCCACTGAAGGAATTTTTGTGGGCTACTCGGCGTAATCTAAGGCGTACAGGGTATAACTCTGTAAATGGCGAATGATCATTGAAAGCGTAAATGAAACTTTCGATGAAGGTCTAGAAATTAATTCTGGACAAATAAGCTCAGGACTCGAGCTAACACCAATAGGTCCTACTCAATCACGTATGGAATTAGGAGAGTCCTCGAATAACGCTTCTGAACACAATCGTTCAGAACCAGGATCAGACAAAGAAAAGTTGGGGCCCAACCAACTACACGCAGCTAAAAGACACAAGAAACTGCAAACCAACATGTTCCAGCCAACAAGCTCAAAAGGAAATGGATCTGGATCAACTTTTTGAACATATGTACTTCTCTACCAACAGAAACAAGACAACCATCGATCCCTTTCCTGATACAGAACCCAGTCCGAGTCCCACAACTACAAAAACCCAACCCATTCCTGAACAAACAATTCCACCCTCAGTTGCAGAAAATTTCGGACCCTGCAGCACAAAAAGAGAACTCACAGGCTTCCGCTAGCAACACTGCTGCCTCTGAGATTAACTACTCGCTAAACGAGGAATTAGAACTGGACGAATCTATGCTACCTCACGAAAAGAAATGGATTCGAAGTCATCCATCCTACAGATCAAGTCATAGTTGACTCTACTGCAGGAGTTCAGACTAGGAGTTGGAGATCAAACGAGTGCAATTTTACCTGTTTCTTGAGCCAAATTGAACCTACCATAGTCATTGACACACTACGTGACCCGGACTGGATAGTTGCTAAGCAAGATGAAATAATTCAGTTAAAGTCTGGAACATACTTCCTCGTCCAAAAGGCAAGACGGTTATTAGAACAAAAATGGGTATTCAAAAATAAAAAAGACGAAGATGGTGTGGTAATCCATGACAAGGCTAGACTTGTAGCTAAGAGGTACAATCAGAGAAGGAATTGACTACGATGAGACTTTTGCCCCTGTAGCAAGAATCGAAGCTATCAGACTTTTTCTAGCATACGCAGCACACAAAGACTTTACTGTCTATCAGATGGATGTAAAGACTGCCTTCTTGAATGGGATTTTGAAGGAAGAAGGTATGTCTCGCAGCCAGACGGATTTGTCAGTACAGAAATCCGGACTTCATAAACAAGCTCGACAAGGCACTATACGGGCTCAAGCACGCTCCAAGGGCCTGGTACGAGGTTTTATCCGACTTCCTCATTACGATTAATCGACGCCGGCCCCCGAACAGTGCAACGTGGCGATAGCAGAAGCGCGTTTTGAACCGAGCGACTAGGGTGACGAATTTTCGATTTTCAATATCTAAATTCGACCTTACGCCCTTCAACTTCTCTCGAGGGCCCAAGATACTACCTTGAGCCTCAGGAGACCACATCTAATTTGAATTTCTTAAATTTGAATTTAATACAAATTAATTCGAATTGATAATTTAATTCCAAACTAGCAAGGATGTAAAATTCGCTAGGCGCTAGTCGGGCGCCGAGAGGGGGCCCAGCGCCTAGACCGCCTAGGCGGGGCCTAGGCGGTTTCTAGGCGGAAATTATACGGTGTATATGTTTTTTATTATTTTTTCTATATATCAAATATGAAAGTATTAAATTAAATGTTCATAAAATTTATTATTTATCCAGACATTCTAATAATAATATCATTCACAATAATTCAACAAAATAATATTAATTAAAAAAATATTGTTTTAAATTGATATCGGACCAAGTTATCCTAATTTTTAGTATATAGTTTATTTAATATTTTAGCAACATATAACAACCTTTCTTAGTTAAATAAACATTTAATGTTTTAATAGATCTAGTTCTCTTTGTTAAATATTTATAGAATGTTCAGTAAATATAGCTATCTACTTTTCCTTTTCTCTTTTCGCAAAGGATTATCGATGTCAAACATTAATATTGATGTTGTCTGCGTTGTCCCACACCGAATAGCTCGTCCAAAGCAAGCTGAAATCTCAGCTATATATAGGCACGCCTGCCCTATTGCCTACTGCATTGCTCCTTGGTAAGCCTGTAATGGGCTACTAAGTAATTAAATATTTTTGTGGGCTTTTATTAGGCTTACATAAAATTAATTGGCCCGATTAATCGGCTGATTTTGTCCGATTAGTTGCCGATTACTCCGATTAGACGCCCGACTAGTCGCTTTGCCGATTTTTCGGCCGTTTTGGCTGTTTTCGCCACGGCAAGGCCCGACTAGCGTCTAGTTGGCGCCTAGACGGCCGCCTAGCCGAATTTGCAAACTAGTTCGAACAAAGCGGCAGCCGACAGCTTTTTGACTATTTGGCGACTGAAACGATTTCCGATCGATAGCAAATTTTCCAAACTAATTGTTGCCGACGATCGCAACAAGGCGTCTTTCGAAACATTCCGATGTCGTTTGGTATTTTTCGTAAAATCAAATCAGTGGTTCGAAATTATCAATTCGAGTAAAGCGACAGTCTGCCATCTTTCATAAGTTCGATAACCGAAACAATTTTCGATCGACACCAAATTTTCCAGAATGATTATACACTTCCCGTCAATCGTAACGAGGGGTCTTTCGAATCATTCCAATATTGTTTGATATTTTTCGTAACATCAAATCATTAGGGTTCTAAATATACCTTCCGTATACGTGATTACACCTCTGATGGACGTCGCAGCTCCTCGTCTGGTTCTGGGGACCTCCGAGCTAGTTTGTCACGTCGGTATGTCCTTGATCTACCTCCGAGACTGCTTCCGATGGCTAGACGCAGTTCGGTTCGGGCATCGGGTTTCGTCGAACGATCCCGTGGCTTGACGTGGCTTGAGAAGTTCAAAACTTAGGCTCATTTTTGTTCTTTTTATTCTCTAGTTTGTCGTTGCGATGAGAGCAAAAATGACCAAGTTCTTATGCTTGTAGCATTCTCACATTACTTGCTCTATTCTTTTTTTTATTAAAGAACCAAGTCCTCTATCAACTCTCTTATGCATGTAGTAAAATTCCACTAAGGTTAGATTATTAATATTTTATAACACTTGTCATGCTCTCAAAGTGTGACTCATATGCCACCTCAACTAATGCGGCATGCTAGAAAATGTACACATGTACAAGACCAAGTCAACATGCACATTTCTAATTTATTCCATTTTGGCCCACGAGGTTTCTGAATTCTCAATTTAGTCCCTCAATTTAAGTAATAAAACAATTAAATCCAATCTAATTATTTTAAATATAATTAAGCCTCACTTAGTTAATTAATTAAACACTTAAGACAATCTTAAGTCCTAATTATTTCCGTGGCCCTCAACGGAACTTAACTAAATCTGTATCAACTTTGCCACTATCTCAAGGAATCCCATTCGTTAGGTTGCAGAGAAAAGCCAGCCATTTTCGTTTAAGGTCAGTAACATTTTTAAGCGCGACTCTCTAGGTACGTCTCAACTGGCCTGGGAGGAATCCGCGAGTCCCGGTATTCGCCTAGCCTATCCCGCGGTACCTGACAGATCCCGGTTGAGAAGGAATTTTGATCTAATCAAAATTCGGGTGAACCGACTATAGTGTATACTTTTTAAATACCTCTTATGCCTTTCATTTGTGTCCCGGTTAGGTGAGAGCCATGTAAATGTCAAACTCACTGACCTAACTCTATGTTATAATCGAGACCCAACCGATTATTTAAACTCCGCTCCGTATCTAATACGAGCTAGCTTTCCAAGCTTCGGCCGAAGGCCTTATAATCATTGTTCTCCTATTACCTCATAGAACGTTAACCTATATGAATATAGGCAGTTAATCCCGATAGAAGTCAAAGCCCGGCAATCACCTCCGTAAAGTCGATTGCGTTTCGCTGCTGGCCCGTGTTCCATTTCCGAACACTTGCAGGCCTAGCCAACTAGCGACAATCGCGAAAGCAAATCCGTCAGTGACCCTGTCGGTCTGAGGCTGCTATAGTCATTCATTCAATCATTGACAACATCCTAGTCATGTGATTGAGACGAATACGAGCCGAATGTCCGAATACGTGATCTCTCCGATCACCCCACAACCTCTCAGGTAATCGGTGACACTACCGATACTATGTGGTCATCAATGGATAAGTCATATTCGGATATCTAGTCACCCACCTAGAATCCGTAGACTTACGGACTTTTTATTTAATGATGAGATTAAGGAGTACCCGGTATCTCCTCTCTCGTCCCTACGAGAATCAGACGTGGAACTCAAACATTTGGTTGTTATTTATTTATCGCACCGTCGAATGCCAAACAGACTTTATATTTCATAGATAAATATAATAATGCCTTTATTATAATGAAAATAATATTCACTACTTTATTTTGACAACAATAAAACTTTTTTATGGTAACTGGGGAAAGCCGATGGTGAAACCCCCGGGGCGACCCACTACCTGCTAAGCAGGCCGACCAGGTAAATCGCATATGTCTAGGCCCATTTGGCCAGGCCTAGGGAAATGTCACAGGGATAAGAACCCAGGACCTCTCACAACTCTCTAGAGACCTACACATCATCGTGCACCCTATATTATTCCTAGTCTGCCAAATCTCATAATCATAGTGCGCAGTTATTGCCAGCATTATGCGGATAGACTTGATCATGGCTACAGTTGAGAAAGTCTCCTCATAGTCGACTCCCTCCTTTTGGTTATAGCCATTGGCAACCAACCTGGCCTTGTATGTCTCAACTTGTCCATCAGATCCAATCTTTCTCTTGTAGATATATTTACAACCGATTGGTCTAAAACCGCTCGGTAGGTCTACAAGAGTCCAAACTTTGTTTGAGTACATTGAGTCCATCTCAGCCCGCATAGCTTCAACTCATCTCGTTGAGTCAACTTCGGATATAGCTTGATCGGAAGTAGCGGGATCTTCGCTTAGAAGTCCCCTAGTCGCAATATAATTTTGTTCGACGTGTGACATGCCATACCGTTGGGGTTGGTGTGGCACCCTTTCTGATCGTCGCAAGACTGGTTCGCTCGGACCATCCGATTCCAAATCCAGTGAGGGCGTTTTGGTCGACTTCTCCTCGAGATTGACCTCTGGGCCAACGCCACAATCTCGAATGAACTCTTCCTCGAGAAAGTGTGCGTGTAGGCCCACAACGATCCTCTGATCATCGTGAAAATAAAATAGGTACCCCATAGGGTCTTCGGGGTAACCTATGAAACGTCCTTTCATTGACATTGGTAAACGACCAGTCCATATCTCATATGGAATGCCGTTAACAGACTTCGAGGGACACATGTTTATGGTATACGCCGCTGTCAAAAGTGCGTATCCCCACAATGACATCGGTAAATCTGTATAGCTTAACATAGAACGAACCATATCTAAGAAAGTTCGGTTTCTATGTTCGGCCACACCATTCAACTGTGGCGTGCCAGGCGGAGTCATCTGTGATAATATACCATTCTCATTCAAGAACTGGACAAACTCGACACTCACGTACTCACCTCTTCGATCCGATCGAATGGCTTTAATGGGTTTCGACGTTTGGTTTTCCACCAACGCCTTATACTCCTTGAATCTTTCAAGTGCATCAGCTTTATACCTCAGCAGATACACGAGTCCGTAATGACTGTGATCATCCGTGGAGGTAATACAATAGTGGAAGTCACCTCGAGCCTTCACATTGAATGGCTCCCAAACGTCTGTGTGAATCAAACCTAGAATTTCTATGGCTCGTCCCGGTAAAGGGTGATCGAGTCATTTTACCTTGGAGGCACGACTCACAAGTCGAATAGGGATCTGGTCCCAACGGTTTCAAAATCCCGTTTTTCTCTAACTCGAGGATCTTGCGTTCTCCAGTATGCCCTAATCGAAGATGCCACAAGTTCCTCACATTTATTCCTGACTTTCGTTTGTTTGTGAGAGTATTCACAGATACGTCGTTCTGGGTGTTTAAATAGTACAAACCATTAAATTGTGTCGCGTTGCCAACATTTTTGTTTCGATACATAATGTGGCATGTATTATTATTAAAGTTAGATACATAACCATTCCTGCTCAGAACAGGAATGGAGACGATGTTCTTAAAACCCTCGGGAGTACAAGTCAATCGTACACACACAACACATGCCCAGATAACAAAACAAGAGATCTTGATTCGATGTGGATTGCTGAGAGACTATCCCCGCTTCCCACTCTGACCTCGATCTCCCGCTCCCCAAGCGCTCTACTTAGTCCCAGACCCTACAAGGACACGTAAATGTGAGTACTAGCTCCCGAATCTAATATCCAGGAAATAGAGTACACAGATGTAGAACAAACTATTTCTAAAACATTAAGTTCCTTACCTGACGCAGCCTGCTCACCTTTGAGCTTCGGACCGTCCCGCTTCCAGTGGCCCAGCGCACCGCAATGCAGACACCTATCCGTCGGCTTTACACCGGTCTGCTTCGATTTCCCAGAAGATTTGTTCTTCTTAGAAACCTTCCCTGTTGGCTTGAGGTTGTTGCCCTTCTTCTTTTGCCTTTCTGGGGCGTCGAAGAGGTGGCGACAAGTGCAGTCTGCTTTGCCCTCTTCATCTGACCTTGCGCCGTTGCTAACTAATTCATCAGATCAGGAAGCGTCAGTGTCATACCATTCAGATGATAGTTCACAATGAACGCGTTGAAGGACGGAGGGAGAGCCTGCAAGATGAGATCGTTCGTAATTCCCGATCAAATCAGAAATTGAGAGTCTCCGACCTCTCAATCATGGTTATCATGTTCATAACATGTTCACCTACGTTCTCACCCTCAAACATCCTCGTTCGGAAGAGCTGCGACGAAGCCGCATAGCGAGCTGTCCTTGACGTCTCACCGTAAAGCTCTTTCAGATGTTGAACCATTGCTCGAGCGTCAGCCATACCTTCATGGCCACGCTGCAGTGTGTTACTCATCGATCCGAGGACATGAGCCTTTACGAGCTGCTCGTCGTGCAGTCGCTTGTCATAAGCGGCACGAGCCTGCTCGGTTGCCCGCGCCCCTGGGGCAGGCAGCAACTCAGAGTCAAGGATATAAACCAGGTTCTCAATCTGAAGGAAAATCCTCAGGTTGCGAAGCCAGTCTGATTAGTTTGACCCAGTCAACCTATTTTCCGTGAGCAGTATGTTTAAAGCGGTAGACATTATTAACACTGAGAGAAAATGCTTCCGAAAATAAAAGGCATATTAAGACAATTGTATAGATCATCAAACACGAACAAGGACTTCTATTCCGTTTGACTCCCTCAATCTTTTCTTAAACTCCATTTTCTCCCATTGGAGTTGATGTCGTCGTGGGAGGATGTTTGGAAGTTTCGTTGATAACTTTGATGGTGGAGTTGATATCCCCGTAGGAGGATGCAAACCTCAACCTATGTCGTTTTCTTAGTTTGCAGCGTCTCACGAAGTCGCGCTCTGCATGAATCCGACCTTGTCGAATGTGTCAATTATCTATCTCTGTCAGGGACCCCCGCTGGCAAACCCGGAACAAGGCGATGTGACTCTCTAAGAGCGACCTATCAACTTTGCTCAAAACCGCACACTTAAATCGTACGTTTTACCACACAGTGTGGTCTTGGCGAGCGGCGCTAACGCACACGAGCAAATCGAAACGAAAGCAAATCCAAGGCACCGACATACCGGAACCAAACCTTGCATTTAAGTTTCGTAACAACTAAACCCCAGGTTGATAGAAGACAGGGCATCCAATCCCTTTACTCATTTAGTATTTCATCGTGAGATACTTTTGTATTCTCATAGCAAATCAGAAATTAAGCACGAGCACATAAATGCGTTAATGAAACTGGGGTTCTACCGGGTGAAGCCGGAGCCGGGTGTTATAATCGAGCCATGGAAATGTCAAACTCACTGACCTAACTATATGTTATAATCGAGACCCAACCGATTATTTAAACTCCGCTCCGTATCTAATACGAGCGAGCTTTCCAAGCTTCGGCCGAAGGCTTTATAATCATTGTTCTCTGATTACCTCATAAGACGTCAACCTATATGAACATAGGCAGTGAATCCCGAAAGCAGTCAAAGCCCAGCAATCACCTCCGTAAAGTCAGTTGCGTTTCGCTGCTGGCCGTGTCCATTTCCGAACACTTGCAGGCCTAGCCTGTTAGGGAGTGTGCCCTCGGAATAGTTTAGGGCACACGATGATGTATAGGTCGCGAGACAGTTTTATCGTAAATACTGTCAAAATAAAGTAGTGAATATTATTTTCATTATAATAAAGGCATTATTATTTGTTTGTCGAATTTAAAGTCTGCTTGGCATCCGGCGGTACGATAAATAAATAACACCCAAATGTTTGAGTTGGACGTTTGATTCTCATGAGCACGAGAGAGGAGACACCGGACGGTCCTTAATCTCAACATTAAATAAAAGGTCCGTAAGTCTAAGGATTCTAGGTGGGTGACTAGATATCCGAATATGACTTATCCATTGACGACCACATAGTATCTGTAGTGTCACCGATTACCTGAAAGGTTGTGGGTCGTGATGGAGATATCGGTGATCGGAGAGATCGCGTATTCAGACATTCGGCTCGTATTCGTCTCGATCACATGACTAGGATGTTGTCAATGGTTGAATAAATGACTATAGCAGCCTTAGACCGATAGGGTCACTGACGGATTTGCTTTTGCAATTTCGGTTTGTCGCTAGTTGGCTAGGTCCGCAAGTGTTCGTAAATGGGACACGGGCCCGGGCTTTGATTGCTATCGGGATTCACTGCCTATATTTGTGTAGGTTAAAGTCATATGAGGTAATTGGAGAACGACGACTGAAAAGCCTTCGTTCGATGCTTTGAAAGCTCGCTCGTACTAGATACGGAGCGGAGTTTAAATAATCGGTTGGGTCTCGATTATAACATAGTGTTAGGTTAGTGCATTTGTCATTTACATGGCTCTCACCTAACCGGGACGCAAGTTAAAGGCGTACGGGGTATTTAAATGTATACACTATAGTCGGTTTGCCCGAATTTTGATTAGCTCAAAATTCGTTCTCAACTGGAATCTGTCCGGGACCGCGGGATATGCTAGGCGAATACCGGGACTCGTGGATTCCTCCCATGCCAGTTGAGACGGACCTAGAGAGTCGCACTTAAAAATGGTAATGAACTTGAATGAAAACGACGGGCTTTTCTCTGGAACCTAACGAATGAGATTCGTTGAGGTAGTGGCATAGTTGATACGAGGTGTCGATGATTTAGTTAAGTTTCGGTGAGGGTCACGGAAATAATTAGACTTAAGATTGCTTTAAGTGCTTAATTAATTAACTAAATGAGGCTCAATTGTAAATAAAATAATTACGTTGGATTTAATTATTTTATTACTTAAAATTGAGGGACTAAATTGAGAATTTAGAAACCTCATGGGCTTAATTGAAAGTATGCATGTTGACTTGGTGTTGGACATGTGGACAATTGCTAGCATGCCACATAAGTTGAGGTGGCAAGTGACTCATACTTTAAGAGCATGACAAGTGGTGTAGAAAAATAATAAACAATGTTAGTGGAATTTTACTACAATAAAAAATGAGACACCTCAGAAGAAGGGAATTGGGGTAATGACACTATCAAGAATAGAAATTGGACCATAGATAAGTGTGGGCCTTGAATTAAGTATGGGCCCAAAGCCCTTAGAGATAAAATCCTAGCAACAAGTTCCCTAAAATAAGGAAATGCACGTCAACCCGAGTTCCATCCCCCATGCCTATGAATAAAAATATCTATCCAACCTTTTAACTCCATAACCTCACTTAGAAAGGAAACCATCGAGAGCTTGAGAGGAAAAGAAGAAAGAGAGAAACCAAGGGAAGGTCAACACAACGAACCCCTCAAGCTAGCTTGGAATTCGAGGTTGGTAAGTGAAAAATTATTACCTCAAGCTGTCATGATTTCCTACTAGGGTTAAAGCATATTTAGAATTGAGGAAACTTAAGGAATTGACATGTACCATAGACAGCAAAAACCCTAACTTAGGGTATAAATTCATATTTGAGGGTTTCCTTGAGAATTAGCTTAGTATTGGGTAGCCTAATGCTGGACGTTTTAGAGTAGGAGAGAATTTTAGAATTTTGAATTCTGGGTAGAACGAGCTATGAAGTTGGTTTCGGGTAGATGAACGTATGAAGCTTACGGTCGATTGGAAAAGGACCTTGAACTGTCGGGCGATTTGAGGTTCAATTAGCATTGGGCGAAAATAGGAGCCCATGTATGAAATCGGGCGACTCAAAGGACGACGAAACTTAGTGGCATGCAAGACAAATCGGGCGACTTAGGGTTATGGCCAACACTCGGAGATTATGAACTACCAATGCAGCCAATCGGGCGATTTGAAGCTCACGTGGCACACGGCGAAACCAAGACTTGAGCTAGACAAATCGGGCGATTTCATTTTATGAAGATCTCGGCGATTTCAGCTAGCAAACACCTCAAATCGGGCGATTAGGTGGAAGACGAAACCTACATCGTTACATGCACCAATCGGCCGATTCAAGATCACACAACCGGGCGAAACTCATCTCCATACATGAACAAAACGGGCGATTCAAGATCACACAATCGGGCGAAACTCATCTACATACATAAACAAAACGGTCGATTTGTTAAGGGAAGGAATGACTCGGCGAAAGCAAGCCCCCATGCATGAACAAATCGGGCGAAACCATGATCAAAGCCAAGTCAATCGGGCGATTTGAATGCCTAGACAACACGCGGCGAAACTAAGTTTAATGCATGACAAGTCGGACGATTCAAGGCGACACAATCGGTCGATTCAATGCTAATTATAGGACACGACAAAACTAGGTTATGTATATAACAAATCGGCCGAATGCTTAGAGGTTTGAAAAATAAAATCGGGCAAAACTAGGTCCAAGGCATGCATGAATGGGCGATAGGAAACCCATAACATATCGGGCGATTATACTTTCGCCGAAATGTTGTGTGTTAAGGTTGACCCGACTTTGAGCATGCTTTAAAAGACCTTAGGACGAGTTTAAGGTAAATATCAAATCAAGTGCTAACTCAACTTAGACTAGAATCGAATGACTAAGGGTTCTAGCAAATTAGTATAGTCAAAACAATTTAGTCAGACTTAATTCACTGATATAATGATATTTATGTCTGAAGGTCAAACAGTAGTACTCTCCCGAAGCAATAAGTATACCTAGCGTGGACGACGGGTAAGTGGAAATTCAACTACAACACATAACTTATATGTGCATGACTTACGTGATTTCGTGCTTATGTGACAAAATGTGAATCTTGTATGATGTGATTTACTTATTATGCATAAGGCCATGATATGCATATACATATGAACCACAACATGAGCATATGCGCACAAGTAGTATGAAAAGCAAGTATGTGAGTGTGCATACTATAGGACCGCCTGAGAGCGATGGATATTCGCCGATATAGGCGTCTGTTGTCGACTCAATGTCGAGTCACGGCTCTTCTATGCTGCCATGGCGATTGACGATGCCGAATTACCAGACATGATAGGTAGGGGGAACACCCCATAGCGGAAGATGCAACCTGAAGGATGAGACACGAGGGAAACGCGACACAGAGGGAACCTCTGGTGTGGGCGACCTCGGAGTTGGCTACCAGCGAGAAGCGTCCGCGTGATAGGCCACACTGGGACAGGAAAGGTGCCTTCGGGTAACCTCTCAGTGTGTGAACCTTCACATATGTATGTATCCCTTGAGGATTAGAGCTCTATGAAATGGCGCATAGTAAGATGGAAAGTCGAGGGCCCATATGGAATGAGAGAACAAAAGAGTATGAGAGTTAGAAAGCATCGGCGCGGATTGTCGTTGCAAGTTAGGACACGTGCATTCTTGCATAATTTCTGCTTACTGAGCCTGGCGGCTCACGCTTTATGTTATGTGTTGTAGGTACACACGACCACGTTACGTGATCGTTTGAAGGCAAAGCCTATCTTTCGAAGCTTCCAGCTGCTTTTGAGGTGGGAGTGTGTGCATGGATGACGACCTATGAGGCCGGGAGCATAGGAATACTTTTGCTGTGCATGTACACACATCTCGTGTGATTAGGACTTGTATGAATGTGGGAAATTATGTAATTCTTTTGACATGTAAGAACGACTTCCATTACATAGATGGAAAAATTTCATGCGCATTTTCGCGGCTCTTTCGAATTAACGCACCATTAGGCACTTAGGATAACGATGAAATAGTTAGCGAAGGCTACGGTCCTAACACAGAGGGATCAGCGTCCAACTTACACTCGTTACCATGGAGTGCTGAGAGGCTTGCTCTGATCTTGATGGAATTTCTTCAAGATATCCTTGATGTACTTTGACTGACTGATTAATATTCCATTTTCGAGCTGCCTGACCTGATGTCTAGAAGGAATGGCATCTCTCCTATGTGGCTCATTTCGAACTTGGTCTTCATTAGATCTCCAAATTTCTTTCATAGTCGGGGATTCGTTGATCCGAAGATGATGGTCGACGTAGACTTGGACGACAATCAGATCTTTGTCTTTCCATTTGATGAAGAGAGTCGTATTCTGGTTCCTCGGATAAATCCAGACTTTACGAGGAAGTCGCTCAGGACGTCATGCCAAGCACGTGGGGCTTGTTTCAGTCCGTAGAGAGCCTTGTCTAAACGATAAACATAATCGGGATGCTCTTGGTTGATGAATCCTTTTGGTTGAGAGATGCAAACTTTTTCTTTTAACACGCCATTGAAAAAGGCAGTTTTTACATTCATTTGATAGACTTTGAAGTCTTTATGTCTTCAATTTGGGCAATAGGAGCGTACGCTTCGTCATAATCAATGCCTTCTTGTTGACTGTAGCCTTTAGAAACTAGTCGTGCTTTGTTCCTGATTACTTCTCCATCTTCGTTTTTCTTGTTCTTGAATACCCATTTTGTCCCAATTATTGTTTTCCATGTGGACGGGGTACTAATGTCCACACTTGGAGACGTTCGAATTGGTTGAGCTCGTCTTGCATTGCTATTACCTAATTCGTGTCCTTAAGTGCGTCAGCAACTAAAAATGACCGCTCTGATTTCTCGTCCGTACTCCACTCGAAGGATCATCGGTGATCTGATCGAGTGGATGCGCTCGAGTCCATTTACGCTCGTGAGGCAAGGCTGAGTCTGAGGCATCAGCCATTTGGAGAGCGAGGCTTCCAGAGATCTGAGTCTTTTCAGTTGGTTGAGGTAATTCCATTACTGCACTTGAGTTGAGCGGCTCTGATGATATTTCCTCAACAAACTCTGTTGGATTAGCAATACTCTGTGGTGAATTGGAATCGGATGAGGTGGGGACATTTGAAGTACTCGGTATATCGGCTTCGTCTAGTGGGGGTTCCACCATAGGTGTATTTATTGAGTTTTTCGACCGATATAGATGCTCGAAGAGCGAGTCCAAGTTTTCTAGAGCTAGTCTCAAGTCTTCTTCTGACGATGAGTCTTGAGTTGTTGCCGGTCTCTGTTGGTTTTGTGCCAACACACCAGTAAGCACGGGTTCTGAACTGTCGTGGTCAGAGGCCATCTAGTTAGGCACAGGTCCTGAACTGATGTGCTCAGGAGCCATTTCTTCCACTTATTGGAAAGTAACATTGTAGCTTTCTTTAATTGATCAATTGGACTTGATGTATATTCGGTACGCCTTAGAGATTGAAGAATACCCGACGAATATGGCTTCGAATGCTTTAGGTTCGAACTTATCACGTTGCTCTCTATCGTTCGCCACAAAGCACTTGCACTCGAAGACCTTAAAGAATGAGATGTTGGGTATGCGCTTGTTAATAACCTCGTACGGAGTCTTATCAAAGCGTTTGTGAACAACCGTCATGTTCTGAGTGAAACATGCGGTATTTACTACTTCAGCCCAAAGAAAGTGTGGGGGGCCGGAGTGGATCAACATTGTACGCACGGCTTCCACTAGTGTTCGGTTCTTCCTCTCGACGACCCCATTCGAGGCGTCTTAGCGGCTGAGAATTGCTGACTAATCCCAAGTTTCTGATAAAAGTCACTGAGAAACTTATTCTTGAACTCAGTACCATTGTCAGTGCGAATAATTTAGATAGTCTGCTGCAGTAGATTCTGAGTCGTGTTCACAAAATTTACGATCAAGCCCCCCATCTCATCCTTTGTTCGGAGGAACTTCGTCCACGTGTAGCGAGAAAAGTCGTCCACAATGACCAGCACATACTTGCGTCTGTTGATACGTGTTTGCATCGGTCCACTGAGGTCCATGTGAAGTAATTCCAAAGGACGTAAAGTAAAGGCAACTAGCTTGATGTGATGAGAGGCTCGCTTCATTAATCCAAGTTGACATGCCGAACATTAATGGTCTTTTTGTAGCGTTATCATTGCCAGACCGTGGACCAACTTCTTCATTGAGAGTCGTTGAAGAGATTTAATATTGAGATGAGACATGCATTGATACCATAGGCTATTCCTCTGAAATGTAGTCTGAGAGATGAGGCAAACAACTGTCAAAGGCCGTATGAACGTCAGGTTGATCGTGTATAAGTTTGATTTCCGAATTCCTTGAAGGAGTTCTTTGTCCTGACTATCCAAAATTCTGCACCGGTCAGCAAGAAAGACCACCTGGAATCAGTTATCGCAGAACTGGCCTATGCTGAACAAGTTATGACAGAGACCTTCGACGTAAGAGACATCCTTGATCGTCAAATTTTCAAGAATTATATCTCCGAAGCCTAGATCGAAGCCGAGTAGTTGTTTCCAAATCTGACTTTTCCGTTGAAGCGGTCTTGGTAGTTGCTCAACAGTTCTTGATTTCCCATCATGTGTGTGGAGCAGAGGTACCACACATGACGAATCTGCAAAAACAAGTTAGAGCGCTTTAGGTACCCACTTAAGAATGGTCCTCTCGGATTAGCAGATTAATGTTCAATATTTTCAGAATTAGTTCCTAAAGTTTTGCTTGACGACTTACCTGAGCCTACTCTTGATACCTTTGTGTTTTACTTCGGTTTGGCTTTGGTCTTACTGTTGGGACTTTGTAGGTTGTCTGGGCTCTTGTTGCGTTTTGTACTGTTGTCCGGTAGTACATTACCGCTTGGTGCGCCATGAGCGATATCATGAACGCTATTTGTACCTCCTTTTTCTTTTATTAGTGAACTTCCAAATGAAAAATGTTTTGCTAGTTGTACCTCTTTCTAGGCGGAGTTTTAGGAACCCAGTTTGGTTGAACCGTACAAGGGATTTGAATTTCAGCACACACAAATGCTGAAGATGGCTTGATTGAGGAAAATATCTTTTCTTTAGCAAGTCGCCTAAGGTGTTTAGGGGATTGGATCTCTACGGGATACCTTAGGTGAGTACATGAATGAACAGCGCCATAAGCTTGCTTAATGGCTGAATCTTGAATCCTTCTCTAATTTTATTCTAGACACTCACGCCTTCGACTCCTTAGTCTCTGTCACTACGCTCCATGTAGACGTAGTAGAGACAAAGTTAGAGCTAATAATATTTGTCGAATTATTAGTTTTGGATTTTAAAGCTCGAGAAGGCGATTTTTCTTTCTTCACGCTTTTCAGAATAATATTATCTATTGAGGGACATGCATGAGAAATGGTTTGGGAACATGGGAAGCTTTGAGATGCTCTATCTCCTTTACGAATGCTTGCTTTTCCGCTTCAAAATTCTTCTTTTCGATGTCAAATGAAGAGCTCAATTCCTCAGTCTTCGTAACGATAGGAAGAATATAAAGGGTAGAAGAAGAATCAGCTGATTTTTAGGAATCCCCAGCCTTCAATCAGGTCCAAGTTGGGTCAGCATGTATAGATAATTCATCCTTTTCTGCTGCTCCCAATGAGAGATACCTCTGAGCTTGAATCGTTCAGCTTCTTAATATTATCCGGTGACCTCCATAACTGCTCACGAACTTCTTCTATGAAAGGGATCTCAATACTTATGTTCTTCCATGGCGTGTCGACTCGAAAGGTCCCTGGATTCAATCTCGGAGGGGTGTTCGCTCGTTGAGCAATCAACTCTTGAAGCCTTGGGGGATCCTTCTCGTAATCTTCACCATCCTGAATTTCTTCGTCTTCAATTAGAACTAGGTCAACCGACGCTAATCCTAGGAAGTGTCGAACAACTTTAACTCTTCTCTGATCCATGTCGGAGGGTAGACTGTGGGTCAACCACTAATCTTCGAAGATATGACGATCAAGTACTATGTGGGTCGACTCCACGTCTTGATGTCTCAGCGGATGAGCTTGAACGTTTCTGCTAACGCTATGAGCATTTCAACACTTGCTTCTTCTTCCGGAAGCAAGGGGCTTGTGAAGGTCATACGTGGTGGTGTAGGCTGAGGCGTTCGTTGTAATACCCGTAAATTTTAGTACGCGGTTTTCGAAATAATTTGGGGTATAACTTTATGCTTTAGAAATATTTATGGAAATTTCGGGTGACTAGTATATGATTTTAGACCCAAAGTTTTGGATGAAATTAAAATTCGGGTATAGTAGGTGGTTTAGTTTATTCTTTTCACTATCTAAATCAAAATTAGGATAGGGTGGAAACATTCGGCGAATTCATACATCATAGTATTTGAAATTACGGGTAAGTCTAGAAATTCGCCGGATTTGGGTTAATTTAAGTGTAGATGAATTTATTTCGGATAGTTCAATTTCGGGTATTTTAATCAATTGACCTTCAGGTATAAGTAAATTCAGGTAGAATGTAGCATGCGAGCCTTAGGAAATTCTAATCAATTTCGCCGTGTTTTGGATAAAAATCGGGTGGGACCTCAATTAGAAATTTGAGTGGTCTGCTTAGGTGAAACTTCGGGCAGTTTAAATAGGGGTATGTGAGTTTGATTGCAATTTCGGACAGCTTGAATTAGAATTTTCAAGTAATGCTTGGAAATTCGCGTAAGGGACTTTTATCGTCAACTCTCGGCGAAATTGATTTGAATCATGAAATTTGTGTTTCGGCCAACCATAATTTAAAACTTAAATTCGGGTAATGAGAGAGGACTCCAATTTCGGACAGCTTAGGAAATCTATTTTTGAGGAAATATCGAATGACAAAGGATTATTATAGGTTGCTTAGTCGAAAGGGAAATTAGCATCACCTGCAAGTCCAATCACTCACAATTCCCAAAACTTCATACCTATATCTAATATATCATGATTATTAAATAAGAGAACATTCATAATAAGAAAGGAAGCCAAGAACGAATGATAGAGGAAACCCTTATGAACTAGAAAGAAAAGAACCAAAGAGAAAGCAGAGAGCAACTTAGGAGATTTTACAAGATAAATTCGGCCAGTTCAAACAACCCTTAGAAATTCAATGTCTCGGACGGTAGGTGAAATCTCACCTAGAACACGTGAAAATGTTTTTGATACCATGCGGTTACATGTTGCTTTTTTAATGTGATATATATGAAAATTACATGAAAACCCTCAGTGTATTATGTGTTTAGAAATCCCAAATTCTGGGTTTGGGAAGATATCCCTGTATACTTACATGTTCATGCTTGATGACTTTTGATATCTGTGTTGTGTGAAAATTCGGATAGGGGTAGACTTTTAGGTAAATTGAACTTAATAGATGATAAATTCTTGCGCATATGAGTATAGTTTTTGATAGTATAAAATGCTTACATATAACATAGTCTTAATTTCGGGCCCTTGAATAGTTTTAATTCTTGTTAGGTAATGGAAACATGTTTGTCGGACATATACTTTTGTTTTGATTGCTATTAAATTATGAATTCTTTGGCATGCAATATCGGGTAAATCATTTTCAGACCCTAGCTAATTTTGCTGTGTTACAATTGAATTGATCTTAGGTGTCTCAAATGAATTGTTAATTAAAGTAGCTCAATTTCGAGTAAGTGTATTATTTGAATACAAGTTCGGGTCGTAAGTGTATTACTTGAATACAAGTTCGGGTCCATTGATTTGGTGCAATTACTTGAAACGATTTTGAGTGAGTGGAGTAAATTCGGACAGTTTAATTACCAATATGTGGGTTTACAATTTCGGGCAGTTGAATTAGAAATTTGGGTGACAACGTAACGGCAAACTTCAGATATTCCATGAGCAAATTCGTCGAGCTTGATAGGAAATTCGAGAATTGATCTGTTACTTCAAAATTCGGGCTTTAGACTATTTTCGCCTTGCCATATGACATTCGGGCGGGATTTAAATTCGGGCTTTGAGTATTTTTATTTTCAGGCAGATAAATAAACTTATGGGTAGATAAGTTTATTTGTGGGCTGAGTTAGAATTATTTGGGAGAAACATTTTTAGGAAAATTAGAGAAATAGTTCTTAGAGAATTTTGAAAAGTTACAATTAGTGAATTATGGGGTGAGCGGAAATATTTTCGAAGAAAATATATAGTTAATGTTGTATTTTTATTTGCAGCCATAGCATGTGCACGATGCATTGGTGTGGGAAAGGTTGACCGCGTAGGCACGGTGACACCTTAAGGTGTCGGCGCGAGGCGCCTGGGGGTAGATGTGACCAACTTCGATCGTCGACTCGTAGTGGAGTCTGAGTGTAGTACTACTGCACCTGAAAGTTATACTATCGAGACCTCTCTTAGGAGGGTCTTTTGGCGGAAGAGGCGACCTGGTAGAGTTTGCTCGGGGAGGATGCTACCAGCGTAGGCATCGCCGGGGCAGGTAGATGCCTCGGGAGAGAGCCGGGGACTGCCCGAGAGCCGATCTCCTGATTCCTCCTTAAATGGGTTGCGCGAGGTGCCTAGTTCTAGCCTGTGGGCCCAGTGATTGAGGTGAGACCTGTGTTTGAGATGAGATCTAGGTTGAGACGAGGTCTAATGGTAAGATAAGCGTGCATTGCATGGTAAGGATGGAACACTTTCATATAGTATCGGGGTTGAGTCATGGTTGAGTGCACGTTGCATGGCACGCATATTTTCACCTATTGAGCAATAGCTCAGGGTTTTACGTGTTGTAGCTACCGAGCCCGACGCTGATGCGCGTCGCGGCTGAGGCGGGCTGACGGCGGTGCTCCACGGACTTTTGAGGGCGAGGCTGTACATGGATGACGACCTGTGGAGCGACACTAGGGTTTTTACGTTTTCTTATTTTGGGGCTACGGCCCGTGTATACTTATGATGATGTAGACCGATTTTGTTGTAATATATTTTATTTAGGAAAAAGTTTTGTTAGACGGGTCTTGCGCGACTTACGTTGCGAAAATTCGCCACTAATTATCGGTAGAAAATGAGGGTCGCTACATTCGTAGGGTGGGAGGTTCATATGGTTCAAGAGTTTGGGTGAGGTGCGGATACGTGGTGGGGGTTTTATAGGTGGTTTGGGTTGGGGAATGGGTTTGGATCGAGATGTATCAGCTACTCCTGTTCTGGTCTGCGTCGCGTCCCAGCTTTGTCCTTGACCGCTCGTAGAAGTCCTAAGTCTCTTCTCCCCCTCATGACGGTCCTGATCGCCAAGGTCGTCATGTCAGCATTTTGAGCAGTTTGACCTCGGCATGAATTAGTAGGTGGGTCAGAACGATCGACCAGACGTCTGAAGAGGTCTTCTTCCGCTGGCGTCCGGTTGGGTAGCTCAAAAGTCGGGCGACTAGAATTGAGTGGAGTTCGCTAATGGGTACAGTGGCTGGGTTGATAAGGTTAGGTGATAAGATGGGAGTGGTGGTCAGTGTGGGTTGAGTGGGTGTGAGGTTAAGTCGTGACGAAGGGGCTTCAGAGACGGGTGCTTTCCCTCTGTCTTGACGGGATGTCTCGATGGCTGTGTGCACTCTCTCCATCAATTTGTCTTCGAACAGTTTGAGAGCTTCGGAGAGAGCGGTCTTGAGTCGTCTTCGGTCACGAATGGTGAGAATGCCTCCGTTGATGATTGACTAGTACGACTGATGTCGCCTGTTGTCAACCCATGACTGAACACCGTCTCAACGGGTTGGCTCGTCATCGCTTGAAGTTGCGATGTTTCGAGACTTCGATCCAATCCTTGATTTGAATCTAAAAGATTCGCGTCTACGGATGTTGTTGCAAGTTCTGATTAAACTTGCGTATCAGACACTGATTCAGGGCCGGTAATGAGAAGGGTCTGAGCCTCGGCCTCTGCAGACGCAGGAATCTCGCGCTGCGGCTCAAGATTGAGCGAAGGGAAGTCTGCAGCAATTGGAGTGATGATCAGCGTCGTGTCTGACGTGGTAGTGACAGCTATGTCGATGGGCTCGGTGTCTGGGAGTTGAAGTCGTGGAATCCGTCTGATCAGTTGAACCTCCTCGTCTGAATCTGAGGCTTTGGACGAGGTAGCCGTGTGAGGAGTTTGTTCTCGCTCAACATCCTCATTGGCCTGTGCTGTTACTTGAGGCTCGCCAGGTGTGATCGTGGTGATCGAGGCCTCTGCTTCAGGCGTGGTAGCCTGTTGAAGTGCACCGTGCACCATTTCAGCTTCGAGCAGTGCTTCACTAAGGATATCCTCCAGTGACCCTTGAAACACATCTACATGGATCGGCTGTTCCACTTGGAGTTCGTGTTGTGGAGCCTCGAGTTCCAACTCACACGCCACTTCATCAATCAGCATGGCTTCCAGATCTGCATTGGATCGTCTTGAGTTGGAGGCTCCAAAGCTAGTTCCTGGGCTACTTCATTGATCAGCTCAGCCTCAAGACTTAGTTGTTGTTGGGGAGGGCTCACATTGAAGTCTGTCTTGGGCCCTCGGATCATCTCTTCGGTGAGATGATTTTCACGACAGTATAATCGGTACCCGTCTTCCGTGGGGTCGGCGAGACGGAGCAGCTCAAATGAGATCGGCGTCGATGGCTGATCCAGATCCGTGAGCTTGGGGTTGTGGAAGAACTTGAGCCGAGGTGGTTGATAGTTTCCTCCTGAAGGCAGGAGAGGAATATGCTCGTGGAGCTCCAGGAGACGAGCAATGATCACATAAAACCACCTTGCATACGGCACATTCCTCGATTGCTTGTTCTCATTTTGTCTGATCTGTTCTGCAAGATCGTTTCAGATCAGCTGTGCGAAATCGTAATTTCGTGAGAATGCTATGCCGTGGAAGATGCGAAGGATGTTGTTGTTGCCTTTGTCGAAACCGGCATGCTTCGGTGAGAGTCACTTATTGACAATCCCAAATAATGTCTTCCATAGGTGAGGGATGCCATTGCTCTGAACTTGTGCAAGTTTGGTGAGCAGCGGTCGGTATCCCATTTGGAGAAAGTCGTGTACCATCTCAGCATCTGTAGGCAGAGGGTCGTAGTTGTGGCTGAATGGCAGGTCCAAGACAAGGCCAAAATCATTCTTGTTGAAGCTGATGTGTCTTGTCCCGAGTACCGTGGTGAATTGGTAGGTGCCTTCAACTACAAGACTCTTTATTCGCCCCAAAACTGTTGGAGGTAGACCATTGGCACCGAGGCCGTCACGGTAAGTACGTTCCAGAGGCGATGGCCTTGAAGAATGGAGACCATGATTTCGTCTGGGCATCGGAATGTAGTCAAATCGAGCTGGAAATTAGTGTCCTCAACCTTGAGGAACAAATTGTGATCATATATATTGTTGTAGCTGAATAGTTGGCCATCTGAAAAAGATAAAAGATAAACTTTATTAGTTCAATTTAAACTAATAAAAGTTTATATCATGTTTATATTTGAAGCCGAAATATGTCATATCAAACTATAATATTCAGACAGTTTATATCATGTTTGATAGATATGAAAGTTTTAATTTCGCACATAGGTTGCTCGGATGTGAAGGAATACAATGGTATCTGATGAAATTTTCGAAAGTCACATGTAAGGCATATAATTACATCTCCTTTCAATAGTTACAACTCCCCTTACATTTGGTCAACCTTGAGTTGGGATTGGGGAGTTCTCTTTAAATGGGGAGAGCTGTACACGAGGCGGCAACTTTAATCTTTGGTGTTTGCTCGATTATCTGACGGCGGTTGAGATTTAGCATTTTCTGACCTATCTTGCACTTTCGTCGTAGTATTGCTCCCATTTTTCCTTAGTGCTACTCCCCCTCATGATGATCGTGTTGGGGAGATCGTCATGTGATGGATCAAAATGGGGCATCGTCTTTGGCAAGAAGAACACGTCGTCGGTTCCAAATTGGTCTTCTTCGAAGGAAGTTGTCTGGTTCGGCCTCGAGGAAACTTGTTTGGCTCCAGAAGAAGGTGCGTGGGGTGCATTTTCCAAAAATGTGTCTGGGCTCCTTCAGATTTTTCCTTCAATTGTATGAGAGCCCATCTTCAGAGTGGTACGCGCGGCGGAAATGGTGTGTGCTCAAGTTGGGTAATAACCTGACGGAGCCAAAGACAATCCGTCGACACGATTTCAGAGTTAAACTCTGATACGCGGCCTATGAGGACAGGGCTTAAAACCGAAGCCACATAGGCGTTCCGTTAACATCGATCAAGGAGCGTAGCTCACAGACAATGGCCTGAAACCGTTGTTGTTTTGATATTGCAACGGCAGGACTTCCATCCGATCATCGAAGCATGTCTTAGAATGACATGTCTACGAAAGTTCTGATCTGGTCACAAAGTCCATATGAGAAAAGGTGTATGTGTCCAAAAAAAAAAATAAAACTTTTAGGTAGTGAGGACACCTAGACTCGACGTGTTCAAGAAAGTTCAGTGGTGTGGGGCTGACTACCACTTAGTTCTATATCTCCCGCTTCCAAGTGAAGCGGTGATAAATTACGTGGCTCCCTGTAATTTTATGAAACGTTGGTCTAATAGGAGATCGATGAGTGGATAAGGCTCGGTTATGCATGCGCTGTTGGCCGAAATGAGGCATCTTCTACCCGGGAGTTGATAAAAATCAGCTCTCGCACCTATATGGAATGGCCCGAATGTTTTGTGAGGCGTGGGATTTGTGTATCATCCGCTCTGCGTCTTGTCAAGATTTTCTTAATTGGCGAGGGCCACTAACACAGGGTTGCTATCCCGGGGTTAGATTCAGTTGGGTCTGACTGAATCATGGGAGCCTAGAATCCATGCGTCCGTCAATTTGATGAGTGCAACTTGATCAGCATGTCGGAGCAGGTCGGTTGAGATCATCTTCGTGGTTGTGTACGACGCCTTTTGGAATTCTTGAACTCTCGATGATTGAGTTTTCGTGGTTGGAGTCCGTCTTGGGAGGTGGAAGCTCTTTAGAGGGTTGTTCGTTCTTTTCCCTTCCCTTTTTTTAACTATATATAAGTATGTATTATCATAATAGTAATATGTATATATAGATATAGATATCGATTTATATTCGTATACATATATGTATATGGGTTCTCCCCCTCGAACCATGCACCTTAAAAATGTACTCCCCCTAAAAATGTACTCTCTCCAGGTAAATATGGAGTGATACTCCCCCTCGATGTATGCACGTTTGAAAGTGTAAGCTTTCTCCCAATTAAGTGAACGTGAACGTATTTTTCTTTTCAGAGCAGATGCAAACAAAAATAACTATTGTTCTTTAAAAAGGCATATTAGAATGTATGTCTTTCGCTTTTTAACACTTAAAAAAAATAGGTATTTTTTACGATTCAGCTTATATGCATACGCGATAGTTTAGGCTCTAAAGTTCATTAAGATATATCCATAGTTAAAATGTACCTATTGTGAGGGTATGTAGGCCTTTCAGCACATATGCATGCTAAGATTTAAAGTTTAAAGTTCTTTCAAAGCATGCATGTCTATAATGTACCCTCGTGTGGTTGCTCGCACTGCTAGCCAGCCGTGTATGTGGAGCAACCCGATATACCATACACGCTGGGATGTTTGGCTGCTCTCATCGTATACTACTCATGGGTGTGGAGCAGCTCTCTTGTACCTACCCATGCTGGGAATATGCAAAAACTTATCGGGACTTTGGTACCCAAGTTTGGATGGGTCATCCCTTGTTTGCAGAAAACAAGTTAAGCACATTTGGTTCAGATATTGATCCTAAATCATCCTTTAAAGTCCTATTTAATTTGATTTGTGATTTAGAAATTCAGGTTTGGTGAACTTTAGAGGGAAATGACAATTCAGCGCAGGTGAATGTGTGCCTAGGTTTAGAAGACCGAAAGATTTTGTTCCTAGCCAGTCGCATAAGATGCTTTTAGAATGAATCTGGACTGGGTATTTCAAGTAGGAATATGAGCTTATGGCGCTATATGCGTCATTGGATGATGAGTCGTATTGCCTACGAGAGTTCACATCATTCACTCTATAATGATGAATGTGCGGGATTTGAGAAGTTCGTTTGCTTAAGCTTGGAACTTCTTCTTTGCACGCTTGCATTTTTATAGGAATGGGAGAGGAAAACTCTTGAACATTTTTTACTTTAATTTTCGAAGATAATATTGACTTTTCTTGCTCATTCCTAATTTTAATTTGTTCCTTAGCTAATTTTAAATGCTCGACTTTTACTTAACGTTTCAGCTTCAGTCAATTTATTAACTTAGAATGATTAGTAAAAGCTTTTTCAGATTTAGGAACAATGACGCTTCTTTTAGTTTTTGTTTTATTTACCTGTTTCGAAGAAGATGTATTACTTGACAAATTATGGGAAACAGATAAAGACCCGGAATTTTTGAGATATAGAATCCCTTTAAAAGCTTTTCCTTTTCAGCGCCAAAACCTATCCTTTCAGAGTTCAAAGTATCTTGTAAATCTTTCAATTTACGAAGAGTCTCTGGAGTATCACATAGGGTAGGTTTTTTATCGTGTATAATATTTTTCCCGTTAGAAATTAAGTTAGAATGAAAGTTTTGATCTCTTTGATCTATATTCGAAATATCAGTATCTAACCGTTCAATCGTGGAGTGAAGCATATGTTGTTCCTCTAAGATAGTCTCATATTTTGATGAGATTTCATTTCGCTCATGTTCGCAAGAACGTAAACTGTTAGTTATCTCGCAGAGCCTCTTTTCACTATCTTCTAACTTAGTTTTTAAGCTAATGATCTTTGACTTTGCGTTGGTCAAATCTTCATTGGCGTAAGCTAGGTGCTCTTGTTGTTTAAGCAACACGGAGTAATTATTAGCACATCTTGCTTCTAATTCCTCAATCTTCCTAGCTTGACATCCATTTTAATTTGATTTTATATTTAACTAAAAAATTAAAGTTGGCTTTTCGAAATTCTATTCCGAGAAGTTTGGTTTACTTGAGAAGTATCGTGAAGTCTTGAAGATATTAAGTGTCGAAAATTTTTGGTGTGCACCGAAATTTTTTTTGATGATTTTGAAAACTGAGAAAATGACCAAAACCTTTTCTATGATATGCCTAAATGTCCTAATTAGATTGTTGATATGTGATCGCTGACACGTTTGTGGATTTGCTTTCAAAAATTTGACAGAAAAGCAGTCTACACCGAAAATTTTTTGGACTGGAAGGAAAATTATAAACAGGCGTTAGAATTGACTATGCCCGTTGGACTCAGAATGTTCTTCTTATCAAATGATGAAAAAATAATTTTCCTCAAAAAGTGTTTTGGTGATTGAAAACGTTTAAGTGTGATTTTGAAGAGTGAGTTTGGATAGCCCGATTTAAGGTTTTGAAGGATGAAGATTCGACCGAAACTTTTAAGTTCGAAATCTGGCCAATTGGGGTAGCAAGAATCGGGCGACGCTCAGTTTCGCCGAGAAAGTTTTGAATGCAAAGAAATGCTCTGTTTCGGCCGATTGGGGGTTTCGGGCGATTGGATCATTCGGGCGACTGTAGCAATCGGGCGACTGCAGCTATCGGGCGATTTTGTCAATCGGGTGACGCTCACTTTCGCCGAGAAAATTTTGAATGCAAAAATTCTCAGTTTCGGGCGATTACTGTAGCATCGGGCGATTCACTATATATATATAAAACTAGATGTACTGTAGATGTTCCATCCAAATCAGTTTCGGGCGATTCCCAGTTCCGCCGAGAAAAATCCCAAAAATTTCAGAAATCTCACTCAAATCCGAACGTGTTTGCTCTGATACTACTTGTTGGTCCATATTCTATCCAAACAATCTAACAAATAACGATTTAATCACGATTAATGATGGGAAGAATTTCCTCACATGGGTGTGTGTGGTCGTTGAAGGTTGGGAGCTTCAATAAAAATTCTCTCTCTATAATTTTAACACACAAGACACACCTAACTATGTGTTAGGGTTTTCGTATTTATACCACAAGTTGGTATATAATACTTGGGCCCTTATAAGCCCATTACAGGAGTAAGATCACTGGGCTCTAAAACATTAAAGCCCATTTCACTTAAATTAATTGCAAGATTAAGATAACCTAATTTAATTGAACACAACAAAATAATCCTAACAGTTTCTCTAGCTCCTTGATTACGCTCCCTGTAGACGTAGTGGAAACAGGGTTAGAGTTAATATTTTTAAGAACATTATTCTTAGGTTTCCGTTCTTTGGAAGGCGATTTTCTTTCTTCACGCTTTCATAATGATGCTTTCTTGTGAGGGAGATTCGTGACAAAGTGCTTTTGAGACGTAGGAAGCTTTGCTATTCTCCATCTCCTTTAGGAACTTTTTCTTTTTCGCTTCAAAATCCTCTCTTTCTTTTTCCAAAGAAACTCTTTATCCCTCTATTTTATTAACAATAGGGTACGTAGAGAGAATTTTCAGAATTATAAATTTGTGCTTCCTCGGTTGTAGAACGATCTTCGGGAAGATAAATTGTCTCAAAGTTCCAGCCCTTGGGAATCTCCCTAGTTTTGTAACTTTGGTTCAATTTGGTGTAGGATAAGGGGATTTCAGCCCTAGTCTTAGCTTTTCTCTTGGTTTCTTCTAACGCGTTAATTTCTTTTGCATTAGTAAAAACCATCAAAGAGGCTAGTCCTAGACCCATATACTTGACATTATAAAGTTATTTGCTGTCAACTTTCTTCAAGTGACGTGGATTCTCGAAGCCTAAGCCAAACTTGTAATAATAAAATTCTACGTCCATGGGTTGATTAATAGTTATAGTCTGATCAGTTTGTTCCCTTTTCACTAGAAGATCTTCTAATTTCTTAATAGCTTCTTACGTTCATCGTCTAAGGTAGCATAGTTGATTAGAGTGGTGCTCTTTTGGCTTGACAGGTGTCTAGACTTTTTCTCAAATCACTAATCTTAGAACTTAACTTAGCTAATTCATCTTCGAGACTAGTGACCTTCTTACTTGCAGCTTCAAGGCTACACTTAAAATTGCTTTTCTCATCTGAGTTCCTAAATTTGTGGTTATTGTTTAGCCTGTCTTCTAGTTCCTTTACTATCGAGCTATGCTTTTCTAATAGGATATGCATAGTCTGATAGGATTGGAGTTTCTCAGTTAATTCTTATTTTTGAGATTAGAGCTCCTAAGATTTTCGTCAAGACTAGCTATGGTTTCCTTAGACCTAAGAAATTTTTTCTCTACCTTTATCCCTCGTTTCTGCTCAAGTACCATGTTAGCATACCTAGCTTCTAGTTCAGCTAACAGGTCAAAATGTGTAGAGTCAGGGGTTACTACCTCCTTAGATGAGGTGGATGCATCGTCATCATCCGTCCTAGCGGGAGTTCCACCTTCCTTGTCATCCTCGAGGCACGCCATGAGAGCGTGATTATCGGCGTCTCAATCTGAGGTGTCCTCTAGCTAGTTGTCATGTTCAGCCATCAGAGCTACTCCAGCTTCCTTTTGTTTTGTGAGTTGAAGCTTCCTGTAGTAGTAGTTGGCATCCTTCTTCTTCGAAAGGGTGCACTCTCTGGCGAACTGACCAGTTTTCCCACAGTTGAAACACTTCAGTGGGTCCTTAGAGGTTGTGGCTTCTGAGAACTCAGATGGTGTTTCTTTGTTCTTCGAGCTTGTAGTACGAAGACGATTAGCAGAAGATGACGACTTCTTCTTAAAGTACTGCTTCGTCATCATCTTGTCAATTAAGGGCAACTTTTTTCCAAAATCTCTGACTTCAGAAGGAAGCTCCGAATTCGATGGTTCCTCTTCCTCTGATGAGCTGGAGAGCTTGACATACTTTTCCTTGCGTGAGCGGGAGCTCTACTTCTACGATACTAGAGCTATGGAGTCTTCGATCTTTTTGCCCTTTTGAGCTTTTGTATCTCGTTGATGTCTTCTTCATGTTGAGCGAGATTGTCAAAAACATCATGTATATCCATCTCGTCTAGGTCTTTGTTTTGCCTGAGTTGAGTGGATATCTTCTTCCATTCGGCGGGCAATGAGGACAGGAACTGAATGTTCATCTATATATTAGGCTTCTTGATCTCAATTTTCCTCATTTCGTTGAGAAGAGTGAGGTACCGCTGATAAAGATCATGCAAGCTCTCCTCATTCTTTGCTTTGAAGGAATCATATGCCGTAAGTATGTTCGCCTTCTTAGCCTTGATGCTTACTTCAGTTCTTTGCATCATCTTGTGCAGTTCATCCCATATCCCGTTAGCCGTTGGAATGCTGTCTATTTGTCTGTAGATATCGTTGGGAATGCCCTGCATCAGAGTGTTCCTAGCTATTAGATCGGCCTTTGCTCTTAGTCTCTCATCCTCATCGTACTCACTAGGAAGCTTCAGTCGTCTATTGTGTTCGAAGGGAGGATTATTGGCATTGTCACCTTCTTGAGTAATCCAAAACTGTGCAGGTCCCTCTTCGAGTGATTTTAGTAAGTTTTCGGCCTGATCGTTGAGGTCAATGAAGTTCAAGAACCTACTTCTCCAGACTTTGTATTCGCCTCTTTTAAGGATTGAAGGACGATTGTCATTTCCAAGCGCATAAGCATCCATATTTGTTTTGTTGAAGAGTTGATTAAGGATTTTCGTTGGTTGTTTTATGGTTACAAATGATGTAATGTGCTTCACAAGTAACAAATTAGTTAGTAGCGTTTGATTCGAAAGCAGTTCGTTATTTTTTCTTCAATCTTTAAAGTTTGATCAAAAATAATTTCGTCGAAATAAAATGTAATTGTTACTGTTCTCGTGCGAGAATATCTGTCAGCGAAAAATTTTTCGAGCGAAATAAATTGTTCAAAATCTTTCGGTCGAGAAAATATTTCCGGATCGTGAATTTATTTCGATCGCAAAGAAAATGTACGTTTAGTAAGTTTCTCACTGAGTCAAAATAAATCCGTTGACTGGAAAAGTTTTTCGAGCGCAAATGATTTTAGCTAGGTCAAGCTTAAATGCCTGGCCGAAAATGTTTTTCGAGAGATAATTTTGCACGCACAAAGTCAAAATATGTCTCGTCAAAAAAATTTTCGTTAAGTAAAGCTCGAGAAATTTTTCTAACAAAAATGGCTCTTAGTAATCGCGACTTTAGCGCTGACTTAGTATTCTGACCGAGAAAAATTCTCGCGCAGAGTTTTCGATCGAGAAATTAATCTGATCGAAGACTTGCAGAAAAATTGGAATCTCGCAAATAATCACAGAATACGAATTAATACTGATTCAAGCAAAAACAATGAAATTAGGCAATGAAATTGCAGGTATTTGCTCGAAATCAACTACTGATTACCGAACAACAAGAAATTAAACACGTCATGAAGCAGAATATATCAAATTTGATAAAAATCAGAACTTGTTCTAAATGTTCTTCGCGCGAACAGTGACTCTCCTGATTAATCAATTCTGCTAAATCGATGTTCTAATTGCTACCGATCTAATCGCAAATGATTTCTAGCACTGAAGCGAGCACGTAAACTTCAGATTCAAATAAAATAATCACAGAACTAAGGCTATCAGATCGAATTCGTTTTCGCGCCAAAACTGTTCTTCACATGGAACAGTTTCAGAAATAAATTCGATTCGAATTCTAATAATTTTCATTGAAAACAGAATGAATTTGCTCTGATACCAATTGTTAGGTCTTCTGATTATCAACTCTAAGATCCCAGTGCGGCGCCCCTGACTCCTACCGCCCATTCTTATTACTATTTTATGTGACTGCATGTGATATAAATGAAATCTATATACGAAAATGCGTACAAAATTTTTCCTTTTATATAAAGGAAATTCTTCTGAACAGTGCAAAATATTTCTAGGACATAAATACAAGGTGAGTGCGCATGCGTGTTCAAAACAACCTATCGGCCCGCCACTCAGGTCGCATCCATGTACACACTGCCACCTCAAAAGTCCTCCGGAATCTTCAAAATTTGGCCTCGCCTTCGTAAAGATCACGTACCGTGATCCCGTGAACCTACAACACATAAATACGTGGAATGAGCTTATAAAGCTCAGTAAGTGAAAGCCATGCATGCCATGCACGTGTCCTATCGTCACGACAACGAAACGCGTGTCCGATGTGCCGCCTGTTTGCACAGGACAAGAAAAGACGGGGTCACTAAGACTTCCTGTTGGCATCATCGATGAGACAGACTCAAATGATTGATGGCCTAGGCTCACGGTTGTGGTGACGTTGGCCGTGCTAGGTCTTTCGCTCTCAGTCACAGAGACATCACCGAGCGTTCGGGCAAGTTCACGAAGAACCTGCGGTGCGTAAAGAGTGTTTGTGTCCTAGAAATTGGAAAATTTCGGTGGGTGAGGACACTAGACTCGACGTGGGTGGAAGAGGTGCAGTGAGAGGCGGGGCACTGCATGTTCAACATCAACCGTCTCCAAGTGGGGCGGTGATGGCTAACATGGTTCCTCTTGTGCGAATGAAACAGCTATCTGCGAAAGGATAGCTGAGTGGTTGGGAGGGGTTAATTGCGCGGTTGGACCAGATGCCGCGACTTCTACTCGGGAAATGAACGAGTCGTCTCCTGTACCTATGGACGAGGTCCGGGTTGTGGTGAGATATGACAGAGGAGTGCGATCATGTCGTCGTTGGTTCGCAACTCCTGCAAGCGACTTACGACATCCTCCCGAGATCGTTGATTGGATCTTTACGTGGAGGAGGATGTCGCGCGACCTAGACCTAGATAAGAGGCTAGGGTAGTCTCGTTCCTGGGTTAGGATCAGGGGGGTTTCACCGATCCATGGAAACTGTGGGGGCGTGGCGTGATCGCGTTGAATGGCGACCACGAGCGATGTCGACAAGGGTGACCCAAAACTGTTGATCAGACACTTCAGGGACTAGTCTGGTGGAAGGTGAGGGCGTAGTGAAGAGCATGGTGGCAGAGGACGTCTCCATGTAGCACACCATGATGGAATGGATGGCAGTGGGTGGACGGTGGAGTCTGGAACCTGAGATCCACATCGTCTAAGCATCGAGATTGGATGGCGCGCCCACTGATGGTTGGTTGATCTCTTGTCAACCCTTCTTTGTAGGTCCGTGTTCTGCACGGATTTGTACAGAAGTCATGATGGTTGTTCGCTTCTCTGACATCCCTTCATGCACGTGGAGCAACCCGTGTAACGTGCAAGATGGGTTGATTGCTCGCAGTGTATACTAGGGTTGCAAACGAATCGAATCGAGTCGAATACCGCAATGTTCTATTCGTATTCGGATGACAATCGAATACGAATACGAATACTCGAATATTTAATCGAATCATAAAATTGATTCCTGTTCGTATTCGAATATTTTCTCGAATATCGAATATTTGTATTCAAAGTCATCTTTCATTTTTTATATTTAATAAAATATAAACAATATTATATTTAAAATATATACTGAATTATAATAAATAATATTTAAACATATATTACTTATAACATATTATTTTGAATGTTTTAGTGAGTTATTATATATTATATGTGAATATATATTAATTATACTATATTTTATGTTATATTATTCGAATCTAATAATTCGATTAATTTTCTAATCGAATATTGTGATTTCATATACATATTCATATATTTCTCGAATCAAGAAAAATATTCTTATTCGGATTCGTATTCTAAATATTCGAATTCGAATCTTACAATTTCGAATCGAATCGCGAATCGAACAAAAAAAGTTCGATTCGTTTGCAACCCTAGTGCATACCGGTCATGAATGTGGAGCAACCCATGTAACATTCATGTCGGGGAGTGGTTGCTCACGTCGTGTACCAGTCATGTATGTGGAGCAACCCGGGTACCATACATGCTGGGTGTGTGAAATTGGCATTTGGAAATTCCTCTCCGAAAAGTTTGGGGGTGACCTAAACTTTTTCTATAATGTGCCAATACCGTCCTAGGTCGATCGTTGGGTACGGTGATCGTTGCCGCATTTTGGATTTGCCTTCAAAAATTTCACAAAAACGTCTTCTATACCGAATATTTTGGCCCAGAAAAATTTATTTCGAAAAATTTTAAAATGTGTAAAATAGACGAAGTCCAAATTTTTCTCTATCTAATTATTTAAAAAATTTCAACCCAATTATTTTTTTTAAACCTTATTTAATCCGAAGGGGGGCCAGAATTTTTTGGTGGTAAAATTAAGTGTATTTTTAAAGAGTGATTCTGCAAGATTTGAAGCCAAAAATCGGGTTTGGATCAAGTTTAAAGGTCGGGTGCAAATTTCTCGGGGGGTGCGAAAAATGATGTGTGAAAATGTGCGAAAAATGTTGTCCCGAGAAATTTCGTTGAGAGAGTGAGTCGCGAAAACTTCGAAGTTCCGGAAAATTTCTCAGTTTGAAAATATTTCTCAGTTTTAAAAATTTCTCAGGTTGAAAAATTCGCGGGTTGAGAAAAAGCAGCTGTGTGAGAGAGACCGCGAAAAAATCGTGAAGTGTAAACTGAGAAAGTTTCGCAACTGAAAAGTTTCTCGGATAGAAATTTCTCAGCCTGAGAAAGAAAATTTCTCGGTTTCGAAATTTCTCAACCTGGAAAACAAAATTTCTCGGTTTCGAAATTTCTCAGCCTGAGAAAGAAAGTTTCTCGGTTTCGAAATTTCTCAGCCTGTGAAAGAAAGTTTCTCGGTTTCGAAATTTCTCGGCTATGAAATTTCTCGGCCAAGAACAGTGTACTGTTGGATAGGCTGCGCGACTTATACCAGAAAAATCAACTCGTTTTCGCTCAAATCTCACTCAAAATCGACGAAACTTGTTCCAAACTTCAGAAAGGCATTCCTAAACACATAATCAACCTTTGGGATGTCTAAAAACAACAAAACGAGGTCGAAATCGCCCAAAAACTGAAAGTGACGAAAAATATTTTCAAGCAATTTTTCACTCAAATTTTGGTTAAAACACGCAAATCCGGTCGCGTTGGGCTCTGATACCACTTGTTGGTCCCGATTGCACCAAACAAGGAATCAAAGAGGCTTAGATGGGATGAAAAGGGAGAGGTTCTCACCTTCAAGTGTGTGTAGTGTGTGAAAAGTAGGGTTAGCCTTTTGATCTTTGATTACTTTGAAAATAGTGCTGGAAAAACCTTATATACCACATTAATCGTAGGTATATTAAGGCCCAAACACTAATGATTAACTAAGTACAATCTAGTCCAAAGCCCAAGCTAAAAGGATAATTACAAAAGATAACTAAAGACTTAAACTATTGACACAATCTATTTAATATCCTAACAATCTCCCCCTTTGTGTCAATTGTTGGGAGTCTTGGATCTTGGCCGTAGTGATGGTGGATTAGCGAGTGTGTGTTTCGCGAAGTCCTAGCTTCGAAGGCGCGGAGATTCCTTCGAAGAACGATTCGATCAGCTATAGCGTCAATGAACTTCGCGAATTTGGATCGGCAGTGTGGGTCTTCTTCCGAAAGGATGCGGCAAATTCTCATGAGCTTGTCTTGGATGACGGTGAGTGTCCCATCCGAGAACTTTGCCACTTCGGAGCAGCGCAGTAGCCTCATCTTTCCCTTGTAGTTCGAGTAGGCGACCGCCGGATCATGTCCGTCGATCACATCGCCCTCTCGATAGTCGTCCGCGTTCTTGAAAGATGGGCGAGTCAGGTTTACCTTCTTTAGGTTGTGCTCCACCGCCATCTGCAGATCGTGGGAGACGAAGAATCTCACCTGTCGGAGCATGTGTCGCTTGAGAGCCACGTAGCCCATAGTGACCGGTTCAGTCCGTACTAGATGTCCAGAACTTCTGACGTCGAGTCTGAACTGCTTCATGGATTCCAGCATGCTGTACAGATCACCCAGGCGCAGAAACTTGAAGTCCGCCTCGCTCACTTCACTATAGCTCTCATCCTGCCTCATTACCGTGAACACTGGATAGTGGACACGTCCTTTCGACTCCTGGCGAATGTCAGTGACTTTGCAGATGGGAGGTCGATTCATCTCAAGAGCGATGTTTTCCTCATCGGACAACGTCCGCTTTGTGCACTTGTGGCAAAGAAGGCTCCATCGGTAGAGCTTCTTCTTCTCCTTGCTCCAGTTTTGGATATTCATCAGCTCATATTCATCGAAGACTGTGATGACATGCTCCTTGCGCCGCCAGATCCTCTTACTGATCTCTTCTTGGAATGGTGCGGTGATCTTCTTGTTTTCCCATGGTGCTTCCGGTTTATCCGCCGTGGGCACATCCGGTTGAGCAGCAGGAGCCTCAGCTTGCTGCGCTTGAAACTGTAGGATGTTCTCGAGCTCGGCGGGTTCAGCGTCGTACTCCTCCCCATTCTCGTTGTCTGCAGTGTTGATCAGCATAAGCGATGCTTCCTTTAGCAGACGTCGAGCATTCTCCATCAATTTCTTGGCTGCAACTGCGTCGGCGGGTGTGTAAAGCCATTCATCGTTGAAGATGTAGGCCTCGATCTCGTTCTGCGCACAGTAGAAGTCCTCGGGAGCCACGTTGGGGTCGGTATTGAGAGGGGTAGAGCTGTGAAGCGGCGAGGGTGTTGCGTCGGAGGAGGTTGTGGATTGTGGGGATGGTTGTGGTGGGGACTCTGGGGGCTCGGTTGATGTGATGGTTTTGGCGAGGATGATTTGGGTGTCGGGTGGCGTAGATGTGGTGGTGGCCTCTAATGTCGATATGACAGTTAGAGGTTCTGAGAAGGTGGGTGGAGAAGATGTGGTGGTAGTCTCTAATGTCGATGTGACGATTAGAGTTTCGGAGACGGTGGGTGATTTGGCTAGTGACCCGGGGTTAATAGGATGGGATTTTTTGTTAGTGAGGTGTGAGGTTTCAGTCGCGGGCGTCGTTTCAGGTGCAGAGGAGGAAGGCGACATCGATTGCACAAGTCCTTGAGTTTGGCCTTGCTGCCTATTCTCCCCCTCGCGTCGATCATGATCACCGTCTTGATCGTCGCGTCTGATCCCGCTAGACTCGCCTTGAGCGCGGCAAGTTATCGGCTGAGTCATGATGGCCTTCATTTGCTGTTCCTCCTCGTCGAGTTCCGTCATTGATTCGAATCGGGCTCGGAGGATGTAGAAGAGCTCCTGTGCCGAAATGGAGGAGAGAATAGCTTCTGCGTCCACATGTTGCATTGGTGGTGGCGTCTCCGGGGCCACACCTTTGCCTTTGTCGCGGGTGGACGCATCGAGACCCGCATAGACTTTATTGAGGATGGACGCCTCAAGAGTCTTTGCAAACTCTTGAAGACGAGCCTCTAGCGCGGTCTCGGTGACGAAATGGGGTAAGTCTAACAAGTTGGTGTCACGAAAATATCCAACTGACACCAACTGACACCAACTGACGAAATGGGGTAAGTCTAACAAGTTGGTGTCACGGTCGATCGTTTTTCCGTTTTGATCGACGCTCCGTGGTGCGGCTTACGTCATCCTCGCGCGACCGTTTTTTCGGTACGCGGGTGGAAGAGGATGCGGCGCGACTCGATGACTTTTTAGAAGTGGTGGTGGGGTTTTGGCTAGTCCCGGGGTTAGGAGCAGCGGGGTTGGTCTGCTCCGTAGGGACAATGGATAGTGGACGGGGACTCTCGCGGAATGAAACGATGGAGGCGCGATAGTCTCGAACATGCGGGTTTTGTCGGGTCGGCATAGGCGAGGACTTCGACTGGAATGACCATGGCGTGTCGATCTTTCGCCGTAGTATTTTTCTTGGCGAACTTCTCGACAACGGGAATTACGAAGTGTTCACTCGCCGGGCAGATGCGAATGCCGGTGGAGAACTGGCGGAAGTGTTTGATGAGCGCTGGGAGCCACCGCATGTAAGGTACGAAGCGGTTCTTGACTTCCTTGGCGACTTCCCGATCGTGACGTTGAATCATGGAGATGAGATCCATCCAGATGATCTCAGTGTAGTTGTACTTGCGGTTGTGTGCAATGCCGGTTAGGATGGTAAGAATTTGGTGGTTCCCGCGGTCCTGGCCGGCATGTTTGCCTGACACGCACTTGTTCAGTAGGAGGTACAGTGTGCGCCAGGGTTGAGGTAGGTTGCGTGTGGTGACTTCGCTGAGAACTAGTGGGCCTTTCTTCTTCTTGTTTTCAGGTTGATATCCCAATCTGTCGATGTCCTCGATGAGTTGTTCGTGCGTTGGAAGTGGTTCGTAAGGTGAGTAGACAGGGAGTTGAAGTACTTCTTGGACAATCTTGCGAGTGAGGACAACCGTTTCTTGATCGATTTCAGCGGACATTGCTGAAACGCGGTAGTGTGGTCCAGCAATCTGCAATGTGTGCCAGAACTGCTGGAGATAGACTTGGGCTTCTGGCTCGCCATGAGTGAGGGCGTGTCGGAGGGGATGCCCTTTGAGGATCTCTATGATGATGGGGGCATCACACCTAAAGTTGTCCAAGTCCACCATGTGATTGTTTGGTATCAAGGCAGCCCATCGACTTGTTGGGAAGACCTGCTCGATTGGTGGAACGAATGTCAGCGTATTTAGCTCGATAAGAGCGACGTCCCTTTGAATTGCTGCAGCCTCAAGTGCTTCTCGGTTTGTGTTAGTCATATCTGTGCTCGACAGTAATTGTAGCATGATTAGTACGGACTAAGTCGCGAGAATATGGATATAAGTAAGTCGTGGGTGAAACAATAAAACGAAACAGAAAAGTGCCCAAAATCGTAAAGCTAAAAATAAAATTAAAATTAAGATTAAAGGTAACTTAGTGTCCATTTGAAATAAAGTTGTTAAGATTGAATGATGATCATGTGATGGCGAGTTTCGACAATTTTCGGAAATTAAACGAAATTTTTCCAACACTTAGAAAATGTTCAGGATTGAAAGTGTTCTTTTGGTACATGAGAAAAATTTCGTAGTAGAGAGAAAATTTTCGCTTGTAGCGAAAAATTTTCGCATGTAGTGTAAGATTTTCGCAAGTAGTGGAAAATTTTCGCAGATTAAGGAATTTCAAACGTTATCCAAAAATTTTCGCAGATTATGGAATTTCACAAGTTATCCCAAAAACAATTTTCGCGGTTAAAATATTTTCTCAAAAGGTATTAAATTTTCGCAAGTAGAGAAGTTTTCAAGTTAGCAAAAATTTCGCAAGTTTTGAATTTTCTCAAGTGATATGAAAGTTTCGCGGAGTGATAAAGTTTTGAAGAAAATCTGCTTAAGTGATAAAATTTCTCGGGTTGAAATTTCTCAGTTTGACAAGTGAAAAGAAATTTCTCGGATTGACAATTTTATCAGATTGAGAGAGTTTTCGTGATCCGCGAAAAGATGATGCATGTAAGGGTTAAGAAATTATTGAACCACTGTAGTTGCGAGAGAATTGATCAGCATGGATCCGAGAAAAATTTAAGTTTATGGATTGAGAAATTTGTGGGTCACTGTAGTTGCGAAATAGTGAGGATGCGAAAAGATGTAATATGAAGTGAGGTGTATGAAAATTTCGCGGGGCATGACTTCACTATAGCAGAGAAAAAAAATTTAACGTAAGGGAAAAAATTTCTCGAATGAAAATTTTCGCGGGACTTTCCTCACTGTGGCAGCGAAATTTTAACGCAAGGAATTTCTCGAATAAAATTTTCGCGGGATAGTGAAATTTTATCGTAAGAAATCTCTCGGATAAAACTTTCGCGGGACCTCACTCACTGTAGCAGCGAAAATCTATCGTTAAAGTATTTTCTCAGAAAAATTTTCTCGGTGAAGAACACTGTGCGAAAACGTACGAAACGACGCGATAATTTTTGCCTACCACTCAAATCTTAACCAAAATGCAATAAACTGGACTCAATCGACTCGAAATTGGACGGGCAATACATATTTGGGGGTTTTAAACACCAAAATCGTATCACACGGCCGAATCGAAGCCGAGAAAATAATTCTAACCTAAAAATTTTAAACACGAAACTGGGCAAAATCATGATTAAAACGAACGGAGATGGGTTTATTTGAGGTGTATTCATACCGAAAAGCTGATTTTGACGACGGAGAATGCAGGAAAACTGATTGTGAATGCAGATTTGACGAAGACGACGAAGCGTGAAGTTGAGAAATTTTCGAAGAGGGGTGCGAAATTTTTGAATTTTTTCTCGGGAAGTTGGAAAGTTGTGAAAAGAGTTAAGTATTTTGGGGTTTTGAGACTGTTCATGCGAGGTTTTGAGTAAATGGGCCGAATTTCGCGGGCTTGGTCAAAATTGGGTCCTGGGCCGAATTTTGCGGGCTTGGTCAAAATTGGGTCCAATTGGTGTCCAATTGGTCCAATTTTGACTCTATTTGACCAAAATTAAAATTTTGACATTTGGACCAATTTTAACGAAAATTTGGTATCAAAAATTCCCCCTTAATAAAATGAATCGTAAACCCTTTTTTTTTATTTTAATAAGAAAAATCAGAAACTCCCCCTTAATCGAAAACTCCCCCTCAAGAGATATAATTCAGCCTAAATTTACACAAGACACATAGAAAATGGAGTAAAATTAAAATTATATACACTTTATCAAAGTTCATGTAGGGTCGATTGATCATAACTGAAGATTCAACATGCCCAACATAGTCACAAGGTGTTGGAATCGTTTGACATCCAACGGTTTTGTGAAAATGTCGGCCAGTTGATCTTCTGTAGTGACATAGTGCAATTCAATCGTCCCTTGTTCGACATGTTCTTTGATGAAGTGGTGACGAATATCTATGTGTTTTGTTCTCGAGTGATGCACTGGATTACTCGTCATCGCAATCGCACTCTTCGAGTCACAATAAATGGGAATTTTATCAACATGAAAATTAAAATCTCGTAGTTGGGTTCTCACCCACAAAAGCTGTGAACAACAACTAGCGGCGGCGACATATTCTGCCTCCGTCGACGAAGTTCAGACACAGCTTTGTTTTTTAGAAGACCAACTCACGAGTTTACCGTCCAAGAAGTGTGCAGCTCCAGAGGTGCTTTTCCGATCCATCTTGCATCCTGCGTAATCCGAGTCAGAGAACCAACCAGTTTGAAGTCCGATCGAGTGGGGTACCACAAACCCAGATTGGGTGTTCCTTTGAGATAGCGGAGAATCCTTTTGACAGCAGTGAAATGGGATTCCTTAGGTGTAGCCTGAAAACGAGCGCAGATTCCAGTCGAGAGAACGATATCCGGTCGACTAGCAGTGAGGTACAGAAGAGAGCCTATTATCCCACGATAGACGGTTTGGTCAACGGGAGCACCAGATGGGTCCGCGTCGGGTCGACCAGAGGGTGACATAGGTGTAGCAGCAGTCTTAGCATCCTTCATTCCATATTTCTCGAGGATGTCATGGATGTATTTGGACTGGTTAATGAAGATTCCGTCGGGGAGTTGCTTTACTTGAAGACCAAGAAAGAAATTCAGCTCGCCCATCATACTCATTTCGAATTTCTCCTTCATCAATTCTGCGAATTCTTCACACAGTTGTGGTTTAGTCGATCCAAAAATGATGTCATCGACATAAATCTGTACAATCATGATGTCCGGGCCACTCCGCTTGGTGAAGAGAGTTGTATCCAGAGATCCTTTCTTGAATCCAGACTGAACGAGGAGGTCTGAAAGGATGTCATACCAAGCTCGGGGAGCCTGTTTTAGTCCGTAGAGAGCCTTGTAGAGTCGATATACGTGTGACGACCCGCCATCTACTACTATTCTATTGCTCTAACCTACGTGACTAAATAAAATATAAAATATATTACATATGAAAATACTGATATTTTTTTTTTCTTTTTACATATCAAACTCCACACTGCTATTTTACAATGCAAATATTATTCAAATCTTACATACAATAAAAACTTATTTTACAAAAACACACATAATTAAACATAACGCCCGCCTCACAGGTCGCATCCATGTACACACCACCCTCAAAAGTCACCGGAAGTTCCAGAAGGACCAGCCTCATCATCTAAACATTTACGTACCGGATTCGCTACGTCTACAACACATAAAAACATGGGATGAGCTATAAAGCTCAGTAAGTGGAAACATGCATGTATGCACGTGCCAAAATAGCAAAGGCATCCGCGCCAATGCTTTCTAATACTATTCTCACATCATACTCATTCGTTTCTCATTTTCATCAGGGCCCATAGCTACTTACTAACCGCACCATCATATTATGAGCTCAAATCCTATACGGATAAAAATACGATAGTGGCCCACTCTGGCTAAGATAAAATTAGGGTTTATCTCCAATCTTATCATTCACCAGGTCGCCCCTCTATCACGTCACTTTCCTGGCACTATAGTTATACTATGTGCCCTCCCATTACCTAAATAATTTAGGTAAATATATTCGACGGTTTTACCCCCGTCATGGTGCCTTTGTAGAAGTAGCTATATTCTCATCTATCTACATTACATATAACTCGCTTTCCACTCGAGTAATACAATGCACGCTCATTCATCAAAATACTCCATATGATTCGTGCGTGCACATGATCATGATGCATAAATAATGCGACAATAAATATTCCAAACAATCGCTTATAACAGATAATTCACATACCATATATTCATCGAAACAATTAGTCACGTAACAATACACATACCAATCAATTTATGTGTTGTAGGTGAAATTCCCACTTACCTGTCGTCCAAACTTATGTAACTTACTGCCTTTGAAACGTCCTCACCTTTTACCCTTATAGAACAAAATATTAAAATATCAAGATCATCACTAAATTAAATAACTAGTTCAAAATAATTAATTCAACTAGACTTATTTGTTAAAACCCTAAATCTTGACTAATAGTCTACCTTAGATTAATTAATATCATAATTTTAATCGAAACTTAGTATTATTTATCTCAATAATCACTGGGCCCTATCACGCTCAAGACTTAATTCCATTCGATTACCATACCAAACACCCAACTTGATCATGCTTTAAGACTTACTTCCATTAATTTAAAATTCGCTCAATTAATATAAATTAAACTCACTTTCGATCAAGTCATCATACACTAGGCTTTACTTTCGCCATAGTTTTCCCACCATCAAGTGATTTGATTGTTTAATTCTCAAATCGTCCTATTTGATATAAATTATACCCACTTTCGATAAGATTTATATTATAATATTCTTACTATTACATGAAACTATACATGAAATGCTCACATCATTCGTTCAATTATTGCTTATATCAACATAAGTTTTGTTGTGTCATGACATCACGTTTATTGTATCTCCCAATTAATCTAACTTAAGATCACATTCGCCCGATTAAATATCATTATAACTTCTCCACTTTCGATCGACTCTATATAAATTAATTCATGTGCATATATGTAGCGGCGAAACTGCATCAATTTTTTATGCTTTCGATCGAATGCCAATTTAACATGTAATCGCCCGATCCTAGGATAATTTAAATTCACTTTCGATCGATTCTCAAATTGACCAACCTATAATTGTTTAACATCACATATATCACGGCGAAAGTGCTCAAATTCCTTAGTTTCGATCGATAGTCATCTTACACCAATGGTTTCGCTCGAAAGTGCTCTCATCAAAATCAATCAACCTTACATATTATTATTTTATTATAAAACTCAGCGAAACTCTATTCATTCTACGCAGTTTCGACCGAAAGTGTATCTTTTCTTAGTAATCATAATCGATTTAACATGATGTCACACAATTTAATCGATCGAAACTTCATGTGTCATAGCACATCTTTCGATCGATTCTTTGACCCCTTCAATTTACCCTATTCCATGAAATTAAACAATTAAAATATATAACAACGAAGATTCATCTTTCTAAAATACATTCGATCGAAAGTTCACATAAACACCTAAATTTAAATCGAAAGCTACAAGTAAACCTCTTCTGACATATCATACATAAATCTTAAATAATCATGTTAGTATAATTTATATTTAGAAACCCTAAAATCAACAACTTGTATACAATCGTTATTCTCCTCGAATCTTATCCTAAACCCTAGTTCTCTTTGAAAACATACTAAATCATGATTTGAAAAAATGTAAACTTCACAGTAATGATCTTATACCGTTTCCAGTTTAAGCTTGATCTCTACTGCTCGAACTCTCACCTCTCTCTAGACTCCAATTTCTCCATAGCTAATAACGGAAATGTTTATTTCTTTATTCCTTCTACTTGATGTTAATGATAGCCAAATGACAAAGATCATACCTAACCCTCTAACTTTAGTCACGTAAGATTTATAATTATATTACTAATATACCCTCCTCTTTACTCACGTATAATATTGATTATTATAATCCTAAAGTGTTCGACACCCCACTACTAAAATTATTAGTTTAAAATATTCAACAGATTGCCAATTACCAAATTATGGAATTCTTCCCCATAAATCCCATAATTTTCACCAATTACCATTAACGAAATTTAATGCTCCTCATTATAAATATTAAAATCCACTCCTAAAAATTATTCTTCTAAATTCCGAAATTTTTCATAATTTCGAAATTCCTTATTAAGTCACTTTTCCACATCACATATAATAAACAAATATAATTTATGCAGTCATATAGTCACGTAGTATGCATGCAAAATTATTGGCCAACTTACGCACGGGACCCGGGTATTACATTCTCCCCCCCCCCTTAAAGAGGATTTCGCCCTCGAAATCAGATTGGTTGAAACAATTCTGGGTACCGACTTCTCATATCATCTTCACGTTCCCACGTAGCTTCTTCAGTTGACTGATTCTGCCATAACACTTTTACCAACGGAATCTCTTTATTTCGAAGTCTCTTCACTTCATACATTAAAATCTCCACTGGCTTCTCTTCATAACTTAAATCTGGCTTTAGCTGTTGGTATAGAAATTCATTTCTCAAAACATGATTCGGGTCAGCGACATATCTTCGTAAGGTCGACACATGAAAAACATCGTGAACTTGTGCCAATGAAGCTGGTAATTCCAGTTGATAAGCTACTTCACCTATTCTTTTAATTATTCTAAAAGGTCCAATGTATCTTGGGGTCAATTTACCCTTTCGCCCAAACCGTTTCACGCCTTTCATCGGAGATACTTTGATAAACACCCAATCATCTATTTCAAATTCCAACGGTCTGCGTCTTTGGTCTGCATAACTCTTTTGTCGACTTTGAGCCGTTTGCATTCTTTCTCGTATCTTTGCTATTGCCTCGGTCATCTCTTGAACCATGTCAGGTCCTAACATCGCACGTTCACCGACTTCATCCCAATGTATGGGAGATCGACATTTACGTCCATACAAGGCTTCATACGGTGCCATCCCAATAGTTGAATGATAACTATTGTTATAAGAAAACTCAATCAACGGCAAATATTTGCTCCTGTTTCCTTTAAAATCCAAAACACATGCTCGCAACATGTCTTCCAAAGTCTGGATAGTTCGTTCTGACTGCCCATCAGTCTGAGGATGATAAGCTGTACTGAAAGACAACTTAGTTCCCATTGCTTTCTGCAGACTCTTCCAAAAATTTGATAAGAACCGTGAGTCTCGATCCGAAATAATTGATAATGGAATCCCGTGGAGTCGAACAATTTCTTGTATATATATTTCTGCATATCGCTCCAGGGAAAACATCGAACTTATGGGTAGAAAATGAGTAGACTTAGTCAATCGATCGACTATAACCCAAATAGCATCATAACCTTTTGCAGTCTTTGGTAGGCCAACAACGAAATCCATCGTAATATGATCCCACTTCCACTCAGGTATTGGCAAAGGCTGTAATGTCCCTGCCGGTCGTTGATGTTCCGCCTTTATTTGTTGGCATGTTAGACACTGACTTACAAATGCCGCAATGTCTTTTTTCATTCCCGGCCACCAATAATTTATTCGAAGATCTCGATACATTTTTGTAGCTCCTGGATGTACTGAATATGCCGTCGCATGTGCTTCTGCCATTACTATTCTTCGAATCTCCGCATCATCAGGTACGTATAAACGGTCCTTGTAATATAGACTTCCATCTTCTTGTATTTTGAAATCAGTTGAAGTTTGCTCCGTCTGTGCGTCTTTGATTTTTAGATATAATTCGTCATTTTCTTGCACCCGTTTGATTCGTTCCAATATCGTAGGTTGTAAAGTTAATGCTGCCAACTTTGCTTCGACTTCCCCTAATTGCACTATCTCCACTTCCAACAATTGTAACTCCGCGTTTACCGCTTTTCGGCTTAATGCATCAGCCACCACATTTGCTTTTCCTGGGTGGTAACTAATTACACAATCATAGTCTTTCACAAGTTCTAACCACCGTCTCTGCCTCATATTTAATTCCTTCTGAGTGAAGAAATATTTCAAGCTCTTGTGGTCCGTGAAAATTTCACATCGTTCCCCATATAAATAATGCCTCCAAATTTTTAGAGCGAACACCACTGCAGCTAACTCTAAATCATGAGTCGGATAATTCTTTTCATATTCTTTCAGTTGCCGAGAGGCATAAGCTATCACATTTCCATGTTGCATTAATACACAGCCCAAACCATTCCTTGATGCATCGCTATAGACTGAAAATCCTCCAGTCCCTGATGGTATTGTAAGAACTGGCGCTGAAGTGAGTCGCTTCTTTAACTCTTGAAAACTTTGCTCGCACTCCTCACTCCAATGGAATGGAACATTCTTCCTTGTTAACTTTGTCAGTGTTGATGCAATCTTTGAGAAGTCCTTAATAAACTTTCTGTAGTATCCAGCTAAGCCAAGAAAACTCCGTACTTCCGTGACATTGGTTGGTTGAGGCCAGTTGTTGATAGCTTCAATTTTGCTAGGATCCACAGAAATTCCTTCTCCAGAAACAATGTGCCCTAGAAATGCGACTTGACTCAACCAGAACTCGCATTTCTTGAACTTGGCATATAATTTATTTTCTCGTAATATTTCAAGAACAGTCTTCAAATGTTGCTCGTGTTCTTCCTTCGTTTTCGAGTAAATTAGAATGTCATCAATGAACACAATGACAAACTTGTCCAAGAACTGTTTGAACACTCGATTCATTAGATCCATAAACGCTGCTGGCGCATTAGTTACCCCAAAAGGCATAACTAAAAATTCGTAGTGTCCATATCGGGTACTGAATGCCGTCTTTGGAATATCTTCTTCTCGAACCTTCAATTGATGATACCCCGATCGTAAATCTATTTTTGAAAACACCGTTGCACCTTGAAGTTGATCAAATAAATCATCTATTCTTGGTAATGGGTATTTGTTCTTGATTGTGATCTTGTTCAGCTCCCTGTAATCGATACATAATCGCATCGACCCATCCTTCTTTCGCACGAACAAAACTGGCGCTCCCCAAGGAGAAAAACTAGGTTGAATAAATCCCTTCTGTAATAGATCGTCCAACTGTTCTCTTAGCTCTTTCAATTCAGTCGGCGCTAATCGATATGGAGTCTTAGAGATTGGAGCAGATCCCGATATTAAATCAATCGTAAATTCAATTTCTCGATCTGGTGGTAATCCGGGTAAATCTTCAGGAAATACGTCAGGAAAATCTCGTACCACTAGCACATCCTCTAATTTCGGAGGTGAACGTTCCTCTGATTTCACTGCGAAAACTAAATAAGCTTCACATCCCACCTTGATCAAACTTTGTGCTTTCGTCGCTGAAATTCTAGAAACATTTCTTTCTTTGTTTGTTCCCACAAAAATGAAAGACTCCTTCTCTTCAATATTAAAGGTAACTGTCTTGCGATTACAGTCGATGACAGCTCCGTATTTCGATAGCCAGTCCATTCCAAGAATCACCTCATAATCGTTCATTGGAATGACTATTAAATCAACAGACAATTCTCTTTCACTAACTAACACAGGACAATTCCGTAAAACCAGATTGGTTCGCATCGCAACTCCGTGTGGGACGGTCACATTATATTCACAATCAGACAGGGTAGGCGTAATCCCGAGTCTCGTCACATATTTAGTGGATGCAAATGAATGCGTGGCTCCTGAATCTACTAAAATGCATGTCGGAAGTTTGTGAATAAGTAGATTACCTGCCACCACGGATGGATTAGTTTTTGCTTCCTCTGCAGTCAATGTATACACACGTGCTGGCACAGTTAGTGGTTTCGCTTGAACCATAGCTTGATTTCCTGGTGTCTTCTCTGAACATGATCTTGCGTAATGCCCCGTCTTCCCGCATTTGAAACAAATAGCATTCTGTGAGAAACAGATACCCGAATGATGTCGTCCACATCTTGGGCAAGCTGGCATTGGGCCTGTGGGTCTCCATTGATTAGAATTTTGTTGCTGAGGTGGTCCAGGCCTATTCTGAAAATTTGGCTTCCCACCTTTTGGAAAGAACTGTCGTTTCTGATTACCCCCACTCCACTTTGCTCCTTGCACAAACTTTCGCTTTGCCTCTTGAGCACGAATAATTCGTGTCTCAGCTTGTTCTGCAACCATCGCCCGCTCCGCCACTTGAGCATATGTAGTTCCTTGTAGTCCGGCCATATTAACGTCACGATACAACTCCGGCTTTAGACCCTCAAGGAATCGTTCAATCTTTAGGGCATCAGTGCTAACCATATGAGTCGCGAACCTTGACAGTTGTTCAAATTTTCTGATGTATTCCGCCACTGTCATCGCCCCTTGTTTGAGATTAATAAACTCATTCATGCGTTGGGCTCGCACAGGTGCAGTGAAGTATTTATTTCGAAATAATTCCTTGAAACGTTCCCAACTCATGTTAATTGGATCCTCTATCGCCAAAATAGTGTCCCACCAATGCCCTGCACTTCCTCGCAGTAGAAATGCAGCACACAGAACTTTCTCATTCTCAGGAATTCTGCTATATTGGAACATACTCTCTAATGTTCTGAGCCAATCTTCAGCAGATGTTGGATCGATAGCATCCTCAAAAGTCGGTGGGTTCAGTTTACGAAATCTTTCACCCACTGCTTCAACCCTATCAGCCTGAGAGATTCCGTTATTCCTTGTCCCCTCAGAGTTTTGCTGCTGAATCAATTCCCGAATCTGTTGAGACTGTTGACGCACTAATTCGGTGAGCTGAAGGATAGCCGAATCACGATTGTCAGTCGGGTTTACATTTTCGCCTTCATGATTGTTTCCTCCACTGCCTTCTCCTCTAGTTCTAACCATGTTGTCTCTCTTACCCTAACAGTCCCTAAGGCCAATAAATTATGCAATGCAAGAAATTCATAATATCATATAACTTACAATTAAGGCTGACTTCCGCGCTTTTGAGTGTGTGTACATGGACAGTCTACAGAAACTGCAACCGAAGCTCTGATACCAACCTGTGACGACCCGCCATCTACTACTATTCTATTGCTCTAACCTACGTGACTAAATAAAATATAAAATATATTACATATGAAAATACTGATATTTTTTTTTTCTTTTTACATTTCAAACTCCACACTGCTATTTTACAATGCAAATATTATTCAAATCTTACATACAATAAAAACTTATTTTACAAAAACACACATAATTAAACATAACGCCCGCCTCACAGGTCGCATCCATGTACACACCACCCTCAAAAGTCACCGGAAGTTCCAGAAGGACCAGCCTCATCATCTAAACATTTACGTACCGGATTCGCTACGTCTACAACACATAAAAACATGGGATGAGCTATAAAGCTCAGTAAGTGGTAACATGCATGTATGCACGTGCCAAAATAGCAAAGGCATCCGCGCCAATGCTTTCTAATACTATTCTCACATCATACTCATTCGTTTCTCATTTTCATCAGGGCCCATAGCTACTTACTAACCGCACCATCATATTATGAGCTCAAATCCTATACGGATAAAAATACGATAGTGGCCCACTCTGGCTAAGATAAAATTAGGGATTATCTCCAATCTTATCATTCACTAGGTCGCCCCTCTATCACGTCACTTTCCTGGCACTATAGTTATACTATGTGCCCTCCCATTACCTAAATAATTTAGGTAAATATATTCGACGGTTTTACCCCCGTCATGGTGCCTTTGTAGAAGTAGTTATATTCTCATCTATCTACATTACATATAACTCGCTTTCCACTCGAGTAATACAATGCACGCTCATTCCTCAAAATACTCCATATGATTCGTGCGTGCACATGATCATGATGCATAAATAATGCGACAATAAATATTCCAAACAATCGCTTATAACAGATAATTCACATACCATATATTCATCGAAACAATTAGTCACGTAACAATACACATACCAATCAATTTATGTGTTGTAGGTGAAATTCCCACTTACCTGTCGTCCAAACTTATGTAACTTACTGCCTTTGAAACGTCCTCACCTTTTACCCTTATAGAACAAAATATTAAAATATCAAGATCATCACTAAATTAAATAACTAGTTCAAAATAATTAATTCAACTAGACTTATTTGTTAAAACCCTAAATCTTGACTAATAGTCTACCTTAGATTAATTAATATCATAATTTTAATCGAAACTTAGTATTATTTATCTCAATAATCACTGGGCCCTATCACGCTCAAGACTTAATTCCATTCGATTACCATACCAAACACCCAACTTGATCATGCTTTAAGACTTACTTCCATTAATTTAAAATTCGCTCAATTAATATAAATTAAACTCACTTTCGATCAAGTCATCATACACTAGGCTTTACTTTCGCCATAGTTTTCCCACCATCAAGTGATTTGATTGTTTAATTCTCAAATCGTCCTATTTGATATAAATTATACCCACTTTCGATAAGATTTATATTATAATATTCTTACTATTACATGAAACTATACATGAAATGCTCACATCATTCGTTCAATTATTGCTTATATCAACATAAGTTTTGTTGTGTCATGACATCACGTTTATTGTATCTCCCAATTAATCTAACTTAAGATCACATTCGCCCGATTAAATATCATTATAACTTCTCCACTTTCGATCGACTCTATATAAATTAATTCATGTGCATATATGTAGCGGCGAAACTGCATCAATTTTTTATGCTTTCGATCGAATGCCAATTTAACATGTAATCGCCCGATCCTAGGATAATTTAAATTCACTTTCGATCGATTCTCAAATTGACCAACCTATAATTGTTTAACATCACATATATCACGGCGAAAGTGCTCAAATTCCTTAGTTTCGATCGATAGTCATCTTACACCAATGGTTTCGCTCGAAAGTGCTCTCATCAAAATCAATCAACCTTACATATTATTATTTTATTATAAAACTCAGCGAAACTCTATTCATTCTACGCAGTTTCGACCGAAAGTGTATCTTTTCTTAGTAATCATAATCGATTTAACATGATGTCACACAATTTAATCGATCGAAACTTCATGTGTCATAGCACATCTTTCGATCGATTCTTTGACCCCTTCAATTTACCCTATTCCATGAAATTAAACAATTAAAATATATAACAACGAAGATTCATCTTTCTAAAATACATTCGATCGAAAGTTCACATAAACACCTAAATTTAAATCGAAAGCTACAAGTAAACCTCTTCTGACATATCATACATAAATCTTAAATAATCATGTTAGTATAATTTATATTTAGAAACCCTAAAATCAACAACTTGTATACAATCGTTATTCTCCTCGAATCTTATCCTAAACCCTAGTTCTCTTTGAAAACATACTAAATCATGATTTGAAAAAACGTAAACTTCACAGTAATGATCTTATACCGTTTCCAGTTTAAGCTTGATCTCTACTGCTCGAACTCTCACCTCTCTCTAGACTCCAATTTCTCCATAGCTAATAACGGAAATGTTTATTTCTTTATTCCTTCTACTTGATGTTAATGATAGCCAAATGACAAAGATCATACCTAACCCTCTAACTTTAGTCACGTAAGATTTATAATTATATTACTAATATACCCTCCTCTTTACTCACGTATAATATTGATTATTATAATCCTAAAGTGTTCGACACCCCACTACTAAAATTATTAGTTTAAAATATTCAACAGATTGCCAATTACCAAATTATGGAATTCTTCCCCATAAATCCCATAATTTTCACCAATTACCATTAACGAAATTTAATGCTCCTCATTATAAATATTAAAATCCACTCCTAAAAATTATTCTTCTAAATTCCGAAATTTTTCATAATTTCGAAATTCCTTATTAAGTCACTTTTCCACATCACATATAATAAACAAATATAATTTATGCAGTCATATAGTCACGTAGTATGCATGCAAAATTATTGGCCAACTTACGCACGGGACCCGGGTATTACAATACGTGATGAGGAAACTCTTCGCTCAAGAATCCTTCAGGTTGATCAACGTACACTTCTTCTTTGAGAAATCCATTCAGAAATGCAGTCTTCACGTCCATTTGGTAGACTTTGAAGTTCTTGTGAGCAGCAAAGGCAAGAAAGATTCGTATAGCTTCGATCCTGGCAACGGGGACAAAAGTTTCATCGTAGTCGATGCCTTCTTGTTGATTGTACCCCTTAGCCACAAGTCTTGCTTTATTGCGGATGACAACACCGTCTTCATCCTTTTTGTTCTTGAAGATCCACTTCGTGCCGATAATGGATCTGTTGTGAGGGCGTGGTACGAGTTCCCAAACTTGTAAAGTTCGAACTGATTTATTTCCTCCTGCATTGCAATCAGCCAATCAGGATCATTGAGAGCTTCAGCTACTCGTGATGGTTCGGCTTGACTGAGATAGCAAGCGAGCAGGCTTTCATTCATCGTAGCCGAAAGCGTCGAAACACCGGATGTGGGATCCCCAATAATCTGATCCGTGGATGAGAGCAAGCCCAAAGTGGTACATTAGTCTGTGAGGAGCTATCCGTATTTGTGTCGAGTTGAGGCTCATTAGATTGGGGTCCGGTGTCCGAAGAGGAGATCTCAACCGTAGTAGATTGAGAGGGTTCGGTATCAGGATCAACAATGTTCCCATGGTTGGGTAAAATGTCATCTTCGTTGAGATTGAGATCATCCAAGTTTGGAGGGACGACATCATCGCGCGATAGCCGGTTGTGTAAGTGGAGTGGGTGCAGCGGTAGTTTGAGTGGTGGCGACGGGAGTCTTGGGGACTGGATAGAAGTACTCGAAGAGCAGATCGAGATCCAGTTCGCCAGAATTGCCTTCAGATGAGGAAGTTCCCGACGATGAAAGTTGACCTTTTGTCAACGACTGTAGAAGACCTGGTTCTGGTCTGATATGAGCAGAAGCCATGTGGTCGCCTTCGCTTTCGTCAAAGGTGACATTTGTGCTCTCTATGACTGATCGTTTCTCCTTAAGATAGACTCTGTATGCCTTCGAGTTCAGCGAATATCCAACAAAGATGCCTTCAAGTGCTTTTGGATCGAGCTTCCCAAGATGTTGGCGATCATTGGCAACAAAACATCGGCAACCGAAGACCTTTAGATAAGATATATCTGGGATACGACGGTTATTCAGCATCTCGTATGGGGTGCGGTTGAATCTCTTGTGGATGGAAGCTCGGTTCTGCGTGTAGCAAGCCGTTTGAATAGCTTCACCCCAAAGAGAGTGAGGAAGGCCGGATTGGATGAGGAGAGTCCTAGCTGCTTTAACTAGTGTCCTATTCTTACACTCAACGACACCATTCTGTTCCGGTGTCTTCACAGCTGAGAACTGCTGGGTGATGCCCTGAGTGGCATAGAAATCACTGAGCTTCTTGTTCTTAAACTCAGTTCCGTTGTCAGTTCTGATAATCCGAACCTTCTGTTGATGAAGAGTTTGGGATGTAACAACAAATTCAATGATTAAGTCAGGAACTTCATCCTTTGTGCGAACAAGTTTCGTCCACGTGTAGCGCGAGAAGTCGTCGACAATCACAAGAATATACCGTCTTCCTCCGAGTGTTGCCGTAGGCATCGGGCCACAAAGATCCATGTGCAAGAGCTCGAGAATGAGCTTAGAGGATGGCGTTTCCTTGGAGATGTGAGACGAGCGCTTCATCTTCCCCAATTCACAGGCAGAGCAGAGATGCTCCTTATAATAGGACAGCTGAGGTAGACCGTTGACGAGCTTATTCTGGCGCAGTTTGTTGAGAGTCTTGAAATTGAGATGTGAGAGACGTCGGTGCCATAGATCGTTCAACTGGGTGCAGCACGAGAGAGAAGGCATATTGGTTGAGAGGTCATAAGATTGAGTACGTAGAGGTGAGACGTGCGCGTTCCAGAAAGAAGAGGCAGTCCCGAGGCATCGATAATGCTGCAGATGTCAGATTCGAAGAGAACCTTGTATTCTTTGTCGCAGAAACGACCGATGCTGAAGAGATTGTAGCTCAAACCCTCGACGTAAGAGATGCCCTGGATCGTCAGTTTGTCATGGACGAGATCGCCAGTTCCGAGAATTGGCGCCATTTGACTGTTTTCGAAGGAGACCCTTCCAAGATAGCGCTCGAAGAAGTTGCTCAACAGCTCCTTGTTCCCCGTCATGTGTGTGGAGCAACCTGAATCTAGATACCGCACATGACAGACCTGCAATCAACAAACGTTGGGTCCCCGTTTACGGACGGGACCTTCTTGTGATACAAGTAAAATTTTCATGCGCTTAACGGGAAATGTGGGGTCTAAATCAGGTTGCGCTAGATCTAATTTAGATTTCCCGTCGTGATTTGTTTGATGAGGCGGTATTATGGTTTTTCTAACCCATATTTGCCTAACTTGTGCTTGCATGTATGGTGCCTTATGCATGAATTGGCGTGAGGGATGTTGTTGTTGTTTTCGTCCTTCGGTTTTAGTTGCCTTTTGCTTGTGAGCAGTAGGTGACTTTGCTTTTGACGACGAAAGGCGTTTTCGCTTAATCGTAGGTTTAGGCGAAATGGGAGAATGCAAAGGCGTCGCAGAGGAGATTCGCTTGCGTGGTCGAAGTATTGCATGTTCATGTGTTTCATATTCATGAAAGCGTGGGAGAACAAAGTCATTGCAGTAACACATAGACATAAGCTTGGTAAAAGGAAGATAAGTTCTGGTAACATAATTATCTACGTCCTTAAGATATTGAGATTCATTACATAAAGAGGAAAGACGAGTATAGGATGGTCTTTTCTTCTTGTCATCGAAGAGCGGGTTCTCCTCTATTTCAAATGAACTCCCTTCCAGAGACGTCGAACTCACATTCCCTGTATCCATAGGAATACGAGAGTTAGTGTTTGAACAAGTTTCAGCTTCAGGAGTCATCTTCGCCGTCCTCTTACATTTACATGTTTGAGAATTGGGTACTTGACTCGACGTAGAGGGATTGTTCGTATTGTGAAATTGCTCTAGTGTAAAGATTTTGCTAAGTAGATCATCTCGCTCCTTCGCGAAGGCCTTCCGCTCTAATTCTAGTGTTCGTTCTAGTTCTGCTATGACCAGAAGTTTCTCTGGGATATAGATGCGAGAAAGCGCTTCTCGGAAAGCAATTTCCTGTTCTTTGGTTGGAAGTAGAGTCTCGACGTCCTCAGAGAGTGAAGGTTTCTTAGTCTTATCACTAGCATTCAATTCTGTGTAGTCATACGTGATTTTCGCCCAATGAATGTTCTGTTCCCTCTTTTCTTCCGAAAGGACAACGGAGGATGATCTCACAAATGGCATAAGCTGTGAGGGAGCACCCTTTCTTGTTTGCAGGAACGTAGTGCTACACATGTTATACCTTTTAACCATTATCGGCGTTGGTTCGCAATTGCTGGCCAGGCCGATTCCCTCCTAGGCGTCGTAGAATTCTGTTTCCGCCGGTTGGTTCAACTGGCATAAGAGACGTGCATTTTTGTTTCTACCAGTTATGGCCTCCTCTGTACCTCTTCATTTTTCAGGTGTATATTAAGACCGATACCTTTTCCACTCTTCAAAATAACGATTGATACCCAACATATACCTCTTATTTTTCAGCAGAAATTTCTCGGACGAGTTCATTTTCAGGCCCGTTCACCTGGAACGATGAACGATGGAGCCAACGCAGTGGCGCTACGCCATCCACGGGCTATGGGTCACTAGAATTTCAACATAGTAGCTCCAATTTTGGTATTCGATTCACAAATTATTTTCCCCAATTTGCGTCGATTGAATCCGAAAAAATGACGGAACCAAAACATTTAACGGCACAAATGTAACCGAATAACTGCTTATAATACCTTTCCCTGGGAAGCTAAAACATATCGATGATTATAATGTGACGTTAGATGTGCATCGTATAACTTTTGCTTAGGAACTTTCCAAATCCACATAAAATACGATATTAACATTGTAACGGACAGATGACTGTCGATACCAATTATGGCCTTTACTGTACCTCTTTCTCGCGCTGTAATAACGGTTGATAACCAATATTTACCTCTTGTTTTTCAGCCAGAAATTTCTCGGACGAGTTCATTTTCAGGCCCGTTCACGTGGAACGACGAACGATGGAGCCAACGTGGATGCATTGCGCAATCTACAGGCTATAGGTCACTACAATTTTGACATAGTAGCTCCAATTTTGGTATTCAATTCACAAGTTCTTTTCCCTAATTTGCGCTGATTGAATCCAAAAAAAATTATTTTCATATCCAAAACAGTTAACGGCACAAGAGTAACCGAATATTATGATATTATACCTTGCCCACTGAAGCTTAAAACAAGTTGATACTACTAATGTCACGTTAGATGTTCATCGTATAACGTTTGCTTAGGTATAACTTTTCAAATTACATAGACTACTATATACATATCCGTAACGGATAGATGAATACCGATACCAGTTACGCACTCTTTGTACCTCTTCATTGTTCAGGAATGTATAGCGACCGAAACATGTTCCTTTCTTTAGCAAAAACGATTGATACCCGCTATATACCTCTTGTTTTTCAGCAGAATTTTCTCGGACGAGTTCATTATCAGGCCCGTTCACCTGGAATGATGAACGATGGAGCCACCACGGTGGCGCTAAGCAATCTACGGGCTATGGGTCACTACAATTTAAACATAGTAGCTCCAATTTTGGTATTCGATTCACAAATGCTTTTCCCAAATTTGCGTCGGTTGAATCCGAAAAAATACCATGGATTCAAAACATTTAACGGCACAGATGTAACTGAATGTTAGCACATGATACCTTTTCCTTTGAAGCTAAAACAAGATAATGATTCTAATGTGACATTAGATGTGCATCGTATAACTTTTGATTAGGTATAACTTTTCAAATCCACATAAAATAATATATTAATTTTGTAACGGATAAATGACTGCTGATATCAATTATGGCCTCTAAAGTACCTCTTCATTGTTCAGGATGTATATCGACATATACCTGTTACTCTCTCCATTTAACGATTGAAACCCAATATATACCTTTTCAGCTGAAATTTCTCGGACGAGTTCATTTTCAGGCCCGTTCAATTGGAACGACGAACGATGAAGCCAACGCGAAGGCGCTACGCAATCTATAGGCTATGGGTCACTACAATTTCAACATAATAGCTCCAATTTTTGTCATAAACCGAAAAACCTCATGTCATAACATTTGTACGAGTTCATGCATTTATACGAATTCATGCATTCGCATGATTAATTTTCTGATATATATATATATATATCGAAAGAATATTTGATTAAGGTATTGTGGTCTTAGATTTTTGAAAGATAGAAACCCTCGTAAATTAGGTTATTGAAAGTAGAGAATTTTGAAAGGGGAAAAGGGTTGGGGTAAGTAAGATTTCGTAACTTTGATTTTAGGAAAGAAATTCCGAAACATGATAATTTCGAAATACAATAGAAGATCGAAACCTAGTTTTTCGAAAGGTTTTGAGGAATTTCGAAACTTGTTTCGAAATTTTCTACTGAAGCCTTTCGAAAATGTATAAATGAGGAAGTTTAGAAATTTTCTAATGAAGTCTTTCAAAAATGTATAAATGAGGAATTAACACCTTAAGTAACCTGAAAGTAATGATTAATACATGGTTTAAGATGAAATTAGGTAAGTATTCTTTTCATTAGTGAGTTTCGAAAGAGGAAGAAATCAAAATAGGATGCAATTCGAAACATAAGAGAACTTCGAAAGTCCAAGTGGAGAATTTCGAAATTTGTTTCGAAATTCTCTAATGGTGAGTCTCGAACTTCTCTAATTGAGGGATTAACGCATGATTTATGATTATTCTTAGGTAAAGGTAACTATTATACATTGAAATGGAATGAGAAACTCGAAACATGGGTAAGCTATAATTTCGAAACTCAAAGTTCGAAACTTAACAGGAGTTCGAAAGGCTAGGTGGAGGATTTCGAAATGGGTTTCGCAAATGTTAATGTTAAGTTTCGAAATTCACTAATTGTGGATTAACATTAAAAGAAATGCTAGAATAAGGGTTAATCCTTGACATGTTTGGTAAATGTCATTATCATTTACACACTTGATATATGTTAAGCAGCATAAGTACAAATCTTTCGAAAGAATTAGTCAAGGTAGTAAGTAATATAAAGCTAAAATAAGTACAAATATTCAAGGGATAACGATTAAAGCGAACCTTACATAGCATGAAACAAAAGAGTAGTTATTAATGAAATAATGAGATACGAATATATATATATAAAAAAAGAGAAAAAAAACTCATTAGATAGTAAGCTTCGAAAGTTAAGTCTAGAGAGAAGGAAGAGGGTTCAAATAGTATTCACAACGTAGCTCTGGAAGGGTATGAGTATTTGTTACGATTTTTATGTTTTAAGTTATGATTTAGGATGTTTTAGTTACTAGCATGACATGAAACTTCACTTGCTCATGCTTGATCTATAAAGTAGGGAGGTGCTTGAGATATTTAATGAAGTTCCTCGTATTCTTGACAATTTAGGGCTATGATCGAAGTTTATAGGATTTGTATATAGAAATAGTGGTTCTATATTGTTTCGAAGGTAGTGATTTTATAAAGATGATTTTCGAAGGATTAGGGTTTCTCAAGATTAACTTTCGAAAGTTATTAATCATGGAATTCTTGAACAGGGGATCTAGTTTTTATAATTGTGATTTTTGAAGATAGGGTTAAACAAGGGTTTCGAAACTTAAGCATATAGGTAGTTCGGAATTTAATATGGGGAAGAGGGAGTAGTTCGGAATTGGTGTATGGAAGAGTTCGAAATTTAAGTATATATAAGTAGTTCGAAAAATCTTAAATTAGAGGAGTAAAGGATTTCGAAATTTAAGAACAGTGGGAAATTCGAAAATTAGGGATGATTCCGAACATTGTGAGAAATTCGAATAATTAAGTCAAAGAAATTGGAATTAGGTAAAGAGAGAATTTTTTTATTTTTTTTGAATCGGTAAAGAGAGAATTTTGAAACATAAAGTTCGAATTAGTTTTCCGAAAGGTCTTAGATGAATTTCGAAACATAGTTTAGAAATTCTCTAATAATACCTTTCGAAAATCTATAATGAAGTATTAACTTACTAAATAATTAACTTAAAATAATGGATAATATATAGTTGGAGATAAACATTAGGAAAATGTCAACATCTCTTGAGATCATTACACGTTAATAATGGAATTAGAGTACAAAACCTTTTAGTGGGTTAGGTCAAGGAAGAAAGAAATTGAATCTTAAAATACAAACAATTAATTAAGAAAGTGTCCTTACTATAAATGAAGAATTTCGAATGGGATAGAAGTTCGAATGATTGTCTTGATTGCTAAGCGAATTTCATAAGAGCTAAATGAAGAATTCCGAAAGAAGTTTCGAAATTCTTAATGACATATTTCGAAAACCTTAATTAAGGGTTAATAATAAAGAAATGCTAAGAAAAGTGTAATACCTTACTTACGATTAATATTTGGTAAATGTCATTGTCATTAGCAAAATAATGCACGATAATTATAGGAAAAGAACAAGCATTCGGAACGTAAGTCAAGCTAGGAAACTTCCTCAATGCTAGAATAATAACAATAATTGAACTTAGATAAGTACGTGATAATATTATATGACAAATGATATACGAAACTTATAGAAGTTTTAAAACAAAGTTAGAGAGTGGGAAGAAAAGCTAGAACAAGAAGTTCGAAACTAGCTTGAACATGATTAGTAGGTAGAGGTCATGTCATGGTATCTATTTCACAATGAATTAATGAATTTCGAACACGAAGTTCGAAACAAATTTAGTTGATATTTTTACAGTCAAATGCATATACTGATATTCATAATTGCATACATATTACGCACGCTACCTCATTTTAGGGTTTTATATTTACGAAAATTCTATAGGTTGGGAATCTGAAAGTGAAGGGTAACGTCGAATGACGAACGGGGTTTTAAACCATACTGTGAGTATGATATGCAACATGTGTTCCGTTTTATGTGTTTCTATGTGTTTATATGTTATGTTTAATTTATTGATTTATAATTCTGCGATATAAGTGTTATATGAAAGGATTGGGTTTATGGCGTAAGATGTTCTTGTGACAAAGGTGGTTTGATAGATTTACGAATATGTTAATTAAGGATGTGAGTAAAGTATTGTATACATGTAAACACAAAAGAAGTAACTGTTAGTGAATGATCGATGACTTTGTGATTTACATTCTATATGGAATTGACTGAAATTTGTATGGCTGCAACGTGTTTCTATGTGATATATATGACATGAATTGTATGGCTACAACGTGTCTTTATGTGATATGGTTCGATGGATACATGATATACATTTCATACAAGGTTGCATGTATAGTACAGCATTAGACATGAAACGTGGTGAAACCGTTATGACTGCTATGGTTTTGGACTACAGTCTACGGTTACATCCCTACAAATCGGGGGATATCTACGGTTACATCCCTACAAATCGGGAAATATATCTACGGTTACAGAGTCCCATGCGGGCCCCTACGGGGTCAGTAGTACGAGTCTAGCCGGTTCATAACGGGAGTATCAAATGTACACGAGCATATAGTATTGCATACGATCTACGGATCTGATTGAAGGAAATGATTATGTGAATTGCATACGATCTACGGATCTGATTGAAAGAAATGTTTATGTGAATTGCATATGATTATGTGATTTTGTGATTGAAATTAAAGTTGAAAGTGAGAAGTTCATATGAATTTCGATGGAAAAGAATGTTTATGGGATTGAAATGTTACGACATTCAATGAAAATGTATTGTTTGATTATTACAGTTTATGAAACTATTTACGTGAACTTGAATGGAAAGGATTTGCTTATTTGTTACAATATTTACAGCAAGGAATATGTGGTAAAGATTGTCTATGTGAATATTAATGGAAAATAATTATTTATATGTTACCATTTTATGTGTGTGTTGGGTTACCCGGTGTCTCCCAGAGACGCCACGTCCCTGGGTACGGTGCGGAACAAAAATTTTCCGGGTTCCCTTATTGCCCTCGTTGCTCGGATCAGAATAGTAACACATACACATGTAATAGGACGGGTCAAACCCGTAGAGAATTACGAGCTGAAGCGAGTGGCAGCTCCTCGTCCTTTTCTCCAAGACTTCATCGATGGTGGTGGATGGCACTAGATCGTCACGCCGACCTCGCAGTGTACCACGGAATCAGTTCTCTAAAGATGGCTAGAGAGAACCGAGCCGTCGCATGGGAGAAAAGTGTGTGCGTTCGGTGTGTGTTTTGTGCCTTGTGATGGACGAAATTTTCACTCCAAATTATGAAATAGAGCTGCCCTATTTATACTATGATATATTTGGAAATCTCTAGGATATCTCAAAGATATGGTTTTCGATTTTGCTCCTTAAGTGGAGAGATTTTGCCATATCTTTCTCTCCCTTATTTAATTCAAAATTCATATAAGGATACTTACCATAATTAGACAACTAACTTAAATACTAAGTCAAACTAAGTATATGTAAATATGGTATAAAATTCGAAACTTAAACCAAGATTAATTTCGAAATTTTCACCTTAAAATAAATAATATTCCAAATACATTGTTTCTATATTTATATTTAATTTTCGAAATTAATTCCCAAGGCATAATTCGAAAATTAGCTTAGGGTCCAATTCCAATTTTACCCTCAAGCCTTTTAAGCACTTGGCCAAGCCCAAGTCTCAAAGTTAGTTTCATACGAAGTCCGACTTCGGTCCATTAAACGGCCCGAGGCCCACTAAGGCGCGGCCGAACGGCCCAAGGCCCGTTAAGGCCCAAAACACTTCCTCTCCTTATCAGTACACCTTGGTGATCCTTTTTAAGCCCGACTCTCTAGGTTCGACTCAATCGGCAAGGGAGGAATCCAAGAGTCCGGCAGTTACCTAGCCAATCCCGTAGTACCGGACCGTAACCCGATTCGAGTGCAAATTTTGACCCAGTCTTTATTCGAGAACCTTACTATAGATTATAGTACTACGTATAAACCCTTCAGCTGTGTCCCAGTCGAGTGAGAGCCATGGTCTATGTCAAACTCACTATACTCGATTCTATGATAAAACGGGGACGAGGCAAATTACCAAACTACCCTCCATGTCTAACATGAGTTAGTTCAATACCTTGGCCAAGGATTTCGTAATTTCCCGTCGTCGTCCTCATAGGACACTTATCTCGATTACTTGTGAGACTGTGAATCCGTACTCGGCGGTCTAAGCCCGGCAATCACAAATCGTCATCAAGACCGCATCTGGCCCGCTGACCCATGCAACAGCAAATTAGGTCGAGGGGAAGCAGTGACAGTCGAGACTTCGAAGTCAACTCCGCCAAAGCCCCTTTCGGTCTAAGGTTCACGTAGACTACTATAGTGTTGTTGTCGGTCATTGAAACTCCTTGAGTAATAAGCCATGTTCGACCGTACGATCCGTGAGTCAGTGTCCATGAAACGATTCAATCCCTTGATTCGACTCGCATCACAAGTCATGACCTCCGCTTCCAAGGGGGTATCGGCACTCGATAGGTCATCGACAAATAAGCCGTAATCGGTTATTCAACCCCCTAACTGGAGCCTAAGGCTTACGGACTTTTAATGCTAGAGGTTAAGAGTCCACTGGTGCCTTCCTCTCTTGTACTCATCGAGAACAGTGACTCAACTCAACACATTTGGATTTGTTCATTTATTGCTTTACCGGATGCTTAGTAAAGTACTCTTATATCCAATAAACGAACAACGCATTTCAATAAACACACAAAATATCTTATTACATAAAAGGTCGAATGATAAATAAGCTAATGCCCTATACAATCTAATCCTCGTATATTCGAGGGCATATTCCTAACAGTGTGATGATTGATCTACTGATTTCGAACGATGATTATATGACTCTATGGGCGATGGTTATATGATAGAATTACGTGAACGTTCATGGAAAGGAACTGAATATTTGTTACGATTTTATTTATCTTATATAATTTACTAATTTTACGACCGACGCTTATATGATGCGATTTTGATGGAAAGAAAATGATTATTTGCTACGATGATTATGATGAAATATATGACGAAAATTGTTTACGTGAAATATTGATAAAAAGAAAATGATTATTTATTTTTGTTTTTATTATTGTGATATTATGGAATAACATGTTGCGATCATACTCAGTGAAGTTGTCTCCACAGTTTTGTCGATAACTAATAGGCATCGTAGAGGGCATTTTCTCATAGCGCATGTATTTGAGGTCGGTCGGATACGCTCTCATCCTACTCCCCAGAGTCCATCGTATGCATATACTTTAAGGAACATTAGCAATTTTTGTATAATGCTAAAATAATTATGTGTGATCATATGTACGTTATGTGTGAAAGTGAATAGACCAGATGTACGCGCCGTTATTTTAAAGAAATGGTTATGAAAGGAAAAGAAAGCGAAAAATTTTATGTGAAAAATGTTATAGCTGCGCAAATACGGAAAAAGGAAAACGGGGCGTTACAATTTTGGTATTCGATTCACATGCTTTCCCTAATTTGCGTCGATTGATTCCGAAAAAATTCATTTTCAAATCCAAAACACTTAACGGCACAAGAGTAACTGAATATTATGATTCTATACCTTTTCCGCTGAAGCTAAAACATGTTGATACTGCTAATGCGACGTTAGATGTCCATCATATAATGTTTAGTTAGGTATAACTTTTCAAATCACATTGATTACTATATTTGTACCCGTAACGGATAGATAAAGACCTATACCAGTTATGGCCTCCTGTGTACCTCTTCATTGTTCAGGTATATATTAAGACCGATACCGTTTCCTCTCTTCAAAATGACGATTGATACCCAACATATACCTCTTGTTTTTTAGCAGAAATTTCTCGGACGAGTTCATTTTCAGGCCCGTTCACCTGGAACGATGAACGATGGAGCCAACGCGGTAGCGCTACGCAATTTACGGGCTATGGGTCACTACAATTTCAATATAGTAGCTCCAATTTTTTCCAAAAAACGGGATTCGATTCACAATTGCTTTTCCCTAATTTGCGTCGACTGAATACGAAAAATTCTCATTGTTTTTCTTATATCATTTAATAACTCCGGTAGTAACATAATAGTAATGTATAGTAACACTTCATATCCCCAAATATTTTTAAAATCACGCCCAAAACTCTAGTCGAAATTGGAAATCCCGCCAGAACCCTCAACTCAAACTATACCAAATAAAGAACAAGTGATACCACATAAACTCTTCTGTTTACCTCTTCCTTCACAAATATAGTAACATACGTCTGACCAAAATTACCTCATATGTGTTTAGCGATAACAAAATCTTTGAACTTATACCACTTTTAAGGAGCGATTATGTACTCTATATTTTTCCAGCAATTTCATCTTCAATTCTCATAACCTTCAACGACGAACGATGGAGACAACCAGATGGTGCAGCGTAATGTGCAGGCTATGGGTCGCTCGAATTTATACATATTAGCTGTAATTTTGGCAAAAAATCTGATTCGATCCGCAATTGTTTTTTCTTATTTGCGTCAAGAATTTCGAAAAATCCAATTGCTAATCTCACAATTGATGACGTAAAGATCGTAGTAAACAATGAGAACATATCAGCAGGGGTTGTTCGTAAGAATGTAAATAAGAGGTACGAGAAATTTCGATCGTCAAGCTAAAGTTTTGTTCTGCTAATACAACCCATAAACCCTACAGTGACGCAATATTGGCTTCCTATAACACTTTATGTATCTGCGAAAACAATATCTTTTAAAAAATAGAAGAAAAAAGGTGTCGGATACTTCTTCTTTTAACGGTTTTGCAGGGGTATTTCGGTCAGATCAAATTCTCTAAATTTTCTACCAAATAGGTCCTTAAAACTATATTTATTCTGACAATGGTTTGAATCCAAAAGTAGAAATTTGATGGGGCCTGAACTCTAAAAGCTCCTTAATTTTATTATACCTTATGAGAGTTATTGAAAAAATGCTTGTCTTTTCGGACTTATGTTGGCTTATGTGGATCGGATAGACCCAAGGGACTAGGTGCAATGCATCGACGAGCTTGCGCTTAAGCCCATAGCCGTGCCACACAGGTATGCGTCGTCACAAGGGAGTTATGAGGAGTCTTAGTTTATGCTCTGTTAGGGAGGTTGCGCTCGGTGTACTGGTGACGTAACATCTCGGATGACATGGCGGGGATGAACGTAAGCGAGCCACAGCGGATTGAGCACAATGATTTGGCTTGATCCCCTTTATTGTTTTGATTCACAATGTGATTGTGCTTGTTGTCTGTCTTGATATGATCATAATTTTTATGAGGAGCCCCTTGAATCTTCCGCACTTAGCCTTGGGTCACATTCGGTTCTAGGATCTCGACAAGTACCTAACACAAGTCATTGCAATGTATTGATCTATCTTACCCGTGTTGATGCATATTCGAAGTAAATTGATAAATATATTAGAAATATTTTATGCTCGTATTTTTTTTTGGGGAAACTTCACTAAAAAGAAAACAGAAGTTACAAGATGCTCGTATATTTTAATTCCTTAACATATAGCTAATATTGTTAGGATTTGATTTGATTCTAGTATTGGTATTTATAGGGGTGAACCTCATTACGTAATATATCAATTCATCGTTTTATCGTATCTTTCTTGATTTTATTATTTTCCCGCACATTCAAGCGAAATCGAACAAAATCTTTACTTTGTCCCGCATCACATGTAGTTTTCGAACATCAATAACTTGGTCGTCAAGTTATTATAGCCTTTTATTGTACCCTTACTGTTTGGTACTTGAGTTTGTAATTACAAGGCTTTTATAATTTACTAGGAAACGATGCCGCGCGTTGCGCGGAATTAATGAAACCATAGACCGGGCACCGGATGCATTGAGAAAACTTATTCTGATATAACGATAAATGTCAGCACATACACGTTTAGCTTGGAAGTTATACACAAATAATAAATTAATACAAAGATACGATCATAAATTTTTTACTGCATGAACATGCATAGATATATACACATATGCGTATATACGAAAGTTAAATACATGCATGAGCGTTTATAGCTTAACATATTCTTTAATCAAACTACGATGAACTATTATCCAAGCTGGAAAAAAAATTCGAAGCAGCGTCACCTCTATCTTCTACTATCTGAAAAAAAATGTTGAAGGAAAAACAATAACATAAGTGCCTTCGCTGATGTAACACAAGACATGTATGTTGGATGTTTGAATGAAAAAGCCGCAAAAAACACCGATAAGAAATGTGTACTTCATAAAATAATTCCTTACTATAAGCAATCCACATTTTTACAATATATAATATATGTTTGGATCCCAACAGGTTCCATTAGGCCATAGTATTAGGGCATTGTGCCTGGCCGTTGGCCAATTTTGATTTGAAGTCCTTACCAAAGCGAAGTTAGTCTATGCTATTTTAGGTCATTTAATAAGTAGTTTTCCAGTTCCAAACATTGAATAAGTATGTAATGTAAATGGAGGTAACCTTTATATGAATGTGACATGGTTCGCGTTCTACCGACGGTCTTATCATTAACATCTATTTATAGATGCATTCTTGGAGTTAAAACAACAGGTAGAGTAGAATATATAAAGCATGATAATAAAAGGAAAAAGAACCGGATAGAATATTTCGAATTACCTTCCAGCGCCGGGTGTTTTGGCGGATTTTCCACGAGTCCCATGGAATCAATTATTCTATGGCTTAACTAATGATGGATTTCTAGCCATGTCAGTATTTTTTTGGCTGGAAAAAGATTTCTTGCCAATTGGTTAAATCGTAGACAACGCTTGGAAACTTCATACATTGAGATGGTTTGAAAATTAAAAGATTTAGTACGCCATAGTTGTAACAAATGGATTATATATTTCATCATGGGTAAGCACATCCCCTTGTCACATGTAGCAAAGACACAGTAATTGATTAGGTTTTTTAAACGAACGCCACCACCGTGAACCAATTAATTCGGCCTGAGAGTATAAGCTATAAATATTAGTTGACTTCTGCCGCCCTAAGGACTTCCTGGTAGACAATGTTTTTGGTACGGTTGGTTGTTTGTGCTTGTGGCGACAATGGTCTAATCAATATTTTTATTTCATTAGCTGATTTAGCTCTTGACAACGCGACATATAGCTGCCCATGAGAGAATACAGGTTCCTTTAGATAGATTCCAACAAAATCTAACGTCTGTCCTTGTGCTTTATTAATTATCATTGAAAAACATAGACGAATAGGAAATTCTTTCTTTTAAAATGGATAGATGAAAAATTATTCTGCGGTGATTCTAAGGTTATGCGTGGAATAAACACAGGCTTCCCAATATGTGTCCCAACTGAAATTTCAGCATAAATTACGTTACTGTTAATTTCTTTGCATATGAGACGTGTCCCATTGCAAAGGCCTTCGGTCGGATTAAGATTTCGAAGCAATATATGGGCGCGTTTTTTTAATGTTAGCTTATGAGGAGGGAGGCCATTTTGTGTTAAAGAATGGAATAGTTCTTCTTGGTCCGGAATAGAGGAAACACCTAAACTCTCGTCGTTACTTAAGTATAACTGTTTCTTCACCTGGAAATTTACTAAGTAAGAGATCGTGTACAAGATCATTCCTTGTAGTTAATATTGCTCTTTTCACGAATGATTGGGGTTGAAAGTTTTGTTCTATACTCGGGAAAACGGCATTTATTAGTTTAATGAGGTTTCATCATCTTCAAAACAAATATTTGATTTAGCGGGAATTTGCTCAAGAACATCCAAAACCTCAGTACCATTGCCAAATCTTAATAAATAAGATGAAAATTGAGGATCAAGCAATGCTCGCATATTTTGTTGAAGCTTAAGTTTCTCAAATTGAATCCACAAGGGCGACATAACTATTGAAGCATCTATAATGTCTTCTTTTGTGCCCCTTGAAACGACCGGTAATGTTTGGCGAAAATCACCTCCGAATACAATAACTTTTCCACCGAATATAACATTTGAATCCATGATGTCTCTTAACATTTCGTCGAATTTCTCGATAACACCACGTTTTGCCATTGTGGCTTCATCCCATATAATTAGTTTCGTCACTCGAAGTAGATACGCTAGCGTACTCTGTTTACTTATATTACATGATTTTGAGCCATTCTCATCTAATGGAATTTTAAACCTTGAATGCGAAGTACATCCCCCGGGAAGTAGAGATGCAGTGGCGAGGGCTATATGTCCCGAAGACCTAATTGTGCCTAAAAGGGCTTTATAAAGAAAGGTTTTTCCAGTACCTCCAGGACCATCGACAAAAAATACTCTTGGTATATTTTTATTGACGTGATGTAGTATTTTGTCGTAAGCAATGCGTTGTTCCCTATTTAGTTTCGCAAATGCTGAAATGTCTTCCTCACTTACGATAATGCTTTGTTCTACCCGCAATTCCTTTCTTAGATTATTAGTGGAACACAGTTGTATATCGCCTAGGAAAGGGAAATCTTCTATTCTTTTGCCCATTGAATATAGATGATAGGTAATAGACTCAATTGTTTTGATTTTTATTAATTCAGGAGTAAGAGTTCTATCTTGGTTAAAATCCTCTGAAAGATAATGTTCGAACTTTATCCATAATTCTTTAGGATTACTCGGAGAACAATAAATAAGTAATGTCGCAAATAGTTGTCGCAAAGCAACATGCATCAAGTATGCTATGCTTTCCGCAAGACATTCCTCACATGTATTATTATCCTCCATTAGGCCTAGCCTGATTTTTGTGAGCTAAACCCGTCCAAAACAAAGTCGCTGCAGAATTACAGAGAAGAAAGGAGCACTTTCCCTACGCATGGATCGGCATGGCTGCATCATCGCACCGTCATCATCTTGTTGAATTGTACGAACGATACCTCTTTTTCTTTTTCCTATGCCCGAAATAGCCGCCTTTCGCAGGGTTTATGTTTGATTGCCAAGATTCGGAGATATCAGAAGTTGAAATTTTCGAATGGACGAAAAGGTAATATTGAAAAACAAGTGAACTCGTATTCTGAAACTTGTTTAAAACTAAACAATAAACAAGATGGTGAGAAGATATTAAAGCACACTTTAGTAGAGAGGTTGAATACTTTATGTATTATATATATATTATATATATATACATATATATATATATATATATATACTGATATATTGTGGGTACGGAAAATTTTATTAATTGTTTTAATGTACATAATCTTTGTACATGTATACACGCAATGATATAAATGCTACTGACATGGTCCACTTTACTTTTTTTAAGAGTTACTATAATATTACTTGGGAAATGTAGGCAATGATGGTACTTGGGGACATAGTTGTCCCACCACCAGAATTTTAATACACACCGTCTGACACCAGTAGTACACTTATACTAAATATTATATGCATTTTACATATTAATATTTTTTTGTAAGCGTATATTATTATATATTAATATGGGGAAAGGTACTGACATGCTCCAGTTCCACCATCATTTAAAGCCGTAACCACTTGGTGAAACGAAACTGGCACCATTGCAAAAATATTAGATACTTTAGTGACAAGCCAACGTAATTTTCGTTTGTTATAATAAATAAATGATGGAAACCTACAACCTGTAAATTCAAGTGTCATGCAGCATTGATAAGACTAAATAAGTAACCTGTGACCCATGCTAATAACTGGCCGCATTCACTCTTTTAATATAGTAATAGATATAAACCTAATTATTGAGTGGAAAATGAGGGCATTTGGTTAGTTGATATAAATATAATGTATTTAATTGGTTAGTTAGATATGAGTTTATAAATGAGTTTTTGGTGAAAATACATTTGTGCCCTCAAATTTCTTTTTTTTTTGGAATAAGGGTCATTAATTAAAAAGAAAAAGTCAGAGAGTACAACCGCGGACATGAGAGTTCATGCCGCACCAAACCACAACATGCCGCTACATGCCGCAACACAAGAATAACCAAACAAAGCCCACAAAGTAGAAACCTGGGACAGAACCAAGACGGAAAACAACCCGCCCAGGCCCTATGCCACCCAAACGATGTGCCACAAACGCCTTAACCCCCGGTATTGAAGCTCGTACTTGGCGGGCAGCATGGATAGGTGGAGTTGAAGCATGCCCAGAATCAGTTCTATGACAGCCTCTGGCGTGCGCCGGGTGCCGTCGTGCAGTCTGCGGTTCCGTTCAGCCCAAATGTGGTAGACAAGTGACGAGAGAAGATGGCCGTAGGCTTGGTGGTGATGGTGATTTCCGCGCCACCTAGCTGAAGCCCATCGGATTCCTATGCGCCAGTCACGGTATGGCCATGCAAACCTAGTCTTCTGTCGGAGCACTCGGTGGCACTGTATGGAAAAACTGCAATCAAAGAAGAGATGTTTAGTAGTTTCGATCCCACCATCATCACAGAGTAGACAGGCCGTTGAATTGGCACGTGAGGCAATCCAAGCGTTATCCCTCGTGGCTAATCGCTCACGGATGGCGAGCCAAAGAATGAAGTCGTGTCACGGGATCCTCAAGATACCCCCAAACAGATCAGCCCAAAGGGCCCGAGCGCGTCGAGGCCAAAGAATTTCTTTCACAGTGTGAGCAGCAAATCGCCCATCAGTAGTCCCCTTCCAGCGAAAAAATCGTCATGTTCCGTCGGCTGGATTTGCGGGAGTTCGTCCGAGATTTCGATGAACTCAGCCGCGGTTTGGGCAGGCCACTCCCACCCATCCTGGCTGATAACAGCGCTTAAATGAGAATCGTGGGGCAGACCCATGGCGATTGGTCCCCGAGGGAATCGCTCGATGAGAGGGACTTCCCCCAACCAAGGGTCGTCCCATAACTGAATCGTTTGTCCATTCCCAATTCGAAAGTTCACTAATGATCTTAAGAGGGAACGAAGTCGAAGGAGTTTCTTCCAGTTCCAAGCCACCTGCGAAGTAGCTCTGATAGTCCAAAATGAACGGGTGGATAGCCGAGTGTTCAAAAGCCATTGTACCCAAATAGAATTTGGGTCGCGTGTGATCAGGCACCAAATGTGTTTCAGTAAGAGGGCCTTGTTATCAATCTCAATAGGCCGTATTGCGAAGCCTCCCTCGGCAGTCGAAAGGCAGATGTCGGCCTAGGCGACCTTAGCCGAAGATCCCGCCCACTGAAATCTACGTATATGCTTTTTGATTTCTTGGATGATTCCCTTTGGTAATAGAAAAACACTGGACCAGTAAGAATGAAAGGCAAGGAGGACAGACTTGATTAATTGCACCCGGCCGGCGTACGAGAGAGATTGGTTTAGCCACGATCCAAGCCGCCTATCAATTCTTTGAAGGAGGCGCACAATCAACAATAGATAATCGACCCGTGATTAGGGGAAGTCCTAGATATCGAACGGGTAAATGGCCCTCTTCAAATCCCATAATTCCCGCGATAGCGGTGCTCATCCCAGCCGCTCTCTTCGAGAGGAACATTTGACTCTTAGATGGGTTGGCCTGGAGGCCAGATAGCACAGCAAACTGACCCAAGCCCTCTCGAAGAACAGAAACCGAATGAGTGTCCGCATGGCAGAACAGTAAATGGTCGTCAGCGAAAGTTAACATAAAAAGGGAGGTTTCAGCGCAGTGCCAATGGTAATTAAACTGTTCGGAATGACGAATCTTCCTATCAAGAATGCCATGCAGTACCTCCATAAACAATGTGAAAAGGTACGGGGAGATCGAATCCCCTTGCCGAAGGCCACGTCGGCCTTTGAAGAGACCCTCTGCACGGCCATTAATATTGAGCGAGAACTGGGTAGTCGTGAGGCATTCGCGAATCCAGCGGATAAATTGTGTCGAAAAGTGCATGGCGGTCAGAGTTGCGATGATGAAATCCCATTCGACCTTATCATAGGCTATTGCTAGGTCGACCTTAAAAGTTACCCTAGCCGGCAACTGCATACTCCTGTAGCCCGAACAGATCTCCTGAGCGAGGAGGATATTATCGCTGATTCGTCGTCCTGGAATGAAGGCCGTTTGTGCAACATCCACCAAACCAGAGAGGTGAGGCTTGAGTCGATTGGCTAGCACTTTGGAAATCGCCTTATATATGACATTACAGCAGGAGATGGGGCGGAAATCCAACGGGCATACGGGGTTCGGCACTTTAGGGATGAGAGTAATGAGTGTACTATTGATCTCTTTAAGTAGGCGGCCCGTATTGAAGAACTCCTTCACAGCAGTGGTGATGTGCGGTCCGATAATCCCCCAGGCGGCTTTATAAAAAGCCGCAGTAAAACCATCAGGTCCCGGGGCCTTGTCGTCAGTAATGGAAACGAAAGCTTGTTTGATTTCCATATATGAGAACGACCAGATAAGATCAGTAGTAGCGTCATGAGAGAGGGTTCGCGAAATAAAGTCCCGCACATCGGGAGGTGGCGAGGCAGATGGTCGCGATGATCGTCCTAAAAGGTCCTCATAGTAGCGCAGTAGAACAGGTGTGACTGCATTTTCCCCTTCATGTAAGTTGCCCGCTTCGTCCTCGATCGAGAAAATGCGATTGGCCACGCGCCGTATACTAACCTTCTTAAAGAAGAAGGCCGTGCAGCGATCGCCATCCTTTAACCACATCATCTTCGCTTTTTGTCATAAAGCTTCATATTCCATTTCCACTGCCTTTTCGTATAGGTGTCGACAGAGTCTTTCCAGCTGATGAAATTGGGTATCATAGTGATGTGCCGCAGCAAATACTTGGGCGATATCGAGGAAATCCTTTTAGAACATTGTGATGTAAGATACCTTTTGCACGGCGCAGATTGCGGAAAGGTCCCTTAAGTTTCTTTAGTCGTTGAATAACAGAATACATGGGAACTCCGTCTACATGAGAATTCCAGGTGCTCTCTATCGACAGAAAGGCAGGGTCCCGAGTGAGCAAATTATCAAAGCGGAAGCAAGTGTTTTTGGGTCTAACACTGTCCGGATTTTCAAGGATTAGAGGCGAATGATCTGAGGTACATGGGAGCGTATACCGAGTATGTTCATAGCGCGAAAACCAAGTTGGGTTAGCAGCCATCCGGTCCAAACGTTGGCAAATTCCCGCGTCCCCGCTCCTCTGTTTGTACCAGGTAAAGGACTGACCCGTCATGGGTAAGGGAACAAGGTCAGCCTGTGTGAAGCAGCGGCTCATGTCCTCAAAATCAGCGCTTTGTGGCGCCCCCCGCAGGCGTCATGCGGTCCAAGGATGGCGTTGAAATCTCCCATAACCACCCAGGCATCATCTATTCTGTTTTTTGACATGAGGATCAGATTTTCCCACAAGTCGCGACGATCCTCCCTTCGATTCAAACCGTAAACAAAGGTAAAGTTGAAGTCTGAACGAGTAGCCAATGAGTGAACCTTGCGGTGGACAGCTTGTGTCGTTGTCCCAATGATAGTAACCATAACAAAAAGGGGATCCCATCCCACCCAAATGCGTTTACCGGGTCCGTCGTCGTAGTCGAAGAACCAAGACCATTGTCGGATGTCATTAGCAATGGAGTCAGCATTCAGAGCAGAAACTCGTGTTTCAAGAAGTCAAATAACATTTAAATCATAACGTCCGATGAGAGCACCGACCTCATGACAGTGGTCTCTCTTATGGAGACCACGAACATTCCTTACGACCGTAGGTATCATTGGCAAACAAGGGGCAGGGCTGCTTCTTTAGGACCCTGTAATTGGTTGTTTCCATCGTCAGGTATGTCACTTAGGATAGCAAAAGGGTTGGAAGAGGTAGCTGCCGAGTGGGCATCATGTCTCAGATGCCGACCCGTTCATCGGAGTTCCCAAAACATTAGCAAGCTCCTCACGTGGCGGCGGTGGAGTTCCCGCACGCCTAAAGCTGGTGGAAGTCGAAAAGTCGCGCAGTGGCTGTGTGCTAACAGTGTAACGCCGGCAGCGACCAATGGGAGCTTGAGCGTTCGGCGTGGTGTCCTGTTGGGGGCGCGGTGTGCTAACCTGTTGGGCGATTGGAGCGTTGTTAGCAATGGACGGCTGGGTACCTCGCACACGAAGAGTTGGAGATAGGCTGTTAGGGTTTAACGTGTATGGAGAGAAAATTCCTAGAGAGAAAAGCTAGAGAGAGAAACTATTATTGCCCTCAAATTTCATGAGTACACGAGATCATAGGCACTTGAAAATTATACATGCTCCGAAAATAAAGCAATCAATTTGCTCCGAAAATTTCACAGGTACACGACTTCAAATATATACACGTACATGTTGTGTGTTTTGTGTTTGTTGTGTGCGGTCGTTTTTGTTACTAAACTTGTCCTCAAGCTCCTAAGACTTAGTCTTAAAACTTGTATGGCCGTGTGGGATAGATCATGATGTATGGGCCAGAATCCGACCCTGGTCGTGTGTTATATTTCTACTTACGAAAACTAATGTCTTCAACATATTGAATAATATTGTCATTTGTTCTATTTTATCACAATAATATTGTTTTTGTAGACCTTTTTGGTCCAAATGATTATGAGAGTTTTGATTATTCCAAGTAATTATGTAAATTGGGGGGTACAAATTAGAAAACTCGATATGCATGTTATGTGATGTTTAAGTATGTGAAAATGTTCGACTAAGAGCTTGAATGTGATTGAACTAATAAGAAAATCGAATTTGTGTGATCTTATGCTTAACTGGAATATTTATGTGATCACCTGGTTATGAACGTTTTCGTATGAACGGAATCTCGTTGCGTGCTATATATGGAAAATATAAGTGAAATGCAAACTGTCTGCGAGATTGAGTTATTTTAGGAAATAATATCGATGTGATCACCCGGATACGAATGACTATGCTGTATATATGGAAAAGATATTCTGATTGAGCTGAAACGTGATTGATCTATTTTAGGAAAGAATATCAATGATATATCCGTTGAATGCGATATTATGTGACTCTTAAATCAGTGAATCATGATCTTGCTTTCCTTGTGCGACTTAGGATTTATATTATGGAAAGTGATTAATTGATTGGGCTTATATGTGGTATGATGCTGATTGAGTCTATTTATGGAATGTGCTGAAATCGGATGAGATCACCATACATGGAAAGTTATGCTTTGCATTATACTCAGTAGATCAAATCTTTCTCTGTGCGAATTAGCTGTCATATTTTGGGAAAGAAATCAGTTGATTGAGCTTACCGTTGAAAATATGCTGAGTGGAATATATGTGGAATATGCTGACGAATGGATGAGATTACTGTGGAATGAATGTTAATCTGTGGTAATTTATGGTAAGTGATCATGCATGACCGTTGAGCTTAATTGGTTTATTCTTGGCATGATTGGTTGAGTTAATGCACGTGATTATTGAGCTTTATCTTGCATATTCTGTGCTTAACTTTCCTTGTGAAGTGTAGAAGCGATTATTGGACTATATAGAAGAGAACACTTCACTTTGAAGGGTACACACAACGAACACACAAGCAAACGAATCCCTTAGAGTTCTTGAGCGAAATTTGCGATTCATTCGTAGTTTGTGGTTGAGCTAAATCTGCGAATCTGTACCCTTTGAGCGATCTTTAGTATCACCCTACCCTAAAACCCTTGTCTTCGGACGTGTTGTGTCTGCGGGCACGTTGAACGCACAAAGGAGCGCGGTTGGAGTCTTTCGCACGTGGAGGGACGAATTTGGTGGATTCGGTGGCCCTTCGGTAGCAAGCTGCATCCAGTCGGGGAATAGGTTTCCTGGGTTAACGACGTGGATCGAAACTTGGCGTGCGATAGCCTAGGTGGAGGTCTAGTTTCCAAAGCGCTTCGGTTGTGTAAGGGTCAATCATTTTGTAACCATAACCGGTAATACCTAGTGATTGATTGGAATTCTTGGGGAGATAACACCCCAAGGACAGGATTAAACCCCAGTTGGAGATATAACCTGTATAAAAATCTCGTCTCACTTTACTTTCTGCTATTTACTTTACTGTGAGACTGTAATACCAATAAATTAATACAGTATCTTGAATTTCAAATCTTCGAATTAAAGGAATTAATATTCGAATGGCCCAAAAGAACATGTGTTCAAATAGGAAAGTGATCGAAAATAATATTTAACCTAAGTGCTTTAGCTCAAGAATCAAAGCCCAATAATAAGTAAGTACTAAAATAATATGACCCAAAAGTAAATTATTACCTAGGCCCAAACGATTAATGGATAGGAATGAAACGTTCTTAATAGCAAGGGAAATACACATGTATATGTACAATAATAATGGAGCAAAGTTTCGTAGGATATATGGGCTAGGTTAGAAAAGTTTGTGTTGTATCTATGTAATAGTTTGTGTTCATATGTGTGTATATATATATATATACTATTAAATGAATAATATTAATCCCCAAAAGTCTCAGTGGCAATGAAGGGTTTACGTGGGGATATATATCCACAAGCATACATGTATAAATATATATTTATATTGTTAATCATAACTAATGGGTAGATAAGGATGGACATATGAAACTAGTATAATATATGGCACATAGGAACGAATTGACATAATTTTCTTAAGTGTGAGGAAATCCTTGTCACAAACGTTGCCTCCTCAATAATTGAATCCAATTACCATGTCATAAAAGGACACCCACAATTAAATAAGAATGAGGAAAGTTATGTATGATGTGTCCTAATCATAAAGGGCAAATCATTGTTTTTAACCAAAGAGGGAAATGGCATATGGCCTACTTGTCCTACTAATCATTTCACAATAAGTTTTGAACATTTGATCAAGAACAAAAGTAAAGGATTTCGTCCAAAGCAAGATGACTACTTTATTAATAATGCTTATTGTTACGATAAGAGCACAAGGAATTCGTTACTTTTATGTCACCACCATGATCCTTAACAAAACATACAAGCTAAAGATAAGGTTGGACCATTTCTCAACTCATCATTAACCAAAATAATTGAGAGGGAGAGAAATTGTAGAATAAAAGCAACAAGGAGAAAGAACTTACGAATGAACTCAAAACAACTCACTCACGAAAGAAGAAGTTGAAGAGGAGATATCCAAACTTAAGAAACTCAATTTGACAAGAAGTAAATTCGAAAATCTGATTTTGAAGCAAGGTATATGAACTATTTATTATGTTTAGTATGATTAATTTAAGGTTATCATGTTTGAAATTTCAGATTTTTGAGTTAGTCATATTAAATGTATGTTAATGGTTATAGGAGCATTTCTATATTAGAACAACGAATAAAAGCTTTAAAGTTCAACCTATTAAGTATATGATTAGTTTGCACTTATGATGGATCTTGATAGTAGTAAGCTTTATGACATTAAGAAGTCTTGTGTATTATACTATTCGAACTTGATATTCCCAGTTTAGGCATAAATTCGGCATTATACACATATATGGAATATAATTAGGGTTTTCTATGGGCTTATACTTTTGAGTTTTCATTATTAATGGGTGATTAAGTGATTTTGATCTTAGGAATTTTTGGCACTTATGCTGATTGTTGGGAAGTTTTTAATATCATAGGTTTGTTATTACTAAATTTTCTACACATGCTTGAATGTATTATATTCCGAGTAGTATACGACTAGTCTTTGAATATAGGACGGATCGACTCTAGGTTTCGGCAATGACCAATACATGTGTATATATGTTTTTTTTTAACTTATATAATGTTTCAATGTGTTGGTGGATTTTTTTTAATATGAGAGTTGGGATTAATTTGAGATATTAGGATATTGTAACATTGGATGTAGAATTTTAGGGTTTTCGACAATTAGGGTTCGAAAATATTCATGTTAATTTGATCTAATAGATATACTAATATGAGAATATTTTTACGTCCAAAAGGTCCAGAGGTTCAGAATATTAAGGAACTACCGCTTGCAAAACTAAGGACGACAGGTAGGTGAAATATTCACCTACGACACGTAAACTATTATGTGTTTTTATGTGTTGTGTGTCTTTATTTTTCACGCATGCATGTTTTACATTATATATGTGAATATTTTTATTCGATTTAAATAAATTGTGTATATCATGCAATTATCTGTCACGTGCATTTCATACTAGATCGAGAGAAGTTTAGACCATATGGGTCGGTGATGAACTGAAATCGTATGCACCGTATTGGAGACGGTAACGCTTTCATAAGTGGGGTAGAGAATGATTTTGTGATTGGTGATTCGTTGGAGAGTCGGGGTTAGTACTCAATATGGCACCTGACGGCAGACATGTGTGAGCGTTCTGTCAACTAGACAAATGCGAGCGTTTTTGTCTACCCGGGCGTGAACTTCCCGAGGTTTGACCGTCTTATATATATTATACGGAAGGAGCGACCTGGCGTGAACTTCTAGAGTAGGCTACCGTTATTGTGAGGCATGCGAGGTGTCGAGTCTAACCTAGGGCCCTAATTTGAGAAATAATAAATTAGCGTGAGAAAAAGAAAGAGCTTGCATATTAGGTGGGATATCGGGTTTGGGATTGAGTGCACGATTGCATCATGCATTATTTCATCTACTGGGCAAGGAGCTCAGTTTACGTGTTGTAGGTACTGACGAGCCCGATGTGGACACATGTCGAAACTAACGAGGTTGGTGGCGGTGATCCATGGTCTTTTGAGGGCAAGGCGGTACATGGATGTGACCTGTGGAGAGGTTTCAGTGTGTCATGTGTGTCAATAAATCCAATTTGAGTGTGACTGTTAAATATGACGTGTGTGAACCGTGTGCGCGTGTAGAATATTTTTATTCCACTGCAATATATTTTATTTCGCGAGGATAATTTTTATTAATTGGGTCTTCCGCGGTCTTCCTTATGGAAAAATCCGCCATTATTTTTATTTAAAAGTGAGGGTCGTTACAGTTGGTATCAGAGCGTTAGGTTTACGTGTTCTGAAGACTGTCCATGTACTGCCGCTCAAAAGCCTGGAGAACCAGCCTCGCCTGTAAGTTTTTTTTATATAACTTATGTGATTATGCGTTATTAAAGTGTGTTGTATATGTGATGAATAGATCATTATCGAAAATGAGGCGAGGGCGTAGAGAAAATGGGGGAGAGTCAAGCCGTAGGGGCGAATCTGAGTCCCCTGCGAGTGAGCGTGATTCCATGATAATGCGCTTAACCGAACTGATCCAACGTTAGTCAGACCAGATAAATGAGTTGATACAACACCGCAATTCATTTGAGCATCGCTCCTCCCCGCAACCAGAACGTGTCGAAATTATCGGAGAACGTTTCAGAAAACTAAATCCTCCGACATTTGCTGATGCCACTAACCCTGTAGTGGCAGAAGACTGGTTACGTACGATCGAAGACATGTTCATCTATAGCCGTGTGCCAGAGGAGGAGAAGGTTCTTTGTGCCATCTCCATGCTAAGAGGAAACGCTAGGTTTTGGTGGGACACAGTGAAAGTACTAGAGAACCCAGTGACGATGCCGTGGGAGCACTTCAAGGAGTTGTTTCACAACAAGTACTTCTCAACCCATGAACAAGAACGAAGGATGCTCGAATTTATGAACCTGAAGCAAGGAGGGAAATCAGTTGCGGAGTATATCCGCAAGTTTGAGGAGCTGTCTCGTTTTGCCCCTCACATGGTGTCCACTAATCTGTTGAAGGTGACGAGGTTCATAACTGGCCTCAAACCTGAACTTTATCGAGACTTAAGTATAACGGGAGTCCGACAGCTGGAGTTTACACAAGTAGCGGAGCGGGCAATGATTGCGGAGCAGGCGGAGGCACAGATTGTGGAGGCCCAGGAGGCAAAAAGAAGACATGAGAATCAGCAAGGAGGAGGAGGTGATCGCAAGCGCCAATTCTTTGGCAAAGGCCCTGGCAAAAATAATCAAAACAACCGACCGGGCCAACAGAACTGGCGCCCAATGAACCAAGGGCCAGCAAATATTTTGACTCCAAACCCCGCGCCTCGATGCCAACAACGCGGGCGTTATCACTTCGGAGTCTGCTTTAGATCCGGTTCTAACCCAGGCCCTCAGTGCTTTCGATGTGGAAAGAATGGTCATTATGCGAGGAGCTGTCCGGAGAACCTACCCGTGAATCCGACTCAACAGCCAGTTCGACCTCCATCGATTCCAGCCAGGGTTTTCACCATGACGAACGAGGAAGCAGAAGCAAACCCAGCGGTGGTGACGGGTACGTTGAACATCTTTCACGTGCCTACGTCTGTTCTCATTGACTCTGGAGCCACACATTCGTTTGTGTCGGCTAAGTATGTGGAAAGAGTAGGAATATATCCTACCCAGTCTGAATGCTGTTATGTAGTGATATTACCTCACGGGGGTCCAATTCAAACCAACAGGGCAGTACAGAAATGTCCTATAAACATCGAGGGTAGAAACTTAGAAGCTGATCTGATTGTGATCCCGGTGAATGATTATGACATCATATTTGGGATGGATTGGCTTTCGAAATATAGAGCCGTGATTGACTGTGCTAAGAAGATAGTGAAATTTCAATTGCCTGAGGATGAGGTATTTACTTTTTCGGGTAAAACGAACCAAAGTTGTATTCCTCAAATTCGGCTTTTAAGGCTCAACGACTTTTGAAATCGGGTTGTGAATCTTTCTTAGTATGTGCGATAAAGGCGGAGAAAGCCCCTCTTCCAGAATTGAAGGAGGTGCCAATAGTAAATGAGTTCGCCGATGTATTTCCCGATGATCTCCCGGGGTTACCCCCTGATCGAGAAATACAGTTCACCATCGACCTAGTGCCAGGAGCAGGTCCTATCGCTAAAGCCCCTTATCGATTAGCACCAAACGAGTAAAGGAGTTAAAGAACAACTAGAGGAGCTGTTACAGAAGGGATTTATTCAGCCTAGCTTTTCACCTTGGGGAGCACCAATATTGTTTGTGAGAAAGAAAGACGGATCGATGAGGATGTGCATCGACTACCGGGAGCTTAATAAAATCACGATTAAGAACAAGTATCCATTGCCTAGGATAGATGACCTGTTCGATCAACTGCATGGTGCTAAGGTATTTTCAAAAATTGACCTTCGTTTGGGGTACCACCAGTTAAAAATTCGGGAGTCAGACGTCCCAAAAACGGCATTTCGCACGAGGTACGGCCATTATGAATTTTTGGTCATGCCTTTTGGATTGACGAATGCACCTGCAGCCTTTATGGACTTGATGAATCGAGTTTTTAAGGATTTTATGGACCAGTTTGTTATTGTCTTTATCGACGATATCCTCATTTATTCCAAGTCAAAGGAAGAACATGCAGTTCATCTACGAAGTGTATTAGGAATTCTACAAGAAAAACAACTTTACGCCAAATTTAAGAAGTGCGAGTTCTGGCTAGAGCAAGTAACCTTTTTGGGACACGTTGTTTCTGGAAATGGAATTTCCGTAGATCCTAGTAAGATCGAAGCGATAAGTAATTGGCCACGACCAACTACCCCCACAGAGATCCGTAGCTTCCTAGGGCTCGCGGGGTATTATCGGAAATTCATTCTGGATTTCTCCAGTATTGCTTCGACGCTCACAAATCTAACTAAAAAGAACGTTCCATTCAGATGGACGGAAGCCTGTGAGCAGAGTTTCCAAGAGCTTAAAAAGCGGCTAACTACAGCCCCAATCCTTACGACACCTTCGGGAACTGGAGGATTTAAAGTATATAGTGATGCCTCGAAAAATGGGTTGGGATGTGTACTGATGCAGAATGGGAAGGTTATTGCATACGCCTCCCGACAATTGAAGGAATACGAGAAGAATTACCCAACTCACGATCTTGAGCTCGCAGCAGTGGTGTTCGCTTTGAAAATATGGCGGCACTACTTGTACGGAGAACGGTGTGAGATCTTTACAGACCACAAGAGCCTGAAGTATTTCTTCACACAGAAGGAGCTGAACATGAGACAAAGGCGGTGGTTAGAACTCGTGAACGACTACGATTGTGTAATTAGCTATCACCCAGGGAAAGCGAATGTAGTCGCGGACGCTTTAAGTAGGAAAGCTGTAAATGCAGAACTTCACCATCTTGGAGTAGAAGTAGTTGCGCAGGGGGAAGTGGAGACGAAATTAGCGGCATTGACCCTCCAACCAACACTACTCGAAAAGATCACCTTAGCTCAGAACGAAGACGAACTATACATAAAGATCAAAGACAAACAAACAATGCCGAACGACTTTAAAATCAAGGAGGACGGAAGTCTTCGATATAAAAATCGGTTGTATGTACCTGACAACCAAGAACTTCGACGAACAATAATGACAGAGGCACATGCAGCCCAGTACTCGATACACCCAGGCGCCACGAAGATGTACCGAGACCTGCAAATAAATTACTGGTGGCCTGGGATGAAGAAAGACATTGCAGAGTTTATAAGTCAATGCCTAACGTGACAACTCATAAAGGCCGAGCACCAAAGACCAGCAGGAATGTTGCAACCCCTGCCAATCCCTGAATGGAAATGGGACCATATCACCATGGATTTTGTCGTTGGTTTACCGAAAACGGTGAAAGGTCACAACGCTATTTGGGTTATAGTTGATAGGTTGACCAAGTCAGCCCATTTCCTACCCATAAGCTCGACATTTTCCTTGGAGCGTTATGCAGAATTATATATTCAGGAGATAGTTCGACTTCATGGGATTCCGAAATCGATCGTCTCGGATAGAGACTCGAGATTCCTGTCAAACTTCTGGAGGAGTTTACAAAAGGCAATGGGAACTCAGTTATCATTTAGTACCGCATACCATCCCCAGACCGATGGGCAGTCAGAGAGAACAATCCAAACCCTGGAGGATATGCTACGCGCGTGTGTGCTAGATTTCAAGGAAAATTGGAGCAAATACCTACCGTTAATTGAATTTTCCTACAACAACAGCTATCACGCTACGATAGGAGTGGCCCCGTACGAGGCATTATATGGACGGAAATGTCGATCACCAATTCATTGGGATGAGGTTGGCGAAAGAACCTTGTTGGGTCCTGAGATGATACGAGAAATGACTGAGGCAATAGTCAAAATTCGAGAAAGAATGCGGACTGCTCAGAGTCGTCAGAAAAGTTATGCAGACCATAGACGAAGGCCACTAGAGTTTGCAATAGGCGATTGGGTATTTCTAAAAGTATCCCCTACAAAGGGCGTGAAACGATTTGGGAAGAAGGGCAAACTAAGCTCTAGATTTATTGGTCCGTTCAGAATAATTAAACGAGTTGGTGAAGTTGCATACCAGTTAGAACTACCGACGACACTCCCACAAGTTCACGACGTTTTTCATGTATCGGCATTAAGGAAATATATTGCGGATCCGAGCCATGTATTGAAGAATGAAGTTCTCTACCAACAGTTAAAGCCAGACTTAACCTATGAAGAACAGCCGGTAGAGATTTTAATGAGAGAGATAAAACAACTTCGGAATAAAGATATTTCGTTAGTCAAGGTGTTGTGGCGAAATCAGTCAGTTGAAGAGGCCACGTGGGAAAGAGAAGATGAAATGAGAAGTCGTTATCCCGATTTATTTCTAATGGCGTAATTTCGGGGACGAATTTCTTCTAAGGGGGGAGAATGTAATACCCATAAATTAATACAGTATCTTGAATTTCAAATCTTCGAATTAAAGGAATTAATATTCGAATGGCCCAAAAGAACATGTGTTCAAATAGGAAAGTGATCGAAAATAATATTTAACCTAAGTGCTTTAGCTCAAGAATCAAAGCCCAATAATAAGTAAGTACTAAAATAATATGACCCAAAAGTAAATTATTACCTAGGCCCAAACGATTAATGGATAGGAATGAAACGTTCTTAATAGCAAGGGAAATACACATGTATATGTACAATAATAATGGAGCAAAGTTTCGTAGGATATATGGGCTAGGTTAGAAAAGTTTGTGTTGTATCTATGTAATAGTTTGTGTTCATATGTGTGTATATATATATATATATATATACTATTAAATGAATAATATTAATCCCCAAAAGTCTCAATGGCAATGAAGGGTTTACGTGGGGATATATATCCACAAGCATACATGTATAAATATATATTTATATTGTTAATCATAACTAATGGGTAGATAAGGATGGACATATGAAACTAGTATAATATATGGCACATAGGAACGAATTGACATAATTTTCTTAAGTGTGAGGAAATCCTTGTCACAAATGTTGCCTCCTCAATAATTGAATCCAATTACCATGTCATAAAAGGACACCCACAATTAAATAAGAATGAGGAAAGTTATGTATGATGTGTCCTAATCATAAAGGGCAAATCATTGTTTTTAACCAAAGAGGGAAATGGCATATGGCCTACTTGTCCTACTAATCATTTCACAATAAGTTTTGAACATTTGATCAAGAACAAAAGTAAAGGATTTCGTCCAAAGCAAGATGACTACTTTATTAAATAATGCTTATTGTTACGATAAGAGCACAAGGAATTCGTTACTTTTATGTCACCACCATGATCCTTAACAAAACATACAAGCTAAAGATAAGGTTGGACCATTTCTCAACTCATCATTAACCAAAATAATTGAGAGGGAGAGAAATTGTAGAATAAAAGCAACAAGGAGAAAGAACTTACGAATGAACTCAAAACAACTCACTCACGAAAGAAGAAGTTGAAGAGGAGATATCCAAACTTAAGAAACTCAATTTGACAAGAAGTAAATTCGAAAATCTGATTTTGAAGCAAGGTATATGAACTATTTATTATGTTTAGTATGATTAATTTAAGGTTATCATGTTTGAAATTTCAGATTTTTGAGTTAGTCATATTAAATGTACGTTAATGGTCATATTAAATCAGATTCTTTTAGTTTTTAAGCATTAAATAGAAATTTTTTAAGATTTAAATATATTGGTTATGTAATTTAAATATGAGTATGGGTATATAAGGAATTAGTGTTAAGAGATGAGGGATAATTTTGTCCAAAGAAATATTGAAAATATCACTCCATCACGGTGATGGAGGATCACCCTGCTTTTTGGGGGTGATTCGAAAGCTGGAATATCACTCCGTTTTGATCACCTCGATGATCCTCCATCACGGTGATGACTCATCACTCACGCTAAACAAACGTGGTGATTAGGAAGCCGGTGATGTTTTGGAGGATCACCCCAAAACAAACACCCCTAGATGTCGATGCGGGATGTTGAAATGGCACGAATCGGTGACACATCAACAGGTGCTCACACATAAATTCCTCTATGAGGGCACCTGTTGATGTGGCACCAATTCATACTATTTCAACATCCACATCGATATCTACGGTTTTGTCGTTTTAATTAACACCTTTTAGGTGCCATTAATCGACATTTCGGATGCTGATTTAGCATATTAACGCCTTATATAACATTTTACGTGTCAATGAAATATATCGCGTCAATATGCCACATCAGCATCCAAAATGTCAATTAATGACACCAAGAAGGTGTTAAGTAAGACGACATAACCGTAGATATCGATGTGGGACGTTGAAATGGTAGGAATTGGTGCCACATCAACAGGTGCCCACATAAGGTGCTCACATAAGGTGAGCACCATAAAAATCCCCATGTATATGTGTGTATATGTTGAGAGATCTTCATGTTTGTATGATTTGAAGCTATTGTATCAACCTAATAACAAAATCGAAACGATGAATTGTTGTGTAAACACTGTGATGTAACGCGGTTCAGATGCAGATTGAATCTTACGTCCAAGATCAAAGCCACTGAGTTCTTATTAATGAACAAAAATGAGAAAGTTACAGGGAGGAATTGAATTACAGGGGATGGTATTAGAAATCCCGCTAAAACACCCTTTTTATATTAAAGGCCCGTTATAACCACTTCTCATCATATCTAAGTTGAAGACGTCGCTGCTACTCGCAACTTAATAAGTAGAGACCCGTTATTAAGAAGCGCGCTTATGAACAGTCTCGCGACTCTATTTTAAAACCAAGTCAATTTCGCTCCTTCTCACAGCTTCTTAACTGTCTTGAGCTACCAGTTCCAAATTCTTGCATCTTTGGCACTTGATTCCTCAATAGCCCCCCGCAAGATGGATGGTATAGATTGATGACAGACATCTTAACTAGTATCTGCTGCAGCAATGGGCCAGTGAGCAGCTTAGTGAATACATCGGCTAATTGGTGCTCAGTTCGAACGGGCAATAGCTTGATTGCTCCCTTTGTGATGTAATGCCGAACAAATGGCAATCGATCTCAATATGTTTGGATCGTTCGTGAAATTTTTTTTGTTTGAGGCGAGCTTAAGAGCGGACTGGTTGTCACTGTAGATGACTGGGACTTGACTCGGATCAATGCTCAGCTCATCGAGGAGATGCTTGATCCATAGAGCTTCAGTCACAACTGCCACGAGAGCCCTATACTCGGCTTCGGTGGATGAACGAGATAATGTCGCCTGTTTCTTAGCTTTCCAGGTGACCAAGGAGTCTCCTAAGAACGTACAGTAGCCCGTGACAGATTTTCTTGTGACGGTGCAAGCTCCCCAGTCTGAGTCAGAAAATCCTCGCAGCTGTAAATCTGTGACTGAGCTGAAGAAGCTTTCGGATATCCGAGCAGATGGTGAGCTGCCATCATATGTCCAGTCCGAGGTGCTGAGATGAATTGACTAAGTCTGTGAACTGCAAAAGCAATATCAGGTATAGTAAACGTCAAGTAAAGCAACCTGCCCACAAGTCTCCTATACTTAAAGGGGCCACCAGCAATTCACCATCCTTCTCTGACAGTTTGCCACTAGGATTTATAGGGGTTGTAAGTGGTTTGGAATCCAAGTAGCCTGTATCTTCAAGCAGTTGTAGTGTGTACTGCCATTGTGAGATGTAAATTCCAGTTTCTCCACGGGCTACTTCAACCCCAAGGAAGAACTTAAGCTCCCCCAAGTATTTTATTCTGAAATTGGAGCTAAGATGGTGTTTCACCTCTTGTATCATTTCAGCTGAAGGACTAGCCAGTATGATATCATCCACATAGACTATCAAAACAACTAGGTCCTTGCCCTTGCCTCGAGTGAACAATGTGTGATCTGAATTCATCTGTCTGAAACCAAACTGCTTTACAGATTCTGTGAATTTCTTGTTCCATTGCCCCGATGACTGTTTAAGACCATATATTGATTTATGCAGTTTACATGTCAGTCTTTGCTATCCAGTCCCTTCATTGTCGAGCTGCAAACCTTGTGGAATATCCATGTAAACTTCTTCAGCTAAATCCCCATTGAGAAATGCGTTGTTTACATCTAACTGTACCAGATTCCATCCCAGCTTGGCTTATAATGCAAGAAGGATCTCGATAGTGTTAGGCTTTGCCACCGGTGCAAAGGTGTCTATATAATCCACACCTTCCCTCTGGTCATATCCTTTCGCCACTAACCATGCCTTATGCTTCGCAACTTGCCCTTTTTCATCGAACTTGAGTTTATACACCCATCTACACCCAATAGTTTTCTTTCCTTGTGTTAAAGGGACAACTGACCAAGTCCCATTTTCTACCAAGGCCTTGAATTCTTCACTCATGGCCTCAATCCACTCCACAGACCTTGAAGCTTGTGTGTAGGTTTTTGGCTCATCTGCTATGGAGACCTTATTGATGTAGGACTGGTATTTGGCTGAAAATTTTTTATATGACATAACTCTTGAAATAGGATAGAGTGCCCTCTTCTCCTCTAGCCTGTTGTAGTGGTAATCTTTTAAATATGGTGGCCTCCTTGACTGTCTGCATGATCTTCCATATTCTGCTGATCTTCTTGGCCACTCCCTGCTTCATGTGTATTCTGGGCAGGCTGATCATGCCTTCTTGATTGTCTGCATGGTCTTCCATGTTCCTGATGATCTTGGTGGCCAAACTCTGTTTCATGTGTATTCTGAGCAAGCTGAGTGTTGGAGATCTCTGCTTCATCACATGTATTTGGGGCAGAATGGGAAGCAGACTAGTTGTCTTCTGAAGAGAGGTCAGGTGGAGTTGGTGATCCTACTCCCTGATTGTCAGGTGTTGAATGGTCACATAAGAAATCCCCTTCATGCTGTGATGATGGAAGCATTCTCTCCTCTGCTGATTGGCCTATTTCACGCGGTTTTGGAACTACCAGACTGGAAAATGGATCTTCTCGAGTAGAAGATGAAGATTCCTTCTTGAATGGAGTCCATGACCCGGTATCCTTTCATCCCAGTAGCCAAGGAAAATACACACCCTACCCTTGCATCGAATTTCCTTCTCCCTGCAGCAAGTGTTGAGCAGAAACCAAGGGAGCCAAATACTCGCAAAGCATAATAATTCACTGGTTTTTGAAACAGAATTTCATAAGGACTCTTTCCCCCTAAGACAATGGATGGTGTTCTATTAATGAGGAAGGTAGCAGTCAATACACATTCTGACCAGTATCTAATAGGAATTTCAGACTGAAACAGTAAAGACCTAGCTACATTCAAAAGGTGTTGATGTTTTCTTTCTACCACCGAGTTTTGTTGTGGAGTTTGTACACACGAAAGGTGGTGTATGATGCCTTTCCTTTTGAATAGCTCAACCACATTGAATTCTTTTGCATTGTCAGTTCTCATTGTTTTAACTTTTCCACTAAACTGAGTTTCTATTAAGGAGAGAAAATATCCAAGCACTGATGGTACCTCAGATTTCTGCTTAATCATAAAAAGCCAAGTAAAACGAGAATGATCATCAACTATTGTGACAAAATATCGATGTCCTAAATGTGATGGTACATGAAAGGGACCCCAGACATCGCAATGGACTAGATCAAACACAGAAAGCCATTTTGCAGTCATTTGGAAATGAGTTCCTTTTCTATTTTGCAACTGGACATATTTTGCAAAATGAATGTTCAGAAATATGATTGTGCCTTAAAGAGGGTCTAAGGATATCCATGACCTTGCTAGATGAATGCCCTAACCTAGCACCAAAGATCTATCGTCAAACTATTTAAAAATGCAGACTTATTTATGTCAGTAATCTGAAAAACAGGATCTACTTGTAGCACATATAAGCCAGCAACTGATCTACCCTTGCCAATCACCTGTAGGGAATGGTCCTGCACAACAAAATCATTAGTTCTGAAGCAGAAACTACAGCCCATTTGATTGGCCAGCTGGCTTACCGAGATTAAATTGAAACAGAACTATGGCACAAGTAACACTTCTGTCAGTCTGATGTGCTTATTGACAGTGAAGGATCCTGCTTTATTTACTTTAATGACAGTATTGCGCGGCAATATAACATTTGATTGCGCTATTTCATGCAAGTCTGTGAGAATTTTTGGGTCACCACACACGTGTCTGGTTGCCCCAGAAAGCAACCAGTCACTAGTGTTTGTGAATGCAGGTAAATTAAAAGAGAAACAGGTACCTCCCCTATTTTCAGTCGGTTGAATTAGCTCATTTTCTTGCTCCAAACCTGGCAGTGATTGGCTCAACAGTGCCTTCAAGCTTTGGAGCTGCAATGGTGTGACTTGTAGCTGAACCAAGCTGTCTGTCTGCCCTGAACTGGTTTGTTCTGCTCTATTAGCTGGTCCCACGAGTGCATGATTCATCCGAGCCCCTTTAGCCTTCTGATTCAGCTTGAAGCCAGGTGGGAAACCATGGATTTGGTAACAGGTTTCCACAGTGTGACCCCTTTTGTTACAATGAGTAAAAATAAGCCTCACAGTTTCCTTTTTCTGGCTGAAGTAACCCTTTCTTGGTAGTTCTTGATCACCTTTGGCAGCCATCATGGCCATGTTGTGGGGTTGTTCTCCACTTCCTTGACCCAGCCCCGATGCCATCGATCTTTGCTTCTCTTCTTGGACCAAAAGAGAAAATACCTTATTAATGGAAGGTAGAGGATCTATAAGCAAGATTTGTCCCCGAACTTGGGAGAATGAATCATTCAAGCCCATGAGAAAGGCCAAACATATCCCTCTGCAAGATATTCAGTCATCTCCTTCATCCCCCGCATTTACATTTGCAGGATGGTCTGAAATTAGCCAACTCGTCCCATAGAGTCTTCAGTTTAGTAAAATAGACTGCAACAGTATTGGATTCCTGTGATAGGTTGATGAATTCTCTTTTCAATTGGAAGATCCTCGGCTTGTTCGTCTGCCCGAATCTTTCCTGAAGATCTAACCATACTTCTCTCGCCGATGCACTGTATAATATGCTAGCAGATATGTCTTTAGAAACAGAGTTGAGAATCCACGAAATGACCACGTTGTTGTGTCTCTTCCAAGCGCTGATTTGATTCTGTGCAGCAACTCGATTTTGATCATCAGCAGCTGGTGGTTCTTTCAGCTCTCCGTTGACAAACCCTTCCTTATTCCTCCCAATGAGTGTGATCATCATCGCACGACCCCACATCGCATAGTTATCCCGGTTCAACACCTCGTGAACAAGAATCTGCCCGGAAGTATCGTTGTTGTTGAGGAAATATGGGTCATTAATCAGTACAGCCGAAGAAGAAGAGGCAGGGGTCGTAATTGCCGCCATGGTGATCGATGAATTGACAGAATGGATGATGGCAATCTTCTGGAATCTTGATTGATCGCAGCTTCGAGCTCAAACAAAAAGCTCTGATACCATAACAAAATCGAAACGATGAATTGTTGTGTAAACACTGTGATGTAACGTGGTTCAGATGCAGATTGAATCTTACGTCCAAGATCAAAGCCACTAAGTTCTTATCAATGAAAAAAAATGAAAAAGTTACAGGGAGGAATTGAATTACAAGGGATGGTATTAGAAATCCCGCTAAAAACACCCTTTTTATATTAAAGGCCCGTTATAACCACTTTTCATCATATCTAAGTTGAAGACGTTGCTGCTACTCGCAACTTAATAAGTAGAGACCCGTTATTAAGAAGCGCGCTTATGAACAGTTCCGCGACTCTACTTTAAAACCAAGTTGATTTCGCTCATTTTCACAGCTTCTTAACTGTCTTGAGCTACCAGTTCCAAATTCTTGCATCTTTGGCACTTGATTCCTCAATACTTAACGAAACACATTTTTTTTCCTGCTGAACACTAATGGTGAACCATCCATTTCAAGCTATTTTTTATACCAAAAAAGCGAAGCATTTAAGTTTGCGGGACAAGGAATTTCGCTCCGCAAGAATCGACTTTGTGAAAATTCGTGTATTTTTTAGCTATATTCGAGCGTTTCTGTTGGCGTGGCAGCGGACCCGGTCGAGTAATATTGCGGCTAGTATTTGAACAATTAAAGATAAAATGTGGACACCGAGATTTAACGTGGAAAACCCCCAAACAAATCGGGGTAAAAACCACGGGCAAGGAAGAAGAATCCACTATAGAGGAAAAATATATGAGTTACAACCTCTCGTACTACAAAGGAGAAAACCCTCAATACCTCTCTTTATAGTCGGAGAAACACCGATAAACTCCCTATTTTATTTCTCTCTATTCTCTCTCTTTTATTTCTTCTGTTGTCGGATGCTTTTCATATGATCGCTGCATGGCCTTTTATAGGCAAAGCTATTGAGCAAATGAGGTAATTGCTTACCTCATTCACAAATGTGAACCACTATAATAATGTCAGCAAACTAAAAAGAATTCGGCGCCAACTTGTTCTTTTTCCTTTCTTCACATTGCCCATTTGACCATTCAAAGGCCCATGTGGCATTTTATGTCGACAATCTCCCACTTGAAGATTTGATTGAGGATCAATCGGATCTTCACAACATTCTTTCTCCCTTGCCATTCATGTTGCTTACGTCTCCGCTAGGCCACTCGAGGAACGACACCAAACGAACTTGTCAGTGTTGACTGCCTTCGTCAAAAAATCTGCTAGGTTGTCTTTCGTATGAATCGTCAGCATATCTACCGTGCCCTCTTCCACTTTCTCACGAACGAAGTGATACTGGACTCGTATGTGCTTTGACCTGGAATGAAAAGATGGATTCCTTGCGAGATGCAATGCACTCTGACTGTCATAGAACAGAGGAACATTCTCCTGTCCGTGCCCAAGTTCCTCCATGATCATTTTCAACCATACCGCTTCTTTACTTGCCTGTGTAGCTGCAACATATTCTGCTTCAGTTGTTGACGTCGCGACAACGGACTGAAGTTTCGATACCCAGCTTACGGCTCCGCCAGTAAGAGTAAACACATATCCTGTGGTAGATTTGCTCTTATCAAGATCACCTGCATAATCAGAGTCAACGTACCCTCTGACAGTAAAGTCAGCTTCCCCGTAACATAATGCAACATCTGAGGTTCCTTTGATATATCATAGGATCCTCTTCACTGTGCTCCTTTGCTCTTTGCCCGGATTCGCCATGTACCGACTCACTACTCCCACTGCATGTGCAATGTCTGGCCGTGTACAAATCATTGCGAACATAAGACTTCCCACCACTGATGCATACGGTACTCGAGACATCTCCATCCTCCCTTCTTCACTGCTAGGACTCATACTTGAGGATAATTTGAAATTAACAAGAAGTGGGGGGTAGAAATTGGCTTACAATCTTGCATATGGAAGCGTCGCAAGACCTTCCTCATATAATTATTCTGCGAAAGCCAAAATCTTCCTGTTATTTCTGTCTCGGTAAATTTGCATCCCTAGAATCTTGTTTGCTGGTCCCAAGTCCTTCATTTCAAATTCCCTAGCCAACTGTGCCTTGAGTACTTCAACACGATCTTTGTTCGGCCTGATACCAACATGTCGTCAACATACAACAGTAATATGATAAAATCATTTTCACCAAACCTCTTGAAATATGCACAAGGGTCTGCATTCAATCTGCTGTATCCAAGGCTCACGATGAAGGAATCAAATCTCTTATACCAACACCTCGGCGTCTGTTTGAGACCGTTTAGAGATTTGTTCAACCTGCAAACCAAGTTCCATTTTTCTTTGTCTTCAAAACCTTCCGGTTGGAGCATATAAATCTCTTCTTCAAGATCTCCATGAAGAAAAGGCGTCTTCACATCTAGTTGCTCTAGATGTAGGTCGAATGTAGCACACATCGCCAGGAGTACCCGAACAGTCGTTAGTCGAACCACAGGTGAGAATATCTCGTTGAAGTCGATGCCTTCTTTCTGAGCATAGCCTTTAACCACCAGTCGTGCGCGAAACCACTCTACTTGATCATCGCTGTTTCGTTTGATCTTAAAGACCCATTTATTGCCGATTGCCTTTCTGCCGTCCGGTAGTGGCACCAGCTCCCAAGTCTTATTTTTCTGTAGAGCTTCCATTTCTTCTTGCATTGCCGCCAACCACCGATCTGCATCTGAACTGTTCAGTGCTTCTTGAAGAGTTGATGGCTCTCCGTCATCAGTTAGAACACAGTATGCAACGTTACTGTCCATATCGTAATCTTCATGCCAGGATGGTGCAGCTCTTTTGCGTGTGCCCCTTCTAAGTTCTAGCTGATTCGCTTGGCACTTCCTCGTGCTCTGGCACTGCTTCAGAAGAATCTTGTTCCACAGACTTCCCTTTCACCTGAATCGTCGTAGTCTCTGAACGTTCTCCTTAGTAGTGCTACCATTTCCTCCGATTGGTTTATCTCCTAAAAAGATAACCTCCCTGCTGATGATAACCTTGTGGGCAGTGGGATCCCACAGGCGATACCCCTTCACACCATCAGCATACCCCAAGAACAAACACTTCCTGGACTTCGAATCCAGTTTCGTAGTTTCTTGGGCGTTGTACATCACGTACACAGGACTTCCAAATACATGGAGTTTGGAATAATCAGATGGCTTCGGTCCATATCTCCATCGGCGTCTTCTGATCAATTGCCGTTGAAGGTGATCGATTAATCACGTAACAGGCGGTGTTGACTGCTTCTGCCCAGTATGATTTATCCAGACCTGCACCTCCCAACATGGCTCTTGTTCTTTCCAACAGTGTCGTGTTCATCCGCTCCGCCACTCCATTTTGTTGTGGAGTACACGCCGTTGTGAAGTGCCTTTTGATGCCTTCTCTTTTGCAAAAGCTATCAAATTCCTTGCCAGTATATTCTCCTCCATTATTCGTCCTCAAACATTTGATCTTCTTTCCTGTATCAAGTTCGACCCGAGCCTTGAAAGTTTTGAAGGTAGCGAACACATCTCCCTTACTCTTGATGATATACACCCAACATCTCCGGGAGTAATCGTCGATGAAGGACACAAAGTACTTCCCTCCTCCTCGGGATGAAACCGGTGATTGCCATACATCAGAGTGAACCAATTCTAGAATATTGTTGCTTCTAGAATTTGATGTGTTGAACTGTAGCCGATGCTGCTTGTTTGCTACGCAATGCTCACAGAACGGTAGTGACACCTTCGTGGGACCAGGAAGTAGATTCTGGCCCGCAAGAATTTCATTCCTTGTTACGATGCCCGAGCTTCTGATGCCATAGCATAGTCGATCTTTCACTTGATCCTCCTGAAGCCACAGATGCTTCCCCTTCTTGCACCGTCTCTCCCAACAGCATATACAAATTTGCAGCAACTTTTTCACCTTTCATGACTACAAGTGCTCCGCGGATATTTTCATTATTCCTTCCCGAACTTTGATTTCACAGCCAAGATCATCGAGCTGTCCCACAGATAATAAATTCTTTTTTAGACCTTCCACGTGCCGCACTCCTTGAATAGTGCGAACTGTACCGTCGTGCAACTTCAACCTCACGGTTCCAACGCCTACGATCTTTAAGGCATTATCTTCGCAACTGTGCACAGATCCTACTAAGATAGGTTCGTAGTGGTTGAACCAGTCTCTTCGAGAGGTCATATGATAAGTTGCGCCCGAGTCAAGAATCCATATCTCGTCGTATGCCTTCCTGCTCTCCGTTGAGATAGCTGCTTCGCTACACAATACATCTCCACCTGACGCGTTTGCCAGATTTCCTTGAGGATTGGAATTCTTTAGGTTCCAACAATCCTTCTTCAAGTGACCCTTCTTTCCACAATGGTAGCATTTCATATTCTTCTTCTTACTTCTTGATTTTCCCCTGCCTTGAATGTGACTCCCACTTGAACCACGTTCCGTTGATTTCCCTCTCATCACCGTCAAAGCTTCGATCTGTTGCGAGCTTGCTTGCTGGTCCTCCTTGTTCTTTCGCCGATTTTCTTCTTCGAGAATAGCAGCTGCGATGTTATTGAAGACCAGAACCTTCGCTTGTTCGTCAAGTTGATGATGAGTTGATCATACGAATTAGGCAGACTTTGAAGTAGAATTTCTGCACGTTCTTTATCTGTTTTATACCCCAACGATGTTAGTTGGGAAAATAGAGTATTCATCGTTGAGATGCTCCGTCATCGAAGTAGATTCAGACATTCTCAAGTTGAATAATTTTCTCTTCAAGAAAATTTTGTTGTGCGTCGGCTCGTACAGATTGGTTAGATGGTCCCAAATCTCCTTTGCCGTTTTATTTTCTTCGACGCTGGACAATATCTCATCTGCTAGTGCCAGATGGAGATTTGCGACAGCGCTTCCGTCCATCTCGTTCCATTTCTTTTCGTCTGTCATTGTGGCTGGTTTCCCATCGATAGCCTCCAGACAGCCGTCCTTTCGCAAGATCGCCTTTATCTTTAATTTCCACAGTGAGAAATTTCTCCCGTTGAACTTTTCGATATCAAACTTCGCCGCCATAATTTCTGCTCAGATAATTATTGATCTCGTATCGGCTTATCGTCGCCGTTACAAGGGCAATATAATATCTATTATTTTCTGATGTGGAGGGTCCACGTTAGTGGCAACCACAGAGCATACGATAAACAGATATATAAATCCCAAGTTAGGCTCTGATACCAATTGTTGGCGTGGCAGCGGACCCGGTCGAGTAATATTGCGACTAGTATTTGAACAATAAAAGATAAAATGTAGACACCGAGATTTAACGTGGAAAACCCCCAAACAAATCGGGATAAAAACCACGGGCAAGGAAGAAGAATCCACTATAGAGGAAAAATATAGGAGTTACAACCTCTCGTACTACAAAGGAGAAAACCCTCAATACCTCTCTTTATAGTCGGAGAAAATACCGACAAACTCTCTATTTTTATTTCTCTCTATTCTCTCTCTTTTATTTCTTCTGTTGTGGGATGCTTTTCATATGATCGCTGCATGGCCTTTTATAGGCAAACCTATTGAGCAAATGAGGTAATTGCTTACCTCATTCACAAATGTGAACCACTAAAAATAATGTCTGCAAACTAAAAAGATTCGGCGCCAACTTGTTCTTTTTCCTTCCTTCACATTGCCCATTTGACCATTCAAAGGCCCATGTGGCATTTTATGTCGACAGTTTCATGCTCGTTATGGTTTTTCAACAGTTTCGACATGGAAGATTAAATTTTCTTTCAAAGTTCAGTTACGCCCTTTTGCACTACATACCGAATATTGAAGAAATATTGTGGCGTGAAAATCACTTCTTTTCAACCGTGGTTAAAAAGATCGTATTCTTGGGTTGCTGTGAAAGAAAGGTTCACACACCAATCTTGAAAACCCTAAATAGACCTAATGGGTTTTTTTAGAGAAAAATACCTAATGAGAATTTAGACTTACGAATCAGTCCCTTCGGGTTTGCTTTTGTGATTAAGTACTGACATTAGGCAAAAAATTTGTTTCCACTCCCTAAATGTTAAATTATTATTATTACCCTTTTCATTTCAAAAGCTGTGTCGGAGAGAGAGACGATAAAACCGGAGCTTCAAATGAGAGAGAGATGAGAACTAGGGCAAAATCCTATTTTCGGCCATTTTCGAAACTGCCTAACTTTTACTGCCGTGATAAACGAGGTGATGCTTGTTAGGACCGGCGAGTCGAGCGTCGTTGCTTGTGAGACGCAAAGTGGGAGCAGATGACGAAGAAGAAAACCAAATTTGAAGTTCATGATCATATTGTTTCGAGTTTTTTCGATGAATTGTTTCTTCATTTGCATTGAGTTCGCAAATTTTCGTAGTTGATGGGCTCAAACGTGGTTTGTTTATGGAGAATTGTGAAGCTTGTTTGAGGATACGAAAAAGTTTTTTATTATGTTTGAAAATTGATTCCTCGAATGAATTGTTGTTTTAGAGGAAGAGATTTTCTTCTTTGCAAGCTTCGTTATTTATTTGTGAGTGGCAGAGCGTGAGACGTGAAGTGTTATTGTTTGTGGGTTTTTTTTATTGCAGAGACGTGACTTGAAGTAACGAGTGAGCATCATAGAAAAGAAATTAGTTCTCTGATTTGAGCTTATCCAACATAAATCACTTCCTGGCCTTCTTCAGACATTCTTCACTGCTCGAATTCACCCATTTTCATGGACGTACAAAGCAAGTACAGTTGCTCCCTTACAAAAGACGACACGAAATTCAAGATGAGAACACTAGAGGAAAGAACCCATCGAAGAAGCGTTGAGTGATTATGATCTGGACAAGCAGATTGGGAATCCTCACTCGTTTATTGGTCCTTAAACCTGTCGAGGAGATACTTACGAATGAGGAGCTACGAGTGGTATTCGAGGAAATCTGAGAAGAAACAGTGATCTATGCGGCAACCATTTTAGTCTTAAATATCTAGCTTCAATTTGGACGTATTTTTCTCATAGATATATGTATTATTTCTCAAATATTAAGTATTTTCCTTTCAAATTAGGTATTTATCCTCTGAATTTAAGTACTTAAAAGGATATGAAAGTGAAGATGGATATTGCGATGATCAAGTATTTTAGGCACAAAAATCTGTATTTTTTGCCTTAAATTAGGTACTTTAACTATCGATTTAGGTATTCTAGTCTCGATTTAGGTATTTTATTGCTGAATTCAAGTACTTGACCGCGAATGAATGTGAAGTTGCTAGAAAACTCATTTTATGTTGTTTATGATGAGTTATGCCCTTAATTTGTAAGATTTTGATTAAAACCCATCATTTTAGAATTAGATAACTCGACCACATACACAAGTATTTTATGCGTACAAAGCAGTATTTGTGGCGTTAAATTAGGTACTTTCAGTCTCGATTTAGGTATTTTATTGCTGAATCAAGTATTTGACCGTGAATGAATATGCAGTTGCTAGAAAACTCATTTTATGTTGTTTATGATGAGTAATGCCCTTAATTTGTAAGATGTTGATTAAAAACCATCATTTTAGAATTGGATAACTCGACCAATACACAAGTATTTTATGCGTACAAATCAGTATTTGTGGCCTTAAATTAGGTACTTTCAGTCTCGATTTAGGTATTTTATAGCTGAATTCAAGTACTTGACCGTGAATGAATTTGAAGTAGCTAGAAAACTCATTTTATGTTGTTTATGTTGTTTATGATGAGTAATGCCCTTAATTTGTAAGATGTTGATTAAAAACCATCAATTTAGAATTAGATAACTCGACCACATAGACAAGTATTTTATGCGTACAAATCAGTATTTGCGGCCTTAAATTAGGTACTTTCAGTCTCGATTTAGGTATTTTATAGCTGAATTCAAGTACTTGACCGTGAATGAATGTGAAGTTGCTAGAAAAATCATTTTATGTTGTTTATGATGAGTAATGCCTTTAATTTGTAAGATGTTGATTAAAAACCATCAATTTAGAATTAGATAACTCGACCACATAGACAAGTATTTTATGCGTACAAATCAGTATTTGTGGCCTTAAATTAGGTACTTTCAGTCTCGATTTAGGTATTTTATAGCTGAATTCAAGTACTTGACCGTGAATGAATGTGAAGTTGCTAGAAAACTCATTTTATGTTGTTTATGTTGTTTATAATGAGTAATGCCCTTAAATTTGTAAGATGTTAATTAAAAACCATTAATTTAGAATTAGATAACTCGACCACATAGACAAGTATGCGTACAAATCAGTATTTGTGGCCTTAAATTAGGTACTTTCAGTCTCGATTTAGGTATTTTATAGCTGAATTCAAGTACTTGACCGTGAATGAATGTGAAGTTGCTAGAAAACTCATTTTATGTTGTTTATGATGAGTAATGCCTTTAATTTGTAAGATGTTGATTAAAAACCATCAATTTAGAATTAGATAACTCGACCACATAGACAAGTATTTTATGCGTACAAATCAGTATTTGTGGCCTTAAATTAGGTACTTTCAGTCTCGATTTAGGTATTTTATAGCTGAATTCAAGTACTTGACCGTGAATGAATGTGAAGTTGCTAGAAAACTCATTTTACGTTGTTTATGATGAGTAATGCCTTAATTTGTAAGATGTTGATTAAAAACCATCAATTTAGAATTAGATAACTCGACCACATACACAAGTATTTTATGCGTACAAAAAGCAGTATTTGTGGCGTTAATTAGGTACTTCCAGTCTCGATTTAGGTATTTTATTGCTGAATTCAAGTATTTGACCGTGCATGAATGTGAAGTTGCTAGAAAACTTATTTTATGTTGTTTATGATGAGTAATGCCCTTAATTTGTAAGATGTTGATTAAAAATCATCATTTTAGACTTAGATAACTCGACCATAGACTTAGACCGATTCTCATACAAAATATACTTTTGAAAGGGGACGAGATACATTCCACAAAAAATGTTGTTTTAGTGCACCATATCAAGAGTTAATGACATGAATCACCACAAACATGAAAAATGGTGTTAATTTCGGTATATTTTGCCAACGAAATATAGTATACTGTATCGGTTTAGGTAACGCCAAACTTCCTCGCTTCGCCATCGCTTATTATTTTTTATCGATTAAGGTATTCATGTTGCAACGAAGATAAATGCTACTATAAAAGTAGGGATTTCATCCCATTCAACCTTTGTACCACTTCAAAGAAACATAAATGTTAGTTACTCTTTCATCATACATCAAACCCATTCCTCAGAATACATCAAACCCATTCAATCGTTCACATACCGATACACTTCACACTCAGGGCCGGCTTTTGGGTAAAGCAAGTGAAGCAAGGGCTTTAGGCCCCGAAATTTTGAGGGCCCCCGATTTAGATATATTATGTAAATAAAATATAGCTGGTTAAAGAAGTTCAAAATTAACATTATATCCAAGTTTCACATGTTTTTCACTGCTTCAAGTGATTGTTATGACAAAAATAAGTAGTAATGAAACTCAACGATATATTTTATTAGAAAGGAATGAGTAAACGGTGCCACTCACTATTAGTGCTCAAAATTTAAGTGTTTTGTTTTGTTCTTAAACTTTGCCCAAATATTTTCATTTTTGTTTCTTTGGGGTCAAAAGAATTAAAGAACCGTGTTGCAAAGTTCGAAAAGCAAAAGGCCGCATTCGAAATTTTGAGCGCCAATACTTAGAAGTAATAGTGATAGGTTGGTGTGGAAAAGTTTGTCAATATACAATATTTAATTGCGTAAAAGGGCCTCATATTTGAAATTGCTTTAGGCCCCGTATTACGATGAGCCGGCCCTGTTCACACCAACCAGACCTAAGGATCGACGACAAATAACGAGTCTATGGTTTGATTAACCTCGAGAGAAGGGCAGCACCATGCCTCAGAATCTAATAGTATCAGAAACACGTAAACAATATAATCCAAAAGGACTTGGAAGTAAAAATTGTGAGCAACCCTTCCTCTTTGCTTGTTTCCTTGCCGGGAAACCCTTCATCACTAGCTTCTATGAACTGACAAGAACAAAAGTAGTCAGATTTCGACCTTGAATCGCCTCACTGAGATTATTTCAACGAAATTAAGCACTAAGAATGTTAGACTTCCTCAAACCTCATACCCAAAATATTTCAGATGTCACCAAGCAAACAAACAGATACAAACACTTATGTATGAGGGCAGAAGACTTGTGCTAGTGGCGTGGAGGACTTTTAGAGCAGTGGGCTGGCGGGGAGGCAGGAGCTGTAATTTGCTAACGTAATACCATGGCAAAGACAAAGCCAGACAGTGACTGGAACAACGACGAGCGAGCAACCTACAAAAGACAACGAGCCACAAAAACGAATAGCAATAGAGCAGCCACGAGCAGGGACGATTACCACTGAGCAGAGAAGAGTGGAGGGACCGACAACAAGCCGTGACAACTGCCGGCGAGCACCTGCGATGGCGGGATAGGCATTAGCAGTAACGATTTCCGGCTACCAGCGACGAGCGGCGAAAAGCAGCGAGCGGAGGCGGTCCGCGCGACAGAGACGAACAACGACGAAGCCGCTATGAGCAGGGAAGAGAATCGGTGAGTCTGTCGGCAGTTTTCTTTCTGATTTGGTTTTTGTTTTAATTTCATTACTGATGTAACAGGTTGAAGAAACTAAGCAGAAAGGGCATTATTGTAACTTGCTATGTGAGGGAGCTTAAACTAAGTTTCTGCCTAATGGCAGTACCTAGTTACAAAATTAAGCCAATGGGGACTGATTCCTAAGATAAACTTGTCAATAGGTATTTTACCCTAAAATCCCCTTCGTAATAAAATGGTTAGCGTATCCACAGCAGGTAATAATCTGTAAATGTACTTCCCTTATATCATATTAAAATGATTATCGTTTCGATATATATCTACACACAACTACTTACTACAATATATATCTCTCTAAGTCTCATTACCATATGGACAGTTTCATTTTATATAAGTAAAGCACAGAATAATAAATAATATGCTCATTTCTTTTCCTGGTCAAGAACTAACTCTTCATATCACTTTCGTGAATAAAATCAAGAAATCAATCAGACGAGCCCAATTAGTGAAACCCACCCTAGTTTATTACGTAGGGCTCAACTTGGACAAAACCCAATTTGTGGAGTTAATTACAAATGTTGACACTTTTCAAACTTGAATTTCAAAAATAGGCACCATTGTATAGTATTACAAAAATAAATATTCTTTTATTTTATTTTTTTACGAATTAAATTTATTATTTGCACAAATTTACTACAAAATAGGCATCCTTTTAATTTATTTTTGTATGAATTAATTTGACAACATACACAACTAAAAAAGGTAATACAATTGAACAACAATTCATAAATGAAGAAAGATTAATATACGATTCACGCAAATAAATGAAATATAGTGCACAATCAGAAAAAAAAAAGAAAAGAAAAAGCAGCCATAGTAAATCACCACCACTACTTTTTGAATAAGTATTTTTTCTCGACATGAAATTCGATAAAGTTTTTGTCACGTACAGGTAAAATCTGCACAGAACCAACTAAAAAACAATCGGCTAAGCGAAAAAATTGTAGATCTCGTGGTTCCAAAAAATTGCTTGCTAATGTCAGAAACCAAAACCTTATACTATTTTATTTTGTGCATTGTCATAATTTAATGCATCTATGCATAATTGATTTATAAATATGTATATACATGATAATAATAACAATAATATTTAATTAAAATACCATAGGTCCTTAGTATTAAAAATAAGTGTTGGTATATAGGAACAAAGTTTTCGACAAAGGCTAATTAGGGAAATAAAATTTTCAAGGTGTAAGAATTCTTCAAGGCTATTAGTTAAAAACTAAATACAATTAAATACCAAGTTGATATAAGAAGTCAAGTGGACAAAATTCGATATGATAGAAAAGGATAAACACCAACATTTCTTAACCAAAAAGGTAATCAACGTCACCTTCACCTTTCCCAACAATTAATAATTATCCAATTAATCCTTCATGAACATACATATAGGAATTGAAAGAGACGAAGTATATAGAAAAAGGGGCAGAGAGAGAGAGAGACACTGGGAGCAAGAACGAAAATTTTGCTAAGTTGGGAAAAATTAAAGAATCAAACTTCGAAAGAAATAGGTAAATCTTCATCTTACAACACCCAAGTATATTAGTATATTACATGACTTATATATGGGGTTACATAATATTAAATACCGATTACGAAGTTCAAAATATTGCACGGGCTTGGAATCGCAAAATGTAAATATATGTTTTCATGTGTATGTTACTGTTGTAGGGGTGTTAGAAAGTTTTGTTCTTATAATTAAAGAAGGCTTTTTGGTATCATTGAATACGCTAGGGTTTTTCCTTAAGTTTTTAAACTGTTGCATAATTGAATAAGTTTCGGTATTAGAACATAGTAATAATTTAAGATTTCGAATCTTTTGTATATTTTAATACTTAAGTATCTTGGAGAAATAATAGTCTCGATGTTAATGTGGATTTAAGTTAGCAACAAAGTTTTGACAAATCATGAAGTTAGATGATGTTCTTGAGGTTCTTGGGAATGTTAGGGTTTGATCGAAAGCTTCCAAAGTTTCGAAGAATTAAGTTATGAATCTCGAGATAGGATGTTGAAAGGAATTATATAAATCTCGATAGAGGATGTCGAAATAAATTAGATGAAACTCGAGACACAATGTCGAAATCTAGAAATTCATTGGATAAAATGTCGACGTATGTTATGATGTTAAGATATATTGCGAAATTCATTAGGAAAATATCGAAATGAATTAGGTACATCTCGAGCTATGATATCGAGATTTACAAATTTATTTAGATAGGATATTGAGTTAGGATTTCGAGTATGATGTCGAGACCTAGAAATCCAATTGGATAGAAAATGTCGAAATATATTTCGAAATTTGTTGGAAAAATGTCGAGAGGTGTTTCAAAATTTTCTATGGTACATATCGAAATCCCTTATATTGCACTTTGAAGTTCTCGGCATGTAATATGAAATTTTCATAGGTATAGACTTCGAAGTTTATAAAGTTGATCTCGAGATATAGTTTGATCTCGAAACAATTCGATATTGATGGAAAGGAAGATCTCGAGATTAAAAAGTGGAACATTATCTTGAAAAGTTTAATCTCGAGACATAACTTTAACATTTAAAATTAATAAGTTTCGATATTTTTAGGGTTTTCAATATAATAAGAATTAGGGTTTTCAATACGGTATAGTTTTCACTTTTAATGCAGGTTCGATATGGATTAAACATAAAACCGCTAAGCCAGGAGTCTAATACATTATAACTGATAAACAGAATGTAAACATTACGGATCAAAGTAATCATACATATCACGCACGCATGTCATTATAGGATTTCATATTTACGGATAAAATAATTTTATTGGTCAGGAGTCCGATAAGGGCAAGGACAAGGTCGCTTAAGCGAGCGGAGAAAATAGCCGAAACTTGTGAGTATGATTTGCAACATGTACCTTATGTGCCTTATGTGTTTACATGCTTTATATGGATTAATTGACTAATATGTGCTTTATATGTTATTTACGGATCGATGTGAATTACGTGACCGTGAAGTGCTTTTATATGATATATGTGCTATTTACGAATTTACGTGAACTATGTGACTATAAAGTGCCTTTATATGATTTATGTTTTATATAAAGTATTTCATATAGCAATTGCATACATATAAATGAAAGGAGAAACCGTTATTACTGCTAAGACTACGGATAGTACGATACGGATGCTACGGCATACTTCCCTTCAAATCGGGGGATGACAGAGTCCTGTACAGGCACATACAGATATTTACAGTATTGACAGAGTCCCGTGCATGGGCGCCGACTGGGCTTACAGAATACGAGTCTAGCTACTCTATAACGGGAGTATCCCAATAGATGTACATATAGAAATGGCATGTGATCTACGGATCCTATGAATGACCGTTATATGAACAATGATTATATGATTCGAAATGGCATGGTTACGCTAGTGATGAAAAGGAATGGATTACTATTTATTTTATTTGTTACTTGTATTAATTAACATGTTGCGATCATACTCTGAATCGGTTTCTTCACAGTTGTTGTAGATAATTAGCAGGCTGTGTAAAAAGCATATCATAAAGGATGGATTCAAGGTTGGCCAACTACGCTCTCTTCCTGCTCCTCTCTGGTTCATCGTTAACATATAGAATAGAAACGATTTTAGACTGTTAGATTTTGTGATTCGTATGATAGGTACATATATGTACATTATTGTGAAAGGAACTAGATCGGATGTATGTACCCGTTTTTGTTAAAGGAAATGGTTATGGAAATCGCGAAAAATTTTATACGAATATTTTATAGCTGCGTAAAAAGGTAATAGGAAACGGGGGGCTACATGTAGTGGTATCAGAGCCTAGCTTTAGGTTCTGTAGACACTTGCATAGTAGGTACATATTATGAATTGCCCTTAAACTTTTTTTGCATATATAGGCAAAGGGCAATAGGTAATCCAATACCTATAGAACGAGATGAACCTACTATAGAGGGAGGAGGAAGAACGGCCGTACCTGAATCTCATTCATCGCATACTCTTAGACAGTATGAATCTGAACACCCCCTGACAACTCCCCGAGAACGACGGTATGATAAATTAAGAAAGATGGGTGCTGTGGATTTTATGGGTACGACAGATCCCGCGGAAGCGGAAACATGGCTGAAGAGAACATAAAGGATATTTCATATGATGCAATGCACCCCAGATGAGAAGTTCGATTATGCAGTCTCACTCCTTCAAGGGCATGCATATGAATGGTGGGAAACAGTCCCTGATAGTATGACCCAACCTCCGGTGTTTACATTCCAAGAATAAAGATATATTAGATTAGCATATTAATTTACTGTTCTATCCTTGTCTTATATAAAAATCTTTCTATAAAAATATTTATTCTTATGAATATTGAAAAATATAATATATGGATGTCATTTTGATCGCAATGAAGTAAAGAATAAATTAGATATGTTTATTTAATTTTATCATTAAAAGCATATAAAATAACCATGATTTTATAATATGGTGGAATAGTCATTTAAAAGGGTATAGTGGTCATTTCATATCATTAGTAGGATTTGGATTAATTATCTTGACCATCCATATGAGATGAATTATCCAATGTTCTTAAGATTATTATAGCGGGCTTTAAAATTATATCGGGCTTTACATAAATTTTATTTTGGAAAATGAACAAGATGGATTGGATAAATCATTCTTTATCTTGGCTTATCTAATAAACTAAACGCAGCCTAACTCTAGAATGTTTGGGAGCGATTGAATGAATTCCAGACTTGAAGGAGGGGTCTATTCACAGTTTCTCAGCGCACATTGCGTACTTTGGGACGGCTCGGGCGCGGGTTCGGAGGTGCGAGGCACCTCCTCGCACTTTGGCTATGCTTTGGGCCAAAACCCACATGAGCTTCTTAAGCCCAATACCCACAAGGGTTTCTATATTTTTGGTGAAGGTTTTCTTATGTATAAGCAATGTGTGGGACAAATTCCCCACACTTCATAACACCATACACTTTAATAATTTTATTGGGCTAAGTTTGGAAATTTATTTCTCATTAATCCGAAACCGGTTTTGAGCGTATTAATATTATTTAGATTTCCCTCAAAACTTAGATTCGTAATCCTTCAACGGTTTCTCGTTTCCACGACAGCTGGCTTCTCGATTTAATAAAATCAGTTTCAGCTCTTCTTTAAAGGCTTAATTACCCACTGGGCCCAATGGCCCATTAAACCCAACATATACGATATCTCCCATCGAGATATTTTACCGACAGGTTTTCTCGATGGCATATTTTGAAGAGGTAATTTTGACAGGCATTACCGACAAAAGTCTCGTCGAAACACTATTCAAGGGTTTCGCACGTCGACTATTTTGAAATTTTTGGTAGCGGACATATTAGCGATGAAAGTCCCATCGAAGCACTAATTTCGACGTTTTCCCGATGGTTTCCCCAAGAGCGCGAAACTATTTGTTTTGCTGATATTGGAAAACTGAGTTCGACAGAATAAATTTTAGTTGATGTTTTTGATGAGAGAACTCGTCGAATAAGAAAACCTACAATGTTCTTTTTGGTACAAAAATTGAAAAAATATGGTGTGTTTAGGGCAAATAGAATATCGAACCAAATGGCTTTGTGGGAGGAAATAACGGTTAAAAATTGAAATATCAATGATTTAAATATCGGTTAGCGGGAATTTTCAACTGAGAGATCGCTGAAAATTCGGGCCCAAGTACATGGGCCGGCACGCCCCGGCCCTGAAAAACATCGGGCTCGGGCATCAATTTCCAGAACCCAAAACCTAAGCGGGCCTACTTGGCCCGACCCATCAGGCCCGTAGGCTGGCAGCCCACATGCCAGAAAGCCTGACGGGGCCGCGGGCCAAATTGGGCCCGCTTTTTTATTAGGTTTTTTCGTTCATTTTTATATATTTTATTATAAAATCCAATCGATGGAGAAAAAAAAAAAGTATTTTTTTAGAAATATTATGGGATAGAAATTTTTTAATAATATCTTTGTAATATTATGTATGATAATCATATAAATTATAATTAATAATGAATAAATAAATTTTTTAAAATAAATAAATTATAATTTTATTAAAAATGTAGGCCTGTCAGGCCCGACGGACTAGAATGTCCCATTAATCCACTGGCTAGACCAAAGAATCTTAGGCCAATAGGAATTCGGGCCAGCCCGACCCAACCCGCTAATAGTTGGGCCCGGATTGAATTTTCTGCTTGACACATATGGAACGTCTCGTCGAGAGAACATATTCACAATGTAAAACTAAATAACCGAAAATATGCAATATTGTCAAACATTAAATTATTCCATTCTAGTATACATTTTATAACTAGAGAGATGCAATTTCCCAAATGATCGTTGTTTATGTTGTCGATTTAACCTTCATCTTTCGCCTGAAACAATTTAGTCCAAAATGTTGTCAGATTTTACACCGATTTAACCCTTCCAGCACCATCATTAACGTCAAATTTAACAGGAATAACTCGACGACTCTAACAACAAACTAAAAGAACACAATTACCAAAACCCTAATTTATGCTTGATAGGGCTAAATAACTCCGAAAAGCCTCAATGACTTCCTCTATACAAATCATCACTATGGCAAACAACACAGTAAGATCATCGCTAACATCTTTCAACGCCCGCGCAAGCTTCGGCGGCAGCGATCCTCCACTTATCTCTTTCAACGCCTCGTCGCACTTCTTCACGTACGCCAACACTTCCCTCGAATAATCCGCCAACTCATCGACGTTGCCACAGATATGTATATGTAAATTAAAAAATTAAAGGTGTAAGAATTAACTAAAAAAATAGTAATTAAAATATAATGAGTGATTACCAATTGGCAGTTTATAGCCACCCTCACGCTCAATAAATAGAATAGATTAACCATGTAAAACAAAATAATCGGAACAATATTGTCAAACATTAAATTAATTTATTCCAATATACATTTTATGATTAAAGATGCAATTTAACAAATAAAATTTTATTACAACAAATAAAGGGATTTTAAACAACATTGCCAAGTCAAAATAAAAGAAAGTTGAATTGGCGTCGAGCATTCGGGAAAACCAAACTGATCACCAGTGTTTCGCATGAACCAATTTAGTCCCATATGTTGTCGATTTTGGACTAATTTTGGCATTATGTCGCGATTCACATCAATTTTAACAGGAATATGGACGACTCTAACAACACATTAAAAGAACACAATTAGCAAAACCCAAAGTTATACTTGGGGTTCAAATAACTCCAAAAAAACCAAAACGATCACCGGTTTTTTGCCCGAACCAATTTCTTCATTCCATCGCGATTCACATCAATTTTAACAAATTAAAAGAACACAACTAGCAAAACCTAACTCATACTTAGGGTTCAAACAACTCTTCGAAAAACCCTCAACGACTACCTTTATACAGAGCATCAACGATAGCAAACAACACAGTAAGATCATCGCTAGCATCTTTCAATGCCTTCGCAAGCTTCTGCGGCGGTGATCCCCCACTTATCTCTTCGAACGCCTCGTCGCACTTCGTCACGTGCGCCAAAACATCCTTCGAATACTCCGCCAACTCATCGATGTTTCCCTTCCCCAGAGCGCCTCTGCACTCGCCGAGAAAACGGAGCGCTTGGGTTAAACCCTCGGCGCACTTATCGACTTCCGATCTGTTGGCTACGGTTACAACCGACTTAGCCTTTGTTAATGCGCCACTGACGACCTCTTTTGATTGGTCTACGGAGATTTGACCCAAAACCATGAGGTTCGCCCCAGCGGATCGTGGGTCGGATCTGAATGACTGAGCGCATTTTTCTGCGGGTTTGAGCGATTGGTTGCATATATCGCTTATTAGGTCGGCGTCGGCGAGGAAATAAGACGATGATGCGAGCATGACGAGGATGAGTGAAGAGATGGAGATCTTCATTGTTGTTCTTTTCTTTTTTCTTTGTTGATCTAGGAGGTATGTAATAAGATGTGTGTTTATGTTAAACCTTTGGGTGTAAAGGACTGAGTGAGTGTTTATACAGGGGTTAATTGGAATATAACTTTTTGCAAGGTAAGGGATTATAGGAATCTATAGAATTTTATTGTGTGAAGATTGAATGAACGATGTGGATTATGTTATGTGAGTGAAATGACAAAAATAAAATAAAATTGATAGCTAACATAAAACGTAGATAAGGATTAATATCGTCCATAATATGTTCAATAAATGCATTCGAGGCCATGAGAAATAATGCCAACGTACTTGAGAAAGTACATAAAAATACAAAGAGCATCCATTATTCACAATTCAATCGTTGAATGGAAATACTGATAGGGAACAAAGATGAAATTAATTAAGGATCAAACAAACTGAGATTTCTAACAACGATGAAATTGTAGCGTAGTACTTGATACTATTGGCACTCAATCTCAAATCTATACTGTTGCGGTGTTGCAATATAAGGGTGAAACCGTCACTTTGATCTGGTAATATTAACAATTTAATCCCTCAATTTATTTAATCCGATAACTATTATTACTTTTAAACTTTTTTATTACCGTATTCCTAAAATTTATTTTCCTTTTGTATATTTAAAAATTATGTTTCACCTATTAAGCATTAAAAAAATTATAAATCTCAAAATTAAAACTAACATTACATATAAATTTACTTCTCCAACTCATTCGCAAACTTGAAATGCAGTAATTCTTCTCCAACCGTTAAACCCATTATCGAACTCAAAAGACTTTTTTTGTAAAATTTACTTCCACACCAAGTTTTACAATATTCAATACTACCGACATGTTTTATTTTATAACTAGCATAAAGAGCCTGCCCAAACAACTCCCTTTCGTAGTACCTCTTCCCCGTTCGCCGGACAGCCCTTCGCAAAGGTGATGAATAGAGCCCTATCAACGGCCGGTGCCGGCGAGCTCCCTAGATTTTTCTGGCGAGGTTCGTTTGCGGGCCATAATTCCAATTCCTATATATCGAGTGGATGTGATGAAGAGCTAGGCTCTAGATTAGGAGAAATGAGAGCAACGATGTGTAATGTATCTGGCTCGGTGGTCGTCGTTATGATGGTTTGGAAGTGTTGTATTTTGTCAAACACGTGGCGTGCGCGCTTATATATGAGAAAGGAGATAAAGATCGAAGGACGATCGAAGATCGAAGGACGATCGAGGGAGGATAGATTGAGACAGAGAGAGCTAAGATTAGATAAAGAAGATCGAAGGAGAAGACTGAAGTATAGAAGATGAAGGTTAGATGGAGAAGATGAAATTAGAGATAGAGTTAATTCATCTTTTGCCTAGTTCCATAACAATCCCTACTACATGCTTATATACTTACTACATGGGCTTATAAGCCTTAATAATACTAAAATATTAGAGGCCCACAAGGCCATGTCATGACATTGCCCCTCCGTCGAAGACATCCTTGTCCCCAAGGATGTAAGACAAATCTCGAATAAGACTTGCTTCCCACGATCGAAAGGCCGGTATTTCTTTGCTAATCCTCGACTTGCTACATGATCGACAACACGTTTTCCTCTATCGAAGGGTAGGTCCACCTTCATTTCTTCACCAACACACCGGGTTTGTCCCTTGCATTGCTTGAGATAAGCAATCACGTCACTAGATGCATTGTCGCAAACCAAATACTCATTGTTTGCCATCAAGCCCACAAAGTTCTTCGAAGAGAGCTGGTTAATCACCGCCCGAATCTCAAACGTCTACAAATCACCCCTTGTTACGATAATCGAAACTCGATGAGAGCGATATCCAACAATCGTTAAGCCGTCGAAGGATCCACAAGGGCTATAGTGGCCCATATTTTCAACATCACTTGGTGAAGAAACAACATCTAACGGATCTCAAAAATGGGTTTCCACGTTTTAGCGCCAACGTAGAGAATATCTAGCTGCTTTTGGCCAAGCTCAATGGCGTCATATAGGGTTTTAGGTTGCAACTCTAACATCATACCCCGTAACTCGTCGCCAAGACCACTAATAAACCGAGAGATGAAATAATCCTCGAAAAGATCTAATTCGTCGCCCATAGGAATATCCCATATCAATTCTTCAAACTTATTAACGTAATCAGAATATGGACCAACATGCTTAAGATCTTCGAGTTCTTAAATGTTTGAGCATCGCCAAGGTCTTCAAATCGATAGGATAGCATGTCTAAAAACTGAGACCAATTCATTTCCACCCGTTGTTCGGCTAGCATCTGATACCACACATATGCTCTCCCTTCAAAGTGCATAGATGCGATGGAAATTTTCTCATGATCAGTAGCACTAGGTCTCAACGTGAAATAATTTTCACACCTAATCATCCAAGCTCTAGGATTGGTTCCATTGAAATAGGAAAATCAATCGTCATGGATGGAATCTCCGGCCGAGGTTCGACTGCATTTTTTGCTTAGTTCCATAACAATACCCATTACATACTTATATACTAACTACATGGGCTTATAAGCTTTAATAATACTAAAATATTAGAGGCCCAACTAAGACCCGTAAGGTCGTGTCATGACATTGCCCCTCCGTCGAAGACATCCTTGTCCCCAAGGATGTAAGACAAATCTCGAATAAGGCTTGCTTCCCACGATCGAAAGGCCGGTATTTCCTTTCTAATCTCGACTTGCTACATGAACGACAAAACATTTTCCTCTATCGAAGGGTAGCTTCACCTTCATTTCTTCACCAACACACCGGGTTTGTCCCTTGCATTGCTTGAGATAAGCAAAGACGTCACTAGATGCATTGTCGCAAACCAAATACTCATTGTTCGCCGTCAAGCCCACAAAGTTCTTCGAAGAGAGCTGGTTAGTCCCGGCCCGAATCTCAAACGTCTCAAAATCACCCATTATTGCGATTTGGTATCAGAGCAGTCGAACCTCGGTCGGAGATTTCATCCATGACGATTGATTTTCCTAGGTTCAATGGAACCAATACTAGAGCTTGGATGATTAGGTGTGAAAATTATTTCACGTTGAGTCCTAGTGCTACTGATCATGAGAAAATTTCGATCGCGTCTATGCACTCCGAAGGAAGAGCATCTGTGTGGTATCAGATGCTAGCCGAACGGCGGGTGGAAATGAATTGGTCTCATTTTTTAGACCTGCTATTGAAAGTATCTGGCTCGGTGATCGTCGTTATGATGGTTTGGAAGTGTTGTATTTTGTCAAACACGTGGCGTGCGCTCTTATTTATGAGAAAAGAGATGAAGATCGAAGGACGATCGATGGAGGATAGATTGAGATAGAGAGAGCTAAGATTAGATAAAGAAGATCGAAGGAGAAGATTGAAGTATAGAAGATGAAGATTAGATGGAGAAGATGAAGATTAGAGAAAGAGTTAATTCATTTTTGCTTAGTTCCATAACAATACCCATTACATACTTATATACTAACTACATGGGCTTATAAGCTTTAATAATACTAAAATATTAGAGGCCCAACTAAGACCCGTAAGGTCGTGTCATGACAGAAATCTCCGGCCGAGGTTCGACTGCTCTGATACCAATTGTAATGTATCTGGCTCGGTGGTCGTCGTTATGATGGTTTGGAAGTGTTGTATTTTGTCAAACACGTGGCGTGCGCGCTTATATATGAGAAAAGAGATAAAGATCGAAGGACGATCGAAGATCGAAGGACGATCGAGGGAGGATAGATTGAGATAGAGAGAGCTAAGATTAGATAAAGAAGACCGAAGGAGAAGACTGAAGTATAGAAGATGAAGGTTAGATGGAGAATATGAAATTAGAGATAGAGTTAATTCATTCTTTGCTTAGTTCCATAAAAATCCCTATTACGTACTTATATACTAACTACATGGGCTTATAAGCCTTATTAATACTAAAATCTTAGAGGCCCACAAAGCCATGTCATGACACGATGGTTTGCCATCATATTTTGCAGTTATCCAGACATTCGATCAATCGTTCTCATACCTAGCCAACACCAATAATTATAATTTTAGGAGGGTCACTTTGTAATATTTAAAAACAATATGCGATTTGTGATCAGTTGAACGCGAAGATGCGTTTTTTGGTGAGAGAAAATGTTGTAAACCCATTTTGAGAATGGGTATGGCTGTCAATTGGAGCAATTTTTGTGTTTGAGTTGAAAAATGGGTGTCCATTGGAGATGGTCTAATAAAAGAGAACCATCATAAACGAACTAAAAGGATACCGAAAAACGCACGAGAAACTAAAAGTTACAGTTCGATGTTGAGATTCTAATTGGACTTTATCGCACATCGGGTAATTCAACCTCTTGAATCCACTATACATATATATATATATATATATCTCTTTCTCTTCCTATCATCTGGAGCTGTCAAAACGGGCCGACGGGCGGACGGCCCATAGCCCGCCAAAGCCCGCCACTGGAGGGGCGGGCGCGGGCAAGCCCGCCTACTGGCGGGCCTGGAAAATGAGGCCCGCCCCACCTGCAGACGGGTAAAGGGCAGCCCGCCAATTTAAAAAAAAATGAAAAATAATAAAAATAGAAAAAATGAGAAAAAATAATAAATAAATAGACAAAAACAGTGTTTGTAAATGCGAAATGTGCCTAGGCGAGCCTAGGCCGAAAAGCGAAATGCCTAGGTGAAGGATATTTTTAAAAATATTAAATAAATTTTAAAAATTAATATGTCTTGTATTTTGAATTGCAACTAATAACCAAAGTAAAAATAATAAAACGAAACATAAAAAGGACATCCCCTTTACAGCTTTACTACTCTAGCATATAAACGAAAAAAAAAAGAGAGCAGACCGAGACCTATGTCCTTCTGTTGGAACTATTTAATTGTATTCATTTAATATAGTTGTCTTAGTCTTGCTATGCAAATTAGTAGTCTTGTGCTAAACTGTAATTAGTCATTTTGTAGGACTACTTGTGTAAATAAACCACGAGGTGGTATATATAAGTGAACTCCTTAGGAAGTAAGGAGTGTGTTGTAGCAAGGAATCAGAATCGAAATACTAGAATCGGAATTTTTAGAGAGAAATTAGCACCAAACCCTTGTTTGAGCTCCAAGTCATTTCTCTCCAAAGCTTAATTGGTAAATCTCGATCTTTAGCTTTCTAATTTGTTAGATTTACAATATGTTATTCGTAGATTAGATCTAGGTTGGATGTTAGGGGTCCTAACAATTGGTATCAGAGCCAGGTTCGTTCTGTTTTGAATCGAAAATTGTTAGAATTAGATTGAAAATTTTTCTGATTACTGTTCATCGAAGAACAGTTTGGCGCGAAAAATTATTTTCGATCCAATAGCTTAATTTTGTGCTTAATTGACTTGAATTTGATGTTTCTGTGGTCGCTTAAGTGCTAAATGTTGATTGCGATCAGATCTGTAGCTGTTTGAACTTCGTTTTAAGGATTAAATTGATTCTGTGATTTACTGTTTGCGAAGAACATGAAGAACACGTTCTGATTTTGATCAATTTCGACATATTTTGCTTCATAACGTGTTTAATTGCTTGTTCGTGCGTAGTTAGTAAATGATTGCGAGCAATTACCTGAAATTTCACTGTCTAATTCGTTGTTTTTGCTTGAATCCGTGTTAATCGTATTCTGTGATTTTAAAAGCCAAATAGTTTAATCAGTATTAAAAAAAACAACAAAAACAAAAATTCAAATCACAAAACACGTGAACGATCAAAATATCCAACCAACAAAAGTTAAAAGAAAATTAAAATGGATCAAGATTTAAAAGACTTCGAACAACAATTAAAGTTAATTACAAAAATACTAAGAAAACAGGTGTCGAAGACTAAGTCCTCATCCAATTCGGAGAACAAAAAGGAATTCTACCCTTAAACCAAAGGAGAGCTACGACTTGATGGTCTATCACGAAGATAAATCAAACCATCTCGCTCTCATGGCTCGAGTTGAGGATACCTCTGAAGCGAACTTGTCGAAGAAAACGAGCGATGAAGAGGCAGACACGTCTTCTCTGGAAGTAGTTATTCCTAACTCTACATTGTTTGACATGTTAGAATCCTCACAAACTAGGTATACTAACATGAAAAATGAGCAGAAAAGTACAAAAGAGTTAGAAGAAAAATTATCTAAGTCTGAGGAGAAAATAGCTAGTCTTGAATTAGAACTTAGAAGCTCTAATGCGAAAATAGATGAACTAACTAAGAGCTTGAGAATTAGTGAGACTAAGACGCCACAGCTTGAGATGCATAGCTCAAAAATTAAGGAATTAGAAGTCAGGCTATAAAATAATTACAATTGTTTGGTTAGGAACCTCGACGAGAAATCTAGCCTCTATTGTAGGTTAACAAATGCCAACTCTAAGATCACTAGTCTAGAATCTCAATTAGAAAATTCTAATGCTAAGATTAGTGAATTGACCAAGAGTTTAAATGCCTGTGAAATCGAAAAGAGCACCGCTCAAGCTAACTATGCTTTCTTAGGTGAAGAACGTAAGAAGCTCTATTCTAAGATTAAAAATTTAGAAAATCTTCTTGCGACTTCTAAGACAGAGGAAGCAAAATCTCGTCATTCTGAAAATTCTTCTTCCGTTGATATACCTTCTATTCTTAAGAACATCGAGGATTTAAATTCGAAACGGAACGAAAGAATTTTGAAGCAGAAAAGAATACACTTCTAACGGAGATATCTAATCTCAAAGCTTCCTCCATGTCAAAACACGATAAAGGGACGCAAACGGATGATTTCGTTCCTACCATCGAAACGACTTTTACTAATTCTACGTCAATCCTGACCAAAGCTGAAATTCAAAGTAAAAGTCCCGTACTTTCTATACTCAAGGAACAAGTCCCGCAGAAACGAGAGAACAGAACAGCTCCAAGACTGAATAATAAAGATCAAAAGTCTTCCTCTCCCGCTCTCAAAAAGAAAAAATTTCACGAAAATATTTCAAGTTCTAGCGCACAAACTTCATCGTGTGTTTCAAATGATTCTACTAATTTTTCATTTAAAAAGCCTAGACTTGAAAATAATATTCGAAATTCTTATTCTCATGTGAAAAATGTGCATTCTCCACGTAGGAATTACGACAGTTCTACTTTACATGCTTATCACTCTATTTGCTCGTATTCTTACATAAAGTATCCAGTCAATATTCGTTTTGAAAAGCATTTATTACGACTAGGTACCGAGAAGACCTTTACAAGAACACATTCTATGAGCACATATTCACATGCTAGAATTACTTATCCGTGTAAAATCAAGCAAAAATGGATTCTTAAGTCGGATATCAAGTCACAAAGTCCTAGTCAAATATGGACTCCTAAGACTAAATATTCGACCAACTTAGGCTCACAATCTAATTTTACACGATTTACGACTAACTCGTTTTCTGCTAATAAGGGAGGACCCATACGACAATGGGTACCAAAGTCCCGATAGTTTTGCAGATTTCCCCCATGTGTGGAATTCGACGTAGTGGCTCCACGTACATGATAAAGGGATGAGGCGTGAGCTACTACAACTAAGCTTCAACGAGGTATATTTCAAACTTACATATGCATATGAGTTTCGTCGAGACCTATTTTCTTTGAAAACTTTCAAATGATACATTTTCAATATGCATTTCAGCGCTTTAAACGAGTTTTAAAATTTTCAAATGCATATTACGAACGGAAACGATAAATATCATTTTCCGATTAGTACTTTCAAATGAGCTTAACTGAGGGGGGGGAGGGGGGGGGGGGGGGGGGGCTACTCTTTATATTAAGGAGGAGCAACCCTTATATTTTTTAAAGAAAGCACAAATTTTAATCCTTGAGGGGGAGAAAATTACAATGAGCGATTTAAGGGAACGAGATTCTTAATATTCGTCAAGCTAACTACGCAAATTTTTAGGGGGAGAAAATTTATTTTCGAAGCATTGTTTTTGGGGAGATATAAATATAATACTACTATATTAATAATGTACATATATATATACATATACATATATCCAAAAAAAAAGAAGGGGGAAATATGAAAAAAAAAGTGAGATATAAAAAAAAAAGAAGAAAAAAAAGGGGGAAATATGAAAAAAGTCAGATATAAAAAAAAAAAGAAGAAAAAAAAGGAAATATGAAAAAAGGGAAAAAAAAGAAAAGGAAAGTAAATTATTGCCTCATATTATTTATATGCTTTTACCTGTTGTTTTCCCAAGATTGTGTAGCTACTCAGTTCAGTTTGTGAGCCCAATCTTTAATTTTTTTTCTTCTCAATTGTTGGTGATGATCGAAAAAAAAAACAAATTTTTTCCATATGTTTCTCGGATTTATTCTCCCACATCCAACGATGGACGTACCACGAAGAATCTCGAGCTTTCAAACGGACACAACTTCTCAAAGACGACGGTGACGATCTAAGTGAAGATCAAATGCTCCGTATTTTCATCGACCGGCTCCGGCTTGCTAATTCAACTAGAGCAACACTTCTCACATTACCCGGAGGCACGGATTTCAAGTTCCTATGGTTCAGTCTAATCCGACTTGATCCTAACCCCGGAACGCGTTCGAGCATTAACTAAGCAAGATTATTTCGATGATGCCTAGGAAGTCTTTGAAGATACATCACTCCCTTATCTCACATAATTTTCTGACCAACCCCCATAGGTACAGGTGCTAATTTTAATTAGCTCCCGGGTAGAAGTCGTCGCATTAGGTCCAACGGCGCATGCACAACCGAGCCTTACCCACTCGTCTATCTCTCAAAAGATAGGTGTTTCCTAAATCACGGGGAGCCACGTATGCTATCACCGTTTCACTCGGAAACGGCAGATATTGAACTAAGTGGTATTCCGCCCCGTACCACGCTTTTTTTGAACACTCGCGTCTAGTGTGTCCTTACTCCCCAAAATTTTCAATTTTTTTAGGACACATACACTTTTTAATACACCTAATCTTTGTGATTACGTTAGAACTCCCGTAGACATGTTCTTTTTAAAAGACGTGCTTTGAGGATCGGAAGGAAGTCCGACCGTTGCAACATCAAAGCAACAACGGTTTCGGTCATCTTCTACGAGCTTTGCTCCTAGTTGATGTGAACGGGACGCCTATGTGGCCCCGGTACTCATTTCGACGGATTGCCTTTGTGGCTCCGTTCGGTTATTACCCTCACCGACCTTTTGGTATTGTCCTTACCTACCTCGAAATTAACATGCCGACATCGTTCACACGATTCGCCATGAGGGGGAGAAGGGGCTATGCATACATAATCGGTCGGTCCACCCACCAAATTCTGCCGTGCTTGCCACTCTGAAACCGGGATCTCTCACAACGCCGCATTCAAAGGAAGCTCGGTACAACTTAAAAAAAAATCAAAGAAAGAGACGGCCTACCTTCTTCTGGAACTAGAGACGCTTCTTCGAGGCCGAACCAGACAACTTCCATTCGCAGAAGACGAATTTGGCGAAACGGAGAAGATGGCTAAAACCCCGAGCCCCCTCCTCGACTCTCTCATGCCCCTGCTTCCGGAAGAAGAAGCAAGGACTGAGAACCGAATGACACGTGACTCAAGCATCATCAAGGACTGAAGTTGCCAACTGTGTCCACTGCATCATTGATCGAAGTTGCCAACCGTGTCCATCTCTCCAAACCTCACATCGGACTCCCCGATCTCAACACAAGGTTGACCCAAATAGGGGGAGTTTCGAGTTTCGTGTTCTTTCAACGGGAGAAATGGAACGCGAACTTTCTAAATCCGACAAGAATACTTCGTACATCTTACGGCATTTAGGAGAAGAACTTCAAAGGAAGATTCGAAGTAAAAGCCGATGCTTAGAAGACCGGGTGAGCTTGAAGATATTATAAAAGAGGAGATTTCGAGGACTCGAGGGTCTTTCCATTTGCAAGACGAAGACAACCCGCGCTATATTGGAAATTGAATACAAATGGGGAGATTGTTGGAACTGTTTAATTGTATTCAATTAATATAGTTGTCTTAGTCTTGCTATGTAAATTAGTAGTCTTGTGCTAAACTGTAATTAGTCATTTTGTAGGACTACTTGTGTAAATATACCACGAGGTGGTATATATAAGTGAACTCCTTAGGAAGTAAGGAGTGTGTTGTAGCAAGGAATCAGAATCGAAATACTAGAATCGGAATTTTTAGAGAGAAATTAGCACCAAACCCTTGCTTGAGCTCCAAGTCATTTCTCTCCAAAGCTTAATTGGTAAATCTCGATCTTTAGCTTTCAAATTCGTTAGATTTACAATCTGTTCTTCGTAGATTCGATCTAGGTTGGATATTAGGGGTCCTAACAATTGGTATCAGAGCCAGGTTCGTTCTGTTTTGAATCGAAAATTGTTAGAATTGGATTGAAAATTTTTCCGATTACTGTTCATCGAAGAACAGTTTGGCGCGAAAAATTATTTTCGATCCAATAGCTTAATTCTGTGCTTAACTGACTTGAATTTAATGTTTCTGTGGTCGCTTAAGTGCTAAATGTTGATATCGATCAGATCTGTAGCTGTTTGAACTTTGTAAGGATTAAATTGATTCTATGATTTACTGTTTGCGAAGAACATGAAAAACACGTTCTGATTTTGATCAATTTTGATATATTTTGCTTCATAACGTGTTTAGTTGCTTGTTCGTGCGTAGTTAGTAAATGATTGCAAGCAATTACCTGAAATTTCACTGTCTAATTCGTTGTTTTTGCTTGAATCTGTGTTAATCGTATTCTGTGATTTTTCTCGATCGTTCTAATTTTTCTCGCTAGGTTTACGATCAGATTAATTTCTCGATCAAAAAACTTGGCGCGAGAATTTTTCTCGGTCAGAATACGAAGTCAGCGCTAAAAACGTCAACACTAGAAATGATTTTAGTTAGAAATATTTCTCGAGCATTATTCAGCGAAAATCTTTTTCGAGAGAGACCAATTTTGAATTTGCATGCGTAAAAACTTTCTCTCGAGAAACATTTTCGGTCAGACCTTTAAAGTTTGACCAAGCTAAAAATCATTTACACGCGAGAAACTTTTCTAGTCAACAGATTTATTTTGACTTGTCGATAAACTTACTAACGTACTGTTTCTTTACGATCGAAATAAATTCACGATCTGGAAATTTTTCTCGACCGCACGATTTTGGGAAATTTATTTCGCTCGAAAAATATTTCGCTGACAGACTTTCTCGCACGAGAACAGCACACATTATATTCTATTTCGACGAAATTTCTCAAACTTTAAAGATTAGATCGAAAATAATTCTCGAACTATTTTACGAATCAAACGCTACTAACGAACCTTCAAAACACTTAACGAAGATCTTTCAACAACTCTACTACAAAACAAGATGGATGCATACTCGCTTGGAAATGATAATCGTCCACCGATTCTACAACGAGGCGAATACACCGTTTGGAGAAGCCGCGTCCTCAATTTCATAGCTTGGAAAGATCAAGCTGAAAATTTACTGAGTTCACTAGAAGAGGAACCCGCACAGTTTTGGGTCAATATTCCCGGTGATGACACAGTGACTCCTCAAATTCCCGCATCTAGGCGACTGAAGGAGCCTGGGGAGTATTCTACTGAGGAGAGGGCACGAGCCAAGGCTGATCTAGTAGCCATGAATACTCTTATGTAGGGCATCCCCAACGACATATATAGACAGATTGATAGCCTTTCATCGGCTAAGGGAATGTGGGACGAACTGCATAGGATGATGCAGAGGACGGAAGTCGGCATAAAGGCCAAAAAGGCAAATATCCTCACCGCTTACGACTCCTTCAAAGCAAAGCTGGAGGAAAGTCTGTATGAGATCTACCAAAGATACCTCACTCTTCTCAAAGAGATGAGGAAGATAGAAATCACGAAGACCAACATGGAGACGAACATCAGATTTCTCTCTTCTCTGCCTGCGGAATGGAAGAAAATATCTACTCAAATTCGACAGAATAAAGATCTAGAGGAGTTGGATATCCATGCCGTGTTTGACAATCTCGAACAACATGAGGATGATATTAGTGAGATTCAAAAGGAGCAGAATGGCAAACAGATCGAAGACATTGTTGCCTTAGTCTCAGAGAAGAGGAGCTCAAAGCTAAGAAAAGAAAAGATCGTTAGGCCTCCTTCACCTTCAGAGTCGGAAGAAGAATCGGACTCCAACGTTGAGCCAAATATAAAAGCCCTAGGGAAACAGTTGACCTTGATAGGAAAATGATGACCAAGAAGTACTTCAAGAAGAAGTCTTCAACCTCAGCCAACAGACTTCTGACTACGAGCTCTAAAAACAAAGAACGTGCACCAGAGAGCTCCGAAGTCAAGAACCCAAAAGAGGGTAACAAATGCTTCAATTGTGGCAAGCCAGGTCACTTTGCCAGAGAGTGCACTCTTCCGAAGAAGAGAGATGCCAACTACTACTCCAGGAAGCTTCAATTGACTAAACAGAAGGAAGTTGGAGTAGCTCTCATGGCCGAACAAGACCAATGGCTCGAGGACACGTCGAGTTCTGAAGAAGAGAATCTAGCCCTGATGGCCCGTCTCGACCATGAATCGGACGCTGAAACTGCCAATAATACGGACGACGAAAACAAATCCACCACTTCACAAGAGGTAGTCTCTTCTTCCACATTATTGACCATGTTAGATTCATATCAAAAACAATATGCTAACATGAAACGTGAGCAGAAAAGTATTAAGGAATTAGAGGATAAACTTTCTAGGTCTCAAGAGAGGATAAATAGTCTCGAATCAGACTTAGGAGCTCTAGTGCTAAAATAGAAGAACTTACTAAGAGCCTACATTCTAGAGAGACTAGTCAACCTCAAATAGGACAGCATAGCGAAAAGATTAAGGATTTAGAAGACATGCTAGCAAATAACTATAATAGCTTGGTTAGAAATCTCAATGAGAAAGCCACCCTAAATTGTAGGATAACCGAAACTACCACTAAGATCACTAACTTAGAAGCTCAATTAGAAATATCAAATGCAAAGATTAGTGAGCTTAGTAAAGAACTAGACGCCTGTCAAGCCGCCAAATTGACGGTAGAAAATAATTATGCTCTTCTAGGTGAGGAACGCAAGAAACTATATGCTAAAATTAAGAAATTAGATGATATAGTTATGCGTAGGGGACAATCTGAACAGATAATTTTTGAACAAGCCCAAGGATATAGAGTTCTATAATCCTATAGAAGGTATAGGTTTCACTAACCCACGAGTTCTACGGAAAAAGGAAATGTATGATATTAAGCACATGGGTTTAGAAGTAACCTCTCTTAGAGAATTCACTGAATCGACGTACCAAAATAATTATGATTCATCTACGAGAAAATTTGCTGCAGCAGACTATCCAAGTCATTCGAACAGACAATGGCACTGAGTTCAAGAACAAATGTCTCAGTGATTTTTATCAGAAACTTGGAATAAGTCAACAATTCTCAGCCGCTAAGACTCCTCAACAGAATGGGGTAGTCGAACGAAAGAACAGAACTTTAGTGGAAGCAGCACGTACGATGTTAATTCACTCAGGCCTTCCACATTTCCAATGGGCTGAAGCAGTAAATACCGCCTGTTTCACTCAAAACAGGACGATTGTTCACAGGCGCTTCGACAAGACTCCGTACGAAATTATCAACAAACGAGTACCCAACATCTCTTTCTTTAAAGTCTTCGGGTGCAAGTGCTTTGTGGCGAACGACCGAGAGCAACGTGCTAAGTTCAACCCTAAAGCATTCAAAGCCAATTTCGTCGGGTATTCGTCAACCTCGAAAGCGTACCGAGTATACATCAAGTCCAACCACACAATCAAAGAAAGCTACAATGTCACTTTCCACGAAGTGGCAGATATGGTTTCTGGTCACTTCAGTCCAGGACCCGTGCTTAACCCAATGGCTCCTGCACACCTCAGTTCAGGACCCGTACCTAACCAGATTGATTCTGAATATAACAGTTCAGAACCTGTTTTCACTGGTGTGTTGGCACAAAACCAACAGAAGATGGCAACAACCCCAAATTCAACGTCATAAGAAGCAATGAGACTTGCATTAAACGATTTGGACTCTCTCTTCGAGCCAGTATATCGGTCACACTGCTACACCTATAGTGGATTTTCCACCCGACGAGACCGGCGTACCAAGTCCTTCTCACGTCCCTACCTCACCCGATTCAGAATTGCCACAGAATACCGAAGAACCTATAGTAGTTATTGAGGAAGAATCATCAGAGACGACAAGTGCAGCATTGGAACTTCCTCAAGCAATTGATCAATCAGAGACTACGAAATCTAGACCCACAGATGGCTGATGCATCGACTTCAGCCTTGTCTCATGAGCGCAAGTGGACTAGAGGTCATCCGGTTGATCAGATAATTGGCGATCCTTCGGATGGAGTGAGGACACGTCGTCAACACAGTCTCTTCAGCTGCTTCTTAAGTACAAATGAGCCTACCAAGGTAGCAGACGCACTTCAAGACCCGGATTGGGTAATAGCGATGCATGATGAAATTCATCAATTCGAACGTCTTCAAGTGTGGACCTTAGTACCCCGTCCGCATGGGAAAACAATTGTCGGAACTAAATGTGTATTCAAAAACAAGAAGAATGAAGATGGTGAAGTGATCCGGAACAAAGCAAGGCTAGTTGCGAAGGGATACATCAACAGGAAGGCATCGACTACGACGAGACTTATGCTCCTGTTGCCCGAATCGAAGCTATCCGCCTTCTTTTAGCTTATGCGGCTTACAAAGACTTCAAAGTCTATCAAATGGATGTTAAGACCGCCTTTCTCAACGGCGTTTTAAAAGAAGAAGTCTATGTCGCTCAGCTGGAAGGTTTTGTCGATCAAGCACATCCCGATCACATCTATCATTTGGACAAAGCTCTCTACGGATTAAAACAAGCCCCTCGTGCTTGGTACGATGTCCTAAGTGAATTCCTCATGAAGTCTGGATTCATCAAATGGAACGAAGAGCCGTGGATTCAAGTCGACGACATCATCTTCGGATCAACTAATCCACGGCTCTGCACAAAGTTTGGAGATCTAATGCAAAGCAAGTTTGAAATGAGTCACATGGGAGAGATGCAGTTCTTCTTAGGACTCCAAGTCAGGCAACTCGAAGATGGGATTTTCATCAGTCAGACAAAATACATCAAGGATATTCTGAAGAAATTCCATCAAGATCAGAGCAAGCCTTTCAGCACTCCTATGTCACCAAGCTGCAAGTTGGATGCCGATCTCTCTGGAAAATCGGTCGACATCACGCTGTATCGTAGCATCATTGGATCTCTTCTCTATCTCACCTCAAGCTGGCCGGATATCATGTTTGCCACCTGCTTATGTGCCCGTTTTCAAGCCGATCCCAAAGCATCCCATATGCTCGCGGTTAAAAGGATTCTGCGTTACCTTAAGGGCACTCCTACCCTTGGACTATGGTATCCAAAGGGTACGAATTTTAAACTTATCGGCTATACTGACGCTGATTATGCAGGTTGCCGAATGGACAGGAAAAGCACGTCCGGTGGCGCTCAATTTCTAGGCGAAAAGCTGGTCTGCTGGTCATCCAAAAGCAGAACTGTGTGTCAACTTCGACGGCCGAAGCGGAATACGTGGTCGCCGCCAGTTGTTGCTCCCAGATGCTGTGGATGCGGACTCAGCTTAACGACTATGGGTAAAATTTAAATAATATACCCATATATAGTGATAGTCAAAGTGTCATCGCTATACCTGCAATCCTGTTCATCACCACGCACAAAACACATATACAAGATATCACTTTATCAAATATCATGTAGAAAAAGGCACCCTAGATATGTATTTCGGGAACACAGAGTACCAACTAGCTGACATTTTCACCAAGGCATTGGATGAAAAACGATTTCAATTCCTTGTCGGAAAATTAGGCATGCTGAATCTTCCGTAATATGTGCTTTACCTGATCCTCTGTGGTACTAAATGTTCTATGCTATGTGTTTTCTTTGCTTATATACTTTATCTTGCGTGAAATAAATAACTATATATAATATTAAGGGGATGACGAAATCCTTTAGGATGCTTTGATCTAAAGTCACTTAGAATTTTACCCCGACATGCGATCGATTTAATTGCTTAATTTTGTCGGTCTAAGTTGCATTCTTGTGTCTAAAGATCATTAAGTTGCTCCACTAGACACAACGCCGCTATCTATAAGTGGGGATTCAAGCCTTGTTTCTTCTTTCTTTGGATCTATTTCTCGAGTGAGTCACACATCAATTACTTGTCTTAACTAGTGATACTTGGCTACATACTAACCTTGCCTTAGATCGTTAAGGGGGCTTAGGTTATTCCACACTCGGCCTTTTATAATTTTTCCCTCAAATTAGCCCTTAGTCATCCACTTTGAGCCTTCTCCGATGTCCTTTTCTTCCTTTGGATCCCATTCCCAGCCTTCAACCGCCTCTATACTCTTCGGATGGTTGTTCAAACGAGAAAAGGAGGGGGAGAAAATAATAAAAAAAAAGGGAGAGAGGATGATGATGACAAAAGAAGGCATTGCTCAACGCGCAAAAATCAGACCAAAGGAACCTGCCTTCCGACTATCTCCTAGAAGGTGGCTTGGATCCTGCTGTGAACTTCTCCAACGATAATCTCGTACGCTCGTCAGAACGGCTGGAAAGAGGAGCACCCCGAAGTGAACTTCTCCAACGATAATCCGGTCTTATATCGAGAAACGAGAAGAGGAGCGCAGCCTTGGGTACGAACTCCATAACCGTGAACTTTTCCAAAAAGATAATCTCTGAAACCTCTCTAGGGATTAAGAGAAGAGGAGCACGGTATCGGCCCGAGAACCAACAAGAAGAACTTCGCCTACGATAATCTCCTTAGCCTCGGGGAGAAGCGGAGCTTCAGCTTGAGCATAGCATAAAATGGGATAGTTCTTAAAAGAAAAAAAAGGGAGAAAAGATTGAAAAGAAGAAAGACGCCGAAAAAAAAAAGGAGACGGGCGTAGAAATGGAAGATGACGAAGAGATAAGCTCACTTTCCTCTAAATTCCTTCCCTTCTAAGTCGTAGCCAAACTAAAACCCTTACAACCCTTTGATTCCAATCGACGGTCTCTCGCTTAGGTGAAATGATTAAAAATGCCTCGATCACAGGTAAATTGACTTAAAATTGCTTGTGTTGACTTGAGCGATATAAATATAACAATCCCAAGTTAGAAATAATTGAGTGCAAGAGCGAACCTAGTGAGAGTTGTCAAAATGGGCCAGTCTATGAACTTAGGACTTTAGTTTGACGACATGACTTGACGGCATTTTCTTCCTTCAAATGTCTCGTAAAATTTTAGGTATTACGATTGATCAAAGCAAAATAATCTGACCTCATATAAAAACATACATAAAAAAAGTTCGCACATTCTGACATGTATTTCATATGCATTGAATTGAATAAATGCGAATTTATTTTGTTATCGCACATTCTAAATGCAATTTTAGATTGCATTGGTACTAAATTGTTTAAAAATGCGATAAATTTTTCATTGCTCTTACCCTCACGTAATATCTTTAATACATGTTTTTGGGGACAATGTATATGTGCTTACTAGGTATATTACGTATTTTATGCTCGTTACTTGAATTGATTTCATATGTTTGCATGTTAAGTCAATTCTTGCGCATTATTTGAGAGGGAGTAAATATAAAAATCGTGCATTAGCTCCAAATATTTTTGACGTTTTTTTTCTCTAAGTATTTCAGATTCCTTCAAACAAAATAAAGGAATGAGGCGTCGATACTACGAGACAATGAGCCTATTGTCACAGACCAAATATTTCAAAGGAAAACTTGCCAAAAATAATTGTTGATTAACTCTATTATTTCTAACGTTTTTTTCTCTAAGTGGTACAGATTGTTTTTCGCCAGGGAAGCTAGACGTTACTACACAGAAAATCCAGGGAGTTAATTGCATTTATTTTAATTCTGGGGGGAGCATTATAAATGTGATTTTATTTGACATAGGGATCAATCTGAAATTTTTAGAAGTACTTACAATTGAGAAATTGGATATAAGAATTTAACTCGCAATCATATGTTTCTCGATCGTAAGCAGTGTTGGGAACGATTCTGATTGGCCGCGATAATTTGCAAATTGAATTGAAGAGCAATTTTCGATTCAACATTTCTCGAGCTCAAATAGTAATGGGCCTGATCCATTTAATCGCAAAACGTCCAATCGCAAACCCAACATTGACTTACAGCGAGTTAATAAAAGTTCACTTTTTGTCAGTCGAAAAACTTTATCTCACGCAACCCTAATCGCAAAAAGTTCTCTCTAGAAAAACTTTCACAGACAGTTCAAATCTCTCAAAAATCTTTCGATTTTCAACACCAAATTGTCTGTTTAAGATAGAAATGAGATTGATTTGACATTTGCGTGCGATTTAACTCCATTAGCATCTGCATTTTGTAGTTTTTCGCTTGATTAGGATTAGATACTCGACTGTTCTTCAAACTGAGAAAACCGTCTACTATTTTATAGTGATTTAGGCATGATTACGAAGTTTTATTTGGGTTAATGCCTGCACTTAAGATAGTTTCGATGTTTTTTTTAATCTGGTAGATTAAACTTTCCAAAAATCTGCATCTTAGACCACTAAGTTGAGTTTTTAAAGAAACTGGATATTTGAATGTTTGAAGCCATCGAAGAACTTTGTCGATCGCAAATAGATTCAATTGAGATACTGTTTGTCTCGAGTTAGTTTTCGATCGCTAAATTTTGACTTAGTCGCTAAGAAGAAGATTTTGACCAACAAATCACTAACCGTCGAGAAATCTAATTAGGATTTTCTGCGAGCGAAAAATTTAAGCGCTGAATAGACAATTTAGATGCAAATTAGATCGAGCGTAAAATTTACTATCGCATAATAGAAATTTCGCATTTTATTTCGGTCGCAAAAATTGAGCAGCGAAAAAGTTAGTTTTTCAACGCTTAATTTTTCCAATCGTAAAATTCGCCGCTTAGGATTTAATTGATCGAAAAATTTCTCGACAATTGACTTAGTCTTTTTGTTGACTAATTTCTCGATAGAAAAATATCGCAGCGAAAGTTTTACTTAGGATCGAAAATCACGTACCGCTCGACAAATTTCAAATCGAAAAATTTTATTCAATCGAGGAAAATTTTTCGACAGTAAATTTACCTGAGAAATAATTTCTCATCGTAAATTTACGCGGAATTTTTCTCGATCGTAAAATTGATCGGCTACAGTCTCACGATTCCAATTTCAACACTTAGAAGATTTTTCTCTAAGTCTTTAACACTGTAGCGAACGTTAGCGAATAAAATTTTCTCGATCGCAAAATTACACGGAGTTATTTCAATTGAAATCAATGCATAGGAAATCAATTTGAAAATCAAATTTTTCGAGCGAAAATTATCTCGGCATGAATAGTGACATTTTTCACGATCAAACACTTAAGAAAATTTCGAAGTTTATTCCACGCGTTATATGTTTCATTCGAAATTACAAACATGTCATTACATTTTTCAAAATCAATTATACCATATGCATACTACACGATTTCAATTCAAAATTCATCAAACATGTTATGACTTGTTACAATATTATAGTTTGATGAAATTAAATCAATTTTCAACTAAAATCAAATTATGAACTAATGAACTTTTATATCTCTTATTTTTCAGATGGATCGCTACCCTCGATATAATCACATATACGACCACAACCTATATCTGAAGGTCCAGGATACAAATTTCCAGCTCGATCTGAGCACCTTTCGGTGTCCAGACGAGATCATTGTATCTATCCTGCAAGGCCACCCCATCTGGCATGCATTGACGGTCACCGCATCGGTGCCAATGGTCTATCTCCAGCAATTCTGGGGATGTATACAAGGAGCAGTGGATAATGGAGCATTCTCCTTCTCAACCATACTTGGGACGCGGCACATACATATGGACAAGAACCGGCTCGGGATGATTCTGGACTTGCCATACAGCGCAAACTACGACCCGCTCCCATCAGACGCAGAAATGGTGCATGACTTCATGCAGATGGGATATCAACCGCAGCTCACCAAGCTAGCTCAGGTCCAGAGCGGCGGTATCCCTCATCCGTGGAAGACACTGTTCGGGATTGTGAACAAGTGTCTATCGCCCAAGCATGCTGGCTTCAACAAGGGCAATGGCAACATACTGAGGATCTTCCACGGAATCGCATTCTCCAGGAACTATGATTTCATGCAGCTGATCTGGAATGATCTTGCAGACCAGATCAGGCAAAAGAAGAATAAGAGATCCAAGAACGTGCCCTACGCTCGGTGGTTTAATGTGATAATCAGGGAACTCATGGAGTTGCACGAGTCCATCCCTCGTCTACCTCCTGGAGGAAATTATCAACCACCAAGGCTCAAATTCTTCCACAATCCACGGCTCACGGACTTGGACCAACCGTCGATGCCGATTTCTTTTGAGCTGCTACGTCTCGCCGACCCCCAGGGAGACGTATATCGAACTTACTGGCGGGAGAATCACCTCACCGAGGAGATGATTCGAGGGCCCCCGATAGATTTTGGATTTAGCCCTCCCCAACCGCAACACCAACAAAGCCTTGAGGACACGATGATAGATGTTGTCGCTCAGGAGCTTCAACAGGAGTCTCCTTTGGTCAAAGAGCCAATGCCCGACGTAGATGATACACTGATAGACGTCGTGGCTACTGAGATGGCGCTCGAGGCTCCTGAACACGAATATCAGGTGGAGGTGCCCGTACATGTAGGCGTGCTCCAAGAGCCTACTAAGGAGGTTCTACTTCAGGAGGCACAGCCCGAGGGGGAAACGTGGCACAGCTCACCACCTGAGACGACGGAACACGCTGGTGAGGACGAAGCACGAGAACCAACACCTCACACGGCTTCCTCGTCAGACACTGAGTCTGAGGAGGAGATCCAACTTATGAGACGAACTCCACGTCGACTGAGCTTTCAAATCGAGTCACTCTTCACTGTCGTCTCCACCACGTCAGACGCGTCGCTTGTCATACCTTCTAGGGCTGAGGACCCTTCATCGCTCAATCTAGAGCCGCAGCCCACTATCACAGCGGCGGTCGGGGCCGAGGATCAGACTATCACTACCGGCCTCGACGTCGAAATGTCTGACGTACAAGTTCAATCTGAGCCTGTCATAACACCCTTAGAGGAGAATCTTCAAGATTCGACTCGAGGATTAGGTGGAAGTCTCATACAGTCACAATCTCAAGTGACTGTGAGCCAACCTGAGGAGCCGGGTGCCTGCTCATGGGTTGACAACAGGCGACATCAGTCGACCTGGTCCATCTTCGACGGAGGCTTCCATACCCTTTGTGACGAACGAGCAATTCCAAGCCGCTCTCTCCGCTACTGTTCAATCGCTTGAAGACAAAATAATGGAGAGAGTTCGTACTGCCATAGAGACATCCCACAGAGACACTAGGAAAGCACCTGTCTCCGAAGGCACCTCGTCACAGCCCAACCTCACACCTCCACAATCCATCCTCATAAACCCATACACCATACCCATAACCGAGCTGCACGACATCCTACTCGCCCGCCTGATCGGCCTCTCCATCCGGTCGCCTCAAGAAGAATCTCTTTATAGGCGATTGGTGGATCATCCTGCGCCACCTACTGCAACTTTCCGAGGCCAAAGCTCCCACTCAAGACGCAGACATGACGATCTTGACGATCAGTACCCTCATGAGGGGGAGAAGAGGTCACGGACATCTACGAGTGGTCAAGAACAAGGCCAAGGCTCGGGCTCTGCGCAGACAAGAACTGGAGCCGGAGAAACCTCACAACCCACTACACAAACCACCGCCACCACGCACCGCACACAACCTCTAAGCCCATTCTACCAACCCACCATCCGAACGCCTCCGTCGACCCCATACACACCGCTGATACTGACAAGCCCCTTGCTTCCGGAAGAAGAAGCAAATGCCGCAATGCTCGTAGCCCTAGCAGCTACTCAAGCTACTCCCTCGGCTGCTCCAGACCAACCGGGCCCCTTAGGACATGGCGTCAATCCACACGAGGTTCTAGACAAGTATATCTTCGAAGGACAGTGGATGACTCATTCCATGCCCGAGGAGCATCAAAGACAACGACTTCAGGACGTTCGAAATTTCCTACAACAAGCCTCCATAGACCTCGTGATTATAGAAGACGACGAGCTTCAGGAAGGTGAAGACTACCAACAAGATATCCCAAGGCTATCAGAGTTGATCGCACAACGAGCGGCTTCCCCCACAAGACTAACGCCAGGGACCACTCGGATCGACACGCCGTGGGAGAACATCCAAATAGAAATCCCCTTCTGGAGGTCACCGGAGAGAGTTAAGAAGCCGAACGAGTTCGAACTGAGAGGGATCTCTCACTGGGATCAGCAGAAGAGGATGACCTACCTCTGGATGCTGACCAAACTTGGATCTGATGTAAGGCTGGGGATGACTAAAGAACAAGTCAAGAGTCACTATAAGAGTCTCTCCCCTATATGCCAACTACTCAGCGTATACTGTGCAAAAGGAGGACTTTCAACACCTCACTACACCATCGAGCGAGTAGATAGAACTCGAGAAGATCTAAGCGAGAGCGACCTGCCGTACATCCCTGCTGATGAGGTATACCATCTCTATCAGTTGTACGTGGAAAAGTACAAAAGTCCTCAAGGCTTCATCAAGAAACAAGAACTCGAGGGACTCTACCGGTTCATGATGCGCCAAGTCAAGTACTTCACCGCACACGACCTTCAGATGGCTCTGGAGAGCAACATGAAGAAGGTCAACATGACCGCTCCGCTCAACAAAGGACCTGAGATCGAAGGGCTTCCCAACAATCACGTGCACATCAGCTCATTCCTAGGCATCACCTGCCATAATCCAATAGCTAAGAAGAATAGGTTGATGCTGAAGACTGAGGTTCATAAGTTTTGCGATGGGACGCTCAAGGTCATCGGGAGGAATATCGAGTAGAGGTTGGAAGAAATCAACAGAGACACAATGCTGAGGATCCACAGGTTCGTGAGAGAACAGCCGCTCCTAATGGAACTACTAGAAGAAATCAATGAGCGACTGGAGCTGAGGAACACGCTCAGGAACTTTGAGCATACGCTGGGCTTGCGCAGATCATACTACGCCCGACGAAGACAAACAGCGCGGAGACGCAATCAAGCACAAAGGGGGAGATTGTAGAGTATACATTTTAATTGTGCTTGATTTCATTAGTTGTCCTTGTATTTAGGTGCTTTTCTTCTATTTGTCCTTAGATTAGGACTAGTTAGATATTTATACCAAATGTGCTTGGTATAAATACTTTGTAAACAATCGCAATCAATAGAGAAAGTTTTGAAAATTGATCCGAAAGGCTTGCAATTCAATTTCTAGAGAGAGAAACAATAGTAACTTTCTCACTCTACTCGAATTCTCTCTCTTGTTCTTCATTTGAGTTTTTTGATCGGATCTTAATGTCAATCATTATCATCGAATTACTTAGAATTCATGCCTAGGATCATAGAGTTGTTAATCGTAGGACCTAACACCCTCCAACACATATACAAACATATTCCAACACATACAGACAAAAGACCCAAAAAAGCAACAAAAAAAAAAGAAAGAAGGATTAAAATGCTCGAACTTTGGCGATGCTGCAGCAACCACGAGCGAGCTCAATAGGGTTTCCAATTAAGTTTTTAAAGTCTAGTTTTATGATTTTTCTAACATAATTAAAGGTTTAATGGTGCAATTAATTAAGCCCATTAATTATTAAAGGTAAAGGAAAAAAAAGTAAAAAATAAAAAATAAATTAGCGCCAGGCAAGCCTAGGCGAACTGGAAAGGCGAGCCTAGGCGGTAGAGGCAATCACCTCATTGATTTCGCCTAGCTCAGGCGATTTTCCGTTCGCCTAGAGTAGGCGAGCCTAGGCGATTGCTTTTCAAACACTGAATAAAAATAATATAAAAAAATAGGAAAAAAAAAATTAAAGAGTTCAACTTGAAAAATATATTTAATTTCTTTTTAATATTAATTATTTATGTTATTAGAATACTCAAAAAATATCAAAATCAATATAATTTACTTATAAATCTTATTATATAAGCCCGCTCAAGCCAGCCGTTTGACAGGTCTACTATCATCAATTGATTTTAGCAACTCTGATTTCTAATAAATACGACAAACTATAGAATTATTACAAATCGGTTCTCTAAGTCCAAAATTATCATCGCTATTGAAGTCGCTTCTTCGATGAAAATTTTTTTCCTGAGAAGTCTTAAGTCGTGGAACGCTTACAATAACATAAATACGGTGAACTACACATAAATCGGTGAATTACAAAACAATCAACTGTAGTTTATTCATACCTAAACAAGAAGAGAAAATTAAGTTCCCACTAATAAAGAAGAAAGCACAGCAAGAATGCTTCTTTCAGCAACAATGTTCCTCAGAAACAAAACTAAAAATGACAAATATACCAGCAAGCATGTTAAGTTCATAGAAGAAAGGCCCAAAAACATAAACAGAAAAAAAAATAGAGAAAGAAACCGCAAATAGACGCGCTTTTTAAGCAGTAGCAGCATTTTCGGCGTAATTTTTGTTTCCCTCCTCAGCGGTCGATTCGAACGTCTCGCCCTCCACAAGCTCGGGAACCTCATCATCGTCATCGTCGCCCTGGGCCTCGGGCGCAGCGCTGGTCCCAGCCCCGGGATTTTGCTTCTGAAATTCTTCGGCGAGCTTCTTCAAGTTCTCGAGATTATCTGGGCCTGAGATTCCGATTTTTTTTTTGCAGGTTTGAGTTTTGGAAAACATTGGGATTTGTAGAACCCGAAAAAGAAAGGGAAAGGACGGATTTTTTATTTACCCAATTGCTGAATGATTTGTGGAAGTATGTCCTGCAATTCTGAAACAACAAGAAAGCACGAGTGTTTTCAGCCATCGATTTATGGGAAAACTGAGCAGAGAATTGCAGTCACTACAAAGGGTGTGTTTGGTTTGTGGAATTATAGGGGAAAGAAATCGTGAGAGAAAACGGTGTTCAATAAGTTTCCTTCCGTTCTCCTCACCATTTGGTGCTGAAATTATGGTTCAAAGTGTAAACTTAAGCAAGATTTTCTTTTCTTTTCCTCGTCTATTTCTTCAATCGACTGTTTCCATTTCATTTTCTCCATTACTATTTTTCACAAACCAAAACATGCTTAAAGAAGGTATAGGGAGAAGGAAAACATACTCTTGGTCTGAGAAGTGCCGCTAACAACCCAAGTGTTGGCAGCAATAGATGCTTGAACTGAAACCCATCACAAAAAAGCAGAGCTCATTTCAACTTTCAAAGTTCAGAGAATTGTTTTACCATTGTTAAAACCAAGTCTCAAATCACAGGTTTTTAGTTAAACCTTTTGGGTTAGTGAATTGTATGACGATATCCTCCTTGAAGATGTTGACCTCTTCGATTGCGGGTATGGCGTTGACTCCAATTCTCTTCAGCGTGCTCTGTAGCCTCTTGTCGTCAGTGGTTGCTGTTTTGTGGACAGCCTTCTTCTTCCTTAAATCATTACGAGATACCAAGTTAGGGCAACATAAACAAGTTACGGGACGTCATAAAAAGATAGCTTGCAAACTTAAAAAAGTAGTAGAATGAATGCGAACCACAAGGAAAACCAACCTTCTCATTGTACCCTTTCCACCAGTACGAACCACACCAGCCATCTTCTGTAATTTTTCAACATTCATCTGTAATTTGAGACAGAAAAATATATTGAAAAAGCGCAAGTTGAAATGGCCGAAGCATTATCAATCACAATGATAGGACGACCATCCCAAGCCAAGCCCCCTATTTTGGTTTACTATACACTATGAGTAAAGCTCGAATTGAAGCTAACAATGTCCTCTAATCCAGAACAGAGTAAAACAAATATTGATAAGACATCAACCGAGTAAAATTTGCGACCATAGAAAAACCATGTCAGATAAAACAATCGAAAATAGATTAAACCCAGCTCATCTTCCCTCTCTAATGAAGGAATGGATTGCTAAAACCTAAGCAAAGGGGTCTTCACGAATACAATTTAGCAAATTCTAATAAGTCCACCAAATTAACTGAAAGATTGAAAACAAGGAAAGGCAGCTAAAAAACAGAGGCCATCAGAGAATTAATTCGATTTTGTCAAACAATACATGAACAGATAGGAACGAGAATGCCCAAAATCACGGATTCGGTGATAAAACTCAAGCTATTTACGAAATTCACGGAAACAACAAGCACACATGAAATGAAAAGAACAATGGCGAGTTATTTGAGCATATAAGGTTAATCGCGTCATTACTTCTACGAACTGAACTGAGTTCAGGTGCCAGGCGAAGACGACGCTAAATAATGTGGAGAGAAGGATCACGAATGAAACCCTAGATGTAAGAGCGTGCGTGGTGAATATACAGCGTAAATACACCTTTAAGCCCCTAGATTTCTGTTAAATTATAGTATTGACCACGTTATCATGAATATTATTGTAATTAAGACCAGTGTTTTCAAAAGCGTAATATCGCGCGGTCATTCGCGCGTATTAGCGTAAATCTTCTTCAAAACGCTATGAAGCGTGTGAAAAAAAGCGTACGGACATAATAGGCAGAGACGCATAGAGGCATGACGTGCCAATGCCTTTATGATTGGACTGACAAACAAAAAAGCGTATGGATCAGAGACGCATAGAGGCATGACGTGGCAATGCCTTTATTTAGTTTCCCATTTTCTTTTCGAACTTTTAAATTAATTCCACAAAAACATAAAAAGCAATTATTTAATGTAATCTAATTGATAAAAATAAATAAATTTATCTAATTTATTCTTTGTTTAACGATCAAAATGACATGCATATCTTATATTTTTCGGTGTTCGTAAGAACCATTTTCTAAATACTATATTTTTTAAATTTAGGTTTCCTAAATACTACACAAGTGTGAAATTAATTTAAAAATTCAATTAAATCTTATTTACATGAATTGTTTAATAAATGTTTTTAGATTTTTATTGTTTGTAATATATACAATTAAATTTTATATAAAGCTTGATAATATACTTATGATTAATAATTTGTTCTAAATTATGTTTCTTAACGTAATAAGTGGCTTGTCCGAAATACTCACGCAATATGCTACGCTATTTACGCTACGCGCTATCTGAATGGAAACGCGACGCGTTGCGCTATGCGCGTTTTAAAACATTGATTAAGACTTAGGGGTGTTCAAATTTCGGATAAAACCGGAAAAATCAGCCCAACCGAAAAAAGCCGAACTGAACCAAATTAAAAAAGTTCGAATACCTGATTAAGCATACGTAAAACCGAAAACCGTAATTATTATACTACATTAAAATAGAAAAAGATTAAAGATCAATTGTTTCTTCTCCCATAACGTAAACAACACAGTAAATATAATTTCATTGTTATATTTTTTTCCATTTTTCACCAATCAAATATTGTTTCTCTCCCAAATAATTTGTAGCATCTTCAGATGAATGTCTTTATATTTTGGTTAGATTTTGTTCCATTTTTATGTTGTTTTTTCGGACCTTTGAATTGTTTTTGCTATATGTCACGTTCCATAAATTTTTTTTATTTCTTAATAACCATAAATTATTTTATTTATTTTCAGCTCATAATATTTTTTTGTTGAAATTAAATTCCTAACCGAAAATCGAACCAAAAAAACCGAACTGAATTGTAAAAAACCGAACCGAACCAAATTTAAACGGTTCGGATATCGGATTAAGCATACATAAAACCGAAAACCGAAAAACTGAACCGAATCGATCGATGAACACCCCTACTAAGACCGGTAAAATTTTTAATAGAAGACCGATTATATTATTAATATTACTTTTCGAACCCTCTATGCGTGTGTTTAAATATAATTATATTTCCTTTAGTTTTGATATTGAATATATTTAATCAGTGAAACATAATTTTTAAATATATAAGTGAAAACTAATGTGTTGGGTATAATTACAAAAATTAAAAAATTAAGAGGTGAAATGATAACTTTGTAGATTAACTAAACTATAAATGTTACAGGCTAAATTACAAATAAAATGACAAACGAAATTGACTGTTGTTAGCAATATTAGCGCTTTATATAATAGATAGATAAAATGACAGAGCAAATTAGCAGTTTTAGCCACATTAACCTTTTTATATAACTAGTTACTTTTGCACACTCTATGTGTGTGCAATATAATTGTAAATGAAAAAGTAATTTACTCAACTTATGTAGTCGGTAGTTTCTTATTATTTACTTATATTTAATTGCCGTAGTGGAGAGGAAAGAACATTAATTTAACTAAAAAATAGATAATAGAAAGGTTACAATTGTAATTATCCTATACAATTAAAATTGCCATATCACGGCAGTTTCTATGAGGCCCTGTCCTGAGCCTTAATAATATAGAAAGATAGATAGATAATACAGTAAAACCTCTATTACTCTATAAATTAATAACCTCTCTAAAATAATAAAATCTCTCGGTCCTGACTTGGGCCTTTGTAAAAACTCATCAAATTCGATAAGATAATAATATAATAATTTTTGGAAAATCCCTTTATAAATATTAGGTCCCATTAAAACTCTAAATTAATAATTCGTAAATATTACAATTATAAACTATGGTAATTTGCTAAAATAAGGATCCATTTATTACTCTATTTTCTTAAATTTTAATCAAATTGGATTTTATCTCTAACTTTTTTAATTGCAATCAAAAGTTCCGATGTCGAGTTTTCTAACTGCAACAGAAAAATGTAAAGGGTTGTTGTCGCCATTTTGTGTCGCTTAATATCCCCATCCTTCTGAAAGTTGGTTGAAAGATACTCCGATAATATCCTACGAGCATTTGATATTGTACATTGAGTAATTTTCAAACGATATTTTTTTATTAATTCACACTTGTAAATCGTTTTGAGTACATGAACATTTATCGTCGATACATTCTAAATTTGTTAAATTTAAAGAGTCTCTCTTTTAATTGATAAAATATTAATTTATTGATATATTAATATCTCTCTAAATTAATAAAATTTCATGGTCCAATGTTATTAATTTATAGAGGTTTTACTGTACATGTTCAATAAAACCTCTCTAAATTAATAACGGTGGACCATCAAATTTTGTTAATTTAGAGAGATTTTAATATATCGATAAATTAATATTTTTATTAATAAAAAGATAAACCTTTTAAATTCAGATAGTGCATGCCAATGTCAGACTGAATCAAATGGGAATATGAGTGAGTATCTTGATATTATATACAATTAAATCGTGTACGATTATAAGCTCATGAATATTTATTAATTGTAATATTTTAGTAAATTCATTTATAATTGTAATATTTTTGACTTATTAATTTAGAATTTTAATGGGACCTGATATTTATAAAGGGATTTTCCTAAAAAATTATTATATTTTTTGTTTTTGGTAGAATGATCTGTATTCATTTACCACATCTCCCAATGGAATATTACCTTACATATTTTCACATCCCATGTAAAAAGAACAGACATGTTAATAGAATGGGTATAAGCACACTCGAGTAACCAGGTCAGTTCCATTTGCAGACTTCAGTTGGCAGATATTCCTAATTCGCCACTTCATCTCTTGCGCGATTATGTGAACAAGTTGTTCCACTGAATACTCCCCCATATCATGAACTCTTCTATTCCTTTCCCGCCATACATGGTATACCATAGAAGCATAGCAAGCACAACTGATACGAGCCTGCAACTTCTTTTTGCCCCCCACATTCAACAACCAGCTAACCAAGGAATCAAAAGATAAAAAAGGCACACTAAGATTCAGCCAATCAGCAACTGCCAGGGCCACCTGTTGGCTGAACTGACAACCAAAGAATAGGTGTTCTATTGATTCAGCAGCACAACCACACAGTTTGCATATTTTGTTAGTAATAACCACACCCCATGCCTCTAATCTGTCAAAGGTTAGGAGCCTTTTCTGCAACAGAATCCATAATATAAAAGAATGTTTGGGGATGTTAAACCTGTTCCAAATGGCTTTGCTAAGCTGGGATTTTGGTAGATCACCCTTCAGCCAATTATATCCTGAGCTGACAGAATATATACCATCGCTAGTAGGACTCCAAGTTCTTCCCACATATCCAGCCCGAAACTTCTCCTTAAGTCTGTGTAGCTTTTTCCAGTGCCAACTGGAATCCGCCGCAGGTGTGAAGTCCCAGAAACAGATGCCCTTCAAGTATACTGCATTGATCCACTTGATCCAAAGGGATTCCACATCCAAGGTAATGTCCCATATTTGCTTACTGGCAAGTGCATGGTTCCAAGTCACACAGTCTCGAAGACCCAATCCACCTTTGGTTTTAGAGCAACAGACTTGTTCCCATTTGACCAGAGGCAGACATTTACCACTCTCCTTCTTCCACCATAAAAACTTCTTGCTTATTTTGTCGATTTCTTCAGTAACAACCTTAGGGAGAATAAAAATGGACCCCCAGAAACCGTGTATAGCAAGGAGAACAGAATTTATAAGACATACCCTCCCAGCATAAGACAGATTCCTAGATGACCAACAATGAATTGTTGATGTGATCTTGTCCACCAAGGCCTGGCATGAGCTCCTACTCCATTTAGTGGGGGAGATAGGCACACCAAGGTACCTCATAGGATAACTTCCTAGCTGAAAACCAGTGATATCCAAAATCTGCTTTCTGATGTTGGGAGAGACACCAGCAACAAAAATATTGGACTTCTGATTATTTGCCTGTAGCCCCGAGACCTGCTTAAAATGTTCAAGATCCTCTGTGATGCCACTGACTGCCCCAGGTGCTCCTTTGCAGAACAGCATCAGATCGTTAGCGAAGCAAAGATTCACCAACTTAACTTGCTTACAGAGGGGGTGAAACCTGAAGCGAGGGTTGGAGCTCGAGGATTGTAATTTACGAGAGAAATATTCCATAGCTATCACAAAAAGCAGGAGAGATGAAAGGGTCCCCTTGTCTAAGTCCCCTAGCAGCTTGGAAGCTTTCAGTCACTGCTCCGTTCAAGGAAATGCTATACGAAACAGTCCGAACACATTCCATGATCCATGAGACAAATTTCATAGGAAAATTTAGCAGACACAACCAACTGTGGAGGAAGTCCCAATCTAAGGAATCATAAGCTTTCTTGATGTCAACTTTCATGAGGACACGGGCTGAAACATTCTTCCTGTTATACAGCCGAAGCAGGTCTTGGTATAATAGAACATTATGCACTAGAGAACGGCCCTTCACAAATGTACTCTGATTAGCCTGGATGAGCTTGGGCAGTAGGAGGTTAATCCTGGCACATAACATCTTGGATATGCACTTATAGAACGTGTTACAGCAAGCAATAGGCCGAAAATCAGTGGCTGAAACAGGGGCTGAATTCTTAGGTATGAGACATAAAACCGTATTGTTCAGCATAGGGAATAATTTTCCTGTGCTGAAGAACTCCATAACAGCATATGTAATGTCTTCACCCACCACACTCCATGCATGGGTAAAAAAACCACTGTTGTATCCATCAGGTCCTGTGCGCAACATCCACATGTATAGATTTCATCACTGAGAAGACCTCCTTTCTGTCAAAAGGTTGAATCAGAGAGATCTGATCTTCCAGACTGAGGATATAACCTTCTGCCACTACCTTCTGATCACGGTTCTGCAGACCTGGTGCTTTCCTATATGTTCTGAGCTTGAGTACAGCATGAAAATATGCAGAATTTTGGTCCCTTTTATCTAGCCATCTGACTTTTGCTTTCTGTTTAAGAAACCTGAGGTTAGCTTCACTCAGAAATTTATACTATTGTCTAATACATTCCTCCTTCTCAATCAATTCAGCTTTCAGAGGATCAGAGTGCAGTTCGAGCTGACAGACCTCCAGTTGTCCCCTAACAATGTCTATTCTATTGACAATATTTGCAAAGGTTGATCTGTTTAATTCTCTGAGGGGCTCGGATTCTCAACAGATTGCCATATAAGCTCCTCATGGAGGAACCAGACTGCCCAGACCAGTTTTGTGCCACAGTTTGTAGGAAGACAGGGGCCATGCACCACATATTAAAAAACTTGACAGGCCTGTTCTTAGCCACAGGTTTACTCATATCCCTTAGTAAGATGGGAGTGTGATCAGACATCCCCTCATGAAGAAAAGAAGCTGTATAGCTACAGAACTTGGAGATCCATGCCAAATTGCCTAAAGCCCAGTCAATTCTACTCCAAAATCTATTATCTTTGCCTTGCCTATTAGCCCAAGTGAAATGACAGCCACTCCTCCTGATTTCCACCAATTGACATTGCTGAGAACATTTATTGAATCCAAAGAATTCCTTGGACTGGATTGCAGACCCTCCTAACCTGTCCTCAAAACCCCTTATGTTGTTGAAATCCCCCGACACCAACCAGGGGTCAGACACTGTTAGACCAATCAGTTGAACATTCTCCCATAATGTTTCTCGAGCAGAAAGGTCATTATGACCATATACACAAGTTAGATAAGAGACCAAAGACTTATTAGCCATCAATCTGAAGTGCATGAGTTGGGCTGATTTAGAGATCAGTTCCAACTCAATCCCACCTCTCCATAGTACTACAATGCGACCATTGGGTTGTTCACTCAAATTGTGGCAGGCTTCCCATCCACAGAACACCTTCTTTAGTACACCATCCATATGCCCAGATTTAATTTTAGTTTCCAATAGACAAAGAAAGTTAATGCTATATTTTGAGCAGAAGAGAGAGATCTCTCTCTGCTTTACAGGGCCATTCAGGCCCCTGACATTCCAAATTACTGACTTATCCATGGCTGTGGCCATGGACCCTCTGCTTTAAAGGGGTACTCCATGGACCAGGCTTCTTCCCATATTCCTCCTACTGTACCAACTCAGCCCAGTTGGCACTAACCAGATCTCCATTTGGCTCAGGGAAAGGGGGCTGGGAGTGAGTCAGCTTCTCAAACCCTTTTGAGGCAGAGGATTTGGAAGGCTGGGGGTCTACACATTTACTCACATGATCATCAGGAACTGTCTGAGCGTGGTCACTAGAGGCATTCTGAACAGAGGTAACTGGAGCAGACTCTGCACATGCTGCCAAGTTTTTTTGATATCTTTCCTACAACTGGGCTCCTCATGTCAATATTTCCCACACTTAGAGCATAAGACTGGTTTCCATTCATATGTAACTTTCTGCTCAATTAGCTGGCCTTTTTCATTCACAAATTGAATGGAGTCTTTGAGAGGTTTGGTAAGGTTTATCTCCACCAGAACCCTAGCAAAATGAATTCTCTCCTTATTGTGGGTACATTTATCTGCCATGATAGGTTTACCTATTAAACTCGACAGCTTGCTTAAGGTTTAATTCCCCCAGTATTTCAGATCCAATTGGGGCAACTGGATCCAAATGGGGACACTCTCCACACCTACGTTATTGAGCTGAGTGCTATCTGTCCAAGGAGCTAACACAACAGCTTTCCGGTCAAAGTGTAAGATCTGTGTTTGTAGAATGTGATCCCTAGCCACCACACTGTCAAATTGTGCTAGGAAGAGCCCCTGTCTCACCTGCCAAACATTAACTAGCCCTATTTTGTCCCATTTGCGTTTCGGAAACCCAGCCATAACACCATAAGGGGGTTCGATCCCAATACATAGCACAATACATCAGAGTTCCAGTGCTCCACTTCATCCCTAATTTCATCCACATACACTGAGCCAATTTCAAGGCCGCCATTAGTAGCCGGCTCGATGTACTCAAAGCGGTGGTCCTGATTTTGCAACATATCCACATTAAATTTCCCCCATGGATTTGGTTGAGTGGTCATCGAAGCCTTCGGTTTTACTGATCGTCCAGCTGATTCCCCCAGCGTCGGCCGTTCCTTCACATTAGCCTCATTTTCTCCCAAAGAGATGTAAGATCGTTTTGGCGAAGGTGGCGCCAATGGAACAGTAACTACTTCGGCTCCAATGGAACAGTGCCTGCTGATAAAATCACAGAGTTCGCTCCTCGCTGTGGTCCATAACTGCTTTCCTCAGACTCCTCGCGGCAATGATCTCCGATTGTAGGGTGCGTCGTCTCCGAGACCGGCGCCGGCCTCTGTTTGGTCGTTTTTCTCTTTTTCGCCATGTGCGAAGAGAGAGAAAAATTACCCCTAATTGATTGATTTTGAATTGATTGTAGTGAAAAAAAATTGACGTGAAGCTTTTTCTTTTATTTCAGAGAGTATATGAAATTATAGAGTAATAATTTATATAGGTTTTACTGTAACAAATTTATAGTTGGTCATTTGAAGCAAATAAACCGGGTATAGTTGTGCTTACTAAAAATATTATTCTATAATAACTCAATCCATAAACCTAAGCTTGACAATGGAGCGGAAATTACCCATTTCCGTGGAGATTCGCCCGACTGGCGCAAGATTTCCTGCTTTTTACGAGTGGGGATAGGCAACACATTGAATTACTAAATTATCCTTTCTAATATTCTAAACCTATTATATGTTGCATGTTGTTAGGATATTTTTATCCCCAATAATTAATTTCCCAAGAAATGACGATAATAAATAAAAGAGACGAAAAATAAATTTGGACAGTGAACACGAGAATTTACGTGGTTCGGTCAGAATGACCTACGTCCACGGGCTGGATGGTAGAACTTTATTATGTGGAGTGATTACAGACACGTACACTGACGTGACACAAAAGCAGCTACACAACTAGGAGTAAGCTACAAAGAAATATCGAAGAGGAGAAGATCTGAGATGTTGTGGTGGTTTTTTTTTTTCTGCCTCGTCTAATCCCTATTTATAGGCGAGTCTATGTAAGGAAATCGCATATGAACATAGGAAAAGTGTAGCCATCCCTTTTGAAATATTACTCGGCGCCTGACATTTCTTTTCTTCGTTGTTTTTTTGTCCCACGTTTTCCTTCTCAATTTTATGAGCTGTATTTGTTGAATGGTCAATGACCATTATTTCTGCAAAAGGTCACATCAACACATGTAATCCCGAAAACAATGATAAAAACATTACTAGATTGTTATTTGGAAGAATGTGCGATACCAAGCAACTGTTATTTCTAAGTTGTATTGGAAAAATTGATGTATCATAACACTGAAAAGATAATGAAAATGACGGAAAGTACTTCTATTGTCTCGCTTCACGATAAATTTGATTCCATCATTATAATTTAGCGAACGTAGAAGTAAAAGCGACGGACGAAGATCGGGCCAAACTCCGATAAATCCTCACAAGATTGGGAATAAGAGAATATTTTCCCCATTTTTTTAACGATGACGCTAAGATTTTAATATCGAAACATAAGTTCCACTTCGGTCCCATTTGCGAAAGCCAAAAAAAAAGCCCACACGTTCTTAAAAAATGTTGACATTCACATGTAAGTTTAAGTTTGTAACTCAAAGAGGTATTATTTCCCATGAGATGTAAGCCGCCGTCATCATCCCCCATTTATATATATAAAGTGAATATCCAAAATCAACAGTCTCCCAAAATTCAAATTCAAAACCAACAAACCTTTTCGAAAGTTTAGAACCCTTTATGAGAATTTCATGAATGCTTGAATGATATTTGTAGCGGGCCGGACCTCCGGTAATTTATCCGTCATCAAGGCCCACGCACATGCGCCACACGGAGAAGGGGTACCCGGTATAAGCTTGATGGGGTTCCTTCTTAAAACCAATTTGTGTTTAAGAGGAGTGGCCAATCATCTTATAAACCATTTTAATTATCTCATCATTTTCGGTGTGGGACAACTGTCCTTTCACACGTGATATTCAACACTCCCCCTCACGTGTGAGCCCATTTATTTTAATAGAACGGAAACACCATTCTTTTCGAACCCGCCATATATATTGTTTTTTAATTGAGTCATATCTTTCCGCTCTGATACCATGTAGAAATTCGGGCCGGGCCTCCGGTAATTTATCCGTCATCGAGGCCCACGCACATGCGCCACACGGAGAAGGGGTACCCGGTATAACCTTGATGGGTTCCTTCTTAAAATCAATTGGTGTTTTAAGAGGAGTGGCTCATCATCTTATAAACCATTTTAATTATCTCATCATTTTCGGTGTCGGACAACTGTCCTTTCACACGTGATATTCAACAATATTCAAGCAACATTTCACGTTATGAATCCTCTTATGTTCCCGGCGATACATATAAAGAATGGAGTGAACTATTTGAATCGTACAATACATCTATTGAATTGCAATGCAACTCGACACATTATCTTTCTATTTATTTTTTCAGATATCATAAATTACTTTCTTTTTATTATTTCCAACAATATCCAAAAATATAATTTTTACGCTATGGGCAATGCATTACTTGCCCCATTTCCAATAACAATCTTCTAATAGCCACAAATCCTTAGACTATATACCTATAATAAACCATCAATTGCGTATTGAATATCGAGCTACTTTTGATGATAACTAAAAAGCGGTAAACTCACCACCACCGCCATAACTTCCCCCGACCAAGTACCGCCGCCGTGGATTCCCTTCCACCGCCAACACGGCGGTGGTAGACGGCGTCGGCTTCCCATCATCTCCTCGGAGGATTCTCACCTGTCGTTTCAAGAACTTGACGTAGTGAATCGCCTCGTTCAACATCACCGCGGCGTCCATCTTAGCTCCGCCGGGGACGAGCCTCTGCAGTACCCTCATCTCGCCGATCCTCTCCCGGCGGAGCCTGGCGGCGGTGCTCTGAGGATCGTCGCTGATTCTGACGTTTCTCCGCCTGGGTTTCCTAACCGTCGATGGGTCGATGTCCACGGACTGCATAGATGCGATTCTGTACATCGATCTCTTTCGCCGGCCCCAACTCTTCTTCTTCTATTTCTTCGGATTCACGGCGGCGGCGGCGACGATGAGGAGGTCATGTCTTTGAACTGTTAATGGTGGGGATGAATAGTAATCGGCCAGCGGCCATTGTTGGCGGTGGAGATAATTAGGGTTTTCGTCGTAGTCGTGGTGGTAATGGAGAATATTAGGGTTTTTTCCATGTGTTGTGAAGTTGATATTCACAATGGATTCACAACAAGAATTGTGGGAGTTTTTGTTGCGTAATAACGACGATTGCTGGATATAATCTAGGATGAGAAATAGAATTATTATTATTATTATAATAGTGTGCGATATAACATGTGTATATGGACCAAAAAGAATTGAGAATTCAAGCTTTCACTTGGCTGTCTTAAGCGGTTGGTGATGGATTTGAAGCACTAACCGTACAATCTCTCTGAGGTTGTGTGTGTGTGAGAGAGAGAGAGAGAGAGAGAGAGAGAATGAGAGAGAGGGACATTGTTTGTTAAAGGGAACTGTGAATTTAAATAGATTCGAATAACTTTCGATGTTTCGAATTATATACATTTTGCGTAATTAAAAATCTAATGCTTATCTTGAGTATTTAGTTATCAGCCCATAACTATAAAATGACATCATGAGTTGAATATATTTTTCAAAGCGTGAAGCAAAGGTATAAGATAATCCCAACGACCTGGAATCAGCTACAATGTAAAAACGTGTCGTGACATCATAAATAATTTTTTTGTCTCTCGTTAGAAGAAAAGAGTTCGTATTAAGTAATTTGTACGGAGAGGTGAAAAATATCTTCTTTAATCCCATTTCTCCTTTTCCTCAGATGGGACCTTCTCAAACGTTTCCACACACAAATCACAATGTATTTCATTTACACACACATTTAGATAATTCACATGTACGTTGACAATATGTATTCATTGATCAGAGACGTGTCAGTTTATTACTTGACTGGATTCTTCGATGATGTCATAAATCATGAAGCGTTAACCTTTGTTTAATCTTGTAAGGGATGAATAAAACAGGTAGACACATTGCATCAATAATAGAATTAATTATATTCAATTATATATTTGGAAGGCGGAGCGTAATAATTTGATAAGAATCGATGTGTAATTCTTAATGGGTCCTACTATTCACACCCCTCTACTATTTACACCCCCAAACACTAAATTTGTTACCTAATCACATGAATTTAACAATAATTATTTTTTTATTATTATTTATATAATTCAACAACATTAATTGCATAATTTATTCAACAATATTAATTAAGCTATTTTATCCAATGATATTACAATATTTAATTTACTTATTATTTTATCTTATATAATAGCCTCACACTTTTAATTAACTTTAAAAATATTAAATTTGAAAAAAAATTATCAATACTAATATTTCATTTATTTCAATAAAAAAATTCACATAAAATAAATTGTTAGCAACACGAATTCAGACATTCGGATTAACGGTTTTGGTGAATTGACGCAACTGACTAATAAAGAGAAAACCGGAGATCTAAAGCATCGTCTATACTAAGGATTGAAAGCGGTATATATGTGACCGGACTGGGCAAGCACGAAAGACTATAACTAATACCGATTGAAGATACCGGTCTTGAAAAAAGGATTCAGGAAAGCACGACTGACAGATTGGACAATCGAGATAAGTGCATGCTGAAACAAAAAGGAAATTTCAGACATTTAATGCAATACTGCGATTCCAGAGCATAGACAAGGTCAACTAACGCAAATAAGGAATAAAGCAAGTGACAGGATAGACTGCAGCTGAAACTGGACAGACCCATTTTGGGAAAGTCAATTAATGCACCGATCAGAGTGAAGAGTCTATCTCACAACGGTTTGAATTTTAAACCTCAAGCATAAAAGGAGAGAGACAAGAAGAAGATCAACTACTTCACTGAACTCGAACAATCTCACGATTTTGAAATCTCACCCTCATAAAGACGACGATTGAGCTATCTTCAAGAACTGTGGTGAGAGCACAAAAACAAGAGTGAAGTCCAAAGACATTTCTTTTCAGATTTAAGTCTATAGTGATTATTTCCGACGTACTGTAAAAAGCTGTTGAAGTAGGTGGATTATTGTAGACAACTGCCTAAGGATTCACTAGATTTGAGCTGTGATTCAGCTGGGTAGGTTGTACAAGGTTGTATAACTGAAGATCTAGTGAACCTTCCTTGCGAGGAAGAAGGGGAGACGTAGGAGATTTTAACTCCGAACTTCCAGAAACAAACCGGTCTCATACATACACACACACACACTTACTTATTACATATCGGTTTCAACCGGTCAGTACTTCTTTCCGCACTTATACTGACTGGTCACTGATTGAGTACCTGTCCTTAAACAGACAAAACGAAAAAGAGTGAAGCGTTTATTCACCCCCCCTCTAAACGCGTAAACCGATCCTAACAAGTGGTATCAGAGCGGGTTTTACTCAATCATCAAACCGATAAAGATGAATACATCAAGCAAGCTGCCGATGTTCTCCCGTGAAAACTTCATGGAATGGAAAGTTCGCATGATGACTCATCTAGCTGCCCAGAACGAAGATATGTGGGATGTCATCACAGATGGACCTCCAAAGCTAGAAAAGATCGATACACTGCATACGCAAGACAACACACAGCCACAAATGATTGCAAAGGTAAAAAGTGACTGGACAGAGGCAGAGAAGAAACTGATGAATCTAGATAATGTTGCCAAGGACATTCTGTTCAAAACACTGGATACCGGAACATTCAGACAGGTGATGCTATGCAAAACGGCAAAGGAGGTCTGGACAAAACTCTGTCAAATCTGCGAAGGAAACGAGTCTACACGGGAAAACAAGCTCATTGTTGCCATACAAAAGTACGACAGCGCGAAGATGAAACCGGGAGAATCAATGGCTGACTTCGAGAGCCGGTTCATGAACATCATCAACGATCTCACGGCTCTTGGAAGAACGCTAGAGAACCGAGATGTAGCCATCAAAATCATGAAGGCCCTTCCTCGTGAATGGGATGTTAAAACCATGGCTATGAGGGAATCAAAGGATCTCAGCAAGATACAAGTTCACGACCTATTTGCTGATCTCAAAGCTTATGAGTTCGAGCTACAAACGACAATGGAAGAGTCAGTCACAGAACAACCTGTCAAGGCACTTGTAGCACCAGAAACCTTCGAAAACATCAGAAGAACTGACTGATGAAGTCATGGCACTTTTTGTAAAGAGATTCGGAAAGTTCATGAAGAAAAATCGAAGCAACGGTTCTGAAGGTAAGAATTTCATAAAGAATAAAACAGAAAGAACTGATGTCTCGTGTTTTAAATGTGGCAGGAAAGGACATTTTGCAATCGACTGTCGGGTCTCAAAGAAAGAGAAGGAGAAAACTGGTGCCAAGTCAAAGAAGTATCAAAAGGCATTGATGGCCAAGAGTGGAGAAACATGGGATGACTCTGACTCCGAAGAATCAGACAGCGATGACTCAGATACCGAAAGTGATCAGGAATCTCATGAATGTCTCATGGCAAATATGACCGACAATGAGGTATGCGATTCTGTACCGGATGATTTTACTAAGGAAGAGCTTCTTCAGGCTCTTCAAGAAATGACTGAAGAATATCAGAAACTTTCCACTAGGATTAAACAAAAAGGGAAAATCACTTCAGTCGAACAAACTGATAGTGATTTTAGTCAAACGAGAGTTTTGAATGAGGAAGTTAGAGAACTTAGAAACGAGATAGTGCAGTTAGGGACTGAAAACGATAAGCTAAATGCGATCTTAAAGACTTGGAGTCAGTCCAAGAAAACAGCAGAAAATATCCAGAATAGTCTGAAGGTTAGCAATGATAAAACTGGACTAGGATTTAGTGAAACCGGATCGAGCGAACCAACAGCAAGAGAAAAGAATACTGGCTGGATTAGGTTTATCTCAGCCAGTCCTTCGCAAAGTAATAACACCAGTGACTTACCTAGGTCCCCAGTTAGAATAGGGAGAGAAGTTCAACATAATAGAAGATTACCAAAAACAGTGCCTTTACAAAACAGATCTATATCAAGCGGGCATGAACATAGGGGGAATAGGAGGTATGAATACGAGTATAGAAACCGGGCTAGACAGCACCAGACATCTAGATATGGAATGACTAGGACTAGAAACATTAAATATCTCATAGACCCTCAAACTGGTCGGGCTGTTAGAATCTTTCAGATCTGGGTTCCTAAGAGTCTAATCTATACTGGACCCAAGTGAAACTGGGTACCAATGTATGTATATATATATATATATATTTTTTTTGTTTTTCAGGAATACATTGAGGAACTGAACCGATCAGTATGGTATCTGGACAGTGGATGCTGTCAGCACATGACTGGAAACGGAAGACTACTAAAGGAGCTTAGGGCACACACCGGACCGACAATCACTTTCGGAGATAACGGTAAAGGTAAAACAATAGGGAAGGGGGTGATTACTCACAGAAACCTTACCCTGAAAGATGTACACCTAGTACAAAATCTTCATTATAACTTATTAAGTGTAAGTCAACTATGTAGGAATAACTACTTAATATCGTTTGAAAAAGATAAATGCTTTGTCAAGGACAAAGAAAAACGCATACTGATAACTGGGCATAGGGTTGGGGGTACGTATAGGGTCCACTGGGGAGACCAATCAGTATCTACCCAAACTTGTCTAATAGCTCATAACTCCAAAAGTTGGCTGTGGCATAAACGTCTCAGTCACCTAAACTTTAAGACCATATCAGCCCTTAGGGATAACAATCTGGTTAGAGGTCTACCTAATCGAAGGTTTTCAAAAGATAAACACTGCACAGCGTGTCAGTTAGGTAAACAAATCAGGTCAACTTTTAAGAATAAAGGAAGTATAAAGTCAAATGTCTAGACTTACTTCACATGGATCTATTCGGACCAATACCAGTAGTCAGTCTTGGTGGTGCTAAATACACACTCGTAGTCGTAGATGATTTCTCTAGGTACACCTGGGTAGTATTTTTAAAATCCAAGGACCAAACACCAGTCAACTTAATAAAGCTTTTCAGAAGAATAGAGAATGAACAAAATGGTAACATAAACCGGATCCGTAGTGACCGGGGTACTGAGTTTGTGAACATAACGATAACCGATTTTCTTGAGAACCATGGTATACGCCATGAGTTATCTGCTGCTAGGACACCCCAGCAGAACGGAGTTGCTGAAAGGAGAAACAGAACTCTCAAGGAAGCAGCCAGGACAATGTTAGCAGATGCGGACATCTCTCATAAATTCTGGGCAGAAGCCATTAATACTGCATGCTACACACAGAACCGGTCCATGATCTGCAAGAAACAGGGTAAAACACCGTACGAAGTATGGACTGGAAATGTTCCCACAATCAGTTACTTCAAGACCTTTGGAAGCAAATGTTTCATCCACAACAATGGGAAGAATCAACTCTCAGCATTTGATACAAGGAATATTCCTTGGATACTCCTCAGTCAGCAAAGCTTACCGGGTCTTCAACACAAAGACTTTGTCTATTGAGGAATCAGCACATGTGGTCTTTGAAGAGTCAGAAACTGATAACCATACTCCCAGTAATATCAATCGTCTGAGCAACCAACTGGAAAGATCTCATCTTGAAGATGAAAGTGATGAAGAAAGAAATCAACCGGTATTGGAGCTGACAGAAATGCCTATTGTAGAAGAAACCAATATTCAAAATACAACTACAGAGATACAGATGGAACATGTGGAAACAATCAGCCCATACAATACCGGTCACGAAGCTGGATCAGAAGGTGAAACTCAAACAGGGACTCAAGAAACACCGGAGGAATCAATTGAGGGGGAACGCATCAAATGGAACCGCACAAAGTTAAATCATCCTCAGCAATTGATCATAGGAGATCCTACTGCACCTATGAAAACAAGGCGTCAGACGAACCCCAATCTATTCAGTCATGCGTTCATATCACAGATTCAACCAACAAAAGTCGATGAAGCTCTCAAGGATGACAACTGGATAGAAGCCATGCAGGAAGAACTAAACCAGTTTGAACGAAATCAAGTCTGGACTCTTGTTCCAAAGCCAACACAAACTGTAATCGGTACGAAATGGGTTTTCAAGAACAAGCTGAATGAAGATGGACTTGTCACCAGAAATAAGGCAAGACTGGTTGCTCAAGGATATAGACAAGAAGAAGGAATAGACTATGATGAGACATTCGCACCGGTAGCAAGACTGGAGGCCATACGGATTTTCTTAGCATATGCAGCTTATAAGGACTTCAAAGTATATCAAATGGATGACAAGAGTGCATTTCTGAATGGTACAATCTCTGAGGAAGTATACGTTGCTCAACCACCCGGTTTCGAAAACCATGAGTACCCGAATCATGTCTACCGTCTAAAGAAGGCTCTCTATGGACTAAAACAATCTCCAAGAGCGTGGTATGAAACGCTATCAAAGTTCCTGACTGATCATCAGTTCACAATCGGAAGTGTTGATAAAACACTATTCAGATTCACTAAAGGAGAGCATCTATTGATCGTTCAGATCTATGTCGATGACATTATCTTTGGATCAACTGATCCTAAGCTGTGTAAGCGATTCTCTAAAATGATGCAGGATCAGTTCGAGATGAGTATGATGGGTGAACTCACATTCTTTTTGGGATTGCAAGTAAGACAAACGTAGCAGGGGATATTCATAAATCAAGCCAAATATACAAAGGAATTGCTCAAAAAGATCGGTATGGAAAACTGCTCACAAGCTACAACGCCTATGAGTTCATCAATCAAACTGGATAAAGATGAAACTGGAGTATCAATTGAAGTTACCAAATATAGGGGGCTGATCGGATCACTACTATATCTTACTGCCAGCAGACCGGACATTATGTACAATGTCTGTTTGTGCGCCCGGTTCCAGTCTGATCCAAAAGAAAGCCACTTCTCTGCGGCAAAACGCATCTTGAAGTACCTCAAAGGGACTGTAAATGTTGGTCAATGGTATCCCAAGGACTCAAGCCTATCACTGCATGGATATACAGATGCTGACTATGCAGGCTGCAAAATCGATCGACGAAGTACCAGTGGCACATGCCAGTTTCTTGGTGACCGACTTATTTCTTGGTTCAGTAAGAAACAAACATCTATAGCCACATCCACAGCTGAGGCAGAATATCTGGCTGCTGGAAGCTGTTGCTCACAGATTCTTTGGATACAGCATCAACTGGAAGATTATGGAATACAAGAAACCGACACACCTATCTTCTGTGACAATACAAGCGCAATCGCAATCACACAGAATCCTGTATTCCACTCTCGGACAAAGCACATCGAAATAAGACATCACTTCATACGAGATCATGTGCTGAAGAAAAATGTGCGCCTGGAACACATATCAACCGATCTACAAGTTGTCGACATCCTAACCAAGCCACTACCAGAAGCTAAGTTTCTCTTCTTCCGAAATGCTTTAGGTTTATTGGATTTATCCTAAATACCTAGGCATAGAGTCAGGGGGAACCTTGTTATATCAAATTAATTGGTATAACTGGTGACCTAGACACTACATCAAATTGTGCAAAGTGATGATCGTATTAAGCCATCTATTCTTTATCAGTCAATTCTTTCATACTGATCAAAACTCACTATTTTATCAGTTTCATCCAAAACCGACTCTCGTCACATATACATATATATATATACAATTCCTTTTAATACCGGAGTATTGACACCGGGACACCTTCTTTGAAACCTGGACACCTTTTTACAAAACGGTATTGATACCGGAAACTGCCTAGATCAGTGACTGACCGAAATCGTTCTTATTAAATATACGTCATCAATTGCACGCATTTTATCATAACACTTTCGCAGGAAATCTGACAACACTGCAGAGATATGATATCGCAGTCTATGAGAGAGGAAAGCTAAGCGACAAGACGTCCTATGCATTTAATGCAAATACACGCTTCCTCCCGCTAAATAGACTTCGTACTCATACTCAAATTAAAACATTCCATCATTATCTTTCTCTCTCCAGCCGATTCATCATCTTCTTCCCCAAAATCTCTTAAACCTCCTTACAGAAACCCTATCTAATCCTTAGAACAAATGGCACCAGCACACAAAGAATTTACAAGGACGGCGCTTCAAATCTACTTTGCTAGCTGCAAGGAGACCGCACACAAGGAATTTGTCCCTATATTCGAAGCCCTAATTCAAACCGGCCTTCAAACCTTCTTCGACTGCACTGCAGAATATTACCCAGAGGCTCTGCATCAGTTCTTCAACACAGTACTCATAGTTGGAGACCGCTTCCAGTGTATGATCAACGGACATCAGTTCGACATCACTGAAGAATACTTCGCAAAGCTGTTCAATCTACCAACCTCCGGAGAAACTGTTATCAGCGTCTCCGATGACGTTAAGGAACGTCTCAAGCCAACGATGTCCTTAACAGGGGGAACATTTAAAGACTCGGATAAACGAGTGGTTCTTAAACCAGAGTATCGACTGCTTCACGATATTGTTGCAAAATCCATCTTGGGGAAGGCAGGATCCTTTGATATGCTCACAAGCGATAAGGTTCAGGCCATGGTGGCTATTTTGACTGGGATGAAGATCAACTGGTCTTCTGTAATTTTCTCCGTCCTCAAAGGAATACTGCCAGTTCGTGATAGGCAGATCAAGAACTTTGCGCCTCAACTGTCCTTCCTTCTCAAGCGCAAGGTTACAGATGTTGGCCCTGTTGAAGGGATTGGGTATGTAAACTACATCTCTAATGAAACCATTCATCAGATGGTGAGCACAGCCTCGCTCACTAAGAAACCGGCTAAAAGAAAAGCCACTGACGATCTGCCCACTCTCAAGCCAACTAAGAAGTCTGCCGTTGAACACTCTCTGGGAACGTCGAAGATTGACTCCCGACCAAAACCCTCGCCGATCAAAAAGAAGAAGACTGATGACAAGCAGGTCTCATCAAAGCCCTCCAAGAAGAAACTGGTCCTGGAGTCTTCCTCCTCTTCTGACGATACTCTGCCGCTTCAGAAAGTACTTACAAAGAAAAGGACCATGACGCCTACCAAGAGGCCCAAAACTGGGTCAGTCCTTTCAAAGAAACCGACGAAATCTACACAACTTGTCCAGTCGGTTTCTACAGTAACACCAACCATCACTGTCACTCCATTCCCGGAGACAACTGGTTCGGTGATCAGGACTGCGCCACCGCAGAGTGGGGTGAGGATTCAAGAACCGGTCCGAGGTATCTCGACTGACAAAGGCAAGGGCAAAGCCGTTGCGGTCCCTGAAGGACACGAATCCATCGATGAAACTGCCTGGACTCTCATCCGGGAAGAAATCACGGAGACGATTGCGGACGATCTGCGCGCCTATGACGAATGGGTCGACTTCCGGTTTACTCCATACAGTGAGAAGATCTGGAAGTCCAAAGGTCTCTCTGACCGACTCAAACAGGCCAGACAGACTGAAGGGAAGCTCATAAAGGCACTAGGCATTGAATCCATCAAGCGCCTAGTAAATGCGCGAGAGCTATACCGGGTTACTCTTCAAATGGGGCACCTGACGAGCTATATTGAGCAGCGCCGGGATAACTTTCAGCCAGAAGGGAGAGATGCAGTGCATGAGCTCCAAATTCTATCCAGACTGGAGGCAGAACTGCAGAGTATGCAGGTCTACCATGCTGAAGTTTGGGCAAAACTTCAGCCGGATGTGGCATCCTCCACCGTTGCATCAGCTGTGCCAACTGGCTCAATCTCTGCCTCTTTTGATCAGCCGCAGGACGTCTCTCTCATGACAACGGCCTTGGTCCTCGCGCCCACGCCCTCATCCTCTGTTCTACCTGAACATACATCTCAACTGGTACAGAGTGCAGTTCTCCATTCCTCACCAGAACCGGTCTCTGAGGAATGCTTGCTATTTCGGCAACCTATTCCATCGTTCCCCTGGCTGTCTCTACCATTGTCTCTACCGATTTCAATCCCAGCCAGTGGACTCTCTCAGACACAGACACTTCCTTCCCTGCCTTTACTTCTCACCTTTGCTGGTGAATCTGGATCTTCTTCTTCTTCCACTTCTCCAGACAACATTCAGACTATTTCAGCTACCTTGGCAGAGCCCCAACCGGTAGAGGTTCAATCTGAGCAAGGAACCGATACCGAAGTCCGCACATCGACGGGGCAAGGCATTCCTGTCTCTGCCATTATGACTGAGTCCGTTGTTGTCTCCGCCGCTGCGCTGTCGGAAACTACTCAGTCTTTCATCCCTCTTCAGTAGCAAACAACGGTGCCTCCAACCAGCACATCCATACCGGTTGATATCATGAGCTCACCGAGAGAAGTCTCCTTGGTCAAGCAGACTTATCGCTCACTCTCCGTTCTCAGCAAAACTATCAACGGTGACCGACAGCACAACAATGAGCAGTTTCAGGCTCTCAAGGAAGATATCACCGGTCTCCGCTCGGATGTTTGTGCAGACCTGGAGGTTATCAAAGGGCAACTGACGGCTTTGACTAGGCTACCCGGTTATTGCCAAAAAGGGGGAAAGTACGGCAAGCGACAGCAGAAAACAACAGCAACCTCCCAGCTCTAGCTCATCTGAGCCTCAGAGGTTCATCTCCAAACTTTATGTCAAAACCAAGGATCCAAAACGAGCTGCAATCGAAGCTGCACTCATCCCGGACGCAGTCTTACAAAGTCAGACTGCGGCTGTACCAGTCAGCGAAACTGGTCCAGTCGAAGTCCAATATGATGGCAGCAGTTTACGGCATCTTGCCTGCAATCTAACAAAGGAACAGCTGGCGGACCTTCGGAGACTACATGACATAAAGGAAGACGCATACAAGGATAATAACAAGTGGAAGGAGATAGAGCGGATATTTAAGAGCAAGGGGTACAATCACTAAAGTGTTGTCTGTATCAATCTCTTCTTGATATGAATGAAAACTGGTTTTCTGCTGACTAGTTTTGTCAATCACCAAAAAGGGGAAAATTGTTAGCAACACGAATTCAGACATTCGGATTAACGGTTTTGGTGAATTGACGCAACTGACTAATAAAGAGAAAACCGGAGATCTAAAGCATCGTCTATACTAAGGATTGAAAGCGGTATATATGTGACCAGACTGGGCAAGCACGAAAGACTATAACTAATACCGATTGAAGATACCGGTCTTGAAAAAAGAATTCAGGAAAGCACGACAGTATGCTATACCGGACAAATGACAGATTGGACAATCGAGATAAGTGCATGCTGAAACAAAAAGGAAATTTCAGACATTCAATGCAATACTGCGATTCCAGAGCATAGACAAGGTCAACTAACGCAAATAAGGAATAAAGCAAGTGACAGGATAGACTGCAGCTGAAACTGGACAGACCCATTTTGGGAAAGTCAATTAATGCACCGATCAGAGTGAAGAGTCTATCTCACAACGGTTTGAATTTTAAACCTCAAGCATAAAAGGAGAGAGACAAGAAGAAGATCAACTACTTCACTGAACTCGAACAATCTCACGATTTTGAAATCTCACCCTCATAAAGACGACGATTGAGCTATCTTCAAGAACTGTGGTGAGAGCACAAAAACAAGAGTGAAGTCCAAAGACATTTCTTTTCAGATTTAAGTCTATAGTGATTATTTCCGACGGACTGTAAAAAGCTGTTGAAGTAGGTGGATTGTTGTAGACAACTGCCTAAGGATTCACTAGATTTGAGTTGTGATTCAGCTGGGTAGGTTGTACAAGGTTGTATAACTGAAGATCTAGTGAACCTTCCTTGCGAGGAAGAAGGGGAGACGTAGGAGATTTTAACTCCGAACTTCCAGAAACAAACCGGTCTCATACATACACACACACACACACTTACTTATTACATATCGGTTTCAACCGGTCAGTACTTCTTTCCGCACTTATACTGACTGGTCACTGATTGAGTACCTGTCCTTAAACAGACAAAACGAAAAAGAGTGAAGCGTTTATTCACCCCCCCTCTAAACGCGTAAACCGATCCTAACATAAATATTACTTATTATTTATGAAAAACTAAACAGATCATTAACAATGCCAATCAACTAAATATTATCTTTTTTAATCAATTCAATATAACATAATCTTAAGGTTAATTTTCTTGTTGAAGCTTAAGTAAAATAATGGTTATCTTCACAACTTATTTTTTTTAGTTATCCAGTTTATATATGTGACTTTCGAACATGGTGATTACACATAAATTGCATATGCAATTGTATCACTTGACGGGAAATTGAGGAGGCTGGGAAAGCTAATATGTAATCATTAAGGCATTTATGGCAGTACTTGTGGTTAGTTTTCAATTAGATCGATATTTAGGGGTAAGGTTTACTTTAATGGTAATTATTTAATAGTTTAAAATTGTTAAGCATTTTGGAAAGTATTTGATAATTTAATTACACATTAATTAAGGGGGTGCAAATAGAAAAGAGGAGGGTGCCAAATAGAATTACCCATTCTTAATTTGTTCATGTAGTAATTAGGGTATCTATTCTATTATATTAAGGGTGAGGGGCCGGAAAAAAATCGGTCTGTCAAATGAAATATTAATTAATAAAATTAAAAAATCACTAACTACCTTTAGTTACTATATTTAGTTTAGTACTATTTTTAGTTAATTACCATCCTACTTTTAATTATAATAAATCAATTTTTCTTTTCACAATTTATAACATACAAAAAATTAAATTGTGATTTCTATGGAATATTTCACACAAATAAATTTAAAATAGCACACACATTTGAGTGTGCATAAGTTACTAGTATGGGTTAAATATGTAACGGAATACAAATGCACATAACAAGATCCATAAAGATGAAACTAGGGTTGGGTTTTATCAGATTATAATGGTCCACAAAGCATACCATAAAAGAGTACAATTCTGATCTCATTAAAGGAAGCTAACTTGATCTAAATATGTCCGAACTAAGAACATTACGTTTCCTCTAAGGTTTTAAATACATTTATACATAACCATGTTTATAATTGAATTTACCAAACGGAAGACTAGAAAGGGCGTTGATATCTTAAAATGATTCCTATTCCATGAGATTTTTATGTACGACTTAAAATTCAACTTTCTATAGTTGGGAAAAAGATGAAAATGAGTAAATACAACCCTTGTCGGTCCGCAAAAACGGGGAGGATTTTTAATTCTATAGGCATTGTAAATGTTAGGTCTTGGAAAGCCATTGCCTTCATCATTAATTGTCGTCAATTGGTAAATCTGCACTGCAACGGCTACTTTAGCTGTCTCAAAATATTTATTACATGTGAAAAAGCTTAAATACATCAACCAAGGAAGGGTTAAGTAGGGGTGGTTCGGTACGGTATACCGTACCAAAACTGTGATACCGTATACCATACCGAAATTTCGGTATCCCATAAAATCATACCAATATCATACCAAAATTTCGGTATACCTTAAATTTCGATACGGTATCATACCAAAATTTCGGTATGGTATCGGTATCATACCTTTGATACCAATTTGCACGGAGGGTTTTTTACCATGCGTGTCTCGTAACTCGTTAATTAGTTGTTTTCGAATTTTTAGTCAATTCAAACTCTTTAGGCCCCAATAAGAATTAATACCAATTTTTCCAAAATAAAAAGATTTTAATTCATATAATAACCTTAAATAATTTACATGTTTTAATCAGTCTCCTTAGTAAGAAAAAAACTTTACATAACCACAAAATATAACTTTATAGAGATTAATTAAACGAAACGGCTATTTAAATTATCTTAGAATGTTGGGTATAGTTAATAATTTATGGGCTAACTAATATTATGAAGATCCTTATAATATTTTTATCCATTTTATATTTTTTTGAAATAATATAATATATGTAGGTGTGTGTGTGTGTGTATATATATATAATATTAAAAATTTTAGCATTTCGGTATTTCGGTGTAATCGGTATACCTAATTTTTAAAATTTTCATACCATTACCGTACCGAAAATTTTCGGTACGGTATCATACCTTACCAAAAACTTCAGTATACCAAAATTTCGATATTTTCGGTACATTTTGATACGATAAGGACGGTATGTCGGTATTTCGGTATATTTCCCCAGCCCTAGGGTTAAGTAGCATATCACAAGTGCAATAGTTTACATATCATGGTGCGTAATGTTAATTAATCCATGTGATGTAACATTTCATATATAGGTACAAATAAGGGCCAAAGATGAGTCGATCAGACTTTTGAAATTGATGAGGTGGCTCGGCAAAATGTTAGAAATAAATTATATAATATTAAAAATATGATACATTTCCATGGTGCTTACGTAAAGTTGTCACTAGACTTGGTATCATCATTCAGTCGAATAGGTCATAAGTATGAATTCTTGCGGCAACAAACCCATTGAAAAAAAATCAACGTTTAAGATTGGATAACAAAGAGAGCATGAATGATGGACATAAAAAATGTATAATTAGAATATGATGCATTCACATAAAGATTAAGCTTTTTAGACGAAGTTTCATTCAACAATAAAGCCAAATGGAGCTCAAGCTTCTTGCACTATCTGGTTGAAACGATAATCAGTTTGAAACTGAAGAATAGTAACAATAATAAATAAATAGGAAAAATAAAAATATTTGTTTGCGATTAAGTTTTCATCATATAAAAATAAAAATAAAATCTTTTTTCCCGCCATGTACATTTAGTTAATGTCGAGAAGTTTTTGATTGAATAAGTATAATATCACGCGACATTAATTTTTTTTCCTTTCGAAAATGACATTAATTACTTACATTCATAATTTAGTAAATATATACTATCTTTGCAGCTGATTCTTTTCTAATATTAAAAATATTCCATTAAGTACTTGAGGCAATACGTTGATTTTTTATAATATTTCCATGGATAGAGGAGATTTTATGAATGAACATCATCCAAATCAAAATAAATAGGTATTACTATTCGCACTCCCTTTAGGGGGTGTATAAAACATTGGAAAACGTTTAACTTGGAAAAAAATGTTTTCTCTTACATGGTTTCAATAATCATAAATATCATTACTATCACCATTAATTAATCACCATTAATTTCGCCATTAATTAATCACCATTAATATTTCCAATTCATTTTACCTTCAAACATTTGTCACGAAGGATTTTTAGATGAGATCTTCTTTCTATTTTAATATAATAATGGCCATCATATTTTCCAATCATACACATTATATATATTATATACTAGTTTTTTTACCCATGCAATATACGGTACTAAACTATCTTTCATTATATGTTAATAAAATTAATAAATCTATGTAATAGTGGATAGTTATTGTGGAATTAACATGTGATAGTGAGATTTTATGTGGTTTTTATTATTATAATTTGTTTTTTTAAGTTAAGCGACACGTGGCATCATATGAGAACACCAACATTTCTATAATTATAAAATTTATTCTTGTATTTTCTGCATATTCTATGTGTGTACTAAAAATATAACTATGTTTACTATTACTTTTTAATTTTAGTATTTAAAATTCATAGTATTTGATGAAATATTATTTAAATAAGTAAATTAACTTGTGGAGATATCATTATAACAAAAAAAATGAATGAATGATAAATTATTTTATTAAAAATTAATTTGTGATGATATAATTAGAATAATAAAAAATTAAAGGATTGTGTTTAGGTCATAGACGATAAATATAGAAAAAGTCTTCAAGTTTTAGTTAATTAATATTTGGTCAAAATGATATGGCTTTTAAAGCTGTAATTAATTGTGTGATAATTATTAGGGGGTCTAAATAGAATCTAAGGGGTCTATATAGAATTACCCAATAAATAAGAGACCACCTCCATTCGATTTCGAATAATAAAAGGTTAACATCTTCTAAAAAAAAATAGGTGAATCTACATAGAAATACCTATTTATATAAAAAATTGCAAGTCTGTACTCATGTCAGAATTGTTTTTTTTATATAAGTACCCGTTTGACGTGTACCATTTTTCCAGTCTTGACGTATCTTCTTATATGTGTATTACGTACCACGTTACGCGTTTATATGATACCATTTCTCACTGTATCATGTATCACAATACGTTTCTCTGTGGTACCTAAAAGTGTTATATGACGTACCTTGCGGCGAGACGAGTACCAATGTGCTAAAAATTTAGTCTAATAGGTATCAACATATAAAAAAACACTGACATGGTACTGACTTGCAACTTTTTATATCATTTGGTATTTTCTGTAAATTCCCCAAAACATATCCATATAACAAGTATGAATATACTTTGAAAATTAAAATCTTGAGTCTTAAAATTTGACAATTAATCCACAAATCATCATATCATTCCTCCTAGCATTGATGAAATCATGCTGAAATTCTTTGTATATATCACGACAGATTGCTCAATCTATTCTATTTCATTAATGGCCAGGACCTTTTAAAAGTTGTCAATTTTTATCCAATTTAGTGTATCAATTACACCCAAATTTTGAGTCAATTTGTTGGTTGCTTTTAAAAAACCACTCACTAAAATATTTTAATATTTCCAAATTTGTCCTTCCATTTTTAATATTATTATTTTCAGAATTAAATATACATAATATTATATAGCACACATATGGGTGTGCAAAACTACTAGTTTTCCTTAATTATCTCCTTAAGTTCATACGTAAATTATAATTCAACCAAAACGGTAAAAATACCAAAAAGATTATTAATTACCAAATAAGAAATAAAATCCACACCTATTTGTTTGTTACTGTGTATGTCTTCATCGTCCCATCACTTCACTCACATGGCTTCCATAATGTCCGTACACCTTCTCCCACCTCTAATATTTCTCTCTCTCCTTTTCTCCGTCACCGCCGCCGATCAGCCGCCGCCGACGGCCCTAATCCACGACACATGCAAAGCCTCACGCGACCCGCCGGCGTGCGAATCTCGGCTCTCCGGCGAGTCCGCCCGCCTCCCCCAAAACGCCGCCGTTTCGGACATCATTCAGTCGGCGCTGAACCTCACCGCCGTCGACCTCCAAAAGGGGCGGCAAATGGTCGACGCCGTACTCCGGTCCGCCGGAAACCTCAACCGCACCAACGCGGCGAAGACTTGCCTCGAAGAGCTGGGCTTCGCCGACCACCGCGTGGGCCTCGTCGGAGACGCCGTGAACTGCCCTGATAAGAAGAAGCTCGAGGACGCGCGCGCGTGGATGGGGGCGTCGCTGGTATACATGTACGACTGCTGGTCGGCGCTCAAGTACGTGAACGACACGCTCCTCGTTAGAGAAGCGATGGTCTTCTTCAACGACACGCTAATCGCCGGCGCGAGCGACGCTTTAGCCATGGTCGCCAACTACGACCTGTTTGGGGAACAAATCGGGTCGTGGGGACGGGTTCGCACCGAGAGAAACGGGTTCTGGGGATCCGAGTCCGATTCGCCCGTGGGTCCCGTCGGCGGAGTGCCGCGCGGGCTGAAAGCTGACGTCACGGTGTGTAAGGGAGGAGGGTGCAATTACGCTACGGTTCAAGAGGCGATCGACGGGGCCTCGGAAAACGACGGGTCGGGTCGACACCACGTTATATGGGTCAGGACCGGGTTGTACGAAGAGACGGTTCGGATTCCTCTGGAGAAGAGGAACGTGGCGCTGCTCGGCGATGGAATGGGCAAAACGGTCATTACTGGGTCCAAGAATGTGGGCCAGCCCGGCGTGAGTACATTCAATACGGCAACATTGGGTGAGTTTTTACTAGTAATACTAGTATCATAGTATTATCTTGCTTAATAAATTTTAAACTTGAAATGTCGATTTTTGTGGTTGTCTATTTTATTGGTTTGACTTATCTATTTTCGTTCTTTTGGTCTTTCATATGTCATAAGCTTGAACTTATTAAATGATTGATAGTTCTTTATGATTATATTAGAATAAATTAAAATGTTTTGCTACTTTTTAGTTTATTGATGTCAAATAGAATATATATTATGTCTAGATTTATAGATTTTATATGTACTTTTGGATCCGCCGGCCATTTTCCGCAACGCCATCCCCATATATATATGGCGGTGTTTTAGCTTTCCGCCATAACCCGTTATTCGCCATTGATAACACTGTTATGTGGTTCCAGCGTTTTATGAATAGTTTATAGATTAGGGGTGTGAGGTTATAATAAGTCATAGTAGGCCCTATACATATTATTTATCAGGCTCATTTTATTCTTATCTTATCCATTTGTTTTAGTACAAGATTATGTATAGGGCCTTATCTTGAAAAGCAAACACGACCTAGGTGACATGGCAGAATATTATACAATTTGTCTTCCATTTGCTTATAACGCAAGTGAACTTAAACTTTGATGTATGGTACATTACTACATCACTACATCCAGTGTTGGTTCATCAACCAGTGTTTCACTCTACACAGCAGCGTGTCGAATTTTAAGCCACTTTGCAATAAATAGATAAGACAAAACCATTATTCTAAATAACTTCTTAGATTCTTTAGTATTATTTCCAAAATATGTTTGGATATTTTAAAAACAATCACATTTCTCTTGCAGGAGTCGCTGGAGACGGCTTCATGGCAAAGGACCTCACGGTCCAAAACACGGCGGGCCCCGACGCCCACCAGGCCGTGGCCTTCCGTTCGGACAGCGACCGCTCGATCATAGAAAACTGCGAATTCGTAGGCAATCAAGACACACTCTACGCCCACAGCCTGAGACAGTACTACAAATCCTGCCTCATACGAGGAAACGTCGACTTCATCTTCGGCTTCTCAACATCCTTCTTCCAAGACTGCACCCTCCTCTTGGGCCCGCGCCAGGTCGACCCCGACAAGGGCGAGAACAACGCCGTCACGGCCCACGGGCGAATCGACCCGGCCCAGTCGACTGGGTTCGTCTTCCAAAATTGCCTAATCAACGGCACCGAGGAGTACATGAAGTTGTATTACGGTAACCCTAAGGTGCATAAAAACTTCTTGGGAAGGCCGTGGAAGGAGTATTCGAGGACGGTGTTTGTAAACTCGACTTTAGGTGTTATTATATCGCCCGAGGGTTGGTTGCCCTGGGACAAGGACTTCGCATTGGAGACGCTCTATTACGGGGAGTATGGCAATAAGGGTGAAGGCGCCGATACGTCGAAGAGGGTTGCGTGGAGCAATAAGATCCCGCCCGAGCACGTCGGGGTTTATTCGGTTCAGAATTTTATTCAGGGCGATCGGTGGATTCCTTCGCCGGAAAATTGAATGGTAGAAAGAACAATGTGTTTGATTCTTTGTTACAAATAATATGGGAAGCATAAATAGTACTACGTTACAAAGAATATGAGGCAATTTCCGCTCATTTACCCCAAAGCAAGGGTTTCAGTAAAATGTAGGCAAATCTGCTCAAGCGTCGTTTACACACATCTGCTATTATAACACAGTTTATACTAATATAGTAGGTACACTCGAGTGCGTGTGCCCCAATTACGTAAATTATTTTTATATTTAAAAGTTAATTTTTATATATTTAAAATTATAATTAAATTTCAAAAGGAATGTAAATAAATATTAACGATATATTTAAAATACTGCAAAAATCGAAGGACTAAGTTAATTGGCATACCAATTAGAAGAGCAGTTACTCTAATGTGCTCTCCCTTGATAAAATAGATTAGGCATGAATAGTACTACGTTAAAAAGAATATCAAGAACTTCCTTTCTTTTACCCACATTTCAATTTATTAACTTCAAACGTTTCAGGGGGTTTCAAGCAAAATGTAGGCAAATCTTCATAAGGAGTTAGTTTTAAGACACACGGGTGCTATAACGCAATTTTACGCCAAGATAGAAAGGAGATGAAAAATGGAGTCGAAAAACTACTCTGCCCAAGTACATGTTTGCTGGGGTGAAATAATAAAAACGCAAAATCAACTCTCGGATTCTGAGTGCTTACTCTCATCTTTAGGCGGTGCAAATTGCCTCGTGAGTTGAGACCTTTTCCATGGGTCCAAAGGTGCCGTCTGTGGCTGTTGTGGCGTCGGTGGCTTCGCTTGCCTTAGTTCATTTTCCCTATCAACAAACCTGCAGAGAGAGAGAGAGAGAGAGAGAGAGAGAGAGAGAGAGAGAGATATCTTTTAGTTTCGACACTATATACAAGAAAAGATATCCAAGAAAAGGAAGGGAGAAAAGGGATTCGTACTCTATATAAGCCATTGGTGCAGCATCGCCAACACGAATACGAGTACGAAGCAGCCTTGTATATCCACCAGCTCTATCTCTGCAATAGGTGTAGCATAGCTTCATAATCACATATTCACAATCAAATAAACAAGGGACAGTTAAAGTTGAGATTGTGTAACCTGTATCGATAGGCCAGTTCTGTAAATAACTTGTGAAGGACATCGTCTCCACGAACAAAAGCGGCTGCCCGCCTTGAAGCACACAGTGTACCCTGTAGTAAACTTGGGAAGTGATGAGTAGTTACACATAACTTTCGTAGAGAAACAAAACTTAATCCACATACAACTAAGACAAGATCAGAGTTTTTAGTCTCACAGGCGTATCGAATTACATTATATTTGTGAGGTTTCTAAACTTGATTCATTCAACTATCAAACCCCGATTGACAAGAAACATAGAGGTTAGGCAACAAAATGTGGAAAATGTAACCATGTCGAAGGAAATTATGACTTATGAGGCAAGGCATGTAACAATCACGTTAAATTCAGTACAAACAACGGTTCACAGCTCGACTCGAATATGTACAACAAATTCAAATTAGTAATTATGAGAGTTCGAAAAGGTGAAATACACACCTCCTTCCCAAGCTGTATCATGTTATCAGCTAGCCTTCAAACTTCCTTAGCCTATAATCCAACACAAAAATCGAACAATCAAACAAAGGTTTTGTTCGTCACTGCAAAAACATCACCAAAACCCTGAATTGCCGTGGCGGTAAACGAAAACAGAAAATAAGAGCAAGCAAACGAACAACCTTAGCAACAGTCGTCTCGATCCTCTCGTGCTTCACCAACTGCGACACCATTGTCCTACAACCAGATCAATTTCAATAAAAAAACCAAACTACAGAAATCTGCCAATACGAAATCAAAAAACGAAACACGGAAAATCGTTTAATTCGACTCGTTACCTGAGCATGGACATTCGATGGCCCGTCGGCCGATTGAGCTTTCTGAAATTCGTCATTTCGCTGACGATTGCGTGAATGTCTTCGGAGAGGGGAAGCTGATAAACCAAAACCCTGCAAATTACAATCGACCGAAATCTGCAATGCAGTTGTGATGTTATTGGGCCTCGTAATAGGCCCATTTAACGTATTACTCCGATTGTTGAGCCCAATATGATATTAGGGACTTTCTTTTGTAAATATGAGTATTTAGAGGACTGATTTGGTACTTTACTTATTGAGCAGATTTGGCGAATTTAGTCCAATAGCGCAGGCATCTGCTTGAAGTCGAAGTGTTTATGTCAGAATATGAACCCTAATTGAGGGTTTAACAGAGCTAAGCAGCGAAGCCTTTCACACTTACATAGCAGTCCTACTCTCAAGAACCCACCATTCTCTCGAGGAAATTGGAAGCAATTGGATAGGTGAAAAGAAAAAGCTAGCGTATGGGCATTTGATCGAGCAGTTGAGATGCGTCTTTGGAAACTGTCTCATGCTGGTTTCTGCAGTCAGGTTAGCCACTCAGAAAACCCTATTGAGAAGTCTTCGATTCGTACGATTGCAATCTGTTCCTTCGCTTGCCCACTTCTCACCGTACTTTTCCGATTCGGGCTCAGAAGACGTTGGCGTTGATTCGAGGAACAGTCCTGTAACAGTTTATGGCGATCGATTTGGTGACATTGATGGTGGTAGCGAATTGAGTTCGACTGAAGTTGCTGATATTCTGAGAACCATGGAAAAGGAGCCTCTCTCTGCATTGGGGTTCTTCAATCAATTCAAGGAGAAAGGGTATAGGCATGGAGTGGGGAGCTATTTAGCTCTCATTAAGATTCTGTGTAGTCGGGGTTTGGATAGTAAGGTGCTTTCTTTATTCGTGGAGCTCATCAGAATGGAGACGGAGGAAATATCTTTTGAGGTGTCTGAGTTATTCGATGCAATGGCAGAGGAAATCAAAACCGAGGGATCATCTTCGTTCTTACACGCATTCGACGTGTTGATTAAAGGTTACGTCTCATTAGGGATGTTTGAAGAGAGTTTAGATATCTTAATTCTGACAAAGGAGCATGGAGTTGGGCCTTCGTTGTTTTCGTGTAACTTATTGCTCAACGGGCTTATGGGGTATGGAAAATTCGACGCAGTAGTAGCTAGGTTTAAGCAGTTGAAAGTACTTGGGGTTACTCCTAATGCATATACTTACGGAATTTTAGTCAAGGCATATTCTCAAATGGGTCGTTTCAAAGAAGCAGCGAGCATTTTTTCCGAGATGGATGAAGCTAAAGTTACGCCGAATGCTTTCTCCGTTGCAGCTTATATCAAAGGTCTCAGCTCTTACGGTAAATCTGATAGAGCTTATCGGATTCCTATGCGCCAGTCACGGTATGGCCATGCAAACCTAGTCTTCTGTCGGAGCACTCGGTGGCACTGTATGGAAAAACTGCAATCAAAGAAGAGATGTTTAGTAGTTTCGATCCCACCATCATCACAGAGTAGACAGGCCGTTGAATTGGCACGTGAGGCAATCCAAGCGTTATCCCTCGTGGCTAATCGCTCACGGATGGCGAGCCAAAGAATGAAGTCGTGTCACGGGATCCTCAAGATACCCCCAAACAGATCAGCCCAAAGGGCCCGAGCGCGTCGAGGCCAAAGAATTTCTTTCACAGTGTGAGCAGCAAATCGCCCATCAGTAGTCCCCTTCCAGCGAAAAAATCGTCATGTTCCGTCGGCTGGATTTGCGGGAGTTCGTCCGAGATTTCGATGAACTCAGCCGCGGTTTGGGCAGGCCACTCCCACCCATCCTGGCTGATAACAGCGCTTAAATGAGAATCGTGGGGCAGACCCATGGCGATTGGTCCCCGAGGGAATCGCTCGATGAGAGGGACTTCCCCCAACCAAGGGTCGTCCCATAACTGAATCGTTTGTCCATTCCCAATTCGAAAGTTCACTAATGATCTTAAGAGGGAACGAAGTCGAAGGAGTTTCTTCCAGTTCCAAGCCACCTGCGAAGTAGCTCTGATAGTCCAAAATGAACGGTGGATAGCCGAGTGTTCAAAAGCCATTGTACCCAAATAGAATTTGGGTCGCGTGTGATCAGGCACCAAATGTGTTTCAGTAAGAGGGCCTTGTTATCAATCTCAATAGGCCGTATTGCGAAGCCTCCCTCGGCAGTCGAAAGGCAGATGTCGGCCTAGGCGACCTTAGCCGAAGATCCCGCCCACTGAAATCTACGTATATGCTTTTTGATTTCTTGGATGATTCCCTTTGGTAATAGAAAAACACTGGACCAGTAAGAATGAAAGGCAAGGAGGACAGACTTGATTAATTGCACCCGGCCGGCGTACGAGAGAGATTGGTTTAGCCACGATCCAAGCCACCTATCAATTCTTTGAAGGAGGCGCACAATCAACAATAGATAATCGACCCGTGATTAGGGGAAGTCCTAGATATCGAACGGGTAAATGGCCCTCTTCAAATCCCATAATTCCCGCGATAGCGGTGCTCATCCCAGCCGCTCTCTTCGAGAGGAACATTTGACTCTTAGATGGGTTGGCCTGGAGGCCAGATAGCACAGCAAACTGACCCAAGCCCTCTCGAAGAACAGAAACCGAATGAGTGTCCGCATGGCAGAACAGTAAATGGTCGTCAGCGAAAGTTAACATAAAAAGGGAGGTTTCAGCGCAGTGCCAATGGTAATTAAACTGTTCGGAATGACGAATCTTCCTATCAAGAATGCCATGCAGTACCTCCATAAACAATGTGAAAAGGTACGGGGAGATCGAATCCCCTTGCCGAAGGCCACGTCGGCCTTTGAAGAGACCCTCTGCACGGCCATTAATATTGAGCGAGAACTGGGTAGTCGTGAGGCATTCGCGAATCCAGCGGATAAATTGTGTCGGAAAGTGCATGGCGGTCAGAGTTGCGATGATGAAATCCCATTCGACCTTATCATAGGCTATTGCTAGGTCGACCTTAAAAGTTACCCTAGCCGGCAACTGCATACTCCTGTAGCCCGAACAGATCTCCTGAGCGAGGAGGATATTATAGCTGATTCGTCGTCCTGGAATGAAGGCCGTTTGTGCAACATCCACCAAACCAGAGAGGTGAGGCTTGAGTCGATTGGCTAGCACTTTGGAAATCGCCTTATATATGACATTACAGCAGGAGATGGGGCGGAAATCCAACGGGCATACGGGGTTCGGCACTTTAGGGATGAGAGTAATGAGTGTACTATTGATCTCTTTAAGTAGGCGGCCCGTATTGAAGAACTCCTTCACAGCAGTGGTGATGTGCGGTCCGATAATCCCCCAGGCGGCTTTATAAAAAGCCGCATTAAAACCATCAGGTCCCGGGGCCTTGTCGTCAGTAATGGAAACGAAAGCTTGTTTGATTTCCATATATGAGAACGACCAGATAAGATCAGTAGTAGCGTCATGAGAGAGGGTTCGCGAAATAAAGTCCCGCACATCGGGAGGTGGCGAGGCAGATGGTCGCGATGATCGTCCTAAAAGGTCCTCATAGTAGCGCAGTAGAACAGGTGTGACTGCATTTTCCCCTTCATGTAAGTTGCCCGCTTCGTCCTCGATCGAGAAAATGCGATTGGCCACGCGCCGTATACTAACCTTCTTAAAGAAGAAGGCCGTGCAGCGATCGCCATCCTTTAACCACATCATCTTCGCTTTTTGTCATAAAGCTTCATATTCCATTTCCACTGCCTTTTCGTATAGGTGTCGACAGAGTCTTTCCAGCTGATGAAATTGGGTATCATAGTGATGTGCCGCAGCAAATACTTGGGCGATATCGAGGAAATCCTTTTAGAACATTGTGATGTAAGATACCTTTTGCACGGCGCAGATTGCGGAAAGGTCCCTTAAGTTTCTTTAGTCGTTGAATAACAGAATACATGGGAACTCCGTCTACATGAGAATTCCAGGTGCTCTCTATCGACAGAAAGGCAGGGTCCCGAGTGAGCAAATTATCAAAGCGGAAGCAAGTGTTTTTGGGTCTAACACTGTCCGGATTTTCAAGGATTAGAGGCGAATGATCTGAGGTACATGGGAGCGTATACCGAGTATGTTCATAGCGCGAAAACCAAGTTGGGTTAGCAGCCATCCGGTCCAAACGTTGGCAAATTCCCGCGTCCCCGCTCCTCTGTTTGTACCAGGTAAAGGACTGACCCGTCATGGGTAAGGGAACAAGGTCAGCCTGTGTGAAGCAGCGGCTCATGTCCTCAAAATCAGCGCTTTGTGGCGCCCCCCGCAGGCGTCATGCGGTCCAAGGATGGCGTTGAAATCTCCCATAACCACCCAGGCATCATCTATTCTGTTTTTTGACATGAGGATCAGATTTTCCCACAAGTCGCGACGATCCTCCCTTCGATTCAAACCGTAAACAAAGGTAAAGTTGAAGTCTGAACGAGTAGCCAATGAGTGAACCTTGCGGTGGACAGCTTGTGTCGTTGTCCCAATGATAGTAACCATAACAAAAAGGGGATCCCATCCCACCCAAATGCGTTTACCGGGTCCGTCGTCGTAGTCGAAGAACCAAGACCATTGTCGGATGTCATTAGCAATGGAGTCAGCATTCAGAGCAGAAACTCGTGTTTCAAGAAGTCAAATAACATTTAAATCATAACGTCCGATGAGAGCACCGACCTCATGACAGTGGTCTCTCTTATGGAGACCACGAACATTCCTTACGACCGTAGGTATCATTGGCAAACAAGGGGCAGGGCTGCTTCTTTAGGACCCTGTAATTGGTTGTTTCCATCGTCAGGTATGTCACTTAGGATAGCAAAAGGGTTGGAAGAGGTAGCTGCCGAGTGGGCATCATGTCTCAGATGCCGACCCGTTCATCGGAGTTCCCAAAACATTAGCAAGCTCCTCACGTGGCGGCGGTGGAGTTCCCGCACGCCTAAAGCTGGTGGAAGTCGAAAAGTCGCGCAGTGGCTGTGTGCTAACAGTGTAACGCCGGCAGCGACCAATGGGAGCTTGAGCGTTCGGCGTGGTGTCCTGTTGGGGGCGCGGTGTGCTAACCTGTTGGGCGATTGGAGCGTTGTTAGCAATGGACGGCTGGGTACCTCGCACACGAAGAGTTGGAGATAGGCTGTTAGGGTTTAACGTGTATGGAGAGAAAATTCCTAGAGAGAAAAGCTAGAGAGAGAAACTATTATTGCCCTCAAATTTCATGAGTACACGAGATCATAGGCACTTGAAAATTATACATGCTCCGAAAATAAAGCAATCAATTTGCTCCGAAAATTTCACGGGTACACGACTTCAAATATATACACGTACATGTTGTGTGTTTTGTGTTTGTTGTGTGCGGTCGTTTTTGTTACTAAACTTGTCCTCAAGCTCCTAAGACTTAGTCTTAAAACTTGTATGGCCGTGTGGGATAGATCATGATGTATGGGCCAGAATCCGACCCTGGTCGTGTGTTATATTTCTACTTACGAAAACTAATGTCTTCAACATATTGAATAATATTGTCATTTGTTCTATTTTATCACAATAATATTGTTTTTGTAGACCTTTTTGGTCCAAATGATTATGAGAGTTTTGATTATTCCAAGTAATTATGTAAATTGGGGGGTACAAATTAGAAAACTCGATATGCATGTTATGTGATGTTTAAGTATGTGAAAATGTTCGACTAAGAGCTTGAATGTGATTGAACTAATAAGAAAATCGAATTTGTGTGATCTTATGCTTAACTGGAATATTTATGTGATCACCTGGTTATGAACGTTTTCGTATGAACGGAATCTCGTTGCGTGCTATATATGGAAAATATAAGTGAAATGCAAACTGTCTGCGAGATTGAGTTATTTTAGGAAATAATATCGATGTGATCACCCGGATACGAATGACTATGCTGTATATATGGAAAAGATATTCTGATTGAGCTGAAACGTGATTGATCTATTTTAGGAAAGAATATCAATGATATATCCGTTGAATGCGATATTATGTGACTCTTAAATCAGTGAATCATGATCTTGCTTTCCTTGTGCGACTTAGGATTTATATTATGGAAAGTGATTAATTGATTGGGCTTATATGTGGTATGATGCTGATTGAGTCTATTTATGGAATGTGCTGAAATCGGATGAGATCACCATACATGGAAAGTTATGCTTTGCATTATACTCAGTAGATCAAATCTTTCTCTGTGCGAATTAGCTGTCATATTTTGGGAAAGAAATCAGTTGATTGAGCTTACCGTTGAAAATATGCTGAGTGGAATATATGTGGAATATGCTGACGAATGGATGAGATTACTGCGGAATGAATGTTAATCTGTGGTAATTTATGGTAAGTGATCATGCATGACCGTTGAGCTTAATTGGTTTATTCTTGGCATGATTGGTTGAGTTAATGCACGTGATTATTGAGCTTTATCTTGCATATTCTGTGCTTAACTTTCCTTGTGAAGTGTAGAAGCGATTATTGGACTATATAGAAGAGAACACTTCACTTTGAAGGGTACACACAACGAACACACAAGCAAACGAATCCCTTAGAGTTCTTGAGCGAAATTTGCGATTCATTCGTAGTTTGTGGTTGAGCTAAATCTGCGAATCTGTACCCTTTGAGCGATCTTTAGTATCACCCTACCCTAAAACCCTTGTCTTCGGACGTGTTGTGTCTGCGGGCACGTTGAACGCACAAAGGAGCGCGGTTGGAGTCTTTCGCACGTGGAGGGATGAATTTGGTGGATTCGGTGGCCCTTCGGTAGCAAGCTGCATCCAGTCGGGGAATAGGTTTCCTGGGTTAACGACGTGGATCGAAACTTGGCGTGCGATAGCCTAGGTGGAGGTCTAGTTTCCAAAGCGCTTCGGTTGTGTAAGGGTCAATCATTTTGTAACCATAACCGGTAATACCTAGTGATTGATTGGAATTCTTGGGGAGATAACACCCCAAGGACAGGATTAAACCCCAGTTGGAGATATAACCTGTATAAAAATCTCGTCTCACTTTACTTTCTGCTATTTACTTTACTGTGAGACTGTAATACCAATAAATTAATACAGTATCTTGAATTTCAAATCTTCGAATTAAAGGAATTAATATTCGAATGGCCCAAAAGAACATGTGTTCAAATAGGAAAGTGATCGAAAATAATATTTAACCTAAGTGCTTTAGCTCAAGAATCAAAGCCCAATAATAAGTAAGTACTAAAATAATATGACCCAAAAGTAAATTATTACCTAGGCCCAAACGATTAATGGATAGGAATGAAACGTTCTTAATAGCAAGGGAAATACACATGTATATGTACAATAATAATGGAGCAAAGTTTCGTAGGATATATGGGCTAGGTTAGAAAAGTTTGTGTTGTATCTATGTAATAGTTTGTGTTCATATGTGTGTATATATATATATATATATATATACTATTAAATGAATAATATTAATCCCCAAAAGTCTCAATGGCAATGAAGGGTTTACGTGGGGATATATATCCACAAGCATACATGTATAAATATATATTTATATTGTTAATCATAACTAATGGGTAGATAAGGATGGACATATGAAACTAGTATAATATATGGCACATAGGAACGAATTGACATAATTTTCTTAAGTGTGAGGAAATCCTTGTCACAAACGTTGCCTCCTCAATAATTGAATCCAATTACCATGTCATAAAAGGACACCCACAATTAAATAAGAATGAGGAAAGTTATGTATGATGTGTCCTAATCATAAAGGGCAAATCATTGTTTTTAACCAAAGAGGGAAATGGCATATGGCCTACTTGTCCTACTAATCATTTCACAATAAGTTTTGAACATTTGATCAAGAACAAAAGTAAAGGATTTCGTCCAAAGCAAGATGACTACTTTATTAAATAATGCTTATTGTTACGATAAGAGCACAAGGAATTCGTTACTTTTATGTCACCACCATTAGAGGTGTTCAAACGGTTTGAAAAACCGTAACCAAACCGTAACCGAACCGTCGGTCAACGGTTCGGTTAACCGTGGTCAACGGTTACGGTTCAAACCGTAACCGAACCGTAAATTATGAAGGTTCGGTTACGGTTCTTCATTTTACTAACCGCAAACCGGCGGTTATAACCGGCGGTTAACCGTCTTTTAAATAATAATTAAATATATAATTTTATTGCTCTTGTCATAATATCTAATGATAATTTATTCACCATATTTAATTTTTATTTTTGTTTTATCAACTATCATAAAAATGACTTTAGAAAAAGAAGAATATTGAGTGATAAACATGATATTTAGAACTATGCCTACGACGAATGTCCGTCAAAGATTTTCGAATCGAAGAATGAATGTTAATCATAATATTTTTTAATATTTAAGGTGTAATTTTTTTTTCAAATGTTGAAGGTTATTATATAAATTCTAACTTGGAATGGAAATTTTATTTTTTTACATTTTATATATTAATATCAAATTTTTTACTATATTTAAATTATTATAAAAGAAAGAAAATTCTAAAAAGGAATTAGAAAAAAAAACCGTAAACCGGCGGTTCAAAACCGTAACCGTAACCGGCTTGGCCGGTTCAAACCGTAACCGTAACCGTGATTACCACGGTTCGGTTACGGTTAGACGTTTTTATTAACCGTAAACCGGCGGTTCATAACCGTGAACCGTAACCGTAACCGTATGAACACGTCTAACCACCATGATCCTTAACAAAACATACAAGCTAAAGATAAGGTTGGACCATTTCTCAACTCATCATTAACCAAAATAATTGAGAGGGAGAGAAATTGTAGAATAAAAGCAACAAGGAGAAAGAACTTACGAATGAACTCAAAACAACTCACTCACGAAAGAAGAAGTTGAAGAGGAGATATCCAAACTTAAGAAACTCAATTTGACAAGAAGTAAATTCGAAAATCTGATTTTGAAGCAAGGTATATGAACTATTTATTATGTTTAGTATGATTAATTTAAGGTTATCATGTTTGAAATTTCAGATTTTTGAGTTAGTCATATTAAATGTATGTTAATGGTTATAGGAGCATTTCTATATTAGAACAACGAATAAAAGCTTTAAAGTTCAACCTATTAAGTATATGATTAGTTTGCACTTATGATGGATCTTGATAGTAGTAAGCTTTATGACATTAAGAAGTCTTGTGTATTATACTATTCGAACTTGATATTCCCAGTTTAGGCATAAATTCGGCATTATACACATCTATGGAATATAATTAGGGTTTTCTATGGGCTTATACTTTTGAGTTTTCATTATTAATGGGTGATTAAGTGATTTTGATCTTAGGAATTTTTGGCACTTATGCTGATTGTTGGGAAGTTTTTAATATCATAGGTTTGTTATTACTAAATTTTCTACACATGCTTGAATGTATTATATTCCGAGTAGTATACGACTAGTCTTTGAATATAGGACGGATCGACTCTAGGTTTCGGCAATGACCAATACATGTGTATATATGTTTTTTTTTTAACTTATATAATGTTTCAATGTGTTGGTGGATTTTTTTTAATATGAGAGTTGGGATTAATTTGAGATATTAGGATATTGTAACATTGGATGTAGAATTTTAGGGTTTTCGACAATTAGGGTTCGAAAATATTCATGTTAATTTGATCTAATAGATATACTAATATGAGAATATTTTTACGTCCAAAAGGTCCAGAGGTTCAGAATATTAAGGAACTACCGCTTGCAAAACTAAGGACGACAGGTAGGTGAAATATTCACCTACGACACGTAAACTATTATGTGTTTTTATGTGTTGTGTGTCTTTATTTTTCACGCATGCATGTTTTACATTATATATGTGAATATTTTTATTCGATTTAAATAAATTGTGTATATCATGCAATTATCTGTCACGTGCATTTCATACTAGATCGAGAGAAGTTTAGACCATATGGGTCGGTGATGAACTGAAATCGTATGCACCGTATTGGAGACGGTAACGCTTTCATAAGTGGGGTAGAGAATGATTTTGTGATTGGTGATTCGTTGGAGAGTCGGGGTTAGTACTCAATATGGCACCTGACGGCAGACATGTGTGAGCGTTCTGTCAACTAGACAAATGCGAGCGCTTTTGTCTACCCGGGCGTGAACTTGCCGAGGTTTGACCGTCTTATATATATTATACGGAAGGAGCGACCTGGCGTGAACTTCTAGAGTAGGCTACCGTTATTGTGAGGCATGCGAGGTGTCGTGTCTAACCTAGGGCCCTAATTTGAGAAATAATAAATTAGCGTGAGAAAAAGAAAGAGCTTGCATATTAGGTGGGATATCGGGTTTGGGATTGAGTGCACGATTGCATCATGCATTATTTCATCTACTGGGCAAGGAGCTCAGTTTACGTGTTGTAGGTACTGACGAGCCCGATGTGGACACATGTCGAAACTAACGAGGTTGGTGGCGGTGATCCATGGTCTTTTGAGGGCAAGGCGGTACATGGATGTGACCTGTGGAGAGGTTTCAGTGTGTCATGTGTGTCAATAAATCCAATTTGAGTGTGACTGTTAAATATGACGTGTGTGAACCGTGTGCGCGTGTAGAATATTTTTATTCCACTGCAATATATTTTATTTCGCGAGGATAATTTTTATTAATTGGGTCTTCCGCGGTCTTCCTTATGGAAAAATCCGCCATTATTTTTATTTAAAAGTGAGGGTCGTTACAGTTGGTATCAGAGCGTTAGGTTTACGTGTTCTGAAGACTGTCCATGTACTGCCGCTCAAAAGCCTGGAGAACCAGCCTCGCCTGTAAGTTTTTTTTTATATAACTTATGTGATTATGCGTTATTAAAGTGTGTTGTATATGTGATGAATAGATCATTATCGAAAATGAGGCGAGGGCGTAGAGAAAATGGGGGAGAGTCAAGCCGTAGGGGCGAATCTGAGTCCCCTGCGAGTGAGCGTGATTCCATGATAATGCGCTTAACCGAACTGATCCAACGTTAGTCAGACCAGATAAATGAGTTGATACAACACCGCAATTCATTTGAGCATCGCTCCTCCCCGCAACCAGAACGTGTCGAAATTATCGGAGAACGTTTCAGAAAACTAAATCCTCCGACATTTGCTGATGCCACTAACCCTGTAGTGGCAGAAGACTGGTTACGTACGATCGAAGACATGTTCATCTATAGCCGTGTGCCAGAGGAGGAGAAGGTTCTTTGTGCCATCTCCATGCTAAGAGGAAACGCTAGGTTTTGGTGGGACACAGTGAAAGTACTAGAGAACCCAGTGACGATGCCGTGGGAGCACTTCAAGGAGTTGTTTCACAACAAGTACTTCTCAACCCATGAACAAGAACGAAGGATGCTCGAATTTATGAACCTGAAGCAAGGAGGGAAATCAGTTGCGGAGTATATCCGCAAGTTTGAGGAGCTGTCTCGTTTTGCCCCTCACATGGTGTCCACTAATCTGTTGAAGGTGACGAGGTTCATAACTGGCCTCAAACCTGAACTTTATCGAGACTTAAGTATAACGGGAGTCCGACAGCTGGAGTTTACACAAGTAGCGGAGCGGGCAATGATTGCGGAGCAGGCGGAGGCACAGATTGTGGAGGCCCAGGAGGCAAAAAGAAGACATGAGAATCAGCAAGGAGGAGGAGGTGATCGCAAGCGCCAATTCTTTGGCAAAGGCCCTGGCAAAAATAATCAAAACAACCGACCGGGCCAACAGAACTGGCGCCCAATGAACCAAGGGCCAGCAAATATTTTGACTCCAAACCCCGCGCCTCGATGCCAACAACGCGGGCGTTATCACTTCGGAGTCTGCTTTAGATCCGGTTCTAACCCAGGCCCTCAGTGCTTTCGATGTGGAAAGAATGGTCATTATGCGAGGAGCTGTCCGGAGAACCTACCCGTGAATCCGACTCAACAGCCAGTTCGACCTCCATCGATTCCAGCCAGGGTTTTCACCATGACGAACGAGGAAGCAGAAGCAAACCCAGCGGTGGTGACGGGTACGTTGAACATCTTTCACGTGCCTACGTCTGTTCTCATTGACTCTGGAGCCACACATTCGTTTGTGTCGGCTAAGTATGTGGAAAGAGTAGGAATATATCCTACCCAGTCTGAATGCTGTTATGTAGTGATATTACCTCACGGGGGTCCAATTCAAACCAACAGGGCAGTACAGAAATGTCCTATAAACATCGAGGGTAGAAACTTAGAAGCTGATCTGATTGTGATCCCGGTGAATGATTATGACATCATATTTGGGATGGATTGGCTTTCGAAATATAGAGCCGTGATTGACTGTGCTAAGAAGATAGTGAAATTTCAATTGCCTGAGGATGAGGTATTTACTTTTTCGGGTAAAACGAACCAAAGTTGTATTCCTCAAATTTCGGCTTTTAAGGCTCAACGACTTTTGAAATCGGGTTGTGAATCTTTCTTAGTATGTGCGATAAAGGCGGAGAAAGCCCCTCTTCCAGAATTGAAGGAGGTGCCAATAGTAAATGAGTTCGCCGATGTATTTCCCGATGATCTCCCGGGGTTACCCCCTGATCGAGAAATACAGTTCACCATCGACCTAGTGCCAGGAGCAGGTCCTATCGCTAAAGCCCCTTATCGATTAGGGGAGCACCAATATTGTTTGTGAGAAAGAAAGACGGATCGATGAGGATGTGCATCGACTACCGGGAGCTTAATAAAATCACGATTAAGAACAAGTATCCATTGCCTAGGATAGATGACCTGTTCGATCAACTGCATGGTGCTAAGGTATTTTCAAAAATTGACCTTCGTTTGGGGTACCACCAGTTAAAAATTCGGGAGTCAGACGTCCCAAAAACGGCATTTCGCACGAGGTACGGCCATTATGAATTTTTGGTCATGCCTTTTGGATTGACGAATGCACCTGCAGCCTTTATGGACTTGATGAATCGAGTTTTTAAGGATTTTATGGACCAGTTTGTTATTGTCTTTATCGACGATATCCTCATTTATTCCAAGTCAAAGGAAGAACATGCAGTTCATCTACGAAGTGTATTAGGAATTCTACAAGAAAAACAACTTTACGCCAAATTTAAGAAGTGCGAGTTCTGGCTAGAGCAAGTAACCTTTTTGGGACACGTTGTTTCTGGAAATGGAATTTCCGTAGATCCTAGTAAGATCGAAGCGATAAGTAATTGGCCACGACCAACTACCCCCACAGAGATCCGTAGCTTCCTAGGGCTCGCGGGTTATTATCGGAAATTCATTCTGGATTTCTCCAGTATTGCTTCGACGCTCACAAATCTAACTAAAAAGAACGTTCCATTCAGATGGACGGAAGCCTGTGAGCAGAGTTTCCAAGAGCTTAAAAAGCGGCTAACTACAGCCCCAATCCTTACGACACCTTCGGGAACTGGAGGATTTAAAGTATAGAGTGATGCCTCGAAAAATGGGTTGGGATGTGTACTGATGCAGAATGGGAAGGTTATTGCATACGCCTCCCGACAATTGAAGGAATACGAGAAGAATTACCCAACTCACGATCTTGAGCTCGCAGCAGTGGTGTTCGCTTTGAAAATATGGCGGCACTACTTGTACGGAGAACGGTGTGAGATCTTTACAGACCACAAGAGCCTGAAGTATTTCTTCACACAGAAGGAGCTGAACATGAGACAAAGGCGGTGGTTAGAACTCGTGAACGACTACGATTGTGTAATTAGCTATCACCCAGGGAAAGCGAATGTAGTCGCGGACGCTTTAAGTAGGAAAGCTGTAAATGCAGAACTTCACCATCTTGGAGTAGAAGTAGTTGCGCAGGGGGAAGTGGAGACGAAATTAGCGGCATTGACCCTCCAACCAACACTACTCGAAAAGATCACCTTAGCTCAGAACGAAGACGAACTATACATAAAGATCAAAGACAAACAAACAATGCCGAACGACTTTAAAATCAAGGAGGACGGAAGTCTTCGATATAAAAATCGGTTGTATGTACCTGACAACCAAGAACTTCGACGAACAATAATGACAGAGGCACATGCAGCCCAGTACTCGATACACCCAGGCGCCACGAAGATGTACCGAGACCTGCAAATAAATTACTGGTGGCCTGGGATGAAGAAAGACATTGCAGAGTTTATAAGTCAATGCCTAACGTGACAACTCATAAAGGCCGAGCACCAAAGACCAGCAGGAATGTTGCAACCCCTGCCAATCCCTGAATGGAAATGGGACCATATCACCATGGATTTTGTCGTTGGTTTACCGAAAACGGTGAAAGGTCACAACGCTATTTGGGTTATAGTTGATAGGTTGACCAAGTCAGCCCATTTCCTACCCATAAGCTCGACATTTTCCTTGGAGCGTTATGCAGAATTATATATTCAGGAGATAGTTCGACTTCATGGGATTCCGAAATCGATCGTCTCGGATAGAGACTCGAGATTCCTGTCAAACTTCTGGAGGAGTTTACAAAAGGCAATGGGAACTCAGTTATCATTTAGTACCGCATACCATCCCCAGACCGATGGGCAGTCAGAGAGAACAATCCAAACCCTGGAGGATATGCTACGCGCGTGTGTGCTAGATTTCAAGGAAAATTGGAGCAAATACCTACCGTTAATTGAATTTTCCTACAACAACAGCTATCACGCTACGATAGGAGTGGCCCCGTACGAGGCATTATATGGACGGAAATGTCGATCACCAATTCATTGGGATGAGGTTGGCGAAAGAACCTTGTTGGGTCCTGAGATGGTACGAGAAATGACTGAGGCAATAGTCAAAATTCGAGAAAGAATGCGGACTGCTTAGAGTCGTCAGAAAAGTTATGCAGACCATAGACGAAGGCCACTAGAGTTTGCAATAGGCGATTGGGTATTTCTAAAAGTATCCCCTACAAAGGGCGTGAAACGATTTGGGAAGAAGGGCAAACTAAGCTCTAGATTTATTGGTCCGTTCAGAATAATTAAACGAGTTGGTGAAGTTGCATACCAGTTAGAACTACCGACGACACTCCCACAAGTTCACGACGTTTTTCATGTATCGGCATTAAGGAAATATATTGCGGATCCGAGCCATGTATTGAAGAATGAAGTTCTCTACCAACAGTTAAAGCCAGACTTAACCTATGAAGAACAGCCGGTAGAGATTTTAATGAGAGAGATAAAACAACTTCGGAATAAAGATATTTCGTTAGTCAAGGTGTTGTGGCGAAATCAGTCAGTTGAAGAGGCCACGTGGGAAAGAGAAGATGAAATGAGAAGTCGTTATCCCGATTTATTTCTAATGGCGTAATTTCGGGGACGAAATTCTTCTAAGGGGGGAGAATGTAATACCCATAAATTAATACAGTATCTTGAATTTCAAATCTTCGAATTAAAGGAATTAATATTCGAATGGCCCAAAAGAACATGTGTTCAAATAGGAAAGTGATCGAAAATAATATTTAACCTAAGTGCTTTAGCTCAAGAATCAAAGCCCAATAATAAGTAAGTACTAAAATAATATGACCCAAAAGTAAATTATTACCTAGGCCCAAACGATTAATGGATAGGAATGAAACGTTCTTAATAGCAAGGGAAATACACATGTATATGTACAATAATAATGGAGCAAAGTTTCGTAGGATATATGGGCTAGGTTAGAAAAGTTTGTGTTGTATCTATGTAATAGTTTGTGTTCATATGTGTGTATATATATATATATATATATATACTATTAAATGAATAATATTAATCCCCAAAAGTCTCAATGGCAATGGAGGGTTTACGTGGGGATATATATCCACAAGCATACATGTATAAATATATATTTATATTGTTAATCATAACTAATGGGTAGATAAGGATGGACATATGAAACTAGTATAATATATGGCACATAGGAACGAATTGACATAATTTTCTTAAGTGTGAGGAAATCCTTGTCACAAATGTTGCCTCCTCAATAATTGAATCCAATTACCATGTCATAAAAGGACACCCACAATTAAATAAGAATGAGGAAAGTTATGTATGATGTGTCCTAATCATAAAGGGCAAATCATTGTTTTTAACCAAAGAGGGAAATGGCATATGGCCTACTTGTCCTACTAATCATTTCACAATAAGTTTTGAACATTTGATCAAGAACAAAAGTAAAGGATTTCGTCCAAAGCAAGATGACTACTTTATTAAATAATGCTTATTGTTACGATAAGAGCACAAGGAATTCGTTACTTTTATGTCACCACCATGATCCTTAACAAAACATACAAGCTAAAGATAAGGTTGGACCATTTCTCAACTCATCATTAACCAAAATAATTGAGAGGGAGAGAAATTGTAGAATAAAAGCAACAAGGAGAAAGAACTTACGAATGAACTCAAAACAACTCACTCACGAAAGAAGAAGTTGAAGAGGAGATATCCAAACTTAAGAAACTCAATTTGACAAGAAGTAAATTCGAAAATCTGATTTTGAAGCAAGGTATATGAACTATTTATTATGTTTAGTATGATTAATTTAAGGTTATCATGTTTGAAATTTCAGATTTTTGAGTTAGTCATATTAAATGTACGTTAATGGTTATAGGAGCATTTCTATATTAGAACAACGAATAAAAGCTTTAAAGTTCAACCTATTAAGTATATGATTAGTTTGCACTTATGATGGATCTTGATAGTAGTAAGCTTTATGACATTAAGAAGTCTTGTGTATTATACTATTCGAACTTGATATTCCCAGTTTAGGCATAAATTCGGCATTATACACATATATGGAATATAATTAGGGTTTTCTATGGGCTTATACTTTTGAGTTTTCATTATTAATGGGTGATTAAGTGATTTTGATCTTAGGAATTTTGGCACTTATGCTGATTGTTGGGAAGTTTTTAATATCATAGGTTTGTTATTACTAAATTTTCTACACATGCTTGAATGTATTATATTCCGAGTAGTATATGACTAGTCTTTGAATATAGGACGGATCGACTCTAGGTTTCGGCAATGACCAATACATGTGTATATATGTTTTTTTTTTTAACTTATATAATGTTTCAATGTGTTGGTGGATTTTTTTTAATATGAGAGTTGGGATTAATTTGAGATATTAGGATATTGTAACATTGGATGTAGAATTTTAGGGTTTTCGACAATTAGGGTTCGAAAATATTCATGTTAATTTGATCTAATAGATATACTAATATGAGAATATTTTTACGTCCAAAAGGTCCAGAGGTTCAGAATATTAAGGAACTACCGCTTGCAAAACTAAGGACGACAGGTAGGTGAAATATTCACCTACGACACGTAAACTATTATGTGTTTTTATGTGTTGTGTGTCTTTATTTTTCACGCATGCATGTTTTACATTATATATGTGAATATTTTTATTCGATTTAAATAAATTGTGTATATCATGCAATTATCTGTCACGTGCATTTCATACTAGATCGAGAGAAGTTTAGACCATATGGGTCGGTGATGAACTGAAATCGTATGCACCGTATTGGAGACGGTAACGCTTTCATAAGTGGGGTAGAGAATGATTTTGTGATTGGTGATTCGTTGGAGAGTCGGGGTTAGTACTCAATATGGCACCTGACGGCAGACATGTGTGAGCGTTCTGTCAACTAGACAAATGCGAGCGTTTTTGTCTACCCGGGCGTGAACTTCCCGAGGTTTGACCGTATTATATATATTATACGGAAGGAGCGTGTTGGTCCGAGATTACGCCAACAATACGACTTCGGACGGATTAAACACGCCGAAAGATCGAGATTTAAGAACGGGGCGTGTGGGGCTTGGTGGTGTTCTTGAGGAGACTCTCTCACTCTAAAATTGTTTATTTTCTTAACACACAAGCACACCTAACTATGTGTTAGGGTTTTCCTATTTATACCACAAGTTGGTATATAATAGGTGGGCCTCTTGTGAAGGCCCATTACATGAATAACTAAGAACTAACTCAATTAAGAGCTAGCCCAAAGTTTAATAAAGCAAATCAACAAAGATAATACAATGAAATTGAACACTACAAAATATTTCCTAACAATCTCCCCCTTAGTGTTCAATCTTCAGTTCAGCGCGGGATATCTTTGTTGGGCATATTGGAGATCTCGATTCCTAGCAAACTCCCCCTACAAGGGATATCTCCTCTTCTTGCGGAGGCATTGATGGCTCGGCTAGGACTCACTTGTTAAGATTCTCCAATCTTCTTCTTCTTGGCGCCGGATTTGTCGTCTTCGAATGGAAGTTGTCTGGTTCGGCCTCGAAGATGACTCGTCTGGCTCCAGAAGAAGGTAGGCGTGGGGCGTAAAAAATGTGCCAAGGCTCCATTGAAATGTGACTTTTCAAGAGTAGGGAGCTCGATCTTCAGAGTGGTCAGCGCAGTGGTGGCGGAATGTGGTGGATGAGATGTGCCATGGCTCCTTTGAGTGTTCCATTATGAACATAATAGCCTGACACATAAGTATGTGCGCGGAGGTAGTGGAAGCCTCCGGCGGGGCGTAGTTGGTGGAGGTGGTGGAGTAGGTGTTGTGAGAGGTGGCATAGGTGGTGTGAGCGGAGGTGGATGATGGTTGTTGCTGATGCTACTGTACGATCTTCAACTCAGTTCTTCTCCTTTACTCCCCCTTGAGATGATCTCCGTCTTTGGGACCGTCACGTCGTCCGTGAGACGAGTCTGCCTCTGGTGTTGATGGTGGTGATGATGGTGTGGTGTGGTGTTGAGTGAGGCAATCAAGTGGGATTCTCAGGAGTAGCAGCATTTGGCTTTCCTCCAAGTTCATTTCGAAACTTGGAAGAGGCGGAGCAGCATGTGGTGGCGTGAGCGTAGGCGTGGTGGAGTGGTGTCGGTGATGGAACCTTTTCCTTCATAGATCCTCGTTGAGCGCACGTGAGCGTAGGCGTGGTGGAGTGGTGTCGGTGATGGGACCTTTTCCTTCATAGATCCTCGTTGAGCGCGGCATGGAATGTGTAAGTTCCTCGCTGATTGCTATGAGTCGGGGCTCCATCACGAACGGGGTGACTAACCAGACGGGGGTCACACAGACGCTCTGTCGTCATAACATCGAAACACGTGTCCGATGTGCCGCCTGTTTGCACAGGACAGAAAGAACCGGAGAGCCACAAAGGCTTTCCGTTCGCACGGACGATGAGACAAGCTCGTATCCGTGGCCCATCGACAGTTGTGGTGAGGGTGTCTGTCGTGGGTCTTCCGCTCTCGGTCACAAGGACGTCATCAAGCGTTCGGGCAAGTTCACGAAGAACCTGCGGTGCGAAAAGAGTGTTTGTGTCCTAGAAATTGGAAAATTTCGGTGGGTGAGGACACTAGACTCGACGTGGGTGGAAGAGGTGCAGTGAGAGGCGGGGCACTGCATGTTCAACATCAACCGTCTCCAAGTGGGGCGGTGATGGCTAACGTGGTTCCTCTTGTGCGAATGAAACAGCTATCTGCGAAAGGATAGCTGAGTGGTTGGGAGGGGTTAATTGCGCGGTTGGACCAGATGCCGCGACTTCTACTCGGGAAACGAGCGAGTCGTCTCCTGTACCTATGGGCGAGGTCCGGGTTGTGGTGAGATATGACAGAGGAGTGCGATCATGTCGTCGTTGGTTCGCAACTCCTGCAAGTGACTTACGTCATCCTCCCGAGATCGTTGATTGGATCTTTGCGTGGAGGAGGATGTCGCGCGACCTAGACCTAGACTAGAGAGGCTAGGGTAGGCTCGTTCCTGGGTTAGGATCAGGGGGGTTTCACTGATCCATGGGAACTATGGTGGCGTGGCGTGATCGCGTTGAAAGGCGACCACGAGTGATGTCGACGAGGGTGGCCCAAAACTGTTGATCAGACACTTCTGAGACTCGTCAGGTGGTGGTGGTGGTGAGGGCGTAAAGAGGATCACGGTGGCTTAGGACGTCTCCATGTAGCGCACCATGGTGGAATGGATGGCAGTGGGTGGACGGTGGAGTCTGGTACATGAGATCCACATCGCCTAAGCATCCAGATTAGATGGCGCGCCCACTGATGGTTGGTTGATCTCTTGTCAACCGTTCTTTGTAGGTCCGGGTTCTGCACGGATTTGTACAGAAGTCATGATGGTTGCTCGCTTCTCTGACATCCCTTCATGCACGTGGAGCAACCCGTGTAACGTGCATGATGGGGTTGGTTGCTCGCAGTGCATACCGGTCATGAATGTGGAGCAACCCATGTACCATTCATGCCGGGGTGTGGTTGCTCACGTCGTGTACCAGTCATGTATGTGGAGCAACCCAGGTACCATACATGCTGGGGTGTGTGAAATTGGCATTTGGAAATTCCGCTCCAAAAAGTTTTGGGGTGACCTAAACTTTTTCTATAATGTGCCAATACCGTCCTAGGTCGATTGTTGGGTACGGTGATCGTTGCCGCGTTTTGGATTTGCCTTCAAAAATTTCACAAAAACGTCGTCTATACCGAAAATTTTGGCCCAGAAAAATTTTATTTCGGAAAATTTTAAAAGTGTAAAATAGACAAAGTCCAAAGGCCTTAGAAAACTTTTTTTTTTTTTTTTTTTTTGCTCCTTAACCTTATTTAATCCGAGGGGGGGCCAGAAATTTTGGTGGTCAAAAACGTTTAAGTGCAATTTTTAAAGAGTGATTTTTGCAAGATTTGAAGCTAAAAATTCGAGTTTGGATCAAGTTTAAAGGTTTGGTGCAAATTTCTCGGGGGTGCGAAAAAATGGTGTGAAAATGTGCGAATGATGTTGTCCCGAGAAATTTCGTTGTGAGAGTGAGTTGCGAAAATAAGGAAATTTCGCATTCAGAGTAAATTTTCGCATGTACAGTAAAAGTTTCGCATATCAAGAAGATTTTCGCATGTACTGTAAAAGTTTCGCATGTACTGTAAAATTTTCGCATGTAGTGGAAAATTTCTCAGTTTGACTCAGCCTTAGAAAATTTCGCGGTTTCAAAGTTTCGCGGTTTCAAGAAATTTCGCAACCTGGAAAGATTTCGCGGTTTCAAAATTTCTCAACTTGGAAAAAAAATTTCGCGGTTTCAAAATTTCTCAACCTGGAAAAAAATTTCGCGGTTTCAAAATTTCTCAACATGAGAAAAAAAAATTCGCGGTTTCAAATTTCTCGGCCAGCGAAAGTTCCTCGGCCAGCGAAATTTTCGCATGCAAACTTTCTCGGGTATGAAACTTTCTCGGCCAAGAACAGTACTATTTCATTGCGCGACTTTTACCAGAAAAATGACTCGTTTTCACTCAAATCTCACTCAAAATCGACGAAACTTGTTCCAAAACACCAGAAAAACATTCCTAAACACATAATCAACCTTTGGGATGTCTAAAAACAACAAAACGAGTTCGAAATCGCCCAAAAACTGAAAGTGACGAAAATAATTTTTCAAGCAATTTTTCACTCAAATCTCGCTCAAAACAAGCAAATCCGGTCGCGTTGGGCTCTGATACCACTTGTTGGTCCGAGATTACGCCAACAATACGACTTCGGACGGATTAAACACGCCGAAAGATCGAGATTTAAGAACGGGGCGTGTGGGGCTTGGTGGTGTTCTTGAGGAGACTCTCTCACTCTAAAATTGTTTATTTTCTTAACACACAAGCACACCTAACTATGTGTTAGGGTTTTCCTATTTATACCACAAGTTGGTATATAATAGGTGGGCCTCTTGTGAAGGCCCATTACATGAATAACTAAGAACTAGCTCAATTAAGAGCTAGCCCAAAGTTTAATAAAGCAAATCAACAAAGATAATACAATGAAATTGAACACTACAAAATATTTCCTAACAGAGCGACCTGGCGTGAACTTCCAGAGTAGGCTACCGTTATTGTGAGGCATGCGAGGTGTCGAGTCTAACCTAGGGCCCTAATTTGAGAAATAATAAATTAGCGTGAGAAAAAGAAAGAGCTTGCATATTAGGTGGGATATCGGGTTTGGGATTGAGTGCATGATTGCATCATGCATTATTTCATCTACTGGGCAAGGAGCTCAGTTTACGTGTTGTAGGTACTGACGAGCCCGATGTGGACACATGTCGAAACTAACGAGGTTGGTGGCGGTGATCCATGGTCTTTTGAGGGCAAGGCGGTACATGGATGTGACCTGTGGAGAGGTTTCAGTGTGTCATGTGTGTCATAAATCCAATTTGAGTGTGACTGTTAAATATGACGTGTGTGAACCGTGTGCGCGTGTAGAATATTTTTATTCCACTGCAATATATTTTATTTCGCGAGGATAATTTTTATTAATTGGGTCTTCCGCGGTCTTCCTTATGGAAAAATCCGCCATTATTTTTATTTAAAAGTGAGGGTCGTTACAGAGACAAACCCGGAACACGCGCTAATATCTAGGCGATATCGTAGCAACCATTTCTGAAACTAACGTGATATTTTGAAACAGGGTTAGGGAGATAACATCAATACTCATACTGATTTCAGGGAAATAACACACTCTGCAATATCTTCTTAAAGAAAAGTATTTTTCAAAGAAGAACAAGCCAATTTTTTTTATAGCCTAATTCACCCCCCCCCCCCCCCTCTTAGGCATATTTTACACTTCAGTTTTGTTCAATTTCCTATAGCTAGCATGTATTTATATATAAGTACATGAAATGAATAGACAAAATATTTCATTTAACTTTTTAGTTAGGACTTCTACTTGTGCTTTATTCACTAGTACAGTCGCCACTTTTGGCGACTGTTGTTATTAGTCATGAGCAATCGTTAGTCGGCGATGCCGAGAGCACCGACGGCAATAGGTCGGGCTATCGGCATCCGTTGCTATCCGACGCACATAGCCTAGGTATCGGCGACTGTTGTTCTAACAACAGTCGCCGAAAGTGAATTTTTTTTAAACAAAATAGGCATCGGCGGCTGTTGTTATAGTCGCCAATAGCCGAGGTATCGGCGACTGTTTCAGCTTAACAACAGTTGACGAAAGTTAAAAAATAATAAAAAAAATAATATAGTGCATGGGCGACCGTTTTTGGCTAACAACGGTCGTCGATGACTAATTTTTTAAAAATATTCTATTTATTTTTTACTACCCTAAAAACCTGTATAAGCAGCCCGACAATCCAAACAACATTCCAATGATACACGACACAGATTGGAAAGTTCAACTCAATATAACCATTAACAATAACCATGTCAATCGCATAATTACAAAATAACATAAAGTCTCAAGTGAATTACAAAACAATATGTAGTCTTAACCTAAAACGATGTGCTCTCTTGCCGACATACTTCAATGAAGTACTTCGCCCACAACTCTCGAACTTCCTCATGCGTTTCTTTAACGTAGACGGCTTGTTCCAATACCTAAAGCATTAACACGATTAATAAAAGTTATAACTGAAGATATTTGATGATCAATGCTTTAAATTTATCATACCTTTGTCAGATTTTGCCGCTGGTAGCCGACATCTCTCGCAATGTCGTACATGTAGCGCATGACGAAGTTTCCACATAGTTGACTATCAACCGGTTGGCGTGGGCACAAACAAAGATCATATTATATATTTACCTATTATCGTTATAATTTCAATAGAAATCGCTCAAAAGAAATGCGAACCTGTGAAGCTTTCCAAGTAGTATAGGAAGACTTCTTCTTAATTAGAGACGCTCCAAATCGAATATAAAACATGCCCAAGCCTCAAATCGAGTAAATTAAGCAATGAAATCGCACAAAACAACTCCAAACTCGAAAAAATCGAGCTCAAATTAAGTCCAAAACACCAAAATTTCGCCATTTTCGCATTAATAAAGCTCCAAATCAACCTCAAATCGAATATAACACAAGCCTAGGCCTCAAACAACAGAAACTAAGCCATGAAAACGCACAAAACAACTACAAAGTCGAAAAATTTGAACTGAACGTAAGCCCAAAAAACCAAAATTTCGCCACTTTATCGCATTAATAAAGCTCCAAATCAACCTCAAATCGAATCTAACACAAGCCTAAGCCTAAACCTAACCTCAAATCGCAGAAATTTAGCCCCGAAATCGGATGAAATTCGAAAACCATATTTTCAAAAATCTCGAAATTTCGATAATGAAAGCATCAAATCGAAAGCTTGAAAGGAAATGGGTTGTGTGGCGTTTTACCGTGTTCTCCTAGCTCGAAATCGTGGGAAACCAAGCAGCTTGTCGCCGGAAATCGCCCTTGAATCGCCGAGTTCGCATCTGTAATGGAAAAACGAAGGGTTTTTTGGTTTAATTAAAACCCATTGGCGACTGTTGTTACAAGAAACAGTCGCCAAAGCTCAAGAAATAAAAATAATAATACAAATCGGAAACTCATCGGCGACTGTTGTCCGCAGTAACAGTCGCCAAAGGTAAAAAAGTAAAAATAAATAAATATGGCTAAATAATCGGCGACTGTTGTTCGTAGTAACGATCGCCAAAGGTTTTAAATAATAAAAAAAATAATAACAGCTCATTGGCGACTGTTGTTCTGAGTAACAGTCGCCAAAGTTCATAAGATAAAAAAATAAAAAAAGAAAAACTTTGGCGACTATTACTTAGAGACAATAGACGCCAATTGTGCATGTTAACTATCGGCGACTGTTGGTGGCTAACAACAACCGCCGATAGTACCATAAAAATAAAAAAAAATAAAAAATGTTTCGCGGGCAATATAGGCGTTCGTTTCTCCACAACGGACGCCCATAGTGCCAACGCCAATTCCTATTTCTGTAGTAGTGATTATACATGAATATATATTTATATACACACGCCCACATATTATTACATGTGGCCACTATTGTAAAACTCGCCAAGGTGGCACTCAGGTGCTAGGCGGCCCCGTCTGAGGGATTTTCGGTTAGGCGGCTACTTAATTGGTGGAACAGATTAATCGGTGTTGGCGGCTAGCTAGGCAGATGGCTAGGCGGCCGATGGTCTCAAAATTTTTTATAACATTTTTGGCAAAAAATTCTGAATACATTTTTTCTTGAAAAAATTTTCTAAATACAAAAAAATTATCCGGATTGACATTATTTATTTAAATAGATAAATGTGATATACCTTTACTTGTGTATATTAGCATATAAATAATAATAAATTATGGGTATACCGACTAATTTTCGCATAGAAACCGTATAGGTGCGCCCAGCCCGTGTAGACGCTAGGCCCCCTCGGGCGTCCGACTAGTGCCTAGCGAATTTTAACATTGCATGTGACTATTTCGTACTACAACACATCTACAAACAAAATGTATGGATGACTCTATCATTATGAATATTTATAAGGTGAATCTATAGAACAATACCCAATTGGATAAAATTTTACACATAGGTACCCATGTCAGAAAATTTTACAGATAGGTACCCGATTTAATTTTTACCAGTTTCTTTAGTCATGTCGTACCTTCCTGTGTGTATATTGCGTACCATAACACGTTGATATAGGGTACCTAAATATAGCATACGTCGTACCTACGGCATACCTGTGTGTTACATAGGGCGTACCTAAATATAGCATACGTCGTACCATTTTTTGTTATGTAGGGTATCCAAATGTGTTGATATAGGGTACCCAAATGTGTTGTATGGTGTACTTTCGGGGATCGGGTACCTATGTGCAAAAATTTATTCTGTTAGGTACCTACATATAAAAAAATCCTGACAGGGTACTAAATTACAAGTTTTTATTCAAATAGGTACTTATGTGTAAAGACCCCTATTTATAATTTATTAACCGATAAAATAAACATATAAGAAACACTCAATATCACAAATAATAGAACAAACATTCGCGTTTTCATATGTTAATGTGATTTTCATCGTTAATACGGATTATGGCTTCAAATAAAAAAAAGACCAAACTTCATGGAAGCCAAATGAAGATGGAGTTTGATACAAACACTCAAAGAAATAAGGGGCGATTGGAGTTAAGGACCAAATATAGTTTGAAGTTGGGGTTCAGGCCCTTGTCAGAAACCAATTAAGTTTTAAGGACCAATTCTGTATAAAAATTAGTAAAAAGGACCAAAAATCAGTTTTGACAAAAATACCCCTGCAAAAATATGGTGTTATCTTTCTACTGTATTCTGTTATTATAAAAGCGTTACCGATGGACTATATAGTGTTATCTGATAGCTACGAACTGGTATTCACATAACAAAAATTTTATCTTTCACAGTCGAAGTTTCATGCGTTAAGATTGTCCTATACAAACCAAGTTGTATGTGTCCTCGAACGTATTTATTATGCACTTTACGTCGTCAATAGTAAGATTATCACTGAGGAATTGTTCGTATTTAATCGACGCAAATCGGGGGGGGGGGGGGGAATAAAATTGTGAATCTTATTATGTTTTCGGAAAAACAATTGCAGCTAATACGTACAAATCGTAGTTACCCATAACCTATAAATTGCGTAGCAGTACCGTGATGGCTCCCTCATTCGCCGTTCCAGGTGAACGGAGATGAAAATATAGTCTTGCAAAAATTTTGGAGTGAACACAAAGCGGTATGAAATGATCATCAGTCATTACTCACTGAGGATTATAGGTATCATTCGAGTTACATCTCTCAATAAAGAAGAGGTACGCTAACATATTGAAGGCGTATGGAAGATCATCTACCCGTTATAGAAGAGCCCTTTTAACGTTATGATCTTCTGGATGCGTTGTTGTCAATTTGATTTGATCCATCGACGTGGAATTTTTCATATTTAAATGACGCAAATTTGGGCAAAAACAATTGCGAATCAAATCAAGTTTGTGGAAAAAAAATCCATCATATTCAAACAAATTGTATTTACACATACCTTTCACAGTCCGTAGCGCCACCGTGCTGGCTCAGTCGTTCGTCGTTCCAGGTGAACGGAGATGAAAACCGATTCTTGCAAAAATTTTGGGGTGAACACTGAGAGGTATGAAATGATCATTAACCGTTACTCAGATAGGATGATAGGGTATCATTCGTCATACATCTCTGAATAAAGAAGAGGTACGGTAACATATTGAAAGCGTATAGCCCGTCAATTATCGGTTATAAGAGGCACATGAACAGTTATAAAGAAGCCCATTAACGTTACGATCTTCCGGATGCGTTGTTGTCAGTTTCGAAGGAAGAGGTATTTGGATCCATCGACGTGAAATTTTTTTGTTTTTAATTGCTGAAAAATTTGGGCAAAAACAATTGCGAATCAAATGAAGTTTTCGGCAACAAAATTCCATCTAATTCAAACAAATTGTATTTACCCATACCCTTTACAGTCCATACCGCCACCGCGCTGGCTCAGTCGTTTGTCGTTCCAGGTGATTGGAGTTGAAAATCGAGTCTTTGCGAAAATTTTGGGGTGAACACGAAGCGGTATGTACTAACTAGTATTAGTTACTTTGTTAGGATGATCGGGTATCACTCGTCATACATCTCTGAATAAGGAAGAGGAACAGAAACTGAAATGGTACGCTTTATCACTTTCAGGTTATTATTGGCATATGAAGTGTTATCCAGGAGCCCTTTAGCGTTACGTTCTTCAGGATGTGTTGTCAGTTTCGAAAGAAGAAGTATTCGGCTCCATCGACGTGAAATTTTTTCGTTTTTAATTGCTGAAAAATTTGGGCAAAACAATTGCGAATCAAATCAAGTTTTCGGAAACAAAATTCCATTTAATTCAAGCAAATTATATTTACCCATACCCTTTACAGTCCATACTGCCACCGTGCTGGCTCAGTCCTTCATCGTTCCAGGTGATTGGAGATGAAAATAGAGTCTTGCAAAATTTTGGGTGAACACGAAGCGATATGGTAGAAGTAGTATTAGTTACTCTGTTAGGATGATCGGGTATCGTCATACATCTCTGAATAAGGAAGAGGTACAGTAACATACTGAAATGGTACATTATATCACTTTCAGGTTATTAGTGGCATATGAAGCGTTATTCAAGAGCCCTTTAGCGTTATGTTCTTCAGGATCCGTTGTTGTCCGTTTCGAAGGAAGAGGTATTTGGATCCATGGACGTGGAATTTTTTCGTTTTTAATTGATGAAGAATTTGGGCAAAAACAATTGCGAATCAAATCAAGTTTTCAAAAACAAATTCCATCTAATTCAAACAAATTGTATTTATCGATACCCTTTACAGTCCATACTCCAACGTGCTGGCTCAGTCATTCGTCGTTCCAGGTGATTGGAGATGAAAATCGAGTCTTTAATTGGAGTGAACACGAAGCGGTATGTACTAACTAAACGGCGCTGTTTTGGGCGGCGACTGACGCCGGCAGGCCGGCATCACCGCCGGGACCAGACGGCGCGTGGATCTCCAGCCCGATGACCCTTCGCCTACCTACTCACTCAAACGTCCACCATCAGCGACCCTTCGTCTTCTAGGCCATTGCTCGATCTGCTATGGACTCTTCTGCTACTGATTTGGAACCTCTCGTGCCTATGTCGGACTATGGAGCCCTTGTGAACAACATCTCTGGGTTCCGCGAAAAATTTGCTGTGAAGGCTTTTGAAGAACTTTTTAATAGGGTTAAAGGGGGTAATACCGGCCACGTCGCCGGCCACCCTACGCCGCCTGGCGCTACCCAACCCGAGCTGGTTACTGCATCACCTGAACCTGCTATGGGCAGATTGGAAAGGGATCGAAATGGGCGCACCCAACAGACCCAGGCGCCTCCGCAGCTCCATCACCGTCGCGCAAGAAGACCCACACACCACCTTATGCCGATTCGGGACCCACGCTTTTATCGCCGTCTCCGTGTTCGCCAGGCCACTCCACCACGTGCCCTAGGCTCAAGGCCGTTCTTGGAAGATTCCTCCGATGAAGGAGGACCGCACATGGTAGCTGCCGTGCTTGCTTAGAATCTGAGCTGCCCTGATAGGGCTGTGTCTATGCCTCGTGTCGCCCCACTTTCTGGGCCTAGGGCTTTGTCTAATTGGCCTCATCCCCCACCGGCGACTATGGCGACAGCCACAATTACCCAACTCACCCCGACGCCCGCCTCACCACCTCAGTCTGGGCCGATCATTGAAGACGCCTCTGACGAAGAAGAACCGATAATTGATGCTGCCCCAGTTTTGGGGACTAGGGTTATGACTAATGGGCCCCATCCTACGCCAGTGATAACAGCGACGACGTCCACGATGGCACATCACACCATGACGCCCACTCATTCTTCCCGGATCGCAAACCATCAACCTAGTGGTTTTTTCTCATGAACCTGCTTATTCCGGGCCTAAGACTGTGATAGATGAACGCCGCCACTTGCCGGAGCAGGCCACCGCTCCGACACGGACGGTTAGTGAGAGAGCTGGCCCTTCCTTTGTTACCGTCCTTCAAGGTGCCAACATTACTAGCAAGCAGCCTTGACGTACCTTCTCGGTGCTCCTCGCCTTAACCTACACTGAACCAACATTAATTGATGGAGAGGCCGTGGCTTGTCAGCCTTGGGCGGTGTCTAGGAAAGGCACGGCTAGATGGGACAATACTCTTGTGGGGTACTTCTTGGGGAAGAGACCATACTTCCCCCAAGTTGAACGATTTGTTCGATCCACTTGGTCTGACCTTGTCGAAGTTCGCCCGACGATCAATGGTTTCTTCAAGTTTCGCTTTGCGACAGCGGTAGCTTTAGCTGCGGTCCTTGAGGGTGGACCACGGCTCAGGCATGGGCAGCCACTCTTCCTTAAGTCTGGCGAATGGGCATGTCCTTTGAGAAGAAGAACCACGCGACTGTCCCATTATGGGTTAATATGCGCAATGTCCCAAGCGAACTGTGGACGCAAGAGGGTCTGGGAATAGTTGCGAGTGTCATTGGGAGGCCTTTATTTGCTGACTCGATAACTGCTACTGGTGAACGGCTGGAATATGCGCGGGTATGCATCGAGAAAAATCTTGAGGAACCGTTTGTTGAGCAGTTCAAAGTTAGAATCCCCACTGAGGATGGAGGATACTCGGGTGACGTGCCATCCGGGTTGCATACGAGTGGAAGCCAAAGCAGTGCACAGTATGCAACGCTTGGACCCATGGATCTGGGAGCTGCCCAATGAACCCGACCAAACAGCAGCCCCGGCCGCAATCTTCGGCGATGGTACCACGACAGAATCAATGGCCAAACAAGCAGGCGCAGGCAACAAGACAGAATCAACGGCCAAAAAAGCAGGCGCAGCTGTAAGCTTTGGGAGCGGCCCCCTAACTCACTGTACGGCAAAACAACCAGCCTAGTACTAACCCACCCACAGGACGGGAATGGCGACGAGTCGCTAACAAGGATAAGGGCAAAGCCATTCTTGTGGACAGGAATCACCCCACGAAATGAGTCGGCCCGCGATAACTTAAAGTCGGCCCGCGACTTCTCTCATAACTCGCAAAATGCGTTAGCCCGCGAAATCTGAACTCTGGCCCGCGCAAACTTATTTTATTCACACATCGAAATTCTTTTTGGGTCCGCGACAAAACTTCGCGACCCGAAAACCCAATCGGCCGAATTTTCTTTTTATTTAAAATCATTTCACTCGATTCGCGAAATAAGAAACGGCCCGCGAAACTCCTTTTAACCCTCATAGTTCGCAAAATAAAATCGACCCGTAACCTAAAATCGCTCGATTCGTCAACCTTCTAATTTGCGAAATAAGTAAAACGTGAAATCGACCGAAACTACCTAAATCCTAATTCGCGAAGTAAGTCAACCCGCGAACCTAAAATCATTCAAAACCTAAAGTCACCCGATTCACATAAACACATAAACAATTGAAAGAACTCATATATTGAGTTCGAAATCACATAATAACACATCATGAAAATTTCATAAAAATCATAAAACCCAACACTATGAACTCGAATGGCTTTTCAATCAAATTCTAATATTTTTACGGAAAGTAATACGGTTTAAAAAGGGTTTGTAGGAGTTAAAAACCATCTACCTATCCTCCAAGCTTAATTTAATGGTTGTTTAAGTCGTCTGAAACAACTCGGGGTACTTCTCACGCATTTCATCTTCCCACTCCCATGTGGCTTCTTCTATTGCCTGATTTTGCCACAAGACCTTCACTAGGGGGATATTCTTATTTCTAAGTCGCTTCACCTCGTACATTAAAATCTCTACCGGCCTTTCTTCATAACTTAGGTCCGTTTTCAATTGCTGGTGAAGTGCTTCACTTCGGAGCACATGATTCGGGTCCAGAACATACTTCCGTAACGTGGATACGTGGAAGACGTCATGGACTTGTGCTAGCAATGTCGGCAGTTCTAACTGATACGCTACTTCACCGGCTCTTTTCAAAATCTTGAAGGGTCCTATGTATCTCGTATTCAACTTTCCTTTTCGTCCGAAACATTTCACAGCCTTCATCGGTGATACCTTAAAAAAGACTTGATCACCTTCCTCAAATTCTAACGGCCTCCGTCTTTTGTCCGCATAGCTCTTACGATGACTTTGGGCCGTTTGCATTCTTTCCGAATTTAACTAACAGATTCGGTCATCTCACGAATCATTTCAGGACCCAATAACGCCTTCTCGCTGATTTCATCCCAATGAACTGGGGATTGACATTTACGCCCATACAAGGCTTCGTAAGGCGCCATCCTGATCGTTGCTTGAAAGCTGTTGTTGTACGAGAATTCAATCAAAGTGAGGTATTTACTCCAGCTTCCTCGGAAGTCCAAAACACACGCCCTTAACATGTCCTCGAGCGTCTGGATCGTTCTTTCCGATTGTCTGTCAATCTGGGGATGATAGGTTGAGCTAAAAGACAGTTTAGTTCCTAAAGCCTTCTGTAAGCTCACCCAGAATTGAGACAGAAACCTTGAATCTCGATCTGAAATGATCGACATCGGAATCCCATGGAGTCGCACTATTTCTTGAATATACAGCTCGGGAACAAGTTTCGTCCACGTGTGAACAAGTTTCGTCCACGTGTAGCGCGAGAAGTCATCGACAATCACAAGAATATACCGTCTTCCTCCGAGTGTTGCCGTAGGCATCGGGCCACAAAGATCCATGTGCAAGAGCTCGAGAATGAGCTTAGAGGATGGCGTTTCCTTGGAGATGTGAGACGAGCGCTTCATCTTCCCCAATTCACAGGCAGAGCAGAGATGCTCCTTATAATAGGACAGCTGAGGTAGACCGTTGACGAGCTTATTCTGGCGCAGTTTGTTGAGAGTCTTGAAATTGAGATGTGAGAGACGTCGGTGCCATAGATCGTTCAACTGGGTGCAGCACGAGAGAGAAGGCATATTGGTTGAGAGGTCATAAGATTGAGTACGTAGAGGTGAGACGTGCGCGTTCCAGAAAGAAGAGGCAGTCCCGAGGCATCGATAATGCTGCAGATGTCAGATTCGAAGAGAACCTTGTATTCTTTGTCGCAGAAACGACCGATGCTGAAGAGATTGTAGCTCAAACCCTCGACGTAAGAGATGCCCTGGATCGTCAGTTTGTCATGGACGAGATCGCCAGTTCCGAGAATTGGCGCCATTTGACTGTTTTCGAAGGAGACCCTTCCAAGATAGCGCTCGAAGAAGTTGCTCAACAGCTCCTTGTTCCCCGTCATGTGTGTGGAGCAACCTGAATCTAGATACCGCACATGACAGACCTGCAATCAACAAACGTTGGGTCCCCGTTTACGGACGGGACCTTCTTGTGATACAAGTAAAATTTTCATGCGCTTAACGGGAAATGTGGGGTCTAAATCAGGTTGCGCTAGATCTAATTTAGATTTCCCGTCGTGATTTGTTTGATGAGGCGGTATTATGGTTTTTCTAACCCATATTTGCCTAACTTGTGCTTGCATGTATGGTGCCTTATGCATGAATTGGCGTGAGGGATGTTGTTGTTGTTTTCGTCCTTCGGTTTTAGTTGCCTTTTGCTTGTGAGCAGTAGGTGACTTTGCTTTTGACGACGAAAGGCGTTTTCGCTTAATCGTAGGTTTAGGCGAAATGGGAGAATGCAAAGGCGTCGCAGAGGAGATTCGCTTGCGTGGTCGAAGTATTGCATGTTCATGTGTTTCATATTCATGAAAGCGTGGGAGAACAAAGTCATTGCAGTAACACATAGACATAAGCTTGGTAAAAGAAAGATAAGTTCTGGTAACATAATTATCTACGTCCTTAAGATATTGAGATTCATTACATAAAGAGGAAAGACGAGTATAGGATGGTCTTTTCTTCTTGTCATCGAAGAGCGGGTTCTCCTCTATTTCAAATGAACTCCCTTCCAGAGACGTCGAACTCACATTCCCTGTATCCATAGGAATACGAGAGTTAGTGTTTGAACAAGTTTCAGCTTCAGGAGTCATCTTCGCCGTCCTCTTACATTTACATGTTTGAGAATCGGGTACTTGACTCGACGTAGAGGGATTGTTCGTATTGTGAAATTGCTCTAGTGTAAAGATTTTGCTAAGTAGATCATCTCGCTCCTTCGCGAAGGCCTTCCGCTCTAATTCTAGTGTTCGTTCTAGTTCTGCTATGACCAGAAGTTTCTCTGGGATATAGATGCGAGAAAGCGCTTCTCGGAAAGCAATTTCCTGTTCTTTGGTTGGAAGTAGAGTCTCGACGTCCTCAGAGAGTGAAGGTTTCTTAGTCTTATCACTAGCATTCAATTCTGTGTAGTCATACGTGATTTTCGCCCAATGAATGTTCTGTTCCCTCTTTTCTTCCGAAAGGACAACGGAGGATGATCTCACAAATGGCATAAGCTGTGAGGGAGCACCCTTTCTTGTTTGCAGGAACGTAGTGCTACACATGTTATACCTTTTAACCATTATCGGCGTTGGTTCGCAATTGCTGGCCAGGCCGATTCCCTCCCAGGCGTCGTAGAATTCTGTTTCCGCCGGTTGGTTCAACTGGCATAAGAGACGTGCATTTTTGTTTCTACCAGTTATGGCCTCCTCTGTACCTCTTCATTTTTCAGGTGTATATTAAGACCGATACCTTTTCCACTCTTCAAAATAACGATTGATACCCAACATATACCTCTTATTTTTCAGCAGAAATTTCTCGGACGAGTTCATTTTCAGGCCCGTTCACCTGGAACGATGAACGATGGAGCCAACGCAGTGGCGCTACGCCATCCACGGGCTATGGGTCACTAGAATTTCAACATAGTAGCTCCAATTTTGGTATTCGATTCACAAATTATTTTCCCCAATTTGCGTCGATTGAATCCGAAAAAATGACGGAACCAAAACATTTAACGGCACAAATGTAACCGAATAACTGCTTATAATACCTTTCCCTGGGAAGCTAAAACATATCGATGATTATAATGTGACGTTAGATGTGCATCGTATAACTTTTGCTTAGGAACTTTCCAAATCCACATAAAATACGATATTAACATTGTAACGGACAGATGACTGTCGATACCAATTATGGCCTTTACTGTACCTCTTTCTCGCGCTGTAATAACGGTTGATAACCAATATTTACCTCTTGTTTTTCAGCCAGAAATTTCTCGGACGAGTTCATTTTCAGGCCCGTTCACGTGGAACGACGAACGATGGAGCCAACGTGGATGCGTTGCGCAATCTACAGGCTATAGGTCACTACAATTTTGACATAGTAGCTCCAATTTTGGTATTCAATTCACAAGTTCTTTTCCCTAATTTGCGCTGATTGAATCCAAAAAAAATTATTTTCATATCCAAAACAGTTAACGGCACAAGAGTAACCGAATATTATGATATTATACCTTGCCCACTGAAGCTTAAAACAAGTTGATACTACTAATGTCACGTTAGATGTTCATCGTATAACGTTTGCTTAGGTATAACTTTTCAAATTACATAGACTACTATATACATATCCGTAACGGATAGATGAATACCGATACCAGTTACGCACTCTTTGTACCTCTTCATTGTTCAGGAATGTATAGCGACCGAAACATGTTCCTTTCTTTAGAAAAACGATTGATACCCGCTATATACCTCTTGTTTTTCAGCAGAATTTTCTCGGACGAGTTCATTATCAGGCCCGTTCACCTGGAATGATGAACGATGGAGCCACCACGGTGGCGCTAAGCAATCTACGGGCTATGGGTCACTACAATTTAAACATAGTAGCTCCAATTTTGGTATTCGATTCACAAATGCTTTTCCCAAATTTGCGTCGGTTGAATCCGAAAAAATACCATGGATTCAAAACATTTAACGGCACAGATGTAACTGAATGTTAGCACATGATACCTTTTCCTTTGAAGCTAAAACAAGATAATGATTCTAATGTGACATTAGATGTGCATCGTATAACTTTTGATTAGGTATAACTTTTCAAATCCACATAAAATAATATATTAATTTTGTAACGGATAAATGACTGCTGATATCAATTATGGCCTCTAAAGTACCTCTTCATTGTTCAGGATGTATATCGACATATACCTGTTACTCTCTCCATTTAACGATTGAAACCCAATATATACCTTTTCAGCTGAAATTTCTCGGACGAGTTCATTTTCAGGCCCGTTCAATTGGAACGACGAACGATGAAGCCAACGCGAAGGCGCTACGCAATCTATAGGCTATGGGTCACTACAATTTCAACATAATAGCTCCAATTTTTGTCATAAACCGAAAAACCTCATGTCATAACATTTGTACGAGTTCATGCATTTATACGAATTCATGCATTTGCATGATTAATTTTCTGATATATATATATATATATATATCGAAAGAATATTTGATTAAGGTATTGTGGTCTTAGATTTTTGAAAGATAGAAACCCTCGTAAATTAGGTTATTGAAAGTAGAGAATTTTGAAAGGGGAAAAGGGTTGGGGTAAGTAAGATTTCGTAACTTTGATTTTAGGAAAGAAATTCCGAAACATGATAATTTCGAAATACAATAGAAGATCGAAACCTAGTTTTTCGAAAGGTTTTGAGGAATTTCGAAACTTGTTTCGAAATTTTCTACTGAAGCCTTTCGAAAATGTATAAATGAGGAAGTTTCGAAATTTTCTAATGAAGTCTTTCAAAAATGTATAAATGAGGAATTAACACCTTAAGTAACCTGAAAGTAATGATTAATACATGGTTTAAGATGAAATTAGGTAAGTATTCTTTTCATTAGTGAGTTTCGAAAGAGGAAGAAATCAAAATAGGATGCAATTCGAAACATAAGAGAACTTCGAAAGTCCAAGTGGAGAATTTCGAAATTTGTTTCGAAATTCTCTAATGGTGAGTCTCGAACTTCTCTAATTGAGGGATTAACGCATGATTTATGATTATTCTTAGGTAAAGGTAACTATTATACATTGAAATGGAATGAGAAACTCGAAACATGGGTAAGCTATAATTTCGAAACTCAAAGTTCGAAACTTAACAGGAGTTCGAAAGGCTAGGTGGAGGATTTCGAAATGGGTTTCGCAAATGTTAATGTTAAGTTTCGAAATTCACTAATTGTGGATTAACATTAAAAGAAATGCTAGAATAAGGGTTAATCCTTGACATGTTTGGTAAATGTCATTATCATTTACACACTTGATATATGTTAAGCAGCATAAGTACAAATCTTTCGAAAGAATTAGTCAAGGTAGTAAGTAATATAAAGCTAAAATAAGTACAAATATTCAAGGGATAACGATTAAAGCGAACCTTACATAGCATGAAACAAAAGAGTAGTTATTAATGAAATAATGAGATACGAATATATATATATAAAAAAAGAGAAAAAAAACTCATTAGATAGTAAGCTTCGAAAGTTAAGTCTAGAGAGAAGGAAGAGGGTTCAAATAGTATTCACAACGTAGCTCTGGAAGGGTATGAGTATTTGTTACGATTTTTATGTTTTAAGTTATGATTTAGGATGTTTTAGTTACTAGCATGACATGAAACTTCACTTGCTCATGCTTGATCTATAAAGTAGGGAGGTGCTTGAGATATTTAATGAAGTTCCTCGTATTCTTGACAATTTAGGGCTATGATCGAAGTTTATAGGATTTGTATATAGAAATAGTGGTTCTATATTGTTTCGAAGGTAGTGATTTTATAAAGATGATTTTCGAAGGATTAGGGTTTCTCAAGATTAACTTTCGAAAGTTATTAATCATGGAATTCTTGAACAGGGGATCTAGTTTTTATAATTGTGATTTTTGAAGATAGGGTTAAACAAGGGTTTCGAAACTTAAGCATATAGGTAGTTCGGAATTCAATATGGGGAAGAGGGAGTAGTTCGGAATTGGTGTATGGAAGAGTTCGAAATTTAAGTATATATAAGTAGTTCGAAAAATCTTAAATTAGAGGAGTAAAGGATTTCGAAATTTAAGAACAGTGGGAAATTCGAAAATTAGGGATGATTCCGAACATTAGTGAGAAATTCGAATAATTAAGTCAAAGAAATTGGAATTAGGTAAAGAGAGAATTTTTTTATTTTTTTTGAATCGGTAAAGAGAGAATTTTGAAACATAAAGTTCGAATTAGTTTTCCGAAAGGTCTTAGATGAATTTCGAAACATAGTTTAGAAATTCTCTAATAATACCTTTCGAAAATCTATAATGAAGTATTAACTTACTAAATAATTAACTTAAAATAATGGATAATATATAGTTGGAGATAAACATTAGGAAAATGTCAACATCTCTTGAGATCATTACACGTTAATAATGGAATTAGAGTACAAAACCTTTTAGTGGGTTAGGTCAAGGAAGAAAGAAATTGAATCTTAAAATACAAACAATTAATTAAGAAAGTGTCCTTACTATAAATGAAGAATTTCGAATGGGATAGAAGTTCGAATGATTGTCTTGATTGCTAAGCGAATTTCATAAGAGCTAAATGAAGAATTCCGAAAGAAGTTTCGAAATTCTTAATGACATATTTCGAAAACCTTAATTAAGGGTTAATAATAAAGAAATGCTAAGAAAAGTGTAATACCTTACTTACGATTAATATTTGGTAAATGTCATTGTCATTAGCAAAATAATGCACGATAATTATAGGAAAAGAACAAGCATTCGGAACGTAAGTCAAGCTAGGAAACTTCCTCAATGCTAGAATAATAACAATAATTGAACTTAGATAAGTACGTGATAATATTATATGACAAATGATATACGAAACTTATAGAAGTTTTAAAACAAAGTTAGAGAGTGGGAAGAAAAGCTAGAACAAGAAGTTCGAAACTAGCTTGAACATGATTAGTAGGTAGAGGTCATGTCATGGTATCTATTTCACAATGAATTAATGAATTTCGAACACGAAGTTCGAAACAAATTTAGTTGATATTTTTACAGTCAAATGCATATACTGATATTCATAATTGCATACATATTACGCACGCTACCTCATTTTAGGGTTTTATATTTACGAAAATTCTATAGGTTGGGAATCTGAAAGTGAAGGGTAACGTCGAATGACGAACGGGGTTTTAAACCATACTGTGAGTATGATATGCAACATGTGTTCCGTTTTATGTGTTTCTATGTGTTTATATGTTATGTTTAATTTATTGATTTATAATTCTGCGATATAAGTGTTATATGAAAGGATTGGGTTTATGGCGTAAGATGTTCTTGTGACAAAGGTGGTTTGATAGATTTACGAATATGTTAATTAAGGATGTGAGTAAAGTATTGTATACATGTAAACACAAAAGAAGTAACTGTTAGTGAATGATCGATGACTTTGTGATTTACATTCTATATGGAATTGACTGAAATTTGTATGGCTGCAACGTGTTTCTATGTGATATATATGACATGAATTGTATGGCTACAACGTGTCTTTATGTGATATGGTTCGATGGATACATGATATACATTTCATACAAGGTTGCATGTATAGTACAGCATTATACATGAAACGTGGTGAAACCGTTATGACTGCTATGGTTTTGGACTACAGTCTACGGTTACATCCCTACAAATCGGGGGATATCTACGGTTACATCCCTACAAATCGGGAGATATATCTACGGTTACAGAGTCCCATGCGGGCCCCTACGGGGTCAGTAGTACGAGTCTAGCCGGTTCATAACGGGAGTATCAAATGTACACGAGCATATAGTATTGCATACGATCTACGGATCTGATTGAAGGAAATGATTATGTGAATTGCATACGATCTACGGATCTGATTGAAAGAAATGTTTATGTGAATTGCATATGATTATGTGATTTTGTGATTGAAATTAAAGTTGAAAGTGAGAAGTTCATATGAATTTCGATGGAAAAGAATGTTTATGGGATTGAAATTTTACGACATTCAATGAAAATGTATTGTTTGATTATTACAGTTTATGAAACTATTTACGTGAACTTGAATGGAAAGGATTTGCTTATTTGTTACAATATTTACAGCAAGGAATATGTGGTAAAGATTGTCTATGTGAATATTAATGGAAAATAATTATTTATATGTTACCATTTTATGTGTGTGTTGGGTTACCCGGTGTCTCCCAGAGACGCCACGTCCCTGGGTACGGTGCGGAACAAAAATTTTCCGGGTTCCCTTATTGCCCTCGTTGCTCGGATCAGAATAGTAACACATACACATGTAATAGGACGGGTCAAACCCGTAGAGAATTACGAGCTGAAGCGAGTGGCAGCTCCTCGTCCTTTTCTCCAAGACTTCATCGATGGTGGTGGATGGCACTAGATCGTCACGCCGACCTCGCAGTGTACCACGGAATCAGTTCTCTAAAGATGGCTAGAGAGAACCGAGCCGTCGCATGGGAGAAAAGTGTGTGCGTTCGGTGTGTGTTTTGTGCCTTGTGATGGACGAAATTTTCACTCCAAATTATGAAATAGAGCTGCCCTATTTATACTATGATATATTTGGAAATCTCTAGGATATCTCAAAGATATGGTTTTCGATTTTGCTCCTTAAGTGGAGAGATTTTGCCATATCTTTCTCTCCCTTATTTAATTCAAAATTCATATAAGGATACTTACCATAATTAGACAACTAACTTAAATACTAAGTCAAACTAAGTATATGTAAATATGGTATAAAATTCGAAACTTAAACCAAGATTAATTTCGAAATTTTCACCTTAAAATAAATAATATTCCAAATACATTGTTTCTATATTTATATTTAATTTTCAAAATTAATTCCCAAGGCATAATTCGAAAATTAGCTTAGGGTCCAATTCCAATTTTACCCTCAAGCCTTTTAAGCACTTGGCCAAGCCCAAGTCTCAAAGTTAGTTTCATACGAAGTCCGACTTCGGTCCATTAAACGGCCCGAGGCCCACTAAGGCGCGGCCGAACGGCCCAAGGCCCGTTAAGGCCCAAAACACTTCCTCTCCTTATCAGTACACCTTGGTGATCCTTTTTAAGCCCGACTCTCTAGGTTCGACTCAATCGGCAAGGGAGGAATCCAAGAGTCCGGCAGTTACCTAGCCAATCCCGTAGTACCGGACCGTAACCCGATTCGAGTGCAAATTTTGACCCAGTCTTTATTCGAGAACCTTACTATAGATTATAGTACTACGTATAAACCCTTCAGCTGTGTCCCAGTCGAGTGAGAGCCATGGTCTATGTCAAACTCACTATACTCGATTCTATGATAAAACGGGGACGAGGCAAATTACCAAACTACCCTCCATGTCTAACATGAGTTAGTTCAATACCTTGGCCAAGGATTTCGTAATTTCCCGTCGTCGTCCTCATAGGACACTTATCTCGATTACTTGTGAGACTGTGAATCCGTACTCGGCGGTCTAAGCCCGGCAATCACAAATCGTCATCAAGACCGCATCTGGCCCGCTGACCCATGCAACAGCAAATCAGGTCGAGGGGAAGCAGTGACAGTCGAGACTTCGAAGTCAACTCCGCCAAAGCCCCTTTCGGTCTAAGGTTCACGTAGACTACTATAGTGTTGTTGTCGGTCATTGAAACTCCTTGAGTAATAAGCCATGTTCGACCGTACGATCCGTGAGTCAGTGTCCATGAAACGATTCAATCCCTTGATTCGACTCGCATCACAAGTTATGACCTCCGCTTCCAAGGGGGTATCGGCACTCGATAGGTCATCGACAAATAAGCCGTAATCGGTTATCCAGCACCCAACTGGAGCCTAAGGCTTACGGACTTTTAATGCTAGAGGTTAAGAGTCCACTGGTGCCTTCCTCTCTTGTACTCATCGAGAACAGTGACTCAACTCAACACATTTGGATTTGTTCATTTATTGCTTTACCGGATGCTTAGTAAAGTACTCTTATATCCAATAAACGAACAACGCATTTCAATAAACACACAAAATATCTTATTACATAAAAGGTCGAATGATAAATAAGCTAATGCCCTATACAATCTAATCCTCGTATATTCGAGGGCATATTCCTAACAGTGTGATGATTGATCTACTGATTTCGAACGATGATTATATGACTCTATGGGCGATGGTTATATGATAGAATTACGTGAACGTTCATGGAAAGGAACTGAATATTTGTTACGATTTTATTTATCTTATATAATTTACTAATTTTACGACCGACGCTTATATGATGCGATTTTGATGGAAAGAAAATGATTATTTGCTACGATGATTATGATGAAATATATGATGAAAATTGTTTACGTGAAATATTGATAAAAAGAAAATGATTATTTATTTTTGTTTTTATTATTGTGATATTATGGAATAACATGTTGCGATCATACTCAGTGAAGTTGTCTCCACAGTTTTGTCGATAACTAATAGGCATCGTAGAGGGCATTTTCTCATAGCGCATGGATTTGAGGTCGGTCGGATACGCTCTCATCCTACTCCCCAGAGTCCATCGTATGCATATACTTTAAGGAACATTAGCAATTTTTGTATAATGCTAAAATAATTATGTGTGATCATATGTACGTTATGTGTGAAAGTGAATAGACCAGATGTACGCGCCGTTATTTTAAAGAAATGGTTATGAAAGGAAAAGAAAGCGAAAAATTTTATGTGAAAAATGTTATAGCTGCGCAAATACGGAAAAAGGAAAACGGGGCGTTACAATTTTGGTATTCGATTCACATGCTTTCCCTAATTTGCGTCGATTGATTCCGAAAAAATTCATTTTCAAATCCAAAACACTTAACGGCACAAGAGTAACTGAATATTATGATTCTATACCTTTTCCGCTGAAGCTAAAACATGTTGATACTGCTAATGCGACGTTAGATGTCCATCATATAATGTTTAGTTAGGTATAACTTTTCAAATCACATTGATTACTATATTTGTACCCGTAACGGATAGATAAAGACCTATACCAGTTATGGCCTCCTGTGTACCTCTTCATTGTTCAGGTATATATTAAGACCGATACCGTTTCCTCTCTTCAAAATGACGATTGATACCCAACATATACCTCTTGTTTTTTAGCAGAAATTTCTCGGACGAGTTCATTTTCAGGCCCGTTCACCTGGAACGATGAACGATGGAGCCAACGCGGTGGCGCTACGCAATTTACGGGCTATGGGTCACTACAATTTCAATATAGTAGCTCCAATTTTTTCCAAAAAACGGGATTCGATTCACAATTGCTTTTCCCTAATTTGCGTCGACTGAATACGAAAAATTCTCATTGTTTTTCTTATATCATTTAATAACTCCGGTAGTAACATAATAGTAATGTATAGTAACACTTCATATCCCCAAATATTTTTAAAATCACGCCCAAAACTCTAGTCGAAATTGGAAATCCCGCCAGAACCCTCAACTCAAACTATACCAAATAAAGAACAAGTGATACCACATAAACTCTTCTGTTTACCTCTTCCTTCACAAATATAGTAACATACGTCTGACCAAAATTACCTCATATGTGTTTAGCGATAACAAAATCTTTGAACTTATACCACTTTTAAGGAGCGATTATGTACTCTATATTTTTCCAGCAATTTCATCTTCAATTCTCATAACCTTCAACGACGAACGATGGAGACAACCAGATGGTGCAGCGTAATGTGCAGGCTATGGGTCGCTCGAATTTATACATATTAGCTGTAATTTTGGCAAAAAATCTGATTCGATCCGCAATTGTTTTTTCTTATTTGCGTCAAGAATTTCGAAAAATCCAATTGCTAATCTCACAATTGATGACGTAAAGATCGTAGTAAACAATGAGAACATATCAGCAGGGGTTGTTCGTAAGAATGTAAATAAGAGGTACGAGAAATTTCGATCGTCAAGCTAAAGTTTTGTTCTGCTAATACAACCCATAAACCCTACAGTGACGCAATATTGGCTTCCTATAACACTTTATGTATCTGCGAAAACAATATCTTTTAAAAAATAGAAGAAAAAAGGTGTCGGATACTTCTTCTTTTAACGGTTTTGCAGGGGTATTTCGGTCAGATCAAATTCTCTAAATTTTCTACCAAATAGGTCCTTAAAACTATATTTATTCTGACAATGGTTTGAATCCAAAAGTAGAAATTTGATGGGGCCTGAACTCTAAAAGCTCCTTAATTTTATTATACCTTATGAGAGTTATTGAAAAAATGCTTGTCTTTTCGGACTTATGTTGGCTTATGTGGATCGGATAGACCCAAGGGACTAGGTGCAATGCATCGACGAGCTTGCGCTTAAGCCCATAGCCGTGCCACACAGGTATGCGTCGTCACAAGGGAGTTATGAGGAGTCTTAGTTTATGCTCTGTTAGGGAGGTTGCGCTCGGTGTACTGGTGACGTAACATCTCGGATGACATGGCGGGGATGAACGTAAGCGAGCCACAGCGGATTGAGCACAATGATTTGGCTTGATCCCCTTTATTGTTTTGATTCACAATGTGATTGTGCTTGTTGTCTGTCTTGATATGATCATAATTTTTATGAGGAGCCCCTTGAATCTTCCGCACTTAGCCTTGGGTCACATTCGGTTCTAGGATCTCGACAAGTACCTAACACAAGTCATTGCAATGTATTGATCTATCTTACCCGTGTTGATGCATATTCGAAGTAAATTGATAAATATATTAGAAATATTTTATGCTCGTATTTTTTTTTGGGGAAACTTCACTAAAAAGAAAACAGAAGTTACAAGATGCTCGTATATTTTAATTCCTTAACATATAGCTAATATTGTTAGGATTTGATTTGATTCTAGTATTGGTATTTATAGGGGTGAACCTCATTACGTAATATATCAATTCATCGTTTTATCGTATCTTTCTTGATTTTATTATTTTCCCGCACATTCAAGCGAAATCGAACAAAATCTTTACTTTGTCCCGCATCACATGTAGTTTTCGAACATCAATAACTTGGTCGTCAAGTTATTATAGCCTTTTATTGTACCCTTACTGTTTGGTACTTGAGTTTGTAATTACAAGGCTTTTATAATTTACTAGGAAACGATGCCGCGCGTTGCGCGGAATTAATGAAACCATAGACCGGGCACCGGATGCATTGAGAAAACTTATTCTGATATAACGATAAATGTCAGCACATACACGTTTAGCTTGGAAGTTATACACAAATAATAAATTAATACAAAGATACGATCATAAATTTTTTACTGCATGAACATGCATAGATATATACACATATGCGTATATACGAAAGTTAAATACATGCATGAGCGTTTATAGCTTAACATATTCTTTAATCAAACTACGATGAACTATTATCCAAGCTGGAAAAAAAATTCGAAGCAGCGTCACCTCTATCTTCTACTATCTGAAAAAAAATGTTGAAGGAAAAACAATAACATAAGTGCCTTCGCTGATGTAACACAAGACATGTATGTTGGATGTTTGAATGAAAAAGCCGCAAAAAACACCGATAAGAAATGTGTACTTCATAAAATAATTCCTTACTATAAGCAATCCACATTTTTACAATATATAATATATGTTTGGATCCCAACAGGTTCCATTAGGCCATAGTATTAGGGCATTGTGCCTGGCCGTTGGCCAATTTTGATTTGAAGTCCTTACCAAAGCGAAGTTAGTCTATGCTATTTTAGGTCATTTAATAAGTAGTTTTCCAGTTCCAAACATTGAATAAGTATGTAATGTAAATGGAGGTAACCTTTATATGAATGTGACATGGTTCGCGTTCTACCGACGGTCTTATCATTAACATCTATTTATAGATGCATTCTTGGAGTTAAAACAACAGGTAGAGTAGAATATATAAAGCATGATAATAAAAGGAAAAAGAACCGGATAGAATATTTCGAATTACCTTCCAGCGCCGGGTGTTTTGGCGGATTTTCCACGAGTCCCATGGAATCAATTATTCTATGGCTTAACTAATGATGGATTTCTAGCCATGTCAGTATTTTTTTGGCTGGAAAAAGATTTCTTGCCAATTGGTTAAATCGTAGACAACGCTTGGAAACTTCATACATTGAGATGGTTTGAAAATTAAAAGATTTAGTACGCCATAGTTGTAACAAATGGATTATATATTTCATCATGGGTAAGCACATCCCCTTGTCACATGTAGCAAAGACATAGTAATTGATTAGGTTTTTTAAACGAACTCCACCACCGTGAACCAATTAATTCGGCCTGAGAGTATAAGCTATAAATATTAGTTGACTTCTGCCGCCCTAAGGACTTCCTGGTAGACAATGTTTTTGGTACGGTTGGTTGTTTGTGCTTGTGGCGACAATGGTCTAATCAATATTTTTATTTCATTAGCTGATTTAGCTCTTGACAACGCGACATATAGCTGCCCATGAGAGAATACAGGTTCCTTTAGATAGATTCCAACAAAATCTAACGTCTGTCCTTGTGCTTTATTAATTATCATTGAAAAACATAGACGAATAGGAAATTCTTTCTTTTAAAATGGATAGATGAAAAATTATTCTGCGGTGATTCTAAGGTTATGCGTGGAATAAACACAGGCTTCCCAATATGTGTCCCAACTGAAATTTCAGCATAAATTACGTTACTGTTAATTTCTTTGCATATGAGACGTGTCCCATTGCAAAGGCCTTCGGTCGGATTAAGATTTCGAAGCAATATATGGGCGCGTTTTTTTAATGTTAGCTTATGAGGAGGGAGGCCATTTTGTGTTAAAGAATGGAATAGTTCTTCTTGGTCCGGAATAGAGGAAACACCTAAACTCTCGTCGTTACTTAAGTATAACTGTTTCTTCACCTGGAAATTTACTAAGTAAGAGATCGTGTACAAGATCATTCCTTGTAGTTAATATTGCTCTTTTCACGAATGATTGGGGTTGAAAGTTTTGTTCTATACTCGGGAAAACGGCATTTATTAGTTTAATGAGGTTTCATCATCTTCAAAACAAATATTTGATTTAGCGGGAATTTGCTCAAGAACATCCAAAACCTCAGTACCATTGCCAAATCTTAATAAATAAGATGAAAATTGAGGATCAAGCAATGCTCGCATATTTTGTTGAAGCTTAAGTTTCTCAAATTGAATCCACAAGGGCGACATAACTATTGAAGCATCTATAATGTCTTCTTTTGTGCCCCTTGAAACGACCGGTAATGTTTGGCGAAAATCACCTCCGAATACAATAACTTTTCCACCGAATATAACATTTGAATCCATGATGTCTCTTAACATTTCGTCGAATTTCTCGATAACACCACGTTTTGCCATTGTGGCTTCATCCCATATAATTAGTTTCGTCACTCGAAGTAGATACGCTAGCGTACTCTGTTTACTTATATTACATGATTTTGAGCCATTCTCATCTAATGGAATTTTAAACCTTGAATGCGAAGTACATCCCCCGGGAAGTAGAGATGCAGTGGCGAGGGCTATATGTCCCGAAGACCTAATTGTGCCTAAAAGGGCTTTATAAAGAAAGGTTTTTCCAGTACCTCCAGGACCATCGACAAAAAATACTCTTGGTATATTTTTATTGACGTGATGTAGTATTTTGTCGTAAGCAATGCGTTGTTCCCTATTTAGTTTCGCAAATGCTGAAATGTCTTCCTCACTTACGATAATGCTTTGTTCTACCCGCAATTCCTTTCTTAGATTATTAGTGGAACACAGTTGTATATCGCCTAGGAAAGGGAAATCTTCTATTCTTTTGCCCATTGAATATAGATGATAGGTAATAGACTCAATTGTTTTGATTTTTATTAATTCAGGAGTAAGAGTTCTATCTTGGTTAAAATCCTCTGAAAGATAATGTTCGAACTTTATCCATAATTCTTTAGGATTACTCGGAGAACAATAAATAAGTAATGTCGCAAATAGTTGTCGCAAAGCAACATGCATCAAGTATGCTATGCTTTCCGCAAGACATTCCTCACATGTATTATTATCCTCCATTAGGCCTAGCCTGATTTTTGTGAGCTAAACCCGTCCAAAACAAAGTCGCTGCAGAATTACAGAGAAGAAAGGAGCACTTTCCCTACGCATGGATCGGCATGGCTGCATCATCGCACCGTCATCATCTTGTTGAATTGTACGAACGATACCTCTTTTTCTTTTTCCTATGCCCGAAATAGCCGCCTTTCGCAGGGTTTATGTTTGATTGCCAAGATTCGGAGATATCAGAAGTTGAAATTTTCGAATGGACGAAAAGGTAATATTGAAAAACAAGTGAACTCGTATTCTGAAACTTGTTTAAAACTAAACAATAAACAAGATGGTGAGAAGATATTAAAGCACACTTTAGTAGAGAGGTTGAATACTTTATGTATTATATATATATTATATATATATACATATATATATATATACTGATATATTGTGGGTACGGAAAATTTTATTAATTGTTTTAATGTACATAATCTTTGTACATGTATACACGCAATGATATAAATGCTACTGACATGGTCCACTTTACTTTTTTTTAAGAGTTACTATAATATTACTTGGGAAATGTAGGCAATGATGGTACTTGGGGACATAGTTGTCCCACCACCAGAATTTTAATACACACCGTCTGACACCAGTAGTACACTTATACTAAATATTATATGCATTTTACATATTAATATTTTTTTGTAAGCGTATATTATTATATATTAATATGGGGAAAGGTACTGACATGCTCCAGTTCCACCATCATTTAAAGCCGTAACCACTTGGTGAAACGAAACTGGCACCATTGCAAAAATATTAGATACTTTAGTGACAAGCCAACGTAATTTTCGTTTGTTATAATAAATAAATGATGGAAACCTACAACCTGTAAATTCAAGTGTCATGCAGCATTGATAAGACTAAATAAGTAACCTGTGACCCATGCTAATAACTGGCCGCATTCACTCTTTTAATATAGTAATAGATATAAACCTAATTATTGAGTGGAAAATGAGGGCATTTGGTTAGTTGATATAAATATAATGTATTTAATTGGTTAGTTAGATATGAGTTTAATAAATGAGTTTTTGGTGAAAATACATTTGTGCCCTCAAATTTCTTTTTTTTTTTGGAATAAGGGTCATTAATTAAAAAGAAAAAGTCAGAGAGTACAACCGCGGACATGAGAGTTCATGCCGCACCAAACCACAACATGCCGCTACATGCCGCAACACAAGAATAACCAAACAAAGCCCACAAAGTAGAAACCTGGGACAGAACCAAGGCGGAAAACAACCCGCCCAGGCCCTATGCCACCCAAACGATGTGCCACAAACGCCTTAACCCCCGGTATTGAAGCTCGTACTTGGCGGGCAGCATGGATAGGTGGAGTTGAAGCATGCCCAGAATCAGTTCTATGACAGCCTCTGGCGTGCGCCGGGTGCCGTCGTGCAGTCTGCGGTTCCGTTCAGCCCAAATGTGGTAGACAAGTGACGAGAGAAGATGGCCGTAGGCTTGGTGGTGATGGTGATTTCCGCGCCACCTAGCTGAAGCCCATCGGATTCCTATGCGCCAGTCACGGTATGGCCATGCAAACCTAGTCTTCTGTCGGAGCACTCGGTGGCACTGTATGGAAAAACTGCAATCAAAGAAGAGATGTTTAGTAGTTTCGATCCCACCATCATCACAGAGTAGACAGGCCGTTGAATTGGCACGTGAGGCAATCCAAGCGTTATCCCTCGTGGCTAATCGCTCACGGATGGCGAGCCAAAGAATGAAGTCGTGTCACGGGATCCTCAAGATACCCCCAAACAGATCAGCCCAAAGGGCCCGAGCGCGTCGAGGCCAAAGAATTTCTTTCACAGTGTGAGCAGCAAATCGCCCATCAGTAGTCCCCTTCCAGCGAAAAAATCGTCATGTTCCGTCGGCTGGATTTGCGGGAGTTCGTCCGAGATTTCGATGAACTCAGCCGCGGTTTGGGCAGGCCACTCCCACCCATCCTGGCTGATAACAGCGCTTAAATGAGAATCGTGGGGCAGACCCATGGCGATTGGTCCCCGAGGGAATCGCTCGATGAGAGGGACTTCCCCCAACCAAGGGTCGTCCCATAACTGAATCGTTTGTCCATTCCCAATTCGAAAGTTCACTAATGATCTTAAGAGGGAACGAAGTCGAAGGAGTTTCTTCCAGTTCCAAGCCACCTGCGAAGTAGCTCTGATAGTCCAAAATGAACGGGTGGATAGCCGAGTGTTCAAAAGCCATTGTACCCAAATAGAATTTGGGTCGCGTGTGATCAGGCACCAAATGTGTTTCAGTAAGAGGGCCTTGTTATCAATCTCAATAGGCCGTATTGCGAAGCCTCCCTCGGCAGTCGAAAGGCAGATGTCGGCCTAGGCGACCTTAGCCGAAGATCCCGCCCACTGAAATCTACGTATATGCTTTTTGATTTCTTGGATGATTCCCTTTGGTAATAGAAAAACACTGGACCAGTAAGAATGAAAGGCAAGGAGGACAGACTTGATTAATTGCACCCGGCCGGCGTACGAGAGAGATTGGTTTAGCCACGATCCAAGCCGCCTATCAATTCTTTGAAGGAGGCGCACAATCAACAATAGATAATCGACCCGTGATTAGGGGAAGTCCTAGATATCGAACGGGTAAATGGCCCTCTTCAAATCCCATAATTCCCGCGATAGCGGTGCTCATCCCAGCCGCTCTCTTCGAGAGGAACATTTGACTCTTAGATGGGTTGGCCTGGAGGCCAGATAGCACAGCAAACTGACCCAAGCCCTCTCGAAGAACAGAAACCGAATGAGTGTCCGCATGGCAGAACAGTAAATGGTCGTCAGCGAAAGTTAACATAAAAAGGGAGGTTTCAGCGCAGTGCCAATGGTAATTAAACTGTTCGGAATGACGAATCTTCCTATCAAGAATGCCATGCAGTACCTCCATAAACAATGTGAAAAGGTACGGGGAGATCGAATCCCCTTGCCGAAGGCCACGTCGGCCTTTGAAGAGACCCTCTGCACGGCCATTAATATTGAGCGAGAACTGGGTAGTCGTGAGGCATTCGCGAATCCAGCGGATAAATTGTGTCGGAAAGTGCATGGCGGTCAGAGTTGCGATGATGAAATCCCATTCGACCTTATCATAGGCTATTGCTAGGTCGACCTTAAAAGTTACCCTAGCCGGCAACTGCATACTCCTGTAGCCCGAACAGATCTCCTGAGCGAGGAGGATATTATCGCTGATTCGTCGTCCTGGAATGAAGGCCGTTTGTGCAACATCCACCAAACCAGAGAGGTGAGGCTTGAGTCGATTGGCTAGCACTTTGGAAATCGCCTTATATATGACATTACAGCAGGAGATGGGGCGGAAATCCAACGGGCATACGGGGTTCGGCACTTTAGGGATGAGAGTAATGAGTGTACTATTGATCTCTTTAAGTAGGCGGCCCGTATTGAAGAACTCCTTCACAGCAGTGGTGATGTGCGGTCCGATAATCCCCCAGGCGGCTTTATAAAAAGCCGCAGTAAAACCATCAGGTCCCGGGGCCTTGTCGTCAGTAATGGAAACGAAAGCTTGTTTGATTTCCATATATGAGAACGACCAGATAAGATCAGTAGTAGCGTCATGAGAGAGGGTTCGCGAAATAAAGTCCCGCACATCGGGAGGTGGCGAGGCAGATGGTCGCGATGATCGTCCTAAAAGGTCCTCATAGTAGCGCAGTAGAACAGGTGTGACTGCATTTTCCCCTTCATGTAAGTTGCCCGCTTCGTCCTCGATCGAGAAAATGCGATTGGCCACGCGCCGTATACTAACCTTCTTAAAGAAGAAGGCCGTGCAGCGATCGCCATCCTTTAACCACATCATCTTCGCTTTTTGTCATAAAGCTTCATATTCCATTTCCACTGCCTTTTCGTATAGGTGTCGACAGAGTCTTTCCAGCTGATGAAATTGGGTATCATAGTGATGTGCCGCAGCAAATACTTGGGCGATATCGAGGAAATCCTTTTAGAACATTGTGATGTAAGATACCTTTTGCACGGCGCAGATTGCGGAAAGGTCCCTTAAGTTTCTTTAGTCGTTGAATAACAGAATACATGGGAACTCCGTCTACATGAGAATTCCAGGTGCTCTCTATCGACAGAAAGGCAGGGTCCCGAGTGAGCAAATTATCAAAGCGGAAGCAAGTGTTTTTGGGTCTAACACTGTCCGGATTTTCAAGGATTAGAGGCGAATGATCTGAGGTACATGGGAGCGTATACCGAGTATGTTCATAGCGCGAAAACCAAGTTGGGTTAGCAGCCATCCGGTCCAAACGTTGGCAAATTCCCGCGTCCCCGCTCCTCTGTTTGTACCAGGTAAAGGACTGACCCGTCATGGGTAAGGGAACAAGGTCAGCCTGTGTGAAGCAGCGGCTCATGTCCTCAAAATCAGCGCTTTGTGGCGCCCCCCGCAGGCGTCATGCGGTCCAAGGATGGCGTTGAAATCTCCCATAACCACCCAGGCATCATCTATTCTGTTTTTTGACATGAGGATCAGATTTTCCCACAAGTCGCGACGATCCTCCCTTCGATTCAAACCGTAAACAAAGGTAAAGTTGAAGTCTGAACGAGTAGCCAATGAGTGAACCTTGCGGTGGACAGCTTGTGTCGTTGTCCCAATGATAGTAACCATAACAAAAAGGGGATCCCATCCCACCCAAATGCGTTTACCGGGTCCGTCGTCGTAGTCGAAGAACCAAGACCATTGTCGGATGTCATTAGCAATGGAGTCAGCATTCAGAGCAGAAACTCGTGTTTCAAGAAGTCAAATAACATTTAAATCATAACGTCCGATGAGAGCACCGACCTCATGACAGTGGTCTCTCTTATGGAGACCACGAACATTCCTTACGACCGTAGGTATCATTGGCAAACAAGGGGCAGGGCTGCTTCTTTAGGACCCTGTAATTGGTTGTTTCCATCGTCAGGTATGTCACTTAGGATAGCAAAAGGGTTGGAAGAGGTAGCTGCCGAGTGGGCATCATGTCTCAGATGCCGACCCGTTCATCGGAGTTCCCAAAACATTAGCAAGCTCCTCACGTGGCGGCGGTGGAGTTCCCGCACGCCTAAAGCTGGTGGAAGTCGAAAAGTCGCGCAGTGGCTGTGTGCTAACAGTGTAACGCCGGCAGCGACCAATGGGAGCTTGAGCGTTCGGCGTGGTGTCCTGTTGGGGGCGCGGTGTGCTAACCTGTTGGGCGATTGGAGCGTTGTTAGCAATGGACGGCTGGGTACCTCGCACACGAAGAGTTGGAGATAGGCTGTTAGGGTTTAACGTGTATGGAGAGAAAATTCCTAGAGAGAAAAGCTAGAGAGAGAAACTATTATTGCCCTCAAATTTCATGAGTACACGAGATCATAGGCACTTGAAAATTATACATGCTCCGAAAATAAAGCAATCAATTTGCTCCGAAAATTTCACAGGTACACGACTTCAAATATATACACGTACATGTTGTGTGTTTTGTGTTTGTTGTGTGCGGTCGTTTTTGTTACTAAACTTGTCCTCAAGCTCCTAAGACTTAGTCTTAAAACTTGTATGGCCGTGTGGGATAGATCATGATGTATGGGCCAGAATCCGACCCTGGTCGTGTGTTATATTTCTACTTACGAAAACTAATGTCTTCAACATATTGAATAATATTGTCATTTGTTCTATTTTATCACAATAATATTGTTTTTGTAGACCTTTTTGGTCCAAATGATTATGAGAGTTTTGATTATTCCAAGTAATTATGTAAATTGGGGGGTACAAATTAGAAAACTCGATATGCATGTTATGTGATGTTTAAGTATGTGAAAATGTTCGACTAAGAGCTTGAATGTGATTGAACTAATAAGAAAATCGAATTTGTGTGATCTTATGCTTAACTGGAATATTTATGTGATCACCTGGTTATGAACGTTTTCGTATGAACGGAATCTCGTTGCGTGCTATATATGGAAAATATAAGTGAAATGCAAACTGTCTGCGAGATTGAGTTATTTTAGGAAATAATATCGATGTGATCACCCGGATACGAATGACTATGCTGTATATATGGAAAAGATATTCTGATTGAGCTGAAACGTGATTGATCTATTTTAGGAAAGAATATCAATGATATATCCGTTGAATGCGATATTATGTGACTCTTAAATCAGTGAATCATGATCTTGCTTTCCTTGTGCGACTTAGGATTTATATTATGGAAAGTGATTAATTGATTGGGCTTATATGTGGTATGATGCTGATTGAGTCTATTTATGGAATGTGCTGAAATCGGATGAGATCACCATACATGGAAAGTTATGCTTTGCATTATACTCAGTAGATCAAATCTTTCTCTGTGCGAATTAGCTGTCATATTTTGGGAAAGAAATCAGTTGATTGAGCTTACCGTTGAAAATATGCTGAGTGGAATATATGTGGAATATGCTGACGAATGGATGAGATTACTGTGGAATGAATGTTAATCTGTGGTAATTTATGGTAAGTGATCATGCATGACCGTTGAGCTTAATTGGTTTATTCTTGGCATGATTGGTTGAGTTAATGCACGTGATTATTGAGCTTTATCTTGCATATTCTGTGCTTAACTTTCCTTGTGAAGTGTAGAAGCGATTATTGGACTATATAGAAGAGAACACTTCACTTTGAAGGGTACACACAACGAACACACAAGCAAACGAATCCCTTAGAGTTCTTGAGCGAAATTTGCGATTCATTCGTAGTTTGTGGTTGAGCTAAATCTGCGAATCTGTACCCTTTGAGCGATCTTTAGTATCACCCTACCCTAAAACCCTTGTCTTCGGACGTGTTGTGTCTGCGGGCACGTTGAACGCACAAAGGAGCGCGGTTGGAGTCTTTCGCACGTGGAGGGACGAATTTGGTGGATTCGGTGGCCCTTCGGTAGCAAGCTGCATCCAGTCGGGGAATAGGTTTCCTGGGTTAACGACGTGGATCGAAACTTGGCGTGCGATAGCCTAGGTGGAGGTCTAGTTTCCAAAGCGCTTCGGTTGTGTAAGGGTCAATCATTTTGTAACCATAACCGGTAATACCTAGTGATTGATTGGAATTCTTGGGGAGATAACACCCCAAGGACAGGATTAAACCCCAGTTGGAGATATAACCTGTATAAAAATCTCGTCTCACTTTACTTTCTGCTATTTACTTTACTGTGAGACTGTAATACCAATAAATTAATACAGTATCTTGAATTTCAAATCTTCGAATTAAAGGAATTAATATTCGAATGGCCCAAAAGAACATGTGTTCAAATAGGAAAGTGATCGAAAATAATATTTAACCTAAGTGCTTTAGCTCAAGAATCAAAGCCCAATAATAAGTAAGTACTAAAATAATATGACCCAAAAGTAAATTATTACCTAGGCCCAAACGATTAATGGATAGGAATGAAACGTTCTTAATAGCAAGGGAAATACACATGTATATGTACAATAATAATGGAGCAAAGTTTCGTAGGATATATGGGCTAGGTTAGAAAAGTTTGTGTTGTATCTATGTAATAGTTTGTGTTCATATGTGTGTATATATATATATATATATATATATATACTATTAAATGAATAATATTAATCCCCAAAAGTCTCAATGGCAATGAAGGGTTTACGTGGGGATATATATCCACAAGCATACATGTATAAATATATATTTATATTGTTAATCATAACTAATGGGTAGATAAGGATGGACATATGAAACTAGTATAATATATGGCACATAGGAACGAATTGACATAATTTTCTTAAGTGTGAGGAAATCCTTGTCACAAACGTTGCCTCCTCAATAATTGAATCCAATTACCATGTCATAAAAGGACACCCACAATTAAATAAGAATGAGGAAAGTTATGTATGATGTGTCCTAATCATAAAGGGCAAATCATTGTTTTTAACCAAAGAGGGAAATGGCATATGGCCTACTTGTCCTACTAATCATTTCACAATAAGTTTTGAACATTTGATCAAGAACAAAAGTAAAGGATTTCGTCCAAAGCAAGATGACTACTTTATTAAATAATGCTTATTGTTACGATAAGAGCACAAGGAATTCGTTACTTTTATGTCACCACCATTAGAGGTGTTCAAACGGTTTGAAAAACCGTAACCAAACCGTAACCGAACCGTCGGTCAACGGTTCGGTTAACCGTGGTCAACGGTTACGGTTCAAACCGTAACCGAACCGTAAATTATGAAGGTTCGGTTACGGTTCTTCATTTTACTAACCGCAAACCGGCGGTTATAACCGGCGGTTAACCGTCTTTTAAATAATAATTAAATATATAATTTCATTGCTCTTGTCATAATATCTAATGATAATTTATTCACCATATTTAATTTTTATTTGTTTTATCAACTATCATAAAAATGACTTTAGAAAAAGAAGAATATTGAGTGATAAACATGATATTTAGAACTATGCCTACGACGAATGTCCGTCAAAGATTTTCGAATCGAAGAATGAATGTTAATCATAATATTTTTTAATATTTAAGGTGTAATTTTTTTTTCAAATGTTGAAGGTTATTATATAAATTCTAACTTGGAATGGAAATTTTATTTTTTTACATTTTATATATTAATATCAAATTTTTTACTATATTTAAATTATTATAAAAGAAAGAAAATTCTAAAAAGGAATTAGAAAAAAAAACCGTAAACCGGCGGTTCAAAACCGTAACCGTAACCGGCTTGGCCGGTTCAAACCGTAACCGTAACCGTGATTACCACGGTTCGGTTACGGTTAGACGTTTTTATTAACCGTAAACCGGCGGTTCATAACCGTGAACCGTAACCGTAACCGTATGAACACGTCTAACCACCATGATCCTTAACAAAACATACAAGCTAAAGATAAGGTTGGACCATTTCTCAACTCATCATTAACCAAAATAATTGAGAGGGAGAGAAATTGTAGAATAAAAGCAACAAGGAGAAAGAACTTACGAATGAACTCAAAACAACTCACTCACGAAAGAAGAAGTTGAAGAGGAGATATCCAAACTTAAGAAACTCAATTTGACAAGAAGTAAATTCGAAAATCTGATTTTGAAGCAAGGTATATGAACTATTTATTATGTTTAGTATGATTAATTTAAGGTTATCATGTTTGAAATTTCAGATTTTTGAGTTAGTCATATTAAATGTATGTTAATGGTTATAGGAGCATTTCTATATTAGAACAACGAATAAAAGCTTTAAAGTTCAACCTATTAAGTATATGATTAGTTTGCACTTATGATGGATCTTGATAGTAGTAAGCTTTATGACATTAAGAAGTCTTGTGTATTATACTATTCGAACTTGATATTCCCAGTTTAGGCATAAATTCGGCATTATACACATATATGGAATATAATTAGGGTTTTCTATGGGCTTATACTTTTGAGTTTTCATTATTAATGGGTGATTAAGTGATTTTGATCTTAGGAATTTTTGGCACTTATGCTGATTGTTGGGAAGTTTTTAATATCATAGGTTTGTTATTACTAAATTTTCTACACATGCTTGAATGTATTATATTCCGAGTAGTATACGACTAGTCTTTGAATATAGGACGGATCGACTCTAGGTTTCGGCAATGACCAATACATGTGTATATATGTTTTTTTTTTAACTTATATAATGTTTCAATGTGTTGGTGGATTTTTTTTAATATGAGAGTTGGGATTAATTTGAGATATTAGGATATTGTAACATTGGATGTAGAATTTTAGGGTTTTCGACAATTAGGGTTCGAAAATATTCATGTTAATTTGATCTAATAGATATACTAATATGAGAATATTTTTACGTCCAAAAGGTCCAGAGGTTCAGAATATTAAGGAACTACCGCTTGCAAAACTAAGGACGACAGGTAGGTGAAATATTCACCTACGACACGTAAACTATTATGTGTTTTTATGTGTTGTGTGTCTTTATTTTTCACGCATGCATGTTTTACATTATATATGTGAATATTTTTATTCGATTTAAATAAATTGTGTATATCATGCAATTATCTGTCACGTGCATTTCATACTAGATCGAGAGAAGTTTAGACCATATGGGTCGGTGATGAACTGAAATCGTATGCACCGTATTGGAGACGGTAACGCTTTCATAAGTGGGGTAGAGAATGATTTTGTGATTGGTGATTCGTTGGAGAGTCGGGGTTAGTACTCAATATGGCACCTGACGGCAGACATGTGTGAGCGTTCTGTCAACTAGACAAATGCGAGCGTTTTTGTCTACCCGGGCGTGAACTTCCCGAGGTTTGACCGTCTTATATATATTATACGGAAGGAGCGACCTGGCGTGAACTTCTAGAGTAGGCTACCGTTATTGTGAGGCATGCGAGGTGTCGAGTCTAACCTAGGGCCCTAATTTGAGAAATAATAAATTAGCGTGAGAAAAAGAAAGAGCTTGCATATTAGGTGGGATATCGGGTTTGGGATTGAGTGCACGATTGCATCATGCATTATTTCATCTACTGGGCAAGGAGCTCAGTTTACGTGTTGTAGGTACTGACGAGCCCGATGTGGACACATGTCGAAACTAACGAGGTTGGTGGCGGTGATCCATGGTCTTTTGAGGGCAAGGCGGTACATGGATGTGACCTGTGGAGAGGTTTCAGTGTGTCATGTGTGTCAATAAATCCAATTTGAGTGTGACTGTTAAATATGACGTGTGTGAACCGTGTGCGCGTGTAGAATATTTTTATTCCACTGCAATATATTTTATTTCGCGAGGATAATTTTTATTAATTGGGTCTTCCGCGGTCTTCCTTATGGAAAAATCCGCCATTATTTTTATTTAAAAGTGAGGGTCGTTACAGTTGGTATCAGAGCGTTAGGTTTACGTGTTCTGAAGACTGTCCATGTACTGCCGCTCAAAAGCCTGGAGAACCAGCCTCGCCTGTAAGTTTTTTTTTTATATAACTTATGTGATTATGCGTTATTAAAGTGTGTTGTATATGTGATGAATAGATCATTATCGAAAATGAGGCGAGGGCGTAGAGAAAATGGGGGAGAGTCAAGCCGTAGGGGCGAATCTGAGTCCCCTGCGAGTGAGCGTGATTCCATGATAATGCGCTTAACCGAACTGATCCAACGTTAGTCAGACCAGATAAATGAGTTGATACAACACCGCAATTCATTTGAGCATCGCTCCTCCCCGCAACCAGAACGTGTCGAAATTATCGGAGAACGTTTCAGAAAACTAAATCCTCCGACATTTGCTGATGCCACTAACCCTGTAGTGGCAGAAGACTGGTTACGTACGATCGAAGACATGTTCATCTATAGCCGTGTGCCAGAGGAGGAGAAGGTTCTTTGTGCCATCTCCATGCTAAGAGGAAACGCTAGGTTTTGGTGGGACACAGTGAAAGTACTAGAGAACCCAGTGACGATGCCGTGGGAGCACTTCAAGGAGTTGTTTCACAACAAGTACTTCTCAACCCATGAACAAGAACGAAGGATGCTCGAATTTATGAACCTGAAGCAAGGAGGGAAATCAGTTGCGGAGTATATCCGCAAGTTTGAGGAGCTGTCTCGTTTTGCCCCTCACATGGTGTCCACTAATCTGTTGAAGGTGACGAGGTTCATAACTGGCCTCAAACCTGAACTTTATCGAGACTTAAGTATAACGGGAGTCCGACAGCTGGAGTTTACACAAGTAGCGGAGCGGGCAATGATTGCGGAGCAGGCGGAGGCACAGATTGTGGAGGCCCAGGAGGCAAAAAGAAGACATGAGAATCAGCAAGGAGGAGGAGGTGATCGCAAGCGCCAATTCTTTGGCAAAGGCCCTGGCAAAAATAATCAAAACAACCGACCGGGCCAACAGAACTGGCGCCCAATGAACCAAGGGCCAGCAAATATTTTGACTCCAAACCCCGCGCCTCGATGCCAACAACGCGGGCGTTATCACTTCGGAGTCTGCTTTAGATCCGGTTCTAACCCAGGCCCTCAGTGCTTTCGATGTGGAAAGAATGGTCATTATGCGAGGAGCTGTCCGGAGAACCTACCCGTGAATCCGACTCAACAGCCAGTTCGACCTCCATCGATTCCAGCCAGGGTTTTCACCATGACGAACGAGGAAGCAGAAGCAAACCCAGCGATGGTGACGGGTACGTTGAACATCTTTCACGTGCCTACGTCTGTTCTCATTGACTCTGGAGCCACACATTCGTTTGTGTCGGCTATGTATGTGGAAAGAGTAGGAATATATCCTACCCAGTCTGAATGCTGTTATGTAGTGATATTACCTCACGGGGGTCCAATTCAAACCAACAGGGCAGTACAGAAATGTCCTATAAACATCGAGGGTAGAAACTTAGAAGCTGATCTGATTGTGATCCCGGTGAATGATTATGACATCATATTTGGGATGGATTGGCTTTCGAAATATAGAGCCGTGATTGACTGTGCTAAGAAGATAGTGAAATTTCAATTGCCTGAGGATGAGGTATTTACTTTTTCGGGTAAAACGAACCAAAGTTGTATTCCTCAAATTTCGGCTTTTAAGGCTCAACGACTTTTGAAATCGGGTTGTGAATCTTTCTTAGTATGTGCGATAAAGGCGGAGAAAGCCCCTCTTCCAGAATTGAAGGAGGTGCCAATAGTAAATGAGTTCGCCGATGTATTTCCCGATGATCTCCCGGGGTTACCCCCTGATCGAGAAATACAGTTCACCATCGACCTAGTGCCAGGAGCAGGTCCTATCGCTAAAGCCCCTTATCGATTAGCACCAAACGAGTTAAAGGAGTTAAAAGAACAACTAGAGGAGCTGTTACAGAAGGGATTTATTCAGCCTAGCTTTTCACCTTGGGGAGCACCAATATTGTTTGTGAGAAAGAAAGACGGATCGATGAGGATGTGCATCGACTACCGGGAGCTTAATAAAATCACGATTAAGAACAAGTATCCATTGCCTAGGATAGATGACCTGTTCGATCAACTGCATGGTGCTAAGGTATTTTCAAAAATTGACCTTCGTTTGGGGTACCACCAGTTAAAAATTCGGGAGTCAGACGTCCCAAAAACGGCATTTCGCACGAGGTACGGCCATTATGAATTTTTGGTCATGCCTTTTGGATTGACGAATGCACCTGCAGCCTTTATGGACTTGATGAATCGAGTTTTTAAGGATTTTATGGACCAGTTTGTTATTGTCTTTATCGACGATATCCTCATTTATTCCAAGTCAAAGGAAGAACATGCAGTTCATCTACGAAGTGTATTAGGAATTCTACAAGAAAAACAACTTTACGCCAAATTTAAGAAGTGCGAGTTCTGGCTAGAGCAAGTAACCTTTTTGGGACACGTTGTTTCTGGAAATGGAATTTCCGTAGATCCTAGTAAGATCGAAGCGATAAGTAATTGGCCACGACCAACTACCCCCACAGAGATCCGTAGCTTCCTAGGGCTCGCGGGGTATTATCGGAAATTCATTCTGGATTTCTCCAGTATTGCTTCGACGCTCACAAATCTAACTAAAAAGAACGTTCCATTCAGATGGACGGAAGCCTGTGAGCAGAGTTTCCAAGAGCTTAAAAAGCGGCTAACTACAGCCCCAATCCTTACGACACCTTCGGGAACTGGAGGATTTAAAGTATATAGTGATGCCTCGAAAAATGGGTTGGGATGTGTACTGATGCAGAATGGGAAGGTTATTGCATACGCCTCCCGACAATTGAAGGAATACGAGAAGAATTACCCAACTCACGATCTTGAGCTCGCAGCAGTGGTGTTCGCTTTGAAAATATGGCGGCACTACTTGTACGGAGAACGGTGTGAGATCTTTACAGACCACAAGAGCCTGAAGTATTTCTTCACACAGAAGGAGCTGAACATGAGACAAAGGCGGTGGTTAGAACTCGTGAACGACTACGATTGTGTAATTAGCTATCACCCAGGGAAAGCGAATGTAGTCGCGGACGCTTTAAGTAGGAAAGCTGTAAATGCAGAACTTCACCATCTTGGAGTAGAAGTAGTTGCGCAGGGGGAAGTGGAGACGAAATTAGCGGCATTGACCCTCCAACCAACACTACTCGAAAAGATCACCTTAGCTCAGAACGAAGACGAACTATACATAAAGATCAAAGACAAACAAACAATGCCGAACGACTTTAAAATCAAGGAGGACGGAAGTCTTCGATATAAAAATCGGTTGTATGTACCTGACAACCAAGAACTTCGACGAACAATAATGACAGAGGCACATGCAGCCCAGTACTCGATACACCCAGGCGCCACGAAGATGTACCGAGACCTGCAAATAAATTACTGGTGGCCTGGGATGAAGAAAGACATTGCAGAGTTTATAAGTCAATGCCTAACGTGACAACTCATAAAGGCCGAGCACCAAAGACCAGCAGGAATGTTGCAACCCCTGCCAATCCCTGAATGGAAATGGGACCATATCACCATGGATTTTGTCGTTGGTTTACCGAAAACGGTGAAAGGTCACAACGCTATTTGGGTTATAGTTGATAGGTTGACCAAGTCAGCCCATTTCCTACCCATAAGCTCGACATTTTCCTTGGAGCGTTATGCAGAATTATATATTCAGGAGATAGTTCGACTTCATGGGATTCCGAAATCGATCGTCTCGGATAGAGACTCGAGATTCCTGTCAAACTTCTGGAGGAGTTTACAAAAGGCAATGGGAACTCAGTTATCATTTAGTACCGCATACCATCCCCAGACCGATGGGCAGTCAGAGAGAACAATCCAAACCCTGGAGGATATGCTACGCGCGTGTGTGCTAGATTTCAAGGAAAATTGGAGCAAATACCTACCGTTAATTGAATTTTCCTACAACAACAGCTATCACGCTACGATAGGAGTGGCCCCGTACGAGGCATTATATGGACGGAAATGTCGATCACCAATTCATTGGGATGAGGTTGGCGAAAGAACCTTGTTGGGTCCTGAGATGATACGAGAAATGACTGAGGCAATAGTCAAAATTCGAGAAAGAATGCGGACTGCTCAGAGTCGTCAGAAAAGTTATGCAGACCATAGACGAAGGCCATTAGAGTTTGCAATAGGCGATTGGGTATTTCTAAAAGTATCCCCTACAAAGGGCGTGAAACGATTTGGGAAGAAGGGCAAACTAAGCTCTAGATTTATTGGTCCGTTCAGAATAATTAAACAAGTTGGTGAAGTTGCATACCAGTTAGAACTACCGACGACACTCCCACAAGTTCACGACGTTTTTCATGTATCGGCATTAAGGAAATATATTGCGGATCCGAGCCATGTATTGAAGAATGAAGTTCTCTACCAACAGTTAAAGCCAGACTTAACCTATGAAGAACAGCCGGTAGAGATTTTAATGAGAGAGATAAAACAACTTCGGAATAAAGATATTTCGTTAGTCAAGGTGTTGTGGCGAAATCAGTCAGTTGAAGAGGCCACGTGGGAAAGAGAAGATGAAATGAGAAGTCGTTATCCCGATTTATTTCTAATGGCGTAATTTCGGGGACGAAATTCTTCTAAGGGGGGAGAATGTAATACCCATAAATTAATACAGTATCTTGAATTTCAAATCTTCGAATTAAAGGAATTAATATTCGAATGGCCCAAAAGAACATGTGTTCAAATAGGAAAGTGATCGAAAATAATATTTAACCTAAGTGCTTTAGCTCAAGAATCAAAGCCCAATAATAAGTAAGTACTAAAATAATATGACCCAAAAGTAAATTATTACCTAGGCCCAAACGATTAATGGATAGGAATGAAACGTTCTTAATAGCAAGGGAAATACACATGTATATGTACAATAATAATGGAGCAAAGTTTCGTAGGATATATGGGCTAGGTTAGAAAAGTTTGTGTTGTATCTATGTAATAGTTTGTGTTCATATGTGTGTATATATATATATATATATATATACTATTAAATGAATAATATTAATCCCCAAAAGTCTCAATGGCAATGAAGGGTTTACGTGGGGATATATATCCACAAGCATACATGTATAAATATATATTTATATTGTTAATCATAACTAATGGGTAGATAAGGATGGACATATGAAACTAGTATAATATATGGCACATAGGAACGAATTGACATAATTTTCTTAAGTGTGAGGAAATCCTTGTCACAAATGTTGCCTCCTCAATAATTGAATCCAATTACCATGTCATAAAAGGACACCCACAATTAAATAAGAATGAGGAAAGTTATGTATGATGTGTCCTAATCATAAAGGGCAAATCATTGTTTTTAACCAAAGAGGGAAATGGCATATGGCCTACTTGTCCTACTAATCATTTCACAATAAGTTTTGAACATTTGATCAAGAACAAAAGTAAAGGATTTCGTCCAAAGCAAGATGACTACTTTATTAAATAATGCTTATTGTTACGATAAGAGCACAAGGAATTCGTTACTTTTATGTCACCACCATGATCCTTAACAAAACATACAAGCTAAAGATAAGGTTGGACCATTTCTCAACTCATCATTAACCAAAATAATTGAGAGGGAGAGAAATTGTAGAATAAAAGCAACAAGGAGAAAGAACTTACGAATGAACTCAAAACAACTCACTCACGAAAGAAGAAGTTGAAGAGGAGATATCCAAACTTAAGAAACTCAATTTGACAAGAAGTAAATTCGAAAATCTGATTTTGAAGCAAGGTATATGAACTATTTATTATGTTTAGTATGATTAATTTAAGGTTATCATGTTTGAAATTTCAGATTTTTGAGTTAGTCATATTAAATGTACGTTAATGGTTATAGGAGCATTTCTATATTAGAACAACGAATAAAAGCTTTAAAGTTCAACCTATTAAGTATATGATTAGTTTGCACTTATGATGGATCTTGATAGTAGTAAGCTTTATGACATTAAGAAGTCTTGTGTATTATACTATTCGAACTTGATATTCCCAGTTTAGGCATAAATTCGGCATTATACACATATATGGAATATAATTAGGGTTTTCTATGGGCTTATACTTTTGAGTTTTCATTATTAATGGGTGATTAAGTGATTTTGATCTTAGGAATTTTTGGCACTTATGCTGATTGTTGGGAAGTTTTTAATATCATAGGTTTGTTATTACTAAATTTTCTACACATGCTTGAATGTATTATATTCCGAGTAGTATATGACTAGTCTTTGAATATAGGACGGATCGACTCTAGGTTTCGGCAATGACCAATACATGTGTATATATGTTTTTTTTTTAACTTATATAATGTTTCAATGTGTTGGTGGATTTTTTTTAATATGAGAGTTGGGATTAATTTGAGATATTAGGATATTGTAACATTGGATGTAGAATTTTAGGGTTTTCGACAATTAGGGTTCGAAAATATTCATGTTAATTTGATCTAATAGATATACTAATATGAGAATATTTTTACGTCCAAAAGGTCCAGAGGTTCAGAATATTAAGGAACTACCGCTTGCAAAACTAAGGACGACAGGTAGGTGAAATATTCACCTACGACACGTAAACTATTATGTGTTTTTAATGTGTTGTGTGTCTTTATTTTTCACGCATGCATGTTTTACATTATATATGTGAATATTTTTATTCGATTTAAATAAATTGTGTATATCATGCAATTATCTGTCACGTGCATTTCATACTAGATCGAGAGAAGTTTAGACCATATGGGTCGGTGATGAACTGAAATCGTATGCACCGTATTGGAGACGGTAACACTTTCATAAGTGGGGTAGAGAATGATTTTGTGATTGGTGATTCGTTGGAGAGTCGGGGTTAGTACTCAATATGGCACCTGACGGCGGACATGTGTGAGCGTTCTGTCAACTAGACAAATGCGAGCGTTTTTGTCTACCCGGGCGTAAACTTCCCGAGGTTTGACCGTATTATATATATTATACGGAAGGAGCGACCTGGCGTGAACTTCCAGAGTAGGCTACCGTTATTGTGAGGCATGCGAGGTGTCGAGTCTAACCTAGGGCCCTAATTTGAGAAATAATAAATTAGCGTGAGAAAAAGAAAGAGCTTGCATATTAGGTGGGATATCGGGTTTGGGATTGAGTGCATGATTGCATCATGCATTATTTCATCTACTGGGCAAGGAGCTCAGTTTACGTGTTGTAGGTACTGACGAGCCCGATGTGGACACATGTCGAAACTAACGAGGTTGGTGGCGGTGATCCATGGTCTTTTGAGGGCAAGGCGGTACATGGATGTGACCTGTGGAGAGGTTTCAGTGTGTCATGTGTGTCATAAATCCAATTTGAGTGTGACTGTTAAATATGACGTGTGTGAACCGTGTGCGCGTGTAGAATATTTTTATTCCACTGCAATATATTTTATTTCGCGAGGATAATTTTTATTAATTGGGTCTTCCGCGGTCTTCCTTATGGAAAAATCCGCCATTATTTTTATTTAAAAGTGAGGGTCGTTACAGAGACAAACCCGGAACACGCGCTAATATCTAGGCGATATCGTAGCAACCATTTCTGAAACTAACGTGATATTTTGAAACAGGGTTAGGGAGATAACATCAATACTCATACTGATTTCAGGGAAATAACACACTCTGCAATATCTTCTTAAAGAAAAGTATTTTTCAAAGAAGAACAAGCCAATTTTTTTTATAGCCTAATTCACCCCCCCCCCCTCTTAGGCATATTTTACACTTCAGTTTTGTTCAATTTCCTATAGCTAGCATGTATTTATATATAAGTACATGAAATGAATAGACAAAATATTTCATTTAACTTTTTAGTTAGGACTTCTACTTGTGCTTTATTCACTAGTACAGTCGCCACTTTTGGCGACTGTTGTTATTAGTCATGAGCAATCGTTAGTCGGCGATGCCGAGAGCACCGACGGCAATAGGTCGGGCTATCGGCATCCGTTGCTATCCGACGCACATAGCCTAGGTATCGGCGACTGTTGTTCTAACAACAGTCGCCGAAAGTGAATTTTTTTTAAACAAAATAGGCATCGGCGGCTGTTGTTATAGTCGCCAATAGCCGAGGTATCGGCGACTGTTTCAGCTTAACAACAGTTGACGAAAGTTAAAAAATAATAAAAAAAATAATATAGTGCATGGGCGACCGTTTTTGGCTAACAACGGTCGTCGATGAGTAATTTTTTAAAAATATTCTATTTATTTTTTACTACCCTAAAAACCTGTATAAGCAGCCCGACAATCCAAACAACATTCCAATGATACACGACACAGATTGGAAAGTTCAACTCAATATAACCATTAACAATAACCATGTCAATCGCATAATTACAAAATAACATAAAGTCTCAAGTGAATTACAAAACAATATGTAGTCTTAACCTAAAACGATGTGCTCTCTTGCAGACATACTTCAATGAAGTACTTCGCCCACAACTCTCGAACTTCCTCATGCGTTTCTTTAACGTAGACGGCTTGTTCCAATACCTAAAGCATTAACACGATTAATAAAAGTTATAACTGAAGATATTTGATGATCAATGCTTTAAATTTATCATACCTTTGTCAGATTTTGCCGCTGGTAGCCGACATCTCTCGCAATGTCGTACATGTAGCGCATGACGAAGTTTCCACATAGTTGACTATCAACCGGTTGGCGTGGGCACAAACAAAGATCATATTATATATTTACCTATTATCGTTATAATTTCAATAGAAATCGCTCAAAAGAAATGCGAACCTGTGAAGCTTTCCAAGTAGTATAGGAAGACTTCTTCTTAATTAGAGACGCTCCAAATCGAATATAAAACATGCCCAAGCCTCAAATCGAGTAAATTAAGCAATGAAATCGCACAAAACAACTCCAAACTCGAAAAAATCGAGCTCAAATTAAGTCCAAAACACCAAAATTTCGCCATTTTCGCATTAATAAAGCTCCAAATCAACCTCAAATCGAATATAACACAAGCCTAGGCCTCAAACAACAGAAACTAAGCCATGAAAACGCACAAAACAACTACAAAGTCGAAAAATTTGAACTGAACGTAAGCCCAAAAAACCAAAATTTCGCCACTTTATCGCATTAATAAAGCTCCAAATCAACCTCAAATCGAATCTAACACAAGCCTAAGCCTAAACCTAACCTCAAATCGCAGAAATTTAGCCCCGAAATCGGATGAAATTCGAAAACCATATTTTCAAAAATCTCGAAATTTCGATAATGAAAGCATCAAATCGAAAGCTTGAAAGGAAATGGGTTGTGTGGCGTTTTACCGTGTTCTCCTAGCTCGAAATCGTGGGAAACCAAGCAGCTTGTCGCCGGAAATCGCCCTTGAATCGCCGAGTTCGCATCTGTAATGGAAAAACGAAGGGTTTTTTGGTTTAATTAAAACCCATTGGCGACTGTTGTTACAAGAAACAGTCGCCAAAGCTCAAGAAATAAAAATAATAATACAAATCGGAAACTCATCGGCGTCTGTTGTCCGCAGTAACAGTCGCCAAAGGTAAAAAAGTAAAAATAAATAAATATGGCTAAATAATCGGCGACTGTTGTTCGTAGTAACGATCGCCAAAGGTTTTAAATAATAAAAAAAATAATAACAGCTCATTGGCGACTGTTGTTCTGAGTAACAGTCGCCAAAGTTCATAAGATAAAAAAATAAAAAAAGAAAAACTTTGGCGACTATTACTTAGAGACAATAGACGCCAATTGTGCACGTTAACTATCGGCGACTGTTGGTGGCTAACAACAACCGCCGATAGTACCATAAAAATAAAAAAAAAATAAAAAATGTTTCGCGGGCAATATAGGCGTTCGTTTCTCCACAACGGACGCCCATAGTGCCAACGCCAATTCCTATTTCTGTAGTAGTGATTATACATGAATATATATTTATATACACACGCCCACATATTATTACATGTGGCCACTATTGTAAAACTCGGCCAAGGTGGCACTCAGGTGCTAGGCGGCCCCGTCTGAGGGATTTTCGGTTAGGCGGCTACTTAATTGGTGGAACAGATTAATCGGTGTTGGCGGCTAGCTAGGCAGATGGCTAGGCGGCCGATGGTCTCAAAATTTTTTATAACATTTTTGGCAAAAAATTCTGAATACATTTTTTCTTGAAAAAATTTTCTAAATACAAAAAACATTATCCGGATTGACATTATTTATTTAAATAGATAAATGTGATATACCTTTACTTGTGTATATTAGCATATAAATAATAATAAATTATGGGTATACCGACTAATTTTCGCATAGAAACCGTATAGGTGCGCCCAGCCCGTGTAGACGCTAGGCCCCCTCGGGCGTCCGACTAGTGCCTAGCGAATTTTAACATTGCATGTGACTATTTCGTACTACAACACATCTACAAACAAAATGTATGGATGACTCTATCATTATGAATATTTATAAGGTGAATCTATAGAACAATACCCAATTGGATAAAATTTTACACATAGGTACCCATGTCAGAAAATTTTACAGATAGGTACCCGATTTAATTTTTACCAGTTTCTTTAGTCATGTCGTACCTTCCTGTGTGTATATTGCGTACCATAACACGTTGATATAGGGTACCTAAATATAGCATACGTCGTACCTACGGCATACCATTGTGTTACATAGGGCGTACCTAAATATAGCATACGTCGTACCATTTTTTGTTATGTAGGGTATCCAAATGTGTTGATATAGGGTACCCAAATGTGTTGTATGGTGTACTTTCGGGGATCGGGTACCTATGTGCAAAAATTTATTCTGTTAGGTACCTACATATAAAAAAATCCTGACAGGGTACTAAATTACAAGTTTTTATTCAAATAGGTACTTATGTGTAAAGACCCCTATTTATAATTTATTAACCGATAAAATAAACATATAAGAAACACTCAATATCACAAATAATAGAACAAACATTCGCGTTTTCATATGTTAATGTGATTTTCATCGTTAATACGGATTATGGCTTCAAATAAAAAAAAGACCAAACTTCATGGAAGCCAAATGAAGATGGAGTTTGATACAAACACTCAAAGAAATAAGGGGCGATTGGAGTTAAGGACCAAATATAGTTTGAAGTTGGGGTTCAGGCCCTTGTCAGAAACCAATTAAGTTTTAAGGACCAATTCTGTATAAAAATTAGTAAAAAGGACCAAAAATCAGTTTTGACAAAAATACCCCTGCAAAAATATGGTGTTATCTTTCTACTGTATTCTGTTATTATAAAAGCGTTACCGATGGACTATATAGTGTTATCTGATAGCTACGAACTGGTATTCACATAACAAAAATTTTATCTTTCACAGTCGAAGTTTCATGCGTTAAGATTGTCCTGTACAAACCAAGTTGTATGTGTCCTCGAACGTATTTATTATGCACTTTACGTCGTCAATAGTAAGATTATCACTGAGGAATTGTTCGTATTTAATCGACGCAAATCGGGGGGGGGGGGGGAATAAAATTGTGAATCTTATTATGTTTTCGGAAAAACAATTGCAGCTAATACGTACAAATCGTAGTTACCCATAACCTATAAATTGCGTAGCAGTACCGTGATGGCTCCCTCATTCGCCGTTCCAGGTGAACGGAGATGAAAATATAGTCTTGCAAAAATTTTGGAGTGAACACAAAGCGGTATGAAATGATCATCAGTCATTACTCACTGAGGATTATAGGTATCATTCGAGTTACATCTCTCAATAAAGAAGAGGTACGCTAACATATTGAAGGCGTATGGAAGATCATCTACCCGTTATAGAAGAGCCCTTTTAACGTTATGATCTTCTGGATGCGTTGTTGTCAGTTTGATTTGATCCATCGACGTGGAATTTTTCATATTTAAATGACGCAAATTTGGGAAAAACAATTGCGAATCAAATCAAGTTTGTGGAAAAAAAATCCATCATATTCAAACAAATTGTATTTACACATACCTTTCACAGTCCGTAGCGCCACCGTGCTGGCTCAGTCGTTCGTCGTTCCAGGTGAACGGAGATGAAAACCGATTCTTGCAAAAATTTTGGGGTGAACACTGAGAGGTATGAAATGATCATTAACCGTTACTCAGATAGGATGATAGGGTATCATTCGTCATACATCTCTGAATAAAGAAGAGGTACGGTAACATATTGAAAGCGTATAGCCCGTCAATTATCGGTTATAAGAGGAACATGAACAGTTATAAAGAAGCCCATTAACGTTACGATCTTCCGGATGCGTTGTTGTCAGTTTCGAAGGAAGAGGTATTTGGATCCATCGACGTGAAATTTTTTTGTTTTTAATTGCTGAAAAATTTGGGCAAAAACAATTGCGAATCAAATGAAGTTTTCGGCAACAAAATTCCATCTAATTCAAACAAATTGTATTTACCCATACCCTTTACAGTCCATACCGCCACCGCGCTGGCTCAGTCGTTTGTCGTTCTAGGTGATTGGAGTTGAAAATCGAGTCTTTGCGAAAATTTTGGGGTGAACACGAAGCGGTATGTACTAACTAGTATTAGTTACTTTGTTAGGATGATCGGGTATCACTCGTCATACATCTCTGAATAAGGAAGAGGAACAGAAACTGAAATGGTACGCTTTATCACTTTCAGGTTATTATTGGCATATGAAGTGTTATCCAGGAGCCCTTTAGCGTTACGTTCTTCAGGATGTGTTGTCAGTTTCGAAGGAAGAAGTATTCGGCTCCATCGACGTGAAATTTTTTCGTTTTTAATTGCTGAAAAATTTGGGCAAACCAATTGCGAATCAAATCAAGTTTTCGGAAACAAAATTCCATTTAATTCAAGCAAATTATATTTACCCATACCCTTTACAGTCCATACTGCCACCGTGCTGGCTCAGTCCTTCATCGTTCCAGGTGATTGGAGATGAAAATAGAGTCTTGCAAAATTTTGGGGTGAACACGAAGCGATATGGTAGAAGTAGTATTAGTTACTCTGTTAGGATGATCGGGTATCGTCATACATCTCTGAATAAGGAAGAGGTACAGTAACATACTGAAATGGTACATTATATCACTTTCAGGTTATTAGTGGCATATGAAGCGTTATTCAAGAGCCCTTTAGCGTTATGTTCTTCAGGATCCGTTGTTGTCCGTTTCGAAGGAAGAGGTATTTGGATCCATGGACGTGGAATTTTTTCGTTTTTAATTGATGAAGAATTTGGGCAAAAACAATTGCGAATCAAATCAAGTTTTCAAAAACAAATTCCATCTAATTCAAACAAATTGTATTTACCGATACCCTTTACAGTCCATACTCCAACGTGCTGGCTCAGTCGTTCGTCGTTCCAGGTGATTGGAGATGAAAATCGAGTCTTGAATTGGAGTGAACACGAAGCGGTATGTACTAACTAAACGGCGCTGTTTTGGGCGGCGACTGACGCCGGCAGGCCGGCATCACCGCCGGGACCAGACGGCGCGTGGATCTCCAGCCCGATGACCCTTCGCCTACCTACTCACTCAAACGTCCACCATCAGCGACCCTTCGTCTTCTAGGCCATTGCTCGATCTGCTATGGACTCTTCTGCTACTGATTTGGAACCTCTCGTGCCTATGCCGGACTATGGAGCCCTTGTGAACAACATCTCTGGGTTCCGCGAAAAATTTGCTGTGAAGGCTTTTGAAGAACTTTTTAATAGGGTTAAAGGGGGTAATACCGGCCACGTCGCCGGCCACCCTACGCCGCCTGGCGCTACCCAACCCGAGCTGGTTACTGCATCACCTGAACCTGCTATGGCCAGATTGGAAAGGGATCGAAATGGGCGCACCCAACAGACCCAGGCGCCTCCGCAGCTCCATCACCGTCGCGCAAGAAGACCCACACACCACCTTATGCCGATTCGGGACCCACGCTTTTATCGCCGTCTCCGTGTTCGCCAGGCCACTCCACCACGTGCCCTAGGCTCAAGGCCGTTCTTGGAAGATTCCTCCGATGAAGGAGGACCGCACATGGTAGCTGCCGTGCTTGCTTAGAATCTGAGCTGCCCTGATAGGGCTGCGTCTATGCCTCGTGTCGCCCCACTTTCTGGGCCTAGGGCTTTGTCTAATTGGCCTCATCCCCCACCGGCGACTATGGCGACAGCCACAATTACCCAACTCACCCCGACGCCCGCCTCACCACCTCAGTCTGGGCCGATCATTGAAGACGCCTCTGACGAAGAAGAACCGATAATTGATGCTGCCCCAGTTTTGGGGACTAGGGTTATGACTAATGGGCCCCATCCTACGCCAGTGATAACAGCGACGACGTCCACGATGGCACATCACACCATGACGCCCACTCATTCTTCCCGGATCGCAAACCATCAACCTAGGGGTTTTTTTCTCATGAACCTGCTTATTCCGGGCCTAAGACTGTGATAGATGAACGCCGCCACTTGCCGGAGCAGGCCACCGCTCCGACACGGACGGTTAGTGAGAGAGCTGGCCCTTCCTTTGTTACCGTCCTTCAAGGTGCCAACATTACTAGCAAGCAGCCTTGACGTACCTTCTCGGTGCTCCTCGCCTTAACCTACACTGAACCAACATTAATTGATGGAGAGGCCGTGGCTTGTCAGCCTTGGGCGGTGTCTAGGAAAGGCACGGCTAGATGGGACAATACTCTTGTGGGGTACTTCTTGGGGAAGAGACCATACTTCCCCCAAGTTGAACGATTTGTTCGATCCACTTGGTCTGACCTTGTCGAAGTTCGCCCGACGATCAATGGTTTCTTCAAGTTTCGCTTTGCGACAGCGGTAGCTTTAGCTGCGGTCCTTGAGGGTGGACCACGGCTCAGGCATGGGCAGCCACTCTTCCTTAAGTCTGGCGAATGGGCATGTCCTTTGAGAAGAAGAACCACGCGACTGTCCCATTATGGGTTAATATGCGCAATGTCCCAAGCGAACTGTGGACGCAAGAGGGTCTGGGAATAGTTGCGAGTGTCATTGGGAGGCCTTTATTTGCTGACTCGATAACTGCTACTGGTGAACGGCTGGAATATGCGCGGGTATGCATCGAGAAAAATCTTGAGGAACCGTTTGTTGAGCAGTTCAAAGTTAGAATCCCCACTGAGGATGGAGGATACTCGGGTGACGTGCCATCCGGGTTGCATACGAGTGGAAGCCAAAGCAGTGCACAGTATGCAACGCTTGGACCCATGGATCTGGGAGCTGCCCAATGAACCCGACCAAACAGCAGCCCCGGCCGCAATCTTCGGCGATGGTACCACGACAGAATCAATGGCCAAACAAGCAGGCGCAGGCAACAAGACAGAATCAACGGCCAAAAAAGCAGGCGCAGCTGTAAGCTTTGGGAGCGGCCCCCTAACTCACTGTACGGCAAAACAACCAGCCTAGTACTAACCCACCCACAGGACGGGAATGGCGACGAGTCGCTAACAAGGATAAGGGCAAAGCCATTCTTGTGGACAGGAATCACCCCACGAAATGAGTCGGCCCGCGATAACTTAAAGTCGGCCCGCGACTTCTCTCATAACTCGCAAAATGCGTTAGCCCGCGAAATCTGAACTCTGGCCCGCGCAAACTTATTTTATTCACACATCGAAATTCTTTTTGGGTCCGCGACAAAACTTCGCGACCCGAAAACCCAATCGGCCGAATTTTCTTTTTATTTAAAATCATTTCACTCGATTCGCGAAATAAGAAACGGCCCGCGAAACTCCTTTTAACCCTCATAGTTCGCAAAATAAAATCGACCCGTAACCTAAAATCGCTCGATTCGTCAACCTTCTAATTTGCGAAATAAGTAAAACGTGAAATCGACCGAAACTACCTAAATCCTAATTCGCGAAGTAAGTCAACCCGCGAACCTAAAATCATTCAAAACCTAAAGTCACCCGATTCACATAAACACATAAACAATTGAAAGAACTCATATATTGAGTTCGAAATCACATAATAACACATCATGAAAATTTCATAAAAATCATAAAACCCAACACTATGAACTCGAATGGCTTTTCAATCAAATTCTAATATTTTTACGGAAAGTAATACGGTTTAAAAAGGGTTTGTAGGAGTTAAAAACCATCTACCTATCCTCCAAGCTTAATTTAATGGTTGTTTAAGTCGTCTGAAACAACTCGGGGTACTTCTCACGCATTTCATCTTCCCACTCCCATGTGGCTTCTTCTATTGCCTGATTTTGCCACAAGACCTTCACTAGGGGGATATTCTTATTTCTAAGTCGCTTCACCTCGTACATTAAAATCTCTACCGGCCTTTCTTCATAACTTAGGTCCGTTTTCAATTGCTGGTGAAGTGCTTCACTTCGGAGCACATGATTCGGGTCCAGAACATACTTCCGTAACGTGGATACGTGGAAGACGTCATGGACTTGTGCTAGCAATGTCGGCAGTTCTAACTGATACGCTACTTCACCGGCTCTTTTCAAAATCTTGAAGGGTCCTATGTATCTCGTATTCAACTTTCCTTTTCGTCCGAAACATTTCACAGCCTTCATCGGTGATACCTTAAAAAAGACTTGATCACCTTCCTCAAATTCTAACGGCCTCCGTCTTTTGTCCGCATAGCTCTTACGATGACTTTGGGCCGTTTGCATTCTTTCCGAATTTAACTAACAGATTCGGTCATCTCACGAATCATTTCAGGACCCAATAACGCCTTCTCGCTGATTTCATCCCAATGAACTGGGGATTGACATTTACGCCCATACAAGGCTTCGTAAGGCGCCATCCTGATCGTTGCTTGAAAGCTGTTGTTGTACGAGAATTCAATCAAAGTGAGGTATTTACTCCAGCTTCCTCGGAAGTCCAAAACACACGCCCTTAACATGTCCTCGAGCGTCTGGATCGTTCTTTCCGATTGTCTGTCAATCTGGGGATGATAGGTTGAGCTAAAAGACAGTTTAGTTCCTAAAGCCTTCTGTAAGCTCACCCAGAATTGAGACAGAAACCTTGAATCTCGATCTGAAATGATCGACATCGGAATCCCATGGAGTCGCACTATTTCTTGAATATACAGCTCGGGAACAAGTTTCGTCCACGTGTGAACAAGTTTCGTCCACGTGTAGCGCGAGAAGTCGTCGACAATCACAAGAATATGCCGTCTTCCTCCGAGTGTTGCCGTAGGCATCGGGCCACAAAGATCCATGTGCAAGAGCTCGAGAATGAGCTTAGAGGATGGCGTTTCCTTGGAGATGTGAGACGAGCGCTTCATCTTCCCCAATTCACAGGCAGAGCAGAGATGCTCCTTATAATAGGACAGCTGAGGTAGACCGTTGACGAGCTTATTCTGGCGCAGTTTGTTGAGAGTCTTGAAATTGAGATGTGAGAGACGTCGGTGCCATAGATCGTTCAACTGGGTGCAGCACGAGAGAGAAGGCATATTGGTTGAGAGGTCATAAGATTGAGTACGTAGAGGTGAGACGTGCGCGTTCCAGAAAGAAGAGGCAGTCCCGAGGCATCGATAATGCTGCAGATGTCAGATTCGAAGAGAACCTTGTATTCTTTGTCGCAGAAACGACCGATGCTGAAGAGATTGTAGCTCAAACCCTCGACGTAAGAGATGCCCTGGATCGTCAGTTTGTCATGGACGAGATCGCCAGTTCCGAGAATTGGCGCCATTTGACTGTTTTCGAAGGAGACCCTTCCAAGATAGCGCTCGAAGAAGTTGCTCAACAGCTCCTTGTTCCCCGTCATGTGTGTGGAGCAACCTGAATCTAGATACCGCACATGACAGACCTGCAATCAACAAACGTTGGGTCCCCGTTTACGGACGGGACCTTCTTGTGATACAAGTAAAATTTTCATGCGCTTAACGGGAAATGTGGGGTCTAAATCAGGTTGCGCTAGATCTAATTTAGATTTCCCGTCGTGATTTGTTTGATGAGGCGGTATTATGGTTTTTCTAACCCATATTTGCCTAACTTGTGCTTGCATGTATGGTGCCTTATGCATGAATTGGCGTGAGGGATGTTGTTGTTGTTTTCGTCCTTCGGTTTTAGTTGCCTTTTGCTTGTGAGCAGTAGGTGACTTTGCTTTTGACGACGAAAGGCGTTTTCGCTTAATCGTAGGTTTAGGCGAAATGGGAGAATGCAAAGGCGTCGCAGAGGAGATTCGCTTGCGTGGTCGAAGTATTGCATGTTCATGTGTTTCATATTCATGAAAGCGTGGGAGAACAAAGTCATTGCAGTAACACATAGACATAAGCTTGGTAAAAGGAAGATAAGTTCTGGTAACATAATTATCTACGTCCTTAAGATATTGAGATTCATTACATAAAGAGGAAAGACGAGTATAGGATGGTCTTTTCTTCTTGTCATCGAAGAGCGGGTTCTCCTCTATTTCAAATGAACTCCCTTCCAGAGACGTCGAACTCACATTCCCTGTATCCATAGGAATACGAGAGTTAGTGTTTGAACAAGTTTCAGCTTCAGGAGTCATCTTCGCCGTCCTCTTACATTTACATGTTTGAGAATCGGGTACTTGACTCGACGTAGAGGGATTGTTCGTATTGTGAAATTGCTCTAGTGTAAAGATTTTGCTAAGTAGATCATCTCGCTCCTTCGCGAAGGCCTTCCGCTCTAATTCTAGTGTTCGTTCTAGTTCTGCTATGACCAGAAGTTTCTCTGGGATATAGATGCGAGAAAGCGCTTCTCGGAAAGCAATTTCCTGTTCTTTGGTTGGAAGTAGAGTCTCGACGTCCTCAGAGAGTGAAGGTTTCTTAGTCTTATCACTAGCATTCAATTCTGTGTAGTCATACGTGATTTTCGCCCAATGAATGTTCTGTTCCCTCTTTTCTTCCGAAAGGACAACGGAGGATGATCTCACAAATGGCATAAGCTGTGAGGGAGCACCCTTTCTTGTTTGCAGGAACGTAGTGCTACACATGTTATACCTTTTAACCATTATCGGCGTTGGTTCGCAATTGCTGGCCAGGCCGATTCCCTCCCAGGCGTCGTAGAATTCTGTTTCCGCCGGTTGGTTCAACTGGCATAAGAGACGTGCATTTTTGTTTCTACCAGTTATGGCCTCCTCTGTACCTCTTCATTTTTCAGGTGTATATTAAGACCGATACCTTTTCCACTCTTCAAAATAACGATTGATACCCAACATATACCTCTTATTTTTCAGCAGAAATTTCTCGGACGAGTTCATTTTCAGGCCCGTTCACCTGGAACGATGAACGATGGAGCCAACGCAGTGGCGCTACGCCATCCACGGGCTATGGGTCACTAGAATTTCAACATAGTAGCTCCAATTTTGGTATTCGATTCACAAATTATTTTCCCCAATTTGCGTCGATTGAATCCGAAAAAATGACGGAACCAAAACATTTAACGGCACAAATGTAACCGAATAACTGCTTATAATACCTTTCCCTGGGAAGCTAAAACATATCGATGATTATAATGTGACGTTAGATGTGCATCGTATAACTTTTGCTTAGGAACTTTCCAAATCCACATAAAATACGATATTAACATTGTAACGGACAGATGACTGTCGATACCAATTATGGCCTTTACTGTACCTCTTTCTCGCGCTGTAATAACGGTTGACAACCAATATTTACCTCTTGTTTTTCAGCCAGAAATTTCTCGGACGAGTTCATTTTCAGGCCCGTTCACGTGGAACGACGAACGATGGAGCCAACGTGGATGCGTTGCGCAATCTACAGGCTATAGGTCACTACAATTTTGACATAGTAGCTCCAATTTTGGTATTCAATTCACAAGTTCTTTTCCCTAATTTGCGCTGATTGAATCCAAAAAAAATTATTTTCATATCCAAAACAGTTAACGGCACAAGAGTAACCGAATATTATGATATTATACCTTGCCCACTGAAGCTTAAAACAAGTTGATACTACTAATGTCACGTTAGATGTTCATCGTATAACGTTTGCTTAGGTATAACTTTTCAAATTACATAGACTACTATATACATATCCGTAACGGATAGATGAATACCGATACCAGTTACGCACTCTTTGTACCTCTTCATTGTTCAGGAATGTATAGCGACCGAAACATGTTCCTTTCTTTAGAAAAACGATTGATACCCGCTATATACCTCTTGTTTTTCAGCAGAATTTTCTCGGACGAGTTCATTATCAGGCCCGTTCACCTGGAATGATGAACGATGGAGCCACCACGGTGGCGCTAAGCAATCTACGGGCTATGGGTCACTACAATTTAAACATAGTAGCTCCAATTTTGGTATTCGATTCACAAATGCTTTTCCCAAATTTGCGTCGGTTGAATCCGAAAAAATACCATGGATTCAAAACATTTAACGGCACAGATGTAACTGAATGTTAGCACATGATACCTTTTCCTTTGAAGCTAAAACAAGATAATGATTCTAATGTGACATTAGATGTGCATCGTATAACTTTTGATTAGGTATAACTTTTCAAATCCACATAAAATAATATATTAATTTTGTAACGGATAAATGACTGCTGATATCAATTATGGCCTCTAAAGTACCTCTTCATTGTTCAGGATGTATATCGACATATACCTGTTACTCTCTCCATTTAACGATTGAAACCCAATATATACCTTTTCAGCTGAAATTTCTCGGACGAGTTCATTTTCAGGCCCGTTCAATTGGAACGACGAACGATGAAGCCAACGCGAAGGCGCTACGCAATCTATAGGCTATGGGTCACTACAATTTCAACATAATAGCTCCAATTTTTGTCATAAACCGAAAAACCTCATGTCATAACATTTGTACGAGTTCATGCATTTATACGAATTCATGCATTTGCATGATTAATTTTCTGATATATATATATATATATATATATATCGAAAGAATATTTGATTAAGGTATTGTGGTCTTAGATTTTTGAAAGATAGAAACCCTCGTAAATTAGGTTATTGAAAGTAGAGAATTTTGAAAGGGGAAAAGGGTTGGGGTAAGTAAGATTTCGTAACTTTGATTTTAGGAAAGAAATTCCGAAACATGATAATTTCGAAATACAATAGAAGATCGAAACCTAGTTTTTCGGAGGAAGGTTTTTCGAAGGAAATGTTAATGTTAAGTTTCGAAATTCTAATGTCTTTCGAAATGCTTAAGGGTTAATCCTGACATGGTTTAAGTCTTTTCATTTCGAAAATGTTAATAAACATGAGAATTAGAAGTAGTTCGAATTTCTAATGGGAGTCTTTCAAAAAATGTTATGAATTAATGAGGAATATAATACTCATTAATAGTAAGCTTCGAAATGAAAGTTAATGTATTCAAATACTAATTGAGTTTTAAGAAGTGAAATGTTAGGTAATGTCATTGCTTTTCATAAGTAGAGTTTCGTAAAGTATGGAAGATAATTAAAATAGTGATAGCGAATTCTCAAGATAACTTCGAAAGTTAAGAGAGAAACAAATTTCGAAAGCCAATATGGAAGAATAGTTCGAGAATTTGTTTCGAAATTTATCTTAATTAGAGTAGAGTTTCAGTGTCGAATCTTCTTTCTTAATTGGAAAGAGGATTAACGGTAAACTTAAGATATTAGTTAGGAATTTAATATTTCGGAATTTTAGGAAAATAAATGAAGTAAACTTATTATAACGAAATTGAAATGGGAATTCGAAAATGAACTCGAATACATTGGAATTAGGTAAAATAATAAAATTTCGAAAATTTCTCAAGAAGTTCGAAACTTAACTGGAAATGTTCGAAAGCATTACCTTAGGTAAGGTTTACGAAATGGGTTTCGCAAATTGTCTTATATTCGTAAATGAAGTTTCGAAATTCACATAATTGGGTTGATAAATTATTAAAGATATGCTTATAGAAGTAATGAGATTATATTCGGAACTAAGTGAACATGCTTAATAGGTAAGTATGTCATGATATCTATTTACACGAACACGAAGTATTTATGATTAAGTCATGCATATACTGATATTCAAATTCATTTTACGCAAATGATATTACATAGGTTGGGTGTGAAGGTAATCGAAAGAACGTAAACGATAAGTATGATATGCAACATGTGTTCCGTTTTATGTGTTTCTATGTGTTTATATGTTATGTTTAATTTATTGATTTATAATTCTGCGATATAAGTGTTATATGAAAGGATTGGGTTTATGGCGTAAGATGTTCTTGTGACAAAGGTGGTTTGATAGATTTACGAATATGTTAATTAAGGATGTGAGTAAAGTATTGTATACATGTAAACACAAAAGAAGTAACTGTTAGTGAATGATCGATGACTTTGTGATTTACATTCTATATGGAATTGACTGAAATTTGTATGGCTGCAACGTGTTTCTATGTGATATATATGACATGAATTGTATGGCTACAACGTGTCTTTATGTGATATGGTTCGATGGATACATGATATACATTTCATACAAGGTTGCATGTATAGTACAGCATTATACATGAAACGTGGTGAAACCGTTATGACTGCTATGGTTTTGGACTACAGTCTACGGTTACATCCCTACAAATCGGGGGATATCTACGGTTACATCCCTACAAATCGGGAAATATATCTACGGTTACAGAGTCCCATGCGGGCCCCTACGGGGTCAGTAGTACGAGTCTAGCCGGTTCATAACGGGAGTATCAAATGTACACGAGCATATAGTATTGCATACGATCTACGGATCTGATTGAAGGAAATGATTATGTGAATTGCATACGATCTACGGATCTGATTGAAAGAAATGTTTATGTGAATTGCATATGATTATGTGATTTTGTGATTGAAATTAAAGTTGAAAGTGAGAAGTTCATATGAATTTCGATGGAAAAGAATGTTTATGGGATTGAAATGTTACGACATTCAATGAAAATGTATTGTTTGATTATTACAGTTTATGAAACTATTTACGTGAACTTGAATGGAAAGGATTTGCTTATTTGTTACAATATTTACAGCAAGGAATATGTGGTAAAGATTGTCTATGTGAATATTAATGGAAAATAATTATTTATATGTTACCATTTTATGTGTGTGTTGGGTTACCCGGTGTCTCCCAGAGACGCCACGTCCCTGGGTACGGTGCGGAACAAAAATTTTCCGGGTTCCCTTATTGCCCTCGTTGCTCGGATCAGAATAGTAACACATACACATGTAATAGGACGGGTCAAACCCGTAGAGAATTACGAGCTGAAGCGAGTGGCAGCTCCTCGTCCTTTTCTCCAAGACTTCATCGATGGTGGTGGATGGCACTAGATCGTCACGCCGACCTCGCAGTGTACCACGGAATCAGTTCTCTAAAGATGGCTAGAGAGAACCGAGCCGTCGCATGGGAGAAAAGTGTGTGCGTTCGGTGTGTGTTTTGTGCCTTGTGATGGACGAAATTTTCACTCCAAATTATGAAATAGAGCTGCCCTATTTATACTATGATATATTTGGAAATCTCTAGGATATCTCAAAGATATGGTTTTCGATTTTGCTCCTTAAGTGGAGAGATTTTGCCATATCTTTCTCTCCCTTATTTAATTCAAAATTCATATAAGGATACTTACCATAATTAGACAACTAACTTAAATACTAAGTCAAACTAAGTATATGTAAATATGGTATAAAATTCGAAACTTAAACCAAGATTAATTTCGAAATTTTCACCTTAAAATAAATAATATTCCAAATACATTGTTTCTATATTTATATTTAATTTTCGAAATTAATTCCCAAGGCATAATTCGAAAATTAGCTTAGGGTCCAATTCCAATTTTACCCTCAAGCCTTTTAAGCACTTGGCCAAGCCCAAGTCTCAAAGTTAGTTTCATACGAAGTCCGACTTCGGTCCATTAAACGGCCCGAGGCCCACTAAGGCGCGGCCGAACGGCCCAAGGCCCGTTAAGGCCCAAAACACTTCCTCTCCTTATCAGTACACCTTGGTGATCCTTTTTAAGCCCGACTCTCTAGGTTCGACTCAATCGGCAAGGGAGGAATCCAAGAGTCCGGCAGTTACCTAGCCAATCCCGTAGTACCGGACCGTAACCCGATTCGAGTGCAAATTTTGACCCAGTCTTTATTCGAGAACCTTACTATAGATTATAGTACTACGTATAAACCCTTCAGCTGTGTCCCAGTCGAGTGAGAGCCATGGTCTATGTCAAACTCACTATACTCGATTCTATGATAAAACGGGGACGAGGCAAATTACCAAACTACCCTCCATGTCTAACATGAGTTAGTTCAATACCTTGGCCAAGGATTTCGTAATTTCCCGTCGTCGTCCTCATAGGACACTTATCTCGATTACTTGTGAGACTGTGAATCCGTACTCGGCGGTCTAAGCCCGGCAATCACAAATCGTCATCAAGACCGCATCTGGCCCGCTGACCCATGCAACAGCAAATCAGGTCGAGGGGAAGCAGTGACAGTCGAGACTTCGAAGTCAACTCCGCCAAAGCCCCTTTCGGTCTAAGGTTCACGTAGACTACTATAGTGTTGTTGTCGGTCATTGAAACTCCTTGAGTAATAAGCCATGTTCGACCGTACGATCCGTGAGTCAGTGTCCATGAAACGATTCAATCCCTTGATTCGACTCGCATCACAAGTTATGACCTCCGCTTCCAAGGGGGTATCGGCACTCGATAGGTCATCGACAAATAAGCCGTAATCGGTTATCCAGCACCCAACTGGAGCCTAAGGCTTACGGACTTTTAATGCTAGAGGTTAAGAGTCCACTGGTGCCTTCCTCTCTTGTACTCATCGAGAACAGTGACTCAACTCAACACATTTGGATTTGTTCATTTATTGCTTTACCGGATGCTTAGTAAAGTACTCTTATATCCAATAAACGAACAACGCATTTCAATAAACACACAAAATATCTTATTACATAAAAGGTCGAATGATAAATAAGCTAATGCCCTATACAATCTAATCCTCGTATATTCGAGGGCATATTCCTAACAGTGTGATGATTGATCTACTGATTTCGAACGATGATTATATGACTCTATGGGCGATGGTTATATGATAGAATTACGTGAACGTTCATGGAAAGGAACTGAATATTTGTTACGATTTTATTTATCTTATATAATTTACTAATTTTACGACCGACGCTTATATGATGCGATTTTGATGGAAAGAAAATGATTATTTGCTACGATGATTATGATGAAATATATGATGAAAATTGTTTACGTGAAATATTGATAAAAAGAAAATGATTATTTATTTTTGTTTTTATTATTGTGATATTATGGAATAACATGTTGCGATCATACTCAGTGAAGTTGTCTCCACAGTTTTGTCGATAACTAATAGGCATCGTAGAGGGCATTTTCTCATAGCGCATGGATTTGAGGTCGGTCGGATACGCTCTCATCCTACTCCCCAGAGTCCATCGTATGCATATACTTTAAGGAACATTAGCAATTTTTGTATAATGCTAAAATAATTATGTGTGATCATATGTACGTTATGTGTGAAAGTGAATAGACCAGATGTACGCGCCGTTATTTTAAAGAAATGGTTATGAAAGGAAAAGAAAGCGAAAAATTTTATGTGAAAAATGTTATAGCTGCGCAAATACGGAAAAAGGAAAACGGGGCGTTACAATTTTGGTATTCGATTCACATGCTTTCCCTAATTTGCGTCGATTGATTCCGAAAAAATTCATTTTCAAATCCAAAACACTTAACGGCACAAGAGTAACTGAATATTATGATTCTATACCTTTTCCGCTGAAGCTAAAACATGTTGATACTGCTAATGCGACGTTAGATGTCCATCATATAATGTTTAGTTAGGTATAACTTTTCAAATCACATTGATTACTATATTTGTACCCGTAACGGATAGATAAAGACCTATACCAGTTATGGCCTCCTGTGTACCTCTTCATTGTTCAGGTATATATTAAGACCGATACCGTTTCCTCTCTTCAAAATGACGATTGATACCCAACATATACCTCTTGTTTTTTAGCAGAAATTTCTCGGACGAGTTCATTTTCAGGCCCGTTCACCTGGAACGATGAACGATGGAGCCAACGCGGTGGCGCTACGCAATTTACGGGCTATGGGTCACTACAATTTCAATATAGTAGCTCCAATTTTTTCCAAAAAACGGGATTCGATTCACAATTGCTTTTCCCTAATTTGCGTCGACTGAATACGAAAAATTCTCATTGTTTTTCTTATATCATTTAATAACTCCGGTAGTAACATAATAGTAATGTATAGTAACACTTCATATCCCCAAATATTTTTAAAATCACGCCCAAAACTCTAGTCGAAATTGGAAATCCCGCCAGAACCCTCAACTCAAACTATACCAAATAAAGAACAAGTGATACCACATAAACTCTTCTGTTTACCTCTTCCTTCACAAATATAGTAACATACGTCTGACCAAAATTACCTCATATGTGTTTAGCGATAACAAAATCTTTGAACTTATACCACTTTTAAGGAGCGACTATGTACTCTATATTTTTCCAGCAATTTCATCTTCAATTCTCATAACCTTCAACGACGAACGATGGAGACAACCAGATGGTGCAGCGTAATGTGCAGGCTATGGGTCGCTCGAATTTATACATATTAGCTGTAATTTTGGCAAAAAATCTGATTCGATCCGCAATTGTTTTTTCTTATTTGCGTCAAGAATTTCGAAAAATCCAATTGCTAATCTCACAATTGATGACGTAAAGATCGTAGTAAACAATGAGAACATATCAGCAGGGGTTGTTCGTAAGAATGTAAATAAGAGGTACGAGAAATTTCGATCGTCAAGCTAAAGTTTTGTTCTGCTAATACAACCCATAAACCCTACAGTGACGCAATATTGGCTTCCTATAACACTTTATGTATCTGCGAAAACAATATCTTTTAAAAAATAGAAGAAAAAAGGTGTCGGATACTTCTTCTTTTAACGGTTTTGCAGGGGTATTTCGGTCAGATCAAATTCTCTAAATTTTCTACCAAATAGGTCCTTAAAACTATATTTATTCTGACAATGGTTTGAATCCAAAAGTAGAAATTTGATGGGGCCTGAACTCTAAAAGCTCCTTAATTTTATTATACCTTATGAGAGTTATTGAAAAAATGCTTGTCTTTTCGGACTTATGTTGGCTTATGTGGATCGGATAGACCCAAGGGACTAGGTGCAATGCATCGACGAGCTTGCGCTTAAGCCCATAGCCGTGCCACACAGGTATGCGTCGTCACAAGGGAGTTATGAGGAGTCTTAGTTTATGCTCTGTTAGGGAGGTTGCGCTCGGTGTACTGGTGACGTAACATCTCGGATGACATGGCGGGGATGAACGTAAGCGAGCCACAGCGGATTGAGCACAATGATTTGGCTTGATCCCCTTTATTGTTTTGATTCACAATGTGATTGTGCTTGTTGTCTGTCTTGATATGATCATAATTTTTATGAGGAGCCCCTTGAATCTTCCGCACTTAGCCTTGGGTCACATTCGGTTCTAGGATCTCGACAAGTACCTAACACAAGTCATTGCAATGTATTGATCTATCTTACCCGTGTTGATGCATATTCGAAGTAAATTGATAAATATATTAGAAATATTTTATGCTCGTATTTTTTTTTGGGGAAACTTCACTAAAAAGAAAACAGAAGTTACAAGATGCTCGTATATTTTAATTCCTTAACATATAGCTAATATTGTTAGGATTTGATTTGATTCTAGTATTGGTATTTATAGGGGTGAACCTCATTACGTAATATATCAATTCATCGTTTTATCGTATCTTTCTTGATTTTATTATTTTCCCGCACATTCAAGCGAAATCGAACAAAATCTTTACTTTGTCCCGCATCACATGTAGTTTTCGAACATCAATAACTTGGTCGTCAAGTTATTATAGCCTTTTATTGTACCCTTACTGTTTGGTACTTGAGTTTGTAATTACAAGGCTTTTATAATTTACTAGGAAACGATGCCGCGCGTTGCGCGGAATTAATGAAACCATAGACCGGGCACCGGATGCATTGAGAAAACTTATTCTGATATAACGATAAATGTCAGCACATACACGTTTAGCTTGGAAGTTATACACAAATAATAAATTAATACAAAGATACGATCATAAATTTTTTACTGCATGAACATGCATAGATATATACACATATGCGTATATACGAAAGTTAAATACATGCATGAGCGTTTATAGCTTAACATATTCTTTAATCAAACTACGATGAACTATTATCCAAGCTGGAAAAAAAATTCGAAGCAGCGTCACCTCTATCTTCTACTATCTGAAAAAAAATGTTGAAGGAAAAACAATAACATAAGTGCCTTCGCTGATGTAACACAAGACATGTATGTTGGATGTTTGAATGAAAAAGCCGCAAAAAACACCGATAAGAAATGTGTACTTCATAAAATAATTCCTTACTATAAGCAATCCACATTTTTACAATATATAATATATGTTTGGATCCCAACAGGTTCCATTAGGCCATAGTATTAGGGCATTGTGCCTGGCCGTTGGCCAATTTTGATTTGAAGTCCTTACCAAAGCGAAGTTAGTCTATGCTATTTTAGGTCATTTAATAAGTAGTTTTCCAATTCCAAACATTGAATAAGTATGTAATGTAAATGGAGGTAACCTTTATATGAATGTGACATGGTTCGCGTTCTACCGACGGTCTTATCATTAACATCTATTTATAGATGCATTCTTGGAGTTAAAACAACAGGTAGAGTAGAATATATAAAGCATGATAATAAAAGGAAAAAGAACCGGATAGAATATTTCGAATTACCTTCCAGCGCCGGGTGTTTTGGCGGATTTTCCACGAGTCCCATGGAATCAATTATTCTATGGCTTAACTAATGATGGATTTCTAGCCATGTCAGTATTTTTTTGGCTGGAAAAAGATTTCTTGCCAATTGGTTAAATCGTAGACAACGCTTGGAAACTTCATACATTGAGATGGTTTGAAAATTAAAAGATTTAGTACGCCATAGTTGTAACAAATGGATTATATATTTCATCATGGGTAAGCACATCCCCTTGTCACATGTAGCAAAGACATAGTAATTGATTAGGTTTTTTAAACGAACGCCACCACCGTGAACCAATTAATTCGGCCTGAGAGTATAAGCTATAAATATTAGTTGACTTCTGCCGCCCTAAGGACTTCCTGGTAGACAATGTTTTTGGTACGGTTGGTTGTTTGTGCTTGTGGCGACAATGGTCTAATCAATATTTTTATTTCATTAGCTGATTTAGCTCTTGACAACGCGACATATAGCTGCCCATGAGAGAATACAGGTTCCTTTAGATAGATTCCAACAAAATCTAACGTCTGTCCTTGTGCTTTATTAATTATCATTGAAAAACATAGACGAATAGGAAATTCTTTCTTTTAAAATGGATAGATGAAAAATTATTCTGCGGTGATTCTAAGGTTATGCGTGGAATAAACACAGGCTTCCCAATATGTGTCCCAACTGAAATTTCAGCATAAATTACGTTACTGTTAATTTCTTTGCATATGAGACGTGTCCCATTGCAAAGGCCTTCGGTCGGATTAAGATTTCGAAGCAATATATGGGCGCGTTTTTTTAATGTTAGCTTATGAGGAGGGAGGCCATTTTGTGTTAAAGAATGGAATAGTTCTTCTTGGTCCGGAATAGAGGAAACACCTAAACTCTCGTCGTTACTTAAGTATAACTGTTTCTTCACCTGGAAATTTACTAAGTAAGAGATCGTGTACAAGATCATTCCTTGTAGTTAATATTGCTCTTTTCACGAATGATTGGGGTTGAAAGTTTTGTTCTATACTCGGGAAAACGGCATTTATTAGTTTAATGAGGTTTCATCATCTTCAAAACAAATATTTGATTTAGCGGGAATTTGCTCAAGAACATCCAAAACCTCAGTACCATTGCCAAATCTTAATAAATAAGATGAAAATTGAGGATCAAGCAATGCTCGCATATTTTGTTGAAGCTTAAGTTTCTCAAATTGAATCCACAAGGGCGACATAACTATTGAAGCATCTATAATGTCTTCTTTTGTGCCCCTTGAAACGACCGGTAATGTTTGGCGAAAATCACCTCCGAATACAATAACTTTTCCACCGAATATAACATTTGAATCCATGATGTCTCTTAACATTTCGTCGAATTTCTCGATAACACCACGTTTTGCCATTGTGGCTTCATCCCATATAATTAGTTTCGTCACTCGAAGTAGATACGCTAGCGTACTCTGTTTACTTATATTACATGATTTTGAGCCATTCTCATCTAATGGAATTTTAAACCTTGAATGCGAAGTACATCCCCCGGGAAGTAGAGATGCAGTGGCGAGGGCTATATGTCCCGAAGACCTAATTGTGCCTAAAAGGGCTTTATAAAGAAAGGTTTTTCCAGTACCTCCAGGACCATCGACAAAAAATACTCTTGGTATATTTTTATTGACGTGATGTAGTATTTTGTCGTAAGCAATGCGTTGTTCCCTATTTAGTTTCGCAAATGCTGAAATGTCTTCCTCACTTACGATAATGCTTTGTTCTACCCGCAATTCCTTTCTTAGATTATTAGTGGAACACAGTTGTATATCGCCTAGGAAAGGGAAATCTTCTATTCTTTTGCCCATTGAATATAGATGATAGGTAATAGACTCAATTGTTTTGATTTTTATTAATTCAGGAGTAAGAGTTCTATCTTGGTTAAAATCCTCTGAAAGATAATGTTCGAACTTTATCCATAATTCTTTAGGATTACTCGGAGAACAATAAATAAGTAATGTCGCAAATAGTTGTCGCAAAGCAACATGCATCAAGTATGCTATGCTTTCCGCAAGACATTCCTCACATGTATTATTATCCTCCATTAGGCCTAGCCTGATTTTTGTGAGCTAAACCCGTCCAAAACAAAGTCGCTGCAGAATTACAGAGAAGAAAGGAGCACTTTCCCTACGCATGGATCGGCATGGCTGCATCATCGCACCGTCATCATCTTGTTGAATTGTACGAACGATACCTCTTTTTCTTTTTCCTATGCCCGAAATAGCCGCCTTTCGCAGGGTTTATGTTTGATTGCCAAGATTCGGAGATATCAGAAGTTGAAATTTTCGAATGGACGAAAAGGTAATATTGAAAAACAAGTGAACTCGTATTCTGAAACTTGTTTAAAACTAAACAATAAACAAGATGGTGAGAAGATATTAAAGCACACTTTAGTAGAGAGGTTGAATACTTTATGTATTATATATATATTATATATATATACATATATATATATATACTGATATATTGTGGGTACGGAAAATTTTATTAATTGTTTTAATGTACATAATCTTTGTACATGTATACACGCAATGATATAAATGCTACTGACATGGTCCACTTTACTTTTTTTTAAGAGTTACTATAATATTACTTGGGAAATGTAGGCAATGATGGTACTTGGGGACATAGTTGTCCCACCACCAGAATTTTAATACACACCGTCTGACACCAGTAGTACACTTATACTAAATATTATATGCATTTTACATATTAATATTTTTTTGTAAGCGTATATTATTATATATTAATATGGGGAAAGGTACTGACATGCTCCAGTTCCACCATCATTTAAAGCCGTAACCACTTGGTGAAACGAAACTGGCACCATTGCAAAAATATTAGATACTTTAGTGACAAGCCAACGTAATTTTCGTTTGTTATAATAAATAAATGATGGAAACCTACAACCTGTAAATTCAAGTGTCATGCAGCATTGATAAGACTAAATAAGTAACCTGTGACCCATGCTAATAACTGGCCGCATTCACTCTTTTAATATAGTAATAGATATAAACCTAATTATTGAGTGGAAAATGAGGGCATTTGGTTAGTTGATATAAATATAATGTATTTAATTGGTTAGTTAGATATGAGTTTATAAATGAGTTTTTGGTGAAAATACATTTGTGCCCTCAAATTTCTTTTTTTTTTGGAATAAGGGTCATTAATTAAAAAGAAAAAGTCAGAGAGTACAACCGCGGACATGAGAGTTCATGCCGCACCAAACCACAACATGCCGCTACATGCCGCAACACAAGAATAACCAAACAAAGCCCACAAAGTAGAAACCTGGGACAGAACCAAGACGGAAAACAACCCGCCCAGGCCCTATGCCACCCAAACGATGTGCCACAAACGCCTTAACCCCCGGTATTGAAGCTCGTACTTGGCGGGCAGCATGGATAGGTGGAGTTGAAGCATGCCCAGAATCAGTTCTATGACAGCCTCTGGCGTGCGCCGGGTGCCGTCGTGCAGTCTGCGGTTCCGTTCAGCCCAAATGTGGTAGACAAGTGACGAGAGAAGATGGCCGTAGGCTTGGTGGTGATGGTGATTTCCGCGCCACCTAGCTGAAGCCCATCGGATTCCTATGCGCCAGTCACGGTATGGCCATGCAAACCTAGTCTTCTGTCGGAGCACTCGGTGGCACTGTATGGAAAAACTGCAATCAAAGAAGAGATGTTTAGTAGTTTCGATCCCACCATCATCACAGAGTAGACAGGCCGTTGAATTGGCACGTGAGGCAATCCAAGCGTTATCCCTCGTGGCTAATCGCTCACGGATGGCGAGCCAAAGAATGAAGTCGTGTCACGGGATCCTCAAGATACCCCCAAACAGATCAGCCCAAAGGGCCCGAGCGCGTCGAGGCCAAAGAATTTCTTTCACAGTGTGAGCAGCAAATCGCCCATCAGTAGTCCCCTTCCAGCGAAAAAATCGTCATGTTCCGTCGGCTGGATTTGCGGGAGTTCGTCCGAGATTTCGATGAACTCAGCCGCGGTTTGGGCAGGCCACTCCCACCCATCCTGGCTGATAACAGCGCTTAAATGAGAATCGTGGGGCAGACCCATGGCGATTGGTCCCCGAGGGAATCGCTCGATGAGAGGGACTTCCCCCAACCAAGGGTCGTCCCATAACTGAATCGTTTGTCCATTCCCAATTCGAAAGTTCACTAATGATCTTAAGAGGGAACGAAGTCGAAGGAGTTTCTTCCAGTTCCAAGCCACCTGCGAAGTAGCTCTGATAGTCCAAAATGAACGGGTGGATAGCCGAGTGTTCAAAAGCCATTGTACCCAAATAGAATTTGGGTCGCGTGTGATCAGGCACCAAATGTGTTTCAGTAAGAGGGCCTTGTTATCAATCTCAATAGGCCGTATTGCGAAGCCTCCCTCGGCAGTCGAAAGGCAGATGTCGGCCTAGGCGACCTTAGCCGAAGATCCCGCCCACTGAAATCTACGTATATGCTTTTTGATTTCTTGGATGATTCCCTTTGGTAATAGAAAAACACTGGACCAGTAAGAATGAAAGGCAAGGAGGACAGACTTGATTAATTGCACCCGGCCGGCGTACGAGAGAGATTGGTTTAGCCACGATCCAAGCCGCCTATCAATTCTTTGAAGGAGGCGCACAATCAACAATAGATAATCGACCCGTGATTAGGGGAAGTCCTAGATATCGAACGGGTAAATGGCCCTCTTCAAATCCCATAATTCCCGCGATAGCGGTGCTCATCCCAGCCGCTCTCTTCGAGAGGAACATTTGACTCTTAGATGGGTTGGCCTGGAGGCCAGATAGCACAGCAAACTGACCCAAGCCCTCTCGAAGAACAGAAACCGAATGAGTGTCCGCATGGCAGAACAGTAAATGGTCGTCAGCGAAAGTTAACATAAAAAGGGAGGTTTCAGCGCAGTGCCAATGGTAATTAAACTGTTCGGAATGACGAATCTTCCTATCAAGAATGCCATGCAGTACCTCCATAAACAATGTGAAAAGGTACGGGGAGATCGAATCCCCTTGCCGAAGGCCACGTCGGCCTTTGAAGAGACCCTCTGCACGGCCATTAATATTGAGCGAGAACTGGGTAGTCGTGAGGCATTCGCGAATCCAGCGGATAAATTGTGTCGGAAAGTGCATGGCGGTCAGAGTTGCGATGATGAAATCCCATTCGACCTTATCATAGGCTATTGCTAGGTCGACCTTAAAAGTTACCCTAGCCGGCAACTGCATACTCCTGTAGCCCGAACAGATCTCCTGAGCGAGGAGGATATTATCGCTGATTCGTCGTCCTGGAATGAAGGCCGTTTGTGCAACATCCACCAAACCAGAGAGGTGAGGCTTGAGTCGATTGGCTAGCACTTTGGAAATCGCCTTATATATGACATTACAGCAGGAGATGGGGCGGAAATCCAACGGGCATACGGGGTTCGGCACTTTAGGGATGAGAGTAATGAGTGTACTATTGATCTCTTTAAGTAGGCGGCCCGTATTGAAGAACTCCTTCACAGCAGTGGTGATGTGCGGTCCGATAATCCCCCAGGCGGCTTTATAAAAAGCCGCAGTAAAACCATCAGGTCCCGGGGCCTTGTCGTCAGTAATGGAAACGAAAGCTTGTTTGATTTCCATATATGAGAACGACCAGATAAGATCAGTAGTAGCGTCATGAGAGAGGGTTCGCGAAATAAAGTCCCGCACATCGGGAGGTGGCGAGGCAGATGGTCGCGATGATCGTCCTAAAAGGTCCTCATAGTAGCGCAGTAGAACAGGTGTGACTGCATTTTCCCCTTCATGTAAGTTGCCCGCTTCGTCCTCGATCGAGAAAATGCGATTGGCCACGCGCCGTATACTAACCTTCTTAAAGAAGAAGGCCGTGCAGCGATCGCCATCCTTTAACCACATCATCTTCGCTTTTTGTCATAAAGCTTCATATTCCATTTCCACTGCCTTTTCGTATAGGTGTCGACAGAGTCTTTCCAGCTGATGAAATTGGGTATCATAGTGATGTGCCGCAGCAAATACTTGGGCGATATCGAGGAAATCCTTTTAGAACATTGTGATGTAAGATACCTTTTGCACGGCGCAGATTGCGGAAAGGTCCCTTAAGTTTCTTTAGTCGTTGAATAACAGAATACATGGGAACTCCGTCTACATGAGAATTCCAGGTGCTCTCTATCGACAGAAAGGCAGGGTCCCGAGTGAGCAAATTATCAAAGCGGAAGCAAGTGTTTTTGGGTCTAACACTGTCCGGATTTTCAAGGATTAGAGGCGAATGATCTGAGGTACATGGGAGCGTATACCGAGTATGTTCATAGCGCGAAAACCAAGTTGGGTTAGCAGCCATCCGGTCCAAACGTTGGCAAATTCCCGCGTCCCCGCTCCTCTGTTTGTACCAGGTAAAGGACTGACCCGTCATGGGTAAGGGAACAAGGTCAGCCTGTGTGAAGCAGCGGCTCATGTCCTCAAAATCAGCGCTTTGTGGCGCCCCCCGCAGGCGTCATGCGGTCCAAGGATGGCGTTGAAATCTCCCATAACCACCCAGGCATCATCTATTCTGTTTTTTGACATGAGGATCAGATTTTCCCACAAGTCGCGACGATCCTCCCTTCGATTCAAACCGTAAACAAAGGTAAAGTTGAAGTCTGAACGAGTAGCCAATGAGTGAACCTTGCGGTGGACAGCTTGTGTCGTTGTCCCAATGATAGTAACCATAACAAAAAGGGGATCCCATCCCACCCAAATGCGTTTACCGGGTCCGTCGTCGTAGTCGAAGAACCAAGACCATTGTCGGATGTCATTAGCAATGGAGTCAGCATTCAGAGCAGAAACTCGTGTTTCAAGAAGTCAAATAACATTTAAATCATAACGTCCGATGAGAGCACCGACCTCATGACAGTGGTCTCTCTTATGGAGACCACGAACATTCCTTACGACCGTAGGTATCATTGGCAAACAAGGGGCAGGGCTGCTTCTTTAGGACCCTGTAATTGGTTGTTTCCATCGTCAGGTATGTCACTTAGGATAGCAAAAGGGTTGGAAGAGGTAGCTGCCGAGTGGGCATCATGTCTCAGATGCCGACCCGTTCATCGGAGTTCCCAAAACATTAGCAAGCTCCTCACGTGGCGGCGGTGGAGTTCCCGCACGCCTAAAGCTGGTGGAAGTCGAAAAGTCGCGCAGTGGCTGTGTGCTAACAGTGTAACGCCGGCAGCGACCAATGGGAGCTTGAGCGTTCGGCGTGGTGTCCTGTTGGGGGCGCGGTGTGCTAACCTGTTGGGCGATTGGAGCGTTGTTAGCAATGGACGGCTGGGTACCTCGCACACGAAGAGTTGGAGATAGGCTGTTAGGGTTTAACGTGTATGGAGAGAAAATTCCTAGAGAGAAAAGCTAGAGAGAGAAACTATTATTGCCCTCAAATTTCATGAGTACACGAGATCATAGGCACTTGAAAATTATACATGCTCCGAAAATAAAGCAATCAATTTGCTCCGAAAATTTCACAGGTACACGACTTCAAATATATACACGTACATGTTGTGTGTTTTGTGTTTGTTGTGTGCGGTCGTTTTTGTTACTAAACTTGTCCTCAAGCTCCTAAGACTTAGTCTTAAAACTTGTATGGCCGTGTGGGATAGATCATGATGTATGGGCCAGAATCCGACCCTGGTCGTGTGTTATATTTCTACTTACGAAAACTAATGTCTTCAACATATTGAATAATATTGTCATTTGTTCTATTTTATCACAATAATATTGTTTTTGTAGACCTTTTTGGTCCAAATGATTATGAGAGTTTTGATTATTCCAAGTAATTATGTAAATTGGGGGTACAAATTAGAAAACTCGATATGCATGTTATGTGATGTTTAAGTATGTGAAAATGTTCGACTAAGAGCTTGAATGTGATTGAACTAATAAGAAAATCGAATTTGTGTGATCTTATGCTTAACTGGAATATTTATGTGATCACCTGGTTATGAACGTTTTCGTATGAACGGAATCTCGTTGCGTGCTATATATGGAAAATATAAGTGAAATGCAAACTGTCTGCGAGATTGAGTTATTTTAGGAAATAATATCGATGTGATCACCCGGATACGAATGACTATGCTGTATATATGGAAAAGATATTCTGATTGAGCTGAAACGTGATTGATCTATTTTAGGAAAGAATATCAATGATATATCCGTTGAATGCGATATTATGTGACTCTTAAATCAGTGAATCATGATCTTGCTTTCCTTGTGCGACTTAGGATTTATATTATGGAAAGTGATTAATTGATTGGGCTTATATGTGGTATGATGCTGATTGAGTCTATTTATGGAATGTGCTGAAATCGGATGAGATCACCATACATGGAAAGTTATGCTTTGCATTATACTCAGTAGATCAAATCTTTCTCTGTGCGAATTAGCTGTCATATTTTGGGAAAGAAATCAGTTGATTGAGCTTACCGTTGAAAATATGCTGAGTGGAATATATGTGGAATATGCTGACGAATGGATGAGATTACTGTGGAATGAATGTTAATCTGTGGTAATTTATGGTAAGTGATCATGCATGACCGTTGAGCTTAATTGGTTTATTCTTGGCATGATTGGTTGAGTTAATGCACGTGATTATTGAGCTTTATCTTGCATATTCTGTGCTTAACTTTCCTTGTGAAGTGTAGAAGCGATTATTGGACTATATAGAAGAGAACACTTCACTTTGAAGGGTACACACAACGAACACACAAGCAAACGAATCCCTTAGAGTTCTTGAGCGAAATTTGCGATTCATTCGTAGTTTGTGGTTGAGCTAAATCTGCGAATCTGTACCCTTTGAGCGATCTTTAGTATCACCCTACCCTAAAACCCTTGTCTTCGGACGTGTTGTGTCTGCGGGCACGTTGAACGCACAAAGGAGCGCGGTTGGAGTCTTTCGCACGTGGAGGGACGAATTTGGTGGATTCGGTGGCCCTTCGGTAGCAAGCTGCATCCAGTCGGGGAATAGGTTTCCTGGGTTAACGACGTGGATCGAAACTTGGCGTGCGATAGCCTAGGTGGAGGTCTAGTTTCCAAAGCGCTTCGGTTGTGTAAGGGTCAATCATTTTGTAACCATAACCGGTAATACCTAGTGATTGATTGGAATTCTTGGGGAGATAACACCCCAAGGACAGGATTAAACCCCAGTTGGAGATATAACCTGTATAAAAATCTCGTCTCACTTTACTTTCTGCTATTTACTTTACTGTGAGACTGTAATACCAATAAATTAATACAGTATCTTGAATTTCAAATCTTCGAATTAAAGGAATTAATATTCGAATGGCCCAAAAGAACATGTGTTCAAATAGGAAAGTGATCGAAAATAATATTTAACCTAAGTGCTTTAGCTCAAGAATCAAAGCCCAATAATAAGTAAGTACTAAAATAATATGACCCAAAAGTAAATTATTACCTAGGCCCAAACGATTAATGGATAGGAATGAAACGTTCTTAATAGCAAGGGAAATACACATGTATATGTACAATAATAATGGAGCAAAGTTTCGTAGGATATATGGGCTAGGTTAGAAAAGTTTGTGTTGTATCTATGTAATAGTTTGTGTTCATATGTGTGTATATATATATATATATATATATATACTATTAAATGAATAATATTAATCCCCAAAAGTCTCAATGGCAATGAAGGGTTTACGTGGGGATATATATCCACAAGCATACATGTATAAATATATATTTATATTGTTAATCATAACTAATGGGTAGATAAGGATGGACATATGAAACTAGTATAATATATGGCACATAGGAACGAATTGACATAATTTTCTTAAGTGTGAGGAAATCCTTGTCACAAACGTTGCCTCCTCAATAATTGAATCCAATTACCATGTCATAAAAGGACACCCACAATTAAATAAGAATGAGGAAAGTTATGTATGATGTGTCCTAATCATAAAGGGCAAATCATTGTTTTTAACCAAAGAGGGAAATGGCATATGGCCTACTTGTCCTACTAATCATTTCACAATAAGTTTTGAACATTTGATCAAGAACAAAAGTAAAGGATTTCGTCCAAAGCAAGATGACTACTTTATTAAATAATGCTTATTGTTACGATAAGAGCACAAGGAATTCGTTACTTTTATGTCACCACCATTAGAGGTGTTCAAACGGTTTGAAAAACCGTAACCAAACCGTAACCGAACCGTCGGTCAACGGTTCGGTTAACCGTGGTCAACGGTTACGGTTCAAACCGTAACCGAACCGTAAATTATGAAGGTTCGGTTACGGTTCTTCATTTTACTAACCGCAAACCGGCGGTTATAACCGGCGGTTAACCGTCTTTTAAATAATAATTAAATATATAATTTTATTGCTCTTGTCATAATATCTAATGATAATTTATTCACCATATTTAATTTTTATTTTTGTTTTATCAACTATCATAAAAATGACTTTAGAAAAAGAAGAATATTGAGTGATAAACATGATATTTAGAACTATGCCTACGACGAATGTCCGTCAAAGATTTTCGAATCGAAGAATGAATGTTAATCATAATATTTTTTAATATTTAAGGTGTAATTTTTTTTTCAAATGTTGAAGGTTATTATATAAATTCTAACTTGGAATGGAAATTTTATTTTTTTACATTTTATATATTAATATCAAATTTTTTACTATATTTAAATTATTATAAAAGAAAGAAAATTCTAAAAAGGAATTAGAAAAAAAAACCGTAAACCGGCGGTTCAAAACCGTAACCGTAACCGGCTTGGCCGGTTCAAACCGTAACCGTAACCGTGATTACCACGGTTCGGTTACGGTTAGACGTTTTTATTAACCGTAAACCGGCGGTTCATAACCGTGAACCGTAACCGTAACCGTATGAACACGTCTAACCACCATGATCCTTAACAAAACATACAAGCTAAAGATAAGGTTGGACCATTTCTCAACTCATCATTAACCAAAATAATTGAGAGGGAGAGAAATTGTAGAATAAAAGCAACAAGGAGAAAGAACTTACGAATGAACTCAAAACAACTCACTCACGAAAGAAGAAGTTGAAGAGGAGATATCCAAACTTAAGAAACTCAATTTGACAAGAAGTAAATTCGAAAATCTGATTTTGAAGCAAGGTATATGAACTATTTATTATGTTTAGTATGATTAATTTAAGGTTATCATGTTTGAAATTTCAGATTTTTGAGTTAGTCATATTAAATGTATGTTAATGGTTATAGGAGCATTTCTATATTAGAACAACGAATAAAAGCTTTAAAGTTCAACCTATTAAGTATATGATTAGTTTGCACTTATGATGGATCTTGATAGTAGTAAGCTTTATGACATTAAGAAGTCTTGTGTATTATACTATTCGAACTTGATATTCCCAGTTTAGGCATAAATTCGGCATTATACACATCTATGGAATATAATTAGGGTTTTCTATGGGCTTATACTTTTGAGTTTTCATTATTAATGGGTGATTAAGTGATTTTGATCTTAGGAATTTTTGGCACTTATGCTGATTGTTGGGAAGTTTTTAATATCATAGGTTTGTTATTACTAAATTTTCTACACATGCTTGAATGTATTATATTCCGAGTAGTATACGACTAGTCTTTGAATATAGGACGGATCGACTCTAGGTTTCGGCAATGACCAATACATGTGTATATATGTTTTTTTTTTAACTTATATAATGTTTCAATGTGTTGGTGGATTTTTTTTAATATGAGAGTTGGGATTAATTTGAGATATTAGGATATTGTAACATTGGATGTAGAATTTTAGGGTTTTCGACAATTAGGGTTCGAAAATATTCATGTTAATTTGATCTAATAGATATACTAATATGAGAATATTTTTACGTCCAAAAGGTCCAGAGGTTCAGAATATTAAGGAACTACCGCTTGCAAAACTAAGGACGACAGGTAGGTGAAATATTCACCTACGACACGTAAACTATTATGTGTTTTTATGTGTTGTGTGTCTTTATTTTTCACGCATGCATGTTTTACATTATATATGTGAATATTTTTATTCGATTTAAATAAATTGTGTATATCATGCAATTATCTGTCACGTGCATTTCATACTAGATCGAGAGAAGTTTAGACCATATGGGTCGGTGATGAACTGAAATCGTATGCACCGTATTGGAGACGGTAACGCTTTCATAAGTGGGGTAGAGAATGATTTTGTGATTGGTGATTCGTTGGAGAGTCGGGGTTAGTACTCAATATGGCACCTGACGGCAGACATGTGTGAGCGTTCTGTCAACTAGACAAATGCGAGCGCTTTTGTCTACCCGGGCGTGAACTTCCCGAGGTTTGACCGTCTTATATATATTATACGGAAGGAGCGACCTGGCGTGAACTTCTAGAGTAGGCTACCGTTATTGTGAGGCATGCGAGGTGTCGAGTCTAACCTAGGGCCCTAATTTGAGAAATAATAAATTAGCGTGAGAAAAAGAAAGAGCTTGCATATTAGGTGGGATATCGGGTTTGGGATTGAGTGCACGATTGCATCATGCATTATTTCATCTACTGGGCAAGGAGCTCAGTTTACGTGTTGTAGGTACTGACGAGCCCGATGTGGACACATGTCGAAACTAACGAGGTTGGTGGCGGTGATCCATGGTCTTTTGAGGGCAAGGCGGTACATGGATGTGACCTGTGGAGAGGTTTCAGTGTGTCATGTGTGTCAATAAATCCAATTTGAGTGTGACTGTTAAATATGACGTGTGTGAACCGTGTGCGCGTGTAGAATATTTTTATTCCACTGCAATATATTTTATTTCGCGAGGATAATTTTTATTAATTGGGTCTTCCGCGGTCTTCCTTATGGAAAAATCCGCCATTATTTTTATTTAAAAGTGAGGGTCGTTACAGTTGGTATCAGAGCGTTAGGTTTACGTGTTCTGAAGACTGTCCATGTACTGCCGCTCAAAAGCCTGGAGAACCAGCCTCGCCTGTAAGTTTTTTTTTATATAACTTATGTGATTATGCGTTATTAAAGTGTGTTGTATATGTGATGAATAGATCATTATCGAAAATGAGGCGAGGGCGTAGAGAAAATGGGGGAGAGTCAAGCCGTAGGGGCGAATCTGAGTCCCCTGCGAGTGAGCGTGATTCCATGATAATGCGCTTAACCGAACTGATCCAACGTTAGTCAGACCAGATAAATGAGTTGATACAACACCGCAATTCATTTGAGCATCGCTCCTCCCCGCAACCAGAACGTGTCGAAATTATCGGAGAACGTTTCAGAAAACTAAATCCTCCGACATTTGCTGATGCCACTAACCCTGTAGTGGCAGAAGACTGGTTACGTACGATCGAAGACATGTTCATCTATAGCCGTGTGCCAGAGGAGGAGAAGGTTCTTTGTGCCATCTCCATGCTAAGAGGAAACGCTAGGTTTTGGTGGGACACAGTGAAAGTACTAGAGAACCCAGTGACGATGCCGTGGGAGCACTTCAAGGAGTTGTTTCACAACAAGTACTTCTCAACCCATGAACAAGAACGAAGGATGCTCGAATTTATGAACCTGAAGCAAGGAGGGAAATCAGTTGCGGAGTATATCCGCAAGTTTGAGGAGCTGTCTCGTTTTGCCCCTCACATGGTGTCCACTAATCTGTTGAAGGTGACGAGGTTCATAACTGGCCTCAAACCTGAACTTTATCGAGACTTAAGTATAACGGGAGTCCGACAGCTGGAGTTTACACAAGTAGCGGAGCGGGCAATGATTGCGGAGCAGGCGGAGGCACAGATTGTGGAGGCCCAGGAGGCAAAAAGAAGACATGAGAATCAGCAAGGAGGAGGAGGTGATCGCAAGCGCCAATTCTTTGGCAAAGGCCCTGGCAAAAATAATCAAAACAACCGACCGGGCCAACAGAACTGGCGCCCAATGAACCAAGGGCCAGCAAATATTTTGACTCCAAACCCCGCGCCTCGATGCCAACAACGCGGGCGTTATCACTTCGGAGTCTGCTTTAGATCCGGTTCTAACCCAGGCCCTCAGTGCTTTCGATGTGGAAAGAATGGTCATTATGCGAGGAGCTGTCCGGAGAACCTACCCGTGAATCCGACTCAACAGCCAGTTCGACCTCCATCGATTCCAGCCAGGGTTTTCACCATGACGAACGAGGAAGCAGAAGCAAACCCAGCGGTGGTGACGGGTACGTTGAACATCTTTCACGTGCCTACGTCTGTTCTCATTGACTCTGGAGCCACACATTCGTTTGTGTCGGCTAAGTATGTGGAAAGAGTAGGAATATATCCTACCCAGTCTGAATGCTGTTATGTAGTGATATTACCTCACGGGGGTCCAATTCAAACCAACAGGGCAGTACAGAAATGTCCTATAAACATCGAGGGTAGAAACTTAGAAGCTGATCTGATTGTGATCCCGGTGAATGATTATGACATCATATTTGGGATGGATTGGCTTTCGAAATATAGAGCCGTGATTGACTGTGCTAAGAAGATAGTGAAATTTCAATTGCCTGAGGATGAGGTATTTACTTTTTCGGGTAAAACGAACCAAAGTTGTATTCCTCAAATTTCGGCTTTTAAGGCTCAACGACTTTTGAAATCGGGTTGTGAATCTTTCTTAGTATGTGCGATAAAGGCGGAGAAAGCCCCTCTTCCAGAATTGAAGGAGGTGCCAATAGTAAATGAGTTCGCCGATGTATTTCCCGATGATCTCCCGGGGTTACCCCCTGATCGAGAAATACAGTTCACCATCGACCTAGTGCCAGGAGCAGGTCCTATCGCTAAAGCCCCTTATCGATTAGGGGAGCACCAATATTGTTTGTGAGAAAGAAAGACGGATCGATGAGGATGTGCATCGACTACCGGGAGCTTAATAAAATCACGATTAAGAACAAGTATCCATTGCCTAGGATAGATGACCTGTTCGATCAACTGCATGGTGCTAAGGTATTTTCAAAAATTGACCTTCGTTTGGGGTACCACCAGTTAAAAATTCGGGAGTCAGACGTCCCAAAAACGGCATTTCGCACGAGGTACGGCCATTATGAATTTTTGGTCATGCCTTTTGGATTGACGAATGCACCTGCAGCCTTTATGGACTTGATGAATCGAGTTTTTAAGGATTTTATGGACCAGTTTGTTATTGTCTTTATCGACGATATCCTCATTTATTCCAAGTCAAAGGAAGAACATGCAGTTCATCTACGAAGTGTATTAGGAATTCTACAAGAAAAACAACTTTACGCCAAATTTAAGAAGTGCGAGTTCTGGCTAGAGCAAGTAACCTTTTTGGGACACGTTGTTTCTGGAAATGGAATTTCCGTAGATCCTAGTAAGATCGAAGCGATAAGTAATTGGCCACGACCAACTACCCCCACAGAGATCCGTAGCTTCCTAGGGCTCGCGGGTTATTATCGGAAATTCATTCTGGATTTCTCCAGTATTGCTTCGACGCTCACAAATCTAACTAAAAAGAACGTTCCATTCAGATGGACGGAAGCCTGTGAGCAGAGTTTCCAAGAGCTTAAAAAGCGGCTAACTACAGCCCCAATCCTTACGACACCTTCGGGAACTGGAGGATTTAAAGTATAGAGTGATGCCTCGAAAAATGGGTTGGGATGTGTACTGATGCAGAATGGGAAGGTTATTGCATACGCCTCCCGACAATTGAAGGAATACGAGAAGAATTACCCAACTCACGATCTTGAGCTCGCAGCAGTGGTGTTCGCTTTGAAAATATGGCGGCACTACTTGTACGGAGAACGGTGTGAGATCTTTACAGACCACAAGAGCCTGAAGTATTTCTTCACACAGAAGGAGCTGAACATGAGACAAAGGCGGTGGTTAGAACTCGTGAACGACTACGATTGTGTAATTAGCTATCACCCAGGGAAAGCGAATGTAGTCGCGGACGCTTTAAGTAGGAAAGCTGTAAATGCAGAACTTCACCATCTTGGAGTAGAAGTAGTTGCGCAGGGGGAAGTGGAGACGAAATTAGCGGCATTGACCCTCCAACCAACACTACTCGAAAAGATCACCTTAGCTCAGAACGAAGACGAACTATACATAAAGATCAAAGACAAACAAACAATGCCGAACGACTTTAAAATCAAGGAGGACGGAAGTCTTCGATATAAAAATCGGTTGTATGTACCTGACAACCAAGAACTTCGACGAACAATAATGACAGAGGCACATGCAGCCCAGTACTCGATACACCCAGGCGCCACGAAGATGTACCGAGACCTGCAAATAAATTACTGGTGGCCTGGGATGAAGAAAGACATTGCAGAGTTTATAAGTCAATGCCTAACGTGACAACTCATAAAGGCCGAGCACCAAAGACCAGCAGGAATGTTGCAACCCCTGCCAATCCCTGAATGGAAATGGGACCATATCACCATGGATTTTGTCGTTGGTTTACCGAAAACGGTGAAAGGTCACAACGCTATTTGGGTTATAGTTGATAGGTTGACCAAGTCAGCCCATTTCCTACCCATAAGCTCGACATTTTCCTTGGAGCGTTATGCAGAATTATATATTCAGGAGATAGTTCGACTTCATGGGATTCCGAAATCGATCGTCTCGGATAGAGACTCGAGATTCCTGTCAAACTTCTGGAGGAGTTTACAAAAGGCAATGGGAACTCAGTTATCATTTAGTACCGCATACCATCCCCAGACCGATGGGCAGTCAGAGAGAACAATCCAAACCCTGGAGGATATGCTACGCGCGTGTGTGCTAGATTTCAAGGAAAATTGGAGCAAATACCTACCGTTAATTGAATTTTCCTACAACAACAGCTATCACGCTACGATAGGAGTGGCCCCGTACGAGGCATTATATGGACGGAAATGTCGATCACCAATTCATTGGGATGAGGTTGGCGAAAGAACCTTGTTGGGTCCTGAGATGGTACGAGAAATGACTGAGGCAATAGTCAAAATTCGAGAAAGAATGCGGACTGCTCAGAGTCGTCAGAAAAGTTATGCAGACCATAGACGAAGGCCACTAGAGTTTGCAATAGGCGATTGGGTATTTCTAAAAGTATCCCCTACAAAGGGCGTGAAACGATTTGGGAAGAAGGGCAAACTAAGCTCTAGATTTATTGGTCCGTTCAGAATAATTAAACGAGTTGGTGAAGTTGCATACCAGTTAGAACTACCGACGACACTCCCACAAGTTCACGACGTTTTTCATGTATCGGCATTAAGGAAATATATTGCGGATCCGAGCCATGTATTGAAGAATGAAGTTCTCTACCAACAGTTAAAGCCAGACTTAACCTATGAAGAACAGCCGGTAGAGATTTTAATGAGAGAGATAAAACAACTTCGGAATAAAGATATTTCGTTAGTCAAGGTGTTGTGGCGAAATCAGTCAGTTGAAGAGGCCACGTGGGAAAGAGAAGATGAAATGAGAAGTCGTTATCCCGATTTATTTCTAATGGCGTAATTTCGGGGACGAAATTCTTCTAAGGGGGGAGAATGTAATACCCATAAATTAATACAGTATCTTGAATTTCAAATCTTCGAATTAAAGGAATTAATATTCGAATGGCCCAAAAGAACATGTGTTCAAATAGGAAAGTGATCGAAAATAATATTTAACCTAAGTGCTTTAGCTCAAGAATCAAAGCCCAATAATAAGTAAGTACTAAAATAATATGACCCAAAAGTAAATTATTACCTAGGCCCAAACGATTAATGGATAGGAATGAAACGTTCTTAATAGCAAGGGAAATACACATGTATATGTACAATAATAATGGAGCAAAGTTTCGTAGGATATATGGGGTAGGTTAGAAAAGTTTGTGTTGTATCTATGTAATAGTTTGTGTTCATATGTGTGTATATATATATATATATATATATATATATACTATTAAATGAATAATATTAATCCCCAAAAGTCTCAATGGCAATGGAGGGTTTACGTGGGGATATATATCCACAAGCATACATGTATAAATATATATTTATATTGTTAATCATAACTAATGGGTAGATAAGGATGGACATATGAAACTAGTATAATATATGGCACATAGGAACGAATTGACATAATTTTCTTAAGTGTGAGGAAATCCTTGTCACAAATGTTGCCTCCTCAATAATTGAATCCAATTACCATGTCATAAAAGGACACCCACAATTAAATAAGAATGAGGAAAGTTATGTATGATGTGTCCTAATCATAAAGGGCAAATCATTGTTTTTAACCAAAGAGGGAAATGGCATATGGCCTACTTGTCCTACTAATCATTTCACAATAAGTTTTGAACATTTGATCAAGAACAAAAGTAAAGGATTTCGTCCAAAGCAAGATGACTACTTTATTAAATAATGCTTATTGTTACGATAAGAGCACAAGGAATTCGTTACTTTTATGTCACCACCATGATCCTTAACAAAACATACAAGCTAAAGATAAGGTTGGACCATTTCTCAACTCATCATTAACCAAAATAATTGAGAGGGAGAGAAATTGTAGAATAAAAGCAACAAGGAGAAAGAACTTACGAATGAACTCAAAACAACTCACTCACGAAAGAAGAAGTTGAAGAGGAGATATCCAAACTTAAGAAACTCAATTTGACAAGAAGTAAATTCGAAAATCTGATTTTGAAGCAAGGTATATGAACTATTTATTATGTTTAGTATGATTAATTTAAGGTTATCATGTTTGAAATTTCAGATTTTTGAGTTAGTCATATTAAATGTACGTTAATGGTTATAGGAGCATTTCTATATTAGAACAACGAATAAAAGCTTTAAAGTTCAACCTATTAAGTATATGATTAGTTTGCACTTATGATGGATCTTGATAGTAGTAAGCTTTATGACATTAAGAAGTCTTGTGTATTATACTATTCGAACTTGATATTCCCAGTTTAGGCATAAATTCGGCATTATACACATATATGGAATATAATTAGGGTTTTCTATGGGCTTATACTTTTGAGTTTTCATTATTAATGGGTGATTAAGTGATTTTGATCTTAGGAATTTTTGGCACTTATGCTGATTGTTGGGAAGTTTTTAATATCATAGGTTTGTTATTACTAAATTTTCTACACATGCTTGAATGTATTATATTCCGAGTAGTATATGACTAGTCTTTGAATATAGGACGGATCGACTCTAGGTTTCGGCAATGACCAATACATGTGTATATATGTTTTTTTTTTTTAACTTATATAATGTTTCAATGTGTTGGTGGATTTTTTTTAATATGAGAGTTGGGATTAATTTGAGATATTAGGATATTGTAACATTGGATGTAGAATTTTAGGGTTTTCGACAATTAGGGTTCGAAAATATTCATGTTAATTTGATCTAATAGATATACTAATATGAGAATATTTTTACGTCCAAAAGGTCCAGAGGTTCAGAATATTAAGGAACTACCGCTTGCAAAACTAAGGACGACAGGTAGGTGAAATATTCACCTACGACACGTAAACTATTATGTGTTTTTATGTGTTGTGTGTCTTTATTTTTCACGCATGCATGTTTTACATTATATATGTGAATATTTTTATTCGATTTAAATAAATTGTGTATATCATGCAATTATCTGTCACGTGCATTTCATACTAGATCGAGAGAAGTTTAGACCATATGGGTCGGTGATGAACTGAAATCGTATGCACCGTATTGGAGACGGTAACGCTTTCATAAGTGGGGTAGAGAATGATTTTGTGATTGGTGATTCGTTGGAGAGTCGGGGTTAGTACTCAATATGGCACCTGACGGCAGACATGTGTGAGCGTTCTGTCAACTAGACAAATGCGAGCGTTTTTGTCTACCCGGGCGTGAACTTCCCGAGGTTTGACCGTATTATATATATTATACGGAAGGAGCGTGTTGGTCCGAGATTACGCCAACAATACGACTTCGGACGGATTAAACACGCCGAAAGATCGAGATTTAAGAACGGGGCGTGTGGGGCTTGGTGGTGTTCTTGAGGAGACTCTCTCACTCTAAAATTGTTTATTTTCTTAACACACAAGCACACCTAACTATGTGTTAGGGTTTTCCTATTTATACCACAAGTTGGTATATAATAGGTGGGCCTCTTGTGAAGGCCCATTACATGAATAACTAAGAACTAACTCAATTAAGAGCTAGCCCAAAGTTTAATAAAGCAAATCAACAAAGATAATACAATGAAATTGAACACAATTTTGAACATATTAATTGAATTTTCGTGCTCTCTCTCTCTTCCGCTATGGCGAAAAAGAAGAAAACCACGAAACAGAGGGAGGCGCCGATCGGATCGATGACGCCATCTCCATCCACTGCGAGGTCGAATGGGCAATCGAAATCGGGTTATGATGAGCAGACATTGAGATCGCCTAATGTCTCATTGAAGCAGACGGATTCTGTTTTGAGGAAAGTCACTGTTCCATTGGAGGCAGAAGGGCAGACATCGATTGGCATCAATTCTGACGAGAAGGAATGGCCTACCCTGGGCGAATCTATTGGCAGAAGATCGGGGAAAAAGCCAGTCAATAATGATAGCTCTATGAAGGATCCCACAGTCGTGATGACGGGTAACCCTTGGTCGCACTTCAATGTGAATATGATTGAGAATCAGGACAATAGACTCGAGTACATTGAGCCTACGACTGAAGAAGGACAGGAAATTGGGAGTGTGGTGATAGAAGAAATTCAGGCAGAGGTTGACCACTGGAAATCTGCATTGATGTGCTATGTCCTAGGTGCCAATCCGCCGTATGGTATTATGGCAGGATTCCTGAAACGCAAATGGGAAAAACAGGGGCTAGTGAGTGTCTGGCAGATTAGACAAGGCTTGTTCCTGGCTAGATTCGATTGTATAGCAGCTCGGGACAAGATATTGCAAACTGAAATCCTACATTTCGACAAGAAACCTGTGGTTTTAACCCCTTGGACTGAAGATACCCAGCTTAAAAAAGTTGGTGTGGATAGTGTGCCGCTGTGGATACACCTGCCGCAGTTGGAACTGAAATACTGGGGAACGAAGACCCTGAGTAGGCTTGCGAGTCTAATTGGGAAACCTATAATGACGGATGACTTCACCAGGAGGAAAGAGCGTATACATTTTGCTAGGGTGTTGGTGGAGGTCAATCTGGCCAAACCATTGAAGGATAGCATTCAGTTTGTGAATGAAAAGGGACAACTAGTGGAACAGGAAGTCACGTATGAGTGGAAACCAGTATTATGTTCCAAGTGCGGGAATTATGGGCATGAAACACCTAAGTGTCGAAAAGAAGTGCCTCAGATCTCGAAATCGAGAGCAAACAATGCATCTGTGACTATTAAGGGACCCGAGGCCAAAGTGGATGAAGTGAGTACATATCCGAGGCCTGAAGAAAACCAGGGGCAGACTAGCTTAAATCCTGTAAATAATCACCAGACAGTAGAAAGGGACAGAGGGGACAGAGGGACTCCAAGAACCTCTTGGGCTGATATTGACCAGCAGAAGATAGGTGAAGTGGTACAAATCAGGGGAATAACTGTTACTAGCCCTTCCAAGCAGAGGGTTATTGACAGTGGTCATGGATAGAAGTGTTATCTGGAATATTAGGGGCCTTAATGGCCCCGCCAAGCAGAGGGAAATAGCTCTCTTCTGCTGTAAATATAGGATAAATTTTTTATGTTTGCTGGAAACAAAGCTTAAGCTGGGACATGTGAATGAAGTACTTAATAGAAACTTTGGGGGATGGCAGTTCATGCACAATCTGAAGGAGCATCCCAATGGGAGGATAATTGTTCTATGGAGAGGAGGAATTGAAATAGAGACAGTTACTACACATGCGCAGTATATGCACTTCAGGGCCTGGAAAAAGGGGAAAATGGTATCCTATATCACATGTGTGTATGGATCTAATACCAGTGCAGAGAGAGAGATCCTGTGGGCAGAACTAAAGACCATAGGTGCTACTATGACTGAGTCTTGGCTGATTTGGGGTGACTTCAACAGCATTAGAGGCATGGATGATAGATTAGGAGGTGCTCCAGTTTCGGCTAATGAAATCAGTGGGTTTAACCAGTGCATTCTTCAATGCCAGCTTGGGGAGATTAGAAGGACCGGATGCCACTTTACTTGGTCCAATAAGCAAACCCAAGGGAAGAGAATATGGAGCCGAATTGACTGGGCTCTTGCTAATGAGGCTTGGATAACAAATTTCTCCACATACACTGTGACCTTCCTTAATGAAGGGGTGTCGGACCACTCTCCCATCTTCCTGAGGGATATGGGGCAGATCCAACGGCACAGACAGCCCTTTAAATACTTCAATATGTGGAGTATGGCACCTTCCTTCATGCGAACAGTTGAAGACTGTTGGAAGAAGCAGAAGGGCTCTGCTATTGCCAGTGTGGTATGGAACCTACAAATGCTGAAGGGCCCTCTCAGAAAATTGAACAAGGAGAGGTTCTCGGCTATTGTTGATAGAGCTGAACAGCAGAGGGTATTGCTGGAGGAATGCCAAACTGCAGTGCATGAGGATCCTCTTAACTCGGAGCTATTGGATAGAGAAGCAGCAGTGAGACTGGAGTACAACTTTCTCAGTGTGGCATCAGACAAATTCCTGAGACAAAAAGCAAAGGTGAGGTGGCTTGAGCATGGCGACCAAAATACTGCCTATTATCACTCAGTGCTTAAACAGAGGACATACAATAATAGAATCATATCTGTATCGGACCTGGATGGGAAAGTAATTGAGGACAGTGCCAAAATACACCAACATTTCATTGATTACTACCATGAGTTGTTGGGGAAGAGGAGATTGCTGACTGGGAGGATGGAAGGGAAGGTTGCTGAGCAGGGTTATACCCTCTCGGTGGCGGACCAATTACAACTTACCCAATCGTTTGACAGGAAGGATGTTAGCCGGGCAATGGTAGGCATTCATGAGGAGGCTGCCCCAGGCCCAGATGGCTATGGCAGTGGTTTCTTCAGGAAAGCCTGGGAGGTGGTAGAAGAGCAAGTCACGGATGCAGTCTTGGAATTCTTCCAATCTGGGAAACTGTTGCCAGTGGTGAATAAAACCACCTTATGTCTGATCCCTAAGGTGCCTAACCCAGCCACAGCTGCAGATTTCCGACCTATTTCGTGTTGTAATACTATATACAAGTGCATATCGAAGATGTTATGTGAGAGAATTAAGCCAATTTTGCCGAAACTCATCAGCCGTAATCAGAGCGCCTTTGTGGTAGGACGCTCTATGGTCCATAACATCCTGCTATGTCAGGATCTTCTCAGACTCTATCAGAGGAAGAATGCCTCTGCGAGATCCCTGCTGAAAGTGGACTTGAGAAAGGCCTACGATACTGTGGAGTGGTCATTTTTGGAGGATTGGCTATGCGCTCTCAGATTCCCCTTGAAGTGTGTTCACTGGATAATGGAATGTGTGTCCTCGGTCACTTATACAATTGCTGTGAATGGGAATACAGCAGGATTAATCAGAGGAGCTAGAGGAATAAGGCAGGGAGATCCCATGTCTCCACTGCTATTTGTGATTGTGATGGAATACCTCACACGGAAATTGCTAATAGCAGCGCAAGATTCGAGGTTCAGATTCCACCCCCTCTGCAAGAGGATCAATCTGATCAGCCTTTGTTTCGCGGACGATCTTATGATATTCTGTAAAGGAAAACTAGAAGCAGTGGATGTGGTGAAGGAAGCACTGGATCATTTCCGAGATGTGTCTGGGCTGGAGGCAAATCAGAATAAATCCAACCTGTACCTGGCGGGTATATCTGATCAAGAAACTCTGCAGATTGGGCAGCTCACGGGTTTCAAAATGGGCACCTATCCTATGAGATATTTGGGGGTTCCACTAGCACCCACTAAATGGAATAAACAGACATGCCAAAATCTGGTTCAGAAAATTACAGCAAGAATAAGATGTTGGTCCACGAGGAACCTGTCCTACGCCGGGAGACTCTGCCTCATCAATTCAGTCTTGCTGGCGACTCATGGTTTTTGGGGATCGATCCTCTTAGTTGTATGCTTCACTTTTTCTACTACCTAAAGCAGTTTCCAGGGAGGTAGATCAGTTGTGCAGGGATTTTCTATGGGGGAGGAAAGAGCAGAGGAAGAACATTCACCTGATCAGCTGGGACAGAGTTTGTTTACCTAAGAAATATGGAGGGCTGAATGTTAGAGATTGTGTTACGTGGAACATGGCTCAGGCAGGAAAACAGATATGGGAGATAACTAGGAAAGCTGACACTCTGTGGATTAAATGGGTACATACAATATATCTGAAGGGGAGCTGCTTCTGGGTCTTCAATCATGCGCTGGATTCCAGTTGGCATTGGAAGAAACTGAACAGACTTAAGATGAAGTTCCAAACTGGGTACAAGGAAGGCAAGTGGCTCGGTTCTGTTGATGGAGAATACACTATAAGTTCTGGTTTTGAATGGCTTAAAGGGCCTACATCACCTTTTCCACTAAGTAAAGCAGTGTGGAATAGGTATAATATACCCAAGCATTCTTTTATTCTTTGGCTAATGGTACAGGACAGACTGTTAACAAAGGAGAGATTGACCAAATGGGGGATCAGGGTGAGTGACATAAACTGCTCCTTCTGTGGGGAGGAGATGGAGAATGTGGAGCACTTGTTTGTGGGCTGCCGATTTACTCAGAAGTTACTGCTGGAGATGAACAAATGGTTGCGAATGGATGTGAAATTTAGCTCGTTTCAGGAAATGTGTGGATGGCTGTTGGCAATGGGTAAGAAGGGGAAGACTGAACAATGCATTGTGCTGGCTTGCTATTCTGCGATGTTTTATCACCTATGGTGCGAGAGGAACAAGCGTGTGCATGATATGGGATCGGTTATGGCGGAGCAAATTGTGCATATTATTGCGAGAGAGATGCAGTACAGGATTGGGAAGGTATGCAGAGCGAAGAGGGCACCCAACTTAGAAATTTATAAGAAGATTGTTTTTCCCCATTTAGGTGCGTGATATGTGTTTAGGTTGACTGCGTGATATGTGTTTAGTTTGAAGCGATGTGTACAGAAACGATGGTGGTGTGGCTAATGAATATTTCATTTCGACCAAAAAAAAAAAAAAAAAAAAAAAAAAATTGAACACTACAAAATATTTCCTAACAATCTCCCCCTTAGTGTTCAATCTTCAGTTCAGCGCGGGATATCTTTGTGTTGTATCTATGTAATAGTTTGTGTTCATATGTGTGTATATATATATATATATACTATTAAATGAATAATATTAATCCCCAAAAGTCTCAATGGCAATGAAGGGTTTACGTGGGGATATATATCCACAAGCATACATGTATAAATATATATTTATATTGTTAATCATAACTAATGGGTAGATAAGGATGGACATATGAAACTAGTATAATATATGGCACATAGGAACGAATTGACATAATTTTCTTAAGTGTGAGGAAATCCTTGTCACAAATGTTGCCTCCTCAATAATTGAATCCAATTACCATGTCATAAAAGGACACCCACAATTAAATAAGAATGAGGAAAGTTATGTATGATGTGTCCTAATCATAAAGGGCAAATCATTGTTTTTAACCAAAGAGGGAAATGGCATATGGCCTACTTGTCCTACTAATCATTTCACAATAAGTTTTGAACATTTGATCAAGAACAAAAGTAAAGGATTTCGTCCAAAGCAAGATGACTACTTTATTAAATAATGCTTATTGTTACGATAAGAGCACAAGGAATTCGTTACTTTTATGTCACCACCATGATCCTTAACAAAACATACAAGCTAAAGATAAGGTTGGACCATTTCTCAACTCATCATTAACCAAAATAATTGAGAGGGAGAGAAATTGTAGAATAAAAGCAACAAGGAGAAAGAACTTACGAATGAACTCAAAACAACTCACTCACGAAAGAAGAAGTTGAAGAGGAGATATCCAAACTTAAGAAACTCAATTTGACAAGAAGTAAATTCGAAAATCTGATTTTGAAGCAAGGTATATGAACTATTTATTATGTTTAGTATGATTAATTTAAGGTTATCATGTTTGAAATTTCAGATTTTTGAGTTAGTCATATTAAATGTACGTTAATGGTTATAGGAGCATTTCTATATTAGAACAACGAATAAAAGCTTTAAAGTTCAACCTATTAAGTATATGATTAGTTTGCACTTATGATGGATCTTGATAGTAGTAAGCTTTATGACATTAAGAAGTCTTGTGTATTATACTATTCGAACTTGATATTCCCAGTTTAGGCATAAATTCGGCATTATACACATATATGGAATATAATTAGGGTTTTCTATGGGCTTATACTTTTGAGTTTTCATTATTAATGGGTGATTAAGTGATTTTGATCTTAGGAATTTTTGGCACTTATGCTGATTGTTGGGAAGTTTTTAATATCATAGGTTTGTTATTACTAAATTTTCTACACATGCTTGAATGTATTATATTCCGAGTAGTATATGACTAGTCTTTGAATATAGGACGGATCGACTCTAGGTTTCGGCAATGACCAATACATGTGTATATATGTTTTTTTTTTAACTTATATAATGTTTCAATGTGTTGGTGGATTTTTTAATATGAGAGTTGGGATTAATTTGAGATATTAGGATATTGTAACATTGGATGTAGAATTTTAGGGTTTTCGACAATTAGGGTTCGAAAATATTCATGTTAATTTGATCTAATAGATATACTAATATGAGAATATTTTTACGTCCAAAAGGTCCAGAGGTTCAGAATATTAAGGAACTACCGCTTGCAAAACTAAGGACGACAGGTAGGTGAAATATTCACCTACGACACGTAAACTATTATGTGTTTTTATGTGTTGTGTGTCTTTATTTTTCACGCATGCATGTTTTACATTATATATGTGAATATTTTTATTCGATTTAAATAAATTGTGTATATCATGCAATTATCTGTCACGTGCATTTCATACTAGATCGAGAGAAGTTTAGACCATATGGGTCGGTGATGAACTGAAATCGTATGCACCGTATTGGAGACGGTAACGCTTTCATAAGTGGGGTAGAGAATGATTTTGTGATTGGTGATTCGTTGGAGAGTCGGGGTTAGTACTCAATATGGCACCTGACGGCAGACATGTGTGAGCGTTCTGTCAACTAGACAAATGCGAGCGTTTTTGTCTACCCGGGCGTGAACTTCCCGAGGTTTGACCGTATTATATATATTATACGGAAGGAGCGACCTGGCGTGAACTTCCAGAGTAGGCTACCGTTATTGTGAGGCATGCGAGGTGTCGAGTCTAACCTAGGGCCCTAATTTGAGAAATAATAAATTAGCGTGAGAAAAAGAAAGAGCTTGCATATTAGGTGGGATATCGGGTTTGGGATTGAGTGCATGATTGCATCATGCATTATTTCATCTACTGGGCAAGGAGCTCAGTTTACGTGTTGTAGGTACTGACGAGCCCGATGTGGACACATGTCGAAACTAACGAGGTTGGTGGCGGTGATCCATGGTCTTTTGAGGGCAAGGCGGTACATGGATGTGACCTGTGGAGAGGTTTCAGTGTGTCATGTGTGTCATAAATCCAATTTGAGTGTGACTGTTAAATATGACGTGTGTGAACCGTGTGCGCGTGTAGAATATTTTTATTCCACTGCAATATATTTTATTTCGCGAGGATAATTTTTATTAATTGGGTCTTCCGCGGTCTTCCTTATGGAAAAATCCGCCATTATTTTTATTTAAAAGTGAGGGTCGTTACAGAGACAAACCCGGAACACGCGCTAATATCTAGGCGATATCGTAGCAACCATTTCTGAAACTAACGTGATATTTTGAAACAGGGTTAGGGAGATAACATCAATACTCATACTGATTTCAGGGAAATAACACACTCTGCAATATCTTCTTAAAGAAAAGTATTTTTCAAAGAAGAACAAGCCAATTTTTTTTATAGCCTAATTCACCCCCCCCCTCTTAGGCATATTTTACACTTCAGTTTTGTTCAATTTCCTATAGCTAGCATGTATTTATATATAAGTACATGAAATGAATAGACAAAATATTTCATTTAACTTTTTAGTTAGGACTTCTACTTGTGCTTTATTCACTAGTACAGTCGCCACTTTTGGCGACTCTTGTTATTAGTCATGAGCAATCGTTAGTCGGCGATGCCGAGAGCACCGACGGCAATAGGTCGGGCTATCGGCATCCGTTGCTATCCGACGCACATAGCCTAGGTATCGGCGACTGTTGTTCTAACAACAGTCGCCGAAAGTGAATTTTTTTTAAACAAAATAGGCATCGGCGGCTGTTGTTATAGTCGCCAATAGCCGAGGTATCGGCGACTGTTTCAGCTTAACAACAGTTGACGAAAGTTAAAAAATAATAAAAAAAATAATATAGTGCATGGGCGACCGTTTTTGGCTAACAACGGTCGTCGATGACTAATTTTTTAAAAATATTCTATTTATTTTTTACTACCCTAAAAACCTGTATAAGCAGCCCGACAATCCAAACAACATTCCAATGATACACGACACAGATTGGAAAGTTCAACTCAATATAACCATTAACAATAACCATGTCAATCGCATAATTACAAAATAACATAAAGTCTCAAGTGAATTACAAAACAATATGCGAAGTCTTAACCTAAAACGATGTGCTCTCTTGCAGACATACTTCAATGAAGTACTTCGCCCACAACTCTCGAACTTCCTCATGCGTTTCTTTAACGTAGACGGCTTGTTCCAATACCTAAAGCATTAACACGATTAATAAAAGTTATAACTGAAGATATTTGATGATCAATGCTTTAAATTTATCATACCTTTGTCAGATTTTGCCGCTGGTAGCCGACATCTCTCGCAATGTCGTACATGTAGCGCATGACGAAGTTTCCACATAGTTGACTATCAACCGGTTGGCGTGGGCACAAACAAAGATCATATTATATATTTACCTATTATCGTTATAATTTCAATAGAAATTGCTCAAAAGAAATGCGAACCTGTGAAGCTTTCCAAGTAGTATAGGAAGACTTCTTCTTAATTAGAGACGCTCCAAATCGAATATAAAACATGCCCAAGCCTCAAATCGAGTAAATTAAGCAATGAAATCGCACAAAACAACTCCAAACTCGAAAAAATCGAGCTCAAATTAAGTCCAAAACACCAAAATTTCGCCATTTTCGCATTAATAAAGCTCCAAATCAACCTCAAATCGAATATAACACAAGCCTAGGCCTCAAACAACAGAAACTAAGCCATGAAAACGCACAAAACAACTACAAAGTCGAAAAATTTGAACTGAACGTAAGCCCAAAAACCAAAATTTCGCCACTTTATCGCATTAATAAAGCTCCAAATCAACCTCAAATCGAATCTAACACAAGCCTAAGCCTAAACCTAACCTCAAATCGCAGAAATTTAGCCCCGAAATCGGATGAAATTCGAAAACCATATTTTCAAAAATCTCGAAATTTCGATAATGAAAGCATCAAATCGAAAGCTTGAAAGGAAATGGGTTGTGTGGCGTTTTACCGTGTTCTCCTAGCTCGAAATCGTGGGAAACCAAGCAGCTTGTCGCCGGAAATCGCCCTTGAATCGCCGAGTTCGCATCTGTAATGGAAAAACGAAGGGTTTTTTGGTTTAATTAAAACCCATTGGCGACTGTTGTTACAAGAAACAGTCGCCAAAGCTCAAGAAATAAAATAATAATACAAATCGGAAACTCATCGGCGTCTGTTGTCCGCAGTAACAGTCGCCAAAGGTAAAAAGTAAAAATAAATAAATATGGCTAAATAATCGGCGACTGTTGTTCGTAGTAACGATCGCCAAAGGTTTTAAATAATAAAAAAAATAATAACAGCTCATTGGCGACTGTTGTTCTGAGTAACAGTCGCCAAAGTTCATAAGATAAAAAAATAAAAAAAGAAAAACTTTGGCGACTATTACTTAGAGACAATAGACGCCAATTGTGCACGTTAACTATCGGCGACTGTTGGTGGCTAACAACAACCGCCGATAGTACCATAAAAATAAAAAAAAAAATAAAAAATGTTTCGCGGGCAATATAGGCGTTCGTTTCTCCACAACGGACGCCCATAGTGCCAACGCCAATTCCTATTTCTGTAGTAGTGATTATACATGAATATATATTTATATACACACGCCCACATATTATTACATGTGGCCACTATTGTAAAACTCGGCCAAGGTGGCACTCAGGTGCTAGGCGGCCCCGTCTGAGGGATTTTCGGTTAGGCGGCTACTTAATTGGTGGAACAGATTAATCGGTGTTTGCGGCTAGCTAGGCAGATGGCTAGGCGGCCGATGGTCTCAAAATTTTTTATAACATTTTTGGCAAAAAATTCTGAATACATTTTTTCTTGAAAAAATTTTCTAAATACAAAAAACATTATCCGGATTGACATTATTTATTTAAATAGATAAATGTGATATACCTTTACTTGTGTATATTAACATATAAATAATAATAAATTATGGGTATACCGACTAATTTTCGCATAGAAACCGTATAGGTGCGCCCAGCCCGTGTAGACGCTAGGCCCCCTCGGGCGTCCGACTAGTGCCTAGCGAATTTTAACATTGCATGTGACTATTTCGTACTACAACACATCTACAAACAAAATGTATGGATGACTCTATCATTATGAATATTTATAAGGTGAATCTATAGAACAATACCCAATTGGATAAAATTTTACACATAGGTACCCATGTCAGAAAATTTTACAGATAGGTACCCGATTTAATTTTTACCAGTTTCTTTAGTCATGTCGTACCTTCCTGTGTGTATATTGCGTACCATAACACGTTGATATATGGTACCTAAATATAGCATACGTCGTACCTACGGCATACCTGTGTGTTACATAGGGCGTACCTAAATATAGCATACGTCGTACCATTTTTTGTTATGTTGGGTATCCAAATGTGTTGATATAGGGTACCCAAATGTGTTGTATGGTGTACTTTCGGGGATCGGGTACCTATGTGCAAAAATTTATTCTGTTAGGTACCTACATTTAAAAAAATCCTGACAGGGTACTAAATTACAAGTTTTTATTCAAATAGGTACTTATGTGTAAAGACCCCTATTTATAATTTATTAACCGATAAAATAAACATATAAGAAACACTCAATATCACAAATAATAGAACAAACATTCGCGTTTTCATATGTTAATGTGATTTTCATCGTTAATACGGATTATGGCTTCAAATAAAAAAAAGACCAAACTTCATGGAAGCCAAATGAAGATGGAGTTTGATACAAACACTCAAAGAAATAAGGGGCGATTGGAGTTAAGGACCAAATATAGTTTGAAGTTGGGGTTCAGGCCCTTGTCAGAAACCAATTAAGTTTTAAGGACCAATTCTGTATAAAAATTAGTAAAAAGGACCAAAAATCAGTTTTGACAAAAATACCCCTGCAAAAATATGGTGTTATCTTTCTACTGTATTCTGTTATTATAAAACGTTACCGATGGACTATATAGTGTTATCTGATAGCTACGAACTGGTATTCACATAACAAAAATTTTATCTTTCACAGTCGAAGTTTCATGCGTTAAGATTGTCCTGTACAAACCAAGTTGTATGTGTCCTCGAACGTATTTATTATGCACTTTACGTCGTCAATAGTAAGATTATCACTGAGGAATTGTTCGTATTTAATCGACGCAAATCGGGGGGGGGGGGAATAAAATTGTGAATCTTATTATGTTTTCGGAAAAACAATTGCAGCTAATACGTACAAATCGTAGTTACCCATAACCTATAAATTGCGTAGCAGTACCGTGATGGCTCCCTCATTCGCCGTTCCAGGTGAACGGAGATGAAAATATAGTCTTGCAAAAATTTTGGAGTGAACATAAAGCGGTATGAAATGATCATCAGTCATTACTCACTGAGGATTATAGGTATCATTCGAGTTACATCTCTCAATAAAGAAGAGGTACGCTAACATATTGAAGGCGTATGGAAGATCATCTACCCGTTATAGAAGAGCCCTTTTAACGTTATGATCTTCTGGATGCGTTGTTGTCAGTTTGATTTGATCCATCGACGTGGAATTTTTCATATTTAAATGACGCAAATTTGGGCAAAAACAATTGCGAATCAAATCAAGTTTGTGGAAAAAAAATCCATCATATTCAAACAAATTGTATTTACACATACCTTTCACAGTCCGTAGCGCCACCGTGCTGGCTCAGTTGTTCGTCGTTCCAGGTGAACGGAGATGAAAACCGATTCTTGCAAAAATTTTGGGGTGAACACTGAGAGGTATGAAATGATCATTAACCGTTACTCAGATAGGATGATAGGGTATCATTCGTCATACATCTCTGAATAAAGAAGAGGTACGGTAACATATTGAAAGCGTATAGCCCGTCAATTATCGGTTATAAGAGGCACATGAACAGTTATAAAGAAGCCCATTAACGTTACGATCTTCCGGATGCGTTGTTGTCAGTTTCGAAGGAAGAGGTATTTGGATCCATCGACGTGAAATTTTTTGTTTTTAATTGCTGAAAAATTTGGGCAAAAACAATTGCGAATCAAATGAAGTTTTCGGCAACAAAATTCCATCTAATTCAAACAAATTGTATTTACCCATACCCTTTACAGTCCATACCGCCACCGCGCTGGCTCAGTCGTTTGTCGTTCCAGGTGATTGGAGTTGAAAATCGAGTCTTTGCGAAAATTTTGGGGTGAACACGAAGCGGTATGTACTAACTAGTATTAGTTACTTTGTTAGGATGATCGGGTATCACTCGTCATACATCTCTGAATAAGGAAGAGGAACAGAAACTGAAATGGTACGCTTTATCACTTTCAGGTTATTATTGGCATATGAAGTGTTATCCAGGAGCCCTTTAGCGTTACGTTCTTCAGGATGTGTTGTCAGTTTCGAAGGAAGAAGTATTCGGCTCCATCGACGTGAAATTTTTTCGTTTTTAATTGCTGAAAAATTTGGGCAAAACAATTGCGAATCAAATCAAGTTTTCGGAAACAAAATTCCATTTAATTCAAGCAAATTATATTTACCCATACCCTTTACAGTCCATACTGCCACCGTGCTGGCTCAGTCCTTCATCGTTCCAGGTGATTGGAGATGAAAATAGAGTCTTGCAAAATTTTGGGGTGAACACGAAGCGATATGGTAGAAGTAGTATTAGTTACTCTGTTAGGATGATCGGGTATCGTCATACATCTCTGAATAAGGAAGAGGTACAGTAACATACTGAAATGGTACATTATATCACTTTCAGGTTATTAGTGGCATATGAAGCGTTATTCAAGAGCCCTTTAGCGTTATGTTCTTCAGGATCCGTTGTTGTCCGTTTCGAAGGAAGAGGTATTTGGATCCATGGACGTGGAATTTTTTCGTTTTTAATTGATGAAGAATTTGGGCAAAAACAATTGCGAATCAAATCAAGTTTTCAAAAACAAATTCCATCTAATTCAAACAAATTGTATTTACCAATACCCTTTACAGTCCATACTCCAACGTGCTGGCTCAGTCGTTCGTCGTTCCAGGTGATTGGAGATGAAAATCGAGTCTTGAATTGGAGTGAACACGAAGCGGTATGTACTAACTAAACGGCGCTGTTTTGGGCGGCGACTGACGCCGGCAGGCCGGCATCACCGCCGGGACCAGACGGCGCGTGGATCTCCAGCCCGATGACCCTTCGCCTACCTACTCACTCAAACGTCCACCATCAGCGACCCTTCGTCTTCTAGGCCATTGCTCGATCTGCTATGGACTCTTCTGCTACTGATTTGGAACCTCTCGTGCCTATGCCGGACTATGGAGCCCTTGTGAACAACATCTCTGGGTTCCGCGAAAAATTTGCTGTGAACGCTTTTGAAGAACTTTTTAATAGGGTTAAAGGGGGTAATACCGGCCACGTCGCCGGCCACCCTACGCCGCCTGGCGCTACCCAACCCGAGCTGGTTACTGCATCACCTGAACCTGCTATGGGCAGATTGGAAAGGGATCGAAATGGGCGCACCCAACAGACCCAGGCGCCTCCGCAGCTCCATCACCGTCGCGCAAGAAGACCCACACACCACCTTATGCCGATTCGGGACCCACGCTTTTATCGCCGTCTCCGTGTTCGCCAGGCCACTCCACCACGTGCCCTAGGCTCAAGGCCGTTCTTGGAAGATTCCTCCGATGAAGGAGGACCGCACATGGTAGCTGCCGTGCTTGCTTAGAATCTGAGCTGCCCTGATAGGGCTGCGTCTATGCCTCGTGTCGCCCCACTTTCTGGGCCTAGGGCTTTGTCTAATTGGCCTCATCCCCCACCGGCGACTATGGCGACAGCCACAATTACCCAACTCACCCCGACGCCCGCCTCACCACCTCAGTCTGGGCCGATCATTGAAGACGCCTCTGACGAAGAAGAACCGATAATTGATGCTGCCCCAGTTTTGGGGACTAGGGTTATGACTAATGGGCCCCATCCTACGCCAGTGATAACAGCGACGACGTCCACGATGGCACATCACACCATGACGCCCACTCATTCTTCCCGGATCGCAAACCATCAACCTAGGGGTTTTTTTCTCATGAACCTGCTTATTCCGGGCCTAAGACTGTGATAGATGAACGCCGCCACTTGCCGGAGCAGGCCACCGCTCCGATACGGACGGTTAGTGAGAGAGCTGGCCCTTCCTTTGTTACCGTCCTTCAAGGCGCCAACATTACTAGCAAGCAGCCTTGACGTACCTTCTCGGTGCTCCTCGCCTTAACCTACACTGAACCAACATTAATTGATGGAGAGGCCGTGGCTTGTCAGCCTTGGGCGGTGTCTAGGAAAGGCACGGCTAGATGGGACAATACTCTTGTGGGGTACTTCTTGGGGAAGAGACCATACTTCCCCCAAGTTGAACGATTTGTTCGATCCACTTGGTCTGACCTTGTCGAAGTTCGCCCGACGATCAATGGTTTCTTCAAGTTTCGCTTTGCGACAGCGGTAGCTTTAGCTGCGGTCCTTGAGGGTGGACCACGGCTCAGGCATGGGCAGCCACTCTTCCTTAAGTCTGGCGAATGGGCATGTCCTTTGAGAAGAAGAACCACGCGACTGTCCCATTATGGGTTAATATGCGCAATGTCCCAAGCGAACTGTGGACGCAAGAGGGTCTGGGAATAGTTGCGAGTGTCATTGGGAGGCCTTTATTTGCTGACTCGATAACTGCTACTGGTGAACGGCTGGAATATGCGAGGGTATGCATCGAGAAAAATCTTGAGGAACCGTTTGTTGAGCAGTTCAAAGTTAGAATCCCCACTGAGGATGGAGGATACTCGGGTGACGTGCCATCCGGGTTGCATACGAGTGGAAGCCAAAGCAGTGCACAGTATGCAACGCTTGGACCCATGGATCTGGGAGCTGCCCAATGAACCCGACCAAACAGCAGCCCCGGCCGCAATCTTCGGCGATGGTACCACGACAGAATCAATGGCCAAACAAGCAGGCGCAGGCAACAAGACAGAATCAACGGCCAAAAAAGCAGGCGCAGCTGTAAGCTTTGGGAGCGGCCCCCTAACTCACTGTACGGCAAAACAACCAGCCTAGTACTAACCCACCCACAGGACGGGAATGGCGACGAGTCGCTAACAAGGATAAGGGCAAAGCCATTCTTGTGGACAGGAATCACCCACGAAATGAGTCGGCCCGCGATAACTTAAAGTCGGCCCGCGACTTCTCTCATAACTCGCAAAATGCGTTAGCCCGCGAAATCTGAACTCTGGCCCGCGCAAACTTATTTTATTCACACATCAAAATTCTTTTTGGGTCCGCGACAAAACTTCGCGACCCGAAAACCCAATCGGCCGAATTTCTTTTTATTTAAAATCATTTCACTCGATTCGCGAAATAAGAAACGGCCCGCGAAACTCCTTTTAACCCTCATAGTTCGCAAAATAAAATCGACCCGTAACCTAAAATCGCTCGATTCGTCAACCTTCTAATTTGCGAAATAAGTAAAACGTGAAATCGACCGAAACTACCTAAATCCTAATTCGCGAAGTAAGTCAACCCGCGAACCTAAAATCATTCAAAACCTAAAGTCACCCGATTCACATAAACACATAAACAATTGAAAGAACTCATATATTGAGTTCGAAATCACATAATAACACATCATGAAAATTTCATAAAAATCATAAAACCCAACACTATGAACTCGAATGGCTTTTCAATCAAATTCTAATATTTTTACGGAAAGTAATACGGTTTAAAAAGGGTTTGTAGGAGTTAAAAACCATCTACCTATCCTCCAAGCTTAATTTAATGGTTGTTTAAGTCGTCTGAAACAACTCGGGGTACTTCTCACGCATTTCATCTTCCCACTCCCATGTGGCTTCTTCTATTGCCTGATTTCGCCACAAGACCTTCACTAGGGGGATATTCTTATTTCTAAGTCGCTTCACCTCGTACATTAAAATCTCTACCGGCCTTTCTTCATAACTTAGGTCCGTTTTCAATTGCTGGTGAAGTGCTTCACTTCGGAGCACATGATTCGGGTCCAGAACGTACTTCCGTAACGTGGATACGTGGAAGACGTCATGGACTTGTGCTAGCAATGTCGGCAGTTCTAACTGATACGCTACTTCACCGGCTCTTTTCAAAATCTTGAAGGGTCCTATGTATCTCGTATTCAACTTTCCTTTTCGTCCGAAACATTTCACAGCCTTCATCGGTGATACCTTAAAAAAGACTTGATCACCTTCCTCAAATTCTAACGGCCTCCGTCTTTTGTCCGCATAGCTCTTACGATGACTTTGGGCCGTTTGCATTCTTTCCGAATTTAACTAACAGATTCGGTCATCTCACGAATCATTTCAGGACCCAATAACGCCTTCTCGCTGATTTCATCCCAATGAACTGGGGATTGACATTTACGCCCATACAAGGCTTCGTAAGGCGCCATCCTGATCGTTGCTTGAAAGCTGTTGTTGTACGAGAATTCAATCAAAGTGAGGTATTTACTCCAGCTTCCTCGGAAGTCCAAAACACACGCCCTTAACATGTCCTCGAGCGTCTGGATCGTTCTTTCCGATTGTCTGTCAATCTGGGGATGATAGGTTGAGCTAAAAGACAGTTTAGTTCCTAAAGCCTTCTGTAAGCTCACCCAGAATTGAGACAGAAACCTTGAATCTCGATCTGAAATGATCGACATCGGAATCCCATGGAGTCGCACTATTTCTTGAATATACAGCTCGGCAAACTTTTCCATGGAATATGTTTGACTGATTGGTAGACAATGGGCGGACTTAGTCAGTCTGTCGACTATCACCCAAACTGCGTCATAGCCCTTTACCGTTTTCGGTAACCCGACGGTGAAATCCATTGTTATGTGGTCTCACTTCCACTCGGGAACCGTCAAAGGTTGCAACATTCCTGCCGGTCATTGATGTTCTGCTTTGATCTGTTGACAAGTCAGACATCGATTTACGAAAACAGCAACATCTCTCTTCATTCTTCGTTGCACCAGGAGGCACCGAGTAGATTTTCATGTGTGCCTCTAAATTTTTGGGCACATACAAGCGACCTCTAAATCGTAAGCTTCCGTCTCCTCGAAATTCGAATTCCGACGGAACATCTTCATCTTGTTCAGTTCGAATCTTCAAGTACTACTCATCTTCCTTTTGCGCTTTGAGAATTCGGTCTAACAGCATTGGCTTGAGTGTTAACGCTACTAATTTCGCTTCTATTTCTCCGAAGTTGATTACTTCAACTCCGAGTCGACTCAATTCGATATCATGGCTTTATGGCTCAAAGCGTCGGCGACTACGTTAGCTTTTCCTGGATTGTAATTTATCACACAGTCGTAGTCCTTCACTAGTTCGAGCCACCGTCCTTGCATCATACTCAGCTCCTTCTGTGTGAAGAAGTATTTCAGGCTCTTGTGATCTGTGAAGATCTCGCACCTTTCTCCATATAGATAGTGTCGCCAGATTTTGAGAGCAAACACTACTGCGGCGGTTTCAGATCATCGTGTTGGGGCTCGGAATGCCATTCGAGGATGTAATGAATAGGGCATGTATTTAGTAATTGATGTATTATTCGTTATGTATTTGAATAATGTATTTTTATACTATGAATGGAATTTATATTTTATTATTTATTCTTTCAAAGGCATATTATTTATTTACCTATTAAGTCTTACTAGGCATCCGGTGAGACGGTAAATAAATAAATCCCATATATCGTGAGTTTAGTCACCGATTCTCATGGGATGAGAGAGGGGCACCGGTGAGCTATTAGCTTCCGATATTAACTAAGCCCATAAGTCTTAGACCTCAGTAGGGTGACTGAGCGTCAATTAGGACTTATTTGTTGACGACTCTTATATGGTTGTGCCAGCCATTCGCTTGGGAAGCAGGAGGTCGTAACATTGGTATAAGTTGAATCAGAGGATTAACTTGTACTTGGACACGACTCACAATCGACGATCACATGGGCATTATCGTTACTCTGGGTAGCGTCAATGATCGATCGAATGACTATAGTAGTGTGCGTGGACCTTAGACCAAAGGGTCTTTGATGGAGTTGACTTCTGAGTCTTGATTTGTCACTAGTTTGCTTGGCCCGTCTTGTTCGAAGACGAACATCGGTCGGCGGCGATATGCGGGCTTGATAACGAAGGGTAACTGCCGTGCTTAGACTATCGTGAGGGATTCACTGTCTCGTTAGGAACCGAGATATGTGTCCTATGCATATTCGGGGACAGAAAATTACGAAGAGTTCGGCTGAAGCTATAAATTGACTTGCGTGGGACGTAAGGGCAGTTTAGTAATTTTGCTAGTCACGAATTAGTCATAGAGTCGAGTATAATGAGTTTGACGTAACCATGACTCTCACTCGACCGGGACATTTGTGAAGGGTCTACACGTACGACGATAATCTATAGTCGGTTCGTAGATCGAAGATCGTACTCCATACTTTGTATCTGGAGTACTTCATTTAATTTCCTCTGCAGTATTGGGTTTTGGCGGTATTTATCATGCACTTCTGGGACCTGAGACACTGGAAGAATCTTTTCCATTCTTCGGTTATGTATGGAAAGATCGAAATATTTAAATGTATACACTATAGTCGGTTCGACCGAATTTCGATTAGATCAAAATTCGTTCTCAACTGGGATCTGTCCGTACCGCGGGATAGTTTAGGCGAATACCGGGACTCGTGGATTCCTCCCATGCCAGTTGAGACGGACCTAGAGAGTCGCGCTTAAAAACGGTAATGAACTTGAACGAAAACGGCGGGCTTTTCTGTGGAACCTAACGAATGAGATTCGTTGAGGTAGTGGCAAAGTTGATACGAGGTGTCGACGACTTAGTTAAATTCCAGTGACAGTCACCGAAATAATTAGGACTTGAGATTGTCTTAAGTGCTTAATTAATTAACTAAGTGGGCTCAATTATAATTAAAATAATTAGATTGGATTTAATTATTTATTATTTAAAATTGAGGGACTAAATTGAGAATTTAGAAACCTTAAGGGCCAAAATGAAATTGTCATAAAATAAAATAAAAAAAAAAGAAATATCTACACATCCACGTTGGGATGTGTAGAACTAATGACTCATTAGTTGAGTCATTAACAAGTGTTTGACACTTGTTTCATTTCAATTAAAAAAAAAATAAATAAATAAATAACATACATGCATAAAAACGTGTATGCTATGGAGATTAAGGGACTTGGTATTTTTTTCTTGCTACATAGAATTAGAGAGAAAGAAAAATTAGAACTTAAGTTTTAAACTTCTCAAGCCACGGGATCGTTCGACGAACCCCAACGCCCGAACCGAACTGCGTCTAGCCATCGGAGCAGTCTCGGAGGTTTGTTCAAGGTCATACCGGCGTGACGATCTAGCCCGAAGGCCCCGGGATCCAGACGAGGTGTAGCCACGTCCATCCGAGGCGACGACAAAAGAAATCTCGTTCATCAAAGGTATACCTCGAACCCTAACAATTTGATTTACGAAAAATACCAAACGACATCGGAATAATTCTCAAGACCCCTCGTTGGGAACGTCGGGAAGTGTAGAATTATTCTGGAAAATTTGGTATTGATCGGAAATCGTTTCTGTCGTCAAATAGTTAAAAGACGGCAGACTACCGTTTTACTCGAATTAATAATTTCGAACCACAGATTTGATTTTGTGAAAAATACCAAACGACATCGGAATAATTCGAAAGACCTATCGTTGCGAACGTTGGTAAGTGTAGAATTATTCTGGAAAATTTGGTATTGATCAAAAATCATTTCGGTCTCCAAATAATCGAAAACGGCTGGTTGTCGCTTTGTTCGATTAATTTGGATCTAAATTATTAATTCGAATAAATTGGAAATAAATTCGAATTTTGATAATTCGAATTAACCGCGATCTCCCGAGGCTTAGGGTAGCATCTCAGACTCTCGGGAGAAGCTGATTAGCGTAAGGTTGAATTTAGATATTAAAAATTGAAAAGTCGCCACCCTACGCCGCTCGGTACAAATCGCGCTTCCGCTATAGCCACGTTGCGCTGTTCGGGGGCCGGCGTCGATTAATCGGGCCCACCCCAACAGTAAGCTCATTCCATGTATTTATGTGTTGTAGGTTCACGGGATCACGGTACGTGATCTTTATGATGACAAGGCCTATTTTTTAAAGCTTCCGGAGGAGTGTTGGTGGCGGTGTGTACATGGATGTGACCTGAGTGGCGGGCCGATAGATTAGTTTTTTTTTAACACGCATGCGCAACCACCTATGTATTTATGTCCTAGGAATATTTTGTAATGTACAGAACGCTTCCTTTACATAAAAGGAAAAATTTTGTACGTATTTTCGTAGTCATTACTTCCTTAAATCACATGCAGTCGCTTAAATTAGTAGTAAGAATGGGTGGTAGAAGTCAGGGGTGCCACACGTGTTGTTTTGGAGGGGTATGTATGCTTTTATGAAACAACGTCTCATGTTTCCTAACTGTGTTCTATGCTATATTCCGCAAAATATGTTTTCCTTTTGTAGTTTTGGATGGTGTCTCCCTTACGGTTTGGGATGATAAGGAAATGAAGTTTTGCGAAGCGATCCGTTCTTCCATCAGGAAGAATACAATTGTGGTAGTCGCAAGTATTAATTCGAAAATATTTGGATGTATTGCTTTTTTTGTTGAATATGTTGTTGTTCGTCTCATGTTATTATTGTCAAGCTTCGTCGGACTAAAGATTGTCAAAAGGCTATGTATAATTGCATGATTTTAAGGCTGTACTACTAAAAGGTCGTAACTGCAGCTGTTACATGAACACAAAAAAATGCCTGCAAAAAATTGCAATACTCATGAAACTGTACGCCCCTTCAATGACGTGGCTCTTGATCATCCCCCAAAATTGCTGTAGGTAGACCATTGGCACCGAGGGCGTCACCTTAAGAGCGTGCCATAGGGGATGGCCTTGTAGAATGGACACAATAATGTCGTCCGGACACCGGAAGGTAGTTAGGTCGAGTTGAAAATTTGTGTCGTGAACGTTGAGGTACATGGCTTTCTCATAGATGTGGTTGTAGGCTGGATAATGATTCATCTGGAAATCAATAAAGAAAAACAGATTATTAGTCAAAGAATTTGGATTGAGTCGAAACTAATTTGAAGAATTTACGAATCGGCACATAGGTATACGAAAATGAATATTGAAGAGAAAATGACATTTCGACATATGTATATAAGTCATGTGAACGTTTTTTTCGAAAATTTACTAAGTGTTTCACCAATATTCACTCCGCTAAAGTTTACGATCGAAAATTTAATGTCCAATTTGATTTCCTAAGTGATGTTTCTAATTTCAATTCTCCGTTCTATTTTACGATCGAAAATTTTATTTGCTAAGGTTCGCTACAGTGAAAAAGACTTAGAGAAAATTTTCTAAGTGTTTTAACTTAAAACGTGGTATTGTAGGCGAGAAATTTTACGATCGAGAAAAATTTTTCGTGTAAATTTACGATCGAGAAAATTGATTTCCGTGTAAATTTACGATCGAGAAATTTTTTGCGCGTTAACAAAAATTTTCGCCGTGAAAGTTATCGAGCGAGAAAGTTTTTCGATTTTAAAATAGTTTTTCGCTGCGAAATTTTACGATCGAGAAACTTGGTAACTCGCCGAGAAAATTCTTGATTAATAAAAATCATCGCTACGTACTTTCTCGATCGAGAAATTTTATTGTCGAAAACTTAATTTTATCGTCGCTAAAATTTACGACCGAGTACAAAATTGAAATCGAAATCACTGTTTTCGATTGTAAGTTTTGCGGTCGAAACTTAATGACATCTATTTGATCTTATTTCATGATTAATTTTTTGCTTGTGTAAAATCAGAATTAGATTTCTCGATGGTAAGCGATTTTGCGACCTACGTCACTTATCTTTAACGACTAAGTCAAATTTTAGCGATCGAAAAGCTTTTACGCTGCAAACAGTATCTCAATCAAATTAAAATTAGATTGAAACTGTTTGCGATCGAGAAAGTTCTTCGACTGCTTCAAACCTTCAAAAACCCAGTTTTTAGTCGAACCTAAATCTTAGCCCTAAAACGTAGAAGGTGGAAAATCTGCACCATCAGAGTGACTGCTACCTAAGGACTATCTAAACTCGCAAATCTAAACCCATCTTAAGCATATGTACAGGTCTAAATCGCGAGAAACGAGCCTTCGAGGTTTTACAGTTAAGAACAGAGAAATCCTCACAGAAAATCAGGCGAAAAATTACATATCATGGTTACATACTTAAATCAATCTAACGCAAACACCTAATAGATGATTAATCTACCTTTGAAAAATGAAAACTCGGTAAGATTTAAAGATTTTGAGTGAGTTTTTTGAGTTCTTTTTATTTCGTCTTTCGCTTTTGAGTTTTTCGCTCGAGAAATTTGAATCGACACTGTTGTGAGGGTTTTGCGTGAGATATAGTTTTTCGACTGCAAAAATTAATTCCATTTAAGTGGGCTGATTAGACATTTTCAATACTTAGCAAATTCTAAGCCCATTACTGTTTGCGATCGAGAAACTTATGATCGAAAATTATCATCTGGTACCTATTTAATTTTTGCTCGACAAAATTGCAATCGAAAATTATCATTTGGTCCCGGATCAATTTTCGCTCGAGAAACTGTGATCGAAAACTACAAAATTCGTCCAAAATGTTTTTTTGATAGTAAGTTTTTCTATGATTTCAGATTGACCCTAAGTTCAGGTAAAGACAACATAATTGCTCCTTCTATGTATGAAAATAAGTGCAATTAACTCCCTGTAATTGAGGTTGTTGACATCTGGCTCCTTATTCAAATTTTGTAAATCTGCAATACTTAAACCAAAAGATGTGGAGAATTTTTAGAGTTAATTTTGGAAGCAGTTATTCTATTTAGGCTCCCCCTGAAACATTTTCAAGATAAGTTGGTTAAATTCAAAATCATAAAACACGTTAACGATCAAAATATTTAACCATCCAAAAGTTGAATCAATGCCGTGCACTCCAAGTAGTGATTAATTCGTGAAGTCTTCCTCATTGATTCTGCAACACTTAGAGAAAGATCATCAAAATAGTTTGGAGCTCAAGGCATAAATTCTGTAAATGCTCCCCCTCAAATTATGCACCGAAATTGATTTATCAAGCAAGTAGATGAATCAATCTAAATACCAATTACTAAAAATACGCGATTCGTAAAAAATTTGGCTCAGATATATGGTCCCCTATACATGTAGCTATACTATCGCGCGAGGGTATGAACAAAAACAGATATTCGCATTTTCAACAATTCAGCTCAAATGCAAAGAAAAATTCATATCAGAATGTGCGAAGTACAACAAAATGTCGCTTTTAATCAATTCCGCATAGATGCAAATAAAAATGCATATTAAAATGTGCTTAGAAAAAAACTTTATTTATTTATTTATTTATTTTTATTTTTTCTTATATACTAATTTTATTAATAGTATGGGGTTAGATTATTTTGCTTCGATCAATGTCACGCCTAAACATTCACAAGACACTTGAAAGATTTTATGCCGTCAAGTCACGTCAGTAAACTAAAGTCCTAAGTTCAAAGCATGATCCATTTCGACAACTCTCACTAGGTCCACTCTAGCTCTCATTTATTTTGACTAGGGATTTTTATATTTATATCACTCAAGTCAACACAAGTCATATTAAGTCAATTTACCTGTGATCGAGGCGCTTTTAATCATTTCACCGAGCGAGAAATCGTCGTTTTGGAATTAAAGGGACTTTGAAGGCTTCAATTTGGTTATGACTAAGAAGGGAAGGAAACTTTTTGGAAAAGTGAACTTTATGTCGTCTTCCATTCCTTCTTCGTTCACCTTTTTCTCCGGCATTTTTCTCTTTCGTCTTTTTGTCTTTTTCATCCTTTTATCCTTTGTCAATTTTCTGCACTTGCTCAAGCTGAAGCTCCGCTTCTCTACGAGGCTGAGAGATTATCTAAGGCGAAGTTCTTCTTGTTGGTTCTCGGGCCGATACCGTGCTCCTTTTCTCTTAATCCCTAGAGGGGTTTCGGAGATTATCATTTGAAGAAGTTCACAGTTATGGAATTTGAACCCAAGGCCGTGCTCCTCTTCTCGTTGTCTCGATATAAGACCGGATTATCGTTGGAGAAGTTCACTTCGTGGTGCTCCTCTTTCCAGCTGTTCTGACAAGTGTACGAGATTATTGATGGAGAAGTTCACGACAAGATCCATGCCCCCTTCTAATGATTTGAGATTGTGATAGTCGAGAGGCAGATTCTTTTGGTCTGCTTTTTGTGCGTTGAGCATTCCTCGTGTGCGTTTTCCACCTTCTTTTGTCATTTTTTTTTTCGTCTCATTTTCTCCCCCCTCATTTTCTCGATTGAACATCCCGCCGAAAGCTTAGATTGTCGGTTGAAGGCTCAAAGAGTTTTCAAATGAAGAAAAGGAATTTAGAGAAGGCTAAAAAATGGGTGACTAAAGGCTATGGTAAAGGATTGAAAAGTATATATTTGGCCGAGTGAGGAATATCCTAAGTGCCCTAATCAAGTTCCTAACGTTCTAACGCAAGGCTAGTATGAGGCCAATAATCAATAGTTAGACAAGCCATGATTGTGTGACTCGCTCAAGAATAGATCCGTCAAAAGAAATAAAAGGCTAGAAATCTCAATAATATAAAGTGCTTTTGTGTCTAGTGGAGTCTACGAATGAACTTTAGACACAAGAATGCGACTTAAGACTGACAAAATTAAGCAATTCATCAGTCACATGTCAGGGAAATTCATACGTGACTTAGATCGAGCATCCTAAAGATATCGCCATACCCCTAATAACATATTTATATGTATGGTATTTTTGTATTTTTAATATTGTGAAATATTTCACGCAAGATATCATTAAAGTATAGAAAACACACAGCATAGAACATGTGAAGTAGAGGCAGTTGATTTGACGTGATGAGATGCTCGCTTCATTTTACCTAATTAACATGCCGAACATTGATGCTCTTTTTTGTAGAATAATGGTTGGTAGACCATGAACCAACTTTTTCGTTGATAGTCCATGAAGAGCTTTGATGTTTAGATGAGACACACGTTGATGCCATAAGTTGTTCCTCTGAATTGTAATCTGGGAAATGAGAGAAACAGTTGTCGTGGTCCACACGGACGTTAGATTAATTGTGTAAAGATTTGATATCCGAAGTCCTTGGAGGAGTTCTTTGTTCTGACTGTCTAATATTCTGCACCGATCAGCATGAAAGACCACCTGGAATCCTTTGTCACTGAATTGGCCTATGCTAAACAAGTTATGGCGGAGACCTTCGACGTAAGAGACATCTTTTATCGTCAGATTTTCCAAAATGATATTCCCAAATCCTTGAATGGGGGCGGAGTCGTTGTTCCCGAATCTGACTTTTCCATTTGGTCGGTCTTGGTAGTTGCTCAGCAGCTCTTGATTTCCCGTCATGTGTGTGGAGCAACCCGAGTCGAGGTACCACACATGATGGATCTGCAAAAACAAATTCGAGAGCTTTAGGTACCCACTTGTAAATGGATCCTCTCATATTAGCAGATTTAGAGGTGGGTTCAGATATGGTTCCTAAGTTATCGGTAGTTGGATCTTTAGCGACCCAAGCCATCTTCAAAGAAGTTGATTTGGGTGTGCCCTTTATAGAAGACTTGGCCTTTACAACTTTTGTCTTTTTAGGCGGGGATTTAGGAACCCATTTAGGTTGAACCTTACAGGGAAAATTAATTTCAGCGCGGACAAATGCTTTAGTAGGCTTGAGCATGGAAAAGATATTTTCATTGGATAGTCCCCTAAGGTGCTTGGGGGATTCGATCTTAACGGGGTACCTTAGGTGAGAACAAGCATGAATAGCGTCATATGCTTTCTTTATGGCTGGATTTTGTTTCATACGGGTCATCCTAGAGGCATTTGTCTTAGAATTATCAGTTTTTATTGTTGAAGTAGAGGCTATTTCAAAATTAGTGCTTCTATATGTGGTAGGCTTTAAGGAGCAAGTAGAAGCAAATAGTTTGAGAGTGGAAACAGCTCTTTTATTTCTACGGGTGTCTTTTATTTGTACAGAAGGAGATGTATTCTTAGAAGCATTCAAATCTACGGGCTCCTTCTTTATTTTTAAACTAGACACTTCCGCCTTCGACTCTAAAGCTGGCCCTACGCTCCTTGTAGACGTAAGTGAAACAGAATTAGATTTAGAGTTTTTCAAAATATTATTTTTAGGTTTTTGAACTATTGAAGGCGTTTTTTCTTTCTTCACGCTTTTTAGAATAATCTCATCAGTTGAGTGAGTAGCGTGAGAAATAGCTTGTGAGATGGAGGAACCTTTGAGAGTTTCCATCTCCGTTAGGAACAATTTCTTTTCAGCTTCAAAATTCTCTCTTTCTTTTTCTAGTAAGGCTCGTGACTCTTCTATTTTCCTGACTATAGGAGGGATGTAGAGAGAATTTTTAGAATTATGAATTTGTACATCCTCATTGGTAGAGTGATCTTGAAGAAAATTAACCGATTCAAGGCTCCAGCCATTGGGAGGTTCCCAAGTTTTGTCGCGTTGATTCAGTTCGATGTAGGAGAAAGGAATTTTGGCCCTAGTTTTGGCTTGTCTCTTAGATTCTTCTTCCTCATAGGTTACTTTTGCGTTATTAACACATGAGAGAGGTCAGTCCGAGACCCATGTACTTGGTATCGTAGAGTTGTTTGCAGTTAACTTTCTTCAAGTTACATGGGTTCTCAAAGCTTAAGCCATACTTATAATCATAAAATTCTAAGTCCTTGGGCTGATTCAAAAATATAGTTTGTTCAGAATGTCCCTTTCTAACTATGAGATCGTCTAATTTATTAATCTTATTGTATAGCTTCTTACGCTCCGCGTCTAAGGTAGCATAGTTATTTAGAGCAGTGCTCTTTTCGGCTTGACAGGTGTCCAGACACTTCCCTAATTCACTAATCTTAGAATTGGATTTTTCTAGTTCGGCTTCAAGACTAGTGATTCTTTGAACTGCTGATTCAAGTCTACTTTTATTGACACACTTCTCATATAAATTCCTTAGTAGACATTTATGGTTATTGTCCAACCTGTCTTCCAATTCCTTTACTACCGAACTATGCTTTTCTAATGAGATATGCTTAGTCTCATACGATTGGAGTCTCTTAGTTAGTTTATCTATCCTGAGATTAGAACTCCTTATGCTTTCTTCAAGACTTACTATAGTTTCCTTAGACTTAAAAAGCTTTTTTTCTACGTTTATACTTCATTTCTGCTCAAGTACCAAGTTAGCAAATTTCGAATTTAATTCGGCTAACTGGTCAGAATTTATAGAGTCAGAGAGTTCTACCTCCTGAGATGTGTGGATGCATTGTCTTCATCCGTATCTACGTGAGTTCCATCTTCCTCTTCATCCTCAAGGCTCGCCATTGGAGAAAGATTTTCGGCGTCAGAATCTGAGCTGTCCTCTAGCCAGTGGTCATGTTCCGCCATGGGCTACTCCATCTTCCTTTTGTTTAATTAGTTGAAGCTTCCTGGAGGAGTAGTTAGCATCCTTCTTCGTTGGAATGGTGCATTCCCTGGCAAAGTGACCTGTTTTTCCACAATTAATACATTTTAGCGTGTCTTTGGGTGTTGTGGCTTCTGAGGTTTTAGTTGGCTTTTCCTTATTTTTTGAGCTAGTAGTTCGAAGTCTGTTAGCAGAGATGACGACTTCTTCTTGAAGTATTCCTTCGTCATCATTTTAGCGACTAAAGCCAACTGTTTCCCAAATTCTTTGATCTCAGAGGGAAATTCTGAATCAGATGTGTCTTCATCCTCTGAGGAGCTAGGGAGCTTGGCATGCTTTTTCTTGCGTGAGCGAGAGCTCTTCTTCTCTGAAACTAGAGCTATGGAGTCCTCGGCCTGTTTGCCATTTTGCTCTTTTTGTAACTCGCCTATGTCTTCTTCATGCTGTGCGAGATTATCAAAAACAGCGTGAATATCCATCTCATCTAAGTTCTTATTTTGTCGGAGTTGAGTAGAGAACTTCTTCCAATCGGTGGGCAGTGCTGACAGAAACGGAAGGTTCATCTCCATATTTGTCTTTTTGATGTCAATCTTTCTCATTTCGTTGAGAAGAGTGAGGTACCGCTGATAAAGATCATGCAAGTTTTCCTCAGTTTTAGCCTTGAAGGAGTCATACGCTGTGAGTATGTTAGCCTTCTTAGCTTTAGCGCCGACTTTGGTTCTTTGCATCATCCGCTCCAGTTCATCCCACATCCCTTTAGCCATTGGGATGCTATCGATTTGTCTATAGATATCATTTGGGAGGCCCTGCATCAGCGTATTATTAGCTATCAGATCTGCCCTTCCTCTTCTTTTCTCAGCTTCGTCGTATTCACTAGGTAGTTTTACTCGCCTAGTGGGTTCGATTGGAGGATTATTCGAGCTATCACCTTCCTGATTTATATAGAATATTTCTGGTACCTCATGAAGTGATTTGAGTAGATCTTTAGCCTTATCTTTAAGTTCGATGAAGTTCAAGAACCGACTTCTCCATACTGTGTATTCGTCTCTTTTGAGAATTGAAGGACGATTGTCGTTTCCTAGAGCATATGCATCCATATCTTTCTGGAGTTGATGAAGGATCACCGTCTGTTGTTTTGTTAATTTGGACTGATGTTACGTGCTTCACAAGTAGCAAATTAGTTAGTAGCGTTTGATACTAAAGCAGTCGAGGATTATTTTCGATTCAATCTTTAGAGTTTGATTGAAATAATTGTGTCGAAAGAAAATGTATTGGTTACTGTTCTCGTGCGAGAAAGTCTTGGTCAGCGAAAATTTTTACGAGCGAAAAAAATGTTCGAAATCTTTCGGTCGAGAAAAATTTCTTAATCGTGAATCTATATTTAACGCAAAGAAACAATATGTTTAGTAAGTTTCTGGCTAAGTCAAAATAAATTCGTTGACTGGAAAAGTTTCTCAGACGCAAATGATTTTCGCTTAGTCAAACTTAGAAAGTCTGACAAAAAATGTTTTCCGACGGAATGTTTTGTGTGCGTAAAGGTCAAAGTTAGTCTTCGTCGAAAAATATTTTCGCTTAGTAATGCTCGAGAAATTTTTCTACTAAAGTCGTTCTTGATAAAGACAATTTAAGTCTGACTTTGTATTCTAATCGAGAAAAATTCTCGCGCATAGTTTTTCGATCGAGAAATTAACCTGATCGAAGAACCTAGCGAGAAAAATTAAGATGATCGAGAAAGAAAAGAGAAAAAAACAGAATACAATGATCACTGATTCAAGCAAAAACGATGAATTAAACCGTGAAATTACAGGCAATTACTCGTAATCAGATGATGAATACGTACGAACACACAACTAAACACATTAGAAAGCAAAACATGTCGATTTTGGTCAAAATCAGAATGTGTTCTAAATCGTACTTCGCGTGAACAGTAAACCCACTAATCCGATCGATTCTGTTCAATCGAAGTTCAAACAGCTACGAATCTAATCGCAATCAATGTGTATCACTAAAACGAGCACAGAAACATCAATTTCAAACCAATTAAGCACATAATTGAGCTATTAGATCAAAATTGAAATTCGCGCCAAACTGTTCTTCGATGGAACAGTAAGTGAACTCAAATTTCGATCCAATTCTAACAATTTTTGATTCAAAACAGAACGAATCTGCTCTGATATCAATTGATAGGTCTTAATTTATCAACTCTATGATCCTAGACTCGAATTCTTAGGCAATCGATTAGAATTGTAGAGATTAAAATTTCGATCGAAAACCTTCGTTGAGAGTTCGAGAGAGAATTTCGCTTAGAGTGAGAAGATTTCTTGTGTTCTCTCTCTAGAAATCGAATTGCAAGCCTTTGGGATCAATTTCTAAAATCTTCTTATTAAGCACAATATTTGTACATCTATTTATACCAAACATACTTGGTATAAATAACATACTAAGTCCTAAACTTAGGACAAATACAATAAAAGTCCCTAATTACAGTGACAACTAATAAAATCAAAGCACAACTAAAACTGATATTCTACACATGTGTTGACCCTTTTGGTCCATAAGTGTTAGAGAGTTTTGATGAACAATGTAATTGTAATGACATTAGGTCTATAAATTAAGCAATTCGATTTGTGATCAATATAACGTCTAAGTTCAGGATAGTATTCGAACATGCATTGGTTATGAGCTATAAATTGTTAAAGCGTTGAATAATTGATTCGCATATGATTTTGTTATCTAAACTATGTGATCGCATGTTATAGGCAGCCTATGTGATAGGATATATCGTTCTGTGCTATATATGGAAACAATGTGTGAGATATCCTACTGAGTTATATAAGGAAAATATGCTATTTATATATGGAAAGTGATATATCCGTTGATACTTGTTTATTCCTGGATGAAATCGCGTAGAAAAATCGTTTGCATGCATCCAACTGATTTAAATGTGCGAAAGCATTTTGATATCTTTCCCTATACTGAATATAATGTTATAATTAAGAAAGATGTGATTGATTGACTTTGTGAATAACGTGCTAATATACATGGTATATGCATATTGGAAAACATCTTTGAAATATGGAAAGCTATGCCATGATATGATAATTCGAATAAGATATGCTCTGATCTGATTTATGTGCTAAACATGATAAACATATTGATCTAACGGTATGAGCTATATATGAAAAACGTGCTGATATGATGCTATCTCGTGTCATATACTTGGAAATAAAATTTGTATTGATTTATTCTAGAAACAGATAGCAGAGAATCACTTATGGAAAGTTCTGATATGGTAAATATTATTCGAAATTGTTGAATATGCCTTGAGAACGAATCCGAGCTTATGCTTTAATGTGCTTATGACCGTTGTGATGATTTATTAAGAGCATGATTTATATGGCATGTTGACTCTCGACAATTACATGGAAATTATGCTTGATTTGATGATTATTATGTGATATGATTTTCCATGTGAAGTGATGATTGAAAAATGCTACACTTCATAATTTCGAAGAACTTAGAATTTGCGAATATACGATTCTTAGCAATTTGAGCAGAAACATCTATTGAGAGATTCCTAAGCTTTTCACGTGTGACAGCTTTCTGCCTACATGAGCGATCACTTGCGAAGTACTGAACGTACTGAGTTATTCCATCATCCCATCCATATATTCTGTCTTCGGACGTGAGCGATACCAAGGAGGCAAGGTCGACGTTTACGCACACGTGAAGGGAATGACGAGTTCCGGGGGCCCTTCGGTAGCGAGCTGTGTCTGTCGGGATCAGAGATTCCGAGGAACGAAACTCGGCGTGTGGTAACCTAGTGTGTCTAGTGTTTCGACTTGTTTCGGTTGTGTATTGGGCTAATCAATCAGTTTTGTATCCAACTACGGTGCATTATAGTGATTGGTTAAACTCTTGGGGAGCAAACCCTAAGGAGAGGAGTAACCCCCAGTTGGGGATATAACCTCTACAAATATCCTGTCTCGCATTTACTTTACAGTTATTTCTTTTTCACTGTGAAACAGACCCGACACACATCCGACGCTACCAGGACATATCAGGCATACACATCACAAGCATTAGTAGGCATATCTAAGTCACTACATCTTAGGTTTTGGGAAAAGAAGAAGCATAAATTTTTATAAGCCTAATTCACCCCCTCTTAGGCACATTTATATCTTCATTTGGTATCACAGCTAGGTTACTCAAACGACGGGCCTAACAAGCCTGAGTTAAAGATCTAATGGCTTCTTCGAGTTTTGATGTTTTCATAGAGGGACAATCCATTCCAGGCCACCACTCTTCGATGGAACAAACTATGCCATATGGAAAAACCGTATGAAGGAATTCCTGCTTGCTGCTGACTATGTGGGATATCAACGACTGGACCTTACAATCCCCAAAAAAAGGCGGATAGAACTCCAAAGAAAGGTCCTGACTACGATGCAACAGACAAACGAGGAATCTCCCTGAATGCCAAAGCAAAGAACATGATCGCCTGCGCGCTTACAAGAGAAGAGTACAATCGTGTGAGCTCATGCGAATCTGCCAAAGATATGTGGCACATGCTTCAAGTCACACACGAGGGAACCACTCGAGTTGTACAAGAAAGAATAGCCCTCTTGACTCACCAATACGAGCTGTTCAAAATGGCGGACAACGAGACTATAAGTCGCATGTATGCAAGATTCATGAATATCATCAATCAAATGTTCTCGTTGGGAAAGAAAATACCCAACGGCGAGAAGGTGCGCAAAATCCTAAGATCTCTTCCAAGAGAATGGAATCCCAAAGTAACTCCCATCTACGAATCGAAGGACTTGGACGAACTCTCTGTCTCGGAACTGATCGGATCGCTAACCACGTATGAAATGACTCAGAACTCCATAAAAGAAAAACCCCAAGTCAGAAATAAACCAAACATTGCCTTCAACACTGAACAAGAAAATGACTCTGAGGGCGAATAAGAAACTGAGGAAAACATATTGGACCAGATCGTCATGCTGACTAGAAAATATGAAAAATCTCGGCTGAGAAAAAAATTCAAAGGAAACTCCAAGTTTTAGCCAAGAAAAAAGGGAATATCATCATCCGGTAACAATGTGCAGAAATGCTTCAAGTGCAATAGGCCACTTCACCTCAAACTGCCCGATGGACAACAGTGACCAAAAGATAAAGAAGCAGAAAGCAATGGTGACAAACTGGGAAGAGGACGGAAATGAAGAAGAGGAAGATCTCGCCTACATGGCCAATGATGATGATCAGGTATCTTCCTCATCCACTATTAAGAAAATACTTATTCTGAATGAATTAGATGCTAGGAAAGATGAGTCTTGATAAACGTATTTTAATACATTTATTGCAATATTTATATGGGTCATAATAGAGTTTTCGTATTCATCTTATGCATTTAGTCGCCCTATTTACACGTATTTTAATATTGAAGGAGCTTAGGACGACCTTCGTGCGAAAAAGGAGCGAAAACGAGGCAAAAACGAACAAATTATGAAGTTGCTGATCATCGTCTCGGCCGTGACACATTATGTCACAGGCCGTGAATGGAGGCAGAGGGCGGCATCAAAGTGCCACAAGTATTAGTCACGGCCGTGAAGATAGATGCACCAGGCCGTGACAACGGGTAGAAACAGGAGCCAAGCATTGAAGACAACAGTCAGGGCCCTGAGTTTATTTGCTCTAGGTCGTGACATAGGGCAAAGAGTACACGATGTCAACGTCACGGCCGTGACACGTTGGGCACTTGGCCGTGACGCGCGGCAATGGACGACAGGAAACAAAACGAAGACTGTCACGGCCATAAAGGCCCATGTCCCAGGCCGTGACACTAGCGAATTTCAGTATAAAAGCCCGATTTCGATTGAAAAAGAGGGACACTGATAGATATCAACCCTAATCCATCAAGAGACGAAAAAGAGACTCTAAGAACGGAGAAATCCACCCGAGAAGCGCAAGAGACGGATCAACGACGAAATCACACCGAATTGAACGAGGAATGAAGATTCATCGACGCTACCATCCCAGATCCATCAGTTTATCAAGATCATGAGTCTTCCTTCCCTGTTTTCTATTTTTTTCGTTGTTTTCCCGTTAGTTATGAGTAGCTAATTCCCTTATGTGTTTGGGAATAGATGAACGCTAGGTTAATTCGTATTAAAGACATATGTTTATCGTGACTCGTGTACTTGACTATTTATCTATCTGTGAAAGTGTTTCTTCGCTTTAATATGTCTATGTGTTAAAGTGAATGTGTAGTAAATCGTTTAGGGCGACAGCTAAACAACGATTAGGCCGTTCGTAGATGATAGGATTCGAGTATAGGGCCAAATCAAATACTCGATCCTCGCCATTAGTAATTAGTGAATTTTAGATCCCCGCGAGCGTTTAGGGCGACAGCAAATTCGTGAGTGGGTAGGAAATTACTGAGATTTAGTCTTAATCACGTAGGAACGATATTTCATTGTCTTAGTCGATAATACCTAGCGGGATTCGAATCCCGAGCACATCTTTATCATCTGTAAGTACTCTTATCAGTCTAGGCGTGTTCTTTGAATATCTCGTTGCTTTAGGATCAATCTGCTAGGATAGTTCATAAAACAATCTGCGCACCTTATTTAGGCTAGATATCGAGTCGATAGGTCATTACTAGTAGTCATGTTTATTCCTCGTGTTGGATACACGTTTACTCACCTTACTACATTACAAACGATAGGTCCACTGCCTATCGCACGTCGGTGATAGTAACTACATATTCGTTTTATTTATCACTTGTCGCACCTGCATTTGACATTAGTACACCGCGTGTCGATCAAGTTTTTGGCTATGTTTATCGTGACTCGTGTGCTTGACTATTTATCTATCTATGAAAGTGTTTCTTCTCTTTAATATGTCTACGTGTTAAAATGAATGTGTGGAAAATCGTTTAGGCCGACAGCTAAACAATGATTGTCTTACCATTCTTCTTTCCCGAAAATTCAAATTCCTCTCTTCGGGTGATCGGAACCTAACTACCCTCTTTGAACAGTCAATGATGGCCCCGTATTCCGAAAGCCAATCCATCCCGAATATGATGTCGTAATCATTCATCGGGATTACTATTAGATCTACATTCAACTCCCTACCCTCGATACTAACGGGACAATTTTCTACCACTAAATTCGTCCGAGTTGGATCTCCGTGTGGTAGGGATACTACGAAATTGCATAAAAAACGGGTGGGATATATTCCCGCCCTATTCACGAAATTGGCCGACACAAACGAATGCGTGGCTCCGGAATCAATCAGAATTGATGGGATCTTGAGAAAAATAGTGGGAGCCAAGCCAAATTGTTAAAGTCCTTATTTGTGCTTGTAGAATAATACGTTGACCCCCTCAATGCTTTATTTTCTGCAGATTGTTTTCTTTATTGTTTGTATACGAAATGACATCACCATTCAATTTACTGATCACGCAAAATCGTTTGGAGGGTCCAAACCTTGCGGACTGGCTCCGTAACTTGAGGATAGTCCTCACTCTGGAACGCCTAGAGTATGTCCTTGAGGGACCCATACCACTCGAACCCCAAGAGGATGCAAGTGATGTTGACAGGGATATTATGCCAAATGGATGGCTGATAGTGCCCGTGTCAAGGCTTATATGTTAGCTGGGATGAATAATGATCTGCAGCGTCAGCATGAGAATATGCAAATGTGCGAGATATTTATTCATCTGAAGGGGTTGTACGGCGAGCAGTCGAGATCGTCTCGATACCGTGCTGCTGAAAACATCTTCCATACAAAGATGCCTGAGGGCGCAGATGTCGCGGCACATGTGCGTAAACTCATTGGGTACATCGAGGAACTGGGTTCTCTCGGTTGTCCCATTCACAACGAGCTTCAGATTGACCTGATCCTTCAGTCACTCCCAGCTTCATTTGCTCAGTTTATTATAAACTATAATATGAGTGATAGGCGATTTTCGCTTCCTGAACTCATGAACACGTTGGTTCAGACTCAGCGTGAGCATAAAGAAAGGAAAGGGAAAAGAGGTTGCACTTGTTGCGACTACAAGGTCTAAGAGATCTAAGTCGAACAAGCCCTAGCCCAAGCCTAATAAGCCAAATGGAGGGATTAAGAAAAATGGCAAGGCCAGAATGAACGTGCCTAAGGTTCCGAAGGCGACTGATAGGTGCCTTCATTGCCAAGAGCTGGGCCATTGGAAAAGGGACTGTCCCAAGCTTGGAGCTTCTGGGGCATCAGGTAATGTATTATATTTATCCGATGTACTTGTATTGCCCAAGGGGCTGAAAAATATTATTTCTATTCCTACTTTGAGTAAGAATGATTATGAATTTCGGTTCAATAATAATATTTGTGATATTTATTTTGGAAATAAATGTGTCGGAAATGCAACGTTAATAAATGGTTTATATTACGTTAACGTCCAGGAACATACGAATGTAGTTACCGACAAACGTAACTTAGCGTTAAACAAAAAGTATTTGTGGCATCTTAGACTCGGTCATGCCGGAGATCGAAAGATTCAAGAATTGGAGAAACACGGCACTATTAAGTCGATGGAATTAGATTCCTATCCAACATGCGATCTTGTATCCTCGGCAAAATGACTAAGTCTCCTTTTACAGGGACTTTTCAAAGAGCCACTAATCTTTTGGATTTGATTCATACAGACGTTTGTGGACCGTTTAGTGTAGCGGCCCGAGGTAATTTCCACAATTTGTGACTTTCACAGATGATCACTCTCGCTACGGCTTGGTGTATCTGTTGAAGCACAAGTCTGAAACACTTGAAAAGTTCAAAGAATTCAAGACATTAGTGGAAATCAAACTGGAAGACAAATTAAAGTCGTACGATCAGATCGAGGCGGCGAGTATATGAGTCTCGAGTTTGATGATTTCTTGAAAGAAAATGGAATCATTTCGCAGTTTACAGCGCCCGGAACACCACAGTTGAATGGTGTTGCTGAACACAGAAATCGAACATTATTAGATAAAGTTCGATCTATGCTAAGCTATACAGATCTCCCCATATCGTTATGGGGATATGCTTTGCAAACTGCTGTTTATGTTTTGAACAGAACCCCTTCGAAGTCTGTAGATAGGGTACCTTATGAACTTTGGAATGGTAAGAAGCCCAGCTTGAATCACTTAAGGGTTTGGGGAGGCGCCTATGTGAAAAAGCTAGTTGCAGACAAACTCGAATGTATGTCCACGAAAGGACGTTTCGTCGGATATCCCTATGCTAGTATGGGATATTATTTTTACTTCCATGACGATCAAAAGATCGTTGTAGCTATTCATGCTCACTTTCTCGAGGAACATTTCATTCGAGAAGGTGGACAGCAGAGAAGTGACTCTTGGAGAGTTAGATGAAACTCTTTCAGAGACATCAGTGCCTGAGGACACAGATGAGCAGTCCGAGACGCTCCCAGAATTGCGCAGGTCGGGTAGAGTATCTCGCATGCCTAAGAGATACAGTATGGTACACGTCGACCACGGAGTTGCTGCGACGGAGGTGATCGTTGGTGATGAACCCGCTATCTATGACCAGGCAATGATGGCTGTCGACTCTAAGAAAAGGGTAGAAGCTATGAAAGCAGAGATGGACTTGATGCACACCAACCAAGTATGGACTCTAGTAGATTTGCCTGAAGGTTTTAGACCTATTGGGTGCAAATGGATCTACAAGAGAAAGATTGGATCTGACGGACATGTTGAACCTACAAAGCTAGGCTAGTAGTGAAAGGGTATAATCAAAAAGAGAGAATTGATTATGAGGAAACCTTTTCACCTGTTGCCATGATTAAGTCTATCCGCATTCTGCTTGCCATAGCAGCATACTATGATTACCAGATCTGGCAGATGGATGTGAAAATCGCTTTCCTATGGATTCGTCCAGGAGGAAATCTATATGGAGCAGCCCAAGGGTTTTACATCCCAAGCAGATGTTCACAAAGTGTGCAAGCTTAATAGGTCCATTTACGGACTTAAGCAAGCGTCTAGAAGCTGGAATCTTCGATTTGACGAAGTAGTTAGGAACTACGGATTCTTAAAGAATGAAGATGAGCCTTGCGTTTACAAAAAGGTCAGTGGGAGTAAGATATCGCTCCTCGTATTGTACGTGGATGACATCCTTTTGATGGGAAACGATATCGGAATGCTCTCGGAGGTGAAAGCTTGGCTTTTGACTGAATTCTCCATGAAAGACCTGGGAGAAGCAACCTATATTCTTGGAATTCACCTTTTTAGAAATCGAGCAAATCGAATGATAGGTCTATCTCAGGCCCTTTATTTAGAAAAGATCTTGAAACGGTTTCGAATGGATGAATCTAAGAAAGGGTTCTTGCCAATGCGACATGGGATTCATCTCTCGAAATCTATGTGTCCTCAAAGTGAGGAAGCAAGGAAGGAAATGAGTGAAATTCTATATGCAACAGCAAAAGGTAGCCTAATGTATGCGATGCTATGTACTCGGCCTGACATTGCGTATGCTTTGAGCATAGTAAGTCGGTACCAGTCTAATCCTGGTAAAGAACATTGGAATGCTGTAAAGCATATCTTCAAGTACCTTAGACGGACTAATAATATGGTACTGATTTATGGAAATGGAGAATTAGAGGTGGACGGTTATACCGATTCGGATTTCCAGTCGGACGTGGATGACCAAAAATCCACTTCTGGTTTCGTCTATACGCTCAATGGTGGAGCAGTGTCTTGGAAAAGTTCTAAGCAAAGCACTACTGCCGATTTCACCACTGAGGCGGAGTATATTGCGGCCTCTGAGACAACAAAGGAATGTGTTTGGATGAGGAAGTTCTTAGAAGAACTCCAAGTTGTTCCAAGCATCGCGGACCGCCCGCTACCATTGTGGTGAGACAATAGTGGGGCAGTTGCACAAGCCAAGGAACCTAGGTCTCACTCGAAGTCTAAACATATAGAAAGCAAATACCATGTGCTGCGTGGGTTCGTTGAGAATGGCTACATAGCTGTGCAGAAAATAGCCACCGCGGATAACGTGGCGGACCCGTTCACTAAGCCTCTCTCACAGGCAGTGCTTGATCGACACCTCCATAAAATGGGGTTACGATATCATAGCGCATCGCATTGAGTGCAAGTGGGAGATTGTTGGGGATGTGCCCTCGGAATGCCATTCGAGGATGTAATGAATAGGGCATGTATTTAATATTCAATGTATTATTCGCTATGTATTTGAATAATGTACTCTTATACGTATTAATGAAATTTATATTTTATTATTTATTCTTTAAAAGGCATATTACCACTGTTGGGAAACCCCGGGTGACACGAGGCCTTGCCCCGGACGCAGCGGAATTTAAAAATTTTTCCAGGGTTCCCCATACGGTTTCCCCAGGATACTCGGTTAAATAAAGAAAACTGCAAGTTCGACACGTATAAAGGAATAGTATAATGAAAATATATATTCATTAATTTATTTGACGGTATATACAATAAACCTGTCTTACAACCTATACATCATCGTGCGCCCTATACTATTCCTAGTCCCCGTATGGCATTGCGAGGGCATACTCCCTAACAGCTGTAATACCCGTAAAATTAATACGGGATTATTTTTGTAACATTCGAAATTAATAAAGGTTATGTTCGAACGAAACCGAATTTTGGGAGCGAGCCGAAAAATATTAATTTGGGCCGAGGGGGCCGGAAATGTTTAGAAACCCCAAGTAATAAAAACAGGTATTAGACACCAAAATAAATTAGTAAAGGTCAAAATTAAGTTAGTAAAAGCCCAACTAAGTGAATTAAGGGCCCAAGTGAGTTAGGATGGAGATAAGTATGGAAGTTCCTTGATTTATGGGAAAAGACACGTTGAGAACCATACCCCATTTAGATATTTATCCTAAACATAATCATTATGGTCAAGTGGGAAAACGTGTTAGAGGGAAAGGACGAAAATAAAAACCTCATTTGAGACTTGTTGAAACCAACGAAACCAAAGAAAACCCTCACTTGCCAACCTTTCATCGACGTGAAGAACATTAGAAGAAAAGCAACACAAAAACATCAATTGGGAGCCATCAAACTAACGTGGAAAAAGAGGTAAGAGACCTAATTAAAACTTAGAAAGCTTCGACAATTCATTAAGCTTGTACATGGTTTAACGATTAGTAAGTTTAAAGCATAGGAAGTGACGGGCGAAACTAGAGGTGGGAGTTGATTAGCTCGGTTCGATTTGCAGCTCGGGAAATTAATTAAACTTAGCTTGGAGGAAAGGTAGGTGGTTTTAAACCCCTACTACCCGTATGATTTTCCTCAAATTATTTAGAACTCGTTTAGAAGGCCACTCGAGTTCTTAAGATGAAGTTTTATGATTCTTATAATTTTCGTGGTATGTTTGTTATGTGTTTAACGTGATTTTGGACTCAATATATGAGTTCATGAGATGAATGATTTGATCGATGTGTATGTGACGAAGAACAGGTTTGAATTTCTGAAATATGTCGAAATCTGTAAAAGATGTCGAAACCCCTTGAAAAATGTCGAGGCCGTTATTTCCGAAAAATGTCGAAACCTCTTGAAAAGTGTCGAAGCCTCATAAATGTCGAGACCATGATTTCTGAAAAATGTCGAGTTCATTGTAAAATGCCGAAATCATAATAGAAATGTCGAGACATACCAAAAATGTCGAGCGAAGAATGTCGAGGCCTCTAACAAAAATGTCGATATCTTATACTAAATGTCGAAACTTTTATAGAATGTCGATATAATATAAATGTCGAGACATACTAAAAATGTCGAGCTCTAGTAAAATAGAAAATGTCGAGCTCTTGCTTAAAAATGTCGAGCTCTAGTAAAATAGAAAATGTCGAGCTCATCATTCCTAGTAAAAGTCGAGTTCATTGTAAAATGTCGAAATCATTGAAAAATGTCGAGTTCATTGTGAAATGTCGAAATCAGTGAAAAATGTCGATATAATGTAAATGTCGATACATACCAAGAAAATGTCGAGTTCTTACTTAGAAATGTCGATATACAAACCATAGAAATGTCGAGTCCCTTCACTATACATCTCGACTTCTATCAATTATGCAGCTCGACATCTTTGTAATAGGTAACTCGACATCTGTTATAATTCATCTCGAAATCCATCTATTAGCCATCTCGACATTTTTCTACTGCACAACTTAAATCGTCCGACTTTTTACCGAAAACCCTAAAACAGTATCCAAATATTTTAAATAAATGGTTTTAAGCCCAAATCACTTTTAAATAAAATATTTTCGTACTATAACATATATTTTCGGGTCAACCCATATTTTAAATTATAAAAATATTATTTTTGAAATTTCAAACCATCGGCCTAGTATCGGATTTTAATAAAATATAATATTTTCCGTGTTTTACTATTTACTATTGTATGAAGTGTGATGGGTTCATGTGATTGATTTTATTTGCATATCACGACATGCACGGGTGAGAGTGATGATGATGTACCGTATTCATACGGCGTCACCTTACGGTGTCGGATGAGTGGGGTAGAGTTACCGATGTTGGTAGTCAGGTCTAGACTCGATAGGGCACCTGGTGGGAGAGGGGGTTTGCGACACCCATCTACTCGGGATTGAGCCACCCGAGGTGTACACCACCGATATTTTATTGGCTCAGGGACGGCAGACAGATGTGAGATTCCTGTCCACCCGAGTAGTGGTAGACTACTCGGGGAGTTACACCAAGGTGTAACACCGTCGGGTTGAGATTGTGTGCGGAGGGAGCGACCCGGCGAGGCCGGCGTGGGCTACCGCATGATTATGGCGTACCTTGCCATGCGCGCGTGGGTGCCGAGTCTAGCCTAGGGCCCTGATATGTGACGAGACGTGAGATAGGTCGAGCGTGCATATTTCATGTGTGAGGACATGGGATTGGGTTGAGTGCACGCACGCATATGCATTGCATGTTTTTACTACCACCTACTGGGCGTTTTTGCTCAGGGTTTTATTTTATAGGTGAGACTGCGCCCGACACCGATGGGTGTCAGGGTTAGCCGTAGGCGGGCTGGCGGCGGTGACTCCACGGGCTTTTGAGTGCGGAGCGGTACATGGGACGCGACCTGTGGAGAGGCGTAGTTTAGTTTAGTCGGGTTAGATTTTGGGGCTTCGGCCCGGTGTGTAAATATGACGCTTTTTGTAAAACCCGACCTTTGATATGAAATGTAAATTATTTTATTAAAAGTTTTTAATAAATGGGGTCCTCCGCGACTTCTGTTGCGGAAATCCGCCAACTAATTTAATTAGGAAGTAGGGTCGCCACAGGTGGTATCAGAGCGTTAGGTTTTAGGTTCTGAAGACTGTCCATGTACCGCCGCTCAGAAGCCGGGAGAACCAGCCTTGCCTGTAAGTGTTATATGCTAATGTGATTATGTGAGTTGATATGTGTTCGTTTATGTGTGCTAGCTAGCATTCGAGAATGTCGAGGGGTAGACCTAGACGAGAGTTTGTAGGAGAAACGAGTCGACGGGACGAACCTGAGTCCCCGACTCCTGAACACGAGACCATTCGACGGCTGACTGAATTAATACAGCGTCAGTCAGACCAGATCAATACTCTGATCAATCATCGGAGCTCATCTGAGCACCATTCCTCCCCACAACCCGATCGTGTGGAAATTATCGGGGAGAGGTTCCGCAAACTGAATCCCCCAAATTTCGCCGAGGCTACTAACCCTGCGGTGGCCGAAGATTGGATCGGCACGATCGAAGACCTCTTCATTTATAGCCGCGTGCCGAACAACGAGAAGGTGCTATGTGCCGTTTCCCTATTTCGGGGAAGCGCACGATTCTGGTGGAACACCGTAAAGGTGTTAGAAGATCCTGCAACCATGACTTGGGAGCGTTTCAGGGAATTGTTCTACGAAAAGTACTTCACTGCTCACGACCAAGAGCAGCGGATGTACGAGTTCATGAACCTGAAACAAGGGCGAATGCCAGTTGCTGAATACATTCGCAAGTTCGAGGAGTTATCCCGCTTCGCTCCTCATCTCGTAGCGACGAACGCTCTCAAAGTTACGAGATTCCTTCGGGGACTAAAACCCGAATTCTATCGAGACCTTAGTGTGGCGGGCGTGAGACAGTTGGAATTTCGGCAAGCGACAGAGCGTACGTTGATAGCCGAACAAGCTGAAGGAGTAGTGAGAGAAGCTCAGGAAGTGAACAGAAAGAGGGAGGCTCAACAAGGAGGTAGCAGTCAGAAGCGCCCATTCTTCGGCAATGGTCCGAAGAACAAAGGCAATCGACCGGGCCAACAGACATGGCGCCCGAATTTTAGCCAGGGAACGACCAACGTTCCCTATCGACCAGCGATGCCAGCGCCACAATGCCAGCAGTGCGGAAGAAACCACTTCGGTATCTGCTACGGACCTCGACCGGCGCAGAATCTGCAGTGCTTTCGGTGCGGAAAGATGGGACACACTGCACGGAACTGCACGGAAGGTCAGCCTCAGTTGCAGAGTCAACCACAGAAATTGATCCGACCTCCACCCGTACCTGCGAGGGTTTTCACATTAACGAACGAGGAGGCGGAGGCGAATCCAGCCGTAGTGACTGGTACGTTGAATATCTTTCACGTACCATCTTCCATTCTGATTAACTCTGGAGCCACACACTCGTTTGTGTCGGCCAGTTTTGTGACCCGGGCGGGAATCTATCCTACCCCTTCATTGTGCAACTATATAGTTTCCTTGCCCCACGGAGACCCAACTAGGACGAACCTGGTAGTAGAAAACTGTCCCGTGAGAATTGAGGGTCGGGAATTGAATGTAGATTTGATAGTGATCCCGATGAATGACTACGACATCATATTCGGGATGGATTGGCTCTCGAAGTACGGAGCAATCATAGACTGTGCGAAGAAAGTAGTTAGGTTTCAATCGACTGAGGGAGGCGAGTTTGAATTTTCGGGAAAAACGAACAATAAATTAATCCCTAGGATTTCTGCTCTGAAAGCTCAGCGACTCGTAAACACGGGTTGCGAAGCATTTCTGATCTTTGCGGTGAAAGCCGAAGAATCTCCTCAGCCAAAACTAGAGGAAGTTCCTATAGTAAAGGAGTATCCCGATGTGTTTCCCGAGGATCTCCCGGGATTACCGCCGAACCGGGAAATAGAATTTGTAATCGATCTTGTGCCCGGAGCTGCCCCCATTTCTAAAGCCCCGTATCGATTAGCACCAAATGAATTGCGGGAATTGAAGGAGCAATTGGAAGAATTGTTGCAGAAGGGTTTTATTCAACCCAGTTTCTCACCCTGGGGAGCCCCGGTACTTTTCGTAAAGAAGAAAGACGGGTCAATGAGATTATGTATAGACTATCGTGAACTTAATAAGATCACGATAAAGAACAAATACCCGTTGCCGAGGATAGATGATTTATTCGATCAATTACAAGGGGCAACGGTGTTCTCAAAGATCGACCTGCGTTCCGGTTATCATCAGTTGAAAATTCGTGGAAAGGATGTTCCGAAAACTGCGTTCAGCACGAGGTACGGCCACTACGAATTCTTGGTCATGCCATTCGGGCTAACGAATGCTCCTGCCGCTTTCATGGATCTGATGAACCGAGTATTTAAGGAGTTCCTAGACCGTTTCGTTATAGTGTTTATCGATGATATCCTCGTATACTCGAAGACGAAGGAGGAACACGAAGAACATCTGAGAACGGTCCTTGGAATTCTTCGGGAGAAACAGCTGTTCGCTAAGTTTAAGAAATGCGAATTCTGGTTGGAACAAGTGGCATTTCTGGGGCACATCATTTCGGGGAGCGGAATTTCGGTGGACCCTAGCAAGATTGAGGCAATAGAAAATTGGCCACGACCGACCACTCCCACTAAAGTAAGGAGTTTTCTCGGGCTTGCTGGATATTATCGAAAGTTTATCAAAGACTTCTCCAGCATTGCCTCAACGCTCACAAACCTGACAAAGAAGAATGTCTCGTTCAAATGGACTGAACAGTGCGAGCAGAGTTTTCAGGAGTTGAAGAAGAGATTGACAACTGCTCCAGTTTTAGCAATACCGTCGGGCACTGAAGGATTTTCGGTGTATAGTGACGCCTCGAAGAACGGCTTGGGGTGCGTGTTAATGCAGAATGGGAAGGTAATCGCTTACGCCTCCCGACAGTTAAAGACGTACGAGAAGAATTACCCCACTCACGATCTTGAACTCGCCGCAGTAGTGTTTGCTCTCAAAATCTGGCGACACTACCTGTACGGAGAAAGGTGCGAGATCTTCACAGATCATAAGAGCCTGAAGTACTTCTTCACACAGAAGGAGTTGAATATGAGGCAAAGGCGATGGCTCGAACTAGTGAAAGACTACGACTGCGTGATAAATTATCACCCAGGAAAAGCTAATGTAGTCGCAGACGCGTTGAGCCGGAAAGCCGTAAGTGCTGAATTATGCCAACTCGGAGTTGAAGTAATTCACTTCGGGGAAGTCGAAGCGAGGTTGGCAGCGTTGACCCTCAAACCGACGCTGTTAGATCGGATCATCGAAGTGCAAAAAGTAGACGAGCTATATTTGAAGGTTCGAGATGAACGAGATGAAAATGTCCCGTCAGACTTTGAATTTCGAGAAGACGGTAGCTTACGATTCAGAAATCGGTTGTACGTGCCTAAAGATGAAGAAATCCGTCGGACGCTGATGACAGAGGCACATACGACAATCTACTCAGTGCATCCTGGTGCCACGAAGATGTATCGGGATTTGCGAACGAATTACTGGTGGCCAGGAATGAAGAGAGATGTCGCTACTTTCGTAAGCCGATGTCTGACTTGTCAACAGATCAAGGCAGAACACCAAAGGCCGGCAGGAATGTTGCAACCTTTAACGGTTCCCGAGTGGAAGTGGGACCACATAACCATGGATTTTGTCGTCGGATTACCCAAGACGGTGAAAGGGCATGATGCAATCTGGGTAATCGTTGATAGATTAACGAAATCTGCCCACTTTCTACCGATCAACCAGACATATCCCATAGAGAAGTTCGCAGAACTGTACATGCAAGAAATAGTGAGACTACATGGGATTCCAATGTCGATCGTTTCTGATCGCGATTCAAGATTCCTGTCTCAATTCTGGGGGAGCTTGCAGAAGGCTTTAGGGACCAAACTGTCGTTTAGTTCAGCCTATCATCCCCAGACGGACGGACAATCGGAAAGGACGATTCAGACGCTCGAAGATATGTTAAGGGCGTGTGTGCTAGATTTTCGTGGAAGCTGGAGTAAATACCTTTCATTAATCGAATTTTCGTACAACAACAGCTTTCAAGCGACGATCGGGATGGCACCTTACGAAGCCTTGTATGGGCGTAAATGCCGATCCCCAGTACACTGGGATGAAATCGGCGAGAAGGCGCTATTAGGTCCTGAAATGGTTCGTGAGATGACCGAAGCTGTTAGTAAGATACGGGAGAGGATGCAAACGGCCCAAAGTCGTCAGAAGAATTACGCGGATAAAAGACGAAGGCCGTTGGAATTTGAAGAAGGCGATCAAGTCTTCTTGAAAATATCACCGATGAAAGGAGTTAAGAGATTCGGACGAAAAGGAAAGTTGAGCCCGAGATACATAGGACCCTTTCATATTTTGAAAAGAGTCGGTAAAGTAGCGTACCAGTTAGAACTACCGACATCACTAGCACAAGTCCATGACGTCTTCCACGTATCTACGTTACGAAAGTACGTTCCGGATCCGAGTCATGTGCTACGAAGTGAGACGCTTCATCAACAATTGAGACCGGACCTAAGCTATGAAGAAAGGCCGGTAGAGATTTTAATGCACGAGGTGAAGCGACTACGAAACAAGAATATTCCCCTAGTGAAGGTCTTGTGGCGGAACCAGACAATGGAGGAAGCCACTTGGGAGCGAGAAGATGAGATGAGAGGAAAGTACCCCGAGTTATTTACGACGACTTAAATTTCGGGGACGAAATTTCTGTAAGGGGGGGAGGATGTAATACCCGTAAAATTAATACGGGATTATTTTTGTAACATTCGAAATTAATAAAGGTTATGTTCGAACGAAACCGAATTTTGGGAGCGAGCCGAAAAATATTAATTTGGGCCGAGGGGGCCGGAAATGTTTAGAAACCCCAAGTAATAAAAACAGGTATTAGACACCAAAATAAATTAGTAAAGGTCCAAATTAAGTTAGTAAAAGCCCAACTAAGTGAATTAAGGGCCCAAGTGAGTTAGGATGGAGATAAGTATGGAAGTTCCTTGATTTATGGGAAAAGACACGTTGAGAACCATACCCCATTTAGATATTTATCCTAAACATAATCATTATGGTCAAGTGGGAAAACGTGTTAGAGGGAAAGGACGAAAATAAAAACCTCATTTGAGACTTGTTGAAACCAACGAAACCAAAGAAAACCCTCACTTGCCAACCTTTCATCGACGTGAAGAACATTAGAAGAAAAGCAACACAAAAACATCAATTGGGAGCCATCAAACTAACGTGGAAAAAGAGGTAAGAGACCTAATTAAAACTTAGAAAGCTTCGACAATTCATTAAGCTTGTACATGGTTTAACGATTAGTAAGTTTAAAGCATAGGAAGTGACGGGCGAAACTAGAGGTGGGAGTTGATTAGCTCGGTTCGATTTGCAGCTCGGGAAATTAATTAAACTTAGCTTGGAGGAAAGGTAGGTGGTTTTAAACCCCTACTACCCGTATGATTTTCCTCAAATTATTTAGAACTCGTTTAGAAGGCCACTCGAGTTCTTAAGATGAAGTTTTATGATTCTTATAATTTTCGTGGTATGTTTGTTATGTGTTTAACGTGATTTTGGACTCAATATATGAGTTCATGAGATGAATGATTTGATCGATGTGTATGTGACGAAGAACAGGTTTGAATTTCTGAAATATGTCGAAATCTGTAAAAGATGTCGAAACCCCTTGAAAAATGTCGAGGCCGTTATTTCCGAAAAATGTCGAAACCTCTTGAAAAGTGTCGAAGCCTCATAAATGTCGAGACCATGATTTCTGAAAAATGTCGAGTTCATTGTAAAATGCCGAAATCATAATAGAAATGTCGAGACATACCAAAAATGTCGAGCGAAGAATGTCGAGGCCTCTAACAAAAATGTCGATATCTTATACTAAATGTCGAAACTTTTATAGAATGTCGATATAATATAAATGTCGAGACATACTAAAAATGTCGAGCTCTAGTAAAATAGAAAATGTCGAGCTCTTGCTTAAAAATGTCGAGCTCTAGTAAAATAGAAAATGTCGAGCTCATCATTCCTAGTAAAAGTCGAGTTCATTGTAAAATGTCGAAATCATTGAAAAATGTCGAGTTCATTGTGAAATGTCGAAATCAGTGAAAAATGTCGATATAATGTAAATGTCGATACATACCAAGAAAATGTCGAGTTCTTACTTAGAAATGTCGATATACAAACCATAGAAATGTCGAGTCCCTTCACTATACATCTCGACTTCTATCAATTATGCAGCTCGACATCTTTGTAATAGGTAACTCGACATCTGTTATAATTCATCTCGAAATCCATCTATTAGCCATCTCGACATTTTTCTACTGCACAACTTAAATCGTCCGACTTTTTACCGAAAACCCTAAAACAGTATCCAAATATTTTAAATAAATGGTTTTAAGCCCAAATCACTTTTAAATAAAATATTTTCGTACTATAACATATATTTTCGGGTCAACCCATATTTTAAATTATAAAAATATTATTTTTGAAATTTCAAACCATCGGCCTAGTATCGGATTTTAATAAAATATAATATTTTCCGTGTTTTACTATTTACTATTGTATGAAGTGTGATGGGTTCATGTGATTGATTTTATTTGCATATCACGACATGCACGGGTGAGAGTGATGATGATGTACCGTATTCATACGGCGTCACCTTACGGTGTCGGATGAGTGGGGTAGAGTTACCGATGTTGGTAGTCAGGTCTAGACTCGATAGGGCACCTGGTGGGAGAGGGGGTTTGCGACACCCATCTACTCGGGATTGAGCCACCCGAGGTGTACACCACCGATATTTTATTGGCTCAGGGACGGCAGACAGATGTGAGATTCCTGTCCACCCGAGTAGTGGTAGACTACTCGGGGAGTTACACCAAGGTGTAACACCGTCGGGTTGAGATTGTGTGCGGAGGGAGCGACCCGGCGAGGCCGGCGTGGGCTACCGCATGATTATGGCGTACCTTGCCATGCGCGCGTGGGTGCCGAGTCTAGCCTAGGGCCCTGATATGTGACGAGACGTGAGATAGGTCGAGCGTGCATATTTCATGTGTGAGGACATGGGATTGGGTTGAGTGCACGCACGCATATGCATTGCATGTTTTTACTACCACCTACTGGGCGTTTTTGCTCAGGGTTTTATTTTATAGGTGAGACTGCGCCCGACACCGATGGGTGTCAGGGTTAGCCGTAGGCGGGCTGGCGGCGGTGACTCCACGGGCTTTTGAGTGCGGAGCGGTACATGGGACGCGACCTGTGGAGAGGCGTAGTTTAGTTTAGTCGGGTTAGATTTTGGGGCTTCGGCCCGGTGTGTAAATATGACGCTTTTTGTAAAACCCGACCTTTGATATGAAATGTAAATTATTTTATTAAAAGTTTTTAATAAATGGGGTCCTCCGCGACTTCTGTTGCGGAAATCCGCCAACTAATTTAATTAGGAAGTAGGGTCGCCACAGGTGGTATCAGAGCGTTAGGTTTTAGGTTCTGAAGACTGTCCATGTACCGCCGCTCAGAAGCCGGGAGAACCAGCCTTGCCTGTAAGTGTTATATGCTAATGTGATTATGTGAGTTGATATGTGTTCGTTTATGTGTGCTAGCTAGCATTCGAGAATGTCGAGGGGTAGACCTAGACGAGAGTTTGTAGGAGAAACGAGTCGACGGGACGAACCTGAGTCCCCGACTCCTGAACACGAGACCATTCGACGGCTGACTGAATTAATACAGCGTCAGTCAGACCAGATCAATACTCTGATCAATCATCGGAGCTCATCTGAGCACCATTCCTCCCCACAACCCGATCGTGTGGAAATTATCGGGGAGAGGTTCCGCAAACTGAATCCCCCAAATTTCGCCGAGGCTACTAACCCTGCGGTGGCCGAAGATTGGATCGGCACGATCGAAGACCTCTTCATTTATAGCCGCGTGCCGAACAACGAGAAGGTGCTATGTGCCGTTTCCCTATTTCGGGGAAGCGCACGATTCTGGTGGAACACCGTAAAGGTGTTAGAAGATCCTGCAACCATGACTTGGGAGCGTTTCAGGGAATTGTTCTACGAAAAGTACTTCACTGCTCACGACCAAGAGCAGCGGATGTACGAGTTCATGAACCTGAAACAAGGGCGAATGCCAGTTGCTGAATACATTCGCAAGTTCGAGGAGTTATCCCGCTTCGCTCCTCATCTCGTAGCGACGAACGCTCTCAAAGTTACGAGATTCCTTCGGGGACTAAAACCCGAATTCTATCGAGACCTTAGTGTGGCGGGCGTGAGACAGTTGGAATTTCGGCAAGCGACAGAGCGTACGTTGATAGCCGAACAAGCTGAAGGAGTAGTGAGAGAAGCTCAGGAAGTGAACAGAAAGAGGGAGGCTCAACAAGGAGGTAGCAGTCAGAAGCGCCCATTCTTCGGCAATGGTCCGAAGAACAAAGGCAATCGACCGGGCCAACAGACATGGCGCCCGAATTTTAGCCAGGGAACGACCAACGTTCCCTATCGACCAGCGATGCCAGCGCCACAATGCCAGCAGTGCGGAAGAAACCACTTCGGTATCTGCTACGGACCTCGACCGGCGCAGAATCTGCAGTGCTTTCGGTGCGGAAAGATGGGACACACTGCACGGAACTGCACGGAAGGTCAGCCTCAGTTGCAGAGTCAACCACAGAAATTGATCCGACCTCCACCCGTACCTGCGAGGGTTTTCACATTAACGAACGAGGAGGCGGAGGCGAATCCAGCCGTAGTGACTGGTACGTTGAATATCTTTCACGTACCATCTTCCATTCTGATTAACTCTGGAGCCACACACTCGTTTGTGTCGGCCAGTTTTGTGACCCGGGCGGGAATCTATCCTACCCCTTCATTGTGCAACTATATAGTTTCCTTGCCCCACGGAGACCCAACTAGGACGAACCTGGTAGTAGAAAACTGTCCCGTGAGAATTGAGGGTCGGGAATTGAATGTAGATTTGATAGTGATCCCGATGAATGACTACGACATCATATTCGGGATGGATTGGCTCTCGAAGTACGGAGCAATCATAGACTGTGCGAAGAAAGTAGTTAGGTTTCAATCGACTGAGGGAGGCGAGTTTGAATTTTCGGGAAAAACGAACAATAAATTAATCCCTAGGATTTCTGCTCTGAAAGCTCAGCGACTCGTAAACACGGGTTGCGAAGCATTTCTGATCTTTGCGGTGAAAGCCGAAGAATCTCCTCAGCCAAAACTAGAGGAAGTTCCTATAGTAAAGGAGTATCCCGATGTGTTTCCCGAGGATCTCCCGGGATTACCGCCGAACCGGGAAATAGAATTTGTAATCGATCTTGTGCCCGGAGCTGCCCCCATTTCTAAAGCCCCGTATCGATTAGCACCAAATGAATTGCGGGAATTGAAGGAGCAATTGGAAGAATTGTTGCAGAAGGGTTTTATTCAACCCAGTTTCTCACCCTGGGGAGCCCCGGTACTTTTCGTAAAGAAGAAAGACGGGTCAATGAGATTATGTATAGACTATCGTGAACTTAATAAGATCACGATAAAGAACAAATACCCGTTGCCGAGGATAGATGATTTATTCGATCAATTACAAGGGGCAACGGTGTTCTCAAAGATCGACCTGCGTTCCGGTTATCATCAGTTGAAAATTCGTGGAAAGGATGTTCCGAAAACTGCGTTCAGCACGAGGTACGGCCACTACGAATTCTTGGTCATGCCATTCGGGCTAACGAATGCTCCTGCCGCTTTCATGGATCTGATGAACCGAGTATTTAAGGAGTTCCTAGACCGTTTCGTTATAGTGTTTATCGATGATATCCTCGTATACTCGAAGACGAAGGAGGAACACGAAGAACATCTGAGAACGGTCCTTGGAATTCTTCGGGAGAAACAGCTGTTCGCTAAGTTTAAGAAATGCGAATTCTGGTTGGAACAAGTGGCATTTCTGGGGCACATCATTTCGGGGAGCGGAATTTCGGTGGACCCTAGCAAGATTGAGGCAATAGAAAATTGGCCACGACCGACCACTCCCACTAAAGTAAGGAGTTTTCTCGGGCTTGCTGGATATTATCGAAAGTTTATCAAAGACTTCTCCAGCATTGCCTCAACGCTCACAAACCTGACAAAGAAGAATGTCTCGTTCAAATGGACTGAACAGTGCGAGCAGAGTTTTCAGGAGTTGAAGAAGAGATTGACAACTGCTCCAGTTTTAGCAATACCGTCGGGCACTGAAGGATTTTCGGTGTATAGTGACGCCTCGAAGAACGGCTTGGGGTGCGTGTTAATGCAGAATGGGAAGGTAATCGCTTACGCCTCCCGACAGTTAAAGACGTACGAGAAGAATTACCCCACTCACGATCTTGAACTCGCCGCAGTAGTGTTTGCTCTCAAAATCTGGCGACACTACCTGTACGGAGAAAGGTGCGAGATCTTCACAGATCATAAGAGCCTGAAGTACTTCTTCACACAGAAGGAGTTGAATATGAGGCAAAGGCGATGGCTCGAACTAGTGAAAGACTACGACTGCGTGATAAATTATCACCCAGGAAAAGCTAATGTAGTCGCAGACGCGTTGAGCCGGAAAGCCGTAAGTGCTGAATTATGCCAACTCGGAGTTGAAGTAATTCACTTCGGGGAAGTCGAAGCGAGGTTGGCAGCGTTGACCCTCAAACCGACGCTGTTAGATCGGATCATCGAAGTGCAAAAAGTAGACGAGCTATATTTGAAGGTTCGAGATGAACGAGATGAAAATGTCCCGTCAGACTTTGAATTTCGAGAAGACGGTAGCTTACGATTCAGAAATCGGTTGTACGTGCCTAAAGATGAAGAAATCCGTCGGACGCTGATGACAGAGGCACATACGACAATCTACTCAGTGCATCCTGGTGCCACGAAGATGTATCGGGATTTGCGAACGAATTACTGGTGGCCAGGAATGAAGAGAGATGTCGCTACTTTCGTAAGCCGATGTCTGACTTGTCAACAGATCAAGGCAGAACACCAAAGGCCGGCAGGAATGTTGCAACCTTTAACGGTTCCCGAGTGGAAGTGGGACCACATAACCATGGATTTTGTCGTCGGATTACCCAAGACGGTGAAAGGGCATGATGCAATCTGGGTAATCGTTGATAGATTAACGAAATCTGCCCACTTTCTACCGATCAACCAGACATATCCCATAGAGAAGTTCGCAGAACTGTACATGCAAGAAATAGTGAGACTACATGGGATTCCAATGTCGATCGTTTCTGATCGCGATTCAAGATTCCTGTCTCAATTCTGGGGGAGCTTGCAGAAGGCTTTAGGGACCAAACTGTCGTTTAGTTCAGCCTATCATCCCCAGACGGACGGACAATCGGAAAGGACGATTCAGACGCTCGAAGATATGTTAAGGGCGTGTGTGCTAGATTTTCGTGGAAGCTGGAGTAAATACCTTTCATTAATCGAATTTTCGTACAACAACAGCTTTCAAGCGACGATCGGGATGGCACCTTACGAAGCCTTGTATGGGCGTAAATGCCGATCCCCAGTACACTGGGATGAAATCGGCGAGAAGGCGCTATTAGGTCCTGAAATGGTTCGTGAGATGACCGAAGCTGTTAGTAAGATACGGGAGAGGATGCAAACGGCCCAAAGTCGTCAGAAGAATTACGCGGATAAAAGACGAAGGCCGTTGGAATTTGAAGAAGGCGATCAAGTCTTCTTGAAAATATCACCGATGAAAGGAGTTAAGAGATTCGGACGAAAAGGAAAGTTGAGCCCGAGATACATAGGACCCTTTCATATTTTGAAAAGAGTCGGTAAAGTAGCGTACCAGTTAGAACTACCGACATCACTAGCACAAGTCCATGACGTCTTCCACGTATCTACGTTACGAAAGTACGTTCCGGATCCGAGTCATGTGCTACGAAGTGAGACGCTTCATCAACAATTGAGACCGGACCTAAGCTATGAAGAAAGGCCGGTAGAGATTTTAATGCACGAGGTGAAGCGACTACGAAACAAGAATATTCCCCTAGTGAAGGTCTTGTGGCGGAACCAGACAATGGAGGAAGCCACTTGGGAGCGAGAAGATGAGATGAGAGGAAAGTACCCCGAGTTATTTACGACGACTTAAATTTCGGGGACGAAATTTCTGTAAGGGGGGGAGGATGTAATACCCGTAAAATTAATACGGGATTATTTTTGTAACATTCGAAATTAATAAAGGTTATGTTCGAACGAAACCGAATTTTGGGAGCGAGCCGAAAAATATTAATTTGGGCCGAGGGGGCCGGAAATGTTTAGAAACCCCAAGTAATAAAAACAGGTATTAGACACCAAAATAAATTAGTAAAGGTCCAAATTAAGTTAGTAAAAGCCCAACTAAGTGAATTAAGGGCCCAAGTGAGTTAGGATGGAGATAAGTATGGAAGTTCCTTGATTTATGGGAAAAGACACGTTGAGAACCATACCCCATTTAGATATTTATCCTAAACATAATCATTATGGTCAAGTGGGAAAACGTGTTAGAGGGAAGGACGAAAATAAAAACCTCATTTGAGACTTGTTGAAACCAACGAAACCAAAGAAAACCCTCACTTGCCAACCTTTCATCGACGTGAAGAACATTAGAAGAAAAGCAACACAAAAACATCAATTGGGAGCCATCAAACTAACGTGGAAAAAGAGGTAAGAGACCTAATTAAAACTTAGAAAGCTTCGACAATTCATTAAGCTTGTACATGGTTTAACGATTAGTAAGTTTAAAGCATAGGAAGTGACGGGCGAAACTAGAGGTGGGAGTTGATTAGCTCGGTTCGATTTGCAGCTCGGGAAATTAATTAAACTTAGCTTGGAGGAAAGGTAGGTGGTTTTAAACCCCTACTACCCGTATGATTTTCCTCAAATTATTTAGAACTCGTTTAGAAGGCCACTCGAGTTCTTAAGATGAAGTTTTATGATTCTTATAATTTTCGTGGTATGTTTGTTATGTGTTTAACGTGATTTTGGACTCAATATATGAGTTCATGAGATGAATGATTTGATCGATGTGTATGTGACGAAGAACAGGTTTGAATTTCTGAAATATGTCGAAATCTGTAAAAGATGTCGAAACCCCTTGAAAAATGTCGAGGCCGTTATTTCCGAAAAATGTCGAAACCTCTTGAAAAGTGTCGAAGCCTCATAAATGTCGAGACCATGATTTCTGAAAAATGTCGAGTTCATTGTAAAATGCCGAAATCATAATAGAAATGTCGAGACATACCAAAAATGTCGAGCGAAGAATGTCGAGGCCTCTAACAAAAATGTCGATATCTTATACTAAATGTCGAAACTTTTATAGAATGTCGATATAATATAAATGTCGAGACATACTAAAAATGTCGAGCTCTAGTAAAATAGAAAATGTCGAGCTCTTGCTTAAAAATGTCGAGCTCTAGTAAAATAGAAAATGTCGAGCTCATCATTCCTAGTAAAAGTCGAGTTCATTGTAAAATGTCGAAATCATTGAAAAATGTCGAGTTCATTGTGAAATGTCGAAATCAGTGAAAAATGTCGATATAATGTAAATGTCGATACATACCAAGAAAATGTCGAGTTCTTACTTAGAAATGTCGATATACAAACCATAGAAATGTCGAGTCCCTTCACTATACATCTCGACTTCTATCAATTATGCAGCTCGACATCTTTGTAATAGGTAACTCGACATCTGTTATAATTCATCTCGAAATCCATCTATTAGCCATCTCGACATTTTTCTACTGCACAACTTAAATCGTCCGACTTTTTACCGAAAACCCTAAAACAGTATCCAAATATTTTAAATAAATGGTTTTAAGCCCAAATCACTTTTAAATAAAATATTTTCGTACTATAACATATATTTTCGGGTCAACCCATATTTTAAATTATAAAAATATTATTTTTGAAATTTCAAACCATCGGCCTAGTATCGGATTTTAATAAAATATAATATTTTCCGTGTTTTACTATTTACTATTGTATGAAGTGTGATGGGTTCATGTGATTGATTTTATTTGCATATCACGACATGCACGGGTGAGAGTGATGATGATGTACCGTATTCATATGGCGACACCTTACGGTGTCGGATGAGTGGGGTAGAGTTACCGATGTTGGTAGTCAGGTCTAGACTCGATAGGGCACCTGGTGGGAGAGGGGGTTTGCGACACCCATCTACTCGGGATTGAGCCACCCGAGGTGTACACCACCGATATTTTATTGGCTCAGGGACGGCAGACAGATGTGAGATTCCTGTCCACCCGGGTAGTGGTAGACTACTCGGGGAGTTACACCAAGGTGTAACACCGTCGGGTTGAGATTGTGTGCGGAGGGAGCGACCCGGCGAGGCCGGCGTGGGCTACCGCATGATTATGGCGTACCTTGCCATGCGCGCGTGGGTGCCGAGTCTAGCCTAGGGCCCTGATATGTGACGAGACGTGAGATAGGTCGAGCGTGCATATTTCATGTGTGAGGACATGGGATTGGGTTGAGTGCACGCACGCATATGCATTGCATGTTTTTACTACCACCTACTGGGCGTTTTTGCTCAGGGTTTTATTTTATAGGTGAGACTGCGCCCGACACCGATGGGTGTCAGGGTTAGCCGTAGGCGGGCTGGCGGCGGTGACTCCACGGGCTTTTGAGGGCGGAGCGGTACATGGGACGCGACCTGTGGAGAGGCGTAGTTTAGTTTAGTCGGGTTAGATTTTGGGGCTTCGGCCCGGTGTGTAAATATGACGCTTTTTGTAAAACCCGACCTTTGATATGAAATGTAAATTATTTTATTAAAAGTTTTTAATAAATGGGGTCCTCCGCGACTTCTGTTGCGGAAATCCGCCAACTAATTTAATTAGGAAGTAGGGTCGCCACAACAGCCTCCCACTTGCACTCGAATGCCATGCGATGCACCTAATGCCAGTCGCAATGGTATCGTAGCCCCATCTTGTCCAGATGCTGTTCCATAACTGCTTGGGACAAGGGCTTCGTGAGCGGGTCCGCCACGTTTTCTGCGGTGGCGATTTTCTGCACGGCGACCATCCCGTTTTCAACGAACTCACGCAATACGTGATATTTTCTCTCAATATGTTTGGACTTGCTATGAGATCGTGGTTCCTTTGCTTGTGCGACTGCACCGCTATTATCGCACCAAAGTGTAAGCGGTCTGTCAGCAACTGGTACCACAATAAGTTCCTCCAAGAAGTTTTTCATCCAAACAGCTTCTTTAGCTGCCTCTGAGGCTGCTATGTATTCTGCCTCGCACGTGGAATCGGCAGTTGTGCTTTGCTTGGAGCTTCTCCAAGACACTGCCCCACCGTTGAGCACGAATACAAAACCTGAAGTAGATTTTTGGTCATCCACGTCCGACTGGAAGTCCGAATCTGTATAACCAACTACTTCTAGTCCCGCTCCTCCATAAACCAGCGTTAAGTCTTTAGTCCGTCTAAGGTATTTAAAGATATACTTAACAGCTGTCCAATGTTCTTCCCCTGGGTTTGCCTGAAACCGACTAACTACGCTCACAGCGTAAGCAATGTCCGGGCGAGTACACAACATTGCGTACATCAGACTACCCACTGCAGATGCATAGGGTATTCCACTCATTCGTCGTCTGTCTTCCTCACTTTGAGGTGACATTGACTTTGACAAATGAATCCCATGTCGCATTGGTAAGAACCCTCTCTTAGAGTCATCCATTCTGAATTTCTTCAGGATTTTCTCTAAGTAAAGGGCCTGAGATAAGCCGATCTTATGGTTCGCTCGATCCCTGAACAAAGCGAATACCTAGTATGTACGTCGCTTCTCCCAGGTCTTTCATGGAGAATTCGGTTGAAAGCCATGCTGTCACCGATGAGAGCATCCCAATGTCGTTTCCTATCGAAAGGATATCATCCACATACAATACAAGGAACGACACCATACTCCCACTGCTCTTTCTGTAGACACATGGCTCATCTACGTTTTTTACGAATCCATCCGAACTGCTTCATCAAAACGTAGATTCCAGCTGCGAGAGGCCTGTTTCAGTCCGTAAATTGACCGATTCAGTTTGCACACTTTGTGAGCATCTGTATGCGACTCAAAACCTTTTGGCTGCTCCATATAGATCTCCTCCTTGAGGAATCCATTAAGGAATGCCGTTTTAACGTCCATTTGCCAAATCTCATAATCATAGTGCGCAGCTATCTCGAGCATTATCCGGATGGACTTGATCATGGCTACAGGTGAGAAAGTCTCCTCATAGTCAACTCCCTCTTTTTGGTTATAGCCCTTGGCAACCAACCTGGCCTAGTACGTCTCAACTTGTCCGTCAGATCCAATCTTCCTCTTGTAAATCCATTTACAACCGATTGGTCTAAAACCACTCGGTAGGTCTACAAGAGTCCAAACTTTGTTGGAGTACATTGAGTCCATCTCAGCTCGCATAGCCTCAATCCATCTCGATGAGTCAACATCGGATACAGCTTGATCGAAAGTAGCGGGATCTTCTCTTAGAAGTCCCCTAGTCGCAACATAAGCTTGTTCGACATGTGACATAAGCTTCTCAATCCATACCACTGTGGTTGGCGAGGCACCCTTTCTGATTGTCGCATGACTGGTTTGCTCGGACCGTCCGAATCCTGTGTGGGCGTTTCGGTCGACTGCTCCTCGAGAGTGACCTCTCGGCCAACGCCACAATCTCGAATGAACTCTTCCTCGAGAAAATGTGCATGTAGGCCTACAACGATCCTCTGATCATCGTGAAAATAGAATAGGTACCCCATAGAGTCTTCGGGATAACCTATGAAACGTCCTTTTATAGATCTAGACACCAAATTTGTCTGTTTTCAGCTTTTTCACATAGGCGGGGGCAACCCCAAATCCTAATATGTGATAAGCTGGGTAAACGACCAGTCGATATCTCATACGGGATGCCGTTAACAGACTTTGAGGGACACCGGTTAATGGTATACGCTGCTGTCAAAAGCGCGTATCCCCACAATGACATCGGTAAATCTGTATAGCTCAACATAGAACGAACCATATCTAATAAAGTTCGATTTCTACGTTCGGCCACGCCGTTCAACTGTGGCGTGCCGGGCGGAGTCATCTGTGATAAAATACCGTTCTCTTTTAAGAACTGGTCAAACTCGACAATCATGTACTCGCCACCTCGATCCGATCGAATGGCTTTAATGAGCTTCGAAGTTTGATTTTCCACCAACGCCTTATACTCCTTGAACCTTTCAAGAGCATCAGCTTTATACCTCATCAGATACACTAGTCCGTAACGACTGTGATCATCCGTAAAGGTAATAAAATAGTGGAAGTCACCACGAGCCTTCACATTGAATGGCCCGCAAACGTCCGTGTGAATTAAACCGAGAATTTCCGTGGCTCTGTTAAATGTCCCGGTGAAGGGTGATCGGGTCATTTTACCTTTGAGGCATGACTCACAAGTCGGATAGGGATCTGATCCCAACGGTGTCAATATCCTATTTTTCTCCAACTCGTGAATCTTGCGTTCTCCAGCATGACCTAATCGAAGATGCCATAAGTATCTCGCATTTATTCCCGTCTTTCGTTTATTTGTGACAATATTCACAGATATATCGTTCTGGGTATTTAAATAGTACAAACCATTAAATAGTGTCGCGCTGCCAACATTTTTATTTCTATACATAATGTGGCATTATTATTATTAAAACTAAATACATAACCATTCCTGCTCAAAACAGGAATGGAGACGATGTTCTTAAATCCCCTCGGGAGTACAAGACAATCGTACAAACGCAACACATGCCCAGAAGATAATACAAGAGATCTTGATCCGACGTGGCTTGCCGAGATACTATCCCCGCTTCCCACTCTGACCTCGATCTCACGCTCCCCAAGCGCTCTACTTGGTCCCAGACCCTGCGTGGAAACACAAATGTGAGTACTAGCCCCCGAATCCAATATCCAGGAAGTAGAGTATACAGATGAAGAACAAACTGTTTCTAAAACATTTCGTTCCATACCTGACGCAGCCTGCTCACCCTTGAGCTTCGGACAGTCACGCTTCTAGTGGCCCAGCGCACCGCAATGCAGACACCTATCCGTCGGCTTTACACCAGTTTGTTTCGATTTCCCAGAAGATAGTTTCTTCTTGGAAACCTTCCCTGTTGGCTTGAGCTTGTTTCCCTTCTTCTTTTTGCCTTCCTGGGGCTTTGAGGAAGTGGCGACAAGTGCAGTCTGCTTTGCCCTCTTCATCTGACCTTGCGCCGTTGCTAACTGATTCATCAGATCAGGAAGCAATAGCGTCATGCCGTTCAGATGGTAGTTCACAATGAACGCGTTGAAGGACGGAGGCAGAGACTGCAAGATGAGATCATTTTGTAATTCACGATCAAATCGAAAATTGAGAGTCTCCAACCTCTCGATCATGGTGATCATGTTCATAACATGCTCGCCAACGTTCTCACCCTCAGACATCCTCGATCGGAAGAGCTGCGATGAAGTCGCATAACGAGCCGTCCTAGACGTCTCACCGTAAAGCTCTTTTAAATGTTGAACCATCACTCGAGCATCAGCCATACTTTCGTGGCTACGCTGCAGTGCGTTACTCATTGATCCGAGGACATGAGCCTTTACGAGCTTCTCGTCGCGCAGTCGCTTGTCATAAGCGGCACGAGCCTGCTCGGATGCCCGCGCCCCTGGGGCTGGCGGCATTTCGGAGTCAAGGATATAAACTAGGTTCTCAATCTCGAGAAAAATCCTCAAGTTGCGAAGCCAGTCAGAATAGTTTGGCCCAGTCAACCTATTCTCCTTGAGCAGTACTTTTAAAGCGATCGACATAATTTCAAAAAGAGAGAAAATGCTGCAGAAAAATAAAAGGCATATTAAGTCGATTGTATAGGTTATCAAACGCGAACAAGGACTTTTTATTCCGTTTGACTCCCACTATCTTTTCATAAACTCCATTCTCCCTACGGATGTTTTGGAAGTTTCGTTGATAACTCCGATAGTGGAGTTGATGTCCCCGTGGACGGGTGCAAACCTCAACCTCTGTCGTTTTATTGGTTTGCAGTGGCCCACGAAGTCGTGCTCCGCACGAATCCGACCTTGTCAAATGTCTCAACTATCTTTGTCTCAGTCAGGGACCCCCGCCGGCAAACCCGGAACAAGGTGGTATGACTGTCTAAGTGCGGCCTATCAACGTTGCTCAAAACCGCACACTTGAACCGTGCATTTTACCGCACAGTGGGGTCTTGGCGAGCGGCACAAATGCACCCGAGCAAGCCGAAACAAAAGCAAATGCAAGGCGCCGGCATACCCGAAACCAAACCTTGCATTTAGGTTTTGTAACAACTAGGCCCGAGCTTGATAGAAGACAGGGCATCCAATCTCTTTACTCACTTAGTATTCGTAAGGGAGATTTTTGTAACTCATAGCATATTAAAATTAAGCACGAGCACGTAAATGCGATAAATAAATTCCTAACCCTAGGAAAGCAATTTAAATGGACAAATATGCGGGCTACTTCTAGACTGGTCCTATTACATGGGTCGTAAAACGACCGGGGTCTTCGATCTTCCAACGTCGAGTCATCGTTACGATGGTTGTCGAATCCTCCAATCTCGCCTTGCATCGAACGGCCGTCATTTTATCTAACCTATCTAATAAAGCAATAAAATACAACACGGGGGGAATTATTTCCCAAACAACCCGTAATCCATGTACATACCGGGGGTCGGCAAACGACCCTTAAACAAATAACCCGGTTGAACCTAAGCCCGCGTAAATGTCCCACATAAACATGCAACACAGAATTTTGACGTCGGGTGCCCAACCGACGTCACGAGCGACGATAGTCTCCAAACTACGTCGACCGTTCGTTCGCCACATCGGCTTTCGAGGCCTTCGGTCGAAACATTCATGAGCCTTGGCTCTGATACCACTGCTGGGGGGGCTCGATTAATCGACGCTGGCCCCCGAACAGCGCAACGTGGCTATAGCGGAAGCGCGATTTGTACCGAGCGGCGTAGGGTGGCGAATTTTCGATTTTTAATATCTAAATTCAACCTTACGCTAATCAGCTTCTCCCGAGAGTCTGAGATGCTACCCTAAGCCTCGGGAGATCGCGGTTAATTCGAATTATCAAAATTCGAATTTATTTCCAATTTATTCGAATTAATAATTTAGATCCAAATTAATCGAACAAAGCGACAACCAGCCATTTTTCGATTATTTGGAGACTGAAATGATTTTTGATCAATACCAAATTTTCCAGAATAATTCTACACTTCCCAAATTTCGCAACGATAGGTCTTTCGAATTATTGTCGTTTGGTATTTTTCACAAAATCAAATCTGTGGTTCGAAATTATTAATTCGAGTAAAACGGTAGTCTGCCGTCTTTTAACTATTTGACGACCGAAACGATTTCCAATCGATACCAAATTTTCCAGAATAATTCTACACTTCCCGACGTTTCTAACGAGGAGTCTTGAGAATTATTCCGATGTCGTTTGGTATTTTTTGTAAATCAAATCGTTAGGGTTCGAGGTATACCTTCGATGAACGAGATTTCTTCTGTCGTCGACTCGGATGGACGTGGCTACACCTCGTCTGGATCCCGGGGCCTTCGGGCTAGATCGTCACACCGGTATGACCTTGAACAAACCTCCGAGACTGCTCCCGATGGCTAGACGCAGTTCGGTTCGGGCGTTGGGGTTCGTCGAACGATCCCGTGGCTTGACGTGGCTTGAGAAGTTCAAAACTTAAGTTCTAATTTTTCTTTCTCTCTAATTCTATGTTTTAGCAAGAAAAAAATACCAAGTCCCTTAATCTCCATAGCATACACGTTTTTATGCATGTATGTTATTTATTTATTTATTTTTAATTGAAATGAAACAAGTGTCAAACACTTGTTAATGACTCAACTAATGAGTCATTAGTTCTACACATCCCAACGTGGATGTGTAGATATTTCTTTTTTTTATTTTATTTTATGACAATTTCATTTTGGCCCTTAAGGTTTCTAAATTCTCAATTTAGTCCCTTAATTTAAATAATAAATTATAAATCCAATCTAATTATTTTAATTATAATTGAGCCCACTTAGTTAATTAATTAAGCACTTAAGACAATCTCAAGTCCTAATTATTTCCGTGACTGTCACTGGAATTTAACTAAGTCGTCGACACCTCGTATCAACTTTGCCACTACCTCAACGAATCTCATTCGTTAGGTTCCACAGAAAAGCCCGCCGTTTTCGTTCAAGTTCATTACCATTTTTAAGCGCGACTCTCTAGGTCCGTCTCAACTGGTATGGGAGGAATCCACGAGTCCCGGTATTCGCCTAGCCTATCCCGCGGTACCGGACAGATCCCAGTTGAGAACGAATTTTGATCTAATCGAAATTCGGGCGAACCGACTATAGTGTATACATTTAAATACTTCTTACGCCTTTCACTTGCGTCCCGGTTAGGTGAGAGGCAAATGTCAAACTCACTAACCTAACACTATGTTATAATCGAGACCGAACCGATTATTTAAACTCCGCTCCATATCTAATACAAGCAAGTTTTCCAAGCTTCGGCCGAAGGCTTTATAATCATCGCTCTCCGATTACCTCATAGGACATTAACCTATACGAATATAGGCAGTGAATCCCGATAGCAGTCAAAGCCCGGTAATCACCTCCGTAAAGTCGGTTGCATTTCGTCGCTGACCCGTGTTTCATTTATGAACACTTGCGAGCCTAGCCAACTAGCGACAAACCGAAATCGCGAAAGCAAATCCGTCAATGACCCATCGGTCTGAGGCTGCTATAGTCATTCGTTCAATCATTGACAACATCCTAGCCATGTGATTGAGACGAATACGAGCCGAATGTCCAAATACGCAATCTCTCCGATCACCAATATCTCCATCACGACCCATAACCTCTCAGGTAATCGGTGACACTACCGATACTATGTGGTCGTCAATGGATAAGTCATATTCGGATATCTAGTCACCCACCTAGAATCCTTAGACTTACGGACTTTTTATTTAATGTTGAAATTAAGGACCGTCCGGTGTCTCCTCTCTCGTCCCACGAGAATCAGACGTCCAAATCAAACATTTGGGTGTTATTTATTTATCGCACTACCGGATGCCAAGTAGACTTTAAATTCGATAAATAAATAATAATGCCTTTATTATAATGAAAATATATATTCATTAATTTATTTGACGGTATATACAATAAACCTGTCTTACAACCTATACATCATCGTGCGCCCTATACTATTCCTAGTCCCCGTATGGCATTCCGAGGGCATACTCCCTAACATAAAGCTCAATACGTGAAAGCCATGCATGCCATGCACGTGTCCCAATTAGCATAGGCATCCGCGCCAATGCTTCCTAGACCTTATATTTTTCTTGCCTTGTCTTGTAATGTAGGGCCCTCGGCTATCTTGCTATGCACCATCATGAAGCTCGAATCCACAAGGGATAAATAAATGTATAAGTGGCAATACCCACGCACGGGAGGCTAACCCTAGGGCGCCTTTTCTGTCCCAAGGTGGTTTCATACGCCATGCGGACGCTTTACACTGGTAGCCTATTTTGAGGTTGCCAACACCAGAGGTACCCTCGGTGTCGCATATTCCCTAAGCTTGCATCCTCCTGGTTCCACGTTCCGGCATGAGGGCATTTGCCCCAAAATCATGTCTTGCCTTGAACATGTCATGTCTTGACGGTAACGACATACGACATCACCATGGTAGCATAGAAGAGCCGTGACTCAACTGTGAGTCGACATCAAATGCCCATATCGGCGAATATCTATCGCTCTCAGGCGATCGTGTATCATGCACGCCCTCGTATCTTGTCTTTATTACTAAACGTGCGTGCATATGATCATGTCATGAATATGCATGTCATGTAACGTAAATAATTCACGCAGGAAGTCATGTAATATCATAGAAGCACATAATCACATAATTCATGTATATACAATTATGGGTTGTAGTTGGAACTTCCACTTACCTGTCGTCCAAGCTTAAATACTTACGGTCCTGATACGTCTTTATTTACTGATCCTTACATAAAATATTATAATGTCAGTACCATACCGAAATTAGGTACCTACGTCGAAATAATTTATTTTGACTCTAATAAATTATTAAAACCCTAGGTTTCAATCCATAATCTAAGTTAAGTTAGTGTTTAACTCGAAGCCTTGGTGGTTTGATCTTGGAGTTGCCCGATTGCTCCTAGTTATCAACTCGTCCGATTTGTATTATGCATGTATAGGGTTTCGCCCGATTTGTTTGTGCCTCGTTATCGCCCGATTTGTCGAATCGCCGAGTTCCTTGTACCATGAAGTCGCCAGATTGCTTGAGCTTAGGTAATTTCGCCCGATTCGATATGTTGCTAAGTTGAATCGCCGAGGGTTTTCCCCATCAAGTCGCCCGGTTTATGCATTTGAGGGACTTGTAAATCACCCGATTGATCACATCTAACATTACCTATAAATCGCACGATTATGGTAGAAATCGCCGAGCTTATATACTTCCCCAAGTCGTCCGATTCCATGACATTACCATGCTCAATTCGCCGAATCTTAACACTCTTATAATTCGGCTAATTTCCGTGCATTAATATACCACATTTCGCCGAAAGTTCCTTAAGTCATCAAATCGTCCGATTTGAGGTGTTTAGGGCTGGAATCGCCGAGTGAACATGTTTTTGGCCGATCGCCCGATTTCATGGCTCCAAATCGCTCGATTTAAGGAGTAGAATCGCCCGATTCTTCATAGTTCTCCAAATCAGCCGATTTGATCCCGTGTTTAACCAAATCATCGAGGTCTTCACATGGAGTAATCGCCCGATTGCTCATGTGGTCTATTTCATTCGATCGATGGTCCTAATGTTATTTTTAAAGCTGCCTTCTTCTTCATAATTCCAGTTTCCTAACTTGCTAAATTTTTCAACCGTAATAGTCACACTTTAACCTCCCACGTATGCATAATTTGTACTTAAATCCCTAAAATTAATAACTGATCACAAAAATTATGATTCCCTTTGAGAACTATCCCAAGCTAGGAAAGTCGTACGTTCTAGTTCTCTCTAATTCTTAAATCACATGAAATATTAATTATAAAAGCTTAAACTTGACTTATGAGCTACAGTTAGAACCATTACCTCCTTACATTGGAAGTCTTGTTCTTTGTTTAGGCTTTTCTTCCTCTGATTCTCCTTCTCACACGTTTAGCTCACACTCCTTTCTTAGGGTTTTTGCTAGTGAGCTTATACTATTGAGAGGTTTAGATATACTTTAGATTATCAAAAGTAACGTGGATGGGACTTAAGGCAACGTAGCTTTCCTTATGTTTAAGTAATCAATCCTTATCTTATAATATTTGGGCCTAATTCTAAATTTAAGTATAGCCCAATTGAGTTTAGTATTCAAATCTTATTCCTATTAGTGCTATCTAAAATTCGAGTTTCTCATATCTAATAATTTATTAATACTTCCTTATTAAAATGAATATTATATATCTCATTTGAAATTATTTCGAAGTTCCAACTCCATTTCCTACTCGGTCAGGAACCCTAGCGGCATACAAGCATTTAGGAAGGTAGCATGAAATTATTTAGGCACGTATAATAATGTAAAACATGTACCATGCAGTCACGTAATTCATATGAAATGCATGCATATTTATTGGCCGGCTTACTTACGGGACTCGGGTATTACAACACGCATGACATCTCGTTTAATCATGTATGTCGGAAACACGGCAATGCATCAAATTAGTGTTCCTTTCTGCTAATGATACCAAGATTGGCCTATGAAATGCATTCATCCTGCCCAACAAATCAACAATACAATCAGACTGCCTATAAAGATAGGCAATGCACAAAATAATTCTGGCACCTCTTCATGAACCATCAGACAGCGTCCGCTTCGTAGTTTAAAAACAGCTTCAATGAAGAAGTAGTATTTAAGTAGAGATTTCCTTCCTAACAATAACAATAATAACAATAGAAAACAATTACAATAATATAAACATGCAACCAAATCATGAACTGGCATAATGTATGACTATTACAGACGTGCCTATATGGCTTTCTTGTTGCAGAATGCATGAGTATTGCAATTTCTTGAAGGCATATTTTTTTCTAACTTGCTTGAACACTTAGAACGGGACATATAATGCCAACCGCTCCTAGAAAATACCTCACTTATCTTGGCAACACGCAAATTCCTTAACCTAAAAACAAATTTTCAATATCAGCATAAACATCAAGTAATGCAATGTAGAACAAAATTATTGACAATCACGGAGGCAAGTTGCATGGGATACTTGCTCCTTTTCCCGCTGCAAGTAATTGTGTATGTCGGAAACACGGCAAGGCATCAACTCAGCGTTCCTTTCTACTAATGATACCGAGATTGGCCTATGAAATGCATTCACCTGACCAATTAGTCAACAATACAAGTAGACTGCATACAAAGATAGGCAACGCACAAAATAATTCTGACACCTCTTCCTGGATCCTTAGACAGCATCCACTTCGTAGTTTACGTACAGCTTCGATGAAGAATTAGTATTTAAGTAAAGGTTTTCTGCGTAATATAAACATGCAACCCTAATCATGAACTGGCAGAATGCATGATTATTGCAGACGTGCCTATTTGGGTTTCCTGTTGCAGAATGCATGAGTATTGCAATTTCTTACAGGCATTTTTTTGGTAATGTAACAGCTGGAGTTACGACCTTTTAGTAGTACAGCCTTAAAATCATGCAATTATTCATAGCCTTTTGACAATCATTTGCCCGACGAAGCATGACAATAATAACATCAGACGAACAACAACATATCCAACAAAAAAAGCAATACATCCAAATATTTCCGAATTAATACTTGCGACTAACACAATTGTATTCTGCCCGATGGAAGTGCGGATCGATTCGCAAAACTTTGTTGCGTTATCATCCAAAACCGTGTGGGAGACATCCCGAAAACTACAAAATGAAAATATATTTTGCGGAACATAGCATAGAACACAGTTAGGGAACATGAGACGGCGCTTCACGAAAGCATACATACCCCTCCAAAACAACACGCATGACATCTCGTTTAATCGTGTATGTCAAAAACACGGCAATGCATCAAATCAGCGTTCCTATCTGCTAATGACACCGATATTGGCCTGTGAAATGCATTCATCCTGCCCAACAAATCAACAATACAATCAGAATGCCTACAAAGATAGGCAATGCACAAAATAATTCTGGCACCTCTTCCTGGATCCTTGGACAGCATCAACTTCGTAGTTTACGTACAACATCGATGGAGAATTAGTATTTAAGTAAAGATTTCCTGCTTAATAATAACAATAATAATAATAGAAAACAATTACAGTAATATAAACATGCAACCCAAATCATGAACCGGCAGAATGCATGATTATTGCAGACGTGCCTATATGGCTTTCATGTTGCAGAATGCATGAGTATTGCAATTTCTTGAAGGAATATTTTTTTCTAACTTGCTTGAACACTTTTAACATGATATACAATGCCAACAGCTCCTAGAAAATACCTCACTTATCTTAGCAACACATGCAAATTCCTTAACCAGAAAATAAATTTTCAATATCAGCATAAAAATCAACTAATGCAATGTAGAACAAAATTGTTGACAATCGCGGACGCAAGTTGCATGGGATATCTGCTCCTTTTTCCCGCTGCAAGTAATTGTGTATGTCGGAAATACGGAAAGGCATAAAATCTGCATTCCTTTCTGCTAATGAAACTGAGATTGGCCTATGATATGCACTCATCCTGCCCAATAAATCAACAGTAAAATCAGACTGCGTACAAAGATAGGCAATGCACAAAATAATTCTGACACCTCTTCCCGAACCCTTAGACAGCGTCCACTTCGTGGTTTACCTACAACTTCGATGAAGAAGTAGTATGTAAGTAAAGCTTTCCAGCATAATAATAACAATGATAATAATAATAATAATAGAAAATAATTACAGTATTATAAAAATGCAACCCTAATCATGAACCGGCAGAATGCATGATCATTGCAGACGTGCCTATTTGGGTTTCCTGTTGCGGAATGCATGAGTATTGCAATTTCTTGCAGGCATTTTTTTTGTGGTCATGTAACAGTTGGAGTTACGACCTTTTAGTAGTACAGCCTTCAAATCATGCAATTATACATAGCCTTTTTATAATCTTTAGTCCGACGAAGCTTGACAATAATAACATCAGACGAACAACAACATATCCAACAAAAAAAGCAATACATCCAAATATTTCGAATTAATACTTGCGACTACCACAATTGTATTATGCCCGATGGAAGAACGGATCGCTTTGCAAACTTCGTTTCCTTATCATCCAAAACCGTAAGGGAGACATCCCGAAAACTAGGAAAACCTATTTGGCGGAATATAGCATTAAGAAACATGAGACGGTGCTTCACGAAAGCATACTTACTCCTCCAAAACAACACGCATGACATCTCGTTTAATCTTGTATGTCGGAAACACGACAATGCATCAAATCAGCGTTCCTTATTATTTTAATATTAATTATTGAATCCTCATAAATTTGGACCACTCTATTTAAGGAATGTATTATTTTGGATCAAACTTATAAATTGACTTGGGCTTAAATTTGGGTTTATATTTAGCCAAATACTATTATTATATTTCAGGTATGTTAATTTCTCACTTACCGAAATCATAATCCTTGTACAAAAATTATTTCTATTTCCTAATAACATCTCTTAAGTCACATATCACGTAAAATACCTATAACATGTAGCACGTAGTCATATACTTGCATATAAGGCCGTGAAACACGTACCGTGACATCACGTAAAACACATAATAGGCACGCAAATTTATTGGCCAGCCTAATTTCGGGACTAGGGTATTACATCCTCCCCCCTTAAATTTCGTCCCCAAAATTCCTCCAGCGGGAATACTTCAGGGCAGCAATGGGTAAGGAGTTAGGTTAGATTGGTTAGGTAAATAACCTCCTAATTGGTCGTAAAGGTGATCCTACTTCTCAACTCCACAGGAATGGAATTCTAAATCTCAACTATTCGAAAACGGGAATCGACTGGCAATCACGGAAGGTCATACACAGTAGGCTGATCATAACTTAAGTTATTCAGTGAACCGGTATTTCTATTTTGATTTATTCTACTCATTTGGGTTCAGACAATGATTGGGAGAACACGAGTATTCACCACGCTTTCGCTGCGTTGTCCTAATACTGAACATATGCTATTCACAGAATGGATGGAAGGATTGGGGCATAGGTTCGTACTCCAATATCATTGGGTATAGACTTGCCGTGCTGAAAGAAGTAGAAGGTGGCTTCATCATCATTCTCCAGAAAGAAAGAACGTTCAAAAAAAGAAAGATCATTCGATGAGAAAGAGTGTGGTTTTGATCGGTTCGGGTCGAAACTCCACGGGGAGTGATTTTGTTATGTTCACGCTTGAAATAGCTAGGGGTAATCCCGAATCTCGCCATGAAGTAAGTGGGCGCAAAAGAGTGCATGATTTCCTAAGTCTATTGGAACGCGGGTAGGGGTTTGATAAATAGGGAGGGTACCTGCCACAAAAGACGGGTTGCCTTCTGCCTCTCCAGTAGTGAGTGTATACATTCGTGCGGTTGCCGTCGGTGGTCTGACCTGACTCACCGTCTGACTTCCGGATGCATTCTCCGGACATGCCCTGGAAAAGTGGCCTGTCTTGCCACACTTGAAACAGGTCGCATTTTGGTAGTAGCAGACGCCCGAATGTCGCCTCCCACATTTTGGCATGTTGGTATGGTGGATTGAAAAGGTTGAGGCCTCCCCTGATTGGGATTGGGTTGCTGGGGTGGTCCGGGCCTATTCTGAGAGTGAGGTTTGGGATCCTTGGAAATGAATTGTTTCTTCGGGTTATTTCGGTCCCATTTAGGCCCTTGTACGAACTTCCTCGTTGCCTCCTGAGCTCGCACGATGCGTATCTCGGCTTGCTCGGCCACTAGAGCGCGTTCTGCGACTTGGGCGTAAGTAGCCCCTTGGAGTCCAGCCACGCTCACATCACGATACAGCTCTGGTTTTAAGCCTTCTAAGAATCTCTCGATCTTTAACGAGTCGGTGCTCACCATGTGAGCCGCAAATCGGGAGAGATGTTCGAATTTTCGGATGTACTCCACCACCGTCATCATTCCTTGGCGGAGGTTGATGAACTCGTTCATCCTTTGAGCACAAATTGGAGCGGTATAGTACTTGCTCCGAAAGAGATCCTTAAAATGCTCCCAGTTCATTGTTATCGGATCTTCGATGGTCAGGATAGTATCCCACCAGTGGTCTGCACTTCCTCTTAGTAGGTAGGCAGCGCACAAGACCTTTTCAGCTTCGGGGGTTCGGCTGTGTTGGAACATATTCTCCAGCGTTCAGAGCCAATCCTCAGCTGAAGTTCGGTCGATAGCATCTTCGAATGTGGGGGGTGGAGTTTACGAAATCTTTCCCGACCATTTCAATCCTTTCGGATTGGTGAGGTCCACTACTTGCTTGTCCTCCAGTATTTTGTTGCTGAATTAGTTGCTGGATTAGGACCTATTGTTGACGGACCAATTCTGTTAGTTGAAGGATCGTTGCATCTCGGTTATCAGTAGGGGATAATATATTCGAAATAAGGTATGTTAATGTTGTCGTGCGTAAATTGCTGGCAGCGAAAAATTTTCCGAGCGAAATAAATTGCTCAAAATCTTTCGGTCGAGAAAAATTTCCGATGCGTATATTTATTTCGATCGTTAAGAAACAGTACTATTAGTAAGTTTCTCTCTGAGTCAAAATAAATCGGTTGACCGGAAGAGTTTTTCGAGCGCAAATGATTTTAGGTCAAACTTAAAATGTCTGACCGAAAATGTTTTTCGAGAGAGAAGTTTACGCGCGCGGAGTCAAAATAAGCCTAGTCGAATAAGATTTTTGCCGAATTAATGCTCGAGAAAATTTTCAGCTTAAATCGCTCTTAATAGCTGCGACTTCAGTAACAAGTTCGTATTCTAATTGAGAAAATTTCTCGCACGGAGTTTTCGATCGAGAAATTTAATCCGATCGAAAACTTAGTGAGAAAAATTGAAATTACGCAATTAAACACATAATACGGTTTTAACACTAAATTCAAGCAGATACAACAAATTGATCTACGAAACTACGGGTAATTGCTCGAAACTAGCTACTGATTACACACGAACAGAACATTAAACATGTTATGAAGCAAATAATGTTCAATTTCGACGAAATTAGAACATGTTCATATGAGTTCTCGTGCGAACAGTAACTTCAATCGATTCATTCAGTCTTATTCCAACCTATAATCAGTATCGACAGTCTCGCAAATGAATTCTAACACTTCATCAAGCACAAAAACATCAAAATCAGTTTAATTAAGCGCAGAATTTGAGCTATCAGATCGAACTTGATTTTCGCGCCAAAACTGTTCTTCGTACGGAACAGTTCCAAAAATGAAATTCGATCCGATTTCCAACAATTTCGATTAAAAACAGAACAAATCTGCTCTGATACCAATTGTTAGGTCCTCAGATTATCGACTCTAAGATCCTAAACTTCAATCCTAAGTATTTCGATTAGAATGATCGAGATTTGAATTTCATTGAGAAACTCAAATGAAGAACACATGAGGGAATTCCATTAGAGTGAGAAAGTACTTGTTGCTTCTCTCTCTAGAATTCGATTGTGAATACTTTCGGATCAGTTCAGTAACTTTCTCTATTCAGCTCATAGATTACAAATGTATTTATACCAAACAAACTTGGTATAAATAACAATCTAGTCCTAATCTACTGACTATTTACAGAAACGCCACTAATACAAAGATAGCTAATTAAATTAAAGCACAATTCTAAATCGTATTCTACAATTAGTAAATCTTCAAGAAAGTTGGACATTTCTTTTTTATTGACAAATATTTCTATTTATGTCCAACTTATCAGATTACAGAATGGCCACTTCATCCTCAAATACTGATGCTTTCTACCCCTCACGAAAATGGTTACCAATCAAGGAAAATAACTTCGTCTTTGACCTGACCAGTTTCAAATGTAAGGACGAAGTTATCATTGCCATTCTGAAAGGACACCCACTGTGGCCGGCCTTGACACTAACTGCCGAGGTTCCCGAAGTCTACATTCAACAATTCTGGGAAACCCTCAAACGCACCCAAGTAAATTCAAATGCTAAACTAAAGGCCACGATCAATCAAACAGAGGTGGTCCTAACGAAGACGTTACTCAGGCGAGTCCTCCAACTCCCTATGTCCCATCATACGAGGACCTCCCAACAGGCGACGAGCTCTTACGTGACATGAGACAAGTTGGCCATGTCCTTCCCCTCACATGCCTTTCAAGTTATCACATGAAAGGGATACCACATCCGTGGAGGACACTATTTGGAATAGTCAACAAGTGTCTATCACCCAAATACAGCGGGGTTGACAGATGCAACTCCAACATCCTGAGCATCTACCATGCAATCATCTTCAACAGGAGTATTGACTACGCCCAACTTCTATGGAATGACTTAGTGGACCAACTCAATAACAAAAATAATCCCAAGAAGCCACACATCATTCCCTATATACGATGGCTGCCACTGCTGATCGAGAACTTCATGGAAGAACATCCCGACCATTTCAATCCTTTCGGCTTGAGGAGGTCCACTACTTGCTTGTCCTCCAGTATTTCGTTGTTGGATTTGGACCGATTGTTGACGGACCAATTCTATTAGTTGAAGGATCGTTGCATCTCGGTTATCAGTAGGGGATAATATATTCGAAATAAGGTATGTTAATGTTGTCGTGCGTAAATCGCTGTCAGCGAAAAATTTTTCGAGCGAAATAAATTGCTCAAAATCTTTCGGTCGAGAAAAATTTCCGATGCGTATATTTATTTCGATCGTTAAGAAGCAGTACTATTAGTAAGTTTCTCTCTGAGTCAAAATAAATCGGTTGACCGGAAAAGTTTTTCGAGCGCAAATGATTTATTCGCTAGGTCAAACTTAAATGTCTGACCGAAAATGTTTTTCGAGAGAGAAGTTTACGCGCGCGGTGTCAAAATAAGCATCATCGAAAAAGATTTTTTCTGAATTAATGCTCGAGAAAATTTTCAGCTTAAATCGCTCTTAATTGCTGCGACTTCAGTAACAAGTTCGTATTCTAATTGAGAAAATTTCTCGCACGGAGTTTTCGATCGAGAAATTTAATCCGATCGAAAACTTAGTGAGAAAAATTGAAATTACGCAATTAAACACATAATACGGTTTTAACACTAAATTCAAGCAGATACAACAAATTGATCTACGAAACTACGGGTAATTGCTCGAAACTAGCTACTGATTACACACGAACAGAACATTAAACATGTTATGAAGCAAATAATGTTCAATTTCGACGAAATTAGAACATGTTCATATGAGTTCTCGTGCGAACAGTAACTTCAATCGATTCATTCAGTCTTATTCCAACCTATAATCAGTATCGACAGTCTCGCAAATGAATTCTAACACTTCATCAAGCACAAAAACATCAAAATCAGTTTAATTAAGCGCAGAATTTGAGCTATCAGATCGAACTTGATTTTCGCGCCAAAACTGTTCTTCGTACGGAACAGTTCTAGAAATGAAATTCGATCCGATTTCCAACAATTTCGATTAAAAACAGAACAAATCTGCTCCGATACCAATTGTTAGGTCCTCAGATTATCGACTCTGAGATCCTAAACTTCAATCCTAAGTATTTCGATTAGAATGATCGAGATTTGAAGTTCATTGAGAAACTCAAATGAAGAACACATGAGAGAATTCCATTAGAGTGAGAAAGTACTTGTTGTTTCTCTCTCTAGAATTCGATTGTGAATACTTTCGGATCAGTTCAGTAACTTTCTCTATTCAGCTCATAGATTACAAATGTATTTATACCAAACAAACTTGGTATAAATAACAATCTAGTCCTAATCTACTGACTATTTACAGAAACGCCACTAATACAAAGATAGCTAATTAAATTAAAGCACAATTCTAAATCGTATTCTACAATTAGTAAATCTTCAAGAAAGTTGGACATTTCTTTTTTATTGACAAATATTTCTATTTATGTCTAACTTATCAGATTACAGAATGGCCACTTCATCCTCAAATACTGATGCTTTCTACCCCTCACGAAAATGGTTACCAATCAAGGAAAATAACTTCGTCTTTGACCTTGACCTTGACACTAACTGCCGAGGTTCCCGAAGTCTACATTCAACAATTCTGGGAAACCCTCAAACGCACCCAAGTAAATTCAAACGCTAAACTAAAGGCCACGATCAATCAAACAGAGGTGATCCTAACGAAGACGTTACTCAGGTAAGTCCTCCAACTCCCTATGTCCCATCATACGAGGACCTCCCAACAGACGACGAGCTCTTACGTGACATGAGACAAGTTGGCCTTGTCCCTCCCCTCACATGCCTTTCAAGTTATCACATGAAAGAGATACCACATCCGTGGAGGACACTGTTTGGAATAGTCAACAAGTGTCTATCACCCAAATACAGCGGGGTTGACAGATGCAACTCCAACATCCTGATCATCTACCATGCAAGGAATAGAAATGAAGACTTAGACGATAGGCTTCATTGTAATTTGGACACTTGGGGGGGGATTGTTAGGAATATTTTAAAAGTGTCAAAAATAAGTTTATCTATGGCTTTTAATTTCTTTATGATGTATTTAGTGGTTGTTACATTGTTAATGGGTTAAGTAGGAGGATCATTGGGTTTTATACGTAATTCAATGGTATAAAACCCTAAAACCCTACTTTGTTTACGATTGAATCATTCATTAGAATCAAAAGCCGTCTCATGAGTTTAAGAGCAAACCCACCAAGAACACACACTTAAGGTAAAACTCACGTAACTCTTAATTTGATTCCCCATTAATTAATCGTTGAGGTGTCTGAGACTATCTAGTGTAGAAGACTCATGTTTTTAGACTTATACTATATGAATTATTTAATAGGATATAATAGTTCTATAAGTCATCAGATACTCTTTGAAAGAGTTGTCACTTAATATAGTTGTCGAGTAAGGAATTATTGACAAAAACGTCGAATGAGACGATTACGTAACATATTATTCGACGACCTAGGAAACAAAATAGGTATATATATATATATATAAAGAAGGTAAAAATTTTAATAATATTAATTTAGTTAAGGGAAAAGGTGGATTTTTGTTTGGATCGGATGCCACCTCATGCGTTCAAGATGAACTTATTAAGCACAAAAGTTTACACATGTCCCCACTTCTCACCTCATTAAAGCACGACATTTTCACTCTTCCATCTACCACTTGAGCTTCAAAACATCCTCCAAGGGTTCCTAAAAACATCAAAACAAGTACTATAAAATCTTAAGTTGAAAGCAAGGACGAGGGGTAGACTAGAAAGGCTTAAGAGATCATAGTGTGTAAGTTATGCATTATCTTTGTTCAGAACTTCAATTTTCCATATATTGGAAAAGAGTTTCGACTTAACGCAACTTTATGGTCACGTCTAATGGTTATGGTGGTTTGAGTGAAAGTTTTTTTCGAAAATTAGAACGGACTTATCGCGAAACGACGTTAGAAACAATTATTGGCAAAAATTGTCCGGAAATTATGACGTTCAAAATTATCGTAATGTGAAAAAAGAAACATTGATCAATTGGAACCCGCAATCCCAACCTGATCCGAACATAACCACTTGTTCCCAACAGCACCACAGTTCGTATACGGTTATGCCTATCCGCGAATCGAACCCGACGGTTTGGATAGAACCAGTTGACTATGTCTACAAGTGCAATAAAAGTTAGGCAAATCTACGACTAAATCCCCCTACCCCAAACGATCTATCAACTAACTCCCCGTTCCCATTTATTTATCATCAAACTCCCCATTCAAACAATTAAATCAAATACCTACATACTGGACTTTTTAGCCATATAAAACAAAAATATTACCAAAAAACCAATTGAATTGGTCAACACCCTCACACCCACTTTCACTTTCAACTTCACGGTGAACACGAGAGAACGAGATAGATATGGGAGAATGAAAGAGAACGAGAGACACAACAAGACAGAGAACGGGAAAACGAGAGAGAGATTGAGAGAACGAGCAAGCTTCCATTCTCCAACACCTCTGTTCAATCAGAGAGAGAGAGAGTGAGAGAGAGAGAGAGAGCAAGTTTCGATGTAAGCTTTGCTTTTTTAATTTTTTTTGGTTTTTTCCGGCATCTTGCATTAATGTAGAGCTTAGGGCTTCGATAGGTGCATTTCTTCAAAGGATTCCATGTCGGGCTATGCTTAATTCTTTGATAGTGCTCGAATTTGGGATTTGGGCTTAAATTAGAGAATTTTTCGTTTTTCGATTTGGAGTTTTGATATCTTTCAAATTAGGGTTTTTAGCTTCTATCATGCTTTCGATTAAACATCATAAAGTATTGTATTTGCGACTGTCTTTGGTACGAGGCTTGGTTATTTCTGGGTACTATAAGTTTCAATGCTACCGTTTGTGTCTGTTTCTGGATATATTAATTATATTGGTGTCATTTGTGTCTATTTAGTGATACTGCAAACGTGATTTAATTGTTTGATGTCTTGATAACGAATATTAATTGAATTGTTGTTTCTCTATGTTTTATGGTATTGCGCTACATAATTAATGGTACTGTAAATTCATTATTTGAGTACACGAGGGAGCAGAATCCAAAGGGCGTGGATTGCGGCGTACATGTTGCAATGTCGATAAATCGTTGGACCTTCAGCTCGTGGAAGGTATCTTGACGATGTTGAAGTCGAAGTATAACGTGGCTCCATGGCTTCCACAATACTTAGAGATCCTCTTAGTTGTATGCTTCACTTGTTTGAATGATATTATTTGTGTTGTAAGATTTTAAACTTGTAGTATCAGTATATACATACATTTGTAGTACCAATATATAGATGTTTGTAGTACCATAACATATGCTATTGTACTACCCTGCGTAGGTTACTTGTAGTATCTTTTTGTGGCGCCCCGCCATCTACTAACCTATTCTAACATTATCTTACGTGCCTATGTGAGTTGTAAGTTGGAAGATATACGAAAATGCGTAATAACATTTTCCATTTATGTAATGGAGAGTGTACTTGTAGAAGATCAATTCTAATTGTGCTTTAATTTTATTAGATGTCCTTGTATTTAGTGGCTTTTCTTATATTTGTCTTTAGATTAGGACTAGTTAGATATTTATACCAAGTGTGTTTGGTATAAATACTTTGTAATCAAACGCAATCAATAGAGAAAGTTTTGGAAATTGATCTGATGCAATTCAATTCCTAGAGAGAGAAACAATAGTAACTTTCTCACTCTACTCGAATTCTCTCTCTTGTTCTTCATTTGAGTTTTTCGATGAATCTTAATGTCAATCATTATCATCGAATTACTTAGAATTCATGCCTAGGATCATAGAGTTGTTAATCGTAGGACCTAACAATTGGTATCAAAGCAGATTCGTTCTGTTTTGAATCGAAAATTGTTGGATTTGGATCGAAAATCATTTTCAGTTTACTGTTCATCGAAGAACAGTTTGGCGCGAAAATTTTTCCAATTCAATATCTTAATTCTGTGCTTAATTGAGTTGAATTTGATGTTTCTGTTCTCGTTTAAGTGTTAAATGATGATTGCGATCAGATTTGTAGCTGTTTGAACTTCGTTTTTAGGATTAAATCGATTCTGTGATTTAGTGTTTGCGAAGAACATAAAGAACACGTTTTTATTTTTTATCAAATTCTACATACTTTGCTTCATAACGTGTTTAATTGCTTGTTCGTGCGTAGTTAGTAAATAATTGCGAGCAATTACCTGAAATTTCACTGACTAATTCGTTGTTTTTGCTTGAATCTGTGTTAATCGTATTCTGTGATTTTTCTCGATCGTTCTAATTTTTCTCGCTAGGTTTACGATCGGATTAATTTCTTGATCGAAAAAACTTGGCGCGAGAATTTTTCTCGGTCAGAATACGAAGTCAGTGCTAGAATCGTCAACACTAGAAACGATTTTAGTTACAAATATTTCTCGAGCATTATTCAGCGAAAATCTTTTTCGAGGAAGACCAATTTTGACTTTGCACGCGTAAACACTTTCTCTCGAAAAACATTTTCGGTCAGACATTTAAAGCTTGACCAAGCTAAAAATCATTTACACGCGAGAAACTTTTCTAGTCAACAGATTTATTTTGACGAGAAACTTATTAACGTATTGTTTCTTTACGATCGAAATAAATTCACGATCTGGAAATTTTTCTCGACCGAACGATTTTGGGCAATTTATTTCGCTCGAAAAATATTTCGCTGACAGACTTTCTCGCACGAGAACAGTACACATTATATTCTATTTCGACGAAATTATTTTCGATCAAACTTTAAAGATTGAATCGAAAATAATTCTCGAACTATATTTCGAATCAAACGCTACTAACGAACTTTGTCACTTGTGAAGCACATTACATCATCTTCAAACGTTCAAAACACTTAACGAAGATCCTTCAACAACTCAACTACAACACAAAATGGATGCATACTCTCTCGAAAATGACAACCGTCCGCCGATTTTGCAACGAGGCGAATATACCGTTTGGACAAGCCGCTTCCTCAATTTCATCGCTTTAAAAGATCAAGCCAAGAATTTGCTGAAATCACTAGAAGAGGGACCCGCACAGTTTAGGGTGAATGTCCCCGGTGATGAATCGGTAACCCCTCAAATTCCCGCATCTAGGCGACTGAAGGAGCCTAGAGAATACTCAATCGAGGAGAGGGCTCGAGCTAAGGCTGATCCAGTAGCCATGAATACCCTCATGCAGGGCATCCCTTACGACATATATAGACAGATTGATAGCCTTTCATCGGCTAAAGGAATGTGGGATGAACTGCATAGGATGATGCAGAGGACAGAAGTTGGCATAAAGTCCAAAAAGGCGAACATTCTCACTGCTTACGACTCCTTCAAAGCAAAGTCGGAGGAGAGTCTATATGAGATCTACCAAAGATACCTCACTCTTTTCAACGAGATGAGGAAGATAGAAATCACGAAGACCAATATGGAGACAAACATCAGATTTCTCTCTTCTCTGCCTGCGGAATGGAAGAAAATATCCACTCAAATGCGAAAGAATAAAGATCTAGAGGAGTTGGATATCCATGCCGTGTTTTAAAATCTCGCACAATATGAGGATGATATAAGCGAGATTCAAAAGGAGCAGAAGGGCAAACAGATCGAAGACACTGTTGCCTTAGTCTCGGAGAAGAGGAGCTCAAAATCAAGAAAAGAAAAGATAGTTAGGCCTCCTTCTCCTTCAGAATCGGAAGAAGAGTCGGACTCCGACGTTGAGCCAAACATGAAAGCTCTAGGAAAGCAGTTGGCTCTAATAGGAAAAATGATGAGTAAGAAGTACTTCAAGAAGAAGTCTTTAACCTCAGCCAACAGACTTCGGACTACAAACTCTAAAAACAAAGAACGTGCACCAGAGAGCTCCGAAGTCAAGAATCCAAAAGAGGCTAACAAATGCTTCAACTGTGGCAAGCCAGGTCACTTTGCCAGAGAGTGCACTCTTCCGAAGAAGAGAGATGCCAACTACTACTCCAGGAAGCTCCAATTGACTAAATAGAAGGAAGCAGGAGTAGCTCTCATGGCCGAACAAGACCAATGGCTAGAGGACATGTCGAGTCTGAAGAAGAAAATTTAGCCCTCATGGCCCGTCTCGACAATGAATCGGACGCTGAAACTGCCAATCATACGGACGACGAAAACGAATCCACCCCTTCACAAGAGGTAGACCTACATTCCACATTATTGACCATGTTAGATTCATATCAAAAACAATATGCTAACATGAAACGTGAGCAGAAAAGTATTAAGGAAGTAGATGGATAAACTCTCTAGGTCTCAGGAATTGATAAATAGTCTCGAATCAGAACTTAGGAGCTCTAGTGCTAAAATAGAAGAACTTACTAAGAGCCTACATTCTAGAGAGACTAGTCAACCTCAATTAGGACAGCATAGCGAAAAGATTAAGGAATTAGAAGATAGGCTAGCAAATAACTACAATTGCTTGGTTAGGAATCTCAACGAGAAAGCCACCTTGAATTGTAGGATAACCGAAGCTACCACTAAGATCACCAACTTAGAAGCTCAATTAGAAATATCAAATGCTAACGTTAGTGAGCTTAGTAAAGAACTAGATGCCTGTCAAGTCGCCAAACTGACGGTAGAAAATAATTTTGCTCTCCTATGTGAGGAACGCAAGAAACTATATGCTAAAATTAAGAAATTAGATGATATAGACACGTAGGGGACAATCCGAACATACGATATTTTTGAACAAGCCCAATGATATAGAGTTCTATAATCCTATAGAAGGCATAGGTTTCACTAACCCACGAGTTCTAGGGAAAAAGGAAATATATGATATTAAGCACATGGGTTTAGGAGTAACCTCTCTTAGAGAATTTACTGAATCGACATACCAAAATAATTTTGATTCATCTATGAGAAAAGCCTCACATGGGCCTGAGATCCCCTTTGACTACTGTAGAATACTATTTGTAATTGTGCTTGATTTCATTAGTTGTCCTTGTAATTAGGGGCATTTTGTATAGTAGTCCTTAGATTAGGACTAGTTTGATATTTATACCAAGTTTGTTTGGTATAAATACATGTAAATCAATTGAGCTTAATAGAGAAAGTTTTGAGAATTGATCCGAAGGGCTTGCAATTTGATTTCTAGAGAGAGAAACAACAGTAACTTTCTCACTCTACTCGAATTCTCTCTCTTGTTCTTCATTTGAGTTTTTCGATCGAATTCATTTGCTTATCTAAACGATCGAATTACTATGAATTCTAGCCTAGGATCGTAGAGTTGTTAATCGTAGGACCTAACAATTGGTATCAGAGCAGATTCGTCCTGTTTTGAATCGAAAATTGTTAGAATTGGATCGAAAATCATTTCCTGGATACTGTTCATCGAAGAACAGTTTGGCGCGAAAACTTTTTTCGATCCAATAGCTTAATTCTGTGCTTAATTGACTTGAATTTGGTGTTTCTGTGCTTGTTAAGTGATAGATCATCATTGCGATCAGTTCTGTAGCAGTTTAAACTTCGATTTCTAGGATTGAATTGCTTCTGCGTGTTACTGTTGCGAAGAACATGAAGAACACGTTCTGATTTTGATCAAATTCGATATATTTTGCTTCATAACGTGTTTAATTGCTTGTTCGTGCGTGATTAGTACTTAATTGCGAGCAATTGCCTCAAATTTCACTATCTGATTCTTTGTTTTTGCTCGAATTAGTGTTAATCGTATTCTGTGAATTTTTCTCGATTGCTCAAATTTTTCTCGCTAAGTTTTGCGATCGGATTAGTTTCTCGATCGATAAACCTAGCGTGAGAATTTTTCTCGGTCAGAATACGAAGTCAGCGCTAGAATCGTCATCAGTAAAAACAATTTTAGTTAGAAATATTTCTCGAGCATTATGGCGAAAAACGTTTTCGAGAGAGACTTATTTTGACTTTGCATGCGTAAAAAACTTCCACTCGAAAAACTTTTTCAGTCAAACCTTTTAACGTTTGACCAGGCGAAAATCATTTATACGCGAGAAACTTTTATAGTCAACAGATTTATTTTGACTTGTCGAGAAAATTACTAACGTACTGTTTCTTTACGATCGAAATAAATTCACGATCAAGAAATTTTACTCGACTGAATGATTTTGAGCAATTTATCTCGCCGTAAAGTATCTCGCTGACAAAATTTCTCGCACGAGAACAGTACTCAGTACACTATCTCGACGGAATTAATTTCGATCAAACTTTAAGATTGAATCGAAAATAATTCTCGATCTAATTTTCGAATCAAACGCTACTAACGAATTTTGTCACTTGTGAAGCACATTACATCATCTTCAACCTTCAAAACAATTAACGAAGATCCTTCAACAACTCGACTACAATACAAACATGGATACATACTCACTCGGAAATGACAACCGTCCGCCGATCTTGCAAAGAGGCGAATACACAGTGTGGAGAAGCCGCTTTCTGAATTTCATTGCTCTAAAGGATCAAGCCGAAAATCTACTAAAGTCCCTTGAAGAGGGACCGGCACCGTTCTGGGTTCATGTACCCGGGGACGAAACAGCTACTCCAGCAATTCCAGCTTCTAGGCGACTAAAGGAGCCTATAGAATACTCTCTGGAGGAAAGAGCTCGAGCTAAGGCTGATCTAGTAGCCATGAATACCCTTATGCAGGGCATCCCCAACGATATATACAGACAAATCGACAGCCTTACATCGGCCAAAGGGATGTGGGATGAGCTGCATAGGATGATGCAAAGGACGGAAGTTGGCATAAAGGCCAAGAAGGCGAACATTCTCACTGCTTACGACTCATTCAAAGCAAAGCCGGAGGAGAGTCTAAACGAGATCTACCAACGATACCTCACTCTTCTCAATGAAATGAGGAAGATAGAAATAACGAAGACAAACATGGAGACAAACATAAGATTTCTATCCTCTCTGCCCACGGAATGGAATAAAATATCCACTCAAATACGACAAAACAAAGATCTAGAGCAGGTGGATGTCCATGCCGTGTTCGATAATCTCACTCAGCATGAGGAGGATATCCGCGAGATTACCAAAGAGCAGAAAGGCAAACAAACCGATGACACGGTTGCCTTAGTCTTGGAGAAGAGGAGCACAAGGTCAAGAAAGGAAAAGATCGTTAGGCCACCTTCATCATCAGAGTCGGAAGAGGAATCGGACTCCGACATCGTGAACATGAAAGCCCTTGGAAAACAGTTAGCTCTCATTGGGCAAATGATGAGCAAGAAATACTTCAAGAAGAAGTCTTCAACCTCAGCCAATAGACTTCGGACTACAAGCTCCAAGAACAAAGAACGTGCTCCGGAGAGTTCCGAGGTCAAGAATCCCAAAGAGACTAACAAATGTTTTAACTGTGGCAAAGCAGGTCACTTCGCCAGAGAGTGCACTCTCCCGAAGGAAAGAGATGCAAACTACTACTCCAGGAAGCTTCAATTGACAAAACAGAAAGAAGCTGGAGTAGCTCTCATGGCTGAACAGGACCAATGGCTCGAGGACACGTCGAACTCCGAAGAAGAGAACTTAGCCCTCATGGCCCGTCTCGACAACGAATTGGACGCCGAAACATCCACTCGTACGGACGACGACAACGCATCCACGTCTTCAAATGAGGTAGTCACTCCTTCCACATTATTGACCATGTTAGAATCATATCAAAAGCAATATGCTAACAGGAAACGTGAGCAGAAAAGTATAAAGGAAGTAGAGAACGAACTTGAGAGAGCTCAGGAGAAGATAGATAGTCTCGAACAAGAACTTAGGAGCTCTAGTGCAAAAATAGATGAACTTACCAAGAGCCTCCATTCTAGAGAGACTAGTCAACCTCAACTAGGACAACAGAGCGAAAAGATTAAGGAATTAGAAGATAGGCTAGCAAATAACTACAATTGCTTGGTTAGAAATCTCAACGAGAAAGCCATTTTAAATTGTAGGATAACCGAAGCTACCTCTAAGATCACTAACTTAGAAGCTCAATTAGAAACATCGAATGCTAAGATTAGTGAGCTTAGTAAGGATTTCGATGCCTGTCAAGCCGCGAAACTAACCGTGGAAAATAATTACGCTCTCCTAGGTGAGGAACGCAAGAGACTATATGCCAAAGTAAAGAAATTAGACGATATAGTTACGCGTAGGGGACAGTCCGAACAGACGATATTTTTGAACAAGCCCAAGGATATAGAGTTCTATAATCCTACAGAAGGCATAGGTTTCACTAACCCGTGTGTTTTACAAAAGAAAGAAATATATGATGTTAAACACATGCGCTTAGGAATAACCTCTCTTAGAAATTTTACTGAATCGTCTTATGAAAATACTTTCGATTCATCCATTAGACAAGGTCCACATGGTCCAGAAATCCCCTTTGACTACAAAGAACTAAATGAAAGGGACAAAAATAGGAAAGAAACTCTAACACCTGTCTGCAATTTAGTTCAAATTCTACCTCCTGATTCTCGAACACACCACGAGGAAGTTAAAACCATTAATTATAAAAATTCTCTCTACAAACCCCCTATCATAAAACAGATAGAGGAGTCACAGGCAAAGTTAGAAAAAGAACGAGAGAATTTCGAAGCTGAAAAGAAAAAATTCTTTAAGGAGATGGAAAATCTCAAGGCTTCCTCGTCCCCCCAAACTACCTCTCACGCTATTACAAAAAGCGTGAAAAATGAAAAATCGCCTTTGAAAGATAAATATTGTAAAAATAATTCTGTTAAGAGTGCTATGACTAATTTCACTTTACCTACGTCTACAGGGAGCGTAGCGTCAGCACAAAAAATAAAGGCGAGAGTGTCTAGCACTAAGATAAAGAAGGAGCCATTAGACTTAAATGTTTCTGAGCATGCTACTCCTTCTGTTACAATAAAAGACACTCGTAGAAATAAAAGAGCTATTTCCACTTTAAGATAATTGCTTCTACTTATTCACTTCAGTCGATCACCTTTAGAAGCACCAACTTCGAAATAGGCTCTACGTCAAAAATTAATCATTCTGAAACAAATGCCACTAGGAAGACACGTAGGAAACAAGATTCAGAAGCTTATGGCGCCGTACATGAATGTACTCACCTAAGGTATCCCGTAGAAATTAAATCCCCCAAGCACCTTAGGAGACTATCACAAGAAAAGATCTTTTCCTCAGTCAAACCCTCCAAAGCATTTGTACGTGCTGAAATTAACCTTCCCTGTAAGGTTCAACCCAAATGGGTTCCTAAATCTCCGCCTAGGACGACAAAAGCCAAAAGGGCCAAGTCTCCTATAGAAGCAAAACCCAAACCCACTTTTTCAAAAGTGCAATGGGTTATTAAGACTCTTCCAAAAATAGATTTAGGAGTCATATCTGAACCCAAAACTAAATCTGCTAATCCGAGAGGACCCATGTTTAAGTGGGTACCTAAAGCTCTCTAAATTGTTTTTGCAGATCCATCATGTGTGGTACCTCGACTCTGGTTGCTCCACACACATGACTGGCAGTCAAGAGCTCCTGAGCAACTACAAAGACCGACCAAACGGCAAAGTCAGATTGGGGAACAACGATTCAGCCTCGATTCTAGGACTTGGGGATATCACTCTGAAGAATCTGACCATCAAAGATGTCTCGTACGTCGAAGGCCTCCGCCATAACTTGTTCAGCATAGGCCAATTCTGTGACAAAGGATTCCAGGTGGTCTTCCATGCTGACCGGTGCAGAATTGTGGATAGTCAGGACACAGAACTCCTTCAAGGACATCGGAGATCCAATCTTTACACGATCAACCTGACGTCCGTGCGGCCCTCGACAGCTGTATGCCTCATTTCTCAGACTGATTTACAGAGGAACAATTTATGGCATCAACGACTGTCTCATCTGAATATGAAAGCTCTCCAACGTCTTTCTATGAAAAAGTTGGTTCACGGTCTTCCAACTATACAACTACAAAGGGAGCATCACTGTTCGGCATGTCAATTAGGAAAAATGAAGCGAGCATCTCATTACGTCAAGCAAATTGCATCTACTTCTCGACCATTAGAACTAATTCACATGGATCTCTGTGGAAGAAAGTATGTCCTAGTGATTGTGGATGACTATTCTCGCTACACGTGGACTAAGTTCCTCCGAACGAAATATGAGACTGGTGACTTGATCATCAATTTTGTGAACACAACTCAAAATCTGCTGCAACAGACTATTCAAGTTGTTCGAACAGACAACGGCACTTAGTTCAAAAACAATCACCTCAGTGAGTTTTATCAGAAACTTGGAATAAGTCAACAATTTTCAGCTGCCAAAACACCTCAACAAAATGGGGTCGTTGAAAGGAAAAATCGAACACTAGTGGAAGCCGCTCGTACAATGCTGATCCAATTGGAACTTCCACACTTTCTATGGGCTGAAGCAGTCAATACCGCTTGTTTTACTCAAAACAGGACGGTGGTTCACAAACGGTTCAACAAGACTCCGTATGAGATTGTGAATAATAGAGTGCCCAACATCTCTTTCCTTAATCACTGGTGTGTTGGCACAAAACCAACAGAAGATGGCAACAACTTCAGGATCAGTGTCAGACGAAGCAACGAGACTTGTAATAGACGACTTGGATTCTTTCTTCGAACCGGTATATCAGTCATACACGCCTACACCATTAATGGATTATCTACCGAACGAGACCGACGTACCAAGTTCATCTCACACCTCTACCCCACTCGATTCAGAATTGCCACAGAGCACCGAAGAACCTACAATGGTCATCGAGGAAGTATCATCTGAGACGATCAATCCAAGTGCAGTATTGGAACTTCCTCAGACAAATGATCAATCTGAGACTATAGGCAATCTAGATCCACAGATAGCTGACGCATCGACTTCAGCCTTGCCTCATGAGCGCAAGTGGACGAGAGGCCACTAGGTTGATCAGATAATTGGCGATCCCTCGGTTGGTGTGAGGACACGTCGTCAACACAGTCTTTTCAGTTGTTTCCTGAGCCAAAACGAGCCTACCAAAGTAGCAGACGCACTTCGAGACCCGGATTGGACAATCGCAATGCAAGAGGAAATCAATCAATTCGAACGTCTTCAAGTGTGGACCTTGGTACCCCGTCCACATGGGAAAACAGTGGTTGGAACTAAATGGGTTTTCAAGAATAAAAAAAAATGAAAATGGTGAAGTGATCCGGAACAAAGCAAGGCTTGTTGCTAAGGGATACAATCAACAGGAAGGCATCGACTACGACGAGACTTATGCTCCTGTTGCCCGTATCGAAGCTATCCGCCTCCTGCTGGCTTATGCGGCTCACAAAGACTTCAAAGTCTATCAGATGGATGTTAAAACCGCCTTTCTCAACGGCGTGTTAAAAGAAGAAGTCTACGTCGCTCAGCCGGAAGGTTTCGTTGATCAAGAACATCCCGATCATGTCTATCGCTTGGACAAAGCTCTCTATGGACTAAAACAAGCCCCACGTGCTTGGTACGATGTCCTGAGTGATTTCCTCGTGAGGTCTGGATTCATACGAGGAACGAACAACCCTCTTCATTAAATGGCATGACAAAGATCTGATGGTTGTCCATGTATACGTCGACGACATCATCTTCGGATCAACAAATCCTCGGCTCTGCAAGAAGTTTGGAGATCTCATGAAGAGCAAATTCGAGATGAGTCACATGGGAGAGATGCAATTTTTCTTAGGACTCCAAGTCAGGCAGCTCAATGATGGAATTTTCATCAGTCAGACAAAATACATCAAGGATATTCTGAAGAAATTTCATCAAGACCAGAGCAAGACTCTCAGCACTCCTATGTCACCAAGCTGCAAGTTGGATGCCGATCCCTCTGGCAAGTCGGTCGACATCACACTGTATCGCAGTATCATTGGATCTCTTCTCTACCTTACTTCGAGCCGGCCGAACATCATGTTTGCCACGTGCTTGTGTGCCCGTTTTCAAGCCGATCCCAAAGAATCCCATATGCTCGCGGTCAAAAGAATTTTACGCTACCTTAAGGGCACCTCTACCCTTGGCCTATGGTATCCAAAGGGTACGAATTTTAAACTTATCGGCTACACTGACGCTGACTATGCAGGTTGCCGAATGGACAGGAAAAGCACGCCCGGTGGCGCTCAATTTTTAGGCGAAAAGCTGGTTTGCTGGTCATCCAAAAAGCAGAACTGTGTGTCAACTTCGACGGCCGAAGCAGAATACGTAGCTGCTGCCAGCTGTTGCTCACAGATGCTGCGGATGCGGACACAGCTTCGCGACTATGGGTACAATCTGAATAATATACCCATATATAGTGATAGTCAGAGTGCAATCGCCATTACTTGCAATCCTGTTCATCATTCACGCACAAAACACATAGACATTAGATATCATTTTATCAAAGATCATGTAGAAAAAGGCACGATAGAGATGTACTTTGTGAACACGGAGTTTCAACTAGCCGACATTTTCACCAAGGCATTGGATGAGAAACGATTTCAATTCCTTGTCGGAAAATTAGGCATGTTGAATCTTCCGTAATATGTGCATTACCTGATCTTCTGTGCTATCACATGCTCTATTCTATGTGCTTTCTATGCTTATTTGTTCTTATCTTGCGTGATAAAAATAAATATAAAAAATAATAATAATAACATATATATTTCTATATATAATATAAAGGGGTATGACGAAATCCTTTAGGATGCTTTGATCTAAAGTCACTTCGAATTTTACCCCGACATGCGATTGATTTAATTGCTTAATTTTGTTAGTCTAAGTCGCATTCTTGTGTTTAAAGGTCATTAGGTTGCTCCACTAGACACAAAGCCACTATAAATGTGAGGATTCAAGCCTTGTTATTTTTTTCTTTCTTTGGATCTATTTCTCGAGTGAGTCACACATCAATTGCTTGTCTTAACTAGTGATACTTGGCTATACTCATCTTGCGTTAGATCGTTAGGAAAATGATAAGGGAGTTTAGGATATTCCTCATTCGGCCTTATATAAATTCCCCCACGTTAGCCCTTAGTCATCCACTTTGAGCCTTCTCCGACGTCCTTTTCTTCATTTAAAACCCATTCCCAGCTTTCATCTTCGAAGGACAGTGGATGACCCATTCTATGCCCGAGGAGCATCAAAGACAATGGATTCACGACGTTCGACGCTTTCTACAACAAGCGTCTATAGACCTCGTAATCATAGAAGACGACGAACTTCAGGAAGGTGAAGACTACCAACGAGACATCCCAAGGCTATCAGAGTTGATTGCACAACGAGCGGCCTCCCCCACAAGGCAAATGCCAGGGACCGTTCAGATTGACACGCAATGGGAAAACATCCAAATAGAAATTCCCTTCCTAGAAGAAGTTCGTGAGAATATTTGGAGGTCTCCGGACAGAGTGAAAAAGCCGAACGAGTTCGAGCTTAGAGGGATCTCTCATTGGGATCAGCAGAAGAGGATGACCTACCTCTGGATGCTGACCAAACTAGGACCTGATGTTAGGCTGGGGATGACTAAGGCACAAGCCAAGAGCCATTATAAGAGTCTCTCCCCAATATGCCAACTCCTCAGCGTCTACTGTGCAAAAGGAGGACTTCCAACACCTTACTACGTCATTGAAAGAGTGGACAGGACCCGAGAGGAACTGAGCGAGAGCGACCTACCGTACATCCCTGCTGATGAGGTGTACAACCTCTACAAGCTGTACGTGGAGAAGTACAAAGGTCCTTAGGGCTTCATCAAGAAAGAAGGCCTCGAAGGGCTCTACCGGTTCATGATGCTTCATGACCTTCAGATGGCTCTGGAGAGCAATATGAAGAAGGTCAACATGACCGCTCCACTCAGACCTGAGATCGAAGGGCTTCCCAACAATCACGTGCACATCAGCTCAGTCCTAGGCATCACCTACCACAATCCAATAGCAATGAAGAATAGGTTGATGCTGAAGACTGAGATTCATAAGTTTTGCGATGGGACGCTCAAGGTCGTCAGGAAAAACATCGAGCAGAGGTTGGAAAACTACGAGCATGCGCTGGGCTTGCGCAGATCATATTACGCCCGACGAGGACAAACGGTGCGGAGACGCAATCAAGCACAAAGGGGGGGATTGTAGAATACTATTTGTAATTGTGCTTGATTTCATTAGTTGTCCTTGTAATTAGGGGCATTTTGTATAGTAGTCCTTAGATCCGAAGGGCTTGCAATTTGATTTCTAGAGAGAGAAACAACAGTAACTTTCTCACTCTACTCGAATTCTCTCTCTCGTTCTTCATTTGAGTTTTTCGATCGAATTCAATTGCTTATCTAAACGATCGAATTACTATGAATTCTAGCCTAGGATCGTAGAGTTGTTAATCGTAGGACCTAACAACTACACTGCGCTAAATGAAAGAGACAGAAATATGAAACTGTCATTAACACCTCTCTCTGACCTATTTCAACTTCCTGACCCTCAAACAGTCCTCGAGGAAGCCAAAGACGTTCATTATAAAATTCTCTCTACAAACCTCCTATAATCAAACAGATAGAGGAATCTCAAGCAAAACTAGTGTAGGACCCGAGTCCCCGCAAGCTAGGTCGGCCAATAAATTTCGTATATGAACCAAGTGATTTCATGTTAATTGTATACATGTTATATGTCTACGTGATTTTACGAATTTTGTGCCCGTGAATTACATGTGAAAGTACGTGCAATTACGTGTCAATGATTTCGTGCTCATTATGACCCCTAATTTAAGAAGGGTAATTTTCGAAATATCAAAGGAAACGACTAATGATAGTTAAATGGAAGTTGGGTTAGGATCTTTAATGAACTATGAATTAGTAAATTGGGCTAAACTTGAAACTTAGACCCAAATTGAATTAAGTTGAAACTTAGAGACAAGGCTTCCTTAAAACAAGGAAAACCCACGCCACAAAGTCCCATCACCTTGTTCCTTGCTAAAAATATCTATCTAATCCAAACTTTTCAACCCCATAACCACACTTAAGAAACCATCGAAAAACAAAGTGAAAGAGAAAGGAGAAGGAGCCGAGAAGATTTTAACACAAAGCACACCAAGTAGCTCGAGCGTCGAAGTTGGTAAGCGAAATTACTACCTCAAGTTATTGTGATTTTCCTTACTTAGATTATTTGACTAAATTACGTTGGGGATTAAGGAAAAACTTGAGAATTTAAGTGTACCATAGAAAACCCTAGGATTAGGTGTGAAATTATAACCGAGGGTTTCCTTGATATTTTGCTAGGTTGTGGTTAGTCTAACTTGTTCTAGAGTTCATCACCTTAGCATGAGAAGATCTTAAAGTAGTGTTTGAGGTTTATGGAGTAGAATAAAACCTTAGAACTTAGAAATTCTGGACAGATTGAACTATGAATGTGCTTTCGGGTAGATGATTTAAGGATCGATCGAATCGGGGAAAATTAGGTGGTTTCGGGCGATTTAGTTTGAGTGACAAATCGTGCGACTGAAAATAAATTACGTATAGAATAAGTCTCGGCGATTTTAGTTTGAATACTTCACAAGTCGGCCAATTGAAAGGACTAGAATAGCATGGGAAATGAAGTAAATAATTTAGTAATCTCGCGAATGAAAACACTAGAATCGGGCGAATTGTTCGCATGTGAGGAATCGATCGAAATGAATGTGAGAAGCAATTTAATCGGGTGATTCAAGGACTAGAAGAACTCGGATTTGTGGTGCTTCAAACAATGAAATCGGGCGATTTCAAGACCGAACGAATCCCTCATGGCATGCTTGGAATCGGGCGAAATGAGGGTGATGTCATGATGATGAAAACACGCGGCGATTTAGAAATCGGCCGATGGAGGATTTCATGCAAATTAAATCGGGCGAAATCGAAGTGGATTAAACACGAATCGGGCGATTTGCATACATGGGAAATCGGACGAAACCCTTACGATAGGGTGGTGGAAATTGAATCGGGCGATTTCATGATTTACGTGCACGGAAATTTCTAAATTGGGCGATTGGGACAGTGATGATCGATCGAAAACAAGCCATGAAGAATCGGACGATTTGAAGATTAAGCAATTGAGCGAATCTAACTTTGATTAAAAATTAACTTTTAACTTTCGCCGAGATGTACCTATATATATATATATATACTCAGGTTTTAATTGAATGCTAGCGTGACTTGGAATTGGAAACAAGTAACTTAGAAACTTAGCCTAGCTAGAATCGAGCGACTTAGAGATTCTAGCAAAATTAATGTAGTCAAATAAATTAGTTCGACCTAATTATTTAACAAAGGCATAATACTGATACAATGATATTTATGTCTAAAGGTCGAACAGTAGATAATTCTCGGAGCAGTGAATTAGCATAGCACGGACGACAGGTAAGTAGAAATTCAACTACGACACGTAACTTGCCTGCGTCCAGTTATGTGAATTACGTGCTCGTGAAATTTGTATGAAATGTGTACGTATGATAAATTAAATTATGTGCATGATGTCATGATTAGAATATGTACATGAGCATAGCATGAGCATTTGCACTCATGCGTAGTGTATAAGACGCGAGGTATGAGCGTGCGTAAGATCGCCTGTGTGCAATGTATACTCGCCGATATTGGCGTTTGTGTCGACTCGAATGAAGAGTCACGGCTTCCCCTATGCAGCCAGTAAGGCGAATGAAGCTTTAAGGCCTGTATAAGAGGCTGGGGGAATACCCCGTATGCGGGAGATGCAACCTGGAGGATGCAGCCCGGGGCACACGCTGGGTAAGGGAAGATTCCTTCGGGTGACCTTCTAGTGTGTAAAGCACTAACCGAGAGGGAAGATTCCTTCGGGTGACCTCCACGGTTAGTGGCCTCGGTGTCGGCCACCAGTGGGAAGCGCCCGCGTGGAGGCTACACTGAGTAAGGGAAGATTCCTTCGGGTGACCTTCTAGTGTGAGAACCTCCACACCTGAGATCTCTATAAGATGGCGCATAGAGGGACTGAAAGCTGAGGGCCCGTATGAAGTAAGAGTATGAGAAAAAGAGTATGAGTCGGGATAAGAGAACGAGTATAAGAAAAAAAGAGTATGAGCATTAGAAAACGATGGCGTGGATTGTCGATCGTTAGGACACGTGCATACATGCATAATTTCTGCTTACTGAGCCTCGGTGGCTCATTATTTATGTTACGTGTTGTAGGTACTGACGATCACGGTACGTGATCCGACTTTCATGCGAGGCCGATCTTTTGATGCTATCCGTCTGCTTTTGAGGTGGGAGTGTGTGTATGGATGACGACCTGTGAAGGCCGAGCGCATAGGGAGCTTTTGCTGCACATATTTACACACACGCACTTGTGATTTGTATAGATAGGAGCATGCTGAAATGTCAGACGATTTAGAACATTCTTTTGACTTGTGTATAAGACTTCCGCACGCGTTTCAAAAATGAAAAATTATATTCGCACTTTACGCTTTCGCACGATAACAAAGCGTTAGGCACTTAGGATTAGAACGTAATACAAGGGCGGGACGACGGGTCCTGACAACTAGATAAAGAAAGAGAGAATTTCAATGCTGAAAAGAAAATGTTCTTAAAAGAGATGAAAAATCTCAAAGCTTCCTCATCCTCCCAAACTACCTCTCATGCTATTATGAAAAGCATGAAAATCGAAAAATCACCTTCAAAAGATCAAAAGTGTCTTAATAATTCGAGTGCTAAGAATGTTACTCCTTCTGTACGAATAAATGACACACGTAGAAATAAAAGAGCCATTTCTTCGCTTCGAATAATTGCTTCTACATGTACTCTTCAGCCCATCACCTTTAGAAGCACCAACTACGAAATAGGCTCTACATCTAAAGCTAAAATTAGTCATTATGAAACAAATGCCACTAGGAAGACTCGTAGGAAACAAGATTCAGCCATAAAGAAAGCTTATGGCGCCGTACATGCTTGTACTCACCTAAGGTATCTTGTAAAGATTGAGTCCCCAAGCACCTTAGGAGATTATCAAAAGAAAAGATCTTTTCCTCAGTCAAGCCTACCAAAGCATTTGTACGTGCTGAAATTAACCTTCCCTGCAAGGTTCAACCCAAATGGGTTCCTAAATCTCCGCCTAGGACGACAAAAGCCGAGAAGGCCAAGCCACCTAAAAAGGCAACACCCAAAACCACTTCTACGAAAGTGACTTGGGTTATTAAAACTCACTCAAGTAGTAATTTAGGAATTATATCTGAACCTAAAACTAAATCTGCTAATCTGAGAGGACCCATGCTTAAGTGGGTACCTAAAGCTCTCTAACTTGTTTTTGCAGATCCATCATGTGTGGTACCTCGACTCTGGTTGCTCCACACACATGAATGGAAATCAAGAGCTGCTGAGCAACTACAAAGACCGGCCAAACGGCAAAGTCAGATTCGGAAACAATGACTCAGCTCCAATTCTTGGATATGGAGTTATCATTCTGGAGAAACTGACAATAAAAGATGTCTCATATGTCGAAGGCCTCCGCCATAACTTGTTCAGCATAAGCCAATTCTGTGATAAGGGATTTCAAGTGGTCTTTCACGCTGACCGGTGTAGAATTTTGGACAGTCAGGACACAGAACTCCTCTATGGACTTCGGAAATCCAACTTTACACGATCAACCTGACGTCTGTGCGGCCCTCGGCAGCTGTTTGCCTCATCTCTCATACTGTAATTCAGAGGAACAGCTTATGGAATATGTCTAATCTCAACATCAAAGCTCTTCAACATCTCTCAACGAAAAAGTTGGTTCATGGTCTTCCAACTATAACTTTACTAAAAGAGCATCAACGTTCGGCGTGCCAATTACGAAAAAATGAAGCGAGCATCTCATCATATCAAACAAGTGGCCTCTACTTCACGTCCTCTGGAACTGCTACATATGGACCTCTGTGGCCAGATGAAAAAACAGAGTATAAATGGACGGAAGTATCTGCTGGTCATAGTCGATGACTACTCTCGCTACAATGGACAAGGTTCCTCCGAACAAAAGATGAGACAGGGGACTTGATCGTCAATTTCGTGAACTCTACTCAAAATTTGATGCAGCAGACTATCCAAGTCATTCGAACAGACAATGGCACTGAGTTCAAGAACAAATGTCTCAGTGAATTTTATCAGAAACTTGGAATAAGTCAACAATTTCAGCCGCCAAGACTCCTCAACAGAATGGGGTAGTCGAACGAAAGAACAGAACTCTAGTGGAATCCGCGCGTACGATGCTCATCCACTCTGGTCTTCCATATTTTCTCTGGGCGGAAGCAGTAAATACCGCCTGTTTCACTCAAAACAGGACGGTGGTTCACAAGCGCTTTGACAAGACTCGTACGAAATTATCAACAAACGAGTACCCAACATCTCATTCTTTAAATTCTTCGGGTGCAAGTGCTTTGTGGCGAACGACCGAGAGCAACGTGCTAAGTTCGACCCTAAAGCATCCGAAGCCACTTTCTTCGGGTACTCTTCATCCTCGAAAGCGTACCGAGTATACATCAAGTCCAACCAGATAGCTACAATGTCACTTTCCACGAAGTGGTGGATATGGCTTCTGGTCACTTCAGTCCAGGACCCGTGCTTAACCCGATGGCTCCTGCACACCTCAGTTCAGGACCCGTACCTAACCAGATAGCTTCTGAATATAACAGTTCAGAACCTGTTATCACTGGTGTGTTGGCACAAAACCAACAGAAGATGGCAACAACTCCGAATTCAACGTCAGAAGAAGCAATGAGACTTGCATTAGACGATTTGGACTCTCTCTTCGAGCTAGTATATCGGTCACACACTGCTACACCTATAGTGGATTCTCCACCCGACGAGACCGACGTACCAAGTGCTTCTCACGTCCTCACCCGATTCAGAAGTGCCACAGAATAACGAAGAACCTACAGTGGTTATTGAGGAAGAATCATTAGAGACGATCGTTCCAAGTGCAGAATTGGAACTTCCTCAAGCAATTGATCAATCAGAGACTACAGGAAATCTAGACCCACAGATGGCTGATGCATGGACTTCAGCATTGCCTCATGAGCGCAAGTGGACTAGAGGTCACCCAGTTGATCAGATAATTGGCGATCCTTCGGATGGAGTGAGGACACGTCGTCAACACAGTCTCTTCAGCTGCTTCTTAAGTAAAAATGAGCCTACCAAGGTAGCAAACGCACTTCAAGACCCGGATTGGGTAATAGCGATGCATGATGAAATTCATCAACTCGAACGTCTTCAAGTGTGGACCTTAGTACCCCGTCCGCATGGGAAAACAATTGTCGAAACCAAATGGGTATTCAAAAACAAGAAGAATGAAGATGGTGAAGTGATTCGGAACAAAGCAAGGCTAGTTGCGAAGGAATACAATCAACAGGAAGGCATCGACTACGACGAGACATATGCTCCTGTTGCCCGAATCGAAGCTATCCGTCTTCTCCTGGATTATGCGGCTCACAAAGACTTCAAAGTCTATCAGATGGATGTTATGACCGCCTTTCTCAATGGCGTGTTAAAAGAAGAAGTCTACGTCGCTCAGTCGGAAGGCTTCGTTGATCAAGAACATTCCGATCACGTCTATCGATTGGACAAAGCTCTCTATGGACTAAAACAAGCCCCACGTGCTTGGTACGATGTCCTGAGTGAATTCCTCGTGAAGTCTGGATTCATACGAGGAACGATAGACACAACCCTCTTCATCAAATGGCAAGACACAGATCTGATGGTCGTTCAAGTATACGTCGACGACATCATCTTCGGATCAACTAATCCACGGGTTTGCACGAAGTTTGGAGATCTAATGAAAAGCAAGTTCGAGATGAGTCACATGGGAGAGATGCAGTTCTTCTTAGGACTACAAGTCAGGCAACTCGAAGATGGGATTTTCATCAGTCAGACAAATACATCAAGGATATTCTGAAGAAATTCCATCAAGATCAGAGCAAGCCTCTCAGCACTCCTATGTCACCAAGCTGCAAGTTGTATACCGTTCACTCTGGCAAGTCGGTCGACGTCACACTGTATCGCAGCATCATTGGATCTCTTCTCTACCTCACTTCGAGCCGGCCGGATATCATGTTTGCCACCTGCCTATGTGCCCGTTTTCAAGCCGATCCCAAAAAATCCCATATGCTCGCGGTTAAAAGAATTATGCGTTACCTTAAGGGCTCTTCTACCCTTGGACTATGGTATCCAAAGGGTACGGATTTCAAACTTATAGGCTATACTGATGCTGATTATGCAGGTTGCCGAATGGACAGGAAAAGCACGACCGGTGGCGCTCAATTTCTAGGCAAAAAACTGCTCTGCTGGTCATCCAAAAAGCAGAACTATGTGTCAAATTCGACGGCCGAAGCGGAATACGTGGCTGCCGCCAGTTGTTGCTCGCAGATGCTGTGGATGCGGACTCAGCTTCGTGACTATGGGTACAATTTAAATAATATACCCATATATAGTGATAGTAAAGTGCCATCGCTATTACTTGCAATCCTGTTCATCACTCACGCACAAAACACATAGACATTAGATATCACTTCAAGATCATGAAGAAAAAGGCACCATAGATATGTATTTCGTGAACACGGGAGTACCAACTAGCTGACATTTTCACCAAGGCATTTGATGAAAAATGATTTCAATTCCTTGTCGGAAAATTAGGCATGTTGAATCTTCCGTAATATGTGCTTTACCTGATCTTCTGTGCTACTAAATGTTCTATGCTATGTGATTTCTTTGCGTATATGCTTTATCTTTCGTGAAATAAATAAATTTTTTTTAAAAAAAATAATAAATAAATAAAACAAAAAAAAGGGGGATGACGAAATCCTTTAGGATGCTTTGATCTAAAGTCACTTAGAATTTTACCCCGACATGCGGTCGTTTTAATTGCTTAATTTTGTCAGTCTAAGTCGCATTCTTGTGTCTAAAGGACATTAGGTTGCTCCACTAGACACAAAGCCACTATACATATATGAGGATTCAAGCCTTGTTATTTTTCTTTCTTTGGATCTATTTCTCGAGTGAGTCACACATCAATTACTTGTCTTAACTAGTGATACTTGGCATCATACTCACCTTGCCTTAGATCGATAGGAAAATGATAAGGGCGCTTAGGTTATTCCTCACTCGGCCTAATTAAGTTTTTTTCCCTCACATTAGCCCTTAGTCATCCACTTTGAGCCTTCTCCGATGTCCTTTTCTTCCTTTAAATCCCATTCCCAGCCTTCAACTGTATTCTATACTCTTCGGATGGTTGTTCAAACGAGAAAAGGAGGGGGAGAAAATAAAAAAAAAGAAGAAAGAAGAAAAGAGGATGATGACAAAAGAAGGTATTGCTCAACGCGCAAAAATCAGACCAAAGGAACCTGCCTTCCGACTATCTCTTAGAAGGTGGCATGGATCCTGCTGTGAACTTCTCCAACGATAATCTCGTACGCTCGTCAGAACGGCTGGAAAGAGGAGCACCACGAAGTGAACTTCTCCAACGTTAATCCGGTCTTATATCGGGAAACGAAAAGAGGAGCGCAGCCTTGGGTACAAATTCCATAACCGTGAACTTTTCCAAAAAGATAATCTCTGAAACCTCTCTAGGCATTAAGAGAAGAGGAGCAAGTTATCGGCCCGAGAACCAACAAGAAGAACTTCGCCTACGATAATCTCCTATAGCCTCATGGAGAAGCGGAGCTTCAGCTTGAGCATAGCATAAAAAGGGATAGTTCTTAAAAGAAAAAGAGGGAGAAAAGATTGAAAAGAAGAAAGACGCGAAAGGAGATGGACGTAGAAATGGAAGATGACGAAGAGATAAGCTCACTTTCCTCTAAATTTCTTCCCTTCTAAAACCTAGCCAAACTAAAATCGTTACAACCCTTTGATTCCAATCGACGGTCTCTCGCTTAGGTGAAATGATTAAAAATGCCTCGATCACAGGTAAAATGACCTAAAATTGCTTGTGTTGACTTGAGTGATATAAATATAAAAATTCCAAGTTAAAAATAATTGAGTGCTAGAGCGAACCTAGTGAGAGTTGTCGAAATGGACCAGTCTATGAACTTAGGACTTTAGTTTGACGACATGACTTGACGGCATTTTCTTCTTTCAAATGTTTCGTAAAATTTTAGGTGTGACGATTGATCGAAGCAAAATAATCTGACCCCATACTATAATAATAGTAATATGCAAAAAAAAAATCGTGAAAGGAAAAATTTCGCACATTCTGACATAAAATATTATGTTTCATATGCATTGAATTGAATAAATGCGAATTTATTTTGTCATCGCACATTCTAAATGTACTTTTAGATTGCATTTGTACTGAATTGTTTAAATGCGATAAATTTTTCATTGCTCTTACCCACACGCAATATCTTCAGTACATGTTTTTGGGGACCATGTATATGTGTTTACTAGGTAAATTTGTGTGTTATATGCTCGTGAATTTGAATTGATTTCATATGCTTGCATGTTTAGTCAATTCTTGCGCATTATTTGAGGGGGGGGCAAATATAAAAATCGTGCATTAGCTCCAAATATTCTTGACATTTTTCTCTAAGCGTTTCAGATTCCTTCAAACAAAATTAAAGAGTGAGACGTCGACACTACAAGGAAAGGAGCTAGTCACAGACCAAATATTTCAAAGAAAAAAAAATGCCTAAAAAATGCCTACACAGAAAATACAGCTACTTAATTGCATTTATTTTAATTCTGAGGGGGAGCTTTACTATGTGATTTTATTTGAAATAGGGGTCAATCTGAAAATTTTAGAAGTACTTACTATCGAGAAACTGGATATAAGAATTAATTCGCAATCATAAGTTTCTCGATCGTAAACAGTGTTGGGAGCGATTTTGATTAGCCGCGATAATTTGCGATCGAAAAATTGAATTGAAGAGCAATTTTCGAATCAAAAATTTCTCGAGCGCAAATAGTAATGGGCCTGATCCATTTAATCGCAAAATGTCAAATCGCAAACCCAACATTGACTTACAGTGAGTTAATAAAAGTTCACTTTTTGGTCAGTCGAAAAACTTTTTCTCACGCAACCCTAAATCGCAAAAATTTATCTCTCGAAAAACTTTCACAGACATTTCAAATTTCTCAAAAATCTTACGATTTTCAAGATCAAATTGTCTGTTTAAGGTAGAAATGAGATTCTTTTGACATTTGCGTGTGATTTAACTTCATTAGCATCTGCATTTTGTAGTTGTTCGCATGATTAAGATTAGATTCTCGACTGTTCTTCAAAACTGAGAAAACCGTATGCTATTTTATAGTGATTTAGGCATGATTATGAGTTTTATCTGAGATTAATGCCTGCACCTAAGATAGATTCGATGTTCTTTATGATTCTGGTAGTATAAATCTTCGGAAAATCTGCATCTTCAACTCTAATTTGAGTTTAGATAAAACTGGGCATTTGAATGTTTGAAGCCATCGAAGACCTTTGTCGATCGCAAACAGTCTTAATTGAATTCCGATTCAATTGAGATACTGTTTGTATCGAATTAGTTTTTGATCGATAGACTTAGTCACTAAGACAAGAACATTTTGACCGACAAATTAATTACCATCGAGAAATCTAATTAGGATTTTTCTGTGAGCAAAAAATTTAAGCACTGAATAGACAATTTAGATGCAAATTAGATCGAGCATAAAACTTACTATCGCAAAATAGAATTTTCGATTCAATTTTATTTCGCAAAAATTTAGCAGCGAAAAAACTTATTTTTCAACGCTTAATTTTTCGATCGTAAAATTCGCCGCTTAGGATTTAATTGATCGAAAAATTTTCTCGACGATCGACTTAGTTTTTCGTTGACTAATTTCTCGATAGAAAAATATCGCAGCGAAAATTTTACTTAGGATCGAAAATCACGTACCGCTCGACAAATTTCAAATCGAAAAATTTTATTCAATCGAGGAAAATTTTTCGATTGTAAATTTACCTGAGAAATAATTTCTCGATCGTAAATTTACGCGGAATTTTTCTCGATCGTATAATTGATCTGCTACAGTCTCACGATTCCAACTTCAACACTTAGAAGATTTTTTTTCCAAGTCTTTTACACTGTAGCGAACATTAGCGAATAAAATTTTCTCGATCGCAAAATTAAACGGAGTTATTTCAATTGAAATCAATGCATAGGAAATCAATTTGAAAACCAAACTTATCGAGGAAAAATATCTCGGCGTGAACAGTGGCATTTCCCGCGATCAAATACTTAGAAAATTTCGAACTCTTTTCACGCGATTATATGTTTAATTCGAAATTACAATCATGCCATTACATTTTTCAAAAATCAAGTATCCTATATGCATGCTACACAATTTCAATTCAAAATTCATCAAACATGTCATGACTTGATACAATATTATAGTTTGATGAAATTAAATCAATTTTCGACTAAAAAATTAAAATTTATGAACTAATGAACTTTTATATCTCTTATTTTTCAGATGGATCGCTACCCTCGTTATAATCACATATACGACCATAACTTGTATCTGAAGGTCCAGGATACGAATTTTCAGCTCGATCTGAGCACCTTTCGGTGTCCAGACGAGATCATTGTCTCTATCCTGCAAGGCCACCCCATCTGGCATGCATTGACGGTCAACGCATCGGTGCCAATGGTCTATCTCCAGCAATTCTGGGGATGTATACAAGGAGCAGTGGATAATGGAGCATTCTCTTTCTCAACCATAATTGGGACGCGGCACATACATATGGACAAGAACCAGTTCGGGATGATTCTGGACTTGCCATACAGCGCGAACTATGACCCGCTCCCATCTGACGCAGAAATGGTGCATGATTTCATGCAGATGGGATATCAACCGCAGCTGACCAAGCTAGCTCAGGTCCAGAGCAGCGGTATCCCTCATCCGTGGAAGACACTGTTCGGGATTGTGAACAAGTGTCTATCGCCCAAGCATGCTGGCTTCGACAAGGGCAATGGAAACATACTGCGGATCTTTAATGGAATGCATTCTCCAGAAATTACGATTTCACGCAGCTGATCTGGAATGATCTTGTAGACCAGATTCGGCAAAAGGAGAACCGAAGATCGAAGAATGTGCCCTACGCTCGGTGGTTTAACGTAATCATCAAGGAATTCATGGAGATGCACAAGTCCATCCATCGTCTACCTCTTGGAGGAAATTATCAACAACCCAGGCTTAAATTCTTTCACAATCCACGGCTCACGGACATGGACCAACCGTCGATGCCTATTCCTTTTGAGCTTCTACGTCTCGTTGACCCCAGAGGAGACGTATACCGTATGTACTGCCGGGAGAAACACCTCACCGAGGAGATAATTCGAGGGCCCCCGACAGATTTTGGAGTTAGCCCTCCCCAACTGCAACAGCCTAGTCCTGAGGACATGATGATTGATGAAGTCGCTCAGGAACTAGAGCTGGAGCCTCCAACTCACGAGGAGCCAATGCCGGACTTAGATGCCACGCTGATCGATGCTGTGGCTGCCGAGTTGGAACAAGAGGATCCAACAGAAATGCTCCAAGTGGAAGTGCCTGTATATTTTGGCATGCTTGAAAGCCTATCGAGGAGGCTCCTCTACAAGAAGCACAGCTCGAGACTGAAATGGGGTACAACTCACTTTCACTGGTGACGGACCAGGCTCGTGAGGACGTGGAGCACGAACCTTCTCCTCACACGGCCACCTCATCTGATACAGAGTCCGATGAGGAGCTCAGACTCATAAGACGGACTCCTAGACGATTGAGTATCCCGATGGAGTCCCTCTTCCCCGCCGTGACCACTGCACCAGATACCGTGCTAATCACTTCTTCAAGTGTTGCCGGCACTTCTTCGCTCAATCTTGAGCTGCAACCAATTCTACCGGTGTCTGGTTCACAGGCCTAACCCGAGCCTGCCGTAACACCCATAGAAGAGAATCTTCAAGATTCGACTCAAGGATTGGGTGTAAGTCTCATACAGTCACAACCTCAAGTGACTGTGAGCCAACCTGAGGAGCCGGTGCCTGCTCATGGGTTGTCAACAGGCGACATCAGTCGACCTGGTACATCTTCGACGGAGGCTTCCACACCGTTTGTGACGAACGAGCAATTCCAAGCCGCTCTCTCCGATGCTGTTCAATCGCTTGAAGACAAATTAATTGAGAGAGTTCTTACTGCCATAGAGACATCCCGCAGAGACACCGGGAAAGCACCTGTCTCTGAAGGCACCTCGTCACAGCCCAACCTCACACATCCACAACCCACACCCACCGACCCTTTAGCCACTTCATCCATCCTCATCAACCCATACACCATATCCATAACCGAGCTCCACGACATCCTACTCGCCCGCCTTATTAGCCTCTCCATCCGGTCGCCTCAAGAAGAGTCTCTTTATAGGCGATTGGTGGATTATCCTGGCCACCTACTGAAACTTGTCGAGGCAAAAGCTCCCACCCAAGACGCAGACATGACTATCCTGACAATCAGGACCCTCATGAGGGGGAGAAGAGGCCACGGACATCTACGAGTGGTCAAGAACAAGGCCAAGGCTCGGGCTCTGCGCAGACAGGAACTGGAGCCGGAGAAACCTCACAACCCACTACACAAACCACCACCACCACGCACCGCACACGACCTCTAAGCCCATTCTACCAACCCACCATCAGAACGCCTCCGTCGACCCCATCCACCCCACCGACTTTACAAGCCCCTTTCTTCCGGAAGAAGAAGCAAGTGCCGCGATGCTCATAGCCGTAGCAGCTACTCAAGCTACTCCCTCGGTCGCTCCAGACCAACAGGGCCCCTCAGGACATGGCGTTAATCCACACGAGGCTCTGGACAAATACATCTTTGAAGGACAGTGGATGACCCATTCCATGCCCGAGGAGCATCAAAGACAACGGCTTCAGGACGTTCGGAATTTCCTACAACAAGCCTCCATAGACCTCGTGATCATAGAAGACAACGAGCTTCAGAAAGGTGAAGACTACCAACAAGAAATCCCAAGGCTACCAGAGTTGATCGCGCAACGAGCGGCTTCCCCCACAAGACTAACGCCAGGGACCATTCGGATCGACACGCCGTGGGAGAACATCCGAATAGAAATCCCTTTCCTTGAAGAAGTTCGTGAAAACATTTGGAGGTCACCGAAGAGAGTTAAGAAGCCGAACGAGTTCGAGCTGAGAGGGATCTCTCACTGGGATCAGCAGAAGAGGATGACCTACCTCTGGATGCTGACCAAACTTGGACCTGATGTAAGGCTGGGATGACTAAAGAACAAGTCAAGAGCCACTATAAGAGTCTCTCCCCAATATGCCAACTACTCAGCATATACTGTGCAAAAGGAGGACTTCCAACACCTCACTACACCATCGAGCGAGTAGATAGAACTCGAGAAGATCTAAGCGAGAGCGACCTACCGTACATCCGTGCTGATGAGGTATACCATCTCTATCGCTGTACGTGGAGAAGTACAAAGGTCCTCAAGGCTTCATCAAGAAAGAAGGACTCGCGGGACTCTACCGGTTCATGATGTGCCAAGTCAAGCACTTCGCCGCACACGACCTTCAGATGGCTCTGGAGAGCAACATGAAGAAGGTTAACATGACCGCTCCGCTCAACAAAGGACCTGAGATCGAAGGGCTTCCCAATAATCACGTGCACATCAGCTCAGTCCTAGGCATCACCTACCACAATCCAATAGCTAAGAAGAATAGGTTGATGCTGAAGACTCAGATTCATAAGTTTTGCAATAGGACGCTTAAGGTCGTCAGGAAAAACATCGAGCAGAGGTTGGAAGAAATCAATCGAGATATGATGCTGATGATCCACAGGTCCGTGAGAGAACAGCCGCTCCTAATGGAACTACTAGAAGATATCGAGGAGCGACTGGAGCTGAGGAACACGCTCAGGAACTTTGAGTACGCGCTGGGCTTGCGCAGGTCATTCTTTGCCCGACGAGGACAACTAGGGCAGACAAGCAATCAAGCACAAAGGGGGGAATGTAGAAGATCAATTCGAATTGTGCTTTGATTTTATTAGATGTCCTTGTATTTAGGGGCTTTTCTTATATTTGTCCTTAGATTAGGACTAGTTAGATATTTATACCAAGTGTGTTTGGTATAAATACTTTGTAATCAAACGCAATCAATAGAGAAAGTTTTGGAAATTGATCCGAAAGGCTTGCAATTCAATTCCTAGAGAGAGAAACAATAGTAACTTTCTCACTCTACTCGATTTCTCTCTCTTGTTCTTCATTTGAGTTTTTCGATCGAATCTTAATGTCAATCATTATCATCGAATTACTTAGAATTCATGCCTAGGATCATAGAGTTGTTAATCGTAGGACCTAACAGTACTTTACATATCAAAAGAATACTTCTAATTCTAAATACATTGGGAGTGCGTCTATGTGCTGCAAAACTAAACTAGGTCGCCCGGCCTCACAGGTCGTCATCCATGTACACTCCGCCTCTCAAAAGTCGCTGGAAGCTTCAAAAGAGGCCTAGCTGTCAAACAATTACGTACCGTGGTCGTGTGAACCTACAACACATAACGTAAGGGGGTGAGTTATAAAGCTCAGTAAGCGGAAATATGCATGATATGCACGTGTCAAATACCCCGCAGAGGCATCCGCGCCAATGCATCTAATACCCGTACTCTCTTTTCACTCAGGGCCATCGGCTGCTTACTATGCACCGTAAAAGAGCTCTATCATAAATATGTGACAGTGACCTACGCTGGGTAGCCTACGCTAGGTTTCCCTAGGTCGGACCCTCCCAGGTCGTCCCCTCTGCCATGCGGTAGCCCACGCTGGTAGCCTACGCTAGGATTACCCCTAGGTCGGTCCTTCCAGGTCGCTTCTTCCCGCCAATATCGACGATGCATCAACACTTTCAGGGCATCAACCCTATTATCAAATCAGTGCATGGTAGCTGTTATTGTACGAGAACCCGATTAGTGGGAGGTATCGACTCCAATTCCTTTTGAAGTCGACAATGCACGCTCTCAGCATATCTTCTAGCGTCTGAATGGTCCATTCAGACTGCCCGTCTGTTTGGGAATGGTAGGCCGTGCTGAAAGATGGCTTGGTCCCATGGCCTTCTGGCTCATCCAGAACTTAGATAAGAATCTGAAGTTTCGGTCAGAAACGATCGAGATTGGAACTCCGTGAAGTCGAACAATCTCTTGAATATATAACTCAGCGTATCGTTCCAAAGAGAATGTCGAGTTAATCGATCCACAATGACCCATATTGCGTCGTGGCCTTTCATAGTTTTCGGCAGACCAACGACAAAGTCCATCGTGATATGGTACCACTTCCATTCGGGTACTGGCAGGGATTGTAACGTCACATCCGGTCGTTGGTGCTTGGCTATTACTTGTTGGCACATCAAGCATTGACTCACGAAAGTGGCAATTCTCGCTTCATTCCTGGCCACCAATAATTATTCTTCAAATTCTCGGTACATCTTCGTAGCTCCTGGATGCACCGAATATGCCGTGGCGTGTGCTTCCGTCGTTACAGCTCGTCGAAGCTCCATGTTATTGGGGACATATAACCGATCCTTATATATAGGCTTCTGCCGTCTCGTATTTGGAATTCGGATGGCCTCATGATCTGTTCTATTATAGTAGGTCTGAGGGTTAACGTTGCTAGCCTCTCTTCGACTTCACCCAGCGGTACTATTTCTACTTCGTAGTCGATGCATAGTCGCATCGACCCATCCTTCTTCTTGACAAATAGAACATGTGCTCCCCAGGGTGAGAAGCTCGGCTGAATGAACCCCTTCTGTAGTAATTCATCCAGCTGCTCCCTCAGTTCCTTCAGTTCGTTTGGGGCTAATCGATACGGAGCCTTTGAAATTGGTGCAGCCCCGGGTATCAGGTTGATTATGAATTGGATTTCGCGGTCGGGAGGGAGTCCGGGAAAATCCTCCGAAAATATGTCCAGGTATTCGCGTACTACTGGGACTTCTTCTAATTTCGGTCATGATCGCTCTTCTGAGGTTATTGCGAAGACCAGGTATGCTTCGCATCTGGCCCCGATTAGGCGTTGTGCCTTCATTGCAGAGATCTTGGGAATATTGCTCTTCTTGCAATTTCCCGTGAAGGAGAATGGTTCGCCTTCTTTTAAGTTAAAGGTAACTACTTTACGGTTGCAGTCGATGACTGCTCCGTACTTTGATAACTAGTCCTTCCCAAGAATTACTTCGTAATCATTCATTGGGATGATTATCAGGTCAACAGGGAGAGTCCTACTATCGACTAGTACTGGGCTATTTCATAAGATCTGTTTGGTTCGTGCCGGAGCCCCTTGCGGAATAGTAACACTATACTCGCAACTAGATTGGCTAGGAACAACTCCAATTCTCGTTACGTAGGTATGGGATGCAAAGAAGTGTGTGGCTCCTGAGTCCACTAGAATGCGTGTTGGGGTTTGATGGATAGTTAGGGTACCTGTCACAACTGACGGGTTCCCTTCCGCTTCCTCTGAGGTGATAGTGTACACCCGAGCAGGCACCGTCTGTGGTCTTGTCTGTCCCTCGAATTAATTTCCCGACGCCCCTTCTGGGTACTGCCTCGCAAAGTGTCCGGGCTTCCAGCACTTGAAACAATTGTCGGTCCGCGCAGCAGTTGCCGCAGTGTGGTTTCCCGAACTTTGGGCAATTTAGAATTGGTGCTGAAAATCCTCCCTGATTCGGGTTTGATGGTCGATTCATTGGGCCTTGTGGGTGGTGTGGAGGTCTGTTCTGAAAATTCGGCATTGCGCCCTTGGCAACAAACTGTCTCTTCTGGTTGCCTCCGCTCCATTGTGGTCCGTGCGCGAATTTTCGCTTTGCTTCCTGTGCTCGCACGATTCTAGCCTCAACTTGTTCTGCTACCAATGCCCGTTCTGCCACATGCGCGTATATGGCTCCCTGAAATCCGGCCATACTCACATCCCGGTAAAGTTCTGGTTTCAGGCCTTTGAGGAAACGCTCAATCTTCAAGGCATCTGTGCTCACCATATGGGTCGCGAACCTCAATAATTGCTCAAACTTTCTGATGTATTTATCTACTGTCATCGCACCCTGCCTGAGGTTGATGAACTCGCTCATCCGCTGGGCTCGGACTGGGGCAGTATAGTACTTGCTCCTGAACAGCTCCTTAAACCTATCCCAGTTCATGGTGGCGGGGTTCTCGATCACCAAGATGGTGTCCCACCAATGCCCAGCGCTCCCGCTCAGTAAGAAGGTAGTGCATAGAACTTTCTCCACTTCTGGAATCCGACTGTACTGGAACATGCTTTTGATCGTCCTCAAATGTCGGCGGGTTCAATCTACGGAACCTTTCTCCTACGTGTGCTTTGGACCCTTCGCCCGCTTAGAAGTGGATTCGAACCACTGACACAAGGGTTTTCAGTCTAACCAGCTCCTGGGAAGGTCCATCATTCCTCGGCGCTTCAGCATTACGCTGTTGAATTAGTTGTTGAATCTGAGCCGATTGTTGATGGGCCAATTCGGTGAACTGTAAGATAGTCGCATCTCGATTATTAGTAGGGGCTGCATTTTCCCTGTCTTGGTCAGCGCCCCCACTGGTTTCACCCCTAGTTCTCACCATCCTTTTCCCCTATCCTGACCGTCCCTAAGGCCAATAAATTATACTACACACAAGAGATTCACGTACACATAACACTTACTAGCAAGGCCGCTTCCACGCTTTTGAAGGGTGTGTACATGGACAGTCTGCAGAACTTGTGACCGAAGCTCTGATACCAACCTGTGGCGCCCCGCCATCTACTAACCTATACTAACGTTATCTTACGTGCCTATGTGAGTTGTAAGTTAGAAGATATGCGAAAATGTGTAATAAATTTTTCCATTTATGTAATGGAGAGTGTACTTTACATATCAAAAGAATACTTCTAATTCTAAATACATTGGGAGTGCGTCTATGTGCTGCGAAAGTAAACTAGGTCGCCCGGCCTCTCAGGTCGTCATCCATGTACACTCCGCCTCTCAAAAGTCGCTGGAAGCTTCAAAAGAGGCCTAGCCATCAAACGATCACGTACCGTGGTGGTGTGAACCTACAACACATAACGTAAGGGGTGAGCTATAAAGCTCAGTAAGCGGAAATATGCATGATATGCACGTGTCAAATACCCCGCGGAGGCATCCGCGCTAATGCATCTAATACCCGTACTCTCTTTTCACTCAGTGCCATCGGCTGACTTACTATGCACTGTAAAAGAGCTCTATCATAAATATGTGACAGTGACCTAGGCTGGGTAGCCTATGCTAGGTTTCCTAGGTCGCACCCTCCCAGGGCGTCCCCTCTGCCATGCGGTAGCCCACGCTGGTAGCCTACGTTAGGATTCCACCTATGTCGCTCCTTCGAGGTCGCTCCTTCCCACCAATATCGACGATGCATCAACACCATCAGGGCATCAACCCTATTATCAAATCAGTGCCATCGGCAACACATCAACGTTGTTCGTGAAACCGACGACGCATCAACGCCGTCACGGTGCCATAGAAGCCGCCCTTGACTCAAGTACGAGTCGACAACCAATGCCCATATCGGCAAGTATCGATCGCTTTCAAGATATATACAAAATGCATACTCGACTCGCACAATCCCCCACATACGTTCGTGCATGCTCGTGAATATCCAGCAAACAATAACACCAGACTACTTACCGCGCGTAGGCATATCAATTATTTCACATAATTCACGCAAACACAGGGGCACATAAGTCACATAAATTAGGCATATACGGCATGTTATGTGTCGAAGGTGAATTTCCACTTACCTGTCGCCCGAGCTACGCTAATTCGCTGCTTCGGGAATTGTCTACCGCTCGACCTTTAAATATAAACATTCACATATTAGTTCCATTTCTTGGTTAACGGACTAGACAAACATACTTAAATTTGATTATACCAGTTTGTTAAGTTTCTAAGTTATTCGTTTTCTACTCTAAGTTATGTTAGTATTTAATTTATAACCTATGTATACATATATAACTTGGCGAAAGTTGATTATTGTTAAGGTTGGATTCGCCCGATTTGTCACACATAAATTCTAATTTTACCGAGGTTATCAAATCGTTTAACCGCCTGATCATTGAGGTCTCAATTTTCCCGATTTGGTCACGTTCACCATCCCATGCAATGGTCCGATTTGTCGAGTTTGTCACTTGGTTTCGCCAGCCATCCAATCGCCCGATTTAGGGTATTCATAAACTGAGATCGCCGCTTGCTTACATCATCATGTCATCACCCGATTCTTGGATGCTTTAATCGCCCGTTTGTGCTCACATCATGCCACATTTTGCCGCTCTTCTTGTCGCCCGATTCACCATGTGTGAAAATCACTTTCACCCGCTTAGTGCATGTATGGGAATCGCCCGACTCTTCATGACTTGGTTTCGCCCGATTTGATGCTTATGCCACATGGGTTTCGTCCGATTGGTTGCATGGAATCATTCTCCATCGCCCGATTTGTCTAACTCATTACCACAAATCGCCCGATTTCCTGGGGTTTTCATTCGCTCAATTTACTAAGTCAATTACCTAGTTTCGCCGTGCTATTTTTCCAGTCCTTCCAATCGGCCGATTTGAGGTATCCCAAACTAATATCTACATAAATCTCTAATAGCCCGAGACTTCATGCAAATTCTTTCATTCGGCCGAAAGCTTCAAACATTCATATCTTTAAACTTAACTTCTTCATTCTCTACCCAGAACCCTTAAGTCTTAATAATATTACTACATCCAAATCGTTAGCTGTTGGTCCCGATTGCACCAAACAAGGAATCAAAGAGGCTTTGATGGAATGAAAAAGGGAGAGGTTCTCACCTTCAAGTGTGTGTATTGTGTGAAAAATAGGATAAGCCTTTTGATCTTTGATTACTTTGAAATTAGTGTTTGTAAAACCTTATATACCACACTAACCCTAGGTATATTAAGGCCCAAACACTGAAAATTTAATAATTACATTCTTGTCCAAAGCCCAAGCTACAAGGATAATTACAATATTAAACCCAAGACTTAAACTATTGACACAATCTATAAATATCCTAACGTTAGCTCTATCCAGAAATCGTTCCATAATCAAGCTAGGGACTTTAAAACCTGCCTTCTCCACACGAAATCTAGTTAACTCCACGTAAACACATAATTATACATGCTCGCCCCCAAACTAGGGTTTTTGGGTCTTTCTTACACCTAAATTCCAAGGTTTTCTTAACTTTAGGGTTTGAGTACTTGTAAGATTTCTAAGTTACGAAAATTACAAAGCTGATGGGAGATGTTTTACTTACCAAACTCGAAATCCCTAGTTGCTTGGTGTGTTCTTGGTTGAAGCTCCTTTCGGCCTCTTCTTTCTTCTTTCTCTTTTGATTAAGGTGAATGTTCATGAGGGTTTGCTTTATTTTCATTTCTTATATGAGTTCTTATCAAACGTTTCCTTGATTTTCTTGGTAATTATTAAAGCTAAGTTTAGGGGAATGAGGTTGATGGGACAGTAGGTGACTAATCTTTTCCCTACATATTAAGAAATCTCTTTATAATTATTAGTCAATCGATTGTTGACTTAAATTCCTAGCTTCCATTCGCCCGATTCCAATCTTAGTTAGGTCTCATTTAAATCGGCGAAAATTAGTATCTACAAGTGTGGTAATCGGCTGATTTATATCCTTTATTGCAATTGGTCGATTCCACTTTATGTTGTGTATAAATCGCCCGATTTCCTATCCTCACTAGCTCCGTGATTTCTTCTCGATGTGCATGGGAATCGGCCGACTTCTAATTTGTTCAATTGGAGCTCGGCTATTTCAATAATCATGTGTATCTGAATCGGCCGAAACCATCTCATTAAATTTACCTAAGTTTCCATGTCACAATCGGCCGATTCCAATACTTAGAGACATCGAAATTGGTCGATCCCTAATTGTTCAATCCATACTCGGCGATTATAATGCTTACCTTCATGGGGTTCGATCGACTCTTGGCCTTAAAATCCAATCGATCGAAACTAGCCCATGTCATACACAAATGTTAATTTCTTCTAAGTCTTAGGGCTATTATATGGGTCACGTATTGCATAGCACATGATTAATTTATCACATACTAGACAGTCACGTACATCATATACTTCACATAACACATGCACGAGACCATAAAACTTGAGTCCTGAAATCACATATATTGCACGTAAATTTATTGGCCGATCTATCTACGGGACTCGTGTATTACACTTTTTCGTACCACGTTTTTAATTATAAAAAACATGTAGATTATTGTGCAAACAAGGCATGAGAACTTCCAAAATATGGTACATGATAAAAATTAAACACATGATAGCATAAAATAAACACTAACTTCCAATAGATAAAAAACCTTAACTATGAAGTGAGATGTTGTTATTTGTATCATATAAGTCGAAAGAAAGTTGGTGTTCCAATGTAGTAAAAGTCTTAATCTAAATATTAACCCATCAATATTGATACCAAATTATCAATATAGTATCTATGACTCTGGTAACATAGTTACAGACCAAAAATAATTCGAACGGCGTTGAAAATGCTTACCCTAACTTTAGTAGTACCAATATATTGATTTTTATAGTACTAATATATAGATGTTCGTAGTACCATAACATATGCTAGTGTAGTACCCTCCGTAGCTTACTTACCACATTTTTAAGTATCGAAAAGTAGATTATTGTGCAAATAAGGCCCGAGAACTTCCAAACTACGGTACATAATAAAAATTAAACACATGGATACGTAAAACATAAACACTAAATACCAATTGATCAAAGATCTTGACTTTGTGGTGAAATGTAGTTACTAGTATCATATAAGTAGAAAAAAATTGGTGTTTCAATGTAATAATCCTTAATTCTAAATCTTAACCCACCAACTTTGATACCAAATGATCAATATATATAACTATGGTAACATAGTCACAGACCAAAAATAATTCGAACGGCGTCGAGAAATGCTTACGCTAACTTTTTTAGTACCAATATATTGATGTTCATAGTATCATAGCATATGCTAGTGTAGTACCCTGCGTAGGTTACTTATAGTATCTTTTTCGTATCATGTTTTTAATTATCGAAAGCACGTAGATTATCGTGCAAATAACGCCCAAGAACTTCCAAAATACGGTACATAATAAAAATTACACATGGTAACATAAAACATAAGCGCTAACTTGTAATAGATCAAAGATCTTAACTACGTAGTAAGATGTTGTTACTAGTATCATATAAGTAGAAAGAAACTTGATGTTTCAATGTAATAATTCTTTAATTCTAAATGTAACCCACCAATAGTCTAGTTATACATTGTAGAACAATTTTCCGTTTCACAACAGGATCTTTAAAAATCTTAACAATCCGCACATCAACATGATTTCAGCGGCTACGAACAGCTGAGAAAGTCAGCTTTGAAAGGAGGCCAGCTTCAAATAAATTGGAGCAGTATAGACGGAATAAAATTGAGAACGACAGCAGCAGCGCCAGCAGGTTGGTCCAAGAAAAGCAAATATAAGAAAATTCCAGTTCGAAATTACAACTTTGAAAATCCGTAGAAATTCGTAGGAACATCGGATCGCGTCGATTCAAAAATCTATGAAAAGCTGAAGGACTTGGATTTCGAAAGATTTAAGTTTGGAAAGAATCAAATTACAAAAGCTAGGTCAAATTTGAAAAAATAGAAGCTGCACACACATGATTTTTCTGAAGAGCATGACCTTAAACAACGAATTAGAACGAGATGAAATTGTTGATTACCTTAGGAAAGCTGAATTGAGACCGAAATTTATACCGAATCAAGTTTTAGAAGTACCACATTGCTTGGTTTTTTTCTTGTTTGCAGCTCGTCTCCTACTTTCCTTTAATTTTTTTTCTTTTTTTTTTTGCATTTCAAGAAGGTTGAGAAGAAAAGAATTAAAAAGTTATATGGGGGGCAAAATTCTCATTTCGGTCAAATGGGTAGTGAGTGTAAGATTGTTTTGCAACAGAGGATTTGGTAAAAAATTAAATGGGAATAGGTAGTTAATTTTTTTTAAGTTGTCCATTTGAAAAATAAATGAGAAACGAAGCCACTAACAAGTGGAAAACAGTCTATTTCTCATGATGCGAAGCAAAAAGATAAACATAACATGCGCACGACAGAGGGATAATCATTATACATGAAACACACACTACTCATTTGGTCAGTTCCATGATCCATGAATTGTACGCACAGCAGACTTTCTTGAATCCCTTAAACCCAGCTCCTTGAGCCAATGCCTGAAACTCATTCTCTGTCCTTTCCTTTCCACCTGGATTCGCCAGCATTATCACATCCACATGGACAACGTTTTTCGTCGCCATCCCAGTGTCTGGAATCTCAGGGAGAACACACTCAGCTAATACCACTTTCCCATTCTCGGAAGGAACGGCTTCGTAACACTTCTTCAAGAATTTCAAGCAGTGCTCATCACTCCAATCATGGCATATCCACTGTTATTATTAATACCATACCATTAGAAAACTCCATATTACAAATCAAGCGTAATAGATTATTATTGCTAAAAAGATAAGTTCAATTGCACGGGAAACCAAACAGACAAGTTGGAACGTTTGTTTTATGAAGAGGCACCTTGGAATCATACTGCTTAATTATTAGTTTTCTATTTTCTATGCATTATAGAGATATCAGTTTGAGACAGTAAGAAGAAATTCCAGCTTATCATCTCGTTCACGTCTCCATACTACAAAAAATACTATAACAATTGGTATCAGAGCTCCATGGCGAACAACAACACGACTCCTGGGGTCATCGTTATATGGCATGACCGCATCTTTCGAAAACGAACTACGACAAATGGTCAATACACATGAAAGCATACAGGATGCTTGGGAAGTCGTCGAGTCGGGTTATACCGAACACGAAACTCTTTCGGGCTTAACCGTTAACCAAGTGAAAGAATTAAAAGAGTCGCGCAAGAAAGACAAGACGGCGCTCTACATGATCTACCAAGCTGTAGATGAATCGAGGTTCGAAAAGATTAGTGACGCAAAGAATTCGAAAGAAGCATGGGAGACTCTTGAGAAAGCGTATAAAGGAGCGGATTGAGTGAAGCAGGTTCGTTTGCAAACCCTTAGAAGAGAGTTTGAGACAAGAGAGTTTGAGACATTGTCGATGAAGGAATCTGAAAACATCAAATTTTATCACAAAAATTGAAGCCGTGGCCAACCAACTTAAACGAAATGGGGAAGATATAACTGGAAATGCACAAGGCAGAGGTCGAGGGAGATCAAATGAGGACACTGAAGAGGAAAAATTCCAGTCCTATAGCATGAATGGCGGGCGTGGCAGAGGAAGAGATGGTAAGAAAAATGTACAGTGTTACACGTAGAAAATATGGCCACTACTCTGCGGACTGCTACTTCAACCCACAAAACAATGAAGAGAAGAACGAAAAGAAAAAGGAAGAAGACGTGCTGCTCATGGCAAGAAAGGAGAGCGGATCACAACACGACCATGAGTGGTATCTCGACATAGGAGCTAGTAGCCATATGAGCGGGAATAAAGATATGTTAGTTGAAATCACAAAAAGAAGGAGGTACTGTAACTTTTGCTGTTCCTCCTCGTCGAGTTCCGTCATTGATTCGAATCGGGCTCGGAGGATGTAGAAGAGCTCCTTTGCAGAAATGGAGGAGAGAACAGCTTCTGCGTCCACATGTTGCGTTGGTGGTGGCGTCTCCGAGGCCACACCTTTGCCTTTGTCGCGGGTGGACGCATCGAGACCCGCATAGACTTTATCGAGGATGGACGCCTCAAGAGTCTTTGCAAACTCTTGAAGACGAGCCTCTAGCGCGGTCTCGGTGACGAAATGGGGTAAGTCTAACAAGTTGGAGTCACGAAGAAGTCCAACTGACACCGAATCGGAGAAGATAGCCGATCGGCCGCCCGTTTGCACAGGACGGGAAAAGACGGGGTCACTAAGACTTCCCGTTGTCACCATCGATGAGACAGACTCAAACGAATGATGACGTAGGCTCACGGTTGTGGTGATGTTGGCCTTGCTAGGTCTTCCGCTCTCAGTCACAGAGACATCACCGAGCGTTCCGACAGAATCACGAAGACTCTGTAGTGCAGTAGAAAGTGTATGTGTCCTAGAAACATATGAAATTATGGGGAGTGAGGGCACTATACTCAATGTGAATGAAAAGGATGCAGTCTGAGGCGGGGGACTGCTTGTTTCAACATCGACTATCTCCAAGTGGGATGTCGATGGCATACGTGGCTCCTCGTGGAATGAAATATCTTCCTGTAGAGAGGAAGATAAGTAGATTGGTGGGGTTGTTTGCGTGGTTGAGCCATGTGCCACGTCTTCTACTCGGGAGGTGAACACATCACCCCCTGCACCTATGGTTTGGGCTCGGTTTGTTTGTGGCTGAGAAGGTCGATCATTTTCCCGTTTTGATCGACGCTCCGTGGTGCGGCTTACGTCATCCTCGCGTGACCGTTTTTTGGTACGCGGGTGGAAGAGGATGCGGCGCGACTCGATGACTTTTTAGAAGTGGTGGTGGGGTTTTGGCTAGTCCCGGGGTTAGGAGCAGCGGGGTTGGTCTGCTCCGTAGGGACAATGGATAGTGGACGGGGAATCTCGCGGAATGAAGCGGTGGAGGCGCGATATTCTCGAACATGCGGGTTTGTCGGGTCGGCATAGGCGAGGACTTCGTCTGGAATGACCATGGCGTGTCGATCTTTCGCCGTAGTATTTTTCTTGGCGAACTTCTCGACAACGGGAATTACGAAGTGTTCACTCGCCGGGCGTATGCGAATGCCGGTGGAGAACAGGCGGAAGTGTTTGATGAGCGAGCACTGGGAGCCACCGCATGTAAGGTACGAAGCGGTTCTTGACGTCCTTGGCGACTTCCCGATCGCGACGTTGAATCATGGAGATGAGATCCATCCAGATGATCTCAGTGTAGTTGTACTTGCAGTTGTGTGCGATGTCGGTTAGGATGGTAAGAATTTGGTGGTTCCCGCGGTCCTGGCCGGCATGTTTGCCTGACATGCACTTGTTCAGTAGGAGGTACAGTGTGCGCCAGGGTTGAGGTAGGTTGCGTGTGGTGACTTCGCTGAGAGCTAGTGGGCCTTTCTTCTTCTTGTTTTTAGGTTGATATCCCAATCTGTCGATGTCCTCGATGAGTTGTTCGTGCGTTGGAAGTGGTTCGTGAGGTGAGTAGACAGGGAGTTGAAGTACTTCTTGGACAATCTTGCGAGTGAGGACTACAGTTTCTTGATCGATTTTGGCGGACATTGCTGAAACGCTAGTGTGGTCCAGCAATCTGCAATGTGTGCCAGAACTGCTGGAGATAGACTTGGGCTTCTGGCTCGCCATGAGTGAGGGCGTGTCGGAGGGGATGCCCTTTGAGGATCTCTATGATGATGGGGGCATCACACCTAAAGTTGTCCAAGTCCACCATGTGATTGTTTGGTATCAAGGCAGCTCGACTTGTTGGGAAGACCTGCTCGATTGGTGGAATGAATGTCAGCGTATTTAGCTCGATACGAGCGACGTCCCTTTGAATTGCTGCAGCCTCAAGTGCTTCAAGTGCTTCTCGGTTTGTGTTAGTCATATCTGTGCACGACAGTAATTGTAGCATGATTAGTACGGACTAAGTCGCGAGAATATGGATATAAGTAAGTCGTGGGTGAAACAATAAAACGAAACAGAGAAGTGCCCAAAATCGTAAAGCAAAAAATAAAATTAAAATTAAGATTAATGGTAACTTAGTGTCCATTTGAAATAAAGTTGTTAAGATTGAATGATGATCACGTGATGGCGAGTTTCGACAATTTTCGGAAATTAAACGAAATTTTTCCAACACTTAGAAAATTTTCAGGACTGAAAGTGTTCTTTTGGTACATGAGAAAAATTTCGTAGTAGAGAGAAAATTTTCGCTTGTAGTGAAAATTTTTCGCATGTAGTGTAAGATTTTCGCAAGTAGTGGAAAATTTTCGCAGATTAAGGAATTTCACACGTTATCCAAAAATTTTCGCAGATTAAGGAATTTCACACGTTATCCAAAAATTTTCGCAGAGTATGGAATTTCACAAGTTATCCCAAAAAAATTTTCGCGGTTAAAATATTTTCTCAAAAGGTATTAAGTTAGCAAAAATTTCGCAAGTTTTGAATTTTCTCAAGTGATATGAAAGTTTCACGGAGTGATAAAGTTTGAAGAAAATCTGCTTAAGTGATAAAATTTCTCGGGTTGAAATTTCTCAGTTTGATAAGTGAAAAGAAATTTCTCGGATTGACAATTTTCTCCGATTGAGAGAACGTGATCCGCGAAAAGATGATGTATGTAAGGGTTAAGAAATTATTGAACCACTGTAGCTGCGAGAGAATTGATCAGCATGGATCCGAGAAAAATTAAAGTTTATGGATTGAGAAATTTTTGGGTCACTGTAGTTGCGAAATAGTGAGGATGCGAAAAGATGTAATATGAAGTGAGGTGTATGAAAATTTCGCCGGGCATGACTTCACTGTAGCAGAGGAAAAAAAATTTAACGTAAGGGAAAAATTTCTCGGATGAAAATTTTCGCGAGACTTTCCTCACTGTGGCAGCGAAATTTTAACGCAAGGAATTTCTCGAATAAAATTTTCGCGGGATAGTGAAATTTTATCGTAAGAAATCTCTCGGATAAAACATTCGCGGGACCTCACTCACTGTAGCAGCGGAAAGCTATCGTTAAAGTATTTTCTCTGAAAAATTTTCTCAGTGAAGAACACTGTGCGAAAACGTACGAAACGACGCTATAATTTTTGCCTTAGAACCACTCAAATCTTAACCAAAATGCAATAAACTGGACTCAATCGACTCGAAATTGGACGGGCAATACATATTTGGGGGTTTTAAACACCAAAATCGTATCACGCAGTCGAATCGAAGCCGAGAAAATAATTCTAACCTAAAAATTTTAAACACGAAACTGGGCAAAATCATGATTAAAACGAACGGAGATGGGTTTATTTGAGGTGTATTCATACCGAAAACCTGATTTTGACGACGGAGAATGCAGGAAAACTGATTGTGAATGCAGATTTGACGAAGACGACGAAGCGTGAAGTTGAGAAATTTTCGAAGAGGAGGGTGCGAAATTTTTGAATTTATTCTCAGGAAGTTGGAAAGTTGTGAAAAGAGTTAAGTATTTTGGGGTTTTGAGACTGTTCATGCGAGGTTTTGAGTAAATGGGCCGAATTTCGCGGGCTTGGTCAAAATTGGGTCCTGGGCCGAATTTTGCGGGCTTGGTCAAAATTGGGTCCAATTGGTCCAATTTTGACTCTGTTTGACCAATTTGACATTTGGACCAATTTTAACGAAAATTTGGTATCAAAAACTCCCCCTTAATAAAATGAAACGTAAACCCTTTTTTTTATTTTAATAAGAAAAATCAGAAACTCCCCCTTAATCGAAAACTCCCCCTCAAGAGATATAATTCAGCCTACTTCGCGAAATTTACACAAGACACATAGAAAATGGAGTAAAATTAAAATTATATACACTTTATCAAAGTTCATGTAGGGGCGATTGAGCATAACTGAAGATTCAACATGCCCAACATAGTCACAAGGTGTTGGAATCGTTTGACATCCAACGGTTTTGTGAAAATGTCGGCCAGTTGATCTTCTGTAGTGACATAGTGCAATTCAATCGTCCCTTGTTCGACATGTTCTTTGATTAAGTGGTGACGAATATCTATGTGTTTTGTTCTCGAGTGATGCACTAGATTACTCGTCATCGCAATCGCACTCTTCGAGTCACAATAAATGGGAATTTTATCAACATGAAAATTAAAATCTCGTAGTTGGGTTCTCATCCACAAAAGCTGTGAACAACAACTAGCGGCGGCGACATATTCTGCCTCCGTCGACGAAGTTGAGACACAGTTTTGTTTTCGAGAAGACCAACTCACGAGTTTACCGCCCAAGAAATGTGCAGCTCCAGAGGTGCTTTTCCGATCCATCTTGCATCCTGCGTAATCCGAGTCAGAGAATCCAACCAGTTTGAAGTCCGATCGAGTGGGGTACCACAAACCCAGGTTGGGTGTTCCTTTGAGATAGCGGAGAATCCTTTTGACAGCAGTGAAATGGGATTCCTTAGGTGTAGCCTGAAAACGAGCGCAGATTCCAGTCGAGAGAACGATATCCGGTCGACTAGCAGTGAGGTACAGAAGAGAGCCTATTATCCCACGATAGACGATTTGGTCAACGGGAGCACCAGATGGGTCCGCGTTGGGTCGGCCAGAGGGAGACATAGGTGTAGCAGCAGTCTTAGCATCCTTCATTCCATATTTCTCGAGGATGTCATGGATGTATTTGGACTGGTTGATGAAGATTCCGTCGGGGAGTTGCTTTACTTGAAGACCAAGAAAGAAATTCAGCTCGCCCATCATACTCATTTCGAATTTCTCCTTCATCAATTCTGCGAATTCTTCACACAGTTGTGGTTTAGTCGATCCAAAAATGATGTCATCGACATAAATCTGTACAATCATGATGTCCGGGCCACTCCACTTGGTGAAGAGAGTTGTATCTAGAGATCCTTTCTTGAATCCAGACCGAACGAGGAGGTCTGAAAGGACGTCATACCAAGCTCGGAGAGCCTGTTTTAGTCCGTAGAGAGCCTTGTAGAGTCGATATACGTGTGAGGAAACTCTTCGCTCAAGAACCCTTCAGGTTGATCAACGTACACTTCTTCTTTGAGAAATCCATTCAGAAATGCAGTCTTCACGTCCATTTGGTAGACTTTGAAGTTCTTATGAGCAGCAAAGGCAAGAAAGATTCGTATAGCTTCGATCCTGGCAACGGGGGCGAAAGTTTCATCGTAGTCGATGCCTTCTTGTTGATTGTACCCCTTAGCCACAAGTCTTGCTTTATTGCGGATGACAACACCGTCTTCATCCTTTTTGTTCTTGAAGATCCACTTCGTGCCGATAATGGATCTGTTGTGATCGCGTGGTACGAGTTCCCAAACTTGTAAATGTTCGAACTGATTTATTGCCTCCTGCATTGCAATCAGCCAATCAGGATCATTGAGAGCTTCAGCTACTTGTGATGGTTCGGCTTGACTGAGATAGCAAGCGAACAGGCTTTCATTCATCGTAGCCGAACGCGTCGAAACACCGGATGTGGGATCCCCAATAATCTGATCCGTAGGATGAGAGCGAGCCCAAAGTGGTACGTTAGTCTGTGAGGAGCTAGCCGTATTTGTGTCGAGTGGAGGCTCATTAGATTGGGGTCCGGTGTCCGAAGAGGAGATCTCAACCGTAGTAGATTGAGAGGGTTCGGTATCAGGATCAGCAATGTTCCCATGGTTGGGTAAAATGTCGTCTTCGCTGATATTGAGATCATCCAAGTTTGGAGGGACGACATCATCGTCGATAGCCGGTTGTGTAAGTGGAGTGGGTGCAGCGGTAGGTTGAGTGGTGGCGACGGGAGTCTTGGGGACTGGATAGAAGTACTCGAAGAGCAAATCGAGATCCAGTTCGCCAGAATTGCCTTCAGATGAGGAAGTTCCCGTCGATGAAAGTTGACCTTTTGTCAACGACTGTAGAACTCTTTTCACAACTTTCCAACTTCCCGAGAAAAAATTCAAAAATTTCGCACCCTCCTTTTCGAAAATTTCTCAACTTCACGATTCGTCGTCTTCGTCAAATCTGCATTCACAATCAGTTTTCCTGCATTCTCCGTCGTCAAAATCAGCTTTTCGGTATGAATACACCTCAAATAAACCCATCTCCGTTCGTTTTAATCATGATTTTGCCCAGTTTCGTGTTTAAAATTTTTAGGTTAGAATTATTTTCTCGGCTTCGATTCGGCCGCGTGATACGATTTTGGTGTTTAAAACCCCCAAATATGTATTGCCCGTCCAATTTCGAGTCGATTGAGTCCAGTTTATTGCATTTTGGTTAAGATTTGAGTGGTTCTAAGGCAAAAATTATAGCGTCGTTTCGTACGTTTTCGCACAGTATTCTTCACCGATAAAATTTTTCAGAGAAAAACTTTAACGATAGATTTTCGCTGCTACAGTGAGTGAGGTCCCGCGAAAGTTTTATCCGAGAGATTTCTTACGATAAAATTTCACTATCCCGCAAAAATTTTATTCGAGAAATTCCTTGCGTTAAAATTTCGCTGCCACAGTGAGGAAAGTCCCGCGAAAATTTTCATCCGAGAAATTTTTTCCCTTACGTTAATTTTTTTTTCTCTGCTACAGTGAAGTCATGCCCCGCGAAATTTTCATACACCTCACTTCATATTACATCTTTTCGCATCCTCACTATTTCGCAACTACAGTGACCCAAAAATTTCTCAATCCATAAACTTAAATTTTTCTCGGATCCATGCTGATCAATTCTCTCGCAGCTACAGTGGTTCAATAATTTCTTAACCCTTACATGCATCATCTTTTTGCGGATCACGAAAACTCTCTCAATCTGAGAAAATTGTCAATCCGAGAAATTTCTTTTCACTTGTCAAACTGAGAAATCTCAACCCGAGAAATTTTATCACTTAAGCAGATTTTCTTCAAACTTTATCAATCCGCGAAACTTTCATATCACTTGAGAAAATTCAAAACTTGCGAAATTTTTGCTAACTTGAAAACTTCTCTACTTGCGAAAATTTAATACCTTTTGAGAAAATATTTTAACCACGGAAATTTTTTTTGGGATAACTTGTGAAATTCCATAATCGAAAATCGTACACTACATGCAAAATTTTATACTAAATGCGAAAATTTTCTCTCGACTTGTCTACGTGTTGTAATCTGCAAAATTTTCCATTACATGCGAAATTTTTGGATAACGTGTGAAATTCCTTAATCTGCGAAAATTTTCCACTACTTGCGAAAATCTGTTCTCCACCGGCATTCGCATCCGCCCGGCGAGTGAACACTTCGTAATTCCCGTTGTCGAGAAGTTCGCCAAGAAAAATACTACGGCGAAAGATCGACACGCCATGGTCATTACAGACGAAGTCCTCGCCTGTGCCGACCCGACAAACCCGCATGTTCGAGAATATCGCGCCTCCACCGCTTCATTCCGCGAGAGTCCCCGTCCACTATCCATTGTCCCTACGGAGCAGACCAACCCCGCTGCTCCTAACCCCGGGACTAGCCAAAACCCCACCACCACTTCTAAAAAGTCATCGAGTCGCGCCGCATCCTCTTCCACCCGCGTACCGAAAAAACGGTCGCGCAAGGATGACGTAAGCCGCACCACGGAGCGTCGATCAAAACGGAAAAACGATCGACCTCCTCAGCCACAAACAAGCCGAGCCCAAACCATAAGTGCAGGGGGTGATGTGTTCACCTCCCGAGTAGAAGATGTGGCACATGGCTCAACCACGCAAACAACCCCACCAATCCACTTATCTTCCTCTCTGCAGGAAGATATTTCATTCCACGAGGAGCCACGTATCCTATCGACATCCCACTTGGAGATAGTCGATGTTGAAACAAGCAGTCCCCCGCCTCAGACTGCATCCTCTTCATTCACATCGAGTATAGTGCCCTCACTCCCCATAATTTCATATGTTTCTAGGACACATACACTTTCTACTGCACTACAGAGTCTTCGTGATTCTGTCGGAACGCTCGGTGATGTCTCTGTGACTAAGAGCGGAAGACCTAGCACGGCCAACATCACCACAACCGTGAGCCTAGGCCATCATTCGTTTGAGTCTGTCTCATCGATGATGACAACGGGAAGTCTTAGTGACCCCGTCTTTTCCCGTCCTGTGGGATCATGTCGTCGTTGGTTCGCAACTCCTGCAAGCGACTTACGTCCTCCTCCCGAGATCGTTGATTGGATCTTTGCGTGGAGGAGGATGTCGCGCGACCTAGACCTAGATAAGAGGCTAGGGTAGTCTCGTTCCTGGGTTAGGATCAGGGGGTTTCACCGATCCATGGGAACTGTGGGGGCGTGGCGTGATCGCGTTGAATGGCGACCACGAGCGATGTCGACAAGGGTGACCCAAAACTGTTGATCAGAAACTTCAGGGACTAGTCTGGTGGAAGATGAGGGCGTAGTGAAGAGCATGGTGGCAGAGGACGTCTCCATGTAGCACACCATGATGGAATGGATGGCAGTGGGTGGACGGTGGAGTCTGGAACCTGAGATCCACATCGTCTAAGCATCGAGATTGGATGGCGCGCCCACTGATGGTTGGTTGATATCTTGTCAACCCTTCTTTGTAGGTCCGGGTTCTGCACGGATTTGTACAGAAGTCATGATGGTTGCTCGCTTCTCTGACATCCCTTCATGCACGTGGAGCAACCCGTGTAACGTGCAAGATGGGGTTGATTGCTCGCAGTGCATACCGGTCATGAATGTGGAGCAACCCATGTACCATTCATGCCGGGGAGTGGTTGCTCACGTCGTGTACCAGTCATGTATGTGGAGCAACCCGGGTACCATACATGATGGGTGTGTGAAATTGGCATTTGGAAATTCCGCTCCGAAAAGTTTGGGGGTGACCTAAACTTTTTCTATAACGTGCCAATACCGTCCTAGGTCGATCGTTGGGTACGGTGATCGTTGCCGCGTTTTGGATTTGCCTTCAAAAATTTCACAAAAACGTCGTCTATACCGAATATTTTGGCCCAGAAAAATTTATTTCGGAAAATTTTAAAAAGTGTAAAATAGACGAAGTCCAAATTTTTCTCTATCTAATGATATAAAAAATTTCAACCCAATTTTTTTTTTTAAACCTTATTTAATCCGAAGGGGGGCCAGAATTTTTTGGTGGTCAAAAACGTTTAAGTGTATTTTTAAAGAGTGATTTTGCAGGATTTGAAGCCAAAAATCGGGTTTGGATCAAGTTTAAAGGTCGGGGTGCAAATTTCTCGGGGGGTGCGAAAAATGATGTGTGAAAATATGCGAAAAATGTTGTCCCGAGAAATTTCGTTGAGAGAGTGAGTCGCGAAAACTTCGAAGTTCCGGAAAATTTCTCAGTTTGAAAAAATTTCTCAGTTTTAAAAATTTCTCAGGTTGAAAAATTCGCTGGTTGAGAAAAAGCAGCTGTGTGAGAGAGACCGCGAAAAAATCGTGAAGTGTAAACTGAGAAAGTTTCGCAACTGAAAAGTTTCTCGGATAGAAATTTCTCAGCCTCAGAAAGAAAATTTCTCGGTTTCAAAATTTCTCAACCTGGAAAAGAAAATTTCTCGGTTTCGAAATTTCTCAGCCTGAGAAAGAAAGTTTCTCGGTTTCGAAATTTCTCAGCCTGTGAAAGAAAGTTTCTCGGTTTCGAAATTTCTCAGCCTGAGAAAAAAAATTTCTCGGCTATGAAATTTCTCGGCCAAGAACAGTGTACTGTTGGATAGGCTGCGCGACTTATACCAGAAAAATCAACTCGTTTTCGCTCAAATCTCACTCAAAATCGACGAAACTTGTTCCAAAACTTCAGAAAGACATTCCTAAACACATAATCAACCTTTGGGATGTCTAAAAACAACAAAACGAGGTCGAAATCGCCCAAAAACTGAAAGTGACAAAAATATTTTCAAGCAATTTTTCACTCAAATCTTGCTTAAAACACGCAAATCCGGTCGCATTGGGCTCTGATACCAATTGTTGGTCCGAGTTTCACCCAAACGAACAACTTCGGACGGATTAAACACGCCTAATAGATCGGAATCGAGAACGAGCGTGGGGCTTGGTGGTGTTCTTGAGGAGGCTCTCTCACTCTAACATATGTTCATTTTCTCTACACACACAAGCACACCTAACTATGTGTTAGGGTTTTAGTATTTATCCACAAGTTGGTATATAATACTTGGGCCCTTGTGTAAGCCCATTACAAAATAGCTACGGGCTAGCACATTACGACCTAGCCCAAATTAACTAAAAGCTAAGCAACAAAGATAATATAATGAAATTGAACACTACAAAATATATCCTAACATAGGACGAGAGGCATGGCTGATTTATATAACACAACTAATGCAGTACATCTGTTCTGTTTACTTGCAGATGCTGAGAACATCTCGTACAGAGAAGCAGCCAATCAAAAATGGCGAGCAGCTATGGAAGAAGAGATGGAATCGATCAGAAAGAACGCACCTGGGAGGTTACAGATTTACCAAAGAATCAAAAACCGATAGGAGTAAGATGGGTGTTTAAGAAGAAGCTAAACGCAAAAGGAGAGGTAGAGAGATACAAGGCGAGGCTTGTCGCAAAAGGCTACAAACAAAAGGCAGGGATTGATTACGAAGTAGTTTATGCGCCCGTTGCAAGAATGGAAACAATACGCTTATTCTTTTCGATCGGAGCAAGCAAAAGATGGTGAATTTAACAAATGGACGTCAAGACGGCGTTCTTGAATGGCGTTCTAGAAGAAGAGGTTTATGTCGAGCAGCCACCGGGTTATGAACAGATCGGACAAGAAAAGAAGGTGCTGAAGCTAAAAAGGCGTTATATGGCTTGAAACAAGCACCGAGAGCATGGAATGTGATGATCGACACTTATTTCAGAAATCGAGGATTTGAGCAATGCCCTTATGAACATTCTCTCTATATGAAGGTACAAAAAGATGATGTATTGCACGTGATTCTTTATGTGGACGACTTAATCTTCACATGAAACAACGAGAAGATGATCAACTACGAAATGATGACTGAATTTGAAATGAGCGATTTAGGAGAGATGTCTTATTACATGGGGCTAGAAGTAAATCAGGAGAAAGACGGAATTTTCGTGTCACAAGAAAGGTACGAACTTGCTGTCCTAGACAAGTTTGGAATGAATGAGTTCAATCCGACGAGAACACCAGTAGAATGCGGAACAAAGCTGTTCAAGTTTGACAAGACTGAGGCAGTTGTTGGATGTTTAAGATATCCAACGAGTACTTGGCCTGACATCGCATATGGCTTTGGATTAGTGAGTCGATACATGGAAGATCCGAGAGCGACCCATTGGAAAGCGTGTTGGTTCCGGTGTTGGAGTCTGGTCGGTGGCGCTCGTAAAACTCGAACGGAGTTTCAGCTATTAGTCGAAGTCAAGGCACGTACGTCGTAAGCTTTCCGTAAGACGTTATTGCCCCGTATTTCAGTGCCTCTGATTGTCGCAACACGTCCCGAAGATACAACGACTTCATGAATTTCGTAACGTCGCACACCGTTACGAAATTATCGGGCGAATATACTAAAGACTCGAGCCTTTCTTGCTTTAATACTTAATTGGACTAGAATACTTCTAACTTGTATGCTTAGGGATTGAATTGAATGATTGAATGGATGTTTCCACTTCTGCAGGGCCTATTTACAGCTGGCGAAACTTTCTCGGGCGAAACTGTGAAGGGATGCAACTTCCTGATTTGTGAATAGTCATAACTGCTGGCTGTTTCATCAGAGTTAATCTGATCCGTCAGATCTGGATCCAACGATCCAGATCGTCCCCCTTCTGTAACGACCCAGCGGTTCGGCCGACCCGCCCGACCCGACCCGGGTTGGTTCGCTTGTGTGAACCAGCGGGTCCTTTGGTCGAACCGGTGCGCCCCATCAACCCTAATGGGCCTCGCCACCTCATCATCGTCCTATCAGCGCCACGTCGTCCTCGTCAGCCCACGTGTCAGTGACACGTCATCGGTCCGTTACGTCAGCGTTTCTGCCGCGTCATCGCCACGTCGCGCGCCACGTGGGCTACACGTCAGCGTCTCGCCTTTCCACCTAGCCAACACGTCATCATCAATGCCACGTCACCGGAGCATAACTTTAATTCCGGATTTGGTTTGGGCTTGGGCTAGCTGGCCGCGCGCGTGGGCTCGGGCCGTGCTCGGCCGTGGGCCATTGAGCCCACCTCATCGTGCTCATGACTTGGTTAACAAGTAATGTTGGAAAAACATATATAAAGGGGAGAAACTTGATGTGTGCAACCAACACGGGACATTTGACACCCCCTTTATATACTATCAATCCACTTTATAAGTTATTTGGTCGACTTCAATAATTAATTTCTCATTCACCCTATATCGGTTTTGAGCGTATTAATATTCGTTAGATTCCCACGAAACGTAGATTCATAATCTTTCAATGATTTCTCGTTTTGGTGACCGATGGCTTCTTGATTTGGAGTCTTTACTATCAGATATCCAATTCGCATCGCAGTAACCTTCTAGTACCGCGGGATATCTCGTGTATAATATACCATGATTAATAGTGTGCTTCAGATATCTTAGCACCCTTCTTAGTGCTACCAGTGGCTACTACCCGGGTTACTCGTAACCTGACTCAGTTTATTAATTGAGTACGCTATGTCAGGTCGAGTGCAGTTAGACAAATACATCAGAATGCCAATCACCCGAGTGTATTCGAGTTGTGATACAGGCTCTCCTCTATTTATGGCTAAGTGAACGTTAGTGTCCACATGTGTCTTAGCCGGAGGATCATCGAAGGCGTTAAATTTCTTTAACACACTCTCAACATAGAGAGATTGTGTAATCACAATTCCTTCGGACGTCTTAGAGATATTTATTCCCAAAATGACGTCAACCAAGCCCATATCCTTCATACTGAAATAATTTTTCAGCATATTCTTTGTATTCACGATTATTTTGTGACTGCTTCCCATGATTAACATGTCGTCTACGTAAAGACAGACAATTACAAACTCATCGGGTGTGCCTCTTATATAAACACATTTTGTCACACTCATTAATCTTAAACCCATTCGACAACATCGTCAAGTCGAACTTCTCGTGCCACTGTTTTGGCGCTTGCTTAAGCCCGTAAAGCGACTTCACGAGTCGGCACACTTTATTTTCCTGTCCGGGTGCAATAAACCCTTCGGGATGCTTCACAAATATTTTTTCCTCGAGTTCCTCGTTTAGGAAGGCTGTTTTCACGTCCATCTGGTGTATCTCGAGGTCATACAATGCTGTTATAGCGATCAGGACCCGTATGGATGTAATCCTTGTCGCGGGCGAGTAGGTATCGAAAATATCGTACCCCTCATTTTGGTTAAACCCTTTAGCTACTAAACGAGCTTTGTATTTTTCGATTGATCCATCGGTCTTAAGCTTCCTTTTAAGTACCCATTTGCATCCTAAAGGCTTGCACCCCTTTGGGAGATCTACCAGCTCCCGGGTATGGTTTTGCATAATAGACTCAATCTTGCTGCTAACAGCTTCTTTCCAAAATGGAGCTTCTGGACTAGACAATGCGTCTTGCAAAGTCCGGGGTTCATCATCACTTAGGAAGTCAGGCCCAAATGATTTGGCCACCTTTTTACGTTTGCTTTGCCGTGGTTCCTCGTTTTCTTGAGCTGAACTCTCCACGGTATCGTAAGTTCGCTTATTATAGCTTATTTCTCTCTTTTCCTTATTTGGAAAAATATTTTCGGAGAATACAGCGTTCCTCGACTCAAATATCATCCCTGCGTTCATTTCAGGGTTTTCTGATTTGTGCACTAGAAATCTATATGCACTATTGTTATTAGCATATCCAATGAAAATGCAATCAACAGTCTTGGGTCCTATCTTAACCTGTTTAAGGTACTTCGACCTTTGCTAGGCACCCCCACACTTTCAGGTAATTGTAGGACGGAGCCCTACCTTTCCATAGTTCGTATCGAGTTTTTTCTTTCTTTTTCTGTGGCACCATATTTAGAATGCGGTTTGCCGAAGGATTGCTTCCCCCACAAGTTCTGAGACTGCCCGGAACTGATCAACATAGCATTCATCATCTCCTTAAGAGACCTAGTTTTGCGTTCAGCAACGCCATTTGACTGAGGTGAATAAGGCGCAGTTGTTTGATGAATAATGCCGTGCTCTTGGCAAAATTCTTCGAACGGCGCCACGTATTCTCCTCCTCCTCTATCACTTCGAATTATTTTTAATTCTTGAGTTTAGTTGATTCTCAACTTCACTCTTATATCTTGTGAAGGCATCAAGAGCCTCGTCCTTGTCACTCAATAAATAGACATAGCAAAATCTTGTGCAATCGTCGATGAAAGTAATAAAATACTTCTCTCCACCTCTAGTCTGCACGAGCTTCAGATCACATATGTCAGTATGAATCAGTTCTAGAGGCACACTACTTCTTTCAACAGAGAAGAACGGTGCCTTGGCCATTTTTGCCTCGACACATACTTCACGCTTTTGTTGTGTGTCAACTTCTATTTGTGGAAGCAGGTTTAAACTTATTAACTTCTTTATTATATTTAAACCCACTCGTCCTAATCTATGATGCCTTAAATTGGAACACTCAACCAAGTAAGATAAAATTTCTTTATTATTATTGGCGAGCTCAATCTGGCGTATTACAGGCATTACATTCATCTTAAAGAGCTCCTTCTCGAGGTAGCCCTTTCCTACGAAATGACCGTTTTTGGTCAGTACATATTTATCACTCTCAAACACATGTCTAAATCCAGATTCGCTCAACAAGGAGCCGAACACCAAATTCTTGCGGATGTTTGGCACGTGTAGCACGTCCGCAAGAGTGAGTTCCTTGCCCGAGGTCATCTTTAGCACTATCCTTCCTAATCCGACGATGTCAGAGGTGGTTGCGTTGCCTATAAACAGTTTCCTGCCTGAGATGGGGATGTAAGTTGAAAACATCTCCTTATCAGAACAGATGTGGCGAGTCGCTCCATAGTCGATATACCACGAACTAGGATTATCCACCATGTTGGCCTCGTATACGACTGCGGCTAGGTCCATCTCTGTCAGATCTGTCCCCAGCTTCGCATCGGTCAAGTGAGCCTGGTTCTTTTTGCTCTTTTTCTTCAGCCGACAGTCCTTGGCCATATACCCCGGTTTGTCGCAATTGTAGCAGTTGCCCCTTATTTTGTTCGGCTTCTACTGCGGTGTATTTGGCCTCTTGTGCTTTTTGCCGGTGCTAGATTCGGCCAGGTTCGCACGTACCCCCACGTTGCCTCTTTTGTTCTTGACCTTGATCCTTCGATTATTTTCTTCTATTCGAAGCCTCACGATCAGGTCCTCAAGCCCCATTTCCTTACGCTTGTGCTTGAGGTAGTTCTTAAAGTCCTTCCATATGGGCGGCAGCTTCTCTATCATAGTAGCTACCTGGAAGGATTCGCTGATCTGCATATTCTCCGCATGTATATCGTCGATTATCAGCTGCAGGTCACGGACCTGGTCCAACACTGGTTTGGATTCAGTCATCTTTTAGTCCAAAAACCTGCCGACAATGAATTTCTTCAGTCCGGCGTCATCGGTTTTGTACTTCTTATCCAACGAGTCCCACAACTCTTTAGCAGTTTTAGCGACTGCGTAGACGATGTATAGGGAGTCGTCCAAGGCGTTCAAAATATAATTACGATACATGAAATCATTATGATTCCAAGCATCCAACGCCGTATGTTGTCGTTGTCCACTTCGAGTGCGTCGTCGTATGCGGCATCGTCGGCGTTCACCTGGGGCGGGAGCTCTTTCAGAAAGCGCATCAGGTTCAGGATCGTGAGATAAAACAGCATTTTTTGCTGCCATCTCTTGAAGTCGGCTCCGTTGAATTACGCCGGCCTTTCGGCGTGGCTATTTCCCGTCAGCGGCATGGCGGAGGGAATGTTCGCTATTGTCGCCATCAATCAAAAAGAATAACGTCTTACGATTGTTGGTTCCGGAGTTGGCATTTGGTCGGTGGCGCTCGTAAAACTCGAACGGAGTTTCGGCTATTAGGCGAAGTCGAGGCACGTACATAGTACGCTTTTTGTAAGACATTATTGCCCCGTATTTCGGTGCCTCGGGTTGTTGCAACACGCCCCGAAGATACGGCTTTAGGAATTTCGTAACGTCACACACCCCGGTGCCTCGGGTTGTCGCAACACGTCCCGAAGATACGACTTTAGGAATTTCGTAACGTCGCACACAATTACGAAATTATCGGGCGAATCTACTAAAGACTCGAGCATTTCTTGCTTTTAATAATTAATTGGACTAGAATGCTTCTAACTTGTATGCTTAGGGATTGAATTGAATGATTGAATGAATTTTTCCACTTTCTGGGGCCAATCTGTGAAGGGATGCAACTTCTGGGCAGGGACTGATTTGTGAATAGTCATAACTGCTGGCTGTTTCATCAAATTTAATCTGATCCGTCAGATCTGGATCCAACGATCCAGATCGCACCCCTTCTGAAGCGACCCAGCGGTTCGGCCGTCCCGCCCATCCCGACCCGGGTAGGTTCGCTTGTGGGAACCAGCGGGTCCTTTGGTCGAACCGGTGCGCCCATCAACCCTAATGGGTCTCGCCACCTCATCATCGTCCTGTCAGCGCCAAACCGGTGCCACGTTGTCCTTGTCAGCCCACGTGTCAGTGACACGTCATCAGTCCATTACGTCAGCGTTTCTGCCGCGTCATCGCCACATCGCGCGGCACGTGGGCTACACGTCAGCATCTCACCTTGCCACCTAGCCAACACGTCACCATCTGTGCCACGTCATCATCAATGCCACGTCACCGGAGCATAACTTTAGTTCCGGATTTGGTTTGGGCTTGGGCTAGCGGGCCGCGCGCGTGGGCTCGGACCGGGATCGGCCGTGGGCCATTGAGTCCACCTCCTTGTGCTCGTCACTTGGTTAACAAGTAATGTTGGAAAAGCATATATAAAAGGGTGAAACTTGATGTGTCTAACCAACACGGGACATTTGACACCCCCTCTATATACTATCAATCCACTTTATAAGTTATGGGCCGACTTAATAATTAATTTCTCATTCACCCGATATCGGTTTTGAGCGTATTAATATTCGTTAGATTCCCCACGAAACGTAGATTCATAATCTTTCAACGATTTCGCGCTTCGGTGACCGATGTCTTCTCGATTTAATTAAATCCGTTTCAGCTATTTATTAATGGGTTAATTATACACAATTGGGCCCAAAGCCCGTTTGGGCTTAAAACCCACAAGCGGTAAAAAGAATTTTTCGTTACATCAAGAGCATGGCATCGCACAGAATATTTTATCCGTGGACAGACGACCTAGTGATCACAGGGTATTCCGACAGCGATGGGAGCGGAGATATAGATGATCGTAAAAGCACTACTGGATTTACTTTCCTTGTTGGAAATTCTGCAATAACATGGGTCTCTAAGAAACAATCGATAGGAACGCACGCTTTCGACCTGTGAGGCGGAGTATGTAGCGGCTTCGTTGTGTGTGAGTCATGCGATATGGTTGCGAAAATTATTGAAAGAAGTGGGACTGATGCAACGGAAGGCAACCAAAATTTGGGTCGACAACAAATCTGTCATCGAGTTAACAAAGCAGCCAGTCCACCATGAACGAAGCAAACACATTGACGTTAGATTCCATTCCGTAAGGGAACACATGAAAAAAACTGAGGTGGAAATGAATCATGTCACAAGTCGAGACCAAGTTGCTGACATTTTCATGAAGGCGCTGCCATTGGAATCATTTGAAAGACTCGAGAAAAGACTCAGAGTACGCGAAAAGGGAAATCGAGCTTAGGCGGGGATGTTATAAAGATAAGCTCAATTGCATGGGAAACCAAATAGACAAGTTCGAACGTTCGTTTTATGAAGAGGAACGTTCGTTTTATGAAGAGGCACCTTGGAAGTCATATTGCTTAATTATTAGTTTTCTATTTTCTATGCATTCTAGAGATATAATTTGCTATATGTATCGATCAATCTATGTAAAGTCAGTTTGAGACAGTAAGAACAAGTTCCAGTATATCATCTCGTTCACGTCTCCATACTACAAAAAATACTATAACAATTATTATTATTTACCTTCATGAAGATTGCATCTCCCTTGGGAACGCTGATGAACATATCTCCGCCAACGTGCTCCACGCCTGGATAAGAAGGAGCATCTTGAATCACGTGGGGAAGGTCGAAGTTGATCCCTTTAATGGATGGATACTTTGAAACGATCATGCTTAGGGTCGCCCCTGTTCCTCCGCCCACGTCAACGATGGAGCCAAGGCCTTCGAACCCTTTGTACGTTTCTAGAATCTTCTTCATGGTGATTGTGGAGTGGTTGGACATTCCGTTTTTGAAGATGACGTTGAATCTTGGATCTTTGCCGTGGTAGTCGAATGTATTCATTCCATACGCCTTGTTGAATGGGATTCCACCTTCAATAACTGCGTCTTTCAGATGGTACCTGAAATAAATATATCAGTAGAAAGATAAGGAAAAATAGAAGTGTAGTTAAGATTAAGGTCATAAGTAAAAGTAGTTGGACAAAAGTAAATAATTAACCAGCTTTCCATGAGGACTTTATCTTGGTTCATGAGAAGCAAAGGGGCGACGGAGACGCCATCCTTGTTCTTGGTCAAGAAATTGCACACAGGCGCGAGGCCGTAAATATTCTCCACGTCCCCATTGGGAAGAGTCGCAAGTCTGCAATTAAGGACGGAATAGGTCGACAGAAGCCTTAAGATTCTCTCAAGCATCACGGCGGCGGATGGGTTCGCCGTGGGAAGCTGCGCCGCCAGCTCGGACGGCGAGACAAAGGCTCCCGGCCCAGCTTTCTTGATAAGCTCGAGTAGGTCGAGTTCCACCGCCGATTTCAAGACCATGGGTAGCACGGAGGCGCTCGCTAGCTGCATGGCGAATAAGAAAGCTTCTTCTTCTTCTTCGTTTTCTTCTTGCATCGGATTAGAGTTGTTAGATGGCGATGGTGAACCTATTTTTCTTTTCTTTTTTTCTTTTATTTTTCAGTTTGTTTCTATTTTACTTTAGAAAGTGCTCGATAGTGGGGACTGGGGAGTAGGTATATATGGAGCTTAGCTTTACCAAACCAATATTATGTTTTATTGTGGGGTGAAGTTTGGTTGGGCATATTTTTAAAGAACGTTTGGCCCACAGAAGAAATCACTTTGCATTGCAATTGGTGGGACCTGGGGTTGTTGCACCAACCTTTTCACTTCAAATTTTCTTTTTTTTTAATGATGTAAGTTATGTATAATGCCGCGGTCACTCATATTGAAAAATTTGAAGCAGGAAAGTGAATATCATAGATATATATATACATAATCTAGTCTAGCGTGCTACTCGAGACATGAGGACTACTTTGCCTTGTGTATTTGGAGAAGGTTCGAAAGTTAAAAACAATGTTATATTTAATTGTTTATTCTTGGTTGAAAATGTCATCTTTACTTCCATAATCATGGTCTTCACTTTCTTTGTTGGGTCAGCCTTAATCAGGTATAGGAAAATGATAAAAACACGGAGAATAGATTTTTTATCAAGGCCAAGAGTTTGAAGTGAAATGAAAACTCGCTATAATTATCAATTGGTACGAGAGTCTAATCGCTTTTCCATTTCTCGTACCATTTTAGTTTTCCATTAAATTGCACGGACAATTTATTACGTCTTTGTTACGTACGGTACTATCGCTGGCCACTGTGATCTTTATCTTACAAAAATTGATAAGTTCATCTTAAATTGGATAGAAGGAAAAAAATATTAATGAGAAGTCAAATAGAAGCCAGAGGACGGGCCATAATCCGGTGAAGGAAAATGCCCAATGTGCTCACAGTCATTCGGAGGACCAACGGATTGAAATTGTTGTCGAACACAATCAAGTTTTTCTTTCCCTGTGCAGGAGGTGAACATTATTAATGTTGACTAGCTCAATATTGACAATGTTGAGACCACATTCGAGTCAACATAGTCGTCTCAAATTTGGTCAACCTTCGATTTTATCTTTTATGCCCAAAACCGTTTAACCTATTTTTTGACTTTATACTACTGATGTGCAGGACTTAGTTATGAACTGAAATGAGTCAAAAACGGGTGGAAAACGAGTAGAAAGAGCTGGAGCGAAACTAGGGAGCGTGCTTAGTAAAAATATGAGAATTAGAGAACAAGAAAGAACGGGTCAATTGGAGCTATCCGAATCAACTACCAACGGTCATATTCGATGTAGTGGACGTTGTGGACGTTGTGGACGTTATGAGAGAGCTCTCACTATACAACTCATGTCAATCTACTTTTGCTATTTTTACTGTTAGGATATTTAATTGATTGTGTCAATAGTTTAAGTCTTGAGATTAAGTATGTAATTATCTTTAGCTTGGGCTTTGGACTAGATTGTAATTATTTTATTTTTAGTGATTGGGCCTTAATATACCTAGGGTTAATGTGGTATATAAGGTGTTACCAACTCACTTTGAAAGGTAATCAAAGATCAAAAAGCTAAAATTCGTTTTCACACACTACACACACTACAAGGTGAGAAATTCTCCCTTTTCATTCCATTCCATTCCATCTAGCTTCTTTGATTCCTTGTTTGGTGCATTTCGGGACCAACAAGTGGTATCAGAGCAAACGTGGATCGATCTTCGTTGATTTGAATCCAGTTTCGTTCGATTCCAAGCAAGATCAAAGGTGTTTTTGAGCAAAAATAGGTTTCGGCATTTTGAGCTTGTTTTGGGTATTGATGCTTCGTTTTTTGTGTTTAAAACCCTCCCCCAGATCAAGTCTATGCCTAAAATGTTTTTAGAACACTTTTGGATCAGTTTTAACGAGTTTTGAGCGAGATTTAAGCAGAAAATTTTCAGAAAAGGACATTTCGGCCATTCTCTGTTTTCGGTCGATTTGACCCAGTTTTTGTTGTTTTCAGCTCACAAATCGGTCGATTATGTGTTTAGGGAAGGATTTCTGAAGTTTAGGATCAAGTTTGAGCGATTTTGGTTGAGATTTGAGTGAAAACGGACGGTTTTTCTGGAAAATATCGCGACATACCAATGGAACAGTACTTGATGTTCTTGGCCGCGAAATTTTGCTGAAACGTTCAAATCCGCGAAAGTTTCACCTTTTAAACCGCGAAACTTCTCTGTCACTGCATTTTTTCGCAACGGTCTGCACTCACAATCCGAGAATTTTTACACCGCGAAAATTTCTCTATCATTGCAGTTTCTCGCAACAACCTATACTCAAAATCCGAGAAAGTTTAAAACCGCGAAAATTTTTCTTAGGCAAAATTTTTTTTTCAACTTCGGACTCTTTAAAATCCGAGAATTTCCAATACCGCGAAAATTTCTCTAAGACCCAGTTTTTCTCAAGTTCATACTCTTTAAAGTCCGAGAAATTTTATACACGAGAAAGTCTATTCCAAGAATTCTTATGAGCCGCGAAATTTTCAAAAAATCTGAGAAATCTTTCTAAGTCGAGAAATTAACAGCCGAGAATTTTTAGAAATTCCATTTCCTAGAAAGATTATCCTGCGAAACTTTCTAAGCCGCGAATTTTTTTCTCTCAGCCAAGAACTGTTTGAAATTTTTATATCCAAGAAATTTTTCTTAGACCGCGAAAGTTTTTGAACTCTGTGAAAATTTTACATCCGAGAAATTTTTTTTTAAGGCCGAGAAATTTTTGAAATTCACGAAATTTTTACATCCGAGAAATTTTCAAAGCCGAGAAAATTTATCTCATCTGAGAAAGTTTTCTTTAAAAACCACGTCTCGTTCAAATTTTTAAAAAAAAAAACTCTCGAACCTAGAATTATTCCCACATGCGAAACTTTTAAAACCGAGAAATTTTCACTTGAGAATTTTCCTTCAGACTTTCTCTTTAAAATTCTCAAACACCGAAATTTCTCAAGCACCTAAATTCTCGGATAACACTTCATTTATCCACGTCTCTTTCAAATCCGAGAAAAATTTCATAAAAATCATACTTCAAACTCTAGCTGCGATTTTTTCTTCCCGCGAAATTCTCTTGTGAAATTTTAAACTTTGAGCTGCGAATTTTTCTTGTTGTTAAGACCTTTTCTCGTGATAAATTCGTCTTGGGTTAAACTTTTCTCAAAATCTTTAAGATTTGATCCTTACACTCTATCTCCCTAAACCACATTTGAGATAAAATTTGTTTTTGCTTCCCAAGTCTTAATTTAAATTTCTAGAACTTCTCCTAATTTCAAGATTTATTTCTCTTTCATACATTATCGACCATCACACACGCTCACTTAGTTCTAAGAAATTCTTTAAACAATTTTATTCTCAAAACTCTACTCATTAAACTCGTATTTCTCATATCGTTCGTTACTAACTTTCTTATCTACGCAAGATCAAAACCACGGACGATTCGACTGCACCAACCATGTCTACCACGAACGACATCTCCATAGTGGGCTCCGACACCAGGCCTCCGATGCTGCGACAAGGCGACTACAGCATATGGACAAACCGCTTCCTCACGTTCATCAGGAACAAAGGCGCACCACTCTCTCAATATCTTCTGGACTCCATCTTCAACGGCCCAGCACAGTTCTGGACAATTATCCCTGCACAGCCAAACGCAAATCCTCCCATGGATGAACGCCGCACACCAAGAGGTCCCATCAATGAGGATGAACTGGCTCGTGCACAGGCTGACGAGACCGCCAAAGGTTACCTCTTCCAGGCTTTGGGAAACGAGGTCTACGGTCATGTTGAGTGCTGCACAACTGCTAAGGAGATATGGGATGAACTCGCAGAAATTATGGCAGGCACAACTGAAAGTGCTCAGGGGAGAAAATCAGCATGTCTCTCACAGTACGAACACTTCCAAGCCTATGAAGGAGAGGAACTGCGTGACACATACCTCCGATACTTGAAGGTCATCAATGAACTCAAGAAAGCCAGGATCTCGAGGGACAAATTCGATATCAACAACCGCTTCCTTGGTAGCCTCAAACCACATTGGGGCAATGCAATCGTGATGATGATTCAGAGTAAGGACCTCTCCAACACTTCCATCCATGCTCTTTATGACAGTCTGTCTGCCTATGCTCCTTACGTGCAACCTCAGTCCACCAACACTCGAGTCGACCCACTGGCACTCCTCTCGAACAAAACCAATGAACGATCTTCCATCACTAAGGCCAAACAGAACAAAGGGAAGCTGCCAGCTGTTGTTTCTGACACCTCTTCAGGATCCGAAGCCGATTCAGAATCCGATGAAGATGTTCGTGACATTCGCAAGCAACTGGCAATGCTCACTAAGCTCGTCTCAAAGAAGATCGGGAAAAAATCCTCATCCTCCTCCAATCGCCAAAGAACCTATAGCGGCTCCAAAAAGACCACTTCCACAGATGAAACTAAGCCAACAAAGAAAGCAGAGGACTCCGCACCTCAAAAATCTGTGAAGTGCTTTCGGTGTGGAAAGACGGGCCACTTTGCCAAAGAATGCCACGCCCCACGCGTGAAGGACTCCGGGTACTACGACCGTAAGGCCAGATTGACCCGCAAGGTGGAAAGTGGGAAAGCTCTACTCACCGAAGAAGCAGAATGGGTGAATGACACTTCAGAAGACGAGGAGCCTAAGGATGAAGATTGCTGCATGGCTAGGCTGGTCGAACATGACGAGGACGAGGAGATGGATCACACCGGTGAAAACACAGCTAATACTCCTACCAACGCTGCGTCTGAGGTACGAATCTCACACCTAGATGATGTGTTTACTCACCGACACGCCATTAAGAAACCCACCATAGACGCTAGGGATTATGATGAACTTAAGCTAAAATTCGAAAACAACTATGCCTTACTTAGTCTAAAAGTAGAAGAACTTGCCTGTGCAAACGAACGTCTAAAAGCCTCTGAAGCTTTAGTCAAACGTCTGCAAAACAAGAACAAACAAAGTGAGACTAAGGTTAAGGAAACTACACTGGCTATTAGCTCATGTGAAACTTCTCGCCTCCTGACGGCCTCCCAATATGAACTACTTACGAAGGAAAGAGTTAGGCTATACCGCAAGGTGAAAGAGCTTGAAGAGCAACTTCACCTCAGAAACGAAAACTCACGCATCCTATGCCTATTGAACCAACCAGCAGAAACAGAATTCTACGACGCACGGGGGGGGATCGGACTGTCTAGCAATTGCAATCCAACACCGCTAGCAGTTAAAAGGTATAACATGTGCAACACTGCATTCTTGCAAACAAGAAATGGTGCTCCCCCGCAGCTTAAGCCATTTGTGAGATCATCCTCCGCTGCCATCTCAGAAGAAACAAGAGAACAAAACATCCATTGGGCAGAAATCGCGCTTGACTACACAGAGTTGAACAATAAAGATAAGACTGAGGTATCCTCACTCTCGGAGGATGTCGAAACCTTACTTCCAAACAAAGAACAGGAAGATGCTTTTCAAGATGTACTATCTCGAACTTACATCCCTAAGAAACTACTACTCATAGCAGAACTTGAACGACAACTAGAAGCAGAAAGGAAGGCCTTTGCAAAAGAGCGAGATGAGCTACTTAGCAAAATCTACACACTAGAAAAATTTCCCAATACGAACTATCCCTCCACATCAAGTCAAGTACCCGATTCTCTAACATGTAAATGTAAGAGGACGGCGAAAATGACTCCTGAAGCTGACATATGTTCTAACACTAACTCTAGTATTCTTATGGATACAGGGAATGTGAGTTCGACGTCTCTGGAAGGCAGCTCGTATCAGACAAAGGCAAATCCGCTCTTCGATGACAAGAAGAAAAGATCATCCTATATTCGTCTTTCCTCTCTATGTACTGAATCCCAATGTCCTAAGGTCGTAGACAACTATGTTGCCAAAACTTATCTTTCTTTTACCAAGCTTATGTCGATGTGCTGCTGTGATGATTTTGCTCTTCCACGCTTTCATGAATTTGACACACATGAACATGCAACACTCCGACCACGCAAGCGAACCTCCTCTACGACATCTCCCATCTCGCCTAAACCTAAGGTTAAACGCAAACGTCTCTCGTCGTCAAACGCAAACTCACCGACTACTCGCAGGCCAAAGGCAATCAAAACCGAAGCACGAAAACAACAACCTGTTGTTAGAAAAATATGGGTTAGAAAGAATGTAGGTCCACATCCCCCACGCCGATACATGTATAAGGCACCATACATGCAAGCACAAGTTAGGAAAATATGGGTTAGAAAGAATGTAGCCCCACATCAACAAACAACTGACAAAGGGAAAGCTAAATTAGAATCAACAAAATCTGATTTAGAAACCACATTTCCCTTTAAGCGCATGAAATCTATACTTGTATCACAAGAAAGCCCCGTCCGTAAACGGGGACCCAACGTTTGCTGATAATTGCAGGTCTGTCATGTGTGGTATCTAGACTCGGGTTGCTCCACACACATGACGGGGAACAAGGAGCTGTTGAGCAACTTCTCCGAGCGCTATCTCGGAAGGGTCTCCTTCGGAAACAGTCAAATGGCGCCAATTCTCGGAACTGGTGATCTCGTCCATGACAAACTGACGATCAAGGGCATCTCCTACGTTGAGGGTTTGAGCTACAATCTCTTCAGCATTGGTCGTTTCTGCGACAAAGGATACAAGGTTCTCTTCGAATCTGATATCTGCAGCATCATAGATGCCTCGGGACTGCCACTTCTTTCTGGAACGCGCACGTCTCACCTCTACGTACTCAATCTCACGACCTCTCGACCAGTATGCCTTCTCTCTCGGGCTGCACCCAAGTTGAATGATCTATGGCACCGACGTCTCTCACATCTCAATTTCAAGACTATCAACAAACTGCGTCAAGATAAACTCGTCAACGGTCTACCCCAACTAACATATCATAAGGAACATCTCTGCTCTGCCTGTGAATTGGGGAAGATGAAGCGATCGTCTCACATATCCAAGGAAACACCGTCCTCTAAGCTAATCCTCGAGCTCTTACATATGGATCTATGTGGCCCAATGCCTACGGCCACTCTCGGAGGAAGACGGTATATTCTTGTGATTGACGACGATTTTTCACGCTACACGTGGACGAAACTCATTCGTACAAAGGATGAAGTTCCTAATATAATCATCGAGTTTGTTGTTACGTCCCAAACTCTTCATCAACAGAAGGTTAGGATTATCAGAACTGACAACGGAACTGAGTTTAAGAACAAGAAGCTCAGTGATTTCTATGCCACTCAGGGCATCACTCAGCAGTTCTCAGCTGTGAAGACACCGGAACAGAATGGTGTCGTTGAGCGTAAAAACAGGACACTTGTTGAAGCAGCCAGGACTCTTCTCATCCAATCCGGCCTTCCTCACTCTCTTTGGGGCGAAGCCATTCAAACGGTCTGCTACACGCAAAACCGGGCTTCCATCCACAAGAGATTCAACCGCACTCCATACGAGATGTTGAACAACCGTCGTATACCCGATATATCTTATCTAAGGGTCTTCGGTTGCCGATGTTTTGTTGCCAATGATCGCCAACATCTTGGGAAGCTTGATCCAAAAGCTCTCGAAGGAATCTTTGTTGGATATTCGCTGAACTCGAAGGCATACAGAGTCTATCTTAAAGAGAAACGATCGGTCATTGAGAGCACAAATGTCACATTTGACGAAAGCGAAGGCGACCTCATGGCTTCTGCTCATATCAGACCAGAACCAGGTCTTCTACAGTCGTTGACAAAAGGTCAACCTTCAATGGCGGGAACTTCCTCATCTGAGGGCAATTGTGGCGAATTGGATCTCGATCTGCTCTTCGAGTACTTCTACCCAATTCCCAAGACTCCCGTCGCCACCACTCAACCTACCGCTGCACCCACTCCACCTACACCACCAGCTACCGGCAATAACGTCGTCCCTCCAAACATGGATGCACTCAATCTTAACGAAGACGACATTCTACCCAACCCTGGGAATATTGCTGATTCTGATGCAGAACCCTCTCAATTCAATATGATTGAGATCTCTTCTTCGGACACCGGGCCCCAATCAAATGAGCTTCAAGTAGACACTAATGCGACCAGCTCCTCACAAACCAACGTGCCACTTTGGGCTCGATCTCACCCTACCGATCAGATTATTGGGGATCCCACATCCAGTGTTTCGACACGTTCAGCTACGATGAATGAAAGCTTGTTTGCTTGCTATCTCAGTCAAGTCGAACCATCACGAGTAGCAGAAGCTCTCAATGATCCTGATTGGCTGATTGCAATGCAGGAGGAAATAAATCAGTTTGAACGCCTACAAGTTTGGGAACTCGTACCACGACCTCACAATAGGTCCATTATCGGCACAAAATGGATCTTTAAGAACAAAAAGGATGAAGATGGTGTTGTTATTCGCAACAAAGCAAGACTTGTGGCTAAGGGGTATAACCAACAAGAAGGCATCGACTACGATGAAACCTTTGCCCCAGTTGCCAGGATCGAAGCCATACGAATGTTTCTTGCCTTTGCTGCTCACAAGAACTTTAAAGTCTACCAAATGGACGTGAAAACGGCATTTCTGAATGGATTTCTCAAAGAAGAAGTGTACGTTGATCAACCTGAAGGGTTCTTGAGTGAAGAGTTTCCTCATCACGTATATCGACTCTACAAGGCCCTCTACGGACTAAAACAGGCTCCCCGAGCTTGGTATGACGTCCTGTCAGATTTCCTCGTTCAGTCTGGATTCAAGAAAGGATCTCTGGATACAACCCTCTTCACCAAGCGGAGTGGCCCGGACATCATGATTGTACAGATTTATGTCGATGATATCATTTTTGGATCAACTGAACCACAACTATGTGAAGAGTTCGCAGAATTGATGAAGGAAAAATTTGAAATGAGTATGATGGGCGAGCTGAATTTCTTTCTTGGCCTTCAAGTAAAGCAACTCCCCGACGGAATCTTCATCAACCAGTCCAAATACATCCATGACATTCTCGAGAAATACGGAATGAAGGATGCTAAGACTGCTGCAACACCTATGTCTCCCTCTGGCCGACCCGATGCGGACCCATCGGGTGCTCCAGTTGACCAAACCATCTATCGAGGGATAATAGGATCTCTTCTGTACCTCACTGCTAGCCGACCAGATATCGTTCTCTCGACAGGCATCTGCGCGCGTTTCCAAGCAACACCAAAGGAATCCCACCTCACTGCTGTTAAAAGGATTCTCCGCTATCTTAAAGGGACACCCAATCTGGGTTTGTGGTACCCCACTCAATCGGACTTCAAGCTGGTTGGATTCTCTGACTCGGATTATGCAGGATGCAAGATGGACAGAAAAAGCACCTCTGGAGCTGCACACTTCTTGGGCGGTAAACTCGTAAGTTGGTCGTCTCGAAAACAAAACTGTGTCTCAACTTCGTCGACGGAGGCAGAATATGTCGCCGCCGCTAGTTGCTGTTCACAGCTTTTGTGGATGAGAACCCAACTACGAGATTTTAATATTCATATTGATAAAATTCCCATTTATTGTGACTCAAAAAGTGCTATTGCGATGACGAGTAATCCAGTACATCACTCTAGAACAAAACACATAGATATTCGCCACCACTTCATCAAAGAACATGTAGAACAAGGGACAATTGAATTGCACTACGTCACAACCGAAGATCAACTGGCCGACATTTTCACAAAACCGTTGGATATCAAACGATTCCAACACCTAGTGACTATGTTGGGCATGTTGAATATTCAGTTGTGATCAATCGTCTCTACATGAACTCTGATTAAGTGTACATATTTCCTTTCCACTTCACTCTATTATCTATGTGTCTTCTGAATTTTTATGTGTCTCATGGATTATGTCTTTTGAGGGGGAGTTTTTCGATTAAGGGGGAGCGTTTGATATTTCGTTATTTAAAACGGGAATTTTTCAATTAAGGGGGAGCGTCTGATATTTCATTATTTAAAACGGGGAGTTTTGCGATTAAGGGGGAGCTTCTTATTTTTATTATTTAAAAAAAAAAAAAAAAAAAAAATTGGGTTGAAATTTTAAAGTCTGGTCAAACTGAGTCAAAATCGGACTAATCAAAAATTTTGGACTGAATTTAAAATTTCTCTGGTCAAAAAGAGTCAAAATTGGGACCAAATCCGCGAAATTCAGCCAAGTTGAGGTTTTGACCAAGCCCGCGAATTTTCGGCCCATTTACTCAAAAATTCGCATGTACAGTGTCTCCAATCGTAAAACCCCAAAACCCTTAACATTTTTTCTCATTATCCTAAAGATCCCGAGAAAATTTAAAAAATTCGCAACCTCTCTCTCAAAAATTCGCAACCCCTCTGTCAAAAAATTCGCAACACCTCGCATCATCGTCATCGTCAAAATCTGCATTCAAACTTCGTTTCCTGCTAACTCCATCATCGCAAATCATTTTTTCGGTATGAATACATCTCGAATAACCCAATTTCTGTTCGATTTTACCCTGTTTTGCCCATTTTTATTTAATCTGTTAAGTTAGGGTTAAAATTTCTCGGCTCTGAATCGAACGCATGTTAGGTTTTTAATGTTTAAATCCCCCAAATATGCATTACCCATTCAATTACGAGTCGATTAAGCCCAGATTACAGCATTTTGGTTGCAATTTGAGTAGGTCTAGGGCTGAAATTTATTACGTCGCTTCGCTGTCTTCACACTGTGTTCTTCACCGCGAAATTTCTCAAAATTCCTGCCTTAAAACGTTAAATTTTCGCTGCCACAGTACCATAAGCCCCGCGAATTTTTTTTTTATCACCGAGAAACTTTCTCAGATAAAGTCCTTTAAATAGTTAAAATTCTCGCTGCTACAGTACCATAAGCCCCGCGAATTTTTCTTATCACCGAGAAAAATTCTCAGATAAAGTGTTTTAATTGTTAAACTTCGCTATTACAGTGAGATAAGCCCCGCGAAACTTTTATTTCACCGAGAAAATTCTCCGAAAAAAAATTGCTTTAAATGTTAAAATTCGCTGCTACAGTGAGATAAGCCCCGCGAAATTTTTAACTCACCCGAGAAAATTCTTGCACCACTGTGAGTGTAGCCCCGCGAAATTTTTTTTTAAAATTCTTGCACTACAGTGAGTGTAGCCCGCGAAATTTTTACACTTCACCTCGTTAAACATTTTTCTCGCATCTTCACTTTTCTCGCATCTACAGTGAACAAAAATTTTTCTCAATCCACGAAGAGTTTTCAACCCGCGAAAATCTCATATACTCGCATCTACAGTGAACAAAATTTTCTCAATCCACAAAAATTTTTCTACCCGCGAAAATTTCATATACTCGCATCTACAGTGAACCAAATATTTTCTCATTACGTGCGAGATTTTGAAATTCTGAAATTGTGGCTAAGTAAGAAATTTTGAAACTTGAGAAATTTTTTAACGTGTGAGATTTTTGTGACTGAGTGCGAAATTTCTTGAAACTTGAGAAAATTCCTATGTCTGATAAGTTGCGATCTTTTTTTCTCATAACATGCGAAAATTTTTACAATGTGCGAAGACCTCTTAACTTGCGAAAGTTTTCCATACTTGCTGAATTTTACACAAACTGCGAAAATTTTCAAAATTCAATCTTAACAACTATGTCAGAGGGACCCTAACCTAGCTTTATTGTGAATTTTTCTTATATATAATTTTGGGCAATTCTATCATTCTCGTGACTTAGACCACACTATTCATCTTATAATTATTGTCGAGCACAGAAATGACGGACAAAGACCAAAGTACACTCGAGGCACTTGAGGCGGCTGTCATCCAAAGGGAAGTCGCTCGCATCGAACTCCACTCGCGTACCTATGTACCACCAGCCGAGGAGATCTTCCCACTAAATCAATGGGCGGCCCTGGTTCCCAACAACTACAAAGTGGACTTGGACAGTTTTCGGTGCGATGCCCCTGTAATTATAGAGATTCTCAAAGGACACCCACTTCGCCACGCCCTCACTCATGGCGAACCAGAAGCTCAGGTGTACCTTCAACAATTCTGGCATACGCTACAAATAGCTGGACCACTACGTCTTGCCAAGACCCTATCCGCTCAAATCGATCAAGAAACCGTCGTCCTCACTCCCAGAATACTCCAAGAAGTTCTTCAACTCCCGGTCTACTCACCATACGATCCACCACCCACTCACGACCAACTCATTGAAGACATCGACAGACTGGGCTATCAACCAGATGCCAAGAAGAAGAAAGGCCCACTTGTCCTCAGTGAAGTCACAACCCGCAACCTACCACAACCCTGGCGGACACTATACCTGCTGGTGAACAAATGCATGTCTGGAAAGCATGCTGGTCAGGATCGCGGCAACATTCAAATCCTCACAATCATGACCGGCATCGCTCACAACCGCAAGTACAACTACGCCGACATCATCTGGGTGGACCTAGTCTCGATGATCCAGAGACGTGACCGGGAAATCGCCAAGGGAGTCACGAACCGGTTCGTCCCGTACATGCGATGGCTCCCAGCTCTAATAAAGCACTTCCGCCTACACTCAACCAACATCCGCATCCGTCCGGCAGCAGAACATTTTCAGATACCAACTGTCGAGAAGTTCGCCAAGAAGAACACACCGGCGAAGGATCGACACGCAATGGTGATCCCGGACGACGTGCTCGCCTACGCCGACCCAACCAACCCGCACGTCCAAGAATACCGTGCCTCAACCGCCTCCTTCCGAGAAAGCCCGCACCCTCTATCCTATGTCCCTATGGAGCAGATCAACCCCCCTGCTCCTAACCTCGGGACTAGCCAACCCCCCACCACCACCTCCAAAAAGTCAACGAGTCGCGCCGCATCCTCCTCCACCCGCGCTCCGAAAAAACGGTCGCGTGAGGATGACGTAAGCCGCTCCACAGAGCGTCGATCGAAACAAAAACACGATCGACCTCCTCCGCCACAAATAAGCCGAGCCGAACCAATAGGTACAGGAGGTGATGTGTTCACCTCCCGAGTAGAAGTCGTGGCATCTGGCTCAACCACGCAAACAACCCCACCAAGCCACTTATCTTCCTCTCTACAGGAAGTTATTTCATCCCACGAGGAGCCACGTATACCATCGACACCCCACTTGGAGGTGATCGATGTTGAAACAAGCAGTCCCTCGCCTCAGACTGCATCCTCTTCATGCACATCGAGTCTAGTGCCCTCACTCCCCATAATTCCTTACGTTTCTAGGACACATACACCTTCTACCGCACTACAGAGTCTTCGTGATTCTGTCAGAACGCTCGGTGAAGTCTCTGTGACTGAGAGCGGAAGACCTAGCACGGCCAACATCACAACAACCGTGAGCCTAGGCCATCAGTCGATTGAGTCTGTCTCATCGATGATGTCAACGGGAAGTCTGCGTGACCCCGTCTTTTCCTGTCCTGTGCAAACGGGCGGCCGATCGGCGATATTCACCGAATCGGTGTCAGTTGGAGTTCTTCGTGACTCCAACTTGTTAGATTTACCCCATTTCGTCACCGAGACCGCGCTAGAGACACGCCTTCAAGAGTTTGCAAAGACTCTTGAGGCGTCGATCTTGGATAAAGTCTACGCGCGTCTCGAAGCGTCCACGGTCGACAAAGGCAAAGGTGTGGCCCCGGAGACGCCACCACCAAAGCAACATGAGGACGCAGAAGCTGTTCTCTCCTCCATTTCCGCCAAGGAGCTCTTCTACATCCTCAGAGCTCGCTTCGAGTCAATGACGGAACTCGACGAGGAGGAACAGCAGATGAAGAGCATCATGACGCAACCATTGTCTTGCCGTACTCAAGGCGAGACCAGCAGGACCAGACGCGACGATCAAGATGATGATCAAGATCGCCGCGAGGGGGAGATAAATAGGCAGCTGAGCTCACAAGGATTCACGCAATCGACGCCGCCCTCCTCCTCTGGACCTAAAACGACGCCCGCACCAGAAACATCACAACCCACTAGCCAAAAATCCCATCCCATCAACCCCGAGTCACTAACCAAATCACCCTCACCACCACAAACCACCGTCTCCGAGACTCTAATCGTCACATCGACATTAGAGACCACCTCCATACCATCTCCACCCAATACAGAACCTCTAACTGTCACATCGACGTTAGAGGCCACCACCACATCTACAACACCCGTCACCCAAATCATCCTTGCCAAAACCATCACCTCAACCGAACCACCAGAATCTCCACCAATTCCATCCCCACAATCCACAGACTCCTCCGACGCTGCTCCTTCTCCACCACACAGCCATACCCCTCTCAACATCGATCCCAACCTGACTTCCGAGGATGTGTACTGCGCACAAAACGAGATCGAAGCCTACATCTTCAATGATGAATGGCTGTACACGCCCGCCGATGCAGTAGCAGCTAGGAAGTTGGTGGAAAATGCTCGACGTCTGCTCATGGAGGCCTCGCTTACGCTGATCAACACCGCAGACGACGAGAACGGAGAGGAATACAACGCGGAACCGGCCGAGCTCGAGAACATCCTGCAATTCCAAGCGCAGCAAACTGAGGCCCCTGCTGCTCAGACGGATGTACCCACGGTGGATATACCGGAAGCACCGTGGGAAAACAAGAAGATCACGGCGCCATTTCAGGAAGAGATCAGGAAGAGGATCTGGCGGCGCAAGGAGAAGATCGTCACCACCTTCGACGAGTACGAGCTGATGAACATCCAAAGTTGGACAGAGAGAAAGAAGCAACTCTATCGATGGAGCCTTCTGTGCCACAAATGCACAGATAGGACGCTGTCCGATGAGGAAAACGTCGCTCAGGAAATGAGTCGGGCCCCCATCTGCAAAGTCACTGACCTCCGCCAAGAGTCCAAAGGACCTGTCCATTACCCAGTATTCACGGTAATGAGGCAGGATGAGAGCTACAGTGAAGTCAGTGAGGCGGACTTCAAGTATCTGCGCCTGGGTGACCTATACAGCATGCTGGAATCCCTGAAACAGTTCAGACTCGTCCTCAGAAGCTCTGGACATCTCGTACGTGCTGAACCGGTCACCATGGGATATGTGGCTATCAAGCGCCACATGCTCCGACAAGTCAGATTCTACGCCACCCACGATCTGCAGATGGCGGTGGAACATAATCTGAAGAAGGTGAACCTGACTCGCCCATCTTTCAAGAACGCAGACGACTATCGAGAGGGCGATGTGATCAACGGAGATGATCCGGCGGTCGCCTACTCGAACTACAAGGGAAAGATGAGGCTCCTGCGCTGCTCCGAGGTGGCAAAATTCTCAGATGGAACGCTCACCATCATCCAAGACAAACTCATGAGAATCTGCCGTATCCTTTCGGAAGAAGATCCCCTCTGCCGATCCAAGTTCGCGAAGCTCATTGACGCTATAGCTGACAGAATGGTTCTTCGAAGGAATCTCCGCGCCTTCGAGTTCAAACTAGGGCTTCGCGAAACACTCACACGCTAATCCACCATCCCAACGCCCAAGATTCAAGACTCCCAACAATTGACACAAAGGGGGAGATTGTTAGGATATTTAATTGATTGTGTCAATAGTTTAAGTCTTGAGATTAAGTATGTAATTATCTTTAGCTTGGGCTTTGGACTAGATTGTAATTATTTTATTTTTAGTGATTGGGCCTTAATATACCTAGGGTTAATGTGGTATATAAGGTGTTACCAACTCACTTTGAAAGGTAATCAAAGATCAAAAAGCTAAAATTCGTTTTCACACACTACACACACTACAAGGTGAGAAATTCTCCCTTTTCATTCCATTCCATTCCATCTAGCTTCTTTGATTCCTTGTTTGGTGCATTTCGGGACCAACATTTACCTTTACATAGATCGTTGGATTTATGTGTGAAGTTTGGTAGGATCGTTAGATTCTTTTCTAGGATTGATTTACTATTGTTGATAGTTAGGTTATTGTAATTCATTCTATAGTCAAATTTTGCCCTGAAGGCTCGCAGCAAGTTGAAGAACTTGATGCATAATTTTACATCTCGTGTGCGCATCTAACTACTAAGTTTTTATTATTTCCAATGTGCTAACTGTGTGATTTCACGTGTTGCCTCAACATCAGTTTCAACATTTCTGTCACTGTTTTAAACTTAGTACGCATCCCTATATGGACCACTTCAAATATCTTGTTCGATTGATCACTTGTGGGATTTTGAAATGCGGCCCTTTGTTCAATTCGTCGGGCGTCCATCACATAAAAGGTACTTTAAACTCTATTCATTCGGTTGTACGTGGTTTTTCTCGTGTTACTCCATGCAACATATATGTTTTTTAAGGAAAGTATGTGTCTATATTTTTAAACAGAGTAGTGATGTGATGTTTTCATAACACTTAAACAATTAAAAGCTTTGACTGAAATCAGACAGGATAACAAGCCACGCTGCGAATAGAATGTTGGCATTGGGACTAGATGGTCCTCGTGAAGCACTATATGCAGAAGTCCGGTATGTTGGGATGTTGAATGGTTGCGGCTATTAGAAGTAACATATTTAATCCAGATGAAACATAAAAGATAAAAATTCACAAGCCGGATTAAAGCAGCTAGGGGTGTTCATCGGTCGGTTAGGTTCGGTTTTTTGAAATTTCGGTTCGGTTTTTCGGTTTTCAGTTTTACCTATGCTTAATCTGATATCCGGATCGTTTTAATTTGGTTCGGTTCAGTTTTTTATAATTCGGTTCGATTTTTCTGTTAGGAATTTAATATCAACAAAAAAATATTATGAGCTAAAAATACGTAAAACAATTTATGGTTATTAAGAAACAAAGAAGATTTATGAAACATGACATGCAACAAAAACAATTAAAAGGTCCAAAAAAAATATGAAAATGGAACAAAATCCAAAATATAAAAACATTAAGATGCTACAAATTATTTGGGAGAAAAATAGTATTTGATTGGTGAGGAAAACATTCACCTAAAAAAGGAAAAAATATTACATTAAAATTATATTTAATGTGTTGTTTACGTTATCGGAGAAAAAACAAATGATTTTTAATATATTTTCTTTTTTTAATGTAGTATGATAATTTCGGTTCGGTTTTTCGGTTTTCGGTTTTAAATATGCTTATCCGATATCCAAAACGTTTTAATTTGGTTGAGTTCGGTTTTTTACAATTAGGTTTGGTTTTTTTTGGTTTCGCTCTTTTCGGCTTTTCGGTTCGGCCAGCTTTTTCGGTTTTATCCGAAATTTGAACACCCCTAAAAGCAGCCCAAATAGGCAAAAAAACTTACATGGAGCGACACATCTGAAATGGAAAATGAAGTTAACAAAGAAGTTTCTCTTCATGTATCTTCACGGAAAGGTTTGCTCGACATTAAGAAATACTTGAGAGAATTGGACCATTAGCATATCGGTTAGCGTTGCCACCAGAACTGTCACAAACATATAATGTCGTCCAAATTAGCATGATTCAACGATAACGATCATCTCCAACCCATATTCTTCGTGATGAGCCGGTTAAATTCTCAAATAATCTCAGCTATGTTGAGAATCACTTGAAATTCTCGGTAAAAGGATAAATAACTTTGAACTTCTATTCAAGCAGTTTATGTACCTGCGGACGATTTGACTGATCTTGCTCCTGCTACGACATTTGCACATTTAGATGCTACTACTGTACTATCAAGAGGATTATGTGCGAAAGGTATCTATCCAGCAGTAGATCCTAACCGAACAATCATATGGTGAAAGTGTTGTGGAAAATTTATTGAGGCATGAGGCTATATGGGAAACAGTAGAAAACATGCTTGAACAAAATATCCATGGTTATTAGACAACTTGAGTATAGAATTTATGGCTAAATTTTAAAAATGGGGGGAGAATTGTTATGAACCAAAACTTTGCATAATAAGTTCATGCATTAGTTTAGTTTCATCTATCATTACCTTCATAATACGACTTGCCTAATGTATAGAAGACATTGAGTATTAATCTAGCGAAGTAGAAATTACTTTACACCTTAAGCAGAATCGTCAAATTCACATCCGTGTTTATAAAGGGTCCATCTAGTGTAGAAGACTCGCATTGTTAGACTTACACTATAAGAATTATTTAATGATATACTTATAAAAGTTGGATATGGAATTCCAATCTAAGCTTATATGAGGCTTTATTTACGTATTGCCACCTTATAGACAATCTCTATGTGCCACGTCATCACTGTATAAGGGGTTTTATGGTATTATAAAAGTAATAAAAATAATAACCAATTTATCCCTATATGTGAGTGGAACTACATGGGTAGCACAATTCATTCCACGAAGGCATCTGTATTTGCAAAACAGTGACTCTTCAGCTCCGCCAGACTCTTGGTCTTTTATTTTCCCGTCCCTTTCATTTTCCTGTCGAAATACTACCTGTCGTTAATGTTGATCAAAAGCATAAGAAAAGTCAGGCAAGAAAGCCGAGCTGAAATATTCTCTCTCACATGTTTGATTTCCCAAATCAGAAAAGCAGCTCCTCTCCGCCGACGTGTTGCGATCGATCAGCTACGCTATCCTCCGCGGAGACCCTCGCCGCCGCCTGCAGCTTAGATGTTCCGCCGTCCGGAAAGCTCAGGACACAGAACCACGTCGACTCGCTGTACGCAGCGCTCGACGGATGCATCAACGACCTCGAAGTAATCCGAAGGTCCGGCGATGATAGTTGGACCACCGCGTCGTCGGGCATGAGAGAGTCAGGTCAGTGGATTTTTCACTATTTTTTTATGGGCTATCAAAGTCAAAAGGTTGAGCTGTAAATTGAAGCTTCAATGTATATGATTTCGTTGAGCATTTGATGCCTGCAGTTGTCGAAGTAATCTGAAGGTCAGGTGATGATAGTGGGACCACCGCGCCGTCGGGCAAGAGAGAGTCAGTTCAGTAGATTTTTTACTATTTTTTGTTTTTTGGGCTATCAAAATCAAAAGCTTGAGCTGCAAATTGAAGCTTCAATGTATATGATTCCGCTGAGCGTTTGATGTCTGCTGCTGTTGTAATGGGAACAAGAGGACGAGGCATAATTAAAAGGTTGTAAGGCCCTGATAAAAATCTCTTGCATTATCCTAATATTTATTGATTGACAGCGTATTGCAAGGTAGTGTGAGCGAGTATTGCTTCCATCATTGTAAAACAGCACCAGTCGTCATCGTCCCAGGAATAGGTAATTCACCCAGAAAGGGCGAAAGGTAATTCACCCAACAATGTTCATCAATGGTTGCTTCCCTTGCCTTGAAATAGAAGCAATTTAGACAAAGTAATGGAATTTTGAAATATTTTCTGACAGATAATAAAGTCCTCAGGTAATTTACCCACAATGTTCATCAATGGTTGCTTCCCTCGCCTTGAAATATAATCAAATTAGAAAAAGTAATTGAATTTTGAAATATTTTCTAACAGATAAAAAAGCCCTCGATATGTTTTATGTGGATCTTAGCTCCCGTGCAAGCAGCGATTTAATAGATCCCGTGATTGGTCGTGAGACCGAAGTGGAGAGAGTCGTTCGGATTCTTTGCCGAAGAACGAAAAGTAAATCCTATGCTTCTCGGCGAGGCTGGGGTTGGTAAGACGGCCATTGCCGAAGGATTGGCTAAGAGGATTGCTGAGGGAAAAGTACCATATTCTCTCATGGTGAGTTCTCCTCATTTTTCTTTAATTTTATTTTTGCTATGTAATTGTGAGTTATGCTTATGTTATTGTTTCAAATTATGCAGAAATAGCGCATTAGACATAGGCCTTCTTCTTGCGGGTGTTAAGGAGAGGGGCGAATTTGGAAGGTCGAGTGTCCAACTTAATAAAGGAGATTAAGAATTCAGGTGAGCGCTTCCTTCTGACAACTTATATATCTGTGGACTATGATTTGCAATCATTCTATGATAAGCTTTATGGGGCTCGACATTTTTTCAGGAGATGTGATTCTCTTCATCGATGAGGTCCACACACTCATTGGCTCGGGAACAGCTGGACGGGGAAATAAAGGGTCGGGCCTCGACATGGCCAATTTGTTGAAGCCAGCGCTCGGCCGAGAATTGCAGGTTAAAAAACATCGTCGAGTTTGTCATCTTTTCTTGAGACGTTAAAGATTGATTTTATTCTAAATTATTAGAATGCCTTTTATTTCGTTGCAGTGCGTCGCGGTGACAACTATGGACGAATATAGGTCGCATTTTGAGAAGGATAAAGCGTTTGCTCGAAGGTTTCAACCCGTTCTTATCAATGAGCCAAGCGAGGTAAGAACCGATAACAACTTCAGATCGATAAAATTTCCCCCTCCCTTTACCTATTCCAAATTCGCTCTAGCATGTTTATTTTTTTAAAGAGATATATTCAGGAAGATGCAGTGAACATACTGTTGGACTTGCGTGAAACGTACGAGGCCCATCACCGATGCGTATACAAATTAGAGGCATTCAACGCCGCAGTTCATCTCTCCGCTCAGTACATTCCTGATAGACACCTTCCCGACAAAGCCATCGACTTAATAGATGAGGCTGGAAGCAGAGCTCGCATGGAGGCGTGTAAGAGGAGAAACGAACAACAAACTTCGGTACTTTCGAAATCGCCCAGCGACTATTGGCACGATATTAGATCCGCACAACCCATGCACGTAAGATATTTATATTTTTCCTTCGCCTGAATTATCAAAGTTGATGTCTGATAACCGACTTAACTCATTCTCATAAATATTCTCTTACAAGCGTCGGTCGCTGGACCTGAAGATATAGCTGTTGTCACCTCCTTATGGTCGGGAATCCCCGTAAGAAAGCTCACGGCCGACGAAAGGATGCTTCTAATCGGCCTCGAGGAGCAGCTCAAGAAAAGTGTGGTGGCCCAAAACGAAGTAGTTTCCGCCATATCGCAAGTGGTAAAGACGGGCCGCGTTGGCTTAAAGGATCCCGACAGGCCAATCGCGGCTATGCTCTTCTGTGGTCCCACTGGCGTCGGGAAAACCGACCTGACCAAAGCGCTGGCGGCGAGTTACTTTGGCTCGGTAAGAATTGTGACATTGTGTTCATCTTATGACGTAGCAGAGGCTGGGGAAGAATCTGTAATAGAGTGGAGCAAAGGCAAAGGATCAGCAGCTTAGGTTGGTTTCATTTCACTTTCTTTTTTTTCTGATAGGTGTGTGTATGGATTTGAGATATTGTTAAGGTTTCACTTTTATCTGTGCTGTATGAAAAGTTTCTTCTTTCCATTTTGATTTTGAATTTTCTCTTTTCCGACAATTTCTACGGTAAAATGTAAAATCCGGCAATTTTCATCCAAAATCATGTAAGCTTAGTTTTCCACATTTTTCTATGATGCATCAGTGTGGATGAACTAAGAAAGCTTCTACAAGATAAGGATGCATATCGGAGGTTCCTGCAACAACCTTTGTTGATTTGAACGACAGAGAGTTGGCAGATTTTGAAGAATTGCTGCTCTTAACAGATGCTGGGAACTTTTTGTTTGAGGGGTTTTGCTGTGGAGAAGCAATATTGGCTTCGAATATGCCGGAGTATCTCTAGCCTTGGGTAATAGTATGAAAAAATTGAAGTGAAATGGATGTGTAGTTAGATGTTAAGGCATAGAAGATTCGTCATCCATTTCATTATTAGCAGACCAAGGTCTTTGGGTCGGTTACAATGGGAGCGTAGATGCGAGTGAAAATTCCCTTCCTCGGTAGTTTTAAATTGACATATTATCGGTCCCAAACGACATGCTCATGATACCTATAGAATCAGAAATGAATTTGGCAACTCAACGAGCAACAGATATGTGAACAAGGTACCACTTGCTTCACAGATTCTTGATGTTCGGAGGAATCAAAAGCTTGAGATGGTCAAAGCTCTTAATAAGGAGAAAGCAAGATACAGTATGACTCGCACCAGTAAGACTGTCGAACCAGTAAGATTGCAGGGCTGCACGATTGAACGACTATTGAACTTAATATAACTCTCTAAGTGATGTTGTGACATGTATCTATAGTTGCATACTATCTAATATATTTATATGGTCTAAGTAATATATATTATGACAGATATTAATGAGCAGTCTTGCGGTAAATCATTAATAACAATCATACAATATGTAATGCACATGCACTCATCATCCAACTAATGAAATGCACATTCATAGTAATTGCGCATATAATCCTGCATAGTGGCTCAAGTTCTACCAATCAAGGGCGATCCACGGTAGCAATACTGATTTTTTTGCTTTTATTGTTGCAATAATGAATCATGTCTTTACTAAACAATGTCGTACAAAAACTCATAATGAATCCACGGTAGTAAACTTTTTTGTTCCCCTATTCAGAATTGCATCGAATAAGTTGTTGTTACATTATTTCTATTGTTTTCGAGAGTTGAAAATCTTCAGTTTTAGTCGTAAGATCCGAATCTTGCCTCCGAAGGGAAATAACAAGCTTATGTTGTGCGGTATCTATTTAAGATCTGCTATCATTGAAGCTCTTATTTGTGTAATTTATCTTCGATTTGCTAGCCGATTATGTGTAAAATCGGTTCTTTCGGGGAAATTGATCTGAGATTCTTTTTTTTTATTTCTACAGTTCAATACACCAAATGAATTATGCAGGCGGAAAAAAGAAAATAAAACATGGCACTGGACAATAATTATTATCCTCTCTGTATGATTATCCTTTCGTGTTGATTTTCTTTTAATGTTTACCAAATATCTTTTATTAGCCCAGGAACTGATACTTTGAAATGTTCATGTGAGTTTTTTCCTCATGTCATTTTGAGTGTTGTTTCATTTATCTATTTTTCAGAGATATTTTTAGCTAATTCAATTAACTTTATATATTTTTTGGCAAATTCCTAAATTTGTTTATGCAGTCTTACAGCTTGAAGTCTTACATCTTTTGAGGCATATATAGCAGTCTTACAAATGGTTGGAGTCTCCCATTGCAAGTCAAGCAGTTGTGCAAGTCTGCATTCTTGCGAAATTTGCAGTCGTTCTCCCAAGCTCGCAGTTGTGCAAGTTCGAGGTCTTACACTGCTGCAGACATACAAATTTCTTAATAGTGATTGTAGATACTCCTCAAAAGAGTCGCTCCAGTGACTACTTTTGATTTTATTTCTTATTTCTGTCATGTAACAGTTTCAATTATTTTCATACTTTGTTTTTTACTTTTTTATAATTAATGCTAAACGATTATATCTTTTTTGTCTCATAGGTCTACTGATGATTGAAAGCAGATTCTGCAGCCTGGAGGAGTTGGCATATCATATGCGTATATCTTCTTTGCTTGATTATTAAGAGTTAAGGTTGTAAAAACCCCTGAGACGCTTCTTCCAATTTGCAGTATCGGATTATTGACATATATCACCCCCACCTCTTCAGGTTTCTCACAATGCACTCCAATTCAAACCCCACATTCTCTATCTTCACATATGTCACCTTGGACAATGACCACGCCTCGCCGACGTGTTCGAGGCAACATCAAGGGTCATCATTCTAAGGAACTTTTCAACGTTTCATTGACTTACGGGTTATGCTAGGGTGGCAAGCTTCTCGAAGGTTAAGATCTTTGATAACAATGCTGGCCAACTGTAAGGAGGACGGAATCGTCCATGACTGCCTTTACAAGAGCCGTCGGATTAGACAACTGTGTCTGAGGATAGTGAAAACAAAGCAAAGGAAGCAAGGAAGAAGTTCGATGAAATACGTGAGAGAGGGATTCCACCGAGCATTGTAGTTTATGCGGGCTTCATTAGCGGCCTAGCCCGAGATGACGACATTAAATGGGCGGTCAGGCTGATGATTGAGGTTGAAGATCCGAGGTATGCCTACCATTACTTTTATGTTTTCTTTTCCTATTTGTTGTGTTTTGCATTGATGTCTTTGTGTGCGAAGGCTGGGGTTATGATAGGATAATTTGGGCGTGTAGCGAATCATCATGAAGTGTAACATGAAAATATGTCAAGATATTGTTTTTGTTGTTGTTTGGTTTTGAATTTTTTTGGTTTTTTGCATTTCCTTCATAGAATCTCCATATGCTAAATGTTATATATCGGTCTAGAATGCCCTTTCATTTAAAATGCTTCATCTTTATTTGATCTGCTTGCAATTTCCATATTATTTGAATACATTGTGTGGTATTACTCTCATTGTAATGACTAGGAGAAGCGACTAAGGGCTAATATGGGCCCACAGAAGCTTCAAGAGAATGTCAATGAGCAGTAAGAAAAAGTGAGAGAGAAGGTTAACTATCTATCTAAAAGAGCAAATCATTTAATATTCATGTTTTTTCTTTGATCCATAAGCTTCTAATACATCTTTATGGCAGCAGAGCAGCTGATGGATTTTTTTACGTGATCGTTTTTCATATATAATGTTGCAAACAGCTAGCATCAACCGCAACACATGGGTCAAAAACGCAGTTCACGCTGGGTTTTTTGAGCAGTCTACTCTTAAGGTAATCATTGAGCGGGTGGTCACATAATACAACTATTGAAATGCACATTCATAGTAATTGCGCATATAATCCTCTATAGTGGCTCAAGTTCTACCAATCAGGGGTGATCCACAGTAGCAATACTGATTTTTAGCCTTTGTTGTTGCAATAATGAATCAAGGTACGAAAACTCATAATGTGACGGAATATGGTGATCCTAACCTTTTTTTGTTCCCTTTTCAGAATTGCATCGAATAAGTTGTTGCTATATTATTTCTATTGTTTTCGAGAGTTGGAAATCTTCTTGCTTAGACGTAATATCCGAATCTTGCCTCCGAAGGGAAATAACGAGCTTATGTTGTGCCGTATCTATTTAAGATCTGTTATCATTGAAGCTCTTATTTGTTTAATTTGTTTTCGATTTACTAGCCGATTATGTGTAAAACCGGTTCCTTTGGGGAAATTGATCTGAGATTCTTTTTTTATTTCTACAGTTCAATACACCAAATATGCGCGTGGGACGTTGGATTCATTGTTTGCGCTAAGCAAAGATCTTTCGAAGGTACAATTATTAGAGCACGTGGACCATGTTACGATTTTTGTTGGTTTAGTGATGAAATGTTTGTACTAATAAATTCATATCTTAATTGACTAAGATTTCATTTCTTGCCATGGTGATTGTGAGAGTTCCACTAGCAACTGCATGCTTTATAGGTCAGAAGATGTGTTTGAGTTGGTGAGTTTTTTAATATCCATGATTTAGTTTATGAGTAAAATGTTACACTTCCAAAAAAATATCAAAGGTAGTTCGCCAGGAGTTGGATCATTATTTATATGTGTGATGCATAGTTGCATGTTCATTTTATTTTATTGAATATAGGATAAGGTTAGCGATTTTGGCCATCTTATCTAACTATCTTAGGAAAAATATGATTATATTAAATGTTTAGTAGTTTTTAGAAGCTGTAACGAGCTTTTCAATTTATCTCTGCTTGGGACTCCGTTAATAGTTTACAGCACTTACATAGTAAGCATGGTATAATGTATAGTACAGTTATTTTGTAGAAAAGTGTTGCATGTCTGGCCCGGTGATTAGCCTATCATGATACATAATAGTATTCGTAAGACTATTAATAATATAGCACTATTCTGAAATTCAATATTGTACGACTGCGACACCGATAGTAAATTGCATTATATAATGATAAGATATTAATAATCTTATTGTATGACGGTACTGTTACATGGATGGTAAGGCAATTATTAACATCACTTATCTATGATTGTGATAGTGATCGAAAATTATATTACATAATGATAAGATTGTTAATAATGTTCATGTTGAGCAACTGTTCATTAACAATCTTTATAAAACTAGGCTGCTCGAGTGGCTAAATGTTTTACGATACGTTGGTAAGATGCAAAGTGACATCATTTTGTACGACTTCTTATTAATACCTTCATAAGACTGCGCCCATAGAATAATCAGTCATGCAATTGTATGGTCATACAACACCAACACTATCAAGAGTCTTACTATATATTATGACAAACAATTAGCAATACAGTTTTGCAATAATTTATTAATAACAATCATACAACATGAACTCAATTAAGCAATCTTACAAAGTTGATGTTACTGACAGTCATATAATAATCAATCACAATAATCATTCACGAACAATCGTACAAAGCCGATGGTTATAACATTCTGACAATAATTAGTCGTATAATTACATATGTTTTCGCCCATATGCACAGCGTATCGTGGAGTATTGGTCATCTGTTCCACGGAAAGAGTCGGATTTTATAGTTTTCCAGTGAGTATTAATGAATGTCACAGGATACTATGCATTGTTGATTATAGAAAACAATTGCACGACGCTGAACCTTCGGTTGATCGGGATATGAGATTCTTTGAAAGGGAATTTCAAAAAACACAGCTTATGATACCATATATTCTTCGAGATTTGGGCATGACATACTCGATAATTAACTTCAATGTTTATAGATGAGGTCCCCCATCAGGCGAGAAGGTATTACAAAATCCTTAATGTATTTATTTTTGACAATTACTATTTCGTAAGTTAATTTTTCATTTCTTTTGACTGTACAAATCAGCGGATAATGTGGTGTATACATGTTTCAATCGGCTCTTTCATTGATGTATGCAGACGATGAATTTCCTTTGAATATTGCGTCCCTTAAGAAAATGCAACATAATTAACCGCTTAGGATAACAACTACAGTGATTGCGATCATATTACAAAATATCTTAGAATATATAGTGCGAAGGTTTAAGACCCACGTTTGTGTGACCGAAAGAACGACATTTAAGTTTGTATGATTGCAAAACTATAAGACTGTGGGGCTGCACTACTAAAACATTGTAAGACTGTACGATGCACGGCTATGAGACTTCACTCAGTTATGAGACTACACTACTTAAACATTGTATGACTGTAAGACTGCACAATTAATACTTAAATATTGTAAAACATACGATGCACATTTATCAACTGCACTACTTAGACGTTGTAAGACTGTAAGACTACACAGCTGAGAGACTGTAGAATATGACTTTTTTATTTTTTTATAAAAGGTTTGGATAGTCCTGCAATGATTTTATATTACACAATAAAAAGATTGATCTGTGTGACAAAACCTGGCTAATGAAAGCATTTTGATATTGGACTCAGATAGAACGTGGGATGAAGAAAGAAGATGAACTTGAAGATGATGCAATAGTCAAACATTGTTTGCCATGAAGTCTACAACAATTAGGTGAGAGAGTGCTTAACTAAAGGTATGTATTAAGAACGTAATGCACAACTGTTGTATACTGTTATAATACACTACTGTGGCGTTCCACGACTGTTTCAATAATAGTCGTGCAATAGATTTCGTACAGTCATGCAGTTTCATGCGGGTGTAAAGAGTATGAAGTCTACAACAATTAGGTGAGAGATTGCTTAACTAACGGTATGTAATAAGAACATAATGCACTACTGATGTATACTGTTATAATGCACTACTGCATCGTTCTTACTCCTGTTTCCTGAATTACATGATTGTCTCAATAACAGTCGTGCAATACTTTTCGTACAGTCATCCAGTTTCTTGCGGGTGTAAAGAGTATGTATTGGAACATTTATTCTGATTTCTTTGTTTGAAGTTCTACATAATTATGTTTCTAATTTCATAATCCATGATTAACATTTATTTAGGGTTTGTCCTGTTTTTGCACAACTGTTATTGAAGCATTCGTGTAATTAAGGGTTGGCCCTATTTTTGCACGATTGTTATTGAAGCAGTCGTGCATTTTAACAAACAAGAGGCCGGGCCGTGCATAATTTCAAATGGATCTGAACCATGTAAGAACGTCGCAATAGTGCATTATAACAGTATACAGCAGTCGTGCATTCATATGCAAAATGTTACGGCCGTAAGTGAACATAATCCATGCTTATCGAATAATTATTCGATGAAGATAGGGACATTTTAGACGTAAAGGAAGTAAAAAAATGTTTGACACTGACTTTAGGAGGTTCCATACAATCCATTCAGATATGTTTTTACAGGTTTGACATGTAATTGTAACATCTCATCGGAAACATTATATTGAACCAAATTTATGAACATATTGATAGATTTATTTACTTTGAGCGAAACAGTTTGTCTTATGAATGCATAGAATAACATAGGAAATCTATGAGAATACACTGGCGATGAAGAAACGACTCTTACAGAATTGTTCGCCCACTGCAATACATTAGAACATTATATTCGCACCACTGACAAATATTCAAACATGTCACACAAAAATGTAAACGGTGACACGATTAATAAAAAAGATATCATTATAAAAGTTGTATGAATTACTTAATCACACGAACTTTATTTCATATAACACATTAATATTGACCAAATTCAACCGTGATTACAAATTTTAAGAATGAAAAATGAGATGTAAGAGTTATAAAAAAATACCCTCCCACAGTATATTATTTTTTGCCATTTAGTTGTATAATTGATTAAGTATTTTTTACTACTAGAATTTATATTGATTTGCTGAAGTAACTATAATTGGACTACTGACCATCAAAACTATTGGCAACTTAATGATTCCATAAATATTCTTATTGCAAGATTGAACCAAACTGCGTTTGGATATTGCAAGACCATTATAAAAAAAACATAATAAATATTTAACATGATTGTTAATACAAAATATCAGAGACTATGACAATTGAAATATTTTACATAACACTTTCCAAAACTCTGCCCGACTGTATCATTGCAAAACACCAATGATACATATGATATTTCGAAACCTTAAGAACACTGAACCCTAAGCTATATCATATAAACAACACTGAACCCTTAAGAAGACTTACACAAATGTATTGTAGATAAACCAAGATCTCAAATTCTAATGCATCTCCAATAGATACTCATTACACCCGTGGGAAGCTGCGCAACTGTAAAATAACCTTAAATTAGTGCAACGATAAACAAAACGATGCAGCAGGTACGCATTTATCTTTCAGATTTGAGGTTTGTTTGTCGTCGATGTGTATGTTTTTATTTGTTTATCGTTGCAGGTGCAACATGTACGCATTTATCTTTTAGATTTCAGGTTTGTTTGTGCACCGATTCCCGCCCCTTATAATTTTTTTAAATATTATATATATTTATATAACTATATAGAAACATATATATAATAAATAATAATTATATAGAAAAAATTTATAAATGGGGGACAGTTTTTTTTCCTGAGGCGGGTCTCGGGTCCACTATAAAATAAATAGGCGGGTCTCGTGTCCACTATAAAATAGATGGCCTGATCGCGGATCTCGGGTCTTTCCGATAACAATAGATCTAATAAACTAAAAAATCGCTTAAAAATAACCCGTGCATCACACGGGTCTGAACCTAGTAGGTTATAATAGTTCTATAAGTCATTAGATACTCTTTGGGAGAGTTGTCACCTAGAACAGTTGTCGAGTAAGGAATTATTGGCAAAAAAATCGAACTAGCGAGTGAGACGATTACGTAACATGTTATGCGGGAACTTAGGAAACAATATATACATATATATTTAATAAGGTAAAAATTCTAATAATATTAATTTACTTCATGCCTCGTTTGGATTCCGGATTTCGATTTGAAATCCAGATTTTGCCCAAATCCGAGGAGAAACCCAAACTCTTATAATTCGTCGGATTTGAAATTCCGTACCAAATGGTCTGTTTTCAACACGAATGACGTGATAATCCGGAGTTTTCACTGTGAACAGTTCTTTATTTTTTTAGTTAGAAATCCAAAGCCGAGCACGTAACGAGTTTTCATAATTGATAATAATAATAATAGTAATAATAATAATATTAATAATGATAATAATAATAATAATAATTAGGCGGTGTACGATGATGTGGCGACCCTACTTCCTAATTAAATTAGTTGGCGGATTTCCGCAACAGAAGTCGCGGAGGACCCGATTTATTAAAAACTCTTAATAAAATAATATACATAATATATCAAAGGTCGGGTTTTACAAAAGTCGTTACTATATACATCGGCCGAAGCCTCAAAATCTAACCCGACTAAACTAAACTACGCCTCTCCACAGGTCGCGTCCCATGTACCGCTCCGCCCTCAAAAGCCCGTGGAGTCACCGCCGCCAGCCCGCCTACAGCTAACCCTGACACTCATCGGTGTCGGGCGCAGTCTCACCTATAAAATAAAACCCTGAGCAAAAACGCCCAGTAGGTGGTAGTAAAAACATGCAATGCGTATGTGTGCGTGCACTCAACCCAATCCCATGTCCTCTCACATGAAATATGCACGCTCGACCTAGCACACGTCTCATCACATATCAGGGCCCTAGGCTAGACTCGGCACCCACGCGCGCATGGCAAGGTACGCCATAATCATGCGGTAGCCCACGCCGGCCTCGCCGGGTCGCTCCCTCCGCACACAATCTCATCCCGACGGTGTTACACCTCGGTGTAACGCCCCGAGTAGTCTACCACTACCCGGGTAGACAGGAATCTCACATCTGTCTGCCGTCCCTGAGCCAAATAGTAACCGGTGGTGTACACCTCGGGTGGCTCAATCCCGAGTAGATGGGTGTCGCAAACCCCCTCTCCCACCAGGTGCCCTATCGAGTCTAGACCTGACTACCAACATCGGTAACTCTACCCCACTCATCCGACACCGTAAGGCGTCACCGTATGAATACGGTACATCATCATCACTCTCACCCGTGCATGTCGTGATATGCACATAAAAATCAATCACATGAACACATCACATTTCTTACAATAGTAAATAGTAAAACACGGAAAATATTATATTTTATTAAAATTCGATACTAGGCCGAAGGTTTTAAAATCCCAAAATATTATTTATACTTTAAAATATGGGTTGACTCTATTTATATATCATAATACGAAAGTATTTTATTTTAAAATTAACTTGGGCTGAAAATAATCTTATTTAAACTATTTGGGGCCAAAATAGGGCAAAAGCCCAAAATTAAATCGCTGGTCAAAGCCCAGGTCAATAATCGCCCGAAACCCACATTTAAAAGCTGGTCAACCCGCGAAACTATCGGGTCAACACCCGACTTCGCGAAATCACTCGCGCTTCGCGAATCGCCGTTTTAAAACTTGGTCAACCCGCAAACTTCGAGTCAAAATTCAAATTCGCAAAACCATCGCCGAATTCGCAAATCGTTCGATTAGGCCCGCGAAATCCACTTTGAAGCCCGCGCGAAGCCCGACGTCACTCACAGGAATCACCCCGCGAAATTAAGTCGGCCCGCGAAACTCAAAATCGGCCCGCGACTTATCTCACAATTCGCAAAGCAGCTTCAACCCGCGAAATCCCAATTTTGACCCGCGAAAACCATTTCACTCACACAGTTCGCAAAATACTTGGGCCCGCGAAACACTTGCGCGACCCGTAAATCAATTCGGCCAATTCTACTTTCCTTTAAAATAATTTCTCACCCGATTCGCAAAATAACACGGCCCGCAAAGTTTTTCTCTCTCTCACGATTCGCAAAGTAAAGAATGGCCCGCTAACTTAAAATCAACCCGCAAACCATCTACACCTAATTCGCAAATTATTCCAACCCGCAAAACATATCATTTCCCGATTCGCAAAACTCCCAATTCACGAATCCAACCCGCAAAACACCAAATTTTCATTGTTTCTACTACATATTTCGCGAATCATGAACGAACCCTAATTTTCCAGAAATTTAACAAGTTCATCGTCACATAAACACATCAGTTAACTCATCTAGCCCAAGAACTCATATATTGAGTTCGAAATCACTTCATAGCACATAATAACATACCACGAAAATTAATAAAAATCATAAAACTTAAAAGTATAAATTCGAATGGCCTTCCAATCGAATTCTGATAATTTTACGGAATGTAATACGCTTTAAAAAGGGTTTGTAGGGGTATAAACCACCTACCTATCCTCCAAGCTAAATTTCGACTGATTTCTTGGCTTGAAGATCGACGTGAGCTCGAGCTTGCTCAAATCTGCTCTTCCTTCGTTCGCCACTATTATATCAAACATATTAACTAATCCCTTTAACCAAAGAAATAATTATATGAGTTTATAGATTGGAATTCTCACCTCCTTAGTTCGACTCCTTTCCTTTCTTGATTTTTGCCTAATTCCTTTCCTTTTGCTCTACTCACGATGATCGAAGGTTTGAGAAATGAGTTTTTCTTTTTATTTGGCTTCGTTGGTTTGATGGCTTGTAAGTGAGGTTTTCTTCTCAATTACCACGCTTTTCCCTTAGCCAAATAAGGATTATTTTATGCAAAATATCTAATAAAAGTATGGCACTAGGCGTGGGCTTCCCTTAGTTTAAGGAAGCTTGTCCCTATCCCTTTATTTAATTCATTTGGACCAACTAGTTGTCTTGGGCTTTGATAATTTAATTTGGGCTCTACTATAATTTGATATTTTATTTCTTGGGCTTCCTAATCAATTTCGGCCCAACCAACATTTTCGGCTCGCTCCCAAAAATTCGATTTCGTTCGACAATTATCTTCATTAATTTCGAATATTACAAAAATAATCCCGTATTAATTTTACGGGTATTACATCCTCCCCCTCTTACAGAAATTTCGTCCCCGAAATTTAAGTCGTCGTAAATAACTCGGGGTACTTTTCTCTCATCTCATCTTCTCGCTCCCAAGTGGCTTCCTCTATTGTCTGGTTCCGCCACAAGACCTTTACTAGGGGGATATTCTTATTTCGTAGTCGCTTCACCTCATACATTAAAATCTCTACCGGCCTTTCTTCATAGCTTAGATCCGGTCTCAATTGTTGATGAAGCGTCTCGCTTCGTAGCACATGACTTGGATCCGAAACGTACTTCCGTAACGTAGATACATGGAAGACGTCATGGACTTGTGCTAGTGAAGTAGGCAGTTCTAGCTGGTACGCTACTTCACCGACCCTTTTCAAAATATGGAAGGGTCCTATGTATCTCGGACTCAACTTTCCTTTCCGTCCGAATCTCTTAACTCCTTTCATCGGTGATATTTTCAAGAAGACTTGATCGCCTTCTTCAAATTTCAACGGCCTTCGTCTCTTATCAGCGTAACTCTTCTGACGACTTTGGGCCGTTTGCATCCTCTCCCGAATTTTACTAACAGCTTCGGTCATCTCACGAACCATTTCAGGACCTAATAGCGCCTTCTCGCCGATTTCATCCCAATGTACTGGGGATCGGCATTTACGCCCATACAAGGCTTCGTAAGGTGCCATCCCGATCGTCGCTTGAAAGCTGTTGTTATACGAAAATTCAATCAATGGGAGGTACTTACTCCAACTTCCTCGGAAATCCAGAACACACGCCCTTAACATATCTTCGAGCGTCTGGATCGTCCTTTCCGATTGTCCGTCCGTCTGGGGATGATAGGCTGAACTAAACGACAGTTTGGTCCCTAACGCCTTCTGTAAGCTCCCCCAGAATTGAGATAGAAATCTTGAATCGCGATCGGAAACGATCGACATCGGAATCCCATGTAGTCTCACTATTTCTTGAATGTACAGTTCTGCGAACTTCTCCATGGGATATGTCTGGTTGATCGGTAGAAAGTGGGCAGATTTCGTTAATCTATCAACGACTACCCAAATTGCATCATGTCCTTTCACCGTCTTGGGTAATCCGACGACAAAATCCATGGTTATGTGGTCCCACTTCCACTCGGGAACCGTCAACGGTTGCAACATTCCTGCCGGCCTTTGGTGTTCTGCCTTGATCTGTTGACAAGTCAGACATCGGCTTACGAAAGTAGCGACATCTCTCTTCATTCCTGGCCACCAGTAATTCGTTCGCAAATCCCGATACATCTTCGTGGCACCAGGATGCACTGAGTAGATTGTCGCATGTGCCTCTGTCATCAGCGTCCGACGGATTTCTTCATCTTTAGGCACGTACAACCGATTTCTGAATCGTAAGCTGCCGTCTTCTCGAAATTCAAAGTCTGACGGGACATTTTCATCTTGTTCATCTCGAACCTTCAAATACAGCTCGTCTACTTTTTGCACTTCGATGATCCGATCTAACAGCGTCGGTTTGAGAGTCAGCGCTGCCAATCTCGTCTCAATCTCCCCGAAGTGAACTACTTCAACTCCGAGTTGGCACAATTCGGTATTCACAGCTTTCCGGCTCAACGCGTCTGCGACTACATTAGCTTTTCCTGGGTGATAATTTATCACGCAGTCGTAGTCCTTCACTAGTTCGAGCCAGCGTCTTTGCCTCATATTCAACTCCTTCTGTGTGAAGAAGTACTTCAGGCTCTTGTGATCTGTAAAGATCTCGCACTTTCTCCATACAGATAGTGTCGCCAGATTTTGAGAGCAAACACTACTGCGGCGAGTTCAAGATCATGGGTGGGATAATTCTTCTCGTACGGCTTCAACTGTCGGGAGGCGTAAGCAATTACCTTCCCGTTCTGCATTAACACGCACCCCAAGCCGTTCTTCGAGGCGTCACTATACACCGAGAATCCTTCAGTGCCCGACGGTATTGCTAAAACTGGAGCAGTCGTCAGTCTCTTCTTCAACTCCTGGAAACTTTGCTCGCACTGTTCAGTCCATTTGAACGAGACATTCTTCTTTGTCAGGTTTGTGAGCGTTGAGGCAATGCTGGAAAAGTCTTTGATAAACTTCCGATAATATCCAGCAAGCCCGAGAAAACTCCTTACTTCAGTGGGAGTGGTCGGTCGTGGCCAATTTTCTATTGCCTCAATCTTGCTAGGGTCCACCGAAATTCCGCTCCCCGAAATGATGTGCCCCAGAAAGGCCACTTGTTCCAACCAAAATTCGCATTTCTTAAACTTAGCGAACAGCTGTTTCTCCCGAAGAATTCCAAGGACCGTTCTCAGATGTTCTTCGTGTTCTTCCTTCGTCTTCGAGTATACGAGGATATCATCGATAAACACTATAACGAAACGGTCTAGGAACTCCTTAAATACTCGATTCATCAGATCCATGAAAGCGGCAGGAGCATTCGTAAGCCCGAAAGGCATGACCAAGAATTCGTAGTGGCCGTACCTCGTGCTGAACGCAGTTTTCGGGACATCCTTTTCACGAATTTTCAACTGATGATAACCGGAACGCAGGTCGATCTTTGAGAACACCGTTGCCCCTTGTAATTGATCGAATAAATCATCTATCCTCGGTAAGGGGTACTTGTTCTTTATCGTGATTTTATTGAGTTCACGATAATCTATACACAATCTCATCGACCCGTCTTTCTTCTTTACGAAAAGTACCGGGGCTCCCCAGGGCGAGAAACTGGGCTGAATAAAACCCTTTTGCAACAGTTCTTCCAATTGCTCCTTCAATTCCCGCAATTCATTCGGTGCTAATCGATACGGGGCCTTAGAAATGGGGGCAGCTCCGGGCACAAGATCGATTACGAATTCAATCTCCCGATCCGGCGGTAATCCCGGGAGATCCTCGGGAAACACATCGGGATACTCCTTTACTATAGGAACTTTTTCTAGCTTTGGCTGAGGAGATTCTTCGGCTTTCACCGCAAAGATCAAAAATGCTTCGCAACCCGTATTCACGAGTCGCTGAGCTTTCAAAGCAGAGATCCTAGGGATTGTTTTATTGTTCACCTTTCCCGAAAATTCAAACTCGCCTCCCTCGGTCGATTGAAACCTAACTACTTTCTTCGCACAGTCTATGATTGCTCCGTACTTCGAGAGCCAATCCATCCCGAATATGATGTCGTAATCATTCATCGGAATCACTATCAAATCTACATTCAATTCCCGACCCTCAATTCTCACAGGACAGTTTCCTACTACTAAGTTCGTCCTAGTTGGGTCTCCGTGGGGCAAGGAAACTATATAGTTGCACGAAGAATGGGTAGGATATATTCCCGCCCGGGTCACAAAACTGGCCGACACAAACGAATGTGTGGCTCCGGAGTCAATCAGAATGGAAGTCGGTACGTGAAAGATGTTCAACGTACCAGTCACTACGGCTGGATTCGCCTCCGCCTCCTCATTCGTCAATGTGAAAACTCTCGCAGACACTGGTGGAGGTCGAATCAGTTTCTGTGGTTGATTCTGTGGTAGAGGCTGACCCTTCGTGCAGTTCCATGCTATATGTCCGGTCTCTCCACATCGAAAGCATTGAAGACTCTGTCCCGGCCGAGGTCCGTAGCAGACGCCAAAGTGGTTCCGCCCGCATTGTTGGCATTGGGGCGCCGGGTTCGGTGGTCGATTAGGGACGTTGGTCGGTCCCTGATAAGTGTTCGGGCGCCACATCTGCTGACCCGCTCGATTTCCTCTATTCTTCGGGCCCTTGCCGAAGAATGGGCGTTTCTGACTGCTTCCGCCTTGCTGAGCCTCCCTCTTCCGGTTCACTTCCTGAGCTTCCCTTACTACACCTTCTGCCTGCTCAGCAATTAAGGCCCGTTCTGTTGCCTGACGAAATTCCAGCTGGCGCACACCTGCCACGCTGAGGTCTCGGTAGAATTCGGGTTTCAGTCCCCGAAGGAATCTCGTAACTTTGAGAGCGTTCGTTGCTACGAGATGAGGAGCGAAGCGGGATAACTCCTCGAACTTGCGAATGTATTCAGCAACTGGCATTCGCCCTTGTTTCAGGTTCATGAACTCGTACATCCGCTGCTCTTGGTCGTGAGCAGTGAAGTACTTTTCGTAGAATAATTCTCTGAAACGCTCCCACGTCATAGCAGCGGGATCTTCTAACACCTTCACGGTGTTCCACCAGAATCGCGCGCTTCCCCGAAGTAGGGAAACGGCGCACAACACTTTCTCGTTGTTCGGCACGCGACTATATACGAAAAGGTCTTCAATCGTGCCGATCCAATCTTCAGCCACCGCAGGGTTAGTGGCCTCGGCGAAATTTGGAGGATTGAGTTTGCGAAACCTCTCCCCGATAATTTCCACACGATCGGGCTGCGGGGAGGAACGGTGCTCAGATGAGCTTTGGTGATTTATGAGGTTGTTGATTTGGTCTGACTGTCGTTGGATTAATTCAGTCAACCGTCGGATAGTGTCGTGTTCAGGAGTCGGGGACTCAGGTTCGTCCCGTCGACTCGTTTCTCCTACGAACTCTCGTCTAGGTCTTCCTCTCGACATTCTCGAATGCTAGCTAGCGCACATAAACGAACACATATCAACTCACATAATCACAATAGCATATAACACTTACAGGCAAGGCTGGTTCTCCCGGCTTCTGAGCGGCGGTACATGGACAGTCTTCAGAACCTAAAACCTAACGCTCTGATACCACCTGTGGCGACCCTACTTCCTAATTAAATTAGTTGGCGGATTTCCGCAACAGAAGTCGCGGAGGACCCGATTTATTAAAAACTCTTAATAAAATAATATACATAATATATCAAAGGTCGGGTTTTACAAAAGTCGTTACTATATACATCGGCCGAAGCCTCAAAATCTAACCCGACTAAACTAAACTACGCCTCTCCACAGGTCGCGTCCCATGTACCGCTCCGCCCTCAAAAGCCCGTGGAGTCACCGCCGCCAGCCCGCCTACAGCTAACCCTGACACTCATCGGTGTCGGGCGCAGTCTCACCTATAAAATAAAACCCTGAGCAAAAACGCCCAGTAGGTGGTAGTAAAAACATGCAATGCGTATGTGTGCGTGCACTCAACCCAATCCCATGTCCTCTCACATGAAATATGCACGCTCGACCTAGCACACGTCTCATCACATATCAGGGCCCTAGGCTAGACTCGGCACCCACGCGCGCATGGCAAGGTACGCCATAATCATGCGGTAGCCCACGCCGGCCTCGCCGGGTCGCTCCCTCCGCACACAATCTCATCCCGACGGTGTTACACCTCGGTGTAACGCCCCGAGTAGTCTACCACTACCCGGGTAGACAGGAATCTCACATCTGTCTGCCGTCCCTGAGCCAAATAGTAACCGGTGGTGTACACCTCGGGTGGCTCAATCCCGAGTAGATGGGTGTCGCAAACCCCCTCTCCCACCAGGTGCCCTATCGAGTCTAGACCTGACTACCAACATCGGTAACTCTACCCCACTCATCCGACACCGTAAGGCGTCACCGTATGAATACGGTACATCATCATCACTCTCACCCGTGCATGTCGTGATATGCACATAAAAATCAATCACATGAACACATCACATTTCTTACAATAGTAAATAGTAAAACACGGAAAATATTATATTTTATTAAAATTCGATACTAGGCCGAAGGTTTTAAAATCCCAAAATATTATTTATACTTTAAAATATGGGTTGACTCTATTTATATATCATAATACGAAAGTATTTTATTTTAAAATTAACTTGGGCTGAAAATAATCTTATTTAAACTATTTGGGGCCAAAATAGGGCAAAAGCCCAAAATTAAATCGCTGGTCAAAGCCCAGGTCAATAATCGCCCGAAACCCACATTTAAAAGCTGGTCAACCCGCGAAACTATCGGGTCAACACCCGACTTCGCGAAATCACTCGCGCTTCGCGAATCGCCGTTTTAAAACTTGGTCAACCCGCAAACTTCGAGTCAAAATTCAAATTCGCAAAACCATCGCCGAATTCGCAAATCGTTCGATTAGGCCCGCGAAATCCACTTTGAAGCCCGCGCGAAGCCCGACGTCACTCACAGGAATCACCCCGCGAAATTAAGTCGGCCCGCGAAACTCAAAATCGGCCCGCGACTTATCTCACAATTCGCAAAGCAGCTTCAACCCGCGAAATCCCAATTTTGACCCGCGAAAACCATTTCACTCACACAGTTCGCAAAATACTTGGGCCCGCGAAACACTTGCGCGACCCGTAAATCAATTCGGCCAATTCTACTTTCCTTTAAAATAATTTCTCACCCGATTCGCAAAATAACACGGCCCGCAAAGTTTTTCTCTCTCTCACGATTCGCAAAGTAAAGAATGGCCCGCTAACTTAAAATCAACCCGCAAACCATCTACACCTAATTCGCAAATTATTCCAACCCGCAAAACATATCATTTCCCGATTCGCAAAACTCCCAATTCACGAATCCAACCCGCAAAACACCAAATTTTCATTGTTTCTACTACATATTTCGCGAATCATGAACGAACCCTAATTTTCCAGAAATTTAACAAGTTCATCGTCACATAAACACATCAGTTAACTCATCTAGCCCAAGAACTCATATATTGAGTTCGAAATCACTTCATAGCACATAATAACATACCACGAAAATTAATAAAAATCATAAAACTTAAAAGTATAAATTCGAATGGCCTTCCAATCGAATTCTGATAATTTTACGGAATGTAATACGCTTTAAAAAGGGTTTGTAGGGGTATAAACCACCTACCTATCCTCCAAGCTAAATTTCGACTGATTTCTTGGCTTGAAGATCGACGTGAGCTCGAGCTTGCTCAAAATCTGCTCTTCCTTCGTTCGCCACTATTATATCAAACATATTAACTAATCCTTTAACCAAAGAAATAATTATATGAGTTTATAGATTGGAATTCTCACCTCCTTAGTTCGACTCCTTTCCTTTCTTGATTTTTGCCTAATTCCTTTCCTTTTGCTCTACTCACGATGATCGAAGGTTTGAGAAATGAGTTTTTCTTTTTATTTGGCTTCGTTGGTTTGATGGCTTGTAAGTGAGGTTTTCTTCTCAATTACCACGCTTTTCCCTTAGCCAAATAAGGATTATTTTATGCAAAATATCTAATAAAAGTATGGCACTAGGCGTGGGCTTCCCTTAGTTTAAGGAAGCTTGTCCCTATCCCTTTATTTAATTCATTTGGACCAACTAGTTGTCTTGGGCTTTGATAATTTAATTTGGGCTCTACTATAATTTGATATTTTATTTCTTGGGCTTCCTAATCAATTTCGGCCCAACCAACATTTTCGGCTCGCTCCCAAAAATTCGATTTCGTTCGACAATTATCTTCATTAATTTCGAATATTACAAAAATAATCCCGTATTAATTTTACGGGTATTACAGATGAGTTGAGCAGATTCGCAAGCTCGATGAGCCCACTCGAGCTCGTCATAGATTCACGAATGAGTCGGCTCGAGCTCGAGCTCACTCGTGGGCACTCGCAAGCTCGCAAGCCGGCTCACGAGCTTGTTTTTTTATATTATTCATGATTTTTATTTTATTTTATTTTATACTTTTTTAAATTATTTTAGAAAAAGTTAGAAATCGAGTTCGACGAGCTTCACGAGCTCGAGTCGAGATCTGTTTTGAAATCCGAATTTCGAAATCCTAATGTTTGCCAAACAGTGAATTTGGATTTCAAATTACGATTTTGAAATGGTGATTTCGTTCAAATATGCGAATCCAAACTCACTTTAAGGGAAAATGTGGATTTGTTTGGATCGGATGCCACCTCATGCGTTCAAGATGAACTTATCAAGCACAAAAGTTCACACGTCCCCGCTTCTCACCTCATTAAAGCACGGCATTTTCACTCTTCCATCTACCAATTCAGCTTCAAAACATCCTCCAAGGGTTCCTAGAAACATCATAACAAGTACAATAAAATCTTAAGTTGAAAGCAAGGACGAGGGGTAGAGTAGAAAGGCTTAAGAGATCATAGTATTGAGGAATCACTTAGCATGATTCTAGGAATTATATTCATGATTCTAGGAATTATTTTACTTAATTGTAGATTTGATTCTAGGAGTGATTCTAGCAATCACACTTATGATCGTATTCAATTCTGTTGTATATAATAGGTCCTATTGTATCATTATCGAACACATAGAAATCATTAAACATAATATCATTATTTTTCTTCTTTTGGTATCAGAGCTAATTTCCATGGCGACACCAACCATGCCCGCACCAACGAAGCTTCCCGATGTTTCCTCCCCATTTTTCACACACCCATCCGGTCATCCCGGCATGTTAATAGTCCCAAAAGCACAGATCCTCACAGGCAACAACTACTCGGGGTGGTCACGAGCCATGATACGTGCCTTAAATGCAAAAAATAAGGTTGGTTCGTGGATGGATAGGTTGAGAAACCGGGCGCAGAAGATCCAAACCTTCACTGGTGGAAGATTTGTAACAACATGGTTGCGGCTTGGATGTCTAATTCACTTGACAAGGTTCTACAAAACAGCGTAGTCATGGCAATTGACGCCAAGGCTATGTGGGATGAATTGCGTGATCGATTTTGTCAAGGGAACGCAACTCGTGTGCATCAAATCAAGACTGAGTTAAGCCTCCATCATCAAGATGGAAAGACTGTAATCGAGTATTTTACAACCCTAAAGTGCTTATGGGACGAGCTCGCAGATTACTCGGACCCGCTCGATTACACTTGTCCGGCGGCTGCTAAGTACGCAGCGAAGGAGGAGGCGGAGAAAATCCACCAATTTTTTATGGGTCTCAATACTGAGACATTTGGCTATATTTGATCCCAGATCCTCAGCATGCCTGCACTTCCACCTATGACCAAGGTATATGCTTTGGTTATACAAGAAGAACGTCAACGTGCCGTGAATCGTGATCGTGAATTACGAGACACGTCTGTAGGTTTCCATGCTAGCCGAGGAGTAGGACGAGACGGAAAGCCGCAATGTGACCATTGCGGAAAATTGGGCCACATGAAGGCCCGTTGTTACGAGGTTATTGGGTATCCAGACCATTGGGTGATTCGTCGCGACAGCACGGGGCGAAAGCATTCAAACAAGAATTCAAACAATGGCAATCGTGGTAAGCAGTCACAACGTCCTACCAATGAGAAGGGGGCAGTAGCACATGCCGCATGCATGGTAGCTAATGAGGTAAATGCGACGAGCAGTGGAGGTCGACAACTCTCTGACATTGAGTACCAACAATTTCTTTGGCTGCTCAGAAATCTCAAACCAGCCACATGCGGACGAACCTTTAGAAGGTAACATTAAATATTCTGATGACTTCTGGATCCTCGATTCAGGAGCATCCGAACACATGACCGGACGACTTCCTCTCTTAGCCAATCGAGTACAGATAGAGGGTCCAATCACAACGGCCGATGGAAGGATTTCCCATGCTACGATGCGTGGGACCATAAAATTTGGCGATACTTTCACCTTGCGTGACGTTTTATATATTCCAAATTGTTCATGCAATCTCATTTCCATAGGGAAGTTGACGGCCGATATGAATTATTGTGTAACATTTTTCTCTTCTTGGTGCTATATACAGGACCTAACCTCGAGGAGGTGGATTGGAGCGGGTGAGCTTCAACGGGGGGTTTATTGCATCGGTAGAGTAGGAGTTTGTGCGGCCGTTCGGACCGACTCTATGATTAGTATCGATACGTGGCATCGAAGATTAGGTCATCATTCGTCTAAGGTCTTACGTTTGTTATCCAGTATTTCTTCCAATAAAAGTCCCGAGTCTATTTGTGATGCCTGTCATCGCGCAAAGCATGCACGATCGTCTTTTCCATTAAGCAATAAGACAGCTACTTCTATATTTGAATTATTACACTGTGATGTTTGGGGTCCATATCGAACCAAGTCCATTGATGGTGCACATTATTTCCTAACCGTTCTTGATGATTTCAGCCTAGCGACTTGGGTTTATATGCTTAAAGAAAAATCAGAAGTTTACAAATACCTAACCGTATTTTGTACGCCGATCAACAACCATTCTGGTCAACCCATCAAGTTCATTAGAACTGACAACGGCACCGAGTTTCTTTCTCATAAAATTCAGTCATTCTTTAACACTCAAGGGATTACCCATCAGACGACTTGTGTTTGTACAACCCAACAAAATGGTCGGGTTGAACGAAAGCATCGTCACATTCTTAACGTCGCTCGTGCTCTCCGCTTTCAAGCCCATCTTCCGGTACGTTTTTGGGGAGAGTGTGTTTTAACAGCCGTCCACTTAATTAACCATACTCCCACTCCTTTGTTGTCCGGCAAATCGCCATTCGAGGTACTTTACAATAAACCCATTACTTATGACCATCTTAGAGTTTTCAGATGTCTCTGTTATGCTAAGATTTTTCCTCGAGATTCAGATAAGTTCGCACCTCGCTCTCGTTGGTGCATCTTTTTAGGGTATCCTCACAACACAAAAGGGTGGAAAGTTTATGATCTTGAATCCAACAAGATCTTTCTGTCTCGCGATGTTATTTTTCATGAGAGTACCTTCCCATTTCAGCGAGATTCGTTATCAAAAAATTCAACATCGTCTCACGGTCGTCCCATGAAAGCTGTAAGTCCAAATATGCCCGTTGAGGATAATCCACTTGATACGCCACCTTCACCACAGTTAAACAATACAGAGCCACATGAATCAGCCCCACCAGCCATATATTACCATCATCGTCTAGCAACACAGAGACGTCCGAGTCAGCCCCAATAGAAATACTACAACCTCACACTTCTTCGAGTAACGTGTCAGATCCCCCACACAGATCTTCAGTCACTAACTTTTCACCGGCTCGGTCACAACGTGCTCGTCGCCCTCCATCACACTTAGATGATTACTTCTGCTATACTGTTGCATCTACCCCTCGAAGATTCTCGCTTGCTTCTTCTTCATCTTCTTCAGGTATGGCCTACCCGTTAGAGAAATTTATTACATATTATAATTTTTCTCGGTCTCATCTTGCCTATCTAGCAGCACTTGATTCAGAAATTGAGCCTCGATCATATTCTGATGCGGTTAAGGATAGTCGTTGGCGTGATGCAATGACTTCAGAGATTCGAGCTCTTGAGGAAAATGGAACTTGGACAATTGAGCATCTCCCCCCTGGAAAACGACCAATTGGTCGTCGATGGGTCTATAAAATAAAGAGGCGAGCTGATGGAAGCATAGAGCGCTTTAAGGCACGTCTTGTTGCCAAAGGATTCACACAAGTTGAGGGGATGGATTTTAATGAGACATTCGCCCCTGTAGCCAAGATGACTACCGTCCGTTGTCTCCTCACTGTTGCTCTCGCTAAGGGCTGGGAACTGCATCAGATGGACGTAAATAACACCTTCCTTCATGGAGATCTAGACGAGGAAGTGTACATGCAACTACCACCTGGTTATTCTACTTCTTCATCTATATCAGTTTGTCGATTACGTAAGTCACTATATGGGTTACGACAAGCGTCTCGCAACTGGTTCGCCAAATTTGCTACTGTTCTTAAATCATATGGTTTTCGACAGTCACTAGCAAATTATTCACTGTTCACTTTTACTTCAGATGCTGATTTTTTAGCAGTTCTTGTCTATGTCGATGATCTTATTATCGCGGGAAATACTTCTTCTCGGTGCACCTCTTTTAAGAAGTATCTTCACGGTTGTTTCAAGATTAAGGACCTTGGACCTCTAAAATATTTCTTGGGGATTGAGATTGCTCGCACTAGGTCAGGCATGTTTCTCTCGCAACGTGAATATATTTTGGAGATTCTCGAAGATTGCGATCTCTCATCTGCCAAACCAGTAGCATTTCCAATGGACCACCGGCATCAGCTCGCTTCGTCAGCGAGCCCTCCACTATCCGAACCAGCTCGATATCGTCGTCTTATTGGGCGCTTCCTTTACCTCACCATCACTCGTCCTGAACTGTGCTACTCAGTACATCTTTTAGCTCAATTCCTGCATGCACCTCTTGAGAGTCATTGGGACGCTGCTCTACGCGTTGTTCGATATTTCAAGCATAGCCCGGGCTAAGGAATTTTTCTAGAAAGGCCGACTTCCTTGAATCTCGTTGGCTTTTGTGATTTTGATTGGGCAAGTTGTCCAACCACTTGACGTTCAACCACAGGCTATTTCATCACCCTCGGAGGATGCCCAATCTCTTGGCATACAAAGAAGCAAGTCACGTTATCTCGATCATCTGCCGAAGCCGAATATCGTTCCATCGCTGTCACAATTAGCGAAATCATATGGTTGCGTAGCCTTCTTTCATCACTCGGCATTTGTGAGACAACTCCCGCTCGCTTATTTTGTGACAATCAATCAGCGTTGCACATCTCAGCCAATCCGATTTTCCATGAGCGAACTAAGCATATTGAAGTTAATTGTCATTTTGTTCGCGAGCGCATACAATCTGGCAAACTCATCGCGTCTTATATTTCAACAAAGTTACAGCTTGCGGACATTTTTACGAAGGCTTTGGGTCAAGATCGATTTCATTTTCTTCTAAGCAAGTTGAGCATTCGTGATCTTCATGCTCCAACTTGAGGAGGAGTATTAAGGAATCACTTAGCATGATTCTAGGAATTATATTCATGATTCTAGGAATTATTTTACTTAATTGTAGATTTGATTCTAGGAGTGATTCTAGCAATCACACTTAGGGGTGTTCATCGGTCGGTTCGGTTCGGTTTTTTCAAATTTCGGTTCGGTTTTTCGGTTTTCGGTTTTACGTATGCTTAATCTGATATCCGAACCGTTTTAATTTGGTTCGGTTCGGTTTTTCATAATTCGGTTCGGTTTTTTTCGGTTCGGTTTTTCGGTTAGGAATTTAATATCAACAAAAAAAATATTATGAGCTGAAAATACATAAAACAATTTATGGTTATTAAAAAATAGAGAAGATTTATGGAAGGAGACATGTAGCAAAATAATTCAAAGGTCCTAAAAACATAACAACATGAAAATGGAATAAAATCTAACCAAAATATAAAAACATTCATCTGAAGATACTATAAATTATTTGGGAGAAAAATAGTATTTGATTGGTGAGGAAAACATTCACCTAAAATGGAGAAAAGTATACCAATGAAATTATATTTACTGTGTTGTTTACGTTATGGGAGAAAAACAAATGATTTTGTCATATTTTTCTACTTTAAATGTAGTATGATAATTCAATTCGGTTTTTCGATTTTTTCAGTTTTACGTATTCAATTCTGTCGTATATAATAGGTCCTATTGTATCATTATCGAACACATAGAAATCATTATTCATAATATCATTATCTTTCTTCTTTCATAGTGTGTAAGTTATGCATTATCTTTGTTTAGAACTTCAATTTTATGTATATTCGAAAAGAGTTTCGACTTACCGCAACTTTATGGTCACGCCCAATGGTTATGGTGTTTTGAGAGAAAGGCTTTTTACGAAAATTAGAACGGCCTTATGGGGAAACGACGTTAGAGACAATTATTGGCAGAAATTGTCCGAAAATTAATGACGTTCAAATTATCGTAATGTAAAAAAAAAAAAGAAATATTGATCAATTGGAACCTCGCACCACAATTCAGATACCGTTCCACCTATCGCGTGAACCAAACCCGATGGTTTCGAAACCACTACTAACAAGTGGAAAACAGTTCTATTTCTCATGATGCGAGAGCAAGAAGAAGAAACATATACTTTTCGAAGCAAAGACACAACAAAACACGCGCACGACCGAGTGTTAAATCTTTATACATATGGAAAGATATCATCAACACAACACACACTACTCATTTGGTCAGTTCCATGATCCATGAATTGTAGGCACAGCACACTTTCTTGAATCCCTTAAAGCCAGCTCCTTGAGCCAACGCCTGAAATTCCTTCTCTGTCCTTTCCTTTCCACCTGGATTGTGGGCAAGCATTATCACATCCACGTGGACAACGTTCTTCGTCGCCAACCCCGTGTCTGGAATCTCAGGGAGAACACACTCAGCTAATATCACTTTCCCATTCTCGGAAGGAAGCGCTTCATAGCACTTCTTCAAGAATTTCAGGCAGTGCTCATCGCTCCAATCATGACATATCCACTGTATTATTAAAACCATTAGAAAACTCCATATTACAATAAGAACATCAAGGGTAATAGATCATTATTAATATGTACCTTCATGAAGATTGCATCTCCCTTGGGAACGCTGACGAACATATCTCCGCCAACGTGCTCCACGCCTGGATAAGAAGGAGCATCTTGAATCACATGGGGAAGGTCGAAGTTGATCCCTTTAATGGATGGATACTGTGAAACGATCATGCTTAGGGTCGCCCCTGTTCCTCCGCCCACGTCAACGATGGAGCCAAGGCCTTCGAACCCTTTGTACGTTTCTAGAATCTTCTTCATGGTGATTGTGGAGTGGTTGGACATTCCGTTGTTGAAGATGACGTTGAATCTTGGATCTTTGCCGTGGTAGTCGAAAGCATTCATTCCATACGCCTTGTTGAAGGGGATTCCACCTTCAGTAACTGCGTCTTTCAGATGGTACCTGAAACAAACATATCAGTTGAAAGAGAAGGAAAAATGTGTAGTTAAAGATTAAGGTCATAAGTAAAAGTAGTTGGGCAAAAGTAAATAATTAACCAGCTTTCCATGAGGACTTTATCTTGGTTCATGAGAAGCAAAGGGGCGACGGAGACGCCATCCTTGTTCTTGGTCAAGAAATTGCAGACAGGCGCGAGGCCGTAAAGTCTCTCCACGTCCCCATTGGGAAGAGTCCTAAGTCTGCAATTGAGGACGGAATAGGTCGCCAAAAGCCTTAAGATTCTGTCGAGCATCACGGCGGCTGATGGGTTCGCCGTGGGAATCTGAGCGGCGAGCTCCGACGGCGAGACAAAGGCTCCCGGCCCAGCTTTCTTGATAAGCTCGAGTAGGTCGAGTTCCACCGCCGATTTCAAGACCATGGGTAGCACGGAAGCGCTCGCCAGCTGCATGGCAAATAAGAAAGCTTCTTCTTCTTCGCCTTGTTCTTGCATCAAATTAGGCTTGTTAGAGGGCGACGGTGAACCCATTTTTTTTGTTTTGTTATTTCTTTTATTTTTTATTGGTTTCTTTCTTCTCTTAGTTTAAAAGTGCTTGATTGATGGTGGGGTGGCACTGGGGAGTAGGTATATATGGAGCTTAGCTTTACCAAACCAATTACAATTATGTTTTATTGTGTGGCGAAGTTTGGTTGTGCATATTTTTCAAGAAATGTTTGGCCCACAAAAGAAATCACTTTCCATTGCAATTGGTGGGACCCGTGGAGTTGTTGCACCAACCTTTTCACTTCAAATTTTCTTTCTTTCATTTTTTATGATGTATTCCAGTTACTCATACTCATAAGTTTTGGGTCCTCCTACTCTAGTAAAATTGCCATGTTTTATCAAGGAAAATGTAACATCCGTAAATTTAATACGGGATTAGAATGTAATTAATTTTGTACAAATTCGAATTAATGGAGTTGGCAAACGAACGGATCAAAAGCCAGATAAGAAACTCGGTCTGAATAGTATTCGACCCAAATAATTTTGGCCCAGCTCGATAGAATCCAATAAATAATAAAGATCAGATTAATATTAGAGTCCAACTAAGTTAACTAAAGACCCAACTAGAAGTGACTAAATCTATTACTATTATAAAAGAGAGAATATGGCAGGTTTAACATCAGGTTGTCGGTTGTAAAATGTTCAGTCTCTTTTGTGAGGGATACTTGCATTTCCCGGTTACTCGCAGTGTTATTATATGTGAGCGTGAACATATAAATGACTTTGATTTGACCGAGTAATATGGTGGTGGGACAGACTCCATAATACACAGAATAATTATTGATTGTCACTCCCAAGAATAGTTATTTGCTTGGAATTGGATGCAGTGAACTATAATTTTAATCGTACGTCGTCCGCTGCCCAACACATCATCAGACCTATTACAATATGCATGGACCTTTGTGTGTATTTGAATAATATATAATATAAAATAGTGCATTATTGCACGTAAAGTGACCATAACTCTATCCATTTGTCAAAACATAGGCAGCCATCATTTGATGCAGTGCTTTCCATTTAACCTTGGGTGTGCAAAAATTTCTTACACCATTCTCCCTCGTAGTTACAGCCCGAGTTCAACAGACAGAAAAAATTTGATAGACTATGTTCTCGACGTATTTTGGTTGTCTTGTACGGTTGATTAGCTCGAGGACTTAACATTGAGCTCTAAGCTGTTATTTGATCTTCGGGTAAGGGTAAGCTTCCTTAGGACAGTGTCTTTTGCAGTTCAATGAGTCTTGGTTGCTTCCTAGCTGCGTTCTTGTCTGAGAAGCAACTATTCCCACTACACAAAAAATATATAAATAACAAGTTTTAGTTATTATTATTATTATAAATGGCATGTGTCTTCGAGAGCTTGTGCTTTAGCACGGATACAGTTAGATGTTGGTGCCCGGCGTCTCTATATTTTCTACAGTCCAATTCAAGAGGCGACGATCTGGCTTTTATTACATGACTAATATGCTTGGTTAGTTTAAGTTAGGCCCTTTAACATAATAAGGACGTTATCATTTCATTGTATATTTGTGAGCATTCAGGAACATCCACTGTATCTTCCCTGAAGGATTGTATTCCACCGTTGAACCTACTGGTTTTACGCTGTATTTGGTGCGCGGCACATGGATGCTTCTCCTTGTTGATTCACAGCTGAATTGGAAAGTTTACCAGGTAATAATTAAGCTTGAACTGTCCCACTAACTTGAAATGTCAGAATAGTTAAGTTTACCAGCAAGATTGACTCATGCAAAAACGTTATATGATGTTTATGATCAGCAACTCCAAGCAATTATCAAAAAGCCGACGATAAAAAATACCTTGTTGACCCAATTTTTCTACATGAATGAGCACGACGACTATGCACGATCAAAAAAGTGTTTATATATTGAGTTTCCAGAATATTTTGCGAGGCATGCTAATGTCAAAGAATGGAAGCGGCGTAAAGAACAAATTGTGATTGAGCGTATCTTGACTTGTCATCCATCTAAAGGAGAGATGTTTTATTTAAGGTTATTATTATGGGTCAATTTCGAAATCAGGCCCCTTTAAGGGTTTGATTTCGAATTCAGGCCCTGTTTAAGAATTTTTTAGGTTAAAGAACCCATTTTGTGTGGTGTAAAAAAGTGGTATGAAAAATATATGAACTGGTATAGAATAATTGTTTTGTGTTACATCAACATACTGGTATGTCAAAGCAATAAAGTGGTACTGCAGAAAATAAACTGGTATCAGATGATCATAAACTGGTACCGGATTATGGTTTTGTGGTACAGAATTTCAACATACTGGTATGTAAGAGCAATAAAGTGGTACTGCATAAAAATGGGTCCTTAAAATTAAATATTTTCCGAAGAGGGTCTGAACCCTAAATTATACTTAAGTAGGGGCCTGAAATGAAAATGCCCCTATTATTATTGCATGTTAGAGGACAACATCTTTTGAACATTGAAGGACTATTAAAAGAAAAATACTCAAAACATTCAGGGAAGCTGCACAAATGTTAGGACTAATGGAGGACAATAATACGTGTGAAGAATGTCTTGAAGAAAGTATAGCATACTTGATGCCTACTGTTTTGCGACAACTATTTGCCACATTACTTATTTATTGTTCTCCCACTAATCCTAAAGACTTGTGGTTGAAATTCGAACATCATCTTTCAGACGATTTTAGCAATGACAAGACTCTTTTTCGTGCATTAATAAAACACAAAACAATTGAGTCGATCACTTATCACCTATATTCAATGGGAAAAAGAATTGAAGATTTCCCTTTCCTAAGCGACCACGTAGAGTTAAGTTCCACTAATAGTCTAGCAAAGGAATTGCAGGCTGAACAAAACATTATCGTAACCGAGGATGACATTTCAGCATTTACGAAACTAAATAATGAACAACGTATCGCTTAAGATAAAATACTATATCACGCCTATAATAATATTCCAAGAGTATTTTTTGTCGATGGTCCCGGGGGTACCGGAAAAACCTTTCTTTATAAAGCTCTTCTCGGTACAATACGATTTTCGAAACATATAGCTCTCGCCACGACCACTTCAGGCGTTGCTGCATCTCTACTTCCTGGTGGACGTACCTCACATTCAAGATTTAAAATTCCTTTAGATGAGAATGGCTCAATATCGTGTAATATAAGCAAAAATAGTGCACTAGCTTACTTGCTCCGAGTGACAAAATTAATTATAGGGGATGAAGCCACAATGACGAAGCGTGGTGTCATTGAGACGTTTGACGAAATGTTGAGAGATGTTATGGATTCGAACGATGTATTCGATGGCAAGGTTATTGTGTTCGGAGGTGATGTCCGCCAAACATTACCAGTTGTTGCAAGGGGTACCAAAGAAGATATTATAGACGCTTCAATAGTTATGTCGCCCTTGTGGAATCGATTTGAAAAATTGAAGCTCCACCAAAATATGCGAGCATTGCTTGATCCTCAATTTTCTCAGATTCAGATTTCATCGAAATCAAGCATATGTTTTGAGGATGACAAAACATCGTTAAATAACTAATACATGCAGTTTTTCCGAGTATCGAACATGACTTCGAACCCCAATCTTTCGTGAAAAGAGCAATATTAACTACGAGGAATGACTTCTTACACGATATAAATGAAGTCTTACTCAGTAAATTCCCCGGAGAAGAAACAGTGTACTTAAGTAACGACGAGAATGTTGGTGTTTGCTCTATCCCGGACCAAGAAGAAATATTCCACTCCTTGACACCAAATGGCCTCCCCCCACATAAGTTAGCATTAAAGAAAAATGCACCTATTATCGTGCTTCGAAATCTTAATCCAACTGAAGGCCTTTGCAATGGGACACGCCTCATGTAATACCCGTAAAAATTTAATACGGGATTTTTACATTGCTAGCAGCACAATTTATGTAAGGTGGAAATCCTAATAGGATACTTAATGAAGAATTTAACAACTTGGTGGGTGGAAAAATTAAGGAAGTATCGACTCTGAATATAACAAACCCAGGGTTTAAATATTTATGTATAGGAGATACTCAAAATTGATAAAGTATTCATATGATAAGGATAGATTTGGCAATAAGATTGTTCGGATTAAATCATGGAATTTACGTGTCAAACCATAACGGAATCGGGCGATAGAAAATATAATTTCAAACATGACCTAGGAATTCGGACGACTCTTGATGTTTGGAGGGAATGAAGTTTCGGATGATAATAATTTATAAGAGATAAACATGTATTATATACATAATATATTATTGATAGGAGATAAGAATGCTTAAGAAAAAGTAGTAAAATACTAAGCAAAGTTTCGCACATATGACCTAGGAATTTTCCAGTCACACCTTACATACTAATGTATACTTTACATACACATATGTATATGTCTAGTAATAATAGCCTATCTAGGAATTGGAAGTACGCATGGTGGCCTTTAATAATATTCTTGAATATGACTAATACAATGATTCCTTAGCCTTAAGGTAATGTACCTTTAAACTCAAGCACCTACGTATATATATATACAATACAATACTCATATAATAAACATGCACAACTCCAATTAAAGAAGCAGCAACGAACCAATACGAAGGACAAGCGACTCGCTCGAATCAGGCATTTAAAAGTTAAGAAATTATCACTGAAAACCTACGGAGGTTAGGTAGGTGGAATTTCTCACCTACAATACGTAGACCCCATGTATTAAATATGAGAATGTCGTTCTAAGTGCTTTGTGTGATATATCTGATTTTTATGTGTCGTGAATTTATGTTATCTATTTAAATATTTGGGCATGATGATTATGTGTGTAAGGTGAATTCTGTAATTTAAACATGATTTGGGTAACAATGATTTGTGTCAAATCGATTTTAAGGATAGTAGGCTAAAGATCGAAATGATTAGTGCATGATCAAGTGTGAAACTTTCGCGTATAACATATGCTTGAAAACCCTAATTCTTGGGGTTATTTGGTGTACTAATACTACTCTGCCTTTATTTGTTTAAGTGTAGGTAAAGTCATTCTTGGGAAGAATAATTAATTTTATGGGATGGAATTTTAGGTATATGATGACTTTCGAGCATCATGGAGCATTTAGAGATTTACTTATTGATGAGCAATCTATTTTATTATAGATTAGGAATAGCTTTAAGAATACAATAATTGGATAAAGACATTCGGGCGACTTAGGATATATTAGACCTTAGAATAGTTTAATTATTGGTGAGTGGTTGATTTTATCATAGATTAGGTATACTTTCAAGTAATGTTATAATAGCTAGGCAATGAGACATGTTCAGCCGATTCAGAGAGGACTTCAAAATTTAGATTATTTTAATATTGGTTTGAAGAGTTTCGATCGATGGTGAATAATAGAATCGCCGAGGTTTCGACCATTTAAGAACTTTCGGGCGGTTGGTATATTAGGTCAGATCTTAAAATATTTTAATACATTATGTGTTTCGGTCGATTGGTATATTATGTCAATCTTAGAAATATTTTAATATATGATGTGTTTCGGCCGATTGGTGTATTGTCAGATCTTAGAAACATTTTAATATATTATGTGTTTCGGCCGATTTGTATTATGTCTGACTTAGAATTATTTTAATGTATTACATGTCTCGATCAGGTATTGTGTCGGCCGATTGGGTATTATGTCAGGTCTTACATATATAGTAGTAAGGACTTTCGACCGATTCATGTTATATCAGGTCTTGAAATTATTTTAATACTCCATAATAATGAATTTTGATCTATTTAGGTTATTTCAGGGCTTAGAATATTTTAATAATTCAGGCGATTGAGGGTCTCTTAAATTTTCGAATATTATAATGATAACTATGTGCTTATGTGAGTTTGGTGAATTATGCGATTTAGTGAATTATGTGTTTCACATGTATTAAATATTTTTGCACATTACATGCCTGTTGTTTGCACTGCACTTGCATAGCACGTCAGTGCGAGGGAGTCGAGTACCGTGCGGAACGGTAGCATATGAGATGTCGTCGAGTGGTGTGGAATTAGAAAATAGCGAGTGAGCGCCACTCTAACGCGAGAGACCTGAGTTGGCTGCTCGAGTGATAGATTATGACGTGGGCAAAGAGGGGAAGACTCTAGTACGTACAGCTCTAACGAGAGAGACCTGAGTGGGCCGACCGAGTACGAACCTCTAGTAATAATGAAAAGGGTGAAATGATTATAAATGGGTGAAGAATACAATAAGAGGCCCAAACTTGAGCCCAAAAGGAAAATGAATGGGACATTATTTACGACAAGGTAAGTACACGTACGGGATTTCTCATCGCTAGCCTTATGCAGAAACAACCATTATTAAACACAAATAGAAAAGGTAGAAAAGGGGAGAAGAAAACATGAAGTGAAGAAAAAAGGGGGGAGGGGGGCGATCAAGAACAAGATATTTTTGGCAAGCTCACCTCAACCAAATCATCGAAAACAGCTAGGAAGAGAGGCAAATGGATTCTTTTTCACCTACAACACATAAAATATGCTTGAAAATATTCGAACTTGGGTGATCGGTCATTCAAGTTCGAAAATGATGAATTTCTTTTACTATATGGTTGTAATAATTATTGTTTGATGTTATGTGATTCGTGTTAGACCCAATATATGGGTATTGTATGAATATACATGCTTAGGAGATCATTCGGTCAGTGTTGAATGTGTGAATAAAATTTCCAGAAAATAGGGTTATAAGTCTAGTTCTGCAGCCGTAGATGTTTGCAAGTGGAATTAGAAATTTTTAAGTGAAATATAGAATTGTAGTTTCGCGGGTTGGGGTAGTTCACGAATTGGGAGACGATTTCGCGCCGCAAAATAGTTTCGCGGGCTAGAGGGTTACGAAATGTGAGAGAGTGAATGCTTTCGCGGATCAAGAGGTCACGAATTGTGAGGGAGAGACCGGGTCGCGAACTTTATTAGCAGGCCGATTTACTTCACGAGTTCCTTTTTGTGAGAGGAGGGTTTCGCGAAGTTGCGGGCCGATGTACGGTTCGCGAATTCTATCCGGTGAGAGGGGAGTTTCCGAACTTTAATGATGTGAAGTCGTGGGCCGAGAGGTAGTTCGCGAAGTCTAGTCTGTGAGAGGAGAGTTTCACGGTCTTAATGGTTCGCGAAATCGCGGGCCGAAATTAAGTTCGCAAAAATTACTTCGCGAATGGAGAGTTCGCGATCCTTAATGATTCGCGAAGTGTGTGCTTTCGCGGGCCCAATTAGTGTTGCAAATGTTAGGAATATGCCCTCGAATGCTATACGAGGATTAGATTGTATAGGGCATTAGCTTATTTATCATTCGACCTTTTATGTAATAAGATATTTTTTAAGTGTTTACTGAAAGGCATTGTTCGTTTATTGGATATAAGAGTACTTTACTAAGCATCCGGTAAAGCAATAAATGAACAAATCCAAATGTGTCGAGTTGAGTCACTGTTCTCGATGAGTACGAGAGAGGAAGGCACCAGTGGACTCTTAACCTCGAGCATTAAAAGTCCGTAAGCCTTAGGCTCCAGTTGGGTGCTGGATAACCGATTACGGCTTATTTGTCGATGACCTATCGAGTGCCGATACCCCCTTGGAAGCGGAGGTCATGAGTCATGACTTGTGATGCGAGTCGAATCAAGGGATTGAATCGTTTCATGGACACTGACTCACGGGTCGTACGGTCGAACATGGCTTATTACTCAATGAGTGTCAATGATCGACGACAACACTATAGTAGTCTACGTGAACCTTAGACCGAAAGGGGCTTTGGCGGAGTTGACTTCGAAGTCTCGACTGTCACTGGTTCCGCTTGACCCGATTTGTTGTTGGGTCAGCGGACCAGATGCAGTCTTGATGACGATTTGTGATTGTCGGGCTTAGATCGCCGAGTACGGATTCACAGTCTCACAAGTAATCGAGATAAGTGTCCTATGAGGACGGCGACGGGAAAGTACGAAATCCTTGGCCAAGGTATTGAACTAACTCATGTTAGACATGGAGGGTAGTTTGGTAATTTGCCTCGTCCCCGTTTTATCATAGAATCGAGTATAGTGAGTTTGACATAGACCATGGCTCTCACTCGATTGGGACACAGCTGAAGGGTTTATACGTAGTACTATAATCTATAGTAAGGTTCTCGAATAAAGCCTGGGTCGAAATTCGCACTCGAATCGGGTTACGGTCCGATACTGCGGGATTGGCTAGGTAACTGCCGGACTCTTGGATTCCTCCCTTGCCGATTGAGTTGAACCTAGAGAGTCGGGCTTAAAAAGGATCATCAAGGTGTACTGATAAGGAGAGAAAGTGTTTTGGGCCTTAACGGGCCTTGGGCCATTGGGCCGCGCCTTAGTGGGCCTCGGGCCGTTTAATGGACCGAAGTCGGACTTCGTATGAAACTAACTTTGAGACTTGGGCTTGGCCAAGTGCTTAAAAGGCTTGAGAGTAAAATTGGAATTGGACCGTAAGCTAATTCGAATTATGCCTTGGGAATTAATTTCGAAAATTAAATATAAATATAGAAATAATGTATTTGGAATATTATTTATTTAAAGGTGAAAATTTCGAAATTAATCTTGGATTAAGTTTCGAATTTTATACCATATTTACATATACTTAGTTTGACTTAGTATTTAAGTTAGTTGTCTAATTAAATAAGGGAGAGAAAGATATGGCAAAATCTCTCCACTTAAGGAGCAAAATCGAAAACCATATCATTGAGATATCCTAGGGATTTCCAAATATATCATAGTATAAATAGGGCAGCCCTATTTCATAATTTAAAGAAACAAATTTCGTCCATAACAAAGGCACAAAACACACACAAAAAAAAAACACTTTTCTCCCACGCGACGGCTCTGTTCTTTCTAGCCATCTTTAGAGAACTGATTCCGTGGTACACTGCAAGGTCGGCGTGACGATCTAGTGCCATCCACCACCATCGACGAAGTCTTGAAGAAAAGGACGAGGAGCTGCCACTCGCTTCAACTGGTAATTCTCTACGGGTTTGACCCGCCCTATTACATATCTACGTGTTACTATTCTAATCCGAGCAACGAGGGCAATAAGGGAACTTGGAAAATTTTTGTTCCGCACCGTACCCGGTGATGTGGCGTCTCCGGGAGACACCGGGTAACCCAACAGTGGTATCAGAGCGGGCGCTCGTGATCAGAATCATAACGTGTTTAAATTGAAACGAGGCGCGTGTGAGACGATCGAAAAGCCGACACGGTTCGACCGTCGTTGGGCTGCAGATGCGTCGTTTGCCAACCCATGGCCACCAACTCGTGCGGTACAGACCGATGATGAACCACGAACCGGACAGGGACCCGGGCGACGGCGGGACCCGGGCAGCCGCGCGTGCACCGTAACGGCGGTACGGACTGCGTGCACCGTAATGGCGGTACAGCCGCGGGATGAGCTGCTTTGAGCAGGCCCGATCAGCCTCGAACCTTGGGGCCGACGCTAGCCATGGTGGCTTAGGCGCCATCCCCGGGCAGCACCGCCGCAAGGTGCGGCGGCCCGGCTGAGATCGTCCGCGACTTTGGCCGCAGACTGCGATGGCGCGCATGGTGCGCGCTGCGCAAGATAGCCGCATCGACTCACTCCGGCTCGGCCGAAACGCTGCGGCGGCGATCTCTCCCGGCGAGGCAGTGACTCGGCACGAAGGGGGTTGAGGCGACGAGGGAGTCTATGCCACGAGCTGAACACGCGCACGTTGTGCGGCGTGGCGTCGCCGGCTGTGGCGGCACCGGCTCCAGCCGGGACTCCACGCTGACAGCCTTCTCCGCCATGGCTCCCCGGCGTGTTTTAACGGCTGAGCGATTTGAGTCGCGGCAGCTATGTTAGGGCTTCATGCTCAAAGCTTTAACGGGCCTTTTAATGGGCTTGGCCCGTTTAAGGCCCAATTTTCGTTTCTTTTTAAAATCATGTAATTGTCAACGTGCTCGTTATGAATGTGATTTAAGGCGCACTTGCAGGTTTAGGAATTTGGTTTCCGGGTCATTTGTTAAGGGTTACGTCCCCCCCGGGTTGTATTTGTTTCATACGGGTTGTTCGGGACTTATGATCCCCTCGTGTTGTAATTTACCGTTTTATTAGATTAGACTTAAATACGAAGACGAGGTCCCATTTGATGGAAGGCAACCCCCCGGCGGTGACAAGGTGGTGGACGTTCGGTGACTTTGAGGCCGTTCGAGTGACAAAGGACGTTTGACGACTTCAAGACCCGTGCAACGACCCGAGGTCTTTTGAAGACGCATGTAATAGGGATAGGCTAGAAATAACCCGCTTGTGTTGTCTTGTAGTTTATTTTCCTAGGGTCAATTTACTACCTACGTGCGTGTTGGTTTTTGAAATGATATGCATATTTTATGTGCTCTTATGTGAGATGGTTTATTCTCCCGTTTGATAAATACTAAGTGGGTAAAGGAATTGGATTCCTGTCTTCTATCATGCTTGAGATGTCTAACATTGGGGAGTTTTGCGATTTGTTCCGAGTAAGTTGGCGTCGTATATCCCGCCCCAGTGTTAGCGTCTCGGGTGCGTCTTGGACGCCACTCATCATACCAGTCCGCCCCCCACGAAGCGAATGGAAGCAAGGGGCGGTACATTCTGTGCGATTTGAGCATAAGTTGATAGGTCACACTTAGGTAGTTAAACCCAATAAGCAGGGTTAGCCGTGAGGGTCAATGATTGAGACTAAGATAATTGAAACTCTTATTGGATAAGTTCGTGTTCGACGTGACTTCAATAAGATTAGATGAGCCAAATAGTGCGTTAAAGGCTGAGATGAGTCTAGTCGAGTCGGGGACATCAACTCCACTATGAAACTTTCAACGAGGTTTCCGAAACTCTTCTCGGGAGGATAGTTTTTCGAGAAAAATAGTGGGAGTCAAGCGAAATGAAAAGTCCTTGTTTGCGCTAGATGAATGATAAGATAAACCTAATTAGATCTTTATTTTCTGCAGCTTTACGTTTCTTTCTATTTACTGCGATGACGAACATAATTACTATGCTGCTTGAGAGAAACTGTTTGGTGGGACCAAACTACGTGGACTGGCTCCGTAACCTGAGGATAGTCCTAGCTAGGTATGGAGTCGCTGACTTATGTCCTCGATTCCCCCGTACCGCAAGTCCCAGGGACCGATGCGAGTGACGAAGACCGGGCTGCGTATGCCAAATGGCAGATAGACGAGCCAAAGGTCAAGGGCTATATACTTCTTTCCATGAGCAATGAGTTGCAGCGCACTCACTCGGAAATGGAAGTGGGCGCCATTTTGCTTCATTTGAAGGAGCTTTTTGGCGAAAATTCTAGGAGTGCTCGCTATTCCCTGACGGAGCAACTATTTCATTGCAAAATGGCTGAGGGTAGTGACGTCGGAGCGCATGTGCTCAAGATGATCGATTGGATCGAAAGACTCGAGGCACTGGACTTTATCATGGATAGAACGATCTTATACTTCAGTCTCTCCAACCTTCCTTCAATTCGTTCATCGTGACCTTTAATCTGAACAAGGCCGAGATGACATTGACTGGGTTAATGAACCAGTTGTCGGCAGCGCAGACTCAGATGAAGAAGGTGAAAGGAAAGGAAGTTGTTCTTGTCGCGAATGCTAAGACTCGAGGGTCGAGTACAAAGAAAAAGTCGGACAAGCCCACTAAGCCTAAAGGACGAATTTTGAAAGGCAAGGCCAAGAAGAACGTGTTCAAATGCGCCAAGCCGACGGACAAGTGCCTTCACTACAATGAGCTTGGCCATTGGAAGCGCGATTGCCCGAAGCTAGCCGCCTCAGGTAAACAACTTTACGTTTTGGAAACAAATTGTTCTATGACAGTAGATTCCGCTTCATGGATCTTAGACTCGGGAGCTAGTGCTCATATCTGTGTTTCGAACCAGGGTCTGGAACGAAGTAAGAAGCTGCGAATCGAGAGATCATGATCAACGTAGGAAGCGGACATAGTATACCGGCGACCCACATTGGATCAAGAACTCTCGTTTTATCTACTAGACATAGTTTACAGCTTTCCGATTGTTTGGTTTTGCCCAAGGGGCTTAAGAATATTGTTTCTATTCCCGTTTTGAGCGGAAACGGTTATAAGTTCCGTTTTAGTAATAATATATGCAATATTTATTTTGGAAATAATTGCGTCGGAAGTGCAAGTTTACTGAATGGGTTGTATTATCTAAATATCAAACATAAAATAAAAACTGTGAATATAGTCACCAACAAACGAAAATTGGAGTCAAACTCAAGACTGCTGTGGCATCTTCGACTCGGTCACGCTGGAGAATAGAAGATTGTTGAGTTGGAGAAAACCGGCGTTATAAAGCCGCTTGGGTCTGATCTCTATCCAACTTGTGAATCTTGTATCCTTGGAAAGATGATCAAGTCGCCCTTCACAGGGACTTTCACGAGAGCCGCAGAACTTCTCGATTTGATCCACACGGATGTTTGCGGACCGTTCGGGGTAGCGGCTTGCAGTAACTTCCATTATTTCGTTACCTTCACTGATGATCACTCTCGCTTTGGCAAGGTGTATCTCATGAAGAATAAGTCTGATACTTTTGAATGGTTGAAAGAGTACAAGGCTTTGGTGGAAAATCAGACTGAAAAGAGCATTAAAGCCGTTCGATCAGATCGAGGCGGCGAGTACATGAGCCTCGAGTTTGACGAGTTCTTGAAAGAGAACGGGATAATTTCACAGATGACACTGCCCGGAACACCGCAGTTGAACGGTGTGTCCGAACGCAGAAATCGAACTCTGTTGGATAAGGTTCGATCTATGCTAATTTATACAGATCCTGCCCATATCGTTGTGGAGTCATACCCTATTGACAGCGGCACATATTCTGAATAGATGTCCTACAAAGTCTGTCAATCATATTCCGTATCAGATATGGACATGACGAAAACGGAGCTTGAATCACATTAGAATTTGGGGTTGCCCCGCGTTTGTGAAAAAGCTCAAGACAGATAAACTGGAATCGAAGGCTGTGAAAGGACGTTTTGTCGGGTATCCTGATAATTCCATGGGATACCAGTTTTACTTCCACGACGATAAGAGAATAGTTGTAGCCCTTCAGGCTCACTTTCTCGAAAAAGATTTCGTTCGAGAAGGTGGAGCGGGTCGCGAAGTAACTCTTGGAAAGTATTCAGAAGCGTTTTCACAAACTCCAGTGTCGGATGCCACCGTAGAGCAGTCCGAGATGCAACCTGACTTGCACAGGTCGGGTAGAGTTTCTCGCCAGCCTGAGAGATACGGGATGGTCCACATCAAGCACGAGGTTGCTGCGATGGAAGAGCACATCGGAGACGATCCCACTACCTATGACCAGGCAATCAGGGATAAAGATTCGGAGAAATGGCTTATAGCTATGCAAGCCGAAATGGATTCTATGCAGGAAAACCAAGTCTGGACTCTAGTAGACCTCCCAGATGGTTTTAGATCCATTGGGTGTAAATGAATCTACAAGAGAAAGATAGGATCTGACGGATTGGTTGATACATACAAAGCTAGGCTTGTGGCGAAAGGGTACGGTTAAAAAGAGGGCATTGACTATGAGGAGACCTTTTCGCCTGTTGCTATAATGAAGTCCATTCGAACATTGCTTGCGATAGCTGCGCACTATGACTATGAGATCTGGCAGATGGATGTGAAAATTGTGTTCCTAAATGGATACCTCAAGGAGGAAATATATATGGAGCAGCCCAAGGGTTTTACATCGCAAGGAGATGCTCATAAGGTGTGCAAATTGAACAAGTCCATTTATAGACTGAAACAAGCCTCCAGAAGGTGGAATATTCGGTTCGATGAAGTGGTCAAGGGCCATGGATTCTTAAAGAATGAAGACGAACCTTGCGTCTACAAGAAAAGCAGTGGGAGCAAAATATCTTTCCTCGTATTGTACGTGGACGACATCCTTTTGATAGGAAATGATATTCGAATGCTCCCGATGGTGAAAGCGTGGCTTTCGACCGAATTCTCCATGAAAGACTTGGGAGAAGCCACCTACATCTTGGGGATTCGCCTTTATAGAGATCGAGCGGATCGTATGTTAGGACTCTCCCAGGCCCTTTACTTAGAGAAGGTCCTGAAGCGATATAATATGAACAACTCTAAGAAAGGGTTCCTGCCTATGCGTCATGGAATTCACCTTTCCAAGGCTATGAGCCCTCAAAGTGAGTTGGAGCGGAAAGAGATGAATGGAATCCCCTATGCATCCGCGGTGGGTAGCTTGATGTACGCGATGCATTGCATGCGACCTGACTTGGCGTACGCTGTGAGCGTAGTCAATCGGTTTCAGGCTGACCCTGGTAAGGAACATTGGACAGCAGTCAAGACTATCCTCAAGTACCTCAGACGGACTAAGGAGAATTGGAAGTGGAAGGGTATACGGATTCGGATTTCCAGTCTGACGTGGACGACCGAAAATCCACTTCAGGATTCGTCTTTACGCTCAACGGTGGAGCGGTGTCTTGGAAAAGTTCCAAACAGAGCACTACTGCAGATTCCACCTGCGAACAGAGTATATAGCAGCCTCAGAGGCAGCGAAGGAAGGTGTTTGGATGAGAAAGTTCTTGGAAGAACTTGGTGTCGTTCCTGTAGCAGATAGACCATTGCCATTGTGGTGTGACAATACTGGCGCTATTGCTCAGGCAAAAGAACCGAGGTCTCACAGCAGGTCCAAACATATAGAAAGAAAGTACCACGTGTTACGTGGATTCGTTGAGAATGGCTACGTAGCCGTGCAGAAGATTGCGATCGCGGAAAATGTGGCCGACCCGTTCACCAAGCCTCTATCACAGGCAGTGCTGGCTAGACATCTCGAAAAGATGGGTATTAGATACTGCAGCGCATGTAATTGAGTGCAAGTGGGAGATTGTTAGGAATATGCCCTCGAATGCTATACGAGGATTAGATCGTATATGGCATTATCTTATTTATCATTCGACCTTTTATATAATAAGATATTTTTTTATGTGTTTATTGAAAGGCGTTGTTCGTTTATTGGATATAAGAGTACTTTACTAAGCATTCGGTAAAGCAATAACTGAACAAATCCAAATGTGTCGAGTTGAGTCACTGTTCTCTTGATGAGTACGAGAGAGGAAGGCACCAGTGGACTCTTAACCTCTAGCATTAAAAGTCCGTAAGCCTTAGGCTCCAGATGGGTGCTGGATAACCGATTACGGCTTATTTGTCGATGACCTATCGAGTGCCGATACCCCCTTGGAAGCGGAGGTCATGACTTGTGATGCGAGTCGAATCAAGGGATTGAATCGTTTCATGGACACTGACTCACGGGTCGTACGGTCGAACATGGCTTATTACTCAAGGAGTCTCAAGGACCGACGACAATACTATAGTAGTCTACGTGAACCTTACCGAAAGGGGCTTTGGCGGAGTTGACTTCGAAGTCTCGACTGTCACTGGTTCCCCTCGACCCGGTTTGTTGTTGCATGGGTCAGCGGGCCAGATGCGGTCTTGATGACGATTTGTGATTGCCGAGCTTAGACCGCCGAGTACGGATTCACAGTCTCGCAAATAATCGAGATAAGTGTCCTATGAGGACGGCGACGGGAAATTACGAAATCCTTGGCCAAGGTATTGAACTAACTCATGTTAGACATGGAGGGTAGTTTGGTAATTTGCTTCGTCCCCGTTTTATCATAGAATCGAGTATAGTGAGTTTGACATAGACCATGGCTCTCACACGATTGGGATACAGCTGAACGGTTTATACGTAGTACTATAATCTATAGTAAGATTCTCGAATAAAGACTGGGTCGAAATTCGCACTCGAATCGGGTTACGGTCCGGTACTGCGGGATTAGCTGGGTAACTGCCGGACTCTTGGATTCCTCCCTTGCCGATTGAGTCGAACCTAGAGAGTCGGGCTTAAAAAGGATCATCAAGGTGTACTGATAAGGAGAGAAAGTGCTTAAAAGGCTTGAGGGACTTAGTGGGCCTCGGGCCGTTTAATTGGCCTCGGGCCGTTTAATGGACCGAAGTCAGACTTCGTATGAAACTAACTTTGAGACTTGGGCTTGGCCAAGTGCTTAAAAGGCTTGAGGGAAAAATTGGAATTGGACCCTAAGCTAATTTCGAATTATGCCTTGGGAATTAATTTCGATAATTAAATATAAATATAGAAATAATGTATTTGGAATATTATTTATTTTAAGGTGAAAATTTCGAAATTAATCTTAGATTAAGTTTCGAATTTTATACCATATTTACATATACTTAGTTTGACTTAGTATTTAAGTTAGTTGTCTAATTATTATAAGTATCCTTATATGAATTTTGAATTAAATAAGGGAGAGAAAGATATGGCAAAATCTCTCCACTTAAGGAGCAAAATCGAAAACCATATCTTTGAGATATCCTAGGAATTTCCAAATATATCATAGTATAAATAGGGCAGCCCTATTTCATAATTTAAAGAAAAAAATTTCGTCCATAACAAAGGCGCAAAACACACACCGAAAAAAAAAACACTTTCTCGCACGCGACGGCTCGGTTCTCTCTAGCCATCTTCAGAGAACTGATTCCGTGGTACACTGCGAGGTCGGCGTGACGATCTAGTGCCATCCACCACCATCGACGAAGTCTTGAAGAAAAGGACGAGGAGCTGCCACTCGCTTCAACTAGTAATTCTCTAAGGGTTTGACCCGCCCTATTACATGTCTATGTGTTACTATTCAGATCCGAGCAACGAGGGCAATAAGGGAAGACGGAAAATTTTTGTTCCGCACCGTACCCGGGGACGTGGCGTCTCCGGGAGACACCGGGTAACCCAACAGCAAATTGACTAAAGGCTTCACGTGTTGACCGATCTAACCTTAAGTTTGGCGTGTCCAAATTGTGAGAGTGAACTATTTTAGTGCGTTGAACCCATTAAGTACATTTTGGGCTTTAGTGGAAGTTTAGGCCCATTCCTCCCATTAGCCTATTTTTACCTATAAGAATAATTTTCAAGTGCTTTAAAAAGAGTTTCAAAACCTCAAGTTGTGCAATAAGGATTATTATTTAATGTGATATGTATATAATATTGATTGCATACCACGACATATCACGACATTTTGGGAGATGATGACCGCGTGGGCGGTGACACCATGAAGTGTTGTTTGAGCGCGGTAGCGTGTGCCGTTTATGGCTGTCAGACTCGTAGATGAGTTGAGGTTAGACTCCCATCGCAGGACACCTGGTGGGAGACAGGCGTGATCGATCTGTCTACTCGGGTGTGAGCAGCCCGAGGTACAAACCACTTGATCTATTATTATTTTGCTCGGGACGGCACAAAGGCGTGATCGATCTGTCTACTCGGGAGAGCGTGATAGCGCAACCCGAGGTGCAAAACCGTCGGTGACAATTTGCGGAAGGAGCGACCTGACAAGGCAGTTGCGTGATCGTCAAAACGCTGTCAGCGTAGGCTAACGCTGGTTTTGGCGTGATTGTCATTTGCGCGCGGGGGTGCCAAGTCTAGCGTAGGGCCCTGATATTTAGGAATGTGGGAACGAGTGTGCATATCACCTTATTATGTAGTGAGGTGTCGAGATTTGGAAGGAGTGCACGTTGCATTGCACGGATTCACCTACTGGGCAATAGCTCAGGTTTTTGTGTGTTGTAGGTAATGATGAGTCCGACATCGATGGACGTAAGGACTAAGTAGCGGCTGGTGGCGGTGACTCCACGAGCTTTTGAGGGAGAGAGCGGTACATGGATGTGACCTGTGGAGCGGCTTAGTAGATTATGATCTTTTTGGGCCGTCGGCCCATGTACAGATACCTTTTGTAAAACAATATAGTATAATTTGTATTTTATTTTAGTTGAAAGTTAGGGTCGTTACAGAAAATTAGTGATTTTTAATCAAGGGATATTACTTAAAAACAACGTTATATTAATTGTTTATTTTTGGTAGAAAATGTCAGCTTTACTTCCCTAATCCTGGTCTTCACTTTCTTTGTTGGGTTACCAGCCTTAATCAGGTATTGGAAAATGATTAAAAGAAGCGGAATAATTTTTTATCGAGGCCAAGAAAAGTTGAAGTGACTCACCATAATTATCAATTGGTACGAGGGCCTAATCGCTTTTCCATTTCTATCCTACCTTTTTGGCTTTCCATTAAATTGCACGGACAATTTATTACGTCTTTGTTACGCACGGCAGTGTCGCTTGATCTTACCTTATGGAAACTGATAAGTTCAACTTACAATTGGATAGAAGAAAAAAAAATATTTATAAGAAGTCTAAAAGTCAAAGGACGGGGAATAATTTTTTTTGGGAAACTGTTGTTCAATATATTAACAAACATACATAGCTAAATAGCCCAAGGATCCCTCTGATATAATCGAACATCCAGTACGGACAAGATCTCTATCAAGAGAGAACAGAGAAACATATTACAAGAAGAAAAAAGACAAACAAACCCGAAGAAAACAAGAAATAAAGCTCGGACAAGAATAAAGAACCTATTACTAATCAAGTCTAAAACTCCAACTATGGCTATTAAACCCAAAGGCTTAATAATTTTTTTGGTCCGGTAACTTAGGGGTGTGGCATTATAGGGACCGCTAATTTAGGATGTGCCATTATAGGGACAGTAAGTTTTAAAATCGTGCAATTTATAGACATTATACCTGATTTTTTCCCAAAATACATCACGTGTCACGCACGTGCCCAGTTTTTATACCGGAAAACTGATGTGGCGCCGGATCGATAACATGCCCGTTTTTGCTAATTTTTGGGCGGACCGATGACATGCCCGCTTTACAGAAATGCCACGTCATTAAAATAATAAGACTTGGTGCAATATCAGAAATTAATTTAAAAAAGAAAAACTGTAAAACGGGCATGTCATCGGTCCGGCACCACGTCGGATCTTCCGGTATGAAAATCGGTCTCGTGTATGGCATGTGATGTATTTTGGGAACAAATCAGGTATAAAAATCGGTCACTGACACGTGATGTATTTTGGAGAAAATCAACTATAATGTCTGTAAATTGCACGGTTTTAAAACTTATAATCCCTATAATGTCACACCTTTAATTAGCGGTCCTTATAATGCCACACCGCCTAAATTACAGGACCAAAAAAATAATTAAGTCTAAACCCAAATCTGTAATACTCTTCACCTTTTTCCATCTCACTTTAGAACTCGTCTTCTTCAGGCAGAAAATTCCACAAAGGAAACGAAGCTCCCACATGGGAGAAGAAGCTCCAACGAGATGAGGAAAAAAACTCCTAATCGGGAGACTAAGACCAAACATAACTTACAAACAGAAAAAGAAAAAGTAAATGAGAACAAAGACATCCCCCACCTCCATTAATGGAGGATGGGGGAGAAAACTATTTTTTTCGAGCGTTTGCTGGAGAGAAATTTAGGTGAGAGAGGAAACCATAGAGAGAGGTATTCTTAAAATGCCCAATGGGCTCACATTCGGAGAACCAACGGATTGAAACTGTTGTCGAACACAATCAATTTTTTCTTTCCCTATGGAGGTGCATATCTGTGGCGCCCCGCCATCTACTATCTTTTACGATACTACTTACGTGACTAGCCATAATATAAAATAGAAGATATGCGAATATGTGTAAAATTTTTCATTTTATGTAAAGGAAAACATATTGTACATTGCAAAATAGTTCGAATCCTAAGTACATGAGAGGTACATAAACGCAGCAAAGTAAACTCTAACGCCCGCCACACAAGTCGCATCCATGTACACACCAACCTCAAAAGACGCTGGAAGCCTCAAAAAATCAGCCTTGCCATCAGAGCGATCACGTAACGTGGTCGTGCGCACTACAACACACAAAGTAAGGGAATGAGCTATAAAGCTCAGTAAGCAGGAATATGCAATGTCGTGCACGTGTAAACCCTGCAAAGGCATCCGTGCCAAAGCATCTCACACCTCGTAAATCAACCTCGATCTCATATCACTCAGGGCCCTCAGTTCACTTACTATGCATCATAATGAGCTCAAATCCAATATGGATAAACGTGAAAGCGAACTACGCTGGGTGGCCTACGCCAGGTTTCCATGGGTCGCCCCTTCCCAGGTCGTCCCCTTTGTTATGCGGTAGCCCACGCTGGTTAGCCTACGCTAGGGTTTTCCCCTAGGTCGCTCCTTCCAGTCGCTCCTCACCGCTAACAGGGCAGTTGCCTACGCCAGTAAGCCTACGCTAGCATAGTTAGGTCGCTCCTTCCTGGGTCGCTCCTCCTGCCTCAATAAATATAACTGACGACATACCACACCGTCATGGTGCCATAGAAGTAGCCCTGACTCAACTGTGAGTCGACACCAAATGCCCACGTCGGCAAATATCGTTCGCGATAGGGCGATCGTATAATGTGCATGCTCATATCTCAAAAACCCCCAAGTGAATTGTACATGCACATGAATATGCTACGTGAATAGTGTAAATAATGCTTATCATGCAGTCGCACGTAACAAACAATCTAAGTCACGTAACATTATCACATAATTTCATCAAAGCGGATGATAAGTTAGGATTTTACGGACATTTTAGGCCCGAAAAATAGCGTAATTCCATAGTTATATGTCTAAATGTCAAAAAATATCCTATTGTATGTTACCTTTCGTATTTTACAGGTAATAGAGCTAAAAGGGCCAAAAATCGGAACAAATCTGGGCCAAAAATCAGCCCAAACTATGAGAAGTCCATGAGCCCGATTAACAACCCAAATATTCAGGCCCATTAGCCGAACCTCAGCCCATGATATAAACCCAAAATACACATAGATACAAGGAGGGATAGTGTTTGTTCCTATTCTATCCAAACAATCTACACTGATTTACCACGCTAATGATGAAAGATTTAAAGATCGAACGTGGGGTGGGTTAGTGTAGATGGGTGCTTTGAAAATGGTTTCTACTATTCAACACAACGCAACTCACACATACTACACCAAAAACACACACCCTAATGAATTAGGGTTTGGGGTATATATACCACATTAGTTGGTATATTATACCCCTAGCAACTAAGAACTAGAATATTACAAACTAGCCCAAAGTTAATTAAATACAAACCAACTAAGATAAACACAATGAAATTGAACACTATAAAATATTCCTAACAATCTCCCCCTTTGTGTTCAATCTTCAATTCAGCGCGGGTTATCTTTGTTGGGTACATGGAGAATCTTTCGAGTCCTAACAATCTCCCATTGCTCCCCCTGCAAATGCTATCTCCTCTTCTTGTGGAGGATTTGAATGCACTTTCAGCTAGAACTCTCTTGTCTTGACGCTATACGTTGTAGATCGGATGTATGCTGTGATCCACGCCCCGATATTCATTTCTTGATTATGTCGTAGTTTGAAATTTTGTTTGCATCTTGTTCTTGTCTTTTTCCGTATTTTGAAGTAGTCAAGTCTTCTCCAATCTTCTTCTTCTCAGCGCCAGATTCGTCTTCGTCGAAGGAAGTTGTCTGGTTCGGCCCCGAGAAAGCTTCTCTGGCTCCAGAAGAAGGTATGCATGGGGTGTCTTTTTAACATGTGCCAAAGTTCCTTTGGAATGTGACATTGTAGGTTCCAGTGGAGTTCGGCTTCATCGTGGTAAGCGCGGCGGAATTTGATGGTGAGCATGGGGTGTGTTCTAAAATGTGCCAAGGCTCCTTATAATGTGACGTTTAAGTGTAGGTGAGACCGGCTTCGTAGTGCTTCGCGCGGCGAAAATGGTGGGTGGTCCGACCTGTTTGTTTATACGTATCCCCTTCTCCCCCTCATGGCGATTCGTGTTAACGAGATCGGCATGTTTGTATATGAGCCGAAGAAAGATACGAACAACAGGTCGGTGCGGGCAATAACTAGACGGAGCCACTAAGGCAATCCGTCGACACGAGTTCAGAGTTAAACTCTGAGACGCGGCCTGTGAGGACAGGGCTTGATAAACCGGGGCCACTTAGACGTCCCCTTAACATCGATCTTGGAGCGTAGCTCGTAGATGATGGCCTGAAATCGTTGTTGTTTTGATGTTGCAACGGTAGGACTTCCTTCCAAACTTGGAATCACATCTACGAGAGACGTGTCTATGGAAGTTCTGATCTGGTCACGAAGTCCAGATAAGAAAAACTGTATGTGTCCTAAAAATATAAAATATTTAGGTAGTGAGGACACCTAGACTCGATGTGTTCAAAAAAGTTCAGTGGCGTGGGGCTAACTACCACTTAATTTAATATCTGCCGCTTCCAAGTGAAGCGGTGATAGATTACGCGGCTCCCCGTGATTTTATGAAACATCGGTCTATTGGGAGATTGACGAGTGGATAAGGCTCGGTTGTGCATGCGCCATTGGACCAAATGAGGCAACTTCTGCCCGGGAGCTGATAGAAATCAACTCCTGCACCTATATGGGATGGTCCGAGTAATTTGTGAGCTAATGGAATTTTTTATCTTCCGCTCTTTGGTCTTATCAAGAATTGCCAAATAGGGATGTGGCTTATGGACTTGAAATCTTCACTAACACTCGGTTATGTTCCGGGATTAGGTTCAGTTTGGTCTGACTGAACCATGGGAACCTAGAATCCATGCGTCAGTCAATTTTGGTGAGTGCTGCTTCATCAGCAAGTCGGAGCAGGGCGGTTGAGATCATCTTCGTGTTTGTGTATGGATGTCACGCCTTTTGTAATTCTCGAACTCTTGAGGGTCGAGTTTTCAGGTGAAGTCCGTCTTGTGAGGTGGAAGCATCTGAGAGGGTTTTTCTTTCTTTTTTTTCTTTTTTTTTTGCTTTTCTTTTCTCTCTTTTTTTTATGTATATATATATATATATTATCGTAAAAGTAGTAGATAAGTAGTATCGTAATAATAATAGATATAGGTATATGTATACGTATATGTATATGGGTTAAATGAAGTTTCTCCCCCTCAAACCGCGCACCTAAGATGTTCTCCCCCTAAAAATGTATGCTCCCCTCGTAAATATGGAGTTATATTCCCCTCAAAGCATGCACGTTTAAACATGTAAGTTCTCTCCCAATTAAATAAGCGTGAACGTATTTATTTATTTTCAGATCAGATGCAAACTAAAGATATTGTAAATGCATTAGAATGTACGTTTTTCGCTATTTAATACATAAAAATATGTATTTTAACGATTCAGCTTTTATGCATACGTGACTGTTTGAGCTTGAAGTTCTTTAAGATATATGCATAGTTGAAATGTACCTATTATGGGGTATTAGACATTTCAGCTCATATGCATGCGAAAATTTAACATTTAAAGTTCTTTTGAATCATGCATGCATATAATGTACCCTCGTGTTTTAAAAGTAGGTATATTGTCTTTTCAGCTCAAGATGCATGCCAAGTTTCTTATGGGATGCATATAGAGTTTACCTACGTAGTTGCTCGCATCGCTTACCAGTCGTGTATAAGATACCATACACGCTGGGAAGTGTAATACCCGTAAAAATTTAATACGGGATCTTTGGTTGTCACTAACGGTGTGAATACGTGAATGAAGAATCTTGATAAAATGATTTAAGTTCTTGAATAAAATATATATATATATGTAAATATACATATATATAATATATTAACGTTACTGGTCTCGATAGCTATTTTGAAAACTTACCTAAAGTAATACCCAAAAATAACAATATGGGAATTAATTGGGGAACTAATTGGTTGGGCTATACTTAATAGATAAATAAGGCCCAAAACTTTCAAAGCACCATTTAATAACCACGTTGCTTACACTTGAGGAAAAACAAATCACCAACTTGTCAAATCTTACACTATTATCGAAAACTTTGATGCTTATCTAAATATACATCATATAACAAAGATCATTGGTCATTAACAAGAGAAAACCCACATGAACGAAAGCAAAAAGGAGCTGAAGGTGTGAGTAGAAAACAAGAAATTTTACAACGTAAAGGAGCTTAGCAATTTGGAAAACCCATCTTCAAAGTGAGGTATATAATTAATCTTTTTACACTTAGCTTGTTTCAATAGTTACATGATGAATTTAATAACTAACCCTAGGAGGGGTCCGAAGGTTACTGCACATAAGAACTTAGGATTTTAGCCAGAATTCATGTCATGAAAGCTGTATGCATAGGTAATGAGGAAAGGAGGTTTCGATAATGTGTAGAAAACCCTAACAGTCCTTAAGCTTCAGCTTTTATATTTCATAGGTGTTTAAGCAATTAAATATATATTTTGATGAATTTTAATAGACAAAGAAATTATGAGAATATTAATGATTTGTAGCGTATCACTTTCTGGAATTAGAATAGAATTTTGAGATGGTCACAATGGTAGATTAGTTGCTGCTTTAAATATAGATGTCGATACATGCTAATATCAGAAGGATTTCGAAATGCATAATTGAATGATGTCGAGATATATAATATTAAAATGTCGAGATATGAACTAAAGGAACTCGAGATGTATCATTTATTCTACATATATACATATAAGGATGGTCGACATTTGTAAGACTCAGTATCATTTGATAAGCTCGACATTTATTCCCAACGATCACCTCGACATCATTATAAAGAAGATCTCGATAGCATAGTGGTTTCGACATTTTGTAAAGTTTCGATATATGGTCTCGAGGTTTATTTTTTTTAATGTAGAGAAGACTCGACATTTCACTATTAATCAAGGTCTCGACATTATTATTAGGTCTCGATATTGTTTAAGGAACTCGACATTTGTATTGGTAGAATTCGAAGTTATAAAGCTTCGACATTTTGTAGAAATTAATCTCGACATTTTATTAGATGATTTCGACATTTTGGTTTAGTTAATAAATTTTCGGTATTTTAGGGTTTTGTTATATTCTAGGGTTTTCAATATTTTAGGGTTTATTTATTTTTAGGAATATCATTATTTTTAAGTTTTCATAAATTTTAGGGTTTCCTATAATTAGGGTCTGGGAACTTAAAAACTTATACAGTTTAACAAATATACTGATATAATAATATTTATTTATTCAGAGGATCGATATATAGGGACTACACCGGACTTTTTATTTGACGCTAGCAGGAGAACAGGTAGGTGGATTATCCATCTACAATACGTAAACACAATTATGTGTTTTATGTGACTTATGTGACTTATATGTTTTACGTATGTTTTATATAAATCATGCTTTATAATATTTTTAAATGCATGGCACGTGCATATCACGCTAGAGCGAGAAATGATTATACCATGATGTGACGATAGGATATGAGATATTGACGTACGGGGTAGAATGAGATGTTTGTGATTGGCGACTCGTAGAGAGTCGAGGTTGGGCTCACTGGGCACATGGCGGAGACAGACGTGATCGATCTGTCTACTCGGACGTGATCGATTCGAGGTGCATACCGCCGGATGGGATTTTCTTGTTGATTGGTGCGGGAGATATACGACCTGGTAGGAGGACATTGACGTGATCGATCAGTGCACTACCGGCGTAGCTCGCCGCGAGACTTGGGGGTGGCCTCCCAGTAGTCTATTGCGCGCGAAGGTGTCGAGCCTAACCTAGGGCCCTGTATTGTGTGAAATAGGAATGTGGGAAAAGAAAGAGTGTGCATTATATCATGTTGTGAGAAATTGGGATCGGGTTGAGTGTACACTTGCATACACGCATGTTTATTCACCTACTGGGCAAAGTGCTCAGTGTTTACGTGTTGTAGGTACTGAGTCCGACGCTGATGCGCGTCGTGACTGAGGCGGCTGGTGGCGGTGCTCCACGGACTTTTGAGGGCAGGGCGGTACATGGATGAAGACCTGTGGAGCGGCTGTAGAACGTTTTGTTCTTTTGATATTTTTGGGGCTTCGGCCCATGTACAGAGATGACAATGTAGACGAATTTTTATATTAATGTATATTATTTTAGGAAAAAGTTTTAATTAGACGGGCCTTCCGCGGCTTACGTTGCGGAAATCCGCCACTAATCCTAATTAGAGAAGTAGGGTCGCCTCAGGTGGTATCAGAGCTTAGGATATAGATTCTGAAGACTGTCCGTGTACTGCCGATCAAAAGTCTGGAGAACCAGCCTGGCCTATAAGTTTACTTCTTGAGTATGTGATTTCGTGTTATTTGATATATGTGCTTTCTGTGACTAATTGTAGAATTAGTTGAAAATGCCAAGGACACGTAGAGAAGTTGGAGAAACTAGTCGTAGAGCGGGTTCCGAATCCCCACCGAATGAGGACCGCTCTACCATTCATCAATTAACCGATCTGATCCGACGACAGTCAGATCAGATTAATGACCTTATCCACCGACAAAATTCCTCGGAACGTCACTCATCCCCTGGCCTAGAACGTGCAGAAGCTGCCGGGGAAAGGTTCCGAAGACTAAACCCCCCTTCATTTGAGGAAGCTGCCGATCCTACCTATGCGGAGGATTGGCTCCGAACTATAGAAAATATGTTCCGCGTCAGTCATCTCCCCGATACTGAGAAGGTGACTTGTGCCACTTTTATGTTACGTGGGAACGCGGGCTACTGGTGGGACACCATCCAAGTGCTCGAGGATCCCACTACTATGACTTGGGAGAGATTCAAAGCACTCTTTCGGGGCAAGTACTTTACTGCACCTGATAGAGCGCAGAAGCTGAACGAATTCATCAACCTCAAACAAGGAGGAATGTCAGTGGCGGATTACATCCGCAAGTTCGAGCAGCTCTCGAGGTTTGCACCACATATAGTGGCTACAGATGAGCTGAAGATCGAGCGCTTCCTGGAAGGTCTCAAACCCGAGATCTTCCGAAGCGTAAGTATGTACGATACTGAGGGAAAAACTTACGCTCGTATCGCTGAACGAGCAATATTAGCTGAGCAAGCAGAGAGTAGGGTTACCAAGGCTCAAGATGCCAAACGACGAGCAGAAGTGCAACAAGTAGGAGGAAATCAGAAACGCCCGTTCTTTGGCAAGAATCTGAACAATCGTGGAAATCAACCAGGCCAGCAGAACTGGAAACCGAGGCCAAACCAAGGACCAGCTAACGTTTCAAACCGACCCCTAAACACTATACCTCAGTGTCGACAGTGTGGGCGCTACCATTACGGGGTATGCCATGGGCCGAGACCTAACCCAACTCCCCAGTGTTTTCGGTGTGGAAAGATTGGCCACTACGCCAGAGTCTGCAACGAGAAAATACCGCAAGTTCCAAACCAACCTTTAATCCGACCTCCGCCAGTACCAGCGCGAGTTTTTACTTTGACCAACGAGGAGGCCGAAGCGAATCCTTCCGTAGTCACGGGTACGTTGACTATCTATAACGTGCCCACTTCTGTGTTAATTGACTCTGGGGCCACACATTCATTTGTGTCGGCCAAATATGTGGAAAAAGTAGGAGTTTCTTCTACCTTATCTGAATGCAACTACATAGTTACCCTACCACACGGTGATCCGACGCGCACTAACCAAGTGCTGGAAGGATGCTCCGTTAACATTGAGGATAGAGATCTGAGCGTCGACCTAATTGTGATCCCAATGAACGACTATGATGTTATTTTTGGGATGGATTGGCTTTCGAAATACGGAGCCATCATAGATTGTAACAAGAAGGTCGTAAAATTTCAACTGCCCGAAGAAGAGGTATTCACTTTTTCGGTAAGGCGAATAAGAATAGTATTCCGCAAATCTCTGCGCTGAAGGCTCAACGACTGTTGAGATCCGGTTGTGAGTCTTATCTAGTATATGCGGTGAGGGCAGAGAAGTTACCTCAGCCAGAACCGAAGGATGTGCCGATAGTTAATGAGTACATTGAGGTATTTCCCGATGATCTCCCGGGGTTACCCCCTGATCGAGAAATACAGTTTACGATAGATCTGATACCGGGGTCCGCCCCAATTTCTAAAGCTCCTTATCGCCTAGCGCTAAACGAACTGAAGGAGTTGAAGGAACAACTAGAGGACTTGCTGCAGAAAGGGTTTATCCAACCCAGTTTTTCGCCATGGGGAGCGCCGGTTTTATTCGTACGGAAGAAAGACGGGTCGATGCGACTATGCATCGACTATAGGGAACTGAATAAGATCACGATCAAGAATAAATATCCATTGCCGAGGATCGATGATCTGTTCGACCAATTACAGGGTGCCACGGTATTCTCGAAAATTGACCTCCGTCCGGGATACCATCAGTTGAAGATCAGGGAGGTAGATGTTCCTAAAACCGCATTCAGTACAAGGTACGGCCATTACGAGTTTCTGGTCATGCCTTTTGGACTGACAAATGCTCCGGCTGCTTTTATGGATCTTATGAACCGAGTCTTTAAGGACTATCTCGACCGCTTCGTAATAGTCTTTATTGACGACATCCTGATCTATTCTAAGACGAAAGAAGAACACGAGAGTCACTTACGAATCGTCTTAGGAACCTTGCGTGAGAAACAGCTCTACGCCAAATTCAAGAAATGCGAATTTTGGCTTGAGCAAGTAGCCTTCTTGGGACACGTGATTTCCGGGAGTGGAATCTCTGTGGACCCGAGTAAGATTGAGGCCGTGAACAATTGGCCACAACCAACTACTCCGACCGAAGTCCGAAGTTTTCTAGGACTTGCGGGATATTATCGTAAGTTCATAGCTGACTTCTCTAGCATAGCCTCGACTCTGACGAACTTGACCAGGAAGAACGTACCTTTCAAGTGGTCTGAAGCGTGCGAACAAAGCTTTCAGGAATTGAAGAAGCGACTCACTTCTGCTCCCATTCTGACTATACCCTCGGGAACTGGAGGATTCTCGGTCTATAGCGACGCCTCGAAGAATGGACTGGGATGCGTATTGATGCAGAATGGTAAAGTAATCGCGTATGCCTCCAGACAACTGAAGGAGTAAGAAGAATTATCCGACCCATGATCTAGAACTAGCAGCAATGGTCTTTGCCTTAAAGATCTGGAGACATTACCTTTACGGAGAAAGGTGCGAGATCTTCACAGACCATAAAAGCCTGAAGTACTTCTTCACCCAGAAGGAGTTAAACATGCGGCAACGACGATGGCTGGAACTCGTAAAAGACTACGACTGCGTTATCAATTATCATCCGGGTAAAGCGAACGTAGTCGCAGATGCGCTCAGTCGAAAGGCAATGAGTACGGAATTGTACAGGCTTGGAGTGGAAATAGTCAATTTAGGTGAACTCGAGACGAAACTAGCAGGGTTGACCCTTCAGCCGACCCTACTAGAACGAATTCAAAAAGCACAAGAAAATGATGAATTCTACCTAAAGGCGAAAGATGCACTACCCGAAGACTTCGAAATCCGGGCAGACGGAACCTTGTTATACAAGAATCGGCTATACGTGCCCAACGACGAGGAGTTACGACGAACGATAATGACAGAAGCCCACACAACAACATACTCTGTGCATCCGGGAGCGACAAAGATGTACCAAGATTTGCGGATCATATATTGGTGGCCGGGAATGAAGAAGGATATCGCCACGTTCGTAAGTAGATGTATGACGTGCCAATTGATCAAAGCGGAACACCAGCGACCAGCTGGAACTCTCCAGCCTTTACCGATTCCTGAATGGAAATGGGATCATATCACAATGGATTTCGTCGTTGGTTTACCAAAGACGACGAAAGGCCATGACGCTATCTGGGTGGTAGTAGACCGCCTGACGAAATCAGCCCATTTTATTCCAATCAGTTCTACTTTTTCTATGGAACGTTACGCTGAATTGTATATTCAGGAAATTGTTCGACTCCATGGAATCCCAGTCTCCATCGTCTCGGATCGAGATTCGAGATTTCTATCCAACTTCTGGCAAAGCTTACAAAAAGCGATGGGTACTAAGCTCTCGTTCAGTACTGCATATCATCCCCAAACTGACGGACAGTCTGAACGGACGATCCAAACCCTTGAGGACATGTTACGAGCGTGCGTCCTAGACTTCAAGGGAAACTGGAGTAAGTACTTGCCGTTGATCGAATTTCTTACAACAATAGCTTCCATGCCACGATCGGGATGGCACCGTACGAGGCATTATATGGGCACAAATGCCGATCCCCAGTTCATTGGGATGAAATCGGCGAACGAGCTTTATTAGGACCGGATATGATCCGAGAAACAACCGAAGCAGTGACCAAAATCAGAGAGAGAATGCAAACGGCTCAAAGCCGACAGAAGAGTTACGCTGATCGTCGACGACGACCTTTGGAATTTGCGGAAGATGACGAAGTATTTTTGAAGATCTCCCCGATGAAAGGAGTGAAGCGATTTGGAAAGAAGGGCAAACTAAGTCCAAGATACATAGGCCCGTTCAAAATAGTCAAACGAGTCGGCGAGGTTGCGTATCAGTTAGAATTGCCGACTTCCCTGTCGCAAGTTCACGACGTATTTCACGTATCGACATTACGAAAATACGTCGCGGACCCGAGTCATGTCGTTCAGAATGAACTTCTTTATCGACAGCTCAAGCCTGACTTGAGTTACGAAGAGAAGCCCGTAGAAATTTTGATGTACGAGTCAAAACGATTACGGAATAAGACCATTCCGTTAGTTAAGGTTTTGTGGCGGAATCAATCAGTTGAGGAAGCCACTTGGGAGCGTGAGGACGATATGAGAATTCGTTATCCCGAGTTATTCCCGTCGGCGTAATTTCGGGGACGAAATTCTTTTAAGGGGGGAAGATGTAATACCCGTAAAAATTTAATACGGGATCTTTGGTTGTCACTAACGGTGTGAATACGTGAATGAAGAATCTTGATAAAATGATTTAAGTTCTTGAATAAAATATATATATGTAAATATACATATATATAATATATTAACGTTACTGGTCTCGATAGCTATTTTGAAAACTTACCTAAAGTAATACCCAAAAATAACAATATGGGAATTAATTGGGGAACTAATTGGTTGGGCTATACTTAATAGATAAATAAGGCCCAAAACTTTCAAAGCACCATTTAATAACCACGTTGCTTACACTTGAGGAAAAACAAATCACCAACTTGTCAAATCTTACACTATTATCGAAAACTTTGATGCTATCTAAATATACATCATATAGCAAAGATCATTGGTCATTAACAAGAGAAAACCCACATGAACGAAAGCAAAAAGGAGCTGAAGGTGTGAGTAGAAAACAAGAAATTTTACAACGTAAAGGAGCTTAGCAATTTTGGAAAACCCATCTTCAAAGTGAGGTATATAATTAATCTTTTTACACTTAGCTTGTTTCAATAGTTACATGATGAATTTAATAACTAACCCTAGGAGGGGTCCGAAGGTTACTGCACATAAGAACTTAGGATTTTAGCCAGAATTCATGTCATGAAAGCTGTATGCATAGGTAATGAGGAAAGGAGGTTTCGATAATGTGTAGAAAACCCTAACAGTCCTTAAGCTTCAGCTTTTATATTTCATAGGTGTTTAAGCAATTAAATATATATTTTGATGAATTTTAATAGACAAAGAAATTATGAGAATATTAATGATTTGTAGCGTATCACTTTCTGGAATTAGAATAGAATTTTGAGATGGTCACAATGGTAGATTAGTTGCTGCTTTAAATATAGATGTCGATACATGCTAATAGCAGAAGGATTTCGAAATGCATAATTGAATGATGTCGAGATATATAATATAAAAATGTCGAGATATGAACTAAAGGAACTCGAGATGTATCATTTATTCTACATATATACATATAAGGATGGTCGACATTTGTAAGACTCAGTATCATTTGATAAGCTCGACATTTATTCCCAACGATCACCTCGACATCATTATAAAGAAGATCTCGATAGCATAGTGGTTTCGACATTTTGTAAAGTTTCGATATATGGTCTCGAGGTTTATTTTTTTTAATGTAGAGAAGACTCGACATTTCACTATTAATCAAGGTCTCGACATTATTATTAGGTCTCGATATTGTTTAAGGAACTCGACATTTGTATTGGTAGAATTCGAAGTTATAAAGCTTCGACATTTTGTAGAAATTAATCTCGACATTTTATTAGATGATTTCGACATTTTGGTTTAGTTAATAAATTTCGGTATTTTAGGGTTTTGTTATATTCTAGGGTTTCAATATTTTAGGGTTTATTTATTTTTAGGAATATCATTATTTTTAAGTTTTCATAAATTTTAGGGTTTCCTATAATTAGGGTCTGGGAACTTAAAAACTTATACAGTTTAACAAATATACTGATATAATAATATTTATTTATTCAGAGGATCGATATATAGGGACTACACCGGACTTTTTATTTGACGCTAGCAGGAGAACAGGTAGGTGGATTATCCATCTACAATACGTAAACACAATTATGTGTTTTATGTGACTTATGTGACTTATATGTTTACGTATGTTTTATATAAATCATGCTTTATAATATTTTTAAATGCATGGCACGTGCATATCACGCTAGAGCGAGAAATGATTATACCATGATGTGACGATAGGATATGAGATATTGACGTACGGGGTAGAATGAGATGTTGTGATTGGCGACTCGTAGAGAGTCGAGGTTGGGCTCACTGGGCACCTGGCGGAGACAGACGTGATCGATCTGTCTACTCGGACGTGATCGATTCGAGGTGCATACCGCCGGATGGATTTTCTTGTTGATTGGTGCGGGAGATATACGACCTGGTAGGAGGACATTGACGTGATCGATCAGTGCACTACCGGCGTAGCTCGCCGCGAGACTTGGGGGTGGCCTCCCAGTAGTCTATTGCGCGCGAAGGTGTCGAGCCTAACCTAGGGCCCTGTATTGTGTGAAATAGGAATGTGGGAAAAGAAAGAGAGTGCATTATATCATGTCGTGAGAAATTGGGATCGGGTTGAGTGTACACTTGCATACACGCATGTTTAGTCACCTACTGGGCAAAGTGCTCAGTGTTTACGTGTTGTAGGTACTGAGTCCGACGCTGATGCGCGTCGTGACTGAGGCGGCTGGTGGCGGTGCTCCACGGACTTTTGAGGGCAGGGCGGTACATGGATGAAGACCTGTGGAGCGGCTGTAGAACGTTTTGTTCTTTTGATATATTTGGGGCTTCGGCCCATGTACAGAGATGACAATGTAGACGAATTTTTATATTAATGTATATTATTTTAGGAAAAAGTTTTAATTAGACGGGCCTTCCGCGGCTTACGTTGCGGAAATCCGCCACTAATCCTAATTAGAGAAGTAGGGTCGCCTCAGGAAGTTTGGCTGCCCTCGTCGCATACCAGTCATGAGTGTGGAGCAGCTCTCTTAGTACCTACCCATGCTGGGATTCTGCAAAAACTTTATCGGGACTTTGGTACCCATTTTTGGATGGGTCCTCCCTTGTTAGAAGAAAATAAGTTAAGCACATTTGGTTCAGATATTGATCCTAAATCATCCTTTAAAGTCCTATCCAATTTGATTTGTGATTTAGGAATCCAGGTTTGGTGAACCTTAGAGGGAAATGACGATTCAGCGCCGGTGACTGTGTGCCTAGGTGTAGAAGACCTAAAGATTTTCTCCCTAGCCAGTCGCATAAGATGCTTTCTAGAATGAATCTGGACTGGATATTTCAAGTAGGAATATGAGCTTATGGTGCTATATGCGTTATTGGATGATGAGTCGTATTGCCTACTAGAGTTCACATCATTCACTCTATAATGATGAATGTGCGGGATTGAGAAGTTCGTTTGCTTAAGATTGGAACTTCTTCTTTGCACACTTCCTTTTTGATAGGAATGGAAGAGGAAAAATCTTGAACATTTTCGACTTTAATTTTCGAAGATAATATTGACTTTCCTTGGTCCTTCCTAATTTTAATTTGTTCCTTAGCTAATTTTAAAGCTCTACTTTGACTTAACGTTTCAGCTTTAGTCAAAATTGACTTAGAATGATTAGTAAAAGCCTTCTCAGTTTTAGGAAAAAGGATGCTTCTTTTAGTTTTTGTTTTCTTTACCTGTTTTGAGCATGATGTATTATTTGACAAATCATTTGAAACAGATAAAGACGGGGAATTTTTGAGATATAAAATCTCATTTAAAAGCCTTTCCTTTTCAGCGCCAAAACCTATGCTTTCAGAGTCCAAAGTATCTTGTAAATCTTTCAATTTACGAAGAGTCTCTGGAGTATCACATAGAGTAGGTTTTTTGTCATGTAAAATATTTTCCCCGTTAGGAATTAAGTTAGAAGGAGATTTTTGACCTGCTGGACCTATATTCGAAATAGCATTCTCTAATCGTTTAATCTTAGAGTAAGGCATACTCTGTTCCTCTAAGACGGTCTCATATTTTGATGAGATTTCATTTCGCTCAGCTTCGCAAGAACGTAAATTTTTAGTCATTTCGCAGACCCTATTTTCACTATCTTCTAACTTAGTTTCTAAGCTAATTATATTTGACTGCGTTTGTCAAATCTTCATTAGCATAAGCTAGGCTTTCTTGTTGCTTAAGCAACACGGAGTAATTATTAGCAAGGCGTGCATCTAATTCGTCAATCTTCCTAGCTTGAGCATCCATTTTAATTTGATTTTATATTTAACTAAAAAATAGAAATTGGCTTTTGAAATTTCAGTGATGAAAAGTTTGGTTTACTCGAGAAGTATCGTGAGGTATCGAAGAAAGTCGGCGTCGAATATTTTTTTGGCGTATACCGAAAAATTTTGTGATGATTTCGAAAACTTCGAGAAAATGACCCAAACGTTTTCTATAATTTCCAATACGTCATAAGTAGATTATTGGATGACTGATCGTTGACACGTTTGTGGATTTGCTTTAAAAAATTTGACAGAAAAGCAGTCTACACCGAAAATTTTTTGGACCGGAAGGAAAATTATAAACGGGCGTTCGGCCGATACTCGGTTTCGCCGAGAAAGTTTTGAATACTAAGAGATGCTCAGTTTCGGTCGATTGGGGGTTTCGGGCGATTTGATGAGAAATGATTGAGTTTCGGGCGAAACACTATATAAAGGATGAGTTTCAATCGAAACTGGTTTCGGGCGAGTCTCAGTTTGGCCGAGTTTTTAGTTTCGATCGATTTGATTTAGTTTTGGGCGATTATCAGTTTCGTCGAGAAAATACCCAGTTTCGGGCGAAGCACTGTATATAAAAAATTAGTTTCGATCGAAAGTAGTTTCGGGCGATTCCAGTTTCGCCGAGCAAAAATTACAAAGGAGTTTAAATTTCAATTTCGATCGATTCGAGTCAGTTTTGGGCGATGATCAGTTTCGCCGTGTAAAATTATAAATGCCTTTAGAAAATGTTAGTTTCGATCAATGCAAATGAGTTTCGGGCGATACTCAAATGTGCCGAAAATACAAATTCAAGCAAAATCAAATCGGGCGAAACTCAAATCAGCTAAAATTAAATGTTTGCTACATGCACATTCACCCGATCAGGTGTTTCTATCCAAAAAAAAATTCTGGGTAGAATGACGAACTTCAGGCTCGATTTCTACCTAAAACTCTCTCAAATCAACTGAGAAATGTTGGGTAAACACTTCAGATCACTCGTAATCAACCTATTTAGCTCTTGAGCTTGCAAAATCGGCTAAATCAACCTACTTACCTCTCGTTCCTGAGTTATTTGCTAATCATTCGATGAATTTCCTAATATTCCGACCCTTAGACAGAAAAAGTTATAAAGTCAGTGTATTAGCTAAGTTGACTGACTACATGAATTTTCGAAATACTTAAGTGCTGAAAAGTTATATTTGAAAAATATGTTGAAAATATATAAACTTCAAGAATCCATCTGAAAATCTCATTTGAGGTTGTGTTTGAAAAAACGTTTGAAAAGAGTTAGTCAACCCGTAAAACCTTTAGTCAACCCGCGAGAATCTTGGTCAACCCAAAATTCATTGAACAGCTGACCGAATTTGCGAAATACCCAACACGCAGATTCACGTACCTATTTCCAACCTGCAAAAAGCCCAACTCTGTCTCACGGGCATCAACCCGCGAAATAGAAGTCGGCCCGCGAAAATTGGATTTCGGCCCGAGCTTCTCTCACACCCACGAAATTCGTCAGCCCGCTAAAATGTTCATCAAGCCCGCAAAAATTATTTTATCTCACATATCGAAAACTTCAGGCCCGCGAGAAACAGTATTTTGGCCCGTGAAAATTTTACTCCTCTCTCATTCGCGAAATTCATTCGGCCCGTGAAAACCTTATAACTAATTTGCGAAATCCCTATGACCAGCGAAACTCATTTTGCGACCCGAAAATAGTATTTCTGCCCAAAAATTATTTTTAACACGCGAAAACCTATTTCCTCCCGAAAATCAGTATAATCACTTCAATTCAATTTCTTTAAAACACTTTTAACACTCAAAACCTTAAAACTTTCGATGAAAACTTATTTTCTTCAAGAACATCATGAATATCACAAGAACTTGAAATATATTCAAAACTTTCGAAAATTAAAACCCCTAATAAACATGAACTTATGAATTTTCGTGCCTATTAAATATCCTATCATGCTTAAATGTGTAAAAATCATAGTAAACTCCATACCCTTTCCCAAAGCTGTCAAGATTTCTGTTCGAGCTCTTCTTGTTCCTCTGTGTTTTAAGTTACCGAAAGTTTTGGCTAACGAAAGGAATTCCTTCTATTTATCTAAGCTTTGCGTGTTCAACTAAACAAATGACATCAACCTTTTAATTAGTCCTTATCTTAACCTAGAGTACTAGGTGTTATTATTATTATTATTATTGTTATTATTATTATTATAACTTTTCCCTCATAGTTAATTTATGAAAACCCTAAGTTTTCGAAAGTCTATCTATTCCAAGAATTCTAATTTTCACTACTTTATATCGCAAATCACATCTTCGAAATCTACTTCTTCATAATTCTTGTCTTTCGAAAGTTCATCTTTCGAAAATCATACCTTTGGTACTATGAAGAATTAAATTTTCGAATTATCTTATTCCTTCGAAAATTTCCCTACCTTATATAAAATTGTTTCCAAACCTAATTCAAATTTTCCACTAAATTAGATATCACAAAAGCTCTCAGATTGGGCAGTCATAATAGCACATAATTAAATAAATAATTAAACAAACACATAATATGCATCGGCAGAATCATATAATATGCAGCAAATTTATTGGCCAACTTAATAGCGGAACCCGGTTATTACAATATCTTGTCCGATTGGATCAGTTGTGGGATTTGAAACGCGGCCCTTTGTTCAATGCGTCGGGGGTTGAAAAGAGAAAAGGTACCTTGGACTCTATTCATTCCGTTGTATGTGGTCTTTCTCGTGTTCCTTCTAAGGTGACGGAAGATACGTTTTTTAAGGAAAGTCTGTGTCGATTTTCGTAAACACAATAGTTGTAGAACCCGGGTCCCCGTAATCTAGTAGGCAATAAATGTGCGCATATGTTTTATATGATGATGCGGATTCGTATACTAATTTCGTGCTTATATGATTCTATTAATTATGTACTCGCATGACATCTAACTTATAGAGGATTTTCGAAAATAGGGGCAAGAGAAATAGAAATAAATAAATAATAGTATAGACACTAGTTGGGCCCTAAATTGAGATTGGACTAGAATTAAATACTAGGCTCAACCCATGAGGAATCCACTTGGGAGACAAACCTTCCTTAAAATAAGGAAAATCACGTCACCTCTAGTTCCATCCCCATTACCTATTATAAAAAAATATCTATCTAATCATCTAAAACTCCATAACCTCACTTAAGAACCATCGAAAATCAAGGTGAAAGAAAGGAGAAAGGAGCCCAAAGGAGCTTAGCCCAAGAACACTCCAACTAGCTAAGAATTCGAGTAAGAGCTTGAAATTATTACTCTAAGCTATTGTGATTTCCTTTACTAGGATTATTTAGTTAAAATTATAATTAGGATTAAGAAGACTTGATGTGACGCCCCGCCATCTACTACTATTTTCTTACACTAACTTACGTGACTAAATAAAATATAACATATGTTACATGTGAAATATCGATAGAATTTTTCGATTTTACAAAGCTCACCACACCCGACTGTTTTACAGTACAACATTGTTCAGATTTTACATACGATACAAACTTATTTTACAAAACACAACATAATTAAACATAACGCCCGCCGCACAGGTCGCATCCATGTACACACCACTCTCAAAAGTCACTAGAAGTTCCAGAAGGACCAGCCTCGCTATCTAAGCGTTCACATACCTTATTCGCTGTGTCTACAACACATAAAAACATGGGATGAGCTATAAAGCTCAGTAAGTGGAAACATGCATGTATGCACGTGCCAAAATAGCAAAGGCATCCGCGCCAATGCTTTCTAATACTATTCTCACATCATACTCATTCGTTTCTCATTTTCATCAGGGCCCAAAGCTACTTACTAACCGCACCATCATATTATGAGCTCAAATCCTATGCGGATAAAAATACGATAGTGGCCCACTCTGGCTAAGATAAAATTAGGGTTTATCTCCAATCTTATCATTCACCAGGTCGCCCCTCTATCACGTCACTTTCCTGGCACTATAGATATACTATGTGCCTTCCCATTACCTAAATAATTCAGGTAAATATATTCGACGGTTTTACCCCCGTCATGGTGCCTTTGTAGAAGTAGCTATATTCTCATCTATTTACATTACATATAACTCGCTTTCCACTCGAGTAATACAATGCACGCTCATTCCTCAAATACTCCATATGATTCGTGCGTGCACATGATCATGATGCATAAATAATGCGACAATAATTATTCCAAACAATCGCATATAACAGATAATTCAGACACCACATTTTCATCGAAGCAATTAGTCACGTAGCAACACATATTCAATCAATTTATGTGTTGTAGTTGAAATTCCCACTTACCTGTCGTTCCTGCTACTTTAATTCGATGCTTCGGAAATTTCCTATAGTTCAACCTTTAGGTAAAAATATTGAAATATTAGTATCATACCTAAGTTAGATAACTAAACTAAAATAATTTGTCTTAACTATACTACTTTGTATTAAAACCCTATGTCTCGACTCCTATTTAAATAAAGTCACTATTTAATTATAATATCAACACATAAAACTTAACTTCCCAAGTTCTTAATCGTAATTTGTTCATGTGCCACTGCCAGTATCGACCAATCTTCATCTCCCTATTCTTTACATATAATAATCCGCTTTCGGCCGATTTAATATAGTATAGATATGAGTTTCGATCGATTTTCTTTTAACCTTTGTATTGCTCAATTTAATACAAGCCAAACCTACTTTCGATCAAGTATATATTATAATATTCTCACTGCCCAATTTGCTACAAACCAAACCTACTTTCGATCAAATATCTATTATAATATTCTCACTCTCACTTGAAAATTAATATATATAATGCTCAGCTCATTCGATCAATTGATAAATTTAACTACATAGGTTTTGATGCATGACATCACCTTTTATTGTTTCAACCAATTAATCTAATTTAAGATCACATTTACCCGATTAAATATCATTATAACTCCTCCACTTTCGATCGACTCTATGTAAATTAATTCATGTGCATATTGTAGCGGCGAAACTGCACCCAATTTGGTACTTTCGTTCGAAAGCCACTTTAACATGTAACTGTCCGATCCTAGGATAAATCAAATTCACTTTCGATCGATTCTCAAATTGAGCAACTTATAATCGTTTAACATCACATATATCACGGCGAAAGTGCTCAAGTTCCTTAGTTTCGATCGATGATCATCTTACACCAATGGTTTCGCTCGAAAGTGCTCTTATCAAACCATTTGAATCTTACATATTATTATTTTATTATAAAACTCGGCGAAACTCTACTTATTCAGAGTAGTTTCGATCGAAAGTATACTCTTATTAATCATAATCAATCAAATGCGATGTCGCCCAATTTACACAAGCTTAATTAATCGAAACTTCATATGTCATAGTAAACCATTCGATCGAAAGTTCAAATAAACCCTTAAGTTTTAAATCGAAAGCTACAAGTGATCTAAAAATTGATCGAAAGCTTCAACCTTTAACTATTCATCTTACTACAAATTAAATTAATTAAATCACCCAAAAGTTCATGAGGTTAACTCATTCGATTAAATATTCTCCTCTTCAAACTCTGATTCCTACCTCAGCATCCTTCTTAAACATATTAATATGGATTACATTCGAAAAACCCTAAAATCAACAACTAGCATACAATCGTTATTCTCCTTGGTATTTATCCTAGATCCTAATTCTCATTGAAAACATACTAAATCCTGATTTAAAAACGTAAACTTTAAAGTAAGAATTTTGTACCGTTTCCAGTTTAAGCTTGACCTCTACTGCTCGAATTCTCAGCTCTCTTTTGATCCTAAGCTCTCGATAGTTCAAACATAAAGTGTTTAGTTTTCTTTCTTTAATACTTCAACTTGAGGTAATGATAAGTAAATGACAAAAATCTTAACCTAATCCTCCCCTTACTCACGTATAATATTGATTATTATAATTCTAAAGTGTTCGACACCCCACTACTAAAACTATTAGGTTAAAATATTCAACACATTGCCAATTACCAAATTATGGAATTCTTCCCCATAAATCTCATAATTTTCACCAATTACCATTAACGAAATTTAGTACTCCTCATTATAAATATTAAAATCCACTCTTAAAATTATTTTTCTAAATTCCGAAATTTTTCAAAATTTCGAAATTGCTTATTAAGTCACTTTTCCACATAACATATAATAAACAAATATAATTATGCAGTCATATAGTCATGTAATATGCATGCAAATTTATTGGCCGTTTTACTTACGGGACCCGGGTATTACATTCTCCCCCCCTTAAAGAGGATTTCGCCCCCGAAATTCGATTAGTTAAAACAATTCCGGATAGCGACTTCTCATATTGTAACGACCCGTCCCATACCGGGTGTCACTGTAGCATCCGTCCCTACCGGGACCTGTGGGGTTGGGCCCACCACACTCCGACTGATAGTCTGGCCCCACTGTACCACCATTTAACCTTTCAGCGTGCTTCGTCCTCGCTCACGCGCACCCTGGCAAACTTCCCAGGGGGTCACCCATCCTAAGATTGCTTCAAGTCAAGCACGCTTAACTTCGAAGTTCTTTCGGATGGACTCCCGAAAAGGTAGGTCGACCTTGGTGATATGAGTAGTACTATCAATTCAATTATACGATTCTTAGCCTGACACGCCCATACATTGTCAGTCTCAGGATCCCCTCTCATTCGGGTGTCGGATCGGTTCGTTCATGTACCCCTTCGCCTAGAAGCCTTGCTTGGAGCCGCTCCTTGTCCGTGCACCCTGGCACCGGCGATCACTCCCCGCCCTCTTTGGCCCCGGGCGTCACATGCCCACCAGCTTCCGCCTGGTTCGTCCCCGAACCAGCACCGTACTGCGAGAGGTTGTGCTCTGATACCACCTGTAACGACCCGTCCCATACCGGGTGTCACTGTAGCATCCGTCCCTACCGGGACCTGTGGGGTTGGGCCCACCACACTCCGACTGATAGTCTGGCCCCACTGTACCACCATTTAACCTTTCAGCGTGCTTCGTCCTCGCTCACACGCACCCTGGGCAAACTTCCCAGGGGGTCACCCATCCTAAGATTGCTTCAAGTCAAGCATGCTTAACTTCGAAGTTCTTTCGGATGGACTCCCGAAAAGGTAGGTCGACCTTGGTGATATGAGTAGTACTATCAATTCAATTATACGATTCTTAGCCTGACACGCCCATACATTGTCAGTCTCAGGATCCCCTCTCATTCGGGTGTCGGATCGGTTCGTTCATGTACCCCTTCGCCTAGAAGCCTTGCCAGGAGCTGCTCCTTGTCCGTGCACCCTGGCACCGGCGATCACTCCCGGCCCTCTTCGGCCCCGGGCGTCACACATATCATCCTCACGTTCCCATGTAGCTTCCTCTGTTGTCTGATTCTGCCACAGTACTTTCACTAACGGAATCTCTTTATTTCGTAGTCTCTTCACTTCATACATTAGAATTTCAACAGGCTTTTCTTCATAATTCAAATCTGGTTTGAGTTGTTGATATAGAAATTCATTTCTCAAGACATGATTCGGGTCAGCAACATATTTCCGCAATGTCGATACATGGAAAACATCGTGAACTTGTGCCAATGAGGCTGGTAGTTCCAGTTGGTAGGCTACTTCACCGATTCTTTTAATTATTCTAAAAGGTCCAATGTATCTTGGGCTCAACTTACCCTTTCGCCCAAACCGTTTCACACCTTTCATCGGAGATACTCTTAGAAACACCCAATCATCTATTTCAAATTCCAACGGCCTACGTCTTTGGTCTGCATAACTCTTTTGTCGACTTTGAGCCGTTTGCATTCTTTCTCGTATCTTTGCTATTGCCTCGGTCATATCTTGAACCATATCAGGTCCTAACATCGCACGTTCCCCAACTTCATCCTAGTGTATGGGAGATCGACATTTGCGTCCATACAAGGCTTCATACGGTGCCATTCCAATGGTTGAATGATAACTGTTATTATAAGAGAACTCGATCAATGGCAAGTATTTACTCCAGTTCCCTTTAAAATCCAAAACACATGCTCGCAACATGTCTTCCGAAGTTTGAATAGTTCGTTCTGACTGCCCATCAGTCTGAGGATGATAAGCCGTACTGAAAGACAACTTAGTCCCCATTGCTTTCTGCAGACTCTTCCAAAAATTAGACAGGAACCGTGACTCTCGATCCGAAATAATTGATAATGGAATCCCGTGGAGTCGAACAATTTCTTGTATATATGTTTCTGCATATCGCTCCAGGGAAAACATCGAACTTATAGGTAGAAAATGAGCAGACTTAGTCAATCGATCGACTATAACCCAAATAGCATCATAACCTTTTACAGTCTTTGGTAGGCCAACAACGAAGTCCATCGTAATATGATCCCACTTCCACTCAGGTATTGGCAAAGGCTGTAATGTCCCTGCCGGTCGTTGATGTTCCGCCTTTATTTGTTGGCATGTTAGACACTGACTTACAAATGTCGCAATGTCTCTTTTCATTCCCGGCCACCAATAATTTATTCGAAGATCTCGATACATTTTTGTAGCTCCTGGATGTACTGAGTATGCCGTCGTATGTGCTTCTGTCATTATTGTTCTTCGAATCTCCGCATCATCAGGTACATATAAACGGTCCTTGTAATGTAGACTTCCGTCTTCTTGTATTTTAAAATCAGTTGAAGTTTGCTCCGTCTGTGCGTCTTTGATCTTTAGATATAACTCGTCATTTTCTTGTACTCTCTTGATTTGTTCCAGTATCGTAGGTTGTAGAGTTAATGCTGCCAACTTTGCTTCGACTTCTCCCAATTGCACTACCTCCACCTCCAATAATTGTAACTCTGCACTTACCGCTTTTCGGCTTAATGCATCAGCCACCACATTTGCTTTTCCTGGGTGATAACTAATTACACAATCGTAATCTTTAACAAGTTCTAACCACCGTCTTTGCCTCATATTTAATTCTTTCTGAGTGAAGAAATATTTCAGGCTCTTGTGATCCGTAAAAATTTCGCATCGTTCCCCATATAAGTAATGCCTCCAAATTTTTAGAGCAAAAACCACAGCAGCTAGCTCCAAGTCATGAGTCGGATAATTCTTTTCATACTCCTTCAATTGCCGAGAAGCATAAGCTATCACATTTCCATGTTGCATTAATACACAGCCCAAACCATTCCTTGATGCATCGCTATAGACTGAAAATCCTCCAGTCCCTGATGGTATTGTAAGAACTGGAGCTGAAGTGAGTCTCTTCTTTAACTCTTGAAAACTTTGCTCGCACTCTTCGCTCCAATGAAATGGAACATTCTTCCTTGTTAACTTCGTTAGTGTTGATGCAATCTTTGAGAAGTCCTTAATAAACTTTCTGTAGTATCCAGCTAAGCCAAGAAAACTCCGTACTTCTGTGACATTGGTTGGTTGAGGCCAATTGTTGATAGCTTCAATTTTGCTAGGATCTACAGAAATTCCTTCTCCAGAAACAATGTGTCCTAGGAATGCGACTTAGTTTAACCAGAATTCACATTTCTTGAACTTGGCGTATAATTTATTTCCTCGTAATATCTCAAGAACTGTCTTCAAATGTTGTTCATGTTCCTCATTCGTTTTCGAGTAAATAAGAATGTCATCAATGAACACAATGACAAACTTATCCAAAAATTGTTTGAACACTCGATTCATTAGATCCATAAATGCCGCTAGCGCATTAGTCACCCCGAAAGGCATAACTAAAAATTCGTAGTGTCCATATCGGGTCCTGAACGCCGTCTTCGGAATGTCTTCTTTTCGAACCTTCAATTGATGATATCCCGATCGTAAATCTATTTTTGAAAACACCGTTGCGCCTTGAAGTTGATCAAATAAATCATCTATTCTTGGTAATGGATACTTATTCTTGATTGTGATCTTGTTCAGCTCCCTGTAGTCGATACATAGTCGCATCGACCCATCTTTCTTTCGCACGAACAAAACCGGCGCTCCCCAAGGAGAAAAACTTGGTTGGATAAATCCCTTCTGTAATAAATCATCCAACTGTTCTCTTAACTCTTTCAATTCAGTTGGCGCTAACCGATAGGGAGTTCTAGAGATTGGAGCAGAACCTGGTATTAGATCAATCGTAAATTCAATTTCCCGATCTGGTGGTAATGCAGGTAAATCTTCAGGAAACACATCGGAAAAATCTCGAACCACTGGTACATCCTCTAATCTCGGAGATGAACGTTCCTCTGATTTTACTGCGAATACTAAATAAGCTTCGCATCCCACCTTGATCAAACGTTGTGCCTTTACTGCTGAAATTCTAGAAACATTTTTTTCTTTAATTGTTCCCACAAAAGTGTAAGGCTCCTTCTCTTCAATATTAAACGTAACTGTCTTGCGATTACAGTCGATGATAGCTCCGTATTTCGAGAGCCTGTCCATTCCAAGAATCACCTCATAATCGTTCATTGGAATGACTATTAAGTCAACGGACAATTCCCTTAACACCGGAGAATTCCGTAAAACCAGATTGGTTCGCATTGCAACTCCGTGTGGAACGGTCACATTATATTCACAATCAAATAGGGTAGGTGTAATCCCGAGTCTCGTTACATACTTAGTGGATGCAAATGAATGCGTGGCTCCTGAATCTACTAAAATGCATGTCGGAGGTTTGTGAATAAGTAGAATACCTGCCACCACAGATGGATTAGCTTTTGCTTCCTCTGCAGTCAATCTATACACACGTGCTGGCACAGTTGGTGGTTTCGCTTGAACCCTAGCTTGATTTCCTGGTGTCTTCTCTGAACATGATCTTGCGTAATGCCCCGTCTTCCCGCATTTGAAACAGATGGCATTTTGTGAAAAACAGATACCCGAATGATGTCGTCCACATCTTGGGCAAACTGGCATTGGGGCTGGGGGTCTCCATTGATTAGGATTTTGTTGATTATGTAATCCAGGCCTATTCTGAAAATTTGGCTTCCCCCCTTTTGGAAAGAACTGCCTTTTCTGATTACCACCCCTCCAGTTTGCTCCCTGCACAAACTTTCGCTTTGTCTCATGAGCACGAATAATTCGTGTCTCGGCCTGTTCTGCCACCATCGCTCGCTCCGCCACTTGAGCATATGAGATTCCTTGTAGTCCAGCCATGTTAACATCACGGTACAGTTCCGGCTTTAGACCCTCGAGGAATCGTTCGACCTTCAGAGCATCAGTACTCACCATATGTGTCGCGAACCTTGACAGTTGTTCAAATTTTCTGATGTATTCCGCCACAGTCACCGCCCCTTGTTTGAGATTGATAAACTCATTCATGCGTTGGGCTCGCACAGGTGCAGTAAAGTATTTATTTCGGAACAGTTCCTTGAAACGTTCCCAACTCATGTTGATTGGATCCTCGATCGCCAAAATAGTATCCCACCAGTGCCCTGCACTTCCTCGCAATAGAAATGCAGCACACAAAACTTTCTCATTCTCAGGAATTCTGCTATATTGGAACATACTCTCTAATGTTCTGAGCCAATCTTCAGCAGATGTTGGATCGATAGCATCCTCAAAAGTCGGTGGGTTCAGTTTACAAAATCTTTCACCCACTGCTTCAACCCGAACAGCCCGAGAGATTCCGTTGTTCCTTGTCCCCTCAGAGTTTCGCTGTTGGATCAATTCCTGAATCTGCTGAGACTGTTGACGTACTAATTCGGTGAGCTGAAGGATAGCCGAGTCACGATTGTCAGTCGGGTTTACATTTTCGCCTTCATGATTGTTTCCTCCACTGCCTTCTCCTCTAGTTCTAACCATGTTGTCTCTCTTACCCTATCAGTCCCTAAGGCCAATAAATTATGCAATGCAAGAAATTCATAATACCACATAACTTACAATCAAGGCTGTCTTCCGCGCTTTTGAGTGTGTGTACATGGACAGTCTACAGAAACTGCAACCGAAGCTCTGATACCAACCTGTGACGCCCCGCCATCTACTACTATTTTCTTACACTAACTTACGTGACTAAATAAAATATAACACATGTTACATGTGAAATATCGATAGAATTTTTCGATTTTACAAAGCTCACCACACCCGACTGTTTTACAGTACAACATTGTTCAGATTTTACATACGATACAAACTTATTTTACAAAACACAACATAATTAAACATAACGCCCGCCGCACAGGTCGCATCCATGTACACACCACTCTCAAAAGTCACTGGAAGTTCCAGAAGGACCAGCCTCGCTATCTAAGCGTTCACATACCTTATTCGCTGTGTCTACAACACATAAAAACATGGGATGAGCTATAAAGCTCAGTAAGTGGAAACATGCATGTATGCACTTGCCAAAATAGGAAAGGCATCCGCACCAATGCTTTCTAATACTATTCTCACATCATACTCATTCGTTTCTCATTTTCATCAGGGCCCATAGCTATTTACTAACCGCACCATCATATTATGAGCTCAAATCCTATGCGGATAAAAATACGATAGTGGCCCACTCTGGCTAAGATAAAATTAGGGTTTATCTCCAATCTTATCATTCACCAGGTCGCCCCTCTATCACGTCACTTTCCTGGCACTATAGATATACTATGTGCCTTCCCATTACCTAAATAATTCAAGTAAATATATTCGACGGTTTTACCCCCGTCATGGTGCCTTTGTAGAAGTAGCTATTCTCATCTATTTACATTACATATAACTCGCTTTCCACTCGAGTAATACAATGCACGCTCATTCCTCAAAATACTCCATATGATTCGTGCGTGCACATGATCATGATGCATAAATAATACGACAATAATTATTCCAAACAATCGCATATAACAGTAATTCACACACCACGTATTCATCGAAGCAATTAGTCACGTAGCAACACATATCAATCAATTTATGTGTTGTAGTTGAAATTCCCACTTACCTGTCGTTCTTGCTACTTTAATTCGATGCTTCGGAAATTTCCTATAGTTCAACCTTTAGGTAAAAATATTGAAATATTAGTATCATACCTACGTTAGATAACTAAACTAAAATAATTTGTCTTAACTATACTACTTTGTATTAAAACCCTATGTCTCGACTCCTATTTAAATAAAGTCACTATTTAATTATAATATCAACACATAAAACTTAACTTCCCAAGTTCTTAATCGCTAATTTGTTCATGTGCCACTGCCAGTATCGACCAATCTTCATCTCCCTATTCTTTACATATAATCCGCTTTCGGCCGATTTAATATAGTATAGATATGAGTTCGATCGATTTTCTTTTAACCTTTGTATTGCTCAATTTAATACAAGCCAAACCTACTTTCGATCAAGTATATATTATAATATTCTCACTGCCCAATTTGCTACAAACAAAACCTACTTTCGATCAAATATCTATTATAATATTCTCACTCTCACTTGAAAATAATATATATAATGCTCAGCTCATTCGATCAATTGATAAATTTAACTACATAGGTTTCGCTGCATGACATCACCTTTTATTGTTTCAACCAATTAATCTAATTTAAGATCACATTTACCCAATTAAATATCATTATAACTCCTCCACTTTCGATCGACTCTATGTAAATTAATTCATGTGCATATTGTAGCGGCGAAACTACACCCAATTTGGTACTTTCGATCGAAAGCCACTTTAACATGTAACTGTCCGATCCTAGGATAAATCAAATTCACTTTCGATCGATTCTCAAATTGAGCAACTTATAATCGTTTAACATCACATATATCACGGCGAAAGTGCTCAAGTTCCTTAGTTTCGATCGATGATCATCTTACACCAATGGTTTCGCTCGAAAGTGCTCTTATCAAACCATTTGAATCTTACATATTATTATTTTATTATAAAACTCGGCGAAACTCTACTTATTCAGAGTAGTTTCGATCGAAAGTATACTCTTATTAATCATAATCAATCAAATGTGATGTCGCCCAATTTAAAATGTACACAAGCTTAATTAATCGAAACTTCATATGTCATAGTAAACCATTCGATCGAAAGTTCAAATAAACCCTTAAATTTTAAATCGAAAGCTACAAGTGATCTAAAAATTGATCGAAAGCTTCAACCTTTAACTATTCATCTTACTACAAATTAAATTAATTAAATCACCCAAAAGTTCATGAGGTTAACTCATTCGATTAAATATTCTCCTCTTCAAACTCTGATTCCTACCTCAGCATCCTTCTTAAACATATTAATATGGATTACATTCGAAAAACCCTAAAATCAACAACTAGCATACAATCGTTATTCTCCTTGGTATTTATCCTAGATCCTAATTCTCATTGAAAACATACTAAATCCTGATTTAAAAACGTAAACTTTAAAGTAAGAATTTTGTACCGTTTCCAGTTTAAGCTTGACCTCTACTGCTCGAATTCTCAGCTCTCTTTTGATCCTAAGCTCTCGATAGTTCAAACATAAAGTGTTTAGTTTTCTTTCTTTAATACTTCAACTTGAGGTAATGATAAGTAAATGACAAAAATCTTAACCTAATCCTCCCCTTACTCACGTATAATATTGATTATTATAATTCTAAAGTGTTCGACACCCCACTACTAAAACTATTAGGTTAAAATATTCAACACAGTGCCAATTACCAAATTATGGAATTCTTCCCCATAAATCTCATAATTTCACCAATTACCATTAACGAAATTTAGTACTCCTCATTATAAATATTAAAATCCACTCTTAAAATTATTTTTCTAAATTCCGAAATTTTTCAAAATTTCGAAATTCCTTATTAAGTCACTTTTCCACATAACATATAATAAACAAATATAATTATGCAGTCATATAGTCATGTAATATGCATGCAAATTTATTGGCCGTTTACTTACGGGACCCGGGTATTACACTTGAGGAGTTCAAGTGTACCATAGACGGCAAAAGCACTAACTTAGGGTATGAACTTATGTTTGAGGGTTTACTCGAGATTAGCTAAGCATGGGATAGCCTAACGTGTTTTAGGGTTCATCACTTTAGCATGAGATGATCTTAAGTTAGTGCTGGACATTTTTTGGTGGAAGAAAACCTTAGAACGTATGAATTCTGGGTAGATTGAGCTATGAATGTGGTTTCGGGCAGATGATTTGAAGGTTCGATCGAATCTGGAAATTTAGTGACAAATCGGGCGATCTTAGTTTGAGTGTCAAATCGTGCGATTCCAAAATAATTTACATATAGTATAAGTCTCGGCGATTTTAGTTTGAGTACACCTCAAATCGCCCGATTGAAGGGAATAGGCCATAGCACGGCGAAACTAAGTAATTAACTTAGTAAATCGAACGAATGAAAACTCTAAGAAATCGGGCGATTTGTTGCATATGAAGAAACGATCGAAAATAGGTTTTAAAAGCGTAAATCGGGCGACTTAGGGTCGTTGTGGAAGTCGGACGATTTGATCAATACCTAGCCAAATGAGATCAAATCGGGCGAATGTGTAACCAGTCGGGCGAAACCAGTTAAAGAACTTGACAAATCGGGCGAAACATGGTTGCATGTAAGACAAATCGTGTGACTTCAAGATGAGCTACAATCGGGCGATTTCATTATTTGAGAACACGGCGATTCTTAAATCGGGCATTTGGGACGATGAACATCGATCGGAAACAAGCCATGAAGAATCGGGCGATTTACGAGCTTTCATGAATGATGAATCGGGCGATTTGGAGATCACGAAATCGGGCGAATCCAACCTTCATAGTATCCAAATTTCGCCGAGATGTAAATACATAGGTTATAATTAAATACTAACATAACTTAGACTAGAAATCAAATGACTTAGCAACTCAACAATTTTGTATTGTCGAATGCTGATTTGACTTAGGATTATAAATCGAGACTTAGAGTTTCAGGTAGTCAGGTCGAATACTAACTTAGTGTAGAACAATTAAATTAAGCTTTAACCTAGTCATTCAAGGTAGACTATCCGCTGATATTATGATATTTTAATGTAAGGGTCGAATGGTAGGCAATTCCCGGAGCAATGAATTAGCGTAGCACGGACGACAGGTAAGTGGAAATCCAACTACAACACGTAATTTGCTTGTGCATGACTTACGTGATTTTGTGCTTACGTGACACTACGTGAATCTTGTATGATGGGACTAACTTATTATGCATGAAGTTATGAAATGCATAACGCATGAACCACGACATGAGCATATGCACGCATGAATAGGATGAAAAGCAGGTATGTGAGCGTGCATTTTATAAGATCGCCTGTGTTCGATGGATATTCGCCGATATAGGCGTCTGTTGTCGACTCAATGTAGAGTCACGGCTCTTCTATGCGGCCATGGCGATTCACGATGCCGAAATACCTGATATGATAGGTAGGGGAATACCCCGTAGCGGAAGATGCAACCTAGAGGATGGGACCCGAGGGAAGCACGACACAGAGGGAACCTCTGGTGTCGGCGACTGTAATACCCGTAAATCTAAATACGGGATTTTGTATGTGATTAATGGTACACGTTTGTGAATTGGGAAATTTGATGGAGAAGTTTCATTGCTCTATATATAATATATATATATATATTTATATGATAACATCTTTGAATTGATTTTGAAATTTAATGAGGAGCTAATGACAAATAATAGAATTACAATACATAAGATAGGGCTATATATACATGGCTTAGTAAATTCACGAATGAAGCTCAATTATTCAAAGATCCATAACGTTACTTAGGCTTGGGGGAAAATTAAGTCACCTTCTTGTCTAATCAAACACTATAATCGAGATGCTCATAATTATCTAGTGTCATAAGGAATGTTAAGAGAGGAAGACATCCATTAGCTAGCAAAAACTTTGAGCTCAAATACCCAAAACAAAAGCAACAAGGAGTGGGAGCTCTATCAAACTCAAGCAACGCATCTTCCAAATAAGGTATACAAACGATTCTTAAGCATAGTATATTTAAGAGTATTTTAATAGTTATAACTAACTACATGACGAGAAGATGAGCATGAACGGGTTTCAAAATAATTACTATGTGTAGGAAACCCTAAATCGTTGGAAAGGTTAGGCCCATGAATGTTTATGTAACAGGAGTTTTTGTGAATTCGGAATCTATGGCGTACTGTTTTAGAATTTATTAGGTTTTATTTAAGAAACTTGATAATTTAAGGTGTATCGTTTTCTGGAACTGGTATAATTCTTGAAGCTGATTTTGATAGTATATGAATCTCTATTTTTAGGGTTTATTTTGAGAAGATTTAAATGTTTTCGTCATTAGCATAGGTTTTCTATGTTTCAGAGAAGATCTCGACATGGTATCATACCACCATAGATTTCGAGATCGAATGATCTTCTCATAGATAGAATTCGAGATATACAGTAGAAAGATTTCGAAGTATATTTATAGTTTTGACATTAGTAAGATGTCGACATTGTTTAAAGATCTCGGCATTACCATGTTAGCTAAGATTTCGACATATATGTTCTTTCGACATCTAAGTTCTCGATATCTATTTAATATATGATATTCATGAGGTTTCGATATTGTTACAGGAAGATTTCGAGATGTTTTACAAAGAGTTTTCGAGATGTAACATAGTTAGAACTCGAGATATAATAATAGAATAACTGGAAAGATTTCGATATATGATAGTTCTCATAGGGAGATGTCGAGATCTAATAACCTTATGATAAATAGATTTCGGAATGTGTATAATAGAAAGATTTCGACAAAAGACCTCGACATTAGTATGATTTCGATATAGGATCTCGGTATTTCCTATTATGCTATGTTCTCGACATTTAATAAAATTGTTCGGCCATTCTCATTGTGAAAAGATTTCGACATGATATAAATAATTTCGACACTTAAAATAATTTCAGCATTTTAAAAAGTTTTCTACACTTAATAAATTTTCGGTATTTTAGGGTTTTTTCTATTTCTAGGGTTTTTGATATTTTTAGGGTTTATTTATTTTTAGGTATTTCATTATTTTTGAGGTTTTCATGAATTTTAGGGTTTTGATAATTCTAGCATTTTCGAAATTTATATGACTTAGTAAATATATTGATATGAAAATATTTTCAATACTCAGAGGTTCGAAGCGTAGGGAAATTACCAGATTACGTGACTAATTTTAACAGGAGGGCAGGTAGGTGAATCATTCATCTACGACACGTAAACGCTTACCTGTTACTATGTGATTACGTGACTTATGTGATTTACGTGTTTTACGTATGTTTTATGTGACATCACGTTTCATGTGTATCACGTATATGCATGACATCGCACGACATTGTGAGGGATAATGACCACATTAGTGGTGACACCTTAACGCTTAAGGTGTCGATTGAGCGGGGTAGAGGTTGAGGTTAGACTCGCGGGGCACCTGACGTGAGACAGACGTGAGCGATCTGTCTACTGGGGCGTGAGCGACCCAAGGTGCAAACCGTCGGATGAGTTGTGTAGCGGAAGGGGCGACCTGATAGGAGGACGTTGGCATGATCGATCAGCGCACTATCGGCGTGGGCACCACTAATCTGGCGTTAGCGACCAAATGATATATTTTATTTTATTGCGCGCGAGGTGCCGAGTCCAGCCTAGGGCCCTGGTATTGAGATACGATAAAAATGTGGGAACGAGCGTGCATTATATCATGTTGTGAGATATTGGGATTGGGGTTGAGTGCACACTTGCATACACGCATTTTATTCACCTACTGGGAAAATTGCTCAGTGTTTACGTGTTGTAGGTACCGAGTCTGACGCTGACACGCGTCAAGACCGAGGCAGCTGGTGGCGGTGCTCCACGGACCTTTGAGGGCGGGGCGGTACATGGATGAAGACCTGTGGAGCGGCGATAAGGTTTTTGACCTTTTGACATTTTGGGGACTTCGGCCCATTGTACAGATACTACTATGTAAAATAATATTTTGTTGTATTATAATATCTTTTAGAAAAAGTTTTAATTAGACGGGCTTCCGCGGCTTACGTTGCGGAAATCCGCCACTAACCTTAATTAGAAAACGAGGGTCGCCACAGGTGGTATCAGAGCTTAGGCTTTAGATTCTGAAGGCTGTCCATGTACTGCCGCTCAAAAGCCTGGAGAACCAGCCTGACCTGTAAGTTTAATATTTGATTTTGTATTACGTGTTATGTGATATGTGCTCTATGTGAATAATTGTAGAACTAGTTAAAAATGCCAAGGACACGTAGAGAAGTTGGTGAAACTAGTCGTAGGGCGGGTTCCGAATCCCCACCGAATGAGGACCGCACTACCATCCACCAATTAACTAATCTGATCCGACGACAGTCAGATCAAATCAACGACTTGATCCATCACCGGAGCTCGTCGGAACATTCCCCACAACCTGATTGAGTGGAACTAACCGGGGAACGATTTCGAAAGCTAAACCCCCCAATATTTACCGAACCCACCAATCTTGCCGTGGCTGAAGACTGGATAGGCACCATAGAGGACATGTTTATCTATAGTCGAGTGCCTGACAACGAAAAAGTCCTTTGTGCCGTTTCCCTTTTCCGAGAAAATGCGCGATATTGGTGGAACACCGTAAAGGTGTTGGAGAGCCCGATCACTATGACTTGGGAAAGGTTTAGAGAGCTCTTCTTCAACAAATACTTTACGGCACACGATCAAGAACAAAGGATGTACGAGTTCATGAGCTTGAAGCAAGGGAGCATGCCAGTGGCGGAGTACATCCATCGATTTGAAGAATTATCTCGATATGCTCCGCAGTTAGTGGCGACTAATTCGTTGAAAGTGACCAGGTTCATCAAGGGACTTAAACCCGAAATCTATCGGGATTTAAGTATTGCAGGTGCATGCCAACTAGAGTTTATGCAAGTGACGGAACGTGCCTTAATTGCGGAACAAGCAGAGTCGGTGGTGGTGGAAGCCCAGGAAGCGAAAAAGAGGAGAGAGGCCCAACAAGGAAGTGGAGGAGATAAGAAACGCCAATTCTCCGACAAAGGTCCTAATACCCAATGGAACCGTCAGGACCAACAAAACTGGCGCCCGAGAACAAATCAGGGACCGATCAATATCCCCAATCGACCTCAAAATTTTGCGCCCCAGTGTCGACAATGCGGGCGTTACCATTTCGGGGCCTGCTTTGGAGCAAGACAGATTCCGCAGTGCTTTAGGTGCGGAAAAATCGGTCATTTTGCGAGAGCTTGTACGGAGAGTCTACCCCTAGTACGGAACCCAGCTCAACCGTCGATTCGACCTCTACCCGTTCCCGCACGAGTTTTTACTTTGACAAGTGAGGAGGCCGAAGCAAACCCTTCAGTAGTAACGGGTACGTTGACTATCTACGACGTGCCGACATCTGTATTGATTGACTCTGGAGCCACACATTCGTTTGTGTCGGCTAAGTATGTGGAAAGGTTGGAATCTCTCCTACCTAATCTGAATGCAATTATGTAGTTACTTTGCCGCACGGTGATCCGACGCGCACTAACCAGGTGCTAAAAGGATGTTCCGTGAACATTGAGGGTAGAGATCTGAGCGTCGACCTAATAATGATCCCAATGAACGACTATGACGTCATCTTTGGGATGGATTGGCTTTCAAGATATGGGGCCATCATAGATTGTAATAAGAAGGTCGTAAAATTCCAATTGCCCGAAGAAGAGGTATTCACTTTTTCGGGTAAGGCAAGTCCGAATCGTATTGCACGAATCTCCGCTTTAAAGACTCAACGACTTTTGAGGTCCGGTTGTGAGTCTTATATATTGTATGCGGTAAAGGCAGAGGACTTACCTCAGCCGGAATTAAAAGACGTACCTGTAGTCAAAGAATACGCTGATGTATTTCCCGATGATCTCCCGGGGTTACCCCCTGATCGAGAAATACAATTCACAATAGATCTGATGCCGGGATCTGCCCCAATCTCTAAACTCCATATCGCCTAGCGCCCAATGAACTGAAGGAGTTGAAGGAACAACTTGAGGATTTACTGCAGAAAGGGTTTATCCAACCCAGTTTTTCACCGTGGGGAGCACCAGTCCTATTTGTACGGAAGAAGGATGGGTCGATGCGACTATGTATCGACTATAGAGAATTGAATAAGATCACGATTAAGAATAAATACCCCCTGCCAAGGATAGATGATTTATTCGACCAGTTACAAGGAACGACGATATTCTCGAAAATTGACCTCCGTTCGGGATACCATCAGTTGAAGATCAGGGAGGTAGATGTTCCTAAAACCGCATTCAGTACGAGGTACGGCCATTATGAGTTTTTGGTCATGCCTTTTGGACTAACAAATGCCCCAGCTGCTTTTATCGACGATATTCTGATCTATTCTAAGACAAGAGGCGAACACGAAAGCCATCTTCGAACCGTCTTAGGAATCCTGCGAGAGAAACAGCTCTACGCCAAATTCAAGAAGTGTGAATTCTGGCTTGAGCAAGTAGCTTTCTTGGGACACGTGATTTCTGGGAAGGGAATATCTGTGAACCCAAGTAAGAATGAGGCCGTGAACAATTGGCCACGACCGACTACTCCGACCGAAATCCGAAGTTTTCTAGGACTTGTGGGATATTACCGTAAGTTTATAGCTGACTTTTCAAGTATTGCTTCAACCTTATGTACCTTTCAAGTGGACTGAAGCGTGCGAACAAAGTTTCCAGGAACTAAAGAAACGACTTACTACCGCCCCTGTTCTAACTATACCCTCGGGAACTGGAGGATTCTCGGTCTACAGCGACGCCTCGAAGAACGGACTGGGATGTGTATTAATGCAGAACGGTAAAGTAATTGCTTACGCCTCCTAATAACTGAAGGAATACGAGAAGAACTACCCGACCCATGATTTGGAATTAGCAGCAGTGGTCTTCGCTTTAAAGATCTGGAGGCATAATCTTTATGGAGAAAGGTGTGAGATCTTCACAGACCACAAAAGCTTGAAGTACTTCTTCACTCATTAATTATCATTCAGGCAAGGCAAACATAGTCGCCGACGCGTTAAGTAGAAAAGCTATGAATGCGGAGTTAAGTAAACTTGGAGTGGAAATAGTTTATTTAGGCGAAGTCGAGACGAAACTAGCAACACTCACTCTTCAGCCGACATTGCTAGAGTGAATCAGAAAAGCTCAAGAAAGGGATGAACTTTATTTGAAGATGAAAGATGCACTCCCGACGACTTTGCAATCCGAGAAGACGGAACTTCACTTTACAAGAATCGACTGTACGTGCCTAGCGACGAGGAGTTACGACGAATGATAATGATAGAAGCACACACAACTACCTACTCCGTACATCCGGGCTCAACTAAAATGTACCAAGACTTGCGAATCACGTATTGGTGGCCGAGAATGAAGAGGGATATAGCCACGTTCATAAATAGATGTATGACTTGCCAGCTAATCAACGAACACCAGCGACCAGCTGGAACTCTACAGCCTTTACCAATACCCGAATGGAAGTGAGACCACATCACTATGGATTTCGTCGTGGGTTTACCCAAGACGACGAAAGGAAATGATGCCATTTGGGTGGTTGTAGACCGCCTGACGAAATCTGCCCATTTCCTTCCAATCAGCTCTACCTTTTCCATGGAACGCTATGCTAAATTGTACATTCTCTATTGTCTCGGATCGAAATTCGAGATTCCTATCCAACTTTTGCCAGAGCTCGCAGAAAGCTATGGGAACTAAGCTCTCGTTCAGTACTGCATATCACCCCCAAACCGATGGGCAGTCTGAGCGAACAATCCAAACCATTGAGGATATGTTGCGAGCGTGCGTGCTAGACTTCAAGGGAAACTGGAGTAAATACTTGCCACTGATCGAATTTTGTTACAACAATAGCTTCCACGCTACGATCGGGATGGCACCTACGAGGCATTGTACGGGCGCAAGTGTCGGTCTCCTATTCACTGGGATGAAATAGGCGAACGAGCACTGTTGGGACCAGATATGATCCGTGAAATGACTGAAGCAGTGACCAAAATTCGGGAAAGAATGCGAACGGCTCAGAATCGACAGAAGAGTTACGCAGATCATCGACGACGACATTTAGAGTTCACAGAAGGTGACCAAGTATTTCTTTAGATCTCCACAATGAAAGGAGTAAAGCGTTTTGGAAAGAAAGGCAAATTGAGTCCTAGATACATAGGCCCGTTCAGAATTATCAAACGAGTTGGTGAAGTCGCGTATCAATTAGAATTGCCAACTTCCCTATCACAAGTTCACGACGTATTTCACGTATCGACATTACGAAAGTACGTCGCGGACCCGAGCCACGTTATTCAGAACGAGCTTCTTTGTCAACAACTCAAGCCTGACTTGAGTTACGAAGAGAGGCCAGTAGAGATTTTGATGTATGAGATGAAGCAACTTCGGAATAAGACTATTCCGTTAGTAAATGTTTTGTGGCGGAATCATTCAATTGAGGAAACCACTTGGGAGCGTGAGGATGAAATGAGAGTTCGTTATCCCGAGTGATTCCAATAGGCGTAATTTCGGGGACGAAATTCTTTTAAGGGGGGAGAATGTAATACCTGTAAATCTAAATACGGGATTTTGTATGTGATTAATGGTACACGTTTGTGAATTGGGAAATTTGATGGAGAAGTTTCATTGCTCTATATATATATATATATATATATATATATATATATATATGATGACATCTTTGAATTGATTTTGAAATTTAATGAGGAGCTAATGACAAATAATAGAATTACAATACATAAGATAGGGCTATATATACATGGCTTAGTAAATTCACGAATGAAGCCCAATTATTCAAAGATCCATAACGTTACTTAGGCTTGGGGGAAAATTAAGTCACCTTCTGTCTAATCAAACACTATAATCGAGATGCTCATAATTATCTAGTGTCATAAGGAATGTTAAGAGAGGAAGACATCCATTAGCTAGCAAAAACTTTGATTGAAATACCCAAAACAAAAGCAACAACGAGTGGGAGCTCTATCAAACTCAAGCAACGCATCTTCCAAATAAGGTATACAAACGATTCTTAAGCATAGTATATTTAAGAGTATTTTAATAGTTATAACTAACTACATGACGAGAAGATGAGCATGAAAGGGTTTCAAAATAATTACTATGTGTAGGAAACCCTAAATCGTTGGAAAGGTTAGGCCCATGAATGTTTATGTAACAGGAGTTTTTATGAATTCGGAATCTATGGCGTACTGTTTTAGAATTTGTTAGGTTTTATTTAAGAAACTTGATAATTTAAGGTGTATCGTTTTCGGGAACTGGTATAATTCTTGAAGCTGATTTTGATAGTATATGAATCTCTATTTTTAGGGTTTATTTTGAGAAGATTTAAATGTTTTCGTCATTAGCATAGGTTTTCTATGTTTCAGAGAAGATCTCGACATGGTATCATACCACCATAGATTTCGAGATCGAATGATCTTCTCATTGATAGAATTCGAGATATACAGTAGAAAGATTTCGAAGTATATTTATAGTTTCGACATTAGTAAGATGTCGACATTGTTTAAAGATCTCGGCATTACCATGTTAGCTAAGATTTCGACATACATGTTCTTTCGACATCTAAGTTCTCGATATCTATTTAATATATGATATTCATGAGGTTTCGATATTGTTACAGGAAGATTTCGAGATGTTTTACAAAGAGGTTTCGAGATGTAACATAGTTAGAACTCGAGATATAATAATAGAATAACTGGAAAGATTTCGATATATGATAGTTCTCATAGGAAGATGTCGAGATCTAATAACCTTATGATAAATAGATTTCGAAATGTGTATAATAGAAAGATTTCGACAAAAGACCTCGACATTAGTATGATTTCGATATAGGATCTCGGTATTTCCTATTATGCTATGTTCTCGACATTTAATAAAATTGTTCGGCCATTCTCATTGTGAAAAGATTTCGACATGATATAAATAATTTCGACACTTAAAATAATTTCAGCATTTTAAAAAGTTTTCTACACTTAATAAATTTTCGGTATTTTAGGGTTTTGCTATTTTTAGGGTTTATTTATTTTTAGGTATTTCATTATTTTTAAGGCTTTCATGAATTTTAGGATTTTGATAATTCTAGCATTTTTGAAATTTATATGACTTAGTAAATATATTGATATGAAAATATTTTCAATACTCAGAGTTCGAAGCGTAGGGAAATTACCAGATTACGTGACTAATTTTAACAGGAGGGCAGGTAGGTGAATCATTCATCTACAACACGTAAACGCTTACCTGCTACTATGTGATTACGTGACTTATGTGATTTACGTGTTTTACGTATGTTTTATGTGACATCACGTTTCATGTGTATCACGTATGTGCATGACATCGCACGACATTGTGAGGGATAATGACCACATTAGTGGTGACACCTTAAGGCTTAAGGTGTCGATTGAGCGGGATAGAGTGTGCCAATTTTTGGCAGTCAGACTCGTAGCGGAGTTGAGGTTGGACTCGCGGGGCACCTGACGGGAGACAGACGTGGGCGATCTGTCTACTCGGGCGTGAGCGACCCGAGGTGCAAACCGTCGGATGAGTTGTGTAGCGGAAGGGGCGACCTGATAGGAGGACGTTGACGTGATCGATCAGCGCACTATCGGCGTGGGCACCGCTAATCTGGCGTTAGCGACCAGATGATATATGTTATTTTATTGCGCGCGAGGTGCCGAGTCCAGCCTAGGGCCCTGGTATTGAGATACGATAAAAATGTGGGAACGAGCGTGCATTATATCATGTTGTGAGATATTGGGATTGGGGTTGAGTGCACACTTGCATACATGCATTTTATTCACCTATTGCAAAAATTGCTCAGTGTTTACGTGTTGTAGGTACAGAGTCTGATGCTGACACGTGTCAAGACTGAGGCGGCTGGTGGCGGTGCTCCATGGACTTTTGAGGGCGGGGCGGTACATGGATGAAGACCTGTGGAGCGGCGATAGGGTTTTTGACCTTTTGACATTTTGGGGGCTTCGGCCCATTGTACAGATACTACTATGTAAAATAATATTTTGTTGTATTATAATATCTTTTAGAAAAAGTTTTAATTAGACGTGCCTTCCGCGGCTTACGTTGCGGAAATCCGCCACTAACCTTAATTAGAAAACGAGGGTCGCCACAACGCCTCGGTGTTGCTACCAGCGAGAAGCGTCCGCGTGATAGGCCACACTGGGACAGGAAATGTGCCTTCGGGTAACCTCTCAGTGCGTGAGCCTTCACATATGTATGTATCCCTTGAGGATTAGAGCTCTACGAAATGGCGCATAGTAAGATAGAAAGCCAAGGGCCCACATGAAATGAGAGTACAAGAAAAAGGGGTATGAGAGAGTTAGAGAGCATCGACGTGGTATGTATGTAGGAACCTTATATAATTCTTTTGTCATGCAAGAACGACTTCCATTACGAAAATGGAAAAATTTCATGCATATTTTCGTGTCTTCTTCAAATCAACGCACCAATAGACACTTAAGATAAAAAGGTAGCGAGGGTTAGGGGTCCTTGCTTGTAAGTATTATGTTATGTGAATTCCCTGTGCTATAAAATTTATTGCCATAGGACTACCAAGATAGAACGGAACAATGGTAAGGACTAGGGGTGAATCCAGTGGGGGAGGTGACCCGGATAGGGACGCAGCCCCTACTGATAATCGGGATGCGACTATTCTCCAGCTCACAGAGTTAGTCCGCCAACAATCGGCCCAGATCCAACAGCTGATCCAGCAGAATAATGCAAACATTGGGCCTAGCCAGGCTGAAAGGACTGAGATGGTAGGGGAAAGATTTCGAAGATTGAACCCGCCAACGTTCGAGGACTCTACTGACCCAACGTCAGCAAAGGATTGGCTAAGGACACTCGAGACTATGTTCCAGTATAGCCTAGTGCCAGAGGCAGAGAAAGTGCTATGTGCCATGTTCCTACTGAGGGGAAGCACTGGGCACTGGTGGGACACCATTGTGGTGATAGAAAACCCCGCCACCATGACTTGGGACTGTTTTAAGGAGCTATTTAGAGGAAAGTACTATACGGCCCAAGTTAGAGCTTAATTCATGAATGAGTCATCAACCTCAGACAGGGGGCGATGACGGTGGCCGAATACATCCGGAAATTTGAACAGCTGTCAAGGTTCGCCACCCACATGGTGACCACTGATGCGCTCAAGATCGAACGATTTCTCAAGGGCTTAAAGATGGAGTTGTACAGAGATGTGAGCATGTCTGGGATACAGGGAGCCACATATGCACAAGTGGCGGAAAGAGCGTTAGTGGCGGAACAGGCTGAGGCCAGAATCGTTCGCGCCCAAGAAGCAACACGGAAATTCGTACAAGGGCCACAATGGAGCGGAGGCAACCAGAAGCGACAATTCGTCGCCAAGGCAGGGAAGCAGAACTTCCAAAACCGAGTAGGACCACCCCAACAGCCCAACCCAAATCAGGGGAGACCCCAACCGAACATCCCAGTATGCCCGAAGTGTACGCGGCGACACACGGGGGTCCGTTTCTCCCAGAACGTGACCTGCTTCAAATGTGGCAAGACGGGCCATTATCTCAAGGCTTGTCCGGAAAATGCATCCGAGAGTCAAGCGGGGAACCAGGCGAAACCACCAATGGTACCGGCTCGGGTGTACACGATCACGTCCGAGGAAGCAGAGAATAACCCGACGGTAGTGACAGGTACCATCCTCATCCATCAAACTCCCACGTGCATCCTAGTCGATTCCGGAGCTACGCACTCATTCACATCCACTAAGTATGAGACGAGAGTAGGAGTTGCGCCTCACCAGTCTGAGTGCGAGTATAGTGTAACCGTTCCAAATGGGGATCCCACTAGAACTAACCAAGTGCTACGGGATTGCCCAGTGCTAGTAGGGGACAAAGAGCTGCCCATAGATTTAATAATAATCCCAATGAACGATTACTAAGTAATCCTCGGGATGGACTGGCTATCGAAGTACGGAGCCATTATAGACTGCCACCGTAAGATAGTCACGTTTAATATGGAAGGAAATGAACCCCTTATGTTCATGGGAACGAGCAAAGGGGCAAATATCTCTAGGATATCGGCGTTAAAAGCCCAACGACTAATAAGCAGAGTGCGAAGCGTATTTGGTGTTTGCAATTAAATCGGAAGTAAGTCCCTCCCCAAAATTCGAGGAAGTACAGGTAGTTAAGGGCTTCCCCGACGTGTTTCCGGAGGAATTACCGGGGTTACCATCCGATAGGGAGATTGAGTTCACCATAGTCCTGGTGCCTGGAGCGGCACCGGTATGTAAGACTCCCTACCGGTTAGCACCGACAGAGTTGAAGGAGCTAAAGGATCAGTTAAATGAACTCCTGCAAAAAGGATTTATCTAACCGAGCTTCTCTCCCTGGGGAGCGCCGGTGTTGTTTGTACGAAAGAAAGACGGATCCTTGCGGTTGTGCATTGACTACAGAGAGTTAAACAAGCTAACAATCAAGAACAAGTATCCCCTCCCCAGAATAGACGATATATTTGACCAGTTACAAGGCGCAAACGTCTTTTCCAAGATTGATTTACGATTGGGTTATCACCAGTTGGAAATCCGAAAGGAAGATATTCCGAAGACGGCCTTTAGTACTCGTTACGGCCACTACGAGTTCCTAGTTATGCCTTTTGGGCTGACTAACGCGCCAGCGACTTTCATGGATTTAATGAACCGAGTGTTCAAGCCGTTTCTAGATAGGTTTGTCATCGTCTTTATCGATGACATCCTAATCTATTCAAAGAAAAAAGAGGAACATGAACAGCATCTGAGGATAGTTCTAGGCATACTACGAGAAAAGCAACTGTACGCCAAATTCAAGAAGTGCGAGTTCTGGCTAGACCAAGTCGCCTTCTTGGGGCATATTATCTCGGGAGTGGGAATTTCGGTAGACCCCAGTAAGGTAGAAGCCATCAGCAACTGGCCACAACTGACTAATGTAACCGAGGTGCGAAGTTTCCTTGTCCTAGCGGGATATTATAGGAGATTCATTGAGAACTTTTCAAAGATCGCTTCAACGCTGACAAGGTTGACCAGAAAGAATACCCCTTTTCATTGGAATAAGGAATGCGAACAGGGCTTCCAAGAACTGAAGAAGCGGCTCACGACCGCCCCAGTTCTCACGATACCTTCAGGAACGGGGGGATTTACCGTGTATAGCGACACATCAAAGAATGGGTTAGGACGCGTACTGATGCAGAACGGGAATGTAGTGGCTTATTCCTCTTGCCAACTGAAGGAGTACGAGAAAAATTACCCGACGCACGACCTAGAGCTCGCGGCAGTGGTCTTTGTTCTCAAAATTTGGAGACATTATCTCTACGGAGAACGGTATGACATATACACAGACCACAAGAGCTTAAAGTATTTCTTCACGCAAAAGGAACTAAACATGAGGCAGAGGCGGTGGCTGGAATTAGTCAAGGACTACGACTGCATAATCAACTACCACCCAGGCAGAGCAAACGTGGTAGCTGATGCATTAAGTCGAAAAGTAGTGAGTGCAGAACTACAACTACTCGAAGTGGAGATCGTACGACTAGGCAAGGTTGAAAACTAGCAGCCTTAACCCTGCAACCCACACTGTTGGAACGATTCAAGAAGGCGCAAGAAGAAGATGAATTCTATGTGAAAATCAAGGGGGCGCAGACGGAACAACCGGCAGTTGATTTTACGATGCGGGAAGATGGATGTGGCAGCCCCGCCTTCCACCACTATTTCTTAACTAGTCTACGCGACCAATGTCGTAATAACGAAATAAATCGTATGAAATTTCGGATAAAATTTTTCCTTTTATAAAAAGGAATCGTAACTGTTCCTACAAAATCATCCTGGGTCCTAATAACATAGGAAAGCGCACAAGCGTGTCAAAATAAAACGATCTACTGGGCCTCCACCAGGTCGCATCCATGCACACACTTCCATCAAGTTGGCCTCGCCGTGAAAATGATCACGTACCGTGATCGCGGGGTCCTACAACACATAAAAAACGTGGAATGAGCTTATAAAGCTCAGTAAGTGAAAACCATGCATGAAATGCACGTGACCTAAATAGCGAAGGCATTCGCGCCAATGCTATTAACTCCTCACATCCTTCTTGACCTTTCATAACATATTTGGGCCCTTTCGGCTTTCAATCTTACTATGCACCATATAGAGCTCAAACCCCTAAGGGTATAAATAAGTGGCAGGACACACACTGGGAGGCTAAACCCGAGTACTCCATCTGTGCTTAACCCTATGGTGCCTTTCAATCCCAATGTGATCCGCACTGAGAGGCTACTAGTGCCTTTCAATCCCAATGTGATCCACACTGAGAGGCTACTAGTGCCTTTCAATCCCAATGCAGTCCCATTGAGAGGCTAACCCGGGCAAACAAATTTCGTTTAACCCTAAGGCGCCTTTCCATCCCAATGCGGTCTGACACGCGGGCGCTACTCACTGGTAGCTTACTACGAGGTCGCCAACACTCGAGGTTCCCTCGGTGCCGCTCATACCCTCGAGTGGCATCCTCCAGGTTGCATCTCCCGCTACGGGGTATTCCCCCTACCTTTCGTGAATCAGGTAATTTGGCTTCGTGAATCGCCGTGGTAGCATAGAAGAGCCGTGACTCATCATTGAGTCGACACAAATGCCTATATCGGCAAATATACATCGCTCTCAAGCGATCTTATACTCATGCACGCTATATCCCTGACTCTCATACTAGTCGCACGTGCATATGCTCATGCCATGAATATGCGTGCCATGTTCATATAATAATTTTCATCACATCAAATCACGTAAGTCACATAAGCAAGTAGTCGCATAAAATCATAAGAGCACCTAACACATATGTAATACCCGTAAAATTTAAAACGGGATATAGGATATAATGGATTATGTGAAGTTTGTAAATTAGGAATGTTGGTACGGAAATTAAAGTGTGACAGCGAAAATATAAGCTATATCAGTTTCGAATTATTTTCGAAACTTAACCAAATAATTGTTCAAAAATAATAAGCAATTAATGGATTAAAACTTTGGGCTATTGATTTTATTATTGGACATTTAAAACAAGGCCCAATAATAAATAGTAAGTTACTTCAGCCTAAGGAAAAGCCATCGATCATCAAGCTGTCAAATCATTATCACTTTCGAGACGTTCATCTTAGTATATATCCATAAATTATAAGTTAAATGTCTGATAACAACAAAGAATATCATACGAAGCAAGGAAGAGAAAGAAATTAGCTCCATAATTCAACAAGCTCGAAAACTTAAGTCAGGTATAACTTTCGAATACTCTTGATAGTTAAATAGTGATTTCATAAATAGGCAACAAGCATAAGAGACTTTTTAGACGTTATTATGCTTAGAGAAACCCTATGTTCTCGAATTAAGGTTCATGTTCACAAATATATATATAGATATATATACACGTGATATAAATATATAAACCTAAGTGTTTAAAGTATGTCATGTTCATGAGCCTTATTGATTTAAGATGATATACACGTGATGTATGAACCTATAAGTGTTCGAAGTATGTGATGTTTATGAAGTTAATATATTTTATTCTCTTAATACCTTAGGTACTTATATGAAATAGTTGGAGTTTCAAATAGTTAATCATAGCTTAGGGTTTCTAGAGGCCACGGTTTATAGTCATGACTGATTTTGAGTTCTGTCTATATAATTATAGGTTTTCAAATGCTCAGGGTTGGAGTTAGAGTGTACTGCTTTCGGGAGAATTAAAGTTTTAGGCCTTAGAACCTTTGTAGCAGCACTTTAGAATAAGTGTTTTTACCCGAGTTTAAGTGTCTAATCTATTTTGATTTTATGAAGTTTTTGATACGACCAAGTTTTCGCATGATAGGGAAATTTTCGGTATGGCCTTAAAGTTCTCGAGAAAATTAGAATTTTGGGCTTCACACTGTTTTCGGGCGATTCAGAGTATTTTAAAAACCGAGCGTTGACTTGACTCTGACCATAAATTGAGCGAGTCAGTTTAACGGATTCACCGTTGACTGCCGAGTCTAATATTTAAATATAATTATTTTATACCAGTATAGTTCGAGAATTAGCACATATGCTGATAAGATTATAATGTCCAGAGGATCGGTCTATAGAGACTCCATCGGACTTCGTATTTGACTATAGCGGGAGGACAGGTAGGTGAATTATTCATCTACAATACGTAAACACTTATCTGAATTACGTGTTTTTATGTGCTTCAATGATTTACGTGAATTATGTGCTTTACGTATATTTCATGTGAAATCACGAATTCATATGTTATCACGTTTATATGCATGGCACATGCATATCATATCACAGGGGTGAGATATTTACACCGTATTGAGACGGTTGATTTGAGATATTGTCGAGTGGGGTAGAATGAGATGTTTGTGATTTTTGTTGTTGACTCGTTGAGGAGTCGAGGTTGGTACTCGTATGACACCTGACGGCAGACAGGCGTGATCGATCTGTCTCCTCGGCGTGAACGTCCCGAGGTGCAAAACCGTCGTGATTATATTTTCAGCGGAGGGAGCGACCTGACAGGGCAGTTGCGTGATCGTCAAAACGCTGTCGGCGTAGGCTACCGCTTACGGAAGAGCGACATGGCAGGGCAGTTGCGTGATCATCAAAACGCTGCTAGTGTAAGCTTCCGTATGTTTATTATGGGCGCGCGAGGTGTCGAGTCTGACCTAGGGCCCTGTGTTGTGTGATTTGAGATAGGATTGTGGAAAAAAGAAAGAGTGAACATTGCATGTGAGATATTGGGATTGGGAATGAGCATTCACGTGCATACATGCATATTTATTCACCTACTGGGCAAATCACTCAGTGTTTACGTGTTGTAGGTACTGAGTCTGACGCCGACGCGCGTCAAGACTGAGGCGGCTGGTGGCGGTGCTCCACGGACTTTTGAGGGCGGGGCGGTACATGGATGAAGACCTGTGGAGCGGCGTTAGGATTTTGACTTTCGGGGCTACGGCCTTTGTATAGACTTGACTCTGTAGATAATATTTTGTTGTAATATATTTTATTTTAGGAAAAAGTTTTTGTTAGACGGGCCTTCCACGGCTTACGTTGCGGAAAATCCGCCACTAACCTTAATTAGAAAATGAGGGTCGTCACAGGTGGTATCAGAGCTTCGGCTTTAGATTCTGCAGACTGTCCATGTACTGCCGCTCAAAAGCCTAGAGAACCAGCCTGGCCTGTAAGTTCAATGATTGATTATGTGATTACGTGTTATTTGATATACGTGTTTTATATGAATGACTGTAGAACTAGTTAAAAATGCCGATGGGACGTCGAGAGGTAGGCAGTTCTAGTCGTTGGGCGGGATCTGAATCCCCACCTAACGACAATTCTACCATCCATCAGTTGACGATCTGATCCGGCGACTGTCAGATCAGATCGATGATCTAATTAGTTTTTGAGGTTTTGCCAGATTAGGGTTTTGACCCTTTGGAAATGCTTTTCGGTAGAAGAGTGTTTTTATTACCTAAATTTAGTATGAAAAGTTTTCGTCATAGGAATAATAATAGACATTAAAAGATATCATATTGGCATGCTTAGACTAAGCATGAGAAATTTCTGGCATGTGAAATGTGTTTAGTATTTCAATATGTTAACATTGAGTTTTGGATATAAACATCAGGGATTAATCTTGAAAAAATTTTCGGTGTGTATATGTGTTTTAGACATGGGAAATAATTTAGAATATTAAGTACTTGGGAATCTCAAAAGATTTGGGAAATTTAGGGTTTGAGTTTGACCATGTGAGAGTTTTCGAGCTAGATAAGAGTTTTAATGTGGAACATTTCAGAAGACTAAACTACTTTCGTTTTTACTAATCCTTGAATTCCGTAGTATGAATAAACTGACTTTGATTTAATTTTCGGGTCAAGGGATTTAGTTAGATAGGAAATTCGGGTAATTAAATTTTGGGTGATGAAATTTGGTTTTAATACTTTTGGTTATTAAGAATTTCACCGGGCTTAGTAATTTTTGGGCAGTGACTAAATTTTGGGCCCCGCCCTAATCTTAGCTGCGAATTAGAATTTGGCCTTCCGTACTATCTTAGGGCAAACATAATTTTCGGGAAGAGCTGGAATGTTTGAGGAAGATAATTATTTATGTATAAAACTGTATTTTAACTCAAGTACGCTTAGAGTGCGCAGCGGAAAGCGTGGTAAGAATAAAAATATGTATGCCTAGAAGATGTAGAAAATATATGGGCGAATTTAATCGTAGAGCCGAACTGGAGTCCCCTACCACTGAATTTCGGGGACGAAATTCTTTTAAGGGGGGAGAATGTAATACCCGTAAAATTTAAAACGGGATATAGGATATAATGGATTATGTGAAGTCTGTAAATTAGGAATGTTGGTACGGAAATTAAAGTGTGACAGCGAAAATATAAGCTATATCAGTTTCGAATTATTTTCGAAACTTAACCAAATAATTGTTCAAAAATAATAAGCAATTAATGGATTAAAACTTTGGGCTATTGATTTTATTATTGGACATTTAAAACAAGGCCCAATAATAAATAGTAAGTTACTTCAGCCTAAGGAAAAGCCATCGATCATCAAGCTGTCAAATCATTATCACTTTCGAGACCTTCATCTTAGTATATATCCATAAATTATAAGTTAAATGTCTGATAACAACAAAGAATATCATACGAAGCAAGGAAGAGAAAGAAATTAGCTCCATAATTCAACAAGCTCGAAAACTTAAGTCAGGTATAACTTTCGAATACTCTTGATAGTTAAATAGTGATTTCATAATTAGGCAACAAGCATAAGAGACTTTTTAGACGTTATTATGCTTAGAGAAACCCTATGTTCTCGAATTAAGGTTCATGTTCACAAATATATATATAGATATATATACACGTGATATAAATATATAAACCTAAGTGTTTAAAGTATGTCATGTTCATGAGCCTTATTGATTTAAGATGATATACACGTGATGTATGAACCTATAAGTGTTCGAAGTATGTGATGTTTATGAAGTTAATATATTTTATTCTCTTAATACCTTAGGTACTTATATGAAATAGTTGGAGTTTCAAATAGTTAATCATAGCTTAGGGTTTCTAGAGGCCACGGTTTATAGTCATGACTGATTTTGAGTTCTGTCTATATAATTATAGGTTTTCAAATGCTCAGGGTTGGAGTTAGAGTGTACTGCTTTCGGGAGAATTAAAGTTTTAGGCCTTAGAACCTTTGTAGCAGCACTTTAGAATAAGTGTTTTTACCCGAGTTTAAGTGTCTAATCTATTTTGATTTTATGAAGTTTTTGATACGACCAAGTTTTCGCATGATAGGGAAATTTTCGGTATGGCCTTAAAGTTCTCGAGAAAATTAGAATTTTGGGCTTCACACTGTTTTCGGGCGATTCAGAGTATTTTAAAAACCGAGCGTTGACTTGACTCTGACCATAAATTGAGCGAGTCAGTTTAACGGATTCACCGTTGACTGCCGAGTCTAATATTTAAATATAATTATTTTATACCAGTATAGTTCGAGAATTAGCACATATGCTGATAAGATTATAATGTCCAGAGGATCGGTCTATAGAGACTCCATCGGACTTCGTATTTGACTATAGCGGGAGGACAGGTAGGTGAATTATTCATCTACATACGTAAACACTTATCTGAATTACGTGTTTTTATGTGCTTCAATGATTTACGTGAATTATGTGCTTTACGTATATTTCATGTGAAATCACGAATTCATATGTTATCACGTTTATATGCATGGCACATGCATATCATATCACAGGGGTGAGATATTTACACCGTATTGAGACGGTTGATTTGAGATATTGTCGAGTGGGGTAGAATGAGATGTTTGTGATTTTTGTTGTTGACTCGTTGAGGAGTCGAGGTTGGTACTCATATGACACCTGACGGCAGACAGGCGTGATCGATCTGTCTCCTCGGGCGTGAACGTCCCGAGGTGCAAAACCGTCGTGATTATATTTTCAGCGGAGGGAGCGACCTGACAGGGCAGTTGCGTGATCGTCAAAACGCTGTCGGCGTAGGCTACCGCTTACGGAAGAGCGACATGGCAGGGCAGTTGCGTGATCGTCAAAACGCTGCTAGTGTAAGCTTCCGTATGTTTATTATGGGCGCGCGAGGTGTCGAGTCTGACCTAGGGCCCTGTGTTGTGTGATTTGAGATAGGATTGTGGAAAAAGAAAGAGTGAACATTGCATGTGAGATATTGGGATTGGGAATGAGCATTCACGTGCATACATGCATATTTATTCACCTACTGGGCAAATCACTCAGTGTTTACGTGTTGTAGGTACTGAGTCTGACGCCGACGCGCGTCAAGACTGAGGCGGCTGGTGGCGGTGCTCCACGGACTTTTGAGGGCGGGGCGGTACATGGATGAAGACCTGTGGAGCGGCGTTAGGATTTTGACTTTCGGGGCTACGGCCTTTGTATAGACTTGACTCTGTAGATAATATTTTGTTGTAATATATTTTATTTTAGGAAAAAGTTTTTGTTAGACGGGCCTTCCACGGCTTACGTTGCGGAAAATCCGCCACTAACCTTAATTAGAAAATGAGGGTCGTCACAACATAATTTCATGCACATAAAAATTATGTGTTGTAGTTGCGATTTCCACTTACCTGGTATCCTTAGCTATATCGTACGGTAAATCGCTAATCTTCAAACCCTAAGTATAGAATCATAATAAATTAGGGTTTGGTAATCTAATCACAATTTCATAACATGACTTAATTTAGAAAACCCTAGTTTTGACTTTTATGGGTTTCGACACCTTAAAGTTTAGAACACCTTGACTTGAATTGAAAAGTACTATTTCGAGATCCTATTAGACATAGTTCCAAATTAATTAAATAGTATATAACATTTTGAAATTAACCTAGAAGTGAATCTCGACATGTTAGAGATAAATCTCGATATGATACTTGAGCCTAGTTTAGATCTCGACATGAGATTAGGTGTGATCTTAACATGACTTAAGAATGAATCTCGGGCTAGGGTTTTTGAAATTATAATAAAGATTTCGATATGTTATACACAATATCGACATGATTGTCAAACATAGTCTCGAGATTCTATACAATTTCGATATGCTTTTGAAGTAAATCTCGACATGTATGTTAAAATCATAAAAAAAAGATCTCGATATATATATGTATATGTATTTAAAACAAGATGTCGATATTAGAACCAAAATGTCGAGAGATGTGTCTACATTATAAAAAGATGTCGAGATATGTTTCGACAATTCAAACAAAATCTCGATAACCATTTCGTGCTCCTTCCTACACAAACTTCCAAAGTCGATAATAACATGCATTTTGACATGATTCTCGAGTTTTACTTCGAGATTCTGTCCGAGTTTTCACAATTATTAATATATTTAATATTCCTCAAGTTACAAGCATGCATCGCTTGATTCCTAAATTAACTTTCTTGATTTGATCAAAACTCATCATACTAAACTATTAAAATAATCTAAGGCAGAAATATAATCGTTTGAATGCTCTCTCATCTACTCAATTCGACACTGTCGATCGAATGCTCTCTTACTACCCATTTTTACCACTATCGATCGAAGGTCATCATGTTGGAGTATTAAAATATTCTAAACCCTGTTATAATATAAACCCGATTGTAACTTAGTGGATTGAATAAAATATTGTCAAATCTGTATTTCACTAAATTGACCGAAACTATTATTAATCAAAGTCATTATGCGGACTGACTATCGATCAAAACTACTACTTTGTTGAATTTAATAAAATCTCCTAAGGCTGAGATAACCCAATCGTTCCAACACTTTCTCATCTACCCCTTATTATAATCTCACTTGAAAGTAGTGTTCCTACCCCATGATAAGCTCAACTACCCATAATTAATTAAATCTCTAAGTGTCTTATACTACTCGAGAGTTAATTGTTCTAAGTTAGCATACGAAATTTTCATCATACAATTTAAGAATCTCGAACACATATTCAAAGCATCAGCTTGATGCTTTACGTGAATGCTAAAAACAATGACTTTAGCATACGTTCAACTCAGAAATTTAGGGTTTTCCTAGCACATAAGTCATGACGAATTCTCACAGGGATCATGGAATATATTAAGTAAACCATAAAAGTTACGTGTTGTAGGTGAGGTTTTCACCTACCGAAAAGATTTCCTAACTTAGCCGAAGTTGATTCCTTGATGAAGTTCTCTTTTACTCCTTGTTTTCCTCTCTTCTTAACTGTTCTTCTCTTTTTTGTTTTCCGTAGTTCATGTATTATTAACTTGGGATATAATATATATTAGAACCTTGAGATTTGTAATTGAAAAGACAAGTTGGTGCGTAGGTTTTACCCTCCATGCTAAGTAACATTTCCCTTAATCGTTATCTTTCTTATTTATATAATTATATATGATTACATGTCATCTACGAAAGTTAGCCGTTATATAGTACAATTAATATCATTAAAGTATTTCAAGCTTACTCACTTCGACTAACATTCGAAAGTTAATTTTTTAGTCTACTCGAATCTCCTTAATATAAACAATTATTACTTATTTTTCAGGTATTCTAAAAATATAAATTTGGTATTTAGCTTATTTCTCTCAGCCTTTAGGAATTCTATTCTTTACAAGCTTCGATTATTCAACCTAAATAATACGACAAAATTCCTAATTAAGCATTGACGCGTCTAACTAAATCATAGATCCCGTATTAAAATTTACGGGTATTACATCCTCCCCCCTTAAAAGAATTTCGCCCCCGAAATTCCGTTAGCTGGAATAATTCAGGGTGACGATTGGTAGGGAGTTGATCTAACTTAGTTAAGTGATAGAAAATCACTCAATTGCTTGTAAAGGTATTCCTTACTAATGAGTATAAAAGTACTACTTCTCATGAAATAGAATAATCCTTCCAAGGTTTGCATTTCGAATTGGAGGATAAAAGATAGAAGTAGTTGATCTCAGACTGAAAGCTATTTTGGTTTAAGTATTAAGAAGTCTACGGAGAAGCCCGGATAATTTCCGAAAATAGGAAGGAATAAGATCCTGATGCAGTAGATATGAAGGTCGTTCCTCGAAGAGCTAACAAGAATTCCTAAACTTCTAACTTAGGCAGAGACTGAACATCATTAGCGTCCATCACGCTTCCGCTGCGCCATTCTGATATCGAATGAATATGTTTTCTCAGGATGATCAAAAGATTGGGGCATAGGATTATACCCATGATATTAGTGGATCTTAGGTTTAGGAATTCAGGTACGGATTCCTATTTCGAACATCTACCCACTACGATCACGATTCAGGTCGATATCCGAATTGGTATTAACCAAGTCGGCTGAAAAGAATTCCGAGTCTTATCACATAAGTGGTGGATGCAAGAGAAAATGTGGCTCCTAAGTCCACTAACATGCATGTTGAGGTTTTATCGGTTAGAAGGGTACCTTCCATCTCGGACTGATTGTTTTCAGCTTCTTCCGCTGTAAGCATGTATACCCGAGCGGGGGCCGTCAGCGGCTTAGCCTGGTTTGCTCCCTGACTTCCAGATGCATTCTCTGGGCACACTACGGAGTAGTGGCCTGCCTTGCCACATTTAAAGCAGGTGGAGTTTTGGGAGAAACAGACGCCAAGATGACGTCGTGCACATTTTGGCCATACAGGTGCATTCGGTTGTGGTCTCCCCTGGTTCGGATTTGTTTGTTGAGGAGGTCCAAGGCTGTTTTGGAAATTGGGTTTCACATTCGTAGGAACAAACGGTTTCTTTGGGTTATTTCCGTTTCCTTTGGGTCCTTGTTCGAATTTCCTTTTAATCTCCTGGGCTTGTGCAATTCTGATTTCGGCTTGCTCAGCCATCAGGGCTCGTTCCGCCATTTGGGCATAAGTAGTCCCTTGGAGTCCAGCCATGCCAACGTCGCGGTAAAGTTCTGGCTTCAAGCCCTCCATAAATCGCTCAATCTTTAACGCATCCGTACTTACCATGTGTGTGGCGAATCGGGACAATTGTTCAAATTTTCTAATATACTCCGCCACCGTCATTGTTCCCTGACGGAGATTGATGAACTCGTTCATCCTCTGAGCACGGACGGGAGCAGTGAAATACTTATTCCGGAAAAGTTCTTTGAAACGCTCCAGGTCATTGTCAAGGGATCTTCGAGAGTTAGTATGGTATCCCACCAATGACCTGCGCTTCCCCTTAATAGGTAGCTAGCGCATAAGACCTTTTCTGTTTCAGGCGTACGGCTATGTTGGAACATGGTTTCTAGGGTTCGGAGCCAATCCTCAGCCGAGGTTGGGTCAAGAGCATCTTATAAGGTTGGGGGGTTAAGTTTGCGAAATCTTTCCCCGACCATTTCGATTCTGTCGGCCTGAGGGGGTCCGTTGCTTGATTGCCCGCCAGCGTTTTGTTGCTGGATCAGTTGCTGAATTTGGGCAGATTGTTGGCGGACTAGTTCCGTAAGCTGAAGGATAGTCTCATCACGACTATCAGTAGAGGATGCGGGTTCTTTACCTTTATCTGCACCCGCACTATTTTCATTTCTTGTTCTACCCATCGTTCTTTTATCCTAATTTTCCTAAAACCAATAAATCATGTAATACCATAAATTCATAAAAACAAAAACTTACACGCAAGGCCGCTTCCGTGCTTTTGAGTGTGCGTACATGGACAGTCTGCAGAACCTATATCCTAAGCTCTGATACCACCTGTGGCAGCCCCGCCTTCCACCACTATTTCTTAACTAGTCTACGCGACCAATGTCGTAATAACGAAATAAATAGTATGAAATTTCGGATAAAATTTTTCCTTTTATAAAAAGGAATCGTAACTGTTCCTACAAAATCATCCTGGGTCCTAATAACATAGGAAAGCGCGCAAGCGTGTCAAAATAAAACTATCTACTGGGCCTCCACCAGGTCGCATCCATGCACACACTTCAATCTCAAAAGCCCTCGGAAGCTTCAAAAGTTGGCCTCGCCGTGAAAATGATCACGTACCGTGATCGCGGGGTCCTACAACACATAAAAAACGTGGAATGAGCTTATAAAGCTCAGTAAGTGAAAACCATGCATGAAATGCACGTGACCTAAATAGCGAAGGCATTCGCGCCAATGCTATTAACTCCTCACATCCTTCTTGACCTTTCATAACATATTTGGGCCCTTTCGGCTTTCAATCTTACTATGCACCATATATAGCTCAAACCCCTAAGGGTATAAATAAGTGGCAGTACACACACTGGGAGGCTAAACCCGAGTACTCCATCTGTGCTTAACCCTATGGTGCCTTTCAATCCCAATGTGATCCGCACTGAGAGGCTACTAGTGCCTTTCAATCCCAATGTGATCCACACTGAGAGGCTACTAGTGCCTTTCAATCCCAATGCAGTCCCATTGAGAGGCTAACCCGGGCAAACAAATTTCGTTTAACCCTAAGGCGCCTTTCCATCCCAATGCGGTCTGACACGCGGGCGCTACTCACTGGTAGCTTACTACGAGGTCGCCAACACTCGAGGTTCCCTCGGTGCCGCTCATACCCTCGAGTGGCATCCTCCAGGTTGCATCTCCCGCTACGGGGTATTCCCCCTACCTTTCGTGAATCAGGTAATTTGGCTTCGTGAATCGCCGTGGTAGCATAGAAGAGCCGTGACTCATCATTGAGTCGACACAAATGCCTATATCGGCAAATATACATTGCTCTCAAGCGATCTTATACTCATGCACGCTATATCCCTGACTCTCATACTAGTCGCACGTGCATATGCTCATGCCATGAATATGCGTGCCATGTTCATATAATAATTTTCATCACATCAAATCACGTAAGTCACATAAGCAAGTAGTCGCATAAAATCATAAGAGCACCTAACACATAATTTCATGCACATAAAAATTATGTGTTGTAGTTGCGATTTCCACTTACCTGGTATCCTTAGCTATATCGTACGGTAAATTGCTAATCTTCAAACCCTAAGTATAGAATCATAATAAATTAGGGTTTGGTAATCTAATCACAATTTCATAACATGACTTAATTTAGAAAACCCTAGTTTTGACTTTTATGGGTTTCGACACCTTAAAGTTTAGAACACCTTGACTTGAATTGAAAAGTACTATTTCGAGATCCTATTAGACATAGTTCCAAATTAATTAAATAGTATATAACATTTTGAAATTAACCTAGAAGTGAATCTCGACATGTTAGAGATAAATCTCGATATGATACTTGAGCCTAGTTTAGATCTCGACATGAGATTAGGTGTCATCTTAACATGACTTAAGAATGAATCTCGGGCTAGGGTTTTTGAAATTATAATAAAGATTTCGATATGTTATACACAATATCGACATGATTGTCAAACATAGTCTCGAGATTCTATACAATTTCGATATGCTTTTGAAGTAAATCTCGACATGTATGTTAAAATCATAAAAAAAAGATCTCGATATATATATGTATATGTATTTAAAACAAGATGTCGATATTAGAACCAAAATGTCGAGAGATGTGTCTACATTATAAAAAGATGTCGAGATATGTTTCGACAATTCAAACAAAATCTCGATAACCATTTCGTGCTCCTTCCTACACAAACTTCCAAAGTCGATAATAACATGCATTTTGACATGATTCTCGAGTTTTACTTCGAGATTCTGTCCGAGTTTTCACAATAATTAATATATTTAATATTCCTCAAGTTACAAGCATGCATCGCTTGATTCCTAAATTAACTTTCTTGATTTGATCAAAACTCATCATACTAAACTATTAAAATAATCTAAGGCAGAAATATAATCGTTTGAATGCTCTCTCATCTACTCAATTCGACACTGTCGATCGAATGCTCTCTTATCTACCCATTTTTACCACTATCGATCGAAGGTCATCATGTTGGAGTATTAAAATATTCTAAACCCTGTTATAATATAAACCCGATTGTAACTTAGTGGATTGAATAAAATATTGTCAAATCTGTATTTCACTAAATTGACAGAAACTATTATTAATCAAAGTCATTATGCGGACTGACTATCGATCAAAACTTTGTTGAATTTAATAAAATCTCCTAAGGCTGAGATAACCCAATCGTTCCAACACTTTCTCATCTACCCCTTATTATAATCTCACTTGAAAGTAGTATTCCTACCCCATGATAAGCTCAACTACCCATAATTAATTAAATCTCTAAGTGTCTTATACTACTCGAGAGTTAATTGTTCTAAGTTAGCATACGAAATTTTCATCATACAATTTAAGAATCTCGAACACATATTCAAAGCATCAGCTTGATGCTTTACGTGAATGCTAAAAACAATGACTTTAGCATACGTTCAACTCAGAAATTTAGGGTTTTCCTAGCACATAAGTCATGACGAATTCTCACAGGGATCATGGAATATATTAAGTAAACCATAAAAGTTACGTGTTGTAGGTGAGGTTTTCACCTACCGAAAAGATTTCCTAACTTAGCCGAAGTTGATTCCTTGATGAAGTTCTCTTTTACTCCTTGTTTTCCTCTCTTCTTAACTGTTCTTCTCTTTTTTGTTTTCCGTAGTTCATGTATTATTAACTTGGGATATAATATATATTAGAACCTTGAGATTTGTAATTGAAAAGACAAGTTGGTGCGTAGGTTTTACCCTCCATGCTAAGTAACATTTCCCTTAATCGTTATCTTTCTTATTTATATAATTATATATGATTATATGTCATCTACGAAAGTTAGCCGTTATATAGGACAATTAATATCATTAAAGTATTTCAAGCTTACTCACTTCGACTAACATTCGAAAGTTAATTTTTTAGTCTACTCGAATCTCCTTAATATAAACAATTATTACTTATTTTTCAGGTATTCTAAAAATATAAATTTGGTATTTTTATTTCTCTCAGCCTTTAGGAATTCTATTCTTTACAAGCTTCGATTATTCAACCTAAATAATACGACAAAATTCCTAATTAAGCATTGACGCGTCTAACTAAATCATAGATCCCGTATTAAAATTTACGGGTATTACAATGGAAAATTATATTTCAAGAACCGATTGTACGTAGCCGACGATGCAGAACTTCGAAGAACAATAATGATGGAAGCACACGCTACGATGTATTCGGTACATCGAGGAGCCACGAAAATGTACAGAGACCTGCAGGAGAACTACTGGTGGCCAGGAATGAAGAAGGATATAGCCATGTTCGTAAGTCAATGCCTCACCTGCCAACAAATAAAAGCTGAACATCAAAGACCGGCAGGAACGTTACAGCCGTTACCGGTTCCCGAATGGAAATGTGATAACGTAACAATGGACTTCGTAGTCGGTTTGCCGAAGAATGTGAAGAGGCACGACGCGATCTGGGTGATCGTCGATCGACTAACCAAGTCTGCCCATTTTCTACCAATAATCTCGACGTTTTCCATGGAGCGATATGCGGAACTCTACATCCATGAAATAGTACGACTTCATGGAATTCCGTCGTCTATAGTCTCAGACCGTGACTCAAGATTCTTGTCGAAGTTTTGGACAAGTTTACAAATGGCGATGGGAACGAAGCTTTCCTTTAGCACTGCCTACCTTACGCAAATGGACGGCCAATGTGAGCGAACGATCCAAACGTTGGAAGATATGCTACGAGCTTGTGTGCTCGATTTCAAAGGAAATTGGAGTAGGTATCTTCCACTCATTGAATTCTCGTACAACAATAGTTATCATGTTACCATTGGGATGGCACCGTACGAAGATCTGTATGGGCGTAAGTGCAGATATCCATTACATTGGGACGAGATCGGCGAGCGGGCAATATTAGGCCCCGATATAGTACGAGAAATGACGGAAGTTATCGTGACGATATGAGAAATGATGCGAAAAGTAGGCAGAAAAGCTATGCAGACCAAAGACGCTGACCACTGGAATTCGAAGTAAATGATCTGGTATTTGTAAAGGTATCGCCGATGAAAAGCGTAAGATATTCGGAAAGAAAGGGAAACTAAGCCTAAGATACATTGGCCCATTCAAAATAGTAAAAAGAGTTGGTGAAGTAACGTAACGGTTGGAATTGCCAGCATCGTTGTCGCAAGTGCACGATGTTTTCCACATTTCAACTCTACGAAAAATATATTGCCGACCCGAATGTGCTAGAAAGCGAGTTTCTACACCAACAGTTCAAACCAGACCTAAGTTACGAGGAGATACATGTAGAGATATTGATGTACGAAACTAAGCGACTTAGGAATAAGGAGATCCCATTAGTAAAGGTCTTGTGGCGGAATCAGTCGATAGAGGAAGCCACTTGGGAACGTGAGGACGAAATGAGAGTTCTCTATCCTGAGTTGTTCCAAACGGGCTGATTTCGGGGGCGAAATCCTCTTTAAGGGGGGAGGATGTAAAACCCGAGTACCCGTAAACTAGTAGGCCAATAAATGTGCGCCTATCTTTTATATGATGATGTGGATTTAGTATACTAATTTCGTGCTTATATGATTCTATTAATAATGTACTTGCATGACATCTAACTTATAGAGGATTTTCGAAATCAGGGGCAAGAGAAATAGAAATAAATAAATAATAGTAATGACACAAGTTGGGCCCTAAATTGAGATTGGACTACAATTAAATACTAGGCCCAACCCATGAGGAATCCACTTGGGAGACAAACCTTCCTTAAAATAAGGAAAATAACGTCACCTCTAGTTCCATCCCCATTACCTATTTTAAAAAAATATATATCTAATCATCTAAAACTCCATAACCTCACTTAAGAACCATCGAAAATCAAGGTGAAAGAAAGGTGAAAGGAGCCGAAAGTAGCTTAGCCCAAGAACACTCCAACTAGCTAAGAATTCGAGTAAGAGCTTGAAATTATTACACTAAGCTATTATGATTTCCTTTACTAGGATTATTTAGTTAAATTATAATTAGTATTAAGAAGACTTGAGGAGTTCAAGTGTACCATAGACGGCAAAAGCACTAACTTAGGGTATGAACTTATGTTTGAGGGTTTACTCGAGATTAGCTAAGCATGGGATAGCCTAACGTGTTTTAGGGTTCATCACTTTAGCATGAGATGATCTTAAGTTAGGGCTGGACATTTTTGGGTGGAAGAAAACCTTAGAACTTATGAATTCTGGGTAGATTTAGCTATGAATGTGGTTTCGGGTAGATGATTTGAAGGTTCGATCGAATTTGGAAATTTAATGACAAATCGGGCGATCTTAGTTTGAGTGACAAATCGTGCGATTCCAAAATAATTTACATATAGTATAAGTCTCGGCGATTTTAGTTTGAGTACACCTCAAATCGGCCGATTGAAGGGAATAGGCCATAGCACGGCGAAACTAAGTAATTAACTTAGTAAATCGAACGAATGAAAACTCTAAGAAATTGGGCGATTTGTTGCATATGAAGAATCGATCGAAAATAGGATTTAAAAGCACAAACCGGGCGAAACATGGTTGCATGTAAGACAAATTGGGCGACTTCAAGATGAGCTACAATCGGGCGATTTCATGATTTGAGAACACGGCGATTCTTAAATCGGGCATTTGGGACGGTGAAGATAGATAACAAGCCATGAAGAATCAGGCGATTTACGAACTTCCATGAATGATGAATCGGGCGATTTGGAGATCACGAAATCGGGCGAATCCAACCTTTATAGTATTCAACTTTCGCCGAGATGTAAATACATAGGTTATAATTAAATACTAACATAACTTAGACTAGAAATCAAATGACTTAGCAACTCAGCAATTTAGTATAGTCGAATGCTGATTTGACTTAGGATTATAAATCGAGACTTAGAGTTTCAGGTAGTCAGGTCGAATACAAACATAATGTAGAATAAATAAATTAAGCTTTAACCTAGTCATTTAAGGTAGACAATGCGCTGATATTATGATATTTTAATTTAAGGGTCGAACGGTAGGCAATTCCTGGAGCAGTGAATTAGCGTAGGACGGACGACATGTAAGTGGAAATCCAACTACTATTAGGGAGTATGCCCTCGGAATGCCATACGGGGACTAGGAATAGTATAGGGCGCACGATGATGTATAGGTTGTAAGACAGGTTTATTGTATATACCGTCAAATAAATTAATGAATATATATTTTCATTATAATAAAGGCATTATTATTTATTTATCGAATTTAAAGTCTACTTGGCATCCGGTAGTGCGATAAATAAATAACACCCAAATGTTTGAGTTGGACGTCTGATTCTCGTGGGACGAGAGAGGAGACACCGGACGGTCCTTAATCTCAACATTAAATAAAAAGTCCGTAAGTCTAAGGATTCTAGGTGGGTGACTAGATATCCGAATATGACTTATCCATTGACGACCACATAGTATCGGTAGTGTCACCGATTACCTGAGAGGTTGTGGGTCGTGATGGAGATATTGGTGATCGGAGAGATTGCGTATTTGGGCATTCGGCTCGTATTCGTCTCAATCACATGGCTAGGATGTTGTCAATGATTAAACGAATGACTATAGCAGCCTCAGACCGATAGGGTCATTGACGGATTTGCTTTCGCGATTTCGGTTTGTCGCTAGTTGGCTAGGCTCGCAAGTGTTCATAAATGAAACACGGGTCATCGACGAAACGCAACCGACTTTACGGAGGTGATTACCGGGCTTTGACTGCTATCGGGATTCACTGCCTATATTCGTATAGGTTAATGTCCTATGAGGTAATCGGAGAGCGACGATTATAAAGCCTTCGGCCGAAGCTTGGAAAACTTGCTTGTATTAGATATAGAGCGGAGTTTAAATAATCGGTTCGGTCTTGATTATAACATAGTGTTAGGTTAGTGAGTTTGACATTTGCATGGCTCTCACCTAACCGGGACGCAAGTGAAAGGCGTAAGAAGTATTTAAATGTATACACTATAGTCGGTTCGCCCGAATTTCGATTAGATCAAAATTTGTTCTCAACTGGGATCTGTCCGGTACCGCGGGATAGGCTAGGCGAATACCGGGACTCGTGGATTCCTCCCATGCCAGTTGAGACGGACCTAGAGAGTCGCGATTAAAAATGGTAATGAACTTGAACGAAATCGGCGGGCTTTTCTCTGAAACCTAACGAATTAGATTCGTTGAGGTAGTGGCACAGTTGATACGAGGTGTCGACGAGTTAGTTAAATTCCAGTGATGGTCACGGAAATAATTAGGACTTGAGATTGTCTTAAGTGCTTAATTAATTAACTAAGTGGGGTCAATTATAATTAAAATAATTAGATTGGATTTAATTATTTTATTATTTAAAATTGAGGGACTAAATTGAGAATTTAGAAACCTTAAGGGCCAAAAGAAAATTATCAAAATAAAAAAAAATAGAAAACTCTACACATCCCAACGTGGGATGTGTAGAATAAATGACTCATGGTGCGAGTCATTAACAAGTGTCTAATTTGACACTTGTTTGTCACAATTAAAAAAAATAAAATAAATAAATAAATAAAATAAAATTAAATATGTATAATAAGAAGGCAACGTGAGCTTCTATAGAACAAGATGAACTTTGTTTTTCCTAAGTATAACAAGAGAGAAAAAAGAGTTGAAAGAATTCCTTAACCCACGTACAACAGGCCACGGATTCGTTTGACGAGTCCTAACGCTCGAATCAAACTGCGCTAGCCATCGGGAGCAGTTTCAGAGGTTCGCTCAAGGTCATACCGGCGTGATAATGCCCCGGGATCCAGACGAGGTGTAGCCACGTCCATCCGGGGCGACGACAGAAGAAATCCCGTTCACCGAAGGTATACCTCGAACCTTAACGATTTGATTTACGAAAAATACTAAACGATATCAGAATAATTTGCAAGACCCCTTGATGGAAACATCGGGAAGTATAAAATTATTCTGGAAAATTTGGTATCGATCGGAAATCGTTTCGGTCGTCAAATAGTCGAAAGACGGCAAACTGCCGCTTTACTCGAATTAATAATTTCGAACCACAGATTTGATTTTGTGAAAAATACCAAACGACATTGGAATAATTCGAAAGACCTATCGTTGCGAACGTTGGGAAGTGTAGAATTATTTTGGAAAATTTGGTATTGATCAAAAATCATTTCCATCTCCAAACAATCAAAAAAACGGCTGGTTGCCGCTTTGTTCGATTAATTTGGATCTAAATTATTAATTCGAATAAATTGGAAATAAATTCGAATTTTGATAATTCGAATTAACCGCGATCTCCCGAGGCTTAGGGCAGTATCTTAGACCCTCGGGAGAAGTCGAATGGCGTAAGGTTGAATTTAGATATTAAAAATCGAAAATTCGCCACCCTACGCCGCTCGGTACAAACCGTGCTTCCGCTATAGCCACGTTGCGCTGTTCGGGGGCTGGCGTCGATTAATCGGGCCCACCCCAACAGTGGTATCAGAGCCAAGGCTCATGAATGTTTCGACCGAAGGCCTCGAAAGCCGATGTGGCGAACGAACGGTCGACGTAGTTTTGAGACTATCATCGCTCGTGACGTCGGTTGGGCACCCGACGTCAAAATTCTGTGTTGCATGTTTATGTGGGACATTTACGCGGGCTTAGATTCTAACTGGGTTATTTGTTTAAGGGCCGTTTGCCGTCCCCCGGTATGTACATGAATTACGGGTTGTTTGGGAAATAATTCCCCCCGTGTTGTATTTTATTGCTTTATTAGATAGGTTAGATAAAATGACTGCCGTTCGACGCAAGGCGAGATTGGAGGATTCGACAACCATCGTAACGATGACTCGACGTTGGAAGATCGAAGACCCCGATCGTTTTACGACCCATGTAATAGGACCAGCCTAGAAGTAGCCCGCATATTTGTCCATTTAAATTGCTTTCCTTGGGTTAGGAATTTATTTACCGCATTTACGTGCTCGTGCTTAATTTTAATATGCTATGAGTTACAAAAATCTCCCGTACGAATACTAAGTGAGTAAAGGGATTGGATGCCCTGTCTTCTTGGGCCTAGTTGTTACAAAACCTAAATGCAAGGTTTGGTTTCGGGTATGCCGGCGCCTTGCATTTGCTTTTGTTTCGGCTTGCTCGGGTGCATTTGTGCCGCTCGCCAAGACCACACTGTGCGGTAAAACGTACGGTTCGTGCGGTTTTGAGCAACGTTGATAGGTCGCACTTAGACAGTCATACCGCCTTGTTCCGGGTTGGCCGGCGGGGGTCCCTGACTGAGAGAAAGATAGTTGAGACATTCGACAAGGTCGGATTCGTGCGGAGCACGACTTCGTGGGCCACTGCAAACCAATAAAACGACAGAGGTTGAGGTTTGCACCCGTCCACGGGGACATCAACTCCACTATCGGAGTTATCAACGAAACTTCCAAAACATCCGTAGGGAGAATGGAGTTTATGAAAAGATAGTGGGAGTCAAACGGAATAAAAAGTCCTTGTTCGCGTTTGATAACCTATACAATCGACTTAATATGCCTTTTATTTTTCTGCAGCATTTTCTCTCTTTTTGAAATTATGTCGACCGCTTTAAATGTACTGCTCAAGGAGAATAGGTTGACTGGGCCAAACTATTCTGACTGGCTTCGCAACTTGAGGATTTTTCTCGAGATTGAGAACCTAGTATATATCCTTGACTCCGAAATGCCGCCAGCCCCAGGGGCGCGGGCATCCGAGCAGGCTCATGCCGCTTATGACAAGCGACTGCGCGACGAAAAGCTCGTAAAGGCTCATGTCCTCGGATCAATGAGTGACGCACTGCAGCGTAGCCACGAAAGTATGGCTGATGCTCGAGTGATGGTTCAACATTTAAAAGAGCTTTACGGTGAAACGTCTAGGACGGCTCGTTATGCGACTTCGTCGCAGCTCTTCCGATCGAGGATGTCTGAGGGTGAGAACGTTGGCGAGCATGTTATGAACATGATCACCATGATCGAGAGGTTGGAGACTCTCAATTTTCGATTTGATCGTGAATTACAAAATGATCTCATCTTGCAGTCTCTGCCTCCGTCCTTCAACGCGTTCATTGTGAACTACCATCTGAACGGCATGACGCTATTGCTTCCTGATCTGATGAATCAGTTAGCAACGGCGCAAGGTCAGATGAAGAGGGCAAAGCAGACTGCACTTGTCGCCACTTCTTCAAAGCCCCAGAAAGGCAAAAAGAAGAAGGGCAACAAGCTCAAACCAACAGGGAAGGTTTCCAAGAAGAAACTATCTTCTGGGAAATCGAAACAAACTGGTGTAAAACCGACGGATAGGTGTCTGCATTGCGGTGCGCTGGGCCACTGGAAGCGTGACTGTCCGAAGCTCAAGGGTGAGCAGGCTGCGTCAGGTATGGAACTAAATGTTTTAGAAACAGTTTGTTCTTCATATGTATACTCTACTTCCTGGATATTGGATTCGGGGGCTAGTACTCACATTTGTGTTTCCACGCAGGGTCTGGGACCAAGTAGAGCGCTTGGGGAGCGTGAGATCGAGGTCAGAATGGGAAGCGGGGATAGTATCTCGGCAAGCCACGTCGGATCAAGATCTCTTGTATTATCTTCTGGGCATGTGTTGCGTTTGTACGATTGTCTTGTACTCCCGAGGGGATTTAAGAACATCGTCTCCATTCCTGTTTTGAGCAGGAATGGTTATGTATTTAGTTTTAATAATAATACATGCCACATTATGAGTCATGCCTCAAAGGTAAAATGACCCTATTTAATGGTTTGTACTATTTAAATACCCAGAACGATATATCTGTGAATATTGTCACAAATAAACGAAAGATGTGAATAAATGCGAGATACTTGTGGCATCTTCGATTAGGTCATGCTGGAGAACGCAAGATTCACGAGTTGGAGAAAAATGGGATATTGACACCGTTGGGATCAGATCCCTATCCGACTTGTGAGTCATGCCTCAAAGGTAAAATGACCCGATCACCCTTCACCGGGACTTTTAATAGAGCCACGGAAATTCTCGGTTTAATTCACACAGACGTTTGCGGGCCATTCAATGTGAAGGCTCGAGGTGACTACCACTATTTTATTACCTTTACGGATGATCACAGTCGTTACGGACTCGTGTATCTGATGAGATATAAAGCTGATGCTCTTGATAGGTTCAAGGAGTATAAGGCGTTGGTGGAAAATCAAACTTCGAAGCTCATTAAAGCCATTCGATCGGATCGAGGTGGCGAGTACTTGAGTGTCGAGTTTGACCAGTTCTTAAAAGAGAACGGTATTTTATCACAGATGACTCCGCCCGGCACGCCACAGTTGAATGGCGTGGCCGAACGTAGAAATCGAACTTTATTAGATAAGGTTCGTTCTATGTTGAGCTATACAGATTTACCGATGTCATTGTGGGGATACGCGCTTTTGACAGCGGCATATACCATTAACCGGTGTCCCTCGAAGTCTGTTAATGGCATTCCGTATGAGATATGGACTGGTCGTTTACCAAGCTTATCACATATTAGAATTTGGGGTTGCCCCGCCTATGTGAAAAAGCTGAAAACCGATAAATTGGAGTCTAGGTCAGTAAAAGGACGTTTCATAGGTTACCCCGAAGACTCTGTGGGTACCTATCTATTTTCACGATGATCAAAGGATCGTTGTTGGCCTACATGCACATTTTCTCGAGAAAGAGTTCATTCGAGATTTTGGCATTGGCCGTGAGGTCACTCTCGAGGAGCAGTCGACCGAAACGCCCACATAGGATTCGGATGGTCCGAGCGAACCAGTCATGCGACGATCTGAAAGGGTGCCTCGCCAACCACAGCGGTATGGCATGTCACATGTCGAACAAGGTTATGTTGCGACTAGGGGACTTCTAAGAGAAGATCCAGCTACTTTCGATCAAGCTATATCCGATGTTGACTCAGCGAGATGGATTGAGGCTATGCGAGCTGAGATGGACTCAATGTACTCCAACAAAGTCTGGACTCTTGTAGACCTACCGAGTGGTTTTAGACCAATCGGTTGTAAATGGATTTACAAGAGGAAGATTGGATCTGACGGACAAGTTGAGACGTACAAGGCCAGGTTGGTTGCCAAGGGCTATAACCAAAAAGAGGGAGTTGACTATGAGGAGACTTTCTCACCTGTAGCCATGATCAAGTCCATCCGGATAATGCTCGCCATAGCTGCGCACTATGATTATGAGATTTGGCAGATGGACGTCAAAATGGCATTCCTTAATGGATTCCTCAAGGAGGAGATCTATATGGAGCAGCCAAAAGGTTTTGAGTCGCATGCAGATGCTCACAAAGTGTGCAAACTGAATCGGTCAATTTACGGACTGAAACAGGCATCTCGGAGCTGGAACCTACGTTTCGATGAAGTAGTTCGGAACTTTGGATTCGTAAAAAACGTAGATGAGCCATGTGTCTACAGAAAGAGCAGTGGGAGTATGGTGTCGTTCCTTGTATTGTACGTGGATGATATCCTTTTGATAGGAAACGACATTGGGATGCTCTCATCGGTGAAAGCATGGCTTTCAACCGAATTCTCCATGAAAGACCTGGGAGAAGCGACGTATATACTAGGTATTCGCTTGTTCAGGTATCGAGCGAACCATACGATCGGCTTATCTCAGGCCCTTTACTTAGAGAAAATCCTGAAGAAATTCAGAATGGATGACTCTAAGAGAGGGTTCTTACCAATGCGACATGGGATCTATTTATCGAAGTCAATGTCACCTCAAAGTGAGGAAGACAGACGACGGATGAGTGGAATACCCTATGCATCTGCAGTGGTTAGTCTGATGTACGCAATGTTGTGTACACGCCCGGACATTGCTTACGCTGTGAGCGTAGTTAGTCGGTTTTAGGCAAACCCAGGGGAAGAACATTGGACAGCCGTTAAGAATATCTTTAAATACGTTAGACGGACTAAAGACTTAACGCTGGTTTATGGAGGAGCGGGACTAGAAGTAGTTGGTAATACCGATTCGGACTTCCAGTCGGACGTGGATGACCGAAAATCTACTTCAGGTTTTGTATTCGTGCTCAACGGTGGGGCAGTGTCTTGGAGAAGCTCCAAGCAAAGCACGACTGCCGATTCCACATGTGAGGCAGAATACATAGCAGCCTCAGAGGCAGCTAAAGAAGCTGTTTGGATGAAAAAGTTCTTGGAGGAACTTACTGTGGTATCAGTTGCTGACAGACCGCTTACACTTTGGTGCGATAACAGCGGTGCAGTCGCGCAAGCAAAGGAACCACGATCTTATAGCAAGTCCAAACATATCGAGAGAAAGTATCACGTATTACGTGAGTTCGTTGAAAACGGGATGGTCGCCGTGCAGAAAATCGCCACCGCAGAAAACGTGGCGGACCCACTCACGAAGCCCTTGTCCCAAGCAGTTATGGAACAGCATCTGGACAAGATGGGGCTACGATACCATTGCGACTGGCATTAGGTGGATCGCATGGCATTCGAGTGCAAGTGGGAGGCTGTTAGGGAGTATGCCCTCGAAATGCCATACGGGGACTAGGAATAGTATAGGGCGCACGATGATGTATAGGTTGTAAGACAGGTTTATTGTATATACCGTCAAATAAATTAATGAATATATATTTTCATTATAATAAAGGCATTATTATTTATTTATCGAATTTAAAGTCTACTTGGCATCCGGTAGTGCGATAAATAAATAACACCCAAATGTTTGAGTTGGACGTCTGATTCTCGTGGGACGAGAGAGGAGACACCGGACGGTCCTTAATCTCAACATTAAATAAAAAGTCCGTAAGTCTAAGGATTCTAGGTGGGTGACTAGATATCCGAATATGACTTATCCATTGACGACCACATAGTATCGGTAGTGTCACCGATTACCTGAGAGGTTGTGGGTCGTGATGGAGATATTGGTGATCGGAGAGATTGCGTATTTGGACATTCGGCTCGTATTCGTCTCAATCACATGGCTAGGATGTTGTCAATGATTGAACGAATGACTATAGCAGCCTCAGACCGATAGGGTCATTGACGGATTTGCTTTCGCGATTTCGGTTTGTCGTTAGTTGGCTAGGCTCGCAAGTGTTCATAAATGAAACACGGGTCAGCGACGAAACGCAACCGACTTTACGGAGGTGATTACCGGGCTTTGACTGCTATCGGGATTCACTGCCTATATTCGTATAGGTTAATGTCCTATGAGGTAATCGGAGAGCGACGATTATAAAGCCTTCGGCCGAAGCTTGGAAAACTTGCTTGTATTAGATATAGAGCGGAGTTTAAATAATCGGTTCGGTCTTGATTATAACATAGTGTTAGGTTAGTGAGTTTGACATTTGCATGGCTCTCACCTAACCGGGACGCAAATGAAAGGCGTAAGAAGTATTTAAATGTATACACTATAGTCGGTTCGCCCGAATTTCGATTAGATCAAAATTCGTTCTCAACTGGGATCTGTCCGGTACCGCGGGATAGGCTAGGCGAATACCGGGACTCGTGGATTCCTCCCATGCCAGTTGAGACGGACCTAGAGAGTCGCGCTTAAAAATGGTAATGAACTTGAACGAAATCGGCGGGCTTTTCTCTGAAACCTAACGAATTAGATTCGTTGAGGTAGTGGCACAGTTGATACGAGGTGTCGACGAGTTAGTTAAATTCCAGGGATTGTCACGGTAATTAATTAACTAAGTGGGCTCAATTATAATTAAAATAATTAGATTGGATTTAATTATTTTATTATTTAAAATTGAGGGACTAAATTGAGAATTTAGAAACCTTAGGGGCCAAAAGGAAATTATCAAAATAAAAAAAAAAATAGAAAACTCTACACATCCCAACGTGGGATGTGTAGAATAAATTACTCATGGTGTGAGTCATTAACAAGTGTCTAATTTGACACTTGTTTGTCAACAATTAAAAAAAATAAAATAAATAAATAAATAAAATTAAATTAAATATGTATAATAAGAAGGCAACGTGAGCTTCTATAGAACAAGATGAACTTTGTTTTTCCTAAGTATAACAAGAGAGAAAAAAGAGTTGAAAGAATTCCTTAACCCACGTACAACAAGCCACGGATTTGTTTGACGAGTCCTAACGCTCGAATCAAACTGCGCTAGCCATCGGGAGCAGTTTCAGAGGTTCGCTCAAGGTCATACCGGCGTGATAATCTAGCCCGGAAGCCCCGGGATCCAGATGAGGTGTAGCCACGTCCATCCGGGGCGACGACAGAAGAAATCCCGTTCACCGAAGGTATACCTCGAACCTTAACGATTTGATTTACGAAAAATACCAAACGATATCAGAATAATTTGCAAGACCCCTTGATGGAAACATCGGGAAGTGTAAAATTATTCTGGAAAATTTGGTATCGATCGGAAATCGTTTCGGTCGTCAAATAGTCGAAAGACGGCAAACTGCCGCTTTACTCGAATTAATAATTTCGAACCAAAGATTTGATTTTGTGAAAAATACCAAACGACATCGGAATAATTCGAAAGACCTATCGTTGCGAACGTTGGGAAGTGTAGAATTATTCTGGAAAATTTGGTATTGATCAAAAATCATTTCCATCTCCAAACAATCAAAAAACGGCTGGTTGCCGCTTTGTTCGATTAATTTGGATCTAAATTATTAATTCGAATAAATTGGAAATAAATTCGAATTTTGATAATTCGAATTAACCGCGATCTCCCGAGGCTTAGGGCAGTATCTTAGACCCTCGGGAGAAGTCGAATGGCGTAAGGTTGAATTTAGATATTAAAAATCGAAAATTCGCCACCCTACGCCGCTCGGTACAAACCGTGCTTCCGCTATAGCCACGTTGCGCTGTTCGGGGGCTGGCGTCGATTAATCGGGCCCACCCCAAAAACTACAACACATAATTTGCTTGTGCATGACTTACGTGATTTTGTGCTTACGTGACACTACATTAATCTTGTATGATGGGACTTACTTATTATGCATGAAGTTATGAAATGCATATATGCATGAACCACGACATGAGCATATGCACGCATGAATAGGATGAAAAGTAGGTATGTGGGCGTGCATGATATAAGATCGCCTGTGTGCGATGGATATTCGCCGATATAGGCGTCTGTTGTCGACTCAATGTAGAGTCACGGCTCTTCCATACAGCCATGGCGATTCACGATGCCGAAATACCTGACATGATAGGTAGGGGGAATACCCCGTAGCGAAAGATGCAACCTGGAATATGCGACCCGAGGGAAGCACGACACCTCTGTGTCGGCGACCTTGGTGTTGGCTACCAACGAGAAGCGTCCGCGTGATAGGCCACACTGGGACGGGAAAGGTGCCTTCGGGTAACCTCTCAGTGCGTGAGCCTTTACATATGTATGTATCCCTTGAGGATTAGAGCTCTACGAAATGGCGCATAGTAAGATAGAAAGCCGAGGGCCCACATGAAATGAGAGTACAAGAAAAAGGGGTATGAGAGAGTTAGAGAGCATCGACGTGGATTGTCGTGCGAGTTAGGATACGTGCATTCATGCATAATTTCTGCTTACTGAGCCACAGGCGCTCACTCCTTACGTTACGTGTTGTAGGTGCCAGCGACCACGGTACGTGATCGTGCTAGATGCAAGGCCTATCTTTTGGAGCTTTCAGCTGCTTTTGAGGTGGGACTGTGTGCATGGATGATGACCTGTGAGGCGGTGCGCATAGGAGTACTTTTGCTGAGCATGTACACACACCTCGTGTGAATAGGACTAGTATGTATGTATGAACCTTATGTAATTCTTTTGTCACGCAAGAATGACTTCCATTACGAAAATGGATTCATGTGTATTTTCGTGTCTTCTTCAAATCAACGCACCAATAGACACTTAACATAACTATAGAAAAGGTAGCGAGGGTTAGGGGTCCTGACAGTAGTGATGTTACTTAAACAATTAAAAGCTTTGACTGAAATCAGGCAGGAAAACAAGCCAAACGGATGTGAACAGAGAATCGTTAAGAATTCTGCAGAAGCAAGTAGAATAAATTCTGCAAGAATGAAGGAGTTGATTGAGATCACACTATTCGAATGACGCCACCAACAAATGGTGTTGCCGAGCGCTTGAGCCGGACTCTTTTGGTACAAAATTGTCCTAACACTCTTTCGTCACTCATTGCTAAACCATGCTATTGTTAACCGCTCACCATGTTCTCCAATCAACTTCAAAGACTCCCGACACAGTTGTGTTAGGCATCTTGCTGATTTACTCCAATTTAAGAATATTTTTATGCCAGCTTATATGCACGTAAACGATGGTAAGTTAAAGTTCTACATATAAGAAGTGCATTTTTATCGTTACACTTCCACGGTCAAGGGATATAGATTATATACTCTTGATCTCAAGCCATCCAAATTTGTAAAGATGTTACATTTGAAAAGTCATCTATATTGTATCCTACAAAGAGTCATCTAATTAGAAGATATTGATAGCATACAGATGAGTTGAAGCTCGAGATCATCAAAGATTCTACAGATGAACCCGCTACGAGTTTAAAAGATTGACAAGGAATAAAGAAATGAATTCTTTGCACAAGAATGGTACTTGGGTTCTTGTACAACCGCCAAAGATGAAGAAAATAGTTAGATCTAAGTGGGTCTTCAAGATATAAGAAGTGTTATAGGGTTTTGATGATGCTTGATATAAGGCATGATCAGTCACAAAAGGATATAATCATGTACGAGGTGCTGACTTTAATGATGTATTCTAACATGTCGTTAAACATAGCACTTGAAGTGGTCCCGGTATGGATGCGACCTAAGTTAAAAGTAGACTGGTATGTTATTTCGTACGTTATCTTTATCGTAATTAAGTTATTTTCAAGCTATGTGTATTGCTTTGTTGTACGTTACTCGTATTTTACCTTCGTAGGACTTCAAGACAATGACTAGAGCGAAAGAGACCGAAAAACGATAGAAAAACGAGCGAAAATGGACAAAGGCCGACAAAAGCCCCACCACCCGCCAGCCATAATCACGGTCGTGATGACCTTTGCACGTGGTCGTGACAAGAGGCACAAGAGGTCGTAAAGGCCGCTGGAAGTCAATTCCTAGCCCGGCTACTTCACGGTCGTGAACACGATGGGCCGTGAAGTTGGTGCCACGGCCATGAAGGATGACTGCCACAGCCGTGAATGCCGGCCGAGACCCCTCTCTCGAGCCGATAAGGTCACGGTGGTGAATGATTGAAGAGGAAGTCGTGAAGTTCACTTTCGCGCCCGTGAAGGTGTTGAAGTCGAGGCTGTGAATGCCGACAGAGTCCCTCTTTTCGGGCCCGATTTTTTCACGGCCGTGAAGCCTTATATACGAGGCCGTGAACTCGCCGACTTAAGCCAAATCTTCACGGATCTTAGCCAAAAAAAGAAGATATCCATCTCCTCGAGGACTTTGTTCTGTCGAATTTGAGTGGATAACTTCTTCCATTCAGAGGACAGGGAGTATGTTGGTCCCGATTGCACCAAACAAGGAATCAAAGAGGCTTTGATGGAATGAAAAAGGGAGAGGTTCTCACCTTCAAGTGTGTGTATTGTGTGAAAAATAGGATAAGCCTTTTGATCTTTGATTACTTTGAAATTAGTGTTTGTAAAACCTTATATACCACATTAACCCTAGGTATATTAAGGCCCAAACACTGAAAATTTAATAATTACATTCTTGTCCAAAGCCCAAGCTACAAGGATAATTACAATATTAAACCCAAGACTTAAACTATTGACACAATCTATAAATATCCTAACAATCTCCCCCTTTGTGTCAATTGTTGGGAGTCTTGGAACTTGGGCGTTGTGATGGTGGATTAGCGAGTGTGTGTTTCGCGAAGTCCTAGCTTGAACTCGAAGGCGCGGAGATTCCTTCGAAGGACCATTCGATCAGCTATAGCGTCGATGAACTTCGCGAACTTGGATCGACAGTGTGGATCTTCTTCCGAAAGGATGCGGCAAATCCTCATGAGTTTGTCCTGGATGATGGTGAGCGTCCCATCTGAGAACTTTGCCACTTCGGAGCAGCGCAGCAGCCTCATCTTTCCCTTGTAGTTCGAGTAGGCGACCGCCGGATCATCTCCGTCGATCACATCACCTTATCGGTAGTCGTCCGCTTTCTTGAAAGATGGGCGAGTTAGGTTCACCTTCTTCAGGTTGTGCTCCACCGTCATCTGCAGATCGTGGGTGGCGAAGAATCTGACCTGTCGGAGCATGTGGCGCTTGAGAGCTACGTAGCCCATGGTGACCGGTTCAGCCCGTACGAGATCTCCAGAACTTCTGAGGACGAGTCTGAACTGCTTCATGGATTCCAGCATGCTGTACAGGATAGCCAGGCGCAGAAACTTGAAGTCCGCCTCACTGACTTCACTGTAGCTCTCATCCTGCCTCATTACCGTGAACACTGGATAGTGAACACGTCCTTTCGACTCTTGGCGGAGGTCAGTGACTTTGCAGATGGGGGCCCGATTCATTTCCAGAGCGATGTTTTCTTCATCGGACAGCGTCCTCTTTGTGCACTTGCGGCAAAGAAGGCTCCATCGATAGAGCTTCGTCTTTTCTTCGCTCCAGTTTTGGATGTTCATCAGCTCGTATTCATCGAAGGCCGTTATGATCTGCTCCTTGCGCCGCCAGATCCTCTTCCTGATCTCTTCTTGGAATGGTGCGGTGATCTTTTTGTTTTCCCACGGTTCTTCTGGTATATTCGCCGTGGGCACATCCGGTTGAGCAGCAGAAGCCTCAGCGTGCTGCGCTTGAAATTGAAGGATGTTCTCGAGTTCGGCGGGTTCAGCGTCGTATTCCTCTCCGTTCTCGTTGTCTGCTAGTGTTGATCAGCGTAAGTGAAGCTTCTTTTAGCAGACGTCGAGCATTTTCCACCAACTTCCTGGCTGCTACTGCATCGGCGGGTGTGTACAGCCATTCATCGTTAAAGATGTAGGCCTCGATCTCGTTCTGTGCGCAGTAGACGTCCTCGGAAGCCACGTTGGAATCGGTATTGAGAGGGGTATGGCTGTGTGGTGGCGAGGGTGTTGCGTCGGAGGAGTTTGTGGATTGTGGGGATTGTTGTGGTGGAGATTCTGGTGGCTCGGTTGTGGTGATGGTTTTGGCGAGGATGATTTGGGTGTCGGGTGGTGGAGATGTGGTGGTGGCCTCTAACGTCGATGTGACAGTTAGAGGTTCTGAGATGGTGGGTGGAGAAGGTGTGGTGGTGGTCTCTAACGCCGATGTGACAGTTAGAGGTTCGGAGACGGTAGTAGGTGGTGGTGAGGGTGATTTGGCTAGTGACTCGGGGTTAATAGGGTGGGCTTTTTGGCTAGTGGGTGTGAGGTTTCTGTTGCGGGCGTCGTTTCAGGTGCAGAGAAGGAAGGCGGCGTCGATTGTACGGGTCCTTGAGTTTGTGAGGCTTGCTGCCTATTCTCCCCCTCGCGGCGATCTTGATCATCGTCTTGATCGTCGCGCCTGATCCCGCTAGACTCGCCTTGAGTGCGGCAAGTCATGGGTTGAGTCATTATTTTCTTCATTTGCTGTTCCTCCTCGTCGAGTTCCGCCATTGACTCGAATCTTGCTCGTAGGATGTAGAAGAGTTCCTGGGCTGATTTCGCAGGCTTGGTCAAAATTGTGTCTAATTGGATTTTAATTGGTCCAATTTTGACCCAGTTTGACCAAAAATTAAAATTTCAACACAAAATTTAATTTGTCCAATTTTGACTTCGTTTGACCAGAAATTTAAATTAAATTTCAGCCCCCCCCCTTTTTTTTAAATAAGCACAATCAGAAACTCCCCTTTAATTGAAAATTCCCCTTTTATTTTTTTTTTTAATAACGGAAAAAGTAGGAACTACCCCTTAATCGAAAACTCCCCCTTAAGAGACATAATTTAGAAGACACATAGAGAATGAAGTGAAGTGACAAGACATGTGTACACTTTATCAAAGTTCATGTAGGGTCGATTGATCACAACTGAATATTCAACATGACCAACATAGTCACAAGGTGTTGGAATCGTTTGACATCCAACGGCTTTGTGAAAATGTCGGCTAGTTGATCTTCGGTAGTGACGAAGTGCAATTCAATCGTCCCTTGTTCAACATGTTCTTTGATGAAGTGGTGACGAATATCTATGTGTTTCGTTCTTGAGTGATGTACTGGATTACTCGTCATCGCAATCGCACTCTTCGAGTCACAATAAATGGGAATTTTATCAACATGAAAGTTAAAATCTCGTAGTTGAGTTCTCATCCACAAAAGCTGTGAACAACAACTAGCGGCGGCGACATATTCTGCCTCCGTCGACGAAGTTGAGACACAGTTTTGTTTTCGAGAAGACCAACTCACGAGTTTACCGCCCAAGAAGTGTGCAGCTCCAGAGGTGCTTTTTCGATCCACCTTGCATCCTGCGTAATCCGAGTCAGAGAATCCAACCAGTTTGAAGTCCGATCGAGTGGGGTACCACAAACCCAGATTGGGTGTTCCTTTGAGATAGCGGAGAATCCTTTTGACAGCAGTGAGGTGGGATTCCTTAGGTGTAGCCTGAAAACGAGCGCAGATTCCTGTCGAGAGAACGATATCTGCTCGACTAGCAGTGAGGTACAGAAGAGAGCCTATTATCCCACGATAGACGGTTTGGTCAACGGGAGCACCAGATGGGTCCGCGTCGGGTCGGCCAGAGGGTGACATAGGTGTAGCAGCAGTCTTAGCATCCTTCATTCCATATTTCTCGAGGATGTCATGGATGTATTTGGACTGGTTGATGAAGATTCCGTCGGGGAGTTGCTTTACTTGAAGACCAAGAAAGAAATTCAGCTCGCCCATCATACTCATTTCGAATTTCTCTTTCATCAATTCTGCGAAGTCTTCACACAGTTGTGGTTTAGTCGATCCAAAAATGATGTCATCAACATAAATCTGTACAATCATGATGTCCGGCCCACTCCGCTTGGTGAAGAGAGTTGTATCCAGAGATCCTTTCTTGAATCCAGACTGAACAAGGAAGTCTGAAAGGACGTCATACCAAGCTCGGGGAGCCTGTTTTAGTCCGTAGAGGGCCTTGTAGAGTCTATATACGTGATGAGGAAACTCTTCGCTCAAGAATCCTTCAGGTTGATCAACGTACACTTCTTCTTTGAGAAATCCATTCAGAAATGCAGTCTTCACGTCCATTTGGTAGACTTTAAAGTTCTTGTGAGCAGCAAAGGCAAGAAAAATTCGAATTGCTTCGATCCTGGCAACAGGGGCGAAAGTTTCATCGTAGTCGATGCCTTCTTGTTGGTTGTACCCCTAGCCACAAGTCTTGCTTTATTGCGAATGACAACACCGTCTTCATCCTTTTTGTTCTTGAAGATCCACTTCGTGCCGATAATGGATCTGTTGTGAGGGCGTGGTACGAGTTCCCAAACTTGTAAACGTTCAAACTGATTTATTTCCTCCTGCATTGCAATCAGCCAATCAGGATCGTTGAGAGCTTCAGCTACTCGTGATGGTTCGGCTTGACTGAGATAGCAAGCGAATAGACTTTCATTCATTGTAGCTGAACGCGTCGAAACACCGGATGTGGGATCCCCAATAATCTGATCCGTAGGATGAGAGCGAGCCCAAAGTGGTACATTGGTCTGTGAGGAGCTAGCCGCATTTGTATCGACTGGAGGTTCTTTAGATTGGGGTCCGGTGTCCGAAGAACAGATCTCAATTGTAGTAGATTGAGAAGGTTCAGCATCAGCATCAGCAATGTTCCCAGGGTTGGGTAAGATGTTGTCTTCGTTGAGATGGAGATCATCCAAGTTTGGCGGGACGACATCATCGCCGATAGCTGGTGATGTAGGTGGGGGGTGCAGCGGTAGTTTGAGTGGTGGCGACGGGAGTCTTGGGGACTGGATAGAAGTACTCGAAGAGCAGATCGAGATCCAGGTCACCAGAATTGCCCTCAGATGAGGAAGTTCCCGTCGTTGAAAGTTGACCTTTAGTCAACGACTGTAGAAGACCTGGTTCTGGACTGATGTGAGCAGAAGCCATGAGGTCGCCTTCGCTTTCGTCAAAGGTGACATTTGTGCTCTCTATTACTGATCGTTTCTCCCTAAGATAGACTCTGTATGCCTTCAAGTGCTTTTGGATCAACCTTCCCAAGATGTTGGCGATCATTGGCCACGAAACATCGGCAACCGAAGACCCTTAGATAAGATATATCTGGGATACGACGGTTATTCAGCATCTCGTATGGGGTGCGGTTGAATCTCTTGTGGATGGAAGCCCAGTTCTGCGTGTAACAAGCCGTTTGAATAGCTTCTCCCCAAAGAGAGTGAGGAAGTCCGGATTGGATGAGGAGAGTCCTAGCTGCTTCAACTAGTGTCCTATTCTTACGCTCAACGACACCATTCTGTTCCGGTGTCTTCACAGCTGAGAACTGTTGGGTGATGCCCTGAGTGGCATAGAAATCACTGAGCTTCAGGTTCTTAAACTCAGTTCCGTTGTCAGTTCTGATAATCCGAACCTTCTATTGATGAAGAGTTTGGGACGTAACAACAAACTCGATGATTAAATCAGGAACTTCATCCTTTGTGCGAACGAGTTTCGTCCATGTATAGCGTGAGAAGTCGTCGACAATCACAAGAATATACCGTCTTCCTCCGAGTGTAGCCGTAGGCATTGGGCCACATAGATCCATGTGTAAGAGCTCAAGGATGAGCTTAGAGGACGGTGTTTCCTTAGAGATGTGTGATGATCGCTTCATCTTCCCCAATTCACAGGCAGAGCAGAGGTGTTCCTTATGATATGACAGTTGGGGTAGACCGTTGACGAGTTTATTCTGACGCAGTTTGTTGATAGTCTTGAAATTGAGGTGTGAAAGACGCCGGTGCCATAGATCGTTCAACTTGGGTGTAGCACGAGAGAGAAGGCAAATTGGTCGAGAGGTCGTAAGATTGAGTACGTAGAGGTGAGACGTGCGTGTTCCAGAAAGAAGAGGTAGTCCCGAGGCATCGATAATGCTGCAAATGTCAGATTCGAAGAGAACCTTGTATCCTTTGTCGCAGAAACGGCCAATGCTGAAAAGATTGTAGCTCAAACCCTCGACGTAAGAGATGCCCTTAATCGTCAGTTTGTCATGGACGAGATCACCAGTTCCGAGAATTGGCGCCATTTGACTGTTTCCGAAGGAGACCCTTCCGAGACAGCGCTCGGAGAAGTTGCTCAACAGCTACTTGTTCCCCGTCATGTGTGTGGAGCAACCCGAGTCTAGATACCACACATGACAGACCTGCAATCATCAGCAAACGTTGGGTCCCCGTTTACGAACGGGACCTTCTTGTGATACAAGTAAAATTTTCATGCGCTTAACGGGAAATGTGGGGTCTAAATCAGGTTGTGTTGGATCTAATTTAGCTTTCCCTTTGTGATTTGTTTGATGAGGCGGGATTACGGTTTTTCTAACCCATATTTTCCTAACTTGCGCTTGCATATACGTTGTCTTATTCATGAATTGGCGTGAGGGTTTTAGTTGTTGTTGTCGTCCTTCGGTTTTAGTCGTCTTTTGCTTGCGAGCAGTAGGTGACTTTGTATTCAGCATTGGATGGCGTTTTCGCTTAACCGTGGGCGTAGATGAGCTGGGAGAATGCAAAGGCATCGTAGAGGAAGTTTGCCTTTTTGGTCGGAGTGTTGCGTGTTCGTGTGCCTCATATTCATGAAAGCGTGGAAGAATAAAGTCATTGCAGCAACACATAGACATTAGTTTGGCAAATGAAAGATAAGTTTTGGCAACATAATTGTCTACGTCCTTAAGATGTTGGGATTCAGGACACAGATTGGAAAGACGAATATAGAATGGTCTTTTCTTCTTGTCATTGAAGAGCGGGTTCTCCTTTATTTCAAATGAACTCCCTTCCAGAGACGTCGAACTCACATTCCCTGTATCCATAGGAATACGAGAGTTAGTGTTTGAACAAGTTTCAGCTTCAGGAGTCATCTTCGTCGTCCTCTTACATTTACATGTTTGAGAATCGGGTACTTGACTCGATGTAGAGGGATTGTTCGTATTGTGAAATTGTTCTAGTGTAAAGATTTTGCTAAGTAGTTCATCTCGCTCCTTCGCGAATGCCTTCCGTTCTAATCCTAGTGTTCGTTCTAGTTCTGCTATGAGCAGAAGTTTCTCTGGGATGTAGGTGCGAGAGATCGCTTCTTGGAAAGCAATTTCCTGTTCTTTGGTTGGGAGTAGAGTTTCGACATCCTCCGAGAGTGAAGGTATCTTAGCTTTATCACTATCATTTAATTCTGTGTAGTCATACGCGATTTCTGCCCAATGAATGTTCTGTACTCTTTTTTCTTCCGAGATGACAGCGGAGGATGATTTCACAAATGGCATAAGCTGTGAGGGAGTACCCTTTCTTGTTTGCAGGAACGTAGTGTTACACATGTTATACCTTTTAATCGTTAGCGGCGTTGGTTTGCAGTTGTTGGTCAGGCCGATTCCCTCCCGGGCGTCGTAGAATTCTGTTTCTGCGGCTTGGTTCAATTGGCATAAGATACGTGCGTTTTTGTTTCTTAGGTGAAGCTGCTCTTCAAGTTCTTTCACCTTTCGGTACAGCCTAATTCTTTCCTTAGTAAGCAGTTCATATTGTGCGGCCGTCAAGAGACGAGATGTATCACATGAATTGATGGCCAATGTGGTTTCCTTAACCTTAGTCTCACTTTGTTTATTCTTGTTTTGCGCAAGCGAGCTCTTCTACTTTTAAACTTAGTAAGGCATAGTTGTTTTCATATTTTAGTTTGAGTTCATCATAATCCCTAGCGTCTACATTGGGTTTCTTAATGGTGTGCCGGTGATTAAACACATCATCGAGTTGTGAAATTCGTACCTCAGCCTCGGCGTTGGTAGGAGTCTTAGCTGCATTCTCACCGGTGTTGACCATCTCTTCGTCCTCGTCATGTTCGACCAGCCTTGCCATGCAGCAATCTTCATCCTTAGGCTCCTCGTCTTCTGAAGTGTCGTTCACCCATTCAGCTTCTTCGGTGAGAAGAACTTTCCCACTTTTCATTTTGCGGGTCATTCTGGCCTTACGGTCGTAATAGCCAGAGTCCTTCACGCGTGGGGCGTGGCATTCCTTGGCAAAGTGGCCTGACTTTCCACACCGAAAGCACTTCATAGACTTTTAAGGTGCTGAGTCCTCCTCTTTCTTTATCGGCTTAGCTTCCTCCGTGGGAGTGGTCTTTTTGGTGCCGCTAAAGATTCTTTGCCGATTGGAGGAGGATGAGGATTTTTTCCCGATCTTCTTTGAGACCATCTTAGTGAGCATTGCCAGTTGCTTGCGTAGATCACGAACATCTTCATCAGATTCTGTATCAGCTTCGGATCCTGAAGAAGTGTCAGATACAACAGCTGGTAGCTTCCCTTTGTTCTGTTTGATCTTAGAGGCGGAAGATCGTTCGGTAGTCTTGTTCGAGAGGAGAGCCAGTGGGTCGACTCAAATGTTGGTGGACTGAGGTTGCACGTAAGGAGCATAGGCAGATAGACTGTCGTAGAGAGCATGGATGGAGGTGTTAGAGAGGTCCTTACTCTGAATCATCATCACGGTTGCATTGCCCCAATGTGGTTTGAGGCTACCAAGGAAGCAGTTGTTGATATCGAATTTGTCCCTCGAGATCTTGGCTTTCTTGAGTTCATTGATGACCTTCAAGTATCGGAGATATGTGTCACGCAGCTCCTCTCCTTCATAGGCCTGGAAATGTTCATACTGCGAGAGACATTCTGATTTCCTCCCCTGAGCACTCTCAGTTGTGCCTGCCATAATTTCTACGAGTTCATCCCATATTTCTTTGGCAGTTGTGCAGCACTCGATGTGAGCATAGACTTCGTTGCCCATAGCCTGGAAGAGGTATCCTTTGGCAGTCTCATCGGCCTGTAGGCGAGCCTCTTCATCCTCATTAATGGGGCCTCTTGGAGTGCGACGTTCATCCATGGGAGGGTTTGCATTTGGTTGAGCAGGAATGATTGTCCAGAACTGTGCTGGACCGTTGAAGATGGAGTCTAGTAGGTATTGAGAGAGTGGGGCGCCTTTGTTCCTGATGAACGTGAAGAACCTGTTTGTCCATATGCTGTAATCACCTTGTCGTAGCATCGGGGGTCTTGTGTCGGAGCCCACTGTTGAGATGTCATTTGTGGCAGACATGGTTGGTGCAGTCGAATCGTTGGTTTTGATCTTGTATAGATAAGAGGGTTAGTAACGAACGAGATGAGAAATATGAGTTTAACGAGTAGAGTTTGAGAAAAATCGTTTAAAGAATTTCTTAGAACTAAGTGAACGTGTGTGATAGTCGAAAACGTATGAAGGGAAAGTATATCTTAGAGTTCGGAGAAGTTCGAGAAATTTAAAAACGATTTTTGAGGAGTAAAATTTTCAAAAGTGGTCTAGGTGGATATGTCTAAAGTGGAAGGGAACAAGACTTGAATGAGTTTGAGGAAAAATTTCAACACGAGAAAGAATTTATCACGAGAAAGAAACAAATTGCGGTTTGAGAAGATGTTCGTGATTACAAGATAAATTACCCAAGAAATTTTGGTTGAGAAATTTTCGTGTTTGTGTAAGTTTAATGAAAGATTCTCGGACAGAAAAAGGAAAAACAAATTCTCTGTTGAAAATGATTTTCTCGGATTTTAAAACTTGTCATGTGAGAAAGTTTCTCAGTTGAGGATTTTAAAACTTCGCAAGAAATTTCGCATCGAGAAAGTTTCTCGGATTTTAAAAGCTCGTCATGTGAGAAAGTTTCTCAGTTGAGGATTTTAAAACTTCGCAAGAAATTTCGCATCGAGAAAGTTTCTCGAATTTTAAAAGCTTGTCATGTGAGAAAGTTTCTCAGTTGAGGATTTTAAAACTTCGCAAGAAATTTCGCATCGAGAAGTTTCTCGGATTTGAAAAATCGTGGTTTTGAAAAATTTTCTCAGAGGAAATAAACTTTCTCGGCTGAAAATTTCTTGGATTTGACAAACTTTCTCAGTTTCAAAGAATTTATGCGGATTTGCAAATTTTCTCGATTTTATGAAATTTCTCGACTTAGATAAGTTCTAGGAATAGTCTTTCTCGGGTATAGAATTTCTCAGATTTTAAACGTGAGCAGTTGAGAAAAAATGAAGTGACACAAAAGTATTTTCGCGATTTAGATAAATTCTCGGAATGAAATTTCTCGGATATAAAAGTTTCTCGGATTTTGACAAGCTAGGCAGTTGAGAAAAATGGACTGAAAGTGAATTTTCGCGGTTTTAGAAAGATTCTCAGAATGAAATTTCTCGGATATGAAAATTTCGCGGACTTGAACAACACAGCAAGAAATTTCGCGGCCAAGAACACTAAGTTACTGTCCATTGCTTGTCGCGTGTTTTACCAGAAAATCGTCCGTTTTCACTCAAATCTCACCCAAAATCACTCAAACTTGAACCAAAACTTCAGAAATTCTTCCCTAAATACATATTCGACCGATTTGTGAGCTAAAAACAACAAAAAGCGGATCAAATCGACAAAACACAGAGAGAGGCCGAGATGACTTTTTCTGAGGAATTTTTGCTTCGAACTTGCTCAAAACTCGTTAAAACTGATCCAAAAGTGTTCTAAAAATATTTTAGGCATAGAGTCGATCTGGGGAAAAGGTTTTAAACACAAAAACGAAGTATTATAACCCCAAAACGAGCTCAAAATGCCCGAAAGTGATTTTTGCCCAAAACACCTTTGATTTTTCTCGGAATCGAACAAAACTGGATTCAAATCAATGCAGATCGATCCACGTTTGCTCTGATACCACTTGTTGGTCCCGATTGCACCAAACAAGGAATCAAAGAGGCTTTGATGGAATGAATAAGGGAGAGGTTCTCACCTTCAAGTGTGTGTATTGTGTGAAAAATAGGATAAGCCTTTTGATCTTTGATTACTTTGAAATTAGTGTTTGTAAAACCTTATATACCACATTAACCCTAGGTATATTAAGGCCCAAACACTGAATATTTAATAATTACATTCTTGTCCAAAGCCCAAGCTACAAGGATAATTACAATATTAAACCCAAGACTTAAACTATTGACACAATCTATAAATATCCTAACAGAGTATATAAATCGAATGTTGGTCTCCATGTTTGTCTTGGTGATTTTTATTTTCCTCATCTCGTTGAGAATTGTGAGATATCTTTGATAAATATCATGTAGGCTTTCCTCTAATTTGGCTTTAAACGAGTCGTATCACTCTATGCAATTTATCCCACATCCATTTAGCTGCTGGGAGGCTGTCTATTTGTCTGTAGATCATTTCGGATGCCTTGCATTAGAGTGTTCTTCGCTATCAAATCGGCCTCAATCGAATTCTTTCCTCCGCTGTGTATTCACTAGGTTCTTTTGATCTCCTAGTGGCGGGAATTGGAGGGTTGACTGTGTTATCGCTGGGTACAGTGACTGAAAACTGAGCCGGTCCTTCCTCAAGAGAACTGAGAAGGTCTTCTCCCTGATCTTTTAGCTCGTTGAAGTTCAGGAAGCGGCTGCGCCAGACCGTGTACTCACCGCGTCTTAGAATAGGTAGACGGTTGTCGTTGCCGAGTGTATAAGCATCCATTATAAAATTTTTTTTTAGTTGATTTTCCTTGGATCTTCGTTAGTTGTTTTGATTACGTGTAATTGTGCTTCACAAGTGACAAATTCATTAGCAATGTTTGGTCCGCAGGTGATCGAGAACTATTTTTGATTCAATCTTTAAAGTTTGAACAAAAATAATATCTTCGAAATAAAATGATTTACTGTTTTTGTGTCAAATAGTTGTCAGCGAAATTGCTCAAAATCTTACGGTCGAGAAAAACTTGATTTTCGAATTTGACCAAAATAAATAGATTGACCGAAAAAGTACTATTAGTTTGACCGAAATAGTTAAGAAACAGTACTATTAGTAAGTTTCTCGCCTAGTCAAAATAAATAGATTGACCGAAAAAGTTTTTCGAGCGCAAATGATTTATTTCCTAGGTCAAACTTGAAGGTCTGACCAAAAATGTTTTTCGAGAGAAAACTTTACGCGCGCAAAGTCAAAATAGGTCTCGTCGAAAAAGATTTTGGTTGAATAATGCTCGAGAAAATTTTCAACTAAAATCGCTCTTAGTGACAGCGACTTTAGCAACTGACTTCGTATTCTGATCGAGAAAAATTCTCGCACGGATTTTTCGATCGAAATTGCTCAAGCCACTGATTAAACACGAACAGAAGGTTAAACATGTTATGAAGCAAATAATGTTCAATTCTGATAAAATCAGAACATGTTCATATGAGTTCTCGCGCGAACAGTAACTTTGATCGATTCAAAATTCAGCCTAATTCAAAGGTCTAATCTGTATCGATCGTCTCACAATTGAATCTAACACTTAATCAAGCACATAAACATCGAAATCAGTTCAATTAAGCACAGAATTTGAGCTATCAAATCGAATTTAATTTTCGCGCCAAAACTGTTCTTCGCACGGAACATTTCCAGAAATGAAATTCGATCCGATTTCTAACAATTTCGATTCAAAACAGAACGAATCTGCTCTGACACCAATTGTTAGGTCCTCAGATTATCAACTCTAAGATCCTAGACTTCAATCCTAAGTATTTCCATTAGAATGATCGAGATTTGAAGTTCAATCGAAAAAGTCAAATGAAGAACACGAGAGAGAATTTCGTTATAGTGAGAAAGTACTTGCTGTTTCTCTCTCTAGAATTCGATTGTGAAGCCTTTCGGATCAATTCAATAACTTTCTCTATTCAGCTCAAAGATTACAAATGTATTTATACCAAACAAACTTGGAATAAATAACAATCTAGTCCTAATCTACGGACTATTTACAGAAATGCCCCTAATACAAAGATAGCTAATTAAATCAATGCACAATTCTAAATCGTATTCTACAATTAGTAAATCTTCAAGAAAGTTGGACATTTTTTTTATTGACTAATATTTCTATTTATGTCCAACTTATCAGATTACAGAATGGCCTCTTCATCCTCCAATACTGACGCTTTCTAACCCTCACGAAAATGGTTACCAATCAAGGAAAATAACTTCCTCTTTGATCTGACAACTTTCAAATGCAAGGACGAAGTTATCATTGCCATTCTGAAAGGACACCCACTGTGGCCGGCCTTGACACTAACTGCCGAGGTTCCCAAAGTCTACATTTAACAATTCTGGGAAACTCTCAAACCCACCCAACTAAATTCAAATGCTAAACTAAAGGCCACGATCAATCAATTAGAGTTGATCCTAACGAAGACATTACTCAGACGAGTCCTCCCAACTCCCTATGTCCCGTCATACGAGGACCTCCCAACGGACAACGAGCTCTTACGTGACATGAGACTAGTTGGCCATGTCCCTCCTCTCACATGCCTTTCAAGTTATCACATGAAAGGGATATCACATCCGTGGAGGACACTGTTTGGAATAGTCAACATTTGTCTGTCACCCAAATACAGCGTGTTTGACAGATGCAACTCCAACATCCTGAGCATATACCATGCAATCATCTTCAACAGGAGTATTGACTACGCCCGACTTCTGTGGAATGACTTAGTGGACCAACTCAATAACAAAAATAATCCCAAGAAGCCACACATCAATCCCTATATACGATGGCTGGCACTGCTGATCGAGAACTCCATGGCAGAACATCCCGAATGCGAAGAGGCTCTCTGCATCGGTACTCAAATTCTTTCACAAGGCCAAGGATAACACACAAGAACCTCCGTGCCAGCCCATGATGCAGATCCCAAAGGTACTTCTACTCTTGCTAGATCAACAGACGGTGCCGTGGTCAAATACCGTCTGAAAAATAACCGACCAGCTCCCACGGCTCAGGCATACCCAGTCGAGCCCAACCAAGGAGCACCCCCGAGCGACTTGTTCTTAGAAACGACGTCCGACACTTCGAGATTGCTCTGGGATTCAGGAAGTCGTACTTTGCCCACAAGGAACATCCACCTCCTCCACGCTCGAAGAAGAAGAAGAAAAAGTGATGACTTAGACGATAGGCTTCATTGTAATTTGGACACTTAGGGGGAGATTGTTAGGAATATTTTAAAAGTGTCCAAAATAATTTCATCCAAGTCTTTTAATTTCTTTATGATGTATTTAGTGGTTGTTACATTGTTAATGGGTTTAGTAGGAGGCCCATTGGGTTTATACCTAATTCAAACGTATAAAACCCTAAAACTCTACTTTGTTTACGATTGAATCATTCACTAGAAGCAAAAGCCTTCTCATGAGTTTAATAGGTTATAATATTTCTATAAGTCGTCAGATACTCTTCGAAACAGTTGTCACTTAGTATAGTTGTCGAGTAAGGAATTATTGACAAAAAAGTCGAATGAGACAATTACGTAACATATTATTCGACAACCTAGGAAACAAAACAGATATATATATATATATATTTAAATAAGGTAAAATTTCTAATAATAAATTTAGTTAAGGAAAAGGTGGATCTTTGTTTGGATCGGATGCCACCTCATGCGTTCAAGATGAACTTATTAAGCACGAAAGCTTACACATGTCCCCACTTCTCACCTCATTAAAGCACAACATTTTCACTCTTCCATCTACCACTTGAGCTTCAAAACATCCTCCAAGGGTTCCTAAAAACATCATAACAAGTACAATAAATCTTAAGTTGAAAGCAAGGACGAGGGGTAGACTAGAAAGGCTTAAGAGATCATAGTGTGTAAGTTATGCATTATCTTTCTTTAGAACTTCAATTTTTTGTATATTCGAAAAGAGTTTCGACTTAATGCAACTTTATGGTCACGTCTAATGGTTATGGTGGTTTGATGGAAAGGCTTTTTACGAAAATTAGAACGGCCTTATGGGGAAACGATGTTAGAAACAATTACTTGCAGAATTTGTCCGAAAATTAATGACGTTCAAAATTATCGTAATGTGAAAAAAGAAACATTGATCAATTGGAACCCGCTACCTGATCCGAACATAACCACTTGTTCCAAACAACACCATAGTTCGGATACGGTTATGCCTATCCGCGAATCAAACCCGACGGTTTGGATAGAACCAGTTGACTATGTCTACAAGTGCAATAAAAGTTAGGCAAATCTAGAACTAAATCCCTCCACCCCAAACTATCTATCAACTAACTCCCCCTTCCCATTTATTTATCATCAAACTCACCATTTCAAACAATTAAATCAACTACCTACCTAATGGACAATTTTAGACATCTAAAAGAAAAATATTAACAAAAAAACCAATTGAATTGGTCAACACCCAGACTCCCACTTTCACTTTCAACTTCATAGAAACACAAGAGAACGAGATAGATACGGGAGAATGAAAGAGAACGAGAGAGACAACGAGACAGAGAACGGGAGAGAGATTGAAAGAACGAGCAAGCTTCCATTCTCCAACACATTTGTTCAACCAGAGAGAGAGAGAGAGAGAGAGAGCAAGTTTCCATGTAAGCTTTGCTTTTTTAATTTTTTTGGTTTGTTTTGGCATTTTGCATTAATGTAGAGCTTAGGGTTGCGATAGGTGCATTTCTTCAAAGAATTCCGTGTCGGGCTATGTTTATTTCTTTGATTAATGCTCGAATTTGGGATTTGGGCTTAATTAGAGTTTTTGTTTTCGTTTTTCGATTTGGAGTTTTGATATCTTTCAAATTAGGATTTTTAGCTTCTATCATGCTTTCAATTAAACATCATAAAGGTATTGTATTTGTGACTGTCTTTGGTACGAGGCTTGGTTATTTCTGGGTAATATCAGTTTCAATGCTGCCATTTGTGTCTAATTCTGGATATATTATTTATATTGGTGTCATTTGTGTCTGTTTAGTGATACTACAAACGTGATTTAATTGTTTGATGTCTTGATACCTGTTATGTCCTCGATTATCCACTATATCAATCCTAGGCATGAATTCTAAGTAAGTCGATCATAATAGTCGAGAATCAAATTTCGATCGAAAAACTCAATTGAAGAATCGAGAGAGAATTTTACTAGTGTGAGAAAGTCCTTTGTGTTTCTCTCTCTAGAATATGAATTGGCAGCCGGATCAAATTCGAAAAATTTCTCTATTAATTTCGAATGTGTACATAGTATTTATACCAAACAAACTTGGTATAAATAACAAGTAAGTCCTAATCTTAGGATAAATACAATAAAAGCCCCTAAGCACGAAGACAGCTAATGAAATCATAGCACAATTATAAGCTGTATTCTACATTCTCCCCCTTTGTGCTTGGTTGCCCTTCCGCGCTATCTGTCCTCGTCTGGCATAGTATGACATGCGCAAGCCCATCGCATGCTCGTAGTTTCTTAGAGTGTCTCTCAGCTCCAATCGCTCCTCAATGACTTCAAGGAGTTCCATCAGAAGCGGTTGTTCTCTCACGAACCTATGAAGCTTCAGCATGGTCTCTCTGTTGATTTCTTCCAATCTCTTTTCTATATTATTTCTGATGACCTTGAGCGTCCATCACAGAATTTATGAACTTGAGTCTTCAGCATCAACCTATTCTTTTTAGCAGTAGGATTGAGGTAGGTGATTCCTAAGACTGAGCTTATGTGCACGTGATTGTTGGGAAGCTCTTCGACCTCAGGTCCTTTGTTGAGCGGAGTGGTCATGTTGACCTTCTTCATGTTGCTCTCCAGAGCCATCTGAAGGTCATGTGCGGCAAAGTATTTGACTTGGCGCACCATGAACCGGTAGAGTCCCTCGAGTCCTTCATTTTTTATAAAGCCTTGAGAACTCTTGTACTTCTCCACGTACAGTTGGTAGAGATGGTACACCTCCTCAGTAGGGAGGTACGATAGGTCGCTCTTGCTTAGCTCTCTCGAGTTCTGTCTATCCGTTCTATGACGTAGAATGGAGTTTGAAGGTTGCCTTTTGTACAGTAGACACTTAGCAGCTGACATATTGGGGATAGACTCTTGAAATGACTCTTCAATTGTCCTTTTGGAATCCCCAGCCTCACATCAAGTCCAAGATGGGTGAGAGACGCCTCTGAGCTCGAACTCGTTCAACTTCTTAATCTTGTCAGCTGACCTCCAGATTCGCTGACGAACTTCTTCAAGGAATGTGTTTCTATTCTTATGTTCTCCCAAGGCGTGTCGATTCGAACGGTCCCTGGAGTTAGTAGGGCATCCGCTCGTTGAGCAATCAGTTCTGGAAGCCTTGGGGGAATTACTTCGTGATCTTCGCCTTCCTGAAGTTCTTCGTCAATCAGAACTAGGTCAACTGAGCCTTGTTGTAAGAAGTGTCGAACGTCCTTGAGTCTCTGTCTTTGATGGTTATCGGGCATACTGTGGGTCATCCACTGTCCTTCGATATGTATTTATCGAGGAAGTCGTGTGGGTTGAATATACTTCTTGATGTTCCCAACTGATCCGGAGCGGTCGAGCTTGGAGTTGCTTGAGTTTCTACCAAGGCCACGAGCATTGCGGCACTTGCTTCTTCTTCCGAAAGTAAGGGGCTTGTGTATATCGATTGTGTTGTGGAAGGAGGCGTCGTTAAGTTGAAGGTTGGTGGTTCGATTTGGGTTAGAGTGGTGCGGTGCGTGGTGGAGGTTGTTTGGGTAGTGGGTTGTGAGGTTTTAACGGCTCCTGTACTTGTCCGTGCCGTGCCCGAGATTTGTCCTTGACCGCTCATACAAGTCCTTGGCCTTTTCTCCCCCTCATGATGACCTCAGCATGGGTCGGTAGGTGGGTCAGAATGATCCACGAGACGTCGGTAGAGATCTTCTTCTGCAGGCGTCCGGTTGGTCAGCTCAAGTAATCGGGCGACTAGGATGGAGTTGAGGTCGCTAATTGGTACGGTAGCAGGGTTTATAAGGTTGTGTGTGATGATGGGAGTGGCGATTGATATGGGTTGTGTGGGTTGAATGGGTGTGAGGGTAAGTCGTGAGGGTTGTCCGAACGGCTGGGCCTCAGAGATTGGTGCTTTCCCGGTATCTCGTCGGGATATCTCTATAGAAGCGTGAACTCTCTCCATAAAGCGTCCCTTGAATTGTGATAGAGCAGAGGAGAGGGCTGCCTGTAAGCGTGCTTCCGTCATGAACAGGGCAGGAGCCTCCGTGGATGGACCAGGACGACTGATGTCGCATGTTAACAACCCTTGAGTTAACACCGTCTTAACGGGTTGACTCGTCGTCACTTGAGGTGCTGACAGTCCGAGACTTCCATCCAATCCTCGATTTGAATCTTGTAGATTCTCATCTATGGATGTTGGAGCAGGCTCTGATTGAACCTGCATATCAACAGCTTCTAAGATGGGCTCGTCGGATGCGATTTGTCATGTGGGAGGCCGTCTGATGAGTCGAATCTCCTCATCTGACTGGGTGTCTCACGAGGTAGCCGTATGAGGAGATGGATCACGTGCTGCCTCTTCATGGGTTTGTGCTGTCGATTGAGGCTCTTCAGGTGTAATTGTGGCGATCAGAGCCTCTGTCTAAGGCGTGGTAGCCTGCTGAAGTGGGCTGTGCCCCGTGTCTGCTTCGGGCTGTGCTTCTTGTTGGAGGATCTCCTCAACAGATCCTTGAAACACGCCAACATTAATGGGCACTTCAGCTCCTAGTTCTTCGACTGGAGCCTCGATTTCTAACTCTTGAGCTACTTCGTCGATCAACGTAGCTTCAAGGTCTTGGGCAGAAGTCTCTACTTCTAGCTCCTGGACCACTTGATCTATCAATTCGGCCTCAGGGCTGTGGATTTGTTGTTGAGGGCTCAATGCAATGTCTGTCGGGAGCCCTCGAATCATCTCTTCCGTAAGATGATTCTCCCGGCATTAGCGTTGGTCGTCTCCCAAGGGGTCGGCAAGACGGAGTAGCTCGAACAGAATCGACATCGATGGCTGAATCAAATCCGTGAGCTTGGGCTTATGGAAGAACTTGAGTCGGGGTGGTTGATAGTTGCCTCCTGGAGGTAGACGAGTGATGTTCTCGTGAAGCTCCATGAGGTGGGCGATGATCACACAGAACCACCTCGCATACCGTACATTCTTCGATCATTTGCTCTCCTTTTGTCTGATCTGTTCTGCTAGATCGTTCTAGATCAGTTGAGTGAAATCGTAATTCCGTGAGAGTGCTATGCCGTGAAAAATTCTGAGAATGTTGCCGTCGCCTTTGTCAAAACCGGCGTGCTTCGGCGACAAACACTTACCGATGATGCCGAAGAGTGTCTTCCATGGATGTGGGATGCTGCTGCTGTGAACTTGTGCGAGCTTAGCGAGTGGCGGACGGTATCCCATGTGGAGAAAATCATGAATCATCTCCGCATCCGTCGGCAGAGGATCATAGTTCTGGCTGAACAGAAGGTCCAAGACAAGTCCAAAGTCGTCCATACTAAAGCTTACGTGTCTTGTTCCGACCACCGTTGTGAAATGGTAAGTGCCGTTGACTACGTAACTCTGTATCCGTCCCGGAGATAGACCATGGGGCACCGAGGCCATCCCGGTGAGCGCGTTCCAGAGGGGATGGCCTTGTAGAATGGATATCATGATTTCATCAGGACATCGGAACGTAGTCAAGTCTAGCTGAAAGTTCGTCTCATGAGCTTTGATACAGATTATGGTCATAGATATGATTGTATTGCTGGTATTGATCCATCTGAGAAATAAGAAATCAGGAAATTCATTAGTTTAATCTCAAATTTGAATTGGAGACGAAAATTGTCATATCAAACTATAATCTTCTAACACTATTTCATGTTTGATATACATATAAAAGATAATTTTGCACATAGGTCATACGAGAGTGAACTAAAGAGTTGGTATTTATTAATAAAATTTTCGAAAGTTGTAAATGAAGCGTTCTGGTCGAAAATTTTTCTAAGTGTTGAATCGTAAAAGTCAAGCACTGTTCACTCCTCTAAATTTTCGCTCGAAAATTGAATTCTCAATTTTAATTTTCTATGTGGTAATTCCTAATTAAATTCTCCTTTTATTTTTGCGATCGAAAATGTTTATTCATTGAGTTCGGTACAGTGGAAAAGACTTAGAGAAATTTTCTAAGTGTTGAAACATTAGGCGTGGTACTGTAGCCGAGAAATTTTACAATGGAGAAAAATTTCCGCATAAATTTACGATCGAGAAAATTGATTTCTGCGTAACTTTACGATCGAGAGATTTTTCGCGAGTGAATAAAATTTTCGTCATGAATTTTGTTGAGCGAGAAATTTTTCGATTTTAAAATTCGTTTTCGCTGCAAAGTTTGTCGATCGAGAAATTAGTCAACATGAGACTAGGTCCATTGCCGTGAAAATTTTCGATCGAACAAAATTATCTCTGCGTATTTTACGATCGAGAAATTTTAACGTCGAAAAATTAATTTATTGCCGCTAACATTTACGACCAGACTAAAATGAAATCGAAATTACTGTTTTCGATGATAAGCTTTTCGCTCATATAAATTGAATTGCACCTATTTTATCTATTTCGCTCTGTAATTTTTCGCTCGCAAAAAATCCAAATTAAAATTTTCGATGGTCAGTGATTTTTCGACCTCTGTCATCTATCTTAACGACCAAGTCAAAATTTAGCGATCGAAAACTATTTCGACATAAACAGTATCTAAATTGAATCGGAATTCAATTGAAGCTGTTTGCGATCGAGAAAGTTCTTCGACTGCCTCATACATTCAAAAACCCGTTTTGGTCGAAATTTAGAATCTAGCTCTAAAACGCATATAATCGAAAAACTACACTATCAGTTTGTTTGAAAACACTGAAACTATCTTAATACGCAGATTTTAACCCAGATAAACACATAAAAGGTGTAAATCTATGCAAGATAGCATGCGGGTTTTTCACAGTTCAAGTCACAGAAAAACTAACACAAAATCAAGCGAAAAATCATAAAATGCAGATGCAAATGGAGTTTAATCAAACACAAACAACATATAAGTGTCGATTCTACCTTAAAAAGATAATTTCGGGTTAAAATCGAAAGATTTGTGTGAAAATAGAATCGTTTTTAATTTTTGCAAGAGAGAATCTGAGAAGACACTGTTGATTTTGCGATTAGGTTTTGCGTGTGATAAAGTATTTCGACTGCAAAAAGTTACTTTTACTTAATGGGCTGACTAGACATGTTGGAGGTTCGCGATTGGACAGGCCCCATTTCAAGATTTTCGCTCGAGAAACTGGAAGTGAAAATTACTTTTTCGATCCATTTTTTTGATCGTAGGTTTCTACTTTTTCAGATTGAACCTTTATTTCAAATAGAACCACAATTATGCTCCCCTATGTATTAAATGCAGTTAACTCCCTGTAATTCCGAACAGTAACATGTGGCTCCATAGCTGATTTTCGAGAAATCTGCATTTCTTAGACCAAAATGTCAAAAAATGTTCACAGTTAATCAACAAGTAAATTTTAATAAGGCTCCCCCTGAATTTTTTTTATACCAATACCGTTAGCTCCATCTCATGAAAAATTATGAAGTCCTTCTTTAGAAGTGTGTTTGTTCAAGGGAAATCAGATCGAAAAATTCGTGTAACACTTAAAGAAAACCGTCAAAAATATTTGGAGCTCAAAGCATAAATTTTGTAAATGCTCCCCCTCAAATAATGCACCTAAATTGATTTATCAAGCAAGTACATAAACCAATCCAAGTAACAATTATGTAAAATACGCGATTTAACAAAATTAGCCTAGATACATGGTCCCCTAAACATGTAACTAAAATTTCGCGCGAGGGCATGAACAAGAACTAATATTCGCATTTATACAATTCAATGTCAATGCAAGATAAACATGCATTCAAAATATGCGATTTCTTAATTAATTTTTTTTATTAAACAAGCTAAAACTATAGAAAACATATATATATATATATATATATATATATTTATTATATTATATATATTTTTATTTTTAAACTTCCTTATGTATACTAATTTTATTAATAGTATGGGGTCAGATTATTTTGCTTCGATCAACGTCACGCCTAAAATTTCACAAGACACGTGAAAAGATCATATGTCGTCAAGTCATGTCGACAAACTAAAAGTCCAAAGTTCATAGAATGATCCGTTTCGACAACTCTCACTAGGTTCGCTCTAGCGCTCAATTATTTTTACCTTGGGATTTTTATATTTATATCACTCAAGTCGACACAAGCAATTTATGTCATTTTACCTGTGATCGAGGCGCTTTTAATCATTTCACCTAAGCGAAAGATCGTCGATTTGGAATCAAAGGGACTTTGAAGGATTTTAATTTGGCTCTGACTTAGAAGGGAAGGAAAATATTTGGGAAATAGGCTTAGAGTCTTCTTCCTATTCTTTAGTCTTTCTTCTTCATCGTCATTTCACTTTTGGTATCTTCTTTTGCCATTTTCTTCCTTTTTATTTTTATCTGTCTACACTTGCTCAAGCTGAAGCTCCGCTTCTCTACGAGGCTAAGAGATTATCTAAAGCGAAGTTCTTCTTGTTGGTTCTCGGGCCGATACCGTGCTCCTTTTCTCTTAATCCCTAATGAGGTTCAAGAGATTATCGATTTAAGAAGTTCACAGTTATGGAATTCGAACCCAAGGCCGTGCTCCTCTTCTCGTTTCCCGATATAAGACCGGATTATCGTTGGAGAAGTTCACTTCGTGATGCTCCTCTTTTCAGCCGTTCTGACGAGCATACGAGATTATCGATGGAGAAGTTCACAGCAAGATCCATGCCCCCTTCTAATGATTTCTGAAAGATCTCAATAATTGGAAGGGCAGGTTCTTTTGGACTGCTTCTTGTGCGTTGAACATTCCTCGTGTGCGTTTTCCACCTTCTTTTGTCATCTTTTTCTTTGTCGTATTTTTGTCTCCCCCTCATTTTCACGACTGAACATGCCGCCGAAGACTTAGATTGTCGGTTGAAGGCTCGAAGGAGTTCAAGTGAAGAAAAGGTATTCGGAGAAGGCGCAAAATGGATGACTAAAAGCTATGTTAAAGGATTGACATGTTTATTTGGCCAAGTGAGGAATTTCCTAAATTCCCTAATCATTTTCCTAATGTTCTAACGCAAGGCGAGTATGAGGCCACTAGTTAAGACAAGCAATTGATGTGTGACTTGCTCAAGAGTAAATCGGTAAAAAAAATAGGAAGGCTAGAATCCTCACTTATATGAAGTGGCTTTGTCTCTAGTGGAGCAAACTAATGACCTTTAGACACAAGTAATATTAAGCAATTAATCAGTTGTATGTCAGGGAAACTTAATTGTGACTAGATCGAGCATCCTAAAGATATCGTCATTCCCCTAATATTATAAGTAATATATAATATTTTTGGAATTTTTAGATTTATATATGTATTTTTTTTGTTTTAAGAATCACGCATAATATGGCATTTAAGCATGAAAAACACATAGACCAGACCATAAGAAAGCACGGAAAATCAGGAAGAGCACATATCACGTGGGATTCAACATGCCTAATTTTCCGACAAGAAATTGGAATCGTTTTTCATCCAATGCCTTGGTGAAAATGTTAGCTAGTTGATACTCCGTGTTCATGAAATACATATCAATTGTGCCTTTTTCTACGTGATCTTTGTGTATATGGCCTAGATGCGATACGAGGACGGGGAGTACCAGGGCAATTTGGTAATTGTGTAGTGTTTAGTGATATAATTTGATTACTTCTATTAATGGAATAATATTATTCAAAATTAATTTATATTTGATAAATAAATTAAAAAGCAAATTATTAATTACTCTAAAGATTTCACCTTCCAGTCCGGGTGAATAAGACAAATTAATAAAACCCAAATATTGGCAGTTCAGTTACTGATTCTGTGGGGACAGAGAGGGGCACCAGTAAACAGAGATACTGCAATATTAAAATAGTCCACAAGTCTAAGTCTCCAGTAGGGTGACTGGATTGAGTACGACTTGTTTGTCGATGGGTCCAATACGGTTGTGCCAACCATTCACTTGGGAAGTGGGAGCCCATGACAATGACATAAGATAAATCAGGGGATTATCTGTATTTGGACACTGACTCGTAATCGAACGATCACACGCTTGGATTGTCCTTGATTGATCGATTGACTATAGTAGTATGCGTGAACCTTAGACCGAAAGGGTTAACTTGGGGTTGGTCTTGAGGTCTTGACTAGTCACTAGTTTTCTAGGCCCGTCTTGCCGGTCGCATGGGTCAGCGGCGAAATGCGGTCTTGAATTTTCTATGCAATTGCCGGTTGAACTGCAGAGCGGGATTTACGGTTTCGATTAATTCGAGGTTAACGTCCTATGGCAAGTTTAATGTGCGGGAGTTTATCCAAGTGTCTGGCCAGAGCATACAACTGATCGCGATAGTCGTGGAGGGCAGTATAGGTATTTTCACCGACATAAACGACATAGAGTCGAGTTCTGTGAGTTGACTATGCGTGACTTTCACTCGACTGTAAAAGGTTTATACTTATGATGAAAATCTACAGTCGGTTCGTGGATTATGATTAGATCAAATTCGTACTCAACTTGGGATCTGTTCGGTACCACGGGGCTGGCTAGGTGAATATCGAACTCCTAGATACCTCCTAGGCCGGTTGAGACGAATCAAGAGAGTCGGGCTTAAAAAGGGCAACGACACAACGTCATCATTAGAGAGAGAGACAATGCTAGGTCCTAGATTGAGACATTAGGGTTTGGGGCTTGCCCAAAATCCTGATCGGTCGAAAATACTAAGTTTGACTAGTGAGGAGTAAAATGGTCTTTTCACCTCACGAGATATTTTTGAAATAAAATATTGGATATTGACTATTTAGTATATGAGATTTAGATCTTTATTATTGTGTTAGAGAAATAATATTATTTAATTTGGAATTAAATAATATATATCGAATATATATAAGTTTCTAATTTTACTAGATAAAATTTCGAAAATTATTAAATATGTTTATATTGGATATTCTATATTTAAAATATACTAAATATGGTATTTTAATTAATTAAGATATAGGATAATTTGAAGTTTGAATTTTGAATTTGCTACTAAGTAAAACGAAGACTTGGTAAAAGGGGGGTGTGAGGAATTTTCTCCCACCACCTCAACCTATTTTTGGCAATTTCTAATAGTACTAATAGGGATTTTTGAGATCCTAGAAATGGGAGAAGCACAATTTTCGACATAAAAGTTAAAGAGAGGAAAAACTAAGATTTTTCTCCTCTCACCACTTTCTCTCTCGCACTCTCTCTCTCGGGGCAGCAAGCAGCTCATTCTTGGCCTAGCCGCACTTGCAAGAACATCTGCAACGTTAGTGAGGTGTCGGCGTGACGATCTTGCGCAAAGAAGGCGTCCCCGTTCGTGTGCTTTTGGCGTAGGAGAGGGGCACTACGCCTCGGGGATTCGAAGGATTTGAAGCTAGCCATCGTCGAGAGATTTCAACAAGGTATCATGGCTGATCCCTTATCTCTTTATGTCAATACGTTCTCGTGTTTGTAGCCGAACGATCTTGGATAGGCGGCGCATAGGGCGGACGTCACGCGGGGCATGCGGCACGAGAGGCACGGGCCGCGCGCGTGGCCACGCGGCGCTCAGGAAAGCCGCGCGTGTATGCACTGAAAGTAGGTATGACAGTGCGCATGGGTGCGAGGTATGACAGCGCGCGTGGGTGCAAGCAGCGCTAGGTTAAATGCGCGCGCGGATCGGGGCTGGCTGCATGGTGTGCACGGCACGGGGCTGGCAGCGCGCATGGCGCGAGCATCCCCGACACATGCCGAAAGGCCTGGTCCAGCCCATCTACGGCCCAATATACATAGGGCTAGACCCGAAAAACTACAATAGCCTATGATGGGGAATCTATCCCTAATAAAACCGCCCGTCTTATCTAATGAAATCGATTTTGGCTCGGAAATGTGTTAAATTTATTGTGATGCATGTTGTTTGGATAACGTGGTGATTGATTGGGGATTAGGTTCTAATTTTTGCCGGGTGATATGTTAAGGGTGACAAGGTCCCCCCCCTCCCCCCCCGGGTTGTACTTTACAGTTTTTATTAGATAAGACGGGCGGTTTTATTAGGGATAGATTCCCCATCATAGGCTATTGTAGTTTTGTTATGACAGTCGGACAAGTGTCGATCGAGAGGAACCCGAATGAACGAGCTGGTAGCCGAGGCGTCCGTTCGAGCAAAGCCCGAAGACGTAGAGTCTTATTATTTTGTACAATTAGGATAGAACTAGAAATATCCCCGATCTTTCACATTTACTTTAATAGGTTGAAAGTAGGTTTACTATTAAAGTTCATTATGTGCGTGTTGGTTTCGAACGTGATAATGTGCATAATGTGCTCGTGTTAAAACTGTGAGGATTCTCCCGATGTTAGACATTTAATATCAAGTGACTAAAGGGGCTAGGCTCCTGTCTTCTTTCAAGTCCAAAAATGTTACGACTTAGGGGTACGGTTGCGGTTGACCGAGTTACGGCGCCAAAACCCTTGCCTTTGCGTGAACAGGTTTGGATGCAATTATGAATTGCCGCTCACCGACCACTCTTCACCCTCTAGTAAAGAGTTATCCTACGGGGGGATGAAGTTCACGGAAAAGTGGAAGGTGAGCAGAACGTTGATAGGTTGCACTTGGACAGTCATTCCCAATATGTTTCGCGTTACGGCTGAGGGACCCTAGGTGAGACGAAGACGTTGAATCTTCTGTGTGACATAAAAGTGTGGGGCACGACTTTGGCTAACCAAACGAGCCAATAAACTGTTAAGTTGAGGCTAGTTTGTTGTGGCACGGGGAACTCAACGCCTCTATAAAACCACTCAACAAGGTTTCCGAAATGCCTACCGGGAGAAAGGGTTTCGAGAAAAATAGTGGGAGTCAGATAAAAATTTAAAGTCCTAATTTAGTCTGATTAAACACTACAAATCCTAATTATCTGTTTATTTTCTGCACTTTATTTTCTTCTCTATTAGTTACGATGACAAACCCATTAATTACACTCTTGGATAAACATTGTTTGGCGGGACCGAACTATGTAGACTGGCTCAGAAATTTGAGGATCGTCCTCAAATTAGCAAAACTGGATTATGTCTTGGACATTGAGGAGCTAAAATTGCCCACAGCGGAATCCACTAATGAGGAGATTGTACTCCACGATAAGTGGGTTGAAGATTCAGCGAAGGTGCATGCCTACATACTTGTTGCGAGTTTCTAGGTCCAAGGGATTGAAGAAGAAGTCGAACAAGACAGGCGTGGGCAAGGTAGAGTCGACAAGAAGATGAAGACCAACAAGGTCGAAAGGTCGGGCACAAAGCCCACGGGTAAGTGCCTCCTTTGCCAGTAGCTGGGCCATTGGAAGCGTGAATGTTCGAAGCTGGAGGCGTCTAACACCTTAGGAAAAAAATTAGTTTTTGAAGGTAATTGTTCTGTGTATTCTATTTCGTGGATACTTGACTCCGGGGCTAGTTCCCACGTTTGTTTATTGAAACAAGGTCTAGAACGAAGTAGGAAGCTTCGAGCTGGCGAGGTCTCGATCAACGTAAGTAGTGGACATAGTGTACCAGCTACACACATCGGATCGAAGACCCTTAGTCTTATCGTCATTACATTGTTTAGAACTTTCTGACATTTTGGTTTTGCCCAAGGGGCTTAAAAACATTATTTCAATTCCTGTTTGAGCAGACTGAGTTATGACTTTCGATTCATTGATAATGTTTGCCATATTTATTTTAGAAATGAAAAAGCTGGAAGTGCGACATTAATAAATGGTTTATATTACGTCAACTTGAAAGACAATGTAAAAACTGTAAATGCAATCACCAAATCATCAACTGGGTCGAACGATCGATACATGTGGCACTTACGACTAGGTCACGCAGCAGAAGCGAAGATTGACCAGATGGAAAAGGACGGTCTGATTAGCACAGTGCGAACAGGCCCGATTCCTATCTGTTAGTCTTGCATCATAGGGAAAATGACTTAGTCGCCCTTGGCAGGGACTTTCACTAGGGCCACAAAAGTGTTGGATTTGATCCACACTGACGTATGCGGACCATTTAAAGTAACGGCCCGAGGTAATTGCCGCTACTTCATAACGTTCACGGACGATTTCCGCTTCAGGAATGTCTATTTGATGAGACAAAAGTCTGAAGCTCTTGAAATGTTCAAAGAGTATAAAGCATTTGTGGAGAAGTAAACTGGCAAGTTCATTAAAGCCGTTCGGTCAGATCGAGGCGGCGAATACATGAGCCTTGAGTTTGATGCGTTTCTTAGAGAAAATGGCATCATCATACAGTTTTCCCCGCCAGGAATGCCGCAATTGAATGGCGTGGCCGAACGAAGAAACCAGAAGCTTTTAGATATGGTTCGATCGATGAGGAGTTACACAGATCTCCCCATTTCAATGTGGGGATATGCCTTAGAAACAGCGGCATGTATCCTTAACAGAATACCTACCCGCTCTGCCGATAGGATTCCTTACGAGGCTTGGCATAACCGTATGGTAAGTTTGGATCACATGAGGGTCTGGGCTTGCCCCGCCTTTATGAAAACGTTGATGGCAGATTAGCTTGAATTGAGATCATTAATGTCGAGATTCGTCGGATACCCCGATGACTCAATGAGGTATTACTTGTACGTCCTAGACGAACACATGGCGTTTGCCGCTTTGCGCGCTAATTTCTTGGAGGAAGAATTCGTAGGCGAAGGTGGTAAAGGACGAGAAATAACTCTACGAGAGTTAGAGGACAAATCGACTCCTATTCCAGAGTCGTTAGACGACGTTCCAGAAAACCCGGCTCAGCCGCAATTACGCAGGTCCAGTAGGATATCTCATATGCCTGAGAGATATGGTATATTACACGTCGAGCATGGGATGCTACGAGTGAGGGATGCGTCGGGGACGATCCCATCACTTAAGTCGAGCATGGAGAAGCTGCGACTGACGGATGCGTCGGGACGATCCCGTCACCTACGACCAGGCCATTGCTGATACAGACTCCCTCAAGTGACTTGAGGCTATGCAGGCCGAAATGGACTCGATGCACACAAACCTGGTTTGGACTCTTGTAGACCTGCCTAATGGTTTTAGACCCATTTGCAATAAATGGATCTGATGGACAGGTGGAGACGTACAAATGGAGTTGTCAATATGGCCCGCGGCCCGCACCGCCCCGCCAAAAGGGCGGGGCGGGTTCTTTAGGCCCGCCATTGGTCTTAGGCGAAGCGGGGCTGGGTAGCCCGCGGGCCGGCCCGCCACTATTTGAAATATATATAATATATTATATAAATATATATTATATAGAAAATAAATATTAAATATAGAAAATAAAACTAAATTAATTAGATAATATAATTAATGTCATTAGTTATGCATAATTAATATCATTTTTATTCATAATTATTAAAAATACCATAATTAATTAAAAATTATTACTAAAATAAAATTTTTAATTAAAAAAAAAACCTAGGCTGGCGGTCCCCATTTTTTTAGGCTCGGCCCGCCCCCGCCTGTTAGGAGTGAAACATTTAGTAATTAGTAATTTTAAATTAGTTTATTATTATTATTTAAATCTTATAGTTGAGATCTTCTAGGAAATAATTGAGATCTTTTAGGGATTTCTAGTTTATATATATGTAAGTTTCTAATCCAAGGACGGTAGCTGGGGAAGAGGGCTATCTGAGTTGGGAAAAGTTATTTGCAATAAGAAGGTTAATTAGTTTTCTTTTGGTTTCGTGCCAAGAATTCTACTATTATGCTATTATTCATTGAAGTCGATTAATGCTCTAACAAATTGGTGCGGTGAGCGTGCACTATGCCACTAACACGAGCTATGGCGGACCAACGTTCCGAGGTGCTAGAGAAATCGATTTCAGATCTGCAGACGGCTATCGTCGCGATGCAACAATCGATCACTACTCTCACGACCAAGGTTACGGAGGAGATAGGGGAATTTCGAGACACTCTCAATCAATGATCCCCTCAACACGTCGATTCGGGGTCTGTTTCCTCTCGAGCTAACAAAAACCATCGCCACGACCAACTCAATATTCCACACGGCAATACACTCCTTTCTGGTTCCAAAAAGATCGAACTCGTGCCGTTCGATGGCTCGGACCCTCGCAATTGGATACCACAGGCAGAAGATTACTTCGAGCTTCAACACGTCCCTGACGACCTTCGGATCGCTTACGCTGTGACAAGTATGCAAGGTACAGCTCGTAACTGGTTACGATGGAAGCGACAATCGACACCACATCTAGATTGGGATGATTTATGTCGGGGTCTAATCTCGAAGTTTGACGGGCCGCGCCGGGGAGACCCATTGGAACGACTCTGTTCTTTACAGCAGACCAATAGTGTGGAAGATTATATCGACGAGTTCATCTGTTTAGTCAACACAATTACCGAAATTCACCCACGAAACTTCAAAAGTTTCTTCATGCACGGGTTACAAGAATCGCTGCGATCAAAGGTCCGTGCCCATCGACCATTGGATCTTGAAGATGCTATGGACATTGCTCGGGACGTCGAGGAAGATTTGCTCTGTCATTCCGAACATCCTAAACCAGTCGCTCCGTCACCGCGTTCGACTGCCTATAATCCAATCGGTTCTGGTCGATATACTCGACAACCACCAACTAAACTGGAAGGGCCTATACAACCCACAGGAGCTCCACCGAGGGATAATCGAACTCGTGATCGTTATATTCCGCCACCAACACGCCCTTCGATTGCACCTCCTCAGACTAAACCCTTTCGCCGCTTGACAGACCAAGAATTTCAAAGTCTATGGGAACGAGGGTTATGTTTTCGTTGCCGACAGTCGTACAGTCCGGGCCATGTGTGCGCCAACTGTGAACTCCGTATTATGATTGGGGGAGAGGACGATGACATAATAGAGTCTGATGCTATTGAGTCACTAGAGGAACATGAAGAGCTCCCTCCTATGTCTGGTACCGAAGGCAACCTAGCACGATTGGAGCTGCCATTATTCGCCCTAGGCGGAATCTCAGGCCCACAAACCCTAAAACTGCGGGGTTTACTGTTAAATATCGAGGTTATAGTGATGATTGACAGCGGGGCTAGTCATAACTTCATCTCCCAAAAGGTTGCGACCCGTTTGTCTCTTCCAATGACTACAGAAAAATTCTTTCAAGTTCGCTTGGGTGATGGGCGCCGATCTTCCACCACAGGTTATTGCCAAGGACTGGAGTTGATGCTCGGTGCTTGCCCAATCCGGGCGCCGACCTTATTCTCGGTGTTGACTGGTTACGAACTCTAGGCGAGGTTAAGATTAATTGGTCAAAGCTAACAATGTGCTTCACGGTCGACAACCATCGCCATTTCCTCTGCGGTGATGCGTGTCTCACTCGCTCCCAAGTCAGTTTTCAATCACTCTGCAAGTGCAACGATATTGACTTTTTCGCTGTTATTCTCCCAGAGAGTACGACCCCAGAAGACATTCGACTTCAGCACGACCTATCTCATACTCAACAATCAGACCTCGAGCAGAGTATGCGGACCTACCCTTCCGTCTTTCAGAAATCAATTACACTACCACCCTCACGTCCTTCAGATCATCGCATCTCCCTCACGACCGGCACTACTGCTGTTTCTGTCCGACCATATCGTTATGGCCATACACAGAAAGACGAAATTGAAAGGTTGATCTCTGAAATGTCTGCGGCTGGTATCATTCAACCGAGCTCTAGCCCGTTTTCTAGTCCTGTTCTGTTGGTGCGCAAGAAGGACGGCAGTTGGCGCTTCTGCGTTGATTACCGCGAGCTCAACCGTGTCACAATCCCAGACAAATATCCCATTCCAGTAATCCAAGAACTCCTCGATGAATTGTGGGGCGCTAAAGTATTCACAAAACTGGACTTACGCTCGGGTTATCATCAAATTCGTGTAAGGGCAGAGGATGTCCCAAAAACAGCGTTCCGTACCCACGACGGCCACTATGAATTTTTGGTGATGCCTTTCGGCTTAACCAACGCGCCCGCGACATTTCAAGCAACATTGAATAATATTTTCAGAACGTTCCTACGGAAGTTCGTCTTGGTATTCTTTGATGATATTCTGATTTATAGCCCATCTTGGGAATCCCACATGGAACATCTTCACACTGTTTTAGCAACCCTCGCAAGAAACGAGTTCTCCGTTAATCTGAAGAAATGCCATATCGGACAACGCTCAGTGGCTTATTTGGGCCATGTCATATCAGCTAGCGGCGTGGCTATGGATCTTGATAAAATTACATCTATTCTAAAATGGCCGCGCCCCACCTCCGTCAAAGCCATTCGAGGTTTCTTGGGTATAACGGGCTATTACCATCGCTTTATCAAGGATTACGGGCACATCGCTCGCCCATTGACAAACCTTTTGAAGAAGGATCACGTTGATAACTTCTCGTGGACCGCTGCTGCAAATACTTCGTTCGAGGCACTGAAATCCGCTCTTATATCAGCCCCGGTTCTCACAATGCCTGGTTTTTCCAAAAGGTTCGTGATCGAATGCGATGCTTCGGGATCAGGTGTAGGGGCTGTTTTGATGCAAGAAGGGAAACCAATTGCTTATTTCAGTAAATCGCTCTCGAAGACTTCACACTCTCGATCAGCATATGAAACCGAGTTAATGGCATTAGTCTTAGCTGTACAGCACTGGCGCCCTTACCTTCTCGGACGTCGGTTTACTGTCCGAACAGACCATCGCAGTCTACGCACACTGTTACATCAGAAGATCGCAATGCCAGCACAACAACTGTGGGTGGCAAAATTACTCGGTTATAACTTTGACGTGGAATATAAAGCGGGCATCTCCAATCGGGCTGCAGACTCCCTATCGCGCTAGTTCGAAGAAGGTGAACTCAACGCTGTAAGCATGCCCCTTTGGCTGGACAGTGATTCAATCCATGAGGAAGTCACCAATCATGAGCGCTTTAGGACCATTATCGCCGCCCTACAGAAAGATCCTACGGCTGTTCCGCCTTATGCATTAATAGGTGATCGACAATTTTTTCGGGGCAGACTTGTCATCGCCGATAATTCAGAATGGATACCAAAGTTAATTCAAGAGTTTCACTCAACACCGACAGGCGGACACTCAAGTGCATTACGAACATACCGGCGGCTATCGGCCAATCTATACTGGCGAGGAATGATCAAACACGTCCAAAAGTTTGTGGCGGCCTGCCTCGTTTGTCAGAAATCTAAGTACGAGGCTCTCTCACCGGCGGGACTATTGCAACCCTGCCAATTCCGAGATAGTTATGGGAGGATATATCCATGGATTTTATCACCGGCTTACCACGCTCCCAGGGGATGAATACTATTATGGTCGTTGTTGATAGACTTTCGAAGTATGCTCATTTTGTCAGTTTAAAACACCCATATCAAGCTCGGACTATTTGTTGCTCATATCATCCGCTTGCATGGTATTCCTCGAAGTATTGTGAGCGACAGAGATGCAATTTTCACCAGTAACTTTTGGCAGGAGCTTTTTAAGATTGTCGGCACTAAGTTAAGAATGAGTTCGGCTTATCACCCCGAAACAGACGGCCAAACAGAAGAAGTTAATCGAACATTGGAGACATATTTACGTTGCTTTGCTAGTGAACAACCGAAACTTTGGAATAAATGGTTACCCTGGGCGGAGTGTTGGTCCCTATTCGATCCAACAATACTGACCTAGGACGATTTACCACGCTAATGATGAAGGATTTAAAGCTTGAGCGTGGGGTGTGACAGTGAAGACGATGAATGCTTTGAAAATGCTTTCTTACTATTCAACACACACGCACTCACACATACTACACCAAAAACACACACACCCTAATGAATTAGGGTTTGGGGGTATATATACCACATGAGTTGGTATATTATACCCCTAGTAACTAAGAACTAGAATATTACAAACTAGCCCAAAGTTAATTAAATACAAACCAACTAAGATAAACATATTGAAATTGAACACTATAAAATATTCCTAACAATCTCCCCCTTAGTGTTCAATCTTCAATTCAGCGCGGGTTATCTTTGTTGGGCACATGGAGAATCTCTCGAATCCTAACAATCCCCCCTTGCTCCCCCTGCAAAGGCTGTCTCCTCTTCTTGTGGAGGATTTGAATACGCTTTCAGCTAGAACTCTCTTGTCTTGACGCTATACGTTGTAGACCGGATGTATACTGTGATCCACGCCCGGATATTCGTTTCTTGATGATGTCGTAGATCTTTAAAATTTTGTTTGCATCTTGTCCTTGTCTTTTTCGTATTTTGAAGTCGTCAAGTCTTCTCCAATCTTCTTCTTCTCAGTGCCAGATCCGTCTTCGTCGAAGGAAGTTGTCTGGTTCGACCTCGAGGAAGCTTGTCTGACTCCAGAAGAAGGTATGCGTGGGGTGTCTTTTAACATGTGCCAAAGCTCCTTTGGGATGTGGCATTGTAGGTTCTAGTGGAGTTCGGCTTCATCGTAGTAAGCACAGCGGAATATAGATGGTGAGCGTGGGATGTGTTATAAAATGTGCCAAGGCTCCTTCTGAATTGACGTTTGGGTGCAGGAGAGCCCGGCTTCATAGTGTTACGCGCGGCGGAAGTTGGTGGGTGGTCCGACCTATTTGTTTATACGTATCCCTTCTCCCCCTCATGGCGATTCGTGTTAACGTGATCGGCATGCTTGTATAGGAGTAGAAGGAATAAACAAACGATAGGTCGGTGTGGGTAATAACCAGACGGAGCCACTAAGGCAATCCATCGACACAAGTTCAGAGTTAAACTCTGAGACGCGGCCTGTAAGCACAGGGCTTAGAACCGGAGCCACATAGGCGTTCCGTTAACATCGATCTAGGAGCGTAGCTCGCAGACGATGGCCTGATGCCGTTGTTGTTTTGATGTTGCAACGGTAGGACTTCCTTCCAATCATGGAATCACATCTAAGAGGATGTGTCTATGGAAGTTCTGATCTGGTCACGAAGTCCAGATAAGAAAAAAGTGTATGTGTCCTAAAAATTATAAAACATTTAGGTAGTGAGGACACCTAGACTCGATGTGTTCAAGGAAGTTCAGTGGTGTGGGGCTAACTACCACTTAATTCAATATCTCCCGCTTCCAAGTGAAGCGGTGATAGCATGCGTGGCTCCCCGTGATTTGATGAAACATCGGTCTTTAGGGAGATTGATGAGTGGGTAAGGCTCGGTTGTGCATGCGCCATTGGACCAAATGAGGCGACTTCTACCCAGGAGCTGATAAAAATCAGCTCCTGCACCTATATGGGATGGCCCGAAAATTTTGTGAGGTGAGGATTTTTTTTTTTGTATCTTCCGTTCTTCGGTATTGTCAAGAATTGCCAAATGGGAATGTGGCTTATGGACTATCTTCACTAACACTTGGCTACGTTTCCGGGGTTAGGTTCAGTTTGGTCTGACTGAACCATGGGAACCTAGAATCCATGCGTCCGTCAATTTTGGTGAGTGCTGCTTCATCATCAAGTCGGAGCAGGGTAGTTGAGATCATCTTCGTGTTTGTGTATGGATATCACGCCTTTTGTAATTCTTGGACTCTTGAGGGTCGAGTTTTCAAGTGAAGTCCATCATGAGAGGTGAAAGCGTCTGAGAGGGTTTTTCTTTCTTTTTTTTTTTTTTTGCTTTTCTTTTCCCTTTTTTTTGCTTTTCTTCTTTGTTTTTGTTTTTTGTTTTTGTTTTTTTTTTTTTTTATGTATACATATATATATTATCGTAATAGTCGTAGATAAGTAGTATCATAGTAATAATAGATATAGTATATGTATACGTATATGTATATAGGTTAAATGAAGTTTCTCCCCCTCAAATTGTGCACCTAAGATGTGCTCCCCCTAAAAATGTACTCTCCCCTCGCAAATATGGTTGATACTCCCCCTCAATGCATGCACGTTAAAACATATAAGTTCTCTCCCAATAAACTAAGCGTGAACGTATTTATTTATTTTCAGATCAGATGCAAACTAAAGAATTATTGTTCTTTAAAATGCATTAGAATGTACGTCTTTCGCTTATTAACACTTCTAAAAAAAAATAGGTATTTTTGACAATTCAGCTTATATGCATACACGATATTTCAGGCTTGAAGTTCTTTAAGATATATGCATAGTTAAAATGTACCTATCATGGGGTATTAGACATTTCAGCTCATATGCATGCGAAAAATTAACATTTAAAGTACATTTGAGGCATGCATGTTTATAATGTACCCTATTGTTTTCAAAGTAGGTATATTGTCTTTTGAGCTCAAGATGCATGCCAAGTTTCTTATGGGATGCATATAGAATTTACCTACGTAGTTGCTCGCATCGCTTACCAGTCCTGTATGTGGAGCAACCCAAGATACCATACACGCTGGGATGTTTGGCTGCTCTCATCGCATACCAGTCATGGGTGTGGAGCAGCTCTCTTGTACCTACCCATGCTGGGATTCTGCAAAAACTTTATCGGGACTTTGGTTCCCATTTTTGGATGGGTCCTCCCTTGTTAGCAGAAAACAAGTTAAGCACATTTGGTTCAGATGTTGATCCTAAATCATCCTTTAAAGTCCCATTCAATTTGATTTGTGATTTAGGAATCCAGGTTTGGTGAACCTTAGAGGGAAATGACATATCAGTGCCAGTGAACGTGTGCCTAGGTCTAGAAGATCTAAAGATTTTCTCCCTAGCCAGTCGCAGAAGGTGTCTTTCAGACTTAATCTGAACTGGATATTGCATGTAAGAATACGAGCATAAAGCATTATAAGCATCAATAACAGGAGAACTGGTATTCCTACGACAGTAACGCACGTCATTCACACGATAAGTGTGCGGGATTTGAGAAGTTCGTTTGCGTAAGCTTGGAACTTCTTCGTTGCACGCTTCCCTTTTGATAGGACTAGAAGAGGAAAAATCTTGAACATTCTCGACTTTAATTTCGGAAGATAATACTGATTTTCCTTTCTCCTTCCTAATCTTTATTTGTTCCGTAGCTATTTTTAGCGCTTTGCTTTTACTTAACGTTTCAGCTTCAGTCAAAATTGACTTAGAATGATTAATAAAAGCCTTCTCAGTTTTAGGAACAAGGATGCATCGTTTAGTTTTTGTTTTATTTACCTGTTTCGAGGAAGATGTATTACTTGACAAATTATTGGAAACAGATAAAGACGGGGAATTTTGAGATATAAAATCTCCTTTAAAAGCTTTTCCTTTTCAGCGCCAAAACCTATCCTTTCAGAGTCCAAAGTATCTTGTAAATCTTTCAATTTACGAAGAGTCTCTGGAGTATCACATAGGGTAGGTTTTTGATCATGTAAATTATTTTCCCCGTGAGGAATTAAGTTAGAAGGATAGTTTTGATCTGCTAGACCTATATTCGAAATAACATTCTCTAATCGTTTAATCTTAGAGTAAAGCATACGTTGTTCCTCTAAGACGGTCTCATATTTTGACGAGACTTCATTTCGCTCAGCTTCGCAAGAACGTAAATTTTTAGTCATCTCGCAGACCCTATTTTCACTATCTTCTAACTTAGTGTCTAAGCTAATTATATTTGACTTTGCATTTGTCAAATCTTCATCAGCATAAGCTAGGCTTTCTTGTTGCTTAAGCAACACGGAGTAATTATTAGCAAGTCTTGCTTCTAATTCCTCAATTTTCCTAGCTTGAGCATCCATTTAGATTAATATAATATTTAATTGAAAATAGAAATTGGCTTTTGAAATTTCAGTGACGAAAAGTTTGGTTTACTCGAGAAGTATAGTGAAGTATCGAAGAAAGTCGGCGTAGAATTTTTTTTTTTTTTTTTTTTTTTGGCGTGCACCGAAAAATTTTGTGATGATTTCGAAAACTTCGTGAAATACCAAAACTTTTTCTATAATATGCCAAATCGTCCTAAATAGATTATTGGATGATTGATCGTTGACACGTTTGTGGATTTGCTTTCAAAAATTTGACAGAAAAGCAATCTACACCGAAAATTTTTTGGACCGGAAGGAAAATTATAAACGGGCGTTAGGACTGACTATGCCCGTTGGACTCAGAATGTTCTTCACATCAAATGGTGAAAAAATAATTTTCCTCAAAAAGTGTTCTCCTCAAATAATTTTTGAATCTTAAAAAATTTTTATTCAAAGGGTCCAATTGTTTTGGTGATTGAAAACGTTTATGCGTGATTTTGAAGAGTGAGTTTGGATCGCCAGATGAGTTTCGGCCGATACTCAGTTTCGCTAAGAAAGGTTTCAAAAGGTTAATGTTGAGTTTCGATCGATTTGAGTGAGTTTCGGGCGAAACAATTAACTTGGCTCAACATATAGAAATGTTTGAGTCTCGGTCGATTTTGGACCAAGAAGATTGAGTTTCGATCGAAAGAAATTGGGACAACGAGTTTTGATCGATTAATTTGGAGAGTTTCGATCGAAGAATCTGTCCAGCTCGGCGAAAGTGTGAAATTGAATTTGCTACAGTAATCAACAGTAAAAGCAATGCTCGGCGAAACTGTTTCGATTGAACGAGAATTCAGAATGAGTTTCGATCGAAATAAAATTGAGAAACGAGTTTCGATCGAAGGCTGTCATCGAAGGTGTGTTTGATCGAAACAGAACTGAAAAACGAGTTTCGATCAGATGCTGGGTGTTTCGATCGAAACAGAACTGAAAAAAAAGGAGTTTCGATCAGAGGCTGAAAACGAGTTTCGATCAATTAATTGAGACGAGTTTCGATCAGAGGCTGAAAACGAGTTTCGATCGATTAATTGAGACAACGAGTTTCGATCGATGAAAATTCGAACAGCAGCTCGGCGAAACTGTTTCGACTGAAAGTGTTTCGATCGAAAGAGAAGCAAGGCCGAGACGATGTGGCAAGAAAGAAACTTGATCCAAACACAAAATTGTTCGTAATTACTCTGGGTTATGGATCGAAATTAAACACTAAGCAAGAACAGACAATCAATTTAACGAAATCAAAGCAAAATTGATCTAATTTTTGAAATTTCACGAAGAACAGTTCAAAAAGATAACATTCGATTAATCTTCAAAATGCACAGAAAGTTGGTTCGATCGATCAGAAATAAGTTCAGATCAAAGAGAAACACACAATCGATCAACAAAAACAGCTAAACATGTCGAAATTTTTGAGAATCTGTTCAAATGCATCGAAGAACTGTGACGGGAAAAAAAAAATTCAGAAATCAGTCCAAATGTAATCCAAATCTAACATGTTTGCTCTGATACCACTTGTTGGTCCCTATTCGATCCAACAATACTGACCTAGGACGATTTACCACGCTAATGATGAAGGATTTAAAGCTTGAGCGTGGGGTGTGACAGTGAAGACGATGAATGCTTTGAAAATGCTTTCTTACTATTCAACACACACGCACTCACACATACTACACCAAAAACACACACACCCTAATGAATTAGGGTTTGGTGGTATATATACCACATGAGTTGGTATATTATACCCCTAGTAACTAAGAACTAGAATATTACAAACTAGCCCAAAGTTAATTAAATACAAACCAACTAAGATAAACATATTGAAATTGAACACTATAAAATATTCCTAACACGGAGTATTGGTACAACACCTCCTTTCACTCGGCCACCGGGGTATCTCCATTTCAGTCAGTATACGGTAGAAAACCCCCGAGCCTTACCCACTTCCTCCCAGGCGAGTGCGACATTGCTGCTGTATCAGATATGTTACAAGATCGAGATGAAATATTACGCCAGCTGAAATATAATCTAGCTCGAGCTCAACAACGTATGCTCAAATCAGCAAATGCTCATCGTCGTGATGTGACCTTTGAAGTGGCGATTCCGTGTTCTTAAAACTCCGGCCATACCGTCAACACTCTCTCATGCCTCGAATCTCTCAGAAGCTCGCCCCTAAATTTTATGGCCCCTTTCGCATTTTAGCTCGCCTAGGTGAGGTAGCTTATCGTCTTGACCTTCCGGACTCTAGCAAGCTACATTCGGTGTTCCATGTGTCTCAGCTTAAAAAGGTCATCGGTTCTCACTCCGTGGAACCTCAATTACCAGATTCACTGGCGACTTCTCCATTATTAGGTTGGGAGCCCGAAGGCATACTCTCAGCCCGTACAGTTCCACAAGGCGACTCGACAATTCGTCAACTACTGATCACTCTACATGGATATCTGAAGACGTGTTTCATGCCACGTTTCCGAATTTTGGCGGCCTTGAGGACAAGGCACATTTTCAAAGAGAGGGCAATGTTAGGAGTGAAACATTTGGTAATTAGTAATTTTAAATTAGTTTATTATTATTATTATTTAAATCTTATAGTTGAGATCTTCTAGGAAAGACTTGAGATTTTTTAGGGATTTCTAGTTTATATATATGTGTTTTCTAATCCAAGGAAGGTAGCTGGGGAAGAGGGCTATCTGAGTGTTATTTGCAATAAGAAGGTTAATTAGTTTTCTTTTGGTTCTATCGTGCCAAGAATTCTACTATTCTGCTATTATTCATTGAAGTCGATTAATGCTCTAACACCGCCCCGTTGACAGTACTACGTACAAAGCTGGGCTTGTAGCGAAAGGGTATACTCAGAAATAGGGAATTGACTATGAGGAAACCTTCTCACCTGTCGCAATGATAAAGTCCATTCGAATCATGCTTGCGATAGCAGCACACTTTGACTATGAGATCTGGCAAATAGACGTAAAGACCGCTTTCCTGAATGGATTCCTCCAGGAGGAGATCTATATGGAGCAGCCCAAAGGTTTTACGTCAAAAGCAGATGCTTGAATAGTGTGCAAGTTGAATCGGTCCAATTTATGGACTGAAACAGGCTTCAAGGAGTTGGAATCTTCGGTTCAATGAAGTGGTTAAGAACTACGGATTCATAAAGAATGAAGATAAGCCCCGTGTTTACAGAAAGGCCAGTTGGAGTAAGGTGTCGTTTTTTAGTATTTTACGTAGATGATATCCTTTTGATAGGAAACGGCATTGGGATGCTCTCAGAAGTCGAAGCTTTGCTTTCGACCGAATTATCTATAAAAGACCTGGGAGAAGTGACCTATAATCTAGGAATTTGCCTATTTAGAGATAGGGCGAAAAGGTCAATAGGCTTGTCACAGGCCCTTTACTTAGATATTGTCCTTAAAAGGTTTAAGATGGACGAATCTACGAAAGGGTTCCTACCTATGAGGCATGAGATTCATCTCTCAAAGGCTATGTCTCCTCATAATGAGGTACAAAGACAAGAGATGAGTGGAGTCCCCTATGTTTCAGCTGCGGGTAGCCTGATGTACCCGATGCTTTGCACGCGACCGGACATAGCGTATGCTGTGAGCGTAGTGAGTAGGTTTCAGGCTAACCCTGGTAAGGAACATTGGGCGGCAGTAAAGACAGTTCTGAAGTACCTTAGACGGACTAAAGACTTGATATTGATTTATGGCCCAGGAGAATTAGAAGTAGATGGATATACAGATTCGGACTTCCAATCAGATGTGGATGACCGAAAGTCTACTTTGGGTTTTGTCTTTACGCTCAATGGATCGCCCGCTGCCATTGTGGTGCGACAACAGCAGGGCTATTGCACAAGCTAAAGAACTACGTGCTCACAGTAAATCCAAACACATAGAGAGAAGATACCACGTGCTACGTGGATTTGTTGAAAATGGCTCGATAGCCATGCAGAAAACGCCTCTGTAGAGAATGAAGCGGACCCGTTCACGAAGCCACTACCACAGGCAGTGCTCGATCGACTCCTCGATAGAATGGGGTTAAGATATGATAGTGCGTGGCATTAGTGCAAGTGGGAGATTGTTGAGGTATACGCCCTAGATGCCGTACAAGGACTGGGAGTACGAGGGCATTTGGTAATTATGTAGTGTTTAGAGATGTAATTTGATTACTTCTATTAATGGAATGACATTATTCAGAATTAAATTTTTATTTGATAAATAAATTAAAAGGCAAATTATTAATTAGTCTAAAGATTTCACCTTCAAGTATGGGTAAATAAGGCAAATTAATGAAACCCTAATATTGGCAGTTCAGTTACTGATTCTGTGGGGACAGAGAGGGGCACCAGTAAGCTGAGATACTGCAATATTAAAATAGTCCACAAGTCTAAGTCTCCAGTTGGGTGACTGAATTGACAAGTACGACTTGTTTGTCGATGGGTCCAATACGGTTGTGCCAACCGTTCACTTGGGAAGTGGGAGCCCATGACAATGATACAAGATGAATCAGGGGATTATCTATATTTGGACACTGACTCGTAATCGAACGGTCACACGCTTGGATTGTCCTTGATCGATCGATTGACTGTACTAGTATGCGTGAACCTTACACTGAAAGGGTTAACTTGGGGTTCGCCTTGAGGTCTTGACTTGTCACTAGTTTGCTAGGCCTGTCTTGCCGGTGGCATGGGTAAGCGGCGAAATGCGGTCTTGACTATTCTATGCAATTGCCGGTTGAACCGCGGAGCGGGATTTACGGTTTCGATTAATTCGAGGTGTCCTATGGCAAGTTTAATGTGCGGGAATTTATCCAAGTCTATGGCCAGAGCATGCAACTGACTCGTGATAGTCGTGGAGGGTAGTTTAGGTATTTTCACCGACATAAACGACATAGAGTTTTGTGAATTTGACTATGCGTGACTTTCACTCGACCGGGAAAAACATAAAAGGTTTATACGTATGACGAAAATCTACAGTCGGTTCGTAGATTATGATTAGATCAAATTCATACTCAACTTGCGATCTGTTCGGTACCACGGGGCTGGCTAGGTGAATACCGAACTCCTAGATACCTCAGAGGCCGGTTGAGACGAACCAAGAGAGTCGGGCTTGAAAAGGGCAACCGACACAACGTCATCATTAGAGAGAGACAAGGCTAGGTCCTAGATTGAGACAATAAGGTTTGGAGCTTGGCCAAAACCTTGATCGGCCGAAAATACTAAGTTTGACTAGTGAGGGATAAAATGGTCTTTTCATCTCACGAGATATTTTTGAAATAAAATATTGGATATTGAATATTTAGTATATGATTTAAATTAGATTCAGATATTTATTATTGTCTTAGAGTAATAATATTATTTAACTTGGAATTAAATAATATATCGGATATATATAAGTTTCGAATTTTATTAGATAAAATTTCGAAAATTATTAAATATATTTATATTGGGTATTATATATTTAAAATATACTAAATATGGTATTTTAATTAATTAAGATATTGTATATTTAATTAATTAAATTTAAAGTTTGAATTTTGAATTCGTTACTTTGTAAAACGAAGACTTGGTAAAAGGGGAGGTGTGTGGATTTTACTCCCACCACCTCAACCTATTTTTGGCCATTTCTAAATAGTGTTAATGTAGAAGATCAATTCTAATTGTGCTTTGATTTTATTAAATGTTCTTGTATTTAGGGGCTTTTCTTATATTTGTCCAAAGATTAGGACTAGTTAGATATTTATACCAAGTGTGTTTGGTATAAATACTTTGTAATCAAACGCAATCAAAAGAGAAAGTTTTGGAAATTGATCCGAAAGGCTTGCAATTCAATTTCTAGAGAGAGAAACAATAGTAACTTTCTCACTCTACTCAAATTCTCTCTTTTGTTCTTCATTTGAGTTTTTCGATCGAATCTTAATGTCAATCATTATCATCGATTTACTTAGAATTCATGCCTAGGATCATAGAGTTGTTAATCATAGGACCTAACAATTGGTATCAGAGCAGGTTCGTTCTGTTTTGAATCAAAAATTGTTAGAATTGGATTGAAAATCTTTTGATTACTGTTCATCGAAGAACAGTTTGGCGCGAAAAATTATTTTCGAACCAATAGCTTAATTCTGTGCTTAATTGACTTGAATTTGATGTTTTTGTGGTCGCTTAAGTGCTAAATGTTGATTGTGATCAGATTTGTAGCTGTTTGAACTTCGTTTTAAGGATTAAATTGATTCTATGATTTACTGTTTGCGAACACGTTCTGATTTTGATCAATTTCGACATATTTTGCTTCATAACGTGTTAAATTGCTTGTTCGCGCGTAGTTAGTAAATGATTGCGAGCAATTACCTGAAATTTCACTGTCTAATTCGTTGTTTTTGCTTGAATCTGTGTTAATCATATTCTGTGATTTTTCTCGATCATTATAATTTTTCTCGCTAGGTTTACGATCAGATTAATTTCTCAATCGAAAAACTTGGCGCGAGAATTTTTCTCGGTCAGAATACGAAGTCAGCGCTAGAATCGTCAACACTAGAAACGATTTTAGTTAAAAATATTTCTCGAGCATTATTCAGCGAAAATCTTTTTCGAGAGAGACAAATTTTGACTTTGCTTGCGTAAATCTTTCTCTCGAGAAACATTTTCGGTCAGACCTTTAACGTTTGACCAGGCGAAAATCATTTACACGCGAGAAACTTTTCCAGTCAACAGATTTATTTTGACTTGTCGAGAAACTTACTAACGAACTGTTTCATTACGATCAAAATAAATTCACGATCCGAAATTTTCCTCGACCGAACGACTTTGAGCAATTTATTTCGCTCGAAAAATATTTCGCTGACAGACTTTCTCGCACGAGAACAGTACACATTATATTCTATTTCGACGAAATTTTTTTCGATCAAACTTTAAAGATTGAATCGAAAATAATTCTCGAACTACTTTACGAATCAAACGCTACTAACAAACTTTGTCACTTGTGAAGCACATTACATCATCTTCAAACCTTCAAAACACTTAACGAAGATCCTTCAACAACTCTACTACAAAACAAGATGGATGCATACTCGCTTGGAAATGACAATTGTCCGCCGATCTTGCTACGTGGTGAATACACCGTTTGGAGAAGCCACTTCCTCAATTTCGTAGCTTTGAAAGATCAAGCTGAAAATTTACTGAGTTCACTAGAAGAGGGACCCGCACAGTTTTGGGTTAATATCCCTTCTTTTAAACCGATGCTTTTTATACAATTTTAATTGTAATTGTAATAAAATAATTCAATAATGATGTCTAAATACAAAACTTTTTCAATTTCAATTAGAGTTTACTTTATTTTTCTCTTCTAGACAAGATTTGAATCGTAGAGAAAATGGAATTTCCCCAATCAAAGCAAATCCCCGGTGATGACACAGTGACTCCTCAAATTCCCGCATCTAGGCAACTGAAGGAGCCTAGGGAGTATTCTATTGAGGAGAGGGCACGAGCCAAGGCTGATCTAGTAGCCATGAATACTCTTATGCAGGGCATCCCCAACGACATATATAGACAGATTGATAGCCTTTCATCGGCTAAAGGAATGTGGGACGAACTGCATAGGATGATGCAGAGGACGGAAGTCGGCATAAAGGCCAAAAAGGCAAATATCCTCACTGCTTACGACTCCTTCAAAGCAAAGCCGGAGGAAAGTCTATATGAGATCTACCAAAGATATCTCACTCTTCTCAACGAGATGAGGAAGATAGAAATCACGAAGCCCAACATGGAGACAAACATAAGATTTCTCTCTTCCCTGCTCGCGGAATGGAAAAAGATATCCGCTCAAATTCGACAGAATAAAGATCTAGAGGAGCTGGATATCCATGCCGTGTTTGACAATCTCGCACAACATGAGGAGTCGTAAGCGCAAACAGATCGAAGACACTGTTGCCTTAGTCCCAGAGAAGAGAGTAGCTCAAAGCTAAGAAAAGAAAAGATCGTTAGGCCTCCTTCACCTTCAGAGTCGGAAGAAGAATCGGACTCCGACGTTGAGCCTAATATAAAAGCCCTAGGGAAGCAGTTGGCCTTGATAGGAAAGATAATGAGCAAGAAGTACTTCAAGAAGAAGTCTTCAACCTCAGCCAACAGACTTCGGACTACAAGCTCTAAAAACAAAGAACGTGCACCAGAGAGCTCCGAAGTCAAGAACCCAAAAGAGGCTAACAAATGCTTCAACTGTGGCAAGCCAGGTCACTTTGCCAGAGAGTGCACTCTTCCGAAGAAGAGAGATGCCAACTACTACTCCAGGAAGCTCCAATTTACTAAACAGAAGGAAGCTGGAGTAGCTCGCATGGCCGAACAAGACCAATGGCTCGAGGACACGTCGAGCTCTGAAGAAGAAAATTATTTAGCCCTCATGACCCGTCTCGACAATGAATCAGATGTCGAAACCGCCAATCAAACGGAAGACGAGAACGCATCCACCTCTTCACAAGAGGTAGACCTCCCTTACACATTATTGACCATGTCAGAATCGTATAAAATAGAATACGCTAACATGAAACATGAGCAGAAATGTATAAAGGAAGTAGAAGACAAATTGTCTAGGTCTAAAGAGAAGATCACTAGTCTCGAATCCGAACTTAGAACCTCCCATACGAAGATAGAAGAACTCACTAAGAGCTTACATTCTAGGGAGACTAGTTCATCTAAGACAGAGCAGTATAGTGTGAAGATTAAAGAATTGGAGGATATGCTAGCAAATAACTACAATTGTTTGGTTAGGAATCTCAATGAGAAAGCAACCCTCAATTGTAGGATAACCGAAGCTACCACTATGATTACTAACTTAAAAGCCCAATTAGAAGAATCAAATGCAAAAGTTAGTAAACTTGGTGTAGAAATGCTTGTCAAGTCTCCAAAATTACAATAGAAAATAACTATGCTCTTTTAGGGGAAGAACGAAAGAAGTTATATACTAAGGTTAAAAAGTTAGAAAATCTTCTTGTTAGAAGGGGACAGACTGAACAGACAATATTTTTAAATCAACCCATGGACTTAGAATTTTATGATTATAAATTTGGCTTAGGCTTTGAAGACCCACGGTGTTTGTCGAAAGTTGAATGTAAGCAACTTTCAATACATGGGTTTAGGATTAACAGATCTTATGGTTTTTACTAATGCTAAAGAAATAGATGCTTTAGAAGAAACCAAAAGAAAAGCCAAGACTAGGGTTGAAATTCCCTCTCATATACCGAATTGAATCAAAGCTGCAACATTGGGGAACTTCCCAAAGGTTGGAGTCTTGAGGCAATTAAACTACCTGAAGATCTTTCTATTAAAGAAGAAGTACAAAATCATCATTCTGAAAATTCTCTCTATATACCCCCTATTGTTAGGAAAATAGAGGAGTTAAGAGGCTCATTAGAAATAGAACGAGAGAATTTTGAAGCTGAAAAGAAAAAGTTCCTAAAATAGATTGAGTATCTCAAAGCTTCTTCAACATCCCAAGCCAATCCCACGCTATTCCAAAAAGCGTAAAAATTGAAAAAGCGCCTTCAGTAGATCATAAACGTATTATTAGAAGTGCTAAGCCTAACACTATTTCACCTACGTCTACAGGGAGCGTAGGTCCAGCACTAGATACGAAAGCGTGGGTGTCTAGAATAAAAATAGAGAAGGAGTCAATAGATTTGAATGTTTCCAATATCGTTTCTCCTTCTGCAAAAATAAAAGACACTCGAAAAAATAAAAGAGCCATTTCCTCGTTTCAAATAATTGCTTCTACACACTCCCTCAAACCAATCACATTTAGAAGCACTGATTTCGAAATAGGCTCCACATCGAAAACAAAAATTAATAATTCTAAGACAAATGCATCTAGGATGACACGTAGGAAACAAGATCCAGCCATTAAAAAGGCATATAGCGCTATCATTCTTGCTCTCACCTAAGGTATCACGTAAAAATAGAATCTCCCAAACACCTTAGGCGACTATCCAATGAAAAGATCTTTTCCTCACTCAAGTCTACTCATGCATTTGCTCGTGCTGAAATTCACTTCCCTGCCAGGTTCAACCCACTTGGGTTCCTAAAACACCTCCTAAGAAGTCAAAAGCCATAAAGGCTAAGTCTCCTAAAGCCAAACCCAAAGTTACTTCCTTGAAGGCAACTTGGGTCGCTAAAGTTCCTATCGAAAATAACTTAGGAACCATATCTGAACCAAAATCCAACTCTGCTAATCTGAGAGGACCCATTTTTAAGTGGGGTACCTAAAGCTCTCTAAATTGTTTTTGCAGATCCATCATGTGTGGTACCTTGACTCTGGTTGCTCCACACACATGACGGGAAATCAAGAGCTGCTGAGCAACTATCAAGACCGACTTAATGGAAAAGTCAGGTTTGGAAACAACGATTCAGCCCCGATTCCAGGACTTGGGGATATCATTCTGGAGAATCTGACTATAAAAGATGTCTCCTACGTCGAAGGCCTCCGCCATAACTTGTTCAGCATAGGCCAATTCTGTGATAAGGGATTTCAAGTGGTCTTTCACGCTGACCGGTGCAGAATTTTGGACAGTCAGGACACAGAACTCCTCTATGGACTTCGGAAATCCAACCTTTACACGATCAACCTAACGTCCGTTCGGCCCTCAACAGCTGTATGCCTCATCTCTCAGATTGATTTACAGAGGAACAACTTATGGCATCAACGACTGTCTCGTCTGAATATAAAAGCTCTCCAACGCCTTTCTACGAAAAAGTTGGTTCACGGTCTTCCAGCTATACTACTACAAAAGGAGCATCAATGTTCGGCATGTCAATTAGGAAAGATGAAGCGAGCGTCTCATCATGTCAAGATAGGATGAATCATCAGAGACGATCGTTCCAAGTGCAGAATTGGAACTTCCTCAAGCAATTGATCAATCAGAGACAACAGGAAATATTGACCCACAAATGGCTGATGCATCGACTTCAGCCTTGCCTCATGAGCGCAAGTGGACTAGAGGTCACCCGGTTAATAAGATAATTGGCGATCCTTCGTATGGAGTGAGGACACATCGTCAACACATTCTCTTCAGCTGCTTCTCAAGTAAAAATGAGCCTACCAAGGTAGCAGACACACTTCAAGACCCGAATTGGGTAATAGCGATGCATGATGAAATTCAGCAATTCGAACGTCTTCAAGTGTGGACCTTAGTACCCCGTCCGCATGGGAAAAAAATTGTCGGAACTAAATGGGTATTCAAAAACAAGAAGAATGAAGATGGTGAAGTGATCCGGAACAAAGTAAGGCTAGTTGCGAAGGGATACAATCAATAGGAAGGCATCGACTACGACGAGACATATGCTCCTGTTGCCCGTCCGCCTTCTTTTAGCTTATGCGACTCACAAAGACTTCAAAGTCTATCAAATGGATGTTAAGACCGCTTTTCTCAACGGCGTTTTAAAAGAAGAAGTCTATGTCGCTCAGCCGGAAGGTTTTGTCGATCAAGAACATCCCGATCACGTCTATCGTTTGGACAAAGCTCTCTACGGACTAAAACAAGCCCCTCGTGCTTGGTACGATGTCCTGAGTGAATTCCTCGTGAAGTCTGGATTCATACGAGGAACGATAGACACAACCCTCTTCATCAAATGGCAAGACAAAGATCTGATGGTCGTTCAAGTATACGTTGACGACATTATCTTCGGATCAACTAATCCACGGCTTTGCACGAAGTTTGGAGATCTAATGAAAAGCAAGTTCGAGATGAGTCACATGGGGAGATGCAGTTCTTCTTCGGACTACAAGTCAGGCAACTCGAAGATGGGATTTTCATCAGTCAGACAAAATACATCAAGGATATTCTGAAGAAACTCCATCAAGATCAGAACAAGCCTCTCAGCACTCCTATGTCACCAAGCTGCAAGTTGGATGCCGATCCCTCTGGCAAGTCGGTCGACGTTAAACTGTATCGCAGCATCATTGGATCTTTTCTCTACCTCACTTCGAGCCGGCCGGATACCATGTTTGCCACCTGTTTATGTGCCCGTTTTCAAGCCGATCCCAAAGAATCCCATATGCTCGCGGTTAAAAGGATTATGCGTTACCTTAAGGGCACTTCTACCCTTGGACTTTGGTATCCAAAGGGTACGAATTTCAAACTTATAGGCTATACTGACGCTGATTATGCAGGTTGCCGAATGGACAAGAAAAGCACGTCCGGTGGCGCTCAATTTCTAGGCAAAAAGCTGGTCTGCTGGTCATCCAAAAAGCAGAATTGTGCGTCAACTTTGACGGCCGAAGCGGAATACGTGGCTGCCGCCAGTTGTTGCTCCCAGATGCTGTGGATGCGGACTCAGCTTCGCGACTATGGGTACAATTTAAATAATATACCCATATATAGTGATAGTCAAAGTGCGATCGCTATTACTTGCAATCCTGTTCATCACTCACGCACAAAACACATAGACATTAGATACTACTTTATCAAAGATCATGTAGAAAAAGGCACCATAGATATGTATTTCGTGAACACGGAGTACCAACTGGCTGACATTTTCACCAAGGCATTGGATGAAAACGATTTCAATTCCTTGTCGGAAAATTAGGCATGTTGAATCTTCCGTAATATGTGATTTACCTGATCTTCTGTGCTACTAAATGTTCTATGCTATGTGTTTTCTCTGCTTATATGCTTTATCTTGCGTGAAATAAATATATTTTAAAAATAATAATAATAATAATAAAATAATTCAAAAACATTATAAATATATATATAATATTAGGGGGATGCCGAAATCCTTTAGGATGCTTTGATATAAAGTCACTTAGAATTTTACCCCGACATGCGATCGATTTAATTGCTTAATTTTGTCAGTCTAAGTCGCATTCTTGTGTCTAAAGGTCATTAGGTTGCTCCACTAGACACAAAGCCACTATACATATGAAAGGATTCTAGCCTTGTTATTTTCCTTTCTTTGGATCTATTTCTCGAGTGAGTCACACATCAATTACTTGTCTTAACTAGTGATACTTGGCTTCATACTCACCTTGCCTTAGATCGTTAGGAAAATGATAAGGGCGCTTAGGTTATTCCTCACTCGGCCTTTTAAAATTTTTCCCTCACATTAGCCCTTAGTCATCCACCTTGAGCCTTCTCCAATGTCATTTTCTTCATTTGAATCCCATTCCTAGCCTTCAACCGTATTCTATACTCTTCGGATGATTGTTCAAATGAGAAAAGGAGGGGGAGAAAACAAAAGAAAAGGGGAATGATGACAAAAGAAGGCATAGCTCAACGCGCAAAAATCAGACCAAGGGAACCTGCCTTCTGACTATCTCTTAGAAGGTGGCATGGATCCTGCTGTGAACTTCTCCAACGATAATCTCGTACGCTCTTCAGAACGGCTGGAAAGAGGAGCACCACGAAGTGAACTTCTCCAACGATAATCCGGTCTTATATCGGGAAACGAGAAGAGGAGCGCAGCCTTGGGTAAGAATTCCATAACCGTGAAGTTTTCCAAAAAGATAATCTCTGAAACCAATCTAGGGATTAAGAGAAGAGGAGCACGATATCGGCCCGATAACCAACAAGAAGAACTTCGCCTCCAATAATCTCCTATAGCCTCGTGGAGAAGCGGAGCTTCAGCTTGAGCATAGCATAAAAAGGGATAGTTCTTAAAAGAAGAAGAGGGAGAAAAGATGGAAAAGATGAAAGACGCAAAAGGAGACGGACGTAGAAATGGAAGATGATGAACAGATAAGCTCACTTTCCTCTAAATACCTTCCCTTCTAAGTCCTAGCTAAACTAAAATCCTTACAACCCGTTGATTCCAATCGAAGGTCTCTCGCTTAGGTGAAATGATTAAAAATGCCTCGATCACAGGTAAATTGACTTAAAATTGCTTGTGTTGACTTGAGTGATATAAATATAAAAATCCCAAGATAAAAAAAATTGAGTGCTAGAGCGAATCTAGTGAAAGTTGTCAAAATGGACCAGTCTATGAACGTAGGACTTTAGTTTGACGACATGACTTGATTGATTGAAGCAAAATGTCTCGTAAAATTTTAGGTGTGACGATTGATTGAAGCAAAAGAATCTGAACCCATACTATAATAATAGTAATATGAAAAAAAATCATGAAAGGAAAAATTTAGCACATTCTGACATGAAATATTATGTTTCATATGCGTTGAATTGAATAAATGCGAATTTATTTTGTTATCGCACATTCTAAATGTAATTTTAGATTGCATTGGTACTGAATTGTTTAAATGCGTTAAATTTTTCATTGCTCTTACCCTCACGCAATATCTTCAATACATGTTTTTGGAGACCATGTATATGTGCTTACTAGGTATATTGCGTATTTTATGCTCGTTACTTGAATTGATTTCATATGTTTGCATGTTAAGTCAATTCTTGCGCATTATTTGAGGGGGAGTAAATATAAAAATCGTGCATTAGCTTCAAATATTTTTGACGTTTTTCTCTAAGTATTTCAGATTTCTTCAAACAAAATAAAGGAGTGAGACGTCGACACTACAAGACAAGGAGCTATTGTCACAGACCAAATATTTCAAAGGAAAACATGCCAAAAATAATTGTTGATTAACTCTATTATTTCTGACCTTTTTTTCTCTAAGTGGTACATATTTTTTTTATTCTGCCAGGGGAACTAGACGTTACTACACAGAAAATCCAGGGACTTAATTGCATTTATTTTAATTCTGAGGGGGAGCATTACAATGTGATTTATTTGAAATAGGGATCAATCTGAAAATTTTTAGAAGTACTTATAATCGAGAAATTGGATATAAGAATTAATTCGCAATCATATGTTTCTCGATCGTAAACAGTGTTGGGAACAATTTTGATTGGCCGCGATAATTTGCGATCGAGAAATTGAATTGAAGAGCAATTTTCGAATAAATATTTCTCGAGCGCAAATAGTAATGGGCCTGATCCATTTAATCGCAAAACGTCCAATCGTAAACCCGACATTGACTTATAGCGAGTTAATAAAAGTCATCTTCTTGTCAATCGAAAAATTTTATCTCACGCAAACCAAAATCGCAAAAATTTCTCTCTCGAAAAACTTTCACAGACATTTCAATTCTCTCACAAATCTTTCGATTTTCAACACCAAATTGTCTGTTTAAGGTAGAAATAAAATTCATTTGACATTTGCGTGCGATTTAACTCCATTAGCATCTGCATTTTGTAGTTTTTTGCGTGATTAGGATTAGATTCTCGACTGTTCTTCAAACTGAGAAAACCGTATACTATTTTATAGTAATTTAGGCATGTTTACGAGTTTTATCTGGGTTAATGCCTGTACTTAAGATAGTTTCGATGTTTTTTTATGAATCTGGTAGTTTAAACTTTCGTAAAATCTGCATCTTAGACCACTAAGTTGAGTTTTGAAAGAAACTGGATATTTGAATGTTTGAAGCCATCGAAGAACTTTATCGATCGCAAAGAGTCTTAATTGAATTCTGATTCAATTGAGATACTGTTTGTATCGAATTAGTTTTCGATCGCTAAATTCTGACTTAGTCGCTAAGAAAGAAGATTTTGACCGACAAATCACTTACCATCGAGAAATCTAATTGTGCGAGCGTAAAACTTACCATCGCAAAATAGAATTTTCGATTTCATTTTATTTCGGTCTCAAAAATTTCCCGAAAAATTAATTTTTCAACGCTTAATTTTTCGATCGTAAAATTCGCCGGTTAGGATTTAATTGATCGAAAATTTTCTCGACGATCGACTTAGTTTTTCATTGACTAATTTCTCGATAGAAAAATATCGCAGCGAAAATTTTACTTAGGATCGAAAATCACGTACCGCTCGACAAATTTCAAATCGAAAAATTTTACTCAATCGAGGAAAATTTTTCGAGTAAATTTACCTGAGAAATAATTTCTCGATCGTAATTTTACGCGGAATTTTTCTCGATCGTAAAATTGATCGGCTACAGTCTCACGATTCCAACTTCAACACTTAGAAGATTTTTTTCTAAGTCTTTTACACTGTAGCGAACATTAAGCGAATAAAAAATTTTCGATCGCAAAATTAAACAGAGTTATTTCAATTGAAATCAATGCATAGGAAATCAATTTGAAAATCAAATTTTTCGAGCGTACAATATCTCGCCATGAACAGTGACATTTTCCACGATCAAACACTTAGAAAATTTCGAACTCTTTTCACGCCATTATATGTTTAATTCGAAATTACAATCATGCCATTACATTTTTTCAAAATCAAGTATCCTATATGCATGCTACACGATTTCAATTCAAAATTCATCAAACATGTCATGACTTGATACAATATTATAGTTTGATGAAATTAAATCAATTTTCGACTAAAATTATTTTTATGAACTAATGAACTTTTATATCTCTTATTTTTCAGATGGATCGCTATCCTCGTTATAATCACATCTACGACCATAATTTGTACCTGAAGGTCCAGGATACAAATTTTCAACTCGATCTGACCACCTTTCGGTGTCCAGATGATATCATCATATCAATTCTGCAAGGCCACCCCATCTGGCATGCATTGACGTTCACCGCCTCGGTGCCAATGGTCTATCTCCAGCAATTCTGGGGATGCATTCAAGGAGCAGTGGAAAACGGGGCCTTCTCCTTCTCAACCGTAATTGGGACGCGGCACATTAATATGAACAAGAACCAGTTCGGGATGTTTCTGGACTTGCCATACAGCGCAAACTACGACCCGCTTCCATCAGACGCAGAAACGGTGCATGATTTCATGCAGATGGGATATCAACCGCAACTCACCAAGCTAGCTCAGGTCCAGAGCAGGGGTATCCCTCATCCGTGGAAGACACTGTTCGAGATCGTGAACAAGTGTCTATCGCCCAAGCAGACATGCTTCGATAAGGGCAACGACAACATTCTGCGGACTTTCCACGGAATCGCATTCTCCAGGAACTATGATTTCACGCAGCTGATCTGGAATGATCTTGCAGACCAGATCAGGCAAAAGGAGAATAAGAGATCCAAGAACGTGCCCTACGCTCGGTGGTTTAATGTGATCATCAGGGAACTCATGGAGTTGCACGATTCCATCCCTCCTCTACCTCCTGGAGGAAATTATCAACCACCAAGGCTCAAATTCTTCCACAATCCACGCCTCACGGACTTGGACCAACCGTCGATGCCGATTTCTTTTGAGCTGCTACGTCTCGCCGACCCCCAGGGAGACGTGTATCGAGCTTACTGCCGGGAGAATCACCTCAACGAGGAGCTGATTCGAGGGCCCCCGACAAATTTTGGAGTTAGCCCTCCCCAACCGCAACACCAACCAAGCCCTGAGGACACGATGATAGATGTTGTCGCTCATGAGCTTCAACAGGAGTCTCCTTTGGTCGAAGAGCAAATGCCCGACGTAGATGATACACTAATAGACGTCGTGGCTTCTGAGATGGCGCTCGAGGCTCCTGAACACGAATATCAGGTGGAGGTGCCCGTACATGTAGGCGTGCTCCAAGAGCCTATTGAGGAGGTTCTACTTCAGGAGGCACAGCCCGAGGCGGAAACGGGGCACAGCTCACCACCTGAGACGACGGAACATGCCGGTGAGGAGAAGCACGAGAACCGACACCTCACACGGCTTCCTCGTCAGACACTGAGTCAGATGAGGAGATCCAACTAATAAGACGGACACCACGTCGACTGAGCTTTCAGATAGAGTCCCTCTTCACCGTCGTCCCTACCACGTCAGACACGCCGCTTGTCATACCTTCTAGGGCTGAGGACCCTTCATCGCTCAATCTAGAGCTGCAGCACACTATCACAGCGACTGTCGGAGCCGAGGATCAGACTATCACTACCGGCCTCGATGTCAAAATGTCTGACGTACAGGTTCAATCTGAGCCTGTCACAACATCCATAGACGCGAATCTTCTTGATTCAAGTCCAGGATTGGATGGAAGTCTCATACAGTCACAACCTCAAGTGACTGTGAGCCAACCTACGGAGTCGATGCCTACTTAAGGGTTGACAACAGGCGACATCAGTCGACCTGGAACATCTACGATGGAGGCTTCAACACCTTTTGTGACGAACGAGCAATTCCAGGCCGCTCTCTCTGTCGCCGTACAATCCATGGAAGACAAGATCATGGAGAGTGTACTCCACGCCATCGAGACATCCCGCAGAGACACCGAGAAAGCACCTGTCTCCGAAGGCACCTCGTCACAAACCAACCTCACACCTCCACAACCCACACCCACCGACCCTTTAGCCACTTCATCCATCCTCATCAACCCATACACCATACCCATAACCGAGCTCCACGACATCCTTCTCGCCCGCCTGATCGGCCTCTCCATCCGGTCGCCTCAAGAAGAGTCTCTTTATAGGCGATTGGTGGATCATCGTGAGCCACCTACTGAAACTTGCGAGGCCAAAGCTCCACTCAAGACGCAGACATGACGATCCTGACAATCAGGACCCTCATGAGGGGGAGAAGAGGCCACGAACATCTACGAGTGGTCAAGAAAAAGGCCAAGGCTCGGGCTCTGCGCAAACAAGAACTGGAGCCGGAGAAACCTCACAACCCACTACACAAGCCACCACCACCACGCACCGCACACAACCTCTAAGCCCATTCTACCAACCCACCATCAGAACGCCTCCGTCGACCCCATCCACCCCACTGATTCTGACAAGCCCCTTGCTTCCGGAAGAAGAAGCAAGTGCCGCGATACTCGTAGCCCTAGCAGCTACTCAAGCTACTCCCTCGGTCGCTCTAGACCAACCGGGCCCCTCAGGACATGGCGTCAATCCACACGAGGCTCTGGACAAATACATCTTCGAAGGACAGTGGATGACCCATTCCATGCCAGAGGAGCATCAAAGACAACGACTTCAGGACGTTCGGAATTTCCTACAACAAGCCTCCATAGACCTCGTGATCATAGAAGACGACAAGCTTCAGGAATGTAAAGACTACCAACAAGATATCCCAAGGCTACCAGAGTTGATCGCGCAACGAGCGGCTTCCCCCACAAGACTATCGCCATGGCCGTTCGGATCGACACGCCGTGGGAGAACATCCAAATAGAAATCTCCTTCCTTGAAGAAGTTCGTGAAAACATTTGGAGGTCATCGGAGAGGGTTAAGAAGCCGAACGAGTTCGAGCTGAGAGGGATCTCTCACTGGGATCAGCAGAAGAGGATGACCTACCTCTGGATGCTGACCAAACATGGACCTGATGTAAGGCTGGGGATGACTAAAGAACAAGTAAAGAGCCACTATAAGAGTCTCTCCCCAATATGCCAACTAATCAGCGTATACTGTGCAAAAGGAGGACTTCCAACACCTCACTACACCATCGAGCGAGTAAATAGAACTCGAGAAGATCTAAGCGAGAGCGACCTACCGTACATCCCTGCTGATGAGGTATACCATCTCTATCAGCTGTACGTGGAAAAGTACAAAGGTCCTCAAGGCTTCATCGAGAAAGAAGAACTCGAGGGACTCTACCGGTTCAAACGAGGACGCAAATTCGCATATTTTGAAATTCACTCAAATTTGCAAAACTATTAAGTATCTCGGAGTCTCTGCAGAAGTGATAAAACTGACATTTTTCCCATTTTCTTTGACAGGTAAAGCTTCCGAATGGTTCTCATCATTGCCACATGCATTCATCACTAGCTGGGAACAGATGGTGGAGTGTTTCTTGGGCAAGTACTACCCACTCTCGAGGACTAGCGAGATACGAAGCAAGCTTGTGAACTTCAAGCAAGAAGGGGGCGAAACGTTGAGCGATGCATGGGGTCGATACAAGAGCCTTCTCAGACAATGTCCGAACCACAGCATACCATTGAGCGTTCAAATGCAGTCGTTTTCCTTGGGACTTTGCATGCAAAACAAGCGCATCATCGACGGAGGATGCAACACAAATTTTATGGAGCTCGATGATGCCGACGCACTTGCAGCCATTGAGAGGATCGCGGCCTACCCCGCACGATATACTGAGCAAGATCTGGACCGTCGAACGGCTGGAGTACATGATATAAGTAGCTCACTGGAGGCGCAATTTGAGGCTATACACCGGAGACTTGACGGGATGCAGGCCAATAAACCCAAGGAAGTAAACCATATCCAATCGAGGCAAGGTAACTTCTATTCGAACACGTACAACCCAAGTTGGAGGAATCATCCGAACCTATCCTACGGAAATTCGCACTACGAGAAGCCACCACAACAACCGAAAGCGGACTGGGAAGTAGCCTTAGAAAAGATGGTGGCGATCCAAGGCGATCAAAACCGCAAAACGGAGGAAAGACTTCAGGGTCTAGAAGGGAGAGTTCAGGAAGGCTTCCAAGATATACGTGCTGCAACTTAACAATCCAAATGGGACATCTTTCAACTACGGTGGCCGAGCACAAGCCTGGCACACTTCCGAGCGACACCGAAAAGAACCCTCGAGAGTACGCGAATGTCATCGAATTAAGAAGTGGAAAGAAGCTTGAATCGTTCCAAGAGATTAAGGAGGTGGAGGAAGCAAAAGAGACAGAGGCATCCGATCAGAGCGAAGTCACGGGCACGAACACTATGGTTTACGAAAAGGACAAGCGGGCCGAAGAAGTCGAGTACGAGCCAGATTCACTCTTGGAGGAAAAGAAGACCAACCCACTCCCACCAATAAAAATCCGACCTCCATATCCAGCGGCTTTACGAAAAGGGAAGAATCATGAAGATTTTGATCGTTTCATTAATATATTTAAAAAACTTGAAGTCAATATCCCTTTTATTGAGGCTTTGTTGCAGATGTCAAAGTACGCCAAATGCCTGAAGGAGCTACTATTCAAGAGAAACAAGTTAGAAGAAGACGGAACAATAGCTCTCACCGAGGAATGTTCAGCGGAATAAGTGGTTAGAGGAGCGATTCGATGATTTACATGTTTGACACTTTTAGCTCACTTTCCCATATGACGCACCTTTCAAAACCTGAGCCCCGTTACAACCCTTTCTGAAAGACCCTTTGATTCGTCCATGACTTCTACTATGTGACTATGATGTGATATATTTGCAAGCATAAAGTAATATCTTTTCGTGTCGTGAATTGAGCGTCTTTATACAGATCCCTTTGAAAAACACTTCGAGCGATTTGAGCGATCCTTGTGAGAGTTGTGGATTGATGCGTGGTATAATTCTAGAAATGTCTTTCATGTCATGATAAGATTGCGACCTATTACCTCATGCCTCGTGTCTTGACTAAATCGTTCATTAGTTGATGATTATCTTGACTTTATATGCTTTTACGTTTTCTGAGGTGAAACAGGAGAATTTCATTGACTGATGTTCTAAAATCCTAACTTGATTTGGTTTTATTCCGCTTTTATGATCGAGGATGATCGAAGCTAGTTTGGGGGTTGTTGATAAGTTAGGAATTTATATTATTTTTATACCCCGTAAAAGCGTATTTTCGATTATTGACCAAAAGTTCCGTCGAATACCCTATATTTATGTTTAAATTTATTTTCGATAGATATCCGAGTAAACGAGATGGAGAAATGGAAAATAAGGACACTTTTGAAATGATTTGAATCTTCGGGGAGTATCTTGCAATTTACTACTCTATTTGGGGCAGCCCTGCAATATACCAGATTTTTTCTATTACTTTGGCATTATGTGACGTGAATAACAAATAAGGCAAGAGGATTTGATACCCAATATTTGCGCACCAAGGAAGAGAAAGTCAAACGAGTACATATGCCAACTAAAGAATCGAATATGAGGGGCCATTGGACTGAGCTGCTTTGAAGTCGGTGTATTTTTTTTCTATATAAAGAGCTTAACAACGAATAGAGGGAACGACGGCTGAGAAGAAAAAAAAAAGCTTTGGAGAGCTGAGCAGCGAAATAGCTTGCGACGGCGAAGAATAAAAAGGAGCGAGACGTCGCAAACGCCGTAACGAGGGAGAATTCTTTATCTTTTAATATTTCGTTTTCGACAATGTTTTCTTCCGTATATTTGTCGTTTTCGTATATTAATATGCTAGGCTAATTCATTTTGTGATTGAGGCCGTGTGAGGCCGAATTATGACTACGTATTAATGCTATTATTTTCTTTTTTAATCATATGAGTTAAGTTATGTATTCTTTGTTTGAGCTTCATATGCGTACGTGTGATTGGCCTACATGCGTATGATATTTGATTGGTTTATGAGACGGACTAAGTGATTAGACCGATTAGAACAAAACATTGAATACCACTACGTAAAATCGACTAGAGATGGAATTCGGTTTCGTATGTGGTTTCCGATAATTTAGGCGCCAAAAGCATCTAAACCCGGGGAATTTCATAAAGATTGAATGCACGTATAGGAACTACAGTCATATAGACATATAGGTGATTGGTTCTCTATTTACGTAAGGTTGCTATTGCGGGACAAACGAGTAGCACATATGTTAGGAAATTCTACCTTAACTATAATTCATGTTGATTAGATACATTATATTGCATGAAGACGTAGGAATAATTCATGCTGAGCATGTGTCTTGATCACGTCGTCGTCAACTCTTTATCCTCATCTATTTTATTTGAGTTTGTTTTATTATTTGCGTCGATTATCTCTTTTATCAAATCATTAAAACTATAAAAATTCCGTTAGTCTAAATTAAAATTAGGAATATTTTCTTAGAATTATTCGAGCTGTCTTCGTGGATCGATACCCGGACCTCGTCCGTTTTACTACTTGCACGACCTAGTACACTTGCTAGTATTTGAGCGTGTCAACGACTTCCAACGAAAAAGTTGGTTCACGATCTACCAACCATAATTCTACAAAAAGAGCAAAAATGTTTGGCATGTCAACTAGGAAAAATGAAGGGAGCGTCTCATCACGTCAAGCTAGTTGCCTCTACCTCACGTCCTTTGGAATTGCTACATATGGACCTCTGTGGACCTATGCAAACACAGAGTATTAATGGGCGCAAGTACGTGCTAGTTATCGTTGATGATTACTCTCGCTACACATGGATGAAGTTCCTCCGAACTAAGGATGAGACAGGGGATTTGATAATCAGTTTTGTGAACGCTACTCAGAATTTGCTGCAACAAACGATCCAAGTCATCAGAACGGATAACGGCACTGAGTTCAAGAACAAGTACCTCAGTGAATTTTATCAAAAACTTTGGATTAGTCAGCAATTCTCAGCCGCCAAGACGCCTCAACAGAACGGTGTCGTTGAAAGGAAGAACCGAACTCTAGTGGAAGTCGCACGTACGATGCTCATTCATTCTGGCCTCCCACACTTCCTTTGGGCTGAAGCAGTAAATACCGCCTGTTTCACTCAGAACAGGACGGTGGTTCACAAGCGCTTCGATAAGACTTCGTACGAAATAATAAACAAGCGAGTACCCAATATTTCCTTCTTCAAGGTCTTCGGGTGCAAGTGCTTTGTGGCGAACGACAGAGAGCAACGTTCTAAATTCGACCCTAAAGCATTCGAAGCCACATTCGTCGGGTATTCATCAACTTCAAAGGCGTACCGAGTATACATCAAGTCCAACCGTTCAATCAAAGAAAGCTACAATGTCACTTTCCAAACTCGATGGCTCCTGCACACCTCAGTTCAGGACCCGTGCCAAACTCGATGGCTTCTGGTCACATCAGTCCAGATCCCGTACTTAACCAAATGCCTTCTGAATATAACAGTTCAAAACTCGTATTCACTGGTGTGTTGGCACCAAACCAACAGCAAATGGCAACAACTCAGGATTCAACGTTAGAAGAAGCTCTGAGACTTGCATTGGAGGATTTAGACTCTCTCTTTGAGCCCGTATATCGGCCTGGCACTATTACCGCTACACCTTTAGTGGGTCCCCCACTACACGAGGCCGATGTACCAAGCTCTTCTCGATGATATTTTGCAGCATTTACGAAAAATCTAGGTGTATAATCTGGCTTAAATCTGCGTTTAAGATAGTTTCGATGTTTTCTAAGCTTTCTGGGAATATGTTGTTTCGATTTTCTGCGTTCTTAAAGATTGATTTAGTGTTAGACTAAACTAGGTTTTTAAACGGTTAAAGGCGTCGAGGAACTTTCTCGCTCGCAAACAGTGTCAATTGATCTTCAATTTGATTGATTTACTCTTTGAATCGTAAAAGATTTTCGATCGCTAAATTTTTTACTTAGTCGTTAAAATAATAACGCAGATCGATAAATCATTACAATCGAGAAATGGAATTCTGATTTTATGCGAGCGAAAAGATTACTGAACGGAATAGATCAAATAGGTGCAATATAAGTTTCGAGCGCAAAAACTTGCAATCGCAAACAGTAATTTCGATTTCAAATTTTGTTCTCGGTCGAAAATTTTAGCGGCGATAAAATTAATTTTTCGACGATAAAATTTCTCGATCGCAAATATGTGCAGCGATAATTTTGATCGATCAAAAATTTTCTCGATGATTAACCTAGTTTCTCGTTGTCAATTTTCTCGATCGTAAAATTTTGCAGCGAAAATTTATTTTAAATCGAAATACTTTCTCGCTCGATAACTTTCTCAGCGAAAAATTTTATTCATGCACGAAAAATTTCTTGATCGTAAATTTATGTGGAAATCTAATTTCTCGATCGTAAATTTACACGAAAATTTTTCTCGATCGTAAAATTTCTCGGCTACAGTACCTCGCGTATAACTTCCAACACTTAGTAAAATTTCTAAGTTTTTTTCCTGTAGCTGACCTTTGCGAATAAAATTTTCGATCGCAAAAATAAACGGAGATATTAATTAGAAAGCACTTAGGAAATCATGATTGAAATTTCAATTTTGCGTGCGAAAAACTTCACCGAGTGAACAGTTGTATTAAACACTTAGTAAAATTTTCGACTAAACCTTCATATCATTTATATACATATGTTGATGTCATTATATCTTCAATCCTCACTCTCGTATACCTATGTGCCGACTCATATATTCTTCAAGTTAATTTCGACTCAATTTAAATTCTTGGACTAATGATTTGCTTTTCTTAATTGATTTTCAGATGAATCATTATCCAACCTACAACCACATCTATGAGAAGGCCATGTATCTCAACCTTCACGACACAAATTTTCAACTCGACCTGACTACCTTCCGGTGTCCGGACGACATTATTGTGTCCATTTTACAAGGCCATCACCTATGGCATGCTCTTACGGTGATGGCCTCGGTCCCGATGGTCTTCCTTCAATAGTTTTGGTGGATGATCAAGAGCCACATCATTGACGGGGCGTACAATTTCACGACGGTGGTAGGGACGAGGCACATATGCATGAACAAGGATGACTTCGGGCTTGTCCTTGACCTCCCCTTCAACCAAATTACGACCCCCTTCCCATTGATGCGGAGCTAGTACGTGACTTTCTTCACATGGGATACCGTCCGCCACTCACCAAGCTTGCTCAGATTCAGAGCAACGGCATCCCACACCCTTGGAAGACACTTTTTGGCATCATCAACAAGTGTCTGTTGCCAAAGCACGCCGGCTTCAATAAAGGCAACGGCAATATTCTCCGTATCTTCCACCGAATCGCCTTCTCGCGGAATTACGATTTCGCTCAACTGATCTGGAATGATCTAGCAGAGCAGATCAGACAGAAGGAGAATAAATCTCGAAGAACGTGCCGTATGCTCGGTGGTTCTCCGTCATTATCAGACAATTCATGGAGATGTACGAGCAGAACATCCCTCGTCTACCTCCTGGAGGGAATTACCAACGACCTCGACTCAAGTTCTTCCACAACCCGAAGCTAACGGATTTGGACCAGCCGTCCAAGGCCATTCCGTTCGAGTTGCTGCGGCTCGCCGACCCCTCGGGAGCCGAATACCAAAGATTCTGCCGGGAAAATCATCTTACCGAACAGATGATTAGAGGGCCCCCGACAGACTTCCATGTGAGTCCTCCCCAACAACAGCACCCACCTAGCCCTGAGGCCGAACTGATAGACCAGGTGGCCCAGGAGCTAGAGCAGGAGCCTCCAACTCGGGAAATGCAAATGCCTGATGAAGATGTCACGTCGATTGACGCTGTGGCAGAAGAGTTGGAACTAGAGGCTCCACAACAACCTCTAGGTGCAGAAATGCCCATAACAGTTGGCGTATTCTAAGGATCCATTGAGGAGATCCTGATGCAGGAAGCACAGCTCGAGGCAGAAACGGGGCACAGGTCACCTCCATTGGCGACAACGCCAGAAACTGAGGCTTTGATCTCCACGATTCAAACCAACGAGCCTCACGTGATGGAAGAAGTCCATGAGAATGATGCACGTGAACCTTCCTCTCACACGGCTACCTCATCAGACATCGAGTCAGATGAGGAGATACGACTAATAAGACGGACTCCAAGGCGATTGAGCATCCAACTTGAGTCCCTCTTCACCTCCGTCACCACCACATCAGACACGATGCCGCTCAACCCTCCTAGTGCTGAGGACCATTCATCGCTCAATTTTGAGCCGCAGCACAATACCCATAGAGGAGAATCTTCAAGATTCGACTCAAGGATTGCGTGGAAATCTCGAACAGTCACAACCTCAAGTGACTACGAGCCAGCCTGAGGAGCCGGCGTCTGCTCAAGGGTTGTCAACAGGCGACATCTGTCGACCTGGTCCATCAACGACGAAGGCGTCCGTCCAGTTTTTGACTGAAGCCCAGTTTCAGACAGCTCTCTTTGCAGCCATCAAATCCTTAGAAGACAAAATGATGGAAAGAGTGCTGGCAGCCATCGAGACGTCCAGACGCCTGGGAAAGCACCCGTCTCCGAGGGCCCTTCAGCACAAGCAAACCCAACCCCACACCCTCTACCACCGACCCACTCGCAGACTCCTCCATCCTAATCAACCCATATACCATACCCATCACCCAACTCCACGACATACTTTTCGCCCGCCTTATAGGCCTTTCCACCCAAACGCCTCAGGAAGAGTCACTCTACAGGCGTCTCGTGGATCATCCTGAGCTACCTACTCAATCCTGCCGAGGCCAAAGCTCTCGTACACGACGACGACATGACGATCCTGATGATCAGGACGGTCATGAGCGGGAGAAAAGGCCTAGAACATCGTCGAGTGGCCAAGGTGAAGGTCAAAGACAAGGCTCAGGCGCAACGCAGACAGGCGCTGGAGCAGGCCAAACCCAAACCACCACCCAAACTACCCATACAACCCACACCACGCACCGCACTACCACTCTAACCCAAATCGACCCACCATACTTTAGCCTAAGGACGCCTCCACCCACAATAACGACTCTCACAATTTGCTTCCAGAAGAAGAAGCAAGTGCCGCCATGCTCGTTGCCCTGGTGCAGACCCAAGCCACTCCCTCAATCGCTCCAGACCAACGGGGACCGTTATTCCATGGTGTCAACCCACACGAGTTCCTCGACAAATACATCTTCGAAGGACAGTGGATGACCCATTTCATGCCCGACGAGCATCAGAAACAACGGCTTAAGGACGTTCGACACTTTTTACAGCAAGCTTCGGTGCACCTCGTGCTGATAGAAGACGAAGAACTTCAGGAAGGTGAAGATCATGAACAAGATCCCCCAAGGCTTCCAGAGTTGATTGCGCAACGAGCGAATTCTCCAACGAGACAAATGCCAGGATTCGTTCGAATCGACACGCCATGGGAAAACATCAGAATCAAAATTCCCTTCCTTGAAGAAGTTCGAGAACACATTTGGAGGTCACCGAACAAAGTCAAGAAGCCGAATGAGTTCGAGCTCAAAGGGATCTCTCACTGGGATCAGCAAAAGAGAATGACGTATCTCTGGATGCTGACCCATCATGGACCAGATGTGAGGCTGGGGATGACTACATGACAAGCAAAGAGCCATTAAGAGTCTTTCCCCCATATGTTAGCTACTCAGCATCTTCTCCACTAAAGGAGGTCTTCCAACACCGTACTACGTCATCGAGCGAGTACATAGAACTCAAGAAGAATTAAGCAAGAGCGACATACCGTACCTCCCTGCCGAGGAGGTGTACAATCTCTACAAGCTGTATGTAGAGAAGTACTAGGGTCCTCAAGGCTTCATCAAGAAAGAAGGATTCGAGGGACAGGTTCATGGTGCGCCAAGTCAAGTACTTCGCCGGTCACGACCTTCAGATGGCTCTGGAGAGCAACATGAAGAAGGTTAACATGACCACTCCGTTCAACAAAGGACCTGAGATCGAAGGGCTTCCCAACAATCACGTGCACGTCAGCTCAGCCTTAGGCGTCACCTACCACAATCCGATTGCGAAGAAGACTAGGTTGATGCTTAAGACTGAGATTCATAAATTCTATGATGGGACGCTCAAGGTCATCAGGAAGAACATAAAGCAGAGGTTGGAAGAGATCAATAGTGTGACAAGGAGTGATCGCCCGGGGCCGAAGAGGGCGGGGAGTGATCGCCGGTGCCAGGGTGCACGGACAAGGAGCGGCTCCTGGCAAGGCTTCTAGGCGAAGGGGTACATGAACGAACCGATCCGACACCCGAATGAGAGGGGATTCTGAGACTGACAATGTATGGGCGTGTCAGGCTAAGAATCGTATAATAGAATTGATAGTACTACTCATATCACCAAGGTCGACCTACCTTTTCGGGAGTTCATCCGAAAGAACTTCGAAGTTAAGCGTGCTTGACTTGAAGCAATCTTAGGATGGGTGACCCCCTGGGAAGTTTGCCCAGGGTGCGTGTGAGCGAGGACGAAGCACGCTGAAAGGTTAAATGGTGGTACAGTGGGGCCAGACTATCAGTCGGAGTGTGGTGGGCCCAACCCCACAAGGTCCCGCTAGGGACGGATGCTACAGTGACACCCGGTATGGGACGGGTCGTTACAGGTGGTATCAGAGCACAACCTCTCGCAGTACGGTGCTGGTTCGGGGACGAACCAGGCGGAAGCTGGTGGGCATGTGACGCCCGGGGCCGAAGAGGGCGGGGAGTGATCGCCGGTGCCAGGGTGCACGGACAAGGAGCGGCTCCTGGCAAGGCTTCTAGGCGAAGGGCTACATGAACGAACCGATCCGACACCCGAATGAGAGGGGATTCTGAGACTGACAATGTATGGGCGTGTCACGCTAAGAATCGTATAATAGAATTGATAGTACTACTCATATCACCAAGGTCGACCTACCTTTTCGGGAGTTCATCCGAAAGAACTTCGAAGTTAAGCGTGCTTGACTTGAAGCAATCTTAGGATGGGTGACCCCCTGGAAAGTTTGCCCAGGGTGCGTGTGAGCGAGGACGAAGCACGCTGAAAGGTTAAATGGTGGTACAGTGGGGCCAGACTATCAGTCGGAGTGTGGTGGGCCCAACCCCACAAGGTCCCGCTAGGGACGGATGCTACAGTGACACCCGGTATGGGACGGGTCGTTACAAATAGAGAGACGATGCTGTAGCTTCATAGGTTCGTGAGAGAACAACCTCTTCTGATGGAACTACTTGAGGACATCGAAGAGCGACTAGAGCTGAGGAATATGCTCAGGAACTGTGAGCATGCACTGGGCTTGCGCAGGTCGTACTATGCCGGACGAGGACAGACGGCGCGGAAAAGGAATCAAGCACAAAGGGGGAGAATGTAGAATACGATTTTAGTTGTACTTTGATTGTATTAGCTGTCCTTGTAATTAGGGCTTTTATTGTATTTGTCCTTAGATTAGGACTTAGTTTGTTATTTATACCAAGTATGTTTGGTATAAATAGATGTACAAACATTATGCTTAATGAGAGAATTTTAGTCAATTGATCCGAAAGGCTTGCTAATCCAATTCTAGAGAGGGAAAATAAGAAAACATTCTCTCACTACACAAATTCTCTCTCGAAGCTCTCAATGAAGGTTTTCGATCAAAATCTCATTCTCTATAATTCTAATCGATTTCCTTAGGATTCAAGTCTAGGATCTAGGAGTTGATAAATCAGGACCTAACATTATTTATTTTAAGTTGAAATTACGAAATTAATCTTGAATTAAGTTTCGAATTTTATATCATATTTAAAGATACTTATTTTAACTTGGTATTTAAGTTGGTTTTCTAATAATAGCAAGTTTCCTTAAGTTTGGATTTGGAATTCAAAAGAGAGTAAGATATGACAAAAGAATCTCTCTACTTAAGGAGGAAAAATCGAAAAACATATCTTGAGAAGATCTTGAATTATCGAATTTAGCTTAGTATAAATAGGGCAGCCCTATTTCATATTTTTAAGAGTGATTTTCGAAATAAGTAAGGCACAAAAACACACACCGAACGCACACACTTTTCTCCCACGCGACAGCTCAGTTCTCTCTAGCCACCTTAGAGAACTGATTTCACGGTACACTGCGAGGTCGGCGTGACGATCTAGTGCCATCCATCACCATCGATGAAGTCATGAAGAAAAGGACGATGAGCTGCCACTCGCTTCAACTGGTAATTCTCTACGGGTTTGACCCGTCCTATTACGTGTCTATGTGTTGCTATTCTGATCCGAGCTACGAGCGGGGAACCCGAAAAATTTTTGTTCCGCACGGTACCCCGGGGACATGGCGTCTCGGAGAGACACCGGGTAATCCAATAGTGGTATCAGAGTGGTCGCTCGTGATCGGAATCATAACGTGTTTGAATTGAAACGAGGCGCGCGAGAGACGATCGATACGCCGAAGCGGTTCAACAGTTGTTGGGCTGCCCGATGCACGTTTGCCAACCCATGGCCACCAACTCGTGTTGTACGGACCGACGATGAACCAGGGACCGGACCGGGACCCGCGCGGCGGGACCCGGGCAGCCGCGAATTGCGTGCGGGCTGCGAACGTTGTGGCAGCGCTGCAGGCATGGGATCGGGCTGCTTCGAGCAGGCCCGATCCGCCTCGAACTCTGGGCCCAACACTGACCTTGGTGGCTGCGGCAGTGACCCAGGGGAGATCGTCCGCGGCATAGGAAGATCGTCGGCTGCCTCGGCCACGGACTGCGCTAGCACGCGCGGCACGCGCTGCGCGTATTCTGCCGCAGCAAATCTGGCTTGGCCGGAACGCTGCGGCGGCAATCTTCCCCAGCAAGGCGGCGACACCGGCGCGGAAGGTACAGACGCCGGAGTCAGCGGCACTACGAATCAGCCTCGCCGGCAGCGCGGCTGTTCCGGCTCTGCCCGGGGCTCCCCGCCAGCGGCCTTCTCCGGCGTGTTTTGACGATTGAGCGATTTGAGTCGCGGCAGCTGTGTTAGGGCTTCGCGCTCAAAGCCTTAACGGGCCTTCTAATGGGCTTGGCCCGTTTGAGAAAGGCTCAGTTTTCGTTTCTTTTTAAATTATATAATGGTCAACGTGCTCATTATGAATGTGATTTAAGGCGCACTTGCGGGTTTAGGAATTTGGTTTCCGAGCTATTTGTTAACGGTTACGTCCCCCCGGGTTGTATTTGTTTTATACGGGCTGTTCGGGACTTATGATCCCCCCGTGTTGTAATTTACTGATTTATTATATTAGACTTAAATACAAACACGAGTACAGATTTTATGGACGGTGAACCCCCCGGCGGTGACAAGGTGGTGGATGTTCGGTTACTTTGAGGCCGTTCGAATAACGAAGGATGTTTGACGACTTCAAGACACGTGCGACGACCAGAAGTCTTTTGGAGACGCATGTAATAGGGATAGACTAGAAATAATCCGCTTGTGTTGTCTTGTAGTTTATTTTCCTATGGTTAATTTACTACCTACGTGCGTGTTGGTTTTTGAAATGATATGCATGTTTTATGTGCTCTTATGTGAGATGGTTTATTCTCCCGTTTAATAAATACTAAGCGGGTAAAGGAATTGGATTCCTGTCTCCCCTTAGCCGTTGGGAGGCTGTCTATCTGTATATAGATGTCGTTGGGGATGCCCTGCATGAGTGTGTTCATGGTTTATTCCTCGATGCTGTATTCCCTAGGCTCCTTCAGTCGCCTAGTAGCGGGAATTTGAGGATTAACCGTATCATCACCGGCTACATTAACCCAGAACTGTGCGGGTCCCTCTTCGAGCGACTTTAGTAGGTTTTTGGCTTGATCTTTCAAGGCTATGAAATTTAGAAAGCGACTTCTCCAGACTGTATATTCACCGCGTTGCAAGATTGTCGGACGGGTGTCGTTACCGAGTGAGTATGCATCAATTTTTTCTTTCTTTATGGTAGAGTTGATGAAGGATCTTCGTTAGTTTTGATGAATGGATTTTGATGCTATATGCTTCACAAGTAGCAAATTAATTAGTAGCGTTTGATTTAAAAAAATGATCGAGAATTAATTTTTATTCAATCGTTACTGTTTGATCAAAAATAATTTCGTCGATCTTAACGTAATAATACTGTTTTCACGGGTCAGGTACTGTTGGTGAAAAGTTTATCGAGCGAGAAAAATTAGCCTTAAGTCTTTCGGTCGAGAAACTTTTTCAGTGTGTGAATTTATTTCAATCGTTAAGAGACAGCACAGTTAGTGTGTTTCTCGCGAAGACAAAATAAATTGTTTGACCGAAAAAGTTTTGCGATCCTAAAAGATTTTTCGCTTGGTCAACCTTGAGAGTCTGGTCGAGAAAGTTTTTCGATAGAAAAATTTGTGCAAGCAAAAATCTATTATAAATCTCTCCAAAAAAGGTTCTCGCTGAAATAACGCTCGTAAAACTTTTACACTCGAATCGTCCTTAGCAGTAGCGACTTCTGTTCCTAATTCCTATCCTAATTGAGAAATTTTTCGCACGTTGTTTTCCGATCGAGAATTTATTCCGATCGAAGAACTTAGCGAGAAAAAGTGAAATTATGCAACAGTTCACAGAATACAGATTTTACGCAGAATTCAAGCAATACTGAGGATTGATCGACAAAATTGCAGGTATATGTTCGAAATTAGCTACGGAACCCTTACGAACAGACGATTAAACATGTTTTGAAGCAAATGATATTCAAACTGTTCTTCGCGCGAACAGTAAATTCTCAGAATAAAAAATTCGGTGTAAATCCTGATTCTGATTGCTACTGATTTAATCGCAATTGATCTAAACTACTTATGCGAGCACAGAAACATCAAGATCAGATCAAATAAGCACAGAATTAAGGCTATCAGATCGAAATCAGTTTTCGCGCGTAAACTATTCTTCGCACGGAACAGTTCCAGAATTAAAATTTCGATCTGATTTCTAACAATTTTGATTCAAAACAGAACGAATCTGCTCTGATACCAATTGTTATGTCCTCAATTATCAACTCAAACAATCCTAGGCATGAATTCTAAGGTAATCGATTAAAATGATAGAAATTGAATCTCGATCGAAAACCTTCCAATGAAGAACACGAGAGAGAAACTTTGTAGTGAGAGAATGTGTTAGGTCCTACGATTAACAACTCTACGATCCTAGGCTAGAATTCATAATAATTCGATCGTTTTGATAAGCAATTGAATTCGATCGAAAAACTCAAATGAAGAACAACAGAGAGAATTCGAGTAGTTACTGTTGTTTCTCTCTCTAGAAATCAAATTGCAAGCCCTTCGGATCAATTCTCAAAACTTTCTCTATTAAGCTCAATTGATTTACAAGTATTTATACCAAACAAACTTGGTATAAATATCAAACTAGTCCTAATCTAAGGACTACTATACAAAACGCCCCTAATTACAAGGACAACTAATGAAATCAAGTACAATTACAAATAGTATTCTACAATCTCCCCCTTTGTGCTTGATTGCGTCTCCGCGCCGTTTGTCCTCGTCGGGCGTAATATGATCTGCGCAAGCCCAGCGCATGCTCGTAGTTCCTCAGAGTGATCCTAAGCTCCAGTCGCTCCTCGATATCTTCAATCAATTCCATTAGGAGCGGCTGTTCTCTCACGAACCTGTGGATCCTCAGCGTAGTGTTTCTGTTGATTTCTTCCAACCTCTGCTCGATGTTTTTCCTGATGACCTTGAGCGTCCCATCGCAAAACTTATGAATCTCAGTCTTCAGCATCAACCTATTCTTCTTTGCTATTGGATTGTGGTAGGTGATGCCTAGGACTGAGCTGATGTGCACGTGATTGTTGGGAAGCCCTTCGATCTCAGGTCCTTTGTTGAGTGGAGCGGTCATGTTGACCTTCTTCATATTGCTCTCCAGAGCCATCTGAAGGTCGTGTGCGGCATAGTACTTGACTTGGCGCATCATGAACCGGTAGAGCCCTTCGAGGCCTTCTTTCATGATGAAGCCCCGAGGACCTTTGTACTTCTCCACATATAGCTGATAAAGACGGTACACTTCATCGGCGGGTAGGTACGGCAGGTCGCTCTCGCTCAGTTCCTCTCGGGTCCTGTCCACTCTTTCAATGACGTAGTAAGGTGTTGGAAGTCCTCCTTTTGCACAGTAGACGCTGAGGAGTTGGCATATTGGGGAGAGACTCTTATAATGGCTCTTGGCTTGTGCCTTAGTCATCCCCAGCCTAACATCAGGTCCTAGTTTGATCAGCATCCAGAGGTAGGTCATCATCTTCTGCTGATCCCAATGAGAGATCCCTCTAAGCTCGAACTCGTTCGGCTTCTTCACTCTGTCCGGAGACCTCCAAATATTCTCACGAACTTCTTCTAGGAAGGGAATTTCTATTTGGATGTTTTCCCATTGCGTGTCAATCCGGACGGTCCCTGGCGTTAGCCTTGGAGAGAGAACCGCCTGTTGAGCTATTAACTCTGCTAGCCTTGGGATAACTTGCTCGTAGTCTTCACCTTCCTGAAGCTCGTCGTCTTCTATGATTACGAGATCTATGGACGCTTGTTGTAGAAAGTGCCGAACATCGTGAAGCCGTTGTCTTTGATGCTCCTCGGGCATGGAGTGGGTCATCCACTGTCCTTCGAAGATGTACTTGTCTAGGGCTTCGTGTGGATTGACACCATGTCCAGATGGTCCCGGTTGGTCTGGAGCGGCTGAGGGAGTGGCTTGGGTAGCTGCTAGAGCTACAAGCATTGCAGCACTTGCTTCTTCTTCCGGAAGCAAGGGGCTTGAGTAGATTGGTGGTGTGGACGGAGGCGTCCTGAGGTGAAAGGTTGGTGGGTCGATGTGGGCGGTGCGGTGCGTGGTGTGTGTTTGGGTTCGGTGGGTTTGTGTTTGGGTATGGTGGGTTTGTGTTTGGGTTTCACCAGCTCCAGCGCTTGTCTGCGTAGCGCCCGAGCCTTGTCCTTGGCCACTTGTTGATGTCCTTGGCCTCTTCTCCCCCTCATGAGGGTCCTGATTGTCAGGATCGTCATGTCTGCGCCGTGAGTGGGAGCTTTGGCCTCGGCAGGTGTCAGTCGGTGGCTCAGGATGGTCCACCAATCGCCTATAGAGAGATTCTTCTTTCGGCGATCGGATGGAAAGGCCTATCAGACGGGCGGGGAGAATGTCATGGAGATCGGTGATGGGGATTGTGTATGGGTTGATGAGGATGGAGGAAGTGGCTAGAGGGTCGGTGGGTGTGGGTTGTGAAGGTGTTGGGTTGGTTCGTGACGAAGGGCCTTCAGAGGCAGGTGCTTTCCCGGTATCTCTTCGGGATGCCTCGAGTGCTTGGAGTACTCTCTCTGTGATCTTTTCTTCCATTGACTGTACAGCGGCAGAGAGAGCGGCCGGGAACTGTTCGGTCGTCACGAAGGGTGCGGACGCCTCCTGAGATGGACCAGGACGCCTGTTATCAACCCTTGAGTAGACACCGACTCTGTGGGTTGGCTCATAGTCACTTGAGGTTGTGACTGTATGAGACTTCCACCCAATCCTCGAGTCGAATCCTGAGGATTCGTCTCTATGGGTGTTGTTGCAGGCTCGGGTTGCCTGCGAACCAGATACCATGTGAGTTGGTTGCGGCTCAAGATTGAGCGAAGAAGTGCCGTCAACCCTTGTCGTTGTGGTCAGTGGAGTATCTGGTGCGTTGATGACGGCCGGGAAGAGGGACTCCATTTGTATACTAAGTCGTCTGGGAGTCCGTCTTATCAGGCTAATCTCCTCATCTGACTCCGTGTCGGATGGTGTAGCTGTGTGAGGAGTGGAATCACGTTCAACATCCCCTAGAGCCTGATCCGTCACTAGTGGAAGCGAGCTTTGTCCAATTTCTGTCTCGGGCTGTGCTTCTTGTAGAAGAACCTCCTCAATGGTTTCTTCGAGCACGCCTACATGTACGGGCTCTTCCACTTGCAATTCGAGGTCAGGAGCCTCGAGTTCCATTTCCGTAGCCACGACGTCTATCAGCGTATCATCGACGTCGGGCATTGGCTCTTCGACCAATGGTGGCTCCTGAGCATTGAAATAGTATACGATTTTCTCAGTTTTGAAGAACAGTCGAGAAACTAATATAAATCATGCGAAAAACAACAAAATGCAGATGCTAACGAAGTTAAATCACACGCAAATGGCAACAGATTCTCATTTCTACCTTAAACAGACAATTTCGTGTTGAAAATCGAAAGATTTTTGAGCAATTTTGAACTGTCTGTGAAAGTTTTTCGCGAGAGAAATTTTTGCGATTTAGGGTTGCGTGCGAAAAAGTTTTTCGACTGACATAAACGTGAAGTTTTATTTACTCGCTATAAGTCGATGATGGGTTTATGATTTGACATTTTGCGATTCAATGGAACAGGCCCATTACTATTTGCGCTCGAGAAATTTTCGATTCGAAAATTGCTCTTTAATTCAATTTTCTCGATCGCAAATTATCGCGGCTAATCAAATCGTTCCCAACACTGTTTAAAAATCTGTACCACTTAGAGATAAGCGTTAGTAATAATGGAGTCAATCAACAATTATTTTTGGCAGTTTTATCTTTGAAATATTTGGTCTTGTGTCTAGCTCCTCTCTTTGTAGTGTCGACGTCTCGCTCTTTAATTTTGAAAGATCTGAAATACTCAGAGAAACGTCAAAAATATTTGGAGCTAATCTACAAATCTTATACTTGCTCCCCCTCAAATGATGCACAGGAATTGACTAATTATGCAAGCATATGAAATCAATTCAAGTCACGAGCACACAAATTTACCAAGTAAGCATGTATACATGGTCCCCGAAAACATGTACTTTAAAGTTTTGTGTGAGGGTAGAAGCAATGAGAAATGTATCGCATTTAAACAATTCAGTACCAATGCAATCTATGATTGCATTTAGAATGTGCGATACACTTAAAGAAATTCGCATTTATTCAATTCAACGCATATGAAACATAATATTTCATGTCAAAATGTGCGAATTTTATTATTTATTATTTATTTATTATTATATATATGTATATATATACATATATATATTTTTTCATTTATGCGGTCAGATTATTTTGCTTCGATCAATCGTCACGCCTAAAATTTTACAAGACATTTGAAAGAAGAAAATGCCGTCAAGTCATGTCGTCAAACTAAAGTACTAAGTCCATAGACTGGTCCATTTCGACAACTCTCACCAGGTTCGCTCTTGCTCTCAATTAGCTATCTCGGGATTTTTATATTTTTATTACTCAAGTCAACGCAAGCAATTTTTAGTCAATTTACCTGTGATCGAGGCATTTTTTAATCATTTCACCTAAGCGAGAGACCGTCTATGTGGAATCAAAGGGTTGTAAGGGTTATAATTTGGCTAGGACTTAGAACGGAAGGAATTTAAAGGAAAATGAGCTTATCTCTTCACCGTCTTCCAATCCTACGTCCGTCTCCCTTTTTTTTCGGCGTCTTTCTTCTTTTCAATCTTTTCTCCCTCTTTTTCTTTTAAGAACTATCCCTTTTTATGTTATGCTCAAGCTGAAGCTCCACTTCTCCATGAGGCTCTAGGAGATTATCGTAGGCGAAGTTCTTCTTGTTGGTTCTCGAGCCGATACTGAGCTCCTCTTCTCTTAATCCCTATTGAGGTTTCAGAGATTATCAATTTGGAGAAGTTCTCGGTTATGGAATTCGTACCCGAGGCTGCACTCCTCTTCTCGTTTCCCGATATAAGACCGGATTATCGTTGGAGAAGTTCACTTCGTGGTGCTCCTCTTCCAGCCGTTCTGACGAGCGTACGAGATTATCGTTGGAGAAGTTCACAGCAGGATCCATGCCACTTTCTACAAGGTAGTCGGAAGGCCGGTTCCTTTGGTCTGATTTTTTGCGCGTTGAGCAATGCCTTCTTTTGTCATAATCTTACTTTTTCTTTTGTTATCTCCCCCTCCTTTTCTCGTTTGAACAACCATTCGAAGAGTATAAAGTTCGGTTGAAGGCTGGGAATGGGTTTTAAATGAAGAAAAGGACGTCGGAGAAGGCTCAAAGTGGATGACTAAGGGCTAACGTGGGGGAATTTATATAAGGCCGAATGAGGAATATCATAAACTCCCTTATCATTTTCCTAACGATCTAACGCAAGATGAGTATGAAGCCAAGTATCACTCGTTAAGACAAGCAATTGATGTGTGACTCACTCGAGAAATAGATCCAAAGAAAAAAAATAACAAGGCTTGAATCCTCACATTTATAGTGGCTTTGTGTCTAGTGGAGCAACCTAATGACCTTTAGACACAAGAATGCGACTTAGACTGACAAAATTAAGCAATTAAATCGATCGCATGTCGGGGTAAAATTCTAAGTGACTTTAGATCAAAGCATCCTAAAGGATTTCGTCATACCCCTTTATATTATATATAGAAATATATATGTTATTATTATTTTTTATATTTATTTTATCACGCAAGATAAGAACAAATAAGCATACAAAGCACATAGAATAGAGCATGTGATAGCACAGAAGATCAGGTAATGCACATATTACGGAAGATTCAACATGCCTAATTTTCCGACAAGGAATTGAAATCGTTTCTCATCCAATGCCTTGGTGAAAATGTCGGCTAGTTGAAACTCCGTGTTCACAAAGTACATCTCTATCGTGCCTTTTTCTACGTGATCTTTGATAAAATGATATCTAATGTCTATGTGTTTTGTGCGTGAATGATGAACAGGATTGCAAGTAATGGCGATTGCACTCTGACTATCACTATATATGGGTATATTATTCAGATTGTACCCATAGTTGCGAACCTGTGTCCGCATCCACAGCATCTGTGAGCAACAGCTGGCAGCAGCTACGTATTCTGCTTCGGCCGTCGAAGTTGACACACAGTTCTGCTTTTTGGATGACCAGCAAACCAGTTTTCGCCTAAAAATTGAGCGCCACCGGACGTGCTTTTCCTGTCCATTCGGCAACCTGCATAGTAAGCGTCGGTGTAGCCGATAAGTTTAAAATTCATACCCTTTGGATACCATAGGCCAAGGGTAGAGGTGCCCTTAAGGTAGCGTAAAATTCTTTTGACCGCGAGCATATGGGATTCTTTGGGATCGGCTTGAAAACGGGCACACAAGCACGTGGCAAACATGATGTCCGGCCGGCTCGAAGTAAGGTAGAGAAGAGATCCAATGATACTGCGATACAGTGTGATGTTGACCGACTTGCCAGAGGGATCGGCATCCAACTTGCAGCTTGGTGACATAGGAGTGCTGAGAGTCTTGCTCTGGTCTTGATGAAATTTCTTCAGAATATGCTTGATGTATTTTGTCTGACTGATGAAAATTCCATCATTGAGCTGCCTGACTTGGAGTCCTAAGAAAAATTGCATCTCTCCCATGTGACTCATCTCGAATTTGCTCTTCATGAGATCTCCAAACTTCTTGCAGAGCCGAGGATTTGTTGATCTGAAGATGATGTCGTCGACGTATAATTGGACGACCATCATATCTTTGTCATGCCATTTAATGAAGAGGGTTGTGTCTATCGTTTCTCGTATGAATCCAGACTTCACGAGGAAATCACTCAGGACATCGTACCAAGCACGTGGGGCTTGTTTTAGTCCATAGAGAGCTTTGTCCAAGCGATAGACATGATCGGGATGTTCTTGATCAACGAAACCTTCCGGCTGAGCGACGTAGACTTCTTCTTTTAACACGCCATTGAGAAAGGCGGTTTTAACATCCATCTGATAGACTTTGAAGTCTTTGGAGCCGCATAAGCCAGCAGGAGGCGGATAGCTTCGATACGGGCAACAGGAGCATAAGTCTCGTCGTAGTCGATGCCTTCCTGTTGATTGTATCCCTTAGCAACTAGCCTTGCTTTGTTCCGGATCACTTCACCATCTTCATTTTTCTTATTCTTGAAAACCCATTTAGTTCCGACCACTGTTTTCCCATGTGGACGGGGTACCAAGGTCCACACTTGAAGACGTTCGAATTGATTGATTTCCTCTTGCATTGCGATTGTCCAATCCGGGTCTCGAAGTGCGTCTGCTACTTTGGTAGGCTCGTTTTGGCTCAGGAAGCAACTGAAAAGACTGTGTTGACGACGTGTCCTCACACCAACCGAGGGATCGCCAATGATCTGATCAACCGAGTGGCCTCTCGTCCACTTGCGCTCATGAGGTAAGGCTGAAGTCGATGCGTCAGCTATCTGTGGATCTAGATTGCATATAGTCTCAGATTGATCATTTGTCTGAGGAAGTTCCAATACTGCACTTGGATTGATCGTCTCAGATGATACTTCCTCGATGACCATTGTAGGTTCTTCGGTGTTCTGTGGCAATTCTGAATCGGGTGGGGTAGAGGTGTGAGATGAACTTGGTACGTCGGTCTCGTTCGATAGATAATCCATTGTTGGTGTAGGCGTGTATGACTGATATACCGGTTCGAAGAGAGAATCCAAGTCGTCTATTGCAAGTCTCGTTGCTTCGTCTGACACTGATCCTGAAGTTGTTGCCATCTTCTGTTGGTTTTGTGCCAACACACCAGTGATTACGGGTTCTGAAATATTGTCTTCAGAAGCCAACGGGTTAGGCACGGGTCCTGGACTGAATTGACCAGAAGCCATCTCTGCCACTTCGTGGAAAGTGACATTATAGCTTTCCTTAATAGTTCGGTTGGACTTGATGTATACTCGGTACGCTTTTGATGTTGAAGTATACCCGACAAATGTAGCTTCGAATGTTTTAGGGTCGAACTTTGCACGTTGCTCTCGGTCGTTCGCCACAAAGCACTTGCACCCGAAGACTTTAAGGATAGAGATGTTGGGCACTCTATTATTCACAATCTCATACGGAGTCTTGTTGAACCGTTTGTGCACCACCGTCCTATTTTGAGTAAAACAAGCGGTATTGACTGCTTTAGCCCATAGAAAGTGTGGAAGTTCCGATTGGATCAGCATTGTACGAGCGGCTTCCACTAGTGTTCGATTTTTCCTTTCAACGACCCCATTTTGTTGAGGTGTTTTGGCAGCTGAAAATTGTTGACTTATTTGAAGTTTCTGATAAAACTCACTGAGGTGATTGTTCTTGAACTCAGTGTCGTTGTCTGTTCGAACAACTTGAATAGTCTGTTGCAGCAGATTTTGAGTTGTGTTCACAAAATTGATGATCAAGTCACCAGTCTCATCTTTCGTTCGGAGGAACTTAGTCCACGTGTAGCGAGAATAGTCATCCACAATCACTAGGACATACTTTCTTCCATTGATACTCTGAGTCTGCATCGGACCACAGAGATCCATGTGAATTAGTTCCAATGGTCGAGAAGTAGATGCAATTTGCTTGACGTGATGAGATGCTCGCTTCATTTTTCCTAATTGACATGCCGAACAGTGATGCTCCCTTTGTAGTTGTATAGTTGGAAGACCATGAACCAACTTTTTCGTAGAAAGACGTTGGAGAGCTTTCATATTCAGATGAGACAGTCGTTGATGCCATAAGCTATTACTCTGTAAATCAGTCTGAGAAATGAGGCATACGGCTGTCGAGGGCCGCACAGACGTCAGGTTGATCGTGTAAAGATTGGATCTCCGAAGTCCTTGAAGGAGTTCTGTGTCCTGACTATCCACAATTCTGCACCGGTCATCATGGAAGACCACCTGGAATCCTTTGTAACAGAATTGGCCTATGCTGAACAAGTTATGGCGGAGGCCTTCGACGTACGAGACATCTTTGATGGTCAGATTCTTCAGAGTGATATCCCCAAGTCCTAGAATCGGGGCTGAATCGTTGTTCCCAAATCTGACTTTGCCGTTTGGTCGGTCTTTGTAGTTGCTCAGCAGCTCTTGACTACCAGTCATGTGTGTGGAGCAACCAGAGTCGAGGTACCACACATGATGGATCTCATTTGCAGACGTGGATGCATTGTCGTCATCCAATTCGTTGTCGAGACGGGCCATGAGGGCTAAGTTCTCTTCTTCGGAGTTCGACGTGTCCTCGAGCCATTGGTCCTGTTCAGCCATGAGAGCTACTCCAGCTTCTTTCTGTTTTGTCAATTGAAGCTTCCTGGAGTAGTAGTTTGCATCTCTTTTCTTCGGGAGAGTGCACTCTCTGGCGAAGTGACTTGCTTTGCCACAGTTAAAACATTTGTTAGTCTCTTTGGGATTCTTGACCTCGGAACTCTCCGGAGCACGTTCTTTGTTCTTGGAGCTTGTAGTCCGAAGTCTATTGGCTGAGGTTGAAGACTTCTTCTTGAAGTACTTCTTGCTCATCATTTGTCCAATGAGAGCTAACTGTTTTCCAAGGGTTTTCATGTTCGGCTCGACGTCGGAGTCCAATTCATCTTCCGACTCTGATGATGAAGGTGGCCTAACGATCTTTTCCTTTCTTGACCTTGTGCTCCTCTTCTCCAAGACTAAGGCAACCGTGTCATCGGTTTGTTTGCCTTTCTGCTCTTTGGTAATCTCGCGGATATCCTCCTCATGCTGAGCGAGATTATCGAACACGACATGGACATCCAACTCCTCTAGATCTTTGTTTTGTCGTATTTGAGTGGATATTTTCTTCCATTCCGTGGGCAGAGAGGATAGAAATCTTATGTTTGTCTCCATGTTTGTCTTCGATATTTCTATCTTCCTCATTTCATTGAGAAGAGTGAGGTATCGTTGGTAGATCTCGTTTAGACTCTCCTCCGGCTTTGCTTTGAATGAGTCGTAAGCAGTGAGAATGTTCGCCTTCTTGGCCTTTATGCCAACTTTCGTCCTTTGCATCATCCTATGCAGCTCATCCCACATCACTTTGGCCGATGTAAGGCTGTCGATTTGTCTGTATATATCGTTGGGGATGCCCTGCATAAGGGTATTCATGGCTACTAGATCAGCCTTAGCTCGAGCTCTTTCCTCCAGAGAGTATTCTCTAGGCTCCTTTAGTCGCCTAGAAGCTGGAATTGCTGGAGTAGCTGTTTCGTCCCCGGGTACATGAACCCAGAACTGTGCCGGTCCCTCTTCAAGGGACTTCAGTAGATTTTCGGCTTGATCCTTTAGAGCAATGAAATTCAGAAAGCGGCTTTTCCACACTGTGTATTCGCCTCTTTGCAAGATCGGCGGACGGTTGTCATTTCCGAGTGAGTATGCATCCATGTTTGTATTGTAGTCGAGTTGTTGAAGGATCTTCGTTAATTGTTTTGAAGGTTGAAGATGATGTAATGTGCTTCACAAGTGACAAAAATTAGATCGAGAATTATTTTCGATTCAATCTTAAAGATTGATCGAAATTAATTCTGTCGAGATAGTGTACTGAGTACTGTTCTCGTGCGAGAAATTTTGTCAGCGAGATACTTTACGAGCGAGATAAATTGCTCAAAATCATTCGGTCGAGAAAAATTTCTTGATCGTGAATTTATTTCGATCGTAAAGAAACAGTACGTTAGTAAGTTTGTCGACAAGTCAAAATAAATTTGTTGACTAGAAAAGTTTCTCGCGTATAAATGATTTTCGCCTGGTCAAACGTTAAAAGGTTTGACTGAAAAAGTTTTTCGAGTGAAAGTTTTTACGCATGCAAAGTCAAAATAAGTCTCTCTCGAAAAAGTTTTTCGCCATAATGCTCGAGAAATATTTCTAACTAAAATCGTTTCTACTGATGACGATTCTAGCGCTGACTTCGTATTCTGACCGAGAAAAATTCTCGCGCTAGGTTTATCGATCGAGAAACTAATCCGATCGCAAAACTTAGCGAGAAAAATTTGAGCAATCGAGAAAAATTCACAGAATACGATTAACACTAATTCGAGCAAAAACAAAGAATCGGATAGTGAAATTTGAGGCAATTGCTCGCAATTAAGTACTAATCACGCACGAACAAGCAATTAAACACGTTATGAAGCAAACTATATCGAATTTGATCAAAATCAGAACGTGTTCTTCATGTTCTTCGCAAACAGTAACACGCAGAAGCAATTCAATCCTTGAAATCGAAGTTTAAACTGCTACAGAACTGATCGCAATGATGATCTATCACTTAAACAAGCACAGAAACACCAAATTCAAGTCAATTAAGCACAGAATTAAGCTATTGGATCGAAAAAGGTTTTCGCGCCAAACTGTTCTTCGATGAACAGTATCCAGAAAATGATTTTCGATCCAATTCTAACAATTTTCTATTCAAAACAGAACGAATCTGCTCTGATACCAATTGTTAGGTCCTACGATTAACAACTCTACGACCCTAGGCTAGAATTCATAGTAATTCGATCGTTTTGATAAGCAATTGAATTCGATCGAAAAACTCAAATGAAGAACAACAGAGAGAATTCGAGTAGAGTGAGAAAGTTACTGTTGTTTCTCTCTCTAGAAATCAAATTGCAAGCCCTTCGGATCAATTCTCAAAACTTTCTCTATTAAGCTCAATTGATTTACAAGTATTTATACCAAACAAACTTGGTATAAATATCAAACTAGTCCTAATCTAAGGACTACTATACAAAACGCCCCTAATTACAAGGACAACTAATGAAATCAAGCACAATTACAAATAGTATTCTACAGAATGATTTCTGATTTTCTCTCTCTAGAATTGAATTAGCAAGCCTTTCGGATCGATTCTCTAATTTTCTGTATTCAGCTCAATCGTTTGTACAAGTATTTATTGTAGAATATCAATTTTAATTGTGCTTTGATTCATTAGCTGTCTTCGTAGATTGGGGCTTTTATTGTATTTGTCCTTAGTTTAGGACTTATTGTTATTTATACCAAGCTTGTTTGGTATAAATACATTTGTTAACATTGAGCTTAATAGAGAATGTTTTAGAATTTGATCCGAAAGGCTTGCAATTCGATTTCTAGAGAGAGAAACAAAAATATCTTCTCCCACTACTCGAGATTCTCTCAAAAGCTCTCCAAGAAGGTTTTCGATCGAAATCTCAATCTATGCAATTCTTATAGATTCCTTTAGAATTCATGCCTAGGGTCATAGAGTTGATTAATTAGGACCTAACAATTGGTATCAGAGCAGATTCGTTCTTGAATCGAAAATTGTTAGAATTGGATCGAAATTTTAATTCTGACACTGTTCCATCGAAGAATAATTTTGGCGCGAAATTCAATTTCCATCTAATAGCTCAATTCTATGCTTATTCGGCTTGAATTTGATGATTCTGTGCTCGTCTTAGTGATATTAGTTGATTGCGATTAGATCTGAAACTGTTTGAACTTCGATTTAGCAGATTTGATTTGATTCGAGAAGTTACTGTTCGCGCGAAGAACAGTTTGAACATGTTCTGATTTTGCTCAAATTCGACATATTTTGCTTCATGACGCGTTTAATCGACTGTTCGTGCGTAGTCAGTAGTTGATTTCGAGCAGCTAGGTGTAATTTCACGATCTAATTCATCATTTTTGCTTGAATCAGTGTTAATTGTATTCTGTGATTTTTTGCGATCATCTTAATTTTTCTCGCTATATTCTTCGATCAGATTAATTTCTCGATCGAAAAACTCTGCGAGAGAATTTTTCTCGATCAGAATACGAAGTCAGACCTAAAGTCGTCTCTGTCAAGAACGACTTTAGTAGAAAAATTTCTCGAGCATTAATAAGCGAAAAACTTTTTCGACAAAGACCAATTTTTACTTTGCGTGCGTAAAACTTACTGTCGAAAAACTTTTCAGTCAGACTCCTCAGTTTGACTAAGCGAAAACCTTTTGCGTCCGAGAACCTTTTTCAGTCAACGAATTTATTTTGACCCAGCGAGAAACTTATTAAACAATACTGTTTCTCCGCGCTCGAAATAACTTCGCAATCCAAATTTTTTTTCTCGACCAAAAGATTTTGAGCAACTTTTCTCGCTCGTAAAATCGCTGACACACTCTCTCGCACGAGAATAGTATCAGTGACAATTTTTGACAATTTTTCTCGACGAATTAATTTTTGATCAAACTTTAAAGATTGTGTCAAAAATAATTCTCGAATCTAATCTAGAATCAAACGCTACTAACTAATCGGCTATTTGTGAAGCACATCACATAAGTTCAAGACATCAAAACAACAAACGAAGATCCTACATCAACTCGAAGAAGACATGGATGCATACTCACTAGGAAATGATAATCGTCCTCCAATTCTCAAGAGAGGCGAAGATACAGTCTGGAGAAGCCGATTTCTAAATTTCATAGAGCTAAAGGAACAGGCAGAAGACCTTCTCTCATTAATTGAGCAAGGTCCAGCTCAGTTCTGGGTAGATGTTCCCGGGAACAACACTGTCAATCCTCCAATTCCTGCCTCTAGGCGACTGAAAGAGCCTAGGGAATATACTACGGAGGAAAGAGTGAGAGCAAAAGCTGATCTAATAGCTAAGAACACGCTTATGCAAGGAATTCCAAATGATATCTATCGACAGATCGATAGTATTCCAACCGCTAAGGGAATGTGGATGAGCTGCACAAGATGATGCAACGAACAGAAGTCAGTATCAAGGCCAAGAAGGTTAATAATCTCACAGCCTACGATTCATTCAGAGCTAACCAGAGAAGTGCTTACATGATCTATACCAGAGATATCTCACCCTCTTAAATGAGATGAGGAAAATCGAAATATCTAAGACAAACATGGAAACCAACATCAGATTTCTTTCCTCCCTGCCCTCAGAATGGAAAAAGATATCCACTCAGATCAGACAGAATAAAGACCTTGAGGAGCTGGATATCCATGCCATGTTTGACAATCTTGCACAGCACGAGGAAGACATAAGCGAGATTCAGAAGGAGCAGAAGGGCAAACTTATCGATGACTCAGTTGCCCTAGTCTCAGATAGGAGGAGCGCAAAATTGCGAAAAGAAAAGATCGTCAAGCCTCCTACCCCCTCAAAATTTGAAATCGAATTAGATTCAGACATGGAGCCTAACATGAAAATGCTGGGAAAGCAGTTGGCGCTAATCGGGAAAAATGATGAACAAACAGTACTTCAAAAAGAAACCCTCATCATCAGCCAATCGACTTAGGACCTCAAGCTCGAAGAACAAAGAACCTGCACCTGAGACTTCTGAGGTCAAGAATATCAAAGAACCGACCAAATGCTTTAACTGCGGAAAACCTGGTCATTACGCCCGAGAATGTACTCTCCCGAAGAAGAGAGACCCTAATTACTACTCCAGGAAGCTTCAACTTACGAAACAAAAGGAAGCTGGAGTAGTTCTAATGGCTGAACAAGACCACTGGCTCGAGGACACGTCTAGCTCAGAGGAAGAGAATCTAGCTCTAATGGCCCGCCAAGACAAACAATCAGACGCCGAAGACTCAAACTCGACGGACGAGGACCAAGCATCCGATTCTTCACATGAGGTAATCTCACCTTCCACATTATTGACCATGTTAGAATCATATTAATTAGCATACACTAACATGCAACGTAAGCAGAAAAGCGTAAAGGAAGTAGAGAAGAAACTAGCTAAGTCTGAGGAGAAAATAGCTAGTCTCGAATTAGAACTTAGGAGCTCTAATGCGAAAATAGATGAACTAACGAAGAGCTCAAACCTTAGCGAGACTAAGCATATTTCGTTAGAGAAGCATAGCTCAAAAGTGAAGGAACTAGAAGACAGGTTAGAAAATAACTATAATTGCTTGATTAGAAATCTCAATGAGAAAGCTAATCTCAATTGTAGATTAACAGAAGCAACTTCCAAGATCCCTAATCTAGAAGCCGAATTAGATAAATCGAATACTAAGGTTTGTGAACTTGTGAAGGACCTAGATGCCTGTCAAGCCGCCAAGATAACGGTGGAGAATAACTTTGCTCTCTTAGGAGATGAGCGTAAGAAGCTATATACTAAAATCAAGAAGTTAGAAGATCTTGTTGTGAAAAGGGCACATACTGATTAAACTATATTCTTGAATCAGCCCAAGGACTTAGAATTCTATGACTATAAGTATGGCTTAGGCTATGAGAACCCACATAACCTGAAGAGAGTTGATTGCAAACAACTATATGATATCTCGTACATGGGTCTCGGACTAACTTCTCTTATGAACTTTACCAACTCAAAAGTAATATTTGAGGAAGAAGAAGCCAAGAGACAAGCCATTACAAGGGCTGAAATACCCTTTTCATACATCGAGCCGAATCAACGCGACAAAACTTGGGTATCTCCCAAGGGCTGGAGCCTTGAAACAGTTAATTTTTTTGAAGATCATTCTAAAAATGAGGAAGTTCAAATTCATCGTTCTGAAAATTCTCTCTACATCCCTCCTATAGTTAAGAAAATAGAGGAATTACGAATTGCCTTAGATAAAGAAAGAGAGAATTTTGAAGCTGTAAAGACTAAATTCCAAAAAGAGATGGAAAATTTCAAAGCTTCCTCTATCTCAAGCACCATTTCTCATGCATCTCCTCCAAAAGAAAATATCATTCTGAAAAGCGTGAAAAAAGAAAAATCGTCTTCAAAAGATCATAAGTCTAAAAATAAAAATGTTAAAAATACTAACTCTAACTTTGTATCTACTACATCGACAGGGAGCGTAGTACTTGAGCCAGAGAAACCGAAGGCGAAAGTGTCCAGCCTAGATATTAAGAAGGAGCCCATAGATGTTAAAGTTACAAGCTTATCTTCTCCTTCTGTAAAAATAAAAGACACTCGTAGAAATAAAAGAGCTATTTCATCTCTCCAATTAATTGCTTCTACTTGTTCTTTAAAACCTATCATCTTTAGAAGCACCAACTTTGAATAGGCTCTTCATCTACAAAACCAAACATCCATTCTAAGACAAATGCTTCTAGGATGACCCTTAGAAAACAAGATCCAGCCATTAAGAAAGCATATGGCGCTATACATGCTTGTTCTAACCTAAGGTATCCCGTTAAGATTGAATCCACCGAACACCTTAGGAGACTATCCAATGAGAAGATCTTTTCCTCGATCAAGCCTATCAAAGCATTTGTTCGTGCTGAAATTAACTTTCCCTGCCAGGTTCAACCCAAATGGGTTCCTAAGACTCCGCCTAAGAAGACAAAAGCCAAAAAGGCCAAGTCTCCTACCACGGGATAAACCAAATCCACATCTTTAAAGATGGTTTGGGTTGCTAAAGCCACTAAAAGTGATAAATTAGGAACATTATCTGAACCTAAGACTAAATCTGCTAATTCACGAGGACCCAATTATAAATGGGTACCTAAAGCGCTCTAATTGTTTTTGCAGATCCATCATGTGTGGTAACTCAACTCTGGTTGCTCCACACACATGACGGGAATGCAAGAGCTGCTGAGCAACTACAAAGACTGACCGAATGGAAAAGTCAGATTCGAAATAACGACTTAGCCCCCATACTAGGAGTTGGGAACATCATTTTGGAAAATTAAAGATGTCTCTTACGTCGAAGGTCTCCGACATAACTTGTTCAGCATAGGCCAATTCTGTAATAAAGGCTTCCAGGTGGTCTTTCATGCTGACCGGTGCAGAATATTGGACAGTCAGAAGAAAGAACTCCTTCGGAAATCTAATCTTTACACGATCAATCTGATGTCTGTCCGGACAACGACAGCTGTTTGCCTCATCTCCCAGATTACAATTCAGAGGAACAGCTTATGGCATCAACGTGTGTCTCATCTAAACATCAAAGCTCTTCAACGACTATCAACGGAAAAGTTGGTTCACGATCTACCAAAAATTAGTCTACAAAAAGAGCATCAGTGTTCGGCATGTCAATTAGGAAAAATGAAGCGAGCATCCCATCATGTTAAACTAGTTTCCTCCACTTCACGTCCTCTGGAATTGCTACATATGGATCTCTGTGGACCTATGCAGACACAGAGTATTAGCGGTCGGAAGTACGTACTAGTTGTCGTTGATGATTACTCCCGCTACACATGGACGATGTTCCTCCGAACTAAAGATGAGACAGGGGACTTGATAGTTAATTTCGTGAACACTACTCAGAATTTGCTGCAACTATCCATCCAAGTCATCCGAACGGACAACGGCACTGAGTTCAAAAACAAGTATCTCAGTGACTTTGACCAGAAGATTTGCATTCATCAGCAATTCTCGGCCGCCAAGACCCCTCAACAGAATGGGGTCGTTGAAAGGAAAAACAGAACTCTAGTAGAGGTCGCCCGTACAATGCTGATTCATTCCGGCCTCCCATACTTTCTATGGACTGAAGCAGTAAATACCGCCTGTTTCACTCAGAACAGGACGGTGGTTCACAAGCGCTTTAATAAAACTTCGTACGAAATAATAAACAAGTGAGTACCCAATATCTCATTCTTCAAGGTCTTTGGGTGCAAGTGCTTTGTGGCGAATGACAGAGAGCAACGTGCTAAGTTTGACCCTAAAGCATTCGAAGCCACATTCGTTGGGTATTCATCAACGTCAAAGGCGTATCGAGTTTACATCAAGTCCAACTGATCAATCAAAGAAAGCTACAACATCACTTTCCACGAAGTGGCAGAAATGGCTCCTGCACACCTCAGTTCAGGACCCGTACCAAACCCGATGGCTTCTAAATACGACAGTTCAGAACCCGTATGTGTTGGCACAAAACCAACAGAAGATGACAACAACTCCAAATTCAACGTCTGAAGAAGCACTGAAACTTGCGTTGGAAGATTTGGACTCTCTCTTTGAGGTCTTCAAATGTCCCTACCTCACCCGATTCAGAATTACCACAGATCAATGACGAACCTACAACAGTAAATGAGAAAGTCACTATAGAATCACTCAATCCAAATGCAGAATCTGACTTACCTCTATCTTCTGATGAATCTGAAATCATTGGAAGTCTCAGTCCTCAAATGACCGATGCGTCTAGCTCTGCGCTACCCCATGAGCCAGAAGGCTTCATTGATAAAAAACATCCCGATCACGTCTATCGATTGGACAAAGCTCTCTACGAACTGAAACAAGCTCCACGCGCTTGGTATGACGTATTGAGCGATTTCCTCGTAAATCTGGCTTTATCCGAGGAATGATCGATACGACCCTCTTCATAAAATGGCAAGACAAAGATTTGATGGTCGTCCAAGTCTATGTAGACGACATCATATTCGGATCAACAAATCCACGGCTATGCAAGAGATTTGGAGAATTGATGAAGAGCAAATTTGAAACGAGCCACATGGGAGTGATGCAGTTCTTCTTAGGACTTCAAGTAAGGCGGCTCGATGATGAGATCTTCATCAGTCAGACTAAATACATCAAGGACATCCTGAAGAAATTCCATCAAGATCAGAGCAAACCACTCAGCACTCCCATGTCCACAAGCTGCAAGTTGGATGCCGATCCCACAGGAAAAGTGGTCGACATTACATTATTTCGCAGCATCATCGGCTCTCTTCTATATCTCACCTCAAGCCGGCCAGACATCATGTTTGGCACATGTCTATATGCCCGTCAACCCGATCCCAAAGAATCCCACATGCTTGCGGTGAAGCGAATTCTGTGTTACCTTAAGGGCACCTCCACCTTGGGACTACGCAGGTTGCCGAATGGACAAGAAAAGCACATCCGGTGGCGCTCAATTCCTAGGCGAAAAACTAGTATGCTGGTCATCCAAAAAGCAGAACTGCGTCTCAACATCGACGGCCGAGGCAGAATACGTCGCGGCTGCCAGCTGTTGCTCGCAAATGCTATGGATGCGGACTCAGCTTCGCGATTATGGGTACAATCTTAATAATATACCCATTTATAGCGATAGCCAAAGTGCCATTGCGATTACATGTAATCCTGTTCACCACTCACGCACAAAACACATAGACATACGATATCACTTCATCAAAGATCACGTAGAAAAAGGCACGATCGACATGTATTTTGTGAACACGGAACATCAACTAGCCGACATTTTCACCAAGGCTTTGGACGAAAAAAGGCTCCAATTCCTTGTCGAAAAATTAGGCATGTTGAACCTTCCGTGATTTGTGCATGATGTGATCCAATGTGCTTTCACGTATTCTATGCTATGTGTTTTCTATACTTACCAAATGCTATATCTTGCGTGAAATTGTTCATTTAAAAAAAATTATTATATACATATACATATAAGTATAATATTAGGGGTATGACGATATCTTTAGGATGCTCGATCTACGTCACGAATAGAATTCACTGACATGAGACTGATTGCTTGCTTAAATTTTGTCAGTCTAAGTCGCATTCTTGTGTTTCTTAGGTATTGAGTTTGTTCCACTAAGACACAAAACTACTTCATATAAGTGAGGATTCTAGCCTTTTTATTACTCTCGTCAGATCTTTTCTTGAGTGAGTCACACATTAATTGTTTGTCATTGACTTGTGATTCTCGGCCTCATACTTGACGTGTAATAGATCATTCCGAAAATGATTAGGGCACTTAGGAAATTCCTCACTTGGCCAAATCTAAATTTTCATTCCTTTAACATTACCTTTAGTCATTCATTTTGAGCTTTCTTCAAATTCCTTTTCTTCAATTGAAAACCCCTTTATGCCTTCAACCGACGATTTAATGATTTAGACGGGATACTCAATCAAGAAAAGGAGGGGGAGAATAACTAGAAAACAAAGAAAAAGATGACAAAAGAAGGAGAAAAAAACGCACACGAGGAATGCTCAACACCCAACAAACAGATCAAAAGAACCTGCCTTCTCAACTATGACACTCTCAAAACATTTAAGACGGAGGCATAGATCTTGCTGTGAACTTCTCCATAGATAATCTCGTACACTCGTCAGAACGGCTGGAAAGAGGAGCACCTAGAAGTGGACTTCTCCAACGATAATCCGGTCTTATATCGAGACAACGAGAAGAGGAGCACGGCCTTGGGTTCGAATTCCATAACCATGAACTTCTTCAAATCGATAATCTCTGAAACCTCTCTAGGGAATAAGAGAAAGGAGCATGGTATCGGCCCGAGAATGAATAAGAAGAACTTCGCTCTAGATAATCTCTCAGCCTCGTAGAGAAGTGGAGTTTCAGCTTGAGCAAGTGCAGACGAATATGAGAAAAAAAAATATAAAGGATGAGAATGAAAAGACGAAAGAGAAAAATGCCGTAGAAAAGAAGAACGACAAAGAAACGGAAGATGACATAAAGCCTATTTTTCCCAAACATTATCCTTCCCTTCAAAGTCAAGAGCCAAAATTAAAATCCCTCAAAAGTACCTTTGATTCCAAATCAACGGTCTCTTGCAAAGGCAAAATGATTAAAAGCACCTCGATCACAGGTATTTTGACTTAATATGACATGTGTTGACTTGAGCGATATAAATATAAAATTCCTAGTTAAAAGAGTGCTAGAGCGAACCTAGTGCGAGTTGTCGAAATGGATCATTCTTTGAATCTAGGACTTCAGTTTGCTGACATGACTTGACGGCATTTAATCTTTCAACTGTCGTATGAGTTTTTAGGCGTGACAATGATCGTAGCAAAATAATCTGACCCCATAGTATTAATAATATTAAAATACATGAAAATAAATAAAAATAAAAAATAAAAAAAATAATAATAAAGTTTTAATCGCACATTTTGACATGCAATAGATTTTTGCTTTCGAATTGAATTCATGAAAATGCGAATATTTGTTCTTGCTCATACCCTTGCGCGAAATCACAGTTACATGAATAGGGGAACATGTATCTAGGCTAATCTGGATAAATCACGTGTTTTTAATAAGTGTCTCTTTGATTGATTTATATGCCTATTTGATGAATCAGTTGAGATGCATTATTCGAGGGGGAGCATTTACAAAATTTATGTCTTGAGCTCCAAATATTTTTGATGATTCTTCTCTAAGTGTTGCAGACATCGATCTAAATTTTTCCGTACCACGCACCTCAATGAGAAGGACTTCACGAATTTACAGGATTTGGTGCACACGACATTGGTTTAAATTTTGGTTGGTTAAATATTTGGATCGTCAACGTGCTTCATGACTTAGATTTTAACCAATTTATCTCAAAAATTTTCAAGGGGAATCAAATAAATAAAAATAATTGGTTCCAAAATTAACTCTAATATTTTCGACATCTGTTGCTTTAACCTTGCAGGTTTAGAAAATGAGAAGACTAAGCCAAATGTCATCAACCAGAATTACAGGGAGTTAATTGCATTTATTTTCATACATAGGGGGAGCAATTATGTGATTTACTTGAAAACTTTGGATCAATCTGAAAATACGGAGAACCTTGCTATCGAGAAATTTAGGCAAAACTTGTTGTTTTCTCTTACAGATTCTCGAGCGAAAATTTATTTGGGACCAAGTTGTAATTTTCATTGGCATACTAACGAGCGAAAATTAAACAGGAACCAAATGAAATTTCTCGATCGAAATTTGTCGCGAGGAAAATTAAACAGTAACCATAGGAAATTTCTCTATCGTAAGTTTCTCGATCGCAAATAGTAATGGGCCTAGAAATTCTTAAGTGTCGAAAAACGTCTAATCAGCCCATTAAAGTACTTAATACGTGAAGATGAAAATCCCTAAATACACGCTAAAACCCTCGATCGCAAAATTCAACAGTCAAAATTCTCGTGCGAAAAACTTTTTCTCTCAAAAGACGAACGAAAAACTCTTCAAATCTTTAGATTTTTCCTCTGGTTTTCGTTTTTAGAAGGTAGAATTGACTTCTTGTAGGGATTATCGTGTGTTTAAACTTCATGTGCATCTGTACTTAAAACATTTCGCTTGATTCTGTGTTCATTTCTCAATTGTTCATTTTCTGAGAACTCGAAAGCTTATATGCAGTATTTTAGGCCAAATATCCAAGTATAATCTAGGTTAAAATCTGCATATTAAGATAGTTTCGAAGTCTCTTGATCGTTTTATGGTAGATTGTGTTGATTCTCTGCGTTATTTGAGTTCGATTGAAAGAACAACTAAAACTGGGATTTTACCTTTTGAAGGCGTCGAAGAACTTTTTCGCTCGCAAACAGTGTCAATTGATTTTCAATTGTTCTACTGTTTGCACTATAAAAGTTTTTCGATCGATTAACTTTTTGACTTAGTTGTTAAGAAAGATAACGTAGATTGAAAAATAATTACAATCGAGAATTTGAATTTGGATTTTATGCGAGCGAAAAGATTACTGAACGAAATAGATCTAATAGATGCAAAATAAGTTTTGAGCGCAAAACTTACAATTGCAAAAAGTAATTTCGATTTTAATTTCATTTTCGATCGAAAATTTTAGCGGCGATAAAATTAATTTTTCGACGATAAAATTTCTCGATCGCAAACATGCACAGTAATGATTTTTATCGATTGAAAATTTTCTCGGTGAGTCACCAAGTTTCTCGTTGTCAATTTTCTCGATCGTAAAATTCCATAGCGAAAAACTATTTTAAAATTGAAATACTTTCTAGCTCGATAATTTTCACTGCGGAAAAATTTTATTCACGCGCGAAAAATTTCTCGACAGTAAATTTACTCAGAAATTCCATTTTTTTCGATCGTAAATTTACACGGAAATTTTTCTCGATCGTAAAATTTCTCGGCTACAGTACCACGCGTATAACGTTCAACACTTAGTAAAATCTTCTAAGTCTTTTTCCACTGTAGCAGACCTTAGCGAATAAAATTTTTCTCGATCGCATATTAACACGGAGAAAAGCATTCAAAATTGCACTTAGACAATTTAATTGAGAATTTCAATTTTCGCGTGACAAAAAGCACGGAGTGAACAGTACTTCAACACTTAGAAAAATTTTCAACTAAAATTTCATCGAACTTACACGCTTATGTTGAAATTGTATTATTTCTTCAATATTCACTTCGTATGATCTATGTGCAAATTTCATGATTTCAATTACGAATTTATTCAAGCATGCTATGACATGATTCATTATTGTGGTTTGATAAATTCTAAATTCGACTCAAATTAAAATTCTTGAACTAATGATTTACATTTCTTATGTGTATTTCATATGGGTCATTATCCAACATACAACCACATATATGAGAAGGCCATGTACCTCAACTTTCACGACACCAATTACCAACTCGACCTGACCACCTTCAGGTGTTCGGACGAGATTGTGGTGTCAATACTACAAGGCCATCCCCTGTGGCATGCTCTAACGGTGACGGCCTCTGTGCCAATGGTCTACCTCCAGCAGTTTTGGAGGATGATCAAGAGCCACGTCATTGAACGGGCGTACAACTTCACAACGGTGATAGGGACGAGGCACATGAATATGAACAAGAATGACTTCGGTCTTATCCTCGACCTCCCCTACAACCCGAACTACGACCCCCTTCCAACTGATGCGGAGCTCGTGCATGACTTCCTTCAGATGGGATACCATCCGCCGCTCACCAAACTCGCACAAATGCAGAGCAACAGGATTCCTCATTCGTGGAAGACATTGTTTGTGATCATCAACAAATGTCCATCCCCGAAGCACGCAGGCTTCGACAAAGGCAACGGAAACATTCTGAGGATTTTCCATGGAATCGTCTTCTCGCAAAATTACGATTTCGCTCAATTGATCTGGAATGATCTAGCCGAGCAGATCAGGCAGAAGGAAAATAAACGCTCAAAGAATGTGCCATACGCCCGGTGGTTCTCCTTCATCATTCGACAATACATGGAGTTGCACGAGCAGAACATTCCTCGTCTACCTCCTGGAGGGAATTACCAACCACCGCGACTGAAATTTTTCCACAATCCAAAACTAACGGACTTGGACCAGCCGTCAATGGCCATACCGTTCGAGTTGCTACATCTCGCCGACCCCATGGGAGACATTTATAGAGCATACTGCCAGGAGAATCATCTGACGGAAGAGATGATTAGAGGGCCCCCAACAGACTTCACTGTTAGCCCTCAACAACAACACCACTCTAGCACTGAGGACACTTTGATCGATGCTGTGGCCCAGGAGCTAGAGCAGGAGCCTCAAACTCAGGACGTGCTAATCCCTGACGACGATGCCACGTTGATTGATGTTGTGGCAGCAGAGTTGGAACAAGAGGCCCCTACGGAAACACTCCAAGTGAAAGTGCCCGTCCATGTAGGCGTGCTCGAAGAGCCCATTGAAGAGGTTCTTTAACAATTAGCACAGCTTGAGGCGGAAATGAGGCAAAGCTCACTTCCACTGGTGACGGAACAGGCCCATGAGGACGTTGAACGTGAACCATCTCCTCACACAGCCACCTCATCAGACACCGAGTCAGATGAGGAGATCCAACTAATAAGACGGACTCCAAGACGATTGAGCATTTGAGTCCCTCTTCACCACCGTCACCACTACATCAGACACGACACCAGTCGTCACTGCAAGTGTCGTGGGCCGAGATTCAGACTCCTACTAATACCGGCCTCGACATCGAAATGTATGATGTACAGGTTCAATGAGCCTGTCGAAAACCCATAGAGGAGAATCTTTAAGATTCGACTCAAGGATTGAGTGGAAGTCTCGGACAATCACAACCTCTAGTGACTACGAGCCAACCTGAGGAGCCGGTGTCTGCTCAAGGGTTGCTAACAGGCGACATCAGTCGACCTGGCCCATCTTCGACGGAGGCGTCCGTCTAATTCATCACTGAAGCCCAATTCCAGTCCGCACTCTCTGCAGCCATCAAATCTCTAGAGGACAAAATGATGGAGAGAGTGCTAGCTGCCATCAAGACGTACCAGCGTGACACTGGGAAAGCACCCGTCTCAGAGGGCCCTTCAACCCCACAACCCACACCCATTGACCCACTAGCCGACTCTTCAATCCTTATCAACCCATACACCATTCCCATCACCCAGCTCCACGACATCCTTCTCGCCCGCCTTATCGGCCTTCCCACCCGAACGCCTCAGGAAGAATCTCTCTACAGGCGTTTGGTGGACCACCCCGAGCCACCCACTCAAACATGACAAGGTCAAAGCTCCAGCACCCAGCGTCGACATGACGATCCAGACGACCAGGATCGTCATGAGGGGGAGAAACGGCCTAGGACCTCATCAAGTGGCCAAGGTGAAGGCCAAGGACAAGGCTCAGGCGCAGTTCAGACAGGCGCTGGGGGCCTAACCCATCTCGGACAGGATGTGAGGATGAAGATGACTAAAGCACAAGCAAGGAACCATTATAAAGTCTATCTCCCATCTGCCAGCTACTATGCGTCTACGGCACCAAAGGAGGACTTTCAACACCGTTCTATGTAATCGAGAGAGTAGACAGAACTCGAGACGAACTCAGCGAGAGCGACCTACCCTACCTTCCTTACGAAGAGGTATACCGTCTCTACCAGTTCTACGTAGAGAAGTACAAGGGTCCTCAAGGCTTCGTAAAGAAAGAAGGACTTGAGGGACTCTATCGGTTCATGATGCGCCAAGTCAAGTACTTCACCGTACACGACCTTCAGATGGCTATGGAGAGCAACATGAAGAATGTCAACATGACCGCTCCACTCAACAAAGGACCTGAGATCGAAGGGCTTCCCAACAATCACGTGCACATCAGCTCAGTCCTAGGCGTCACCTACCACAATCCTATCGCAAAGAAGACTAGGATGATGTTGAAGACTGAGATTCATAAGTTCTGTGATGGGACGCTCAAGGTCATCAGAAAGAACATAGAGCAGAGGTTCGAAGAGATCAACAGAGAGACAATGCTGAGGATCCACCGGTTCGTGAGAGAACAGCCGCTCCTATTGGAACTACTAGATGATATCGAGGAGTGTCTGGAGCTAAGGAACACGATCAGGAACTTTGAGCATGCGCTGGGCTTGCGCAGGTCGTACTATGCCCGACGAGGACAGATAGTGTGGAAGAGAAATCAAGCACAAAGTGGGAGAATGTAGAATATCAATTTTAATTGTGCTTTGATTCGTTAGCTGTCTTCGTAGATTGGGGCTTTTATTGTATTTGTCCTTAGTTTAGGACTTATTTGTTATTTATACCAAGCTTGTTTGGTATAAATACATTTGTAAACATTGAGCTTAATAGAGAAGATTTTAGAATTTGATCCGAAAGGCTTGCAATTCGATTTCTAGAGAGAGAAACAAAAATATCTTCTCTCACTACTCGAGATTCTCTCAAAAGCTCTCTAAGAAGGTTTTCGATCGAAATCTCAATCTATGCAATTCTTATCGATTTTTTTAGAATTCATGCCTAGGATCATAGAGTTGATTAATTAGGACCTAACATTTATACAAAACAAGCTTGGTATAAATAACAAACTAGTCCTAATCTATGGACTAATACAAATAAAGCCCCTAATTACAAGGACAACTAATGAAATCAAGCACAATTAAATATAGTCTCTACAAAAACTATCACAAACAATCAATATAATAATATTAAATATTCTTAAAAGACGTGTCAAAATATACACCTATCGATTACGCAACGGAGTTGTTGATCCACGTGATTATCGCCGAATTATTTGCATCCCAAATGTCTAATTTTTCAGCATTACCCTCGGCTTTTTCATCTGCTGGTTTCACGAGTGTTCCAGAAACATATCCTCTCATCCTCTTGCCTTTCAGAAAATTCTTTAGCACAAAACCCCAATAAGAATAATTTTGCCCATTCAATGGAACGCTTATCGATTGAAGAGAATCATCCTTTTCAGCCATTGTCTCTACTACGAATGTTGAAAATTAAGATCAACGATTACCCGATCAGCTGAAGCAATGTTCACAATCACTGCTCTGATACCATGTTAGAGAAAATATACAGACGCCATAGATATTTGCTTAATGGAACAAATTATGCAAAAGAGAAGATAGGTTTTTGCACTGTACTCGTCGTGCTTGTGTATCCTCAAAACCATTACAAGATCTCGTATGTATATATATATATATATATATATTAAATGCAAAGTAACTAAACTAGCCTTATTATCTAAATAAAATAATAAGATAATATAAATTTATATTATCTCACAGGGACAAGAAGACATCCACAGGGATCGGACTCGAGCCTGGATGCTTTTGCAAGTAAAATGGATCCCCCAAATGGGCAATTTCTGATCTGATGCCACAACTGAACATTGAAGAGATGAGTATGACGAACAGCAGCGACAACAGCCACATTTGACAGCCTCTATGTGTACCCGAGTCTGTCGGGAAAAAGAAAGGACACACCAACTTTCGTCTGGACCGCCATGCCGCCTGAGAAATAATAATAACATAGCTAGTTAGGATAGGATTTTTCGTTGTTTTTTGTCTTCGATTTCATTGCTGCAGCAATTTTAAAACTAGTTGGGCGATTCTCTGCATGATTTCTCATAGATGCATACAATACAATACTTAAATGATTTTCTTTACCATCAAATTTGGTATGACTTTTCCATTATGTTTTTACAACACACTTTTAGGTGTTGCTGCATTGGCGTAACTTTATGTTTAAAGCCCAACATACCAAATTCATTAAGAAGTTCTAATGCATTTTTTTTTTTTGCAAAATAAACGCATATGAATTTCTAATGATTTCTATTCCTAAGAAAAATTTTAGTTCACCCAAAATCTTTAATACCAAACACATTATTCAATTTCTAATTAAGACCAGCAATTTCATTCATGTCCACTAATTATAATATCATCCACATACATAAGCATATAAACACACTTATCAAAATCAGTTTTATAAAACAAAGCATAGTCATGAAGACCTTGCTCAAAATTATTTTGTTTTAGAAAGATGTGAGCTTCTCATTCCACTTTCGGGGGCCTATTTCAAGCCATACAATGATTTTCTTAGACGACATACACGTTAATCGGACTTACTAAAATAACCTTCAGGCAAGTTCATATACACTTCTTCAGACAAATCACAATGGAAAAAGAAAACATTATTTACATCAAGCCAAAAAACATCGCATTAGTTAGCAACAGAAAACAACACACGACATATACCATTTTCACTACAGGTGCAGAAGTTTCTTGAAAATCAATTTCTTCCTTTTGATTATTCCCTTAGTAACTAAATGTGTCTTACATCTTTCTATTGTTCCATCTGAACTGTATTTTATTTTAAAAAATCCATTTTACGACCTATTGATTTTCTATTCTTAGGTCGATCTACAATTTCCTTTTTTTTTTATGAAATTTTAGCATTCCTACCAGTGTTATTGTTCGTATTTACCTTCAGGAAATTTTATCAACTTAAAGCATTTTTCAATCAAGTGACGTCTACCACCACAATACTTGCACACAAGACTATGATTATTAGCTTTACTAGAGCCTTATTTAAGAACACAAACTCGGAATCATCAACATGAAAAGCAATATTTTGATGAGACTCTACCATACATATCATACTAAAAGCATTCAGAACTTAAGGAAGTGGATCAGACATACGAACATTGCTTCCAACTACATGACATAGTCATTCAAACCCATCAAAAGTTCTATAAGCCTAGATTTTCCATTTAAAAATTATATGCAGATACATCACATGAAAAGGGCTTAATGCAAACAAGTGCATCAAATTCATCTCATAAATCTTGCAATTTTGAACAGTCAAATGCATTCGCAATACATGAATAAATTAATAACAAAAAGTACGACCAGATCTTCAGCAACTCACACGATTCACACTGACTACAAGATGTGTAGAGATCGTTCATGTTAGTATATGAAACAAATGAAAAATCCTAATATTGAGAGGAGGAACAGGAACATAGTAAAATGAAAATTTGAGAGAGAAAATCTGTTGTAGAATGATGAAGACTTAAAGCATCTCCAACGTATGCCAAATCCGGTGTTAATGTAAATGCTTGGAGTTTAATAGCTACCGGCTTTCCTACCTTGAGAAATGTTCTTCATGTTGAAGGGCTTGTTGCGAATCTGATCAGCATAAGTCAATTATGCGACGATGACCTCGAGGTACGATTTAACAAAGAATGTTGCGAGGTGTTTAAAGACAAGAATATTTATGTGATGGCAGGAAAAAAATCTAGCGATAATTGTTACCTAGTTGGTGATATGTCCGGCAACAAGGAGATTTGTCAACTCTCAAAGACCGAAGATGAAATTGTTCTGTGGCACAACAAGTTGGGTCATGTCAATTACAGATTCGTGGAGCAACTGATTCGGCATGAGGCGATCAGAGGAATTCCCAATCTAAAGGAGTTTGGTAAGGTTATTTGTGAACAATGTCTTAGAGGCAAGCAAATGCATGCCAATCATAATGTTGACCAACACGTTGTTCAAATTTTAAAAAGATCACTGTTTTATGGATCTTATGGATCATATGGAAGTAGAAAGTTTCGGTGATAGAAAATATGCTTTGGTCCTGGTTAGGGGTGGGCTTTCAGATTCGGGTTTTGGGTACCCGACCCGATCGAGTTTTTCCCTGATCGGATTAAAAACGGGTTAAAAGTTGGGTATAGGGTTTAAACTCGATACCCGATGATGCATCTCTGGTCGGGCAGTGGGTAGCCTATGCTACTCGATTTACCCGATCGGGTACCCGATAATAAATTAATAGGCCAATTTATTAAATTAATCAGCCAACTTAAAAATACAAAAAATCAGAATATTGAATTGAGTGGGCTTCCAACGGGTTGCACACAAGGAGAAATGAGGTCTCATCATATGTTTATATAGAGATTCTACCCACCCTAACCAAGTGAAAATCGGTGTGGGACAATTAACTGTAAATGAAAGTATAAAATTATATAACTATCATATAAGAATTAACTAAAAAACTCGCTTGGCTCGGTGGTTGAAAGTAAATGGGTAAGTGTTGCACTACTTAGAGTTGCGTTCGCTTCCCACTTTCAACCATTTTTTAACTAACTACCCGATGTAATGGGGTACACATGACCCGAAAAATCCGAAACCCAAAAAACCTGACCTAATCCCACCCGTAGTCATGGTTGATGGTTTTTCAATGTTTCATGGATATTTTTTCTTAGTCACAAATCCAAAACTTTTCATTTTTTCAAAACTTTTTGTGCTATGGTAAAAAATCATTTTTGAGCTCCCATTTTTCATATTAGAACTGATCATGGCAGAAAGTTTGAAAATCGGTTTTTTAAGGAGTTCTATGATAAAAATGGTAATCTATGACACCTCAACAAAATAGGGTGGCCGAAAGGTAGAATAGGACTCTTCAGGAAATGGCTTGCGTATGCTCCAGTCTAAGAGTGTTTCCAAGAGATTCGGCTGAAGCTTGGAACACAGCATGTCAGATCTCAAATAGAGTTTTTTTCGACATGGTACAGAGAAAACTTCTTATGAACTATTAAAAAGTACAAAGCCAACTGTCAAATATGTCCATGTGTTTAGTAGTACTTGTTATATGTTGAATGATCGTGACTATTTGATAAGTTTGATTCGAAAAGTGATAATGCATTTTCTTGGGAAATTCTACTAACATTCGAGCTTATCAGATCTACAATTTAAGATTAAAAGCTATTCAGGAATCGTGAGTATTGCATTTGATGATTCATCTCATCTTAGCAGAAATACTCCTCAAGTTGATATTGCAGATGTGGTTCCAGCATCAAGCAGAGGATGTTGAAGCATCTAATGTTGATCCAGCATCTTCCTCAACATCAGCACCGGAACAAAATACTGAAGACGAAACCATGAATGTTCGAAGAGATCCTCATGCAAGAATATAAAAGGCTCATCCCACTTATCAGATCATTGGAAGATAATTAGATGAAGGATGAAAGACAAGAGACAAACTACGAAAAGACTACAAAACTATGGTAAAAAAATTGTATTTATGAATTCCGTGTACAGTGAGGTAAGGTGTCCCTCCAACCGAACTGTAACGCAACGCCATCCATGGAGGTCGCTACAGTACACCGCTATGCTGCGGGGAACTGTTCAAACGCCAACCAATTTTCCGTTTATTTTTCTGCTTTTTAAGATTTCAAATTTTGTAATTTTCTTCTCGTCTTTGTATATTTCATTTTCTTTGGGCAAGATTAAGTGAAGTATGTGAATTTTGTGTCATTGACACTCAGCTCAAGCACGAAAATATTAATTTTGTGTCATTGACACACTGCTCAGCAAGAAAACATGAAATAACGATGATAGGAAAATTTGGGAAAGATGGATGATATTACAATTTTACCCATAAACAATTAAATTTCAGAAATAGCCTCTATTCATACTCATTCTTTTAATTTAGCTAATTAAATATATTATTTAATTTTCACATAATTTTAGTTTAATTAGATATAAGCTAATAAAACTTTGATAATACAATATTAACAGAATAATTTATAATCGTAATCATAATAATAAAGATACATATGAGAATATTATTTTATAGAGGAAAATATAAAGGAAATAGTTGGAGTTTGATGGTCCTGTTTAAACTATAAATGTGGAGAAAATTGCATTGTATCAACTATATATATGGAGGGATCATTGGAGATGACCATAGACCAACTTTGACACCCTCATCAAAGGTTTGCCCACTAAAACAAAAAATAAAAATAATTATATTGTCACGACGAGTTCGTGAACCGGCCTTGAACATGACATGGTTGTGTACGATTTTCAATAGATAACAATATTCAAATGATGGCAAGTGTCAAAGTTCGATTGGTTGTATATGATTTTTCGGGATTTTTCTATTAATAATCTCTTATGAAAAACATATATTTACCATAGAAATATTTACAACAATTCATGTTTTTCCTCTATAAATAGAGACCAATAATGATACATTTTGAATCACAATTCCAAATTACGTATTTCCCAACTACATTCTCATAATTTATATTTTTTTGTATTATTTCCTCTAGTTTCTATCATGGATATAACTAATCCAAATTGTATTCAAAATCATCCAAACCCTAAAAACTATCCAAATTTCAGTCTTTTTTCAACAACGAAGAAACTCTCAATTTTCTCAAAATTATCAATTTTCTCCGAATTTAAACCAAATTCCTACAAAACACATCACAAGCCTATCTACTAATTGTTGGGTTAGCCGGTGTATAGCGGAGACGCCACGTCCCCGGATTCGGCGCGGAACAAATATTTTCCGAATTTCCCGATTGCCCTCGTAGCTCCGATCAGAATAGTAACACATATTGCACGCAATAGGTGCGGGTCAAACCCGTAGAGATTTACCAGCTGAAGCGAGTGGCAGCTCATCGTCATTTTCTTCAAGACTACGTCGATGATGGTGGATGGCACTAGATCGTCACGCTGACCTCGCAGTGTACCACAGAATCAATTCTCTAAAGATGGCTAGAGAGAACTAATCCGTCGCGTGGGAAAAAGCTGTGTGCGTTCAGTGTGTGTTTTTGTGCCTTAGCAATTTCGAAAATTAGCTTCTAAAATATGAAATAGGGCTGCTCTCTAGTGAGGCTCGAAACTTTCACCCCAATCCAAGGCTGAAATTACGAATTTTATTCCTTATAGGTTTGAGAGATTTTTGACATTTTTATCTCTCCCTTTTGAATTCAAAATTCATATAAGGATACTTACCATAATTAGACAACTAACTTAAATACCAAGTCAAACTAAGCATCTTTAAATATGGTATTAAAATTCAAAATTTGATCCTAGATTAATTTTGAAATTTCCAACTTAAATAATATCCCAAATATATTATTCCCATGTTTATATTTAATCTCGAAATTACTTCCCAATGTATAATTCGAAAATCAGCTTAGAGTTAAATTCCAATTTTACCCTCAAGCCTTTTAAGCAGTTGGCCAAACCCAAGTCTTAAAGTTTGTTTCATACGAAGTCCGACTTCGGTCCATTAAACGGCCCGAGGCCCACTAAGGCGCGGCCCAACGGCCCAAGGCCCGTCAAGGCCGAAATCACTTTCTCTTATTATCAATACACATTGATGATTCTTTTTAAGCCCGACTCGCTAGGTTCGACTCAATCGGCAAGGGAGGAACTCAAGAGTCCGGTAGTTACCTAGCCAATCCCGCAGTATCGGACCGTAACCCAATTCGAGTGTGAATTTTGACCCAGTCTTCATTCCAGAACCTTACTATAAATTATAGTACTACGTATGTTGGTCCGAGTTTCACCCAAACGAACAACTTCGGACGGATTAAACACGCCTAATAGATCGGAATCGAGAATGAGCGTGGGGCTTGGTGGTGTTCTTGAGGAGGCTCTCTCACTCTAACATATGTTTATTTTCTCTACACACACAAGCACACCTAACTATGTGTTAGGGTTTTAGTATTTATACCACAAGTTGGTATATAATACTTGGGCCCTTGTGTAAGCCCATTACAAAATAGCTACGGGCTAGCCCATTACGACCTAGCCCAAATTAACTAAAAGCTAACCAACAAAGATAATATAATGAAATTGAACACTACAAAATATTTCCTAACAATCTCCTCCTTAGTGTTCAATCTTCAATTCAGCGCGGGATATCTTTGTTGGGCGTATTGGAGAAATCTCGAGTCCTAACAAACTCCCCCTACAAGGGATATTTCCTTTTCTTGCGGAGGCATTGATGGCTCGGCTACGACTCACTTGTGAAGATTCTCCAATCTTCTTCTTCTCGACGCCGGATTCGTCGTCTTCGAATGGAAGTTGTCTGGTTCGGCCACGAAGTTGACTCGTCTGGCTCCAGAAGAAGGTAGCGTGGGGTGTAAAAAATATGCCAAGGCTCTATTGAAATGTGACTTTCAAGAGTAGGGAGCCCGGTCTCCAGAGTGGTCAGCGCAGTGGTGGCGGAATGTGTTGGGTGAGATGTGCCATGGCTCCTTCGAGTGTTCCATTATGAACAAATAGCCCGACACATCAGAATGTGTGCGGAGGTAGTGGAAGCCTCCGGCGATGCGTAAGCGCAGAGGTAGTGGAAGCCCCCGGCGTGCCGTAGTTTGCGTAGGTGGTGGAGTAGGTGTTGTGAGAGGTGGCATAGGTGGTGTGAGCGGAGGTGGATGATGGTTGCTGCTGATGCTGCTGTACGATCTTCAACTCAGTTCTTCTCCTTTACTCCCCCTTGAGATGATCTCCGTCTTTGGGATCGTCACGTCGTCCGTGGGACGAGTCTGCCTCTGGCGTTGATGATGGTGATGGTGATGTGGTGTGGCGTTGAGTGAGGCAATCATGTGGGATTCTCAGGAGTAGCAGCATTTGGCTTTCCTACAAGTTCATTTCGAAACTTGGAAGAGGCGGAGCAGCATGTGGTGGCGTACGCGTAGGCGTAGGAGTGGTGTCGGTGATGGGACCTTGTCCTTCATAGATCCTCGTGAACTCGAGTGCGGCATGGAATGTGTAAGTTCCTCGCTGATTGCTACGAGTCGGGTCTCCATCACGAACGGGGTAACTAACCAGACGGGGGTCACAAAGACGCTCCGTCTTCACGACATCAAAACGCGTGTCCGATGTGCCGCCTGTTTGCACAGGACAAAGACGGGGTCACTAAGACTTCCCGTTGGCATCATCGATGAGACAGACTCAAACGATTGATGGCCTAGGCTCACGGTTGTGGTGACGTTGGCCGTGCTAGGTCTTCCGCTCTCAGTCACAGAGACATCACCGAGTGAGCAAGTTCACGAAGAACCTGCGGTGCGTAAAGAGTGTTTGTGTCCTAGAAATTGGAAAATTTCGGTGGGTGAGGACACTAGACTCGACGTGGGTGGAAGAGGTGCAGTGAGAGGCGGGGCACTGCATGTTCAACATCAACCGTCTCCAAGTGGGGCGGTGATGGCTAACATGGTTCCTCTTGTGCGAATGAAACAGCTATCTGCGAAAGGATAGCTGAGTGGTTGGAAGGGGTTAATTGCGCGGTTGGACCAGATACCGCGACTTCTACTCGGGAAACGAACGAGTCGTCTCCTGTACCTATGGGCGAGGTCCGGGTTGTGGTGAGATATGACAGAGGAGTGCGATCACGTCGTCGTTGGTTCGCAACTCCTGCAGCGACTTACGTCATCCTCCCGAGATCGTTGATTGGATCTTTGCATGGAGGAGGATGTCGCGCGACCTAGACCTAGATAAGAGGCTAGGGTAGTCTCGTTCCTGGGTTAGGATCAGGGGGTTTCACCGATCCATAGGAACTGTGGGGGCGTGGCGTGATCGCGTTGAATGGCGACCACGAGCGATGTCGATAAGGGTGACCCAAAACTGCTGATCAGACACTTCATGGACTAGTCTGGTGGAAGGTGAGGGCGTAGTGAAGAGCATGGTGGCAGAGGACGTCTCCATGTAGCACACCATGATGGAATGGATGGCAGTGGGTGGACGGTGGAGTCTGGAACCTGAGATCCACATCGTCTAAGCATCGAGATTGGATGGCGCGCCCACTGATGGTTGGTTGATCTCTTGTCAACCCTTCTTTGTAGGTCCGGGTTCTGCACGGTTTTGTACAGAAGTCATGATGGTTGCTCGCCTCTCTGACATCCCTTCATGCACGTGGAGCAACCCGTGTAACGTGCAAGATGGGGTTGATTGCTCGCAGTGCATACCGGTCATGAATGTCGAGCAACCCATGTACCATTCATGCCGGGGAGTGGTTGCTCACGTCGTGTACCAGTCATGTATGTGGAGCAACCCGGGTACCATACATGATGGGTGTGTGAAATTGGCATTTGGAAATTCCGCTCCGAAAAGTTTGGGGGTGACCTAAACTTTTTCTATAATGTGCCAATACCGTCCTAGGTCGATTGTTGGGTACGGTGATCGTTGCCGCGTTTTGGATTTGCCTTCAAAAATTTCACAAAAACGTCGTCTATACCGAATATTTTGGCCCAGAAAAATTTATTTCGGAAAATTTTAAAAAGTGTAAAATAGACGAAGTCCAAATTTTTCTCTATCTAATGATATAAAAAATTTCAACCCAATTTTTTTTTTTTTAAACCTTATTTAATCCGAAGGGGCGCCAGAATTTTTTGGTGGTAAAAAACGTTTAAGTGTATTTTTAAAGAGTGATTTTGCAAGATTTGAAGCCAAAAATCGGGTTTGGATCAAGTTTAAAGGTCGGGGTGCAAATTTCTCGGGGGGTGCGAAAAATGATGTGTGAAAATGTGCGAAAAATGTTGACCCGAGAAATTTCGTTGAGAGAGTGAGTCGCAAAAACTTCGAAGTTCCGGAAAATTTCTCAGGTTGAAAAAATTTCTCAGTTTTAAAAATTTCTCAGGTTGAAAAATTCGCGGGTTGAGAAAAAGCAGCTGTGTGAGAGAGACTGCGAAAAAATCGTGAAGTGTAAACTGAGAATGTTTCGCAACTGAAAAGTTTCTCGGATAGAAATTTCTCAGCCTGAGAAAGAAAATTTCTCGGTTTCGAAATTTCTTAACCTGGAAAAGAAAATTTCTCGGTTTCGAAATTTCTCAGCCTGAGAAAGAAAGTTTCTCGGTTTCGAAATTTCTCTGCCTGTGAAAGAAAGTTTCTCGGTTTCGAAATTTCTCAGCCTGAGAAAAAAAATTTCTCGACCAAGAACAATGTACTGTTGGATAGGCTGCGCGACTTATACCAGAAAAATCAACTCGTTTTCGCTCAAATCTCACTCAAAATCGACGAAACTTGTTCCAAAACTTCAGAAAGGCATTCCTAAACACATAATCAACCTTTCGGATGTCTAAAAACAACAAAACGAGGTTGAAGTCGCCCAAAAACTGAAAGTGACGAAAAATATTTTCAAGCAATTTTCACTCAAATCTTGCTTAAAACACGCAAATCCGGTTGCGTTGGGCTCTGATACCAATTGTTGGTCCGAGTTTCACCCAAACGAACAACTTCGGACGGATTAAACACGCCTAATAGATCGGAATCGAGAACGAGCGTGGCGCTTGGTGGTGTTCTTGCGGAGACTCTCTCACTCTAACATATGTTTATTTTCTCTACACACACAAGCACACCTAACTATGTGTTAGGGTTTTAGTATTTATACCACAAGTTGCTATAAAATACTTGGGCCCTTGTGTAAGCCCATTACAAAATAGCTACGGGCTAGCCCATTACGACCTAGCCCAAATTAAAAGCTAACCAACAAAGATAATATAATGAAATTGAACACTACAAAATATTTCCTAACAACGTACAAACCCTTCAACTGTGTCCCGATCGAGTGAGAGTCATGGTCTATGTCAAACTCATTGAACTCGATCCTACGATGAAACGGAGACTAGGCAAATTACCAAACTACCCTCCATGTCTCACATGAGTTAGTTCAATACCTTGGACAAGGATTTCTTAAATTCCCGTTACCGTCCACATAAGACAGTTGTCTCGGTTACCTACGAAACTGTGAATCAGTACTTTGGCGGTATGAACCCAACAATCACCAATCGTTATCAAGACCGCATTTGGCCCGCTGACACCATTGATAATCGAGACTTCGAAGTCAATGTAACGACCCTCACTTCTAATAAATACTTTGGCGGATTTTCGCAACGTAAGTCGCGGAAGACCGACCCGTCTACCTAATTTTTTTTTAAATAAAATATATTAAATCAGCACACATCTCGCAAAGTCATATTTTACAATATACGCACCACCCGCATACGTTTTATCATACAGAGACCGTAGCCTATTATTTTTATTATACAAAGACTATCGGTCCAAAACACAACAATACCCTAACGTCGCTCCACAGGTCGCATCCATGTACCGCCCTGCCCTCAAAAGTCCGTGGAGTCACCGCCAACAGCCCGCCTAGTCGCGATGCGTATCAACGCCGGACTCGTATGTACCTACAACACGTAAACTGAGCTCCTTGCCCAGTAGGTGAAAATATGCATGTATGCAACGTGCGCTCACACCCATTCCCGAATACCTCACAATAAACGCACGTTTGACTTTTTTCGCTCTTCCGAATCCTATCATAATCAAACACGACAGGGCCCTAGGCTAGACTAGGCACCTCGCGCAACCCATTTAAGGAAGGAGTCAAGAGATAGGCTCTCGAGCAGCCCCCGGCTCTCTCCCGAGACGTCTACCTGCCCCGGCGATGCCTACGCTGGTAGCATCCTCCCCGAGCAAACTCTACCAAGTCGTCTCTTCCGCCAAAAGACTCTCTTAAGAGAAGTCTCGACAGTATAACTGTCAGGTGCACTAGACTATCCTCAAACTCTACCACGAGTCAACTGCCAATATCGGCACAACCTACCCCACTCACGAACACCATAAGGTGCCACCGCGTTACCACGGTCAATCCGCTTACCATGCAAACGTGAAATGCAAATGATAATGTATGCTAAACTCACATATAAAGATAATTAGAATTCACGTAAAACACATAGTCATCAAAGCACAGAATCACATAAATATCACATAATAATTCATAACGTTTACGTGCCGTAGGTGAGTTTCACCTACCTGTCCTCCCGATAAAATCAGTCTAAATGTCTGGTAAGTTCCCTAACGTGTCGAATATCTGAGGAAAATATCATCACATAAATATAAATGCTAAGTCACGTAGATATAAAATTTCTCATTTCCTAAATGTTGAAAACTTTAAAATGTCTAAAACCTAATGCACTTGTCGAATGTTTAATATACATAAAAGGAAATGTTGATATTAGTTAGCGTAAAATATATACTGAACTAATCACTTAAGATATCATAAAAAAAAAAATCCACCTAACTTTCCCATACAATAATCACGTAAAGTTCCCCCAATATTGCATCACGAAACTTCACTTAATTTGATACAACCCCTATTTATAATTCACTATACTTACTGAAAACTATATAGCACCAAAACATCTACTAACCAATTACTTATGGAAGTACCGAAAATTATCATGTACTTAGCAAGCTATGTCAAACCCTAAAAACACCAAATACCCTAACATACTAAAACCCTCGCCAAAAACTTTCACAAGTTGCAACTTCTTGAAGCACACAAATCGTTCTGTACCCATACATACAATAACAGAAACTCTCCCATTGGAAATAATAATCACAGTTTCGAAAAGAATTCTATACTGTCACTATGTACTTCCCACATGAGAAGTTCAGAAAATATTCCTAATTCATACCCATATTGACACAACACCACACGTTAGCTACACTTGTATTACCATTCTCTAAATACTCCATCATGACTAATGTTGAACAATATTCATATAAGCTCCCACGCACCATTTCAAAAATTCTTGAATTAATCCCAATCACAAAAACACCATATGCTTCCCCTTAAACCCTTATTAGAATAACGTAATCTCTTATTCATACTCACCAAAAACAGATCACAACTACTCTAATAATCATAATCACGTAACCTACATAAATCACATATATCACGTAAAACATATCGAATACATAGCACAAAGGTATTTACATGTTGTAGATAAAAATTTCACCTACCTCTCTTCCCAAAAATATAAGCTGATCCAGGTATTAAGCTAACTGAAATTCTCTTTGCTCTCCCTTGTGTTCGAAGGTTCATCCCCTTTTTATTTCCCTTTTAGTTTTCGTATAGCTTCCCCAAGTTCTCTCTAATTAAATTGGTTTGGGATATATATTAAGAGTTTTTAGTGACTTGACCACACTAGGAAATGACTGAGTTTTATCTCATGAGTAAGCAATCTTCACTCCTTCCATAGATTATTTTATTAACCTCTCTTAATCATTCTCATCTCTTAACGTGATATGTCATTTTCCACATTTGATTCAACAATTAATGTCCTTTAGTATTTTATTATTTTGTCCACATCATCTTTGTCCCTTAATATTGAGTAAGAAACTTTCGCCTTGTTTCTTGTGTTTGTTCTTGTAATCATTCTACCTAATAAAGCATTAGATATATATATTAAAGCTGTGATAGATCTACTTAACAAAGTGATGATAATTATGAGACAAGTGAACGAGATTTCCATATTGGATTAGGTAAGTCATTTTCTTATATTAGTTTATTTTGTTAATCATCTCAATAGTCATTAATAATATATATATATATGTATAGAGAAAGACCTAGAGTAACGTTATTGTTCATATATGTATACATATTTATTTATTATTTAATTTATTATTTCATTCTTTTTCCTTAAAATTATTTATTAATATTTATTAGGTCATAGTATTTATGCAAACCATCTTTTCGGCCTACTTAATTTTGGTTTTCAAATTAATTGATAATGGCCTTTTCAGTCTTGAGTTGGGCCTTAGTCATAAGATTGAATCTATTAAATGTTTAATTGGACTCCAAACGTTATTCGGCTCTTACACGGAGTTCTTTATGAATTATTTATCTTTAATATTTTATCCACTAATTATCTAGTTTCTTTGTCGTAATCCCGCTTTAAAAGTTTCGGGTATTACATTGTGGGCATGTGACGCCCGGGGCCGAAGAGGGCGGGGAGTGATCGCCGGTGCCAGGGTGCACGGACAAGGAGCGGCTCCTGGCAGGCTTCTAGGCGAAGGGGTACATGAACGAACCGATCCGACACTCGAATGAGAGGGGATCCTGAGACTGACAATGTATGGGCGTGTCAGGCTAAGAATCGTACAATAGAATTGATAGTACTACTCATATCACCAAGGTCGACCTACCTTTTCGGGAGTCCATCCGAAAGAACTTCGAAGTTAAGCGTGCTTGACTTGAAGCAATCTTAGGATGGGTGACCCCCTGGGAAGTTTGCCCAGGGTGCGTGTGAGCGAGGACGAAGCACGCTGAAAGGTTAAATGGGGGTATAGTGGGACCAGACTATCAATCGGAGTGTGGTGGGCCCAACCCCACAGGTCCCGGTAGGGACGGATGCTACAGTGACACCCGGTATGGGACGGGTCGTTCAGGTGGTATCAGAGCAAAACCTCTCGCAGTACGGTGCTGGTTCGGGGACGAACCAGGCGGAAGCTGGTGGGCATGTGACGCCCGGGGCCGAAGAGGGCGGGGAGTGATCGCCGGTGCCAGCGTGCACGGACAAGGAGCGGCTCCTGGCAGGCTTCTAGGCGAAGGGGTACATGAACGAACCGATCCGACACCCGAATGAGAGGGGATCTTGAGACTGACAATGTATGGGCGTGTCAGGCTAAGAATCGTATAATAGAATTGATAGTACTACTCATATCACCAAGGTCGACCTACCTTTTCGGGAGTCCATCCGAAAGAACTTCGAAGTTAAGCGTGCTTGACTTGAAGCAATCTTAGGATGGGTGATCCCCTGGGAAGTTTGCCCAGGGTGCGTGTGAGCGAGGACGAAGCACGCTGAAAGGTTAAATGGTGGTACAGTAGGACCAGACTATCAATCGGAGTGTGGTGGGCCCAACCCCACAGGTCCCGGTAGGGACGGATGCTACAGTGACACCCGGTACGGGACGGGTCGTTACAGTCAACTCTGTCAAAGCCCCTTTCGGTCTAAGGTTCACGCAGACTACTATAGTGTTGTCGTTGGTCATTGATACTCCTTGAGTAACAAGCCACGTTTGACCGTACGACTCGTGAGACAGTGTCCATGAAACGATTCAATCCCCTGATTCGACTCGTATCACAAGTCGTGACCTCCACTTCCAAGCGGGAAATCGACACACGATAGGTCATCGACAAATAATCCGTAATGGTTATCCAACACCCAACTGGAGCCTAAGACTTACGGACATTTAAAGTTTGAGGTTAAGAGTCCACTTGTGCCTTCCTCTCTCGTGCCCATCGAGAACAGTGACTCAACTCGACACATTTAGATTTGTTCATTTATTACTTTACCTGATGCTAACTGAAGAACTCATATATCCAATAAACGAACAATGCCTTTATTAAACACACTAAAAAATATCTTATTACACAAAAAGTCGAATGATAAATAGGCTAATGCCCGGTGGCGACCCTACGTTTCTTAATACGATTAGGGGCGAATTTTCGCAACGTAAGTCGCGGAAGACCCGTCCAACAAAAACATTTCCTAAATAATTTACAACAAAATATAATTTACATAGTCAGACTATACAAATGTCGTAGCCCCAAAAGTCAAAACCCTAGCGTCGCTCCACAGGTCTTCATCCATGTACCACCCCGCCCTTAAAAAGTCCGTGGAGCACCGCCACCAGCCGCCTCAGCCTTGACGCATGTCAGCGTCAGACTCAGTACCTACAACACGTAATCAGTGAGTGATTTGCCCAGTAGGTGAATAAAATTCATATGCAAGTGTGCACTCAATCCCAATTCCAATGTCTCACATGGCAATGCACACTCTTTCTTTTCCAACATTCCTATCGCATATCAAATAACACAGGGCCCTAGGTTAGGCTCACGCACGCAATACATATCATGGGTGGTCACGTGATCACACCGAATCCAACATCATGGGTGGTTAAACCCGTATCCGTAAGTCATGGGCGATAACACCCGTATCCATATATATATATATATATATCATGGGTGATAACACCCGTATCCCTTCTGGCGGTATGCACCTCGAACCGACCATGTCCGAGTAGATAGATCGATCACGTCTGTCTCCGCCAGGTATTCTGTGAGCCTAACAAGTCACAAATACTCTCAATCTACCCCACTTAACAATACGTCGAATCATCACCGTTTTAATACGGTGGAAATCATCTCTCAATCTGATGTGATATGCACATGCCATGCATATAATCATAATAACACATGAAAACATGGTCCGCGTGAAATGTCTGTAAAACCCGTAAAACACGTAAATCACGTAAATCACATAAATCATCGAACTACATAAGAGCACATAAATCACATGTGTGTTTACGCAATGTAGATGAATGATCCACCTACCCGTCCTCCTGCTAAAATCTGTCACGAAGTTTGGTGGAATCTCTAACGGTCTATACTCTGAACATATAGTTATAATCAGATAAGTGCTAATTTTCGAACTATACTGGTCTAAAATAATTAACTTGCAATACTGAATTTAGCACGTCAATGGTCATCCCGCAAAAACCATTACTGATTCGCGAACCTCATCTGATTCGCGAAGGGCTCATAGTTCGCGAAAGTCTTAGGACTCACGAAGTTCATTCGGCCCGCGAAAGGCTTATGATTCGCGAACCAGGCCGCGAAATAGTCTGGCCCGCGAAAAGTTTACAATTCGCGAAACCCTTCGACCCGCGAAGTAGCCCGCGAAATATACCGACCCGTGAAATAAGTTGATTCGCGAAATGGCCCGCGAACCTTATCTCCTAGCCTAATTCGCGAATCTCCATGGCCTGCGAAATCAACTTTTCTCACACAGGCTTAAGCCCGCGAAAGTTTTCGACCCGCGAAAACCATTATTGACCCGTAAAACTTCACTCCCCCATCGCGAAGTTAATTCACGAACTCGACTGACTCGCAAAACATACTTACGATTCACACAAATCCAATAACAGTAGTTCTTTCGAAATTCTTCCAAAACCCCTAAAGAACAGTACTAATTTAAAATCACCAAAATCATTATATCACCATAGTTACATTTGTAAATTATGCTAATTTCAGAAACTAATACGTTCTAAAACATTAGTCCTTAGCAGACATATTATACCTCTAAAGTAATCAAAGCTCACAACTAGTAACTTAACACCCATGTAATCACGTAAATATATATGTATATATACATATATTTTGAAGACATATATAAACAAGCATATTAAGTTCGAAGACCTTAGCATACCTTGAATTATCAAGTGTCTTAGGCTTGTTGAAACTCACTTTCTTCTCTAAGTTTTCTTTTGTGTTTCCCTCCTCATATGAGGGTTTTCTTATATTGATCTTTGATATAAGCTATGTATTAAGATAAGTATTATAGTTGTCGATATTTGTGTAGGATTTGACAAGTTGGTGAATCCCATTTCCTCAAGCCTAAGCAACGTGACTATTAAAGTTCATCTTTGGAAAAATTTGGGCTTTTGGGCCTAAGTTCAAGGCTAGGTTTAGCCTAATATTATAAATCAAAATCCCTACATTATTATTTTATCAAATAAATTCAATATTATACGTCTTTATTATTATTATTTTCAGATATTCTTTGCCTAAATTTTTAATACCAATCTGAAACTATAATCGTTTCAAGACTTTATTAATTTACTCTAATCTTAAATCCCAAAAGTACATAATGAATTACATCAAAATCCCGTATTAAAATTTACGGGTATTACATGCCCTAGACAATCTAATCCTCGTATCGCATTCGAGGGCATATTCCTAACAATCTCCCACTTGAACTCAATGCCATACGCTAAGGTATCTCATACCTTTCTCCTCGAGATGTCTAAGAAGCGTTGCTCGTAAAAAAAGGCCAATGGTGACTATGGGTCGCTCATACTTTCTTTCTATATGTTTGGACCTACTGTGTGATCTCGGTTCTTCCGCCTGAGAAATAGCCAGTATGCTCACACCACAATGGCAATGGCATATCTGCTACGAAAACGACACCAAGTTCTTCCACGAACTTTCTCATCCAAACACCTTCCTTAGCTGCCTCTGAGGCCGCTATATACTCTGCAGTAGTGCTCTGTTTAGAACGTTTCCGAGACACTGCTCCACCGTTGAGCGTAAAGACGAATTCTGAAGTGGATTTTCAGTTATCTACGTCTGACTGGAAATCTTAATCCGTATACCCTTCCACTTCCAATCCTCCATTACCATAGACCAGCATCATATCCTTAGTCCGTCTGAGGTACTTGAGGATATTCTTGACTACTGTCCAATGTTCCTTACCAGGGTTAACCTGAAACAAACTGACTACGCTCACAGCGTACGCCAAGTCAGGTCGCGTGCAAAGCATCGGGTACATCAAGCTACCCAATGCGGATGCATAAGGGATTCCACTCATCTCTTTCTGCTCCAACTCACTTTGAGGGCTCATAGCCTTGGAAAGGTGAATCCCATGTCGCACAGACAGGAACCCTTTCTTAGAGTTGTCCATATTATATCGCTCAGGACCTTCTCTAAGTAAGGGGCCTGTGAGAGACCTAACATACGATTCGCTCGATCTCTATAAAGGTGAATACCAAAGATATAGGTAGCTCCTCCCAACTCTTTAATGGAAAATTCAGTCGAAAGCCACGCTTTCACCACTAGGAGCATCCCGATATCATGTCCTGTCCAAAGGACGGCATACAAGTACTATACGAGGAAGGATATCTAACTCCCACTACTTTTCTTGTCGACGCAAGGATCTTCATTCCTTATGAATCCGTAGTCTTTTACTTCATCAAAACCGAAGGTTCCAGAATTTAGGCTCGTATTAATTTGCACACATTATGAGCATATCCTTGTGATGTAAAATCGTCGGGCTGTTCCACATATATTCCCTCTTTGAGGTATTTGTTAAGGAACTACGTTTTCACATCCGTCTGCTAGACCTCACACTTATAGTGTGCTGCTATTGCAATCATGGTTATAATCGATTTCATCATTGCACCAGGTGAAAGGTTTTCCTCACAGTCAATGACCTAAGTTTGACTGAAACCTTTTGCTACGAGCCCAGCTCCGTACGTCTCAATCAGTTTGTTTGTGCATAGGAATCATTTATCTTGCATAGCCTTAAGCCATCTCAATCTTTTCCATCATTGCGTTGTCAAAGGTAGTGGGATTGTCTCCGACGTTCCCTTCCTTCGCAGCAACCTCGTGCTCAATGTGGACCATCTCGTATCTCTCAGCCTGGCGAGATACTCTACCTGACCTGCACAACTCAGTTTGCATCTTGGACTGCTCTACGGTGTCACCCGACACTTGAATATGTGAAAGCGCTTCTGACGACTCTCCAAGATTACTTTGCGACCCGCTCCACCTTCTCGAACGAACTCTTCTTCGAGATAGTGATCCTGAAGGCCTAAAATGATTCTCTGATCGTCGTGGAAGTAAAACTAGTATCCCATGGAAGCCTCAGAATACCCGACAAAACATCCTTTCACAGTCTTCGATTCCAGTTTATCTGTCTTGAGCTTTTTCACGAATGCGGGGCAACCCCAAATTCTAATGTGATTTAAGCTCGCTTTTCGTCCTGTCCATATCTGATACAGAATACGATCGACAGACTTTGTAGGACATCTATTCAGAATGTACAGCTGTCAACAGAGCATGACCCCACAACGATATGGGCAGGTCTGTATAGCTCAGCATAGATCGCTGTATTCGGACACACCATTCAACTACGGTGTTCTGGGCGGTGTCATCTGTGAAATGATCCCGTTCTCTTTCAAGAACTCGTCAAACTCGAGGCTCATGTATTCACCGCCTCGATATGATCAAACGACTTTAATGCTCTTTCCAGTCTGATTTTCCACCAAAGCCTTGTACTCTTTGAACCATTCAAAAGTATCAGACTTGTGTTTCATGCGATACACCTTGCCGAAGCGAGAGTGATCATCAGTGAAGGTGGCGAAATAATGGAAGTTACCGCAAGCTGCTACCCCGAACGGTCCGCAAACATCCGTGTGGATCAAACCGAGAAGTTTTGCGGCTCTTGTGAAAGTCCTTGTAAAGGGCGACTTGGTCATCTTTCCAAGGATACAAGATTCGTCTTCTGAGTCTGTGCCGCCGACTACTGGTTCATTACCCAAGCGGCTTAATAATGCCGATTTTCTCCACCTCAAGAATCTTCTGTTCTCCAGCGCGATCGAGTCAATGATGCCACAACAATATCGAGTTCGACTCCAATTTTTGTTTGTTGGTGATTGTATTCACAGTTTTTGTTTTATCTTCGACATTTAGATAATACAATCTATCTACTAAACTTCCGACGCAATCGAACGGCCTCAAAGTCGCTGAACGTCCACCACCTCGTCACCGCCGGGGAGGTCGCCATCCATCAAATGGGTCCTAGTGTTTGCATTTAAGTCTAATCTAATAAGACGGTAAATTACAACACAAGGGGATCATAAGTCACGAGCAACCAGCATAAAACAAATACAACCCATGGGAACGTAACCCTTAACAAATGACCCGGAAACCAAATTCCTAAACCCGCAAGTGTGCCTTAAATTACATTCATAACGAGCACGTTGACAATTAAATGATTACAGAAAGAACAAAAATTGGGCCTCAAATGGGCCAAACCCATTAAAAAGCCCGTTCAGGCTTTGAGCGCGAAGCCCTAACGCAGCTACAGCGACTCAAATCGCTCAGCCATCAAATCACGCCGGAAACCCATGACGGAGAAGGATGCCAGCGGGGATCCCCGGGCGGAGCCTGAACAGCCGTGCCGCCGGCGACAACACACCGCACGCAACGCACGCGTTTTCAGCACTGGGCTGAGTCGTCATGCCGCTGTCGTCCTTGACTGTGGTGTCTCTACCCTTCCGCGTCGGGGTCGTCGCCTCGCTGGGTTCCGGCCGAGCCGGAGTTGCTGTGGCAGAATGTAGTCCGCGGTCGAGGCCACGGACGTTCTTCCTATGCCGCTGCACCTTGCGGCGACACTCCCCTGGGTCAGTGCCGCAGCCACCATGGCCGGCGTCAGACCCAGGGTTCGAGGAGTATCAGGCCAGCTCGAAGCAGACAGATCCCGCGGTTGTAGTGCGCTGCAGCGCGAGAAGCCCGCGCGCAAAATTTGCTGCTCAGGTCCGTCCGCCGCGGGGTCCCAGTCCGGTTTGTGGTTTCTCGTCGGTCCGTACCGCACGAGTCGGTGGCCGTGGATTGGCAAATAACGCCTTGAGCAGCCCAACAACGGTCAAACCGCGTCAGTGTTTCGATCATTTCCAAGCGGCTCGTTTCACTGTTGGTTAGATGTGTACCGAAGACGCCACACCCCCGGATACGGTGCGGAACAAAAACTTTTCGGATTTCCCAATTGCCCTCGTAACTCGGATCAGAATAGTAACACATATTGCACGCAATAGGGCGGGTCGAACCCATAGAGATTTACCAGTTGAAGCGAGTGGCAGCACCTCGTCCTTTTCTTCAAGACTACGTCGATGGTGGTGGATGGCACTAGATCGTCACGCCGACCTCGCAGTGTACCACGGAATCAATTCTCTAAAGATAGCTAGAGAGAACTGATCCGTCGCGTGGGAGAAGGGTATGTGCGTTTTGTAGACTTTTTTGGTCCAAATGTTTATGAGAGTTTTGATTATTCCAAGTAATCATGTATGATGGGGGTACAATTTAGAAAACTCGATATGTATGACTTATGATGTTTAAGTATGTGAAAATATTCGATTAAGTGCTTCAATATGATTTAAATCGGTAAGAAAATCGAGTATACGTGATTTTGCTTAACTGGAATATTGCTGCGATCACCTGGATATGAGCCGTTTCGCATGAATGGAATCTCACTGAGTGCTATATATGGAAATTATACTATGTTGAGTGATATGTGAACTGTCTGCGAGAATAAGTTATTTTAGGAAAGAATATCGAAGTGATCACCTATGAACGACTGTATGCTATATATATGGAAAAGATATTCTGATTTAGATGTACATGTGATTGAGTTATTTTAGGAAAGAATATCACTGTGATCACCCGGATATGATTAAGCTATATATGGAAAATATATTCTGATTATGTGGTATTATGCTGATTGATTTAATATATGGAATGTGCTGACAAACGGATGAGATTACCCTGGAATGAAAGTAAATCTGCGGTATTTATGGTAAGTGATCATGCATGACCGTTGAGCTTAATTGGTTTATTCTTGGCATGATTCATTGAGTTATTGCACGTGATTAATGAGCTTTATCTTGCATATTCTGTGCTTGACTTTCCTTGTGAAGTGAAGAAACAATTATTGGTCTATATAGAATAAAATCGCTTCAAGTTGAAGGGTACGAAACGAACACACAAGCCATCGAATTCCTTAGCGTTTTGAGCTTTACTTTGCGAATAATTCGTAGTTTGTGTTGAGCCTAAATTTGCAAATATGTACCCTTTGAGCGATCTTTAGCAACACCCAATCCTAAACCTTAGTCTTCGGACGTGTTGAGCGCACAAAGGAGCACGAGGAGTCTTTCGCACGTGGAGGGACGAATTTCGTGGATTTGGTGGTCCTTCGGTAGCAATCTGCATCCAGTCGGGGAATTGGTTTCCTGGGTAAATGACGTGGATCGAAACTTCGTCAGCCTAGAACGAGGTCTAGTATCCATAGTGTTTCGATTGTGTACGGGTCAATCATTTTGTAACCAGAACCGGTAATACTTATTGATTGATTGGAATTCTTGGGGAGATCACACCCCAAATGACAGGATTAAACCCCAGTTGGGGAAATAACCTTTATAAAAATCCCGTCTCATTTTACTTTCTGCTATTTACTTTTCTGTGAGACAAACCGGGAACACCAGCAAATAACTGGGTGATATCGTTGAAACGAGTTCTGAAAATACCGTGATATTTTGTGAAACAGGATTAGGGAGATAACGTTGATACTCGTACTGCTTTCCGAGAAATATCATACTCTGCATATATCTTCTGAAAAGTATTTTTCAAAGGAGAACAAGCAAAAACTTTTTATAACCTAATTCACCCCCCCCCCCCCCTTAGGCATATTTTACACTTCATTTGGTATCAGAGCGGGTTGCTCAACGAAAGGCCTAACACCTGAGTTAAGATCTAATGGCTTTTTCGAGTTTTGATGTATTTGCATAGGGTCAATCCCACTCCAGGCCGCCTCTCTTTGATGGGACGAACTACACAGTGTGGAAGAATCGTATGATCGAGTTTCTGATCGCTGTTGACTATGATCTTTGGGAGACAATCAGCAATGGACCATATGCGGCTAACAAAACCGATGGAACCTCAAAGGACGCTAAAAATTATACTGCTGATCACAAAAAGGGAATCACGCGAAACGCAAAGGCAAAAAACATGCTCGCATGCGCACTCACACGAGAATAATACATTCGGGTTAGTTCCTGCTCATCGGCAAAGGCTATGTGGGATATGCTCCAAGTTACTCTTGAAGGAACCCAACGAGTTGTGCAAGAAAGACTGGCTCTGCTCACCCATCAGTTTGAACTGTTCTCGATGGAATCTAACGAGAATATAAGCCAGATGTATGCCAGATTCATGGAAATCATCAACCAAATGTTTTTTCTCGGAAAGTAGGTTCCTGACAGTGAACAAGTCAGAAAGATACTGAGATCACTGCCACGAGAATGGAATGCCAAGGTTACTACCATCTACGAAGCAAAGGATCTAGAAGCACTGAGCATCTCCGAACTGATTGGATCTCTTATCTCCTACGAGATGATTGAAACGTCAATGAATGAGAAGTCGCAAAACAAAAATCAGAAGTCTATCGCATTCAAATCCAACCAAGAAGAATCTGATTCTGACGATGAACGAGAAAAGGCCTAATGAACGACCTAGCCATGCTTACAAAGAGATTCGAAAGATTCGAACAGAAAAGGAGATTCAAAGGGAACTCCGGCAAATTCCAGAACAAAAACAAGGGAATCTCCACGTCCGGGAAAATATTCAGAAATGCTTCCGGTGCAACAAACCAGGCCATTATGCACATGAATGCCTAACAAATAACGATGAGAAACCAAAGAAGCAGAAGGCCATGGTGACAGAATCTAACGACTCTGAAATGGAAGAAAGCGAGGACGAGGATCACGCTTATATGGCTGACGAGGATCAGGTATCTCGTTCTTCCTCCATTGAGAAAATTCATATCCTAAATAGTTTATATAGTTATGAAAGTGACTCATCTGTTTCTGATATAGAAGAAAGTTAGGGAGATTTGTGTAGGTTACTTCAAAAAGCAGAGAGAAACATTAAGTCACTAAATTCCTTGAATAAGGAACTGATAAAGCAGCGAGATGGCCTAGCTAAGGAGAAACATGAGGCTGATCTAGAGATCTCACGTTTGAAAGGAGAGTTAGTTATTGCTGAGAAAGAGGGAACTCCATGTGACTGTGAAAAATTAGAAAAGAAAAACAGTGACTTATCTAGAGATATCGTAGAACTCAGAAATTCCTTAGATAGAGAAAAACAGAACTGATAGACTACTTGAGGGTAAGCAAAACCCAGATATGTTGTTAAGTATTCCTAGGAATGTTGGTAAGTCAGGGATAGGGTCTTCCACTGAAATAAAGCATGCTAAACATTCGGTGCCTAAGCTTAAATGTTTCTGCTGTGGTAGAAATGGTCATTATGCATACAACTGTCCTTTAAAGAAAGTTGATAAAGCTAAGTATGTCTGGAGACCTAAGAAGTCACCTGTAAATGCCACTAACCTATCTGATTGTAACAGTAGATCACCGTCTATGCAGAATGATATCTCATATGTTAACAGAAGTTATTTCCTCGCTAACATGTTAGGACCCAAAAGAAATTGGGTACCTCAGAAGAGTATTTCTTTCTACAGGTACAAAGGAGGAATTCCAGCAAGAAACACCGGTGGTATCTCGACAGCGGGTGCTCCCGCCACATGACGGGTGATATAGGTAATTATGTGTCGTTAAAGGCGGTCGATGGACGTTTCGTACGCTAACGACGCAAAAGCCAAAATCGTAGGAGTTGGTACTGTTGTAACAATTTAAATATCACTATAGATAACGTATGGTTTGTTAGGAACTTAGAACATAATTTAATTAGCATTAGCAAACTATGTGATGATGGACATACCGTAGCTTTCGTCAAAGACAAGTGCTTTGTCAAAAAGGGTGATGAGATTGTGTTTAGTGCGTCTAGACATGGTAACATTTATTGTATCACTCTGGATGATATTGCTAAGCAGAACGTCAAGTGTCTAGCAGTTACGCAGGATATCACATGGTTATGGCACAGACGGTTGGGACATGCCAACATGGAACTGATGTCGCACACATCATGCAATGAATTGGTAATAGGTATTCCAGATATGAAAGCCACCAAGGACATAATTTGCAAAGCGTGCCAAATGGGAAAACAGACCAAGACGTCCTTCAAACCTAAGAATGTGATATCTACGTTCAGACCACTGGAACTGCTGCATCTTGCCCTTTTTGGTCGGGTACAGGTTATTTCATTGAAAGGTAAACGATATGCCTTCGTTATCGTAGACGACTATACTAGGTACACATGGATCTTATTTCTTGCGCACAAAAGTGAGGCTTTAGATAATCTTGCGCCACTGATTAAGAAGGTAGAAAATGAGAAAGAGATGAAAGTCCGTAAGATTAAGAGTGATAACGGTCTAGAATTTGATAGTAAATCATTTGCATCTTTTTGTAATGAAAATGGTTATAGTCATAATTTTTCAGCCCCTATTATGCCTCAACAGAAAGGAATGGTCAAGAGGAAGAATAGAGTATTACAAGAAATGGCTAGGACTATGCTGAGCGAATATAATACCCCAAAACATTTTTGGGCCGAAGCTGTTAGTACGGCTTGTTACGTCTCGAATAGGAATGATAATATCCATAGTGTTTCGGTTGTGTACGGGTCAATCATTTTGTAACCAGAACCAGTAATACTTAGTGATTGATTGGAACCCTTGGGGATCACACCTCAAGGACATGATTAAACCCCAGTTGGGGATATAACCTTATAAAAATCCCGTCTCACTTTACTTTCTGCTATTTACTTTTCTGTGAGACAAACCGGGAACACCAGCAAATAACTAGGTGATATCGTTGAAACGAGTTCTGAAAATAACGTAATATTTTGTGAAACAAGATTAGGGAGATAACGTTGATACTCGTACTGCTTTCCGAGAAATATCATAATTTGCATATATCTTCTTAAAGAAAAGTATATTTCAAAGGAGAACAAGCCAAAACTTTTTATAGCCTAATTCACCCCTCCCCCCCCCCCCCCCCCTCTTAGGCATATTTTACACTTTACGTTCGGTGTGTGCTTTTGTGCCTTAGCAATTTCAAAAATTAGCTTCTAAAATACAAAATAGGGCTGCCCTCTATGAGCTCGAAACTTTCACCCCAATCCAGGGTTGAAATTTCGAATTTCTTATAGGTTTGTGAGATTTTTGCTATTTTTATCTCTCCTTTTTTTAATTCAAAATTCATATAAGGATACTTAACATAATCAGACAACTAACTTAAATACCAAGTCAAACTAATTATCTTTAAACATGGTATTAAAATTCGAAATTTAAGTCTAGATTAATTTCAAAATTTTCAACTTAAAATAAATAATATTCCAAATATATTTTTTCCATATTTATATTTGATTTTCGAAATTACTTCCCAAGGTATAATTCAAAAATCAGCTTAGGATTAAATTCCAATTTTACCCTCAAGCCTTTTAAGCACTTGGCCAAGCCCAAGTCATTAAATTAATTTCAAACGAAGTCCGACTTTGGTCCATTAAACGGCCCGAGGCCCACTAAGGCGCGGCCCAATGGCCCAAGGCCCGTCAAGGCCTAAAACACTTTCTTTCCTTATCAGTACACGTTGATGATCCTTTTTACGCCCGACTCTCTACGTTCGACTCAATCGGCATGGGAGGAATCCAAGAGTCCGATAGTTACCTAGCCAATCCCGCAGTACCGCACATTAACCCGATTAGAGTGCGAAGAGTCCGGTAGTTAAGCCTTCATTCTAGAACCTTACTATAGATTATAATACTAGGTACAAACCCTTCAGCTGTATCACGATCGAGTGAGAGTCATGGTCTATGTCAAACTCACTGAACTCGATTCTATGATGAAATGGAGATGAGGCAAATTACCAAACCACCCTCCATGTCTCACATGAGTTAGTTCAATACCTTGGCCAAGGATTTCGTAATTTCCCGTCGCTGTCACATAGGACACTTGTCTCGATTACTTACGAGACTGTGAATCCGTACTTGGTGGTCTGAGCCCGGCAATCAGAAATCGTTATCAAGACCGAATCTGGCCCGTTGACCCATGCAACAGCAAATCGGGTCGAGGGGAACCAGTGACAGTCGATACTTCGAAGTCAACTCCGTCAAAGCCCCTTTCGGTCTAAGGTTCACGCAGAGTACTACAGTGTTGTCGTCGGTCATTGACACTCCTTGAGTAATGAGCCATGTTCGACCATACGACCGGTGAGTCAGTGTCAATGAAATGATTCAATCCATTGATTCGACTCGTATCACAAATCATGACCTCCGCTTCCAAGCGGGCTATCGGTATACGATAGGTACTCGACAAATAAGCCGTAATTGATTATCCAGCACCCAACTGGACCATAAGGCTTACGGACTTTTAATGTTCGAGGTTAAGAGTCCATCGGTGCCTTCCTCTCTCGTGCCCATCGAGAACAGTGACTCAACTCGATCCATTTGGATTTCTTCATTTATTGCTTTACCGGATGCTAAGTACTCATGTATCCAATAAATGAATAACGCATTTATTAAACACACTAAAAATTCTTATTATATAAGAAGTCGAATGATAAATAAGCTAATGACATTCACAATCCAATCCTCGTATAGCATTCGATGGCATATTCCTAACACTTATGTGACCAATAGGAAACAATTCAATCGAGAAGATCATACTGCTCTTAAAAACGACTTGATTGGGCATATGGCAAAAGTTCGGCACCAATAATTAGATCTGAATCATCTTGTGTATTTTTGTATTTTTTACACATCTATTTGTAGCTTCACTTATCTATTTATAATATTTTTCTTTCAATTGCAATTTTATTTTGTTATTGAGATTGTGGATTATTTTATGTGTATCATTTTTTTAATAATTAAGAACTTTTAATATCATATATATTAATATTTTTTGGACATTTCAAATAATAATAAAAATAATTATAAAATATAAATAAAGTTACTAATAATAAAATAGAGTAATATTATAGATCTAGTTGGGTTGTTGATAAAAATAATAAACTAATACTATAGATTTAAGTGTGTACTTTAGTGATGTTGGATTGTGATATATATGTGTACGTGGAAGAGACAAATTAATTGTTTTATTTTCACAACCAATTATACAATCATTGGTAAACTTAGACGGGGCAATTTCCGTTCAGGCCCTTGTCAGTAGTTTATTTCAGTTTGCAGGCCCTGTCAGAATTTTTATTAGTTTAAAGGACCAACATTTTGTGAATAGTAGAGTTAAGGATGATAAATATGATTTGATGAAAATACCCTTCTTAACATATTATAATAAGAGTTATTATGTTCATTGAGTGAACTGTTATTTTTCATCCATTATCTGTTACTGTGATTCAATATAATGTTATCGACAGAGAATCGAGCCCTGAAATTTCAAATGCCCATCAACCAGCCAGTTTCGGCATGTAAGGTAGGACGTATTGTGGTATTGACGACGCAAGATGTAAGATTTGTAATTGTAGACCTTTTTGGTTCAAATGATTATGAGAGTTTTGATTATTCCAAGTATTATGTATTATAGGGGGTACAATTTAGAAAACTCGATATGTATGATTTATGATGTTTAAGTATGTAAAATTATTCGATTAAGTTCTTAAATGTGATTAAATTGTTAAGATAATCGAATTTGTGTGATCTTGTGCTTAACTGGAATATTGCTGTGATCACCTGGTTATGAACGTTCTCGTATGAATGGAATCTCACTGTGTGCTATATATGGAAAATATACTATGTTGAGTGATATGTGAACTGTGAGATTGAGTTATTTTAGGAAAGAATATCGCTGTGATCACCCGGATATGAAGGAGTATGCTATATATGGAAAAGATATTCTGATTAAGTGCTTACATGTGATTGATTTATTTTAGGAAAGAATATCAATGATATATGACAAGTTACGATTTTTCGCTATTTTTATGTCCTATAAACATGTGTTATTGGTCATATTAAATTAAATTATACATGGATATATTATATAAGTGCATTGCAGATGTCAAAAGCAAGTCACGGAAAAACAGGAGTGAAATGGGCGAATTGCATACACATGACCAGTGGGATCCCTAAAGGATAAAAAGAAGTGAAGACAAAGCAACATTTGAGTTACGCATTTTCTGGCTGTGCTTGATCACGTGTGGTTGGCCCTATCTCAGTCTTTGTTTTCCTATAAATAACTATGGCCACATGAAGCAAAAGGGGGGAAGAAACGTGGAAAGAAACCCGCTAAGCATACACCTCATTTTTCTCACCTCACCAAAAAGCTCTCGAAATTTCTCCTCCAATGAAAACCACACTTCACACATAAGCAGCCCCAAGCCACGCATCAACCCGCAGCCAGACGAAGAGTTATCTCACGCAACGGAGATTCCGACGGAACTAGGCGTGATCCGTTCGTAGTGATAGTCAACGTTCATACATCGTCCTACGCGAAAACAGGAATGTTCACCTCTATCTTTTTCTGTTTTTTGTTTATTAATATGTGTGTTTAAGTTTATTAGGCCGGATTATGATTTCGTATTGATGTTACTCGTATTTTGTTTAATCGTATGAGTTAAGTTACGTGTTCTATATTTCATTTTAATGCTTGCGTATGCCTGATGAACATATGCTTGATTCTTGATTGGTTTATGAGACTGAAAAAGTGATTAGACCGGTTAGAACAATAAATATAGTGCACCACGACGTAAAACCAACCAGAGATGGAATTCGGTTTCGCCCGTGTGGTTTTCGAGACCTTAGGCGCCGAAAGCGTTTAAGTTCGGGAAAATTCATAAAGCCGAATGCGTGTGGGGTAACTACAGTCATATATGAATATAGTTGATTGGTTCACTTTCGCATAGGGTTGCTAGTTACGTGAATAACGGGTAGCACATACGTTAGGAATTTCTACCTTAACTAGATTCGTATTGGTTAAATATAGACGAATGGATGAATACGTAGGATTAATCTGTGCCGAATATGGGCTTTAACAATGCTTGTAGTTAATTGATAAAAACCGTTATCTTTATTTGCACTTTTCTTGAAATCGTCATAAAACAAATCTAAAAAATATAAATAAATATATATACATAATATATATATATATAAATCGCTCCAATCTATATTAAATTTCGGAACAATATCTTAGAACTAATCGAGCTGTCCTCGTGGATCTATACTTGGACTTACGTCCATTTTATACTACTTGCACGACCTAGTACACTTGATAGTATTCGAGCGTGTCAAGTTTTTGGCGCCGTTGCCGGGGACAGTGGTATCATTAATTTTAAGTTTAATTCCGAGTTTAATTTGTTATTATATTTTTATAAAACTTTATTCGATTGTTGTTTTTATTTTTTTTTTCTCTCGTAGTAGAAGCGTTGATAATATTATTTTTATTACAACATCATTTTTTATTTTTATTTTAGCACTATTATTATTATTATTATTATTAATATTATTATTATTATTATTTTTCCTTACGTCACCACTACTTTATATATATATATATATATTTTTTTTTTGAAAAAAATATTATTATTATTATCATTATTATTATTATTATATATAAATATTATTATTTTTAGTATATTATTAGCATATTATTATAATCATCATTTATATATATTTTTTTTACTATTATTACTTTTTTCTTAAGTCATCACTACTTTATTATTATTATTATTATTATTATTATTATTATTATTATTATTATCATTACGGCATTTATTTACGTTGATTTTAAAAACCTTTGCAAATATTATTCGGTGCATTACACGAAGCTCAAATAAGGAACCACTGTTATTTGACGCGGAAATAGAAGCGACGTGCCGACGCAACAACCGAAATCGTAGACGGAAGATGGATGATCAAGAACAAGAACACCACGAGCAACACGATCGCGAGATAGTTGCTCAACGACCCAGATTGCTAAGTAGAGCACTTCCAGGCTATTTTGATGATAACGACCCAATCCTCATTCCCGAAGGACCACACAACCAATTCGAGATAAAACCGGTTATTATACAAATGGTGACCGGCGCAGTACAATTCCACGGGCTGACGAACGAGGATGCGAATTCGCATCATTTGAAATTCTCTCAGATTTGCAAAACTATTAAGTCCTGGCGTTTCTAAAGAAGTGATACGACTAACGTTTTTTCCATTCTCTTTGACAGGAAAGGCATCAGAATGGTTCTCATCCTTGCCACACGCTTCTATTACTAGTTGGGAAGAATTGACGGAATGTTTTCTGGGTAAGTACCACCCATTGTCAAGGACTAGCGAGATTTGAAGCCAACTCGTCAACTTTAAGCAAGAAGGTGGCGAAACTCTAAGCGATGCTTGGACTAGATACAAGAGTCTCCTAAGACAGTGCCCAAACCACAGCATACCCTTGAGCGTTCAAATGCAATCGTTCTTTCTAGGGCTTAGTACACAAAATAAGCGGATCGTCGATGAAGGGTGCGCACGGAATTTTATGGAGTTAGCCGACGAGGACGCACTCCAAGCCATAGAGCGGATTGCAGCCTACCCCCCGAGATATGCGGATCAAGATTTGGATCGACGTAATGCCAGCGTGCATGAGCTAAGTGGATCCATGGAGGCACAAGTAGAGGCCATTTACCGAATGTTGGACGCAATGAAAGGAAAAGAGCCCGAGATAGTTCATCACATCCTAAATAGATCAAGGAACACATACTCTAACACATACAATCCTAGCTGGAGAGATCATCCAAATCTATCTATGGTAACTCAAATTACTTAAAGCCATCAAATTCTCAAAATCATCAAGAACAGGTAACATTTCAAAAACATCAAGGGCAACATGATGCCATTCCATCCAAACAAAAAGCAACTTGGGAGGAAGCATTGGAGAAAGTAGCTGAACTACAAGCATCGCAAACCAATTTGCATGCTGACTTGAGTCGTCGGACAGATGATCGATTTCAGAAGTTGGAAGCTAAAGTAGACACAAATTTCCAGGATATAAATGCATCGATACAGAATCTGGTAAAAACTGTAGGACAACTTGCAAATACGGTGTCTGAACGCAAACAAGGCATACTTCCGAGCGACACCGAGAAGAATCCTAGAGAGTATGCAAAAGCCATCAAGCTAAGGAATGGGAAGACACTCGAGTCAATTCCAGAGACTAAGAAGGCAGACGAAGAAATCAAAACAGATGACGATAAGAACGCATCCACAATCACTGACAATGATGTCTCCGACCAAACCAAAATTAATTCATCATCCTAAAAGAAGGTCGAGCCGCTACCACCAATAAAGATTCGACCTCCATTTCCCGCAGCACTACGAAAGGGGAAACCTGATAAGCAATTTGAGCATTTTATAAATATCTTTAAGAAACTTGAGATAAATATTCCTTGAAGCTCTTTTGCAGATTCAGAAGTACGCCAAGTTCATGAAGGAGCTATTATCGAATCGGAACAAGTTAGAAGAACATGGTACGATAGCCCTCAATGAAGAATGTTCGGCCGTACTACAAAGAAAGCTGCCACCAAAAATCAAGGATAGGGGAAGTTTCTCTATCCCTTGCTCGATAGGCTCGCTTTCATTTACTAATGTTTTACGCGATTTAGGTGCAAGCATTAACTTGTTACCTTTATCTCTTCTTAAGAAGCTAGGTGTCGGCGAGCCGAAGCCTACATCCACGATACTACAGCTAGCGGATAGGTCCATCACATACCCACGAGGAATCGTAGGGGATGTGCTAGTAAAGGTGGAGAACACTACTTCCCAGCTGATTTTGTAGTATTAGACATGGAGGAAGATACAGATATGCCATTGATACTTGGGAGACCATTTTTAAACACGGCAAGAGCTTTAATCGACGTCGGCAATGGTAAACTTATTCTACAAGTAGGGGACGAGAAGGTAGAGTTTGTTGTTTACAAGGCAATGAAACACCCTACGGATGATCATTCATGTTCCTTTATTGATAGTATTGACTCATGTGCTTTTGAGTATTTTAAATTTTTCAGAAACAAAGATGGCTAGAAGCATGTCTAACCGGAGAATCTGTGGATAATCGAGAAGATATGGAGTATGTCATGGCAAGCCTAGAGGCGAATCCTCGTCACCGAAAGTCGATTAAACCGAGAAATGAGCCACTCAATCGACCTTTAGGACAACAACCACGACCATCAATCGAAGAACCTCCGACTTTGGATTTAAAACCCTTACCAGATCTTCTTAAATATCTTTTTCTTGGCACCGCTGATAGTTTACCAGTGATTATTTCTTCCTCACTAACAGGTCTCATGGAAGAAAAACTATTGAGAGTGCTAAGAGAGCATAAGCGAGCATTCGCATGGAAGGTGGCCGATATAAAAGGAATAAGCCCGACAATCTGCATGCACAAGATATTAATGGAGGATTCATATAAACCAGTCATACAACCACAAAGGCGTCTGAATCCAACTATGCAAGAAGTGGTGAAAAGGAGGTAATCAAGCTTTTGGACGCAGGTATTATTTATCCTATTTCTGATAGTACATGGGTTAGTCCAACACAAGTTGTTCCTAAAAAAAGGTGATATGACCGTTATTAAGAATGCTTCAAATGATTGATTCCAACTAGGACTGTTACGGGATGGCGTGTTTGCATAGACTATATGAAATTAAATGATGCCACCCGTAAAGATCATTTCCCTCTCCCTTTTATCGATCAAATGTTAGAAAGGCTAGCTGGACATGAATTTTATTGCTTCCTAGATGGTTATTCAGGTTATAATCAGATTTCTGTAGCTCCCGAGATCAGGAAAAAACTACTTTACTTGTCCTTACGGTACTTTTGCTTATAGACGATTGCCCCAGCTACTTTTCAGAGATGCATGCTAGCTATTTTCCATGATGTTGTAGAGAAGTTCATGGAAATTTTCATGGACGATTTTTCTGTATTTGGTTCCTCTTTTGACGTATGCCTCGATAACCTAGCATTTGTGCTTAAACGATGTGAAGAGACTAACCTTATATTGAATTGGGAAAAGTGTCATTTTATGGTACAAGAAGGAATTGTTCTCGGACATAAGGTATCACACAAGGGAATCGAGGTAGATCGGACCAAGATAGAGGCAATCGAGCAGTTACCACCACCCACTTCGGTAAAGGCAGTTCGGAGTTTCTTGGGACATGCAGGATTCTATCGACGTTTCATTAAGGACTTCTCAAAAATAGCTAAGCCTTTAGCTAATTTGCTTGTTAAAGATGTTGTTTTCAATTTTACTGATGAGTGCTTGCAGGCTTTTCAAACATTAAAGGAGAAACTCACCACTGCCCCAGTAATTGTCGCACCGGATTGGAATTTACCATTTATATTGATGTGCGACGCAAGTGATGGTGCAATCGGTGCTGTTTTGGGACAACACAAGGATAAGAGATTTCAAACCATCTATTGTGCCAGCACAACCCTCGACGATGCACAAAGAAACTATACTACTACCGAGAAGGAGTTACTAGCTGTGGTATTTGCTGTCGATAAATTTCATTCCTACCTTGTGTTGAATAAGGTAATCGTGTACACTGATCATGCCACACTTAGACACTTATTCGCTAAGAAAGATGCAAAGCCTAGGTTGATCATTGGATTTTACTACTTCAAGAATTCGACTTAGAGATACGGGATAAGAAAGGTGTCGAAAATGTGATAGATGATCATCTATCTAGGTTAGACACTTCACATAAACAAGATAATGACATACCAATTGACGAGTGTTTTCCTGATGAACAACTATACGCATTACTCGATACGTCTTTACCTTGGTATGTGGATTTTGCAAATTATGCTGCGACAGGTGATATTCTGACAGGTTTGTCTTTTCATCAGAAAAAGAAATTTCTTTCTGATGCGAAGCATTATCTGTGGGACGATCCATTTTGTACAAAATCTGCTCAGATCAGGTGATCCGACGATGCATTCCCGTAGAAGAGGTAAATTCTGTCCTAACTTATTGTCATTCTGGTTTGACGGGTGGACATCACGGACCAACTAGAACCACATTTAAAGTACTCCAATCAGGTTTATTCTGGCCCACCTTATTTAAAGATGCTCATGCTTATGTGTCTTCTTGTGATCGTTGTCAACGCACTGGTACAATTTCTAGAAAACATGAAACGCCTTTGAATATTATGTTAGAAGTTGAGCTATTTGATGTTTGGGGTATTGACTTTATGGGACCATTTCCTACTTCATGCTCTAATAAATATATTCTTGTTGCAGTAGATTATGTGTCTAAGTAAGTCGAGGCTGAAGCATGTAGGACTAATAATACACGCGTAGTTATTCGCTTTCTTAAGAAAAATATCTTTACTCGCTTTGGTACACCACGTGCAATAATTAGTGGTGGGGGTACTCATTTTTGCAATAAGTTGTTTGCTATTGTCAAAGTATGGTGTCAAACATAAAGTGTCAACCCCGTATCACCCTCAGACCAGTGGACAGGTAGAAGTTTCTAATAGGGAGCTGATACAAATTTTATAAAAGATGGTGAATGCCTCCAGGAAGGATTGGTCTTTAAAGTTAGACGATGCATTATGGGCATATCGCACTGCATTTAAAACACCGATAGGAACTTCACCTTTTAAATTAGTTTGCGGAAAATCATGTCATTTACCTGTTGAGCTAGAACATCGTGCATATTGGGCTGTTAAAAAACTAAATTTTGACTCTATTGAGGCAGGTAAAAACAGGTTACTCCAACTGAATGAGATGGAAGAATTTCGTCAAAATGCATACGAGAACGCAAAACTTTACAAAGAGCGAACGAAGAAATGGCATGATAAGCGAATTGTACAAAGGGAGTTCAAAGTAGGAGATCGAGTTCTGCTATTTAACTCACGTTTGCGATTATTTCCAGGAAAACTAAAGAGTAAGTGTTGTGGACCCTATATAGTAGAGAAAGTGTTTCCATCAGGAGCCGTAAAGATCCGCATTAACGAAAATGACTCGCAAACGGTCAATGGACAACGCTTGAAATTATACGATGATCGAGACTTTAGAGAAACAACCTTGGTATATCTCGTGGAACCAGTTATTACTAACACTACTTCTTTGAGTTGTTTTGTGCCTTTCAAGTATATCTCGTCTGGAGAAAATACCAGCGAGCTAAAGGACTTTCAACACATAGAAGTAAGTCTAAACACCGATCTACCTTGATTGGTTCGACAGTCGAGCTAACGACTATAAAAACAGCACTTCTTGGGAGGCAATCCAAGTACTATCCATGCATTAAAGTTTCGTATTGTTGAATCGTGTCTTTGTTATGTATTACTTATTATATTTTCACTTTCTGGAGTGTGTTATCACGGTGTCGTCCAGTTATGTTTTCTCGCAGGCTCATAATCAGTTTGGGGGTAGTCTATTCACAGAGGTAGCTCATCAGTGGTGGACCAACTAAGTCTTCTTCACGTCTCGCACTACATGGATCGAAGCATTATTCAGGGCAGTGTCACTTAAGCTCTCTCTTTGCTTTAATCTATACACATTGGGGACAATGTGATAATTAGTTTGGGGGTGGGGTGACACATGCTAGATTTTGTTTTTGATTATTAGGTATCGATTTCTTTAAATTTCTGAATGATATGAACTGATAAAGGTTTTGATTTGAACGTCATTAGTGAAATCTCCTGTCGATGATGAAGATTTTTAAAATAGATTTACCGAAGTGTGAAGTCTTGCATGTTACGTGTTGTGATATTAGCATGATTATCTAGTTACATTGACTGCTTAGTGTGTATCATAAGACACAAACCCTGAAAATATTGTGAGTTTTGAGCCCCAAGAAAAAAAAATATATAGAGCAACATAAGACTTGCTCGATGTGTTTTTCATGAGTGTCACGCATGATCTGAATATTTTCGTACTTGCTTTGTTATGCATGTCAATATTACTTTGTGGATTTTTGTGTACGAAAATGCTAAAGGCACTTAGGATAAGTCACTGGCCAAAAATATATGCGTACCCGATATATCTATCAATTAGTGAGCCCATTTGAGCCTTATTAGCCTTATTCTTTGATTTGGAGCCATGATATTTAGCCATGTTACCCCGTTAATTTAACCTTCATCCTCGAACCATTGTCAGCATGTTAGCTTACTAGTCACTTTGGAGTTTTGAGTCTATTAAATTAGAGAAAAGATGATTACAGAATGTTATATTTGGTTGCGGTGTTTTACTTATTGTAAAAAAAAATCGAATAGAAAAAAAAAAGAGATCGAGAAAAAAAAACGATAAAAAAAATATTATCGGAATAAAAGAAGAAAAAAAAAGAAGAAAAAAAAAAAGAAATAATATATATTAGAAAATATATATATATATATATATAAAAGAGAGAGGGTTATAGTAGATTTTCAGAATTATATTCTCGAGTTTTTAGAAATAGTTTTGAGTACGTTTTTTTTAGTATGAGTTTCCGTTAGTTGATGTCGTACTTTGTGGGTAGACGAGGAAAGCGATTTTAGTGACTAACATGCTTGACTATATTAGCTCACTCATCCCATATGTCACACCCTTATTACCCTGAGCCCCATTACAACCATGGATAAAGACCTTTTGATTTGTGCATGAGATTCACTTTGTGAATATGATGTGATATATTTGCAAGTTTAGAATAATATCTTTCTATGTTGTTCATTGAGCGTTTTTATACAGATCCCATTAAATATTTTAAGTGACCTGAGCGACCCTTGTGAGAGTTGTTGAGTGATACATGTTAGGAATCTGGAAATGTTTTTGTGCTATGATATGATCGTAAATTATTACTTCATGTCTCGTGTTTGGCTAACCACTCATTAGGTGACGACTATCTCGACTTTCGTTTCTGAGAATAAACATGATAAATCATAGTGACGTTGTAAAATCCTAACTTGATTCGGTTTTTATCCGCTTTTATGATCGAGGACGATCAAAGCTAGTTTGGGGGTTGTTGATAAGTTACGATTTTTTGCTATTTTTATGCCCTATAAACATGTGTTATTCATCATATTAAATTAAATCATACATGGATATATTATATAAGTGCATTGCAGATGTCAAAAGCAAGTCACGGAAAAACAGGAGTGAAATGGTCGAATTGCATACACATGACTAGTCGGATCCCTAAAGAATAGAAAAAAAAGTGAAGACAAAGCAACATTTGAGTTACGCATTTTCTGGCTGTGCTTGATCACGTGTGATTGGCCCTACCTCAGTCTTTGTTTTCCTATAAATAACTATGGCCACATGAAGCAATAGGGGGGAAGAAACGTGGAAAGAAACCCACCAAGCATACACCTCATTTTTCTCACCTCACACCAAAAAGCTCTTGTAATTTCTCCTCCAACGAAAACCACACTTCACACACAAGCACCCCCAAGCCACGCATCAACCCGCAGCCAGACGAAGAGTTATCTCACGCAACGGAGATCCCGACAGAACTAGGCGTGATCCTTTCGTAGTGATAGTCAATGTTCATACATCGTCCGACGCGAAAACAGGAATGTTCACCTCTATCTTTTTGTGTTTTTTGTTTATTAATATGTGTGTTTAAGTTTATTTGTGGTTAAGACAGTATTAGGCCGAATTATGATTTCGTATTGATGTTACACGTATTTTGTTTAATCGTAAGAGTTAAGTTACGTGTTCTATATTTCTGTTTAATGCTTGTGTATGCCTGATCAACATATGCTTGATTCTTGATTGGTTTATGAGACTGAAAAAGTGATTAGACCGGTTCGAACAATAAATATAGTGCACCATGACGTAAAACCGACCAGAGATGGAATTCGGTTTCGTCCGTGTGGTTTCCGAGACCTTAGGCGCCGAAAGCGTTTAAGTTCGGGAAAATTCATAAAGCCGAATGCGTGCGGGGTAACCACAGTCATATATGAATATAGTTGATTGGTTCACTTTCGTATAGGGTTGCTAGTTACGTGAATAACGGGTAGCACGTACGTTAGGAATTTCTACCTTAACTAGATTCGTATTGGTTAAATATAGACGATACGTAGGATTAATCTGTGCCGAATATGTGCTTTAACCATGCTTGTAGTTAATTGATAAAAATCGTTATCTTTATGTGCGCTTTTCTTGAAACCGTCTTAAAACAAATCTAATATATATATATATATATATATAAATTAAATTTTGGATTAATATCTTAGAACTAATCGAGCTGTCCTCGTGGATCGATACTTGGACTTACGTCCATTTTATACTACTTGCACGACCTAGTACACTTGCTAGTATTCGAGCGTGTCAATATATCATTTTGAGTGCTATATTATTTGACTTTTAAATCAGTGAATCATGATCTACCTTTCCTTATGCGACTTAGGATTTATATTTTGGAAAGTGATTAATTGATTGGACTTATATGTGGTAATATGTTGATTAAGTCTATTTATGGAATGTGCTGAAATCGGATGAGATCACCATGCATGGAAAGTCTGTCATTACCTTATACTCAATAGATCAAATCTTTCCTTGTGCGAATTGTCTATCATTTTTTAGGAAATAAATCAGTTGATTGAACTTACTGTTGATAACATGCTGCGTGGAACTCTATATGGAATGTGGTGACAACGGATGAGATTACCACGGAAGGAAAGTAAGACTGTGGTATTTATGGTAAGAATTCATGTATGACCGTTGAGCTTAATTGGTTTATTCTTGGCATGATTCTTTGAGTTAATGCACGTGATTATTAAGCCTTCTCTTGCATATTCTGTTTTTCCTTGTGAAGTGAAGAAGCAATTCGAAGTCTATATAGAAGATAAACACTTCACGTTGAAGGGCATGGAACGAACACACAAGCAAACGAATCACTTAGAGTGATTGAGCGTTAATTTGCGATTCATTCATAGTTTGGGTTGAGCTTTCATTTGCGAATTCTGTACCCTTTGAGCGATCATTAGCAACACCTTATCCTAAAAACCCTAGTCTTCGGACGTGTTGAACGCACAAAGGAACACGGTTGGAGTCTTCCGCACGTGGAGGGACGAATTTGGTGGATTCAGTGGCCCTTCGGTAGCAAGCTGTGTCCAGTCAGGGAATAGGTTTCCTAGGGATATGACGTGGAACGAAACTTGGCGTGCGGCAGCCTAGGTGGAGGTCTAGTTTCCAAAGTGCTTCGGTTGTGTAAGGGTCGATCATTTTGTAACCATAACCGGTAATACTCAGTGATTGATTGGAACTCTTGGGGAGATCACACCCCAAGGACAGGACTAAACCCAGTTGGGGATATAACCTGTATAAAAATCTCGTCTTACTTTACTTTCTGCTATTTACTTTTCTGTGAGACAAACCCGAAACGATTTCAAATAACCAGGGAATATCTTTGAAACATTTTTACAAAACTACACGATATCTTTTGAACCAGTTCTTGAAAAAGGGTTAGGGATACAATATTGATACTCGTACTGCTTTCTAGGGAATAATGTAATCTGAAATATCTTCTTAAAGAGAAGTATTTTTCAAAGAAGAACAAGCCAATTTTTTAAGCCTAATTCACCCCCCTCCTAGGCATATTTTATACTTCATTTGGTATCAGAGCCATGTTACTCAACGAAAGGCCTAGCACGCCTGAGTTAAGATCTAATGGCTTTTTCGAGTGTTGATGTATTTGCAGAGGGTCAATCCCACTCTAGGCCGCCTCTCTTTGATGGAACGAAGTACGCAGTGTGGAAGAATCGTATGATCGAATTTCTGATCGCTGTCGACTACGATCTTTGGGAGACAATCATCAATGGACCATATACGGCTAACAAAACCGATGGAACCCCAACGGAGGCTAAAGATTTCACTGCTGATGACAGGGAATCATGCAAAACGCAAAAGTGAAAAACATGCTCGCATGCGCACTCACACGGGAAGAATACATTCAGGTTAGTTCCTGCTCATCGGCAAAGGCTATGTGGGATATGCTCCAAGTTACGCATGAATGAACCCAACGAGTTGTACAAGAAAGACTGGCTCTGCTCACCCATCAGTACGAACTGTTCTCAATGGAATCTGACGAGAATATAAGCCAGATGTATGCCAGATTCATGGGAATCATCAACCAAATGTTCTCTCTCGGAAAGAAGGTTCCGGATAGTGAACAAGTCAGAACGATACTGAGAACACTGCCACGAGAATGAAATGCCAAGGTTACTGCCATCTACGAGGCAAAGTATCTGGAAGCACTTAGCATCTCCGAACTGATTGGATCTCTTATCTCCATTGCATTCAAATCCAACCAAGAAGAATCTAATTCTGACGACGAAAAAGGAAGCTTGATGAACGACCTAGCAATTCTTACAAAGAGATTCAAAAGATTCGAACAGAAAAGGAGATTCAAAGGGAACTCCGGCAAATTCCAGAACAAAAACAAGGGAATCTCCACATCCGGAAAAGAAATTCAGAAATGCTTCCGGTGCAAAAAACCAGACCATTATGCACATGAATGCCTAACAAATAACGATGAGAAACCAAAGAAGCAGAAGGCCATGGTGACAGAATCTAACGACTCTGAAATGGAACAAAGCGAGGACGAGGATCACGCTTATATGGCTGACGAGGATCAAGTATCTCGTTCTTCCTCCATTGAGAAAATTCATATCCTAAACAGTTTGTATAGTTATGAAAGTGACTCATCTGTTTCTGATATAGAAGAAAGTTAGGAAGATTTGTGTAGGTTACTTCAAAAAGCAGAAAGAAACATGAAGTCACTAAATTCCTTGAATAAGGAACTGATAAAGCAGCGAGATGGCCTAGCTAAGGAGAAACATGAGGCTGATCTAGAGATCTCACGTTTGAAAGGAGAGTTAGTTACTACTGAGAAAGAGGGAATTCCATGTGACTGTGATAAATTAGAAAAGAAAAACAGTGACTTATCTAGAGATATCGTAGAACTCAGGAATTCCTTAGATAGAGAAAAACAGAACTGATAGACTACTTGAGGGTAAGCAAAACCCAGATATGTTGTTAAGTATTCCTAGGAATGTTGGTAAGTCAGGGATAGGGTATTCCACTGTAATAAAGCATGCTAAACATTCTGTTTTAAGCTTAAATGTTTCTGCTGTGGTAGAAATGGTCATTATGCATACAACTGTCCTTTAAAGAAAGTTGATAAAGCTAAGTATGTCTGGAGACCTAAGAAGTCACCTGTAAATGCCACTAACCTATCTGATTGTAACAGTAGATCACCGTCTATGCAGAATGATATCTCATATGTTAACAGAAGTTATTTTCCCGCTAACATGTTAGGACCCAAAAGAAATTGGGTACCTCAGAAGAGTATTTCTTTCTACAGGTACAAAGGAGGAATTCCAGCAAGAAACACCGGTGGTATCTCGACAGCGGGTGCTCCCGCCACATGACGGGTGATATAGGTAATTTTGTGTCGTTAAAGGGGGTCGATGGAGGATACGTTTCGTACGCTAACGACGCAAAAGCCAAAATCGTGGGAGTTGGTACTGTGGGTAACAATTTAAATATCAGTATAGATAACGTATGGTTTGTTAGGAACTTAGAACATAATTTAATTAGCATTAGCCAACTATGTGATGATGGACATACCGTAGCCTTTGCTAAAGATAAGTGCTTTGTCAAAAAGGATGATGATGTTGTGTTTAGTGCATCTAGACATGGTATTATCTACTGCATCACTCTTGATGATATTGCTAACCAGAACGTCAAGTGTCTAGCAGTTACGCAGGATATCACATGGTTATGTCACCGACGTTTGGGACATGCCAAAATGGAACTGATGTCTCACATATCATGCAATGAATTGGTGAGGTGTATTCCAGATATGAAAGCCACCAAGGACAGAATTTGCAAAGCGTGCCAAATGGGGAAACAGACAAGACGTCTTTCAAACCTAAGAATGTGATATCTACGTCCAGACCACTGGAACTGCTGCATCTTGACCTTTTTGATCCGGTACAGGTTATGTCATGAAAGGTAAACGATATGCCTTTGTTATCATAGACGACTATAATAGGTACACATGGGTCTTATTTCTTGCGAACAAAAGTGAGGCTTTAGATAACCTTGCGCCACTGATTAAGAAGCTAGAAAATGAGAGATAGATGAAGGTCCGTAAGATTAGGAGTGATAACGGTCTAGAATTTGATAGTAAGTCCTTTGCATCCTTTTATGATGAAAATGGTTATAGTCATAATTTTTCAGCCCCTACGCCACTACATAACGGAGTGGTCGAGAGGAAAAATAGAGTAATACAAGAAATGGCTAGGACTATGCTGAGCCAATATAATACTCCAAAACATTTTTAGGCTGAAGCTGTTAGTACGGCTTGTTATGTTTCGAATAGAATTTTTCTTAGACCGATTATTAAGAGAACTCCTTATGAACTTTGGAATGATAAAACCCCTAACATAGGATATTTCCATGTATTTGGCTGCAAATGTTTCATTTTGAATGAGAGGGATAAGAGAGGAAAATTCGATCCCAAGGTAGATGAAGGGATATTCCTAGGTTACAGCCTTCATTCCAAAGCTTTTCGAGTGTTTAATAATAGGAAGAAGACTATTCAAGAATCTGTGCATGTTACATTTGATGAATTTCCTAATGCAGATGCTACTGAGGAAGGTATAGTTGTGTCTCCTGCAGGTATACTGGTTACTGACAAAGAGGTAAACGCAATTCCATTGGAACTAGATACTGAGTCAGAGGAACCTGAAGCTCAGACGAACAACAGCGCAGAAAATTCAAACATTCCAGCCATCCCACTGAACAAGTCATAGGGAATATCACTTCAGGGATCAAAACGAGATCAACTGCTCGAAATGATACTGCTGAGGAATCACATGATGTGTTGTTGTCAACCGTGGAACCTAAGACAGTAAATGAAGCTCTTGACGACGAATCATGGGTGATTGCCATGGAAGAAGAGCTAGCACAATTCGAAAAGAGCCAAGTGTGGACTCTTGTGGAAAGACCTAACGACAAGTCCATCATATGCACGAAGTGGATGTTTCGCAACAAACTGGACGAAAACGGTAACGTGACACGGAACAAGGCCAGGTTAGTTGCCAAAGGTTATTCCCAAGAAGAAGGTATAGGATTTCAAGAAACCTTTGCACCCATAGCTAGGCTTGATTCAATACGCATTTTACTTGCATATGATTCCTTTAAAAGATTCAAGCTTTTTCAAATGGATGTGAAAAGTGCATTTGTAAATGGTTTTATAAATGAGGAAGTTTTTGTCGAGCAACCTCCCGGTTTTGAAAAAGAAGAATTTTCAAATCACGTCTTCAAATTAAACGAAGCTTGATATGGTATCAAACAGGCCCCTAGGGCATGGTATAAAAGATTGAGTAGATTTTTACTAGACATGGACTTTACAACAGGAACAAATAGATAACATTGTTTATAAAATGCGAAGGGAGTCACATACTACTTGTGCAGATATACGTTGATGATATCATATTTTGCAGCACGGACATCACTCTTTGCGAGAATTTTTCTAAGTCTATGTAACAAGAATTTGAGATGAGCCTAATGGGAGAACTCACGCACTTCCTTGGATTGCAAATCAAGCAATTGGACACGGAAACATTCATATCTCAAACGAAGTACACGAAGGAACTACTTGAAAAATTCGGAATGGCTGATTCCAAGGTACTTCCCACTGCTATGCATCAGACCACTAAAATTGACAGTGATGAATAAGGGACATCCTTTGACCAAACTAAATATAGAGGTATGATCGGAAGTTTGCTCTACCTTACGGAAAGCAGACCCGATATTATGTTTGCTACTGGTCTATGTTCTAGATATCAATCAAGTCCTCGGGAATCTCACTTGACAGCAGTCAAGTGGATACTTAGATATTTGAAAGGAACAATACAATTTTGGAATGTGGTATCCAAATTCCAAGGAATTCCCATTAATGGGATACTCGGAAGCTGATTATGCCGGTTCTAGAGAAGATAGGAAAAGCACTAGTGGTACTTGCCCAATTACTAGGGAATTCCCTTGTAACTTGGTCCAGTCGGAAACAAAATGCCGTCGCTCTGTCCACAACCGAAGCAGAATATATGGCCTTAGGAAGTTGTTCTCAGCAAGTTCTTTGGATGAAACAGACCTTGAGTGATTACGGTTGAAGGTACGACCAAATTCCTACTTTCTGTGATAGTACTAGTGTCATTAGTATCACTAAGAATCCCGTACACCACTCTCGAACTAAGCATATAGAGGTGAAACATCATTTTAATCGAGATCATGTTCAGAAACGGAATATCAGCGTGAACTTCGTAGGAACTAATGATCAGCTGGCTGATAACTTCACGAAACCCCTTATTGAGAGTAGATTTTGTGATATTCGCGACCGATTAGGAATTATTGAGCTCAAATAGGAAAGGTGACTAGATAAGTTAGTCCTTAGTATTTGTTTGATTTTATCCTTTTGGATTTCCTCGATTTTATCTCTTGATTTTATTAATATTTTTTCTGATTCTATCTTCCTTACCTATTCAAATCTTTACCATTTATGGGGAGATTATTTTTTTCTAAATAGATTTTCTTCGAGATTTGTGTTAAAATCTATTTTCAGCCAAAACTTCCTCCTTATTTTTGAACTCTGATCTTAGTCCATATTTCCTTCCTTAATCTCCGCGAGATATCCTCTAATCTTTATTTAGTTCCCTCTAACGGGCAGTTTCTCCTTTTACCAATGATTTTTAAAATTCAAAGTTTGAAATCGTTTCCTTATCTGCCTCACGTCTAGTCGATATTACATCTCTCCATAACTTCTTTTCATTCTTATCCAAGAAGCTTTCGACCTTTATGTAACCACCCACTCTCTTCCTTCTTGAATCTATTCAACCCTAAGTCTTTCACTTCATTATTTCACTCTTTAATCTTTCGATCTCAACCATGACGAAAACCGAAGACACCTTCAAAGAGTCCAAGCAGAAAGAAAAAGGATCAAGAGAACGACGACGAGCAGGGAACCATAGCTGATTTGAAATGGAATATCAAAAGCATCAAGGATGACAATAGGAAGAAGTTCGATGAGATCTCACGGCACTTTAAAAGGGTTAAATAGTTTATGAAGGAGATCTCCACGGCTCTGAATAATCACTGAATCCTCATCTGCCTCATCTGATAGTGAGGCACATTTTCGATGTCGATAGACTTCGAATTAGAAAAAACTTAAAGAATAAAAGTTATACATAATTAAGTTGGCTATTCATAGGAATTTGAATCAAGGCGATTTGAAGTCTAAATCAAAAGTTATAATCAAAATGGTTCAGGTTGCTATTTTCGGGCAATGCCTTATTAGGACAACATCCCTAAGCACCCGAAAATTTTTTTAGGGCACATCTTTTAGGTCAATGGGCTTCGAATTAGAAATAACTTAAAGAATAAAAGTTATACATAATTAATTTGGCTATTCACAGGAGTTTAATTCAAGGCCATTTGAATTCCAGATTGAATGTTATACTAAAAAAGGTGCAGGTTGCCATTTTCGGGCAATGCCATTTTCGGACAACATCCCTAAGCACTCAAAAATCATTTTGGCACGTTTTTTAGGTCAATGGACTTCGAATCAGAAAGAAAATAAAGAATAAAATATACATAATTAAGTTGGCTATTCGCAGGAGTTTGAATCAAGGTCATATATCAAAAGTTATACTAAAAAAGGTGCAGGGTGTCGTCGGTAGTTTTTTATCTATTCCTCTTAGTGTCTTGCTACCCAAGAAGTGTTATGCAGAATAGATGAAGTGTTATTAAGAACGCACAAAGCGGTACCCTTCGAGTGTTTTATTAGCAATGTAGAATGCATAAAGTGTTATCGAGAACGCATAAAGTGTTACCAAGCGAGCTTTTTATTAGCAAAATCTTCAATCATAGGCCGCGTCAAATTTCATCGCGATTAACATCAATATTTTCATTGATTATTAAGACTCACGATCAATTTCATCTTATTCAGTCATTAAGGTCCAAATTTTCCCTTCTTTCAACGAGATTCTCGAATTACTTTTAATACATTATTCCATTATAAACTTAAAAAAATTTCATTGATTATTGACTCCCATGGGAAATTATCCTCAATTCAACCTTATTCTGTCACTAACGTCGGGATTGGGCCGGCTTTTAGATCGTAAATTTTGTTATTCGTTGAACGTGATTTGTGCTTCAATCGTTCGGGAGAGACGATGACACATGGGTGTAATTTTGGCAAATATGAAGGAAATAAATATCATTTACAGTGAGTTTGTGTCCTTCTTTCTAATAGTTTCAGAAATTAGGTCATTGGGCCTAAGAGAAACTATATAAGGGCCTGAACACTTATAAAATATTTTATAAGCCCGATCTGATATTTAACCCAACTTAGAATTAGCGTGTATGCGACTCCCTATGCACTAGCAATATATGTCACGCTCAAGATTTAATTGCGACTAGGCTTGCAAACGAATCGAACTTTTTTGGTTTGATTCGCGATTCGATTCGAAATTTACGATTCGAATTCGAATATTTAGAATACGAATCCGAATAAGAATACTTTCTTTGATTCAATAAATATCCGAATACGAATATGAAATCACAATATTCGACTCGAATATTATTCGATTCGAATAATTTAATATAAATAAAAGTATAATTAACATATATTCAAATAATTCAATAAAACAATTAAATATAATATATTATATGTCAATATATGTCTAAATATAATTTATTATAGTTCAATAATATGTTTTCAATTTAATATTGTTTGCATTGAATTAAATAGAAAATAAAAGATGACTTTGAATACAAATATTCGATATTCGATTAGAATACTCGACAACATATTCGAATTCGAATAAGAATCGATATTGTGATTCGATTATATATTCAAATATTCGTATTCGTATTCGATTGTCATCCGAATATGAATAAAATGTTGCGATATTCGACTCGACTCGACTCAATTCGTTTGCAACCCTAACTGCGACCAAGTCCTCACTGCTTTTCCCAATTGAGTTAATTCCTCAATAACAATTGTTCTAGAATATGGGCTATTAGTTTACTTCCATTTGGCCCAACAATCTACAGTAGCCCAAAGGACGTTTTTTGTATTAAAGTTCCTTTCAAAAGTTTTGGCTATTCCTTTTATGCTACAAGCATCAATTCAATATCCAGATGTTTTTTACTTACATTCCATTTTCGGGCGTTATATTCCAAAAGGTGGACTAGATTAGAGGGGAGACATTTGAATCCACACATGCAAGAGTACGAGAACGACGATTTCTACGACCAACTTACGAAGACAGTGATAGGCAATAATGGGGAATTGATTCCTCACAGAAGAAAAGAAGCTAAGGAATATGTAATGTACTAAACTCTAGAAAATCAAAATTAATACAACGCGCGTGATTTTTAAAAAATGCCGTTCATATAATTTTCCTGAGTGGCCAAGCCTACTTTGACGTCCACCTAATAATTAATATAACGACCACTTCAAAATTGACGCTTGTTTGGGGGTGCTATATACTGACGTATTTTCTGTTTATCATTTTTTTTTACTTTATGTTACCCCCGGATTTCACCGGGTCCAGACCAAACGCTCAGAGACCGTTAAAACAACCAAAAAGGCGGAAAGCACCACTAGAGATAGAGGAGTTCTCTAAGCATATCCCCTCGGCCGAGAGGGGAAGATATGCCCCTCGGGCAGAGGCAGGGCAAGTATACCCTACGAGACAGGAGGCACGTCGCCCTCGAGGAAAATATGTCCCTCGGGCAGAGGCAGGGAAAATATGTCCATTGGGCAGAGGCAGGGAAAATATGCCCCTCGGGCAAAAGGCAGAAAAAGTATACCCTACGAGACAGGAGGCACGCCGCCCTCGAGCCCTCAGGAAGAACTAAGGATCGTGGCAACACACGATCTCCACCGCGCACGTGACGCAAAGAACGTGGGATCGTGGGAATATGAGGAGACAAGGACAAGCTCGAGTCCAAAAAACACGGAACGTGGGCGAAAACCGGCGGAAACTGCCAAAGCTAGGTACTTTATAAATACCACGAGACACTCCTAAGGTATGGAACTAACTCATCGATCTCTACCATTACTATACCATTTTCACTGCTCACTCAAGCCACTTTACACCATTTTCATATTACATTCCTTACTATTTACACCTGAAAAATGGAAACGCCCTCTTGGCTAAGGCAAGAGGGAAAACGCCCCCCACCCCTAACCCTGTTTCTATAGCCTTCAGACAGAGTTAACAGCTAAGTTCAGGCGGGAAGAGGCCCGTGCCAGGGAAATAGGAAAAAGGCAGCTCGCAGCCCGGCGGCGGTAGATCATTCATTTTCCGACCGCATCAAATTGGCGCCGTCTGTGGGAACGTTTAGTTATTAAAAAAATCATTTGACGCTGGTCGGAACCGGTCAAAAACCGTCAAAAAGGGCTATGTGCTGAATACGAGGAATGTGTTATGGAGGACAAAATACGCTTCAAGGAAGTCTAAATGCCGGACGTAGCTATGAGCGAACAAGCTATCAAGAGGCCATCGCCAACGTCTAGACGGAGATTATTACCGAGGCAAGCGGTGAACAGTTATCATTGGGACCAGGGAAGAGAATATAAACGCATTTTCAACAGTTACGATGGAAAATCGCGACGAGACAATACCGCCAAAATACATCAAAATCAAGGTGCACGTGGCCGTTGGTTTACACCAAGTCAAAACACTTTGTCCCCGATGGGATCTGTAGACAATTAAAATTTAATTGTCTATTTATATTATTGGAATTTAAGAAATAATTCCAAGAAATAAAATAAAGTTTCTTATTGAATTACTATTTATTGAGATATATAAAATAATCTCAAATTAATAAATAGCTAACTTAATTAATAAACTATTACCATAAGTGTTGATAATGTATTCCTTTAATACAAAAATCAACTTAAGGAAAGCCTTGTAGAGATTTGCTAAATAAGTAAGAAAATCAAATCAAATATCATGAAATCGGAAAATATTGAAAGAATCAGGCCAAATATGGAATAAATCAAATCAAATCAAGATCAAACCATATATGGATAAAATCAACATAAATATGGACGAAATCATCCCAAAAAGATTATATTTTCCTTTATTGAGAATTCTCTACGCCTATAAATATGGGGCTTCAGAGTTCAGAAATTACAAGTCAGAGAGCAAAGAAAATACGAAAATTCGAGAGAATTAGAAGTAAGTCTTTGATAGCATTCGGAAATGCTCTCAACGAAGTTCTTCGTGTTCAAGTTAAAATTTGAAGACGTTCATCAAGACCCGTGTGAGTTTCTCATAATCGCACGGTTGCAACGAGGAAAGCCCGTGCGAGTTTCTCAGAAGCGCGCGGTTCAACACTCAAGACCCGTGCGAGTTTCTCATAACCGCACGGTTGCAACGAGGAAAGCCCGTGCGAGTTTCTCGGAAGCGCGCGGTTCAACGCTCAAGATTCATGCGAGTTTCTCATAATCGAACAGTCAAGGCTCAAGACCCGTGTGAGTTTCTCATAATCGCACGGTTCAACGCTCAAGATTCGTGCGAGTTTCTCATAATCGCGCGTTCAACGCTCAAGACCGTTCGTTTGATAACATCAAGTCCAAGTCAGCTTCGTGATCAAGTCCAAAAGCCCACGAAGAAGCATTCACTAAGATTCGTGATCAGGCTTAAAAGCCCACGAAGAAACAATTCAAGAAACCCTCTTCAACGACTATTGATAAACGTATTTCAATACGTTTATCATAGTATCTAATTGGGTTATAAAAGAGCTCTAGCAATCATTTTATGCGTTTATTCGCCCTATTTACACATATATTGATATTGAAGGAGCTTAGGACGACTTTCGGGCGAAAAGGAGCGAAAACGAGGCAAAACGGAGCAAAAACGACGGGAACAGTCATGTGTCACGGCCGTGACACCCAATGCATCTGTGACGACCCTCATTTTCTAACTAGGATTAGTGGCGGATTTTCGCAACGTAAGTCACGGAAGACCCGTCTAACAAAATCTTTGTTTTTAAATAAAATATATTAATATACACGGGCCGTAGCCCCAAAATATCAAAATATGAAAAATCCTAACGTCGCTCCACAGGTCGCATCCATGTACAACCTCGCCCTTAAAAGTCCGTGGAGCACCGCCGTCAGCCCGCCTAGTCGCGACGCGCATCAGCGCCGGACTCAAATGTACCTACAACACGTAAACACTGAGCTCCTCGCTCAGTAGGTGAAACATGCATGTATGCAACGTGCGCTCAACCCCATTCTCGAACCCTAACGTCTCGCGTGCAATGTTCACTCTTTCTTTTCCCACAACCCTATCTCAACTCACACAACACAGGGCCCTAGGTCAGACTCGACACCTCGCGCGCCCATAATATAAAACAATCTACGGAAGCTTACACTAGCAGCGTTTTGACGATCACGCAACTGCCCTGCTAGGTCGCTCTTCCGTAAGCGGTAGCCTACGCCGACAGCGTTTTGACGATCACACAACTGCCCTGTCAGGTCGCTCCCTCCGCTGAAAATACAATCACGACGGTTTTGCACCTCGGGACGTTCACGCCCGAGTAGACAGATCGATCACGCCTGTCTTCCGTCAGGTGTCATATGAGTACTAACCTCGACTCCTTAACGAGTCAACAATCACAATCATCTCGAACTACCCCGCTCAGCGGTACGCCCAAAATATTACCGTCTCCACACGGTATCTCACCACTGTGATATGATATGCATATGCCATGCATATAGACGTGATAACATACGAAAATGTGATTCCAATAAAATATACGTAAAACACGTAAATCACGTAAATCACATAAGCACATAAGTATCACATAATGTTTACGTGTCGTAGGTGAGTTTCACCTACCTGTCGTCCGAGCTAGTTTAATTTACTGTCTTGGGAAATCCCTACCGTTCGACCTTCAAATAGAAATGTCATAATTAGCATCATATTAAAATTAGAGGACCATATTAAAATAATATACCTCGACTATTGACTATACTAATTTATTAAAACCCTAAATTGGCCCGAAAGTTCGTTCAAATTGCTTAAGAACACGTAATATTCTAAAATCGCCCGAGTTCTTATATACCTTAATCACCCTCGAAAATTATTCCTTACCCAGAAAATCTTACACCCAAGAACAAACCCTAGTTTCGATCGAAGCCTCAAGGTTAACTTTAACTGCCCAAAATTACTTTCCATCCCAGAATTATTACTATACGTTATCGTAGTTAAAATTCCTAAATCTTTAATATTCTACCATTCGTCATGGCTAAGGAATAAAGTTGTTCACTAGGAACTTGCTAGTTCTAATTTAAATTCGCATATCCAAGAAGCTTATAACATCTAAAAATAATTTCAGCTATCGAAGCTAAGTCCTAATCTATTATCTTCCATTAATTCTTATACTTACGTCTGCACCAACTTAAACAAGGAATGTTAGTATTGTTTTAAATCCAAAAATAAGGGTTTTCCATTACCCTATCCGAACAGTAGCTATGAGCGTTTTAAATTCATGGGAATATAATAAACATAAGCCATGAAGATTAATATTATAAAGGCTTACCAAAAGTGTCGAACCTTAAGTGGTTATGAATCCCTTTAGGTTGATAGAATTTCTTTTGGTCTTTCTTCTCTTTCCCTGTTTTCGTTCGTTAACTATTCTTTTCTTTCAATTTCAAGTAATCGTATTATATATAGTAGGTATTTTATCGAAGATGATTACCTTAAGGTTAAGGAACCTTCCATTAGTCATACTTAACATTAAGAAAAATGGCCACCACGTGTAAAGCTATTTTAAGTTCTTTTGATAGATTAAGTATTATTATATATATCCATATACATGATGTGTGTACTGTGCAGACATATCTCTAATATATGTATCTGATTTATTCGAATCTTTTCACCTCTTACTAACGTATATATAATATATTCACCTCTTAGTAACGTATATATATATATATATATATATATATACTATATCTACCCAAATCTCCGTTCTTTGCTAATACTATAAATACTATAATTGTTACCAAAATCTATGCTACACCCCATGTCCTAATTTGAGTCCTACATACTATAATATCCTTACCCCTTGGTTATTACAATAAATATATCTATGGATGTATATAAAAGTATCCGAAAATATTGGTTATTAACTTTTTGAATTCTATCTAATTTCCGAGATTCTAAATTAGTATCTTGAAATATTTGATTTAGTCATTCTCACTGCTAGATTAAACCCTAATACCCGTAAAATTTCCTATCGTAATCCCGCTTTAAAATTTTGCGGTTGTTACATTCTCCCCCCTTAAAAGAATTTCGCCCCGAAATTCTGTGGTAGGGAATTCGAGTCCGGTTCTACGACTTGACTCACTCACTTTCTACTTCACCTAAGCATTATTCATATTTTCACTACGCTTCCGCTGCGCACTCTAGGCATGCTTAATTCCTATAGTCTATAGTTATCCGCACAAACGAACACATTATGTCAGCAATCAATTACAAATAGCCACAAAAGCAAATAAGCCATGTTAAGCACATAATCACAACGTACCGTAAAACATACAGGCAAGGCTGATCCTCCACGCTTTTGAGCGGCCGTACATGGACAGTCTACAGAATCTATATCCTAAGCTCTGATACCACCTGTGACGACCCTCATTTTCTAACTAGGATTAGTGGCTGATTTTCACAACGTAAGTCGCGGAAGACCCGTCTAACAAATTTTTTTTTTTAAATAAAATATATTAATATACACGGGCCGTAGCCCCAAAATATCAAAATATGAAAAATCCTAACGTCGCTCCACAGGTCGCATCCATGTACAGCCTCGCCTTTAAAAGTCCGTGGAGCACCGCCGTCAGCCCGCCTAGTCGCGACGCGCATCAGCGCCGGACTCAAATGTACCTACAACACGTAAACACTGAGCTCGTCGCTCAGTAGGTGAAACATGCATGTATGCAACGTGCGCTCAACCCCATTCTCGAACCCTAACGTCTTGCGTGCAATGTTCACTCTTTCTTTTCCCACAACCCTATCTCAACTCACACAACACAGGGCCCTAGGTCAGACTCGACACCTCGCGCGCCCATAATATAAAACAATCTACGGAAGATTACACTAGCAGCGTTTTGACGATCACGCAATTGCCCTGCTAGGTCGCTCTTCCGTAAGCGGTAGCCTACGCCGACAGCGTTTTGACGATCACGCAACTGCCCTGTCAGCTCCCTCCGCTGAAAATACAATCACGACGGTTTTGCACCTCGGGACGTTCACGCCCGAGTAGACAGATCGATCACGCCTGTCTGCCGTCAGGTGTCATATGAGTACTAACCTCGACTCCTTAACGAGTCAACAATCACAATCATCTCGAACTACCCCGCTCAGCGGTACGCCCAGAATATTACCGTCTCCACAGGGTATCTCACCACTGTGATATGATATGCATATGCCATGCATATAAACGTGATAACATACGAAAATGTGATTCCAATAAAATATACGTAAAACACGTAAATCACGTAAATCACATAAGTATCACCTACCTGTCGTGCGAGCTAGTTTAATTTACTGTCTTGGGAAATCCCTACCGTTCGACCTTTAAATAGAAATGTCATAATTAGCATCATATTAAAATTAGAGGACCATATTAAAATAATATACCTCGACTATTGACTATACTAATTTATTAAAACCCTAAATTGGCCCGAAAGTTCGTTCAAATTGCTTAAGAACACGTAATATTCTAAAATCGCCCGAGTTCTTATATACCTTAATCACCCTGGAAAATTATTCCTTACCCAGAAAATCTTACACCCAAGAACAAACCCTAGTTTCGATCGAAGCCTCAAGCTTAACTTTAACTGCCCAAAATTACTTTCCATCCCAGATTTATTACTATACATTATCGTAGTTAAAATTCCAAAATCTTTAATATTCTACCATTCGTCATGGCTTAGGAATAAAGTTGTTCACCGGGAACTTGCTAGTTCTAATTTAAATTCGCATATCCAAGAATCTTATAACATCTAAAAATAATTTCAGCTATCGAAGCTAAGTCCTAATCTATTATCTTCCATGAATTCTTATACTTACGTCTGCACCAACTTAAACAAGGAAAGTTAGTATTGTTTTAAATCCAAAAATAAGGGTTTTCGATTACCCTATCCGAACAGTAGCTATGAGCGTTTTAAATTCATGGGAATATAATAAAGGCTTACCAAAAGTGTCGAACCTTAAGTGGTTATGAATCCCTTTAGGTTGATAGAATTTCTTTTGGTCTTTCTTCTCTTTCCCTGTTTTCGTTCGTTAACTGTTCTTTTCTTTCAATTTCAAGTAATCGTATTATATATAGTAGGTATTTTATCGAAGATGATTACCTTAAGGTTAAGGAACCTTCCATTAGTCATGCTTAACATTAAGAAAAATGGCCACCACGTGTAAAGCTATTTTAAGTTCTTTTGATAGATTAAGTATTATTATATATATCCATATACATGATATGTGTACTGTGCAGACATATCTCTAATATATGTATCTGATTTATTCGAATCTTTTCACCTCTTACTAACGTATATATAATATATTCACCTCTTAGTAACGTATATATAAATATATATATATATGTAGCTATACTATATCTACCCAAATCTCCGTTCTTTGCTAATATTATAAATACTATAATTGTTACCAAAATCTATGCTACACCCCATGTCCTAATTTGAGTCCTACATACTATAATATCCTTACCCCTTGGTTATTACAATAAATATATCTATGGATGTATATAAAAGTATCCGAAAATATTGGTTATTAACTTTTTGAATTCTATCTAATTTCCGAGATTCTAAATTAGTATCTTGAAATATTTGATTTAGTCATTCTCACTGCTAGATTAAACCCTAATACCCGTAAAATTTCCTATCGTAATCCCGCTTTAAAATTTTGCGGTTGTTACATTCTCCCCCCTTAAAAGAATTTCGCCCCGAAATTCTGTGGTAGGGAATTCGAGTCCGGTTCTACGACTTGACTCACTCACTTTCTACTTCACCTAAGCATTATTCATATTTTCACTACGCTTCCGCTGCGCACTCTAGGCATGCTTAATTCCTATAGTCTATAGTTATCCGCACAAACGAACACATTATGTCAGCAATCAATTACAAATAGCCACAAAAGCAAATAAGCCATGTTAAGCACATAATCACAACGTACCGTAAAACATACAGGCAAGGCTGATCCTCCACGCTTTTGAGCGGCCGTACATGGACAGTCTACAGAATCTATATCCTAAGCTCTGATACCACCTGTGACGACCCTCATTTTCTAACTAGGATTAGTGGCTGATTTTCACAACGTAAGTCGCGGAAGACCCGTCTAACAAATTTTTTTTTTTAAATAAAATATATTAATATACACGGGCCGTAGCCCCAAAATATCAAAATATGAAAAATCCTAACGTCGCTCCACAGGTCGCATCCATGTACAGCCTCGCCTTTAAAAGTCCGTGGAGCACCGCCGTCAGCCCGCCTAGTCGCGACGCGCATCAGCGCCGGACTCAAATGTACCTACAACACGTAAACACTGAGCTCGTCGCTCAGTAGGTGAAACATGCATGTATGCAACGTGCGCTCAACCCCATTCTCGAACCCTAACGTCTTGCGTGCAATGTTCACTCTTTCTTTTCCCACAACCCTATCTCAACTCACACAACACAGGGCCCTAGGTCAGACTCGACACCTCGCGCGCCCATAATATAAAACAATCTACGGAAGATTACACTAGCAGCGTTTTGACGATCACGCAATTGCCCTGCTAGGTCGCTCTTCCGTAAGCGGTAGCCTACGCCGACAGCGTTTTGACGATCACGCAACTGCCCTGTCAGCTCCCTCCGCTGAAAATACAATCACGACGGTTTTGCACCTCGGGACGTTCACGCCCGAGTAGACAGATCGATCACGCCTGTCTGCCGTCAGGTGTCATATGAGTACTAACCTCGACTCCTTAACGAGTCAACAATCACAATCATCTCGAACTACCCCGCTCAGCGGTACGCCCAGAATATTACCGTCTCCACAGGGTATCTCACCACTGTGATATGATATGCATATGCCATGCATATAAACGTGATAACATACGAAAATGTGATTCCAATAAAATATACGTAAAACACGTAAATCACGTAAATCACATAAGTATCACCTACCTGTCGTGCGAGCTAGTTTAATTTACTGTCTTGGGAAATCCCTACCGTTCGACCTTTAAATAGAAATGTCATAATTAGCATCATATTAAAATTAGAGGACCATATTAAAATAATATACCTCGACTATTGACTATACTAATTTATTAAAACCCTAAATTGGCCCGAAAGTTCGTTCAAATTGCTTAAGAACACGTAATATTCTAAAATCGCCCGAGTTCTTATATACCTTAATCACCCTGGAAAATTATTCCTTACCCAGAAAATCTTACACCCAAGAACAAACCCTAGTTTCGATCGAAGCCTCAAGCTTAACTTTAACTGCCCAAAATTACTTTCCATCCCAGATTTATTACTATACATTATCGTAGTTAAAATTCCAAAATCTTTAATATTCTACCATTCGTCATGGCTTAGGAATAAAGTTGTTCACCGGGAACTTGCTAGTTCTAATTTAAATTCGCATATCCAAGAATCTTATAACATCTAAAAATAATTTCAGCTATCGAAGCTAAGTCCTAATCTATTATCTTCCATGAATTCTTATACTTACGTCTGCACCAACTTAAACAAGGAAAGTTAGTATTGTTTTAAATCCAAAAATAAGGGTTTTCGATTACCCTATCCGAACAGTAGCTATGAGCGTTTTAAATTCATGGGAATATAATAAAGGCTTACCAAAAGTGTCGAACCTTAAGTGGTTATGAATCCCTTTAGGTTGATAGAATTTCTTTTGGTCTTTCTTCTCTTTCCCTGTTTTCGTTCGTTAACTGTTCTTTTCTTTCAATTTCAAGTAATCGTATTATATATAGTAGGTATTTTATCGAAGATGATTACCTTAAGGTTAAGGAACCTTCCATTAGTCATGCTTAACATTAAGAAAAATGGCCACCACGTGTAAAGCTATTTTAAGTTCTTTTGATAGATTAAGTATTATTATATATATCCATATACATGATATGTGTACTGTGCAGACATATCTCTAATATATGTATCTGATTTATTCGAATCTTTTCACCTCTTACTAACGTATATATAATATATTCACCTCTTAGTAACGTATATATAAATATATATATATATATGTAGCTATACTATATCTACCCAAATCTCCGTTCTTTGCTAATATTATAAATACTATAATTGTTACCAAAATCTATGCTACACCCCATGTCCTAATTTGAGTCCTACATACTATAATATCCTTACCCCTTGGTTATTACAATAAATATATCTATGGATGTATATAAAAGTATCCGAAAATATTGGTTATTAACTTTTTGAATTCTATCTAATTTCCGAGATTCTAAATTAGTATCTTGAAATATTTGATTTAGTCATTCTCACTGCTAGATTAAACCCTAATACCCGTAAAATTTCCTATCGTAATCCCGCTTTAAAATTTTTCGGTTATTACAGCATCAGGCCATGACAGGAGACGGAAGATTATACTGCCGGAAGTCACGGCCGTGACACTTATTGCACCAGGCCGTGGCCATAGCAGCAACAACATTAGGAAATTTATATCTCTGAATCCAGATCTCGGATTGAGAATCCCTTTGGTCAGAGTCAAGATTGGCAAGTCTTCTATCTATGGTTAAAATTTCAGCTCAATCGGACATCATTTACTCCTCCATCTGAGAGAAATACGAAACTGTCGCAAGGGTGGAAATGTGTCACGGCCGTGACACCTCTGCACGAGGCCGTGACGCACGGCAGTGAGCTCCATCTTGTGCCCCGACAGTGTCACGGCCGTGACGGGCCATGTTCCAGGCCGTGACAGTAGCGAAAATCACTATAAAAGCCCAAATTCGACCCAAAAAGAGGAAAACTCTTTCCAGAACTCAACCCTAACATATCAGAGACGAAAGAGAGCCGTCAAGAACAGAGAAACACCCCCAGAAGCGCAAGAGACGGATCAACGACGCAATCACACCGGTTTGAACAAGAAAAGAGAATCTTCCCCCGAGACAATCCCAGATCAATCAGAAAGGAAGATTATGAGTCCTCTGCCCTTGTTCTCGATTTCTTTCGTCGTGTTTCTGTCAATTATGAGTAGCTAAATTCCCTCTGTGTTCGGGAGTAGATGAACGCTAGGTCGTGCGTAAGACATATATTTATCGAGACTCGTGTATTCTGACTATTTATCTATCTATGAAAGTGTTTCTTCGCTTTAATATGTCTATGTGTTTAAGTGATCGTGTGGAAAATCGTTTAGGGCGACAGCTAAATAACGATTAGGCCGTTCGTAGAAGATAGGATTCGTGTATAGGGCGAAAGCAAATACTCGATCCTCGCCGTTAGTAATTGCTAATTCTTAGATCCCCGCGAGCGTTTAGGGCGACAGCAAACTCGCAAGCGGGTAGGAAAATTACTGCGATCTAGTCAGAATCACGTAGGAGCGATAATTCATTGTCTTAGCCGATAGAACCTAGCGGGATTCGAATCCCGAGCACATCTCTATTATCTGAAAGTTCTCATATCAGTTAGGCGTGTTCTTTGAATCTCTAGTTGAGTTAGGAGTGATTTGTTAGGTTAATTCGTAAAACAATCTGCGTATTTTATTTAGGCTAGATATCGAGTCGACAGGTCACTACTAGTACTTAGTTTATTCCTTGTGTTCGATCCTCGTTTACTCACTTTACTGCACTACAGATGATAGGTCCACTGCCTATCGCACGTCGGTGATAGTAATTAGGTATTCGTTTCAATTATTACTTGTCGCACTTGCACGTTATATTCACACACCGCGTGTCGATCAAGTTTTTGGCGCCGTTGCCGGGGAATAGATTGATATTAGGAACACCGTAGTTCGGTATTGCCATTTTTATTTGAAGTTTCCCTTTTTTTTCTTCGTTACTATTTGCGTTATTTGTTCTTCTAGTCATTGTTATTTTCGGTAGTTCTTTTACGGGTCGATTTCTTTTAGTCCAGATACAGAAGTAGATATGGCAAACCACAGGGTACCTGTCCATAACGTTCCAGATAAGGAGCAGTCACTACAAGATCTGCTCAAGAACGCCGCACTAAGCGATATGGAGTCGGCGATCGTTATTCCGCCGATCGAGAACAATAACTTTGAGCTGAAGCATTCTTGGCTTCAGATGATTTTCCAGACGGCCCAATTTGAGGGCAATCCCGACGACAATCCCTACTCCCATCTGAGCTAATGCGTCGAACATTATAATTTTCATGAGTGGCCAAGCCTACTTTGACGCCCACCTAATAATTAATATAACGACCACTTCAAAATTGACGCTTGTTTGGGGATGCTATATACTGACGTATTTTCTGTTTATCTTTTTTTTTAACTTTATGTTACCCCCGGATTTCACCGGGTCCAGACCAAACTCTCAGAGACCGTTAAAACAACCAAAAAGGCGGAAAGCACCACTAGTGATAGAGGAGTTCTTTAAGCATATCCCCTCGGCCGAGAGGGGAAGATATGCCCCTCGGGCAGAGGCAGGGAAAGTATACCCTACGAGACAGGAGGCACGTCGCCCTCGAGGAAAATATGTCCCTCGGGCAGAGGCAGGGAAAATATGTCCATTGGGCAGAGGCAGGGAAAATATGCCCCTCGGGCAAAAGGCAGAAAAAGTATACCCTACGAGACAGGAGGCACGCCGCCCTCGAGCCCTCAGGAAGAACTAAGGATCGTGGCAACACACGATCTCCACCGCACACGCGACCCAAAGAACGTGGGATCGTGGGAATATGAGGAGACAAGGACAAGCTCGAGTCCGAAAAACACGGAACGTGGGCGAAAACCGGCGGAAACTGCCAGAGCTAGGTACTTTATAAATACCACGAGACACTCCTAAGGTATGGAACTAACTCATCGATCTCTACCGTTACTATACCATTTTCACTGCTCACTCAAGCCACTTTACACCATTTTCATATTACATTCCTTACTATTTACACCTGAAAAATGGAAACGCCCTCTTGACTAAGGCAAGAGGGAAAACGCCCCCCACCCCTAACCCTGTTATTATAGCCTTCAGACAGAGTTAACAGCTAAGTTCAGGCGGGACGAGGCCCATGCTAGGGAAATAGGAAAAAGGCAGCTCGCAGCCTGGCGGCGGCAGATCGTTCATTTTCCGACCGCATCAAATTGGCGCCGTCTGTGGGAACGTTTAGTTATTAAAAAAATCATTTGACGCTGGTCGGAACCGGTCAAAAACCGTCAAAAGGGCTATGTGCTGAATACGAGGAACGTGTTAAGGAGGACAAAATACGCTTCAAGGAAGTCTAAATGCCGGACGTAGATATGAGCGAACAAGCTATCAAGAGGCCATCGCCAACGTCTAGACGGAGATTATTACCAAGGCAAGCGGTGAACAGTTATCATCGGGACCAGGGAAGAGAATATAAACGCATTTTCAACAGTTACGATGGAAAATCGCAACGAGACAATACCGCCAAAATACATCAAAATCAAGGTGCACGTGGCCGTTGGTTTACACCAAGTCAAAACACTTTGTCCCCGATGGGATCTATAGACAATTAAAAATTAATTGTCTATTTATATTATTGGAATTTAAGAAATATTTCCAAGAAATAAAATAAAGTTTCTTATTGAATTACTATTTATTGAGATATATAAAATAATCTCAAATTAATAAATAGCTAATTTAATTAATAAACTATGAGGCAACCTCAATTAAATCCCCATTTCTAAACTTTTTATCAACTAACTCCCCCTTTCAACTCACTTATTATCAAACTCCCTAAACCAAAACATACTAACACATCACTACCTATTTACCCGAATGACGAATTTACCCCTCAGTTATTATTTTTTAGATCATTTCTTCCCCAAATCAACAACCACGCAGCTTTTAATTTCATGTCTCATCTTCCAACTAGAAAAGCTCCCGCCGGCGACGGAAAAGCCTCTGCCCGCGCCGGAAAGCTCCAAGCTTGCCTAATTCATCGTGGGTTTCTCGGTCCAAGTAAGTTAAGGTAGGTTTTTGTTGTTTCTTTTTTCACTGTGGGTTATCCTTCGAGTTTCTTGACCTCGAGCGAACGAAATTGAGTTAGAGAACACTCTAATGAGGTGTACAATGAATGTTTGTGGCAGTAGCATGACATAAATTGGGTATCGGGTTGTGGGTGTCACGATTTGGGTGCGAGCCATGGGTGTTGTGATTTGGGCGTCGAGGTGTAAAAAGCTGAGTTCTTCTCATGTTTTCTACTGTTAGCATACTGTGGGTGTCAAGAGAGGTTAGTATTTGCTTAAGATTTGGCTAATTTATCTGTTAAAGCAATTTATTATATGCGGTACCAAAGTCTATTGAATTACAGTACCCACATTTCTTTTGTGAAGTACCTTTTGAAGGTTTCTAGCAGTATCATATGGTAATCGTTTGTTATTTTACTTTTAACAGGTAACTTAATACGGAGATATATTGTCTACAAATGTCTTTGGTGGGCTCATGTTGTTTGCATGTGTGGAATATAAGAGCACATATTTGTTGTTTGACCAATGAAACGATAGGTTATGGAGCATTCTTTTTGTTGTTATGTTGCCGATATGTTATCATACATTCTTACGACGATATGTTTTTGATATGATATTGGTGGATGAATAATATTAATACTGATGTCGTACTATTGATGGTGTTCCAATAAAATTGTTTGCTGGAAGTTCTAATGCCTTATTTGCACAATAATATACGTGTTTTCGATAATTAAAAATGTGGTACGGAAAAGATACTACAAGTAACCTACTCGTGGTACTACACTAGCTTATGTTATGGTACCACAAACATCTATATATTGGAACTACAAATATATGTATACTGGTACTACAAATTTGGGGTAGGAATTACGCTTGTTAGAAACGTGGTACGAAAAAGATACTACAAGTAACATAAGTATGGTACTACGCTATGATGGGGTATGGTACTACGAACATCTATATATTGGAACTACAAATATATGTATACTGGTAATACAAACTTGGGTAGGAATTTTTCAATGCCATCCGAATTATTTTTGGTCCTTGATTATGTTACCATGGTTATAGATACTTTACGATGATTTGGTATCAATATTGGTGGTTAAAGTTTAGAATTAGGTATTATTACGTTGGAACCCCAACTTTCGTTTTACTTATTGTGATACTAGTAAGAACATCTGTCGCGACCCGACTTCCTAACCGCCTAACCTAGCGCATTTCTATGTGCCTAGCGAGTTTGTAAGTAAAGGAGTGCACCGAAAACGCGTACAAATTTTCATTTTTCATTTATGGAATGGAACATTGTTCTATACAAGACAAAAGAATGCATGTCGGACATCAAGTTCCAGACATGGTCTAACTACAACGGCGAAGGTGTGTCGGCACAGCAAAAGCTCCTATGCGCCCGGCCTCACAGGTCGTCATCCACACACACACGTCCACCCCCAAAAGCAGCACGAAGCTTCAAAAGGTTGGCATTGCCTTCAAAACGCGCTCACATATCGTGATCGCCAGTGCCTACAACACACAACGTAAGGAGTGAGCCACCGAGGCTCAGTAAGCAGAAATCATGCATGTGTGCACGTGTCACTCCCCCGCAACGGCAATCCGCGCCGATGCACTTAACACTCGCAAAGGCAATCCACGCCGATGCATACAACACTCGCAAAGGCAATCCTCGCCGATGCATATAACACTCGCAAAGGCGAACCGCGCCGATGCATATAGCAATCGTACCAACGTACTCAGGGCCCTCGGCTAATCTCACTATGCACCACAAGAGCTCACGTCCCTCAAGGACAATACGACAGCGGTCCACGCCGGATGGCCGAACCCTAGGATGCACATCGTTCCCCTAGGTCGCCATATGAACCCGGTCGTCCCCGACTGTCCGGCGGTCGCTCACGCTGGTAGCCCACGCTGAGGTCGCCCACACCAGGGTTCCACCCTGTGTCGCTTATACCCTCAGGTCGCACCCTCCAGGTCGCACCTTACCGCCACGGGCCATGCCCAAATCCTATCCATAGGATATCAATATATATATATCTACAATAATAGTACGACGACGCTAAAACGCCGCCCTGGTAGCATAGTAGACAGCCCCTGACTCAACTACGAGTCGACACACTTGCCCACATCGGCAAGTCCTCGTCGCGTACAAGCGACACATCATTACGCACACTCAATCCCACGACCCTCCCTCACGAGTTCGTGTGTGCACGTGAGTATGCATATGCAGATGCAGGTAAATGCAACATAGACTTACCACATTTAAATACTTCAATCAATTCACGAATTCATAAAACCACGTAGGCACGCAATCACGCAATTTAGGCACGTAAAACAAGTTGTGTGTCGTAGTTGGATTTCTACTTACCTGGCGTCCGTAGACTAACTGCTACCTGCCCTGGCGAATTTCCTAAGTCCCGACCTTAGGCACCAAAACATTCGTATCAGTAAGCTATTAATTAATTAAGCTAGCTAAGTACTCGAATTATTTTAAGTCATGAACCTAATTTTCGACTTTAAACTATTTGCTAGCCTGTCTAGTGAAATTCCTAAAATTTCGTCCTTTAAACCTGCCAAGGCTATGAAGTCAGTCCATAAATTATTTTAAATCAACTATATAATTTTCGTTCCAAAATTCTATCGAATGCGACGTCTACCTATACCGATATTTTTTTTTTTTAACTTAAATCGTTTTAATCCAAGGGGTTCAATTCGTGAAGTTGATTCGCCAACTAGGACCCGCAAAATGCATGAGGCTCGGTTCGCAAAGTGCATGAGAATTCGCAGAATGCCGAGTTCGCAAACCCTCGGTCGGCCCGCATAGTGGGTGGGTTCGCAATGTGGGTTCGCGACCTATGTGGACTCGCAAACTTCTAAGGATTCGCAAAGCTTGGAGCCCGCAAAGCATTGGAGCCCGCAAAGCTAGGGTTCGCAAAGTAGGTTTGCGGCTCCTTCACCTCGCGGCTTCGAGGTTTCACCAAATCAGTTCGCAGAGTAGGTTTTGCGGCCCCTTACTTTGCGGCTTGGGTGGATTCGCTGAAGGGACTCGCAAACTTGGTGGGACTCGCGAAGTGGCTTCGCAATTCTCCATGGATTCGCAAAGTGTGCTTGGCCTCGCAAACGGCCGAATTCGCAAACATCCCGCTACCCCTCGATTCGTAAAATACTCCACTAACACTTTTTAGTTCGCAAAGTACTACTTTAAGGATCAAAAGCTACTTCTCTCAAGAACTCGTTGGAGATTGATATGAACCCTTAAACCCTAAGGTCGAACTTAACATCAACATGAGCCTAACCTAATTTTCGTACCTTATCATCCTAAACACGGTAGATTGAAACTAATGACAAGGATTAAGGTGGGGAATTTTATTTCTAATACCTCATAGTTAGTGAGTCCCTAGAAATTAACATTCCCGTGTTTAAAATTCTCAAAGCATACAAAAGTCAGGTTGAGAAACTTACAATCCTTCCAAGCTTTTCGTTGGTTCAGTTCGGCTCCTTCTCCTTCTCCTTTCTCTCTAATTTCGTGGGTTCTTCTTCTTTCTTTGTCAAGGGATGGTGATTTCTTTTCTAATGGGAGCTCAGCATTCGAAAGTTTTGGGCAATTATTAAGTCAACAAAGGTGTGATGATGGGACATGTGTTAGACGAAAATATCCCTCCATTTAGGGAACTTTGCTTACCAAGTTTGGTCTAAGTCACAATTGGGCCTAGTTTTTAAATCTAGCCCACTAAAAATTGTAGCCTATTTTTCGAAAATTGTTAACCAAATTAAGGGTCACTTAGCACCACTTAATCGCACCCATTTCATAAAACCCGAAGCTGCACTTAAGTCATATTGAGCACGTAAATCACGTTTATGCACATAATTCACCTTAATGCACATAATTCACAAGGTCACATTTTGCTAATTTATTGGCCCTAAATACTTACGGGGAACCCGGGTGCTACATCCTCCCCCCCTTAAGGAGGATTTCGCCCCCGAAATCAGCCCGTTCGGAACAATTCAGGATAGCGGGTTTTCATCTCATCTTCGCGTTCCCATGTGGCTTCTTCTACTGACCGATTTCGCCACAGAACTTTCACTAGAGGAATTTCTTTGTTCCTAAGCCTCTTTGTCTCGTGCATCAATATTTCCACGGGAATTTCCTCATAACTCAGGTCTGGTTTCAAATGTTGGTGCAGTGAGTCGTTTATCAACACATGGCTTGGGTCAACGATATACTTCCGCAACATGGAAACATGGAATACATCGTGTACTTGCGACAACGATGCTGGTAGTTCTAGTTGATATGCTACTTCACCAACTCTTTTTATTATCTTGAAGGGACCGATGTATCTCGGGCTTAGTTTTCCCTTCTTTCCAAACCTTTTGACTCCTTTCATTGGTAATACTTTCACAAAGACCCAATCATTCACCTCGAATTCTAGCGGTCTACGTCTCCGATCCGCATAACTCTTCTGTCTACTCTGCGCCGTGCGCATTCTTTCTCGGATCATCGTGATAATTTCCGTCATTTCCCGTATCATGTCTGGGCCTAACATCGCCCGTTCACCGACTTCATCCCAATGCACTGGGGACCTGCACTTCCGTCCGTACAAGGCTTCATAAGGAGCCATTCCAATTGTAGCTTGGTAGCTATTGTTGTACGAGAATTCTACAAGTGGAAGGTACTTGCTCCAGTTGCCTTTGAAATCAAGTACACAGGCTCGTAGCATATCCTCCAGAGTCTGAATAGTCCGCTCGGATTGACCGTCCGTTTGCGGGTGATATGCTGTGCTAAATGCTAATTTCGTCCCCATGGCCTTTTGTAAACTCGTCCAGAATTTAGATTGAAACTATCGTTAAGGGTGTCCCATGGAGTCTTACTATCTCTTGGATGTACAATTCTGCATACCGCTCCATGGTAAACGTTGTACTTATCGGCAGAAAATGGGCAGATTTCGTAAGTCGATCTACAATTACCCAAATTGCATCGTGTCCTTTCGCGTTCCTCGGCAATCCGCTCACGAAATCCATCGTTATATTGTCCCACTTCCACTCTGGAATGGGTAGAGGTTGCAGCATCCCTGCCGGCCGCTGATGTTCTGCCTTAATTTGCTGGCAGGTGAGGCATTGGCTCACGAATGTTGCTACGTCCTTTTTCATTCCCGGCCACCAGTAGTTAATCCTTAGATCCCTATACAGCTTCGTAGCCCCTGGGTGTACCGAATACAGTGTAGTATGTGCTTCTGTCATTATAGCTCTGCGGAGGTCTATATTGTTCGGTACGTATAATCGATTCTTGTAATACAGGCTTGTGCCCTCCCGAAACACGAAGTCCGTCGTTGACTGTTTGGTTTGCGCTTCCTTAGTTTTCAGGTAAAACTCGTCGTTTTCCTGTGCCATTTTGATCTGCTCCAATAGCGTTGGTTGCAGAGTCAGGGTTGCTAACTTCACCTCGACTTCTCCTAATGGTACGATCTCCACATCGAGCCGTTGGAGTTCCGCGCTCACTGATTTCCGGCTTAGAGCATCAGCTACCACGTTCGCCCTTCCTGGGTGGTAGTTAATCACACAATCGTAGTCTTTCACCAATTCTAGCCACCGTCTCTGTCTCATATTGAGTTCCTTCTGGGTGAAGAAGTACTTTAAACTCTTGTGATCGGTGTAGATTTCGCATCTTTCTCCATACAAGTAGTGCCTCCAAATCTTGAGAGCAAAGACTACAGCAGCAAGCTCCAAGTCGTGTGTAGGGTAGTTCTTTTCGTATTCCTTTAGTTGTCGTGAGGCGTAAGCCACCACGTTACCGTTCTGCATCAGTACGCGTCCTAACCCGTTCTTCGAGGCGTCGCTATACACTGAGAACCCTCCTATTCCCGTGGGTATCGTCAACACTGGGGCTGTGGTAAGCCGCTTTTTCAGTTCTTGGAAGCTTTGCTCACACTCTTCGCTCCATTGGAAAGGTGTGTTCTTTCTGGTCAACTTTGTGAGTGTAGAGGCAATTTTCGAGAAATCTTTTATAAACTTCCAGTAGTAGCCTGCTAAGCCTAGGAAGCTCCGTACTTCCGTTACGTTGGTCGGCTGCGGCCAATCATTAATCGCTTCAATTTTGCTCGGGTCCACCGAGATTCCTGCTCCCGAGACGATGTGCCCCAAGAATGCTACCTGGTCCAGCCAGAATTCACACTTTTTGAACTTTGCATAGAGCTGCTTCTCCCTCAATACTCCTAGCACTATTCGTAGGTGTTGCTCGTGCTCCTCCTTCGTCTTGGAGTAGATAAGGATGTCATCTATGAATACAATTACAAACTTGTCTAGATAGGCTTCGAACACCCGGTTCATTAGGTCCATGAAGGCCGCCGGTGCGTTCGTCAGTCCAAAGGGCATGACTAGAAATTCGAAATGCCCGTATCTGGTACTGAACGCCGTTTTGGGAACATCTTCCTTGCGGATTTTCAGTTGATGGTAGCCCGACCTCAAGTCGATCTTAGAAAATACTGTGGCGCCTCATAATTGGTCGAAGAGGTCGTCTATTCGGGGTAGTGGATACTTATTCTTGATCGTCAACTTGTTAAGCTCCCTATAATCTATACACAGTCTCATCGAGCCATCCTTCTTTCGTACAAACAAGACTGGCGCTCCCCAGGGAGAAAAGCTGGTCTGAATGAGTCCTTTCTGTAGGAGTTCATCTATTTGTTCTTTCAACTCCTTTAATTCGGTTGGCGCTAATCGATATGGAGCCTTGGACACTGGTGCTGCTCCCGGCACCAGGTCAATCGTAAACTCAATTTCTCTGTCTGGGGGTAATCCCGGCAATTCTTCTGGAAATACATCTGGGAAATCCTTAATCACTGGTACGTCTTCGAGTTTCGTGGGGGTATTCTCTTCTGCCTTCAGCGCGAACACCAGGTATGCCTTGCATCCGGAATTGACTAATCGTTGAGCTTTTAAGGCTGATATCCTCGGAGTGCCTCTCCCCTTCATTGTTCCCTTGAAGGTGAAAGGTTCTTCCCCTTCTAAGCTAAACGTAACTACTTTACGGTTACAGTCTATCACTGCTCCGTATTTTGAGAGCCAGTCCATCCCGAGGATCACCTCGTAGTCGTCCATCGGGATGACTATCAGGTCTACAGGCAATTCTCTATTACCGATTAAGATTGGGCAATTTCTTAACATTTGGCTAGTCCTAGTTGGTGCCCCGCTTGGAATTGCTACGCGATACTCGTAATCTACTCGCTCAGGCGTTACCCCTAGTTTCATTACATATTTCACAGATGCAAACGAATGGGTCGCCCCGGAATCTACTAGAATGCACGTGGGAGTTTGATGGATCGGTAGGGTACCTGTTACCACCTCCGGGTTGTTTTCTGCTTCCTCGGAAGTGATGGTGTACACCCGAGCTGGCACCATCTGAGGTCCTGCCTGGCTCCTGGTCTGATTCCCCGAAGCACCCTCCGGGCACTGTCTCACAAAGTGGCCCGGCTTTCCACATCTAAAGCAGGTGTTGACTTGCGTGTTGCAGTTCCCATAGTGCCTTTTCCCACACCTCTGGCAATATGGGCCCTGTGCTGCTCCCTGGTTCTGGTTTGGATTCGGGGGTCTGTTCATCGTCCCCTGAGGCTGTTGAGGAGGCCTGTTCTGGAATTTCTTCTTGCCCCCTTTAGGCACGAACTGCCGTTTCTGGTCTCCTTCGCTCCATTGCGCTCCTTGCATTTGCGCGAACTTGCGTTTGGCCTCTTGTGCCTTTAAGATCCTGGCTTCCGCCTGTTCAGCAACCATAGCTCTCTCTGCTACTTGAGAGTAAGTAGTTCCCTGGATTCCCGCCATGCTCACATCCCTGTAGAGCTCGGGCTTCAACCCTTCCAGAAAGCGTTCGACCTTAAGAGCTTCCGTGCTGATCATGTGAGCAGCGAACCTGGACAGCTGCTCAAACTTCCTTATGTACTCGGCCACCGTCATATACCCCTGCCTGAGGTTAATGAATTCATTCAGGCGTTGTGCTCGAACCGGGGCGGTGAGGTACTTGCCCCTGAACAACTCCTTGAACATTTCCCAGTTCATTGTAGCGGGGTTCTCCAACACCATGATGGTGTCCCACCAGTGTCCTGCGCTCCCTCGTAGTAGGAACGCAGCACAGAGGGCCTTTTCCGCCTCCGGAACCCTGCTATAGACGAACATGCTCTCGAGAGTCCTCAACCAGTCCTCAGCTGCTGTCGAGTCAGCTGTGTCTTCGAAGGTCGGTGGGTTCAACCTCCTAAATCGTTCTCCAACCATCTCGGTCCTTTCTGCCTGAGTTGGTCCAGTATTAGCAGCATTTTGTTGGATCAGTTGTTGGATCTGTGTCGACTGCTGGCGGACTAGTTCCGTCAGTTGGAAGATCGTCGCATCCCGATTGTCGGGAGGGGCCGTGTTTCCCCTGTTCTGGTCGTCGCCACCACTCGACTCACCTCTCGTTCTTACCATCTCCTATCCCTATCCTGATTGTCCTAGGCCAATAAATTATGCAACATATAGATGCACATAAACTTAACACTTACTTGCAAGGCCGCTTCCGCTCCTTTGGGTGTGTGTGTGTGGACAGTCTACAGAACCTGTGACCGAAGCTCTGATACCACCCTGTCGCGACCCGACTTCCTAACCGCCTAACCTAGCGCATTTCTATGTGCCTAGCGAGTTTGTAAGTAAAGGAGTGCACCGAAAACGCGTACAAATTTTTCATTTTTCATTTATGGAATGGAACATTGTTCTATACAAGACAAAAGAATGCATGTCGGACATCAAGTTCCAGACATGGTCTAACTACAACGGCGAAGGTGTGTCGGCACAGCAAAAGCTCCTATGCGCCCGGCCTCACAGGTCGTCATCCACACACACACGTCCACCCCCAAAAGCAGCACGAAGCTTCAAAAGGTTGGCCTTGCCTTCAAAACGCGCTCACATATCGTGATCGCCAGTGCCTACAACACACAACGTAAGGAGTGAGCCACCGAGGCTCAGTAAGCAGAAATCATGCATGTGTGCACGTGTCACTCCCCCGCAATGGCAATCCGCGCCGATGCACTTAACACTCGCAAAGGCAATCCACGCCGATGCATACAACACTCGCAAAGGCAATCCTCGCCGATGCATATAACACTCGCAAAGGCGAACCGCGCCGATGCATATAGCAATCGTACCAACGTACTCAGGGCCCTCGGCTAATCTCACTATGCACCACAAGAGCTCACGTCCCTCAAGGACAATACGACAGCGGTCCACGCCGGATGGCTGAACCCTAGAATGCACATCGTTCCCCTAGGTCGCCATATGAACCCGGTCGTCCCCGACTGTCCGGCGGTCGCTCACGCTGGTAGCCCACGCTGAGGTCGCCCACACCAGGGTTCCACCCCGTGTCGCTTATACCCTCAGGTCGCACCCTCCAGGTCGCACCTTACCGCCACGGGCCATGCCCAAATCCTATCCATAGGATATCAATATATATATATATCTACAATAATAGTACGACGACGCTAAAACGCCGCCCTGGTAGCATAGTAGACAGCCCCTGACTCAACTACGAGTCGACACACTTGCCCACATCGGCAAGTCCTCGTCGCGTACAAGCGAGACATCATTACGCACACTCAATCCCACGACCCTCCCTCACGAGTTCGTGTGTGCACGTGAGTATGCATATGCAGATGCAGGTAAATGCAACATAGACTTACCACATTTAAATACTTCAATCAATTCACGAATTCATAAAACCACGTAGGCACGCAATCACGCAATTTAGGCACGTAAAACAAGTTGTGTGTCGTAGTTGGATTTCTACTTACCTGGCGTCCGTAGACTAACTGCTACCTGCCCTGGCGAATTTCCTAAGTCCCGACCTTAGGCACCAAAACATTCGTATCAGTAAGCTATTATTAATTAAGCTAGCTAAGTACTCGAATTATTTTAAGTCATGAACCTAATTTTCGACTTTAAACTATTTGCTAGCCTGTCTAGTGAAATTCCTAAAATTTCGTCCTTTAAACCTGCCAAGGCTATGAAGTCAGTCCATAAATTATTTTAAATCAACTATATAATTTTCGTTCCAAAATTCTATCGAATGCGACGTCTACCTATACCGAATATTTTTTTTTTAAACTTAATCGTTTTAATCCAAGGGGTTCAATTCGTGAAGTTGATTCGCCAACTAGGACCCGCAAAATGCATGAGGCTCGGTTCGCAAAGTGCATGAGAATTCGCAGAATGCCGAGTTCGCAAACCCTCGGTCGGCCCGCATAGTGGGTGGGTTCGCAATGTGGGTTCGCGACCTATGTGGACTCGCAAACTTCTAAGGATTCGCAAAGCTTGGAGCCCGCAAAGCATTGGAGCCCGCAAAGCTAGGGTTCGCAAAGTAGGTTTGCGTCTCCTTCACCTCGCGGCTTCGAGGTTTCACCAAATCAGTTCGCAGAGTAGGTTTTGCGGCCCCTTACTTTGCGGTTTGGGTGGATTCGCTGAAGGGACTCGCAACTTGGTGGGACTCGCGAAGTGGCTTCGCAATTCTCCATGGATTCGCAAAGTGTGCTTGGCCTCGCAAACGGCCGAATTCGCAAACATCCCGCTACCCCTCGATTCGTAAAATACTCCACTAACACTTTTTAGTTCGCAAAGTACTACTTTAAGGATCAAAAGCTACTTCTCTCAAGAACTCGTTGGAGATTGATATGAACCCTTAAACCCTAAGGTCGAACTTAACATCAACATGAGCCTAACCTAATTTTCGTACCTTATCATCCTAAACACGGTAGATTGAAACTAATGACAAGGATTAAGGTGGGGAATTTTATTTCTAATACCTCATAGTTAGTGAGTCCCTAGAAATTAACATTCCCGTGTTTAAAATTCTCAAAGCATACAAAAGTCAGGTTGAGAAACTTACAATCCTTCCAAGCTTTTCGTTGGTTCAGTTCGGCTCCTTCTCCTTCTCCTTTCTTTCTAATTTCGTGGGTTCTTCTTCTTTCTTTGTCAAGGGATGGTGATTTCTTTTCTAATGGGAGCTCAGCATTCGAAAGTTTTGGGCAATTATTAAGTCAACAAAGGTGTGATGATGGGACATGTGTTAGACGAAAATATCCCTCCATTTAGGGAACTTTGCTTACCAAGTTTGGTCTAAGTCACAATTGGGCCTAGTTTTTAAATCTAGCCCACTAAAATTGTAGCCTATTTTTCGAAAATTGTTAACCAAATTAAGGGTCACTTAGCACCACTTAATCGCACCCCATTTCATAAAACCCGAAGCTGCACTTAAGTCATATTGAGCACGTAAATCACGTTTATGCACATAATTCACCTTAATGCACATAATTCACAAGGTCACATTTTGCTAATTTATTGGCCCTAAATACTTACGGGGAACCCGGGTGCTACATCCTCCCCCCCCTTAAGGAGGATTTCGCCCCCGAATCAGCCCGTTCGGAACAATTCAGGATAGCGGGTTTTCATCTCATCTTCGCGTTCCCATGTGGCTTCTTCTACTGACCGATTTCGCCACAGAACTTTCACTAGAGGAATTTCTTTGTTCCTAAGCCTCTTTGTCTCGTGCATCAATATTTCCACGGGAATTTCCTCATAACTCAGGTCTGGTTTCAAATGTTGGTGCAGTGAGTCGTTTATCAACACATGGCTTGGGTCAACGATATACTTCCGCAACATGGAAACATGGAATACATCGTGTACTTGCGACAACGATGCTGGTAGTTCTAGTTGATATGCTACTTCACCAACTCTTTTTATTATCTTGAAGGGACCGATGTATCTCGGGCTTAGTTTTCCCTTCTTTCCAAACCTTTTGACTCCTTTCATTGGTAATACTTTCACAAAGACCCAATCATTCACCTCGAATTCTAGCGGTCTACGTCTCCGATCCGCATAACTCTTCTGTCTACTCTGCGCCGTGCGCATTCTTTCTCGGATCATCGTGATAATTTCCGTCATTTCCCGTATCATGTCTGGGCCTAACATCGCCCGTTCACCGACTTCATCCCAATGCACTGGGGACCTGCACTTCCGTCCGTACAAGGCTTCATACGGAGCCATTCCAATTGTAGCTTGGTAGCTATTGTTGTACGAGAATTCTACAAGTGGAAGGTACTTGCTCCAGTTGCCTTTGAAATCAAGTACACAGGCTCGTAGCATATCCTCCAGAGTCTGAATAGTCCGCTCGGATTGACCGTCCGTTTGCGGGTGATATGCTGTGCTAAATGCTAATTTCGTCCCCATGGCCTTTTTAAACTCGTCCAGAATTTAGATTGAAACTATCGTTAGGGTGTCCCATGGAGTCTTACTATCTCTTGGATGTACAATTCTGCATACCGCTCCATGGTAAACGTTGTACTTATCGGCAGAAAATGGGCAGATTTCGTAAGTCGATCTACAATTACCCAAATTGCATCGTGTCCTTTCGCGTTCCTCGGCAATCCGCTCACGAAATCCATCGTTATATTGTCCCACTTCCACTCTGGAATGGGTAGAGGTTGCAGCATCCCTGCCGGCCGCTGATGTTCTGCCTTAATTTGCTGGCAGGTGAGGCATTGGCTCACGAATGTTGCTACGTCCTTTTTCATTCCCGGCCACCAGTAGTTAATCCTTAGATCCCTATACAGCTTCGTAGCCCCTGGGTGTACCGAATACAGTGTAGTATGTGCTTCTGTCATTATAGCTGCTGCGGAGGTCTATATTGTTCGGTACGTATAATCGATTCTTGTAATACAGGCTTGTGCCGTCCCGAAACACGAAGTCCGTCGTTGACTGTTTGGTTTGCGCTTCCTTAGTTTTCAGGTAAAACTCGTCGTTTTCCTGTGCCATTTTGATCTGCTCCAATAGCGTTGGTTGCAGAGTCAGGGTTGCTAACTTCACCTCGACTTCTCCTAATGGTACGATCTCCACATCGAGCCGTTGGAGTTCCGCGCTCACTGATTTCCGGCTTAGAGCATCAGCTACCACGTTCGCCCTTCCTGGTGGTAGTTAATCACACAATCGTAGTCTTTCACCAATTCTAGCCACCGTCTCTGTCTCATATTGAGTTCCTTCTGGTGAAGAAGTACTTTAAACTCTTGTGATCGGTGTAGATTTCGCATCTTTCTCCATACAAGTAGTGCCTCCAAATCTTGAGAGCAAAGACTACAGCAGCAAGCTCCAAGTCGTGTGTAGGGTAGTTCTTTTCGTATTCCTTTAGTTGTCGTGAGGCGTAAGCCACCACGTTACCGTTCTGCATCAGTACGCGTCCTAACCCGTTCTTCGAGGCGTCGCTATACACTGAGAACCCTCCTATTCCCGTGGGTATCGTCAACACTGGGGCTGTGGTAAGCCGCTTTTTCAGTTCTTGGAAGCTTTGCTCACACTCTTCGCTCCATTGGAAAGGTGTGTTCTTTCTGGTCAACTTTGTGAGTGTAGAGGCAATTTTCGAGAAATCTTTTATAAACTTCCAGTAGTAGCCTGCTAAGCCTAGGAAGCTCCGTACTTCCGTTACGTTGGTCGGCTGCGGCCAATCATTAATCGCTTCAATTTTGCTCGGGTCCACCGAGATTCCTGCTCCCGAGACGATGTGCCCCAAGAATGCTACCTGGTCCACAGCCAGAATTCACACTTTTTGAACTTTGCATAGAGCTGCTTCTCCCTCAATACTCCTAGCACTATTCGTAGGTGTTGCTCGTGCTCCTCCTTCGTCTTGGAGTAGATAAGGATGTCATCTATGAATACAATTACAAACTTGTCTAGATAGGCTTCGAACACCCGGTTCATTAGGTCCATGAAGGCCGCCGGTGCGTTCGTCAGTCCAAAGGGCATGACTAGAAATTCGAAATGCCCGTATCTGGTACTGAACGCCGTTTTGGGAACATCTTCCTTGCGGATTTTTAGTTGATGGTAGCCCGACCTCAAGTCGATCTTAGAAAATACTGTGGCGCCTCATAATTGGTCGAAGAGGTCGTCTATTCGGGGTAGTGGATACTTATTCTTGATCGTCAACTTGTTAAGCTCCCTATAATCTATACACAGTCTCATCGAGCCATCCTTCTTTCGTACAAACAAGACTGGCGCTCCCCAGGGAGAAAAGCTGGTCTGAATGAGTCCTTTCTGTAGGAGTTCATCTATTTGTTCTTTCAACTCCTTTAATTCGGTTGGCGCTAATCGATATGGAGCCTTGGACACTGGTGCTGCTCCCGGCACCAGGTCAATCGTAAACTCAATTTCTCTGTCTGGGGGTAATCCCGGCAATTCTTCTGGAAATACATCTGGGAAATCCTTATCACTGGTACGTCTTCGAGTTTCGTGGGGGTATTCTCTTCTGCCTTCAGCGCGAACACCAGGTATGCCTTGCATCCGGAATTGACTAATCGTTGAGCTTTTAAGGCTGATATCCTCGGAGTGCCTCTCCCCTTCATTGTTCCTTGAAGGTGAAAGGTTCTTCCCCTTCTAAGCTAAACGTAACTACTTTACGGTTACAGTCTATCACTGCTCCGTATTTTGAGAGCCAGTCCATCCCGAGGATCACCTCGTAGTCGTCCATCGGGATGACTATCAGGTCTACAGGCAATTCTCTATTACCGATTAAGATTGGGCAATTTCTTAACATTTGGCTAGTCCTAGTTGGTGCCCCGCTTGGAATTGCTACGCGATACTCGTAATCTACTCGCTCAGGCGTTACCCCTAGTTTCATTACATATTTCACAGATGCAAACGAATGGGTCGCCCCGGAATCTACTAGAATGCACGTGGGAGTTTGATGGATCGGTAGGGTACCTGGTACCACCTCCGGGTTGTTTTCTGCTTCCTCGGAAGTGATGGTGTACACCCGAGCTGGCACCATCTGAGGTCCTGCCTGGCTCCTGGTCTGATTCCCGAAGCACCCTCCGGGCACTGTCTCACAAAGTGGCCCGGCTTTCCACATCTAAAGCAGGTGTTGACTTGCGTGTTGCAGTTCCCATAGTGCCTTTTTCCCACACCTCTGGCATATGGGCCCTGTGCTGCTCCCTGGTTCTGGTTTGGATTCGGGGTCTGTTCATCGTCCCCTGAGGCTGTTGAGGAGGCCTGTTCTGGAATTTCTTCTTGCCCCATTAGGCACGAACTGCCGTTTCTGGTCTCCTTCGCTCCATTGCGCTCACTTGCATTTGCGCGAACTTGCGTTTGGCCTCTTGTGCCTTTAAGATCCTGGCTTCCGCCTGTTCAGCAACCATAGCTCTCCTGCTACTTGAGAGTAAGTAGTTCCCTGGATTCCCGCCATGCTCACATCCCTGTAGAGCTCGGCTTTAACCCTTCCAGAAAGCGTTCGACCTTAAGAGCTTCCGTGCTGATCATGTGAGCAGCGAACATGGACAGCTGCTCAAACTTCCTTATGTACTCGCCACCGTCATATCCCCTCCCTGCCTGAGGTTAATGAATTCATTCAGGCGTTGTGCTCGAACCGGGGCGGTGAGGTACTTGCCCCTGACAACTCCTTGAACATTTCCAGTTCATTGTAGCGGGGTTCTCCACACCATGATGGTGTCCCACCAGTGTCCTGCGCTCCCCTCGTAGTAGGAACGCAGCACAGAGGGCCTTTTCCGCCTCCGGAACCCTGCTATATACGAACATGCTCTCGAGAGTCCTCAACCAGTCCTCAGCTGCTGTCGAGTCAGCTGTGTCTTCGAAGGTCGGTGGGTTCAAACCTCCTAAATCGTTCTCCACCCATCTCGGTCCTTTCTGCCTGAGTTGGTCCAGTATTAGCAGCATTTTGTTGGATCAGTTGTTGGATCTGTGTCGACTGCTGGCGGACTAGTTCCGTCAGTTGGAAGATCGTCGCATCCCGATTGTCGGGAGGGGCCGTGTTTCCCCTGTTCTGGTCGTCGCCACCACTCGACTCACCTCTCGTTCTTACCATCTCCTATCCCTATCCTGATTGTCCTAGGCCAATAAATTATGCAACATATAGATGCACATAAACTTAACACTTACTTGCAAGCCGCTTCCGCTCCTTTGGGTGTGTGTGTGTGGACAGTCTACAGAACCTGTGACCGAAGCTCTTGATACCACCCTGTCGCGACCCGACTTCCTAACCGCCTAACCTAGCGCATTTCTATGTGCCTAGCGAGTTTGTAAGTAAAGGAGTGCACGAAAACGAGTACAAATTTTTCATTTTTCATTTATGGAATGGAACATTGTTCTATACAAGACAAAAGAATGCATGTCGGACATCAAGTTCCAGACATGGTCTAACTACAACGGCGAAGGGTGTGTCGGCACAGCAAAAGCTCCTATGCGCCCGGCCTCACAGGTCGTCATCCACACACACACGTCCACCCCCAAAAGCAGCACGAAGCTTCAAAGGTTGGCCTTGCCTTCAAAACGCGCTCACATATCGTGATCGCCATACATGTGATTGAGTTATTTTAGGAAAGAATATCACTGTGATCACCCGGATATGATTAAGCTATATATGGAAAATATATTCTGATTATGTGGTATTATGCTGATTGATTTAATATATGGAATGTGCTGACAAACGGATGAGATTACCCTGGAATGAAAGTAAATCTGCGGTATTTATGGTAAGTGATCATGCATGACCGTTGAGCTTAATTGGTTTATTCTTGGCATGATTCATTGAGTTATTGCACGTGATTAATGAGCTTTATCTTGCATATTCTGTGCTTGACTTTCCTTGTGAAGTGAAGAAACAATTATTGGTCTATATAGAATAAAATCGCTTCAAGTTGAAGGGTACGAAACGAACACACAAGCCATCGAATTCCTTAGCGTTTTGAGCTTTACTTTGCGAATAATTCGTAGTTTGTGTTGAGCCTAAATTTGCAAATATGTACCCTTTGAGCGATCTTTAGCAACACCCAATCCTAAACCTTAGTCTTCGGACGTGTTGAGCGCACAAAGGAGCACGAGGAGTCTTTCGCACGTGGAGGGACGAATTTCGTGGATTTGGTGGTCCTTCGGTAGCAATCTGCATCCAGTCGGGGAATTGGTTTCCTGGGTAAATGACGTGGATCGAAACTTCGTCAGCCTAGAACGAGGTCTAGTATCCATAGTGTTTCGATTGTGTACGGGTCAATCATTTTGTAACCAGAACCGGTAATACTTATTGATTGATTGGAATTCTTGGGAGATCACACCCCAAATGACAGGATTAAACCCCAGTTGGGGAAATAACCTTTATAAAAATCCCGTCTCATTTTACTTTCTGCTATTTACTTTTCTGTGAGACAAACCGGGAACACCAGCAAATAACTGGGTGATATCGTTGAAACGAGTTCTGAAAATACCGTGATATTTTGTGAAACAGGATTAGGGAGATAACGTTGATACTCGTACTGCTTTCCGAGAAATATCATACTCTGCATATATCTTCTGAAAAGTATTTTTCAAAGGAGAACAAGCAAAAACTTTTTATAACCTAATTCACCCCCCCCCCCCCCTTAGGCATATTTTACACTTCATTTGGTATCAGAGCGGTTGCTCAACGAAAGGCCTAACACCTGAGTTAAGATCTAATGGCTTTTTCGAGTTTTGATGTATTTGCATAGGGTCAATCCCACTCCAGGCCGCCTCTCTTTGATGGGACGAACTACACAGTGTGGAAGAATCGTATGATCGAGTTTCTGATCGCTGTTGACTATGATCTTTGGGAGACAATCAGCAATGGACCATATGCGGCTAACAAACCGATGGAACCTCAAAGGACGCTAAAAATTATACTGCTGATCACAAAAAGGGAATCACGCGAAACGCAAAGGCAAAAAACATGCTCGCATGCGCACTCACACGAGAATAATACATTCGGGTTAGTTCCTGCTCATCGGCAAAGGCTATGTGGGATATGCTCCAAGTTACTCTTGAAGGAACCCAACGAGTTGTGCAAGAAAGACTGGCTCTGCTCACCCATCAGTTTGAACTGTTCTCGATGGAATCTAACGAGAATATAAGCCAGATGTATGCCAGATTCATGGAAATCATCAACCAAATGTTTTTTCTCGGAAAGTAGGTTCCTGACAGTGAACAAGTCAGAAAGATACTGAGATCACTGCCACGAGAATGGAATGCCAAGGTTACTACCATCTACGAAGCAAAGGATCTAGAAGCACTGAGCATCTCCGAACTGATTGGATCTCTTATCTCCTACGAGATGATTGAAACGTCAATGAATGAGAAGTCGCAAAACAAAAATCAGAAGTCTATCGCATTCAAATCCAACCAAGAAGAATCTGATTCTGACGATGAACGAGAAAAGGCCTAATGAACGACCTAGCCATGCTTACAAAGAGATTCGAAAGATTCGAACAGAAAAGGAGATTCAAAGGGAACTCCGGCAAATTCCAGAACAAAAACAAGGGAATCTCCACGTCCGGGAAAATATTCAGAAATGCTTCCGGTGCAACAAACCAGGCCATTATGCACATGAATGCCTAACAAATAACGATGAGAAACCAAAGAAGCAGAAGGCCATGGTGACAGAATCTAACGACTCTGAAATGGAAGAAAGCGAGGACGAGGATCACGCTTATATGGCTGACGAGGATCAGGTATCTCGTTCTTCCTCCATTGAGAAAATTCATATCCTAAATAGTTTATATAGTTATGAAAGTGACTCATCTGTTTCTGATATAGAAGAAAGTTAGAGGAGATGATTTGTGTAGGTTACTTCAAAAAGCAGAGAGAAACATTAAGTCACTAAATTCCTTGAATAAGGAACTGATAAAGCAGCGAGATGGCCTAGCTAAGGAGAAACATGAGGCTGATCTAGAGATCTCACGTTTGAAAGGAGAGTTAGTTATTGCTGAGAAAGAGGGAACTCCATGTGACTGTGAAAAATTAGAAAAGAAAAACAGTGACTTATCTAGAGATATCGTAGAACTCAGAAATTCCTTAGATAGAGAAAAACAGAACTGATAGACTACTTGAGGGTAAGCAAAACCCAGATATGTTGTTAAGTATTCCTAGGAATGTTGGTAAGTCAGGGATAGGGTCTTCCACTGAAATAAAGCATGCTAAACATTCGGTGCCTAAGCTTAAATGTTTCTGCTGTGGTAGAAATGGTCATTATGCATACAACTGTCCTTTAAAGAAAGTTGATAAAGCTAAGTATGTCTGGAGACCTAAGAAGTCACCTGTAAATGCCACTAACCTATCTGATTGTAACAGTAGATCACCGTCTATGCAGAATGATATCTCATATGTTAACAGAAGTTATTTCCTCGCTAACATGTTAGGACCCAAAAGAAATTGGGTACCTCAGAAGAGTATTTCTTTCTACAGGTACAAAGGAGGAATTCCAGCAAGAAACACCGGTGGTATCTCGACAGCGGGTGCTCCCGCCACATGACGGGTGATATAGGTAATTATGTGTCGTTAAAGGCGGTCGATGGACGTTTCGTACGCTAACGACGCAAAAGCCAAATCGTAGGAGTTAGGAGTTGGTACTGTTGTAACAATTTAAATATCACTATAGATAACGTATGGTTTGTTAGGAACTTAGAACATAATTTAATTAGCATTAGCAAACTATGTGATGATGGACATACCGTAGCTTTCGTCAAAGACAAGTGCTTTGTCAAAAAGGGTGATGAGATTGTGTTTAGTGCGTCTAGACATGGTAACATTTATTGTATCACTCTGGATGATATTGCTAAGCAGAACGTCAAGTGTCTAGCAGTTACGCAGGATATCACATGGTTATGGCACAGACGGTTGGGACATGCCAACATGGAACTGATGTCGCACACATCATGCAATGAATTGGTAATAGGTATTCCAGATATGAAAGCCACCAAGGACATAATTTGCAAAGCGTGCCAAATGGGAAAACAGACCAAGACGTCCTTCAAACCTAAGAATGTGATATCTACGTTCAGACCACTGGAACTGCTGCATCTTGCCCTTTTTGGTCGGGTACAGGTTATTTCATTGAAAGGTAAACGATATGCCTTCGTTATCGTAGACGACTATACTAGGTACACATGGATCTTATTTCTTGCGCACAAAAGTGAGGCTTTAGATAATCTTGCGCCACTGATTAAGAAGGTAGAAAATGAGAAAGAGATGAAAGTCCGTAAGATTAAGAGTGATAACGGTCTAGAATTTGATAGTAAATCATTTGCATCTTTTTGTAATGAAAATGGTTATAGTCATAATTTTTCAGCCCCTATTATGCCTCAACAGAAAGGAATGGTCAAGAGGAAGAATAGAGTATTACAAGAAATGGCTAGGACTATGCTGAGCGAATATAATACCCCAAAACATTTTTGGGCCGAAGCTGTTAGTACGGCTTGTTACGTCTCGAATAGGAATGATAATATCCATAGTGTTTCGGTTGTGTACGGGTCAATCATTTTGTAACCAGAACCAGTAATACTTAGTGATTGATTGGAACCCTTGGGGATCACACCTCAAGGACATGATAAACCCCAGTTGGGGATATAACCTTATAAAAATCCCGTCTCACTTTACTTTCTGCTATTTACTTTTCTGTGAGACAAACCGGGAACACCAGCAAATAACTAGGTGATATCGTTGAAACGAGTTCTGAAAATAACGTAATATTTTGTGAAACAAGATTAGGGAGATAACGTTGATACTCGTACTGCTTTCCGAGAAATATCATAATTTGCATATATCTTCTTAAAGAAAAGTATATTTCAAAGGAGAACAAGCCAAAACTTTTTATAGCCTAATTCACCCCTCCCCCCCCCCCCCTCTTAGGCATATTTTACACTTTACGTTCGGTGTGTGCTTTTGTGCCTTAGCAATTTCAAAAATTAGCTTCTAAAATACAAAATAGGGCTGCCCTCTATGAGCTCGAAACTTTCACCCCAATCCAGGGTTGAAATTTCGAATTTCTTATAGGTTTGTGAGATTTTTGCTATTTTTATCTCTCCTTTTTTTAATTCAAAATTCATATAAGGATACTTAACATAATCAGACAACTAACTTAAATACCAAGTCAAACTAATTATCTTTAAACATGGTATTAAAATTCGAAATTTAAGTCTAGATTAATTTCAAAATTTTCAACTTAAAATAAATAATATTCCAAATATATTTTTTCCATATTTATATTTGATTTTCGAAATTACTTCCCAAGGTATAATTCAAAAATCAGCTTAGGATTAAATTCCAATTTTACCCTCAAGCCTTTTAAGCACTTGGCCAAGCCCAAGTCATTAAATTAATTTCAAACGAAGTCCGACTTTGGTCCATTAAACGGCCGAGGCCCACTAAGGCGCGGCCCAATGGCCCAAGGCCCGTCAAGGCCTAAAACACTTTCTTTCCTTATCAGTACACGTTGATGATCCTTTTACGCCCGACTCTCTACGTTCGACTCAATCGGCATGGGAGGAATCCAAGAGTCCGATAGTTACCTAGCCAATCCCGCAGTACCGCACATTAACCCGATTAGAGTGCGAAGAGTCCGGTAGTTAAGCCTTCATTCTAGAACCTTACTATAGATTATAATACTAGGTACAAACCCTTCAGCTGTATCACGATCGAGTGAGAGTCATGGTCTATGTCAAACTCACTGAACTCGATTCTATGATGAAATGGAGATGAGGCAAATTACCAAACCACCCTCCATGTCTCACATGAGTTAGTTCAATACCTTGGCCAAGGATTTCGTAATTTCCCGTCGCTGTCACATAGGACACTTGTCTCGATTACTTACGAGACTGTGAATCCGTACTTGGTGGTCTGAGCCCGGCAATCAGAAATCGTTATCAAGACCGAATCTGGCCCGTTGACCCATGCAACAGCAAATCGGGTCGAGGGGAACACAGTGACAGTCGATACTTCGAAGTCAACTCCGTCAAAGCCCCTTTCGGTCTAAGGTTCACGCAGAGTACTACAGTGTTGTCGTCGGTCATTGACACTCCTTGAGTAATGAGCCATGTTCGACCATACGACCGGTGAGTCAGTGTCAATGAAATGATTCAATCCATTGATTCGACTCGTATCACAAATCATGACCTCCGCTTCCAAGCGGGCTATCGGTATACGATAGGTACTCGACAAATAAGCCGTAATTGATTATCCAGCACCCAACTGGACCATAAGGCTTACGGACTTTTAATGTTCGAGGTTAAGAGTCCATCGGTGCCTTCCTCTCTCGTGCCCATCGAGAACAGTGACTCAACTCGATCCATTTGGATTTCTTCATTTATTGCTTTACCGGATGCTAAGTACTCATGTATCCAATAAATGAATAACGCATTTATTAAACACACTAAAAATTCTTATTATATAAGAAGTCGAATGATAAATAAGCTAATGACATTCACAATCCAATCCTCGTATAGCATTCGATGGCATATTCCTAACACTTATGTGACCAATAGGAAACAATTCAATCGAGAAGATCATACTGCTCTTAAAAACGACTTGATTGGGCATATGGCAAAAGTTCGGCACCAATAATTAGATCTGAATCATCTTGTGTATTTTTGTATTTTTTACACATCTATTTGTAGCTTCACTTATCTATTTATAATATTTTTCTTTCAATTGCAATTTTATTTTGTTATTGAGATTGTGGATTATTTTATGTGTATCATTTTTTTAATAATTAAGAACTTTTAATATCATATATATTAATATTTTTTGGACATTTCAAATAATAATAAAAATAATTATAAAATATAAATAAAGTTACTAATAATAAAATAGAGTAATATTATAGATCTAGTTGGGTTGTTGATAAAAATAATAAACTAATACTATAGATTTAAGTGTGTACTTTAGTGATGTTGGATTGTGATATATATGTGTACGTGGAAGAGACAAATTAATTGTTTTATTTTCACAACCAATTATACAATCATTGGTAAACTTAGACGGGGCAATTTCCGTTCAGGCCCTTGTCAGTAGTTTATTTCAGTTTGCAGGCCCTGTCAGAATTTTTATTAGTTTAAAGGACCAACATTTTGTGAATAGTAGAGTTAAGGATGATAAATATGATTTGATGAAAATACCTTCTTAAATATTATAATAAGAGTTATTATGTTCATTGAGTGAACTGTTATTTTTCATCCATTATCTGTTACTGTGATTCAATATAATGTTATCGACAGAGAATCGAGCCCTGAAATTTCAAATGCCCATCAACCAGCCAGTTTCGGCATGTAAGGTAGGACGTATTGTGGTATTGACGACGCAAGATGTAAGATTTGTAATTGTAGACCTTTTTGGTTCAAATGATTATGAGAGTTTTGATTATTCCAAGTATTATGTATTATAGGGGGTACAATTTAGAAAACTCGATATGTATGATTTATGATGTTTAAGTATGTAAAATTATTCGATTAAGTTCTTAAATGTGATTAAATTGTTAAGATAATCGAATTTGTGTGATCTTGTGCTTAACTGGAATATTGCTGTGATCACCTGGTTATGAACGTTCTCGTATGAATGGAATCTCACTGTGTGCTATATATGGAAAATATACTATGTTGAGTGATATGTGAACTGTGAGATTGAGTTATTTTAGGAAAGAATATCGCTGTGATCACCCGGATATGAAGGAGTATGCTATATATGGAAAAGATATTCTGATTAAGTGACATGTGATTGATTTATTTTAGGAAAGAATATCAATGATATATGACAAGTTACGATTTTTCGCTATTTTATGTCCTATAAACATGTGTTATTGGTCATATTAAATTAAATTATACATGGATATATTATATAAGTGCATTGCAGATGTCAAAAGCAAGTCACGGAAAAACAGGAGTGAAATGGGCGAATTGCATACACATGACCAGTGGGATCCCTAAAGGATAAAAAGAAGTGAAGACAAAGCAACATTTGAGTTACGCATTTTCTGGCTGTGCTTGATCACGTGTGGTTGGCCCTATCTCAGTCTTTGTTTTCCTATAAATAACTATGGCCACATGAAGCAAAAGGGGGGAAGAAACGTGGAAAGAAACCCGCTAAGCATACACCTCATTTTTCTCACCTCACCAAAAAGCTCTCGAAATTTCTCCTCCAATGAAAACCACACTTCACACATAAGCAGCCCCAAGCCACGCATCAACCCGCAGCCAGACGAAGAGTTATCTCACGCAACGGAGATTCCGACGGAACTAGGCGTGATCCGTTCGTAGTGATAGTCAACGTTCATACATCGTCCTACGCGAAAACAGGAATGTTCACCTCTATCTTTTTCTGTTTTTTGTTTATTAATATGTGTGTTTAAGTTTATTAGGCCGGATTATGATTTCGTATTGATGTTACTCGTATTTTGTTTAATCGTATGAGTTAAGTTACGTGTTCTATATTTCATTTTAATGCTTGCGTATGCCTGATGAACATATGCTTGATTCTTGATTGGTTTATGAGACTGAAAAAGTGATTAGACCGGTTAGAACAATAAATATAGTGCACCACGACGTAAAACCAACCAGAGATGGAATTCGGTTCGCCCGTGTGGTTTTCGAGACCTTAGGCGCCGAAAGCGTTTAAGTTCGGGAAAATTCATAAAGCCGAATGCGTGTGGGGTAACTACAGTCATATATGAATATAGTTGATTGGTTCACTTTCGCATAGGGTTGCTAGTTACGTGAATAACGGGTAGCACATACGTTAGGAATTTCTACCTTAACTAGATTCGTATTGGTTAAATATAGACGAATGGATGAATACGTAGGATTAATCTGTGCCGAATATGGGCTTTAACAATGCTTGTAGTTAATTGATAAAAACCGTTATCTTTATTTGCACTTTTCTTGAAATCGTCATAAAACAAATCTAAAAAATATAAATAAATATATATACATAATATATATATATATATAAATCGCTCCAATCTATATTAAATTTCGGAACAATATCTTAGAACTAATCGAGCTGTCCTCGTGGATCTATACTTGGACTTACGTCCATTTTATACTACTTGCACGACCTAGTACACTTGATAGTATTCGAGTCGTGTCAAGTTTTTGGCGCCGTTGCCGGGGACAGTGGTATCATTAATTTTAAGTTTAATTCCGAGTTAATTTGTTATTATATTTTTATAAAACTTTATTCGATTGTTGTTTTTATTTTTTTTTTCTCTCGTAGTAGAAGCGTTGATAATATTATTTTTATTACAACATCATTTTTTATTTTTATTTTAGCACTATTATTATTATTATTATTATTAATATTATTATTATTATTATTTTTCCTTACGTCACCACTACTATATATATATATATATTTTTTTTTGAAAAAAATATTATTATTATTATCATTATTATTATTATTATTATATATAAATATTATTATTTTTAGTATATTATTAGCATATTATTATAATCATCATTTATATATATTTTTTTACTATTATTACTTTTTTCTTAAGTCATCACTACTTTATTATTATTATTATTATTATTATTATTATTATTATTATTATTATCATTACGGCATTTATTTACGTTGATTTTAAAAACCTTTGCAAATATTATTCGGTGCATTACACGAAGCTCAAATAAGGAAACACTGTTATTTGACGCGGAAATAGAAGCGACGTGCCGACGCAACAACCGAAATCGTAGACGGAAGATGGATGATCAAGAACAAGAACACCACGAGCAACACGATCGCGAGATAGTTGCTCAACGACCCAGATTGCTAAGTAGAGCACTTCCAGGCTATTTTGATGATAACGACCCAATCCTCATTCCCGAAGGACCACACAACCAATTCGAGATAAAACCGGTTATTATACAAATGGTGACCGGCGCAGTACAATTCCACGGGCTGACGAACGAGGATGCGAATTCGCATCATTTGAAATTCTCTCAGATTTGCAAAACTATTAAGTCCTGGCGTTTCTAAAGAAGTGATACGACTAACGTTTTTTCCATTCTCTTTGACAGGAAAGGCATCAGAATGGTTCTCATCCTTGCCACACGCTTCTATTACTAGTGGGAAGAATTGACGGAATGTTTTCTGGGTAAGTACCACCCATTGTCAAGGACTAGCGAGATTTGAAGCCAACTCGTCAACTTTAAGCAAGAAGGTGGCGAAACTCTAAGCGATGCTTGGACTAGATACAAGAGTCTCCTAAGACAGTGCCCAAACCACAGCATACCCTTGAGCGTTCAAATGCAATCGTTCTTTCTAGGGCTTAGTACACAAAATAAGCGGATCGTCGATGAAGGGTGCGCACGGAATTTTATGGAGTTAGCCGACGAGGACGCACTCCAAGCCATAGAGCGGATTGCAGCCTACCCCCCGAGATATGCGGATCAAGATTTGGATCGACGTAATGCCAGCGTGCATGAGCTAAGTGGATCCATGGAGGCACAAGTAGAGGCCATTTACCGAATGTTGGACGCAATGAAAGGAAAAGAGCCCGAGATAGTTCATCACATCCTAAATAGATCAAGGAACACATACTCTAACACATACAATCCTAGCTGGAGAGATCATCCAAATCTATCTATGGTAACTCAAATTACTTAAAGCCATCAAATTCTCAAAATCATCAAGAACAGGTAACATTTCAAAAACATCAAGGGCAACATGATGCCATTCCATCCAAACAAAAAGCAACTTGGAGGAAGCATTGGAGAAAGTAGCTGAACTACAAGCATCGCAAACCAATTTGCATGCTGACTTGAGTCGTCGGACAGATGATCGATTTCAGAAGTTGGAAGCTAAAGTAGACACAAATTTCCAGGATATAAATGCATCGATACAGAATCTGGTAAAAACTGTAGGACAACTTGCAAATACGGTGTCTGAACGCAAACAAGGCATACTTCCGAGCGACACCGAGAAGAATCCTAGAGAGTATGCAAAAGCCATCAAGCTAAGGAATGGGAAGACACTCGAGTCAATTCCAGAGACTAAGAAGGCAGACGAAGAAATCAAAACAGATGACGATAAGAACGCATCCACAATCACTGACAATGATGTCTCCGACCAAACCAAAATTAATTCATCATCCTAAAAGAAGGTCGAGCCGCTACCACCAATAAAGATTCGACCTCCATTTCCCGCAGCACTACGAAAGGGGAAACCTGATAAGCAATTTGAGCATTTTATAAATATCTTTAAGAAACTTGAGATAAATATTCCTTGAAGCTCTTTTGCAGATTCAGAAGTACGCCAAGTTCATGAAGGAGCTATTATCGAATCGGAACAAGTTAGAAGAACATGGTACGATAGCCCTCAATGAAGAATGTTCGGCCGTACTACAAAGAAAGCTGCCACCAAAAATCAAGGATAGGGGAAGTTTCTCTATCCCTTGCTCGATAGGCTCGCTTTCATTTACTAATTTTTACGCGATTTAGGTGCAAGCATTAACTTGTTACCTTTATCTCTTCTTAAGAAGCTAGGTGTCGGCGAGCCGAAGCCTACATCCACGATACTACAGCTAGCGGATAGGTCCATCACATACCCACGAGGAATCGTAGGGGATGTGCTAGTAAAGGTGGAGAACACTACTTCCCAGCTGATTTTGTAGTATTAGACATGGAGGAAGATACAGATATGCCATTGATACTTGGGAGACCATTTTTAAACACGGCAAGAGCTTTAATCGACGTCGGCAATGGTAAACTTATTCTACAAGTAGGGGACGAGAAGGTAGAGTTTGTTGTTTACAAGGCAATGAAACACCCTACGGATGATCATTCATGTTCCTTTATTGATAGTATTGACTCATGTGCTTTTGAGTATTTTAAATTTTTCAGAAACAAAGATGGCTAGAAGCATGTCTAACCGGAGAATCTGTGGATAATCGAGAAGATATGGAGTATGTCATGGCAAGCCTAGAGGCGAATCCTCGTCACCGAAAGTCGATTAAACCGAGAAATGAGCCACTCAATCGACCTTTAGGACAACAACCACGACCATCAATCGAAGAACCTCCGACTTTGGATTTAAAACCCTTACCAGATCTTCTTAAATATCTTTTTCTTGGCACCGCTGATAGTTTACCAGTGATTATTTCTTCCTCACTAACAGGTCTCATGGAAGAAAAACTATTGAGAGTGCTAAGAGAGCATAAGCGAGCATTCGCATGGAAGGTGGCCGATATAAAAGGAATAAGCCCGACAATCTGCATGCACAAGATATTAATGGAGGATTCATATAAACCAGTCATACAACCACAAAGGCGTCTGAATCCAACTATGCAAGAAGTGGTGAAAAGGAGGTAATCAAGCTTTTGGACGCAGGTATTATTTATCCTATTTCTGATAGTACATGGGTTAGTCCAACACAAGTTGTTCCTAAAAAAAGGTGATATGACCGTTATTAAGAATGCTTCAAATGATTGATTCCAACTAGGACTGTTACGGGATGGCGTGTTTGCATAGACTATATGAAATTAAATGATGCCACCCGTAAAGATCATTTCCCTCTCCCTTTTATCGATCAAATGTTAGAAAGGCTAGCTGGACATGAATTTTATTGCTTCCTAGATGGTTATTCAGGTTATAATCAGATTTCTGTAGCTCCCGAGATCAGGAAAAAACTACTTTACTTGTCCTTACGGTACTTTTGCTTATAGACGATTGCCCCAGCTACTTTTCAGAGATGCATGCTAGCTATTTTCCATGATGTTGTAGAGAAGTTCATGGAAATTTTCATGGACGATTTTCTGTATTTGGTTCCTCTTTTGACGTATGCCTGCCTCGATAACCTAGCATTTGTGCTTAAACGATGTGAAGAGACTAACCTTATATTGGAATGAAGTGTCATTTTATGGTACAAGAAGGAATTGTTCTCGGACATAAGGTATCACACAAGGGAATCGAGGTAGATCGGACCAAGATAGAGGCAATCGAGCAGTTACCACCACCCACTTCGGTAAAGGCAGTTCGGAGTTTCTTGGGACATGCAGGATTCTATCGACGTTTCATTAAGGACTTCTCAAAAATAGCTAAGCCTTTAGCTAATTTGCTTGTTAAAGATGTTGTTTTCAATTTTACTGATGAGTGCTTGCAGGCTTTTCAAACATTAAAGGAGAAACTCACCACTGCCCCAGTAATTGTCGCACCGGATTGGAATTTACCATTTATATTGATGTGCGACGCAAGTGATGGTGCAATCGGTGCTGTTTTGGGACAACACAAGGATAAGAGATTTCAAACCATCTATTGTGCCAGCACAACCCTCGACGATGCACAAAGAAACTATACTACTACCGAGAAGGAGTTACTAGCTGTGGTATTTGCTGTCGATAAATTTCATTCCTACCTTGTGTTGAATAAGGTAATCGTGTACACTGATCATGCCACACTTAGACACTTATTCGCTAAGAAAGATGCAAAGCCTAGGTTGATCATTGGATTTTACTACTTCAAGAATTCGACTTAGAGATACGGGATAAGAAAGGTGTCGAAAATGTGATAGATGATCATCTATCTAGGTTAGACACTTCACATAAACAAGATAATGACATACCAATTGACGAGTGTTTTCCTGATGAACAACTATACGCATTACTCGATACGTCTTTACCTTGGTATGTGGATTTTGCAAATTATGCTGCGACAGGTGATATTCTGACAGGTTTGTCTTTTCATCAGAAAAAGAAATTTCTTTCTGATGCGAAGCATTATCTGTGGGACGATCCATTTTGTACAAAATCTGCTCAGATCAGGTGATCCGACGATGCATTCCCGTAGAAGAGGTAAATTCTGTCCTAACTTATTGTCATTCTGGTTTGACGGGTGGACATCACGGACCAACTAGAACCACATTTAAAGTACTCCAATCAGGTTTATTCTGGCCCACCTTATTTAAAGATGCTCATGCTTATGTGTCTTCTTGTGATCGTTGTCAACGCACTGGTACAATTTCTAGAAAACATGAAACGCCTTTGAATATTATGTTAGAAGTTGAGCTATTTGATGTTTGGGGTATTGACTTTATGGGACCATTTCCTACTTCATGCTCTAATAAATATATTCTTGTTGCAGTAGATTATGTGTCTAAGTAAGTCGAGGCTGAAGCATGTAGGACTAATAATACACGCGTAGTTATTCGCTTTCTTAAGAAAAATATCTTTACTCGCTTTGGTACACCACGTGCAATAATTAGTGGTGGGGGTACTCATTTTTGCAATAAGTTGTTTGCTATTGTCAAAGTATGGTGTCAAACATAAAGTGTCAACCCCGTATCACCCTCAGACCAGTGGACAGGTAGAAGTTTCTAATAGGGAGCTGATACAAATTTTATAAAAGATGGTGAATGCCTCCAGGAAGGATTGGTCTTTAAAGTTAGACGATGCATTATGGGCATATCGCACTGCATTTAAAACACCGATAGGAACTTCACCTTTTAAATTAGTTTGCGGAAAATCATGTCATTTACCTGTTGAGCTAGAACATCGTGCATATTGGGCTGTTAAAAAACTAAATTTTGACTCTATTGAGGCAGGTAAAAACAGGTTACTCCAACTGAATGAGATGGAAGAATTTCGTCAAAATGCATACGAGAACGCAAAACTTTACAAAGAGCGAACGAAGAAATGGCATGATAAGCGAATTGTACAAAGGGAGTTCAAAGTAGGAGATCGAGTTCTGCTATTTAACTCACGTTTGCGATTATTTCCAGGAAAACTAAAGAGTAAGTGTTGTGGACCCTATATAGTAGAGAAAGTGTTTCCATCAGGAGCCGTAAAGATCCGCATTAACGAAAATGACTCGCAAACGGTCAATGGACAACGCTTGAAATTATACGATGATCGAGACTTTAGAGAAACAACCTTGGTATATCTCGTGGAACCAGTTATTACTAACACTACTTCTTTGAGTTGTTTTGTGCCTTTCAAGTATATCTCGTCTGGAGAAAATACCAGCGAGCTAAAGGACTTTCAACACATAGAAGTAAGTCTAAACACCGATCTACCTTGATTGGTTCGACAGTCGAGCTAACGACTATAAAAACAGCACTTCTTGGGAGGCAATCCAAGTACTATCCATGCATTAAAGTTTCGTATTGTTGAATCGTGTCTTTGTTATGTATTACTTATTATATTTTCACTTTCTGGAGTGTGTTATCACGGTGTCGTCCAGTTATGTTTTCTCGCAGGCTCATAATCAGTTTGGGGGTAGTCTATTCACAGAGGTAGCTCATCAGTGGTGGACCAACTAAGTCTTCTTCACGTCTCGCACTACATGGATCGAAGCATTATTCAGGGCAGTGTCACTTAAGCTCTCTCTTTGCTTTAATCTATACACATTGGGGACAATGTGATAATTAGTTTGGGGGTGGGGTGACACATGCTAGATTTTGTTTTTGATTATTAGGTATCGATTTCTTTAAATTTCTGAATGATATGAACTGATAAAGGTTTTGATTTGAACGTCATTAGTGAAATCTCCTGTCGATGATGAAGATTTTTAAAATAGATTTACCGAAGTGTGAAGTCTTGCATGTTACGTGTTGTGATATTAGCATGATTATCTAGTTACATTGACTGCTTAGTGTGTATCATAAGACACAAACCCTGAAAATATTGTGAGTTTTGAGCCCCAAGAAAAAAAAATATATAGAGCAACATAAGACTTGCTCGATGTGTTTTTCATGAGTGTCACGCATGATCTGAATATTTTCGTACTTGCTTTGTTATGCATGTCAATATTACTTTGTGGATTTTTGTGTACGAAAATGCTAAAGGCACTTAGGATAAGTCACTGGCCAAAAATATATGCGTACCCGATATATCTATCAATTAGTGAGCCCATTTGAGCCTTATTAGCCTTATTCTTTGATTTGGAGCCATGATATTTAGCCATGTTACCCCGTTAATTTAACCTTCATCCTCGAACCATTGTCAGCATGTTAGCTTACTAGTCACTTTGGAGTTTTGAGTCTATTAAATTAGAGAAAAGATGATTACAGAATGTTATATTTGGTTGCGGTGTTTACTTATTGTAAAAAAAAATCGAATAGAAAAAAAAAAGAGATCGAGAAAAAAAAACGATAAAAAAAATATTATCGGAATAAAAGAAGAAAAAAAAAGAAGAAAAAAAAAAAGAGAAATAATATATTATATATAAAATATATATATATATATATATAAAAAAGAGAGAGGGTTATAGTAGATTTTCAGAATTATATTCTCGAGTTTTTAGAAATAGTTTTGAGTACGTTTTTTTTAGTATGAGTTTCCGTTAGTTGATGTCGTACTTTGTGGGTAGACGAGGAAAGCGATTTTAGTGACTAACATGCTTGACTATATTAGCTCACTCATCCCATATGTCACACCCTTATTACCCTGAGCCCCATTACAACCATGGATAAAGACCTTTTGATTTGTGCATGAGATTCACTTTGTGAATATGATGTGATATATTTGCAAGTTTAGAATAATATCTTTCTATGTTGTTCATTGAGCGTTTTTATACAGATCCCATTAAATATTTTAAGTGACCTGAGCGACCCTTGTGAGAGTTGTTGAGTGATACATGTTAGGAATCTGGAAATGTTTTTGTGCTATGATATGATCGTAAATTATTACTTCATGTCTCGTGTTTGGCTAACCACTCATTAGGTGACGACTATCTCGACTTTCGTTTCTGAGAATAAACATGATAAATCATAGTGACGTTGTAAAATCCTAACTTGATTCGGTTTTTATCCGCTTTTATGATCGAGGACGATCAAAGCTAGTTTGGGGGTTGTTGATAAGTTACGATTTTTTGCTATTTTTATGCCCTATAAACATGTGTTATTCATCATATTAAATTAAATCATACATGGATATATTATATAAGTGCATTGCAGATGTCAAAAGCAAGTCACGGAAAAACAGGAGTGAAATGGTCGAATTGCATACACATGACTAGTCGGATCCCTAAAGAATAGAAAAAAAAGTGAAGACAAAGCAACATTTGAGTTACGCATTTTCTGGCTGTGCTTGATCACGTGTGATTGGCCCTACCTCAGTCTTTGTTTTCCTATAAATAACTATGGCCACATGAAGCAATAGGGGGGAAGAAACGTGGAAAGAAACCCACCAAGCATACACCTCATTTTTCTCACTCACACCAAAAAGCTCTTGTAATTTCTCCTCCAACGAAAACCACACTTCACACACAAGCACCCCCAAGCCACGCATCAACCCGCAGCCAGACGAAGAGTTATCTCACGCAACGGAGATCCCGACAGAACTAGGCGTGATCCTTTCGTAGTGATAGTCAATGTTCATACATCGTCCGACGCGAAAACAGGAATGTTCACCTCTATCTTTTTGTGTTTTTTGTTTATTAATATGTGTGTTTAAGTTTATTTGTGGTTAAGACAGTATTAGGCCGAATTATGATTTCGTATTGATGTTACACGTATTTTGTTTAATCGTAAGAGTTAAGTTACGTGTTCTATATTTCTGTTTAATGCTTGTGTATGCCTGATCAACATATGCTTGATTCTTGATTGGTTTATGAGACTGAAAAAGTGATTAGACCGGTTCGAACAATAAATATAGTGCACCATGACGTAAAACCGACCAGAGATGGAATTCGGTTTCGTCCGTGTGGTTTCCGAGACCTTAGGCGCCGAAAGCGTTAAGTTCGGGAAAATTCATAAAGCCGAATGCGTGCGGGGTAACCACAGTCATATATGAATATAGTTGATTGGTTCACTTTCGTATAGGGTTGCTAGTTACGTGAATAACGGGTAGCACGTACGTTAGGAATTTCTACCTTAACTAGATTCGTATTGGTTAAATATAGACGATACGTAGGATTAATCTGTGCCGAATATGTGCTTTAACCATGCTTGTAGTTAATTGATAAAAATCGTTATCTTTATGTGCGCTTTTCTTGAAACCGTCTTAAAACAAATCTAATATATATATATATATATATAAATTAAATTTTGGATTAATATCTTAGAACTAATCGAGCTGTCCTCGTGGATCGATACTTGGACTTACGTCCATTTTATACTACTTGCACGACCTAGTACACTTGCTAGTATTCGAGCGTGTCAATATATCATTTTGAGTGCTATATTATTTGACTTTTAAATCAGTGAATCATGATCTACCTTTCCTTATGCGACTTAGGATTTATATTTTGGAAAGTGATTAATTGATTGGACTTATATGTGGTAATATGTTGATTAAGTCTATTTATGGAATGTGCTGAAATCGGATGAGATCACCATGCATGGAAAGTCTGTCATTACCTTATACTCAATAGATCAAATCTTTCCTTGTGCGAATTGTCTATCATTTTTTAGGAAATAAATCAGTTGATTGAACTTACTGTTGATAACATGCTGCGTGGAACTCTATATGGAATGTGGTGACAACGGATGAGATTACCACGGAAGGAAAGTAAGACTGTGGTATTTATGGTAAGAATTCATGTATGACCGTTGAGCTTAATTGGTTTATTCTTGGCATGATTCTTTGAGTTAATGCACGTGATTATTAAGCCTTCTCTTGCATATTCTGTTTTTCCTTGTGAAGTGAAGAAGCAATTCGAAGTCTATATAGAAGATAAACACTTCACGTTGAAGGGCATGGAACGAACACACAAGCAAACGAATCACTTAGAGTGATTGAGCGTTAATTTGCGATTCATTCATAGTTTGGGTTGAGCTTTCATTTGCGAATTCTGTACCCTTTGAGCGATCATTAGCAACACCTTATCCTAAAAACCCTAGTCTTCGGACGTGTTGAACGCACAAAGGAACACGGTTGGAGTCTTCCGCACGTGGAGGGACGAATTTGGTGGATTCAGTGGCCCTTCGGTAGCAAGCTGTGTCCAGTCAGGGAATAGGTTTCCTAGGGATATGACGTGGAACGAAACTTGGCGTGCGGCAGCCTAGGTGGAGGTCTAGTTTCCAAAGTGCTTCGGTTGTGTAAGGGTCGATCATTTTGTAACCATAACCGGTAATACTCAGTGATTGATTGGAACTCTTGGGGAGATCACACCCCAAGGACAGGACTAAACCCAGTTGGGGATATAACCTGTATAAAAATCTCGTCTTACTTTACTTTCTGCTATTTACTTTTCTGTGAGACAAACCCGAAACGATTTCAAATAACCAGGGAATATCTTTGAAACATTTTTACAAAACTACACGATATCTTTTGAACCAGTTCTTGAAAAAGGGTTAGGGATACAATATTGATACTCGTACTGCTTTCTAGGGAATAATGTAATCTGAAATATCTTCTTAAAGAGAAGTATTTTTCAAAGAAGAACAAGCCAATTTTTTTAAGCCTAATTCACCCCCCCTCCTAGGCATATTTTATACTTCATTTGGTATCAGAGCCATGTTACTCAACGAAAGGCCTAGCACGCCTGAGTTAAGATCTAATGGCTTTTTCGAGTGTTGATGTATTTGCAGAGGGTCAATCCCACTCTAGGCCGCCTCTCTTTGATGGAACGAAGTACGCAGTGTGGAAGAATCGTATGATCGAATTTCTGATCGCTGTCGACTACGATCTTTGGGAGACAATCATCAATGGACCATATACGGCTAACAAAACCGATGGACCCCAACGGAGGCTAAAGATTTCACTGCTGATGACAGGGAATCATGCAAAACGCAAAAGTGAAAAACATGCTCGCATGCGCACTCACACGGGAAGAATACATTCAGGTTAGTTCCTGCTCATCGGCAAAGGCTATGTGGGATATGCTCCAAGTTACGCATGAATGAACCCAACGAGTTGTACAAGAAAGACTGGCTCTGCTCACCCATCAGTACGAACTGTTCTCAATGGAATCTGACGAGAATATAAGCCAGATGTATGCCAGATTCATGGGAATCATCAACCAAATGTTCTCTCTCGGAAAGAAGGTTCCGGATAGTGAACAAGTCAGAACGATACTGAGAACACTGCCACGAGAATGAAATGCCAAGGTTACTGCCATCTACGAGGCAAAGTATCTGGAAGCACTTAGCATCTCCGAACTGATTGGATCTCTTATCTCCATTGCATTCAAATCCAACCAAGAAGAATCTAATTCTGACGACGAAAAAGGAAGCTTGATGAACGACCTAGCAATTCTTACAAAGAGATTCAAAAGATTCGAACAGAAAAGGAGATTCAAGGGAACTCCGGCAAATTCCAGAACAAAAACAAGGGAATCTCCACATCCGGAAAAGAAATTCAGAAATGCTTCCGGTGCAAAAAACCAGACCATTATGCACATGAATGCCTAACAAATAACGATGAGAAACCAAAGAAGCAGAAGGCCATGGTGACAGAATCTAACGACTCTGAAATGGAACAAAGCGAGGACGAGGATCACGCTTATATGGCTGACGAGGATCAAGTATCTCGTTCTTCCTCCATTGAGAAAATTCATATCCTAAACAGTTTGTATAGTTATGAAAGTGACTCATCTGTTTCTGATATAGAAGAAAGTTAGGAAGATTTGTGTAGGTTACTTCAAAAAGCAGAAAGAAACATGAAGTCACTAAATTCCTTGAATAAGGAACTGATAAAGCAGCGAGATGGCCTAGCTAAGGAGAAACATGAGGCTGATCTAGAGATCTCACGTTTGAAAGGAGAGTTAGTTACTACTGAGAAAGAGGGAATTCCATGTGACTGTGATAAATTAGAAAAGAAAAACAGTGACTTATCTAGAGATATCGTAGAACTCAGGAATTCCTTAGATAGAGAAAAACAGAACTGATAGACTACTTGAGGGTAAGCAAAACCCAGATATGTTGTTAAGTATTCCTAGGAATGTTGGTAAGTCAGGGATAGGGTATTCCACTGTAATAAAGCATGCTAAACATTCTGTTTTAAGCTTAAATGTTTCTGCTGTGGTAGAAATGGTCATTATGCATACAACTGTCCTTTAAAGAAAGTTGATAAAGCTAAGTATGTCTGGAGACCTAAGAAGTCACCTGTAAATGCCACTAACCTATCTGATTGTAACAGTAGATCACCGTCTATGCAGAATGATATCTCATATGTTAACAGAAGTTATTTTCCCGCTAACATGTTAGGACCCAAAAGAAATTGGGTACCTCAGAAGAGTATTTCTTTCTACAGGTACAAAGGAGGAATTCCAGCAAGAAACACCGGTGGTATCTCGACAGCGGGTGCTCCCGCCACATGACGGGTGATATAGGTAATTTTGTGTCGTTAAAGGGGGTCGATGGAGGATACGTTTCGTACGCTAACGACGCAAAAGCAAAATCGTGGGAGTTGGTACTGTGGGTAACAATTTAAATATCAGTATAGATAACGTATGGTTTGTTAGGAACTTAGAACATAATTTAATTAGCATTAGCCAACTATGTGATGATGGACATACCGTAGCCTTTGCTAAAGATAAGTGCTTTGTCAAAAAGGATGATGATGTTGTGTTTAGTGCATCTAGACATGGTATTATCTACTGCATCACTCTTGATGATATTGCTAACCAGAACGTCAAGTGTCTAGCAGTTACGCAGGATATCACATGGTTATGTCACCGACGTTTGGGACATGCCAAAATGGAACTGATGTCTCACATATCATGCAATGAATTGGTGAGGTGTATTCCAGATATGAAAGCCACCAAGGACAGAATTTGCAAAGCGTGCCAAATGGGGAAACAGACAAGACGTCTTTCAAACCTAAGAATGTGATATCTACGTCCAGACCACTGGAACTGCTGCATCTTGACCTTTTTGATCCGGTACAGGTTATGTCATGAAAGGTAAACGATATGCCTTTGTTATCATAGACGACTATAATAGGTACACATGGGTCTTATTTCTTGCGAACAAAAGTGAGGCTTTAGATAACCTTGCGCCACTGATTAAGAAGCTAGAAAATGAGAGATAGATGAAGGTCCGTAAGATTAGGAGTGATAACGGTCTAGAATTTGATAGTAAGTCCTTTGCATCCTTTTATGATGAAAATGGTTATAGTCATAATTTTTCAGCCCCTACGCCACTACATAACGGAGTGGTCGAGAGGAAAAATAGAGTAATACAAGAAATGGCTAGGACTATGCTGAGCCAATATAATACTCCAAAACATTTTTAGGCTGAAGCTGTTAGTACGGCTTGTTATGTTTCGAATAGAATTTTTCTTAGACCGATTATTAAGAGAACTCCTTATGAACTTTGGAATGATAAAACCCCTAACATAGGATATTTCCATGTATTTGGCTGCAAATGTTTCATTTTGAATGAGAGGGATAAGAGAGGAAAATTCGATCCCAAGGTAGATGAAGGGATATTCCTAGGTTACAGCCTTCATTCCAAAGCTTTTCGAGTGTTTAATAATAGGAAGAAGACTATTCAAGAATCTGTGCATGTTACATTTGATGAATTTCCTAATGCAGATGCTACTGAGGAAGGTATAGTTGTGTCTCCTGCAGGTATACTGGTTACTGACAAAGAGGTAAACGCAATTCCATTGGAACTAGATACTGAGTCAGAGGAACCTGAAGCTCAGACGAACAACAGCGCAGAAAATTCAAACATTCCAGCCATCCCACTGAACAAGTCATAGGGAATATCACTTCAGGGATCAAAACGAGATCAACTGCTCGAAATGATACTGCTGAGGAATCACATGATGTGTTGTTGTCAACCGTGGAACCTAAGACAGTAAATGAAGCTCTTGACGACGAATCATGGGTGATTGCCATGGAAGAAGAGCTAGCACAATTCGAAAAGAGCCAAGTGTGGACTCTTGTGGAAAGACCTAACGACAAGTCCATCATATGCACGAAGTGGATGTTTCGCAACAAACTGGACGAAAACGGTAACGTGACACGGAACAAGGCCAGGTTAGTTGCCAAAGGTTATTCCCAAGAAGAAGGTATAGGATTTCAAGAAACCTTTGCACCCATAGCTAGGCTTGATTCAATACGCATTTTACTTGCATATGATTCCTTTAAAAGATTCAAGCTTTTTCAAATGGATGTGAAAAGTGCATTTGTAAATGGTTTTATAAATGAGGAAGTTTTTGTCGAGCAACCTCCCGGTTTTGAAAAAGAAGAATTTTCAAATCACGTCTTCAAATTAAACGAAGCTTGATATGGTATCAAACAGGCCCCTAGGGCATGGTATAAAAGATTGAGTAGATTTTTACTAGACATGGACTTTACAACAGGAACAAATAGATAACATTGTTTATAAAATGCGAAGGGAGTCACATACTACTTGTGCAGATATACGTTGATGATATCATATTTTGCAGCACGGACATCACTCTTTGCGAGAATTTTTCTAAGTCTATGTAACAAGAATTTGAGATGAGCCTAATGGGAGAACTCACGCACTTCCTTGGATTGCAAATCAAGCAATTGGACACGGAAACATTCATATCTCAAACGAAGTACACGAAGGAACTACTTGAAAAATTCGGAATGGCTGATTCCAAGGTACTTCCCACTGCTATGCATCAGACCACTAAAATTGACAGTGATGAATAAGGGACATCCTTTGACCAAACTAAATATAGAGGTATGATCGGAAGTTTGCTCTACCTTACGGAAAGCAGACCCGATATTATGTTTGCTACTGGTCTATGTTCTAGATATCAATCAAGTCCTCGGGAATCTCACTTGACAGCAGTCAAGTGGATACTTAGATATTTGAAAGGAACAATACAATTTTGGAATGTGGTATCCAAATTCCAAGGAATTCCCATTAATGGGATACTCGGAAGCTGATTATGCCGGTTCTAGAGAAGATAGGAAAAGCACTAGTGGTACTTGCCCAATTACTAGGGAATTCCCTTGTAACTTGGTCCAGTCGGAAACAAAATGCCGTCGCTCTGTCCACAACCGAAGCAGAATATATGGCCTTAGGAAGTTGTTCTCAGCAAGTTCTTTGGATGAAACAGACCTTGAGTGATTACGGTTGAAGGTACGACCAAATTCCTACTTTCTGTGATAGTACTAGTGTCATTAGTATCACTAAGAATCCCGTACACCACTCTCGAACTAAGCATATAGAGGTGAAACATCATTTTAATCGAGATCATGTTCAGAAACGGAATATCAGCGTGAACTTCGTAGGAACTAATGATCAGCTGGCTGATAACTTCACGAAAACCCCTTATTGAGAGTAGATTTTGTGATATTCGCGACCGATTAGGAATTATTGAGCTCAAATAGGAAAGGTGACTAGATAAGTTAGTCCTTAGTATTTGTTTGATTTTATCCTTTTGGATTTCCTCGATTTTATCTCTTGATTTTATTAATATTTTTTCTGATTCTATCTTCCTTACCTATTCAAATCTTTACCATTTATGGGGAGATTATTTTTTTCTAAATAGATTTTCTTCGAGATTTGTGTTAAAATCTATTTTCAGCCAAAACTTTCCTTATTTTTTTGAACTCTGATCTTAGTCCATATTTCCTTCCTTAATCTCCGCGAGATATCCTCTAATCTTTATTTAGTTCCCTCTAACGGGCAGTTTCTCCTTTTACCAATGATTTTTAAAATTCAAAGTTTGAAATCGTTTCCTTATCTGCCTCACGTCTAGTCGATATTACATCTCTCCATAACTTCTTTTCATTCTTATCCAAGAAGCTTTCGACCTTTATGTAACCACCCACTCTCTTCCTTCTTGAATCTATTCAACCCTAAGTCTTTCACTTCATTATTTCACTCTTTAATCTTTCGATCTCAACCATGACGAAAACCGAAGACACCTTCAAAGAGTCCAAGCAGAAAGAAAAAGGATCAAGAGAACGACGACGAGCAGGGAACCATAGCTGATTTGAAATGGAATATCAAAAGCATCAAGGATGACAATAGGAAGAAGTTCGATGAGATCTCACGGCACTTTAAAAGGGTTAAATAGTTTATGAAGGAGATCTCCACGGCTCTGAATAATCACTGAATCCTCATCTGCCTCATCTGATAGTGAGGCACATTTTCGATGTCGATAGACTTCGAATTAGAAAAAACTTAAAGAATAAAAGTTATACATAATTAAGTTGGCTATTCATAGGAATTTGAATCAAGGCGATTTGAAGTCTAAATCAAAAGTTATAATCAAAATGGTTCAGGTTGCTATTTTCGGGCAATGCCTTATTAGGACAACATCCCTAAGCACCCGAAAATTTTTTTTAGGGCACATCTTTTAGGTCAATGGGCTTCGAATTAGAAATAACTTAAAGAATAAAAGTTATACATAATTAATTTGGCTATTCACAGGAGTTTAATTCAAGGCCATTTGAATTCCAGATTGAATGTTATACTAAAAAAGGTGCAGGTTGCCATTTTCGGGCAATGCCATTTTCGGACAACATCCCTAAGCACTCAAAAATCATTTTGGCACGTTTTTTAGGTCAATGGACTTCGAATCAGAAAGAAAATAAAGAATAAAATATACATAATTAAGTTGGCTATTCGCAGGAGTTTGAATCAAGGTCATATATCAAAAGTTATACTAAAAAAGGTGCAGGGTGTCGTCGGTAGTTTTTTATCTATTCCTCTTAGTGTCTTGCTACCCAAGAAGTGTTATGCAGAATAGATGAAGTGTTATTAGAACGCACAAAGCGGTACCCTTCGAGTGTTTTATTAGCAATGTAGAATGCATAAAGTGTTATCGAGAACGCATAAAGTGTTACCAAGCGAGCTTTTTATTAGCAAAATCTTCAATCATAGGCCGCGTCAAATTTCATCGCGATTAACATCAATATTTTCATTGATTATTAAGACTCACGATCAATTTCATCTTATTCAGTCATTAAGGTCCAAATTTTCCCTTCTTTCAACGAGATTCTCGAATTACTTTTAATACATTATTCCATTATAAACTTAAAAAATTTCATTGATTATTGACTCCCATGGGAAATTATCCTCAATTCAACCTTATTCTGTCACTAACGTCGGGATTGGGCCGGCTTTTAGATCGTAAATTTTGTTATTCGTTGAACGTGATTTGTGCTTCAATCGTTCGGGAGAGACGATGACACATGGGTGTAATTTTGGCAAATATGAAGGAAATAAATATCATTTACAGTGAGTTTGTGTCCTTCTTTCTAATAGTTTCAGAAATTAGGTCATTGGGCCTAAGAGAAACTATATAAGGGCCTGAACACTTATAAAATATTTTATAAGCCCGATCTGATATTTAACCCAACTTAGAATTAGCGTGTATGCGACTCCCTATGCACTAGCAATATATGTCACGCTCAAGATTAATTGCGACTAGGCTTGCAAACGAATCGAACTTTTTTGGTTTGATTCGCGATTCGATTCGAAATTTACGATTCGAATTCGAATATTTAGAATACGAATCCGAATAAGAATACTTTCTTTGATTCAATAAATATCCGAATACGAATATGAAATCACAATATTCGACTCGAATATTATTCGATTCGAATAATTTAATATAAATAAAAGTATAATTAACATATATTCAAATAATTCAATAAAACAATTAAATATAATATATTATATGTCAATATATGTCTAAATATAATTTATTATAGTTCAATAATATGTTTTCAATTTAATATTGTTTGCATTGAATTAAATAGAAAATAAAAGATGACTTTGAATACAAATATTCGATATTCGATTAGAATACTCGACAACATATTCGAATTCGAATAAGAATCGATTTTGTGATTCGATTATATATTCAAATATTCGTATTCGTATTCGATTGTCATCCGAATATGAATAAAATGTTGCGATATTCGACTCGACTCGACTCAATTCGTTTGCAACCCTAACTGCGACCAAGTCCTCACTGCTTTTCCAATTGAGTTAATTCCTCAATAACAATTGTTCTAGAATATGGGCTATTAGTTTACTTCCATTTGGCCCAACAATCTACAGTAGCCCAAAGGACGTTTTTTGTATTAAAGTTCCTTTCAAAAGTTTTGGCTATTCCTTTTATGCTACAAGCATCAATTCAATATCCAGATGTTTTTTACTTACATTCCATTTTCGGGCGTTATATTCCAAAAGGTGGACTAGATTAGAGGGGAGACATTTGAATCCACACATGCAAGAGTACGAGAACGACGATTTCTACGACCAACTTACGAAGACAGTGATAGGCAATAATGGGGAATTGATTCCTCACAGAAGAAAAGAAGCTAAGGAATATGTAATGTACTAAACTCTAGAAAATCAAAATTAATACAACGCGCGTGATTTTTAAAAAATGCCGTTCATATAATTTTCCTGAGTGGCCAAGCCTACTTTGACGTCCACCTAATAATTAATATAACGACCACTTCAAAATTGACGCTTGTTTGGGGGTGCTATATACTGACGTATTTTCTGTTTATCATTTTTTTTACTTTATGTTACCCCCGGATTTCACCGGGTCCAGACCAAACGCTCAGAGACCGTTAAAACAACCAAAAAGGCGGAAAGCACCACTAGAGATAGAGGAGTTCTCTAAGCATATCCCCTCGGCCGAGAGGGGAAGATATGCCCCTCGGGCAGAGGCAGGGCAAGTATACCCTACGAGACAGGAGGCACGTCGCCCTCGAGGAAAATATGTCCCTCGGGCAGAGGCAGGGAAAATATGTCCATTGGGCAGAGGCAGGGAAAATATGCCCCTCGGGCAAAAGGCAGAAAAAGTATACCCTACGAGACAGGAGGCACGCCGCCCTCGAGCCCTCAGGAAGAACTAAGGATCGTGGCAACACACGATCTCCACCGCGCACGTGACGCAAAGAACGTGGGATCGTGGGAATATGAGGAGACAAGGACAAGCTCGAGTCCAAAAAACACGGAACGTGGGCGAAAACCGGCGGAAACTGCCAAAGCTAGGTACTTTATAAATACCACGAGACACTCCTAAGGTATGGAACTAACTCATCGATCTCTACCATTACTATACCATTTTCACTGCTCACTCAAGCCACTTTACACCATTTTCATATTACATTCCTTACTATTTACACCTGAAAAATGGAAACGCCCTCTTGGCTAAGGCAAGAGGGAAAACGCCCCCCACCCCTAACCCTGTTTCTATAGCCTTCAGACAGAGTTAACAGCTAAGTTCAGGCGGCGAAGAGGCCCGTGCCAGGGAAATAGGAAAAAGGCAGCTCGCAGCCCGGCGGCGGTGTAGATCATTCATTTCCGACCGCATCAAATTGGCGCCGTCTGTGGGAACGTTTAGTTATTAAAAAAATCATTTGACGCTGGTCGGAACCGGTCAAAAACCGTCAAAAAGGCTATGTGCTGAATACGAGGAACGTTATGGAGGACAAAATACGCTTCAAGGAAGTCTAAATGCCGGACGTAGCTATGAGCGAACAAGCTATCAAGAGGCCATCGCCAACGTCTAGACGGAGATTATTACCGAGGCAAGCGGTGAACAGTTATCATTGGGACCAGGGAAGAGAATATAAACGCATTTTCAACAGTTACGATGGAAAATCGCGACGAGACAATACCGCCAAAATACATCAAAATCAAGGTGCACGTGGCCGTTGGTTTACACCAAGTCAAAACACTTTGTCCCCGATGGGATCTGTAGACAATTTAAAATTTAATTGTCTATTTATATTATTGGAATTTAAGAAATAATTCCAAGAAATAAAAATAAGTTTCTTATTGAATTACTATTTATTGAGATATATAAAATAATCTCAAATTAATAAATAGCTAACTTAATTAATAAACTATTACCATAAGTGTTGATAATGTATTCCTTTAATACAAAAATCAACTTAAGGAAAGCCTTGTAGAGATTTGCTAAATAAGTAAGAAAATCAAATCAAATATCATGAAATCGGAAAATATTGAAAGAATCAGGCCAAATATGGAATAAATCAAATCAAATCAAGATCAAACCATATATGGATAAAATCAACATAAATATGGACGAAATCATCCCAAAAAGATTATATTTTCCTTTATTGAGAATTCTCTACGCCTATAAATATGGGGCTTCAGAGTTCAGAAATTACAAGTCAGAGAGCAAAGAAAATACGAAAACTTCGAGAGAATTAGAAGTAAGTCTTTGATAGCATTCGGAAATGCTCTCAACGAAGTTCTTCGTGTTCAAGTTAAAATTTGAAGACGTTCATCAAGACCCGTGTGAGTTTCTCATAATCGCACGGTTGCAACGAGGAAAGCCCGTGCGAGTTTCTCAGAAGCGCGCGGTTCAACACTCAAGACCCGTGCGAGTTTCTCATAACCGCACGGTTGCAACGAGGAAAGCCCGTGCGAGTTTCTCGGAAGCGCGCGGTTCAACGCTCAAGATTCATGCGAGTTTCTCATAATCGAACAGTCAAGGCTCAAGACCCGTGTGAGTTTCTCATAATCGCACGGTTCAACGCTCAAGATTCGTGCGAGTTTCTCATAATCGCGCGTTCAACGCTCAAGACCATTCGTTTGATAACATCAAGTCCAAGTCAGCTTCGTGATCAAGTCCAAAAGCCCACGAAGAAGCATTCACTAAGATTCGTGATCAGGCTTAAAAGCCCACGAAGAAACAATTCAAGAAACCCTCTTCAACGACTATTGATAAACGTATTTCAATACGTTTATCATAGTATCTAATTGGGTTATAAAAGAGCTCTAGCAATCATTTTATGCGTTTATTCGCCCTATTTACACATATATTGATATTGAAGGAGCTTAGGACGACTTTCGGGCGAAAAGGAGCGAAAACGAGGCAAAACGGAGCAAAAACGACGGGAACAGTCATGTGTCACGGCCGTGACACCCAATGCATCTGTGACGACCCTCATTTTCTAACTAGGATTAGTGGCGGATTTTCGCAACGTAAGTCACGGAAGACCCGTCTAACAAAATCTTTGTTTTTAAAATAAAATATATTAATATACACGGGCCGTAGCCCCAAAATATCAAAATATGAAAAATCCTAACGTCGCTCCACAGGTCGCATCCATGTACAACCTCGCCCTTAAAAGTCCGTGGAGCACCGCCGTCAGCCCGCCTAGTCGCGACGCGCATCAGCGCCGGACTCAAATGTACCTACAACACGTAAACACTGAGCTCCTCGCTCAGTAGGTGAAACATGCATGTATGCAACGTGCGCTCAATTCTAACTAACCATTCTCGACACCCTAACGTCTCGCGTGCAATGTTCACTCTTTCTTTTCCCACAACCCTATCTCAACTCACACAACACAGGGCCCTAGGTCAGACTCGACACCTCGCGCGCCCATAATATAAAACAATCTACGGAAGCTTACACTAGCAGCGTTTTGACGATCACGCAACTGCCCTGCTAGGTCGCTCTTCCGTAAGCGGTAGCCTACGCCGACAGCGTTTTGACGATCACACAACTGCCCTGTCAGGTCGCTCCCTCCGCTGAAAATACAATCACGACGGTTTTGCACCTCGGGACGTTCACGCCCGAGTAGACAGATCGATCACGCCTGTCTTCCGTCAGGTGTCATATGAGTACTAACCTCGACTCCTTAACGAGTCAACAATCACAATCATCTCGAACTACCCCGCTCAGCGGTACGCCCAAAATATTACCGTCTCCACACGGTATCTCACCACTGTGATATGATATGCATATGCCATGCATATAGACGTGATAACATACGAAAATGTGATTCCAATAAAATATACGTAAAACACGTAAATCACGTAAATCACATAAGCACATAAGTATCACATAATGTTTACGTGTCGTAGGTGAGTTTCACCTACCTGTCGTCCGAGCTAGTTTAATTTACTGTCTTGGGAAATCCCTACCGTTCGACCTTCAAATAGAAATGTCATAATTAGCATCATATTAAAATTAGAGGACCATATTAAAATAATATACCTCGACTATTGACTATACTAATTTATTAAAACCCTAAATTGGCCCGAAAGTTCGTTCAAATTGCTTAAGAACACGTAATATTCTAAAATCGCCCGAGTTCTTATATACCTTAATCACCCTCGAAATTATTCCTTACCCAGAAAATCTTACACCCAAGAACAAACCCTAGTTTCGATCGAAGCCTCAAGGTTAACTTTAACTGCCCAAAATTACTTTCCATCCCAGAATTATTACTATACGTTATCGTAGTTAAAATTCCTAAATCTTTAATATTCTACCATTCGTCATGGCTAAGGAATAAAGTTGTTCACTAGGAACTTGCTAGTTCTAATTTAAATTCGCATATCCAAGAAGCTTATAACATCTAAAAATAATTTCAGCTATCGAAGCTAAGTCCTAATCTATTATCTTCCATTAATTCTTATACTTACGTCTGCACCAACTTAAACAAGGAATGTAGTATTGTTTTAAATCCAAAAATAAGGGTTTTCCATTACCCTATCCGAACAGTAGCTATGAGCGTTTTAAATTCATGGGAATATAATAAACATAAGCCATGAAGATTAATATTATAAAGGCTTACCAAAAGTGTCGAACCTTAAGTGGTTATGAATCCCTTTAGGTTGATAGAATTTCTTTTGGTCTTTCTTCTCTTTCCCTGTTTTCGTTCGTTAACTATTCTTTTCTTTCAATTTCAAGTAATCGTATTATATATAGTAGGTATTTTATCGAAGATGATTACCTTAAGGTTAAGGAACCTTCCATTAGTCATACTTAACATTAAGAAAAATGGCCACCACGTGTAAAGCTATTTTAAGTTCTTTTGATAGATTAAGTATTATTATATATATCCATATACATGATGTGTGTACTGTGCAGACATATCTCTAATATATGTATCTGATTTATTCGAATCTTTTCACCTCTTACTAACGTATATAATATATTCACCTCTTAGTAACGTATATATATATATATATATATATATATATACTATATCTACCCAAATCTCCGTTCTTTGCTAATACTATAAATACTATAATTGTTACCAAAATCTATGCTACACCCCATGTCCTAATTTGAGTCCTACATACTATAATATCCTTACCCCTTGGTTATTACAATAAATATATCTATGGATGTATATAAAAGTATCCGAAAATATTGGTTATTAACTTTTTGAATTCTATCTAATTTCCGAGATTCTAAATTAGTATCTTGAAATATTTGATTTAGTCATTCTCACTGCTAGATTAAACCCTAATACCCGTAAAATTTCCTATCGTAATCCCGCTTTAAAATTTTGCGGTTATTACATTCTCCCCCCTTAAAAGAATTTCGCCCCGAAATTCTGTGGTAGGGAATTCGAGTCCGGTTCTACGACTTGACTCACTCACTTTCTACTTCACCTAAGCATTATTCATATTTTCACTACGCTTCCGCTGCGCACTCTAGGCATGCTTAATTCCTATAGTCTATAGTTATCCGCACAAACGAACACATTATGTCAGCAATCAATTACAAATAGCCACAAAAGCAAATAAGCCATGTTAAGCACATAATCACAACGTACCGTAAAACATACAGGCAAGGCTGATCCTCCACGCTTTTGAGCGGCCGTACATGGACAGTCTACAGAATCTATATCCTAAGCTCTGATACCACCTGTGACGACCCTCATTTTCTAACTAGGATTAGTGGCTGATTTTCACAACGTAAGTCGCGGAAGACCCGTCTAACAAATTTTTTTTTTTAAATAAAATATATTAATATACACGGGCCGTAGCCCCAAAATATCAAAATATGAAAAATCCTAACGTCGCTCCACAGGTCGCATCCATGTACAGCCTCGCCCTTAAAAGTCCGTGGAGCACCGCCGTCAGCCCGCCTAGTCGCGACGCGCATCAGCGCCGGACTCAAATGTACCTACAACACGTAAACACTGAGCTCGTCGCTCAGTAGGTGAAACATGCATGTATGCAACGTGCGCTCAACCCCATTCTCGAACCCTAACGTCTTGCGTGCAATGTTCACTCTTTCTTTTCCCACAACCCTATCTCAACTCACACAACACAGGGCCCTAGGTCAGACTCGACACCTCGCGCGCCCATAATATAAAACAATCTACGGAAGATTACACTAGCAGCGTTTTGACGATCACGCAATTGCCCTGCTAGGTCGCTCTTCCGTAAGCGGTAGCCTACGCCGACAGCGTTTTGACGATCACGCAACTGCCCTGTCAGCTCCCTCCGCTGAAAATACAATCACGACGGTTTTGCACCTCGGGACGTTCACGCCCGAGTAGACAGATCGATCACGCCTGTCTGCCGTCAGGTGTCATATGAGTACTAACCTCGACTCCTTAACGAGTCAACAATCACAATCATCTCGAACTACCCCGCTCAGCGGTACGCCCAGAATATTACCGTCTCCACAGGGTATCTCACCACTGTGATATGATATGCATATGCCATGCATATAAACGTGATAACATACGAAAATGTGATTCCAATAAAATATACGTAAAACACGTAAATCACGTAAATCACATAAGTATCACCTACCTGTCGTGCGAGCTAGTTTAATTTACTGTCTTGGGAAATCCCTACCGTTCGACCTTTAAATAGAAATGTCATAATTAGCATCATATTAAAATTAGAGGACCATATTAAAATAATATACCTCGACTATTGACTATACTAATTTATTAAAACCCTAAATTGGCCCGAAAGTTCGTTCAAATTGCTTAAGAACACGTAATATTCTAAATCGCCCGAGTTCTTATATACCTTAATCACCCTGGAAAATTATTCCTTACCCAGAAAATCTTACACCCAAGAACAAACCCTAGTTTCGATCGAAGCCTCAAGCTTAACTTTAACTGCCCAAAATTACTTTCCATCCCAGATTTATTACTATACATTATCGTAGTTAAAATTCCAAAATCTTTAATATTCTACCATTCGTCATGGCTTAGGAATAAAGTTGTTCACGGGAACTTGCTAGTTCTAATTTAAATTCGCATATCCAAGAATCTTATAACATCTAAAAATAATTTCAGCTATCGAAGCTAAGTCCTAATCTATTATCTTCCAAGATTCTCTTATACTTACGTCTGCACCAACTTAAACAAGGAAAGTTAGTATTGTTTTAAATCCAAAAATAAGGGTTTTCGATTACCCTATCCGAACAGTAGCTATGAGCGTTTTAAATTCATGGGAATATAATAAAGGCTTACCAAAAGTGTCGAACCTTAAGTGGTTATGAATCCCTTTAGGTTGATAGAATTTCTTTTGGTCTTTCTTCTCTTTCCCTGTTTTCGTTCGTTAACTGTTCTTTTCTTTCAATTTCAAGTAATCGTATTATATATAGTAGGTATTTTATCGAAGATGATTACCTTAAGGTTAAGGAACCTTCCATTAGTCATGCTTAACATTAAGAAAAATGGCCACCACGTGTAAAGCTATTTTAAGTTCTTTTGATAGATTAAGTATTATATATATATCCATATACATGATATGTGTTACTGTGCAGACATATCTCTAATATATGTATCTGATTTATTCGAATCTTTTCACCTCTTACTAACGTATATATAATATATTCACCTCTTAGTAACGTATATATAAATATAATATATATATATGTAGCTATACTATATCTACCCAAATCTCCGTTCTTTGCTAATATTATAAATACTATAATTGTTACCAAAATCTATGCTACACCCCATGTCCTAATTTGAGTCCTACATACTATAATATCCTTACCCCTTGGTTATTACAATAAATATATCTATGGATGTATATAAAAGTATCCGAAAATATTGGTTATTAACTTTTTGAAATCTATCTAATTTCCGAGATTCTAAATTAGTATCTTGAAATATTTGATTTAGTCATTCTCACTGCTAGATTAAACCCTAATACCCGTAAAATTTCCTATCGTAATCCCGCTTTAAAATTTTTCGGTTATTACAGCATCAGGCCATGACAGGAGACGGAAGATTATACTGCCGGAAGTCACGGCCGTGACACTTATTGCACCAGGCGTGGCCATAGCAGCAACAACATTAGGAAATTTATATCTCTGAATCCAGATCTCGGATTGAGAATCCCTTTGGTCAGAGTCAAGATTGGCAAGTCTTCTATCTATGGTTAAAATTTCAGCTCAATCGGACATCATTTACTCCTCCATCTGAGAGAAATACGAAACTGTCGCAAGGGTGGAAATGTGTCACGGCCGTGACACCTCTGCACGAGGCCGTGACGCACGGCAGTGAGCTCCATCTTGTGCCCCGACAGTGTCACGGCCGTGACGGGCCATGTTCCAGGCCGTGACAGTAGCGAAAATCACTATAAAAGCCAAATTCGACCCAAAAAGAGGAAAACTCTTTCCAGAACTCAACCCTAACATATCAGAGACGAAAGAGAGCCGTCAAGAACAGAGAAACACCCCCAGAAGCGCAAGAGACGGATCAACGACGCAATCACACCGGTTTGAACAAGAAAAGAGAATCTTCCCCCGAGACAATCCCAGATCAATCAGAAAGGAAGATTATGAGTCCTCTGCCTTGTTCTCGATTTCTTTCGTCGTGTTTCTGTCAATTATGAGTAGCTAAATTCCCTCTGTGTTCGGGAGTAGATGAACGCTAGGTCGTGCGTAAGACATATATTATCGAGACTCGTGTATTCTGACTATTTATCTATCTATGAAAGTGTTTCTTCGCTTTAATATGTCTATGTGTTTAAGTGATCGTGTGGAAAATCGTTTAGGGCGACAGCTAAATAACGATTAGGCCGTTCGTAGAAGATAGGATTCGTGTATAGGGCGAAAGCAAATACTCGATCCTCGCCGTTAGTAATTGCTAATTCTTAGATCCCCGCGAGCGTTTAGGGCGACAGCAAACTCGCAAGCGGGTAGGAAAATTACTGCGATCTAGTCAGAATCACGTAGGAGCGATAATTCATTGTCTTAGCCGATAGAACCTAGCGGGATTCGAATCCCGAGCACATCTCTATTATCTGAAAGTTCTCATATCAGTTAGGCGTGTTCTTTGAATCTCTAGTTGAGTTAGGAGTGATTTGTTAGGTTAATTCGTAAAACAATCTGCGTATTTTATTTAGGCTAGATATCGAGTCGACAGGTCACTACTAGTACTTAGTTTATTCCTTGTGTTCGATCCTCGTTTACTCACTTTACTGCACTACAGATGATAGGTCCACTGCCTATCGCACGTCGGTGATAGTAATTAGGTATTCGTTTCAATTATTACTTGTCGCACTTGCACGTTATATTCACACACCGCGTGTCGATCAAGTTTTTGGCGCCGTTGCCGGGGAATAGATTGATATTAGGAACACCGTAGTTCGGTAATTTAGCCATTTTTATTTGAAGTTTCCCTTTTTTTTCTTCGTTACTATTTGCGTTATTTGTTCTTCTAGTCATTGTTATTTTCGGTAGTTCTTTTACGGGTCGATTTCTTTAGTCCAGATACAGAAGTAGATATGGCAAACCACAGGGTACCTGTCCATAACGTTCCAGATAAGGAGCAGTCACTACAAGATCTGCTCAAGAACGCCGCACTAAGCGATATGGAGTCGGCGATCGTTATTCCGCCGATCGAGAACAATAACTTTGAGCTGAAGATTCTTGGCTTCAGATGATTTTCCAGACGGCCCAATTTGAGGGCAATCCCGACGACAATCCCTACTCCCATCTGAGCTAAATGCGTCGAACATTATAATTTTCATGAGTGGCCAAGCCTACTTGACGCCCACCTAATAATTAATATAACGACCACTTCAAAATTGACGCTTGTTTGGGGATGCTATATACTGACGTATTTTCTGTTTATCTTTTTTTTTAACTTTATGTTACCCCCGGATTTCACCGGGTCCAGACCAAACGCTCAGAGACCGTTAAAACAACCAAAAAAGGCGGAAAGCACCACTAGTGATAGAGGAGTTCTTTAAGCATATCCCCTCGGCCGAGAGGGGAAGATATGCCCCTCGGGCAGAGGCAGGGAAAGTATACCCTACGAGACAGGAGGCACGTCGCCCTCGAGGAAAATATGTCCCTCGGGCAGAGGCAGGGAAAATATGTCCATTGGGCAGAGGCAGGGAAAATATGCCCCTCGGGCAAAAGGCAGAAAAAAGTATACCCTACGAGACAGGAGGCACGCCGCCCTCGAGCCCTCAGGAAGAACTAAGGATCGTGGCAACACACGATCTCCACCGCACACGCGACCCAAAGAACGTGGGATCGTGGGAATATGAGGAGACAAGGACAAGCTCGAGTCAGCCGAAAAAAACGGAACGTGGGCGAAAACCGGCGGAAACTGCCAGAGCTAGGTACTTTATAAATACCACGAGACACTCCTAAGGTATGGAACTAACTCATCGATCTCTACCGTTACTATACCATTTTCACTGCTCACTCAAGCCACTTACACCATTTTTCATATTATTATTCTTACTATTTACACCTGAAAAATGGAAACGCCCTCTTGACTAAGGCAAGAGGGAAAACGCCCCCCACCCCTAACCCTGTTATTATAGCCTTCAGACAGAGTTAACAGCTAAGTTCAGGCGGGAAGAGGCCCATGCTAGGGAAATAGGAAAAGGCAGCTCGCAGCCTGGCGGCGGTAGATCGTTCATTTTCCGACCGCATCAAATTGGCGCCGTCTGTGGGAACGTTTAGTTATTAAAAAAATCATTTGACGCTGGTCGGAACCGGTCAAAAACCGTCAAAAGGGCTATGTGCTGAATACGAGGAACGTGTTAAGGAGGACAAAATACGCTTCAAGGAAGTCTAAATGCCGACGTAGATATGAGCGAACAAGCTATCAAGAGGCCATCGCCAACGTCTAGACGGAGATTATTACCAAGGCAAGCGGTGAACAGTTATCATCGGGACCAGGGAAGAGAATATAAACGCATTTTCAACAGTTACGATGGAAAATCGCGACGAGACAATACCGCCAAAATACATCAAAATCAAGGTGCACGTGGGCCGTTGGTTTACACACAAGTCAAAACACTTTGTCCCCGATGGGATCTATAGACAATTAAAAATTAATTGTCTATTTATATTATTGGAATTTAAGAAATATTTCCAAGAAATAAAATAAAGTTTCTTATTGAATTACTATTATTGAGATATATAAAATAATCTCAAATTAATAAATAGCTAATTTAATTATAAACTATGAGGCAACCTCAATTAAATCCCCATTTCTAAACTTTTTATCAACTAACTCCCCCTTTCAACTCACTATTATCAAACTCCCTAAACCAAAACATACTAACACATCACTACCTATTTACCCGAATGACGAATTACCCTCAGTTATTATTTTTTAGATCATTTCTTCCCCAAATCAACAACCACGCAGCTTTTAATTTCATGTCTCATCTTCAACTAGAAAAGCTCCCGCCGGCGACGGAAAAGCCTCTGCCCGCGCCGGAAAGCTCCAAGCTTGCCTAATTCATCGTGGGTTTCTCGGTCCAAGTAAGTTAAGGTAGGTTTTTGTTGTTTTTTTTTCACTGTGGGTTATCCTTCGAGTTTCTTGACCTCGAGCGAACGAAATTGAGTTAGAGAACACTCTAATGAGGTGTACAATGAATGTTTGTGGCAGTAGCATGACATAAATTGGGTATCGGGTTGTGGGTGTCACGATTTGGGTGCGAGCCATGGGTGTTGTGATTTGGGCGTCGAGGTGTAAAAAGCTGAGTTCTTCTCATGTTTTCTACTGTTAGCATACTGTGGGTGTCAAGAGAGGTTAGTATTTGCTTAAGATTTGGCTAATTTATCTGTTAAAGCAATTTATTATATGCGGTACCAAAGTCTATTGAATTACAGTACCCACATTTCTTTTGTGAAGTACCTTTTGAAGGTTTCTAGCAGTATCATATGGTAAATCGTTTGTTATTTTACTTTTAACAGGTAACTTAATACGGAGATATATTGTCTACAAATGTCTTTGGTGGGCTCATGTTGTTTGCATGTGTGGAATATAAGAGCACATATTTGTTGTTTGACCAATGAAACGATAGGTTATGGAGCATTCTTTTTGTTGTTATGTTGCCGATATGTTATCATACATTCTTACGACGATATGTTTTTGATATGATATTGGTGGATGAATAATATTAATACTGATGTCGTACTATTGATGGTGTTCCAATAAAATTGTTTGCTGGAAGTTCTAATGCCTTATTTGCACAATAATATACGTGTTTTCGATAATTAAAAATGTGGTACGGAAAAGATACTACAAGTAACCTACTCGTGGTACTACACTAGCTTATGTTATGGTACCACAAACATCTATATATTGGAACTACAAATATATGTATACTGGTACTACAAATTTGGGGTAGGAATTACGCTTGTTAGAAACGTGGTACGAAAAAGATACTACAAGTAACATAAGTATGGTACTACGCTATGATGGGGTATGGTACTACGAAACATCTATATATTGGAACTACAAATATATGTATACTGGTAATACAAACTTGGGTAGGAATTTTTCAATGCCATCCGAATTATTTTTGGTCCTTGATTATGTTACCATGGTTATAGATACTTTACGATGATTTGGTATCAATATTGGTGGTTAAAGTTTAGAATTAGGTATTATTACGTTGGAACCCAACTTTCGTTTTACTTATTGTGATACTAGTAAGAACATCTGTCGCGACCCGACTTCCTAACCGCCTAACCTAGCGCATTTCTATGTGCCTAGCGAGTTTGTAAGTAAAGGAGTGCACCGAAAACGCGTACAAATTTTTCATTTTTCATTTATGGAATGGAACATTGTTCTATACAAGACAAAAGAATGCATGTCGGACATCAAGTTCCAGACATGGTCTAACTACAACGGCGAAGGTGTGTCGGCACAGCAAAAGCTCCTATGCGCCCGGCCTCACAGGTCGTCATCCACACACACACGTCCACCCCCAAAAGCAGCACGAAGCTTCAAAAGGTTGGCATTGCCTTCAAAACGCGCTCACATATCGTGATCGCCAGTGCCTACAACACACAACGTAAGGAGTGAGCCACCGAGGCTCAGTAAGCAGAAATCATGCATGTGTGCACGTGTCACTCCCCCGCAACGGCAATCCGCGCCGATGCACTTAACACTCGCAAAGGCAATCCACGCCGATGCATACAACACTCGCAAAGGCAATCCTCGCCGATGCATATAACACTCGCAAAGGCGAACCGCGCCGATGCATATAGCAATCGTACCAACGTACTCAGGGCCCTCGGCTAATCTCACTATGCACCACAAGAGCTCACGTCCCTCAAGGACAATACGACAGCGGTCCACGCCGGATGGCCGAACCCTAGGATGCACATCGTTCCCCTAGGTCGCCATATGAACCCGGTCGTCCCCGACTGTCCGGCGGTCGCTCACGCTGGTAGCCCACGCTGAGGTCGCCACACCAGGGTTCCACCCTGTGTCGCTTATACCCTCAGGTCGCACCCTCCAGGTCGCACCTTACCGCCACGGGCCATGCCCAAATCCTATCCATAGGATATCAATATATATATATCTACAATAATAGTACGACGACGCTAAAACGCCGCCCTGGTAGCATAGTAGACAGCCCTGACTCAACTACGAGTCGACACACTTGCCCACATCGGCAAGTCCTCGTCGCGTACAAGCGACACATCATTACGCACACTCAATCCCACGACCCTCCCTCACGAGTTCGTGTGTGCACGTGAGTATGCATATGCAGATGCAGGTAAATGCAACATAGACTTACCACATTTAAATACTTCAATCAATTCACGAATTCATAAAACCACGTAGGCACGCAATCACGCAATTTAGGCACGTAAAACAAGTTGTGTGTCGTAGTTGGATTTCTACTTACCTGGCGTCCGTAGACTAACTGCTACCTGCCCTGGCGAATTTCCTAAGTCCCGACCTTAGGCACCAAAACATTCGTATCAGTAAGCTATTAATTAATTAAGCTAGCTAAGTACTCGAATTATTTTAAGTCATGAACCTAATTTTCGACTTTAAACTATTTGCTAGCCTGTCTAGTGAAATTCCTAAAATTTCGTCCTTTAAACCTGCCAAGGCTATGAAGTCAGTCCATAAATTATTTTAAATCAACTATATAATTTTCGTTCCAAAATTCTATCGAATGCGACGTCTACCTATACCGAATATTTTTTTTTTAAACTTAAATCGTTTTAATCCAAGGGGTTCAATTCGTGAAGTTGATTCGCCAACTAGGACCCGCAAAATGCATGAGGCTCGGTTCGCAAAGTGCATGAGAATTCGCAGAATGCCGAGTTCGCAAACCCTCGGTCGGCCCGCATAGTGGGTGGGTTCGCAATGTGGGTTCGCGACCTATGTGGACTCGCAAACTTCTAAGGATTCGCAAAGCTTGGAGCCCGCAAAGCATTGGAGCCCGCAAAGCTAGGGTTCGCAAAGTAGGTTTGCGGCTCCTTCACCTCGCGGCTTCGAGGTTTCACCAAATCAGTTCGCAGAGTAGGTTTGCGGCCCCTTACTTTGCGGCTGGGTGGATTCGCTGAAGGGACTCGCAAACTTGGTGGGACTCGCGAAGTGGCTTCGCAATTCTCCATGGATTCGCAAAGTGTGCTTGGCCTCGCAAACGGGCCGAATTCGCAAACATCCCGCTACCCCTCGATTCGTAAAATACTCCACTAACACTTTTAGTTCGCAAAGTACTACTTTAAGGATCAAAAGCTACTTCTCTCAAGAACTCGTTGGAGATTGATATGAACCCTTAAACCCTAAGGTCGAACTTAACATCAACATGAGCCTAACCTAATTTTCGTACCTTATCATCCTAAACACGGTAGATTGAAACTAATGACAAGGATTAAGGTGGGGAATTTTATTTCTAATACCTCATAGTTAGTGAGTCCCTAGAAATTAACATTCCGTGTTTAAAATTCTCAAAGCATACAAAAGTCAGGTTGAGAAACTTACAATCCTTCCAAGCTTTTCGTTGGTTCAGTTCGGCTCCTTCTCCTTCTCCTTTCTCTAATTTCGTGGGTTCTTCTTCTTTCTTTGTCAAGGGATGGTGATTTCTTTTCTAATGGGAGCTCAGCATTCGAAAGTTTTGGGCATTATTAAGTCAACAAAGGTGTGATGATGGGACATGTGTTAGACGAAAATATCCCTCCATTTAGGGAACTTTGCTTACCAAGTTTGGTCTAAGTCACAATTGGGCCTAGTTTTTAAATCTAGCCCACTAAAAATTGTAGCCTATTTTTCGAAAATGTTAACCAAATTAAGGGTCACTTAGCACCACTTAATCGCACCCATTTCATAAAACCCGAAGCTGCACTTAAGTCATATTGAGCACGTAAATCACGTTTATGCACATAATTCACCTTAATGCACATAATTCACAAGGTCACATTTTGCTAATTTATTGGCCCTAAATACTTACGGGGAACCCGGGTGCTACATCCTCCCCCCTTAAGGAGGATTTCGCCCCCGAAATCAGCCCGTTCGGAACAATTCAGGATAGCGGGTTTTCATCTCATCTTCGCGTTCCCATGTGGCTTCTTCTACTGACCGATTTCGCCACAGAACTTTCACTAGAGGAATTTCTTTGTTCCTAAGCCTCTTTGTCTCGTGCATCAATATTTCCACGGGAATTTCCTCATAACTCAGGTCTGGTTTCAAATGTTGTGCAGTGAGTCGTTTATCAACACATGGCTTGGGTCAACGATATACTTCCGCAACATGGAAACATGGAATACATCGTGTACTTGCGACAACGATGCTGGTAGTTCTAGTTGATATGCTACTTCACCAACTCTTTTTATTATCTTGAAGGGACCGATGTATCTCGGGCTTAGTTTTCCCTTCTTTCCAAACCTTTTGACTCCTTTCATTGGTAATACTTTCACAAAGACCCAATCATTCACCTCGAATTCTAGCGGTCTACGTCTCCGATCCGCATAACTCTTCTGTCTACTCTGCGCCGTGCGCATTCTTTCTCGGATCATCGTGATAATTTCCGTCATTTCCCGTATCATGTCTGGGCCTAACATCGCCCGTTCACCGACTTCATCCCAATGCACTGGGGACCTGCACTTCCGTCCGTACAAGGCTTCATACGGAGCCATTCCAATTGTAGCTTGGTAGCTATTGTTGTACGAGAATTCTACAAGTGGAAGGTACTTGCTCCAGTTGCCTTTGAAATCAAGTACACAGGCTCGTAGCATATCCTCCAGAGTCTGAATAGTCCGCTCGGATTGACCGTCCGTTTGCGGGTGATATGCTGTGCTAAATGCTAATTTCGTCCCCATGGCCTTTTGTAAACTCGTCCAGAATTTAGATTGAAACTATCGTTAAGGGTGTCCCATGGAGTCTTACTATCTCTTGGATGTACAATTCTGCATACCGCTCCATGGTAAACGTTGTACTTATCGGCAGAAAATGGGCAGATTTCGTAAGTCGATCTACAATTACCCAAATTGCATCGTGTCCTTTCGCGTTCCTCGGCAATCCGCTCACGAAATCCATCGTTATATTGTCCCACTTCCACTCTGGAATGGGTAGAGGTTGCAGCATCCCTGCCGGCCGCTGATGTTCTGCCTTAATTTGCTGGCAGGTGAGGCATTGGCTCACGAATGTTGCTACGTCCTTTTTCATTCCCGGCCACCAGTAGTTAATCCTTAGATCCCTATACAGCTTCGTAGCCCCTGGGTGTACCGAATACAGTGTAGTATGTGCTTCTGTCATTATAGCTCTGCGGAGGTCTATATTGTTCGGTACGTATAATCGATTCTTGTAATACAGGCTTGTGCCGTCCCGAAACACGAAGTCCGTCGTTGACTGTTTGGTTTGCGCTTCCTTAGTTTTCAGGTAAAACTCGTCGTTTTCCTGTGCCATTTTGATCTGCTCCAATAGCGTTGGTTGCAGAGTCAGGGTTGCTAACTTCACCTCGACTTCTCCTAATGGTACGATCTCCACATCGAGCCGTTGGAGTTCCGCGCTCACTGATTTCCGGCTTAGAGCATCAGCTACCACGTTCGCCCTTCCTGGGTGGTAGTTAATCACACAATCGTAGTCTTTCACCAATTCTAGCCACCGTCTCTGTCTCATATTGAGTTCCTTCTGGGTGAAGAAGTACTTTAAACTCTTGTGATCGGTGTAGATTTCGCATCTTTCTCCATACAAGTAGTGCCTCCAAATCTTGAGAGCAAAGACTACAGCAGCAAGCTCCAAGTCGTGTGTAGGGTAGTTCTTTTCGTATTCCTTTAGTTGTCGTGAGGCGTAAGCCACCACGTTACCGTTCTGCATCAGTACGCGTCCTAACCCGTTCTTCGAGGCGTCGCTATACACTGAGAACCCTCCTATTCCCGTGGGTATCGTCAACACTGGGGCTGTGGTAAGCCGCTTTTTCAGTTCTTGGAAGCTTTGCTCACACTCTTCGCTCCATTGGAAAGGTGTGTTCTTTCTGGTCAACTTTGTGAGTGTAGAGGCAATTTTCGAGAAATCTTTTATAAACTTCCAGTAGTAGCCTGCTAAGCCTAGGAAGCTCCGTACTTCCGTTACGTTGGTCGGCTGCGGCCAATCATTAATCGCTTCAATTTTGCTCGGGTCCACCGAGATTCCTGCTCCCGAGACGATGTGCCCCAAGAATGCTACCTGGTCCAGCCAGAATTCACACTTTTTGAACTTTGCATAGAGCTGCTTCTCCCTCAATACTCCTAGCACTATTCGTAGGTGTTGCTCGTGCTCCTCCTTCGTCTTGGAGTAGATAAGGATGTCATCTATGAATACAATTACAAACTGTCTAGATAGGCTTCGAACACCCGGTTCATTAGGTCCATGAAGGCCGCCGGTGCGTTCGTCAGTCCAAAGGGCATGACTAGAAATTCGAAATGCCCGTATCTGGTACTGAACGCCGTTTTGGGAACATCTTCCTTGCGGATTTTCAGTTGATGGTAGCCCGACCTCAAGTCGATCTTAGAAAATACTGTGGCGCCTCATAATTGGTCGAAGAGGTCGTCTATTCGGGGTAGTGGATACTTATTCTTGATCGTCAACTTGTTAAGCTCCCTATAATCTATACACAGTCTCATCGAGCCATCCTTCTTTCGTACAAACAAGACTGGCGCTCCCCAGGGAGAAAAGCTGGTCTGAATGAGTCCTTTCTGTAGGAGTTCATCTATTTGTTCTTTCAACTCCTTTAATTCGGTTGGCGCTAATCGATATGGAGCCTTGGACACTGGTGCTGCTCCCGGCACCAGGTCAATCGTAAACTCAATTTCTCTGTCTGGGGGTAATCCCGGCAATTCTTCTGGAAATACATCTGGGAAATCCTTAATCACTGGTACGTCTTCGAGTTTCGTGGGGGTATTCTCTTCTGCCTTCAGCGCGAACACCAGGTATGCCTTGCATCCGGAATGACTAATCGTTGAGCTTTAAGGCTGATATCCTCGGAGTGCCTCTCCCCTTCATTGTTCCCTTGAAGGTGAAAGGTTCTTCCCTTCTAAGCTAAACGTAACTACTTTACGGTTACAGTCTATCACTGCTCCGTATTTTGAGAGCCAGTCCATCCCGAGGATCACCTCGTAGTCGTCCATCGGGATGACTATCAGGTCTACAGGCAATTCTCTATTACGATTAAGATTGGGCAATTTCTTAACATTTGGCTAGTCCTAGTTGGTGCCCCGCTTGGAATTGCTACGCGATACTCGTAATCTACTCGCTCAGGCGTTACCCCTAGTTTCATTACATATTTCACAGATGCAAACGAATGGGTCGCCCCGGAATCTACTAGAATGCACGTGGGAGTTTGATGGATCGGTAGGGTACCTGTTACCACCTCCGGGTTGTTTTCTGCTTCCTCGGAAGTGATGGTGTACACCCGAGCTGGCACCATCTGAGGTCCTGCCTGGCTCCTGGTCTGATTCCCCGAAGCACCCTCCGGGCACTGTCTCACAAAGTGGCCCGGCTTTCCACATCTAAAGCAGGTGTTGACTTGCGTGTTGCAGTTCCCATAGTGCCTTTTCCCACACCTCTGGCAATATGGGCCCTGTGCTGCTCCCTGGTTCTGGTTTGGATTCGGGGGTCTGTTCATCGTCCCCTGAGGCTGTTGAGGAGGCCTGTTCTGGAATTTCTTCTTGCCCCTTTAGGCACGAACTGCCGTTTCTGGTCTCCTTCGCTCCATTGCGCTCCTTGCATTTGCGCGAACTTGCGTTTGGCCTCTTGTGCCTTTAAGATCCTGGCTTCCGCCTGTTCAGCAACCATAGCTCTCTCTGCTACTTGAGAGTAAGTAGTTCCCTGGATTCCCGCCATGCTCACATCCCTGTAGAGCTCGGGCTTTAACCCTTCCAGAAAGCGTTCGACCTTAAGAGCTTCCGTGCTGATCATGTGAGCAGCGAACCTGGACAGCTGCTCAAACTTCCTTATGTACTCGGCCACCGTCATATACCCCTGCCTGAGGTTAATGAATTCATTCAGGCGTTGTGCTCGAACCGGGGCGGTGAGGTACTTGCCCCTGAACAACTCCTTGAACATTTCCCAGTTCATTGTAGCGGGGTTCTCCAACACCATGATGGTGTCCCACCAGTGTCCTGCGCTCCCTCGTAGTAGGAACGCAGCACAGAGGGCCTTTTCCGCCTCCGGAACCCTGCTATAGACGAACATGCTCTCGAGAGTCCTCAACCAGTCCTCAGCTGCTGTCGAGTCAGCTGTGTCTTCGAAGGTCGGTGGGTTCAACCTCCTAAATCGTTCTCCAACCATCTCGGTCCTTTCTGCCTGAGTTGGTCCAGTATTAGCAGCATTTTGTTGGATCAGTTGTTGGATCTGTGTCGACTGCTGGCGGACTAGTTCCGTCAGTTGGAAGATCGTCGCATCCGATTGTCGGGAGGGGCCGTGTTTCCCCTGTTCTGGTCGTCGCCACCACTCGACTCACCTCTCGTTCTTACCATCTCCTATCCCTATCCTGATTGTCCTAGGCCAATAAATTATGCAACATATAGATGCACATAAACTTAACACTTACTTGCAAGGCCGCTTCCGCTCCTTTGGGTGTGTGTGTGTGGACAGTCTACAGAACCTGTGACCGAAGCTCTGATACCACCCTGTCGCGACCCGACTTCCTAACCGCCTAACCTAGCGCATTTCTATGTGCCTAGCGAGTTTGTAAGTAAAGGAGTGCACCGAAAACGCGTACAAATTTTTCATTTTTCATTTATGGAATGGAACATTGTTCTATACAAGACAAAAGAATGCATGTCGGACATCAAGTTCCAGACATGGTCTAACTACAACGGCGAAGGTGTGTCGGCACAGCAAAAGCTCCTATGCGCCCGGCCTCACAGGTCGTCATCCACACACACACGTCCACCCCCAAAAGCAGCACGAAGCTTCAAAAGGTTGGCCTTGCCTTCAAAACGCGCTCACATATCGTGATCGCCAGTGCCTACAACACAACGTAAGGAGTGAGCCACCGAGGCTCAGTAAGCAGAAATCATGCATGTGTGCACGTGTCACTCCCCCGCAATGGCAATCCGCGCCGATGCACTTAACACTCGCAAAGGCAATCCACGCCGATGCATACAACACTCGCAAAGGCAATCCTCGCCGATGCATATAACACTCGCAAAGGCGAACCGCGCCGATGCATATAGCAATCGTACCAACGTACTCAGGGCCCTCGGCTAATCTCACTATGCACCACAAGAGCTCACGTCCCTCAAGGACAATACGACAGCGGTCCACGCCGGATGGCTGAACCCTAGAATGCACATCGTTCCCCTAGGTCGCCATATGAACCCGATCGTCCCCGACTGTCCGGCGGTCGCTCACGCTGGTAGCCCACGCTGAGGTCGCCCACACCAGGGTTCCACCCCGTGTCGCTTATACCCTCAGGTCGCACCCTCCAAGTCGCACCTTACCGCCACGGGCCATGCCCAAATCCTATCCATAGGATATCAATATATATATATATATCTACAATAATAGTACGACGACGCTAAAACGCCGCCCTGGTAGCATAGTAGACAGCCCCTGACTCAACTACGAGTCGACACACTTGCCCACATCGGCAAGTCCTCGTCGCGTACAAGCGAGACATCATTACGCACACTCAATCCCACGACCCTCCCTCACGAGTTCGTGTGTGCACGTGAGTATGCATATGCAGATGCAGGTAAATGCAACATAGACTTACCACATTTAAATACTTCAATCAATTCACGAATTCATAAAACCACGTAGGCACGCAATCACGCAATTAGGCACGTAAAACAAGTTGTGTGTCGTAGTTGGATTTCTACTTACCTGGCGTCCGTAGACTAACTGCTACCTGCCCTGGCGAATTTCCTAAGTCCCGACCTTAGGCACCAAAACATTCGTATCAGTAAGCTATTAATTAATTAAGCTAGCTAAGTACTCGAATTATTTTAAGTCATGAACCTAATTTTCGACTTTAAACTATTTGCTAGCCTGTCTAGTGAAATTCCTAAAATTTCGTCCTTTAAACCTGCCAAGGCTATGAAGTCAGTCCATAAATTATTTTAAATCAACTATATAATTTTCGTTCCAAAATTCTATCGAATGCGACGTCTACCTATACCGAATATTTTTTTTTAAACTTAAATCGTTTTAATCCAAGGGGTTCAATTCGTGAAGTTGATTCGCCAACTAGGACCCGCAAAATGCATGAGGCTCGGTTCGCAAAGTGCATGAGAATTCGCAGAATGCCGAGTTCGCAAACCCTCGGTCGGCCCGCATAGTGGGTGGGTTCGCAATGTGGGTTCGCGACCTATGTGGACTCGCAAACTTCTAAGGATTCGCAAAGCTTGGAGCCCGCAAAGCATTGGAGCCCGCAAAGCTAGGGTTCGCAAAGTAGGTTTGCGGCTCCTTCACCTCGCGGCTTCGAGGTTTCACCAAATCAGTTCGCAGAGTAGGTTTTGCGGCCCCTTACTTTGCGGCTTGGGTGGATTCGCTGAAGGGACTCGCAAACTTGGTGGGACTCGCGAAGTGGCTTCGCAATTCTCCATGGATTCGCAAAGTGTGCTTGGCCTCGCAAACGGCCGAATTCGCAAACATCCCGCTACCCCTCGATTCGTAAAATACTCCACTAACACTTTTTAGTTCGCAAAGTACTACTTTAAGGATCAAAAGCTACTTCTCTCAAGAACTCGTTGGAGATTGATATGAACCCTTAAACCCTAAGGTCGAACTTAACATCAACATGAGCCTAACCTAATTTTCGTACCTTATCATCCTAAACACGGTAGATTGAAACTAATGACAAGGATTAAGGTGGGGAATTTTATTTCTAATACCTCATAGTTAGTGAGTCCCTAGAAATTAACATTCCCGTGTTTAAAATTCTCAAAGCATACAAAAGTCAGGTTGAGAAACTTACAATCCTTCCAAGCTTTTCGTTGGTTCAGTTCGGCTCCTTCTCCTTCTCCTTTCTTTCTAATTTCGTGGGTTCTTCTTCTTTCTTTGTCAAGGGATGGTGATTTCTTTTCTAATGGGAGCTCAGCATTCGAAAGTTTTGGGCAATTATTAAGTCAACAAAGGTGTGATGATGGGACATGTGTTAGACGAAAATATCCCTCCATTTAGGGAACTTTGCTTACCAAGTTTGGTCTAAGTCACAATTGGGCCTAGTTTTTAAATCTAGCCCACTAAAAATTGTAGCCTATTTTTCGAAAATTGTTAACCAAATTAAGGGTCACTTAGCACCACTTAATCGCACCCCATTTCATAAAACCCGAAGCTGCACTTAAGTCATATTGAGCACGTAAATCACGTTTATGCACATAATTCACCTTAATGCACATAATTCACAAGGTCACATTTTGCTAATTTATTGGCCCTAAATACTTACGGGGAACCCGGGTGCTACAACATCTTACTACATAGTCATGATTTTTCATCGATTGAAAGTTAGTGTCTATATTTCGTGTTACCGTGTGTTTAATTTTATTATGTACCGTAATTTGGAAGTTCGCATGCCTTATTTGCACAATAATCTACGCGTTTTCGATAATTAAAAATGTGGTACGGAAAAGATACTACACGTAACCTACTCGTGGTACGAGACTAGCTTATGTTACGGTACCACAAACATCTATATATTGGAACTACAAATATATGTATATTGATACTACAAATTTGGGGTAAGAATTTCGATTGTTAGAAACTTGGTACGAAAAAGATACTCTAAGTAACATACGTATGGTACTACGCGACATACGGTGGGATATGGTACTACGAACGTCTATATATTGGAACTACAAACATATGTATATTGGTACTACAAATTTGGCTAGGAAGTTTTCGACGCCGTCCGAGTTATTTTTGGTCCTTGACTATGTTACCATAATTATAAATACTTTAATGATGATTTGGAATCAATATTGGTGGGTGAATATTAAGAATTATGGATTATTACATTGAAACCCCAACTTTCTTTCTACTTATTATGATACTAGTAAGAACATCTTACCACATAGTCAAGATTTTTTATCGATTGAAAGTTAATGTTTATATTTTATGCTACCATGTGTTTAATTTTATCATATGCCGTATTTTGGAAGTTCTCATGCCTTGTTTGAATTAGATTTGGCGTATTTCGAAGCGCTCGCACGACACGGAAAAGGTACTACAAACAACCTAATTATGGTACTACGAAAGCGTATAGTATGGTACTGCCAACGTCCACATCTAGGTACTACAAACGTGTTTATATCGATACTACAAATTAGTGTTGGCGTATTTCGATGTCGTTCGGGTTATTTTTTGGTCCGTGAGTGCGTTACGATAGTTAACGCTACTAAGTTGACCATTTGGTATAAAAAAAGACGGGTTAACATTTACAATCAAGGATTGTTACATTGAAATGCCAACTTTCTTTCTACTTCCATGATGCTAGTAACAATATCTCCACATAGTCAAGATTTCACGTTTTCATATATTTAATTTTTGTTATTTGTCACATTATGTAAGCTCTAAATCCTTAACGCTCAAGATTCGACGTGTTTTCGACAATCGAACGAAGGGCAAAAAGGTACTACAAGCGACTTAACTACGGTACCACGAAAGCGTACAGTATGGTACAGCAACCAACCACATCTAGGTACTACAAACGTCTATGTATTGGTACGACAAATTAGATTTGGCGTATTGGCGTATTTTGAAGCCGCTCGCACGGCACGGAAAAGGTACTACAAACGACCTAATTATGGTACTACGAAAGCGTATAGGATGGTACTGCAAACGTCCACATCTAGGTACTTCAAACGTGTTTATGTTGGTACGACAAATTAGAGTTGGCGCATTTCGACGTCGTTCGGGTTCGTTTTTGGTCCGTGAGTGTGTTAAGATAGTTAACGCTACTTAGTTGATCATTTGGTATCAAAAAAGGCGGGTTAACATTTACAATCAAGGATTGTTACATTAAAATGCCAACTTTCTTTCTACTTAAATGATGCTAGTAACAATATCTTACCACATAGTCAAGATTTCACGTTTCCATATATTTAATTTTTGTTATTTGTCACATTATGTAAGCTCTAAATCCTTAATGCTCAAGATTCGACGTGTTTTCGACAATCGAACGAAGGGCAAGGAAAAGGTACTACAAACGACCTAACTATGGTACCACGAAAGCATATACTATGGTACTGCAACGGTCCACATCTAGGTACTACAGACGTCTATGTATTGGTACCACAAATTAGATTTGGCGAATTTTGAAGCCGCTCGCACGGCACATAAAAGGTACTACAAATGACCTAAGTATGGTACCTCGGAAGCATACACTATGGTACTGCAACCAACCACATCTAGGTACTATAAACATCTATGTATTGGTACGACAAATTAGATTTGGCGTATTTTGAAGCCGCTCGCACGGCACGGAAAACGTACTACAAACGACCTAATTATGGTACTACGAAAGCATGTACTACGGTACTACAACTGTCGTCATCTAGGTAGTACAAACATGTTAGTTCAGGTACTACAAAAAAATACTGGAACAAAAACAGAAAAAAATCAGAAAACTAAGGATCAACAGCATATCAGTCCCAAAACACACATACATAACACTCAAACAGGTGGAGCATGCAACTAAGATCGTCCATAAGTATCGTGGCAGCCATGAAGCCACGATACAATTCAACATCGACTTCATCAAGATACCTCCCACGAGCCACCGGTCCGACGCGTATCGATCCATGGACATTGCATTATGTACCCCGCAATCCACGACCTACAGATTCTGCTCCCTTGTGGACTCAAACTCTGGCATTATTGACTTCTATATCCTCACCGAACCGAAAAGTGTTCTCCTCAACATTATAGCGCCTCAATAATGCCACAATTCTTGTAAAAGATTGTGAGATCTTCGGCATCTCCAAGAAAGTGTATAATGGAGTTTGGTTTAACAGTTCTCTGTTCCTCCTTCAGCGTTAGTTCCCATCATCGTCTCTCTAAAAAGGTTGGGATGACACCGTGATGTCGTCTCGTAATTCTTTCTCGATTTTCTTGAGTCGGTGGGTTTTTTCGACTTCGGTACCATTTCTGCATGCGACAAAAACGAGAGAATCAAATAATGAAATTACGGTACCAATTAACTATGGAATACGGTACCAAAAAACATATACAAGCACCAATTCAAGTATCGTACGCAAAAACAACCAAGACTCATACCAAGACAGTCACAAATGTACCTTTATATTTAGCAGGGAATTAGAAGCTAACAAACCCTAAATTGAATGATACCAAGTTCCAATTTGAAAAACGAAATACTTAAACCCTAATTTTGCCATAAATCCCAAATTCGAGCCGTAATCACAAAATTAAACATAGCCCGACATTAAATCCTTCAAGAAATGCAACTATGAAAGCCCTAATCTCTACATTAACTCATAACGCCACAAAAAACGAAAGTAAAAAAACGGTGTCAAGACGCAGTTTCTACAGTATACCGTTCTTACAAGTCGAATAAAGGTGCGAAGCCCTAAGAATCTCGTTCGCTGCTCGTTGTGAAGGTGAAGCTGAGAATCGGCCGACTTCTCTGTAGTCGTTTTCGTTCTGCTTTTCGTCGTCTGTTGTTCGTCATCGTTCTCTCTGTAAGTGAATTCAAAAGGTTATTTTGAAATAATTATGTTTTACAGGGGTATATTTGTCCATTAGGTAGCTAAGTGATAGATAAGTTTGAAAGGGGGAGTTTAGTGATAAATGAATTGAGAGGGGGGAGTAAGTTGATGTATAGTTTGGGGTAGAGGGATTTATGTGTAGATTTGCCATAACTATTACCATAAGTGTTGATAATGTATTCCTTTAATACAAAAATCAACTTAAGGAAAGCCTTGTAGAGATTTGCTAAATAAGTAAGAAAATCAAATCAAATATCATGAAATCGGAAAATATTGAAAGAATCAGGCCAAATATGGAATAAATCAAATCAAATCAAGATCAAACCATATATGGATAAAATCAACATAAATATGGACGAAATCATCCCAAAAAGATTACATTTTCCATTATTGAGAATTCTCTACGCTTATAAATATGGGGCTTCAGAGTTCAGAAATTACAAGCCAGAGAGCAAAGAGAATACGAAACTTCGAGAGAATTAGAAGTAAGTCTTTGATAGCATTCGGAAATTCTCTCAAAGAAGTTCTTCGTGTTCAAGTTAAAATTTGAAGACGTTCATCAAGACCCGTGTGAGTTTCTTCGTGTCCCAGGGAAAGTATACCCTACGTGACAGGAGGCACGTCGCCCTCGAGGAAAATATACCCCTCGGACAGAGGCAAGGAAAATATGCCCCTCGAGCAGAGGCAGGGAAAATATGCCCCTCGGGCAAAAGGCAGGAAAAGTATACCCTACGAGACAGGAGGCACGCCGCCCTCGAGCCCTCAGGAAGACCTAAGGATCGTGGCAACACACGATCTCCACCGCGCACGTGACCCAAAGAACGTGGGATCGTGGGAATATGAGGAGACAAGGACAAGCTCGAGTCTGAAAAACACGGAACGTGGGCGAAAACCGGCGGAAACTGCAAGAGCTAGTTACTTTATAAATACCACGAGACACTCCTAAGGTATGGCACTAACTCATCGATCTCTACCGTTACTATACCATTTTCACTGCTGACTCAAGCCACTTTACACCATTTTTATATTACATTCCTTACTATTTACACCTGGAAAATGGAAACGCCCTCTTGACTACAAGAGGGAAAACGCCCCCCACCCCTAACCCTGTTTCTATAGCCCTCAGGCAGAGTTCATGGCGAAATTTAGGCGGGGAGAGGATCACGCTTGGGGAAATAGAAAGAAGACAGCTCGTAGCCCGCGCGGCGGTAGATCGTTCATTTTCCGACCGCATCACTTTATCTTTTCACTTGGATATATAAATAAAGTCCATTTAGTATGTCACATGTCTTTAAGAAAGAAATAGGTCATTACAACATATGATTGATCAGATTGAGAATTTTAAGACGAGGAATGAAACGAGTTTTTTTTCTTTCGTTCTTGGACAATTCAGGAAATCACGACTCAATTGCTATTGACTTGCCGGCACACTAGGTGGATGACGAGTTAATTGTGGTATTTCTATTTTTATTTTCCTAAAGGGTGATCTACTAGGTGGGCAAGTAATTATCAAATATAAGGTCAAGTTCAAATTCTGCAAGTGATCTGACTAGTTGGGTGGAGTGTAGGACCTTCGCACTCTGGGATTAAAATCACAATCCTGAAGTCGTTTGAGTGGCATAACAGGTTGGTGACAATGATTTTTTTTATACTTTCTTTTAAATGTGTTTATACAGCGTACCTTATGTAGATGGTGTACCTAAATGTGCTAATAAGGCGTATCATTTTTCTCAACGTATGACGTACCATAATACGTTGATATAGGGTACCTAAATGTGTTGTATGGCGTACCTGCGGCTGATCGGGTACCTATCTGCAAAAAAAATTTTCTACTAGGTACCTACGTATAAAAAAAAAATCTGACAGGGTACTAAATTATAAGTTTTTTTCAAATGGGTATTTATGTGGAAAGACCCCTTAAAATTTAATTAGTATATATTACGGATCAACTTTTTAACCATATAAGGGCACAAATTCAAATGTGCTTATATACTAGTATATTGATGGAGATCAACACTTAAATACCCTTTAGTATAAAAAACCGATGGATCAGCCCCATGTCAGAAATTTTTGTTCTAAAGTACCTAGTTGAAAAAAAAATACTCTTAGGTACCCATTCAACTGAAAAGACGAATCTTACTTTATGATTTTATATTTTTTTCTCTTGTCGGTTGGAATATCATGCTGTGTCAGATTTTGTCGGTTGGATAATGTTAGTGACTAATGAATATTTTTGATACTACAAGATACGTATATTTGGTACCGTGTACAAGCGTAGTAAGGTACCCTAACATAGTAAAAATAGGGTATCGTAACCTTCAACAATATGGTACTATATATTTAGTGATCTTTACTTTAAGCAGTTTAATTTCTATTATGTGTCGTATTTTTGAAGTGCCTTATTTGCACAATCATCTACGTGTTTTCGATAATTAAACACGTGGTACGAAAAAGATACTACAAGTATCATACGCCTGGTACTAGACTAGCATATGTTATGGTACTACAAACATCTATATATTGGTACTACAATCATCTGTTTATTGGTACTATAAATTAGGGTAAGAGTTTTCCGGCACCGTTCGAATTATTTTTGGCAGTGACTATGTTATCATAGCTATAGTATTATATTGATAATTTGGTATCAATAATTGTGAATTAATATTTAGAATTATGATTATTACATCGAAACACCAACTTTCTTTCTACTTAATATGATACTAATAAAAACATATTACTACATAGTCAAGATTTTTGATCTATTGGAAGTTAGTGTTTACGTTTTACGTTACCGTGTGTTTAATTCTTATTACGTTCCGTATTTTGGAAGTTCTCATGCCTTATTTGCACAATAATCTACGTGTTTTTTATAACTAAAAACGTGGTACGAAAAAGATAATACAAGTAACCTACGCATGGTACTACACTAGCACATGTTATGATACTACAAACATCTATATATTGGTACTACAATCATCTGTATATTGGTACTACAAATTAGGGTAAGAGTTTTTCGGTGCCGTTTGAATTAGTTTTGGTCGGTGACTATGTTATCGTAGTTATAGTATTATATTGATCATTTGATATTAATATTGGTGGGTTAATATTTAGAATTATGATTATTACACATTGAAACACCAACTTTCTTTCTATTTAATATAATACTAATAAGAACATCTTACTACATAGTCAAGATTTTTTATCTATTGGAAGTTAGTGTTTACGTTTTACGTTACCGTGTGTTTAATTTTTATTATGTTCCGAATTTTGGAAGTCCTCTTGCCTTAGTTGCACAATAATCTACGTGTTTTCGATAACTAAAAACGTGGTACGAAAAAGATACTACAAGTTACCTACGCATGATACTACACTAGCACATATTATGGTACTACAAATATCTATATATTGGTACTACAATCATCTGTATATTGGTACTACAAATTAGGGTAAGAGTTTCTCAGCGCCGTTTGAATTAGTTTTGGTCGGTGACTATGTTACCATAGTTATAGGTACTACATTGATCATTTGGTATCAATATTGGCGGGTAATATTTAGAATTATTATTATATTGAAACACCAACTTTCTTTCAACTTAATATGATACAAGAACATATTACTACATAGTCAAGATTTTTGATATATTGGAAGTTAGTGTTAACATTTTACGTTACCGTGTGTTTAACTTTTATTATGTTCCGCATTTTGGAAGTTCTCATGCCATTTAATCTACGTGTTTTCGATAATTAAAAATGTGGTTCGTAAAAATACTATAATTAACCTACGCATGGTACTACACTAGCATATGTTACGGTACTACCAATGTCCATATATTGGTAGTACAGTCATCTGTATATTGGTACTACAAATTAGGGTAAGTGTTTTTCGACGCGGTTCGAATTATTTTGGGTCAGTGACTATGTTACCATAGTTATAGATACTACATTGATCATTTCGGACTGAGAGACACCAATGCCTCAATATCAATGTACCTTAAACATGCAAATATCGATAAAGTAATAACAATTTTCGAAGGTAGCAAAATTTATGCCTCAAGCAACATATTGATAAGGAGCAAGACCTTCACCAAGTAATCATGCACAGCCGCTCCCCCACGCATACTCCCAAATCATATCCGAGTCATCGATATAAATATTCAAAAATGGTGGATTTTGGAACCATCCGTTGGAAAAACACAACTAAATAAATAAAAAAAGTGCATAAATTCTAGTAAAATCGAAAAGAAATTGGCCTCTACATTGTATCGACGTACGAGTGCAACTAACTAGCAGATGCATAAGATATTTCGAGCATGTCCTAAAACATATAAAAAGAAGTCTTTTTATAGCTTCACGTCTAGTCATCTTATTTCTTACATCCGTCATCTTTGATCGAATTATTGAACTATGACGTTGGGTTGCATTGGTATTTAGTTCCATTCCTGCATAAACTGAAAATGGAAAAGCACAATATCATCAACATACAATACCATCACTTGAAACATGAGAGTACCAAACTACTTAAACAAGGAATACCACTGTAAAGCATATAGAGTACTAAGTATCAAGCATATACCGTACCACAATGTATAACTACAATTAGAGGCCTATAATCGAATCCCTAACACTGCATACCGAACCACAACGAGGCCAAGTTATGTCCATGCAGAAGAACCTCATCGGATCATAATCAAAGTCCAATTTCGAATACCGAAAAACCGCAATTGAAATACTCAAAATCCAAATTGATAATTGAAATAACAATCCCATAATCAATCAAGTAATCTAAACCCTAACAGAAATAAAAAAATACATCCAAATAGTGTAATTAATTGAAAATATGACTTGCATTTCGAAAATATCAAACTTACCTTTCATTTCACGCAACCGAATCTAGAGAGACGAAGGAATATGTGCGGCTTCTTTGCGGGTGCAAGAAATCAGTGCAATAGATGAAAGAAATCGATAGTCTCTTTGGGGTGCAAGAAATCTCCTCGTTCAATTTTGTTATGGATGAGTTAAAACATAGGTAAAATTGTAATAAATAGCAGTTATAAGGGTATAATGGTTGGTTTGGCACCTGAGAGCAATAAATGTTTCAAACGGGTACTTCCGTGAAAATTTCGTCTGACAGGGTACTGATACACAAAAAATTTATCTCATTAGGTATTTAAGTCTAGATATCCGGTATATTTATATATATTATATTAAGTCCAAGGCTTACTAAAAACCGTCACAAAATTGGTCTGTCATTTTAGATTTAATAAAAAAATAAGAAAATTAAAAGAAAACCACCCACTATATTAACTAATTATTATTTACCCTTTTATTTTTAGTTATTACTAATTTTGTTTTTAGTTATTACTAATTTTCCTTTAGTTTGATGATAAATTAATTTTTCTTTTTAATATATTTATTTATGTTAAATATTTTAATTAAACTAAGATTAATATGAAGTATATTTTTATTTTATTAAGGCTCATGGATTTTGTCATTCAGTAACAATTTTATTTTTTATGTAATTACAATTTAATCAACTTTGAAATAATTTATCATTTCAAACTATTTTTTATTTGGGTTAACCTCAACTAAATCCCCTTCCCCTATTTTCTATCAACTAACTCCCAATTCCATATTATTTATTAGCAAGCTCTCTAAATCAAAATAATCTTGCACATAACTCCCGTTTTGTAACCTCTCCAACTATCTCTCCATTTTTCAAAACTTGAAAGAGCCTTGGATTCATTAACTGTAAATCTGGCAATTCCACGAAAAACAAGACGCCGGGGATCTCGTTTGAAAAAAGAACTTCGCCTTACCGAGCGTGTCTGATAAAAAGAAGAGGAAGAAGGTATGAAAAGGTATATTGGTGATTTTTCCACACCCTTCTCTTTCCCTACCCAAACTTGTAGTACCAATATACGTATGTTTGTAGTACCAATGTATAGATGTTCGTGGTACCATTCCGTGAGCCCATGGACGATTTTGCCCCACTACTAATTTCGACACCCTTCTCTTTCCTTATCCAAACTTGTAGTACCAATATACGTATGTTTGTAGTACGAATATATGGATGTTCATGGTACCATTCCGTGAGCTAGTGTAGTACCATAGGTTACTTGTAGTATCTTTTGCGTACCATGTGCTTAACTATCGGAACTCCTACCCTAAATTATAGTACCAATATACATATATTTGTAGTACCATTATATAGATGTTCGTGGTACCGTATCGTAAGCTAGTGTGGTAGCATGAGTAGGTTAACCAATATCTATGGTAACAGTCACGAACTAAATATAATTCAGATGGCGACGAAAAATTCTTTACCCAAACTTGAAGTACCAATATACGTATGGTTGTAGTACCAGTGTATAGATGTTCGTGGTACCATACCGTGAGCTAGTGTAGTACCATACGTAGGTTACTTGTGGTTTCTTTTCCGTACCATGTGTTTACCACAAGTTTACCAAAAGTAACCTACGTATGGTACTACACTAGCTCACGGTATGCTACCACAAACATCTACAAACATACGTATATTGATACTTCAAGTTTGGGGAAGGAATTTTTCGACGCCATCTGAATTATTTGGTCTGTGACTGTTACCATAGATATTGGTACTACAAGTAACTTACTCATGGTACCACATTAGCATACGATACGGTACCACGAACATCTATATATTGGTACTACAAATATATGTATATTGGTACCACAATTTAGGATAGGAGTTGCGATAGTTAAGCACATGGTATGGAAAAGATACTACAAGTAACCTACGTATGGTACTACACTAGCTCACGGAATGGTACCACGAACATACATACATTCGTACTACAAACATACGTGTATTATTACTGCAAGTTTGGGTAAGGAAAGAGAAGGGTGTGGAAATTAGTAGAGGGGCAAAATCGTCCATGGGCTCACGGAATGGTACCACGAACATCTATACATTGATACTACAAACATACGTATATAGGTACTACAATTGTCCGTGGGTGTTGACATGTTTTTTGGTAATATTGTTGTCTTATAAGGCTAAAATTGTCCAATATATTGGTATTAGGTAGCTATGTGTTATAAAAGTTTGAAATGAGGAGTTTGATGATATATAAAAGGAAGGAGGGAGTTAGTTGATGTATAGTTTGGGGAAGGGGGATTTAGTTGTAGATTTGCCTTTTTATTTACTATAATTTTATCCCACAAATCATTAAAATAATATTTTATGAAACATTATATATTGTAACTAAGTGAAAACATAAAATAACATTAACTATATAGCACACACATAAATTGCGCACAATACTAGTTTATATAGTATAGCACACATGTAAGAGTGCCAAAAATACTAGTGTTTACTCTTCTATATCTATACTCTTACATTAGTGGTGAGAGATAGTTTGTTTTTTTGTTTATCTATTAACCAATCGTAATTTCACAAGTGTTATGTCCTTTAATTTATGAAAAATTAATTAATAAATTAGTAAATTAAACTAAATTAAAAATAACCATCGACTAACATTTATCATTCAATTTTTAGTATTATTATTTTATAATTAAATATATATATAATAGCGCACGTACGTGTGCAAAACTACTAGTGCTCTATTATTGAGGCGCACGCATCGTCTGATCGTTCGGCAAAGAAAGTTGTACTACTAAGTTGACCAATTCGGATGAAATTCAAATTAATCACGCTTAATCAGATTTAGTTACTGTTAATCAGTGAATAATAAATGGCATATAAACTGTTAGTGCTTGACAAAAGTTCAAGCTTTCCAAATATAAAATTCATATGCTATTATTATTTATATTGTGCTTTATTGGTGAATATAAGAAAGGATATCATCGACTGTTGTTTGGAATCTGACATTTGGCTCTGACTCCGACTTAGGGTTGCAAACGAATCGAACTTTTTTGGTTCGATTCGCGATTCGATTCGAAATTTTAAGATTCGAATTCGAATATTTAGAATACGAATCCGAATAAGAATATTTTTTTGATTCGAGAAATATACGAATACGAATATGAAATCACAATATTCGATTCGAAAATTAATAGAATTATTCGATTCGAATAATATAACATAAAATATAGTATAATTAATATATATTCACATATAATATATGATAACTCACTAAAACATTTAAAAATAAATATGTTATAATTCAATATATGTTTAAATTTAATTTATTATAATTCAATATATATTTAAATATAATATTGTTTATATTTTATTAAATAAAAAATGAAAGATGACTTTGAATACAGATATTCGAGATTCGATTCGAATATTCGAGAATATATTCGAATTCGAATAAGAATCGATTTTATGATTCGATTAAATATTCGAGTATTCGTATTCGTATTCGATTGTCATCCGAATACGAATAGAATATTGCTGTATTCGACTCGATTCGATTCGTTTGCAACCCTACGTCCGACTCCGACTTCTCAACTTCTCAGAATTCGATTTTTCCCCTAATTAGATTTAAGTTAGTAGTTTATCTAAACAAATTGAACAACACCGATTTTTTTAATTGCGCTGAGATTTCAGATTACAGATGCTTTGATTTTTCTTCTATGAAAGAGCGTCAGATCCTTAGTATATTCGTGAAATTCTCCCGGCGAGTTATCTCATTTTTCAGTTCACCCATCAAGCACCAGCTCGTAGGGCCTTACTTAAGCGGCCAAATGGGGAAGATAGCGAACGTCTCGAGAATTGGCCGTTATTCGATTGCAGAACCTGCTTCAGTTTCTTGCACCACTTTCAACATTCTGGCGCCAATTTATAAGAGGCTTGATCAAAATGTCAGTAGTTAAGAGGGGGATGTTTTTTTAACATGTTTTCAGTTATTTATCTTCTGCGATGAGTGTACGGAGGAAAATGTTGCGGTTGTCTAGGGCGTTCTGTACTTTTAGAGCGTATGTGTGATTTCTTCGTCTGATTCTTTGTGGAATGTTTTTGTGATGGGTGGCAGAATCCAAATCTCAGGGAAAGCCATGTTAAGGATTATTGGTTGGGGCGGAACCAGAGGATTTTAGATTGGTTATTGTCCGAGAGATCTTCCATCATCTGCCTTCAGGTTTTGCCACTTCCTTGTTCTTTCTGAGTTTCCCCACATTTCTCTTATATCTTATGTTGGATTTGTGGTGGATGTCCCAGGAATTATGGGTTGGGAATGAAGAGTTGGTGAGTATTTATGACAAGAGGCTCGGTGATGCGGGTTACATCATTTTCAAGCTCGCTCGGACAAATAATCGGGGCGATGGTATGTGAATTTATCCTATATATGCTCTGACATGACACCTTGTGATGCTATTCGATCATAGTTTTCTGCTTATTTTTCTATCTGTGTTAGAATCTTTCCAACCATTGGTTTTTACATGTAGTCACTATAGTGATAGGACAAAACAATGGTAGTGTAACATGCTTTCTTTCTCGGTTATATTTAGAATTCTTCGCCAGTTTCGTTGGAAGCCTTTGATAGACGTAGAGCAAAGCAATACAAAATTCTACAGTATGAGTTACGACGGTTCATTTCTGCATGAGGTGATTTGCAGGTCTATTGATGTGATTTTATTCATTCAATCATCTGAATTTGCAGGTCTTTTGACTGCTATACACAAGGATTGTTTTAGGATAATTGATCACCGTGAGTTGCTTTTCAATGATTTTGGAGATCGCGTTGCTCAGCTATTGCACGTCGAATTGGCGGAATCCTTCTCTGAATGCCGAAACAATAGTGTTCATCAAGACCTTCTTATAGTAAACACTCACTTATTATTTCCACACGATTCAAGTTTATGCCTGGAGCGACTACGTCAGGTATGCTGCATTCTGTTGATTCTGATTTCAGAATCATTTATCAGTTTTTGCTGCTCAAAGATCTTACACTTAGTGCTTTGTTCGAAGGTCTACAAAATTTTGCAGTGTGTGGAGTCATACCAAAAGGAAAACAAACTCAATCCCTTGCCTATCTTACTCTGTGGGTATGTCTGTTTTTTCCCGTCTCGTTAGCATCTGCTTGGTATAATTGTAAGAAAAGATCAATCAAAATCAATATAGTGGTCATTCATTTTCTAAATTATTGTAGGGACTGGAATGGTAGCAAGAGGGGTCATGTCTACAAATTTCTAAGATCGCAGGGTTTTGTCTCATCATATGATATTGCTCATCAGTATACTGACGCAGATGCCCACAAGGTAATAGCCTATTTTTTTTCACTGACTTTAAAGCTTCTTAGTTTCTATTACAGAATATATTTTTACTTCACAACTCTTGTTTTTGATGACATAGTGGGTGAGTCACCGTAACCATTGCGGTAACATCTGTGGGGTTGATTTCATATGGCTTCTTAATCACAATAGATATCGGAAATTGCTTAAAATCAGCTGGAGCGAAGCGGTATTAGGAATGTTCAAGGTAAGAATATTGTGATTGTATCAATTTCTCAGGTGTTCGCTGATTTTTTTTTAATGAAGAAACTGAACATATATTAAACTCGATCTGTTATTTGTCTCTACAGTATCAACTTTCGAGACCCTCACTGACCGTGGACGATGCATTCGCTTTTCTGAAGGCCAAGAGTAATGGTGACCATATCACCTACTCTGGCTTCTGTGAAGCACTGGAGCAGGTAATTTTAGCCCTTCCCATACGACCTCTTTTCTTCTCAGCCAAATATTGATTCGCCGTATAATAAATACGTGGGTTCCTTTTATTCTTGGTACAGCTCAATTTGATTGGCCATAGTAATGGGTTGAGCGATGAAGAAGTGAAGGAACTATGGCTGCAGGCGGACAGTGACGGAGATGGCGTTCTTGACTATGTAGAGTTTCAGGTATTCCTTTCTTAATTATTGGAAAGAAAAGTGTCATATATTTTCAACTGCTGTTTGGCTCTTGTGGAGAAGAGAATCTATGCAGTAGATTGAATTGAGAGGAGCGAGTGTTGTTTATTTCCTGTTATGATGATAATTATATTGCAGCAACGAATATGGAGTGCATCGTCGAAGCTCGAAGAATCGGGGGAGGATGATGATGGTGGTGGTGAGGGACAAACGATGGGTTTCAGCGTGAAGAAGGCGTTTCTATTTCCGCCGGAAGTGGAGAAGGGAAAGTGGCCTGAGGATTACTCTCTCTCGGACCATGCTCGATTGACAGTCGTCTTTTCACCCATGAGAATGCCACCGTCGCCACCTTCACCTTCTACTGCTGCAGCAACTAAACCGTAAAAACGCAATTCGTATTTTTGTTTACTTATCTTAATTTTTGTTTCCCATGGAAAGATTATGTGGACTAAATCGTCATATCACCGCGCCATTTGATGAGGCATAAGTGGTTGATGAATGAACGAACATATAGCCTAGCAAGTAGCAACCTCATTTATTGACAATTACACGCTTGAGTATAAAGATGTTGTTCATCTTGCATTGTTTTCGTTGTAGGTATATGTATATGTTGCATGATCGTGATGGAGATGAGAAAGTAGACAGAAAGACAAAGATATATAATCATATATGTTTGTTAGATTAGCGGAATGGTTAAGATTACAGTATAATTTGATGTATTAGGGAGATCAGTATTGCTTTACAAACAACACCCTTGTTAACCCTGGTTCCTAGTTTGATCACACTCTGATTTGATTCTTTGAAATATTTGCTCATCGCAGAAGAAAGAAATGTTAGATGCCCTCAGAATGATGTACGTGATTGAATATGTATAGGGCATTAGCTTATTTATCATTCGATCGTTTTGTAACGAAACAACTTTGTGTGTTAAAAAAGGCATTATTTGTTTATTGATCATATAAGTTTCTTTACTTAGCACCGATAAAGCAATAAATGAATAAATCTAAATGTATCGAGTTGAGTCACTATTCTCGATGGGTACGAGAGGATAACACCAGTAGACTCTTAACCTCGAACATAAAATGTCCGTATTCCTTAGGCTCTAGTTTGGTGCTGGATAACCAATTATGGCTTATTTGTCGATGACTTATCATGTGCGATATCCTGCTTGGAAGCGGAGGTCATGACTTGTGACACGAGTCGAATCAGGGGATTGAATGGTTTCATGGACACTGACTCGCAAATCGTACGATCAAACATGGCTTATAACTCGAGGAGTGTCAATGATCGACGACAAAACTATAGTATTGTGCGTGAACCTTAGACCGAAAGGGGCTTTGACGTGTTAACTTCGAAGTCTCGACTGTCACTGGTTACCCTCGATCCGATTTGATATTGCATAGGTCAGCGGGTCAGATGCGGTCTTGATGACGATTTTTGATTGCCGGGCTCAGACCGCCGAGTACGGATTCACAGTTTCGTAAGTAATCGAGACACGTGTTCTATGAGGACGGCGACGGGAAATTACGAAATCCTTAGCCAAGGTATTGAACTAACTCATGTTAGACATGGTGGGTAGTTTGGTAATTAGCATCGTCCCAATCATAGAATCGAGTTCAGTGAGTTTGATATAGACCATGGATCTCACTGGATCGGGACACAACTGAATGGTTTTTACGTAGTAATATAATCTATAGTAGGTTCGGAAATAAGACAAGGTCGAAATTCGTGATCAATCGGGTCACTGTCCGGTACTGCGGGATTGGCTAGGCAACTACCAGATTCTTGGATTCCTCCCTCGCCGATTGTGTCGATCCTAGAGAGTCGGGCTTAAAAAGGATCATCAATGTGTACTGATTAGGGGAATGGGTTTTGGGCCTTAACGGGCCTTGGGTCGTTAGGCCACGCCTTATTGGACCTTGGACCGTTTACTGGATCGAAGTCAGATTTCGTATGAAACTAACTTTAAGACTTGGGATTGGCTAAGTAGAAGGCTTGAGGGCAAAATTGGAATTCAACCCTAAGCCAAATTCGAAATATGCCTTAGAGTGTATTCTCGGAATTTACATGTTTGATGAGTATAAATATGGAAATAAAAATATTCAGAATATTATTTATTTGGACTGAAAATTGGATTTATGCATGGTATGAAATTTTGTATTTCATGTTTAAGATATTTTATTTAACTTAAATATCTAAGTTAGTTATCTATTTATAGTATGTTTGCTTGATTGAATTTTGAATTCAAAACACAGAGATATATATGGAAAAAATCTCTCACATTTTAAAGACTTAAAATTCGAAATTCAAGCCTTATGAAGGGCTGAAATTTCGTGCTCTATATCAAGATAAATAGGATGAAACTCTAGTCCAATTTCATCAGAAGTTAGGCCCAAAAAAAAGGCACACAATTTCCTCTCCCGCGCGACGGATGGAATCTCTCTAGCCATCTTTAGAGAATTGATTACGTGGTACACTACAAGGTCCACATGACGATTAGACGTGTTCAAACGGTTCACGGTTACGGTTCACGGTTATAATCGCCGGTTTACGGTTAGTGAAAATCTCAAACCATAACCGAACCGCGGTAACCACGGTTACGGTTACGGTTTGTAATCATAATCGCCGGTTACGGTTACGGTTTGAACCACCGGTTTACGGTTTTAATTAAAATTTATTTTATTTAAAAAAACAAAGAATAATCACTTAAGTAAACTAAGAAAATTAATTTTATTTGATAATGTCGAAAATTTCAATCCATCTTAAAAGAAAACACAATTACACCTTAGATTTTATAAGAAAAAAATACAATCGCTCAGTCTTCGTTTAATAATAATATTAGCAATACTTACTGATATTTTGAGAAAGATGCGAATTGCTTACAGAAATTCGATAATGTGTTTGCTTTTAACTTGAGAATTGAGAGTAAAAAAATTCTATGTAAAATATATACAAATTCTGCACATATTTATAGAACTATAGCATGAAAAAATAAAAAAGGAACTAATAAAAATGATAACGGTAACATACACTTGAGAGTCAATTAGAAGAAAGGAAAAACTAAAAAATAAAAAGAAAATGTGAGTGAGAATAACTTGATGACCGATGAGTGAGAATAAATAAGAGAAATAAGATAACGCCCAACCGTCGGAAAAAATAATTAATCATCCAAAACTCAAGTTCAGCCCAATATAAGCTCAGTCTAATGCTTATTTTATGGAAAACCGCCGGTTATAACCGGCGGTTCACGGTTAGAAAATTCTATAACCGTAACCGAACCGTATCAAATCCGGTTCGGTTACGGTTTGAATCGTAACCGTTGACTACGGTTAACCGAACCGTTGACCGCCGGTTCGGTTACGGTTCGGTTATGGTTTTTTGATCCGTCTGAACACGTCTAATGACGATCTAGTGATATCTACTGTCGTCGCAACCTTGAAGAAAAGGACGAGGAGCTGCCACTCGCTTCAGACGGTAACCTCGTATGGGTTCGACATGCCCTATTACGTATATAAGTATTTCACGCTTCCTATCCGAGCTACGAGGGCAAACAGAAAACCCGAAATTTTTTTATTCCGCACCGTATCCGGGGCATTGCGTCGGGAATACACGGGGTAATCCAACAAGAAAATTCTTACGACGTAAAGTTTGTGGATAATGAGATTCCTTTTTTTTAGCCATCCTCCACGGAGGGCCTCCTCAAGTCGACTTCTTTCTTGGGATACTAATCTTTACACGAAAAAATGACTATTAATGATGTCTCTAAAGGTGGTGGGCGTCGCATTTTATATAGCAGCTTCACATACCTTCAGAGGAGATGTTGGCATGACGCACATGGGCAGATCTAGTATTATATATGTAGTATATAGTGTTCATATATGGAAATGTGTTCTTGTTTTGTAAATGTCTTTGAATTGTTATGTAGCATGTAGGGATGGCAGTGGTGGGCGGGGATTCTCCGTCTCCGCGGGATCCGCCCTGAACGGGGCGGGGAATCCCCGAGTTTTTATCCCCGCGGGGCGGGGACGGGGAAAGATTTTTCCCCGCAGGGATCCCCGCCCCGTTCCCCGCCCCGCCCCGCCTTCTATATATATATTATAATATATATATAATATTAAATTATAATTTAAATAATATTAAAATAATATTATATATAGATTAAATAATATTAAATTAATACAAATATATATAAAACTATAATTTATATAATATTTATAACGAAAATATAATTAAATTTATATATTATATTTAAAATATTATTTTTTTTTAAAAAAAATTGAATCCCCGGGGGGAATCCGATCCCCGTGGGGATCCGGCAGGGACGGGGACGGGGACAATTTTGTCCCCGAAAGTCTCGCGGGGCGGGGACGGGGATTAGGTCCCCGCCCCCGCCCCGCCCCGCCCCGCCCCGTTGCCATCCCTAGTAGCATGGTGGTGAGGGAGCAGTCATTCACATCATTGGCCGGGTGTTGGATTTGTTCTAGTATCAGTTTTTATTCTTTTGTTTTTTATATTATTTTTGCTTGGCTTTTCAATATTTTGTCCTTAGCGATTTTTAACTTTTTTGTTACTTTTATATTCTAAATTTACTTCTTAGACATTTTTTTTAGTTTACTGATTCTTTTCAGTTCTTAGCAGTTTTTGGTTTTTTAGCCAAACAACAATACAAACTAAATTCATATCGGTTTTTTATTTAATATCTAATTTAGTTCCTTTTTCTACCTTTTTTAATTCCTTTCACGGTTCATTTAAATTTTTATTTTCCACTTGCAATACAAAACCTATTTACAAAACTTCCACACAAATTTTAATTATTGACTAAAGTAAAATCACTTGCCGAATAGCAAAAAGAGTACCAAATAAAAAGTTCAAATAAATACTGCAATTAATATCCGTATGATATATGACTTGTGTTATTTTTTCCTCTATTTTCTTATAGCATATTATTATTGTTTTACTATTATTAATATATTAATATTATATCATGCTACGTAATATCAATACTATGGCATTGTCGTCGTTTGAGCTTCATTAAGGTTATCATTTATTTTTTTTTATATTGGTAGTTTTGTGTGCTAATTTTTACAAATGTAAGTTCATATGTTTTGCAAGAAAAATATATCTCAATTGATAATCTTTCAAAGAAATATAGTAAAATGAAAATTTCTATTATATGTTGACCTGATTACCAACTCCATTATGGCCATCTCCTCAGAAATTCCTAGATCCGCCCCTGATGACGCACATATAAGTCTTGTTATGATTCCCTTCACAAGAGAGAAGGTTCTCTCATGTGTATATGTTAGGTTTCTACATGGCATATGCCTTTTACCATTCGTTTAATATGTTGTACACACACATTAATATTGATCAGGTTTACTTGTCCCGAGTGAAACCAAAAATTCAGATGGATATGTATGTGCAAAGTGAATATTCAGCTCAATATTGGTGCACTGCTATAGTTTAGTTTGGTATCCTGATTGGAAAAAAAAATTATTTCCAATCACACCGCTGAATAGTAAACTAACCTACGAGGAGATGTAGAAAAATAGTTGCAGAAACTATGAGTAAAAACAAAGCAACAAGCATCTCGACTTCGAATCTACTCATCTTGAAGACTAAGAGAAAATGAACCGGTTGAGAGAAGATCTGTTGTGTTCGTATTTGCTTGCCTTCATTAAGTGAAACTAATTTATTGGCGGAGGAAAGGCTTGCTCATTTAATAAAATAGCCTCACTTCTTTGACGTTTGATACCGGTGCCGGATATAGAAACCATTTTTCCTTGCTTTGTCTTCTTATTCATTATATTTTCTTCTTGTCACATATTAGTCATATGCCCACCTTTGAAAAGTCAAACGTCACGGAAGATGAAAACAAATCTCTTTTTTTTTTTATTTTTCAACCCCAAGCCAGGGTTTTGAAAACTAGACCGAACCGGCCGGTTCCGACCGGAAACCTGTGAATCGGTCGGATTATCGATTCGATTCCGGTTCGGTTTCAACCTTAATTTTTTTAAAAAAAAAAAGAAAAAAGTAAAAAAACAAAAATCAAATAAATTGATAAAAGTAGAGGTGAATTTTTGGATAATCTATTGTTGCCAAATGGTTAATGTATTGGAGCTAGTTTTCAATTCTGCTATCAACATAATTAAATGTATTTTAGTTTCTTTTTTGGCACTTTATTTTACAATTAAATTTTTTTTATCTCCGAACATATTTTACTTTATTTAATTTTTGACTCCCTCACTATCAATATAATTTGACATTTCATTTTAATTAATTTTTTATCCTTCAACATATTTTATTTTTATTGGTTTATTCAAAAATATAATTTTCTTATATTTAGGGGCACCAGTTTTGGTCCGGTTTGATTCCGGGTAAACCACCAAACGTTAAGCTACTAAAATTTCCGGTCCGCTTCGAAAATGCGATTTTAAAACCATGCCCCACGCATTAACTCAAGGTCACATCAACAAATCTCCACCTTGACCTTGATTCCGAAAAATCACTCCACCTTAATTAGTAATACCTTTTTTCCTCTGGCCTTAGCCCTAACGGGACAATTCAGAATTTCTGTAACACCGACCAAGCCCGGACAATGCTTGAACTCGTAAACTGGAAGAATCTTTGTAAACATATTTGCAGGATTATATTGTGTTATCTTCTTCATAAAACACCTTCTTATTCTGCAATGATATCACAGATAAAATAATACTTAACATCCATAGGTTTAGTTCTTTTGTGATACATCTCATCCTTGTTCAAATGCATTGCACTTTGATTATTACCGTAAATAGTAGTAACTCCCTATTGATGAGTAAATTTGCGGAGTAACTCCTTCAATCATAAAGCTTCTTTGATTGAGTTTGTAATGGGAATGTACTCAACTTTAGTACTACATAGCATCACTACGTATTGTAGAGTAGCTTTCTAGCTAACAACACAATTTCAAACCGAGAATACATAAAGATTGTAAGAGATCATCGTTTGTCGGGATAATCGGCGTAGACATAATAAACGAAGCCAACAAGAGTATTATTATTTTTGCCAAACTCCAATCAAGTACTTAGTACTCTTCAAGTATTTGAGGAGCCACTTCACTGCTTGCCAGTATTCTTTTCCCGAGCCAAACACCTGCAAACAACACTAACAACCTGTAAATACTTGACGTGTACTACCATTGCATACATAATACTGCCAACTGCACTTGAGCAAGGAACTTGTACCATATATTCTTCATCCTATTCTGATGGTGTGACTGGCAGCAACCCTAAAATGGCTAGCGAGAGGAAAACTGATTGTTTTGGCATCGTGCATGCCAAATCTCTCCAAAAACGCTTCTGATAACTTTTCTAGGTCATGTGTAATTTACGTGCTCCTCTATCACTTCTAATCCCATACTAAGAATTTAGTTGCTCTCAAATCCTTCATCTCAAAACACATTCAATAAGACCTTCAATTTGTGAATTTCTGCAAGATTTTTAGTCGCAATGATTATGTCACATACATTAAGGGACTGTTATTTAACTTCCGAAAGTCAATACAACTGTCATTCTTGCTCCTTGAAAAAAAAGATGATCCAACATGAAATAATTAAACCGTTTATACCGTTTTCTTGGAGGCTGCTTTAATCCCCACAAGAAATTCTTCAATAACAAAACTTTGTCTTCTTACCTTCAACCGTGAACCTTTAGGTTGCTTCAGTATACATCTATTATCTAAATCACTATGTAAGAACATCGCCTTGACATCAAGCTATTCTAACACCAAGTCATACATGTCAACATATGCAAATAATACACAATAGTGCTGTCAATGTTGATTTTATCAACGTTGACAATGTCGGACCAGCTCTTCAGTCGACATCAGTTCACTAAGCCTTGGTCAACCTTAATTCTGTCTTTCATGCCCGAAAACTATTTTACCTAATATTTTGGCTGTTTAAACGTCTGCAGGAATTAAAAAATGAGCTGGAATTGTTCAAAGATCGCGGAGATAAGCGGAGCTTAAAATAGGAAGATGATTTACCAACAATAGGAGATATGAAGATCAAGCCAAGATCCTACCGAAAATATAAGATCTAGGTTAAAAGAAGATATGGGAAATCAATGCAAATCGAGTCAAGACTATTAGAGCGAGTATAAATAAGAATTCGATCATAAAGCAAAATACACCTTTTGATATTTGACTTGCGAACAATGAAAAAGAGTGAGAGCGCAAACCATAGTTCAGTGATTCACTATTTTGCCTAAAGATTTACCTGTACGCTGTGTAAAGATAAGCAGAATCGTTAGATTCTTCTGTAAGCTAGCTTTACTATCTTCGATAGTAATTATTTTGTAATCCGTTCGAGTAATGGAAATTTGCCCTGAAGGCGCGCAGCAATTTGTATACTTGCTGCGTATTTTTTAGTCTCGTGCGTGTGTCTTTTTACTACAAAATTTATTTTTCTGCTGTGCAAAATCTTTCTGATCCCTAGTGTTGGTTGGTTCAACATAAGGGTCAACCATTTGATGTTTATTTTTAACTTAGGTTGCATCCATATTTGGGACCACTTCAAATTATTTTGGTAAGGTTCTCGTGTGTGACGGATCAAACTACGCCTATTGGAAAATCCGAATGCGTCAATGCATAAAGTCTATTGACTCTCGTGCATGGCATGCTGTTCTCAATGGTTATACCACTCCTAAAATTGCTCCTGATGCAGATAGGGAAGTCTTTGACAAACCTATTGTTGAGGTATATGCCCTAGATGCTTTACGAGGACTGGGAGTACGAGGACAATTTGGTAATTGTGTAGTATTTAGTGATGTAATTTGATTACTTCTATTAATGGAATGATAATATTCAAAATTAATTTATTATTCGATAAATAAATTAAAAGGCAAATTATTAATTAGTCTAAAGATTTCACCTTGTAGTCTGGGTAAATAAGACAAATTAATAAAATCCAAATATTGGCAGTTCAGTTACAGATTTTGTAAGGACAGAGATGAGCACCAATAAGCTGAGATACTGCAATATTAAAATAGTCCACAAGTCTAAGTCTCCAGTAGGGCGACTAGATTGACAAGTACGACTTGTTTGTCGATGGGTCCAATACGGTTGTGCCAACTGCAATATCTACACTGACGTTTGCGGACCATTTAAAGTAATTGCCGCTACTTCATAACGTTCACAGACGATTTCTCCCGCTATGGGAATGTCTATTTGATGAGATAAAACTCCGAAACTCTTGAAATGTTCAAAGAGTATAAAGCATTAGTGGAGAAGCAAACTGGCAAGTTCATTAAAGCCGTTCGGTCAGATCCAGGCGGCGAATACATGAGCCTTGAGTTTGATGCATTTCTTAGAGAAAATGACATCATCATATAGTTTTCCCCGCCAGGCACGCCGCAATTGAATGGCGTGGCCGAACGGAGAAACCGAACGCTTTTAGATATGGTTCGCTCGATGACGAGTTACACATATCTCCCCATTTTGATGTGGGGATATGCCTTAGAACAACGGCCTATATCCTTAACAGGATACCTACCCGCTCTGCCGATAAGATTCCTTACGAGGCTTTGCATAATCGTAAGGCGAGTCTGAATCACATCAGGGTCTGGGGTTGCCGCGCCTTTGAAAAAAATTGATGCAGATAAGCTATTTAGGAAATATTCTCGGGACTATTTTATTATTTTAGATTCGTCCGAATTTTCGTTCATAAATATTTATTCGGAATTTTATTCCTAATATTTTCTTCGCTAATTGTCTTGAAATTTCCTATCGTAATCCCGCTTTAAAATTTGCGGGTATTATATCCTCCTCCATAAAAGAATTTCGCCCCCGAAATCCGCAGACTGGTGAACTCGGGGTAGCGACTTCTTCTACTTACTGATCTGTTTGTATCCTATTAAGGTAGGATTTGTTCCTACTTTCATTTAGGTGACACATTTAAATGTGTGACCCAACTTCTAGGATCATCTAATTTCTTATGTCTAGGCTCGCTTATCTATTTTCCATGCCTCCTAGACATACTTATTCCTATTTCCACCACACTTCCGCTGCGCAACTCTGACATCTAGCATGATATACTTAATTGGAGCTGGGATCATTCTTACTTCGTCACACATTTATTTGACATGAATAAACATGCGACTCCGAATGGGTATGCTTATAAGCGTTTCAAGATACCTGTCATCATTGATGGGTTCGGTTCTTCTTCTTCGCTTGTTAAAGCGTACACCCGGGCTGGTGCCAGTGGAGGTCGTAATGGCACTGGGGCTGGGTTTCTGGGACGATTTTCTTGACAATTCCTGGCAATGTGTCCCATTTTTTCACACTGAAACATTGCGGATTAGCGTTAGGTCCGGTTCCGAAGCAAACGCCAGTGTGATATCGTCGCATTGTTGACATTGGGATGGATAGGTGGGGGTCGAAACGGAAAATTAGCCACTCCCAAGTTTGGCCTCGGTCGCGAGTTTTCCTGCCCCTGGCAATAATTCTGATTGTTGCTGGGGCCTATTTCGAAATTCTAACGTTTCTTATTACCGCCACTTCCTTGCTGATTTTCATTCCTTCTCTTTGCCTCTTGCACTTTTACAATTTGGGCCTCCGCTTGTTCTGCGATAAGTGCACGTTCGGCCACTTGAGCGAATGCCACGTTTCGAGTTCCAGCTATACTAACATCTCGATAGATCTAGGGTTTGAGACCTACTTGAAATCGTTTTATCTTTAAAGCATCATTTGCCACCATGTGCGGGGCGAAGCGGGACAACCCCTCAAACTTGCGGATATATTCCGCGATGGGTTTTTCGCTCTGTTTGAGGTTGATGAACTCGTTCATCTTCCGAGTTCAGTCATAGGTCGTGAAATAGTTGTCGCGGAATAGTTCCTTGAATGTTTCCCACGACATAGTCATTGGGTCCTCTAAGATTTTGATGGTGTCCACCAAAACCTTGTGTTCCCGCGGAGCATAGCTACGGCGCGTAACACTTTCTCATTTTCTGGGATCCGACTATAAAGGAACATGTCCTCGACAGTTCACAGCCAATCCGCGGCCACAGTAGGATCGATAGCATCCTTAAAAGTAGGCGGGTTCAATTTCCGGAACCGTTCCCCTATGATCTCTATACGTTCATGCTGAGGAGACGGTTGGTGTGCGTAGGGAGCTTGATGATGGATAAGAGTATTAATCTGTTCCGATTGTGGCTGGATCAGTTCACTAAGCCTCATAATTGTGGAGTCGCATTCATGTACCGGGGACTCAAGTTCGTCCCTGCGACTCGAACTGCCTACGTATTCTCTATGAGTTTTCGGCATTTTATTCATATTATATACAAGTTGCCACGTAAGCAAAATATCATTGTAAGCAAATAATCACATCGTACCATAAAACTTATAGGCAAGTCTGATCCTCCGGGCTTTTGAGCGGCCGTACATGGACAGTCTACAGAATCTAAAGCCTAAGCTCTGATACCACCTGTGGCGATCCTCACTTTCCAATACTAATTGTGGCGGATTTTCGCAACGTAAGTCGCGGAAGACCCGTCTAACAAAAACTTTTCCTAAAATAAAATATATTGCATCAAAATATTTGTTGTAATACCCGTAAAATATAATTACGGGATTTACGATTTAATTAGCAATAAATTAGAAACTTTATTGGATTTATTAAATAAAGAGATTAGGACTTTGGGTGATACGATGCTTTCATGCTTTTATGATCTTAAATGACTTATGTGTATATATGATTACGTGCTATGTAATTTATGATTCTTATCTGTGTTACGAATTATAACTTGCGTGATTGCATGAAGTATATTCTATGATTTTATGTGTCAACATGATTACATATTAAGTGCTAGTAGTATTACTAACCAAGTAGAAGAATTAATTGAATTTAGGTTAGTTATTGATTTTAGGGTTTTCTAGTACATGGCATGCTAACTTGAGTATGAAGAAGTTTTCGAAAACCAAGATTTAGAATAATTATAGTTGTAATACCCGTAAATTTTAATACGGGATCTATGATTTAGTTAGACGCGTCAATGCTTAATTAGGAATTTTGTCGTATTATTTAGGTTGAATAATCGAAGCTTGTAAAGAATAGAATTCCTAAAGGCTGAGAGAAATAAGCTAAATAACAAATTTATATTTTTAGAATACCTGAAAAATAAGTAATAATTGTTTATATTAAGGAGATTCGAGTAGACTAAAAAATTAACTTTCGAATGTTAGTCGAAGTGAGTAAGCTTGAAATACTTTAATGATATTAATTGCACTATATAACGGCTAACTTTCGTAGATGACATGTAATCATATATAATTATATAAATAAGAAAGATAACGATTAAGGGAAATGTTACTTAGCATGGAGGGTAAAACCTACGCACCAACTTGTCTTTTCAATTACAAATCTCAAGGTTCTAATATATATTATATCCCAAGTTAATAATACATGAACTACGGAAAACAAAAAAGAGAAGAACAGTTAAGACGAGAGGAAAACAAGGAGTAAAAGAGAACTTCATCAAGGAATCAACTTCGGCTAAGTTAGGAAATCTTTTCGGTAGGTGAAAATCTCACCTACAACACGTAACTTTTATGGTTTACTTAATATATTCCATGATCCCTGTGAGAATTCGTCATGACTTATGTGCTAGGAAAACCCTAAATTTCTGAGTTGAACGTATGCTAAAGTCATTGTTTTTAGCATTCACGTAAAGCATCAAGCTGATGCTTTGAATATGTGTTCGAGATTCTTAAATTGTATGATGGAAATTTCGTATGCTAACTTAGAACAATTAACTCTCGAGTAGTATAAGACACTTAGAGATTTAATTAATTATGGGTAGTTGAGCTTATCATGGGGTAGGAATACTACTTTCAAGTGAGATTATAATAAGGGGTAGATGAGAAAGTGTTGGAACGATTGGGTTATCTCAGCCTTAGGAGATTTTATTAAATTCAACAAAGTAGAAGTTTTGATCGATAGTCAGTCCGCATAATGACTTTGATTAATAATAGTTTCGGTCAATTTAGTGAAATACAGATTTGACAATATTTTATTCAATCCACTAAGTTACAATCGGGTTTATATTATAACAGGGTTTAGAATATTTTAATACTCCAACATGATGACCTTCGATCGATAGTGGTAAAAATGGGTAGATAAGAGAGCATTCGATCGACAGTGTCGAATTGAGTAGATGAGAGAGCATTCAAATGATTATATTTCTGCCTTAGATTATTTTAATAGTTTAGTATGATGAGTTTTGATCAAATCAAGAAAGTTAATTTAGGAATCAAGCGATGCATGCTTGTAACTTGAGGAATATTAAATATATTAATTATTGTGAAAACTCGGACAGAATCTCGAAGTAAAACTCGAGAATCATGTCAAAATGCATGTTATTATCGACTTTGGAAGTTTGTGTAGGAAGGAGCACGAAATTTATCTTTGATATGGTTATCGAAATTTTGTTTGAATTGTCGAAACATATCTCGACATCTTTTTATAATGTAGACACATCTCTCGACATTTTGGTTCTAATATCGACATCTTGTTTTAAATACATATACATATATATATCGAGATCTTTTTTTTTATGATTTTAACATACATGTCGAGATTTACTTCAAAAGCATATCGAAACTGTATAGAATCTCGAGACTATGTTTGACAATCATGTCGATATTGTGTATAACATGTCGAAATCTTTATTATAATTTCAAAAACCCTAGCCCGAGATTCATCCTTAAGTCATGTTAAGATCACACCTAATCTCATGTCGAGATCTAAACTAGGCTCAAGTATCATATCGAGATTTATCTCTAACATGTCGAGATTCACTTCTAGGTTAATTTCAAAATGTTATATACTATTTAATTAATTTGGAACTATGTCTAATAGGATCTCGAAATAGTACTTTTCAATTCAAGTCAAGGTGTTCTAAACTTTAAGGTGTCGAAACCCATAAAAGTCAAAACTAGGGTTTTCTAAATTAAGTCATGTTATGAAATTGTGATTAGATTACCAAACCCTAATTTATTAGGATTCTATACTTAGGGTTTGAAGATTAGCGATTTACCGTACGATATAGCTAAGGATACCAGGTAAGTGGAAATCGCAACTACAACACATAATTTTTATGTGCATGAAATTATGTGTTAGGTGCTCTTATGATTTTATGCGACTACTTGCTTATGTGACTTACGTGATTTGATGTGATGAAAATTATTATATGAACATGGCACGCATATTCATGGCATGAGCATATGCACGTACGACTAGTATGAGAGTCAGGGATATAGCGTGCATGAGTATAAGATCGCTTGAGAGCGATGTATTTTGCCGATATAGGCATTTGTGTCGACTCAATGATGAGTCACGGCTCTTCTATGCTACCACGGCGATTCACGAAGCCAAATTACCTGATTCACGAAAGGTAGGGGGAATACCCCGTAGCGGGAGATGCAACCTGGAGGATGCGACTCGAGGGTATGAGCGGCACCGAGGGAACCTCGAGTGTTGGCGACCTCGTAGTAAGCTACCAGTGAATAGCGCCCGCGTGTCAGACCGCATTGGGATGGAAAGGCGCCTTAGGGTTAAACGAAATTTGTGTGCCCGGGTTAGCCTCTCAATGGGACTGCATTGGGATTGAAAGGCACTAGTATCCTGTCAGTGTGGATCACATTGGGATTGAAAGGCACTAGTAGCCTCTCAGTGCGGATCACATTGGGATTGAAAGGCACCATAGGGTTAAGCACAGATGGAGTACTCGGGCTTAGCCTCCTAGTGTGTGTACTGCCACTTATTTATACCCTTAGGGGTTTGAGCTCTATATGGTGCATAGTAAGATTGAAAGCCGAAAGGGCCCAAATATGTTATGAAAGGTCAAGAAGGATGTGAGGAGTTAATAGCATTGGCGCGAATGCCTTCGCTATTTAGGTCACGTGCATTTCATGCATGGTTTTCACTTACTGAGCTTTATAAGCTCATTCCACGTTTTTTATGTGTTGTAGGACCCCGCGATCACGGTACGTGATCATTTTCATGGCGAGGCCAACTTTTGAAGCTTCCGAGGGCTTTTGAGATGGAAGTGTGTGCATGGATGGGACCTGGTGGAGGCCCAGTAGATAGTTTTATTTTGACACGCTTGCGCGCTTTCCTATGTTATTAGGACCCAGGGTGATTTGTAGGAACAGTTACGATTCCTTTTTATAAAAGGAAAAATTTTATCCGAAATTTCATACGATTTATTTCGTTATTACGACATTGGTCGCGTAGACTAGTTAAGAGTGGTGGAAGGCGGGGCTGCCACAATAGTTTAGTACTTAACATTAAGGAAAGGATTATAAAACTAAAATTTGTTACTTAAGCGATTTAGTTATCTCGATGATTTAGCATAAGAAGAAAACGAGTAGACTAATATTATAAGGTCTATTATTAAGTCATGGGAATCGTGACTAGAAAAGCTTGACACTATACCTATAAATCTCGAACGCTTTAATTATCGAAACCTGTGGAGCTCAAAATTTATAAAGCTTGAAATAAATAAAATCGAGATCCTTGAATTCCAAAGACCCGAGATTTAAAAATTAATAGAAGAATGTCGAAATATGTAGATTTCGATAGAACTAATAAATAGAATTAACAATTGATCGATTGCTATATTATGGGGTGGAGATTCGACCAATAATAATCAACATAGAATTGACTATCGAATAATTGAGGGATAAATATAAGATTTCTTAGCATGTGAGGTAAAGTCATTTGCTTAGTCATTCTAAGTGTCAAATCAATCACAAACTTCAAAGCCTAATATTTATCATATACATCGAAGGCCATTAAAACAAGAAAACTTCCATAACTAAGAAACGAAACCAAGAGGAGAAGCCAAGAGAAGCTGCTAACCAAGGATCCTTAACAGTTTAATCTCAGACCGTTGGTAAGAAAATTTAGCACTTATAACCTTAGTGATTTCAGTAACATAGGTTATTTTATTATTATGCTAACCTAGTTTAATGAAATTCATAGAAGCTCCACGTAACACAGACGGCAAAAGCTTAGCTTGAAGAGTAGGTTTCTGTTTTATGTAAATTAAGGCCTAGGTAGGAGAGAACCTCATAAGGAAGAAATTGTTTTGCACGTTCTAGGGCTTATAATTTAAATTCCTTGACAAGAACTAGTAATCTCGGATAGAAGGAAACCCTAGAATTTCTTGGTTCTGGGAAGAATATTTATAGGAGTTAAGTGTGAACTTCCGAGCGACTGATAGGATTTTCCCCCGATTATGAATCTCGAAATCCATGTCGAGAATTAGTGTTAAAAGTGACTTCGAAATTCAGGTAGTATAAATGTCGAAATCTGTGGATTGTTAGTTTTCAAATCTCGAAGTCCTTATATATATAATCTCGAGAACACATCGAGATTCATTTCAGAACTTACCTCGATATCCTTAGGTGTATTAGGTCGAAATATTGTACATTATTAAGACAGAGCTCGAAATTTTATAGTCCATATCGAGATTTGTTTAGTATAAGAACTCGAGATTTCAAAATTCATATCACATCGAGATCCATTTTTGTAGTTCAGGTCGAAATCTTTGTAGAGTGCAAATGTCGAACATTTATATGTATAATGTCGAGATTCCTATATGTCATATTGAAAAGTATATGTCGACATTTTACTATGATTACACTTCGACATCTTAAGTATAATATCAATATATATATATATATATATATTTATATATATAACTCGACATCGGTGTAAGAGCTCGAAATCCCACTTAATATAGAAGTCGAAATCTATGTCAACTCATGTATATGTGATGTCGAAATTTAACTACCATACAGCTCAAGATTTATTTTGAATCATACCGAGATTTATTAGCCATGTCGAAATGTTATTTGAAATGTCGAGGTCCACGTTAGTTTCAATTTCGAGATCTTTGTGTGCATTATGTGACATAACATCTCGACATTCATTCCATGATGAAATTACGTTTAGTTAAATCTCGAAATTAATACATGCCTTATATCGAGATCCATGTTTAACTCATGTCGAAATCTATTTCTGAAATTGTATTTCTTGGTTTAGGTTAAGTTCTAACTTTAGGGTTTTGAAATTTATAAGTTAAAACTAGGGTTTTCAAATTAAGTCAATTTCGGAAAATTATAATTAGACTAACAAACCCTAGTTTTATATATTTCTATATTAGGGTTTGAAGGTTAGCAATTTGCCGTACGATATAGCTAAGGATACAAGGTAAGTGGAAATCGCAACTACAATACATAATTATAAGTGTATGAAATTATGTGTCTATGTGCCTTTCATGATTTTATGTGACTTCTATGATTTCTATATGGCGTAAATTTACGTGATTTTTATGTGACGTAAATTATTCTATGAATATTGTATGCATGTTTACATAATTCATGGCACGAGCATATGCACGCACGACTAGTACGAGAGTCAGGGAAATAGTGTGCATGAGTATAAGATCGCTTGAGAGCGATGTATATTTGCCGATATAGGCATTTGTGTCGACTCAATGATGAGTCACGGCTCTTCTATGCTACCACGGCGATTCACGAAGCCGAATTACCTGATTCACGAAAGGTAGGGGGAATACCCCGTAGCGGGAGATGCAACCTGGAGGATGCGAATCGAGGGTATGAGCGGCACCGAGGGAACCTCGAGTGTTGGCGACCTCGCAGTAAGCTACCAGTGAGAAGCGCCCGCGTGTCAGACCGCATTGGGATGGAAAGGCGCCTTAGGGTTAAACGAAATTTGTGTGCCCGGGTTAGCCTCTCAATGGGACCGCATTGGGATTGAAAGGCACTATTAGCCTCTCAGTGTGGACCACATTGGGATTGAAAGGCGCCATAGGGATAAGCACAGATGGAGTACTCGGGTTTAGCCTCCCAGTGTGTGTACTGCCACTTATACCCTTAGGGGTTTGAGCTCTATATGGTGTAAGATTGAAAGCCGAAAGGGCCCAAATATGAAATGAAAAGAACGAGAAGGATGAGAAAAGTCAATAGCATTGGCGCGGATGCCTTCGCTATTTAGGTCACGTGCATTGCATGCATGATTTTCACTTACTGAGCTTTATAAGCTCATTCCACGTTGTTATGTGTTGTAGGACCCCGCAATCACGGTACGTGATCATTTTCACGACGAGGCCAACTTTTGAAGCTTCCGGGGGCTTCTGAGATGGAAGTGTGTGCATGGATGCGACCTCGTGGAGGCCCAGTAGATAGATTTATTTGCCCGCATGCGCGCTTTCCTATGTTATTAGGACCCATGATGATTTTGTAGGAACCATTACGATTCCTTTTTATAAAAGGAAAATTTTTTTCAGAATTTTCATACGATTTATTTCGTTATTACGACACTAGTTACGTAAACTAGTTAAGAAAGTAGTGGTGGAAGGCGGGGCTGCCACAGGTGGTATCAGAGCTTAGGATATAGGTTCTGCAGACTGTCCATGTACACACACTCAAAAGCACGGAAGCGGTCTTGCTTGTAAGTTTTATGTTTCTATGAATTTCTCGTATTACATGATTGGTTAATTTTAGGAAGGTTAAGATAAAAGAACGATGGGTAGAACAAGAAGTGAGAATAGTGGAGGTGCAGATAAAGATAAAGAACCTGCAACCTCTGCTGATAGTCGGGATGCGACTATCCTTCAGCTCGCGGAATTAGTCCGCCAACAATCTGCCCAAATCCAGCAACTGATCCAGCAACAAAACGCTTGTGGGAATCAAGCAACGGATCTTCTCAGGCCGACCGAATCGAAATGGTCGGAGAGAGATTTCGTAAACTCAACCCCCCAACCTTTGAAGATGCTGTTGACCCAACCTCTGCGGTGGATTGGCTTTGAACCCTAGAAACAATGTTCCAGCATAGACGTACCCCTGAACCAGAAAAGGTCTTGTGCGCTAGCTACCTATTAAGGGGAAGCGCAGGTCATTGGTGGGATACCATGCTAACTCTCGAAGATCCCTTGACAATGACCTGGGAGCATTTCAAAGAACTTTTCCGAAATAAGTATTTCACTGCTCCCGTCCGTGCCCAGAGGATGAACGAGTTCATCAATCTCCGCCAGGGAACAATGACGGTGGCAGAGTATATTAGGAAATTTAAACAATTGTCCCGATTCGCCACACACATGGTATGTGACGCCCGGGGCCGAAGAGGGCGGGGAGTGATCGCCGGTGCCAGGGTGCACGGACAAGGAGCGGCTCCTGGCAAGGCTTCTAGGCGAAGGGGTACATGAACGAACCGATCCGACACCCGAATGAGAGGGATCCTGAGACTGACAATGTGTGGGCGTGTCAGGCTAAGAATCGTATAATAGAATTGATAGTACTACTCATATCACCAAGGTCGACCTACCTTTTCAGGAGTCCATCCGAAAGAACTTCGAAGTTAAGCGTGCTTGACTTGAAGCAATCTTAGGATGGGTGACCTCCTGGGAAGTTTGCCCAGGGTGCGTGTGAGCGAGGACGAAGCACGCTGAAAGGTTAAATGGTGGTACAGTGGGGCCAAACTATCGGTCGGAGTGTGGTGGGCCCAACCCCACAGGTCCCGGTACGGACGGATGCTACAGTGACACCCGGTATGGGACGGGTCGTTACAGGTGGTATCAGAGCACAACCTCTCGCAGTACGGTGCTGGTTCGGGGACGAACCAGGCGGAAGCTGGTGGGCATGTGATGCCCGGGGCCGAAGAGGGCGGGGAGTGATCGCCGGTGCCAGGGTGCACGGACAAGGAGTTGCTCCTGGCAAGGCTTCTAGGCGAAGGGGTACATGAACGAACCGATCCGACACCCGAATGAGAGGGATCCTGAGACTGACAATGTATGGGCGTGTCAGGCTAAGAATCGTATAATAGAATTGATAGTACTACTCATATCACCAAGGTCGACCTATCTTTTCAGGAGTCCATCCGAAAGAACTTCGAAGTTAAGCGTGCTTGACTTGAAGCAATCTTAGGATGGGTGACCCCCTGGGAAGTTTGCCCAGGGTGCGTGTGAGCGAGGACGAAGCACGCTGAAAGGTTAAATGGTGGTACAGTGGGGCCAGACTATCGGTCGGAGTGTGGTGGGCCCAACCCCACAGGTCACGGTACGGACGGATGCTACAGTGACACCCGGTATGGGACGGGTCGTTACATGGTAAGTACAGATGCGTTAAAGATTGAGCGATTTATGGAGGGCTTGAAGCCAGAACTTTACCGTGATGTTGGCATGGCTGGATTCCAAGGGGTTACTTATGCCCAAATGGCGGAGCGAGCTCTGATGGCTGAACAAGCCGAAATCAGAATTGTACGAGCCCAGGAGATTAAGAGGAAATTCGAACAAGGACCCAAGGGGAACGGAAATAATCAGAAGAAACCGTTTGTTCCTCAAAATGTGAAACCTAATTTTCAGGGGAGACCCCAACCGAATGCACCCGTATGCCCAAAATGTGCACGACGTCATCTTGGCGTCTGTTTCTCCCTGTGACGCCCCGCTATCTACTACTATTTTCTTACACTAACTTACGTGACTAAATAAAATATAACATATGTTACATGTGAAATATCGATAGAATATCTTTCAATTTTACAATTTTACAAAGCACACCACACCCAACTATTTTACAATATAAACGTTGTTCAGATTTTACATACGATACAAACTTATTTTACAAAACACAACATAATTAAACATAACGCCCGTCGCACAGGTCGCATCCATGTACACGCCACTCTCAAAAGTCACTGGAAGTTCCAGAAGGACCAGCCTCGCTATCTAAGCGTTCACATACCTTATTCGCTGTGTCTACAACACATAAAAACATGGGATGAGCTATAAAGCTCAGTAAGTGGAAACATGCATGTATGCACGTGCCAAGATAGCAAAGGCATCCGCGCCAATGCTTTTTAACACTATCCTCACATCATACTCATTCTTTTCTCATTTTCATCAGGGCCCATAGCTACTTACTAACCGCACCATCATATTATGAGCTCAAATCCTATACGGATAAAAATACGATAGTGGCCCACTCTGGCTAAGATAAAATTAGGGTTTATCTCCAATCTTATCGTTCACCAGGTCGCCCCTCTATCACGTCACTTTCCTGGCACTATAGTTCATACTATGTGCCTTCCCATTACCTAAATAATTTAGGTAAATATCTTCGACGGTTTACCCCCGTCATGGTGCCTTTGTAGAAGTAGCTATATCCTCATCTATCTACATACATATAACTCGCTTTCCACTCGAGTAATACAATGCACGCTCATTCCTGAAAATACTCAATATGATTCGTGCGTGCACATGATCATGCTGCATAAATAATGCGACAATAAATATTCCAAGAAATCGCATATAACAGATAATTCACATACCATATATTCACCGAAACAATTACTCACGTAACAATACACATACCAATCAATTTATGTGTTGTAGGTGAAATTCCCACTTACCTGTCGTCCAAACTTATGTAACTTACTGCCTTTGAAACATCCTCACCTTTTTAACCTTATAGAATAAAATATTAAAATATCAATATCATCTCTAAATTAAATAACTAGTCTAAAATAATTATTCAACTAGACCAATTTGTTAAAACCTTAAATATCAACTAGTAATCTACCTTATATTTATTAATATCATAATTTTAATCATAACTTAACATTATTTATCTCAATAATCACCCAAACCCTATCAAGCTCAATACTTAATTCCGTTGGATTTACCACACCTAACACCCAACTTTATCATGCTTTAAGATTTACTTCCATTAATTCAAATTCGCTAGATTGATATAAGTTAAAGTCACTTTCGATCTATTCTTCATATTCTAGATTTTACTTTCGCTAAACTTTCCCACCATCAAGTTATTTGATTGGTTGATTCTCAATTTGTCCTATTTGATATAAATTATACCCACTTTCGATCAAATTTATATTATAATATTCCAACTCTCACATGAAGACTATACATGAAATGCTCACATCATTCATTCAATTATTGCATATATGTAGCGACGAATCTTGCACCTGATTTTGTACTTTCGATCAAACGCCAATTTAATATCGCCCGATTGATAAACATCAATCCTAGTTTCGGTCGATAGTTATCTTAATAAATTTGTTTGGCTCGAAAATGACATCACATAGGACACGGCGAAAGTACTCAATTTCCTTAGTTTCGATCGATGATCATCTTACACCAATGGTTTCGCTCGAAAGTGCTCTTATCAAACCATTCAAATCGATTACCCTACATAATGTTATTTTATTATTGAACTCGGCGAAACTCTATTTATTCAGAGTAGTTTCGATCAATCAAATTTCATCTTACCAAAATATTTATTAATCGCCCGATTCCTTACATTATAACTTTCCCTTTCGATCGATTTGTCCCATTCCTTCTCAGTTTCGCCCGATCATTGGTGGTACATACCATAAGATTCAATCGAAAGCACATTTATATAGTAGTCAAAATCGACCGATCCAAATATTATTGGATTTCTTGTTTCGATCGAAACCCTAAATCACTAATTCTATTCACACGATTTCTCATATCGTTTATTACATTCAATCAAAGTTAATTCAACCTGCTTTATTCAGTTTCAATCTTATCAATTTTCCTAAACGTAACATACATAAATCTTAACAATCATGTTAGTATGATTTATATTTGGAAACCCTAATATCAACAACTAACATACCATCGTTATTTTCCTTAGAATTAATCCTAATTCCTAACTTTATTTAGAAACATTCTCACTCATAATTTAAAAACATAAAATTCAAGATAAGAAGAAGTATACCCTTTCCAAGCTAAAATTCGATATCTACTTGTTTGAGCTCTGCCTTCTCTCTAGACTCAAATTCTTCGATAGTTAATAAAAGGAAATGTTTATTTCTTTATTTCTTCTATTTGATGCTAATGATAGATAAATGACAAAGATCATAACCTAACCCTCTAACTTTAAACACATATAATATTGACTCTTATAATTCTAATTACCAAATTATAGAATTCTCCTCCATAAACCCAATTTTCGCCAATTACTATTAGGGAATTTTAATGCTCCTCATTCCATAAATATTAAAATCCACTCTTAAAATTATTTTTCTAAATTTCGAAATTTTTCATAGTTTCGAAATTCCTTATTAAGTCACTTTTCCACATAACATATAATAAACAAATATAATGCAGTCATATAGTCACGTAATATGCATGCAAATTTATTAGCCGATTTACTTACGGGACCCGGGTATACATTCTCCCCCGTTTAAAGAGGATTTCGCCCTCGAAATCAGATTGGTTGAAACAATTCTGGGTACCGACTTCTCATATCATCTTAAAGAGGATTTCGCCCTCAAATTTATAACACTTTTACCAACGAAATCTCTTTATTTCGAAGTCTCTTCACTTCATACATTAAAATCTCCACTGGCTTCTCTTCATAACTTAAATCTGGTTTGAGGTGTTGGTATAGAAATTCATTTCTCAAGACATGATTCGGGTCAGCAACATATTTCCGCAATGTCGACACATGAAAAACATCGTGAATTTGTGCCAATGAGGCTGGTAGTTCCAGTTGGTAAGCTACTTCACCGATTCTTTTAATTATTCTAAAAGGTCCAATGTATCTTGGGCTCAACTTACCATTTCGCCCAAACCGTTTCACACCTTTCATCGGAGATACTCTTAGAAACACCCAATCATCTATTTCAAATTCCAACGGCCTACGTCTTTGGTCTGCATAACTCTTTTGTCGACTTTGAGCCGTTTGCATTCTTTCTCGTATCTTTGCTATTGCCTCGGTCATATCTTGAACCATACCAGGTCCTAACATCGCACGTTCCCCAACTTCATCCCAGTGTATGGGAGATCGACATTTGCGTCCATACAAGGCTTCATACGGTGCTATTCCAATAGTTGAATGATAACTATTATTATAAGAGAACTCGATCAATGGCAAGTATTTACTCCAGTTCCCTTTAAAATCCAAAACACATGCTCGCAACATGTCTTCCAAAGTTTGGATAGTTCGTTCTGACTGCCCATCAGTCTGAGGATGATAAGCCGTACTGAAAGACAACTTAGTTCCCATTGCTTTCTGCAGACTCTTCCAAAAATTTGATAAGAACCGTGAGTCTCGATCCGAAATAATTGATAATGGAATCCCGTGGAGTCGAACAATTTCTTGAATATAAATTTCTGCATATCGCTCCAGGGAAGACATCGAACTTATGGGCAGAAAATGAGCAGACTTAGTCAATCGATCGACTATAACCCAAATAGCATCGTAACCTTTTACAGTCTTTGGTAAACCGACCAGAAAGTCCATTGTCACGTGATCCCACTTCCACTCAGGTACCGGCAGCGGCTGTAATATCCCTGACGGTCGTTGATGTTCCGCCTTTATTCGTTGGCATGTTAGACATTGACTTACAAACGTCGCAATGTCTCTTTTCATTCCCGGCCACCAATAATTTATTCGAAGATCTCGATACATTTTTGTAGCTCCTGGATGTACTGAATATGTCGTCGCATTTGCTTCCGTCATTACTATCCTTCAAATCTCCGCATCATCAGGTACATATAAACGGTCCTTGTAATATAGACTTCCGTCTTCTTGCATTTTGAAATCAGTTGAAGTTTGCTCCGTTTGTGCGCCTTTGATTTTTAGATATAACTCATCATTTTCTTGCACCCGTTTGATTTGTTCCAGTATCGTAGGTTGTAGAGCTAATGCTGCCAACTTTGCTTCGACTTCTCCCAATTGCACTACCTCCACCTCCAATAATTGTAACTCTGCACTTACCGCTTTTCGGCTTAATGCATCAGCCACCACATTTGCTTTGCCTGGGTGGTAACTAATTAAACAATCGTAGTCTTTGACAAGTTCTAACCACCGTCTTTGCCTCATATTTAATTCCTTCTGAGTGAAGAAATACTTCAGACTCTTGTGGTCCGTAAAAATTTCGCATCGTTCCCCATATAAGTAATGCCTCCAAATTTTTAAAGCAAAAACTACAGCAGCTAGCTCCAAGTCATGAGTCGGATAATTCTTTTCATACTCCTTCAATTGCCGAGAAGCATAAGCTATCACATTTCCATGTTGCATCAATACACAGCCCAGACCATTCCTTGATGCATCGCTATAGACTGAAAATCCTCCAGTCCCTGATGGTATTGTAAGAACTGGAGCTGAAGTAAGTCGTTTCTTCAATTCTTGAAAACTTTGCTCACACTCCTCACTCCAATGAAATGGAACATTCTTCCTTGTTAGCTTTGTCAGTGTTGATGCAATCTTTGAGAAGTCTTTAAGAAACTTTCTGTAGTATCCCGCTAAACCAAGAAAACTCCGCACTTCTGTGATATTGGTTGGTTGAGGCCAATTGTTGATAGCTTCGATCTTGCTAGGATCCACAGAAATTCCTTCTCTAGAAACAATGTGACCCAAAAATGCGACTTGACTCAACCAGAACTCACATTTCTTGAACTTAGCGTATAATTTATTTTTCCGTAATATTTCAAGAACTCTCTTCAGATGTATTTCGTGTTCCTCCTTTGTCTTCGAATAGATAAGAATGTCATCAATAAACACAATGACAACTTGTCCAAGAATTGTTGAACACTCGATTCATTAGATCCATAAATGCCGCTGGCGCATTAGTTACCCCAAAAGGCATAACTAAAAATTCGTAGTGTCCATATCGGGTACTAAATGCCGTCTTTGGAATATCTTCTTCTCGAACCTTCAATTGATGATACCCCGATCGTAAATCTATCTTTGAAAACACCGTTGCGCCTTGTAGTTGATCAAATAAATCATCAATTCTGGGTAATGGATATTTATTCTTGATTGTTATTTTGTTCAGCTCTCTGTAATCGATACATAATCGCATCGATCCATCCTTCTTTCGTACAAATAGAACTGGAGCTCCCCAAGGAGAAAAACTAGGTTGGATAAATCCCTTCTGTAACAGATCGTCCAACTGTTCTCTTAACTCTTTCAATTCAGTTGGCGCTAACCGATAGGGAGTTCTAGAGATTGGAGCAGAACCTGGTATTAAATCAATCGTAAATTCAATTTCTCGATCTGGTGGTAATCCGGGTAGATCTTCAGGAAATACGTCAGGAAAATCTCGTACCACTGGTACTTCCTCTAATTTCGGAGATGAACGTTCTTCTGATTTCACTGCGAAAACTAGATAAGCTTCACATCCCACCTTGATCAACCGTTGTGCCTTTACCGCTGAAATTCTAGAAACATTTCTTTCTTTGGTTGTTCCCACAAAAATAAAAGGCTCATTCTCTTCTGTTTTAAATGTAACTGTCTTGCGATTGCAGTCAATAACAGCTCCGTACTTTGATAGCGAGTCCATTCCAAGAATCACTTCGTAGTCGTTCATCGGAATGACTATTAAATCAACAGACAATTCTCTTTCACTAACTAACACATGACAATTCCGTAAAACCAGATTGGTTCGCATCGCAACTCCGTGTGGAACAGTTACATTATATTCACAATCGGACAGGGTAGGTGTAATCCCGAGTCTCGCCACATATTTAGTGGATGCAAATGAATGCGTGGCTCCTGAATCTACTAAAATGCATGTCGGAAGTTTATGAATAAGTAGAATACCTGCCACCACAGACGGATTAGCTTTTGCTTCCTCTGTAGTCAATGTATACACACGTGCTGGCACAGTTGGTGGTTTCACTTGAGCCATAGCTTGATTTCCTGGTGTCTTTTCTGTACATGATCTTGCGTAATGCTCCGTCTTCCCACATTTGAAACAGATAGCATTCTGTGAAAAACAGATACCCGAATGATGTCGTCCACATCTTGGGCAAACTGGCATTGGGGCTGGGGGTCTCCATTGATTAGGATTTTGTTGCTGAGGTGGTCCAGGCCTATTCTGAAAATTTGGCTTCCCACCTTTTGGAAAGAACTGTCGTTTCTGATTACCCCCACTCCACTTTGCTCCTTGCATAAACTTTCACTTTGCCTCTTGAGCACGAATAATTCGTGTCTCAGCTTGTTCTGCAACCATCGCCCGCTCAGCTACTTGAGCATATGAGGCTCCTTGTAGTCCGGCCATATTAACGTCACGATACAACTCCGGCTTTAGACCTTCAAGGAATCGTTCGACCTTCAGAGCATCAGTGCTCACCATATGTGTTGCGAACCTTGACAGTTGTTCGAATTTTCTAATGTATTCCGCCACAGTCATCGCCCCTTGTTTGAGATTTATAAACTCATTCATGCGTTGGGCTCGCACAGGTGCAGTGAAGTATTTATTTCGGAACAGTTCCTTGAAACGTTCCCACCAATGTCCTGCACTTCCTCGTAGTAGAAATGCAGCACACAGAACTTTCTCATTCTCAGGAATTCTGCTATATTGGAACATACTCTCTAATGTTCTGAGCCAATCTTCGGCAGATGTTGGATCAATAGCATCCCAAAAATCGGTGGGTTCAGTTTACGAAATCTTTCACCCACTGCTTCAACCCTATCAGCCTGAGAGATTCCGTTGTTCCTTGTTCCCTTAGAGTTTCGCTGTTGGATCAATTCCTGAATCTGCTGAGACTGTTGATGCACTAATTCGGTGAGCTGAAGGATAGCCGAGTCACGATTGTCAGTCGGGTTTACATTTTCGCCTTCATGATTGTTTCCTCCACTGCCTTCTCCTCTAGTTCTAACCATGTTGTCTCTCCTACCCTATCAGTCCCTAAGGCCAATAAATTATGCAATGCAAGAAATTCATAATACCACATAACTTACAATCAAGGCTGTCTTCCGCGCTTTTGAGTGTGTGTACATGGACAGTCTACAGAAACTGCAACCGAAGCTCTGATACCAACCTGTGACGCCCCGCCATCTACTACTATTTTCTTACACTAACTTACGTGACTAAATAAAATATAACATATGTTACATGTGAAATATCGATAGAATTTTTTTCGATTTTACAATTTTACAAAGCACACCACACCCAACTATTTTACAATACAAACGTTGTTCAGATTTTACATACGATACAAACTTATTTTACAAAACACAACATAATTAAACATAACGCCCGCCGTACAGGTCGCATCCATGTACACACCACTCTCAAAAGTCACTAGAAGTTCCAGAAGGACCAGCCTCGCTATCTAAGCGTTCACATATCTTATTCGCTGTGTCTACAACACATAAAAACATGGGATGAGCTATAAAGCTCAGTAAGTGGAAACATGCATGTATGCACGTGCCAAAATAACAAAGGCATCCGCGCCAATGCTTTTTAATACTATCCTCACATCATACTCATTCTTTTCTCATTTTCATCAGGGCCCATAGCTACTTACTAACCGCACCATCAAATTATGAGCTCAAATCCTATACGGATAAAAATACGATAGTGGCCTACTCTGGCTAAGATAAAATTAGGGTTTATCTCCAATCTTATCGTTCACCAGGTCGCCCCTCTATCACGTCACTTTCCTGGCACTATAGTTCATACTATGTGCCTTCCCATTACCTAAATAATTTAGGTAAATATCTTCGACGGTTTACCCCCGTCATGGTACCTTTGTAGAAGTAGCTACATCCTTATCTATCTACATACATATAACTCGCTTTCCACTCGAGTAATACAATGCATGCTCATTCCTGAAATACTCAATATGATTCGTGCGTGCACATGATTATGCTGCATAAATAATGCGACAATAAATATTCCAAGCAATCGCATATAACAGATAATTCACATACCATATATCCATCGAAACAATTAGTCACGTAACAATACACATACCAATCAATTTATGTGTTGTAGGTGAAATTCCCACTTACCTGTCGTCCAAACTTATGTAACTTACTGCCTTTGAAGCATCCTCACCTTTTTAACCTTATAGAATAAAATATTAAAATATCAATATCATCTCTAAATTAAATAACTAGTCTAAAATAATTATTCAACTAGACCAATTTGTTAAAACCTTAAATATCAACTAGTAATCTACCTTATATTTATTAATATCATAATTTTAATCATAACTTAACATTATTTATCTCAATAATCACCCAAACCCTATCAAGCTCAATACTTAATTCCGTTGGATTTACCACACCTAACACCCAACTTTGTCATGCTTTAAGATTTACTTCCATTAATTTCAAATTCGCTAGATTGATATAAGTTAAAGTCACTTTCGATCAATTATTCATATTCTAGATTTTACTTTCCCTAAACTTTCCCACCATCAAGTTATTTGATTGGTTGATTCTCAATTTGTCCTATTTGATATAAATTATACCCACTTTCGATCAAATTTATATTATAATATTCCAACTCTCACATGAAGACTATACATGAAATGCTCACATCATTCATTCAATTATTGCATATATGTAGCGACGAATCTTGCACATGATTTTGTACTTTCGATCAAACGCCAATTTAATATCGCCCGATTGATAAACATCAATCCTAGTTTCGGTCGATAGTTATCTTAATAAATTTGTTTGGCTCGAAAATGACATCACATAGGACACGGCGAAAGTACTCAATTTCCTTAGTTTCGATCGATGATCATCTTACACCAATGGTTTCGCTCGAAAGTGCTCTTATCAAACCATTCAAATCGATTACCCTACATAATGTTATTTTATTATTGAACTCGGCGAAACTCTATTTATTCAGAGTAGTTTCGATCAATCAAATTTCATCTTACCAAAATATTTATTAATCGCCCGATTCCTTACATTATAACTTTCCCTTTCGATCGATTTGTCCCATTCCTTCTCAGTTTCGCCCAATCATTGGTGGCACATACCATAAGATTCAATCGAAAGCACATTTATATAGTAGTCAAAATCGACCGATCCAAATATTATTGGATTTCTTGTTTCGATCGAAACCCTAAATCACTAATTCTATTCACACGATTTCTCATATCGTTTATTACATTCAATCAAAGTTAATTCAACCTGCTTTATTCAGTTTCAATCTTATCAATTTTCCTAAACGTAACATACATAAATCTTAACAATCATGTTAGTATGATTTATATTTGGAAACCCTAAAATCAACAACTAACATACCATCGTTATTTTCCTTAGAATTAATCCTAATTCCTAACTTTATTTAGAAACAATCTCACTCATAATTTAAAAACATAAAATTCAAGATAAGAAGAAGTATACCCTTTCCAAGCTAAAATTCGATATCTACTTGTTCGAGCTCTGCCTTCTCTCTAGACTCAAATTCTTCGATAGTTAATAAAGGAAATGTTTATTTCTTTATTTCTTCTACTTGATGCTAATGATAGATAAATGACAAAGATCATAACCTAACCCTCTAACTTTAAACACATATAATATTGACTCTTATAATTCTAAAGTGTTCGACACCCCACTTAATAAAACTATTAGGTTAAAATATTCAACAAATTGCTAATTACCAAATTATAGAATTCTCCTCCATAAACCCAATTTTCGCCAATTACTATTAGCGAATTTTAATGCTCCTCATTCCATAAATATTAAAAATCCACTCTTAAAATTATTTTTCTAAATTCCGAAATTTTTCATAATTTTGAAATTCCTTATTAAGTCAGTTTTCCACATAACATATAATAAACAAATATAATTTATGCAGTCATATAGTCACATAATATGCATGCAAATTTATTAGCCGATTTACTTACGGGACCCGGGTATTACACTCCCAAAACTCCACCTGATTCAAATGTGGCAAGACATGCCACTACTCCGTAGTGTGCCCAGAGAATGCATCTGGAAGTCAGGGAGCAAACCGGGCTAAGCCGCTGACGGCCCCCGCTCGGTATACATGCTTACGGCAGAAGAAGCTGAAAACAATCCATCCGAGACGGAAGGTACCCTTCTAACCGATTAAACCTCAACATGCATTTTAGTGGACTTAGGAGCAACACTTTCTTTTGTATCCACCACTTATGTGGTAAGATTCGGAATTCTTTTAGCCGACTTGGTTGATACCAGTTCAAGGGTCGGCCTGAATCGTAATCGTAATAGATAGGCCTCCGAAATAGGAAGTCATACCTTAATTCCAAAAACCTAAGATCCAATAGTATTGGGGTATAATTCTATGCCCCAATCTTTTGATCATCCTGAGAATACATATTCGTTCGATATCAGAATAGCGCAGCAGAAGCGTGGTGGACGCTTATAACCTCTGATCTCTGCCCGAGTTAGAATTATAGCTATTTTTGTTAAGCTTCTCAAGGCCATACGAGTTCGACTAATTTGAACGGTTTTCATATCTATTTCATCAGGATCGTATTTCTTTCTATTCTCGAAATATTATTTGAGATTCCTTGAGAACTTCCTAGGGTGAATTTCTATCACCCAATCAAGCCAGTTTAACTTAACTCCCTACCAATCGTCCCCTGAATTATTCAGCTGACGGAATTTCGGGGGCGAAATTCTTTTAAGGGGGGGAGGATGTAATACCCGTAAAATATAATTACGGGATTTACGATTTAATTAGCAATAAATTAGAAACTTATTGGATTTATTAAATAAAGATATTAGGACTTTGGGTGATACGATGCTTTCATGCTTTTATGATCTTAAATGACTTATGTGTCTATATGATTACGTGTTATGTAATTTATGATTCTTATCTGTGTTACGAATTATAATTTGCGTGATTGCATGAAGTATATTCTATGATTTTATGTGTCAACATGATTACATATTAAGTGCTAGTAGTATTACTAACCAAGTAGAAGAATTAATTGAATTTAGGTTAGTTATTGATTTTAGGGTTTTCTAGTACATGGCATGCTAACTTGAGTATGAAGAAGTTTTCGAAAACCAAGATTTAGAATAATTATAGTTTAGTACTTAACATTAAGGAAAGGATTATAAAACTAAAATTTGTTGCTTAAGCGATTTAGTTATCTCGATGATTTAGCATAAGAAGAAAACGAGTAGACTAATATTATAAGGTCTATTATTAAGTCATGGGAATCATGACTAGAAAAGCTTGACACTATACCTATAAATCTCGAACGCTTTAATTATCGAAACCTGTGGAGCTCGAAATTTATAAAGCTTGAAATCAATAAAATTCGAGATCCTTGAATTCCAAAGACCCGAGATTTAAAAATTAATAGAAGAATGTCGAAATATATAGATTTCGATAGAACTAATAAATAGAATTAACAATTGATCGATTGCTATATTATGGGGTGGAGATTCGACCAATAATAATCAACATAGAATTGACTATCGAATAATTGAGGGATAAATATAAGATTTCTTAGCATGTGAGGTAAAGTCATTTGCTTAGTCATTCTAAGTGTCAAATAAATCACAAACTTCAAAGCCTAATATTTATCATATACATCGAAGGCCATTAAAACAAGAAAACTTCCATAACTAAGAAACGAAACCAAGAGGAGAAGCCAAGGGAAGCTGCTAACCAAGGATCCTTAACAGTTTAATCTCAGACCGTTGGTAAGAAAAACTAGCACTTATAACCTTAGTGATTTCAGTAAAATAGGTTATTTTATTATTATGCTAACCTAGTTTAATGAAATTCATAGAAGCTCCACGTAACACAGACGGCAAAAGCTTAGCTTGAAGAGTAGGTTTCTGCTTTATGTAAATTAAGGCCTAGGTAGGAGAGAACCTCATAAGGAAGAAATTGTTTTGCACGTTCTATGGCTTATAATTTAAATTCCTTGACAAGAACTAGTAATCTCGGATAGAAGGAAACCCTAGAATTTCTTGGTTCTGGGAAGAATATTTATAGGAGTTAAGTGTGAACTTCCGAGCGACTGATAGGATTTTCCCCCGATTATGAATCTCGAAATCCATGTCGAGAATTAGTGTTAAAAGTGACTTCGAAATTCAGGTAGTATAAATGTCGAAATCTGTGGATTGTTAGTTTTCAAATCTCGAAGTCCTTATATATATAATCTCGAGAACACATCGAGATTCATTTCAGAACTTACCTCGATATCCTTAGGTGTATTAGATAGAAATATTGTACATTATTAAGACAGAGCTCGAAATTTTATAGTCCATATCGAGATTTGTTTAGTATAAGAACTCGAGATTTCATAATTCATATCACATCGAGATCCATTTTTGTAGTTCAGGTCGAAATCTTTGTAGAGTGCAAATGTTGAACATTTATATGTATAATGTCGAGATTCCTATATGTAATATTGAAAAGTATATGTCGACATTTTACTATGATTACACTTCGACATCTTAAGTATAATATCAATATATATATAGATATATATATATATATATATATATATAACTCGATATCGGTGTAAGAGCTCGAAATCCATATAGAAGTCGAAATCTATGTCAACTCATGTATATGTGATGTCGAAATTTAACTACCATACAGCTCAAGGTTTATTTTGTTTCATACCGAGATTTATTAGCCATGTCGAAATGTTATTTGAAATGTCGAGGTCCACGTTAGTATCAATTTCGAGATCTTTGTGTGCATTATGTGACATAACATCTCGACATTCATTCCATGATGATATTACGTTTAGTTAAATCTCGAAATTAATACATGCCTTATATCGAGATCCATGTTTAACACATCTCGAAATCTATTTCTGAAATTGTATTTCTTGGTTTAGGTTAAGTTCTAAATTTTAGGGTTTTGAAATTTATAAGTTAAAACTAGGGTTTTCAAATTAAGCCAATTTCGGAAAATTATAACTAGACTAACAAACCCTAGTTTTATATATTTCTATATTAGGGTTTGAAGGTTAGCGATTTGCCGTACGATATAGCTAAGGATACCAGGTAAGTGGAAATCGCAACTACAACTGTCAGGACCCGCTGTCCCGACTACCTATTCTATCGTTATCCTAGGTGCCTAGTGATGATTTGTTTGAAAGACATGCGGAAATACGTACGAAATTTTTCCATTTATGTAATGGAACATTGTTCTTTACATGTCAAAAGAATGCTTCCAATTCCTAACTACATGTAAAACTTAATTACGGGGAAGTGTCTACATGTGTAGCAAAAGAATTTCTATGCGCCCGGCCTCACAGGTCGTCATCCATGCACACACTCCCACCGCAAAAGCTGCTGGAAGCGTCAAAAGAGTTTCCTTGCCATCTAAAGCGATCACGTACCGTGGTCGCGTGTACCTACAACGCATAACGTAAGGGGTGAGCGATATGCTCAGTAAGTAGAAATCATGCATGACGTGCACGTGATAATTCCCCCGCAAAGGCAATCCACGCCAATGCATCTTACGTCTCATAGATTTAACTCAATCTCATATCTTTTATCTTAGGGCCCTTGGCAGACTTTTACCCAGGCGTACACCGTAAAGAGCTCTATCCAACCACGGGCATCAGCCCAATGTATGAGGGCATCAACCCAACCATACTAAAACGTGAGGGCATCAACCCAACCACGCTAACAGGGATATAAGGGCATCAACCCAACCATGAGGGCATCAACCCAACCATGATAATCCCCCGACGCATCAACGTCGTTCATATACTGGGCGACGCATCAACGTCGCCTCGGTGCCCCGGAAGCCGCCATTTAACTTAACTAATAATATCCTCGCCCACCTCGGCATTTAATTTTCGCTATTTGCGACATAATCATGCACGCTCATCATTTCACTACCCCCAAATGTGTCGTGCATGCTCGTGCATATGCATAATGCATTAACGCCATAACGCTTACCGAAAGCATGCAACCGTATCATACAAGTTCACGTAAACACGTAAGCACCTCATCACGTAATCACATGAATTAAGCACATACACATATGCTATGCGTTGTAGTTGGATTTCCACTTACCTGGCGTCCGTAGAATACCTGCTACTGGTTCGGCGAAGTCCTTAATTTTCGACCTTAAGTGTAAAATAATGGTATTAGTACTTTATCTAATTTACTTGATTAACTAATTCGTTAACTGAAATATTTCGAACTAATTTTAGACTTATAACTCGTGACACCCGTGAATTGACTTAGCCTTATACTTAGCGAACTTATATAGTCCACTAAATTCCTTGTGACTAGCGAAGCTACTTCACGAACTTATTTAGTTCCTGAAGTTCATAAAATTCGTCTTTAAGATATTTGTTAGCCGGTCTGGTGAATTTCCTAATACTTCATCCGTTAAACACGAAAAGCATCACAGTTAGGGACCGATACCTAGCTCGAACTTGTGTGGTTTTCAACCCAACCTCTCGTCCCCTTTTTGCTTGAGCTCTCGGTGTCCTTCTCCAATGGAGTTCGTGAGGTTCCAAATGGTTTTTAGGTAATTATTTTTTTATTAAGTGATGGTGATGGGATGTATGGAACGAAATATCCCATAAATTAGGGAAAGTTTATCCTAGCAATATCCCTAGGTGAGTTTGGGCCCAAGGTTTTAATTTAGCCCAATTCTTAAATCTAGTTCAAGCTTTATTCATGGCCCAATTTCCTTTAGCCTATTTTCGAAAATTTCCTAAATCAATTAAGGATTACTTGGTACAAATTAGTTGCACCAAACTTCACAAAATCCCTTAGACACGTAATTTTCCCCACTAAATTTCACGTAGGTCACATAGGCACGAAATTAACGCACGAAAGGCACATAATTTTGATTATCATTCACGCAAATTTATTGGCCCTATTCTTCACGAGGACCCGGGTGCTACATCCTCCCCCCCTTAGAGAGGATTTCGCCCCCGAAATCAGCCCGTTTGGAACAATTCAGGATAGCGAATCATTATCTCATCCTCGCGTTCCCAAGTGGCTTCCTCTACTGACTGATTCCGCCACAGAACTTTTACCAAATGAATTTCCTTATTGGTATTTCCTCGTAGCTCAAATCTGGTTTCAGCTGTTGGTGCAGCGATTCGTTTATCAGCACATGGCTGGGGTCGCCGATGTATTTTCGCAAAGTCGATACATGGAACACATCGTGTACCTGCGACAACGATGCTGGTAGTTCCAGTTGGTACGGTACTTCGCCAACTCTTTTCATTATCTTGAAGGGACCAATGTACCTTGGGCTTAGTTTTCCCTTCTTTCCAAACCTCTTAACGCCTTTCATTGGTGACACTTTCACGAAAACCCAATCATCAATTTCGAATTCTAGCGGTCTGCGTCTTCGATCCGCATAACTCTTTTGTCTGCTTTGCGCCGTGCGCATTCTCTCTCGGATCGTCGCGATAATTTCCGTCATTTCTCGGATCATATCTGGGCCTAACATCGCCCGTTCACCGACTTCATCCCAATGTACTGGGGATCTGCACTTTCGTCCGTATAAGGCTTCGTAAGGGGCCATTCCAATCGTGGCTTGATAACTATTGTTGTATGAGAATTCCACGAGTGGAAGGTACTTGCTCCAGTTGCCTTTGAAGTCGAGTACACAAGCTCGTAGCATATCCTCCAGAGTCTGGATGGTCCGCTCGGATTGACCGTCCGTTTGCGGATGGTAAGCCGTGCTGAACGACAACTTTGTCCCCATCGCCTTTTTTAAGCTTGTCCAAAACTTGGATAGAAATCTTGAGTCGCGGTCTGAGACTATTGACAATGGTACTTCATGGAGTCGTACTATCTCTTGGATATACAGTTCTGCGTATCGCTCCATGGTGAATGTCGTATTTATTGGTAGAAAATGGGCAGATTTCGTAAGTCGGTCTACAATTACCCAGATTGCATCGTGCCCTTTTACGTTCTTCGGCAATCCGCTTACAAAATCCATCGTTATGTTGTCCCATTTCCACTCTGGGATTGGTAAAGGCTGCAGTGTTCCTGCTGGCCGTTGGTGTTCTGCCTTAATTCGTTGACAAGTGAGGCATTGACCGACGAATTCGGCTACGTCTTTCTTCATTCCTGGCCACCAGTAGTGCGCTCGTAAGTCTCTATACAGCTTCGTGGCTCCAGGATGTACTGAGTACGGTGTAGTATGTGCTTCTGCCATTATAGTTCTTCGAAGTCCTGCATCGTTTGGTACATATAATCTGCTCTTGTAGTACAAGCTCCCGTCGTCTCGGAATACATAGTCTACTGCCGGCTGCTCTGTCTGGGTTCCCTTGATCTTGACATAGAACTCGTCATTCTCCTGAGCCTTCTTGATTTGTTCTAACAACGTCGGTTGAAGGGTCAAAGCTGCTAGCTTTACCTCGACCTCGCCTAATGGTACGATCTCTACTTCGAGTCGTTGGAGTTCCGTGCTTACTGTCTTTCGACTTAAGGCATCTGCTACCACATTTGCCTTCCCTGGGTGGTAGTTGATTACACAATTGTAGTCCTTCACCAATTCCAGCCACCTTCTCTGTCTCATGTTTAGCTCCTTTTGGGTGAAGAAGTACTTTAAACTTTTGTGGTCGGTGTAGATTTCACATCTTTCACCATACAGATAATGCCTCCAAATCTTGAGGGCAAAGACCACAGCTGCTAGTTCCAAGTCGTGGGTAGGGTAGTTCCTTTCGTACTCCTTCAACTGCCGTGAGGCATAGGCCACCACATTTCCGTTTTGCATCAGTACGCATCCGAGCCCATTTTTCGAGGCGTCGCTATAAACGGAGAATCCTCCTGTTCATGTGGATATCGTCAACACTGGGGCGGTAGTAAGCCGCTTCTTCAGTTCTTGGAAGCTCCGTTCACATTCTTCGCTCCATTGAAAAGGAGTATTCTTTCGGGTCAACTTTGTCAATGTTGAGGCAATTTTCGAAAAATCCTTTATGAATTTCCTATAGTAGCCCGCTAAGCCTAGAAAGCTCCGTACCTCTGTTACATTGGTCGGCTGTGGCCAGTTATTGATTGCCTCGATTTTGCTCGGGTCTACCGAGATTCCCGCTCCAGAGACAATGTGTCCCAAGAATGCTACCTGATCCAGCCAAAACTCATACTTTTTGAATTTGGCGTACAACTGCTTCTCCCGCAGTGTCTCAAGCACTATCTTCAGGTGCTCCTCATGTTCATCCTTCGTCCTTGAATAGATAAGAATATCGTCTATGAACACGATTACGAACTTGTCCAGATAGGACTGGAACACCCTGTTCATCAAGTCCATGAAGGCCGCCGGCGCGTTAGTCAGTCCGAAGGGCATGACTAGAAATTCAAAGTGCCCGTATCTGGTACTGAATGCCGTTTTCGGAATATCATCCTTGCGGATTTTCAGTTGATGGTATCCCGACCTCAAATCTATCTTAGAGAATACTGTGGCGCCTTGTAGTTGGTCAAAGAGATCATCGATCCTGGGCAGTGGATACTTGTTCTTGACTGTCAGCTTGTTCAGTTCTCTATAATCTATGCACAGCCTCATTGAGCCATCTTTCTTCCGCACGAATAGGACTGGCGCACCCCAGGGAGAGAAACTGGTCTGGATAAACCCTTTCTGTAGTAGCTCATCTATTTGTTCCCTCAGCTCCTTCAGTTCGGTCGGTGCTAACCGATACGGGGTCTTCGATATTGGCGCTGCTCCAGGCACCAAATCTATTCTGAACTCAATTTCTCTGTCAGGCGGTAATCCTGGTAGGTCTTCAGGGAATACGTCTGTAAAATCTCGAATTACCGGTACTTCTTCAAGTTTTGGGGATGAACTCTCCTCCAATTTTATCGCAAAAACGAGATACGCTTCACATCCTGCTCGGATTAATCGTTGCGCCTTTAGCGCTGATATTCTCGATACACTTCTTTCTTTTACTACCCCCGCGAAAGTAAAAGGCTCACTTCCGTCTAAGTTGAACGTGACTACCTTACGACTACAGTCTATCACCGCTCCGTACTTTGAAAGCCAGTCCATCCCGAGAATAACCTCATAGTCATTCATTGGGATGATTATCAAGTCTACGGGTAACTCCTTGTCCCCAACTAGTACTGGGCAATCTCTTAACATCTTATTAGTTCTAGTTGAATGCCCATGTGGCATAGTCACCCTATATTCGCACTCAGTTTGACGAGGTGTGACCCCGAGTTTCGTCGCATATTGAATGGATGCAAATGAGTGGGTCGCCCCGGAATCTACTAAGATGCATGTGGGTGTTTGGTGGATAAGGAGGGTACCTGTCACCACTGCTGGGTTGTTTTCTGCCTCCTCGGATGTAATTGTGTACACCCGAGCTGGTATCATCGGTGGCCTTGTCTGGCCTCCGACTTGACTTCCTGTCGCCCAATCTGGGCATTGCCTCGAAAAGTGCCCTGGCTGCCCGCATTTGAAACAGTTGTTGGTCTGGGCATAGCAGTTGCCGGAGTGTCTCTTTCCGCACTTTGGGCAGTTTGGAATAGTAGGTGCTGGAAATCCCCCTTGATTTGGGTTAGGCGGTCTATTTGGGGTTCCTTGCGGGCGTTGTGGCGGCTTATTCTGAAAGTTCGGCTTCCCGCCTTTGGGTACGAACTGGCGTTTCTGACTTCCCACGCTCCATTGTGACCCCTGTACTTGTGCGAAGTTTCTCTTTGCTTCCTGCGCACGTACGATTCTGGCCTCGGCCTGTTCCGCTACCATCGCTCTTTCTGCCACTTGAGCATACGCGGCTCCTTGTAGTCCAGCCATGCTGACGTCCCTATATAGTTCGGGCTTCAATCCTTCGAGGAATCGTTCAATCTTGAGACCGTCCGTGCTCACCATATGAGCTGCGAACCTCGACAGTTGTTCGAACCTTCGGATATATTCGGCTACCGTCATCGATCCCTGCCTGAGGTTTATGAACTCGTTTAAGCGCTGGGCTCGCACCGGGGCAGTAAGATACTTGCCCCTGAACAACTCCTTGAATCTGTCCCAGCTCATGGTTGCAGGGTTCTCGATCACCATAATGGTGTCCCACCAATACCCCGCGCTTCCTCTTAGTAAGAACGCGGCACATAGGGCTTTCTCTGCTTCAGGGACGCGGCTATAGACGAACATGCTCTCCAAGGTCCTGATCCAGTCTTCAGCTGCCGTTGGGTCGGCTGTATCCTCGAATGTTGGTGGGTTCAGCCTTCGGAATCTTTCACCAACTATCTCTGTCCTGTCAACCTGAGCAGATCCAGCATTTTGTTGTTCTGCTGAATCAGCTGTTGAATCTGGGTGGACTGTTGGCGCACCAACTCCGTGAGTTGGAAAATAGTCGCATCACGATTGTCAAGGGAAGCTGCTAACCAAGGATCCTTAACAGTTTAATCTCAGACCGTTGGTAAGAAAAATTAGCACTTATAACCTTAGTGATTTCAGTAGCATAGGTTATTTTATTATTATGCTAACCTAGTTTAATGAAATTCATAGAAGCTCCACGTAACACAGACGGCAAAAGCTTAGCTTGAAGAGTAGGTTTCTGTTTTATGTAAATTAAGGCCTAGGTAGGAGAGAACCTCATAAGAAAGAAATTGTTTTGCACGTTCTAGGGCTTATAATTTAGATTCCTTGACAAGAACTAGTAATCTCGGATAGAAGGAAACCCTAGAATTTCTTGGTTCTGGGAAGAATATTTATAGGAGTTAAGTGTGAACATCCGAGCGACTGATAGGATTTTCCCCCGATTATGAATCTCGAAATCCATGTCGAGAATTAGTGTTAAAAGTGACTTCGAAATTCAGGTAGTATAAATGTCGAAATCTGTGGATTGTTAGTTTTCAAATCTCGAAGTCCTTATATATATAATCTCGAGAACACATCGAGATTCATTTCAGAACTTACCTCGATATCCTTAGGTGTATTAGGTCGAAATATTGTACATTATTAAGACAGAGCTCGAAATTTTATAGTCCATATCGAGATTTGTTTAGTATAAGAACTCGAGATTTCATAATTCATATCACATCGAGATCCATTTTTGTAGTTCAGGTCGAAATCTTTGTAGAGTGCAAATGTTGAACATTTATATGTATACTATATGTAATATTGAAAAGTATATGTCGACATTTTACTACGATTACACTTCGACATCTTAAGTATAATATCAATATATATATATATATATATATATATATATATAACTCGATATCGGTGTAAGAGCTCGAAATCCAACTTAATATAGAAGTGGAAATCTATGTCAACTCATGTATATGTGATGTCGAAATTTAACTACCATACAGCTCAAGGTTTATTTTGAATCATACCGAGATTTATTAGCCATGTCGAAATGTTATTTGAAATGTCGAGGTCCACGTTAGTATCAATTTCGAGATCTTTGTGTGCATTATGTGACATAACATCTCGACATTCATTCCGTGATGAAATTACGTTTAGTTAAATCTCGAAATTAATACATGCCTTATATCGAGATCCATGTTTAACACATCTCGAAATCTATTTCTGAAATTGTATTTCTTGGTTTAGGTTAAGTTCTAAATTTTAGGGTTTTGAAATTTATAAGTTAAAACTAGGGTTTTCAAATTAAGCCAATTTCGGAAAATTATAAATAGACTAACAAACCCTAGTTTTATATATTTCTATATTAGGGTTTGAAGGTTAGCGATTTGCCGTACGATATAGCTAAGTATACCAGGTAAGTGGAAATCGCAACTACAACACATAATTATATGTGTATGAAATTATGTGTCTAAGTGCCTTTCATGATTTTATGTGACTTCTACGATTTCTATATGGCGTAAATTTACGTGGTTTTTATGTGACGTAAATTATTCTATGAATATTGTACGCATGTTTACATAATTCATGGCACGAGCATATGCACGCACGACTAGTATGAGAGTCAGGGAAATAGCGTGCATGAGTATAAGATCGCTTGAGAGTGATGTATATTTGCCGATATAGGCATTTGTGTCGACTCAATGATGAGTCACGGCTCTTCTATGCTACCACGGCGATTCACGAAGCCGAATTACCTGATTCACGAAAGGTAGGGGGAATACCCCGTACCGGGAGATGCAACCTGGAGGATGCGACTCGAGGGTATGAGCGGCACCGAGGGAACGTCGAGTGTTGGCGACCTCGTAGTAAGCTACCAGTGAGAAGCGCCCGCGTGTCAGACCGCATTGGGATGGAAAGGCGCCTTAGGGTTAAACGAAATTTGTGTGCCCGGGTTAGCCTCTCAATGGGACCGCATTGGGATTGAAAGGCACTATTAGCCTCTCAGTGTGGACCACATTGAATTGAAAGGCGCCATAGGGATAAGCACAGATGGAGTACTCGGGTTTAGCCTTCCAGTGTGTGTACTGCCACTTATACCATTAGGGGTTTGAGCTCTATATGGTGCATAGTAAGATTGAAAGCCGAAAGGGCCCAAATATGAAATGAAAAGAACGAGAAGGATGAGAAAAGTCAATAGCATTGGCGCGGATGCCTTCGCTATTTAGGTCACGTGCATTGCATGCATTTCACTTACTGAGCTTTATAAGCTCATTCCACATTGTTATGTGTTGTAGGACCCCGTGGTCGGTACGTGATCATTTTCACGACGAGGCCAACTTTTGAAACTTCCGGGGGCTTTTGAGAAAAATTAGCACTTATAACCTTAGTGATTTCAGTAACATAGGTTATTTTATTATTATGCTAACCTAGTTTAATGAAATTCATAGAAGCTCCATGTAACACAGACGGCAAAAGCTTAGCTTGAAGAGTAGGTCTCTGTTTTACGTAAATTAAGGCCTAGGTAGGACAGAACCTCATAAGAAAGAAATTGTTTTGCACGTTCTAGGGCTTATAATTTAAGTTCCTTGACAAGAACTAGTAATCTCGGATAGAAGGAAAACCCTAGAATTTCTTGGTTCTGGGAAGAATATTTATAGGAGTTAAGTGTGAACTTCCGAGCGACTTGTCAGGACCCGCTGTCCCGACTACTTATTCTATCGTTATCCTAGGTGCCTAGTGATGATTTGTTTGAAAGACATGCGGAAATGCGTACGAAATTTTTCCATTTATGTAATGGAACATTGTTCTTTACATGTCAAAAGAATGCTTCCAATTCCTGACTACTTGTAAAACTTAATTACACGGAAAGTGTCTACATGTGTAGCAAAAGAATTTCTATGCGCCCGGCCTCACAGGTCGTCATCCATGCACACACTTCCAGCCCAAAAGCTGCGGGAAGCTTCAAAAGATTTTCCTTGCCACCCAAGCGATCACGTACCGTGGTCGCGTGTACCTACAACACATAACGTAAGGGGTGAGCGATATGCTCAGTAAGTAGAAATCATGACGTGATAAAACCCCGCAAAGGCAATCCACGCCAGTGCATCTTACGTCTTGTAGATCGAACTCAATCTCATATCTTTTATCTTAGGGCCCTTGGCAGACTTTTACCCTGGCGTACACCGTAAAGAGCTCTATCCAACCACTGGCATCAGCCCAAAGTATGACGGCATCAACCCAGCCATACTAAAGCATGAGGGCATCAACCCAACCACGCTAATCAGGGATATAAGGGCATCAACCCGACCATGAGGGCATCAACCCAACCATGGTATCCCCCGACGCATCAACGTCGTTCGTATACTGGCGACGCATCAACGTCGTTCGTATACTGGCGACGCATCAACGTCGCCGACGGCGCATCAACGCCGTCTCGATGCCCCGGAAGCCGCCCACTAACTTAGCTTATGACATCATTGCCCACCTCGGCATCTATTTTTTCGCTATTTGCGACATAATCATGCACGATCACCACTTTATTAACCCCAAGTGTTTCGTGCATGCTCGTGCATATGCAGAATGCGTTAATGCCATAACGCTAACTAACAATCATGAAATAATACCATACACATTCACATAAGCACGTAAGCACCTTATCAAGTAATCACATAATTTAGGCACATACACACATGTTATGTGTTGTAGTTGGATTTCCACTTACCTGTCGTCCGTAGATTTCTAGCTACTGATCCGGCGAAATTCCTAATTTGCAACCTTACGCATAAAATCACAACATCAGTATATTATCTAAATTCTCGTATTCCTTTAAGTGTTGAAATATCAGATGTAGAATAATATTAGATAAATAAAATATTTTATAAGGAGTTCGCTAAGTCTACATAATATTATTATTTTATTTTTACTTTTCGAATTGTTTCCCAACCATTGATTCGCGAAATATTCATGGTTTCATGAAGTTTTATTTTGCTAAGAATTCGTGACTTAGGGTTCGCAAACCTCTCAGCCCGTGCAAACTTAAATTCGTAAAGTTTTATTTTACTAGTTACGTGACTTAATTGGGTTCGTGAAGTTCCTATCTATGAATTCGTGAAGTCTTTGTGCCTATATTATTATTTTATTCCTTCATGAAGTCCTATGTAACACATAATATTATTCTATTTCATTAGGCAACGTGGACTTCCCATATGCACATGTAATTTGCCACGTCAAATTTCCATTCACCTAAGTCCATATATAATTATTGAAGTCAACTCATCATAATTCGTAAAGTTTCCCCTATCACAATTCGCAAAATTCTCTACCACTCACAATTCGTGAATTAACATCATACACAATTCGCCAAACTACATGTTATTAATATTTTATATCCATACTTTATGATGAATTCGCAAAATCACGGCTCACATGAATTCGTGAAGCTCATGATTCGCCAAATTTACTCGGCCCGTGAAATATGTGTGAGTTCGCAAAATGATCACGGCCCGCGAAAGGTATGGGTTCGCGAACCAGTTAATTCGCGAATAGCCGAGTGTGTCAGTTGAGTTCGCGAAATCAAGAGTTCGCGATCCTCGTTTGAACCCGCAAAACTTTGGTTCGCCAAAGGGTCTATTTGCGAAGTTTTACTACCTTTATTAATACCGTTTCGCAAATCGTCCAACCCGTAAAATTTTCCAGGTCGAATTCGCGAACTCATACGCTGTTTAGGATTCGCGAAATTTGAGTTTTGCGAATCTTGTCTTACAAATACAACTTTCAGTTCGACGAACTCTATTTTTAAGGATTAAAAAGCGGCTTTTCCAAGAACACGTTGAATATCGGTATGAATCTCCTGAACCTAAAATTCGAGCTTAACAAAAAGGCAAACCTAGACTTATTTTTCGTGCCCTAAAAATTCCTAATTTATGTTAATCTAGACTTAGAACACCAAATCAAGGCAAAAAAGTGTGTGTTTAAGGACTAAAATCGCCCAAGTCCTAACGTATGCTATTCCCGTGCTTCTAATCCCTAAATGATATTAATTCCCGGGATAAAATATAAACATCACAGTTAGGGACCGATACCTAGCTCGAACTTGTGTGGTTTTCAACCCAACCTCTCGTTCCCTTTTTGCTTGAGCTCTCGGTGTCCTTCTCCAATGGAGTTCGTGAGGTTCCAAATGGTTTTTTAGGTAATTATTTGTTTATTAAGTGATGGTGATGGGATGTATGGAACGAAATATCCCATAAATTAGGGAAAGTTTGTCCTAGCAATATCCCTAGGTGAGTTTGGGCCCAAGGTTTTAATTTAGCCCAATTCTTAAATCTAGTTCAAGCTTTATTCATGGCCCAAATTTCCTTTAGCCTATTTTCGAAAATTTCCTAAATCAATTAAGGATTACTTGGTACAAATTAGTTGCACCAAATTTTACAAAATCACTTAGACACGTAATTTTCCCCACTAAATTTCACGTAGGTCACATAGGCACGAAATTAACGCACGAAAGGCACATAATTCTGATTAACATTCACGCAAATTTATTGGCCCTACTATTCATGAGAACCCGGGTGCTACATCCTCCCCCCTTAAAGAGGATTTCGCCCCCGAAATCAGCCCGTTTGGAACAATTCAGGGTAGCGATCTCTCATCTCATCCTCTCGCTCCCAAGTGGCTTCTTCCATCGACTGATTCCGCCATAACACTTTTACTAGGGGAATTTCTTTATTCCTAAGTCTTTACGTTTCGTGCATCAAACCTCGACGGGTATTTCCTCGTAACTGAGATCTGGCTTCAGTTGTTGGTGTGGAAATTCGTCCTTCAGCACGTGATTCGGATCAACAATGTACTTTCGTAAGGTTGAGACGTGAAACACATCGTGCACTTGTGATAATGATGTCGGTAGTTCCAATTGGTAGGCTACTTCACCAACTCTATTCACTATTCTGAATGGACCGATATACCTCGGGCTCAATTTTCCCTTCTTCCCGAACCTCTTAACGCCTTTCATCGGTGACACTTTCACGAAAACCCAGTCATCAACTTCGAATTCTAATGGTCTACGTCTCTGATCCGCATAATTCTTTTGTCTGCTCTGTGCTGTTTGTATTCTTTCTCGTATCATTGCGATGATTTCTGTCATTTCTCGTACCATATCTGGGCCTAGCATCGCCCTTTCACCGACTTCATCCCAATGCACTGTGGATCTGCACTTACGCCCATATAAGGCTTCGTAAGGGGCCATTCCAATCGTGGCTTGGTAGCTATTGTTGTACGAGAATTCCACGAGTGGAAGGTACTTGCTCCAGTTGCCTTTGGAATCGAGCACACAGGCTCGTAGCATATCCTCCAATGTCTGGATAGTTCGCTCAGATTGACCGTCCGTTTGCGGATGATAGGCCATGCTGAATGACAGTTTTGTCCCCATCTCCTTTTGTAAGCTCGTCCAGAACTTGGATAGGAATCTTTAGTCACGGCCTGAAACTATCGACAATGGTATTCCATGGAGTCTCACTATTTCTTGGATGTACAGCTCCGCGTACCGCTCCATGGAGAACGTCATACTAATCGGCAGAAAATGGGCAGATTTCGTAAGTCGGTCTACAATTACCCAGATTGCATCATGCCCTTTCACGTTCTTCGGCAATCCGCTTACGAAATCCATTGTTATGTTGTCCCATTTCCATTCCGGTATGGGTAAGGGCTGTAACGTTCCTGCCGGTCGTTGATGCTCCGCCTTAATCTGCTGACAAATAAGGCACTGACTCACGAACTTGGCTACATCCTTCTTTATTCCTGGCCAGCAGTAGTTCGTCCGTAAGTCTCTGTACAATTTTGTAGCTCCAGGATGTACTGAGTACGGTGTGGTGTGAGCTTCCGCCATTATGGTTCGTCGGAGCTCTGCATTGTCGGGTACATACAACCGGTCCTTGCAGTACAAACCCCCGTCCTCTCGGAACGCATAGTCTGTTATCGACTGTTCTGTCCGCGCTCCTTTGATTTTCATGTAAAGCTCATCCTTTTCTTGCGCCCTTCTGATCTGTTCCAGTAAGGTAGGTTGGAGGGTTAAGGCTGCCAATCTGGCTTCGACTTCGCCTAATGCTACAACTTCCACTTCAAGCAATTGTAACTCTGTGTTTACTGTCTTTCGGCTTAGTGCATCTGCTACCACATTCGCTTTGCCTGGGTGGTAGTTGATTTTGCAATCGTAATCTTTCACTAACTCCAACCATCGCCTCTGTCTCATATTTAGTTCCTTCTGGGTGAAGAAGTAATTCAAACTCTTGTGGTCGGTGTAAATTTTGCATCTTTCTCCGTATAAATAGTGCCTCCAGATCTTGAGGGCAAAGACCACTGCTGCCAATTCCAGGTCGTGCGTCGGATAGTTTTTCTCGTATTCCTTCAATTGACGTGAGGCGTAAGCCACTACGTTCCCGTTCTGCATTAGCACACATCCTAATCCGTTCTTCGAAGCGTCGCTGTATACTGAGAATCCCCCGGTTCCTGATGGTATCATGAGAACTGGGGCCGTAGTCAGTCGCCTTTTCAGTTCTTGGAAGCTCTGCTCACATTCCTCGCTCCATTGAAACGGTGTGTACTTCCTCGTTAACTTCGTCAGCGTTGAGGCGATTTTCGAGAAGTCTTTGATGAACTTCCTGTAATAGCCTGCCAAGCCGAGGAAACTCCGTACCTCGGTCACATTTGTTGGTGGAGGCCAGTTGCTGATGGCTTCGACTTTGCTGGGATCTACTGAAATTCCCGCTCCGGAGATAATATATCCCAAGAAGGCTACTTGGTCTAGCCAAAACTCGCACTTCTTAAATTTGGCGTACAACTGCTTTCCTCGTAATACTCCAAGGACTATTCGCAGGTGCTGCTCATGTTCCTCATTTGTCTTTGAATAGATCAGGATGTTGTCTGAACACTATGACGAACTTATCCAGAAACTGTTTGAACACTCGGTTCATCAGATCCATAAAAGCTGCCGGTGCGTTAGTCAGCCCGAAAGGCATGACTAGGAACTCGTAGTGTCCATAGCGCGTACTGAAGGCAGTTTTAGGGATATCTTCCTCCCGAATCTTTAGCTGGTGATATCCTGATCGTAGGTCGATCTTTGAAAACACCGTAGCGCCTTTTAGTTGATCAAATAGATCATCGATCCTTGGGAGGGGATACTTGCTCTTGATCGTTATTTTGTTCAACTCCCTGTAGTCAATACACAGTCGCATGGTTCGGTCTTTCTTTCTTACGAACAGGACTGGCGCTCCCCAGGGAGAGAAACTCGGCTGGATAAATCCTTTTTGTAGTAGTTCATCTAATTGCTCCTTGAGCTCCTTCAATTCTGTCGGCGCTAACCGATAAGGCGCCTTGGATATAGGTGCTGCTCCAGGCACTAGGTCTATGGTGAACTCAATTTCCCTATTAGGTGGCAACCCTGGTAAGTCTTCGGGAAAAAACGTCTGAGAGATCTCGAATCACGGGTACTTCTTCCAATTTCGGGGATGATTCTGACTTCATCGCAAAAATAAAATATGCTTCACATCCCACTCGGATTAATCGTCGGGCCTTTAACGCCGATATTCTCGATACACTCCTTTCCTTTACTACCCCCGCGAAAGTAAAAGGTTCACTTCCTTCTATGTTGAACGTGACTACTTTACGGTTACAGTCGATCACAGCTCCATATTTTGACAACCAGTCCATCCCAAGAATGACCTCATAGTCGTTCATTGGGATGACTATCAAATCTATGGGTAATTCCCTGTCGCCAACTAATACTGGGCAATCCCTCAGTATTTGATTCGATTTAGTCGGACTCCCGTGTGGCATGGCTACACTCAGATTGACGAGGTGTGACTCGGAGTCTAGTCACGTACTTGATAGATGCAAATGAGTGCGTGGCCCCTGAATCTACTAGTATGCACGTGGGAGTTTGGTGGATAGATAGGATACATGTCACCACGGACGGGTTTTCCTCTGCTTCCTCCGAGGTGATTGTGTACACCCTAGCTGGCACCATCTGGGGTCTTGTAGGGCTTCCGGCTTGATTTCTCGTCGCCCATTCCGGGCATTGCCTCGAGAAGTGCCCCGGCTTCCCACATTTGAAGCAGTTGTTGGTCTGGGCATAGCAGTTTCCAGTGTGTCTCTTTCCGCACGTCAGGCAGTTCGGGATAGGCGCTGGAAACCCTCCTCGATTCGGGTTCGGCGGTCGGCTTGGCATCCCCTGTGGGCGTTGTGGTGGTTTGTTTTGAAAATTTGGCTTCCCGCCTTTGGGCACAAATTGTCGTTTCTGTTTTGCCCCGCTCCACTGTGGCCCTTGTACTTGTGCAAATTTCCTCTTAGCCTCCTGGGCACGAACGATCCTGGCCTCGGCCTGCTCCGCCACCATGGCCCTTTCTGCCACTTGTGCATAGGTGGCTCCCTGAAGTCCAGCCATACTTACATCCCGATACAGTTCAGGCTTCAGGCCTTCAAGGAAACGTTCAATCTTCAAAGCCTCTGTGCTCACCATGTGGGCAGCGAACCTCGACAGCTGCTCAAATTTCCTGATGTATTCAGCTATGGTCATTAACCCCTGTCTGAGGTTGATGAACTCGTTCAGACGCTGAGCTCTCACTGGGGCCGTAAGGTACTTGTCTCTGAATAGTTCCTTAAATCTTTCCCAACTCATGGTCGCGGGGTTTTCGAGCACCATGATCGTGTCCCACCGATGCCCCGCGCTTCCCCTCAGCAAGAACGCGGCGCATAGGGCTTTCTCCGCTTCCGGGACTCGACTGTATACGAACATAGTTTCTAGAGTTCTTATCCAATCTTCCGCTGCAGTCGGGTCGGCTGTATCCTCAAAGGTTGGTGGGTTCAGCCTTCGGAACCTTTCCCCTACTATCTCTGTCCTTTCAGCCTGTGTAGGCCCAGCGTTCTGGTTGCTCTGCTGGATTAACTGTTGGATTTGAGTTGACTGTTGGCGTACCAACTCCGTGAGCTGGAGTATGGTTGCATCTCGATTGTCTGTAGGGGCTGTGTTTCCCCGGTTCTGGTTATCACCTCCACTAGTTTCACCCCTAGATCTTACCATCGTTCCTGATCTACACTGACAGTCCTATGGCCAATAAATTATGCAACACAAAAGTTCACATAAACACCACACTTACAGGCAAGGCTGCTTCCACGCTTTTGGGTGTGTGTACATGGACAGTCTACAGAACCTGTGACCGAAGCTCTGATACCACTCTGTCAGGACCCGCTGTCCTGACTACCTATTCTATCGTTATCCTAGGTGCCTAGTGATGATTTGTTTGAAAGACATGCGGAAATGCGTACGAAATTTTTCCATTTATGTAATGGAACATTGTTCTTTACATGTCAAAAGAATGCTTCCAATTCCTAACTACATGTAAAACTTAATTACACGGGAAGTGTCTACATGTGTAGCAAAAGAATTTCTATGCGCCCGGCCTCACAGGTCGTCATCCATGCACACACTTCCACCCCAAAAGCTGCGGGAAGCTTCAAAAGATTTTCCTTGCCACCCAAGCGATCACGTACCGTGGTCACATGTACCTACGACACATAACGTAAGGGGTGAGCGATATGCTCAGTAAGTAGAAATCAAGCATGACGTGCACGTGATAAAACCCCGCAAAGGCAATCCACGCCAGTGCATCTTACGTCTTGTAGATCGAACTCAATCTCATATCTTTTATCTTAGGGCCCTTGGCAGACTTTTACCCTGGCGTACACCGTAAAGAGCTCTATCCAACCACGGGCATCAGCCCAAAGTATGAGGGCATCAACCCAGCCATAGTAAAGCATGAGGGCATCAACCCAACCACGCTAATCAGGGATATAAGGGCATCAACCCGACCATGAGGGCATCAACCCAACCATGGTATCCCCCGACGCATCAACGTCGTTCGTATACTGGCGACGCATCAACGTCGCCGACGGCGCATCAACGCCATCTCGATGCCCCGGAAGCCGCCCACTAACTTAGCTTATGACATCATTGCCCACCTCGGCATCTATTTTTTCGCTATTTGCGACATAATCATGGACGCTCACCACTTTATTAACCCCAAGTGTTTCGTGCATGCTCGTGCATATGCAGAATGCGTTAATGCCATAACGCTAACTAACAATCATGAAATAATACCATACACATTCACATAAGCACGTAAGCACCTTATCAAGTAATCACATAATTTAGGCACATACACACATGTTATGTGTTGTAGTTGGATTTCCACTTACCTGTCGTCCGTAGATTTCTAGCTACTGATCCGGCGAAATTCCTAATTTGCAACCTTACGCATAAAATCACAACATCAGTATATTATCTGAATTCTCGTATTCCTTTAAGTGTTGAAATATCAGATGTAGAACAATATTAGATAAATAAAATATTTTATAAGGAGTTCGCTAAGTCTACATAATATTATTATTTTATTTTTACTTTTCGAATTGTTTCCCAACCATTGATTCGCGAAATATTCATGGTTTCATGAAGTTTTATTTTGCTAAGAATTCGTGACTTAGGGTTCGCAAACCTCTCAGCCCGTGCAAACTTAAATTCGTGAAGTTTTATTTTACTAGTTACGTGACTTAATTGGGTTCGTGAAGTTCCTATCTATGAATTCGTGAAGTCTTTGTGCCTATATTATTATTTTATTCCTTTATGAAGTCCTATGTAACACATAATATTATTCTCTTTCATTAGGCAATGTGGACTTCCCATATGCACATGTAATTTGCCACGTCAAATTTCCATTCACCTAAGTCCATATATAATTATTGATGTCAACTCATCATAATTCGTAAAGTTTCCACTATCACAATTCGCAAAATTCTATACCACTCACAATTCGTGAATTAACATCATACACAATTCGCCAAACTACGTGTTATTAATATTTTATATCCATACTTTATGATGAATTCGCAAAATCACGGCTCACATGAATTCGTGAAGCTCGTGATTCGCCAAATTTACTCGGCCCGTGAAATATGTGTGAGTTTGCAAAATGATCACGGCCAGCGGAAGGTATGGGTTCGCGAACCAGTTAATTCGCGAATAGCCGAGTGTGTCACTTGAGTTCGCGAAATCAAGAGTTCGCGATCCTCGTTTGAACCCGCAAAACTTTGGTTCGCCAAAAGGTCTGTTTGCAAAGTTTTACTACCTTTATTAATACCGTTTCGCAAATCGTCCAACACGTAAAATTTTCCAGGTCGAATTCGCGAACTCATACGCTGTGAGATTTAGGATTCGCGAAACTTGAGTTTTGCGAATCTTGTCTTACAAATACAACTTTCAGTTCGACGAACTCTATTTTTAAGGATTAAAAAGCGGCTTTTCCAAGAACACGTTGAAGATCGGTATGAATCTCCTGAACCTAAAATTCGAGCTTAACAAAAAGGCAAACCTAGACTTATTTTTCGTGCCCTAAAAATTCCTAATTTATGTTAATCTAGACTTAGAACACCAAATCAAGGCAAGAAAGTGTGTGTTTAAGGACTAAAATCGCCCAAGTCCTAACGTATGCTATTCCCGTGCTTCTAATCCCTAAATGATATTAATTCCCGGGATAAAATATAAACATCACAGTTAGGGACCGATACCTAGCTCGAACTTGTGTGGTTTTCAACCCAACCTCTCGTTCCCTTTTTGCTTGAGCTCTCGGTGTCCTTCTCCAATGGAGTTCGTGAGGTTCCAAATGGTTTTTTAGGTAATTATTTGTTTATTAAGTGATGGTGATGGGATGTATGGAACGAAATATCCCATAAGTTAGGGAAAGTTTGTCCTAGCAATATCCCTAGGTGAGTTTGGGCCCAAGGTTTTAATTTAGCCCAATTCTTAAATCTAGTTCAAGCTTTATTCATGGTCCAAATTTCCTTTAGCCTATTTTTGAAAATTTTCTAAATCAATTAAGTATTACTTGGTACAAATTAGTTGCACCAAATTTCACAAAATCACTTAGACACCAAATATTCCTAAGTCTTTTCGTTTCGTGCATCAAAACCTCGACGGGTATTTCCTCGTAACTGAGATCTGGCTTCAGTTGTTGGTGTGGAAATTCGTCCTTCAGCACATGATTCGGATCAGCAATGTACTTTCGTAAGGTTGAGACGTGAAACACATCGTGCACTTGTGATAATGATGTCGGTAGTTCCAATTGGTAGGCTACTTCACCAACTCTTTTAACTATTCTGAATGGACCGATATACCTCGGGCTCAATTTTCCCTTCTTCCCGAACCTCTTAACGCCTTTCATCGGTGACACTTTCATGAAAACCCAGTCATCAACTTCGAATTCTAATGGTCTACGTCTCCGATCCGCATAATTCTTTTGTATGCTCTGTGCTGTTTGTATTCTTTCTCGTATCATTGCGATGATTTCTGTCATTTCTCGTACCATATCTGGGCCTAGCATCGCCCTTTCACCGACTTCATCCCAATGCACTGGGGATCTGCACTTACACCCATATAAGGCTTCGTAAGGGGCCATTCCAATCGTGGCTTGGTAGCTATTGTTGTACGAGAATTCCACGAGTGGAAGGTACTTGCTCCAGTTGCCTTTGGAATCGAGCACACAGGCTCGTAGCATATCCTCCAATGTCTGGATGGTTCGCTCAGATTGACCGTCCGTTTGCGGATGATAGGCTGTGCTGAATGACAGTTTTGTCCCCATCGCCTTTTGTAAGCTCGTCCAGAACTTGGATAGGAATCTTGAGTCACGGTCTGAAACTATCGACAATGGTATTCCATGGAGTCTCACTATTTCTTGGATGTACAGCTCCGCGTACCGCTCCATAGAGAACGTCGTACTAATCGGCAGAAAATGGGCAGATTTCGTAAGTCGGTCTACAATTACCCAGATTGCATCATGCCCTTTCACGTTCTTCGGCAATCCGCTTACGGAATCCATTTCCATTGTTATGTTGTCCCATTTATATGTATAATGTTGAGATTCCTATATGTAATATTGAAAAGTATATGTCGACATTTTACTATGATTACACTTCGACATCTTAAGTATAATATCAATATATATATATATATATATAACTCGACATCGGTATAAGAGCTCGCAATCCCACTTAATATAGAAGTCGAAATCTATGTCAACTCATGTATATGTGATGTCGAAATTTAACTACAATACAGCTCAAGATTATTTTGAATCATACCGAGATTTATTAGCCATGTCGAAATGTTATTTGAAATGTCGAGGTCCACGTTAGTATCAATTTCGAGATCTTTGTGTGCATTATGTGACATAACATCTCGACATTCATTCCATGATGAAATTACGTTTAGTTAAATCTCAAAATTAATACATGCCTTATATCGAGATCCATGTTTAACACATGTCGAAATCTATTTCTGAAATTGTATTTCTTGGTTTAGGTTAAGTTCTAAATTTTAGGGTTTTGAAATTTATAAGTTAAAACTAGGGTTTTCAAATTAAGCCAATTTCGGAAAATTATAACTAGACTAACAAACCCTAGTTTTATATATTTCTATATTAGGGTTTGAAGATTAGCGATTTGCCGTACGATATAGCTAAGGATACCACGTAAGTGGAAATCGCAACTACAACACATAATTATACGTGTATGAAATTATGTGTCTATGTGCCTTTCATGATTTTATGTGACTTCTATGATTTCTATATGGCGTAAATTTACGTGATTTTTATGTGACGTAAATTATTCTATGAATATTGTATGCATGTTTACATAATTCATGGCACGAGCATATGCACGCACGACTAGTATGAGAGTCAGGGAAATAGCGTGCATGAGTATAAGATCGCTTGAGAGCGATGTATATTTGCCGATATAGGCATTTGTGTCGACTCAATGATGAGTCACGGCTCTTCTATGCTACCACGGCGATTCACGAAGCCGAATTACCTGATTCACGAAAGGTAGGGGGAATACCCCATAGCGGGAGATGCAACCTGGAGGATGCGACTCGAGGGTATGAGCGGCACCGAGGGAACCTCGAGTGTTGGCGACCTCGTAGTAAGCTACCAGTGAGAAGCGCCCGGGTTAGCCTCTCAATGGGACCGCATTGGGATTGAAAATCACTATTAGCCTCTCAGTGTGGACCACATTGGGATTGAAAGGCGTCATAGGGATAAGCACAGATGGAGTACTCGGGTTTAGCCTCCCAGTGTGTGTACTGCAACTTATACCCTTAGGGGTTTGAGCTCTATATGGTGCATAGTAAGATTGAAAACCGAAAGGGCCCAAATATGAAATGAAAAGAACGAGAAGGATGAGAAAAGTCAATAGCATTGGCGCGGATGCCTTCGCTATTTAGGTCACGTGCATTGCATGCATGATTTTCACTTACTGAGCTTTATAAGCTCATTCCACGTTGTTATGTGTTGTAGGACCCCGCGATCACGGTACGTGATCATTTTCACGACGAGGCCAACTTTTGAAGCTTCCGGGGGCTTTTGAGATGGAAGTGTGTGCATGGATGCGACCTCGTGGAGGCCCAGTAGATAGATTTATTTTGACCCGCATGCGCGCCTTCCTATGTTATTAGGACCCAGGATGATTTTGTAGGAACCATTACGATTCCTTTTTATAAAAGGAAAAATTTTATCAAAAATTTCATACGATTTATTTCGTTATTACGACACTAGTTACGTAAACTAGTTAAGAAAGTAGTGGTGGAAGGCGGGGCTGCCACATTTGTCTACATCGTCATTATTATACTCGGGCCATAGCCCCAAAATGACAAAACATCAAAACCCTAACGTCGCTCCACAGATCGCATCCATGTACAGCCACGCCCTCAAAAGTCCATGGAGCACCGCTGTCAGCCCGCCTCTGCCGCGACGCGCATCAGCGGGCTCGGTACATACAACACGTAAAACCCTGAGCTCAGTAGGTGAAATATGCGTGTATGCAACGTGCACTCAACCCTGACTCAAACTCGATACCGACACTTTCATATCTCATATGAATGTGTTCCCACCTCACCATGCAATGCACGCTCGTCCTACCATTAGACCTTGTCTCAACCTAGATCTTATCTTATCTCAACCACATGTCTCACCTCAATCACAGGGCCCACAGGCTAGAACTAGGCACCTCGCGCAACCCATTTAGGGAAGGAGTCAGGAGATTGGCTCTCGTGTAGCCCCCGGCTCTTGGGCAGCCCCCAGCTCTCTCACGAGACGTCTACCTGCCCCGGCGATGCCTATGCTGGTAGCGTCCACCCTGAGCAAACTCTACATGGTCGCCTCTTCTGCCAATAGACCCTCTTAAGAGAGGTCTCGACAGTATTGTCAGGTGTGCTAGTACTATCCTCAAACTCTACCACGAGTCGACTGCCAAAATCGGCACAACCTATCCCACTCATTGACACCGGAAGGTGCCACCGCGTTACCACGATCAATCCTCTCACCTCGACGACACCCCATACGTTACCGTTCCGCACGGTACTCAACTCCCTCGCACTGACTTGGTATGCAAGTGTAGTGCACAAAACATATTCATAACGTGCAAAAATATTAAATACATGTGACACACATAATTCATGAAATCGCATAATTCATCAAATTCACATAAATAATTAAACCACATAATCATGTAAGCACATAAGTATCACATAATAATTCACTTAAAAGGGTTACGTGTCGTAGATGAAAGTTTCACCTACTTGTCCTCCTCAGGTTAGCAACTGGTAACTCCCTGATATTTTGGACCTCTGAGCACAATATAATATTATTAGCATCTATATAAGTCCTCGAATTGTACTAATATAAAATAATTATATTTTAATACTAGTCTAAGTTAAGTCAACACTCGATTTCAACGTCTATTCTATGATCGCCCGATTTTTATTCTCAACGTCATCCGATTCTATCTAATAAATTAATATTAGAGATTTGTGTCATAGCATCGCCTGATTTGTTAGTACATGGAACAAGTTTCGCCGTTTCAAGAATCGCCCGATTGGAGATATTCATAAGCCAAAATCATCCAATGGCTTAACCCTTGAATCGGCCGATTCCATGTGCCAAAAATGAGTTTCGCCCAATTGAAGGTGTTCACATGCTGAAATCGTCCGATTGCATGGCATGGCCCTCAAATCGCCGAGTTCTATCGTTTCGCCCGATTACTCCAAATGCATTTCCAGAGTCGGCCGATTGTTACATTTGAGACAAACTTTCGCCGTGTGTTCAAATAACATCAAATCGGCCGCACCTGTAGCGACCTCACTTTCTAATCAAATTAGTGGTGGATTTTCGCAACACAAGTCGCGGAAGACCCGTCTAATTAAAAACTTTTTCCTAAAATAAAATATATTACATCAAAATATTCGTCTACATTGTCGTTACTGTACACGGGCCTGTTGGGTTACCCGGTATCTCCCGGAGACGCCATGTCCCCGGGTACGGTGCAGAATAAAAATTTTCCTGGTTCCCTGATTGCCTTCATAGCTCGGATCAGAATAGTAACACATAGACACGTAATAGGGTGGTCAAACCCGTAGAGATTTACTAGTTGACGCGAGTGGCAGCTCCTCGTCCTTTTCTTCAAGACTTCGTCGATGGTGGTGGATGGCACTAGATCGTCACGCCGACTGTTAGGTGATATAATTTAGGATTTGTTATGATGTGTCATTTTCCGGAAGTAGCGTGATCATTTAAGATGATTAGAATAGCAGGTTTATTTTAATGTCTAGGGTTTTCGGTCTCAGAACAGAAATGGGTGTCTTAGGGTTTTCTGGGAAATCATGGATTTTAGGTAGATCTCGAGGTGTTTTTAGGAAGATGTCGACATAGATTTCAGTATTAGTAAGATCTCGGTATGTTATGTTATGTCCCGATATTTTATAAAGGTTTCGATTCAGATCTCGACATTTTTTATTATTATTAATTGTAAGATCTCGACACCATAGAGTATTCAACCTTTATTTATTTCTATGTCTCGACATTTTCAAGGGATGGCATAGATCTCGACATTATTTATTTGTAAGATCTCGACATTTACTTCCCAACAAAATATTTCGATTGGCCATTGTTAATGATTTCGACATTTGTTCTTTTCTCAACTATCAAAGATCTCGACATTTTAACCAAGGACATCTCGACATTTATATTGTTCAGTTCTCGACATTTACAAGGTCTCAACATTAATTGATGAACTCGACATTTTAGGTGGTGTCGACTTTTAAGAAATGATGGTCTCGACATTTGTATAATTCGACATCTTTATATGTCTCGACATTTTAAGGGATAAGATGTCGACATTTGTGAGATTTCGACATTGTGTTTTAATTAATAAATTTTCGGTATTTTAGAATTTTTGCTATATCTAGGGTTTTCAATATTTTAGGGTTTATTTATTTTAGAAATATCATTATTTTTAGGTTTTCATAAATTTTAGGGTTTTCTATAATTAGAGTTCGGGAACTTAAAAACTTATACAGTTTAGCAAATATACTGATATGATAATATTTATTTATTCAGAGGATCGACTTATAGGGATTTCATCAGACCTCTTATTTAGCGATAGCGGGAGGACAGGTAGGTGGATCATCCATCTACGATACGTAAACACAAATGTGAATTTATGTGTTTCCATGTGATTCGATGATTTACGTGACTTACATGATTTATGTGCTTTATCTGTTCTACATACGTTTAATATAAATCATGTTATATGAGATTTCTTGTAAATGCATGGCACGTGCATATCACGTCAGGGAGAGAGATGGTTGTACCGTAGTGAGACGGTAGTGGTATGAGATATTGACGTAGGGGGTAGAATGAGATGCTTGTGACTGGTGACTCTTAGAGGAGTCGAGGTTGGGCTCACTGGGCACCTGGCGGAGACAGGCGTGATCGATCTGTCTACTCGGGCGTGACCGTCCCGAGGTGCATACCGCCGGATGAGATATTGATGTGACCTGATAGGAGGCCATTGGCGTGATCGTCCAGTGCACTATCAGTGTATACTTTTGGTGCGGAGCGACCCGGTAGGAGGCCATTGGCGTGATCGTCCAGTGCACTACCTGGGTAGGCGGCCGCGAGACTTGGGGGTGGCCTCCCAGTAGTCTATTGCGCGCGAAGGTGTCGAGCCTAACCTAGGGCCCTGTGTTGTGCGAAATAGGAATGTGGGGAAAAGAAAGAGTGTGCATTATATTATGTTGTGAGATATTGGGATTGGGGTTGAGTGCACACTTGCATACATGCATTTTATTCACCTACTGGGCAAATCGCTCAGTGTTTACGTGTTGTAGGTACTAAGTCCGACGCTGATACGCGTCAAGACTGAGGCGGCTGGTGGCGGTGCTCCACGGACTTTTGAGGGCGGGGCGGTACATGGGTGCGACCTGTGGAGCGGCTTTAGGACTTTTGGTTCTTTTGACATTTTTGGGGCTTCGGCCCGTGTACAGAGATAACGATGTAGACGTATTTTTATATTAGTGTATATTATTTTAGGAAAAAGTTTTAATTAGACGGGCCTTCCGCGGCTTACGTTGCGGAAATCCGCCACTAATCGTAATTAGAAAAGTAGGGTCGCCACAGGTGGTTCCGGCGGTATGCACCTCGGGACGGTCACGCCCGAGTAGACAGATCGATCACGCCTGTCTCCGCCAGGTGCCCAGTGAGCCCAACCTCGACTCCTCTAAGAGTCACCAGTCACAAGCATCTCATTCTACCCCCTACGTCAATATCTCATACCACTACCGTCTCACTACGGTACAACCATCTCTCTCCCTGACGTGATATGCACGTGCCATGCATTTACAAGAAATCTCATATAACATGATTTATATTAAACGTATGTAGAACAGATAAAGCACATAAATCATGTAAGTCACGTAAATCATCGAATCACATGGAAACACATAAATTCACATTTGTGTTTACGTATCGTAGATGGATGATCCACCTACCTGTCCTCCCGCTATTGCTAAATAAGAGGTCTGATGAAATCCCTATAAGTCGATCCTCTGAATAAATAAATATTATCATATCAGTATATTTGCTAAACTGTATAAGTTTTTAAGTTCCCGAACTCTAATTATAGAAAACCCTAAAATTTATGAAAACCTAAAAATAATGATATTTCTAAAATAAATAAACCCTAAAATATTGAAAACCCTAGATATAGCAAAAATTCTAAAATACCGAAAATTTATTAATTAAAACACAATGTCGAAATCTCACAAATGTCGACATCTTATCCCTTAAAATGTCGAGACATATAAAGATGTCGAATTATACAAATGTCGAGACCATCATTTCTTAAAAGTCGACACCACCTAAAATGTCGAGTTCATCAATTAATGTTGAGACCTTGTAAATGTCGAGAACTGAACAATATAAATGTCGAGATGTCCTTGGTTAAAATGTCGAGATCTTTGATAGTTGAGAAAAGAACAAATGTCGAAATCATTAACAATGGCCAATCGAAATATTTTGTTGGGAAGTAAATGTCGAGATCTTACAAATGAATAATGTCGAGATCTATGCCATCCCTTGAAAATGTCGAGACATAGAAATAAATAATATCGAGGTTGAATACTCTATGGTGTCGAGATCTTACAATTAATAATAATAAAAAATGTCGAGATCTGAATCGAAACCTTTATAAAATATCGGGACATAACATAACATACCGAGATCTTACTAATACTGAAATCTATGTCGACATCTTCCTAAAAACACCTCGAGATCTACCTAAAATCCATGATTTCCCAGAAAACCCTAAGACACCCATTTCTGTTCTGAGACCGAAAACCCTAGACATTAAAATATACCTGCTATTCTAATCATCTTAAATGATCACGCTACTTCCGGAAAATGACACATCATAACAAATCCTAAATTATATCACCTAAATATTCATAAGCTCAAACCGAACCAAAAGCCTAGGGTTATTTCGAAACCTTTTATGATAAACAAAAACACGTAACTTGAGGGAAATGTAGAATCATATATTCAGTACTATAATTTACGAAATAAGTGTAAGGTATTTACCTTCTCCACTTCGAGTTCCTTGAATTAATTGGTACTTATTAAGCCTAGCGAGAATTTCTTTTGTTTGCTTAACTCTTACTCTCTTTGTTCCTTAGTTTCAACATTTGGATGTGTATGCATATTAGATAAAGATGAAAATCTCGAATTCAAGGAATGATTAGACAAGTTGCTTAGATGACGTTACTTTCTCCATGTTTAAGAAGTGTTTCTTACTTATCTCTAAGTAATTTGGGCCAATAACGTCTTCTTGGGCCTTATTATTAATTATTCTATTCTTATTAATTTGATTGGCCTAATTTATTTGGGTATGATATTATTTTGGGCCATCTTTCCTACTTGAACAAACTCTCAATTGGGCCCATTCATATACCGAATTCATTAATTTGAAGACTTACAATATTAATTACACCCTAAATCCCGTATCAAAATTTACGGGTATTACATCCTCCCCCCCTTAAAAGAATTTCGTCCCCGAAATTACGCCGACTGGAATAATTCGGGATAACGAACTCTCATATCATCCTCACGCTCCCACGTGGCTTCCTCAATTGATTGATTCCGCCACAAAACCTTGACTAACGGAATAGTCTTATTCCGTAGTCGTTTTGACTCATACATCAAAATCTCTACAGGCTTCTCTTCGTAACTCAAGTCAGGCTTGAGCTGTCGATAAAGAAGCTCGTTCTGGATTACATGACTCGGATCCGCGACGTATTTTCGAAATGTCGATACGTGAAATACGTCGTGAACTTGCGATAGGGAAGCTGGTAACTCTAATTGATATGCGACTTTGCCCACTCGTTTGATGATTCTGAATGGGCCTATATATCTGGGGCTTAGCTTGCCCTTTTGTCCGAAGCGTTTTACGCCTTTCATTGGAGAGATCTTAAGAAATACTTGATCGTCTTCTGCGAACTCCAGAGGTCGTCGTCGATGATCTGCGTAACTCTTCTGTCGACTTTGAGCCGTTTGCATTCGTTCTCGGATTTTCGTCACGGCCTCTGTAGTCTCACGAATCATATCTGGTCCCAGTAATGCCCGTTCACCTATTTCATCCCAGTGAATAGGAGATCGGCACTTACGCCCGTACAATGCCTCGTACGGTGCCATCCCGATCGTAGCATGGAAGCTATTATTGTAAGAAAATTCGATCAGCGGCAAATATTTGCCCCAATTTCCCTTGAAGTCTAGCACGCACGCTCGTAACATGTCCTCAAGGGTTTGGATCGTCCGTTCAGACTGCCCGTCGGTTTGGGGATGATATGCAGTACTGAACGAGAGCTTAGTACCCATCGCTTTCTGTAGGCTCTGCCAAAAATTAGATAGAAATCTCGAATCTCGATCCGAAACGATAGAGATTGGGATTCCATGGAGTCGAACAATTTCCTGAATGTACAATTCGGCATATCGTTCCATAGAAAAAGTAGAGCTGATAGGAATGAAATGGGCTGATTTGGTTAGGCGATCAACAATCACCCAAATGGCATCGTGGCCTTTCGTCGTCTTAGGTAAACCAACGACGAAGTCCATCGTAATATGGTCCCATTTCCATTCGGGAATAGGTAAAGGTTGCAGGGTTCCAGCTGGTCGCTGGTGTTCCGCTTTGATTAGCTGGCACGTCATACATCTACTTACGAACGTGGCTATATCCTTCTTCATTCCCGGCCACCAATATATCATTCTCAAATCTTGGTACATCTTTGTCGCACCCGGGTGTACTGAGTACGTTGTTGCGTGCGCCTCTGTCATTATCGTTCGTCGTAACTCCTCGTCATTGGGCACGTATAGCCGATTCTTGTATAATAAGGTTCCATCTGCCCGAATTTCGAAGTCTTCGGGTAATGTATGCTTCGCCTTTAAGTAGAATTCATCTTCTTCTTGTGCTTTTTGAATTCGTTCTAGCAACGTCGGCTGAAGAGTCAGCGTTGCTAGTCTCGTTTCGAGTTCGCCTAAATTGACTATTTCCACTCCGAGTCTGTGCAATTCCGTACCCATCGCCTTTCGACTGAGCGCGTCTGCGACTACGTTCGCTTTGCCCGGATGATAATTGATAACGCAGTCGTAATCTTTTACAAGCTCCAGCCATCGTCGCTGCCTCATATTCAGCTCTTTCTGGGTGAAGAAATATTTCAGACTCTTATGGTCTGTAAAGATTTCGCACTTTTCTCCGTAAAGGTAATGTCTCCAGATCTTTAAGGCAAAGACCACTGCTGCTAGTTCTAGATCGTGGGTCGGATAATTCTTCTCGTACTCCTTCAGTTGTCTGGAGGCATACGCGATTACTTTACCATTCTGCATCAATACACATCCCAGTCCATTCTTCGAGGCGTCGCTATAGACCGAGAATCCTCCAGTTCCCGAGGGTATAGCCAGAATAGGAGCAGATGTGAGTCGCTTTTTCAGCTCCTGAAAACTTTGTTCGCAAGCTTCAGACCACTTGAAAGGTACGTTCTTTCTGGTCAAATTCGTCAGAGTCGAGGCAATGCTAGAGAAGTCAGCTATGAACTTACGGTAATATCCCGCAAGTCCTAGAAAACTTCGGACCTCGGTCGGAGTAGTTGGTCGTGGCCAATTGTTCACGGCTTCAATCTTACTCGGGTCCACGGAGATTCCACTCCCGGAAATCACGTGTCCCAATAAAGCTACTTGCTCAAGCCAAAATTCGCATTTCTTGAATTTGGCGTAGAGCTGTTTCTTACGCAAGATTCCTAAGACGATTCGTAAGTGACTCTCATGTTCTTCTTTCGTCTTAGAATAGATCAGAATGTCGTCAATAAAGACGATTACGAAGCGGTCGAGATAGTCTTTAAAGACTCGGTTCATAAGATCCATAAAAGCAGCAGGGGCATTAGTCAGTCCGAAAGGCATAACCAGAAACTCGTAATGGCCGTACCTCGTACTGAACGCGGTTTTAGGAACATCTACCTCCCTGATCTTCAACTGATGGTATCCCGAACGGAGGTCAATTTTCGAGAAGACCGTGGCACCCTGTAATTGGTCGAACAGATCATCGATCCTCGGCAATGGATATTTATTCTTGATCGTGATCTTATTCAGTTCCCTATAGTCGATGCATAGTCGCATCGACCCGTCTTTCTTCCGTACGAATAAAACCGGCGCTCCCCATGGCGAAAAACTGGGTTGGATAAACCCTTTCTGCAGCAAGTCCTCTAGTTGCTCCTTCAACTCCTTCAGTTCGTTTGGCGCTAGGCGATAAGGAGCTTTAGAAATTGGGGCGGACCCCGGCATCAGATCTATCGTAAACTGTATTTCTCAATCAGGGGGTAACCCCGGGAGATCATCGGGAAATACCTCAATGTACTCATTAACTATCGGCACATCCTTCAGTTCTGGCTGAGGTAACTCCTCTGCCCTCACCGCATATACTAGATAAGACTCACAACCGGATCTCAACAGTCGTTGAGCCTTCAGCGCAGAGATTTGCGGAATACGATTTAAAGTAGTTTTTCCCGAAAAAGTGAACACCTCTTCTTCGGGCAGTTGAAATTTTACGACCTTCTTGTTACAATCTATGATGGCTCCATATTTCGAAAGCCAATCCATCCCAAAAATAACATCATAGTCGTTCATTGGGATCACAATCAGGTCGACGCTCAGATCTCTACCCTCAATGTTAACGGAGCATCCTTCCAGCACTTGGTTAGTGCGCGTCGGATCACCGTGTGGTAAGGTAACTATGTAATTGCATTCAGATAAGGTAGGAGAAACTCCCACATTTTCCACATATTTGGCCGACACGAATGAATGTGTAGCCCCAGAGTCAATTAACACAGAAGTGGGCACGTCATAGATAGTCAACGTACCCGTTACTACGGAAGGATTTGCTTCGGCCTCCTCATTCGTTAGAGTAAAGACCCGTGCTGGCACTCGAGGGGGTCGAATCATCGGTCGGTTCGGAACTTGAGGTACATGTTCGTTACAGTTCCTAGCGTAGTGTCCTATTTTCCCACATCGGAAGCATTGTGGGGTCGGGTTTGGTCTTGGTCCATAGCACGGACCAGAATGGAAACGCCCACACTGTCGGCATTGAGTTGCAGCACCTGAGGGCCGGTTCGCAACGTTAAATGGCCCTTGGTTCGGTCTTGGTCTCCAGTTCAGCTGGCCCGGTTGATTCCCGCGATAATTTGGTCCCTTGCCGAAAAATTGGCGTTTCTGGTTCCCTCCTCCTTGTTGTCCTTCTGTTCTCCGCTTAGCATCCTGCGCCTTTGTAACTCTGCTCTCCGCCTGCTCCGCTAGGATTGCTCGTTCAGCGATACGGGCATAAGTCTTCCCTTCCGTATCGTACATGCTAACGCTTCGGAAGATCTCAGGTTTGAGACCTTCTAGAAAACGCTCGATCTTCAGCTCATCTGTAGCCACTATATGTGGCGCAAACCTCGAGAGCTGCTCAAATTTGCGGATGTAGTCGGCTACGGACATCCCTCCTTGTTTCAGGTTTATAAATTCATTCAGCTTCTGTGCTCTATCAGGTGCGGTAAAGTATTTGCCCCGAAAGAGCGTTTTGAACCTTTCCCAGGTCATCATATTGGGATCCTCAAGCACCTGAGTGGTGTCCCACCAGTAGCCCGCGTTCCCACGTAACATAAAGGTGGCACACGTCACCTTTTCAGTATCAGTCAGGTGGCTAACTCGGAACATATTCTCGATGGTTCTAAGCCAATCCTCCGCATAGGTAGGATCAGCGGCTTCCTCGAAGGCAGGGGGATTTAATCTTCGGAACCTCTCCCCGGCAGCTTCTGCACGTTCTAGGCCAGGGGATGAGTGACGTTCCGAGGAATTTTGACGATGGATGAGATCATTAATCTGATCGGACTGCCGCCGAATCAGATCAGTTAGCTGATGAATGGTAGAGCGGTCCTCATTCGATGGGGATTCGGAACCCGCCCTACGACTAGTTTCACCCGCTTCTCTACGTGTCCTTGGCATTTCTTAACTATTTCTACAATTAGTCATAGAGAGCACATGTATCAAATAACATGTAATCACATACTCAAGAAGTATCTTACAGGCCAGGCTGGTTCTCCAGACTTTTGAGCGACAGTACATGGACAGTCTTCAGAATCTAAAGCCTACGCTCTGATACCACCTGTGGCGACCCTACTTTTCTAATTACGATTAGTGGCGAATTTCCGCAACGTAAGCCGCGGAAGGCCCGTCTAATTAAAACTTTTTCCTAAAATAATATACACTAATATAAAAATACGTCTACATCGTTATCTCTGTACACGGGCCGAAGCCCCAAAAATGTCAAAAGAACCAAAAGTCCTAAAGCCGCTCCACAGGTCGCACCCATGTACCGCCCCGCACTCAAAAGTCCGTGGAGCACCGCCACCAGCCGCCTCAGTCTTGACGCGTATCAGCGTTGGACTTAGTACCTACAACACGTAAACACTGAGCGATTTGCCCAGTAGGTGAATAAAATGCATGTATGCAAGTGTGCACTCAACCCCAATCCCAATATCTCACAACATAATATAATGCACACTCTTTCTTTTCCCCACATTCCTATTTCGCACAACACAGGGCCCTAGGTTAGGCTCGACACCTTCGCGCGCAATAGACTACTGGGAGGCCACCCCCAAGTCTCGCGGCCGCCTACCCAGGTAGTGCACTGGACGATCACGCCAATGGCCTCCTACCGGGTCGCTCCGCACCAAAAGTATACACTGATAGTGCACTGGACGATCACGCCAGTGGCCTCCTATCAGGTCACATCAATATCTCATCCGGCGGTATGCACCTCGGGACGGTCACGCCCGAGTAGACAGATCGATCACGCCTGTCTCCGCCAGGTGCCCAGTGAGCCCAACCTCGACTCCTCTAAGAGTCACCAGTCACAAGCATCTCATTCTACCCCCTACGTCAATATCTCATACCACTACCGTCTCACTACGGTACAACCATCTCTCTCCCTGACGTGATATGCACGTGCCATGCATTTACAAGAAATCTCATATAACATGATTATATTAAATGTATGTAGAACAGATAAAGCACATAAATCATGTAAGTCACGTAAATCATCGAATCACATGGAAACACATAAATTCACATTTGTGTTTACGTATCGTAGATGGATGATCCACCTACCTGTCCTCCCGCTATCGCTAAATAAGAGGTCTGATGAAATCCCTATAAGTCGATCCTCTGAATAAATAAATATTATCATATCAGTATATTTGCTAAACTGTATAAGTTTTTAAGTTCCCGAACTCTAATTATAGAAAACCCTAAAATTTATGAAAACCTAAAAATAATGATATTTCTAAAATAAATAAACCCTAAAGTATTGAAAACCCTAGATATAGCAAAAATTCTAAAATACCGAAAATTTATTAATTAAAACACAATGTCGAAATCTCACAAATGTCGACATCTTATCCCTTAAAATGTCGAGACATATAAAGATGTCGAATTATACAAATGTCGAGACCATCATTTCTTAAAAGTCGACACCACCTAAAATGTCGAGTTCATCAATTAATGTTGAGACCTTGTAAATGTCGAGAACTGAACAATATAAATGTCGAGATGTCCTTGGTTAAAATGTCGAGATCTTTGATAGTTGAGAAAAGAACAAATGTCGAAATCATTAACAATGGCCAATCGAAATATTTTGTTGGGAAGTAAATGTCGAGATCTTACAAATAAATAATGTCGAGATCTATGCCATCCCTTGAAAATGTCGAGACATAGAAATAAATAATATCGAGGTTGAATACTCTATGGTGTCGAGATCTTACAATTAATAATAATAAAAAATGTCGAGATCTGAATCGAAACCTTTATAAAATATCGGGACATAACATAACATACCGAGATCTTACTAATACTGAAATCTATGTCGACATCTTCCTAAAAACACCTCGAGATCTACCTAAAATCCATGATTTCCCAGAAAACCCTAAGACACCCATTTCTGTTCTGAGACCGAAAACCCTAGACATTAAAATAAACATGCTATTCTAATCATCTTAAATGATCACGCTACTTCGGAAAATGACACATCATAACAAATCCTAAATTATATCACCTAAATATTCATAAGCTCAAACCGAACCAAAAGCCTAGGGTTATTTCGAAACCTTTTATGATAAACAAAAACACGTAACTTGAGGGAAATGTAGAATCATATATTCAGTACTATAATTTACGAAATAAGTGTAAGGTATTTACCTTCTCCACTTCGAGTTCCTTGAATTAATTGGTACTTATTAAGCCTAGCGAGAATTTCTTTTGTTTGCTTAACTCTTACTCTCTTTGTTCCTTAGTTTCAACATTTGGATGTGTATGCATATTAGATAAAGATGAAAATCTCGAATTCAAGGAATGATTAGACAAGTTGCTTAGATGACGTTACTTTCTCCATGTTTAAGAAGTGTTTCTTACTTATCTCTAAGTAATTTGGGCCAATAACGTCTTCTTGGGCCTTATTATTAATTATTCTATTCTTATTAATTTGATTGGCCTAATTTATTTGGGTATGATATTATTTTGGGCCATCTTTCCTACTTGAACAAACTCTCAATTGGGCCCGTTCATATACCGAATTCATTAATTTGAAGACTTACAATATTAATTACACCCTAAATCCCGTATCAAAATTTACGGGTATTACACCGACCTCGCAGTGTACCACGGAATCAATTCTCTAAAGATGGCTAGAGAGAACCGAGCCGTCGCGTGGGAGAAACGTGTGTGCGTTCAGTGTATGTGTTTTGTACCTTATGTTGATTTCAAAAATTACTTCTTCTCCTGCTATGGAGCACGAAATTTAGTCTATTTAAAGGCTTGGATTTCGATTTCTAAGTCCCCTAAAGTGTGTATTTTTGCCAAATCTTACTCTCTTTTGAACTCAAAATCCAAACTTAAGGAAACTTGCTATAATTAGAAAACCAACTTAAATACCAAGTCAAACTAAGTATATTTAAATATGATATAAGATTCGAAACTTAATCCTAGAATAATTTCGAAATTTCAATAAATAATATTCCAAATATTTTATTCCATATTTATTGATATCAAATATGCAAATTCCGAAAATACCCTCAAAGCCATATTTCCAAATTAGCGTAAGGTGAAATCCAATTTTATCCTCAAGCCCATCAAGCACTTGGCCAAGCCCAAGTCTTAAAATTAGTTTCATAAGAAGTCCAACTTCGATTCAATAAATAGCCGGAGGCCCATTAAGGCGTGGCCCAAGGCCCATTAAGGCCCAAAATACTTTCTCTCCTTATCAGTACACATTGATGATCCTTTTTAAGCCCGAATCTCTATGTTCGACTCAATCGGCAAGAGAGGAATCGAAGAGCCCGGTAGTTGCCTAGCCAATCCTGCAGTTCCGGACCGTAACCCGATTCGAATGCAAATTTCGACCCAGTCTTTATTCCAGAACCTTACTATAGATTATAGTACTACGTATAAACCCTTTAGTTGTGTCCCAATCGAGTGAGAGCCATGGTCTATGTCAAACTCACTAAACTCGATTCTATGATAAAACGGAGACGAGACAAATTACCAAACTACCATCCATGTCTAACATGAGTTAGTCAATACCTTGGCCAAAGATTTTGTAATTTTCCGTCGCCATCCTCATAGGACACTTATCTCGATTACTTGCGAGACTGTGAATCCGTACTCGGCGGTCTAAGCCCGGCAATCACAAATCGTCATCAAAACCGCATCTGGCCCGCTAACCCATGCAACAGCAATTCGGGTCGAGGCAAACCAGTGACAATCGAGACTTAGAAGTCAACTCTGTCAAAGCCGCCTTTGGTCTAAGGTTCACATAGACTACTATAGTGTTGTAGTCGGTCATTGACACTTCTTGAGTAATAAGTCATGTTCGACCGTACGACTCGTGAGTCAATGTCCATGAAATGATTCAATCTCTTGATTCAATTCGTACCACAAGTTATGACCTCCGCTTCCAAGCGAGATATCGGCACACGATAGGTCATCGAAAAATAAGCCGTGATCGGTTATCTAGCACCTATCTGGAGCCTCAGGCTTACGGACTTTTAATGTTCGAGGTTAAGAGTCCACCGGTGCCTTCCTCTCTCGTGCCCATCAAGAACAGTGACTCAACTCGACACATTTGGATTTGTTCATTTATTGCTTTACTGGATGCTAAGTAAAGAACTCATATATCAATAAACGAACAATGCCTTTCCATAAACACAAGAAAATATTTTGTTACAAAAAGTCGAATGATAAATAAGCTAATGCCCTGCAATCTAATCATTGTATAGCGTTCGAGGGCATATTCCTAATAATCTCCCACTTGCACTCAATGCCATGCGCTGCAGTATCTAATACCCCTCTTTTCGAGATGTCTAGCCAGCACTGCCTGTGATAGAGGCTTGGTGAACGGCCACGTTTTCCGCAGTCGCAATCTTCTGCACGGCTATGTAGTCATTCTCAACGAATCTACGTAATACGTGGTACTTTCTTTTTGTATGTTTGGACTTGCTGTGAGACCTCGGTTCTTTCGCCTGAGCAATAGCGCCAGTATTGTCACACCACAATGGCAATGGCCTATCTGCTACAGGAACGACACCAAGTTCTTCCAAGAACTTTCTTATCCAAACACCTTCCTTAGCTGCCTCTGAGGCTGCTTTATACTCTATTTCGCAGGTGGAATCTGCAGTAGTGCTCTGTTTGGAACTTCTCCAAGACACTGCTCCACCGTTGAGCGTAAAGACGAATCCTAAAGTAGATTTTCGGTCGTCCACGTCAGACTGGAAATCAAAATCCGTATACCCTTCCACTTCCAATCTCCATTACCATAGACCAGCATCATATCCTTAGTCCGTCTGAGGTACTTGAGGATAGTCTTGACTGCTATCCAATATTCCTTACCAGGGTCAGCCTGAAACCAACTGACTACGCTCACACCGTACGCCAAGTCAGGTCGCGTGCAAAGCATCGCATACAAGCCACCAACTGCGGATGCATAGGGGATTCCATTCATCTCCTTCCGCTCCAACTGACTTTGAGGGCTCATAGCCTTGGAAATGTGAGTCCCATGTCGCATAGGCAAGAACTCTTTCTTAGAGTTGTCCATATTATATCGCTTTAGGACATTCTCTAGGTGAAGGGCCTGGGGGAGTCCTAACATACGATTCGCTCGATCTCTATAAAGGCGAATACCCAAGATGTAGGTAGCTTCTCCTCTTTCATGGAGAATTCGGTTGAAAGCCACGCTTTCACCATCGCTAGCATTCCAATATCATTAACTATTAAAAGGATGTCGTCCACGTACAATACGAGGAAAGATATTTTGCTTCCACTGCTTTTCTTATAGACGCAAGCTTCGTCTTCGTTCTTCCAGAATCCGTGGCCCTTGACTGTTGGGAATCCCCGAGGGTCCCCAGACCCACGTTCCTAGAATGGCGGAATTTCAAAATTTTACAGGGTTTCCCGCCTATCCAAGATCGCTTGGCTACAAACACGAGAACGTATTGACATAAAGAGATAAGGGATCAGCCATGATACCTTGTTAAATATCCAATATCTTAATTAATTAAAATACCATATTTAGAATATTTTTAAATATATAATAGCCAATATAAATATATTTAATAATTTTCGAAATTTTTTATCAAATAAAATTCGAAACTTATATATATACGATATATATTATTTAATTCCAAATTAAATAATATTATTTCTCTAAGACAATAATAAAGATTTAAATCTAATTTAAATCATATACTAAATATTCAAAATCCAATATTTTATTTCAAAAATATCTCGTGAGGTGAAAATTCCATTTTACCCCTCACTAGTCAAACTTATTATTTTCGGCCGATAAGGGTTTTTGCCAAGCCCCAAACGCTAATGTCTCAATATAGGACCTACCCTTGTCTCTCTCTCTAATGATGACGTTGTGTCGGTTGCCCTTTTTAAGCCCGACTCTCTTGGTTCGTTTCAACCGGCCTAGGAGGTATCTAGGAGTTCGGTATTCAACTAGCCAGCCCCGTGGTACCGAACAGATCCCAAGTTGAGGACGAATTTGATCTAATCATAATCCACGAACCGACTATAGATTTTCGTCATACGTATAAACCTTTTACGTTTGTCCCGATCGAGTGAAAGCCACGCATTTACAGAACTCGACTCTATGTCGTTTATGTCGGTGAAAATACCTAAACTGCCCTCCACGACTATCGCGAGTCAAATGTATGCTCTGCCCAGAGACTTGGATAAATTCCCGCACATTAAACTTGCCATAGCACGTTCACCTCAAATTAATCGAGACCGCTCTGCAGTTCAACCGGCAATTGCATCGAAAAGTCAAGACCGCATTTCGCCGCTGACCCATGCCACCGGCAAGACGGGCCTAGCAAACTAGTAACAAGTCAAGACCTCAAGACCAACCCCAAGTTAACCCTTTCGGTCTAAGGTTCACGCATACTACTACAGTCAATCGATCGATCAAGGACAATCCAAGCGTGTGATTGTTCGATTACGAGTCAGTGTCCAAATACAGATAATCCCCTGATTCATCTTGTATCATTGTCATGTGCTCCAACTTCCCAAGTGAACGGTTGGCACAACCGTATTAGACCCATCGACAAACAAGTCGTACTTGTCAATCCAGTCACCCTACTGGAGACTTAGACTTGTGGACAATTTTAATATTGTAGTATCTCAGCTTACAGGTGCCCCTCTCTGTCCCCACAGAATCAGTAACTGAACTGCTAATATTTGGGTTTTATTAATTTGTCTTATTCACCCAGACTGCAAGGTGAAATCTTTTGACTAATTAATAATTTGCCTTTTAATTTATTCATCGAATAATAAATTAATTTTGAATAATATCATTCCATTAATAGAAGTAATCAAATTACATCACTAAACACTACAAAATTACCGAATTGCCCTCGTACTCCAGTCATCGTACGGCATCTAGGGCATATACCTCAACAATCTCCCACTTGCACTAATGCCACGCACTATCATATCTTGACCCCATTCTATCGAGGTGTCAATAGATCACTACCTGTTTTAGTGGCTTCGTGAACGGGTCCGCTGCATTCTCTACAGAGGCCATTTTCTGCATGGCTATCGAGCCGTTTCCAACAAACCCACGTAGCATGTGGTATTTTCTCTCTATGTGTTCGGATTTACTGTAAGCACGTGGGTCTTTAGCTTGTGCAATAGCCCCGCTGTTGTCGCACCACAATGGCAGCGGGCGATCCACGATGCTAGGTACCACCTGTAGTTCCTCCAAAAACATACGTATCCAAACACCCTCCTTGCTAGCTTCTGAAGCTGTACTCCGCCTCAGTGGTGGAATCTGCAGTCGTCCTTTGCTTGGAACTTTTTCAAGACTCTGCCCCACCGTTGAGCGTAAAGACAAAACCCGAAGTAGACTTCTGGTCATCCATATCTGATTGGAAGACCGAATCTATATATCCATCTACTTCTAAGGTACTTCAGAACAGTCTTTACTGCCGCCCAATGTTCCTTACCAGGGTTAGCCTGAAACCTACTCACTACGCTCACAACGAACGCTATGTCCGTTCGCATGCAAAGCATCGCGTACATCAGGCTACCCACGGCTGAAGCATAGGGGACTCCACTTATCTCTTATCTTTGTACCTCATTCTGAGGGGACATAGCCTTTGAGAGATGAATCCCATGCCTCATAGGTAGGAACCCTTTCTTAGAGTCGTCCATCTTAACCCTTTTAAGGACATTATCTAAGTAAAGGGCCTGAGACAAGCCTATTGACCTTTTTGCCCTATCTCTAAATGGGCAAATTCCTAGATTATAGGTCGCTTCTCCCAGGTCTTTTATAGAGAATTCGGTCGAAAGCCAAGCTTCGACTTCTGGAGCATCCCAATGTCGTATCCTATCAAAAGGATATCATCTACGTACAATACTAGAAACGACATCTTACTCCCACTAGCCTTTCTGTAAACACAGGGCTCATCTTCATTCTTTATAAATCCGTAGTTCTTCGCCACTTAATTGAACCGAAGATTCCAACTCCTTGAAGCCTGTTTCACTCCATAAATTGGACAGATTCATCTTGCACAGTATTCGAGCATCTGCTTTTGACGTAAAACTTTTGGGCTGCCCATAGAGATCTCCTTCTGGAGGAATCCATTCAGGAAAGCGGTCTTTACGTCCATCTGTCAGATCTCATAGTCAAAGTGTGCTGCTATAGCAAGCATGATTCGAATGGACTTTATAATTGCGACAGGTGAGAAAGTTTCCTCATAGTCAATTCCCTCTTTCTGATTATACCCTTTCGCACAAGCCTAGCTTTGTACGTCTCCACCTGTCCATTAGATCCAATCTTTTTCTTGTAGATCCATTTATTGCCAATTGGTCTAAAACCATTAGTCCGGTCTAGAAGAGTCCAAACTAGGTTTGTGTGCATCGAGTCCATTTTGGCCTGCATAGCCTCAAGCCACTTGAGGGAGTCTATACCAGCAATTGCCTAGTCGTAGGTGACGAGATCGTCCCCGACGCATCCCTGAGTTGCAGCATCCCCATTCTCGACTTAGGTGACGGGATCGTCCCCGATGCATCCCTCACTCGCAGCATCCCATGCTCGACGTGTACTATACCATATCTCTCAGGCATATGAGATATCCTACTGGACCTGTGCAATTGCGGCAGAGCCGGGTTTTTTGGAACGTCATCTAACGACTCTAGAATAGGAGTCGATTCGTCCTCTAACTCTCTTAGAGTTATTTCTCGTCCTTTACCGCCTTCGCCTACGAATTCTTCCTCCAATAAAGTAGCGCGTAAAGTGACGAACACCCTGCGTTCGTCTGGGACGTAGAAGTAATACCCCATTGAGTCCCGGGGGGTATCCAACGAATCTCGCCATGATCTTGATTCAAGCTTATCTGCCATCAAATTTTTCTCAAAGGCGGGGCAACCCCAGACCCTGATGTGATTCAGACTCACCTTACGATTATACAAAGCCTCGTAAGGAATCTTGTCGGCAGAGCGGGTAGGTATCCTGTTAAGGATATAGGCCGCTGTTTTTAAGGCATATTCCAACATCGAAATGGGGAGATCTGTATAACTCATCATCGACCGAACCATATCTAAAGCGTTCGGTTTCTCCGTTCGGCCACGCCATTCAATTGCGGCGTGCCTGGCGGGGAAAACTGTATAATGATGCCATTTTCTCTAATAAATGCATCAAACTCAAGGCTCATGTATTCGCCGCCTCGATCTGACCGAACGGCTTTAATGAACTTTCCAGTTTGCTTCTCCACTAATGCTTTATACTCTTTGAACATTTCAAGAGCTTTGGAGTTTTGTCTCATCAAATAGACATTCCCGTAGCGGGAGAAATCGTCCGTGAACGTTATGAAGTAGCGGCAATTACCTCGGGCCGTTACTTTAAATGGTCCGCATACGTCAGTGTGGATCAAACCCAACACTTCTGTGGCCCTAGTGAAAGTCCCTGTGAAGGGCGACTAAGTTATTTTCCCTAAGATGCAAGACTGAAAGATAGTAATCGGGCCGTTCGCACTGTGCTAATCAGACCGTCCTTTTCCATCTGTTCAATCTTCGCTTCTGCTGCGTGACCTAGTCGTAAGTGCCACATGTATCGATCGTTCGACCCAGTCGATGATTTGGTGATTGCATTTACAGTTTTTACATTGCCTTTTAAGTTGACGTAATATAAACCATTTATTAACGTCGCACTTCCAACATTTTCATTTCCAAAATAAATATGGCAAACATTATCAATGAATCGAAACTCATAACCCAGTCTGCTCAAAACAGGAATCGAAATAATGTTTTTAAGTCCCTTGGGCAAAACCAAAACGTCAGAAAGTTCTAAACAATGTAATGACGATAAGACGAAGGTCTTCGATCCCATGTGTGTAGCTGGTACAGTATGTCCACTACCTACGTTGATGGAGACCTCGCCAGTTCGAAGCTTCCTACTTCGTTCTATACCTTGGTTCAAAACACAAATGTGGGAACTAGCCCTGAGTCAAGTATCCACGAAGTAGAATACACAGAACAATTAGCTTCAAAAACTAATTGTCTTGCTGAGGCGTCAGACGCCTCCAGCTTCGGACATTCACGCTTCCAATGGCCCAGCTACTGGCAAAGGAGGCACTTATCCGTGGGCTTTGCGCCCGACCTTTCGACCTTGTTGGTCTTCGTCTTCTTGTCGACTCTACCCTTGGCCATACCTGTCTTGTTCGACTTCTTCTTCGATCCCTTGGACCTATAAGTCGAAACAAGCATAAAGGCGTGCACCTTCGCTGAATCTTCAACCCACTTATCGTGGAGTACAATCTTCTCATTAGTGGATTCAGCTTTGGGCAATTTTGGCTCCTTAATGTCCAAGACATAATTCAGTTTTGCTAATTTGAAGACAATCCTCAAACTTCTGAGCCAGTCTACATAGTTCAGTCCCACCAAACAATGTTTCTCCAAGAGTGTAATTAATGGGTTTGTCATCGTAACTAATAGAGAAGAAAATAAAGTGCAGAAAATAAACAGATAGTTAGGATTTGTAGTGTTTAATCAGACTAAATTAGGACTTTAAATTTTGTCTGACTCCCACTATTTTTCTCGAAACCCTTTCTCCCGGTAGGCATTTCGGAAACCTTGTTGAGTGGTTTCATAGTGGCGTTGAGTTCCCCGCGCCACAACAAACTAGCCTCAACTTAACAGCTTATTGGCTCGTTTGGTTAGGCGAGGTCGTGCCCCACACGTTTCTGTCACACAGAAGATTGAACGTCTTCGTCTTAGCCAGGGTCCCTCAGCCGTAACTCGGAACATATTGGGAATGACTGTCCAAGTGCAACTATCAACGTCCTGCTCACCTTCCAATTTTCCGTAAACTTCATCGCCTCGTAGGATAACTCTTTATAGAGAAGAGTGGTCGGTGAGTAGCAATTCATAATTGCATCCAAACTTGTTCACGCAAAGACGGAGGTTTTGGCGCCGTAACTCGGTCAACCGCAACCGTACCCCTAAACATTTTTGGACTTGATAGAAGACAGGAGCCTAGCCCATTTACTCAATTGATATTAAAAGGTCTAACCTCGGAAGAATCCTCACAGTTTTAGCACGAGCACATTATGCACATTATTACGTTCGAAACCAACACCTAGATAATGGACTTTAATAGTGAACCTAGTTTTAACCTATTAAAGTAAATGTGAATGATCGGCGATATTCCTTGTTCTATCCTAATTGTACAAATTAAGACTCTACGTCTTCGGGCTTTGCTCGAACGGACGCCTCAGCTACTAGCTCGTTCATTCGGGTTCCTCTCGATCGACACTCGTACGGCCGTCATAACAAAACTACAATAGCCTATGACGGGGAATCTATCCCTAATAAAACCGCCAGTCTTATATAATAAAAACTGTAAAGACAACCGGGGGGGGCCTTGTCACCCTTAACATATCACCCGGAAAAAAGCAGAACATAATCCCCAATCAATCACCACGTTATTCAAATAACATGCATCACGACAAATTTAACACATTTCCGAGCCGGAATCGAATTTTTGGCTTTTAAATGGGCGGGCCTAGCCTATGTATATTGGGCCGTAGGATGGGCTGGACCAGGCCTATCGGGTCTGTGTTGGGGATGCTCGCGCCATGCGCGCTACCAGCCCCATGACGCGCGCACCATGCGGCCTGCCCCGATCCGCGCGGTCATACCTACTTTCCGGGCATCCACGTGCGGCTTTCCCGAGCGCCGCGTGCACCCACGCGTGTGGCCCGTGCCTCTCGTGCCGCATGCCCTGCGTGTGGTCAGACCTATGCGCCGCGCTCCACGTGCGGCCAGCCCGTCTTGAGTCGCTCACCGCGTGCGCCTTGCGCGCCGGCTGCCCGTATTTCGTGCGCACTATGCGCATGGCTAGGAGCAGGCCGCACGCTGCGTGCAGCCCCCTTGAGTCGCGCACCGCATGCGATTAGACGCAGCCCCGCCCGCCGCACTTGCGGGCTGCCCGGGCGCCGTGTGCGCCATGCGTGCGGCTAAGGCTTTCGGGATTTTTGTGGCCTTTTGTCATAGTCCCGTGACATTAACCGAGCCAATGGATCTGATACCACTGTTGGGAATCCTCGAGGGTCCCCAGACCCACGTTCCTAGAACGGCGGAATTTTAAAATTTTACGGGGTTTCCCGCCTATCCAAGATCGCTTGGCTACAAACCCGAGAACGTATTGACATAAATAGATAAGGGATCAGCCATGATACCTTGTTGAAATCTCTCGACGATGGCTAGCTTCGGATCCTTCGAATCCCAGAGGCGTAGTGCCCCTCTCCTACGCCAAAAGCACACGAATGGGACGCCTTCTTTGCGCAAGATCGTCACGCCGCACCTCACTAACGTCGCAGCTGTTCTTGCAAGTGCGGCAGGCCAAGAACGAGCTGCTTGCTGCTTCCGAGAGAGAGAGTGCGAGGGAGAAAGTGGTGAGCGGAGGAAACTCTTAGTTTTTCCTCTCTTTAGCTTTTATTTCATAAATTGTGATTTTCCACTTATTTAGGATCTCGAAAATCCTTAGTTATATCACTTAGGATTGGCCAAAAATAGGTTGGGGTGGTAGGAGAAAAATCCTCAGACCTCCCCTTTTACCAAGTCTTCGTTTTACCAAGTAACGAATTCCAAATTCAAACTTTTAATTAATTAATTAAATATCCAATATCTTAATTAATTAAAATACCATATTTAGTATATTTTTAAATATATAATATCCAATATAAATATATTTAATAATTTTCGGAATTTTATCTAATAAAATTCGAAACTTATATATATATCCGATATATATATTATTTAATTCCAAATTAAATAATATTATTTCTCTAAGACAATAATAAAGATTTAAATCTAATTTAAATCATATACTAAATATTCAATATCCAATATTTTATTTCAAAAATATCTCGTGAGGTGAAAAGACCATTTTACCCCCCACTAGTCAAACTTAGTATTTTCGGCCGATCAGAGTTTTTGCCAAGCCCCAAACCCTAATGTCTCAATATAGGACCTAGCAGTTCGGTATTCACCTAGCCAGCCCTGTGGTGCCGAACAGGGTATTCACCTAGCCAGCCCTGTGGTGACGAACAGATCCCAAGTTGAGTACGAATTTGATTTAATCATAATCCACGAATCGACTGTAGACTTTTGTCATACGTATAAACCTTTTAGGTTTGTCCCGATCGAGTGAAAGTCACACATAGTCAAACTTACAGAACATGACTCTATGTCATTTATGTCGGTGAAAATACCTAAACTGCCCTCCACGACTATCGCGAATCAGTTGTATGCTCTGGCCAGAGACTTTGATAAATTCCTGCACATTAAACTTGCCATAGGACGTTAACCTCGAATTAATCAAGACTGTAAATCCCGCTCCGCAGTTCAACCGGCAATTGCATCGAAAAGTCAAGACCGCATTTCTCCGCTGACCCATGCCACCGACAGACGGGCCTAGCAAATTAATAAAAGGCAAGACCTCAAGACCAACCCCAAGTTAACCCTTTCGGTCTAAGGTTCACGCATACTACTACAGTCAATCGATCGATCAAGGACAATCCAAGCGTGTGATCGTTCGATTATGAGTCAGTGTCGAAATACAAATAATCCCCTGATTCATCCTGTATCATTGTCATGGGCTCCCACTTCCCAAGTGAACGGTTGGCACAACCGTATTGGACCCATCGACAAACAAGTCGTACTTGTCAATCCAGTCACCCTACTGGAGACTTAGAATTGTGGACTATTTTAATATTGCAGTATCTCAGCTTACAGGTGCCCCTCTCTGTCCCCACAAATCAGTAACTGAACTGCCAATATTTGGGTTTTATTAATTTATCTTATTCATCCAGACTGCAAGGTGAAATCTTTAGACTAATTAATAATTTGCCTTTTAATTTATTTATCGAATAATAAATGAATTTTGAATTATATCATTCCATTAATAGAAGTAATCAAATTACATCACTAAGCACTACACAATTACCAAATTGCCAACGTACTCCCAGTCCTCGTACGGCATCTAGGGCATATACCTCAACAATCTCCCACTTGCACTAATGTCACGCACTATCATATCTTAACCTCATTCTATCAAGGTGTCGATCGAGCACTGCCTGTGGTAGTGGCTTCGTGAACGGGTCCACTGCATTCTCTATATAGGCAATTTTCTGCATGGCTATCGAGCCATTTTCAACAAACCCACGTAGCACGTGGTATTTTCTCTCTACGTGTTTGGATTTACTGTGAGCACGTGGTTCTTTAGCTTGTGCAATTGCCACACTGTTGTCGCACCACAATGGCAGCGGGCGATCCACGATGCTAGGTACCACCTGTAGTTCCTCCAGAAACTGGCGTATCAAAACACCCTCCTTGCCAGCTTCTGAAGCTGCGATGTACTCCGCCTCAGTGATGGAATCTACAGTCGTGATTTGCTTGGAAATTTTCCAAGACACTGCCCCACCATTGAGCGTAAAGACAAAACCCAAAGTAGACTTTCGATCATCCACATCTGATTGGATGTCCGAATCTCTATATCCATCTACTTCTAATTCAACTTGGCCATAAATCAATATCAAGTCTTTAGTCCGTCTAAGGTACTTCAGAACTGTCTTTACTGCCGCCCAATGTTCCTTACCAGGGTTAGCCTGATGCCTACTCACTACGCTCACAGCGTACGCTATGTCCGGTCGCGTGCAAAGCATCGCGTACATCAGGCTACCCACAAGTGAAGCATAGGGGACTCCACTCATCTCTTGTCTTTGTACCTCATTCTGAGGAGACATAGCCTTTGAGAGATGAATCCCATGCCTCATAGGTATGAACCTTTCTTAGACTCATTAGTGGACCTTTGGGTTACCAACTCCTTGAAGCCTGTTTCAATCCATAAATGGACCGATTCAGTTTGCACACTTTTCGAACATCTGCTTCTGACGTAAAACCTTTGGGTTGCTCCATATAGATCTCCTCTTAGAGGAATCCATTCAGAAAAGCGGTCTTTGCGACATGTGAGAAGGTTTCCTCATAGTCAATTCCCTCTTTCTGACTATACCCTTTCGCTACAACTTTGTACGTCTCCACCTGTCCATCAGATCCAATCTAGATCCATTTATTGCCAATTGGTCTAAAACCATTAGGCAGGTCTACAAGAGTCCAAACCTGGTTTGTGTGCATCGAGTCCATTCGGCCTGCATAGCCTCAAGCCACTTGAGGGAGTATGTACCTGCAATTACCTGGTCGTAGGTGACGGCATCATCCCCGACGCATCCCTCAGTCGCAGCATCCTCATGCTCGACGTGTACCATACCATATCAGGCATATGAGATATCCTACTGGACCTGCACAATTGCGGCTGAGCGGAGTTTTCTGGAACGTCGTCTAGTGACTGGAATAGGAGTCGATTCGTCCTCTAAATCTCTTAGAGTTATTTCTCGTCCTTTACCGCCTTCGCCTACGAATTCTTCCTCCAATAACGTAGCGCGTAAAGTTACGAACTGCATAGAATGGGCTAAGTTAAATATGTGAATAAGGCCCAATAAATTAAAGGGCTATACTTACCACTTAAATGAAGCCCAAGCCATAGAATGATGATATGTATTAATGTTGCTTAACCTCAAGGCAACATAACGTCACCTACATATCTTTATATTCTCATTTTCCAACCCAATGACATGACAAGCATATATATCTCTACAAATTAATCCACGAAAGCTTCAACTGCATAAGAACAAAGAAACTAAAATAATAGAAAAGAGAAACGCTTCATTAAGGGCAAAAGGAAACTTCGATAATCCAAGCCTTAGCAAAATCTGTTCCAAGAGTGAGTTAGGTAAACTGTCTCTTCTATCTTATAGATGTTATATGTATCAATATTTTGAAGTTGCGTTATACCCCATACGGTTATAGATTATGTTTTCGGAAGAATGCTAAGTACCGAAGTAACTTAAATGAGTTCATTATATGGCTAAAGTAAACCTTACGAGGTTTGTAGGATGTTAAAGGTTTAGGTTAGAATTTTTGACTTTCGATATTATTATGTTAGGACATGCGGGTGTATCCTAAGGTGGTTTCGATGGTAGAACATGAGTTGAAACACTGTAATTAGCTAACCGAAACCCTCAACTTTAGTAAATTTTCAGCATGAAGGTTTTGGCTTTGAAACATCCTTAAAATTGAATTTAGATGTACCATTTTCTGGGTTAGGAATAGTTTTTAGAGATAAACATGAGCATATACGAGTTTTGGTAATTTTATATTAATCATTGTTCTTTAGGGTTTTGAAAGTATGATAAATCGGGCGATTGGAGGACTTAGAATTCGGCCATTTTGAATTAGACAACATAACTTTCGATCCAAACCTAGGTTGAATAGAACAAATCGGATGATTTGATGTTATTTGAACACGACGAAAGTAGGTCTCAAGTGTAACAATCGGCCGACTCTGGAAATGCATTTGGAGTAATCGGGCGAAACGATAGAACTCTGCGATTTGAGGGCCATGCCATGCAATCGGACAATTTCAGCATGTGAACACCTTCAGTCGGGCGAAACTCATTTTTGGCACATGGAATCGGCCGATTCAAGGGTTAAGCCATTGGATGATTTTGACTTATGAATATCTCCGATCGGGCGATTCTTGAAACGGCGAAACTTGTTCCATGTACTAACAAATCGGGCGATGCTATGACACAGGAAGAATCGGACGATTCCCAGGCTTAATTAATAAGATTTCGCCGAGCCATATAAAATATTAATTTATTAGATAGAATCGGACGAGGTGATCATAGAATAAACGTTGAAATCGAGTGTTGACTTAACTTAGACTAGTATTAAAATATAATAATTTTATATTAGTACAATTTGAGGACTAATATAGATCCTAATACTATTATTTTGTGCTCAGAGGTCCAAAATATTAGGGAGTTACCAGTTGCTAACCTGAGGAGGACAAGTAGGTGAAACTTCATCTACGACACGTAACCCTTTTAAGTGAATTATTATGTGATACTTATGTGCTTACATGATTATGTGGTTTAATTATTTATGTGAATTTGATGAATTATGCGATTTCATGAATTATGTGCTTCACATGTATTTAATATTTTTGCACGTTATGAATATGTTTTGTGCACTACACTTGCATACCACGTCATTGCGAGGGAGTTGAGTACCGTGCGAAACAGTAACGTATGAGGTGTCGTCGAGGTGAGAGGATTGACCGTGGTAACACGGTGGCACCTTACGGTGTCAATGAGTGGGATAGGTTATGTTGATTTTGGCAGTCGACTCGTGGTAGAGTTTGAGGATAGTACTAGCGCACCTTACAATACTGTCGAGACCTCTCTTTAGAGGGTCTACGGCCCGTGTATAATAATGACGATTAGCAAATATTTTGATGCAATATATTTTATTTTAAGAAAAGTTTTTGTTAGACGGGTCTTCCGCGACTTACGTTGCGAAAATCCGCCACAATTAGTATTAGAAAGTGAGGGTCGCCACAGTTTCTCTCAAGCAGCATAGTAATGATGTTCGTCATCGCAGTAAATAGAAAGAAACGTAAAGCTGCAGAAAATAAAGATCTAATTAGGTTTATCTTATTATTCATCAAGCGCAAACAAGACTTTTCGTTTCGCTTGACTCCAACTATTTTTCTCAAAAATCTATCCTCCCGAGAAGAGTTTAGAAAACCTCGTTGAAAGTTTCATACTAGAGTTGATGTCCCCGACTCGACTAGACTTGCCTTAGCCTTTAACGCAATATGTGGCTCATCTAATCTTATCGAAGTCACGTCACACGCGAACTTATCCAATAAGAGTTTCAACTATCTTTGTCTCAGTCATTGACCCTCATGGCTAACCCTGCACGCCCCGCGCAGATTGCGCTTGAATCTTAATGGGTATAACTGCCTAAGTGTGACCTATCAACTTATGCTCAAATCGCACAGAATGTACAGCCCCTTGCTGCCATACGAGTCGTGGGGGTGGACTGGTATGACGAGCGGCGTCAAAGATGCATCCGAGACGCTAACACTGGGGCGGGATATACGACGCCAACTTACTCGGAACAAATCGCGAAACTCTCAATGCTAGACATCTCAAGCATTATAGGATGTGGGATGAACTGCATAGAATGATGCAAAGGACGGAAGTAGGCATCAAGGCCAAAAAGGCAAATATTCTCACTGCTATGACTCCTTCAAAGCAAAGTCGGAGGAGAGTCTACACGAAGTATATCAAAGATACCTCACCCTTCTTAACGAGATGAGGAAAATAGAAATCTCTAAGACAAACATGGAAACTGCCCTCAGACTGGAAAATTTATCCACTCAACTCAGGCAAAACAAAGATTTGGAGGAATTGGATATCCATGCAGTCTTTGATAATCTCGTCCAACACGAGGAAGATATCTGCGAGATTCAGAAGGAGCAAAAGGGCAAGCAGATTGAAGACACCGTTGCCCTAGTCTCAAAGAAGCGTGGAACAAAGCCTCGCAAAGAAAAGATCGTTAGGCCTCCCTCCCCATCAGAGTTAGAAGAAGATTCGGAGTCAGATGCTGAGCCAAGCATAAAAGCACTGGGGAAACAATTGGCTTTAATCGGAAAATTGATGAGCAAGACGTACTTCAAAAAGAAATCCTCATCTTCGGCCAACCGACTTCAGACCTCAAGCTCTAAAAATAAAGAACGTGCACCAGAGAGCTCCGAAATCAAGAACATCAAAGAGACCAACAAATGCTTCAACTGTGGCAAGCCTGATCATTTTGCCAGAGAATGCACTCTTCCCAAGAAGAGAGATGCTAATTACTACTCCAGAAAGCTTCAACTCTCAAAGCAGAAGGAAGCTGGAGTAGCCCTCATGGCAGAGCAGGATCACTGGCTCGAAGACACGTCCAATTCCGGAGAGGAGAACTTAGCCCTTATGGCCGCCTGGACAACACCTCGGACACCGACCTCAAACCAGACGGACGATGACGACGCATCAACCTCATCACGAGAGGTAGTCTCTCCTTCCACATTATTGACCATGTTAGAATCGTATAACATAAAATACACTAACATGAAACGTGAGCAGAAAAGTATAAAGGAAGTAGATGACAAACTTCTAAGTCTCAGGAGAAGATTATTAGTCTCGAATCAGAACTCAGAAGCTCTAGTACTAAAATAGAAGAACTCACTAAGAGCCTACATTCTAGGGAGACTATTCAACCTCAAATGGGGCAGCATAATGAAAAGATTAAAGAATTAGAAGATAGGCTAGCAAATAACTACAATTGCTTGGTTAGGAATCTCAATGAGAAATCCACCCTCAATTGTAGGATAACCAAAGCTACCACTAAGATCACTAACTTGGAAGCTGAATTAGGAATATCGAATGCAAAAATTAGTGAACTTAGTAAAGAACTTGATGCCTGTCAAACCGCTAAACTGACGGTAGAAAATAATTATGCTCTCTTAGGCGAGGAACATAAGAAATTATATGCTAAAATCAAGAAATTATAAGATCTCTTTGTGAAAAGGGCGCACAATGATCAAACTATATTTTTGAATCAGCCTAAGGACTTAGATTTCTATGACTATACATATGGCTTGGGCTATGAGAACCCACGTAACCTGAAGAAAGTTGACTGCAAACAACTTTATGATATCTCGTACTTGGATCTCGTACTAACTTCTCTCATAAAATTTACTAACGCAAAAGTAATCTATGAAGAAGAAGAAGCCAAGAGACAAGCCAATACTAAGGTTGAGATTCCCTTTTCTTACATCGAACTGAATCAACGCGACAAAACTTGGGTACCTCCCAAGGGCTGGAGCCTTGAAACAGTCGATTTACGTGAAGATCATTCTAAAATTGAGGAAGTTCAAACTCATCATTCTGAAAATTCTCTCTACATCCCTCCCATAGTTAAGAAAATAGAGGAGTTAAGAGTCAACTTAGAAAAAGAAAGAAAGGATTTTGAAGCTGAAAAGAAAAAATTCCGAAAAGAGATGAAAATCTCAAAACTTCATCTATCTCAAAAGCCATTTCTCACGCTTCTTAACAACGGAAAATATCATTCTGCGACACACATGGTGAGCACTGATGCCTTGAAGGTTGAGCGATTTCTTGAAGGACTGAGGCCAGAACTATATCGAGATGTAAGCATGGCAAAAGTCGACGGCACAAGTTATGCTCGGATTGCCGAGCGGGCTATGATGGCCGAGCAAGCTGAGATGAGGATTCTCCGTGCACAAGAGGCTCGGCGCAAATTCCAACAAATTCGAACTCAAGAAGGAGGTAGATATGATAAGAAGAGGGGTGTGCAATCCTTTAATCGACGACATGTATTCCAAGCAGGGCAAGGACCTCGACAGGAGGATCAGAGCAAGAGAATGAAGTTTAATCAAGGCCCGGTACCCAATATCATTCCTAGATGCTCGGCTTGCGGTAATTGTCATACCGAAGTGTGCCGTTTCGGGAACAGGACTTGTTTTAAGTGCGGCAAGGCCGGGCATATCGCCACAGCATGTCCAGAGCAACCAAATGATAATCAGAGGAAAGCACCAGCAAGAGTTTTTGCCATGACGGGTTCGCCCACGGACGCAGACCCATCGGTGATCACGGGTAAACTCCTAATCTCTATGACATTCTTCAACACGTGTTGTTTGACTCTGGTGCCACGCATTTATTTGCATCAGTAGATTATGTGAATAAGCTCAATAGGGGACTAGAACTTTCTGAAGTTTCGTATTATGTGACTACTCCTACTGGGCATTCCGAAGAAACAAATAGAGTCTTGCAAATGTTACCTATTATCATTGAAGGGAGAGAATTATATGCAGATCTGATTGTCCTTGCAATGAATGAGTTTGATATTATCCTTGGAATGGACTGACTGTCGAAACATCGGGCGACTGTCGATTGTTCAACAAAGACAGTAACATTTCGGCTACCAAATGAGGAAACATTTTCTTTCAAAGCTGTTGTGAAATCTCCAAATCTTACAATGATATCGGCAGTGAAAGCTATGCACTTATTGAAGTGTGGCTGTGAGGGATACATAGTAAGCATTATGAGCCTTGAAGGGAAGCCATCACCAAAAATAGAGGAAGTACCTGTTGTTTGCGAGTATCCGGACATTTTTCCAGATGATCTTCCAGGGCTGCCGCCAGACCGTGAAATTGAGTTCGCCATTGAGTTAGAGCCCGGAACAGCCCCGATTCCTAAGACACCATATCGAATGGCCCCGCTCGAATTGAAGGAGCTAAAAGCTCAGTTGCAGGAATTGCTTGATAAAGGCTTTATACGACCCAACTTTTCTCCTAGGGGAGCACCTGTTTTGTTAGTCCGCAAAAAGGATGGATCGATGCATTTGTGTATCGACTACCGGGAACTGAATAACAAGACAATCAAGAACAAATACCCTCTGCCCCGGATCGATGATCTATTTGACCAATTGCAAGGAGCGTCTGTATTTTCAAAAATTGATCTGCGATCCGGATATCATCAACTAAAGATAAAGGAAGTGGACATTCAAAAGACGGCGTTCAATACGAGATATGGCCACTATGAGTTTCTTGTTATGCCATTTGGAGTTACAAATGCACCAGCGGCATTCATGGACCTGATGAATCGGGTATTTGAAGAATTCATTGATAAATTCATCATTGTATTTATCGATGACATCCTAATATATTCAAAAACAAGGGATGATCATGGTGAACACTTGCGAGCAGTATTGCAGACATTGAGGCAGAAGCAGCTATACGCAAAGTACAAGAAATGTGAATTCTGGCTCGATCAAGTAGCATTCCTCGGCCATGTTATCTCAGCTGCTGGAGTATCAGTAGACCCTAGCAAGGTCGAAGCTGTTACTAATTGGAGCAGACCAACGACTCCTTCAGAAGTGCGAAGTTTCCTTGGCCTAGCGGGTTATTATCGAAGATTCATCGAAGGATTCTCAAAAATTGCAACCCCATTGACAAGGTTGACAAGGAAGGGTATTCCATTCATTTGGAATGAAGATTGCGAACGAAGGTTTCAAGAACTTAAACAACGACTAATAACAACACCCATTCTTTCCATCCCCACAACTGATGAAGGATTCGTGATTTATACCGATGCATCGAAGAATGGTTTAGGAGGTGTTCTTATGCAGAATGGTAAGGTGATTGCATATGCATCAAGACAGCTAAAAGAGTACGAGAAGAATTATCCAACGCATGATCTGGAACTGGCTGCTGTAGTGTTCGCATTGAAAATTTGGAGGCATTACCTATATGGAGAGCACTGCGATATCTATACAGACCACAAGAGCTTGAAATACATATTCACATGAAAGGAGTTAAATATGCGACAGAGAAGATGGTTAGAACTTGTCAAAGATTATGATTGCACTATCAACTGTTAGGATATTTAATAGATTGTGTCAATAGTTTAAGTGTTGGGATTTATTTTGTAATTATCCTTTAGCTTGGGCTTTGGACTATAATGTAATTAGTTAATATTTAGTGTTTGGGCCTTAATATACCTAGGGTTAATGTGGTATATAAGGTTTTACCAACTCCATTTGAAAGATAATCAAAGATCAAAAGGCTTATCCTATTTTTCACACAATACACACACTTGAAGGTGAGATCCTCTCCCTTTTCATTCCATTAAAGCCTCTTTGATTCCTTGTTTGGTGCAATCGGGACCAACAAGTGGTATCAGAGCAAACGTGGATCGATCTGCATTGATTTGAATCCAGTTTCGTTCGATTCCAAGAAAGATCAAAGGTGTTTTTGGATAAAAATCACTTTCGGGCATTTTGAGCTCGTTTTGGGGTATTTATGCTTTGTTTTTGTGTTTAAAACCTTCCCCCAGATCGATTCTATGCCTAAGATGTTTTTAAAATACCTTTGGATCAGTTTTAACGAGTTCTGAGCAAGATTGAAGCAAAATCTTTTCAGAAAAGGACATCTCGGCCATTCTCTGTTTTTGGTCGATTTGACCTATTTCTTGTTGTTTTTAGCTCACAAAATCGGTCGATTATGTGTTTAGGGAAGAATTTCTGAAGTTTAGGATCAAGTTTGAGCGTGTTTGGATGAGATTTGAGCAAGAACGGGACGATTTTCTGGCAAAACGCGTGAAAGCAATGGAACAGTACTAAGATCGTTCTTGACCGCGAAATTTTGTGCTTAATCGTTCAAGTCCGCGAAATTTCCATATCCGCGAAAGTTGATCCCGAGAATTTATCTAAAACCGCGAAACTTTCACTTATACTGCATTTTTCGCAACTGCCTATGTTCAAAACCCGAGAAATTTTAAACCGCGAAACTTTCACTTATACTGCATTTTTTGCAACTGCCTACTTTCAAAATCCGAGAAACTTTCATCTGCGAAATTTGCTTACTCTTCATAATCCGAGAAATTCCATATGCGAGAAATCTCATTTCAAGAATTTATTTAAACCGCGAAATTTTCATAACTTGCGAAGCTTTAAAATTCTCAACTTGCGAAATTTTCATGCGAAACTTTAAAATCCGAGAAATTTTCCAACTGAGAATTTTTCTTCCGAGAATTCCTCTTTAAAACGCACAAACACTGAAATTTCTCAACACACAAATTCTCGGATAGTTCGCCATACAATCACGTCTCTTCAACTTGCGAATTTTCTAACGTGTTAAATTTTTCTAGGGTTCAAATTTTCTCGAGTTAAATCTTTCTCAAAGTTATTTAAGATTTGATCCTTACACTTTAGTCCTATCACCCTAGACCACTTTTGACATAAAATATTTTTTCTCGCCTCAAATCTCGTTTTTAAATTTCTAGAACTTCTCCTAATTTCTAGATATATTTTCCCTTCATACATTATCGACCATCATACATGCTCACTTAGTTCTAAGAAATTCTTTAAACAATTTTCTTCTCAAAACTCTACGCGTTAAACTCATATTTCTCATCTCGTTCGTTACTAACTCTCTTATCTATACAAGATCAAAACCATGGACGATTCGACTGCACCAACCATGTCTACCACGAATGACATCTCAACAGCGGGATCCGACACCAGGCCTCCGATGCTGCGACAAGGCGACTACAGCATATGGACAAACCGGTTCCTCACGTTCATCAGGAACAAAGGCGTACCACTCTCTCAATACCTTCTGGACTCCGTCTTCAACGGCCCAGCACAGTTCTGGACAATCATCCCTGCACAGCCAAACGCAAACCCTCCCATGGATGAACGCCGCACTCCAAGAGGTCCCATTAATGAGGATGAACAGGCTCGCGTACAGGCCGATGAGACTGCCAAAGGATATCTCTTCCAGGCTATGGGAAACGAGGTCTACGCTCACATTGAGTGCTGCACAACTGCTAAGGAAATATGGGATGAACTCGTGGAAATTATGGCAGGCACAACTGAGAGTGCTCAAGGGAGGAAATCAGCATGTCTCTCGCAGTATGAACACTTCCAGGCCTATGAAGGAGAGGAACTGCGTGACACTTACCTCCGATACTTGAAGGTCATCAATGAACTCAAGAAAGCCAGGATCTCGAGGGACAAATTCGATATCAACAACCGCTTCCTTGGTAGCCTCAAACCACATTGGGGCAATGCAATAGTGATGATGATTCAGAGTAAGGACCTCTCTAACACATCCATCCATGCTCTCTACGACAGTCTGTCTGCCTATGCTCCTTACGTGCAACCTCAGTCCACCAACACTCGAGTCGACCCACTTGCCCTCCTCTCGAACAAGACCAGTGAACGACCTTCCGTCACTAAGACCAAACAGAACAAAGGGAAGCTACCAGCTGCTGTATCTGACACCTCTTCAGGATCCGAAGCTGATTCAGAATCTGATGAAGATGTTCGTGATCTACGCAAGCAACTGACAATGCTCACCAAGTTGGTCTCAAAGAAGATCGGGAAAAAATCCTCATCCTCCTCCAATCGCCAAAGAACCTTTAGCGGCACCAAAAAGACCACTCCCACGGAGGAAGCTAAACCAACAAAGAAAGAGGAGGAATCAGCACCTCTAAAGTCTGTGAAGTGCTTTCGATGTGGAAAGTCAGGCCACTTTGCCAGGGAATGCCACGCACCACGCGTCAAGGACTCTGGCTACTACGACCGTAAGGCCAGATTGACCCGCAAAATGGAAAGTGGGAAAGTTCTTCTCACCGAAGAGGCTGAGTGGGTGAACGACACTTCAGAAGACGAGGAGCCTAAGGATGAAGATTGCTGCATGGCAAGGCTGGTCGAACAGGACGAGGACGAGGAGATGGGTAACACCGATGAGAACACAGCTAAGACTCCCACCAACGCCGAGTCTGAGGTACGAATCTCAAAACTCGATGATGTGTTTAATCACCGACACACCATTAACAAACCCACTGTAGATGCTAAGGATTATAATGAACTTAAGCTAAAATTTGAAAACAACTATGCCTTACTTAGTCTAAAAGTAGAAGAGCTCGCTTGTGCAAACGAACTTCTAATGGCCTCTGAAGCGTTAGTCAAACGTCTGCAAAGCAAGAACAAACAAAGTGAGACTAAGGTTAAGGGAACTACACTAGCCATCAGTTTCATGTGAAACTTCTCGCCTCCTGACGGCCTCCCAATATGAACTGCTTACGAAAAAAAGAGTTAGGCTATACCGCAAGGTGAAAGAACTTGAAGAGCAACTCCACCTCAGGAAAAAGGCCGCACACATCTTATGCCTATTGAACCAACCAGTTGAAACAGGATTCTACGACGCCCGGATGGGAATCGGCCTGGCCAGCAACTGCGATCCAACGCCGCTAATTGTTAAAAGGTATAACATGTACAGTACATCATTCCTACAAACGAAGAAGGGTACTCCCTCACAGCTCATGCCGTTTGTAAGATCCTCCTCCGTTGTCCTTTCGGAAGAAAAAAGGGAACAGAACATTCTCTGGCAGAAATCGCGTACGACTACACGGACTTGAATGCTAGTGATAAGACTAAAAAGCCTTCACTCTCTGAAGACATCAAGTCTCAGTTCCAAACCAAAGAACAGGAAATCGCTTTTCGAGAAGCACTCTCTCGCATCTATGTCCCAGAGAAACTCCTGATCATAGCAGAACTAGAACGAACCATAGAAGTAGAGCGGAAAGCCTTTGCAAAAGAGCGAGAAGATCTACTTAATAAAATCTTTACCCTAGAGCAATTTCAAAATACGAACAAACCTTCTACGTCGAGTCAAGTACCCGATTCTCAAACATGTAAATGTAAGAGGACGGCGAAGATGACTCCTGAAGCTAACACATGTTCTAACACTAACTCGCGTATTCTTATGGATACAGGGAATGTGAGTTCGACGCCTCTGGAAGGGAGTTCGTATGAAATAAAGGAGAACCCGCTCTTCGATGACAAGAAGAAAAGACCATCCTATATTCGTCTTTCCTCTTTATGTACTGAATCCCAATATCCTAAGGTCGCAGACAATTATGTTGCCAAAACTTATCTTTCTTTTTCCAAGCTTATGTCTATGTGCTGCTGCAATGACTTTGTTCTCCCACGCTTTCATGAATATGAAACACATGAGCACGCAAAACTCCGACCACGCAAGCGAACCTCCTCTACGACGTCTTTGAGTTCTCCCATCTCGCCTAGACCTAAGGTTAAGCGAAAATGTCTCTCGTCGTCAAACGCAAACTCATCTACTGCTCGCAAGCCAAAGGCGACCAAAAACGAAGCACGAAAACAACAACTGCATCCCCCACGCCAATACATGTATAAGGCACCATACATGCAAGCACAAGTTAGGAAAATATGGGTTAGAAAAACCGAAATCCCGCCTCATCAAACAAATGACAAAGGGAAAGCTAAATTAGAACCGACACAATCTGATTTAGAAACCACATTTCCTTTTAAGCGCATGAAAATTTTACTTATTTCACAAGAAGGCCCCGTCCGTAAACGGGGACCCAACGTTTGCTGATGATTGCAGGTCTGTCATGTGTGGTATCTAGACTCGGGTTGCTCCACACACATGACGGGGAACAAGGAGCTGTTGAGCAACTTCTCCGAGCGCTATCTAGGAAGGGTCTCCTTCGGAAACAGTCAAATGGCGCCAATTCTCGGAACTGGTGATCTCGTCCATGACAAACTGACGATTAAGGGAATCTCTTATGTCGAGGGTTTGAGCTACAATCTCTTCAGCATTGGTCGTTTCTGCGACAAAGGATACAAGGTTCTCTTCGAATCTGACATCTGCAGCATTATAGATGCCTCGGGACAGCCGCTTCTTTCTGGAACGCGCACGTCTCACCTTTACGTACTCAATCTTACGACTCTCGACCAATATGCCTTCTCTCTCGAGCCGCACCCAAGTTGAACGATCTATGGCACCGGCGTCTTTCCCATCTCAATTTCAAGACCATCAACAAACTGCGTCAGAATAAACTCGTCAACGGTCTACCCCAACTGACATATCATAAGGAACACCTCTGCTCTGCCTGTGAATTGGGGAAGATGAAGCGATCGTCTCACATCTCCAAGGAAACACCGTCCTCTAAGCTTCTCCTCGAGCTCTTACACATGGATCTATGTGGCCCAATGCCTACGGCCACACTCGGAGGAAGACGGTATATTCTTGTGATTGTCGACGATTTTTCACGCTACACGTGGACGAAACTCATTCGTACAAAGGATGAAGTTCCTGATATAATCATCGAGTTTGTTGTTACGTCCCAAACTCTTCATCAACAGAAGGTTCGGATTATCAGAACTGACAACGGAACTGAGTTTAAGAACAAGAAGCTCAGTGATTTCTATGCCACTCAGGGCATCACCCAGCAGTTCTCAGCTGTGAAGACACCGGAACAGAATGGTGTCGTTGAGCGTAAAAATAGGACATTAGTTGAAGCAGCTAGGACTCTCCTCATCCAATCCGGCCTTCCTCATTCTCTTTGGGGCGAAGCTATTCAAACGGCTTGTTACACACAAAACCGGGCTTCAATCCACAAGAGATTCAACCGCACCCCATACGAGATGCTGAATAACCGTCGTATCCCAGATATATCTTATCTAAGGGTCTTCGGTTGTCGATGTTTTGTGGCCAATGATCGCCAACATCTTGGGAAGCTTGATCCAAAAGCACTTGAAGGAATCTTTGTTGGATATTCGCTGAACTCGAAGGCATACAGAGTCTATCTTAGGGAGAAACGATCAGTAATAGAGAGCACAAATGTCACATTTGACGAAAGCGAAGGCGACCTCATGGCTTCTGCTCATATCAGTCCAGAACCAGGTCTTCTACAGTCGTTGACAAAAAGTCAACCTTCAACGACGGGAATCTCCTCATCTGAGGGCAATTCTGGTGAACTGGATCTCGATCTACTCTTCGAGTACTTCAATCCAGTCCCCAAGACTCCCGTCGCCACCACTCAAACTACCGCTGCACCTACCCCATCTACACCACCAGCTATCAGCGATGATGTCGTCCCGCCAAATTTGGATGATCTCAATCTCAACGAAGACGACATTTTACCCAACCCTGGGAACATTGCTGATCCTGATGCTGAACCTTCTCAATCTACTACGGTTGAGATCTCTTCTTCGGACACCGGACCCCAATCTAATGAACCTCCAACCGATACAAATGCGGCCAGCTCCTCTCAGACCAACGTACCACTTTGGGCTCGCTCTCATCCTACAGATCAGATTATTGGGGATCCCACATCTAGTGTCTCGACACGCTCGGCTACGATGAATGAAAGTCTATTTGCTTGCTATCTCAGTCAAGCCGAACCATCACGAGTAGCTGAAGCTCTCAACGACCCTGATTGGCTGATTGCAATGCAGGAGGAAATAAATCAGTTTGAACGTTTACAAGTTAGGGAACTCGTACCACGACCTCGCAATAGATCCATTATCGGCACAAAGTGGATTTTCAAGAACAAAAAGGATGAAGACGGTGTTGTCATCCGCAATAAAGCAAGACTTGTGGCTAAGGGGTACAACCAACAAGAAGGCATCGACTACGATGAAACTTTCGCCCCAGTTGCCAGGATCGAAGCCATACGAATTTTTCTTGCCTTTGCTGCTCACAAGAACTTTAAAGTCTACCAAATGGACGTGAAGACTGCATTTCTGAATGGGATTCTCAAAAAAGAAGTGTACGTTGATCAACCTGAAGGGTTCTTGAGCGAAGAGTTTCCTCATCACGTATATCGACTCTACAAGGCCCTCTACGGACTAAAACAGGCTCCCCGAGCTTGGTATGACGTCCTTTCAGACTTCCTTGTTCAGTCTGGATTCAAGAAAGGATCTCTGGATACAACTCTCTTCACCAACCGGAGTGGCCCGGACATCATGATTGTACAGATTTATGTCGATGACATCATTTTTGGATCGACTGAACCACAACTGTGTGAAGAGTTCGCAGAATTGATGAAGGAGAAGTTCGAAATGAGTATGATGGGCGAGCTGAATTTCTTTCTTGGTCTTCAAGTAAAGCAACTCCCCGACGGAATCTTCATCAATCAGTCCAAATACATCCATGACATCCTCGAGAAATATGGAATGAAGGATGCAAAGACTGCTGCTACACCTATGTCACCCTCTGGCCGACCCGACGCGGACCCATCTGGTGCTCCCGTTGATCAAACCGTCTATCGAGGGATAATAGGCTCTCTTTTGTACCTCACTGCTAGTCGACCGGATATCGTTCTCTCGACAGGAATCTGCGCTCGTTTTCAGGAAACACCGAAGGAATCCCATTTCACTGCTGTCAAAAGGATTCTCCGCTATCTCAAAGGAACACCCAATCTGGGTTTGTGGTACCCCACTAGATCGGACTTCAAGCTGGTTGGATTCTCTGACTCGGATTACGCAGGATGCAAGATGGATCGAAAAAGCACCTCTGGAGCTGCACACTTCTTGGGCGGTAAACTCGTGAGTTGGTCGTCTCGAAAACAAAACTGTGTCTCAACTTCGTCAACGGAGGCAGAATATGTCGCCGCCGCTAGTTGTTGTTCACAGCTTTTGTGGATGAGAACCCAACTACGAGATTTTAATTTTCATGTTGATAAAATTCCCATCTATTATGACTCAAAGAGTGCGATTGCGATGACGAGTAATCCGGTACATCACTCGAGAACGAAACACATAGATATTCGTCACCACTTCATCAAAGAACATGTCGAACAAGGGACGATTGAATTGCACTACGTCACAACCGAAGATCAACTGGCCGACATTTTCACAAAACCGTTGGATGTCAAACGATTCCAACACCTAGTGACTATGTTGGGCATGTTGAATATTCAGTTGTGATCAATCGACCCTACATAAACTTTGATAAAGTGTACATATCTCCTTTTCCACTTCACTCCATTGTCTATGTGTCTTCTGAATTATGTCTTTTCAGGGGGAGTTTTCGATTAAGGGGGAGCGTCTGATTTTTCCATTTTTTTAAAGGAAAGTTTTAGATTAAGGGGGAGTTTCTGATTTTGCTTATTTAAAAAAAAAAAATTTGGGTTGAAATTTTAAAGTTTGGTCAAACTGAGTCAAAATTGGACCGATTAAAATGTTTTGGGTTGAATTTTTAATTTTCTGATCAAACAGGGTCAAAATTGGAACAATTGAACTCCATTGGACCCAATTTTGACCAAGCCCGCGAAAATCAGATCTGGACCCAGGTTTGACCAAGCCCACGAATTTCGGCCCATTAACACAAAATTTCGCATGAACAGTCACTAAAATCCCTAAAACCCCAAAACACTTAACGTTGTTCACAATCCTAAATTCCCGAGAAAATTCAAAAATTTCGCAACCCCTTTTTCAAAAATTTCGCAACTCCTCGCATCGTCGTCGTCGTCAAATCTGCTTTCAAAATCTGTTTCCTGCTAACTCCATTGTCGCAAATCAGCTTTTCGGTATGACTACACCTCAAATATGCATTGCCCATCCAATTACGAGTCGATTGAGTTCAGATTATTGCATTTTGGTTGAAATTTGAGTAGGTCTAAGGCAAAAATCACTGCGTCGTTTCGCACGCTTTCGCATTGTGTTCTTCACCGAGAAAAATTCTCAGAAAAATTGCTTTAAACGTTAAATTTCGCTGCTACAGTGAGTGAGGTCCCGCGAAATTTTTATCCGAGAAATTTCTAGCGTTAAAATTTCGCTGCTACAGTGAGTGAGGTCCCGCGAAACTTTCGTCCGAGAATTTACATGTGTTAAAAATTTTTTTTCGCTGGTACAGCATGTTAAGTCCCGCGAAAGTTTATCCGAGAAAATCTTTTTCCTCACGCCAAAACTTTCTCTGCTACAGTGAGTTTAGCCCCGCGAAATTCTCATACACTTCACTTCATATTACATCTTTTCGCATCTTCACTATTTCGCAACCACAGTGAAACACAAAAATCTCTCAATGCACAAAGCCTTTTCCTTCCGCGAAACTTTCATTTAACTTGCGAAAAATCTTAATATCTCTTGAGAAAATATTTCAACCGAGAAACTTTTGGATATCCTTTGAAATTTCATAACTTGCGAAAATTTTCCGTAGATGCGGAAACTCAGGGACAAACTGAATGCGAAATCTCTTTGATACATGCGAAATTTCACTCTGAAGGCGAAAACACTTCAACGTGCGAAATTTTCATTATATGCGAAAATTCATGGATAGACTGAGTGCGAAATTTCCTTGAAATATGCGAAAATATCTCTCGATTTGTCTATGTAAGATAATTTGCGAATTTTCTCATTACATGCGAAAAATTTGGACAACTTGCGAGATTTCTTAACTTGCGAAAATTTTTCCATACTTGCGAAATTTTACTCAGTCTGCGAAAATTTCTCACGACATGTCTATGCGCTATCACTTGCGAAAATTTCCTAATGCATGCGAAAATTTTCTCTATCTGCGAAATTTCCTTGATATGCGAAAAGTTTTCACTACGTGCGAAAATCTAACACTACATGCGAATTTTTCCAATATCTGCGAATGTTTTCACTACGTGCGAAAATCTAACACTACATGCGAATTTTTCCAATATCTGCGAAACTTACTCTCGACCTGTCTAAGTGCGATAATCTGAAAATTTTCTCATTAAATGCGAAAATTTTGGAGAAACTGCTAAATGTCTTAACTTGCGAAAAATTTCCTGCGCGAAATTCTACATTAAATGAATTTTTTCTCTCGGCCAGTTAGTTTTATTTATATCCTTACGATTTTGCGCACTTGTTTGTTTCACTTTATTGTTATACCCACAAATTACGTATATCCATTTTCTCGCAACTTAGTCCGTACGAATCATGTTAAAATTACTGTCAAGCACAGATATGACTAGCAAAAATCAAGATACAATTGAAGCACTTGAGGCAGCAGCACTCCAAAGGGACATCGCTCGCATCGAGCTCAATACTCTAACATATGTTCCACCGATCGAGCAGATCTTCCCAACAAGTCAATGGGCGGCCTTGATTCCCAACAATTACATGGTGGACTTGGACAGCTTTCGGTGCGTGCCCCCATCATTATCGAAATCCTCAAAGGGCACCCACTTCGCCACGCCCTCACTCATGGCGAGCCAGACGCACAATTGTATCTTCAACAATTCTGGCACACGTTGCAGATAGCTGGACCACTCCACCTTGCTAAAAACTTATCCGCCATAATTGATCAAGAAACGGTGGTCCTCACTCGAAAGATACTCCAAGAAGTGCTTCAACTCCCTGTCTACTCCCCATACGACCCGCTACCAACCCATGAACAACTCATCGAGGACATGGACCGGCTGGGCTATCAACCAGAAACCAAGAAGAAGGGCCCACTTGTCCTCAGTGAAGTCACCACCCGCAATCTACCTCAACCGTGGCGAACGTTGTACCTGCTGGTGAACAAATGCATGTCAGGGAAGCATGCTAGTTAGGACCGCGGAAACTTTCAAATCCCCACCATCCTCACCGGTATCGCCCACAACCGCAAGTACAACTACGCCGACATCATATGGATGGATCTCGTCTCCATGATCCAACGTCGCGACCGGGAAGTCGCCAAGGGAGTCACAAACCGCTTCGTCCCCTACATGCGGTGGCTCCCAGCTCTCATCAAACATTTCCGCTTGCACTCCACCAACATTCGCCTCTGCCAGGCAACGGAACACTTCAAAATCCCCACTGTCGAGAAGTTCGCCAAGAAAAACACTCCGGCGAAAGATCGACACGCAATGATAATCCCAGACGACGTCCTCGCCTACGCCGACCCGACCAACCTGCACGTCCAAGAATACCGTGCCTCTACAGCCTCTTTCCGCGAAAGCCCTCATCCACTATCCACTGTCCCTACGGCGCAGATCAACCCCACTGCTCCTAACCCCGGGACTAGCCAAAACCCCATCGCCACCTCCAAAAAGTCATCGAGTCGCGCCGCATCCTCTTCCACCGTGCTCCGAAAAAACGGTCGCGAGAGGATGACGTAAGCCGCCCCACGGAGCGTCGATCGAAACAAAAACACGATCGACCTCCTCAGCCACAAATAAGCCGAGCCGAACCAATAGGTACAGGAGGTGATGTGTTCACCTCCCGAGTAGAAGACGTGGCATCTGGCTCAACCACGCAAACGACCCCACCAACCCACTTATCTAGGAAGGTATTTCATTCCACGAGGAGCCACGTATACCATCGACATCCCACTTGGAGATGATCGATGTTGAAACAAGTAGTCCCTCGCCTCAGACTGCATCCTCTTCATGCACATCAAGCATAGTGCCCTCACTCCCCATAGTTTCATACGTTTTTAGGACACATACACCTTCTATCGCACTATAGAGTCTTCGTGATTCTGCCAGAACGCTCGGTGATGTCTCTGTGACTGAGAGCGGAAGACCTAGCACGGCCAACATCACAACAACCGTGAGCCTAGGCCATCATTCGATTGAGTCTGTCTCATCGATGATGCCAACGGGAAGTCTGAGTGACCCCGTCTTTTCCCGTCCTGTGCAAACGGGCGGCCGATCGGCTATCTTCTCCGATTCGGTGACAGTTGGAACTCTTCGTGATTCCAACTTGTTAAACTTACCCCAGTTCGTGACTCGCGTTAGAGACTCGTCTTCAAGAGTTTGCAAAGACTCTTGAGATGTCTATCCTCGATAAAGTCTACGCGCGTCTCGATGCTTCCACCATCGACAAAGGCAAAGGTGTGGCCCTGGAGACGCCACCACCAACTCAAAATGTGGACGCTGAAGCTGTTCTCTCCTCCATCTTCGCAAAGGAACTCTTCTACATCCTACGAGCAAGATTCGAATCAATGGCGGAACTCGACGAGGAGGAACAGCAGATGAAGAGGATAATGACTCAACCGATGACTTGCCGCACTCAAGGCGAGTCGAGCGGGATCAGGCGCGACGATCAAGACGATGATCAAGATCGCCGCTAGGGGGAGAATAGGCAGCAAGCCTCACAAACTCAAGGACCCATACAATCGACGCTGCCCTCCTCCTCTGCACCTGAAACAACGCCCGCAGAAACCTCACAACCACTAGCCAAAAAGCCCACCCTATCAACCCCGAGTCACCAGCCAAATCACCCTCACCTCCACCTACTACCGTCTCCGAAACTCTAACTGTCACATCGGCATTAGAGACCACAACCACCACATCTACACCAACCGACGCCCAAATCATCCTAGCCAAAACCATCACCTCATCCGAACCACCGGAATCTCCACCACAACCATCCCCACAATCCTCAAACTCCTCCGACGCAACACCTTCGCCACCACACAGCCATACCCCTCTCAACACCAATTCCAATGTAACTTCCGAGGATGTCTACTGCGCACAGAACGAGATCGAGGCCTACATCTTCAACGATGAATGGCTGTACACACCCGCCGATGCAGTAGCAGCCAGGAAGTTAGTAGAAAATGCTCGACGTCTGCTAAAGGAAGCCTCGCTCATGCTAATCAACACTGTAGACAACGAGAACGGAGAGGAGTACGACGCTGAACCTGCCGAACTCGAGAACATCCTACAATTTCAAGCGCAGCAAGCTGAGGCTCCTGCTGCTCAACCGGATGTGCCCACGGCGGATATACCAGAAGCACCGTGGGAAAATAAGAAGATCACCGCGCCATTTCAAGAGGAGATGAGGAAAAGGATCTGGCGGCGCAAGGAGCAAATCATCACGACCTTCAACGAATATGAGCTGATGAACATTCAAAATTGGAGCGAGGAAAAGAAGAAGCTCTATCGATGGAGCCTTCTTTGCCACAAGTGCACAAAGAGGATGCTGTCCGATGAAGAAAACATCGCTCTGGAAATGAGTCGGGCCCCCATCTGCAAAGTCACTGACCTTCGCCAAGAGTCGAAAGGACGTGTTCACTATCTAATGTTCACGGTAATGAGGCAGGACGAGAGCTGCTGTGAAGTAAGCGAGGCGGACTTCAAATATCTGCGCTTAAGTGATCTGTACAACATGATGAAATCCATGAAGCAGTTCAGACTCGTCCTCAGAAGTTCGGGACATCTCGTACGGGCTGAACCGGTCACCATGGGTTATGTGGCTATCAAGCGCCACATGCTCCGACAAGTCAGATTCTACGCCACCCACGACCTACAGATGGCGGTGGAGCACAACCTGAAGAAGGTGAACTTGACTCGCCCATCTTTCAAGAACGCGGACGACTACCGAGAAGGCGATGTGATCGACGGAGATGATCCGGCGATTGCCTACTCGAACTACAAAGGAAAGATGAGGCTGCTGCGCTGCTCCGAAGTGGCAAAGTTCTCAGATGGAACGCTTACCATCATCCAAGACAAACTCATGAGGATTTTCCGCATCCTTTTAGAAGAAGATCCCCTCTGCCGATCCAAGTTCACGAAGTTCATTGACGCTATAGCTGATCAAATGGTTCTTCGAAGGAATCTCCGCGCCTTCGAGTTCAAGCTAGGACTTCGCGAAACACTCACCCGCTAATCCACCACCACAACGCTCAAGATCCAAGACTCCCAACAATTGACACAAAGGGGGAGATTGTTAGGATATTTAATAGATTGTGTCAATAGTTTAAGTCTTGGGATTTATTTTGTAATTATCCTTTAGCTTGGGCTTTGGACTATAATGTAATTAGTTAATATTTAGTGTTTGGGCCTTAATATACCTAGGGTTAATGTGGTATATAAGGTTTTACCAACTCCATTTGAAAGATAATCAAAGATCAAAAGGCTTATCCTATTTTTCACACAATACACACACTTGAAGGTGAGATCCTCTCCCTTTTCATTCCATTAAAGCCTCTTTGATTCCTTGTTTGGTGCAATCGGGACCAACATCAACCATCACCCCGGAAAAGCCAACGTCGTAATGGATGCGTTGAGCCGAAAATCAATTCAAAAGCCAGAACGAGATGATCTACACAAGATGGACATTGAGGTCTTACAACCGAAGTAAAATTGGCCGCTTTATCAATTCAGCCTACTCTATTTGAAAGAATCAAAAAATGACAAAAAGAAGATGAATTTTTCATTCAAATGAAGAACTCGGTCAAAGCAAGGCAATGAACTGGCTTATATTTATCAAAGGACGATGTATTGCAATTCAAAGGGCGTCTTTTCATACCTAACGAGGAGACTCTTCGTAAAGAAATCCTGATGGAAGCTCATTCGACACCATATTCAGTACATCCGGGATTAACCAAGATGTATGGGGACTTGAAACAATACTACTGGTTGGCCAGGCATGAAGAGAGATGTTGCACTTTTTGTCGAACGATGTTTAACTTGTCAGCAAGTGAAGGCAGAAAATCAAAGACCGGGTGGAGTACTTCAGCGACTGTACATTCCGGAGTGGAAATGGGAAGCAATTACAATGGATTTCGTGGTTGGGCTGCCAAAGACAACAAAGAATCATGATGCTATATGGGTTGTGGTGGATCGTCTTACGAAATCTGCTCACTTCATACCAATTGCTTCAACCTATTCAATTGATCAATACGCACGACTCTACATTCAGGAAATTGTACGGCTACATGGAGTGCCTAGCTCTATTGTCTCCGATCGAGATTCAAAATTTCTATCTAAATTTTGGAATAGTCTGCAAAAGGCATTTGGGACAAGGTTGACTTACAGCACTGCCTATCACCCTCAAACTGATGGGCAGTCTGAGAGGACAATTCAGACCTCAGAAGATATGTTACGAGCTTGCGTACTTGATTTTCAAGGACACTGGAGTAAGTTCCTACCGTTGATCGAGTTTTCATACAACAATAGCTACCACGCAAGTATTGGAATGGCTCCCTATGAAGCTTTGTATGGGAGAAAATGCCGATCGCCAATTCACTGGGATGAAGTTGGTGAAAGAAAAGTTTTGGGCCCTCAGATGATTCAAGAGATGAGCGATGCGGTTATTCAAATCCAAGAAAGAATGAAAACGGCACAAAGTCGACAAAAGAGCTATACAGATAAAAGGTGAAGACCATTAGAGTTTGAAGTTGGAGATCATGTATTTCTAAAAGTGGCACCTATGAAAGGTGTCATGCGATTAGGAAAGAAGGGAAAGCTTAGCCCAAGGTACATCGGCCCTTACCCTATAATCGAGAGAATAGGAGATGTCGTCTACAAGCTTGACCTACCATCTATGCCTCAAGTTCACAACATATTCCACGTCTCGATGCTAAGGAAATATGTTTCAGATCCGTCTCATGTTATAAAGGAGCAACCTTTGGAACTGAAATCAGATCTGAGCTACGAAGAACAACCTGTAGAAATACTTGCACGAGAAGTGAAACGTCTGCGAAATAAGGATATTCCATTGGTCAAAGTACGTTGGCAAAATCAATCGGCGGAAGAGGCTACTTGGGAAACAGAGGATGAAATGCGAACAAGTTACCCCCGCCTATTCTGTAAGTGAAATTTCGAGGACGAAATTTTTATAAGGAGGGGAGGATGTGATACCCGAACAATTCGTAACCCTAGTTGGCCAATATGAATCATGCATTGCATTCTCATCTTATGTGAATTACGTGCTAATATATGTGTGCCTGTTATGCATATTATTCGAATTATTTGCCTTGCATGTTATGTGCATTTTTAGAAATTGCATGTTATTAATTTCGGCATTTTAATATATTTAAATCCTAGGAATTTTGGCATGAGAAATAGTATATAAGTCATTAGAGGCGAATAGTTACACGTGTCTAGTTAATATTTTCAAATAATAATAATAATACAAATAAATATTAAATAAATAAATTAGAAGTTCTTTATCCTAATTACTTTAGTCAGTTTCTTGTGTGATAAGTGGCGAGTAATCATACACGTGTCAATACTAAGTACTACTAATTATACGTGTGCGGGTAGACGCCGCTATTTACACGTGTCGATTGCTAGGTATAATTAATTACACGTGTATGCATAATATATTATTCAACATTCATGTGAGTAGACTTTCATAAGTATTATTATTATTATTATTATTATTATTATTAAATTATACTAAGCTTATGCAAATTAGTTAGACAAAGTACAATATTTTACTTAGTATTCCTAGTTATTAATAATAACTTACATAACATAGTATGAATAGAAGTATAGTTACGTGGGTGTATCTCACATATGAAACTCATTAGGCAATTAAAATATTTAGACAATGATATACATGTATGGGTGTTAATATGATAAGTATTAGTTAACGTAAAGAGCAAGGAATAAACTAACCGCCTTAATCATGTATATGAAACCCTATTTCGTTCATGGTCTTATACCACTCTTAATTATAACTTATTCTCCATTTCACACACCTTCATCACGTCTGGAACAAGAACCAGTAAGTAATATGTTAATCCTTCTTGGAACTAATATTTTATTGAAGTTCATACATATAAGCATGTATATGTTAGTCACACCTGAAATTATTCCTCAACTAATGTCTCTTGTTTCGTTATTTAGGAACCTAAAGCCGCATATTTGACGTTTGGTAAGGATTTTCTTATTACCTTTTTAACAAATCAATACTAGCAAATGTATTATATACATAGCCATAGCCATCGGCCCATATTTTCTCTTAATTCGAAATATTAGGGCTATTAAAGCTACGGTGAAGAAAGTACATATAAGCATAGGCACTAGCTTTGTAGTTGGGACTACGATATTCAGTATAGAACTACGTGTAAAGGTAAGCGACTGTCCCATGCAACTACGACACATGAACCTAGCTTTATTTGTATCGTTGTGGTATATGTGCTATGATTTATTTGATTACTTGGGGGTATGAATTATTTAGTATTAATAATTGTACCTCAGGCGCGAGTCGCCATATACGTTGTTTTAATATTTGTTGAGTTATGACCTTATGTGATTTGAGTTGAACTATTTGTTAGCCCAAGTGATTTGGGTGTATGTCATTTGGCACGAATTACTGTTTCGAATACGAGTGTGATATTTGTTAGGTCCTACGATTAACAACTCTACGATCCTAGGCTATAATTCATAGTAATTCGATCGTTTAGATAAGCAATTGAATTCGATCGAACAACTCAAATGCAGAACAAGAGAGAGAATTCGAGTAGAGTGAGAAAGTTACTGTTATTTCTCTCTCTAGAAATCAAATTGCAAGCCCTTCGGATCAATACTCAAAACTTTCTCTATTAAGCTCAATTGATTTACATGTATTTATACCAAACAAACTTGGTATAAATATCAAACTAGTCCTAATCTAAGGACTACTATACAAAACGCCCCTAATTACAAGGACAACTAATGAAATCAAGCACAATTACAAATAGTATTCTACAATCTCCCCCTTTGTGCTTGATTGCGTCTCCGTGCCGTTTGTCCTCGTCGGGCGTAATATGATATGCGCAAGCCCAGCGCATGCTCGTAGTTCCTCAGAGTGATCCTAAGCTCCAGTCGCTCCTCGATATCTTCAAGCAATTCCATTAGGAGCGGCTGTTCTCTCACGAACCTGTGGATCCTCAGCATAGTGTCTCTGTTGATTTCTTCCAACCTCTGCTCGATGTTTTTCCTGACGACCTTGAGCGTCCCATCGCAAAACTTATGAATCTCAGTCTTTAGCTATTCTTCTTTGCTATTGGATTGTGGTAGGTGATGCCTAGGACTGAGCTGATGTGCACGTGATTGTTGGGAAGCCCTTCGATCTCAGGTCCTTTGTTGAGTGGAGCGGTCATGTTGACCTTCTTCATATTGCTCTCCAGAGCCATCTGAAGGTCGTGTGCGGCATAGCACTTGACTTGGCGCATCATGAACCGGTAGAGCCCTTCGAGGCCTTCTTTCTTGATGAAGCCCTGAGGACCTTTGTACTTCTCCACATATAGCTGATAAAGACGGTACACTTCATCGGCGGGTAGGTACAGCAGGTCGCTCTCGCTCAGTTCCTCTCGGGTCCTGTCCACTCTTTCAATGACGTAGTAAGGTGTTGGAAGTCCTCCTTTTGCACAGTAGACGCTGAGGAGTTGGCATATTGGGGAGAGACTCTTATAATGGCTATTGGCTTGTGCCTTAGTCATCCCCAGCCTAACATCAGGTCCTAGTTTGGTCAGCATCCAGAGGTAGGTCATCCTCTTCTGCTGATCCCAATGAGAGATCCCTCTAAGCTCGAACTCGTTCGGCTTCTTCACTCTGTCCGGAGACCTCCAAATATTCTCACGAACTTCTTCTAGGAAGGGAATTTCTATTTGGATGTTTTCCCATTGCGTGTCAGTCCGGACGGTCCCTGGCGTTAGCCTTGGAGAGGGAACCGCCTGTTGAGCTATTAACTCTGGTAGCCTTGGGATAACTCGCTCGTAGTCTTCACCTTCCTGAAGCTCGTCGTCTTCTATGATTACGAGATCTATGGACGCTTGTTGTAGAAAGCGCCGAACGTCGTGAAGCCGTTGTCTTTGATGCTCCTCGTGCATGGAGTGGGTCATCCACTGTCCTTCGAAGATGTACTTGTCTAGGGCTTCATGTGGATTGACACCATGTCCAGAGGGTCCCGGTTGGTCTGGAGCGGCTGAGGGAGTGGCTTGGGTAGCTACTAGAGCTACAAGCATTGCACCACTTGCTTCTTATTCCGGAAGCAAGGGGATGGGGATTGTGTATGGGTTGATGAGGATGGAGGAAGTGGCTAGAGGGTCGGTGGGTGTGGGTTGTGGAGGTGTGGGGTTGGTTCGTGACGAAGGGCCTTCAGAGGCAGGTGCTTTCCCGGTATCTCTTCGGGATGCCTCGAGTGCTTGGAGTACTCTCTCTGTGATCTTTTCTTCCATTGACTGTACAGCGGCAGAGAGAGCGGCCTGGAACTGTTCTGTCGTCACGAAGGATGCGGACGCCTCCTGAGATGGACCAGGACGACTGACGTCGCCTGTTATCAACCCTTGAGTAGACACCGACTCTGTGGGTTGGCTCACAGTCACTTGAGGTTGTGACTGTATGAGACTTCCACCCAATCCTCGAGTCGAATCCTGAGGATTCGTCTCTATGGGTGTTGTTGCAGGCTCGGGTTGCGCCTGCGAACCAGATACCACGTGAGTTGGTTACGGCTCAAGATTGAGCGAAGAAGTGCTGTCAACCCTTGTCGTTGTGGTCAGTGGAGTATCTGGTGCGTTGATGACGGCCGGGAAGAGGGACTCCATTTGTATACTCCGTGTCGAATGGTGTAGCTGTGTGAGGAGTGGGATCACGTTCAACATCCCCTAGAGCCTGATCCGTCACCAGTGGAAGCGAGCTTTGCCCAATTTCTGTCTTGTGCTGTGCTTCTTGTAGAAAAACCTCCTCAATGGTTTCTTCGAGCACGCCTACATGTACGGGCTCTTCCACTTGCAATTCGAAGTCAGGAGCCTCGAGTTCCATTTCCGTAGCCACGACGTCTATCAGGGCTTAGCTGTTGTTGCTGTTGGTGAGGGCTAGCTCCAAGCACTGTCGGGGGCCCTCGAATCATTTCCTCGGTGAGATTTCTGTCCCGACAGTATAGCTTGTAGACGTCTTCGTTGGGGTCCGCGAGACGAAGGAGCTCGAATGGGATCGGCATCGACGGTTGGTCCAGGTCCGTGAGCCGTGGGTTGTGGAAGAACTTGATCCTTGGTGGTTGGTAATTTCCGGCAGGAGGCAGAGTAGGGATGGTCTGGTGCAGCGCCATGATCTCCCTGATGATGACGTTCTTCAATTGCCGGTTCTCCTTTTGCCGAATCTGGTCCGCGAGGTCGTTCCAGATCAGCTGAGTGTAGTCGTAATTTCTTGCGAAGGTGATGCCGTGGAAGATCCTCAAAATGTTGCTGTTGCCCTTATCAAATCCTGCGTGCTTGGGCAACAGACACTTATCCGAATAGTGTCTTCCACGGGTGTGGGATTCCGCTGCTCTGGACCTGAGCTAATCTTGTGAGCGGCGGTTGGTATCCCATATGCAAAAAGTCTTGAATCATCTCGGCATCGGATGGGAGCGGGTCGTAATTATTGCTGTGGGGCAAGTCCAGTAACATGCCGAACTGGTTCTTGTCCATGCTGATATGCCGCGTCCCGATCCTTGTTGAGAATCTGAAAGCTCCATTGTCCACTTCTCCTTGTATGCAGCCCCAAAACTGCTGGAGATATACCATCCGCACTGATGCGGTGGCCGTTAACGCATGCCAGATGGGGTGACCTCTCAGGATAGAGACAATAATCTCGTCCGGGCATCGAATGGTGCTCAGATCGAGCTGAAAATTTGTATCCTGGACCTTCAGATACAGGTTGTGGTCGTATATGTGATTATATCTTGGATAGCGATCCGTCTGAAAAATAAGACATATAAAAGTTTATTAGTTCAATTTTATTTTCAGTCGATGAATAAATATCATCAAACTATAGTAATATCGCAAGTAATAGCATGTTCGATGAATTTTGAATTGAAATCATATCAAATGCATAGTATATGCTCAATTTTGAAAAATCGTAATGGCATGAATGTAATTTCGAATGAAGTATAAATCGCGTGAAAATAGTTCGAAATTTTCTAAGTGTTGACTCGTGAAAAAGGACACTGTTCATGCCGAGAAAATTTTCTCTCGATAAAATTGATTTTGAAAATGATTTCCTATGCATTGATTTCAATTGTAATGACTCAGTTCGATTTTTCGATCGAGAAAATTTTATTCGCAAAGGTCCGCTACAGAGTAAAAGACTTAGTAAAATTTTCTAAGTATTGAAGTTGAAATCGAGACTGTAGTCGACCTATTTTACGATCGAGAAAAATTCCATGTAAATTTATGATCGAGAAATTATTTCTCAGGTAAATTTACTATCGAGAAATTTTCCTCGATTGAATAAAATTTTCGATTTGAAATTTGTCGAGCGGAATGTGATTTTCGATTGTAAGTAAAATAATTTTCGCTGCGATATGATTTTATCGAGAAATTAGTCAAAGAAAGACTAAGTCAATCGTCGAGAAATTTTCCAATCAATTAGATCCCAAGCGGCGAATTTTGCGATCGAAAAATGACATGTTGAAAAATTAATTTCTCGCTGCTAAACTTTTGCGATCAAATTGAAATTGAATCGAAAATTTCTATTTTGCGATAGTAAGTTTTACGCTCGATAAATTTTGCATCTAAATTGTCTAATCAGTGCGTAAGTTTTTCGCTCACAAAAATCCTAATTAGATTTCTCGATGGTAAGTAATTTTTTTCGGTCAAAATCTTCTATCTTGGCGACTAAATCAGAATTTTACCGATCGAAAAACTAATTCGACACAAACAGTATCTCAATTAAATCGGAATTCAATTAAGACTGTTTGCGATCGACAAAGTTCTTCGATGGCTTTAAACATTCAAATACCCAGTTTCATCAAAACTCAGATTTCAGTCGAAGATGCAGATTTTCCGATGATCCATTCTACCAGATTCATAGAGAATATCGAAACTATCTTAAGTGCAGGCATTAAACTCAGATAAAGTTCAAAATCAAGCCTAAAACACTATGAAATAGTATACGATTTTCTCAGTTTTGAAGAACAGTCGAGAAACTAATATAAATCATGCGAAAAACAACAAAATGTAGATGCTAACGAAGTCAAATCACACGCAAATGGCAACAGATTCTCATTTCTACCTTAAACAGACAATTTCGTGTTGAAAATCGAAAGATTTTAGAGCAATTTTGAACTGTCTGTGAAAGTTTTTCGCGAGAGAAATTTTTTGCAATTTAGGGTTGCGTGAGAAAAAGTTTTTCGACTGGCATAAAAGTAAAGTTTTATTTACTCGCTGTAAGTCGATGATGGGTTTACGATTTGACATTTTGCGATTCAATGGAACAGGCCCATTACTATTTGCGCTCGAGAAATTTTCGATTCAAAAATTGCTCTTTAATTCAATTTTCTCGATCGCAAATTATCGCGGCTAATCAAAATCGTTCCCAACACTGTTTACAATCGAGAAACTTATGATCGTGAATTAAGTCTGCTATCTAGTTTCTCGATAGTAAGTACTTCTAAAATTTTTCAGATTGACCCCTATTTCAAAATAAAACCCTTTGTAAGACTCCCCCTTAGTATTTAAAATAAATGCAATTAACTCCCTCTATTTTCCGTGTAGTAACGTCTATCTCCCTTGGCAGAAATTTAAAAATCTGTACCACTTAGAGATAAGCCTTAGTAATAATGGAGTTAATCAACAATTATTTTTGGCAGTTTTATCTTTGAAATATTTGGTCTTGTGTCTAGCTCTTCTGTTTGTAGTGTCGACGTCTCGCTCTTTAATTTTGAAAGATCTGAAATACTCAGAGAAACGTCAAAAATATTTGGAGCTAATCTACAAGTCTTATACTCGCTCCCCCTCAAATGATGCACATGAATTGACTAATTATGCAAGCATATGAAATCAATTCAAGTCACGAGCACATAAATTTACCAAGTAAGCATGTATACATGGTCCCCGAAAACATGTACTTTAAAGTTTTGTGTGAGGGTAGAAGCAATGAGAAATGTATCGCATTTAAACAATTCAATACCAATGCAATCTATAATTGCCTTTAGAATATGCGATACACTAAAGAAATTCGCATTTATTCAATTCAACGCATATGAAACATAATATTTCATGTCAAAATGTGCGAATTTTATTATTCATTATTTATTTATTATTATATATATGTATATATATATATATATTGTTTCATTTATGGGGTCAGATTATTTTGCTTCGATCAATCGTCACGCCTAAAATTTTACGAGACATTTGAAAGAAGAAAATGCCGTCAAGTCATGTCGTCAAACTAAAGTCCTAAGTCCATAGACTGGTCCATTTCGATAATTCTCACCAGGTTCGCTCTTGCTCTCAATTAGCTATCTTGGGATTTTTATATTTTTATCACTCAAGTCAACACAAGCAATTTTTAGTCAATTTACCTGTGATCGAGGCATTTTTTAATCATTTCACCTAAGCGAGAGACCGTCTATGTGGAATCAAAGGGTTGTAAGGGTTATAATTTGGCTAGGACTTAGAACGGAAGGAATTTAGAGGAAAATGAGCTTATCTCTTCACCGTCTTCCAATCCTACGTCCGTCTCCCTTTTTTTCGGCGTCTTTCTTCTTTTCAATCTTTTCTCCCTCTTTTTCTTTTAAGAACTATCCCTTTTTATGTTATGCTCAAGCTGAAGCTCCGCTTCTCCATGAGGCTCTAGGAGATTATCGTAGGCGAAGTTCTTCTTGTTGGTTCTCGGGCCGATACTGAGCTCCTCTTCTCTTAATCCCTATTGAGGTTTCAGAGATTATCAATTTGGAGAAGTTCTCGGTTATGCAATTCGTACCCGAGGCTGCACTCCTCTTCTCGTTTCCCGATATAAGACCGGATTATCGTTGGAGAAGTTCACTTCGTGGTGCTCCTCTTCCAGCCGTTCTGACGAGCGTACGAGATTATCGTTGGAGAAGTTCACAGCAGGATCCATGCCACTTTCTACAAGGTAGTCGGAAGGCCGGTTCCTTTGGTCTGATTTTTGCGCGTTGAGCAATGCCTTCTTTTGTCATCATCTTACTTTTTCTTTTGTTATCTCCCCCTCCTTTTCTCGTTTGAACAACCATTCGAAGAGTATAAAGTTCGGCTGAAGGCTGGGAATGGGTTTTAAATGAAGAAAAGGACGTCGGAGAAGGCTCAAAGTGGATGACTAAGGGCTAACGTGGGGGAATTTATATAAGGCCGAGTGAGGAATAACCTAAGCTCCCTTATCATTTTCCTAACGATCTAACGCAAGATGAGTATGAAGCCAAGTATCACTAGTTAAGACAAGCAATTGATGTGTGACTCACTCGAGCAATAGATCCAAAGAAAGAACAAAATAACAAGGCTTGAATCCTCACATTTATAGTGGCTTTGTGTCTAGTGGAGCAACCTAATGACCTTTAGACACAAGAATGCGACTTAGACTGACAAAATTAAGCAATTAAATCGATTGCATGTCGGGGTAAAATTCTAAGTGACTTTAGATCAAAGCATCCTAAAGGATTTCGTCATACCCCTTTATATTATATATAGAAATATATATGTTATTATTATTATTTTTTTTATATTAATTTTTATCACGCACAGAACAAATAAGCATAGAAAGCACATAGAATAGAGCATGTGATAGCACAGAAGATCAGGTAATGCACATATTACGGAAGATTCAACATGCCTAATTTTCCGACAAGGAATTGAAATCGTTTCTCATCCAATGCCTTGGTGAAAATGTCGGCTAGTTGAAACTCCTTGTTCACAAAGTACATCTCTATCGTGCCTTTTTCTACGTGATCTTTGATAAAATGATATCTAATGTCTATGTGTTTTGTGCGTGAATGATGAACAGGATTGCAAGTAATGGCGATTGCACTCTGACTATCACTATATATGGGTATATTATTCAGATTGTACCCATAGTCGTGAAGCTGTGTCCGCATCCACAGCATCTGTGAGCAACAGCTGGCAGCAGCTACGTATTCTGCTTCGGCCGTCGAAGTTGACACACAGTTCTGCTTTTTGGATGACCAGCAAACCAGCTTTTCGCCTAAAAATTGAGCGCGACCGGACGTGCTTTTCCTGTCCATTCGGCAACCTGCATAGTCAGCGTCAGTGTAGCCCATAAGTTTAAAATTCGTACCCTTTGGAACCATAGGCCAAGGGTAGAGGTGCCCTTAAGGTAGCGTAAGATTCTTTTGACCGCGAGCAGATGGGATTCTTTGGGATCGGCTTGAAAACGGGCACACAAGCACGTGGCAAACATGATGTCCGGCCGGCTCGAAGTAAGGTAGAGAATAAATCCAATGATACTGCGATACGGTGTGATGTCGACCGACTTGTCAGAGGGATCGGCATCCAACTTGCAGCTTGGTGACATAGGAGTGCTGAGAGTCTTGCTCTGCTCTTGATGAAATTTCTTCAGAATATCCTTGATGTATTTTGTCTGACTGATGAAAATTCCATCATTGAGCTGCCTGACTTCGAGTCCTAAGAAAAATTGCATCTCTCCCATGTGACTCATCTCGAATTTGCTCTTCATGAGATCTCCAAACTTCTTGCAGAGCCGAGGATTTGTTGATCCGAAGATGATGTCGTCGATGTATACTTGGACGACCATCAGATCTTTGTCATGCCATTTAATGAAGTGGGTTGTGTCTATCGTTCCTCGTATGAATCCAGACTTCACGAGGAAATCACTCAGGACATTGTACCAAGCACGTGGGGCTTGTTTTAGTCCATAGAGAGCTTTGTCCAAGCGATAGACATGATCGGGATGTTCTTGATCAACGATACCTTCCGGCTGAGCGACGTAGACTTCTTCTTTTAACACACCGTTGAGAAAGGCGGTTTTAACATCCATCTGATACACTTTGAAGTCTTTGTGAGCCGCATAAGCCAGCAGGAGGCGGATAGCTTCGATACGAGCAACAGGAGCATAAGTCTCATCGTAGTCGATGCCTTCCTGTTGATTGTATCCCTTAGCAACTAGCCTGGCTTCGTTCCGGATCACTTCACCATCTTCATTTTTCTTATTCTTGAAAACCCATTTAGTTCCGACCACTGTTTTCCCATGTGGACGGGGTACCAAGGTCCACACTTGAAGACATTCGAATTGATTGATTTCCTCTTGCATTGCGATTGTCCAATCCGGGTCTCGAAGTGCGTCTGCTACTTTGGTAGGCTCGTTTTGGCTCAGGAAGCAACTGAAAAGACTGTGTTGACGACGTGTCCTCACACCAACCGAGGGATCGCCAATTATCTGATCAATCGAGTGGCCTCTCGTCCACTTGCGCTCATGAGGCAAGGCTGAAGTCGATGCGTCAGCCATCTGTGGATCTAGATTGCCTATAGTCTCAGATTGATCATTTGTCTGAGGAAGTTCCAATACTGCACTTGGATTGATCGTCTCAGATGATACTTCCTCGATGACCACTGTAGGTTCTTCGGTGTTATGTGGCAATTCTGAATCGGGTGGGGTAGAGGTGTGAGATGAACTTGATACGTCAGTCTCGTTCGGTAGATAATCCATTGTTGGTGTAGGCGTGTATGACTGATATACCGGTTCGAAGAGAGAATCCAAGTCATCTATTGCAAGTCTCGTTGCTTCGTCTGACACTGATCCTGAAGTTGTTGCCATCTTCTGTTGGTTTTGTGCCAACACACCAGTGATTACGGGTTCTGAAATGTTGTCTTCAGAAGCCAACGGGTTAGGCACGGATCCTGGACTGAATTGACCAGAAGCCATTTCTGCCACTTCGTGGAAAGTGACATTATAGCTTTCCTTAATAGTTCGGTTGGACTTGATGTATACTCGGTACGCTTTTGATGTTGAAGAATACCCGACAAATGTAGCTTCGAATGCTTTAGGGTCTGTAGGACCCCGGTCCCCGGTAATTAGGTCGGCCAATAAATTAAGTGTATGCTTTACGTAATTTTATGATAATTACGTATATGTTGAATACCTATGTGATGTATGAACTTTATGCTTGTGAATTATATGCGAATTACATACAATTAAGTGCCAAGGAGTTTGCGTTCATGACGACCCCAAATCTATGAAGAGGAATTTTCGAAATAATAAGTAAAGAAAATGACTTAAGATAGCCAAATGAAAGTTGGCTAGAATTTTACCTTGGACTAGAGATTTAATGTTGGGCTATAACCCAATTTAGGCCCAAGCCCATAAGAACACAAAATGGGAGACAAGTTTCCCCATTTCAAGGAAGACCCACGCTCACTCTAAACTCCACCCTCAAACCTATGAAAATATCTTAGCAAACAAACCCAAAAAAAAAAAAAAACTCCATAACCACACCCAGGAACCCACGAAAACGAAAGAATAAGCAAGGAAGAGGTCGAAGGGAGCTCAAACAACGTCCTCAAGCCAGTTAGGAAATCGAGTAAGTGAAGTTATTAACTTAGGCTATTTTGGTTTACATTAGAAGGATGATTTAATTAAACTATGCTTGGGAAGTTAAGAACTCAAGGAATTTCCATGTATAGTAGACGGCAAAAGCCCTAACCTTGGACTATAACCCATAGTTAAATATTCCTTTGAGCTTAGCTAAGTGTCGGGTAGAATAAGCTAAAAATCCAGTTTCGATGGGATGAAGAATTGAAGATGTTAGAATAAATGTCGAAATGTCGTAAAGGATGTCGAGTAACATATCGAGAATTATTAAATGTCGAGATTCATAATGAAATGCATGTCGACATTTTCTGTCCCAATTGTCGAAATACAATGTTGACTCATGTCGACATTTTCTTCAAATGTCGAATCGCAATGTCGAGCTAGAGGAAAATGTCGAGAACCAATGAAAAATGTCGAGGCCTATGATATCGAGATTTTTCATTGTATAAATGTCGAGACTCATGTTGAGTTTCATGTCGACATTTCCAACTATAAATGTCGAAGAATAATGTCGGGATATTCAAGTAAATGTCGAATGATAGATATAATGCTGAGTAAAAAGTCGAGATGCTATGGAAAGATGTCGAAACCCTGTTAGGAAAAGATGTCGAGACATCCCAAGGAAAAATGTCGAAATGTTAACATAGGATGTCGAGCCTTATGTCGAGATTTACTAAATGTCGAGCTCTATTTTATATCGAGATTTATGAAATGTCGAGATGTTAAAGATAATATCGAAACGTTGGGATAGAATGTCGAGCTTACATATCGACATCTACCTCAATAACTATGTCGAGATTCATCTCGACAAAAATGTCGAGACTCACGTTGAGTTCATGTCGACATTTTCAGTCCAAAATGTCGAGATACAATGTTGATAGATGCAAGGTAAAATGTCGAAGCTAGGAAAAATATCGAAATCTTTACATACACTATTAAGGAAAATATTTCAACACTTTTCAAGTACATAGATAACCAATATTTTAGAAAATGCACTGACATAATAATTTTATGATTAAGGTCGAAAAATTAGGAATTTCGCCGACCCAGTAGCAGTTAATCTACGGACTCCAAGTAAGTAGAAATTCAACTACGATACGTAACTTGCCTGCGTCCGATGATGTGAATTTACGTGCTCGTGCATTTTACGTGGAACGTGCATGTTACGACAAAAGTATTTTACATGCATGATAGCATGATCTGCATATTTACATGAGCATGACATGAGCACTTGCACGCATAAGTAGTACGTATGATACGAGGTAAGAGCGTGCGTAAGATCGCCTGTGTGCGATGTATACTCGCCGATATTGGCGTTGGTGTCGACTCAATGAAGAGTCACGGCTCCCCTATGCAGCCATGGCAAAAGAAGCCATAAGGCCTGTATAAGAGGCTGGGGGAATACCCCGTATGCGGGAGATCCAACCTGGAGGATGCGGCCCGGGGCACGCACTGAGTAAGGGAAGATTCCTGCGGGTGACCTTCTAGTGCGTAAAGCACTAACCGGGAGGGAAGATTCCTTCGGGTGACCTCCGCGGTTAGTGGCCTCGGTGTTGGCTACCAGTGAGAAGCGTCCGCGTGGAGGCCGCACTGAGTAAGGGAAGATTCCTTCGGGTGACCTTCTAGTGTGAGAACCTCCACACATGAGATCTCTATGAAATGGCGCATAGTGGGATAAAAAGCCGAGGGCCCGTACGAAGTAAGAGTATAAGAAAATGAGTATGAGTCAGAAAAAGGACAAGAAAATGAGAAGGAGAGTATGAGCATTAGAAAACGACGACGTGGATTGTCGATCGTTAGGACACACGTGCATACATGCATAATTTCTGCTTACTGAGCCTCGGTGGCTCATTTTTTTTACGTTACGTATTGTAGGTACTGACGATCACGGTACGTGATCCGACCTTTATGCGAGGCCGATCTTTTGAAGCTATCCGGCTGCTTTTGAGGTGGGAGTGTGTGCATGGATGACGACCTGTGAAGGCCGGGCGCATAGGGAGCTTTTAGCTGCACACATACACACGACTACGACGAATTGTAGAACGAATATTCTTTTGACATGTATATAAGACTTCTGCTTGCATGTTTTAAAATGAAAAATTTTATTCGCATTTTTATGTATTCGCACGATAACGAAATATTAACACTTAGAATTAGAACGGAATACGAGGGCGGGACGACGGGTCCTGACAGAGTTGGTATCGGAGCTTCGGTCACAGGTCCTGCAGACTGTCCATACACACACACTCAAAAGCGCGGAAGCGGCCTTGCTTGTAAGTACCATGTTATGTGAATTGCTTGTATGGTTTAATTTATTGGCCTTAGGAATTATCAGGATAGGTTGAGAAAATGGTAAGACTTAGAGGTGAAGGAAGTAGGGAATCTGATCAGGGTAGGGATACTAATAACCCTCCTGATAATCGGGATGCTACCATCCTGCAACTGACTGAGCTGGTCCGGCAACAGTCGGCCCAGATTCAGCAGCTGATCCAGCAGCAAAATGCTGGGGGGCAATCAGCTAATCTACCTCCCCCACCTGAACGAATTGAGATGATCGGGGAGAGGTTCAGGAAGCTTAATCCTCCACTGTTCGAGGATGCTGTAGACCCCACATCCGCCGAGAATTGGCTGAGGACGCTGGAGAACATGTTCCAGCATAGCCGCACACCCGAGGCGGAGAAGGTCATGTGCGCTGCCTACCTGCTGAGGGGGAGCGGCGGGCACTGGTGGGAAACCGTCTCAGCCGTCGAAAACCCCCTAACGATGAGCTGGGATAGGTTTAAGGAGATCTTCAGGGGAAAGTATTACACCGCCCCGGTCAGAGCCCAGCGGATGAATGAGTTCATCAACCTCCGCCAAGGGGCAATGACAGTGGCGGAATACATCAGGAAGTTCGAGCAGCTCTCAAGGTTTGCTGCACATATGGTCAGTACGGACGCGCTCAAGATCGAGCGGTTCATGGAAGGGTTAAAACCCGAGCTGTACAGAGACGTGAGTATGGCCGGAATACAAGGAGCCACGTACGCGCAAGTGGCTGAGAGGGCGCTTGTGGCGGAGCAAGCCGAGGTAAGAATTGCTCGCGCTCAAGAAGCAAAGCGCAAGTTCGCACAAGGGCCGCAAGGGAGCGGAAGCAACCCAAAGCGGCAGTTCGTAGCCAAGGGTGGAAAACCGAATTTCCCGAACCGCCCGGGACAACTCCCACAGTTCAACCCAAATCCGGGTAGACCCCAGTTGGACCTACCCGTATGCCCGAAGTGTGCACGAAGGTACACGGGAGTCTGCCACTCCCAGAATGCCGTCTGCTTCAAATGTGGCAAGACGGGCCACTATCTGAGGGCATGTCCGGAGAGTGGATCTGGGAGCCAAGCTGGGAACCAGGCAGCACCACCAAGGGTACCGGCCCGGGTCTACACTATAACCTCCGAGGAAGCGGAAAACAACCCGGCCGTAGTAACAGGTACCCTCCTCGTCTATGAAACCCCCACGTGCATTCTAGTCGACTCAGGAGCGACACACTCGTTCGCTTCCACTAAGTATGTCGCAAGAATAGGAGTCACGCCTCACCGAGCTGAGTGCGAGTTCAAGGTAACAGTTCCGAACGGGAATCCCACCCAAACTAATCAAGTTTTACGGGATTGCCCAATAGTAATCGGGGACAAGGAACTGCCCATAGACCTCATAATTATTCCCATGAATGATTATGAGGTGATCCTTGGAATGGATTGGCTATCGAAGTACGGAGCCGTCATAGACTGCCACCGCAAGATAGTCACACTTAACATGGGCGGAAATGAACCCCTTAGGTTCGTAGGAACTAGCAAGGGGACCATGATCTCTAGGATATCAGCGTTGAAAGCCCAACGACTGATCAGGTCAGGATGCGAAGCATATCTTGTTTTCGCTATCAAGTTGGAAGAGAACGCCTCCCCGAAACTCGAGGAAGTGCCGATAGTTAAGGACTTCCCCGACGTATTTCCCGAGGAGTTACCGGGACTACCACCCGAACGGGAAATAGAGTTCGCTATAGATCTGGTACCTGGAGCGGCACCAGTATCTAAGACCCATATCGGCTAGCACCGACGGAGATGAAGGAGTTAAAGGACCAACTCGACGAACTCCTGCAGAAAGAGTTCATACAGCCGATTTTCTCTCCCTGGGGAGCGCCGGTGCTATTCGTGAAGAAGAAAGATGGATCCATGCGATTGTGCATAGATTACAAGTAGTTGAACGAGTTGACGATCAAGAACAAGTACCCACTCCCAAGGATAGACGATTTGTTCGATCAACTACAAGGTGCAACGGTCTTCTCCAAGATCGATTTAAGATCGGGCTATCACCAACTGAGGATCCGGAAGGAAGACGTCCCGAAGACGGCCTTTAGTACCTGTTATGGCCACTATGAGTTCCTGGTGATGCCATTCGGGCTAACTAATGCGCCCGCAGCTTTTATGGATTTAATGAACCGGGTGTTCAAGCCCTACTTAGATAGGTTTGTCATCGTCTTCATTGATGACATCCTAATCTATTCGAAGACGAAGGAGGAGCACGAAGAACACCTTAGACAGTTCTGGGAATACTACGAGACGAACAACTATACGCCAAGTTCAAGAAGTGCGAATTTTGGCTCGACCAAGTCGCCTTCTTGGGGCATATAGTATCAGGAGAGGGGATCTCTGTAGACCCAAAGAAGATAGAAGCTATTAGCAATTGGCCCAGGCCGACGAACGTGACGGAAATCCGCAGTTTCCTCGGTCTGGCAGGATACTATAGGAAGTTCATAAAGGACTTCTCGAAAATAGCATCGACACTGACGAGGCTGACCAAGAAGAATACGCCATTTCAGTGGACCGTGGAATGTGAAAGGAGCTTCCAAGAGCTGAAGGAACGGGTTACGACGGCCCCAGTTCTCACAATACCTTCGGGAACTGGAGGGTTCACCGTTTATAGCGATGCGTCTAAGAACGGGTTAGGGTGTGGCTAATGCAGAACGGGAATGTAGTAGCATGCGCCTCTCGTCAACTAAAAGAGTACGAGAAAAACTACCCGACGCACGACTTAGAACTGGCAGCAGTGGTCTTTGCTCTCAAGATATGGAGGCATTACCTCTACGGAGAGCGGTGTGAGATATACACTGACCACAAGAGCCTCAAGTATTTCTTTACGCAAAAAGAGCTGAACATGAGGCAAAGGAGGTGGTTAGAGTTAGTTAAGGATTACGACTGCGTAATCAATTACCACCCAGGCAAGGCGAACATAGTAGCCGACGCCTTAAGCCGAAAAGCAGTTAGTGCAAAACTACAACTGCTGGAAGTAGAAGTCGTAAGGTTAGGCGAAGTTGAGGCGCAGCTAGCAGCCTTAACTTTGCAACCAACACTACTGGAGCAAATTAAGACAGCGCTAGGAGCAGACGAATTGTACACGAAAATTAAGGAGGCACAGCCGGAACGAACGACTGGAGACTTCATAGTACGGGAAGACGGACGACTGTACTTCAAGGATCGGTTGTACGTACCAGACAACGCTGAGCTAAGAAAGACAATAATGACGGAAGCCCATGCCACTGCATACTCAGTACATCCAGGAGCAACGAAGATGTACAGAGGTTTAAAGGAAAACTACTGGTGGCCAGGCATGAAAAAGGACATCGCGACTTTCGTGAGTCAGTGCCTGACGTGCCAGCAGATAAAAGCCGAGCATCAAAGGCCGGCGGGAACCCTACAACCGTTACCCATTCCGGAATGGAAATGGGATAACATAACCATGGATTTCGTAGTAGGACTGCCGAGAAACACGAAGGGGCACGACGCGATTTGGGTAATTGTCGACAGACTCACCAAGTCTGCCCAATTCCTACCTATTAGCATGACGTTTTCCATGGAACGGTACGCGGAGCTCTATATTCAGGAGATAGTGCGACTGCACGGCGTTCCATCGTCGATAGTGTCGGATCGCGACTCCAGATTTCTTTCGAAATTCTGGACGAGCTTGCAAAGGGCGATGGGAACGAAACTATCTTTTAGTACCGCCTACCATCTGCAGACGGACGGTCAGTCCGAGCGAACCATTCAGACCCTAGAGCTCGATTTCAAAGGAAATTGGAGTAAGTACCTCCCACTGATCGAGTTCTCCTATAACAATAGCTACCACATCACCATTGGAATGGCACCGTACGAAGCGCTATACGGGCGTAGGTGCAGATCCCCAGTACATTGGGACGAGGTTGGCGAACGGGCAGAGTTAGGCCCTGACATAGTACGAGAAATGACGGAAGCCATTACCACCATACGAGAAAGAATGCAAACGGCACAGAGCCGACAGAAAAGCTACGCAGACCGAAGACGTCGACCGTTGGAATTTGAAGAAGGCGATATGGTGTTTGTTAAGGTATCGCCGATGAAGGGCGTAAAGAGGTTCGGGAAGAGAGGAAAGCTAAGTCCTAGGTACATAGGACCATTTAGGATACTGAAAAGAGTAGGCGAGATAGCATACCAGTTGGAGCTGCCTGCGTCACTAACACAGGTGCATGACGTGTTTCACGTCTCGACACTGCGGAAATACCTAGCCGACCCGAATCACGTGCTAGGAAACGAGTCCCTACATCAGCAATTGAAGCCGGATCTGAGTTACGAGGAGACTCCGGTGGAGATATTGATGTACGAGACTAAGAAGCTTAGGAATAAGGAAATTCCTTTATTGAAAGTATTGTGGCGGAACCAGTCCACGGAAGAAGCCACATGGGAACGGGAGGACGAAATGAGAATTCGTTATCCCGAGTTGTTTCACACGGGCTGATTTCGGGGGCGAAATCCTCCTTAAGGGGGGGAGGATGTAGGACCCCGGTCCCCGGAAATTAGGTCGGCCAATAAATTAATTGTATGCTTTACGTAATTTTATGATAATTACGTATATGTTGAATACCTATGTGATGTATGAACTTTATGCTTGTGATGCGAATTACGTACAATTAAGTGCCAAGGAGTTTGCGTTCATGACGACCCCAAATCTATGAAGAGGAATTTTCGAAATTAAGTAAAGAAAATGACTTAAGATAGCCAAATGAAAGTTGGCTAGAATTTTACCTTGGTCTAGAGATTTAATGTTGGGCTATAACCCAATTTAGGCCCAAGCCCATAAGAACACAAAATGGGAGACAAGTTTCCCCATTTCAAGGAAGACCCACGCTCACTCTAAACTCCACCCTCAAACCTATGAAAATATCTTAGCAAACAAACCCAAAAAAAAAAATAAAAAAAACTCCATAACCACACCCAAGAACCCACGAAAACATAAGCAAGGAAGAGGTCGAAGGGAGCTCAAACAACGTCCTCAAGCCAGTTAGGAAATCGAGTAAGTGAAGTTATTAACTTAGGCTATTTTGGTTTACATTAGAAGGATGATTTAATTAAACTATGCTTGGGAAGTTAAGAACTCAAGGAATTTCCATGTATCGTAGACGGCAAAAGCCCTAACCTTGGACTATAACCCATAGTTAAATATTCCTTTGAGCTTAGCTAAGTGTCGGGTAGAATAAGCTAAAAATCCAGTTTCGATGGGATGAAGAATTGAAGATGTTAGGATAAATGTCGAAATGTCGTAGAGGATGTCGAGTAACATATCGAGAATTATTAAATGTCGAGATTCATAATGAAATTCATGTCGACATTTTCTGTCCCAATTGTCGAAATACAATGTTGAGTCATGTCAACATTTTCTTCAAATGTCGAATCGCAATGTCGAGCTAGAGGAAAATGTCGAGAACCAATGAAAAATGTCGAGGCATATGATATCGAGATTTTTCATTGTATAAATGTCGAGACTCATGTTGAGTTTCATGTCGACATTTCCAACTATAAATGTCGAAGAATAATGTCGGGATATTCAAGTAAATGTCGAATGATAGATATAATGCTGAGTAAAAAGTCGAGATGCTATGGAAAGATGTCGAAACCCTGTTAGGAAAAGATGTCGAGACATCCCAAGGAAAAATGTCGAAATGTTAACATAGGATGTCGAGCCTTATGTCGAGATAAATGTCGAGCTCTATTTTATATCGAGATTTATGAAATGTCGAGATGTTAAAGATAATATCGAAACGTTTGGATAGAATGTCGAGCTTACATATCGACATCTACCTCAATAACTATGTCGAGATTCATCTCGACAAAAATGTCGAGACTCACGTTGAGTTCATGTCGACATTTTCAGTCCAAAATGTCGAGATACAATGTTGATAGATGCAAGGTAAAATGTCGAAGCTAGGAAAAATATCGAAATCTTTACATACACTATTAAGGAAAATATTTCAACACTTTTCAAGTACATAGATAACCAATATTTTAGAAAATGCACTGACATAATAATTTTATGATTAAGGTCGAAAATTAGGAATTTCGCCGACCCAGTAGCAGTTAATCTACGGACTCCAAGTAAGTAGAAATTCAACTACGATACGTAACTTGCCTGCGTCCGATGATGTGAATTTACGTGCTCGTGCATTTTACGTGGAACGTGCATGTTACGACAAAAGTATTTTACATGCATGATAGCATGATCTGCATATTTACATGAGCATGACATGAGCACTTGCACGCATAAGTAGTATGTATGATACGAGGTAAGAGCGTGCGTAAGATCGCCTGTGTGCGATGTATACTCGCCGATATTGGCGTTGGTGTCGACTCAATGAAGAGTCACGGCTCCCCTATGCAGCCATGGCAAAAGAAGCCATAAGGCCTGTATAAGAGGCTGGGGGAATACCCCGTATACGGGAGATGCAACCTGGAGGATGCGGCCCGGGGCACGCACTGAGTAAGGGAAGATTCCTGCGGGTGACCTTCTAGTGCGTAAAGTACTAACCGGGAGGGAAGATTCCTACGGGTGACCTCCGCGGTTAGTGGCCTCGGTGTTGGCTACCAGTGAGAAGCGTCCGCGTGGAGGCCGCACTGAGTAAGGGAAGATTCCTTCGGGTGACCTTCTAGTGTGAGAACCTCCACACATGAGATCTCTATGAAATGGCGCATAGTGGGATAAAAAGCCGAGGGCCCGTATGAAGTAAGAGTATAAGAAAATGAGTATGAGTCAGAAAAAGGACAAGAAAATGAGAAGGAGAGTATGAGCATTAGAAAACGACGACGTGGATTGTCGATCGTTAGGACACGTGCATACATGCATAATTTCTGCTTACTGAGCCTCGGTGGCTCATTTTTTTTATGTTACGTATTGTAGGTACTGACGATCACGGTACGTGATCCGACCTTTATGCGAGGCCGATCTTTTGAAGCTATCCGGCTGCTTTTGAGGTGGGAGTGTGTGTATGGATGACGACCTGTGAAGGCCGGGCGCATAGGGAGCTTTTAGCTGCACACATACACACGACTACGACGAATTGTAGAACGAATATTCTTTTGACATGTATATAAGACTTCCGCTTGCATGTTTTAAAATGAAAAATTTTATTCGCATTTTTATGTATTCGCACGATAACGAAATATTAACACTTAGAATTAGAACGGAATACGAGGGCGGGACGACGGGTCCTGACAGGGTCGAACTTTGCACGTTGCTCTCGGTCGTTCGCCACAAAGCACTTGCACCCGAAGACTTTAAGGAAAGAGATGTTGGGCACTCTATTATTCACAATCTCATACGGAGTCTTGTTGAACCGTTTGTGAACCACCGTCCTGTTTTGAGTAAAACAAGCGGTATTGACTGCTTCAGCCCATAGAAAGTGTGGAAGTTCCGATTGGATCAGCATTGTACGAGCGGCTTCCACTAGTGTTCGATTTTTCCTTTCAACGACCCCATTTTGTTGAGGGGTTTTGGCGGCTGAAAATTGTTGACTTATTCCAAGTTTCTGATAAAACTCACTGAGGTGATTGTTCTTGAACTCAGTGCCGTTGTCTGTTCGAACAACTTGAATAGTCTTTTGCAGTAGTTTTTGAGTTGTGTTCACAAAATTGATGATCAAGTCACCAGTCTCATCTTTCGTTCGGAGGAACTTAGTCCACGTGTAGCGAGAATAGTCATCCACAATCACTAGGACATACTTTCTTCCATTGATACTCTGAGTCTGCATCGGACCACAGAGATCCATGTGAATTAGCTCCAATGGTCGAGAAGTAGATGCAATTTACTTGACGTGATGAGATGCTCGCTTTATTTTTCCTAATTGACATGCCGAACAGTGATGCTCCCTTTGTAATTGTATAGTTGGAAGACCGTGAACCAACTTTTTCGTAGAAAGACGTTGGAGAACTTTCATATTCAGATGAGACAGTCGTTGATGCCATAAGCTGTTCCTCTGTAAATCAGTCTGAGAAAAGGCATACAGCTGTCGAGGGCCGCACAGACGTCAGGTTGATCGTGTAAAGATTGGATCTCCGAAGTCCTTGAAGGAGTTCTATGTCCTGACTATCCACAATTTTGCACCGGTCAGCATGGAGGACCACCTGGAATCCTTTGTCACAGAATTGGCCATGCTGAACAAGTTATGGCGGAGGCCTTCGACGTACGAGACATCGTTGATGGTCAGATTCTTCAGAGTGATATCCCCAAGTCCTATAATCGGAGCTGAATCGTTGTTCCCAAATCTGACTTTGCCGTTTGGTCGGTCTTTGTAGTTGCTCAGCAGCTCTTGACTACCAGTCATGTGTGTGGAGCAACCAGAGTCGAGGTACCACACATGATGGATCTGCAAAAACAATTTAGAGAGCTTTAGGTACCCACTTAAACATGGGTCCTCTCGGATTAGCAGATTTAGTTTTGGGTTCAGATATGACTCCTAAATCTATTTTTGGAAGAGTCTTAATAACCCATTGCACTTTTGAAAAAGTAGGTTTGGGTTTTGCCTCTATATGAGACTTGGCCCTTTTGACTTTTGTCATCCTAGGCGGAGATTTAGGAACCCATTTGGGATGAACCTTACAGGGAAGGTTAATTTCAGCACGTACAAATGCTTTGGAGGGTTTGACTGAGGAAAAGATCTTTTCTTGTGATAGTCTCCTAAGGTGCTTGGGGGATTTAATTTCTACGGGATAACTTAGGTGAGTACATTCATGTATGGCGCCATAAGCTTTCTTTATGGCTGGATCTTGTTTCCTACGTGTCTTTCTTGTGGCATTTGTTTCAGAATGATTAATTTTTGACGTAGAGCCTATTTCGAAGTTGTTGCTGCTAAAGGTGATCGGCTGAAGTGAATAAGTAGAAGCAATTATCTTAAAAGTGGAAATAGCTGTTTTATTTCTACGAGTGTCTTTTATTGTAACAGAAGGAGTAGCATGCTCAGAAACATTTAAGTCTAATGGCTCCTTCTTTATCTTAGTGCTAGACACTCTCGCCTTTGTTTTTAGTGCTGACGCTACGCTCTCTGTAGACGTAAGTAAAGTGAATTTAGTCATAGCACTCTTAACAGAATTATTTTTACAATATTTATCTTTCAAAGGCGATTTTTCATTTTTCACACTTTTTGTAATAGCGTGAGAGGTAGTTTGGGGGGACGAGGAAGCCTTGAGATTCGGCTCGATGTCGGAGTTCGATTCCTCTTCCGACTCTGATGATGACGGTGGCCTAACGATCTTATCCTTTCTTGATCTTGTGCTCTTCTTCTCCGAGACTAAGGCAACCGTGTCATCGGTTTGTTTGCCTTTCTGCTCTTTGGTGATCTCGCGGATATCCTCCTCATGCTGAGCGAGATTGTCGAACACGGTATGGACATCCAACTCCTCTAGATCTTTGTTTTGTCGTACTTGAGTGGATATTTTCTTCCATTTCGTGGGCAGAGAGGATAGAAATCTTATGTTTGTCTCCATGTTTGTCTTCGTTATTTCTATCTTCCTCATTTCATTGAGAAGAGTGAGGTATCGTTGGTAGATCTCGTTTAGACTCTCCTCCGGCTTTGCTTTGAATGAGTCGTAAGCAGTGAGAATGTTCGACTTCTTGGCCTTTATGCCAACTTCCGTCCTTTGCATCATCCTATGCAGCTCATCCCACATCCCTTTGACCGATGTAAGGCTGTCGATTTGTCTGTATATATCATTGGGGATGCCCTGCATAAGGGTATTCATGGCTACTAGATCAGCCTGAGCTCGAGCTCTTTCCTCCAGAGAGTATTCTCTAGGCTCCTTTAGTCGCCTAGAAGCTGGAATTGCTGGAGTAGCTGTTTCGTCCCCGGGTACATGAACCAAGAACTGTGCCGGTCCCTCTTCAAGGGACTTCAGTAGATTTTCGGCTTGATCCTTTAGAGCAATGAAATTCAGAAAGCGGCTTCTCCACACTGTGTATTCGCTCTTTGCAAGATCGGCGGACGATTGTCATTTCCGAGTGAGTATGCATCCATGTTTGTATTGTAGTCGAGTTGTTGAAAGATCTTCGTTAATTGTTTTGAAGGTTGAAGATGATGTAATGTGCTTCACAAGTGACAAAATTCGTTAGTAGCGTTCGATTCGAAAATTAGATCGAGAATTATTTTCGATTCAATCTTAAGGTTTGATCGAAATTAATTCCGTCGAGATAGTGTACTGAGTACTGTTCTCGTGCGTGAAATTTTGTCAGCGAGATACTTTACGAGCGAGATAAATTGCTCAAAATCATTCGGTCGAGAAAAATTTCTTGATCGTGAATTTATTTCGATCGTAAAGAAACAGTACGTTAGTAAGTTTCTCGACAAGTCAAAATAAATCTGTTGACTAGAAAAGTTTCTCGCGTATAAATGATTTTCGCCTGGTCAAACGTTAAAAGGTTTGACTGAAAAAGTTTTTCGAGTGAAAGTTTTTACGCATGCAAAGTCAAAACAAGTCTCTCTCGAAAAAGTTTTTCGCCATAATGCTCGAGAAATATTTTTAACTAAAATCGTTTCTACTGATGACGATTCTAGCGCTGACTTCGTATTCTGACCGAGAAAAATTCTCGCGCTAAGTTTGTCGATCGAGAAACTATTCCGATCGCAAAACTTAGCGAGAAAAATTTGAGCAATCGAGAAAAATTAACAGAATACGATTAACACAAATTCGAGCTAAAACAAAGAATCAGATAGTGATGTTTAAGGTAATTGCTCGCAATCAAGTACTAATCACGCACGAACAAGCAATTAAACACGTTATGAAGCAAAATATATCGAATTTGATCAAAATCAGAACGTGTTCTTCATGTTCTTCGCAAACAGTAACACGCAGAAGCAATTCAATCCTAGAAATCGAAGTTTAAACTGCTACAGAACTGATCGCAAGGATGATCTATCACTTAAACAAGCACAGAAACAGCAAATTCAAGTCAATTAAGCACAGAATTAAGCTATTGGATCGAAAAAGGTTTTCGCGCCAAACTGTTCTTCGATGAACAGTATCCTGAAAATGATTTTCGATCCAATTCTAACAATTTTCGATTCAAAACAGAACGAATCTGCTCTGATACCAATTGTTAGGTCCTACGATTAACAACTCTACGTTCCTAGGCTAGAATTCATAGTAATTCGATCGTTTAGATAAGCAACTGAATTCGATCGAAAAACTCAAATGAAGAACAAGAGAGAGAATTCGAGTAGAGTGAGAAAGTTACTGTTGTTTCTCTCTCTAGAAATCAACTTGCAAGCCCTTCGGATCAATTCTCAAAACTTTCTCTATTAAGCTCAATTGATTTACATGTATTTATACCAAACAAACTTGGTATAAATATCAAACTAGTCCTAATCTAAGGACTACTATACAAAACGCCCCTAATTACAAGGACAACTAATGAAATCAAGCACAATTACAAATAGTATTCTACAATATTCCTTGCATATTGTGCACTGTTTCATTTACATCGTGTCATTTACGTCGCTTTGGACGACTGGCGATGAGCATGTGAGGAATTTCATATAGTCGCTTTGGGCGAGAGAGATTGGTGAGGTGCATTATGTCCTTTGTGAGACGATACTACGATACGCGAGGGAATCTCGTGGGCGAGACAGATCGGTGAGGTACACCTTAAATCTTTCTTCTACTCTTGAGTTACGTGAACTATTAAAAATAAAGGCCTAAAATTAATTTTCAAATCATAGATGATGTAGAGTATACTTTTAGAATTGTGCTTGATTTCATTAGTTGTCCTTGTAATTAGTGGCGTTTTGTATAGTTGTCCTTAGTTTAGGACTTGTTTGTTATTTATACCAAGTTTGTTTGGTATAAATAGGATTGTACACATTGAGCTTAATAGAGAAAGTTTTGGAAATTGATCCGAAAGGCTTTCAATTCAATTTCTTGAGAGAGAAACAACAGTAACTTTCTCACTCTACTCGAATTCTCTCTCTTGTTCTTCATTTGAGTTTTTCGATCGAATCTTAATGTCAATCATTATCATCGAATTACTTAGAATTCATGCCTAGGATCGTAGAGTTGTTAATCGTAGGACCTAACAATTGGTATCAGAGCCAATTCGTTTTGTTTTGAATCAAAATTCGTTGGATTTGGATCGAAAACCATTTTCTGTTTACTGTTCATCGAAGAACAGTTTGGCGCGAAATCTTTTTCGATCCAATAGCATAATTCTGTGCTTAATTGAGTTGAATTTGGTGTTTCTGTGCTTGTTTAAGTGTTAGATCATGATTGTGATCACTTCTGTAGCTGTTTGAACTTCGATTTGAGGATTAAATCGATTCTGTGATTTACTGTTCACGAAGAACATGAAGAACACGTTCTGATTTCGATCAAATTCGACATACTTTGCTTCATAACTTGTTTAATTGCTTGTTCGTGCGTTGTTAGTTAATGATTGCGAGCAATTACCTGAAATTTCAGTGTCTAATTCCTTGTTTTTGCTTGAATCTGTGTTAATCGTATTCTGTGATTTTTCTCGATCATTCTAATTTTTCTCGCTAAGGTTTACGATCGTATTAGTTTCTCGATCGAAAAACTTGGCGCGAGAATTTTTCTCAGTCAGAATACGAATTCAGCGCTAGAATCGTCATTATAGAAACTATTTTAGTTAAAAATATTTCTCGAGCATAATTCAGCGAAAATCTTTTTCGAGCAAGACCAATGTTGACTTTGTGCGCGTAAAAACTTTCTCTCGAAAAACATTTTCGGTCAAACATTTGAGTTTGACCAAACTAAAAATCATTTACACGCGAGAAACATTTCTAGTCAACAGATTTATTTTGACTTGTCGAGAAACTTACTAACGTACTGTTTCTTTACGATCGAAATAAATTCACGATCTGAAATTTTTCTCGACCGAACGATTTTGGGCAATTTATTTCGCTCGAAAAATATTTCGCTGACAGACTTTCTCGCACGAGAACAGTACACAGTACATTTCGACGAAATTATTTTCGATCAAACTTTAAAGATTGACTCGAAAATAGTTCTCGAACTATTTTTCGCATCAAACGCTACTAACGAACTTTGTCACTTGTGAAGCACATTACATCATCATCAAAAGTTCAAAATACTTAACGAAGATCCTTCAACAACTCAACTACAAATGGATGCATACTCACTCGGAAATGACAATCGTCCACCGATTTTGGAACGAGGCGAATACACCGTTTGGAGAAGCCGCTTCCTAAATTTCATCGCTTTAAAAGATCAGGCCGAGAATCTACTGCAGTCACTCGAACAGGGACCAGCACAATTCTAGGTTCATGTACCCGGTGATGAAACGGCCACTCCTGTAATTCCTCCTACTAGGCGACTTAAGGAGCCTAGGGAGTACTCAATCGAGGAGAGGGCTAGAGCTAAGGCTGATCTAGTAGCCATGAATACTCTTATGCAGGGCATCCCCAACGACATATACAGATAGATTGATAGCCTTTCATCGGCCAAAGGAATGTGGGATGAACTGCATAGGATGATGCAGAGGACGGAAGTTGGCATAAAGGCCAAAAAGGCAAACATTCTCACTGCTTACGACTCCTTCAAAGCAAAGCCGGAGGAGCGTCTATATGAGATCTAACAAAGATACCTCACTCTTCTCAACGAGATAAGGAAGATAGAAATCACGAAGACCAACATGGAGACAAACATCAGATTTCTCTCTTCCCTGCCCGCAAAATGGAAGAAAATATCCAGTCAAATCCGACAGAATAAAGATTTAGAGGAGTTGGATATCCATGCCGTGTTTGACAATCTCGCACAACATGAGGATGATATAAGCGAGATTCTCAAGGAGCAGAAGGGCAAACAGATCGAGGACACTGTTGCCTTAGTCTTGGAGAAGAGGAGCTCCAAATCAAGAAAAGAAAAGATCGTTAAGCCTCCTTCCACTTCTGAGACGGAAGAAGAGTCGGACTCAGACGTTGAGCCAAATTTGAAAGCACTAGGAAAGCAGTTGGCTTTAATAGGAAAAATGATGAGTAAGAAGTACTTCAAGAAGAAGTCATCAACCTCAGCCAACAGACTTCGGACTACAAGCACTAAAAACAAAGAACATGCACCAGAGAGCTCCGAAGTCAAGAATCCTAAAGAGGCCAACAAATGCTTCAACTGTGGCAAGACATGTCACTTTGCCAGAGAGTGCACTCTTCCGAAGAAGAGAGATGCCAACAACTACTCCAGGAAGCTCCAATTGACTAAACAGAAGGAAGCCGGAGTAGCTCTCATGTCCGAACAAGACCAATGGCTTGAGGAAACATCGAGTTCTGAAGAAGAGAATTTAGCCCTCATGGCACGTCTCGACAATGAATCAGATGCCGAAACCGCAAATCAAACGGACGACGAGAACGCATCCACCTCTTCACAAGAGGTAGACCTCCCTTCCATATTATTGACCATGTTAGAATCATATAAAATAGAATACGCTAACATGAAACATGAGCAGAAATGTATAAAGGAAGTAGAAGACAAATTGTCTAGGTCTAAAGAGAAAATCACTAGTCTCGAATCCGAACTTAGAAGCTCCCATAAGAAGATAGAAGAACTCACTAAGAGCTTACATTCTAGGGAGACTAGTTCATCTAAGACAGAGCAGTATAGTGTGAAGATTAAAGAATTGGAGGATAGGCTAGCAAATAACTACAATTGTTTGGTTAGGAATCTCAATGAGAAAGCCACCCTCAATTGTAGGATAACCGAAGCAACCACTATGATTACTAACTTAGAAGCACATTTAGAAGAATCAAATGCAAAAGTTAGTAAACTTGGTGTAGAATTAGATGCTTGCCAAGTCTCCAAAATTACAATAGAAAATAACTATGTTTTGTTCGGGGAAGAACGAAAGAAGTTATATACTAAGGTTAAAAAGTTAGAAAATCTTCTTGTTAGAAGGGGACAGACTGAACAGACAATATTTTTAAATCAACCCATGGACTTAGAATTTTATGATTATAAATTTGGCTTAGGCTTTGAGAACCCACGGTGTCTGTCGAAAGTTGATTGTAAGCAACTTTACGACATTCAATACATGTGTTTAGGATTAACAGATCTTATGGTTTTTACCAATGCTAAAGAATAGATGCTTTAGAAGAAACCAAAAGAAAAGCCAAAATTAGGGTAGAAATTCCCTTCTCCTACACCGAATTGAATCAAATCTACAACATTAGGGAACTTCCCAAAGGTTGGAGTCTTGAGTCAATTAAACTACATGAAGATCTTTCCATTAAAGTAGAAGCACAAAATCATCATTCTGAAAATTCTCTATATATATATACCCCCTATTGTTAGGAAAATAGAGGAGTTAAGATGTTCATTAGAAATAGAACGAGAGAATTTTGAAGTTGAAAAGAAAAAGTTCCTAAAAGAGATTGAGAATCTCAAAGCTTCTTCAACATCCCAAGCTAAATCACACGCTATTCCAAAAAGTGTGAAAATTGAAAAAGCGTCTTCAGTAGATCATAAACGTATTATTAGAAGTGCTAAGCCTAACACTATTTTACCTACGTCTACAGGGAGCGTAGGACCAGCACTAGATACGAAGGCGTGGGTGTCTAGAATAAAAATAGCGAAGGAGTCAATAGATTCGAATGTTTCCAATATAGTTTCTCCTTCTGCAAAAATAAAAGACACTCGGAAAAATAAAAGAGTCATTTCCTCGTTTCAAATAATTGCTTCTACACACTCCCTCAAACCAATCACATTTAGAAGCACTAATTTCGAAATAGGTTCCACATCGAAAACAAAAATTAATCATTCTGAAACAAATGCCACTAGGAAAACTCGTAGGAAACAAGATCCAGCCATAAAGAAAGCTTATGGCGCCATACATGACTGTCCTCACCTAAGGTATCCCGTAGAGATTAAATCCCCCAAGCACCTTAGGAGACTATCACAAGAAAATATCTTTTCCTCGATCAAACCTACCAAAGCATTCGTACGTGCTGAAATTAACCTTACCTGCAAGGTTCAACCCAAATGGGTTCCTAAATCTCCGCATAGGACGACGATATCCGAAACGGCCAAGTCACCTAAAGTGGCAGCACCCAAACCCACTTCTCCAAAAGTGAAATTGGTTGCCAAGACTCCCTCAAGTAATAATTTAGGAACTATATCTGAACCTGAAATCATATCTGCTAATCTGAGAGGACCCATGTTTAAATGGGTACCTAAAGCTCTCTAAATTGTTTTTGCAGATACATCATGTGTGGTACCTCGATTCTGGTTGCTCCACACACATGACGGGAAATCAAGAACTGCTGAGCAACTACAAAGACCATCCAAAAGGAAAAGTCAGGTTTGGAAACAACGATTCAGCCCCGATTCTAGGACTTCGGGGATATCATTCTGAAGAATCTGACTATAAAAGATGTCTCATACGTCGAAGGCCTCCGCCATAACTTGTTCAGCATAGGCCAGTTCTGTGACAAAGGGTTCCTGGTGGTCCTTCATGCTGACCGGTGCAGAATTTTGGATAGTCGGACACACAACCTGACATCCGTGCGGCCCTCGACAGCTGTCTGCCTCATTTCTCAGACTGTAATTCAGTGGAACAGCTTATGGCATCAACGCGTATCTCATCTCAACCTCAAAGCTCTTCAAAATCTCTCAAAGAAAAAGTTGGTTCATGGTCGTCCAACTATACCTTTACAAAAAGAGCATCAATGTTCCGCGTGCCAATTAGGAAAAATGAAGCGAGCATCTCATCATATCAAACAAGTGGCCTCTACTTCACGTCCTCTAGAACTGCTACATATGGACCTCTGTGGCCCGATGAAGACACAGAGTATAAATGGACACAAGTATCTACTGGTCATAGTCGATGACTACTCTCGCTACACTTAGACAAGATTTCTCCGAAAAAAAGATGAGACAGTGGACTTGATCATCAATTTCGTGAACACTACTCAAAATTTGCTGCAGCAGACTATCCAAGTCATTCGAACAGACAATGGCACTGAGTTCAAGAACAGATGTCTCAGTGATTTTTATCAGAAACTTGGGATAAGTCAACAATTTTTAGCCGCCAAGACTCCTCAGCAGAATGGGGTAGTCGAACGAAAGAACAGAACACTAGTGGAAGCCGCGCGTACGATGCTCATACATTCTGGACTTCCACATTTTCTTTGGACGGAAGCAGTAAATACTGCCTGTTTCACTCAAAACAGGACAGTGATTCACAAGCGCTTCGACAAGACTCCGTACGAAATTATCAACAAACGAGTACACAACATTTCATTCTTTTAAGTCTTCGGGTGCAAATGCTTTGTGGCGAACGACCGAGAGCAACGTGCTAAGTTCGACCCTAAAGCATTCGAAGCCACTTTCGTCGGGTATTCTTCAACCTCGAAAGCATACCGAGTATACATCAAGTCCAACCACACAATCAAAGAAAGCTACAACGTCACTTTCCACGAAGTGGCGGAGTTGGCTTCTGGTTACTTCAGTCCAGGACCCGTGCTTAACCAGTTGGCTCCTGCACACCTCAGTTCAGGACCCATACTCAACCCGATAGCTTCTGAATATAACAGTTCAGAACCTGTTTTCACTGGTGTGTTGGCACAAAACCAACAGAAGAAGGCAACAAATCCGAATTCAACGTCAGAAGAAGCTATGAGACTTGCATTAGACGATTTGGACTTTCTCTTCGAGCCAGTATATCGGTCACACAATGCTACACCTATAGTGGATTCTCCACCCGAAGTGGCCAATTTACCAAGCTCTTGAACAGTTCCTACTCCAACCGATTCAGACTTGCCTCAGAATAATGAAGACTACCGTGGGTGTCGAGGAAGAATCATCAGAGTCACTCTCTCCAAGTGCTGATTTGAAACTTCCTCACACAAATGAACAACCGGAGAACTTTGAAAATCTAGACCCACAAACGGCTGACGCATCGCCTTCAGCGTTCCCGAATGAGCGCAAGTGGACTAGAGCTCACCCGATTGATCAGATAATTGGCGAGCCCTCAAGCGGAGTAAGGACACGTCGTCAACACAGTCTCTTCAGCTGCTTCTTAAGCCAAAACGAGCCTACCAAGGTAGCAAACGCACTTCAAGACCCAGATTGGGTAATAGCGATTGATGATGAAATTCATCAACTCGAACGTCTTAAAGTGTGGACCTTAGTACCACGTCCGCATGGGAAAACAATTTTCGGAACAAAATGGGTTTTCAAAAATAAGAAAAATGAAGATGGTGAAGTGATCTGGAACAAAGCAAGGCTAGTTGCGAAGGGATACAATCAACAAGAAGGTATCGACTACGACGAAACATATGCTCTTGTTGCCCGAATCGAAGCTATCCGCCTTCTCCTGGCATATGCGGCTCACAAAGACTTCAAAGTCAATCAGATGGATGTTAAGACCGCCTTTCTCAACGGTGTGTTAAAAGAAGAAGTCTACGTAGCTCAGCTGAAAGGCTTCATTGATCAAGGATTTCCCGATCATGTCTATCGATTGGACAAAGCTCTCTATGGACTAAAACAAGCCCCACGTGCTTGGTACGATGTCCTGAGTGAATTCCTCGTAAAGTCTGGATTCATACGAGGAACAATAGACACAACCCTCTTCATCAAATGGCAAGACAAAGATCTGATGGTCGTCCAAGTATACGTCGACGACATCATCTTCGGATCAACAAATCCTCGGCTCTGCACGAAGTTTGGAGATCTCATGAAAAGCAGATTCGAGATGAGTCACATGGGAGAGATGCAGTTCTTCTTAGGACTTCAAGTTCGGCAGCTCAATGATGGGATTTTCATCAGTCAGACAAAATACATCAAAGATATTCTGAAGAAATTCCATCAAGATCAGAGCAAGCCTCTCAGCACTCCTATGTCACCAAGCTGCAAGTTGGATGCCGATCCCTCTGGTAAATCGGTCGACATCACACTGTATCGCAGCATCATTGGATCTCTTCTATACCTCACTTCGAGTCGGCCGGATATCATGTTTTCCACCTGCTTATGTGCCCGTTTTCAAGCCGATCCCAAAGAATCCCACATGCTCGCGGTTAAAAGGATTCTGCGCTACCTTAAGGGCACTTCTACCCTTGGACTATGGTATCCAAAGGGTACGAACTTCAAACTTATCGGCTATACTGACGCTGATTATGCAGGTTGCCGAATGGACAGGAAAAGCACGTCCGGTGGCGCTCAATTACTAGGCAAAAAGCTGGTCTGCTGGTCATCAAAAAAAGCAGAACTGTGTGTCAACTTCGACGGCCGAAGCGGAATACGTGGCTTGCTCCCAGATGCTGTGGATGCGGACTCAGCTTCGCGACTATGGGTACAATTTAAATAATATACCCATATATAGTGACAGTCAAAGTGCCATCGCTATTACTTGCAATCCCGTTCATCACTCACACACAAAATACATAGACATTAGATATCACTTTATTAAAGATCATGTAGAAAAAGGCACCATAGATATGTATTTCGTGAACACGGAGTACCAACTAGCTGACATTTTCACCAAGGCATTGGATGAAAAACGATTCCAATTTCTTGTCGGAAAATTAGGCATGTTGAACCTCCCGTGATATGTGTATCACCTGATCTTATATGCTATCACATGCTCTATTCTATGTGTTTCTATGCTCATTTGCCATATCCTGCGTGATAATAATAAAAAAAGATAATAATAAATAAAATTTTTTATATACATATACCTAAAGGGGAATGACGAAATCCTTTAGGATGCTTTGATCTAAAGTCACTTAGAGTTTTGCCCCGACAAGCGATCGATTTAATTGCTTAATTTTGTCAGTCTAAGTAACATTCTTGTGTCTAAAGGTCATTAGGTTGCTCCACTAGACACAAAGCCACTATATATAAGTGAGGATTCAAGCCTTGTTTTTTTCTTTCTTTGGTTCTATTTCTAGAGTGAGTCACACATCAATTACTTGTCTTAACTAGTGATTCTTGGCTTCATACTCACCTTGCCTTAGATTGTTACGAAAATGATAAGGGCGCTTAGGTAATTCCTCACTCGGCCTTATAAATTTTTTTTCCTTCAAGTTAGCCCTTAGTCATCCACTTTGAGCCTTCTCCGATGTCCTTTTCTTCATTTGAATCCCATTTCCAGCCTTCAACCGTATTCTATACTCTTCGGACGGTTGTTCAAACAAGAAAATGAGGGGGAGAAAATAAAGAGGATGATGACAAAAGAAGGCATTGCTCAACCCGCAAAAATCAGACCAAAGGAACCTGCCTTCCGACTATCTCTTAGAAGGTGGCATAGGTCCTGCTGTAAGCTTCTCCGTCGATAATCTCGTACGCTCGTCAGAACGACTGGAAAGAGGAGCACCACGAAGTGAACTTCTCCAACGATAATCCGGTCTTATATCGGGAAACGAGAAGAGGAGCGCAGCCTTGGGTACGAATTCCATAACCGTGAACTTTTCCAAAAAGATAATCTCTGAAACCTCTCTAGGGAGTAAGAGAAGAGGAGCACGGTATCGTCCCGAGAACCAACAAGAAGAAATTCGCCTACGATAATCTCCTATAGCCTCGTGGAGAAGCGGAGCTTCAGCTTGAGCATAGCATAAAAAGGGATAGTTCTTAAAAGAAAAAGAGGGAGAAAAAATTGAAAAGAAGAAAGACGCCAAAAAAAAAAGGAGACGGACGTAGAAATGGAAGATGACGAAGAGATAAGCTCACTTTCCTCCAAATTCCTTCCCTTCTAAGTCCTAGCCAAACTATAACCCTTATAATCCTTTGATTCCAATCGACGGTCTCTCGCTTAGGTGAAATGATTAAAAAAAAATGCCTCGCTCACAGGTAAATTGACTTATAATTGCTTGTGTTGACTTGAGTGATATAAATATAATAAAAAATCCCAAGTCAGAAAAATTTGAGTGCAAGAGCGAACCTAATGAGAGTTGTTGAAATGGACCAGTCTATGAGCTTATGACTATAGTTTGACGACATGACTTGACGGCATTTTCATCTTTCAAATGTCTCGTAAAATTTTAGGTGTGACGATTGATCGAAGCAAAATAATCTGACCCAATACTATAATATTAGTAAAAAAAAAACCTTTCGCACATTCTGACATGAAATATTATGTTTCATATGCGTTGAATTGAATAAATGCGAATTTTTTTTGTTGTTATCGCACATTCTAAATGTAATTTTAGATTGCATTGGTACATAATTGTTTAAATGCGATAGATGTTTCATTGCTTTTACCCTCACACAATATATTAAGTACATGTTTTGGGGACCATGTATATGAGCTTACTAAATAAATTTGTGTGTTATATGCTCGTGACTTGAATTGATTTCATATGCTTGCATGTCTAGTCAATTCTTGCGCATTATTTGAGGGGGAGCAAATATAAAAATCGTACATTAGCTCCCAATATTCTTGACGTTTTCTCTAAGCATCTCAGATTTCTTCAAACAAATTTAAAGGAGTGAGACGTCGACACTACACGACAAGGAGCTATTGTCACAGACCAAATATTTCAAAGGAAAACATGCCAAAAATAATTGTTGATTAACTCTATTATTTCTAACGTTTTTCTCTAAGTGGTACAGATTTTTATTCTGCCAGGAGAGCTAGACGTTACTACACAGAAAATCCAGGGAGTTAATTGCATTTATTTTTTAATTCTGAGGGGGAGCTTTACAAATGTGATTTTATTTGAATAGGGATCAATCTGAAAATTTTAGAAGCACTTACTATCGAGAAACTGGATATAAGAATTAATTCGCGATCATAAGTTTCTCGATCGTAAACAGTGTTGGGAACGATTTTGATTAGCCGCGATAATTTGCGATCGAGAAAATTGAATTGAAGAGCAATTTTCGAATCGAAAATTTCTCGAGCGCTAATAGTAATGGGCCTGTTCCATTTAATCGCAAAACGTCAAATCACAAACCCAACATCGACTTACAGCGAGTAAATAAAAGTTCACTTTTATGTCAGTCGAAAAACTTTTTCTCACGCAACCCTAAATCGCAAAAATTTCTCTCGCGAAAAACTTTCACAGACAGTTCAAATTTCTCAAAACATCTTTCGATTTTCAACACGAAATTGTCTGTTTAAGGTAGAAATGAGATTCTTTTGACATTTGCGTGTGATTTAACTTCGTTAGCATCTGCATTTTGTAGTTTTTCGCATGATTTATATTAATTTCTCGACTGTTCTTCAAAACTGAGAAAATCGTATACTATTTTATAGTGTTTTAGGCATGATTTTGAGTCTTTATCTGAAGTTAATGCCTGCACTTAAGATAGTTTCGATGTTCTTGATGATTCTGGTAGTATAAATCTTCGGAAAATCAGCATCTTCGACTGTGATTTGAGTTTAAATAAAACTGGGCATTTGAATGTTTAAAGTCATCGAAGAACTTCATCGATCGCAAACAGTCTTAATTGAATTCTGATTCAATTGAGATACTGTTTGTGTAAAATCAGTTCTCGATCGATAAAAATCTGACTTAGTCGCTAAGATAGAAGATTTTGACCGAAAAATTATTTACCATCGAGAAATCTAATTAGGATTTTTGTGAGCGAAAAACTTAAGTACTGAATAGACAATTTAGATGCAAATTTTATCGAGCGCAAAACTTACTATCGCAAAATAGAATTTTCGTTTTAATTGGATTTCGATCGCAAAATTTAGCAGCGAAAAATTAATTTTTCAACGCTTAATTTTTCGATCGTAAAATTCGCCGCTTAGGATTTAATTGATTGAAAAATTTCTCGACGGTTGACTTAGTCTTTCGTTGACTAATTTCTCGATCGAAAAATATTGCAGCGAAAATTTTTACTTAAAATCGAAAATCACATATCGCTCGACATATTTCAAATCAAAAAATTTTATTCAATTGATGAAAATTTCTCAATAGTAAATTTACCTGAGATATAATTTCTCGATCGTAAATTTACGCGGAATTTTTCTCGATAGTAAAATTGATCGGCTAGAGTCTCACGATTTCAATTTCAACACTTAGAAGTTTTTTTTAAGTCCTTTACACTGTAGCGAACATTAGCGAATAGAATTTATTCGATCGCAAAATTAAACGGAGTTATTGCAATTGAAATCAATGCATAAGGAAATCAATTTGACACCAAAATTTTCGAGCGAAAAATTTCTCGGCATGAACAGTGACTTTTTCACGATTCAACACTTAGAAAAATTTCGAACTCCTTTTCACGCATTACATGTTTAATTCGAAATTACAATCATGCCATTACCTTTTTTTTAAAAAAATCAAGGATCCTATATGCATGCTACACGATTTCAATTCAAAATTCATCAAACATGTCATAACATAAATACAACATTATAGTTTGATGAAATTAAATCAATTTTCGACTAAAATCAAAATTATGAACTAATGAACTTTTATATCTCTTATTTTTCAGATGGATCGCTATCCAACATATAATCACATATACGAGAAGTCATTATACCTCAACGTCCACGACACGAACTACAAACTAGACCTGACCACCTTCCGGTGTCCAGATGATATAATCGTGTCTATCTTGCAAGGCCATCCACTATGGCACGCACTAACTGTGACGGCATCAGTGCCAATGGTCTACCTCCAGCAGTTGTGGGGAATGATCAAGGGCATAGTTTTGGACGGGGCATACCATTTCACAACGGTTGTAGGGACAAGGCACATCTGCATGGACAAGAACGAGTTCAGAGCTCTACTTGACCTCCCTCACAGCCAAAACTACGACCCCCTCCCATCAGATGAAGACCTGGTGGCTGATTTCCTCCAAATGGGGTACCGTCCGCCGCTCACCAAGCTCGCTCAGGTCCAGAGCAACGGTATCCCTCACCCGTGGAAGACACTGTTCGGGATAGTGAACAAGTGTCTATCCCCGAAGCACGCCGGCTTCGACAAGGGCAACGGCCACATCCTCCGGATTTTTCACGGAGTCGTGTTCTCGCGGAATTACGATTTCTCCCAGCTGATCTGGAATGACCTCGCGGAACAGATCAGACAAAAGGAGAACAAACGGTCCAAAAACTTGCCGTATGCGAGATGGTTCTCCGTCATCATCCGCCAACATATGGAGATGTACGCACAGAACATTCCTCGCCTGCCCCCGGGAGGAAACTATCAGCCACCAAGGCTCAAGTTCTTCCACAACCCAAGGCTGGTAGACCTAATTCAGCCTTCCATGCCCATTCCACTCCACCTGCTACGTCTCGCCGACCCCCAGGGAAACGTGTATCGAACTTACTGCCGGGAAAATCACCTCACCGAGGAAATGATTAGAGGGCCCCCGACAGATCTTGGAGTTAGCCCTCCCCAACCGCAACAACACCAAAGCCCAGAGGCCATGTTGATTGATGAAGTGGCCCTGGAGCTCGAGCAGGAGCCTCCATCTCAGGACGAACAGATTCCTGATGAAGATGCCACCTTGATAGATGTTGTGGCCGCTGAGTTGGAACAAGAGGCTCCGACAGAAACGCTTCAAGTGGAAGTGCCCATACATGTAGGCGTGCTCGAAGAAACCATTGAGGAGGTTCTTCAACAAGAAGCACAGCCCGAGACTGCAATGGGGCACAGCTCACTTCCACTGGTGACGGACCAGGCTCGTGAGGATGTGGAGCACGAACCTTCCCCTCACACGGCCACCTCATCTGATACAGAGTCCGATGAGGAGCTCAGACTCATAAGACGGACTCCCAGACGATTGAGTATCCCGATGGAGTCCCTCTTCCCCACCGTCACCACCGCACCAGATACCGTGCTGATCACTTCTTCAAGTGTTGCCGGCACTTATTCGCTCAATCTTGAGCCGCAACCAAATCCACCGGTGTCTGGTTCGCAGGCGCAACCCGAGCCTGCCATAACACCCATAGAGCCGAATCTTCAAGACTCGACTCAAGGATTGGGTGGAAGTCTCATACAATCACAACCTCAAGTGACTGTGAGCCAACCTGAAGAGTCGGTGTCTACTCAAGGGTTGATAACAGGCGACATCAGTCGTCCTGGTCCATCCAAGGAGGCGTCCGCACCGTTCGTGACGAACGAGCAATTTCAAGCCGCTCTCTCCGCTGCTGTTCAATCGATTGAAGACAAAATAATGGAGAGAGTTTATACTGCCATAGAGACATCCCGCAGAGACACCGGGAAAGCATCTGTCTCCGAAGGCACCTCGCAACCCACCCTCACACCTCCACAACCCACACCCACCGACCCTTTAGCTAATTCATCCATCCTCATCAACCCATACCCCATACCCATAACTGAGCTCCACGACATTCTACTAGCCCGACTGATCGGCCTCTCCAACCGGTCGCCTCAAGAAGAGTCTCTTTACAGGTGATTGATGGATCATCCTGAGCCACCTACTAACACTTGCCGAGGCCAAGGCTCCCACTCCAGACGCTGACCTGACGACCCTAACGATCAGGATCCTCATGAGGGGGAGAATAGGCTAAGGACATCTACAAGTGGCCAAGGACAAGGCCCGGGCACTACGCAAACAAGCGCTGGAGCAGATAAAACCCAAACCCAAACCCAAACACAAACCACCCACACCACGCACCGCACCGTCACCCTAACCCATATCGACCTACCAACCTTTAACCTATGGACGCCTCCATCAACGCCATCCACATCACCGATCTACTCAAGCCCCTTGCTTCCGGAAGAAGAGGCAACTGCTGCGATGCTTGTAGCCCTAGCAGCTACCCAAGCTACTCCCTCAGTCGCTCCAGACCAACCGGGACCATCAGGACATGGCGTCAATCCACACGAAGTTCTAGACAGATACATATTCGAAGGACAGTGGATGACCCATTCCATGCCCGAGGGGCATCAAAGACAACGACTTCAGGACGTTCGGCATTTTCTACAACAGGCATCCATGGACCTCGTAATCATAGAAGACGACGAACTTCAGGAAGGTGAAGACTACCAACGAGACATCCCAAGGCTATCAGAGTTGATCGCACAACGAGCGGCTTCCCCCACAAGGCAAATGCCAGGGACCGTTCGGGTCGACACGCCGTGGGAAAATATTCGAATCGAAATCCCCTTCCTTGAAGAAGTTCGTGAACACATATGGAGGTCACCGGACAGGGTCAAGAAGCCGAATTAATACGAGCAAAGAGGGATCTCTCACTGGATCAGCAGAAGAGGATGACATATCTATGGATGCTGACCCAACTAGGACCTAACGTAAGGTTGGGGATGACTAAAGGACAAATCAAGAACCATTATAAGAGTCTCTCCCCAATATGCCAACTCATGAGCGTCTACTGTTCAAAAGGAGGACTTCCAACACCTCACTACGTCATTGAGCGAGTGGATAGAACCCGAGAAGAACTAAGCGAGAGCGACCTACCGTACATACCTGCTGATGAGGTGTACAACCTCTACAAGCTGTACGTGGAAAAGTACAAAGGTCCTCAAGGCTTCATCAAGAAAGAAGGCCTCGAAGGGCTCTACCGATTCATGATGCGCCAAGTCAAGTACTTCGCCGCACACGACCTTCAGATGGCTCTGGAAAGCAACATGAAGAAGCTTAACATGGCCGAACCACTCAACAAAGGACCTGAGATCGAAGGGCTTCCAAGCAATCATGTGCACATCAGCTCAGTCATAGGCATCACCTACAACAATCCAATTGCCCATAAGACTAGGTTGATGCTGAAGACAGAGATTCAGAAGTTTTGCGATGGAACGCTCAAGGTCATCAGACGGAATATCGAGCAGAGGTTGGAAGAAATCAACCGAGACACTATGCTGAGGATCCACAGGTTCGTGAGAGAACAGCCGCTCCTGATGGAATTGCTAGATGACATCGAGGAACGTCTGAAGCTTAGGAGACGATAAGGGATTGTGAGCATGCGCTGGGCTTGCGCAGATCGTATTATGCCCGACGAGGACAAATAGCACGGAGACGCAATCAAGCAAAGGGGGAGATTGTAGAGTATACTTTTAGAATTGTGCTTGATTTCATTAGTTATCCTTGTAACTAGGGGTGTTTTGTATAGTTGTCCTTAGTTTAGGACTTGTTTGTTATTTATACCAAGTTTGTTTGGTATAAATAGGATTGTACACATTGAGCTTAATAGAGAAAGTTTTGGAAATTGATCCGAAAGGCTTGCAATTCAATTTCTAGAGAGAGAAACAACAGTAACTTTCTCACTCTACTCGAATTCTCTCTCTTGTTCTTCATTTGAGTTTTTCGGTCCAATCTTAATGTCAATCATTATCATCGTACTTAGAATTCATGCCTAGGATCGTAGAGTTGTTAATCGTAGGACCTAACAGATGAAGTTATACCTTTTTAGGTTGATGCTCGTCCTTGGCCTATTCTTTCTTTTCCTAGCTATTGTTCGAACTACTCCTTTCTTCCTTAGGGTTTTTACTTAAGATGAACTCATTCCATCGAAAGGCTTAACCTTTAGATAACCTTCAATTTACCAAAAAGTAGGGTTGATGGAACATGCAAGTGTTGTCCTTTCTCTCATGCTTAAGTAATTCATGTTTATCCTCATAATTGGGCCATAAGTCTTGATTTAAGTATAGCCCAACTAAATTATAATTTAAGTACACCCGTTGTAACCCGACACCATGTATTGTGACAACATAAGTGCTATCCAGATCACCCGCAACTCGGTTTTTCATGAACGAAGCATTTCGAGATTGATTGTCATTTTACGCGACATCACTTTGAACATGGCACCATCACACTGCCATATATCCCTTCTTCAAGGCAACTTGCAGAATTGTCACAAAGTCTCACCCCATTCCGCGTTTTCGTTTTTCAGCAAGCAAACTCTCGATGCTTCCTTTCGGTTCATCGTGAGTTTGAGGGGGGATGTGAGATAATATAAATATTCTTTATGTTATCTTATTATTTTATTTAGCTAATAAGGCTAGTTTAGTCACTTTGCATTTAATATATATATGAGATCTTGTAATGGTTTTGACTTTTGAGGACACACACGCACGACGAATACAGTGAAAAAACCTATCTTCTCTTTCACATATTTTGTTCCAATTATCTATGGCGTCTGTATATTTTCTCTAACAGTACCGTCAGCCTCAGATAGTGCAAGGCTCTCGATGATCTGATGACACGTCTGAACGTTGAGGTGATGGGATGTGACGAGAGCAACAGCGACAGCAGGCACGTCGACAAACTCTACGTGTACCCGAGTCCGTCGGGAAAAGAATGGACACGCCTACTTTCGTCTGGACTGGCACGCTCAATGAGAAATAGTAATTACAAAAATACTTGTTTTATTAAGTTCTTAAAACATAAGCTTATTTTATTAATTAACATGCAAAAAAAAAAAAAATAAACCCCTTAAATAATTCTGAAGAAAGACAAGAAGTCGACAAATCTTGATATCCTCGACACGGCATTATCTTCTTTGGAATGCAACATACATAGTTGCTATATGTTATGGGCCATTCCTATCATATGGCCCAATAACTAACAAATAACAATAGCCTCTCATACTCGTCTCGTCACACACCAAGTACCTTCACATCATCGACAATTGTATGTATGCATCTTTCGTGCCTATCCTTTTCCATGTAATCAGTGGTGTGCTAAGCCTAAGCTGCTGCCTTTAATTATCATCCATCTCATAGTCATTACCGAGCCATCATCATCGTCATCTACATACAAACACCTCATTCAGTTCAGACCACACAAAAAGAAAAACATGAATTCAATATATAACCCTCGGCCCCCTTTCAGTTAACCCGTCGATGAGATCAAAGTTAATTTAATAGTAGTCAGTCAGCCATGTACCTCCAACGACCCTTCTTCAACAAGACTCCAATAAACTTCTTCGTCTTCGCCATCATCATCCTAACAGTATCATCATCATTGGCAAAGAAGAAAGGTCCCCAAGTTAACATCACCAAGCACATCTCCTTCCCAGATTTCAGAACACCCAGCACTGATGATAACCCAATGGACATAACCCTCTTGGGCAGCGCCGCCATCTCCGACGACCCCGACGGCGGACCAAAAATTGCATTCACATCCCCCAAAAAGGCCGAAGCTACTCCACCGGCAGAGCAATTTAATCATCCCCAATCCGATTGTACGACCCAGACACTCGCTCCCCCGCCTCTTTTCAGACGACTTTCTCCTTCCAATTTCAGAACCTATCGAGCCACGTGTCCAATTCTTCTTCTTCCTCAGGTGGGCTGAGCTTCATAGTCGTCCCCGATGAGCTCACAGTCGGCCGGTCAGGGGCGTGGCTGGCAATGATGAACGACGCCTGCCAAGACGAGTACAAAGCCGTGGCTGTAGAGTTCGATAGCCGCAAGAACGCTGAGTTCGGTGACCCTAATGATAACCACGTCGGCGTGAACTTAGGCAGCATAGTGTCTTCCATAGCCGTGAATGTTTCTGACTTCGGCATAAGGCTCAACGACGGCACTGCCCTTTGGGCATGGATTGCCTACGATGGAGAAAGAAAGTGGCTGGAAATTTACCTCGGCCCTGAAAGAATAACATCAGCTAATAATATGCCTCCTATTAGACCTCTTTATTCTGGGGAAATCGATCTCTCTCCATATTTAAACGAGTACATGTTCGTAGGGTTTGCGGGTTCTTCAGGGAGTTTGAACCCGCAAATTCACAGCGTATGTTCTTGGAATTTCACTTCTTCGAGCCGTGCTTTCCTTCGCCTCCCCTCCAAAGAAAGCTGTGAGGAGTAGATCATAGTGGATGATGACGGCTATCATATTCCTGGCAAAGCTCCAAACAGTTTCTTGATCTTCTTGGCAGTCGTCGTGCTAGTGATCATCGCCATGATCAATCTTTATTTCAACGGTAAGCGAAGGAATACAAGTAAAGATGGCGACGAAGCATTCGTAGCTGCAAAGGAAGTGTAGTTTCAGGGCCCGCCGAACAGGGCGAGAAAATTCGGTTTGGTCGAAGTCTCTTCAGTGACTCGAGGATTCGGCGAGCTGCAGGTGTTGGGAAGCGATGGTAAGAGCGTTACTTATAAAGGCACTCTTTCTAACGGATGCAATGTGGCCGTGAAGAGATTTTCGAATCAAACTAATAGGCGAAGAATGTGTAAGGAAATCGAAGCCATGGGAAAGATCCGACACCCAAACTTAGTGCCCATAAGAGGCTGGTGCTTCGATCACCAGGAGACGATCGTTGTGTACGATTTTATTCCTAACGGAAGCCTCGACAAGTGGATGTTTGGCTTCAGAGTGCTGCCTTGGCTTCGCAGGTTTAAAATCGTCAAAAACGTGGCCGAGGTATTGAGCCATCTACATTCGAGGGATTTGGCGCACAAGAATGTCAAGGCGAGCAGCATTTTCCTCGACGTCAGCTTTAGGGCGATCGTCAGAGATTTCGGGTTCGTTCTATCGTCGGCCGAGTCGAGTCAGTTCGAGTCGTTGGTGAGCAAAAAAGTGGACGTTTTGGAGTTTGGGATTTTGGTGTTGGAAGTAGTTTCTGGGCGGGTTAGGAAATCGTCGGGCGCGGGAGAGCTCGATTTGCTGGATATGGCTTGGGCGATGCACGAGAGCGGTGAGATGGAGAAATTGGTGGATAGGAGGATGGGCCATGTGGTTCGTCCCGAGGGGGCTATTCGGGTTTTGGAGGTCGGGCTTTTGTGCACTTTGAACGATAATAAAGGGAGGCCCGATATGGATCGAGTGGTGGAGTTCTTGAATTTGGAGAGGCCCGTGTCCGACTTGCCTCGGAGTCGGCCCGTCTCCTTGTTTCCTTACAGCAGCACCACTGGATTGTGTACGGGGTACTCATGCGCTTATTTCAAGATTTGAAGTGGGTACTTTTTTTCCGAATACATGCAATATCGACTGGGAAGGGAAGGGAAGGGTAGAATAGAACATTGCGTGTCGCTTTGCATGTTGGTGTGTTCTTCCTCGCCAGAAATAGTCATTCCTTTCATCGGCAGAAAGTTAATTAACAAAGAGCTTACTATTGTGAAAATATTATGAAATATATTATGTGGATGTATATTATATGGATGGAATATATAGTTGATGGATTGAATAAATTGTAGACGGATGAAATTAATAGTAGATATATTATTTATATTGGTGGTTAAATAAGGATGTATAAGATAGATGAGAATATAAATTAGGTGATTATTTTATGAGAATGTAAGATTTTATTTGTGGCTGTAATTTGAGCATTACCTATACAAAGGCATCTTGAGTTGTATTGTAAAAACACACCAAGGTATCTAAATGATTCATACTTCTTCTCTTTAAATATTTTCCTCTATAATTATATTATCATAATAATCATAATATAAATATTAATCACAATAATATTTTTATAACACGTTTTCAGCACGAGGCTCTAACCAACCAAGGTTCGCCGACGTCATCATTCCGAGCAGGGGTGTTCAAAAGTCGGTAAACCGACCGAACCGTACCGATACCGAACGTTCGCTACAAACCAAATACCGATTTTTCGGTTCGGTTCGGTATTCGGTATTAAAAAATGTAAACCGAAATTTTCGGTTATTTCGGTTCGGTAATTCGGTTAACCGAAAAAAAACCGATGTACCGAAACATATAATATATATATATATTATATATACAATTATACATAAAAAATAAGAAAAAAAATAATAAAAACTAGGAAAAAGTAAGAAAAAAACATAAAAAATAGGAAAAAATAATATAAAAATAGGAAAAAAATAAAAAAAAAAGTGAAGAATTCAAGTTGGAAAATATATCTAATTTAATAAACTTTTTTAATATTAATTTATTTATGTTATTAAGTAGCACTTATAGCTAAAAAAATTATAAAAATCATTATAATTTATTTATAAATCTTATTATTTAATATAATTATACAATTATATAAATCTTATTATTTAATATACAATTATATATATACACAATATTTCTGTTTTTTTTAAATTATTTATATATACAATTAGTTTTTTATTTAGTTCGGTATTTCGGTAAATAACCTAAATTAACCGAAATAATTTCGGTTTTTACCGAACCGAACCGATTAACTTCAGTTCGATTTCCGGTTTAAGTTTTTGATAACCGAAATTTTCGGTTACCGAAACTTTGGTTCGGTTCGATTATTACCGAATGAACACCCCTAATTCCGAGCACGAGTTCCGACTATATGAATTTTCGTCGACGTCATCACGCCAAGGTATAAAATATAAATTTTATTTTCATATCTTACAACACAAAAAGCCCGCTAGCTCTAGTGATAACCCCACAACTTTGTGGCGTGAGCATCAGATTTCGAATCCTAGCTGTGCCATTGATTTTTAAATATATGCCATTTCATTCAAATTTGACTTTTTACTTTTATCGCAATAATGTTAAAATTATCTACGTTTCGAATTACTTTTCTTAACAAATTGTTATATTCTATGTTAGTAAAATGTCGAATCTTCAAAAGCTTGATATTGTTGCTCTGGATATCATGGTCAGGACCTATTTGTCATGGATTTGGGATGCCGAAATCCACCTTGAATCGAAAGGCCTGGGAACTAGGGGTGTTCATTCGGTTATAACCGAACCGAACCGAACCGAAGTTATATTTCGGTTCGGTTTCGGTTTTTACCGAATTTTTTTCGGTTCGGTTCGGTTAACCGACCGAAAAACCGAATTTTAATTAAAAAAATAAAAAGTAAAAATATTAATATTATCTATCTTATAAATATACATTATCATATATATTTGTATAAAATTTTAATTTACCTCATATTTTCATACTTTATTAATTTATAATAAGTATATATTATCATATATTTGTATAAATATTCGATTTACATAATAATTTTCTTATATTATTAAATATGGTGGATATATTATTAATATAAGACATATAATAATATATCATTATATATTTAATATATATGTATATAAAAAATAAAAATAATTAGAATTCGGTTTTTCGGTTCGGTTCGGTTTACCGAGGTAATAAACCAAAACCGAACCGAATTTTATTCGGTAATCAAAATTGAAACCAAATACCGAACCGAAATTTTTCGGTTCGGTTTTCGGTACGAACCGAAAATTCGGTTTCGGTTCGGTTCGGTCGGTTAACCGACATTTGAACACCCCTACTGGGAACTATACAAGCTGATAATACGGCATCGAGCCAAAAGGCCAATGCCATGATTTTTCTCCGTCACCACCTTCATGAAAGTTTAAGGTGATCTCATTGTGAAAGATCCACTTATTTTGTAGACTAATCTAAAAGAAATGTACGATCATCAAAGAACTGTAATCCTACCAAATAAGAATGGACAAATTTACGCTTCCAAGATTATAAATCTGTAAGTGATTATAATTCTGATATGTTCAGAATTACTTCTCAATTAAGATTGTGTAGACAGGAATTTACAGAAGCAAGTACGATGGAGAAAACCTCCACCACGTTCCATACAACGAATTTGTTGTTACAACAACAATATCGTGAAAAAGGTTTTAAGAAATATTCTGAATTAATTTCATGTCTTCTCGTTGCTGAACAAAATAGTGAGTTATTATTAAAGAACCATCAATCACGACCAACGGGATCTACTCTCATTCCTGAAATCAATATGAACACTTACAAAGTGATCGAGACAATAGCTTTCACGGTCGTCAGTATAATAATCGTGGTCGTGGTCGTGGCTGTGGCCGACAACATTATGGTAATTATGATAATTTTCCTCAGAAAAGGAAAAATGAAAATAAAGATGAAATCGACGAACAATCTAAAAGGTGATTCGATGAACCATGTCCCCATTGTGGTATGAAAGGTCATTATGCTCGTACTTGTCGTGTGGCAAAAGATCTTGTTGAGCTCTATTAAAAATCGCTTGACGATAAAGGAAAGAAAGTTGAGACAAACTTTCTCCAAGATGAAGGAGGTTCTAATCTCAACCTCGACGATATTCCCCACATGGATCTTGAAGAATTTCTCGCCGATCCAAATTAATAAAAGACTATTATTGTGTATCGTATTGATATTTTACATACGTATGTGTGCTGTTATGTGTTATCATGAATTTTATGAATATGTGCTGTATTATCAAGAATTTTATGTATCATATTGGGACTACAAAAGAAGGTGATAATGAATACCTTCAAATCATAAATGTGATTGCATTACCGGTTTATACTATCCATATATTAATACTATTAAGTCGAATTTTATAAACAATGATTTATTTGTGGTGTGGCATGACCGGTTAGGCCATCCCGGTTCAACTATAATGCGAAGAATAATTGAGAACTCGTGTGGACACACATTAAAAGATAAGAAGATTATTCAGTCCAATGAGTTATCATGTGATGCTTGCTCAAAAGGAAAATTAATCGTTAGACCACCACCGGTAAAATTGAAGAATGAATCTATTACGTTTTTAGAACGTATTCAAGGTGATATTTGTGGACCAATTCATCCATCATGTGATCCATTTAGATACTTCATGGTTTTAGTTGATGCATCAACTAAATGGTCACATGTATCATTATTATCAACACACAATGTTGCATTTGCTAGACTGCTTGCTCAGTTAACTCGATTACGAGCACATTTTCCGGATTACCCAATTAAGAAAATACGTCTTGGCAATGCTGGTGAATTCACCTCTAAAGCATTTAATGAATATTGTATGTCTATTGTGATTGATGTTGAACATCCTGTAGTACATATGCATACTCAAAATGGACTTACGGAATCATTAATAAAAAGATTACAGTTAATAGTAAGACCATTACTAAATGAAGTCGAAACTCCCTTATCATGTGGGGATATGCTATTTTGCATGCAACATCACTTTTTCAGATTCGACCCACAAGTGATAATGTTTTCCCGTTACAAATGGTTTTTGGTCAGGAACCAGATATTTTCCATCTGAGATTGGATGTGCAGTATATGTTCCAATTGCTCCACCACAACGCACTAAAATAGGACCTCAAAGAAGATTGAGAATATATTAGAGTTGAATCTAAGTCAATACTCAAATATTTAGAACCATTGACAGGAGATTTATTTACGGCTCGATTTGCCGACTGTCATTTTGATGAATCAAAATTTCCAACATTAGGGGGGGATAAAGAAAATAAATAGTTGATTAAAGATTAGTTGGAATGAAATATCATTGGCTCATTCCTCGTACAAAATAATGCGACCTTGAAGTTCAAAAGATAATTCATTTACAAAATTTAGCCAATCAATTGCCATACAGTTTTACTGACTAGAAAAAGGTGACTAAATCGCATATACTTCCTGTTAATGCTCCTGTAGAATTGTTACTTATATTGATAATACCAATAACAAATTGAGCAGAAACCACAGTTGAAACGTGGTAGGCCCTTGGGATCCAAAGACAATAATCCTGGTAAAAGAAAATGAGCAAATAAAATAGATGGTCAAATCGAGGACACGTCAACTCTACGAGAGTCCATGGGCATAAATAAATTTGATCAGGTACCTGAAAGTTGTGAAAATATTGAAAATGAAGAGATCTCAATAAATTATGCCCATAATGGAATAAGATGGAACGAGGCGAAGTCAACATTGACGATGCTTTCTCATTTAACAAATCGCTAGATGAGATAAATGAAAATGAGGATCATGAACCAAAATCTATAAATGAAAGTCGACAAATAAGTGATTGGCCAAATGGAAAGATGCAATCGAGACAGAATTAAAATCACTTGAGAAACGAAAAGTATTCGGACATGCGGTTCGTATACCAGATAATGTAAAGCCAGTTGGATATAAATGGGTTTTCATTAGAAAGAAAACGAAAACGGTGAAATTATGAGATACAAAGCACGGCTTGTTGCACAAGGCTTTTCAAAAAGACTTGGCGTTGATTACGAAGAGACTTATTCTCTTGTGGTGGATGCAACAACGTTTCGTTATCTAATTAGTCTAGCAGTACGTAAATGGCTCGATATGCATCTATGGATGTTGTCACTGCGTACTTGTATGGATCACTCGATAGTGACATACATGAAACTCCCTGAGGGATTTCGTTTGCCTGAAAATTCAGGATCTCGAAATGAGTACTCAATAAAGCTGAATAAATCGCTCTACGGTTTAAAACAATCAGGCGTATGTGGTATAATCGTTTAAGTGATTATTTACTAAAAGAGGGAGGGGTATAAAAATAATCAAACATGCCCCTTGATCTTCATGAGAAGAAGTGGAAATGAATTTGTCATCATTGTCGTTTATGTTGATGAGTTAAATATTATAGGAACTCCTCAAGAGTTAACCAAAGCTATTACATGTTTGAAACGAGAATTCGAAGTGAAAGATCTCGGAAGAAAGAAATTTTGTCTCGGACTACAAATTGAATATTTAAACAATGGAATATTTGTCCATCAAGTGAGTGATACAACGAAGATCTTGAAAAGATTTTATATGGACAAAGCACATCCATTAACTACTCCAATGATCGTACGATCTCTTGATGTGGATAAATATCCATGCAGACCATGTGATGATTGAAGAAATACCTGGTGCTGAAGTTCAATATCTTAGTGCTATTGGAGCATTAATGTATCTTACAAGTCATACTAGACCCAATATGGCATTTGCAGTGAATTTATTAGCAAGATATAGTTGTCCACCAACTCGACGGCATTTGAATGGGATCAAAAAAATAATACGTTATCTTCAAGGAACTACAGATACATGATTATTGTCAGGAACCGACCAAAACCTTATATCATAATTTCATGCATTTACATAAATTCATGCATTCATATGAGTCATTTTAAAACAAAAGTATATGTAGAATAAGGTATTTAAAGTATTATAGTTTTAGGTCCTCAAAGAGATAGAAGTGAATGTTACGGAAGTTAGAATTTTCTAGGGTTTTCTCAGGTTTGAGAAACTTTATGTAGAAGATCAATTCTAATTGTGCTTTGATTTTATTAGATGTCCTTGTATTTTGGGGCTTTTCTTATATTTGTCCTTAGATTAGGACTAGTTAGATATTTATACCAAATGTGTTTGGTATAAATACTTTGTAATCAAACGCAATCAATAGAGAAAGTTTTGGAAATTCCGAAAGGCTTGCAATTTAATTCCTAGAGAGAGAAACAATAGTAACTTTCTCACTCTACTCGAATTCTCTCTCTTGTTCTTCATTTGAGTTTTTCGATCGAATCTTAATGTCTCATTATCATCGAATTACTTAGAATTCATGCCTAGGATCATAGAGTTGTTAGTCGTAGGACCTAACAATTGGTATCAGAGCAGATTCGTTCTGTTTTGAATCGAAAATTGTTAGAATTGGATTGAAAATCTTTTTCTGATTACTGTTCATCGAAGGATAGTTTGGCACGAAAAATTATTTTCGATCCAATAGCTTAATTCTGTGCTTAATTGACTTGAATTTTATGTTTCTGTGGTCGCTGAAGTGCTAAATGTTGATTGCGATCAGATTTGTGGCTGTTTGAACTTCGTTTTAAGGATTGAATTGATTCCGTGATTTACTGTTTGCGAAGAACATGAAGAACACGTTATGATTTTGATCAATTTCGACATATTTTGCTTCATAACGTGTTTAATTGCTTGTTCGTGTTTACCTGAAATTTCACTGTCTAATTCGTTGTTTTTGCTTGAATCTGTGTTAATCGTATTATGTGATTTTTCTCGATCATTCTAATTTTTCGCGCTAGGTTTACGAACAGATTAATTTCTCGATCGAAAAACTTGGCGCGAGAATTTTCTCGGTCAGAATACGAAGTCAGCGCTAGAATCGTCAACACTAGAAACGATTTTAGTTAGAAATATTTCTCGAGCATTATTCAACGAAAATCTTTTTTGAGAGAGACCAATTTTGACTTTGCATGCGTAAAAACTTTCTCTCGAGAAACATTTTCGGTCAGACCTTTAACGTTTGACCAGGTGAAAATCATTTACACGCGAGAAACTTTTCCAGTCAACAGATTTATTTTGACTTGTCGAGAAACTTACTAACGAACTGTTTCTTTACGATCAAAATAAATTCACGATCCGAAATTTTTCTCGACCGAACGATTTTGAGCAATGTATTTCGCTGGAAAAATATTTCGCTGACAGACTTTCTCGCACGAGAACAGTACACATTATTTTCTATTTCGACGAAATTTTTTTCGATCAAACTTTAAAGATTGAATCGAAAATAATTCTCGAACTATTTTACGAATCAAACGCTACTAACGAAATTTGTCACTTGTGAAGCACATTACATCATCTTCAAACCTTCAAAACACTTAACGTAGATCCTTCAACAACTCTACTACAAAACAAGATGGATGCATACTCTCTTGGAAATGACAATCGTCCGCCGATCTTGCTACGTGGCGAATACATCGTTTTGAGAAGCCGCTTCCTCAATTTCATAGCTTTGGAAGATCAAGCTGAAAATTTACTGAGTTCACTAGAAGAGGAACCCGCACAGTTTTGGGTTAATATCCCCGATGATGACACAGTGACTCCTCAAATTCCCGCATCTAGGCGACTGAAGGAGCCTAGGGAGTATTCTATTGAGGAGAGAGCACGAGCCAAGGCTGATCTAGTAGCCATGAATACTCTTATGCAGGGCATCCCCAACGACATATATAGACAGATTGATAGCCTTTCATCGGCTAAAGGAATGTGGGACGAACTGCATAGGATGATGCAGAGGACGGAAGTCGGCATAAAGGCCAAAAAGGCAAATATCCTCATTGGTTACGACTCGTTCAAAGCAAAGCCGGAGGAAAGTCTATATGAGATCTACCAAAGATACCTCACTCTTCTCAACGAGATGAGAAAGATAAAAATCACGAAGACCAACATGGAGACAAACATCAGATTTCTCTCTTCTCTGCCCGTGGAATGGAAAAAGATATCCACTCAAATTCGACAGAATAAAGATCTAGAGGAGCTGGATATCCATGCCGTGTTTGACAATCTCGCACAACATGAGGATGACATAAGCGAGATTCAAAAGGAGCAGAAGGGCAAATAGATCGAAGACACTGTTGCCTTAGTCTCAGAGAAGAGGAGCTCAAAGCTAAGAAAAGAAAAGATCGTTAGGCCTCCTTCACCTTCAGAGTCGGAAGAAGAATCGGGCTCCGACGTTGGGCCAAATATAAAAGCCGTAGGGAAGCAGTTGGCCTTGATAGGAAAGATGATGAGCAAGAAGTACTTCAACAAGAAGTCTTCAACCTCCGCCAACAGACTTCGGACTACAAGCTCTAAAAACAAAGAACGTGCACCAGAGAGCTCCGAAGTCAAGAACCCAAAAGAGGCTAACAAATGCTTCAACTGTGGCAAGCCAGGTCACTTTGCCAGAGAGTGCACTCTTCCGAAGAAGAGAGATGCCAACTACTACTCCAGGAAGCTCCAATTGACTAAACAGAAGGAAGCTGGAGTAGCTCTCATGGCCGAACAAGACCAATGGCTCGAGGACACGACGAGCTCTGAAGAAGAAAATTTAGCCCTCATGGCCCGTCTCGACAATGAATCAGATGCCGAAACCGCCAATCAAACGGAAGATGAGAACGCATCCACCTCTTCACAAGAGGTAGACCTCCCTTCCACATTATTGACCATGTTAGAATCGTATAAAATAGAATACGCTAACATGAAACATGAGCAGATCCGAACTTAGAAGCTCCCATACGAAGATAGAAGAACTCACTAAGAGCTTACATTCTAGGGAGACTAGTTCATCTAAGACAGAGCAATATAGTGTGAAGATTAAAGAATTGGAGGACAGGCTAGCAAATAACTACAATTGTTTGGTTAGGAATCTCAATGAAAAAGCAACCCTCAATTGTAGGATAACCGAAGCTACCACTATGATTACTAACTTAGAAGCCCAATTAGAAGAATCAAATGCAAAAGTTAGTAAACTTGGTGTAGAATTAGATGCTTGTCAAGTCTCCAAAATTACAATAGAAAATAACTATGCTCTTTTAGGGGAAGAACGAAAGAAGTTATATACTAAGGTTAAAAAAGTTAGAAGATCTTCTTGTTAGAAGGGGACAGACTGAACAAACAATATTTTTAAATCAACCCATGGACTTAGAATTTTATGATTATAAATTTGGCTTAGGCTTTGAGAACCCACGGTGTTTGTCGAAAGTTGATTGTAAGCAACTTTACGACATTCAATACATGGGTTTAGGATTAACAGATCTTATGGTTTTTACTAATGCTAAAGAAATAGAGGCTTTAGAAGAAACCAAAAGAAAAGCCAATACTAGGGTTGAAATTCCCTTCTCCTACACCGAATTGAATCAAAGCTACAACATTAGGAAACTTCCCAAAGGTTGGAGTCTTGAGGCAATTAAACTACCTGAAGATCTTTCTATTAAAGAAGAAGCACAAAATCATCATTCTGAAAATTCTCTCTATATACCCCCTATTGTTAGGAAAATAGAGGAGTTAAGAGGCTCATTAGAAATAGAACGAGAGAATTTTGAAGCTGAAAAGAAAAAGTTCCTAAAAGAGATTGAGAATCTCAAAGCTTCTTAAACATCCCAAACCAATTCCCACGCTATTCCAAAAAGCGTGAAAATTGACAAAGCGCCTTCAGTAGATCATAAACGTATTATCAGAAATGCTAAGCCTAACACTATTTCACCTACGTCTACAGGGAGCGTAGGCCCAGCACTAGATACGAAGGCGTGAGTGTCTAGAATAAAAATAGAGAAGGAGTCAATAGATTCGAATGTTTCCAATATTGTTTCTCCTTCTGCAAAAATAAAAGACACTCGAAAAAAAATAAAAGAGTCATTTCCTCGTTTCAAATAATTGCTTCTACACACTCCCTCAAACCAATCACATTTAGAAGCACTAATTTCGAAATAGGCTCCACATCGAAAACCAAAATTAATAATTCTAAGACAAACGCATCTAGGATGACACGTAGGAAACAAGATCCAGCCATTAAAAAGGCATATAGCGCTATTCATTCTTGCTCTCACCTAAGGTATCCCGTAAAAATAGAATCTCCCAAACACCTTAGGCGACTATCCAATGAAAAGATATTTTCCTCACTCAAGCCTACTTATGCATTTGCTCGTGCTGAAATTCAACTTCCCTGCCAGGTTCAACCCACTTGGGTTCCTAAAACACCTCCTAAGAAGACAAAAGCCATAAAGGCTAAGTCTCCTAAAGCCAAACCCAAAGTTACTTCCGTGAAGGAAACTTGGGTCGCTAAAGTTCCTATCGAAAATAACTTAGGAACCATATCTGAACCAAAATCTAAATCTGCTAATATGAGAGGACCCATTTTTAAGTGGGTACCTAAAGCTCTCTAAATTATTTTTGCAGATCCATCATGTGTGGTACCTTGACTCTGGTTGCTCCACACACATGACGGGAAATCAAGAGCTGCTGGGCAACTATCAAGACCGACTGAATGGAAAAGTCATGTTTGGAAACAACGATTCAGCCCGATTCTAGGACTTGGGGATATCATTCTGGAGAATCTGACTATAAAAGATGTCTCCTACGTCGAAGGCCTCCGCCATAACTTGTTCAGCATAGGCCAATTCTGTGGTAAGGGATTTCAAGTGGTCTTTCACGCTGACCGGTACAGAATTTTGGACAGTCAGGACACAGAACTCCTCTATGGACTTCGGAAATCCAACCTTTACACGATCAATCTGACGTCCATGCGGCCCTCAACAGCTGTATGCCTCATCTCTCAGATTGATTTACAGAGGAACAGCTTATGGCATCAACGACTGTCTCATCTGAATATGAAAGCTCTCCAACGCCTTTCTACGAAAAAATTGGTTCACGGTCTTCCAGCTATACTACTACAAAAGGAGCATCAATGTTCGGCATGTCAATTAGGAAAGATGAAGCGAGCGTCTCATCATGTCAAGTTAATTGCGTCTACTTCTCGACCATTGGAACTAATCCACATGGACCTCTGTGGGCCAATGCAAACACAGAGTATCAATGAATGCAAGTACGTGCTAGTGATCGTTGACGATTTCTCTCGCTACACTTGGACAATGTTCCTTCGAACCAAAGATGAGACAGGGGACTTGATTATCAACTTTGTGAACACTACTCAAAATCTGCTGCAACAGACTATTCAAGTTATTCGAACAGACAACGGCACTGAGTTCAAGAATAAACATCTCAGTGAGTTTTATCAGAAGCTTGGAATTAGTCAACAATTCTCAGCCGCAAATACGCCTCAACAAAATGGGGTCGTTGAAAGGAAAAACAGAACCCTAGTGGAAGCTGCTCGTACAATGCTGATCCATTCCGGACTTCCACACTTTCTTTGGGCTGAAGCAGTTAATACTGCCTGTTTTACCCAAAACAGGACGGTGGTTCACAAACGGCTCGACAAGACTCCGTACGATATTGTGAATAACAGAGTGCCAACATCTCATTCCTCAAAAGCGTGCTAAGTTCGACCCTAAAGCATTCGAGGCAACTTTCGTGGGGTATTCTACAACGTCAAAAGCGTACAGAGTATACATCAAGTCCAACCGAACAATTAAGGAAGCTATAATGTCACTTTCCACGAAGTGGCAGAAATGGCTTCTGGTCACTTCAGTCCAGGACCTGTGCGCAACCCGATGGCTCTTGCACGGCTCAGTTCAGGACTCGTACCTAACCAGTAGCTTCTGAATATAACAGTTCAGAACCTGTTATCACTGGTGTGTTGGCACAAAACCAACAGAAGATGGCAACAACTCCGAATTCAACGTCAGAAGAAGCAATGAGACTTGCATTAGACGATTTGGACTCTCTCCTCTAGCCAGTATATCGGTCACAAACTGCTACAGCTATAGTGGATTCTCCACCCGACGAGACCGACGTACCAAGTGCTTCTCACGTCCCTACCTCACCCGATTCTGAATTGCCACAGAATAACGAAGAACCTACAGTGGTTATTGAGGAAGAATCATCAGAGACGATCGTTCCAAGTGCAGAATTGGAACTTCCTCAAGCAATTGATCAATCAGAGACTACAGGAAATCTAGACCAACAGATGGCTGATGCATCAACTTCAGCCTTGCCTCAAGAGCGCAAGTGGACTAGAGGTCACCCGGTTGATCAGATAATTGGCGATCCTTCGGATGGAGTGAGGACACATCGTCAACACAGTCTCTTCAGCTGCTTCATAAGTAAAAATGAGCCTACCAAGGTAGCAGACACACTTCAAGACCCGAATTGGGTAATAGCGATGCATGATGAAATCCATCAATTCAAACGTCTTCAAGTGTGGACCTTAGTACCCCGTCCGCATGGGAAAACAATTGTCGGAACTAAATGGGTATTCAAAAACAAGAAGAATGAAGATAGTGAAGTGATCCGGAACAAAGCAAGGCTAGTTGCGAAAGATACAATCAACAGGAAGGCATCGACTACGACGAGACATATGCTCCTGTTGCCCTAATCGAAGCTATCCGCCTTCTTTTAGCTTATGCGGCTCACAAAGACTTCAAAGTCTATCAAATGGATGTTAAGACCGCCTTTCCCAACGGCGTTTTAAAAGAAGAAGTCTATGTCGCTCAGCCGGAAGGTTTTGTCGATCAAGAACATCCCGATCACGTCTATCGTTTGGACAAAGCTCCCTACGGACTAAAACAAGCCCCTCGTGCTTGGTATGATGTAATGAGTGAATTCCTCGTGAAGTCTGGATTCATACGAGGAACGATAGACACAACCCTCTTCATCAAATGGCAAGACAAAGATCTGATGGTCGTTAAAGTATACGTCGACGAGATGAGTCACATGGGAGAGATGCAGTTCTTCTTAGGACTACAAGTCAGGCAACTCGAAGATGGGATTTTCATCAGTCAGACAAAATACATCAAGGATATTCTGAAGAAATTCCATCAAGACCAGAGCAAGCCTCTCAGCACTCCTATGTTACAAAGCTGCAAGTTGGATGCCAATCCCTCTGGCAAGTCGGTCGACGTCACACTGTATCGCAGCATCATTGGATCTCTTCTCTACCTCACTTCGAGCCGGCCGAATATCATGTTTGCCACCTGCTTATGTGCCCGTTTTCAAGCCGATCCCAAAGAATCCCATATGATCGCGGTTAAAAGGATTCTGCGTTACCATAAGGGCACTTCTACCCTTGGACTATGGTATCCAAAGGGTACGAATTTCAAACTTATAGGCTATACTGACGCTGATTATGCAGGTTGCCAAATGGACAGAAAAAGCACGTCCGGTGGCGCTCAATTTCTAGGCGAAAAGCTGGTCTGCTGGTCATCCAAAAAGCAGAATTGTGTGTCAACTTCGACGGCCGAAGTGGAATACGTGGCTGCCGCCAGTTGTTGCTCCCAGATGCTGTGGATGCGGACTCAGCTTCGCGACTATGGGTACAATTTAAATAATATACCCATATATAGCTATCACTTACGCACAAAACACATAGACATTAGATATCACTTTATCAAAGATCATGTAGAAAAAGGCACCATAGATATGTATTTCGTGAACACAGTGTACCAACTAGCTAACATTTTCACCAAGGCATTGGATGAAAAACGGTTTCAATTCCTTGTCGAAAAATTAGGCATGTTGAATCTTCCGTAATATGTGCTTTACCTGATCTTCTGTGCTACTAAATGTTCTATGCTATGTGTTTTCTTTGCTTATATGCTTTATCTTGCGTGAAATAAATAAAATTTTTAAAAATATATATATATATATATATAAAAATACTATATATATACCTATCATATAGGGGAATGACGAAATCCTTTAGGATGCTTTGATCTAAAGTCAACTTAGAATTTTACCCCGACATGCGACCGATTTAATTGCTTAATTTTGTCAGTCTAAGTCGCCTTCTTGTGTCTAAAGGTCATTAGGTTGCTCCACTAGACACAAAGCCACTATACATATGTAAGGATTCTAGCCTTGCTATTTTCCTTTCTTTGGATCTATTTCTCGAGTGAGTCAAACATCAATTACTTGTCTTAACTAGTGATACTTGGCTTCATACTCACCTTGCCTTAGATCATTAGGAAAATGATAAGGGCACTTAGGTTATTCCTCACTCGGCCTTTTAAAATTTTTCCCTCACATTAGCCCTTAGTCATCCACCTTGAGCCTTCTCCGACGTCCTTTTCTTCATTTGAATCCCATTCCTAGCCTTCAACCGTATTCGATACTCTTCGGATGATTGTTCAAACGAGAAAAGGAGGGGGAGAAACAAAAGAAAAGGGGGATGATGACAAAAGAAGGCATTGCTCAACGCGCAAAAATCAGACCAAAGGAACCTGCCTTCCGACTATCTCTTAGAAGGTGGCATGGATCCTGCTATGAACTTCTCCAACTATAATCTCGTACGCTCGTCAGAAAGGCTGGAAAGAGGAGCACCACGAAGTGAACTTCTCCAACGATAATCCGGTCTTATATCGGGAAACTAGAAGAGGAGCGCAGCCTTGGGTACGAATTCCATAACCGTGAACTTTTCCAAAAAGATAATCTCTGAAACCTCTCTAGGGATTAAGAGAAGAGGAGCACGATATCGGCCCGAACCAACAAGAAGAACTTCGCCTACGATAATCTCCTATAGCCTCGTGGAGAAGCGGAGCTTCAGCTTGAGCATAGCATAAAAAGGGATAGTTCTTAAAAGAAAAAGAGGGAGAAAAGATTGAAAAGACGAATGACGCAAAAGGAGACGGACGTAGAAATGGAAGATGACGAAGAGATAAGCTCACTTTCCTCTAAATACCTTCCTTTCTAAGTCCTAGCCAAACTAAAATCCTTACAACCCTTTGATTCCAATCGACGGTCTCTCGCTTAGGTGAAAGATTAAAAATGCATCGATCACAGGTAAATTGACTTAAAATTGCTTGTGTTGACTTGAGTGATATAAATATAAAAATCCCAAGTTAAAAATAATTGAGTGCTAGAGCGAACCTAGTGAGAGTTGTCAAAATGGACCAGTCTATGAACTTAGGACTTTAGTTTGACTACATGACTTGACGGCATTTTCTTCTTTCAAATGTCTCATAAAATTTTAGGTGTGACGATTGATCGAAGCAAAATAATCTGACCCCATACTATAATAATAGTCATATGAAAAAAAATTGTGAAAGGAAAAATTTCGCACATTCTGACATGAAATATTATGTTTCATATGCGTTGAAGTGAATAAATGCGAATTTATTTTGTTATCGCACATTCTAAATGTAATTTTAGATTGCATTGGTACTGAATTGTTTAAATACGTTAAATTTTTCATTGCTCTTACCCTCACGTAATATCTTCAATACATGTTTTTGGGGACCATGTATATGTGCTTACTAGGTATATTGCGTATTTTATGCTCGTTACTTGAATTGATTTCATATGTTTGCATGTTAAGTCAATTCTTGCGCATTATTTGAAGGGGAGTAAATATAAAAATCGTGCATTAGCTTCAAATATTTTTGACGTTTTTCTCTAAGTATTTCAGATTTCCTCAAACAAAATAAAGGAGTGAGACGTCGATACTACAAGATAAGGAGCTATTGTCACAGACCAAATATTTCAAAGGAAAACATGCCAAAAACAATTGTTGATTAACTCTATTATTGGTAACGTTTTTTTCTCTAAGTGGTACATATTTTTTTTATTCTGCCAGGGCAGCTAGACGTCACTACACAGAAAATCAAGGGAGTTAATTGCATTTATTTTAATTCTGAGGGGGAGCATTACAATGTGATTTTATTTGAAATAGGGATCAATCTGAAATTTTTAGAAGTACTTACAATCGAGAAATTGGATATAAGAATTAATTCGCAATCATATGTTTTTCGATCGTAAACAGTGTTGGGAACGATTTTGATTGGCCGCGATAATTTGCGATCGAGAAATTGAATTGAAGAGCAATTTTCGAATCAATATTTCTCGAGCGCAAATAGTAATGGGCCTGATCCATTTAATCGCAAAACTTCCAATCGCAAACCCAACATTGTTACAGCGAGTTAATAAAAGTTCACTTTTTGTTAGTCGAAAAATTTTATCTCACGCAAACCTAAATCGCAAAAATTTCTCTCTCGAAAAACTTTCACAGACAGTTCAAATCTCTCACAAATCTTTCGATTTTCAACACCAAATTGTCTGTTTAAGGTAGAAATGAGATTCATTTGACATTTGCGTGCGATTTAACTCCATTAGCATCTGTATTTTGTAGTTTTTCGCGTGATTAGGATTAGATTCTCGACTGTTCTTCAAACTGAGAAAACCGTATACTATTTTATAGTGATTTAGGCATGTTTACGAGTTCTATCTGGGTTAATGCCTGCACTTAAGATAGTTTCGATGTTTTTTATGAATCTGGTAGTTTAAACTTTCGAAAAATCTGCATCTTAGACCACTAAGTTGAGTTTTGAAAGAAACTGGGTATTTGAATGTTTGAAGCCATCGAAGAACTTTGTCGATCGCAAAGAGTCTTAATTGAATTCCGATTCAATTGAGATACTGTTCGTATCGAATTAGTTTTCGATCGCTAAATTCTGACTTACTAAGAAAGAAGATTTTGACCGACAAATCACTTACCATCGAGAAATCTAATTAGGATTTTCTGCGAGCGAAAAATTTAAGCGCTGAATAGACAATTTGGATGCAAATTAGATCGAGCGTAAAAACTTACTATCGCAAAATAGAATTTTCGATTTCATTTTATTTCGGTCGCAAAAATTTAGCAGCGAAAAATTAATTTTCCAACGCTTAATTTTTCGATCGTAAAATTCGCCGCTTAGGATTTAATTGATCGGAAAAATTTCTCGACGATTGACTTAGTTTTTCTTTCGTGACTAATTTCTCGATAGAAAAATATCGCCGCGAAAATTTTACTTAGGATCGGAAATCACGTATCGCTCGACAAATTTCAAATCGAAAAATTTTATTCAATCGAGGAAATTTTTCGACAGTAAATTTACGTGAGAAATAATTTCTCGATCGTAAATTTATACGGAATTTTTCTCGATCGTAAAATTGGTCGGCTACAGTCCATGATTACGACTTCAACACTTAGTTTTTTTTCCCAAGTCTTTTGCACTGTAGCGAACATTAAGCGATAAAAATTTTTCGATCGCAAAATTAAACGGAGTTATTTCAATTGAAATCAATGCATAGGAAATCAATTTGAAAATCAAATTTTTCGAGCGTAAAATATCTCGGCAGGAACAGTGACATTTTCCACGATCAAACACTTAGAAAATTTCGAAGTTTCTACCACGCGTTATATGTTTCATTCAAAATTACGAACATGCCATTACATTTTTCAAAATCAATTATACTAAATGCATACTACACAATTTCAATTCAAAATTCATCAAACATGTCATGACTTGTTACAATATTATAGTTTGATGAAATTAAATCAATTTTAGACTAAAATTAAATTTTGAACTAATGAACTTTTTATATCTTTTATGCTTCAGATGGATCGCTACCCACGATACAATCACATCTACGACCATAATTTGTACCTGAAGGTCCATGATACAAATTTTCAACTCGATCTGACCACCTTTCGATGTCCAGATGATATCATCATATCAATTCTGCAAGGCCACCCCATCTGACATGCATTGGCGGTTACCGCCTCGGTGCCAATGGTCTATCTCCAGCAATTCTGGGGATGCATTCAAGGAGCAGTGGAAAATGGGGCCTTCTCCTTCTCAACCTCCTGGAGGAAATTATCAACCACCCAGGCTTAAATTCTTTCATAATCCACGGATCACGGACTTGGACCAACCGTCGATGCCAATTTCTTTTGAGCTTCTACGTCTCGCTGACCCCAGAGGAGACGTATACCATATGTACCGCCGGGAGAATCACCTCACCGAGGAGATGATTCGAGGGTCCCCCGACAGATTTTGGAGTTAGCCTTCCACATCAGCGACAACAGCCTAGTCCTGAGGACATGATGATTGATGAAGTCGCTCAGGAACTAGAGCTGGAGCCTCAAACTCACGAGGAGCCAATGCTGGACTTAGATGCCACGCTGATCGATGCTGTGGCTGCCGAGTTGGAACAAAAGGCTCCAACAGAAACGCTCCAAGTGGAAGTGCCTGTATATGTTGGCGTGCTTGAAGAGCCTATCGAGGAGGCTCCTCTACAAGAAGCACAGCCCGAGACTGAAATGGGGCACAGCTCACTTTCACTGGTGATGGACCAGGCTCGTGAGGACGTGGAGCACGAACCTTCTCCTCACACGGCCACCTCATCTGATACGGAGTCCGATGAGGAGCTCAGACTCATAAGACGGACTCCCAGACGATTGAGTATCCTGATGGAGTCCCTCTTCCCCGCCGTCACCACCGCACCAGATACCGTGCTGATCACTTCTTCAAGTGTTGCCGGCGCTTCTTCGCTCAATCTTGAGCCGCAACCAAATCTACCGGTGTCTGGTACGCATGCCCAACCCGAGCCTGCAGTAACACCCATAGAGGACTTCAAGATTCGACTCAAGGATTGGGTGGAAGTCTCATACAGTCACAACCTCAAGTGACTGTGAGCCAACCTGAGGAGCCGGTGCCTACTCATGGGTTGTCAACAGGCGACATCAGTCGACCTGGTACATCTTCGACGGAGGCTTCCACACATTTTGTGACGAACGAGCAATTCCAGGCCGCTCTCTCTGCCGCTGTACAATCCATGGAAGACAAGATCATGGAGAGAGTACTCCACGCCATCGAGACATCCCGCAGAGACATCGGGAAAGCACCTGTCTCCGAAGGCACCTCGTCACAAACCAACCTCACACCTCCACAACCCACACCCACCGACCCTTTAGCCACTTCATCCATCCTCATCAACCCATACACCATACCCATAACCGAGCTCCACGACATCCTACTCGCCCGCCTGATCGGCCTCTCCATTCGGTCGCCTCAAGAAGAGTCTCTTTATAGGCGATTGGTGGATCATCCAGAGCCACCTACTGAAACTTGCCGAGGCCAAAGCTCCCACTCAAGACGCAGACATGACGATCCTGACAATCAGGACCCTCATGAGGGGGAGAAGAGGTCACCGGAGAGAGTTAAGAAGCCGAACGAGTTCGAGCTGAGAGGGATCTCTCACTGGGATCAGCAGAAGAGAATGACCTACCTCTGGATGCTGACCAAACTTGGACCTGATGTAAGGCTGGGGATGACTGAAGAACAAGTCAAGAGCCACTATAAGAGTCTCTCCCCATTATGCCAACTACTCAGCGTATACTGTGCTAAAGGAGGACTTCCAACACCTCACTACACCATCGAGAAAGTAGATAGAACTCGAGAAGATCTAAGCGAGAGCGACCTACCGTACATCCCTGCTGATGAGGTATACCATCTCTATCAGCTGTACGTGGAAAAGTACAAAGGTCCTCAAGGCTTCATCAAGAAAGAAGGACTCGAGGGACTCTACCGGTTCATAATGCGCCAAATCAAGTACTTTGCCGCACACGACCTTCAGATGGCTCTGGAGAGCAACATGAAGAAGGTCAACATGACCGCTCCACTCAACAAAGGACCTGAGATCGAAGGGCTTCCCAACAATCACGTGCACATCAGCTCAGTCCTAGGCGTCACCTACAACAATCCGATCGTGAAGAAGACTAGGATGATGCTCAAGGTCATCAGGAGAAATATAGAGTAGAGGTTGGAAGAAATTAATCGAGATACGATGTTGAGGATTCACAGGTTCGTGAGAGAACAGCCGCTCCTAATGGAACTACTAGAAGATATCGAGGAGCGACTGGAGCTGAGGAACACGCTCAGGAACTTTGAGTACGCGCTGGGCTTGAACAGGTCATTCTTCGCCCGACGAGGACAACAAGGGCAGACAAGCAATCAAGCACAAAGGGGGAGAATGTAGAAGATCAATTCTAATTGTGCTTTGATTTTATTAGATGTCCTTGTACTTTGGGGCTTTTCTTATATTTGTCCTTAGATTAGGACTAGTCAGATATTTATACCAAGTGTGTTTGGTATAAATACTTTGTAATCAAACGCAATCAATAGAGAAAGTTTTGGAAATTGATCCGCAAGGCTTGCAATTCAATTTCTAGAGAGAGAAACAGTAGTAACTTTCTCACTCTACTCGAATTCTCTCTCTTGTTCTTCATTTGAGTTTTTCGATCGAATCTTAATGTCAATCATTATCATCGAATTACTTAGAATTCATGCCTAGGATCATAGAGTTATTAATCGCAGGACCTAACACTTTATATGTATAGGAAGTGATTAATAAATAAGGAGGTTTGATGATATAGATTCATTAAAGTAGAAAAATTTAAATAATATGAAAGTGTGGTTAAAGAAAAAGTTCGAAACCCTTTAGAATAATGTCGAAACTCTTAAATTAGGGTTTCGAGATTGGTTCAAAAAGAACTTCGAAACTCCTCAATCAGAGTTTCGAGATTTATTCAACAAGAACTTCGAAATTCTTCAACTACGGACTTTCGAGATTCTTAATATAAGATTGCAAGAACTCGAAATTCTTTGGACAAGGATTCGAAATTTATGCAATGACGACCTCAAAATCCTTCAACCAAAGAACTCGAGATTCCTTAATATAAGGATCACGAGAACTAGGTTCTCGATATAAAACCGTGGCAATGTAAATAATTCATAGAGCTAAAACATCGAAAACTAAGATCTCGAGATAGGAATTGATCATTTAAGGAGTTCTCGAGATTTATTCAATAAAGATTTCGAGATTCTTCAACTAAGGGTCTCTAGATTTTGTAATATAGAGATTGCGAGAACTTTAGTTCTCGATATGGACCATTTAAATAATTCTTAGTAACAGATATCGGAAACTTAGTCTTGAAGCAAAGTTAATAAATAAAATAATTCATGTTACTTGCAATTAGGATAGACATTAATAAAAACCATCGATGTCATTTGGTAATTATAACACGCAACTTAGGATAAGGAAGAGGAAATGAAAACTCATATCATTTTAGAAGAACTCGTGAAGTTGAAAACAGAGGAGACAAAAACTTAACTCCAATCAAGCTAAGGAAGGGTAAGACTTTTTATGATTTTCGTATTTTAGTTATAATCCAAACATGATTTGAGTGCTAACATATATTAAAAGGGTTGTAGGGTTTCATATTTTAATTAAGTTGATTATGAAGGGTATGAAGGTATTTGAGATATTTAACTAAGTTCTTCATGTTCTTAATGATTTATAAAGGCTGATCGAAACTTTCGGATTTCGAAAGAAAATTTTGTGTCTTTAAGCTTTCCAGATTTTGATTAATTTTGGAATGGCATTTCGAGTGAGTTAGATAAATTTCGAGATATAACCTCGAATGAACTAAATAAATCTCGAGATGTGATCTCGAATTAGATAATTTTCGAGATGTAATCTCGAAATAGATTAGAAAGACTTCGACATACAATCTCGAGATAAATTAGGAAGATTTCGAGTTATAGATTTCGAGATTTAGAAAGTCACTTAGATAGAATTTCGAGCTAGGATTCGAGATTCAAAATCCAATTAGATAGAATGTCGAGACATGTCTTCGGCATTCAGAAATGCAATTAGAAAGATGTCGAGTTATAATTCGAGATTTTGAAATTCAACTATATAGAATGTCGAGATTTCAAAATTCTTTATGCTGCACTTTGAAGTTCTCGACATATTATGGTATTGAAATTCTCGACATGTTACATTTTGAAGTTCTCGACATGTACCACTAAGTTTTCGATAGGTATAGAATTTCGGAGATGACTCGAGATTTAGAAATTTAATTAGAAATAATTTCGAGATATGATTTCGATTGTTAGTAATGTAATTAAGTAGAATTTCGAGATATATGAGAATTTTATAACAATAAGAATATCGAACCAAGTAGAATTTCGAAATAAAGAGAATTGTGATATAGATATAAGAAATTTTAATGTCACATAAAGTGTTTGATATAAAATAAGTTAGGGTTTCTGGCTACGGATAGGAACGATCATGCATAATAAAGCATGCATATCACGCACGCATGTCATTATACGAATTTTTGTATTTACGGATAAAATAATTATATAGGTCAGGAATCGGATAGGGCAAAGACAAAGTCGAGTAAGCGAACGGAAAATAGGTAAAACTTGTGAGTATGATTTGCAACATGTGCCTTATATGCCTTATGTACTTACATGCTTTATATGGATTAATTAACTAATATGTGCTTTATATGCTATTCATGGATCGATGTGAATTATGTGACCGTAAAGTGCTTTCATATGATTTATGTGTTATATAAAGTATTTCATATACCACATGCATACATATAAAATGAAGGGAGAAACCGTTATGACTGCTACGACTACAGATGGTATGATACGGATGCTACGGCATATATCCGTACAAATCGGGGATTTTACAGAGTCCTGTACAGGCAACACGTATCCCTACAAATAGGGGGATTACGACATGGTTACAGAGTCCCATGCATGGGCGCCGACTGGGCGTACAGTACAGTCTAGCTAGTCTATAACGGGAGTATCAAAATAAAAGGACATATAGAATGGCATGTAATCTACGGATCGTATGAAGGACGATTATGTGAATGATGATCTCATGATTGGAAACGGCTATGTATTTATGAAAATGGATGAACTACTGTTTACTTTATTACTTGTATGTTATTAGTTAACATGTTGCGATCATACTCTGAATCGGTGTCTTCACAGTTGTTGTAGATAATTAGCAGGCTGCATAGAAAGCATCATTATAAAGCATGAATTCAAGGTTGGCTGACGACGCTCTCCCCTGTTACCCTCTGGTTCATCGTTAGCATATAGAATAGAAACGGATTTAGACTGTTACATTTTGTGACTCGTATGATAGGTACATATAAGTACATTATTGTGAAAGGAACTAGATCGGATGTACGCGCCCGTTTTTGTTAAAGGAAATGGTTATGAGAATCGCCAAAAAATTTATATGAATATTTTTTATAGCTGCATAAAAAGGTAATAGGAAACGGGGCGCTACAATTATTCTATTCGAATGATTCACAATCATGTTTAGTTTGATATGCAGATGCGGGATTTCTGTCTGATCTGCATAACGGACGTTCGCAGACAGGTAACCTATAAACACATGGAGGTACAGCTATTTCATGACGATCGGTTAAACAAACCATAATTGCAACTTCTTCAAATCATGATGAAATATTAGCAATACATGAGGCTAGTCGAGAATGTGTTTGGTTAAGATCTATTAGTCAACACATTCAAGACACTGGTGGATTATCTACTGAGAAATTATCTTCTACAACATTATTTGAAGATAATACATCATGCATAGCTCAACTAAAAGAAGGTTACATCAAAGGTGAAAGAACAAAACACTTATCAGCGAAATTTTTCTTTACGCATGAACTTCAGAATAACGGTGATACTGATGTACAACAAGTTCAATCAAGTGAAAATCTTGCTGATCTATTCACTAAGGCACTTCCTCCAAGAATTTCGAAAATTTAGTATATTCAATTGGAGTCTGAAAACTTAGAGATCTTAAAGACATTCTCATCAGGGGGAGTAAATACGTGTTGCACTCTTTTTTCCTTTACTATGATTTCCCAAAGGATTTTTCTAGTAAGGTTTTTAATGACGCAACAAAAGATACGTATTTAAGGAATCATGTACTCTTTTCCTTCACTAAGGTTTTATCCCACTGGGTTTTTCCTTGTAAGATTATAACGAGGCATATTCCTAAATATACATCTAAGGGGGAGTATTATGAAATTATTATGAAATATATTATGTGGATGTATATTATATGGATGGAATAAATAGTAGATGGATGGAATAAATAGTAGATGTATATTATTTATATTGGTGGTTAAATAAGGATGTATAAGATGAGAATATAAATTAGATGTTATTACTTTATGAGAATGTAATATTTTATTTTGTGGTTGTAATTTGAAAATTTTGCCTATAAATAGGCACCTTGAGTTGTATTGTAAAAACACAGCAAAGTATTGAAATGATTCATACTTCGTATCTCTAAATATTTCTCTCTATAGTTATATTATCATAATAATCATAATATAAATATTAATCACAATAATATTTTTATTGAATGACGGATGGGCCTCAGTGTTACAAAATACATGTTTTATAATATATACATCTTTATTGGTATTATAATATACATTGCTATAATTATTACTAGTCTTAGCTTAGGCTATCTCCAACCGAAAAACTCATTCTCAAACTGAAACTCAAAATGCAGTAAACATCTCTAACTGTTACACTCATTACCAAACTCAAAAGACTATTATGCAATATTATGTTTTGCACTAGCTTTTAATATAACCATCATAATATAAACAATTACAAATTTAAACACGATTTTATGTTGAACTCGACTAAAAAATATATTTAATAAAACTAATAGTAAAATTAATGTTAATAGGATGGTGGTGTTGAGACTGCTCGCTTGCATGCTGGTGCCACGCATGTGAGGTGGTGTGTAGCGATCTGTCGGATATGCATCTCGGGCAGCCACGGGTTGAATATGAGCGTGAGACGCCGGCCTTGTAAAGTGTGATTGTGGAGTCGAGCGTTCCGTACGAGATGGACCCAGAGAGCTTGAGATCATGTTCGCATAGTCCTCATCTCGTGAGGCTAAGAGTTTCCGCTCTACTGCACGAGCCAAGTCGAACGCGTGTTCCACCGAGTATGGGCTCAAAACCGAAACGAATGACCGGATTCATTCCCAATAGGAAAAAATCAAGGTGTTGGTGACGCGGTATATCCGGTAAGTTTGCTACCATCTCGATAAATTCATGGAAATAGTCTTGAACTGCCCCAAAATTTGTATGATGTTAGAGAGCCGTGCCACCGATCGACCGACATGTTTGTCATCGAAAGTGTCAATGAGTTTCTTTTGGAGATCAGTCAATGCTATGGTGGGATGGGTGTCTAGAACCCAACGAAACCAAGGTTGCGCATTGTCCTCATACAAATCATGATGAAATCACTTGTGATGTTGGGGTTTGGTTAAGGAGGGAATATTGATCCGCTCGAGAAACCCAACCAAGAGGATCCGTTCCGTTTAACGTGGAAAGCTGCACTCGGAGTTAACCCATAGCCGACGGAGTGTCCCCAGATGCCTGAAACAAAGGGTCAGCCATGTTTGGTGTAGCCGTGTTCTTTGTGTTGGAATCCGCGAGGGTCCCCAGACCACGTTCCTTGGACGGCGGAATTTTAAAATTTTACGGGGTTCCCTGCCTATCCAAGATCGCTCGATTACAAACACGAGAAAGTAATGACATAAAGAAACAAGAGATCAGCCATGATACCTCGTTGAAACCTCTAGACGATGGCTAGCTTCGAACCCTTCGAATCCCCGAGGCGTAGTGCCCATCTCCTACACCAAAAGCACACGAACGGGACTCCTTCTTGGCACAAGATCGTCACGTCGGCACCTCACTAATGTCGTAGCTATTCTTGCAAGTGCCGCTAGGCCAAGAACGAGCTGCTTGCTACCCCCGAGAGAGAGAGTGCGAGAGGGAAAGTGATGAGAGGAGAAAACTCTTTGTTTTTCCTCTCTTGAGCTCAAATTTCGAAAATTAGCTTATCCTTTTCTTTAGGATCTCGAAAATCTTATTTACATCACTTAGGATCGGCCAAAAATAGGTTGAGATGGTTGGAAAAAAATCCTCACACCTCCCCTTTTACCAAGTCTTCGTTTTACCAAGTCTTGAATTCAAAATTCAAACTTTAAATTTAATTAATTAAATATCTAATATATTAATTAATAAAAATACTATTATTAATATATTTAAATATATAATATCCAATAAATATATTTAATAATTTTTTAAAAATAAAATTTGAAACTTATATATATTTACATATATATATAAATATATATCCGATATATATTTTATCTAATTCCAAGTTAAATAATGTTATTTCTCTAAGACAATAAAAAAGATTTAAATCTATACTAGATATATAATATCCAATATTTTATTTCAAAAATACATCATGATGTGAAAATACCATTTTACCCTTCACTAGTCAAACTTAGTATTTTGGCCGATCAGGGTTTTGGCCAAGCCCCAAACCCTAATCTCTCAATCTATGACCTAGCCTTGTATCTCTCTCTGGTGAGGACGTTGTGTCGGTTACCTTTTTTAAGCCTGACTCTCTTGGTTCGTCTCAACCGGCCTAGGAGGTATCTAGGAGTTCGGTATTCACCTAGCCAGCCCCGTGGTACCGAATAGATCCCAAGTTGAGCACGAATTTGATATAATCATAATCCACGAACCGACTGTAGATTTTCGTCATACGTATAAACCCTTTATGTTTGTCCCGGTCGAGTGAAAGTCACGCATAGTCAAACTTATAGAACTCGACTCTATGTCGTTTATGTTGGTGAAAATACCTAAACTGCGCTCCACGACTATCGCGAGTCAGTTATATGCTCTGTCCAGAGACTTGGATAAATTTCCGTACATTAAACTTGCCATAGGACATTAACCTCGAATTTAATCGAGACCGTAAATCTCGCTCCGCGGTGGCAATCGCATAGAAAAGTCAAGACCGCATTTCGCCGCTGACCCATGCCATCGGCAAGACAGGCCAAGCAAACTAATGACAATTCAAGACCTCCCAAGTTAATCCTTTCGGTCCAAGGTTCACGCAGACTACTACAGCCAATCGATCGATCAAGGACAATCCAAGTGTGTGATCGTTCGATTATGAGTCAGTGTCCAAATACAGATAATCCCCTAATTCATCTTGTACTATTGTTACGGGCTCTCACTTCCCAAGTGAACAACTGTATTGGACCCCTCGACAAAAAAGACATACTTGTTGATCCAGTCACCCTACTCGAGACTTAGACTTGTGGACAAATTTTAATATTGCAGTATCTCATCTTACTGGTGCCCCTCTCTGTCCCCACAGAATCAGTAACTGAACTGCCAATATTTGGGTTTTAGTTTGTCTTATTCACCTAGACTTCAAGGTGAAATCTCCCTCCCGTTGATTGAATTTTCATATAACAACAGCTACCAAGCCACAATCGGGATGGCGCCGTACGAAGCCTTGTACGGGCGCAAATGTAGGTCCCCATTTCACTGGGATGAAATAGGCGAGAAGGCGTTGTTAGGTCCCGAGATGGTGCGCGAAATGACCGAAGCTGTTGAAAAGATTTGGGAGAGGATGCACACGGCCCAGACTCGTCAGAAAAGTTACACCGATAAGAGACGGAGGCCGTTGGAGTTTGAAGAAGGCGACCAGGTCATTTTAAAGATATCGCCTATGAAAGGTGTGAAGCGTTTTGGGAAGAAAGGGAAACTTAGTCCGAGATATATCGGACCATTCTCAATCTTGAAAAGAGTTGGAGAGGTGGCGTATCAACTCGAACTTCCTACATCGCTCGCTCAAGTCCATGATGTCTTCCACGTATCCACGTTACGGAAGTACATTCCGGATCCGAGCCATGTGGCGCAGGGCGAATCGTTATATCAACAATTCAAGCCGGACTTGAGCTACGAAGAAAAGCCGGTGGAAATCTTGATGTACGAGGTGAAACGCCTTCGGAATAAAAACATTCCCCTTGTGAAGGTTTTGTGGCGGAACCAAGTACTGGAAGATGACACTAGGGAACGAGAAGACGAGATGAGAGAAAGATACCCCGAACTGTTTTCGTACTGTAATTTCGAGGAAAAAATTTCTTTAAGGGGGAGGATGTAATACCCGTAAATTTAAATACGGGATTTTTAATGTGATTAGGGTATAAACACTCAAATCCCACGATCCAAGCTTTAGAATAAAAAGATGAAAATTATCAAAGACCAAATTGAACGAGAAAGCTCGATAAATTTTGGGAAATAATTCAAAACTCGGGCAATACCCGAAATTCGGGCAAAACAGTAAATTAGAATAAATAAGATTCGTTTGAAGCTAAAAATCGAATAAGCAAATTAGGGCCACGTGTGGGCCAAATTCCGGGCCAAACTAAACTTGGCCATTGCAAATTCGGGCAAGCCATGAACCAAAATTCGGGTGGAACCCGGATTTATGCAAATAATAAAAAAACAATTCCGCCATGCATCTAGCTTCCCAAATTCGGCCAAGCTTGCTTTCAAAATTTGCCCAAGCTTACTTGCAAAATTCGGCCAATAAGCTAGCTTCCAAACTCGACCAAATAATTGTTAAACATGTGGCGAACTTGAAAGTTAATTGCCAACCACTCCTTTGTATGCAAGCAATCAACCATTACGATCTAAGCACCCAACCACTATTTTATAAGCACCTAAAACAATAATTAAGCAAGCCTTACACTTCATTTGCGAAAAAAAAAAACGAGAGAGAGCAAGGAGAGAAATCAGGAGAGAAAAGAAGAAGGAGAGAAATCCTCGGAGGAAGAAAAACATTCCGTAAGATCGAGAGCTCGGGAAACTTCGTAACACGCTACCTCCGGACGTGAGGTAGGTGGAAATCATCTACATACATAAACAAAATTAGGAGTCGTGAATTTGACGTGATTGCATGATCTCTTTCGAATTTACGTGTTTATGTGCTAGCGTGAATTTCTTGCATGATTTTCGTGATGATGCTTACATGCTAAAATTCGGCACCTTAATACCTTAATCTTTATGAAGTTTATGTCCATGAAACATAAGAATAGAGTTAGAGGACTTGTGATTAAGAGGATAGAACAAAACTTGGGGAGGATTAGTGTTTTCTAGTGTTTTCTTTATCCATTTCGTCCAAGAGGTTCAAAATTCATATCTCATAATCTACACCTTGAATTAAAAATCCCTTTCGACGGAATCAAGATGTTCAAATTCTTTATCTATGGCTAAAATTTCAGGTCCATCGGACATCGTTTACCCCATGATCATTGAGAAATACTAAACTGTCGCAAAACAGCCGTATAAAATAGTTTTTCAAAAATTTGGGGACTAGATTGAAAAGTTTTAAAAAATTATCTGGGGGCTGAGAATCTAAAATCCGAATAGGGGAGATTTTTAAAGAAATATAAAGCTTTTGGGGAAGATTTGAAATTCGGAATAAATAATTGGTGTCCTTTGTGTAATTTTAAAAAATACGGGGACTAGATTGAAAAGTTTTAAAATCTGGCGACTGAGAATGTAAAATCCGAACAGGGGATATTTTTAAAGAAATATAAAACTTTTGGGCCAGATTTGAAATTCGGAATAAATAATTGGGGTCCTTTGTGTAATTTTCAAAAATTCGGGGACTAGATTGAAAAGTTTTGAAAATCAGGGGGCTGTGAATGTAAAATCCGAATTGGAGAGATTTTTAAAGATGCTTTCTGGGCAGATCTGAAATTTCTAAAGATTCCGGGCAGATTTGAAATTTAGGAAAATTTTCGGGTCCTAATAAAGTAAATTATGAGATTTTGGGGTTTTAAATGCAAAATTCATAATGATATTTTTAAATTAGGAACTTAAGTGATATTTTGAAAGTTGGACATTAGAATTTTAAAATATATTAAATTAGGGACCGATTGTGAAATTAGGGTCTTAAAGTAAAACGGATTAAATTTTGGGAACTCTTAGTGAAATTTCGGGGAGAGTTTCGGTGGTAAAGGTTTCGGGCCGATTAAATAGGAACTCGCGCTTCGGGCCCGAATTATTTGGTGTATGATAGTTTTTGAGATCGGGCCGAGATTATATCTCGGGCCGATATGTTGTTATTTAATATGTTGCATTTTTATGTATTGCATTTTACTTGCACGACATTTGCATACACGTGTTACGAGGGGAGAGGACCGTGCGGAGTCGCGGTAAAATTGTATAGTGTTGTTGAGTCGTGGCGCAGTACATGGGACGCGACCTGTGGAACGAGTTTATGTTTCGTGTTTTTAAATTTGGGCTTGGACTTCTTGGGCTTCAGCCCAATGAATAAAAGATGTGTTTGAGTTTGACTTATGGATTTAGACATTGAACGTATTTGTATTATTATGTTTTAAAAGTTTTAATTAAAGGGGCTTTCCGCTTACGCTGCGAAAATCCGCCAAAATACGTATCTAGGAAGTCGGGTCGTTACACTCGTAGTCACTTGAGGTTGTGACTGTTTGAGACTTCCACCCAATCCTTGAGGCGAATCACGAGGATTCTCCTCTATGGGTGTTGCGGCAGGTTCTGATTGAACCTGCGAACCAGACACAGGAAGATCGTGCTGCGGCTCAAGATTGACCGATGAAGGGTCCTCAGCACTTTGAATGATAACTGGCATCGTGTCTGATGTGGAGTCCGTCTTATCAGTTGTATGCTTAGACTTCGTGGAGTCCGTCTTATCAGTTGAATCTCCTCATCAAACTCTGTGTCGGATGAGGTGGCTGTGTGAGGAGAAGGTTCACGTTCAACGTCCTCACGAGCCTGTTCCGTCATCGATGTAAGTGAGCTTTGCCCTGTTTCTGCCTCGGGCTGTGCTTCTTGTTGAAGAACCTCCTCAAAGGGCTCTTCGAGCACGCCTACATGGATGGGCACTTGTACTTCTACATGGATGGACACTTCCACCTCGTCGATCATCATGATATCGAGGTCTGGCAGCTAAGTTTCTTGGATTGGAGGCGTTCAAGCTCCTGGGCCACTGCATCGATCATCGTGTCCTTAGGGCTCTGTTGTTGTTGAGGGCTGCCTGCAAAATCTGTCGGGGGCCCTCTGATCACATGTTCTGTCAGATGATTCTCCCGAGGGGTCGGCGAGCCTCAGCAACTCGAACGAAATGGTCATGGATGGCTGATCCAAATCCGTTAGCTTTGAGTTGTGGAAGAACTTCAGCCACGGTGGTCGGTAATTCCCTCCCGGATGTAGTCGATGGATGTTCTGCTCGTACATCTCCATATTTTGTCGACGGAAAACCATCGAGCATACGGCACATTCTTTGAGCGTTTGTTTTCCTTCTGTCTGATCTGCTCTGCTAGATCATTCCATATCAGTTGAGCGAAATCGTAATTCCGCGAGAAGGCGATTTCGTGGAAGATACGGAGAATGTTGTCGTTGCCTTTGTCGAAACCGGCGTGCTTTGGTGATAGACACTTGTTGATGATGCCAAAAAGTATCTTCCAAGGATGTGGGATCTCGTTGCTCTGAACTTGAGCTAGTTTGGTCAGTGGAGGACGGCATTCCATATGAAGAAAGTCTTGCACCAGCTCCGCATCAGTGGGAAGGGGGTATTAATGTTGGCTGAAAGGAAGGTTGAGGAGAAGCCTGAAGTCATTCTTGTTCATGCAGATGTGCCTCGTCCCTACAACCGTCGTGAAATTGTACGTCCCGTCCATGATGAGGCTCTTGATCATCCCCCAAAACTGTTGGAGGTAAACCATCGGCACCGAGGCCGTCACCGTTAGAGCATGCCATAGGGGATGGCCTTGTAGTATTGACACCATGATCTCGTCCGGACACCTGAAGGTGGTCTGGTCGAGTTGGAAATTGGTGTCGTGGACCTTGAGGTACATGGCCTTCTCATATATGTGGTTGTATGTTGGATAATGATCCATCCGAAATACAATTAGAAAGAGCAAATCATTAGTTCAGAATTCAAATTGAGTCAAAATTTTTAATTTCATCAAACCATAATAATCTATCATGTCATGTCACTTTTGATGATTTTGAAAAATGTAATATGCACATAGGTCATACGAAGTGAATATTCAAGACATTAAAATATTTCGATACTTATGTATAAGACACATGTAAGTTCAATCGAAAATATGCTAAGTGTTTGATATCACTGTTCACTCCGTGATTTTTATCGTGCGAGAAATGGAATTCTCAATTTTAATCTCCTAAGTGCAAATTTCCAATTAAAATCTCCGTTTAATTTTGCGATAGAAAATTTTATTCGCAAAGTTTCGCTACGGTGGAAAAGACTTAGAGAAGAATTTCTAAGTGTTAAAACGTAAGGCGTAGTACTGTAGCCGAGAAATTATACGATCGAGAAAAATTTTCGTGTAAATTTACGATCGAGATATTAGACTTCCGCGTAAGTTTACGATCGAGAAATTTTTCGCGCATGAATAAAATTTTCGTTGTGAAAGTTATCAAGCGAGAAAGTATTTCGATTTTAAAAAGAAAATTTTCACTGAGAAATTTCACGATCGAGAAAATTGTCAACGAGAAGCTAAGTCAAACATCTAGAAATTTTCGATCGATCAAAATTGTCGCTGCGTGCTTTTACGATCGAAAAATTTTATCGTCGAAAAATTAGTTTTATTGCCGCTAAAATTTTCGACCGTGAACAAAATTGAAATCGAAATTACTATTTGCGATTGTAAGTTTTTGCGCTCAAAACATATATAGCACCTTATTAGATCTATTCCGTTCAGTAATCTTTTCGCTCGCATAAAATCCAAATTCAATTTCTCGTTGTAATTATTTTTCGATCTACGTTATCTATCTTAACGACTAAGTCAAAAGTTTAGCAATCGAAAAATTTTTCCAATACAAACAGTAGATCAATTGAAATTCAATTGACACTATTTGCGAGAGAGAAAGTTCTTCGACGCCTTTAAACGTTAAAATCCAGTTTCGGTCGAACTTTAAAAACGCAGATAGTCGAAGTAATACACTCCTAGAATAATCAGAAAACACCGAAACTATCTTTAGTGCAGAATTTAACCCAGATTATTCACAGAAATCGGTCATAAATACTGCAAACTAGCATTCGAGTTTTCGTATTTTGAATAGACGAGAATATAACACTAAATCATGCGAAAGATCACATAATACAGATGCACACGGAGTTCATACACACAAAAATCCCTAAAGAATGTCGAATATACCTCTCAAAGACGAAGTGAAAATATGTAAGATTTTGTAAGATTTTGACTTTCGTCTTTGCGGAAAAAGTTTTTCGCGAGAGAAAAATTATCGACTGTTGAGTTTTGCAATTAAGGGTTTTGCGTGTATTTGGGGATTTTCGACTGCAAGCATTAATTTCGTTAAATTGGCTGATTAGACTTTTTCGATACTTAACAATTTCTAGGCCCATTACTGTTTACGATCGAGAAACTTACGATCGAGAAATTTCCTTTGGTTACTATTGAATTTCGCTCGACAAATTTCGATCGAGAATTTTCATTTGGTTCCTGTTTAATTTTCGCTCGTCAATATGAAAGCGAAAATTACCACTTGGTCCCAAATTAATTTTTGCTCGAGAAGCTGTGAATGAAAATTACGAAATTCGCCCAAATTTCTCGATAGTAAGTTTTTCTAAGTTTCCAGATTGACCCTGAGAAAAAAAAAATAAACCACATAGTTTCTCCCCCTATATATGGAAATAAAAGCAATTGACTCCCTGTGATTCAGATTAGTGACATCTGGCTCCCTCTTCAAAATTTTGTAAATCTGCAATACTTAGAGCAAAAGATGTCGAGATGATTAGAGTTAATTTTTGGAAGCAATTTTTCTATTTAGACTCCCCTTGACTTATTATACAATGTCGTGAGCTCCAAAACGCGAAGATTCGTGAAGTCCTTCTCTGAAGAGCGTTGTTCAAGGAAAATCAAATTGGAATTTACTGCAACACTTAGAGAAAGATCATCAAAATTATTTGGAATTCAGGGCATAAATTGTAACGACCCAACTTCCTAGATACGTATTTTGGCGGATTTTCGCAGCGTAAGCAGCGGAAAGCCCATTTAATTAAAAATTTTAAAACATAATAATACAAATACGTTCAATGTCTAAATCCACAGGTCCAAAACCAAACACATTTCTATTCATTGGGCCGAAGCCCAAACAGTCCTAGCCCAAATTAAAAACACGAAACATAAACTCGTTTCACAGGTCGCGTCCCATGTACTGCGCCGCCCTCAAAAGTCCGTGGAGTCACCGCCATCAGCCGCTTAGTCGTGACGTTTCTCAACGTCCGACTCGTTCGTACCTACACACGTAAACCCTGAGCTTTTGCCCAGTAGATGAAAATATGCAAGAATGCAAATGTTCTCTCTCAACTCCCATCCCGACACATCTCACAAAATGCACGCTCGACTCTTGTCTCATATCTCATCTCAACTCATCTCATCACATCACATCACATCACATCAGGGCCCGAGGCTTAGGACTAAAGGCAACACGCGCGCAGGGGTCAGTAGCTCGGGAGGCCCCACTCCCCACAAGGGTCAGTAGCTCGGGAGGCCCACTCCCCACATCTCAATCATATAGTGCGCCTTAGTCCTAACCTCACTACTCATATAATTCGACTACCATCAAATAGTCATAAACTACCCCACTCAACATCACTGTACAATATTTCCGTGACTCCGCACGATCCTCTCCCCTCGTAACACGCGTATGCAAATGTCGTGCAAACAAAATGCAACACACAACAATGCAAATCTCTATATCACGTATCAGTCCAAGGTATCAGCTTAGCCCGATCCGAAAACTATCGTACTCTAATAATCGGCCCCAAGACCCGCGTTCCGATTTACTCGGCCCGAAACCTTACTCATCGAACTGTCCCTCCGAATTTCACTAATGGTTCCAAAATTTAATTATTTTCACTTTAAGTCCCAAATTTTTAAAATAATACTTAAATTCCTAATTTAAAAATATTTTTCCAAATTTTTCCCTCAAAACCCCACAATCTCATAATTTTACTTTTAAGGACGCGAATTTGAAAATTTTAACTTAAAATCCGAAAATCTTTGAAAATTATAAAATGACCCAAAAATTATCCTCAAAATTTATTTAAGACACGAAAATTTTCTCAAATTTACAAATCTGCCCCGGATTTCAAAATTTCAGGTTAAGTCCCAAAAATTCTCAGAAATTACAAATCTGCCCGGATTTTAAGATTTCAGTTTTGCCCCGAAACTTTTGATTTACAATTAACCCCAGCCGAGTATTTTTAATAATTATTTAGTCCCGAAAACTTCTGAAAATTCTCGATTTGACCCTAGCCGAGAAATTTATTATTTATTTAGTACCCGAAAACTTCTGAAAATTTACAATTAACCCAACCGATATATTTAATATTTATTTAGCCCCTCGGAATTTCCGAAAATTGCACAAAGGCCCATAGCGAGTTTTGAATATTTATTTAACTCTCCGAAAATTCTGAAAATTTTGTAAAAGCCCCTAGCCGAGTTTTGAATATTTATTTAACTCTACGAAAATTCTGAAATTGCATAGAGGCCCCTAGCCGAATTTTAATTGTTCATTTAACACCTCGAAAACTTCTGAAAATTATAAAATGACCCTAGTCGATATTTAGAATATTTATTTAACACCCTAAATTTCTGAAAATTACACAAATCACCCCAACCGAGTTTTAGAATATTTATTTTAGACCTTTGAATTTAAAAAAACCCTAGAAAACCCTAATTTATAAAATACCCGAATTTGCTACTAAATTTCATAATTTCCAATCTTTCTACCTAAACTCCGAACAGTTTACGATCCAAACGCAAGTAGCATGAAAATTGAACGGCATAGAATGGTGACGACACACAAGTATTCATATAACCAGCATGAGATCACGTTCGAGCATATATATTAGCATGAAAATCACAAATTTCATACGATCACGTAAATTACCATGCAACACGTAGAAATCACGAGTTAAAAAAATTGTTTACGCGTGTAGGTGATTTTCACCTACCTTACGTCCGTATAGAGCGACGTTACGGGTTATTTTTACGTGATCCCGACCCTAGGAGTTCGATCCCGAGCTCCTCCACGTGTCCGCGGGTTTTTCTCCTCCTCCCTTTCTTTCCTTCACTTCTTCTCCCCCATTTCTTTCTTTCTTTTTTTTTTCTTCTCTCCTTTCTTTCCTTCTCCCTCTGCCCCTCCCTCTTCTTTCTTTCCTTTCTCTCTTTTTCCCTTCTTTTCTCTTTCTTTCCTTCCCTCTCTCACGGTTTTCCCCCTCCCTTCTCTTTTTTTCTTTGGTTTATTAGTTATCATTTTGTCCTCATGTAAGGAGATGAGGGGATACCTTGTTCTTATTCTAGTGATTAGGTGGTTTTATTCTCTTTTGGTTTTATTACCTCATTATGTAAAGATATTTATTTTATAGTTATTATTTTATTTTATTGTACAAACCTCACATGGAGGTACATATTTATTTATTTTTCTCTTAATTTATTTTAGCCATAATTAAATTATTATTATTATTACTACTATTATTTTTTTTAAATTATTTATTTATTTGTGCTTTCACTTGTTTTCGGCCCAATTAAATTTTATTAAAATACCCAACTCCCAACCTTTTATTTTGGGTCATTATTTTCTTCATTTGGCCAACTTTTAAATTTTTCGGGCCCAATTGTTAATTTTGGGCTCGTTTCGAAAAGAAATCGTTTCTTGTTCGAAAGTCAATTTCGTACATTTCGAATATTATTGAAGTAATCCCGTATAAATTTTTGCGGGTATTACATAAATGTAGTAAATGCTCACCCTCAAATAGTGCACTTCAATTGATTTAACAAGTAAGTACATAAATCAATCTAAGTAATTATTAAGAACATGAGATTTATCAAGATTAGCCTAGATACATGGTCCCCTATACATGTAATTGTATTTTCGCACGAGGGTATGAGCATGAACAATATATCGCATTTAATCAATTCCGTGTAGATGCAAATTAACATTGCATATCAAAATGTGCGAGTTTCTTTCCCCCTTTTTATTTAATTTCTATTAAAGAATTAAGAAAGAGAAAAAAATCAATAAAATATTACTACATATCTATTTTCTTATGAATATTAATACTACTAATAGTATGGGGTCAGATTATTTTGCTTTGATCAATCGTCACGCCTAAAATTTTACAAGACATTAGAAAGATCATATGCCGTCAAGTCACGTCAACAATCTAAAGTCCTAAGTCAATAGAGTAGTCCATTTCGACAACTCTCACTAGGTTCACTCGAGCACTTTATTATTTTTAACTTGGGATTTTATATTTATATCACTCAAGTCAACACAAGTAATATTACGTCAATTTACCTGTGATCGAGGCACTTTTAATCAATCACCTAAGCGAAAGATCGTCGATGTGGAATCAAAGGAACTTAAGAAGGTTTCAATTTGGCTATGACTAAGAAGGGAAGGAACATTTTGGAAAATGTTGTCTTTTTGTAGTCTTCCATTTCTTCATCGTTCTTTTCCACCGGCATTTTTATTTTCTATTTTTCATCCTCTTTATGTTTTCTATTCCCTTTTATGCTCAAGCTGAAGCTCCGCTTCTCCACGAGGCAATAGGAGATTATCGTAGGCGAAGTTGTTCTTGTTGGTTCTCGGGCCGATACCGTGCTCCTCTTCTCTTATTCCCTAGAGAGGTTTGAGAGATTATCGATTTGGAGAAATTCACAGTTATGGAATTCGAACCCGATGATGCGCTCCTCTTCTCGTTTCTCGATATAAGACCGGATTATCGTTGGAGAAGTTCACTTCGAGGTGCTCCTCTTTTCAGCCGTTCTGACGAGCGTACGAGATTATCGACGGAGAAGTTCACAGCAGGATCCATGCCACCTTCTAAGATTTTGTGATGTAGATAGTCGGAAGGCAGGTTCCTTTGGTCTACTTTTTGTGCGTTGAGCAATGCCTTCTTTTGTCATCTTTTTCTTTTTCGTCTTGTTTTTCTCCCCATCCTTTTCTCGATTGAACAACCCACCGAAAGTTTAGATAGTTGGTTGAAGGCTCAAAGGGTTTTCAAATGAAGGAAAGGAAGTTGGAGAAGCTCTGTAAGGAATATTTTGTAGCATCCTTTAATTTACGTAATCTTGGGTTAATATGTGTTTATTTAGTGGGCTGTAGTAGTTTGGGGTGACATATGATATTTAGTAAGAGTTTTTGTATTGGGCTTTAATATACAAATACTTGTGGTATATAAAGCCTCACTTACCCTAATTAGGGTTTTATCAAAAGAATTCAAAAGGTAAGCCACCTTGTACTTTTCTATAGAAAAACACACACTAACACGCACTCAAGGTGTTCTTCACGTTTTACACATTAAATCCTTTCTTTTGATCCTTGTTTGGTAATAAAAAGGGCCAACAAGTGGTATCAGAGCCTAACGTGGATCAATATCTTCGATTTGAATCCAGTTTTGCTCGCTTTCGACGTGATTTGAAGAAACTTATTGCTTGAAAACTCATTTTTCGATTTCTACACTATTTTTAGGTGTTTTCAAGTCTTTTTCTGTGATTTCTTTCCCTTAAGACGTTAGAAAACTGATAATGAGCACATTTATGGTCTTTCACGTCGATTTCAGTCAAGTTTGAGTAGGATTTGAGCTAGAACGAGTCTGAAAAACTGATTTTTTTTGAACTGTTCATCACTTTCGAGTAACGGATAGAACAGTACAATCGAGCTTGAAGGTTTCGACCGAAACCCACTGTGAGAAGTTTCGATCGGTTTGAGTTTCGGCGAAAGTCCAATCCATATCGCCCGAAAGTCTACAGTACCAAATTGCTAAGTTTCGCCCGATACATTTCTCGGCGAAAGTCCAATCCATATTGCCCGGAAGTTTACAGTACCAAATTGCTAAGTTTCGCCCGATACATTTCTCGGCGAAAGTCCAATTCATTTACTGTATCGCCCGAAACTCAATCGTCCAATTAGCCAAATTCAATCTTGGTCAATCGAAACGAAATCAATTTGGACCAAATTCGCCCGAAACCTCCTCATTTCTATCGATCGAAACGAATTATTCAAATCGAAATCCCTCTTTCGATCGAAACTAATCTTTTCTAAACTCTTTCGCACGATTCACACTTTTGCCTGATTCTAGAACTCTAAATTCAATTTCAATTGCCATTCTCAACACTTAGGACCAATCGCCGAGCTTGCCTCATATAAAATTAGAATCGATAAAGCATTCAAATTGGGTAGACCAAAATTCTAATTTCACATAACTCCAATCGTCCGATCCTCAAGCATTACACAAAATTCATCAAATTTTTAAATGGCGACAGAATTCATTAAGTGCATTTACCTACTTAGACTCAACACTCGAAATTACTCACACTTGACTATATCTCATTCAAAACTAAAAGCGTTTCATTTCGCAGATCTATTACGCGTTAACGATCATTACCAAACAAAAACATGGACGGTCTTGCCATTGGATCTGACAACCGTGCACCACTACTTAGATGGGGAGAGTACGGCATATGGAAGCAACCATTCATCAACTTCATACAAATCAAGGATGCAGACCTCGCAAACGACATGCTGTCCTCCATTTTTGAAGGACCTGCTCAATTTTGGACCATCATCCCTGCTCAACCCGATGCTGTTCCTGCATTTCCAGAGAGGAGAACTCCTAAGGACCCTAGTCAATACAATGATGCTGAGAGAGCACGTGCCAGAGCGGACAAGCTTGCCTGACACTACGTACTTCGGGCCCTACCAAATGATGTCTACAAGCAAGTCGACGCAATGGTCACTGCAAAGGAAATTTAGGATGAAGTATGCAAAATGATGGTTGGGACAGAAGTTAGCAATCTGTCTAAGAAGTCCAGCATCCTCACTGCCTATGACTCCTTCAAAGCTAAGGAGGGAAGAACTTCGAGATGTTTACCTTCGCTTCCTGACCATTATCAACGAGATGAGAAAGATCAACATCCAACGCTCCAATCTCGAACACAACATCAAGTTCCTTTCCACACTTCAACCTGAGTGGGGACGGATTGCAGTTCTGGTTAAGCAACAGAACAAAGATCTGGATGCTATGGATATTCACTCCCTACACGATAACCTCTCACAATATTGCCAGTATGCCAAAGAAATCAAGAACGAAGAAAAAACAAATGTCGACATGGAACCAATTGCACTCGTGACCTCTAAGACAAGCAACAGGAGCTCGAGTACTTCTAAAGGAAAGCAGGTCGTACAGTCTGACACTGGCTATGATCACAGAGACGGTCAATAAGATGAGCGCCAAGAAATCATCATCTTCCTTCAACAAACAACGAACCTCGGGCGGGAAACAGAAGTTCGTTGTCCCTGAAGAGACTGAAACTAAGAAATCTGAAGTAGTAAAGAAGTGCTTCAACTATGGCAAGCCGGGTCACTTTGCTTCTGAATGCTTCAGACCTAAGAAGAAAAACACTGAATACTACAAGAAAAAATTTCAGCTCTCACAGCGCAAGGAGGCGGGAATTGTCTTGGTTGCTAAAGAAGAGGAATGGCTGGAGGACACGTCTGACGAGGAGGAAGAAGAAATGGCCTTCATGGTGAAAAGCATTGATGATGACTCCGACGAGGATGAGCCAACCATCGGGTCAGACAGGACGGATGTCTCTTCATCCGACCTGGAGGTATACACTCCATCTCTAAATGATTTTGTTAAACTTGAACGTAGGATAGCCGAACTCTCCATGCATCGTAAAGATTACTCAGAACTCCAAAGCAATTTTGACAAAAATTATGCCTTATTAAACAAACAACAGGAAGAGATAACCATTCTTAATGAATCCTTGACCTTGTCTGAAACTAAAGTAAAGACTTTAGAAGATCATATAGAAAGCAAGGAAAAACAAATTAGCGATATGAGTAGAAGTTTGAAAGACAGCGAAGAAGAACGAGCAAATGTATTGTCTCAATTCGAACTAATCACCAACGAACGTGTTCGTTTATACAAGAAAGTCAAGGAGTTGGAGGACATTATCACCAAAAGAGGTCAATCTGAACGAACCCTCTTTCTTAGCCAACCTAAAGATGTAGAATTCTATGATCCCCGCGAAGGATTGGGATTTGTACCCACCACTAACCCAGAAACAGAAAAAGTACTCTCTCTGTACAACATTAAACGTTTTGGGTTAAGCATTGAGCAACTAATGCCCTTCGTAGGATCAAGGGAGGTGATTGAATCTGATGAACAGAAACGGAGGAATAAAGAACGGGCTCAAATCGTGTGTGACTACACAGAACTCAATAATAGCCACAAAACCAGAGAAATAACACTCTCTGATGATTACATGTCACCATTTGGACCCGAAATTCAGGAAGGCACTGACGAACAGGCTAAACCAATTTATTCATTTATCTATTTTCCAGAGATTATACGAAAAATAGGTGCCTTGACAGCCTCTCTAGAATCAGAAAAGAAAGCCCACGAAGAAGTGAGAACTATTTTGTCGAGCAAAATTTATACTCTTGAAAACTTTCCTGATGCTTGCAAACCCTCCACCTCCCGTCCTGTTCCAGAGTCCTCTACATATAAATGCAAGCAAACTACGAAGAAAATTCCTTTATCTGACACTAACTTTGTATCACATGTACCCATAGACAAAGGCGTGAGATCTAAGGAAGCAAAGAAGGTTCGATCTGGCTCAGCAAAAAAAACATCAGTCCCTGTTAAGAAGAAGAGACCAGTCTCAGACCTTTCTTCTCAAGTTCCCAAATCTTTTACATTTCTAAAAGTGACTTCTTGTAATGTCGCAGATCGTGTTTCGTTATTTTGTGCCCAAAAATCAAAATATTGTCATGTAAACAATGATGTATCTTCACATTCTCATGACAATCATTTCAGTAAGAATGCTTCCACGTCACATAGCGCTCATTCTAAGGACATATCCTCCACGCTCACCAATCATACTATCAAATCTAAGATAAAGAAACACACCACCACCAGAAGCCAGTAGAACAAGAAATTAAGGCAAAAACAAATTTGGATCCCAAATCCCAACTGCATTTCATAGGAAATTGTCATGCGTGGGTTCATAAACCAACTATCCAACAATCCAGCAAAGAAATAAATCTAGCAACGAACAAGTTAGCTTCTACAACTGCTATCAAAGAAGGGCCCATCTATAAATGGGTACCTAAACTTACTTTACTTGATCCTTTTTTGCAGGTCCATAATGTGTGGTACTTAGATTCAGGTTGCTCCTCACACATGACTGGAAACAAAGAGCTGTTGAGCAACTTCTCTGAAGGATTTCTAGGAAAGGTCTACTTCGGAAACGGTCAATCTGCATCCATGTTAGGAACGGGTGATCTCATCCATGACAGGCTGTCCATCAAAGGGGTGTCCTGCGTCGAAGGACTGAGCTACAATTTATTCAGCATTGGACGTTTCTGTGACAAAGACTACAAGGTGAATTTCGAGACCAACAAATGTAGCGTCACAGATAACAATGGAAGAGAGCTACTCACTGGCCACAGGAAGACAAATGTTTACTCTATTGACCTCAAAATTGTCCGACCAACGTGCCTCATCACCCGAGCCTCTCTACATCAGAACAATCTCTGGCATCAGCGACTTTCCCATCTCAACTTCAAAGAGCTTAACAAACTGCGATCAGAAAACTTGGTCAAAGGACTTCCCTCGTTCAGATATCACAAAGAGCATCTTCGCTCGGCATGTGAAATGGAAAAGATAAGAAAGGCATCTCACCGGACCAAACGCATAGCATCAACTTCCAAACCTCTCGAACTCATTCATATGGATCTGTGTGTACCTATGCGCACTCAGACCATCAATGGGCGAGAATATGTGTTGGTTATTGTGGATGATTTCTCGCGCTACACATGGACCAAATTCCTCAGAACCAAGGACGAAACTCCAGGTCTAATCATTGAGTTTATCAAAACCACACAAAACCTCTACCAACTAAGTGTACAAATCATCAGAACTGACAATGGGACAGAATTCAAGAACAAAAAATTCAGTGACTTCTATGCATCACTTGGAATCATCCAACAGTTCGCAGCGGCAAAAACACCTCAACAAAACGGTGTGGTTGTGCGCAAGAACAGAACCTTAGTTGAAGCAACTCGTACACTCCTTATTCACTCCGGACTACCTCACTTCTTGTGGGCCGAAGCAATGAACACAGCCTGCTTCACTCAAAATCGTGGCCTATCCACAAGAGGTTCAATAGGACCCCCTACGAGTTGATAAATAGCAGAGTGCCGGACGTCTCTTTCCTGAGAGTCTTTGGATGCAAGTGCTATGTAGCAAACGATCGTGAAGATAGAGGCAAACTCGACCCAAAAGCATTTGAAGGGATACTGGTGGGATAGTCAACAACATCAAAAGCCTATCGAGTATACCTCAAGGAGAAAAAATCTGTTATGGAAAGCATTACCGTAACGTTTGATGAAGTCGACCGAGTAGCTTCTGCACAAATCAGTCCAGAACCCGTTCGACGAGAATTGACAAAAGATCAACCAAGCACCTCCTCCGTGGGCGAACCTTCAAAATCTAATACCTTGAGCGACATGGAACTCGATCTCTTATTCGAGGATCTCTTCTCTCGGCCGTCGCCACCCACTGCTCCAACAACATATGTAGCGCCAGTAAATAATGATCCTGCAGAGACTAGCAATGACAATTCCCCTCCTACGATGGAAAATCTGCACATTGATGATGACAGTGAACCCCCAACTGATACTGAGATCATCTCTAGCTCAGCCGCTGAAACTCCTCAGCCCTCGGATTCAACAATCGAAATCTCTTCAGGAGAGTCAGTAATACCTCAACCTGGAGAAGAATTGGAACATTAGGCTGATCAGAGTGAAGAAGCAATACACGATACAAATGCAGCTGGATCATCACAACCTGGTACAAGAAAGTGGACTCGAGCACACCCAAACTCACAAATAATTGGGGATCCTTCCACTAGTGTAACAACTCGAGCATCTACGATAAATGAAAGTCTCTATTCCTGCTTTCTCAGTCAAAAGGAGCCCAACAAAGTAGCTGAAGCCCTCGCCGACCCAGATTGGATAATTGCAATGCAGGAGGAAATCAATCAGTTTGAGAGGTTGAAAGTTTGGAACCTAGTACCTAGATCGGCTGGGAAAACTGTCATAGGGACTAAATGGGTGTTTAAGAACAAAAAGGACGAGCAAGGAGTTGTTATCCGAAATAAAGCAAGGCTGGTTGCAAAAGGATACAATCAACAGGAAGGAATCGACTATCAAGACATATGCTCCAGTCGCACGAATCGAAGCCATCAGGATTTTCTTAGCTTTCGCTGCACACAAGAACTTCAAAGTCTACAAGATGGATGTCAAAACTGCATTCCTCAACGGAATACTGAAGGAAGAAGTTTTGTATCTCAGCCTGAAGGTTTTGTAAGCGAACAACTCCCAGACCACGTCTACAGACTCGATAAAGCTCTCTACGGACTTAAACAAGCTCCCAGAGCCTGGTACGGGGTCCTCTCGGACTTTCTCATCTCCTCCGGCTTCACAAAAGGGAAGATCGACATGTCTCTCTTTATCAAGAAGGATGGCTCAGACATTATGTTGGTACAGATTTACGTCGACGACATCATCCTCGGGTCGACGGACTCAAGAATGTGTAGGAACTTTGGAGATCTAATGAAGCAGAAATTTTAAATGCGTATGATGGGCGAACTAAGCTTCTTCTTAGGCCTTCAGGTTAAGCAGCTTCACGATGGAATCTTCATCAGTCAATCCAAGTACATTCACGACATACTCAAGAAGTACAACTTGGACAACTCAAATGCTGCCATCACTCCCATGTCTACCTCATGCAAACTTGATGCAGATTCATCAGGAAAATCTGTTAACCAAACAATCTATCGAGGCATGATAGGATCCTTGCTTTATCTTACGTCCAGTCGGCCTGACATCATGTTCGCCACGTGTCTCTATGCTCGCTTTCAAGCTAATCCAAAGGAGTCTCACATGCTCGCTGTCAAGAGAATTTTCAAATACCTCAAGGGAACTCCAAATCTAGGTCTATGGAACCCAATGGAGTCAAGTTTCGAACTCGTAGGATACACCGACGCCGGCTACGCGGGATGCAAGCTGGACAGAAAGAGCACTTCTGGAGCCGCTCAATTTTTCGGGGGTAAGCTCGTAAGCTGGTCGTCTCGAAAACAAAATTGTGTCTCAATCTCGACAGCAGAGGCAGAATACGTCGCTGCTGCGAGTTGTTGTTCACAAATCTTGTGGATGAGAACCCAGCTGCGAGATTTTGGCATAACGTTAAATCGTATTCCAATTTTTAGTGACTCAAAAAGTGCTATAGCTATAACAAGTAATCCAGTACATCACTCGCGCACAAAACATATAGACATTAGATATCACTTCATCAAGGAACATGTAGAACAAGGTACAATCGAAATGCATTTTGTTCACACAGACCTTCAACTTGCTGACTTATTCACTAAGGCATTGGATGAAAAGCGATTCCAACTCTTGGTATCTAGGTTAGGCATGTTGAACCGTAAGACATGATCGAATGTCCCTACATGAACCTGATATTGTGTAAATAGGTCACTTATTATTTTTCTCTATGTGTTTTCATATGCATGTTGAAAATCCTACCATCGTATCTATGGGGAGTCTCATAAAAATTTATGCACGGATCAAGGGGGAGTTTTTATGATCTTTCATCGAATTTATTTTCAAATCGAATTATGGGGTAAACTTATGAGATAATCATTACTATAACCTTAAGACAAAAATTTTCACGGCGAAACTCAAAATTTGATGGAAACTGGAATATACAAATATTTAAAATCTTTTCTCGGCATAACTAACTATCGCCCGAAACTCAGCTCAAATTCGATCAAAACTGAACATTCAAGTATTTCAAATCTTTTCTCGGCGAAACTACGTATTGCCTGAAACTCCTTTAAATTGAATTGACAATCGCCCGAAACACGTTTCGATCGAAACTGAAAATCTTCTTAAATCTTTTTATAAATTTCTCGGCGAAACTGACTATCGCCCGAAACACGTTTCGATCGAAACTGAAAATTTTTTCAAATCCTTTTATAATTTTACACGGCGAAACAGAGCATCGCCCCAAACTAAATCAAATCGATCGAAACTATAAATTAGCCCCTTTGTTATTTTTCTCGGCGAAACTGAGATTCGCCCGAAATCAGTTTCGATCGAAACTCTACTTATATATATATAGCGTTTCGCCCGAAACATAGTCTTTCTTCATCGATTCCCAAATTCACTTTCAAACTCTTTCTGCAATCGCACACGAATCTCATCACCATCACTCACGAACTCTGTTTTTTCCGATTATTGCAGCTGCAAATCCATTATTGGTAAGGAAAAACATACAATCTACAGTTTTTAACTGATATCGTTCTCGTTTTTGCAGGATTCGCAGAATTAGGGTTTAAGCGATTTCGCTCGAATCGCTCTTCAATTACGTTTCGATTCAGTTTTTCATTCGCCCGAAACTCATCCCAGATTCAATTTCATATTTCAATCGGCAGATACTGTCAACTTTCAATTATTCTGTGATTTAAATCGTGCAGTTCACTACTTTCGGCCGAAACTGATTATTGAAATTTTACTATGATTCAATCGTTCGATTCAGGACTTTCGGCGGAAACTCTCTTATAATCATAACATATTTTAAATCACTCTATTCTGTAGTTTCAATCGAAACCAAAGTTTAATTTGAATCGATCGATTGAACTTCACTTTCTGCCGAAACTTAATTTGAATTGCAACTTGAATTTTGGCTGAAACTGATAACAATGTGACTTAAAATGTACTATGTCGCCGATTGACTGATTCAATTTCAATATTTCTTCTTATCGACGAATTTTACTAACATTTTTTTTGTTGCAAAATTTCTCTAAGTCCTAAAGCGTTAACAACATTTGACCTTGACTCGTATTATACATTACCTTTCCAAGTGTTGTAATGGTTGGTTCCTACTAACCTCTTGATCTTATCTTACAGATATATTAAAATGGTGCGATAGATTGATGAGGTTTTTGCTTCAAAGGACTGGGCACAGCGGTCACCCAACAACCTCCAACTTGACTTTGACAGCACCTCGTGCCCAGATCCTATTATTGTCAAAATCCTAGCAAACCACACTCTAAAACCTGCCCTAAATATCACCGAGGTCGTCCCTGAAGTCTATGTCCAACAATTCTGATCCACCCTTCAGAACCCAACAAATAACCCAAAAACAACCAGTCTTTCCGCCAAAATCGACAACACCATAGTTGTCTTTACCCCAACCACTCTTCGCTCCTTACTAAACCTACCACACTCACTACTATATGATCCCCATCCCTCTAACGATGACCTGATCAGGGACTTCCTATTCATGGGCCACAAACCAAATGTCCAAAACTCCATTCACCTCCCTGACTTCACGGCCAAAGACATCCCTGGACCTTGGAGGACCCTATTTCTGATCGTAAACAAATGCCTCTCGCCAAAGCACGCAGGGTCTGACAAATGCAACCGCAACATCATGCTAACTTTCCATGGGATCGTCTTCAACAGGAATTGTGATGTCGCCCAACTAATCTGGACGGACATCCTTGATCAGCTATGAAGGCGAGGTCTCGGATCCACGAAGCCGGTTCTTCCTTACCTACGGTGGCTCCCTGTCATCGTCCAACACTTCGTGGATCTTCATCCCGACATTGAGCGTCGACCCAGGGCCGAAGGTTATCAAGCTCCAAAATTCACCAAGATCCAGTCGACAAAGACCAAGTTCGATCAGGAGGCCATGATAATACCAGACTACCTAATTCGACTCCTCGATCCAACCGAACCGGAGCTATGAAGATATCTACGTGCAAATAACCTTGACGATGTTCCCATGGTTCAGCCCATCCCAGCTGAACCTAACCCAGGGACAAGCCAATCCTCACAGCCAAATGTAGGTCTAGGAAGCTCTTCATCCCCAAAGCCAAAACAGAAGAGAAAATCAAAAGGGGATGACAGAGGCAGTCAACGGAAACGGCGTACAAAACAAAAACACGACCTCTTCCTCAGCCCACTAGTCCACAACAAGCCGGGCCGAACCACTAGGTGCAGGGGACGACTTTGTCTTCCCCCGAGTAGAAGTCGCGACATCAGGTCCAATCGCACAAACTACCCTCCCAAACCACTCAATCATCTCCCCACAGATGGTTGTTTCAGATACTCACGAGGTGCCACGTCATTCATCACCACCTCGCTCGGAGGGGGTTGATGTATCCAGCAGTCCTCAGCCTCAGACTGCAATTTCCTTGATCACAACTAGTCTAGTGCCCTCACCATCCATAATTTTTCCATTTTCCAGGACACTTACTCTAGTTTCTGCACCTCTAGATCTTAGTGATCTAGACCGAACGCTCCACAATGTCTCCGTACAGATTCTAGTACGGAATAGAGCGGAAGACCCAACGCAGTCAACATCGCTGCAGCTACGACCTTGGGCCATCAATCTGAGTCTGTCTCAGCATTGATGTCAACGATGAGCCTAAGTGGCCTCGGTTCTTCAAGTCCTGTGCAAACAGGCGGCACATCAGTACCTTCTACTGATGTTGTGACGACGGAACGTCTTCGTGACTCCGTCGGTTATTTTCCCCGTTCGTGACGGAGGCCAGGCTGAATGATCGACTTGCGGAGTTCCCAAAAGATCTCGAGGACACTATCATGACCCAAGTATACAGCGCAATTGGTACCTCCTCTCGGGACAAAGGCAAAGCCCCCGTCACCGAAGACGTACCCTCTCAAGCCGACCCATCTCCAGACTGACGGCGGCCCGTGGAACGTTCCAATCACGAAACCCATCGATGTTCTGCTGGCCAGACTCCGCACTGCACCAAAGCTAACTGAGTATGAAGCGGAGGTCCTCAGACGTCTGGAGCTTCCTTTCAACCCACCTAACCCCGGCGAGGCCCAGTCATCCCAACAACCACGTGACGACCCTGACAGTGAGGATCGTCTCGAGGGGGAGAAGACACGAGAGACAGGGCCTCAGCCTCCTCCGCAGCCACAGCCTAGAGCCACCCAAATACCTACCAGAACAAAACCACCTACACCCACACAAACAAAAATGTCTACCCGAACTACCACCAAAACAACCCAACAGCCCTCCTCACCAGCTATGAGCCTCTCACCTCCTCTTCCCACAAGCCAAGACAGCCCTTCAACATTTCCATCCTCTCCCATCCTATCCCTACAGACCAATGAACCAATCCAACAAACCGAAGAACTGTACAATCCACACGGCGCCGTGGAAAACTACATCTCCAACGAGGATTGGATAACTAAACCGATGGACCCAGACATGGCTAGAGGCTTGATGGAAAATGCCAGATACTTCTCGATGAAGGCAAATGTTAGCCTGGCCCTAATCGACGATGCCGAACTCGAGGAAGGTGAAGACTACGAAGCGGATATTCTAGAACTTCCCGAGCTACTCCGACACACTGTCATCGATGAGGAATGTCCATCAATGAAGACGAAGACAAAAGAAGTAGTGGAATTGCCATGGGAAAACGTCAAAGTAACTGCCCCATATCAAGAAGAAATTCGAAGGAGAATCTGGAGGAAGGAGGATAGAATCAAGAAGCTCGACGAGCTTGAACTTAGAGGACTGAGCCATCTTTCAAGACCTAAAGCAGTCCAATACCTGCTATCTCTTCGATGAATAATGATATTCAAAGGAAAAGGGGGTGATGTAGATACCCTAAGAAGAGAAGAGGCAAAGAAGCCCAGAATTAGAGAAATTCTGGGAGTTCGCAAAGTGAGATTTGCAGACATGGACATGCCTATGCCTGTCTACATGGTACGGCGAGAAAATGAAGAATACGTAGAATTGAATGAAGCCGACCTCGCCTACATCAGAGGTGAAGATGAGCAAATAGCGAGGGACTATAGAACACTTGGAGCACTCAAGACGCCAGAACTCAGACTTGGCTACTACGCACTGAAAAGATTCATTCTACGGCAAGTCAAGTTCAATGCAACACATGATCTCCAAATGGCGGTGGAGAGTAACATGAAGAAAGTGAATATGATGAAGCCTTCCTTCGAGGTCCCAGATCCAAGTTATGGTGAAGGGCACATCATAAATAAAGACGATGATCCATCAATCGTCTACATCAACTTCGAAGGAGAGAAAAGGCTTATGAAGACGTCAGAATTCACAAGTTCAGCGACGGAACCTTACTGATCATTAGGAACAAACTCAGAAGAATACTCGAGCAGCTAAAAGATGAAGAATACGAGATTCAAGAGAAATACTCAAGGCTAATCGAGACAATCTCTGCGAAGATATCATTTCGAAGAAGGTTGCGAATGTATGAGCACTTCTTAGGACTCAGGAAGTCTGCCTACCATGTGCAGAAACCCAAGAAGAAGAGAGCTCAAAGGACGACAAAGCAATAAGGATGCTAAGGGGGAGATTGTAAGGAATATTTTGTAGCATCCTTTAATTTATGTAATCTTGGGTTAATATGTGTTTATTTAGTGGGTTGTAATAGTTTGGGGTGACATATGATATTTAGTATGAGTTTTGTATTGGGCTTTAATATACCAAATACTTGTGGTATATAAAGCCTCACTTACCCTAATTAGGGTTTTATCAAAAGAATTCAAAAGGTAAGCCACCTTGTACTTTTCTATATAAAAACACACACTAACACGCACTCAAGGTGTTCTTCACGTTTTACACATTAAATCCTTTCTTTTGATCCTTGTTTGGTAATAAAAAGGGCTAACAAGCTCAAAGTGGATGACTAGGACTTAAGGTAAAGGATAAAAGATTTATAGGGCCGAGTGAGGAATTTCCTAGTGTTAGGGAGTGTGCCCTCGAAATGCCATACGAGGACTAGGAATAGTATAGGGCGCACGATGATGTATAGGTTGATAGTCAGGTTTATTGTATATACCGTCAAATAAATTAATGAATATTTATTTTCATTATACTAAAGGCATTATTATTTATTTATCGAATTTAAAGTCTACTTGGCATCCGGCAGTGCGATAAATAAATAACACCCAAATGTTTGAGTTGGATGTCTGATTCTCGTGGGACGAGAGAGGAGACACCGGACAGTCCTTAATCTCAGCATTAAATAAAAAGTCCGTAAGTCTAAGGATTCTAGGTGGGTGACTAGATATCCGAATATGACTTATCCATTGACGATCACATAGTATCGGTAGTGTCACCGATTACCTGAGAGGTTGTGGGTCGTGATGGAGATATCGGTGATCGGAGGGATCGCGTATCCGGACATTCGGCTCGTATTCGTCTCAATCACATGGCTAGGATGTTGTCAATGATTGAACGAATGACTATAGCAGCCTCAGACCGATAGGGTCATTGACGGATTTGCTTTCGCGATTTCGGTTTGTCGCTAGTTGGCTAGGCTCGTAAGTGTTCATAAATGAGACACGGGTCAGCGACGAAACGCAACCGACTTTACGGAGGTGATTGCCGGGCTTTGACGGCTATTGAGATTCACTGCCTATATTCATATAGGTTAATGTCCTATGAGGTAATCGGAGAGCGACGATTATAAAGCCTTCGGCCGAAGCTTGGAAAACTTGCTTGTATTAGATACGGAGCGGAGTTTAAATAATCGGTTCGGTCTCGATTATAACATAGTGTTAGGTTAGTGAGTTTGACATTTACATGGCTCTTACCTAACCGGGACGCAAGTGAAAGGCGTAAGAAGTATTTAAATGTATACACTATAGTCGGTTCGCACGAATTTCGATTAGATCAAAATTCGTTCTCAACTGGGATCTGTCCGGTACCGCGGGATTGGCTAGGCGAATACCGGAACTCGTGGATTCCTCCCATGCCAGTTGAGACGGACCTAGAGAGTCGCGCTTAAAAATGGTAATGAACTTGAACGAAATTAGCGGGCTTTTCTCTGAAACCTAACGAACTAGATTCATTGAGGTAGTGGCATAATTGATACGAGGTGTCGACGACTTAGTTTCCAGTGACGGTCACGGAAATAATTAGGACTTAAGATTGTCTTAAGTGCTTAATTAATTAACTAAGTGGGCTTAATTATAATTAAAATAATTAGATTGGATTTAATTATTTTATAATTTAAAATTGAGGGACTAAATTGAGAATTTAGAAACCTCAAGGGCCAAAATGAAATAGTCATAAAATAAAAAAATAAAAAAATAAATATTAATAGAAATATCTACACATCCACGTTGGGATGTGTAGAACTAATGACTCATTAGTTGAGTCATTAACAAGTTTGACACTTGTTTCATTTATAAAAAAAAAAGCATAACAAAAGAGAGAAAAGGTAGAAACATTCTACAACTTCTCCAGCCACTTTGAACCGACGGGATCGTTCGACGAACCCGACGCCCGGACCAAACTGCGCTAGCCATCGGGAGCAGTCTCGGAGGTTCGCTCAAAGTCATACCGGCGTGACGAGGTGTAGCCATGTCCATCCGAGGCGACGACAGAAGAAATCCCGTTCACCGAAGGTATACCTCGAACCTTAACGATTTGATTTACGAAAAATACCAAACGATAACGGAATAATTCGCAAGACCCCTTGTTGGAAACATCGGGAAGTGTAGAATTATTTTGGAAAATTTGGTATCGTTGGAAATCGTTTCGGTGGCCAAATAGTCAAAAGACAGCAAACTGCCGCTTTACTCGAATTAATAATTTCGAACCAAAGATTTGATTTTGTGAAAAATACCAAACGACATCGGAATAATTTGAAAGACCTATCGTTGCAAACGTTGGGAAGTGTAGAATTATTCTGGAAAATTTGGTATTGATCAAAAATCTTTCCGTCTCCAAATAATCGAAAAACGGCTGGTTGCTGCTTTGTTCGATTAATTTGGATCTAAATTATTAATTCGAATAAATTGGAAATAAATTCGAATTTTGATAATTCGAATTAACCGCGATCTCCCGAGGCTTAGGGCAGTATCTTAGACCCTCGGGAGAAGTCGAATGGCGTAAGATTGAATTTAGATATTAAAAATCGAAAATTCGCCACCCTACGCCGCTCGATACAAACCGTGCTTCCGCTATAGCCACGTTGCGCTGTTCGGGGGCCGGCGTCGATTAATCGGGCCCATCCCAACAGTGGTATCAGAGCCAAGGCTCATGAATGTTTCGACCGAAGGCCTCGAAAGCCGATGTGGCGAACGAACGGTCGACGTAGTTTGGAGACTATCGTCGCTCGTGACGTCGGTTGGGCACCCGACGTCAAAATTCTGTGTTGCATGTTTATGTGGGACATTTACGCGGGCTTAGGTTCTAACCGGGTTATTTGTTTAAGGGCCGTTTGCCCGCCCTCCGGTATGTACATGGATTACGGGTTATTTGGGAAATAATTCCCCCCGTGTTGTATTTTATCGCTTTATTTGATAAGTTAGATAAATGACGGCCGTTCGATGCAAGGCGAGGTTGGAGGGTTCGACGACCATCGTGTCGATGACTCGACGTTTAGAAGATCGAAGACCCCGGTCGTTTTACGACCCATGTAATAGGACCAGTCTAGAAATGGCCCGCATATTTGTCCATTTAAATTGCTTTCCTAGGGTTAGGAATTTATTTAACGCATTTACGTGCTCGTGCTTAAGTTTAATATGCTATGAGCTACAAAAATCTCCCGATAGAATACTAAGTGAGTATTGGATGCCCTGTCTTCTATCAAGCTCGGGTTTAGTTGTTACGAAACCCAAATGCAAGGTTTGGTTTCGGGTATGCCGGCGCCTTGCATTTGCTTTCGTTTCGGCTTGCTCGAGTGCGTTTACGCTGCTCGCCAAGATCACACTGTATGGTAAAATGTACGTTCAAGTGTACGGTTTTGAGCGAAGTTGATAGGTCGCACTTAGACAGTCACACCGCCTTGTTCCGGGATTGCCGGCGGGGGTCCCTGACTGAGGCAAAGATAGTTGAGACATTCGACAAGGTCGGATTCGTGCCGAGCGCGACTTCGTGGGCCGCTGCAAACCAATAAAACGACAGAGGTTGAGGTTTGCATCCGTCCACGGGGACATCAACTCCACTATCGAAGTTATCAACGAAACTTCCAAAACATCCGTAGGGGGAATGGAGTTTACGAAAAGATAGTGGGAGTCAAACGGAATAAAAAGTCCTTGTTCGCGTTTGATAACCTATACAATCGACTTAATATGCCTTTATTTTCTGCAGCATTTTCTCTCTTTGTGAAATCATGTCGACCGCTTTAAATGTACTGCTCAAGGAGAATAGGTTGACTGGGCCAAACTATTCAGACTAGCTTCGCAACTTGAGGATTTTCCTTGAGATTGAGAACCTAGTTTATATCCTTGACTACGAAATGCCGCCAGCCCCAGGGGCGCGGGCATCCGAGCAGGCTCGTGCCGCTTATGACAAGCGACTGCGCGACGAGAAGCTCGTAAAGGCTCATGTCCTCGGATCGATGAGTAACGCACTGCAGCGTAGCCATGAAAATATGGCTGATGCTTGGGTGATGGTTCAACATTTGAAAGAGCTTTACGGTGAGACGTCTAGGACAGCTCGCTATGCGACTTCGTCGCAGCTCTTCCGATCGAGGATGTCTGAGGGTGAGAATGTTGGCGAGCATGTTATGAACATGATCACCATGATCGAGAGGTTGGAGACTCTCAATTTTCGATTTGACCGTGAATTACAAAATGATCTCATCTTGCAGTCTCTGCCTCCGTCCTTCAACGCGTTCATTGTGAACTACCATCTGAACGGCATGACGCTATTGCTTCCTGATCTGATGAATCAGTTAGCAACGGCGCAAGGTCAGATGAAGAGGGCAAAGCAGACTGCACTTGTCGCCACTTCTTCGAAGCCCCAGAAAGGCAAAAGAAGAAGGGCAACAAGCTCAAGCCGACAGGGAAGGTTTCCAAGAAGAAACTATCTTCTGGAAAATCGAAGCAAACCGGTGTAAAGCGACGGATAGGTGTCTGCATTGCGGTGCGCTGGGCCACTGGAAGCGGGACTGTCCGAAGCTCAAGGGTGAGCAGGCTGCGTCAGGTATGGAACTTAATGTTTTAGAAACAGTTTGTTCTTCATCTGTATACTCTACTTCCTGGATATTGGATTCGGGGGCTAGTACTCACATTTGTGTTTCCACGCAGGGTCTGGGACCAAGTAGAGCGCTTGGGGAGCGTGAGATCGAGGTCAGAGTGGGAAGCGGGGATAGTATCTCGGTAAGCCACGTCGGATCAAGATCTCTTGTATTATCTTCTGGGCATGTGTTGCGTTTGTACGATTGTCCTGTACTCCCGAGGGGATTTAAGAACATCGTCTCCGTTCCTGTTTTGAGCAGGAATGGTTATGTATTTATTTTTAATAATAATACATGCCACATTATGTATAGAAATAAAAATATTGGCAGCGCGACACTATTTAATGGTTTGTACTATTTAAATACCCAGAACGACGTATCTGTGAATACTATCACAAACAAACGAAAATCGGGAATAAATGAGAGGTACCTGTGGCATCTTTGATTAGGGCATACTGGAGAACGCAAGATTCACGAGTTAGAGAAAAATGGGATTTTAAAACCGTTGGGATCAGATCCCTATCCGACTTGTGAGTCATGCCTCAAAGGTAAAATGACCCGATCACCCTTCACCGGGACTTTTAATAGAGCCACGTAAATTCTCGGTTTAATTCACACAGACGTTTGCGGGCCATTCAATGTGAAGGCTCGAGGTGACTTCCACTATTTTATTACCTTTACGGATGATCACAGTCGTTACGGACTCGTGTATCTGATGAGGTATAAAGCTGATGCTCTAGATAGGTTCATGGAGTATAAGACGTTGGTGGAAAATCAAACTTCGAAGCTCATTAAAGTCATTCGATCGGATCGAGGTGGCGAGTACATAAGTGTCGAGTTTGACCAGTTCTTAAAAGAGAACGGTATTTTATCACAGATGACTCCGCCCGGCACGCCACAGTTGAATGGCGTGGCCGAACGTAGAAATCGAACTTTATTAGATATGGTTAGTTCTATGTTGAGCTATACAGATTTACCGATGTCATTGTGGGGATACGCGCTTTTGACAGCGGCATATACCATTAACCGGTGTCCCTCGAAGTCTGTTAATGGCATTCCGTATGAGATATGGACTGGTCGTTTACCAAGCTTATCACATATTAGAATTTGGGGTTGCCCCGCCTATGTGAAAAAGCTGAAAACCGATAAATTGGAGTCTAGGTCAGTAAAAGGACGTTTCATAGGTTACCCCGAAGACTCTATGGGGTACCTATTCTATTTTCACGATGATCAAAGGATCGTTGTTGGCCTACATGCACATTTTCTCGAGGAAGAGTTCATTCGAGATTTTGGCATTGGCCGGGTCACTCTCGAGGAGCAGTCGACCGAAACGCATACACAGGATTCGGATGGTCCGAGCGAACCAGTCATGCGACGATCTGAAAGGGTGCCTCGCCAACCACAGCGGTATGGCATGTCAAATGTCGAACAAGGTTATGTTGCGACTAGGGGACTTCTAAGAGAAGATCCCGCTACTTTCGATCAAGCTATATCCGATGTTGACTCAGCGAGATGGATTGAGGCTATGCGAGCTCAGATGGACTCAATGTACTCCAACAAAGTCTGGACTCTTGTAGACCTACCGAGTGGTTTTAGACCAATCGGTTGTAAATGGATTTACAAGAGGAAGATTGGATCTGACGGACAAGTTGAGACGTACAAGGCCAGGTTGGTTGCCAAGGGCTATAACCAAAAAGAGGGAGTTGACTATGAGGAGACTTTCTCACCTGTAGCCATGATCAAGTCCATCCGGATAATGCTCGCCATAGCTGCGCACTATGATTATGAGATTTGGCAGATGGACGTCAAAACGGCATTCCTTAATGGATTCCTCAAGGAGGAGATCTATATGGAGCAGCCAAAAGGTTTTGAGTCGCATGCAGATGCTCACAAAGTGTGCAAACTGAATCGGTCAATTTACGGACTGAAACAGGCATCTCGGAGCTGGAACCTACGTTTCAATGAAGCAGTTCGGAACTTTAGATTCATAAAAAACGTAGATGAGTGTGATACCCCGAAATTTCATGAACATTATAATTTGCGAATCTATTGTATATTATATGGTTATGTGAATTTATTATGTGTCTACATGATTTTACATTACGTGATTTATAATATCATATATGTGATATATGATTTATGACTTATGTGATGGTAGACTTAGAGAAATTTGATAACATTTATATAAAGTTGAAGAGTTAGAGAAGACTCAGCGATTATGAGATAGTATAGACTAAGTTTGATTAATAGTAATAAAGAATCAAGAATCGACCGATTTCCATACATAAAATATTAAAATCGCTGAGAGCAAAGGGAAATAAGAAATCGGGCGATTGTTGTATTGAAGAATTGATCATGTTAGAATCAACTCGGCCGATAAAGAACTATAAATAAACTTTCGTCGAATATTTATGGACCGAACGAATGATGGTAGTATGATATTTTGTTAACCATTATGAATTGAAATCGGTCGATGGTATGTGACAAAGAATGAAATCGATTGATTTAATGCATGTGAAGTTAGAAGTTTTGCTGATTAAATAAATTATAAGGTTCCAATTGGGTGATCATGATATGGTCCTTAATTGATTAATTTAGACCAAAGTCGATCGATTCCAAGGTAAGGAATTTGAGCAACATGGAAGTAGGTTTACAACAACCATATACGGACTTGTATAGATCGATTTTAGTGAGGATGGGATTCGACCGATTTAGGGAACATGGGGTGGAAATTAAACTAGGCACAATTGGATAAAGTTGGAAAGCAAAAAGGTACGTAAGGGTTTTGAAATCATTGATGACCCTTAAAGTGAATATTTAAGTTGATACTAAAGCATAACTAATATAAGGTTTAAAATATTATTATTTGGGGTTTGTGAGGGTATTAGGTAAATGTCTTTATTCTTTAGAAACTAAAACACGATAAGAATGGAAGATAACTCCAAACTTTCAAAAGCTACCTAAAGAAAAAAATTAAAGTAACATTAATAATTGCAACTTTGAGGATATGAACATTGAAAGAAAATTTATTAGACGAAATTTTCAAAGAACGAGCTTAGAAAGAGAGCGAAGAACTCAAATAGGTTATAACGCACCTTCAATTTGGTAAGGGTTCTTACTATAATTGTTACGTTTCTAATTAGAGTTTGGTTTGTTTAAGAGGTATTAGGCACGAAAATCTCATAAGCTTATATTCTTTAGGGTTTTGAGTTTGGAAAGATTTAAGATACGTTTTAAGGTTTGATCGAAAGTTCTTAGGAATTTTGAAGAAAGGATAAAACATATAAGTTTTTGGATGGGTTAACCATAGGAGTCAAATATCTAGTAGAAGAAGACTTGAAGTTTTTGATTTATTTTGAAAAGATCATTAGAGCTTCCGGACGATTAGAAAGTTTAGAGTAATTGAACGAGTTTGAAACTAAGAAAATATAAGATTCGATTGAAACTAGGAATTTCTTAACTTAGTAGCTTTGACTTAAGTAAACATCTCAGCAAATAGAAGTTTCAATCGGGCGAATTGGTGTTTAGTGGGATACGGCAAAATTAATGTGATATATGAGAGGAATCGGGTAAAACTACCAAGTCTAAGTAATCGGGCGATTTGTTGTATGAATAACTTGGCAAAACTTGGTTTCATGCACAATTGATCGGACGACGTTGGAATATGATGAATCGGACGACTTTAAGTGTAAGGAATTGAGATCTATATGTTAATATTACAATCGAGTGGTAACTTAGCTTAAAAGAACGGAACGATTAAGGGTCCTTTGCAAAGTAGTGTAGTAGAAATAATTTTATTTTGGCCTAGTCATTTGATTGAGATTTGAGATTGATACGATTATAATATTTTCTCTAAGGGTCGACTAATAAGGAAATTCCCGAAGCAGTAAGTGCACTTAACACGGACGACAGGTAAGTGAAAATCTCACCTACAACACATAAACTACATGTTTATATTCGATTTAAGTGGTTATCTGTGTTGTATGATTTCATGTGAGTGAATTATGTTGAATTACGCGATTTTGTGGCAATCTGTGTTGGTTGTTTTACGTGAGGTGATTTTACGTGACGTGAATTATGTGGCATTACGTGATTATGTGGCAACCAGTGTTGGTTGTTTTACGTGAGGTGTTTACTGGCGATAATGAAATCGCATGCTAAGCTATTATTTATGATTTTACGATGACATGGGAAACCAGTTGGTACATCATATCATCGTATATTATGTGCACGTTTGGATGTATTGTTATTATGGGAAGGTGAACGTGCATTGCATTTATCGCTTGTACGCGAGCATGGCATGTATGACATCATTCATATGGCATGAGCATGTGCATACACGGAAGATGTGAGGATTTGCATTTATGAGTATGCACAGTATACAATCATATGAGAACGAATATTATAGCTACTTCTACAAAGGCACCACGACGGGATGTAAGCCGTCTAATGTATTATGTGAGGCAGGAGGAGCGACCTGAGTAGGGGCGACCTAGGGAAACCTAGCGTAGGCCGCTCAGTGTGGAGCAACTGTCCGACAGGAGGAGCGACCTGGGTAGGGGCGACCTAGGTAAAACTAGTGTAGGCCACCCAGTGTGTAGCAACTGTCATTGTCATTAACGGGAAGAAGCGACCTGGACGAGACACATGGGTAAAACCAGAGTGCCAGGGAGGGCGACCGCTTGATAGAGGGGCGACCTGGTGAATGGTAAAACTGGAGATAAACCCTAGTTTTATCCTAGCCAGAGTGGGCCACTATCGTATTTTATCCGTATAGGATTGAGCTCATGATATGGTGGTGCGCGTAGTAAGTTAGCTATGGGCCTAGATTGAAATGAAAAAGAAATGAGAAAGAAATAAGAATGATATGTGTATGTGAGTATTAGAAAGCACTGGCGCGGATGCCTTTGCTAGTTGGCACGTGCATACATGCATATTTCCACTTACTGAGCTTTATAGCTCATTCCACGTTTTATGTGTTGTAGGTACGAATGAGTCGGACGTTGAGACACGTCACGACTAAGGCAGGCTGATGGCGGTGACTCCATGTACTTTTGAGGGCTGGGCGTACATGGATGCGACCTGAGTGTGTTATCAGTGTGTTAGAAATATTTTAATGTGTGGGATTAAGATAATTGTAAGATAAGACGTCTGCGAAATAAATGTGTGCGAGTATATAATATTAAATTATTAAATAAGAGTTTTTTTTAAATCGGGTCTTCCGCAGCTTACGTTGCGAAAAATCCGCCAAACTAGTTATAGGAAAAGTGGGTCGTGACAGTGTGGTATCAGAGCTTAGGTTATAGGTTCTGAAGACTATCCATGTACGGCCGCTCAAAAGTCTGGAGGAATCAGCCTTGCCTGTAAGTTTCATGTTTGATGCGATTATGTGATTATAATGACGTGCCTATATGTTTGGATGATTGTAGATGTAACAAGAAAATGACTAATGGACATATGCAATATGTTGGCGAGTCAAGTCGGGGGGTGTATTCTCTATGAACAAACATGACTCGGTATTGTTGTACCTTACGGAACTGATCCAAGAACAAACGGATCAGACTAGTGAATTTAAGGATTAGTAAGCGAGCTTAAAGATCTGGTCTATAAGCTCGTGAATATTCTGAGTTCGTTCGGATTTCATAAATTTCTACAAAATGTGTGGAGAATTTAGGGAAACGAAAAGTGAAGAATAGTTACAGTTAGAAGATGACACAGGTTGACTCTCCAAGGATCCTAATAATAGGTAATTTAGGATGATTTTTGAAATGTTAAAATTATGATTTTCATTAATGCTAAATTTTCAAAAGGATAGTTTTCGAAATAAGTTTTCGTAAGATGGAGAAGTTTATTTTCGCAAGTTTTGCAAGTTTGAGATTTATTTTGAAACGAAGTGATTTCCGAAAGAATTTTCGAAAGAGTTTTCGAAAGAATTTTCGAACTGGCCATTCGAAGATTGGTTCGACATCTATTCCGAAATTATTTTCGAAAATAACTGAATTTCGTACTTAACTAATAAAATAAAAAAAAAAAACCTGTCGGAGCGCAAATTTGTTTCGTTGGACTTAGTCAAAATATCGGGACAACCCTCACGGGTTCTTGATCAAATGTTCAATTTGAACCTTACGAAAACAGAAGTCCTTCCTATAGGAATAATGAGTACGTTGACTTGACAATTCCGTCCCTATGATTCCCGAGCCGTGAAAAAAAAAAAAAAAAAAAAATTCTCCCACGTCAACAAGCGAAATTAAAAATATTCCTCGTCTATCCTAGTATAGCGACTTAGACACCCATTCACGCGGAAACCCAACACGATTTAATAAGGATTTAGAAGAATACTTTTATACTTGAGCGTAGCAGATGAATATTGGTCAGAATCATAATTTTAATATATATGCTTGCACCAATATGAAACCATATTCGACTTTTATAGGGAAGAGTGATCAACCCTAACTACTCATGAGAGGAGTATTCATCTGTTGGGTAAGATAAGGTTAAATAAGATTCTCAAATTCCTGCTCTAAAGACTTAATAATTTGCTGAAGATGAGTTATAAGTCTTTTCCGCATATATATAGTAATGACAATGGAGCTCAGTTAGATTCGTCAAAATTGTTAGTAATTAATAGTCGTATGAATATGCATATTCCGATGATTTCATGAGATCTTTCCTCCGACCAAATCATGATCGAAGACATACTTCCTTTTCATTAAATGTTATTTCTTTCGTTGAAATGTAATGATGAAGTTCTGCTCCATTTCTTCAGCCGATGATTCGAACCCTTATTGTATCCAAATAAATTTTGTGCTATTTTCTGTTCATGATCAGCTGTACATATTCGAAGTTCGATATTCGAGTTGTGAAGCGGAAGCGTAATGGATATATGTGTTTCATAATTTTGCTTATTATAATTGCATAATCATTCATACCATCTCCCAGTTCTTCTCAAAGTAACACAAAATCGATGGAAGGGGTTGTTGTGAGAGCCTATTGAAAATTTATTATCCAAGTTCGAGTTGATTAGAAAGATTCCGCATTGACTTTTACGATCTTGGCTCCTTTATGAAACATATTTCCTATTTGAACTTCAGCCGATGAATGAGCATTTTGTTCCAAGCATTTAGAGATGAAGAATAAGTTTATCATAGTTTTTTAGGGTTTATTAGACGGAACAAACTCTAGTTGGTCGTTGACAGACTTTCCCTTTCAGTAAGTGAGAGTTCGAAGAAATTTATAAAAAAAAAAAAATGGGGGTTGAGAATGTTAGAATATCACTTCAGCCTCGACGAATCAAGTCGAGTTATAGGTGTTTTCATAATAAATGATAATACCTAACGAGCTTTACAGCTCATCCGCCTCATTAATGCGGTATATATTTCTTACTTATGAGTTCACTACTGTACTGGAGAGAACCATATTATTTTCCTTCTCGAGAGACAATAAGGGCCGAAGAAACTGTACGTAGATATTTCCATGCCGAATAAGCTGATAATCTGATCGCCTATGAATTGCTATATTCATCGTTCGATTTCAGTCCTAGAACCGCTAGGATTCGTTAACTTAACAAATCTTAATCGGCTCAGAAGCTCTAAGAAAACTTTTCAGGGACAATTGAATGATTGTCAATAGCCTAGTCGTGATCGTGAATTGTTCCACGTGGTCTGATTTCGGGGACGAAATCCTTTTTAAGGGGGAGAGAATGTGATACCCCGAAATTTCATGAACATTATAATTTGCGAATCTATTGTATATTATATGGTTATGTGAATTTATTATGTGTCTACATGATTTTACATTACGTGATTTATAATATCATATATGTGATATATGATTTATGACTTATGTGATGGTAGACTTAGAGAAATTTGATAACATTTATATAAAGTTGAAGAGTTAGAGAAGACTCAGCGATTATGAGATAGTATAGACTAAGTTTGATTAATAGTAATAAAGAATCAAGAATCGACCGATTTCCATACATAAAATATTAAAATCGCTGAGAGCAAAGGGAAATAAGAAATCGGGCGATTGTTGTATTGAAGAATTGATCATGTTAGAATCAACTCAGCCGATAAAGAACTATAAATAAACTTTCGTCGAATATTTATGGACCGAACGAATGATGGTAGTATGATATTTTGTTAACCATTATGAATTGAAATCGGTCGATGGTATGTGACAAAGAATGAAATCGATTGATTTAATGCATGTGAAGTTAGAAGTTTTGCTGATTAAATAAATTATAAGGTTCCAATTGGGTGATCATGATATGGTCCTTAATTGATTAATTTAGACCAAAGTCGATCGATTCCAAGGTAAGGAATTTGAGCAACATGGAAGTAGGTTTACAACAACCATATACGGACTTGTATAGATCGATTTTAGTGAGGATGGGATTCGACCGATTTAGGGAACATGGGGTGGAAATTAAACTAGGCACAATTGGATAAAGTTGGAAAGCAAAAAGGTACGTAAGGGTTTTGAAATCATTGATGACCCTTAAAGTGAATATTTAAGTTGATACTAAAGCATAACTAATATAAGGTTTAAAATATTATTATTTGGGGTTTGTGAGGGTATTAGGTAAATGTCTTTATTCTTTAGAAACTAAAACACGATAAGAATGGAAGATAACTCCAAACTTTCAAAAGCTACCTAAAGAAAAAAATTAAAGTAACATTAATAATTGCAACTTTGAGGATATGAACATTGAAAGAAAATTTATTAGACGAAATTTTCAAAGAACGAGCTTAGAAAGAGAGCGAAGAACTCAAATAGGTTATAACGCACCTTCAATTTGGTAAGGGTTCTTACTATAATTGTTACGTTTCTAATTAGAGTTTGGTTTGTTTAAGAGGTATTAGGCACGAAAATCTCATAAGCTTATATTCTTTAGGGTTTTGAGTTTGGAAAGATTTAAGATACGTTTTAAGGTTTGGTCGAAAGTTCTTAGGAATTTTGAAGAAAGGATAAAACATATAAGTTTTTGGATGGGTTAACCATAGGAGTCAAATATCTAGTAGAAGAAGACTTGAAGTTTTTGATTTATTTTGAAAAGATCATTAGAGCTTCCGGACGATTAGAAAGTTTAGAGTAATTGAACGAGTTTGAAACTAAGAAAATATAAGATTCGATTGAAACTAGGAATTTCTTAACTTAGTAGCTTTGACTTAAGTGAACATCTCAGCAAATAGAAGTTTCAATCGGGCGAATTGGTGTTTAGTGGGATACGGCAAAATTAATGTGATATATGAGAGGAATCGGGTAAAACTACCAAGTCTAAGTAATCGGGCGATTTGTTGTATGAATAACTTGGCAAAACTTGGTTTCATGCACAATTGATCAGACGACGTTGGAATATGATGAATCGGACGACTTTAAGTGTAAGGAATTGAGATCTATATGTTAATATTACAATCGAGTGGTAACTTAGCTTAAAAGAACGGAACGATTAAGGGTCCTTTGCAAAGTAGTGTAGTAGAAATAATTTTATTTTGGCCTAGTCATTTGATTGAGATTTGAGATTGATACGATTATAATATTTTCTCTAAGGGTCGACTAATAAGGAAATTCCCGAAGCAGTAAGTGCACTTAACACGGACGACAGGTAAGTGGAAATCTCACCTACAACACATAAACTACATGTTTATATTCGATTTAAGTGGTTATCTGTGTTGTATGATTTCATGTGAGTGAATTATGTTGAATTACGCGATTTTGTGGCAATCTGTGTTGGTTGTTTTACGTGAGGTGATTTTACGTGACGTGAGTTATGTGGCATTACGTGATTATGTGGCAACCAGTGTTGGTTGTTTTACGTGAGGTGTTTACTGGCGATAATGAAATCGCATGCTAAGCTATTATTTATGATTTTACGATGACATGGGAAACCAGTTGGTACATCATATCATCGTATATTATGTGCACGTTTGGATGTATTGTTATTATGGGAAGGTGAACGTGCATTGCATTTATCGCTTGTACGCGAGCATGGCATGTATGACATCATTCATATGGCATGAGCATGTGCATACACGGAAGATGTGAGGATTTGCATTTATGAGTATGCACAGTATACAATCATATGAGAACGAATATTATAGCTACTTCTACAAAGGCACCACGACGGGATGTAAGCCGTCTAATGTATTATGTGAGGCAGGAGGAGCGACCTGGGTAGGGGCGACCTAGGGAAACCTAGCGTAGGCCGCTCAGTGTGGAGCAACTGTCCGACAGGAGGAGCGACCTGGGTAGGGGCGACCTAGGTAAAACTAGTGTAGGCCACCCAGTGTGTAGCAACTGTCATTGTCATTAACGGGAAGAAGCGACCTGGACGAGACACATGGGTAAAACCAGAGTGCCAGGGAGGGCGACCGCTTGATAGAGGGGCGACCTGGTGAATGGTAAAACTGGAGATAAACCCTAGTTTTATCCTAGCCAGAGTGGGCCACTATCGTATTTTATCCGTATAGGATTGAGCTCATGATATGGTGGTGCGCGTAGTAAGTTAGCTATGGGCCCAGATTGAAATGAAAAAGAAATGAGAAAGAAATAAGAATGATATGTGTATGTGAGTATTAGAAAGCACTGGCGCGGATGCCTTTGCTAGTTGGCACGTGCATACATGCATATTTCCACTTACTGAGCTTTATAGCTCATTCCACGTTTTATGTGTTGTAGGTACGAATGAGTCGGACGTTGAGACACGTCACGACTAAGGCAGGCTGATGGCGGTGACTCCATGTACTTTTGAGGGCTGGGCGTACATGGATGCGACCTGAGTGTGTTATCAGTGTGTTAGAAATATTTTAATGTGTGGGATTAAGATAATTGTAAGATAAGACGTCTGCGAAATAAATGTGTGCGAGTATATAATATTAAATTATTAAATAAGAGTTTTTTTTAAATCGGGTCTTCCGCAGCTTACGTTGCGAAAAATCCGCCAAACTAGTTATAGGAAAAGTGGGTCGTGACAATGAGCCATGTGTCTACAGAAAGAGCAGTGGGAGTATGGTGTCGTTCCTTGTATTGTACGTGGATGATATCCTTTTGATAGGAAACGACATTGGGATGCTCTCATCGGTGAAAGCATGGCTTTCAACCGAATTCTCCATGAAAGACCTGGGAGAAGCGACGTATATACTAGGTATTCGCTTGTTCAGGGATCGAGCGAACCATACGATGGGCTTATCTCAGGCCCTTTACTTAGAGAAAATCCTGAAGTAATTCAGTATGGATGACTCTAAGAGAGGGTTCTTACCAATGCGACATGGAATCCATTTATAGAAGTCAATGTCACCCAAAGTGAGGAAGACAGACGACGGATGAGTGGAATACCCTATGCATCTGCAGTGGGTAGTTTGATGTACGCAATGTTGTGTACACGCCCGGACATTGCTTACGCTGTAAGCGTAGTTAGTCGGTTTCAGGCAAACCCAGGGGAAGAACATTGGACAGCCGTTAAGAATATCTTTAAATACCTTAGACGGACTAAAGACTTAACGATGGTTTATGGAGGAGCGGGACTAGAAGTAGTTGGTTATTCCGATTCGGACTTCCAGTCGGACGTGGATGACCGAAAATCTACTTCAGGTTTTGTATTCGTGCTCAACGGTGGGGCAGTGTCTTGGAGAAGCTCCAAGCAAAGCACGACTGCCGATTCCACATGTGAGGCAGAATACATAGCAGCCTCAGAGGCAGCTAAAGAAGCTGTTTGGATGAAAAAGTTCTTGGAGGAACTTACTGTGGTACCAGTTGCTGACAGACCGCTTACACTTTGGTGCGATAATAGCGGTGTAGTCGCGCAAGCAAAGGAACCACGATCTCATAGCAAGTCCAAACATATCGAGAGAAAGTATCACGTATTACGTGAGTTCGTTGAAAACGGGATGGTCGCCGTGCAGAAAATCGCCACCGCAGAAAACGTGGCGGACCCGCTCACGAAGCCCTTGTCCCAAGCAGTTATGGAACAGCATCTGGACAAGATGGGGCTACGATACCATTGCGACTAGCATTAGGTGCATCGCATGGCATTCGAGTGCAAGTGGGAGGCTGTTAGGGAGTGTGCCCTCGGAATGCCATACGAGGACTAGGAATAGTATAGGGCGCACGATGATGTATAGGTTGATAGACAGGTTTATTGTATATACCGTCAAATAAATTAATGAATACTTATTTTCATTATAATAAAGGCATTATTATTTATTTATCGAATTTAAAGTCTACTTGGCATCCGGCAGTGCGATAAATAAATAACACCCAAATGTTTGAGTTGGATGTCTGATTCTCGTGGGACGAGAGAGGAGACACCGGACAATCCTTAATCTCAGCATTAAATAAAAAGTCCGTAAGTCTAAGGATTCTAGGTGGGTGACTAGATATCCGAATATGACTTATCCATTGACGACCACATAGTATCGGTAGTGTCACCGATTACCTGAGAGGTTGTGGGTCGTGATGGAGATATCGGTGATCGGAGGGATCGCGTATCCGGACATTCGGCTCGTATTCGTCTCAATCACATGGCTAGGATGTTGTCAATGATTGAACGAATGACTATAGCAGCCTCAGACCGATAGGGTCATTGACGGATTTGCTTTCGCGATTTCGGTTTGTCGCTAGTTGGCTAGGCTCGTAAGTGTTCATAAATGAGACACGGGTCAGCGACGAAACGCAACCGACTTTACGGAGGTGATTGTCGGGCTTTGACGGCTATTGGGATTCACTGCCTATATTCATATAGGTTAATGTCCTATGAGGTAATCGGAGAGCGACGATTATAAAGCCTTCGGCCGAAGCTTGGAAAACTTGCTTGTATTAGATACGGAGCGTAGTTTAAATAATCGGTTCGATCTCGATTATAACATAGTGTTAGGTTAGTGAGTTTGACATTTACATGGCTCTTACCTAACCGGGACGCAAGTGAAAGGCGTAAGAAGTATTTAAATGTATACACTATAGTCGGTTCGCACGAATTTCGATTAGATCAAAATTCGTTCTCAACTGAGATCTGTCCGGTACTGCGGGATTGGCTAGGCGAATACCGGAATTCGTGGATTCCTCCCATGCCAGTTGAGAGGGACCTAGAGAGTCGCGCTTAAAAATGGTAATGAACTTGAACGAAATCAGCGGGCTTTTCTGGGAAACCTAACGAATTAGATTCGTTGAGGTAGTGGCAGAATTGATACGAGGTGTCGACGACTTAGTTAAATTCCAGTGACGGTCACGGAAATAATTAGGACTTAAGATTGTCTTAAGTGCTTAATTAATTAACTAAGTGGGCTCAATTATAATTAAAATAATTAGATTGGATTTAATTATTTTATAATTTAAAATTGAGGGACTAAATTGAGAATTGAGTCCAAAGAAAAAAATGGAAAAAGGCTAGAATGAGGCCAAGAATCACTAGTTAAGACAAGCAATTGATATGCGACTCGCTCGAGAATAGATCCAAAGAAAAAAATGGAAAAAGGCTAGAATCCTCACATATGTAAAGTGACTTTGTGTCTAGTGGAGCAAAGTAAAGACTTTTGAGACACAAGAAAGTGACTTAGAATGGCAAAATTAAGCAATTAATCAGTCGCTTGTCGGGGAAACATATTTGTGACTTAGATCAAAGCAACCTAAAGAATATCTTCATTCCCGTAATATGATAAGTATATAAATAATATTTTTGGATTTTCTTTATTCTATTATATTTTATTATTATTTAATTTGCACGCAAGATATGTCATTGAAGTATAGAAAAAACGTAGCATAGGGCATATGAATGCACAGAAAATCAAGTATAGCACATATCCCGGGAGGTTCAACATGCCTAATTTTCCGACAAGAAATAGGAATCGTTTTTCATCCCATGCCTTGGTGAAAATGTCAGCTAGTTGATACTCTGTGTTCACGAAATACATGTCAATCGTGCCCTTTTCTACGTGATCTTTTATAAAGTGATATCTAATGTCTATGTGTTTTGTGCCTGAGTGATGAACAGGATTACACGTAATCGCAATGGCACTTTGGCTATCACTATAAATGGGTATATTATTTAAATTGTACCCATAATCCGAAGCTGAGTACGCATCCTGTTGGTCCCGATTGCACCAAACAAGGAATCAAAGAGTCTTTGATGGAATGAAAAGGGAGAGGTTCTCACCTTCAAGTGTGTGTATTGTGTGAAAATGGGATAAGCCTTTTGATCTTTGATTACCTTTCAAATAGTGTTGGTAACACCTTATATACCACATTAACCCTAGGTATATTAAGGCCCAATCACTAAAAGTTAACTAATTACATTATAGTCCAAAGCCCAAGCTAAAAGGATAATTACAATATAAATCCCAAGACTTAAACTATTGACACAATCACTAAATATCCTAACAATCTCCCCCTTTGTGTCAATTGTTGGGAGTCTTGGATCTTGGGCGTTGTGATGGTGGATTAGCGTGTGAGTGTTTCGCGAAGTCCTAGCTTGAACTCGAAGGCGCGGAGATTCCTTCGAAGGACCATTCGATCAGCTATAGTGTTAATGAGCTTCGCGAACTTGGATCGGCAGAGAGGATCTTCTTCCGAAAGGATGCGGCAGATCCTCATGAGTTTATCTTGGATGATGGTGAGCGTCCCATCCGAGAACTTTGCCACTTCGGAGCAGCGCAGCAGCCTCATCTTTCCCTTGTAGTTCGAGTAGGCGACCGCCGGATCGTCTCCGTCGATCACATCGCCTTCTCGGTAGTCGTCCGCAATCTTGAAAGATGGGCGAGTCAGATTCACCTTCTTCAGGTTGTGCTCCACCGCCATCTTCAGATCGTGGGTGGCGAAGAATCTGACCTGTCGGAGCATGTGGCGCTTGAGAGCCACGTATCCCATGGTGACCGGTTCAGCTCGTACAAGATGTCCCGAACTTCTGAGGACGAGTCTGAACTGTTTCAAGGATTCCAACATGCTGTACAGGTCACCCAGGCGCAGAAACTTGAAGTCCGCCTCTGACTTCACAGTAGCTCTCATCCCGCCTCATTACTGTGAATACTGGATAATGGACAGGTCCTTTCGACTCTTGGCGGAGGTCAGTGACTTTGCAGATGGGGGCCCGATTAATTTCCAGAGCGATGTTTTCCTCATCGGATAGCGTCCTCTTTGTGCACTTGTGGCAAAGAAGGCTCCATCGATAGAGCTTCTTCTTTTCCTCGCTCCAATTTTGGATGTTCATCAGCTCATACTCGTCGAAGGTTGTGATGATCTGCTCCTTGCGCCGCCAGATCCTCTTCCTGATCTCTTCTTGAAATGGCGCGGTGATCTTTTTGTTTTCCCACGTGCTTCCGGTATATCCACCGTGGGCACATCCGTTTGAGCAGCAGGAGCCTCAGTTTGCTGCGCTTGGAATTGTAGGATGTTCTCGAGCTCGGCAGGTTCAGCGTCGTATTCCTCTCCGTTCTCGTCGTCTGCGGTGTTGATCAGCGTAAGCGAGGCTTCCATTAGCAGACGTCGAGTGTTTTCCACCAACTTCCTGGCTGCTACTGCATCGGCGGGTGTGTATAGCCATTCATTGTTAAAGATGTAGGCCTCGATCTCGTTCTGTGCGCAGTAGACGTCCTCGGAAGCCAGGTTGGAATCGATATTGAGAGGGGTATTGCTATGTGGTGGCGAGGGTGTTGCGTCGGAGGAGTTTGTGGATTGTGGGGATGGTTGTGGTGGAGATTCTGGTTGTTCGGTTGAGATGATGGTTTTGGCGAGGATGATTTGGGTGTCGGGTGGTGTATATGTGGTGGTGGCCTCTAACGTCGATGTGACTGTTAGAGGTTCTGAGATGGTGGATGGAGACGGTGTGGAGGTGGTCTCTAACGCCGATGTGACGATTAGAGTTTCGGAGACGGTAGTTTGTGGTGGTGAGGGTGATTTGGCTAGTGGCTCAGGGTAAATAAGGTGGGATTTTTGGCTAGTGGGGTGTGAGGTTTCTGTTACGGGCGTCGTTTCAGGTCCAGAGGAGGAGAGCGGCGTCGAGTGCATGAGTCCTTGGGATTGTTGGCCTAGCTGTCTATTCTCCCCCTCGCGGCGATCTTGATCATCGTCTTGATCGTCGCGCCTGATCCCGCTGGACTCGCCTTGAGTGCGGCAAGTCATGGGTTGAGTCATGATTTTCTTCATCTGCTGTTCCTCCTCGTCGTGTTCCGTCATTGACTCGAATCTTGCTCTGAGGATGTAGAAGAGCTCCTTGGCAGAAATGGAGGAGAGAACAGCGTCTGCATCCGTATGTTGCATGGGTGGTGGCGTCTCAGGGGCCACACCTTTGCCTTTATCGATGGTGGACGCATCGAGACGCGCGTAGACTTTATCGAGAATTGACGCCTCAAGAGTCTTTGCAAACTCTTGAAGACGTGTCTCTAGCGCGGTCTCGGTGACGAATTGGGGTAAATTTAAAAGTTGGAATCACGAAGAAATCCAACTGACACCGAATCGGAGAATATAGCCGATCGGCCGCCCGTTTGCACAGGACGGGAAAAGACGGGGTCACTCAGACTTCCCGTTGGCATCATCGTTGAGACAGACTCAACCGAATGATGGCCTAGGCTCACGGTTGTTGTGATGTTGGCCGTGCTAGGTCTTCCGCTCTCAGTCACAGAGACATCACCGGGCGTTCTGACAGAGTCACGAAGGCTCTGTAGTGCGGTAGAAGGTGTATGTGTCCTAGAAACGTATGACACTATGGGGAGTGAGGGCACTATACTCGATGTGCATGAAGAGGATGCAGTCTGAGGCGAGGGACTGCTTGTTTCAACATCGATCATCTCCAAGTGGGATGTCGATGGTATACGTGGCTCCTCGTGGAATGAAATGTCTTCCTGTAGAGAGGAAGATAAGTGGGTTGGTGGGGTCGTTTGCGTGGTTGAGCCAGATGCCACGTCTTCTACTCGGGAGGTGAACACATCACCTCCTGTACCTATTGGTTCGGCTCGGCTTATCTGTGGCTGAGGAGGTCGATCGTGTTTTTGTTTCGATCGACGCTCCGTGGGGCGGCTTACGTCATCCTCACGCGACCGTTTTTTCGGAACGCGGGTGGAAGAGGATGCGGCGCGACTCGATGACTTTTTGGAGGTGGTGGTGGGGTTTCGGCTAGTCCCGGGGTTAGGAGCAGTGGGGTTGATCTGTGCCATAGGGACAGTGGATAGTGGATGAGGGCTTTCGCGGAAAGATGCGGTGGAGGCACGGTATTCTCGGACGTGCAGGTTGGTCGGGTCGGCGTAGGCGAGCACGTCGTCCGGGATTATCATGGCGTGTCGATCTTTCGCCGGAGTGTTTTTCTTGGCGAACTTCTCGACAGTGGGGATTAGGAAGTGTTCCGCTGCCGGGCGGATGCGGATGTTGGTGGTGTGCAAGCGGAAATGTTTGATGAGAGCTGGGAGCCACCGCATGTGAGGGACGAAGCGGTTTGTGACTCCCTTGGCGACTTCCCGGTCGCGACGTTGGATCATGGAGACGAGATCCATCCAGATGATGTCGGCGTAGTTGTACTTGCAGTTGTGGGCAATGCCGGTTAGGATGGTGAGGATTTGAAAGTTTCCGCGGTCCTGACCAGCATGCTTCCCTGACATGCATTTGTTCACCAGCAGGTACAGTGTTCGCCAGGGTTGAGGTAGATTGCGGGTGGTGACTTCACTGAGGACAAGTGGGCCCTTCTTCTTATTTTCTGGTTGATAGCCCAGTCTGTCAATGTCTTCAATGAGTTGTTCGTGCGTCGGTAGTGGATCGTAGGGTGAGTAGACAGGGAGTTGAAGCACTTCTTGGACAATCTTGCGAGTGAGGACCACCGTTTTTTGATCGATTTTGGCGGATAAGGTTTTAGCAAGGTGGAGTGGTCCAGCTATCTGCAACGTATGCCAGAATTGTTGAAGATACACTTGTGCTTCTGGCTCGCCAAGAGTGAGGGCGTGGCGAAGTGGGTGTCCTTTGAGGATTTCTATAATGATGGGGCATCGCACCGAAAGTTGTCCAAGTCCACCATGTAGTTGTTTGGTATCAGGGCAGCCCATTGACTTGTTGGGAAGACCTGCTCGATAGGTGGGACATAGGTTAGCGTATTGAGCTCGATGCGAGCGATGTCCCTTTGGATCGATGCCGCCTCAAGTGCTTCAATTGTATCTTGATTTTTGTTGGTCATATCTGTGCTGAGAGAATTACATAAATAATGTTATTTTGGGAATGGAGTTACAAAACTAGTTGAGTTTTTAAATCTATTACAAAACTAATCAACTTTTTTAATTCTAACTATTTTTATTTTCATTTTAACAACGAAAATAGTTAAAATTATAAATTTTCACTATTGTTATATTCAAATAGCACAACACTTGTTAAAAATTAAAATTTTACCCCAACTTTTAACTCAATATATTAAAAATATATTACTTAAAGAAATAATCAAAAGAAAACTTGGCATGACTGTGACCTACTCCGTCCACGTGAGTTCGATATCTAGAGCTGTCAAAACGGGTCGTCGGGCCTGGCCGGCCTGTAGACCGTCAAACCCCGCATTTGGCGGGCGGGCGCGGAGGCCTAGAAATTGAAGGCCCGCCCCGCCCAAATAAAAAAAAACAAATTCAAAACAAAAAGAAATATTTCGAAAAAAGAAAGGAAAAAACAATAAAAATTAAATATTTAAGTTCGAAATTAATTTTAATCAAATCTAATATTGTAATAATTTATATTATTAATATTGAGTAAATTAAAAATCGAAGCTAAAAAATACTAACATACCTATATAATTTAATTATATATCAATATTTAATAAAAAAATATCATATTGAACCCGCGAGGAGTTATAATATGTTGTTTTTTTATGAATTTTTTATGAATTATATAAAAAAAATTAATTCTTTTTTTTGAATTTTTTATTCGTAATTTGGGCGGGACGTGCCTTCAATCTCCAGGCCTGTCAAACGGCGCGCTTTGGCGAGCTACGGGTTGGCCCGCCCGTTTTGACAGCTCTATATATCAAACTCACGTGGAAAGAGTAGGCCACGGTCACGCCAAGTAATTTAATTTTTCTTTTGCTTATTTCTTTAAATAATATATTTTTAATATATTTGAGTAAAATAAGTTGGGGTAAAAATTTAATTATTAACATGTGTTGTGCTATTTGAAGATAACAATAGTAAAATTTGTAATTTTAAATATTTTCGTGGTTAAAATGAAAATAAAAATAGTTAAAATTAAAAAAGTTGATTAGTTTTGTAAAATGTTTAAAAACTTAACTAGTTTTGTAATTCAATTCTCAAAATAACATCATTTACGTAATTCTCTCTATCTGTGCTTGATAGTAATTATAACATGATTAGTATGGATTAGATTGTGAGAACAAGGATGTAAGCGAGTTGTGGGTGAAATGATAAAAAGGAAACATAAGTTTGCCCAAACTTGCAAAGCTAAAAATAAAATTCAAATCAAAGCTAACTTAGAGTCCCCCTTAGAAAAATTTCAGGTATGAAGATGTTCATTTGTTATGAGAGAATTTTTCGCACGTTAAGAAATCTCGCAAGTTGTTCAAAATTTTCGCATCCAATGGGAAAATTCACTGATTATCACACATAGCCATGTCGAGAGAACATTTTCGCAGATTGAGTAAAATTTCGCAAGTATAGAAAATTTTCGCAAGTTAGAAAATTTTGCAAGTTGTCCAAATTTTTCGCATGTAATGAAAAAATTTGCTAAGTATAGCACATAGACATGTCGAGAAAAAATTCACATTTTAGAGTAAAATTTCGCATGAAATGGAAAATCTTGCAAGAAAAAAAATTCGCATGTAGTGGAAAGTTTCGCAAGTTATAGAAATTTCGCATGCGAAAAGATGTGATATGAGATGAAGGGTATGAAAGTTTCGCGGGGCATGGCTCACTGTAGCAGCGAAATATTTTGACGCATGGAAAATTTCCTTGCATAAAACTTTCGCGGGATTCTACTCACTGTAGCCGCGGAATTTTTTAATGACTGGGAGATAAGTTCTCGGATAAAAGCTTTCGCGGGACCTTAGTCACTCAGCGAAAATTTTAACGCAAGAAATTTCTCGGATAAAAATTTTCGCGGGACATTTCTCACTATAGCAGCGAAAAACTGGTTTTTAAAGCAATTTTCTGGAAATTTTCTCGGTGAATATTTTCGCGGGTCCTTAGTCAGTGCAGCACAAGAAATTTCTCGGAAAGAAAAAAAACTTTCGCGGGCCTAGCTCACTGTAGCAACGAAATCTAACGTTTAAAGCATTTTCTGAGAATTTTCTCGGTGAAGAACACAGTGCGAAAACGTGCGAAATGACGCAATGATTTTTGCCTTAGACCTACTCAAATCTTAACCAAAAGTCAATAATCTGGACTCAATCGACTTGTAATTGGACTGGCAAAGCATATTTGGGGGTTTTAAACATTATAAATCTAACATACGTCTGATTTAAAGCCGAGAAAATTTAATTTAAACCTAACAGATTTATCAAAACGGGGCAAAAACAGGATAAAACGAACAGAAATTGGGTTATTTGAGGAGTATTCATACCGAAAAGCTGATTTGCGACAATGGAGTTAGCAGGAAACGGTTTTTGAATGCAGATTTGTCGACGACGACGATGCGAGGAGTTGCGAAATTTTTGAAAGAAAAGGTTACGAAATTTTTGAATTTTCTCGGGAATTTTTAGGATTGTGAAAAACGTTAAGGGTTTTGGGGTTTTAGGGGTTTTGTGACTGTACATGCGAAATTTTGAGTTAATGGGCCGAAATTCGTGGGCTTGGTCAAAATTGAGTTCTGAGTAGAATTTCGCGGGCTTGGTCAAAATTGGGTCCAATTGAAGTTCAATTGGTCCAATTTTGACCCTGTTTGACCAGAAATTTTAAAAATTCAACCCAAAACATTTTAATCGGTCCAATTTTGACTCAGTTTGACCAAACTTTAAAATTTCAACCAATTTTTTTTTGGCAAAATCAGAAACTCTCCCTTAATCTAAAACTCCCCTTTTTTAAATAATGGAAATATCAAAAGCTCCCCCTTAATCGAAAACTCCCCCTCAAAAGATATAATTCAGAAGACACATAGAAAATGGAGTGAAGTGGAGAAGGAAATATGTACACTTTATCAAAGTTCATGTAGGGTCGATTGATCACAACTGAATATTCAACATGCCCAACATAGTCACTAGGTGTTGGAATCGTTTGACATCCAATGGTTTTGTGAAAATGTCGGCCAGTTGATCTTCGGTTGTGACGTAGTGCAATTCAATCGTCCCTTGTTCGACATGTTCTTTGATGAAGTGGTGACGAATATCTATGTGTTTCGTTCTTGAGTGATGTACTGGATTACTCGTCATCGCAATCGCACTCTTTGAGTCACAATAGATGGGAATTTTATCAACATGAAAATTAAAATCTCGTAGTTGGGTTCTCATCCACAAAAGCTGTGAACAACAACTAGCGGCGGCGACATACTCTGCCTCCGTCGACGAAGTTGAGACACAGTTTTGTTTTCGAGATGACCAACTCACGAGTTTACCGCCCAAGAAGTGTGCAGCTCCAGAGGTGCTTTTTCTATCCATCTTGCATCCTGCGTAATCCGAGTCAGAGAATCCAACCAGTTTGAAGTCCGATCGAGTGGGGTACCACAAACCCAGATTGGGTGTTCCTTTGAGATAGCGGAGAATCCTTTTGACAGCAGTGAGATGGGATTCCTTCGGTGTAGCCTGAAAACGAGCGCAGATTCCTGTCGAGAGAACGATATCCGGTCGACTAGCAGTGAGGTACAGAAGAGAGCCTATTATCCCACGATAGATGGTTTGGTCAACGGGAGCACCAGATGGGTCCGCGTCGGGTCGGCCAGAGGGTGACATAGGTGTAGCAGCAGTCTTAGCATCCTTCATTCCATATTTCTCGAGGATGTCATGGATGTATTTGGATTGGTTGATGAAGATTCCGTCGGGGAGTTGCTTTACTTGAAGACCAAGAAAGAAATTCAGCTCGCCCATCATACTCATTTCGAATATCTCTTTCATCAATTCTGCGAACTCTTCACACAGTTGTGGTTCAGTCGATCCAAAAATGATGTCATCGACATAAATCTGTACAATCATGATGTCCGGGCCACTCCGCTTGGTGAAGAGAGTTGTATCCAGAGATCCTTTCTTGAATTCAGACTGAACAGGGAAGTCTGAAAGGACGTCATACCAAGCTCGGGGAGCCTGTTTTAGTCCGTAGAGGGCCTTGTAGAGTCGATATACGTGATGAGGAAACTCTTCGCTCAAGAACCCTTCAGGTTGATCAACGTACACTTCTTTTTTGAGAATCCCATTCAGAAATGCAGTCTTCACGTCCATTTGGTAGACTTTAAAGTTCTTGTGAGCAGCAAAGGCAAGAAAAATTCGTATGGCTTCGATCCTGGCAACTGGGGCGAAAGTTTCATCGTAGTCGATGCCTTCTTGTTGGTTGTACCCCTTAGCCACAAGTCTTGCTTTATTGCGGATGACAACACCGTCTTCATCCTTTTTGTTCTTGAAAATCCACTTTGTGCCGATAATCGATCTATTGTGAGGTCGTGGTACGAGTTCCCAAACTTGTAAACGTTCAAACTGATTTATTTCCTCCTGCATTGCAATCAGCCAATCAGGGTCGATGAGAGCTTCAGCTACTCGTGATGGTTCGGCTTGACTGAGATAGCAAGCAAACAGACTTTCATTCATCGTAGCCAAGCGTGTCGAGACACTAGATGTGGGATCCCCAATAATCTGATCTGTAGGATGAGAGCGAGCCCAAAGTGGTACGTTGGTCTGAGAGGAGCTGGCCGCATTTGTATCGGTTGGAGGTTCATTAGATTGGGGTCCGGTGTCCGAAGAAGAGATCTCAATCATAGTAGATTGAGAAGGTTCAGCATCAGGATCAGCAATGTTCCCAGGGTTGGGTAAAATGTCGTCTTCGTTGAGATTGAGATCATCCAAGTTTGGCGGGACGACATCATTGCCAATAGCTGGTGGTGTAGGTGGGGTGGGTGCAGGGGTAGTTTGAGTGGTGGCGACGGGAGTCTTGGGGACTGGATAGAAGTACTCGAAGAGCAGGTCGAGATCCAGTTCACCAGAATTGTCCTCAGATGAGGAAGTTCCCGTCGTTGACGGGTGACCTTTTGTTACCGACTGTAGAAGACCTGGTTCTGGATTGATATGAGCAGAAGCCATGAGGTCGCCTTCGCTTTCGTCAAAGGTGACATTTGTGCTCTCTATTACTGATCGTTTCTCTCTAAGATAGACTCTGAATGCCTTTGAGTTCAGCGAATATCCAACAAAGATGCCTTCAAGTGCTTTTGGATCAAGCTTCCCAAGATGTTGGCGATCATTGGCCACAAAACATCGGCAACCGAAGACCCTTAGTTAAGATATATCGGGGATACGACGGTTATTCAGCATCTCGTATGGGGTGCGGTTGAATCTCTTGTGGATGGAAGCCTGGTTCTGTGTGTAACAAGCCGTTTGAATAGCTTCGCCCCAAAGAGAATGAGGAAGTCCGGATTGGATGAGGAGAGTCCTGGCTGCTTCAACTAGTGTCCTATTCTTACGCTCAACGACACCATTCTGTTCCGGAGTCTTCACAGCTGAGAACTGCTGGGTGATGCCCTGAGTGGCATAGAAATCACTGAGCTTCTTGTTCTTAAACTCAGTTCCGTTGTCAGTTCTGATAATCCGAACCTTCTGTTGATGAAGAGTTTGGGACGTAACAGCAAACTCGATGATTATATCAGGAACTTCATCCTTTGTACGAATGAGTTTCGTTCATGTGTAGCGTGAAAAATCGTCGACAATCACAAGAATATACCGTCTTCCTCCGAGTGTGGCCGTAGGCATTGGGCCACATAGATCCATGTGTAAGAGCTCAAGGATGAGCTTAGAGGACGGTGTTTCCTTGGATATGTGAGACGATCGCTTCATCTTCCCCAATTCATAGGCAGAGCAGAGGTGTTCCTTATGATATGTCAGTTGGGGTAGACCGTTGACGAGTTTATTCTGACGCAGTTTGTTGATGGTCTTGCAATTGAGATGTGAAAGACGTCGGTGCCATAGATCGTTCAACTTGGGTGCAGCTCGAGAGAGAAGGCATATTGGTCGAGAGGTCGTAAGATTGAGTACGTAAAGGTGAGACGTGCGCGTTCCAGAAAGAAGAGGCTGTCCCGAGGCATCTATATATATTGCTGCAGATGTCAGATTCGAAGAGAACCTTGTATCCTTTGTCGCAGAAACGACCAATGCTGAAGAGATTGTAGCTCAAACCCTCGACATAAGAGATGCCCTTAATCGTCAGTTTGTCATGGACGAGATCACCAGTTCTGACAATTGGCGCCATTTGACTGTTTCCGAAGGAGACCCTTCCGGGATAGCGCTCGGAGAAGTTGCTCAACAGCTCCTTGTTCCCCGTCATGTGTGTGGAGCAACCCGAGTCTAGATGCCACACATGACAGACCTGCAATCATTAGCAAACGTTGGGTCCCCGTTTACGGACGGGACCTTCTTGTGATACAAGTAAAATTTTCATGCGCTTAACGGGAAATGTGGGGTCTAAATTAGGTTGTATTGGATCTAATTTAGCTTTCCCTTTGTGATTTGTTTGAGGAGGTGGGATTATGGTTTTTCTAACCCATATTTGCCTAACTTGCGCTTGCATATACTTTGTCTTATTCGTGAATTGACGTGAGGGTTTTGGTTGTTGTTGTCGTCCTTCGATTTTAGTTGTCTTTTGTTTGCGAGCATTAGGTGACTTTGTATTCAGCGTTGGATGGCGTTTTCGCTTAACCGTGGGCGTAGATGAACTGGGAGAATGCAAAGGCGTCGTAGAGAAGGTTTGTCTTTTTGGTCGGAGTGTTGCGTGTTCGTGTGCCTCATATTCATGAAAGCGTGGAAGAATAAAGTCATTGCAGCAACACATAGACATTAGTTTGGCAAAGGAAAGATAAGTTTTGGCAGCATAATTTTCTACGTCCTTAAGATGTTGGGATTCAGTACATAGATTGGAAAGACGCATATAGGATGGTCTTTTCTTCTTGTCATTGAAGAGCGGGTCCTGCTTTATTTCAGATGAACTCCCTTCCAGACGTCGAACTCACATTCCCTGTATCCATAGGAATACGAGAGTTAGTGTTTGAACTAGTTTCAGCTTCAGGAGTCATCTTCGCCGTTCTCTTACATTTACATGTTTGAGAATCGGGTACTTGACTCGATGTAGAGGGATTGTTTGTACTGTGAAATTGCTCTAGTGTAAAGATTTTGCTAAGTAGATCATCTCGCTCCTTCGCGAAAGCCTTCCGCTCTAATTCTAGTGTTCGTTCTAGTTCTGCTATGACCAGAAGTTTTTTTGGGATATAGGTGCGAGAGACTGCTTCTCGGAAAGCAATTTCTTGTTCTTTGGTTGGGAGTAAGGTTTCGTCATCTTCCGAGAGTGAAGGTTTCTTAGTCTTATCACTAGCATTCATTTCTGTGTAGTCATGCGCGATTTCTGCCCAACGAATGTTCTGTGCCCTCTTTTCTTCTGAGATGACAACGGAGGATGATCTCACAAATGGCATAAGCTGTGAGGGAGCACCCTTTCTTGTTTGCAGGAACGTAGTGTTACACATGTTATACCTTTTAATCGCTAGCGGCGTTGGTTTGCAGTTGCTGGTCAGGCCAATTCCTTCCCGGGCGTCGTAGAATTCTGTTTCTGTGACTTGGTTGAATTTGCATAAGATATGTGCGTTTTTGTTCTAAGGTGAAGCTGCTCTTCAAGTTCCTTCACCTTTCGGTACAGCCTAATTCTTTCCTTAGTAAGCAGTTCATATTGTGCGGCCGTCAAGAGACGAGATGTTTCACATGAGTTGATGGCCAATTTGGTTTCCTTAACCTTAGTCTCATTTTGTTTATTCTTGTTTTGCAGACGTTTGACTAATGCTTCTGAGGCGATTAGTCGTTCGTTTGCGCAAGCGAGCTCTTCTACTTTTAAACTTAGTAAGGCATAGTTGTTTTCATATTTTAGTTTGAGTTCATCATAATCCCTAGCGTCTACAGTGGGTTTCTTAATGGTGTGTCGGTGATTAAACACATCATCGAGTTGTGAAATTCGTACCTCAGCCTCGGCGTTGGTAGAAGTTTTAGCTGCATTCTCACCGGGGTTGACCATCTCCTCGTCCTCGTCATGCTCGACCAGCCTTGCCATGCAGCAATCTTCATCCTTAGGCTCCTCGTCTTCTGAAGTGTCGTTCACCCATTCAGCTTCTTCGGTGAGAAGAACTTTCCCACTTTCCATTTTGCGGGTCATTCTGGCCTTACGGTCGTAATAGCCAGAGTCCTTCACGCGTGGGGCGTGGCATTCCTTGGCAAAGTGGCCCAGCTTTCCACACCGAAAGCACTTCACAGACTTTTGAGGTGCTGAGTCCTCCTCTTTCTTTATCGGCTTAGATTCTTCCGTGGGAGTGGTCTTTTTGGTGCCGCTAAAGGTTCTTTGGCGATTGGAGGAGGATGAGGATTTTTTCCCATCTTCTTGGTGACCATCTTTGTGAGCATTGCCAGTTGCTTGCGTAGATCACGAATATCTTCATCAGATTCTGTATCAGCTTCGGATCCTGAAGAGGCGTCAGATACAACGGCTGGTAGCTTCCCTTTGTTCTGTTTGGCCTTAGCGGTGGAAGATCGTTCGGTAGTTTTGTTCGAGAGGAGAGCCAGTGGGTCGACTCGAGTGTTGGTGGACTGAGGTTGCACGTAAGGAGCATATGCAGACAGGCTGTCGTAGAGAGCATGGATGGAGGTGTTGGAGAGGTCCTTACTCTGAATCATCATCACAGTTGCATTTCCCCAATGTGGTTTGAGGCTACCAAGGAAGCGGTTGTTGATGTCAAATTTGTCCCTCGAGATCTTGGCTTTCTTGAGTTCATTGATGACCTTCAAGTATCGGAGGTATGTGTCACGCAGCTCCTCTCCTTCATAGGCTTGGAAGTGTTCATACTGCGAGAGACATGCTTATTTCCTCCCCTGAGCACTTTCAGTTGTGCCTGCCATGATTTCCAAGAGTTCATCCCATATTTCCTTAGCAGTTGTGCAGCACTCGATGTGAGCGTAGACTTCGTTGCCCATAGCCTGGAAGAGGTATCCTTTGGCAGTCTCGTCGGCCTGTACGCGAGCCTCTTCATCCTCATTGATGGGACCTCTTGGAGTGCGGCGTTCATCCATGGAGGGTTTGCGTTTGGCTGTGCAGGGATGATCGTCCAGAATTGTGCTGGACCATTGAAGATGGAGTCCAGAAGGTATTGAGAGAGTGGTGCGCCTTTGTTCCTGATGAACGTGAGGAACCGGTTTGTCCATATGCTGTAGTCGCCTTGTCGCAGCATCGGAGGCCTGGTGTCGGAGCCCACTGTTGAGATGTCATTCGTGGTAGACATGGTTGGTGCAGTCGAATCGTCCGTGGTTTTGATCTTGTATAGATAAGAGAGTTAGTAACGAACGAGATGAGAAATATGAGTTTAACGTGTAGAGTTTTGAGAAAAAATCGTTTAAAGAATTTCTTAGAACTAAGTGAGCGTGTGTGATGGTCGATAATGTATGAAGGGAAAATATATCTTGAAATTAGGAGAAGTTCTAGAAATTTAAAAGCGAGATTTGAGACGAGAAAAATTTTATGTCAATAGTGGTCTACGGTGATAGGACTAAAGTGTAAGGATCTGATCTTAAATAGGTTTGAGAAAAATTTACCCCGAGAAATTTTTAACACGAGAAAAATTTAACTCGTCAAAAAAAATTCGCAGGTTGTATGACGAGTTATCCGAGAAATTATGTGTTGAGAAATTTCGGTGTTTGTGAGTTTTAAAGAGAAATTCTCGGAATAAAAATTCTCAGTTGAAAATTTCTCGGATCTTAAAATTTCGCATGCGAGAAAGATTCTTAGTTTTGAATTTTTTTTTAAAACCTTCGCAAGAAATTTCGCATCGAGAGTTGAAGTGTGGTTTTAGGAAGTTTTTCTCGGATTTGAAAGAATCGTGGTTTTGAAAAAATTTCTCGGATGAAATAAACTTTCTCGGTTGAAAATTTCTTGGATTAAAAAGTCGTGGTTTGTAACGTGATTTGAGAAAGTTTCTCAGGAAGAAAAATTCTCGTAAGAAAGAAACTTTCTCGACTGAAAATTTCTCGGATATAAGAATTTCGAAAGTTCTCGGCTAAAAAATTTCGCTGCTCAGAAAAATTCTCGGAATAAGCTTTCTCGGTTAGGGAATTTCTGGGATTTTAAAGGGTACGTAGTTGAGAAAAAATGAAGCGACAGTGAGGTGAAAACAGATAAATTTTCGCGGTTTAAAAATTCTCGGATTTTGAACATAGGCCGTTGCGAAAAAAATGCAGTGAAAGTGAAATTTTCGCGGTTTAAAATTCTCGGATTTTGAACATGGGTCGTTGCGAAAAAATGCAGTGAAAGTGAAATTTTCGCGGTTCTAGATCTATTCTCGGGATCAAATTTCGCGGATATGGAAATTTCGCGGACTTGAACGATTAACAAAAATTTTCGCGGTCAAGAACGAGCTTTCACTGTTCCATTGCATTCATGCGTTTTGCCAGAAAATCGTCCCGTTCTTGCTCAAATTTCAACCAAAATCCCTCAATCTTGATCCTAAACTTCAGAAATTCTTCCGTAAACACATAATCGACCGATTTGTGAGCTAAAAACAACAAAAGACAGGTCAAATCAACCAAAAACTTGCTCAAAACTCGTTAAAACTGATCCAAAAGTGTTTTAAAAACATTTTAGGCATAGAATCGATCTGGGGGGAAGGTTTTAAACACAAAAGCAAAGCATTAATACCCCAAAACAAGCTCAAAATGCCCGAAAGTGATTTTTGCCCAAAAACACCTTTGATCTTTCTCGGAATCGAACGAAACTGGATTCAAATCAATGCAGATCGATCCACGTTTGCTCTGATACCACTTGTTGGTCCCGATTGCACCAAACAAGGAATCAAAGAGGCTTTGATGGAATGAAAAGGGAGAGGTTCTCACCTTCAAGTGTGTGTATTGTGTGAAAAATGGGATAAGCCTTTTGATCTTTGATTACCTTTCAAATAGTGTTGGTAACACCTTATATACCACATTAACCCTAGGTATATTAAGGCCCAATCACTAAAAGTTAACTAATTACATTATAGTCCAAAGCCCAAGCTAAAAGGATAATTACAATATAAATCCCAAGACTTAAACTATTGACACAATCACTAAATATCCTAACACATCCATAGCATTTGCGAGCAACAACTGGCAGCTGCAACGTATTCGGCCTCGGCCGTTGATGTTGAAATGCAGTTCTGCTTCTTTGATGACCAGCAGACGAGCTTTCCGCCAAGAAATTGTGCGCCACCGGATGTGCTTTTCCTGTCCATTCGGCAACCTGCATAATCAGCGTCAGTATAGCCAATTAATTTGAAATTTGTGCCCTTAGGATACGATAAACCTAAGGTCGAGGTGTCCTTCAGGCGAAGAATCCACTTAACCGCGAGCATGTGAGATTCTTTGGGGTCGGCTTGAAAAAGGGCACAGAGGCAAGTGCCAAACATAATATCCGGGCGGCTTGAGGTGAGATATAGAAGAGAACCGATTAATGCTGCGATAAAGGGTGATGTCAACCGCTTTTCCAGTGGTATCGGCATCCAATTTGCAGCTTGTTGACATAGTAGTGCTGAGTGGCTTGCTCTGATCTTGATGAAACTTCTTCAGGATGTCCTTGATGTATTTGGTCTGACTTATGAAGATGCCTCTTCGAGCTGCCTTACTTGAAGTCCCAAGAAGAATTGCATCTCTCCCATGTGACTCATTTCGAATTTGCTCTTCATCAAATCTCCAAATTGCATTGCCGTGGATTTGTTGATCCGAAGATGATCGTCTACATAAACTTGGACGACCATCAATTCTGTGTCATGCCATTTTAGGAAGAGGGTCGTATCGATTGTTCCTCGGATGAAACCAAATTTTACGAGGAAATCGCTGAGGACGTCATACCAAGTGCGAGGAGCTTGTTTTAGTCCGTAGAGAGCTTTATCCAATCGATAGACATGTTCTGGATGATCTTGATCAACAAAGCCTTCTGGCTGAGCTACATAGACTTCCTCTTTTAACACGCCATTGAGAAAGGCGGTCTTAACATCCATTTGGTAGACTTTGAAGTCTTTGTGACCTGCATAAGCCAAGAAAAGGCGGATGGCTTCGATTCGGGCAACATGAGCATAGGTCTCGTCGTAGTCAATGCTTTCCTGTTGATTGTATCCCTTTGCAACTAGCCTTGCTTTGTTCCGGATCACTTCCCCATCTTCATCCTTCTTGTCTTAAAAACCCATTTCGTCCCGATAATGGTTTTCCCATGCGGACGGGGTACTAAGGTCCACACTTGAAGACGCTCGAATTGGTTTATCTCATCTTGCTATTACCCAATTAGTGTCCTTTGGTGCGTCTGCTGCCTTGATTGGCTCACTTTGGCTTACGAAGTAACTGAAGAGACTACGTTGATGACGTGTCCGTACTCCACTCGAAGGATCACCAATGATCTGATCAACCGGATGTGCTCGAGTCCACTTTCGCTCATGTGGCAGAGCTGAAGTAGTTTCATCGGCCATTTGTGGATCCAGATTTCCAGTTATCTCAGGTTGTTCATTAGGTTGAGGTAAGTCTGATTCTGCACTTGAATTGAGCGATTCTGATGAGACTTCCTCATTGACTATGGTAGGTTCTTCAGTGTTCTGTGGTGATTCTGAATCGGGTGAGGTAGGGACATTTGAAGAGCTTGGTACACTGGCCTCGTCGAGTGGGGGATCCACTAACGGTGTAACAGTAATGGTGTCTGGCCGATATACGGGCTCAAAGAGAGTGTCCAATTCCTCCAACGCAAGTCTGAGAGCTTCTTCTGACATTGAGTCCTGAGTTGTTGCCATCTTCTGTTGGTTTTGTGCCAACACACCAGTGATTACGGGTTCTGAACTGTCGTATTCAGAAGCCATCTAGTTTGGCACGGGTCCTGAACTGAGGTGTGCAGGAGCCATATCTGCCACTTCGTGAAAAGTGACATTGTAGCTTTCTTTGATTGTATGGTTGGACTTAATGTATACTCGGTACGCCTTTGAAGTTGAATACAGACGAATGTGGCTTCGAATGCTTTAGAGTCGAACTTAGCGCGTTGCTCTCTGTCGTTCGAAGCACTTGCACTCGAAGACCTTTAAGAAGGAGATGTTGGGTACTCGCTTGTTAATGATCTCGTACGGAGTCTTGTCGAAGCGCTTGTGAACCACCGTCCTGTTTTGATTGAAACATGCGGTATTTACTGCTTCAACCCAAAGGAAGTGTGGGAGGCCGGAATGAATCAGCATCGTGCGTGCGGCTTCCACTAGAGTTCGGTTCTTCCTTCCGACAACCCCATTTTGTTGAGGTGTCTTGGCGGCTGAGAATTGCTGACTAATCCCAAGCTTTTGATAAAAATCACTGAGATGCTTGTTCTTGAACTCAGTGCCGTTGTCCGTTCTGATCACTTGGATGGTTTGTTGCAGCAAATTCTGAGTAGCATTCACAAAATTGATTATCAAGTCCCCGGTCTCATCCTTAGTTCGAAGAACTTCGTCCATGTGTAGCGAGAATAATCATCGACGATAACTAATATGTACTTGCGTCCATCAATACTCTGTGTGTGCATAGGTCCACAGAGATCCATGTGTAGCAATTCCAAAGGACGTGAAGTAGAGGCAACTAGTTTGATGTGATGAGACGCTCGCTTTATTTTTCCTAGTTGACATGCCGAACATTGATGCTCTTTTTGTAGAATTATGGTTGGAAGACCGTGAACCAACTTTTTTTTTTGAAAGTCATTGAAGAGCTTTGATGTTCAGATGAGACACACGTTGATGCCATAGGCTATTCCTCTGTATTGTAATCTGGGAGATGAGGCAAACGGCTGTCGTGGTCCGCACAGACGTCAGATTAATCGTGTAAAGATTGGATTCTCGAAGTCCTTGGAGGAGTTCGTAGTTTTGACTGTCCAATATTCTGCACCGGTCAGCAAGAAAGACCACATGGAATCCTTTGTCACAGAATTGGCCTATGCTGAACAAGTTATGGTGGAGACCTTCGACGTAAGAGACATCCTTTATTGTCAGATTTTTCAGAATGATATCCCCAAATCCTAGAATGGGGGTGGAGTCGTTATTCGCAAATCTGACTTTGCCAGTCGGGCGGTCTTGGTAGTTGCTCAGCAGTTCTTGATTTCCCGTCATGTGTGTGGAGCAACCCCCTAGTCGAGGTACCACACATGATGGATCTGCAAAAAAAAATTAGAGAGCTTTAGATACCCACTTATAAATGGGTCCTCTCAGATTAGCAGATTTATATGTAGGTTCAGATATGATTCCTAAATTAGTGTTAGTAAGAGTTTTAGCAGCCCAAGTCATCTTCTTCGAAGTTGATTTGGGTGTGCCCTTTGGAGAAGACTTGGCATTTACGGCTTTCGTCCTTTTAGTCGGGGATTTAGGAACCCATTTAGGTTGAACCTTACAGGGAAGATTAATTTCAGCGCGGATAAATGCTTTAGTAGGCTTCAGCGTGGAAAAGATCTTTTCGTTGGATAATCTCCTAAGGTGCTTGGGGATTCGATCTTAACGGGATACCTTAGGTGAGAACAAGCATGAATAGAACCATACGCTTTCTTTATGGTTGGATCTTATTTCGTACGGGTCATCCTTGAGGCATTTGTGTTAGAATGATCAATTTTTATGGTTGAAGTAGAGCCTATTTTGAAATTAGTGCTTCTAATGTGGTAGGCTTTAAGGAGCAAGTAGAAGCGTTTATTTTGAGAGAGGAAACAGCTCTTTTATTTCTACGAGTGTCTTTTCTTTTAACAGAAGAAGACATATTTTTAGAGGCATTCAAATCTATGGACTCCTTCTCTATTTTTATTCTAGACACTCTCGCCTTCGACTCTAGTGTTGACCCTACACTCCCTGTAGACGTAAGCAAAGCAGGATTAGAGTTAGAATTTATCAGATTATTTTCAATTTTCTGATCTTTTGAAGTCGCTCTATCTTTCTTCACGCTTTTCAGAATGATATTTTTATTTGAAGAAGATGCGTGAGTGATTGCTTTTGAGATGGAGGAAGCTTTGAGATATTCCATCTCTTTTAGGAATTTTTTCTTTTCAGCTTCAAAATTCTCTCTTTCTTTATCTAATGCAGCTTGTAATTCCTCTATCTGCTTCACGATAGGAGGTTTATAGAGAGAATTTTTAGAATGTATGATTTTGGCATCCTAGATTTCAGGTTGAGGCTCAGGAGGTAGAACTAAGTCACAGATAGGCGTCAAGGATATTTCCCTCGTTTTGTTGCTGTCATTTAATTCTTTGTAGTCGAAAGGAATTTGGGCCCTATGTGTGGCTCTTCTCTTAGCTAACTCTAAAGCACCTAAATCATCTGCTATAGTAAAGTTCATAAGAGTGTTTACGCCTAAATCCATGTATTTTATATCGTAAGTTTCTTTCTTCTTCAGGGGTTAGTGAATCCTAAGCCTTCAATGGGATTATAGAAATCCATATCCTTGGGTTGATTTAAGAAAATGGTTTGTTCAGTTTGTCCCTTCGCGTAAGAAGATCGTCTAATTTCTTCACTTTTGCGTATAGCTTCTTACGTTCTTCCCCTAATAGAGCGAAATTATTTTCCACCGTTAATTTGACTGCTTGACAGTTGTCAAGTTCTTTCGTAAGTTCACAAACCTTAGCATTGGATCTATCTAATTGGTCTTCTAGGTTAGTGATCTTAGAAGTAGCTTCTGTTATCCTACAATTGAGATTAGCTTTCTCATTGAGATTTCTAATCAAGCAATTATAGTTATTTTCTAGCCTGTCTTCTAATTCTTTAATCTTTAAATCATGTGTCTCTATTGGAGGTTTCTTTATTTGAAGGTTCCTAGTCTCACTAAGTCTTAAGCTCTCAGTTAGTTCTTCTATTTTTGAACTAGAGCTCCTAAGTTCTGATTCGAGACTAGTAATTTTCTCCTGAGACTTAGCTAGTTTCTTCTCTACTTCCTTTACGCTTTTCTGCTCATGTTTCATGTTAGTGTATGCTACTTGATACGATTCTAACATGGTCAAAATGTGGAAGGAGAAACTACCTCCCGAAAAGATTCAGATGCTTGGTCTTCGTCCGTCTGGTTGGTGGTTTCGGCGTCAAAATCCTTGTCCAGACAGGCCATGAGGGCAAGATTCTCTTCCTCTGAGCTAGATGTATCCTCGAGCCAGTGGTCTTGCTCAGCCATTAGAGCTATTCCAGCTTCCTTCTCCTTTGTGAGTTGAAGCTTTCTGGAGTAGTAGTTAGCGTCTCTCTTCTTTGGGAGAGTACATTCTCTGGCACAGTGACCAGGTTTTCCGCAGTTAAAGCACTTGGTTGGTTCTTTAATGGTCATGACTTCGGCAGTCTCAGGCGCACGTTCTTTGTTCTTTGTGCTTGAGGTCCTAAGTCAATTGGCCGATGATGAGGACTTCTTTTAGAAGTATTGTTTGCTCATCATTTTCCCAATTAATGCCAACTGCTTTCCCAGCGCTTTCATGTTAGGCTCCAAGTCCGAATCTGTTTCATCTTCAGACTCTGAGGGGGTAGGAGGCTTGATGATCTTCTCTTTTCGTGGTTTTGAGGTTCTATTCTCCGAGACTAGGGCAACAGAGTCGTCAATAAGCTTGCCCTTCTGCTCCTTCTGAATCTCGCTAATGTCTTCCTCGTGCTGGGAGAGATTGTCAAACATGGCGTGGATATCCAACTCCTCAAGATTTGAGTGGATATTCTTCTTCCATTCTGAGGGCAGAGAGGAAAGAAATCGAATGTTAGTTTCCATGTTTGTCTTAGTGATTTCAATTTTCCTCATCTCATTCAAGAGTGTGAGATATCTTTGGTAGAGATCATGTAAGCGGGTTTGGCTCTAAAGGAGTCGTAAGTTGTGAGAATATTTGCCTTCTTAGCCTTGATACCGACTTCCGTTCGTTGCATCATCTTATACAGCTCGTTCCACATTCCCTTAGCTGTTGGGATACTATCGATCTGCTGATAGATATCATTTGGGATCCCTTGCATAAGAGTGTTTTTGGCTATCAGGTCAGCTTTAGCTCTCACTCTTTCCTCTGCAGTATATTTCCTAGGCTCTTTCAGTCGCGTAGAGGCAGGAATTGGAGGGTTAGCAGTGTTGTCACCGGGCACATTTACCCAGAACTGAGCTAGACCTTGCTCAAGTGATGAGAAAAGGTCTTCTGCTTGTTCCTTTAGCTCGATAAAATTAAAAAATAGTCTTCTCCAAACTGTATATTCGCCTCTCTTGAGTATCGGGGCATGATTGTCGTTTCCAATTGAGTAGGCATCCATTTTATCTTTCTAGAGTTGAAGAAGGATCTTCGTTTGTTGTTTTGATAATTTGGACTGATGTTGCGTGCTTCACAAGTAGTAAATCAGTTAGTAGCGTTTGCTATTAAAGCAGTCGAGAATTATTTCCGATTCAATCTTTAGAGTTTGATCGAGAATAATTGCGTCGAGATAAGACGTATTGGTTACTGTTCTCGTGCGAGAAAGTTTTTTTTTCAGCGAAAAAATTTATGAGCGAAAAAAATGTTCGAAATCTTTTGGTCGAGAAAAATTTCTTAATCGTGAATTTATTTCGATCGCAAAGAAACAATACGTTTAGTAAGTTTCTTGCTAAGTCAAAATAAATTCGTTGACTGGAAAAGTTTCTCGGACGCAAATGATTTTCGCTTAGTCAAACTTAGAAAGTCTGACCGAAAATGTTTTTCGACGGAAAGTTTTGCGCGCGCAAAGGTCAAACTTGATCGTCGTCGAAAAAGATTTTCGCTTAGTAATGCTCGAGAAATTTTTCTACTAAAGTCGATCTTGGTAAAGACGACTTTAAGTCTGATTTTTGTATTCTGATCGAGAAAAATTTTCGCGCCGAGTTTTCCCGATCGAGAAATTATCTGATCGAAGAACCTAGCTAGAAAAATTGAGATTATCGCAAAAAATCACAGAATACAATTAACACTGATTCAAGCAAAAACGATGAATTAGACCATGAAATTACAGGTAATTTCTTGTAGTCAGATGATGAATACGCACGAACAGGCAATTAAACTCGTCATGAAGCAAAATATATCGATTTTGAGAAAAATTAGTACGTGTTCAAACTGTTTTTCGCATGAACAGTAACTTCTCAGATCAAATCAAATCGCAATCAATGTATATCACTTAAGCACAGAAACATCAAATTCAAACCAATTAAGCACAGAATTAAGCAAATCAGATCGAAATTCGTTTTCGCGCCAAAACTGTTCTTCGCACGGAACAGTTTCAAAATTAAATTTAGATCCGAATTCTAACAATTTTGATTCAAAACAGAACGAATCTGATCTGATACCAATTATTAGGTCATAATTTATCAACTCTATGATCCTAGACATGAATCCTAAGGTTATCGATTAGAATTATTGAGAGATGAATTTCGATAGAAAAACCTTCGTTGAGAGCTCGAGAGAGAATTTCGCTTAGAGTGAGAAGATTTCTTGTGTTTCTCTCTCTAGAAATCGAATTGCAAGCATTTCGGATCAATTTCTAAAATCTTCTCATTAAGCACAATGTTTGTACATCTATTTATACCAAACATACTTGATATAAATAACAAGTAAGTCCTAAACTAAGAACAAATACAATAAAAACCCCAATCTACGAAGACAGCTAATAAATCAAAGCACAATTAGAAATGATATTCTACACACTCCTTGCTCTCCTCATGCTCACACACGTTCAAAACCTCAGTGCTCATTCCTTTCCTTTCCTTTACCCTTCTATTGAGAAAATTTTGACTTATCCTTCACAAACAACAAATCGTCTGAAACCTGAATTTTCTGCAACTTCGTGGTTTTTCCTTGAGTTTAGCTGTCTTGAACTCAAGGCACAGAGCACATCCGCAAGTTTCAACACTTGCACCATACATTAGAGCCTCCTTGAAGTAATCATGACTCAGGCAGTGCACACAACAACAAAAGAGCTTGATCTTCATCGTTCAGCTCCTCACCAATATTCTCCAAGTCTAAGACCAACTTCGAGAATTAGTCGATCGGAGGTTCTAACGCCATCTCATCTACCATCCGAAAGGTAGCTGCGTCAAGTACAGACGCCAGACTTCGTCATGTACAATTCATCAAAAATCTTCCATAAATCCTCAGCCGAAGTTTCCATTGCGACCTTGTGAAGCACTTGATCACTCAAACATAAAACCAAAAGTTGAATATGCTCTTTCTTTGAGTTTTTTCTGCACCGTTGCCGTCATATCCTTCGGCTCCATCTCCTTATCAGGCTTCAAAGCCTCTTCAAGACCTTTCTCAATCAGAAGTGCCTCATCTTCAACTTCCATAGACCAAAATCATTCTATCCATTGAAGATTTCACTTTTCGAGTTGCAACCATTTCGTGAAGATCGCGCCAATTGTTGATCTATGAGCTGCAATCGACTCCTGACTTAACTGTGTTTATGCGTGTGTGTCGATCTAATCTATTTGAGCTATCGCAAGCTCAATCAAATCGAAGACGCAACTTAAAAACACAAACACATATTTACGTGGTTCGGCCCTCGATTTCAGGCTTACTCCACTGATCACCAGAGCTCTGATTTGATTCAACTCACCACGGTTTACACGTCTACTACAAAATCTTAGTTTGCACCTCTTTCTAAATCTCATTCTAAACGAAAGATATGAGCTCGTAAAAAGTGGGAGAACTCGACTATTTGTATATGTAACATCTGAAAGAAGAAGTAAGATTAAGCTCTTGCACGCTTTAACTGTAGCGATTTTTTAAGTCCTAATCCTGCCCGTCGGATCCTCAGCAATTCATCTAGTGGCCCAAGTTCAAATCTGACTTTAGCTTTATTTTTTTTGTACTGAACGCAATAAAGTCTGTATACCATGGCAAATCTTCAATATCAAATCCAAGCCATTGATCACGTTTCCCTTCAAATCTCACGACTACCATTTAAACTTCGATCTTAAATAATAGCCCTTAGATCTCGCGCGAATCCTCATCCGGCGGTCCTCATTTGTTCAATGCTTATCACTTGGGACTTAACATATTTTCAGCTCATGTGGTTCTTCTCAAGTTGTGATCGTCCGGCCAACTTGCCGGCCGTCTCCCGGCCTAACTCCGGCGAGTTTAGGCTCACATATCCTAATAGCCCCGAATCTGAGACGCCTACTCTTTTCTATTTAATTTATAAATACTAATTTTTTTAAATGGAAAATATAAAAAATAAGCTCACAGCTTGCTAAGAATCAAACCTACAACCTCCAAATGAGTATACCACCAACTTAGCCACTGGGCGAGAAAGCCCTTCATGAATTTTACTAACACTCCTATTTATTTATAACAAAAATAAATCAAAATAAATTACATATAAATATATATTATTCGGGCGGATTTGCGGGTCTTGGTCAGCAAGACCCGTGACCGCCCCGACCGAACCAGGTTGTGTCTTTTAAGACCCCATAACCCGCCCCAAAACCCGAATAATCAAAACCAAACCGCTTCAATTGGGGCGGGTCCTGACGGGTCCGGGTCTAGGTCTGGCCCATAGCCATTTCTATTGGTATCTAGATAGTCACTTATAAGCCACATCGATTATTCTTGACTTTGTACTTGATTTGTTCTAGTCTTGATTCTTTAGGGTCATCCAGAATAGAAACTGACTTTAGATTCTCTCTTCAGGTAACGCTCTGTTCTCCTCAAACAGGTGTCGATCTCGATTCATTATTTTTTAGATCATTCGACACTGAATGCTTCAATCATCTACCTAGTCTTTGGGTTCGCTACTCCTGTAGCTTTGCATACCCTCGCATTTGTTCAATTACCAAAATTGTTGATCAGAAATTACTTAAATCTTGACTGTCAGGAACCGAAACCTTATGTCCTTTTTCATGCATATACATTAATTCATGCACTTGCATAATTAATTTTATGACACACATATATATAGATGATATTAATATTTGACTAAAGTATTATAAGCTAATAGTATGTGAATAGGTAATGAAAATAAATGTATTAATAAGAAGTTGGGTACCTTAAGGAAAGTTTTCGATGGATGTTATATATATATATATATATATATATATTTATATATATATATACAAAAAAAAGATAGACATTAAACATAAGAATTACTTAATAAGGGAGGTAATGCATAGTCACCTATTACTTGTCTAATCAACTTTCTATGATGTATATCTACAACAATTTCTTCAGCAGAAACCATTCATGGAAGTAGAACAACGAAATTAAAATAGGAACTAGCTTCAAACAAAGGAGAGAAGGGAGTAAACTTGAATCCTCAATCATCGAAACTTCGAGGTGAGGAATTGTCAATACGTTTATCGTAGTATTTATTGGGTTAAAATAGAGCTCTAGCAATCATTTTATGCGTTTATTCGCCCTATTTACACATATTTTGATATTGAAGGAGCTTAGGACGACGTTCGGGCGAAAAGGAGCGAAAACGAGGCAAAACGGAGCAAAAACGACGGAAACAGTCATGTGTCACGGCCGTGACACCCAGTGCATTAGGCCGTGACAAGAGACAGAAGCTGCCGGAAGTCACGGCCGTGACACTTCTTGCACCAGGCCGTGACCTATAGCAGCAGCAACATCAGAAAAATTCATATCTCTCAATCCAGATCTCGAATTGAGAATCCCTTTGGTCAGAATCAAGATTGGCGAGTCTTCTACCTATGGTTAAATTTCAGGTCAATCGGACATCATTTACCCCTCCATTTGAGAGAAATACAAAATTGTCGCAAGGTTGGAAATGTCACGGCCGTGACACTTCTGCACGAGGCCGTGACGCACGGCAGTGAGCTCCATTTTGTGCCCCGACAGTGTCACGGCCATGACGGGCCATGTCCCAGGCCGTGACAGTAGCGAAAGTCATTATAAAAGCCCAAATTCGACCCAAAAAGGGGGGACACTTACCATATATCAACCCTAAACCCTCAAGAGACGAAAAAGAGCAGAAAAGAACAGGGAAACACGTCCCGGAGCACGAGAGACGGATCAACGACGCAATCACGCCGAATTGAACGAAGAACGAAGATTCATCCACGCTACCATCGCAGACCATCAGTACACCAAGATCATGAATCTTTCTTCATCGTTCCTTATTTCTTTCGTTGTTTTTCCTTCAATTATCAGTGGCTAATTTCCCTATGTGTTTGGGATTAGATGAACGCTAGGTTATTTCGTATTTAAGACATATGTTTATCGTAACTCGTGTTTAGACTATTTATCGTTCTATGAAATTGCTTTCGCTTTATATGTCTATTTGTTAAAGTGCATGTGTGGAAAATCGTTTAGGGCTACAGCTAAATAACGATTAGGCCTTTCGTAGATGATAGGATTCGAGTATAGGGCGAAAGCAAATACTCGATCCTCGCCATTAGTAATTCTTAGTTCTTTGATCCCCGCGAGCATCTAGGACGACAGCAAATTCACGGGCGGGTAGGAAATTACTGCGATATAGTCTTAACCACGTAGGAACGATATTTCATTGTCTTAGGCGATAATACCTAGCGGGATTCGAATCCCGAGCACATCTTTATTATCTGAAGGCTCTCTTATCAGTTTAGACGTGTTCTTTGAATCTCTCGTTGATTTAGGGGTAATCTGTTAGGATAGTTCGTACAAAAATCTGCGCACTTTATTTAGGCTAGATATCGAGTCGATAGGTCAATACTAGTTGTCAATTTATTCCTCGTGTTCGATACTTGTTTACTCATTTTACTGCACTACACACGATAGGTCCACTGCCTATCGCATGTTGGTGATAGTAATTAGGTATTCGTTTTATATTATCACTTGTCGCACTTGCACGTTACATTCATACACCGCGTGTTGATCAAGTTTTTGGCGCCATTGCCGGGGAATAGATTGATATTAGGAACACCATAGTTCGGTACTTCAGTCATTTTTAATTGACGTTTTCTTTGCTTTTCACTATTTGCGTTATTCGTTCTTTTAGTCATCATTATTTTTGTTATCTCTTTTGCGTGTCTATTTGTTCTTCGTAGAAGGAGACATGGCGGATCACAGAGTGCCCGTCCCCGAGGAGGAGACATCACTACAAGATCTGCTCAAGAATGCCGCACTAGGCGGTACTGAATCGGCAATTGTCATTCCGCCGATCGAGAACAACAACTTCGTGGTGAAGCATTCCTGGCTTCAGATGGTCTTTCAGACGGCCCAATTCGAGGGAAATCCAGACGACGATCCTTACTCTCACCTGAAGGCCTTTATGACGGTGACCGATACCATCAAAATCAATGGGGTCACTGGCGATGCGATCAAACTGATGCTATTCCGGTTCTCGCTGAAGTTTAGAGCGAAGGATTGGATTGAGAGGTTGCCACCTCGCTCGATCACTGCATGGGAGGAGCTGCGAGCCGCATTCATCGGCCATTACTTCCCATTATCAAAGGTTCTAAGGTTGAAGATGGAGATCTCCCTTTTTCACCAGAAGGACTCTGAAAATCTATACGAGGTGTGGGAGCGATACAAGGCGCTACTAAAGAAGTGCCCGCAGCATGGGATGTCGAAGGTAGCCCAGATCAACCGATTCCACGAGGTGCTCAATGACCAGACTGTCCACATGTTAGATGGAGCTGCAGGAGGAGGACTCGTGAAGCTCAGTGCGACTGATGCTGGGAGCCTGATCGAGGACTATTCAAGGAACAGCTTCATGAGGGACAACACGAGGATTAAAACGCCAGGCGTGTTCGAAGTGAGCGAGGAGACGGCCATGAATGCCAAATTTGAGGCGATCCAGCAACAAATCGCGGCGACGAATTTTTAGCTACAGACGGTGATTGACGCACTACTTCCAAAAGCCGAGCAGACACAGCTCGTGAATGCCGTGACGACCACCGCACCATCGCAGCACACACCGTACATATCACTGTGTGGGATTTGTGGAGCAGCCCCCAAGTCGTCCGAATGCCAACTCGGACAGCCGCTGGAGCATGTAGATTACATGGGAAACGATCAGGGGCAGCGAGGTTTCCAACCTCGAGTCCACCCGAATCTGGCATATGGGAATCAGAACCACCACGGGCAAGCACTGCTGGGATTTCAGCCAAGACCATCTAATTTCCAAGGCGAACCACCACGACAGTATCAGCATGCATCCGCGGGGTCAGGATCTGACGATATGAGGGAGATGAAGGACATGATGAAGACGCTCCTCACGAATTTCAGCAACACCACCGTGGCCCACGAGAGTCGAATGACGAAGATGGAGGAGTACATGGAAGCGAATGACATACGTGCTCAGAACACAGGCGCTTCGATTAAGAAGTTGGAGCAGCAAGTGGGCCAGTTACCAAAGCAACTGGCGGGGCAAAATCAAGGATCACTCCCGAGCTACACCGAGACAAATCCCAAGGAGTATTGCAACGCGGTGACCCTGAGTAGCGGGAGAGAATTGCAAGAAGTACCCGCCAAGCAGAATTCAAGGGAGAAAGTTGTTTTCGAGGGCCACGGCGAGCCAGAAGTGGAGGAAAGCAAGGGCGACGGAGTCGAGAAGGTCAAGGATGACAAAGAAAAGGCGCGAGCATTCGTGAAGCCGTACCAGCCGAAGATCCCGTACCCAGATTGATTGAGGGAAGCTGCACCTGAATAAGAGAAGGTCAAACCTAAAAAGGTGGAGGCCGCACCCGAAAAGGAAAAGGCGAAAGAGATCGAGCGGCCACCAGTGAGGCCCTACTAGCCGAAGGTTCCCTATCAAGCATGGTCGAAGAAGGACAAAGACGAGGCGCTATTTAGCAGATTTATGGGTATGTGCAAAGAATTACATATTAACTTACTATTTGTTGAAGCTATTACGCAGATGCCCAGTTTCGCGAAGTTCCTGAAGGACTTGCTGAAAAATCGACGGAAGCTCGAACACGTCTCCACTGTATACCTACGAGGAGAGTGCTCGGTGATACTCCAGTGCAAGATACCAAAAAAGCTCAAGGACCCAGGGAGTTTTACTATTCCCTGTCTTATAGGCGATTTAGTAGTTCAGCATGCTTTACCTGATCCAGGCGCTAGTATAAATTTGATGCCGTACTCCATGTTTAAGCGCTTAGGATTAGGTGAACCACGACCCACTAGGATGAGTATTCAATTGGCAGATAGATCGTTAAAATACCCCCTAGGTGTTATCGAGGATGTTCTAGTTAAGGTCGATAAGTTCGTTATCCCTGCTGATTTTGTGATCCTAGAGATGGACGAGGATGAAAATGTTCCATTGATTATGGGTAGACCATTCTTAGCTACAGGCGAGACCATGATAGATGTTAGGAATGGGACGTTAACTTTGACGGTAGATGGTGAAAAGGTCACGTTTAATATGGCTGATTCAATTAAAAAGAGTAATGAGCATGATGATAAGTGTTACTACTTAGATGCTTTTGAGCACGACCTCTCGTCTTCTGTGCAAGGTTTATCACAGGTTTTGAGAAAGGAGGAAGTCGACGAGCCCACGATGACCATCGGCAAATACATCAAAGAAGTTAAGGACAAGAGCCCAGTCGAGGAGCGACCGCCACTGGAGCTGAAATCGCTGCCCGGCGAAAAGCGACAACTCCAAGGTATGGATGTAGGCGAGGGAGACTTAAGCAGAAAAGAGGTGCTGTACCTCGACTTCAAGCACCCTAAGCGAACAAAAGCACGTCCGGCTAAAGACGGTAAAGGAAGCGCTACTTGGGAGGCAACCCATGTTTTATCTATCTAGTACTTTCTTTTATTTACCTATGACTATGATGCATATGAAATCTACTACTACTACTATTATTATTATTATTATTATTATTATTATTATCTATGTCTAGTTCCTTTTTACGTTTCATTTTCTTTTTAGTTATGTCAGGATATCACGAGTCACGATCCACGACCTTCACGCGTTCAGTCGCGACTACTTGACGACCACGTCATCTATTTGTCAGGCGAGTCCTGTTCTTTTTAACCTTCTTTTTCCCTTCCTTTTATCCTTTTTACGTTGAGGACAACATCGGACTTAAGTGTGGGGAGGGGAATTTAGGTTGCGAACTTGCGTAAAAAAAAAATTATGACGTGTCCGTGAGCTATCAATTTTGTCAGAAAGGCATGAATTATTGAACTCAGGCATGATTATTTGCGCTTATCTCGATTTGGTTTGCATGACATGAAATTGTGTGAGCAATTAGGATATGCATGATTGATTGAATCGTGTGTGCCTGAATAGATACAGCGCTGCTTTGAGAGATTCGAACACATAACCCTGTTACGTTGTGAGAGTTTGAGCCTGACGAGCTTATGCTCATTTTTTTTATTGTGTGACGTGCCTAGTCTATGTCTCTCTAGAACTTGCTTGTCTGATACGTGTTGAAACTATTTCTGGTGCGTCAGAATGAAAATGATGAGAGCATTAGGAATTAAGTCCATGGCCAAATTTCCCTACCATGATTAACCCCTTAGTTAGACATTTTGAGCCTGAGCCTATTCGTTTCTCACGATGTACACTAAATAAGCCGCTAACCCGTATAAGCCCCCAGAGATACTAAGCACCAGTAGCAGAAGTCGAACTTGAGGGTTACTGTCTCAATGTCTGATTTAATGTTCTTCTCTGCTATTCGTGAAATGATTCGACCCTACTTGACCGTTTTCTGAAATGACCCAATCCCTTGCATAAGCCTGCCTATAAACCTTTTGCAAGATATAGGTTCTGGTAATAAGTATCCCTAGGTACACGGCATTCGCTGTGACGATGTATTCTTTGCGACAAAAGCCAGACCTTGATGTTTAGGGAATAAGGGCAGTGCACAAAAGTAGAGTGTAACTAAGGCGAAACGGCAGAAAATAAAAGGGAACTGAGTTGAGAGGGCCGGGCAGAAAAGTCTAGGATTTCAGAGCGAGAATGTTGAGTCGTATGTTGGGGCATGTGACTATCTGTCTGATCATGCTATATTCTCTGAATTTTTGCTTATGTGTCCTAGATTTAAGATTACGTGTTCAGGATATATGCTCGTCACTTCAATATTATTTGACCCGTTTTGACCCGAAAAGACCCTCAGATTTATGCTTGCCACTTTAAGTAGTAGATATGCGATTAGCTTGCAAGCTTATGGTAGGGGTCGAACTAGTGCACGATTTGAGCGATTCACTATATGCTAGCCTATACTGAGTGATCTGAGCGAATCCTTGTGAGGTATGATTCTTGATTAGCAGTGCTAAGGAAGTTCAGGTTAATAGGTGCCGATCATTAGTGCATTATTCATGATTGTTTGCTTGATTCCATTTTGTCATTTCTAGCTATGATGATAAGATGCGAACAATCGTGCCGTTATCTTGATTTGATGCCTTCTCTGACTTCTAATTTACTCGAGGACAAGCAAATGCTTAAGTGTGGGGAGGTTTGATAAACGTATTTCAATACGTTTATCGTAGTATTTAATTGGGTTATAATAGAGCTCTAGCAATCATTTTATGCGTTTATTCACCCTATTTACACATATTTTGATATTGAAGGAGCTTAGGACGACTTTCGGGCGAAAATGAGCGAAAACGAGACAAAACGGAGCAAAAATGATGGAAACAGTCATGTGTCACGGCCGTGACAAGAGACAGAAGACTATACTGCCGGAAGTCAGTGCATCAACATTGGCGAGTCTTTTATCTATGGTTAAAATTTTAGGTCAATCGGACATCGTTTACCCCTCCATTTGAGAGTAATACGAAACTGTCGCAAGGCTGGAAAGTGTCACGGCCGTGACACTTCTGCACGAGGCCGTGACGCACGGCAGTGAGCTCCATTTTGTGCCCCGACAGTGTCACGGCCATGACGGGCCATGTCCCAGGCCGTGACAGTAGCGAAAGTCATTATAAAAGCCCAAATTCGACCCAAAAAGGGGGGACACTTACCATATATCAACCCTAAACCCTCAAGAGACGAAAAAGAGCAGAAAAGAACAGGGAAACACGTCCCGGAGCGCGAGAGACGGATCAACGACGCAACCACGCCGAATTGAACGAAGAACGAAGATTCATCCATGCTACCATCGCAGATCATCAGTACACCAAGATCATGAATCTTTCTTCCTCGTTCCTTATTTCTTTCGTTGTTTTTCCTTCAATTATGAGTAGCTATTTCCCTATGTGTTTGGGATTAGATGAACGCTAGGTTATTTCGTATTTAGGACATGTTTATCGTAACTCGTGTTTAGACTATTTATCGTTCTATGAAATTGCTTCTTCGCTTTAATATGTCTATGTGTTAAAGTGCATGTGTGGAAAATCGTTTAGGGCGACAGCTAAATAACGATTAGGCCGTTCGTAGATGATAGGATTCGAGTATAGGGCACAAGCAAATACTCGATCCTTGCCGTTAGTAATTCTTAATTCTTAGATCCCCGCGAGCGTCTAGGGCGACAGCAAATTCGCGAGCGAGTAGGAAATTACTTCGATATTGTCTTAACCACGTAGGAATGATATTTCATTGTCTTAGGCGATAATACCTAGCGGGATTCGAATCCCGAGCACATCTTTATTATCTGAAGGCTCTCTTATCAGTTTAGACGTGTTCTTTGAATATCTCGTTGATTTAGGGGTAATCTGTTAGGATAATTCGTACAAAAATCTGCACACTTTATTTAGGCTAGATATCGAGTCGATAGGTCAATACTAGTAGTCAATTTATTCCTCGTGTTCTATACTCCTTTACTCATTTTACTGCACTACACACGATAGGTGCACTGCCTATCGCACGTTGCTGATAGTAATTAGGTATTCGTTTATATTATCACTTGTCGCACTTGCACGTTACATTCATACACGGCATGTTGATCAGGAATCATCCGATAATTTATAATATACATATATATAGGGACTAATAAGCTATAATCAAGTATATTTAGAAGGAGTATGTTGCTTTTGGTATACTAGGGTTCTTCCCAGATTGTTTAAAAGGTTCCATACCTATGTTTAAATAATATTTGGTAGATGAACATGTTAGTGATCAAAGGTTATATTGAAAATCGGCCAGGCTGCCAATTTCGGACAACAGCACCCGAAGTTCACTTTCGGGCACCATTTCGAGGTCGATGGATTTCGAAGCAGGCCGACCTTAATCAAGTTCTCTATTCATAGAAACTTGAATCAGGGTCGTCCGAGTTGTAGATCGAAAGTTATGCTTAAAATCCTGCATACTGCCAGTTTCGACCGGTTCCACTCGGACAACATCCCTAAATCAAAATCGGGCCAAATTTCGAGGTCAATGGACTTCGCATCGGGCTGACCTTAAAATACAAAAATCATAGATAATCAAGTTGGCTACTCATAAGAACTCGAATCATGGTCGTCCGAGTTGTAGATCGAAGTTGTGCTTAAAATGGTGCAGGCTGCCAGTTTCGGTCGATTCCACTCGGACAACATCCCTAAACTAAAATCGGGCAAAATTTTGAGGTCAATGTTCTTCGAATCGGGCTGACCTTCAAACACAATAGTTATAGATAATCAAGTTTTCTATTCATACGAACTTGAATCAGGGTCGTGCAAGTTGTAGATCGAAAGTTATGCTTAAAATGGTCAAGGCTGCCAGTTTCGGCCGATTCCACTCGGACAACACCCGAAAGTCAGTTTCGGGTGAAATTTTTCGAGGTTAATGGACTTCGAATTCGGCCATACTTAAAGAACAAAAGTTATAGGTGATCACACTGGTTATTCATAGAAAATTGAATCAGGGTCATCCGAGGTTTAGATAAAAAGTTATACTGAAAATCCTGCAGGCTGCCACTTTCGGGCAACAGCAATCGAAAGCAGGCACAATTTCGAGTTAAATGGACTTCGAATCGGGACTAATGTAAAACATAAAAGTTCTAGATAATCAAGCTGGATATCACAGAAACTTGAAGCAAGGCGATTAGAACTCTAAATCGAAAGTTATGCTTAAAATGGTGCAGGGTGTCATTTTCGAACATCTCATGAGACCTATTGATGTACAATAAATATTAAAGTTATGGGCACAATAAAACATGCATATCACGCACGCATGTTTTTATAAGATTTCGTATTTATGGATAAAATAATTATATAGGTCAGGAGTCTAATAAAGGCAAGGAAAAAGCCGAGTGAAGGACAGGGAGTTACAAAACTTGTGAGTATGATATGCAGCATGTCTTTATATGCTTATGTGCTTTCTGATTGATGGTTTCGTGCTATATGGACTAATGTGATTATATGCCACAATGTGCTTTTATCTGCTAAATGTGACTTGTTCAAGATTTATGATATACGTGATATAAAAATAGATGCATGGCATTGCATATGCGTAATAATGAAAGGAGAAACCGTTATGACTGCTACGACTATGGATGATACGATATGGATGCTACGGCATACTTCCCTTCAAATCAGGGGATGATAGTTACTTCCCTTCAAATCGGGGGATGACAGAGTCCTATACAGACACATACAAATATTTACAGTATTGACAGAGTCCCATGTATGGTCGCCGACTGGGCTTACAGCATGAGTCTAGCTAGTCTATAACGGGAGTATCAAAATAAATGGGCATATAGAAATGCATTAATCTAAGGATCATATGAACGATTGTTATGTGAATGATGACCATGTGATTTTAACGGTTACGTGATAAATCGTATAACTGAAAGGTTCATGGCACTAATGAGAATGGACTCACTTCACATGATAGTTTTATTTGTTATTTGATTTACATGTTGCTATCATACTCTAAATAGTTGTCTTCACAGTTGTGTAGATACATAGCAGGCTCACTGAAGCACATCATTAGCTAAAGCATGGATTCAAGGTTGGCCGGCATCGCTCTCCTCATGTTCTCTCCTCTGTTCATCATTAGCATATAGTTTAGAAATAGTACAGACTATAACATTTTGTGACTCGTATGATATGTACTTATATGTACATTATTGTGAAAGGAATTAGACCAGATGTACGTACCCGTTTTTGTTGAAGGAAATAGTTACGAAAATTGTGAAAAACTTTATGTGAATATTTTATAGATGCGTAAAAAGGTAATAGGAAACCGGGCGCTGCATGTAGTGGTATCATAGACTAGGTTTTAGGTTCTGTAGTCGTTTGCATAGAATGTGCATGTTATGGATTGCCCTTTAAACTTTTCTTGCATATATAGGCAAAGGGCAATAGGTGAACCGATGCATGTAGAACAGGATAAACAAACAATAGAGGGAGGAGGGAGAATGACCGTACCTGAATCCCAATCATCACATACAATTAGACAGTACGAACACGAAAGCCTCCTAACAATTCCCCAAGAGCGACGATATGACAAATTGAGGGAAATGGGTGCTGTGGAATTCATGGGTACGACAGATCCTGCTGAAGCAGAGACTTGGTTGAAAAAAACAGAAAGGGTGTTCAATATGATGGAGTGTACACCAGAAGAAAGGTTCGATTATGCGGTCTCACTTTTACAGGGACACGCATATGAATGGTGGGAGACTGTTCCAGATAGCATGACGCAACCTCCAGTGCTGAACTGGGAAGATTTTCTGAGGGAATTTAATGATACGTACATGCCTGAAGTTTACAAGGATCAGAAAGAAAAGGAATTCTTAGAATTGAAATAGGGAAACAGGTCCGTAGGCGAGTATGAGGTGCTGTTTAATCAGCTATCCCGATATGCTCCGCACATGGTTGCTACTGAAGGAAATAAGTGTCGAAGATTTGAAGTAGGACTCCGCTATATGAATAGAAATCATATTACGCCATCAGATACGGAGTCCTATGGGAAATTAAGAGCAGCAGCTATTTGTGCCAAAATATTAGAGATGGAATCTCAAAATTTTCAAAGTAGTAAACGAAGGTCAGGCGAAGATTCATCTAGTGGAAAAATGAAAAAGACGTATGGTTCGTTTAGACCAATGAGTGTTCAAAGTAGCTCCGCAAGGGGCAGTACAGGCGGGCTAAGACCAGCCGGACGGGGTACATATATTTCTCAACAGATACCGACATGTGAACACTTGGGAAGAATCATAGGGGCGTTTGTAGATGGCTTACAGGTGAATGCTTTACATATGGGCAACTTGGGCATTTAGCTAGAAATTGCCCAACATTACGAGCGGAACCGACAGTAGATCAATCAAGAGTTAGTGGACCTTCCACAAATCGTGGAAGGGGAAGAGGCCGAGGACCATATAGTACAGGCTCGGGAAGAGAATATAGGAGGCCAAGCTTACAGACCGCCAGCACATGCCTGAATCTTCACTATGACTCGTGAGGAGGCCAAAGAGGGGTCACACGTAATTACGGGTAAATTATCTATCTGTGATATGAATGCATATGTTTTATTCGATCCAGGTGCCACTCATTCATTCATATAATAAACATTTGCATCTCTATTACCAGATAAACCCAAACCCCTAGAAGAGGAATTGTATGTTCGACTTCCAACGGGCGAAATAGTTATAGTAAACACAGTATACCCAGAATGCACAATTGTTAGTAAAAGGATAGAAATGCGAACAACCCTATTCGTTATTTCTTTAATGGATTTCGACGTAATACTAGCCATGGACTGGTTGTCTAGATATCAGGCGAAGCTTGATTGTTTCAAAAAGAAAATTGAATTGACTCCTTTGGATCAAACAAGGATAGTATTCGAATGAGAAAAGAATGTACGGACAGCACGTCAGATATCAAGCTTAGAGCAACCAAAATGATTAGCAAAGGATGTGAAGGGTACGTGGCATAAGATATAGATATGCAATTATGTGGATTAAAGGTGGAAGATATTCCGGTAGTTTGTGAATACTCCGACGTTTTTCCTGAGGAATTACCGGGATTACCGCCCAATCGAGATACGGAGTTCACTATTGAACTTCAACCTGACACGACGCCAATTTCCATCCCACCGTATCGAATGGCACCAATCGAATTGAATGAGTTGAAAGTGCAGCTGAAATAATTATTAGATAAAGGTTATATACGACCTAGCGTATCGCCTTGGGGAGCGCATGTTCTCTTCGTTGAAAAGAAATATGGGACGCTCAGATTATACATTGATTATCGGCAGTTGAATAAGGTAGCGATGAAAAATAAATACCCGTTGCCTCGCATTGATGACTTGTTTGATCAACTGGAAGGTTCTAGGGTCTTTTCAAAAATCGATCTGAGGTCGGGATACCACCAATTGAAGATCGTAGAAGGTGATATCCCAAAGACCGCTTTTAGGACAAGTTATGGGCATTACGAATTTTTGGTCATGCCTTTTGGACTGACGAATGCCCCTGCAATCTTTATGGCATTGATGAACGATGTCTTCCGATCCTACTTAGACCAGTTTGTGATCGTCTTTATCGACGATATATTGGTATATTCTAAGTCAAAAGACGAGCGCGAACAACATTTGAGGATCGTACTCCAGACCTTACGAGAAAAGAAATTTTATGCGAAACTTTCAAAGTGCAAATTTTGGTTGGATCAAGTGCTATCTGGGGCACGCAGTTTCAGACAAAGGTATCCAAGTCTATCCCAGCAAAATCGAAGCAGTGATCAAATGGAAAAGCCCTAAAAGTGTAGCAGAAGTTTGTAGAGAATTTCTCATTAATAGCAGCCCCAATGACAAAATTATTACGTAAAGGAGCTGTATTAAAGTGGATTGATGAATGTCAAAGGAGTTTCGAAGAACTAAAGGAACGATTAACGACAGCTCCCGTGCTGACTATTCCATCAGGTATCGAGGGTTTTGTAGTTTATAGCGACGCGTCATATCAAGGATTAGGATGTGTTTTAATGCAACACGTGAAAGTAGTAGCATACGCATCCCGACAACTAAAACCGTACGAGACATCTTACCCACCTCATGATTTAGAGTTAGCAGCCGTGGTGTTCGCATTAAAGATATGGCGACACTACCTATATGCTGCAACTTTTCAGATATTTACTGATCATAAAAGTCTGAAATACCTACTGAGTCAGAAAGAAATGAACATGAGACAGAGACGTTGGATCGAACTGCTAAAGGATTACGACTATACTATAGAATACCATCCTGGAAAGGCCAACGTTGTTGCAGATGCATTGAGTCGGAAATCATATAGCATCGTTTCCTGTTTATCAGCACATTCTATGTCGAATCTGATCGACTTGAGGAAGATGAATATCAAAATGAATGCAAGTAATATTGGCCCCAATGTCCTTCGGTGGTGATTCGACCTGTAACGATAGACCGAATTAAACAAGTTCAGCTCAGGGATGAAAAATTAGTTAATGTCAGGACCCGCTGTCCTCGCTACCTATTCTAACGTTCTACTTTGTGCCTAACGATGTGTTAACTTAAAAAGAAACACCAAAAATGCGTATGAAATTTTTCTTTTTCCATTTATGTAATGGAACATTGTTTGATACACGTCAAAAGAATACATGTCAACTTCCTATTTACATGCATGACCTAAATACACGGGAAAATGTGTGACGGCACAGCAAAAGGTTCCTATGCGCCCGGCCTCGCAGGTCGTCATCCATACACACACGTCCACCCCAAAAGCAGCGCGAAGCTTCAAAAGGTCGGCCTTGCCTTCAAAATACGATCACGTACCGTGGTCGCTGGTACCTTACGACACATAACATAAAAGGGTGAGCCGCCGAGGCTCAGTAAGCAGAAACTATGTATGGATGCACGTGCACCTTTTCCCCGCAAAGGCAATCCCCGCCGATGCATGTAACACTCGCAAAGGCGATCCGCGCCGATGCTCATAATAACTCCGCAAAGGCAATCCGTGCCGATGCATATAGTAGACGTACTGGTATCACTCAGGGCCCTCGGCCAACTTACTATGCACCATAAGAGCTCAATATCCATAACATAATTGTGACAGTGACCTACGCTGGGTTGCCTACGCTAGGTTTCCCTAGGTCGCTCATTCCCAGGTCGTCCCCTCTGTCTTACGGTAGCCTACGCTGGTAACCTACTCTAGGATTCCCCCGAGGTCGCTCCTTCCAGGTCGCTCCTTCCGCAAACCGGGCAGTTGCCTACGCCAGTTAACCTACGCTAGCATAGCTAGGTCGCTCTTTCCTGGGTCGCTCCACCTGCCACATTATAATAATAGACGACGCTATACGCCGTCATGGTGTCATAGAAGTCGCCTATGACTCAACTGTGAGTCGACATCAACCACCCATATCGGCAGTTATCCATCGCCTTCCGCGATACATTTTATGTATACTCGACTCGTACTACCCCGAGTGTATCATGCATGCTCATGAATATGCAAGTGCAACTTTTGCGAAAACATGTAATTCATTTCACAGAAGCATATAGTCATCGAGCACAGAGTCACATAATTTAGTCACGTAAGGGAAGTTATGTGTCGCAGTTGAGTTTCTACTTACCTGGCGTCCGTAGATTAACCGCTAACCGGTCTGGTGAATTTCCTAATATTTCGTCCTTTAAACCTAAAAAGGGCATAAAATTAGTGTATAAATTATATTAGTAGACTGCGTAAATTTTTGTTCGAAAATTCTGTCATGAACTACGTTTGACTATACCGAAAATTGACCCTGAAGACACCGATAGGCAAATTATGATCGGGCATTGAAAGAGCCTATGCTCATTGGAATCAGAATATTTTTCTTATTAATTGGTGAAAAAATATTTTTCCTAAAAAGGCGATAGATTTTTTTTTTAATAACTTAAATCGTTTCAATCTAAGGGGTTCAATTCGTGAAGTTACCCTAATTTGTCAGATTTATTTCTAGTTCACAAAGTCTAACATGATTCGCGAAATCATCTACTCTCACACTCGGTTCACGAATTGCTCGCCCTAGTTCGCCAAATAGGGTTTTCGCGGCTTCGCGAGTTTCGCGAATTGTTGCATGGATTCGCCAACTAGCCATGGATTCGCAAAATTCTCCGGCCCTTAATTTGTGAAGTGAGCCAATTCGCCAAATGGATTTGCATACCACGACTTGCGAAGTGGATGAGTTCGCCATCCTTGAAAGGGTTCGCAAAATACCACGTCGCTGGCCGAGTTTGCAAAAGCTACGGATTCGCCATCTTGAAGTTTACCGGGTTCGCAAACTACTGATTCGCCAAATAGAATTCGCGATCTTTATGCCACCATGGGTTCGCGCAGCTTATGTTTTGCGAATTCTTGCCAAACAACTTTTAGTTCGCGATGCATCGACTTAAAGATCAAAAAGTTGCTTTCATTAAGAACACCTTTGAAGACCGTATGAACCTCAGAAACCCTAAAGTTTGTGCTTAACGAAATTACCGAGTTAAACCCAACTCTTCATAGTTAATATTCCCTAAACATGTCCTTAACGAGCTAAACTCACCAAATCAAGCTTAAAGGGTGTTCGTTTAGGGTTTAAAATCGCATCAGCCCCAATATGTGGTATTTTTGTGTCCTAAATCCTAAAATATACTAATTCTTGAACTAAAATCTAAGCATCATGGTTAAAGAAGGATACCTAGTTCGATTTGTGTGGCCTTTCAACTCGTCTTCGCGTTTTCCTTCTTGGCTTGAGCTCTCGGCAGTTCCACTCCAATGGAGTTTTGGGGGTTGAAATGGTCTTTTAGTTGTGTTGTTTATTATTATTATTATTATTATTATTATTATTATTATTATTATTATTATTATTATTATTATTATTATTTGTAGGGGGTGACGGGACTAAGGGACGAAAATATCCCTCTAATTAAGGAGGCTTGCCCTAAGATCATTTTCAATGTTTTTGGCCTAATGTCTTAATTCTAGTCCACTAAAAATCATGGCCCTATTATAGTCCAATCCTTGTGGCCTATTTTCGAAAATTCTAACGTAAATTGGAAGTTACATGGCCCAAATTAAATGCACCATTTTCATCGAATAATTTGAGCACGCATTTCAACACACAAAGTTCACATAATTCAGACGAGCACGGAATATTTGCACGAGATGCACATAATTTACCACGCGAGATCTCACGTAAGTCACATAAGCATGGAATTAACGCACGAAAGGCACATAATTTTAATTAACATTCACGCAAATTTATTGGCCCTACTATTCATGAGGACCCGGGTGCTACATCCCCCCCTTAAAGAGGATTTCGCCCCCGAAATCAACCCGTTTGGAACAATTCAGGATAGTGAACCCTCCCACATATGTTCGTGTATGCACGTGAGTATGAAAATGCAACAAATGCCGGACGCACTTACCAAGAGACAGCATATCAATTAATTCACGTAAATCATGTAATCATCGAGGCACATAGTCACGTAATATCAAGCATACACAACTCAGGTAAGCAACGAAGCACCTAGTCATACAATTTAAGCACGTACATACAAGTTATGTGTTGTAGTTGAATTTCTACTTTGAAACTTACAAAACTAGGACACGTACCCACCTAAACTGAGAATCCTTTTCAAGTTTAATAATACTTAAAATACCTACTAAAACATGCTTTAAATATGATAATAGTTTATACCTTTCCAAGCTAGGTGAGTCCTTCGTTGGTTGGAACTCTTTATTTCTCCTTTGAGAGTTTGTCGAATGTTTCTGATGGTGTGAAGTTTTTCTTCTTTAAGTTTCGATGGTTTTTCTTACCAAATTGGTTTTGAGAGTTTAATGGGTTTTAGGTAGATATTTTAACAAAAGGTATGGTGATGGGACTTGTTCCAACGTGAACTCCCCCCCATTTTAAGGGACTTTGTCTCACATATTAATTTCTCATGGATTGGGCCACATGTTTAAATTTAGCCCAAACTTAAATTTCGCCCAATTTTAACTATGGTCCAATTCCTATTATAAATTGTATTAATTCCTCCATTTTCCTTGCTCTATTGAAATGGCGTGTTCTTCCTTGTTAACTTCGTCAGTGTTGAGGCGATTTTCGAGAAGTCTTTGATGAACTTCCTGTAATAGCCTGCCAAGCCCAGGAAGCTCCGCACTTCTGTTACATTGGTCGGCTGTGGCCAGTTGTCAATTGCTTCGATTTTGCATGGATCCACCGAGATTCCCGCTCCAGAGACGATGTGTCCCAAGAATGCTACCTTGTCCAACCAAAATTCGCACTTTTTGAATTTGGCATACAATTTCTTTTCTCGGAGGGTCCCAAGCACTGTCCTCAGGTGCTCCTCGTGTTCATCCTTCGTCCTTGAATAGATAAGGATATCATCTATGAACACGATTACAAATTTATCAAGGTACGACTTGAACACCCGGTTCATTTGGTCCATAAAGGACGCCGGCGCGTTAGTCAACCTGAAAGGCATGACTAGAAACTCAAAATGCCCATATCTGGTACTGAACGCAGTCTTAGGAATATCGTCTTTCCGAATCTTCAGCTGATGGTATCCCAACCGCAAATCAATCTTAGAGAACACCGTGGCACCTTGTAATTGATCGAAGAGGTCGTCTATTCTGGGTAGAGGATACTTGTTTTTGACTGTCAGCTTGTTCAGCTCCCTATAGTCTATGCACAGCCGCATCGAGCCGTCTTTCTTTCGCACAAATAAGACTGGCGCACCCCAGGGAGAAAAACTTGTTTGGATGAACCCTTTTTGCAGAAGCTCGTCTACCTGTTCCTTCAGCTCCTTTAGTTCAGTCGGTGCTAACCGGTACGGAATCTTGGATACCCGGTGCTGCTCCCGGTACCAGGTCAATTGTGAACTCAATCTCTCTATCCGGTGGTAGTCCTGGCAAGTCTTCCGGAAATACATCTGGGAATTCCTTAATTACGGGTACATCTTCAAGCTTTGGGGAGGAGTCTTCTTCCGTTTTTAGTGCAAACACAAGGTATCCTTCGCATCCTGGCCTTGATGAACCCGATAGATTTTTTTTTTAATAACTTAAATCGTTTCAATCTAAGGGGTTCAATTCGTGAAGTTACCCTAATTTGTCAAATTCGTTTCTAGTTCACGAAGTCTAACATGATTCACGAAATCATCTACTCTCACACTCGGTTCGCGAATTGCTCGCCCTAGTTCGCCAAATAGGGTTTTCGCGGCTTCGCGAGTTTCGCGAATTGTTGCATGGATTCGCCAACTAGCCATGGATTCGCAGAATTCTCCTGCCCTTAATTTGCGAAGTGACCCGATTCGCCAAATGGATTTGCATACCACGACTTGCGAAGTGGATGAGTTCGCCATCATTGAAAGGGTTCGCAGAATACCACGTCGCTGGCCGAGTTCGCAAAAGCTACGGATTCGCCATCTTGAAGTTTACCGGGTTCACGAACTACTGATTCGCCAAATAGAATTCGCGATCTTTATGCCACCATGGGTTCGCGCAGCTTATGTTTTGCGAATTCTTGCCAAACAACTTTTAGTTCGCGATGCATCGACTTAAAGACCAAAAAGTTGCTTTCATTAAGAGCACCTTTGAAGACCGTAGAAGTTGCTTTCATTAAGAACACCTTTGAAGACCGTAGAACCTCAGAAACCCTAAAGTTCGTGCTTAACAAAATTACCGAGTTAAACCCAACTCTTCATAGTTAATATTCCCTAAACATGCCCTTAAAGAGCTAAACTCACCAAATCAAGCTTAAAGGGTGTTCGTTTAGGGTTTAAAATCGCATCAGCCCCATTATGTGGTATTTTTGTGTCCTAAATCCTATAATATACTAATTCTTGAACTAAAATCTAAGCATCATGGTTAAAGAAGGATACCTAGTTCGATTTGTGTGGCCTTTCAACTCGTCTTCGCGTTTTCCTTCTTGGCTTGAGCTCTCGGCGGTTCCACTCCAATGGAGTTTTGGGGGTTGAAATGGTCTATTAGTTGTGTTGTTTATTATTATTATTATTATTATTATTATTATTATTATTATTATTATTATTATTATTATTATTATTTGTAGGGGGTGATGGGACTAAGGGACGAAAATATCCCTTGAATTAAGGAGGCTTGCCCTAAGATCATTTTCAATGTTTTTGGGCCTAATGTCTTAATTCTAGTCCACTAAAAATCATGGCCCTACTATAGTCCAATCCTTGTGGCCTATTTTCGAAAATTCTAACTTAAATTGGAAGTTACATGGCCCAAATTAAATGCACCATTTTCATCGAATAATTTGAGCACGCATTTCAACACACAAAGTTCACATAATTCACACGAGCACGGAATATTTGCACGAGATGCACATAATTTACCACGCGAAATCTCACGTAAGTCACATAAGCACGGAATTAACGCACGAAAGGCACATAATTTTCATTAACATTCACGCAAATTTATTGGCCCTACTATTCACGAGGACCCGGGTGCTACAGTTAAGATTGCTCATAAAGTGAAATAAGGACTAGGGAAGTCTTTTAACATAGAGAATGATGGAATTTCGACGATAAATGACCGACTATGTGTTCCCGATGTTGACAGTCTGCGGCAGGAAATAATGGAAGAAGCACTGCCCCTTATGCTATGCATCCGGGCAGCACAAAGATGTATCGGACCCTTAAATTTCACTATTGGTGGCTAAGAATGAAGAAGGACGTGGCCGAATACGTACTGAAATGCCTAACGTGTCAAAAGGTTAAAGCTGAACACCAAGCGCTCGTGGGTAAATTACGTCCCTTACACATACCTGTTTGGAAATGGGAGCGAATAGTGATGGATTTTCTATATGGTTTTCCTCCAACAGCTAAGAAAACTGATGTCGCGTGGGTAATTGTTAACAGACTTACGAAATCAGCTCACTTTTTGCCATTTTGATGGGGGTCGACGTTAGAATATTTAGCGAAAAGATATATTAATGAGATAGTTCGACTTCACGGGGTACCCATTTCCATCGTGTCTGATCGTGATCCCAGATTTACTTCCAGATTTTTGGGGGAGTTAACGAGAAGTATGACGTATCCATGCACTCACGAACCCAACCATCAACGAGGTGAAAAGTCATACCTTCAAGTATTACAAGGATGAAGTCCCAATCATCCCTTGTAATTTTCCTTCGCCAAGTAAAAACTTGTAGTGCCACCGGCGGAAGGAGATTTTTACGCTTGTAGCCGTAATAAATCTCTTGCGCAAGTAATATATTGTCACTAATCTTACGCCCCCGGACAGTTTGTACGGGAATCAAAAGACCTGAGGAGGGACCGTATAGATCACATTGCAACACGAAATGGGTCTAAAATTCTGTGGCTCTTTGAGGTGCCTCCACCGATGATGCTTTTTTCAAATATATCGGCAGTTGCATGCATGCCTCTCCACTGTATCTTTAATCTTATTCTCACAAAAAAAGAAAAAACAAAAGAAATTGATTTTCTAGTCATCTCAGGACATAAGAATACCTATTCCGAGCATTTGGACTAGAAGAGCGATTTGATGCAAGATTCATGTCATAAAAAAAATGAACATTCAATACATAAAAAATAGTATATTCTGTATATATCTGTCTATTTAATCACTGAATTTAGCTCTGTCGCTAAGCTCGTTAAAGGAGTTCGAAAGATTCTGAAGCCTGGCGACGAACTCAATGAGCAAGGAAGTAAACGTCGCGAGGGACAAGGCGCTCGCGCTCTCATAAGTGCGCACTTCTCGCTCGTTCAAAACAACAGTCGTTTCGCCGATGAATGAAAGGCGCGAAGGCCACATGCTCTGCTGCCTGAGCATTCCTCCTCCTTCCTCTCCGTATTCACACTGCGAACCCAATATGTTGATGCTCGTTTGATGATCAACGGTTTTCGGGGTCTGAGCTGTTGGTTTTGACGACTCGTTGCTGAGCGAGTTTATTACAACTGCCTCTTTCTCCTGATGCAGAAGCAGTTCAGATGGTTCTGGCAATAATGATCTGCGCTTTTCGTTCGGTTCCCAGCTTTTCGCGTTCACCAAAAGGTAAGATTTCTGGTCGATCATCATCTGCAAGTCCTCTGCTGCGTCGTGGACTTGCTGGAGAAGATCGTCTCCGAGATTGCTCAGTTTCTCCATCTTCTCAATTTTATCGCCGAGCAGACGCAAAACTTTAGCTCCTTCGATTCCGACTCTCTGAATCTTTTCCTTGAAGACGTGCCTAAGCTCAGACGACGACTGTATTTCAGAGAGTATGCAGCCGTGCATGGCCATCAGCATAAATGCGCAATGCCTAAGAGCGCCACTAACTTTGACGTATTCACTCCATGGATAATTAAACATTTTGTAGCGCCCGTGTGGCGGCTCCCATACCGCAAAACCCAACTGTAGGAAAAAATAGTTAGTTCGTTTTCGGCAATTGCCTTTTCGAAGGGCAATTTTTACCTATACTATTACTGCGTAGTTAATGCATGCATACATACCAACGTCTCCTCTTGGCTAGTGGACTCAATTGCTGCCCTATATCCTTTGTACAGAGGATCATCGGAGGCCTGATATAGTAATATCTTGGAAGGAATCCTTGCGTACTCGACACACTGCAGATACATGCTGACGCAACCTATACGTACGTACGAAGGAAGAAACCACGCTATAATACTATACGTTATTTCTTCTCTTCATAGCTACTAAATAAATGCTTGCTAGCAATCAGTGATTGGATTTACTTGGGTGGCATGCATACCTTCTAGAGAAGAAGCAACTCCCCTGAAATTTTTGACCACTAGCTTGTGCAAGTCCTCTCCGGCCCAAATGGGATAAACGCATACGTTTATCAGCAGGCAAACGCCAGCCCCAACAGCTATCAGAAGCAATCGGGAAAAAGCCGTGTGGGCGAAATGAGAAGTCCCAGATACCAATACGATGCAGAATGTCAACAAGAACACTCTGAACCCATATTCGTATTGCTTCATTGCTGGATACAACTTCAAATAGCTAGCCAAAAATCCTATATTGATAACAATGATGAAGTTAGTAGCTGCCTTCTCATGTTTGGAGACAGTTAGTTCTGTCTCGAAAACTATTGTTAACCTGCAATAAAAATGCTGATCACAACGACAACTTCTTGGAGTTTTCCCGCCATCACGGACAACTCTGCGATCCCTAGAGACAGTGCCCCCGCGGAAAAAGTCCCCAATGCACGATTAAACCCTTTGTTAAAGGTAGCCCCTATTATAGAAGAATCATCAGATCAGTTGTAATGTAACCCAAAACAGGCCAAGATTGTTGAAGAAAGTAGGAATCAGCTTACCAATGCTGAACTCAAACACGACAACAACAGTGAGAATAGCCCAGATCGAATACTCTGAGATGTAAGACAATGGCTCTTTGAAGAAGATGAGCACGGAGACGAGGGACAAGGCGGCGCCCATTTTGGCAGCAAAGACCACTTTTCTCGGGTCGGATCTTCCCATCTCGTAAGCTTTCGCCGCAGACCCCTTGACATACTTCCACCTCTCAAGCGTAATTCTGTGAAGCCTACGCAAACAACCCTCGTGCGTAATGGGATACTCGTCATTCAAATCTGCGTACAACGATCCTGAAAGCAGCCTTTCCTTACCTCTCTCGGCAAAGCTTTGCCCTAAAGATCCGAAATTCGCAGCCATTTTAGGAGAAGGATCTCATCTCACTGGAGGAATTAGAGATGTTTTTTTGGTTCTCGATTCGGATGTTGCATGCCATACAACGCCGTGGTGGTGGCATCATTATAATTAATTTTTGTTTTATGTGTTTCGTACAGCACGATTTTGTTTCTGGTAATTTTCCCAACGTATACGGATCTCGCTCGTCATCTTCATTCGTTCCCCAATGCTGCGTTCACTTTTATTGATTGGAAAATATAAGATATAATTATGTTTGGATTATTTAGCACGTTAGTTATCCAAAGACATGTTCACTTTATAATATATAATCTAAGTATTATTTGTAATTACAAAAGTAACCTTTAACTCATCACTACATAGTTTTAAAATAAATTATTCTTATGAATGTCGAAAAATATAAGATATGCATATCAGTTTAATCACCATGAAATAAAGAATAAATTGGTGTTGTTTATTTATTTTTATCATATAAATTACATGAAATAAAGATGAATTTATGATATGGTGGTATAAGGGTACTATAGTCTTTTCATAATAATAAGATTTGAATTAGTTGTCTTGGCCCAACCCATCGGAATAATTAAACCGGGCTTGATTGATTATAAGAACGGGCCGATGATTTATTGCGGGCTTTAATACGCGCACTTTATTTACAGTGAACGATATTACATTGGATATCTAGCTCTTTATCCTACTTTATCAATGAAAGTAAACACACCCCAAAGGGAAAAGTGCAGTAGGACAAGTTGTGCTTCCGTGGAAAAGTAGCTATTTTTGGGTCCACGAAAAAAAACATATGATGAATTTTGAGGATTGGGATAGAAGCTAATGAGAATGGGGTTCACTAGGGATGGCAATGGGACGGATCCGGATCCGGACTCGCCCCTAATGGGCCGGGTATTTTCAAAATAATCGGGTATGGGACGGGTAATGGATTTGAATTCTTCTACCCGGCCGGGTCCGAGGCGGGTCCCAAGTCTGGCCAAACTCGCCCCGAGACCCGACCCGAAACCCCCCCCCCCCCCCCGAAAATATATATATTATAATTCACTTCATAACTAAGTTATATAGTATTATTGTTAATATTCTGAATAAAAATATGTTGGTCTAATGGTAGAGGTTTGATATTACAAAGGTAAGGTTGTGGTTCGAATTTCAAGCAATGCATTTCTCTATTTTATCTTTTAAAAAAGAAAAAAAGAAAAAATAATATATTCGGGTCTGGCGGGTCAGACCCGGTTCGTTCGGGTCCAGCCCGAGGCGGGGCGGGTCCCGGGTCCGCTATAAATAATCGGGTCGGGTCCCGGGTCCGGCCAAACCCGACCCATACCCAGCCCGTTGCCATCCATAGGGTTCACTACTAATTACAAGGAAACATACGATAGTGAGAAGAAAGAATAAACTAATAATAGTATCTGGCAATGCGACTATATATGGATGGGCTAACATCAAGATGTTGAAACCGGTTCGAATGACACCAGAAATTTTAATGGTTAACCGTTATAAGATCTGAGTTAAATCAATAACTTATATTAATGTCATTATTAGTTCATAAAATATAAAGGCCTTAAACTCTAACATACATATATACCCAATGGAAGTGTAGGGTTTTTATCAACGAATTTTGCCCGACGCATAACTTGGTGAGTGATGTTTTGAATAGTTAAAAATTTTTGGTTAAGTATTTTTTTCGTCCCGTAACTAAAGGGTGATAGAATTGTAGGGACACGTATTTTAGTCGTTGGCAAAATAGGGACATTAACTTAGATAAAATGGCAATTTAGGGATATTATTGGACCCGACCCTGTATTTTGACCCAAACCCGCTGATTAGACATGCCCAAATTCGACCGTAACCGGCGGCTGAAACCGTCAACCGCCGGTTACGGAACCGCCGGTTACGGTAACCGTAACCGGCACCAACCGTAACCGGCAACCGTAAATTTCCGGTTACGGGGCGGTGGGTCATTTCGACCAACCGCCAACCGCCGGTCGAAAACCGCCGGTTACACGGTTAACCGGCGGTTAGATTTTTTAAAAAAAAAATTCAAAATTAAAGTTTTAAAAGAACCGCCATTTGAAATATTAAAAAAAATAAAGAAAAAATAAAAAAAAGGAATAGAGCCGTTGTAACCGGCGGTTAACCGGGCCAACCGCCGGTTAGGGTGGCCAACCGCCGGTTACAACGGCTCCAAAAAGCTTTTTTCCTACTAAAACCCCACGCCACCCCACCACCACGGCACCACCACAGTCTCTACTCTCTAGCTCTCACTCTCTCTCTCTCAATCTCTGTCTCTCTCGCTCTCTATCTCTCTCAGTCCCAATCTCTCTCGCTCTCTATCTCTCACTCTCGTCTCTCAGTCCGCCACCAGCCACCCACCGGGCACCGGCCACCACTACTGCCCTCCGCCGCGCCGCCGAGCACAACTGCGCCATCACCACCGCCGGCACCACCATCACCACCGCCGCCCCACCACCACCGCCGCGCCCCCCACCACCGCCGCGCCCCCACCACCACAGCTACGCCACCGTCGCCGCCGCCCACCCCCACCGCAGCGCCATCACCACCGCCGCGCCCCCCACCGCCATGCCACCACCACCACCGCCGCCCCACCACCACCGCCGCGCCCCCCACCACCACAGCTGCGCCACCGTCGCCGCCGCCCTCCCCAACCGCAGCGCCGCCACCGGCCACAGCCGCGACCCGCGCCGCCACCCACCTCCGCCGCGCAACCACCACCGCACCACCACCGCCGCCGCCACGCCGCCGCCGCCGCCACGCCTCCACAGCCCAGCCGCGACCCGCCCACAGCACAGCCGCGACCCGCGCCGCCACCCGACACCGCCGAGTCCGACTGTCCGAGTGCCGCGCCGCAATCATACTCGACGGGCTTCGGTTTGATCCGGTAGTCGGCGAGGCCGTTGGGAGCATGACTACCAAGTGGCTCAAATATTTTTTTGAGTTACCGGATATCTTCATTATAGCGAAGATATTGGATCCGAGATGGCGTTTAGATGGTACGGGTAGACTACTAGAGTGCTACTATACGAAGGTATCGTCGGGCAGAGTAGTCGATAGCATTTGTTGGCAGAGCGTACTCGATCGAGCGCATGGCTCTTTAAAGGATCTCTTTAAAGAGTATAAGCCCGATTTTGGCCACGACTCGTCTCGATCGGGATCGGGGCGCGGTCAATCTAGTTCTACTAGTAGTCGATCTTCACGATTAGCTGACTACTACGACATCCTCAACGCAAACAAGCGTCCAAGGTCCTCCCAAAACCCCTACATAGAACTCGATAACTTTATGTCGACGACTTTTGAGTTCGAGGACGAAGATGAGTTCAACGTCCTTAGACGGTGGTCGAGGGTGTCGCCAACATATCCAACGTTGGCGAGGATCGCTCGGGAGATCCTTGCCGTCCCGGTCTCGACCGTCGCGGTGGAGCATGCTTTTAGCATGGGCGGTTTGACCTTGAGCGAGAAGCATTCGAACTTGAGTGTCGACAACCTCGAGTACCAATGTCTTCTCGACGATTGGACTCGAGCCGAGTATCGCACACAAGATTCGCGTGCCAGCGACTCGCCCGACGACCTTTTCGAGGATACCACCGGCACGGAGACAAGCGGCGGCAACGGTGGCGACGGCGAGGATTATTAGAGGCATTCGGCGAGGCATGGACTCCACATCAACAAACAAGTCCGAAAAAAGATAAGTATCCAACTCTTATATTTTTTTGCGTACAAATATTTTTTTATGTTTATATTGCTAACTAATGAATTGTTATTTTCAGGTACTAATTTATTTGAACAAGCCTAACGACGAAGCCCGAAAAAGATAAGTATCCAACTCTTATATTTTTTTGCGTACAAATATTTATTATGTTTGTTGGCTAACTAATGAATTGTTATTTTCAGGTACTAATTTATTTGAACAGGCCGATTACGACGAGTCACGACGAAGCCCGAAAAAAGATAAGTAAATATTTGTATAATTACTTCTTGTTCTTTTTTTAAAATTAAACTTATAATGTAAATCATGTTTATGCATTTTTTTATAGGGAACAAGATTACGAAGAAGAGGGGTTTCGGTAAGTGCAAGTAAGTTAGCAACGTGTGATCTCCGGATGCTTTGACGGATCATAATTGATAGTTGATTCGTTAAGGCTCCTGAGATCATACGCTGCTTTCTCGCCTACACTTGCGGAAGCCCGACCGAAAAGTCGAAGAATCGTGGCTTCGCCCGTGATGGGCTTCAACAGGTGCAGGCGTCGGGCCGGGTGCGTTAGGTAACTTTCGCTTAGGACTTGGGAGTTGTGAGTTCGGCGCCTGCACCTGTTGCAGCCTTTCTCGGACGAAGTCCCGAAAGAAGACCGATTTAATTTACATTTATGTATTGTATTGTAATTGATTAATTAAAATTGTGTAATACAATACAAGTTCTTTGTAAAATGTAATTTTTTTTGTAATTGTCTTCCAAATTATATAGTAGATTTCGATACATAATTCGATTTGACCAAATAATATATCAAACTTTACACAAACACTAAAATTTAAATATTTTAAAAAGAAAAAAAAACCGGCGGTTGAAACCGCCGGTTAACAGTAACCGGCGGTTGGTCTAACCGTCAACCGGGGGCGGCTAACCGGCAACCGCCCCCGGCCGGTTAGACGGCGGTTAGTCCGATGGACTAACCGCCAACCGCCGGTTACCAACCGCCGGTTACGGTTAACCGGCACCGGCGGTTGGGCAAGTCTACTGCTGATCTGGCGCTCGACCCGCTGACATGTGCTCTTGAAAGGCTCGAAACGTGGGCCCCATCACAAAAATTGCTAACATGGCGCCAAAAAATAAAAAAAAATAGAAGACCCAAGCCCCACCATATTAAAATAAAAATTAATTAAAAATGGTTTCATATTCCTCGTATTAAACTAAAAATTAATTAAAAAAATCGATTCATCTTCCTCGTCTCCACCCTTCCTCGTCAATCACCGTCACTTCTATTCCACCTCCTCCTCCGCCGGTACCTCCCCGAGCCACCACCAGTGCAGTGCTGTCACCATCCCCAGAGCCGTCACCACCACCGCCGCCAGTGCCACCACCACCCATGAACCACCTCCCAAGCCGTCACATCAACTCCTCCGTCGTCACCTACCCACCACCCACGACATGGGCATCATCGATTTTATGAATTTGGTTTCAATTATCACAGCCCACCGTGATCGATTAGGTGCTGAAGATCTATGTCATCCTCGACGGTGACCACTGCAACCACCCATCACGACCGCTCTCAAACCCCCGAAACTTCATTCCTGCCTTCGGCGTAGCCTTTTGGTGGTGAGTTTTGGGTGATTGGGCTGGTTTTGCGGTGGTACTGCTCCGATTCACTGCCACCGATGCAATTATCGATTTTTGACTTGGTGAGGGTATGCCGAACTAGTGGGCAAAATTGGTGGGTTTTAGCCGGATTACGGTTGTTGAATGGTTTTGGCCGTGAGCATACCCTTGAGCAGTGAGCTGTATTCGATGTTTTGAGAAGAGAAACTATGGAGAAGATGATGAATAGTGCACCGAGAGAAACGATGGGAGCTATTTTCACTTTTTTTTATTATGTAGCGCCACATCAACGATTTTTATGACGTGGCACCACCTCGTAATTTTTAATGACTAGTCGAGTCTTTAATCACACATGTTAGGGGGTCGGGCACCACGTCTGTGGGTTTGGGTCAAATACAGGGTCGGGTCGTATAATGTCCCTAAATTGCCCTTTTTTAAAGTTAATGTCCCTATTTTGTCAACTAAAATACATGTCTGATAGAGTGATAATTTACGTAATATTTAAGCTGCTTCTATTCAAAACTTTAGCATATATTATGCCAAATTATTATTATAGGTTTGGTTTTATAAATAACGATTATTGAGGTCCAATCCATTTGCAATGATCGAAGCCCAAAGGTGTCAAACTCTATCTGGAACCAAAGCATCTTTAGAAATGGTGGAGCCTACAAGTACAATCATAGAGCCACATACGTAGATGAGAGATGAAGCAAGAATTAAAATCACTATAATATCACTTTCACACAAGGAGTCGAACTCACACACTGCTCGAGGAAGAGAAAAACCAGAAAAGAGATACACATAACTGATCTTAGGCTGCTCGATGTATCGCTTTGTCTCTGAAGGAAAATGATTTTGAAGACTAAAGCAAGATATTAAGACGGCCACAAGATTTCCATGTTGAAATGAGAGATGAAGGATTGAAAGGGATAGTCGAAGATGCATTCACAGAACGTCTCTCACGCTCTATAAATACACAGCCCATGGATAGATCGAGGGGGAGAGTTTTCAGAGATCTTGAGTCCTGTCACTAGGAACTTCGAGTTGGTTCCTGTACTTTATTTTTCAGATTTTGTCAAGTTCGCAAATTCGTGTGGTTTTATTTCACAGTTCAAGAGTCACTAGTTAATTATCATTATCTTTGGTCCAATCCCAAGATAGTCCTTATTTCGTTCATTGGGGCTTCTTCGTCACTTATGTCAGAACAATTCGTTTCTTACGTATTATGTTTGTGTTGATATATTATTAAAACAGATTTGAATCATATCTGTTATTGTCGAGTTTATTAATTTAAGTTATATCACAGTTCTGAAAATTGAGCCGTGTGTTAGTTGGTATATTTCTTCACTGAGATTACTCACGAATGTTTCCATCGGGTTCGTCCACTCAGGATTAAGCCAATCCATCTACTCATTTACGAGGTTCCGTACGCTCGTTAGAGGAAAAAAAATCACACAGGTCCTAAGTTTATTTTCGATCTATCCAATATGCCTATTAATTTCACCTCTGCTTGATTTATGTTTAGCGACTATCATTTTATTATGGTTACTTTCGAACTTTTATTTTGCACCTAAGCTTTGCCAACAAATCCCCCCTTATTGTTATTATTATTATTATTATTATTATTAACATTATTATTATTATCCTTATTATTATTATTATAAATATTATTATCGATCGAGTTTGAAGTTAGAAATAAATCAACCATTTTCCCTGTGGAGACGATCCCTATTTTCGCTATACTCATATTTAGTGAATAAGGTTATAAATTATATTTTTGGCCGTTTTTGACGCGACCAAATTTTGGCGCCGTTGCCGGGGAAGGTGGTGTCCATTGATTTACTTCTATTTTTAATTCGATTTTTTTGTTCTAGTTTATGCCCCGATCTTCTCGAACAGGTATACTAATATTTGATCCAGAAATCGAGAGGACCGCGAGGGCGAATCGAAAGGCAAAAAGGCAAACTGATTTGACTATATCAATATCCAGCACGGGATCCGAACAGGAATTTTCAGCAAGCGACATGGAGGAAACCGAACAGCAACAACCACTCCGTCTTACGTTGAGGGATATGGCTACGCCGGATGTTAATCAACGGCCGCTTTGCATCGAATTTTCCATTCTTCAAACACCTTTCGAGTTAAAATCAGGGTTAATTCACTTACTTCCTACTTTTCATGGTACCGCTGGTGAGGATCCGCACAAACATTTGAATGAATTTCACATGGTTTGCTCAACCATGAACCCAAACGGGGTCCCCAAAGATCAGATAAGTCTTCGTGCATTTCCATTCTCGCTGGCCGATCATGCAAAATACTGGTTATACTACTTACCATCGGGTTCGATTACAACGTGGGCCGAACTTAAAAAACAATTCCTTGCAAAATTTTTCCCTGCATCTCGTGCCGCAAACATTCGTAAGGAAATCTACAGGATTCGACAATGGACCGGAGAGACTCTGCACGAATACTGGGAGAGCTTCAAGTGGTTGTGCGCAAGCTGTCCATATCATCAAATTTCTGAGTTAACGCTTATCCAATATTTCTACGAAGGATTGCTACCCATGGAGAGAAACATGATTGACGCAGCAAGTGGAGGAGCGCTGGTCGATAAAACGGCAGACGAGGCTCATCGGCTTATCTCAAGCATGGCTACAACTGCGCAACAATTTGGAGCACGTCAAGACATAGGCCAACAAAGGATGTATGAGGTAAATACTACTTCGTTTGAGCAAAAATTAGATTCGGTAACGTCTCTTGTGGAAAAACTTGTGATTGGAAAAACGAGTCAGGTAAAGGCTTGTGGTATATGTACATTTGGTGGACATGCAACAGCGAATTGCCCTTCACTTCAGTTTGATCCTCGCGAGCAAGCCAATGCAATTGGAGGATACACAGGACCATCTCAGAGACGCTATGATCCATACTCAAGTCAATACAATCCCGGATGGCGTGACCACCCAAATCTGAGTTATGAAAATCAAACGCCAGGATTCAAGCAGCAAGCACCAAGGCCACCAAATCCCCCACAACAAGCCGCACCATCAAAACCAGGTATGTCTTTGGAGGATATTGTTAAGAATTTAGCAACTAGTACTGCCAATTTTCAACAGGAAACGCGATCGAGCACAAAGAAACACGCTCAAGCATGCACAATTTAGAAAGGCAAGTATCTCAATTCGCAGCACAAATGGGTCAATTGCAGAACGAGAAAGGAAAACTCACAACGAGGGCCCATCAAAAACTCCTAGTATTGATAAGCGAAAAGACAATGGAAAGAAGGTAAGTAATGATTCTTTTTTTGATAAACCTAATATTGTCATTCCTCCACCTTTTCCTGGAAGGCTAGCTAAAGCGAAAAAGGAGGAAGAAGAAAAGAGTATAATGTACATCTTCAGCAAAGTCGAGATCAACATTCCACTTTTGGATGCTATCAAGCAAATCCCACGCTACGCAAAGTTTTTAAAGAAAATGTGCTCGAACAAAAGGAAACACAAAGCCGAAGGAAAAATCCTAGTAAGTGATAATGTTTCCGCTGCGCTTCAACGAAAACTTCCCCAAAAATGTAAGGACCCGGGTATGTTTGCTATCTCAGTTACTATAGGCAAGAGAAAAATAAATAATGCCATGTTAGACTTAGGAGTGTCAATCAATGTTATGCCATTATCGTTGTTCAATGAGATGAGTATTGGACCTCTTAAGTGCACTGATATTTGTATTCAATTAGCAAATAGGTCCATTATTTATCCCGAAGGATTGGTTGAAGATGTGTTGGTAAAATGTGGTGAATTCATTTTTCCTGCTGATTTTTATATAGTAGACATGGGTGATGAACATGCACTAGATTCTGCTGTTATTTTATTAGGTCGATCATTCATGAAAACAGCTAAAACTAAGATAGATGTTGATTCAGGAACTCTTACTTTTGAGTTTGATGGTGAAAAACTCACTATGAATGTGTTTGATGCTATGAAATATCCTGACAACGCTGAATCCGTTAGTATGATAGATACATTTGTTCGAGATGATTTTGAGCGTAATTTCACTAACGAAACACTCGACTTTGTGATTAAGAATAACAAAACAGAAAATGAATTGCATTTTGAAGTGGACGAAAATATCAGAGACGCGCTCATGACTTTACACGCACTTCCGGTAGTTCACGATCAATCAGGTAAGAACACTTTTTCACTACCCATTTCTAACGCAAAAATTGTTCCTTCTATAGAACAGGCACCTACATTGGAGTTGAAGGATCTACCAAAACATCTCAAGTATTGCTATTTGGGAGATGAAGAAACGTTGCCAGTCATTATTGCAAATGACTTGACCGCTGTCCAAGAAGAGAAATTAACACGCGTTTTGAAGGAGTACAAGAGCGCGATAGGATGGACTCTGGCCGACATCAAAGGGATCAGCCCCTCTCGATATGCATGCACAGGATCCTACTTGAGTCAGATTCTAAGCCGATACGGGAGCCACAACGCAAATTCAATCCGGCCATGAAAGAGGTAGTTATGAAAGAAATAATTAAATTATTAGATATGGGGATATATTTCCAATATCAGACAGCCAATGGGTAAGTCCAGTTCATGTAGTTCCTAAGAAATATGGTTTCTCACTCGTAAAAAATGACAAAAATGAATTGGTACCAATGAGACTACAGACGGGTTGGCGCATGTGCATTGATTTTCGTAAGTTGAACGTGGCTACACGAAAGGATCATTTTCCGCTACCTTTCATTTATCAAATGCTAGAAAGACTGGCAGGTAAGTCTTTCTTTTGTTTCCTCGATGGATTTTCTGGTTATTATCAAATTATCGTAGCACCCGAGGATCAAGAGAAAACTACTTTCACATGTCCCTTTGGTACGTTTGCATATCGTCGCATGCCTTTTGGTTTATGTAATGCTCCTGGTACATTTCAACGATGCATGATGAGTATATTTTATGATTTAATCGAAACTTGCATTGAAATATTCATGGATGATTTCACTGTTTATGGATATTCATTCGATCATTGCCTTGATAATCTAGTCAAAGTTCTCAAACGATGCATTGATAAAAATCTTGTGCTTAACTATGAAAAATGTCATTTTATGGTTAAAGAAGGAATAGTTCTAGGTCATGTAGTTTCATCTCGAGGAATTGAGGTAGACAAGGCTAAGGTGGATTTGATATCTAATTTGCCATACCCCACTAATGTTCGAGAAATTCGAAGCTTTCTTGGTCATGCAGGTTTTTATAGGAGATTTATTAAGGATTTCTCAAAAATCAGTCAACCGATGTCAAGACTACTTCAGAATGACGTACTGTTCAATTTCGGGGACGAGTGCAAAGAGGCGTTTAACAAGCTAAAGTTGTTACTCGGCACCTATTATTCAACCTCCAAACTGGGAGTTATCGTTTGAGCTCATGTGCGATGCGAGCAAGTACGCTGTCGGAGCTGTACTTGGACAAAAGTTCGGAAAGAAGAGCCACGTCATATATTATGCTTCAAAGACGCTTGACTCGGCACAATGCAACTACACCACAACTGAAAAAGAGCTTTTATCTATTGTTTTTGCATTTGATAAGTTTAGATCTTATTTGTTGGGATCTAAGGTTATTCTGATCATGCAGCTCTAAAATATTTGTTGTCGAAGGAGTCAAAACCGCGCCTAATACGATGGATGTTATTACTTCAAGAGTTTGATTGGGAGATCAAGGATCGCAAAGGCGTGGACAACTCTGGGCGTACCGTACTGCTTTTAAAACTCCAATCGGAATGTCGCCATATCGCCTAGTTTTTGGTAAGATGTGTCATTTACCTGTTGAAATTGAACATCGTGCTTTTGGGCAGTGAAACAGTGCAACATGGAGGCCACAAAAGACGGTGAAGGGCGAAAATTTCAGCTACAGGAACTTGAAGAAATTCGCCTAGAAGCCTATGAGAATGCAAGAATGTACAAGGAACGCACGAAGCAATTTCACGACAAACTCCTACATAAAAAAGAATTCATGGTAGGTCAAAAAGTTCTCCTTTACAATTCAATGCTGAAATTCATGCCAGGTAAGCTCAAATCTCGTTGGATGGGACCATATATTGTTAAAAATATTTTTCCAAACGACGTTAATGAAATTGAGTGCATATCTACTAACAAGTGTTTCAAGGTAAATGGTCATAGGCTTAACCGTATTTTGAGAATGCTTTTATGGCTTGCGTGGAAGAGGTCAAGCTGCGCCCACCCATTTATGCTTGACGTCGAAGACGGAAACTACGTCTAGCCAAAGACGTTAAAGAAAAGCGCTTATTGGGAGGCAACCCAATATTATCCAATTTTATTTTGTTTTTGCACTATTTCCATTTTATCTATGTTTTCAATGATGATTAAGCAGGTTTTCTCTCGGCTCAGTATGCTACAAGATCTCACTAGGCTCTGGAACAAATATCCTCTCGCTCGAAATTTCTCCACGACTCCATCACTGTCAGGGAAGTTTTATTTTCAATATCACTTCTTCACATCTACTTTGAAATTTTAAAAGGAAGTTTAGGGTGAAAATCTTTAGACTTTAGCTACTATTTTTCATTAGAATTCTACATTGAGGACAATGCAGAGTTTAGGTGTGGGGGAGATTTCACATGTTAGTTGATGAACACATATCCTGTCTCAAGCAAACCGATGTGCACTAATTAGAACATGAGAGAAACAATTAGGAAAAACTTATTGGTATTAGGATGATTATACTTTTTCTTCAGTTGATTTAAAGACCGAATGCGCAAGAGTCGACACAAAGCCTAATTAAATATGTGAGATTTGAGCCTAAAAAAACAAAAAAAATCTTTATACTCATTTTTTTATGAGAGCGTCACATATATTTCGAATATTCTAGAACTTGCTTTATTATACATGTTGATATCATTGGCGGCTTTTTGTGTACAAAAGTGATTAAGGCACTTAGGATTATGTGGCCTCACATTGACCCTACCTTCAATATTGTCCACTTAGTGAGCCAACTTGAGCCTGAACATTATTTTTCTTGCTGAATTTAAGCTACTGTTTTACCCATATATATCCTTTTGGCTTTTTTTTCGACCCATTGTCGGATTGGATGAGTTATTAATTGCTTAGATTCCACGATTTCGAGATTGCTAAAAAACTAATGAGTCTAGATATGTTATATTAGGGTCCTATAGTTATAGCGAGAAAAAAGTCAGCAAAAAAAAATGCCCAAAAAAAAAGAAACATAAAAGAGAAGAAAGAAAAAAATAGAGGAAATGAAAAGAAAAAAAAAGACTTTATTCGGAAAAAAATATATGAGGCGCTAGTTAGTTTTGTCAGTACTAAGAAACTTTGAGTTGTTTGAATATTAGCATGTAAGTATGATCATTGTGATTCTAGTATTGAGATATAGTCGTGCGTCATGGGATAGTCGTGGAATTTAGCGATTAAATAATCATCTGGTCCGATAATTTTACCTACTTTCCCAAAATATCCTACCTAATCCTTAAGCCCCATTACAACCCAATAAAAGACCTTATTGATTTGTACACTGAGTCTCTATGTGAATACAATGTGATATGTTAGCAATTTTATGGTAATAACGTTTCATAATGTTGATTTGAGCGTATACACATATATATCCCATAAACACTTTGAGCGCATTGAGAGAATCCAAGTGAGAGTTGTTGACTTTTGTGGCATTCCGGCTTTACTGATATTGTTACAAATTGATATGATTGTCTAGTGCTAAATGTTATGAATAATTGCTATCTCTAGGGCAAACAGATGTATGTCGGTGAACTCCTGACTAGAATATTTGCATATTCTATCTCGTGTAAATGCTTGAGGACAAGCATTGCATAAGTGTGGGAGAATTTGATAGAATGATAATTTACGTAATATTTAAGCTGCTTCTATTTAAAAGTTTAGCATATATTATGCCAAATTATTATTATATGTTTGGTTTAATAAATAACTATTATTGAGGTCCAATCCATTTGCAATGATCGAAGCCCAAAGGTGTCAAACTCTATCTTGAACCAAAGCATCTTTAGAAGTGGTGGAGCCTACAATTACAATCATAGAGCCACATACGTAGATGGGAGATGAAGCAAGAATTAATATCACTTTCACAAAGGAGTCGAACTCACACACTGCTCGAGGAAGAGAAAAACAAGAAAAGAGATACACATAACTGATCTTAGGCTGCTCGATGTATGGCTTTGTCGCTGAAGGAAAATGATTTTGAAGACTAAAGCAAGATATTAAGACGGCCACAAGATTTCCAAGTTGAAATGAGAGATCAAGGATTGAAAGGGATAGTCGAAGATGCATTCACAGAAGGTCTCTCACGCTCTATAAATACACAGCCCATGGATAGATCGAGGGGGAGAGTTTTCAGAGATCTTGAGTCCTGTCACTAGTAACTTCGAGTTGGTTCCTGTACTTTATTTTTCAGATTTTGTCAAGTTCGCAAATTCGTGTGGTTTTATTTCACAGTTCAAGAGTCACTAGTTAATTATCATTATCTTTGGTCCAATCCCAAGCTAGTCCTTATTTCGTTCATTGAGGCTTCTTCGTCACTTATGTCAGAACAATTCGTTTCTTACGTATTATGTTTGTGTTGATATATTATTAAAACAGATTTGAATCATCTCTGTTATTGTCACCACACGAGTTTATTAATTTAAGTTATATCACAGTTCTGAAAATTGAGCCGTGTTAGGATTATTTTATTGTGTTCAATTAAATTAGGTCATTTTGATCTTGTAACTAATTTAAGTGAACTGGGCTTTAATGTTTTAGAGCCCAGTGATTTTATTCTTGTAATGGGCTTACAAGGGCCCAAGTATTATATACCAACTTGTGGTATAAATACTAAAACCCTAACACATAGTTATGTGTGTCTTGTGTGTTAAAATTATAGAGAGAGAATTTTGTGAATCCCTAACCTTCAAAAACACACACGCACCCCACGCATCAATTCTTCCCATCTTTAAATCGTGGTAAATTCGTTCTTTGTTAGATTTTTTGGATAGATTAGGGACCAACAAGTGGCATCAGAGCAAATACGTTCGGACTTGAGTGAGATTTCTGAAAATTTTGGGTATTTTTTTTGGGTTCGAATTTATGCTATTTCTTGAGTTTTTGAGTTGATTTTACTGATTTTGCAAGCTCAAGAGGTAATTAGGTTGTTTTCGAGTGATTTGAAGTGATTACCCAACTTTTTTTCAGTTGATTTGGGTGAGTTTTGGGTAGAAATCGGATCTGTTTTTCGTCAGTTTTCAGTCTAGATTGATACAGTACTCAAAACTGCTACAGTAATCGCTCGAAACGCTACAGTGCCCGAAACGCTACAGAACTCGAAACTGCTACGGTAATCGCCCGAAACTGCTACAGTGCCCGAAACGCTACAGTACTCGAAACTGCCAGTAATCGCCCGAAATGCTACAGTACTCGAAACTGCTAGAGTAATCGCCCGAAACTGCTACAGTGCCCAAAAAGATACAGTACACGATTTTTAAAAAAAAAAATCGTTCAAAATTTTCTGAATTTTTTTTCATTGGGTAAAAATATATATATATATAAATTTTAATATTAATAAAAAATATATATATATATAAAATTTCTGAATTCAACGGACACAGCCTCTTTTAAAACTTTTTCGAAATTTTCTAAATAAATTTTTCGGGTCCAAAATTTTCAGTGTAGACGACGTTTTCGTAAATTTTTTTTCTTTCAGGCAAATCCACAAAACTTGTCAACGATCATTTATATCCAACAATCAGCTTAGGACATCATTGACATATTATAGAAAAAGTTTTGGTAATTTTCACGAAGGTTTCGAAATTATCTAAAAATTTTTAGGTGCACACCAAAAATTTTCGACACTGACCTTCTTCGATACTTCACGATACTTCTAAACCAAACTTTTCGAAACAGAACTTCCAAAAGCCAATTTTTTGTTAATTAAAATGGATGCTCGAGCTAGGAAAATTGAGGAATTAGAAGCAAGACTTGCTAATAATTACTCCGTGTTGCTTAAGCAACAAGAGAGCCTAGCTTATGCTTTTGACCAACGCAAAGTCAAAGATCATTAGCTTAGAATCTAAGTTAGAAGATAGTGAAAATAGGGTCTGCGAGATGACTAAGAGTTTACGTTCTTGCGAAGCTGAGCGAAATGAAGACTCATCAAAATATGAGACCGTCTTAGAGGAACAGCGTATGCTTTACTCTAAGATTAAACGACTAGAGAATGTTATTTCAAATATAGGTCTAGCAGATCAAAACTCTCCTTCTAACTTAATTCGTAACGGGGAAAATACTTTACATGATCAAAAGCCTACTCTATGTGATACTCCAGAGACTCTTCGTAAATTGAAAGATTTACAAGATACTTTGAACTATGAAAGGATAGGTTTTGGCGCTGAAAAGGAAAAGCTTTTAAAGGAGATTATATATCTCAAAAATTCTCCGTCTTTATCTGTTTCCAATAATTTGTCAAGTAATACATCTTCCTCGAAACAGGTAAATAAAAAAAAACTAAAAGAAGAATCCTTGTTCCTATGACGACCCTCACTTTCAAATACTAGTTGTGGCGGATTTTCGAAACGTAAGTCGCGGAAGACCCGTCTAACAAAAACTTTTTCTTAAAATATAATATATTATAACAAAAGTTGTTCTACACCGTTATATTATATACGGGCCGTAGCCTCAAAATATCAAAATATTAAAACCCTAACGTCGCTCCACAGGTCGCATCCATGTACAGCCCCGCCCTCAAAAGTCCGTGGAGCACCGCCGTCAACCCGCCTCAGTCGCGACGCGTATCAGCGCCAGACTCAGTACCTACAACACGTAAAACCCTGAGCTATGGCTCAGTAGGTGAAAATATGCATGACATGCAACGTGCACTCAACCCCGACTCAACCCCGATACCAACACTTTCATATCTCATATGAAAGTGTTCTCATCTCACCATGCAATGCACGCTCATCCTACTATTAGACCTCGTCTCAACCTAAATCTCATTTCAACTATAGGTCTCACCTCAATCACTGGGCCCACAGGCTAGAACTAGGCACCTCGCGCAACCCACTTAAGGAAGGAGTCAGGAGAGCAAATCTCGAGCAGCCCCCGGCTCTCCCCCGAGACGTCTACCTGCCCCGGCGGTGCCTATGCTGGTAGCGATCTCCCTGAGCTATCTCTACCAGGTCACTACTTTCGCCAAATAGACCATCTCATATCTCATACAAAAATGGCCTCGACAATAATGTCAGGTGCACTAGTACTACCCTCAGACTCCACTACGAGTCGACGACCAAAATCGGTCACATCTACCACACACACATGCGCCTCGCGCCGACACCTTAAGGTGTCACCGTATCCGCACGGTCAACCCTTCCTCACACTGATGTATCGTGCACATGAAATGCGGTGAAAAAATAATGCAACATTACATAAATAAATAAATATTTTTCCTCGAAAACATTCCAACTCTACCCAAAGTTCACTAACGGTAACTCCTCAAATTCTCTAAGAATATTGCCCAAAATTCAGTAATAATAATTCTCCAAAAATTCCAACTCCGTTCACAAATAACCTATCTACTCGTAAATTTATTTACCTGGCCGAGGATATATTTTTCCGAAAACTATTAAATCTCAAAAACCCTAAAACGTTGAAACCCTAAAATGCCGAAAAGTATCTTAATGTCGAAAAATTTAAGAAGATGCCGAACTTTAACAACATCGAAATCTTCAAAGTGATATAAACCTTGTCGAAAACTTTATCAACCTCACGAAATCTAGTAGGCCAAAAATATTGTAGTACCAAACTTTGAATGGCCGAAAGTTTAAATGAAATTGCCGAAAACTTAACAGACATACCAAAATCTTTCAACCCTTAAACAGTTCTATACCGAAAACTTTATATTATATATATAATAATCATTTAAGAAATCACGAAAACCAAACCACTCAATGTTTCAATAATTATGTTAATACTTAACCAAACAACACAATGGTTATTATATTATATATACAATAGACATTTCAGAAATCACGAAACCAAACCACTCAATGTTCAATAATTATACAAACACTTATGTTGACATCAAACCCCGAGAACTCCTAAGGCCGAAAGTTTAATTGAATTTGCCGAAAACTTATTAGACATGCTGAAATCTTCAGACACCTAAAAACAACTTTAGTGTAGAAAGTTCACGGAAACTTAAGTTAACACCTAGGATTGTCAAAACCTAAACATAACGAAAAGTCCATATTGCCGAAATATACAACGTTTATCATTGTTTCCCCCCAAAACCTTCACAAAACGCCAACATTTAAAAGTCAAACAAGTTCATATATTTATACTAAAATTTATTCTAAGTCCAACTTTATCATATCCGAATTAATCTGATCCCGAAACAGTAACCCCTATTAGTCCTTAAAGGCTTTAATCAGTATTCTAATCTCAACATCTATACCAACGTGCACATAATATGGCTCATTAAAATTCTGGAAATCACCCTAACATGTAAGGTCACGAAACTACCATATAATTCACCTTAAACATATAAAAATCACATTTATGACAAACTTCAAACATATACCACTTAAATCACGAAAACTACATCAAACAAAACACATTTACGTGTTGTAGATGAAATATTCACCTACCTCACGTCTGAAATGCAATTTACTAATGATGGTTTGGACTGGCCGAATTTGATTCTCAATAGAGTTATCGAAGTTTTGCTTGTTCGTTCTCCTTTCGATGTTCTCTTCTCTGTCCTTTTGTATTTTTAGTTCATGAGGCTTTTTAGCTAAGCTAAGTGGTATGTTGGATATATATCACGTTTATCCACGCTTAGGTTGTCGTGGGTGAAGTGACTAGTAGCTTATAAACTTTTCCTCATGGATTAAGGAAAGTTTTCCCTCACAAGCAATATTTTATTATTTTTGGTCCTAACTTATCTTTTAGTTAACCTTTTACTCGAGTTCTCTATACACTTACCCGAAAATTAAGTCATTTCATTTCTCGAGGTTGAGCTTGCTCAAAAATGGTACAAAGATCGCCCGAATATAATACCCTTGGCTGCCCGAAAATCAATCCTAATAAGATCCCGAAATTAATTCTAAAGTCTCGCCCGAATGTTTGATTCCTCATGTCTAGCCCAAAAATTAAATACACTAACTACCCGAAAATTATACTTATTGTTTGAATTATTTCTATTAGTTTATTTCTTGTTTTCGAACACCTAAGTATAAATTGTGTGCTCCCACACTATTAAATTTCCCACAAATATTTCTAAGTCGTAGGTTTATGTCCCTAACTATTCCAAAATTCCGTATTAAAATTTACGGGGATTACATCCTCCCCCCTTAAAAGAATTTCGTCCCCGAAATTATGCCGAAGCAAATCATTCGGGTAACTATTTCTTCTATTCCCTAGTTTACCTGTATCCTATTAGGGTAACATCTATTTTCACCTTCGCCTCATAATTTAGGTGACATATTAAAAGGGGTGACCCAATTTTCTAAGATCGATAAACACGTTGTGGGTACATCAAAATTTATTAACGTACCCGGTGTCGGCGTTGGGAGGGTTTCGGCTTCTTCGGCTGTTAGGGTGTATATCCTTCCTGTGGTCGGTAGAAGTCGTGCCCGCTCTTGCACGGGAGTAGGATTAGGATATGGGTTTATTCGGCAGTCGCGTGCGAAATGCCCTGACTTACCACATCGGAAACATTGGTTCACAGGTCTCGGTCCGGGGCCATAGCAAACACCCGTGTGAAAGCGTCCACATTGTTGACATCGTGGAGCGGGGTTCAATGGTCGGACAGGGGCATTGATTGGCACTTGATTAGGCCCAGGGTGTCCATTCTGCCGCCCTGGACGGTGATTTTGATTATCGTTGTGGCCTATTTCAAAGTTTTTACGCTTCCTATTGCCCTCATTTCCTTGCTGGTTTTCATTTCTTCTCTTTGCCTCATGCGCTTCTACAATTTGGGCCTCCGCTTGCTCTGCGATAAGTGCTCGTTCGGCTACTTGAGCGAATGCTACGTCTCGCGTTCCGACTATGCTAATGTCTCCGTAGATCTCGGGTTCGAGACCTACCTGGAATCGTTCTATCTTCAAAGCGTTAGTTGCCACCAAGTGTGAGGCGAACCGGGATAACTCCTCAAACTTGCGGATATATTCCGCAATAGGTCTTTCGCCCTGTTTGAGGTTTATGAACTCGTTCATCTTCCGAGTTCGGTCGTAGGTCGTGAAATATTTGTCGCGGAACAGTTCCTTGAATCTTGCCCACGACATAGTCATTGGGTCCTCTAAGATTTTGATGGTGTCCCACCAAAACCTTGCACTCCCTCGGAGCATGGAGACTGCACACAACACTTGTTCATTTTCTGGGACCCGACAATACAGGAACATATATTCGATTGTGCGCAACCAGTCGTCAACCATAGTAGGATCAATGGCGTCCTCAAAGGTAGGAGGGTTTAATTTCCGGAACCGTTCCCCTATTATCTCTATGTGTTCAGGCTGAGGAGACGGTTGGTGTGCGGGGGGAGCTTGATGATGGATAAGAGTGTTAATCTGCTCCGATTGTCGCTGGATCAGTTCAGTAAGCCTCATAATCGTCGAGTCGCGTTCATGTACCGGGGACTCAGGTTCGTCCCTGTGACTCGAACTGCCTATGTTCTCTCTACGGGTTTTCGGCATTCTACCACTATTATCTACAAATAGCCACGTAAGAAATATATCATTGTAAGCAAATAATCACATCGTACCGTAAAACTTACAGGCAAGGCTGATCCTCCACGCTTTTGAGCGGCCGTACATGGACAGTCTACAGAATCTATAACCTAAGCTCTGATACCACCTATGACGACCTTCACTTTCAAATACTAGTTGTGGCGGATTTTCGTAACGTAAGTCGCGGAAGACCCGTCTAACAAAAACTTTTTCTTAAAATATAATATATTACAACAAAAGTCGTTCTACACCGTCATATACGGGCCGTAGCCTCAAAATATCAAAATATTAAAACCCTAACGTCGCTCCACAGGTCGCATCCATGTAGAGCCCGCCCTCAAAAGTCCGTGGAGCACCGCCGTCAACCCGCCTCAGTCGCGACGCATATCAGCGCCGGACTCAGTTCCTAAAACACGTAAAACCCTGAGCTATGGCTCAGTAGGTGAAAATATGCGTGACATGCAACGTGCAGTCAACCCCGACTCAACCCCGATACCAACACTTTCATATCTCATATGAAAGTGTTCTCGTCTCACCATGCAATGCACGCTCATCCTACTATTAGACCTCATCTCAACCTAAATCTCATTTCAACTATAGGTCTCACCTCAATCACTGGGCCCACAGGCTAGAACTAGGCACCTCGCGCAACCCACTTAAGGAAGGAGTCAGGAGAGCAGATCTCAAGCAGCCCCCGGCTCTCTCCCGAGACGTCTACCTGCCCCGGCGATGCCTACGCTGGTAGCGATCTCCCTGAGCTATCTCTACCAGGTCACTACTTTCGCCAAATAGACCATCTCATGTCTCATACGAAAATGGCCTCGACAATAATGTCAGGTGCACTAGTACTACCCTCAGACTCCACTACGAGTCGACGACCAAAATCGGTCTACCCCACACACACGCGCCTCGCGCCGACACCTTAAGGTGTCACCGTATCCGTACGGTCAACCCTTCCTCACACTGATGTGTCGTGCACATGAAATGCGGTGCAAAAATAATGCAACATTACATAAATAAATAAATATTTTTCCTCGAAAACATTCCAACTCTACCCAAAGTTCACTAACGGTAACTCCTCAAATTCTCTAAGAATATTGCCCAAAATTCAGTAATAATAATTCTCCGAAAATTCCAACTCCGTTCACAAATAACCTATCTACTTGTAAATTTATTTACCTGGCCGAGGATATATTTTTCCGAAAACTATTAAATCTCAAAAACCCTAAAACGTTGAAACCCTAAAATGCCGAAAAGTATCTTAATGTCAAAAATTTATGAAGATGCCGAACTTTAACAACATCGAAATCTTCAAAGTGATATAAACCTTGTCGAAAACTTTATCAACCTCACGAAATCTAGTAGGCCAAAAATATTGTAGTACCAAACTTTGAATGGCCGAAAGTTTAAATGAAATTGCCGAAAACTTAACAGACATACCGACTAACACTTATGTTGACATCAAACCCCGAGAACTCCCTAAGGCCGAATGTTTAATTGAATTTGCCGAAAACTTATTAGACATGCTGAAATCTTCAGACACCTAAAAACAACTTTAGTGTAGAAAACCCTAATAACAAAGGCATTAAGTTCACGGAAACTTAAGTTAACACCTAGGATTGTCAAAACCTAAACATAACGAAAAGTCCATATTGCCGAAATATTCAACGTTTATCATTGTTTCCCCCCAAAACCTTCACAAAACGTCAACATTTAAAAGTCAAACAAGTTCGTATATTTATACTAAAATTTATTCTAAGTCCAACTTTATCATATCCGAATTAATCTGATCCCGAAACAGTAACCCCTATTAGTCCTTAAAGGCTTTAATCAGTATTCTAATCTCAACATCTATACCAACGTGCACATAATATGGCTCATTAAAATTCTGGAAATCACCCTAACATGTAAGGTCACGAAACTACCATATAATTCACCTTAAACATATAAAAATCACATTTATGACAAACTTCAAACATATACCACTTAAATCACGAAAACTACATCAAACCAAACACATTTACGTGTTGTAGATGAAATATTCACCTACCTCACGTCCGAAATGCAATTTACTAATGATGGTTTGGACTGACTGAATTTGATTCTCAATAGAGTTATCGAAGTTTTGCTTGTTCGTTCTCCTTTCGATGTTCTCTTCTCTGTCCGTTTGTATTTTTAGTTCACGAGGCTTTTTAGCTAAGCTAAGTGGTATGATGGATATATATCACGTTTATCCAAGCTTAGGTTGTCGTGGGTGACGTGACTAGTAGCTTATAAACTTTTCCTCATGGATTAAGGAAAGTTTTCCCTCACAAGCAATATTTTATTATTTTTGGTCCTAACTTATCTTTTAGTTAACCTTTTACTCGAGTTCTCTAAACACTTACCCGAAAATTAAGTCCTTTCATTTCTCGAGGTTGAGCTTGCTCAAAAATGGTACAAAGATCGCCCGAATATAATACCCTTGGCTGCCCGAAAATCAATCCTAATAAGATCCCCGAAATTAATTCTAAAGTCTCGCCCTAATTTTTGATTCCTCATGTCTAGCCCAAAAATTAAATACACTAACTACCCGAAAATTATACTTATTGTTTGAATTATTTCCATTAGTTTATTTCTTGTTTTCGAACACCTAATTATAAATTGTGTGCTCCCACACTATTAAATTTCCCACAAATATTTTTAAGTCGTAGGTTTATGTCCCTAACTATTCCAAAATCCCGTATGAAAATTTACGGGTATTACATCCTCCCCCCTTAAAAGAATTTCGTCCACGAAATTATGCCGAAGCAAATCATTCGGGTAACTATTTCTTCTATTCCCTGGTTTACCTGTATCCTATTAGGGTAACATCTATTTTCACCTTCGCCGCATAATTTAGGTGACATATTAAAAGGGGTGACCCAATTTTCTAAGATCGATAAACACGTTGTGGGTACTCAAAATTTATTAACGTACCCGGTGTCGGCGTTGGGAGGGTTTCGGTTTCTTCGGCTGTTAGGGTGTATATCCTTCCTGTGGTCGGTGGAAGTCGTGCCCGCTCTTGCACGGGAGTAGGATTAGGATATGGGTTTATTCGGAAGTCTCGCGGGAAATGCCCTAACCTACCACATCGGAAACATTGGTTCACAGGTCTCGGTCCGGGGCCATAGCAAACACCCGTGTGAAAGCGTCCACATTGTTGACATCGTGGAGCGGGATTCAATGGTCGGACAGGGGCATTGATTGGCACTTGATTAGGCCGAGGGTGTCCATTCTGCCGCCCTGGACGGTGATTTTGGTTATCGTTGGGGCCTATTTCAAAGTTTTTACGCTTCCTATTGCCCTCATTTCCTTGCTGGTTTTCATTTCTTCTCTTTGCCTCATGCGCTTCTACAATTTGGGCCTCCGCTTGCTCTGCGATAAGTGCTCGTTCGGCCACTTGAGCGAATGCTACGTCTCGCGTTCCGGCTATGCTAACGTCTCCATAGATCTCGGGTTTGAGACCTACCTGGAATCGTTCTATCTTCAAAGCGTTAGTTGCCACCATGTGTGGGGCGAACCAGGATAACTCCTCAAACTTGCGGATATATTCCGCAATAGGTCTTTCGCCCTGTTTGAGGTTTATGAACTCGTTCATCTTCCGAGTTCAGTCATAGGTCGTGAAATATTTGTCGCGGAACAGTTCCTTGAATCTTGCCCACGACATAGTCATTGGGTCCTCTAAGATTTTGATGGTGTCCCATCAAAACCTTGCACTCCCTCGGAGCATGGAGACTGCACACAACACTTGTTCATTTTCTGGGACCCGACCATACAGGAACATATCTTCAATTGTGCGCAACTAGTCGTCAGCCATAGTAGGATCAATGGCGTCCTCAAAGGTAGGAGGGTTTAATTTCCGGAACCGTTCCCCTATTATCTCTATGTGTTCAGGCTGAGGAGACGGTTGGTGTGCGGGGGGAGCTTGATGATGGATAAGAGTGTTAATCTGATCCGATTGTCGCTGGATCAGTTCAGTAAGCCTCATAATCGTCGAGTCGCGTTCATGTATCGGGGACTCAGGTTCGTCCCTGTGACTCGAACTACCTATGTTCTCTCTATGGGTTTTCGGTATTCTACCACTATTATCTACAAATAGCCACGTAAGAAATATATCATTGTAAGCAAATAATCACATCGTACCGTAAAACTTACAGGCAAGGCTGATCCTCCACGCTTTTGAGCGGCCGTACATGGACAGTCTACAGAATCTATAACCTAAGCTCTGATACTACCTATGACGACCCTCACTTTCAAATACTAGTAAAGACAGTTCTGAAGTACCTTAGACGGACTAAGGACTTGATACTGATTTATGGCCCAGGAGAATTGGAAGTAGATGGATATACAGATTCGGACTCCAATCAGATGTGGATGACCGAAAGTCTACTTCGGGTTTTGTCTTTACGCTCAATGGTGGGGCAGTGTCTTGGAAAAGTTCCAAGCAAAGCACGACTACAGATTCCACCACTGAGGTAGAGTATATCGCAGCTTCAGAAGCTGCCAAAGAGGGTGTTTGGATACGCAAGTTTCTGGAGGAACTACAGGTGGTACCTAGCATCGTGGATCGACCGCTGCCATTGTGGTGCGACAACAGCGGGGCTATTGCACAAGCTAAGGAACCACGTGCTCCAGTAAATCCAAACACATAGAGAGAAAATACCACGTGCTGCGTGGGTTTGTTGAAATGGCTCAATAGCCATGCAGAAAATCGCCTATGTAGAGAATGCAGCGGACCCGTTCACGAAGCCACTACCACAGGCAGTGCTCGATCGACACCTCGATAGAATGGGGTTAAGCTATGATAACACGTGGCATTAGTGCAAGTGGGAGATTGTTGAGGTATATGCCCTAGATGCCGTACGAGGACTAGGAGTACGAGGGCAATTTGCTAGATTTGTAGTGTTTAGTGATGTAATTTGATTACCTCTATTAATGGAATAACTCTATTCATCATTAATTAATTATTGGATGAATAAATTAAATGGCAAATTATTAATTAGTCTAAAGATTTCACCTTGCAGTCTGGGTGGATAAGACAAATTAATAAAACCCAAATATTGGCAGTTCAGTTACTGATTCTGTGGCGACAGAGAGGGGCACCAGTAAGCTGAGATACTGCAATATTAAAATAGTCCACAAGTCTAAGTCTCCAGTAGGGTGACTGGAATGACACGTATGACTTGTTTGCCGATGGGTCCAATATGGTTGTGCCAACCGTTCACTTGGGAAGTGGGAGCCCATGACAATGATACAAGATGAATCAGGGGATTATCTGTATTTGGACACTGACTCGTAATTGAACGATCACACGCTTGGATTGTCCTTGATCGATCGATTGATTGTAGTAGTATGCGTGAACCTTAGACCAAAAGGGTTAACTTGGGGTTGATCTTGAGGTCTTGACTTGTCACTAGTTTGCTAGGCCCGTCTTGCCGGTGGCATGGGTCAGCGGCGAAATGAGGTCTTGACTTTCTTATGTGATTGCCGGTTGAACCGCGGAGCGGGATTTATGGTCTCGATTAAATTCGAGGTTAACGTCCTATGGCAAGTTTAATGTGCGGGAATTTATCCAAGTCTCTAGCCAGAGCATATAACTGACTCACGATAGTCGTGGAGTGCAGTTTCAGAACTTTCACCGACATAAACGACATAGAGTCGAGTTCTGTAAGTTTGACTATGCGTGACTTTCACTCGACCGGGACAAACATAAAGGGTTTATACGTATGACGAAAATCTACAGTCGGTCCATGGATTATGATTAGATCAAATTCGTACTCAACTTGGGATCTGTTCGGTACCACGGGGCTGGCTGGGTGAATACCGAACTCCTAGATACCTCCTGGGGCGGTTGAGACGAACCAAGAGAGTCGGGCTTAAAAAGGGCAACCGATACAACGTCGTCATCAGAGAGAGATACAAGGCTAGGTCCTAGATTGTGACATTAGGTTTGGGGCTTGGCCAAAACCTTGATTGGCCGAAAATACTAAGTTTGACTAGTGAGGGGTAAAATGGTCTTTTCACCTCATGATATATTTTTGAAATAAAATATTTGATATTGAATATTTAGTATATGATTTAAATTAGATTTAGATCTTTATTATTTTCTTAGAGAAATAATATTGTTTAATTTGGAATTAAATAATGTATATCTAACATATATATATAAGTTTCGAGATCCTAAAGTGGGTGAAAGCTAAATTTTCGAAATACAAGCCAAAGAAGAAAAAACTAAGAGTTTTCTCCTCTCACCACTTACTCTCTCGCACTCTCTCTCTCTCGGGGGCAGCAAGCAGTTCGTTCTTGGCCTAGCCGCACATGCAATAACAGCTGCGACATTAGTAAGGTGCCGGCGTGATGATCTTGCGCAAAGAAGGCTTCCCGTTCGTGTGCTTTTGGCGTAGGAGAGGGGCACTACGCCTCGGGGATTCGAAGGATTCGAAGCTAGCCATCGTTAAGAGATTTCAACAAGGTATCCCTTATCTCTTTATGTCAATATGTTTTCGTGTTTGTAGCCGAGCGATCTTGGATAGGCGAGAAACCCCGTAAAATTTTAAAATTCCGCCGTTCTAGGAATGTAGGTCCAGGGACCCTCGGGGATTCTCAATACACGTATCAAAGGATATGTGGCAAAAGCGTATGTGTGCGTGTTCTTCTTCAATCTCCTCCTCCTTTATCTTGTCCTGTGAGCTCTTCTTTAGGAAATCCAAGCTCACCATGTTCTGAACTTCTCTTCTTGAAGCTTCTTGCCGGATCGTCTCTTTGTATTCGATCTCTCCCTTCAATAGTTACAACTCCCCCTACATTTGGTCAACCTTTAGTTGGAATTGGGGAGTTCTCTTAAATTTGGAGAGGTGTAATGGAGGCGGATCTTCACTTCTTGTGTTCTGGCTCTCCCTTCGATAGTCGCGACTCCCCCTACATTTGTTCAACCATGTGTTGGGATTGGGGAGTTCTCCTTAAATGGGAAGAGCTGTACACGAGGCGCCAACTTTGATCTTTGAAGTCTGTGGTGTTTGCTTGATTATCTGACAGCGCTTGAGATTCAGCATTTTCTGACCTATCTTGCACTTTCGTCGTAGTATTGCTCCCATTTTGCTTTAGTGCTACTCCCCCTCATGATGATTGAGTTGGGGAGATCGTCATGTGATGGATCAAAATGGGACATTGTCTTTTGCAAGAAGATCGCGTCGTCAGGACAAGAAGTGGAGTTGATTGATACTCACGGAAACTCTTCTTCTCGGCGTCAGATTGGCTTCTTTGAAGGAGGTTGTCTGACTCGGCGTCAAGGAAACTTGTTCGGCTCCAAAAGAAGGTGCATGGGGTGCGTTTTTCCAAAAATGTGCTTGGGCTCCTTCAGATTTTTTCATCAATTGCATGAGAGCCCGTCTTCAGAGTGGTACGCGCGGTGGATGGTGGGTGCTCATGTTGGGTAATAACCTGACGGAGCCACTAAGGCAATCCGTCGGCACGTGTTCAGAGTTAAACTCTGAGACACGGCCTGTGAGAACAGGGTATAGAACCGGAGCCACATAGGCGTTCCGTTAACATCAATCCATAAGCGTAGCTCACAGATGATGGCCTGAAACCGCTGTTGTTTTGATATTGCAACGACAGGACTTCCTTCCGATCATCGAAGCATGTCTTAGAATGACATGTCTACAGAAGTTCAGATCTGGTCACAAAGTCCAGATGAAAAAAAAGGTGTATGTGTCCTAAAAAAACTATAAAACTTTTAGGTAGTGAGGACACATAGACTCGATGTGTTCAAGAAAGTTCAGTGGTGTGGGGCTGACTACCACTAAGTTATATATCTCCCGCTTCCAAGTGAAGCGGTGATAGATTACGCGGCTCCCCGTGATTTTATGAAACATCGGTCTATTGGGAGATCGATGAGTGGGTAAGGCTCGGTTGTGCATGCGCCGTTGGACCAAATGAGGCGACTTCTACCCGGGAGCTGATAAAAAATCAACTCCTGTCCCTATATGGGATGGCCCGAATGTTTTGTGAGGTGAGGGATATGTGTATCGCCTGCTCTTCGGTCTTGTCAAGAATTGCCAAATGGAATGTGGCTGATGGACTTGAAATCTTCACTAACACTCGGCTACGTTCCGGGGTTAGGCTCAGTTTGATCTGAATGAACCATGGGAACCTAGAATCCATGCGTCCGTCAATTTTGGCGAGTGCTGCTTCATCAGCAAGTCGGAGCAGGGCAGTTGAGATCATCTTCGTGTTTGTGTATGGATGTCACGCCTTTTGTAATTCTCGAACTCTTGAGGGTTGAGTTTTCAACTGACCGTCTTGGGAGGTGGAAGCGCCTGAGAGGGTTTTTCTTTCTTTTTTTTTCATTTTATTTTTTGCTTTTCTTTTCCTTTTTTTTATGTATATATATATATTATCGTAATAGTAGTAGCTAAGTAGTATCGAAATAGTAATAGATAAAGGTTTATGTATAGGTATATGTATATGGGTTAAAGTAAATTTCTCCCCCTCAAATCGTGCACCTAAGATGTACTCTCCCTAAAAATGTACTCTCCCCTCATAAATATGGAGTGATACTCCCCCTCAATGCATGCACGTTTAAACATGTAAGTTCTCTCCCAATTAAATAAGCGTGAACGTATTTATCTATTTTCAGATCAGATGCAAACTAAAGAATTACTGTTCTTTAACAATGCATTAGAATGTAAGTTTTTTGCTATTTAACACTTAAAATAGGTATTTTAACATTTCAGCTTATATGCATACGTGAATGTTTAAGCCTGAATTTTTTTTTTTAAAATATGTATGCATAATGAAAATGTACCCATGAGAGGGTATTAGACATTTCAGTTCATATGCATGCTAAAATTTAACATTTAAAGTTCTTCTGAATCATGCATGTATATAATGTACCCTCGTGTGATTGCTCGCATCGCTATCCAGTCGTGTATGTGGAGCAACCGAAGGTACCATACACACTGGGATGTTTGGCTGCTCTCATTGCATACCAGTCATGGGTGTGGAGCAGCTCTCTTATACCTATCCATGCTGGGAATCTGCAAAAACTTAATCGGGACATTGGTACCCATTTTTTGATGGGTCCCCCCTTGTTAGCAGAAAATAAGTTAAGCACATTTGGTTCAGATATTGATCCTAAGTCATCCTTTAAAGCCCTATTCAATATGGTATGTGATTTAGAAATCCAAGTTTGGTGAACCTTAGAGGGAAATGACAATTGAGCGCCGGTGAATGTGTGCCTAGGTGTAGAAGACCTAAAGATTTTCTCCCTAGCCAGTCGCATAAGATGCTTTCTGGAATGAATCTGGACTGGGTATTTCAAGTAGGAATATGAGCTTATGGCGCTATATGCGTATTGGATGATGAGTCGTATTGCCTACGAGAGTTCACATCATTCACTTCTATAATGATGATTGTGCGGGATCTTGAGAAGTTCGCTTGCTTAAGCTTGGAACTTGTTATTTGCACACTTCCCTTTCTCTTTTAATAGGAATAGGAGTGGAAAATTCTTGATCATTTTCGAGCTTAATTTTACAGTTTAATGTCGATTTTCCTTTCTCCTTCCTAATCTTTATTTGTTCCCTAGCTATTTTTAGCGCTTTGCTTTTACTTAACGTTTCAGCTTCAATCAAAATTGACTTAGAATGATTAGTAAAAGTTTTCTCAGTTTTACGAACAAGGATTCTTCTTTTAGTTTTTGTTTTATTTACCTGTTTCGAGGAAGATGTATGTATTACTTGACAAATTATTGGAAACAGATAAAGACGGGGAATTTTTGAGATTTAAAATCTCCTTAAAAGCTTTTCCTTTTCAGCGCCAAAACCTATTCTTTCATAGTTCAAAGTATCTTGTAAATCTTTCAATTTACGAAGAGTCGCTGGAGTATCACATAGAGTAGACTTTTGATCATGTAAAGTATTTTCCCCGTTAGGAATTAAGTTAGAAGGAGAGTTTTAATCTGCTAGACCTATATTTGAAATAACATTCTCTAGTCGTTTAATCTTAGAGTAAAGCATACGCTGTTCCTCTAAGACGGTCTCATATTTTGATGAGACTTCATTTCGCTCAGCTTCGCAAGAACGTAAACTCTTAGTCATCTCGCAGACCCTATTTTCACTATCTTCTAACTTAGATTCTAAGCTAATGATCTTTGACTTTGCGTTGGTCAAAAGCATAAGCTAGGCTCTCTTGTTCTTTAAGCAACACGGAGTAATTATTAGCAAGTCTTGCTTCTAATTCCTCAATTTTCCTAGCTCGAGCATCCATTTTAATTAATATAATATTATTAATTAAAATTTTTTTTGTTTTTAACAAAAAATTGGCTTTTGGAAGTTCTGTTTCGAAAAGTTTGGTTTAGAAGTATCGTGAAGTATCGAAGAAAGTCAGTGTCGAAAATTTTTGGTGTGCACCTAAAAATTTTGAGATAATTTCGAAACCTTCGTGAAAATTACCAAAACTTTTTCTATAATATGTCAATGATGTCCTAAGCTGATTGTTGGATATAAATGATCGTTGACACGTTTTGTGGATTTGCCTGAAAGAAAAAAAAAATTTACGAAAACGTCGTCTACACTGAAAATTTTGGACCCGAAAAATTTATTTAGAAAATTTCGAAAAAGTTTAAAAGAGGCTGTGTCCGTTGGATTCAGAAATTTTATATATATATATATATATATATATATATTTTATTAATATTAAATATATATATATGTATATATTTTTACCCAATGAAAAAAAATTCAGAAAATTTTGAAAGATTTTTTTTTTAAAAATCGTGTACTGTAGCTTTTTGGGCACTGTAGTAGTTTCGGGCGATTACTCTAGCAGTTTCGAGTACTGTAGCATTTCGGGTGATTACTGTAGCAGTTTCGAGTACTGTAGCAGTTTCGGGCACTGTAGCAGTTTCGGGCGATTACCGTAGCAGTTTCGAGTTCTGTAGCGTTTCGGGCACTGTAGCGTTTCGAGCGATTACTGTAGCAGTTTTGAGTACTGTAGCAATCTGGACTGAAAACTGACGAAAAACAGATCCGATTTCTACCCAAAACTCACCCAAATCAACTGAAAAAAAGTTGGGTAATCACTTCAAATCACTCGAAAACAACCTAATTACCTCTTGAGCTTGCAAAATCAGTATAATCAACTCAAAAACTCAAGAAATAGCATAAATTTGAACCCAAAAAAAATACCCAAAATTTTCAGAAATCTCACTCAAGTCCGAACGTATTTGCTCTGATGCCACTTGTTGGTCCCTAATCTATCCAAAAAATCTAACAAAGAACGAATTTACCACGATTTAAAGATGGGAAGAACTGAAATGCGTGGGGTGCGTGTGTGTTTTTGAAGGTTAGGGCTTCACAAAATTCTCTCTCTATAATTTTAACACACAAGACACACATAACTATGTGTTAGGGTTTTAGTATTTATACCACAAGTTGGTATATAATACTTGGGCCCTTGTAAGCCCATTACAAGAATAAAATCACTGGGCTCTAAAACATTAAAGCCCATTTCACTTAAATTAGTTACAAGATCAAAATGACCTAATTTAATTGAACACAATAAAATAATCCTAACACGGCTCAATTTTCAGAACTGTGATATAACTTAAATTAATAAACTCGTGTGGTGACAATAACAGAGATGATTCAAATCTGTTTTAATAATATATCAACACAAACATAATACGTAAGAAACGAATTGTTCTTACATAAGTGACGAATAAGCCTCAATGAACGAAATAAGGACTAGCTTGGGATTGGACCAAAGATAATGATAATTAACTAGTGACTCTTGAACTGTGAAATAAAACCACACGAATTTGCGAACTTGACAAAAACTGAAAAATAAAGTACAGGAACCATCTCGAAGTTACTAGTGACAGGACTCAAGATCTCTGAAAACTCTCCCCCTCGATCTATCCATGGGCTGTGTATTTATAGAGCGTGAGAGACCTTCTGTGAATGCATCTTCGACTATCCCTTTCAATTCTTGATCTCTCATTTCAACTTGGAAATCTTGTGGCCGTCTTAATATCTTGCTTTAGTCTTCAAAATCATTTTCCTTCAGCGACAAAGCCATACATCGAGCAGCCTAAGATCAGTTATGTGTATCTCTTTTCTTGTTTTTCTCTTCCTCGAGCAGTGTGTGAGTTCGACTCCTTGTGTGAAAGTGATATTAATTCTTGCTTCATCTCGCATCTACGTATGTGGCTCTATGATTGTAATTGTAGGCTCCACCACTTCTAAAGATGCTTTGGTTCAAGATAGAGTTTGACACCTTTGGGCTTCGATCATTGCAAATGGATTGGACCTCAATAATAGTTATTTATTAAACCAAACATATAATAATAATTTGGCATAATATATGCTAAACTTTTAAATAGAAGCAGCTTAAATATTACGTAAATTATCATTCTATCAAATTCTCCCACACTTATGCAATGCTTGTCCTCAAGCATTTACCCGAGATAGAATATGCAAACATTCTAGTCAGGAGTTCACCGACATACATCTGTTTGCCCTAGAGATAGCAATTATTCATAACATTTAGCACTAGACAATCATATCAATTTCTAACAATATCAGTAAAGCCGGAATGCCACAAAAGTCAACAACTCTCACTTGGATTCTCTCAATGCGCTCAAAGTGTTTATGGGATATATATGTGTATACGCTCAAATCAACATTATGAAACGTTATTACCATAAAATTGCTAACATATCACATTGTATTCACATAGAGACTCAGTGTACAAATCAATAAGGTCTTTTATTGGGTTGTAATGGGGCTTAAGGATTAGGTAGGATATTTTGAAAGTAGGTAAAATTATCGGACCAGATGATTATTTAATCGCTAAAATTCCACGACTATCCCATGACGCACGACTATATCTCAATACTAGAATCACAATGATCATACTTACATGCTAATATTCAAACAACTCAAAGTTTCTTAGTACTGACAAAACTAACTAGCGCCTCATATATTTTTTTCCGAATAAAGTCTTTTTTTTTCTTTTCATTTCCTCTATTTTTTTCTTTCTTCTCTTTTATGTTTCTTTTTTTTTGGGCGTTTTTTTTTTTTGCTGACTTTTTTTTCGCTATAACTAGACCCTAATATAACATATCTGGACTCATTAGTTTTTTAGCAATCTCGAAATCGTAGAATCTAAGCAATTAATAACTCATCCAATCCGACAATGGGTCGAAAAAAAGCCAAAAGGATATATATGGGTAAAACAGTAGCTTAAATTCAACAAGAAAAATAAGGTTCAGGCTCAAGTTGGCTCACTAAGTGGAAAATATTGAAGGTATGATCAATGTGAGGCCACATGCTTAATCCTAAGTGCCTTAATCACTTTTGTACACAAAAAGCCGCCAATGATATCAACATGTATAATAAAGCAAGTTCTAGAATATTCGAAATATATGTGACGCTCTCATAAAAAAATGAGTATAAAGATTTTTTTTGTTTTTTTAGGCTCAAATCTCACATATTTAATTAGGCTTTGTGCCGACTCTTGCGCATTCGGTCTTTAAATTAACTGAAGAAAAAGTATAATCATCCTAATACCAATAAGTTATTCCTAATTGTTTCTCTCATGTTCTAATTAGTGCACATCGGTTTGCTCGAGACAGGATATGTGTTCATCAACTAACATGTGAAATCTCCCCCACACCTAAACTCTGCATTGTCCTCAATGTAGAATTCTAATGAAAAATAGTAGCTAAAGTCTAAAGATTTTCACCCTAAACTTCCTTTTAAAATTTCAAAGTAGATGTGAAGAAGTGATATTGAAAATAAAACTTCCCTGACAGTGATGGAGTCGTGGAGAAATTTCAAGCGAGAGGATATTTGTTCCAGAGCCTAGTGAGATCTTGTAGCATACTGAGCCGAGAGAAAATCTGCTTAATCATCATTGAAAACATAGATAAAATGGAAATAGTGTAAAAACAAAATAAAATTGGATAATATTGGGTTGCCTCCCAATAAGCGCTTTTCTTTAACGTCTTTGGCTAGACGTAGTTTCCGTCTTCGACGTCAAGCATAAATGGGTGGGCGCAGCTTGACCTCTTCCACGCAAGCCATAAAAGCATTCTCAAAATACGGTTTAAGCCTATGACCATTTACCTTGAAACACTTGTTAGTAGATATGCACTCAATTTCATTAACGTCGTTTGGAAAAATATTTTTAACAATATATGGTCCCATCCAACGAGATTTGAGCTTACCTGGCATGAATTTCAGCATTGAATTGTAAAGGAGAACTTTTTGACCTACCATGAATTCTTTTTTATGTAGGAGTTTGTCGTGAAATTGCTTCGTGCGTTCCTTGTACATTCTCGCATTCTCATAGGCTTCTAGGCGAATTTCTTCAAGTTCCTGTAGCTGAAATTTCGCTCTTCACCGGCTTTTGTGGCCTCCATGTTGCACTGTTTCACTGCCCAAAAGCACGATGTTCAATTTCAACAGGTAAATGACACATCTTACCAAAAACTAGGCGATATGACGACATTCCGATTGGAGTTTTAAAAGCAGTACGGTACGCCCAAAGTGCATCGTCTAATCGCAAGCTCCAATCCTTACGATTTGGGTTCACGGTTTTCTCCAAATATTCTTGACCTCCCTATTTGAAACTTCAGCTTGTCCGTTTGATTGTGGGTGATAAGTAGTGGCCAATCGATGATGTACTCCGTATTTGCACATGACTGCTTCCACCGTGCGATTGCAAAAATGCGTGCCTTGGTCGCTTATAATGGCACGGGGAACTGCGAACCTACTAAAGATGTTTGATTTAAGAAATCCTACAACAACTTTAGAATCGTTAGTTCGGGTAGCCTTTGCTTCTACCCACTTCGACACATAATCAACGGCTAACAAGATATAAAGAAAGCCAAACGAGCTTAGAAAAGGTCCCATAAAATCCATTCCCCATGCATCGAAAATTTCACAAACTAAAATATGATTTTGTGGCATCTCATCTCTGGAAGAAATTGTACCCGTTCTTTCACAATTGGGACAACTCTTGCAAAATAAGTAAGCATCTTTAAAAATAGTTTCCCAATAAAATCCACAATCTAAAATTTTCCTAGCAGTTCGCTTATGTCCAAAGTGTCCTCCACATGCATATGTATGACAATGCATCGTATATCATTAATTTCACTATTAGCAATGCACCTATGAATAATTTGATATGAACCAATTTTCCACAAATATGGCTCGTCCCACATGTAATATTTAGAGTCGCTTTTAATTTTATTTTTCCTTGAAGAGCTCAAATGTGAAGGTAACACACCACTTACCAAGTAATTAACTATCGGCAAACCAGGGTTCTTGATATTCTTTATCTTGAAGGCGAAATAATTGCTCATCTGGAAATGTTTCAAAAATAGGCAGTGGCTCTTCGTCACGAATCAAACGGCTCAAGTGGTCCGCCACAGAGTTGTCCACGCCTTTGCGATCCTTGATCTACCAATCAAACTCTTGAAGTAATAACATCCATCGTATTAGGCGCGGTTTTGACTCCTTCTTCGACAACAAATATTTTAGAGCTGCATGATCAGAATAACCTTAGATCCCAACAAATAAGATCTAAACTTATCAAATGCAAAAACAATAGATAAAAGCTCTTTTTCAGTTGTGGTGTAGTTGCATTGTGCCGAGTCAAGCGTCTTTGAAGCATAATATATGACGTGGCTCTTCTTTCCGAACTTTTGTCCAAGTACAGCTCCGACAGCGTACTTGCTCGCATCGCACATGAGCTCAAACGGTAACTCCCAGTTTGGAGGTTGAATAATAGGTGCCGAGTAACAACTTTAGCTTGTTAAACGCCTCTTTGCACTCGTCCCCGAAATTGAACAGTACGTCATTCTGAAGTAGTCTTGACATCGGTTGAGCGATTTTTGAGAAATCCTTAATAAATCTCCTATAAAAACCTGCATGACCAAGAAAGCTTCGGATTTCTCGAACATTAGTGGGGTATGGCAAATTAGATATCAAATCCACCTTAGCTTTGTTTAAAATGGCATTTTTCATAGTTAAGCACAAGATTTTTATCAATGCATAGTTTGAGAACTTTGACTAGATTATCAAGGCAATGATCGAATGAATCTCCATAAACAGTGAAATCATCCATGAATATTTCAATGCAAGTTTCGATTAAATCAGAAAATATACTCATCATGCATCGTTGAAATGTACCAGGAGCATTACATAAACCAAAAGGCATGCGACGATATGCAAACGTACCAAAGGGACATGTGAAAGTAGTTTTCTCTTGATCCTCGGGTGCTACGATAATTTGATAGTAACCAGAAAATCCATCGAGGAAACAAAAGAAAGACTTACCTGCCAGTCTTTCTAGCATTTGATCAATGAAAGGTAGCGGAAAATGATCCTTTCGTGTAGCCACGTTCAACTTACGAAAATCAATGCACATGCGCCAACCCGTCTGTAGTCTCATTGGTATCAATTCATTTTTATCATTTTTTACGAGTGAGAAACCAGATTTCTTAGGAACTACATGAACTGGACTTACCCATTGGCTGTCTGATATTGGAAATATTATCCCCATATCTAATAATTTAATTATTTCTTTCATAACTACCTCTGTCATGGCCGGATTGAGTTTGCGTTGTGGCTCCCTTATCGGCTTAGAAAGTAGGATCCTGTGCATGCATATCGAGGGGCTGATCCCTTTGATGTCGGCCAGAGTCCATCCTATCGCGCTCTTGTACTCCTTCAAAACGCGTGTTAATTTCTCTTCTTGGACAGCGGTCAAGTCATTAGCAATAATGACTGGCAACGTTTCTTCATCTCCCAAAATACTTGAGATGTTTTGGTAGATCCTTCAACTCCAATGTAGGTGCCTGTTCTATAGAAGGAACAATTCTTGCGTTAGGAATGGGTAGTGAAAAAGTGTTCTTACCTGATTGATTGTGAACTTCCGGAAGTGCGTGTTATGTCATGAGCGCGTCTCTGATATTTTCGTCCACTTCAAAATGCAAATCATTTTCTGTTTTATTATTCTTAATCACAAAGTTGAGTGTTTCGTTAGTGAAATTACGCTCAAAATCATCTCGAACAAATGTATCTATCATACTAACGGATTCAGCATCATCAGGATATTTCATAACATCAAACACATTCATAGTGAGTTTTTCACCATCAAACTCAAAAGTAAGAGTTCCTGAATCAATATCTATCTTAGTTTTAGCTGTTTTCATGAATGATCGACCTAATAAAATAACAGCATAATCTAGTGCATGTTCATCACCCATGTCTACTATATAAAAATCAGCAGGAAAAATGAATTCACCACATTTTACCAACACATCTTCAACCAATCCTTCGGGATAAATAATGGACCTATTTGCCAATTGAATACAAATATCAGTGCACTTAAGAGGTCCCATACTCATCTCATTGAACAACGATAATGGCATAACATTGATTGACACTCCTAAGTCTAACATGGCATTATTTATTTTTCTCTTCACTATAATAACTGAGATAGCAAACATACCTGGGTCCTTACATTTTTGGGGAAGTTTTCGTTGAAGCGCAGCGGAAACATTATCACTTACTAGGATTTTTCCTTCAGCTTTGTGATTCCTTTTGTTCGAGCACATTTCCTTTAAAAACTTTGCTAGCGTGGGATTTGCTTGATAGCATCCAAAAGTGGAATGTTGATCTCGACTTTGCTGAAGATCTCCATTATACTCTTTTCTTCTTCCTCCTTTTTCGCTTTAGCTAGCCTTCCAGGAAAAGGTGGAGGAATGACAATATTAGGTTTATCAAAAACAGAATCATTACTACCTTCTTTCCATTGTCTTTTCGCTTATCAATACTAGGAGTTTTTGATGGGCCCTCGTCGTGAGTTTTCCTTTCTCGTTCTGCAATTGACCCATTTGTGCTGCGAGTTGAGATACTTGCCTTTCTAAATTGTGCATGCTTGAGCGTGTTTTGTTAATGCTCGATCGAGTTTCCTGTTGAAAATTGGCAGTACTAGTTGCTAAATTCTTAACAATATCCTCCAAAGACATACCTGGTTTTGATGGTGCGGCATGTTGTGGGGGATTTGGTGGCCTTGGTGCTTGCTGCATGAATCCTGGCGGTCGATTTCCATAACTCAGATTTGGGAGGTCACGCCATCCGGGATTGTATTGACTTGAGTATGGATCATAGCGTCTCTGAGATGGTCATGTGTATCCTCCAATTGCATTGGCTTGCTCGCAAGGATCAAACTGAAGTGAAGGACAATTCGCTGTTGCATGTCCAGCAAATGTACATATACCACAAGCCTTTACCTAACTCGTTTTTCCAATCACAAGCCACAAGAGACGTTAGCGAATCTAATTTTTGCTCAAACGAAGTAGTATTTACCTCATTCATCCTTTGTTGGCCTATGTCTTGACGTGTTCCAACTTGTTGCGCAGTTGTAGCCATGCTTGAGATAAGCCGACGAGCCTCGTCTGCCGTTTTATCGATCAGCGCTCCTCCACTTGCTGCGTCAATCATGTTTCTCTCCATGGGTAGCAATCCTTCGTAGAAATATTGGATAAGCGCTAACTCAGAAATTTGATGATATGGACAGCTTGCGCACAACCACTTGAAGCTCTCCCAGTATTCGTGGAGAGTCTCTCCGATCCATTGTCGAATCCCGTAGATTTCCTTATGAATGTTTGCGGCACGAGATACAGGGAAAAATTTTGCAAGGAATTGTTTTTTAAGTTCGGCCCACGTTGTAATCGAACCCGATGGTAAGTAGTATAACCAGTCTCTTGCATGATCGGCCAGCGAGAATGGAAATGCACGAAGACTTATCTGATCTTCGGGGACCCCGTTTGGCTTCATGGTTGAGCAAACCATGTGAAATTCATTCAAATGTTTGTGCGGATCCTCACCAGCGTTACCATGAAAAGTAGGAAGTAAGTGAATTAACCCTGATTTTAACTCGAAAGGTGATTGGAGAATGGAAAATTCGATGCAAAGCGGCCGTTGATTAACATTCGGTGTAGCCATATCCCTCAACGTAAGACGGAGTGGTTGTTGCTGTTCGGTTTCCTCCATGTCGCTTGCTGAAAATTCCTGTTCGGATCCCGTGCTGGATATTGATATAGTCGAATCAGTTTGCCTTTTTGCCTTTCGATTCGCCCTCGCGGTCCTCTCGATTTCTGGATCAAATATTAGTATACCTGTTCGAGAAGATCGGGGCATAAACTAGAACAAAAAAATCGAATTAAAAATAGAAGTAAATCAATAGAAACCACCTTCCCCGGCAACGGCGCCAAAATTTGGTCGCGAAACGGCCAAAAATATAATTTATAACCGTATTCACTAATATATGAGTATAGCGAAAATAGGGATCATCTCCACTGGGAAAATGTTTGATTTATTTCTAACTTCAAACTCGATCGATAATAATATTTATAATAATAATAATAATAACAATAATAAGGATAATAATAATAATAATAATAATAAGGGGGGATTTGTTGGCAAAGCTTAGGTGCAAAATAAAAGTTCGAAAATAACCATAATAAAATGATAGTCGCTAAACATAAATCAAGCAGAGGTGAAATTAATAGGCATATTGGATAGATCGAAACTAAACTTAGGACCTGTGTGATTTTTTTTCCTCTAACAAGCGTACGGAACCTCGTAAATGAGTAGATGGATTGGCTTAATCCTGAGTGGATGAACCCGATGGAAACATTCGTGAGTAATCTCAGTGAAGAAATATACCAACTAACACACGGCTCAATTTTCAGAACTGTGATATAACTTAAATTAATAAACTCGTGTGGTGACAATAACAGAGATGATTCAAATCTGTTTAATAATATATCAACACAAACATAATACGTAAGAAACGAGTTGTTCTGACATAAGTGACGAAGAAGCCTCAATGAACGAAATAAGGACTAGCTTGGGATTGGACCAAAGATAATAATAATTAACTAGTGACTCTTGAACTGTGAAATAAAACCACACGAATTTGCGAACTTGACAAAATCTGAAAAATAAAGTACAGGAACCAACTCGAAGTTACTAGTGACAGGACTCAAGATCTCTGAAAACTCTCCCCCTCGATCTATCCATGGGCTGTGTATTTATAGAGCGTGAGAGACTTAATGCATCTTCGACTATCCCTTTCAATCCTTGATCTCTCATTTCAACTTGGAAATCTTGTGGCCGTCTTAATATCTTGCTTTAGTCTTCAAAATCATTTTCCTTCAGCGACAAAGCCATACATCGAGCAGCCTAAGATCAGTTATGTGTATCTCTTTTCTTGTTTTTCTCTTCCTCGAGCAGTGTGTGAGTTCGACTCCTTGTGTGAAAGTGATATTAAAGTGATTTTAATTCTTGCTTTATCTCTCATCTACGTATGTGGCTCTATGATTGTAATTGTAGGCTCCACCATTTCTAAAGATGCTTTGGTTCAAGATAGAGTTTGACACCTATGGGCTTCGATCATTGCAAATGGATTGGACCTCAATAATAGTTATTTATAAAACCAAAAATATAATAATAATTTGGCATAATATATGCTAAACTTTTAAATAGAAGCAGCTTAAATATTACGTAAATTATCATTCTATCACACATGTATTTTAGTTGACAAAATAGGGACATTAACTTTAAAAAGGGGCAATTTAGGGACATTATACGACCCGACCCTGTATTTGACCCAACCCCACAGACGTGGTGGCCGACCCGCTGACATGTGTGATTAAAGACTCGACTGGTCATTAAAAATCACGAGGTGGTGCCACGTCACAAAAATCGTTGATGTGGCGCTACATAATAAAAAAAGTGAAAATAGCTCCCATCGTTTCTCTCGGTGCAGTATTAATCATCTTCTCCATAGTTTCTCTTCTCAAAACATCGAATACAGCTCACTGCTCAAGGTTATGCTCACGGCCAAAACCAATCAACAACCGTAATCCGGCTAAAACCCGCCAATTTTGCCCACTAGTTCGGCATACCCTCACCAGGTCAAAAATTGATAATTGCATCAGCGGCAGTGAATCGGAGCAGTACCACTGCAAAACCAGCCCAATCACCCAAAACCCACCACCAAAAGGCTACGCCGAAGGCAAGAATGAAGTTTCGGGGGTTTGAGAGCGGTCGTGATGGGTGGTTGCAGTGGTCAGCGTCGAGGATGACATAGATCTTCAGCACCTAATCGATCACGGTGGGCTGTGATAATTGAAACCAAATTCATAAAATCGATGATGCCCATGTCGTGGGTGGTGGGTAGGTGATGACGGAGGAGTTGATGTGACGGCTTGGGAGGTGGTTCATGGGTGGTGGTGGCACTGGCGACGATGGTGGTGACGGCTCGGTGGTGGCTCGGGGAGGTGCCGGCGGAGGAGGAGGTGGAATAGAAGTGACGGTGATTGACGAGGAAGGGTGGAGACTAGGAAGATGAATCGATTTTTTTAATTAATTTTTAGTTTAATACGAGGAATATGAAACCATTTTTTTAATTAATTTTTATTTTAATATGGTGGGGCTTGGGTCTTCTATTTTTTTTTTATTTTTTGGCGCCATGTTAGCAATTTTTGTGATGGGGCCCACCTTTCGAGCCTTTCAAGAGCCCATGTCAGCGGGTCGAGCGCCAGATCAGCGGGTTTGGGTCAAAATACAGGGTCGGGTCCAATAATGTCCCTAAATTGCCATTTTATCTAAGTTAATGTCCCTATTTTGCCAACTACTAAAATACGTGTCCCTACAATGCTATCACCCCTTAGTTACGGGACGAAAAAAATACTTAACCAAAAAATTTTAACTGTTCAAAACATCACTCACCAAGTTATGCGTCGGGCAAAATTCGTTGATAAAAACCCGACACTTCCATTAGGTATATATGTAGAGTTTAAGGCCTTTATATTTTATGAACTAATAATGACATTGATATAAGTTATTGATTTAACTCCGATCTTATAACGGTTAAACTATTAAAATTTCTGGTGTCATTCGAACCGGTTTCAACACCTTGATGTTAGCTCATCCATATATAGTCGCGTTGCCAGATACTATTATTAGTTATTCTTTCTTCCCACTATCGTATGTTTCCTTGTAATTAGTAGTGAACCCTATGGATGGCAACGGGCTGGGTATGGGTCGGGTTTGGCCGCACCCGGGACCCGACCTGATTATTTATTAGCGGACCCGGGACCCGCCCCGCCTCGGGCTGGACCTGAACGAACCGGGTCTGACCCGCCAGACCCGAATATATTAATTTTTCTTTTTTTCTTTTTTAAAAGATAATATAGAGAAATGCATTGCTTGAGATTCGAACCACAACCTTACCTTTGTAATATCAAACCTCTACCATTAGACCAAAATATTTTTATTCATAATATTAACAATAATACTATATAACTTAGTTATGAAATGAAGTATAATATATATATTTTCGGGGCGGGTTTCGGGTCGGGTCTCGGAGCGGGTTTGGCCAGACCCGGGACCCGCCCCGGACCCGGCCGGGTAGAAGAATTCAAATCCATTACCCGTCCCATACCCGATTATTTTGAAAATACCCGGCCCATTAGGGGCGATTCCGGGTCCGGATCCGTCCCATTGCCATCCCTAGTGAACCCCATTCTCATTAGCTTCTATCCCAATCCTCAAAATTCATCATATGTTTTTTTTCGTGGACCCAAAAATAGCTACTTTTCCACGGAAGCCAACTTGTCCTATTGTGCTTTTCCCTTTGGGGAACGAATGAAGATGACGAGCGAGATCCGTATACGTTGGGAAAATTACCAGAAACAAAATCATGCTGTACGAAACACATAAAACAAAAATTAATTATAATGATGCCACCACCTCGGCGTTGTATGGCATGCATCATCCGAATCGAGAACCAAAAACTTCAAACATCCCAACATCTCTAATTCCTCCAGTGAGATGAGATCTTCTCCTAAATGGCTGCGAATTTCGGATCTTTAGGGCAAAGCTTTGCCGAGAGAGGTAAGGAAAGGGTGCTTTCAAGATCGTTGTACGCAGATTTGAATGACGAGTATCCTGTTATGCGCGAGGGTTGTTTGCGTAGGCTTCACAGAATTACGCTTGAGTGGTGGAAGTATGTCAAGGAGTCTGCGGCGAAAGCTTACGAGATGGGAAGATCCGACCCGAGAAGAGTGGTCTTTGCTGCCAAAATGGGCGCCGCCTTGTCCCTCGTCTCCGTGCTCATCTTCTTCAAAGAGCCATTGTCTTACATTTCAGAGTATTCGATCTGGGGTATTCTCACTGTTGTTGTAGTGTTTGAGTTCAGCATTGGTAAGCTGATTCCTACTTTCTTCAACAATCTTGGCCTGTTTTGGGTTACATTACAGCTGATCTGATGATTCTTCTATAATAGGGGCTACCTTTAACAAAGGGTTTAATCGTGCATTGGGGACTTTTTCCGCGGGGGCACTGTCTCTAGGGATCGCAGAGTTGTCCGTGATGGCGGGAAAACTCCAAGAAGTTGTCGTTGTGATCAGCATTTTTATTGCAGGTTAACGATAGTTTTCGAGACAGGACTAACTGTCTCCAAACATGAGAAGGCAGCTACTAACTTCATCATTGTTATCATTATAGGATTTTTGGCTAGCTATTTGAAGTTGTATCCAGCAATGAAGCAATACGAATATGGGTTCAGAGTGTTCTTCTTGACATTCTGCATCGTATTGGTATCTGGGACTTCTCATTTCGCCCACACGGCTTTTTCCCGATTGCTTCTGATAGCTGTTGGGGCTGGCGTTTGCCTGCTGATAAACCTATGCGTTTATCCCATTTGGGCCGGAGAGGACTTGCACAAGCTAGTGGTCAAAAATTTCAGGGAAGAAAGAAAGAACGTATGGTATTATAGCCGTGGTTTCTTCCTTCATACGTACGTATAGGTTGCGTCAGCATGCAGTGCGTCGAGTACGCAAGGATTCCTTCCAAGATATTGCTATATCATGCCTCCGATGATCCTCTGTACAAAGGATATAGGGCAGCAATTGAGTCCACTATCCAAGAGGAGACGTTGGTATGTATGCATGCATTAACTACGCAGTAATAGTATAGGTAGAAATTGCTCTTCGAAAAGGCAACTGCCAAAAAACGAACTAACTATTTTTTTCTACAGTTGGGTTTTGCGGTATGGGAGCCGCCACACAGGCGCTACAAAACGTTTAATTATCCATGGAGTGAATACGTCAAAGTTAGTGGCGCTCTTAGGCATTGCGCATTTATGCTGATGGCCATGCACGGCTGCATACTCTCTGAAATACAGTCGTCGTCTGAGCTTAGGCACGTCTTCAAGGAAAAGATTCAGAGAATCGGAACCGAAGGAGCTAAAGTTTTGCGTCTGCTTGGCGATAAAATTGAGAAGATGGAGAAACTGAGCAATCTCGGAGACGATCTTCTCCAGCAAGTCCACGACGCAGCAGAGGACTTGCAGATGATGATCAACCAGAAATCTTACCTTTTGGTGAACGCGAAAAGTTGGGAACCGAACGAAAAGCACAGATCATTATTGCCAGAACCATCTGAACTGCTTCTGCATTAGGAGAAAGAGGCAGTTGTAATAAACTCGCTCAGCCACGAGTCGTCAAAACCAACAGCTCAGACCCCGAAAACCGTTGATCATCAAACGAGCATCAACATATTGGGTTTGCAGCGCGAATACGGAGAGGAATGAGGAGGAATGCTCAGGCAGCAGAGCATGTGGCCTTCGCGCCTTTCATTCATCGGCGAAACGACTGTTGTTTTGAACGAGCGAGAAGTGCGCACTTATGAGAGCGCGAGCGCCTTGTCCCTCGCGACGTTTACTTCCTTGCTCATTGAGTTCGTCGCCAGGCTTCAGAATCTTTTGAACTCCTTTAACGAGCTTAGTGACAGAGCTAAATTCAGCGATTAAATAGACAGATATATACAGAATAACTATTTTTTATGTATTGAATGTTCATTTTTTTTATGACATGAATCTTGCATCAAATCGCTCTTCTAGTCCAAATGCTCGGAACAAGGTATTCTTATGTCCTGAGATGACTAGAAAATCAATTTCTTTTGTTTTTTCTTTTTTTGTGAGAATAAGATTAAAGATACAGTGGAGAGGCATGCATGCAACTGCCGATATATTTGAAAAAAGCATCATCAGTGGAGGCACCTCAAAGAGCCACATAATTTTAGACCCATTTCGTGTTGCAATGTGATCTATACGGTCCCTCCTCAGGTCTTTTGAGTCCCGTGCAAACTGTCCGGGGACGTAAGATTAGTGACAATATATTACTTGCGCAAGAGATTTATTACGGCTACAAGCATAAAAATCTCCTTCCGCCGGTGGCACTACAAGTTTTTACTTGGCGAAGGAAAATTACAAGGGATGATGGGACTTCATCCTTGTAATACTTGAAGGTATGACTTTTCACCTCGTTGATGGTTGGATTCGTGAGTGCATGGATAAGTCATACTTCTCGCTAACTCCCCCAAAAATCTGGAAGTGTCGTGCGCACCATGTGCACGGCTAGGAGCAGGCCTCATGCTGCGTGCAGCCCGCCCTGAGTTGCGCTTCGCATGCGACTCGACGCAGCCCCGCTCGCCCCGCGCGCGGGCTGCCCGGGCGCCGTGTCTTTAACCGTGACTTTTTCGTGGCCTTTTGTCATAGTCCCGTGACTTTAACCGAGCCTATGGCTCTGATACCACTATTGAGAATCCCAGAGGGTCCCTGGACCCACGTTCCTAGAACGGCGGAATTTTAAAATTTTACAGGGTTTCCCGCCTAGCCAAGATCGCTCGGCTACAAACACGAGTACGTATTGACATAAAGAGATAAGGGATCAGCCATGATACCTTGTTGAAATCTCTTAACGATAGCTAGCTTCGAATCCTTCGAATCCCCGAGGCGTAGTGCCCCTCTCCTACGCCAAAAGCACACGAACGGGAAGCCTTCTTTGCGCAAGATCATCACGCCGGCACCTTACTAATGTCGCAGCTGTTCTTGCATGTGCGGCTAGGCCAAGAACGAATTGCTTGCTGCCCCCGAGAGAGAGGGTGCGAGAGAGAAAGTGGTGAGAGGAGAAAACTCTTAGTTTTTTCTTCTTTGGCTTGTATTTCGAAAATTTAGCTTTCACCCACTTTAGGATCTCAAAAATCCTTCTTTATACCTCTTAGGATTAGCCAAAAATAGGTTAAGGTGGGTGGAGAAAAATCCTCAAACCTCCCCTTTTACCAAGTCTTCGTTTTACCAAGTAATGAATTCAAAATTTAAACTTTATATTTAATTAATTAAATATCTAATACCTTAATTAATTAAAATATCATATTTAGTATATTTTAAATATATAATATCCAGTATAAATATATTTAATAATTTTCGAAATTTTATCTAATAAAAATTCGAAACTTATATATATATATATATACATATATCCGACATACATTATTTAATTCCAAATTAAACAATATTATTTATCTAAGAAAATAATAAAGATCTAAATCTAATTTAAATCATATACTAAATATTCAATATCAAATATTTTATTTCAAAAATATATCGTGAGGTGAAAAGACCATTTTACCCCTCACTAGTCAAACTTAGTATTTTCGGCCAATCAAAGTTTTGGCGAAGCCCCAAACCCTAATGTCACAATCTAGGACCTAGCCTTGTCTCTCTCTCTGATGACGACATTGTATCGGTTGCCCTTTTTAAGCCCGACTCTCTTGGTTCGTCTCAACCGGCCCAGGAGGTATCTAGGAGTTCGGTATTCACCTAGCCAGCCCCGTGGTACCGAACAGATCCCAAGTTGAGTACGAATTTGATCTAATCATAATCCATGAACCGACTGTAGATTTTTGTCATACGTATAAACCCTTTACGTTTGTCCCGGTCGAGTGAAAGTCACGCATAGTCAAACTTACAGAACTCGATTCTATGTCGTTTATGGTGAAAGTTCTGAAACTGCACTCCACGACTATCGTGAGTCAGTTATATGCTCTGGCCAGAGACTTGGATAAATTCCCGCACATTAAACTTGCCATAGGACATTAACCTCGAATTTAATCGAGACCGTAAATCCCGCTCCGCGGTTCAACCGGCAATTACATCAAAAAGTCAAGACCGCATTTCGCCGCTGACTCATGCCACCGGCAGGACGGGCCTAGCAAACTAGTGTCAAGTCAAGACCTCAAGATCAACCCCAAGTTAACCCTTTCGGTTTAAGGTTCACGCATACTACTACAATCAATCGATCGATCAAGGACAATCCAAGCGTGTGATCGTTCGATTACGAGTCAGTGTCCAAATACAGATAATCCCCTGATTCATCTTGTATCATTGTCATGGGCTCCCACTTCCCAAGTGAACGGTTGGCACAACCATATTGGACCCATCGGCAAACAAGTCGTACGTGTCATTCCAGTCACCCTACTGGAGATTTAGACTTGTGGACTATTTTAATATTGCAGTATCTCAGCTTTAATGGTGCCCCTCTCTGTCCCCACAGAATCATTAACTGAACTGCCAATATTTGGGCTTTATTAATTTGTCTTATCCACCCAGACTACAAGGTGAAATCTTTAGACTAATTTGCCTTTTAATTTATTCATCCAATAATTAATTAATGATGAATAAAGTCATTCCATTAATAGAAGTAATGAAATTACATCACTAAACACTACAAAACTAGCAAATTGCCCTCTTACCCCCAATCCTCGTACGGCATCTAGGGCATATACCTCAACAACGTGTTCTTTGAGGACTCAGGATTATTACAAGACCAAGACGACAGGCGCTAAATTGCAAATTGATCACAAAGGGGGAGATTGTTAGGATTATTTTATTGTGTTCAGTTAAATTATGTCATCTTGATCTTGTAACTAATTTAAGTGACCTGGGCTTTAATATTTTAGAGCCCAGTGATTTTATTCTTGTAATGGGCTTACAAGGGCCCAAGTATTATATACCAACTTGTGGTATAAATACTAAAACCCTAACACATAGTTATGTGTGTCTTGTGTGTTAAAATTATAGAGAGAGAATTTTGTGAAGCCCTAACCTTCAAAAACACACATGCACCCCACGCATTTCAATTCTTCCCATCTTTAAATCGTGGTAAATTCGTTCTTTGTTAGATTGTTTGGATAGATTAGGGACCAACAAGCCGTGTGTTAGTTGGTATATTTCTTCACTGAGATTACTCACGAATGTTTCCATCGGGTTCATCCACTCAGGATTAAGCCAATCCATCTACTCATTTACGAGGTTCCGTACGCTCGTTAGAGGAAACAAAAAAAATCACACAGGTCCTAAGTTTATTTTCGATCTATCCAATATGCCTATTAATTTTACCTCCACTTGATTTATGTTTAGCGACTGTCATTTTATTATGGTTACTTTTGAACTTTTATTTTGCACCTAAGCTTTGCCAACAAATCCCCCCTTATTATTATTATTATTATTATTATTATTATTATTATTATTATTATTATATTATTATTATTATTATTAACATTATTATTATTATTATTAATATTATTATCCTTATTGTTATTATAAATATAATTATTATTACTAATGTTATTATTATTATTACTATTATTATCATTAATAATAATAATATTATTATTATTATTATTATTATTATTATTATTATTATCGATCGAGTTTGAAGTTAGAAATAAATCAACCATTTTCCCTGTGGAGATGATCCATATTTTCGCTATACTCATATTTAGTGAATAAGGTTATAAATTATATTTCTGGCCGTTTACGACGCGACCGATGTCCCTATAATGCTACCACCCCTTAGTTACGGGACGAAAAAAATGTTTCCAATAAAAAGATAAAAATATAATATATATGACTAGGTCAGAATTGTATAAAATGCATGAACTTGTGTCGCTTTCATGACTGGGTTGAATTCTACTCTACGTATGAGTTTAGGCTGAAGTGTTTGCTATTTCAGCAATTTTTTCTTGGTTTTTCCTTTTTAAAAAAAAATTAAAGAAATAGAGCGGACTGAAATCGAACCGGATTTTTTTTACCGATCTTTTAAACCTGGCTAAGATATGTGTATGGTCACTGCCGCCATCGATTCAATTACTAATCAAACTATGTAATTAGTTGTTCTGTTCACTGAACCAAACATTTTTTAACATACGGATTTCATGTAAGAAGGTTTCCTGTCTGTAAATGCCTGCAAATATTATGAAAATTTAAAATAAACATTTGGATGAAACCTTATGTCATAATTTCATGCATTACACGAATTCATGTATTTATACATAATTGGTTTTATAGATATGTATAATAATAATAATAATAATAATAATAATATCTGACTAAAGTATTATAAGTCCAGTATGAAAAATAAATGTTAGAGTAAATAAATCATGTATATTTAAGTTAGAAAATATTTTGACCTGAATAAGATAGTTTTTGGTTGAAAGAGTAATTTTTGATATAAAGTTTTCATTGTAAAAATTAAGTCTTGAACGTTTTCGATAAAAGCTTAGAGGGTTCAATATAAGGCCTAAGAAATAAAGTTTTGGGCAAATGAAAAACTAAGTTCTCGGCAGAAGTAGATAACCATCAAAGTAAGATTACTTAATATAAGAGGTAAATAACTAGTCACCTAGCTACTTCTCAAATCACTTGTATGTGATACATATCCATAATACTTCCTTGGTAAAACTTCACGTAAACTTAAAAATAAGAACAGAGAGATAATTAAACCAAAAGAAAAACTTTCGAACAAAGAAGGAAAAAGGATCAGTTCGTGTAGTTTAAACTCTCAACACTCAAAAAAAAAATTGGAGGTAAGAAAACTATGTTATGTTTTCGCAATTAACATATAAGGTTTATAAACTATGATCATGTGTATTTGATGAATTATGGGAAGTTTTCCTAGACCTTGGATATATTAATTTATCTTAGATTAATACAAAAGGGATCGTGTATATATATATATATATATATAGAGTAATGTTATGGTGCTCACCTTGCGTGAGTATCTTCGTGAGCACCAACCACATCAACAGGTGCCCACGCGTGACCACCATAACATTTCTCTTACACACACACACACACACACACATATATATATATATATATATATACATACTCCCTCCGTCCCATATCGGGCGTCCCATTAAGTTTTGTACATTTCCATTTATAGTAAAAATTTACACATAATTAAAATTTTAACACAATCAACTTAAAATTTAATCCTACAACTAAACATTTAATTACCATACCTACCCACCAAAAAAACCTAATCGTCACAACTAACATCTCTCTCTCTCTCTCTCTCTCTCTCTCTCTCTCTCTCTCGCATATTCATTCCATCACTCTCTCTCTCGCCATTTCTATCAGCGGCTCATATCTCTTTGAAAACCCTAGAAAATGGACGAACTGGTTTCTCCGTTGGCGACGCTCGTCACCGACGCTCTGTCGGTGGCGGGTGAACCTGGCGACGACCTCTCTGAGGTTCCAGAGACACCCGAGTCTCTATTGAGGTTTTCTGAGACGACGCGTGATGAGGTTCTGTTCTCTGACGTTTGGGACTCCGATTTACTGACTCTGGGTTCTTTGTATGTTCCAGGTGGTGAGACCATGGTGCCTTGCTCCTTTGAGTCGCCGGATTCACCGGGTCTTGGTGATTTAGTCGCCGATTCGGCGGATCTGTGCGAGTCTGTTCCTGTTTTCGGTGATTTTCTGTGCGACTTTGTTCTTGGTTCCGAGAATGAGGAGATAAAGGCCGGTATATGGGACTTCCTAGCGATTTACTGTCCGACCGTGAAGTATAAGAAGGTTGATTCTATCCTTGAACTCAGTCCTTTACTAATATGCAAAAGCCGGGGTCTTTGGTGTACGGTTAGATGCTAAAATGATTATTAAAAAGGCTGATTGTGGTCTGATGTGTTTGATGTTATGTTGTTTAGGTTTAATTGTGTCTCGTGGTTTTGATGTGGCTGATTATCTGATTTGTTGGATGTGATGATGCTTTCTGCGATGATGCTTTCTGTGACGATGCTTTCGGGTCTGATTCTGGTCTAATTTGTTATGCTGTGATGATGTTTTCTGTGATTCTGGTTTTGCATCTGATCTGTTTTAGCTGCTGCGGTAATTTGAGTAGAATTGTGTTTGTGGCTTTGCATTGCATCTGATATGTTTTACCTTGTAGACATCCATTCTTACATTGGGAAAATAGAAACTGCTATGACAATGAACACATATTCATCATTCTTACACAAAAATAGTACATACATGTGTCTGCGCATCAAAAGTGTCAAGTGTTATCCATGTTTATACATCAAACATGTCATCTAATCTATGAATATGTTTACTGCATAAACATGCATGAGCCTTAAGATGATTCTCCAAAATACTCCTCTAGGTGATTGAGTTCAACTGTTTCACCTTTGTTCTACCAAGTATTGCATGCATTCCTTCACTAATAAATCATCAACATGTAGTACATTTGGTAGGATACCTTTTCTGATTAATGTATGCTTTTTCATGTGTGGCAAGCTGTATTTGTTATGTCCTCTGGCCTTCATGATTTCAGTGAGGCTTGCTTGCATACTTAAGAACAACATGTTCAAAGTCTGATGACTTAGCTGCTCATATGATTCTTCCACTGCATGAACTAACTCATCAATTATATATGGTGCTTTCTGAACTTGTAAGGATTGAATGGCTCTGAACCATCCTAAATCATTGATATTTAAGTCTGGTGAATTAGGTGGTTGGCATAGTAGTTTATATTGAATCCATCAGTTTCTGCAGCATGTCTGAAATCATGATCCGAATCTGTAATGTGTGGCCTTGCGTTATCTTGTTGGATGATTATGTGTTTATCTGCATTTGTTGGCCACTTTCTGCTTGGTTGCTGGTATGACCAGCATAACATAATCACCTAGTTTAATGTGGTCACCAGTAGATTAGCTTGTCAATGCATTTGCTCATGCTTGATGCTTACATTGATTGGCTAATAGATAATGATGCATTAATCTAAATCTGTTATTGCATTTGGTCAGTGATCATTGTAATGCAACACATGAGTAATTGTGCAAACACTATCTACTCTATGAGTACATTTTAGAGGTAAGTGACAACATACATTGTTGATCAAGCATGCCTTGATCACATCCTTGGTGATTGAATCCATGGCTTTGGTTTCCAATGTGCCCTTAGCTATGTTCTTGCTGTTTCTTTTGGCTGGAACCTTTACAGTAAATGGAAATAAACCTATTCTGCCATCAAACACAAGCTGTCCATCCTCTGTGTACACTAGTCTGCTCACAGCACACATAAACATGACCTTTGTGATGAATCTCTTGCTCTTGCATGATCTGTATGGTTCTTCTTCCCCTGGACATAGTAGAATCTCTCATTGGTCTTTGTAATGTAGAACCACTTCTCATTTATGTGTACTGTGTTGTGCATGCATGAAAAGTGTAGCCTCTTGTGTATCTTGTCGACCACAATGATGATAAGCAAAATTTCAGGCTTAAAAAAATTTATTGGAAGCTGTCAAGTCATGTTTAATTGCATTGGTATGTGGTCTGATCAGTCCTTCTTTCACCCTTCGACCCACCGTGCTTTTGCTTACTTGAATTTCATTAGCAAGTTTTCGGATTGTTGTTCTTTTCTTTACGTTAATCGCCTTTATCTGTTCTAGGTCTACTTGTGTTCTTTTCTTTCTTTGCAGGCATGACCTCCCCAGCAAATCTACAGCCCTTCCAACATCTTTTTGAGATTTTACAGCTCGCCAAATTTGCTCAACCATATGCCTGTGAAGTTGAAATGCTTCAGCAACCTCGCTCAATTTTCCATGGGGCAACTTTCCTTCGGTACAGCTAGTTCGGAGCACTTGGGCGATTTGATTTTTCTGTTCAGCTGTTAAGTTTGGCATTCTCTTTTTCATTGGTTTTTCAGTTGGCATCAGCCGTGTAATGTCAAATGTATAGAATGTGCTTTGCTGATGTTCAGTTGTAATGTCAAATGTATGTAATGTTCAGCTGTATTTATATTGTGGTATTTTCAGTCTTGCTGTTTTGGAGGGAATCATTAGTTAAATTTAAAATTTTCAAGTTCTTAATGCTAACGTGTTATGTTTCTTAATTTTGTACTATAATAATAAAAAAATGGTGCCTTAATTTTCGTGCCAAAATCCAAATGTACAAAATTGGGTGGGACAGATGGAGTATATATATATATTATATATATATATATATGTTTATTGGAATAATTTCTGATGTTAGACCATAATAGGGTTGTTAAGAAGTTTAAGTCTTTCGAAGAAAATATGCTTAGGCAGATTACGGTATTTTGGATACATAGTTTCAATATATAAACATTTATAGCATAATAAGGGTTAAAAGTTTCAGAGTTCAATTTGGAAGTTTTCATTGAAACTTAAGCTTTCGATATATAAATGTATGTTTGGGTTTTTAAGAATTGTTTTAGATATGATAGGATTCAAGGATTTCGGTACCCATATGTTTTCGATATTTTATAAAGTTTTTGGCAAGGTGTCTTATTGAGGTTTTCGGCATCTTAATGGAGTTTTCGATATTCTAATGTTTATCCTGAAAGTTTTCGGCATCAATTAGGTTACAAGTCAAATTTCCGGCATGAAATCATTATAGTAAAGTTATCCTGAAAGTTTTCGGCATCAATTAGGCTACAGACAGGAATGAGCATGCATATCACGCACATCATGTCATTATAGGATTTCATATTTACCAGATGAAATAATTATATATGTCAGGAGACTGATAAGGGCAAGGAAAAAAGCCGAGTAAAGGACATGAAGTTATGAAATTTGTGAGTATGATACGCAACATATGAAATAAATCGGGGGATGATAGTTACTTCCCTTCAAATCGGGGGATGACAGAGTCCTATATAGGCACATACATATATATTTACATTATTGACAGAGTCCCATGCATGGGCGCCGACTGGGCATACAGTACGAGTCTTGCCAGTTTATAATGGGAGTATCAAAATAAATGGGCATTTAGAAATGCATTGATCTAAGGATCGTATGAACGATGGTTATGTGAACGATTACTACATGATTGAAATGGTTACGTGATAAAACGTATGACTGAAAGGCTTATGGCACTTATGGGAATGGATTCATTTTACGTTATTGTTTTATTGGTTATTGATTAATATGTTGCTATTATACTCTGAATAGTTGTCTTCACGTTTGTGTTAATAATTAGCAGGCCACATAAAAATGCATCATCATACAGCATAGGTTCAAGGTTGGCCGGCTACGCTCTCCTCCTACTCCCCTCGGTTCATCGTTAGCATATAGATTACGCATTAGTTTTGACGGTGGTATTTTGATCGACATAAATAGATATGTACACATATGTATATTATATGCAAGGTTGTTTTGAATAGACGGGCTCACTTGTTCAATTATTTAAGTTGAAAAACGAAAAATTTTATATGAATATTTTATAGATGCGCAAAAAGGTAATAGGAAACTAGACGTTACAAATATAGTTTTATAAGATGCTTTGGTTGTTAAATAAAAATATAAAGGTTGACAAACATGTGATTAAGGGGAATCTACAAAAAAAATTCTCATTTGTATAAAAACTTGCAAATCAGTACCCTGTCAATATTTCTTATATGTAGGTGCCTATTAGAATAATTTTATTGCACATTGGTACCTGATCCACCGCAAGATACGTCATATAACACATTTAGGTACCATATAGCAACGTATTATGGTACATAATACAATGAAAAAATGGTACGTCATATAACACATTAAGGTACCATATAGAAACGTATATGGTTACCATATAAACGCGTGACGTGATAATAATACACATATAAAAAGGTACGTCAAGACTGGGAAAATGGTACACACGGTCAAACGGGTACTTATATAAAAAAATTCTGACAGAGGTACTGACTTGCAAATTTTTATTCAACTGGGTATTTTTCATTAGATTCACCTTTTTATTGTAATATTTTATTTTATGGATGTAATTTGAGAAATTTACCTATATATAGGTGATGAAAATTGTATTGTAAAATGAATTATATTATTAAAATTATATTTCATATTTTATTTCCAGAAGTGGTCAAGGGTCCTCGAAAAGCCAAATCATAAAGAGGAAGCTATGCATATAGTGAATAATCATCTGTTGACGGAAGAGAGCGCCTTAGAAGAAGAGCAAGAGCTGCTTCCTACCCGACGGTCACTGTTTACTAGGCTTTTCTTCAACCTCTTGTTCATTCATACAAGTATGCCTCTATCGGCTAACTCCTAAGTGAGCAAGATCTAAGAATCGTCTTCGGACGTAGCTCATCAACGGGGTAAGGCAGCTTTTAGCCCTACTAAGATAAAGGGAGTTAGGAGTTCGAGCAGTAAGAATCCTATGACTACTGCTACAATTTCTGTACTGTGATGATTAGCATAAGAGATGGTAAGTTCCTGGCTATATGAGGAACATTTCTCTCGATAATACCGTATGGACCAAGATCCTCTTTTATTATATTGTCAATTCCGATCTACTTTAGGAGATCATATGGATGTAGGGGTGTAAACAAGCCGAGCTGCCGCGAGCAGCTTGGTCAAAGCTTGATTCGAGCTCGGTTAAAATCGAGCTCGAGTCGAGCTCGAGCTGCCTTGTTGTCAATCGAGCCGAGCTTCGAGCATATCATATCTGGGCTCGTGGCTCGTCGAGCCTTTATCGAGCATACAAATTTATTTTTTAATATATTAAATATTTATATTTTATAATTTAATACGTATTTTATTTAATAATATATATCAAACTAGAGCTCGAGCCCGAATTCGAGCTGAAATACCCAACCTTACACTAAGCTTATCATAACTAGCCGAGTTGAGCTTTAGTAGTTTAACCGAGCCAAGCTCGAGCCGAAATTTTTCGAGCGCAAGCTCAATTAAACTTAATCAAGCCAATCTTGAGTGGGCCATGTTCGGGCTCGGCTCGACTCGTTACACCCCTTTATGGATCTAGAACAAAGCTTCACATTTTTTGATGAATTGAAAACATATGTTATCCATTTCTATTTACCCAGTTTATATATTTCTTTCTTGTATTCCTGGGAGGAATTCGATACTTCAATCTCGAAATACTACCAAATGCAACCAGTGAATCAAATCGGCTGGGAAGAAAGAGTCTAAGGTCGGGTTGGACGACATACATCTTGGTTGGTCCACCATCACTAGAGATTGGACATATATATATATATATATATATTCATATATATATATATAATATTTCTTTAAAAGACTCTTATATATTTGATATGGGGCTGTCCCAATAAACTACATTTATGGTCCGGGAATTTAATATAGCGGTAGGAGCATGATTACAAAGATTTGAAGCGTGTGCATGAGCTTGTTTGTATGGGACGTGCTCGGGACATAAACGAAATAACACGGGGAATTACATGTTTTGGATTCTTGTGAATCCTACGCCCACGGGTGCTCTTAAATATCTTTTGTCCACGGGTGCTCTTAAATATCTTTTCATTGTACTTCAACTATTTACACACTCGAACTACCAATTCCTCGCTCTTTTCTCTCAAGCACACATAGGAAAATATATAAAGATGTTTTTGATTTATTCAAATGTTTCGATGTGTTGGAATGTGATTGTTTTGTTGAAATGACTAAGTCCTCCTTTTATAGGAGCTCCTTGGAGCAGTTCTGGCACACAACCCAGAAATCCTGGAGATGGAATGTATTCCGTCCTGTCAGCAACAACATGCCTCTGACAGCTTTTCCTGCACCGTCAGGAACAGTGAACTGTCCTATCCCAGTAGCTTTCGCAGGAAAAGTTTCAGCTTTTGGCAGTGATGCGGCCCAATCTTCAGCGGCCACGTGGCGACTAACCTGTCATTCCTTCCATAATATCTTTTTTGATCTTCTGATCATTCAGTAAAGCTTCTCTCTGACACGTATGTTATTTACCTATTTAGTTAGTTCCCTGAAAATATTACTACACCCAAAACTTGTTCCGCATCAACCCCTATTTCTTTTCTCCCCCGGAGTGCCAGGTGGCTCTAGACGTTCCTAAAATTCTTATTATCAGGTGCTATCTTCTTATTTCCCCGAAACTCTATTTTTTACTAAGTCTTTCTAATAGTCTTTCTAATCTAATTATTTACTTAATTATATTTTTTAGTCTGCCTAATTTTCGTTCTACATCAATATTTTAGAATATTTGATTTAAAGTTGAAAATAGCTAAAGACCAAAACAGGGGTAAAAAAACCGAAAGTCCTTTGAGAAGAAGTTCCTCCCAGATACATGGCTTACATACCGGACATAACATTCTTGGAAAACAATCGAATCGATGGCGTTTAGCAGTAACCTTGTCCATTCAATCTTGTGAACTAATCAAATACCAAAATAGGTTAAAAAAATACATAAAGGAAATGAATACCTAATCACAAACACGTTATCATAGTGGCGGAGCTAGTAAAGCTAATTGGGGTTCACTTTTTAATAATTACATATTTAAGTGGGGTCAATCTCTTTATATTATATGAAATATTTACATGTTATTATTTTTCTAGTAATAATTAGAAAAGAAAAAATAAGATTATAGTGGGGTCCATGAACCCCACTGGTTATCACAATGGAAGATGTGAAGACTTTTCAAATTTCTTCTCTCGATATTGTTGTAGTAGTATGGCTCGATGAATGAAATGTGATGAATGTTCTCTCCAATATAGTTAAATCGTTAACTACATAAACAATATTGGATTAATTCTACAAACATAAAAGTATATTAGAATTTAAAATCTTGTAATCGTATGCTCATCAAATCATACCTTGCATTTGATAGTATATCAGTTCTCGGATGGTTAAATCTATCTTTCCGGTTTGTGTACAACACAGGTGAATCTTTTATTGTCAAATATTCAATTTTCAAGCTTTCGTGAAGGTGGCGGCGAAGTGAACTCATGGTTTTTGCCTTGTTTTTGTTCGGATGAGGGTGTCGTGCAGTCAATGGTGTCACCTAGACCTTTTGCACAATGGTGTCACCTAGACCTTTTGCATTCAAATGCATCTCCGCATCTAACGCCCCAAAATAAAAATTTCGGCTAATTATCGACTACGACGCTCGCCAAGTTCTCATTTTATGATAAAATACAAAATGTTTCAACAATAAATTAATCTCTTTTATAAACGTTCTTAGGAAAAACAATATAAATATCAAGATGAATGTCGCCGTGAATATAATGAGTCAAGATCAAACATTAGAGTGACATCCTTGCATAGCAAAATATAACATATATATAATGAGAATATATATATTATAAAAAATTGTGAAATATATATTATTATAACAACAAAGCACTAATTAATCGTTCTCGGTAAAAGTCTTGGTAAAACACATAATCACATCGCGATAGCATCACCGTGAATATAAGCTAAGAATAGGGTAGATTTAAAATTTTTTAATAAAATAAATTAATATTAGTTTACTCTAAAAACCTGTTAAAACAAATTTCACGCGCCACTACGGAATATGGACCTTCCATCACTTTTAGGGACGATATACTATAAAAGCACCCCATTTATGACGTTTTGCTATACATTTATTATATATTTTTAAATAAATACAAATAATGTGCTCGTGCTGATATTTTTAAATAAATATAAATGAAATTTTCGTATATTAATTAAACTCATTAAAATCTTCGACAATTGTGATTATATATTATATTAAGATTATTTCATTATAATAATATTTATATTCTGATAATATAGTTTAAGAGAGAGAATAGTGAGATAAAATATTTCTAATACTTGGCACATTTTAGTTTTTACAATACAATTATAGTCACGCATTTACTACTAAATTGTCACTATTACAACTAATTAGATTAAATTCAATTAAATCTGTATTTAATAAAATAATATCTATTCTAATATATAAAGGCTCTAGGCCTCTTAAAGAATGTCATCAATTTTGATTGATTTTAGTCTGTAAATTTGTAATATATTTTTTACAAAATAATAATTAATAAAAATTAAAAAAAAAGACCACCCACTATCTTTAATAACTATTTTAAGTTATTCTATCATTAATTTAATAATAAATTAATTTTTTATAAACTCATTAATATATAAGGGGATTTTACATAAAAATACCCATTAATATAAAAAATTAGCAAGTCAGTACCCTGTCAGTATTATTTTATATGCAGGTACTTGTCAGAATAAATTTTTTTGCACATTGGTACCTGCCCGGTGCAAGGTACATCATATCACACATTTAGGTAACATAGAGAAACGTATTGTGGTACGTAATACAGCTAGAAAATGGTACCATCATATAGTCAGCCGCAAGGTACCGTATGGAACGTATATAGGTACCATATAAATGCGTGAAGTGGTACGCAATATACATATAAAAAGGTACATCAAGACCGGGAAAATGGTACGCACAGTTGAACGGTTACTTATATAAAAAATTTTCTGACATGGGTACTGACTTGCAAATTTTTTATACAATTGGGTATTATTCTATAGATTCACCTATATATAATTAAATTTCTACTAAATTTTTTAAATTAAAATAAATTTAATTGATATGTATTATAGCACTGTGCAAAAAGTACTAATTATAATAATTCAAGTAGTCTTGTCAACAAATAATTTATCAATAATCGAAAACATCCATATCTGTACTCTTATATTAATTGTCAAGGCCTTTTAAAAACTGTCGATTTGGTGTATCAATTAGCCAATCAAAATTTTTCTCAATTAATAATTATTAAAAAATACTTAAATTAATAACCACTCACTATCTACTATTAGTATAACCACCCACTATCTATTATTATAATAATAAAAAATAAAATGCATAAATCAAACTAAATAAATTTAAAGCACACACGTATGGGTGTGCAAAACTACTAGTCTTTATAATTCATCGCCATAATAATTTAATAAAAGTATCCACATTATTACTTATTTCTTAGTAAAAAGGAAAAAATAAATTACACGAATGTGAAAAGAAAACCAAACTAACCTCGTCTTGGCCATTGGGCTTTGTTAAATAAAATACTCGCTCGGGCCCTATTTCACAATTCCCAATCCGAGTCCTAACACTCATCAATTAGGGTTTAGTATATTACTCAGAAACCAAAACTACCGAACTGAGAGGGAGAAATTGAGATATGGCTAAATTTAACGTGGTACAAAAGCGGCGTCGAATTGCTATCGCGGAACGGAAGAGGCTGATCCACGGCGATCCTCTCACCGGGAAGCTTCGGCAGAAACCTCAGCCCCTCTCTACCTCCGGCAAGCGCAAGCGCAAGTTACTCAAGAAATGGAGACGGGTAACTGATTTAAACATCATCGTCGCGTCGTCGTTTCAATCATCTACGCATCGGTTGTTTTTCTGTGAGTTATTTTCTTCAACTGCTGCTCTATTTCGAAACAGGAACAAAAGGAGGCTGTCGATAAAGGTCTCATTACGATGCAGGACGTAGAGATGGCCGTTGCTGAAGGTGTGGTTACTTATCCATGTGCTCATTTGTTTGGTTGCAACTTGATTTTTTATCTTTTGTTCGCACGTCGACATCTCTCTTTCTTTTTTTTTTTTCCACTTATTTTCCCCTTCAAGATGTTTATATTTTGCGGTGTGTGTGTGTGCCTAAATTTACATTGGCGAGGAAGTTTTGGTTTTCTATCTTATGCCAAGTGTTGAAAGTTGAAACATAACTCAGGGAGCTCGCGGCACATGAACAAGAATCCTGTTAAATTTCCGATGAAGAAAAATTCGAAAGTTAGAATCAAGCAGCTGAAAAAGAAAGGTAGGTCTCTCTAAGCCAACCACCATGAGTTATTTTGACTACTTATTCCTGACTGTCTAGATTATGATACTTTTTGAAGGTAAAAACAAGAGAAAATCTCAGGAGCATGGAGAAGCATCTACTGATGCCATGATGGAATGATGAAGAAGCCTCTAGCCTAGTAGGACACCTGCCAAGCTCTTTCATTTAACTTACGATAAGCATTGTGTTAGAAAACATAAAGATACCCATCCTATGCTGACATTGTTGCTATTGCCCCTTTTTGTGTTGGTGTTGATGATAATTTGATGTACCTTTCTTTTACCATATATAGGTAATGACATGCCCAACCGCCGGTTACGGTTAGTCCCGTAACCTAACCGGCCAGGGCGGTTCACGGTTAGCCGTCACCGGTTGCCGGTTAATCTAACCGCCGGTTACGGTTAACCTGCGGTTAAACCACCAGTTTTTATTTTTTATTTTTTTATTTTTTATTTTTGTATTAATTTTTTTTTATTTTGCAATTTACTGCAAAATTAAATGAATTTTCGTTGTATTTTCGTTCGTATGTTACTATTTTGATATAAATTTTAAATATAATGAAATATATTACCAAATTTTAATACAATATAAAATACATAGTTTCAAATTAATATTAATAAAGTTGCATAGTATTTCCAATTAATTAATATTAATATGAGTGAATTAAAATAGTATTATTTTTTATTTTTTATTTTTTTATTTAACGGTTATAACCGCTGGTTAAACCGCCTAACCGGCGGTTGGCGGTTTGGGAAAACCCCTAAGCGTCCCATAACCGGCCGATGACGGTTGCTGGTTACGGTTATCGGCCGGTGTAACCGGCGGTTAGGCGGTTTAACGCCGGTTACGGTTAAAAGTGGGCATGTCTACGTAATATGTTGCAAGTTTGATTCTCCTTCCAAGTTTAATGATGACCACTGGCATCAATCAATATGCATTTATATTTTGAAGATTATTGTCATGTAGTGTAGTTTTCTTTCACTTAAAAGTTCTGGATTGCTATTCATCGCCCCCTTTTTCCTACTCATCGCCCCCTAAAGGGCTGAAAAAAGACGATTTTGTCCTTTTGAATAAAATTTTTTATTGCAAGTCCTTTACAGAGAACAATTTTCAAATCGCAATTTAACATTCAAATCAGACTCAAACAAAACAAAAAAAAACGTTCAAATCGCAATGGATCGACGAAAGGGGAAATGGTCTATTCGCACGACTGGTAAGCAAATTCTCGTAAAATTCGTTCGTACGTAGATGAATGATCGAACTTGATTCGGAATCGCTCCAAAAAAGTTCGGACCGAAACACAATTTCGGCTGTAACAGTCCGGACCGAAACAGATTTTCGGCCACCTCCAGGCACGACCGAAAAATAATTTCGGTCGTGCCTTGAGGAGGCCGAAAAATTTTTTCGGTCCGGACAGAAACGACCGAAATTATTTTTCAGTCCGGACTGTTCCGGAAATCACGTTTCGCCTGGAACTACGGCGGCCGAAATTATTCTTCGGCTGTGTAATAATTTATTATTTTTTTTTTGCAGACAATGAGAGCATTTTCGGCGACGGGGTAAACTACAGTGAGCATTTTCGCGTAGGAGGGTCGATTTCAGACCGACGTGGAAGCCATTAACTGGGCGAAAGGCGTCGCCATTGCTCTGGGTTTCGAGGTGATTATTTCGTCGCATAAGAAATGCGGCACAAAAAAACTGATTAGATGTTCTCGCGCAGAACGTTATAGAGGCAACGAGAACGAATTGGAGAGGATTTCGAAGTCGAACAAGTGCAGGTGTCCGTTTGTAGTCATAGCTCAGGAGGATCCAATGACTAGGGAATGGTACATTCGTACGGGCCCACCTGATAAATCCACGCACAATCACCCTCTGATACAGTATCCCGAGGGACACCGCCAGACTAGTGGGTTAAGTTGCCAGGCAATGAAGGTCGTAGAGGAAATGACTGCTGCGCAAGCGAAACCAGCTCATATCCTCTCGGCGATGAGGGCTCGACACGCAGAAGATAACGCGATGATCAGGCACATATATAATTACAGAGATCGTTTGAAGAAAGACCATTCTGAGGGTCGAGGCGTGGTGAGCCAGTTGATGCACCAGGCGAGTCACGCCGGATATTATGTTCAAGCCCTAGGAGACGACGAGACTAATGCGCTGACGCATGTTTTTCTCGCACACCCGAACTCACTTGCACTGGTGAGGACGTATCCGTACTTCATTGGCATCGATTCTACGTACAAGATCAACAGGTACAAGATGCATCTAGTTGAGATTATATGGATGACTCCCTGTAATAACTTCCTTTGTGGGTTTGCCATTATGAAGGACGAGACGGAGAGAAGTTATGAGCGGGTGTTGCAGTCCCTTCGGGATATTCTGAGCCAGGTGTCTACGCTACGGCGATTGTGACTGATCGTGAGTTGGGCCTTCTTCGACCCGTACAGGAAGTATTTCCGTATTCTCACCATATGTTGTGCACGTGGCATATCTATAAAGATGTGGAGAACAAAGTTTATTGGACGACGGGTCAGAACAAAAAGACAGCAGCTCACTTCACGCATAAGGCCTGGAAAGCAGTCATGGAAGCTTCGTCGATAGACGAATACGAGCAGGCCGTGAGTGACATGCGTCTGCGTTGGAAAGGTGAATCTGCTATCGTGTAGTACGTTGAGCAGACATGGTTGGTGTATAAGGAGAAGTTCGCTAAAGCTTGGACGAACCAGGTGCTTCATTTCGGAAACACCACTACATGTCGTGTGGAGAGTGCTCACAGCGAGCTGAAGCAATGGCTGAACTCGGCCACTGGGTCTCTTGACACCGTGTGGGTGAAGGTGCACGACCAGATTCAGAACCAACTGAATCGCATCAAAAAGGTAAATTAATTATTATACGTGTCAAACGAAATGCTTATCTAATAATTTTTTATGTTGACATGCAAGCACTGGAGGAGTCCCGCTCGAAACGATCGATTGGGAACTCAGATTTTCCATTCCACACGATATTGTACAGAGTTTCACACCATTCAATATCGATAATGGAAAATGAGTTGAGGCGTGCCAAAGAGTTGTCGGATGAGGTTTACTCCGCGTGCGGATGTGTGGTACGACGTACGCACCATCTCCCATGTGCGTGCGAGCTCCAGCAATATATCGACAACAACTACCCAGTTGCTGCAGAATGCTTGCACGACTTCTGGAGGACACTCACGATCGGCGATGGAGTAATTCCCGATATTTCTGATCGGGATTACTTATACGACCTCGTGCGTGAAGCAGAAACCCACGAGTCGTCCACGAACACCTGTATCCCGACGCCCGTGAGTGGAATGAGCCTGATGTTAAGACCTCTGTAAAAGGTCGGCCGAATAAGAAAAACTCGACGAAGCAGGATCGAAGTGCTTGGGAGTACGCAATTCCAAGGGGTGGACGCAGCGGAGGGCGCAGCAGTACCAGTCGTAGCAGCCAGGGTCGCACGTCATCTTCGTCTGTGAAGCGGTCTCGATCTACTACGGAAACAGGTACTACTATCTCGTACTCGTAAATTTGTTCAATCGTGGGTGCACATCTAATCCTGAAAATTGCGTTCTACAAGTGAATCAGACTTCCACCACACCCACTTGGCCAACCACGTAACAACAGTCATCCATCCGTATATAGTTAGCTATAAGAATGTGGTGGCTGACGGCAACTGTGGATTTCGCGTTATCGCGTCCCATGTTTACGATGACGAGGAGAAATGGATCACCGTCAGGAATAACGTCGCGAACGAACTCGCTGCCCATTGGGATCGCTACTCGGCATTGTACTATGGTGATTAATTGGAAATGCAGTTGGATCGTATACGCTGGGAAGGGGGCCCTTGTGGAGCGAATCACTGGATGATGACACCGTGTGATTTGTGGGTTGTTGCGACAATTTGGAACGCTGTAATTGTCCTCTACGGGTACGGCAATGGGACGAACATCAACATACTTTCGAACACAATATTGCCGCTGCGTGCCGATCGGTCTGCTACTGGACCACGTACGATCGTCATGGCACACCTTGGGGATGATTATCAGCATTACATCAGACTTAATTTATGTCCAGATTTTCCTATGCCCGTTTTACATCCGTATTGGTTCACGTATCGTAGTGATCGACTTGCCGGTTGGGAGATAAGATATCAGAGTCGATTCGCTCACTGGATTAACCTAATGCCGCATAATAATTTGTGAATGTCTACTGTGTTATATATTTGTATTATTTATTTATATTATTTATTTGTATTATTTAATTGGATTATTTATTTATATTATTTATTTGGATTATTTAATTGATTTATTTATTTATATTTTTTATTTGTATTATTTAATTGAATTATTTAATTGAATTATTTTTTTGGATTATTTTTTTGGATTATTTATTTAATTTATTTATTTGTATTATTTATTTATATTATTTATTTGGATTATTTATTTGGATTATTTATTTGGATTATTTATTTATATTATTTATTTGTATCAGTAATTCGAAACGGAATAAATTTGCAAACAAATATTCAAAACATATAGAAAATCCGTCCGATACAATAAACGAAAAATAAAAAAAAACAATAGCAACACGTCAAGGGGTCTGGCGCCACCGGTCGTTGATGTCGTCCAGCCTGTCTCGGAACTCGTCCGTATGCGTCGAGCCGTCAAGATGCATACTGGCTAGCATATCGGTACTCAAGCTGTACATCGTCCTGTACCACTGTACATTGCAATAATACGTACGATTAAATATATAAATATAAAAAATCACCATAAGATTAAATTACGTACGTAGTAGGCATGGCTGCGCGGGGGTATGCCTGCCGATGAGGATCCCTGCTCCGTCGAAAGCAGGCGAGGATGAGAATGCCGCTCATACCAGTCCATGTACCCTGCAACGGTTTCACCAAGGTACTCCGTGCCTGCGCGATTGATGTACGAGAGGTTGAGGATGTAGGCGTACGAAAACTGACGCCAAGCATCTTCTGCTGCATTAGCAGAATGAAGCACCTTATACCTCGTCGGGTCTGCTGGTATGACCGTCTTCCGTGGCTGTAACACCTGTAAAATTTAATACAGAACTCTTGCGTGATTAACTATGTGATTTTGTAAATTAGGGCGCGTGATAAAGAAATTAACGTAACATAAAAATATAAATTTTAAGAAAATTTATATTAAATTAGAGTCTATAATTAAAATGTTGAATATAGTTTGAGAGATGGAATAAAAATTAAAATGGGCTATAATCGATGTGTTTATACCCCAAACTAAAGCCCAAATTATATCTTATATATATATATATATACAATATACATAAGATAGGATAAGCTTTCTTAAGCTTAAAGAAATATGAATCGTTATCAAAAACCTTGTCCCATCATTGAGAGTTTCGATGCTTAGTATTGAAATAACAATTGATGAGTATCATTACCCAAGTTAACATAATCATAGAAAAAGGGAAGAAAGGGGGTCGAGCCTTCAACGAAGAATCAGAAGCTAATATCATAAGGGGAACTTGATAATTCACAAATCATAAATTGAAAGCACGGTAAGTTCCTTATACTTAATATTCAGTTTGTGTTAATATCTACGAGTGATTAGGCAAGCATAAGAAAGCTTTAAAGAGTGACCGAAAATACTAAGTCAAGAAAACCCTAGTTCTTTAAGGACCCAATTTACATTTATAACTGGTTGAGTGACGAGTTATAATAGGTTCTATATGCAGTGTTCTTGAGAATTTATTGTGTGTAGTAGAAATTCGAAATGAATAATCAGTTGAGTGATAGAAAGATGTCGTAATGTATAATAGATAAATTTTGAGCTGCTTTATCAAGGGGTTACGAGATTTAACATAATAGAACTCGAGATATATATAGGAAGATATCGATATGTACGTATACAATATAGCCTCGACATTTGTAAGTAAGATCTCGATATTAATTGTATATATACATGGAGGTCTCGACATTTTTAGGATGTCGTATGGCTTGATGACCTCGACATTGTATGAATGTTTCGACATATATATTACAGAGAGAATTCGAGATATATGGTAAAGAGACTTCGAGATTTATAAAATTAACATAAGATCTCGACATTATAAGATCTCGGATGATAGATCTCGACATTAATAAGAATTCGACATCACCTAGATTTCGATATTGTATGAAGATTTCAGCATTTTAAAAGTGTTGTACACTTAATAAATTTTCGATATTTTAGGATTCATTTATTTTTAGGGATTTCATTATTTTCACGTTTTCATAAATTTTAGGGTCTTGATAATTTTAGCATTTTCGAAACTTGTATGACTTAGTAAATTTATTGATGTGAAAATATTTATTACATTCAGAGGATCGATATATAGGGACTACATCGGGATTTCTTATTTGACAATAGCAGGAGGACAGGTAGGTGAATTATTCATCTACAATGCGTAAACACTTATCTGAATTACGTGTTTTTATGTGCTTCAATGATTTACGTGAATTATGTGCTTTACGTATATTTCATGTGAAATCACGAATTCATATGTTATCACGTTTATATGCATGGCATATGCATATCATATCACAGGGGTGAGATATTTACACCGTATTGAGACGGTTTATTTGAGATATTGTCGAGTGGGGTAGAATGAGATGTTTGTGATTTTTGTTGTTGACTTGTTGAGGAGTCGATGTTGGTACTCGTATGACACCTGACGGCAGACAGGCGTGATCGATCTGTCTACTCGGGCGCGAACGTCCCGAGGTGCAAAACCGTCGTGATTATATTTTCAGCGGAGGGAGCGACCTGACAGGGCAGTTGCGTGATCGTCAAAACGCTGTCGGCGTAGGCTACCGCTTACGGAAGAGCGGCCTAGCAGGGCAGTTGCGTGATCGTCAAAACGCTGCTAGTGTAAGCTTCCGTATGTTATTATTATGGGCGCGCGAGGTGTCGAGCCTAACCTAGGGCCGTGTATTGTGTGAAATAGGAATGTGGGAAAAGAAAGAGTGTACATTATATCATGTCGTGAGAAATTGGGATTGGGGTTGAGTGCACACTTGCATACATGCATTTTATTCACCTACTGGGCAAATTGCTCAGTGTTTACGTGTTGTAGGTACTGAGTCTGACGCCGATACGCGTCGAGACTAAGGCGGCTGGTGACGGTGCTCCACGGACTTTTGAGGGCGGTGCGGTACATGGATGAAGACCTGTGGAGCGGCTTTAGGACTTTTTGTTCTTTTGATATTTTTGGGGCTTCGGCCCGTGTACAGAGATAACGATGTAGACGGATTTTTATATTAGTATATATTATTTTAGGAAAAAGTTTTAATTAGACGGGCCTTCCGCGGCTTACGTTGCGGAAATCCGCCACTAACCCTACTTAGAAAATGAGGGTCGTCACAGGTGGTATCAGAGCGTAGGCTTTAGATTCTGAAGACTGTCCATGTACTGCCGCTCAATAGTCTGGAGAACCAGCCTGGCCTGTAAGTTTAAAGGTTGATTATATGATTATGTGTTATTTGATACATGTGCTTTCTATGACTGATTGTAGAATTAGTTAAAAATGCCAAGGACACGTAGAGAAGTTGGCGAAAATAGTCGTAGGGCGGGTTCCGAATCCCCACCAAATGAGGATTGCTCTACTATCCATCAATTAACTGATCTGATCCGACGACAGTTAGATCAGATTAACGACCTCATCCACCGTCAAAATTCCTCGGAGCGTCACTCGTCCCCGGGCCTAGACGTGTAGAAGCTGCCGGGGAGAGGTTCCGAAGGTTAAACCCCCTTCGTTCGAGGAGGCTGTCGATCCTACCTACGCGGAGGATTGGCTCAGAACTATCGAAAATATGTTTCGCGTTAGCCATCTGCCTGATACTGAGAAGGTGACTTGTGCCACCTTCATGTTGCGTGGGAACACGGGCTACTGGTGGGACACCATTCAGGTGCTCGAGGATCCCACTATGATGACTTGGGATAGATTCAAAACACTTTTTCGGGGCAAGTACTTTACCGCACCCGATAGAGCGCAGAAGCTGAATGAATTCATCAACCTCAAACAAGGAGGAATGTCAGTGGCGGATTACATCCGCAAGTTCGAGCAACTCTCGAGGTTTGCGCCACATATAATGGCTACAGACGAGCTGAAGATTGAGCGTTTTCTGGAAGGTCTCAAACCCGAGATCTTCTGAAGCGTAAGCAGAGAGTAGAGTTACCAAGGCTCAAGATGCAAAGCGAAGAGCAGAAGCGCAACACGGAGGAGGGAATCAGAAACGCCCGTTCTTTGGCAAGAATCTGAATAATCGTGGGAATCAACCAGGCCAGCAAAACTGGAGACCGAGGCCAAACCAAGGACCAGTTAACGTTTTAAATCGAACCCCAAACACTATACCTCAGTGTCGACAGTGTGGGCGCTACCACTATGGAGTATGCCATGGGAAAGACCAAACCCAACTCCCCAATGTTTTCGATGTGGAATGATTGGCCACTATGACAGGGTCTGTAACGAGAAGATACCACAATCTTCGATCAACTTTTAGTCCGACCTCCACCGGTACCAGCACGTATTTTTACTTTGACAAACGAGGAGGCTGAAGCAACCCTTCGGTAGTAACGGGTACGTTAACTATCTATGACGTGCCCACTTCTGTGTTGATTGAATCTGGGGCCACACATTCGTTCGTGTCGGCCAAGTATGTGGAAAAGGTGGGAGTCTCTCCTACCGTATCTGAATGTAATTACGTAGTTACTTTACCACACGGTGATCCGACGCGCACTAACCAAGTGCTGGAAGGATGCTCCGTTAACATTGAGGGTAGAAATCTGAACGTCGACCTGATTGTGATCCCAATGAATGACTACGATGTTATTATTGGGATGGACTGGCTTTCGAGATATGGAGCCATCATAGATTGTAATAAAAAGGTCGTAACATTTCAACTGCCCGAAGAAGAAGTGTTCACTTTTTCGGGTAAAGCCAGTTCGAATCGTATTCCACGAATCTCTGCGCTGAAAGCTCAACGACTATTGAGATGCGGTGAAGGCGGAGGAATTACCTCAGCCAGAACTGAAAGACGTACCAATAGTTAACGAGTATGCCGATGTATTTCCCGATGATCTCCCGGGGTTACCCCCTGATCGAGAAATACAGTTCACGATAGATCTGATCCCGGGGTCTGCCCTAATTCTCAAAATCCCCTTACCGTTTAGCGCCAAATGAATTAAAGGAATTGAAGGAACAACTAGAGGACTTGCTGCAGAAAGGGTTTATCCAACCCAGCTTTTCACCGTGGGGAGCACCAGTCCTATTCGTACGGAAGAAGGATGGGTCGATGCGACTGTGTATCGACTATCAGGAGTTGAACAAGATCACGATCAAGAATAAATACCCGTTGCCAAGAATCGATGATCTGTTCGACCAACTACAAGATGCTACGGTATTCTCGAAAATCGATCTCCGTTCGGGATACCATCAATTAAAGATCAGGGAGACAGATGTTCCTAAAATGGCTTTCAGTACGAGATACGGCCATTATGAATTTTTGGTCATGCCTTCGGACTAACAAATGCCCCAGCTGCGTTTATGGATATTATGAACCGAGTCTTGAAAGATTATCTCGACCGCTTTGTAATCGTCTTTGTTGACGATATTCTGATATATTCTAAGACGAAGGAAGAACACGAGCATCATTTACGAATTGTCTTAGGAATCTTGCGTGAGGTCCGAGGTCCGAAGTTTTCTAGGACTTGCGGGATATTACCGTCAATTCATAGCTGACTTCTCAAGCATTGCCTCGACTCTGACGAACTTGACCAGGAAGAACGTACCTTTCAAGTGGTCCGATGCATGCGAACAAAGTTTTCAGGAACTAAAGAAACGACTCACTTCTGCTCCCATTCTAACAATTCCATCGGGAACAGGAGGATTCTCAGTCTATAGCGATACTTTGAAGAATGGACTAGGATGTGTGTTGATGCAGAATGGTAAAGTGTTTGCTTACGCCTCACGACAACTTAAAGAGTACGAGAAGAACTACCCGACCCACGATCTAGAATTAGCAGCTGTGGTTTTTGCTCTAAAAATCTGGAGACACTACCTTTACGGGGAAAGATGTGAGATCTTCACAGACCACAACTTAAAGGCTCGTCGACCTCCTCCCCACACTCATCGATCGCCATAATAGTGTGCATGTCCTGCTCGCCGACCTGTGATAGACCTTGCACGGAAAAAAGAAAGTCGTGCTCAAATACGTCTAAAAAATAGCATTTATCATCTTGCTCGCTACTCTTTTTCATCGAGTCGGCCATAATAAAGGTGACTTTTTCTCCGTCTACTTTCAAGGTTAATGTCCCATTTCTAACATCTATCATGGTCTCTCCCGTTGCTAGAAACGGTCTACTAAAATCAGGGAAACATTTTCGTCTTCCTCCATATCTAGAATAACGAAATCAACAGGGATCACAAATTTATCGAGCTTGACTAGGACATCCTCGATAACACCTCGATGGTACTTTAATGACCTATCAGCTAATTGCAGGCTCATCCTAGTGGGTCGTGGTTCACCTAGGCCTAAACGCTTAAACATGGAATATGGCATGAGATTAATACTAGCGCCTAGATCAGCTAACGCACGCTCAATCACTAAATCTCCTATAAGACAGGGAATAGTAAAACTCCCTGGGTCCTTAAGCTTCTTAGGGATCTTGCTTTGGAGAATCGCCGAGCACTCTCCTCGTAGGCAAACGGTGGAGGCGTGTTCGAGCTTCCTTCTGTTCGTCAGCAGGTCCTTCAAGAACTTGGCGATGCTGGGCATCTGCGTAATAGCTTCAACAAACGGTAAGTTAATATGCAAGTCCTTACACATACCCATAAATTTACCAAACTGTGCCTCGTTCTTGTCATTTTTCAGTCGAGCCGGGTATGGGATCTTCGGGTGGTATGGCTTCACCGGTGGCCGCTGGATCTCCGTCACCTTTAGCTTTTCGGACTCGTCCTTCTCCTTCTCAGCTTCGGCCTTCTCGACATCGTCGCCTCTGATCTCCTCCACTTCGGGCTCGTCGTGGCTCTAGAAGTTGGCGTTCTCCTTGGCCTTCTTCTTGGAGGGCACTTCTTGCAATTCTCGTCCATTCCTCAGTGTCACCGCCTTGCAGTACTCCTTTGCATTTGGCTCGGTGTAGCTTGGGAGCGGTCCCTGAGTACGCCCCGCCAACTGTTTCTCCATCTGGCCCACCTGTTGCTCCAGCTTCTTGAGTGAGGCGTCCGTGTTCTGGGCACGCACGTCGTTCGCCTCCATGTACTCCTCCATCTTCGTCATTCGGCTTTCGTGGGCTGCGGTGGTACTGCTAAAGTTCGTGACGAGCGCCTTCATCATATCCTTCATCTCCCTCCTGTCGTCGGATCCTCCTGCGGGCGCGCTCTGGTACTGTCGTGGCGGCCCGTTTTGGAAACCGGACGGCCTAGGCTGAAATCCAGGCGGTCCTTGCCCGTGGTGGTTCTGATTCCCATAAGCCAAGTTTGGATGTGCTCGAGGCTGGAAACTCCGCTGGCCACCTTGGTAATTGCCCATATAGTCTACGTGCTCTAGCTACTGCCCAAGTTGGCATTCTGAGGTCTCGTGGGCTGCGCCACAGATCCCGCACAATGGCACGTATGGCGTATGCTGCGTCGGTGCAGTGGTCGTCACGGCATTCACGGGCTGTGTCTGCCCGAATTTCGGGAGTAGAGTGCCAATAACTGTCTGCAACTGGGAGTTTGTCGCAGCGATCTGTTGCTGAAGCGCCTCGAATTTGGCATTCGTGGCCGTTTCCTCGTTTACCCCGAACACGCCTGGCATCTTCATCCTCGTATTGCCCCTCATGAAACTGTTCCTCGAGTAATCTTCAATCAGATTCCACGCGTCGGTGGCATTGAGCTTCACGAGCCCTCCTCCTGCGGCTCCGTCTAACATATGGACAGTCTGGTCATTGAGCCCCTCGTGGAATCGGTTGATCTGGCCTGCCTTTGACATCCCGTGCTGTGGGCACCTCTTCAGTAGCGCCTTGTAGCGCTCCCACATCTCGTACAGATTTTCAGAGTCCTTCTGGTGGAATAGGGAAATCTCCGTCTTCAACCGTAGCACCTTTGATAATGGGAAGTAGTGGTTGATGAAGGCGGCTCGCATCTCCTCCCAAGTAGTGATCGACCTGGGCGGCAACATGTCTGACCAGTTCTTTGCCCTGAACTTGAGCGAGAACGGGAATAGCATCAGCTTGATCGCATTGCCCGAGACACCGTTGATTTTGATGGTGTCGGTCACCGTCAGAAACACCTTCAGATGGGAGTAAGGGTCGTCGTCGGGGTTACCCTCAAAATGGGCCGTCTGGAATATCATCTGAAGCTAAGAGTGCTTCAGCTCAAAGTTGTTGTTCTCGATCGGCGGGATGACAATCGCCGACTCCGTACCGCCTAGCGCGGCATTCTTGAGGAGGTCCCGTAGTGATGGCTCCTCCTCGTGGACGGGCACTTTATGGTCCGCCATATCTACTTCTGTGTAGGGACTATCTACGGCTGCCTCTACACGTGAGTGTTGGGTCGATTCCTGCGAACTATCCTCTGAATAGCTAACTAAATGGTCCTGAGAGCTAGTGGAAGCTCCTTCGGTGTCGTACTTAAGCTTCCTTCGTAACTTCCGCTCGAAATCTGGGTCTGCGTCAACGTGGGACCCGATGGATGGCTTCGGGTCATTCACCGCTGAATCGTACCTTCAATGAGTGAAAACAAAATTAGCAAAGGAATAAATAAATACGTCGAAAAGAATACAAGACTAATAACGACGCAGGAAAACAACTAACGCAAATAACACAAATAACGCAAATAGTAAAAACAAAGAAAACGTCAAAATAAAAGTGGCTAAAGTACCGAACTACGGTGTTCCTAATATCAATTTATTCCCCGACAACGGCGCCAAAAACTTGATTGACACGTGGTGTGTGAATATAATGTGCAAGTGTGACAAGTAATAATTAAAACGAATACCTAATTCCTATCACCGACGCGCGATAGGCAGTGGACCTATCGTTTGTAGTGTAGTAAAGTGAGTAAACGAGTATCGAACACAAGGAATAAACTAAGTACTAGTAATGACCTATCGACTCGATATTTAGCCTAAATAAAATATGCAGATGGTGTTACGAACTATCCTAACAGATTACTCCTAAATCAACTAGAGAGTCAAAGAACACGCCTAAAACTGGTAAGAAGCTTTCAGAAAGATGTGCTCGGGATTCGAATCCCGCTAGGTGTGATCGCCTAAAATAGTGAAATATCGTGCCTACGTGATTCTTGACTAGATCGCAGTAATTTCCTACCCACTCACGAATTTGCTGTCGCCCTAGACGCTCGCGGGGATCTAAGATTTAACAATTACTGAAGGCGAGGATCGAGTATTTGCTTTCGCCCTATACTCGAATCCTATCTTCTACGAACGGCCTAACGTTGTTTAGCTGTCGCCCTAAACATTTTTCCACACATTCACTTTAACACATAGACATATTAAAGTGAAGAAACAAATTCGTAGAACAATAAATAGTCAGAATACGCAAATCACGATAAACATGTCTTAAGTACGAATAATCCTAGCGTTCATCTAATCCCAAACACATAGGGAATTTAGCTACTCATAATAGACGGGAAAACAACGAAAGAAATAGAGAATAGAGAAGGAAGACTCATGATCTTAAATACTGGCGAATTAGAGATGCTAGCATGATGAATCTTCGTTCTTCGTTCAATTGGGCGTGATTGCGTTGTTGATCCGTCTCTTGCGCTCCAGGATGCAATTCTGTGTTCTTCAAGGCTCTTTTTCGTCTCTTGAGAGATTAGGTTTGATATCTGGTAGTTATCCCCTCTTTTTGGGTCGAATTCGGGCTCTTATAATGACATTCGCTACTGTCACGGCCTGGGACATGGTCCGTCACGGCCATGACACTGTCGGGGCACAAATTGGAGCTCACTGCCGTGCGTCACGGCCTCGTGCAGAAGTGTCACGGCCGTGACACTTTCCAGCCTTGCGACAGTTTCGTATTTCTCTCAGATGGAGGGGTAAACGATGTCCGATTGACTTGAAATTTTAATCATAGACAGAAGACTCGCCGATGTTGATTCTGACAAAAGGGATTCTCAATCCGAGATCTGGATTGAGAGATATGAATTTTCTAATGTTGTTGCTGCTATGGGTCACGGCCTGGTGCAAGAAGTGTCACGGCCGTGACTTCCGGCAGTATAGTCTTCTTTCTCCTATCACGGCCTGATGCACTGGGTGTCACGGCCGTGACACATGACTGTTTCCATCGTTTTTGCTACGTTTTGCCTCGTTTTCGCTCCTTTTCGCCCGAAAGTCGTCCTAAGCTCCTTCAATATCAAAATATGTGTAAATAGGGCGAATAAACGCATAAAATAATTGCTAGAGCTTTACTATAACCCAATTAAATACTATGATAAACGTATTGAAATACGTTTATCAGCAATCAAAGGGCTTACGAAACACGTGCAAGAACAAGATGCCCAGATTGCAAAGTTGACTCGTAAGAGCAATAACGTCAATAATAGCGGGAGGAATTTTCTGACGAAACCGAAAAGGAAGAGCAAAGGGAAATCAAGAAGCCTTCGGGGAGTTCCCAAGTTCCAATGACGGGATGATTCCCATTAGCCAACTGAAGGAGTTCAAATTGGGACAATGAAAGACGGAGGTTCCAAATCCTCATTGACGTATTCTAAACCGTATGAATTGATAACTTGAAGATGCCAAGTGGTTACCGACCTCCAAAATTTCAGCAGTTTGACGGCAAAGGAAATCTAAAGCAACATGTGGCTCACTTCATTGAGACATGGGACGATGCAGGAACTTATGGAGACCGCCTCGTCAAACAGTTTGTCCGTTCGTTTAAGGGCAATGCTTTCGATTGGTACATTGATATGGAAGCTAGTTCAATCGTAGTTGGGATCAAATGGAACATGAATTCCTCAACCGTTTCTACATTACTCGACGTACGGTTAGCATGATTGAACTCACTAGTGCTCATCAATGGAAAGATGAACCCGTAATTTACTACATTAATTGTTGGAGGAATCTATGTCTTAATTACAAGGACCGTTTATCTGAAGCCTCGGGAATAGAAATGTGCATTCAGGGAATAGGGGGTCGACCATGTAAAACCCCACAACAAAGAGTCTTTGGCGACAAACGTTACACCTCTCAAGCTTTGAGACAGAGAAAAGGGCAAGAAAATTGAGGTATATGATGTGCAACTAGAGCAGACATAAAGGAAATTGACCTACTTCGCACAGATCTCATTGACCTACCTGAGATGGAGCGGCCCGATGAAGCAGGACCAACTCACGATCCTAACTATACCATCGTTGGTAGGGCATCCAATTCATAACTTTTTTATTTTTAAGGATAAGGTCATGCAATTAGCCAGACAAGGAAAGATAACTCTTGATATGAGTTGGCAAAGTCAAATTATATTTCAGTTATTGACGAAGACATTGTTATATGACTCAAGAAACTGAAGTCCTTGATGATGACTGTCAAGATGAGGTCGAGGACGACGACACCATTGGCTTATGCATGTCTGTTATGAAATTCATCGATGAAGATCTGCTCCTAGGTTCTAAGCCACATAACGCCCCTTGTTCGTATCTGGTTACGTTCGCAAAAAGAATATAAAACGCATGTTGATCGATGGAGGCTTTGCAGTGAATATTCTGCCTCTACGGGTGTTGAAGGAACTGGAAATTCCGAAAATTCCGATGGAGAAACTCTCTAGCAGTCGATTGATGATCCAAGGTTTCAACCAAGGAGGCCAAATTGCCATTAGTATGATCAGATTGGAACTAGTCATGGAAATTATGACATCAACAGCATTGCTCCACATGATTGACGTCAGGACTCCTACAACGTGGTGCTTGGTCGTCCATGGCTATGCAAAAATGGAGTTGTGCCGTCAGCTTTACATCAGTGCTTCAATTACTGCGATAACGGCACCATGAAGAAAGTTTTGGCGATACAAATTTGTTTACCGAAATCCAATCATACTTTGCCGATACAAAATATTATCTCGAGTGTACAAAGGAAACTAGTGAGAATGTGATGCATGAGAAAAGTACGACACGCATGAAGAAAGGTGATGAAGGCACGCAAATGAACATTGGAGAAATGATATACTCAATGAAAGTCCTGATGCTACCTCTAACTTAAGTTGGCTCCAAGAAACTGCAAAGCTCGTCGATCGAGGCTGAAGGATCTAAACAGCGATCAGAAGTTGGACATCGTATGTCGCCAAATAGGCAGATGAGTGGAGTATTTGGGCCTAAGGCTTATAAGCTCCTCACAAAAGCAGGATATGATCCGAATGAATATTGGGCAAACTCTCGGACTCCCTAAACAGAAGTTCTATCGAACTAAAAATACTCAGAAAGGTCTCAGGATTACTCCTCAGAAGCCTGTTCGTATGGCATTCGTAGGGCACACTCCCTAACATCGGGTGCGTCTTGGACGCCACTCGTCATACCAGTCCGCCCCCCACGAAGCGTATGGCAGCAAGGGGCGGTATGTTCTGTGCGATTTGAGCATGAGTTGATAGGTCACACTTAGGCAGTTATACGCAATAAGCAGGGTGTAACGACCCTCACTTTCTAATAAATATTTTGGCAGATTTTCGCAACGTAAGTCGCGGAAAACTCGTCTAATTAAAACTTTTCATAATAAAACATAATATATTACAAGCACACACACATGATTCACACACGTCCATTATTTTATTTTACATCGGCTATAAACTCGACACACGATAAACCCTAAATATCGCTCCACAGGTCGCATCCATGTATAGCCACGTCCTCAAAAGTCCGTGGAGCACCACCGTCAGCCCGCCTCAGCCACGACGCGCATCAGCATCGGGCTCGGTACCTACAATACGTAAACTGAGCTCCTTGCCCAGTAGATAAAACATGCATGTATGCAACGTGCGCTCTATCCCAACCCATACATCTCACGACATGCACGCTCGACTCTCATCACGACCCATCTCATCTCACGACTCCCCGTGACTCAACACTATACACCCTCGGGTATCCCATTCAGGTCACTTTAGAATGGAAAGGCTTCTCAGGTCTCTTTAGAGTCGCCCATTTCGCCGAGTTGAAGTTCGCACTCGGTCGGCCCACTCAGATCTCTTTAGAGTGGTACGTACTAGAGTTTTCCCCTCTATACCTAACGTTCGGGCGACCAACTCAGATCGCCTTAGAGTGGTACACACCCAAACAACATCCTATCGCTCGGTCAGCCCACTCAGGTCTCTTTAGAGTGGTACGTACTAGAGCATGGGCAGCCTACTCAGATCTCTTTAGAGCGGCATACACCCAACCACTAACGTCCCAACGCTCGGGCGGCCAACTCAGGTCGCTTTAGAGTGGCACGCACCCAAACACCATCCTATCGCTCGGTCAGCCCACTCAGGTCTCTTTAGAGTGGTACCTACTGGAGCACGTGTAGCCTACTCATGTCTCTTTAGAGTGGCATACACCAACTGCTACCCGACACAAAGACCAACACCACTCGTCGACTACCCAAACGTTCCCGTTCCGCACGGTACTCCATTCCCTCGCACTGACATGGAATGCAAGTGCATTGCATATAACATAACACATGACATGCAACATGTGTACATATGACATACGAAAATATTTAAAACATATAAAACATGTAATTCATGAAATTCACTTAAGCACATAATCATGTAAGCATATAAATACCACATAATAATACACATAATATTTCACATAGTGTTTACGTGCCGTAGGTGTATTTCACCTACACCATGTTATATAAAATTCACACATAATCATGTAAGCACATAAATACCACATAATAATACACATAACCGTTTACGTGCCGTAGGTGTATTTCACCTACCTGCCCTCCTGTTACAGTCAAGTACGAAGCCCGACGGCGTCCCTAACTGTCGATCATCTGAATAAATAAATATTATCGATATATATATTCCAATTTCTTGAACTGTACTTGTAAAATAATTATATTTTAATACTAGTCTAAATTAAATCAATACTCTACTGATACTTAATTTAAGATCGTTCGGTTTGTCTACTTCAGGGGCTTAGTTTGACCGAGATCTTAGTTAATTGATCTCTTGTCCATATTTTCACCATAGAGTCTTACAACATATGAATTAAAATTCCACAATTCTAAAATTCCTAATTGTTTTAAACTTCGAAAGTTTCCTAGAGTTCTTATATAGTCATATAATAACATACTGATACCAGAAATAAGTTGAACACTTGAAGGGTTATACCTTACGTTGAGAACAACCACCTTCGAATTGTCAATCCTTGTGTTGTAAAATTTTCAGTTTTCGTTGGGAGTCTCTCTTTCTATTTCACGTTCTTTCTTCTGATCTTAGCGTTTGCTTACTACATAACTTTATGCTACTAGAAGGCTTAGATGAGTACTTAAACCATAAAAATATATATAATGGAACAAGTTTGATGACGTGAATTTCCCTTAATCTTAAGCAACTTTATTTTCCAAGATTAGAATAAGTTCTAGTTTCAATTGCATGTTGCCTTGCTTGATTCTATCACCAAATTTGCTCCTTTAATTTATCTTATTCGATCAAAAGCTCCCATCTTATTCATTTTAAATCTACCTTCTTCTTTATATTTTTGATTTCTTACTTTCTAATCTTCCTACTACAAATTTAAACTCCTATACTAGCATAATTTATACTTAAAACCCTAGAATCAATAACTAACATACAATTCATAATTCTCTTTGGAAATTATCCCAAACCCTAAAAATAATAATACACCCTAATCTTTCCTTTCTACTCCTAAACTTCGTTCTACATTAATTAATAAACATATAATCGAGTTATGAGTTGTAAGAATAAATAGGGTTCTCACCTTCCCAACTTGGAGTTCTCGTTTTTGGTTTTAAGCTCTTCTTCCTTTCGTAGATTTCGTTTAAATTGTTTTGTAATTAGAATGAGAGAATATCTTTCCACTTAGTTGCTATTATCATTACGGAAAGTATAACTAAAATCCTATCTTGAGTTTGGGTCGTAAACTAGAAAGCAATAATAAGGAAATGATGACATGTATTACCTTAAGATTAGGTAACGTTTCTATTAGTCATACTTAACCTAATTTATTTGGCTACTACTTGCACATGGCTTTATACTATTATTTAATATATATTTCTTATATCAAAAGAATGAAAAGAGTGATAAGATTTTAACGTGTATCATTCTTGTCATTAAGTAGAGTCAATTCTTCCTTTCTTTTTCTATTTCTTCCCTTTATGTGTAATAATGATTATCTTATATAAAGTTAGCAAGAAGGTGACGGAAAACCTTACGTGATTGGTCTAAACCTTATTCTCAAGAGTTGTCTAAATTCATATTTGCAATTGGTCGATTTTACCTTGATAGACACTATTGGTACATGTATCGGTTGCATCTCTATACTATATGCAATAATCGGCCGATCCTATTTAGTTAGGGAACAAAATCGCTCGATTCTATCTACACAATTACTATTGCCCGATTTCTTATGGTTAACTCGGCGATTCTATATCCTATAAATATAGTAATTAATCGATTCTTCTCTAGAGCTTCCATTGCATGCATATGAATGTCATATTAAATTTTCTAACTCGTACATAGTCGCATCTCGACTATCAGTAGAGGCTGCGGGTTCTTTACCTTTATCTGCACCGGCACTATTTTCATTTCTTGGTCTACCCATCGTTCTTCTATCCTAACGTTCCTAAGACCAATAAATTATGTAATACCAGAAATTCATAAAAACATAAAACTTACAAGCAAGGCCGCTTCCGTGCTTTTGAGTGTGTGTACATGGACAGTCTGCAGAACCTATATCCTAAGCTCTGATACCACCTGTGGCAGCCCCGTCTTCCACCACCAAATTTCTTAACTAGTCTACGCGACTAATATCCTAATAATGACATGGATCGTATGAAATTTCGGATAAAATTTTTCCTTTCATAAAAAGGAATCGTAACGGTTTCTACAAAATTATCATGGGTCCTATCTACATAGGAAAGCGCGCATGCGGGTCAAAATAAATCTATCTACTGGGCCTCCACGAGGTCGCATCCATGCACACACTTCCATCTCAAAAGCCCCCGGAAGCTTCAAAAGTTGGCCTTGCCGTGAAAATGATCACGTACCGTGATCGCGGGGTCCTACAACACATAAAAACGTGGAATGAGCTTATAAAGCTCAGTAAGTGAAAACCATGTATGCAATGAACGTGACCTAAATAGCGAAGGCATCCGCGCCAATGCTATCTACTTTTCACATTATTCCTGCCTTTCTCACATTCTTCTTGACCTTTCATAACATATTTGGGCCCCTTCGGCTTTCAATCTTGCTATGCACCATATAGAGCTCAAACCCCTAAGGGTGTAAGTGGCAGTACACACACTGGGAGTCTAACCCGAGTACTTATCTGTGCTAAACCCTATGGTGCCTTTCAACCCCAATGTGATCCACACTGAGAGGCTAATAGTGCCTTTCAATCCCAATGCGGTCGCATTGAGAGGCTAACCCGGGCACGCAGATTTCGTTTAACCCTAAGGCGCCTTAGGGTTAAACGAAATTTGTGTGCCCTAATTATTTTCCCATAGTCTTAACATCTTTATCTAACAAATCTAACGAAATATCTGATCTACTACTAATTAAATCGTAAATCCCGTAATTAAATTTTACGGGTATTACATCCTCCCCCCCTTAAAAGAATTTCGCCCCCGAAATTCCGTTAGCTGGAATGATTCATGGTGACGATAAGTAGGGAGTTGAACTAGCTTGGTTAGGTGATAGAAATTCACTCTAGGAAATTATCAAGGAATCTCAAATAATTTTCCGAGGATCGAAAGGAATAGGATCCTGGTGAAGTAAACATGCAGATTGTTCCAGTTAGTGGAACCTGTACTACCTCAAAGAGCTAACGAGAATAATTATAAATTTAGGCAGAAATCGAAGATCCTAAGTACCCATCACGCTTCCGCTGCGCAACTCTGATATCGAACAAATACGTTTCTTAGGGCGACCAAAGATTAGGGCATAGGAATATACCCCGGTATTATTGGGTTCAGGAATTCAGCAAAAGATTTCGGCTTTCTATTTCGAACGCCTATCTACTACGATCACGACTCAGGTCGACACTCGAACTGGTATCAACCAAGTCGGCTAAAAGAATCCCCGAGTCTTACCACATAAGTGGTGAATATAAAAGGAAGTGTGGCTCCTAAGTCCACTAACATGCATGTTGAGGTTTAAATCGGTTAGAAGGGTACCTTCCGTCTCGGATGGATTGTTTTCTGCTTCTTCCGTTGTAAGCATGTATACCCGAGCAGGGGCCGTCAGCGGCTTGGCCTGATTTGCTCCCTGACTTCTAGATGCATTCTCTGGGCAGGCTACAGAGTAGTGGCCTGTCTTGCCACATTTAAAGCAGGTGGAGTTTTGGGAGAAACAGACGCCTAGATGACGCCGTGCACATTTTGGGCATACGGGTGCATTCGGTTGTGGTCTCCCCTGGTTCGGATTTGTTTGTTGAGGTGGTCCAGGGCGGTTTTGAAAACTGGGTTTCACATTCGTAGGAACAAACGGTTTCTTTGGGTTATTTCCGTTTCCTTTGGGTCCTTGTTCGAATTTCCTTTTAATCTCCTGGGCTCGTGCAATTCTGATTTCGGCTTGTTCAGCCATCATGGCTCGTTCCGCCATTTGGGCATAAGTAGTCCCTTGGAGTCCAGCCATGCCAACATCACGGTAAAGTTCTTGCTTCAAGCCCTCCATAAATCGCTCAATCTTTAACGCATCCGTACTTACCATGTGTGTGGCGAAACGGGACAATTGTTCAAATTTCCTAATATACTCCGCCACCGTAATTGTTTCTTGGCGGAGATTGATGAACTCGTTCATCCTCTGGGCACGGACTGGAGCAGTGAAATACTTATTGCGGAAAAGTTCTTTGAAATGCTCCCAGGTCATTGTCAGGGGATCTTCGAAAGTTAGTACTGTATCCCACCAATGACCTGCGCTTCCCCTTAATAGGTAGGTAGCGCACAAGACCTTTTCTGGTTCAGGGGTACGGCTATGCTGGAACATGGTTTCTAAAGTTCGGAGCCAATCCTCAGCCGAGGTTGGGTCAACAGCATCTTCAAAGGTTGGGGGCTTGAGTTTACGAAATCTCTCTCCGACCATTTCGATTCGGTCGGCCTGAGAAGATCCGTTGCTTGATTGCCCGCCAGCATTTTGTTGCTGGATCAGTTGCTGAATTTGGGCAGATTGTTGGCGGACTAATTCCGCGAGTTCTATGGCAGACCCGTCTTCCACCACCAAATTTCTTAACTAGTCTACGCGACTAATATCCTAATAATGACATGGATCGTATGAAATTTCGGATAAAATTTTTCCTTTCATAAAAAGGAATCGTAACGGTTTCTACAAAATTATCATGGGTCCTATCTACATAGGAAAGCGCGCATGCGGGTCAAAATAAATCTATCTACTGGGCCTCCACGAGGTCGCATCCATGCACACACTTCCATCTCAAAAGCCCCCGGAAGCTTCAAAAGTTGGCCTTGCCGTGAAAATGATCACGTACCGTGATCGCGGGGTCCTACAACACATAAAAACGTGCAATGAGCTTATAAAGCTCAGTAAGTGAAAACCATGTATGCAATGAACGTGACCTAAATAGCGAAGGCATCCGCGCCAATGCTATCTACTTTTCACATTATTCCTGCCTTTCTCACATTCTTCTTGACCTTTCATAACATATTTGGGCCTTTTCGGCTTTCAATCTTGCTATGCACCATATAGAGCTCAAACCCCTAAGGGTGTAAGTGGCAGTACACACACTGGGAGGCTAACCCGAGTACTTATCTGTGCTAAACCCTATGGTGCCTTTCAACCCCAATGTGATCCACACTGAGAGGCTAATAGTGCCTTTCAATCCCAATGCGGTCGCATTGAGAGGCTAACCCGGGCACGCAGATTTCGTTTAACCCTAAGGCGCCTTTCCATCCCAATGCGGTCTGACACGTGGGCGCTTCTCACTGGTAGCTTACTACGAGGTCGCCAACACTCGAGGATCCCTCGGTGCTGCTTATACCCTCGAGTCGCCACCTCCAGGTTGCATCTCCCGCTACGGGGTATTCCCCCTACCTTTCGTGAATCAGGTAATTCGGCTTCGTGAATCGCCATGGTAGCATAGAAGAGCCGTGACTCGTCATTGAGTCGACACAAATGCCCATATCGGCAAATATACATCGCTCTCAAGCGATCTTATACTCATGCACGCTATTTCCCTGACTCTAACACTAGTCGTGCGTGCATATGCTCATGCCATGAATCATGTAAACATGCATGCAATATTCATAGAATAATTTACATCACATAAAAATCACGTAAATTTACGTCACATATAAATCATAGAAGTCACATAAAATCATGAAAGGCATATAGACACATAATTCATACACATATAATTATGTGTTGTAGTTGCGATTTCCACTTACCTGGTATCCTTAGCTTATCGTACGGTTAGTCACTAACCTTCAAACCCTAAGTATAGAAACATATAAAATTAGGTTTGTTAGTTTAGTTATAATTTCACGAAATTGGCTTAATTTGAAAACCCTAGTTTCGACTTCTATAATTTCGAAAATAAATTTCGAACTAGATCTCGACATATTCAAGATAAATCTCGACATGTCCTAACGTGGATCTCGACCTCAGTATTAAAATAAATTTCGATATTTATGTACAAAGGTTCGACATTTGAAATGGTGCACAAAGATCTCGAGATTTAACCAAAAATGCAAATGTCGACTTGTGATTTCGATATGAATGTTGAAGCAGCGTATAAGGTTTCGAGATTTAATACAAAATCTCGAAGCAAATGTCGACATGAATTACAAAATAAATCTCGAGTTGTATGGTATATTAGACCTCGACATTATATATCCAAGGGCTCGACATCGATTAAATAATACCCAAGATCTCGAGATGTGAGTACAAGGTTTAAGAACCTCGACATATGTTCTGAAATAAATCTCGATATGTATTAACTCGACATTTACCCTAACATTTCGACATATATCATAAAATGGACTTCGACATTCTCTATCCCCATTCTTAAGCTCGGGATTTTTCCGATCAAACTAACAGCTCCGAGATTTTATAATCTGGAGAAAGTATATCACTTGATAAACACCTTTTTGACACAAAAATTATTTAAACTTCGATCGAACCTTCATGATTTTCAAAACAGTTTGAAGGTCGCATGAATCTTATCGAAACCCTAAAATCAGTAGTTAACATCCTACTTTATGCACACTGTTAGCTTGCTACAGGTCTTAATAGCTTGATCATAAATAAAAACATGAATTAAAGTAAAGAATTATACCCCTTTTTGTAACTTTGAGGACGGATGCTTGTTCAAATTCTTCGTTTCCTCTGTACTGCTAGGTTCTCGAGGGTTTCATCAATGAAAATGTTTTACTATTTTCTAGCTTCTTATTTATGTTTGCGTGTAAGAATTAGTAAGTGACATCGACACTAGTAAATTCCTTCTTAGCTAAGTAAGCAATACTTATCTCCTTGTTCGAAATCTTTTAGTATTTATTGATCTCGAGTTTTCAACAAGGATGTCGAGTTTTAATATCTCGACATTCATGCTTAAGAATTCAACGTAATATATTAATATACTATTCGAGTTTCCATTTCTTGTTCATATTATATTATCGTCGACTATACGATAATTGACCAAGTCATATGAGAACATTTAATCATCTACCCTAGTATTTATGCTTTCTGCCTAAACTGGACTAGATGATATGTCCCAACGGGCTATGATTAAAAATTGTTTAGACTTACCCGAAAGTTAATGAAAATTATCATGTTCATATTCAATTTACGAATTTATCTAAGTAAGCACCTAAAAATCTCAAACCCTTAAAACTTTACCTACTCAGATATTCTATCTATTCGAATTATTAAATCATCTCCTACCGAGTTAGTCATTCTAGTAGCACATAAGTCCATATGGGACTATATCACATAGACACATAAGTCATTTAGCATGAAATCGCATAAGCATGTATATGTTGCCGTAACGCATATATCACGTAATTCACATAACACACAAGTCACGTAAAGCACTAAAATAATAGTACATTTATTACAAAATAATTTGTGTGCCCTAATTATTTTCCCATAGTCTTAACATCTTTATCTAACAAATCTAACGAAATATCTGATCTACTACTAATTAAATCGTAAATCCCGTAATTAAATTTTACGGGTATTACATACATTCATCACACAAGTCATAATTCATAACATCTTTAGTAAATTATAAATCACGTATCATGAAATCATATAGACACATAAATCCCTTAAAGCAATGAAAACATGAAAATATCATATCACTCTTCGAGCTCAGAATACTCATGTATTTAATATTTTCATCCAAAATCCTAGCATCTTATTTAATTAATCCGACAAAATATCTAATTAAATATTTTCACCGGTAATTTTATTATAAATCCCTTAATCAAAATTTTCAGGTATTACATTCTTCCCCCCTTAAAAGAATTTCGCCCCCGAAATTCCGTTAGCTAGAATAATCTAAGGTAACGATCGTTAGGGAATTAAGTTGGATTGGTTATCACCGAATGTAGAGGTGGATACGCTTATAATATAAACATTTCAACATACCCGTCATCATCTTTTCGCTTGTTAGAGTATACACCTGGGCTGGTGCCAGCGGAGATCGTACTGGCGCTTGGATTGGGTTTCTGGGACGATATTCTTGACAATCTTTGACAACATGCCCAAGCTTTCCACACTTGAAACATCGCGGGTTGAAATTAGGTCCGGCTCTGAAACAAACACCGGTGTGATATCTCCCGCATTGTGGACATTGGGGATTGATAGTTGGCGGTCGAAACGGAAAATTAGTTGCCCCTGGGTTTGGTCTTGGTCGCCAATTTTGCGGTCCTTGGCGAAAATTCTGGTTGTTGTTGGGGCCTATTTCAAAATATTGTCGTTTCCGATTACTTCCGTTCCCTTGATGGTTATCAATCTTCTTCTTTGCCTCCTGAGCTGCCAAAATTTGGGATTCTGCCTGTTCTGAAATCATTGCTCGTTCTGCCACTTGAGTAAACGTAACTCCTCACGTTCCAGCCATACTAACATCTCGGTAGATCTCGGGTTTGAGACCTACTTGAAATCGTTCTATTTTTAAAGCATCGTTCGCCACCATATGCGGGGCAAAGCGGGATAATTCCTCAAACTTGCGAATATATTCCGCGATAGATTTTTCGCCTTGCTTCAGGTTTATGAACTCGTTCATTTTTCGAGTTCGGTCATGGGTGGTGAAGTATTTGGCACGAAATAATTCTTGAAATCTTTCCCACGGCATAGTTGTTGGGTCCTCCAAGACTTTGATGGTGTCCCACCAAAACCTTGCATTCACACGCAACATAGAGACAGCGCACAACACTTTCTCGTTTTCAGGGATTCGACTATAAAGGAACATGTCCTCAACAGTTCGCAGCCAATCCTCGGCCACGGTAGGATCGACAGCATCCTCAAAAATAGGAGGATTCAATTTCCGAAACCGTTCTCCTATGTACTCTACGCGTTCAGGTTGAGGAGACGGTTGTTGTGCGGAGGAAACTTGGTGCTGAATAAGATTATTAATCTGATCCGATTGTCGCTGGATCAGTTCAGTAAGTCTCATAATCATCGAGTCGCGTTCATGTACATGAGACTCAGGTTCATCCCGACGACTCGAACTGCCTACGTACTCTCTACGTGTTCTCCTCATTTTATCACTATCATATACAAATAACCATGTAAGCAAATATATTATTTAAGCAAATAATCACATCGTACCGTAAAACATATAGGCAAGGCTGATCCACCACGCTCTTGAGCGGCTGTACATGGACAGTCTACAGAACCTCTAACCTAAGCTCTGATACCACCTGTAACGACCCGTCCCATACCGGGTGTCACTGTAGCATCCGTCCCTATCGGGACCTGTGGGGTTGGGCCCACCACACTCCGATTGATAGTCTGGTCCCACAGTACCACCATTTAACCTTTCAGCGTGCTTCGTCCTCGCTCACACGCACCCTGGGCAAACTTCCCAGGGGGTCACCCATCCTAAGATTGCTTCAAGTCAAGCACGCTTAACTTCGAAGTTCTTTCGGATGGACTCCCGAAAAGGTAGGTCGACCTTGGTGATATGAATAGTACTATCAATTCTCTTATAGGATTCTTAGCCCGACACGCCCATACGTTGGCAGTCTTAGGATCCCCTCTCATTCGGGTGTCGGATCGGTTCGTTCATGTACCCCTTCACCTAGAAGCCTTGCCAGGAGCCGCTCCTTGTCCGTGCACCCTGGCACCAGCGATCACTCCCCGCCCTCTTCGGCCCCGGGCGTCACATAATGTAATACCTGAAAATTTTGATTAAGGGATTTATAATAAAATTACCGGTGAAAATATTTAATTAGATATTTTGTCGGATTAATTAAATAAGATGCTAGGATTTTGGATGAAAATATTAAATACATGAGTATTCTGAGCTCGAAGAGTGATATGATATTTTCATGTTTTCATTGCTTTAAGGGATTTATGTTTCTATATGATTTCATGATACGTGATTTATAATTTACTAACGATGTTATGAATTATGACTTGTGTGATGAATGTACGAGTTAGAAAATTTTATATGACATTCATATGCATGCAATGGAAGCTCTAGAGAAGAATCGATTAATTACTATATTTATAGGATATAGAATCGCCGAGTTAACCATAAGAAATCGGGCACTAGTAATTGTGTAGATAGAATCGAGCGGTTTTGTTCCCTAACTAAATAGGATCGGCCGATTATTGCATATAGTATAGAGATGCAACCGATACATGTACCAATAGTGTCTATCAAGGTAAAATCGACCAATTGCAAATATGAATTTAGACAATTCTTGAGAATAAGGTTTAGACCAATCACGTAAGGTTTTCCGTCACCTTCTTGCTAACTTTATATAAGATAATCATTATTACACATAAAGGGAAGAAATAGAAAAAGAAAGGAAGAATTGACTCTACTTAATGACAAGAATGATACACGTTAAAATCTTATCACTCTTTTCATTCTTTTGATATAAGAAATATATATTAAATAATAGTATAAAGCCATGTGCATGTAGTAGCCAAATGAATTAGGTTAAGTATGACTAATAGAAACGTTACCTAATCTTAAGGTAATACATGTCATCATTTCCTTATTATTGCTTTCTAGTTTACGACAACTCAAGATAGGATTTTAGTTATACTTTCCGTAATGATAATAGCAACTAAGTGGAAAGATATTCTCTCATTCTAATTACAAAACAATTTAAACGAAATCTACGAAAGGAAGAAGAGCTTAAAACCAAAAACGAGAACTCCAAGTTGGGAAGGTGAGAACCCTATTTATTCTTATAACTCATAACTCGATTATATGTTTATTAATTAATGTAGAACGAAGTTTAGGAGTAGAAAGGAAAGATTAGGGTGTATTATTATTTTTAGGGTTTGGGATAATTTCCAAAGAGAATTATGAATTGTATGTTAGTTATTGATTCTAGGGTTTTAAGTATAAATTATGCTAGTATAGGAGTTTAAATTTGTAGTAGGAAGATTAGAAAGTAAGAAATCAAAAATATAAAGAAGAAGGTAGATTTAAAATGAATAAGATGGGTGCTTTTGATCGAATAAGATAAATTAAAGGAGCAAATTGGGTGATAGAATCAAGCAAGGCAACATGCAATTGAAACTAGAACTTATTCTAATCTTGGAAAATAAAGTTGCTTAAGATTGAGGGAAATTCACGTCATCAAACTTGTTCCATTATATATATTTTTATGGTTTAAGTACTCATCTAAGCCTTCTAGTAGCATAAAGTTATGTAGTAAGCAAACGCTAAGATCAGAAGAAAGAACGTGAAATAGAAAGAGAGACTCCCAACGAAAACTGAAAATTTTACAACACAAGGATTGACAATTCGAAGGTGGTTGTTCTCAACGTAAGGTATAACCCTTCAAGTGTTCAACTTATTTCTGGTATCAGTATGTTATTATATGACTATATAAGAACTCTAGGAAACTTTCGAAGTTTAAAACAATTAGGAATTTTAGAATTGTGGAATTTTAATTCATATGTTGTAAGACTCTATGGTGAAAATATGGACAAGAGATCAATTAACGAAGATCTCGGTCAAACTAAGCCCCTGAAGTAGACAAACCGAACGATCTTAAATTAAGTATCAGTAGAGTATTGATTTAATTTAGACTAGTATTAAAATATAATTATTTTACAAGTACAGTTCAAGAAATTGAAATATATATATATATCGATAATATTTATTTATTCAGATGATCGACAGTTAGGGACGCCGTCGGGCTTCGTACTTGACTGTAACAGGAGGGCAGGTAGGTGAAATACACCTACGGCACGTAAACGGTTATGTGTATTATTATGTGGTATTTATGTGCTTACATGATTATGTGTGAATTTTATATAACATGGTGTAGGTGAAATACACCTACGGCACGTAAACACTATGTGAAATATTATGTGTATTATTATGTGGTATTTATATGCTTACATGATTATGTGCTTACGTGAATTTCATGGATTACATGTTTTATATGTTTTAAATATTTTTCTATGTCATATGTACACATGTTGCATGTCATGTGTTATGTTATATGCAATGCACTTGCATTCCATGTCAGTGCGAGGAAATGGAGTACCGTGCGGAACGGGAACGTTTGGGTAGTCGACGAGTGGTGTTGGTGTTTGTGTCGGGTAGCAGTTGGTGTATGCCACTCTAAAGAGACATGAGTAGGCTACACGTGCTCCAGTAGGTACCACTCTAAAGAGACCTGAGTGGGCTGACCGAGCGATAGGATGGTGTTTGGGTGCGTGCCACTCTAAAGCGACCTGAGTTGGCCGCCCGAGTGTTGGGACGTTAGTGGTTGGGTGTATGCCGCTCTAAAGAGATCTGAGTAGGCTGCCCATGCTCTAGTACGTACCACTCTAAAAAGACCTGAGTGGGCTGACCGAGCGATAGGATGTTGTTTGGGTGTGTACCACTCTAAGGCGATCTGAGTTGGTCGCCCGAACGTTAGGTATAGAGGGGAAAACTCTAGTACGTACCACTCTAAAGAGATCTGAGTGGGCCGACCGAGTGCGAACTTCAACTCGGCGAAATGGGCGACTCTAAAGAGACCTGAGAAGCCTTTCCATTCTAAAGTGACCTGAATGGGATACCCGAGGGTGTATAGTGTTGAGTCACGGGGAGTCGTGAGATGAGATGGGTCGTGATGAGAGTCGAGCGTGCATGTCGTGAGATGTATGGGTTGGGATAGAGCGCACGTTGCATACATGCATGTTTCATCTACTGGGCAGGGAGCTCAGTTTACGTGTTGTAGGTACCGAGCCCGATGCTGATGCGCGTCGTGGCTGAGGCGGGCTGACGGTGGTGCTCCACGAACTTTTGAGGATGTGGCTATACATGGATGCGACCTGTGGAGCGATATTTAGGGTTTATCGTGTGTCGAGTTTATAGCCGATGTAAAATAAAATAATGGAAGTGTGTGAATCATGTGTGTGTGCTTGTAATATGTTATGTTTTTTATGAAAAGTTTTAATTAGACGAGTTTTCCGCGACTTACGTTGCGAAATCCGCCAAAATATTTATTAGAAAGTGAGGGTCGTTACAGGTGGTATCAGAGCACAACCTCTCGCAGTACGGTGCTGGTTCGGGGACGAACCAGGCGGAAGCTGGTGGGCATGTGACGCCCGGGGCCGAAGAGGGCGGGGAGTGATCGCCGGTGCCAGGGTGCACGGACAAGGAGCGGCTCCTGGCAAGGCTTCTAGGTGAAGGGGTACATGAACGAACCGATCCGACACCCGAATGAGAGGGGATCCTAAGACTGGCAACGTATGGGCGTGTCGGGCTAAGAATCCTATAAGAGAATTGATAGTACTACTCATATCACCAAGGTCGACCTACCTTTTCGGGAGTCCATCCGAAAGAACTTCGAAGTTAAGCGTGCTTGACTTGAAGCAATCTTAGGATGGGTGACCCCCTGGGAAGTTTGCCCAGGGTGCGTGTGAGCGAGGACGAAGCACACTGAAAGGTTAAATGGTGGTACAGTGGGACCAGACTATCAATCGGAGTGTGGTGGGCCCAACCCCACAGGTCCCTGTAGGGACGGATGCTACAGTGACACCCGGTATGGGACGGGTCGTTACACAGGGTTAGCCGTGAGGGTCAATGACTGAGACAAAGATAGTTTAAACTCTTATTGGATAAGTTCACGTTTGACGTGACTTCGATATGATTAGATGAGCCAAATATTGCGTTAAAGGCTGAGGCGAATCTAGTTGAGTCTGGGACATCAACTCCACTATGAAACTTTCGACGAGGTTTCCGAAACTCTTCTCGGGAGGATAGTGTTTTCGAGAAAAATAGTGGGAGTCAAGTGAAACGAAAAGTCCTTGTTTGCGCTTGATGAATGATAAGATAAACCTAATTAGATCTTTATTTTCTGCAGCTTTACGTTTCTCTCTATTGACTGCGATGACGAACATTATTACTATGCTGCTTGAGAGAAATTGTTTGGTTGGACCAAACTACGTGGACTGACTCCGTAACCTGAGGATAGTCCTAGGTATGGAGTCGTTAACTTATGTCCTTGATTTCCCCATACCGCAAGTCCCAGGGGCTGATGCGAGTGATGAAGACCGGGCTGCGTATGCCAAGTGGCGGATTGACGAGCCAAAGGTCAAGGATATATACTTGTTTCCATGAGCAATGAGTTGCAGTGCACTCACTCGAAAATGGAAGTTGGCGCCATTTTGCTTCATTTGAAGGAGCTTTTTGGCGAACATTCCAGGAGTGCTCGCTGTTCTCTTACGGAGCAACTATTTCATTGCAAAATGGCTGAGGGTAGTGACACGGAGATCATGTGCTCAAGATGATCGATTGATCGAAAGACTCGAGGCACTAGACTTTATCACGGATAATGAGCTCCAGAATGATCTCATACTTCAGTCGCTCCCACCTTCCTTTAATTCGTTCATTGTGAACTTTAATCTGAACAAGGCCAAGATGACGTTGACTGGGTTGATGAACCACTTGTCGGCGGCGCAAACTCAGATGAAGAAGGTGAAAGAAAAGGAAGTTATTCTTGTCGCGAATTCTAAGACTCAAGGGTCGAGTAGAAAGAAAAAGTCAGACAAGCCCACTAAGCCCAAAGGACGAATTTCGAAAGGCAAGGCCAAGAAGAACATGTTCAAAGGCGCCAAGCCGGACAAATGCCTTCACTGCAATGAGCTTGGCCATTGGAAGCGCGATTGCCCAAAGCTAGCCACCTCAGGTAAAGAACTAATTGTTCTATGACAGTATATTCTGCTTCGTGGATCTTAGACTCGGGAGCTAATGCTCACATTTGTGTTTCGAACCAGGGTCTGGAACGAAGTAGGAAGCTGGCGGACCGAGGGATCATGATCATTGTAGGAAGCGGACATAGTGTATCGGCGACCCACATTGGATCAAGAACTCTCGTTTTCCCAAGGGGCTTAAGTATATTGTTTCTATTCCCGTTTTGAGCGGAAGCGGTTACGAGTTCCGTTTTTGTAATAATATATGCAATATTTATTTTGGGAAATAATTGTGTCGGAAGTGCAAGTTTACTGAATGGATTATATTATCTGAACGTCGAAGATAAAACAAAAACTGTGAATACAATCACCAACAAACGAAAATTGGAGTCGAACTCGAGACTTCTGTGGCATCTTCGACTCGGTCACGCTGGAGAACAAAAGATTCTCGAGTTGGAGAAAACCGGCATTATAAAGCCGCTTGGGTCTGATCCCTATCCGACTTGCAAATCTTGTATCCTTAGAAAGATGACCAAGTCGCCCTTCGCAGGGACTTTTGCGAGAGCCGCAGAACTTCTCGGTTTGATCCACACGGATGTTTGCGGACCGTTCAGGGTAGCGGCTCGCGGTAACTTCCACTATTTCGTTACCTTTACTGATGATCACTCTCGCTTCGGTAAGGTGTATCTCATGAAGCAAAAGTCTGATCCTTTTGGATGGTTCAAAGAGTACAAGGCTTCGGTGGAAAATCAGACTGGAAAGGGAATCAAAGCGTTGGATCAGATCGAGGCGGCGAGTACATGAGCCTCGAGTTTGACTAGTTCTTGAAAGAGAATGGGATCATTTCACAGATGACACCGCCCGAAACACCGCAGTTGAACGGTGTGTCCGAATGCAGAAATTGACTCTGTTGGATAAGGTTCGATCTATGCTGAGCTATACTGACCTGCCCATATCGTTGTGGGGTCATGCCCTGTTGACAGCGGCACACATTCTGAATAGATGTCCTACAAAGTCTGTCGATCGAATTCCGTATCAGATATGGACAGACGAAGACCGAGCTTGAATCACATTAGAGTTTGGGGTTGCCCCCCATTCATGAAAAAGCTCAAGACAGATAAACTGGAATCGAAGGCTGTGAAAGGACGTTTTGTCGGGTATCCTGAGGATTACATGGGATACCAATTTTACTTCCACAACGATCAGAGAATCATTGTAGCCCTTAAGGCTCACTTTCTCGAAGAAGAGTTCGTTCGAGAAGGTGGAGCGGGTCGTTAGAAGCGCTTTCACAGACTACAGTGTCAGATGACACCGTAGAGTAGTCCGAGATGCAACCTGAGTTGTGCATGTCGGGTAGAGTATCTCGCAAGCCTGAGAGATACGGGATGGTCCATATCGAGCACGAGGTTGCTGCGATGGAAGGGAACGTCGGAGACGATCCCACTACCTATGACCTGGCAATCAGGGATAGAGATTCGGAAAAATGGCTTATAGCTATGCTAGCCGAAATGGATTCTATGCACGAAAACCAAGTGTGGACTCTAGTAGACCTCCCAGATGGTTTTAGACCCATTGGGTGTAAATGGATCTGCAAGAGAAAGATTGGATCTGACGGATTGGTTGACACATACAGCTAGGCTTGTGGCGAAAGGGTACAATCAAAAAGAGGGCATTGACTATGAGGAGACCTTTTCGCCTATCGCTATGATGAAGTACATTCGAACATTGCTTGCGAATATGAATTAAGCAGGAGGTGTTCGGCGAATTTGAGTTTCAAGAATGACAAATCGGGCAAATTTCAGATTAGGTGGAAAACTTGAAACTATAAAGGCTCGATTTTGAATCGGGCGATACTAAGTTTCGACCGAAATTTATATTGCCCTAACTTTGACCCAATTTTGACCAATTTTAAATGAACTTTCGCCGAATTTAAGTACAAAATCTGGTATTGACTTAACCTTGACGACAAATCGGGCGATTTAAGATTCAGATAAAAAGGAATTTCACCGGGTAGTGATGGGATTAAGGCATCGACCGAAATTCGGGTTCAATCCGAATGTCGTCTGTAAAATCATACCTTAGGGTTTTGAATGTTATTTTGAACATGAGGTATTTTCGAGCAACACAATATGTATAACCAAATTATTTCGAAGGTATTCATCTAATTTAGATAGTATACTGACACTTTAATATCTTTATTTAAGGATAAAAAACTAGGGATTCCATGAGGCAGTAAGCTAATTTAGCTCGGACGACAGGTAAGTGAGAATTCCACTACAACACATAAACTAAGTCATGTGTACATGTTTTACGTGACTATCCGTCTCTGTGATATTACTTGAATTATTTGTTATATGTGATGGCATGATAAGCATTTTTACATTATTCACGTAAGCATAATCATGTGCATGCACGTGTTACACGAGAGTTATGAGATATGAGCATGCACAGTATATGATCGCATGTGCGCGATAAATATTTGTCGATATGGGCATCTGATGTCGACTAGCAGTTGAGTCAGAGCTACTTCTATAAAGGCACCATGACGGATGTATGTTATTGAATGAGGAATGTAGCGGGAAGAGGCGACCTGGCTGGAAGCTTCTGGTAAATGGCAACCCACTGGTGTGGGCCTAGCCGACGACCAGGGAAGGCAACCGCTAGATAGACTGACGACCTGGCGAAATGCAACATAGGGAAAAACCCTATGTGGGCCTAGCTCGAATCGAGCAATTATCGTATTTTATCCACATTGGATTTGAGCTCATGATGGTGCTCGTAGCAAGTTAGCTGAGGGCCCTCAGTGAAATGAGAATGAGAATGATATGAGAATTTGAAAGTATTGGCGCGGATGCCTTTGCGAATTTGGTACGTGCACGACATGCATCGTTTTCACTTACTGAGCTTTATAGCTGTAACGACCCTGACTTTTAAAGTAAAAATGTTGGCGGATTTTCCGCAACAAAAAACGCAGAGGACCCAATTAATAAATATATTCCTCGCGATAAACAATATATTACTACGAAAAAAAATATTTTACACACGTACACAGTTCACACATGTCATATTTAATAATCACACTCAAATCGAATTTATTGACACACAAAACACACTGAAACCTCTCCACAGGTCACATCCATGTACCGCCTTGCCCTCAAAAGACCATGGAGCACCGCAACCAGCCTCGTTAGTTTTGACATGTTTCCACGTTAGGCTCATGAGTACCTACAACACGTAAATTGAGCTCCTTGCCCAGTAGATGAAATAATACATGATGTAATTGTGCACTCAATCCCAAACCTAATATCTCACATGTAATGCACACTCTTTGTTTTCTCACGCTAATCTCCAATTTCACAAATTAGGGCCCTAGGTTAGACTCGACACCTCGCATGCCAATCACAATAATGGTAGCCTACTCTGGAAGTTCATGCCAGGTCGCTCCTTCCGTATAATATATATAAAACGGTCGAACCTCGGGAAGTTCACGCCCGGGTAGACAAAGCGTTCGCATCTGTCTAGTTGACAGAATGCTCACACATGTCTGCCGTCAGGTGCCATATTGAGCACTAACCCCGACTCTTTAACGAGTCACCAATCACAAAATCATTATCTACCCCACTTATGAAAGCGTTACCGTCTCCAACACGGTACACATGATATCAGTTCATCACCGACCCATACGGTCTTAACTTCTATCGTTCTAGTATGAAATGACGTTGTGTATATCATGCAATTATTACTAGAACGAGAGAAGTTCAGACCGTATGGGTCGGTGATGAACTGATATCGTGTGTACCGTGTTGGAGACGGTAACGCTTTCATAGGTGGGGTAGATAATGATTTTGTGATTGGTGACTCGTTAAAGAGTCGGGGTTAGTACTCAATATGGCACCTGACGACAGACAGGTGTGAGCGTTCTGTCAACTAGACAGATGCGAACGCTTTGTCTACCCGGGCGTGAACTTCCCGAGGTTCGACCGATATATATATATATATTATACGGAAGGAGCGACCTGGCGTGAACTTCCAGAGTAGGCTACCATTATTGTGATTGGCATGCGAGGTGTCGAGTATATCCTAGGGCCCTAATTTGTGAAATTAGAGATTAGCGTGAGAAAAGAAAGAGTGTGCATTACATGTGAGATATTGGGTTTGGGATTGAGTGCACAATTACATCATGCATTTCATCTACTTGGCAAGGAGCTCAGTTTACGTGTTGTAGGTACTGATGAGCCTAACGTGGAAACATGTCAAAACTAACGAGGCTGGTGGCGGTGCTCCATGGTCTTTTGAGGGCAAGGCGGGTACATGGATGTGACCTGTGGAGAGGTTTCAGTGTGTTTTGTGTGTCAATAAATTCGATTTGAGTGTGATTGTTAAATATGATATGTGTGAACTGTGTGCGTGTGTAAAATATTTTTTTTCGCTGTAATATATTGTTTGTCACGAGGAATATGTTTATTAATTGGGTCCTCTGCCTTTTTCGTTGCGGAAAATCCGCCAATATTTTTACATTAAAAGTGAGGGTCGTTACAATAGGCCATCCCATTTTTTAAGTGTTGTTGGTTCGTGAGATCACGGTACGTGATCTTTGATGGCAAGGCCAAACTTTGGAAGCTTCTGAGGACTTTTGAGGGTGGTGTATACATGGATACGACCTGTGTGGCGGACGACTAGATTTATTTTGCTACGCCTACGCACATCCTCTATGTATTTAGGATCTGAATTATATTTTTGTATTGTACAGTACGATTTCATTTATATAAAAGGAAAAATTTTATACGCATTTTCGTATGTTTCATTTCCTTTATTTCATAGATAGTCACGCGAGTTAGTAATAGAATGGGTAGTAGATGGAGGGGCGCCACAGTCCATATAGCACGTATATCATGAAATCATCAATCAATGAATTCTGTTAGGTCCCTAGATTATCAACTCTAAGATCCTAGGCAGAGAAACATGGATTTATGATGAGAGTTATTTGAATTGAATCTTCGATCGCAGACCTTTGTTCTTCACGCGCGAGAGAGTGTAGTGTGAGAAAGTGTTTTTGCTATTTCTCTCTTAGTTTGTCAGTCGTTCGGATCAAATTTTAAGACTTTCTCTATTGATTTCGAATGTGTACATAGTATTTATACCAATCTGTAATACTCGAGTCCCGTAGGTAAGCCGGCCAATAAATTAACATGCATATTATATGACTTATGTGACTGCATGGTATATGTTTTATAGTATTTCATGTGTCTATATGATTTTATGCACGATATATGCTTATGTGCTACTAGAGGAACTAACCCGATAGGAAATTCAATTTGGGACATAGAAGTAGTTTCGTATCAGGTCTAAAATTTCAAGTAAAAAGAAATAATTAATAAGGGTTAAATATAAGTAATCCAAAAGATAATAGTATTAATAAGAAATAAAGCTTGAATTGGTATAGATGGGCCAAATCGAATTCTTGCCTAAGTTAAGCCCAAGTATTAAGGATAAGTGTTGATAGTAATAAGATTGCTTAGGCATAAGGGAATCAACGTCATGTATGTCCCATCAATTATAACTTTTGAGAACTTAGTCCTTATCAACACCTACTAATAATATGAGATCATCTAAGTGAGAAAAACCCTACGGAAAACAGTTTGAGTGAAAGATTGAGGAAGTAAGTTTAGATGAAAGACAAAGAATCCAACGCAAGAAGGTAACAATTTTAACTATAGCTCATACGTCAATTTTAGACTTTTACAATTAGCAATTAACGGGACTTAAGAATTAGGAAGAATTAGGGTGTACGGTCTTCCTAGATTAACATAGTTTTAAGAAGAATTACAATTTTTATTCTAAGTTGGTAATTTTAGGGTTTCAAGAAATAACCATGCTAACATGGGAGTTCAAATTTATATCTGACATGTTTGGAAAATTTAGTAACTTAGAAATCAGACTTGAAGAAGAAGGCAGCTTGAAGAAGTTGTCGATCGAAGTAATAAGTTCCATGAACAAATCGAGCGAATGGAAATGATAAGAAGATCGGGCGATTCCAAAGCAAGGTGATCAAATATTTAAACGGTTATGAGTCGGGAGATTTGAATCCTAGACAAAATGCGGCGAAAGCAAAGTCTTTAAATGCAAGAATTGGCCGATTTGGAAGCTAGGAAGAATCGGACAATAGGATGTTCAGACGAAACTTGCTCTCATGCACAATCGATCGGGCCCAAGTTCCATGTATAAACAATCGGGCGATTGGTGAGAAGAAAATCTCGGCGATTCTACTCCTCAAATCGAGCTATTGGAGAACTCTACAAATGCTGAATCGGGCGATATGGAGCTCGGCAAAACCATGAGTTATACATACACAAATCGGACGATCAAAGGCTAGGTACTTCCCAACAAATCGGGCGAAATGGTGACTTAATTGAAGCTCGGCGAAAGTAGGGTTTTGGTGTATGGGATCGGGCGATTGAGGATGTCATGGAATCGACCGAAAGCATGCCATGACGCATAAAGAATCGGGCGAAAGGGAGACTAAGCAATCAAGTGATGACATGATGACGAAAGCAAGCGGCGAAAGTGAATAGATGCTTAGCAAATCGAATGATCCAAGTGATTAAATGAGAGCTCGGCAATTCTAAGTGTTGAAGAAGACAAATCGGACAAATGTAGGTCCAAAACAAATCGGGCGATTGGAGGCTATGATGATCAAATAAAAATAAGTCATGACATGTACCGAATCGGGCAAACCCTAGCATGCAAGGAAAGCTTAAGATAGACTTGACCCTAACTTAGACTTAGATTAAGAGATTGGAACTTATAGTCTTTAGCAAATTGATGTAGGCAATCAAAATATTTTAGTCAAGTTATCTAATTTAGATATGGTCTTAACATTTCAATATTCTGTTAAAGGGTCGAAAGGTGAGGACGTTCCAAGGCATTAAATTACGTAAGCTTGGACGACAGGTAAATGGAAGTCATAACTACAACACATAATTTTATGGGCACGAATTATGTGTCTATTTGCTTCTTTTATTTTACGTGAACTCTTACGTAATTTATTTATGCTACATGATGACATAACATGCATATTCATGACATGTTCATATGCACCACGATTAGTATTAAAGACAGGATATGAGAGCGAGCATGATACAAGATCTGAGGTCCAGCGGAGATATCCTGAAAACAGCCTACACTACGAATTCCTCGTCATGCCTTTCGGGCTGACTAATGCTCCAGCGGCGTTCATGGACTTAATGAACCGTGTGTTCAAATCGTTCCTGGACAAGTTCGTCATCGTATTTATCGATGACATTCTAATCTACTCAAAGACAAAGGAAGAGCATGAGCAACAATTGAAGATTGTCTTGGAAATACTACGGGAGAAGCAGTTTACGTAAAATTCAAGAAATGCGAGTCTGGCTCGATCAAGTCACATTTCTTGGGCACGTGATCTCAGGGGCTGGAATTTCTGTTGACCCCAGCAAGATCGAGGCGATTAATAATTGGCCTCAACCAACGAACGTAACTGAAGTAAGGAGTTTCCTTGGTTTAGCCGGATACTACAGGAAATTCATCAAGGATTTCTCGAAGATCGCCTCGACCTTAACGAAGCTGACGAAGAATAATACTCCATTCCATTGGGACGACGCGTGCGAGCAGAGTTTTCAGGAATTGAAGAAATGGCTTTCTTCGGCCCCAGTATTGACCATACCCAAGGGGACCGGAGGATTCTCTGTCTATAGTGACGCATCAAAGAACGGCCTAAGATGCGTCCTGATGCAAAATGAGAACATAATTGCGTACGCTTCACGGCAGCTCAAGGAATATGAAAAGAACTACCCAACGCACGACTCAGAACTTGCCGCCGTAGTCTTCGCTCTTAAGATCTGGAGGCACTACCTATACGGCGAAAAATGCAAAATCTTCACAGACCACAAGAGTCTGAAATAATTCTTCACTCAGAAGGAGTTAAACATGAGGCAGAGATGGTGGCCCGAACTAGTCAAAGATTACGACTGTGTAATTAGCTACCATCCTGGAAACGCGAATGTAGTCGCAGACGCATTACGCCGCAAGACTTTAAGCACGGAACTACAAAGGCTTGCAGTAGAAATAATACAAATGGGTGAAATCGAAACAAGGCTAGCGGCGTTAACCCTCCGACCCACCTTATCACAAGGGCGCAAGAAAACGATGAACTATACTTGAAAGTAAAAGAAACGCCATCAGAACAAAGGCCATTAGACTACAAGGTACAAGAAGATGGGAGTCTGTTCTACAGGAATCGGTTATATATCCCCAACGATGCAGAGCTTCGAAAAATAGTTATGACAGAAGCACATGCCACGGTGTATTCCATTCACCCCGGAGCAACCAAGATGTATAGGGATTTACGATGTAATTATTGGTGGCCAGGGATGAAGAGAGACATAGCGACATTTGTAAGCCAATGCTTGACGTGCCAGCAGATTAAGGTAGACCACCAACGACCGGTGGGAACCCTACAATCCCTGCCAGTATCCGAGTGGAAGTGGGAACACATCACGATGGACATCATCGTCGGCTTGCCGAAAACTGTGAAGGGCCACGACGCTATTTGGGTCATCGTTGACCTATTGACCAAATCTGCCCACTTCTTACATATTAGCTCAACATTTTCCATGGAACGATACGCAGAACTGTACATTCAAGAGATCGTACGACTTCACAGAGTCCCCATATCAATAATCTCCGACAGAGATTCAAGATTTCTGTCTAAGTTTTGAATGAGTCTGCAAAAGGCCATGGGAACCAAATTATCCTTTAGTACTGCCTATCATCCCCAAACTGACGGGCAATCAGAACGAACCATCCAAACGCTAGAAGATATGTTGAGAGCCTGTGTGCTCGACTTCAAAGGAAATTGGAGCCCATACCTTCCTTTGATCGAATTCTCCCACAACAACACCTATCACGCGACAATTGGAATGGGTCCATACGAAACCTTATACGGGCGCAAGTGCAGATCTCCAATCCATTGGGATGAGGTTGGAGAACGAGCGATACTAGGCCCCGACCTAGTGCAAGATGACTGAAGTCATTGCTCGGATACGAGAACGAATAAAAACAGCCCAAAGTAGACAAAAAAGCTACGCGACCAAAAGCGTAGACCATTAGAGTTTCAAGTAGATGACTATGTATTCCTGAAAGTATCCCCTATGAAAGGCGTAAAACTGTTCGGGAAGAAGGGCAAGTTTAGCCTGAGGTATATAGGACCGTCCCGGATCCTTAGAAAAGTTGGCGAAGTCGCATACCAGCTCGAATTACCGGCTTCACTAGCTTAAGTACATGAAGTCTTTCACGTATTGACGCTGCGAAATACATCGCAGATCCAAACCATGTGTTGAATAACGAAGTCTACCATCAACAACTCAAGCCAGACTTGAGTTATGAGGAAAAGACAGTGGAAATTCTGATATATGACGTGCAGCGATTACGGAACAAGGAGATTCCACTAGTAAAAGTTCTATGGCAGAATCAGTCCACGGAAGAACCGACATTCGAACGGGAAGATAACATGAGGAATCACTACCCTGAGTTATTTCTTCGAAGGCGAAATCCCTTTTAAGGGGGGTGGATGTAATACCCGAGTCCCGTAGGTAAGCCGGCCAATAAATTAGCATGCATATTATGTGACTTATGTGACCGCATGGTATATGTTTTATAGTATTTCATGTGTCTATATGATTTTATGCACGATATATGCTTATGTGCTACTAGAGGAACTAACCCGGTAGGAAATTCAAGTTGGGACAAAGACCTAATTTCGTATCAGGTCTTAAATTTCAAGTAAAAAGAAATAATTAGTAAGGGTTAAATATAAGTAATCCAAAAGATAATAGTATTAATAAGAAATAAAGCTTGAATTAGTATAGATGGGCCAAAACGAATTCTTGCCTAAGTTAAGCCCAAGTATTAAGCATAAGTGTTGATAGTAACTGTCCTTATAAACACCTACATATAAATATGAGATCATCTAAGTGAGAAAAACCCTAAGGAAAACAGTTTGAGTGAAAGATTAAGGAAGCAAGTTTATATCAAAGACAAAGAATCCAACGCAAGAAGGTAACGATTTTAACTATAGCTCATAAGTCGACTTTAAACTTTTACAATTAGCATTTCACGCGACTTAAGAATTAGGAAGAATTTGGGTGTACGGTTTTCCTAGATTAACATAGTTTTAAGAAGAATTACGATTTTTATAGTAAGTTGGTAATTTTAGGGTTTCAAGTACAAACCATTCTAACATGGGAGTTTAAATTTATGTCTGACATGTTTGGAAAATTTAGTAAGTTAGAAATAAGATTTTGAAGAAGAAGGCAGCTTGAAGAAGTTTTCGATCGAAGTAATAAGTTCCATGAACAAATCGAGCGAATGGAAATGATAAGAAGATCGGGCGATTCCAAAGCAAGGTGATCAAATATTTAAACGGTTATGAGTCGGGAGATTTGAATCCTAGACAAAATGCGGCGAAAGCAAAGACTTTAAATGCAAGAATTGGCCGATTTGGAAGCTAGGAAGAATCGGACAATAGGATGTTCAGACGAAACTTGCTCTCATGCACAATCGATCGGGCACAAGTTCCATGTATAAACAATCGGGCGATTGGTGAGAAGAAAATCTCGACGATTCTACTCCTCAAATCGAGCTATTGGAGAACTCTACAAATGCTGAATCGGGCGATATGGAGCTCGGCAAAACCATGAGTTATAGATACACAAATCGGACGATCAAAGGCTAGGTACTTCCCAACAAATCGGGCGAAATGGTGACTTAATTGAAGCTCGGCGAAAGTAGGGTTTTGGTGTATGGGATCGGGCGATTGAGGATGTCATGGAATCGATCGAAAGCATGCCATGACGCATAAAGAATCGGGCGAAAGGGAGACTAAGCAATCAAGTGATGACATGATGACGAAAGCAAGCGGCAAAAGTGAATAGATGCTTAGCAAATCGAATGATCCAAGTGATTAAATGAGAGCTCGGCAATTCTAAGTGTTGAAGAAGACAAATCGGACAAATGTAGGTCCAAAACAAATCGGGCAATTGGAGGCTATGATGATCAAATAAAAATAAGTCATGACATGTACCGAATCGGGCAAACCCTAGCATGCAAGGAAAGCTTAAGATAGACTTGACCCTAACTTAGACTTAGATTAAGAGATTGGAACTTAGAGTCTTTAGCAAATTAATGTAGGCAATCAAATTATTTTAGTCAAGTTATCTAATTCAGGTATGGTCTTGACATTTCAATATTCTGTTAAAGGGTCGTGAGGACGTTCCAAGGCAATAAATTACGCGAGCTTGGACGACAGGTAAATGGAAGTCATAACTACAACACATATTTTTATGTGCACGAATTATGTGTCTATTTGCTTGTATGATTTTACGTGAACTCTTACGTAATTTATTTACGCTACATGACGACATAACATGCATATTCATGACATGTTCATATGCACGCACGATTAGTATTAAAGACAGGATATGAGAGCGTGCATGATACAAGATCGCCGAGAGCTGTAAATATTCGCCAATATGGGCGTCTGATGTCGACTCACAGTTGAGTCGCGGCTCTTCTATGCTACCATGGTGACTTTTATGTCGCCACTTTCAAGACATGACATGTTCAAGACAAGACATGATATTTGGGCAAATGCCTTCATGGCGGAACGTGAAACCTGGAGGATGCGAGCTGAGGGAATAAGCGACACCGAGGTATCTCTGGTGTTGGCAACCTCAGAATGGGCTACCAGTGTGAAGCGTCCACGTGATGTATGAAACCACCTTGGGATTGAAAAGGCGCCCTCGGGTTAGCCTCTCAAGTGTGGGTATTGTCACTTATATATTTATATCCCTTGTGGATTCGAGCTCCATGATGGTGCATAGCAAGATAGCCGAGGGCCCTACATGACAAGACAATACAAGAAAAATATGAGGTATAAGGAGAAGCGGCGCGGATGCCTCTGCAAACTAGGGCACGTGCATGGCATGCACGACTTTCACTTACTGAGCTTTATAAGCTCATTCCATGTATGTATGTGTTGTAGTTTCACAGGATCACGGTACGTGATCAATATGATGGCGAGGCCTAATTTTTAAGCTTTCGGGGGACTTTTGAGGTGGAAGTGTGTACATGGATGCGACCGAAGTGGCGGGTCGATAGATTATTTTTGAACACGCATGCGCACTCACCTATGTATTTATGTCCGAAGTCATTTTGTAATGTACAGAAAGGTCTCCTTTATATAAAAGAAAAATTTTGTACGCATTTTAGTATATAATTTCCTTTACAACACATGCAGTCACATAAATTAGTAGTAAGAATGGGTGTAGAAGTCAAGGTCGCCACACAAACAAACTTGGTATAAATAACAAATAAGTCCTAATCTAAGGAGAAATACAGTTAAAGACCCTAATTACAAGGACAACTAATTAAATCAAAGCACAATTCTAAGCTGTATTCTACATTCTCCCCCTTTGTGCTTGATTGTCCTTCGGCACTATCTGTCCTCGTCGGGCATAGTACGACCTGCGCAAGCCCAGCGCATGCTCGTAGTTCCTTATGGTTTCTCTCAGCTTCACCAGTTCCTCGATGTCTTCAAGAAGTTCCATCAAGAGGGGTTGCTCTCTCACGAACCTGTAAAGACGCAGCATGGTGTCTCTATTAATCTCTTCCAATCTCTTCTCAATGTTCTTCCTGATTGCCTTGAGCGTCCCATCACAAAACTTATTGACTTCCGTGTCGCGACCCGACTTCCTAACCGCCTAACCTAGCGCATTTCTATGTGCCTAGCGAGTTTGTAAGTAAAGGAGTGCACCGAAAACGCGTACAAATTTTTCATTTTTCATTTATGGAATGGAACATTGTTCTATACAAGACAAAAGAATGCATGTCGGACATCAAGTTCCAGACATGGTCTAACTACAACGGCGAAGGTGTGTCGGCACAGCAAAAGCTCCTATGCGCCCGGCCTCACAGGTCGTCATCCACACACACACATCCCTGTAGAGCTCGGGCTTCAACCCTTCCAGAAAGCGTTCGACCTTAAGAGCTTCCGTGCTGATCATGTGAGCAGCGAACCTGGACAGCTGCTCAAACTTCCTTATGTACTCGGCCACCGTCATATACCCCTGCCTGTCGCAATGTGGGTTCGCGACCTATGTGGACTCGCAAACTTCTAAGGATTCGCAAAGCTTGGAGCCCGCGAAGCTTGGAGCCGCAAAGCATTGGAGCCCACAAAGCTAGGGTTCGCAAAGTAGGTTTGCGGCTCCTTCACCTCGCGGCTTCAAGGTTTCACCAAATCAGTTCGCAGAGTAGGTTTTGCGGCCCCTTACTTTGCGGCTTGGGTGGATTCGCTGAAGGGACTCGCAAACTTGGTGGGACTCGCGAAGTGGCTTCGCAATTCTCCATGGATTCGCAAAGTGTGCTTGGCCTCGCAAACGGCCGAATTCGCAAACATCCCGCTACCCCTCGATTCGTAAAATACTCCACTAACACTTTTTAGTTCGCAAAGTACTACTTTAAGGATCAAAAGCTACTTCTCTCAAGAACTCGTTGGAGATTGATATGAACCCTTAAACCCTAAGGTCGAACTTAACATCAACATGAGCCTAACCTAATTTTCGTACCTTATCATCCTAAACACGGTAGATTGAAACTAATGACAAGGATTAAGGTGGGGAATTTTATTTCTAATACCTCATAGTTAGTGAGTCCCTAGAAATTAACATTCCCGTGTTTAAAATTCTCAAAGCATACAAAAGTCAGGTTGAGAAACTTACAATCCTTCCAAGCTTTTCGTTGGTTCAGTTCGGCTCCTTCTCCTTCTCCTTTCTTTCTAATTTCGTGGGTTCTTCTTCTTTCTTTGTCAAGGGATGGTGATTTCTTTTCTAATGGGAGCTCAGCATTCGAAAGTTTTGGGCAATTATTAAGTCAACAAAGGTGTGATGATGGGACATGTGTTAGACGAAAATATCCCTCCATTTAGGGAACTTTGCTTACCAAGTTTGGTCTAAGTCACAATTGGGCCTAGTTTTTAAATCTAGCCCACTAAAAATTCTAGCCTATTTTTCGAAAATTGTTAACCAAATTAAGGGTCACTTAGCACCACTTAATCGCACCCCATTTCATAAAACCCGAAGCTGCACTTAAGTCATATTGAGCACGTAAATCACGTTTATGCACATAATTCACCTTAATGCACATAATTCACAAGGTCACATTTTGCTAATTTATTGGCCCTAAATACTTACGGGGAACCCGGGTGCTACATTCCGTCTTCAGCATCACTCTATTCGTTTTGACAATTGGATTGTGGTAGGTGCTTGCCAAGACTGAGCTTATGAGCACGTGATTGTTGGGAAGCCCTCCGAGCTCAGGTCCTTGATTGTGCGGAGCGGTCATGTTGACCTTCTTCATGTTGCTCTCCAGAGCCATCTGAAGGTCGTGTGCGGCAAAGTATTTGACTTGGCACACCATGAACCGGTAGAGTCCCTTGAGTCTTGTCAGCAGAAGACGTAATATTAGGTTTAGAATCTCTAGCTGTTTCTAGGGTTTGGATTTGGGTTTCCTCAGTCTTAAGCTTTGGAACTCATTTTTGTAATAGTGGAGCTATCTTTGACTTTCCCTTAGAAAATCATTTTTTAGTCTTTTCGTTGTTTTGCAGGTTCCTTGGCAAAATTTTTTTTCGATCGTTTCCTTTCTTTGAAAGTCTGTTTTTTTAAACTACTTTGGGAGTTTGCTTGTAGAAATGATCATGCTTGAGAAATTGATTTTTAAAATGTAACGATGAAAATTTAAAAATCAATAGGTGCGATTTTCACACAGTAGGAGATTTCTCTCTCCCACAAACCCTAACAACGACTTTTCATCTCCCACCACCTTCTCCACCACCGTAAGGCCGCCGACGACCTCCCCTCACTACTGCCCCTCACCGGAGCATACTTCACAACCCTTCATCGCCGGGATCAGACGGCGATGGAAGGTCTTTGAACCTTCTTCTTCCTTTTTCTACTTGTGACCCTTCGTCTTCTTCACACAAGCTTTTCACCATAGATGGATTCCTCACCTTCACACATTGATTCTCTTGGCCCTCTACCTGATTATGCTGCGTTGAAACGTAATATTCCAGATTTTGAAGACCGTTTCGACGTTGCTTCCTTTGAAGCCTTCTTCGGCCGCGTAGATAATGGCACTATCGACCTTGAAGCTCCGCCGGTGCAGGTGTTCTCCGACCAGACCCAAGCTGAACAACCCAAAGGGCCAGCACCTACTATCTCTCGGCCAGAACCTAGGCTGAATACTACTCAGCCGCCGTGGATCCCGCATAGACGGAAGATACGTTTAACCTCCACTATTGTCCCCATCCGCGACTCTCATCATGACGCCCGTCGACCGATCCGTAGGGGCACACCCCCTCCACCTAGCAACAGCAGCCCAAGCACAAAGGGTGGACCTCAAGATGGTGCGCCGCCTCAACATGACGTTTCATCTCCCATGAAGAACGCTTGTGTTACTAGGGTTTTGCCGCCGGTTGCCAATAGTGCTAATGGGCCTAGGGCTCACTCTGACGGCCTAGGACATATGACGTATGAGGCAGCTCCGATGCCCCACTCAGATTTGGCTCCAATCGTTGAAGATGCGTCTGATGATGACCACCCATCGCCACAAGCCATCGATCGCCGTATCCCTGTAAATCGATCTGCAACACCACCGGCTTCGGGCTCATAGCCGATCATGGAGGGAACCGTCGTGGATATTCAGTAGCGTAAGGATGGAGTTCTGACGCCGAGCACAACACGGCACCCTAGGGCGTCTACGAGGATCATTCACTCGGCCCCAGGTCTTTGACTGATAGGCCGCAAACCAGCCCTGAAGTCGCGGTGAAGGAAGCCAATGTCAATAGCGAATCTGTGGTAACTTACCATTTTTTTCGGAGGAAATGACAACCACTCTTTTGTGGCCATCCTTCAAGGAGCCAAGGTCAATCCTAATCAGCCGCGGCGCTCGAGTCCGACAAGGCTTACCCTATCTTATACGGCCCCTACGTTGACTGACGGCATGGCTGAGGCCAGCATACCTTGGGAAGTGATTCAAAAAGGAACGGCTAGATGGGAACATACCCTTGTTGGGTGCTTTTTGGGCAAAAGACCGTTCTTCCGTCACGTCGAGCGATTTGCTCGCTCTATTTGGAGAGATCTTATCGAAGTTCGAACAACAATAAATTGATACTTTAAATTTAGGTTTGCGAGTGCTGAGGCATCTGTGGCTGTTTTGGAAGGAGGCCCTTGGCTCATGCAAGGGAGCCGCTCTTTCTTGAGCCGTGGAGGATAGGCATGTCCTTCGAGAAGAAGCAGCACGAGGTTGTCCCGCTATGGGTCAAACTACGTAATGTCCCATCTGAACTATGGACCCAGGATGGACTTGGAATTGTGGCGAGTGTACTTGGCAAACCGCTATTCACCGATGCCATGACGGCCTCCGCTGAGCGTCTTGAGTATGCTCAGATTTGCATCGAGAAGTCATTGGAAGCACCTTTCGTGGAACGGTTCAACGTTCGAATCCCAAACAAGGAGGGCGGAGACTCGAGTGTGGTGCCCATCCGGGTTGAATATGAATGGAGACCCAAGAAATGTGAGACATGCACATCATGGACTCATGGAGCTGGGACTTGCCCCAAGAACCAATCGAAACCAGCTAGACCAACTAGACAGCAACCGCCGAAGAGGGTTCATAAAATTACTGCACGGCAGGAGGAGCAACCAAACCCTCATGATCTTGATGCGGCAGCACATAACACCCGGCCGAGAGAACAAATCCAAACCAGACAACATGCACGAAATGGATGGGGTCGGGTGGCGGACAAGGACAAGGGTAAGGCCGTGACGGAAGGGACTAGCACGTCTGCTGAGGACAGGCAGGATAGGACTGGTGGTAATCACACGACCGCTATTAGCATACCAAGGAATAGGCAGCCCAATGACGGATGTTCAACAAGCAAAGCACCGACTAATACGTATGAGGAAGAAGACCATAACCCGTTTGCGATCCTTGCTGAATTGGAATGGGAGACTACCGGAAACGAGGGTCCTAAAGCAGCCCTTCCCAGCGGGTCTCCATGATACATGTCGCCGTTTGGAATACACGTGGTCTAAACAGGTTAGACCAGAGATGGGTGGTGGGGGATATGATTACAAAACACAATTTGAAACTTTTTGGGCTGGTTGAGACTAGGGTTTCGGAGCAAAATGCATCAACAATCACTAGTTCGATCAGGGCTAATTGGGAATGGTTCTATGATTATCAGGATGGGCCGACTGCATGCATATGGGTCGGGTAGGACCCACAATATGTGGGAGTCACGACTGAAGCATGCACCAATCAGATGGTACATTGCAAAATATGTATCATTGAGGATGGACTAGAGTTCTTCACTACATTTGTCTATGGCCATAATCTCCGGGCACAACGACGTGGGCTTTGGGTTGACCTCACATCTACTTCGCGTCGGGAGCCGGTTCCGTGGCTCGTCATGGGAGACTTCAACGTAATTATCGATAGCAGTGAAGCGAGAAGAGGAGCTAATACGCGAGGCTGCCAAGACATGAATGAATGCCTGATCTCTTCGGACCTTGTCAACCTACCACGACTAGGCCCTTTCTTCACCTGGTATAACCAACAAAGTGGTAATTCGGGGATTTGGAGACGTCTGGATAGGATGCTCGGGAATCCTGCTTGGCTGGCCAGGTTTGGGGAGTTGGCATATAGGTGCACCATGCCGGCCACGTCTGATCACTCCCCTCTTATCTTGGAAGTGAAACCTCCACCAAGGACGAAGGGTACAAGTTTCCGTTTTGATAACTTCCTCACTCTAGACCCCCGGTTCATCCCATTAGTGGAAGAGGTTTGGAGGCGCAAAGAGGCTGGTTACCCAATGTTCGGGGTTGTCAAGAGACTCAAGATCCTAAAACCGGAGATGAGGAAACTGCAGCGTGACAAGGGCGACCTCAATCGCAACGTTATTGAAGCACGGCAATTTCTCGAGGCTGCCCAAGAACTAGTAATAGACCATCCGATGGAACCTCAGCTGCTTATCCTTGAGAAGAGATGTCGGTTACGCTTATGCTAAAGCCGTGGATATGGAACACTCTGCTTTGGCCCAACGTGCGAAGGTTGCCTGGTTGAAGGATGGCGATCAATGTACTGCATTCTTCTTCAAGAAGGTAGCTATTCGAAGGGCTATCAATCGCATACTCTCTATTGATAATGAGGCTGGCACCACTACTGAGGGCGAAGACCAAGTCAGGGCTGAACTACTACGTTACTACACTGACATCCTTGGACGTTCTAGCCGTGTGACCCCTCTTGCTTCTGCCGAGGTGACTCCGTACCTCGCCAGGACCCTTAACCTTGCTAACGCTGAAGCTATGGTAATACATGTTATAAGAAATAAGAAACCTCATCAATTCAATTTTAAATTTGAGTCGAAAATCATCATATCAAACCATAATATTAGAACAGTTCATGACATGTTTAATAAGATTGTAAGTTGTAATGATCATAGAAATTATTCGAAGTGAACATGTCGGACGATATACTTTCTTAGAAAATTTCTAAGTGCGTATGTTAAAAGTGCAAAAGACTTGGTGAAATTTTATAAGCATTGAAATAAAACTTATCGCACACTGTTCACTCCATTATAATTAACGATCGAGAAATTCTATTTTGATTGGAGAATTTTTCTATGTGTTGGGAATGATGTATAGCACTGTAGCCGTCTACTTTTACGATCGAGAAATATTATTTGCTAAGGTCTATAGTGAAACGGACTTAGAAAATTTTCGTTTGAGTTATATTTTGTTTGTGTAGTTTTACGATCGAAAATTTTATTCACTAATTTGGTCTACAACGAAAATGACTTAGACAATTTTACTAAGTGTTGACTGATACGTGTAGTATTGTAGCCGATCAATTTTCGAGAAAAAATATCCGTGTAAATTTAAGATCGAAAAAGTTTTCCGGGTAAATTTACGATCGAAAAATTTTTCTCGAGTGAGTAAAATATTTCGTTTTGAAAAATTGTCGAGCAAGAAATTTTGGATCTTAAAAAGATTTTCGCTGCGAAGTTTGTCGATCGAATAAATTGTCAACGAGAAACTACGTCAAACGCTGAACGTATTTTCGATCGAACAAAAAAATCTTGGGTAATTTTAAAATTCTTCACTGCGGTTATTTACGATCGAGAAAATCAGCGTCGAAAAACTAATTTAATCTCCGCCAATTTTTACGATCGAATAAAATTGAATTCGAAAATTAGAATTTGCGATAGTAAGTATTTCGCTCGATAACTATTGCATCATTTTTAGAATTTTTTGCATATAAGTTTTTTCGCTCACATAAAATCCTAATTAGAATTATCGTTTTCTATGGTAAGTATTTCTCTATCAAAGTCATCCGATTTTTTATTAACACAAATTTAGCGACCGAAAATCTTCTTCGACGCAAACAGTATCTCAATCGAATCGGAATTCAATTGAAGCTGTTTGCGATCGAGAAAGTATACTACGAGATTGAGTGAAAACACATAAACTAACTTAAATCACAGATATTTCACCAGATAATTTGATAAAGAGGTCTGAATCTCTGTGAAATAGCCTACAGTTTTCAAACAGTAAACACATACGAAATTCTAACACATAATCATGCTAGAAACTTCAGAATGTAGACGCAAATATCGATTATAAACATGCAATCAGCAAATAAGTGTCGTTTCTACCTTAGAAAGACAATTTCGGGTTAAGAATCGAAGGATTAGAGTCAAAATTGAATCGTCTTTTTAAGTTTTTTTTTCGAGAGAGAACTAAGAGACACTGTAAGTTTTGCTATTAGGTTTTGCGTGTGTGATACTTTTTCGACTGCAAAACGCGAGTTCATTTAATGGGATGACAAGTCATATTGGGTTCTCGGATTAGACAGGCCCATTAGGATTTTTCGCTCGAGAAATTGTGATTGAAGATTACTGTTGGTTCCAGCTTTTCGATCATTAGGTTTCTAATGTTCTCAGATTGACCACTATGTCAAAGAAATCATATTATATTGCCCCTATGAGTTAAAATAAATGCATTAACTCCCTGAATAGTATTTGTAGTAACGTCTGGCTCCCTGGCCGAAATTCGAAAATCTGTACCACTTAGAGCAAAAACATTAGAAGTATTAGAGTTAATCAACAATTATTTTAGACATATTCTCCCCGAATTATATAGGCAGTGACAATAGCTCCAAATCTTGTAGTGTCGTCGTCTCACATCTTAATTGTGCTCGAAAATTTCTGAAACACTGGGAGAAAAACGTCAAAAATGTTTGGAGTCATTGCATGATTTTTATATTTTTCTCCCCTCAAATGATGCGCCTAAATTGATTTAGCATAAATTTTCACTAAACATAAGCACATAAAATCAGTTCAAGTCACGAGCATATTTCACGCAATTTATCTAATTACGCCTAAATACATGGTCCCCAAAACATGTTTGAAAATATTGTGTGAGGGGAAGAGCAACAAAAAATAATCGCATTTAAACAAGTCAGTGCATATGCAAAATAACATTGCATATCAAAATGTGCGAATTCATTTTAAAGAAAATATGAAAGATAATTCAAAAAAAAAAAGAGAAAAATTCTAAAATTATTTTTTTTATTTTTCTTTTATATATACTAACATTACTAATAGTATGGGGTCGGATTATTTTGCTTTGATCAATGTCACGCATAAAGTTTCTCAAGACACATAGAAAGATAGTATGCCGCCAAGTCATGTCGTCAAACTAAAGTCCTAAGTTCAAAGTATGATCCATTTTGACAACTCTCATTAGGTTCACTCTAGCGCTCAATTATACACTCAAGTCAACACAAGCAATATTATGTCAACTTACCTGTGATCGAGGCGCTTTTAATCATTTCACCGAGCGAGAGGCCGTTGTTTTGGAATCAACGGGACTTTAAAGGATTTTAATTTGGCTCTGACTTAGAAGAGAAGGAAATTTATTGGGAATTTTGAACTTACGGCCTTCTTCTTCTTCGTCATTTCTTTCACTGCCATGCCTATAATATTTTTCTTTCCATCTTTTCACCCTTTAATTTTTTTCGTTTTTTTCTACACTTGCTCAAGCTGAAGCCCGCTTATCTACGAGGCTGAGAGATTATCTAAGGCGAAGTTCTTTTTGTTGGTTCGGCCGATACCGTGCTCCTCTTCTCTTAATCCCTAGATAGGTTTCAAAGATTATCGATTTGGAGAAGTTCACAATTGTGGAATTCGTACTCTAATTCCAGATTATCCAAGAACAGTTGAACATGTTAAACCTCCGATAGATGATATGAATAGTACTTAGAGGTTTTGTGAAGTTAGCGTACGTGAAGTTTTTAGAAATGGAAACTTAAATTACAATAGTGTTAGGGTTTAGGGTACCTCGAATAAGGTATTAAGCCCATTGGGCCCTAACAAGCCCATTACAACTCACAACCCAACTAAATAAAATACAAGATATTAAATGCAACATAATGAAATAAAAAGACTTAGAATAAATATTTTGGACATTTCTAAAATATTCCTAACATTCTCCCCATAAGTGTCCAAATTAAAATAAAGCCTAAACTAAGTCTTCTCTTTCATCTTCGAGCGTGGAGGCGGAGGAGGTTCCGTGTAAGCAAAGAAGGATTTCCTCAGACCTAAGCTGATTTCGTAGTGTCTGATATCATTTCTGTTATCCAGTCGGTCTTGAATTAGATCAATGATCTTCTCGAGCACTCGAGCTTCTCTTACTTTGGTGCGATGCTAGACGACTTCTTAGCTTTGGAAGTATGATCGTTAAAGTTCCATCACAGAACTTTGCAACTTCTGATAACACCAGGACTTGCGTTTTACCTCTTCTTTGTTGAGTGTAGGTGATGGCAAGTTCTGGGTACAGGTAGATGTAATTCTGTCCTAAGCTCTCAAAGTCCATGCCGCTGTTGATCGGTTCAGTAAGGTTGACCTTCCTAGCATTGCTCTCAAGAGCCATCTGGAAGTATGTAGCAGCAAAGAATTTGACTTGTCGTAGCATGTACCTCTTTAAGCCTTCGGATCCTTTTCTGTGCTTAAATGTGTTGAGCGTAATGTTCCAGCAAAGAATTTGACTTGTCGCAGCATGTACCTCTTTAAGCCTTCGGATCCTTTTCAGTACATCTGATGGACTTCTCCTAGCGGAAGGTAAGGTAGCTCAGCTTCTGTCAATTTTTCTTGAGACCTGTCATTCCTTTCGACAGTGTAGATTTGAGTTGGATATCTTCCCCAAACATAGTCCACTTCTACAATGTCGATAATTGGTGCCTTCAGCTTCTGCTTATGCCTGGTCTCCTCCTTGGTAAGTCCCTTAGGAACGTTTACCAGGTGGGCGAGCATGAACATGTGCCTATAGCTTGTGTCTGCTCCTGGTGTGAGGCCTCGCATTTTGATCTCGTCGAGTCTCTTGAACTTGTCTTTCGCTCTCCAGATCTTGGGGTAGTAGTTTTCCAAAAATGGAGCCTTGATTTTCTTGTTTTCCTAGGGAGTCTCTACCAACTCAATGTTTTGAACTTGTGGTTGAGGTTCGTTGAATGTCATTAAGTCGAGCAATTCTGGGATATCTGCTCCAATATCTACTCCTTCCTCTTCCTCTTTTGGCTCGATAAAGAAGATGTCAGCTGCAGCCTTTCTTAGATGATATCGTACGTTTGTAGGCGCAGCCGAGCGTCCTCATCCGTTTCTGTTCTCCGTAGCCACTCCTCCTCCAAAATGTACTTGTCGATGTAAGGATGTTGGTCAGTGGAGGGCTGTCTGCTTGTGGTTGTTTGGACTGTTTGGGTGGAGTTCCTTGCAATGCCAGACTCAAATTCGCCAAGGGAAGTTGTCTGGTTCGGCCCTGACGATGCTTGTCTGGTTCCGAAGAACCATGGTGGTGGTGGTGGATTGGATGATCGCGACCCGGTTTCACGAATTTGCACTCTGCGTCCTTGTCCGAGACTACTTGAGCTTGTTCTCTGCCTCTTGTTCTCCCCCTCCGAATGATCCTGGTCGTCAGGATCGTCAATGAAGACGTTTCTGACTGGGCCCTTCTTGGCGGCATGAAGTCCGTGGAGGCAGATCCCGACCCTCGAACAGCCTTCGATAGAGATCTTCTTCTTCTGGGGTTTGCAGTTCGAGGTTAAGCAGACGCGGCATGAGGATGTCGGAGAGCTGGAGTATTGGCATGGTATACGGGTCAGATTTGTTGGAAGTTGGTGGTGATGGGAGTGCGCGAGGTTGTAACGGTGGATGTTCGACCAGGGGGGGCCTTTCCTTTGTCCCGAACTGCTGCATCGATGAGTCCTTGAACACGGAGTATGGTGACGTGTTCAAGACACTCCAGCTGTCGATTGTCCAGGTAGGTTGTCGTTACACCTGTGGTAGTAGCTCCGGCGCCACTAGGGTCAACCGTTGTCACCCTAGCTGAGTCAGGACAGCCCACGTCACTAGAAGTCTGGAGGACTTCAATATCCGTTGGTCTTCCAACCTCTCCTAGCAGCGCATCTCGAGGAGATGGTGCTCGGGTCATGTCGGCCACGTCACGGAGACGGGCTTGCATGGAGCTTTCTCCGGGGCCACTTCTCGTTTGCACACGTCCAGGACTAGGTCCTGTACGGTGGCTCTCGGATGATGAGTTGTTGAAGTCATCGTATGTGAGACTTCCGTCTAATCCTTTGAGTGCCTCAATTACGGGCGCTTCTATGAACGTTGAGGCCTACTCATCAGGCTGAGGCTCTGTCTGTATCATAGATGTTTGTTCAGTTGGAACAGACACTAGAGCCGAGCTGCTGGTGGTTTGGGGGGGGTCTGAATATTTTGAGACTCTTGTCTGTTGGGAGACAAGTAAATGGTCGGGTTTAGGTTGTGCGTGCACCGTTGGGTCGGGTTCTGCGTCTTCTATTCTAGGGTTGGACCCGACTATTTCTGACTGGGGAGCTTTGATATTTTTTTACCTAGGGGACGACTATTTGCAGTTGTTCGATCCGCTCGGCTTGTTGTCATCGTCCGCGAGGTATCAACGCCTCGCGATCTTCTTCATTCGTTTCATTGTCTGCGGATGGTTGTGATGGTTCGGGAATAGAGTTTTGGGGTGATGGTTGGTGTTGTTGTGGTGCTATTGGTGGCTCAGAGGTTTTTCTCAGGTTTTCACCCTCTCTCTCTCTCACTCTGTAGCCCTTGGGTTAGACTCTGGTGGGTTTTCATGAGTCATGGGGTTGAAGACGTTGTAGTTCTGGCAGTATGATTCGACGTCTTGTGGATTGGCCAGTGTGGCGCCGCGCCATCTACTAACCTTTTTAATGCTAACTTACATGACTAGTAATGATAAAATAAAAGATATGCGAAATTGCGTATAAAATTTTTCCTTTTATATAAAGGAAGTTATCATGTACATGTCAAAACAACGTTCCAGCCCTAATTACATGGGAAGTGTATGAATGTACAGCAAAAGAAAACTCTAACGCCAGCCACACAGGTCGCATCCATGTACACACCACCCTCAAAAGTAACCGGAAGCTTCAAAAGTAAGCCTTGCCATCAAAGCGATCACATACCATGGTTGTGCGTACCTACAACACATGAAGTAAGGGGTGAGCTATAAAGCTCAGTAAGCAGGAATATGCAATGTCGTGCACGTGTAAACCCCGCAAAGGCATCCGCGCCCATGCTTCTCACACCTTGTAGGATCAAACTCAATCTCATATCTCTCAGGGCCCTCGGCTAACTTACTATCCACCATAAAGAGCTCTAATCCAACATGTATATAAATGTGACAGCGACCCATGCTGGGTGGCCTACGCCAGGTTTCCTTGGGTCACCTTGTCCCAGGTCGTCTCCTCTGTCCTGCGGTAGCCCAGCTGGTAGCCTACGCTGGTTAGCCTGCGCCAGGGTTTCCCCCTAGGTCGCTCCTTCCCAGGTCGCATCCCTCCGTTGACAGGGTGTAATACCTGTAAATTTAATACGGGATCTGGATATAATTATCCAAGTAAGTTTGTGAATTAAGAAGATTGGTAATAAGACTTAAGTGGTGAGGCTAAAATATAAATTTTAATATTTAAGTTTTATCTCGAATTTCCCCAAAACTTATAATATTGGATTAAATAAACTTGATTATACTTATAATAAATTTGGGCCATGCTTATTATATGGGAATAAAACAAACTAAGCTTGGGCTATATTTGAATTCTCTAGCTTAGGCCCAAGTTGTTTAAGGAAAACATCGATTACTTAAACCTTAGGTAAATGAATTCACCAAGTATTCATATCATACGATTTTTTCAAGAAAAAGAATCAAGTATACCAAACGATTATCAATAGAAAACCTTCATTTGAGGAGTAAGACACCACAAAAGGAAAGGCAAAGAAGAAAACGAATTTTCAACAAGCTTAGGATTTGGTCATTCAAGGTATGCTAAGGCCTTTAAACTCAGTATACTTGTTTAATATCAGTATTTAAAATATATATATATATATATGGCTTTAAACGAATTTCATGATGGTTTTAGAGGAGTTCGAAACCCATTATACTTAGAAATATTAGCCTTTGAAGGTTAAGTTTATAACTGGGCATTAAATGGCGAATTATGAACTGTGACTATCTTCAATGTATACTATATTCCCTAAGGACTAAGGTCTTAGACAGTACTAGTTTCTGAAATTAGTATAAATTACAGAGGTGATTATAATGAATATTAAGGTGTACTACTTTCGGAAAATTTAGGGTTTGTAGGTTAATACAAGTCATAATGGTTTTCGAAAGATAGGATATTCTGGGGTTGAAATTCGAGGTGTACAGTATTCTGGGTTAAGCTTGAATGTCGAAATAGGGTTTAGTAATGAGGAAGGTTTTCGAAAGAATTATGATGAATTTGTAAAGTATGATCTCGAGAAGTATAAATTTTGGTTAAGTGATTTCGAAATCATTGAGGTTCTCGTGATAAAGAGTTCGAGATACAAGTTGGTGGGTGATTTCGAAATCATGAAATCTCGTGATAAGGATTTCGAAAACGTGAATTGTTTGCAATAAGCTTTCTCGAGATTTACCTTTTTCAATGTATAGAAGATTTTGACATTCCCCATGTCATTTCGACATTTAACCAGATCTCGACATCCTCCATGTCATTTCGACATTCTCCATGTCATTTCGACATTTAACCTTCCTAACCAATCTCGACAAACTTGTAAAGATTTCAACACATTCTATTATCATGCACAAAGATCTCGACATTTTATAAGCATGTTATAGGATCTCGACATTTTGGGTGTTACTTAAAGTCTCGACATTTAACCTCCCCGACAAAATTTTCGGCACTAAGTAGTTCTCAGCAAATTAGGGTTCTCATCAGTTTAGGGTTTTCGTAATTTATAGGGTTTTGATAATTTTAGGGTTTCGAGACTTAGAGTTTGGAAATTTCGAAGTTAGGTGACTTAGTAAATATACTGATATAATAATATTTTGTGCTCAGAGATTTGAACTGTAGGGAATTCACCAGGATTGTCGACCGATTTTATCAGGAGGACAGGTCGGTGAATTATTCATCTACAATGCGTAAACACTTATCTGATTTATGTGCGTTTATGTGCTTCGATGATTTACGTGTTTTACGTATGTCTCACGTGAAAATATGTTTTTATGTTATCACGTTTATATGCATGGCATATGCATATCATATCACAGGGGTGAGATATTTATACCATATTGAGACGGTGACTATTTGAGATATTAACGAGCGGGGTAGACTGAGATGATTGCGATTGTTGACTCGTTTAGGAGTCGAGGTTGGTACTCCTATGACACCTGACGGCAGACAGGCGTGATCGATCTGTCTGCTCGGGCGTGAACATCCCGAGGTGCAAAACCGTCGTGATTGTTTTTTTAGCGGAAGGAGCGACCTGACAGGGCAGTTGCGTGAACGTCAAAACGCTGTCGGCGTAGGCTACCGCTTACGGAAGAGCGATCTAGTAGGGCAGTTGCGTGAACGTCAAACTGCTACTAGTGTAAGCTTCCGTTATGTTATAGGCGCGCGAGGTGTCGAGTCTGACCTAGGGCCTGTGTTGTGTAATATGAGATAGGATTGTGGGAAAAGAAAGAGGGAGCATTGCATGTGAGATATTGGGATCGGGAATGGGCTTTCACGTGCATACATGCATTTCTATCACCTACTGGGCAAATCGCTCAGTGTTTACGTGTTGTAGGTACTGAGTCTGACGCCGACGCGCGTCAAGACTGAGGCGGCTGGTGGCGGTGCTCCACGGACTTTTGAGGGCGGGACGGTACATGGATGAAGACCAGTGGAGCGACGATAGGGTTTTTGTTCTTTTGACATTTTGGGGCTACGCCCGTTGTACAGATACTACTATATAAAATAATATTTGTCGTATTATATTATCTTTTAGGAAAAAGTTTTTATTAGACGGGTCTTCAGCGACTTACTTTGCGAAAATCCGCCACTAATCTTAATTAGAAAACGAGGGTCGCTATAGGTGGTATCAGAGCTTAGGCTTTAGGTTCTGAAGACTGTCCATGTACTGCCGCTCAAAAGCCTGGGGAACCAGCCTGGTCTGTAAGTTAAATGCTTGATTATGTTACTACGTGTTATCTAATATGTGCCTTATGTTATTTATTATAGATAGTAGTTGAATAATGCCGAGAACTAGTAGTGAACATGTGGCCGAATCCAGCCGTAGGGCTGAGCCAGAGTCCCCTTCAAATGAAAGGGACTCCACTATCTTACGACTGACCGAATTGCTTCAACGTCAGTCTGATCATATCAATCGACAATCAGATCAAATCGACGAGCTACTTCATCATCATAGCTCGTCTGAACATCATCCCTCCCCTCAGCCAGCACGTGTAGAGATTATTGGGGAGCGTTTTCGAAAAATTGATCCCCCAACCTTCGCTGACGCCACCGATCCAGCAGTGGCTGAAGATTGGCTGCGCACCATAGAAGACATGTTCACATATAGTCGCGTACCTGAAGATGAAAAAGTCCTGTGCGCAGTTTCTATGCTTAGAGGAAGTGCTCGATTTTGGTGGGACAGCGTGAAAGTCCTTGAAGACCCAACACTTATGTCGTGGGAACGATTTAGAGAATTGTTCCACGGCAAATACTTTACTGCCCATGAACAGGAGCGACGAATGCTAGAATTTATGAACCTTAGGCAAGGGGGAATGCCTGTAACTCAGTACCTTCGTCGATTCGAGGAGCTGTCCCGTTTCGCTCCTCATATGGTGGCAACTAATCTGTTGAAGGTGACGAGGTTCATTACTGGCCTCAAACCTGAACTTTATCGTGACCTAAGTATTTTGGTAGCCCGACAGGTGGAATTTAACCAAGTAGCGGAAAGGGCCATGATAGCGGAGCAGGCTGAGGCACAGATTTCTGAAGCTCAGGAGGCGAAGAAGAGAAGGGAAAATCAGCAAGGACGTGGAAATGACCGTAAACGCCAATTTTTCAACAAAGGCCAAGGTAACCAAGGAAATCGGCAGGGCCAACAGAATTGGCGCCCAATGCTGAACCAGGGACCCGCGAATATTCCAATTAGACCCCCAAATTCCTCGCTTCAGTGCAGACAGTGCGGCAGTTACCATTTTGGAGCATGCTATAGATCCGGAGCAAATCCGAGCCCTCAGTGCTTTAGGTGCGGGAAAATGGGTCATTATGCTAGGAACTGTGATGCACCTTTACCCCAAAACCCAAACCAACCACCGGTTCGACCTCCACCTATACCGGCTCGTGTCTTTATGCTGACTAATGAAGAAGCTGAAGCAAATCCTTCTGTTGTGACGGGTACGCTAACTATCTATAACGTGCCCACATCTGTGTTGATTGACTCTGGAGCCACACATTCGTTTGTGTCGGCTAAGTATGTGACGAAGGTAGGAATATCCCCTACCTCCTCTGAATGTAACTATGTAGTTACTCTGCCACATGGGGATCCGACGCATACCAACCAAGTACTGCGAGGATGCGTCGTAGATATTGAGGGTAGGAACTTGAGTGCCGACCTGATTGTGATACCGATGAACGACTACGATGTCATCTTCGGGATGGATTGGCTTTCAAGATATGGAGCCATCATACATTGCAACAAGAAGGTCGTCAAATTCCAACTGCCCGAGGAAGAAGCATTCACTTTTTTGGGTAAAACAGATAAGAATAGTATTCCACGAATATCAGCTCTAAGGGCTCAACGACTTTTGAGGTCAGGTTGTGAGTCTTATCTCGTATATGCGGTGAAGGCTGAGGACTTACCTCAATCGGAATTGAAAGACGTACCTGTAGTCAAAGAATACGCTGATGTATTTCCCGATAATCTCCCGGGGTTACCCCCTGATCGAGAAATACAGTTCAAGATAGATCTGATGCCAGGGTCAGCCCCAATCTCTAAAGCCCCTTACCGTTTAGCGCCGAATGAGTTAAAAGAGTTGAAGGAACAACTAGAGGACTTATTATCTAAAGGGTTTATCCAGCCAAGTTTTTCACCGTGGGGCGCACCCGTTCTTTTTGTGCGAAAGAAAGATGGGTCGATGCGACTGTGCATCGACTACCAAGAATTGAATAAGATCACGATCAAGAATAAATATCCCTTCTCGAGGATCGATGATTTATTCGATCAGTTACAAGGGGCGACGGTATTCTCGAAAATTGACCTCCGTTCGGGATACCATCAGCTGAAGATCAGAGAGGTAGATGTTCCTAAAACTGCATTCAGTACAAGGTACAGCCATTATGAGTTTTTGGTCATGCCTTTTGGACTGACAAATGCCCCCGCTGCTTTTATGGACCTGAGGAACAGAGTCTTTAAAGACTACCTTGATCGATTTGTTATCATCTTTATCGACGATATTCTGATCTATTCTAAGACAAGAGACGAACACGAAAGCTATCTACGAACCGTCTTAGGAATCCTGCGAGAGAAACAGCTCTACGCCAAATTCATGAAATGCGAATTTTGGCTTGAGCAGGTAGACTTCTTGGGACACGTGATTTCTGGGAATGGAATCTCTGTGGACCCGAGTAAGATCGAAGTTGTGAATAACTGGCCACGACCTACTACTCCTACTGAGGTCCGGAGTTTCCTTGGACTTGCTACCGTAAGTTTATAGAGGACTTCTCTAGTATTGCCTCTACCTTGACCAATCTGACGAGGAAGAATGTCCCATTCAAGTGGACCGAAGCATGCGAACTGAGCTTCCAAGAATTGAAGAAACATCTTACATCTGCCCCGATATTGACAATACCATCGGGAACCGGAGGATTTGCAGTATATAGTGATGCTTCGAAGAATGGTTTGGGATGCGTGCTAATGCAAAACGGAAAGGTGATTGCTTATGCTTCGCGACAGCTAAAAGAATATGAGAAGAACTACCAGACCCACGATTTAGAATTAGCAGCAGTGGTTTTCGCTTTGAAGATTTGGAGACATTATCTCTACGGAGAGAAATGTGAGATCTTCACAGACCATAAGAGCTTGAAGTATTTCTTCACTCAGAAGGAATTGAATATGCACCAGCGACGATGCTTAGAACTAGTAAAGGACTACGACTGCGTTATCAGCTATCATCCAGGCAAGGCAAACGTAGTCGCAGATGCGCTAAGTCGAAAAGCGGTGAATGCAGAGTTACATCAACTGGGAATAGAGATAGTCAATTTAGGCAAAGTCGAGGCAAAACTAGCAGCGTTAACTCTTCAACCCACGCTGCTAGAACGGATCAGGAAGACGCAAGAAGAAGACGAACTCTACCTAAAAATGAAAGATGCGTTACCCGAGGATTTTAAAATACGAGGAGATGGAGCTTTATTATACAAGAATCGTCTTTATGTACCTGACAATGAGGAGCTGCGACAAACGATAATGAAGAAAGCACACGTGACCACATACTCAGTACACCCTGGAGCCACAAAGATGTATCAAGATTTACGAATAACATACTGGTGGCCAGGAATGAAGAAAGACGTCGCTGCATTCGTGAACCGGTGTATGACTTGCCAATTGATTAAAGCGGAACACCAGCGACCCGGTGGAACCCTACAGCCTTTACCCATTCTAGAATGGAAGTGGGATCATATCACAATGGATTTCGTCATTGGGTTACCCAAAACGACGAAAGGACACGATGCTATTTGGGTGATCGTAGATCGCGTAACTAAATCGGCCCATTTCCTTCCCATCAGTTCTACTTTTCCATGGAACGCTATGCTGAATTGTATATTCAGAAAATCATCCGGCTCCATGGAATTCCAACCTCTATCGTCTCGGATCGAGATTCGAGATTCCTATCGAACTTTTGATAGAGCTTGCAGAAAGCAATGGGAACTAAGCTTTCGTTCAGTACTGCCTACCATCCTCAAACCGACGGGCAGTCCGAGCGAACGATTCAGACTCTTGAAGATATGCTACGGGCATGCGTACTCGATTTCAAGGGAAACTGGAGTAAGTATCTGCCACTGATAGAGTTTTCTTACAACAATAGTTTCCACGCTACAATTGGAATGGCACCATACGAGGCTTTGTACCGGCGTAAGTGCCGGTCCCCAGTCCATTGGGACGAAATCGGTGAGCGAACATTGTTGGGACCCGATATGATCCGAGAAATGACAGAAGCTGTGACGAAAATTCGGGAAAGGATGCGAACCGCACAGAGTCGTCAGAAAAATTACGCAGATCATCGATGACGGCCTTTGGAATTTGCAGAAGATGATCAAGTGTTCCTGAAGATTTCCACGATGAAAGGAGTAAAGCGTTTTGAAAGAAAGGGCAAGTTGATCCCTAGATACATAGGCCCGTTCAGAATTGTCAAAAGAATAGGCGAAGTTGCGTATCAACTGGAGTTGCCAGCCTCATTAGCGCAAGTTCACGACGTATTCCACGTATCGTCATTACGAAAACACGTCGCGAACCCAAGCCACGTGATCCAAAACGAGCTTCTTTACCAACAGCTCAAGCCTGACTTAAGTGGTGAGGCTAAAATATAAATTTTAATATTTAAGTTTGATCTCGAATTTCCCCAAAACTTATAATATTGGATTAAATAAACTTGATTATACTTATAATAAAGTTGGGCCATGCTTATTATATGGGAATAAAGCAAACTAAGCTTGGGCTATATTTGAATTCTCTAGCTTAGGCCCAAGTTGTTTAAGGATAAACATCGATTACTTAAACCTTAGGTAAATGAATTCACCAAGTATTCATATCATACGATTTTTTCAAGAAAAAGAATCAAGTATACCAAACGATTATCAATAGAAAACCTTCATTTGAGGAGTAAGACAACACAAAAGGAAAGGCAAAGAAGAAAACGAATTTTCAACAAGCTTAGGATTTGGTCATTCAAGGTATGCTAAGGCCTTTAAACTCAGTATACTTGTTTAATATCAGTATTTAAAATATATATATATGTCTTTAAACGAATTTCATGATGGTTTTAGAGGAGTTCGAAACCCATTATACTTAGAAATATTAGCCTTTGAAGGTTAAGTTTATAACTGGGTTTTAAATGGCGAATTATGAACTGTGACTATCTTCAATGTATAATATATTCCCTAAGGACTAAGGTCTTAGACAGTACTAGTTTCTGAAATTAGTATAAATTACAGAGGTGATTATAATGAATATTAAGGTGTACTACTTTCGGAAAATTTAGGGTTTGTAGGTTAATATAAGTCATAATGGTTTTCGAAAGATAGGATATTCTGGGGTTGAAATTCGAGGTGTACAGTATTCTGGGTTAAGCTTGAATGTCGAAATAGGGTTTAGTAATGTGGAAGGTTTTCGAAAGAATTATGATGAATTTGTAAAGTATTGATCTCGAGAAGTATAAATTTTGGTAAGTGATTTCGAAATCATTGAGGTTCTCGTGATAAAGAGTTCGAGATACACGTTGGTGGGTGATTTCGAAATCATGAAATCTCGTGATAAGGATTTCGAGACCGTGAATTGTTTGCAATAAGCTTTCTCGAGATTTACCTTTTTCAATGTATTGAAGATTTCGACATTCTCCATGTCATTTCGACATTTAACCAGATCTCGACATCCTCCATGTCATTTCGACATTCTCCATGTCATTTCGACATTTAACCTTCCTAACCAATCTCGACAAACTTCTAAAGATTTCGACACATTCTATTATCATGCACAAAGATCTCGACATTTTATAAGCATGTTATAAGATCTCGACATTTTGGGTGTTACTTAAAGTCTCGACATTTAACCTTCCCAACAAAATTTTCGGCACTAAGTAGTTCTCAGCAAATTAGGGTTCTCATCAGTTTAGGGTTTTCGTAATTTTTAGGGTTTTGATAATTTTAGGGTTTCGAGACTAAGAGTTTGGAAATTTCGAAGTTAGGTGACTTAGTAAATATACTGATATAATAATATTTTGTGCTCAGAGATTCGAACTGTAGGGAATTCACCAGGATTGTCGACCGATTTTATCAGGAGGACAGGTAGGTGAATTATTCATCTACAATGCGTAAACACTTATCTGATTTATGTGCGTTTATGTGCTTCGATGATTTACGTGTTTTACGTATGTCTCACGTGAAAATATGTTTTTATGTTATCACGTTTATATGCATGGCATATGCATATCATATCAAAGGGGTGAGATATTTATACCATATTGAGACGGTGACGATTTGAGATATTAATGAGCGGGGTAGACTGAGATGATTGCGATTGTTGACTCGTTGAGGAGTCGAGGTTGGTACTCCTATGACACCTGACGGCAGACAGGCGTGATCGATCTGTCTACTCGGGCGTGAACATCCCGAGGTGCAAAACCGTCGTGATTGTATTTTTAGCGGAAGGAGCGACCTGACAGGGCAGTTGCGTGAACGTCAAAACGCTGTCGGCGTAGGCTACCGCTTACGGAAGAGCGACCTAGTAGGGCAGTTGCGTGAACGTCAAAACGCTACTAGTGTAAGCTTCCGTTATGTTATAGGCGCGCGAGGTGTCGAGTCTGACCTAGGGCCCTGTGTTGTGTAATATGAGATAGGATTGTGGGAAAAGAAAGTGGAAACATTGCATGTGAGATATTGGGATCGGGAATGAGCTGTCACGTGCATACATGCATTTCTATCACCTACTGGGCAAATCGCTCAATGTTTATGTGTTGTAAGTACTGAGTCTGACGCTGACGCGCGTCAGCGGCTGGTGGCGGTGCTCCACGGACTTTTGAGGGCGGGACGGTACATGGATGAAGACCTGTGGAGCGACGATAGGGTTTTTGTTCTTTTGACATTTTGCTCCGGTAGCTAGACTAGAGTCCATATGTGTCTTACTTGCATATGCATGCTTTAACCGCTATAAGCTTTTTCAAATGGAAAAAGTGTATTTCTAAATGGTTTTAAAAATGAGGAAGTTTATGTAGAACAAACCCCCAGGTTTCGTTAGAGAAGGATTTCCAAATCATGTTTTAAACTAAATAAGGCATTATATGGTTAAAAGCAGGCTCCTAGGTCATGGTATGAAAGGTTTAAATAAGTTTCTGATTGACATGGGATTTTCGACTGGAACGATTGATAACAACACTGTTTATTAAGTATGAAGGTGATCACATGTAACTGGTCCAAATCTACGTTGATGATATTATATTTGGAAGTACTAATATCCTTATTTCCGAGGAATTCTCTAAGTCTATGCAGAAGGAATTTGAGATGAGCCTAATGGGTGAGCTAATCTACTTCCTCGGGTTACAAATAAAACAACTTGACAATGGAACCTTCGTATTCTAGACGAAATACAGCAAGGATTGCTGACAAAATTTGGGATGAGTGATTCCAAAGTAATTTCAACTCCTATGCATTAGACCACCAAAATAGACAGTGACGAATCAGGTACACCAGTTTATCAAACACAATATCGTGGTATGATTGGAAGCCTTCTTTACTTAACTGCTAGTCGCCATGATATTATGTTTGTTGTTGGTATGTGTTCGAGATATCAGTCTGACCCCTAGGGAATCCCACTTGACAGTAGTTAAGCGTATACTTAGATATATCAAGGGTACTGTTAATTTTGGACTGTGGTATTCCTATACAGATGAATTCCCATTAATGGGATATCTGATGCCGACTATGCCGGCTGTAGGGAAGATACAAAAGACAAGTAGTGGAACTTGCCAATTACTTGGAAATTTCCTGGTAATTTGGTCTAGTAGAAAGGAAAACGCTGTCGCCCTGTCCACAACCGAAGCTGAATATATGGCCTTAGGAAATGGCTGTCAACAAGTTCTTTGGATGAAGCAAACCCTTAGTAATTTTGGGTTAAGTTATGACAAAATTCCTATTCTGTGTGATAGCACTAGTGCCATTAGCATTACTAAGAATCTCGTACATCATTCTCGTACTAAGCATATAGAGGTTAAACATCATTTTATACAAGACCATGTTCAGAAGAGAAATATCAGTGTGGAATTGTACGAAAATGATCAGCTTGCTGATATCTTCACGAAGCCCCTGATTTAGGCAAGATTCTGCGACATCCGTTATCGATTAGGAGTTATCGAGCTAAATAAGGTTAGTAAAATCGCCTAATTCTGCCATTTACTCTAGAATATGTTATTTTAGGTAGAAATTCAAAGTTATCCTACTCTGAGATATTTTTCAGCTCATAGACTATTTTATAGATCCTATCCTTAAGTGCGATTTTAGTATTTTAGGAAAAGATTCGTAGTTATTCCAGCATATGATCTTCCTCTAGTCATGAATTTTATTTTAGGAATCTCGGATCTCCAAATCTTTCCTTTGGAATGTGATAACGTTATTTTAGGTTCGCCGGGATCAGATGGGCGGCTCGGCGCTGGAGAGGCAAACACTTAGCTACATTGGGGCCCCGACATGCATTGGCTTCGCTGGTGTATCACCTGTGGATGGAGCAAAACAAAAGATGGCACGATGGGCGACAATGCTAGCCTGATCAGCTTATTGCTGATATTGAAACACTGCTTTGCTTACGCCTTTCTACCCTCTCTACTAAGTATACATTACAATGCCATGCTCTACGGCGTGTATGGCGTATAGCTTGGTAGGAGAGTGGTCTCTTTGCTTCTTTCTGCTTGTGTTTGTCACAAGCCTTGGATTGCTCACGCCTGGAACTACTTCTGAGCTGGTGGTTGGGATGCGCTTGACTGCGACGCCCGTTATCTTAGGGAGAATTTCAGTTTCTTTGCTTATTTTTCATGTCCCCAAATCCTTTTCTTTGCTTGGATTTCTTTGCTGTTCTTGTGCAGTCTGCTTTGCTTGGGGAAGGATTGTTGCTGGTTGAATCATGTTGCTGGATCCGTTGGGTGGCTCCTCCTGGAGACTTGGCCCCCTTTGGGCGGAAAGAAACAGGAGTTGGCGTTCTCTCGCCGTCTCCCACGACCAGACTTGCGGATGCACTTGTTGCATTTCACCTTCCGCTTGAAAATTTCCTCTGTGATATTTTCTTCTGCTGTGCGCTTGCACCTTTGCTTGCACATCTCCCGACAGCCCTGCTGGTGCTTCACCTGGTGCCAGGATCCTATTGTTGGTTGTGGATGTTGACACCTACTAGCCTGTTTTTCGTACTATAGCGGTCATGTATTCTTCTGTTTTGGCTTGGGTCTTGTAGGGACCCTGTGGGTGTCTGGGTTGTATCGGATTTGTCGATGTGCTGTCTGGTCGGTAGAATGCTACCGCTTGTTGCGACATGAGCGATATCATGTTCGCTACCCATGTACTCCTGTTTCTTTCGTTATTTAGTGAAGACTTCCAAAAAACGTTATTTTAGGAAGTAATTCATAGTCATCCTTCCAGAGATGTCATCTGTAGGACCCGAGACCCCGCAAGCTAGGTCGGCCAATAAATTACGTATATGATCTAAGTGATTTTGTGATTATTTGCATACATGATATATGCTTGATGTTACGAATTTCATTCCTACATGTTACGAGAATTTCGTGCAAATACATGATAATGATATGTGCTCACGATGACCCGAGCTCATGAGAGGGATTTTCGAAAATAATAAGAGAAAGGAAGATGCACTTGATAGATGAGCTAAGACCTCTTATGGACTAGGAATTTATTATTAGTGGGCTAGAACTTAATTTAGGCCCAAAGCCAAGCAAGTTGGGAGACAAAATTCCCTAACTTAAGGGAAACCCACGCCCATACCATGTTCACCCCTCAATATGTAAGAAAATGGCTAATCAAAATAATCCAAACCCCATAACCACAATTACAAAACCAACGAAAAGCAAAGAAAAGGAAAGGAGAAGGGCCGAGAGATAGTCGAACCAAGAATTTCCTCAACTAAGCTTAGAACTTCAAAATTGTAAGTAAAGCATCCTCCTTAAGCTTGTAAATTCCGTATAATTAGAAGTTCCTAAATGTTTAATCACGTCAAAGTCATGAAGATTAAGAAATTTTATGCATAGGGAGAATGCGAAAACCCTAAGTGTGGAGCATAAACTTGGATTAAGGATGTTACTTGGACAAATTGGGATCGGATAGTTTAGTGTACGCCTTGGAACCTATAGTTTTGCTTTTAAGTTAAGAACCCCCGAATTTAGTAGAGAAAGGATAGGATTTAGGAGTTTCGACTAGATTAGAAATGAGAAGGTAGTTTCGATTGGATTAGTAATTTTGGTGTTTCGATCGAAAGTGGGGAACTAATTTTGATGTTTCGGGCGACATAGAACCCATGTAGCTAGTTTCGAATCAAATTAATTTTAATAGTAAACTCAATAAGTTATGAGTTTCGACCGAAACTCATTTTAATGCATGAGTATCGATCGAAACTCAATCTCAATCCGTGCAATTAATCGAAAGTGGCTAACCACTTTGCATGGTTTCGATCGAAACCCATAATGACGTCAATGCTGGCGTAAGACTCGGCGAAACACTAACCAAATTAAAGTAGAATCGAGCGAAACCCTCAAATTGATCGAAGGAGATCCTCAATGCATGTATAGTTTCGGGCGAAATGATGATAATGACGTAAGGATGATGAAATGGCGCGGCGAAACTCCCTCAATTAAGCTAAACTAACATAGGACTATTGATTTGAATTAGAATTTAGCATAAATGAGTTTCGATCGAGAAGTCTACTTTCGATCGAATTAGATCTCGGCGAAACTCGTATGAATAAGCCAAATCGATCGAAACCTAAAATCTATTCCATATGATTGATCGAGAGAAATAACTTAAAAGGGTTTCGGCCGAAAGAAAACTCGGCGAAACTCAACCCTATCAAGCCATCGATCGAAACTAGGGTTTAGGGCACACAATTTAATTAAATTTAATCGGGCGAAATGAATCTCAATAGCTAATCACTTTCGCCGAGCTCCTTATGCTAGGAATTTTAACGTTTGGACTTATAATTTAATTGGGAATAACAACTTAGGTGAGATTGAACACTTAGAAGTTTCAATCGAAACTGAATCACAATTTTGGGACTTTCGCCGAGACGTACAAGTGAAGTATAAATTTCCTAAGCTAACTTAATCGAGGGTAGGAAATCAAATGACTTAGGAAATTCAAATAAGGCAAATCGAACGATTTGGAGCCTAGAAAATTCGTACAAGTCCAAACAAGTAGTATGACTAAAATCAATTATTTCGACGAATTAATCAAGGAAAGCTAGGTACTAACCCCCTGACCTTTTATTTTAAAAGGTCGTACGTTAGGAGACTCACGGGGCGGTACGCTAGAGTAGCTGGAGCGACAAGTAAGTAGAAATTCAACTACGACACGTAACTTGCCTGTGTCCAACTATGTGAATTACGTGCTCGTGCATTTATGTGAACCGTGTATGTTATGATATAATTAAATTATATGCAAGATGGCATGATTTGCATATGTACATGAGCATAGCATGAGCACTTGCACGCATGCGTAGTACATAAGGCGCGAGGTATGAGCGTGCATAAGATCGCCTGTGTGCGATGTATATTCGCCGATATTGGCGTCTGTGTCGACTCGAATGAAGAGTCACGGCTTCCCCTATGCAGCCAGTAAGGCGAATGAAGCTATAAGGCCTGTATAAGAGGCTGGGGGAATACTCCGTACGCGGGAGATGCAACCTGGAGGATGCGGCCCGGGGCACACGCTGGGTAAGGGAAGATTCCTTCGGGTGACCTTCTAGTGTGTAAAGCACTAACCGGGAGGGAAGGTTCCTTCGGGTGACCTCCACGGTTAGTGGCCTCGGTGTTGGCTACCAGTGGGAAGCGCCCGCGTGGAGGCCACACTGGGTAAGGGAAGATTCCTTCGGGTGACCTTCTAGTGTGAGAACCTCCACACCTGAGATCTCTATAAGATGGCGCATAGAGGGACTAAAAGCCGAGGGCTCGTATGAGAAAAAGAGTACGAGTATAAGAAAAGAGTATGAGCATTAGAAAACGACGGCGTGGATTGTCGATCGTTAGGACACGTGCATACATGCATAATTTCTGCTTACTGAGCCTCGGCGGCTCATTATTTATGTTACGTGTTGTAGGTACTGACGATCACGGTACGTGATCCGACTTTCATGCGAGGCCGATCTTTTGAAGCTATCCGGCTGCTTTTGAGGTGGGAGTGTGTGTATGGATGACGACCTGTGAAGGCCGGGCGCATAGGAAGCTTTTTGCTGCACACACACACTTGTATTTTGTGTAGACCAGACTACGATGAATTTTAGAACGAATTACGAATATTCTTTTGACATGTATGTATGACTTCCGCACGCATTTAAAAAGAAAAATTTTATTCGCATTTTACGCATTGGCACGATAAACAAAGCATTAGATATTTAGGATTAGAACGGAATACGAGGGCGGGACGCCGGGTCCTGACCACAAGGCGTTAGGCACTTAGGATTAGAACGTAATACAAGGGCGGGACGACGGGTCCTGACAGGGTGGTATCAGAGCTTCGGTCACAGGTCCTGCAGACCGTCCATACACACACACTCAAAAGCACGGAAGTGGCCTTGCTCGTAAGTACCATGTTATGTGAATTTCTTGAATGGTTTAATTTATTGGCCTTAGGAATTATCAGGATAGGTTGAGAAGATGGTTAGACTTAGGGGTGAAGGATGTAGGGAGTCTAATCAGGGTAGGGATACTAATAACCCTCCTGATAGCCGGGATGCTACCATCCTGCAACTAACTGAATTGGTCCGGCAACAGTCGGCCCAGATTCAGCAGCTGATCCAGCAGCAAAATGCTGGTGGGCAATCAGCCAGTCTACCTCCCCCGCCCGAACGAATTGAGATGATCAGGGAGAGGTTCAGAAAGCTTAATCCTCCGCTGTTCGAGGATGTTGTAGACCCTACATCCGCCGAGGATTGGCTGAGAACTCTGGAGAACATGTTCCAGCACAGCCGCACCCCTGAGGCGGAGAAGGTCATGTGCGCTGCCTACCTGCTAAGGGGGAGCGCTGGGGACTGGTGGGAAACCGTCTCGGCCATCGAAAACCCTCTAACGATGAGCTGGGATCGGTTCAAGGAAATCTTTCGAGGGAAGTACTACACCGCCCCGGTCAGAGCCCAAAGGATGAATGAGTTCATCAACCTCCGCCAAGGAACAATGACCGTGGCGGAGTACATCAGGAAGTTTGAGCAGCTTTTGTCAGGACCCGCTGTCCCGACTACCTATTCTATCGTTATCCTAGGTGCCTAGTGATGATTTGTTTGAAAGACATGCGGAAATACGTACGAAATTTTTCCATTTATGTAATGGAACATTGTTCTTTACATGTCAAAAAAATGCTTCCAATTCCTAACTACATGTAAAACTTAATTACACGGGAAGTGTCTACATGTGTAGCAAAAGAATTTCTATGCGCCCGGCCTCACAGGTCGTCATCCATGCACACACTCCCACCCCAAAAGCTGCTGGAAGCGTCAAAAGAGTTTCCTTGCCATCTAAAGCGATCACGTACCGTGGTCGCGTGTACCTACAACGCATAACGTAAGGGGTGAGCGATATGCTCAGTAAGTAGAAATCATGCATGACGTGCACGTGATAATTCCCCCGCAAAGGCAATCCACGCCAATGCATCTTACGTCTCATAGATTTAACTCAATCTCATATCTTTTATCTTAGGGCCCTTGGCAGACTTATACCCAGGCGTACACCGTAAAGAGCTCTATCCAACCACGGGCATCAACCCAAAGTATGAGGGCATCAACCCAACCATACTAAAACGTGAGGGCATCAACCCAACCACGCTAACAGGGATATAAGGGCATCAACCCAACCATGAGGGCATCAACCCAACCATGATAATCCCCCGACGCATCAACGTCGTTCATATACTGGCGACGCATCAACGTCGGCTCGGTGCCCCGGAAGCCGCCATTTAACTTAACTAATAATATCCTCGCCCACCTCGGCATTTAATTTTCGCTATTTGCGACATAATCATGCACGCTCATCATTTCACTACCCCCAAATGTGTCGTGCATGCTCGTGCATATGCATAATGCATTAACGCCATAACGCTTACCGAAAGCATGCAACCGTATCATACAAGTTCACGTAAACACGTAAGCACCTCATCACGTAATCACATGAATTAAGCACATACACATATGCTATGCGTTGTAGTTGGATTTCCACTTACCTGGCGTCCGTAGAATACCTGCTACTGGTTCGGCGAAGTCCTTAATTTTCGACCTTAAGTGTAAAATAATGGCATTAGTACCTTATCTAATTTACTTGATTAACTAATTCGTTAACTGAAATATTTCGAACTAATTTTAGACTTATAACTCGTGACACCCGTGAATTGACTTAGCCTTATACTTAGCGAACTTATATAGTCCACTAAATTCCTTGTGACTAGCGAAGCTACTTCACGAACTTATTTAGTTCCTGAAGTTCATAAAATTCGTCTTTAAGCTATTTGTTAGCCGGTCTGGTGAGTTTCCTAATACTTCATCCGTTAAACACGAAAAGGCTTTAGAGTCAGTCTATAAATTACATTAGATGACTACGTAAATTCTCGTTCCAAAATTATATAGTAAACAACGTCAGCCTATACCGAAAATTTGCCATGAAAACACCGATAGGCAAATTATGATCGGGCGTTGAAAGAGCCTATGCTCATTGGAATCAGAATATTTTTATCTAACTTAAATCGTTTCTATCTAAAGGGTCCAATTCGTGAAGTCACCCTGATTCGTGAAGTTCTAATTCGCTAAGTATAATTTGCGAAGTCTAGCTTGTCATCCCAGGTTCGCAAATTATTGGGCTTGCGAATTTCTTAAATTCGCCAAGTAGGATTCGTGATTTGTGGAGTTCGCCAAATAGCTCGGCCCGTGAAAATGGAGGAGTTCGCAAAGTGGGTTCGCGACTTGTGCGGATTCGCAAAAATCACGGCTCACATGAATTCGTGAAGCTCATGATTCGCCAAATTTACTCGGCCCGTGAAATATGTGTGAGTTCGCAAAAATTATCACGACCCGCGAAAGGTATGGGTTCGCGAACCAGTTAATTCGCGAATAGCCGAGTGTGTCACTTGAGTTCGCGAAATCAAGAGTTCGCGATCCTCGTTTGAACCCGCAAAACTTTGGTTCGCCAAAGGGTCTATTTGCGAAGTTTTACTACCCTTATTAATACCGTTTCGCAAATCGTCAAACCCGTAAAATTTTCCAGGTCGAATTCGCGAACTCATCCGCTGTGAGATTTAGGATTCGCGAAACTTGAGTTTTGCGAATCTTGTCTTACAAATACAACCTTCAGTTCGACGAACTCTATTTTTAAGGATTAAAAAGCGGCTTTTCTAAGAACGCGTTGAAGATCGGTATGAATCTCCTGAACCTAAAATTCGAGCTTAACAAAAAGGCAAACCTAGACTTATTTTTCGTGCCCTAAAAATTCCTAATTTAGGTTAATCTAGACTTAGAACACCAAATCAAGGCAAGAAAGTGTGTGTTTAAGGACTAAAATCACCTAAGTCCTAACGTATGCTATTCTCGTGCTTCTAATCCCTAAATGATATTAATTCCCGGGATAAAATATAAGCATCACAGTTAGGGATCGATACCTAGCTCGAACTTGTGTGGTTTTCAACCCAACCTCTCGTTCACTTTTTGCTTGAGCTCTCGGTGTCCTTCTCCAATGGAGTTCGTGAGGGATGGGATGTATGGAACGAAATATCCCATAAATTAGGGAAAGTTTATCCTAGCAATATCCCTAGGTGAGTTTGGGCCCAAGGTTTTAATTTAGCCCAATTCTTAAATCTAGTTCAAGCTTTATTCATGGCCCAATTTCCTTTAGCCTATTTTCGAAAATTTCCTAAATCAATTAAGGATTACTTGGTACAAACTAGTTGCACCAAACTTCACAAAATCCCTTAGACACGTAATTTTCCCCACTAAATTTCACGTAGGTCACATAGGCACGAAATTAACGCACGAAAGGCACATAATTTTGATTATCATTCACGCAAATTTATTGGCCCTACTCTTCACGAGGACCCGGGTGCTACAGCTTTCGAGGTTCGCTGCTCATATGGTTAGCACGGACGCGCTCAAGATCGAGCGGTTCATGGAAGGGTTGAAGCCCGAGCTGTACAGAGATGTGAGTATGACAGGGATACAAGGAGCCACGTACGTGCAAGTGGCTGAGAGGGCGCTAGTGGCGGAACAGGCAGAGGCCAGAATTGCTCGCGCTCAGGAAGCAAAGTGCAAATTTGTACAAGGACCGCAGGGAAGCGGAGGCAACCCAAAACGGCAGTTCATTCCCAAAGACGGGAATCAGAAATTTCAAAACCGACCTGGACCACCCCCACAGTTCAACCCGAATCAGGGTAGGCGCCAGCTAAACCTACCCATATGCCCTAAGTGTGCACGAAGGCACATGGGAGTCTGCAATTCTCAGAACGCCACCTGCTTCAAATGTGGCAAGACGGGCCACTACCTGAGGGCATGTCCGGAAGGTGGATCCGGAAGCCAAGCTGGAAACCAGGCAACACCACCAAGGGTACCGGCCCGGGTTTACACACTAACGTCCGAGGAAGCGGAAAACAACCCAGCCGTGGTAACAGGTACCCTCCTCGTCTATGAAACCCCCACATGCATCCTAGTCGACTCAGGAGCGACACACTCGTTCGCGTCTACTAGGTATGTCAAGAGGATAGGAGTAACGCCTCACCGAACTGAGTGCGAGTTTAGGGTAACAGTTCCGAACGGGAATCCCACCCAAACTAATCAAGTTTTACGGGATTGCCCAATAGTAATCGGGGATAAGGAACTGCCTATAGACCTCATAATAATTCCCATCAATGATTATGAGGTGATCCTTGGAATGGATTGGCTATCGAAGTAAGGAGCTGTCATAGACTGCCACTGCAAGATAGTCACGCTCAATACGAACGGGGATGAACCCCTTAAGTTCGTAGGGACTAGCAAGGGAATATGATGTCTAGGATATCAGCGTTGAAAGCCTAATGACTGATCAGATCCGGATGCGAAGCCTATCTGGTATTCGCTATCAAGTTGGAAGAGAACGCCTCCCCGAAACTCGAGGAAGTGCCGATAGTTCAGGACTTCCCCGACATATTTCCCGAGGAGTTACCAGGACTACCACCCGAACGGGAAATAGACGCTATAGATCTGGTACCTGGAGCGGCACCAGTATCTAGACCCCATACCGGCTAGCACCGACAGAAATGAAGGAGTTAAAGGATCAACTCGACGAACTCATGCAGAAGGAGTTCATACAGTCGAGTTTCTCTCCTTGGGGAGCGCCGGTGCTATTCGTAAAGAAGAAGGATGGGTCAATGCGGTTGTGCATTGACTATAGGGAGTTGAACAAGTTGACGATCAAGAACAAGTACCCACTCCCTAGGATAGACGATCTGTTCGATCAACTACAAGGCGCAACGGTCTTCTCTAAGATCGATTTAAGATCGGGCTATCATCAGTTAAGGATTCGGAAGGAAGATGTCCCGAAGACGGCCTTTAGTACCCGTTATGGCCATTACGAGTTCCTGGTGATGCCATTCGGGCTGACTAATGCGCCCGCAGCTTTTATGGACTTAATGAACCGGGTGTTCAAGCCATACTTAGATAGGTTTGTCATCGTCTTCATTGATGACATCCTAATCTACTCGAAAACGAAGGAGAAGCACGAAGAACACCTGAGAACAGTTCTGGGTATACTACGGGAGAAGCAACTATACGCCAAGTTCAAGAAGTGCGAATTCTGGCTGGACCAAGTCGCCTTCTTGGGGCATATCGTATCAGGAGAAGGGATTTCTGTAGACCCAAAGAAGATAGAAGCTATTAGCAATTGGCCTAGACCGACCAACGTAACGGAAGTACGAAGTTTCCTCGGTCTGGCAGGATACTATAGGAAATTCATCAAGGACTTCTCGAAGATAGCGTCTACGCTAACGAAGCTGACCAGGAAGAATACGCCATTTCAGTGGACCGCAGAATGCGAACAGAGCTTCCAAGAGCTGAAGGACCGGCTTACAACGGTTCCAGTTCTCACGATACCCGCGGGAACTGGAGGATTCACCGTGGATAGCGATGCGTCGAAGAACGGGTTAGGGTGCGTACTAATGCAGAATGGGAGTGTAGTAGCGTACGCTTCTCGTCAACTAAAAGAGTACGAGAAGAACTACCCAACGCACGATTTAGAATTGGCGGCAGTGGTCTTCGCTCTCAAGATTTGGAGGCATTACCTCTATGGAGAGCGGTGTGAAATATACACGGAGCACAAGAGCCTCAAGTACTTCTTTACGCAAAAGGAGCTAAATATGAGGCAAAGAAGGTGGTTAGAATTAGTCAAGGATTACGACTGCGTAATCAACTACCACCCAGGCAAGGCGAATGTAGTAGCCGATGCCATAAGCCGAAAAGCAGTTAGTGCAGAACTGCAACTGCTGGAAGTAGAAGTCGTACGGTTAGGCGAAGTTGAGGCACAGCTAGCTGCCTTAACTTTGCAACCAACACTGCTGGAGCAGATCAAGACAGCGCAAGGAACAGACGAGTTGTATGCGAAGAATAAGGAGGCACAACCGGAACAACCAACTGGAGACCTCATGATACGGGAAGACGGACGATTATACTTCAAGAACAGGTTGTACGTGCCAGACGACGCCGAACTGCGACGGCTAATAATGACGGAAGCACATGCTACGGCATACTCGGTACATCCAGGGGCAACGAAGATGTACAGAGGCTTAAAGGAGAACTATTGGTGGCCAGGCATGAAAAAGGACATCGCGACCTTCGTGAGTCAGTGCCTGACATGCCAGCAGATCAAGGCCGAGCATCAAAGGCCGGCAGGAACCCTACAACCGTTACCCATTCCGGAATGGAAATGGGATAACATTACCATGGACTTCGTAGTAGGACTGCCAAGGAATACAAAAGGGCACGATGCGATTTGGGTTATCGTCGACAGACTGACAAAGTCTGCCCATTTCCTGCCAATTAGCACGACGTACCCCATGGAACGATACGCGGAGCTTTATATTCAGGAGATAGTGCGAATGCACGGCGTTCCATCGTCAATTGTCTCGGATCGCGACTCCAGATTTCTATCGAAGTTCTGGACGAGCTTGCAAAAAGCGATGGGAACGAAGTTGTCCTTTAGTACCGCCCTACCATCCGCAGACGGACGGTCAATCCGAGCGGACGATACAGACGTTGGAGGACATGCTCCGAGCATGCGTACGAGAATTTCAAAGGGAATTGGAGTAGGTACCTCCCATTAATCGAGTTCTCGTACAACAATAGCTACCACGTCACCATCGGGATGGCACCATACGAAGCGCTATACGGGCGTAGGTGCAGATCCCCAGTACATTGGGACGAGGTTGGAGAACGGGCAGTGTTAGGCCCCGACATAGTACGAGAGATGACGGAAGCTATTGCTACGATACGAGAAAGAATGCGAACGGCACAGAGTCGACAGAAAAGCTACGCAGACCGAAGACGTCGACCACTAGAATTCGAAGAAGATGATATGGTGTTCGTTAAAGTGTCGCCAATAAAGGGCGTGAAAAGATTTGGAAAGAAAGGGAAGCTCAGTCCTAGGTATATAGGGCCATTCAGAATAGAAAAGAGGGTTGGCGAGGTAGCATACCAATTGGAGCTGCCTGCGTCATTATCACAAGTACATGACGTGTTCCCACGTCTCGACACTACGGAAGTACTTAGCCGACCCGAATCATGTTCGGGGAAATGAGTCCCTACATCAACAATTGAAACCGGACCTCAGTTACGAAGAGACTCCAGTGGAAATATTAATGTACGAGACCAAAAGACTTAGGAACAAAGACATCCCTTTAGTGAAAGTGTTGTGGCGAAACCAGTCTATGGAAGAAGTCACATGGGAACGAGAAGACGAAATGAGAATTCGTTACCCCGAATTGTTCCACACGGGCTGATTTCGGGGGCGAAATCCTCCTTAAGGGGGGGAGGATGTAGGACCCGAGACCCCACAAGCTAGGTCGGCCAATAAATTACGTATATGATCTAAGTGATTTTGTGATTATTTGCATACATGATATATGCTTATGTGATCTTACGAATTTCATTCTTACATGTTACGAGAATTTCGTGCAAATACATGATAATGATATGTGCTCACGATGACCCGAGCTCATGAGAGGGATTTTCAAAAATAATAAGAGAAAGGAAGATGCACTTGATAGATGGGCTAAGACCTCTTATGGACTAGGAATTTATTATTAGTGGGCTAGAACTTAATTTAGGCCCAAAGCCAAGCAAGTTGGGAGAAAAAATTCCCTAACTTAAGGGAAACCCACGCCCATACCATGTTCACCCCTCAATATGTAAGAAAATATCTAATCAAAATAATCCAAACCCCATAACCACAATTACAAAACCAACGAAAAGCAAAGCAAAGGAAAGGAGAAGGGCCGAGAGATAGTCGAACCAAGAATTTCCTCAACTAAGCTTAGAACTTCAAAATTGTAAGTAAAGCATCCTCCTTAAGCTTGTAAATTCCGTATAATTAGAAGTTCCTAAATGTTTAATCACGTCAAAGTCATGAAGATTAAGAAATTTTATGCATAGGGAGAATGCGAAAACCCTAAGTGTGGAGCATAAACTTGCATTAAGGATGTTACTTGGACAAATTGGGATCGGATAGTTTAGTGTACGCCTTGGAACCTATAGTTTTGCTTTTAAGTTAAGAACCCCTGAATTTAGTAGAGAAAGGATAGGATTTAGGAGTTTCGACTAGATTAGAAATGAGAAGGTAGTTTCGATTGGATTAGTAATTTTGGTGTTTCGATCGAAAGTGGGGAACTAATTTTGATGTTTCGGGCGACATAGAACCCATGTAGCTAGTTTCGAGTCAAATTAATTTTAATAGTAAACTCAATAAGTTATGGGTTTCGACCGAAACTCATTTTAATGCATGAGTATCGATCGAAACTCAATCTCAATCCGTGCAATTAATCGAAAGTGGCTAACCACTTTGCATGGTTTCGATCGAAACCCATAATGACGTCAATGCTGGCGTAAGACTCGGCGAAACACTAACCAAATTAAAATAGAATCGAGCGAAACCCTCAAATTGATCGAAGGAGATCCTCAATGCATGTATAGTTTCGGGCGAAATGATGATAATGACGTAAGGATGATGAAATGGCGCGGCGAAACTCCCTCAGTTAAGCTAAACTAACATAGGACTATTGATTTGAATTAGAATTTAGCATAAATGAGTTTCGATCGAGAAGTCTACTTTCGATCGAATTAGATCTCGGCGAAACTCGTATGAATAAGCCAAATCGATCGGAACCTAAAATCTATTCCATATGATTGATCGAGAGAAATAACTTCAAAGGGTTTCGGCCGAAAGAAAACTCGGCGAAACTCAACCCTATCAAGCCATCGATCGAAACTAGGGTTTAGGGCACATCAATTTAATTAAATTGAATCGGGCGAAATGAATCTCAATAGCTAATCACTTTCGCCGAGCTCCTTATGCTAGGAATTTTAACGTTTGGACTTATAATTTAATTGGGAATAACAACTTACGTGAGATTGAACACTTAGAAGTTTCAATCGAAACCGAATCACAATTTTGGGACTTTCGCCGAGACGTACGAGTGAAGTATAAATTTCCTAAGCTAACTTAATCGAGGGTAGAAAATCAAATGACTTAGGAAATTCAAATAAGGCAAATCGAACGATTTGGAGCCTAGAAAATTCGTACAAGTCCAAACAAGTAGTATGACTAAAATCAATTATTTCGACGAATTAATCAAGGAAAGCTAGGTACTAACCCCCTGACCTTTTATTTTAAAAGGTCGTACGTTAGGAGACTCACGGGGCGGTACGCTAGAGTAGCTGGAGCGACAAGTAAGTAGAAATTCAACTACGACACGTAACTTGCCTGTGTCCAACTATGTGAATTACGTGCTCGTGCATTTATGTGAACCGTGTATGTTATGATATAGTTAAATTATATGCAAGATGGCATGATTTGCATATGTACATGAGCATAGCATGAGCACTTGCACGCATGCTTAGTACATAAGGCGCGAGGTATGAGCGTGCATAAGATCACCTGTGTGCGATGTATATTCGCCGATATTAGCGTCAGTGTCGACTCGAATGAAGAGTCACGGCTTCCCCTATGCAGCCAGTAAGGCGAATGAAGCTATTAGGCCTGTATAAGAGGCTGGGGGAATACCCCGTACGCGGGAGATGCAACCTGGAGGACGCGGCCTGGGGCACACGCTGGGTAAGGGAAGATTCCTTCGGGTGACCTTCTAGTGTGTAAAGCACTAACCGGGAGGGAAGATTCCTTCGGGTGACCTCCACGGTTAGTGGCCTCCGTGTTGGCTACCAGTGGGAAGCGCCCGCGTGGAGGCCACACTGGGTAAGGGAAGATTCCTTCGGGTGACCTTCTAGTGTGAGAACCTCCACACCTGAGATCTCTATAAGATGGCGCATAGAGGGACTAAAAGCCGAGGGCCCGTATGAGAAAAAGAGTACGAGTATAAGAAAAAGAGTATGAGCATTAGAAAACGACGGCGTGGATTGTCGATCATTAGGACACGTGCATACATGCATAATTTCTGCTTACTGAGCCTCGGTGGCTCATTATTTATGTTACGTGTTGTAGGTACTGACGATCACGGTACGTGATCCGACTTTCATGCGAGGCCGATCTTTTGAAGCTATCCGGCTGCTTTTGAGGTGGGAGTGTGTGTATGGATGACGACCTGTGAAGGCCGGGCGCATAGGAAGCTTTTTGCTGCACACACACACTTGTATTTTGTGTAGACCAGACTACGATGAATTTTAGAACGAATTACGAATATTCTTTTGACATGTATGTATGACTTCCGCACGCATTTAAAAAGAAAAATTTTATTCGCATTTTACGCATTGGCACGATAAACAAAGCATTAGATATTTAGGATTAGAACGGGATACGAGGGCGGGACGCCGGGTCCTGACCACAAGGCGTTAGGCACTTAGGATTAGAACGTAATACAAGGGCGGGACGACGGGTCCTGACATCATCTCAGCCTCTCAGTTATTTTAGGAAACTCGGATATTCAAAATCTTTCGTATCCAGCTTTTTCCAATCATTTCCTAAATTAAGAGATCCCGCCAAATCATTCTGAGATTTCTGACATCTGATTGGCAGTTTCCCTCTGTCCATTTAAATTTCAAATTTCTAATTTTAAAATCCATCCTTATCTTTACCTTAAATAAACCGACCCTTTCTTCTTTAAAAAACTCAGAATCAATTTCAATCTACACCAATCCTCATCATCTTCTCCTTTACCCAAATCTTCAAGATGGTGAAAACCGCCGGAACTAAAACTGCCGTTGCTGAACCCTCCAGCCGCAAGCAAAAGGAACCAATGTCCGATGAAGCTCTGTTCGATCCTCATCCATCACCCAAACCCGTCTCTCGCTCACCAACTTCTGCGAGGAAAACTCGTTCCAAAACCCAGTCTGCCGAGAAAGTACCTTCTCCTACCAAGATTGCCAAGAAAAAGGAAAAGAAGAGCAAGAAGGCCAGCTCACTCCTACTCGATCCCTGCTCCATCGCCCGAACCTGAAAAATTTGTTTCAACCCAAGAAGTTCTCGATGAAACGCAGAAACAGCCATCACCTACCCCAACTCCTGAGAAACCTCCATCGCCACTTGAAGAAGTTCAGCCATCCCCAGAAAAGAACCCAGAAGAATCTGACATACCATCTATTGATCTCTCCAAACTCAATGAGATTCCTGATATAGCCCTCTTTCTAGAAGAAAATGCGAAAACCAACTGCAGAGCTTCAGCAACAGGGATATTGCCAGAGGTCGCGGTGTTGCGTTGGACAAGTTGTCGCCAAGAACGGTTATAACCTGGCTAAAAGTATTTGGTTGGGAGTACTTCCTTATCATCGACAAACCCTACTATCCCGAGGTGGTCAAGCTGTTCTACTCCGACTTTGACTATGAGGAGCACGAAGAGCACATCAGTATCCACTCCTACCTGCTGGGATGCAGATTCAATTGGACCACTAAGAAGATAAATGCGATGCTAGGAGTTCCTCATGAAGCCTTCTAGCATTACGACATGAACGATTGGTGCCACGCTGACAATTTTGACCTCAGTGATGTCTTCCTTACCCTCTGGAATACCCGCAGCAAGCCCCGTTTCTCTGACGGTGAAGCCCTAAATCAATTACCCATCGACTACTTCTTTCTGCACAAACTGCTCAATATGACCCTGTGGAGTGCGAAGATCGGCAGTGGAGGCCACTCAACAACAATGAACTTCATGAGCACTTTCGCAGTCTACATGATATCTCAAAACCGCAAGTTCAATCTCGGCTATGTCATACTGAAGCACATGATCCAAGCCTTTGAGAGCAGAAACAAAGCCTCGCCCTACGGGATGTTACTCACTCATTTCTTTGAGTGCGAAGGTATAGTTCTGCCGTCAGCATGGGAAGACAAGGCCATCCACGTATTGGATCTGATCACTCTGAAGGGCGTGGGGATACATCACTCGAAAAGTGGTTGGTTCAAGGCCAAGAAGTCAGTGGAAAGTGCGCAGAAAAGGTCGACCAAAAAAGGAAAGGCGAAGGTTATGAGCGAAGATGACGACGACTATTCCGACGATCTCAGCATCGATAAGGAAGGAATTTCAGCAATACGCCCTGATATCTCCGATATCAAGGCTGACAACCAGAAGCACTTAAGGAAGATCAAGGAGCAGTACACTGAGCTGACGCTAAAGTTGTCCAAGCTTACCAAGTTGATGAAAAAAATCCCTTCCTAAATCCGGTGACTCTGAAGTTTCCTCAAGCTAGTAGGCTGCCTTTACTCTGATCGTAGTTGCCCTTAGGATACTTTCTTCTGTTCTGTTCTGCCTGTTTGGTTCTTAGGTATTCCTCCCTTTTTGATGATGAAGGGGGAGTAAGGTAAGTTTAGGCGTTAAATTTTTTTTTGTCGTTTAAGTATGTGGGAGTAGCAGTTTGGAAGGTAGGAGGTTGTGTTTAGGTTCTCTGGTGTTCTTATGCGATGCTTGATATTTTGCTGAAGGATCACTGTTTGGTTCTCTGGTGTTCTTATGCGATGCTTGATATTTTGCTCTGATCATAGGATATAACTTTGATGCTTTTATACTGCGATGCGTGATCTTATGCTATGTTACAGTGATGCTCTGATACTTATATGCGCTAATTAACGTTTGTGAAATTTCTTGATAAGTGATAAGTACCTACTGCGATGATTATCTGCTGCTTGAATCATGTTTGGAAAATGCGTACTTAGGCAGGGGGAGCACACTTACGGGTAACTTAAAATTTTGCGTTCATGATATATCATTGAGTATGACATGAGATATCTGCACTTAGACAGGGAGAGCAAATTCATTCACTATATATCTCTGCATGTCATATAGATAACTGCATTAACGCAGGGGGAGCAAATATGTATCTGTGATTAGGAAATATCATATGCTCTGTTTTATGATTATGGAACACTTAGACATATGCGCTAGAAACTGCATGATCGAATATGCTTACATGCTGCATCAGTTACATGTCATCATCAAAAATGGGGAGGATGTTGACCTTTTTGTCCATGAGCATTAGAGAGTTTTGATGAACTATGTAATTGTAATGATGTTAGGTCTATAAATTAAGCAACTCGATGAATGATCAATATAATGTCTAAGTACTTGATAAATATTTGACCATGCATGAATTATGATCTATAAAATGGTTAAAGAGTCAAATATTTGATTCGCATGTGATTCTGTGACTTATTGGTGAAACTATGTGATCGCATGTTATAGAAGTCTCACCTGCTATGATATATCGTTCTATGCTATATATGGAAAAAACGTGTCAGATATCCAACCGGATTGTATAAGGAAAATATGCTGTCTAAATATGGAAAGTGATATATCCGTTGAGCATCATTTATTCTTGAGTGAAACTTGCATCTACGAATTTTAAATGCATCCCGTTGAATTAATTGTGCGAAATCGATTTGATATATTTCCTTAAGTTGATTAGGATATTATAATTAGGGAATATTTGATTGATTGACTTTGTGGATAAGATGCAAACATATGGTATGTGTTAAAAATGAATATGATCTTTAGGAAGTTAAGAAATTCGAATATATATTGATCTGATTTATGTGCTAAACATGGTAAATATATTGATCTGATAATATGTGCTCAACATAGAAAATGTTTGATATGTTGCTATCTCGTGTGCTAAACATGGAAAGTAAATCTGGATTAACTTATTCTATAAACTGATAGCAGGGAATCACATATGGAAAGTTTATGGTAAATATAATTCGAAATAATTGAATATGCCTTGTGAAGATATAAATGTGCCTAAGAGGGGGGAGTGTGAATTAGGCTTATAAAAATTATGCTTCTTCTTTTCTCAAAAACTAATATGTAATGACTTAGATATGCCTGCTAATGCTATTAACGTGTATGCCTGATATATCCTAATAGCGTCGGATGTGTGTCGGATCTGTCTCACAGCGAAAAGGAAATAACTGTAAAGTAAATGCGAGAAAGGATTTTTATAGAGGTTATATCCCCAACTGGGGTTTACTCCTCTCCTTGGGATTTGCTTCCCTATAGTTTAACCAATCACTATAATGCACCATAGCTGGACACAAAACTAATTGGTTAGTCCAATATACAATCGAAACAAGTCGAACACTAGCCACACTAGGTTACCACACGCCGAGTTTCGTTCTTCGGAATCTCCTGATCCCGACAGACACAGCTCGCTGCCGAAGGGCCCCCAGAACCCGTCCTTCCCTTCACGTGTGCGTAAACGTCGACCTTGCCTCCTTGGTATTGCTCACGTCCGAAGACAACACGTCCGAAGACAGAATATATGGTGGGATGATGGAATATCAGGATTAACCACTCGCTCAGTGATGGAATCGCAAGTTAACGTTCAGTATGGCAAAAAGCTATCGCAAATGAGGGCTTAGGAATCTCTCAGTATGTTTATGCTCAAAGATCTCTCGTAGACGTATGTTCACAAATTCTCAGTACCGAAATTATGAAGTGTAGCATGTATAAAAACCTTTTCAATCAGCACTTCACATGGAAAGTCACGTCTCATAATAATCATCAAATCAGGCATATTTTCCATGCAAATTTCGAGAGCTAACATGCCATGTAGATCATGCTCATAATCAACGTTCACAACGGTCATTTTGCTCATTAATGCATGATCATATTCCATATAAAACATCAGACTCGTTATCAAGGCATATTCAATCATTTCGACATATATTTACCATATTAGCACTTTCCATGTATGATTTCCTGCTATCTGTTTCTAGAATAAATCAGTCCGGATTTATTTTCCAAGTATAGCACACGAGATAGCAACACATCAATGCATTTTTCATGTTTAGCACATAATATCCAATCAACATATTTACCATGTTTAGCGCACAATTCATATCACAACATTTATATCACGAATTAATATGCCATAGCAGAACTTTCCATATATCAGAGATTCCAACCTATTTCAGCACATACCATATATTATTGCATCTTACCCAAAAAGTCAATTAATCAATTCTTTCCTAAATATAATATCCTAATAAGTATTAGGAAAGATATCAACTTAATATTGCACATTAAATTCAGTGGAAAGCATGCAAAAATCGTATATGTGATTTTCGTCCAGAAATAAACAAGTATCAACGGATATATCACTTTCCATATATAAATAGCATATTTTCCATATATAGCTCAACAATATATCTCATGCGTAATTTCCATATATAGCACAGAACGATATATCCTATCACATGGGCTGTCTATAACATGCGATCACATAGTCTCATCAACAAATCACAAAATCATATGCGAATCAAATATTCAACAATTTTAATCAATTATAGCTCATATATAATGCATGGTTGAATATGTCATGAACTTAGACGTTATATTGATCACAAATCGAATTGCTTAATTTATAGACCTAACGTCATTACAATTACATAGTCCATGAAAACTTTCTAACACTCATGGACCAAAAAGGTCAACACCTTGAGAGTGAATCTGAGCTTTTATATGGAATATAATCATGCCTTAATGAGCTTATGACCGTTGTGAACATTTATTGTGAGCGTGATCTACATAGCATATTGATTACTCAAAACTTCATGGATTATATGCTTGATTTTGTGATTAATATTATGATCTGATTTTCCATTTAAGGTGTTGAACGAAAAGGTTTATATATGAGCAACAATTCATATATTTGAGCAACTTAGAATTTGTGAACATACGACTACGAGACTTTTGAGCAGAAACATTATTGAGAGATTCCAGAGCGTTTATTTGCGATAGCATTCTGCCTACCTGAGCGATCACTTGCGAAGTACTGACTGTACTGAGATATTCCAACCTCTCACCATATATTCTGTCTTCGGACGTGAGCAATACCAAGGACGCAAGGTCGACGTTTACGCACATGTGAAGGGAAGGACGAGTTTCGGGGATCCTTCGGTAGCGAGTTGTGTCTTGTCGGAATCAGAAAATTCGAGGAACGAAACTCGATGCACAGGACGGAAGTTGGCATAAAGGCCAAAAAGGCGAACATTCTCACCGCTTACGACTCCTTCAAAGCAAAGCATGAGGAGAGTCTATACGAGATCTACCAAAGATACCTCACTCTTCTCAACGAGATGAGGAAGATAGAGATCACGAAGACCAACATGGAGACAAATATCAGATTTCTATCTTCTCTGCCTGCGGAATGGAAGAAAATATCCACTCAGATTCGACAAAATAAAGATCTAGAGGAGTTGGATGTCCATGCCGTGTTTGACAATCTCGCACAGCATGAGGATGATATAAGCGAGATTCTCAAGGAGCAGAAAGGCAAACAGAACGAAGACACTGTTGCCTTAGTCTCGGAGAAGAGGAGCTCAAGATCAAGAAAGGAAAAGACCGTTAGGCCTCCTTCACCTTCAGAGTCGGAAGAAGAGTCGGACTCCGACGTTGAGCCAAATCTGAAAACACTAGGAAAGCAGTTAGCTCTCATAGGACAAATGATGAGCAAGAAGTACTTTAAGAAGAAGTCCTCAACTTCAGCCAACCGACTTCGAACTACAAGCTCTAAAAACAAAGAACGTGCACCAGAGAGCTCCGATGTCAAGAATCCTAAGGAGGCTAACAAGTGCTTCAACTGTGGCAAGCCAGGTCACTTCGTCAGAGACTGCACTCTTCCGAAAAAGAGAGATGCCAACTACTACTCCAGGAAGCCCCAATTTACGAAACAGAAGGAAGCTGGAGTAGCTCTCATGGCCGAATAAGACCAATGGCTTGAGGAAACATCGAGTTCTGAAGAAGAGAATTTAGCCCTCATGGCCCGTCTCGACAATGAATTAGACGCCGAAACCGCAAATCAAACGAACGACGAGAACGCATCCACCTCTTCACAAGAGGTAGACCTCCCTTCCACATTATTGACCATGTTAGAATCCTATAAAACAGAATACGCTAACATGAAACATGAGCAGAAATGTATAAAGGAAGTAGAAGACATAGGTCTAAAGAGAAAATCACTAGTCTCGAATCCGAACTTAGAAGCTCCCATAAGAAGATAGAAGAACTCACTAAGAGCTTACATTCTAGGGAGACTAGTTCATCTAAGACAGAGCAGCATAGTGTGAAGATTAAAGAATTGGAGGATAGGCTAGCAAATAACTACAATTGTTTGGTTAGGAATCTCAATGAGAAAGCCACCCTCAATTGTAGGATAACCGAAGCTACCACTATGATTACTAACTTAGAAGCCCAATTAGAAGAATCAAATGCAAAAGTTAGTAAACTTGGTGTAGAATTAGATGCTTGTCAAGTCTCCAATATTACAATAGAAAATAACTATGCTTTGTTAGGGGAAGAAAGAAAGAAGTTATATACTAAGGTTAAAAAGTTAGAAGATCTTCTTGTTAGAAGGGGACAGACTGAACAGACAATATTTTTAAATCAACCCATGGACTTAGAATTTTATGATTATAAATTTGGCTTAAGCTTTGAGAACCCACGGTGTTTGTCGAAAGTTGATTGTAAGCAACTCTACGACATTCAATACATGGGTTTAGGATTAACAGATCTTATGGTTTTTACTAATGCTAAAGAAATAGATGCTTTAGAAGAAACCAAGAGAAAAGCCAAGACTAGGGTTTAAATTCCCTTCTCCTACACCGAATTGAATCAAAGCTACAACATTAGGGAACTTCCCAAAGGTTAGAGTCTTGAGTCAATTAAACTACCTGAAGATCTTTCTATTAAAGAAGAAGCACAAACTCATCATTCTGAAAATTCTCTCTATATACCCCCTATTGTTAGGAAAATAGAGGAGTTAAGATGCTCATTAGAAATAGAACGAGAGAATTTTGAAGCTGAAAAGAAAAAGTTCCTAAAAGAGATTGAGAATCTCAAAGCTTCTTCAACATCCCAAGCTAAATCACACGCTATTCCAAAAAGCGTGAAAATTGAAAAAGCGCCTTCAGTAGATCATAAACATATTATTAGAAGTGCTAAGCCTAACACTATTTCACCTACGTCTACAGGGAGCGTAGGACCAGCACTAGATACGAAGGCGTGGATGTCTAGAATAAAAATAGAGAAGGAGTCAATAAAGTCGAATGTTTCCAATATCGTTTCTCCTTCTGCAAAAATAAAAGACACTCGGAAAAATAAAAGAGTCATTTCCTCTTTTCAAATAATTGCTTCTACACCCTCCCTTAAACCAATCACATTTACAAGCACTAATTTCAAAATAGGCTCGACATCGAAAACAAAAGTTAATCATTCTGAAACAAATGCCACTAGGAAAACTCGTAGGAAACAAGATCCAGCCATAAAGAAAGCTTATGGCGCCATACATGACTGTCCTCACCTAAGGTATCCCGTGGAGATTAAATCCCCCAAGCACCTTAGGAGACTATCACAAGACAAGATCTTTTCCTCGATCAAACCTACCAAAGCATTTGTACGTGCTGAAATTAATCTTCCCTGCAAGGTTCAACCCAAATGGGTTCCTAAATCTTCCTAAAGAGGCAGCACCCAAACCCACTTCTCCAAAAGTGAAATGGGTTGTCAAGACTCCCTCAAGTAAAAATTTAGGAACTATATCTGAACCTGAAATCATATCTGCTAATCTGAGAGGATCCATGTTTAAATGGGTACCTAAAGCTCTCTAAATTGTTTTTGCAGATCCATCATGTGTGGTACCTCGATTCTGGTTGTTCCACACACATGACGGGAAATCAAGAACTGTTGAGCAACTACAAAGACCATCCTAACGGAAAAATCAGGTTGGAAACAACGATTCAGCCCCGATTCTAGGACTTGGGGATATCATTCCGAAGAATCTGACTATAAAAGATGTCTCATACGTCGAAGGCCTCCGCCATAACTTGTTCAGCATAGGCCAGTTCTGCGACAAAGGGTTTCTGGTGGTCTTTCATGCTGACCGGTGCAGAATTTTGGATAGTCAGGACACAAAACTCCTCTACGGACTTCGGAAATCCAATCTTTACACGATCAACCTGACATCCGTGCGGCCCTCGACAGATGTATGCCTCATCTCTCAGACTGTAATTCAGAGGAACAGCTTATGGCATCAACGCATGTCTCATCTCAACCTCAAAGCTCTTCAACATCTCTCAAAGAAAAAGTTGGTTCATGGTCTTCCAACTACACCTTTACAAAAAGAGCATCAGTGTTCGGCGTGCCAATTAGGAAAAATGAAGCGAGCATAATCAAACAAGTGGCCTCTACTTCACGTCCTCTGGAACTGCTACATATGGACCTCTGTTGCCCGATGAAGACACAGAGTATTAATGGACGCAAGTATCTACTGGTCATAGTCGATGACTACTCTCGCTACACTTGGACAAGGTTTCTCCAAACAAAAGATGAGACAGTGGACTTGATCATCAATTTCGTGAACACTACTCAAAATTTGCTGCAGCAGACTATCCAAGTCATTCGAACAGACAATGGCACTGAGTTCAAGAACAGATGTCTCAGTAATTTTTATCAGAAACTTGGGATAAGTCAACAATTTTCAGCCGCCAAGACTCCTCAACAAAACGGGGTAGTCGAACGAAAGAACAGAACACTAGTGGAAGCCGCGCGTACGATGCTCATCCATTCCGGACTTCCACATTTTCTTTGGGCGGAAGCAGTAATACTGCCTGTTTCACTCAAAACAGGACGGTGATTCACAAGCGCTTCGACAAGACTCCGTACGAAATTATCAACAAACGAGTACCCATCATTTCATTCTTTAAAGTCTTCGGGTGCAAATGCTTTGTGGCGAACGACCGAGAGCAACGTGCTAAGTTCGACCCTAAAGCATTCGAAGCCACTTTCGTCGGGTATTCTTCTACCTCACGTACCGAGTATACATCAAGTCCAACCACACAATCAAAGAAACCTACAACGTCACTTTCCACGAAGTGGCGGAGTTGGCTTCTGGTCAAGTCAGTCCAGGACCCGTGCTTAACCCGATGGCTCCTGCACACCTCAGTTCAGGACCCATACTCAACCCGATAGCTTCTGAATATAACAGTTCAGAACCTGTTTTCACTGTTGTGTTGTCACAAAACCAACAGAAGAAGGCAACAACTCCGAATTCAACCTCAGAAGAAGCTATGAGATTTGCATTAGACGATTTGGACTCTCTCTTCGAGCCAGTATATCGGTCACACAATGCTACACCTATAGTGGATTTTCCACCTGAAGAGGCCGATGTACCAAGCTCTTCAACAGTTCCTACTTCAACCGATTCAGACTTGCCTCAGAAGAGTGATGAAACTACCGTGGGTGTTGAGGAAGAATCATCAGAGTCGCTCTCTCCAAGTGCTGATTTGGAACTTCCTCACACAAATGAACAATCGGAGAACTTTGAAAATCTAGACCCACAAACGGCCGACGCTTTGCCTTCAGCATTCCCAAATGAGCGCAAGTGGACTAGAGCTCACCTGGTTGATCAGATAATTGGCGAGCCCTCAAGCGGAGTAAGGACACGCCGTCAACACAGTCTCTTCAGCTGCTTCTTAAGCCAAAACGAACCTACCAAGGTAGCAGACGCACTTCAAGACCCGGATTGGGTAATAGAAATGCATGATGAAATTCATCAATTCGAACGTCTTAAAGTGTGGACCTTAGTACCACGTCCGCATGAGAAAACAATTGTCGGAACTAAATGGGTATTCGAAAACAAGAAAAATGAAGATGGTGAAGTGATCCGGAACAAAGCGAGGCTAGTTGCGAAGGTATACAATCAACAGGAAGGCATCGACTACGACGAGACTTATGCTCCTGTTGCCCGAATCGAAGCTATCCGCCTTCTCCTGGCTTATGCGGCTCACAAAGATTTCAAAGTCTATCAGATGGATGTTAAGATCGCATTTCTCAATGGCGTGTTAAAATAAGAAGTCTATGTAGCTCAGCCGAAAGGCTTCGTTCAAGAATCTCCCGATCACGTCTATCGATTGGACAAAGCTCTCTATGGACTAAAACAAGTCCCTCGTGCTTGGTACGATGTCCTGAGTGAATTCCTCGTAAATTCTGGATTCATACGAGGAATAATGGACACAACCCTCTTCATCAAATGGCAAGACAAAGATCTGATGGTCGTCCAAGTATACGTCGACGACATCATCTTCGGCTCAACAAATCCTCGGCTCTGCACGAAGTTTGGAGATCTCATGAAAAGCAAATTCGAGATGAGTCACATGGGAGAGATCTTCTTCTTAGGACTTCAAGTCAGGCAGCTCGATGATGGGATTTTCATCAGTCAGACAAAATACATCAATGATATTCTAAAGAAATTTCATTAAGATCAGAGCAAGCCTCTCAGCACTCTTATGTCACTAAGCTGCAAGTTGGATGCCGATCCCTCTGGTAAATCGGTCGACATCACACTGTATCGCAGCATCATTGGATCTCTTCTATACCTCACTTCGAGCCGGCCGAATATCATGTTTGCCACCTGCTTATGTGCCCGTTTTCAAGCCGTTCCCAAAGAATCCCATATGCTCGCGGTTAAAAGGATTATGCGCTACCTTAAGGGCACCTCTACCCTTGGACTATGGTATCCAAAGGGTACGAACTTCAAACTTATCGGCTATACTGGCGCTGATTATGCAGGTTGCCGAATGGACAGGAAAAGCACGTCCAGTGGCGCTCAATTTCTAGGCGAAAAGCTGGTCTGCTGGTCATCCAAAAAGCAGAACTGTGTGTCAACTTTGACGGCCGAAGCGGAATACGTGGCAGCCGCCAGTTGTTGCTCCCAGATGTTGTGGATGCGGACTCAACTTCGCGATTATGGGTACAATTTAAATAATATACCCATATATAGTGGCAGTCAAAGTGCCATCGCTATTACTTGCAATCCCGTTCATCACTCACGCACAAAACACATAGATATTAGATATCACTTTATTAAAGATCATGTAGAAAAAGGCACCATAGATATGTATTTCGTGAACACGGAGTACCAACTAGCTTACATTTTCACCAAGGCATTGGATGAAAAACGATTCCAATTTCTTGTCGGAAAATTAGGCATGTTGAATCTCCCGTGATATGTGCATCACCTGATCTTCTGTGCTATCACATTCTCTATTCTATGTTTTTCTATGCTAATTTGCCATATCCTGCGTGATAATAATAAAAAAAATATATATAAATAATAATAATAATATTTTTTTATATACATATACCTATAATATTAGGGGAATGACGAAATCCTTTAGGATGCTTTGATCTAAAGTCACTTAGAATTTCACCCCGACATGCGATCGATTTAATTGCTTTATTTTGTCAGTCTAAGTCGCTTTCTTGTGTCTAAAGGTCATTAGGTTGCTCTACTAGACACAAAGACACTATACATATGTGAGGATTCAAGCCTTGTTATTTTTCTTTCTTTGGATCTAGTTCTAGAGCGAGTCACACATCAATTACTTGTCTTAACTAGTGATTCTTGGTTTCATACTCACCTTGCCGTAGATCGTTAGGAAAACGATAAGGGCGCTTAGGTTATTCTTCACTCGGCCTTATAAATTTTTTTTCCTCAAGATTAGTCCTTAGTCATCCACTTTGCGCCTTCTCCGATGTCCTTTTCTTCATTTGAATCCCATTCCCAGCCTTCAACAGTGTTCTATACTCTTCGGATGGTTGTTCAAACAAGAAAAGAGGGAGAAAAGATTGAAAAGAAGAAAGACGCAAAAGGAGACGGACGTAGAAATGGAAGATAACGAAGAGATAAGCTCACTTTCCTCTAAATTCCTTCCTCTCTAAGTCCTAGCCAAACTCAAACCCTTAAAACCCTTTGATTTCAATCGACGGTCTCTCGCTTAGGTGAAATGATTAAAAATGCCTCGCTCACAGGTAAATTGACTTATAATTGCTTGTGTTGACTTGAGTGATATAAATATAATAAAAAATCCCAAGTCAAGAAAATTTGAGTGCAAGAGCGAACCTAGTGAGAGTTGTCGAAATGGACCAGTCTATGAACTTAGGACTATAGTTTGACGACATGACTTGACGGCATTTTCATCTTTCAAATGTCTCGTAAAATTTTAGGTGTGACGATTGATCGAAGCAAAATAATCTGACCCCATACTATAATGTTAGTAATATAAAAAAAAAATATTCGCACATTCTGACATGAAATATTATGTTTCATATGCGTTGAATTGAATAAATGCGAATTTTTTTTGTGTTGTTGTTATCGCAAATTCTAAATGTAATTTTAGATTGCATTGGTACTGAATTGTTTAAATGCGACAAATTTTTCATTGCTTTGTGTGTTATATGCTCGTGACTTGAATTGATTTCATATGCTTGCATGTTAAGTCATTTCTTGCGCATTATTTGAGGGGGAGCAAATATAAAAATCGTGCATTGGCTCCCAATATTCTTGACGTTTTTCTCTAAGTGGTACAGATTTTTTATTATTCTGCCAGGGGAACAAGACGTTACTACACATAAAATCCAGGGAGTTAATTGCATTTATTTTAATTCTAAGGGGGAGCTTCACAAATGTGATTTTATTTGAATAGGGATCAATCTGAAAATTTTAGAAGCACTTACTATCGAGAAACTGGATATAAGAATTAATTCGCGATCATAAGTTTCTCGATCGTAAACAGTGTTGGGAACGATTTTGATTAGCCGCGATAATTTGCGATCGAGAAAATTGAATTGAAGAGCAATTTTCGAATCGAAAATTTCTCGAGCGCAAATAGTAATGGGCCTGTTCCATTTAATCGCAAAACATCAAATCGCAAACCCAACATCAACTTACAGCGAGTAAATAAAAGTTCACTTTTATGTCAGTCGAAAAATTTTTTCTCACGCAACCCTAAATCGCAAAAATTTCTCTCGCGAAAAACTTTCACAGACAGTTCAAATTTCTCAAAAAATATTTCGATTTTCAACACGAAATTGTCTGTTTAAGGTAGAAATGAGATTCTTTTGACATTTGCGTGTGATTTAACTTCATTAGTATCTGCATTTTGTAGTTTTTCGCATGATTTATATTAGTTTCTCGACTGTTCTTCAAAATTGAGAAAATCGTATACTATTTCATAGTGTTTTAGGCATGATTTTGAGTCTTTATCTGAAGTTAATGCCTGCAAGATAGTTTCGATGTTCTTTATGAATCTGGTAGTATAAATCTTCGGAAAATCTGCATCTTCGACTCTGATTTGAGTTTAGATAAAACTGGGAATTTGAATGTTTAAAGCCATCGAAGAACTTTGTCGATCGCAAACAGACTTAATTGAATTTCGATTCAATTGAGATACTGTTTGTGTCGAATTAGTTCTCGATTGATAAAAATTTTGACTTAGTCGCTAAGATAGAAGATTTTGACCGAAAAATTATTTAACCATCGAGAAATCTAATTAGGATTTTTTTTGTGAGCGAAAAACTTAAGTACTGATTAGACAATTTAGATGCAAATTTTATCGACCGCAAAACTTACTATCGCAAAATAGAATTTTCGATTTCATTTTATTTTGGTCGCAACAATCTAGCAGCGAAAAATTAATTTTTCAACGCTTAATTTTTTGATCGTAAAATTCGCCGCTTAGGATTTAATTGATTGAAAAATTTCTCGACGGTTGACTTAGTCTTTCGTTGACTATCTCGATCGAAAAATATTGCAGTGAAAATTTTTACTTAGGATCGAAAATCACATTTCGCTCGACAAATTTCAAATCGAAAAATTTTATTCAATTGAGAAAAATTTCTCGATAGTAAATTTACCTGAGATATAATTTCTCGATCGTAAATTTATGCGGAATATTTCTCGGTCGTAAAATTGATCGACTACAGTCTCACGATTTCAATTTCAACACTTAGTAGTTTTTTTTCTAAGTCCTTTACACTGTAGCGAACATTAGAGAATAGAATTTTCTCGATCGCAAAATTAAACGGAGTTATTGCAATTGACATCAATGCATAAGGAAATTAATTTGACACCAAAATTTTCGAGCGAAAAATTTCTCGGCATGAATAATGTCTTTTCACGATTCAACACTTAGAAAAATTTCGAACTCCTTTTCACGCATTACATGTTTAATTCGAAATTACAATCATGCCATTACGTTTTTTTAAAACAAGAATCCTTTATGCATATCATACGATTTCAATTCAAAATTCATCAAAACATGTCATGACTTGAAACAATATTATAGTTTGATGAAATTAAATTCATTTTCGACTAATATCAAAAATGACTGATGATTTGTTATATTTCTTATTTTTTCAGATGGATCGCTATCCAACATATAATCACATATACGAGAAGTCATTATACCTCAACGTCCACGACACGAACTACCAACTCGACCTGACCACCTTCCGGTGTCCAGATGATATAATCGTGTCTATCCTACAAGGCCATCCACTATGGCATGCACTAACTGTGACGGCATCAGTGCCAATGGTCTACCTCCAGCAGTTGTGGGGAATGATCAAGGGCATAGTTTTGGACAGGACATACCATTTCACAACGGTTGTAGGGACAAGGCACATCTGCATGCGCAAGAACGAGTTCAGAGCTCTACTTGACCTCCCTCACAGCCAAAACTTCGACCTCCTCCCATCAGATGAAGAACTGGTGGCTGATTTCCTTCAGATGGGGTACCGTCCGCCGCTCACCAAGCTCGCTTAGGTCCAGAGCAACGGTATCCCTCACCCATGGAAGACACTGTTCGGGATCGTGAACAAGTGTCTATCTCCGAAGCACGCCGACTTCGACAAGGGCAACGGCCACATCCTCCGAATATTTCACAGAGTCGTGTTCTCGCAGAATTACGATTTTGCCCAGCTGATCTGGAACGACCTTGCAGAACAGATCAGATAAAAGGAGAACAAGCGGTCCAAGAACGTGCCGTACGGGAGATGGTTCTCCGTCATCATCCGCCAATACATGGAGATGTACGCGCAGAACATTCCTCGCCTGCCACCGGGAGGAAACTATCAGTCGCCTCAGCTCAAGTTCTTCCACAACCCAAGGCTGGTAGACCTAACTCAGCCTTCCATGCCCATTCCACTCCACCTGCTACGTCTCGCCGACCCCCAGGGAGACGTGTATCGAACTTACTGCCGGGAGAATCACCTCACCGAGAAGATGATTAGAGGGCCCCCGACAGATCTTGGAGTTAGCCCTCCCCAACCGCAACAACACCAAAGCCCAGAGGCCATGTTGATTGATGAAGTCTGGAGCTCGAGCAGGAGCCTCCAACTCAGGACGAACAGATTCCTAATGAAGATGTCACCTTGATAGATGTTGTGGCCGCTGAGTTGGAATAAGAGGCTCCAACAGAAATGCTTCAAGTGGAAGTGCCCGTACATGTAGGCGTGCTCGAAGAAACCATTGAGGAGGTTCTTCAACCAGTAGCACAGCCCGAAGTCGAAATGGGGCAAAGCTCGCTTCCACTGGTGACGAATCAGGCACTAGAGGACGTCGATCGTGACCTCACTCCTCACAAGGCCACCCCGTCCAACACGGAGTCTGACGCGGAAATAAGCCTGATAAGGCGGACTCCCAGGAGACTTAGCATTCAGATGGAGTCCCTCTTCCCGGCCGTCACCAACGCACCAGATACTACGCTAACCACATCTACAAGTGTTGCTGGCACCTCTTCGCTCAATCTTGAGCCTCAACCAATTCTCGTGGTGTCTGGTTCGCAGGCGCAACCCGAGCCTGCCACAACGCCCATAGAGCCGAATCTTCAAGATTCGACTCGAGGATTGGGTGGAAGTCTCATACAGTCACAACCTCAGGTGACTGTGAGCCAACCTGAAGAGTCGGTGTCTACTCAAGGGTTGATAACAGGCGACATCAGTCGTCCTAGTCCGTCCAAGGAGGCGTCCGCACCGTTTGTGACGAACGAGCAATTCCAAGCCGCTCTCTCCGCTGCTGTTCAATCTATTGAAGACAAAATAATGGAGAGAGTGTATACTGCCATAGAGACATCCCGCAGAGATACCGGGAAAGCATCTGTCTCCGAAGGCACCTCGTCACAACCCACCCTCACACCTCCACAACCCACACCCACTGACCCTTTAGCCAATTCATCCATCCTCATCAACCCATACACCATACCCATAACCGAGCTCCACGACATTCTACTCGCTTGACTGATCGGCCTCTCCAACCGATCGCCTCAAGAAGAGTCTCTGTACAGGCGATTGGTTGATCATCCTGAGCCACCTACTGACACTTGCCGAGGCCAAGACTCCCGCTCAAGACGCCGACATGACGACCCTGACGATCAGGATCCTTATGAGGGGGAGAAGAGGCTAAGGACATCCACAAGTGGCCAAGGACAAGGCCAGGCGCTACACAAACAAGCGCTGGAGCTGGTGAAATCCAAACCCAAACCCAAACACAAACCACCCACACCACGCACCGCACCGCCCACATCGACCCACCAACCTTTCACCTCAGGACGCCTCCGCCCACACCACCGATCTACTCAAGCCCCTTGCTTCCGGAAGAAGAAGCAAGTGATGTGATGCTTGTAGCCCTAGCAGCTACCCAAGCTACTCCCTTAGTCGCTCCAGACCAACCGGGACCATCAGGACATGGCGTCAATCCACACAAAGTTCTAGACAGATACATCTTCGAAGGACAATGGATGACCCATTCCATGCCCGTCAGGACGTTCTGCATTTTCTACAACAGGCATCCGTGGACCTCGTAATCATAGAAGACGACGAACTTAAGGAAGGTGAAGACTACCAACGAGACATCCCAAGGCTATCAGAGTTGATCGCACAACGAGCGGCTTCCCCCACAAGGCAAATGCCAGGGACCGTTCGGGTCGACACGCCGTGGGAAAATATTCAAATCGAAATCCCCTTCCTTGAAGAAGTTCGTGAACACATCTGGAGGTCAACGGACAGGGTCAAGAAGCCGAACGAGTTCGAGCTAAGACGGATCTCTCACTGGGATCAGCAGAAGAGGATGAGATATCTATGGATGCTGACCCAACTAGGACCTAACGTAAGGCTGGGGATGACTAAAGGACAAGCCAAGAACAATTATAAGAGTCTCTCCCCAATATGCCAACTCCTCAGCGTCTACTATGCAAAAGGATGACTTCCAACACCTCGCTACGTCATTGAAAGAGTGGACAGAACCCGAGAGGAACTAAGCGAGAGCGACCTACCGTACATCCCTGCTGATGAGGTGTAACCTCTACAAGCTGTACGTGGAGAAGTACAAAGGTCCTCAAGGCTTCATCAAGAAAGAAGGCCTCGAAGGGCTCTACCGGTTCATGATGCGCCAAGTCAAGTACTTCGCCGCACACGACCTTCAGATGGCTCTGGAGAGCAACATGAAGAAGGTCAACATGGCCGAACCACTCAACAAAGGACCTGAGATCGAAGGGCTTCCAAGCAATCATGTGCACATCAGCTCGGTCATCGGCATCACCTACAATAATCCAATTGCCCAGAAGACCAGGTTGATGCTGAACACAGAGATTCATAAGTTTTGCGATGGAACGCTCAAGGTCATCAGGCAGAATATCGAGCAGAGTTTGGAAGAAATCAACCGAGACACTACGGTGAGATCCACAGGTTCGTGAGAGAACATCCGCTCCTGATGGAATTGCTAGAAGACATCTAGGAGCGTCTGAAGCTTAGGGAGACGATAAGGGATTATGAGCATGCGCTGGGCTTGCGCAGATCGTACTATGCCCGACGAGGACAAATAGCGCGGAGACGCAATCAAGCACAAAGGGGGAGATTGTAGAGTATACTTTTAGAATTGTGCTTGATTTCATTAGTTGTCCTTGTAATTAGGGGCTTTTCTTATATTTGTCCTTATATTAGGACTAGTTAGATATTTATACCAAGTGTGTTTGGTATAAATACTTTATAAACAATCGCAATCAATAGAGAAAGTTTTGAAAATTGATCCGAAAGGCTTGCAATTCTATTTCTAGAGAGAGAAACAACAGTAACTTTCTCACTCTACTCGAATTCTCTCTCTCATTCTTCATTAGAGTTTTTCGATCGAATCTTAATGTCAATCGTTATCATCGAATTACTTAGAATTCATGCTGTTATCCCCGGATCTAACCGGTCTAATATTCGAGTTTAATCAAAATAGGCGGGTAACATTCCCCGTGAAAATATCCCCCGAGGCGACACCCCGCGAAAAACATCACCCGAGGTATCCGAAGGAACTCCACCCGAGGAGCGCTATCCGATGGACACAGCCTTGCTCGAGCATGTTCCCGAAGATTTTCTCTCTGCCGAGAGTGAGCATGGGAGCAGTGTGATAAAGCTCATGTGGGTTGCCACTTCACGATTAACAACATGGCCCAATTTCAATGCCCATATAAGCCCATATAACCATCATTACACTGATCAAAGGTATGTGGTGATAGTGGGTCGTTACATGACCCCATTATCTCAAGACATGGGGCATTATCTCCAATTTGGGGTTCTTAAAGGCCATCTAGACGGGGGAAGAAGGAGGTTTTTTCCGAAGAAAGTAAGACTACTACAATTCTCTCTCTGTTTGACACTCGATGAATACAATAGACGCTGGAAGGGAAAACGACGATGAAGAATGTCACCCTCGGGATTTCGGCGAACGGCCAAATAACCCGCAAGCCAAGGAGATAATCTGAGATCTTCACCGAGAAGAAATCCGAGGACGAACCCGAGAACGGGGAAGTAGCCCGCGGAGAATTTGATTCAAAGGTGAAAATAGCCTCGGCCGATGGCCCGAGAGACCTCGAGAAGATTGAGTGAAGGCCGAGCAGGCCGGCGAAGAACGAGCCGAGCAAGTTGATCTTAAGTCGTGAAGTGAGCACATCGAGCTGGCACGCTTCGTAAGATGAACGTGGGAAAGAACGTGGGGAGCCCACGTTACCGCGAGGAGTCCGCAAAAGAGGCGGGCTTGGGTGATGACCAGGTCAAGGCGAAGTGAAACGAGACTAGTATAAAAGGTAATGGCCGAGTCGTTTTGCAGGTATGCTTTGACGAACATAAAAAACTGTCTTTGGAGCCTAGCACCTGTAATTACCCGTTTTTATGACGAAGATGATTATCTGACTTGAGCGTCGGAGGGGCGTCGCCGAAACGGTGCCTTTCTAGCTCATTTTCTTTGGTGTCTCAGGCATTCTACGGAGACGATGAAAGCAAACGGTTGATTCACGCGCCAACGTGAGTAACGGACGACGGCGGCGGCCCGACAGGTCGAGCAAAAGGCTGATTTACGCGGCAACTAGGGAGGCAATTTTTTGGGACGCATCAATTGGCGCCGTCTGTGGGAACGTTTAGTTCTTGAAAAAATACGATGCGTTTCGATGAAATCTGTCCTCTCCGAAGTCGTTAGCCATCAATCGTGGCCTCCACGTCGCCGTCGATCAAGGCCACCACCATGAGCGAGTCAAAACCAGCCGTGGAAAACGAAAAATCCAACCCCGATCGGTTGTAAATCAGGCCCGAGCAAGCCCCACGCATAACGGCCGCACCATCGAAGCTTGATTCACCGCTTCGTTGAGGCTATCACTGAACAAAGGGGTATGATGACTGATGGCAGGCATCACCAAGCATGACTCGTTGCGAACAGATCTATCGCAGTCAACAGAACGACCCGTTCCTCGCGTTGCAGCCATGCGGACCGGCCCGAACGTGATAATCTGTGAGGCTGAGCCCACTATCAGGCCCATTCACGTCCTCGCCTCACATACCCAACCCTCGCCGAGCGGTGCTGATTGGAGCAAAGAAGGTTCCGAAGGGAAATTCAGCAAATTCGCGATGTCCTAATTTCTCAACAAAAATCAGCCACCATCGCAACACTTAGACCTCCATTATGACGACGACAATCGCATCTGAGACTGTCGGCTCAACAAAAATCGGCCACCATCGCACACTCAGACCTCCATTATGACGACGACGATCGCATCTGAGACTGGCGATGGCAGATCTGCCGCCGATTCGAATGCAGAATCGGTCTGTAAGTTTTTACGTTTTTGGGTTCGTTCGTAAGTATTGTTTGATGAGGCATGAATCTATCATTATGCTTGGGAGCTAATCTTATGAAATCTGAAATTCGGTGGCCGAGTAGAGGATTTCGAAGCGATATGGATTATGATGGTTATTTCGTTTAGAATACTGATGGGCGGAACGAACTATTTCAGTATTTCTGCTATTATGAATTTTATTAGGCTTCTGAATAGTTTCTTCGGGCTGAATGTTGTGAAACGCTATAGTAGGCTATTCAAACCTTCTATTATTCAGCCGTTGGAATTAATTGGACTACTAGTTATTTCATTGAATTGCTAGAACTAATTAAATATGCTTTGATGATATGTTGAATGCTCGATGACACATGTGAGCCTGAGAGACCAAGTACACGTCTAGTTTTTCTCTTGAGGTACTTTAAGCGCAGGAACTACGTTACGTAGGCTCGCGGAAATGATGATAGACCCTGTAATAATTTCGCCACGAGGAAAATTTTATAATAAACGATTCGGTGTAAGCGTACGCCACTAAATGGGAGAGGATATGCCCGAGAGGAAGAGCATATTGGATAGTGAGCCCTCGGTTGCGACTCGATGCGATGTGTTCTCAGCCAGTCGATCCTTACCCCTTACAAAATGACCGCGAAATCTCCTCACGAATCAACTGGAAGATCCCCGAGAAAATCAGTTGCGCTGCTGCGTTCGCTGCCATATCCCTCCTTGCTCGGCGACATCTTCCCGTCGCGTAGCTCACCGTCAACAGCCCAACTTCATGAATGGGAGGGGAAACCTTTGCCCGATCACCATCGACGCCAACGAACTGTTTCCTACACAATGAAACTGCAAAGCAGCTTGGATAAGTGATCGCACGATTGTGCTTGTAGCCCTCGGTTCTCACCGTACAAATCAGCTGATGGATCTGAGCAGCCCGGCTAACTCGATTGCCATCAAAGATCGATAACCCGCCGATGTCGAAGAATTCAACACTAGTTACAACCGCAGGAATCGACGATCGAAGTCATGTCACCAACATAAAATCCTAGGCGGGCTATCTCGAAGAGTCGGAGAATCGGCATGATCCACGCCCCACTGAAGATATCAATTATGTATCTAATGTTTTTACTTTATCTTCTTCATGCACCAGGCTTCTCGGGCCCGGCTCGACGACGATCCGTTCGAAGAACCATGGAGCTCGACTAAAAATAGAGAAAACAAACAGAAGCCGAGACTCCCGAACGATTGAAACATGTGCATTACGAAGGCAACGACCATGGCTATAATTGTGACGAACATGGCCACCCCTCCACTCCACAATGGCAGAATCGCCGTTATTTGCGACTTCGGACCCGGCTGTAAGTCTTGTTAATTTACGTGGGTAAATCTGAAATTATTAAATTATGGGACCATTATTTACGTTAGAGCTGACTACTTGAAGCATCGAAACATGCGGGTAAGATTCGTAATTGACGAGATAGTTTTGCTCTGGAATATTATTTATGCGGGAGTTTACTAGGGGATCCGAAAATTATATGGCCGATTATAATGTGGACTGCTTGAATGTGCCTAGGCTTTACATTATCTATTAGGAACGATTGAACTTATGTGGGGGCAAATTACTATCAAGGCTATTGATGCTTGCTTGGGCAGATTATTTTATGTGACGTGAAATAGGCAGAAGCTGATAGTAACTTTAATAGTGATATTTCGAAAATCATTTTGAAAGCCGATATTGTGCTCGGGAATTGTTGATTATGCTATTATTGAGGAAAATATTATGTGATGATATAAAATAAAATTCGAGGTCACGAGGACAAGTTCGTCGAGGTCATACGCTCGAACGGATGTTTCGCCCACACCTGTCGATGATAAAAAGTACATCAGGTCGATTAGAAGAGTTCGTGTTTGTGGTCGTATCTCTAAGCCGAATTATCACAATCGACAAATACCGAGGCACTGCCGGACTCGCCCGAAACTCTCTCCATGACCACCTCGAGCAACAAAGTGGAATGCCATCACGCCACGGAACACCAACTTCGCAACCAGAGCAAACACAATTCGATGATTAGAGTCATGACCTGAGAAAACTGGGACAACACGACACGCAACCTGAAGGCGCAAACGAAAAATCCTATCAAACGAGCGATCTTTCATTCCTCTCGGGGAACAAACCGTCGAGTGAGGTGCAAGTCTCAAGAGAGGCCCGATCGCTCAAGAGCGCGAAAAAGTCATCAAGAGAGGCACGAAAAGACCGATCACCCGCGAGGGTGAAGAAAATCTCCAATCGAAAGTGAAAAAAAGTCCTCGGATGAGGCCCGATCACCAGTGAGGGTGAAGAAAATCTCCAATCGAAAGTGAAGAAAAGTCCTCGGATGAGGCCCGATCACCCGTGAGGGTGAAGAAAATCTCCAATCGAAAGTGAAGAAAAGTCCTCGTATGAGGCCCGATCACCCGTGAGGGTGAAGAAAATCTCCAATCAAAAACGAAGAAAAGTCCTCGGATGAGGCCCGATCACCCGTGAGGGTGAAGAAAATCTCCAATCGAAAATGACGAAAAATCCTCGGATGAGGCCCGATCACCCGTGAGGGTGAAGAAAATCTCCAATCGAAAGCGAAGAAAGGTCCTCGGATGAGGCCCGATCACCCGTGAGGGTGAAGAAAATCTCCAATGAAAGCGAAGAAAAGTCCTCGGATGAGGCACGATCACCCGTGAGGGTGAAGAAAATCTCCAATCGAAAACGAAAAAAAAGTCCTCGGATGAGGCCCGGTCACCCACGAGGGTGAAGAAAATCTCCGGATGAGGTCCGATCCCCCAAGAGAGCGAAGAAGACAAGACCCTAATTGAATTAGGGATGATAAAGTCCTCGATGAATGAAGCGAAAAATCCCAAAGTGATCGATGAGTGAGGCACGAAAAATCCTATGTCCTCGATGAACAAGGCATGAAAATTCCTAAGTCCTCGATGAATGAGGCGAAAAATCCCAAAGTCCTCGACGAATGAGGCAGGAAAATTCCTAAGTCCTCGATGAATGAGGCGAAAAATTCCGAAGTCCTCGACGAATGAGGCAGGAAAATTCCTAAAGTCCTCGATGAATGAGGCGAAAACTCTCTAAGTCCTCGACGAATGAGGCACGAAAATTCCTAAATTCCTCGATGAATTAGCGTAAAAATTCTTAAATGAGGCAACCTCGATGAAAAACCCCGAACAAACGAGTTAAGTTGCTCAGGTAATGCCCGAGTAGATATGACCCACGACAACAGGTTGAATGTCCCCGAACACGGCGCGAGAAAGATCTTTGCAAGACAAGATTCCCTTCTTCTCCAAACTCGAATATTTTTTACCTACTACGTCCAAAACTCACTACACTCCTTTTGGACTATTTGTGGGGGGGACTATTGTTATCCCCGGATCTAACCGGTCTAATATTCGAGTTTAATCGAAATAGGCGGGTAACATTTCCCGCGAAAACATCCCCCGAGGCGACACCCCGCGAAAAACATCACCCGAGGTAGCCGAAGGAACTCCACCCGAGCAGCGCTATCCGATGGACACAGCCTTGCTCGAGCATGTTCCCGAAGATTTTCTCTCTGCCGGAGTGAGCATGGGAGCAGTGTGATAAAGCTCATGTGGGTTGCCACTTCACGATTAACAAGATGGCCCAATTTCAATGCCCATATAAGCCCATATAACCATCATTACACTGATCAAAGGTATGTGGTGATAGTGGGTCGTTACATGACCCCATTATCTCAAGACATGGGGCATTATCTCCAATTTTGGGTTCTTAAAGGCCATCTAGACGGGGGAAGAAGGAGGTTTTTTCCGAAGAAAGTAAGACTACTACAATTCTCTCTCTGTTTGACACTCGATGAATACAATAGACGCTGGAAGGGAAAACGACGATGAAGAATGTTACCCTCGGGATTTCGGCGGATGGCCAAATAACCCTCAAGCGAAGGAGATAACCTGAGATCTTCACCGAAAAGAAATCCGAGGACGAACCCGAGAACGGGGAAGTAGCCCGCGGAGAATTTGATTCAAAGGAGAAAATAGCCTCGGCCGATGGCCCGAGAGACCTCGAGAAGATTGAGTGAAGGCCGAGCAGGCCGGCGAAGAACGAGCCGAGAAAGTTGATCTTAAGTCGTGAAGTGAGCACGTCGAGCTGGCACGCTTCGTAAGATGAACGTGGGAAAGAACGTGGGGAGCCCACGTTACCGCGAGGAGTCCGCAAAAGAGGCGGGCTTGGGTGATGACCAGGTCAAGGCGAAGTAAAACGAGACTAGTATAAAAGGTAACGGCCGAGTCGTTTCGCAGGTATGCTTTGACGAACATAAAAAACTGTCTTTGGAGCCTAGCACCTGTAATTACCCGTTTTTATGACGAAGATGATTATCTGACTTGAGCGTCGGAGGGGCGTCGCCGAAACGGCGCCTTTCAAGCTCATTTTCTTTGGTGTCTCAGGCATTCTACGGAGACGATGAAAGCAAACGGTTGATTCACGCGCCAACGTGAGTAACGGACGACGGCGGCCGCCCGATAGGTCGAGCAAAAGGCTGATTTACGCGGCAACTAGGGAGGCAATTTTTTGGGACGCATCACATGCCTAGGATCATAGAGTTGTTAATCGTAGGACCTAACATTAATCATAGTGAAAATATATAAAATAATAATAATCATAATACTAATAATAATAAAAAAAAGAGAAGAAAATTTATATTCACGGCCAACTCTCCGAGAAGCCACTGCCGTGAATCAGACAAGGACATCTTCAAAGTCTTCTGCCACGATTCACGGCCACGCTCATCAATCTCACGGCCGTGAACAACGATTGTTCGTTAACTGCCGCAATTCACGGCCATGTGATTATTCACTCACAGTTGTGAATGTTACGGCCACAATCCATGTCGCTCACTGCCTCAAGTCACGGCCAGAGGCTTAAACCTCACGGCCGTGACACTTACGGGAAATAAGAAAAAATAAAGAAAGAAAAAAAATTATTAAATAAAAATAATAAAAAGAATAATAATAATAATAATAATAATATAATAAAAAAAAGTCTCACGGCCTGCGACTCATAAGTCACGGCCGTGATTTGTACGAGGCAATGCCACTGCCCGTGTTCACGGCCTATGACCTTCTGAGTCGCGGCCGTGAACTATTTACAACACACACACTGCCCCGATTCACGGCCTGTGAATCTGTATTCACGGCCATGACCGCGACAGGCTACAATAAAAAAATTTTTTTTTACCATTTCTTCCCTTTTCTTTTCCTTCTTTCTTTCTCTCCTCTCCCTCACGACCTACAATTCACCAAAAAACCACCGTCGGCCACATTTGACTACCAAACACACCGCCAAACACACTCCGACGAAACACCCAAACCTTCCATAACCTACATTCTCTTAAAATCGCAAGGTACGATTGCTTTTACCCTAATTAGTTTGAATGTCGGGATGTCATTGGAATTTGTTTAATTTGGGTATTACTATGCTTTTTCTGTGATCATTACATGTTAGTATCATTATGGGCATGCCGAATATGTTGAATTGGACCACGAATTCGATATGTTTTTTTTTATGAACCCTAATTTTCGAATTTGAAGATTTTCGAAATTGGGTAGATTTTGGTGTTTTCATTCCTCTCTCGTGGTTAGATACTTGCTTTAAACACGATGGGTTTGCTGAATTTGTTCATTTCGTCCATCAATTTTCAATTTGGGACCATAAACCCTAATTGCAGTTTTGGGGGATTTTCGAAATTGTTGGCGAAATTGGTTGCTTTAGTGGTTTATTTGGCATTGATTAATCATCTAGAGTCGAAAATTGTACTTGGTCAATCGATTATTGCAATTAGAAGGAGTATTTTAGCTCGTCTATTATGTGTTCGACAAAATGCCGCTTTGAATTTGTCTATGTTCTTGTTTTAGAATTGTGAATTTTGTCGCTACGTTGGTCGAGTTGAGCTGTGTTGATTATCTTTTTCTCGCCAATTAACATTTGGAATTCTAGGTACTATGGGTCGAAGCCGCTCAGCCGCATCACCGAATCGTCCACGGCGACGCCCAGGCGCGACGTCACTGTTAGATTCTATGCGGCAGTTTGACGATGAGATGCACCAGGCCCGATATAACCGGCTAAAGGATATGCAGTTCATCCCTACAGATCATATTGATCATGACACGCTGGCGAAATACCACATCGACCAACAAGTGGCCGGGTATGTGTCCCTCGGCGGATGGCTCGAATTCTTTCACATCGACGAGCCGGCGTACAAGGAGCTCACTCTGGAGTTCCTTTCCACCTTCGCCCATGAAGAATTTGGCGTGAACGAGATCACATTTCGGACATTCAACAAGGAGCACAAGGTGGACATAGGCGACATCTGTCGGGCAATTGGAGCACCGGTGCGATCTTTCGGGAACCGAGATTTGTATTACAAAGACTATCTTGAAGGCCGAGAGTTTCGACAGGCCTGCTGGGCTGAGATTACACGACCTGGCGAGCCACCATTCAGTGTCAAATCGAAGGCCTCATCGCTCAGGAGTCCAGGATTGCGCTACATTCACCGTCTCCTGACGACCTCGATCACACCAAGGGGCGACTCGCACGACGCGATTGGTCTTCGCGATTTGTTCTACTTAGCCAGGATGCAGCGCGGCCAATAGGTGCACTTAGGGATGGCCCTGAAACACGCCTTTGCTTCCCAAGCCAATGTTCGTAGTTGGGCCTTTTGTTACGAAGGTTGTCAAGGGGCTTAACTTATGGCCAGCAAATCCACCAGAGATGGCGATAGTGGGTGGGCGAAACCTGGTGAACGAGGAGATGATGCTGAAGATGAAGATGTTGATCAAAGCTCCCATCTAGTCCCGCTTGAACAAGGTTTACGTCTGGCACGAGGTTTACCGTGGGCAGACGGACCTCGGCGACGCATTCCCCGAGCCACTAGAAATTGAGGGTGTCGGACCATTCCCGGTTCACCCAGACACTGCCGGACCTGCCCATTCCTCCGGCTACCACGAGGGGGAGTCATCAGGTGTCGCTCCTTACGCGTCAGCCGCAGGACGAGTATGAGCGTCGAAACGAAGAAGCCCACTGCCGCTATCGCGAAGAGCAACACAGATACGAGCTGGCTCTTCAAGCTATGGAAAACGCGATGAAGCATACACAGGAGTCAGTTCGCCTTGCTCAAGAATCGATGGCTCACCTTCGGCTGTGGCCACCATCGCCCCCACCACCATCTTAGTGTCGTTTATTTTGTTATGTTTTTCTATTAGTACTCCTTTTGTGTTGGTCTAGCAATCATGTTACTTGTGATAACTATGACTCATTTTGTGATCTTTTATTATTTCCTCCGTGCGGTTAATTTTCTTTTTAGTGTTTTCAGGAAACGTGACACGAATTCAGAGTACGACTCAAAATATTTCAAAATCAGTTGAAACAACCATGTTCAACTACATCATATGCTCGAGGCAGGACCACGCCATTTTTTTTTCAAGGGAGTCACGTTCTTTTCAACTTCTTTTACCTTCCTTTTATTTATTTTACACGTTGAGGACAACGTGCATCTTAAGTGTGGGGAGGGGGAATTTTGTTTGAATTTTGTTGGAAATTTACGTGACATTTTTTATGACGTGCTGTGGCTATTACATCTATAGAAGTCTGGGATGATTGTTTGCGTTCATCTCGAAGTTGGAGTGCATACTAGGGAGTCTAGTGAGCGATAAAGACATGCATCAGTGATTTAATCTTTTCAGCATGAATAGATATAGTGTTACTTTGAGAGATTCACACACGTAACCCATGTTCCGTTGTGAGAGTTTGAGCTGACGAGCTTTTGCTCATTTTTCTTTGTTGTGTGAGTAGTGCATAATTTACGTCTCTCTAGAACTTGCTCGTTTGATACGCATTGAAATTGCTTTAGAGTGTGTTTTATATGAATATGACGAAGGCATTGGGAAATAAGTCCACGGCCAAAGTTCCCGACCACGCCTGATCACCGTAGTTAACCACTTTGAGCCTAAGCTTATTTATTTCTCAAACCTCGTTGTCATATTTCTCCTTTAGTACTTTGCAGCATAATTGGTCATTCTCAGATAATAATCCCCAAACCAATTTTAGAATAAGGGCAATGTTGATATCTCTCATCTTGCGGATTCCCAAACAACCTCTATTTTTAGGCTGACACACTTGTTCCCATCCTACTAGGCTCATCTTCTTTTCTTCTCAGCTTGACCCCCATAAGAAGCACCTTCTTGTTTTATCGATTGAATCCTTAGTCCCTTTGGAAGGACTGTTGACTGCATATGATAAATCGGGATTGCTGCCAGGACTGATTGGCAGAGAGTTAGCCTACCAGCCATGGATATTTATTCGGGCACCATGAAGCTGCTCTTCTCTGCACTTTTGTCATCACATCGTTGTAAAGTTCTTTCGTGAACCGGCCATGTATGATTGGGGTCCCTAGATAACTCCCAATGTCATCAATTAACTGCACTCTCAAGGCCTCCCTTAATTTTCTAGCTTTCGAATTCTCCGTATTAGGGGAACAATATATGATGGATTTCTCTTTGCTAATTGTCTGCCCGGAGTACTTACAGAATTCTGCCACTGTGTCATTTATTACCCGGATCTGATATGGATTTGCCTCGGCGAAGAGGATTAGATCATCGGCAAAGAAAAGGTGCGAGATTTTAAGGTTCTTGCTACCAAATGTCATCGGTTTCCATTGTCCCTCTTTTAGAGCATCGTTTATTGCCTGGGAACGGTTCTCCATGCACAACACAAAGATGTAGGGGGATATTGGATCCCCTTGGTGGACCCCCCTCGAAGGTTTAAACTTGCTTCCAGCCTTCCCATCCCACCTAACCTTATCATACGCCTTAGCTAGATCGATCTTGATTGCCATCCACCCCTTCTTCCCTTTGGCACTTACCATGTGAGTGGATCATTTCTTCCGTAATTAGGATATTGTCTATTATATTTCTGCCTGGAAGGAAACTAGATTGGGTTTGCTGAACCAAGGTTGACATAATCCCTTTAAGCCGGTTAGTAATCACCTTTGTGATAATCTTGATGCTTACATTGATGAGACTAATAGGTCTCATATGTTGGAAGCTCTCCGGAGTAGTGGTTTCAGGTCCTTTAAAAAAGAAAGGACTTATGCTCAATAGCTAATCGAGTCGTATACAAGGACAGAGTCCAGGTCTATAGTTTCGTTTTTTTATTAGAGTATGGCGGCGTGCGGCCCAAGGGAGTCACGGTACCTTTAAGGAATAGTATTGAAAGAGTGCCATCCAGTCAAGTGGTTGAAAGGGCAAATCCCATCTCTAAGTCTGTTGGAGTGGTTTTCGATGTCATCCATACATTGTGAGGTCCTCGCTGGTCAAGGTCCCTATTTTTCTTTATCATACCAATATGTATCATCTGATTCGGATGTACCTTCTTTCTTCTTCTTTGTATGAGTCTCAGGGACATCTCTTATCTAAGTGACATCTTGGATCGGTTGAAAGAGAAGCAGTTGTCGGAAGAACTTCTGTAAATCCGGTCTTTGAAAGAATAGTTTTTCTTTGTATTGCAAGATTAAGGGCTTTGAGTTGATAAAAATGTGAATAAGGTTTCTATATATCCCAAAGGAAACTACCTAAAAGGGGGGTGAGGGATTAAACCCCAGGGGATCTTCTGCTATCGAGTTATGCCCTTTGGAGTAAAAGAGAGTAGCCCCTGCTATTAGTGTCTTTCTGAGTAGATTTTCCCGTTCTTGCAATAAGGGTTCTTGTTTGTCTTTCTGGTGTGATCTTATCCGGTGCTTTAGACGGCTTTCGTCGATACGTGCTAGTTCCAGCTACTAACTAGCAAAGCAGTAAGTCACACACGAGTATGGACAGCTGTTCTTTTCAAAGCAGAATCTGGTTAGAGATCTCCGGTAATACTCCAACCAATCTGGTGGAGTTATGAAGGTTCCTTATTGAATTGAGTTCTATAAATCGAGTATTCAAAAGTATTGTTACTAGCTACCTATTCCATTTCCCTGGCTCAAAAGAAGGAGAGAGAAGATTCCGTTTTGAATGTTAATTTCATTCGTAGACGTTGGCGAATTGAACGAATGCCTGTGATGGTTCGATCTACATCAGACTAAAGGGGGCAGGTCCTACTATACTATAAGTAGGCGTCAAAAAGAAGGAAAGAAATCTTAAGGAAAGAGTTCATTTAAAATGTTACTAAATAAAAGGTAGGATCTCAGTTCGTTTGCAGCAAAAGGAACTATATCAGTAAAAAGGCGGTGGATGAAATGACTGCTTCTCTTTCTGTGTGCTCATAGCATACCCATCATTTTACGAGTTTCCGTACACAGCGGAATACAGAATGGATAGAAGTGCTGTAACAGCAATTGTAGAATAAAGAAAATCATTAGCTCTAGCAGGAGTGGAAACATGAGCAACATTAGCAAGCTCTTAAAGCTTCTCCTTAACCATAAGGTTCCACCAGAATTCCTTACTTTTAGCTCTCAAAAGACTCACTACCATGAAAATACTTAGACTCCCGTTCTCCTGCTCTGGTTTATATTAAGTCAAATTAAGGAATAACTCTTTCACTCGGAGCTTTCTCCTTCTCCGCGGGATTGGTTCTAGCCTAGGGCAAGTCCCTTAGGCGACCATGAGAACAAGTCCCTGTATTCTCTTTTACACTCAAGTAATCCAACCTGTTCTCTTCCTTTTCTTTATAGTGTGGCGCTTTTCCCTCAAAGCTGGAACAAGGGTGTTTGGACTATTTTATTGCATTCAATTAATGTAGTTATCTTAGTCTTGCTGTGATATTAAGTAGCCTTGGGCTTAATTGTAATTAGTCATAGTATAGGGCTACTTATGTAAGTATACCAACATGGTTGGTATATATAATGACTCTAAAGCTTGCTTTAGAGTGATCACTTCATTTGTAGTAAATTCATTTTCGAAATTGTGCTAACTTGGAGAGAACGAAACTTGCTTAACAAGGAAGAGTTACCACGAGGCTTCGACGATAAATTCCGAAAGGTAATTCTTAATCCGTTCTTCGTTTTCTCGAATTCACGACGTGAGTTGATCCGTGTTGGATAAAAAAAGGACCTAACAATTGGTATCAGAGAAAAGCGTGTTAGGATTTGAATTGAAATTAGGATCGAATTTTGGAAATCTGAAAAAAATAATTCGCGAGTTATTGTTCATCGCGGAAAATCACTATTCAACGAGAGGCACTGTTCATCGCTGAATTTCGAACTGATTTTTCATAAATGGACTTGTTTTGCTTTTATTGAGGTTCGATTATGCGTTTCTAATATGTCTGAGTTAAACTTTGGATGATCGAACCAAAATTTTAGCGAATTTTGAAAATCTGATCGAAATTGTTCTTTGGAGCTTCATTCTGATTTTTCTAAAACTGGACCGATTTTACTTGGATCATGCTGAATTGAGTGTTTGTTCTTGTCAATTTCGTGATTTCGATCGATTACCCGAACTTTGGTAGACTGATTCGCTGTTTTTGTTCAAGTTTGTGATAATATGTTTTTCGTGTTCTTCGTGAAATTCATCAAATTCTGGAAAAATTCATCATGTTTTGCTTTTTTTATGGTTTGATTATGTGTTAGAACTGTTATTCTACGATTTTCGATCAAAACCCATGCTTAATCTGCATTATTAATTGTTCTTAGTTGAATTCTGAATTTTCTGCAAGTGTTCGTAAGCTTCAGTAAAGATTTGCAACACTACTGTTTGAAATTAGTTATCATCAAGAAATTGATTAAATCAATTTTACGATCGAAAATAATAATCCATCGAAAATAGCTATTGATCGCAAAAGTATGATCTTAGTCTGCTACAGTAAATGAGCGAATAAAATAGCAATAGAAAACAGTATGTTACTTACGATCGAAAAACTTTGATTTGTCGTATGTGATCGAGAAATAAATACTATTCACAATGAAAAGCACCTTGTAATCATGATTGAGAAACTACTCCGTGTGCTTATGATCGAAAACTTCTTAAATGCTAAAAGACAAAAATTTTGCATATCATTACATAATCAATAGTCATCATCGCACAATCAATTTTGTAGGCGTTACACATCATCGCAAACAATTGGAATAGCTATCAAAATTTTTTTCACATTCTCCAATGATGTACACTTGAATTGCTTACCAGACCTAATCATCCTTTATAGTCAGTACACATCATCGAGAAACTCTTATGCACGTGATAGATTAATTTTATTTTTATAGAATAATTCTCTTATGCAGACAATCGAAAATCCGTTTTATGCATAGCTACAAAACTTAGTCATCATTTACTAATCATTGCACATCATATATTCATCCTTATCACATCGTTGCTACAATAGAAAATTCTCAGCAATCGAGAAACTCGTTGTTCTTTGAAAACTATGTTCTAAAGCTATCGAAAACTATTCTCTAAAGCGGTCGAAAAACTTTTTACTCTAATCGAATATCTTCTACATTCGAAAATTTTATTCAACACCAAACAGTTTTTTGATACTAAACATTTTCGATATTAAATAGTTTTCGATACCAAATTTTGTGATACTAAACATTTTCGATCCCAGAACTTTTCGATACATAACATCAAACACTCGACAAATATTAAACATACTCATTCCAAAACAGTATCACACAAAATATTTTCAGAACTTAATTAGCAAATTATAGAAAAAGCTTTTGGTATATACTCTTAGATTTTAAATCAAATTTTATTAACCAAAACCTTTTCGAAACTGAAAATTTTAAAAGCCAAACATTTTAATCAGTATTGAAAAAAACTCAAGTCCACAAAAACACGTAAGGATCCAAATATCCAACATAATTTTAAAATAAATAAATAAAAATTTTAAAAACCAAAATGGACACCTACCCAATTACTCGATCTGATGACACTAGCTCCGACGACTTTAGCTCCGACATTGATGAACAACTGAAGGAGTTTGGGCGTCAACTACGATTAATTGAGAAGGACTTAAAGAAGAAGTCCACAAAGACCAAGTCACGCTCAAAGAATCAAGATACTACAAATTCCGAACAAAAGACGCATATGGCTTTGGCTCACGAAGATGAAACTAACACATCCTCTAAGGATGCAGTGATTTCTAACTCTACATTGTTGAACATGTTAGAATCCTTACAAACTAGGTATACTAACATGAAAAATGATCGGAAAAGTACAAGAGAGTTAGAGGACAAATTAACTAAGTCTAAGGAGGAATAGCTAGTCTCGAATATAAGCTTTGGAGCTCTAGTGCGAAAATTGAAGAATTATCTAAGAGCACCAATATTAGCGAGACTAAGTATATTCCCTTAAAGAAACATAGGTCGATAGTAAAAGAATTAGAGGACAGGCTAGACAACAACCATAAATGTCTACTTAGGAATCTGGACGAGAAAAGTCTTCTTAAATGTAGACTAGAAGGTATGAGCAAAAAGGTCACTAGTCTAAAAGCCGAAATAGATAAATCTAATTCTAAGAATAGTGAATTAAGAAAGAGTCTAGACACCTGTCAAGCCGAGAAGAGCACTGCTCAAAATAACTATGCTTTCTTAAGAGAAGAACGTGGGAAGCTCTATTCTAAGATTAATCAATTAGAAAAATCTTCTTGCGATTTCTAAGACCAAGGAAGCATAATCTCGTCATTCTGAAAATTCTTCTTCTGTCGATATACCTCCTATTCTTAAGAAAATAGAGGATTTAAATTCTACATTAGAAACAGAAAGAAAGAATTTTGAAGCGGAAAAGAATGCGCTTTTATTGGAAATATCTAATCTCAAAGCTTCCTCACAAGAAAAGTTAATCTTTTAGCAGGTTAAGAAAGAGAAAGAGGCTTTGAGCGCCAATAGATCAAATACTCCAATTTCTAAAGCCGTTACTTCTACATGTTCGTTAAAGCCTATCAATTTTAGAAGTACAACTTTGAAAGTGGCTCTTCATCTACCAAGAAACTTTATCACGAAAACAATTCAAGCTCTAGCGCACAAACTTCATCGTGTGTTTCAAATGATTCTACTAATTTTTCACTTAAAGAGCCTAGACTTGAAAATAATTTTCAAAATTCTTATTCTCATGTGAAAAATGTGCATTCTCCACGTAGGAATTATGACAGTTCTACTTTACATGCTTATCACTCTATTTGCTTGTATTCTTACATAAAGTATCCAGTCAATATTCGTTCCGAAAGCATTTATTACGACTAGGTACCGAGAAGACCATTACAAGTACACATTCTAGGAGCACATATTCACATGCTAGAATTACTTATCCGTGTAAAATCAAGCAAAAATGGATTCCTAAGTCGGATATCAAGTCACAAAGTCCTAGTCAAATATGGACTCCTAAGACTATATCTTCGACCAACTTAAGCTCACAATCTAATTTTATACGATTTACGACTAACTCGTTTTCTGCTAATAAGGGAGGACCCATACGAAAATGGGTACCAAAGTCCCGATAGTTTTGCAGATTCCCCTCATGTATGGTACTTCGATGATAGTTGCTCCACATACATGATCAAGGGCGAGCGGCAGAGCAACTACAACAAATCCCTACCTAAGCGACAAACTCGGTGATGAAATTCCTTACACATTTCCTTTAAAATTTAGGATGGGAAGGCGTCAGACGAAGGGGGGAAAAAGAAAGGCCTTTTCTGGTCCCCCCCTGAGCCGGGGGGTAGCAGTGGCTATTGGTACTTCCAACGAAGTCAACTTAGATAAGGTTCTAGCTATGGTATCCTCTCTTTAAAGTCGAAATCGACACTATTAATTTTATTAGGGATTACAATTTGGTACATTATGCATCTGAGCTGAAATGTTAAGTGCCAATTTTTTTTTTCAAACATTTATAATGCATTTTACGCATATAGCTATAAAAATAATAATAATAATAATAATAATAATAAAAACAATAATGCATTTTTTAATTTTTTTCTCATGCATCTTCATTTTTAAAAAAAATACAAGAAATATAATAAAAATAAAAATATTAAAAAAAATTCATGCATTTTTACTTAATTTTTTTTCTTTGTTTCCATATCATGATCATATCTGTTTCTTCATAAAAAAAATATTAATAAATAAATGACAACAAAAAAATATATAAAACACATACAACGTTTTTTTTTCATGCATTATTTTGAAAAACAAACTTAAACTTAAACAAAAACAACGAAAAATGGGGAGTGACGATTACTCGATCTACTTTGATTTGTTCACAAATATCTTTCCTTGATATATGACTGGTTATTTGCTTATAGAGCTGTCAAACGGGCCCACGGCCCGGGGGCCCGCCCCGCCCCGCCCCACCAAAGTGGCGGGGCGGGCTCTAATTTTCTAGGCCCGCCCTGAGCAGGCATGCCCGCGCGGGCCGCGGGCTTTGGCGGGGCGGGCCCGGCGGGCCGCGGGCAAGCCCACTGAGAAAATAATATTATATTAATTTTTTAAAATATAAGATTTATAAATAAACTATGATTATTTTTATATATTTTAGCTATAATTGGTAATTAATAACATAAATAAATTAATATTAAAAAAGTTTATAAAATTAGATATTTTTTCCAACTTAAATTCTTTATTTTTGTTTATTTTTTACTATTTTTATATTATTGTTTCCAAATTTTTTTATTATTTTCTCTTAGTTTTATTATTTTTTATTTTTTTCTTACTTAATTTTTTTTTTAAATTGGCGGGCTAAGCCCGCCCGGCCCGCTACCCGCACGCAGGCGGGGCGGGCCTTAAATTTCCTGGCCCGCCAGGAGGCGGGCTTACCCGCGCCCGCCCTGCCAATGGCGGGCTTTGGCTGGCTACGGGCCGGCCCGCCCCGTCGGCCCGTTTTGACAGTACTATTTGCTTAATATTGTCTGTCTAGTCACATTGTTTTGTTTAAAGGTCACTCGTTTGTTCCACTAGACACAAAGCCACATCATATATGTGAGATTTTGAGCCTTATCATTTTTTTGGGAATTTGTCCTTGAGCGAGTCACACACAAATGCTTGTCTTAACTTGTATTTCTTGGCCTCATACTCGCCTTGCGTTAGATTGTTAGGAAAATGATTAGGGCACGTAGGAAAATTCCTCACTTGGCCAAAATCAAAATATCATCCTTGAAATTATTCATCTAGTCATCCCTTTTGAGCCTTCTCCGATATCCTTTTCTTCATTGTATCCCGATCAAGCCTTCAACCGTAATTCATAAATTTTGGAGGGTTGCATAACGAGAAAAGGAGGGGGAGAAAAAGGCGACGAAAGAAAAAGAAGAAAATGATGACAAAAGGAGGTGGAAAACGCACACGAGGAATGCTCAACGCACAATAAATAGTCCAAAAGAACATGCTTTCCTAATTATTGAAATCTTCTAGAAATCATAAGAAGAGGGCATGGATCTTGCTGTTCTCCTTCGATAATCTCGTATACTCGTCAGAACGGCTGGAAGAGGAGCACCACGAAGTGAACTTCTCCAACGATAATCCGGTCTTATATCGAGACAACGAGAAGAGGAGCACGGCCTTGGGTTCGAATTCCATAACTGTGAACTTCTCGAAATCGATAATCTTTGAAAACTCTCTAGAGATTAAAAGAAGAGGAGCACGGTATAAATCCGAGAATCAACAAGAAGAACTTCGCCTTAGATAATCTCTCAGCGTCGTAGAGAAGCGGAGATTCAGCTTGAGCAAGTGTAGAATAATATGAAAACGTTTAAGGATGGAAAAGAAAATATCGGTCAAGAGGACGACGAAGAAAAGGAAGAAGATCTTTAGTCCACAATTCCTAAATATTTTCGTTCCCTTCTAAGTCAGAACCAAAATACTAAATCCCTAAGTCCCTTTGATTCCGAATCGACGGTCTCTCTCTCGGTGAAATGATTAAAAGCGCCTTGATAGCAGGTTAATTGATATAATTTTGCTTGTGTTGACATGAGTGATATATCCAGTATATAATTCCCATGATAAAAATAATTGAGTGCTAGAGCGAACCTCGTCAGAGTTGTCGAAATGGATCACTCTATGAACTTAGGACTTTAGCTTGACAACATGACTTGACGGCAAATTATTATTCTATGTGTCATGTGAAATATTTGCGTGGACATGATCAAAGTGCGTAATCTGACCCCAAAACAAAATAAAAATAGGGGAAAAATAAAAAAATAATAATAAATATAAAAAATCGTATAGTGTTGTTTCAAATTTTTCTTTACTTTTATTTTTCTTGGCATAGTTTTTATATTTTTCATGCATTTTTTCTTGTATTTTTGCAATTATTTTTCACTTTGCATTTTTCTTATGCATGAAGATTTCGCACATTTTCAAATGCAATGCACATGCATTGGCACAGAATTGTTTAAAAGCGAATGATTACTTGCTTATATGCTTAGGCAAATTTTAGTATGCATGCTTAGGAGTTCATGCATATATGCTGAAATAATTACATACTTTTCTACTCGTTGTGTCATATGTGTTACATTCTCATATGCATATCTTCGTGAATATGTATATCTTTGCGAAATTGTTAAACACCATATGGGCACTACTTGAGGGGGAGTCATGATTCTTAGTGGGCGAAAACATGAATTAAGGGGGAGAATGAAAAATTACTCGATTACTTTGAAATTACTCCGTTATATGTTTCCAATGAGCATGAATTGAGGGGGAGTAATATGAATTCAAGGGGGAGTAATTTTAACTGTTATAATTCATGTTTATGCTTTTAGAGTGTACTTTAGAATCATGAACTCTCCTTGAATCTTTTTAAACGACTCAATCCTCGGGGGAGCTTTTAGTGATTTCAGGTGTGTGAAGTGGACGCTGTTCAAGAAGATCATCCAACCATCACTTCGAACTCTGCTCTCGTCTGGCGAAACGGAGAAGATGGCTAAACCCCGAGCCTCTCCTCGACTTTCTAAAGCCCCTTGCTTCCGGAAGAAGAAGCAAGGACCGAGGACCGAACGACACGTGATTCAAGCTGCATCAATGACCGAAGTTGCCAACCGTGTCCACCTCTCCGAACCTCACATCGGACTCCTCGATCTCAACACATGGTTGACCAGAATAGGGGGAGTTTCGAGTTTCGTGTGCCTTCAATGGGAGAAATGGAACGCGGACTTTCGAAAATCCGGCAAGAACTTCTTACATCTTACGGCATTTAGGAGAAGAACTTCAAAAGAATATTCGAAGAAAAAGCCGATGCCTAGAAGACCTGTGAGCTTGAAGATTTTCTACAGAGGAGATTTCGAGGACTCGAGGACTCTTTCCATTGCTAGACGAAGATAACCCCGCAATGTTGAAAATTGAATACAAAGGGGGAGATTGTTGGGACTATTTTATTGTATTCAATTAATGTAGTTATCTTAGTCTTGCTTTGATATTAAGTAGCCTTGGGCTTACTTGTAATTTGTCATATTATAGGGCTACTTATGTAAATATACAAACCTGGTTGGTATATATAGTGACTCTAAAGCTTGCTTTAGAGTGATCACTTCATTTGTAGTAAATTCATTTTCGAAATTGTGCTAACTTGGAGAGAACGAAACTTGCTTAACAAGGAAGAGTTACCATGAGGCTTCGACGATAAATTCCATAAGGTAATTCTTAATCCGTTCTTCGTTTTCTCGAATTCACTACGTGATTTGATCCGTGTTGGATAAAAAAGGACCTAACAAAGGGCTTCCCACCCGGACTGATTAAGAACTTGGCCCGAGAGTGCTCTCTGTCCGGCATGAAGTAAGCCAAGTTCAGTGATCACAACAATATCATAAGAAAAACATCGATTTACATCAACCAACGACGATGAAGGATAAGGGAAAGAAGCGGAGTTCATGGATTAGGATTGATACAACGAAGAGTGGAACTGGAGAGGATTGAAACCCTTTTCTTTTACTCGCATTTCCGATGCCATAACAAAAACAACAGCACTTTCCTTTATCTCCCTATGAGTACTCCCTTTCCGAAACCCCTCAAGCTACTCTGACTAGAGCGCGGTTCCTTTGGCAACCTACCCTTCGCTACAAAGATGTAAACTCACGAGCATTAGAGGTTATTATCTTAGCAATAGTGTCTCTACCCATGATGAATTTAAATTATTGGTGCCTCAAAATTGGATATAATTAACATGTTTTTATTTATTTATTTTTTAATATGAATTTTTCAAGGTATATGCGTGCGACGCAATCTACGAATTAATCTAGTTTTTAATCTATTTCTTTCAAATACCGCAAATCTATGACGATCTAAGTTTATTTTATAACACCTCCGGAGCTAATGAAACTATTTTAGTAAAATTTAATTGTCTTAATTCCCGGGGGATTGCACCAAAAATTCGAGTTCCTTTTGGATGTTTTCTTGATCAATCACAACTGCAGCATTATCATCATATCTTATTATCATACCGCTATCACGTTTGAGTTCTTTACAGGTACGAACAATTACAGCTCTGACTACTTCTGATTTTTCTAGGGGCATATTTGGTACTGCTTCTTTGATCACAGCAACAATAACATCACCAATATGAGCATATCGGCGATTACTAGCTCCTATGATTCGAATACACATCAATTCTCGAGCCCCGCTATTATCCGCTACCTTTAAATGGGTCTGAGGTTGAATCATATCGATTTTTTAGTCTATTCTTTTAATGCTAATGCAAAGGATGAAGAAAATAAAAGAAATACTATTTGTCTAAAATCACAAACCTGCAGTTTTGTTTCCTCCCCAATACTAATTTCTCTTGGTTTTACTATCCCGAAATAATAAATTGAGTTCGTATAGGCATTTTGGATGCTGCTATTAAAATAGCCCTTCTAGCTATATTTTCGGTTACTCCACTCATTTCATATAGTATTCGTCCTGGTTTAACAACAGCTACCCAATATTCGGGGGATCCTTTTCCCGAACCCATACCTGTTTCAGCAGGTCTTACTGTAACTGGTTTGTCGGGAAATATATGGACCCATATTTTTCCACCACGGCGTGCATTTCGTGTCATTGCTCGCCGACCTGCTTCAATTTGTCGAGATGTGATCCAAGCAGGTTCAAGTGCTCGAAGAGCATATTTACCGAAACTAATATGATTACCTCGATAAGATATTCCCTTCATTCTTCCTCGATGTTGTTTACGGAATCTAGTTCGTTTGAGGTTATAGTAGATGGTTGTTTTGGAATTCCATCTCTACTACAGAACTGGACGTGAGAGTTTCTTCTCATACAGCTCCTCGCGAATAAAAGGATTCAAAATGGAATTGGAATTAATTCGAATAGATATTAGAACATTTTTCGAATTTTTTTTTAATTCATAATAGTTTTTTTTGAAGGTTCTAATAAATCGTTAGTTTCTTTTGTTTGTTCCGAATAAAAAAAAAGAAAGTTTTCGCGGGCGAATATTTACTCTTGCATCTATTTCAGCCGTAGCACTTGTTTGTGACTTCTGAGAATAGTCGAATTTATTTTCGGTTCATTTCGCCATCCCGAGTCTTGAATCAACAAGATTCATTTGTTGAAAAAAATCTTTTGTATTCACAGGTTACATCGTTCCCACCGCTTCGTATTTAATGGTTAGGTCAGAATTCTACAACGGAGCTCATAATCCAATTTATTCTTAATTCAATCTTCTTAGTCTTTATTGGCTCGAAGCTCTTTCTTTATTTCTTTTACAAGAGGGATTTTCATTATGGATGAATGAATTAGTATTGATGCTTTATTACACTGTCTTTTGTGAGATAACCCGTAGACCTTACAAATTGGAATTCTATATCATCAAGATTCTTTTTCTTTCTTTCTCTCATCCTTCCATTTATCCACACTTTTTTCTTTATTTTCCTTTCAACTTAGAATTCAAGTTTGTTCAAAAAAAATTCAGTTGCTACAAAGATATGATAAATCGGTCATATCTTCACTGGTTTTTCTGATCCAGATAATACGAAGTGATGAATTGGTTTTGATACTGCGGGTTGGTCTTTTTTGAATCCTAACCCTAAAAAAAAACCAACGAGTCACACACTAAGCATAGCAATTATATTATTTCTATCAAAAAAAAAGGTCAATCTAATTTTTATTCAACCCTATAAAATTAAGAATTAGAATTGTTTGCTTTGATTGGCTAGAAAAAAATGAACCAGTTTACCTTTTTTTATTCTATCAATGGGCTAGAAGGGAAAACGAATGGAAGTTTTAATTTTGATGCCTAAGACTCCATAGATAGTCCGAACTGTATAGCAACAATAATCAATTTTAGCTCGAATGGTTTGTAGGGGAACCCTACCTTCTCTGATCCATTCGACCCGTGCAATTTCTTTTCCGTCGATACGCCCTGCAATTTGGACTTTAATTCCTTTTGTATCTGTTTGTTCAGTTAATTCAATAGCCTTTTTCATTGCTTTTCGAAATGAAACTCTATTCTTTAATTGTCCGGCTATAAATTCCGCAAGAATATTAGGGTTTCCGTAAGGTTTTGCTATTTTTGTGATAGCAATGTTAAGTTTTCGGTTCACATAATGAAATTCTTTTTGTAGATTCATCTGTAATTCTTCGATTCCTCGCGGTTTACGAATAATTTTGGGAATCTCATAAAGATTATGATCTGGATCAAATCTATTCTTTTTTGAATCTCTATTCGAGCAATTCCCTCGCTGCCAGAGGGTATACTCATAATTTTTTGTACATAATTTTTGATAAAATCTCTTATTTTTTTATCTTTCTGTAGACCCTCAGAATAATTTTTTGGTTTTGAAAACCAAAGGGAATGATGATTTTGGGTTGTACCAAGTCTGAAACCAAGTGGATTTATTTTTTGTCCCATACTACCCCACTACTATACACATCATGATATACCATAGTTGTCTTTTTCCATCTGAGTTTTTCTAACGAATAGAACTCTACATATTCATAGTCATCTAAAGATATGTCTTTCACTACAATAGTTATATGACATGTGGTTCTTTTTATTGCATGACTACGGCCTCGAGCTCGAGGTTTTAATTTCTTCGTGGTAGTACCCTCATTAACCTCAGCTTTAATAATTACTAAACTGGCTTTATTGGAACCCGTATTGTAACTAGCATTTGCTGCTGTAGAATAAACCAATTTAAAAATGGGATAACATGCTCTATAGGGCATGAGTTCCAATATCATAAGTGTTTCTTCATAGGAACGTCTGCGAATTTGATCAATTACTCTTCTTGCTTTGTTAGCGGATAGAGGTATATGTCGATCTAAAGCGTATACTTCGGTTTGTTCTTCTTTATCTGTAGCATAAGGTTTCTCTCCTACTAATGAATCATAAGTATCTATCCATATATTTTTTTAAGATTAACGACGGGATCTATTATCGCTTTTTGAATGTCCTCGAAAAGTTAAAGTAGGTACAAATTCTCCCAATTTGTGACCTACCATACGATCTGTTATATAAATAGGCAAATGCTCCTTACCATTATGGATAGCAATCGTATGGCCGATCATTGTGGGTATGATGGTAGATGAACGGGACCAAGTTACTATTATTTCTTTTTCTGCTTTTTCATTAAGCTTATCGATTTTTCTTAATAGATGATTAGCTACAAAAAGAATTTTTTTTAGTGAACGTATCACAACTTACTCCTATTTTTTTTCCAAAGACGAATAAAGAAATTCAATTTTGTCGCCTATTTACTACGACGACGAAGAATCAAATTATCACTATATTTGTTTCTTTTTCTACTTTTTCTTCCAAGTGCAGGATAACCCCAAGGGGTTGCGGGTTTTTTTTACCAATTGGGGCTCTCCCTTCCCCACGCCCATGGGGATGGTCTACAGGGTTCATAACTACTCCTCTTACTACAGGACGCTTACCTAGCCAACGCTTGGATCCGGCTCTACCCAAACTTTTCTGGTTCGCGCCAACATTCCCCACTTGTCCGACTGTTGCTGAGCAGTTTTTGGATATCAAACGGACCTCCCCAGAAGGTAATTTTAATGTGGCCGATTTGCCCTCTTTTGCAATCAGTTTCGCTACAGCACCCACTGCTCTAACTAATTGTCCACCATTTCCAAGTGTGATTTCTATGTTATGTATGGCCGTGCCTAAGGGCATATCGGTTGAAGTAGATTCCTCTTTTTGATCAATCAAAACCCCTTACCAAACTGTACAAGCTTCTTCCCAATCATACGGCTTTCTGGATGTAGATGATGATATCTATACAGATGGATCTTATATATGGTACAATGAAGTACCGCATGGGTGGATATCTATATGAATATGAATCCAAACCCGCCGAATCACTCATGGTATGATCTTATACATCCTAGGTCTTCCCGTTCCGTCATCTGGCTAATGTTCTTCATGTGGCATTCAGACCGAATGACTCTATGAAATTACGTCGATATTGCCACATATTATGGGTAACGTAGGAGACATCTCTATTTTTCCACGGGGAACCTTTAGAATTCCCACTGCTTAGCTTTCAATTCGCCTCTGACCATCAAATGAAATGTGAATAAACCGTTCTCCTCTCTTTGAAAGAAGGGGCGCTTCCGATTCTGTCGGTGCTTGAAACAATTTTGTCTTCTCCATATTACTATATCTCTAGAGTCAATAATTTTATATGAGGAACTACTGAACCCAATCACTTGCTGCCGTTACTCTTCAGTTTTCTATTGAGGTCTATCCTGTAGAGGTTTATTCCGATTAAGCTTCCTTCCTACTAATCTGGAAGTTTTTTTAGATACAAGGAAATGATTCAGTTCCAGAGTTAAAGATCGTAATCCTCAAACAAGCAATCGAAACGATTCTTGAGCATCCTCTGGAGTAGATATTGTTCCTCCAATAATAGTAGTGCCAAGTACTTCTTGGCGTGCTCTAATATGATCCGATTTATAAGTAAGCATCTCTTGTAAAATATTAGCAACACCAAAACCTTCTAAGGCCCGAACCTCCATTTCTCCTACCCGTTGTCCTCCTTGTTTGGACCTTTTTACATCAATTAAGTATTTAGGGACCCAATTTAGGTATTTTACCCGAAAATTTAAGTACTTTTCTTGGACTGAAAGTGAGTTGCGAGAAAGAAGTATTTTGTATGTTGGTGATGAACAATGAAACTACTTTGTGTGATATTTGATGAAAAGGTACCAATTTAGTGTTAGATGTCACACTACTATCTGCTTGTATTTTTTGCTCCGAATGTTGTATTTTCCTTCCCAAATTAAGTATTTAAAGACTTGGTGGGTCGATTTGGTTTAGAGTGGTGGTGCGGTGTGTGATGTGGGTTGTTTGGGTGCGTGGTGCGGTTCGACCTGCTCCAGCGCCTGAGCCTTATTCTTCACCTTCACCTTGGCCACTCGTTGATGTCCTAGGCCTTTTCTCCCCTTCATGACGATCCTGATCATCTGGATCGTCATGTCGACGTCGTGTGCGGGAGCTTTGGCCTCGGCAAGACTGAGTAGGTGGCTCAGGGTGATCCACGAGATGCGTATAGAGAGGTTCTTCCTGAGGCATTCGGGTGGGAAGGCCGATAAGGCGGGCGAGAAGGATGTAGTGAAGCTGGGTAATGGGAATTGTGTATGGATTGATGAGGATTGAGGAGTCTGCGAGTGGGTCAGCGGGAGTGGGTTGTGGGGTTGAGTGTGTTGGTGCTGAAGGGCCCTCGGAGACGGGGGCTTTCCCAGTGTTGCGCTGGGACGTCTCGATGGCAGTGAGCATTTTCTCCATCATTTTGTCCTCTAGTGATTTGATGGCTGCAGAGAGCGCGGTCTGGAACTGGGCTTCAGTCACGAACAGGAAGGACGCCTCCGTCGAAGAAGGACCAGGTCGACTGATGTCGCCAGTTATCAACCCTTGAGCAGACACCAGCTCCTCAGGTTGGCTCACAGTCACTTGAGGTTGTGACTGTTCGAGACTTCCACCCAATCTCTATGGGCTCTTCGAGCACGCCGACATATATGGGCACTCCACTTGCAGTGTTTCCACTGGGGCCTCTTGTTCCAACTCTTCTGCCACAACATCAATCAACGTGGCATCGTTGTCAGGGATTTGCACGTCCTGAGTTGGAGGCTCCTGCTCTAGCTCCTGGGCCACAACATCGATCAAAGTGTCATCAGGGCTAGAGTGTTGTTGTTGTTGAGGGCTACCTGCGAAGTCTGTCGGGGGCCCTCTAATCATCTGTTCCGTCAGATGATTCTCCTGGCAGAACATTTGGTATTCGGCTCCCGTGGGGTCGGCGAGCCTTAACAACTCGAACGGTATGGCCATTGATGGCTGGTCCAAGTCTGTTAGTTTCGGGTTGTGAAAAAATTTGAGCCTTGGTACATTCTGCTCGTACAACTCCATTTCTTGTCTAATGATAACGGAGAACCACCGAGCGTACGGCACATTCTTCGATCGTTTGGTCTCCTTCTGTCGGATTTGCTCGGCTAGATCATTCCAAATCAACTGAGCGGAATCGTAGTTGAGAGAGAAGGAGATTCCATGGAAAATCCACAGAATGTTGCCGTTGCCTTTGTCGAAGCCGGCGTGCTTTGGCGATAGGCACTCATTGATAATGCCAAAGAGCGTCTTCCAAGGATGTGGGATCCCGTTGCTCTTAACTTGAGCTAATTTGGCCAGTGGAGGTCGGTATCCCATTTGAAGGAAGTCTTGCACCAGCTCCGCATCAGTTGGAAGGGGGTCATAATTTTGGCTGAGAAGGAGGTCGAGAAGAAGTCTGAACTCATTCTTGCTCATGCAGACGTGCCCCGTCCCTACAACCGTTGTAAAGTGGTACGCCCCGTCCATGATGAGGCTCTTAATCATCCCCCAAAACTGCTGGAGGTAGACCATCGGCACAGAGGCTATCACCGTGAGAGCATGCCACAAGGGATTGCCTTGTAGTATAGACACCATGATCTCGTCCGGACACCTAAATGTGGTCAGGTTGAGTTGGAAATTGGTGTCGTGTACGTTGAGGTATAGGGCCTTCTCATAGATGTGATTGTAAGTAGAATAATGATCCATCTGAAATACAAATGTAAGTCATTAGCTAAATTTAAATTGAGTCGAAATTCAAATTTATCAAACCATAATGATGAGGCAATTTATAGCATGTTTGATAAAATTGTAATGGAAATATAAAGTCACATATAGGTCATATAGAGTGAACTATGAAGAAATCATTTCATTTCGACATAAGCGTGTAAGTCTTATAAGATTTTTCGAAAATTTTTCTAAGTGTTCAAGCACTGTTCACCCCGTGCTTTTTGTCGCGCGAGAATTTAAATTCTCAATGAAATCGCCTAAGTGTGATTTCGAATTAAATCTGCGTGTTAATTTGCGATCGAAAAATTTTATTCACTATTGATAGCAACAGTGAGACTTAGAAAATTTTTTTAAGTGTTTGGACTTAAGATACGGTACTGTAGCCGAGAAATTTTACGATCGAGAAAAATTTCTGTGTAAATTTACGATCGAGAAATTAGACTTCTGAGTAAATTTACGATCGAGAAATTTTTCATGCGTGAACAAAATTTTTCGTAGTGAAAGTTCTCAAGCGAGAAAGTATTTCGATTTTCTCGTTGTGAAATTTTACGACCGAGAAAATTATCAATGAGAGACTAAGTCAAACATCGAGAAAATTTTCGATCGATCAAAATTGTCTCTACGTGTTTTTACGATCGAGAAATTTTATCGTCGAAAAATGTACTTTATCGCCGCTAAAATTTTCGACCATGAATCAAAACTGAAATCGAAATAATTGTTTTCGACTGTAAGTTCTGCGCTCGAAACAAAATTGCACCTATTTTATCTATTCCTCTCATTAATATTTCGCTCGCATAAAATCAAAATTACATTTCTCGATTGTAAGTGATATTCGATCTACGTTATTTATCTTATTGACTAAGTCAAAATGTTTAGCGCTCGAAACTCTTTTACGATGCAAACAGTAACTTAATCAAATTGAGATTCAATTTGTACTGTTTGCGATCGAAAAAGTTCTTTGACGCCTTTAAATGTTGAAAAACTCAGTTTAGTCTTATCTTTTAATCGACCTATAATAACGCAGAAAATCGAAACAAGTTATGCTCAAAACGATCAAGATACTTCGAAACTGTCTTAATATGCAGTTTTTAACCTAGATTAGACTTAGGTTTTGGCCTAAAACACTGCAAACAAGCATTCGCGATCTCAGAATATGAACAGGCGAGAAATGAAAACAGAATCATGCGAAATATTTAAAAGTAGAGATGCAAATAAAGTTTTAGATACACGATAATCCCTAAAAGATGTTAAATTTACCTTTTAAAGACGAAAATCAGAGGAAAAATCGAAAGATTTAAAAGGGTTTGACGTTCGTCTTTTGAGAGAAAAGGTTTTTCGCACGAAAGTTTGACTATTGATTTTTGCGATCGAGGATTTTTTCGTGTATTTAGGGATTTTCGACTGCAAGCAATGATTTCATTTAATTGGGCTGATTAGACGTTTTACGAGACTTAGTGAATTTAAGCCCATTACTGTTTGCAATTGATAAACTCACGATCGAGAAATATTCTTTGGTTACTATTTAATTTTTGCTCGACGATTCCGATCGAGAATCATTTGGTTCCTGTTTAATTTCGCTCTTCAATATGAAAGCAGAAATTACAACTTGGTCCCAAATCAATTTTGGCTCGAGAAGCTGCGAGGGAAAATTACGAAATTCGCCCAAATTTCTCGATAGCAAGTTGTCTATGTTTTCAGATTGAACCTAAGTTTAAGAGTAAACCACATAATTGCTTCCCCAAATAAACCCAATTAACTCCCTATAATTCTGGTTGATGACATCTGGCTCCGTCTTCACATTTTATAAGTCTGCAATGCTTAGAGCAACAGATGTCGAAAATATTAGAGTTAATTTTGGAAGCAATTTTTCTATTTGATTCCCCTTGAAAAATACCTTTGAGATAAATTGGCTAAATTAAAAAAGAAAAAAAACACATTAACGATCCAAATATTTAACCAACCAACATTTGAACCACTGCCATGTACTCCAAGTCGAGATAAACTCGTGAAGTCTTCCTCATTGTTTCTGCAACACTTAGAGAAAGATCATCAAAATAATATGGAATTCAAGGCATAACTCTTGTAAATGCTCCCCCTCAACTAGTGCACCTCAATTGATTTATCGAACCAAGTACATAAATCAATCTAAGTAACAATTATTAAGATCATGCGATTTTTCATGGTTAGCCTAGATACATGGTCCCCTAAACATGTAATCTATATTTTCGCACGAGGGTATGAGCATGAACAGTGTATCGCATTTAATCAATTCCGTATAAATGCAAATTAATATTGCATATCAAAATGTGCGAATTAAATGTATTTTTATATAATATTTTTTATTATTATGATTATTATTATATTATATATGTATACTAATTTTATTAATAATATGGGGTCAGATTATTTTGCTTCGACCATTGTCACGCCTGAAAATTCACAGGACAGTTGAAAGATTTTTATGCCGTCTAGTCATGTCAGCATATTGAAGTCCTAAGTTCACAGTAGTATCCATTTCGACAACTCTCACTAGGTTCGCTCTAGCACTCATTTATTTTTTAACTAGGGATTTTTTTATTTATATCACTCAAGTCAACACAAGTCATATTAAGTCAATTTACCTGTGATCGAGGTGCTTTTGATCATTTCACCGAGCGAGAGACCGTCATTTTGGAATTAAAGGAACTTCGAAGGCTTAAATTTGGTTATGACTAAGAAGGAAAGGGAACTTATTGGGAAAAATGAGCTTTATGTCTTCTTCCATTCTTTCGTTGTTCTCCTTTTCTCCGGCATTTTTCTCTTTCGTCTTTTTGTCTTTTTCATCGTTTTTATCTCTTGTAAGTTTTCTGAACTTGCTCAAGCTGAAGCTCCGCTTCTCTACGAGGCTGAGAGATTATCTATGGCGAAGTTCTTCTTGTTGGTTCCCGGGCCGATACTATGCTCCCTTTCTCTTAGTCCCTAGACTGGTTTCAGAGATTATCGATTTGAAGAAGGTTACAGTTATGGAATTCGAACCCAAGGCCGTGCTCCTCTTCTCGTTATCTTGATATAAGACCGGATTATCGTTGAAGAAGTTCACTTCGTGGTGCTCCTCTTTCCAGCCGTTCTGACGAGTGTACGAGATTATAAATGGAGAAGTTCACAGCAAGATCCATGCCCTTTAAATTGATATAAGCGAGAGGCAGGTTCTTTTGGTCTGCTTTTTGTGCGTTGAGCATTCCTCGTGTGTGTTTTCCACCTTCTTTTGTCATATTTTTCTTTTTCGTCTTCGGTTTTCTCCCCCTCATTTTCTCGATTGAACATCCCGCCGAAAGATTAGATAGTCGCTTGAAGGCTCAAAGTGTTTTTAAATGAAGAAAAGGAATTTGGAGAAGGCCCAAAATGAATGACTAAAGGCAATGTTAAAAGAATGGAAAATATTTATATTTAGCCGAGTGAGGAATTTCCTAAGTGCCCTAATCATGTTCCTAGCGTTCTAACGCAAGGCGAGTATGAGACCAAGAATCACTAGTTAAGACAAGCAATGATTGTGTGACTCGCTCAAGGATAGATTCGGTGAAAAAAAATAAAAGACTAGAAATCTCACTCATATAAAGTGGCTTTGTGTCTAGTGGAGTCTACGAAAGAACTGTTAGACACAAGAATGCGATTTAGACTGACAAAATTAAGCAAATACTCAGTCGCATGTCAGGGAAATTTATACGTGATTTAGATCGAGCATTCTAAAGATATCGTCATTCCCCTAGTATTATACTTATATGCATAATCTTTTTGGATTTTTATTATAGTAGTAAATTTTATTAATATAAGATATTTCACGCAAGGTATGATTTTTAAAGTATAGGAAACACATAGCATAGAACATGTGAGAGAACATAGGATAACGTAAGCACAAATTACGAAAGGTTCAACATGCCTAATTTTCCGACAAGGAATTGGAACCTTATTTCATCCAATGCCTTGGTGAAATGTCAGCTAGTTGATATTCCGTGTTCACAAAATACTTGTCAATGATGCCTTTTTCTACGTGATCTTTGATAAAGTGATATTGTATGTCTATATGTTTTGTGCGTGAGTGGTGAACAGGATTACACGTAATCGCAATCGCATTTTGGCTATCGCTATAAATGGGTATATTATTTAAATTGTAACCATAGTCGCGAAGCTAAGTCTGCATCCACAGCATTTGCGAGCAACAGCTGGCAGCCGCGACGCATTCTGCCTCGGCCGTCAATGTCGAAACGCAGTTCTGCTTCTTTGATGACCAGCAGACTAGCTTTTCGCCTAGAAATTGTGCGCCACCGGATGTACTTTTCCTGTCCATTAGGCAACCTGCATAATCAGCGTCAGTATAGCCAATCAATTTGAAGTTTGTGTCTTTAGGGTACCATAAACCTAAGGTCGAGGTGCCCTTTAAGTAGCGAAGAATCCGCTTGACCGCGAGCATGTGAGATTCTTTGGGGTCGGCTTGGAAACGGGCGCATAGACATGTGGCAAACATGATATCGGGCCTGCTTGAGGTGAGATAGAGAAGAGAGCCGATGATGCTGCGATATAATGTAATGTCGATAGCTTTTCCAGTGGGATCGGCATCCAACTTGCAGCTTGTTGACATGGGAGTGCTTATCGGCTTGCTCTGATCGTGATGGAATTTCTTCAAAATGTCCTTGATGTATTTAGTCTGACTGATAATATCCCATCATTGAGTTGTCTTACTTGAAGTCCTAGAAAGAACTGCATCTCTCCCATGTGACTCATTTCATATTTGCTCTTCATCAAATCTCCGAATCCCTTGCATAGCCGTGGATTTGTTGATCCGAAGATGATGTCGTCTACATAAACTTGGACGACCATCAAATCTTTGTCTTGCCATTTTATGAAGAGAGTCGTATCGATCGTTCCTCGGATAAATCCAGATTTACGAGGGAATTGCTCAAGACATCATACCAAGCATGTGTGGCTTGTTTCAGTCCGTAGAGAGCTTTGTCCAATCGATAGACGTGATCGGGATGTTCTTGATCAATAAAGCCTTCTGGCTGAGCGACGTAGACTTCCTCTTTTTAATGTGCCGTTAAGAAAGGCGTTCTTTACATCCATTTGGTAGACTTTGAAGTCTTTATGAGCCGCGTAAGCTAGGAAGAGACGAAAGGCTTCGATTCGGGCCATAGGAGCATAAGTCTCGTCGTAGTCCATTCCTTCCTGTTGATTATATGCCTTCGCAACCAGTCTCGCTTTATTCCTTATCACTTCTCCATCTTCATTCTTCTTGTTTTTAAACACCCATTTCGTCTCGATGATTGTTTTCCCATGCGGACGGGGTACTAAGGTCCACACTTGAAGACGCTCAAATTGGTTGATTTCATCTTGCATTGCTATTACCCTATCTGGGTCTTTTAGTGCGTCTGCTAGCTTGGTTGGCTCATTTTGGTTTAAGAAGCAGCTGAAGAGACTGTGGTGATGACGTGTCCGTACTCCACTCGAAGAATCACCAATAATCTGATCAACCGGATATGCTCGAGTCCACTTTCGCTCATGAGGTAGTGCAGAGCTAGACTAATCGGCCACTTGTGGACTGAGACTCCCAACGATATCAGATTGTTCACTTGGTTGAGGTAAGTCAGATTCTGCACTTGAATCGAGTGATTCTGAAGAGACTTCCTCATTGACTATTGTAGGATCTTCAGTGATCTGTGGTAATTCTGAATCGGGTGAGGTAGGGACATTTGAAGAGCTTGGTACGTCGGCCTCGTCGAGTAGGGGCTCCACTAAAGGTGTAGCAGTATTGGTTTCTGGCGGATATACAGGCTCAAAGAGAGAGTCCAAATCTTCCAATGCAAGTTTCAGAGCTTCTTCAGACGTAAGTCCGGAGTTGTTGCCATCTTCTGTTGGTTTAGTACCAAAACAACAGTGTATACGGGTTCTGAACTGTCATATCCAGAAGCCATCGAGTTTGGCACGGATCCTGAACCGAGGTGTGCAGGAGCCATATGGTTATGCACGGGTCCTGGACTGATGTGACCAGAAGCCATCTCTGCCACTTCTTGAAAGTGACGTTGTAGCTTTCTTCGATTGATCGGTTGGACTTGATGTAAACTCGGTACGCCTTTGACGTTGATGAATACCCGACAAATGTAGGTTCGAATGCTTTAGGGTCGAACTTAGCACGTTGCTCTCTGTCGTTCGCCACAAAGCACTTGCACCCGAAGACCTTAAAGAATGAGATATTGGGTACTCGCTTGTTTATTATTTCGTACGGAGTCTTATCGAAGCGCTTGTGAACCACCGTCCTGTTCTGAGTGAAACAGGCAGTATTTACTGCTTCAGTCCAAAGGAAGTGTGGGAGGCCGGAATGGATCAGCATTGTATGGGCGGCTTCCACTGGAGTCATGTTCTTCCTTTCAATGACCCCGTTCTGTTGAGGCATCTTAGCGGCTGAAAATTGCTGACTGATGCCAAGTGTCTGGTAAAACGCATTGAGATACTTATTCTTGAACTCAGTGTCGTTGTCAGTTCAGATGACTTGGACGGTTTGTCGCAGCAAATTCTGAGTAGTGTTCACAAAATTGACAATCAAGTCCCCTGTCTCATCTTTGGTTCGGAGGAACTTTGTCCAAGTGTAGCAAGAGAAGTCATCAACAATGACCAGAATGTACTTGCGTCCGCTAATACTCTGTGTTTGCATAGGTCCACAGAGGTCCATGTGAAGCAATTCCAGTGGACGGGAAGTAGACGCAATCTGTTTTATTTGATGAGATGCTCGCTTCATTTTTCCTAATGCGCACGCCGACATTGATGCTCTTTCTGTAATACTATAGTTGGAAGACCGTAGACCAACTTTTCGTCGAAAGCCGTTGAAGAGCTTTAACGTTGAGATGAGACATACGTTGATGCCATAAGCTGTTCCTCTGAATTACAGTCTGAGAGATGAGGCAAACAGTTGTCGAAGGGCGCATGGATGTCAGGTGATCGTGTAGAGATTTGATTTCCGAAGTCCTTCGAGGAGTTCTTTGTTCTGACTATCTAAATTCTGCACCGGTCAGCAAAAAAAGACCACCTGGAATCCTTTGACGCAGAATTGGCCTCCGCGGAACAAGTTATGGCGGAGACCTTCGACATAAGAGACATCCTTTATCGTCAAATTTTCCAGAATGATGTCCCCGAATCCTAGAATGGGGGCAGAGTCGTTGTTTCCAAATCTGACTTTTCCATTTGGTTGGTCTTTGTAGTTTCTCAGCAGTTCTTGTATTCCCGTCATGTGTGTGGAGCAAACATAGTCGAGGTACCACACATGATGGATCTGCAAACACAATTTTAGAGAGCTTTAGGTACCCACTTATAAAATGGGTCCTCTCAGATTAGCAGACTTAGGAGTTTGTTCAGAAATGGTTCCTCAATTAGTGCTTGTAGGTGATTTAGCGACCCAAATCATCTTTGAAGAAGTCGATTTGGGTTTGCTCTTTGTAGAAGACTTGGCATTTCCGGCAATTGTTTTTTTAGACGGAGTTTTAGGAACCCATTTAGGTTGAACCTTGCAGGAAAGATTAATTTCAGTGCGGACAAATGTTTTGATAGGCTTGACCGAGGAAAAGATCTTTTCGTTTGATAATCTCCTAAGGTGCTTGGGGGGATTCGATCTTCACTGGATACCTTAGGTGAGAACAAGCATGAATAGCGCCATATGCTTTCTTTATGACTGGATCCTGTTTCCTACGGGTCATCGCATTTGTCTTAGAATGATTACTTTTTATTGCTGAAGTAGAGCGTGTTTCGAAGTTAGTACTTCTAAATGTGATAGGCTTTAAGGAGCAAGTAGAAGCAATTATTTTGAGAGAGGAAACAGCTCTTTTATTTCTGCGAGTGTCTTTTATTTTTACAGAGGGAGATATATTTGTCGAGGAATTCAAATCTACGAACTCCTTCTCTAATTTTATTCTAGACACTCTTGCCTTCAACTCTCGTGCTGGCCTTACGCTCCCTGTAGACGTAAGCAAAGAAGGATTAGAGTTAGAATTTTTTTTATTATTTTTAATTTTCTGATCCTTTGAATGCGCTTTTTCTTTTTTTCACGCTTTTCAGAGTAATATTTTCGATTGGGGAAGATGCGTGAGAAATAGTTCTTGAGATGGAGGAAACTTCGAGATTTTCCATCTCTTTTAGGAATTTTTTCTTTACAGCTTCAAAATCCTCTCTTTCTTTTTCTAAAGCGGCTCTTAATCCCTCTATTTTCTTAACTATGAGAGGTATGTAAAGAGAATTTTCAGAATGATGATTTTGAACTTCCTCATTTTTAGAATGATCTTCAAGAAAATTATCTGTTTCAAGGGTCCAGCCCTTGGGAGGTACCCAAGTGTTGATTAAGTTCGATGTAAGAAAAGGGTATTTCAACCTTAGTGTTGGCTTGTCTCTTGGCTTGTTCTTCCTCAAACGTTGCTTTTGCGTTAGTAAAGGTCATGAGAGAAGTTAGTCCGAGATCGTGTACGAGATATCATAAAGTTGTTTGCAGTTAACCTTCTTCAAGTTACGTGGGTTCTCATAGCCTAAGCCATACTTATAATTATAGAATTCTAAGTCCTTGGGCTGATTCAAAAATATAGTTTGATCAGTATGTGCCCATTTCACCAAAAGATCTTCTAATTTCTTAATTTTATCAGATAGCTTCTTACGCTCGGCGTCTAAGGTAGCATAGTTATTTAGAGCGGTGCTCTTTTCGGCCTGACAGGCGTCTAGACTTTTACGTAGTTCACTAATCTTAGAATTGACTTAGTCAATTTTCTTCTTCGAAATTAGTGACCTTCTTAGTTGCTGCATCAAGTCTACTTTTTACAAGACTTTTTTCTTCCAAGTTCCTTAGTTGACATTTGTGGTTATTGTCTAGCCTGTCCTCTAGTTCTTTTATTACCGAACTATGCTTAACTAATGAGGTGTGCTTAGTCTCTTTAGACTGGAGTCTCTTAGTCAGCTCATCAATTTTGAGACTAGAACTCCTAACTTGTTCTTTGAGACTGGCTATGGTTTCCTTAGACCTAAGAAGCCGTTTCTCTACTTTTATTCCTCGTTTCTGCTCAGTTACCATGTTAGCAAATTTGGAGCTTAACTCAGCTAACAAGTCAGAATTTGTAGAGTCAGAGGTTTCTACCTCCTGAGATGAGGTGGATACTTTCTCGTCGTCCGTCTCTGCGGGAGTATCAGTTTCCTTTTCATCATCAAGGTGTGGCATTAGAGCAAGATTATCGGTGTTAGAATCTGAGTTGTTCTCTAGCCAGTGATCCTGCTCTGCCATAAGAGCTACTCCAGCTTCCTTTTGTTTGGATAGTTGAAGCTTCCTGGAGTAGTAGTTTGCTTCCTTTTTCTTTGGGAGGGTGCACTCCCTGGCAAAGTGACCTGTTTTTCCACAATTAAAACATTTTAGTATGTCTTTGGAAATTATGGCTTCTGAGGACTCAGCCGGCTAATCTTTATTCTTCGAGCTTGTAGTTCAAAGTCTGTTGGCAGAAGATGATGACTTCTTCTTGAAGTACTGCTTTGTCATCATCTTGGCGACTAATGCCAGCTGTTTGCCAATTTCTTTGATCTCAGAGGGAAGTTCTGAATCAGATGTGTCTTCATCCTCTGAGGAGCTAGGGAGCTTGACGTGCTTTTCCTTGCGTGAGCGGAAGCTCTTCTTCTCAGAAACTAGAGCTATGGAGTCCTCGGCCTGTTTGCATTTTTGCTCCTTTTGTAACTCGCCTATGTATTCTTCATGCTGTGCGAGGTTATCAAAAATAACGTGAATATCCATCTCTTCCAAGTCCTTATTTTGTCGGAGTTGGGTAGAGATCTTCTTCCAGTCGGTGGGCAGTGCGGACAGGAACCGAATGTTCATCTCCATGTTAGTCTTTTTGATCTCAATCTTCCTCATTTCGTTGAGAAGAGTGAGATATCGCTGATAAAGATCGTGTAAGCTCTCCTCACTTTTGGCCTTGAAGGAGTCATAAGCTGTGAGTATGTTAGCCTTCTTAGTTTTGGTACCGACTTCGGTTCTTTGCATCATTCGCTCCAGTTCATCCCACATCCCTTTAGCAGTTGGAATGCTATCTATTTGTCTATAGATATCATTCGGGATGCCCTGCATCAGTGTGTTCTTAGCTATAAGATCTGCTCTTGCTCTTCGTTTCTCAGCTTCATCATACTCATTAGGTAATTTTATTCGCCTGGTGGGTTCGATTGGAGGATTGTTCGAGCTATCACCTTCTTGGGTTATGTAAAAAGTTTCCGGTCCCTCTTGAAGTGATTTGAGCAGATCTTCAGCCTGATCTTTAAGTTCGATGAAGTTTAAGAACCAACTTCTCCAAATTGTATATTCGCCCCTTTTTAGAATTGGAGGACGATTATCATTTCCTAGATAATAGGCATCAATTTCTTCTTTGAGTTGATGTAGGATCTTCGTTTGTTGTTTTGATGTTTTGAACTGATGTGGTGTGCTTCACAAGTAGCAGATTAGTTAGTAGCGTTTGATTCTAGAGCAGTTTCGAGAATAATTTTTGATTCAATCTTTAAAGTTTGATCAAAAATTAACTTATCGAGAAAAATTAACGTTGTTACCGTTCTCGTGCGACAAAGTACGTCAGCGAAAATTTTTTCGAGCGAGATAAATTGCTCAAAATCTTTTAGTCGAGAAAAATTTGAATCGTGAATTTATTTCAAGCACGAAGAAACAACGTGTTTAATAAGTTTTTCGCTTGGTCAAAATAATTCGTTGACTGAAACGTTTCTCGTACGCAAATGATTTTCGCTTAGTCAAACTGAGAAGTCTGACCGAAAAAGTTTTTCGACAGTAAGTTTTACGCGCGAAAAGTCAAAATTGGTCTTTGTCGAAAAAAAATTTCACTAAGTAATGCTCGAGAAATTATTCTACTAAAGTCGTTCTTGATAGAGGCAACTTTAGGTCTGACTCCGTATTCTGATCGAGAAAATTTTAGCGCAGAGTTTTTCGATCGAGAAATTAATCTGATCGAAGAACCTTGCGAGAAAAATTGAAATTATCGCAAAATTCACAGAATACAGTTTACACATATTCAAGCAAAAACACCAAATTTGAACGTGAAGTTGCAGATATTTGCTCGCGATCATCTACTTAGCACACACGAACAAGTAACTAAACATGTTATGAAGCAAAGTATATGGATTTGATCAAAATCAGAACACGTTCAAACTGTTTATCGCGTGAACAGTAATCGCTAAATTCGATCGATTCTGCTAAATTGAAGTTCAAACAGCTAGGGATCTACTCGCAATCGTTGAATATCACTAAATCGAGCACAGATACATCAAATTCAAACCAATTAGACGTAAAATTGAGCTATTAGATCGAATTTTAGATTCGCGCCAAACTATTCTTCGATGGAACAGTACCCGAACTCAAATTTCGATCCAATTCTAACAATTTTCGAGTCAAAACAGAACGAATCTGCTCAGATAGCAATTGTTAGGTCCTAGTTTATCAACTCTATGATCCTAGACATGAATTCTAATGTTATCGATTAGAATTGAATAGAATAGAATTTCGATTGAAAACCTCTTTAGAAGAACACGAGAGAGAATCTTGTAGTGAGAGAAGATATTTCTTGTTTCTCTCTCTAAAAATTGAATTGCAAGCCTTTCGGATCAATTTTCTAAACTTGTTAACTCAATGTTTGTACATCTATTTATACCAAACATACTTGGTATAAATTTCAAACTAGTCCTAAACTGAGGACAAATACATGAAACGCCCCAAATTACAAGGACAGCTAATAAAATCAAAGCACAACTAAAACTGATATTCTACAGATCTCATGTCGAACACCACGTGATTTGTTGACCAAAATATTGAAGTATGAATGAATGAGGTCAAATCGCAGTTGTTTGCCAAACAGGCAATTCAACAACTCTTTGCCATTCAATATCACCTCATCATCTTCCCATACTATGCCACTACATATCCAATGCAACAACGTTAACAAATCCACAAAATATATAATAGTAAAAACAAAAATAATCTGAGATTATTTACCCCAAAACATCACCACAAAGGTACTTTTTAGTAATATTCTTCACTTCTATTGATGCTTTTGTATTCCCTCTGTAATCATGTCTTTCTCGAAACTCATTTAAATTTTCTTCTTCTCTAACACTTTCAGACATGCCTTGAACACCATCATTGTCCTAAAATACAAATTTAAATTAACATACAAAACACAATAATATGAAATATATGAGCATTGTAGATATAAGAATTAAAATTACCACTTTTAAGACTTGAGTTGGTTGTCCCTTTCTTTTCCGCTTTCGGGCTGGACTCGGGGGCGTAATGTAGTCTGAATCCATTCTCTTTTTCACTCTAGTGCCTCTTCTTTTCAGAACAGTCTTCACAATAGATGATTTTATATTAGCAATGATCTTGTTGTGTTCTCCGATGTCATTATCTACACGATAATTACTTCCAACATCAGTAGTTATTTGTGCTTCGTCCACAGCCACATTCATTAAGCTATCCAAGTCAAGTCCATCACTGTAGAAGACCAATTGTAATTGTGCTTTGATTTTATTAGATGTCCTTGTATTTAGGGGCTTTTCTTATATTTGTCCTTAGAGTAGGACTAGTTAGATATTTATACCAAGTGTGTTTGGTATAAATACTTTGTAATCAATCGCAATCAATAGAGAAAGTTTTGGAAATTGATCCGAAAGGCTTGCAATTCAATTTTTAGGGAGAGAAACCATAGTAACTTTCTCACTCTACTCGAATTCTCTCTCTTGTTCTTCATTTGAGTTTTTCGATCGAATCTTAATGTCAATCATTATCATCGAATTACCTAGAATTCATGCCTAGGATCATAGAGTTGTTAATCGTAGGACCTAACAATTGGTATCAGAGCAGATTCGTTCTGTTTTGAATCGAAATTGTTGGATTTGGATGGAAAATCATTTTCAGTTTACTGTTCATCGAAGAGCAGTTTAGCGCGAAATTTTTTTAGATCCAATAGCTTAATCTGTGCTTAATTGAGTTGAATTTGATGTTTCTGTGCTCGTTTAAGTGTTAAATGATGAATGCGATCAGATTTGTAGCTGTTTGAACTTTGTTTTTAGGATTAAATCGATTCTGTGATTTACTGTTTGCGAAGAACATGAAGAACACGTTTTGATTTTGATCAAATTCGACATACTTTGCTGCATAATGTGTTTCCTGTTCGTGCGTAGTTAGTAAATGATTGCGAGCAATTACCTGAAATTTCACTGTCTAATTCGTTGTTTTTGCTTGAATCTGTGTTAATCGTATTCTGCGATTTTTCTCGATCGTTCTAATTTTTCTCGCTAGGTTTACGATCGGATTAATTTCTCGATTGAAAAAACTTGGCGCGAGAATTTTTCTCGGACAGAATACGAAGTCAGCGCTAGAATCGTCAACACTAGAAACGATTTTAGTTAAAAAAAATATTTCTCGAGCATTATTCAGCGAAAATCTTTTTCGAGGAAGACCAATTTTGACTTTGCATGCGCAAACACTTTCTCTCGAAAAACATTTTCGGTCAGCCATCAAAAGTTTGACCAAGCTAAAAATCATTTACACGCGAGAAACTTTTCTAGTCAACAGATTTATTTTGACTTGTCGAGAAACTCACTAACGTACTGTTACGATCGAAATAAATTCACGATCTGGAAATTTTTCTCGACCGAACGATTTTGGGCAATTTATTTTGCTCGAAAAATATTTCGCTGACAGACTTTCTCGCACGAGAACAGTACACATTATATTCTATTTTGACGAAATTATTTTCGATCAAACTTTAAAGATTGAATCGAAAATAATTCTCGAACTATTTTTCGAATCAAACGCTACTAACGAACTTTGTCACTTGTGAAGCACATTACATCATCTTCAAACGTTCAAAACACTTAACGAAGATCCTTCAACAGTTCAACTACAACACAAACTGGATGCATACTCTCTCGGAAATGACAACCGTCCGCCGATTTTGCAACGAGGCGAATATACCGTTTGGAGAAGCCGCTTCCTCAATTTCATCGCTTTAAAAGATCAAGCCGAAAATTTTCTGAAAACACTAGAAGAGGGACCCGCACAGTTTTGGGTGAATGTCCCGGTGATGAATCGGTAACCCCTCAAATTCCCCCATCTAGGCGACTGAAGGAGCCTAGAAAGTACTCAATCGAGGAGAGGGCTCGAGCTAAGGCTGATCTAGTAGCCATGAATACCCTCATGCAGGGCATCCCCAACGACATATATAGACAGATTGATAGCCTTTCATCGGCTAAAGGAATGTGGGATGAACTGCATAGGATGATACAGAGGACGGAAGTTGTCATAAAGGCCAAAAAGGTGAACATTCTCACTGCTTACAACTCCTTCAAAGCAAAGCCGGAGGAGAGTCTATATGAGATATACCAAAGATACCTCACTCTTCTCAATGAGATGAGGAAGATAGAAATCACGAAGACCAATATGGGGACAAACATCAGATTTCTCTCTTCTCTGCCTGCGGAATGAAAGAAAATATCCACACAAATGCGACAGAATAAAGATCTGGAGGAGTTGGATATCCATGCCGTGTTTGACAATCTCGCACAACATGAGGATGATATAAGCGAGATTCAAAAGGAGCAGAAGGGAAACAGATCGAAGACACTGTTGCCTTAGTCTCGGAGAAGAGGAGCTCAAAATCAAGAAAAGAAAATATCGTTAGGCCTCCTTCTCCTTCAGAATCGGAAGAAGAGTCGGACTCCGACGTTGAGCCAAACATAAAAGCTCTAGGAAAGTAGTTGGCTCTAATAGGAAAAATGATGAGTAAGAAGTACTTCAAGAAGAAGTCTTCAACCTCAGCCAACAGACTTTCGACTACAAGCTCTAAAAACAAAGAACGTGCACCAGAGAGCTCCGAAGTCAAGAACCCAAAAGAGGCTAACAAATGCTTCAACTGTGGCAAGCCAGGTCACTTTGCCAGAGAGTGCACTCTTCCGAAGAAGAGAGATGCCAACTACTACTCCAGGAAGCTCCTATTGACTAAACAGAAGGAAGCTGGAGTAGCTCTCATGGCCGAACAAGACCAATGGTTCGAGGACACGTCGAGTTCTGAAGAAGAGAATTTAGCCCTCATGGCCCGTCTCGACAATGAATCGGACGCTGAAACTGCCAATCACACGGACGACGAAAACGAATCCACCCCTTCACAAAAGGTAGACCTACATTCCACATTATTGACCATGTTAGATTCATATCAAAAACAATATGCTAACATGAAACGTGAGCAGAAAAGTATTAAGGAAGTAGAGGTTAAACTTTCTAGGTCTCAAGAAAGGATAAATAGTCTCGATCAGAACTTAGAAGATCTAGTGCCAAAATAGAAGAACTTACTAAGAGCCTACATTCTAGATAGACTAGTCAACCTCAATTAGGACAGCATGGCGAAAAGATTAAGGAGTTAGAAGATAGGCTAGCAAATAACTACAATAGCTTGGATAGAAATCTCAATGAGAAAGCCACCTTGAATTGTAGGATAACCGAAGCTACCACTAATATCACCAACTTAGAAGTTCAATTAGAAATATCAAATGCAAAGGTTAGTGAGCTTAGTAAAGAACTAGATGCCTGTCAAGCCGCCAAACTGACGGTAGAAAATAATTATGCTCTCCTCGTGAGGAACGCAAGAAACTATATGCTAAAATTAAGAAATTAGATGATATAGTTACGCGTAGGGGACAATCCGAACATACTATATTTTTGAACAAGCCCAAGGATATAGAGTTCTATAATCCTATAGAAGGCATAGGTTTCACTAACCCACGAGTTCTACGGAAAAAGGAAATATATGATATTAAGCACATGGGTTTAGGAGTAACCTCTCTTAGAGAATTTACTGAATCGACGTACCAAAATAATTTTGATTCATCTATGAGAAAAGCCTCAGATGGGCCTGAGATCCCCTTTGACTACACTGCGCTAAATGAAAGAGACAGAAATATGAAACCATCATTAACATCTGTCTCTGACCTATTTCAACTTCCTGACCCTCAAACAGTCCTCGAGGAAGCCAAAGACGTTCATTATAAAAATTCTCTCTACAAACCTCCTATAATCAAACAGATAGAGGAATCTCAAGCAAAACTAGATAAAGAAAGCGAATCCGAAAAGAAAACGTTCTTAAAAGAGATGGAAGATCTCAAAGCTTCCTCATCCTCCCAAACTACCTCTCATACTATTATGAAAAGCGTGAAAATCGAAAAATCACCTTCAAAAGATCAAAAGTGTCTTAATAATTCTCTTAAGAGTGCTAAGACTAAAATTACTTTACCTACGTCTACAGGGAGCGTAGGGCAAGCACTAGAATCGAAGTCGAGAGTGTCTAGTCTTAAGAAGGAGCTAGTAGATTTGAGTATGCCTAAGAATGTTACTCCTTCTGTACGAATAAATGACACTCGTAGAAATAAAAGAGCCATTTCTTCGCTTCGAATAATTGCTTCTACATGTACTCTTCAGCCCATCACCTTTAGAAGCACCAACTACGAAATAGGCTCTACCGCACAAGTTAAAAATAGTCATTTGAAACAAATGCCACTAGGAAGACTAGTAGGAAACAAGATCCAGCCATAAAGAAAGCTTATGGCGCCGTACATGCTTGTACTCACCTAAGATATCCTGTAAAGATTGAGTCCCCCAAGCACCTTAGGAGATTATCAAAAGAAAAGATCTTTTCTTCAGTCAAGCCTACCAAAGCATTTGTACGTGCTGAAATTAACCTTCCCTGCAAGGTTCAACCCAAATGGGTTCCTAAATCTCCGCCTAGGACGACAAAAGCCGAAAAGGCCAAGTTACCTAAAAAGGCAATACCCAAAACCACTTCTACGAAAGTGACTTGGGTTATTAAAACTCCTTCAAGTAGTAATTTAGGAATCATACCTGAACCTAAAACTAAATCTGCTAATCTGAGAGGACCCATGCTTAAGTGGGTACCTAAAGCTCTCTAACTTGTTTTTGCAGATCAATCATGTGTGGTACCTCGACACTGGTTGCTCCACACACATGAATGGAAATCAAGAGCTGCTGAGCAACTACAAAGACCGGCCAAACGGCAAAGTCAGATTCGGAAACAATGACTCAGCTCCAATTCTTGGATATGGAGATATCATTCAGGAGAAACTGACAATAAAAGATGTCTCATATGTCGAAGGCCTCCGCCATAACTTGTTCAGCATAGGCCAATTCTGTGATAAGGGATTTCAAGTGGTCTTTCACGCTGACCGGTGCAGAATTTTGGACAGTCAGGACACAGAACTCCTCTATGGACTTCGGAAATCTAACCTTTACACGATCAACCTGACGTCCGTGCGGCCCTCCACAGCTGTTTGCCTCATCTCTCAGACTGTAATTCAGAGGAACAGCTTATGGCATCAACTCATGTCTCATCTCAACATCAAAGCTCTTCGACATCTCTCAACAAAAAAGTTGGTTCATGGTCTTCCAACTATAACTTTACAAAAACAGCATCAATGTTCGGCGTTCCAATTAGGAAAAATGAAGCGAGCATCTCATCATATCAAACAAGTGGCCTCTACTTCACATCCTCTGGAACTGCTATATATGGACGTCTGTGGCCCGATGAAGAAATAGAGTATAAATGGACGGAAGTATCTGCTGGTCATAGTCGATGACTACTTTCGCTACACATGGACAGGGGACTTGATCGTCAATTTCGTGAACTCTACTCAAAATTTGCTGCAGCAGACTATCCAAGTCATTCGAATAGACAATGGCACTGAGTTCAAGAACAAATGTCTCAGTGAATTTTATCAAAAACTTGGAATAAGTCAACAATTTTCAGCCGCCAAGACTCCTCAACAGAATGGGGTAGTCGAACGAAAGAACAGAACTCTAGTGGAAGCCGCGCGTACGATCCTCGTCCACTCTGGTCTTCCACATTTTCTCTGGGCGGAAGCAGTAAATACCGCATGTTTCACTCAAAACAGGACGGTGGTTCACAAGCGCTTTGACAAGACTCCGTACGAAATTATCAACAAACGAGTACCCAACATCTCATTCTTTAAAGTCTTCGGGTGCAAGTGCTTTGTGGCGAACGACCGAGAGCAACGTGCTAAGTTCGACCCTAAAGCATTCGAAGCCACTTTCATCGGGTATTCTTCAACCTCGAAAGCGTACCGAGTATACATCAAGTCCAACCACACAATCAAAGAAAGCTACAATGTCACTTTCCACGAAGTGGCGGATATGGCTTCTGGTCACTTCAGTCCAGGACCCGTGCTTAACCCGATGGCTCCTGCACACCTCAGTTCAGGACGCGTACCTAACCACATAGCTTCAGAAAATAACAGTTCAAAACGTGTTATCACTGGTGTGTTGGCACAAAACCAATAGAAGATGGCAACAACTCCGAATTCAACATCAGAAGAAGCAATGAGACTTGCATTAGACGATTTGGACTCTCTCTTCGAGCCAGTATATCGGTCACACACTGCTACACCTATAGTGGATTCTCCACCCGACGAGACCGACGTACCAAGTGCTTCTCACGTCCCTACCTCACCCGATTCAGAATTGCCACAGAATAACGAAGACTACAGTGGTTATTGAGGAAGAATCATCAGAGACGGACGTTCCAAGTTCATAATTGGAACTTCCTCAAGCAATTGATCAATCAGAGAATACAGGAAATCTAGACCCACAGATGGATGATGCATCGACTTCAGCCTTGCCTCATGAGCGCAAGTGGACTAGAGGTCATCCGGTTGATAAGATAATTGGCGATCCTTCGGATGGAGTGAGGACACGTCGTCAAAACTGTCTCTTCAGCTACTTCTTATGTCAAAATGAGCCTACCAAGGTAGCAAATGCACTTCAGGACCCGGATTGGGTAATAGCGATGCATGATGAAATTCATCAATTCGAACATCTTCAAGTGTGGACCTTAGTACCCCGTCCGCATGGGAAACAATTGTCAGAACCAAATGGGTATTCAAAAACAAGAAGAATGAAGATGGTGAAGTGATCCGGAACAAAGCAAGGCTAGTTGCGAAGGGATACAATCAACAGGAAGGCATCGACTACGACGAGACATATGCTCATGTTGCCCGAATAGAAGCTATCCGTCTTCTCCTGGCTTATGAGGCTCACAAAGACTTCAAAGTCTATCAGATGGATGTTAAGACCGCCTTTCTCAACGGCGTGTTAAAAGAAGAAGTCTACGTCGCTTAGCCGGAAGGCTTCGTTGATCAAGAACATCCCGATCACGTCTATCGATTGGACAAAGCTCTCTATGGACTAAAACAAGCCCCACATGCTTGGTACGATGTCCTGAGTGAATTCCTCGTGAAGTCTGGATTCATACGAGGAACGATAGACACAACCCTCTTTATCAAATGGCACGACAAAGATCTGATGGTCGTTCAAGTATACGTCGACGACATCATCTTCGGATCAACTAATCCACGGCTTTGCACGAAGTTTGGAGATCTAATGAGAAGCAAGTTCGAGATGAGTCACATGGGAGAGATGTAGTTCTTCTTAGGACTACAAGTCAGGCTACTCGAAGATGGGATTTTCATCAGTCAGACAAAATACATCAAGGATATTCTGAAGAAATTCCATCAAGATAAGAGCAAGCCTCTCAGCGCTCCTATGTCACCAAGCTGCAAGTTGGATGCCGATCCCTCTGGCAAGTCGGTCGACGTCACACTTTATCCAGCATCATTGGATCTCTTCTCTACCTCACTTCGAGCCGATCGGATATCATGTTTGCCACCTGCCTATGTGCCCGTTTTCAAGCCGATCCCAAAGAATCCATAGGCTCGCGGTTAAAAGGATTATGCGTTACCTTAAGGGCACTTCTACCCTTGGACTATGTATTCAAAGGGTATGAATTTCAAACTTATAGCCTATACTGACGCTGATTATGCAGGTTGCCGAATGGACAGGAAAAGCACGTCCGGTGGCGCTCAATTTCTAGGCGAAAAGCTGGTCTGCTGGTCATCCAAAAAGCAGAACTGTGTGTCAACTTCGACGGCCGAAGTGGAATACGTGGCTGCCGCCAGTTGTTGCTCCCAGATGCTGTAGATGCGGACTCAGCTTCGCGACTATGGATACAATTTAAATAATATACCCATGTAGAGTGATAGTCAAAGTGCCATAGCTATTACTTGCAATCCTGTTCATCACTCACGCACAAAACACAGACATTAGATATCACTTTATCGAATATCATGTAGAAAAAGGCACCATAGATATGTATTTCGTGAACACGGAGTTCCAACTAGCTGACATTTCACCAAGGGATTGGATGAAAAACGATTTCAATTCCTTGTCAGAAAATTAGGCATGTTGAATCTTCCGTAATATGTGCTTTACCTGATCTTCTGTGCTACTAAATGTTCTATGCTATGTGTTTTCTTTGCTTATATGCTTTATCTTGCGTGAAATAAATAAAAATTTTTAAAATAAATATATAAAAATACTATACATATACCTATCATATAGGGGAATGACGAAATTCTTTAGGATGTTTTGATCTAAAGTCACTTAGAATTTTACCCCGACATGCGATCGATTTAATTGCTTAATTTTGTCAGTCTAAGTCGCATTCTTGTGTCTAAAGGATATTAGGTTGCTCCACTAGACACAAAGCCACTATACATATGTGAGGATTCAAGCCTTGTTATTTTTCTTTCTTTGGTTCTATTTCTCGAGTGAGTCACACATCAATTACTTGTCTTAACTAGTGATACTTGACTTCATACTCACCTTGCCTTAGATTGATAGGAAAATGATAAGGGTGCTTAGGTTATTCCTCACTCGGCCTTACAAAGTTTTTTTCCATCACATTAGCCCTTAGTCATCCGCTTTGAGCCTTCTCCGATGTCCTTTTCTTCCTTTAAATCCCATTCCCAGCCTTCAACTATATTCTATACTCTTCGGATGGTTGTTCAAATGAGAAAAGGAGGGGGATAAAACAAAAAAAAAGAAAGAAGAAAAGAGGATGATGACAAAAGAAGGTATTGCTCAACGCGCAAAAATCAGACCAAAGGAACCTGCCTTCCGACTATCTCTTAGAAGGTGGCATGGATCCTGCTGTGAACTTCTCCAACGATAATCTCGTACGCTCGTCAGAATGGCTGGAAAGAGGAGCACCACGAAGTGAACTTCTCCAACGATAATCCGGTCTTATATCGGGAAACGAGAAGAGGAGCGCAGCCTTGGGTATGAATTCCATAACCGTGAACTTTTCCAAAAAGATAATCTCTGAAACCTCTCTAGGGATTAATAGAAGAGGAGCACGGTATCGGCCCGAGAACCAACAAGAAGAACTTCGCCTATGATAACCTCCTATAGCCTCGTGGAGTAGCGGAGCTTCAGCTTGAGCATAGCATAAAAAGGGATAGTTCTTAAAAGAAAAAGAGGGAGAAAAGATTGAAAAGAAGAAAGACGCAAAAGGAGACGGACGTAGAAATGGAAGATGACGAAGAGATAAGCTCACTTTCCTCTAAATTCCTTTCCTTCTAAGTCCTAGCCAAACTAAAATCCTTACGACCCTTTGATCCCAATCGACGGTCTCTCGCTTAGGTGAAATGATTAAAAATGCCTCGATCACAGGTAAATTGACCTAAAATTGCTTATGTTGACTTGAGTGATATAAATATAAAAATTCCAAGTTAAAAATAATTGAGGGCTAGAGCGAACCTAGTGAGAGTTGTCGAAATGGACCAGTCTATGAACTTAGCACTGTAGTTTGACGACATGACTTGACGGCATTTTCATCTTTCAATTGTCTCGTAAATTTTAAGTGTGACGATTGATCAAAGCAAAATAATCTGACCCCATACTATAATATTAGTAATATAAAAAAAAAAAACTTCTGCACATTCTGACATGAAATATTATGTTTCATATGCGTTGAATTGAATAAATGCGAATTTATTTTGTCATCGCACATTCTAAATGTAATTTTAGATTGCATTGGTACTGAATTGTTTAAATGCGATAAATTTTTCATTGCTCTTACCCTCACACAATATCTTCAGTACATGTTTTTGGGGACCATGTATATGTGCTTACTAGGTAAATTTGTGTGTATATGCTCGTGACTTGAATTGATTTCATATGCTTGCATGTTTAGTCAATTCTTGCGCATTATTTGAGGGGGAGCAAATATAAAAGTCATGCATTAGCTCCAAATATTCTTGACGTTTTTATCTAAGCGTTTCAGATTCCTTTCAAACAAAATTAAGGAGTGAGACGTCGACACTACAAGGAAAGGAGCTAGTCACAGACCAAATATTTCAAAGGAAAAAATGCCTAAAATAATTGTTGATTAACTCCATTATTTCTAAGGTTTTTCTCTAAGTGGTACAGATTTTTTAATTTCTGCCAGGGAAGCTCGACGTTACTACATAGAAAATACAGGGAGTTAATTGCATTTATTTTAATTATGAGGGGGAGCTTTACAATGTGATTTTAGTTGAAATAGGGGTCAATCTGAAAATTTTAGAAGTACTTACTATCGAGAAACTGGATATAAGAATTAATTCGCGATCATAAGTTTCTCGATCGTAAACAGTGTTGGGAACGATTTTGATTAGCCGCGATAATTTGCGATCGAAAAATTGAATTGAAGAGCAATTTTCGAATCACAATTTCTCGAGCGCAAATAGTAATGGGCCTGATCCATTTAATCGCAAAATGTCAAATCGCAAACCCAACATTGACTTACAGCGAGTTAATAAAATTTCACTTTTTGGTCAGTCGAAAAACTTTTTCTCACGCAACCCTAAATCGCAAAAATTTCTCTCTCGAAAAACTTTCACAGACATTTCAAATTTCTCAAAAATCTTTCGATTTTCAACACCAAATTGTCTGTTTAAGGTAGAAATGAAATTCTTTTGACATTTGCGTGTGATTTAACTTCATTAGCATCTGCATTTTGTAGTTGTTCGCATGATTAAGATTAGATTCTCTACTGTTCTTGAAAACTGAGAAAACCGTATGCTATTTTATAGTGATTTAGGCATGATTATGAGTTTTACTGAGATTAATGCCTGCACTTAAGATAGATTCGGTGTTCTTTATGATTCTGGTAGTATAAATCTTCGGAAAATCTGCATCTTCAACTCTAATTTGAGTTAGATAAAACTGGGCATTTGAATGTTTGAAGCCATCGAAGAACTTTGTCGATCGCAAACAGTCTTAATTGAATTCCGATTCAATTGAGATACTGTTTGTATCGAATTAGTTTTCGATCGATAAAATTCTGACTTAGTCACTAAGACAAGAAAATTTTGACCGACAAATTAATTACCATCGAGAAATCTAATTAGGATTTTTCTGTGAACGAAAAACTTAAGCACTGAATAAACAATTTAGATGCAAATTAGATCGATCGCAAAATAGAATTTTCGATTTAATTTTATTTCGGTCGCAAAAATTTAGCAGCGATCGAAAAGTATCGCAGCGAAAAGTTTACTTAGGATCGAAAAATTTCTCGACGATCGACTTAGTTTTTCGTTGACTAATTTCTCGATAGAAAAATATCGCAGCGAAAAGTTTACTTAGGATCGAAAATCACGTACCGCTCCACAAATTCAAATCGAAAAATTTTATTCAATCGAGGAAAATTTTTCGATAGTAAATTTACCTGAGAAATAATTTCTCGATCGTAAATTTACGCGAAATTTTTCTCGATCGTAAAATTGATCGGCTACAGTCTCACGATTCCAACTTCAACACTTAGAAGATTTTTTTTAAGTCTTTTACACTGTAGCGAATATTAGCGAATAAAATTTTCTCGATCGCAAAATTAAACGGAGTTATTTCAATTGAAATCAGTGCATAGGAAATCAATTTGAAAACCAAATTTATCGAGGAAAAGTATCTCGGCATGAACAGTGACATTTTCCGCGATCAAATACTTAGAAAATTTCGAACTCTTTTCACGCGATTATATGTTTAATTCGAAATTACTATCATGCCATTACATTTTTTTAAAATCAAGTATCCCCCATCTGGCATGCATTGACGGTCACCGCATCGGTGCTAATGGTTTATCTCCAGCAATTCTGGGGATGTATACAAGGAGCAGTGGATAATGGAGCATTCTCCTTCTCAACCATAACTGGGACACGGCACGTACATATGGACAAGAACCAGTTCGGGATGATTCTGGACTTGCCATACAGCGCAAACTACGACCCTCTCCCATCAGACGCAGAAATGGTGCATGATTTCATGCAGATGGGATATCAACCGCAGATCACCAAGCTAGCTCAGGTCCAGAGCGGCGGTATCCCTCATCCGTGGAAGACTGTTCGGGATTGTGAACAAGTGTCTATCGCCAAGCATGCTGGCTTCGACAAGGGCAATGGCAACATACTGCGGATCTTTCACGGACTCGCATTCACCAGAAATTATGATTTCACGCAATTGATCTAGAATGATCTTGCAGACCAGATTCGGCAAAAGGAGAATCGGAGTTTGAAGAATGTGCCCTATGCTCGGTGGTTTAATGTAATCATCAAGGAATTCATGGAGATGCACGAGTCCATCCATCGTCTACCTCCTGGGGGAAATTATCAACCACCCAGGCTTAAATTCTTTCACAATCCACGGCTCACGGACTTGGACCAACCGTCGATGCCGATTCCTTTTGAGCTTCTACGTCTCGCTGACCCCAGAGGAGACGTATACCGTATGTACTGCCGGGAGAATCACCTCACCGAGGAGATGATTGGAGGGCCCCCGACAGATTTTGGAGATAGCCCTCCCCAACCGCAACAACAGCCTAGTCCTGAGGACATGATGATTGATGAAGTCGCTCAGAAACTAGAGCTGGAGCCTCCAACTCACGAGGAGCCAATGCCGGACTTAGATGCCATGCTGATCGATGCTGTGCCTGCCGAGTTGGAACAAGAGGCTCCAACAGAAACGCTCCAAGTGGAAGTGCCTGTATATGTTGGCGTGCTTGAAGAGCCTATCGAGGAGGCTCCTCTACAAAAAGCACAGCCCGAGACTGAAATGGGGCACAACCACTTTCACTGGTGACGGACCAGGCTCGTGAGGACGTGGAGCACGAACCTTCTCCTCACACGGCCACTTCATCTGATACAGAGTCCGACGAAGAGCTAAGACTCATAAGACGGACTCCCAGACGATTGAGTATCCCGATGGAGTCCCTCTTCCCCGCCGTCACCACCGCACCAGATACTGTGCTGATCACTTCTTCAAGTGTTGCCGGTACTTCTTCGCTCAATCTTGAGCCGCAACCAAATCTACCGGTGTCTGGTTCACAGGCCCAACCCGAGCCTGCCGTAACACCCATAGAAGAGAATCTTCAAGATTCGACTCGAGGATTGGGTGGAAGTCTCATACAGTCACAACCTCAAGTGGCTGTGAGCCAACCTGAGGAGCCGGTGCCTGCTCATGGGTTGTCAACGGGCGACATCAGTTGACCTGGTACATCTTCGACGGAGGCTTCCACACCGTTTGTGACGAACGAGCAATTCCAAGCCGCTCTCTCCGCTGCTGTTCAATCGCTTGAAGACAAATTAATGGAGAGAGTTCTTACTGCCATAGAGACATCCTGCAGAGACACCGGGAAAGCACCTGTCTCCGAAGGCACCTCGTCACAGCCCAACCTCACACCTCCACAACCCACACTCACCGACCCTTTAGCCACTTCATCCATCCTCATCGACCCATACACCATACCCATAACCGAGCTCCACGACATCCTACTCGCCCGCCTGATCGGCCTCTCCATCCGGTCGCCTCAAGAAGAGTCTCTTTATAGGCAATTGGTGGATCATCCTGAGCCACCTACTGAAACTTGCCGAGGCCAAAGCTCCCACTCAAGACGCAAACATGACGATCCTGACAATCAGGACCCTCATGAGGGGGAGAAGAGGCCACGGACATCTACGAGTGGTCAAGAACAAGGCCAAGGCTCGGGCTCTGCGCAGACAGGAACTGGAGGCGGAGAAACCTCACAACCCAGTACACAAACCACCACCACCACGCACACCACACGACCTCTAAGCCCATTCTACCAACCCACCATCAGAACGCCTCCGTCGACCCCAACAACACCTTTACAAGCCCCTTGCTTCCTGAAGAAGAAGCAAGTGCCGCGATGCTCATAGCCCTAGCAGCTACTCAAGCTACTCCCTCGGTCACTCTAGACCAACCGGGCCCCTCAGGACATGGCGTCAATCCACACGAGGCTCTGGACAAATACATCTTCGAAGGACAGTGGATGACCAATTCCATGCCCGAGGAGCATCAAACACAACGGCTTCAGGACATTCGGAATTTCCTACAACAAGCCTCCATAGACCTCGTGATCATCGAAGACAACGAGCTTCAGGAAGGTGAAGACTACCAACAAGAAATCTCAAGGCTACCAGAGTTGATCGCGCAACGAGCGACTTCCCCCACAAGACTAACGCTAGGGACCGTTCGGATCGACACGCCGTGGGAGAACATCCGAATAGAAATCCCTTTCCTTGAAGAAGTTCGTGAAAACATTTGGAGGTCACCGGAGAGAGTTAAGAAGCCGAACGAGTTCGAGCTGAGAGGGATCTCTCACTGGGATCAGCAGAAGAGGATGACCTACCTCTGGAGGCTGACCAAACTTGGACCTAATGTAAGGCTGGGGATGACTAAAGAACACGTCAAGAGCCACTATAAGAGTCTCTCCCCAATATGCCAACTACTCAGCGTATACTGTGCAAAAGGAGGACACACCTCACTACACCATCGAGCGAGTAGATAGAACTCGAGAAGATCTAAGCGAGAGTGACCTACCGTACATCCCTGCTGATGTGGTATACCATATCTATCAGCTGTACGTGTAGAAGTACAAAGGTCTTCAAGGTTTCATCAAGAAAGAAGGACTCGAGGGACTCTACCGATTCATGGTGCGCCAAGTCAAGTACTTCGCCGCACACGACCTTCAGATGGCTCTGGAGAGCAACATGAAGAAGGTTAACATGACCGCTCCGCTCAACAAAGGACCTGAGATCGAAGGAATTCCCAACAATCACGTGCACATCAGCTCAGTCCTAGGCATCACCTACCACAATCCAATAGCCAAGAAGAATAGGTTGATGCTGAAGACTAAGATTCATAAGTTTTGCGATGGGACGCTCAAGGTCGTCAGGAAAAACATCGAGCAGAGGTTGGAAGAAATTAATCGAGATACGATGCTGAGGATCCACAGGGTCGTGAGAGAACAGCCGCTCCTAATGGAACTACTAGAAGATATCAAGGAGCGACTGGAGCTGAGGAACACGCTCAGGAACTTTGAGTACGCGCTGGGCTTTCGCAGGTCATTCTTCACCCGACGAGAACAACTAGGGCAGACAAGCAATCAAGCACAAAGGGGGAGAATGTAGAAGATCAATTCTAATTGTGCTTTGATTTTATTAGATGTCCTTGTATTTAGGGGCTTTTCTTATATTTGTCCTTAGATTAGGACTAGTTAGATATTTATACCAAGTGTGTTGGTATAAATACTTTGTAATCAATCGCAATCAATAGAGAAAGTTTTGGAAATTGATCTGAAAGGCTTGCAATTCAATTTCTAGAGAGAGAAACAATAGTAACTTTCTCATTCTACTCGAATTCTCTCTCTTGTTCTTCATTTGAGTTTTCCGATCGAATCTTAATGTCAATCATTATCATCGAATTACTTAGAATTCATGCCTAGGATCATAGAGTTGGTAATCGTAGGACCTAACAATCACTTTTGTCACTAGTATGATCATCAACGACATTCACGACTTGCTCTTGATTGATATCATCATGCATGTGTAAAGCGTCGTTGTCGTATGTGACTTCATCCTCTTCAATAGTTTTATTGGTTTCCTTTAAGACTTTAATTTTATTTTCTAGCCTTTTTATATGATCGAAAAATTTAGCATCCTTCACGTTAGAATGATAGAAAACATGAATCAATAATTAAACACCAATGAATGATCACGAATAACTTATTTAAGATAAATAAACTTCTAGTTACCTCATCAAACTTTGGAACACCTCGAACGAGTTCAATTTCCTCCCTAAATCCAACAATTGGAAAAATCTAAAACCAACAAAATTTCAGTTTTAATAGGAGTAATAGTACTTGAACATAGAGTTAAGTACCAACCTTGTTAGGTGTCACGGTCATTAATGCATTTTCAGCATCTTAGATAACCTAGGATAGCAATGTATAACACGAGTACTTCCAAGGATTGGAACTCTTTCATAGACCCAAGCCTATAAAGAAAACAATGCTTAGATGTTACTATATAAGAAATTGATGTATTTGTTGTAAGTAAAAATTAAATAAAGATACCATCGGTCCAACAATGCAACCTCCAAGGTACATTTTCTCCTTCTTGGACACTCTAGAATATCCAAGATGTGCTTCCATTTCGTCACGCAAAAATCGAAAAGCTGCATCTCCCCAAGCATACGTAGAGAATGTAATACCCGCAAAAAAAACAAATTATACGGGATTATTTCAATAATATTCGGATTGTGTGGAGTCGATTTTCTCGAGCCGAGCCAAGAAGTTAGAATTGGACCCGAAAATTTAAAAAGGGGCCGAAAATGATTATGGGCCAAATGAAGAATAATGACCCAAGTGAGAGAGATAGATTAGAAGTTAGGAATTTTGACCCAATAATAAAAATTAAAATAAAATTAAGGGGGCCAAAAATTAATATTAGAGGGGCCTCATAGCACCTCATCAATAATGTTATATTAATAATGGAATAAGAAACAAAACAAAACAAAACAAACTAAAAGTAAAAAAAACAAAACAAAATAAAAGTAAACAAACCTAATGCAACACTTTACAACACCAAGACAAGAATTACCAATGCAAATAGGAGAAGAGTGGGAGAGATGACGAGAAAGAGAGGAAAAGGAGAGGAAGAGAGGACAAGATCTCAACTGAGATGCCATTTCCTCATGCAAGAGTACAATAAAAATCAACTAATAAACTTAAAGACACCTAATGCCACCTCTCTACACACATGAAGCCAAAATAAATAGAGGCAAAGGAATATGGAAAGGAAAGAGAGGAGAGGCCGAGAGGAAGAAGGGAAGAAAAAGAAAGAAAGAAAAAAAAGAGAGAAAGGAAAAAAAGAAGAGGGAGAGGCCGAGAGAGAGAGAGGGAGAGAGGGAGAGAAGAAAAAGAGAGAAAGAAGGAAATGAGAAGAAGGAGGAGAAGAAAAATCTTCGGAAGCTCGGGATCGAAGCTCTCGGGTCGGGATCACACGGAAACACCCCGTGATTAGCTTTCTCCGGAGTTAAGGTAGGTGGAGATCATCTACATACGTAAACAAAATTAGGATTCGTGAATTTTACGTGTTGCATGATCTCTTTCGAATTTTTCGTGTTTATGTGCTAGTGACGATTTATTTGCATGATTTTCTTGCTATATGTTTATGTGTGGTTTCGGCCATCTCTACCAAATTGGGAGATCTAGGGAGATGAATATATTAGGGTTGGAAAGTAGAAGTAGGATTTTTTTTAGGGTGAATTTGATTAGATTTGGAAAATTTGAGTATTAGTGCAAATTAGGATTTTCTAGGATTTTCTTTTTCAAAGGTCTAATAAATATTCTAAAACTCGGTTGGGGTGATTTGTGTAATTTTCAGAAGTTTAGGGTGTGAAATAAATATTTTAAATCTAGGCTATGGTCATTTTATAATTTTCAGAAGTGTTGGTCCTGATTTTCACCCAAACGAACAACTTCGGACGGATTAAACACGCCTAATAGATCGGAATCGAGAACGGGCGTGGGGCTTGGTGGTGTTCTTGAGGGGACTCTCTCACTCTAACATATGTTTATTTTAACTACACACACAAGCACTTACACTATGTGCTAGGGTTTTCCTATTTATACCACAAGTTGGTATATAATAGGTGGGCCTCTTGTGAAGGCCCATTACATGAATAACTAAGAACTAACCCAACTAAGAACTAGCCCAAAGTTTAATAAAGCAAATCAACAAAAATAATACAATGAAATTGAACACTACAAAATATTTCCTAACAATCTCCCCCTTAGTGTTCAATCTTCAGTTCAGCGCAGGATATCTTTGTTGGGCATATTAGAGATCTCGATTCCTAGCAAACTCCCCCTACAAGGGATATCTCTCTTCTTGCGAAGGCATTGATGGCTCGGCTAGGACTCACTTGTTAAGATTCTCCAATCTTCTTCTTCTCGACGCCGGATTTGTCGTCTTCGAATGGAAGTTGTCTGGTTCGGCCACGAAGTTCGTCTGGCTCCAGAAGAAGGTAGGCGTGGGGCGAAAAAAAATGTGCCAAGGCTCCATTGAAATGTGACTTTCAAGAGCAGGGGGCCCGGTCTTCAGAGTGGTCAGCGCAGTAGTGGCGGAATATGGTGGATGAGATGTGCCATAGCTCCTTCGAGTGTTCCATTATGAACATAATAGCCTGACACGTAAGAATGTGCGCGGAGGTAGCGGAAGCCTCCGGCGGGGCGTAGTTGGTGGAGGTGGCGTGGATGATGGTTGCTGCTGAAGCAGCTGTACGATCTTCAACTCATTTCTTCTCCTTTACTCCCCCGTCTTCGGGATCGTCACGTCGTCCGTGGGACGAGTCTGTCTCTGGTGTTGATGGTGGTGATGAAGGTGTGGTGTGGTGTGGTGTTGGGTGAGGCAATCAAGTGGGATTCTCAGGAGTAGCAGCAATTGGTGTTCCTCCGGGTTCAATTTTGAACACTGGAGAGACGGAGCAGCATGTGGTGGCGTAGGCGTAGGCGTGGTGGAGTGGTGTCGGTGATGGGACCTTTTCCTTCATAGATCCTCGTTGAGCACGGCATGGAATGTGTAAGTTCCTCGCTGATTGCTATGAGTCGGGGCTCCATCACAAACGGGGTAACTAACCAGACGGGGGTCACAAAGACGCTCCGTCGTCACAACATCGAAACATGTGTCCGATGTGCCGCCTGTTTGCACAGGTCAAAAAGAACCAGAGAGCCACAAAGGCTTTCCGTTCGCACGGACGATGAGACAAGCTCGTATCCGTGGCCCATCGACAGTTGTGGTGAGGGTGGCAGTCGTGGGTCTTCCGCTCTCGGTCAAAAGGACGTCATCAAGCGTACGTGCAAGTTCACGAAGAACCTACGGTGCGTAAAGAGTGTTTGTGTCCTAGAAAGTGGAAAATTTCGGTGGGTGAGGACACTAGACTCTATGTGAGTGGAAGAGGTGCAGTGAGAGGCGGGGCACTACATGTTCAACATCAACCGTCTCCAAGTGGGGCGGTGATGGCTAACGTGGTTCCTCTTGTGCTAATGAAACAGCTATCTGCGAAAGGATAGCTGAGTGGTTGGGGGGGTTAATTGCGCGGTTGGACCAGATGCCGCGACTTCTACTCGGGAAACGAACGAGTCGTCTCCTGTACATATGGGTGAGGTCCGGGTTATAGTGAGATATGATAGAGGAGTGCGATCATCTCGTCGTTGGTTCGCAACTCCTGCAAGCGACTTACGTCATCCTCCCAAGATCGTTGATTGGATCTTTGCGTGGAGAAGGATGTCGCGCGACCTAAACCTAGACTAGAGAGGCTAGGGTAGGCTCGTTCCTGGGTTAGGATCAGGGGGGTTTCACTGATCCATGGGAACTATGGTGGCGTGGCGTGATCGCGTTGAAAGGCGACCACGAGTGATGTCGACGAGGGTGGCCCGAAACTGTTGATCAGACACTTCTGAGACTCGTCAGGTGGTGGTGGTGAGGGCGTAAAGAGGATCACGGTGGCTTAGGACGTCTCCATGTAGCGCACCATGGTGGAATGGATGGCAGTGGGTGGACGGTGGAGTCTAGTACAAGAGATCCACATCGCCTAAGCATCAAGATTGGATGGCGCGCCCACTGATGGTTGGTTGAACTTTTGTCAACCCTTCTTTGTAGGTTTGGGTTCTGCACGGATTTGTACAGAAGTCATGATGGTTGCTCGCTTCTCTGACATCCCTTCTTGCACGTGGAGCAACCCGTGTAACGTGCATGATGGGGTTGGTTGCTCGCAGTGCATACCGGTCATGAATGTGGAGCAACCCATGTACCATTCATGCCGGGGAGTGGTTGCTCACGTCGTTTACCAGTCATGTATGTGGAGCAACCCGGGTACCATACATGCTGGGTGTGTGAAATTGGCATTTGGAAATTCCGCTCCGAAAAGTTTGGGGGTGACCTAAACTTTTTCTATAATGTGCCAATACCGTCCTAGGTCGATCGTTGGGTACGGTGATCGTTGCCGCGTTTTGGATTTGCCTTCAAAAATTTCACAAAAACGTCGTCTATACCGAAAATTTTGGGGCCCGGAAAATTTATTTCGAAAATTTTTAAAAAGTGTAAAAAAAAAAAAACAAAGTCCAATGGGCTTAGAAAATTTTTCTCTATCTAATGATATAAAAAATTTTCAACCCAATTTTTTTTTTTTAAAACCTTATTTAATCCGATGTGGGGGCCAGAAATTTTTGGTGGTCAAAAACGTTTAAGTGTATTTCTAAAGAGTGATTTTTGGCGAGAATATCATGTGATCAATATGCTAGTTTGTGTTTAATGTTTAATGTGATTAGTGTTATGAGGTTTTCGAAGTACGACGTGGCTTACGTGTTATATGTGATTTATATGATGTTTAATGGTTATTACGAAATTCCAAGTGTTAATTGTGCTTCGAAACACAGATGTAAATTTGAATATAGGTTCTTATGTATATGTTATGTGACGTAGGTGAGTTGAGCATTCTTCGATATAGAACAACTGTTGAATTATTTGAAGATTAGAGATGTGGCATAGTTTTCTGTATTTGATTGATTTGTAGGTATATGTTTAGTTTGGAAGTTTTCGATAAATTAGGGTTTTAAACCTCTTGAGAAATTATTTTTGGCACAAGTGAGTTTTCGATGTTTGTGTATTTTGGTGTTTAAGATTATATTAAGTATTTAAGTCTATTCAACCTTTGAGAAGTTATCTTATAATTTGCAGCACTAAGGAGTTATCTTATAGTTTGATCATATGAGGGTTTTTGTAATTCAAGTGGTTAGTATGTACAGTATAAAGTTTTCGGTATTTAGGCGTTTAAGCATTTTGGTCGTGCGAGGTTTTAGTTGGGTGTAAATATTTTCGAAATTAAAGTTTTCGATATTTTAGGGTTTTCGAAACATGTATATTTATGAACTAGTGACAAATTCGAAATAAAGTCATTTATTATAGTTCGTCCAAGAGCGTGTTTTGTACTAATGTAACTATCGTTTTATGTTCAGAGGTTCAAGGTATTAAGGATTTATCGCATACGAAAATCAGGACTACATGTGACGCCCGGGGCCGATGAGGGCGGGGAGTGATCGCCGGTGCCAGGGTGCACGGACAAGGAGCGGCTCCTGGCAGGCTTCTAGGCGAAGGGGTACATGAACGAACTGATCTGACACCCGAATGAGAGGGGATCCTGAGACTGACAACGTATGGGCGTGTCAGGCTAAGAATCGTATAAGAGAATCGATAGTACTACTCATATCACCAAGGTCGACCTACGTTTTCGGGAGTCCATCTATAGAAACTCCGAAGTTAAGCGTGCTTGACTTGGGGCAATTTTGGGATGGGTGACCCCCTGGGAAGTTTCTCAGGGTGCGTGTGAGCGAGTGCACGAAGCACGCTGAAAGGTTAAATGGTGCTACAGTGGGGCCAGACTATCAGTCGGAGTGTGGTGGGCCCAACCCCACTGGTCCCGATATGGACGATGATACAGTGAGACCCGGTATGGGACGAGACGTTACAGGTGGTATCAGAGCTCAACCTCTCGCAGTACGGTGCTGGTTCGGGGACGAACCAGGCGGAAGCTGGTGGGCATGTGACGCCCGGGGCCGATGCGGGCGGGGAGTGATCGCCGGTGCCAGGGTGCACGGACAAGGAGCGGCTCCTGGCAGGCTTCTAGGCGAAGGGGTACATGAACGAACTGATCTGACACCCGAATGAGAGGTGATCTTGAGACTGACAACGTATGGGCGTGTCAGGCTAAGAATCGTATAAGAGAATTGTTCTACTCATATCACCAAGGTCGACCTACGTTTTCGGGAGTCCATCTATAGAAACTCCGAAGTTAAGCGTGCTTGACTTGTGGCAATCTAGGGATGGGTGACCCCCTGGGAAGTTTCTCAGGGTGCGTGTGAGCGAGTGCACGAAGCACGCTGAAAGGTTAAATGGTGATGCAGTGGGGCCAGACTATCAGTCGGAGTGTGGTGGGCCCAACCCCACTGGTCCCGATATGGACGATGCTACAGTGAGACCCGGTATGGGACGAGACGTTACACTACAGGTAGGTGAAATACTCACCTACGACACGTAAACAATATGTGCTTTTATGTGTTTTCATGCTTGCGTGTTTTCCGCCAACATTTTTACTTTAAAAGTGAGGGCCGTTACAGTACGTTGCCAGCTTATTTTTTCCTTCAATATTCTTTCTGTAAGAATGAACCAATATTGGATATTGCAAGACTGTTATTGAAAATAGAATCAATATTAACATATGAAATTGATCGATATACCAAATACATTAGCTTTTGTGCGACTGTTTTTTTTTTCATTTTTCCAATTCTGATAATCGTATTACATTTTCAAGAAATTTGCTAAATTTGGAACATCGTAGCTATATATAAAAATAAAATGACATATAAAAATAATTGATAAGTTTTCTATTTGTTTAATTATAACAAAAGATAAAAGTTTATAAAGTATTACATTAAATACTGATAAAATGACATAACAATTAGGGATGACAATGGGACTGGGACGGGTCTAGACTCGAACCCGCCAAAACCCGGCCTGATCCGTAACATGGTGGGCCCTGCGTCTAGCATAGCTTAACCCGACTGGGTTAGGGGCGAGTCCGGATTTCGCCAACCCTACCCCGAAACCCGCCCCGAGACCCGCCCCTTACAATTTTATATATAAATATTATATATAATTATATTAATATATAGAAACATATATTTAATAATAAGTATATAGAAAAAAATTATAAATGCGGGATGTTTTTTATGAGGCGGGTCTCAGGAGTCCGCTATAAAATAAATGGGCAGATCTCGGGTCCACTATAAAATAAATGGCCCGATCGCGGATATCGGGACTTGCCGATAACAATTGATCTAATAAACTAAAAAAATCACTTAAAAATAACCCGTGCAACGCACGGGCTTAAAACTAAATAGTATCAGTAACAGTAGAACAATTATCACCATTTAATTTCAAATTATGCTCAATTAGTATCCTTTTTGGTTTTAGCCTAAGACACCAAACTCATCTAGAAAATCAAGAGCGTATTTTCTTTGATTATGTATTTATCCTTCCTCGCTAGGGGTGTTCAAACTTTGAAACCGAAAAAATGGTCTAACCGAAATGTTCGGTTTTTCGGTTCGATTAACTCAATTTTTCTGTCGTTTTCGGTTTACAGTTTAGAAAATTGTGGTTTTTTTATTCGGTTTGGTTTTCTGAATAATAATCGAAATATATTATTTATTATTTATATTATGTAAATGGACCAAGAATAAAACTTATAGTATGTTTTATATAGGCTCAATTATAGTTAAACTTGTGTCTAAATATTGTTGAGCGTGTTCCTAAAACCAAAGAAGCTCACACTATTTTCACAAACACTCTCCCAACAAATACTCCGGAAACATTCCTCCCAAGTCACATGCCACATCGCTCTCCTCGATCTCGACCCCACATTTCTGTTTCCATGAGTTTGATAATTTATCCAGAAGGACTGAGACTTAGTGAAAGTAAGAAAAAGGGATAAAGAAGTGTAAAAGATAGAATGAACCAGTGGATTTAGGATTTTTTTTTTATCTTTGCGGATGATTAAGGATCGTAGTTGTCATGTTCCTTTCAACTTACTTATAATATTTTCTAAGTCCTGGAGATCTGCGGCCTAACTCGTTCCCGTCCAAGTTGGTCGGTCATTCACAATCATTCGAATTCTTTTGCCTCACATAACTTTCGTGTTTATGAGCTTGGTGTACCTTTGTTCATTTACTTTGCTTGAGCGAGTAAAGTAAAGAACACAATAGAGTTACGGACAATCGTCCAACCTTAATATTTTATCCCAAATAAAATTACAAGAACACACTTTACAGCACTACATTGGGTGCCACAAAATACAAGGCAAAATAAGCTATCTATATGCGCCCACCTCTTCCCCGCATAGTTAGGTGCTGCCCAAGCCAGCACCAACGTCCCGTCCACCATTAGCCTACGCGAGCATCCTGCTCAAGGGTCGCGCACGATGTGACAAGCGCCGCGCGCATTTCGCCCAATTGTTGCGCGCGCTGTCCTCAAGTGTTGTACACGCTGCACACGAATGCCGTGCGATGTGACCAAGTGTTGCAAGACATTGGGGAATATTTGGCTTTTCTTCCTTATTTTTTTGTCCGGCAGATTCTTCGGTTGTATACGGCATTGAGAATATTCAACAAGGTCACTTTGTAAAAACTCTTCAACATTTGATTTTAAAAAAGCAGGTGGTACAGATTAGTTTCATTCCATGAGAAGGTTTGATTCGTGAAGTGTATGTTGAGAAAGTGGGAAACAAATAACCTTTCTTGTGGAAAATAAATGTAAAATGTCAGAATTACGTGAACTGATCAAAACTCAGACCGCAATAAATATTTCACTCCAGCACAAAGAACACAAGGACGGCTATAGCCGAATTAGTTGCTTTCCTCATTCATCGGCCTCAAGGTATAATATCATATTCTCATAAGTTAGAATCATTTGAACTACTTCAACGTCCGATTGCTATTCGATTAAAATTTCGTTAAAAAGAAATACATAGCCTAGAGCGCGCATACTAAGGCTTTGTGTATCCTCACCTGATGACGTTGTAAAGGTGTTCTGCAGACAATAAGTCGACAGTAATATAAATAACTGAAGTTGTAATTTTGCACATCTATCGTAATATAAGTTGTTACAGCCGACGAAAATACGGAGGAAAAATGGACTAAATGACGATAAGATCATAATTCTCCACATGTAAAGAGAAATCTTATTTAATGAACGAAAGAATAAATCAAAAAGAATCAATCTGCCAATTAGAAATTAGGTCCGGCAGCCAAAATCTCTTTTGTGAGAGCCTCATCGGTGCCAATCTTGTGATCAACGAAAACCTCAAAGTTCTTCTTGAAAAGCTCGGCCAACTTGATCAATGTCTCCTTGTGCGCATTCGCATCAGTCCACTATATATTATACCCATCAAAAGATCACATATGACAAAAAGATTTCATTAATATATGATTGATCGAAAAAAAAAAAGAGAAAAATAGAAAGAAAGAAATCATAAAGTCGTCACCGCATTCGCTGGATCCAAAATGTCGGAAGGCACCCCGTCGACCGCATGGGGAATCTCGAGGCCAAACACTTGCGTCTTTCTATAGTTGGCCTTCAAAAGGGCCCCCGAGTGGATGGAGTCTATGATCTTACGAGTGTAGGCCAGCTTGATACGGCTTCCCGTCCCATAGCTCCCACCAGACCAGCCCGTGTTGACGAGCCAACCAGTGGTTTCATGCTGACTCATCTTCTCAGCCAGCATCTCGGCGTACTTTGTGGGATGGAGCATTATGAATGCAGCTCCGAAGCAAGCCGAGAATGTGGCCGTTGGCTCCTTTATCCCGTCTACAGTTCCCGCCACCTATGCCATTGATGAATTCAGTCTAAGCTTTTAGGGTTTTCCCGCCAATAATAATCATGATAATAATTAGTGTTTTGCTTACGAGAGCAGTGTAGCCGCTTATGAAGTGGTACATGGTTTGGGGCAATGTTAGTCTGCTGACTGGTGGGAGCACTCCGAAGGCGTCACATGCAAGGAGTATCACGTTCTTCGGGTGAGGTCCTATGCATGGCAGCCTTGCATTTCGGATGAACTCAATTGGATATGCAGCTCTTGTATTTTCTGTTTGTAAAAGAGAGAAAAAACAAACAAATTATCAGACCATTCTATACTCCGACGAGAAATGTGAAATGACAGAATATCCTTGCTCTAACTTTTCTAGGAAGTAAAGAGCTAATGATCGTCGTAATTACCCGTCACCGATTTGTCAGCGTAGTCTACTTCCCTAGTGCGCTCGTTAAACACCACATTCTCCACCACTACGGTGCAAGTATTAAAAAAGAAAAAGCAAGTATTAGTTTATGTCCATTAGTACTGTTGGAAATATAAGATATAAATTAAATGCTTCCTTCCTTAATAAGCTTTTAGGTTAAGTGGGCATTCAGCAGCTATACCATAATGATAGAGTACGGCTTATTTGTGATCAAATCAGATGCATGCAATTTATACGTAAGTAGACAATATATATATATATATATACATATATATAATACCGGTCCCGAACTTGATGGCGTCCCAGATATCAGGCTCTTTCTCCCAGGAGAGATCGATGCACTTTGCATAGCATCCGCCCTCAATATTGGAGACGCCGTTGTCCCCCCAGCAGTGCTCGTCATCCCCAATCAAGTACCTGTTGTTGTCCGTCGAAAGCGTCGTCTTCCCCGTGCCAGAGAGCCCGAAGAAGAGCGCCACGTCTCCGTCTTTCCCCATGTTGCATCCCGAGTGCAGGGATAGGATCTTGCGCTTGGGCATGAGGTAGTGCATGAGGCTGAAGAGCCCCTTCTTCATCTCTCCCGCGTACTGAGTGCCCAAGATCACCATCTCTTTCATCCCGAGGTTGATGTTGATGCTCGTGACGGAGGTCATGTAGTTTGTGAATCGGTTGCATGGGAATTGCCCAGCGTTGTAGATCGTAAAGTCGGGCGTGCCGAAGTTCGCCAGCTCTTCTTTGGTTGGTCGGATGCACCTTCGAAACGCACGACTTAATATATAATAAGGGCATCGTTGTTTTGAGATCAAAATTACATTTGCAGGCACTCGATCACCTATAACCTAAACTCATAAGCATTGAGGGGTTCCACTCTAAAGACCAGTTGGCAATAGAGGGTAAGCGTACACGCTTATATACATGTCTTATATGTTCCGGTTATTCAATTTGAGATTGAAATTGATACCCCATAAAATATACTATAATTGTATATATTTCTATTACTTATTACATTACATACATGTTGTGCATGAAGAGTGAGTGATAGGCCTTTGCAGAGACTATCCTGACTTTGATTCGGTTGTCCTTGTCCCAGTTGAGGAACTGGTCGTTCACGAAAACCTTATCAAGCAGGCAAAGGTAATCCATGGCTCTTTCCTTGTTGATCAAGAACGACTTCTCGTCCATCTCCAGGTTAGGCGAAGCCCTACCAAATAAATCGAAAGCAAAATATATATAGAAAGAGACAATGAAAAAATATATAGATCATACTATGAAGAGAAAGACATCGATCTTACGTTCCCCACCAAAGCTCTGCCTCGGTGTTCTCATCCTTGACAATACGCTTGTCCTTTGGAGAACGCCCTGTTTTGGTCCCAGAGAGTGTGGCCAGTGCACCAGTCGATGTAATGAACGACCCGTCCTCGTACTTCAAGGCATGCTCGTAAAGTTCTATATTATACATAACCCCGCTCATATAATTAATATCAAAGGATTGATTCTCTATACATACAATATACAGTAACAAGTCTATTAGTAATGATATATTAATTACCAGGAGGTTGCAGGTTGTAGAGAACATGACGGAACTTGTTGAGCGGAGTATTGCTCGAAGCAAAGAGGTAATTGTTCTCTGTCTTCCCCTTCACCACCTTATTTGGACCGATGCTTTTTGTCAGGGAAGCATTGTACTCAGCCAAGAAAGAACTGAAGACAAATAATTATGTGATAAATCATATTTTAGACATCACTACACCCGTACTATATATATAGATATTTATCAGAGTACTATTGTACGGATGCATGCATTGCATGTATTATATATATATATATATATATATATATATATAATTACCTCATAGACTGAAGGTGTGGGGACTTGGTTGGTGTGGTAGGCTGAGAGTTCATCTTATTATTCTGGCTGGCATTGCTGCTGGCATCGAGCCTATCGTCGGTTTGTACCTTACGAAGTCCTGTTCCTACCATCTTGTGTTGTAGCTCTAGTTTCTTTCTTCATCCGAAACAGAATTTTATTATTATGTTTAACTAGATAGAGAATAGACAAACTATAGCTTGCATTGTAATTATTCTTTTCGAGTAAATAATGAATATTATTATGACATGCAGGATGATTGAAGCAAGTAAAAATTTTACATACCTGCTCTATCTGCTGGTCTTAGAAGGGGTTGCAAGAAGGGGATGATGAGGGGATCAAAATACTGGCTCTTGTGGGCTTAAATAGTTGCGAGCAGTCAATTCTTTGAGCATTTCTGTAGCTACCGATTCAACTGCTCTATTCTTACAGGTGGAGATCCGCATAAAAGTAATAGATGTTATTACATCCAATTATCTCTGGTCGTTATTAAACTATTCCTAGTAAGTTTAGTAGTATTCGTATCCATTTCACCCCATGTGGATAAGATTATAGAACTAGTCAAGTAATAATAGATAGATCCCACTTCCCTCGCAATATGTCTCAATCCAAACATTTGTCGCAGTAGATAAGGAGATTTTTCACTGCTCATCATAATATTACTTGAGAATTTGTAATAATATTGAATTTGAATCCAGTGTAGATATTAATAGTATATTTTGAGTTTTTCAAATTGTTAAATTACTTCCCCCAGTAATATTTAATGCTACGACAAGCAAGTAAGAAACAATATATTTTTTTCATACACTAGATGTTGCTCCGTGCGATGCACGGGATTATTTTTCGTTCAGTATAAACACAATTTTCAAGTTAATATTTTATTCGTCAAGTTTTGTCACACACATCAAATTTTTATTGTGTAATATAAAATTTTTGCATAATAAATCTTAACATTTTATAAAAACATATTCTATAGTCTCGCAGTCGTGTAGTCTTACAATGTCTAAGTAATACAGCTTGCTAGCTGTTCATCGTACGTCTAACACGATAAGTTGATATTGATGTCAAAACTATACAGTTATATGTATATCTACTAGTGAAGAAGATAAAAAAGGCTTATCAAGTGTAGATCCATAACTTTTGGAAGCAAATGAAGCGAATTTCTTTTTGACGATGACCTCTTTCTCTTCATCATCGTCGGTAGAATTCTGAAAATCAGCCTCAAAATCACCAGCATCAAATCGTCGATTTATTAGCAAAACTCCGCTTTCTTCAGACCCTTACTCGCGTTCGCATCTTCTCTGCTTGATCACCCACCAAATCTCAGATTTATTCTGACTGTACAAACCATGATTGATTATAATTAATTTTCCCCCTTTTTATTCCTGCATATTTGGAAATCAAATTTAATAAATCACATCTAGAAAAAAGAATGCTATGCATTCTTCAGGCAATACAGAGTCCTTAAATACAAATACAATTTTTCAAATATGTTATTTTATTATTGAGTAGATAATTTTTTGAATTTCGCTATTTTAACAGAGTAATTATAATTATAGTCAATTTACCCAAATTCACTTCCATCAATCTTCTTTTAGCTTGAGCTTCTACACTGCCAGCAATACAAAATTGTCATCGTAGCTAAGAGAGTGTCATCGATCAGAAATTTGTACTCGCAGACTTACGTTGAGAGAGCGAATCTATTTTAAGGAATTTGTGTCAAAGTAAGCCTAAGCATTCCTTCGAAGTAGTGAGTCTCATAGTTTTACAATATTGAAGTCATCGCTGCAACATTACACACTTGCAGTCTTAAGTTTATGAAAGAACATTACACTATTGTAATAAAACTCCAGTCAAACAATTGGCAAGCAATCATACAAACATGCAGTCACACAAATTAGCAGTATGACATTGTTGCAGTCTTATAAGCCGCAGTCGCGCAAATTTATAGTCTTACAAATTCTCTACCTTACCAAGTCTTATAGTTATTTATTAATTTTAAAGCCAAGTATTTATTGCTTTTAGATACCATAACTGTACGCGCCTAATGGATAATATTTGGGACCATCACACACGTATAATATGATTAATACTATATATGCAACTCTTTGAATTATAACAGGCTCTCCTCAAGAAAACCGAACTGCAAATATTATTTTACCGCCAACATAGATACCCAAAACTTCTTGGTGTATCGCAAAGTTTGAACAGACTGAATATAATATATTACAATATAATATATCAGAATATTATATTATATTAAAATATAATATGATAGAATTATTACAATGAAATGTAATGTACTAAAAACTGCTTGAAGTCCCGCAAAGGTTCTATTCACATATTTTAAGACATTAAGAGTGATCGTTCTTTCTCTTTTCTACCTACCGCGCAAGAGCTTCCGTACATGCAATAGCTAGCTGCCAACATGTTCTTCACTGGCTGGAGCACGTCTTCGAGCGAGGGTACGTGCCCATCTTTGATAGCTTAGATCCCAAAAATCTACAAAAAAAGAGATAAATTACTCTCTACTCTGTATATACTATATATACTGTAAAGTATTTCCAATTAGGTTGAGAGTATTTACCGTGCCAATGGAAACACAGTCGTCAGTCGATGTAAGAAGATCCATCCAATGGGTCGAACACGCTTAGTACCTACAAATGATGTTAGAACGATGTCGCCACGCACACCATTAAATTCGAAGATGTCGGACTGCAGCAAAACCTGGCACACCCGATAATGCCGTCTTCTCTTTTAGTACAACCGCTCTCTTTTGTTCCTCATCTATAAAGCATAAAACTTTCATTCAAAATATAATTATTTAACTACAAACTGAATCATAAACTTGTATCTGCATACCCACTTGGATCACGTGCCATAAGGATAGCTTCAAGATGAAGACTATCGATAATTTCAAAAGAAATCAACATTACCAATATGCTGCCCCTGTGCGCCAAAAAATAAGGCCAAGCCTCGCGAAAGAACAACAAAAATCTCATCTTGAATGACGCGACTACTCTCTTCAAATCCAACATCCGCACCATCTTCTTAGCCTAATACTCCTTAAAAAAACAATCAACACAAAATCCCATGTCAACTTTTCGACATACTATAGTTAATAAACAAAAAATAGTTTACGTTCGAGATTCTTACTTGAGAAGGTCAGAGGCTATTAGACTATTACCTCGTAGAGATGAGAATAAGCCAGTTCAAATGATAACTGTAGGAAAATGATGCCCATTTGATCAAAGATCTTGTTTGACTCTCATCAGCCATCTAAACCACTCTTCTCACTGAAAACAGCTGTCTTTTCTCCTATCTGTCGCTTGTTTCCTCATGTATGTAGGAGATTGACGCAAGCTTTCGTCTATTTGCCAATACTTGTGCCCTGATCACTAACAGGTAGATGATATATCTGCAAACTATATGATCAAGAAAAAAGGTAAAATAATATATGGGGAAAGAGACCAAAATTTGATTTGATGGACATAATAATATATGCCTCGGGAAAGGGTTGAGTTCTTGCGTCTCCAAAAAACAATGCAGCCCATAATATCATGCAGATGAAGAAGCGAATACTAAGTCGAAATTTTGTAGTGTCTCCTCAAGCTCTTGTTCCATTGAGTTCAATCCACTTGTTCCATGTTTTATCATTTATTTCCTCCTCTTTGCTGCTTACGCGAAACTATTATTCTTTCTTATTCCAATTGCTCAATGCCCAGTTTATCGATGGATAGGAGGGCAGCACATCCTCATCTTAGGGTAAATCCCTATTTGTCTCCCCAGAATCTAAATCCTCCCAATCGTCCTCTTTGGGACCTTTGGGAGGAGGCGACGGGCTTCACTGCACACGCCCATGCCGACTTTCCACTCAAGGAGGGCCAGGTCATTGGGGCCCCTCCCTCCCGAAGGGAGCTCTCACCGGGGAGGTCTCGACCAACTCCTCGTTTCCTTCTAGAGGCTGATGGTACTTCCTCTCGCCAATTTATGAGAGCTTCTTGGAATCCGATGAAAAGCCGCGCCTGGAAAATTTTCTGACTCCAGTTTCTGGGATTGGTGGGCTTTAAGCGAGAGTCGGGTTAGTTACACCAATCTCCGCCCTTCATATCTTTTGTCCCTCTTTCCTAACCTTTTTCGTTAGTCCTACTCACTTTCTTGCGAGGGACTTCGAAGCTGCACTAAACAACGTGCCCTGATCCGGTATTACGAGGATGCTTGCACCCGACTGACTACTTCCTTAGGTGAGAAAGATCGACAAATCGCTGAGCTGAAGGAGTCGTTGGCTGATTCCCGCACCGAGAACCAAGGTGCTCGTTCAAGGTTCCGGGGGATAAATAATCCGGCTCGATTCCCTAATCGTCTGAGGCGTATCTTCTCCCCTTACTCGGGCGGGATCTCGGAGTTAAGACGTAAGAAGGTTCCTCAAGATGAGGAGGCCTTTACTTCCTCGGGAATCCGACATCTGGGCACGCCTTATACTCGGGAGATGACGCGATAGATATTTCTTTGTGTATCATCTCTCTTTATATTGTCGCTTTATTTTCAGCCCTATAAATCACGGGGCTTCTAGTTTTTCGCAGACCTTGCTCTTTTATATTTTTGCATTCGTCTTTTTTAATCTACTCTTACCATTAGATGTTGTTCTTGTCTCCTTACACGTTTTCAATCGTCCTCGTTCTGATCGACAATCGCGCTCTTATTTGGAGATTTTCTTCGCCCTCACGGGTGATCGGGCCTCATCCGAGGACTTTTCTTCGTTTTCGATTGGAAATTTTCTTCACCCTCATGGGTGATCGGGCCTCATCCGAGAACTTTTCTTCGTTTTCGATTGGAGATTTTCTTCACCCTCATGGGTGATCGGGCCTCATCCAAGGACTTTTCTTCGTTTTCGACTGGAGATTTTTTTCACCCTCATGGGTGATCGGGCCTCATACGAGGAATTTTCTTCGTTTTTGATTGGAGATTTTCTTCACCCTCATGGGTGATCGGGCCTCATCCGAGGACTTCTCTTCCTTTTCGATTGGAGATTTTCTTCACCCTCATGGGTGATCGGGCCTCATCCGAGGACTTCTCTTCATTTTTGATTGGAGATTTTCTTCACCCTCATGGGTGATTGGGCCCCATCCGAGGACTTTTCTTCGTTTTTGATTGGAGATTTTCTTCACCCTCATGGGTGATCGGGCCTTATCCGAGGACTTTTCTTCGTTTTCGATTGGAGATTTTCTTCACCCTCATGGGTGATCGTGCCTCATCCGAGGACTTTTCTTAGTTTTCGATTGGAGATTTTTTTCACCCTCATGGGTGATCGGGCCTCATCCGAGGACTTTTCTTCATTTTCGTATTCCACGTTCTTTCGGACATAAATAATTTCATTCAAAAAATGCAAGTGTTCAGAAATAAAGATAAACAATTTGTGTTAAGCAGACTTCCTAGTTAAGTAAATAAAGCGTAAGTGTGATAGGGGAGGGATAAGGTGTGAGCCCGAGGGTTCATCACGGGTAATATTTCTTCAAGTGTCGGGCGTTGTGTGGTTTTTCCAACTTCTTTCCTTCCAAGTCTTCTAAATAATAGGCGGCTTCCCCCACCTTCTTGATCACTTTGTACGGCCCTTCGTACTTCGGGTCCAGTTTCCCTCTTTCTCCTTTGTGTTGTATTTCCTTCATGACAAGCTCTCCTTCCTCGAACCTTCTCAAGCATACCTTCCGATTATAAGCTCGAGTGATCTTTCTTTGATAGGCTGCCATCCTGAGTGCAGCCCTTTGCATTCCTTCCTCGATCAGATCCAGTTCATCAGCACGAAGCTGGTCGTTCTCCTCTGAGTACCCTATTACTCGGGCACTTTCCTGGCCTATTTCCACGGGCAACACGGCTTCACTTCCGTACACCAAGCTGAATGGAGTCTCCTTCGTTCCAGCTCGAGGGGTGGTTCGATAGGACCAAAGTACACTTTGTAACTCATTGAACCAGGCCCTCTTTAGCCCGTCGAGTCGTATCTTCAAGGCCTGGACAATCGTTCGGTTAGTCACTTCCACTTGGCCGTTGCTCTGTGGGTAGGCTACGGAGGTGAATATTTGCTCGATCCCATAGCCTTCTCACCATTCTTTTGGCTTGCGTCCGCTGAACTGTCTTCCATTGTCGCTTATCAGCCTCCTCGGGATCCCGAACCGGCATAAGATATTCTTCCACAGGAAAGCAATCACCGCAGCTTCAGTAATCCGTGTCAGGGCCTCAGCCTCCACCCACTTGGAGAAATAATCAATCGCGACCAGGAGAAATTTCTTCTGCGAGGCATTACCCTCAAATGGCCCGACTATATCCAAACCCCATTGATCAAACGGGCAAGCCGATACAACCGCTTTCATCATCTTCGCGGGTGCCCTCTGCAAATTTGCGTGCTTCTGACATCTAAGGCAGCTTCGCACTACCCTGATCAAGTCTGTCCTCATGGTGGGCCAGAAGAAGCCTGCTAACATTGCTTTTCTCGCCAAGGCTCTCCCCCCAATATGGCTTCCACAACTTCCTTTATGTATGTCTGTTAGGGCTTCTTCGGCCTCTTCCTTCGACAGGCACCTTAACAAAGGGCCCGAGTACGATCTTTTGTACAGGATCCCGTCTGTGATGGTAAAACGGCCAGACCTCTTCTGTGTCGCTTGGGCCTGAATCTTGTCCTCGGGCAGGATTTGCTTCTCGAGATAACGGTAGATGTCATACCGCCAATCCTCGGGTTCTAGTTCTCTCGCCTCCTCGATTTGATGGATCTGGGGTGCTTTTTCTACTTTAGTCCCTCCCTCGGGCGAGCTCAGCACGCTGGCCATTTGGCTATTCTGTCCGCTTTTTCGTTCTCTTTCCTATTAATGAGTTCCAACTTAATCTCTTCGAATTTTTCCTTCAGCTTTTCAAAAGACTTTGCGTATTCTGCCAGCCTATCTTCCTTGATGGCGAAATTTCCTTCGGTTTGTTGAACCACCAGCTGTGAATCGGAGTAGAAAGTTACTCGGGTCAGTCCCATCCTTATCGCTGTCCTCATCCCGAGCAAGGGGGCTTCGTACTCAACTTCATTATTGGAGGCTCGAAAGTCTAGCCTTACTCCCAAACTAGTCTCTTCACCCCAGGGTGAGATGATTACTAGTCCGATTTTGTTCCCGTACTGGCAAGAAGATCCATCCACATAGATCTTCCACATTTTCGATGGTCCCTCTTCTGCCATTTCGACGATGAAATCAGCTAGGGCTTGTGCCTTGATGGCCACTCGAGGTCGGAACTAAATATTGTACTCTCCTAACTCAGTGACCCATTTGATCGAACTTCCCGAAATATCCGGTTGGGTCACAATCACACCCAAAAGACTGTTGGTCAACACTACGATCGGGTGTGACAGGAAGTACGGCCTTAATCTCCTGGCCGTAATCACTAGGGTTAACAATAATTTCTCCTGAGAGGTGTATCGAACTTCTGCGCCTTTCAGGAGATGGCTAACGAAATTGATCGAGCGAATCGAGTAATAAAAATGAAACGAATATCGACAAACTAACCACGCTCAACAGGCAAGTGTACCTATCGATAATAGTATAGAATGACGAGTATTCGAGTATCGAATCCCAAGGGAACTAAATAATCAGAAAAACTCGAATTTAAATATCCTAGTGAAAATGTTTTGATTGTTGTAAAACTGAAAATATAAATGAACAAAACTGATAAAAATGATGAGAATGAACGACGATAAGAAAGCGAAACGTATTTGAGACTTCGACTCCCCCTAGCTCGATCGATCCTGAAAACATTTATCAAAGTTTTAGCTAAACGTTAGACCGTGAGGATTACCAACACATGCGTACGAGTTCATATGACTGACGAAACTGCGCCTTATCACACGAGGCTCGTAAGCAACTAATCTACGTCTTAAATAGCCGGGCAAGCTTTCCTAACTACTTAATCGAAGATTGCATTAAATTATTATTAATCCCTCTATTAGATTTGGCTCTAATCCAGCGGGGTAGCTCAACATATCTCTAGTGATGAGTTTATTCCGCTCGTTTACGAGTGTTCTAATTGTTCACCCCTCTCTCGAGCACAGCGTACGATTTCCCAATTAATCTATCTTACACACATAGACATGAATAAGATAAATAAGAATTTCAATCACATTGACATAATCGAAATCATATAAATTCATAAACGAGTCTTAACAATAGCATAACATTAAATATACTTAAAGCATACGATCGATCTGGCCAGGGTTCATCTCATCTCAAATACACAAGAAATTAGCTACTCATTTTTTAAACTAAGAACAGAATAAACATCAAAGAAAAATATAGATATTCCCTGATTTATGGCTTCGTACCCTTTTTCTTCGTTGAGGCGTTTATCGAATACCTAGCATACAAGCCAAGTGAATGAGCTAGCTTGTTCTCTAGCCTTTCTTTCTCTTCTCTAAGTGTATGTGTGTGTTCTCTCCCAATGGTTCCTTTCTCTATTTATAGCAAGGGGAGCTCAAACTCATGTGCATGCAAGTCTTCTTTGCTTTAACTTGTTCACATTGAGAAAAGCTAGCTTTGTCCCCCCAATTCCTTCAACTTTTGCCTTTTTTATTGAGTTCAAATGGAATGGGGTGTTTCAATGTCGAAAGTTTGGTCTGAATAATGTGTGAACTTTCGACCAAGAAGAGACAAGTTAGGTAGGAGTTATTTTTTGTGAGTTTTGACCTCCAACACAACCTCTAACACGGTAGTAACTTCAGAAATTAATATCTCTCAATCTAGAGCTCCAAATCCAAATCCCTCAGGTGAGAATCAAGATCATCAAGTCTTCTACCTTTGGTTACAATTTAAGCTTCATTGGACTACTTTTACCCCCTCATTTGTTAAGAATCCAAAACTGTCGCAAAACATGAAAATCATGCACACAAGGCTTGACTTTGATTCACTGAAAAATTGCATGAAGTTCAAAAATTTATATCACACGATGTAGACATTGAAATGCAAATCCTTTTTGTGAGAATAAAGATGATTAAGTATTCTAGCTCTCCTCCAATTTTCAGATCTATCGGTCAACTTTAACCCCTTATTCTACGAGACATGCTAAACTGCCGCAAAACTGTCCGAAATGATGTAAACTCATAATTAATTACCAAATTTGACATGAAGACTCCATTTTAACTTGCAAATACTTCAATTATAATACGTATAAACGTAAGAAAATACGTTTATCAGAAATAGATTGGTTTCTGCACCTTTTCCTCTTCTCGGACCATGACCGAACTGATTGCCCGAGGAGTGGTTGAGAGGTAAACAGTAAGTTCCTCCCCAGGCTTTGGCTTGTTCAAGACCGGCAGCTCCTTCAAGTATTCCTTCAACTCCTGGAAGGCTTTCTCGCACTCAGGCATCCATTCGAAATCCTTCACTTTCCTCAGTACATTGAAAAAGGGCATGCTTCGCTCGGCTGATTGCGAAATAAATCGAGACAGAGCCGTGATCCTCCCTGTCAACCTTTGAACTTCGTTGAGAGTTTAGGTGATGCCATGTCGGAGATGGCCTTCACTTTGTCTGGGTTGGCTTCAATGCCCGATCGGGTTACCATGTACCCTAAGAACTTTCCCAACCGTACCCCGAAAGTGCACTTAGTTGGGTTCAACTTCAGGCCATATCTCCTGGCCGTGGCGAAAGTCTCCCGAAGGTCTCCCGAAAAGTTGTTCTCCGTCTTGGACTTGATCAGAATATCATCTACGTATATTTCCACGTTCCTCCCAATCTGGGCCTCCGAAGGGAATGACCACATAGCAAAAGGTTCCTTCTGACGTAATGAAACTGACTTTAGGTTGATCTTCCTCGGTCAGTCCAATCTGGTGATAGCCCTAAAAGGCGTCCAGGAAGCATATCAACTCATGTTCGGCGGTAGAGTCCATCAATTGATCTATCCTTGGCAAAGGGGAACAGTCCTTCGGGCATGCCTTATTTAAATCCCTGAAGTCGACGCACATCCGCCATTTCCCCGCTGATTTGGGAACCAGCACCACATTTGATAACCAGGTGGGGAATTGGACTTCGCGTTATATCCCGCCTTCAGGATTTCCCCGACCTGTTCCTTGACTATAGCGTCCTTCTGTGCTCCTAGATGTCTTTTCTTTTGGAAGACCGGCCGGACAGTAGGAGAAATGTTCAAACGATGTTCCATTATATCACGGGGTATTACTGTCAGCTCGTTCGCCTACTAGGCGAACACGTCCTCATTCTTCTTCAGTTGTTTGATAAGATCCGCTTTTAGCTCGGGTGGCAGATCTCGGGCAATCTTGACTGCTCCCGAGGGGGTCTGATCATGACTTCCTCCATCTCCCCTTTGGTTCCTACTTCCTGACTAGTGTGTATCGCGTAAAAGGCTCCTCGGTTTTTCGGGGCAGTATCACGTCGGCTCTTCAAGGACTTTAGCTCGATCCTTACTTCCTCCACATAACACTTGCGTGCCACTTTTTGATCCCCGAGTACCTCTCCTACTTGATTTCCCATCGGGAACTTCATATTTTGATGTAAGGCTGAGGCAACGGCCACGAACGAACTTAGCGCGGGGCGTCCTAGTATGACATTGTAAGACGACTCCATGTCCACCACCAAGAAGGGGGTGATTCGGTTCTTTTTCAGTTCACCCGATCCCAACGTCAGATGTAGTTGAATCAAGCCTACAGCCTCGATGGCATGTCCTGTGAACCCGAACAAAGCCGTTTCCACATGGTCCATTTGGTACTTTCCTAACTCCATCTGATCCATGGTCTCCTTGAAGATGATATTCACCGAGCTCCCATTATCAATAAACACTCTCCCCACATCATGATTGGCTATTTCAGCTCGGACCACCAAGGCGTCTTCATGTGAGTCATCTCCTCCATGAAAGTCCTCGGGACCAAATGAGATGACGGGTCCCGAGCATTTTTGTACCGACGTCACTCCCCAATTTTCCAATTTTCTTGCCTCTGCCTTTCTGGCCCTGTTTGAATCCCCGATCGCGGATCCTCTGGATATCATATTGATTCTGCGTGGGGGCACATACGCTTTCGCAGGAGCCCGAGTATGTTCTGGCGTTCGCCGATCGTTTTCTCGCTCTTGGTTGGCTCTATCCTCCCTTCTATGTTCAGCCTGTCTCCGTTCAGGAGACCTGTGGGGCCTTCCCGGTGGTCTGTCATTCGCATACAGGTGGTTTCTTCCTGACTTTTGTTCGAAGTCTTTCCTAAAATACTTTTCGCGGGGCGTCCACCTCCCCACCAACCACTAACTCTTCTCGGGCTTCAGGGTTGGCCGTTATGATTATTTCGAGCTCATCGTTCAAGTGAAAGAAGACCTCAGTTGTGTGGCCGTACTCCCGATGGAACTCACAGTATTACTTCGACACAGGATTCCTGGGTCCATTCCTACTTTTGGCTGGCCTCTTAATGAAGTATCGTTCGTCACATATTTGCAACGCCCGAGCTTTGCTCACCTTCCATTGGGTATCGCTGGGCCTGGATCCTCTTGCGGTTTCCCCTCGGGGATTTTCCTCTTTCGGGCCCAGGGGACGGGCCGGCTCCCGAGCGACATCTACCGCCCCGATGGCTCTCTTTTTATCTCCCTTCTTGAAGATGTGCGCTTCTTCTACTCTTACGTACTTCTCCACCCTGATTATCAATTCTTCCACGGTGGTCGGGTATTTCTTTACTAACGATCGGTATAAGTCCCCCTCCTTCAATCTGTTATGGAACGCCCCGATCATTAAGTCTGGAGTGGCGGTCGGGACCTCCATCATGGTCTTATTGAACCGTTTCAGATAATCTCGTAGACTCTCCTGATCTCCTTGTTTCAGGCTCAGCAGGTTTACTGCCGAGAAGGGTCTTCTTCGGCTGCTAGAAAATGCCTTAACAAGGCGCGGGTGAAGTCCGCAAAACTGTGAATCTCGCCCGCGGGCATCATAGTGAACCATTGCTGCGCTCCTTTCGCGAGGGTGGTAGCGAACACCCGGCATTTGATCGCATCTCCCAGTTGATAGTGCGCGGCATTTCCCTCGAAGGTGGCTAAATGATCTTTGGGAGGCCCCGAGCCTTCGTATCAGTTCATGTCCAGGAATCTGAAGTTGCTCGGCAGGGGGGCCTGAAGGACTTCCTCTGAAAAGGGGGAGCCCCGTTGTACTGGGAGGGGTATTTGCGGATTGGCCAACTCTTTCAGCCTTTGGATTTCCTCCTTCATTCGCTCCCACTCTGCGCTTTGTCCCTCCGCCGTGACTCTTCCCCTTTTTCCGGTTTGCAGGGTGTTGACCTCCACCCTGGGTGTTCTTTCCTCAGCCTCCTTGTCTTGTTCCTCCTCGCGCGGAATTTCCGCTTCCTTTCTTAATCTCTCTGCTTCTTCTTCCTCGGTCTCAGGCCGTTGCGGCGACTCAACGCGAGTTTTCCGCGCCCTCTCCGCCCTCAGCATTTCCACTTCCGCCCTCAGACTTCCCATCTCGGCGAATTCTGCACGGAATGTTTCCCTCAGCCTTTTTTCCATCTCTTCCGGCGTGAGCACTTCCTCCCTTAGCGGCGATCGATCGTCGTTTGCGGCATCAACCATGTTGTTACTAATATATCGTCCCACAGACGGCGTCAATGATGTGGACCGCGTAAAACGACCTTTGGAAACGGAGGTTGGCGTGGCTGTTCTTCCCTCGTAACTTCTCTGGCGCGAATTCTTCGGCTTTCGTCGACCCACTCCGTCGAGCCTAACACCCAAAAACTCAAAAACACGTCAGAAGGGGGCCGCGGTTGGTGCCGGCGTAGCCCCTCCGATGCTTAAGTCAGTGAATGGGTGAAGATAGGTGTTTTAGCTCGTAAATCAGTTTTGTTCTTTAGAAAGCGTACCTGGGAAATGAACTAACCATCACTATTTATACTAACCTCGTTTCACGTTGCCTTGACCTAGTCTTTCACCCTGGCCCGTGTTTCTCGCGGACCTCACAGAGGGAACGTATTTTCCCCCATGATCCCACGTTCTCTTCTCCTCTTCTTCCTTTCAGTTTTCTTCGCGACATCATCTCCACATGGCGCAACTGCCCTGATCGAGCATCTTTGTTCTCTTCGGCTTTATCCCCTGATCAGGGCCTCGTCCTATTCATAGAGCTTCAGCATTAATCGGCCTCACCTTCTCGTCTGATCGGCCTCACCTTCCCGTCCTTTACGTTCTCAGGCCATCTGCCCTCGGGCGGACATCATCAGGCAAACCCCGGGAACGCCTTATCCTGTTCTCGACCCTTCTCTGACAACTTCGCACTCCATCTAATCCAACTCCTTCAACCATTCAAGTTACTCAGGAGGTTTCTTGGGGCCTTCGTTCCAGCTTGCTTCTCTTCCCCCCCGATAGCACTTCCCCAGGCGTCCGCAGGGCTCCCTCGGGCCTCTCCCCGAGTGCGTCTTCTTCCATCCTTCCCACCCGTTCTTGGGAATATACTCCTCCTTCACGATTACTGCCTTCGCGCCCTAATACTCGCATTATTTTATCGTTAACACTATTTAACGTTAGCTAGAAATCCCGAGGGTAACAGACGGGTCGCTGAACCTTCGGCCGATCAATCGCTTTGCGCCTGCCGAACATTGATCAGTGGAATGAGATGCGAGAGAGGTCGGAATTGCAACAAATTGCAAGGGGAAAAATAAATGGAGTTTTCCACATCAGTCAATCTTCAACCCCGAACTACGTGGAGAGAAAAAAAGCATCAGCAATCACATGATAATTTAGGATGGCCAAACAAAATAATTATGAGCGAGGGCAAAATAACAGAATCGCGTAAAGGGATAAAAAACGGACCAAACTGATTTTCTGAAGTTCAACGTTGTTGACAAACCAAGTAATATAGGTTTTTTAGTTCCTTGCGGTGAAAACAAACAAACAAACAAAACAATGATTCCGTAGTCGAAAAGGCTTATGGTAGTAGGAAAGAATCTTACCGAAGATGGTTTTTAAAGGGTTCATTTCGTGCGATTGTCCTGATCGTTGGCTATGATCTCGACACGGTCATGTTGACACACGCCGACGCGAGAGCACGTCGTGCCCAAATCGATGCCAATTGCGGGTGGTCCTTCACCTTTTCCACCCATTACAAAGAATTACTGGACTGAAGTGGGAGGGTTGAAGATATTTTGCTAAAAATAGTAAACTGTGGTAGGTTATATCTTAGATGATGATGCATCTGAGAGCAGCATTACTGGGCTTTCGATCTTTTCTCGAGTTTTCCAGAGATTGAACGAGTTGCTGCGAGCTATTCAAGAACAAGGGAGACTTCACTAAGGTAAACGAGACAAAAATAACTATTTTATACATGACCGAAGAGAGTAGGTTTGTATAATATTTTGACTATTTGAACAGATTTTCCCAGTTTTTATATTTATGAGTTGTTTATTGAGAAGTTGATGACCTAACTACTTAATAATCTCAACGCCAAAAATAAAAAATTTAGGTCCGCCACTGTGAAATTGCGCGTTAACTTGTGAATAGGGTTGTCAAGGGGCGGGGACGACCCACCCGCCCCGTCCTAATTTTTTTTAAAAAAATTATAATTTTATTATTTTAATATTATTTAAACTATATTTTATTATTATGTATATTATTTAAACTATATTTTAATATTATTTATATTATTTAAATAATATTTTAATCATATTTATATTATTTTAATAGTATCCAAAGTATATTTTAAAATTGTTATTTTATAATAATATTAATTGTATAATATATATTATTTTAATAATCGGGGCGGGGCGAGGATATCTGCGGGATAAATTTTCCCCCGTCCCCGTCCTGCGGAGGTAGAATAGCGGGGATTTTCCGCCCCGTTCGGGGCAGATTCCCGCGGGATTCCCAACCCATTGACAACCCTAGTTGTGAAATTCCAAATTGTGCCTACGTTATATCGAGGAAGGAAAATATATTATTTTTGCAGCGTTGTCTGATGTTGAATGTTGACGCAAAAGAAATTTTAAGGAAAAGTCATCAATGATTGTATATACACGCTCCTCAAATAATTTTGCAGCACATTTCCTGTGAGTCGAGTTTTTACTTGGTCATCACGCCACCAAATTCTGAGCCCGTTTTCGTCATTCCACCCACCGAACAGATTTGCGAGTCTCATCTCGCCCGCTGCCTTATTCCGACTTTTTTCGTTGACTCTTCAGCTGGAAATTTATTTATTGTTTCTTTTCCCAACTTGCCCCCATCAATCAGTTCAAATACAGAGTTTTCTGATTTTTACGACGCATTTCGTGTATTTTGCTGATTCGACGCTCCTGGGCCATGTTGTACTTGTAGGGGATTCTTTTCTGCTGAAATTAGGGTTTCATTAGCCTCAGTGGGATTCATGGCTTCTGTGTTTATAGATTCTTGAAATCGTGCAACTTCAAGTTCGATAAACCTTTTGCTTTAGAGTTCTGTTTTGTTTCTCGCCTGATTTTAGTTCGTTCAGTTTTTCTTTTATCATCCGGAGTGTCGTTTGACTAGGCGTAGATGATTACAGAATTTTGTTATAACAATAGTTACATTCGATTGATTAATTATTAGCGGACCCCCAGCCTCTTCATTGTCTACTTTCTTTTCTGGCGATCAGATTCCCTGAATTACGTTGATTTGTGTAAAAACGAGAAGATTTTGCTTAATATTTAATCTAAGATATATTTGTTTACTCAGATTCATCAGCATATATATGCAATCTCAGATTCTTCAAAACCTTGTTTTCAATTTGGATACACGAAGTTGGGTCAATTTGTTAGCGTAGTTTGGCGATCTGATATGAAGTATAGGGTATACACAATGCCTCGACCTGTAAGGAAATTCGTTGAAGGAGTTGGTAATAACAGTGCCGGCGGATTCAGCAGTTATGAAAGTGATCATGATTTGGCAATCCTTGTTAGTGATTTCTTGGAGAGCGGAAAAAATAATAGTAGTGGGGCTGAGTCCATAATTAGCAGTGACAGCGATTCGGCACATGCTGATCTTCCTCACCTCCTGGAAAAAATTTCTGTTAGTATATCTTTACACTGATGTCTCTGTTCCTCTTTTCGTTTTTCTCTTGTTTGTATATCTTCATTTTAGGATTATGATTCAGTAGAATGTTTTCTGATCCATGCAAGAAGGGCGTTTATTATCCAAACATGAAATGGGGATTAACTGTAGACCGTGTAATGTAACTTTTAGGAATGTCAATAATCATTCATCATGATACAAAATTAGAAATAGACAAAAGGTTAGAGCCTCTTCATTATTGGTTGGTCCGTTTTATGGATCATTTTATAACGTTGTTGAATGTATTATGCCTTTTTTGGGAAAACGGTCTTTTATTTTAATGAATAGATTTTTGGGAGTGTGAATCTTAAGAATGTAATTTTCAAAATCCAACGAGGATTTTTGATTCAATATCTATGGTTGTTCTGCTATTCTAATGCTGTCTGCATAGAGATCTCCTTTAAAACACGTGTCATTTCCTTTAGCGAACAACGCTTTTCTGATGCTGTCGTTGGATTGGAGGCAAGTAGAAAGAGAGCAAAACAACACTTTGTAACGTTACGTAATGAAATTACTAATTCTTGTTAGTGCGACACTAGAGAATTCTTTAGAGTCATGATCATGTATGCCTCTCAACATTTGGACCTAGAATTATCCATCACTATATGAGCTGAGTCCTTACCGATGTTCTCTTATTCCAGCGCATCAAGTCAGAGAAGGATCAATACGAAAGCGACTTAATATCAGTTGTAAATGCGCTAATGCTATCAATTAACGAAAGAGATCTCTCCTCGGCTGCAAAAAGAGGCCCGTGTCACACCAGCTGCATAAGGTTCTTAGTATTGAAGCTTCTGAAGCTCTCTGGCTATGATGCCAGCGTTTGCTCAGCTAGGTGGGAAACTACTACTGAGGTCCTTGGAGGTAACTATATCTCATTACTTAGCATATACGTGGCCATAAGTTACTTTTCTTGCTTGAAATTAGAGTACATAAAACTGTACACTATATATGCAGGTGAGCATGAATATATAGACATTCTCCTAAACACTGACTCGGGCGATACCAAGCGTGTAATCGTCGATATCGACTTTAGAAGCCATTTCGAGATTGCCCGAGCTGTGGATTCATATTCAAGATTATTGAATAATCTCCCAGTGATCTATGTCGGCTCTGTACCTAAGCTGGAGAAGTTCCTTCATGTAATGGCTGAAGCTGCTCGATCATCCCTGAAACAGAACTCAATGCCTCTCCCTCCGTGGAGATCTTTCGCATATCTGCAAGCTAAGTGGCAGTCTCCATATGTTCGTACATCTGATTTCATCGATACGAATCTTCGCAGGAAGATTCCTCATGAGAACTGTGCTGAGTATTTGAGGATGTTGCAAGCTTCGGTTTTGTCTGAAATAGAAAGTGAGCGGAAATATAGGCCTTTTAATAGGAGACCAGATTGTGAAAGCGGATAGGAGGAGAAGACCAATTTGTGATACGGGCTACGAATGAGTTTTAATTTTCCGTGGTGGTGACGATGTTTTTGAGTTTTGAGTATATTCTTGTTGCGATATCTTTTGGTCCTTTGAGTTTTGATAGAGTTTCAAAGGGTTGGAAAACAATTCTGTGAGTTGATTCAGTTTTTACGCTGGGGTTTTTTGTTACGTCGTTCTTTTATTTTCAATAATATCTGAGATTTCCTTTTTCGGTTTGGGGATTCTTGTATTTACAGTAATGTTTGTTTCGGGATAAAACCTAAAATGGTCTCCAATGTTTACCCTCTGAACCAATTTAGTCCTCAATGTTTCGCGTGGACCAATTTAGTCCCTGATGTTATCGAAAATGAATCAATTTGGTCGCTCTGTCAATTCCGACCGTCAATTTAGACGGCGATGGTATTTGCGACGGCATTAGCGACGGATATTCCGTCGCTAAATGAAAAAGTTAAAAACATAATAAATTAAATATTAAAAATGAGGAAAAAATTCAAAAATAGAGTAAATAATTCAAAAAAAGAATATTAATAATAAATTAAATAAAAAATAAATAATAATATAAAATAAAAAATAGTAAACGTAAAATAAAAAACTAAAATTAAAATAAAAAATGATAAATTAAACATTAAAAATGAGGAAAAATCCAGAAAAAGGAAAAAAAAATCAAAAAATAGAGTACAAATTCAAAAAAAAAGATAATATTACTAATAAATTAAAAAAATAAATAAATAATAATAAAAATAAAATAATAAACTAAAATTATATAAAAAAATTATAAATATAAATTTAATATTTAAAAAAAGTAAAAAAATAAAATATATTTATTTATTAAAAATTAAATAAAAAGGAAAAACAAAATTAAGGATAAAAAATGCCTCTAAAGTTTACGAAGACAGTCCATGCCAAGTTAATGAGGACATAATCGTCACAGTTCTCGAATTTTTTTTTAACAAATATACTGGGTGATTGCATCGCCGTCTCAGTTCTCGATTTTTTTTTAACATTATCACGATTAATTGACGATAATTCCATATCTCGTCTTTGTCCAGTTAACGTCGATGATCGAGAATTTATATTTTATTTTATTCCGGATCTTGTATTTGTCCCAATTAATTGACGATAATTCTCAGTCCTTAATTTTGTTTTTCCTTTTTATTTAATTTTTAATAAATAAATATATTTTAATTTTTTACTTTTTTTTTAAATCTTAAATTTATATATTTTAATTTTAGTTTTTTATTTTACTTTTATAATTTCATATTTTTTATTATTATTTATTTTTTTATTTATTTTATTAGTAATATTCTCTTTTTTTAATTTTTACTCATTTTTTTATTTTTTTCCTTTTTTTGGATTTTTTTCCTCATTATTAATGTTTAATTTATCATTTTTATTCTAATTTAGTTTTTTATTTTACTTTTATTATTTTATATTATTATTTATTTTTTATTTAATTTATTAGTAATATTCTCTTTTTTTTGAATTGTTTACTCTATTTTTTGGGTTTTTTTTCCTTTTTTGGATTTTTTTCCTCATTTTTAATATTTAACTTATTATTTTTTTTAACTTTTTCATTCAACGACGGATATTCCGTCGCTAATGCCGTCGCAAATACCATCGCCGTCTAAATTGACGGTTGACGGAGGGACCAATTTGGTTCATTTTCGATAACATCGGGGACTAAATTGGTTCACATGGTAAACATCGGGGACCATTTTAGGTTTTATCCCGTTTGTTTCCAACTTCCAAGTTAAATCAATGTTATGTTTTCTAATCTCTTACCAGTTATGTTTTCTAAACTGGAACTTGGTTTCCCATTTCGATCTCTTTCATTGCAACGTATGAGTTCCATTCTTTCTTCATCCTTGGAGTTTCATTCTTGTACAATGGCAGTTTAGCTGGCGACCGACTTAGATCATGATCAGGGCTTGCTTTATCTGTTAAGAATGAACAAGGGTTAATCAATGGGTCAATGGCTTATTATGAGCACTATTTATATTCTGCATTGGTATGGGGCTATGCTAATCAACAAAACTTATAAGGTTCGGAAAAATTTATATAGCCGGAGAATCGATTATCCCAATGTTTAAGGACGTGCGTAAGGTGCCTATTTATAAAGGAACTGAAAGTGACGTGTTTAGGACGTGTTGGGGACGTATTTGGGGTATTGGGACGTGTTGCGGAAGTCGGGACTTGTTTGGGGACGTGCTTGGGACGTTGGGGACCTGTAAATAAAGGGATACAAGATGTACGTGGTTCGAATCCTTTCGGGTTCTACGTCCACGGGGCGCTGCGAACTTCCTTTAACTATGTTTTGGACGAATTACACACTCAACTAATCCTTACTTTCGCTCTAAATATGCTAAGTATCGAAAGAGATGTTTAACACACTGGAAAGAGAGAAAACTAGAGAGTATTTTTCGTATTCTGGTGGTTATCCTTGCAAAAATGATGAAGTCCCCTTTATATAGGAGGCACTTGGATATTGCCCAAGGTACATCCCTAAATTCCTGGTGATATGACCCTCTGAGAAAATGTGCTGCGCAGCTTTTGCAGTCCTGTCAGAGGTCACTGTAGCGTATTGAAGAAGCTTCGTTCCTCCCCATGAGCTCTTAGCGTATCGAAGAAGCTTCGTTTCTCCCTGGGCACTACCAGCTGGCGTCGGAGGTCCTTGCAGTTCCTATTATGTTAGTTCCCTAAAGTCTCTTTGTACCGATCCCCATTTTCTAATTAAAGTTAGTGGCGGATTTCCGCAACGTAAGCCGCGGAAGGCCCATCTAATAAATTTTTTTCCCTAAATTATAATATATTACAACAAAATGTAATTTCCATCATTGCATCCATACATAGGCCATAGCCCCAAAATGCCAAAAGAACAGAAATCCTAAAGTCGCTCCACAGGTCTTCATCCATGTACCGCCCTGCCCTCAAAAGTCCGTGGAACACCGCCACCAGCCGCCTCAGTCTTGACGCACATCGGCGTCAGACTCGGTACCTACAACACGTAAACACTGAGCGATTTGCCCAGTAGGTGAATAAAAATGCATGTATGCACATGAACGCTCATTCTCGATCCCAATATCTCACATGCACTTTTCTCTCTTTCTTTTTTCCCACAATCCTATCTCAAATCACACAACACAGGGCACTAGGTCAGATTCGACACCTCGTGCGCCCATAATATAACAATAACATACGGACACTTACACTAGCAGCGTTTTGACGATCACGCAACTGCCCTGCTAGGCCGCTCTTCCGTAAGCGGTTGCCGACATTGACAGCGTTTTGACGATCACGCAACTGCCCTGTCATGTCCCTCCGCTGAAAATAATAAAATAAATCACGACGGTGTTGCACCTCGGGACGTTCACGCCCGTGTAGACAGATCGATCACGTCTGTCTGCCGTCAGGTGTCATATGAGTGCCAACCTCGACTCCTCAACGAGTCAAACAATCACGATAAACCAGAACTACCCCGCTCAGTACAGTGTAAATACCTCTCACCCCTGTGATAGAATATGCATATGCTATGCATAAAAATGTGATAATACATGAAAACATGCTTCCACATGAGACGTACGTAAAATACATAAAACACGTAAAACACGTAGATCATTTAATCACATAGAAGCACATAAGAACAGATATGTGTTTACGCATTGTAGATGAAAAATTCACCTACCTGTCCTCCTGAAGTAATGAATCACGGTATGTGGTGGACTTCCTAACTCTCGGACCTTTGAACATATAAATATTATTAGTATACGTACTAGTTCCCAAACTGTACTAGTCTAAAATAATTATTTTTAGATACTGGGTGGTCAATGGTCAACCCCAATTTATAAAACCATCGGCGAAAGTGTGTTGCCCGATTTCAAAATCGCCGAGTGTTCATTTGTTTCGATCGCCCGATTATTTGTGGGGTGGACTTAAGTTTCGATTAAATTAGTGTCGGCCGATCCTTTAAGCATCAAATCGCCCGATTGCATAAATCGTTGGATTGCTTAACTCTCAAATCAAAATCGCCCGATTTGTTGGTCAATACTAAGTCAATACCCGATTTGTCCCATTCAAGCCCTAGTTTCGCCGAATGCCCTTCCTTCATGAAATCATCCGATTGTTTGTACTCCACGTCGCCCGATTCACCTTTAAACCTCCAACCATTCGGCCGATTTGTCACATTTAAGGTTTAGTTTTGCCGAGTGCATTGATTAGTATCAAATCGCCCGATTGCTCACGCCTTGGAGTCGCCCGATTGTAGTAAAATCACACTTAGCTCGGCGATTCTCCAAATCGGTCGAAACTCATGGGATTGAACTTTTATTAAACTATTCTAAGGGTTATCATACCTTAAATCGCACGATACTTACATAATTTAAATTGCCCGATTTTAAGAGTTCAACTTAGCTAAATCGCCCGATTCCCTAAATTTTAATCCTTATATAACACGGCGATTTCTATCACCTCATCGGCCGAAACTCAATATGTAGAATTAAATTGTAATACGCTAAATCGGCCGATACTCCTATGAAGTGAAATTGCCCGATTCCTTCAAAACCATAAAAACGAACTTCATATATCATTAAGATCAGCTTTAAAATTTATTCCTAATCCAGAATACGGTATGCCTTAAAACATGGAATTTCTAATGATCTGATAAGTTCTTAAAGAACAGAACACAATAGTCGAATTTATTAAAAACTCCTGTTACATAAGCATTCATGTGCCTAATCCGTAATTTCCAAAGATTTAGGTTGGCTAATTCTAGGGTTTCTATCCACTTCCTAATATCTATAACCATTAAACTTCTCAGCTTGCACTTAACATGGCAAATTCTAAAATTTTCCACCTATCATTTAAGTTCACGCAACCATAATAACACCCCTCGGAGTCACCCAAGCATTTCGAAAACTTCTCAGGGCTAGCATGTAATCACATAAGACGATAACAATTTTCAACATATTGAATACATAAAATTTTCGAGAGGGACACAATAATTCACCTAGCTCACGTTTAAAAAGGGTTGAGTTGTCGAAGTCTCCCTTTGCCCTTGATGGAGTTCTCCCTCCTTCTATTGAGTTTTCCCTCGTTAACAAAGTATCTATTCTTATCTCTTATGTTATTGCTAGATATATATGAAACTTTGGGATTAGTGATCGATTAGACTTAGGTGTATGATGACGAGCGTTTCCCTTGAGCTTAAGTAAGCTTTTTCATTGTTATCTTTTAATAACTTTGGGCCTAAGCTTTAGGTATTAAGTGAAGCCCAATTAATTTATCCTAATTATATCTTTTATATTTTACTCTTTGGCCAAATTCGAAATTAATTCAGAGCTAGCAAAAGTTATGTTTTCGCCTCAAGACTTTAATCTCTTTACCAATCTTTCTAATTCACAAAATTTACATAATTATTTATTGCAAAATCCCGTATTAAATGTTACGGGTGTTACATCCTCCCTCCCTTAAAAGAATTTCGTCCCCGAAATTACGCCAACTAGAATAACTCGGGTACCGAACTCTCATATCGTCCTCACGCTCCCACGTGGCTTCCTCAATTGATTGATTCCACCACAAAACTTTAACTAACGGAATCATTTTATTCCGAAGTTGTTTCATTTCATGCATGAGTAGGATCTGATCTATATCGCCGCAACATACTAACGTGGAAGACGTTATGTATCTGTGATAATTCAGGGGTGGTAGCGCTAATCGGTATGCTAACGGTCCAATCCTTTCAAGTATCTCATAAGGCCCAATGTAACGTGGGCTCAACTTTCCTTTCCTTCCAAATCGGAAAACTCCTTTCCACGGAGATACTCGTAAGAATACTTTTTCTTCAACTTCGTATTCTGTTTCTCGTCTGTGTTGATCGATATAACTTTTCTGTCTATCTTGGGCTGCTTTTAGTCGACTTTTGACTATTTTAATCCTTTCCATTGTATCCTGTATCAAATCTGGCCCTTCTAGTACCTGTTCTCCTTCGATGTCCCAGCAAATTGGATTTCGACATTTTCGACCGTATAAGGCTTCGTACGGTGCCATCCCAATACTTGAATGATATTGATTATTATAGGCAAATTCCATTAGCGCTATATAATCATCCCATGATACTTTGAATTCAATTACGCACGCTCGAAGCATGTCTTCTAATGTCTGTATCGTTCTTTCTGATTGTCCGTCCGTTTGTGGATGAAACGCCGTACTAAAATGCAATTTAGTTCCGAGCGCTTCCTGTAAACTTCCACAAAATCTGGAAGTAAATCGGGGATCACGATCAGATACAATAGAAATGGGTACTCCGTGTAACCGAACTATCTCATTAACATATCTTTTTGCTAAATATTCTAACGTAGACCCCCATCGAAATGGCAAAAAGTGAGCTGACTTTGTAAGTCTGTCAACAATTATCCACACGACATCATTTTTCTTGGCCGTAGGAGGAAGACCGTATAGAAAATCCATCGTTATACGCTCCCATTTCCAAACAAGTATGGGTAAAGGATGTAATTTACCCGCTGGTCCTTGGTGTTCAGCTTTAATTTGCTGACACGTTAAACATTTCAGAACATACTCGGCTACGTCCTTCTTCATTCTTGGCCACCAATAATGGGATTTAAGAGTTCGATACATCTTCGTACTGCCCGGATGCATGGCATAAGGAGCAGTGTGTGCCTTTTCCATTATTTCTTGTCGAAGACTATCAATATCAGGAACACATATGCGGCCATTTATCGTCAAAGTTCCATTATCGCCTATTATAGAAGACTTCCCTAACCCTTGTTTTACTTTATTAGCAATCTTAGCTAGCTTTTCGTCTTTAAACTGTACTTGTCTAATCCGATCTATCATCATAGGTCGAACTTCTATCGAGGCGCAGATAGCACCAGTATAGTCTACTTTCAGCTCCGTATTCATCTTCCTGAGATCAATTAAACTTGAGAAAGAACAAATCGATAAATAAGAGACGGAACCATACGATTTCCGACTTAGGGCGTCAGCAACGACGTTAGCCTTTCCAGGATGATACTCTATAGTACAGTCATAATCCTTTAACAGCTTGATCCACCGCGTCTGTCTCATATTCAATTCCTTCTGACTTAACAGATATTTCAGACTTTTATGGTCAGTAAATATCTGAAATGTCGTACCGTATAAGTAGTGTCGCCATATCTTTAGTGCGAACACCACAGCCGCTAACTCTAAGTCATGAGTTGGGTAAGATGTTTCGTAGGGCTTCAGCCGTCGAGATGCATATGCTACTACTTTTCCGTGTTGCATTAGTACACACCCCAATCCTTGATAGGATGCATCACTGTAAATGACATCGATATTTAATCTATCGTTATCGTGATTATATCTAACATGTATTATTTTATTAGTAAAGCTATTTCCCTCCATGATTAAGTTTTTAAGAATTGTTTGAATTACTTCAAGTTTCACTAAAGTTCTCGTGATCTTCACATTAAGGAATCTCGAGTTCTTTGATTGAAGAATTTTGAGGTCCTCATTGAACCAATTTCGAGGTCCTTTTTCAAAAAGTTTCGAGTTCTCACAATCTCTATATTAATAATATCGAAATCCTTAGTTGGAGAATTTCGAAGTCCTTATTGAATAAATCTCGAAACCTTGATTGAGGAGTTTCGTAGTCCTTTTTGAACCAATTTCGAAACCCTAAATTCAAAGATTACGACATCATACTGAAGGGTTCGAACTTTTTCTTTAACCACACTTTCATATTATTTAAATATTTCTTCCATTTTAAAGAATCTCAAGAATATCATTAAACTTCCTAATTTATTTAATCACTTTAATTAATATACATATAAAGTTTCTCAGAACATGAGAAAACCCTACAAAATTCATACTTAGAAAAATTCTAATTCCGTAACATTCACTTCTTTACCACTTATCTCTTTGAGAACCTAGAGCTATAATACTTTAAATACCTTATTCTACATACACTTTTGTTTAAAATAACTTATATGAATGCATGAATTTATGTAAATGCATGAAATTATGATATGGGGTTTCGGTTCCTGACAAGCCGCCTCAGCCTTGACGCATAGCAGCGTCAGACCCAGTACCTACAACACGTAAACACTGATCAATTTTGCCCAGTAGGTGAATAAAATGCATGTATGCAGTGTGCATTCAACCCCAATCCCCATATCTCGCATATCAATGCACACTCTTTCTTTTTCCACATCCTATCTCATCTCATACAACACAGGGCCTAGGTTAGGCTCGGCACCCACGCGCGCAATAAATATCATGGGTGGTCACATGATTCCACGCGTATCCAATATCATGGGTGATAACACCCGTATCCAATATCATGGGTGATAACCCATAGTCATGGGCGGTCAGACCCGTATCAGTACCATGGGTAATATACCCGTATCAATACCAGCGGTATGCACCTCGAATCGACCACATCCGAGTAGACAGATTGATCACGTCTGTCTCCGCTAAGTGGCCTGCGAGCCCAACCTCAAACAAAAACCAAAATCATCTCTATCTACCCCGCTTTCCAGTACGTCGAGTCATCACCGTCTCAATACGGTGGAATTCTCTCAATCTGTCGTGACATGCATATGCCACGCATATAGTTGTAATAACACGTAAAAACATAATTTGCATGAAATTTACGTAAAACACGTACAACACGTAAATCATATAAATCACAAAAATCATCGACTCACACAGGAGCACATAATTCACATCTGTGTTTACGCATTGTAGATGATTAATTCACCTACCTGTCCTCCCGCTATAGTCAGTCAAGAACTCGCGTGGAGTCTCTAACGGTTGATCCTCTGAATATAATAATATTATTAGTATATCTGCTAATTCTCGAACTATATTGATTTAAAATAATTTTATTTAGATATTGAATTCAGCAGTCAACGGTCAATCAGCTAAACTAATTCGCTCGAAAGTTTATTAAAAATGTTGGTCAGAATCGGGTCAAGGTTAGTATAAATCTAATTTGGTCGAAACTAGTATTGCCCGATTGGTCACGTTTAGAACTTAATTTCGCCAAGTCATTCAATCATCAAATCGCCCGATTTGGTCTTATATCAAAACTTAGTTTCGCCGAGCATTGCAATCGCCCGATACTCAAGTCATTTGATTCATCATGGTCTAAACGCCCGATTTGCTCCACTCAACACCTAGGTTTCGCCCGATCCATGACCTTTCCAAGTCGCCCGATTTGAGATGTTTAGAGGTTGAAATCGCCGAGTGTTCATCATCCTTGGATCGCCCGATTCCTTGATTCGCCGAGTGACACAAATCGCCCGATTGGTGTCGTGTATATAAATGGTTCCTTGTTCTTGTTTCGCCCGATTTGAGGAATCGCCGAGGGTTTTCTTTGAGGTGTAATCGCCCGATTGCATGACATGGTCCTTCAAACGCCCGATTTCTTAAGATTACAAGTTAGACTCCTAAATCGTCCGATTACCTATTAGATTTACATGGTGAATCTCATAATCGGCCGATTCAGACTTGAATCGCCCGATTTCCCTCAAGATCCCTAAAATAGACTTCGTATATAAAAAAAATCATCTTAAAAATATATGTTAACTCCAGAATGTGGTACATCTTAAAACATTGAATTCCTAAAGAATCAACTAGACTAAAAATTACCTGATGTTTCAAATTCATTAGAACCTATATCGTATACCATATTAATATCCCCAAACCTAGTAGCTAGGGTTTTCTTAAGCTACCTTACTATTAGAATCACCTTGACTATAATAAATCCTAGAAATATCCTATACATCAAAATCATTCGTTCATGAACTCGAAAACCCTAGAATTTCTAAATATCTTTTGAACCATGAAAATTCACATAATTATTTCGATAGCTTCACATGGTTTAATTCCCAATCACGTAGGTACATGAGAGCTTTAAAATCATATAAAGCACTTGAAACGTATATTCCTATGGTTAGCATAAGATCGTGTACTGGTATGTTTATATCGAAAACAAACTAAATAGACTAATCTTGAAAAATATTATATTCAACTGAATCTTACCTATCGAAAGTTTCCTCTGCTCTATTTTTCCTTCTCCTCGTTTTACCTCCTTAGTTCTATCAAGCTCATGAAATGAATTAATTCCTCCTTTTCGTTTGAATGTGTTCCCTGCCTTTCGTTGTTTTTATTTTTGTGTTGTGTTTCTTTCTACTTAATGATTGCTAGATATTTATTAAAGTTTTGGGTAATGTAAGGGGTGACACGTAGGTGCCAAGTCCCTTTTCCTCTTTGACTAAGCGAAAGGGTTTGTTCTAATCTTTATCTTTATCTTTTAGCTACAATATATTATAGGCAAATCTACACATAAATCCCTACACCCCAAAATATTCATCAACCAACTCCCCCCTTCCAATTCATTTATCACTAAACTCCCCCTTTCAAACTTATCTATCACATAGCTACCTAATGGACAAATATACCCCTGTAAAACATAAATATTCCAAAATAACCTTGTGAATTCACTTACAGAGAGAACGACGACGAACAACAGACGACGAAAAGCAGAACGAAAGCGAGCACAGAGAAGTCGGCCGATTCTCAGCTTCACCTTCACAACGAGCAGCGAACGAGATTCTTAGTGCTTCACACCTTTATCGACTTGTAAGAACGGTACACTGTAAAAATGGCCTCTTGACACCGTTTTTCGACTTTAATTTTTCGTTTTTTATGGCATTTTGGGTTAATGTAGAGATTAGGGCTTTCATAGTTGCATTCCTTGAAAGATTTAATGTCGGGCTATGTTTAATTTTGTGATTACGGCTCGAATTTGGGGGTTTATGGCAAAATTAGGGTTTAATTATTTCGTTTTTCGAATTGGGAACTTGGTATCATTCAAATTAGGGACTGTTAGCTTCTAATTCGGAGAGCGTGGATTGCGGCGTACATACTGCAATGCCCATGGATCGATACATCGTCGGACCGGTGGCTCGAGGGAGGTATCTTGACGAAGTCGACGTTGAATTGTATCGTGGCTTGCTGCCACGATACTTACGGACGATCTTAGTTGCATGCTCCACCTGTTTGAGTGATATGTATGTGTGTTTTGGACTGATATGCTGTTGATCCTCAGTTTTCTGATTTGTTTCTGTTTTTGTTCCAATTTTTTTGTAGTACCTGAACTAACACGTTTGTAGTATCTAGGTGTGGACGGTTGCAGTACCATAGTATATGCTTTCGTAGTACCATAATTAGGTCGTTTGTAGTACCTTTTCACTGCCGTGCGAGCGGCTTGGAAATACGCCAAATCTAATTTGTGATACCAATACATAGACATTTGTAGTACCTAGATGTGGACGATTGCAGTACCATAGTGAATGTTCTCGTAGTACCATAATTGGGTCGTTTGTAGTACCTTTTTCGTGCCGTGCGAGCGGCTTGGAAATACGCCAAATCTAATTTATGGTACCAATACATAGACGTTTGTAGTACCTAGATGTGGAACGTGATAGTACCATAGTATATGCTTTCGTAGTACCATAATTAGGTAGTTTGTAGTACCTTTTCAGTGCCGTGCGAGCGTCTTGGAAATACGTCAAATCTAATTTGTGGTACCAATACATAGACGTTTGTAGTACCTAGATGTGGACGATTACAGTACCATACTGAATGTTCTCGTAGTACCATAATTGGGTCGTTTGTAGTACCTTTTCCGTGCCGTGCGAGCGGCTTGGAAATACGCCAAATCTAATTTGTGGTACCAATACATAGACGTTTGTAGTACCTAGTTGTGGAACGTGATAGTACCATAGTATATGCTTTCGTAGTACCATAATTAGGTCGTTTGTAGTACCTTTTCCGTGCCATTCGTTCGATTGTCGAAAACACGTAGAATCTTGAGCATTAAGGATTTAGAGCTTACATAATGTGGCAAATAACAAAAATAAAATATATGGCAACGTTAAATCTTGTAGTACCAATATATAGATTTTTGTAGTACCAATATGCAGATGTACGTAGTACCATAATATATGCTAGTGTAGTACCATTCGTAGGTTACTTGTAGTATCTTTTTCGTACTAGATTTTTGATGATAAAACACGTAGATAATTGTGCAAATAAGACATGAGAACTTCCAAAATACGGCACATAATAAAAATTAAACACACGTTTGCAGTACCACAACATGGTTCTTTGCAGTAACATAAACGTCTCTATTGCAGTGCCCTTCGTTGGTAATTTGTAGTATCTTTACGTACTGGGCGAACGGCGTTGAAATACTCCAAAACTAATTTGTGGTACCAATATAAATACGTTTGTGGTACCTACATATGAGCTTTTGTGGTACCATTACTTATGCTATTGTAGAACCATCCGTAGGTTGTTTGTAGTACCTTCGCCGTACCATTATTTTGATTGTCGAAAACACGTAGATTCTTGAGCAATTAACGCCTGAGAGCTTACATAATGTGGCAAATAACAAAAAATTAACATATGACAATATAAAACATAAACACTAACTTCCAACATACAAAAAATCTTCACTATGTAGTAAGATATTGTAACTAGCATCATTTAAGTAGAAGGAAAGTTGGCATTTCAATGTATATCCTTGATTCTAAATGTTAACCCGCCAATTATGATACCAAATGATCATCTTACTATATTTAACCATGGTAACGTACTCGCAGACCTAAAAATAACCCGAACAACGTCGAAATACGCCATCTAATTTGTGGTACCAATTTAAACACTTTTGTAGTACCTATATATGGACTTCTGCAGTATCATAACATATGCTATCGCAGTACCATCTCTAGGTTGTTTGTAGTATCTTTTACGTACCGGGCGAACAACGTTGAAATACTTCAAAACTAATTTGTGGTACCAATATAAACACGTTTGTAGTACCTACATATGGACTTTTGTGGTACCATTAACTATGCTATTGTAGTACCATCCGTAGGTTGTTTGTAGTGCCTTCGTCGTATCATTATTTTGATTGTCAAAAACACGTAGATTCTTGAGCAATTAACGCCTGAGAGCTTACATAATGTGGCAAATAACAAAAAATTAACATATGGCAACATAAAACATAAACACTAACTTCTAACATACGAAAAATCTTCACTATGTAGTAAGATATTGTAACTAGCATCATTTAAGTAGAAGGAAAGTCGGCATTTCAATGTAATATTCCTTGATTCTAAATGTTAACCCGCCAATTATGATACCAAATGATCATCTTAGTGTATTTAACGTACTCACGGACCTAAAAATAACCCGAACAACGTCGAAATACGCCATCTAATTTGTGGTACCAATTTAAATACTTTTGTAGTACCTATATATGGACTTCTGAAGTACCATTACATATGCTATCGTAGTATCATCTGTAGGTTGTTTGTAGTATCTTTTATGTACCGGGCAAACGGCATCGAACTACGTCAAAACTAATTTACGGTACCAATTTAAACACATTTGCGGTACCCATGTGTGGACTTTTGCAATATCATAACTTATGCTATTGTAGTACCGTCCATAGGTTGTTTGTAGTACCTTCGCTGTACCATTCGTTTGATGGTCGAAAACATGTAGATTCTTGAGCAATTAACGCCTAAGAGCTTACAAAATGCGGCGAATAACAAAACTTAAACATATGGCAACATGTGATTACTAGCATCACTTATTTGGAAAGAAAGTTGGCGTTTCAATGTAATAATCCTTGATTCTAAATGTTAACCACCAATTTTGATACCAATCAACTTAGTATATTTAACTATGGTAACGTACTCACGGACCAAAAATAATCCGAACGACGTTGAAATACGCTCTCTAATTTGTAGTACCAATATATACACGTTTGCAGTAACATGGTTGTTTGCAGTACCATAAACGTCTATGTTGTAGTACCCTTCGTAGGTAATTTGTAGTATCTTTTACGTACCGGGCGAATGGCGTCGAAATACGCTAGCTCTAATTTGTGGTGCCAATATAAAGACGTTTGCAGTACCAACATGTGGACGTTTGTAGTACCAAAAAATACAGTATTACAACTGAGTCATGATGACAATATATACAGTAAACCCACTGAATCATAAAAACTGGATTAGCACCAAAAGATAAAGGATTACAGTACCTATGTTGGTTTTTTACAGTACCTATAATTGTTTTTTTTGTAGTACCAAAACATGTTTCAACACTTGAACAGTTATTAGAAAACATATTTCAACACTTGAACAGTACCAAATAATCACCTCTTATCTGAAGTTGCCAACTAAATGAAGTTAGTAAGAGTGGACCGACGAGTCGTGAGCAAGCGAGCACAGATGGGCACACGCAGTGACCCTGCTGATGAGGATCGACTCGTTGCGAATGGAGGACTCTGATTCTTGCACCGTTCTGTAGATGTGTAGCGCTTGCTTGTAATCTCCTGCTCTGACGAAGGCGGACATTATCGAGCTCAATGAGACGATGTTTCTTTCAGGCATTTCGTCGAACAACTCCTTTGCTTTCTTTAGGTTTCCAGCTTTGCCATACCCATCGACCACATAAGTCCACAGCACGACGTCCCTTTGAGGTCGAATAGCTTCTGTGCTTGGCCCATGTCGAGATTCAACTCCGTTCGATCGAGCTCAAGTCCGTACGCTCGAGTCAAGAACCTCGACGAGTAACCATCGGTGGAAAAAAAACAGAAAACTTACCTAAGCTTACCTGGACCGAGAAACCCACTGTGATTGGATAGGCTAGGAGCTTTTCCGGCGAGGAGCTGAAGACGAAGGGGAGAAAAACAGGGTGACGAGGTCTGAGAACGTTGGGCAAAGTGGGTGTCGTTGATTAAATTGGAGAAGAAAAGATTTAAAAAATTATAAATGAGGGGCAAATTCGTCCATTCAGTGAAATGGGTAGTGTTGTGTATGAATGTTTTGAATTAGGGAGGTTAATAATAAATTAAATGAGATGGGGAGTTAGTTGATGAAAAGTTTGGAAAGAGGGATTTAATTGAGGTTGCCCCTATATTATATATACAACACGTAAACTTCTAGCTTCAACTTATAAATATGAAAACTCCCTAGCCTCTCACGAAAACCTCTCTAGTTCCATTAATTACGAAAACTTTAATAAGTTGTTATAACTACTAATGTATTTATTTGTATATCATGGCCACAAAAACTTTTATTATACTATATATGTACCACAGAAACTTTACCAACTAAATATTTACCCTAAAAATATATTTACTTGACTATTTTATGTCCGGGTATCTCTTGTATTAAAATTCGACTCTCAGTTCATTCCTATCTAATTTTCGAGGCTTTAATATTCTAAAATATTCGTTGAAGTTCCCGGATTAGTATTTCGAAACTTCTTATTTAGAGGTTCATATTATTTATACTGCTACATTAATCGGAAACCCCGTATAAATTTTTACGGGTATTACATCCTCCCCCCTTAAAAGAATTTCGTCCCCGAAATTATGCCAAAGCGGATAACTCGGGTAACGATTTCTCCTATCCCTTGATTTATCAGTACCCTATTAAGGCCCTTTCCTACTAAATTTAGGTGACACTTTTAGATGTGTGGCCCACTTTCTTGGATCAATAATTTTTCTATGTCTAGTTTCGCCCACATATTTTCTACATTATCTAGGCATACGTATTCATATTCCTACTACGCTTCCGCTGCGCACTCTAGGCGATACGAAGTTTTAGAAATAGGGGCAAACCCCAGAATCAGATCTATCCTGAACCGTATTTCTCGATTAGGGGGTAACCCCGGGAGATCATTGGGAAATACATCACTAATTAACTACCGGTACGCTTTTCAGTTCTAGCTGAGGTAATTCCTCCGCCTTCACCGCATACACGAGATAAGACTCACAACCAGACCTCAAAAGTCGTTGAGCCTTTAGAGCAGAAATTCGTGGAATACGATTCGAATTGGCTTTACCCGAAAAAGTGAACACCTCTTCTTCGGACAGTTTGAATTTTACGACCTTCTTGTTACAATCTATAATGGCTCCGTATCTCGAAATTCATTCCATCCCAAAGAGTACATCGTAGTCATTCATTGGGATCACAATTAGGTCGACGCTCAAATTTCTACCCTCAACGTTCACGGAGCATCATTTTAGCACTTGGTTAGTGCGCGTAGGATCTCTGTACGGCAAAGAAACTACATAGTTGCATTTGGATAAGGTAGGAGAGATCCCACCTTTTCCACGTATTTGGCCGACACGAACGAATGTGTGGCCCCAGAGTCAATTAACACGGAAGTGGGAACGTCATAGATAGTCAACGTACCCGTTACTACAAAAGGATTTGCTTCGGCCTCCTCATTTGTCAAAGTAAAAACTCGAGCTGGCACCGATGGAGGTCGGACTAACGGTTGATTTGGAATTTGAGGCATATTCACATGGCAAGTTCTGGCATAGTGACCAATCTTTCCACATCGAAAACACTACGGAGTAAGGTTCGGTCCTGTCCTACGACATACACCGTAGTGGTAGCGTCCGCACTGTTTACACTGCAGTACGGTGTTCGGGAGTCGGTCTGGAACATTACTCGGTCCCTGGTTCGGCCTTGGTTGCCAGTTTTGTTGGCCTCGTGGATTCCCGTGGTAGTCTGGCCCCTTACCAAAGAACTGGCGCTTCTGGTTCCCTCCTCCCTGTTGCACTTCTGTCTTTCTTTTTGCGTCTTACGCTTTTGCAACTCTACTCTCCGCCTGTTCGGCTAGGATTGCTCGTTCAGCAATGCGTTCGTAAGTCTTTCCCTCTGTGCCGTACATACTTACGCTTCGGAAGATCTCGGGTTTGAGACCTTCCAGAAAACGCTCGATCTTGAGCTCGTCGGTAGCTACTATATATGGCGTAAACCTCGAGAGTTGCTCGAACTTGCGGATGTAATCCACCACTTACATTCCTCCTTGCTTGAGATTGATAAATTCGTTCAGCTTCCACGTCCTATCCGGCGCCGTAAAAACTTTCCTCGGAATAGAATCTTAAACCTTTCCCAGGTCATCGTAGTGGAATCCTCAAGCACCTGAATGGTATCCCACCAGTAGCCCGCATTCCCACGTAGCATGAATGTGGCACATGTCACATTTTCTGTATCGGGTAAGTGGCTCACGCGGAACATGTTCTCGATGGTCCCAAGCCAATCCTCCGCATAGGTAGGGTTGCGGCCTCCTCAAACATAGGGGGGTTTAACCTTCGGAACCTCTCTCCAGCAGCTTCTATACGTTCTAGTCCCAGGGATGCATGACGTTACGAAGAGTTCTGACGGTGAATGAGATCATTGATCTGATCTGACTGTCGCCGGATCAGATCGGTCAACTGATGGATGGTAGAATTGTCGTTAGGTGGGGATTCAGATCCCGCCCTACGACTAGAACTGCCTACGTCTCGACGTCCCTTCGGCATTTTTAACTAGTTCTACAATTATTCATATAAAACACGTAAGTCAAATAACACGTAATCACATAATCAATCATTGAACTTACAGGCCAGGTTGGTTCTCCAGGATTTTGAGCGGCATCACATGGACAGTCTGCAGAATCTAAAGCCTACGCTCTGATACCACCTGTGGCGACCCTCGTTTTCTCGCCCGATTCTTAGTGGCGGATTTTCGCAACGTAAGTCGCGGAAAACCCGTCTAATAAAAACTTTTTCCTAAAAAAAATAATAGTATAATACGCAAAATACATAGTAACATCTGTAGAAAGGGCGTAATCCCAAAATGTCAAAAGAACAAAACCCTAACATCGCTCCACAGGTCGCATCCATGTACCGCCCCGTCCTCAAAAGTCCGTGGAGCACCGCCACCAGCCGCCTCAGCCTTGACGCATAGCAGCGTCAGATCCAGTACCTACAACACGTAAACACTGAGCAATTTTGCCCAGTAGGTGAATAAAATGCATGTATGCAGTGTGCATTCAACCCTATTCCCCATATCTCGCATATCAATGCACACTCTTTCTTTTTCTACATCCTATCTCATCTCATACAACACAGGGCCCTAGGTTAGGCTCGGCACCCACGTGCGCAATAAATATCATGGGTGGTCACGTGATTCCACCCGTATCCAATATCATGGGTGATAACACCCGTATCCAATATCATGGGTGATAACCCATAGTCATGGGCGGTCAGACCCGTATCAGTACCATGGGTAATATACCCGTATCAATATCAGCGGTATGCACCTCGAATCGACCACATCCGAGTAGACAGATCGATCACGACCGTCTCCGCTAAGTGGCCTGCGAGCCCAACCTCAAACAAAAACCAAAATCATCTCTATCTATCCCGCTTTCCAATACGTCGAGTCGTCACCTTCTCAATACGGTGGAAATCATCTCTCAATCTTTCGTGACATGCATATGCCATGCATATAGTCGTAATAACACGTAAAAACATAATTTGCATGAAATTTACGTAAAACACGTACAACACGTAAATCACATAAATCACAAAAATCATCGAATCACACAGGAGCACATAATTCACATCCGTGTTTACGCATTGTAGATGAATAATTCACCTACCCGTCCTCCCGCTATAGTCAGTCAAGAACTCGGGTGGAGTCTCTAACGGTCGATCCTCTGAATATAATAATATTATTAGTATATCTGCTAATTCTCGAACTATATTGATTTAAAATAATTTTATTTAGATATTGAATTCAGCAGTCAACGGTCAATCAGCTAAACTAATTCGCCCGAAAGTTTATTAAAAATGTTGGTCAGAATCGGGTCAAGGTTAGTATAAATCTAATTTGGTCGAAACTAGTATTGCCCGATTGGTCACGTTTAGAACTTAATTTCGCCAAGTCATTCAATCATCAAATCGCCCGATTTGGTCTTATATCAAAACTTAGTTTCGCCGAGCATTGCAATCGCCCGATTCTTGGGTTACTCAAGTCATTTGATTCATCATGGTCTAATCGCCCGATTTGCTCCGTTTAACACCTAGATTTCGCCCGATCCATGACCTTTTCAAGTCGCCCGGATTGAGATGTTTAGCGGTTCAGATCGCCGAGTGTTCATCATCCTTGGATCGCCCGATTCCTTGATTCGCCGAGTGACACAAATCGCCCGATTGGTGTCGTGTATATAAATGGTTTTGCCGTGTCTTGTTTCGCCCGATTTGAGGAATCGCCGAGGGTTTTCTTTGAGGTGTAATCACCCGATTGCATGACATGGTCCTTCAATCGCCCGATTTCTTAAGATTACAAGTTAGACTCCTAAATCGTCTGATTACCTATTAGATTTACATGGTGAATCTCATAATCGGCCGATTCAGACTTGAATCGCACGATTTCCCTCAAGAACCCTAAAATAGACTTCGTATATCAAAAAAATCATCATCAAAATTTATGTTAACTCCAGAATGTGGTACATTTTAAAACATTGAATTCCTAAAGAATCAACTAGACTAAAAATTACCTGATGTTTCAAATTCATTAGAACCTATATCGTATAGCATATTAATATCCCCAAACCTAGTAGCTAGGGTTTTCTAAGCTACCTTACTATTAGAATCACCTTGACTATAATAAATCCTAGAAATATCCTATACGTCAAAATCATTCGTTTATGAACTCGAAAACCCTAGAATTTCTAAATATCTTTTGAACCATGAAAATTCACATAATTATTTCGATAGCTTCACATGGTTTAATTCCCAATCACGTAGGTACATGAGAGCTTTATTAATCATATAAAGCACTTGAAACGTATATTCCTATGGTTAGCATAAGATCGTGTACCTTAAGTGCACTTTTACCTTAGGACTGTGGTACCCTAAAGGTACAAACTTTAAACTAATCGGCTATACTGATGCTGATTATGCAGGTTGCCGAATGGACAAGAAAAGCATATCTGGTGACGCTCAATTTATAGGCGAAAAGCTAGTCTGGTGGTCTTCCAAAAACCAGAACTGCGTCTCAACGTTGACGGCTTAGGCAGAATACGTCGCGGCTGCCAGCTGTTGCTCGCAGATGCCATGGATGAGGACTCAGCTTTGAGATTAATTGTACAATTTAAATAATATACCCATATATAGTGATAGTCAAAGGGCAATTGCTATTACGTGCAATCCTGTTCACCACTCACGCACGAAGCACATAGATATAAGATATCACTTTATCAAAGATCACGTAGAAAAAGGCACGATTCCAATTCCTTGTCCAAAAATTAGGCATGTTGAATCTCTAGTGATATGTGCTGTACTTGATCCGTTGTGCTTTCACATGCTCTTTTCTATGGAGGGTTGTCCACAACCATGATCATGTGTTGTAGGAGTTCGGGAAGTTTTGGGATCTCAGCTTCGTAGTCTTCACCTTCCTCGAGTTCCTCATCTTCGATCCGAGCCAAGCTGACGGCTGCCTGCGATAGAAAGAATCTGACATTTTTTACTAAAACTTTGGCCAGTTCTGGATTCATCGGCTTATTCAACCGCTCTTCGTTGAATATGTAGCTCTCCATCCTGTCATGTGGGTCGTAGAGGTCTTTGACGGTCAAGGTCGACTCGTCGGTTTGTGAAGAAGGAATGGGAGTGTTAAAAGGTTATAGAGGCATTGGAGGGATTTTTTGGATGATGGGTAAAAGGTGAATGTAGGCTTGTAGTGGCTAGGGTAGAGGTTACGGTAGTATGGGCTGGTAGGGAGTTTGGGTGGTTTGTGTAGTTTGGGTGGTGGTGGATGAGGTGACAGCTTGGGTGGTTTGAGTAGTTTGGGTGGTGACTTGTTGCGTCTTGGGCTCCGCACTTTGTCTCTTCTCCCCATTGAGACGACCCTAATTTCTGCGTCGTCACGCGGTCGCTTAGATGGTTGCACCTCGCCGTGGCAGGAAAGCTGGGTCACGAACCGTTGATTTCCTGCTTCCGCTGATTTAGAAAAAGGGCGAAGTGCACGCAGGCCAGTAGGATCTCGTGGAGTTCTTCAATTGGAACGTCCCATGGACTCGGTTCGGATGGGTGAGTTGGCGGAGCGGAGGAAGGAGGCGCATCAGTTGTGGGTTCAGTGGTAGGGGTCTTGCTTTGTCTCCGGCGGAGGATTCTAGTGTAGTGTAGACTCTATTCATCATTGAGTCCTCGAGAATCTTGGAGAATTCCGCGAGCTTGTCCTCTGTCACGAGTGGGGGAACTAACAAGACGGAGCCAATAAGGCATTCCGTCGTCACGATGAGAGGGTATATAGCCCACGCCCGCCTATTTGTACACGACTTGAGAAACTGGGGCCACTCAGGCTCATCGTTGGCATTGATACTGAGACTGGATGAGTTCTACTGCCCATTGCAGCAGCTGTAGAAATGTTGACTATTGAGGCACCGCCTTGTCCTTGACTGGCATCCAGCTGGGAGGCATCGTACAGCATTCTGTCCAGAGCACCGAGATCCGGAGGTGCAGTAAAATGTGGATGGTGAGGACAATAGACTCGATGTGCTCAATAAAGGTGCAGTCCGAGGTGTGGGACTGCGAGTTTCAACATCTACCGCCTTCGAGCGAGGCGGCGATGCCATGCGTGGTTCCTCGTGAGCAAGTTAAACAACCATCATATGGGAAGGGCGTTGACTTTCGTTGACTTTCTCTCTAGCGAATTTCCCTCTCCAAACCCTACGACCTCTCACCTTCCATCCGCCCATCACCATCTCCAGCCACCTAACTCATCACCGGCGAGCACCACCATCTACTGCTGACCGGCGCCGAACACACCTCCACCCTCCATCGCCAGCCTCAGACGGCAATGGGAGGGACGGCCCGACCGTGTGGAGATTATCAGGGAGCGTTTTCGCAAACTTAATCCTCCGATCTTTTCCAAGGCCGCTAACCCCGCGGAAGCCGAGGATGGATCGTCACTATTGAAGACCTCTTCATATATAGCCGTGTACCGAACAAGGGACGTTGTGTGCCGTTTCCCTACTTCGGGGAAATGCACGTTTCTGGTGGGACGCCGTCAAGGTGTTGGAGGACCCAGTCACTATGACTTGGGAATACTTCAGGGAGCTCTTCTACGATAAGTACTTCGCTGCTCACAACCAGGAGCAGAGAATGTATGAATTCATGAACCTGAAGCAGGGGAGGATGTCGGTGCCCGAGTACATCCGTAAGTTCGAGGAGTTATCTCGCTTTTCTCCTCACCTCGTGGCCACCAATACCTTGAAGGTGACACGCTTTCTTCAGGGACTGAAACCCGAATTCTAACGGGATCTAAGTGTGGCGGGTGTGCGCCAGTTAGAGTTCCGTTAGGCGACGGAACGGGCACTGATTGCGGAGCAGGCGGAGGGAGTTATGAGGGAGGCCCAGGAGTCTAGTCGGAAGAGGGAAGCTCCACAAGGAAGTGGGAGTGCTAAACGCCCATTCTTTGGAAGGGGTTCAAACAACAGAGGCAACCGACCCAACCAACAGAACTGGCGTCTGACGTTCAACCAACGGGCGAATGTGAGGCCACAAAATCCAGCACCTCGATGCCCACAGTGTGGGAGAAATCATTCTGGAGTCTGTTTCGGACCACGACCGATACAATGCTACCAGTGCGGGCAGTTCGGACACTTTGCTCGAGATTATCCAGGAAACCTGCAGCTCCTTCAGAGCCAGCCACAGAACCTACTACGACCACCGTCGGTGCCAGCTCGTGTCTTCACACTAACGAACGAGGAGGCGGAGGACTTACTGTCGGTGCCAGCTCGTGTCTTCACACTGACGAACGAGGAGGTGGAGGCCAATCCAAACGTGGTCACGGGTATGTTGAATATCTTTCACGTACCTTCGACAATCTTGTTTGACTCTGAGGCTACACACTCGTTTGTGTCGACTAATTTTGTGGATAGAGCAAGAATTCATCCCACTTGTTCTATGTGCAATTTCGTGGTGTCTCTACCTCACGGAGATCCGACACGGACGAATCTAGTTGTAGAAGATTGTCATGTTAAAATCGAGGGGAGAGAGTTAAACGTAGATCTGATAGTAATCCCGATGAATGATTACGATGTATTGGCTTTCCAAATATGGAGCTATAATCGACTGCTCGAAGAAAGTAGTCAAATTCTGCTTGTCTGAGGGAGAGGAGTTGGAATTTTCGAGAAAGGCGAACGGTATTCCAATTCCTCGGATATCTGCTCTGAAGGCTCAGACTCATAAATTCGGGCTGCGAAGCTTTCTTCGTCTTCGCGGTGAAAGCCGAAGAATCTCAACCAAAGTTTGAAGAGATTCCGGTAGTAAAAATATCCCGACGTATTCCCCGATGATCTTCCGGGACTACCCCCAAATTGGGAAATAGAATTCTCTATCAATCTCATGCCTGGAGCTGCCCCGATCTCTAAAGCTCCGTATCGACTAGCACCGAATAAATTACGAGAGCTTAAGGAGCAACTTGATGAACTATTACAGAAGGGCTTCATTCAACCTAGCTTCTCACCATGGGGAGCCCCGGTATTGTTCGTGCCGAAGAAAGACGTGTCAATGCGACTTTGTATCGATTATCGTGAACTTAACAAAATCAAGATAAAGAACAAATACCCGTTACCGGGGATCGATGATCTATTCGATCAGATACAAGGGGCTACAGTATTCTCGAAGATTGATTTGCGTTCCGGCTATCATCAGTTAAAGATTCGTGAGGTTGATATTCCTAAAACGGCATTCAGCACGAGGTACGGCCATTACAAATTCTTGGTCATGCCTTTCGGGCTAACGAATGCTCCGGCAGCCTTCATGGATCTGATGAACCGGGTCTTCAAATAATTTTTGGACCAATTCGTAATCGTCTTTATTGACGATATCCTAATCTAGTCAAAGATGAGAGAAGAACACGAGAAGCATCTGAGGACGGTCCTTCGAATTCTTCGAGAAAAACAGCCGCCAAGTTCAAAAAGTGCGACTTCTGGTTGGAACAAGTGGTTTTCTTGGGGCACATCATTTCTGGAAACGGACTTTCGGTGGATCCCAGCAAGATAGAAGCAATCCACGACCTACCACTCCCACGGAGATCAGGAGCTTTCTCGGGCTTGCTGGATACTATCGAAAGTTCATTAAGGACTTTTCTAGCATTGCCTCGACGCTCACAAATCTAACGAAAAAGAACGTTCAATACAAGTGGACGGAAGCGTGCGAACAAAGCTTCCAGGAGTTGAAGAAACGATTGACAACGGCTCCTGTTCTTACGATTCCCTCCAGTACCGAAGGATTTTCTGTGTACAGTGATGCCTCAAAGAATGGCTTGGGGTGCGTGTTGATACAGAATGGAAAGGTAATTGCGTATGCCTCCCGATAGTTTAAACCGTACGAGAACAATTGCCCCACGCATGATCTAGAATTTGCTGCAGTTGTGTTCGCCTTAAAAATATGGCGTCACTATCTATACGGAGAATGGTGCGAGATCTATACAGATCACAAGAGCCTGAAATACTTCTTCACCCAGAAAGAGCTGAGTATGAGGCAACGATGCTGGTTGGTGCTCGTTAAAGACTACGACTGCGTGATCAACTATCACCTAGGCAAAGCAAACGTAGTCGCCGACGCATTGAGTCGAAAGGCGGTGAACACGAAACTCCACAACCTTGAAGTAGAAGTAATAAATATTGGCGAGATCGAGACCAGAATGGCAGCGTTGACTCTTCAGCCGACGTTGTTAGAGCAAATCAAGAAAGCCCAAGAGCAAGATGAGCTTTATCTAAAAACGACGAGCGAGCAGACAACTGAAACTCCGTCTGACTTTACGTTTCGGGACGACGGGAGTTTGCAATATCGGAATCGTCTGTATGTTCCCGATAATCAAGCACTCCGGCAATCTATAATGATGGAGGCGCATGCCACTACGTACTCGGTGCACCCGGGCGCGACGAAGATGTACCGAGATTTACGAGAAACATATTGGTGGCCGGGAATGAAGAGCGACATTGCGACGTTTGTGAGCCAATGTCTGACGTGTCAACAAGTAAAGGCAGAACATCAAAGGCCGGCAGGGATGCTACAACCCTTGCCGATTCCTGAGTGGAAATGGGATCACATTACGATGGACTTTGTTGTTGGCTTGCCGAAAACTATGAAAGGCCACGATGCCATTTGGGTAATTGTGGATCGCTTAACCAAATCTGCTCATTTTCTGCCGATTAGTTCGACCTTTTCACTGGAACGGTATGCCAAATTGTATATTCGAGAAATCGTCCGACTCGACGGGATTCCATCCTCGATTGTCTCGGATCGTGATACGAGATTTTTATCTAAATTCTGGATGAGTCTGCAAAAGGCGATGGGGACAAAACACTCATTCAGCACGGCCTATCATCCCCAAACCGATGGACAATCCGAACGAACGATTCAAACCCTTGAATATATGTTGCGAGTATGAACTCTAGACTTCAAAAGGAATCGGAGTAAATATATTCCGTTGATCGAATTCTCGTACAACAACAGCTACCACGCTACTATCGGGATGGCGCCATGGTGCCATACGAAGCCTTATACGGGCGTAAATGCCTATCCCCGGTACACTGGGACGAAATTGGCGAACGAGCGCTTTTGGGCCCCGATATGATACGAGAGATGACAGAGGCGATAACGAAGATCCGAGAACGAATGAAAACGGCCCAAAGTCGTCAGAAAAGCTACGCTGATCAACGACGAAGGCCGTTAGAATTCACGGAAGAAGATTGGGTAATCTTGAAGATATCCCCGATGAGAGGCGTGAAGCGATTCGGAAAGAAGGGTAAATTGAGTCCGAGGTACATTAGCCCTTTCAGAATACTTAAGAGAGTAGGAGAAGTTGCGTATCAGCTGGAGTTACCAGCCTCGTTAGCCCAAGTCCACGACGTATTTCATGTATCAACCTTACGTAAATACGTTGCGAACCCCAATCATGTGCTGGGAAGCGAATCACTTCACCATCAACTCAAGCCGGACCTGAGCTACGAAGAGGAGCCAGTTGAAATCTTAATGCGCGAAGTGAAGCGACTTCGGAATAAAAATATTCCGTTATTCAAAGTATTGTGGCAAAACCAAGCGGTTGAAGAAGCCACGTGGGATCGAGAAGATGATATGAAGAATCGTTATCCCGAATTATTTCTTTCGATGTAATTTCGGGGACGAAATTCTTGTAAGGGGGGAGGATGTAATACCCGTAAAATTTAATACGGGATTATTTCAATAATATTCGGAATGTGTGGAGTCGATTTTCGAACATACACCGATTTCTTCCCGAGCCAAGTCAAGAATTTAGAATTGGACCCGAAAAACTTAAAAAGGGGCCGAAAATGATTATGGGCCGAATGAAGAATAATGGCCCAAGTGTGTGAGATAGATTAAGGGTTAGGAATTTTGGCCCAATAATAAAAAATAAAAAATATATATATAATAATAATATAGGAGGCCACGTTAAGGCCTCATCATCACCCCCCCACCTTGATATATTTAATCCTACTTTAGTACAATAATGCCACCCCATTGATGGAATAAAAACAAAACAAAATAAACAAAACATTACACATCACCACCTAATTAGTAATTAAATCAAATACACCTAATGCCACCCCATAATTGCATCAAGACAAGATCTAATACATCCAAGGACAAGAATAAGGCTAAGAAAATAGGGAGAGAGAAGAGAAGAGAAGCCGTGAGAAAAATAAGAAAGAGGCCGAGAGAGAAGGAAAGAAAGGAGAGAAAGAAAAAGAAAGAAAAATGGAGAAAGAAGAGATGGAGAAAAGAGAGGAGGAGAAAAACCTTAGGGAGCTCGGGATAGAAACTCTAGGGTTGGGATCACACGAAACAACCCGTTACGTAGCTATCTACGAAATTTAAGGTAGATGAAGATCATCTACATACATAAACAAAATTAGGGGTCAAGATTTTACGTGTTGCATATCGTGAATTTTATGTGATGCATGCTCTCTTAATTTGATTTTTACGTATTTATGTGTTAAACATGATCTCCTTGCATGATTTTATGTCATATGTTATGTGTTTATATCGGTAATCCATAGATCTAAATTTGGCCACCTCTAAATTCGGGTAGAGATAGGTGACGAAATAATTTAGGGTTGGAAAGTAAAATTAGGATTTTTTTAGGGGGAGTTTGGTTAGATTTGGAAAATTTGGGTATAAGTGCAAATTAGGGTTTTCTAGGGTTACATTAAAATCGGGAGTCTAAAGTGAAGATTTAAAATTCGGTTAGGAACATTTGTGTAATTTTCAGAAGTTTCGGGTCTTAAGTTAAAAATTTAAAATTCGAGTCCTTAAAAGTAAATTATGAGATTTTGGAGTTTTAAATGCAAAATTCGGAAAAATATTTTTAAATTAGGAAGTTAACTAATATTTTGAAAATTTGGGCATTAGAGTTTTAAATTAGGGACCAATTGTGAAATTTGAGTCTTAAAGCGAAAATGATTAAATTTTGGAACTTTTAGTTTAAGTTAGGGGGAAAGTTCGGTGAGTCAGGTTTCGGGCCAAGTAATTCAGAACGCGGGTTTCGGGCCCGATTATTTAGAGTATGAGTAAGGGTTTCGGACTTAGGGTTTTCGAGATCGAACCGAGCTGATACTTTGGCCCGATGTGTTGTTATTTTATATGTTGCATTTTATTTGCACGACATTTGCATACACGTGGTACGAGGGGGTTGATAACCGTCTGGGGTCACGGTGGCGCTGTATAGTGTTGATGAGTGGGGTAGAATGATCGATATTGGTTGTCAGGCTACGACTCGATGAAGCACTTGGTGGGAGACAGACGTGATTGTTCAACACTTACGGTTGAGACCGAGATGGGGCCGCTTGTTACGATTTTTGGTACGGTTGAGACCGAGATGGGGCTGTACCACAATTATGATGGCATTGTATGTCATTGTGCGCGTAGGTGCCGAGTCTAGCCTAGGGCTGAGTTATGAGTTGAAAGATGATTTAGGAACAAGAGTAGGTAAGACGACTGATGGCGGTGATTCCACGGACTTTTGAGGGCGGTGCAGACATGGGACGCGACTTGTGAAATGGCGTAGTGTGTGTTTCGAGTGTGTACTTTTGGGGCTTCGGCCAAATGAATAAAAGTGTGTTGGGGTTTAAGACTTTTGGGTTTAGACATTGGACGAATTTGTATTTATTATGTTTAAAATTTTTTTTATTAAATGTGCTTTCCGCTGCTTACGTTGCGAAAATCCGCCAAAGTACGTATTTAGGAAGTAGGGTCGGGACACGCAAGCTTGGTATAAATAACAATCTAGTCCTAAACTATGGATTAATACAAGAAATGCTCCTAATTACAGAGATAGCTAATTAAATCAAAGCACAATTACAAAGTGTATTCTACAAGCATTTTTTACCTTAATGGGCTTACAAGGGCCCAAGTACTATATACCAACATGTGGTATAAGTACTAAAACCCTAACCCTTGTTAGGGTGTCTTGTACGTGAGAAAATATAGTCAGAGGAATTTAGAGAAGAGCCTCCAACCTCTCTCAAGAACTCACGCACACACCCCACGGTTTGCTTCAATTCTTCCCATCAAATTCGCCGTAAAACCCTTTAATATATGTCTTGGTTGGATAATCTGTAACCTTCAAGGTAAGTTGAGGTAGGTCTTATGTTGTTGTTTTTTCACTGTGGGTTACCCATCTTCTTGACCTCGAGCAAACGAATTTGAGTTAGAGAACACTCTGCTGAGGTGTACAATTAACGTTTGTGGCAGTGTCATTGACCTATGGGTATCAAGTTGTTGGTGTCGCGATTTGGATGTGGAGCTGTGGGTGTTGCGATTTGGGTGTCGAACTGTAAAAAGATGAAATCTCCTCATGTTTTCTCCGGTTAGCATACTGTGGGTGTCGAGGGAGGTTAGTATTTGGTTAAAATTTGGCTACTTTGGTGGTTAAAGCAATTTATTATATGCAGTACCAAAGTATGTTGATTTACGGTACCCATATTTCGTTTATAAAGTATATTTTGAAGCTTTCTAGAAGTATCATATGGTGATATTTTGTTGTTCTAATTTTAACAGGTGCTATTATACGAAGCTATGTTGTGTACAAATGTCTTTGATGGGCTCACATTATTTGCATTGTGTGAATATAGGAAGAGCACTTATGTATTGTTTGTCAATGAAACGATAGATTATGACAAATTTTTTTGTCGGTATGTTGCCGATAGGTTATCGCACATTCTTACGTCGATATGTTTTGGATTACGATGTTGGTGGATGAATGTATTAATTGCCGATCTGTTTGATATTAATATTGCTGGTGTTCCAATAAAATTATTTTGGATTGCGTTTGTTGGTGGGTTATGACTTTTTTAAGCTGATAGGTATTTTTGTTCAAGACAGTAACATTTGGTACTCCAACTACTCAAAAACATATTTTCTGATAACCGTTCAAGCATTAAAATATGTAATATTTGGTACTACAAAGTAACAAACTTATGTACTAAATAAGTACACATAGAGGTACTACAAACATCTATATATTGGCAACAATTTAGTGTAAGAAGAATCTACGTGCTTTCGATAATGCAACACGTGGTACGCCATGATACTACAAGTAACATATGCATGGTATATCAATAGAATACAAACATTTATATATTGGTATTACAAATTAGGATTAGAGTTTTTCGATGTCCATAACTATGTTATCATAGTTATATGCACTATATTGATCATTTGATATCAATATCGGTGGGTTAACCTTTAAACAAAATAAGTATCACTTTCAAACATCAACATTCTTTCTTCTATAGGGATAATTGCAATTTTTGTCCCCGAGTTATACCCTAAAATCACTTTTGTTCCCCCGAAAACACGCGTCATCACTGTTAGTCCCTCAGTTATAATCCGTTAATCAGTAATCGTCCTTCCCATCAGTTGACCGTCAAAAACTAACAGATTGACCGGCTAACACCGTTAAAATGGTTTAGCGACGGATTTTAGCGACGGAAAATCCGTCGCTAAATCAGAAAAATTTAAAAAATAAATAAATAGAGATTAGTGACGGTATTTCCGTCGCTAAATAGGAAAATAAAAAAATACAGTTTAGCGACGGAAATTCAGTCGCTAAATCAGAACAATAAAAAAAATAAATAAGTGTCAGGACACGTCGTCCGACCTCGTATTCCGTTCTAATCCTAAATATCTAATGCTTTGTTTATCGTGCCAATGCGTAAAAATGCGAATAAAATTTTTCTTTTTAAATGCGTGCGGAAGTCATACATACATGTCAAAAGAATATTCGTAATTCGTTCTAAAATTCATCGTAGTCGTGTCTACACAAAATACAAGTGTGTGTGTGCAGCAAAAAGCTTCCGCCCGGCCTTCACAGGTCGTCATCCATACACACACTCCCACCTCAAAAGCAGCCGGATAGCTTCAAAAGATTGGCCTTGCGTAAAAATCAGATCACGTACCGTGATCGTCCGTACCTACAACACGTAACGTAAGGATGAGCCACCGAGGCTCAGTAAGCAGAAATTATGCATGTATGCACGTGTCCTAACGATCGACAATCCACGCCGTCGTTTTCTAACGCTCATACTCTTTTTCTTATACTCGTACTCTTTTCTTACTCTCATACTCTTTTCTTGACTCGTACATCATATGGGCCCTCGGCTTTCTATCCCACTATGCACCATTTCATAGAGATCTTAATCCGCTAGGGATTCGCACATATGTGGGGGTTCTCACACTAGAAGGTCACCCGAAGGAATCTTCCCTTACTCAGTGTGGCCTCCACGCGGACGCTTCTCACTGGTAGCCAACACCGAAGCCACTAACCGCGGAGGTCACCCGAAGGAATCTTCCCTCTCGGTTAGTGTTTACGCACTAGAAGGTCACCCAAAGGAATCTTCCCTTACTCAGTGCGTGCCCCGGGCCGCATCCTCCAGGTTGCATCTTCCGTATACGGGGTATTACCCCAACCTCTTATTCAGGCCTTATAGCTTCATTCGCCTTGCTGGCTGCATAGGGAAGCCGTGACTCTTCATTCGAGTCGACACAAACGCCAATATCGGCGAGTATACTTCGCACACAGGCGATCTTATGCACGCTCGTACCTCGCGTCTTATATACTACGTATGCGTGCAAATGCTCATGCCATGCTCATAGAAATATGCAGATCATGCTATCATGCATAAAATTAAATCATGTCGTAAAGTACACATTTCACATAAAGTCACGTAAGCACGTAATCACATAATCAGACGCAGGCAAGTTACGTGTCGTAGTTGAATTTCTACTTACTTGTCGTCCGAGCTTAGGTTAGCGTATTGTCTCGTGAGGTCCCTAACGTCCGGCTTTTTCATACAAAGTTACAGTATCAGTACTTCGCTTTCTTAGCTAATTCGTCGAAATAATTAATTTTTTTGTCATACTACTTATTTGGACTGGTACAAATTTTCTAGACTCCAAGCCACTCAATTTGCCTTACTGAATTTCCCTAGTCATTTGATTTCTATACTAAGTTATGTTAGAATTAATTATTCTAACTTATGTGCCTCGGCGAAAGTGTGTAAATTTTAGGGTTGAGTTTCGATCGATACTTTCAATTGCTCAATTTTACCTAAGTAAATCGCGACCCTCAAAATTAATTTCTAAGTTAGAGCATTGAAATTCCTTTCCTTGAATGCTCGGCGAAAGTCGTTTAATTTATAGGTTCGCCCGATTCGATTTCGTCCAATCAAATTCCTAATTTTCATGGGTTTCGCTCGATCGAATCCCCTTTTTGTTAGCTGCCTTCGATCAATTTAAGGATTTCGCTCGATTTTACTTTCAATCGATTGGTGTTTCGCCGTGTCTTACGTCAGCATTGTGTCATTTAGGTTTCGATCGAAACCATACAAAGTGGTTAGCCACTTTCGATCGATTGTAGGGGCTTGGGGTGGAGTTTCGCCGCGTGATGACGTCTGCATGACGTCATCTAGGTTTCGCTCGAAACCCTACATGGGAAAGGATCACTTTCGAGCAATTGCATGGGTTTAGTTTGGGGTTTCGGTCGATACTCATGTATTAAGATGAGTTTCGGTCGAAACTCATGGCTTGTTAAGTTTACTATTTAAAGTTGGTTCGATTCCAAGCTAAATTCGTGGTTTCTAATTGTCGCCCGAAACCCTAAAATGTTCCCTTCTTTCGATCGAAAGTCCTTTGATTAATTACTTTTAATCGAAACTCCAATTCATTGTCCACTTTCGATCGAAAGCCTTAACATTCATCCCATCGAAGCTAACTTAGGAAAGTTATTCTATTCGAAACTCCTAAATCCCATCATTTCTTCTACCTTAAAATCGTATGATTGCTACTTAAAGTATAATTATAAATCCTAAGACATACACTAAGCTATCCAATTCTAATTATCCCAATCTATAACCTTAATGCGAATCTATGCTCCACACTCAAGATTCTTCATATTCTCCTCAAGCTTAGTTGCTTTAATGAAACTAATACATCTATCAATACCCAAAATTACGGCATTACAAGGCTTAGAGAAAATGATTCACTTACTAATTTGGAAATCCTAAGCTAGTTGGAGTATGCTTGGTTCGAACTTCTCTCGGCTCTTCCTCGTTGTTCCTTTACTTGGGTTTTCGTTAGGTTTTCTTTAAGTGAGGTTAAAGAGTTTAGATGGTTTGGTAGATATTTTTATATCTAGGCATGGTTAGGGAAAGGCTAGGGTAACGTGCATTCCCTTGTTTTAAGGGAATTTGTCTTATAAATTGGTCTTTCTCATGAGTTGGGCCTAGTTGCTAAGCACTAGCCCAATAATGATTTAATTCCTAGCCCAACTCTCATTTGACTATCATTAGTCATTTTCTTTCCTATTTTCGAAAATTTCCCTTTCATAAATTAAGGGTCATGAACACAAAATCGTTGGCTTGCACGAAATTCCCATATCAGTCACTAGCACGGAAATTCGTAAAATCACGTAGACATATGACATATACGTAATTAACACGAAATCATTCAGATCATAAACGAAATTTATTGGCCGACCTAGTTCGCGGGGACTCGGGTCCTACATCCTCCCCCCTTAAGGAGGATTTCGCCCCCGAAATCAGCCCGTGTGGAATAATTCGGGGTAACGAGTTCTCATTTCGTCCTCCCGTTCCCATGTGGCTTCTTCCGTAGATTGGTTCCGCCACAACACTTTCACTAAAGGAATATCTTTATTCCTAAGTTTCTTGGTCTCGTACATCAATATCTCCACCGGAATCTCTTCATAACTCAGATCCGGTTTCAATTGTTGATGTAGGGACTCGTTTCCTAGAACATGACTCGGGTCAGCTAGATACTTTCGTAGGGTTGAGATGTGGAACACGTCGTGTACTTGCGATAATGACGCTGGCAGTTCCAATTGGTATGCTACCTCACCAACCCTCTTTAGTATCCTAAATGGACCGATATACCTAGGGCTTAGTTTCCCTTTCTTCCCAAATCTTTTCACGCCCTTCATCGGCGATACTTTTACGAATACCATATCGCCTTCCTCGAATTCCAGTGGTCGTCATCTTTGGTCTGCGTAGCTTTTCTGTCGACTCTGTGCCGTTTGCATTCTTTCTCGTATGGTAGTAATGGCTTCCGTCATTTCTCGTACTATGTCGGGGCCTAACATTGCCCGTTCTCCGACCTCGTCCCAATGTACTGGGGACCTGCACCTACGCCCGTTTAGCGCTTCGTATGGTGCCATCTCGATTGTAACATGGTAGCTATTATTGTACGAGAACTCGATCAGTGGGAGGTACCTACTCCAATTTCCTTTGAAATCGAGTACGCATGCTCGGAGCATATCCTCCAACGTCTGTATTGTTCGCTCGGATTGGCCGTCCGTTTGCGGGTGGTAAGCAGTGCTAAAGGACAGCTTCGTTCCCATCGCCTTTTGCAAGCTCGTCCAGAATTTCGATAGAAATCTGGAGTCGCGATCCGAAACTATCGACGATGGAACGCCGTGTAAGCGTACTATCTCTTGGACATAGAGTTCTGCGTATCGTTCCATGGAATAGGTCGTACAAATTGGTAGGAAATGGGCAGACTTTGTTAGTCGATCGACGATTACCCAAATCGCGTCGTGCCCTTTCGCATTCCTAGGCAGTCCTACTACGAAATCCATGGTAATGTTATCCCATTTCCATTCCGGAATGGGTAACGGTTGTAGGGTTCCCGCCGGTCTTTGATGCTCGGCTTTTATCTGCTGGCATGTCAGGCATTGACTTACGAAAGTCGCAATGTCCTTTTTCATGCCTGGCCACCAGTAATTTTCCTTTAAGCCCCTGTACATCTTCGTTGCTCCTGGATGTACTGAGTACGCAGTGGCATGTGCTTCTACCATTATCGTTCTCCGTAGTTCAGCGTCGTCTGGCACGTACAACCGGTCCTTGAAATACAGTCGTCCATCTCCCCGTATCATGAGGTCTCCCGTTGGTTGTTCTGGTTGCGCTTCTTTGATCTTCGTGTACAGCTCGTCTGTTTCCTGCGCCGTCTTAATTTGCTCTAGCAGCGTTGGTTGCAGAGTTAAAGCTGCTAGTTGCGTCTCAACTTCGCCTAGTTGTACAACTTCTACTTCCAGTAATTGCAACTCTGCACTTACTGCTTTTCGGCTTAAGGCATCGGCTACTACATTCGCCTTGCCTGGGTGGTAGTTAATAGCACAGTCGTAATCCTTGACTAACTCTAACCACCTCCTCTGCCTCATGTTCAGCTCCTTTTGGGTAAAGAAGTACTTGAGGCTCTTGTGGTCCGTGTATATCTCACACCGCTCTCCATAGAGGTAATGCCTCCAGATCTCGAGGGCAAAGACCACTGCCGCGAGCTCTAGGTCGTGCGTCGGGTAATTCTTCTCGTACTCCTTTAGTTGACGAGAAGCGTATGCTACTACATTCCCGTCCTGCATTAGCACACACCCTAACCCGTTCTTCGACGCATCACTATACACGGTGAACCCTCCAGTTCCCGAAGGTATTGTGAGAACTGGGGCCATTGTAAGCCGTTCTTTAAGCTCTTGAAAGCTCTGTTCGCATTCTGTGGTCCACTGAAATGGCGTATTCTTCCTGGTCAGCTTCGTCAATGTAGACGCTATCTTTGAGAAATCCTTGATGAACTTCCTGTAGTAACCCGCCAGACCGAGGAAACTCCGTACTTCCGTTACATTGGTCGGTCTGGGCCAGTTGCTAATGGCTTCTATCTTGCTCGGGTCTACAGAAATCCCTTCTCCTGATACTATATGCCCCAAGAAGGCGACTTGGTCGAGCCAAAATTCACACTTCTTGAACTTGGCGTATAGTTGCTTGTCCCGTAATATACTCAGAACTATCCTCAAGTGTTCTTCGTGCTCCTCCTTCGTCTTCGAGTAGATTAGGATGTCATCTATGAAGACGATGACAAACCTATCTAGGTAGGGTTTGAATACCCGGTTCATTAAATCCATAAAAGCTGCGGGCGCATTAGTTAACCCGAATGGCATCACTAGGAACTCGTAATGGCCATAACGGGTACTAAAGGCCGTCTTCGGGACATCTTCCTTCCGAATCCTTAACTGATGATAGCCCGATCTTAAGTCGATCTTGGAGAAAACCGTTGCGCCTTGCAGTTGATCGAACAGATCGTCTATCCTAGGGAGTGGGTACTTGTTCTTGATTGTTAACTTGTTCAACTCCCGGTAGTCAATGCATAATCGCATGGACCCATCCTTCTTCTTCACGAGTAGCACTGGCGCTCCCCAGAGAGAGAAACTCGGCTGTATGAACTCCTTCTGCATGAGTTCGTCGAGTTGGTCCTTTAACTCCTTCATTTCCGTCGGTGCTAGCCGATATGGGGTCTTAGATACTGGCGCCGCTCCAGGTACCAGATCTATGGCAAATTCTATTTCCCGCTCGGGTGGTAGTCCCGGTAATTCCTCGGGAAATACGTCGGGAAAATCCTTAACTACCGGCACTTCCTCGAACTTCGGAGGGGAGTTCTCCTCCGTCTTGATAGCGAACACCAGATATGCTTCGCACCCTGATTTGATCAGTCGTTGGGCTTTTAACGCTGATATCCTAGAGATCATAGTTCCCTTGCTAGTTCCTACGAACTTAAGGGGTTCATCCCCGCCCGTATTGAGCGTGACTATCTTGCGGTGGCAGTCTATGACGGCTCCGTACTTCGATAGCCAATCCATTCCGAGGATCACCTCATAATCATTCATAGGAATTATTATGAGGTCTATGGGTAATTCCTTATCCCCGATTACTACTGGGCAATCCCGTAGTATGTGGTTAGTTTGGGTGGGATTCCCGTTTGGAACTGTTACCCTAAACTCGCACTCAGCTTGGTGAGGCGTGATTCCTACTCTTGCGACGTACTTAGTAGACGCGAACGAGTGTGTCGCTCCTGAGTCGACTAGGATGCATGTGGGGGTTTCATAGACGAGGAGGGTACCTGTTACCACGGCCGGGTTGTTTTCCGCTTCCTCGGACGTTAGTGTGTAAACCCGGGCCGGTACCCTTGGTGGTGCTGCCTGGTTTCCCGCTTGGCTCCCGAATCCACCTTCCGGACATGCCCTCAGATAGTGGCCCGTCTTGTCACATTTGAAGCAGATGGCATTCTGGGAGTTGCAGACTCCCGTGTGCCTCCGTGCACACTTCGGGCATACGGGTAGGTCCAGCTGGGGTCTACCCTGGTTGGGGTTGAACTGTGGGGGTGGTCCTGGTCAGTTCGGGAAATTCGGCTTCCCACCCTTGGTTACGAGCTGCCACTTTGGGTTGCTTACGCTCCCTTGCGGCCCTTGTGCGAACTTGCGCTTCGCTTCCTGGGCGCGAGCAATCCTAGCCTCAGCTTGCTCCGGCACTAGCGCTCTCTCAGCCACTTGTGCGTACGTGGCTCCTTGGATTCCTGCCATGCTCATATCCCGGTACAGTTCGGGCTTCAATCCTTCCATGAACCGCTCAATCTTGAGCGTATCCGTACTGACCATGTGGGCAGCGAACCTTGATAGCTGTTCGAACTTTTTGATGTACTCCGCCACTGTCATCGCCCCTTGGCGGAGGTTGATGAATTCGTTCATCCTTTGGGCTCTGACAGGGGCGGTGTAGTACTTTCTTCTAAAGATCTCCTTAAACCGATCCCAGTTCATCGTTAGAGGATTTTCGATGGCTGAGACGGTATCCCACCAGTGCCCAGTGCTCCCCCTCAGAAGGTAGGCAGCGCACATGAACTTCTCCGCCTCAGGGGTGCGGCTGTGCTGGAACATGTTCTCCAGCGTTCTCAGCCAATCCTCGGCGGACGTAGGGTCTACAGCATCCTCGAACAAAGGAGGATTAAGCTTTTTGAATCTCTCCCCGATCATCTCGATTCGTTCAAGCGGGGGAGGTAGGTTAGCTGATTGTCCCCCAGCGTTTTGCTGTTGGATCAGCTGTTGGATTTGGGCCGACTGCTGTCGGACCAATTCCGTGAGTTGCAGGATGGTAGCATCCCGAGTGTCGGGAGGGTTATTGGCATTTCTACCCTGATCTGATTCTCTACTTCCTTCCCCCCTAAGTCTTACCATTCTCAACCTATCCTGACAATTCCTAAGGCCAATAAATCAAATCATACAAAGAGTTCACGTAACATGGTACTTACAAGCAAGGCCGCTTCCCGCGCTTTTGAGTGTGTGTGTATGGACAGTCTGCAGGACCTGTGACCGAAGCTCTGATACCACTCTGTCAGGACCCGTCGTCCGACCTCGTATTCCGTTCTAATCCTAAATATCTAATGCTTTGTTTATTGTGCCAATGCATAAAAATGCGAATAAAATTTTTCTTTTTAAATGCGTGCGGAAGTCATACATACATGTCAAAAGAATATTCGTAATTCGTTCTAAAATTCATCGTAGTCGTGTCTACACAAAATACAAGTGTGTGTGTGTGCAGCAAAAAGCTTCCTATAAGCCCGGCCTTCACAGGTCGTCATCCATACACACACTCCCACCTCAAAAGCAGCCGGATAGCTTCAAAAGATTGGCCTTGCGTAAAAATCAGATCACGTACCGTGATCGTCCGTACCTACAACACGTAACGTAAGGATGAGCCACCGAGGCTCAGTAAGCAGAAATTATGCATGTATGCACGTGTCCTAACGATCGACAATCCACGCCGTCGTTTTCTAACGCTCATACTCTTTTTCTTATACTCGTACTCTTTTCTTACTCTCATACTCTTTTCTTGACTCGTACATCATATGGGCCCTCGGCTTTCTATCCCACTATGCACCATTTCATAGAGATCTCAATCCGCTAGGGATTCGCACATATGTGGGGGTTCTCACACTAGAAGGTCACCCGAAGGAATCTTCCCTTACTCAGTGTGGCCTCCACGCGGACGCTTCTCACTGGTAGCCAACACCGAGGCCACTAACCGCGGAGGTCACCCGAAGGAATCTTCCCTCTCGGTTAGTGTTTACGCACTAGAAGGTCACCCAAAGGAATCTTCCCTTACTCAGTGCGTGCCCCGGGCCGCATCCTCCAGGTTGCATCTTTCGCATACGGGGTATTACCCCAGCCTCTTATTCAGGCCTTATAGCTTCACTCGCCTTGCTGGCTGCATAGGGAAGCCGTGACTCTTCATTCGAGTCGACACAAACGCCAATATCGGCGAGTTTACTTCGCACACAGGCGATCTTATGCACGCTCGTACCTCGCGTCTTATATACTACGTATGCGTGCAAATGCTCATGCCATGCTCATAGAAATATGCAGATCATGCTATCATGCATAAAATTAAATCATGTCGTAACGTACACATTTCACATAAAGTCACGTAAGCACGTAATCACATAATCAGACGCAGGCAAGGTACGTGTCGTATTTGAATTTCTACTTACTTGTCGTCCGAGCTTAGGTTAGCGTATTGTCTCGTGAGGTCCCTAACGTCCGGCCTTTTCATAAAAAGTTAGAGTATCAGTACTTTGCTTTCTTAGCTAATTCGTCGAAATAATTAATTTTTTTGTCATACTACTTATTTGGATTGGTACAAATTTTCTAGACTCTAAGCCACTCAATTTGCCTTACTGAATTTTCCTAGTCATTTGATTTCTATACTAAGTTATGTTAGAATTAATTATTCTAACTTATGTGCCTCGGCGAAAGTGTGTAAATTTTAGGGTTGAGTTTCGATCGATACTTTCAATTGCTCAATTTTACCTAAGTAAATCGCGACCTTCAAAATTAATTTCTAAGTTAGAGCATTGAAATTCCTTTCCTTGAATGCTCGGCGAAAGTCGTTTAATTTATAGGTTTCGCCCGATTCGATTTCGTCCAATCAAATTCCTAATTTTCATGGGTTTCGCTCGATCGAATCCCCTTTTTGTTAGCTGCCTTCGATCAATTTAAGGATTTTGCTCGATTTTACTTTCAATAGATTGGTGTTTCGCCGTGTCTTACGTCAGCATTGCGTCATTTAGGTTTCGATCGAAACCATACAAAGTGGTTAGCCACTTTCGATCGATTGTAGGGGCTTGGGGTGGAGTTTCGCCGCGTGATGACGTCTGCATGACGTCATCTAGGTTTCGCTCGAAACCCTACATGGGAAAGGATCACTTTCGAGCAATTGCATGGGTTTAGTTTGGGGTTTCGGTCGATACTCATGTATTAAGATGAGTTTCGATTGAAACTCATGGCTTGTTAAGTTTACTATTTAAAGTTGGTTCGATTCCAAGCTAAATTCGTGGTTTCTAATTGTCGCCCGAAACCCTAAAATGTTCCCTTCTTTCGATCGAAAGTCCTTTGATTAATTACTTTTAATCGAAACTCCAATTCATTGTCCACTTTCGATCGAAAGCCTTAACATTCATCCCATCGAAGCTAACTTAGGAAAGTTATTCTATTCGAAACTCCTAAATCCCATCATTTCTTTTACCTTAAAATCGTATGATTGCTACTTAAAGTATAATTGTAAATCCTAAGACATACACTAAGCTATCCAATTCTAATTATCCCAATCTATAACCTTAATGCGAATCTATGCTCCACACTCAAGATTCTTCATATTCTCCTCAAGCTTAGTTGCTTTAAATGAAACTAATACATCTATCAATACCCAAAATTACGGCATTACAAGGCTTAGAGAAAATGATTCACTTACTAATTTGGAAATCCTAAGCTAGTTGGAGTATGCTTGGTTCGAACTTCTCTCGGCTCTTCCTCCTTGTTCCTTTACTTGGGTTTTCGTTAGTTTTTCTTTAAGTGAGGTTAAAGAGTTTAGATGGTTTGGTAGTTATTTTTATATCTAGGCATGGTTAGGGAAAGGCTAGGGTAACGTGCATTCCCTTGTTTTAAGGGAATTTGTCTTCTAAATTGGTCTTTCTCATGAGTTGGGCCTAGTTGCTAAGCACTAGCCCAATAATGATTTAATTCCTAGCACAACTCTCATTTGACTATCATTAGTCATTTTCTTTCCTATTTTCGAAAATTTCCCTTTCATAAATTAAGGGTCATGAACGCAAAATCGTTGGCTTGCACGAAATTCCCATATCAGTCACTAGCACGGAAATTCGTAAAATCACGTAGACATATGATATATACGTAATTAACACGAAATCATTCAGATCATAAACGAAATTTATTGGCCGACCTAGTTCGCGGGGACTCGGGTCCTACAATAAGTACGTGTTGGCGATGGAATTTCCATCGCTAAATCGGAAAATTTAAAAAAATAAATTAATTAAATACAGTTTAGCGACATAATAAATTACTTTTATTTTTTTGAAATTATTATTTCCAATCATCCAAAATGGGACTCTGATCAGGCTTTTCTCGTCTGTCACAGCTGCATGAATCTGCATCTGCAAGATGTGGCACAGTCTTTGTACTCAAACCGGCCATGCTTATCCGTCTGAAACCCAACAAAAATAATAAATAAAATTGGACTTTCAGTTGTGAGATGAAATAATTTTCATGAGATTTGAAAAAAGAAAAGGTAAGTATATTTAATTGTTGTATACCCATCAGATGTCATGTAGGTGTGGTATTCCCTAGTCATGAAAGCAACTTGGTCCGAGTTTAGTCTGTTATTATTTATTTAATTGTTGAAAAAAATGTCTTTTGTATTTATTTAATTTTTTTATTTAAATTTTCCGATGAAATTCCGTCGCTAACACGTACTTATTTATTTATTTTTATTCTGCTGATTTGGCGACGGAATTTCCGTCGCTAAACTGTATTTTTTTTATTTTCCTATTTAGCGATGGAATTTCCGTCGCTAATCTCTATTTATTTATTTTTTTAAATTTTTCTGATTTAGCGACGGATTTTCCGTCGCTAAAATCCGTCACTAAACCGCTTTAACGGTGTTAGCCGGTCAATCCGTTAGTTTTTGATGGTCAACTGACGGGAAGGACGATTACTGATTAACGGATGATAACTGAGGGACTAACAGTGATGAAGCGTGTTTTTGGGGGACCAAAAGTGATTTTGGGGTATAACTCGGGGACGAAAATTGCAATTATCCCTTCTTCTATATGATATTAGTAAAAACATCATACTACATAGTCAAGATTTGTGACCTATTCCGACGCATGAGATGAATGCTCAAGCCGTTGATAGAGAACATATTCGTGATCCAGACATCCGTGTTATGCCCGGTTGCCGAAAGATGTGGAGGTATCCTTCACAAGTTGATAAACATAGAAACAAGTGCAATATGTGGTGGAAAATATGGGAAAATCGTCGTACGTGTAAAAAGGCCATTGCTACATAGCTTACATTCCCGTATTTTGCATTTACTTTGTGGTGTTTATTTTGTCGTTTTGTCCATTGGTTGTTATGACATCTTTTTGTGGTTATGACATATTGTCGATATGTTGTCGATTGGGTATGACACATTCTTTTGTCGAAATGCTGCCGATAGGTTATGGCACATTCTTTATTATTGGTTGCGGCACATTCCTTTGTCGATATGTTGCCGATAGGTTATGACACATTATTAGTCGATACGTTGCCATATGTTTAATTTTTTTATTATGTGCTGCAAACGTCTACAAAGAGTACTGTGAGATACTACAAACAACCCTCAGATGGTACTACAATAGCATATTCTATGGTACTACAAAAGTCCATATATATTTACTACAAACGTCTTTATATTGATACCACAAATTAGAGTTGGCGTATTTCGAGGCCGTTCGCATGGTACGTAAAAGATACCACAAACAACCTACGGACAGTACTACAATAGCATATGTTATGGTACTGCAAATGTCCATATACAGGTACTGCAAACGTCTTGATATTGGTACCACAAATTAGAGGGCGTATTTCGACGTCGTTTACGTAATTTTTTGATCTGTGAGTACGTTACCATATTTAAATATACTAAGTTGGTCTATTAATTAAGCAAATCGATTTGTGAGCAATATAACGTCTAAGTTCATGATAATATTCGAGCATGCATGATATATGAGCTAATATTGATTATATTGTTGAATATTTGATTCGCATATGATGTTGTGATTTGTTGATGAGACTATGTGATCTCATGTTATAGACAGCCCATGTGATAGAATATATCGTTCTGTGCTATATATGGAAATTACGCATGAGATATCCTGTTGAGCTATATATGGAAAATATGCTGTTTATATATGGAAAGTGATATATCCGTTGATACTTGTTTATTTCTGGACGAAAATCACATATACGATTTTTGCATGCTTTCCACTGAATTTAATGTGCAATATTAAGTTGATATATTTCCTTATACTTATTAGAATATTATATTTAGGAAAGAATTGATTAATTGACTTTTTGGATAAGAAGCAATAATATATGGTATGTGCTGAAATAGGTTGGAATCTCTGATATATGGAAAGTTCTGCTATGGCATATTAATTCAAGATATAAATGCTGTGATATGAATTGTGCGCTAAACATGGTAAATATGTTGATTGGATATTATGTGCTAAACATGAAAAATGCATTGATGTGTTGCTATCTCGTGTGCTATACTTGGAAAATAAATCCGGACTGATTTATTTTAGAAACAGATAGCAGGAAATCACATATGGAAAGTGCTGAAAGGTAAATATATGTCGAAATGATTGAATATGCCTTGATAACGAGTCTGAGCTTTTATATGGAATATGATCATGTATTAATGAGATGACCGTTGTGAACGTTGATTATGAGCATGATCTACATGGCATGTTAACTCTCCAAATTTGCATGGAAAATATGCATGATTTGATAATTATTATGTGATGTGACTTTCCATGTGAAGTGCTGATTGAAAAGGTTTATATACATGCTACACTTCATAATTTCGGTACTTAGAATTTGTGAACATACGTCTACGAGGGATCTTTGAGCAGAAATATACTGAGAGATTCCTAAGCCCTCATTTGAGATAGCTTTCTGTCATACTGAGCGTTAACTTGCAATTCCATCACAGAGCGAGTGGTTAATCCTGATATTCCATCATCCCAATATGCTGTCTTCGAACGTGTTGTCTTCGGACGTGAGCAATACGAAGGAGGCAAGGTCGACGTTTACGCACACGTGAAGGGAAGGACGAGTTCCGGGGGCCCTTCGGCAGCGAGCTGTGTCTGTCGAGATCAGGAGATTCCGAGGAACGAAACTCGGCGTGTGGTAACCTAGTGTGGCTAGTGTTCGACTTGTTTCGGTTGTGTATTGGGCTAACCAATCAGTTTAGTATCTATCTACGGTGCATTATAGTGATTGGTTAAACTCTTGGGAAGCAAATCCCAAGGAGGGAGTAAACCCCAGTTGGGGATATAACCTCTATAAAAATCCTGTCTCGCATTTACTTTACAGTTATTTTCTTTTTGCTGTGAGACAGATCTGACACACATCCGACGCTATTAGGATATATCAAGCATACACGTCACAAGCATTAGTATGCATATCTAAGTCACTACATATTAGTTTTTTTGAGAAAAGAAGAAGCATAATTATTATAAGCCTAATTCCCCCCCTCTTAGGCATATTTATATCTTCATTTGGTATCAGAGCAGGTTACTCAAAAGACGGGCCTAACAAGCCTGAGTTAAAGACTAATGGCTTCTTCGAGTTTTGATATTTTTGCAGAAGGTCAGTCCCATTCCAGGCCACCACTCTTCGATGGAACCAACTACGCTATATGGAAAAGCTGAATGAAGGAATTCCTGCTTGCCGCTGACTATGATTTGTGGGATCATCACAACTGGACCGTACGCTCCAAAGAAGGCGGATTGAACTCCAAAGAAAGGTGCTGAATACGATACAACAGACAAGCGAGGAATCTCCTTGAATGCCAAAGCAAAGAACATGATCGCATGCGCGCTTACAAAAGAAGAATACAATCATGTGAGTTCCTGCGAATCTGCCAAAGATATGTGGGACATGCTTCAAGTTACACACGAAGGAACCACTCGAGTTGTACAAGAAAGAATAGCCCTCTTAACTCACCAATACGAGCTGTTCAAAATGGAGGACACCGAAACTATAAGTCACATGTACGCAAGGTTCATGAACATCATCAATCAAATGTTCTCGTTGGGAAAGAAAATATCAGACGGAGAGAAAGTGCGAAAAATCCTGAGATCTCTTCCAAGAGAATGGAATTCCAAAGTAACTGCCATCTACAAAGCGAAGGACTTGGACGAACTTTCCATCTCAGAACTGATCGGATCTTTGACCACCTACGAGATGACTCAGATTTCCATCAAAGAGAAACCACCAGTCCGAAATCAACCAAACATTGCCTTCAATACAGAACAAGAGAACGATTCTGAAGGTGAAGAAGAAACTGAGGAAGACATACTAGAACAGATCGCCATGCTGACCAGGAAGTTCGAAAATCTCGGCTGAGAAAAAAGTGCAAAGGAAACTCCAAGTTCCAACCCCGGAACAAGGAAATAACGTCATCTGAGAACAATGTTCAGAAATGCTTCAAGTGCAACAAACCAGGCCACTTCGCCTCAAACTGCCCGATGGAGAACGGTGATAAAAAGATAAAGAAGCAGAAAGCCATGATCACCAATTGGGAAGAGGCCGGAAGTGAAGAAGACGAAGATTTTCCCTACATGGCCGATGATGATGATCAGGTATCTTCTTCATCTACTATTAAGAAAATAATGTTTCTAAATGAATTATATGCTAGGCAAGATGAATCTCATGATAACGCTTCCTCAGTCCCTGAGATGAAAAAGAAGAGATGTTTGAGATAATTCAAAATGCAGAAAGGATTAAGTCGCTCAACTCACAAGTAAAGAGTCTGGTTAGACAAAGAGATGACGTAGCTAGAGAAAAGCATCAAACTGATCTAGAGAACAAACGATTGAGAGCCGAGCTAGAAATCCTTAAGGAAGAAAAAGCCTTGTGTAATTGTGAAGATCTTAGAAAGCAAAATAATGATATATCTAGAGACATGTCTGTTCTTAAGGAATCTCTTGAACAAAAATCACATAAAGTTGATAGACTTCTTGAAGGAAAACAAAATCTTGTTATGTTACTTTGTATTCCTAGAAATGTTGGAAAATCAATGATAGGATATTCCATGACACATAAACAAGCTGCACCTCTGCAAAATGTTAGGAAGCCTAAATGTTTTTCATGCGGCCGTCACGGTCATTATGCTAATCACTGTTTTTTTAAGAGAGCTGATAAATCTGGATATGTTTGGAGGCCAAAAGAAGTTCCTGAAGTATTTAACACTTGCCAACCTGTGTTTGAGAGATCAAAGTCTGTGATACATGATATATCACGTGTTAACAGGAGTTATTTTGCTGCTAACCTTTTAGGACCCAATCAAAGTTGGGCACCTCAGAAAAGAACTGATTCATGCAGGTACGAAGAAGAAAATCCAACAAGAAAAACAAGTGGTACCTCGACATTGGGTGTTCCTACCATATGACAGGTGAGATCAGTAAGTTTGTGTCGGTGAAAGCGTATGACGGAGGATATGTCCCTTACGCCGACAACAGAAAAGCTAAGATTATTGGAATTGGAACTGTCGGTAACACTTTACATACTACTATAGATGACGTATGGTTGGTTAGAATCTAGAGCATAATCTCATTAGCATTAGTCAATTATGTGATAAAGGGCATACGGTAACATTTGAAAATGATAAGTGTGTTGTTAGAAATAATAATAAAGTGCCATTTAGTGCATCTAGAGATAGAAATATCTACTGCATTACTTTTGATGATACCACTGACCAGAATGTCAAGTGCTTAGCAGTTACACATGATAACTCATGGTTATGGCACAGACTCTTAGGACATGCTAACATAGAATTACTGTCTCATATTACAAGTAAGGAACTGGTACGAGGTGTTCCTGACATAAAGTTCGTCAAGGACAAAACATGCAAAGAATGCCGAATGGGCAAGCAGACCAAGACATCGTTCAAAGCAAAGAATGTGATATCCACATCCAGACCTCTGAAACTGCTACATCTTGACCTTTTTGGTCATGTTCAAACGATGTCTCTGCGAGGTAAAAGATATGACTTTGTCATCGTTGATGATTATTCGAGGTATACATGGGTGATATTCCTTGCACATAAGAATGAGGCATTAGATAACTTTGCATCGCTAGTAAAGAGACTTGAAAATGAAAAAGAAATGAACATATGTAGGATACGCAGTGATAACGGATTGCAATTTGATAGTAAGTCATTTGCATCATCAGTGATCAATATGGATATAGTCATAACTTCTCTGCCCCTATAACTCCCCAACAGAACGGCGTAGTTGAACGGGAAAACCGAGTGTTACAGGAAATGGCTAGATCAATGCTACATGAGTATGATATTCCTAAACAGTTCTGGGCGGAAGCTGTTAGTACAGCCTGTTATGTGTCAAATCACGTGTTCCTTAGGCCGATATTAAAGAAAACATCTTATGAAATCTGGCATGGTAGAACTCCAAATATAGGTTACTTTCGTGTGTTTGGATGTAAATGTTTTATCTTGAATGATAGAGGTAAGAGAGGAAAATTTGACTCTAAGGTAGATGAAGGGATATTTCTTGGTTACAGTCTTCAGTCTAAGGCATATCGTGTTTATAATAAAAGGAAGCTGACTGTTCAGGAATCCATACATGTTACCTTTGATGAGATACATAACGCAGATGCTACTGGTGAGGAAGGTATAGATTTGCCTTGTGCAGAATTGCAGGATACTAAGGACAGTGAGGAGAATATTCCAAAAGACGAAAATGTTGAAACACTGGAACCAGAAGCTGATGAGCAGCAACGCAGAAAATGAAAACATGCTTCCAGTCATCCAACAGATCAAGTAATAGGAAATATCACATCTGTAATCAAAACTCGAGCTACTGCACGAAATCAGGATACGGAGGAATCCCATGATGTAATGCTTTCATTGATGGAACCAAAGACGGTCCAAGAAGCTCTAGACGATATATCTTGGGTCTCTGCCATGGAAGATGAGCTATCTCAGTTCGAAAAGAGCCAAGTGTGGACACTCGTAGAGAGACCGGACGAAAAATCCATCATAGGAACCAAATGGGTCTTCCGGAACAAACTCGACGAACACAGTGAAGTGACTAGAAACAAAGCAAGGTTAGTTGCAAAAGTTTATTCCCAGGAGGAAGGTATTGATTTCGATGAAACTTTTGCTCCAGTAGCTAGATTAGAATCTATACGTGTCTTACTTGCATATCATGCTTTAAACATTTTAAACTTTTTCAAATGGACGTAAAAAGTGCATTTTTAAATGGTTTTGTAAATGAGGAAGTCTATGTAGAACAACCCCCGGGGTTCGCTAGGGAAGATTTTCCAAATCATGTTTTTAAATTAAATAAAGCATTATATGGTTTAAAGCAGGCTCCTAGAGCATGGTATGAAAGGCTGAGTAAGTTCTTGATTGACATAGGATTTTCGACTGGAACTATTGATAACACGCTGTTTATTAAGTGTGAAGGTAATCACATGATACTGGTACAAATCTACGTTGATAATATCATATTTGGAAGTACTAATATCCTTCTTTGCGAGGAATTCTCAAAGTCTATGCAGAATGAATTTGAGATGGGCTTGATGGGTGAGCTGAATTACTTTGTCGGGTTGCAAATAAAGCAACTTGACAATGGAACCTTTGTATCCCAGACAAAGTACAGCAAGGAATTACTGATAAAATTCGGGATGAACGATTCCAAAGCTATTTCCACTCCCATGCATCAGACCACCAAAATAGACAGTGACGAATAAGGTACACCAGTTGATCAAATAGAATATCGAAGTATGATCGGAAGCCTTTTTTACTTAATTGCTAGTCGTTCTGATATCATGTTTGCTGTTGGTATGTGTTCGAGATATCAGTCTGACCCTAGGGTAACAGCAGTTAAGCATATACTTAGATATATCAAGGGTACTGTTAATTTTGGTCTGTGGTACTCTCATACGGATGAATTCCCATTAATGGGATATTCCGATGCCGACTATGCCGGGTGTAGGGAAGATAGGAGAAGTACTAGCGGAACTTGCCAATTACTTGGAAATTTCATGGTAACTTGGTCTAGTAGAAAGCAAAATGTTGTTGCCCTCTCCACAACCGAAGCTGAAAATATGGCCTTAAGAAATTGTTGTCAACAAGTTCTTTGGATGAAACAAACCCTTAGTGATTTTGGGTTAGGTTATGACAAAATTCCTATTCTGTGTGATAGCACTAGTGTCATAGTATTACTAAGAATCCAGTGCATCATTCTCGTACTAAGCATATAGAGGTTAAACATCATTTTATACGAGACCATGTTCAGAAGGGGAATATCAGTGTGGAATTCGTAGGAACAAATGATCAACTTGCTGATATCTTCACAAAACCCCTAATTGAGGCAAGATACTGCGACATTCGTGATAGATTGGGAATCACTGAGGTAAATAAGGCTAGTAAATCTGCTTGATTCTGCCATTTGATCTTGGATATATTATCTTAGGTAAAAATTCGTAGATATTCATTCAGCCGTTAGAATAATTTTTCTGATCCAATAGTTCTTATCCTTATATGTGATTTAAGTATTTTAGGAAGAAATTCGTAGTTATTTTATTCTTTCAGCCATCTAGGTTAATTTAGGAATGCCCGATCTTCTGGATCTGCTCCTTGAATGTGATTAAGTTATTTATAGAAGAGATTCATAGATACATTCTAGCCCTTTAGTTACTTTAGGAAACTCGGAAAAATCAGAAACCCTTCCAATTCAGCTCAGTCAAATCCTTTCCATAATTATGAGATCCCGTCAAATCAATCAAATACCGTCAGTTTCTCTCTTTCCTTTTGAAATTTCAAAATTCAAATTTTAAAATCCATCCTTATCCCTTCTCAAAATAAACCGACCCCTTCATTCTTTAAAAACTCAATAACCACTTTCAATCTTCATCCTCTTCTCTGAAACTCTCTTCGATCTTCAAAGCCACAAAAATGGTGAAAACCGCCGCAACAAATACAGGCATCGCTGAATCCTCAAGCCGCAAGCGAAAAGAACCTATCTCCGATGAAGCTCTGTCCGATCCTTCCCTAGACTCATCCAAGCCAGTTTCACCATCATCTACCTCTGCTCGGAAAACTCGTTCTAAAGCCAAGTCCGTCGAAAAAGTTTCCTCCCCATCCAAAATCGCCAAAAAGTAGAAGAAGAAGACCAAGAAGTCCGGCCTCACTCCTACTCGAACCCCCAATAAATCGCCCGAACCTGAAAAGTCTGCTTCAAGCCAAGAGATCCCTGAAGATGTTCCTGAAGAAACCCAGAAACCGCCTTGAAGAAACCCAGAAACCGTCTTCACGAACCCCAACTCCTGAAAAACCTCCTTCACCTCTTGACCAAGCCCAGCCATCTCCACAGCCGACCCCAAAATCCTCTGACATTCCCTCCATTGATCTGTCAAAACCAAATGACATCCCTGTTGAAGCCCTCTTTCTGGAGGAAAGTAACCGCACCACCTACAAAAGCTTTAGCAACAGAGTATCGCTCGAGGTCGCGGTGTAGCATTCAAAAAGTTGCCTGCTGGAACAGTTATCACCTGCTCAAAGACTTCGGCTGGGAAGAATCCCTGAGTATCAACAAACCCTACTACCCTGAGGCCGTCAAGCTTTTCTACGCAAACTTCGACTATGATGAGCATGAAGAGCACATCAACGTTCGCTCCTATGTCCTGGGAGGCAGAATCCATTGGACCACGAAGAAAATCAATGAGATGCTAGGAGTTCCTGATGAACCCTTCTGCAATTACGACATGAACGATTGGTGTCACGCTGATGAATTCAACCTCAGTGATGTCCTACAGACCCTCTGGAACACCCGTAGTGTAGCGCCCCGTTTCCTATTACCTTTTTACGCATCTATAAAATATTCATATAAAATTTTTCGCGCTTTTCATAACTATTTCCTATAACAAAAATGGATGCGTACATCTGTTCTAGTTTCTTTCACAATAATGTACATATATGTACCTATCATACCAGTCACAAAATATGACAAACTGTACTATTTCTGTTCTATATGCTAACGATGAACAGAGGGAAGCAGGAGGAGAGCGTAGCCGGCCAACCTTGAATCCATGCTTATGAAGATACGTTCTACGCAGCCTGCTAATTATCTACAACAACTTTGAAACACCTATTCAGAGTATGATCGCAATATGTTAACTAATAACGTACAGGTAACAACATAACCATTAATCCATCCATTTCTGTAAATACCATTGCCATTTCAAATCACATAATCATCGCATAACTGTCATTCATAAGATGCGTAGATCACATTACGTTCTATATGCCCATTTATTTTTATACTCCCGTTATAGACTAGCTAGACTGTACTGTACGCCCAGTCGGCGCCCATGCATGGGACTCTGTAACCATTTCGTAATCCCCCAATTTGTAGGGATACGTATGTGCCTGTACAGGACTCTGTAGAATCCCCCGATTTGTAGGGATGTATGCCATAGCATCCATATCATACCATTTGTAGTCGTAGCAGTCATAACGGCTTCTCCCTTCATTTATATGTATGCAATTCTATACAAATACCTTATATGACACATAATCATAAAGACACGTAACAGTCATATAATTCACGTTGATTGATAAATAGCGCATATATCACATACTAATTAATTTATCCATAGAAAGCACATAAGCGTATAAGCACATAAGGCACACAAAACACATGTTGCAAATCATACTCACAAGTTTCGCCTATTTTTCCTGTTCGCTTACTCGGCCTTGTCTTTGCCCTTATCCAACTCCTGACCTATATAATTATTTTACCTGGTAAATATAAATGTCCTATAACGAATGATATGCATGGATGATATGCATGCTATTATCTGTAAATTATTTTCTGTCTACGCTATATTATTGAAATCGTGTACGTTAGAAAATCAGTTAAATAATCAAAATCTGTTAAGTATCAACAATTACCTTTGATCTACTGAAAATAAATTTCCGAAATCTTTTACTGTGAAAATTCGTTTCGCGAATCCATCTTATCATTCGCGAACTATCACATGACCCGCGATCTCTATACTTCACGAGACCTTTAAAATTCGCGAAGTCGATTTCCAGCTCGTGCAATCCTTTTTAACTCGCCAAATTTATTTAGTTCGTAGAAGCTTTCACTTCGCGAAATCCTTAAGGATTCGCGAATTTCGTTTCAGCCCGCGAGAATGAAATTTTCAGCCAGAGCCTCTTCACACAATTCGCGAACTCATCGGCCCGCGAAACAATTGGCCCGAAATATTAGAAATTGGCTCGCAAAATATACCACTCGCGAAACTCTTCGCGAACTCGTTTTGCGAAATCCTTTTTGCAAAACATTAATTCTTTCGAAATCATATAATTGCAAAACTTTCGAAATTCCTAAACACAATTAATTTAATATTTCAAAAATCCTAACTTTAATATATTCCGGAAATTATTAAAACCTGGAAAATAATATATATCCAGAAATTATCAAAACTCATATTATTTACATCCCCTTCAAAAACTAATCAAAATCAGGAAAGTCGTACACTTAAAAACACATTTTTCTTTCAAAAGTCTAAAAATTTTCGATCAACCCTAGTCTCTAAAGAACATCAAGAATATCATCTAACTTCCTAAACTTATTTAATCACTTAATTATACACATTTGAAATCTCTCAAAACCTGAAAAAACCCTAGCGCATCTAGAGTTACGAAAACCTCTAATAATTATCAATACTAAAAACTAAATTTTCAATAACCTTAATATATATCAAACAATTCCTTAAGACCAAGCCTCAAATTGGTCAGACCCGAAATAATGATGTTTTCAAATCTTAGGGTTTCTTAGAGTTAATTTAATCGTACAATACTGTTCCCAAGCTTAGACATATAACGAATTCTTTTTCCTTTAAAACTCTTGAAGACCGAATTTCCATATTTCTAAAATCTTTATGTCTAACTATATTGAAAACTTCATATATGGAATAAAGTAGCGAAACCCTGAAATGTTAAAACATTAAAATGCTAATATTCATACCTAAAAAAATGTATATTTCCCCAAGGATGTTTAAAACTGCCAGGATATTTTTATTAGAAGACTCGAGCCTCTCAATTACCAACATGTGTTAGTACCCAAATTATTAAACGAGCATGAATAAAATCTTTTCTTCAAACCTTAAGGTTCTAATACAATTCACGCATGTTAGTGCTTATAACAGATTAAATCTTAATTTAAATTCGAAAATCACGATGAGATTCATACCTTCCTTAGCCTTAGTTTCGATAGTTCTGTGAGCTTTCTACTTCCTCCTTGTTCTTACTTAATTGATCGACTACTGAATATCCCTTTTTTGGTTCTTATCCCAAGTTAGCGTTTAAAATGGCTGAATGACATCGACATGTTTTACCATAATACTTATTCCAACTCTAAACACTTGGATATTATATTATTATTATTATAGGTTTTCCTTTAGCACTAAGTTTTCGATAAGCTTTATCTTTACTTATCTAATTTCTCTGTCACATCTATTATTCTATTACTAAAATTATTTCGTTCATTACCTAGGTTTTCGTAACTTTGCTTAAAAATATAATACTCTTTTCTTGACTCGTAAACCTTCATGACCCGTAAAAATTTTTGTTCTCCCTCAATTCGCGAATTCAATTCGCGAAACTGCTTATGGCCAACAAAATATAATTCGCAAAATTCTTTATTTCCAATTAATTGGAAATTATAGAACATAACAATTTTGATAGCGATATAGAATTTACGATTTATTGATTACAATTCGAAATTCGAATATTATTCTGTTCGATAGCAAATCTTAACTATTTTTAGATAATTAAATTTTATTTTGTTTTTTCTTTATGTCCCGTGAACTTCTTTCATAATTCGCAAAACTCCTACAGCCCATGAACTACTTTTATAATTCGCGGAACTGATTCACGAAAACTTTATTTCTGTCATAATTCGTAAACTTATTTTCCTTTATAAAGAATATTTCAGTCCAAACCTTCGAAAATCTCTATCTATTTCAAAATACTTAGAAAAATTCTAACTTCCGTAACATTCATTTCTTCACCACTTCACCTCTTTGAGAACCTAGAACTATAATACTTTAAATCCTTACTCTTACATATACCTCTGTTTTAAAATGACTTATATGAATGCATGAATTTATGTAAATGCATGAAATTATAATATGAGGTTTCGGTTCCTGACACGTAGTAAGCCTCGCTTCTCAGACGGTGAAGCCCTAAACCAACTGCCCATCGATTTCTTCTTTCTGCACAAACTCCTCAACATGACTCTGTGGAGTGCAAAAATTGGTAGCGGAGGTCACTCGACAACGATGAATTTCATGAGCATGTACGCTGTGTACATGATATCCCAGAACCGCAAATTCAACCTCAGGTATGTGATCCTGAAGCACATGATTCAGGCCTTCGAAAGCAAAGACAAGGCTCTTCCCTATGGAATGTTGCTCACTCACTTCCTTGAAAGTGAAAGTATACTTATGCCGCCAGCATGGGAAGACAGGGCCGTTCACATCGTGGATCTAGTGACTCTGAAGCGCATGGGGATTCACTACTCGAAAAGTCAGGGTTGGTTTAAGGCCAAGGAGAATAGGTCAGTGGACAGTGCCCAGAAAAGGTCCGCCTCGAAGGGGAAGGCAAAGGTCAAAAGTGACGACGACGACTACGAGGATGAGCTCAGCATCGAGAAGGCCGGAATCTCCGCGATACGCTGTGATATCTCTGATATCAAAGCTGATAACCAGAAGCGATTCCGGAAGATCAAAGAGCAATACACTGAATTGTCGCTCAAGCTGTCCAAGCTTTCCAAGCTCATCAAGAAATCCCTTCCAAAGCCCTCTGATTCCGAGGATTCTTCAAGCCAGTAGGCTGCCCTCTACTCTGATCCTAGTTACCCTTAGGATATTCCCTTCTGATCCACTTTGGTTTTTAGGTGTCACTCCCTTTTTGATGCTGAAGGGGGAGTAAAGTAAAGTCAGGTAAGTTTAGGCGTAAGTGTCTAAGTGGTTGGGGTTGTTGGAAGCTCGTTGTGTGTAGGGAAGTAAATCGAACCCTAATATACAATATTTTGCTCTTGTGATATATCTCTTCTGCTTTTATGTTGTGCTTAATATTCTGTTCTGATCTTTGGATATATCAGTTCTGATCTTACGCTCTGATATAGTGATATTCTGATACTTATCTGTGCTAATTAACGTGTGTGAGAGTTCTTGATAAGTACTAAGTGTCTACTGCGATGATTATCTGATTGCTTGATTAATGCTTGAAAAATGCGCACTTAGGCAGGGGGAGCACACTCACTGTTAGGTCCTAATTAATCAACTCTATGATCCTAGGCATGAATTCTAAAGGAATCGATAAGAATTGCATAGATTGAGATTTCGATCAAAAACCTTCTTGGAGAGCTTTTGAGAGAATCTCGAGTAGTGGGAGAAGATATTTTTGTTTCTCTCTAGAAATCGAATTGCAAGCCTTTCGGATCAAATTCTAAAATCTTCTCTTTTAAGCTCAATGTTTACAAATGTATTTATACCAAACAAGCTTGGTATAAATAACAAATAAGTCCTAAACTAAGGACAAATACAATAAAAGCCCCAATCTACGAAGACAGCTAATGAATCAAAGCACAATTAAAATTGATATTCTACATTCTCCACCTTTGTGCTTGATTTCTCTTCCGCGCTATCTGTCCTCGTCGGGCATAGTACGACCTCCACAAGCCCAGCGCATGCTCAAAGTTCCTGATCGTGTTCCTTAGCTCCAGACACTCCTCGATATCATCTAGTAGTTCCAATAGGAGCGGCTGTTCTCTCACGAACCGGTGGATCCTCAGCATTGTCTCTCTGTTGATCTCTTCCAACCTCTGCTCTATGTTCTTCCTGATGACCTTGAGCGTCCCATCACAGAACTTATGAATCTCAGTCTTCAGCGTCATCCTAGTCTTCTTTGCGATAGGATTGTGGTAGGTGACGCCTAGGACTGAGCTGATGTGCACGTGATTGTTGGGAAGCCCTTTGATCTCAGGTCCTTTGTTGAGTGGAGCAGTCATGTTGACCTTCTTCATGTTGCTCTCCAGAGCCATCTGAAGGTCGTGTGCGGCGAAGTACTTGACTTGCTGCATCATGAACCGGTAGAGTCCCTCGAGTCCTTCTTTCTTTACGAAGCCTTGAGGACCCTTGTACTTCTCTACATAGAACTGGTAGAGACGGTACACCTCCTCGTAAGGAAGGTAGGGTAGGTCGCTCTCGCTGAGTTCGTCTCGAGTTCTGTCTACTCTCTCGATTACATAGAACGGTGTTGGAAGTCCTCCTTTGGTGCAGTAGACGCTTAGTAGCTGGCAGATGGGAGATAGACTTTTATAATGGTTCCTTGCTTGTGCTTTAGTCATCTTCATCCTCACATCCGGTCCGAGATGGGTTAGCATCCAGAGATATGTCATTCTCTTTTGCTGATCCCAGTGAGAAATCCCTCTCAGCTCAAACTCGTTCGGCTTCTTGACTTTGTCCGGTGACCTCCAAATATTTTCACGGACTTCTTCAAGGAAAGGTATCTCTATTCGAATATTCTCCCACGGCGTGTCGATCCGAACGGTCCCTGGCATTTGTCTTGTGGGGGAAACCGCTCGTTGCGTGATCAGTTCTGAAAGCCCTGTGGGATCTTGTTCATGGTCTACACCTTCCTGAAGTTCGTCGTCTTCTATCAACACGAGGTCCACCGACGTTTGTTGTAAAATTTGTCGAACTTCCTTGAGCCGTTGCACTTGATGCTCCTCGAGCATATAATGGGTCGCCCACTGTCCTTCGAATATGAATTTGTCGAGGAACTCATGTGGATTGACGCCATGTCCTGAAGGGCCCGGTTGATCTGGAGCTACAGAGGGAGTAGCTTGGGTTTGCGCCAGTGCTACGAGCATGGCGGCACTTGCTTCTTCTTCCGGAAACAAGGGGCTTGTGAGTGTCGTAGGGCGGAGGTGTCCTTAGGCTGAAGGACGGTGGGTCTATATGTGTTAGAGTGGTGGTGCGGTGCGTGGTATGGGTTATTTGGGTGGTTTGGGTGGTGGTTTGGGTTTGGTCTGCTCCAGCGCCTGTCTGAACTGCGCCTGAGCCTTGTCCTTGGCCTTCACCTTGGCCACTTGATGAGGTCCTAGGCCGTTTCTCTCCCTCAGAACGATCCTGATTGTCTTGATCGTCATGTCGACGCCGGGTGCGGGAGCTTTGACCTTGGCATGTTTGAGTGGGTGGCTCGGGGTGGTCCACCAGACGCCTGTAGAGAGATTCTTCCTGAGGCGTTCGGGTGGGAAGGCCGATAAGGCGGGCGAGAAGGATGTCGTGGAGCTGGGTGATGGGAATGGTGTATGTATTGATAAGGGTTAAAGAGTCGGCTAGTGGGTCAATGGGTGTGGGTTGTGGGGTTGAGTGGGTTCGTGCTGAAGGGCCCTCTGAGACGGGTGCTTTCCCAGTGTCATGTTGGGACGTCTCGATGGCAGCTAGTACTCTCTTGAACATTTTGTCCTCTAGAGATTTGATGGCTGCAGAGAGCACGGACTGGAATTGGGCTTCAGTGATAAACTGGATGGACGCCTCCGTCGAAGATGGACCAGGTCGACTGATGTCGCCTGTTAGCAACCCTTGAGCAGACACCGGCTCCTCAGGTTGGCTCGTAGTCACTAGAGGTTGTCACTCTCCGAGACTTCCACCCAATCCTTGAGTCGAATCTTGAAGATTCTCCTCTATGGATGTTTCGACAGGCTCAGATTGAACCTGTACATCAGACATTTCGATGTCGAGGCCGGTAGTAGTAGGAGTCTGAATCTCAGCCACGACACTTGGAGTGATGACTGGTGTCGTGTCTGATGTAGTGGTGACGGTGGTGAAGAGGGACTCAAGTTGTATGTTCAATCGTCTTGGAGTCCGTCTTATTAGTTGGATCTCCTCATCTGACTCAGTGTCTGATGAGGTGGCTGTGTGAGGGGATGGTTCACGTTCAACGTCCTCACGGGCCTGTTCTGTCACCAGTTGAAGTGAGCTTTGCCTCATTTCCGCCTCAGGCTGTGCTACTTGTTGAAGAACCTCTTCAATGGGCTCTTCGAGCACGCCTACATGGACGGGCACTTCCACTTGGAGTGTTTTCGTAGGGACCACTTGTTCCAACTTTGCTGCCACAACATCAATCAACGTGGCATCGTCGTCAGGGATTAGCACGTCCTGAGTTGGAGGCTCATGCTCTAGCTCCTGGGCCACAGCATCGATCAAAGTGTCCTCAGTGCTAGAGTGGTATTGTTGTTGAGGGCTAACAGCGAAGCAACTCGAACGGTATGGCCATTGACGGCTGGTCCAAGTCCATTAGTTTTGGATTGTGGAAAAATTTCAGTTGCGGTGGTTGGTAATTCCCTCCAGGAGGTAGACGAGGAATGTTCTCGTGCAACTCCATGTATTGTCGAATGATGACGGAGAACCACCGGGCGTATGGCACATTAATTGAGCGTTTATTTTCCTTCTGCCTGATCTGCTCTGCTAGATCATTCCAGATCAGTTGAGCGAAATCGTAATTTCACGAGAAGACGATTCCATGGAAAATCCTCAGAATGTTGCCGTTGCCTTTGTCGAAGCCTGCGTGCTTCGGGGATAGACATTTGTTGATGATCCCAAACAATGTCTTCCACGGATGAGGAATCCCGTTGCTCTACATTTGTGCGAGTTTTGTGAGCGGTGGACGGTATCCCATCTGAAGGAAGTCACGCACGAGCTCCACGTCAGTTGGAAGGGGGTCGTAGTTCGGGTTGTAGGAGAGGTCGAGGATAAGACCGAAGTCATTCTTGTTCATATTCATGTGCCTTGTCCCTATCACCGTTGTGAAGCTGTACGCCCCTTCAATGACGTGGCTCTTGATCATCCCCCAAAACTGCTGGAGGTAGACCATTGGCACAGAGGCCGTCGCCGTTAGAGCATGCCACAAGGGATGCCTTGTAGTATTGTCACCACAATCTCGTCCGGACACCTGAAGGTGGTCAGGTCGAGTTGGTAATTGGTGTTGTGAACGTTGAGGTACATGGCCTTCTGATATATGTGGTTGTGTGTTGGATAATGGTCCATCTGAAATACACATAAGAAATTTAAATCATTAGTTCAAGAATTTTAATTTGAGTCGAATTTAGAATTTATCAAACCACAATAATGGATCATGTCATAGCATGTTTGAATAAATTCGTAATTGAAATCATGAAATTTGCACATAGATCATACGAAGTGAATATTGAATAAATAATACAATTTCAACATAAGCATGTAAGTTCGATGAAATTTTAGTTGAAAACTTTTCTAAGTGTTGAAGCACTGTTCACTCTGTGCTTTTTGTCGCGCGAAAATTGAAATTCTCAATTAAATTGTCTAAGTGCAATTTTGAATGCAATTCTCCGTGTTAATATGAGATCGAGAAAAATTTTATTCGCTAAGGTCTGCTACAGTGGAAAAAGACTTAGAAGATTTTACTAATTGCTGAACGTTATACGCGTGGTACTGTAGCCGAGAAATTTTACGATCGAGAAAAATTTCCGTGTAAATTTACGATCGAAAAAAATGGAATTTCTGAGTAAATTTACTGTCGAGAAATTTTTCGCGCGTGAATAAATTTTTTCCGCAGTGAAAATTATCGAGCGAGAAAGTATTTCGATTTTAAAATAGTTTTTCGCTATGGAATTTTACGATCGAGAAAATTGACAGCGAGAAACTTGGTGACTCGCCGAGAAAATTATCGATCGATAAAAATCATTACTGTGCATGTTTGCGATCGAGAAATGTTATCGTCGAAAAATTAATTTTATCGCTGCTAAAATTTTCGATCGAAAATGAAATTGAAATCGAAATTACTATTTGCGATTGTAAGTATTGCGCTCGAAACTTATTTTGCATCTATTAGATCTATTTCGTTCAGTAATCTTTTCGCTCGCATAAAATCCAAATTCAAATTCTCGATTGTAATTATTTTTCAATCTACGTTATCTTTCTTAACAACGAAGTCAAATTAATCGATCGAAAAACTTTCACAGTGCAAACAGTAGAACAATTGAAAATCAATTGACACTATTTGCGAGAGAAAAAGTTCTTCGACGCCTTCAAAAGGTAAAATTCCAGTTTTAGTCGTTCTTTCAATCGAACTCAAATAACGCAGAGAATCAACACAATCTACCATAAAACGATCAAGAGACTTCGAAACTATCTTAATATGCAGATTTTAACGTAGATTATACTTGGATATTGGCCTAAAATACTGCATATAAGCTTTCGAGTTCTCAGAATATGAACAGTTGAGAACTGAACACATAATCAAGCGAAATGTTTTAAGTACAGATGCACATGAAGTTTAAACACACGATAATCCCTACAAGAAGTCAATTTACCTTCTAAAGACGAAAATCAGATGAAAAATCGAAAGATTTGAAGAGTTTTGCGTTCGTCTTTTGAGAGAAAAAGTTTTTCGCACGAGAATTTTGACTGTTGAATTTTGTGATCGAGGGTTTTAGCGTGTATTTAGGGATTTTCATCTTCATGTATTAACTACTTTAATGGGCTGATTAGACGTTTTTCGACACTTAAGAATTTCTAGGCCCATTACTATTTGCGATCGAGAAACTTACGATAGAGAAATTTCCTATGGCTACTGTATAATTTTCCTCGCCACAAATTTCGATCGAGAAATCTCATTTGGTTCCTGTTTAATTTTTGCTCGTTAGTATGCAAAAGAAAATTACAACTTGGTCCCAAATAAATTTTCGCTCGAGAATCTGTAAGAGAAAACTACAAGTTTTGCCTAAATTTCTCGATAGCAAGGTTCTCTGTATTTTCAGATTGATCCAAAGTTTTCGAGTAAATCACATAATTGCTCCCCCTATGTATGAAAATAAATGCAATTAACTCCCTGTAATTCTTGTTGATGACATCTGGCTCAGTCTTCTCATTATATAAACCTGCAAGGCTTAAAGCAACAGATGTCGAAAATATTAGAGTTAATTTTGGAACCATTTATTTTTATTTATTTGATTCCCCTTGAAAAATTTTGAGAAAAATTGGTTAAAATCAAATTCATGAAACGCGTTGACGATCCAAATATTTAACCAACCAAAATTTAAACCAATGTCTTGTGCACCAAATCCTGTAAATTCGTGAAGTCCTTCTCATTGAGGTGCGTGGCGGGAAAATTTAGATCGATTTCTGCAACACTTAGAGAAGAATCATCAAAAATATTTGGAGCTCAAGACATAAATTTTGTAAATGCTCCCCCTCGAATAATGCATCTCAATTGATTCATCAAATAGGCATATAAATCAATCAAAGAGACACTTATTAAAAACACGCGATTTATACAGATTAGCCTAGATACATGTTCCCCTATTCATGTAACTGTGATTTCGGGCAAGGGTATGAGCAAGGACAAATATTCGCATTTTCATCAATTCAATTCGAATGCAAAAATCTATTGCATGTCAAAATGTGCGATTCAAACTTTATTTTTATTATTTTTTTATTTTATTTTTTTCATGTATATTAATATTATTAATACTATGGGGTCAGATTATTTTGCTACGATCATTGTCACGCCTAAAAACTCCTACGACAGTTGAAAGATTAAATGCCGTCAAGTCATGTCAGCAAACTAAAGTCCTAGATTAAAAAAATGATCCATTTCGACAACTCGCACTAGGTTCGCTCTAGCACTCTTTTAACTACGAATTTTATATTTATATCGACATGTCATATTAAGTCAAAAAATACCTGTGATCGAGGCGCTTTTAATCATTTTGCCTTTGCAAGAGACCGTCGATTTGGAATCAAAGGGACTTTGAGGGATTTTAATTTTGGCTCTTGACTTTGAAGGGAAGGATAATGTTTAGGAAAAATAGGCTTTATGTCATCTTCCGTTTCTTTGTCGTTCTTCTTTTCTTTGGCATTTTTCTCTTTCGTCTTTTCAATCTCATCCTTTATATTTTTTTTTCTCATATTCGTCTGCACTTGCTCAAGCTGAAGCTCCGCTTCTCTACGAGGCTGAGAGATTATCTAGGGCGAAGTTCTTCTTGTTCGTTCTCGGGCCGATACCATGCTCTTTTCCTCTTATTCCCTAGAGAGGTTTCAGAGATTATCGATTTAAGTTCATGGTTATGGAATTCGAACCCAAGGGCGTGCTCCTCTTCTCGTTGTCTCGATATAAGACCGGATTATCGTTGGAGAAGTTCAATTCTAGGCGCTCCTCTTTCCAGCCGTTCTGACGAGTGTACGAGATTATCTATGGAGAAGTTCACAGCAAGATCCATGCCTCCGTCTTAAATGTTTTGAGAGTGTCATAGTTGAGAAGGCAGGCTCTTTTGATCTGTTTGTTGGGCGTTGAGCATTCCTCGTGTGCGTTTTTTTCTCCTTCTTTTGTCATCTTTTCTTTGTTGTCTAGTTATTCTCCCCCTCCTTTTCTTGATTGAGTATCCCGTCCAAATCATTAAATCGTCGGTTGAAGGCATAAAGGGGTTTTCAATTGAAGAAAAGGAATTTGGAGAAAGCTCAAAATGGATGACTAAAGGTAATGTTAAAGGAATGAAAATTTAGATTTGGCCAAGTAAGGAATTTCCTAAGTGCCCTAATCATTTTTGGAACGATCTATTACACGGCAAGTATGAGGCCGAGAATCACAAGTTAATGACAAGTAATTAATGTGTGACTCACTCAAGAAAAGATATGACGAGAGTAATAAAAAGGCTAAAATCCTCACTTATATGAAGTGATTTTGTGTCTTAGTGGAACAAACTCAATACCTAAGAAACACAAGAATGCGACTTAGACTGACAAAATTTAAGCAAGCAATCAGTCTCATGTCAGTGAATTCGATTCGTGACGTAGATCGAGCATCCTAAAGATATCGTCATACCCCTAATATTATACTTATATGTGTATATATATATATATATATAATAATAATTTTTTTTAAATGAAAAATTTCACGCAAGATATAACATTTGGTAAGTATAGTAAACACATAGCAGTGAATACGTGAAAGCACATAGGATCACATCATGCACAAATCACGGAAGGTTCAACATGTCTAATTTTCCGACAAGGACTGGAACCTTTTTTCGTCCAAAGCCTTGGTGAAAATGTCGGCTAGTTGATGTTCCGTGTTCACAAAATACATGTCGATCGTGCCTTTTTCTACATGATCTTTGATGAAGTGATATCGTATGTCTATGTGTTTTGTGCGTGAGTGGTGAACAGGATTACATGTAATCGCAATGGCACTTTGGCTATCGCACTGATGAAGATCCCATCATCGAGCTGCCATACTTGAAGTCCTAAGAAGTGCATCTCTCCCATGTGGCTCATTTCAAATTTGCTCTTCATCAATTCTCCAAATCTCTTGCATAGCCGTGGATTTGTTGATCAGAATATGATGTCGTCTACATAGACTTCGACGACCATCAAATCTTTGTCTTGCCATTTTATGAAGAGGGTCGTATCGATCGTTCCTCGGATAAAACCAGATTTTATGAGGAAATCGCTCAATACGCCATACCAAGCGCGTGGAGCTTGTTTCAGTCCGTAGAGAGCTTTGTCCAATCGATAGACATGATCGAGATGTTTTTGATCAATGAAGCCTTCTGGCTGAACGATGTAGACTTCCTCTTTTAGCACGCCATTGAGAAAGGCGGTCTTTACATCCATTTGGTAGACTTTGAAGTCTTTATGAGCCGCATAAGCCAGGAAGAGACGAATGGCTTTGATTCGGGCAACAAGAGCATATGTCTCGTCGTAGTCAATTCCTTCCTGTTGGTTATAGCCCTTCGCAACCAATCTAGCTTTGTTCCTAATCACTTCGCCATCTTCATTATTTTTGTTTTTAAATACCCATTTCGTTCCGATGATTGTTTTTCCATGCGGTTGGGATACTAGGGTCCACACTTGAATACGCTCAAATTGGTTGATTTCATCTTGCATTGCTATCACCCAATCCGGGTCTTTTAGTGCGTCTGCTACCTTAGTTGGCTCATTTTGGCTTAAGAAGCAGCTGAATAAACTGTGTTGATGACGTGTCCGTACTCCTCGTGAAGGATCACCAATAATCTGATCAACCGGATGTGCTCGAGTCCATTTTTGCTCATGGGGTAGCGCAGAGCTAGACGCATCGGTCATTTGAGGACTGAGACTTCCAATGATTTCAGATTCATCAGGAGATAGAGGTAAGTCAGATTCTGCATTTGGATTGAGTGATTCTGTAGAGACTTCCTCATTTACTGTTGTAGGTTCGTCATTGATCTGTGTTAATTCTGAATCGGGTGAGGTAGGGACATTTGAAGAGCTCGGTATACTGGCCTCGTCGAGTGGGGGTTCCACTAACGGTGTTGCTATAATGTATTCTGACCGATATACGGCCTCAAAGAGAGAGTCCAAATCTTCCAACGCAAGTTTCAGTGCTTCTTCAGACGTTGAATCTGGAGTTGTTGCCATCTTCTGTTGGTTTTGTGCCAACACACCAGTGTATACGGGTTCTGAACTGTCGTATTTAGAAGCCATCGGGTCTGGTACGGGTCCTGAACTGAGGTGTGCAGGAGCCATTTCTGCCACTTCGTGGAAAGTGACGTTGTAGCTTTCTTTGATTGATCGGTTGGACTTGATGTAAACTCGATACGCCTTTGACGTTGATGAACACCCAACGAATGTGGCTTCGAATGCTTTAGGGTCGAACTTAGCACGTTTCTCTCTGTCATTCGCCACAAAGCACTTGCTCCCGAAGACCTTGAAGAATGAGATATTGGGTACTCGCTTGTTTATTATTTCGTACGGAGTTTTATTAAAGCGCTTGTGAACCACTGTCCTGTTCTGAGTGAAACAAGCGGTATTTACTGCTTCAGCCCATAGAAAGTGTGGGAGGTCGGAATGAATCAGCATTGTACGGGTGGCCTCTACTAGAGTTCTGTTTTTCCTTTCAACAACCCCGTTCTGTTGAGGGGTCTTGGCGGCCGAGAATTGCTGATGAATGCCAAGCTTCTGATAAAAGTCACTGAGATACTTGTTTTTGAACTCAGTGCCGTTGTCCGTTCGGATGACTTGGATGGATAGTTGCAGCAAATTCTGAGTAGTGTTCACGAAATTAACTATCAAGTCCCCTGTCTCATCTTTAGTTCGGAGGAACATCGTCCATGTGTAGCGGGAGTAATCATCAACGATAACTAGTACGTACTTCCGCCCGCTAATACTCTGTGTCTGCATAGGTCCACAGAGATCCATATGTAGCAATTCCAGATGACGTGAAGTGGAGGCAACTAGTTTAACATGATGAGATGCTCGCTTCATTTTTCCTAATTGACATGCCGAACACTGATGCTCTTTTTGTAGATTAATTTTTTGTAGAACGTGAACCAACTTTTTCGTTGATAGTCGTTGAAGAGCTTTGATGTTTAGATAAGACATACGTTGATGCCTTAAGCTGTTCCTCTGACTGGGAGATGAGGCAAACAGCTGTCGTAGTCCGGACAGACGTCAGATTGATCTTGTAAAGATTAGATTTCTGAAGTCCTTGCAGGAGTTCTTTGTTCTGACTGTCCAATATTCTGCACCGGTCAGCATGAAAGACCACCTGGAAACCTTTATCACATAATTGGCCTATGCTGAACAAGTTATGTCGGAGACCTTCGACGTAAGAGACATCTTTTATCGTCAGATTTTCCAAAATGATGTTTCCAACTCCTAGTATGGGGGCTCTTGTATTCCCGTCATGTGTGTGGAGCAACCAGAGTCGAGGTACCACACATGATGGATCTGCAAAAACAATTAGAGCGCTTTAGGTACCCATTTGTAAATGGTCCTCGTGAATTAGCAGATTTCGTCTTAGGTTCAGATAATGTTCCTAAATTATCACTTTTAGTGGCTTTAGCAACCCAAACCATCTTTAAAGATGTGGATTTGGTTTTGCCCGTGGTAGGAGACTTGGCCTTTTTGGCTTTTGTCTTCTTAGGCGGAGTCTTAGGGGTTGAACCTGGCAGGGAAGGTTAATTTCAGCACGAACAAATGCTTTGGTAGGCTTGATCGAGGAAAAGATCTTCTCATTGGATAGTCTCGTAAGGTGTTTGGTGGATTCAATCTTAACGGGATACCTTAGGTGAGAACAAGCATGTATAGCGCCATATGCCTTCTTAATGGCTCGATCTTGTTTCCTACGGGTCATCCTAGAAGCATTTGTCTTAGAATGGATGTTTGGTTTTGTAGATGAAGAGCCTATTTCAAAGTTGGTGCTTCTAAAGATGATAGGTTTTAAAGAACAAGTAGAAGCAATTAATTGGAGAGATGAAATAGCTCTTTTATTTCTAAGTGTCTTTTACTTTTACAGAAGGAGAAGACAAGCTTGTAACTTTAACATCTATGGGCTCCTTCTTAATATCTAGGCTGGACACTTTCGCCTTCGGTTTCTCTGGCTCAAGTACTACGCTCCGTGTCGACGTAGTAGATACAAAGTTAGAGTTAGTATTTTTAACATTTTTATTTTTAGACTTATGATCTTTTGAAGACGATTTTTCTTTCTTCACGCTTTTCAGAATGATATTTTCTTTTGGAGGAGATGCATGAGAAATGGGGCTTGAGATAGAGAAAGCTTTGAGATTTTTCATCTCTTTTTGGAATTTAGTCTTTTCAGCTTCAAAATTCTCTCTTTCTTTATTCCTCTATTTTCTTAACTATAGGAGGGATGTAGAGAGAATTTTCAGAACGATGAATTTGAACTTCCTCATTTTTAGAATGATCTTCAAGAAAATTAATGTTTCAAGGCTCCAGCCCTTGGGAGATACCCAAGTTTTGTCGCGTTGATTCAGCTCGATGTATGAAAAGGGTATTTCAGCCCTTGTAATGGCTTGTCTCTTGGCTTCTTCTTCCTCAAATATTACTTTTGAGTTGGTAAAGTTCATAAGAGAAGTTAGTCCGAGACCTATGTACGAGATATCATATAGTTGTTTGCAATCAACTTTCTTCAGGTTATGTGGGTTCTCATAGCCTAAGCCATACTTATAGTCACAGAATTCCAAGTCCTTGGACTGATTCAAGAATATAGTTTGATCAGTATGTGTCCTTTTCATAACAAGATCTTATAACTTCTTGATTTTAGTATATAGCTTCTTACGCTCATCTCCTAAGAGAGCAAAGTTATTCTCCACCGTTATCTTGGCGGCTTGGCAGGCATCTAGGTCCTTCACAAGTTCACAAACCTTAGTATTCGATTTATCTAATTCGGCTTCTATATTAGTGATCTTGGAAGTTGCTTCTGTTAATCTACAATTGAGATTAGCTTTCTCATTGAGATTTCTAATCAAGCAATTATAGTTATTTTCTAGTCTGTCTTCTAGTTCCTTCACTTTCGAGCTATGCTTCTCTAATGAAATATGCTTAGTCTCGCTAATGTTCGAGCTCTTAGTTAGTTCATCTATTTTCGCACTAGAGCTCCTAAGTTCTAATTCGAGACTAGCTATTTTTTCCTCAGACTTAGCTAGTTTCTTCTCTACTTCCTTTACGCTTTTCTGCTCACGTTGCATGTTAGTGTATGCTAATTGATATGATTCTAACATGGTCAATAATGTGGAAGGAGAGATTACCTCATGTGAAGAATCGGATGCTTGGTCCTCGTCCGTCGAGTTTGAGTCTTCGGCGTCGAGTTTGGGCCATTAGAGCTAGATTCTCTTCCTCTGAGCTAGACGTGTCCTCGAGCCAGTGTCTTGTTCAGCCATTAGAGCTACTCCAGCTTCCTTTTGTTTCGTAAGTTTAAGCTTTCTGGAGTAGTAATTAGTGTCTGTCTTCTTCGGGAGAGTACATTCTCGGGCGTAATGACCAGGTTTTCCGCAGTTAAAGCATTTGGTCGGTTCTTTGATAGTCTTGACCTCAGAAGTCTCAGGTGCAGGTTCTTTGTTCTGCGAGCTTGAGGTCCTAAGTCGATTGGCTGATGATGAGGACTTCTTTTTGAAGTAATGTTTGTAGCGCCAACTGCTTTCCAAGCATTTTCATGTTAGGCTCCATGTCTGAATATAATTCGTCTTCAGATTCTGAGGGGGTAGGAGGCTTGACGATCTTTTCTTTTCGTAATTTTGCACTCCTCCTGTCTGAGACTAGGGAAACTGAGTCATCGATAAGTTTGCCATTTTGCTCCTTCTGAATCTCGCTTATGTCTTCCTCGTGCTGTGCAAGATTGTCAAACATGGCATGGATATCCAGCTCCTCAAGGTCTTTATTCTGTCTGATCTCAGTGGATTTCTTTTTCCATTCTGAGGGCAGGGAGGAAAGAAATCTGATGTTGGTTTCCATGTTTGTCTTAGAGATTTCGATTTTCCTCATCTCATTTAATAGGGTGAGATATCTCTGGTATAGATCATGTAAGCACTCCTCTGGTTTAGCTCTGAATGAATCCAAGGCTGTGAGAATATTAGCCTTCTTGGCTTTGATACCGACTTCTGTTCGTTGCATCATCTTGTGCAGCTCATCCCACATTCCCTTAGCGGTTGGAATACTATCGATCTGTCGATAGATATCATTTGGGATTCCTTGCATAAGCGTGTCCTTGGCTATTAGATCAGCTTTTTCTCTCACTCTTTCCTCCGCAGTATATTCCCTAGGCTCTTTCAGTCGCCTAGAGGCAGGAATTGGAGGGTTGGCAGTGTTGTCCCCATGAACATCTATCCAGAACTGAGCTGGACCTTGCTCAATTGATGAGAGAAGGTCTTCTGCCTGTTCCTTTAGCTCTATGAAATTTAGAATTCGGCTTCTCCAGACTATATATTCGCCTCTCTTGAGAATTGGAGGACGATTATCATTTCCTAGTGAGTAAGCATCCATTGTCTTATTCGAGTTGATGTAGGATCTACGTTTGTTGTTTTGATGTCTTGAACTTATGTGATGTGCTTCACAAATAGCCGATTAGTTAGTAGCGCTTGATTCTAGATTAGATTCGAGAATTATTTTTGACACAATCTTTAAAGTTTGATCAAAAATTAATTCGTCGAGAAAAATTGTCACTGTTACTGTTCTCGTGCGAGAGAGTGTGTCAGCGAAAAACTTTACGAGCGAGAAAAGTTGCTCAAAATCTTTTGGTCGAGAAAAAAATTTGGATTGCGAATTTATTTCGAGCGCGGAGAAACAGTATTGTTTAATAAGTTTCTCGCTGGGTCAAAATAAATTCGTTGACTGAAAAAGTTTCTCGGACGCAAAAGGTTTTCGCTTAGTCAAACTGAGGAGTCTGACTGAAAACGTTTTTCGACAGTAAGTGTTATGCACGCAAAGTCAAAATTGGTCTTTGTCGAAAAAGTTTTTCGCTTATTAATGCTCGAGAAATTTTTCTACTAAAGTCGTTCTTGACAGAGACGACTTTAGGTCTGACTACATATTCTTATCGAGAAAAATTCTCGCTCAGAGTTTTTCGATCGAGAAATTAATCTGATCGAAGAATCTAGGGAGAAAAATTAAGATGATCGCAAAAAATCACAGAATACAATTAGCACTGATTCAAACAAAAATGATGAATTAGATCGTGAAATTACACCTATCTGCTCGAAATCAACTACTGACTACGCACGAACAGGCAATTAAACACGTCATGAAGCAAAATACGTCGAATTTGAACAAAATTAGAACATGTTCAAACTGTTCTTCGTGCGAACAGTAACTTCTCGAATCAAATCAAATCTGCTAAATCGAAGTTCAAACAGCTACAGATCTAATCGCAATCAACTTATATCACTAAGACGAGCACAGAATCATCAAATTCAAGCCGAATAAGCACAGAATTGAGCTATTAGATCGAAATTGAATTTTGCGCCAAAACTTTACTTCGATGGAACAGTGTCAGAATTAAAATTTCAATCCAATTCTAACAATTTTCGATTCAAAACAGAACGAATCTGCTCTGATACCAATTGTTAGGTCCTAATTAATCAACTCTATGATCCTAGGCATGAATTCTAAAGGAATCGATAAGAATTGCATAGATTGATATTTCGATCGAAAACCTTCTTGGAGAGCTTTTGAGAGAATCTCGAGTAGTGAGAGAAGATATTTTTGTTTCCTCTCTAGAAATCAAATTGCAAGCCTTTCGGATCAAATTCTAAAATCTTCTCTTTTAAGCTCAATGTTTACAAATGTATTTATATCAAACAAGCTAGGTATAAATAATAAATAAGTTTTAAACCAAGGACAAATACAATAAAAGCTCCAATCTACGAAGACAGCTAATGAATCAAAGCACAATTAAAATTGATATTCTACACTCACGGGTAATTTCGAAATTTGTACTCATGATATAACCTTGAGAATGAAACGATATATCCGCACTTAGACATGGGGAGCAAATTCATTTATGATATATCTCTGCATGTCATATAGATAACTGCACTTAGGCAGGGGGAGCAAATATGTATCAATTAGGAAATATCATATGCTCTGCTTTGTGATTGTGGAACACTTAGACATATGCGCTAGGACTTGCTTAATCGAATATGCTTACATGCTTCCGTGCTGCATCAATTACATGTCATCATCAAAAAGGGGGAGAATGTTGACCTTTTTGGTCCATGAGAGTTAGAGAGTTTTGATGGACTATGTAATTGTAGTGACGTTAGGTCTATAAATTAAGCAAATCGATTTGTGAGCAATATAACGTCTAAGTTCATGATAATATTCGAGCACTGATATATTTTTTTTATAAGCTAAAATTGATTAAATTGTTGAATATTTGATTCGCACATGATTTTGTGATTTGTTGATGAGACTATGTGATCTCATGTTATAGACAGCCCATGTGATAGGATATATCGTTCTGTGCTATATATGAAAATTACGCATGAGATATCCTGTTGAGCTATATATGGAAAATATGTTGTTTATATATGGAAAGTGATATATCCGTTGATACTTGTTTATTTCTAGACGAAAATCACATATACGATTTTTGCATGCTTTCCACTGAACTTAATGTGCAATATTAAGTTGATATCTTTCCTTATACTTATTAGAATATTATATTTGGTAAAGAATTGATTAATTGACTTTTGGATAAGAAGCAATAATATATGGCATGTGCTGATATAGGTTGGAATCTCTGATATATGGAAAGTTCTGCTATGGCATATTAATTCGTGATATAAATGCTGTGATATGAATTGTGCGCTAAACATGGTAAATATGTTGATTGGATATTATGTGCTAAACATGGAAAATGCATTGATGTGTTGCTATCTCGTGTGCTATACTTGGAAAATAAATCTTTTATTTTAGAAACAGATAGCAGGGAATCACATATGGAAAGTGCTGATATGGTAAATATATGTCGAAATGATTGAATATGCCTTGATAACGAGTCTGAGCTTTTATATGGAATATGATCATGCATTAATGAGAAAAATAACCGATGTGAACGTTGATTATGAGCATGATCTACATGGCATGTTAACTCTCCAAATTTGCATGGAAAATATGCTTGATTTGACGATTATTATGTGATGTGACTTTCCATGTGAAGTGCTGATTGAAAAGGTTTATATACATGCTACACTTCATAATTTCGATACTTAGAATTTGTGAACATACGTCTACGAGAGATCTTTGAGCAGAAACATACTGAGAGATTCCTAAGCCCTCATTTGCGATAGCTTTCTGCCATACTGAGCATTAACTTGCGATCCCATCACTGGGCGAGTGGTTAATCCTGATATTCCATCGTCCCACCATATATTCTGTCTTCGGACGTGTTGTCTTCGGACGTGAGCAATACCAAGGAGGCAAGGTCGACGTTTACGCACATGTGAAGGGAAGGACGAGTTCCGGGAGCCCTTCGGCAGCGAGCTGTGTCTGTCGGGATCAGGAGATTCTGAGGAACGAAACTCGGCGTGTGGTAACCTAGTGTGGCTAGTGTTTGACTTGTTTCGGTTGTGTATTGGGCTAACCAATCAGTTTTGTATCCAGCTACGGTGCATTATAGTGATTGGTTAAACTCTTGGGAAGCAAATCCCAAGGAGAGGAGTAAAACCCAGTTGGGGTTATAACCTCTATAAAAATCATGTCTCGCATTTACTTTACAGTTATTTCCTTTTCACTGTGAGACAGACCCCACACACATCCGATGCTATTAGGATATATCAGGCATATACGTCACAAGCATTAGTATGCATATCTAAGTCACTACATATTAGTTTTTTTGAGAAAAGAAGAAGCATAATTTTTTTATAAGCCTAATTCACCCCCCCCCTCTTAGGCACATTTATATCTTCAGCATTGGAATGCCAACTTTATTTCTACTTCAATGATGCTATTAACAATATCTTACTATATAGTCAAGATTTTTCGTATGTTGGAAGTTAGTGTTTATGTTTTATGTTGCCATATGTTTAATTTTTGTTATTTTCCGCATTATGTAAGCTCTCAGGCCTTAATTGCTCAAGAATCTACGTGTTTTCGTCAATCAAACGAAGGATACGACGAAGGTACTACAAACAACCTACGAACGGTACTACAATAGCATATTTTATGGTACTGCAAAAGTCAATATACAGGTAATGCAAACGTCTTTATATTGGTACCACAAATTAAAGTTGGCGTATTTCGAGGCCGTTCGCACGGTACGTAAAAGATACTACAAACAACCTACGGACGGTACTACAATAGCATATGTTATGGTACCGCAAAAGTCCATTTATAGGTACTGCAAACGTCTTTATATTGGTACCACAAATTAGAGTTGGCATATTTCGACGTCGTTCTGGTTATTTTTTGGTCTGTGAGTACGTTACCATAGTTTGTTTGAAGAAAAACTGAATTTCCATTAAGACATATCGTCGACCAGAATACATGCGTGTGAGTGAACAGGAGGAGTACGACCATCAGCATTCCAACCCATATTCTTAGCAAGAAAATGAGCAGTCCTATTACCGTCCCGTCTAACAAAAGAGAGACCAACGTAACGAAGCGAGTCTATCATGCACTGACATTCTCGAAGAACGCTTCCGATTTAGAAGAATCAGAGCCATGGTTTCGAAGAGCCAAGATAACCTCTTCACAGTCACTCTCAATTACCACTCTAACCCAGCTTTCCTTAAGAGCCAAGCATGAAGCTTCTCGAACGGCTAAGGCTTCAATGACCACAGCCTCATAAATGCCATGGACGAAATGGGTTCGCCACCTCCTGCAAGTCCCCATGCTATCCCGCACGATAATACCAAGAGATGCCCCTGCCTTATCATGGTGAATAGCCCCATCGCAGTTAATCTTTAGCTCCGCATCAGTTGGGCGAAGCCACCCTTCCCCATGTAATGGTTTAGACTTTGGAGCCACTATCTCCGCAAAAGGTTCGGAATCCTTGCAAGTGAAGGCTCTAAGGGAAGCTCCTGGCTCACAAGCTACTCCCTCGAAAATCCTCTTATTTCGGGCAACCCAAATTTCCCAGCACGTAGCAATAAAGCGTGTAAGCTCTTCCCTCGTCAAGATAGATGCCGCATTACGGAGCCGTCCTTCATCAGAGCTAGACCATTGATTAAAGACATGATTCGGGAACTTGGACATCCTCCAAAAAAGGCTTAGTGTCCGGACAGTCGAGAAAGATGTGTCTAACATCCCCCACCCCAAAGCCACATCTAGAACAGCAGGGCTGGATAAAGACTTCCGTTTGAAAGATTAGAGGCTGAGGCGATAAGATCATGCATAAGCCTCCATGCAAAGAGCTTAATCCGGGAAAGAGCTGATGAGTTCCAAATAAAATTCCACGATAGGGGCCCCGCACTAGAACAAGCTTGTGGCGAAACGAAGTCCTCCATAGCGGCCCAATATGCTGATTTAACTGAAAATTTACCACTCCTCGAAAGATGCCAAACCAGTTTATCTGCCAGAGGCAGCGAACTCAAGGGGATGCCAAGGATTTTTTCAGCATCAACAGGGAGAAAGATTGCCCGAACCAAGGACTCGTTCCAGCCTTGTGTAACAGAAAGCCGAAGATCAGTAACATTCATGTTAATATAACATTGCTTCGGTTGAGTGATCGGAGTAAAGCGTCGAGTCCCGGGTATCCATGGCTGATTCCAAATGTTGATATCGGAGCCCGTACCAATCTCCCAACGAAGCCCCAACTGGAGGATGGATTTCGCCTGGAAAATCGCACGCCACGTGAGAGACGGATTAGACCCCAAAGGAGCTCCAATCAAGTCACCATCCGGGAAATAGCGTGCTCTAAATATCCGAGCTAGAAGACCATCGGGCTGAGTAAGGATACGCCATGCTTGCTTCGCTACAAGAGCCAAATTAAACATGCGTAAATCACGAAATCCTAATCCCCCGAGGGCTTTCGAGCGACACATCTTCCTCCAGGTTGTCAAATGGATACCCGAGTGCTTGTTTGAAGTACGTTACTATAGTTAAATATACTAAGTTGATCATTTAGTATCAAAATTGGCGGGTTAACATTTATAATAATTGATTTATATTATATTGAAATGCCAACTTTCTTTATACTTCAATGATGCTAGTAACTATATCTTACTATACAATCAAGATTTTTTCTTATATTGGAAGTTAGTGTTTATGTTTTATGTTTCCATATGTTTAATTTTTGTTATTTGCCACATTATGTAAGCTCTCAGGCCTTAATTGCTCAAGAATCAACATGTTTCGACAATCAAACGAAAGGTACGACGAAGGTACTACAAACAACCTACGGATGGTACTATAATAGCATATGTTATGATACTGCAAAAGTCCATATATAGATACTACAAACGTCTTTATATTGGTACCACAAATTAGAGTTGGCGTATTTCGACGTTGTTCGCACGTTACGTAAAAGATACTACAAACAACCTAAGGACGGTACTACAAAAGTTCATATATGTACCGCAAACGTCTTTATATTGGCACCACAAATTAGAGTTGGCGTATTTCGACGCTGTTCGCACGATGCGCGAAAGATACTACAAACAACCTACGGATGGTACTAGAATAGAGAAACCCATGGTACTGCAGATCTAGCAATATTGGTATTACGTAGTTGTTTGTTCAAGCACTACAAAAATACCTGGAACAAAAACATAAGTCACAAAACTAAGAAGATCAACAACGTATCAGTCTATTAGAAAAAAATAACGTATCAGTCTCAAAACACAGGTAAATATCACTCAAACAAGTGGAGCATGCAACTAAAGACTTCAACATTCTCCTTCCCCTCCTCACCAACTAATAAAGACTTCAACAACTTCATTATTTTTTTCCGTGTTACATTGCCATTTCCCATCAAAATGGCGTTCAACGACTGACGATGAAAACTTACTATAGGAATGAAGGGGTTGCCCTAAATGGTGCAACCCCATCACCAAACCAAACTCTTGCGGTGAGAATATAACGTCTATATCCTCACTGAACCACAAAGTGTTCTCCTCAATATTATAACGCTTCAATAATGCCACAATTGTTGAAAAAGATTGTGACATCTTGGGCATCTCCAATAAAGTGTAGAAAGGAGTTTGCTTTAAGAGTTTTTTGTGTTCCTCCGTCAGCGTTAGTTCCAGCATCGTCTCTCTGAAAAGATTGGGATGACACCCTGATGTCATCTCGTAATTATTTCTTGATTTTCTTGAGCCGGTGGGTTTTTTCGACTTCGGTGCCATTTCTGCATGAGACAAAAACCAGAGAATCAAATTATGAATTTACGGTACCACTAGTTACGTAATGTTGTACCAAAAAACATATACAAACAGTATCAATTCAATTTTAGTACTCAAAACAACCAAGACTCATACCAAGACAGTCACAAGTGCAGTACCTTTACATCGAACAGGGTAATAGAAGCTAACAAACCCTAATTTGAACGATACAAAAACCCCAAATTGAAAAACGAAAGAATAAACCCTAATTTTTGCCATAAACCCTATATTCGAGCCGTAATAAAATAATTAATCATAATTAGTGACGGCCCTCATTTTCTAATCATAATTAGTGACGGATTTCGCAATGTAAGTCGCAGAAGACTCGTCTAACAAAAGCTTTTTCAAAAATAACATATATTATAATAAACACTGTCAACACCGTCGTAACTACACAAGGGTCGTAGCCCCAAAATGACAAAACGTCAAAAATATTAAAACTCTAACATCGCTCCACAGGTTTTCATCCATGTACAGCCTCGCCCTCAAAAGTCCGTGGAGCACCGCCGTCAGCCCGGCTAAACTGCGATGCGTATCAGCGTCAGACTCAGTACCTACAACACATAAACCCTGAGCCAATGCTCAGTAGGTGAAATTGTTAGGAATTATTTATTGTGTTCAATTAATTATTTTATCTAAGCCTTATAATTTTATTTAAGTGAACTGGCTTTTATTTGTAAAGCTCAGTGAGCTTATTTGTAATGGGCTTTCATGAAGCCCAAGTACAATATACCAACATGTGGTATATGTACTAAAACCCTAACACACATTGAGGGTGTCTTGTGTGTGAAATTATTATAGAAAGAGAAAATATTAAGAAGAATGCTCTCAACCCTATCAAGAACAAATGCACGCACAACACCCCACGGATTCAGTTCTTCCATCTCAAAATCGTGGTAAATATTCTCTAATCTTTATTTTGTTGGATATACTAGAAATTACAATTGGTATCAGAGCCAAACGCGCTCGGATTTGAGAAAATTTTTGAAATTCCTTTTTTGGGTGTTCTTCGAGTTCTTCATTGATTTTTCAAAAATTTTGATATGTTTTGGTGTTTTAATTGATGCTTGAGTGTTTAGGATTGTAGATATAAGTGTTAAAGATCATTTCTCAAACGGTTCCTGAACAATTTTCTGGGATTGGGGATCGTTTTTCTGGTATTCGTGCGTGAGAAAGCTGTTCGCGATTACTGTAGCAATTCGCAAACTGTAGCAATTCGTAAAAAAAAAAATTCAGTTTGCGTTGCCCTGTAGCAATTTCGCGAATTCACTGTAGCAATTTCGCGAATTCACTATAGTAGTTCTCTATCACTGTAGCAGTTTAAAACACAGGCACTGTAGTTCGCGATGTCACTGTAGCAGACACTGTAGGTCGCGAAGTTTCATCACACTGTAACAGTTTTGCGAACCGGCACTGTAGCAGTTTCGCGGGTCGGCACTGTAGCAATTCGCGAAATTTAAAAAAAAATTCAGTTTGCGAATGCACTGTAGCAATTTTGCGAATTCACTGTAACAAAAAATCAGTTCGCGAATAGTAGTTCGCAAATTGACAGTTCGCGAAAGAAGTTCGCTGGTACTGTAGTTCGCGAATAGTAGACCGCAATTGTGATTCTTTTAAATTCAAATCCACAAAGCGCGTCAACGATCACGTATCCAACAATCAACTAAGGACACTTAAAAAAAATTTTAATTTAGTATGGATGCTCAAGCTAAAGAAATTGAGGAATTAAAGCATAAAATAACTGAGCTAAATCATCTTGAACTCAAAGCAACAGTGTGGAATGCAAAAACTGAACAATATGAGATTAGCCTAGATTACCGCAATATCTGTTACATTAGAGCTATCCCTTTAGAGAAAATTATTGCGAAACTAGTCAACCAAAATTCTTTCTCAACACTTGATGGGAAAAACAATTTATATCGTAATAAACCTATCTCGTGGTTGGAAATTCCGATGGTTGCTAGTAAAGTTTCCGAATTAAACGCAACCTTGGAATCGGAAAGAGTAGGTTTTCAAGCGGAAAAGCAAAAACTTTTAGAGGAAATTTCAAATCTCAAAAACTCCCCGCCCTTACATGTTCTAAATGATGGTTCTATAGAAATATCTTTATCTAGACAGGATAAGAGTATTCAAACAGATGATCTTGTTCCCAAACCTCAAAAGGCTAATACTCATTCTAAGTCACATGTGACGACTTTAAAGTCCATGGTGTCCCAAAAGGAAACGATAAGTAAAAGCCTTAAGCATAATACTTCCAAGGAACTGAAGAAAAATAGGAAGGAGAATGGAATGGTCTGGACGGGTGAACAGGATTATTGGCTTGAGGACACCTCAGACAGTGAGGAAGAGAATATGGCACTGATGGCTAGGTTGGACGACGAAGAAGATGCAGCTGAAGCTGAAGAAAGTGACTCAGAAAGGGAGATCGCCAGCAACTCTGATATGGTTGAGGTAAGCGAAGCAGATTATGACTCCTTACTTAAGATGAAAAATGAATTTTTATCTTTATATAAATCTAACAAACAAGGAAAAAGAAAAATCAAGGAACTAGAAGCTAACCTAGAAAAGAATTTAGTGGTATTAGATAAATTTAGATATGATTATGCATGTGAGAAGTGTAATTGTAGCAAATGAAAAGGTTGCTAAGCTAGAAGTACAAGTGCAAAAATCCGAAGCTAAAGCCAAGGATTTGGAAAAAGAAACGAAATCTCATAGAGATCAGGCAATGGACGCTACAACAAAATATGACTTACTCTGTAAAGAACGGGAAAGATTGTACTCCAAAATCAAAAAATTAGAGGACATCTTAAGACGAGATCAGTCAGAACAAACGATCTTCTTGAACAAACCAGCCAATGTAGATTTCTACAATCCTTATAAGGGACTAAGTTTTGAAAACCCATGTAAGTTAAAACAAGGCATATCAAGTGCACCTTATCTATATGATCTCAAATTCATGCGGACAGGTTGCCTGGCAAATCACATGTCTTTTGTAAGTAAATATGAGACACCAACACACAGTAAAACTCAAACATCATTTGATTATACAGAGTTAAATTATAGTTATAAAGATCGAAATTGTCCAGCAATAACAGAATTTGAGTCCGATATCCCACGTCCAAGTGAAGGAAACACCTCAGAAGATTCAACGAATGAGGCACCGATGACTAAGTATGCAGCAGGGTATATGCCTGACTGCATAAAGAAAATTAGTGATCTACACTCCACTCTCGAAAGAGAGAGAAAGTCCTTCAATGAAGAAAGGCAGAAACTTCTAGAGGAAATATCTTCACTAAAAGAAAAATTACGATTAAACTCACTTTCTTATACCTTTACTTCGCATGACAAAATCTTTTGCACAAATACTTTGAAATTTTCACGACCCATAAAAGAGTCACTGAAAAGTCAAGTCTGGGTTAAAAAGGAAGATATTTTGAAGGAGACCAGCGATTTTAACGAGTCTTTTGTTATAGATTGTTTCCCTCCAAAAATTTCTGTACCGTTTTTATTTCCTTATGTATCGCAAAACTCATCCTTTCATTCCAAAAATCATTCTCCCACGCATAACCATTTCTACAAACCAGCTCACAAAACTACTTCAAAAGACACGTCTTTAAAGAAAAAGAAACAATCAAAACTGCTAAGGAACCCACAAAACAAGAAAAAACTCCAAAACGCGTCTCCAAAGCCAAAACAAAGAGAGATCCACTCCTACAAAAATGGGTTCCAAAGCTTAAGACTGAGGAAACCCAAATCCAAGCCCTAGAAACACTTAATGACTCTGTGCGTGATAGTAAGTCTTCCGTTGACTATGATAAATTTAGGCTAGGTAGAGAGTCTTTACGGACTAACAAGTACAACAGAGGTGGACCCATTTTTAAATGGGTACCTAAAACCCTCTAGTTTGATTTTGCAATTCCCTCATGTACGGTACACGAAGATGCTCCGCATACATGATCAAGGGATGAGACGCGAGCAACTAAATTCACGCTAACAAATTTGGTAAAATTCTAAATATGCATAAAATTTCATGATCTATTCAATATGCATACGTGCTCAAATGAATAACATACCGAATACGTTGGTGATATCTAGGATGAACTGCACTTAGTTCCTGCTTTCCTCATCCTAGTAGACATGCTAAAATAAGGTTCCAAAAAAAATTCGTAAATAATTATATTCAGAGGGACCTTCTTTAGAAAATCAAGGGGGAGTACTGAAAGCCCAACGTGAGCCCAAAATCTTAAAATTCGCGACTCGTTAAATAAATCTTATCTTACAATTCGCGAATTAACTTTTTCACTCTTTCAACATCTAGTTTCGCGAATCCAATTGAGATTCACTTCAGCAATTTTGACTCGTCAATATTAAGTTCGCAAACCAATACTTCAATTTTTCAATCATCTGATTCGCAAACTCTATTTCATGAAGTTGACATGAAATCAATTCGCGAACCCTATTGGGCCTGTCTTTCAAAACCTTCACGGTCTAATTTCGATCTCATTTTTTCTTTTGCCCCGCGAAGTTCAGTTGAGTTAATCTGCTCTAAGTCGCTTGCTGCCCGCTTCACGTATCGAACAGCGCCAAATTCCCTTCGCAAAACAGAACGTCAACCTTTATAGATTTCACAAATTTTAGTCGACTACCGAGAGATTTTTGCAACCTTACAGTTTCACAAATCGCCATTTCAAAAACTACTAATTTCGTGTTTTTGCTGATGTATCGACTTTAAATGATGCTTTTAGGTGTTTAATCGAATTTAGGTAATGATTCTAAATGTTTAATCAATGTCTGGAGTTAAGTTCTGGAGAAAATTGTGTCATTTTCGTCGAATTTTGATTTCACCTTATAAGTGCTTAAGTTTGTCTCGAAATATGACTTCGAAATCAGCTCTCGACAACCATTTGAAAATAAGACCCACTATCAAAGTGCGAAACTCACTAGGCTGAATCATGAGAGAAATTCCAAACATTACATTATCAAAAGGCAAAAACACTCATTACGAACATTACTTTTTCAAAATAAGCAAAATAAAACAACTCTCAGAATACGGAAAACACTCTCAAATCAAGTAAAACACTCTCAAAACACAGTACGACCTGTAAGGGCCCAAAACAGAACAGCTAATAAAGCAACGAATAAGCACAAAAGAACAAAAAATTCAAAGGCCAGCATATCCAAATTGTGTTCAAAATTACGCCTTCGTTCTGCCTGCTCTTTTGCCCTTTTCTCTTCTTCCTGCTTTCTCCAATTCATCGTGTAACAATTGCGAAAACAAGAAAATTCAAGATGAGTATTTTGTTAATCTATGGAGTTATGGTGAGGGTTGAGCTATGTCTATTTATAAGCACGAATTGAACAAAAATGTCATTACGGTCCCGACAAAAATCGTCAATGATTCAGACGAATTCTTGACCTAAGGGTTCAGCGCCGCGAAAGAAAGTGATGCTTTCTTCGTCAGTTTTCTGATCTTGATTTACGCAAAGATCGACCTTGAGAAACTCGTTGATTTGGTATTTATTAGGTTGGTTGATCTGGTCAAATTGATGTTGTCGGTTATTTTTTAAATTTTGTGCGTTTGATCAGTTGGAAAATTTTGCACATCACATTTGTCCTGATTCGCAAAACCTGCATTTACTTCTTTCAACTAGGAGAATTTCTTTTGTATAATCAAGTTGACACATTCAGTTTCGTGAATCAGTCTCATGATGTCATCAAGTTTCGCGAGTCAGATTAAGAACTGGGAGTTTCGCGAATTCAGTTCACTTTTCATTGAAACTCACATTTTGCGAACCTTCTCCAGCTTCGCGAACCAGTTCGAATTTGTGAATCATTCAGTTTGCGAACCCATCCATTTTACGAATCCAAATTCCAGTCCAGTTCGCAATCCAACTTCTCAAATCCAGTTCTATTTTACGAATCAAGATTTTTTCGCGAACGCAAGCACCCATTTTATAAACTCGGTACATTTTACTCTGAAATTTTTCGAAAACCACATAGTGAAACAACTACGTCTCCCAACATGGTTGGTATCTCTCGAGTTGCTCCACAACCCTGACTGGCTTGCACCGTGAGCAGCTCCTAGCGTGTATGGTATCTCGAGCTGCTCCACAGACACGACTGGCTAGCTATGCGAGCAACCAAACGTAGTTAAATTCTATATTCATTATTTTGTAACTTTTGCATGCATATTAAGTTGAAAATTCAATTTACCTACTTTGAAAACAATAGGGTACATTAGTTATGCATGCTTCAAAAAGACTTTAAAGTCCAAATTTTCACATGCATACATGAGCTGAAATGCATAAATACCCAATGTATATTTTCTTTATGCATACATCTTAAAGAATTTTTTTTAGCTTAAACTTTTACGTATGCTTCTGAGCTGAATTGATAAATGCCTGTATCTTTTAAATTGTACATTTTGAATTCTTGCAAGATTTTGAAATAGAACAATCCCATATCAATTGTTCCTTGAAGGTATCGAAATATTCGTTTAACTCCATTCCAATGTCTACGAGTAGGTGAAGAACTGTATCTTGCTAACAAATTTACAGCAAATGCTATATCAGGTCGCGTATGACTTGTAAGATACATTAGCGCTCCAATAGCACTAAGATATGGTACTTCAGGACCAAGTAGCTCTTCATCATTTTCGCGTGGTCTGAACGGATCTTTACTCGCATCTAAAGATCTAACAATCATTGGAGTATCTAATGGATGAGATTCATCCATATAAAATCTTTTCAATATCTTTTTAGTGTAAGTCTCTTGATGTACAAATATCCCATTCTTTAAATATTCAATTTGCAGTCCGAGACAATATTTCGTTTTACCGAGATCTTTCATTTCGAACTCCTTTTTCAAACAAATAACTGCTTTCGACAATTCTTCAGGAGTTCCGACTATATTGATGTCGTCAACATATACTGCTATAATGACAAACTCGTTTTCACATCTCCTCATAAATATACACGGGCAAATTTGATCATTTTTATACCCCTCTTTCAATAAATATTCACTTAGGCGATTATACCACATTCGCCCAGATTGCTTTAACCCATAAAGTGACTTATTTAGTTTAATTGAGTATTCATTTCGTGGCCCTGAATTTTCAGGTAAACGAAATCCTTCTGGAAGCTTCATATAAATGTCACTGTCAAGTGAGCCATATAGATAAGCAGTAACAACATCCATTAGATGCAGATCGAGTCCTTCACGTACTGCCAGACAAATTAAATAACGAAAAGTTGTTGCGTCCACCACAGGAGAATAAGTCTCCTCATAATCAATGCCAGGTCTCTGCGAGAAACCTTGTGCAACAAGCCGTGCTTTATACCTCGCAATTTTGCCATTTTCATTTTTCTTTCTGACAAAAACCCATTTATATCCAACCGGCTTTACATTTTCTGGTATGCGGACTACAGGTCCGAAAACTTTTCGTTTCTCAAGTGATTTTAATTCTGCCTCGATTGCATCTTTCCACTTTGGCCAATCTTTTCGTTGTCTACATTCATTTATCGACCTTGGTTCATGATCCTCATTCTCATTTATTTCATTCATTTCATGTAGCGCTAAGTTAAATGAGAATTTATCGTCAACGTTGACTTTATCTCGGTTCCATCTAATTCCATTATGGGCGTAATTGATTGAGATCTCTTCATTATCATTATTTTCAATTTCTTCAGGTACCTGAGTTTCATTCTTATCATCATTTAAGCCCATCGACTCTTCTCTGGTCGTTAAATCCTCGATTGGACCATTCTTATTATTTGCTCCTTTTCTTTTCCGAGGATTTTTATCTTTGGAACCCGAGGGCCTACCACGTTTTAGTTGTGGTTTAGGCTCAATATTAAGTTCGGCAGGAACATCAATTTTCGCAGAAGCATTAACAGCTGGTATATGTGACTTAGTCACTCTCTTTGGGTCAGTAAAGCTGTCTGGCAATTGATTCGCTAAGCTTTGTAAATGAATTATCTTCTGAACTTCTAGTTCACATTCTTTCGTTCGAGGATCATAATGATTTAGTGATAATTCATTCCAACTAATATTCCTTTCCAGCTGTTTCTTTTCTCCCCCTAATGTCGGAAAATTTGTTTCATCGAAGTGACAGTCGGCAAATCTAGCCGTGAATAAATCTCCAGTTAAAGGTTCTAAATATTTTATTATTGATGGAGATTCAAATCCGACATATATTCCCAACCTTCTTTGAGGTCCCATCTTTGTGCGTTGTGGTGGCGCAACTGGAACATATACCGCACATCCAAAAATTCTTAGATGGGAAATATCTGGTTCCTGACCATAAACCATTTGCAACGGGGAGATATCATGGTAACTTGTTGGCCTGATGCGAATTAGTGCTGCTGCATGTAATATTGCATGTCCCCAACACGACGAGGGAAGATTCGTTTTCATTAATAATGGTCTCGCAATTAACTGCAGACGTTTAATCAATGATTCTGCAAGACCGTTTTGCGTATGAACATGTGGCACGGGATGCTCAACATCAATTCCGATAGACATACAATAATCGTTAAATACCTTTGAGGTAAATTCACCAGCATTATCAAGGCGTATTTTCTTTATCGGATAATATGGAAAATGTGCTCTTAAACGAATCAGTTGAGCAAGTAATCTCGCAAATGCCATGTTCCTTGTAGATAATAAGCATACATGGGACCATCTACTTGAAGCATCAATTAACACCATGAAATATTTAAATGGTCCACACAATGGATGTATCGGCCCACAAATATCACCATGTATGCGTTCCAAAAATGCAATAGATTCATTCTTTACTTTCATTGGTGATGGCCGAATAATTAGCTTCCCTTTAGAGCAAGCAGCACATGCTAATTCATTAGATTGAACAATCTTCTGATTCTTTATCGAATGTCCACGTGAATTTGCAATTATCTTTCGCATCATATTTGAACCGGGATGGCCCAACCGGTCATGCCAAACATTAAATATTCTATCATCAGTAGACTTCCGGTTTATGATAACATACGATTCAATTGTTCTCAGATATGTATAATATAACCCAGATTCGAATGAAGGTAATATTTCCACAATTCGTTTATCATTCGAAATTATCTTTGTGATGTATAAATGTTCAACACCACATTTTATCGCAGTCTCGACATGATATCCGTTATGTCGAATAGCTTTTAAGCTTAACAGATTTCTTTGTGATTCAGGAGAATATAAGACACTTTCAATAACCAATTTGGTTCCTCTGGGTAATAAGATACTAGCTCTTCCGGAGCCTTTAATTATATTTGTGCTACCCGATATAGTGATAACACTAGCTTCTTTCATATCGAGATGATCAAAGTATTTCTTATTCTTCAGAATTCTCCATTGCGCATGCCCATATCCATCAGATAATATCCTTTTAATATAAACATATCATAATCGTCACCATTTATTTAAGAAACAGAACGACATATTTCAAGCACACATATAAGTTTAAGCAACCTTTAAACACATAAACACACAGTAGTAACATATAAAACATTATAACACATCATTCCTCATCTGCGACGAAATCTGCAGCCTCCAAATACGTATTATTTTTATCAACACCAGAAGTAGATGCAATGTCACCTTGAACAAAATTTGTTTCAATCTTTTTTCCCTTTTGAGATTGCTGATACAGCTCAACAAGATGCTTGGGCGTGCGACAATTTTTCGACCAATGACCCATACCACCGCAACGATAGCATCGTTCGTCGTTATCCTTTTGTTCAATGGGCCTCTTCTCATCTTTATTATCATAAAATTTTCTCTTCTGGGGAAGATTTTGATGTCCACCACGATTGTTATAACCACCACGGAAGTGTTGATAATGACCACCATAATATCCTCTGCCATTACCACGGCCTTGACCACGACCTTGACCACGTCCACGTCCACGACCACGATATCCACCACGACCACGTCCACGATCATTGTTCCGATTGTTATCATTATTACCTCTGACTGCATTCGCTTCAGGGAGCGCAGCCGCACCGGTTGGTCGGGATTCGTGGTTTTTCATCAATAGTTCATTGTTTTGTTCAGCCAACAATAAACAGGAGATTAATTCAGAGTAATTTGTAAATTGTCTCTCTCTATATTGTTGCTACAATACCAAATTTGATGGATGAAAAGTACTGAATGTTTTCTCAAGCATACTAGCATCAGTGACCGTTTCCCCACACAATTTTAGTGTGCATGTAACTTTATGAACGGCCGAGTTATATTCAGTCACAGATTTAAAATCTTGTAGACGTAAATGCATCCATTCGTACCTTGCGCGTGGAAGGATAACTGTGGTCACGTGGTCAAATCGATCTTTCAGATTTTTCCACAATTCAGCAGGGTCTTTTACATGTACATACTCGTTTCTCAGATTTTCATGAATGTGGTGACGGAGAACTATCAAGGCTCTTGCCTTGTTTTGAGTAAGTGTGGCTTTTGCAGCATCAGTGGTGGTACCTGCATCTGTTGGTATTTGTGTGGCAACAACAGTATCACCTGCATTCGTCGTTGTTTGTGTGGCGACAATAGTGTCACCCAAACTTTTGCTTTCAGATGAATATCTGCATCTAGTGCCCATGCTAAGTAATTTGATCCAGAAGTGTCAAGGGCAACAAATTCGAGGTTTTGCAGATTTGCCATACTATTATAAAATACAAAATATGCATATTACTAAAAAAAATAAGAACAATAAATAAACTCTGTCCACATAATAATAATACACATAAGCAAATGTTCTTCTAGCATATGATTCTATAATAAAAATCATAATATATTTATAAATTTGATAAAATAAAAAAAAATATTTGTAAATGTTGTAAAAAAAAATTTCAACTCGCCACAACTGGGATTCGAAATCTGGACCTCTCATCACTTGTAGTGACGATATTCCGCGAAACCAGTCGAGCTAAGGCGTTTTTGGTGTATACATGTTAAATTTATATAGTTTTAAATGGTTTGCCACGTATACGATTATTATAAACAAATTTACCGTGCACAAAATAAAATTACCATACCTTGATTATAAAACTTGGACGGAAGTTGATCTCTACAGGAGAGCTTCGATAGAAGTTGATCGTTTCCGGAGAGCGCTCGTGCTGATGTTGCGAAATTTTTATTATTATTATTATTATTATTATTATTATTATTATTATTATATTAAGATTATTTTAAATTATATATTATGATTATTTGATAATATATAGAGAGAATTTAGAGGGAGAGAATATATTTTCTATACTTGTGATATCTTTACAATGCAACTCAATACACCTATTTATACTAAAATCATACACTAAAATACAATTTAATCATCTATACAACTCATACAAAAATACAATCTTTTTTATACACCTCATCTTATCATAATTCATGAGTCATTAATATTCCAAAAACATCCACATTTAATCACAAAATTTTGATGATTCATTATGATGAATCATGTTTTAATTTTGATGATTCATTGATGAATCATGATTTATTCATAATACTTTGGTAATATAATCTTGTTTTTTGAAACCTTTGTTTTCAGATTTACTAGACTTCTATCACATAACAGATTCAAGTGCTTACTGTTTTAATTATCAATGATGCGTTGGTAAAAATGGATACTCTAAGAGCCCGTTTGGTTAAAGATTGCTACGTGGAAAGAAAAACTTTATCATAAATTTGGCGAACTAAAAAAGTGAGTAGGTGCATTCAGAAGAAAAATTCTGAGACTTATTTGGTATAAAGTAATGCTTATAACATGTATCACCTTAGGCATGAATACGATTTACAATTAGAGATGTTTGCTTATTGCAGATATATTTCTTTATTTGCTCACATCTATCTATATGATAACAAATGTAATGATAGCTGACGTTCTCTTTTCTCATCCACCATTAGTCTTATTACAAATTAATTGGTCGTGTGCAATGCAAGAAAAGAAATCAAATCCTTATCCTAAATCAAGAGAGGGGCCTTAATCAAACTTTCTTTTAGGGGGTGTTTGTTTCCGGTGATCCAACATCACGGTGATACTCACATCACCGTGATATGGATATCACTTTAATGCGGATCAAGGTGATATATCATCACTGTGTTTGTTTTGAGGTGATATTTCATTTTGCATATCAATGTGTTATTAGAATAATGCATTTGTTTAATTAATGGTTGGGGTGATGTTGTGTAAATGTCATATTTAACCTTATGTAATGTAGTTAAAGTATTTTAATATGTACATTTAATGAAAAATTTTACGTGATAGTTATTAATATTTGAAAATTTTATTTTTAAGCATTAATTCTAAGAATGTTATATAATTCTTCATAGAATTATTTTATTTTTTAAGCTTTAAAAATAGTTTTTTAAATGAGCTATTAATTATAACTATTTTACAGAATTCTTCAATATAATTATTTTAGTTTTTTTAAGCTTTAATAGATTAATGAATTATTATTTATAATATTTTCTATAATCCTTCAACATAATTCTTTTATTTTTTAAGAATTTAAATTTTTTAAGATTTAAAATATCTTAGTTATGTAATTTGATATAGGAATAAGGGTATATAAGGAATGAATGTTAAAAAATAAGGGATAATTTTGTCCAAAGCAATATTGAAAATATGACCCCATCACGTGATAGAGGATCACCCTGCTTTTTGGGGTGATCCAAAAGCTGGAATATCGCCCCGTTTTGATCACCTCGGTGATCCTCCATCACGGTAATGGCTCATCACCCCTGATAAACAAACATGGTGATGAAGAAACAATGGGAGGATTACGGTGATGTTTGGAAGATCACCCCAAAACAAACACCCCCTTAGTACAACAAAGTGATTCAATCCATTCAACTTTTTCTTGCAAACTCCACGTAATTAATTACGCGGCCTTAAATACACGGATGTTAATGTGCACTCGTCAGCATAGCATGCAAATGTGGGTCCCACCGACCGTATGTACACTTTGCTCAAGCTTATCCAGAATATCTTTTTCGTCATCTTCCTCCTTTGATATTTGCCGTAGTACAAGTGTTTTAAAATAATTATGATTGATAATATTTTTGCTGATTGATAAAATAAAATTTAAAGACCTGATCCAAAGTTGGAGACTTAGAATGACGTGGAACGAAACCAATGATTGAACTAGAAACTGAAACTGAAGGCAAGAGTATCAATCTGATTAAGATTATTTTATATATATTATGATTATTTTGATAATAATATAATTAGAGAATTTAAAGGGAGGTAATATAATTTCTATACTCTTGATATATTTACAATGTAACTCAAAAGACCTATTTATACTAAAATCAAATATTAAAATAGAATTTAGTCATCTATACAACTCATACAAAAATACAATCTTTTTATACACCTGTTAGGAAATATTTTGTAGTGTTCAATTTCATTGTATTATCTTTGTTGATTTGCTTTATTAAACTTTGGGCTAGCTCTTAATTGGGTTAGTTCTTAGTTATTTATGTAATGGGCCTTCACAAGAGGCCCACCTATTATATACCAACTTGTGGTATAAATAGGAAAACCCTAACACATAGTTAGGAGTGCTTGTGTGTGCTTTTATTCTAGAGAGAAAATCTTTTTGAGCCTCCATCTTATCTTCACCAAGCCCCACGCCCCATCCTAAAATCTTGATCATTTGGCGTGTTTAATCCGTCCGAAGTCGCATTGTTGGTGTAATCTCGGGACCAACAAGTGGTATCAGAGCCCAACGCGACCGGATTTGCGAGTTTTGAGCAAGATTTGAGTGAAAAATTGTTTGAAAAACTATTTTCGTCACTTTCTGTTTTTGGGCGATTTCGACCTCGATTTGTTGTTTTTAGACATCCCAAAGGTTGATTATGTGTTTAGGAATGTTTTTCTGAAGTTTTGGAACAAGTTTCATCGATTTTGAGTGAGATTTGAGCGAAAACGAGCCATTTTTCTGGTAAAAGTCGCGCAGCTATGGAACAGTAATAGTTGTTCTTGGCCGAGAAATTTTCTTACCCGAGAAAATTCTTAGCCGCGAAAATTTCGCAGGCCGAGAAATTTTCGCTGCCCGAGAAATTTTCGCATCTACAGGCCGAGAAATTTCGCAGGCCGAGAAATTTTTCCGAGACATTTCGCTGCTACAGCATGTGAAGCCCCGCGAAATTTTCATACACTTCACTTCATCATACATATTTTCGCATCTTCACTATTTCGCATCTACAGTGATCCAAAAATTTCAACTTCACTTTTTCGCATCTTCACTACTTCGCATCATCAGTTCACTTCCATATCACTTGAGAAAATTCAAACTTGCGAAATTTTTGCTAACTTAAACTCTTTCTAACTGCGAAAATTTAATATCGTTTTTAGAACAAATTTTCTCCGCGAAATTTTTGGATTACATGCGAAAAATTTGAACAACTTACGAGATTTCTCACTTGCGAAAATTTTTCGTACTTGCGAAATTTTACTCAATCTGCGAAAATTTCTCACGAATGCGCAAATTTTATACATGCGAAAATTTTCCATCTTAACTATGTGCTATAACTTGCGAAAATTTTTATATATGCGAAACTTTTACTGTACATGCGAAAATTTCCTTTGAATGCGAAATTTCCTGTTTTTTCGCGACTCACTCTCACAACGAAATTTCTCGGGACAACATTTTTCGCACATTTTCACACCATTTTTTTCGCACCCCCCCCCCCCCCCCCGAGAAATTTGCACCCAACCTTTAAACTTGATCCAAACTCGATTTTTGGCTTCAAAACTTGCAAAAATCACTCTTTAAAAATTACACTTAAACGTTTTTGACCACCAAAATTTCTGGCCCCCCCTCGGATTAAATAAGGGTTGAAAATTTTTTCTAAGCCTAAGGAAAATTTATATCATTGGATAGAGAAAAATTTTCTAAGCCCATTGGACTTTGTCTATCTTACACTTTTAAAATTTTTCCGAAATAAATTTTTCTGGGCCAAAATTTTCGGTATAGACGACGTTTTTTTTGTGAATTTTTTTTTTAAGGCAAATCCAAAACGCGGCAACGATCACCGTACCCAACGATCGACCTAGGACGGTATTGGCACATTATAGAAAAAGTTTAGGTCACCCCCAAACTTTTCGGAGCGGAATTTCCAAATGCCAATTTCACATAACCCAGCATGTATGGTACCCGGGTTGCTCCACATACATGACTGGTACACGACGTGAGCAACCACCCCCCGGCATGAATGGTACATGGGTTGCTCCACATTCATGACCGGTATGCACTGCGAGCAACCAACCCCATCATGCACGTTACACGGGTTGCTCCACGTGCATGAAGGGATGTCAGAGAAGCGAGCAATCATCATGACTTCTGTACAAATCCGTGCAGAACCCGGACCCATAAAGAAGGGTTGACAAGATTTCAACCAACCATCAGTGGGCGCGCCATCTAATCTCGATGCTTAGGCGATGTGGATCTCATGTACCAGACTCCACCGTCCACCCACTGACATCCATTCCACCATGGTGCGCTACATGGAGACGTCCTAAGCCACCGTGATCCTCTTTACGCCCTCACCACCACCACCACCTGACGAGTCTCAGAAGTGTCTGATCAACAGTTTTGGGCCACCCTCGTCGACATCACTCGTGGTCGCCTTTCAACGCGATCACGCCACGCCACCATAGTTCCCATGGATCAGTGAAACCCCCCTGATCCTAACCCAGGAACGAGCCTACCCTAGCCTCTCTAGTCTAGGTCTAGGTCGCGCGACATCCTCCTCCATGCAAAGATCCAATCAACGATCTCGGGAGGATGACGTAAGTCGCTTGCAGGAGTTGCGAACCAACGACGACATGATCGCACTCCTCTGTCATATCTCACCACAACCCGGACTTCGCCCATAGGTACAGGAGACGACTCGCTCGTTTCCCGAGTAGAAGTCGCGGCATCTGGTCCAACCGCGCAATTTACCCCTCCCAACCACTCAGCTATCCTTTCGCAGATAGCTGTTTCATTTCGCACAAGAGGAACCACGTTAGCCATCACCGCCCCACTTGGAGACGGTTGATGTTGAACATGCAGTGCCCCGCCTCTCACTGCACCTCTTCCACCCACATTGAGTCTAGTGTTCTCACCCACCGAAATTTTCCACTTTCTAGGACACAGACACTCTTTACGCACCGCAGGTTCTTCGTGAACTTGCCCGAACGCTTGATGACGTCCTTGTGACCGAGAGCGGAAGACCCACGACAGCCACCCTCACCACAACTGTCGATGGGCCACGGATACGAGCTTGTCTCATCGTCCGTGCGAACGGAAAGCCTTTGTGGCTCTCCGGTTCTTTTTGTCCTGTGCAAACAGGCGGCGCATCGGACACATGTTTCGATGTTGTGACGACGGAGCGTCTTTGTGACCCCCGTCTGGTTAGTTACCCCGTTCGTGATGGAGCCCCGACTCATAGCAATCAGCGAGGAACTTACACATTCCATGCCGCGCTCAACGAGGATCTATGAAGGAAAAGGTCCCATCACCGACACCATTCCACCACGCCTACGCTTACGCCACCACATGCTGCTCCGTCTCTCCAGTGTTCAAAACTGAACCCGGAGGAAAGCCAAATGCTGCTACTCCTGAGAATCCCACTTGATTGCCTCACTCAACACCACACCACACCATCATCACCACCATCAACACCAGAGGCAGACTCGTCCCACGGACGACGTGACGATCCCGAAGACGGAGATCATCTCAAGGGGGAGTAAAGGAGAAGAAATGAGTTGAAGATCGTACAGCAGCATCAGCAGCAACCATCATCCACGCCACCTCTACCAACTACGCCCCGCCGGAGGCTTCCACTACCTCCGCGCACATTCTTATGTGTCAGGCTATTATGTTCATAATGGAACACTCGAATGAGCCATGGCACATCATCCACCACATTCCGCCACTACTGCGCTGACCACTCTGAAGACCGGGCTCCCTGCTCTTGAAAGTCACATTTCAATGGAGCCTTGGCACATTTTTTACGCCCCACGCCTACCTTCTTCTGGAGCCAGACGAGTCATCTTCGAGGCCGAACCAGACAACTTCCATTCGAAGACGACAAATCCGGCGCCAAGAAGAAGAAGATTGGAGAATCTTAACAAGTGAGTCCTAGCCGAGCCATCAATGCCTCCGCAAGAAGAGGAGATATCCCATGTAGGGGGAGTTTGCTAGGAATCGAGATCTCCAATATGCCCAACAAAGATATCCCGCGCTGAACTGAAGATTGAACACTAAGGGGGAGATTGTTAGGAAATATTTTGTAGTGTTCAATTTCATTGTATTATCTTTGTTGATTTGCTTTATTAAACTTTGGGCTAGCTCTTAATTGGGTTAGTTCTTAGTTATTTATGTAATGGGCCTTCACAAGAGGCCCACCTATTATATACCAACTTGTGGTATAAATAGGAAAACCCTAACACATAGTTAGGAGTGCTTGTGTGTGCTTTTATTCTAGAGAGAAAATCTTTTTGAGCCTCCATCTTATCTTCACCAAGCCCCACGCCCCATCCTAAAATCTTGATCATTTGGCGTGTTTAATCCGTCCGAAGTCGCATTGTTGGTGTAATCTCGGGACCAACAACACCTCATCTTATCATAAATTCATGAGTCACTAATATTCCAAACAGGGGCGGAGCTAGAAGATAATTTGAGGGTGGGCAAAAAAATTAAATAAATTTAAGACGAAATAATAATATTATAATAAAAATCACCACACAATTGTAGTTTTTTTTTGTAGTCTTCATTGAAATCATTGTATGAAGTATCTAAGAATATTTCATATTCTATATAAAATGAAATATTTCACTTTTGTAACTTTTTTATTTTGTAATATCTCTCCATTGTGGATATATTATAGATGAAAGATGCTGAAATATTGGATAAAAATAGATTTAATTATAATTTATACATCTTCATTATATACATCTTCATTATATACATCTTCATTATAATTTAGATTAATATACACCCTAAAAATAGTAGATTAGTTAAATTATACAGAAATTTAAGTAATAAAATTACCGGAATTTTTTATTAAATTAGTTAGGTATAATTGTAATTGACCAAACTGGCCCCTATCTTGCTCCATGGTCGTCGTCTTCAGATCTGCTCTGAAAACTCCGTTCTTTTCATTTCATCTTACAAGTTACACTGTAACACTGTATCGTTCGCTGGCAATAGGTAAGAAAAAGTTTGCCTCTATCGTCTTCAGATTCTATGATATATATATATATATATACACACACACACACACACGCACACATAGGTTTAGGCGTGAGGTGGCTCCGCCCATGATTCAAAAAACATCCACATTTAATCACACAATATTGATGATTCATTGTGATGAATCATGATTTAGTTTTGATTCATTGTGATGAATCATGATTTATTCATAATACTCCCCCTTGGATGTTTTTGAAAAATATGCTTTAGCTTGTTGCCTCATTAAAAACCTTAATGAGAAAATCACATGGGAAAAACTACAGTTAAGAGAAAAAGAGTGCAACGTGTATATTACTCCCCCTGATGATGACATCATTTTAAATCTCTAATACTAACATTCTGAAAATTATTGGGAGAAGTGCTTTTGTGAACAAATCTGCAATATTTTCATTTGATCGCACTTGTTGTACATCAATATCACCATTTTTCTCCAACTCATGTTTAAAGATAATTTTGGTGATATATGTTTTGTTCTATCACATTTGATATGTCCCTCCTTTAATTGGGCAATGCATGCCGCATTATCTTCATATAATGTCATCGGAAGTGATTATCCGATAATAATCCACAAGTTTGTTGTATATGTTGAATAATCGATCTCAACCCGACACATTCTCTGCTAGCTTCATGAATTGCTAGTATTTCAGCATGATTAGATGAAGTGGCAATTAAACTTTGTTTAACTGGTCCCCCATGAAATAGCAGTTCCACCATACGTAAATAAATAACCCGTTTGTGATCGTGCATTATATGGGTCGATAAGCATCCGCATACACTATTAAATCTGCTTTCGTCTCATTCGAGTAGAACAATCTCATATCAGTTGTTCCTTGAAGGTATCGAAATATTCGTTTAACTCCATTTCAATGTCTACGAGTCGGCGAAGAATTGTATCTTGCCAATAAATTTACTGCATATGCTATATCAAGTCGCGTATGACTCGTAAGATACATAAGCGCTCCGATAGCGCTAAGATATGGTACTTCAGGACCAAGTAACTCTTCAACATTTTCACGTGGTCTGAACGGATCTTTATTAACGTCTAACGTACAGACAATCATCGGAGTATCCAATGGATGGCTTTGTCCATGTAAAACCTTTTCAACACCTTTTTTGCATAAGTTTCTTGATATACATATATCCCATTCTTTAAATATGCAATTTGTAGTCCGAGACAATATTTCGTTTTACCGAGATCTTTCATTTCGAACTCCTTTTTCAAACAATTGACCGCTTTCGATAACTCTTCAGGAGTTCCGACTATATTGATGTCGTCGACATATACTGCTATAATGACAAACTCATTTTCACATCTTCTCATAAATATCCGAGGGCAAATTTGATCATTTTTATAGTCTTCTTTCAATAAATATTCACTTAGGCAATTATACCACTTACGCTCGGATTGCTTCAATCCATATAAGTGATTTATTTAACTTAATTGAGTACTCATCACGCGGCCCTGAATTTTCAGGCAGCTGAAATCCTTTCGGAAGCTTCATATAAATGTCACTGTCAAGTGAGCCATATAGATAAGCAGTGACAACATCCATTATACGCATATCGAGTCCTTCACGTACTGCCATACTAATTATATACCAAAAAGTAGTTGCGTCCACCATAGGATAATACGTCTCCTCATAATCAATTTCAGGTCTCTGCGAGAAACCTTGTGCAACAAGCCGTGCATTATATCTTACAATTTCTCCATTTTCATTTCTCTTTCTAATAAAAACCCACTTAAATCTAACCAGCTTTGCATTTTCTGGTATGCGGACTACAGGTCCGAAAACTTTTCGTTTCTCAAGTGATTTTAATTTTGCCTGATTGCATTTTCCATTTTGGCCAATTTTCGTTGTCTGCATTCGTTTACAGACTTTGATTCATGATCCTCATTCTCATTCATTTGCAGCGCTACGTTAAATGAGAATTCATCGTCAACGTTGACTTTATCTCGGTTCCATCTAATTCCATTCTGGGCGTAATTGATTGTGATCTCTTCATTATCATTATTTTCAATTTCTTCAGGTACCTGTGTTTCATTCTTATCATCATTTAAGCCCATCAACTCTTCTCTAGTCGATAATCCTCGATTTGACCATTTTTATTATTTGCTCCTTTTCTTTTCCGAGAATTTTTATCTTTGGAACTCGAGGGCCTACCACGTTTTATCTGTGGCTCAGGCTTAATATTATGTTCTGCAGGAACATCAATTTTTGCAGGAGCATTAACAGCTGGTATATGTGACTTAGTCACTTTCTTTGGGTCACTAAAGTTGTCTGGCAATTGGTTCGCTAAGCTTTGTAAATGAAGTATTTTCTGAACTGTTCACATTCTTTCGTTCGAGGATCATAATGATTTAGCGATAATTCATTCCAACTAATATTCCTTTCCAGCTGTTTCTTTTCTCCCGCTAATGTCGGAAAATTTGTTTCGTCAAGGTGACAACCGGCACATCTAACCGTGAACAAATCTCCCATTAAAGGTTCTAAATATTTTATTATCGATGGAGATTCAATCAGACATATATTCCCAACCCCCTTTGAGATCCATCTTTGTGCGTTGTGATGGCGCAACTGGAACATATACCGCACATCCAAAAATTCTTAGATGGGAAATATCTGGTTCCTGACCATAAACCATTTGCAACGGGGAGATATCATGGTAACTTGTTGGCCTGGTGCGAATTAGTGCTGCTGCATGTAATATTGCATGTCCCCAACACGACGAGGGAAGATTCGCTTTCATTAATAATGGTCTTGCAATTAATTGCAGGCATTTAATTAATGATTCTGCAAGACTGTTTTGTGTATGAACATGTGGCACGAGATGTTCAACATCAATTTCAATAGACATACAATAATCATGAAATGACTTGGTGGTAAATTCACCCGCATTATCGTATTTTCTTTGTCAGATAATATGGAAAATGTGCTCTTAAACGAATCAACTGAGCAAGTAATCTCGCAAATGCCACGTTCCTCGTAGATAATAAACATACATGGGACCATCTACTTGAAGTATCAATTAACACCATAAAATATTTAAATGGTCCACATGATGGATGTATCGGCCCACAAATATCACATGTATACGTTCTAAAAATACAATAAATTCATTCTTTACTTTCATTTGTGATGGTCGAATCAAGCAGCACATGCTAATTCATTAGAAAAAATCCTCTGGTTTTTTATCGAATGTCCACGTGAATTTTCAATTATTCTTCGTATCATAGTTGAATCGGAATGGCCCAATCGGTCATGCCAAACATTAAATATACTGTCATCAGTAGACTTCTGGTTTACGATAGCATACGATTCAATTATTCTCAGATATGTATAGTATAACCCAGACTCGAATGAAGGTAATATTTCCATAATTCTTTTATCATTCGAAATTACCTTTGTGATATATAAATGTTCAACACCTCCATTTATCGTTGTCCCAACATGATATCCATTATGTCGAATAGCTTAAAGCTTTACAGATTTCTTTGTGACTCATGAGAATATAAGGCCTTTCAATAACCAATTTGGTTCCTCTGGGTAATAAAAAACTAGCTCTTCCGGAGCCTTTAATTATATTTGTGCTACCCAATATAGTGATAACACTAGCTTCTTTCATATCGAGATGGTCAAAGTATTTCTTATTCTTCAGAATCGTATGAGTCGTTGTACAGTCTGCAAGACATATTTCTCCATTGCACATGCCCATATCCATCAGATAAATCTCCTTTTCATATAAACATATCATAATCATCAATATTTATTTAAGAAACAAAACGATATAATACAAGCACACATATAAGCTTAATCAACCTTAAACACATAAACACACAATATAAAATATATAACAAAGAAAACATTATAGCACATTATTACTCATCTGTGACAAAATCTGCAGCCTCCAAATACGTATTATTTTTATCGATAACAGAAGTAGAGGCAATGTCACCTTGAACAAAATTTGTCTCAATCTTTTTTCCCTTTTGAGCTTGTTGATATAACTCAACAGAATGCTTGGCTGTGCGACAAGTTTTCGACCAATGGCCCAGACCACCGCAACGATAGCATCGTTCATCGTTATCCTTTTGTTCAATATGCCTCTTCTCATCTTTATTATCATAACGTTTCCTCTTTTGGGGAAGATTTTGATGACCACCACGATTGTTATGATAACCACCACTAGTGATGGAACCAGGAATTACAATATAGGGGGTCGAAAAATAAAAAATATCAAGCACTTACAAAAAATCATTCGGTTGTCCTATTTTTATTTGCCAAAGAAATTATTATAACGACAAGGATGAATTACATTAGGTAAAAGTAGGCTTCGGAAGAAGTAGCCTTCGGGGCCCCATATCCTGAAATCTTCGCAAAATTGCTTCATTTTCAACACTTGCAAATATATCCTTCTCGATGTAGCACACCAACAAATCCGAGAGAAAGTCATCACCCATCTTGTTACGTAAATCATGCTTGAGAAATTTCATCGCAGAAAATGTTCTTTCAACAGTAGCTATTGCAACTGCCAAGACCAACGCCAGCTCTAGAAGTTGGTATACTAGATCGTACATCGTACATAGCTCTCCAATGTCTCGAAGTTCTTTAAAAGCCTAATTATTTTTCACATTCGAAATATACCTGTCCAGTTGTATTCCTAAACGACATAAATCAATGTCATCAAAATCTTCTGAATATAACTTGGCAAGTTGGAGTAACCTCTCACGATTAAAATATCGGAATGATTCTCTCGGATCGAGGGATGAAATGCATAGAAGCAACTCTGTGTTCGACTTTGTAAAACGACCGTCCATCTCATTAAAAAGTTGATCAACAACCTAAGATCACATAAAGAAAAAAATATTACATATAAGAAAAAATAGATACCGATAAATAAATAAAATATTGAAATAATATAGGATATACCTGATAAAAAATATCAACTCGAAAACGATGGAGATATGTCTGTGGTTCATTGTCAACTGACCTCCGAACTCGTCCTGGAATTATATCTTCCATAATCGGCACATGTATTTCATTTTGGAACAAAAAGTACTGACTTCGTTCAATAACGAATCAAACCCATTATCTCTGTAATTCCTCAAATCATTCTTCAGATCTTGAATAAGTTGTACCGCATTACCTATATTTTGATTCTTCAACTGCAAGGCTTGAGAAAGGTCACTTGTTCTTCCTAATTGTTGGTCCATTTATTACCAAACAAGGATCAAAAGATTATTAGAAAGATTAAGACCGTATGAAACACCTTTTAGTGTGTGTTTGTGTGTGTGTTTATCGAGAACTGCTTCAAGGAACTTTCTTTTGATCAAACCCTAACAAGGGTGAATATGGGCTTTATATACCACAACTCTTTGGTATATTAAAGCCCAAGTCCAAAACTTCTACAAAATACAAGTTGTCTCCCAAACTACTACAACCCAAGAACAAGAAACAAAGACCCAAAACTTAAATAACTAGAGGACACTACAACTAATTCCTAACAGTCTCCCCCTTAGTGTCCTCGTCCTTTTGTTGATGTCTTTTGAGTCTTCTTTTTCTTGGGGCTTGCCAGCACATCTGGTGTCTTTCGAAGTCCTAAGATATGCTCATATGATCGCAAGGTTCTTCGAAATGATATTCTCTCAGATATGATCTCGATTAGCTTCATGTACTTTACTTGGACTTCTTGGTCTTCATCTTTCAACTTCTTGAGAATATTACCGAGTTTGTTTCGAATGATTAGAAGTGTGCCGTCGCGGTTGTAAATCTCTGATGTCCTCATTAGCCTTTTCTCTCCCTTATAGTTGATATAAACAACTGATGGATCATCATCTTCATTAAATATGTGACCTTCGCCAAAACCTGGGTCTGGAACTTCGAAGGACGGCTTTGTAAGGTTTACCCTCTTCATGTTGCTTTCCACTGCCATTTGGAGGTCATGGGTCGCGTTGAACTTGACTTGGCGCATCAAGAATCGCTTAAGAGCGGCATATCCAACCTTGAGGTCTGGATTCTGAAGCGTTCCAAGAAATCTGTAGCTTCCAACCATCCGAACAATGTCCTCACCTATTAAGTAGGAGAGATCGCCTTCAGTCATTTCTTCGACCGTTCCATCTTCTCGCCGTAACTTGTAGATGGGAAATTCGTAGAAGTCGAGTCGAGCTCGTCGTACTCCGATGATTGCCCTAATTCTGGCTCGTTCCTTCTCTTCACTTCGAAGAGTCTCAACATCAGCTCCTTTCCCTTTCATCCTAAGTCCTCGACGGAGAGAAAGCAAGTACCGAATGGCAGTTGGTCTTGAAAGATGGGTTAATCCTCTGAGTTCCAGTTCATCCAGCTGCTTAATCCTATCCTCTTTCCTCCAGATTCTCCGTCGTATCTCTTCTTGATAGGGAGCAACTACTTTGGCATTCTCCCATGGTAGATTAAGTTCTTCACTTATCTTCGACTTCAGGGGAGGACATTCTTCATCAACGACGTGGTGTTTGAGAAGCTCCGGAAGTTCTGGAATTTCGGCGTCGTAGTCTTCACCTTCCTCAAGCTCATCATCGTCGATAAGGGCAAGGCTTACGTTGGCTTTCATCAGGAAGTATCTGGCATTTTCCATTAAGCCCTTTGCTATGGCGGGGTCCATTGGTTTTGTTATCCAATCCTCGTTGAAAATGTACTTTTCAACAGTGGTGTGAGGATTGTATAACTCTTCGAGGGATAGGATGGGCTCATTGGTAGGAGATGAGGGAGATATTGGAGGGCTTCTTAGATAGTGTGTATCTGATGACGTGGCTTGTTGGGTTGTTTTGGTAGTAGGTCGGGTAGACTTTTTGGTTTGTGAGGGTGTAGGTGTTTTGGTGGTTCGAGTCGCTTGCTGTTGTTGAGGCTGTGGCTCTGGCTGCTTCTCCCCCTCGGGACGACCCTCACCCCCCGGGTCGTCACGCGGCCGATTCGAAGTCTGAGCCTCACCTTGGCATGTGAACGGAAGCTCAAGGCGTCTAAGGACCTCCGCTTCATATTCGCTGCGCTTCGTTGCACTGCGGATTCTGGCGATGACGATATCAATCAGTTCCGTCACAGGAACATTCCACGGACCATCGTCTGGGGCAGTAGATCGATCGGCTTGAGACGGTGCTTGTTCGGGGACGGAGGCTTTGCCCTTGTCTCGAGAAGAACTCCCAATCGCGTTGTACACTTGGGTCATTATGGAATCTTGGAGGTCTTTGGCGAAGTCAGCTAGGCGAGCATTGAGTGTGGCCTCCGTCACGAACGGGGAAAATAACGGGACGGAGTCACGAAGACGTTCCGTCGTCACAACATCACTAGAAGATACTGATGTGCCGCCTGTTTGCACAGGACTGAATGAACCGAAGCCACTAAGGCCAATCGTTGACATCGATGCTGAGACGGGCTCAGATCGATGGCCCAAATCAGCAGCTGGAGTGGTGTTGACCACTGTCGGACTTCCGCTCTGCCCCAGACTAGTAGCTAGTATAGAGACATCGAAGAGCGTTCCGGGCAGGTCACCAAGACCTGACAGTGCAAAAGGAGGTGTATGTGTCCTAGTAAAAGAAGAAAATATAGGTGGTGAGGTTACTAGACTCGTTGTGGACAATGAAAGTGCAGTGTGAGGCGGAGTACTGCGTATTTCAACATCGACCCCCTCAGAGCGAGGAGGAGATGGCTGACGTGGTTCCTCGTGAGAAAGTGAAACAATCGTCTGTTGAGAGACGATTGAGTGGACAGGTGGGGTACTTTGGACCAGATGTCGCGACTTCTACTCGGGGGAGAACAAAGTCATCCCCTGAACCTATGGGATCGGTCCGGATTATTTGCTGACTAGAGGATGGAGGAGGATGATCGTGCTTTTGTTTAGTACGTCGTTCCTTCTTGCTGCTGTTGGCATCCCCTTTCGATTTTCTCTTTTGTTTTTGTTTTGGAGATGCGGGGCGTCCTAGACCTATACTTGGTTGTCGGGGTTGGCTAGTCCCGGGGTTAGATTCAACTGGGTTCTGTTGAATCGTGGGGATATCTTCTAGATTGTTGGCTCGCAGATAGGCTTGTAGCATGGGATCTGCTTTGTCGAGGAGTTGAAGGAGGTGTTCCCCCAATAGCATGGCGTCTTCATCGAATTTCGACTTTGTCTTGGTGGATTGTATTTTGCCGAGCTTGGGTATGTCATAGCCTTCGAGTTGGGGACGACGTTCGATTTCTGGGTGAAGGTCGATGAAGTGTTGAACCAGGATGGGAAACCATCTTACGTAAGGGAGGACTCTTGTGGAGCTGAATTTTCGTCTTCGAGTTGATCAACAAGGTCAGACCATATTAGTTGGGCGATATCGTAGTTTTTGTTGAAAACTATGCCGTGGAAGATCAACATGATATGGCGGTTGCAGTGGTCTGATCCGGTGTGCTTAGGGGATAGGCACTTGTTGACGAGTAAGAATAGCGTCCGCCAGGGTCGAGGTATGTCTTTGGCGCAAAAATCTGGGAGATGAATGGATTTCTGGGCATTGGGCTTGTATCCCATGAAGAGGAAGTCGGCAATCAAATGATCAGAAGTCGGATGTTTATCATAAATGAGTGGGGTTGGTAGGTTCAGTTGGGAGCGTATTATAGCGGGGGTCAGGACGACAATGGTGTTGTCAATTTGGGCAGAGAGACGGATTGGTTGTGGGTTGTCGGTTGGATTTTGGAGCGAGGACCAAAATTGTTGTACGTAGACTTCGGGGACACGCTCTATTTTACTAAAGGCATTGTTGAGAGGATGGTTTTGAAGAATTTTGAGGATGATAGGATCGGGACATTGATTTTCAAAATCCAACTGGACGTTATTGGGAAGCCTTTGAGCCCAGTCTTTAGATGGGAAAACTTCGTCAATTTCGCGCACCATAGTGATCAATCTGTAGAGAAAGAATGCAAATATTAGTAAGATAATCTTTTTTTTTATTGTTCACAAGAATTAGAAATTAAAATTTCTAAGTTCCGCAAAGTTATGGAATCAGTTATTGAACTTACGATGAGACAGATTTAAGATGATGAGAGTTAATCGCACAATTGAGACAGATTTCGCGCACTATACAATAATGTTAGCCATATAATTTGGCCGAAAGTTGAACGATTTACTTTCAATCAGGTAGCTTTTAGTGAAAATTCGCACAATATGTTTACGGGACTTAGAAAATTTCAAGATCTTGTCTTGTATGATAATCGGACGATTTAATGATTAAGTGAAGCATTCAATCGGACAAATTCAATCTGCCAACTTAGATGCAATCGGGCGATTTAAGATTGAAGTTTGAAATCGGGCAATTTAGAGTCGATTGAGAGTCAAATCGAGCGATTGAGTCAAATCGGGCGATTGGATCAAATCGGGCGATTAAAATCGGGCAATTGTAAGTAGACACAGGCTATTGAAATTGAAATTGAACTTGTAAGTAGAAAATCAATTTTCGGGCGATTGTGGGACAGCTGTGACAATACATACGAAATCGGCCGATTAAAACAAATCGGGCGATTTAGGAAGGAATTCGACTTTTGAATTTGAGTGTAAAATCGAGCGATTAAAGACAGTTTGTCCTAAACAGCTGAGAACCGAAAATCAGGCGAAATTAGTTTGAAATGCAAGAGCGACTGTGAGCCCGAAGTAATTAGAAATCACAAAAACAAGCTAAGCAAAGCAAATAATTGATATAAAGATCACTTCAGTAACTGGCGAACCAAGTTTGAAACGCAAGAGCGAATGTGAGCCAGATGTACTCAGAAATCACGAAATCAAGCTAAGCGAAACGGATAATTGATATTAAGATCATCTCAGTAACCACATAGAATAGAAATTTGCATATTCAAAGCAATGAAATGAAGGTTACATATGGACGAACTCGTAAACCCTAAACTAACAGCTCTGAGAAAAAAATCGAACCAATCCTTGCAGATGCAGTGAGTGCGCTTCCGTAGATAGGTCGGAATTTCCAGAAAGATGCAAGGAGAGGGATTTGTGAGCTTGAGCGATGTAGGTATTTCAAGATTTGAGAGAGATCTAAAGGCGTTAATCGTGTAAATTTGGGAAAACAGTGAGTAATCGGGCGATTTTAAAATTTATATGAAGGAAGGTTACTGTAGCGGAGTGGCCGATATAGAATTCGGGCGATAGAAATCGGGCTATATAGAAATCGCCGATATTAATTCTTTAGCTGAATGGCACTGTTAGAATAATCGGACGATTTTGAGAAATCGGCCGAATTGAGATATATATTAGGGAGACTTACTGTGGCGGAATGACTGTTTTAGAAATCGGACGTCTAATAAATTGCCGAATGACAAATCAGGCGATGTCAGGAAATTTTGTTGCATCAGCCAATTTTAGGAGATCGGACGATTCTTGTGTTTGCCCAGATAAATTGGAAATTGCATAAATTAGCTTTGAGGAATATCGAGGATATCAAGATGTTCAATCAATCTATGATACTAGGCACCAAAATTTAATATCGAATCACCGAGTTTTCCAAGATCGATTTCTGTGAGACAGAATCCGATAAACGACAAAGAAAACATCGTTTTCGTTCGCGGCGCTAAGCCCTCAAGTCAAAAGTTCATCTGTATCATTGATTGTGTCCTCCGGACGAACGATTTTGTTGTTGAGTTTGTGCCTATAAATAGGTCCGATTGAAGAAACATGGTAAGTCCGTAAATTATTCAATCGAACGAATCGAGTTCCTAAATATGAACTGGAATCAGCAGCGAGACCAAGAAAAGAACAGGGAGCACGTAGAGTTAGTGCGTCGCTTCAGTCACAATCTGGATATGTTAGTACTGGAGATTGTACTTCTTATGTGCTTGTTCATCGTTTTTATGGCAATTCTGTTTTGGGTTCTAACCCGCCGTACAGGCTTTTGAGACCTTGGTACGCATTTCAAGTGATATTCATAGTTTTCCTTGTCGGAGTGATTTGGTATCTTGAAGATGTTTTGCGTATTTGAGTTGTAATAGCGTTGGAGTGATTTGGTATTTTGAAGATGTTTTGCGTATTTGAGTTGTAATAGCGTTGGAGTGATTTGGTATTTTGAAAATGTTTTGCGTATTTGAGTTGTAAGAGCGTTTTTCGCTTATTGAAGGGTGTACTGTGAAAACAACTACTCCCCCTCAATCTGTATATATCATTAACACGCTCCCCCTAGATTCGAGTAATTCCTGCAAAAACTCCCCCTCAAACTAAGCATATATGCATATAATTAAGTGCTCCCTTAAACCAAATATTATTAATAAATTTTTTTTTAATGTATTATTTATTGTATATGTATATATATATATATATTTTTTTTAAGTAAGAGAAACAAATATGTGCACAAAAAAAATCGTGGAGGTAGATCACCTAAGATTCACGATTCAGCATTCCTAACTCAGTTACAAGGAAATGGAATCGTGTTTCATCCAAGGCCTTCGTAAATAAGTCGGCCAACTGAACCTCCGTATTTACGAAGTACATGGCAATTTTGCCCTTCTCCACATGGTCTTTTATAAAGTGATACCTAAGATCTATGTGCTTTGTGCGAGAATGGTGAACAGGGTTGCAAGTAATGGCTATGGCGCTCTTTGAGTCGCTATATATAGGAATATTATTGAAATCAAACCCGTAATCATGTAGTTGCGGTCGCAACCACAGAATTTGAGAGCAGCAACTCGCCGCAGCGACATGCTCTGCCTCGGCGGTGGATGTGGATACACAGTTTTGCTTCTTAGATGACCAACTTACTAGTTTGTCACCTAAGAATTGTAGTCCTCCTGATGTACTTTTCCTGTCCATCTTACATCCTGGAAAATCCGCGTCAGTATAACCAAGTAATTGAAAATTTGAGTTCTTAGGATACCATAGTCCAAGTGTTGGGGTTCCTTTGAGATACTTCATTATTCTCTTCACAGCTAGCATGTGTGACTCCTTTGGATTGGCTTGGAACCGAGCGCATAGACATGTGGCGAAAACAATGTCGGGTCTGCTGGCTGTGAGATACATGAGTGATCCGATAATTCCCCGATATGTGGTTGGATTGACTGGCTTTCCATCTGGGTCTGAGTCAAGCTTACAGGAAGGAGACATTGGGGTGTTCTTCGTAGTTGAATTATCCAAGTTGTACTTCTTGAGTATGTCGTGGATGTACTTTGATTGGTTAATAAAGATGCCTTCTGACAGTTGTTTAACTTGAAGTCCAAGAAAAAAATTGAGTTCTCCCATCATGCTCATTTCGAATTTCGTCTTCATTAAATTGCCAAATTCTTTGCACAATCTTGGATTGGGGGACCCAAAGATAATATCATCAACATATATTTGAACGAGGAGAATCCCTGAATTGTGTCTTTTAATGAAAAGTGTCGTGTCAATCTTTCCTTTCGTGAACCCTGATTTAATCAGAAAATCTGAGTGCCTCGTACCAAGCACGTGGGGCTTGTTTTAGTCCATATAGAGCTTTCTCCAGAAAGTACACATGTTCAGGATGATTTTCACTCACAAAGCCTGCAGGTTGAGCTACATAAACTTCTTCTTTCAGTACCCCGTTAAGGAAGGCTGTCTTGACATCCATCTGGTAAACAGTGAAGTTTTTGTGAGCAGCATACGCAAGAAATAGTCGGATGGCCTCAATTCGAGCAACTGGGGCGAATGTTTCGTCGTAGTCAATTCCTTCTTGTTGATTGTAGCCTTTTGCTACCAATCGGGCGTTGTTCCGAATGACAATTCCATCTTCATCTCTTTTGTTTTTGAAGACCCACTTGGTTCCTATAATTGTTTTTCCTTGTGGTCTTGGGACTAATTTCCACACTTGGAGTCGCTCAAATTGATTGATTTCTTCATGCATAGCTTGTATCCAGTCTGGATCAGCTAATGCATCTTCAATCTTACTTGGTTCGCTTTGACTTAGAAAGCATGCATATAAATTCTCGTTTATTGTTGAGGAGCGTGTGCGTATTCCTTGATTTGGGTCTCCGATAATTTGTGAAGTTGGGTGAGCTCTAGTCCATTTCCTTGTGTGTGGAAGTGGTTGACTCAAATCCTCATGGTCAAGTTCCTCACTAGGTTCAGCTTCGTTGGTACTAGAGATTTCAATGAGAGTTTGATCTTCGTTACCTGAATTATCCGATGGAACATTCCCTGCATCTTCATTGTAGATTTGCTGAGGATTAGTTGGGAGCTGAGGTGGGGTACTTGAAGTCATCTCATCAGCCTCTGTTGAAGTGTGTATAGATGGAACTGTTGTATCATTTATTTGTGGGCGAGGGCATACATATAGCTGATCAAATAGGAGATTTAGTTCGTCTTCATTAAATGTCTGTGAAGTAGATGATCCTTCTTCGGTTGAAGAGTGACGTTGATCTTCAGTCAATACTCTTAAGACTCCAGATTGTGGACTTATCTGTTCAGCAGCAATAGATGGCGCTTCATCGAACGTAATATTTGCACTTTCCATAACGGCTCGTTTTTGTGGCAGGTAGACTCTGTATGCTTTGGACTCAGCAGAGTATCCAATGAATATCCCTTCGACTGCTTTAGGATCGAATTTTCCTCGATCTTCTCTATCATTTAGAACGAAGCATTTGCAGCCAAATACTCGAAGAAACCTGATGTTTGGTATTCTTTTGTTGATGAGCTCGTAAGGAGTTTTTCCGAATCTTTTATGAATGCTAGTTCTGTTCTGAGTGAAACACGCTGTGTTCACTGCTTCGGCCCAGAGAAAATGAGGAAGTTTCGATTGTATTAGCATTATACGAGCTGCTTCAACTAGAGTACGATTCTTTCTTTCCACAACTCCATTCTGTTGGGGTGTCCTCGCTGCTGCGAATTGCTGAGTGATTCCGAGTGATGAATAGAAATTGTCAAGCAATTGATTCTTGAGTTCAGTACCATTGTCAGTTCGAATCACTTGAACATTGAATTCCAGTGAGTTCTGAGTTTTCCTCACAAAATCTATGATCAAGTCGGGCGTCTCATCTTTTGTCCTAAGGTATCTAGTCCACGTATATCGAGAGAAATCATCCACTATTACCAGAACGTATTTTTGTCCGTTGATGCTTTGTACTCTCATAGGTCCACACAGATCCATGTGCAGTAGTTCTAGTGGTCGGGACGTTGAAGCTACGAGCTTTGCCTTGTGTGGTGCTCTTCTCATTTTCCCCAATTCGCATGCACTGCAGAGATGTTCCTTGTGATATTTCAAGGCTGGTAATCCACTCACTAGTTTGTCAGTGTGTAGTCTATTCAACGTTTTGATGTTGAGGTGGGAAAGTCTTTGATGCCAAAGATCACTTTGTTGAATTGAGTTCTTTGTCATGAGACACAGTTTGGACGAGGGTCAAATAGTTTTCAAATCGATGGTATAAAGATTTGTCTTCCTCGTTCCAGTTAGAAGGTCTCGACCATGCTTATCAGTAATACTGCAACCTTCAGCATGAAATTGAACCTTTAGTTGTCTGTCACAGAATTGTCCAATGCTGAAGAGATTATGACTGAGACCCTCAACATATGAAACCCCCTTGATCGTCAGGTTATCATGAATTAGATCGCCATGTCCTAAGATAGGAGCCGCGTGGTTGTTTGCAAAGCGCACATTTCCACCGAATTGTTCGGTGTAGTTACTCAAAAGCTCTTTTCTTCCAGTCATGTGTGTAGAGCAACCAGAATCAAGTATCCACACATGACGGATCTGCAAAAAATAATCAATGAGATTTAGGTACCCATTTAAGGACGGGTCCTCCCTCATTAGTTTTATAGTCTGTGTATGCCTTTCTTATGGGTCTGTTTCTAAGGTCAGTATTAAATTTATCTACAACTCCAGTTGATTGCTTAGGGACCCATATCTTTCTAATTCCAAGAGGATGACAGTGATATGTCCATGCTCTGAGTTGTTGTTTTGGAACCCATATGCTACGCCTTCCTATAGCTTTGACTTTGTTGGCTTGTCCTTGTCTTTTGTCAGATTTGTACTTTGATTTAAGAGAGGATGGTGGTGTTTCCTTTGAAGTACTGACATTGTTAGATTGGTATTTAGCGTTTAAGATAAAAGCATCATCATAGCTAGAATAGTAGGTACGATTCTTAGTAGTCGTTACAGGCTTAAGAAGAATAGACGAAGGTTCAGCAGGATAATTATTAGCACACAATTGACGCCTATTACAAAAATTAGAACTAGATGCTTCAAAATCAACAGGCTGCTTCTTTTTAGAGGAATAAGCGACATCGCTCTTTGGTAGTCTGTCTCCTGTGGTTTTCTTCTTCCCTTTCTTATTTAGAGGATTGCCTGTGAGCACATGCAAGGATGGGTTAGTAAGCTTAGATTTGCCAGATGCAATCTGCTTTCTTTTCTTCCTAGTGTCGATGGGGATGGATATTTGACATTTGGTTAAAGAAATTTGTAGACTTCCTGAAGCTATGCCGATGTCGATTTGAGTCTCTAGAGAGGAAATTATACTTAATAGAATTTTATTCTCTACTTGGAGAGTTATCCTTTCTGACTCTAGAGTTGAGACTGTAGTTCCGCTGCTGTCAATTTGTTTTTCAAGTGAGGAAATTATACTAAGCAGTATTCCATTCTCTATCTGGAACCTTATCCTTTCAGATTCCAAGTTTGATTGCAAGTCTGACATTACTCTGATTTTAGTTGGTATATATGTACTAGAGATATTTGGTTATTCGATACCTACTTCATTAGACGAAGGCGGATAAATAAGTAAGAAGTCATCAGGATTAGATAATGATATTTCCCTCGTCTTGTAACTATCATACAGTTCTTCATAATTAATAGTGATTTCTGCCCAATCCTTCCTATTTCTCTTTTTCTCTTCTAGTGCATCATGCGCAGATGAGCGTGTGAAAGGCATTAGATAAGGCAGATTTAACCCGGAGAAACTAACATCATAAAGAGGTAGTGGTCTCTTTACTATAGAGTTTGGGTTGAAGCCTAATCCTTCATGTGGGTCATAGAATTCTATTTCTCTAGTCTTATCCATGAAGATCGTTCTATCTGATTGTCCTCTCCTAATAAGTAAGTCTTCGAGCTTCTTAATCTTAGCGTACAATTTTGCACGTTCTTTATTTAGGATATCGAACTCGCATGTTTTGTTGATTCGCTCATCGTTGCAGGTTGTCAATTTGTCCTGTAGCTCACTAGTCTGTGTTTTCAAATCTTCTATTTCTAGGTCACCACTATCAACTTTAGACTGTGCTACTTCTAGCAGACATTCTAGGTTGCTATTTTCTCGTAATTGCTTAAGTAGGCATGCATAATTATTGTCAAACCGAGCTTGTAAGTCATTTACCTTTGATTCAGATTCAGATAGGTTAGCTCTCAAGTCAACTAAGCAAGTTTCTAATCTACATACTTCTTCACGGGTCGTATCTAGGATTTCTAATGAGTTAAATAACTTCACTTCTGTTGACCTGAGGTATTTAAGTTCATTTTGAAGGATAATGTTTTTTCTTGAAGTTCAGAATACAGTCTTAGGTTAAGAGTTTCTACCTCCTTTCCGGAAGATAGCTCCTTGTCTTCAGTATCAGCATTGGCTTCCATGTTCTTTTGCTCAGAGTCATATTCTTCCACTAGAGCCATCAGGGCTATCTTCTCTGTCTCACTTTCAGATGTATCGTCTAGCCAGTGATCCTGTTCAGCCATCAATGCGGTTCCAGATTTCTTCTGCTTGAGCAGTTGAAGTTTTCTGGTGTAGTACTCTTCATCCTTTTTCTTGGGAAGGTAACAGTCTCTAGCGAAGTGCCCAGGCTTTCCACAATTGAAGCATTTGCTAGGCTCAGAGTCATTCCTAGTATCAGGTTGTTGAAAAGGTTTTGGCGGCGGTTTGGAACTTGATGAGACTCTCTGACGATTGACCGATGATGATGATTTTTTGAAATATTGTTTTGCCATTCTTTTCGTTATAAAAGCCACGTGCTTCTCGAAATCTTTGAATTCGGGGTCTGATTCTGACTCAGAGTCTTCACTTTCTAATGGACTGGAAGACTTAACAGACTTACTCCTTGCAGCTTTTGCACTTTTCTTAAGATTAGTCTCTGTCACTAGGGCAACGGTGTCCATGATTGCTTTACCTTTCTTCTCTCCGATCGTTTCATAAACATCGTCATTGTGCTGCTCCAGACTTTCGTAAACACTGTGAATATCAATCTGATCTAGGTCCTTGTTAAGCCTGAAGTGTGTGGTGACTTTCTTCCATTCTGGAGGTAGGGAGGTAAGAAATTTGACATTGAGTTCCATGTTAGTTTTTATGATGTTTATCTTCCTTAATTCGTTTACGAGGACCATGAACCTGTTGTAGATCTCGCTGATTTGCTCATCAGGCTTAGCCTTGAATGAATCGTATGCTGCAAGGGTGTTGGCTTTCTTGGCTCTTAGTCCACTCTCTGTTCCTTGCATTAATTTTGCAATCTCATCCCACATTGCTTTAGCAGTTGGAAAGCTATCCACATGAATCAGTATGTCATTAGGTAAGGCTTGCATCAAATAATTTCTTGCGAGAAGATCTGCTTTAGCTCGTTTCTTTTCTGCATCATTGTATTGTGCTGGAGTTTTGAGTATTGTGCTCTCTTGAACTGCTGGGGTGACGGTGTTGTCACCACGGACTGTGACCCAGAATTGTTGTGGTCCATTCTCAATAGAATCAATGATGTCTTCGCCATTGTCCTTTATTTCAAGAAAGTTCAGGAATCTGCTTCTCCAGACTCCGAAGTCTCCGCGCCTCAGAACTGGAACACGGATGTCGCTTCCCATGGCTAAGGAATCCATTTGTTGTTTGGTAGTGATCGTTACGTGGAAGTGATCTGCGAAATGAAATGTTAGTCTCGAATAATTTTAGTCAAGTTTGAAAGAAAAGAAATAAGAATAATATTAAGTGTTCTTATTTTATTTATTTATAATATGGTGGTTGTTGCAAAAAGAATAATCAAGACTAGTCGGTTTTACTTCAAACTTTTGGTTCTTGCAACTCTTGTTAAGAAAATAAATCGGACGATTTCAGTTTTAAATTGATCGGACAGGTTAAGAGCTGGAACGGGACAGCACAGATCCTAAATGTGAAAATTGAGTGACTTGATGTTGATTTAAATCGGGCAACTCAACAGATTTACTTGGATAGGTTGGGTCAGAAACTGAAATCAGACGAGATATGTTTCGGGCGAGTCTTAAAAGGATTTGATTCGAGTAACTTTAGTTAAAAAGAGAAATCGGACGATTTGAAACTTATTACTAAGAGATTTAAATCGGACGATTTGTGGTAAGGGAAGAATGTGACAATCGGACAATTTGAGCGAAATCGTGTAAGGTTAAATCGAACGATTTATTTTAATCGGATGATTTATCAAATCGGGCGATTTGACTCAAACTACCAATTAGTGTTTTGAAGAGAATTCATGTTCGCTACAGTGAAATCGGGCGATTCTGTGGAATCATACGATTTCCTCTTGCAGGAAGGAAGGAAATCGGGCGATTTAGTCTTAGAGACTGGAAATCGCCGAGGCTTAAATCGAGCGATTGTGGTGCAATCGACCGATTTTCCCTTATATGATAGGAATCGGGCGATTCCTGCGAAATTAAAGTATCTCCATCGAATCCTTCAAAATTCAAGAAGCTGTGTGAAAAATCTACCCGAAAGTGAAGAACAGACCCAGAAAAAATAAATTTCAGACTCGATTTTCTGGTTTCAAAACAACTCAAACTTGACTATAATCTATGTGAAAGAACAGAAATGCACTCATTAACGATTTTCCTCACCAAAAGATAAAAAAAACGATTTAAAAGGCACATAAATGAAAAATCGAAAATGGATTTTGAGCAAGGTTCTTTCAAATCTTTTCAGAATTGAACAAAACTGGATTCAAATTGATGAGATCGATCCACGTTTGGCTCTGATACCACTTGTTGGTCCATTTATTACCAAACAAGGATCAAAAGATTATTAGAAAGATTAAGACCGTATGAAGCACCTTTTAGTGTGTGTTTGTGTGTGTGTTTATCGAGAACTGCTTCAAGGAACTTTCTTTTGATCAAACCCTAACAAGGGTGAATATGGGCTTTATATACCACAACTCTTTGGTATATTAAAGCCCAAGTCCAAAAGTTCTACAAAATACAAGTTGTCTCCCCAAACTACTACAACCCAAGAACAAGAAACAAAGACCCAAAACTTAAATAACTAGAGGACACTACAACTAATTCCTAACACTAATAAACTGAACATTAAATGAGCAACAAATGAAAATTCATATGTTTCCATTTTCTCTGCCAAACTTAAAGCGGTTCCTCGACTTTTAGAATCAGTGCCATCTCTAGACAAAGCAATAAGTACTTCCCTCAGCGGCTTCCACAACTCTAAAAGTCTCTGAATTGTCTTAAAATGGGAGCCCCAACGAGTATCGCCCGGCCGAGCTAAACTTATTTCTTGATTTTTTTTCCCTTCCCGGTTGAAATTTCACCCATCTCTAGGCGTTTAACATACTCATCGTGTTGTTTTTGTCGAATGACGTCTTTTCTTTTGCAGGAACCTCCAGTAATGTTAACAATCATACCAAGATAATCAAAAAAGTTTCTCACGCTTGCATGTTCCGTTGATGTAGCTACAACTACCAACTGTAATTGGTGGGCAAAGCAATGAATATAAAATGCGCACCTGTGTTCATCTAAGATTTTTTTCTTCAGTCCATTAAGCTCGCCCCCCATATTGGATGCTCCATCGTAGCCTTGACCTCGTAGTTTAAATAGTGATAATCCAAGTTTTGCAAATAAATTCTCTATAGCACTTTTCATAGATGACGCGCAAGTGTCACTAACATGCACAATTGCAAGAAATCGTTCGATCACTTCCCCATGATCATTCACATACCTCAAAACAATTGACATTTGCTCCTTTATAGAACTATCGCGAGCTTCATCAATCAAAAGAGAAAAGAATTTTTCTCTCATCTCAGTCACGATTATGTTCTCACCTCCGTTGCACAAGCATTAACAATTTCCTTTTGAACTTTCGGATAAGTCAACTGGTGATTTCCCGGAACATTATATTTCATCACCCTATTAACTTCATGGTTACGCTCAGAAAACCATTTGATGAGTTCAAGAAAATTACCCCGATTTTTTGAACTTGCGGACTCATCATTTCCACGGAAAGCCAAACCTTGATTTACAAGAAATCGGATCACATCAAGTACCGCTGTCAACCGAATACGATAATCGACTTCACTTTGTTTATTTTGTCGTGACAACATATAATCCAAATTATTTCTTCGGTTTTTGAATGACTCCAACTGAACTCTAGCATGGTTGTGCTTACTGTCATTAGTTCCTTCATGATCACGGAACTTTTCTAACGCCTTTTTCCAATTTTTGAAACCATGCACCGTAAATACATCATCCCCGTTTTTACTACCAGTAGGAAACAAAAAGCACCATAAACAAAATGCAGCGTCTTTCGATGTACTATATTCAAGCCAACTAAATTGGTTGTACCATGTTTCCTTAAATTTTCTCATGCATCCACTAATATCTGTTCGAGGAAAATTTTTACCTCTTGGTTGACAAGGACCTTTCGCCAAGTATCTTCTCCTTACTTCCTCTCGAATATTAACAGAATATTCGCTAATTGACTTACGTAAAGCAGGATTGCCATCATCTTCGGATAATTCAATTTCTTCTCTAGCCCTTTTACAACGAATTTCTCTTGTATTCACATCGTCTGACGATGATTCAATGTCTTTCGATTTCTTCCGGAAAAAATTTTCAATAGAAGAATTTCTGTAAAAGAAAAAAAAAAGTTAATCCCTACATAAATTGATAAGATGGACAGGAAGTAGATTGCGAAACTGGACAAGAATTAGTTTGCGAAAAAAAAATATATTACTTGGTTGTACCGGACGCCATGTTTGCAATAGCACTAAACGAGAGAATTGATATGTTGAGCTTACTTAATGATAATGATAAGGGTTTTGTTTGTATTTAATTAAGTGGTCAAAAGAAAAAGAAGTCAATACTTAACAAAATTCGTTAATATAGCCAAGTAATAAAAGCCCAATATTTATTTCATTTTTAGAATTGTTGGCCCAATTAAAAGTAAGCCCAATTAGAATTAGAAATCTCAAACGTTGTTATTCTTCTTCTTCCTCCTTTGTTCCAGCGGCTCAAAACCCTAAAAAATACAGTACAGCCATGGCGACCCAAATTAACAGCTTTATCATATATCCTTCTGACGGCAGCCGCCGGGGGGTCGGCCGACCCCCCTGACCCCCCGTGATTCCGTCCCTGACCACCACGGAAGTGCCGATAACCACCACCATAGTATCATCGGCCACGACCTCGGCCTTGACCACGGCCGCGTCCGCGACCGTGATATCCGCCACGTCCACGTCCACGACCATTACCTCGATTATCATTATTATTTTGTCTGACTGCATTCGCTTTAGGGAGCGCAGCCGCACCGGCTGGTCAGGATTCATGGTTTTTCATCAGAAGTTCGTTGTTTTGTTCAGCCAACAATAAAACATATATTAGTTCTGCATATCTTTTAATTTTCCTTTCACTATATTGTTGCTGTAACACTACATTCGACGGATGGAGAGTGGTGAATGTTTTTTTGAGCTTATCATCGTCAGTGATCGCTTCTCCACATAATTTCAATGTAGAAGTAATTCTATGAACTGCAGAGTTATATTCATTCACTGATTAAAATCTTGCAGTCGTAAATTTATCCACTCGTACCTTGCTCTCGGCAGGATAACAGTTGTCAGGTGGTCGTATCGTTCTTTCAAACTTTTCCACAACTCAGCCAGATCCTTTTCGTTTAAGTATTCAGTTTTTAGACTTTCATGAATGTGGTGGCGAAGAAATATCAAGACTTATGCCTTATCCTGAGGAGTGGTGGATATTATTGCGCCACTGGCGCTGGTTGCGCCTGCGTTCTGATTTGTTGTGGTTTTCGCAGCGATAATAGTGTCACCTAAACCTTTGGCTTTCAGGTGAATTTCGGCATCTAGTGCCCAAGATAAATAGTTCTTGCCGTTGATATCAAGTGCAACAAAATCGAGGCTTGCCGAGTTCGTCATATTACTATAAAATACAAAACAATAAAAAGACACAACAAAATATTAAAAGAGATTAACTACTCTTCTTTAATATCCTCGTTAGTTTCTTCTTTAGTATCTTCTTTTGAAAATTTTTTTATGAAAAACATTACCAACATCCAAATAAGTGCCCACGTAATAATAATACACATAAGCAAATGTTCTTCAAGCATCAAATAGAGCAACATCCTTCAAAATAAAATATATTTTAGTGACATGATTCTATAAAATTTAAAATCAAATAAGTTAATAGATAAAATTATAATGTAACGAAATATATTCAAGAATATAAATAAAAATTATTTTTAAATTATTTTGTAAAACTCGCTAAAAATATTTTCACATGCTACGATAGAGAATCAAAATCTGGATCTCATCACATTAAAAAAAGGGAAGTTGTATACCACAATTAAACCAACGATTGGTATAAAATAAAATTACGGTACCTCGACAAATTGAAGAACTTCGAAAGACGTTGATTCGACGGTGAAAGTTGATCTCTACGACGGAGGTTGATCTTAACGATGGAGCATGATCGTGCTGATAACGTGTTATGAAATATTTATTATGATTCATATTATATTAAGATTATTTTATATATATTATGATTATTTTGATAATAATATAATGAGAGAATTTAGAGGGAGGTAATATAATTTCTATACTCTTGATATATTTACAATGTAACTCAAAACACCTATTTATACTAAATTCATACACTAAAATATAATTTATTCATCTATACAACTCATACAAAAATACAATCTTTTTATACACCTCATCTTATAATTCATGAGTCATTAATATTCCAAAAACATCCACATTTAATCACACAATTTTGATGATTCGTTGTGATGAATCATGATTTATTCATAATAAATCACTCTTTATTATAACTCTTTTTTCAATAGTTCACTTGACTTGGTATCTATTCTATTATATAAAGGGGGTGTGGTGGCTATAATCTGCTAAATTTGGTATGTTACTTATTTGCAATTTACTCCTCTCTTTGTTAACTAATTACTTTAATAAATTTTATATTACTTTTAGAGTTTTTATTTGTTATACTTATACCATACACATTATTTTGTTTATATAGTTATTATATTTTATAAATTAAACATTACAAATAATGAATCTTAAAAGTAAAAGTAACATAAATATAATTATATTCTAAGCACACGCATAGAGCGTGCGAAAACGTACTAGTTTTTCATAAATCGGTAAAACCATTTTTGAAGTGTTTGACTAACTTGTCAGTATAGTACCATTTCCCATAACCCGACAACACGATTTGTAATATTTTTCATAATTAAATAAGATAATATATTATAGCAAAATAATTATTGGAAAAGCCAAGCAAATTGAAGACAACGTAACCCAAAAGCGGTTTATTCCGTTAGGTACATAGCAAGTTAAAATAAACCCCAACATGAAGCGAAATGTATAGCATAAATCAGGAAAAAAATCCCCCCATAAATAAATAAAAGAATATTAATAAAGCAAAAAAACAAAGCCTCTCAAGTTTGACCAGCGGAAGCCTTCGCTCGCTCGCTAGCTCTATATACGCACATACATACATACACTCAAGTCATGGAACATTCATCTCTCTTTCCACTCATACATAACCCTTTCTCACCTATAACTCGATAGATTTCTCGCTTCAAAAACCTAACAACAAAGGATCGAAGAAATGGGATTTTCCAAAGAAGAGAAGGCGATAGAGAAAATAGTGATATTATCGGTTCCGAGATGGATAAAAGCTGTGTTTTTCCTCGTCACCATGGTCATCTCTCTGCTCTTATTCTCAGCCCCTGTTCTTCTAATCATCGCCGATGCTCTGCTACCTTCGACTCTGCTATCGGCTTCCCTCCGCCGACCATCTCCGCCGACGCCGGAGACGATTCTCTCCCACCTCCGAAACTACGACTTCCGCTATTCCCTCGTCGATATTCCCTTGGTCTCACTGATTCGATCTTCTATCATACTATATAAGCAGATAGATCTACAGATGTGCTTCTCTTCATCCTCTGTTTCTTGAAGTTTTTTACTATTATTTGCAGGCGTTTACAGCTTCTGCGACGGTCCTAGGCTGTCGAACGGGCCGTACTTGGCGGTGGCGACGGCTTGCTTGGCGTCGTCGCTGGTGTTTGTGTCGTTGAAGGTGGTGGTTACGATGAGCTCGCTGCGTGAAGGCCACGCGCTCACGGCGGTGGAAGCTGCCCTGTTTTTATCGTCGCTTGTTTTGGCCGCTGGGCACATAATCGTGGCTTATCGGACGAGATGTAGAGAGAGGAGAAAGCTTTTGGTCTACAAAATCGACGTTGAAGCAGTAAGTCAAAGTCAAACCTCATTCCCCTTCATTGCTTTCGGTGCTTCCTTGCTTTGTTCGTTGTTTTGAATTTTAATTTCATTTAGATATATATTTTTTAAATAAAAAGGATATTTTTGCAAAGTGGCCAAGTAACGTGATGGTGGGTGGGACCCAATGTTTGAACCTATTTTGGCCTTATGCACGCGATTTTTCCTTCACATTATGGTATAGTTGCAACGTCAAGATTTTGAAATGAATTGTATGTCTCACTATATTTTGCCATTAATGTAGCTTTAAATATATATAAATTTTATGCACGCAACCTAATTATGTCACACAATGGTTGCATTGCAGGTCACGGCATTCAAGAATGGGTTTCCAAGATATCAAAAATCATAACAAGAAGGGAGAACAAAGTGACGAAAAATAAAAGTAGATATACATTCTCTTTGTTCTTTGCGTCATCTTCCCTGTTTCAGGTAATTTATTTGTACACCAACTGATCATAAAATCCTTCATTTTGCAAAGTTCCGAGCTTGTCAGATTTAAATTAAATTCTGTAATAATAATAATTCAAACCTATTAATTTTATTTTATTTTCTTACTGTGAAGGTTTATTGAAGGACGATCTGCAGCCGGGATTGTGGTCTAGAGGCGTGCAGTATACATAAATTATACGCAAATTTTTGTGTAGATATATACAGATACATTGTAAATATTTATGTGTATATGTTATGGAATATGGATTATCCGTGCGGTCATACCACGCAGTTCTCTTGAAAACTAGTAACTTTGTTTTTACTCGATGTCGTGCTGATCAATATATAAACTGCGATAAAATATCTTAATAGACGTAAAGTTGATAATAAACATAACGAGCATTAAGAGGTTGTAAACATGGAGTCAAATACTTTATTAAAACTAACCTTAAATGAATAAAATTCTTATTCCTTCGAAGTATAGGGGGATGGGGTTGTATGTTGCTTAGTCAGTCTTCGAAATTTGGGTTCAAACTATAAGAAACGAATATTTGGGGACGTAATAATATAAGACCCGCCGTCGTCATTAATTCGACTCTTGTTATCATTTCAAGTTTTGCAGTTCATACGTCGACATAATGGAGACAGATATATAAAACAGATAATGGCCAAGAACAGATAGGACATGCACTTCCAAACTTTTCTTACACAATATGTTCATAAGCACTGTCTACCTAAAGATATAATACATTTGTCATAAAACGTAGATAATCATGCATCTAACCACTGTATGGTTGGATATAACAACAAATATCTGATGCCAAGTTTTAATATAATAAAGTATACTACAAAGCCACTATTAAAAATAAAACTCTAAACCCTTTTTTTCACAAGATAAATAAAATATTCTTCAAATAATTGAATTGGATGGTTGGGCTATTTATTCATCATATTCTTATATAACCTTTTTGTGCTGGCATTTAGTATACATTATTTTTGCCATGATAATGGCATTTAATATTGAATGAATTAGCCATAATGAATTTATTTGAGGACCTCCCAACCAACAACTCGATTAAAACGGGGATACCTCACGGGATTACAAGTGCTCGAACTCTCGACCGCTCGTAAGTACAAGTCGCTCGCCTAACTTCTCGGCACCATGACACTTGAAACTCTCCACTTGAAATTCTTCCAAGTCCGAAGTCGAAGTTAGGGTTTAGTCATGTTCGCATCCATGGTTTAGTCATGGTCACATCCATGAACACACTTGCTTCTCAACTTTACATTAATAAAATACAACTTTGCCTTGTCAAAGTAGATTCCGATTATTGGGCAAAACAATCTGATTAGGCCCAAATCTGGCCCAACATCAAATTGGAGGTCCCCATAGGCATAATCTTGGAGAGAATAACGCAAAAATGTTATTATCAATAACACTATTACAAAAGTAAGTAACTTTATCGCAGTATTACAAAACTAATCAATTTTTCTATTTTAATTATTATTATCTTCATTTTTCACCACAAACCTTTCTAATATTGCTTTTTTTTTTCCACCACCATTTCTCAAATTCTCAACATAATTATAATAATTATATTTTTAACCATTTAATAAATCTATAAACTAAGAAATCTCATGTTTCTATCTTTGTAATTTAATACAAGAAAATTAATATCGAAGATATTAACAAGAAAATAACATTCAATTAAAACATGATCTAAATTTTAGTTTGCAAGCATTTTAAAATTGATTCATGTTAATATGTTCTAGTTGATTCTAGAATTGAAATATTCGAGGCAACATATTCTTATCAGTTTGAGTGTCCATTAGGGAAGTCACGTTGAAAGCCTTCTTTTCATCTGGTACGGAATCCAAATTTACGTCCGGAGGGAAAAGGCGGGTGTAAGCGAACATGTGAATATTCATGTGAAACGGATAGAAGGTCTGACAAGAAAAACACAAGGAAAAACTATGATGATTTAGTTGAGAAAATTTTTTAGAAAATTAATTTTGGTTAAATAATACTTATTTGATATTCTATAGATTGTACATTTTTCTCGAGTTTTTTTAATTTGTTCATACGTTAAACAATGTTTGTTCATATGCCAAGATGAGAAATATCTTGTATGACTGATTCCCGATTGTAGATAGAGAGAATGAAAAATAATAATAATAAAATGTGGTTTAAAATATAATTAAGAGCAAATATTTTGCTTATTAAATAAAGATAATAGAGAAAATTGTAATTTGAAATAGTGTCGTGGTGGAGATAGAAATAATATTAAGTAAAATTGAACAAGTTGATTAGTTATGTAATGATGTGAAAAAGTTATCTACTTTTGTAATAGTGTTCTTCAAAATAACACTAGTTGGGTCATTCTCACCATAATCTTGTGTATGGGTGAAAGAAGAGACGAACCGGCACGAGCTCGATGAGTATGCTCGAGCTAGTGCCAGGGCTCATGCATTATTGTCGAGCTCATTCTCGAAAGCTCACGAATTTTTTTTTTTTAATTTATATTTAAGAAAAACGCTTGAGCTTCGTTGCATCCAATCAAGCTCAAGCACGAACAGTGGCGGATGAGCCTTTTCTGATTGAGTGTCAAAGAACTTCCATCCCAGTTCAATAAAGCCCATGTAAATATAACATAAAAGAAAGTGACTAATGGGGATTGAACCTTGGTTATCTGCTATTGAAAAGCCTTACTGGCTACTGCAATGACAAACAAAAGACAATTTAAGATATACTTAGCACATTCAATTTCTAACTCTAGTTCCAGTCGGCGAACTCGGATCGAAATGCTCGATGAGCTCAAGGATAAACAAAAGGGCTCGAACTCCAGAGAATTAGGCGGTCGCGACTTGTTACAACTCTAATATAATGGTTAGGCACGGAAACACTTGAAGATGAAGATTTCAAATTCGATACATTAAGGACCTCGACTTCCGTTTTCAATTTCCCTGCTTCCTCCATTTATAGTGTAAGTAGTAGGGGTGTTCATCGGTCGGTTCGGTTCGGTTTTTTCAAATTTCGGTTCGGTTTTTCGATTTTCGGTTCCGAACAGTTTTAATTTGGTTCGGTTCAGTTTTTTATAATTCGGTTCGATTTTTTTCGGTTCGGTTTTTCGGTTAGGAATTTAATATCAACAAAAAAAATATTATGAGCTGAAAATACATAAAGTAATTTATGGTTATTAAAAAACAAAGAAGATTTGTGGAACGTGACATGTAGCAAAATAATTCAAAAGTCTGAAAAAAACAACTTGAAAATGTAACAAAATCTAACCAATATAGGAACGTTCATCTGAAGATACTATAAATTATTTGGGAGAAAAATAGTATTCGATTGGTGAGGAAAACATTCACCTAAAAATGGAAAAAAGTATACCAATAAAATTATATTTACTGTGTTGTTTACGTTATGGGAGAAAAACAAATTATTTTTTATATTCTTTTATTTTTAATGTAGTATGATAATTTCAGTTCGGTTTTTCGGTTTTTTCGGTTTTACGTATGCTTAATCCGATATCCGAACCATTTTAATTTGGTTCAGTTCGGTTTTTTACAATTCGGTTCGGTTTTTTTCGGTTCCGGTTTTTTTGGTTCGGTTCTTTACGGTTCGGTCGGTTTTTTCGGTTTTTCGATTAATTTGAACACCCTAGTAAGTAGGGATTCCAATGGGGCAAGTTAGTGGCGTGGGTCTAATCTCCATCCCCAAGTACACGGGAATGAAATTGTCCACGTCCCCGTCCCCGTGGGTATCCTCGCCCGCAAAAAATATGTTTTAACTAATATTTATATTATGATATATGAATAAAAAATATTGAAACAGTATTTTAAACAATATTTAGATATTATGATAATAAAACTAGGATGATATTAAATATCGGACCCCTTGGGAAATGGAGCGGAGAGTCTAGTCCCCGTCCTCGCCCACGGTATAAAAGATGGAAATTTCCGCCCCGATCAGGACTAATAATCGTGCTCCACTAACAACATGTGTAAGGTCTCGACCTAGCAGAAGCAGAACAGTTAGTGCATCTGTTTCTCCGCCTGTGATGAGTCGTAACGCCGGCTATGAGGTAAGTGTTAACAACAACAATGCTCTTTATGCTATCAGACACCACGACGTGGACGATAGATGTCACAATGACAAGGTCATTCACTCTCCAAGCTTATGCTAGAGGTGACACAACTCTGTCTATCTACTCTCAGACCATTTCGATACTGACTATAATATCTTGTGCAGACTTTAAGCTCTTGCACTTGTTAGTGACAGTTACCATAATGTTATGTATCTCTGATCGACTTGTTTCGATCTATATGATCAATTCTTACAATCATTCGAAGGTAGTTGTCTTCAAACGATTTTGAAAATCATACCTAAACCAAACCGGAGTCAACCGTTGGGTGAATGTTGACGGTGGTTCGTTTCGTTACTGTAAAAGTTGATGTTCATGTACTTTCAAACAGACCTGGGTAATGGGCCGGTTCCGGTTCCGCCGGTTTCGATTCTAGTTCAGGATGAATTTTTCGGGACCGGAACGGAACCGAGTGATGGGCCCACGGGCCATAACGGTTGTGGGCCGGTTCAGGTTCGGCCCATTTTTTAATTTTTTTTTGGACTTCAAAAAATTCCAAAAATTTTATTTCAAAAAAAAATAAAAACATAAACACAAAGTAGTACTTAGAAATTACAAAAAAAAAAAACATAAAAAAATACAATTTATTCGACTTGACTATTAACTAAAACCTCCCTCTTCGTGGAACTCGTCGATGGCGTTCTCCCTCCGGTCTTCGATTTTGCCAAAAACCAATCCTTCAATAACGTAAGCATTGTAATGGAAGTCGGTTTAAGGCTCGCGTGTCAATCTCCGATAATTCGACCGGATGTGGAGAATGAGGACTCGGAGGGTTGCACGGCTAAAACCGTGTGATGGCAGATAGCATAGGATAAGCGTCATGTTCGACTTCCACCATCCCAAAACGTCGAAGTTTTCAGGAGTTTGAAAGTTGTGGCTCAAGTAGAGTTGGATATCATTTGAATTCGATCCCGATGCACGCATTTTAGTTTTCGTCTTTTGTGCCTTCTTTCTTCGTAGTAGTCCCATTGCGCCGCCAAGTCCTTCGGAAGATCCAACTTCGCTCGCTTGTATGGGCGTATCAACACTCTATCCTTGCTCAGATGCATAAAAAGAAAAAAAAGTTCTTGGAGAGAATCGTGAGTTGACGCCTTTTGGTCGTCAACGTTGTTCCCAAAAAACTGAGCGTAATACTCGAAAAAAACCACATCTTGGGTCCAGTAAAGCCGTCAAGCCGTGAACTATTGGGATTTTCCCAATATTTCTTGAACTTCTTTTTCATATTTTCGACGAAACCGCCCAAATATGGACTACTCCAAAATTCAACGAACTTGTAACACATGGCAAAGAGGTTCGGTATAAACAACGGGGGTGTCGGGTAATGAACTTCCGAAAATTTTTCTGTTGGCTCGTCGAATATTTCAGGTATCGACACATCCAAACCGGCAATATCCCAATTAAGGTCTCGTAACTCATACGGGGCATTGTTGCCGACTGCAAAGTTGTTCCAAAACAGTGTCACCAAATCCTTGTAGCGCATAAAAGTGCTAAGGAGATGGTATAAGGAGTTCCACCTAGTCGGTATCGGCAAAGAGAACTTCTTATATGAAAGTCCAGCCATAAGGACGGTTTGCTTCCACGACATTCCGTATCCACGTTCACGTAGTAGCTTTCCTATAACCTTAAATTTGTCGATGATATCTCCAAAGATTTCATCGAAAGCGCATTGCACATATACGTTAATTAAATGTCAAGCGCATCTAACATGAAATGGTCGGGCAAGGTAACCGAAGATGTTTACGAAGGATATCTATCGCTGCAGTGTTCAAACTTACATTATCTAAGGTGATAGACATAAGCTTATCTTGAATTGATATTTTTTCACGACGTTCATGACATACATCGATATAGTCGTTCTTGTATGTTGTGAAACTATGGGATAGGGAAAAAATACGCTTTTACATCGTCCACGTTTCATCTATCCAATGGGTGGTCACCACCAGATAACATTGCGACGTTACGTTTGTCCAAATATCGGTAGTTAAACTAATCCTACACTAGATGTTGGCCAAATGACTAATTAAGTTAGCTGACATTCTTGAAAACTTTCTAAAACATATTTCCGAAGGGTTTTACGTGTTACATTATGGAATCCGGGTTGTAACGTACTCGCGAATTCAATAAACCATTCACTTTCCGTTATGCAAAAGGGTTCTTCAGACATTACTACGAATTTCACTAACTCTTTCCTAGAAATTCCCTAGTAATAACAAAATTCCTACCCGTACTAACATTTATTTATTGTTGTCTAGGTTCGATTCCTATTGGCTCTAGCGTATCCTTATCGAAATATGAACCTTTTCTCAAGATGTTTTTTCATGGAACCTGTCCCACCTTGATTGGAGGCGGCCTTTTAGGTAGGGACGCCGTCACATTTTACAATAAGCCGTTCCAAAGCTTGGGATTATCTTTTCTCATTTCTAAGTCGAAAAAATTTCATACCTTAGACCGCCGACCACACGGTTGTTTCCTCCTTCTTGTTGTTGCCATAGAAGTTTGATTCAGTCCCTCGTCCGTTGCAGCCATCACCGCCGGTGCTGCCGGTGTCTCGGTCTCCTTGTCGTCGTCGCCGGCTCCCCGAAACGTATCTTCGTGACCTAAACACATAAAAAAATCATCGCTCGGGTTCGTATTTCTCGATGACGACGCCAATAGTTTTTTTATGATATAAAAAAATAATAATGATATATTTTGTGTACTAATAAGTGAGTGTGTGTAGTGTAAAATAAAACTATTAGTAAGATTAATAATATTAATAATAATAATGATGATGATTTTAATATTATGAGAGTGTTTTGAGAGTGGGAGAGTGAGAATTGGATATAATTGCGAGAAAAATGGTTAAATGAGGTGATATTTATAGATTTTTGGATTGGGGATAAAATAGTAATATATTAAATAATTTTCGTTATAAAAAAAATAGTCGTTGATGGCAACGATCTTATGACCGCTGTTAGTCCGATTTCGGGTCAGTTATGTGTCCACTTTCAAACAATGAAACGGTGGTTTGACCCAGCAATTTTGGATTAGTAAAAAATAAAAAATAAAAACTAGCCATTTATTCGAATGATTTTTATCGTTGTAATTTTTTTTGTAAAAATTGAAGTTTGTTCAAACTGAGAGTGGTACCGTCCATTGGACGGTTTGGTTACGATTATGTTGGAGAGAATTATGCAAATGATGTTATTTTAAGAATGGAATTACAAAACTAGCTGGGTTTTTAAACCTATTACAAAACTAATCAACTTTTTTAATTTTTACTATTTTTATTTTCATTTTAACCACGAAAATACTTAAAAATTATAAATTTTCACTATTGTTATCTTCAAATAGCACAACACTTGTTAATAATTAAATTTTTACCCCAACTTATTTTAACTCAAATATATTAAAAATATATTACTTAAAGAAATAATCAAAAGAAAAATAGAATTACTTGGCGTGATCGTGACCTACTCCTCCCACGTGAGTTCGGAATCTAGAGCTGTCAAAACGGGCCGGTGGGCCATGTCGGCCCGTAGCCCTGCTTGGGCGGGGCGGCCGCGGGTAAGCCCGCCGTTTGGCAGGCCTGGAAATTGAAGGCCCGCCCGCCCTGCCCAAATTAAAAAAAAATAAAAAAATTCAAAAAAAAAGAACTAGTTCAAAAAAAATAAAGAATAAAACAATAAAAATTAAATATTTAAGCTCGAAAATAAGTCTAATTAAATCTAATCTCATAATAATAATTTATTTATATTTTTTATTAAAACTTGAGTAAATTAAAAATCGGAGATAAAAATGTAAGCATATTTATACGCTACACGTAATTCAAATTAACATAACCCATGATCTTTAAACAACACAATTCTCATGTCATCATGATAATAAATAATAAATACTAACCTTGATTCATCTTGGCGATTCGGGAAGACGTAAGTCGCGTTTCTCTCCCTTTACACTCTTTAATATATTTTCTGATGGATGAAGAATATGATAAGATAGTGTGGAGAGAGGACCGACCTAATCTATTTATAGAGTTACATTCCATCAATGTAGTGGGTAGTTAATCTCTTTAGACCAATAGGAATACAGCCCATTAATTAATTATTAAACCTTATTAAATAAATGGGTCGTAACGTGGGTCATAACTTACATTCTCCCACTTGGCCCGCGTAATATAACTTTACGGTTTAATAATCATAATTTCCATAATATGCATATTTATTTTAGCTAAATTCCGTCATAAATTGATCATTCCTTTCATCGCTATTAAGCTTAAAGCTAACAAGGATCATAGCGGTCGTATGCCATTGTAACGACACAGTCCCTTCCATGTATCACAGTATCAGCTCTACACTCAACATGATCTTAATGAGATATATCGTAATGGTCCACATTATTGTCTTAGGTACAGACTCATCCTGTTGCTTTAATTCTTTAGCGTATATATACAATCGATAACTAAAAACAGGATGCATTTATTATCAGAAACATAATATTGAGCTCAGAGTGTCAAATACATAAAGTCATAAATAAGAAACATAAAACCACCATGACATCAATTAGGGCCTTTTATAATGCCCATCCTTTCAACATGTTCATTAAATAATTTTGGTGGCAATCCTTTCGTCAGTGGATCTGCAATCATAAGCTTGGTGCTGATGTGCTCGATTGACACTCGTTGTTTCTGAACTTCTTCTTTAACGGCAAAGTATTTAAGCTCCATATGCTTAGCACCCTTTGAGTACTTGTCGTTTTTAGAGAAGAACACTGCTGCGGAATTGTCACAATAAATTTTAAGCGGCCTGGCTATACTGTCGACTGTGCCAAGACCAGAAATAAAATTCCGCAGCCATAATCCTTGAACTGTAGCCTCAAAGCACGCTACAAATTCAGCTTCCATTGTTGATGCAGCAATAACAGACTGCTTCGAACTTTTCCATGAGATTGCTCCCCCAGCTAATAGGAACAAGTAGCCGAATGTTGACTTTCCTGTATCAACACATCCAGCGTAATCTGAATCTGAATAGCCGATAACTTCCAAGAGATTTGATCTTCTGTAAGTGAGCATATGATCTTTTGTTCCTTGCAGATACCTTAAGACTTTCTTTGCAGCTTTCCAATGATCCATTCCTGGGTTACTTTGATATCTGCCCAACATCCCGACAGCGAAACCAATGTCGGGTCTAGTGCATGTTTGAGCATACATTAGACTGCCAACGATAGATGCATAAGGAATCCGTTCCATTTCTTTACGTTCTAATTCATTCTTTGGACATTGCATAAGGCTGAATTTGTCCCCTTTCTGAATTGGCGCAACACTTGACGAGCACTTTTCCATATTAAATCTTTCAAGAACCTTATTAATATATGCCTTCTGAGACAATCCCAACAATCCATGTGACCTATCACGGTATATTTCAATACCTATCACAAAGGATGCCTCACCCATATCCTTCATTTCAAAGTTCTTAGATAGGAAACTTTTAGTCTCATGTAGTAAGCATAAGTCATTAGTAGCGAGCAAAATGTCATCAACATACAGAATTAACATTATATACTTGCTCCCACTGATCTTCAGATATATACATCGATCAACGATGTTTTCTTTAAATCCGAAGGAGGTAATGGTATCATTAAATTTCAAGTACCATTGCCGCGAAGCTTGTTTCAGTCCGTATATCGACTTCTTAAGTTTACACACCATACGTTCTTTTCCTTTAATAGCGAAACCTTCAGGTTGGTCCATATAAACTTCCTCCTCTAAATCTCCATTGAGAAATGCGGTTTTCACATCCATTTGATGAAGCTCTAAGTCATAATGAGCTACCAATGCCATGATAATTCTAAACGAGTCCTTCTTTGAAACAGGTGAAAAGGTCTCTTTATAATCAACGCCGTCTTTCTGGGTAAATCCCTTCGCAACAAGTCTAGCTTTATGTCGTTTTATATTGCCATTAGAGTCGAGTTTGGTTTTAAAGACCCATTTACACCTAACTCTTTTACAACCTTCAGGCAATTCAACGAGATCCCAGACGTCATTATGTTGCATTGATTTTAATTCGTCTCTCATGGCGTCGAACCATTTAACAGAATCATTACTTTCCATGGCCTGTGAAAACGAAACTGGATCATCATTTATTCCTAAGTCAACTTCTGACTCTTGTAGATATACCACATAATCATTAGAAATAGCAGATCGTCTTTCTCTTTCTGATCTTCTTAATTGTTGTGGTTCATTAACGACAGGTTCTTCAGGTGTGATTTCATTATGGGGTGTTTCAACATTTATTTGTTGTTCCTGCGCGGGATTTTGAATGACTGCTGGAACGACAACTTGAGTAGAAGTTAAAGGTATGGGGATCTCCACCCTAACTTCGTGAATATCCATTTTACGTGGTTCAACACTCCCACTAATTTCACCATTTTCGATGAACCGTGCATTTCCAGTTTCAATTATTCTCGTACTGTGGTTAGGACAATAGAATATATACCCCTTTGACTTTTCTGGATAACCAATGAAGAATCCACTGGTCGTTCTTGCATCCAATTTTCTTTCATGCGGATTATAAATTTTTATATCTGCCTGGCAACCCCAAATGTGCAGGTGCATTAAACTAGGTTTCCTTCCCGTCCACAGTTCAAAAGGAGTTTTTGAAACTGCCTTACTAGGAACCCTGTTTAATAAATAAACGGCGGTTTTCAAACAATACATCCACAACGATAGGGGCAAAGACGAGCAACTTAACATGCTCCTAACCATGTCCATTAATGTACGATTTCGTCTTTCTGCAACACCATTTTGTTCAGGTGTGCCTGGCATCGTGTATTGAGCACATATGCCATTCTTTTCCAGGAATTTAGCGAACGGACCTGGACATTGTCCGCTCTCATTATATTTTCCATAATATTCGCCACCGCGGTCAGATCTGACAATTTTCACCTTTCTGTCTAATTGCCGCTCAACCTCAGTAATAAACACTTCTAATGCGTTTAGCGATTGAGACTTTTCATGCAATAAATAGACGTAACCATAACGTGAAAAGTCATCAATAAAGGTGATGAAATACTTTTCTCCACCAAAAGATGGAACATCAAAAGGTCCGCAAATGTCAGTGTGTATAATTTCTAAGAGCTGCGTACTTCTAGTGGCTTTACTTTTATTTGTTGTGTGTTTTCCTTTAATGCAATCCACACATATACCGAGATCAGTAAAATCCAAGTCTGAAAGGATTTCATTCTTTACGAGTCTCTGTATTCTTTCTTTGGAAATGTGACCCAATCGTTTATGCCACAGATATGCTGAACTTTCGTTCAATAATCCACGTTTCATGCCAACATTATGATGCGAGATCATAAGAGTCTCAGCGAAGTCATTATCAAGGTTTAGTTTATATAAATCATCACGAAGCACACCGGAACCGTAAAAAATATTATTTTTATATAAACTGAAACATCCATTACCAAACTTAAAAGTAAAACCAGCAGAATCAAGTTTTGATAAAGAAACTAAATTACGGGAAATAGAAGGAACATAAAAAGTTTGAAAAAGATCTAAATGATGTCCAGTACTTAAAATTAAACGATAAGTTCCGATTGCTTCAACTGATGCCTTGACTCGATTCCCCATGTGCACAAATCTTTCATTTGGGCTTATGATTTGGGTCGTAAGGAATCCCTGCATCGTATTAGTAACGTGAATTGTACTGCCAGAATCAATCCACCAAGTATTACGAGGAACTTCAGTTAAGTTTGATTCGAAACATACGAAAGAATTAAGCGTACCTTTTCTTTCGAACCATGCCTTACGTTTCAGGCAATCCTTCTTATGGTGTCCTGATTTTCCACAGAACCCACATTCATTACTCTTCAGTTCCTTCTTGCGGATTTTGAAAGAAGACGCATTAACCTTCAATGGTCCCTTTCCCTTTTCCTTCGGCTTTCCAGTTTTCTTGCCAGCTCCTTGACGGGCAATGAGATTAATAGAATGAGCTCCCTGCTTGTTCAACCTCGCCTCCTCTTGAATCAGTAAAGTATGCAGTTCTGTCACATTCCATTTATCCTTTATTGTGTTATAATTAATTTGGAATGGACCGTACTGAGGAGGTAAGGAGTTCATAATGAACGTCACAAGAAAACTCTCTTCCACTTTCATTCCCATGGACCCGAGTTTTGCCGCTAAGTTGATCATTTCAGTAACGTGCTCGTGCATTGTACGTGTCCCATCAAATTTCATTGTGGTCAGCGTACCCATCAGTGTCCCAGCTCTAGACTTATCAGCAGTGTCAGAGTGGGCCATACTTTGGACAGATTCCAAAAATTCCTTAGCACTGTCAGTTTTTGGAATTGTTGATTTGATGCTCTCCGATATAGTCATTCGCAGAAACATAAGGCTTAATCTGTTCGATCTTTCCCAGTCATCATGGAAAGCTTTTTGCTCATCAGTGCTGTCATCAGTAATATCATCGGGCTTAGGATACTGTAATGCCGAATCAAGGTTCAGAACACCTAGGTGAAACTGAACCTGCTCAGACCAATCATTATGATTCAGCCCGTTGAATTTGACAACTGACGAGGCCTGTGAGTTAAGAGAGACAGGAGCGAAAGCTGCAAACAGATATAATAATGCTCATTATTAGTGCTTTGAGAAAATAAAATTGTAATATATAGATTCAGATATCGTAAACGCGCATTGAAGTTCTCCTTTGGGTGATCCAACTACACACATAATAATTTGATGCATAAATAATTAGATATTTAATTTGGTAAATTTTGTAATTTTGACACGTTAGGCGTCTTTGGACGCACTTAACATATCGAATAAAATATACCACCTTTACGTTATTAGCTATAAAATAGCGACCAGCCTTTGGGCGGTACTTTATATTTTATTTGCTAATGAACATCAATATACTCGTGAGATTTTCGTCAAGTCATTGCATTAATAGCATCTATTAATCACGAGTAATTGAGTATTAATTATATCTCGAATCCTTACCAATTTGGCCACTTTAGTGACTAGCAAATCATACATAATTGAGATATAATTCATAAAGCAGCGGAATAAAATAATTTATATATTTCATGGGTCCCTACGTAGTTCTCTTAAAATTTGGGACTAATTTGTAATTCTAGAACTGCTCAGGGACTAATTTATCGCCATATAACTGTTCAGGGACTAATCTATAATTTCCTGATTTTCAGGGATCTAACTGTAATTGTTCCTAAATCATGACTTGGTCTAGGAAGGACTATTTCTACACGTAATCATTCATGCTAACTTTTATATTTACAAGAACCTTCCTTTAATAGTAAATATTAGGTCAAATAAAAACAACCCACGTCAAGATATACTTCCATCATGCCACGACTTACTCAAACACGTAAGAGCATAAATTAAAAAGTTCAAAATAATGATTAAAATAATAACCGTTATTTATTAACACTAAAACTACTTTAGCGTAACATACTCATTTGACATAGTAGTCATGATGCAAGTAATGAGTCAAATAATATCTATCATGACATGTTCAAAGGATTCAAAAACCAACGCCGGTAAAACAGTAAATCATAGAAGAATCATCATCATTCATGTTCGTTAACACATGTCATGGCAAATGATAATAACTACGAAAGAATGAACACCTAATGTCATATGAGAATTACATATGAAAGCACTTTATTTATATACATCTATGCAAAACACTGCCCATTAATGCGCAGGTCTCCATCACGTGAACGAAACGTCGTAGTCATACTTGATTTGAAATAAACAAACGATCATATAATATCATGAAATATAGTATCATGTATAAAAGAGAATCGTGCGTTTTCAACGAGGGTCTGATACCAACTGTAAGCATATTTATACGCTACACGTAATTCAAATTAACATAACCCATGATCTTTAAACAACACAATTCTCATGTCATCATGATAATAAATAATAAATACTAACCTTGATTCATCTTGGCGATTCGGGAAGACGTAAGTCGCGTTTCTCTCCCTTTACACTCTTTAATATATTTTCTGATGGATGAAGAATATGATAAGATAGTGTGGAGAGAGGACCGACCTAATCTATTTATAGAGTTACATTCCATCAATGTAGTGGGTAGTTAATCTCTTTAGACGGAATACAGCCCATTAATTAATTATTAAACCTTATTAAATAAATGGGTCGTAACGTGGGTCATAACTTACAAAAAATACTAAGGAACATATATAATTTATTTATATATCAATATTTAATAAAAAAATATCATACTTGAGCTCTAGATATCGAACTCACGTGGGAGGAGTATGTCACGGTCACGCCAAGTAATTTTATTTTTCTTTTGATTATTTCTTTAAGTAATATAATATATATTGAGTTAAAAAAGTTGGGGTAAAATTTTTAATTATTAACAAGTGTTGTGCTATTTGAAGATAACAATAGTGAAATTTGTAGTTTTAAGTATTTTCGTGGTTAAAATGAAAATAAAAATAGTTAAAATTAAAAAAAATTATAAGTTTTGTAACAGGTTTAAAAACTCAACTAGTTTTGTAATTCCATTCTCAAACTAACATCATTTTTCTAATTTTCTCGATTATGTTGTTTCCAAAAATCGAAACCGATTCCTATCCAACACCCGAATGAACCCCTCAACTGTAGAGTTCGATAGCATTGTTCTGTATAGCATTTGTTTCACCTCTGATTATGTGGCGAAAGATATAATCGATTGAGTGAGGATACTTAATAGTAGTAAAAAAAAGGGATAATTGCAAATTTGGTCCCTCAGTTATAGGCCTACATCAGTTTCAGTCCCTCGAAAACAAACGTCATCAATATATGTCCCTCAATTTTTAACTGTTAATCAACTTCACTCCTTTCTAAGGCTGGGGAAATATACCGAAATACTACCGTCCTTATCGTATCAAAACGTACCGAAAATATAAAAAATTTTGGTATACCGAAATTTTTGGTAAGGTATTATACCGTACAAAAATTATCGGTATGGTAATGGTATGGAAATTTAAAAAATTCGGTATACCTATTATACCGAAATAATAAAATTTTTAATATTTTATATATATACACATACCTACATATATATTATATTATTTCAAAAAAATATAAAATGGATAAAAATATTATAAGGATCTTGATAAATTTATTTAGCCCATTTATTAACTAAAATATGTAAATTATTTAAGGTTATTTATGAATTAAAAAGCTTTATTTTGGAAATTTTGATATTAATAATCCATCTTATTGGAGCCTAAGGAGTTTGAATTGACTAAAAATTCGAAAACAACGAATTAACGAGTTACGGGACACGCATGGTAAAAAACCCTCCGTGTGAATGGTATATAAGGTATGATACCGATACCATACCGAAATTTCGGTATGATACCGTATCGAAATTTAAGGTATACCGAAATTTTGGTATGATATTGGTATAAGTTTTTCCGATACCGAAATTTCGGTATGGTATGGTATTGGTATAAATTTTTCCGATACCGAAATTTCGGTACGGTATATGGTATCACAGTTTTGGTATGGTGTACCGTACCGAATCACCCCTAGTCCTTTCTGTCAAGTTTGACCGGGTTGACCGTCAAAACTAACGGAATTGACCGTTAGTTCCGTTAAATATTTAAAAAAAAAAAAGAAAATTGCTTAAATATTAAGAAAAACAAAAACAAATTTTAAAAAATATAACAAAAGTAAAAATGAGAATCAAAATATAAATTTTAAAAATTAAAATAAAAAGAAACTAAAATTCTAAAAAATAGAGATATATTTAAAATAAAAAACAAAATGAAAAAAATAAAATAAAATTTAAAAACTGAAAATATAATTAAAATAAAAGTAAAATAAGAAAAATAATATATATTTTAGAAAACTAAAAATATTAAAATAAAAGAAACTAAAATTCTAAAAAATAAAAACAAAATGAGAAAAAGAAACTAAAATTTAAAAATTGAAAATATAATTAAAAGAAAAATAAAATAAGAACTAAATATTAAAAAAGGAATAAATGTCAGAGGAGGAACCATTGATTTCTTCCAAAATGGTGCAGTTGATCACTCCGCAGAGTGAGAGGAGATGACTGTTGAAAAAAAATTCGGATAGCGAATATTGATTGTGGAAGAAGCTGATCTTCAATTTTTTTTAATATAATTTTTTTTCATTTTGTTTTCATTTTAATTATATTTTTGGTTTTTCTAAATTAATTTTTTATTTTAATAAAATTTTTAGTTTTAGATTTCTTTTTTATTTTAAATATATCTCTATTTTTTAGAAGTTTAGTTTCTTTTTATTTAATATTTTAATTTTTTAAAATTTTTATTTTGTTTCTTATTTTATTTTTATTTTAGTTATATTTTAAAATTTTAAATTTTAGTCTCTTTTTTTCATTTTTAAATTTATTATATTTTTCTAAATTTTATTTTTGTTTTTAAATATTTAAGCAATTTTCTTTTTTTTTTTAAATATTTAACGGCACTAACGGTCAATTCCGTTAGTTTTTACGGTCAACCCGGTCAAACTTGACGGAAAGGACTGAAGTTGATTAACGGTTAAAAACGGAGGACATATATTGATGACGTGTGTTTTCGAGGGATTGAAACTGATGTAGACCTATAACTGAGATACCAAATTTGCAATTATCCCTAAAAAAAATTAAACAAGGTATTAATTAATCGGTATTGAAATTCAAAGGTAACCTATGGGTGAAAACGAGCCGAGACGAGCCCGAACATGGCCCAGTTTGAGCTCGGCTCGATTAAGCTTTACTGGTCTCGAGCTCGGCTCGAGCTCGAAAATTTTCGGCTCGAACTCGGCTCGGTTAAACACATTAAAGCTCGGTTCGGCTCGATAAGCTCGATAAGCCAGGTATCTGAGGTCGAATTTGAGCTCGAGATCGAGTTCGATATATATTATTAAATAAAATACTTATATTAATATACAATATAAAATATTTAATATATTAAAAATTAAAATTGTCGGCTCGATAAGAGCTCGACGAGCGTCGAGCCCAGATATGATAGGCTCGAAGCTCAACTCGATTACTAACAAGCCAGCTCGAGCTCGGCTCGAGCTCGAATCGCGAACAGCTCGGTTCCTTACACCCCTACAGGTAACCTAATAATAAATTAAAATTAAATTATGGTGAAACTTCAATTAAATTCCTATTTGGTAAACTATATCTATCACATAACTCCCCAAATATCACTTAACTCCCCGTTCACTGTTTGTATCAGTTTCTTCAGTAACACTGTACCTTTCTATGTTTGAATTGTGTACCACAGTATGTTGATATAGTGTACGTAAATGTGTTTGTATGGTGTAACTGCGGCGGATCGGATACCAATCTGTGAAAAAATTAGGTACAATGTAACAACAAATTTAGGTACATTATAGCAACGTACCGTGATACACAATATAAATATAGAAAGGTACAGCGTGACTTCAAAATGTAGTACAAATAGTGAAACGGGGAGTTAAGTGATATTTTTCTATGACTGGGGAGTTATATGATAGAAAGTTTACAAATAGTGAAACGGGGAGTTAAGTGATATTTTTCTACGACTGGGGAGTTATACGATAGAAAGTTTCTAAATAGGGATTTAGGTGAAGGCGGCGTCCCTTAAATTATTAGTTTTACTTTTGTACACTGGATCTCTGTTCTGTTTCACTACAGCAGACCCCACCCGCAGTTTAATCCTTGATTTTCATCATCGACATCCTCGCCGTCTCGCTCCGTGCTCCGCCGACTGACCTTCTCACTCCGTGTGGTCATCTCAGTCCGCGTATGGCTCGGTCTCTTATGCGAGCGTAATTTAATTTGAAGGACAATTACACCAATCAAAAATTTAGATTTGGCCCATTCTTCTGCTGATTTTGATAATGGAGCCCGATGTGAGCATGGAGACGAGCAGCATGATCCGAGTTGCGGTGATCCCGATGTCGGGGATCCCTCCGGCGCTGTTCAGAGAGTACTACGAAATGCTCCTCCGCCACCACACCGTCGCTCTCTCTTCGATCCGCTCGTTCTACACCGAGCACCAGAAATCCCCCTTCGCCAACCAGCCGTGGGACGCCGGAAGCATCCGATTCAAGTTCGTGCTCGGAGGTTCGCCGCCGTCCCCCTGGGAGGATTTCCAGTGCAGCCGCAAGATCCTCGCTCTAATCGGCATCTCCCACCGCACTTCTTCCTCCTCATCCGTCGAATCCCAGCTCGCTTCCAAGACCTATGCCTCCGCCCTCGTACGGCGGTGCTTCGTCTTCTGCCACGAGGCCGGAGCTACTGACGAGTCTTCAGCGGCGGGAGTGGTGGTGTTTCCGCCGGCCGATCGGCAGACGCTACAGTATCACCTGCAGACGATGATGCAGGACATTGCTGCGTGTCTATTGATGGAATTTGAGAAATGGGTTCTCCAGGCTGAATCTGCTGGGACCATTTTCAAGACGCCTCTTGATTCTCAAGCAAGTCTCAGCTCAGAAGAGGTGCTAGAAATTTCGTCAATTGATTTTGTAGTTTGTTTCTCTTACTGACTAGTGACTCGCTGTCGTCTAGTATATCTACTACCACGCGGTGCTACTGTATCCTATGATCTATGGTGTTTTTGGAACTAGAATTACTTCACCTACAATATTTAGGTAATTAAGGCAAAGAAGCGTAGGCTTGGCCGTGCCCAGAAGACCATTGGAGACTACTGTTTGCTGGCTGGATCACCCGTCGATGCGAATGCCCATTATTCTACTGCATTAGAACTTGCTAGACTGACTGGGGACTTTTTCTGGTATGCCGGGGCAATGGAAGGCAGTGTTTGTGCCTTACTGGTGAGTGAGCATCAATGTATTTCTGGGTCAGCAGAATAATCAATTCTAGAGGACATTTCCCGCCATAAGGGTATCAAAATCGGTTCAGATAATGTAAAACTGATTTATTATGTGTGTCTAGTGAGCCGAATCTTGATTGAGGTAGCATATTGTAGATAGGAACATTTACTCTTTTTATTTTCTATTTTAAATGGCAGATTGACCATATGGGCCAGAAGGATCCAGCTTTAGAAGAGGAGGTTAAGTATCGATACAACAGCGTCATTCTGCACTACAGAAAGTCATTTATACAGGATAATGCTCAACGGTATGCATCTTTTTTGTATGAAAAAAAATCACTGTGTACATCTGTTTATCGTATGGCTTAATTGATTCTAGATAAATGCCATAAATCTAATAACAATTATGTCTTCCCATTTTTCTGCCTCTTGATTTCATGTTTCTGGAAGCTAATGTTTTGCTACCAACGATGTGCATGTTCAAGTTATTTCATAGATCCTTTTTGTTACTGTGTTCTTTTTAACGTTACACTGAGGTGCATTTCTTGACGCTTCGCATATATTTGGCTGATCCACTTACCTTGAATTATATATGCTGAAATACCTTTAGCACACTTGAATTGTTTGAAAATATTCAGTAGATTTGACAGGTCTTTATACTCCGTACAATTTTTCTGATGGCTCCTGCTTAATTAATCAGGCGGCCAGAATTATATATGAATAATGATACGACGTCTCAAGCATAATTGAAATTATTGTAATAACTATTGCTTATTTATTACGTGCTTGATAGTTTATCATCTTTCCACAGGGTTTCGCCTCTTAATTTTGAACTTGAGTCCATGTTGAAGCTGGCAAGGTTTCTTTGCAGGTACTTTTTATTATTATAAATGAAAAAGTCTTCCTATATATGTAGGCTGTAGCTTGACTCTCGGCCTTTTTAAATTTAAATGTGGAAGACGCTCTCTCCCATTTGGAGTATAACTCTTGCACTTGGTATTCAAAATAGGCGGGATCTTGCAAAGGATGTCGTGGAGTTGTTAACCTCTGCCTCTGATGGTGCAAAATCCTTGATAGATGCTAGCGACAGATTAATTGCCTATGTTGAGATAGCACGACTTTTTGGTGAGTTGGGTTATCATCGAAAAGCCGCCTTTTTTTCAAGACAGGTGGCTCAGTTGTATTTGCAGCAAGATAGTAAGCTTGCTGCAATTAGTGCATTGCAAGTGTTGGCAATGACAACAAAAGCATATCGTGTCCAAAGCAGGGCATCTAGTGACATTTCGAATGTGAGTTTCTCCCACTTATGAGTATGCATTTTTGTCGTTTCTCAGCAAAGATTTGGTCACAGGATCAGTATGAATATCTTTCGAGACTTCCGCATATTCTATTGTTGTTGCTATATTTTTTATGGATACGATGTTTAGAAACCTGGATGTTCCTAAGAATGCTGCCTTGAAATTGCAGTGCATACTTAAGTGATGAACTGGGATGCAGTAGTTAGTAGAAAGTTTATGCATGCATAACTTAGATTGGGATTCCACTTTTCTGTTATTGGAAACTCCTAGTTGCATCTTTTCTGATCGTCCGAATTAAACATCTGATACATTTACTGGCTTCCAGCTTCTCTTTAGCAGATTCCTTGCAATAGAAGACTGTATACCTTCAAAATTATCACTTTTTTTCTTCTTTCTTATGATTACCCTGTGTGATATCTTTTGAAGTTGATACACTATTGTTTGTAAAAGGATGTCAGAGAATATCATGCTGATGGAGCAAAAAAACAGCATCGCTCTATCGTATCCTTTTTTGCGTCACAATGGAGCACACTCCAAATGGTAGTGCTTAGGGAAATTCTTCTCTCTGCTGTTCGTGCTGGGGATCCACTTGCTGCTTGGAGTGCAGCGGCACGTTTACTTAGGTCATATTATCCACTCATTACACCAGCTGGGCAAGAAGGTCTCACCATTGCACTAGCAAATGCAGCTGAGAGGCTTCCATTGGGAACCAGATGTAGCGATCCAGCTCTACCCTTTGTTAGGTAGTTCATCTTCATGCTATGTGCCCCTTTCATTTGTCATCTTACAATGATAACGTTGGAATTCCAAATCTGACTTCAGTGAATGTTTTGTGTGATTATTTTCATTGAATTGCATTTCTTAGAAGTCTGACAGTGGACTACTGTTTATTGGCGGCATAAAGCAGCGTGATTTATGGAAAAACGTCTCCTCTAATGCAAACAATTCATGTCCGTCGTCATTATTTGTGTGTTTACTCTTTTTAATTTTTGTTGATGAAACGATCTTTCTTTGTTATTATGCTCTAGATTACATTCATTTCCGTTACACTCATCACAAATGGACATTGTCAAACGCAACCCAGCAAGAGAAGATTGGTGGGCAGGTTCTGCTCCTTCAGGGCCATTTATTTACACGCCATTCAGCAAAGGTGAGCCAAGTCATAGCAACAAGCAAGAACTAATTTGGGTTGTCGGCGAACCTGTACAAGTTCTGGTGGAACTAGCGAATCCATGTGGCTTTGAGGTGATGGTTGAGAGCATATATCTATCCGTGCATCATGGAAATTTCGATGCATTCCCTGTAAGTGTTAGCCTTCTCCCTAATTCTTCAAAAGTGATTACATTATCGGGAATCCCCACAAAGGAAGGCACAGTTACCATACCTGGATGTGTTGTTCATTGCTTTGGAGTCATCACCGAACACTTCTTCAAAGATGTCGAGAATCTTGTTAACGGGGCAACTCAAGGTCTCGTGCTCTCTGATCCTTTCCGAAGCTGTGGGGCACCAAAGTCGAAGAACGTATATATGCCTAATATTTCAGTGATACCACCTATGCCATTGTTAGTTTCACAAGTTGTTGGCGGAGATAGCTCTGTGGTACTATATGAAGGGGAGATTCGTGATGTGTGGATAAGTTTATCGAATGCAGGCACTGTGCCAGTCGATCAAGCGCACATATCCTTGTCGGGAAAAAATCAAGACTCTGTTGTCTCAATTGCTCATGAAACTCTAAAATCGGCCCTTCCTTTGAAACCTGGTGCTGAGGTGACGATACGCGTAACCGTGAAAGCCTGGCAGCTTGGAATGGTTGATCATGACGTCACTAGCAAGAGGTTACCTGGAACATTGGGGAAGCAAATCAAAGATGGAAGCAGCCCAATGATATTGATCCATTACGCAGGTATTTTGGCTTCTCATATTTCTGTTACCTGAAAGATATATCATATTTTTATGTGGTTTACGAGGGCTTTAATGTTCCATCCTTGTTTTAAAAATATTAATCATTGATGAGGGTGGAAAGTTAGTCTCATTTTTCTGATCGTATATGTAGATTCCATGTTAATTATACTAGTAGTTTGCCTACAGATAGCATCGTTCTAGCCATTGTCAATGGGATTACATGCAAAAATTGGTTTTTTCTACACAAATAAGTAGTTTTTCACCACTTCCCCCAATCCCACTCCCTCCTGCCCAAGTAATTCTATAAATGCTGGAGAATGTGGTTTTCTTAAACAGATCCCATAATTTTTTATCTGTCGTCAGGTCCATTTACGCCCTCTGAAGAGCCAGAAATGGGGTCAATTTCACCATCCGGGAGGCGTTTGGTAGTTCCCTTGAACATATGCGTTTTTCAGGGCTTGTCTTTTGTTAAAGCACGTATGCTATCAATGGAAATTCCAGCTCACGTCGGTGAAACTTGCGCCAAACCCACACAGAAAACAAACGGTGCTGCTGATGCTTCGGAAAGACAAACTGATAGGTTCATGAAGATCGATCCTTACAGGGGAAGTTGGGGTCTTCGATTCCTCGAGTTGGAATTATCTAATCCAACTGATGTTGTCTTTGAGACCAGCGTTTCAGTTGACATGGAGGAAAAGGAAAGCAGCAGCTACTCTGAAGAAAATAACAATCATCCAACAACAAGGATCGACAGGGATTACACTGCTAGGGTGCTCATACCCCTCGAGCACTTTAAATTACCTTTTCTTGATGGGAATGTTCTCCTCAAGGGTTCACAAGCCAATGGAGACACGGTTGGTCGAAGTCCAAGCAAGAATGTTAAGACTGAGCTCGACGATTCCATTAAGAATCTTATTTCGAAGATTAAGGTTAGATGGCAATCTGGGCGAAATAGTTGCGGCGAATTAAATATCAAGGACGCCGTACAGTCTGCCCTGCAAGAATCTGTTATGGATGTGCTATTGCCTGATCCACTGACATTTGGCTTTAGGCTTTCGAAAATAAGTTCTTCAGACACAAGTGCAGTGTCCTCAGAGAAAGGTGAGGGTTTAGTTACGGCGCATCAAATCGTTCCAATGGAGGTGCTCGTACGCAACAATACTATGGACTGTATTAAAATTAGTCTGAGCATCGTATGCAAAGACGTGGCTGGTGAGAACTGCATCGACGGAAACAAAGCAACAGTTTTGTGGGAAGGTAAGGTGATAGATTTGAAAATTTTGCATCTAAATGATCTATAATTGATGTCATTTGTTTGATATCTTCGACGAAATATGCATGCATCTATTACTCACAGGTGTGTTGACTGGGATTTCCATGGAGATTCCTCCTCTTGAAGAAATCAAGCACAGTTTCTCCCTTTACTTTCTGATACCTGGAGATTACACCCTTTTGGCAGCTGCAGTAATCGATGGTGCTAATGAAGTCGTTAGAGCTCGGGCAAGAACGAGTTCGTCTAATGAGCCCATCTTTTGCCGTGGACCTCCGTTTCATGTGCAAGTCAACGGAACAGCATAGCTAAAAATATTAGACGAAATCGTTGGGACCCCCAAATGAAGAATACAACTTGCTTTGTACATTTGGAAACTGAATGAGGACCTGAATATGTTGTTGGAGTAATTTCAGATTAATTTAGTTTGGACTCTTACAATCACTTTGTGTTATTTGTAATGTGATGGATGAGCATGATTGTATCACCAAAAGGAAGATTAATCTTTTGAAAGTTACTTACATATAAGCATACACCAGATGTCTGTTATACATCATGTACTAAAAAGATGGGAGACAATTCAACAAATATGTAGGAACAAACAAGAGTTATTACTAATATGTTAGAGATTAGAGCCGAAAATCGAAATTGAAACGCTTTTATTAATCGATATGAACGAAAAACGCGAGAATAAAACGACTAATAGCTAAACCGAGAGTTAGAAACTCCGCCCCTCACAATCCGAGTGTCAGAGACATCGGCCCTAAAAAATCCCAAATAAACCGATGCCCTATTCTGCAAAACGTAGCTATATATATAGGAACAAATCTTAAAGCCCAAATATATCTCAACCGACTCCTAATAAATCTAAACTAATTATAATTTAAATTCAAATTTTAACTACTAATTAAAACTTAATTAAATAATAATAATTATATGAAATATATTATCCTAACATTATCCACCCCTCAAAAACAGCCTTGTGCTCAATGCGGAAAACTGGAGAAAGCTGGTAAAACTCCACTTCCACCGTCAAGCATCGTCCAGTTACTCTTAGTATGGTTCTTGAGCCCGTCCTCCTTCGTATCACGCGCATCATACACTTGCAATTCCGTCAAAGCAGAATCAAATGGAGCCTCATCCTTCCCTCCAATAAACATCCTTAGTTCTCTCCGTGAACAGACTTGATCCTTGATGAAAGGTTGGCGACATTGAAAACACAGCCTTTTCTCGCGTAGCTCATGAAAATCACGATCCGATAGACGTTGGAAAGGACGGTGGTGGTGAGACTGCTCGTTGTGCATGCTAGCGCCACGTATGCGAGGCGGTGTGTAGCGATCTGTCGGATGTGCATCTCGGGCAGCCACGGGTTGAATAGGAGCGGGAGACGTCGGCCTGTGAAAGTGCGATTGTGAAGTCGAGCGTCTCGTACGAGATGGAACCGGAGAGCTTGAGATCATGTTTGCATGTCCCCTTCTCGTGAACCTAAAAGTTTCCGGTCTCCTCCACGAGCCAAGCCGAACGCATGTTCCACTGAGTATGGGCTCAAAACCGAAACTTCATTACGAAGGACCGGATGCATTCCCAATAGGAAAAAATCAAGGTGTTGGTGACGCGGTATATCCGGCAAGTTTGGTACCATCCCGATAAATTCATGAAAATACTCTTGAACAGCCCAATTTGTCTGATGCTAGATAGACGCGCCACCGGTCCACCGACGTGTTTGTCGTCCAAAGTGTCAATGAGTTTCTTTTTGAGATCAGTCCATGTTATGGCGGGATAAGTGTCTAAATCCCAACAAAACCAAGGTTGTGCACTGTCCTCCATGTCGGCTGCGTTTGGCATCGCCGTGTTCGCTGCCGCTATCGAGACCCTTGGCGGTGGCGATTGGGACGATGAAGGCACGTCGTTATAAGGTCAAGTAATTCGTCCATGCGGTTGGACAATTTTTCGTTGGAGGTCTTAAGATTTTGTAGTTTCGTCGAAACAGTATCAATTGTCTTCTCTAACACTTCGAATCGTTGATCTGTCGAGCGCGTCATGATTAGTCCTTGGCGGGGGTTCGGCGGCAGGTCAGACAACCTAATAGCTAATCCGAGAGTTAGAAACTCCGGCCTTCACAATTCCAAATAAACCGATGCCCTATTCTTCGAAACTTAGCTATATATAAGGGCTGAATAAATCTTAAAGCCCAAATATATCTCAACCGGCTTCTAATAAGTCTAAACTAATTCTAATTTAAATACAAATTTCAACTACTAATTAAAACTTAATTAAATAATAATAATTATATGAAATATACTTTCCTAACATAATACTTGAAGTGGGATGTCGAATCTTGCTTGAGATTTAAGAGTAGTGAACGGATTCTACATAAATCTGTAGGCTTTCCAGGTTTCGGACCTTGAACGACTGTTGAACGCTTCTTCTTTTCTTTGTTCTTCTTTCCTTTCATTTTCCCAATTGTCGGGATTTCTTTGGGAAGCAACTGTGCGATTGATTTCCAGTAATCATTGTCTGCTTCGGCGTGAAATTTCTCAAGGCCAGCAACCAAATCCTGATGATGAAAGAGCATCTCCAACCGATAAACTCAATCGCAAACTCAAACTCATTCTCAAACGCAAAATTCAGTAATTATTCTCCAACCGATAATCTCATTTTCAAACTCAAAGGACTGGTTTTGAAATATTACTTCTAGACCAACTTTTACAATTTTTCAATACTGCCCATATATTTTATAACTTCAAAAAAATAATATTTTAATAAAATATTAAACTAAATAAATAAAAACATATTCTTGGTAAATTTTATAATTCTATAATTATTTTTTATATATTTTAATTTTTTTTTATTTTTTTATAAGGATACTTTAATTATTTAAACAAATAAAAGGACATTAAATGAATGTGAAACTTCACTTAAATCCATATTTGGCAAACTATCTATCACATAACTCCCCTGTCAAAGAAAAATATCACTTAACCTCGTTTCACTGTTTGTACCAGTTTCTCCAGTCACACTGTACCTTTCTATGTTTGTATTGTGTACCACAGTACGTTGATATAGTGTGCCTAAATGTGTTGTACGCAGTGACGGAGCTACATTGGGGCTCGGGGGGTCACTGCCCCCAGCCAAAATGTCTATAAGCCTATATTATGTACTTAAATCAAGAAGTTGTCGGTTAGTCTAGTGGCGAGAGTGAGTGTGATAAGTTCATGTTGAACTAATTTATGTGGGTTCGAATTCTCTCAAGTTCATTTTTTGCTTTATTTTTTCTAGTCTTATTTATACTTTGACCCCCCAAGTTATGAATATTTCTTTTTGCCCCCAGCTCTCTTGGGCTGGATCCGTCCCTGGTTGTATGGTGTACCTGCGGCAGATCGGACACCAATCTGTGAAAAAATTAGGTACACTGTAACAACACATTTAGGTACATTACAGCAACGTACTGTGGTACACAATACAAACATAGAAAGGTACAGCGTGACTTCAAAATGTAGTACGAACAGTGAAACGCGGAGTTAAGTGATTTTTTCTCTGACTGGGGAGTTATGTGATAGAAAGTTTGCAAATAGGGATTTAAGTGAAAGTGTCCCTTAAATGAAATTATTAAATATAGAACGCATATTATGCGTTCAATCGCATCTTTGCGTTTAGTGGATGACAGAGAAAGTACAAAACCTATTTAGGGATTGGTTTTTGGATTCAGTTGGAGTGATTTTAGGATATTTTTTGGGTTTTGCAGTATGGTTGGAGATTGGTCTAATGCTTTAAAATGTAAGAAAAAAATTAACTAACTCTGCGAACTTCTCTTACCTTTTTCCTTGTTCCTATTAGTGACTTTGCTGATTTCAACAGCTAGTTCTCTCTTTCTATGAAATTCAACTTTGTAATTATCGGCTTCACAAGAATCTGGCTCAACAGTTCCTTTTCTTTCTTCTCATTGTCCTCCAATCTAATTGCATTTTGCCTAATCAACAAATATAATCACCATAATCAAGGCTTTTGACATGAAAACATAAATAGGAATTTGAATAGGGAAAAATACCATCGTTAAGCCGCTGTTAAAAAGGAAGGGTAAATCCCGAGATGGTTTAGTAACGATCTAATCTAACAATCAGCAAAGCGATTAGCATAATAACTTTATAAATGGTAAGTGCTGCGGAACAATCAGCTCATATACACCGCCCTTAATCAAATAGACAATTAACCCAACAACAAACAAAAGAACAAACAAAATTGCATTGCATGGATTCAGTGAAAAAAACAAAAATCCCAAACCTTCTCACTATCTAAGGGCTTAACTTTCCTCGTGTCCCATCAGCTCATTTTTTATGGGCTTTGAGATAATTAAACCCATTTTCACCAATGTTCATTAAGACGGAGGGCCGGCCATAAAGGTATTTGGGAAGAAATGATTGATAAGTTAAAGATTTTGCGTTATTTTATGCGTCACAAACATGTGTTATCGGTCAATTAGCTATGCAATTTCCCTCGGATATTGTAGAGTTATTTTTTTATGTTTCATATTTGACAGATTTCTGAGCAAAATAAGCCAAAATCGAGAAGAATCGAACGACGTAGAGCCGATAGAAAACAAAACCATGTTGATGATGTAATGATCAGATTCAACCAAATGATGGGACCATAAAAGAAGAAATTCATGCCACGACAAATTCCTTTGATTTGGCCAACCATGTGGCTAAAATTTGTCAAGCTCGCACCATCATTCCGAGACAAAAAAGTAAAAAAGCATGCAATAGCAACAAACTTTTAAAGGTTGTTCAATCATTAGCACTACTCAAGGATGACAAGATAAAGGTGATTTATTTCTCATGAATTCGGGGCTGCAAGAAGGCTTTTTTTTCATTTTTAATGTTCTTTGGAAAAAAAATTTCCAAAATAACGTGTTTTCCCAACCTATTGCAAATATAGGTTAATGCGTCAGTGTGCATGGCGCTTTATGAGCTCGCCAGTACATGGCGCGTTTCAGTTTTTTTTTTATAATTTATTATTTATTTTTTATGTATCCCTCATAGTCTTCGTAAGAATATTCTCAATCTTACCTCAGCTTTCTTGGTCTTGGCTCTTATCATCATCAAGATGAGCATACGCATCTAAAAAAATTAGTGCAATAAATATAGAAAAAAAGCAAAAACATAAAATAGCGTGTATCTACACTTAAATATCTAAAAATATAATAAATTATTATTTTAGTCCCTTGTCAGAAAAGCTTTTACACAGGTTGGTTGAGAATAAAATTATCACCGTTTAGATATCTTTTTATATGCATATTAAGTTACATATCACATGTTGGCTAAATATTTTTTTGGTCCCGTAACTAAGGGTGATAGCATTATAGGGACACGTATTTTAGTCGTTGGCAAAATAGGGACATTAACTTTAAAAAAATGGCAATTTAGGGACATTATATGACCCGACCCTGTATTTTGACCCAAACCCGCTGACGTGGCACCCGAACCGCTGACATGTGTGCTTAAAGACTCGACATGTCATTAAAAATTACGACGTGGCTCCACGTCATAAAAATCACTGATGTGACACTACATAATAAAAAAAGTGAAAATAGCTCCCATCGTTTCTCTCTTGGTGCATTATCATCATCTTCTCCATCGTTTCTCTTCTCAAAACATCGAATACAGCTCACTGCTCAAGGGTATGCTCACGACCAAAACCATTCGACCATCGTAATCCGGCTAAAACCCGCCAATTTTGCCCACTAGTTCGGCATCTGCCAGTGAACCCTGACCAAGTCAAAAATCGATAATCGTGCCGGCGGCAGTGAATCGGAGCGGTACCACTGCAAAACCAGCCCAATCGCCCAAAACCCACCACCCAAAGGCGACGCCGCAGGCAGGAATGAAGTTTCGGGGGTCTGAGAGCGATCGTGATTGGTGGTTGCAGTGGTCACCGTCGAGGATGACACAGATCTTCAGCACCTGATCGATTACGGTGGGCTGTGATAATTGAAACCAAATTCGCAAAATTGAGGATGCCCATGTCGTGGGTTGTGGGTGGGTGACGACGGAGGAGTTAATGTGACCGATTGGGAGGTGGTTCGTGGGTGGTGGCGGCGGTGGCAGTGACGGCTCTGGCTCGGAGTGGTGCCGGCGGAGGTGGAATGGAAGTGACGGTGATTGACGAGGAAGGGTGGAGACGAGCAAGATGAATCAACTTTTTTAATTAATTTTTATTTTAATACGAGGAAGATGAATTGATTTTTTTAATTAACTTTTATTCTAATATGGGCTTGAGTTTTCTATTTTTTTAATTTTTTATGTGGCGCCACGTTAGCAATTTTTATGATGGGGCGCCACGTCGAATTCTTTTAATAACGTGTCGAGCCTTTCAAGAGCACATGTCAGCGGGTCGGGCGTCAAAATACAGGGTCGGGTCGTATAATAATCCCTAAATTGCCATTTTTTAAAAGTTAATGTCCCTATTTTGCCAACGACTAAAATACGTGTTCTTATAATGCTACCACCCCTTAGTTACGGGACCAAAAAATATTTAACCTTCACATGTTCTATGTTACATAAATATTTTATATGATATCTCCGTAAGCCTGGTGTATCTTTTCTTAATATCTTAAGTACCATAATACGTTTCTCGACAGTTTATAATGTTATGATATATTTCAATATGTTTCTAGACAGTTTAAAATTTTATCATCATTTACATATCTTTCTATATGCATATAATGTTATGATATATTTCAATCATGTTATGATATACGGAAATTAGACAGTTAATTGTTTTTTATTATTTTTTATTTAATATGCAAATATACTAAATTAAAGGTATATCAAATTTATCCATCTAAATAAATAATGTAAATCCTCTTTCGTATTAAAATTTTTTTTAAGAAAAAAAATTGATTAATTTTTTATTGTTGATGATGTTTAATTTATTTTATTGTTGAATGAATTAAACTTATTTAAGCTTATCTAAAGTTAAAAATAAAAATAAAAACATAAAAAAATAAAGGAAAAAAAATCGAACCCGACCGAGGGGGTCGGTCGGACACATGGTGTTGAATTTATTTTATTGTTGATGTGGATCATGTTGAATATATTTTATTATTGATCAAGTTTAAATTATTTTATTGTTGTTAGTGTTTAATTTATTTTGTTGTTGAAGGATATGAACTAATTTAAGCTTAGTTAACTTTTAAAATATAAAAAAATTTAAAAATAAAACCTGAACCCTACCCAACCGGGTACCCAACCATCGGGTACTTGCATTTGCTTGGGTCGGGATCTAGTATTAAAATAACTACCCGATGTAATCGGGTATCCAACCGGAAAAAACCGAACCCCGAAAAACTCGACCGATCCCACCCCTACTGCCTAAAGCCTAGGCAGGCCGAGTTTTACAATAAAGGTTTTATCTGAGTTTAATTATTATTATTATTATATTATTATATGGAATAAAACATGGTAATTTTAAATTTGGATGTTCTCAATACCCCAACATTAAATTAAAATAAAACACTACATAAATAAATATTCTTGAATCTGGAGCTAAACGGGAAAGCTTTTTTGAGGTTGTACAATTTTTACAACTTGATCAACATTACTTGGCACTAGAAAAACGGCTCCCTCATACAGCAATAGTAGCATATGTACAAAATATACAAAAGGAAAAATGAAAAATAAAAAACTAAACGCGCCACTTGCAGTGGCGAGCTCAGAACATTAAAAATGAAAAAAAGCCCTGCAAGAATTGAATTTTGAAGACATTCTAACCAAAAGTGATAATAAGCCTGCTTCATATTTCTATGTTGGAAAATGTTGGGCTTGGGCCCAAGTTGTGCCTTTGTCACTGTCCCACATCGGAAACGACAGGAAGGCATGAGGGTTCCCTCTCCTATATAAGGATGGCTATACCCTGAATTATAGGTACACCAACACATTAGAAAGTTATTTGTGTTAACAATTAACTCTAGGAAAATTCCCTTTGGGTGAGAGTTTGGGTTAGCGGGTGAAATAACTTTCGGGTTGTTATCGGGTTTTGGGTGTAGGCGAGCGTAGAAGAATTGTGTGATTGTAATTGTGGATTTTCTGCGGCCTTGTTGCCCGGGTGGTTTTTCCCTCTTCGTTAACAGAGGGTTTTCCACGTTAAATCTTTGTGTTGTTATTTTCTCCTGTTTATATTTCCGCGACGGATCATTGCGGATTTCGGTACGGCCGGATTTCCCAACAAGTGGTATCAGAGCGAGGTAAAACCTAGTTTGTTCGTGCGGTGGAGATAGCGACGGGTGGAGCTTGAGCGCAGAAGGGTTTTCGGCAGACGAGTTACTATTCGGTTTTTGCGAAGTTCTTGTTCGCTAATCCACAAGGATGTCCGGGAGTAGGTTTTCAAATCTGGCGAGATTTGATGTGGAAAAGTTCGACGGAAGAATCAATTTTGGCTTGTGGCAAGTGCAAGTCAAGGATGTATTGATTCAGTCGGGGTTACACAAAGCTTTGAAGGGCAAGGAAGTTCCCAAAGGCGGTGCTACCAGTAGCACTGAGGAAACAGTTGGGAGCAAATCTGGAATGAGCGACGATGATTGGGAGGAACTGGATTTGAGAGCGGCAAGTGCGATACGACTGTGTTTGGCCAAGAATGTTCTTGCAAACGTGCATGGAATTTCGGCAGCAAAAGCATTGTGGGAAAAGCTTGAGGAGTTGTATCAGACTAAAGGCGTCTCGAATCGGGTGTATCTGAAGGAGCAATTTCATACATTGCGGATGACTGATGGTCAAAGTATTTCAGATCACTTAAGCGTTCTCAATGGAATCGTCTCGGAGCTGGAATCCATTGGAGTGAAGATTGACGATGAGGATCAAGCGTTGAGACTCATCTGGTCTCTTCCACCTTCTTATGAACACATGAAGCCGATTTTGATTCATGGGAAGGAGAAGATTGTATTTTCTGAAGTCACCGGTAAACTTCTTGCGGAGGAGAGAAGGCTAGATAGTGGACGGAACAATTCACCGGAAGATCAAGCTTTGTTCGCCGGTGGCGGAAAGAAGAGGAACTCCAAGGAGAAACAAGCTGCGATTTGCTGGACGTGTGGACAATCTGGGCACGTGAAAAGAAATTGTCAGAAAGGTGGAGCAGGTTCGGCAAGCAGCTCCAAGTCGGTAAGTGGAGATACCGAGAAAGACACTAATTTTGTCTCTCTCTCCACGGATGAGTTTTTCTGAGAGAGACAAGGGCGTCCTTATGGCATGTCGCTAAGTGTCATGAGAGAGGGCGCGTTACTATTAGCGGGTCCACAGTTTACACACGGGCATTGGTTTGGCGTTGATGCAAGGTGTGTGGTGGAAATTTCGTGTCGAGGGCTGATGAACTTCCTGGCAAGCCAAGCGTGGAAGTTGCACCATAGATTTCAGCAAGGTTATTTCGACATGGGCCGAAGAAATGCTTGGATGTGATTCCAACTAGATATGCTTTTATGGTGGAGCATGGTAGCGGAAGCTATGTGGATCTTCGCCAAGTGAAGGTGTCAAGATGGACAAAGTCACAAGGTGGAGATTGTTGGGCTTGGGCCCAAGTTGTGCCTTTGTCACTGTCCCACATCGGAAACGACAGGAAGGCATGAGGGTTCCCTCTCCTATATAAGGAGGGCTATACCCTGGATTATAGGTACACCAACACATTAGAAAGTTATTTGTGTTAACAATTAACTCTAGGAAAATTCCCTTTGGGTGAGAGTTTGGGTTAGCGGGTGAAATAACTTTCGGGTTGTTGTCGGGTTTTGGGCGTAGGCGAGCGTAGAAGAATTGTGTGATTGTAATATTCACATAGTGGACTTTCTGCGGCCTTGTTGCCCGGGTGGTTTTTCCCTCTTCGTTAACAGAGGGTTTTCCACGTTAAATCTTTGTGTTATTATTTTCTCCTGTTTATATTTCCGCGACGGATCATTGCGGATTTCGGTACGGCCGGATTTCCCAACAGAAAATGCATTTTGTCATTACCCAGAAGGCAAGCTCCTCTCATACATAATATAAAGGAATGATGGGCTCATGCTTAACGGGTGGACGGTGGAGAAAAAAAACTCACGTCCTACGCACCTAAATTCCTCACTGATCAGCCACGCATCAACCCGCAGTCCAGACGAAGAGCTCCCTCACGCAACGGACACCCCGGCGAAAGAAGGCATGATCTGTTCGTCGTGACAGACAACGTTCGTGCATTGTCATATGCGAAATCAGGCACCTCTACTTTTTCGTGTTTTTCGTTTATTAATATGTGTGCTTAAGTTTCTTCGTGGTTAAAGTCGTACTAGGCCGGATTATGATTCTTAATATTGATGTTCGTATTTTATTGTAATTGTATGAGTTGAGTCGTATTTCTTGTTTGTGCTTAATGCTTGCATGTGCTTGATCATCATATGCATGATCTATGATTGGTTTATGAGATAGAGCAAGTGATTAAACCGGTTAGAACAAATAATTAATCATGTTATAATTTTAAAGTCATATTACAAAAAATAATTAACGTTATAATGCTAATACAAAACTAATCATGTTTTGTTTTGATTATCATTATTTTCTTTTAATCAGAAAACTGTAAAATAGCAACTTTTCACTATTATAATCTTAACCTTGGCAAACAACTTTAATAATTATATATTATTTAACTCAACTCATTTTTAATAGTTTTTATATTTGCAAATTTTATCCTCCAAAACGCGGGTAATATTATTGAATGTTCTTGGAATTTCAAGGAGGATTATCGGTGTGCATGCAAATGCGAGTGAGAGTAGATACAGGACAATAAATCCTATATTTAAAACCATATAGTTACAAAACTAGTTAAAAATCAAATCCTAAACCATAAAGTATGAACCATAAAACTTGGTGTATGTTTCCTCTAAACTAGAGGCCCATAAACCAAATTACGGAATCCTTCGGCCTTAAACCCTTAAACCTAAACAAAAAATCTAAACAAAGTTTATATCCCATGAACCCCAAGCATTAAACACAATTCTCAAAATGTTGTGTCATAAATCCTAAAGTCCAAGTAAAAGACAACTAGTAACTGATAAACCCCTAATGCACCACAATATAAGAATATTATATCACATTCTGGATATCCCGCCCAATTTTCACCCATTAAGAAATCCCATCCAAAATTCAATTAAATTCACGAAATCCTCGAAATTATACAAAAAAACGACAACTGATATCATTTAAATAATTTATGGTACTGCTACATCAGAATATTTTACCACAAGTTTGACAAACAGTACCTTTACTGATTCCATGATAATAATTTCATTCATATCACTTTAAAGAACATCGTCTCTCTCTCTCTCTCTCTCTCTTTCTCTCTCTCTCTCTCTCTCTCTCTATCTCTCCCTCTCTCCCTCTCTCTCTACTGATTCCAAGTTGTGCATTATTAATTTGTGTTTCATGTTCTTTAACAGACTTAAGGTTTCATCACTATAATTTGTATTTTCTATCATTTTCGAATTCTTCACAATAGTATTCAATTTTATATTTTTAAACTTTTCATCAAGTCATTTTGTATTTTAATTTATGTTATGTTATATCAAGACGTGGTTGAATACTTGGGTAGAGGTACTAACTGACTCAAATAATTCTTTCTCTTAATCAATGCTTTTTTTAGTGTAAATGCATATCTTTATTGATTATCAGCAGCTACTAAGTTTTCCAATTCTTGGGTAGGTGGGGTAGAACATTCCCCGTCGTATCCAAGGTGTTTGGCGAGATAGTGAGCTACGACATCTGTCTACGCACGTGGCTAAAACGAACACATGAACTCAGCTGACACAAATAAGCAATCAAATAGGATCATCCAATCTCTGAAGAATTCAAGATCCTTGCGTTAGTTTGGCGATGAAATTCTCTTGCAGTCACTTTCCACTGTGGTCTGTCTCCATCCTCTATGATACACAAACATCAAGGCCTCACGAATGACAATGGTTTCGATCGCTTCATGGGAGAGCTGTCCCCGTCAACTCCTTCGTTCGCCATCCGACACATCGTCTAGACGAGTCCCTCGGAATGATGCCAATTGCCGATGTCCCCCTCGATTTATGAATGGCCCCGTCCTTGTTGATTTTAGTACATTAGTTTCCGGATATGTATTTCACGTCGCGACGTTGTAGCAGGCTGTGATGAAAGTAGCATAGCTGTTACCTCAGCAATAGCACGATCCTCAGACAATGTGATGCCGTCCGCCACCCATTTATTCTCACCAAATGATCCAGCAAAAGCTAATGAACATATTGAAGTTATCGTCTTCTAATTTTTGCCGCATCTGTCGAATCCAAGACACCACATCCCTCAGCCCCGTGCGTGCAACATCAGGCGAGAACTTTGTTTTCTTCCAAAAGCTTTCCACAAACGGGCATTCACAAACGGGCGTTTAAGAAAGACATGTTCCATGTTTTCTGGGGCGTCTTCGCATCGGCTGCAGTTAAAGTGGTCAAGACATCGTCTTTTGAACAGATTTTCCGTTATTGGAAGAGCATTGTTGCATAGCCGCCATAGGTATAGTCGAACCCTTGGTATGCAACTCGAGTTCCAGACCATGCCCCATGAAGGGGGCCCGAAGACGATGCCTCATGGTGGTACTTTTGTTTTTCTGTTAAGTAGTACGCACTTTTAACAGTTCCCGTCTTTTGTGTAGTGCCCTCTCTCAATCAATGTTATGTCTTATGGTTGATACCATTTGATCTATCTTTATATTCAATATAATGCATATTCGTATAACTTTGTTGCTTAAGTGAGAAATTAATACAGTTAATGATAACGGTAATGCTTCATTTCAAATATAGGTACAACTAAACCTGTCAAAACGGGCCGGCGGGACGGGCTAGCCCGCCAACCGGCGGGCTTAAGAAAGCTAGGCCCGCGCCCGCCCACTGGCGGGCCGCGGGCCCAACGGGCTTAGCCCGCATAAATTAGAAAAAAATAAAAAACCTGAAAATAAAAAAAATAAATAAAAAAATATATTTAATATATTTCAACTTTAGAAAATATTAATTAATTTATCTTTTAATTTATAAATTATAAAATCTTACCAAAAAATATAAAAAATTTTATAATTTATATAAAAAATTATATAAATTATATAATTTATATATAAATATATAGATTTATCATTTAATATATATTATTTATTATTGGCGGGCCAGCCCGCCCCGCCCCGCCAAAGCCCGCGGGCCGCGCGGGGGGGGGGGGGGGGGGGCGGGCTTTTTAGATTGCCGGCTCTAGGTACAGCTCTATTACATTTATTTGATCATTTTAAATATTAGGTTGTAAAGGTACAACTCGTTTTATTATTAAATTTTCTGAAAATTTTATTTCTTCATCATAGTTTTCTAGTAGTTACATAAGATTTACTAATATCTGTTTATTTTAATATTGTATCATGTATTAACTAATCCATGATCTTATATTGTGTATGTACTGTATAAGAATACTTATAGCATGTGTTCGGTTGGGGATATTTGTGGGGGGTTTTTGGTTAAAATAAATTAAAACAGTGTTTGGTTGGACGGATTACTTGAAAGTGAGATTTAGTTAATATCTTCTTAATAGCTCCAATAAGGTATTAGCTAAACCAGCTCCTCCCTACCTTTTAGTTAATCTCGTCCATTTTCGATAAATTTACCTAAATTTTAAATTCAAAATATGGATAAATGATAATTGAATTTAATTAAACTTAATATATCATTTACTCATCTACCAAACATATCTGTCATTATTATTTATATCCAACAACCAAACATAAAAAAAAATCATATAATCCATTATTTAAATCCAACTAAAGTTAAACCCATCCATCTAACAAAACGAGCTCATCGTATATTCCATAGCATAAACACATCACCATGGGCATAATAATAACCCTGGGTTTTTAACATTTAATGTTAATGCATCTAATGTTAATAACATCCGGTAATGACTGCTGAAGATCTGAGTAGACATTAATATACATTGGTTCGTGGAATATATGCTGGATTATTTGATACACGTGAGAGATTTTTTTTCAATTAAGATGTCTACCATGTCTTAGAGTTTATTCTCAGGTGGTCTTATTTAAGGGTCTAAAAGTCACATAAAACTAATCCAATATAGATACATTTATTGATTCATTCTATTTTTTCCTAAGCCTCTTTTACTTAGCAATCTTATAGGGGGTGTCTTTTTGTGGTGATCCAACATCACGATGATACTCACATCATCGTGGATCAAGGTGATATACCATCATTGTGTTTTTTGAGTGATAATTCACTTCGCATATCAAGGTGATATTGGAAAATTAGTCACGGTGACGTGTGGGGTGATATTGCATCATAACATATTTAACCCTACATATATATCATTTATATATGTGAACTAGTTTATTACCCGTGCAATGCACGGTGTTACTATCTATAGTTATTTGATATTAATAAATAACTATTTACAGTGGGCAGTTTTCATGTTTTTATTATATTTATTTTTTATTTATTACAATTAATTATTATCGGACACTTGGCAGCATTTAAGGACACATACATTTGCATAATACTATAAGATTAATATGTTATGTTGAGATTATATTTACGTAATAATGATCAATATTTTAGTACTGATGAGTTTAAATTTTTAAGCATTAATTATAAGTCAAATTATATTTTTTAATCACTAAATATGTTTATAGGATTGAAAATAGTTAGTTATATAATTTAAAATATGAACAAGGGTAAGGAAGAATGTTAACATATCAGGGGTAATATTGTCCAAATAAAAATTCAACACCATCACCGTAAAGTTGGATCACCGAGCTTTATTAGGGGGTGTTTGTTTCAGGTGATCCAACATTACGGTAATACGCACATCACGGTGATGTGGGTATCACCGGAATGTGGATCAAGGTGATATCTCATCAGTGTGTTTGTTTTAAGGTGATATTTCATTTTGCAGATCAACGTGATATTGAAGTATTCTGTTTGTCTAATCACTGTGATGTGTAGGGTGACGTTGTATAAATGTCATATTTGACTCTATACATATGACTTAAATAATGTGTTAAATTTTTTTAAGGTGATATTTTATGTGATAACTATTAATATATTAAAATATACATTTAATTTATAAGCATTATTTATATTTGTACTTTTTTTAAATATAAGTTTTTAATATTTTTAAATAACTGAAATTTTTTTAAGATTTAATTAAGTTAATCATGTAATTATATTTATAATGGCATATAAAGTAATAATGTTAAAACATGAGGGGTATTCTCGTCCATTAAAAAGTTAGATAGATCACCTCATCACCGTGATGTTGGATCATCTAGGGTTTTTGGGGTGATCTGAAATATGAAATATCACCCCATTTTCATCACCTAGGTGATCCATCATTTCGGTGATGACTTATCACCTAGACTAAACAAACACAATGATAAGTGGTAAACGAGAGGATCACGGTGATATTTTGGAAGATCACCTCAAAATAAACACCCCCTTAAGGTGATCCAAACACCCCCACTTTGATCCTTGGTGATCCTTCATTACGGTGATGACTCATCGCCTACGAAAAACAAACACAGTGATGAGGAGGTGATGAGAGAATTATTGTGATGTTTTCTTGATGTTTTGAAGGATCACCCCAAAATAAACAACCCCGTAATAAAGATTATTCAAAGATATTATACCTTCCGTAGAGTTTTCAATCTTAGTTTCTCAAATTAACCAAATTGATAGATGATATACTACGATCTATCTTACGAATAATCATCTATTCAATTTTTTTTAAATCTCGAGTTCTATCATATTTTTCTTCTCTACTTTTCTTCTTTACCGTCCTTTATGGTTATTTTTTCTATCTATTTATATTTCTTATTTACCGTGCTGTTTCATTAAAAATGAAAATTTTAAAATCGGCAAAAGCTGTTTTTTCAGGAACGATATTTAAGTGTAATAATTATTTCAAACGGATAACAACGCACAACATAAAACTTGAAACATGTGAAGTGTAAGAAACTTAAATATTTAAGATTGGATAAAGTTCATATAAATTTAGGCCCCATTAGAAATTCCTGTGGATGGTACCCTGTTCTCCAACTGCTTCAAAACAGGTTTTGCCTCTCAAATAAAAAACAAAGCTTTTGATTATATGGGAAAACACAGGTGTATAAGACTCGGTGTTCTCGTTTGTAATGAAGTAAAACATCTGTTTAATTATATAGAAGAAAGAAAACAACCATGTGAACAGTGCGAGAATTATAATTATAGAAACCCTAATTTCTCTGGCAACGAGAGAAGCAAAAACCTGTGAAGGGAATGGAATCTCCACGCGAAAACCCATATAATGGTTTTACTTCCGTATATAAAAAGGATTGATTTCATTTCAAGAGTCATAATAACTTCAGACAATAATTAATATAACCTCTGATATAAATAAGATAGTATATAATCGATCTGCAAACAAATCTAACTCAAAACCCTAACGCGTAATAAGTTTTGAAGAATCAAATACCATCGAACAAGAATGGATCGCCATAGTCCCATATACTACTCGGCGGATACTCATCTTCCCCAGCCAGCTGCTGCCACGTCGGAGACGCCATCATGACGGCCGTCGGATCCGAAACACCGGCCGCCGTAGGATCCGACGAAGACGACGTCATCGTTGTTCCCACGAAACCCATTCCAAGATCGTCGTAAGAAGATAGAACATGCTCGCTCTGTTGCTCATGATGCCCGAAACTTATATGCTGATCATGATGATGATGGTGCCTTTCATGTAGTAACAGACTGTAATCGTTCGTCAGATTAGCAACATCATCATTGATCATAACCACGTTGCTAGTGTTGCTGCTGCTACAGCTAGGGTTTGGATAAAAAGATGATGACGCTGGCGCTGACGTCATCGCAGAGGTTTCATTACACATCACCTGTCCGTACACGACCATGTCCTGCTGTGTCGGATTATTCTGAAGATACTGCTGGCGAGTAATCGGCGGCGCAGACACCATGTTTGTGTACTGTGGCTGTAATACTTGTACGCCAGGGTACAACCCATAACTGCTAGTATTGGGATACGTAAGGCCAAACCCTGATGGCCTCGGCAACAAAGGCCTTAAGCTCTGAGTGCTCGACGAAGAAGTGTTATTACAAGAACTGCTCGAAGTCGACTTGGATGAACTCGCCTTCTGCGAGTCGTTATTACCATTAATGGATGGTTGCAGGTTCAACTGAGCCTTAGATCCGTAGAGTATAATCGCCGCCCTATCATAAGCACGCGCGGCATCCTCGGCGGTGGCGAAGGTGCCCAACCACCGCCGCGTCCTCTTCCTCGGCTCTCTGATCTCGGCGACCCACTTTCCCAGCTCCGTTGCCGTACTCCACGGTAACGGAACTTGCTGTTGTCTGGCCCACCTTTGCCCTTTGTACCACTCTTCTTATTATTACCGCCGACACTGCTAATACTTGCCGTCCGAGGATTATCGTTGTAATTATTATTTTCTTCGTCATCAGCATCGTCGGCTTTGTGTTGAGTGGTAGTTTGAGGGGTTATTGTTGTTGTAATATTATTATTACCATTAAGGTCGACGACGTCGTCAGCGATGGCGGTGGTGCTGCTATTGGGGTTTAGTGGCTGTGCAGAACCGCTCATGGTGAGTGGTGGTTTTGAGAGGTTGTGCAATAAAAATGGTGAAATGTGTGAATGTGTGTGTTTTTTGCTGTGTGCTTTTGCCTCGTGCTGTGTTTATCCAATAAGTTAAAGGAGAGGAAAGGAAAAATGAAAAAGGCTGTGGAGATGATGCGCAGAGTATGCAAATGGTGGAAGAGGGCGGTGATTAAATTTATATATATTATTTCGTGTTGTATAATTATATCTATTATCTTTATTTATGTGGGTTAAATAAATATAGGGCTTCTGACAGAAACTGAGAAGTGGGAGGAGAGGAGGTTGCTGAATTGAGAAGAGAAGGATCATGGCCGAAGAAAATCTGAGACATAGTGAATATTTTTTATTGTTATTGTTAATTTATTATTTCAGCGTAATTTAATATTGAAAGATGATTTATTGAAGTACGTCGTGAATAAGCGGTAGCTCATTAAGGGTTGGCTTTGTGTGTATTTATTGGGACTGACAAAACCTTAAATTATTTCTGTATTCGATTAAACTATCAGTTGTTTCGCCCGAAAACATTGAATATGGTATGCAGAATCCTACATTTATTCTTAAATGCAGTATGTTAGTCTAATAGACAACGCTAGCTAATAGCCTAATAAGATAGTTTAACTTGTAAATGGTGTTTGGAAAATATTGGTAAATCAAAGAATAAATATCTTAAACAGGTGTATTAAACTATTTACATGTATATTTAAAAGTGCGTAAATATGTTTATTTAAATAAACGGATTCTTTTTATTTTTTGGTATAACACGTTTACTTAACTCCTTCACATCAAATGCCATGCTTCTTAATGTATTGTGACACGTATGTGTACATGCAGCCACACGCACTAAGATCATATACAACCAAAAAACTCATTCTCAAAACTAAACTCATTATAAAACTCAAACTTCATTAATTCTTCTTCAACCAGCAAATCGATTCTCAAATCAAAAGTCCATTCTTGTAAAATTCTTTTCTGTTCGAATTTTTAATATTATTCATATAATTTACAACTTTACAAATTAGGCCACGCCATTATTTTAAATTTGATTGAAAATTAATACTTGCATAAAATTAATAATAAACTCAATATGTTCTCATATAAAAACGTAGAAAAAATATTTATTAATAACACGAGTCCCTTTAATATAGTTTTATTTTTATAATTTAATAACTAAACAAATAAAAGTAGGGTAAAATGAATTAAACACTCGCGTGGTTATACTCAAATGCGCGTTACTACCTTGTGGTTTTTTTATTACGCGACACTCCCTTACGGTTTCCAAAACTTAGCATCTTACCCCCTGGTCAGCATCTTTTGCCCGTGATTGAAGCACACACGATGTTACTGCGATTTAAACATGATTTGACCAAATTTTATGCCGTAAAATGACTAAAATAACCCTCAATCATCTTCTTCCTCGGATAAAAATCCAATCTTTCCACTGGGAGAATAAATCAAACAGATTATATGCAACGATGCAACTCAACTCAAGTCATCTCATCGAACAAATCGTGATTATAAATAATTCGGAAAGAGAAAGCAAGGGAGGGGAGAATTAACGAACAACTGAACTACCTAGAGAGCATGGTTCTTGGTAATTGAAGGACAAAAAGGAAAAGATGTTTGAAGATCTGCAGAGAAATAGTTCGGCGAGGTCTTTGTTTTGAGGATGGTGGTGGTGGTGGGATTTTTCTTTGAAGACTGGGTAAGAGACGGTGTTGAGGTCTATTTTGGCTTCGGAGAAGACTTGGATGCCTATGACGTGGGTGACGACGTCGTCGTCACTGTGGATTAGGGTTAGGCGGAGAGAGTTTTATGAGAGGTGTGCCGTCCTTTCTAAAATTGAGGAGCTCGCCGTAGAAATCGACGCCTTCGTCGAGGCACCGCCGGATCTCGGGGACCACCGCGGGATCTACCAACGGGATGCGTCTCTTTGCGGTGGATCTCGGAATTGAACGAAAAACACCTCCTTTCGTTGTCCAATCCAACCAGGGAAGGGAAGTAAAATCGTTTCTGCAAAAATGGAAATAATAAAAAAAGAAGGAAATAAGGAGAGAGAAGGGCAACACAAACAACCACAGAGCAGCAATCAAAGCTGCGATGATGAAGCATCATCTCATCTATCTGTGGCCCAATGACAGGGGTATAAAGGGAATCCCACTTTTTTTTTTCTGACCGTTAGACTAAATTTGACCGGAAGGGAGCGTATGCAAAATTATTCAAACTACGAGGGTGTTTTAGCCTATTTCTAAACTATAGGGGTTTTGGTGCTTTCTTTCTAAACCAAAGGTAGGTTATATGCTATTTACCCATAAAAGTACGTATTGTAATTTTTAAAACTCATGTTTTGGAATATTTCATTCTCAAACACATATTTGGATTTAAAACAGGAGAGAAGATGAAAAACGCATTTGGGTTTGCGTTTGGGGTACCGATGGAGATCTTTTTGTCTACTTTTGGGATTTTTTGGTCCCGGTTGGAGATGATCTAAGAACGCAATTTTTCGATATTTATGGTTTAAATTCTAAATCTCATATAGCATGTTCACTTATTTATTTAGCACATTCTATCTCCAAAAAATTAAATAAATTTTTAATTCGATTTAATAATATATAATTTTATATAATATTTAATTAAGATAATTTATGGCGTGTTTAATTCACAAGTGAATATGTTCCAGAAGTTGGTCCTTGATTTGCAAAACATCGGAGAGAAAATCAAGGATGTAGATCAAGCTCTTTTGCTGCTATGCTCACTGCCCAAAAGCCATGATTACTTCAAGGAGGCTCTTCTTTATGGAAGGGAGAAGCTAAGCATGGAAGATGTGATGTCTGCACTAAGTACCAAACAGCTAAACACCAGAATTCCATCAAGGATTGCAGTTGAACCACATTCTGCTGTTGAGCTGCTTTACGTGCAGAGTAAAGCAAATTCAGCTAACCTTCATGATGATGGTTTTGAATATGCAGAGGTTCTAGCTGTCTCTGAGGAGGAGAGAAGTGAAGAATGGATCCTAGACTTAGGCTCTAGCTTCCATATAACCTGCAAAAGGGAGTGGTTGCATGACTTGAAGGAGTTGAAGGGAAAAACAGTGAAGGTAGGTGATGGAAAATGCTTTGAGGTTAGTGGCTGTGGTTCCATAAGAATGAAGCTTGCAAATGGGGTGTTGAGCATCCTCAAAGATGTTAGGTATGTTCCTGAGCTGAGGAGGAACCTTATATCCGTAGGAGCTTTGGATAGGAGAGGATTCAATACCCACATAGCAGCTGGAAAAATTCTGGTAAAAAGGCAGGGGAGGCTGATTCTGCGGGAGAAAGGAGGCAATGTATCTACGTTCTTGAGGGCTGTTCTGTGGTGAAGAGTGCGCATCATGGAACTAGGGAATATGGTGGTTCGAAGGGTGTGCGAGAGGAGCCACAAAAAACTCAGGATAAGGTGGAGACAGGTCGAGCAAAAGGCAAGCTCGAACCAGTTAAACTGAAACCTGCTACTACTGCAACAGGGCTGGCTGACATGGGGTTTTGTGATGATCTTTCCAAGCCTGAGATGGAGCTATTCGAGCAAAGAGATGAAGGAACCTCAAGACCACATGGCAGGGAAGGCTTTGAGGTGGAGAATAGCTCAAGCAATGGCATGGAAGACGACGGAAACTCAACAGTAAAGTGGACTGAAAAATCAGTTTGCTCTGAAACTGATGAAAACTATTTTGCAGGTTTTTGGATGCGAAGAAGGGCAAGACTCCTTTACGGTGTGTTTGCTATGATGAATTCGGTGCTGGAAAAAAATGGAAAAGTGTAATGCTACGGGTCGAACTATTGCCAATTACGGTTAGTATGTCGTATTATACACGTTTCCTTTCTTTTCTGAATCGAGTTCTGCATAGCAAATGCAACCTTAATTTGTTTGGTTAAGGAATTTAGCGAGGAAATGAAAAGAAATGAAAAAGAAAAACTAATTTTTGTGTTTGGTTGATTAGAGAAATTGATAAAGGGAAAGCAAAGAAAATAAAACTTAAGTTGAATTTAAAGCAAAAACTATGAAAAACCATTTTCTTCACCAAATGTGAGAAATGAAGGAAAAACTAGTGAAAATTATTTTCTCTTTAGTTTTCTTTTCCTCTCAGCTTTCCTCGATCTAAACATAGCTTAAGGTTACTCAAACTCGGCACAGTCCGAGCATGCAATGACTAAGATAGTCTGTTACTGTGACGACTCTCACTTTCTAATCATATTTGTCGCAACTTAAGTCGCGGGAGACCCGTCTAACAAATTTTTTTCCTAAAATATAATATTTTACGACAAAATATAATTTACATCGTCGTAATTTACAAAGGCCGAAGCCCCACAATATCTATCTATAAAATATCTTAACATCGCTCCACAGGTCGTCATCCACGTACAGTCCCGCCCTCAAAAGACCGTGAAGTACCGCCGTCTGCCAGCCTTAGTCGTGATGTTTCTCAATGTCCGACTCTATCGTACCTACACACATAACAACGTGGAGTGAGCTTATAAAGCTCAGTAAGCGGAAACCATGCATTCAATGCACGTGTTCTAAAACGCAAAGGCATCCGCGCCAATGCTTTCTAATCGTGTCATGTAATTCTTGTCTTGTCTTGTCTTGTAGGGCCTTGGCTTATCTTACTATGCACCACCAAATCCACTAGGGATATATATATAATATATATATATATATATATAGGACGATACTCCCACTGAGAGGCTAACCCTAAGGCGCCTTTTCAATCCCAATGTAGTTTATCGGTCTCACGGACGCTCACGCTGGTAGACTCACTCTGAGGTTACTAACACAAATTATACCCTTGGTGCCGTCTGTCTCCTCAGGTTGTATCTTCCAGGTCGCAACTTTCCGCACATGCATGTCTTGTCTTGTCACATGTCATGTCATGTCTTGTCTTGAATTGGTGACATAAAATCACCGTGGTAGCATAGAAGAGCCATTAGATGCAAATGTTTATCGTGTATAAGCAACCATGCATGACATATGCTCGTGTTTTATAACTTTCGTGTGACTCATGTATGCACGTGATAGTGAGTAGTTGAATAACGATGCGGAAGTGCTTGTCATGCCACTTCATATATCAAATACTTCACATAAATAAATCAAATAGAAATTCACGTAAAGTCATGGAAACACATAATCATGTAATTCATGCATATATAATTTATGTGTTGTAGTTGGGATCTCCACTTACCTGTCGTCCGAGCTAAATAAGCTTACTGTCTTGGTGAGATCCTTATTAGTCGGCCCTTTGACAGAAATATTAAAATATCAGCGCCCTATCTAAATTAGATAACTAGACTTGAAATAATTTTGTTCGACTATACTAATTTGCTAAAAACCCTTAATTGTTCGTTTCTAGTTTAAGTCAAAATTAAGATTACCTAGGTTTTCTAAGATTCGCCCCCGATTTGTCAAACAGCGAATCCTAGTTTCGCCGTGTTCTACAAGTAGCATTGAATCGCCCGATTGCATCATGTGTTGCAACCCACTTTCGCCGAGGTTCATTATCTCAACAAATCGCCCGATTCCTTGCATGCTTGGACTTCGTTTCGCCCGATTGTATCATGCATTGACACTAGTTTCGCCGAATTTCTTGTCGCCCGATTAGTCATGTTTTGATCATGGTTTCGCCGTTCAAGAATCGCCCGATTTCACCTAGCTCTAGTCCGACTAATCATGCAATTTAAACTTAATTCAATCGTCCGATTCTAGCTTGCATGTGTACTTTTCCTTCGCTCGATTTTTCATGCATTATCCTACTTTCGCCGAGTTATTATTCAACCTTAGAATCGCCCGATTGCTATGCATTAAAAATTGGTTTCATCGAGTGTTCATCTAGTCACCAAATCGCACGATTGGTCACGTTCAAAATCACATGCAAATCGCCCGATTGCATGGTATAAGGGCCTTCATTTCGCCGAGTTTTTTTTTCCCATTTTCCAATCGGTCGATTCATCCTATGTTAAACCTTATAGGAAACGCGGCGAAAGTGTTTTACCTAAGGCTCAATTGTTTCGGTCGAATCCTATACCACTTAAATTCAAATCACCAAATCTATCTAATTCTCAAATTGCCCGAAACCTTCCAATAAATCCCCAATTTCGACCGAAAGCTTCAAACATTCATAGATCACTTAATTCCTACCACTATTTTACCGAGAACTTAAAATTCTTAGGGTTCCTTCCACTTTAAAGTTATCGATTCTTCCCAAGGATCATTTATATCAAGGTTATGAGTTTTAAAAAATGCCTTTACTACCCAAAACATAACTAAATCTAAGAAATCACCCAAACTTGAATCTATTCCTCAAAACTAGGTTTTTTACCCTCTTTCTTACACCTTGATTCCTAGGTTTTCATTAATTTCTTAAGTTAGAGTATTTAAACAACCTAGGTTACGAATTTTACAAAGATCATAAGTAATATTTCTACTTACCACACTTGAGACTTAGATTTGTTTAGGGTTTCTTCAATTGGTTTTCCTCTCGACCTCTTCTTGCTTTCTTCTAGTTGATTTTTGGGTTTTTTTGAAGGTTTTCTCTTGCTTTGAATCCTTATATGACTGTTACTTATAGTTTCATTTATTTACTTGATAAGTGTACAATATCAATTTTAGTTGTGCTTTGATTTTATTAGCTGTCCTTGTAATTAGGGGCTTTATTTGTATTTGTCCTTAGATTAGGACTTAACTTGTATTTTTACCGAGTTTGTTTGGTATAAATACTAGTGTAAACATTGTGGTTAATAGAGAATTTTAGTCAATTGATCCGAAAGGCTTGCAAATCAAATTCTAGAGAGAGAAAGTCATAAATCATTCTCTCACTAAGCAATATCTCTCTCAAAGTTCTTCACGGAAGGTTTTTCGATCGAAATCTATTTCTTAACAATTCTAATCGCCTTAGATATGAAGTCTAGGATCTAGGAGTTGATGGTTGAGGACCTAACAATAAGTATTAGACATAGACTTAGGGGTATGGAGTTGATGTGACTACTAGGTGACTAAGCTAACACTTTACCCCTTATGTTAAGAAATCACTATAAAATTCTTAGTCAATCAAAATTAACTCTACATGGATTGTGATTGGTCTAATTTATTCACATGTATCGACCAAGTCTTTATACTTTCTTAATCAATCGGCCGATTCTTCTTCTTGGATATCTTTTCTCTGCGAAAGTCAGAGTGTATTCATATGATTCGGCCGAAACTATATCCTCAAGAATTAATCATGTTTCAATACTTAGAATCGCCCGTTTTGAGCCTCCTTTGCTCGGCGAAAAGTCAGTGCTAAAATGTTGTAATCGGCCGATTTGGTCTCATGTCGTAACCTATTCAATAGGTCAACATCATCTTCTTAAAGTTTATCTAATTTTCTCTACTAATACCACCCGATTCAAAATCTTTATTTGATTGGCGATTCTAACCCTTACATATCTGGAGTTTGCTCGATGACAATCCTTATCATAGTTGATCTATTCTCAGTCTTTTTGCTACCATCGATTGAAACTAGTCTATGCTACTTTACATTTTGCCGAAACACCTTAGTTATACATATATATATTACCTAAATTTTCTAAGTCTTTATACCATCACATAAGTCCATAAATCATATTACACATATAGGAAATTATAAATCACATAACATGAAATTATATAGATACATAAGTCACTTAAAGGCATGAAAGTATGAAAGCATCATATTACCCATTGAGCTTCGTATAATTATGTGTTATAAATGACTTTTCACCCAAAGTCCTAACCTCTTTATTTAATTAATCCTACAAGGCCTCTTATTAAATATTTTCCACCGCTAATTATATCGTAAATAATCCCATAATTAAATTTTAAGGGTATTACAGTTACCACATTTGTTTACATGAATGACCAAAATATCTCTCAAAGTTTTTGTTCTTCTTAACAACACATCACACGACACATGTAACTAGGCACCAGAACTCAGGGCCGAATTTGGGTCTGTGCGAGCAGGCCTACATCACTGGGCCACAGATCTGGCCCAGTGTACATACGACCACAACTTTTTTTTCTTTTATAATATAGGGGCCAAAACAAATTACTGAAGGGCGGAATTTTTTTAATATGGCCACATAAGGCCAATTTTTATATGGGCCAAGGCGTAAAAGGGCCCACGGAACAGGGCCACCAAAAATTAAAACGTCCCTGCAAGAACTAGGATGATAGAAACTTTAAGGATTGGAGCTGGAGTTTGGACCATAAATAGAAAAATTGTCAGTTCAGCTTTTATTTCTTGTAACTACTTGCATTGTAATTAGATTTTTCATGGTGAAGATGGTTGCCATCAGACATTGAAGGTTGAGGTTTAGAAAATGTGGGCTTACTCGTAGTTGGGTATATTATGACCTTAAGTCGAATAAAAGTTTGACGTTAAGATGCAAACTGTTATTTGGCATAAATTCATTTTGTGAGTTTTAATTATGTGTTTCTCCCTTGCTATTGTTTTACATGATTTAAGCATTGATAGCATCAAGAATGAACTTGAGATACAAAACCACATGTGCAAATGTCTATGATTGACTCATTAGAGTTGTTGGTCATACCAAAGCCACGAAAGTTAAATTGTCTGCAATTGTAGTAATGCATGTTGTGACTTTTTACGTGACTGGATAGCAACATTGAAGTCCGCCACTAAACCTAAATATATTTGTTAACACTATTTTCTTCTTCCATACCAACATAAACTATCCTAACAAACACAGTGTAAGAAGAGAATAAAGAATTGCACATTTAACTAGTTGCAAGTAGGGGGCGTTAATGAGCCGAGTTCGACTCATTTTCTGGACTCGAGGTCGAGCTTTAAGAAAAATGAAAAAAAGGTAATAAATTTACTTAAAAAGAAAAAAAAATAAAAATAAAGCTCGCTAGCTTTCGAGCTCTTATGCCTGGGCTCAAGCTCGAGCTCAACATACAAGGTGGCTCATCGATCCCCTAGATGAAAATTAATCTGTCACAACATAGAGCATCTCCAACAACTAAACTCAATCGCAAACTCAAACCAATTCGCAAACGCAAAATGCAGTGATTATTATCCAACCGACAAACTCGTTTTCAAACTCAAAGGACTATTTTCGAAAAACTACTTCTAGACCAACTTTTAAATTTTTCAATACTGTCCACATATTTTATTGCTTCAAAAAATATTTTAATTAACATATACTAAATAAATAAAAATATTTTCGTTAAATTTTATAATACTAATAAACTTTCTAATTACTTTTTGTTATATATTTTAATTTTTTTATTGTAAGGAGGCTATTAAATGAACTTACAAAATATAGAAAGCATATTATGCGTTCAATCACATCTACGCGTTTAGTGGAGGAGAGAGAAAGTACAAAATCCATTTTGGGATTGTTTTTGGATTCGGTTGGACTGATTTTAGGATATTTCTGGGTTTTGCAGTATGGTTGGAGATGGTCTAAAACCAAATTGTTACTTTTATTGGCGGAATAAAAATACTGGATTACTATTCACCGCCCCCTTTTTCCTAGTCACCGCCCCCTAAAGGGCTGAAAAAAGACGTTTTTGCCATTTTCAATAAAAATTTATATTTAAAGCCATTTTCAATACAACACTTTCCATATCGCAATCACACATCCAAATCAGACTCAAACAAAACAAAAAAAACTCAAATCGCAATGGATCGACGACAGGGGAAAGGGACAGGGCAAAGGAAAGGGTCTATTTGCACGGTAAGCAAATTCTCGTAAAATTCGTTCATACGTAGATGAATTATCGAACATGGATCGGAATCACTTGAAAAAGTCCCAGCCGAACAAAAATTTCGGCCATTTCAGGCAGGGCCGAAAAATAATTTCGGCCCGCACAAGGCACAGCCGAAAAAGATTTCCGGCTGTGACTTGTGGGGGCCGAAAAAAATTTTTGGCCCTGCATGAGGGGGTCGAAAATGTTGTTCGGCCGGCGCTGTTCCGGCCGAAATCTTAAATCGGCCGGAACTGCGACAGCCGAAAGTACATTTCGACCGCCTGTACGGGCGGCCGAAATGCTGTTCGACCGTTTATTTTTTTTATTTGCAGACGAGGAGAGAGAAGTCCACATCCCGGAGGATTTTATCGGCGACGGGGTAAACTACAGTGACCATTTTCGCTGAGGAGGACGATTCCCGACCGACGTGGAAGCCATTAACTGGGCATAAGGCATCGTTATTGCTCTTGGTTTCGAGCTGATTATTTCGTCGCATAAGAAATGCGGTACGAAAAAACTGATTAGATGTTCTCGCGGAGAACGTTATAGAGGCAACGAGGATGAATTGGAGAGGGTTTCAAAGTCTAACAAGTGCAGGTGTCCGTTTGTAGTCATAGCTTAGGAGGATTCAATTACTAGGGAATGGTACACGGGCCCACCTGAGAAATCCATGCACAATCACCCTCTGATACAGTATCCCGAGGGACACCGCCAGACGAGTGGGTTAAGTAGCCAGGCAATGAAGATCGTAGAGGAAATGACTGCTGCGCAAGCGAAATTAGCTCATATCCTCTCAGCGATGAGGGCTCGCCACCGGTCGTTGAGCTCGTCGAGCCTCTCTCTGAACTCGTCCGTGTGCGTCGAGCCGTCAAGATGCATCCTAGCTAGCATATTGCTAGTCAAGGTGTACATCGAGCTGTACCACTGTATATAGAAATAATACATATAAAAAGTGATTAAACATATAAATATAAAAAATCCATATAAGATTAAATTACGTAAGTAGTCGCCGTGGCTGCGCGGGGGTATGTCGCCCGATGATGATCCCGGCTCCGTCAAAAGCAGGCGAGGATGAGAATGCTTAAGATACCAGTCCATGTACCCTTGAACGGTTTCACCAAGGTACTCTACGGCGGCCCGGTTGATGTACGAGAGGTTGAGGATGTAGGTGTACGGGAACTGACGCCAAGCATGTTCTGCTGAGCCACCAGAATAGTCCACCTTATACCTCGTCGAGTCTGCTGGCATGACCGCTTTTGTGGCGGAGTCATCGGTGACAGGATGACCTGCACGTACCCCAGCTGGCGCAACGCTCTCGAGGGTGCGTAGGGCTCAACGATATCACGATATCTAAACCAACCGACGAAAAGCGTCATCGGGTGCTGCGACGCTGGATCGGGACCGTACGGCAGCCAAGCAACCTGATAACAGTTCACAATTTTTAAATAATTGTCATAAATATAGTATATAAATTGTTAAGATACCTCGCTTGCAGTCATGGCATCTATCTGACGGCGGATCTCAACCAAACGGTGGACCGTCTTCTCGTGCTGAGATACAGACCACATGCGTGATCGTGCCAGGCCAGGCTCCACATGATGGGGTAGACGGTGTGGGCGGAAGCATGGAAAGTACTCGTAGATCCACGTCTGTAGTAAAGAGAGGTACCTGCTACACCCCTCGCATCCGCCCGGCTTGCGAGGCCAAGCTGGCGATAAAGGTAAGAATGAGCGGCCGAACTCCACCAGTACTGGCTGGCAGAGGCCAACGAGCGGTAGAACTCGTGCATGATGTCGGGCTTCACATGCGTCCCGCTCTTGTCGACGAACAGCGTCGACCCAAGAGAATCCACAACCAAGCGATGGCCGGGAACCCCGCCGGCCGACCCCCCCGCATCCTCTGCATCACGTCTTTCGACGCAACCCCACCGCCTCTCCAAGAACTCCTCAGCGCATCCGTGGAGTTGCCCATTATCTCCCTCGCTGCGATCTGCCCATCGGCGACGTCTGGGGTGCCCAATACCGTCGCTCCGTCGATCGGGATACCCAGGATCTGCTCGACGTCGTGGAGCATGATCGTCATCTCATCGAATGACATGTGGAAGGTGTTCGTGTCGGGCTGCCAACGCTCCACAAAAGCGCACAGTAGAAGCTGGTCCAAGTGACCCACCATGGCATCTGTGAGGTGTCCAAGCCCCGTGCCATCGATCTGGCGCTGCATCTCCGGCGGGAATTGAGAGTACCAATTCTTTAGCTTTCCAAGTACTAATGCCCGCTGCTCGCACTTCAGCAGGGGCCTCTCCTGGTCACCCATCCAGATGCGGGGCGCGATGTGCCCCAGATAACTAGGGATCACCTCCTCATCATCTGGACCACCGGGCTGTGGCTCCTGCACCCTCCAGGAATCGTCATCTACGAACCTGGAGCGCTTGCTCCCTATTTCATTTATACGAATAACGCAGAAATAAATTTAATTTCTTTTACGTATATTAAGACACGACATCGCATGTCAGTTTATAAAGGAGAAAATAATTACCTGAGGAGGCCGGTGGCACATCGTCATCCGGCACGTCATCATCCGCATGCGGATCGTAATCCGCATATATGGACTGAGAAGTAGCCGCTCCCTGCCGCCTCTCCTCCTCACGTTCTCTACGAACGGATGCGTCAACGCCGTGCGTCCTCGTGTGACGCTCTCCAGATCCCTCCAACGGGATGGATCCTACTGCTACCTCCGGGTAGGGACTTCCCACCCCTGGTCTGCAATAAAATATTTATTTAAAAAAAGCGAGCGAACAGTATTTTCGGCCGCCTGCGGAGGCGGCCGAAAGAGATTCTCGGCTGGCACTGTCCCGGCCGACTGGCGATGTCGGCCGGCACAGCACTGTGCCGGCCGATCAAATTTTTCGGCAGGCTCTTGCACGGCCGAAATTATGTTTTGGCCGTGCCTTGTGGCGGCCGAAATTATGTTTCGGACGCGCCAAGCGGCGGCCGAAATTTTCGTTTGATCGGGATTTTTTTCAAACTATTCCGACCCGTGTTCGATAATTCATCTACGTACGAATGATTTTTACGAAAATTTGCTTACCAGTCGTGAAAATAGACCATTTCCCTTTCCCTGTCCCTGTCGTCGATCCATTGCGATTTCAGTATATTTAGTTTTTTTTATCTGATTTGGATGTATGATTTGGAAAGTGTTGTCTGGGAAAGGGCTTTAAATATAAATTTTTACTGTTTATTATAGTTTTTTCTTTTTAAATTAATTTAAATATCATAAGAGCAAAAACGTCTTTTTCAGCCCTTTAGGGGGGAGGTAACAATTAAAATGGGCGGTGAATAGTAATTCCCTAAAAATATTGGGCCTAAATGGGGCATGAGGACAAATGTAAAGCCCGTCGATCACTTTAACGGACTGAGACACAAACCCACCTATATTATCATGTACTGGTAAAGGAGGAGATGAAGCTGTAAAGCTCAAGCCATTATATTTTTTACTACAGAATAGATATAGCTAGGGCTGTTCGTAGTTCGGTATACTGACCGAACTACACGAAATACCGAAATTTCGGTACATACCGAACCGAACCGAAATTTTCGGTTCGGTATTCGGTATATATTTTTTGAAATTTCGGTATTTCGGTTCGGTACATGTTTTATTATTCGGTATGTTCGGTATACCGAAATACCGATTTTATAATAAAATATATTAAATATATTAGTATATTAAATGATTAACAGCTGTACACCACACGCTTGGAACACTAAATTGGAAAACCTTCATCGCAGTTCGCAGACCTTCATCGCCTAAACAAATCCACCGCAAACCTTCTCCACACGGCCGCACAGTCGCCGCCCAGAAACCGAAACCCCTTCCCAGCCCTAATCAGCAATAAGCATGGCTGCGTGGGAGGTCATTTCTGTATCGCCGCTGCTAAATCGACGTACCCAAATCGACGCTGCTAATCTTCTGTTGGTGAATTTCTCTCTTTGTTGGATTGAATTTGCTTTCAACGGTGTCGAGTTCAACGGTAGGTGTGCTGCAATTTCTGAAGAGTGATTTTTTTTATTGATGCTGCTGGAATCTCGGTTTTTCGGTAAAAAACCGATTTTACCAAATTTATTTCGGTAAAAACCGAATACCGAACCGGTTAATTCGGTTCGGTATTCGGTACGAACAATTCTAGTACCGAAAATTCGGTTTACCGAATTTTCGGTTCGGTTCGGTACGGTTCGTACCGAATGAACAGCCCTAGATATAGCTGTGGATTTCAATTATTATTTTGAAACGAGCTTATTTTCAGATCATATGATGCTAGAGTTAGAGGTTCATATTATCCATCAGCTTTTCTTGCTTTTAGTTGGCATGAGATTCCTTATTTTGTTTTATTAGTTGCCCTTTAATGCAAGACATTGCAAGTAGACGGTCTTACAATACAACATGTTAATGTTGAGACATAAACGTTGACAATGTTGGGACAACATTTTAGTCGACATTGTTGTCTGTGAATTTGTCAACCTTCGATTTTATTTTTCATGCCCAAAAACCATTTAACCTATTTTAGTGTCTTTATTTACTGATGCGCAGGATGTGGACAAGTGCTGGAACGAGTCAAAAACGCGTGGATAGCGTGTGGACTGAGCTGGAGCGAAACAAGGAAGGTGCTTACTAAAATAAAGGAAGATCATGAAATTGAATGTGGAACCGAATGTTGGCCCAACATTCAAGAAAGTTCAGCAAATTAAAGAACCGGCTTCTGCGCCTCCGTTCATCAACGAAACCCTGTTGAGAAAGCGAAGAATATCAAATGGGAATCTGTTCAATGACATGCGTGCAGGGGGTGGGGTTATTATGCAAACGAATGTGCCAATACTCTTCGCAAGCGTGGAAAATCACTTTGGGTGGATCTTTCCGATGATGAAGATGAAGTACCGTTCATGGATACAAAGAAGGCTGTCCAATGGACGAACATATCTAATCCAATCTTCTCTGATAATGAAGATGACCAACATCATGTTGGATTCACTGCGGTACTAGATGTTGATCCAACATTGGACTCAACATCTGAGAAATACATTATTTTTTATTATGATGACTCAAACTGTTTTGATGGGTATGTGAGTTCTGATGATGCAAGTAAAGAAATTGATTGACGAATTCCATATGCATGATGCCTACAAACTGCTGTCTAGTGACTATTCGAAGGAAAAATAGAAAAATTTGGAACTGAAGGCGATCGTCAAAACCTTGACCGAGGAAAATGAGAAAAACGTGAAGATGATTGAAAGCCTTCTAGACAGGAACAAGATGGAAGTCGTGCTGACTCGAAAAGACAAGGAAATCGACAAACTTCAAAAGCAAGTCGACGAGGCTGACGAAACCTTTTTCGAGATTGAATAAAGGGCGACCCTTGACGAGGTATTGTCGTTAGGTATTTCTGATAAACAGGGCTTACGATTTAATTCACAGCCTATTCTTGATAACCATGACTTACTAACTATAAGTCAAAGCTCATCTTTGTGAAGGAAAAATCCAAGCATGCTGCTAGTAAGACTACGAATAGAAAAAGGAGATTTCTAAGAAATCTATGTTGACTGAAATGTCATCCAACATTCCACTCAACATTGTGAAATCAGTGTTGAAAAGTATGTCTGGTGAAATTTCAGACAACCCTTCTTCAAATTCTGGTGATCTTAATGCTGTTTTGACGTCTAAAAATGCCTGGGTAGAGAAATCCATACTTAAATGCAATCTTGGCTATACTTCGTTGAGAGCTAACTCGACAGGTTCATGATACTTCGATAGTGGTTGTTCACGCCACATGACGGGTACCAAAGACTTTCTTATTGACTACATGCCTTTGAGTAGTGGATCTGTAACCTTTGGCGGCGGTGCAAAAGAATGAATTGTCACCGCAAGCTGAATGTTCCCGATTTCTTGAAGCAAAGCAGCGACGGTATTTTTATGTTCTAGGAGAAGTATGCCAAGAACACAGTGAAGAAATTTGGGTTGGATACTGCCAAGGTAATGAAAATACCGACGGGTTCAACGCAGAAGGTAAGTAGAGATAATGTTGGGGAGAATGTTGACCCAACATTCTATCGCTCCATGATAGGCAGCTTAATATATATTTGTTGGTCCCTGTTCTATCCAACTAATCTATCAAAGAACGATTTTGCCACGATTTGTGAATGGGAAGAGGCGATTCAACGTGGGGTGCGTATGTGTGTTTGAAGGTTAGGGCTTCACAAATTTCTCTCTCAATTATTTCACACACAAGACACACCTAACTATGTGTTAGGGTTTTAGTATTTATACCACAAGTTGGTATATAATACTTGGGCCCTTGTACCCATTACAAGAATAAGATCATTGGGCTCTAAAATATTAAAGCCCAGTTCACTTAAATTAATTACAAGATTAAGATAACCTAATTTAATTAAACACAATAAAATAATCCTATCCATCTCCCCCTTTGTGTTCAATTTGCAATTTAGCGCTTGTCATCTTGGTCTTGTAATTGTCCTGAGTCCTCAAAGAACACGTATCAAAGTATGCGGCATAAGCGTGTGCGTGCGTGTTCTTCTTCAATCTCCTCCTCCTTTTATCTTGTCTTGTGACCTCTTCTTTAGGAAATCCAAGCTCACCGTGTTCTGAACTTCCCTTCTCGAAGTTGCATGCCGGATCGTCCCTTTGTATTCGATCTCTCCCTTTAATAGATACAACACCCCCTACATTTGGTCAACCTTGAGTTGTGATAGGGGAGTTCTCTTAAATTTGGAGAGGCATAACGGAGGCGGATCTTCTCTTCTTGTGTTCTAGCTCACCCTTCGAAAGTCGCGACTCCCCCTATATTTGTTCAACTTTGTGTTGGGATTGGGGAGTTCTCTTTAAATGGGGAGAGCTGTACACAAGGCGGCAACTTTGATCTTTGAAGTCTGAGGTGTTTGCTTGATATTCTGACGGCGCTTGAAATTTAGCATTTTCTGATCTATCTTTCACTTTTGTCGTAGTATTGCTCCTAGGGGTGGTCACAGTAGGGTAAACCGACCAAATATCGAAATTTCGGTACGTACCAAATACCGAACAAAATTCGGTTCGGTATTCGGTTTGAGAATTCTGAAATTTCGGTAATTCGGTTCGATACGGGATTTTTGGTTCGGTATTTTCGGTATACCGAATTACCGAATTTAAATAATATATATTAAATTATCATTTATATGTAATACACAGCCCAGTCCCAATAAAATATTCAGCCCACTTATACAACTCACTAGTCTACCGAAATGGACCTGGATAATAAATATAATATATTTAATCAGCCCACTAGTCAATTTAGGTTCTATAATCGTCTTCCTCGCTCAATCGATTGGAAAAAAAATACTCTTCTTCCTCAGTTCCTCTACACGAGTCACGAATCTTCTCAAAAAATAAATATAATCAATGTCGACGCCACCAATCACCGGTCTGCCGCCGGGGAATCAATCGACCCCCTGAGCCCCCTCTGGTTCCGTCAATTTGTAATTAAATTCAACATCTTCAAACCGCAAGAGAGAGAGAGAGATAGAGAGCCAAACAGATTGCAGTGAGTTAGCAAGGGGATTCACCTCTAACTTCGTCAATAGTGAAGACTTTACTACTGGTGGTGATTGTGATCCTACCACGAGACCAGATCGTTCCTCGTGGAGAGTAGATGAGTTGCAATTTCTTTTGTTGAACTCGGTATTTCGGTAAATAACCGAAAATTACCGAAAAATTTTGGTTTTACCGGAACCGAACCTCGGTATTCGGTTCTCAATATCATCGAACCAAAATTCGGTTAACCGATATTTCGGTCCGGTTCGGTACGGTTCGTACCGAACGCCCACCCCTAATTGCTCCCATTTTGCTTTAGTGCTACTCCCCCTCGTGAAGATTGAGTTGGGGAGATCGTCATGCGATGGATCAAAATGGGGCATCGTCTTTGGCAAGAAGATCACATCGTCGGGACAAAAAGTGGAGTTGATTGGTACTCATGGGAACTCTTCTCCTCGGCGCCAGATTGGTCTTCTTCGAAGGAAGTTATCTGGTTCGGCCTTGAGGAAGCTTGTTTGGCTCTAGAAGAAGGTGTGTGGGGTGTGTTTTCCAAAAATGTGCCTGGGCTCCTTCAGATTTTTTTCACCAATTGCACGAGTGCCCGTCTTCAGAGTGGTATGCACGGAGGAAATGGTGTATGCTCAGGTTGGGTAATAACCTGACAGCCACAAAGGCAATCAGTTGACACGACTTCAGGGATAATCTATGAGACGTGGCCTGTGAGGACAGGGCTTTATGAACCGAGGCCACATAGGCGTCCCGTTAACATCAATCTAAGAGCGTAGCTCGTAGGCAATGGCCTGAAACCGTTGTTGTTTTGATGTTGCAACGACATGACTTCCTTCCGATCATTGAAGCATGTCTTAGAATGACATGTCTACGGAAGTTTTGATTTGGTCACAAAGTCCAGATGAGAAATGGTGTATGTGTCCTAAAAAATTATAAAACTTTTAGGTATTGAGGACACCTAGACTCAATGTGTTCAAGAAAGTTCAGTGGTGCGGGGCTGACTACCACTTAGTTCTATATCTCCTGCTTCCAAGTGAAGCGGTGATAGATTACGTGGCTCCCCGTGATTTTATGAAACATCGGTCTATTGGGAGATCGATGAGTGGGTAAGGCTCGATTGTGCATGCGCCGTTGGACCATATGAGGTGACTTCTACCCGGGAGTTGATATAAATCAGCTCCTGTACCTATATGGGATGGCCCAAATGTTCAGTGAGGCATGGGATTTGTGTATCATCCGCTCTACGTCTTGTCAAGATTTTCTTAATTGGCGAGGGCCACTAACACGGGATTGCTATCCCGAGGTTAGATTCAGTTGGGTCTGACTGAATCATGGGAGCCTAGAATCCACGCGTCCGTCAATTTGATGAGTGCAGCTTGATCAACATGTCGGAGCAGGTCAGTTGAGATCATCTTCGTGTTTGTATATGGATGTCACGCCTTTTGGAATTCTTGAAGATTGAGTTTTCTTGGTTGGAGTCCGTCTTGGGAGGTGGAAGCTCTTTAGAGGGTTGTTCTTTCTTTTCCCTTCCTTTTTTGAACTATATATTAGTATGCATTATCGTAATAGTAATATGTATAGATATAGATATAGATATATATTCGTATACATATATTTTTATGGGTTAAAGTAAGACTTCTCCCCTTAGAACCATAAAAGTATGTGTTATCGTAATAGTATTATGTATATATATATATATATATATATATTCGTATACATATATGTATATGGGTTAAAGTAAGACATCGCCCCCTCGAACCATGCACCTTAAAATGTACTCCCATCGCTTACCAGTCGTGTATGTGGAGCAACTCAAGATACCATACATGTTGGGATGTTTGGCTGCCCTCGTCGCTTACAGTCATGAGTGTGGAGCAGCTCTCTTATTACCTACACATGCTGGGAATCTGCAAAAACTTTATCGGGACTTTGGTACCCATTTTTAGATGGGTCCTCCCTTGTTAGCAGAAAAAAAAAAGTTAAGCACATTTGGTTAAGAGATTTATCCTAAATCATCCTGTAAAGTCCTATTCAATTTGATTTTTGATTTAGGAATCCAGGTTTGGTGAACCTTAGAGGGAAATGACAATTCAGCGCCGGTGAATGTGTGCCTAGGTTTAGAAGACCAAAAAATTTTCTCCCTAGCCAGTCGCATAAGATGCTTTGTACAATAAATCTGGACTGGGTATTTCAAGTAGGAATATGAGCTTATGACGCTATATACGTCATTGAACTTCTTCTTTGACAGCTTACTTTTTGATAAGCATGGGAGAGGGAAAATCTTGAACATTTTCGACTTTAATTTTAGAAGATAATATTGATTTTCCTTTCTCCTTCCTAATTTTCATTTGTTCCTTAGCTATCTTTAAAGCTCGACTTTTACTTAATGTTTCAGCTTCAGTCCATATTGACTTAGAATTATTAGTAAAAGCCTTTTCAGTTTTAGGAACAAGGATGCTTCTTTTAGTTTTTGTTTTATTTACCTGTTTCGAGGAAGATGTATTATTTGATAAATCATTTGAAACAGATAAAGACGGGGAATTTTTTATATTTAAAATCTCCTTCGGAAGTTTTTCCTTTGCAGCTTGGAAACGTACTCTTTCAGATTCTAAGGTTGCGTTCAATTCTGAAATTTTACTAGCAACCTCTGGAATTTCCCAACAAGAAGGTTTTTGATAATGTAAAATATTTTTCCCGTTAGAAATTAAGTTAGAATGAAAGTTTTGATCTCTTTGATCTATATTCGAAATATCAATCATAGAGTAAAGCATATGTCGTTCCTCTAATATAGTCTCATATTTTGATGAGATTTCATTTCGCTTATCTTCGCAAGAACGTAAACTGTTAGTTATCTCGCAGACCCTCTCTTCACTATCTTCTAACTTAGTTTCTGAGCTAATGATCTTTGACTATGCGTTGGTCAAATCTTCATTACCATAAGCTACGCTTTCTTCTTGTTTAAGCAACACAGAGTAATTATTGGCAGATCTTGCTTCTAATTCCTCAATCTTCCTATCTTGAGCATCCATTTTAATTTAATTGTTAAACTATTTTTATTTATTTTTAAATAAAAAATTTGGCTTTTTGAAGTTCTGTTCCGAAAAGTTTGGGTTACTTGAGAAGTATCGTGAAGTATCGAAGAGAATGAGCGTCGAAAATTTTTGGTGTGCACCTAAAAATTTTGAGACAATTTCGAAAACTTCGAGAAGATGACCAAGACTTTTTCCATAATTTGCCAATGACGTCCTAAGCTCTGTTGTAAAACTCGGCCTAAGCGCTAGGCGGAGCCATCCGCGACGATTTTTGGCTAGGCGTTGGATTATTTAGTCGAACTGATTTTTCTGGCTACGCGGCCGATTAGTCAGCCTAGGCGGCGATTAATCGGGCTAGGTGGCCGAGTTCTAATTTATTTTTATTTTTCTTGAAATTTTTGTAATACAAAAAATATTATTAAGGATATTATTTCTGTATTTGAATAAATTAAATATACATCTATGGTTGCGTCGTAAACGGCCAAAAATAAATTAATCACCTTATTCACTAAACAAGAGTATAGCGACGGTAGGGATCGTCTCCACAGGGAAAATGGTTGATTTAATTCTAACTTCAAACTCGATCGATAACAATAATAATAATAATAATAATAATAATAATAATAATAATAATAATGATAGTAATAATAGTAATAATAATAACAGTAGTAATAATAATAATAATAATAATAATAATAATAGTAGTAATAATAATAATAATAATAATAATAATAATATTAAGGGGGGTTTTGATGATATGGTTTTTTAACGCAACAAAGAAAAAAAAAATAAAAATATTTAAACTAGCAATGATAAAATAATAGCTACTAAACATGGTAATAAAAGAGCAAATAAAATTGTCGAACAGATTATGAAATGGAGCAACTTACAACCCTGACTAAGCACTCTGTATTGTTTCTTAGCAGCTCCAACGAGAAATAGACAATAAAAGGGATACGGGAAGTATTTATCTTTTCAAACAAATCTTCTAACAAGAATTCTTCAGACTCATCGTCTCCCCTCACTGTCCTCAAACTCTCTTTCTCTCAGGGAATGCGACAAACACTTGGTAAGCAATATAATGATGATGGTGAAAGAAGGGAGACGTAATCCCCACATAAAACTTAAGGAACAACTCTCTCAAGAGGTGATCGTAAATGCTTAGCCGAAAGAAAATGGAACCGATAATTCTTCACAAGGTATGTAAACCACAATTAACTCAAATAACACACTTAATATAAAATATATGGAAATTGAAAGTGTTTGACACTACTGAAATCAAAACAACAATGATGAAAAATGATATAACATGATCTCTCTTCTAAACCGCTCTCTACTACGCTCTCTCTATTCTGTATGCTTCGAGGCCTTTAAATAGGCAAATAAATTGCATCTTAGCCATATCTACCAAGATGGACAGAAAATCTCAAAATTGCACTTGAGCTGTAATATTTGATCCTTGAAGCTGCTCCTCGCGATCTTGTGTGTGCTGAGATTGTTTTTTTCTTGCTCACTGACTACCTCGAGCCACGCGCGTATGGACTGCTTGGATGTGATGTCTTCGAGAGGTCTTTAGTGCGTGTACTGACCTCTTGCTAAATTATTGCAACTTCTTTTAATACAAGTCAAAAAACCTAATGGGCCAATATATATCATATGACCCAATTTCCATTTCCAGGGCTGCCCAATTGGTTGGGCTATTTGCTTGGGCTTCCTCGGTAATTACTTCGTTGCTCGAACTCGGTTTTCGGCGTTGTATTCTCCTCGAAATATCCACGTCCAAATATTATCAGATTTATCCAATTTGCTCCGATATCTGCAAGATATGAAATATAAATTAATTCTATGATATTTGAAGCATCTCGGATAAATAACGATCAATATCATCCTTTTATGGGGTGTAAAATTAATGTAAATTATTGTCTTATCAATCCCCCACACTTAAACAATGCTTGTCCTCAAGCATTTAGAAGATAAAACAATCTAGTCACGAGTTTACCGACATATATTAATTTGCCCTAGAGATAGCAATTATTCATAACATTTAGCACTAGACAATCATATAATTTCCGACAATCTCAGTAAATCCCGAATGCCACAAAATCAACAACTCTCACATGGATTCTCTCAATGCGCTCAAAGTGTTTTTGGGTTATATGTGTATACGCTCAAATCAACAGTATGAAACGATATTACCATATGCTTGCTAACATATCAATTCTCATAGCGACTTAAATGTACAAATCAAGAAGGTCTTTCATTGGGTTGTAATGGGGCTTAGGGATTAGGTAGGATATTTTGGGAAAGTAGGTTAAATTATCGGACCAGATGATTAATAATCGCTAAGTCCCACGACTATCCCATGACACACGACTACACGAGAATCACAGTGATCATGCTATCGTTTCAAATTCAAAACAACTCAAAGTTTCTCAATACCTACAAAACTGACTAGCGCTTCATAATTTTTTTTCCATTGATTTTTTTTCGAATATAGTTTCTTTTTTTTTTTCGGATGTTTTTTTTTCTTTTCTCTATTTTTTTCTTCTCTCTTTTTTTTTTCGCTATAACTATAGGACTCCTAAATCACATTTATGGACTCATTAGTTTATTATCAATCTCGTAATCGTGGAATCTAAGCAATTAATAACTCATCCAATCCGACAATGGGTTGAAAAAAAAAAGCCAAAAGGATATATCTGGGTAAATATAGTGGCTTAAGTTCACAGAAAAAAAAAATAAGGCTAAGGCTCAAGTTGGCTCACTAAGCGAATAGTATTGCGGGTAGGGTCAATGTGAGGCCAATGGTTTAATCCTAAATGCCTTAATCACTTTTGTACGCAAAAAGCCGCCAATGATATCAACATGTATAATAGAGCAAGTTCTAGAATATCCGAAACATATGTGACACTCTCGTAAAAAAAAAACTGAGTATAAAGATAAAATACTCTTTTTTTTTTCTAAAGGCTCAAATCTCACCAATTTAAGTAGGCTTTGTGTCGACTCTTGCGTATTCGGTCTTTAAATCAATTGAAGAAAAAGAATAATTATCCTAATACCAAATAGTTATTCCTAATTGTTTCTCTCATGTTCTAATTAATGCACATCGGTTTGCTCGTGATAAGATATGTGTTCATCAACGAATATGAAAAACCTCCCCCACACCTAAACTCTGCATTGTCTTCAATGTAGAATTCAAATGAAAATAGTAGCTAAAATCTAAAGATTCCCACCCTAATTTTCATTTTAATATTTCAGAGTAGATGTGAAGAAGTGATAAAAGCGAAACTGCAAATAAAACTTCCCTGACAGTGATGGAGTCGTAGAGAAGTTCCGAGCGAGAAGATATTTGTTCCAGGGCCTAGTGAGATCTTGGATCATACCGAGCCAAGAGAAAACCTGCTTATTCATCATTGAAAACATAGATAAAACGGAAATATTGCAATAACAATATAAAATAGGATAATATTGGGTTGCCTCCCAATAAGCGCTTTTCTTTAACGTCTTTGGCTAGACGTAGTCTCCGTTCTTCGACGTCATGCATAAATCGGTGGGCGCAGCTTGACCTTTTGAAGGCGAAATAATTGCTCATCTGGCAACGTTTCAGAAATCGGTAGTGGCTTTTCGTCACGGATCAAACGGCTCAAGTGGTCCGCCACGGAGTTGTCCACGCCTTTGCGATCCTTGATCTCCCAATTAAACTCTTGAAGCAACAAAATCCATCGTATTAAGTGCGGTTTTGACTCCTTCGACAAATATTTTAGAGCTGATTGATCGTGAACTTCCAAAAGTGCGTGTAATGTCATGAGCGTATTTCTGATATCCTTGTCCACTTCAAAATGCAAATCTTTTTCTGTTTTGCTATTCTTAATCACAAAGTCGAGTGTGTCGTTAGTGAAATTACACTCAAAATCATCTCGAACAAATGCATCAATCATACTAACAGTTTCGGGTTCATCATGATATTTCATAGCATCAAACACATTCATAGTAAGCTTTTCACCATTAAACTCAAAAGTAAGAGTTCCTGAATCAACGTCTATCTTAGTTTTTGCCGTTTTCATGAATGATCGTCCTAATAAAATAATAGCAGAATCAAGCACGTGCTCATCATCCATATCTACTATGTAGAAATCAGCGGGAAAAATAAATTCACCACATTTTACTAGAACATCTTCAACTAATCCTTCGGGATAAATAATGGACCTATTTGCTAATTGAAGGCATATATCAGTGCACCTAAGAGGTCCCATACTAATCTCCTTGAACAAAGATAATGGCATAACATTGATTGATGCTCCTAAATCTAACATGGCATTATTTATTTTTCTCGTCCCTATAGTAACCGAGATAGCAAACATACCTGGGTCCTTACATTTTTGGGGAAGTTTTCGTTGAAGCGCAGCGGAAACATTTTCACTTACTATGATTTTTCCTTCCGGTTTGTGTTTCCTTTTGTTCGAGCACATTTCCTTTAAATATTTTGCGTAGCGTGGGATTTGCTTGATAGCATCCAAAAGTGGAATATTGATCTCGACTTTGCTGAAGGTATCCATTATACTCTTTTCTTCTTCTTCTTGTTCCACCTTAGCAAACCCTTCCAGGAAAAGGTGGAGGAATAACAATGTTAGGTTTATCGATATTAGCGTTATTACTTACCTTCTTCCCGTTGTCCTTATTTTTATTGTCACTTGAAAGTTTCGTGTGGGTTTCGTCATGACTTGGCTGCCCGATCTCTTTCCCATTTCGAAGAGTCATCATACTCACATTTGCTTTTGGATTTATTTCGACTTGGGCTGGTAATTTTCCCTTCTCATTCTGTATTTGACTTATTTGTACCGCCAACTGTGATACTTGCCTTTCTAAATTTTGCACGCTTGAGCGCGTTTCGTTAATGCTCGGTCGAGTTTCCTGTTGAAAAATGGCAGTACTAGTTGCTAAATCCTTAACAATATCTTCCAAAGACATACCTGGCTTTGATGGTGCGGCTTGTTGAGGAGGATTTGGTGGCCTTGGTGCTTGCTGCATGAAACCTGACGGCCGATTTCCGTAACTCAGATTTGGATGATCCCGCCATCCGGGATTGTATTGATTTGAGTATGGATCATAGCGTTTTTGAGAAGGTCCTGTATACCCTCCAATTGTAGTGGCTTGCTCGCTAGGATCAAACTGAAGTGAAGGACAATTCGTTGTTTGATGTCCAACAAATGCACATATACCACAAGCCTTTACCTGACTCGCTTTTCCAATCACAAGTTTTTCCACAAGAGACGTTAGCGAATCTAATTTTTGCTCAAAAGAAGTAATACTTACCTCGTTCATCCTTTGTTGGCCTACATCTTGACGTGTTCCAAATTGTTGCGCATTTGTAGCCATGCTTGAGATCAGGCGACGTGCTTCGTCTGCCGTTTTGTCGACAAGCGCTCCCCCACTTGCTGCGTCAATCATGTTTCTCTCCATGGGTAGCAATCCTTCGTAGAATAATTGGATAAGCGCTAACTCTGAAATTTGATGAGATGGACAGCTTGCGCACAACCGCTTGAATCTCTCCCAGTATTCGTGTAAAGTTTCTCCGTTCCATTGTCGAATCCCGTAGATTTCCTTACGAATGTTTGCGGCACGAGATGCAGGGAAAAATTTTGCAAGGAACTGCTTTTTAAGTTCAGCCCATGTAGTAATTGAACCAGATGGTAAGTAGTAAAGCCAATCTTTAGCATGATCCGCCAAGGAGAAAGGGAATGCACGAAGGCTAATCTGATCTTCTGTGACCCCGTTTGGCTTCATGGTTGAGCAAACCATGTGAAACTCCTTCAAGTGCTTGTGCGGATCCTCGCCTGCGTTACCATGAAAAGTAGGAAGTAAATGAATTAATCCTGATTTTAATTCGAAAGGTGTTTGAAGAATGGGAAATTCAATGCAAAGCGGCCGTTGATTAACATCCGGCGTAGCCATATCCCTCAACGTACGACGGAGTGGCAGTTGCTGATTGGTTTCCTCCATGTCGCTTGCAGAAAATTCTGGTTCGGAATCTGTGCTGGATATTGATATAGTCGAATCCTTTTGCCTTTTTGCCTTTCGATTCGCCCTTGCGGTCCTCTCGATTTCTGGATCGAATATTAATATACCTGTTCGAGAAGATCGGGGCATAAACTAGAACAAAAAAAACCGAATTAAAATAGAAGTAAACCAATTGACACCACCTTCCCCGGCAACGGCGCCAAAATTTGGTCGCGTCGTAAACGGCCAAAAATAAATTAATCACCTTATTCACTAAACAAGAGTATAGCGACGGTAGGGATCGTCTCCGCAGGGAAAATGGTTGATTTAATTCTAACTTCAAACTCGATCGATAATAATAATAATAATAATAATAATAATAATAATAATAATAATAATGATAGTAATAATAGTAATAATAATAACAGTAGTAATAATTATTATAATAATAATAGTAATAATAATAATAATAATAATAATAATAATAATTATAATAATAATATTAAGGGGGGTTTTGATGATATGGTTTTTTAACGCAACAAAGAAAAAAAAATAAAAATATTTAAACTAGCAATGATAAAATAATAGCTACTAAACATGGTAATAAAAGAGCAAATAAAATTAATAATTTTGACATGTCGAACAGATTATGAAATGGAGCAACTTACAACCCTGACTAAGCACTCTGTATTGTTTCTTAGCAGCTCCAACGAGAAATAGACAATAAAAGGGATACGGGAAGTATTTATCTTTTCAAGCAAATCTTCTAACAAGAATTCTTCAGACTCATCGTCTCCCCTCACTGTCCTCAAACTCTCTTTCTCTCAGGGAATACGACAAACACTTGGTAAGCAATACAATGATGATGGTTAAAGAAGGGAGACGTAATCCCCACATAAAACTTAAAGGAACAGCTCTCTCAAGAGGTGATCGTAAATGCTTAGCCGAACCGATAATTCTTCACAAGGTATGAAAACCACAATTAACTCAAATAACACACTTAATATAAAATATATGGAAATTGAAAGTGTTTGACACTACTGAAATCAAAACAACAATGATGAAAAATGATATAACATGATCTCTCTTCTAAACCGCTCTCTACTACGCTCTCTCTATTCTGTATGCTTTGAGGCCTTTAAATAGGCAAATAAATTGCATCTTAGCCATATCTACCAAGATGGACAGAAAATCTCAAAATCGCACTTGAGCTGTAATATTTGATCCTTGAAGCTGCGCCTCGCGATCTTGTGTGTGCTGAGATTGTTTTTTTCTTGCTCACTGACTACCTCGAGCCACGCGCGTATGGACTGCTTGGATGTGATGTCTTCGAGAGGTCTTTAGTGCGTGTACTGACCTCTTGCTAAATTATTGCAACTTCTTTTAATACAAGTCAAAACACCTCATGGGCCAATATATATCATATGACCCAATTTCCATTTCCAGGGCTGCCCAATTGGTTGGGCTATTTGCTTGGGCTTCCTCGGTAATTACTTCGTTGCTCGAACTCGGTTTTCGGAGTTGTATTCTCCTCGAAATATCCACGTCCAAATATTATCAGATTTATCCAATTTGCTCCGATATCTGCAAGATATGAAATATAAATTAATTCTATGATATTTGAAGCATCTCGGATAAATAACGAGCAATATCATCCTTTTATGGGGTGTAAAATTAATGTAAATTATTGTCTTATCAATTTACTTTCGTATGTTAGCATATAAAATAGAAAAAACAAATAACGAGTCTACTGTCTAATTTCCGCCTAGAAACTGCCTAAGCGATGCTGATTGGACAGGTGACAAAATGATCGCAAGAGCACAAGTGGCGACTGTTTTTCCTTAGGTAATAATCTTGTGTCTTGGTATAGTAGGCAACAAAATTGTGTTTCTCTTTCTACGGGTGAGTCTGAATATGTAGCTGCAGGTAGTTGCTGTACTCAGCTGGTTGAATAGCATTTTAAGTGATTACGCCTTAGAGTTTAAGCCCGTGCTCGTGTATTGTGCCATCAATAATTCTAAGAATCCTATTCAACATTCACATACTAAGCATATAGATATTAGGCATCATTTTCGGAGAGATATGATCGAAAAAGAGTTAGTTAGAATAGAGCATATAGATACCAAGCATCGATTAGCTGATATATTTACAAAAGCACTTGATTTTGAAAGGTTTTGAGACATGAAAAATTCAGTAGGTCTGCATCAGTGTGTCTGAATGTTGGTCCAACATTTGGATCAACATAGCATATGTCGAACCTGATTGTTAATGCTTTGATATTTGATTTAATGTTCTCTCCGTTATTCTGTGAAATGATTCGACTCACCTTGACCGTTTTCTGAGATGACCCAAACCCTTCCAAAAAGCATGCTCATAAACCTTTTTTAAGATATAGGTTTTGGTAATAAGTATCCCTAGGTACACGGCATTCCCGGTGACGATGTATTTGACAAAAAGCCAAACCTTGATGTTTAGGGAATAAGGGCAGTGCACAGTAATTCATATCAATATCTAAGGTGAAAAGGGCAGAAAATGAAGAAAATTGAGTTTAGGGTGCCGAACAGAAAAGTCTGAGATTTCAGAGTAAGAATGTTGAGTCTTATGTTGGGGCAACATATGTGACTGTCAGTTTGATCATGCTACTATATTCTTTGTGTTTCGTTTATGTGCTTTAGTTTTAGGATTGCATGTGTCAGTATCTTGTGTCCAGTAACTACATCTCTCAGAATGCATTAGTTTGAAGAACAGCTTGCTACACTTGTCTCATGTACTCATCAACGTCTCTCGGTTAGTAATCGATCGGTCTTTATTTTGATTGTTGACTTGGTATCTTCGCTTAATCATGACTCTCCCATGTATTTCATGTGTTCACGGTTTTTAGCTCCACATCGCTCAATTTTTTAAACAGTTTATTTGAATATCTCATGATAGAAACTGTTTAATATTATTTTATTTAGGTCTCCAACGGTTATTATTTTGGTTTTCACTTATTCCATGATGCATTTATGCTGTATGACCGTTTTATTTTACCGTTGGGAAATCTTGATTTAATTTTCACTCGGCTCGGCTACTTGATATCTCCCACTTGCACAAATCCTATTTCATAATCTAGGCAATCTATGCGAAAATTCGAGAAATTCTTTAAGCTCTGTATAGATTTCAAGATTCGTACTGCTCTTCTTCGATACTTTTAGTCTTGAATTTCTATGGCGAACTCACCAAATTTCGAGTCTTAGAATGTTGATCCAGTTGTTAGTTCCACATCTGCCTCAACTGTTGAGGTATATGCCCTAGGTGCTGTACGAGGACTGGGTGTACGAGGGCAATTTGGTAATTGTGTAGTGTTTAGTGATGTAATTTGATTACTTCTATTAATGGAATGATTTTGTTCAAAACTAATTTATTATTTGATAAATAAATTAAAAGGCAAATTCTTAATTAGTCTAAAGATTTCACCTTGCAGTCTGGGTTAATACGACAAATTAATAAAACCCAAATATTGACAGTTCGGTTACTGATTCTATGGAGACAGAGAAGGGCAGCAGTAAGCTGAGATACTGCAATATAAAATTAGTCCACAAGTCTACGTCTCCAGTAGGGTGACTGGATCGACAAGTATGACTTGTTTGTCGATGGTACCATTGTGCCAACCGTTCACTTGGAAAGTGGGAGCCCGTGACAATGATACAAGATGAATCAGAGGATTTTCTGTATTTGGACACTGACTCGTAATCGAACGATCACACGCTTGGATTGTCCTTAATCGATCGATTGACTGTAGTAGTCTGCGTGAACCTTAGACCGAAAGGTTTAACTTGGGGTTGGTCTTGAGGTCTTGACTTGTCACTAATTTGCTAGGCCCGTCTTGCCGGTGGCATGGGTCAACGGCAAAATGCGGTCTTGACTTTTCGATGCGATTGCCGGTTGAATCGCGGAGCGGGATTTACGGCCTCGATTAAATTCGAGGTTAAGAACCTATGGCAAGTTTAATGTGCGGAAATTTATCCAAGTCTCTGGCCAGAACATATAACTGACTCGCGATAGTCGTAGAGGGCAGTTTAAGTATTTCACCGACGTAAACGACCTAGGGTCGAGTTCTGTAAGTTTGTCAATCCGTGACTTTCGCTCGACCGGGACAAACGTAAAGTGTTTATACGTATGACGAAAATCTACAGTCAGTTCGTGGATTATTATTAGATCAAATTCGTACTCAACTTGGAATCTGTTCGGTCCCACGGGGCTGGCTAGGTGAATACCGAACTCCAAGATACCTCCTAGGCCGATTGAGATGAACCAAGAGAGTCGGGCTTAAAAAGGGCAAATGGCACAACGTCATCGTCAGAGAGAGAGACAAGGCTAGGTCCTAGATTGAGATATTAGGGTTTGGGCTTGGCCAAAACCCTGATTGGCCGAAAATACTTTGTCTAGTGAGGGTAAAATGGTCTTTTCACCTCACGATATATTTTTGAAATAAAATATTTGATATTGAATATTTAGTATATGATTTAAATTAGATTAAGATCTTTATTATTGTCTTAGAGAAATAATATTATTTAATTTCGAAAATTATTTAATATATTTATATTGGATATTATATATTTAAAATATACTAAATATGGTATTTTAATTAATTGAGATATTGGATATTTAATTAATTAAATTAAAAGTTTGAATTTTGAATTCGATACTTGGTAAAACGAATACTTGATAAAAGGGGAGGTGTGACGATTTTTCTCCTACCACCTCAACCTATTTTTTGGCCTATCCTAAGTGGTATAATTAAGGATTTTCGTGATCCTAAAGAAGAGAAGAAGCAAAATTTTCGAATTTGAGTTCAAGAGAGGAAAAACTAAGAGTTTTCTCCTCTCAGCACTTTCTCTCTCGGGGGCAGCAAGCAGCTCGTTCTTGGCCTAGCCACACATGCAAGGACAGCTGCGACGTTACTGAGGTGCCGGCGTGACGATCTTGTGGAAAGAAGGCGTCCCGTTCGTGTGCTTTTGGCGTAGGAGAGAGGCACTACGCCTGGGGGATTCGAAGGATTTGAAGCTAGCCATCGTCGAGAGATTTCAACAAGGTATCATGACTGATCCCTTATCTCTTTATGTCATTACGTTCTCGTGTTTGTAGCCAAGCGAACTTGGATAGACGAGAAACCCCGTAAAATTTTAAAATTTCGCCATTATAGGAACGTGGATCTGGAGACCCCCGGGGATTCCCAACAGTGGTATCAGAGCCATAGGCTAGGTTAAAGTCACGGGACTATGACAAAAAGACCAGGAAAAGCCCGAAAGTCTTAGCCGTGCGCATGGCGCACACGGCGCCCGGGCAGCCCGCACACGCGGGGCTGCGTGTAGTCGCATGCGGTGCGCGACTCAGGTGGGGCTGCGTGCAGCGCTCGGCCTGCTCCTATCCGTGCGCATGGTGCGCACGATGCACGGGCAGCCGGCACGCAAGGCGCGCGCGGTGCGCAAATCAAGACGGGCTGGCCGCGTGCGGCGCGCGGTGAATAGGGCTGACCGCACGCTAGCATGTGGCATGAGAGGCACGGGCCGCACGCGTGGGTGCACGCGGCACTCGGGAAAGCCGCGCATGGAAGCACAGAAAGTAGGTATGAACGCACTCGTGGGTGCGCGCAGCGTTAGGCTAAGAGCGCGCGCGGATCGGGGCTGGCCGCATGGTGCGCGCAGCACAGGGCTTGCAGCGCGCATGGCGCGAGCATCCCCGACACAGGCCCGAAAGGCCTGGTCCAGCTCACCCTATGGCCCAATATACATAGGGCTAGGCCTGGCCCATTTAAAAGCCAAAATTCGATTTCGGCTCAGAAATGTGTTAAATTTGTCGTAATGCATGTTATTTGAATAACGTAGTGATTGATTGGGGATTATGTTCTGGTTTTTGCCGGGTGATAAGGTCCCCCCGGGTTGTACTTTACAGATTTCATTAGATAAGACGGGCGGTTATATTAGGGATAGATTCCCCATCATAGGCTATTGTAATTTTACTAAGACGGCCGTACGTGTGTCGATCGAGGAACCCGAACGAACGAGCTGGTAGCCGAGGCATCCGTTCGAGCAAAGTCCGAAGACATGGAGTCTTATTGTTTTGTACATTTAGGATAGAACTAGAAATATTCCCGATATTTCATATTTACTTTGATAGGTTGAAACTAGGTTTACTATTAAAGTCCATTATGTGCGTGTTGGTTTCGAACGTGATAATGTGCATAATGTGCTCGTGTTAGAACTGTGAGGATTCTCTCGAGGTTAGACCATTAATATCAAGTGAGTAAAGGGACTAGGCTCTTGTCTTCTATTAAGTCCAAAAATGTTACGACTTAGGGGTACGGTTGCGGTTGACCGAGTTACGGCGCCAAAACCCTCGCCTTTGCATGAACGGGCTTGGATGCAATTATGAATTGCCGCTCACCGACCACCCTTCACCCTCTGACAAAGAGTTATCCTACGGGGGAATGAAGTTCACGGAAAAGTGGAAGGTAGCAGGACGTTGATAGGTTGTACTTGGACAGTCATTCCCAATATGTTCCGAGTTACGGCTGAGAGACCCTGGCTGAGACGAAGACGTTGAATCTTCTGTGTGACAGAAACGTGTGGGACACGACCTCGGCTAATCAAACGAGCCAATAAGCTGTTAAGCTTAGGCTAGTTTGTTGTGGTGCGGGGAACTCAACGCCACTATGAAACCACTCAACAATGTTTCCGAAATGCCTAACTAGAGAAAGGATTTCGAGAAAAATAGTGGGAGTCAGATGAAAATTTAAAGTCCTAGTTTAGTCTGATTAAACATTACAAATCCCAACTATCGGTTTATTTTCTGCACTTTATTTTCTTCTCTATTAGTTACGATGACAAACCCATTAATTACACTCTTGGAGAAACATTGTTTGGTGGGATCGAACTTGTAGACTGGCTTAGAAATTTGAGGATCGTCCACAAATTAGCGAAACTGGATTATGTCTTGGACAGTAAGGAGCCATAATCGCCCACAGCTGAATCCACTGATGAGGAGATAGTACTCCAGGATAAGTGGATTGAAGGTTCAGCGAAGGTGCACGCCTACATGCTTGTTGCGACTTCTAGGTCCAAAGGATCGAAGAAGTCGAACAAGACAGGCGTGGCTAAGGGTAGAGTCACCAAGAAGGCGAAGACCAAGAAGGTCGAGAGGTCGGGCGCAAAGCCCACGTATAAGTGCCTTAATTGCCAGCAGCTGGGCCATTGGAAGCGTAACTGTCCGAAGCTGGAGCGTCTGACGCCTCAGGAAATCAATTAGTTTTTGAAACTATTTGTTCTATGTGTTCTACTTTGTGGATACTTGACTCAGGGGCTAGTTACCACATTTGTGTTTTGAACCATGGTCTAGACGAAGTAGGAAGCTTCGAGCTGGCGAGGTCTCGATCAACGTAGGTAGTGGACATAGTGTACCAGATACACACCTGGGATCGAAGACCTTAGTCTTATCGTCATTACATTGTTTAGAACTTTCTGACGTTTTGGTTTTGCCCAAGGAGCTTAAAAAACATTATTTCGATTTCTGCTTTGAGCAGACTGGGTTATAAGTTTCGATAATATTTGCCATAGTTATTTTAGAAATAAAAATGTTGGAAGTGCGACGTATAAATGTTTTATATTACGTCAACTTAAAAGACAATATAAAAAACTGTAAATGCAATATACAAATCATCAACTGGGTCGAACGATTGATACATCTGGCACCTATGACTCGATCACGCAGCAGAAGCGAAGATTGAACAGATAGAAAAGGACAGCCTAATTAGCACAGTGCAAACATGCCTGATTCCTACGTGTCAGTATGTATCTTAGGAAAAATGACCAAGTCGCCCTTCACAGATGTTTTCATTAGGGCCACGAAGTTTTGGGTTTGATCTACACTAACGTATGCGGACGATTTAAAGTAACGGCCCGAGGTAATTGCCGCTACTTCACAATGTTTACGGACGATTTCTCCCGCTACGAGAATCTCTATTTGATAAGACAGGAGTCCGAAGCTCTTGAAATGTTCAAAGAGTATAAAGCATTAGTGGAGAAGCAATCTGGCAAGGTCATTAAAGCCGTTCGATCAGATCGAGGCGGCGAGTACATGAGCCTTGAGTTTGATGCATTTCTTGAGAAAATGCATCATCATACAGTTTTCCCCGCCAGGCACGCCGCAATTGAATGGCGTGGCCGAACGGAGAAGCTGAACACTTTTAGATACAGTTCGGTTGATAATGAGTTACACAGATCTCCCCATTTCGATATGGGATATGCCTTAGAGACAGCGGCCTATATCCATAACAGGATACCCGCTCTGCCGATAGGAATCCTTACGAGGCTTGGCATAACCGTAAGGTGAGTTTGAATCACATGAGGGTCTGGGGTTGCCCCGCCTTTGTGAAAAAGTTGATGGCAGATAAGCTTGAATTGAGATCATTAATGCCGAGATTCGTCGGACCCCGAGGACTCAATGGGGTATTACTTCTACGTCCCAGACGAACACAGGATGTTTGTCGCTTTGCAGCCTTAGAGGAAGAATTCGTAGGCGAAGGTGGTAAAGGACGAGAAATAACTCTAAGAGAGTTAGATGACGAATCGACTCCTATTCTAGAGTCGTTAGACGAAGTTCCAGAAAACCCGCTCAGCCGTAGTTGCACAGGTCCAGTAGGATATCTCATATGCCTGAGAGATATGATATAGTACACGTCGAGCATGGGATGCTGCGAGTGAGGGATGCGTCGGCGACGATCACGTCACCTAAGTCCAGCATGGGGATGCTGTGACTGAGGGATGCGTCGGGGACGATCCCGTCACCTATGACCAGGCAGTTTCTGGTACAGACTCCCTCAAGTGGCTTGAGGCTATGCAGGCCGAAATGGACTCGATGCACACAAACCTAGTTTGAACTCTTGTAGACCAGCCAAATGGTTTTAGACCAATTGACAATAAATGGATCTACAAGAAAAAGGATGGATATGATGGACAGGTGAAGATGTACAGAGCTAGGCTTGTAGCGAAAGGGTATAGTCAGAAAGAGGAAATTGACTATGAGGAAACCTTCTCACCTGTCGCAATGATAAAGTCCATTCGAATCATGCTTGCGATAGTAGCACGCTTTGACTATGTGATCTAGCAGATGGACGTAAAGACCGCTTTCCTGAATGGATTCCTCCAGGAGGAGATCTATATAGAGCAGCCCAAATAATTTACGTCAAAAGCAGATGCTCGAATAGTGTGCAAGCTGAATCGGTCCAATTTATGGACTGAAACAGGCTTCAAGGAGTTGGAATTTGTGGTTCGATTACGTAGTTAAGAACTACAGATTCATAAAGAATGAAGATGAGCCATGTGTTTACAGAAAGCCAGTGGGAGTAAGGTGTCGTTTCTAGTATTGTACGTAGATGGTATCCTTTTGATAGGAAACGACATTGGGATGCTCTCAGAAGTCAAAGCTTGGCTTTTGACCGAATTCTCTATAAAAGACCTGAGAGAAGCGACCTATATTCTAGGAATTCTCCTATTTAGAGATAGCGAGATAAGGTCAATAGGCTTGTCCCAGGCCCGTTACTTAGATGAAGTTCTTAAAAGGTTTAAGATGGACGACTCTAAGAAAGGTTCCTACCTATGAGGCATTGAATTCATCTCTCAAAGGCTATGTCCCCTCAGAATGAGGTACAAAGACAAGAGATAAGTGGAGTCCCCTATGCTTCAGCCGTGAGTAGCCTGATGTACGCGGTGGTTTGCACGCGACCGGACATACCGTACGCTGTGAGCGTAGTAGTTTCAGGCACCCTGGTAAGGATCATTGGGCGACGGTAAAGACAGTCCTGAAGTACCTTAGACGGACTAAGGACTTGATGCTAGGCCCAGGAGAATTAGAAGTAGATGGATATATAGATTCAGACTTCCAATCAGATGTGGATTACTGAAAGTCTACTTTGGGTTTTGTCTTTACGTTCAATGGTGGCGCTGTGTCTTGGAAAAGTTCCAAGCAAAGCACGACTGCTGATTCCACCACTGAGGCGGAGTACATCGCAGCTTCAGAAGCTGGCAAGGAGGGTATTTGCATATGCAAGTTCTTGGAGGAACTACAAGTGGTACCTATCATAGTGGATCGCCCGCTGCCTTTATGGTGCGAAAACAGCGGAGCAATCGCACAAGCTAAGGAACCGCGTGCTCACAGTAAATCCAAAAATATAGAGAGAAAATACCACGTGCGACGTGGGTTTGTTGAAAATGGCTCGATAGCCATGCAGAAAATCACCTCTGCAGAGAATGCAGCGGACCCGTTCACGAAGCACTACCACAGGCAGTGCTCGATCGACACCTCGATAAAATAAGGTTAAGATATGATAGCACATGGCATTAGTGCAAAGTGGGGGATTGTTGAGGTATATGCCCTAGATGCCGTACGAGGACTGGGTGTACGAGGGCAATTTGGTAATTGTGTAGTGTTTAGTGATGTAATTTGATTACTTCTATTAATAGACTGATTTTATTCAAAACTAATTTATTATTCGATAAATAAATTAAAAGGCAAATTATTCATTAGTCTAAAGATTTCACCTTGCAGTCTGGGCGAATAAAACAAATTAATAAAACCCAAATATTGACAGTTCAGTTACTGATTCTGTGGGGACAGAGAGGGGCACCAGTAAGCTGAGATACTGCATTATTAAAATTAGTCCACAAGTCTAAGTCTCCAGTAGGGTGACTGGATCGACAAGTATGACTTGTTTGTCGATGGGTCCAATACGATTGTGCCAACCATTCACTTGGGAAGTGGGAGCCCGTGACAATGACAAGATGAATCAAGGGATTTTCTGTATTTGGACACTGACTCTTAATCGAACGATCACACGCTTGGATTGTCCTTGTCGATTGACTGTAATAGTCTGCGTGAACCTTAGACCAAAAGGGTTAACTTGGGGTTAGTCTTGAGGTCTTGACGTGTCACTAGTTTGCTAGGCCCGTCTTGCCGGTAGCATGGGTCAGCGGCGAAATGCGGTCTTGACTTTTCGATACGATTGCCGGTTGAGCGGTGGAGCGGGATTTATAGTCTCAATTAAATTTGAGGTTAACGTCCTATGGCAAGTTTAATGTGCGGAAGTTTATCCAAGTCTCTGGCCAGAGCATATAACTGACTCGCGATAGTCGTAGAGGGCAGTTTAGGTATTTTCACCGACATAAACAACATAGGGTCGAGTTCTGTAAGTTTGACAATCCGTGACTTTCGCTCGACCGGGACAAACGTAAAGGGTTTATACGTATGACGAAAATCTACAGTCGGTGATAAGTTAGGATTTTACACTATTTTATTCTCCGTAAAAAGCGTATTTTAGGCCGTTACTTATTTGAATATACTTTAATATCCTATTTTTATGCTATATTTCTTGTTTGACAGTTATTGTAGCGAAAAGCCCCAAAACCGAGCAGTCGTGCGCACGAAGTACAAATACGAGAATTTGGGCTACTATTGGCACAAGAATGGTCCATGGGCTTTTAGCCTAATTCCAACCCATCAAAGAAACCTACAAAAGACATGCAGTTTCAAGAACAAGTCACACGTTATCTTATGCCCCAAGATATATGCAACTAGGAAGGAAAAGTCAAAGAGGACTCATTCAAACTTGCAAGATTCGAATATAATCTATATCAGAGTTATTGCTTTCTAAGTCGGTGGTGCTATTCCCATATAAAGGGCTTGAGGGCAGCGAATAAAGGGGAGAGGTTTGACGGCGAATAGACGAAGCGAGCGACGGCGAAGAATAAAAAGGAGCGAGACGACGTGAATACCGTAACGAGGGCGTATTCTTTATCTCTTAGTATTTTGTTTTCGACAATGTGTTCTTTCAATTCTTTGTCGTTTTCGTATATTAATATGCTAGGCTGATTTCTTTTGTGATTGAGGCCGTGTGAGGCCGGATTATGACTACGTACTAATGCAATTATTATTTTATTTAATCATATGATTTGAGTTATGTATTCTTTGTTTGTGCTTCAGATGCGTACGTGTGATTGGCCTCCATGCATATGATTATTGATTAGTTTATGAGACGGACAAAGTGATTAGATCGATTAGAACAAAACATTGAATATCATTATGTAAAACCGACCAGAGATGGAATTCGGTTTCGTATGTGTGGTTTCTGAGACCTTAGGCGCCGAACGCGTCTAAACTCGGGGAATTTCAAAAAGATGGAATGCATGTATGGGAACTACAGTCGTATAGACATATAGTTGATTGGTTCTCTATTTACGTAGTGTTGCTATTACAGGACAAATGAGTAGCACGTATGTTAGGAAATTCTACCTTGACTATGATTCGTATTGATTAGATAAATTAAATTGCATGAAAACGTAGGAATAATTCGTGCCGATCATGTGTCTTAATCACGTCGTCGTCAACTGTTCTATCCTCATCTGTTTTATTTGTGTTTATTTTATTATTTGCATCTTTTATCTCTTTTATCAAATCATCAAAACTATAAAAATCCCGTTAGTCTAAATTAGAATTAGGAATATTATCTTAGAATTAATCGAGCTGTCTTCGTGGATCGATACTTGGACTTCATCCGTTTTACTACTTACACGACCTAGTACACTTGCTAGTATTTGAGCGTGTCAAGTTTTTGGCGCTGTTGCCGGGGACAGCGGTATTATTAGTTTTAGGAGTTTATTCTAATTTTAGTCTACATTTATTATTTTTATTATTATATTATTTTTTTCTCTTGTCTATTAATATTATTATTAATATTATGTTTATTCACTTATTTTGATTGTTATTTTCTTTCGCAGGAATAATGGAGAATCAAGAACGCGAGGAGGTTCTGTTGAGGTATATGCCCTAGATGCCGTACGAGGACTGGGAGTACGAGGGCAATTTGCTAGTTGTGTAGTGATTAGTGATGTAATTTGATTACTTCTATTAATGGAATGACGTTATTCATCATTAATTAATTATTGGACGAATAAATTAAAAGGCAAATTATTAATTAGTCTAAAGATTTCACCTTGCAGTCTGGGTGGATAAGACAAATTAATAAAACCCAAATATTGGCAGTTCAGTTACTGATTCTGTGGGGACAGAGAGGGGCACCAGTAAGCTAAGATACTGCAATATTAAAATAGTCCACAAGTCTAAGTCTCCAGTAGGGTGACTGGAATGACGCGTACGACTTGTTTGTCGATGGGTCCAATATGGTTGTGCCAACTGTTCACTTGGGAAGTGGGAGTCCATGACAATAATACAAGATGAATCAGGGGATTATCTATTTGGACACTGACTCGTAATCGAACGATCACACGCTTGGATTGTCCTTGATCGATCGATTGATTGTAGTAGTATGCGTGAACCTTAGACCGAAAGGGTTAACTTGGGGTTCATCTTGAGGTCTTGACTTGTCACTAGTTTGCTAGGCCCGTCTTGCCGGTGGCATGGGTCAGTGGCGAAATGCGGTCTTGACTTTTCGATGTGATTGCCGGTTGAACCGCGGAGCGGGATTTACGGTCTCGATTAAATTCGAGGTTAACGTCCTATGGCAAGTTTAATGTGCGGGAATTTATCCAAGTCTCTGGCCAGAGCATATAACTGACTCACGATAGTCGTGGAGTGCAGTTTCAGAACTTTCACCGACATGAACGACATAGAGTCGAGTTCTGTAAGTTTGACTATGCGTGACTTCCACTCGACCGGGACAAACGTAAAGGGTTTATACGTATGACGAAAATCTACAGTCGGTTCATGGATTATGATTAGATCAAATTCGTACTCAACTTGGGATCTGTTCGGTACCACGGGGCTGGCTAGGTGAATACCGAACTCCCAGATACCTCCTGGGCAGGTTGAGACGAACCAAGAGAGTCGGGCTTAAAAAGGGCAACCGATTCAACGTCGTCATCAGAGAGAGAGACAATGCTAGGTCCTAGATTGTGACATTAGGGTTTGTGGCTTGGCCAAAACCTTTATCGGCCGAAAATACTTAGTTTGACTAGTGAGGGGTAAAATGGTCTTTTCACCTCACGATATACTTTTGAAATAATATATTTGATATTGTATATTTAGTTTATGATTTAAATTAGATTTAGATCGTTATTATTTTCTTAGAGAAATAATATTGTTTAATTTGGAATTAAATATTGTATATCGGATATATATATATAAGTTTCGAATTTTTATTAGATCAAATTTCGAAAATTATTAAATATATTTATATTGGATATTATATATTTAAAATATACTAAATATGATATTTTAATTAAGGTATTGGATATTTAATTAATTAAATATAAAGTTTGAATTTTGAATTCATTACTTGGTAAAACGAAGACTTGGTAAAATGGGAGGTTTGAGGATTTTTCTCCACCCACCTTACCCTATTTTTGGCTAATCCGAAGAGTCATAAAGAAGGATTTTCGAGATCCTAAAGTGAGGAGAAGCTAAATTTTTGAAATACAAGCCAAAGAGAGAAAACCTGAGAGTTTTTTCCTCTCACCATTTTCTCTCTCGCACTCTCTTTCTCGAGGGCAGCAAGCAGTTCGTTCTTGGCCTAGCCGCACATGCAAGAACAGCTGCGACCTTAGTAAGGTGCCGGCGTGATGATCTTGCGCAAAGAAGGCTTTCCGTTCGTGTGCTTTTGGCGTAGGAGAGGGGCACTACGCTTCGGGGATTCGAAGGATTCGAAGCTAGCCATCGTTAAGAGATTTCAACAAGGTATCATGGCTGATTCCTTATCTCTTTATGTCAATATGTTCTCGTGTTTGTAACCGAGCGATCTTGGATAGGCGGGAAACCCCGTAGAAATTTAAAATTCCGCCGTTCTAGGAACGTGGGTCCAGGGACCCTCGGGGATTCACAACAGTCCCAACAGTGGTATCAGAGACATAGGCTCGGTTAAACTCACGGGACTATGACAAAAGGCCACAAAAAACCCGAAAGCCTTAGCCGTGCGCATGGCGCACAAGGCGCCCGGGCATCCCGCGGCAGCGAGCGGGGCTGCGTCGAGTCGCATGCGAAGCGCGACTCTGGGCGGGCTGCACGCAGCATGAGGCCTGCTCCTAGCCGTGCGCATGGTGCGCACGACACACGGGCAGCCGGCGTGCAAGGCGCGCGGGGTGCGCGACTCAAGACGGGCTGGCCGCGGGCGTACATCGGCGCATAGGGCTGACCGCAGGTGGGTCATGCGGCACAAGAGGCACGGGCTGCACATATGGGTGTGCACGCAGTGCTCGGGAAAGCCGCGCGTGGATGCGCGGAAAGTAGGTATGACCGTGCGCGTGTGTGCAAGCTGTGCTAGGCTAAGAGCGCACGCGGATCGACGCTGGCCGCATGGTGCGCGCGGCACGAGGCTGGCAGCTCGCATGGCGCGAGCATCCTCGACACAGGCCCGATAGGCCTGGTCTAGCCCATCCTACGACACGATATACATTGGGCTAGGCCCGGACCATTTTGTCGGGTGATATGTTAAGGGTGACAAGATCCCCCCGGGTTGTACTTTATAGTTTTTATTAGATAAGACGGACGGTTTTATTAGGGATAGATTCCCCGTCATAGGCTATTGTAGTTATGTTATGACGGCCGTACGAGTGTCGATTGAGAGGAACCCGGACGAACGAGCTGGTAGTCGAGGCGTCCGTTCGAGCAAAGCCCGAAGACGTAGAGTCTTATTGTTTTGTACAATTAGGATAGAACTAGAAATATCCCCGATCTTTCACATTTACTTTAATAGGTTGAAAGTAGGTTTACTATTAAAGTCCATTATGTGCGTGTTGGTTTCGAACGTGATAATGTGCATAATGTGCTCGTGTTAAAACTGTGAGGATTCTCCCGAGGTTAGACCTTTAATATCAAGTGAGTAAAGGGGCTAGGCTCCTGTCTTCTATCAAGTCCAAAAATGTTACGACTTAGGGTACGGTTGCGGTTGACCGAGTTACGGCGCCAAAATCCTCGCCTTTGCGTGAACGGGTTTGGATGCAATTATGAATTGCCGCTCACCGACCACTCTTCACCATCTAATGAAGAGTTATCCTACGGGGGATGAAGTTCACGGAAAAGTGGAAGGTGAGCAGGACGTTGATAGGTTGCACTTGGACAGTCATTCCAATATGATCCGAGTTACGGCTGAGGGACCCTGGCTGAGACGAAGACGTTGAATCTTCTGTGTGACAGAAACGTGCGGGGCACGACCTCGGCTAACCAAACGAGCCAATAAGTTGTTAAGTTGAGGCTAGTTTGTAGTAGCGCGGGGAACTCAACGCCACTATGAAACCACTCAAAAAGGTTTTCGAAATGCCTAGCGGGAGAAAGGGTTTCGAGAAAAATATTGGGAGTCAGACAAAAATTTAAAGTCCTAATTTAGTCTGATTAAACACTATAAATCCTAACTCTCTATTTATTTTCTGCGCTTTATTTTCTTCTCTATTAGTTACGATGACAAACCCATTAATTACACTCTTGGAGAAACATTGTTTGGTGGGACCAAACTATGTAGACTGGGTCAGAAATTTGAGGATCGTCCTCAAATTAGCAAAACTGGATTATGTCTTGGATATTAAGGAGCCAAAATTGCCCACAACCGAATCCACTAATGAGAAGATTGTACTCCGCGATAAGTGGGTTGAAGATTCAGCGAAGGTGCACGTCTACATGCTTGCGACTTCTACGTCCAAGGGATCGAAGAAGAAGTCGAACAAGACAGGCGTGACCAAGGGTAGAGTCGACAAGAAGACGAAGACCACCAAGGTCGAAAGGTCGGGCGCAAAGCCCACGGATAAGTGCCTCCTTTGCCAGCAGCTGGGCCATTGGAAGCGTGAATGTCCGAAGCTGGAGGCGTCTGACGCCTCAGGAAAACAATTAGTTTTTTAAGCTAATTGTTCTGTGTATTCTACTTCGTGGATACTTGACTCAGGGGCTAGTTCCCACATTTGTGTTTTGAACCAAGGTCTAGAACGAAGTAGGAAGCTTCGAGCTGGCGAGGTCTTGATCAACGTAGGTAGTTGACATAGTGTACCAGCTACACACATGGGATCGAAGACCTTAGTCTTATTGTCATTACATTGTTTAGAACTTTGTGACGTTTTGGTTTTGCCCAAGGGGCTTAAAAACATTATTTCAATTCCTGTTTTGAGCAGACTGGGTTATGAATTTCGATTCATTGATAATGTTTGCCATATTTATTTTAGAAATGAAAATGTTGGAAATGCGACGTTAATAAATGGTTTATATTACGTCAACTTAAAAGACAATGTTAAAACTGTAAATGCAATCACCAAATCAACGACTGGGTCGAACGATCGATACATATGGCACTTACGACTAGGTCACGCAGCTGAAGTGAAGATTGAACAGATGGAAAAGGACGGTCTGATTAGCATAGTGCGAACAGGCCCGATTTCTACCTGTCAGCCTTGCATCTTAGGGAAAATGACCAAGTCGCCCTTCACAGGGACTTTCACTAGGGCCACGGAAGTGTTGGGTTTGATCCACACTAACGTATGCGGACCATTTAAAGTAATGGCCCGAGGTAATTGCCGCTACTTCATAACGTTCACGGACGATTTCTCCCACTACGGGAATGTCTATGAGACAAAAGTCTGAAGCTCTTGAAATGTTCAAAGAGTATAAAGCATTACTGGAGAAGCAAACTGGCAAGTTCATTAAAGCCGTTCGTTCAGATCGAGGCGGTGAATACATAAGCCTTGAGTTTGATGCATTTCTTAGAGAAAATGGCATCATCATACAATTTTCCCCGCCAGGCACGCCGCAATTGAATGGCGTGGCCGAACGGAGAAACCGAACGCTTTTAGATATGGTTCGGTCGATGATGAGTTACACAGATCTCCCCATTTCTTTGTGGGGATATGCCTTAGAAACAGCGGCCTATATCCTTAACAGGATACCTACCCGCTCTGCCGATAAGATTCCTTACGAGGCTTGGCATAATTGTAAGGCAAGTCTGAATCACATCAGGGTCTGGGGTTGCTCCGCCTTTATGAAAAAGTTGATGGCAGATAAGCTTGAATCAATATCATTAATGGCAAGATTCATTGGATATCCCGAGGACTCAATGGGGTATTGCTTCTTCGTCCCAGACAAACACAGGGTGGGTTTCGTCGCTTGGAGAAAGAATTCGTAGGCGAAGGCGGTAAATAACGAGAAATAACTCTAAGAGAGTTAGAGGACGATCGACTCCTATTCCAGAGTCGTTGGACGACGTTCCAGAAAACCCGGCTCAGCCGCAATTGCGTAGGTCCAGTAGGATATCTTATATGCCTGAGAGATATGGTATGATACACGTCGAGCATGGGGATGCTGCGACTGAGGGATGCGTCGGGGACGATCCCGTCACCTACGACCAGGCAATTGCTGGTACAGACTCCCTCAAGTGGCTTGAGACTATGTAGGCCGAAATGGACTCGATGCACACGAACGAGGTTTGGACTCTTGTAGACCTGCCTAATGGTTTTAGACCAATTGGCAATAAATGGATCTACAAGAAAAAGATTGGATCTGATGGACAGGTGGAGACGTACAAAGCTAGGCTTGTAGCGAAAGGGTATAGTCAGAAAGAGGGAATTGACTATGAGGAAACCTTCTAACCTGTCGCAATGATGAAGTCCATTCGAATCATGCTTGCGATTGCAGCACACTACGACTATGAGATCTGGAAGATGGATGTAAAGACCGCTTTCCTGAATGGATTCCTCTAGGAGGAAATCTATATGGAGCAACCCAAGGGTTTTACGTCAGAAGCAGATGCTCGAAAAGTGTGAAACTGAATCGGTCCATTTATGGGCTGAAACAGGCTTCAAGGAGTTGGAATCTTCGGTTCGATGAAGTAGTTAAGAACTACGGATTCATAAAGAATGAAGATGAGCCATGTGTTTACAGAAAGGCCAGTGGGAGCAAGGTGTCGTTTCTAGTATTGTACGTAGATGATATCCTTTTGATAGGAAACGACATTGGGATGCTCTCAGAGATTAATGCTTGGCTTTCAAACGAATTCTCTATGAAAGACCTCGGAGAAGTGACCTATATTGTAGGAATTCGCCTATTTAGAGATAGCGCGAAAAGGTCAATAGGCTTGTCCCAGTCCCTTTACTTAGATAAAGTCCTTAAAAGGTTTAAAATGGACGAGTCTAAGAAAGGGTTCCTACCTATGAGGCATGGGATTCATCTCTCAAAGGCTATGTCTCGAATGAGGTACAAAGACAGAGAGTCCACTATGCTTCAGCTGTGGGTAGCCTAATGTACGCGATGCTTTGCACACGACCAGACATAGCGTACGCTGTGGGCGTATTGAGTAGGTTTCAGGCTAACCCTGGTAAGGAACATTGGGCGGCAGTAAAGACAGTTCTGAAGTACCTTAGACGGACTAAGGACTTGATACTGATTTATGGCCCAGGAGAATTGGAAGTAGATGGATATACAGATTCGGACTTCCAATCAGATGTGGATGACCGAAAGTCTACTTCGGGTTTTGTCTTTACGCTCAATGGGGGGCGGTGTCTTGGAAAAGTTCCAAGCAAAGCACGACTGCAGATTCCACCACTGAGGCAGAGTATATCGCAGCTTCAGAAGCTGCCAAAGAGGGTGTTTGGATACGCAAGTTTCTGGAGGAACTACAGGTGGTACCTAGCATCGTGAATTGCCCGCTGCCATTGTGGTGCGACAACAGCGGGGCTAAGCTAAGGAACCACGTGCTCATAGTAAATCCAAACACATAGAGAGAAAATACCACGTGCTGCGTGGGTTTGTTGAAAATGGCTCAATAGCCATGCAGAAAATCGCCTCTGTAGAGAATGCAGCGGACCCGTTCACGAAGCCACTACCACAGGCAGTGCTCGATCGACACCTCGATAGAATGGGGTTAAGATATGATAACACGTGGCATTAGTGCAAGTGGGAGATTGTTGAGGTATATGCCCTAGATGCCGTACGAGGACTGGGAGTACGAGGGCAAATTTGCTAGTTGTGTAGTGTTTAGTGATGTAATTTGATTACTTCTATTAATGGAATGACTTTATTCATCATTAATTAATTATTGGATGAATAAATTAAAAGGCAAATTATTAATTAGTCTAAAGATTTCACCTTGCAGTCTGGGGGGATAAGACAAATTAATAAAACCCAAATATTGGCAGTTCAGTTACTGATTCTGTGGGGACAGAGAGGGGCACTAGTAAGCTGAGATACTGCAAAATTAAAATACTCCACAAGTCTAAGTCTCCAGTAGGGTGACTGGAATGACACGTACGACTTGTTTGTCGATGGGTCCAATATGGTTGTGCCAACCGTTCACTTGGGAAGTGGGAGTCCATGACAATGATACAAGATGAATCCGGGGATTATCTGTATTTGGACACTGACTCGTAATCGAACGATCACACGCTTGGATTGTCCTTGATCGATCGATTGATTGTAGTAGTATGCGTGAACCTTAGACCGAAAGGGTTAACTTGGGGTTGATCTTGAGGTCTTGACTTGTCACTAGTTTGCTAGGCCCGTCTTGCCGGTGGCATGGGTCAGTGGCGAAATGCGGTCTTGACTTTTCGATGTGATTGCCGTTTGAACCGCGGAGCGGGATTTACGGTCTCGATTAAATTCGAGGTTAACGTCCTATGGCAAGTTTAATGTGCGGGAATTTATCCAAGTCTCTGGCCAGAGCATATAACTGACTCACGATAGTCGTGGAGTGCAGTTTCAGAACTTTCACCGACATGAACGACATAGAGTCGAGTTCTGTAAGTTTGACTATGCGTGACTTTCACTCGACCGGGACAAACGTAAAGGGTTTATACGTATGACGAAAATCTACAGTCGGTTTATGGATTATGATTAGATCAAATTCGTACTCAACTTGGGATCTGTTCGGTACCACGGGGCTGGCTAGGTGAATACCGAACTCCCAGATACCTCCTGGGCCGGTTGAGACGAACCAAGAGAGTCGGGCTTAAAAAGGGCAACCGATGCAACGTCGTCATCAGAGTGAGAGACAAGGCTAGGTCCTAGATTGTGACATTAGGGTTTGGGGCTTGGCCAAAACCTTTAGCGGCCGAAAATACTTAGTTTGACTATTGAGGGGTAAAATGATCTTTTCACCTCACGATATATTTTTGAAATAAAATATTTGATATTGAATATTTATTATATGATTTAAATTAGATTTAGATCGTTATTATTTTCTTAGAGAAATAATATTGTTTAATTTGGAATTAAATAATGTATATCGGATATATATAAGTTTCGAATTTTTATTAGATAAAATTTCAAAAATTATTAAATATATTTATATTGGATATTATGTATTTAAAATATACTAAATATGATATTTTAATTAATTAAGGTATTGGATATTTAATTAATTAAATATAAAGTTTGAATTTTGAATTCATTACTTGGTAAAACGAAGACTTGGTAAAAGGGGAGGTTTGAGGATTTTTCTCCACCCACATTAACCTATTTTTGGCTAATCCTAAGAGGTATAAAGAAGGATTTTCGAGATCCTAAAGTAAGGAGAAGCTAAATTTTCGAAATACAAGCCAAAGAGAGAAAAACCTGAGAGTTTTTTCCTCTCACCACTTTCTCTCTCGCACTCTCTCTCTCGGGGGCAGCAAGCAGTTCGTTTTTGGCCTAGATGCACATGCAAGAACAGCTGCGACGTTAGTAAGGTGCCGGCGTGATGATCTTGCGCAAAGAAGGCGTCCCGTTCGTGTGCTTTTGGCGTAGGAGAGGGGCACTACGCCTCGGGGATTCGAAGGATTCGAAGCTAGCCATCGTTAAGAGATTTCAACAAGGTATCATGGCTGATCCCTTATCTCTTTATGTCAATACGTCTCGTGTTTGTAACCGAGCGATCTTGGATAGGCGGGAAACCCCGTAAAAATTTAAAATTCCGCCGTTCTAGGAACGTGGGTCCAGGGACCCTCGGGGATTCACAACAGTCACAACAGGTTCCTCCATGACTCACTTTATTGAGTAGAGCGCTTCCGGGAATTTTCGATGACAACGATCCAATTGTCATTCCCGCCGGGCCAAATAATCATTTCGAGATCAAACCTGTTACTATACAGATAGTTACGGGTTCAGCACAATTTCTGGGGCTGACAAATGAGGACGCAAATTCGCATATTTTGAAATTTACTCAAATTTGCAAAACTATTAAGTATCTTGGAGTCTCTACAGAAGTGATAAAATTGAAATTTTTTCCTTTTCCTTACTGCCACACGCATCCATCACTAGCTGGGAACAGATGGTGGAGTGTTTCTTGGGCAAGTACTACCCACTCTCGAGGACTAGCGAGAAACGGAGCGAGCTTGTGAACTTCAAGCAGGACGGGGGCGAGACTTTGAGCGATGCATGGAGTCGAAGAAACTTTGAGCATACCCTTGAGCATCCAAATGCAGTCGTTTTTCTTGGGACTTAGCACGCAGAACAAGCGCGTCGTCGACGAAGGATGCAACTGAACTTTATGGAGCTCGATGATACAGACGCACTTGCAGCCATCGAGAGGATCGCAGCCTACCCCGCAAGATATATTGAGCAAGATCTGGACCGTCGGACGGCCGGAGTACATGAGATAAGTAGCTCACTGGAGGCGCAATTTGAGGCTATACACCGGAGACTTGACGGGATGCAAGCCAATAAACCGTTGGAAGTGAACCATATCTAGTCGAGGCAAGGAAACTTCTACTCGAACACGTACAATCCAAGTTGGAGGAATCATCCGAACCTATCATACGGAAACTCGCATTATTAGAAGCTACCACAACAACAGAAAGCGGACTGGGAAGTAGCCTTAGAAAAGATGGTGGCGGTCCAAGGCGATCAAAACCGCAAGACGGAGGAAAGACTTCAGGGTCTCGATGGGAGAGTTCAGAAAGGCTTCCAAGATATACGGGCTGCAATAACAGACCTAACAATTCAAATGGGACATCTTTCAACTACGGTGGCCGACCGCAAGCCTGGCACACTTCCGAGCGACACCGGAAAGAACTCTCGAGACTACGCGAATGTCATTAAATTAAGAAGTGGAAAGAAGCTTGAATCGTTACAAGAGACCAATAAGGTGGAGAAAGCAAACGAGACGGAGACATCCGATCAGAGCGAGTTCAGGGCCACAAATACTACGGTTCATGACCCTGAAAAGGACAAGCAGGCCGAAAACATCGAGGACGAGCCAGATTCATTCTTGGAGGAAAAGAAGGTCAACCCACCCCCACCGATAGAAATCCGACCTCCATATCCAGTGACTTTACGAAAAGGGAAGAATCATGAAGATTTTGATCGTTTCATTAATATATTTAAAAAAGTTGAAGTTAATATCCCGTTTTGAGGCTTTGTTGCAGATGCCAAAGTACGCCAAATACCTGAAGGAGCTACTATTCAAGAGAAATAAGTTAGAAGAATACGGAACGATCGCTCTCACCGAAGAATGTTCAGCCGTATTACAGAAGAAGCTTCCGCCGAAGCTTAAGGACGAGGGAGTTTCTCTATTCCTTGTTCTTTGGGTCTCTTACATTTAATAACGGTTATGTGATCTTGGTGCGAGTATCAATTTGATACCATTTTCCTTATTTAGGAAATTGGGACTTGGCGAGCCGAAACCCACATCGACTATCCTCCAGCTTGCTGATAGATCAATCACATATCCACGAGGAATCATGGAAGACGTACTTGTGAAAGTAGGATAGCACTACTTCCCGGCTGACTTTATTGTGTTGGATATGGAAGAAGACGATGACCTTCCATTGATACTCGGACGTCCGTTCCTAAACATGGCAAGAGCTATCATTGATGTCGGTAACGGTAAACATCTTTTACAAGTAGGGGATGAGAAAGTGGAATTCGATGTTTACAAATCTATGAAACGCCCTACTGATGATTCTTGTTCCTTTATCGATATCTTTAACCCTTGTGCTTTTAAGTGTTCTGAGTCTTTCAGGTACAACTTGTCTGCAGAGAATACCAACAAGCTGAAGGACCGCCAGAACACTAAGGCTGATGCTCGAATAGATGCACCGAACGAGAACGCGACTAAATCTAACTATAACCTAGTCTCTTCTGTGCTGAACTTTCACAGGTGGACACCATGGACTAAAAAGAGCAGTGGCTCTAAATCTATCTAGAAGGCGGTTCCACCGAAGAAAAAGAAGAAGCTTCGTCAGAAAGACTGCACCGATGATGGCATCTACATATGGCGGAAAAAGGAGAAGCCTCGACCCCACTTGATGATGCAGACACCATCACAAGGAAGAGGGGAACCCAAGGTGTACAACGATCGAGATGTTTGGAAAGAAAACTCGATCAACATCGATTATCCACCAAAATAAGCGGTTTGTGAGTCGAGATAACGACTATAAAAGCAGCGCTTCTTGGGAGGCAACCTAAGGCCTATCGATGCATATATATTATTTTATTAAGTTCTATTTACCTTATAGTCTATTTCATTTTTATCTAATAAAAATTCGCTCTCACGGTGCCTCCTAGTCACGTTTTCTTACAGGCTCATAACTAGTTTGGGGGTTGCCCGTTCGCGATGGTTGCTTGTTCACTGCAGATAAACCAAGTCTTCTATATCGATCGACATAAAATTCAGGGCAGTGTCACTTCTACTCTCTATTTGCTTTTAATTTACACATTGAGGACAATGTGCTATTTAGTTTGGGGGTGGGATGTGACACATGCTAGATTTAATATGCTGACATGCTTAGGCTTCGATGTATTTTGGTCTTTTCAGTGGGTAGAACTGATGAAGGTTGTGATTTGAACGTCATCTGTGGAATCTCCTGTCAATGATGAAAATTTTTAAAATTTTACCGTGTCGTGATATGATTCGATGAATTGAGTGTGATAGTCTCACATGTTGCATTGTTGTGATATCAGCATGATTATTTGGCTATGTTGACTGCTTTAGGAGAATATTGCGTATCATGAAGCACAAATCAAGTTATATATGTGAGTTTTTAGCCTTCAGAGATTAATTCAGAGCAACTCATTATGCTCGGTGTTTATTCTTGTGTGACACGCATGGATTGAATATTTTCAACTTGCTCTGTTATGCATGTCAATGGTTACTATGTGGATTTTGTGCGTGAAAATGAGAAGGGCACTAGGATTGAGTCATTGGCCTGAATATTTCCATACCTTACGTATTTACCACTTAGTGAACCCCTTTGAGCTTTATTTGACTTATTTGTTGATTTGGAGCCCACATATTTAGCCTAACCGCCTCAAATTTAGCCTATACGACCTGTATCAACGTGTTAAATTATCGATGTCGTGAAAAGTGGCTTGTTTGGTTGAGAAGGAGCTAATCGTCGATGCATGTTAGTTATGAACTCGTCCTATGATACAATCTCTCGCCGCCAACGGACTAGAAACCTCTCCCTTCGATAAGACGTACAAAAGAAAAAATATAGGAGGGGATGGTTTGAAAAAAAGGTAAAAAAAAAAAGCGAGCGAGAAAAGCTAGAAAAGGAAAAAAGTATGAGTCGAGTGAAAAATAGGCACGGCGTAAGTGCAAAATAAGTGGTTAGAAGAGCGATTCGATGATTGACACGTTTGATACTTTTAGCTCACTTTCCCATATGACGCACCTTTTCAAAACCCGAGCCCCATTACAACCCTTCATGAAAGACCCTTTGATTAGTGCATGACTTCTACTATGTGACTATGATATGATATATTTGCAAGCATAGAGTAAATTCTTTTCATGTCGTGAATTGAACGTTTTTATACAGATCCCTTTGAAAATACCCCGAGAGATTTGAGCGATCCTTGTGAGAGTTGTGGATTGATGCGTGGTATAATTCTAGAAATGTCTTTCATGCTATGATAAGATTGCGATTTATTACATCATGCCTCGTTTTTTGACTAGATCGTTCATTAGTTGATGATTATCCCGACTTTATATGCTTTTACGTTTGCTGAGATGAAATAGGAGAATTTCATTGATAAATGTTCTATAATCCTAACTTGATTTGGTTTTATTCCGCTTTTATGATCGAGGACGATCGAAGCTAGTTTGGGGGTTGTTGGTTCGTGGATTATAATTAGATCAAATTCGTACTCAACTTGGGATCTGTTCGGTACCACGGGGCTGGCTAGGTGAATACCAAACTCTAGATACCTCCTAGGCCGGTTGAGACGAACCAAGAGAGTCGGGCTTAAAAAGGGCAACCAACACAACGTCATCATCAGAGAGAGAGACAAGGCTAGGTCCTAGATTGAGACATTAGGGTTTGGGCTTAGCCAAAACCCTGACTGGCCGAAAATACTAAGTTTGTCTAGTGAGAGGTAAAATGGTCTTTTCACGTCACGATATATTTTTGAAATAAAATATTTGATATTGAATATTTAGTATATGATTTAAATTAGATTTAGATCTTTATTATTGTCTTAGAGAAATAATATTATTTAATTTGGAATTAAATAATATATATAGGATATATATAAGTTACGAATTTTATTAGATAAAATTTCGAAAATTATTAAATATATTTATTTTGATATTATATATTTAAAATATACTAAATATGGTTTAATTAAGATATTTGATATTTAACTAATTAAATTTAAAGTTTGAATTTTTAATTCGTTACTTGGTAAAACGAAGACTTGGTAAAAGGGAAGGTGTGAGGATTTTTCTCCTACCACCTCAACCTATTTTTGGCCTATCCTAAGTGGTATAAATAAGGACTTTCATGATCCTAAAGAAGAGAAGAAGCAAGATTTTTGAATTTGAGTTCAAGAGTGGAAAAACTAAGAGTTTTCTCCTCTCATCAGTTTCTCTCTCGCACTCTCTCTTTCGGGGGCAGCAAGCAGCTCGTTCTTGGCCTAGCCGCACATGCAAGGACAGCTGCAACGTTAGTGAGGTGCCGGCGTGATGATCTTGTGCAAAGAAGGAGTCCCGTTCGTGTGCTTTTGGCGTAGGAGAGGGGCACTACGCCTCGGGGATTCGAAGGATTCAAAGCTAGCCATCGTCGAGAGATTTCAACATGGTATCATGACTGATCCCTTATCTCTTTATGCCATTACGTTCTCGTGTTTGTAGCCGAGCGATCTTGGATAGACGGGAAACCCCATAAAATTTTAAAATATCGCCGTTCTAGGAACTAGGTCTGGGGACCCTCGGGGATTTCCAACATCAACATCTCACCTGGAGATGGAGATTACTTTTTGATTGCTCAGAGAGAGTTCTCCGAGGTTCACTTTCTTCCCAAAAGGGGGGGAGAAGATGATGCAGATGATCCTAATCAAGGTGGTGTAACTTTTGCTGGTGGTACTGAGGGAATTTCGACAGGGGGAACTGAGGGAATTTCGACAGGGGGAGCTAGTGCTGAAACAGGAAAAAGCTGAACATTGAGAGTTTGCATTTCTGATCGCTCTTTGTCTTTTGCATGCCCAATTAAGTTTTGTGCTTATGTGCATGCTGATTTGCTTCCCTGATATGTTTGCGTGTTTGATTGCCTGGCGAATGTTTGGTTTTTGCAGATTTATTTTGGACCTCGAAGTGGCTATGTACTAATATTTTAATAGTTTGAATCGTTTGAAAAAATATTCTGATTTTTTGCTCTAACCATATTTTTTTTTGGTACGAAATAAATCATTACCACCGAACAAGTTTGTACATAACAAAAGAAACACTCAGCCTTACATTGTTACTAAATCAAACTATCTTAGATGAAATCAGTATAGTAGTGCGTCGAAATATAGGTTCGTCCGAGGGGGCGATCCGTGCTTGCGAACAGCTTGATACTCTAAACCGAACCATGCTGATTATCCTACTAAAAATACCTCTAGCATCCTACTTGCTGCCTCCATGAACTCGGGCATTTCGCTCTGCCCATATGTGGTATACCACAGTAGCCATCCAAACTAGCAAAATTTTCCCACTGCATGCGCTTCGCCTTCCCCACTTGAATCATCCATCTGCGCCAACTATTAAACTGGTTTGGCCAACAATCATCATCCAACCAACTCGCAACTAACTGTACTATGCTCCTACTAAACAGGCACTCAAAGAACAAATGATTCATCGATTCATCCTCCAACTCGCAGAGAACACATAAGGACTGCTCGACATGAATTCCCCAGGCCGCTAGCCTATCTTTTGTGAGCAACCTTCGCCGTACCAACAACCATAGAATGAAGCTATGTTTAGGTATGTTATAGCCGGTTCCAGACAGCCTGGCTCATGTGGATTTTAGGAGCACCCGCAATGAGCCAGTTGTACCCTGTTTCAAGAGTGTACACCCCTTTCACATTTGCAACCCATGAGTTCCCAACATATCCAGCTCTAAATATCTCTTTAGTCTTATGAATCTTTCTCCAGTGCCAACTACAATCCAGAGGTGGAGAATGATCCCAAAATGAACTTTCCTTCATATATAATTCATGTAGCCACTTGACCCAAGGACATCCGCTTTGGTAGCCAGGTGCCATATCTGCTTACCAATACTGGGGTATTCCACACAGCACAGTTCTTGATACCCAAACCACCTCTGCTCTTTGGTAGGCAGACTTGCTCCCACTTCACTAAAGCCACTGATCTGCTATCTTCTGCTCCCCCCCCCCCAAAGGAAATTCTTGTAGATTCTATCCACCTCTTTTATCACACTCTTAGGCAATAAGAATATGGTCCCCCAATAGCTATACATAGAGGTAAGAACAGAATTAATAAGTAAGCATCTTCCCGCATAGGACAAGGTGCGGGCAGTCCATCTTTTAATTCTTTCCACAATTTTGTCCACAAGCAGTTGACAGTCGAGTTTACTCCACTTTGAAGGTGTCAATGGTACCCCCAAGTACTTCATAGGAAATGCGCCTAAACTGAATCCTGTGAGCTGTTGTAGTGCAGTTCCCAGCTCCTGTGAGACCCCAGCTAAATATAGATTTGATTTGCTTGAGTTGGCTGACAGCCCTGAAACAGCTGAGAAATGGTGCAGTGCCTGCATCACAGCCTGAACCGAGCCCTTTGTGGCTTTGCAGAAAATTAGTAGATCATCAGCAAAACAGAGATTGATAAGCCTCAGCTTCTTACACATAGGATGGAATCTAAACTGATCTGCTTTAGAAGCCATCTGCAGTCTTCGGCTTAAGTATTCCATAACAAGCACAAAAAGAAGTGGGGAGATAGGATCCCCCTGCCTGAGCCCTCTCTTCCCAGTAATCCTCCCTTCAGTGCACCCATTTAAGGAAATAGAGAAACTTACAGTAGACACACATTGCATGATCCAGCCACAGAACTTAGAAGGAAACTGTAGTTTCTGAAGAAGATAGTCCAAGAAAGCCCAACTGACAGTATCATAGGCTTTTCTTAGGTCAATCTTCATTACACATCTGGCAGAAGTATTCCTTCTCTTGTAGTGTCTGATCAGCTCTTGGCTCACCAAGATATTATGAATAATAGACCGGCCTTTGATGAAGGCACTCTGGTTCTCATGTACAAGCTTGGGAAGTACCTCAGTCAGCCTCCTACGTAACATTTTGGATATGCACTTATATAGGATGTTGCAACAAGCGATTGGCCTAAAGTCCAAGACTATGGTAGGCTGCTGCAGCTTTGGAATCATAGCTAGGGTAGTGCTATTGATCTGCTTCAGTAAGAAGCCATTCTGAAAAAATTCCAGCACTGCAGCAGTCACCTCCTCTCCCACAACCGACCAGGACTGCTTGAAAAACCCACTGCTATAGCCATCAGGGCCAGGAGCTTTATGCTCATTTGTAGAAAACATTGCATCTTTCACGTCCTCCCCAATGAAAGGCCTGAGAAGGTTAAACTGCTCCTCCATACTCAAGCAATGCCCCTGCTGAATAGCCCTAACATCCAACTCTTCACCCATAGAGTACCCTTGGCCAAGTAGCTTCTGGTAATGATCCAAAAACTGCTGCATAATTTCCCCAGGTTCAGTTATCACCCTCCCATTACCTGATTGGATGGATGAAATTCTGTTCCTATAGGTCCTCTTTTTAATGGCTCTAACCATATTTGATTAGTTTGTGGTTGAGTATATTTTGCCTTCAGGGGGAGCTTTGCTACTTCAAATTTCTGCAACGGTTTTGGGAAGAAAGATAAAAAGGGGGAGATTGTTAATGGTGAGACATCAACGTTGACAATGTTGGGACAATATTCCAATCAACATTGTTGTGTGTGAATTTGTTAACCTTCGATTTTATCTTTCATGCCCAAAAAACGTTTAACCTATTTTTATAATCCATTTTTAATAGTGGAATTTCGCCCTGACGCACTCAGCAAGTTTTACAACTTGCTGCATAATTTTAAAGCCCGTGTCATTCGATTTCTTTACTAAGTTATTAGTTAGTTCCGCTGTCCGTTCAGTGTTGCCTCAACAGTAGTTCCAACATTTAGATCACCAGTTTTACAACTTAGTTAAGCATCCCTATAGGGACCACTTCGGAGCACATTATGGGCTTGTCTTTGTTATCAACTGTTGATTTGAGGCATATCAAGTTATGAAAATGTTAAATCACTACAAGACCACTGAGGCCTTTATGCTCCTCGTTGTTGAGTATTGTAACTTCTCGCTAGATCGTGATGGAAATAAGAATGACAACGAAAGCCCATATGCATTTATTAACTCAAGGTCGTCGTTGACAACTTCAATAAATATTTCTATTTTGATCTCATCCTTTATCACACGATAAAACACACCCATACCAATACGTGTTGGGACATCATACCTCCTAAAACAATAAGCCAATAAATAAATACTACGTGTATCAAATCAAAGCTCACTTACCCTTTGGACTCGGTAAGTACCAAAGTTTCTCCCATATACCAAAGTACGATCGTTTAATTCCATCCTTTCAGTCAACACCGAAGAACGACCCAGAAAAATGCGCGCATCTTTCTTCCTCCTCCTCACCTTGTCCCTCCTCCTCTTCACCTCCTCCGCCGCACCGAAACCGCCGCCGCACCAAACCCACCTCCTCCACCGCCGCAGTCGCCGCCAGCAGCAGCCATCCTCCGAACAAATTCAGCCCACTCGCCCGCTGCCATTCTCTAGCCTCACACCGTCATGCACCCGCCACGTGATGGCCCACACCTTCGCCGACACGATGGGCCAACCGCCGGTCAACGCCACCTACCACTCGCCGCACAAGAACTGCACGTGGTCGCACGTCGCCCTGCGCCTCCACGCCTCCGCCACCAACGGCTCCAACTACGACCGCATCGGCGCCGCCTGGCTCGACGGCGTCGAGATCCTTCGGACCAGCACGCCGGAGCCGAGCTCCGACGGAAGGATTTACTGGACCGTCGAGAAAGACGTCACTCGCTACTCTTCGCTGCTGAAAAGGTCGAACCTCACTTTCTCCGTCATGTTGCAGAACGTCGTCGACGACGTCTACACCGGCGTTTTCCACCTCAACTTCACCTTCCTCTATTACAACGACAACAACAGTACTACTGCTAATGCCACCGGCACCAATCTGCTGTCTCTATTCCGGCGGAGACGCCGCTCCTCAGCCAACCACTCGCCGACGCCGGCGAGCGACTGCAATTACTCGCTGGAGCTGAATGAAAACCCAGCCGATTCAATCATACCCATAAGCTCATCCGGCGAGGAAGGCTATTGGTTCACAATCGAGAGAGGAACGGATCTGATCCACCAAGGAATCAAAATTCCCCCAAACACATACCGAGCAGTGATCGAAATCTACGTCTCCTACCACGGAAACGACGAATTCTGGTACTCAAATCCGCCCGACGCATACATACAGCTGAACAATCTGACCACAAAGCGCGGCAATGGAGCTTACCGCGAAGTACTGGTGAAGATCGACGGCGATGTCGTCGGATCTGTAGTTCCTTTCCCCGTCATCTTCGCCGGAGGGATCAATCCTCTGTTCTGGGAACCCATCGTCAGCATCGGAGCCTTCGATTTGCCCACCTACGAATTCGAATTAACCCCTTTTCTGGGCTCTTTGCTAGATGGGAAAGAGCATTTCGTAGAGCTCAGCGTAGCAGACGCCATATCTTTCTGGCTAGTCGATGGCAACTTACACCTGTGGCTAGACAATGGAGCTGAGAAGGTCCAAGCTGGGAATGTAATGCTCAGCTACCCAAGCATCTACACAGAACGTGAATCGAAATTCTTGCAGCTCGACGGTAAATTCGAGATCGAAGGGAAGAGGAAGAGCGAATTCTCAGGGTGGGTGAACTGCAGCTTGGGCAACTTCACAACCCACGTTTCTTCATCGGTGAAGTTTGAGAACAAGATAAAGTTCGAAAAGAATGGGAATGTGAAGCAAGTGAAGCAGAAGGTGAAAGTGAGGGAAGAGATCAGAATCGAGATTTCGAATTCTGGGATATTCGTTTACAATTCGAGCACGGAGAGGAAATATCCTCTAGAGATGGAGACTAAGACTCTCGCTGGGGTGGGAAAGGATACGTATGTGATGTTCCCTGAGCTTGAGAACGAATTGAAAGAGGAGAAAACGCAGAATAACTTCCCGAGCTCTTTGAAGAACAAACAGAAGGCGAAAGGGTGGATGTTTGTGAAGGATCACGATGTGTTGTCGGGGGCAGCGACAACTTCGCAGAGCTATTCTTTGGAGGATAGTTTTGGCTGCTATTCTCGTCGTGTTGGGGCTGAGAATGGGTCTATTAAGGATGATAGTAGCACTGTGCTATGTGCTGCTGCTGCTTCTTATTGATTGATTTACTGTGTTGCATTGCATCTGATGAAAGTCGACCGTGCTTTGTTTTGTTTGGGTCAGTGTGCATATTGGTTTTTTGTTTTGAGTGTTTCTGTTTTGAATCATGGGATTTTCTTGCAAGTTTGGGAATAAAGAAAGAGTCACTCTGTCTTGAGGAGACCTTCAGAATGCATTCATCATTGTTTGTTCCCAAAAAAGTCCCAGCGTGTATATATGACAAACAAATGCAATCAGGCGAAGCTCGGGCGACGAAACATACTGTGTGATGATAGCCTTGTAAGAAGCAACAAATCAGATGCTTGAGAGACTTAGTCCCAAGTGCTCCTCCGTTGTAAGTCAATCGAGCATTTGAGGAATTCGTGCGCGCTGGCAAGATTTCCGCGCCACATACATAGAAATATGCGTTTGCGCAATTCGCAGATAGGAATTGCACTCATTTGGTCCTTCTTCGAAAAACGAGATTATCGTTATGATTTCATAGCTATAATAGAAGAAAGCACGTTACGACCGAGCGAATCAAGGGAGAAGCATTGCGCAGTCTTTTTAGCATTAAGATTTTTTCAACACTCCCATCATGCCATATTTGTCGAACAAATTTCCAATGTTAATCGAGTTCCCCCAGAATAATATCCTTCAGCAGAGAAAATACTCACAGAAAAAGAAGAAAAACAGCAGCAAATGAGCTGATCAAGCCATCATCATCATCATCATCATCATCATCATCATCATCTCATTCCTTGTGAATAGAGAGTATTACTCTCTCACCTTCTGTCATCATCTCTTAAATCTGGTGCAACCATATCCTCTATAGCATCAAGTCATGTCATTTTTCATTGACTTCAGTATAGTTTTCAGATAAGGAGAAACATATTTCTTGAAAGAGCTCTCAAGCAGAGATTTAAACCAGGCAACAACAAAATCAATGGAAATACTCATATGTTTAAACCAATCAAAAAATATTATATCAAAACTGTATGCAAGTACATCATGTCTCAACTAACAGGACAACTCCTCCCAACTAAAACCTGGAGGGATGCACTAGAAGCATATCTGGTGATCCTTAAAAAACAAAGTATTCGTCTATTAATGTTTGTGCAAGAAAGAGCAGAGCTCCTTAGCATTGGGCAAACATCAATCACTGGGATCCACGTCGATCTCATTGAGAAGGCGATCCCATTCGTCTTCAGTTCCCGAATTTAAGGACTCGAGCTCTTCAGAAGTACCAGATAGTTCTGCTAGAAACTTATCGCAGTCAAAGGTTGTTTCATCGCAGTTGGGCTCAATAGGATCAGATTCTATAGATGCGAGAAGTTCATCAAGGCTGAACGTTTCGTCCATTGTGAACCCATCGAGTTCATCCAATGGACCACCGTTTGGCTGATTCTTGAACACCTCACTCTCCTTCTCAACCTCCATTCTCCGAGCTTCCTCACTTGTTCCTTCAAGTACAGAAGAACTAACAGGCTCGCAGTGCCCACCATTCTCAAACTGCTTACTGTAATCTTCAGCCATCTTTCCCACACTATCACAGCGCACCTCAGATAAGCTAGAACAAGAAGCAGAATCTGCCTTTGTTGGAGCTTCTTGGCTGGGAAAGTTAAGCCTCGCACAAGTGCCATACATATCCCTCGCAGCTTCATCGTAAGCAAGCGCTGCTTCCCTAGCAGTGGCAAATGTTCCCAGCCAAAGCCTACTTCCTCTGCGAGGCGCTCGAATCTCTGCGATCCATTTTCCCCAAATTCTCTGCCTTACACCGCGGTAGTTGCAGCTACTATTCTCTGGCCCGCCCTTTCCTTTCATGCAACCTTTCTTCGATCCCTTGGCTGGAGCTTTCAGCAATGGCAATGACTTATCGCCAGCGTTGAGGCTTGCGTGGTATTCCTTCCACTTTGCGATGGTTTCTGCAACTTTTTGGGACTTTGGCTTCCTCTTCTTTCTGCAATCGATGGGCTGCTCATGCGATTTTGAATCCTCGTCTGACCGTTGCGCCATATCTGTATTAATTTCTGCAGAAACGAAAAACTCGTTCTAATAAGCCGCAAATCAAATCGCCACCATTAATCAATCACCCAGAAGAAAATAGAAGAATCCCTCCATAAACAAACAGAAAAGGATGCAAGAACAGGGGAAACGTCGGAAATCGCTAGTCACCTTTGATCAAACCACAGGAGAAATACAAACAACCCTCAAACTTTTATGTTACCAGCATAAATAAAAAACGCTAGGACCAACAGCGTTTTCTACTATTCTATATAATACGATGCTTTCTTTTATTAGAACAGATTTATTATGGAGTGTTATGAGCGATTCAGCGATTCAGCGTATGTGCTGATTTCTCCTTCTTCTCTTTTCTATTCTCTGTAATTTGGGCGAATCGATTAATCAGAGCTAATTCTTCAATTCGAAGCTCTCATTTCGATTCTGAATTCCTTTTCCCAATTTGAGTTGCTATCAATTGGTATCAGAGCATCGATCCAAGTGGAACTTCTCAGAAATGGCAGAAGGAATCTGTGACGTTGAGCTGTGCAAGGAAATGGAAATGCTCTTCGACGAGGTGAAGAAGAATAATGCTTCCATCAACGATCAGCTGGCAGATCTGCGACGAACTATTACAGCTATGGCGAGCAGATCGAATGTAAAAAATCAAATTGGAGTTAAAGGCGGTGGTAAGGGGTGCGATGTTCATTCTAAATCGGTTTATCAGCTGATGAACCTTAGACAAAGTAACTCCGTTAAGGAATATCTGGGTAGATTCGAGGAATTGAAGAATTCTGTGGAGCTCAATGAGCAGTTCCTAGTTAGCTGTTTTTTGAAGGGTTAAGACCCGAGATAGGGGGGCCTCTCAGGATGTTTCGGCCAAGTTCCTTATCCGAGGCTGTTAATTTGGCAAAGCTACAAGAGCAAGCAATCAAGTTGACTGCCAAGAGAGCTCCTATGTCAGGTACTGTTGGAGGAAGCTTAGAAGTGGAGGATGATGATGGGAAGACTGATAAGCATGCTGCTGGTTCGGAGGAGGGTGATGAAGAAGATATGAAGGATCCGAAGGATGAGGAGAAGATGGACGAGCATGCTGCTGATTCTAATGAGGCTGGTAAAGTGGAAGAGATGAAGGATTTTGCTGAAGATTCCTTGATCAATTATCAGATGATGGCGCGAAAGGAGGATCAGGTCTTCATGATTGACGCGGATGGAACCAATGACGAAGGGTTAGTGTGTAAGCGAACTAATGGAGGAGTGTCAGGAGACTTTTGCCAAGCCTCCCAAACTTCCACCCCTGTGCATATTCCTTATCTGGAGGGTGCTTATGTTAATTTGGTGGATGGGAGACTGACGCATAGGGAAGCCGCCCTCATATTGATCAAGCAATATCATGCTAATGCTCATAACGGGGTGAAAATGCAAGCCGCTGGAAGAGGGAGCGAGAGGTCTTTTGAGCTCCCTGAGATGAACTCTACATACGCGTTTCACAGCTTCGGAAAAGAGAGTGATCTACTCAAGTTTCTGCTCATCTTGCCCTTCAACCTAGGACTTGAAGGAACATACCGAGTTTTCGATCGAGGACGTTCTGTTGTCGAACGCCTGCTGCAATACATAGCATTAGCTCGGATACACATGCCCTTCGATCGAGGAAGGTGGGATCGAGCTGCGAAGTGGAAAGGACCTCTCACATGGCAACGGTGGATCAGCTTGAACATCAATTCCGAATGGGTTGATAAGCTTTTCAAAGATCAGGCCACTGCGGAGAAGGGGGAGCGCGCGCGAATGGCCTCCTTTGTTGGAGCAATGGCCATTGCTGACTTGGTTAAGATCACCTTGGGTCCTAAGGGAATGGATAAAATCCTGCAATCTACTGGCAGAGGTGATGGTGTGACTGTCACAAATGATGGGGCTACCATCTTGAAATTCCTTCATATTGACAACCTTGCAGCTAAAGTCTTTATTACTATCTCTAAGGTTCAAGATGATAAAGTTGGTGAGGGTACTACTTCTGTTGTTGTCTTGGCTGGAGAACTCTTGAGGTCAAGAGTTGTTTTAAGGATGGGGGATTGTTACCAGCATAAATAAAAAACGCTAGGACCAACAGCGTTTTCTACTATTCTATATAATACGATGCTTTCTTTTATTAGAACAGATTTATTATGGAGTGTTATGAGCGATTCAGCGATTCAGCGTATGTGCTGATTTCTCCTTCTTCTCTTTTCTATTCTCTGTAATTTGGGCGAATCGATTAATCAGAGCTAATTCTTCAATTCGAAGCTCTCATTTCGATTCTGAATTCCTTTTCCCAATTTGAGTTGCTATCATTTTATCGCTTCTTTCCTTGGAGGGTAACGCACAGCTAGAGAATCGAAATCCTTGAATGATTTTCGTAAAGACTGGTAATTTATGTGAAAACGCGTAAAAGAGCTAAGTTGGCGAGAGTATATCTCTGAGATACGATGGTGGGCGAGATATTTCATATTTATAGACTGCGTTTAGTTGGGTGGATAAGCCCACTTAAAACCCTTTTATCTAACACAATCTTGTTCAGTTTGAAAAAATCGATCTGTATGAAGCCCGACATAAAAGTCCAGCCCTTTTATTTGTTGAATTAATTTATATTAGTTAATTAGGGTTACACTACAATGCTCACAAATTATTGGAAAAGATTTGACATTTTATGTTTCTAAGTTTCTCTTTATCGAATTTATTATCTTAATACTATCAGAATAGTCTCAATATAATCATAAACTTATCTTAATATATATTTAATCATAATAAATTTTTTATAACACGTTATCAGCATGATGCCTTTACTCGTCGATATTAACTTAAATCAATGATCTTTTTATGAGTTTCATTAAGGTATGATAATTTTATTTCTTAAATATGTTAATCGTCATTGATATTACAAAACATCAAGGTTTACTTTACATGCTAAGGCTAGATAAGGTATCATTTATATTATGTTATCATGTTCACTTCCCACAAGCTACAATAATCCACTAAACATTAGATAAGGAATTGCCAAGATTATTAATCCAATCCATACTATAGCAAGAAAATGTTAATTCCACCAAATAATAAAATCGTCTTTATTTTATGTGACTTATACTTAATTATTCTTCGTTTCATTACGATCAAAATGATATCCATATCTTATATTTTTAATATCATAATAATTAATTTTTTGATAACATTGTTCTTTAATGCAGGATTAGAATGGTAACTTAACAAGCTAATCTAATATTGTATTATTTTTATCTTGCAATGTAAACAAGATAGTAATCTAATCCAATCTAAGCTTAAAATGGAAACTGAACAAAAGATATATTAAGATATATTATCTTAAGATAAATTATCTCTCCTTTTCTTATATTAGAAACCAAACGCAGCCAAAGGTAAGAAGTACAACAAGAAAAGTCTTTCGTGGCGCAAATAATCGCATTCTTCTATGAATTGTCCATTGTTTCTACTTTTATTGTCATTGCATCTATCGGCCCACAATCCAAAGATCGACTTCGACTAGAAACATCAAGAAAGAAAAAATAACAAGAGCAATGTTAAGAATGTCAAGAGTGATGATGTAATAAGAACTTATTTGTAAACAAAAATGTATTTGGGGTAGATTTGTATTGTTGTAGAAGAATGAGGATTAGAATACAACTATTGACAGGATAGAGAATGTACCAAGAGACCGATACTCTTCTATAATTTATTATTATATTATTAGATTATATTATATTATTATAACTTACTCACGGAATCTTATTACGAGTTCGGGTTTGGATTTTGAAAACGGGCCATTTGTCATGGAATTTCAAATCCGTCTAAATAATGAATGAACAAACTAACCTCATATTTGGATGTAATCGAAATCCAAATTCATGCATTTGTCAAACGGGTGATTTGAAGGAAACCCGGATTTCAAATCGCAAACCGGGCATCCAAACGGACATTGAATGATTTTCGTAAAGATCGTTACTTTATGAGAAAACGCGTCAAATAGAGAGTTGGCGAAAGTATCCATGAGATACGATTGTGGGCTGGGACATTTATAGCCTCCAAAATATTTCTATGGATTTTTTTTAAGTACACTAATTAGGGCGAATGTTTTTTCATAATCCAGGATGTTGGCACGTGTCACGTGGAGATTGTGAGCCTCACATTTGAGGCAACTCGATGCTCGCTGAAATCGTATCTCCCACAATCCATGTCCCAAACAATCACAACCGTTGAATTTCAAATCCTGTAATTTACAAATTTCTTTTAATTAGCTTTTACTTCTATATTCTACCAAATCATAAAATCATCTTTCTTTCATGTGATTTATATGATAAAAACCAATATACACATCTCATTTATTCTTTGTTTTATAATGACCAAATTGATATTCAAAACTATTGATAAATCACAAGTGGGCTATCCTGAGCTCCATATATGCTAATTGTCTGAACCATGTTTGACTGTCGGAAACCACAAGAGATCCACCCGCTGATTATGTCCTTTTTATTACAGCTTTGAACGATGGTGATATCGCTTCAGCGAGTAATGATGTCCGATGATGATCTTTTCCACATGTGCTACCAATGGCGTACACAGCCTCGGGAAAGAGAGTCAATTGAGATCCCGTGTCAACTGTCATCCCTGTAATTCCAGATTATCCAAGAACAATTCAACAGATTAAACCTTCGTAGAATGTGAATAGTGTACTTTAGAGGTTTAGTGTTGAATACGTGTGTGTTTTGCAAATGGAAACTTAGATTAATGAGTGTTAGGGTTTAAGCTTAAATACCTTGTGAGGTATTTAAGCCCATTGGGCCCCTAACAAGCCTATTACAAATACAACCCACTAACATATATAAAACATCTATAAAATACATTGAAAAGAAATTACAAGACTTAGAATTAATATTTTGGACACTTCTAAAATATTCCTAACATTCTCCCCCTAAGTGTCCAAATTACAATCGAGCAAATAAATTAAGTCTTCATTTCTTTTTCCTCGAGCGAGGTGGAGGTGGAGGTTCTCTATGGGCCAAGTAGGTCTTCCTGAATCCTAGGGCAGTCTCGAACTGTCTGATGTCGTTCCGAAGAACGATTCGATATCTGATCTTCTCGACGAGTTTCCGTAGGACATCTTTCTCTTCCAGTTCTGTTCCTTCTAGTTTGTCATCTTCGGAAACTGTCTTCTTCTTAGCCCGAAGTTGGTTGAGGATAATCTTCAATGTTCCATCTGAGAATTTGGAGACCTCTGACAGAAGTAGCACCTGCTTCACTTTCTTCTGAGCTTGAAGGTAAGTGACCCCTGGTTGTGGTTCAAGGAAGATAAATCCCTCTTCATACTTTTTGAGATCCTTATATCTGTTGTCTGGACGTGTCAGGTTGACCTTGCTCATATTGCTTTCTAAGGCCATTTGGAAGTCATGAGCAGCGAAATACTTGACCTGTCTCAGCATACACTCTTTGATAGCTCTATAACCATCTCGTCTTGTGTGAGTGTCAAGGGGAAACTTATTGCGATAAATATTGTAGAGCTTGTTGAGTTCGCCCAGTGGAAGATAGGGAAGATCTGCTTCTGAATATTTTACAATTTTCCTGTCATAACAATCAATAACAAAGACAGGGCCTACATATCTTCCTACCGCCCATTCGACATCCACAATATCATAGATGGCCGATTGATCTCTCATGTACTTCCTGTATTGATCTCTATTCATTCCTTTCTTGGCCGTGACTTCCCAGAGCATAATCTGATGGCTAAGTCCCCTATACGTCCCTCTTAGGTGCTCAAGGCCTCGAAGATTCAGCTCGTTGACTCCCTTTATTTCTTCTTCCTTCCTCCAGATCTTTGGATAAAGATCCTCAAGAAAAGGTGCCTTGATCTTCGCGTTTCTCCAACGAGTTTCTATGAACTCGTAGCCTGGCGTCGGTTCCTCGGGCACCTGATGTTGAAGGAGTTCTGGAAGTTCTGGAAGATCTGCCTCAGGATTTTCTCCTTGCTCCTCTTCCTCTCGCTCGATGAAGCAGAAGTCTGCTGCTGCCGCCTTTAATAAATTACGAACACTTTCAATCCTTAGGCGGGACTCTTCTGCTGTCTCTGTTCTCTTCGTCCATTCCTCGTCTAAGATGTATCTGTCAATGTAGCCTTGAGGATCCTTTGGACGAGGGGTTGTAGTTGCTTGGACTGGTCGGGTGGAGATCCTCGAGGGAGCAGACTCGATTTCACCAAGGGAAGTTGTCTGGTTCGGCCCTGGTGTAGCTTGTCTGCCACTGGAGGACCTTGGTGGTCGTGAGGAACTGCCTCCACGCGTTTGAACCCCGCGTCCTCTGCCTCTTCCGCCGCGAATAACAGGGGACTTGGTTCTCGGTCTCTTGCTGCTCTCCCCCTCAGGACGATCCTGGTCGTCTGGATCGTCATGACGACGCTTCTGCTGGGGCCTTCTTGGCGGCATGTGTCAGTTGGTATGCTCGCATCAGGAGGTGGGATGATGCCACCTGCGACCAGCTTCCTGTAGAGGTCTTCTTCTTCAATGCTTCGTCTGCTGTCGAGTTCTATTATGCGAGCAATGCCAACGTCAAAGAGTTCAAGTAGAGGCACTGTGTACAAGTTAGGTATCGTCGGGTTGCGCGGTGGCAGGGTGAGAAGACGGGGAAGGACCGGCTGTTGAGGAGGAGGTTGGTCAGACATGGGAGCCTTTCCTTTGTCGGTGGAAGTTGCTTGGACCGCCTCCTTAATAAGTCCTTGGACCCTTGGCAGGGTTACAGTTTCGAAGAACTCGAACAGCCGATTCTCCAAGTAGGCAGTCGTCACCTGGGTTGGAACAGATCCGGCGCCACTAGAGGTGGCCGTTAGCACACGTTCAGAACGAGGTTCTGGACGGTGGCCTCGTCACCCGAAGTTCGTGGAACTTCGGGGTCCTTGGGTCTTCCGACCTCTCCTTGCGACACATCTTTTGAAGATGGTGCTCGGGTCGTTGTTGCCACGTCAGTGTGACGGGCTTGGTGGAGCTATCTCCGGGATCGCCAAGGCGTCCCGTTAGCACGCGTCCAGAACTAGGTTCTGTACGGTGGCTCGCGGATGGTGAGCTGCTGAAATCATCACCATCCGAGAGACTTCCGTCCAATCCTTGAAGAGCCTCTATTTGGGGCTCTTCTATGAACGTTGAGGCCTGAGGATCAGGCAGAGGCTCGGTCTGTGTCACGGAAATGGGAATTTCTCGAGTTGGTACAGACACAGGAACCGAGCTGCTGGAGGTTTGGGGTGGTTCGTGTTGCGTTGAGACACTTGTCTGTTGGGAGACAAGTGAATGGTCTGGTGGGGTTCGCTCATGCGTCGTTGGGTCGATTACGACGTCTTCTATCCTAGGGATTGACCCGGCTTTTTTTGATTGAGTTAGTGCAGTCGTGATCGTCTCGGGAACATCTATGTGTGGTTGTTCCTCGAGCGATTGTTCAGGTATTGTTTGTTCAGAGGATGGTGGTGGTTGGTCGGGGATTGTTTCTTGAGACGTAGTCTGTGGTGCTTGTGGGATAAATTCGGTTTCTGTGGTTTCTCTCAGTATCTCACGTGTTTGTTCTCTCTCTCTTGTTTCTATTCTCTCAGTCTCACTAACCCCTGGGTTAGACTCGGGTGGGTCGGCCTGAGTCATGGGGTTTGGATTTTGGTCCTCTTGCAGTATTTTTCAATGTCTTCTGGGTTAGCTAGTAGTAAGGTAGCGCGCGGAATGGGCATTGGTGTTCGTGAGTATTTCTCATCCGTCTTTCCTTTTTGAAGAAATTTGAGTTTGGGAGGGGTGTAGTTTTCTTCTTGTGGTCTTGCTGGTATCCCCGGTGTTGTAGTCATAAAGTGGTGGATCATTAGTGAGAACCATCGGGGATAGGGCAGATTCTGGGTCTTCTTCGATTTGGACTTTGATCGCTGATGAAGTTGATCGTCCAGGTCCATTGTGATCAGCTTGGCATAGTCGTATCCTTTCCTAAAGACGATCCCATGAAAGATTCGTAGGATCGTAATGTTGCATCTGTCCCATCCGGAGTGCTTTGGTGAGAAGCACTTGTTGACAATTGCGAAAAGAGTTCGCCATGGATGTGGAATCATTGATTGTTGAAAACGGGAAACGAGCTCGAGTGAGCTATAGTAACCCATTTTCAACATATCTGCGATGAGCTCGTTCTCGGATGCCTCCTCTTCATATTCTGGTTGAAGAGGCAGCCGAAGAATTTGTCGAAGAAAGTCCCCGGTGATTCTGACGGTTTCGTTTGCGATTTGGGCTTCATAGTATGTGGTGTTATCTTGAGAAATTTTGGTAGTCATCGTTCCCCAGAACTGTTGAAGGTACACTGTTGGTGCAAGAATTGATGCAGAGAAGGCGTATCCCAGGTGGTGGCTTCTCAGAATGGATGGGATGATCTCTTCTTGACACTTGAAAGTGTTCAAGTCGAGTTGAAAGTTGTTGTCTTTGATTACAATCCATTTGGTGGTTGAGTAGACGAGATCTGCTGGTGTATTCATGCTGTCGAAGCTGCATTATAAGAGAAAAACAAAGTTGTGAATAACATCTTATGAGGAGATATTTGACATTCTTAGAAAAGGATGATTTAATTAATAAGGTACTGTTCGGTCCCAAACAAATCAAAGTATATTTCACAAATTTGAAATTTTTGGCAAGGGTTCGTGAATTTGAGCAGTAAGTTCAAAAAGACCTCAAAAAAAATTAATTTTGCGAGTTTGCTTTAGATCGAATTTGAACCTACACTTTTTGCGAACATAAAGATATGCGGGTCAGTAAAAGCCTGAAATTCACTAAGTTAGATTCGCGAATTAGAAATTTTGCGAGGTACTAATTTGGCGAATTTGGAAATTTGCGAGTCTGTGAAAGGAATTTCGCGAATTGACTTTGAACTTTGAAAATTTGGCGAATTTGGAAATTTGCGAGTCTGTCAAAGGAATTTCGCGAATTGACTTTGAACTTTGAAAAGAATTTGGCGAAGTGTGAACTGACAGTTCGGGAAGTGCGAATAATAAAAATTTGCGAATAAAGATTGGCGAATTCGGCGGTTCCCGAAGTGACAATACTACTCACAACCCGCAAAACATCAGTTCGCGAATTTAGATTCGTAAAATCTTTAGTTGGTCAACCAGTCAACTTAAAAGTGCGAAAGCATTTTACTAACATATTTTACGAATTCATCTTGCGAACTTATTCTACGCATTAATTCGCAAAAAAAAACATATTCAATTCGCGAATCATGAACAGACAGATCAAAAAGCAAATTTTTGAATAAAACCCAGAAAAGCCCTATTCTCTGAACATCGATTTCAAAAACAATATCGAAGAATCCTGACGGTTCGTATTCCTTTTCACGATAATCATCTAAACAGAGTATGAATAAGAATGACTAAAGAGCACAAGATCAAACAACAAAAATAAACAGAGACAGACTCCCTGTTGTTTCCGATTTCGAACCTGCAAAATCAACGAAGAGAATACATGAAACAAGATTTAAAGACTGTTTCTTCCATACCTCAACGAAATCTGTGAGTGTGTGTGTGTGGACTAAAGCGCAGCAACGAAAATCCAAAGTTGAGTTTGATGCGTTTTTTGAGTGATTTTGAGATTTGGGGTTCGTAAAAACTGATTTGGGGAAATTCGCGAATAGATAAAGAGAGTTTTGCGGGCCGGAAGATAACGAATAAGTTTAAAACTGGGCCGCAAAATTTAGTTAGAGAGGCCCACCTAGAGTTCGCGAATTATCTCTTAGAAGAATCAGTTCGCGGATAGCGAATTCGCGAAATGTCCATGAGTTATCACAAAGTTCGCGGATTATGATTTCACAATTGTTCACTAAAAGTTTAGCGAATTATTTACCAAAGATATTAAGTAATCTAGTAATAACCCAAATACTACCACTTTGACTCGATCAATCACTAGGATAACATCAAATCTATGGGATTTTCAAGATCGATTTTCATGATACGATATCCTTGTTGGAGAAAAAATCGTCGCCTTAGTAAAAAATTCGTCTTAATGTCGGGACAATAAATGACGTAAATTTCCTTCATGTTTATAAATAGATATGTCTCAAATTTCATTGAAGTACCTTACATCTAAGGACTAACTCATTTCTAATTTTCTCGTTTACAGATGAATTGGCAGAAGCAGGAAGAAGAGAAGAAGCTCAAGGAACAGGCAAAGTTAAGACGTGACTTTGAGCATAACTTGAATATGCTGGTTTTTGAGATTTTCCTTCTTTTGAGCTTATTCGCTGTTTTACTTGCTATTCTGCTTTGGGTCTTAATAGGGCATATGAGTATTTGAGAGTTATCTAAGTATTATGAATGTTTTATGTGTTTGAGAGAGTTGTTGTACTAAACTCCCCCTAGATACAATGCCTATCGAGTATATTAAACATTGAATGATTGAACTTACTCCCCCTCGATGCATGGATATAACATTTTTCTCCCCTCGATGTATTGCCATCAGCATTGACAATACATCGACTTATTGAAAACAAGAAAATTTATTGAAACGTAGACAGTAAACAAAAGAAAAGGAAAAAATAGTCCTAATTAACTAATTAAGATAGTAAACACGCACAGAATAAGAAAGAATTAAAAACATAGCAAATAGATAAACGGTCAACTGTAGGAAGGCATAATCGAAATTAAAAATTGAGGTTCAACATTCCCAACTTTGCAACTAAGAATTGGAAGCGTTTTTCATCCAATGCTTTTGTAAGCAAATCGGCTAGTTGAATCTCTGTATTGACAAAGTACATTTCTATTATGCCTCTTTCTACGTGGTCCTTTATGAAGTGATATCGAAGATCTATGTGCTTAGTGCGTGAGTGATGAACAGGGTTACAAGTAATTGCGATAGCACTCTTGGAATCACAGTAAATAGGAATTCTATTTAGATCAAACCCGTAGTCCCGTAGTTGAGTTCTGATCCACAAAATTTGGGAGCAGCAACTCGCTGCAGCAACGTATTCTGCTTCCGCCGTAGAAGTTGATACACAATTTTGTTTCTTCGAGGCCCAACATACAAGTTTGTCGCCTAGGAATTGGATGTGTCCAGAAGTGCTTTTTCTGTCTAGTCCGCAACCTGCAAAGTCTGCGTCAGAATACCCTATTAGTTTCATATTTGAGTTCTTAGGATACCACAGTCCAAGGTCTGGTGTCCCTTTCAGATACTTTAAGATTCTTTTGACGTCATGAAGATGCGACTCCTTGGGGTTAGCTTGAAATCGAGCACAAAGACATGTAGAGAATAAGATGTCTGGTCGACTGGCTGTGAGGTAGAGTAATGATCCAATGATCCCTCGGTAATGAGTAACATCTACAGGTTCACCTAAGTGATCTGCATCGAGTGAGCATGATGTGGACATAGGTGTACTCGATGATTTGCTCTTGTCAATCCCATAGTTTTTGAGAATATCTTGGATGTACTTTGATTGATTGATAAAAATCCCATCCTGAAGTTGTTTGATTTGTAATCCGAGGAAGAATGACATTTCTCCCATCATACTCATTTCAAATTGTGATTGCATCAGAATGCTAAATTCTTCACAAAGTTTAGGATTAGTAGAGCCAAAAATGATATCATCCACATAGATTTGCACAAGCATGATATCAGAACCATCTTTCTTTACGAACAAAGTAGTGTCAATTTTCCCTTTAGTGAAACCTGAGGAGATAAGAAAGTCAGATAGCACCTCATACCAGGCCCTTGGAGCTTGTTTAAGTCCGTACAGTGATTTGTCAAGTTTGTAAACAAAGTCGGGATGTTCAGCATTGAGAAATCCGTCTGGCTGTGACACATAAACTTCTTCTTTTAGAATTCCGTTCAGGAAGGCTGTTTTTACATCCATTTGATAGACAGTAAAGTCTTTGTGTGCTGCATATGCAAGGAATAACCGAATAGCTTCGATTCTGGCTACAGGGGTAAACGTTTCATCGTAATCAATTCCTTCCTGTTGATTATATCCCTTAGCAACTAGCCTAGCCTTGTTTCGAATTACAACACCATCTTCATCCTTTTTGTTTTTAAATACCCACTTTGTTCCGATCACAGTTTTCCCTTTTGGACGAGGAACTAAGTTCCAGACTTTGAGACGTTCGAATTGATTAATCTCCTCTTGCATAGCCACTATCCAGTTAGGATCCCGTAGTGCGTCGACTACTCTTTTAGGTTCTGTTTGGCTCAAGAAACAGGTGAACTGACATTCATTTGAATGTGATCTTCTAGTCGTTACTCCTGTATTGGGATCTCCTATTATTTGATCAGTAGGATGATGTCGAACCCATTTCTTTTCGTGAGGTAATGTCGTTTCGTCTATTTGCGATTCCTCACTAAGTGGATAGTCGATTGCAGACCCGGTAATGTTGCCGGTTGATGTTGAAGAGGAGGCCTCTGGCTGCGTTGTTGTCACAGTTGTTGGGGGCGAGGCTTCTGAATCTGAGGGAGGAATTGTCTGGTTAGGAATAGGTTCTGACTCATGAGTTGACGAACTAGGACTGGATTCAGTATTTGGAATGGGATCGGTGGATGGTCCTGTCTGATTTTTAGATATATAAATATGCTCAAAAAGTAGATCCAGATCCCGTTCCTCTTGAGCTCGTTGAGTGAAGCGTGTGGGGTTGCTTTGTTTAGAATTATCAGTTGATTGTTGATCTGGCTTCAAACTCCCTTTGTCCGAACCCGGTTCTGAAAAGTTCCGTTCAGAGGCATCTCTCGAACACTCTCCTTCTTCTTTATGAGAATGAATAAGGTGTGGTGTTCTAGAGACTTGTCCCAAATTGCTGTTTCCAGTTGAAATTTCGAGTCCCTCATCAAAGGTGACATTTATACTTTCAATGATCATCCTTCTGTTTCTGAGAAATATCCTGTACGCCTTAGATTGTGCAGAGTAGCCTACGAAGATTCCTTCAGTTGCTTTTGGATCAAGCTTGGACTTGTCTTCACGGTCGTTGGCGACGAAGCACTTGCATCCAAAAATTCGAAAATGAGCAATGTTGGGCAGTCTTCCATTTATAAGTTCATAGGGCGTCTTTCCAAATCTTAGATGAATGTTTGTGCGATTCTGCGTATAGCAAGCAGTATTCATTGCTTCAGCCCAAAGGAAATGAGGTAGTGATGATTGGATGATCATTGTTCGAGCAGCCTCTACGAGTGTTCGATTTCGCCGTTCGACAACCCCATTTTGTTGAGGTGTGTAGATAGCAGAAAACTGTTGAGTAATCCCTATGGATTCGTAGAAGTCACTGAGCTGTTGTTTCTTGAATTCTGTTCCATTGTCTGTTCTAACTATTTTAACACTACTCTGGAGTAGGTTCTGTGTTGTTCTGATTAGGTTTGGAATATGATCGACTGTCTCTGATTTAGTCCGTAAAAAGCGTACCCAAGTATATCGGGAATAGTCGTCGACGATAACCAGCATATACCGCTTTCCACTTATGCTTTCAGTTCGCATTGGGCCACACAGATCCATGTGTAAAAGCTCTAGAGGATGTTGAGTGGATGCTGTGTGTTTTGTAGGATGTGAAGCTTTCTTCATTTTTCCTTTCTCACAAGCAGAGCATATATGCTCTTTTTGATACTTCAGTGGTGGTAGTCCAATAGTCAATTTGTTGGTTGACAGCTTGTTGAGGGTCTTGAAGTTAAGATGAGATAATCGCTGGTGCCATAAGTCATTTTGAGTTGAAGTTGCTTTGGAGATTAGGCAGATATCGGTCTTTGGTTTGACAGTTCTAATATCAATGGTGTAAAGATTTGTCTTGCGAGTTCCAGTGAGAAGTTCTTCACCATTGGTATTGAGAATTTTGCAAGTTTTCTTTAGAAATACAACTTGGAGTCCAAAATCACTGAACTGTCCTATTGATAAGAGGTTGTGTGTCAGTCCTTCAACATACGAGACTTGTTTAATTGTGAGTCGATTGCATATGAGATCGCCATAGCCAAGGATTCTGGCTCCATTGCTATTACCAAAGCGTACCAGTCCTCCAGGTCTATCAACGTAGTTGCTCAACAGTTCCTTTGTCCCAGTCATGTGTGTGGAGCAACCAGAATCTAAGTACCACACATGAAGGGCCTGCAAATATAAAACTAGAGGGTTTTAGGTACCCATTGAAATATGGGTTCACCTCTGTTAGTTTTGTTAGTCCGTATAGACTCCCTAGATTTCCTTTGTTAGGGGATGACACAGAGTCACTAATTATCTAAGATAGGGACTTGTGTTCCTGCAGTTTGAAACTTTGGTATCCATTTTTGCTCTAGTAAGGGTCTTTTTGTCTTAGGTTTAGACTCGAGTTTTTCGGTTTTTATAAGTTTGACAGGTTCTTTGAGAGCTTTTGATTTTGATTGTTGTTTTGACTTTGTAGTTTTGTTTTTAGGAATTGTTTTGTGAGTTTGTTTGGTGACATGATCACGCACGGAAAGCTTTGTTTTTGTTGAAGAAGATAACTTTTTCGATACATGACAAAACAAAGATGGTACAAAGGTTTTGGAAGGAAAATATTCAATGACAAAAGGGACATTGAGATCGCGATTCTCCTTCAAGATATCTTCCTTTTTAACCCATACTTGACCCTTCAATGGCTCTTTTGTGGGTCCTGAAAATTTTAATGTATTAGTGCAGGAAATTTTGTCATTTGAAATTAAGGTGTATGAAATTGTGTGTAATCTTAATTTTTCTTTAAGTGAAGATATTTCATGAAGAAGTTTTTGCCGTTCTTCATCAAATGACTTTCTCTCGCTTTCGAGAGTGGAGTGAAGATCACTGATTTTCTTTATGCAATCAGGCATATATCCAGTTGCATATGTAACCATCTGTGCCATACTTTCCGAAGCACCTGAGGTTTCTCCTTCGTTTAGATGAGAAATATCTGTCTCAAATTCAGTTATTGCTGGACAACTTCTTTCTTTATAACTATCATTTAATTCTGTGTAGTTAAAAGATATTTGAGTTTTACTGTGTGTTGATGTCTCATTTTCATTTTCACTGACAAAAGACATGAGATTCGTCAGGCAACCTGTCTGCATAAATTTGAGATCATATAGATAAGGTGAACTTGATATGCCTTGTTTTAACTTATGTGGATTTTCAAAACCTAGTCCTTTATGGGGATTGTAAAAATCAATGTTAGCTGGTTTGTTTAAGAAGATTGTTTGTTCTGATTGATCTCGTCGGGTTAAAAGGTCCTCCAATTTTTTTATTTTGGAGTACAGTTTTTCCCGTTCTTTACTTAGTAGGTCATATTTAATTGTAGCGTCCATTGCCTGATCTCTATGAGATTTCATTTCTTTTTCTAAATCCTTGGCTTTAACTTCGGTTTTTTGCACTTGTATCTCCAGCTTAGCAATTTTTTCATTTGCTACAATTACACGATTCTTCTCACATGCATAATCATATCTAAACTTATCTAATACTACTAAATTTTTCTCTAAGTTAGCTTCTAGTTCCTTGATTTTTCTTTTACCTAGTTTGTTAGATTTATATAAGGATAAAAATTCATTTTTCATCTTAAGTAAAGAATCATAATCTGCTTCACTTACCTCCACCATTTCTGAATTGTTAGAGGTTTCCTTGTCTGACTCGCCTCCTTTAGCTCCAGCTCCAACTCCTTCGTCATCCAGCTTGGCCATCAGTGCCGCGTTCTCATTCTCGCTGTCTGAGGTATCTTCAAGCCAATGATCCTCTTCTGCCATTAAGACCAGTCCCTTTTCTTTTTGTTCAGCTAATTGAACTTTTCGACGGTAATAGTTAACATCCTTTTTCTTCGGCATTATGCACTCTCTAGCAAAGTGTCCATTCTTACCGCAGTTGAAGCATTTTCCGCCTTGATGAGGAATTTCCGAGTTATTTTCCTCATCCTGAATCTTTCCTCTAGAGTTGGAGGAGGTTCTCTGACGATTGGAGGAGGATCCAGTCTTCTTATAATACTTCTTCTGCACAAAATTCGAGACCAGAGCGAGTTGCTTAGCAAGATCCTTGAGAGTAATTTCCTGGTCTCCAGGTTTAGTAAGTTCCTTGGATTCGTCATCAGAATCAGAGTCTCCTCCTTCCTTAACTTGTGATGACTGCATAATTTCTTTGTCCTTGGTTTGTTTTCTTGATGATCGTTCAGTCATAAGAGCAAGTGAGTCGCTTCCTATTGATTTGATTTCCTCCCTACGTTTCTCCACATGATTGGAATGTTGATTGAGGTAGTCGAACAATGTATGAATGCTAACTTTGGTTAGGTCGTTCATTTGTGTCGCGCCCCGACTTCCTAACCGCCTAACCTAGCGCATTTCTACGTGCCTAGCGAGTTTGTAAATAAAGAAATGCACCGAAAACGCGTACAAATTTTTTTCATTTTCATATATGGAATGAAACATTTTTCTATACAAGACAAAAGAATGCATGTCGAACATCAGGTTCTAGACATGGTCTAACTACAACGGCGAAGGTGTGTCGGCACAGCAAAAGCTCCTATGCGCCCGGCCTCACAGGTCGTCATCCACACACACACGTCCACCCCAAAAGCAGCGCGAAGCTCCAAAAGATCAGCCTTGTCTTACAACACGATCACATACCGTGGTCGTCGGTGCCTACAACACACAACGTAAGGAATGAGCCACCGAGGCTCAGTAAGCAGAAATCATGCATGTATGCACGTGTCACTCCCCTGCAAAGGCAATCCACGCCGATGCACATAACACTCCGCAAAGGCGATCCGCGCCAATGCTCCTAGTACTCATACTAGTATCACTCAGGGCCCACGACGCACTTACTATGCACCACTAAGAGCTCAATGTCCTCAATAGGATCGTGACAGCGACCCACGCTGGGTAGCCTACGCTAGGTCTCCCTAGGTCGCACCCTCCCAGGTCGTCCCCTCTGTCATACGGTAGCCCACGCTGGTAGCCTACGCTAGGATTCCCCCTAGGTCGCTCCTTCCAGGTCGCTCCTTCCGCAAATAGGGCAGTTGCCTACGCCAGTTAGCCTACGCTAGCATAGCTAGGTCGCTCCTTCCTGGGTCGCTCCTCCTGCCTCATCATAATAATCGGCGTCGTACGCCATATAGGGTGCCCTAGAAGTCGTCCGTGACTCAACTACGAGTCGACACACCGGCCTATATAGGCGGGTCTTAGTCGCATGCAAGCGACATATTAGTATGCACTCTCAACCCCACGACTCTCCCTCACGAGTTCGTGTGTGCACGTGAGTATGCATATGCAGATGCAGGTAAATGCAACATAGACTTACCATATTTAAATACTTCAATCAATTACAAATTCATGAAACCACATCAACACGCAATCACGCAATTTAGGCACGTAAAACAAGTTGTGTGTCGTAGTTGGACTTCTACTTACCTGTCGTCCAAGCTTAACCTAGCGTATGGCCCCGTGAACCTCCTAATGTACGACCTTTTAGAATAAAAGGGTTATGATGTTAGTACTTTTGCTTTCCTCGGCTAATTCGTCGAACTAATAATTTTCGTCATGCTTAGTTATTTAGACTTTGTATAAATTCCCTAGACCTCTCATCTCTCGATTTGCTTTATTAAATTTCCCAAGTCAATCAATTCCTATTCCGTATTATATTTAAATAGAGTTCTCGGCCTTTTGATAAATTTCTAAGTTAGAGAATTTAAATTTCTTTTGTGAAAGGCTCGGCGAAAGTCGTTTGATTTTATTAGGTTTCGCCCGACTTTGCATGTGTGGAATTTCAACTTGATTTTGGCAGAGATTTCAATATATATTCTTTCAAGATAGATTTCGATTTGTGTTATTAGGTGGATCTCGATATTAGCTGAAGCTCGACATTTTCTTTCGTCATTTTAAATAGGAATGTCGATATGAATTTTGACGTAAATCTCGACATTAGTATGTGTAAGGATTCGACATTTTCAACTATCTCGACATTTTCATGGGTTCTCGACATCTCCTTCTAGTTCGACATTTTTCATGGCTTCGACATCTTACCTTGCATCTCGACATTTTGAACTAAAAATGTCGACATGAACTCATCATGAGTCTCGACATGTTATTCGACAATTGAACTAGAAAATGTCGACATGACTCAACACGAGACTCGACATTTTCACTCGACATTATGTCTCGATATTCTTTTTATTGGTTCTCGACATTTCTCTCCAAATAACAGGACTCGACATTTTACTTGACATTGGCCTCGACATCTTTGTGTATGGACTCGACATTTAACTGATTTAAAGATCTTGATATTATTTCTAACATTTCGACATTTAGTCTTGGGTCTCGACATTTCATGTACGAGTTCGACATTTACATGAGGCTCGACATCTTCTCTAATATTTCGGTATTTCCTAACATCTCGACATTTCTACCTTGAGGTCTCGACATTTTTATTCCTAACAAAGCTTCGACATTGTACTTTAACACCTCGACATTTTGAGGAAAATGTCGACATGGAACTTGCATGGGTCTCGACATTTCACCATAGCCTCTCGACATTTTACTCGGCGTACTATCATTCGACATTTATTCCGGTTAGAAGACCTCGACATTTTGGAACTTAAGATGTCGACATGAAATTCCACCTCGACTTTGTATCGACATTTTCTTCCTTAACACTTCGACATTTTAAGGTTTCGATATTCATCATTAAACATCTCGACATTTATCCTAATAGCATGACTCGATATTTTGAAACATTAGATGTCGACATCAAATTTTACCTCGACTTTTATATCGACATTTGACTCGACATTTTCATCATCTTCTTCGATTTTCCGTCGTTCTCTCCCTCGAATTCGCTTCATAACTTGTTCTTCTTAGAATTATGAGCTCTAAATCACATACTAAGCTACTTAACTTCACATTTGCACCTACCTAAACCTTAGTTCGAGCCTAGGATCGGTTTTAGGGTTTCTCGTGGCTTTCTCCACCCATTTGCATTTAACGCCATTAATGCTCTTCAACTACTTCTAAGGTAAAGAATTAAGAGCTTAAGGAGGGGGTTTTACTTACCAACTTCGAATTCTCAAACTTCTTGGTTCGGATTTGGCTCGGCTTCTTCTCCTTTCCTTTTTCTTGCTTCGACTTCTTCTTTGTTTCTTCTTTCGTGGGTTTCTTTGATAGGGTTATGGAGTTTTTGATGGACTTGAAATGATTTTCTAAATAAGGTTTGGGCGGGTAGGGCTTAGGTGACGAAAATATCCCTTAAATCAAGGGAGTTTGTTTGCTGAAGTCATTTCTAAGGGTTTTGGGCCAATTTCTAAATTCCTAGCCCACTTGAGACCTTTAGTCACATTTTTACTCATTGCCTAATTTCCCTCTTGGGCCTATTTTCGAAATTCTTATAAATCCGGGGACTGTGTGACCCCCAAATTAATTTCCACGAGTTACCTTAACCTCGTAAGCACTTAAGGCACATAAGTAACATAGAGGCACATAAATCATACAAATGTACGTAAATTGCATAAATGCACGTAGAGCACAAAATCATATTTCGCTGATTTATTGGCCCTAACGACTTACGGGGAACCCGGGTGCTACATCCTCCCCCCCTTAAGGAGGATTTCGCCCCCGAAATCAGCCCGTTCGGAACAATTCAGGATAGCGGGTTTTCATCTCATCCTCACGTTCCCATGTGGCTTCCTCTACTGACTGATTCCGCCACAGAACTTTTACTAGAGGAATCTCTTTGTTCCTAAGCCTCTTTGTCTCGTGCATTAATATTTCCACGGGAATTTCTTCATAACTCAGGTCTGGTTTCAAGTGTTGGTGCTGTGAGTCATTTACCACCACGTGGCTTGGGTCAGCTATATACTTCCGCAATGTGGAAACATGGAATACATCGTGTACTTGTGACAACGACGCTGGTAGTTCTAGTTGGTAAGCCACTTCACCAACTCTTTTTATTATCTTGAAGGGACCGATGTATCTCGGACTTAGTTTTCCCTTCTTTCCGAACCTTTTGACTCCCTTCATCGGTGATATCTTCACAAAGACCCAATCATCCACCTCGAATTCTAGCGGTCTACGTCTCCGATCCGCATAACTCCTCTGTCTACTCTGCGCCGTGCGCATTCTTTCTCGGATCATCGTAATAATTTCCGTCATTTCCCGTATCATGTCTGGGCCTAACATCGCCCGTTCACCTACTTCATCCCAATGCACTGGGGACCTGCACTTCCGTCCGTACAAGGCTTCATACGGAGCCATTCCAATTGTAGCTTGATAGCTATTGTTGTACGAGAATTCTACAAGTGGAAGGTACTTGCTCCAGTTGCCTTTGAAATCAAGTACGCAAGCTCGTAGCATATCTTCCAGTGTTTGGATCGTCCGCTCGGATTGGCCGTCCGTTTGCGGATGATATGCTGTGCTAAATGCCAACCTTGTCCCCATGGCCTTTTGTAAACTTGTCCAGAATTTAGATAGAAACCGTGAATCGCGGTCTGAAACTATCGTTAAGGGTGTCCCATGGAGTCTTACTATCTCTTGGATGTACAATCCTGCATACCGCTCCATGGTAAATGTTGTACTTATCGGCAGAAAATGGGCAGATTTCGTAAGTCGGTCTACGATTACCCAGATTGCGTCGTGTCCTTTCGCGTTCCTTGGCAATCCGCTCACGAAATCCATCGTTATATTGTCCCATTTCCACTCTGGGATTGGTAAAGGTTGTAGTGTCCCAGCCGGCCGCTGATGTTCTGCCTTAATTTGCTGGCAGGTGAGGCATTGGCTCACGAACGTTGCTACGTCCTTTTTCATTCCCGGCCACCAGTAGTTAGTCCTTAGATCCCTATATAGCTTAGTAGCTCCTGGGTGTACCGAATATGGCGTGGTATGTGCTTCCGTCATTATGACTCGTCTAAGATCCGTGTCGTTCGGTACGTATAATCTACTCTTGTAGTATAAGCTTCCGTCGTCCCGAAACACGAAGTCCGTCGTCGACTGCTCAGTCTGTGCTCCCTTGGTTTTCAGGTAAAACTCGTCGTTTTCCTGTGCCTTTTTGATCTGCTCCAGTAGCGCTGGTTGCAGAGTCAGAGCTGCTAACTTCACCTCGACTTCTCCCAATGGTACGACTTCCACGTCGAGTCGTTGAAGTTCCGCACTTACTGATTTCCGGCTTAGAGCATCTGCTACCACGTTCGCCTTCCCTGGGTGGTAGTTGATTACACAATCATAGTCTTTCACCAATTCCAGCCACCGTCTTTGTCTCATATTGAGTTCCTTCTGGGTGAAGAAATACTTTAAACTCTTGTGGTCGGTGTAGATTTCGCATCTCTCTCCATACAAGTAGTGCCTCCAAATCTTGAGAGCGAAAACCACCGCAGCAAGCTCCAAGTCGTGTGTAGGGTAGTTCTTTTCGTACTCCTTTAGTTGTCGTGAGGCGTAAGCCACCACGTTACCGTTCTGCATCAGTACGCATCCTAACCCATTCTTCGAGGCATCGCTATACACTGAGAACCCTCCTGTTCCCGTGGGTATCGTTAGTACTGGGGCTGTAGTAAGCCGCTTTTTCAGTTCTTGGAAGCTTCGTTCACACTCCTCGTTCCATAGAAAAGGCGTGTTCTTCTTGGTCAACCTTGTCAGCGTAGAGGCGATTCTAGAGAAATCCTTGATGAATTTCCTATAGTAGCCTGCTAAGCCTAGGAAGCTCCGTACTTCCGTTACGTTAGTCGGCGGCGGCCAGTCACTAATTGCTTCTATCTTGCTCGGGTCCACCGAGATTCCCGCTCCCGAGACGATGTGTCCCAAGAACGCTACTTGATCCAGCCAAAATTCACACTTCTTATATTTGGCGTACAGCTGCTTTTCCCTCAATACTCCGAGTACTACTCGTAGGTGTTGTTCGTGCTCCTCCTTCGTCTTGGAGTAGACGAGGATGTCATCTATGAACACGATCACGAACTTGTCTAGATAGGCTTCGAACACCCGGTTCATTAGGTCCATGAAGGCCGCCGGTGCGTTCGTCAGTCCAAAGGGCATAACCAAAAATTCGAAATGCCCGTATCTGGTACTGAACGCCGTTTTGGGAATGTCTTCTTTGCGGATTTTCAGTTGATGGTACCCCGACCTCAAGTCGATCTTAGAAAATACTGTGGCGCCTTGTAGTTGGTCGAAGAGGTCGTCTATTCGGGGTAGTGGATACTTATTCTTAACCGTCAGCTTGTTCAACTCTCTGTAGTCTATGCACAGTCTCATCGAGCCGTCTTTCTTTCGTACAAATAGGACTGGCGCACCCCAGGGAGAAAAGCTGGTCTGAATGAATCCTTTTTGTAGGAGTTCATCTATTTGTTCCTTCAACTCCTTTAATTCGGTTGGCGCTAAGCGATATGGAGCCTTGGACACTGGTGCTGCTCCCGGCACCAGGTCAATTGTAAACTCGATTTCTCTGTCTGGGGGTAATCCCGGCAAGTCCTCCGGGAATACGTCGGAGAATTCCTTAATCACGGGTACGTCTTCGAGTTTCGTGGGGGTATTCTCTTCTGCCTTCAGCGCGAACACCAGGTATGCCTCGCATCCTGAGTTGACTAATCGCTGAGCTTTTAGGGCTGATATCCTCGGAGTGCCTCTCCTCTTCGTTGTCCCCTTGAATGTTAAAGGTTCCTCCCCTTCTAAACTGAACGTAACCACTTTACGGTTACAGTCTATCACTGCTCCGTACTTCGAGAGCCAGTCCATCCCGAGGATCACCTCGTAGTCGTCCATCGGGATGACTATCAGGTCTACAGGTAATTCTCTACTACCGACTAGGATTGGGCAATTTCTTAATATTTGACTAGTCCTAGTTGGTGCCCCGCTTGGAATTGCTACGCTATACTCATAATCTACTCGCTCAGGCGTTATCCCGAGTTTCATCACATACTTCACAGACGCAAACGAGTGGGTCGCCCCGGAATCTACTAGAATGCACGTGGGAGTTTGATGGACCGGTAGGGTACCTGTTACCACCTCCGGGTTGTTCTCTGCTTCCTCGGACGTGATGGTGTACACCCGTGCTGGCACCATCGGGGGTCTTACTGGGTTTCCTGCCTGATTCCCTGGAATGTTTTCAGGGCACTGCTTCGCGAAGTGACCAATCTTCCCGCATCTGAAGCACGCATTGGCGGGTGTGTTGCAGTTCCCAAAGTGCTTCCTTCCACACCTCTGACAGTTAGGGAATTGAGCTGCCCCTTGATTCTGGTTTGGGTTCGGTGGTCTGTTCATCATTCCCTGAGGCTGTTGAGGAGGCCGGTTCTGGAATCTCTTCTTGCCCCTCTAGGCATAAACTGCCGTTTCGGGTCTCCTCCACTCCATTGAGTTCCTTGTATCTGAGCGAATTTGCGTTTAGCCTCTTGTGCCTTCACGATCCTGGCCTCCGCCTGTTCGGCTACCATAGCTCTTTCTGCTACCTGAGAGTATGTAGCTCCCTGAATCCCTGCCATGCTCACGTCCCTGTAGATCTCAGGCTTCAATCCTTCCAGGAAGCGTTCGACTTTTAGAGCTTCCGTGCTGATCATGTGAGCAGCGAACCTGGACAGCTGCTCAAACTTCCTTATGTACTCGGCCACTGTCATGGGCCCCTGCCTGAGATTGATGAATTCGTTCAGGCGCTGTGCTCGAATCGGGGCGGTGAGGTACTTGCCCCTGAACAATTCCTTGAATCTTTCCCAGCTCATTGTAGCGGGGTTCTCCAACACCATGATGGTGTCCCACCAGTGTCCTGCGTTCCCTCGTAGTAGGAACGCAGCACAAAGGGCCTTCTCCGCCTCCGGAACCCTACTATAGACGAACATACTCTCGAGAGTCCTCAACCAATCCTCAGCTGCTGTCGAGTCAGCTGTGTCTTCGAAGGTCGGTGGGTTCAACCTCCTAAATCGTTCTCCCACCACCTCAGTCCTTTCTGCCTGAGTTGGCCCAGTGTTAGCAGCATTCTGCTGGATCAGTTGTTGGATCTGCGTCGACTGCTGGCGGACTAGTTCCGTCAGTTGGAGGATCGTCGCGTCCCGATTGTCGGGAGGGGCTGTGTTTCCCCTGTTCTGGTCGTCGCCACCACTCGACTCACCTCTCGTTCTTACCATCCTTATACCCTATCCTGATTGTCCTATGGCCAATAAATTATACAACATAGAAGTTCACATAGACTTAACACTTACTTGCAAGGCCGCTTCCACTCTTTTGGGTGTGTGTGCGTGGACAGTCTACAGAACCTGTGACCGAGGCTCTGATACCACCCTGTCGCGCCCCGACTTCCTAACCGCCTAACCTAGCGCATTTCTACGTGCCTAGCGAGTTTGTAAATAAAGAAATGCACCGAAAACGCGTACAAATTTTTTTCATTTTCATATATGGAATGAAACATTTTTCTATACAAGACAAAAGAATGCATGTCGAACATCAGGTTCTAGACATGGTCTAACTACAACGGCGAAGGTGTGTCGGCACAGCAAAAGCTCCTATGCGCCCGGCCTCACAGGTCGTCATCCACACACACACGTCCACCCCAAAAGCAGCGCGAAGCTCCAAAAGATCAGCCTTGTCTTACAACACGATCACATACCGTGGTCGTCGGTGCCTACAACACACAACGTAAGGAATGAGCCACCGAGGCTCAGTAAGCAGAAATCATGCATGTATGCACGTGTCACTCCCCTGCAAAGGCAATCCACGCCGATGCACATAACACTCCGCAAAGGCGATCCGCGCCAATGCTCCTAGTACTCATACTAGTATCACTCAGGGCCCACGACGCACTTACTATGCACCACTAAGAGCTCAATGTCCTCAATAGGATCGTGACAGCGACCCACGCTGGGTAGCCTACGCTAGGTCTCCCTAGGTCGCACCCTCCCAGGTCGTCCCCTCTGTCATACGGTAGCCCACGCTGGTAGCCTACGCTAGGATTCCCCCTAGGTCGCTCCTTCCAGGTCGCTCCTTCCGCAAATAGGGCAGTTGCCTACGCCAGTTAGCCTACGCTAGCATAGCTAGGTCGCTCCTTCCTGGGTCGCTCCTCCTGCCTCATCATAATAATCGGCGTCGTACGCCATATAGGGTGCCCTAGAAGTCGTCCGTGACTCAACTACGAGTCGACACACCGGCCTATATAGGCGGGTCTTAGTCGCTTGCAAGCGACATATTAGTATGCACTCTCAACCCCACGACTCTCCCTCACGAGTTCGTGTGTGCACGTGAGTATGCATATGCAGATGCAGGTAAATGCAACATAGACTTACCATATTTAAATACTTCAATCAATTTACAAATTCATGAAACCACATCAACACGCAATCACGCAATTTAGGCACGTAAAACAAGTTGTGTGTCGTAGTTGGACTTCTACTTACCTGTCGTCCAAGCTTAACCTAGCGTATGGCCCCGTGAACCTCCTAATGTACGACCTTTTAGAATAAAAGGGTTATGATGTTAGTACTTTTGCTTTCCTCGGCTAATTCGTCGAACTAATAATTTTCGTCATGCTTAGTTATTTAGACTTTGTATAAATTCCCTAGACCTCTCATCTCTCGATTTGCTTTATTAAATTTCCCAAGTCAATCAATTCCTATTCCGTATTATATTTAAATAGAGTTCTCGGCCTTTTGATAAATTTCTAAGTTAGAGAATTTAAATTTCTTTTGTGAAAGGCTCGGCGAAAGTCGTTTGATTTTATTAGGTTTCGCCCGACTTTGCATGTGTGGAATTTCAACTTGATTTTGGCAGAGATTTCAATATATATTCTTTCAAGATAGATTTCGATTTGTGTTATTAGGTGGATCTCGATATTAGCTGAAGCTCGACATTTTCTTTCGTCATTTTAAATAGGAATGTCGATATGAATTTTGACGTAAATCTCGACATTTGTATGTGTAAGGATTCGACATTTTCAACTATCTCGACATTTTCATGGGTTCTCGACATCTCCTTCTAGTTCGACATTTTTCATGGCTTCGACATCTTACCTTGCATCTCGACATTTTGAACTAAAAATGTCGACATGAACTCATCATGAGTCTCGACATGTTATTCGACATTTGAACTAGAAAATGTCGACATGACTCAACACGAGACTCGACATTTTCACTCGACATTATGTCTCGATATTCTTTTTATTGGTTCTCGACATTTCTCTCCAAATAACAGGACTCGACATTTTACTTGACATTGGCCTCGACATCTTTGTGTATGGACTCGACATTTAACTGATTTAAAGATCTCGATATTATTTCTAACATTTCGACATTTAGTCTTGGGTCTCGACATTTCATGTACGAGTTCGACATTTACATGAGGCTCGACATCTTCTCTAATATTTCGGTATTTCCTAACATCTCGACATTTCTACCTTGAGGTCTCGACATTTTTATTCCTAACAAAGCTTCGACATTGTACTTTAACACCTCGACATTTTGAGGAAAATGTCGACATGGAACTTGCATGGGTCTCGACATTTACCATAGCCTCTCGACATTTTACTCGGCGTACTATCATTCGACATTTATTCCGGATAGAAGACCTCGACATTTTGGAACTTAAGATGTCGACATGAAATTCCACCTCGACTTTGTATCGACATTTTCTTCCTTAACACTTCGACATTTTAAGGTTTCGATATTCATCATTAAACATCTCGACATTTATCCTAATAGCATGACTCGATATTTTGAAACATTAGATGTCGACATCAAATTTTACCTCGACTTTTATATCGACATTTGACTCGACATTTTCATCATCTTCTTCGATTTTCCGTCGTTCTCTCCCTCGAATTCGCTTCATAACTTGTTCTTCTTAGAATTATGAGCTCTAAATCACATACTAAGCTACTTAACTTCACATTTGCACCTACCTAAACCTTAGTTCGAGCCTAGGATCGGTTTTAGGGTTTCTCGTGGCTTTCTCCACCCATTTGCATTTAACGCCATTAATGCTCTTCAACTACTTCTAAGGTAAAGAATTAAGAGCTTAAGGAGGGGGTTTTACTTACCAACTTCGAATTCTCAAACTTCTTGGTTCGGATTTGGCTCGGCTTCTTCTCCTTTCCTTTTTCTTGCTTCGACTTCTTCTTTGTTTCTTCTTTCGTGGGTTTCTTTGATAGGGTTATGGAGTTTTTGATGGACTTGAAATGATTTTCTAAATAAGGTTTGGGCGGGTAGGGCTTAGGTGACGAAAATATCCCTTAAGTCAAGGGAGTTTGTTTGCTGAAGTCATTTCTAAGGGTTTTGGGCCAATTTCTAAATTCCTAGCCCACTTGAGACCTTTAGTCACATTTTTACTCATTGTCTAATTTCCCTCTTGGGCCTATTTTCAAAATTCTTATAAATCCGGGGACTGTGTGACCCCCAAATTAATTTCCACGAGTTACCTTAACCTCGTAAGCACTTAAGGCACATAAGTAACATAGAGGCACATAAATCATACAAATGTACGTAAATTGCATAAATGCACGTAGAGCACAAAATCATATTTCGCTGATTTATTGGCCCTAACGACTTACGGGGAACCCGGGTGCTACAATTTGTCTTATCATAATTGCAGTAGCCTCCCATTCTGGATGAAGTGATCCCAAGAATTTGATATTGATCTCCATTACGCTTTTTGTGACTCCATTCATCTTAAGCTCGTTTAGAAGAACAAGAAATCGATGGAAGGTTTCTTGGAGAGTTTCCCCTTTGTTAGCATGAAAGCGGTCATAAGATATGAGTGTGTTCGCCATTCTTGCCATTGTATTGACTTCTGTCCCCTGCATCATAATACGAAGAGCATCCCACATTTCTTTTGCGCTATCACCACATTCGAGTTGCATTAAGATGTCATTCGGAATTGCTTGCATCATGTATGATTTCGCCACTTTGTCTGCCTTTAGTCGTAGTTTTTCTTCATCACTGCATTGGTCAGCAGTCTTCAAGATCCTCTGTTCCTCTCTTGCTGGAGCGGTGTCAGTAGTGGCGGGAATTATGGTCCAATACTGTGTAGGTCCATTGTAAATAGATTCCAGAAGGTTCTCTGAATTGTCCTTGCTTTCTATGAAGTTTATGAACCTTCTCTTCCAGACTGCGTATTCTCCATGTCGGACGATGGGAGGTCTAACATCATTGCCCATACTGAAAGAGTCCATTGCTTGTGTTTTGGATATGATCGTTAACGTGTAATGTGAGGAAAGGTTAATTAGAAATGAAACTGGTTCAAAGTCTAAAACTTTGGACTTTGACTTTGACTTGAAAAATGTGTTCGTGGAATTTTGTTCACAGTCGTGGATTTTGTAATGTGAGGATTGTGATATGTGTTTACGAGCGTACTTTATCGAGAATAAATCAAGTTCGCAAGACGTCAAAGGTTCGCAAATCGCGGGATAGAAATGATTCGTAAATTAATGTGGGATTCGCGAAATGTCCAGTGACTTGTACGATTCTCCAAATTCGCAGAATGAGACGAGTTCGCAAAAGTGTAAACGAGTTCGCGAATTTCTACTGTAGTTGAGGTTCGTAAAACTTCTTCGAACGAGTTCGCAAATTATGCGAAGAATGAATTCGCAAAACTTCTTCAACTGGATTCGCAAATTTCTGCGGGCAACGGAGTTCGCAAAATTTCTCTCAGAGATGCGATTCGCGAAATGTGGCAGTGACTATTTCTTGATTCGCAAACTTTAGTTTCACAAAAATTGAGGAAATATTTTGCGGGTTGACTTGATTCCTTCAAGTCACAGTCGGTCCTCAACTTGAATTCGTGAAACTGAATTGCGAATTTAGAATCTGCGAATTCAAATCCAACTTAAGTGCCATTCGTAAACTCAAAAGCAGGCCAAACAACCAAGTTGTTCTTCAAATACTCCAGCAGAAATCCAGAAATTTAACACAAATTGACAGAAACAGAATCAGTAGTTCTCAGAACATAGAGAAACCAGTCAGCCGTCCAAGTTGCAGAAAATCCTCAGAGACAAAACTTAAATCCACGAAACAGAGCTTTGAACTGAATGCTTGAAAAATTAATAACTTATATTGACGATGCAAACGAACTTGGAATGAAGTTTCCTCACCTACACGCTTGCTCTGATACCACTTGTAATTCCAGATTATCCAAGAACAATTCAACAGATTAAACCTTCGTAGAATGTGAGTAGTGTACTTTAGAGGTTTAGTGTTGAATACGTGTGTGTTTTGCAAATGGAAACTTAAATTAATGAGTGTTAGGGTTTAAGCTTAAATACCTTGTGATGTATTTAAGCCCATTGGGCCCTTAACAAGCCTATTACAAATACAACCCACTAACATATATAAAACATCTATAAAATACATTGAAAAGAAATTACAAGACTTAGAATTAATATTTTGGACACTTCTAAAATATTCCTACCAATCCCACCTCTTTGTCCATCAACATCCCTCGTAACTAGAGCATTCTTCTTGTCGAAATCCAATTTAGCCTCTCCGATATATATGTCCGTAATGTCGATATAGTAGCCTCCGTAGACGACCATCGAGATCACGTACTCGAGCGGCTCTTTGATAGGATCACCTATTGTTAGCCTGATGCTGCTCTGATGATGGTCATCGTCCAAGAGGTAACTCAAGCAGTAGGAAAACTTGGTCGTAGTCGTCTGGGACAGAATCGAGAGCGATCCTTCCCTTTGTAATCCCAGAATACCGTCCATGTCGATGTCTATTCCGTCCGAACAACCAAGGCAAAACTCTTTCATATTTTCTCAACTAGGATGCTCGCTCCCTCAAAGTAGAAATCTTCACGACTCACAACACTGTTGGTGCTTTCTCTAGATCTGTAATGGCTGTGAATCACACAGCGGTTACGATGTTTATCTCATCCCTGAATGCAGAATTCAAACCGGCAATCCAGAGCTCTGTAAGACGACGATCGCCTCGAGTCGTACTTGGGATTTACCCCGTAAGTACTTCCGTCCCGACACCGTATCCACGTTAGAGTACTGTCCGTATCAATCAACAAGTGCTGAAAAATTCCGTGCTGCCCCAACCTCACGCAGACGGCAGAGACATAGTAGCGCAGTGGACTAGCTGGTCAAATGGTCCATGGAAAAGAACAGTCCTCTTTGCCCACCGGTACCGCAAAAAAGAGAAAGACCAAGAGTCAAAGTCCCAACTTCAGCGCGTACTGCCACTTCCATAGCCAACAGTCCACGATGTTGGCACGTGTCACGTAAAGATTGTGAGCCACATATTTGAGGGAACTCGATGCTCGTTGAAATCGTATATCCGACAATTCTTGTCCCAAACAATCACTTTAAATTTTAAATCATGTAATTTAAAAATATTCAATACTATTGATAAATCACAAGTGGGCTATTTTAAGCTCCATATACGCTACTTGTGTGAACCATATCTTTGCAGTCGGAAACCACAAGAGATCCACCCGCTGATTATGTCCTTTTTATTACAGCTTTGAACGATGGTGATATCGCTTCAGCGTGTAATGATGTCCGATGATGTTTTTTCCACATGTGCTCAATGGGATACACGGCCTCCAGAAAGAGAGCCAATTGAGATCCCATGTCAACTATCATCCCACCTCTTTGTCCATCAACGTCCCTCGTAACTAGAGCATTCTTCTTGTCAAAATCCAATTTAGCGTCTCCGATATATATGTCCGTAGTGTCGATATAGTAGCCTCCGTAGACGACCATCGAGATCACGTACTCGAGAGGCTCTTTGATAGGATCACCTATTGTTAGCCTGATGCTGCTCTGATGATGGTCGTCGTCCCAGACGTAACCCACGCAGTAGGAAAACTTGGTCGTCGACGTCTGGGACATAATCGAGAGCGATCTTCTCCCTCGTCCCAAAATAACGTCCATGTCGACGTCTAGTCCGTCCGAACAACCAAAGATGAATCTTCAAAGCAGATATCTTCACGTCTCACAACACTGCTGGTGCTTCTATCCGTATGGCTGTGAATCAGACAGCGGTTACGATGTTGATCGCATTCCTGAATGCAGAATTCGGACTGGAAATCCAGTGCTCTGTATGCCAATGATAACCTCAAGCCGTACTCGGATTAACCCTGTAATTACTCCCGGCGACACCGTATCCACGTTAGATACTGCCCGAATCAATCAACAAGTGCTGAAAAATTATGTGCTCCCCACCCTTACGCGGCCGAAAAACGCATAGGAGTGCAGTGGACCAACCGGTGAAATGATCTATGGAAATGAAGAGTCCTCTTTGCGCACCGGTACTGCAAAAACGAGAAAGACCAAGAGTCCAAGTGCAAACTTCAGCTCGTACTGCCACTTCCATAGCCAACGAACCAGGATGTTTGCACAAGATTATGAGCCACACATTTGAGGCAACTCGATGCTCGCTGAAATCGTATATCCCACAATTCATGTCCCAAACAATCACTTAGAATTTTAAATCCTGTAATTTACAAATATTCAAAACTATTGATAAATCATAAATGGGCTATCCTAAGCTCCATATGCGCTACCTTTGTGAACCGTATCTTGACTGTCGGAAACCACAAGAGATCCATCTGCTGAATATGTCCTTTGTAGCACAACTTTGAACAATTGTGATATCGCTTCAGCGAATAATGATGTCTGATGATGACCTTCTCCACATGTGCTACTAATGGGCGATAGACGGCCTCGGGAAAGAGTTAATTGAGAACTCGTGTCAACTATCATCCCAACTCTTTGTCCATCAATATCCCTCGTAATTAGAGCATTCTTCTTGTCAAAATCCAATTTACTCCGATATATATGTCCGTGACATCGATATAGTAGCCTCCGTGGACGACCATCGAGATCACGTACTTGAGTGGCTCTTTGCTAGGATCACCCATTGTTAGCCTGATGGTGCTCTGATGATGGTCGTCGTCCAAGAGGTAACTCAAGCAGTAGGAAAACTTGGTCGTCGACGTCTGGATAGAATCGAAAGCGATCTTGCCACAATCCCAGAATACCGTCGATGTCTATCATGTCCGAACAATCAAAGACGAAACTCTCCCATACTTTCTCAACTATGATGCCCCCTCCCTCAAAGCAGAAATCTTCATGACTCACAACACTGCTGGTGTAAATCCGTAATGGCTGTGAATTAGATAGCGGTTACGACGTTGATCGCATTCCTGAATGCAGAATTCGGACCGGAAATCCAGTGCTCTATAAGACGATGATCGCTTCGAGTCGTACTCAGATTGACATTGTAAGTACTCCCGGCGACACCGTATCCACGTTAAAGTACTGTCCGTATCAATCAACAAGTGCTGAAAAATTCTGTGTTGCCCACCCTCACGCGGACGGCAAACGCATAGGAGTGTAATGGACTAACTTGTGAAATGGTCCATGGAAAAGAAGAGTCCTCTTTGCCCACCGATACCGCAAAAACAAGAAAGACAAAGAGTCCAAGTTCCAAATTCAGCACGTACTGCCACTGCCATAGCCAACAATCCAGGATGTTGACACTTGTCACGTAAAGATTGTGAGCCACACATTTGAGGCAACTCCATGCTCGCTAAAATCGTATATCATACAATCCATGTCCCAAACAATCACGTTGAATTTGGTTCTCCGTAGCCAGACGAGCTTCATCAGGGCCGAACCAGACAATTTCCCTTGGCAAAGTCGAGTCTGGCACCATGAGGACCTCCACCCAAACAGTCCAAACAACCACAATCAAACAGCCCTCCACTGACCCACATCTTTACATAGACAAGTACATGTTGGAGGAGGAGTGGCTACATAGAAGAGAGATGGAGGAGGAGGCTCGGTTGCGCCTAGAGAACGTACGATATCACGTAAGGAAGGCTGCAGCTGACATTTTCTTTATCGAGCCAGAAGAGAAAGAGAGGAGTAGACCTTGGCGCAGAAATCCCAGAACTCCCCGACTTAATGGCATTCAGCGAACCTCAACCACAAGCTCAAAGCATTGAGTTGGTCGAGACTCCTTGGAAAACAAGAAGATCAAGGTCCCGTTCCTAAACCCCAAGATCTGAAGAGAGGAAGGGAAGCTCAAGAGACTCGATGAGATCAAAATGAGAGATCTAGCACCAGGTTCAGACGCAAGCTATAGGCACATGCTCACGCTTGCCCACCTAGTAAACTTTCCTAAAGCTTACCAAGGATGAGTACATGCATAAGCAGAAGCTGAAGGCACCAATTGTTGACACTGTAGAAGTGGACCACATCTAGGGAAGATATCCAACTCCAGTCTACACTGTCGAAATGACTGATAGATCTCAAGAAAATTGACAAAAGCTGAGCTACCTTACCTTCCACTAGGAGAAGTCCATCAGATGCTGCATGTACTGAAACTTCACGCTCAACACATTCAAGCACAGAAAAGGGTTCGAAGGCTTAAAAAGGTACATGCTGCGACAAGTCAAATTCTTTGTTGCTACAGACTTCCAGATGGCTCTGGAGAGCAATGCTAGAAAGGTCAACCTTACTGAACCTATCAACAGCGGCATGGACTTTGAGAGCTTAGGAGAAAATTACATCTACATGTACCCAGAACTTGCTGTCACCTACACTCAACAAAGAAGAGGTAAAACGCAAGTCCTGGTATTATTTGAAGTTGCAAAGTTCTGTGACGGAACTTTAAGGATCATCCTTACAAAGCTCAGAAGTCGCCTAGGATCAATCACTGAAGACTCTCTCCTAGAAGGGACCAGATTCAGAGAAGCTCATGTCCTCAGGAAGATCATTGAAAGAATTCAAGATCAACTGGATAACAAAAATGATATCAGACACTACGACAGCCTAGGTCTAAGGAACTCCTTCACCCACAGGGAACCTCCTCCTCTTCCACGCTCTTGATGAAAGATAAATGAAGACTTAGTTTAGGGCTTCATTGTAATTTGGACACTTATGGGGAGAATGTTAGGAATATTTTAGAAGTGTCCAAAATGTTAACTCTTTAATTTCTTCACGTACTCAACGTTACAAAGCCTCCAAACACTATTCATTATCATCTATCGAAGGTTTTAATCTTTTGAAGTAATAAAGTGTTCTTGGATAATCTGGACTTACAACTTACATTATAAGTATGCAATTATATGGAGAGAAGATATTCCAGAAGTTAGTGGATATTCCGATATTCTCCTTGTGGAATTGCTTGGATTACCACCAAATTGGGATTCGGAGTTTATCATTGAGTTTCAACTAGGCATGGCACCGATTGAATTAAATAAGTTAAAGACACAGCTCGAGGAATTATTGGACAAAGGTTATATATGACCGAGCATATCGCCTTGAAGAACACCTGTTCTCTTCATTAAAAGAAGAATGGTATGCTCAGGTTATGTATTAATTATCGGCAGTGAAATAATTACGGTGAAAAATAAATACCCGCTACCTTGGATCGATAATTTGTTCGATCAACTACAAGGTTCCAGAGTATTTTTCACAATTGACTTAAGGTCGGTATACCATCAACTCAAGATTGCAGAAGGTGATTTCCAAAGACTACTTTTGGAACAAAATATGAGCATCTTGTTATGCCATTGGACTAATGAATACCCTGCAATCTTTATGGCGTTGACGAATGACGTTTTTCGACCTTAGACCAGTTCGTGATCGTCTTTATTGACGATATTCTGGTGTATTTTAAGTCAAAAGAAGAACATGAACGACATTAGAAGAATGACAAATTAGTTTTGAAGAACTAAAGAAATGACTAACTACAGCTCTTTTGTTAATTTTATTGGGTACTGAAGGCTTTGTAATTTATGGTGATGCATTGCATCAAGGATTAGGATGTGTGCTAATGCAGCATGGAAAAGTATTGGCGTATGTGCCTCAACAACTAAAAACTACATGAAACGTCTTACCCGATCTATGATATGGAATTAACTGCCGTAGTGTTCGCATTAAAGACATGGTAACACTTCCTATATGGTGCAACATTCCAGATATTCAGGGATCATAAGAGTCTAAAGTATTGGTTTGTAGCACCCGAGCCCCGTAGGCAAAATAGCCAATAAATTGGCATGCACAATTTTATGCTTATATGACTTGCATAAATTTGCATAACATGTATTATGCCTATGTGACCATATGAATTTATGTGCATTGATTTTGTGCCTACGTGAATTTTACGAAATTATGTGCCTAAGTGAATTCCATGAAATTATGTGCTCTTGTATGACATTTAATTTAGGAGGAAATTTCGAAAATAAGAGATGTTAATATGGGTAGGAATAGAAACTAGACTAAGATTACAATTGGGCTAAAATTTAATCCAAACATTAGGCCCAAATAGACCTTAACCTTAGCCCAAAATATTAAAGAAAAATCTTGGAGACAGAGCTCCTTAAATTATGGAGATTCACGTCAACCTAAGCTCATAGCCCATACCTTGCTAGCTTAAGATATTTTAGAACCTTAATCCATTTCTCACACTAAAAGAACGAAGGAAGAGAGAAGGGAGAGAATCGAGCTTGAGCTTCGGGAAGAAGGTATAATTTCTACTATGTGGTTTACGTTTTTAGCTCATAATTTAGGTTATTAGCTCGAATCTACCATGTTTAAGGATGTTAACCCACGAAAACCTACATTAGCTCGTAGTAGATTTTAGGGTTTTGAAGTCCTTAGAATAATGAACGTATTCTTGAGAAAACTTTGCCTTGATCTTTAGACTAAGGGCTTTGCGAATTGAGAAGTGTTTTTGTGTGAGTGAGGTCGTGAAGTATGAACTTCACGAACTCGGGATCGTGAACCCATGATAAAAGTTCACGAACCCAAAGTGTTACACGTGCATGGAATTCGCGAAGTGGACTTTGGGGACTTCGCGAATTGTGGGAAGGTTGAGCCCGCATGGACGTACTTCGTGAATCGAGAAGATCAAGAACCCTTGGTGGCGAAAGGTTCACGAACCCGGCGAACCTCAACTTGGCAAATCTCATACAAAGTTGCGAACTTGGTAAAGTTGGCAATCCATGTGCTTTGCGAAGTAGGTATGAGGGGGTAGAACTTGGCGAACCCCAATTCGCAAACCACAACTTGGCGAATCAATAGTGGAAAGCACTTCACGAACCGTGGTTCGCGAATCCAAGTTAGCGAATCCATGAATCGCAAGGTTAATGAGCCGCGAACCATACTTCGCGAATTGAGCATGAACTTGGCGAATCCATGGCTAAGGAGTTCGCGAAGTGAGCTTGGGAGATTTCACGAGTCTTAGGCACTTCACGAATTTAACCAACTTGGCGAGCCACTTCACTAACCGACTTGGCGAACTCGATGGCAATGAGAACTTTATGAATTCCACATGGTTGGCGAATTGAATTCGCGAACTTATAGGAATTCAACTTTGCGAATCGAGCCAGTTGGCGAATCAAGAGGTTCGCGAACCCTGTAATGAGAGTAGACTTCGCGAACTACAAATGAACTTCACGAACTAGGGTTTCGCGGGTAGGAACAACTTGGCGAATGGAACCCTTAGGTAAAAACGTTTTAAGTTATAAAAAAAATTAAAAAAAAACAATCGCCTTTTGAGGAAAAATATTTTACACCATTTAATGAGAAAAATATTCTGATTTCAATGAGCACAGACTCTTTCAACGCCCGATCATAAAGAGCCTATCAATATTTTTCGGGGTCAATTTTCGGTACAAGCAATAACGGTTTTTGACAAAATTTTGGAAAGAAAATTCATATAGCCAATTAATGCGGTATATACACTAACTTTATAATCTTTTTATGTCTAAGGGACAAAATGTTAGGAAATTCACCAGACCGGTTAGCGAATTAAGCTTGGCGAACTATGTAAGTTCGCAAAGTGTACTTTAAGATATTTCGCGAATTACAAAGAGCACGAAGAACCTTGCGAATCCACGGGATCACGAATTTGGATTAGTTCACGAACTGCACAAACTTCACGAATTACCTAAGTTCGTGAAGTGACTTTACAAAATGGAATGACCATGCAACGTTCGCGGGTCATAGGAATTTTATGAGCTATATAAGTTCACGAATCATATGAGGCTAAGTGATTCACGAGCCACGAACCCAAAACTAGTCCACGAGCCATGTGTAATTCACGGTTCGATTTAGCTTAGCAAAATTGTTTTAAGTAGTCAACCAGTTAATACCAGTCGGCAATTAATATTTCCAATACTTAGGAATTCAAGCACTTAGACGATAAAATATTTTAGATGGTAAACTGACGTAATACTTTTATGGTTAAGGTCGAGGCTTAGGAAATTCGTCAAACCAGTAGCATTAATCGACGGACGCCAGGTAAGTAGAGACTACGCTTCCACTACAACACATGACTTTTACGTGCATAAATTATGTGACTATGTGCTTTCATGAGAGAACGTGACGTTTATGGGATATGTTTTATTTACTACTTATGGCACGACATGCATACTCATATGATTCACGACATGATCACGAGCATGCACACTTAGTACGAAAGTTAAAACACGAGAGTGTGCATGAGTCAAGAACGCCTGTGAGCGATGTTAGTTGCCGATATGGGCATCTGTTGTCGACTCCAATGTCGAGTCACGGCTCTCCTATGTCGCCATGGCGGCGTTAAGGCGTCGCCGAAGTTATGATCATGATGGGTTAAGACCTTATGGCGGGTAGTACGACCTGAGGGAAGACGCGACACCGATGGTATCTCGGATGTTGGCAACCTCGGAGTGGGTTACCAGAGTGAAGCGCCCGTGTGCCAGGCCGCACTGGGCTAAAATGGCATCTTCGGGACCGCATTGGGCTGAAAAGGCGTTATTGGCCTCCCAATATGGACATCAATTTGCGTACTGGGGTTGCCTCTCAATGTCGACCGTTGGGCCGAAAAGGCGTTATTAGTCTCCCAATATGGATTGCATTGGGCTAAAAAGGTGCCACAAGGATGGATAGCGGTTGCCTCTCAATGACGACCGCATTGGGCCGAAAAGGCGTCGTTAGCCTCCCAATGTGGACCGCGTTGGGCTAAAAAGGTGCCATGGAGTCGAATGCAAATTGCGAACAGGGTAGCCTCTCAGTGTGTGTATAGTGTCACTTGTATGAATGTACGAAGTTGAAATGAGCTATATGATGGTGCATAGCGAGACAGAAAAGCCGAGGGCCCAATTATGAAAGGAAAAAGAATGAGAAAGAAAGTGAAGTCTAGAAATGCATTGACGGGGATGTCATTGCGATTTAGGACACGTGCACCTGCATGCATATAGTTTCCACTTACTGAGCTCTTTAGCTCACCCTTACGTTATGTGTTGTAGGTGCGAGCGAACATGGTACGTGATCGCCTAGCTGGCAAGACTGTCTTTTGAAGCTTCCGAGCGACTTTTGGGGGGGTGGTGTGTACGTGATTGACGACCTGTGAGGCCGGGGGCATGGGAATCTTTTGCTGCGAATGTATACACGTCCCATGTAATTAGGACATGAATGTAAATAAGAAGTTAATGTAATTCTTTTGACGTGTACAGGAAACGAACTCCTTTATGGAAAAAGGAAAAAGTTTACACGAATTTCCGCATTACATTATTTTAAATACATCATTAGGCACTTATGATTACGATAGAAATGGTAGCGATGGCTGGGATTGCTACATGGTTAAGCCAAAAAGAACTAAACATGAGGCAAAGATGCTAGATTGAACTGCTAGAGGATTTCTGTGGAAAGACGAATGTTGTTACAGGCGTTTTAAATCGAAAGCGTATGGTACTATTTCTTATTTATCATTACATTCATTGTAAAGTTTGATTTATCTAAGGTAAATAAATGTCGAATTGAATGTGAATGGTACGGGTACTATATGTGCTTCGATCGTAATTTGTCTTATTGTGAAGGATCGAATTGTTATGATTGTACTATAGAATACCATCCTGGAAAATCTAATGTCATTGCAGATGCTTTAAGTTGAAAGTTGTATGATTGAATAAACTAGCCAGGACGAAAACAAACAAAGATTGTAGAGAAAGTGAAACAAGGATTGGGAAAGTCATTACCCTAGAATGAAGAAAGACGTAGTCGAATATGTACTCAAATGCTTAACATGTCAGTAAATTAAGGCCGAATATTTAGTAACCGTGGGTAAATTACATCCCTTACCCATGTCAGTTTGAAAATAGGAACATATAACGATAGATTTTCTTTAAGGTCTGCCTCCAACAACCAAGAAATATGACACCATTTGAGTAATTATCGATAGGTTTACGAAGTCTGCTCACTTTTTGCCATTCGAATGGGGTTCCACAATGAAATATTTGGCGAAAAGATACGTTAATGAAATAGTTCGACTACAAGGGGTACCTATGTCCATAGTATCTGATCGTGATCCCCAATTTACTTCCAGATTTTGAGGAAGTTTACAAGAAGCGCTCGGTATATTTTAGTACGACGTTTCATCCACAGACAGATGGACAATCAAAAAGAACGATCCAGACACTGGAAGATATGCTTCGAGCGTGTGTAATTGAATTTAAAGGATCATGGGATGATTATATAGCACTAACGGAATTTTCCTATAAAAATTAATATGATTCAAGTATCGGGATGGCACCGTACGAAGCTTTATACGGTCGAAAATGTCGAAACCCAATCTTTTGGGATATGGAAGGAGAACAGATATTTGAAGGGCCAGACTGACTCAGGATACAATTGAAAAGATTAAAATAGTCAAGAGTAGACTTAAAGCGGCCCAAGATAGACAAAAGAGTTATATAGTTAAACATCGACGGGAAATGGAATACGAAGTTGGAGAGAAAGTATTTTTATGGGTATCTCCTTGGAAAGATGTCCTACAATTTGGAAAGAAATGGAAACTGAGTCTACGGTATATTGGGCCATATGAAATACTCGAAAGAGTTGGGCCATTATCGTATTGCTGACATATCACCTGAACTGTCACATATACATAATGTCTTCCACGTTAGTATGTCATGACGATACAGATCAGATCCTTCCCATATTTTACGTGGCAAAACAGTGAACCTTTTCGAAGATCTCAGTTACGTGGAAGAACCGACAGAAATTCTCGAACATGCTGACAAACAGTTACGGAACAAAACAATTCCAATGGTGAAAGCACGGTGGAAAAATCACTCGATCCGTGAAGCTACATGAGAAACAATAAAGAACAGAAAGACGCAGTACCCATGGCTGTTAGCTAAGACAGGTACGAAATTTTGAGGTCGAAATTTTTAAAGGGGGGAAAATTGTCAGGAACCGAAACCAAACCAAAACCTTATATCATTTTATGCATTGACATGAATGCATACACGTGCATGATTAATTTCAAGATGAAGGTATAGATAATTAACAGTATTTGATTAAGGCATTAGAAGATTTTAGGATGGAAAAATAAGTGTTAAAGTAAGCAAATAATGTTTCGATGTAAAGATTAAGCAAAATGAGAGTTTTCTTTGTGTGAGTGATTTTTGTAAATAAAATTAAAAGAATATTAGGTCGAAAACTAAGTCTTTAGAGGAATTAAAGTTTGGGGCTTTTTCGTTTCAAGCCCTCTTTAAGTTTGGAAATAGAGTTCAGGCCTTGTCAGTATGAATTTCGGTATTAAAGACCCAATATCTTTCAGCTTTAGAGAAAAGGACCAAATACTTGATCTTATCAAAATATCCCTACCAAGTTATATAATAAGAGGTACCCAGAACCAGTTTTATGTTACCATCGTTAACCATATTATTAAATAAATAAATTGTTTTTTTTTTCCGATAAAAAACGGTGTATTTTTGTTTTCTTTCGAACGATCCTTGGAAATGAAACTCGATCTTTCCACCATGGTTTATTTCGATATCAGGTCTCGAAATGTTCGATTTTACGGGTATATTTTTCGAACTCTTTTGACGCAAATATAAAAACACGATGAAATCGAATCTCGATTCGGTCGAAATTGAAGATATTTTGTACAAATTCGAGGGACCCATAACCTGAAGAAATCTTTGAAACACAGTATTGGCTCTATTGTTCGTCGCTCATGGTTTGCCAAAATTTAAAATCGTCGGATTGTTGGCTAAACATCTGTCCGAAATGTGGTATGGATGGTCAAGCATCTATCACCTTGAAACAGTTAACTGGTATTGGTGAGCTAGCATATGGTATATATACTGATTTATAGGTATCCTTAAGCTGGATTTGGTACCGACTTCAATTATCTCGTATCATTACAACAGTGGAAATTCGATCGAAACAATCGATCTATATATTATTTCCATTTGCACGAACACACATCCTGCACCAAACCAAGTTGGGTGTGTCCTAGACGGTTTGTCATGTTATTCAGGTCTCAAATGTTCAATTTTACGGGTAAAATTTTCAAAATCTTTTGACGCAAATAATAAAAACACGGAGAAATCGAATCCCGATTCGGTCGAAATTGAAGATATTTTGTACAAATTCGAGAGAACCATATCCTGAAAAAATCGCTGAAACACCGTATTGGCTCTATTGTTCGTCGCTCAAGGTTTGCCGAAATTTAAATACAATCGTCGGATTGTTGCCTAAACCATTGTTCTGATAACGTGGTATGGACGGTCAAGCATCTGTCCTAGTAAAACAGTCAATAGGTATTGAAAAACTCTCATTTGGTATACGTTTTGATTTAAAGGTAGCTTGTAAGCTGTATTTGGTACCAAATTTCTATTATCTGGTACCATTATAACAATGGAAACTCGATCGAGACAATTACCGTGCATATTATTTCCATCTGCACGAACACACATCCTGCACCAAACCAAGTTGGGTGTGTCCTAGACGATTTATTATGTTATTGAGGTCTCGAAATGTTCGATTTTACGGGTATATTTTCGGAATTATTTTGACGCAAATAATAAAAATCGATGAAATCGAATCCCAATTCGGTCAAAATTGAAGATACTTCATAGAAATTTGATAGACCCATATCCTGATCAAATCACCGGGACACCGTGTTGGCTCTATTATTTGTCGCTCAAGGTTGCCGAAATTTAAATACAATCTTTTGCCTAATTTTCCGAAATAAGAAAGTGGTACCAGTAAGTTATTAATTGTCATTCTCTGTGTAACTTGTGTTATCCAATTTAGGTGGGTTTTCAATAATTTTCACTACAAAAATAAGTTCATATAGCGAGGGACAAAGCCGTCGGAAAATGCTCGCGAATCTGTACTTTGCGACGGAATAGCGACGGAAACGGGTAGTCGCAAAAACGCCCGTTGGAAAAAATGTATCCGTCGCAAACGTCGTCGCAAAATTATTTGCGACGGAAATACCGTCGCAACATTGCGACGAATTACGCGTCGCAGAAAATTTGCGACGGACGTGAAACTCATCGCTGTTCTTTACGACGATAATGCGACGGATTATCCGTCGCAGAATGAAGAAAATCAAATTAGAAAAATAAACTTTACGACGGGGTTCCGTCGCTAAACATGGGTAAAAAATTAAAAAAATATATATACGGCGCCGTCAGCTGCCGGCCGCCGAGCCACCCACCACGCGCCGCTATCCTCCCTCGCCAGATCCGCCACCGAGCAGCTCGCCACCGCCACAATCTTCCGTCTCCAGATCCGCCACCGAGCAGCAACCCGTCGACCCTCTTGCCACTGCCGCGACCTTCACCCGCCTCGTCGTCCACGCAGCATGCATCGCCGCCGCCCGAGCTCGCCGCCGCAGATCCGCCACCACCCGAGCTCTCCGCCGCCAGATCCGTCATCGCCCGAGCTCGCCGCCGCAGATCTGCCACCGCCCGAGTTTGTCACCGCCGGATCTTCCACCATCCTTTCGCTGGCCAACCTTGGAGCAGCTGAAAATAGAAGAAAAAACTAGAGAAAAAGAAACGAAGATGAGTAAGGAAGAAGAAGAAAAATGGAGAAAAAGTGAGTGGGGAAGAAGAGAAAGAAAAATGAAGGAGAAAAAGTGAGTGGGGAAAAGTGGGAGAGAGAATAAAAAAGGTTAATTTTGAGGAGAGTTTAACTTTTTCATTTCCGCGCTCATATTTTGCGACGGAATTTCCATCGCAAAAAAATTCCGATGGAAAATCCGTCGCAAAGTTGCGACGAAATTTTAGTCGGTAAAATCCGTCGCTGTTTTGCGACGAAAATTCCATCGCAACTCGTTTCCGACGGTTTTTCCGTCGCAAACTTGCGACGGTCTTTTTGCGACGGTTGTCTGACTCGTTTTCAGTATTTTCAAAGAGTTGACTTTTACTGATGGAATTGGCGTCGCTAATTTTTAGCGACTATATGTTGGTCGCTAAGTACCGTCGCAAACGAGAGAGACGGAAGTGTCGTCGCACGTTCCGTCGCTAATGAGGAACTTTTTTGTAGTGTTAGGCGGGATCTCATTAATTTAGGCGGTAATTACAATATTTGGCAACAAGGGAATGTACTATTTGCAGGCAATGTGGTAATATTAAGTTATTGTACTGTTAATATCTCTGACAATCTAGAACATTCTAGAATGTTCTTAGTGATGTATTACCCAGAATGCATGAATTGTTACTCAGAATAAATGAAGTGTTACCAACCAGCTTTTTAATTGACAAACGTTCCAATATTTCCCATCAAAATTCTTCGTTATTCCAATATCAAACTAATAACCTCAACATTCGATCTTAGGTCGCCAATAAAGTAGAACGATCTGTTACAGAAATTGAAAATGTTTCGATCTTAGGTCGCATCAAAATTTGTCGTTATTCCATGACTGACATCTGTAATTATTGTCGATTACTAAGACCCACAGCCGAATTGGTGTGAATCCACATTATTCGAGCATAAAAGTCGAGATTTCACTAGTTTTTTTTACCAAATTTTTGAATTGGGTTTGAAGCATTATTCCAACATAACATCGAAAATTTTCCTTGTTTATAAGGACCCATGAAAAATTGAGATCGGTTACCTTTGTCGATTACTAACGTTGAAGATTTCTTCAATTTCGGGGAGTTTTGGGTAGCATACGAATTTTTGATCTTTCTCTTGACACCTTAGTCCGTACCAGTTGCATGTAGTTATTATAGGAAACAAACCGTTATAAAGTGACGAGGGTAGAGTTGTAAAGTCGGTTTTTGAAGGTAGAGTTTTGGAACTTGCAGAGAATGGTACCCATATAAAGTGATGTGTTACTGAAATTTAAAACGTTTCGATCTTTCGCAAAAATTCGTTGTTATTTCATGTCGATTACTAAGACCCACATCCGAATTGGTGTGAATACTCATTATTCGAGCATAAAAGTCGAGATTTCACTCGTTTTTTACCAAAATTTTCGAATTGTATTTGAAGCATTATTCAACTTAACATCGAAAATTGTCCTTGTTTATGATGACCATGAGAAATTGAGATCGAATTTACCTTTTCGATTACTAACGTTGAAGATTTCTGCAATTCAGAGAGTTTTGGGTGTCGTACGAATTTTTGATCTTCCTCTTGACGCCCTATTTCGTACTAGTTGCACGTAGTTATTATAGGAAACAAATCGTTTTTGTCTTCTCGTTATTTGTTATAAATAAGGCAACTTTTACCCCTCAATGTTAGGAATCTGTTATTGTTTTTAGGGTAGGGTTTCCAAAATAGTAAAAAGTGGTACCTAGATAAAGTGATGTTACTGAAATTATTTGTTATTACTGAGGCAACATTTATTCCTCAATGTTAAGAATCTAGTATAGGTTTTGATGGTAGAGTTTCCGTACGAGCAGAAAATGGTACCCAGGTAAAGTCATCTGTCAAAGAAATTAAAAATGTTTGGATCTTAGGTCGCGGAAAAATTCGTTGTTATTTCGTGTCGATTACTAAGACCCACATCCGAATTGGTGTGAATCCACATTATTCGAGCACAATAGTCAAGATTTCACTCATGTTTGTACCAAAAGTTCGAATTGAGTTAGAAGCATTATTCCAACATAACATCTAGTTTTTCCTTTATTACGAGGACCCGTGAGAAATTGAGCTTGATTTTACCTTTTCCGCCCAATAACGTCGAAGATTTCTGAAATTTCAGGGCGTGGGTGTTGTAAGAACCACAGATCTACAAAAAATCGGGCGTGGCGGATGATGGCATAGCTACGTGATCGACACGCGGTGTACTAATGAAAAGTGCAGGTGCGACAAAATAGATACTCGCAAATTTACTACACATGAATTCAAACTTGGTATTTTATCAAACACGTGGCGTGCCAGCGAGGACATGCAAGCTAATTCCAAAATCGAGCAACCAAATGTACCCACATAATTCATAATATAAATCAACGGTAAATGACACCATCACACGTAGCGAACTCAAAAATCCCCCAATTCGAAATTTAGGGTTTATCAACCCAAAATTGAAATTAATGAACGAAATCAACGAATTAAGGGAACGCACAATGTTCATGGCATATATCGAAACATGAGAAGGCACGAAAACACTAAAAATTGGACCCAATCTCGAAATCCCCAAATTCGAAATTAGGGTTCCTCATACCCAAAATCAAAAATTAAAGGTCGAACAACAAATCAAGTTTACCCAAGGTGTGAATAGCATGTATCTAATCATAAAAGAGCAAGACAAACACCCAAGTAGATCCAATTTCGAAAATCCCCAAATTGCGAAAATTAGGGTTCGTCATATAAATTCGAATTTAGGTAACTTTCACGAATTAAGCATGCCCATGATAATCCTAACGAGTCTTAGACAAAGAAAAACATAATCATACCCAAATTTAGCAACAATTGGCGAAATCCTCAAAAATCCAGCATGTCTTAGAAAACTCCTAATCGACTTCACGTATGAACGAACTGGTAATTTTTCTATCGTCTCTAACTTAGCTCGGTCCACTTCGATTCCTTTAGAGGAAATCTTATGGCCAAAAAATATGCCCTCTCAAACCATGAAGTGGCACTTTTCCCAATTAAGTGCCAAGTTCGTTTCCTCGCAGCGTGCGAGTACGAGCTTCAAATTAGATAAGCATACTTCGAACGAAGACCCAAAAATAGAATAATCATCCATAAATACCTCCATTACCTCACCTACCAGTTCATCGAATATGGCAATCATGCATCACTGAAAGGTGGCTGGGGCATTGCAAAGACCGAATGGCATCCTCCGGTACGCGAACGTCCCGAACGGGCAAGTGAAAGTGGTCTTCTCCTGGTCTTCGGGTGCTATAGGAATCTGCAGGTATCCTGACAAGGTATCAAGAAAACAATAAAAAGAGTGACCGGATAATTTTTGTAACATTTGGTCAATAAAAGGTAAAGGAAAGTGGTCTTTTCTCGTTGCGTCGTTCACCTTCCTGTAATCGATGCAGACACGCCACCCTGTCACGGTCCTCGTAGGAATTAATTCGTTCTTCTCGTTGGCGACGACCGTCATGCTTCCTTAATTTGGGACCACTTGGACCGGGCTGACCCATGCGCTGTCTGAAATGGGATAGATCATCCCTACGTCTAATAGCTTGATCACTTCCTTTTTGACGACTTCCTTCATGTTGGGATTGAGTCGCCATTGACGTTGGGCTATCGGCTTGAAATTGTCCTCCATGAGGATCTTCTGTGTACAGTAGCTCAGGTTGATACCCCTTATGTCGAATATCTTCCACGCCAAGGCCTTCTTATGCGCTCTCAACACATCCAAGAGCTGGCCCTTCTGTCCATCGTCGAGGCTCGATGAGATGATGACTGGCAGTCCTCCGTTGCTGCTGAGAAATGCGTACTCGAGGTGGTCGGGCAGCGGCTTCAATTCCAGGACCGGTGGCTCCTCTCCTTGACCGAGCTATTTTCCTTGTACTCTTCGCTGCTCTGGTCGATGGCTATGATGGGCTCGTCGATCTCCTCCCCACACTCATCGATCGCCATAATCGTGTGCATATCCTGCTCCCCGACCTGTGACAGACCTTGCACAGAAAAGAGGAAATCATGCTCAAAGACGTCTAAAAAATAACATTTATCATCTTGCTCGTTACTCTTTATCGAGTCGGCCATATTAAATGTAACTTTTCCTCCATCTACTATCAAAGTTAATGTCCCATTCCTAACATCTATCATGGTGTCTCCCGTAGCTAAGAACGGTCTACCTAAAATCAGGGGGACATTATCATCCTCTTCCATGTCAAGAATAACAAAATCAACAGGAATTACGAGCGTATCTACTTTAACTAGGACATCCTCGAAAACACCTCGAGGGTACTTCAACGATCTATAAGCTAATTGGAGGCTCATCCTAGTGGGTCGTGGTTCACCTAGTCCTAAACGCTTAAACATTGAATATGGCATAAGAATAATACTAGCGCCTAGATCAGCTAAAGCACGCTCAATACACTAAATCGCCTATAAGACAGGAAATAGTAAAACTCCCTGAGTCCTTAAGCTTCTTCAGGATCTTGCTTTGGAGAAACGCTGAACACTCTCCTCGCAGGCATACAGTGGAGACGTGTTCAAGCTTCCTTCTCTTCGTCAGCAGGTTCTTTAGGAACTTCGCGAAGCTAGGCATCTGCGTAATGGCTTCAACAAATGGTAAGTTAATATACAGTTCCTTACACATACTCATAAGTTTACCGAACTACGCCTCAGCCTTGTCTTTCTTCAATCGAGCTAGGTAAGGAACCTTCGGCTGGTATGGCTTCACTGGTGGCCACTGGATCTCCTTCGCCTTTTTCTTTTCGGGCTGGACCTTCTCCTTCTCAGCTTCGGCCTTCTCGACATTGTTGCTTCTGATTTCCTCCACTTCAGACTCGTCATGGCTTTCGAAGTTGGCGTTCTCCTTCGCCTTCTTCTTGGCGGGCACTGCTTCAAATTCTCGTCCGTTCCTCAAGGTCACAGCCTTGCAATACTCCTTTGGATTTGGCTCGGTGTAACTTTGGCGTGATCCTTAAGTTCGCCCCGCCAACTGCTTCACCATCTGGCCCACTTGTTGCTCCAGCTTTTTAATAGAGGCATCAATGTTCTGGGCGCGAACGTTGTTGGCTTCCATATACTCCTCCATCTTCGTCATTCAGCTCTCGTGAGCCTCAGTGGTATTGTTGAAGTTCATGATGAGCGTCTTCATCATGTCTTTTATCTCCTTCATATCGTCCGATCCTGCCCAAGTTGGCATTCGGACGTCTCGTGGGCTGCACCGCAGATCCCACACAACGGTATGTACGACGTGTGCTGCATCGCTGCGATGGTCTTCACCGCATTCACGGGCAGTGTCTGCCCGGATTTTGGAAGTAATGCTCCAATCACCGTCTGCAACTGATAATTCGTCGCCGCAATTTGTTGCTGGAGCGCTTCGATTTTGGCATTAGTGGCCGTCTCCTCGCTCACCCCGAATACGCCTGGCATCTTGATCCTCGTGTTACCCCTCATGAAGCTGTTCCTTGAGTAGTCCTCGATCAGGTTTCAAGCCCAGTTTGAGGGAAACCTAGATTCATGAGCAGATCTTGTAGTGATGGCTCCTCCTCGTGGACGGGCACTCTGTGGTCTGCCATTCTTACTTCTGTGTCTGGGCTATCCATGGATGTCTCTACTCTAGATTTTTTTGCTGATTACTGAGAACTGTCCTCTGAATAGTTAACTAACGGTTCCTGAGAGCTAGTGGTCGCTCCTTCGGTATCGTACCTGAGTTGCCTTCGTAACTTTCGCTCGAAATTTGGGTGTGCGTCAACAATGGGACCCGATGGATGGCTTCGGGTCATTCACCATTGAATTGTACCTTCAATCAACGGAAATAAAAAGATCAGCGAAGAACAAATCGACACGTAAAAGAGATATCAAAAATAATAATGACTAAAAGAACAAATAATGCAAATAGTAAAAAGCAAAGAAAACGTCAAATAAAAATGGCTAAAGTACCGATCTACAGTGTTCCTAATATCAATCTATTCCCTGGCAACGGCGCAAAAACTTGATCGACACGCGGTGTACTAATGAAAACTTGACCGAACTGATAACAGTGCTTTCAGATAAAATAGTGTGCTCGGGATTCGAATTCCGCTAGGTATTATCGACTAAGACAATGAAATATCGTTCCTACGTGATTAAGACTAAATCGCAGAAATTTCCTACCCACTCATGAATTTTGCTGTTGCTCTAAACGCTCGCGGGGATCTAAAATTCAGTAATTACTAACGGCGAGGATCGAGTATTTGCTTTCGCCCTATACTCGAATCCTATCTTCTACGAACGGCCTAATCGTTGTTTAATTGTCGCCCTAAACGATTTTCCACACAGTCACTTTAACACATAGACATATTAAAGCGAAGAAACAATTTCATAGATCGATAAATAGTCAAAACACACGAGTCACGATAAACATATATCTCAAATACGAATTAACCTAGCGTTCATCTACTCCCAAACACATAAGGGAATTAGCTACTCATAATTGAAAGGGAAACAACGAAAGAATTAAGGAACAAGGATGAAAGACTCACGATCTTGATGTACTGATGGATGTGGGATGGTATCGTGGACGAATCTTCGTTCCTCGTTCAATTCAGCGTGGTTTCGTCGTTGATCCGTCTCTTGCGCTTCTCGAGTGGAATTCTCCGTTCTTGGCATCTCCTTTTCGTCTCTCTATCCTTAGGGTTATGATATGATAGGTGTTCCCTTTTTTGAATCGAAATTGGGCCTTCGCGGCCGTGACACTTTTCGTTCTGCTTCGCGTTGCTTTCTGCCATGAGTCACGGCCAAGTGCACCACTATTCATGGCTGTGACAATCATAGAACGTAGCTCTGCCAGATGTTGCGGCCTGGAGCAAAATTGTCACGGTCGTCCATTGGTCTCTGCCAGTTGTCACGGCCTAGTGCACTGATAGTCACGGCCGTGACTGATGTCTTTGTCGCTTGACTTCTCTTTCTATCACTTGTCGTGGCCTGGTGCAATACTGTCACGGCCGTGACTCTCTTCTGTACCTCATATTTTGTCCGTTTTGCCTCGTTTTCGCTCCTTTTTCCGCTCGATAGCCGTCCCAAAGTCCTACAATATCAAAATAGGTGTAAATAGAGCAAATAAATGTATAAAATGATTACGAAAACTCTATTATGACTCAAATAAATACTGCAATAAACGTATTAAAATACGTTTATCACTATGTAAATTTTCGCAACAGTTGAGGGCAAATGGGTCTTTTTCGCACAATTGAGTCCTTAACTCTAAGGCAAACTTGAGATGGGTCCTTTAAACTTAAATTTAAAGCAATGGGGCCTGAATCCAAATGAAAATAACTTAAGAGGGCCTGAAAATAACTTAGGAGGGCCTAAATTTCGACAAGGGCTTAGTAGGAATTAAAGATTTCGATGGAAAGAGATAATTATTAGAGCTAAAGAGAAGTTTTCGATATGTAAGTAACTTTTGAATAATGTTGAATGGGTCTTAAGTAGGAAAACTAAGTCTAAGAGAACAAAAGTTTTCGATACAAGGTTTCAACAAATAAAGTTTTCGACTCTAGGCAAGTTTTCGTCAAAGGTAAATAAATACTACTGGTGGAAAACTACCTTAGAGGAAAGCTATATTTTCAACAAAAAGCAGATAAGTACTAATTGCTTAGTATGAGAGGTAAATATACCTACTTGTCAAATAATCCTTTTTATGATATATATTATAACAATTCCTTAAGGGCTCGTTTGATATCCATGTTTATGGATTACATGGTATTAGTTATTTGTGTATGGCTATTCAAGGATTTTGTTGATATTGTATTTTAACATGTTTGACATGTGTGTATCTTATTTGTGTAACGATATAAATTGTGTTTGATAGATGTGTTTGAGGTGTGTAGGATTAGAGATACACACCTCATAACCACCTTAAAGGTGGGTATGCATATACAAGGCTTATAACCAAAATCCTTGTAACAGACGTGTATAGCCATACAAGGCATGTATGACTATACACAGACAACAAACACGGGGTAACTTATTCATACTCACCCCATAACTATCTATACCCACGTATCGAACGGCCCCTAAGTAGAAATCTCTCGTGAAAGTAGAAAGGAAGACGGAGAGAAAGAGAGGAAGAATAACAAAGGAGGAAAAGAAATATCAATTAGGAACGAAATAAACAAAATCAAGGAAACCCTTTCGAAGGTGAGGAAATAATTATAATGTTTTCATAACATATATAGATAGAAAGCCAGTTTTTAGATTTTGATAACCATGAGCAATAAACAACTGATATTCACAGGAATAGTTTTCGACAATAAAACAAGAGTTGAAACACTCGTAGGATTGATTTATATCAAATATAAGGAAGTCTTTGGTATAAATAATGGTGGAAGGTTTTTTGTAGCCTAGGTATATGAACACTACAAAAAATGTTATTTTATGTGACCATGTTTTTGTGATAACATTAAAAATCATCACATAAAATTATATTATATGAGGAAATAATTTTTTCACACAATAACTATTATATAATGTGATGAAATTTTTTTCCTCATAAGTGAATATATAATATGTGAGGAAACTGTTTTTTCATCACATAATAGTAATATATTTCCTCACAAAAGCTAAACATTAATGTGATAGATAAAATCCTCACATATAGTTAACAAATTTCCTAATAATAAATAAATTTTTATGTGACAAAAGAATCCTCACATAAAACAAAAGAGAAGCTGTCATCAACCAATAATATGTATTAGAGTATATTATAATTTTTGTCATTAGAAATGTGAGGAATATTTCTGTATTATAAAATCATGGTAATTATGAGGAAAAATATGTTTAACGTGAGGAATATTTTCGTAGTATATATAATAGTAATTGTGAGGAAAAAACTTTTTAATGTGAGGAATATTTTCGCATTATATATCATAGTAATTGTGAGGAAAATATTTTTTGTGAGGAATATTTTCGTATTATATATCAGGGTTATTGTGAGGAAAATTATTTTAATGTGAGTAGGGATGACAATGGGGCGGGTCTAGACCCGGACCCGCCTAGACCCGCCCCTAATGAATCGGTTTTTTTCTATCGGGTAATGGGGCGGGTAACGGGTCCGAAAAAATCTCAATCCGGCCGGGTCTGGGGCGGGTCTAGGTCTTGCTAAACCCGCCCCGAGACCCGGCCCGAGACCCTCCCCGATATATATTTTATATTTAAATTTATTTTTATTGTATGTATATATACATAAAGTGTTCAAATTATTAATAAAAAGCTTTGTAGCCTACTGGATAAGTCTTTAGTTAACTTACTATAGGTCATGGGATCGAATCCTAGTTCTGCACTATTTTAAAAAAAATCGATTTAAAAAATTAAGAAAAAGGAGAAAATAGCTTTTCGGGTCTGGGTTCGTTCGGGTCCGGCCCGGGGGCGGGCGGGTCCCGGGTCAAGCCAAACCCGACCTGCTGCCATCCCTAAATGTGAGGCATATTTTCGTAGTATATATTACGGTAATTATGAGGAAAAATATATTTAAAGTGACAAATTTTTTGTTACGTTATATGTTTAAATGTGAGGAAGTTCAAAATATGTGACAAAATAGTACATCTACTGTGAGAAATATTTCGTCACAATAAGAATTTTATGCGAGCAAATTGCATTCCTCACATATGTCAAACGTGAGGAAATAAAATATCGTCACATTAGGCGCGATTTGATCTTATGCCACGGGCCTTCGGTGACGAGCCGGTGACGAAAATTTTTCCTCACATTAAATTTATGTGACGAAAATTTACTCTTTTGTGAGGAAAAAAATCGTCACATCAAATGACTTTTTTTGTAGTGGAAGGTTTTCCAGATGTTTTTTGAAATATTTCATATATGTTATTTGGACAATTTCGGTAGAAGAAAATATTAGTATTTGGAATGTTCGAGTTTTCAAAAAAAATAAATAAATATGCATTGGTAGTGTTAAGCACTTCCGGTTGAATAGATAGTTTCCAAGATATGAACACTTCTAGTATTTTGGATGATTAAGTGTCCCATTTCGGCATTCAAATCTGGAAGTTTTTATTGAAGTTCAAAGTTCTCGGCAATATAGATACTTAGGGTTTGATAGTTTGATAGATTTCGACATGTATAGTTTTCGGTATATTTGCATTTAAGAACGTTTTCGTTATTGTAAAGCTTTTGATATAACATAAAATTTTTCGTTATAGCAAGGTGGTTTTCGACATCAATAAGGTTTCGGTATTCTTATAAGTAATTTTCAGAAGTTTTCGATAAGGGTTACAAAGTTTTCGGCATTAAGTCTTTGTACAAAATTTTCGGCAAGGTCCTATGAGTTTTCGATGTGTACTAAGGTTTTCCGCATTGACAATGTATTGAAAGTTTTCGGCAAGGCCCAAGGATTTAGAGCTTCATAAGAGTTTTCGGCATGATCAAAGTTTTCGGCCTTACCTACATTCACAGAGTTTTCGGCATTGTTAACTTTTCGGCATTTTTAGGGTTTTCATTATTTTTAGTGTTTTCGTGATTTTTAGGGTTTTGATATTTTAGAGTTTTCGATACTTAGAGTTTGGAAATTTCGAAACTTATATGACTTAGTAAATGTATTGATATGAAAATATTTTCAATACTCAGAGGTTCGAAGCGTAGGGAAATTACCAGAGTACGTGACTAATTTTATCGAAGGACAGGTAGGTGAATTCCTACAACACGTAAATGCTTACCTGCTACTACGTGATTATGTGACTCGATGATTTACGTGTTTTACGTATGTTTCATGTGGCATCATGCTTTCATACATTATCACATGCGTATGCATGGCATAGCACGACATTGTGAGGAATGATGACCACATTGGTGGTGACACATTAAGGTGTCGATTGAGCGGGGTAGAGTGTGCCGATTGTGGCAGTCAGACTCGTGGCGGAGTTCACCTGACGGGAGACAGACGTGAGCGATCTGTCTATTCGGGCGTGAGCGACCGGAGGTGCAAACCGTCGGATGATTTATGTAGCGGAAGGGGCGACCTGATAGGAGGACATTGACGTGATTGATCAGCGCACTATCGGCATGGGAACCGCTATTCTGGCATGAGCGACTAGATGATATATTTTACTTTATTGCGCACGAGGTGCCGAGTCCAGCCTAGGGCCCTGATAATGAGATACGATAGAAATGTGGGACCGAGCTTGCTATGTTGTGACAATTGGAATTGGGAATGAGTGCACGCTGCATTGCATATTCATCTACTGGGCAATAGCTCAGTCTTTTACGCGTTGTGGGTATGGACGAGCCCTACGCCGACAAACGTCATGGCTGAGTTAGCGGCCGGTGGCGGTGACTACATGGGCTTTTGAGGGCGACCTGTGGAGCGGTGTAGTGGGTTAGGATATTTTTGGGGCTTCGGCCCATGTACATAGATCGTTTTGTAAAACATTTTACGATATGTATATTAAAAAGTAGTGGGTTAGGATATTTTTGGGGCTTTATGATGCTAATGTAAGTACGGGTTATAGTATTTAAATGATGTGTCAAAGGGATGACAAATGTACGCTCCCGTTTATATTCAAAAGGAAAGGTTATGAAAGGAAAAGAAAAGCGAAAAATTTTATGTGAATATTTTAACAGCTGCGCATAAAAGATAATAGGAATCGGGGCGCTACATGAGCTACTTGATTCGTGGCAGTAAGCTTTTAGATGTAGAGTTGCTTGCTTGATATTGGGTACGGCCTTAGCTCCTCACTGTCCCTAGCACTGTGCCTTCCCTCCCCTTTTATGCTTGAGAGTTGTATGTATATGTGAAGTGCATATGTGAGTTAATGAGAGCGGCTTGCCTATGACTTTGTGTGCCTTAGCCATGTCGCCTTCAGCAGCTCTCCGCCGTCTTAAAAACAGATTCGCTCAATATATGATCAAAGGATTTCAAAGTTTGATTTTCGTATGATTAGTAGCCTCCCATCCAGTAATTTTGACTTATTTTTGTCGTAGGCTCACGTGTCTTCATTGGTATCTTTTCCTTCCATGTATGTAATTTGTTTCTTCTGTGGGCCCCACCTCTTACAATCAAAATTTAATTGTTGCTCTTTTTAATCTTTTGGTGTGCTATTATGCGATCATGCCTCGCAAACTATTTCCATGGCCAGCTGTTGTGATCCTTTGTCTTGAATTTTAACGGTCTTTAACAAGTGATTCTCGATTATCGTCCAAAACTTCTCCTTCTTCGATTCATTGCACCTTAAATACCTATAAGACAAAAGTGACAATAAAGATAAGATATTCAAGGTTGCTTTAGATTGATAACGACCAAAATACAAGTTTATGGGTATGTTAACTGCGTAATATCCCAACTTATCATTAAGTGTAGGGGGTCTCGTCGATGTTGGTCGAGCAGGATTCGCTCGTGGTTGTTGGTGAATTTATGTGACATTATGAGGATTTTGTACGAGTTGACGTTCTTGAAGTGCAATGGTTTTATCATAGCAAATTTGTTGTTCGATCGAGGACGATGGGATTTCGAACAGCTACATGTGAGTGGTGCCTAACCTACTATTTGATCGAGGCCTTTAACATATTGTCGTCGGGTGAGGGAATTATTGGGATATTATTCATGGGTAATGATAACTTGCGACCTATAAGAGAGATGGCGTTGGGCTACAAATAAATTGCATGTTATCTTTAAAGAACATCATATAGTTTTCGTTGCTTAAACAGGACGTCATATCAAGTACGCGGTGGACTGTCGAAAGCATGAAGGTGAATCTACCCCTAGATCGAGGAAAATATACTGCAGCAAGGGTGCTCATCTTTTCTATTAAGAACGTGAAATCATTTTTGGGTATGTTGCTATTCAGCTCAATTGGTTGTTCTACGAGAGGCTGACAACTCAAATCCCATTTGGTCGCTTGTCATATGAACGAAAATAGTGATTTATTAGCTGGAGCCATGTGCTTGCTAAAAGCCGTTGAAGAACTAGGAGTTGGTGTGGTTGAACACATTTCACTAGTTTTTTCACGGATAGATGCGTAATTTTCTCTTGGTGCTGGGATTTTCCACATATACCAGGCGCCAATTCAAGCGGTGAGATGGCACTGGAAGGAAAGATTACTTGTTGAGTTTGGAGCTTTTCGTCCTTGGAGACAACGATGTCGTCAACCTCAGGGCATTGTGGTGGATATTTCATTTCTAGAGCTGTCAATTGGACCTATGGCTTGCGGCCTGCGGGCCAACTGCGATTTTAGGCCTGCCAAGGGGCGGGCCGCAGGCTTCGGGCGGGACGGGCTAGCTGTAATACCCGTAAAATGTAAAACGGGATTGCCTATAATTAGTTGTGTAAAATTTCGTGAAATAAGAATGTTGATAATGAAAATTTAAGTCTGGAAACAAAAATATAAATAATTCGAAATTATTCCGAAATTTAACAAGTTTAAAACCCGATTAATAGAGTGAAGCCCAAAAGATAGAAGTAATTCTTAACTACGGGTAATGATCGGTCCAAAGCTTGAAAATTCTGAGTAAATTATAAAGTTAATTTTCGAATAAATAAATGAAATTACAAGAACGTACTTAGCATAAAGGGAAATCACGTCACCACCTAGTCTTTTCAATTGCTAAGTTCGACACTTCGATATATATACTCAACGTTAAAGCTAACAAAACCCTTATGAGAACAAGTGCTAAAGAGGGAGAGAACCTGAAAAGGAGAAAACGTAAGGAAGGCACTCGAGCATTTAATATCGAAAACTAAATTCTGAAGTGAGGTATGGAAAGTACAACATATAAATTCGGTTGTTCTTAATATATTTTAATATTAGATGTCTAACGTTATTTTAATATGGGGGTTAGAAAGGGAAGTTTTCATGACTTGATTATATGTTTAAATTGTCATACATAGTTTTCATGATTTCTTTGTTAGGATCAAATTCCAAATTTTCATAAATGGTTGAGTTAGTGCTTTGATGATGAGTTCTCGATGCTAGAACGATCATTGGATATACTTAGATATTTGGTGTATATTACTACTGTCAAGGTTTGAAATCCTATTAGGTTTAAGACTAGTTTTCGGACTTAGGAAAAGATTTCTATATGCATGTGCACTTTTCGATATTTTTAGGATTTTCGATAATTAGGGTTCGAGAATTTTTAGACTTGTGTGACTTAGCAAATATACTAATATAATAATATTTTTATTCCCAGAGGTTCGAAACGTTAGGGATTCATCAGATATCTTGACTAATTTTATCAGGATGACATGTAGGTGAATCATTCATCTACAATGCGTAAACACATATGTGACTTGTGTGTTTTTATGTGACTCTATGAGTTACGTGAATTACGTGTTTTATGTACGTCTCATGCGGATCATGTTATATGTGTTATCACGGTTATATGCGTGGCATGTCATATCACATCAGGTTGAAAGATGGTTTCCACCGTATTGAGACGGTGATGATTCGATGTATTGTTAGGTGCGGTAGATTGAGATAATCGTGAGTTGTTGGGCTCACATATTTCCTGGCGGAGACAGACATGATCGATCTATCTACTCGGACGTGGTCGGTTCGAGGTGCATACCGCCAGACGGGATACGGGTGTTATCACCATGATACATATATATATATATATATATATATTGGATACGGGTGTTACCGCCCATGATGTATGGATACGGGTGTAACCACCCATGATATATTGGATTGGGGTGTGATCACGTGACCACCCATGATATTTATTGCGCGCGTGAGCCCTAGGGCCCTGTATTATGAAAATTGAGATTGGCATGTGAGATATTGGGATTCGGGTTGAGTGCACAATACATGCATTTTATTCACCTATTGGGCAAATCGCTCAGTGTTTACGTGTTATAGGTATTGAGGCTGACGCTGATACGCGTCAAGACTGAGGCGGTTGTTGGCGGTGCTCCACGGACTTTTGAGGGTGTGGCGGTACATGGATGACGACCTGTGGAGCGACATTAGGGTTTTGAGCATTTTGTCTTTTGGGGCTACGGCCTTTGTATAGACGCGGCTGTTTAAAGAATATTTTTTTGTAATATATATTGTTTTAGAAAAAAGTTTTTGTTAGACGGGTCTTCTGCGACTTACGTTGTGAAAATCTGCCACTAGTTACAATTAGAAAATAAGGGCCGTCACAGGTCGTATCAGAGTGTAGGCTCCAGATTCTATAGACTATCCATGTACTGCCGCTCAAAAGCCTGGAGAACCGCACTTGCCTGTAAGTTTTAATATTGAATGTGGTTGACTGCTTAAAATAATGTGTCTGGTTGTGTGAATAATTGTCGACAATAGGAATAAGTATGCCTAGTTAGAGTGCGCAGCGAAAGGGTGGTAAGAATAGGATTAAGTATGTTTAGAGGACGTAGAATATATAATATATGGCCGATATTAGATAATAGAGAATTAGATGATCTTAGAAACTCGGTCACACATAAAAGTGTTGCCTAGATTGCGTGATATAAAGGTGGGAATAAATTATAATGTTTTCATAACATATATAGATAGAAAGTCAGGTTTTAGATTTTGATAACCATGAGCAATAAACAATTGATATTCACAGGAATAGTTTTCGACAATAGAACAAGAGTTGAAACACTTGTAGGATTGATTTATATCAAATATAAGGAAGTCTTCGGTATAAATAATGGTGGAAGGTTTTTTGTAGCCCTAGGTATATGAAGGTTTTCCAGATTTTTTTTGAAATATTTCATATATGTTATTTGGACAATTTCGGTAGAAGAACATATTAGTATTTGGAATGTTCGAGGTTTCAAAAAAAATAAATAAATATGCATTGGTAGTGTTAAGCACTTCTGGTTGAATAGATAGTTTCCAAGATATGAACACTTCTAGTATTTTGGATGATTAAGTGTCCCATTTCGGCATTCAAATCTGGAAGTTTTTATTGAAGTTCAAAGTTCTCGGCAATATAGATACTTAGGGTTTGATAGTTTGATAGCTTTCGACATGTATAGTTTTCGGTATATTTGCATTTAAGAACGTTTTCGTTATTGTAAAGCTTTTGATATAACATAAAATTTTTCGTTATAGCAAGGAGGTTTTCGACATCAATAAGGTTTTCGGTATTCTTATAAGCTATTTTCAGAAGTTTTCGATAAGGGTTACAAAGTTTTCGGCATTAAGTCTTTGTACAAAATTTTCGGCAAGGTCCTATGAGTTTTTGATGTGTACTAAGGTTTTCGGCGGAATTTATAAAGTTTTCTAAGCCCTAAAGTTTTCGGTATGCATAGAGATTTCGACACCTTAACAAAGTTTTTGGCATTATTATGTCAATATATTTTTCGGCATTTAACCTAAAGTTTACAAAGTTTTCGAGATGTCACAAAGTTTTCGAAGCTATATACTTTTCGGCAAGAGTCATAAAGTTTTCGTGGCTAAGGCCACAAGAAAGTTTTCGGCATTTATTACAAAGTTTTCGGCAAGGTGTCTCATTGATGTTCTCAGCATCTTAATGGAGTTTTCGATATTCTAATGTTTAACCCAAAAGTTTTTGGCACTCTACCTTAGCAAACAATGTTTTCGGCATTGAGCATTTACAACAAAGTTTTCGGTACCAAATCACCAAAGAAAGTTTTCGGCACCCTCTTATAAAGTTTTTGATATTCCACTTGCAAAAGTTTCCGGCATGACATATTAGGGTTTCGGCACCAACATGTTTTCGGCAATTGACAAAGTTCCCGGTATTCATACACACTTTTCGACAAAACTTTTCATATTTAAGTTCTCGGTATCTAATAATTGTTTATCTAGCTTAAGAAAGTTTTCGGCCTCACCATTGAAGTTTTTGGTATTCAGTCAAAGTTTTCGACATTTTTATTTAGTTTTTGGTATTGTCTAAATGAGGATTTCGTCATTGACAATGTATTGAAAGTTGTCGGCAAGGCCCAAGGATTTAGAGCTTCATAAGAGTTTTCGGCATGATCAAAGTTTTCGGCCTTACCTACATTCACAGAGTTTTCGGCATTGTTAACTTTTCGGCATTTTTAGGGTTTTGATTATTTTTAGTGTTTTCGTGATTTTTAGGATTTTGATATTTTAGAGTTTTCGATACTTAGAGTTTGGAAATTTCGAAACTTATATGACTTAGTAAATGTATTGATATGAAAATATTTTCAATACTCAGAGGTTCGAAGCGTAGGGAAATTACCAGAGTGACTAATTTTATCGAAGGACAGGTAGGTGAATTCCTACAACACGTAAATGCTTACCTGCTACTACGTGATTATGTGACTCGATGATTTACGTGTTTTACGTATGTTTCATGTGGCATCATGCTTTCATACATTATCACACGCGTATGCATGGCATAGCACGACATTGTGAGGAATGATGACCACATTGGTGGTGATACATTAAGGTGTCGATTGAGCGGGGTAGAGTGTGCCGATTGTGGCAGTCAGACTCGTGGCGGAGTTCACCTGACGGGAGACAGACGTGAGCGATCTGTCTACTCGGGCGTGAACGACCGGAGGTGCAAACCGTCGGATGATTTATGTAGCGGAAGGGGCGACCTGATAGGAGGACGTTGACGTGATTGATCAGCGCACTATCGGCATGGGCATCGCTACTCTGGCATGAGCGACCAGATGATATATTTTACTTTATTGCGCACGAGGTGCCGAGTCCAGCCTAGGGCCCTGATATTGAGATAGGATAGAAATGTGGGACCGAGCGTGCTATGTTGTGAGAATTGGAATTGGGAATGAGTGCACGCTGCATTGCATATTCATCTACTGGGCAATAGCTCAGTCTTTTACGCATTGTGGGTATGGACGAGCCCTACGCCGACAAACGTCATGGCTGAGTTAGCGGCTGGTGGCGGTGACTACATGGGCTTTTGAGGGCGACCTGTGGAGCGGCGTAGTGGGTTAGGATATTTTTGGGGCTTCGGCCCATGTACATAGATCGTTTTGTAAAACATTTTACGATATGTATATTAAAAAGATTTTCTTAGACGGGTCTTCCGCGACTTATGCTGCGAAAATCCGCCACTAATAGTAATTAGAAAATGAGGTTCGCTACAATTAGCGAACGAGAGTATAAACGAAACTGTGAGTATGATATGCAACATGTATTTTTTATGTGCTTATGTGCCTTCTATGAATTAATTGATTGATAATTTCATGATATACGTGCAATATGGATTGATCTGATTTATATGCCACAATCGATCTGCTAAATGTGACTTGATAGAGATTTTGATATACGTGATATAAGGATAGATATACAACATTGCATATACGTAATAATGAAAGGAGAAACCGTTATGACTGATACGACATCGGACGACACGATACGGATGCTACTGCAAATTTCCCTACAAATCGGGGGATGATAGAGTCTTGTACAGACACATAAAGATATTTATAGAATGGTTGCAAGTCCCATGCATGGGCGCCCACTGGGCTTACAGTACGAGTCTAGCCAGTCTATAACGGGAGTATCAAAGTAAATGGGCATATAGAAATCATTGATCTAAGGATCATAAGAACGGCGATTATATGAAATGATTACGTGATGGAATATAAGACTGAAGGGTTTTACAGGAATGGACTTATTTCACGTTATAGTTTATTGCTATTGATTAACATGTTGCGATCATACTCTGAATAGTTGTTTTCACATTGTTGTAGATATTTAACAGGCTACTTAGAGCGCATTATATCAAAAGCATGGATTCAAGGTTGGCCGGCTACGCTCTCACCTGCTCCCCTATGTTCATCGTGTGCATATAGTTTAAGAAAATCAGCAATTTTTTATGATGCTAATGTAAGTACGGGTGATAGTATTTAAATGATGTGTGAAAGGGATGACAAATGTACGCTCTCGTTTATATTCAAAAGGAAAGGCTATGAAAGGAAAAGAAAAGCGAAAAATTTTATGTGAATATTTTAATAGCTGCGCATAAAAGATAATAGGAATCGGGGCGCTACATGAGCTACTTGATTCTTGGCAGTAAGCTTTTAGATGTAGAGTTGCTTGCTTGATATTGGGTACGGCCTTAGCTCCTCACTGTCCCTAGCACTGTGCCTTCCCTCCCCTTTTATGCTTGAGAGTTGTATGTATATGTGAAGTGCATATGTGAGTTAATGAGAGCGGCTTGCCTATGACTTTGTGTGCCTTAGCCATGTCGCCTTCAGCAGCTCTCCGCCGTCTTAAAAACAGATTCGCTCAATATATGATCAAAGGATTTCAAAGTTTGATTTTCGTATGATTAGTAGCCTCCCATCCAGTAATTTTGACTTATTTTTGTCGTAGGCTCACGTGTCTTCATTGGTATCTTTTCCTTCCATGTATGTAATTTGTTTCTTCTGTGGGCCCCACCTCTTACAATCAAAATTTAATTGTCGCTCTTTTTAATCTTTTGGTGTGCTATTATGCGATCATGCCTCGCAAACTATTTCCATGGCCAGCTGTTGTGATCTTTGTCTTGAATTTTAACGGTCTTTAACAAGTGATTCTCGATTATCGTCCAAAACTTCTCCTTCTTCGATTCATTGCACCTTAAATACCTATAAGACAAAAGTGACAATAAAGATAAGATATTCAAGGTTGCTTTAGATTGATAACGACCAAAATACAAGTTTATGGGTATGTTAACTGCGTAATATCCCAACTTATCATTAAGTGTAGGGGGTCTCGTCGATGTTGGTCGAGCAGGATTCGCTCGTGGTTGTTGGTGAATTTATGTGACATTATGAGGATTTTGTACGAGTTGACGTTCTTGAAGTGCAATGGTTTTATCATAGCAAATTTGTTGTTTGATCGAGGACGATGGGATTTCGAACAGCTACATGTGAGTGGTGCCTAACCTACTATTTGATCGAGGCCTTTAACGTATTGTCGTCGGGTGACGGAATTATTGGGATATTATTCATGGGTAATGATAACTTGCGACCTATAAGAGAGATGGCGTTGGGCTACAAATAAATTGCATGTTATCTTTGAAGAACATCATATAGTTTTCGTTGCTTAAACAGGACGTCTGATCAAGTACGCGGTGGACTGTCGAAAGCATGAAGGTGAATCTACCCCTAGATCGAGGAAAATATACTGCAGCAAGGGTGCTCATCTTTTCTATTAAGAACGTGAAATCATTTTTGGGTATGTTGCTCTTCGGCTCAATTGGTGTTGTTCTACGAGAGGCTGACAACTCAAATCCCATTTGGTCGCTTGTCATATCGAACGAAAATAGTGATTTATTAGCTGGAGCCATAAGCTTGCTAAAAGCCGTTGAAGAACTAGGAGTTGGTGTGGTTGAACACATTTCACTAGTTATTTCACGGATAGATGCGCAATTTTGTCTTGGTGCTGGGATTTTCCACAAATACCAGGCGCCAATTCAAGCGGTGACATGGCACTGGAAGGAAAGATTACATGTTGAGTTTGGAGCTTTTCGTCCTTGGAGACAACGATGTCGTCAACCTCAGGGCATTGTGGTGGATATGTCATTTCTAGAGCTGTCAATTGGACCTATGGCTTGCGGCCTGCGGGCCAACTGCGATTTGAGGCCTGCCAAGGGGCGGGCCGCAGGCTTCGGGCGGGACAGGCTAGCTGTAATACCCGTAAAATGTAAAACGGGATTGCCTATAATTACTTGTGTAAAATTTCATGAAATAAGAATGTTGATAATGAAAAAAAAATTTAAGTCTGGAAACAAAAATATAAATAATTCGAAATTTTTTCCGAAATTTAACAAGTTTAAAACCCGATTAATAGAGTGAAGCCCAAAAGATAGAAGTAATTCTTAAGTACGGCTAATGATCGGTCCAAAGCTTGAGAATTCTGAGTAAATTATAAAGTTGATTTTCGAATAAATAAATGTAATTACAAGAACGTACTTAGCATAAAGGGAAATCACGTCACCACCTAGTCTTTTCAATTGCTAAGTTCGACACTTCGATATATATACTCAACGTTAAAGCTAACAAAACCCTTATGAGAACAAGTGCTAAAGAGGGAGAGAACCTGAAAAGGAGAAAACGTAAGGAAGGCAGTCGAGCATTTAATATCGAAAACTAAATTCTGAAGTGAGGTATGGAAAGTACAACATATAAATTCGGTTGTGCTTAATATATTTTAATATTAGATGTCTAACGTTATGTTGGTCCCTATTCGATCCAACAATACTGACCTAGGACGATTTACCACGCTAATGATGAAGGATTTAAAGCTTGAGCGTGGGGTGTGACAGTGAAGACGATGAATGCTTTGAAAATGCTTTCTTACTATTCAACACACACGCACTCACACATACTACACCAAAAACACACACCCTAATGAATTAGGGTTTGGGGGTATATATACCACATGAGTTGGTATATTATACCCCTAGTAACTAAGAACAAGAATATTACAAACTAGCCCAGAGTTTATTAAATACAAACCAACTAAGATAAACATATTGAAATTGAACACTATAAAATATTCCTAACAATCTCCCCCTTAGTGTTCAATCTTCAATTCAGCGCGAGTTATCTTTGTTGGGCACATGGAGAATCTCTCGAGTCCTAACAATCTCCCCCTTGCTCCCCCTGCAAAGGATATCTCCTCTTCTTGTGGAGGATTTGAATACACTTTAAGCTAGAACTCTCTTGTCTTGATACTATACGTTGTAGACCGGATGTATACTGTGATCCACGCCCTGATATTTGCCTTTTGATGATGTCGCAGATCTTTGAAATTTTGTTTGCATCTTGTCCTTGTCTTTTTCGTATTTTGAAGTCGTCAAGTCTTCTCCAATCTTCTTCTTCTCAGTGCCAGATTCGTCTTCGTCGAAGGAAGTTGTCGGGTTCGACCTCGAGGAAGCTTGTCTGACCCCAGAAGAAGGTATGCGTGGGGTGTCTTTTAGCATGTGCCAAAGCTCCTTTGGGATGTGGCATTGTAGGTTCCAGGAGTTTGGCTTCATCGTAGTAAGCACGGCGGAATATAGATGGTGAGCGTGGGATGTGTTATAAAATGTGCCAAGGCTCCTTCTTAATTGACGTTTGGGTGCAGGAGAGCCCGACTTCATAGTGGTACGCACGGCGGAAATGATGGGTGGTCCGACCTGTTTGTTTATACGTATCCCCTTCTCCCCCTCATGGCGATTCGTGTTAACGTGATCGGCATGCTTGTATAGGAGTCGAGAGAATACACAAACGACAGGTCGGTGCGGGTAATAACCAGACGGAGCCACTAAGGCAATCCGTCGACACGAGTTCAGAGTTAAACTCTGAGACGCGGCCTGTGAGAACAGGGCTTAGAACCGGAGCCACATAGGCGTTCCGTTAACATTGATCTAGGAGCGTAGCTCGCAGACGATGGCCTGATGCCGTTGTTGTTTTGATGTTGCAACGGTAGGACTTCCTTCCGATCATTGAAGCATGTCTTAGAATGACATGTCTACGGAAGTTCAGATCTGGTCACAAAGTTCAGATGAGAAAAGGTGTATGTGTCCTAAAAAATATAAAATATTTAGGAAGTGAGGACACCTAGACTCGATGTGTTCAAGAAAGTTCAGTGGTGTGGGGCTAACTACCACTTAATTCAATATCTCCCGCTTCCAAGTGAAGCAGTGATAGCATACGTGGCTCCCCGTGATTTGATGAAACATCGGTCTTTTGGGAGATCGATGAGTGGGTAAGGCTCGGTTGTGCATGCGCCATTGGACCAAATGAGGCGACTTCTACCTGGGAGCTGATAGAAATCAACTCTTGCACCTATATGGGATGGTCCGAGTAATTTGTGAGCTAAGGGAATTTTGTATCTTCCGCTCTTTGATCTTGTCAAGAATGGCCAAATGGGAATGTGGCTAATGGACTTGAAATCTTCACTAACACTCGGCTACGTTCCGGGGCTAGGTTCAGTTTGGTCTGACTGAACCATGGGAACTTATAATCCGTGCGTCCGTCAAGTTTGGTGAGTGCTGCTTCATCAGCAAGTCGGAGCAGGGCGGTTGAGATCATCTTCGTGTTTGTGTATGGATGTCACCCTTTTGTAATTCTCGAACTCTTGAGGGTCGAGTTTTCAAGTGAAGTCCATCATGAGAGGTGGAAGCGTCTGAGAGGATTTTTCTTGCTTTTTCCTCTTTTTTTTTTTTGCTTTTCGTTTCCCCTTTTTTTTTTGCTTTTCTTTCCCCCTTTTTTTTATGTATACATATATATATTATCGTAATAGTAGTAGATAAGTAGTATCGTAATAGTAATAGATATAGGTATATATAGGTATATGTATATGGGTTACAGTAAGTTTCTCCCCCTCAAATCGTGCACCTAAGATGTACTCCCCCTAAAAATGTACTCTCCCCTCGCAAATATGGTTGATACTCCCCCTCAATGCATGCATGTTAAAACATATAAGTTCTCTCCCAATAAACTAAGCGTGAACGTATTTATTTATTTTCAGATCAGATGCAAACTAAAGAATTATTGTTCTTTAAAATGCATTAGAATGTACGTCTTTCGTTTATTAACACTTCTAAAAAAAATAGTTATTTTTTACAATTCAGCTCATATGCATACACGATATTTCAGGCTTGAAGTTCTTTAAGATATATGCATAGTTAAAATGTACCTATCATGGGGTATTAGACATTTCAGCTCATATGCATGCGAAAATTTAACATTAAAGTACATTTGAGGCATGCATGTTTATAATGTACCCTATTGTTTTCAAAGTAGGTATATTGTCTTTTAGATGCATGCCAAGTTTCTTATGGGATGCATATAGAATTTACCTACGTAGTTGCTCGCATCACTTACCAGTCGTGTATGTGGAGCAACCCAAGATACCATACACGCTGGGATGTTTGGCTGCTCTCATCGCATACCAGTCATGGGTGTGGAGCAGCTCTCTTGTACCTACCCATGCTGGGAATCTGCAAAAACTTTATCGGGACTTTGGTACCCATTTTTGGATGGGTCCTCCCTTGTTAGCAGAAAACAACTTAAGCACATTTGGTTCAGATATTGATCCTAAATCATCCTTTAAAGTCCTATTCAATTTGATTTGTGATTTAGGAATCCAGGTTTGGTGAACCTTAGAGGGAAATGACATATCAGTGCTAGTGAACGTGTGCCTAGGTCTAGAAGATCTAAAGATATTCTCCCTAGCCAGTCGCAGAAGGTGTCTTTCAGACTTAATCTGAACTGGATATTGCATGTAAGAATACGAGCATAAAGCATTATAAGCATCAGTAACAGGAGAACTGGTATTCCTACGACAGTAACGCACGTCATTCACATGATAAGTGTGCGGGATTTGAGAAGTTCGTTTGCGTAAGCTTGGAACTTGTTCGTTGCACGCTTCCCTTTTGATAGGAATAGGAGAGGAAAAATCTTGAACATTCTCGACTTTAATTTTGGAAGATAATACTGATTTTCTTTTCTCCTTCATAATCTTTATTTGTTCCTTAACTATTTTTAGCGCTTTGCTTTTACTTAACGTTTCAGCTTCAGTCAAAATTGACTTAGAATGATTAGTAAAAGCCTTCTCAGTTTTAGGAACAAGGATGCATCTTTTAGTTTTTGTTTTCTTTACCTGTTTTGAGCAAGATGTGTTATTTGACAAATCATTTGAAACAGATAAAGACGGGGAATTTTTGAGATATAAAATCTCCTTTAAAAGCTTTTCCTTTTCAGCGCCAAAACCTATCCTTTCAGAGTCCAAAGTATCTTGTAAATCTTTCAATTTACAAAGAGTCTCTGGAGTATCACATACGTTTTTGATCATGTAAAATATTTTCCCCGTTAGGAATTAAGTTAGAAGGATAGTTTTGATCTGCTAGACCTATATTCGAAATAACATTCTCTAATCGTTTAATCTTAGAGTAAAGCATACGCTGTTCCTCTAAGACGGTCTCATATTTTGACGAGACTTCATTTCGCTCAGCTTCACAAGAACGTAAATATATAGTCATCTCGCAGACCCTATTTTCACTATCTTCTAACTTAGTTTCTAAGCTAATTATATTTGACTTTGCGTTTGTCAAATCTTCATTAGCATAAGCTAGGCTTTCTTGTTGCTTAAGCAACACGGAGTAATTATTAGCAAGTCTTGCTTCTAATTCCTCAATTTTCCTAGCTTGAGCATCCATTTAGATTAATATAATATTTAATTGAAAATAGAAATTGGCTTTTGAAATTTCAGTGATGAAAAGTTTGGTTTACTCGAGAAGTATGGTGAAGTATCGAAGAAAGTCGGCGTCAAAAATTTTTTGGCGTGCACCGAAAAATTTTGTGATGATTTCGAAAACTTCGTGAAAATACCAAAACTTTTTCTATAATATGCCAACGATGTCCTAAGTTCATTGTTGGATATGAATGATCGTTGACACGTTTGTGGATTTGCTTTAGAAAAAATTTAACAAAAACGTCGTCTACACCGAAAATTTTAGACCCGAAAATATTAATTAGAGTTTTTTTTTTTTTTACTTTCTACCCAATGATAAAATAAAATTCAGAAAATTATGAAAGAATTTATTTTTTATTTTTTATTTTTATTTTTTTTAAAATCGGGTACTGTAGCGTTTCGGGCAACTGCTACAGTGAAAATTTGCAATCGTGCGTGCTACAGTGAAATTTGCAATTGGGTGTGCAACAGTGTTTCGGGTTGTGCTACAGTGATTTGCGTGCTACAGTGATTTGTAGTTTCGCCCGAAACCTGATTTGCTACAGTGAAATTTGTAGTTTTGGCCGAAACCATAAATTGCTACAATGAAATTTGTAGTTTTGCCCGAAACCAGATTTGCTACAGTGCAATTAATAGTTGCTACAGTGAAATTAAAGTTTCGCTCGAAACCAGATGAAAACAACCTAATTACCTCTTGAGCTTGCAAAATCAGTAAAATCAGCTCAAAAACTCAAGAAATGGCAGAAATTCGAACCAAAAAAAAAATACCCAAAAATTTCGAAAATTGTTTAAATCCGAACGTGTTTTGCTCTGATACCACTTGTTGGTCCCTATTCGATCCAACAATACTGACCTAGGACGATTTACCACGCTAATGATGAAGGATTTTGAGCGTGGGGTGTGACAGTGAAGACGATGAATGCTTTGAAATTGCTTTCTTACTATTCAACACACACGCACTCACACATACTACACCAAAAACACACACCCTAATGAATTAGGGTTTGGGGGTATATATACCACATGAGTTGGTATATTATATCCCTAGTAACTAAGAACTAGAATATTACAAACTAGCCCAAAGTTAATTAAATACAAACCAACTAAGATAAACATATTGAAATTGAACACTATAAAATATTCCTAACACGTTATTTTAATATGGGGGTTAGAAAGGGAAGTTTTCATGACTTGATTATATGTTCAAATTGTCATACATAGTTTTTATGATTTCTTTGTTAGGATCAAATTCCAAATTTTCATAAACGGTTGAGTTAGTGCTTTGATGATGAGTTCTCGATGCTAGAACGATCATTGGATATACTTAGATATTTGGTGTATATTACTACTGTAAAGGTTTGAAATCCTATTAGGTTTAAGACTAGTTTTAGGACTTAGGAAAAGATTTCTATATGCATGTGCACTTTTCGATATTTTTAGGATTTTCGATAATTAGGGTTCGAGAATCTTTAGACTTATGTGACTTAGCAAATATACTAATATAATAATATTTTTATTCCCAGAGGTTCGAAACGTTAGGGATTCATCAGATTTCTTGACTAATTTTATCAGGATGACAAGTAGGTGAATCATTCATCTACAATGCGTAAACACATATGTGACTTGTGTGTTTTTATGTGACTCTATGAGTTACGTGAATTACGTGTTTTACATACGTCTCATGCGGATCATGTTTTATGTGTTATCACGGTTATATGCGTGGCATGTCATATCACATCAGGTTGAAAGATGGTTTCCACCGTATTGAGACGGCGATGATTCGACGTATTGTTAGGTGCGGTAGATTGAGATAATTGTGAGTTGTTGGGCTCACATATTTCCTGGCGGAGACAGATATGATCGATCTATCTACTCGGACGTGGTCGGTTCGAGGTGCATACCGCCAGACGGGATACAGGTGTTATCACCCATGATATATATATATATATATATTGGATACGGGTGTTACCGCCCATGATGTATGGATACGGGTGTAACCACCCATGATATATTGGATTGGGGTGTGATCACGTGACCACCCATGATATTTATTGCGCGCGTGAGCCCTAGGGCCCTGCATTGTGAAAATTGAGATTGGCATGTGAGATATTGGGATTCGGGTTGAGTGCACACTTGCATACATGCATTTTATTCACCTATTGGGCAAATCGCTCAGTGTTTACGTGTTATAGGTATTGAGGCTGACGCTGATATGCATCAAGACTGAGGCGGTTGTTGGCGGTGCTCCACGGAGTTTTGAGGGTGTGGCGGTACATGGATGACGACCTGTGGAGCGACATTAGGGATTTGAGCGTTTTGTCTTTTGGGGCTACGGCCTTTGTATAGACGCGGCTGTGTAAAGAATATTTTATTGTAATATATATTGTTTTAGGAAAAAAATTTTGTTAGACGGGTCTTCTGCGACTTACGTTGTGAAATCCGCCACTAGTTACAATTAGAAAATAAGGGTCGTCACAGGTCGTATCAGAATGTTGGCTCCAGATTCTATAGACTATCCATGTACTGCCGCTCAAAAGCCTGGAGAACCACACTTGCCTGTAAGTTTTAATATTGAATGTGGTTGACTGCTTAAAATAATGTGTCTGGTTGTGTGAATAATTGTCGACAATAGGAATAAGTATGCCTAGTTAGAGTGCGCAGCGAAAGCGTGGTAAGAATAGGAATAAGTATGTTTAGAGGACGTAGAATATATAATATATGGCCGAGATTAGATAATAGAGAATTAGATGATCTTAGAAACTCAGTCACACATTTAAAAGTGTTGCCTAGATTGCGAGATATAAAGGTGGGAATAAATTCTACCTTAATAAAATGCAGGTAGATCAGAGAATAGGAGAAATCATTACCCCGAGTTACACCGATCGACAAATTTCGGGGACAAAATTCTTTTTAAGGAGGAGAATGTAATACCCGTAAAATGTAATATGGGATTGGCTATGTAAAATTTCGTGAAATAAGAATGTTGATAATGAAAATTTTAGTCTGCAAAAGAAATATAAATAATTCGAAATTATTCCAAATTTAACAAGTGTAAAAACCGATTAATAGAGTGAAGCCCAAACAATAGAACTAATTCTTAAGTACGGCTAATGATCGGTCCAAAGCTTGAGAATTTTGAGTAAATTATAAAGTTGATTTTCGAATAAATAAATGAAATTATAAGAACTTACTTAGCATAATTGGAAATCATGTTACCACCTAGTCTTTTTGTTAGGAATATTTTAGAAGTGTCCAAAATATTTATTCTAAGTCTTGTATTTTTTTATGATGTATTTAATGTGTTTTATTTTACTTAGATGGGCTATAGGTGTAATGGGCTTGTTAGGGGCCCAATGGACTTAGTACCTTTCCAAGGTATTTAAGCCTAAACCCTAACAATATTTTAATCTAAGTTTACATTTATCCAACTTAACGCATTCAACACATAAACCTCATAGCACTATTTATAATATCAAACGAAGGTTAATATGTTGAAGTGGTCTTGGATAATCTTGACTAACAAGTGGTATCAGAGCAAGCGTGTAGGTGAGAAAACTTCAATACATGCAACACAATCGAGTTTTGTAACATTCTGCAGAAATTTCATATTTCGTCAAGCAGCTAAAAAATTGCACCTCCAAGCTGTTTTTTTGATTGTTTTCTAGGTTCTTCAAGCTGTTACTTTGCATATCAGTTCTGAGAATTTCCCAACCAGTTGCTGCCGAGCTCAAGTGTTTTTTCTGGAAATTTTACAGTCTGCGAAGAGAAGAAACCTTTGTTCTTCATTCTGTTTTTAGGTTCGCGAACGGCGCTGCACTAGGGTTTAACATCGCGAACTGAAGGACTTCTATCTACTTCGCGGATCTTTACTCTCACAAGACAGCTTTGCGAATTAATTTTTCACTTCCAGGTTGGCGAATTCTACTTCACATCAAGTAGAGTTTCACGGGTCTGAAGTTCACGAGCCATCAAATTTTCAAAGATCAATGGCTCAGATTCTGCACCATACTTCACGAGTCCACTCTGCGAATTGAACTTTGCGAATCAGTGTTTCCAATCTGGTACGCGAACTCAGCCCATCTTCGCGAACCATTCACTTCACTAATTCAGTCCTCAATTCACGAACCCAGACCACTTCACGAACCCAAGTTCTCGAATCCGTTCGCAAGTTCTTTCACCAATTCGCGAACCATTCAGTTCGCGAATCCATTTACCTTTCGCGACTCTATCTCTTAGCGAATCTAGCCACCTCGCGAATTAAGGTTCACTGTTTATACTTTGTGAACTGAAAGCCAGACCAATTTGCGATTCCGATCACTTCGCGAACTCAAGTCACGTCTCACGAATCCAGCCAACTTCACTTCGCAAATCCAAAGAACCTGTCAACTTCGCGAATTCCCTCTCAGATCAATTCGTGATGTAATACTACAAATCCGTGAACTCAATTCGTGAACCAAGCTCAGCTCCAATTCGCGAATTCATTTCCATTCCCAATTCGCGACCGAAACCTTAAAATTCAAAGTCAAACCTCAAAACTCAATTTTGACGCAAATTTTCAATTCACTTTTTTTTTTCCCTCACATTACACGTCGACGATCATATCCAAAACACAAGAAATGGACGCTCTAAGCATGGAAAATGATATGAGACCTCCCGTCATCAGACATGGTGAGTATGTTGTCTGGAAGAAAAGGTTCATCAATTTCATTGAAACCTAGGACAATGCTGAAAAATTTCTTGAATCAATTTATAACGGACCTGCTCAATTTTGTACTATAATACCAGCCACAACTACTACTACACATGCAAAAGAAGAACAAACCATCCTGAAGACTCTTGATCAATACAATGATGAAGTGAAACTACGACATAAAGGTGATCAATTCGCAAAATCATATCTAATGCAAGCCATTCCCAGTGACTTCCTCATGCAGCTCGAATGTGGTGAGAGCGCCAAAGAAATGTGGGATGCCCTTAGGATCATGATGCAGGGAACAGAGGTCAACACCATGGCAAGGATGGCGAATACTCTCATTTCTTACGATCGCTTTCAGGCAAACAAGGGAGAAAGTCTTCAAGAAACATTCTGTCAATTTCTCATCCTACTAAATGAACTGAAAATGAACGGAGTCACGAAAAATGTAATGGAGATTAACATCAAGTTCCTCGACTCGCTTCACCCAGAATGGGAAGCGACATCAATCATGATAAGACAAATGCACGACCTGACCAAGATAAGCATCCGTACATTATTTGACTTTCTTAATCAACATTCCAACTACGTGGAGAAAAGGAGGGATGAAGCAAGACCAGCAGGAAGTGACACGCTTGCACTCATGTCTGAACGACAATCCAGAAGACCTTTAAAAGATAAGGAGATCATGCAATCATCTCAAGTATCAGAGGGAGAAAATTCAGACACTGACGGGGAAAATCAAGGAACTAGCAAAACAACTCGCATTAATCTCCAACTTAATGCATAAGAAATACTATAAGAAGCATGTATCCTCATCCAACCGACAGAGAACTTCTTCAAAATCAAAAGGAAAGACTCAAGATGAAGAGACTAATCTTGCGACTGCCCCTCAGGCTGGAAAATGCTTCAACAGCGTAAACCTGGACATTTTTCCAGAGAATGCAAAATGCCTAAAAAGAAGGATGTCAATTACTACATAAGAAAAGTCCAACTGGCTGAGCAGAAGTAGAAAGGAATGTTTTTGATGGCTGAACAGGATCATTGGCTCGAAGGCACCTCCGACAGCGAGGAAGAGAACATGGCGTTGATGGCCAGACTGGATGACAAGGAAGACGGAACTGAAGCCTTAGGAAGCGACTCAGAAAGGGAAACCTCCTGCAACTCAGATATGGCGGAGGTAAGCGAAGCTGATTATGATTCTTTACTTAAAATGACAGATGAATCTAACTCTGTATAAATTGAACAAACAGGGCAAAAAGCAAATTAGAGAATTAGAAGCAAACCTACAAAATAATCTAGAAGTGTTGGACATGTTTATGTATGACTATGCATGCGAAAAAAATCGAGTGTTAGTAGCCAATGAGAAAATTGCAAAGCTAGAAGCTCAGTTGCTAACATCCGAGGCTAAAGCCAAGGAATTAGCAAAAGAAATGAGGTCTCATAGAGATAAAGCAATAGATGCCACGACTAAATTGACTTACTTTCTAAGAAACGGGAAAGACTGTAGTCCAAGATAAAAAAATTGGAGGACCTCTTAACCCGACGAGAACAGACAGAACAGACCATTTTCTTGAATGAACCTGCAGACATAGACTTCTATAATCCTCATAAAGGACTTGATTTTGAAAATCCCTGTAAGTTAAAGCAAGGCATAACAAATGCACCTTATCTAGATGATCTTAAATACATGCAGGTAGGTTGTTTAACAAATCTCATGCCTTTTGTCAGTGAAGATGAGTCACAAACATGCAATAAAGCTCAAATATCATTTGATTATACATAGTTAAATGATAGCTATACAGAAAGAAAATGTTCTGCAATAACTGAATTTGAATCAGATTTTCCTCGTCCAATCCAATGAGATACCTCAGAAGAATCAACAAGTGAGACACAGATGAGTACATATGCATCAGGGTATATGCCTGAATGCATAAAGAAAATTAGTGATCTACACTCCACTCTCAAAAGAGAGAGAAAGTCCTTTTATGATGAAAGGTAGACACTTCTCGAGAAAATCTCTAAATTTAAAGAAAAATTAAGACTACAATCACTTACATATACCTTGATTTCTAATGATAAAATTTCTTGTGCTAATGCCTTGAAATTCTCAGGACCCACAAAAGAACCATTGAAAGGACAAGTCTGGGTTAGGAAAGAAGACCTTTTGAAGGAGAATCATGATTTTAAAGAACCTTTTGTTATGATTATTTTCCTTCCAAAAGCTTTGTACCTTCTTCATTTTCTCATGTATGGCAAAACTCATCTTTACATTCGAAAAATCATTTTCCCAAGCATGATCGTTTCTACAAACAAGCTCCCAAAACAATTTCAAAAGACACGCTTTCAAAGAAAAAGAATCGATCAAAAACCAAATCTATCAAACAACCTGCAAAACATGACATGACTCAAAAACGTACTTCTAATGATAAGACAAAGGGAGATCCAGTCACACAAAAATGGGTTCCAAAGCTTAAGACTGAGAAAACCCAAACCCAAGCCCTAGAAACGATTAGTAACTCTGCGCATGATATTAAGTCTCCCACTGACAGTGATAAATCTTGGCTAGGTAGAGAGTCTACACGGACTAACAAGCACAACAGAGGTGGACCCATTTTTAAATGGGTACCTAAAACCCTCTAGTTCTATTTTGCAGGCACGCATGTGTGGTATTTAGATTCAGGTTGCTCCACACACATGACCGGGAAGAAGGGATTATTGAGTAACTACGTTGATAGGCCGGGTGGGCAAAAATCTTTTATTCGCGAATTCACTTCACGTACTTTGTCTCTTAACCAAGTTCGCGAATTCGTCAAATTATCATCTTCAGCTCACGACATCAGTGTAAAGATCAATTCGCGAACTGGTTAGTGGGCCCTCTCTAAAATTACACGGCCCAACTTCAACTTCAGCTTCAAACTTTCGGCCCGCGAAGCTTTTCTAACTTACCTAATTCGCGAATTGAATTCACTTATCCGAATTCGCCAAAAAATACCCAAATTGTCACTCTCTTCTTCGGAATCGCATTCATCAAACTTTCCAGATCTTACTGTCTCGTTGTTTTACTGTGGTTTTTTCATTCAAAATCGTTTTCCCACACACACACGAATCAATCTGTGGTAAGGAACAACTCGTTGATCATTCTTACGGTTTCTGTTTTCACTTGTAGGTGTGAATCTTCGAAGAACAGGTTTTGTGTGGTTTTATTTAAAAAGAAACGATTAAAACGAGCTTTAGTGTTTGAAGATTTCTTGTAACAGGCTCGTCTTCTTCATTTTGGATTTGAAAACCTGAGTTTTTCGTCTAACAGTGTTTATAAAGGAATTTTTTTGGGGTTCGCGACTCGTTTTTAAATTAAAGCATTCTTTATCTTTCAAACTCTACTTCGCGAGTCCTAAATGTGTTTCACGGGTCCAAGTTCATTATTGACATTTTCAATTCGTGAATCGACTTTTTCAATTTTGACCCTCAGCTTTGCGAATTCGACTTCGCGATCCCGTGGATCCACGATTCGAAACTTCGCGAACTCGTAGACTTTCACTCACTTACGTTGGCTTAAGTCAATCCGCAACCCTCGGTCTCACAGTTTCGCGAACCTCAGCATTCGGGAATTGCCACTTTGCAAACCACAGCGTTCGCGAACTTCATTTCGCGAACTCTCACCCTCACAGACCCGCGAACCTCTTTCAAACCAACCCGCGATCCTCACTTAAGAAATTTTTTGAAAACTTACTTGAACTTTAAATGGGCCGAGAACTTATTCTCACAAGAACGATTTTCATTCTAGTCTACACTATTCACAGCACAAAGCATTTAATTGTCATCACGTTACTATTCTAATCGCGTTTTCTTTCGTGTTGCAGTTTCGGCAGAAATTCCCAGTGTCCGACAAAAAAAAAGCAAAAAAAAAAGCCCCAAAACAAAGAAAAAGAAAAATAACAAAAAATGACAACACCTGCGGATCTTGTCTACCCAACCTTGAAGTGGATAGCGACCAAAGACAATAACTTCCAACTCGACCTGAACACATTCAAGTGCAAGGACGAGATCATCCTATCCATTATGAGGAACCACCACCTAGGGTCTGCCTTCTCGTTGTCGGCCTAAGTCCCTAAATCAACATTAAACAAAACACTCTCAAAAGCCAGTACGACCTATCCAAATTGCACTCAAAATTACGCCTTAACTCCGCATGTTCCTCAGTCTCATTGTCTTGCTGCTGCAACCAGTTCATCCGTGCTAGTGAGAATGCTGAAAATGAGTTGATATTCAACGAGTAAGCTGTAGATCTTTGATATTTTGAATTGATTCGAGTCTTGTCTATTTATAGGCATAATTTGAACAATAACATCATTATTGCTCCGACAAACATAATCAATGATACAAACGAATTTTTGACTTGAGGGTTCATCGCCGCGAAATAAACCGTTGTTTTCTTCGTCGATTTTTGGATTTTGCCTCAGACAAATTGGTTTTGAAAAACTCGTCGATTTGATATTATCGCTGTTTGATTGAGTTAAGTTGATGTTATGAGGCTAAATTTTGAAATTCTATGTTTGAGATCTGTAGAAAATTTTGCATTTATTAGTTTAAGGGAGATTCTGGAACCTGAATTTATCTGCCCAATACCTAATTCGCGAATCCTCAATTTCAAGTTTCCAAAATCTTTTATTCGCGAATTCACTTCACGTACTTTGTCTCTTAACCAAGTTCGCGAATTCGTCAAATTATCATCTTCAGTTCACGACATCAGTGTAAAGATCAATTCGCGAACTGGTTAGTGGGCCCTCTCTAAAATTACACGGCCCAACTTCAACTTCAGCTTCAAACTTTCGGCCCGCGAAGCTTTTCTAACTTACCTAATTCGCGAATTGAATTCACTTATCCGAATTCGCCAAAAAATTCCTAAATTGTCACTCTCTTCTTCGAGAATCGCATTCGTCAAACTTCCCAGATCTTACTGTCTCGTTGTTTTACTGTGGTTTTTCGTACAAAATCGTTCTCCCACACACACACGAATCAATCTGTGGTAAGGAACAACTCGTTCATCCTTCTTAACTGTCTCGTTGTTTTACTGTGGTTTTCGTTCAAAATCGTTCTCCCACACAAACACGAATCAATCTGTGGTAAGGAACAACTCGTTCATCCTTCTTACGGTTTCTGTTTTCACTTCCAGGTGTGAATCTTCGAAGAACAGGTTTTGTGTGGTTTTATTTCAAAAGAAACGATTAAAACGAGCTTTAGTGTTTGAAGATTTCTTATAACAGGCTCGTCTTCTTCATTTTGGATTTGAAAATCTGAGTTTTTCGTCTAACAGTGTTTATAAAGGAATTTTTTTGGGGTTTGTAGAGTATACTTTTAGAATTGTGCTTGATTTCATTAGTTGTCCTTGTAATTAGGGGCTTTTCTTATATTTGTCGTTAGATTAGGACTAGTTAGATATTTATACCAAGTGTGTTCGGTATAAATACTTTGTGAACAATCGCAATCAATAGAGAAAGTTTTGGAAATTGATCCGAAAGGCTTGAAATTCAATTTCTAGAGAGAGAAACAACAGTAACTTTCTCACTCTACTCGAATTCTCTCTCTCGTTCTTAATTAGAGTTTTTCGATCGAATCTTAATGTCAATCGTTATCATCGAATTACTTAGAATTCATGCCTAGGATCATAGAGTTGTTAATCGTAGGACCTAACAATTGGTAGCAGAGCCAATTCGTTCTGTTTTGAATCAAAAATTGTTAGATTCGGATCGAAAATTTAATTATGTTCACTGTTCATCGAAGAACAGTTTGGCGCGAAATCTGTTTTCGATCTAATAGCATAATTCTGTGCCTAATTGACTTGAATTTGATGTTTCTGTGCTCGTTTAAGAATTAGATCATGATTGCGATCACTTCTGTAGCTGTTTGAACTTCGATTTGAGGATTAAATCGATTATGTGATTTACTGTTCACGAAGACATGAAGAACACGTTCTGATTTTGATCAAAATTCGACATACTTTGCTTCATAACGTGTTTAATTGCTTGTTCGTGCGTTGTTAATTAATGATTGCGAGCAATTACCTGAAATTTCAATGTCTAATTCCTTGTTTTTGCTTGAATCTGTGTTAATCGTATTCTGTGATTTTTGTCGTTCGTTCTAATTTTTCTCGCTAGGTTTTGCGATCGGATTAATTTCTCGATCGAAAAACTTGGCGCGATAATTTTTCTCGATCAGAATACGAAGTCGGTGCTAAAATTGTCAACACTAGAAACGATTTTAGTTAGAAATATTTCTCGAGCATTATTCAGCGAAAATCTTTTTCGAGGGAGACCAATTTTGACTTTGCACGCGTAAAAACTCTCTCTCGAGAAACATTTTCGGTCAAACATTTGAAGTTTGACCAAGCTAAAAATAATTTACACGCGAGAAACTTTTCTTGTCAACAGATTTATTTTGACTTGTCGAGAAACTTACCAACGTACTGTTTCTTTACGATCGAAATAAATTCACGAGAAATTTTTCTCGACCGAACGATTTTGGGCAATTTATTTCGCTCGAAAAATATTTCGCTGACAGACTTTCTCGCACGAGAACAGTACACAGTACATTCTATTTCAACGAAATTATTTTCGATCAAACTTTAAAGATTGAATCGAAATTAATTCTCGAACTATTTTTCGAATCAAACGCTACTAACGAACTTTGTCACTTGTGAAGCACATTACATCATCTTCAAAAGTTCAAAACACTTAATGAAGATCCTTCAACAACTCAACAAATGGATGCATACTCGCTCGGAAATGACAACCGTCCACCGATTTTGCAACGAGGCGAATACTCCGTTTGGAGAAGCCGCTTCCTAAATTTCATCGCTTTAAAAGATCAGGCCGAGAATCTACTGCAGTCACTCGAACAGGGACCAGCACAATTCTGGGTTCATGCACTCGGTGATGAAACGGCCACTCCTGCAATTCCTCCTACTAGGCGACTTAAGGAGCCTAGGGAGTACACAATCGAGGAGATGGCTCGAGCTAAGGCTGATCTAGTAGCCATGAACACCCTCATGCAGGGCATCCCCAACGACATATACCGACAGATTGATAGTCTTTCATCGGCCAAAGGAATGTGGGATGAACTGCATAGGATGATGCAGAGGACGGAAGTTGGCATAAAGGCCAAAAGGCGAACATTCTCACCGCTTACGACTCCTTCAAAGCAAAGCATGAGGAGAGTCTATACGAGATCTACCAAAGATACCTCACTCTTCTCAACGAGATGAGGAAGATAGAGATCATGAAGACCAACATGGAGACAAATATCAGATTTCTATCTTCTCTGCCCGCGGAATGGAAGAAAATATCCACTCAGATTCGACAAAACAAAGATCTAGAGGAGTTGTCCATGCCGTGTTTGACAATCTGGCACAGCATGAGGATGATATAAGCGAGATTCTCAAGGAGCAGAAAGGCAAACAGAACGAAGACACTGTTGCCTTAGTCTCGGAGAAAAGGAGCTCAAGATCAAGAAAGGAAAAGACCATTAGACCTCCTTCACCTTCAGAGTCGGAAGAAGAGTCGGACTCCGACGTTAAGCCAAATCTGAAAGCACTAGGAAAGCAGTTAGCTCTCATAGGACAATTGATGAGCAAGAAGTACTTCAAGAAGAAGTCGTCAACCTCAGCCAACCGACTTCGGACTACAAGCTCTAAAAACAAAGAACGTGCACCAGAGAGCTCCGATGTCAAGAATCCTAAAGAGGCTAACAAGTGCTTCAACTGTGGCAAGCCAGGTCACTTCGCCAGAGAGTGCACTCTTCCGAAGAAGAGAGATGCCAACTACTATTCCAGGAAGCTCCAATTGACGAAACAGAAGGAAGCTGGAATAGCTCTCATGGCCGAACAAGACCAATGGTTGAGGAAACATCGAGTTCTGAAGAAGAGAATTTAGCCCTCATGGCCCGTCTCGACAATGAATTAGACGCCGAAACCGCAAATCAAACGGACGACGAGAAAGCATCCACCTCTTCACAAGAGGTAGACCTCCCTTCCACATTATTGACCATGTTAGAATCGTATAAAATAGAATACGCTAACATGAAACATGAGCAGAAATGTATAAAGGAAGTAGAAGACAAATTGTCTAGGTCTAAAGAAAAAATCACTAGTCTCGAATCCGAACTTAGAAGCTCCCATACGAAGATAGAAGAACTCACTAAGAGCTTACATTCTAGGGAGACTAGTTCCTCTAAGACAGAGCAGTATAGTGTGAAGATTAAAGAATTGGAGGATAGGCTAGCAAATAACTACAATTGTTTGGTTAGGAATCTCAATGAGAAAGCCACCCTCAATTGTAGTATAACCGAAGCTACCACTATGATTACTAACATAGAAGCCCAATTAGAAGAATCAAATGCAAAAGTTAGTAAACTTGGTGTAGAATTAGATGCTTGTCAAGTCTCCAAAATTACAATAGAAAATAACTATGCATTGTTAGGGGAAGAACGAAAGAAGTTATATACTAAGGTTAAAAAGTTAGAAGATCTTCTTGTTAGAAGGGGACAGACTGAACAGACAATATTCTTAAATCAACCCATGGACTTAGAATTTTATTATTATAAATTTGGCTTAGGCTTTGAGAACCCACGGTGTCTGTCGAAAGTTGATTGTAAGCAACTTTACGACATTCAATACATGGGCTTAGGATTAACAGATCTTATGGTTTTTACTAATGCTAAAGAAATAGATGCTTTAGAAGAAACCAAAAGAAAAGCCAAGACTAGGGTTGAAATTCCCTTATCCTACACAGAATTGAATCAAAGCTACAACATTAGGGACCTTCCCAAAGGTTGGAGTCTTGAATCAATAGAACTACCTGAAGATCTTTCCATTAAAGAAGAAGCACAAAATCATCATTCTGAAAATTCTCTCTATATACCCCCTATTGTTAGGAAAATAGAGGAGTTAAGATGCTCATTAGAATTAGAACGAGAGAATTTTGAAGCTGAAAAGAAAAAGTTCCTAAAAGAGATTGAGAATCTCAAAGCTTCTTCAACATCCCAAGCTAAATCACACGCTATTCCAAAAAGCGTGAAAATTGAAAAAGCGCCTTCAGTAGATCATAAACGTATTATTAGAAGTGCTAAGCCTAACACTATTTCACCTACGTCTACAGGGAGCGTAGGACCAGCACTAGATACGAAGGCGTAGGTGTCTAGAATAAAAATAGAGAAGGAGTCAATAGATTCGAATGTTTCCAATATCGTTTCTCCTTCTGCAAAAATAAAAGACACTCGGAAAAATAAAAGAGTCATTTCCTCATTTCAAATAATTGCTTCTACACACTCCCTCAAACCAATCACATTTAGAAGCACTAATTTCGAAATAGGCTCCACATTGAAAACAAAAGTTAATCATTCTGAAACAAATGCCACTAGGAAAACTCGTAGGAAAAAGATCCAGCCATAAAGAAAGCTTATGGCGCCATACATGACTGTCCTCACCTAAGGTATCCCGTAGAGATTAAATCCCCAAGCACCTTAGGAGACTATCACAAGAAAAGATCTTTTCCTCGATCAAACCTACCAAAGCATTTGTACGTGCTGAAATTAATCTTCCCTGCAAGGTTCAACCCAAATGGATTCCTAAATCTTCGCCTAGGACGACGAAAGCCGAAACGGCCAAGTCAACTAAAGAAGCAGCACCCAAACCCACTTCTCCAAAAGTGAAATGGGTTGTCAAGACTCCCTCAAGTAAAAATTTAGGAACTATATCTGAACCTGAAATCATATCTGCTAATCTGAGAGGACCCATGTTTAAATGGGTACCTAAAGCTCTCTAAATTGTTTTTGCAGATCCATCATGTGTGGTACCTCGATTCTGGTTGCTCCACACACATGACGGGAAATCAAGAACTGTTGAGCAACTACAAAGACCATCCTAACGGAAAAGTCAGGTTTGGAAACAACGATTCAGCCCCGATTCTAGGACGTGGGGATATCATTTTGAAGAATCTGACTATAAAAGATGTCTCATACGTCGAAGGCCTCCGCCATAACGTGTTCAGCATAGGCCAGTTCTGTGACAAAGGGTTCCTGGTGGTCTTTCATGCTGACCGGTGCAGAATTTTGGATAGTCAGGACACAGAACTCCTCTACGGACTTCGGAAATCCAATCTTTACACGATCAACCTGACATCCGTGCGGTCCTCGATAGCTGTCTGCCTCATCTCTCAGACTGTAATTCAGAGGAACAGCTTATGGCATCAACGCATGTCTCATCTCAACCTCAAAGCTCTTCAACATCTCTCAAAGAAAAAGTTGGTTCATGGTCTTCCAACTATACCTTTACAAAAAGAGCATCAATGTTCGGGGTGCCAATTAGGAAAAATGAAGCGAGCATCTCATCATATCAAACAAGTGGCCTCTACTTCACGTCCTCTGGAACTGCTACATATGGACCTCTGTGGCCCGATGAAGACACAGAGTATTAATGGACGCAAATATCTACTGGACATAATCGATGACTACTCTCGCTACACTTGGACAAGGTTTCTCCGAACAAAAGATGAGGCAGTGGACTTGATCATCAATTTCGTGAACACAACTCAAAATTTGCTGCAGCAGACTATCCAAGTCATTCGAACAGACAATGGCACTGAGTTCAAGAACAGATGTCTCAGTAATTTTTATCAGAAACTTGGGATAAGTCAACAATTTTCAGCCGCCAAGACTCCTCAACAAAATGGGGTAGTCGAACGAAAGAACAGAACACTAGTGGAAGCCGCGCGTTCGATGCTCATACATTCTGGACTTCCACATTTTCTTTGGGTGGAAGCAGTAAATACTGCATGTTTCACTCAAAATAGAACGGTGATTCACAAGCGCTTCGACAAGACTCCGTACGAAATTATCAACAAATGAGTACCCAACATTTCATTCTTTAAAGTCTTCCGGTGCAAATGCTTTGTGGCGAACGACCGAGAGAACGTGCTAAGTTCGACCCTAAAGCATTCGAAGCCACTTTCGTCGGGTATCAACCTCGAAAGCGTACCGAGTATACATCAAGTCCAACCACACAATCAAAGAAAGCTACAACGTCACTTTCCACGAAGTGGCGGAGATGGCTTCTGGTCAAGTCAGTCCAGGACCCGTGCTTAACCCGATGGCTCCTGCACACCTCAGTTCAGGACCCATACTCAACCCGATAGCTTCTGAATATGACAGTTCAGAACCTGTTTTCACTGGTGTGTTGGCACAAAACCAACAGAAGAAGGCAACAACTCCGAATTCAACGTCAGAAGAAGCTATGAGACTTGCATTAGACGATTTGGACTCTCTCTTCGAGCCAGTATATCGGTCACAAAATGCTACACCTATAGTGGATTTTTCACCTGAAGAGGCCGATGTACCAAGCTCTTCAACATTCCTACTTCAACCGATTCAGACTTGCCTCATAATAATGAAGAAACTACCGTGGGTGTTGAGGAAGAATCATCAGAGTCGCTCTCTCCAAGTGCTGATTTGGAACTTCCTCACACAAATGAACAACCGGAGAACTTTGAAAATCTAGACCCACAAACGGCTGAGGCATCGCCTTCAGCATTCCCAAATGAGCGCAAGTGGACTAGAGCTCACCTGGTTGATCAGATAATTGGCGAGCCCTCAAGCGGAGTAAGGACACGTCAACACAGTCTCTTCAGCTGCTTCTTAAGCCAAAACGAACCTACCAAGGTAGCAGACGCACTTCAAGACCCGGATTGGGTAATAGCAATGCATGATGAAATTCATCAATTTGAACGTCTTAAAGTGTGGACCTTAGTACCACGCCCGCATGGGAAAACAATTGTCGGAACTAAATGGGTATTCAAAAACAAGAAAAATGAAGATGGTGAAGTGATCTGGAACAAACCAAGGCTAGTTGCGAAGGGATACAATCAACAGGAAGGCATCGACTACGACGAGACTTATGCTCCTGTTGCCCGAATCGAAGCTATCTGCCTTTCCTGGCTTATGCGGCTCACAAAGATTTCAAAGTCTATCAGATGGATGTTAAAACCGCCTTTCTCAACGGGGTGTTAAAAGAAGAAGTCTATGTAGCTCAGCCGGAAGGCTTCATTGATCAAGAATTTCCCGATCACGTCTATCGATTGGACAAAGCTCTCTATGGACTAAAACAAGCCCCACGTGCTTGGTACGATGTCCTGAGTGAATTCCTCATAAAGTCTGGATTCATACGAGGAACGATATACACAGCCCTCTTCATCAAATGGCAAGACAAAGATGTGATGGTCGTCCAAGTTTACGTCGACGACATCATCTTCGAATCAACAAATCCTCGGCTCTGCACGAAGCTCGGAGATCTCATGAAAAGCAAATTCGGGATGAGTCACATGGGAGAGATGCAGTTCTTCTTAGGACTTCAAGTCAGGCAGCTCGATGATTGAACTTTCATCAGTCAGACAAAATACATCAAGGATATTCTGAAGAAATTCCATCAAGATCAGAGCAAGCCTCTCAGCACTCCTATGTCACCAAGCTGCAAGTTGGATGCCGATCCCTCTGGTAAATCGTCGACATCACACTGTATTGCAGCATCATTGGATCTCTTCTATACCTCACTTCAAGCCGGCCGGATATCATGTTTGCCACCTGCTTATGTGCCCGTTTTCAAATCGATCCGAAAGAATCCCATATGCTCGCGGTTAAAAGGATTTTGCGCTACCTTAAGGGCACCTCTACCCTTGGACTATGGTATCCAAAGGGTACGAACTTCAAACTTATCGGCTATACTGACGCTGATTATGCAGGTTGCCGAATGGACAGGAAAAGCACGTCCGGTGGCGCTCAATTTCTAGGCGAAAAGCTGGTCTGCTGGTCATCCAAAAAGTAGAACTGTGTGTCATCTTCGACGGCCGAAGCGGAATACATGGCATCCGCCAGTTGTTGCTCCCAGATGCTGTGGATGCGGACTCAGCTTCGCGACTATGGGTACAATTTAAATAATATACCCATATATAGTGACAGTCAAAGTGCCATCGCTATTACTTGCAATCCCGTTCATCACTCACGCACCAAACACATAGACATTAGATATCACTTTATTAAAGATCATGTAGAAAAAGGCATCATAGATATGTATTTCGTGAACACGGAGTACCAACTAACTGACATTTTCACCAAGGCATTGGATGAAAAACAATTTCAATTCCTTGTCGGAAAATTAGGCATGTTGAATCTTCTATAATATGTGCTTTACCTGATCTTCTGGGCTATCACATGTTCTATTCTATGTGTTTCTATGCTAATTTGCCATATCCTGCGTGATAATAATAAAAAAAATAATACAAAAATAATAATAATAAAATTTTTTTATATACATATACCTATAATATTTGGGGAATGACGAAATCCTTTAGGCTGCTTTGATCTAAAGTCACTTAGAATTTTGCCCCGACTAGCGATCGATTTAATTGCTTAATTTTGTCAGTCTATTCTTGTGTCTAACGGTCATTAGGTTGCTCCACTAGACACAAAGCCACTATATATAAATGAGGATTCAAGCCTTGTTTTTTTCTTTCTTTGGATCTAGTTCTAGAGCGAGTCACACATCAATTACTTGTCTTAACTAGTGATTCTTGGCTTCATACTCACCTTGCCGTAGATCGTTAGGAAAATGATAAGGGCGCTTAGGTTATTCCTCACTCGGCCTTATAAATTTTTTTTCCTCAAGATTAGCCCTTAGTCATCCACTTTGCGCCTTCTCCGATGTCCTTTTCTTCATTTGAATCCCATTCCCAGCCTTCAACCGTATTCTATACGCTTCGGATGGTTGTTCAGACAAGAAAAGGAGGGGGAGTAAATAAAGAGGATGATGACAAAAGAAGGCATTGCTCAACGCGCAAAAATCAGACCAAAGGAACCTGCCTTCCGACTATCTCTTAGAAGGTGGCATGGATCCTGCTGTAAACTTCTCCGTCGATAATCTCGTATGCTCGTCAGAACGATTGGAAAGAGGAGCACCACGAAGTGAACTTCTCCAACGATAATCCGGTCTTATATCGGGAAACGAGAAGAGGAGCGCAACCATGGGTACGAATTCCATAACCGTGAATTTTTCCAAAAAGATAATCTCTGAAACCTCTCTATGGATTAAGAGAAGAGGAGCACGGTATCGGCCCGAAAACCAACAAGAAGAACTTCGCCTACGATAATCTCCTATAGCCTCGTGGAGAAGCGGAGCTTCAGCTTGAGCATAGCATAAAAAGGGATAGTTCTTAAAAGAAAAAGAGGGAGAAAAGATTGAAAAAAAAAGGAGACGGACGTAGAAATGGAAGATGACGAAGAGATAAGCTCACTTTCCTCCAAATTCCTTCCCTCCTAAGTCCTAGCCAAACTATAACCCTTAAAACCCTTTGATTCCAATCGACGGTCTCTCGCTTAGGTGAAATGATTAAAAATGCCTTGATCACAGGTAAATTGACTTATAATTGCTTGTGTTGACTTGAGTGATATAAATATAATAAAAAGCCCAAGACAGAAAATTTGAGTGCAAGAGCGAACCTAGTAAGAGTTGTCGAAATGGACCAGTCTATGAACTTAGGACTATAGTTTGACGACATGACTTTACGGCATTTTCATCTTTCAAATGTCTCGTAAAATTTTAGGTGTGACGATTGATCGAAGCAAAATAATCTGACCCCATACTATAATATTAGTAATATAATAAATAAAAAAAATCCGTGAAAGGAAAAATTTCGCACATTCTGACATGAAATATTATGTTTCATATGCGTTGAATTGAATAAATGCGAATTTATTTTGTAATCGCACATTCTAAATGTAATTTTAGATTGCATTGGTACTGAATTTTTAAATGCGATAAATTTTTCATTGCTTTTACCCTCACGCAGTATCTTAAGTACATGTTTTGGGGACCATGTACATGTGCTTACTAGGTAAATTTGTGTGTTATATGCTCGTGACTTGAATTGATTTCATATGCTTGCATGTTAAGTCATTTCTTGCGCATTATTTGAGGGGGAGCAAGTATAAAAATCGTGCATTAGCTCCAAATATCTTTGACGTTTTTCTCTAAGTATTTCAGATTTCTTCAAATAAATTTAATGGAGTGAGACGTAGACACTACAAGACAAGGAGCTATTGTCACAGACCATATATTTCAAAGGAAAACATGCCAAAAATAATTGTTGATTAACTCTATTATTTCTAACGTTTGTTTTCTCTCTAAGTGGTACAGATTTTTTTTGCCAAGGGAGTTAGACGTTACTACACAGAAAATCCAGGGAGTTAATTGCATTTATTTTAATTCTGAGGGGGAGCTTTACAAATGTGATTTTATTTGAAATAGGGGTCAATCTGAAAAGTTTAGAAGTACTTACTATCGAGAAGCTGAGCATAAGAATTAATTTGCGATCATAAGTTTCTCGATTGAAAACAGTGTTGGGAACGATTTTGATTAGCCGCGATAATTTGCGATCGAGAAATTGAATTGAAGAGCAATTTTCGAATCACAAATTTCTCGAGCGCAAATAGTAATGGGCCTGATCCATTTAATCGCAAAATGTCAAATCGCAAATCCAACATTGACTTACAGCGAATTAATAAAAGTTCACCTTTTTGTCAGTCGAAAAACTTTTTCTCACGCAACCCTAAATTGCAAAAATTTCTCTCGCGAAAAACTTTCACAGACAGTTCAAATTTCTCAAAAAATCTTTCGATTTTCAACACGAAATTGTCAGTTTAAGGTAGAAATGAGAATCTGTTGACATTTGCGTGTGATTTAACTTCGTTAGCATCTGCATTTTGTAGTTTTTCGCATGATTTATATTAGTTTCTCGACTGTTCTTCACAACTGAGAAAATCGTATACTATTTTATAGTGTTTTAGGCATGATTTTGAATCCTTATATGAAGTTAATGTCTGCACTTAATATAGTTTCGATGTTCTTGATGAATCTGGTAGTATAAATCTTCGGAAAATCTGCATCTTCGACTCTGATTTGAGTTTAGATAAAACTGGGCATTTGAATGTTTAAAGCCATCGAAGAACTTTGACGATCGCAAACAGACTTAATTGAATTCCAATTCAATTGAGATACTGTTTGTGTCGAATTAGTTCTCGATCGATAAAATTTTGACTTAGTCGCTAAGATAGAAGATTTTACCCGAAAAATCACTTACCACCGAGAAATCTAATTAGGATTTTCTGCGAGCGAAAAACTTAGGCGCTGAATAGACAATTTAGATGCAACTTAGATCGAGCGCAAAACTTACTATCGCAAAATAGAATTTTCGATTTCATTTTATTTCGGTCGCAAGAAAAAAAATTTAGCAGCGAAAAATTAATTTTTCAACGCTTAATTTTTCGATCGTAAAATTCGCCGCTAAGGATTGAATTGATTGAAAAATTTCTCGACGGTTGACTTAGTCTTTCGTTGACTAATTTCTCGATTGAAAAATATTGCAGCGAAAATTTTTACTTAGGATCGAAAATCACTTATCGCTCGACATATTTCAAATCGAAAAATTTTATTCAATTGAGGAAAATTTCTCGATAGTAAATTTACCTGAGATATAATTTCTCAATCGTAAATTTACGCGGAATTTTTCTCGATCGTAAAATTGATCGGCTACAGTCTCACGATTTCAATTTCAACACTTAGAAGTTTTTTTTCTAAGTCCTTTACATTGTAGCTATCATTAGCGAATAGAATTTTTCTCGATCGCAAAATTAAACGGAGTTATTGCAATTAAAATCAATGCATAAGGAAATCAATTTGACACAAATATTTTCGAGCGAAAAATTTCTCGGCATGAACAGTGACTCCTTTTCACGATTCAACACTTAGAAAAATCGAACTCCTTTTCACGCATTACATGTTTAATTCGAAATTACAATCATGCCATTACGTTTTTTTAACAAGAATCCTATGTGCATATCTTATGATTTCAATTCAAAATTCATCAAAACATGTCATGACTTGATACAATATTATAGTTTGATGAACTTAAATTCCTTTTCGACTAATATCAAAAATTATGAACTAATGATTTGTTATATTTCTTATTTTTTTTCAGATGGATCGCTATCCAACATATAATCACATATTGGAGAAGTCCTTAAACATCAATGTCCACGACACGAACTTCCAATTGGACCTGGCCACCTTCCGGTGTCCAGACGACATTATCGTGTCAATCCTTCAAGGCCATCCACTATGGCATGGACTTACCGTGACGGCATCAGTGCCGATGGTCTACCTCCAGCAGTTTTGGGGGATGATCAAGAGCATCATCTTCGATGGGGGATACCATTTCATGACGGTTGTAGGGACGAGGCACATCTGCATGGGTAAGAACGAGTTCAGAGCTCTACTTGACCTCCCTCACAGCCAAAACTACGACCCCCTCCCATCAGATGAAGAACTGGTGGCTGATTTCCTTCAAATGGGTTACCGTCCACCGCTCACCAAGCTCGCTCAGGTTCAGAGCAACGGTATCCCTCACCCATGGAAGACACTGTTCGGGATCGTGAACAAGTGTCTATCTCCGAAGCACGCCGGCTTCGACAAAGGCAACGGCCACATACTCCGGATTTTTCACGGAGTCGTGTTCTCACGAAATTACGATTTCGCCGAGCTGATCTGGAACGACCTTGCAGAACAGATCAGACAAAAGGAGAACAAGCGGTCCAAGAACGTGCCGTACGCGAGATGGTTCTCCGTCATCATCCGCTAACACATGGAGATGTACGCGCAGAACATTCCTCGCCTGCCATCGGGAGGAATCAGCCGCCCCGGCTCAAGTTCTTCCACAACCCAAGGCTGGTAGACCTAACTTAGCCTTCCATGCCATTCCACTCCACCTGCTACGTCTCGCCGACCCCCAGGGAGACGTGTATCGAACTTACTGCCGGGAGAATCACCTCACCGAGGAGATGATTAGAGGGCCCCCGACAGATCTTGGAGTTAGCCCTCCCCAACCGCAACAACACCAAAGCCCAGAGGCCATGTTTATTGATGAAGTGGCCCAGGCCATGTTGATTGATGAAGTGGCCCTGGAGCTCGAGCAGGAGCCTCCAACTCAGGACGAACAGATTCCTGATGAAGATGCCACCTTGATAGATGTTGTGGCCGCTGAGTTGGAACAAGAGGCTCCAACAATGCTTCAAGTGGAAGTGCCCGTTCATGTTGGCATGCTCGAAGAAACCATTGAGGAGGTTCTTCAACCAGTAGCACAGCCCGAAGTCGAAATGGGGCAAAGCTCTATTCCACCGGTGACGAATCAGGCACCGGAGGACGTCGATCGTGTCCTCACTCCTCACACGGCCACCCCGTCTGACACGGATTCTGATGCGAAAATAAGCCTGATAAGGAGGACTCTCAGGAGACTTAGCATTCAGCTGGAGTCCCTCTTCCCGGCCGTCACCAACGCAACAGATACTACGCTGACCACATCTACAAGTGTTGTTGGCGCTTCTTCGCTCAATCTTGAGCCGCAACCAATTCTCGTGGTGTCTGGTTCGCAGGCGCAACCCGAGCCTGCCACAATGCCCATAGAGCCAAATCTTCAAGATTCGACTCAAGGATTGGGTGGAAGTCTCATACAGTCACAACCTCAAGTGACTGTGAGCCAACCTGAAGAGTCGGTGTCTACTCAAGGGTTGATAACAGGCGACATCAGTCGTCCTGGTCCATCCAAGGAGGCGTCCGCACCGTTTGTGACGAACGACCAATTCCAAGCCGCTCTCTCCGCTGCTGTTCAATCGATTGAAGACAAAATAATGGAGAGAGTGTGTACTGCCATATAGACATCCCGCAGAGACATCGGGAAAGCATGTCTCCGAAGGCACCTCGTCACAACCCACCCTCACACCTCCACAACCCACACCCACCGACCCTTTAGCTAATTCATCCATCCTCATCAACCCATACACCATACCCATAACCGAGCTCCACGACATTCTACTCTCCCGACTGATCGGCCTCTCCAACCGGTCGCCTCAAGAAGAGTCTCTGTACAGGCGATTGGTGGATCATCCTGAGCCACCTACTGACACTTGCCGAGGCCAAGGCTCCCGCTCAAGACGCCGACATGACGACCTTGACGATCAGGATCCTCGTGAGGGGGTGAAGAGGCTAAGGACATCCACAAGTGGCCAAAGACAAGGCCCGGGCGCTACACAAACAAGCGCTGGAGCTGGTGAAACCCAAACCCAAATCCAAACACAAACCACCCACACCACGCACCGCACCGCCCACATCGACCCACCAACCTTTCACCTCAAGACGCCTCCGCCCACACCACCGATCTACTCAAGCCCCTTGCTTCCGGAAGAAGAAGCAAGTGCTGCGATGCTTGTAGCCCTAGCTGCTACCCAAGCTACTCCCTTAGTCGCTCCAGACCAACCGGGACCATCAGGACATGGCGTCAATCCACACGAAGTTCTAGACAGATACATCTTCGAAGGACAATGGATGACCCATTCCATGCCCGAGGAGCATCAAAGACAACGGCTTCAGGACGTTCGGCATTTTCTACAACAGGCATCAGTGGACCTCATAATCATAGAAGACGACGAACTTCAGGAAGGTGAAGACTACCGACGAGACATCCCAAGGCTATTAGAGTTAATGGCACAATGAGCGGCTTCCCCCACAAGGCAAATACCAGGGACCGTTCGGGTCGACACGCCGTGGGAAAATATTCAAATCGAAATCCCCTTCCTTGAAGAAGTTCGTGAACAAATCTGGAGGTCAACGGACAGGGTCAAGAAGCCGAATGAATTCGAGCTAAGAGGGATCTCTCACTGGGATCAGCAGAAGAGGATGACATATCTATGGATGCTGACCCAACTAGGACCTAACGTAAGGCTGGGGATGACTAAAGGACAAGTCAAGAACCATTATAAGAGTCTCTTCCCAATATGCCAACTTCTCAGTGTATACTGTGCAAAAGGAGGACTTCCAACACCTTACTACGTCATTGAAAGAGTGGACAGAACCGGAGAGGAACTAAGCGAGAGCGACCTACCGTACATCCCTGCTGATGATGTGTACAACCTCTACAAGCTGTACGTGGAGAAGTACAAAGGTCCTCAAGGCTTCATCAAGAAAGAAGGCCTCGAAGGGCTCTACCGGTTCATGATGCGTCAAGTCAAATACTTTGCCGCACACGACCTTCAGATGGCTCTGGAGAGCAACATGAAGAAGGTTAACATGACCGAACCACTCAACAAGGACCTGAGATCGAAGGGCTTCCAAGCAATCATGTACACATCAGCTCAGTCATAGGCATCACCTACAACAATCCAATTCCCAAGAAGACCAGGTTGATGCTGAAGACAGAGATTCATAAGTTTTGCGACGGAACGCTCAAGGTCATTAGACGGAATATCGAGCAGAGGTTGGAAGAAATCAACCGAGACACTATGCTGAGGATCCACAGGTTCGTGAGAGAACAGCCGCTCCTGATGGAATTGCTAGAAGACATCGAGGAGCGTCTGAAGCTTAGGGAGACGATAAGGGATTATGAGCATGCGCTGGGCTTGCGCAGATCGTACTATGCCCGACGAGGACAAATAGCGCGGAGACGCAATCAAGCACAAAGGGGGAGATTGTAGAGTTACTTTTAGAATTGTGCTTGATTTCATTAGTTGTCCTTGTAATTAGGGGCTTTTCTTATATTTGTCCTTAGATTAGGACTAGTTAGATATTTATACCAAGTGTGTCTGGTATAAATACTTTGTAAATAATCGCAATCAATAGAGAAAGTTTTGGAAATTGATCCGAAAGCCTTGCAATTCAATTTCTAGAGAGAGAAACAACAGTAACTTTCTCACTCTACTCGAATTCTCTCTCTCGTTCTTCATTAGAGTTTTTCGATCGAATCTTAATGTCAATCGGTATCATCGAGTTACTTAGAATTCATGCCTAGGATCATAGAGTTGTTAATCGTAGGACCTAACAGGGTTCGCGACTCGTTTTTAAATTAAAGCATTTTTTTTATCTTTCAAACTCTACTTCGCGAGTCCTAAATGTGTTTCACGGGTCCAAGTTCATTATTGACATTTTCAATTTGTGAATCGAGTTTTTCAATTTTGACCCTCAGCTTTGCGAATTCGACTTCGCAATCTCGTGGATTCACGATTCGAAACTTCGAGACTTTCACTCGCTTACGTTGACTTAAGTCAATCCGCGAACCCTTGGCTCACAGTTTCGCGAACCTCAGCATTCGCGAATTGCCTCTTTGCAAACCACAGCGTTCGCGAACTTCATTTCGCCAACTCTCACCCTCACAGACCCGCGAACCTCTTCCAAACCAACCCGCGATCCTCACTTAAAAAATTTTTTGAAAACTTACTTGAACGGGCCGAACAGTACTGGGCCGAGAACTTATTCTCACAAGAAAGATTTTCATTCTAGTCCACACTATTCACAACACAAAGCATTTAATTGTAATCACGTTACTATTCTAATCGCATTTTCTTTCGTGGTGCAGTTTCGCCAGAAATTCCCAGTGTCAGACAAAAAAAAAGCAAAAAAAAAATCCCAAAACAAAAAAAAAATACAAAAAATGACAACACCTGCGGATCTTGTGTACCCAGCCTCGAAGTCGATAGCGACCAAAGACAATAACTTGCAACTCGACCTGAACACATTCAAGTGCAAGGACGAGATCATCCTATCCATTATGAGGAACCACCACATTGGGTCTGCCTTCTCGGCGTCGGTCCAAGTCCCTACAGTCTACCTTCAACAATTCTAGGGTACAATGAAGACCAAAGTGGCTCAGGACAACAGCATCTACTACGAAGCCCAAATTGCGAACGAGACTGTCAGCATCACCAAGGAACTCATTTGAAGCATCCTCCGGCTGCCAAATCAACCCCAATATGAACCTGAGCCATCCGAGGATGAGCTCATTGCCGACATGATGAGGATGGGATATTACTCTCATATAGAGTTTGTATCTCGTTTTCAACAGTCAATGATCCCACATCCCTGGCGGACTCTCTTTGCACTTGTCAATAAGTGCTTCTCACCAAAGCACTCAGGTCACGATCGATGCAACATAACGATTCTCTGCATCTTTCACGTAATCGTGTTCCGAAAAAATTATGATTATGCCAAGCTAATCATATTGGACCTGGACGATCCAGTCATGGAGCGGACGAAGTCGAAGAAGCCACAGAACATGCCCTATCCCCGGTGGTTCACTGATAATCCACCATTTTATGACTACAACACCGGGGATACCACCAAGACCTGTAGAAGAAAACCACACCCCACCCAAACTGCGATATCTTCAGAAGGGAAAGACAGATGAGAAATACTCGCCCATAGCCATGCCCATTCCGCGCGACCTATTATCCCTTGCCAGAAATACAATGTCATCAACCCCATGACTCAGGAAAACCCACCCAAGTCTATCCCAGGGGTTAGCGCGAGTGTGAGAGAGAGATAGATCGGGGACCTGAGAGAACCCTCTGACCCAAAAGCAACATCACAACCACACCAATCATCCCCTCAACAAACCATCCCTGACCCACCAACCGAGGAATGAAAACAGGCAGAGCGGATCGAACAACCGCAAATAGTTGTTCCCAACACAACAATGACCGAAGCTTCTCAGTCAGAAATGGCCTGGTCAAACCCTAGGATAGAAGACGCCGAACCTGACCCAACGGCGCAAGCACAACCCGAACCCTACCATTCGGTTTGCCTCCCAACAAGCAAGTGTCTCAAAATCCACAGAACCCCCTCAAATCACCGACTCCTCGGCTCCTGTGTCAGAACCACTCAAAGATATCTCCATTCCCACGACACAGTCCGAGTCTCAGCCTGTCATACAAGCCTCAACGTCCATAGAAGTGCCTATAATTGAGGCCTTTCAAGGATTGGACGGAAGTCTCACAGATGATGACTTCAGTAACTCATCATCTAAGAGCCACCGTAGAGGACCTAGTCTTGTACGTGTGCCAACGAGAACTGGCCCCGGTGAAAGCTGCACACAAGCCCGTCCTCGTGACGAGGCCGTAACGACCCGAGCACCATCTCCTCGAGATGAGTCGCAAGGAGAGGTCGAAAGACCCAAGGAGACTGAAGTCCACCGGATTTCGATTGACGAGGGCCGCCCTGACTACGTTAGAGCGATAACGGCTAACCCTAGTGGCGCCGGTGCTACTCATACAGGTGTAACGATGTCGTATCTGGAAAACCGCCTATATGAGTTCTTAGAAACCGTCACCCTACCACGGGTTCAAGGACTAATTAGGGCTGCAGTCCAACCCAGCTCAACGGACAAAGGGAAAGCACCCATTATCAAACAGCCGCCGTCACGAACTCGCACGCTACCATCACCACCATTTTCGAACCAACCTGATCCGTATTCCATGCCCATAGTCCAGCTCTTCGACATAGTGGTTGGTCGACTTGTTCAACTCGACGTAGAGCGAAATCCAGAAGAAGACGAACTCTACCAGAAGCTGCTCGCAGGTGGACTTTTACCTCAACCCACATCCTGCTGCCAAGTAGGCCCCAGTCAGAAGCGTCGACATGACGATCCTGATGACCCGGAACATCATGAGAGGGAGAAGAGGCAGAGGACCACAGCAAGCAGTCATGGACAAGGACGCGGAGTGCTGATTTGAGAAGGCGGCTCTTCACGTTCATCCAATCCCCCACCACGACCACCAAGGTCCTCCGGAGTTAGACGAGCCTCGCCAGGGCCGAACCAGACAACTTCCCTTGGCGAAGTCGAGTCTGGCTCTTTGAGGACCTCCACCCAGTCAGTCCAAACAACCACAACCCCTCGTCCCAAAGATCCTCAAGTATACATCGACAAATACATCTTAGAAGAGGAGTAGCTGACGAGAACAGAGACAGAAGAAGAGTCCCGTGCAAGGATTGAAAGCGTTAGAAGTTTCTTGAGAGCAGCGGCATCAGACTTCTGTTTCATCGAGCGAGCAGAAGAGGAGCAAGGAGAAAATCCTGAAGCAAACCTTCCAGAACTTCCAGATCTTCTTCAACATCAAGTGCCCTAGAGATCGACACCCTGTTGTGATTTTTTAGAGACTCCTTGGAGAAACAAGAAGATCAAGGTGGCCTTTCTTGAAGATTGTTATCCAAGAATCTGGCGGAAGGAGGAAGAAATAAAGAGAACCAATGAGCTAAATCTTTGAGGCCTCGAGCATTTAAGAGGGACGTCCGAGGGTCTTCGCCATCAGATCATGCTCTGGGAAAGCTCAGGAAGATGTGGAATGACATCAGAACAATACAAGAAGCATCTCAGAGCTCAAAAGGCCATCTGTGACATCCAAAATATAGAGTGCGGCATAAGAAGATATATAGGCCATGTTTATGTGATCGAAAGGTACGACAGATCTATCGATAGATTTACAGAAGCCGATCTTCCTTTCTTTCCATTGGGGAACTGAACAAACTTTACAACTTGTATCGCAACAAATTCATCCTCGACACTCGCGAAAAACGGGAAGGATACAGAGCTATCAAAGAATGCATGCTGATGCAGATCAAGTACTACGCTTCACATGGCTTTCAAATGGCCTTGGAAAGCAATATGAGCAAAGTCAACGTGACGCAACCTGATAATAGGTACAAAGATCTTGATAAATTCCGAGAGGGTTACATCTTCCTTGAACCACAACCTGCACTCACTTACCTACAACGAACGAAAAATTAGATGTAGGCATTCTTATTAATAGAAGCCACCAAGTTCTCTGATGGAACGATGAAGATTATCCTTAACCAACTCAGGATAAGACAAGAGACGGCTCCTGATGATACAATACTTGAAGGTACAGAACTCGAAGAATAACCCGTTCGGGATAAATTCATCGGAGCAATCCTATATCGAATCGTTCTCAGAAATGACATCAGGCAATTTGAGACCGCTCTAGGATTCAGAAAGTCGAGCTCATAGGGAACCTCCACCTTCTTCTCGCTCGAAGAAGAAGAAGAAATGAAGACTTAGACGATAGGCTTCACTGTAATTTGGACACTTAGGGGAGAATGTTAAGAATATTTTACAAGTGTCCAAAATATTTATTCTAAGTCTTGTATTTCTTTATGATGTATTTAATGTGTTTTATTTTACTTAGTGGGTTGTAGTTGTAATGGGCTTGTTAGGGGCCCAATGGACTTAATACCTTTCCAAGGTATTTAAGCCTAAAACCCTAACAATTTTTTAATCTAAGTTTCCATTTATCAAACTTCACGTATTCAACACATAAACCTCATAGCACTATTTATAATATCAAACGAAGGTTAATCTGTTGAAGTGTTCTTGAATAATCTGGACTAATACTTTTCAATTGCTAAGTTCGACACTTTGATATATATCCTCAACGTTAAAGCTAACAAAACCCTTGTGAGAATAAGTGCTAAAGAGGGAGAGAACCTGAAAAGAAGAAAACGGAAGAAAGGCAATCGAGCATTTAATATCGAAAACTAAATTCTGAATTGAGGTATGGAAAGTACAACATATATATTCGGTTGTGCTTAATATATTTTAATATTAGATGTCTAACGTTATTTTAATATGGGGGTTAGAATAAGTTTTGGGAAGTTTCGTGACTTGATTATATGGTTAAATTGTCATACACAGTTTTCATGATTTCTTTGTTAGGATGAAATTCCAAATTTTCATAAATGGTTGAGTTAGTGCTTTGATGATGAGTTCTCGATGCTAGAACGATTATTGGAAATACTTAGATATTTGGTGTATATTACTACTGTCAAGGTTTGAAATCCTATTAGGTTTAAGACTAGTTTTTAGACTTAGGAAAAGATTTCTATATGAATGTGCACGTTTCGATATTTTAAGGATTTTCGATAATTAGGGTTCGAGAATTTTTAGACTTACGTGACTTAGCAAATATACTAATATAATAATATTTTTATGCCCAGAGGTTCGAAACGTTAGGGAATCGTCAGATTTCTTGACTAATTTTATGAGGAGGACAGGTAGGTGCATCATTCATCTACAATACGTAAACACATATGTGACTTGTGTGTTTTTATGTGACTCTGAGTTACGTGAATCACGTGTTTTACGTACGTCTCATGCGGATAATGTTTTATGTGTTATCAAGGTTATATGCATGGCATGTTCATATCACATCAGGTTGAGAGATGGTTTCCACCGTATTGAGACGGTGATGATTCGACGTATTGTTAGGTGGGGTAGATTGAGATAATTATGACTTATTAGGCTCACAGATTTTCTGGCGGAGACAGACGTCGATCTATCTACTCGGATGTGGTCGGTTCGAGGTGCATATCGCCAGACGGGGTACGGTACCACCCATTATATATATATATATATATATGGATACGGGTGTTATCGCCCACGATGTATGGATACGAGTGTAACCACCCATGATATATTGGATTCGGGTGTGAGCAAGTGACCACCCATGATATTTATTGCGCACGTGAGCCTAACCTTGGGCCCTGTATTGTGAAATAAAGATAGGAATGTGGGAAAAGAAAGAGTGTGCATTGGCATGTGAGATATTGGGATTCAGGTTGAGTACACACTTGCATACATGCATTTTATTCACCTACTGGAAAAATCGCACAGTGTTTACGTGTTGTAGGTATTGAGTCTGACGCTGACACACGTCAAGATTGAGGCGGCTGGTTGCGGTGCTCCACGGACTTTTGAGGGCGGGGCGGTACATGGATGACGACCTATGGAGCGGCGTTAGGGTTTTGAGCATTTGGACTTTTGGGGCTACGACCTTTGTATAGACGCGGCTGTGTAACATATTTTATTGTAGTACATTTTGTTTTAGGAAAAAGTTTTTGTTAGACGAGTATTCCGCGACTTACGTTGCGAAAATCCGCCACTAGTTACAATTAGAAAATGAGGGTCGTCGCATGTGGTATCAAAGCGTAGGCTCCACATTCTGTAGACTATCCATGTAATGCCGCTCAAAAGCCTGGAGAACCACCCTTGCCTGTAAGTTTCAATATTGAATGTGGTTGACTTCATAAAATAATGTGTCTGGTTGTGCGAATAATTGGTGACAATAGGAATAAGTGTGCCTAGTTAGAGTGCACAGCGGAAGCGTGGTGGGAATAGGAATAAGTATGTTTAGAGGATGTAGAATATATAATATATGGCCGAGTCCATATATAGAGAATTAGATGATCTTAGAAACTGGGTCAACATTTAAATGTGTCGCCTAGATTGCGTGATACAAAGGTGGGAATAAATTCTACCTTAATAGAATGCAGGTGGATCAGTGAATAGGAGATATCATTACCCCGTGTTACATCGATCGGCGAATTTCGGGGACGAAATTCTTTTTAAGGGGGAGAATGTAATACCCGTAAAATGTAATACGGGATTGGCTATAATTAGTTATGTAAAATTTCGTGAAATAAGAATGTTGATAATGAAAATTTATGTCTGTAACAGAAATATAAATAAGTCGAAATTATTCCGAAATTTAACAAGTGGAAAACCCGATTAATAGAGTGAAGCCCAAACAATAGAAGTAATTCTTAAGTACGGCTAATGATCGGTCCAAAGCTTGAGAATTTTGAGAAAAATATAAAGTTGATTTTCGAATAAATAAATGAAATTACAAGAACTTACTTAGCATAAAGGGAAATCATGTCACCACCTAGTCTTTTCAATTGCTAAGTTCGACACTTTGATATATATCCTCAACGTTAAAGCTATTAAAACCCTTGTGAGAACAAGTGTTAAAGAGGGAGAGAAACCTGAAAAGGAGAAAACGAAAGGAAGGCAATCGAGCATTTAATATCGAAAACTGTGAGGTGTGGAAAGTACAACTTATAAATTCGGTTGTGCTTAATATATTTTAATATTAGATGTCTAACGTTATTTTAATATGGGGGTTAGAATAAGTTTGGGGAAGTTTTCGTGACTTGATTATATGTTTAAATTGTCATACATTGTTTTCATGATTTCTTTGTTAGGATTAAATTCCAAATTTTCATAAATGGTTGACTTAGTGCTTTGATGATGAGTTCTCCATGCTAGTGGCGGTGCTCTACGGAATTTTGAGAGCGGGGCGGTATATGGATGACAACCTGTGGAGCGACGTTAGGGTTTTGAGTGTTTTGACTTTTGAGGCTACGGCCTTTGCATAGACGCGGCTGTGTAAACAATATTCTATTGTAATATATTTTGTTTTAGGAAAAAGTTTTTGTTAGACGTGTCTTCCGCGACTTATGTTGCGAAAATCCGCCACTAATTACAATTAGAAAATGAGGGTCGTCACACTGGCCCGCCATCTATTATAATTTATATTATATAGTAAATATTATATATTAAATTAATTAGAGGAATTAATTAATTATTCATTATTTATGGTATAAACGATATACTTATTGATGAATACATAATTAATTCATATAATTTATTAATAAATATCATAATTAATTAATTAATTCTTAACAACTTAAACTTTTAAATTAAAAATATAAATTAATTTTTCCAGACGGGCGGGACTGGCCCGCCGAGCCCGCGGCCTGCAGCAAGGCGGGGCAAGCCGGCCGCCCCACCCCGCCAAGCAGCGGGCTATACGGGCCAGCCCACCCCGCCGGCCCATTTTGGCACTACTAGTTATTTCATACGGGAACGATGTCTTCAACAGTGGGTAATGTCATAATCCAAGTGAAGAAGATGAGACTAAAAGGCTCCCTACGAGTTGGGCTTGGCCTAGTCATTTAGCAATTTAATAGATTAATTATGCATTTGGCTTGTAAATTGCTTTTATATGCTGTGTAAGTGAGAAGCATCGATGATAAGCGCACATCTACTGTTCTATAATCTTCATCGTCTTCATCTTCATCTTCCTTTCTTCAATCGATTCCTCAGTATCTCTCTCTCAATCTCTCGTCTCTTGATCGTCCTTCGACACAAATTTTCTCGGATATAAAAAGCGCACATCTACTGTTCGATTAAAGCAACAGAAACTGACCTAATTTCAGCCATGATCTTACAGCCTCGATGCCAGAACATAGATCTGCCCATATTCATGTAATTTCTCTAATTTGTATTCGACGGCACACGGGCTGCCTGTTATGATCCAGTTATTGGGCTTCGCCCATTATATCACAAATATATAGTATATCCCAATATGCATTGTGGCCCATTTAGTAGTTACATTTATATTGTAATTCTCCTCTATCAAACGTAAGCAAATAGACAATTTCAATCTTAATCTCTCGTCTCCTCTCAGCTCTCTCTCTCTCTCTCTCTCTCTCTCAGCTAGGGGTGAAAACGAGCCGAGCTGTTCGTGAGCTGCTCGCGAGCAGCTCGGTCAAAACTCGGCTCGAGCTCGAGCCGAGCTCGATAATTATCGAGCCGAGCTCGAGCTCAATTTACATGGGCTCGATAGCTCGTCGAGCTTATCGAGCCCATGTTTAATTTTTTTTTAATTTTTTTATATTATTATATCTTACCTACAAAGACCAAAATACCCAAGTGGAACCCTAGGCCTACATCATGAATTATATTTAATATTCCATTTTCACCTAACAACTCACGGCCGCATTACTGGTTTTTTCCTCACCCACCATGAGTATAGTTCACCCACCACAAGTACAGCTCACATCTTCTCCTCGGTCCAAGCAGAAATGGTGGAGTGCGAACGATTTGCTCGAGCAGCCTGAGAATAAGCCCTTTGTGGTCGCTGTTCGAGCAAGAGCGGAGAACAAAAGGAGCAGTGGATTTCTGCAAATTGCGACGAAGCTTCTGAATGACGAGGACAACGATGGTGACAAAGCTTCTGCAAATTGGGATTTCAGCTGGCGAATTAGGGTTCAACAAGATCAGCAGCAGCGAAATCGTCGAAGAAGCTACAAGTTTGGGGATTTCGGGAAGACAACCTAGGAGATATGAGCTCAAGCTACAAGTTTGCAAATTCGAGCATCTCGAGCCGAGCTCGAGCAGCTCGATACTTTCACGAGCCGAGCTCGAGCAGTGAGTATTGATGCTTGATCGAGCTCGAGCCGAGCTCGAGCTGGGCCATGCTTGGGCTCGGCTCGGCTCGTTTTCACCCCTACTCTCAGCCGATCTCAGCTCTTTCTATCTCAGCTCTTTCTCCCTCCCTCTCGATCGTCCTTCGATCCTCTTCTATGATCGTCTTTCGTTTGTTTTATGACCGCCCACCACCTGTTTGATAGAAGTTCAGTGTAAGCTCCTATCAAGTCCTTGTAGGAACGGACGGGATCTTACAACGTTGTATCAGAGCTATCGAACCTTGGACCAGAGATTTCAATGATGGCGATTACTTGGATCAGGATGCCACCCATCTTCCATGGAACAGATGCAATAGCTTGGGTAGAGGAGTGCAGTCAATACTTCGCATCGAAGACCCTCACTGATGTCGAGCGAACGCAGCGCGCCTGGCTCTACATCGAAGATGAGGCTCTCGAATGGTATGACGAGTACGTTGAAGGTAAGGACTTAGCTTGGAATGAGTTTACCAAAGCTGTGCTTGACCGTTTTAATGTTATTGAGCTAGTTCATGATGAATCTGTCTTGGTTGGTGATGAATATGACTCGGTTGATGAGGTCTTAGCGTTGGATGACGATGTTACTAATGATATATGTGTTGAATCTGAAGTGGATCATTTTTCAGCTTTGGTTGATAAGGTGGTGGTATTGGATGATGATGACGTTGATGTTATATGTTATCAATCGACCTTCGGTAACACTGAGTTTGTTTGGGATGTGGATGAGTTGAGATTTGTTGATGTTGATACGTCGATGTTGATCGAGATTAACGTTGAAACGGTGTTGATTGGGAGCAAATCGTTGTTAGCTCATGATGGATGTGTATGGGCTGCGGGTGAGGTGTTTCAGCGGACAGCCATTGTAGATGCCCGATGATGTTGGTATATCGAATTGGTGCTCGTTGGAAGGGATACTAACCTACCGTTTGATCGAGGACGTGGGTGCGTTATATATAGGATCAAGGCGTGCCCTTCAATCGGGGAAAATCTGCAGCAATATCGGGCATTGGGGCAGAATTACCAACCTTATGATCGAGGAAAATGCAACGTTGTTGGTGACTATAGATGAGATACGAGACTACTTGGTAGAAAGCGGGCTTACCTTGGCTGTGGATAGATTACTTGACGGGGCAGCAGCTGTACAGATTCAAGGATGTTGTTATATCATCGAAAGGACGATGGCTAACTTGCCGTTCGACGGAGGGAAAGGAAGCATAAGTGTACTTGAGGCTTCGCCTTTCCCTTTCGATCATGGAAAGCTCCAAGGCGACGCTGTGCTCTCTCCCTCGTCATCTTTGGCAGCCAAGGGAATTGTTGTAGCGATCTTATTCGTAGGACGTTGCGTAGCCTTCGTTGATCAAAACAGATTGGTTGATCGAGGACAGGGGTGGTGTAGCGACCCTCACTCTCTAATCGCTAATTAGCGACAAATCACGTCGGGTTTAGCAGCGAAAGCCGCAGAGAACTCATTTTACAAAAACATTCGTTTATACAATTGTTAATATGAACGGGCCGAAGGCCCAAATCATCCTATCACTCGCCCACAGGTCGTCATCCATGTACAGCCCGCCCTCAAAAGCCCATGGAAGCTCCGATAGCCAGCCTCGATCGTCGATTACCTACAACACGCAAACACTGAGCTATTGCCCAGTAGGTGAAATAGTGCACATGCACGTGTGACTCATTCGCGTTCACTCACCCCCAATTCTCACCAATGCAATGCCACTCATCATCACTCATCGCAACCGGGATACACTCACCACCTCACCACGGGCCCTGGGCTCCATACTGTGCACCATCATGCGAAATCATTACCACGATCACGAACACAACCACAACACGATCACTACACTGCGGTAGTAGCCTACACTGAGCAGCCTCCCTGAGCCGTATCAGGTCACACTCTCAGGTCGCCTCTTCTACCAATGCGGTGCCCACGCTGGTAGCCTACGCTAGGTCCCGTAAGGGTACCCAGGTCGCAACCTCCAGGTCGCCTCCTCCCGCATGTGACAGCGTGGCCTACACTAGCTAGCCTACTTGGGGATATCCCAAGTCGCTCCTTTCTAGGTCGCCCGCAGTCTGCCACATAATGTCCAACGGGCCAATGGCTCACCGTCACAGGCGCTGGCGCACAGTAGATGCCCACACTCACGTGATTCCTCTACGGGTCGACAGCCAATATCGGCTACTCGCTCACTAGGTACAATACAGTACCACCGTTCCACCACGGTACACTCCGTGAAATGACGTGGAATGCGCATGCAGGCATTTAACGTGATAATACATGATATCGTGATGTCACATAAAAACGTACGTAAACACATAAAACACATTATTCATCGAAGCACATACAATCACGTAAATATCACAATGGTGTTTACGCGTTGTAGATGAAAATTCACCTACCTGTCCTCCTGATATAGTTAGTCGTGGTATCTGACGGAATATCCAAACCTCGGATCTCTGAACATATAAGTATCATTAGTATCTATATTAATTTTTAAATTGTACTAGTATAAAATAATCCTATTTAATACTAGTCTAAGTTAAGTCAACACTCGATTTCCATATTTATTCTCTCGCCCGATTTCTATTCTCGACGTTGTCCGATCGAAGTTCACATTCGCCGAATTGCCTCAAGTCGCCCGATTCTTCCTAGCTCCCAATCGCGCGATTGGTGCAATGCCTCTCGTAATCGCCCGATTAGTTATACATGGACTTAGGTTTTGCCGAGGTCTTCATAAGGTGAAATCGCCCGATTTGATCATGCATTGGAGCTCCCGTTCAAGTCGCCCGATTTGAGTTAATTAAAGCTAAAATCGCCCGATTGGACATGGTTTCGCCGAGAGCTCAAAGACGCGTAAAAGATAACCTCAGGAAAATGTGAAAATGACTCTGAAAGCACAAGAGAATAAATCAGCCGCAGCAGCTCATTTTTATACAAAGATATGCTTCTGATTTATGTAGTTAAGAGTATGAACTAATTAAGCAATAAAAGGAAAAAGACATCTGACCGTAGTGAAATGTCTGAAACAATGGATAACTAATTGACGCGTAAAAGATAATCTCAGGACAATGTGAAAATGACTCTGAAAGCACAAGAGAATAAATCAGCAGCAGCTCATTTTTATACAAAGATATACTTCTGATCTATTTAGTTAAGAGTATGAACTAATCAGTTAATACGATGCAGTTTTTAAAGGCGGGCAAAAAAAATTTTACCTCCAAAACCCGCGGAGTGTTCAATTCAACATATCAAGACGTCGAAATAACATTGAATTAATACTACGAAGCTAACGAATTCAATCGGTCAATCAGAAACAAGACGCTTTTACTCTGCTTAGTATCACAAACTACACCCGTCAATTCGGCCCGTGGCCCGCGGGCCGGCCCGCCCCGCCCCCAAAAAGGGTAGGTTGGGCTGCGATATTTTAGGCCCGCCTCGGGCCAGTCCGCGTGGACCTCGGGCTTGCAGGGGCGGGGCGGGCTAACTCGCGGGCCGGCCCTCCAGCTTAATTTAATTATATATATTATATATTATATTATATTTAAAATATATTAATTTAATAGTTAATGATTAATTAATTATACCATAATTAATGACACATTTAATAGTTAATCTTCATTACGTAATTAATGACACATATTTATAAATATATAATTAATACGTTGCTTATCCATAATTTATTAATAAGTACCTTAATTAACTAAAACTAATTAATAAATTAAATTATAATAAACAAAAATTAAGAATTTTTCTAGTCGGGCGGGCCTGGTCCCGGTCCCCATTTTTTTAGGCCCGTCAGATGGCGGGCGGCGGGGCAACCCGGCCTGGCACGCAATTTTGACAAGTCCGTCACAAACTGAAACAAACAGCAAATAGATTAATAGGATAAGCAATGAGAGAATGATTGGGCAATAACCACATTGAATTTTATAAAAATAATGATGAACCAGAAAAAAAAGCCAGAGATTTCTTAAAAAACACAACAAATAAATCCACGCAAGATTAAAGCAAATCCCTAGCCCAAATCATAATCAACTAACATCAGCAATTTCCAATGCTAAACGATCACATAGATAACCCATAGATATTCGATCATAACGAACCTCATTCTTTAGTAATATAGCCCTCCTTTCTTCCTTCGAAGCCGGGCCTAATTTGATATTCATGTAAAGCCCAGTTATTATTAAGACCCAAATATTATTTTGCAAATGGCCTACTTTAAGCGCGTTTTCAAATTTGTTCCTCTCAAAATCGAAAAATAAATCTTCGACTTGTTATTTCGATAAATGAGATTTAATTCTTCCATCATCAATTTAATGAAAAAAATGTGATTTGTGAAGCACTAGGAAAAAAAAAAGAAAATTTCTTAAAATCAACCAATAGTTGGCAAAATGTTGTGGAGATAATGAAACAAAGAGCATTTATGATGATCAATTTCTCGAAATTTTTTTTTTTTTTTGCCCAACATCTTTGGCCAATGCTTTGCTTTTCTTAATTTTTTTTCCTTCTAGTCAAAAGCAATTAATAGCGCAGCAATTGCAGCACATAGTTACCTACAGTTAGACAAACTCATGAGCCCATATACCTTCCATGGCTGAATAAAGAGAGCAATTTCTCTTTCTCTTTATAGTTATGTCTGTTCATTACGTACGGGCCCGGCCTGCTTTTGCGGGTCGACCTTGTTCGAACGATCCTTTCTTTTCTCGTTCTTTTCTGCGCCTCGAATATGCTTTGACTGCACAGAAAATTAATGACACCATAAAACAACAATCGAAGATAACAAAGACAAACAGATTCTACGGTCAGAGTGTGTACTTGGTGATCGTTTTTCTCCGAGCAAATGAACTTTCTCCGGTTTGCCGCTAGCCTTGGTCTCAACTGCTCGTCTCATGGATTCATTTAATAAGCAGATAGACAATCATTTAAGACAGAAATCATATCTATAAGCATAAGTATAGATAGAAAGCAGTTTTAAGCCAGTCCATGTATGAACGATCCAAGGCTCACAAAGTTCAGACAAAAACCTTTCAAGCTATGAAACTGAAATTTCCCAAAGAAAGTTCAGAAAAAAGGTCGCAAGTAAACAACACATACCAGCTCCATGTACTTCAGTTGCCTCATGACGTCTTCGGTGAGTAACTCCTGAAAAATGGTAGAAATTGAGTATCTTTTCAGCCACACGAGCTTTAAGCGAGGCAACTATTGTTACTTAATTGTAGCTACTGAGTATGGTGTCCCAAGATCATCAATTATTGTCAACATTTGCCCAGGATCCTTTTATATCAGTTTACACTTGAACTCAATATCTCAATTCCTTTTCTGTATCATAAAAGATTTTAAGTTCGAATCCTACGAAACAAATTGTTTCAAGAAGGTCAACGTTTTAAGAGAATGCGATAAATGGGAAACATTTAACCGTCTATCCCAGTAAAATTGCAGAAAAACATGTCATCCTATCATGGAATTGAATATGGAACATATTTCGAGCATGGGTTATGAAGGTTTAACTTTAAACGTTGACTATATCATGGATTTTGACCGACAACCACATGTTATTACACTGTGATCCTTAAAAATATGAGGAAACACAATAGTTCAGTTACCTGAGGTACAGCACAATCTGCATGAGCGGGATCCCAAAGTACGCAGCGAAAGCATTCCCAGTCATTTGTTTGAACTTCGAAGAGAGAGGCCCTATTCATATACATGTTCAGTTTATAAAGCATTTTATGAATAGGAATTGAGAGAAAGGTTTCTCAGTGCTAAGTGAATAACAAACCACATGCATCAAACATAGCAAAGAAAACTAGTAGAACACATTCTGGGTATGACAAATCCATATATCTAGCATCAAATATGATTCTAGTTATACAAAAAGGCAATGAAATAATATGGACACGAAAAATATTTTGGTGTCAAACCACATATTATTAACCTTGACAAATCTTCATGTACTAGAGCTCTTTGGCATACTCATGTCACATTCTGATCCTATCAGAGTATATCTCGGCAGCTTGTACTTTCATTGAATAGTGTATCTCGAAAAACAATTATGATTTATGGGTTGATGTCCAAATAGAAAGGTGCAAAAGAACAAGCACTGTTATACACTATAAACTTGGCTTCTAAGTTCTCAAGGTAAAAGATGTGGGCATGCTGAAAAGTCAATCACTGCATAGCTTCTTCATTGGATACTTACTGGTCTATTTCATACAAATACATGACTAGTTATATCATACATAGAGAGATCAGCAGCTCATGAAAGTTATGTAAGTATATTCCAAGCAAATAATTGAGCTCACGCAGAAATGCATTTATTTATTTATATAATGCGTTATTTTCGAGCGGCGGCGATATCCTTACAGCATCTAAAAATCAATATATAAACATTCAAATCCAAAGTAACAAAACCTAAGCATTTAAGCACTGAAGATAAAAGCGCATAAAGATATCGTTTCACCTGCGCCATTTATTGCAAATGGTTCCATCCACACATTCGCCAATGCCTTCCACAACTGCCCGGCACTGAATCCAATTACCAATCGAACTGAGCTTCGAGTATTCAGTTACATGCTGTTCCTAGAAACAAAAACCAGAAAAGTTTATCAGTGCTTGTGGAGAATATGACAGTAACTGAAAAGATGTAATACTTACATGCAAGCCACTATTATTACAATAATTCGTTGGGTCACCAGCGTGGTCACCTTTGCTGTAGAAAAGTGAACGTCAATTAGAAATCAACAGATAACTTTGAGCGTATGCTGAAGATGAAGAAATGTGAACTTCTTTTACAGACCATGTGTTTAATAGACATGAAGAACATATGTTGAAGACGAAGACATGTGAGCTTCTTTTGCAGACCACATGTTCACTAGACATGGAAAAATAATCTTACAGTGACAGCTAGTCAAACAAAATACAGTAGCAACCTCATATGTGAAAAGAAATAAATTATAGGTAATTGGTGTTCGTGAACAACAAAAGTAGTGTAGGCACATATAGGAACAAAAAATGGTAGTGCCCCATATACAGTACTGATTACCATATCGAAATTATAAATACCGACTTTAACAGCCTATTTAAAATTGCAAATCCAATTTGAACAATCAGAAGTATGTTAAATCATAGTAACATACATGTCACAAGGGCCTCTCCAATCAGGTATGGTAGCTTGAAATTCATCACCAACTCGCACTCTTGACATGTACTGCTCAGTCTCCATGAACATGAATCCTAACGAACCTGAATTGGCTTCTGATGCTGAATCTTGATTATCGTCCATTTTCCCAACATCGACACAAATTGAATCATATAGAGATTTCTCATTCAACATTACATGTTTCTTCTTCAAGCAAGCATCACAGTGCCACTCACCAACTGGTATGATATGACAGCCACAACAAGAAATATGAAATGCATCTTCACAGCTATCACACACAAGCATTCTTGAGGTGTTTCCAACACGTGCACAGATTTTGCATGATAGTGAACGGTAATAGCTGCCGAGAACACTATGAATTTCAGTCGTTGAAGATCGATCATCTCTAGTACGAACTGTATCATGTAGTCCCCGACTTCTAAGAACTGCTATGCATGTATCTCTTTCTGACATTTCTTGTGGGTTCTTTTCAGCGAGCGACGAAACAGAAGATGGGCAATTTTCAGCATCTTCCAAAATATTTTTAGAAGTTGCAGAATTCCACTTCAAGTCGGATATTGATGACGAACAATCATCATTAACAGTGCAGACATTAGAAACTCGAGCCGTAGCAACCAATAAGACATCTTCTGAAGCAGAAATTTCACCAGATGAACTACCATATAAGGATTTTGTTGGTCTATTGCATTCGTTCAGATGATTAGAAGGAGGTGTTATAGAGCCCAAAGTGCACTGAGGTGTAGGTTCCAAACGATCGTGTCTAGTCACAAAATTATCCTCAGATTTGATAGCAGACTGCCCACAATCATTAGATTTAGAGCCATCGGAAGGATTAGTTTTTTTCCTACGCTGGTAAACGAAAGTAGGCGGACACTTCTTGGACATGATACTGCAAGTTGATAGTTGGGCATGATTTCTTGTACAGTTCACACTATCATCATTTTCTTTACCCTCAGCACAAGATCCGTGTCCGTCACAGTGATCGGAATGATTTCGGTAACATAGTGAACTTTTAGGCCAACTTTCAGTACCTGGCATCAGTTCAAATAAAATCGAATAATACAAATGGGAAGTTTGGACTGGCCTAATAAACTGATGAGAATACAGAAAGAAGCCATCAGATTTGGCATTACATCCTAAGATGTAGTTCTTCAGACTGCTATTCCCATTAATGTTCTGCATTCTGGGATAAGCTAATCATGAGTTCCCATGATTCTAACATGGCAAAAAAAAAAAATCGCTACAAGCTAAGGCAAGATACAACTACTCACATTGTATCAGGGGTTTCAAGACAACACTGAAAATGTTACCTACAAGAATTTCATTTCCAGGCACCAACCTCATTCACACTGCTGAGCAGACAAGATCTTATTCGAAAATCCTCTTCAAATTCTAACAGAAGGAACTTAATCGTTGGATCAAAGTCCTTCATTGACAATAAAAGAACTCTGGTTTGTATTAAGTGGCTACAAATGTTAGTTCCCCATACGAAAGATCCATCTAACATCTATAGCATTTCATCGCCTTATGCAAAAATCGGCAGCAATTGAAAAATGTACCAATCTCACCCAACGTCTTACAACCCTCCAGCCTCGACACGCTCCCTCGTTTCATTTCAAACTCTTAATCACCAACGCGGCTTTTCTTCTCTGCTCTCCACATTCAAAGTCACTGGATCATTTTTGTTCCTCCTTTAATAAAAGGGTTGATCCCATTATTCATCCCTCAGCAACGTTCATCCCCTCTAGGGTTCAAGAAAATTTAAGAAAGTAGGCAGCTCTTGAACAATAGGAACTCAAAACTCCATTCACATATGATTTTAACAGATAAACATAACCAATTGAATGATTACTTCGATCAAAACCGTGAAACACACAAAACATCAAGGAAACAACAGAATTCCTCAAAACCACTTCCATCAAGAACGTAATTTCAAGAATTGACAGGCAAAGATACAGAAAATTAATACCTTCAGCTTGGCATCCAAACACTACCATCTACCAAGTCCAAGAAAATACAACGATGTATACAGAACGGAGTTTTGGAGTTTTTAACTCTCAAACTTTACGGTAGAGAAACGAAGATAGGCGCAGCAGATATTAAAAATGTATTGAACCTTAGTATATGTCATGACCCCATACGAAGGTTCTGTGGAAGGTAAATTGGATGTGGTGAAGGTTAGGGGTAAAATGGTCAAAGGAACTAAAATACAGAAAGGGCTGGTTAAAGAAGGCGTGGGCTGATGATAAGAAGTCATTTGGGCTGAATGTTATTTTAATTAATTAAGTTTGTGTGGGGAGGATGTTACAAGCCCATTTATGCTTTTTGCTATTGAAACCATGTAATACGCATTATGAACGATTATGAAAGAAATTAAACCATAATCTCTATCTTCATGCTCTTCTTCTACATCGATTCTGCTCTCATCTTCTTCCTCAATCAAATATCTTCCTCTTTTTAATCCAAACTACCTTCTTCTAATTCTCAACCTTCTATTTGTCAATACTTTGATGGGTTCCAGCGCCCATTTTGCCAAGCTGTCCCATGAGAGGCTTAGATGAAGCCACATGCTCAACCAAAAAAATAAAGGGTCCCAACATTAATGAAAATGTTACGCAATGCATGATGTTTTTGAGCTCTCATTTGCCTATAAATTGAGATGCTTGGCAAGGCATTTGAAACAGCCCAAAGTGAAAAGCCATAAGTGCCAGTGAGAGAGAGAGAGAGAAGAGTGAGAGTCAGGAAAATTTATCCGGGTGGATAAGGGTGAGAGTGGGTGTAGTTTTACTGGGATAGTTGGGAGTAGGTACAAATAATTAGCCGTGTGGGTAAGGGGTCTCGAGTTTCGGTTTAAAAACGAGCGTCAAATTTATGCGGTGTAATATTCTCAATATAGTAAAGCTGATGCTTTTCGTCGAGGTAGGCGGTATTGGCCGAATCACGTAAAAATCTCTTGTTCTCTATGGGCGTCATTTCGGTTTTATATTGTCCAAATAAAATAGTCGCGGGCCCAACATCAACCTTTCCGCTGGTGCCCGAAAAATTACCGCTTAACCCCAACAAGTGGTATCAGAGCCAAGCCTAATTGATATTCTGAGTATGCTCTGTGGTTGCAGCTTTGTCTGATCTTCCACATCAGAAAAGATATCATGAAGGTTTATCGTTACGGGGGAGGCAGTGTCGGGTCAAGCTGTTGAATCTCTGCAAGGATAATGGCAACAGAAAACAATTTCAAAGTGCGAAAATTTGACGGTACGGGAAGTTTCACTATGTGGCAGAGACGAGCGAAGGATATACTTGTTCATCAAGGCTTGGCTAAGGCTTTGAAAGGGGACACGGCAAAGCCGGAGAAAATGACGACAGAAGACTGGGAGGATTTGGGATCAAGATGTGTCAGCACAATCCGTTTGTACATTGCGAATAACATTATTAATAATATTGTTAATGAGGATTCTGCACCAGACTTGTGGGCGAACTTGGAGGAGCCGCATCTCGGGAAAAACTTAGCCACAAAGTTAGATCTGAAGCGGGAGTTGTACCGGCTGAAGATGGAGGAAGGTGGAAATCTCATGGATCATATAAGCGTGTTCAATGGACTTGTGGATCAACTTATAAAATATGAAGTAAAGTTAGAGGAAGAAGATAAGGCTCTTTTACTTCTTACCTCACTTCCTGACTATTATGATAATTTGGTCACAACCATGTTGTACGGAAAGACGATAGTGAAGATGGTGGATGTACAGTCAACTCTTTTGGCGCATGAAAATAGGAGACGATCAAATTATGGGGATATCCAAAATTCGACGTTGGCTATACACGGGAAGAATCGTAGAGGAAGGTTCCACGCCAGGGAATTTGGAGGTAGCAGCAGGTCCAAATCAAAGAATGGCGGGAAGGGCATCGTGTGCTACAAGTGTGGTGGGCCGGGACATGTCAAAAGAAACTGCCCAACTTGGAGGAAGAAGGACAAGAACGGCGAGAAAATTCCACAACCATGATAGCACATGATACAGATGATGTTGCAGATGTTCTCACAGTCTACAATGATGGCACTTTTTCTCATGATGAATTGATATTTGATTCGGGGTCGAAGTACCATATTTGCTCCGAAAGAAAATATTTTGATACGTTCCAGAAGATACGAAGAGGTTCGGTTTCCATGGCTGCTGGATACCGTCATGTGTGTTGGAACTGTGAAAATCAAAATGACTGACGGAGCGGTGCGGGCTTTGGGTGGTGGATCTTTGTCCCAGAGTTACGGAAGAATTTAATATCTTTGAGCCAGTTAGATTCCAAGGGCTATGAGAGTTTCATAGCAGGGAGAGTATGTAAAATCACACGTGGCGGAAAAGTCCTACTGAATGGAGAAGAACGTGGAGGTTTGTATCGTCTGGGCGGGAGTGTGATACATAATACTTCGACTTCGATGGGTTCACAAAAGTCACGCGCGCGTGGTGGAAATACAGACGATGGTGAGAAGGGAAGTCCTGCTGGAGAAGGGGTTCAATCGAAGTCCCTCTTCAGAATCGACGAGTAGAGTCGGTTCGACAGCTGCACATGGGATTGGCTGCAGGTGAATCAAGTGGGTAGGACTGTAATTCTTGATTCGAACATGTGTAGCTGGTACAAGGAAGGCCAATGGACGTTCATGGTATTTACGAACGGGTTACTCTCATTCTCGGGCAGTGTTTGTAAATGCGAAAAGCGAGCCGAGGCGATTTTCGGATTGACTAGAGTAAGCGAGCCTAGGCGAAAAGCGAAGCGCCTAGGCGAACGATTTTTAAAAATAATATTTAATATATATATTTGTTATTTTGAATATGAAAATAATATTAAATCATCCTTACATAGGAATTAAAATAAGAACAATGTTCAAAATATCAAAAGAAGAGTAGTAATTCAATGCAAATCGACAAATGAGGAACCAAGGATATGTTTGACAAGTAAGAACAGTTTAAGGTTCATTCAGACTCGTCAAGTGATACATAATCCTCGTCGAAGTTGCCACCATCTTCCCTCTCAGCTCCTCCCTCCTCTTCGGCTATCTCAACATCATCATCTTCTTGCACATCTTTTAATCTTGAGCGATTTTCAAAGACTTTCCGTTTCGAACCCGACATTCTTGTATTGTGAAGAGGCTCATCTGCTCCCGATGCTTCGCTTACAACCCTCCAAGATAAACTCTCTCCCTCAAACACAAAATCATCACCCTCGTCGTTATCATCAACACCACCCGTACTTCCAAGTAACCATTCGTTACTTTCATCTATGTCTTGCAAAGAAATAGGATCAACAACATCGCGCATATTATGTCGACGTATCAATGCACGATTATACTTCACAAAAGCCAAATTATTAAGCCGTTGTTGAGTGAGCCTATTCCTTCTCTTAGAATGAAGCTACATTGCAAATATATGAATTAGTATAAAATTTCAATTGAAGCTAACAAAAAACACTGCAACTTACATGCTCAAACACGCTCCAACTTCTTTCACATCCGGAAGCACTACAAGTGAGACTTGTTATCTTTATAGCAAATCTTCTCAAGTTTGGACAAGCCGAGCCATAAGACTTCTACCATTGCGCTTTTAACAAAAAAAAAAGACAACACAAACTTAAAAGAAAACGTATAAATATGAAAATCAAGCCTAAATCAATCAATGTTACCTGGAGCCCTTTCTTTAAGATATCTTTGAGCCAGTTCACTTCCAAGAAGACCCCCTTTTCTTCGATAAACCTCAAGTTCATCTACTATCTTCATTTGCTCATCTTTACAACGAACCAATTTGGAAATGCAAGCCATCAATCCTTCTTTGATCTCGTTATTTTCTTCAATCCTCACGGAGTCTTTGTAGTAAAACTCGGGGTTTAAGTAGAAACCAGCTGCATGAAGAGGATGATGAAGCTGACTTTCCCATCGTGCATCAATTATTTCAAAAACTCTCTTATATTTTTCCTCTTGACCATTGAAAGATTTTTCAATAGCTTCCTTCGCTCTATCCATGGCCTCATAAATGTAACCCATCGCCGGTTTATTCTCTCCATCAACCATTCTCAACACTTTCACGAGTGGACCAAACACCTTAAGAGAGAACTTCATATTCCGTGCAAAAGCATGAGATAAAGCAGTTGTGCATGCTTTCTTTGGAGCTTGTTCTTTAAACCACTTGCTAGTCTTGAATTCTTCACTAAGAAATAACTTTCGAAGGTTGTTCAACTGCTCATGAATACGTTGTAGTGTGAGGAATGCAGTCGCAAATCGCGTCACTCCAGGCCTAACTAATTCCATTCCTCCCGTGAATCGTCTCATCAAGCTTAAGAGACCGCCACGATTGTAAATACACCCACTTAGTTGAATAGCCTTCTTCAGTGCATTGTTAACTTGTGGTATCTTTCCAATGTCTTCAAGGATCAAGTCAATGCAATGTGCCGCACAAGGGGTCCAATACAAGTGTGGTCTCTTTAGCATCAATATTTTTCCTGTGAAGTGTAAGGAGAAAATACTAGTTTGTACCTTATATAGATCGTACGAAGAAAGAGTAAATCAATATAGTTAAGAATACGTACCCGCCAAGACATTATTGGAAGCGTTGTCAGTAATCACTTGTACTACATTTTGCTCTCCAACTTCTTCTACCATATCATCCAAGAGCCCACAGATCATTTCACCAGACTTTACATGATCCGAAGCATCAATAGACTTGATAAAGACAGTTCCACTAGGAGAATTCACCAAGAAATTGATTAAAGCCCTCTATCGTCTATCTTTCCAACCATCAGACATGATCGAACAACCCGTACTAGCCCACTCTTCTTCATTGGATTTTAGAACGTTCTTTGTTTCTTCCACTTCCTTCATTAATAAAGGAACCCGCAATGCATATGCACTTGGAGGCTTATACCCACGCCCATATTCAATAACAGCATCAAACATCGCTCCAAAACTTTCATAAGAAGCAGCATTAAATGGGATACCTGCTTCATAGAACCATTTTGCAACCGCAACATCGGCTTTTCCCTTCATTTCCTTTTTGTAGTGCTCGTTGATGGTTGATTGCTTTGATGATGGATTTTGACTTGGATTCCGAGCACTCTTATTTGTAAAACGGTCCATTGGACCTCTTATATCCGCTCCTTTTTGCTTCTTTGCATTAGGCGTACTACTCCCACTCCCAACACTCCCACTTGCACCAAACTTCCTTTTAAACATCGAACCAACCTCTCTCACCTCTTCATCTTCTTCATCATCACCTAAGCCATATCCCGAAACCGCGTCATATTCGGGGCATTGGCCCCATGATGCCTCGTTTTCCTTTGCCTTCGACTTACTATCCATGAAGGCTTTTATTTCATCCCGGACATGTGATCGAACCTTATCGCACTTTCTAACACTCGTTGAATTTCCGGCTAAATGTTGCTTAGCCCGATAAATTCCGCCCTTGGTTACTTTCCCACAAAAATTGCAAGTGACATTGTTCTTCACTTTGGGATCATCCAATCTACAATACTTCCATGCCGGATCATTTGAAGTTGAACTCATTGTTTTCTAAATGTAGAACCCCAACCCCAAAATACCCAAAATCAGAAATAAAAAACTAGGTATCAATAGACTTATTGTACAAATTGGAGAAATTGAAGTGTCATAACATAAAATTGGCCATACCCACTCCACTAGGCGGCAGCACCGGCGGCGGGCGGAGGTCGGCGAGCGGCGGCGGCGGCGGTCGGCGAGCGACGGCGGCGGCGGCAGGCGGGCACACATGATAAAAAAATTTCAGTTGCTGCTATGAGGGTGGAAGTGGACGCTGTTTCCTTCTATTAGGGTTAGAGGATTCTTTTTTTATTTTCGGTATAGCATATATAAATTAAGGGTTTATTTAAAAAAGTTAAAAAAAAAAAATTAAAACTGATTTCGCCTCGCCTGACCTTCGCCTGGACTAAGCGAGCGCCTAGTCGGGAGAGGCGATCGCCTGATTGATTTCGCCTCGCCTGAACTATTCCCAGGCGTTTTCGAGGTCGCCTAGAGGAGGCGATCGCCTAGGCTCGCCTAGGCGGTCGCTTTTCAAACACTGTTCTCGGGTTCACTGAAGTGCTCTCTGGAGAAGATGTTGAATGTCGCTGGAGGGGGAGAATTGATGGGTTCCAGCTCCCATTTTGCCAAGCTGTCCCATGAGAGGCTTAGATGAAGCCACATGCTCAACCAAAAATACAGGGTCCCAACATTAATGAAAATGTGACGCAATGCATGACGTTTTTGAGCTCTCATTTGCCTATAAATTGAGATGCTTAACAAGGCATTTCAAACACCCCAAAGTGAAAAGCAATAAGCGCCAGTGAGAGAGAGAGAGAGAGAGAGAGAGAGAGAGAGAGAGAGAGAGAAGAGTGAGAGTGAGGAAATCCGGGTGGATAAGGGCGAGATGGGGTGTAGTTTTACTGGGGTAGTTGGGAGTAGGTATAAATAATTACCCGCTTGGGTATGGGGTCTCGAGTTTGGATTTAAACACGAGCGTTAAATTTGTACGGTGTAATATTCTCAATATAGTAAAACTGGTGCTCTCCGTGGAGGTAGGTGGTATTGGCCGAATCACGTAAAAATCTCGTGTTCTCTATCGGCGTCATTTTGGTTTTATATTGTCCAAATAAAATAGTCACGGGTCCAAAATCAACCTTCCTATGTGCCCGAAAAATTACAGCTCAATCCCAACATACTTCACAATGAATTACCAAAAAAACAGTATATATAGGATTCCTAACTATTATTAACATAAAACATCCGATCATCACCATATCCATCATAAATCCAACCATATTCATAACATTATACATACCTGACTATGGCTTGACATTGGAAGGTAAAGAGGACGGCGAGGGCTTCGGGGCATTTCGGCCTTTAGCCTAGGTAAGCTTGTGAGCTGATTTTTGGGACGATGGCCGCGAGGAAGAGAGTGAAGGTGAATGCTTTGTTGCACAGGGTCGAGAAATGATCGTCTGTTCTCCCTCATAGAGCTTGTTGTCGGCGAAGGAAAGAAGGGTCTTGGCGCGCGGCTGGAGGTGGTCGTCGGTTTTTTAGGCTTCGCAATGTTTGCCTTGGACGGCGTGGTCGTATCATCATCGTCTTCTTCGCCGGCACGGCGGCGAAAGTTGCGTGATTTGGCGGACGACATCGTTTGTGGTGGTGTTGATCGAACGAGGAATCAAGGTACCGAATCGGATATCCGATCCGATTTATTTTAAAATAAACCGGATCGGATACGGATAGTGGTTTGTTTACAATCCGGATATCCGGTATCTGGTTTTATATTTAAAAAAATAAAAAAAAATAATTAAATAGTCCAAAAAGAAAAATAAAGGTCCAAAAAGGAAAAAAATCATCAAGTAGAATATTTAAATTTATATTATTTTATTATTGCAAAAACTTTGTTTGAGAATTGAGATAAAAAAAACATAAAAACATCGAGATGCAAGTTAAAAAATTAATGTGAATTTGTGGTATTGTGGTTATTATTTATAATGTAATTTTGAATCGTAAATTCACATATTGTGTGAATTGTTATGTGTATAAATTCTTATATTAAAAATATTTTTTTATTGTGATAAGAAATAAAAAATATGATTTTGAAATTAAAATAATAAAATATATAAGAAAAATAAATTTAAAAATCGGATGCGAATATCCAGTATAAATATCCGAACAAACCGACCGATTTTCGGATATCCGATTAAAACCGAAGCGGATACGGATACCATTTTTCGGATATCCGACCGAAAAACTGGATATCCGGTTTTGCTCACCCCTAATCATGTTTCCCACCCATCCCCGTCCCCGATTGAGTCAAATGGTGATTCACCATTCCCCGATTAGATTTATTAATAAATAATATGAAAACTAATTTGAATCAATAATTTCCACAGATCATCCGTTTATATTCAAGATTGTAAGAATAAAAAAAATTCAACTCTCAATAGTTCTTCACAATACACGCATATTTCAATCACATATTTATATCAATTTTTAATACTCCAATATCATATTTTAAATATTAATTTTTTTATATTACTTATTTTATTTTTTGTTGCAATGAGTTACATGAATATAGGGAACCCGAATCTCCACGGGAAACCCGATCCCCGAACGGTGATTACCCATCCCCGAACCAATTCATTCTAAAAGGTGAATTAGCAGGGATGGTATTAAGAATGAGAATTTGGTACGGGGACGATATGTCCGTTACCAGCTCCGAACCCGCCAATTGCCACCCCTATTTCGGACTAACATTATTCTGTTTTTTCATCAATTCCTTCATAATGCCCAAATATTTTCTCCCTTCATATAATATTGTAAAAAGAAAACAACGGAGAAACAGCGTTTCGGACTAACATTTCTCTGTTTCTTCGTCAATTCCTTCATCGATGCCCAACAATGAAAATCAGCAAATTCGTACATCCGCTTATATCTTTGTCATTCAGCAAACAAAAGCCGTCGTTTGCAGCGGATAACTCCATACTGCCCACTATGTTCAGATCCCTCTACACTACATTTTCAGAAAACCAAGAACTCGGTGAATTTATGGAATATATGGATAAGCTCAAGAATTACGAGAAAACGGGAGTGCCTAAAGGTGCGGGCACTGAGTCTGATGATGGATTTGATTTGGCCCGGATGAGAAGATTGTTATGCATGTTGGGCAATCCTCAGTCCAAGTTTAAGGTTACTGTTTTCGATTAATGCTTATAGTTTGTAGATTTTGGTGTAATGTTTTGTTCTTTTATTCTTTAATTCATATTTATCATAACTTATTATGATGGGCTGCTATAGAAAGTTTTAAGGTGGTGGTAAATGCTTTTAGCTATGGACAGTGATGATGGAAAAGACACCGTAGTCAACTTCTTATTTGTAACAAAATTTGATTCACCACACTGTGCTTTGTCACTGTTGACCGACTCTTTAATGGAAGTGAAAGAGACATTAATCAAATGAATGCACCACGCTGATTTTAGGCTATACACATCGCTGGAACAAAAGGGAAAGGATCGACTGCTGCATTTATTTCTGGAATTTTAAGAGCTGAAGGTTATTCCGTTGGCTGTTATAGCAGGTTTAATATTCTATTACACTTTTTGTTGATGGTTGCATTGCTTAATTTTCTATGGGCTATGACCATTTAGTCATTCGATATTTTCAGACGATTAATTAAGCAATCATATGATTGGTTTTTTGGACAGCCCACATATCCTTTCTATCAGAGAGCGTATAACACTTGGCACAACTGGCGAACTTGTGTCCATAAAAACATTGAAGTCACATTTTCAGAAGATAAAGAAGGATCTTGACGTGGCGGTCGAACATGAGAAGGGGCATCTGAGTCATTTTGAGGTTTGCTTTCCCTTTGATCAGTTTTTTAAATTGTGTATGTCTCTTGGGGTCCTTGGACTTTGACCTGCTCATTGTACTGAAATATCAAGGTGTTCACTGCCTTAGCGTTCAGCCTTTTTGCTGAGGAGAAAGTCCAATTTGCAGTTATAGAGGTAACTTACTCTTTCAAATTTTGTGGATTACCTTTCACAACATTTTCTATCCGAAGCTAGCTCATGCAATGTCTCTTTGCTTACTTATCTCGCCTGTTAACTCTACGTAGGCAGGGCTGGGTGGGGCCCGAGATGCAACGAATGTTATAGCTAGTTCTGATCTTTCAGTGTCAATTATCACGAACATTGGGGCAGAACATTTAGCTGCACTCGGTGGCTCTTTGGAAAGCATTGCAGTGGCCAAATCGGGAATAATCAAACAAGGACGTCCAGTTAGGTGGTTCTTACGCACTTTTCCGTTGCCTTTAAACTTTGCTTCATATAATAAATAAGTATCAAGTTTCATTTGTATTTATTATGGATCATAATGTATGCATGGTGGTTCGTGAAATATTGCCGCAGTGGAGTCTAATAAATTTGTCATTTTCTTTCCGTCTGATGGTTCATGTATGCATTAAAAATCATGACTGTGTATTAATGAATGAGATTGGCTATGAAGGCTTTTCCGTGGCACTTTTAACATGGACAAGCGTATTATCTTACATGGCTTGACGTTCGAATTTTTCAGGTGGTTTTAGGGGGTCCCTTTCTTCCTCATATCGAATGTATTATTCGTGATAAGGCCTCATCTATGTCGTCTCCTGTGGTATCAGCATCTGACCCGGGAAATAGAAGCATTCTCAAAGGATTTCTTAAAGCATGTCAAGTGCCATGCCAGTTATGTGATATTAAACTCCTTACTGAGAGGGACTTACACCTGGTAATATTCAAGTGCACCTTCCTTTCTTACATACCAACTCCTTTTAAATAAAAATCTCCACGTCATATCTTATTCTTTTTCATTTTAACATCAAGTAATTTTATATGTCAGTCGATTGAGTTAGTTGATGTGCGATTACGATTGCTTGGGACTCATCAGCTACAGAATGCTGCAACTGCTTGTTTTGCTGCACTTTGCCTTCGCAGCCAAGGTCAGAAACAAAACTGCTTAGTGTCTTTCCTTTTTCATTTGGCTAATAAAATTTCACCAATGCACCAGATTTCTTGCATGAATGTTTTGCTGTTTCGTGCTAATTTATTTTCGTAAGTCGCTATTTATCAGGGTGGAATTTATCTGATGGTTCTATTCGTTCTGGCCTGGAGAGAGCTATTTTGCTCGGTAGAAGCCAATTCTTAACGCCAGAGGAGGCCGAGAAGCTAAACTTGCCCGGGGCAACAATATTATGCGATGGAGGTAGTTTCGTCTCGTCTTTCAATGACATCGTCATCATATCATCTAACAAGGTCACTCCCAAGATAAAGATGCACTATTTAGCCACTCAGACAATAATTAGTTTGATCAATTTCAATATGCATATCCTCATAGAGGCTCATTAGACTAACTAATCTACGTAACAAAATGCTGTTACTATATTGTGGTCCCTTTTTGTGCATTTTCCAGCCCATACAAAGGAATCTGCTCAAGCGTTGGTGGACATGATTGAAATGATATTTCCAGGGGCAAGACTGGTTTTTGTTGTTGCTATGGCGAACGACAAAGATCATCTAGGCTTTGCCCGAGTAGCAATTGAAGGTTTCATCTCATACCTCTATAAAACTCTTAAGCATCAAAATAGATCGTCATTGTAAGAACTAATCCAGTACATATTGAGAAGACGCCTTAGGACTTCTCTTTTTTTTTTTTCAGGTGGTAACGTGGAGGCAGTGTGTTTCACCGAGATAGATATTGCTGGGGAGAGATATCGAAGGACGCCAACTTCAGTGTTGAGAGATTCTTGGGCACAAGCTTGTCTAGAGAAGGGTGTTGACTTTCTAAACTTCAACGTCGTAGAATGCGAAAAGATTCACTGTCGAACTGGGCAGAAGAAGCAACTCATTTTATTCGCAGAGGGCTCATTTATTGAGTCGCTTAGTTTCGGGCATGAGATCCTTCGCGGAAAGCCCGAAGGGATCATCGTAGCCACTGGATCGTTGCATATTGTTTCAGCTGTTCTCTGTTCTCTGATGTCGTGAACGGAGCAAATCGACAAGTAATATTTTTAGTTATTCTGTAGTTTTATGTTTCTCATTCATTGAGCTTCATCCAATCTTTTCGGGTGCAGTTTAAGCAAATTTTATTTGCTAGGATTGTGATCCCAATCATTCCAATGGGACAAATAAAAAAGAAGATTCCTAAATCATCTAATTTAAATACGAACATGAATATTGTTATCCGCATTAACCGTGGTCAACGGTTACGGCTATCCATTTTTCTAGTCATAAACCGGTGGTTCTAACCGGGCTTACCGTTGGTTTTTTTCTTGGTTTTTTTTTTTTTTGTTTTATACAATGATAAAAATATTTACCTTTAGCGGAATGAAGGCGAAGATCGAACGATAGAAAGAGATTGAGCGATAAAATTGATCACTAGAAGGGGAACTCTAGGACGGGTGTTCTTCGAATATATCAGAAGTGAAGATTAGACGATTGTCATAGTTTTTTTTTTATTATTACTCAATGTGTATTTTTTTTTTCAAATAGTGAAGCTGTATTTTTTATATAAATTAATTGCAATATTTTTTTAATAGTTATTACAAACATCTATTTTTCTTTCAAATTGTTACACGAAAAAAAAATTATATAAAAGAAACTATGAAATCGTAATCCGGCGGTTTTAAAACTGTAATCGTGATTGGCTCGGCCAGTTAAAACCATAATCGTAATCGTAATTACCACGGTACGGTTAGAGGTTTTTATTAGCCGTAAATCGGCTATTTATAACCAACTATAACGAGATGAGCACCTCTAAGTATAACAAGAGATGGCAATTGGCACACAGCCCGCAGGCCGCAATTCCATAGGCCCACCTGGGAGAAGGCGAGCAAGCCAGTTGCAGGCCGCGAGCTTTGGCGGGCCAGGACTATCGGGCCACGGACAGGCCCGCTATTTATTAAATAATATCTATTTATATTATATATTTATTATATATGTTTTTTTTTATTTTTTAGGTACAATTTTTAGTCGAGTTTATCGGTACTAATAAAATTATTATTAAAGAGGTTATATTGCATTGATGGTAATTTTGAACTTGAATCTTTCGTTTCATTTCTATTATACTTTTTTCTTATTTTTTTTTATTATGGACGCAGGCGGGCCTACCAGTTTTTTGACAGTTCTAAATACAACACTACCTTATAAATTTTATGCTAATATTATGATAACACAGAACGGACTGAATATCATATGGACTTGAGCATCAAAAGTGTATCGCCGACACCGACGTCTGTCCTTGGTTTTCATCTTGTTTTAGGTATTCAATGGAGGCGGCGAAAACAAACGGTTGGTTCAACGCATCGCGAGCAACTATTCCAAACACATCATCCTTGTGTGTGTGAGAACGAGAGACAAATGATACGATGTGCTTAAGAGTGTGTTTAGATTGGCGTATTTCAACGGAATTAGGTGATTCTAAATTATAGATTTCAAATCATAATTTCAAATCCAAATCCATTGTTTGGCAAATGTTGGGATTTCGAAATTTTCAAAATGAAGTTCGAGCTCGAAAGGCTCATCGAACTCAACTTTTAATTTTTTCTTAAAAAAATTACAAAAATAAAATAAAAATAATAAATAATAAAACGAAATAGTTCGCAAGCTGGCTTGCGAGCTTTCGTCGAGTGAGTTCGAGCTCAACAAGAGCTCGTCGAGCTCGAGCCGGCTCATCGCTCTCGAGTCATCTTGACTCATCGTTCACCCCTAATTATTATTATTATTTTTATTTTTATTATATATTGTTATTATTTCTTATTATTACTATTATTCATTTTATTACGAAAAACTCATTATGGGTTCAACTTTGGATTTCGAAATCACATAATTTGACATGGAATTTCATATCCGACAAATGATAAGCGTTCAAATTTAACTTCGGATTTGGACGAAATCGAAATCCAAATCCGCTCGATTGTGAAACGGAAGATTAGGAGAAACCCGAATTTCAAATCAAAATCCGGAAGCCAAACAGAAGACAAGCTAATTTCAAAATATAGTTTGATTATTTTGGCATCTCTTAGAAAGAATGTGCTCTTGACTTTTAATCTTAGAGTATATTCTCTTGCGTTTCTTTGAAATAATTTCTAATTGAATTAAGGACACATTATGTTCAAGTTCACAAGCACTCATACTTTTCGTTAGACCATTGACCTTAGTCTCATTATTTTTTCCAACTGAGATTATAGACATGTGATCTTGTTTGTAGCTTTTGCTAATACTACCCGAAGAGTCGATTCTTTACCTAAGTTGTTCCTTGGGACTTTCTCACTGTTAGCTAATTTATCTTCTGACTCTTCAGTAGTCTCACGAATCACGATCTCTACGCATGGAAGTATATTGTTCTTGCAGAGAAAGTAATTTTCGAGAAATATCACAGTTGGAAGAATTTACCTCATTTTCGGTAAATGTTGTGGCTGATTGATCGTCTGAAATTTCTGATGTGTCAGCGTCTGATTCATCACCTATGCATCCAAGCCAGATGTTCTAACTCACCCTCAGTAAGTCTTCGAGATAGTGGTCGTGTTCAGACATTAACGCTGAGCTTCATTCTAATCTGATCGCTTTAGTTTCCCAGCATAGTAATTTGTGTCTTTTTTCTTTGATAGGAAGCTCTCTTTGGCTATATGGCCTAGTTTGCCATAGTTATAGTATGTTACCCCCGGATTTTTCCGGGTCCTGACGAAATACTCAGAAGCAGTTAAAACAACATAAACAGAATTAGGCAGGATGCTTTGCGAGGGAAGAAGGAGCTCGCAAAGAAATTCACCACTCGGGCGGAGATATGGCACCCCTCGGGAAAACATGTTAGAGGGACGAAAGATATGCCACCTGTCAGGGATAATTCATCAACTCATGGTGAAGAGAATGTATGATCGGCTTGAAGCAAGCAGAGATGCTCTGATGCTGTGCAAATCGTTCCAGCAATTTTGGAGAAGTCGTTCAGCACTGGAAATAATAGAACTTATGAAGTTGCTGGTGCTGGCAACGTTTTCTACTGACGGAAGGAAGCACGAGTTAAATAAATTACAACTGACTCATGCATATTGAATGGAACAGTGCAAAAGAAGCGTGACTTGCTGTGTGATCCGATCACCTTGCAGTGTGTGTAACTTTTCTTGTAGAGAGTTTCGTGAAAAGTTGTAAACACAGAAAAGAGAGACCTCCGTGAGATCTGTAAGCCTGTACTGACAGATTAATAAAAGCTCTTGATCGTTGCCCCGTGGATGTAGGCTAACTCAGTTAGCTGAACCACGTAATCTGTTTGTGTCTTTGTCTCTTTAAGTTTCTGTTTTCGATTCTGAGGGTTAAAATCAATTCGTAAGGTGTTGTTCATCTAAAAACTGTTATAATCAGTGATCGATTGATCGTCGAAACGCAACAAGTGGTGCGATGAGCGTGGAGAATCAATCGAGGAAGATGAGTTCAGCACATTTTGATGTCGAAAAGTTTACCGGGCAGAATGACTTCAGTCTGTGGAGGTTGAAGATGCGAGCTCTACTAACACAGCAGGGAGTGAGGCATTGAAGGAGGAGAAATCAATGCCGACCGAGCTATCAGCAGCAGAAAAGAAAGCCATGGTCGAGATGGCACATAGTGTCATAATCCTTTGTCTCGGTGATAAGGTTCTGAGACAAGTGGCGAAGGAGGACACTGCGGCTGGGATGTGGACTAAGCTTGAGAGCCTTTATATGACAAAGTCGTTGGCAAACAGGTTGTATTTGAAGCAAGCCTTGTATTCCTATAAGATGACAGAAGATAGACCAATCGAAGAACAAATAGACAAGTGGTCGAAGCTTGTGCTAGATCTCGAAAACATAGAGGTTGAGATTGGGGACGAGGATCAGGCTGTGTTGTTGTTGAGTTCGCTTCGAAAAAGCTATGACCATTTCAAGGAGACATTACTTTATGCTCATGAGGAGCTGAGCTTAGAAGATGTACTGTCAGCAATACACTCGAGACAGCTAAACAATCGAACTGAACTAAAACCACAGAGTTCTGGTGAGAGTTTGAATGTTAGGGGCAGAACTGAATCGAGGGATTTCAAGAAGAAATGGAAGAAAGGAAGATCTAAGTCCAAGGTGAAGATTAAGTGCTATCATTGTCACGAGGAGGGCCATATAAGGCGAAACTGCCCTCAAAGGAACAAAGGATTTCAGCCAAAAACAGCAGATCATGGAGAAGCTTCAGCCGTGTCTGATGGATATGAATCTGCGGAGGTTCTGAATGTGACTGAAAAGAACAAACTCAAGGAGTGGATCATGGACTCGGGCTGTTCATTTCACATGACCTCAAACCTAGCTTGGCTAAATGACTTTAAGCAGCTTGATGGGGGCAGAGTACTGTTGGGAAATGACACACCATGTCTGATTCGAGGCTCTGGTTCAGTGAAGATAAAGATGCACACTGGAAGTGAGATCATAAATGTAAGATACATCCCAGAGCTAAAGAGAAATCTGATACTGTGGGTATGTTGGATGATCTTGGGTACGTAATAGATACAAGAGATGGACAGATGAAGGTGTTTAAAGGGGCACTTCTAGTAATGAAAGGGATAAACTAATGGTGTCTACTTGATCGAGCGGATCGAGTAATAAAAATAAAACGAATATCGACGAACTATCCTACGCTCAACAGGCAAGTGTACCTATCGAAAATAGTATAGAATTGGCAGGTATTCGAGTATCGAACCCAAAGGAACTATATATCTAGAAAACGTCGTTTAAATATCCTAGTAGAAAATTCGATGTTGTTGTTTTGGAAAATAGAAAACACAGTAAACACTTAAATAAAAGCTAATAATAATAATAAACGCGACGACTTTGTGAAGAAAACGTATTTGAGACTTCGAATCCCCCTAGCTCAATCGAACGACAAACAAGTTATATATTTTAGCTAATTATTATACCGTGAGGATTCCTAGAGCATGCGTACGAATTTATACGACTGACGAAACTGCGCCTTATCACATAAGAATCGTAAACAACTAATCTATGAATTAAATAGCTGGGCAAGCTTCCCTAACTAGTCAACCACAGATCGCATTAAAACACGACGAATCCCACTATTAGATTTGACTCTAATCCGACGGGGTAGTTCAACCTATCTCTAGCGATGAGTTTATTCCGCTCGTTTACGAGTGGTCTAATCGTTCGCCCCTCTCTCGAGCGTAGCGTTCGATTTTCCAACAATTATTTCGACCACATAGACATAATCAAAATAATAGCATAAATCGTAACCAAGTCATAATAAAAAGCATATTAATGATACGTTCAACATACGTACGATCTCGCTGGGTTCATCTAATCTCAAATACACAATATTTAGCTACTCATGACGGAAATTAGCACAACAAAGGATAAAAATAACATATAGGAAAAACATAGTATCTTCCCTGAATATTTGGCTCGGGCTTAGTCCTTCATTGAGTATTTCCGTCGAACGGGTGGCGGGCGTCTCAGCTTGCACTTTCCTTGCCCTTCCTCGCACTGCACGTTCTCGTTCGCTGCTCCTACACACACTGCTGCCCTCCTACGTCGGCAGCCCGTCGCAGCCGCAACAGCTTGCTTCGGAGAGGTCCTTGCTTGGATGGTTTTCCCTTCGACGCCTCTGCCGTGAGCTACTTGCTTTAGTAAATGAGTACTATAGCTTTTTTTTTGTGTAGGGTAAACAACGTGTGTGAGGTAGAGGTGGTTGCTTGAGGTGTGAGCTTTGGGTTGTAGGGAGCAAAGGTTACGTGGGTGTTCAATGAGGATTTTCAAGCTTTTTTCCTTTCTTCCTCTTTTCCTTCAGCTACAACAGATCGCACCAATTTATAGATGGTGGAGGGGGCATCAAAATCTTCATTAGACGGCTCAAAAACAGCGTGAGATTGCCTTTTCTTCCTTGAGCCGTGCGCTCGTTGATTCTTCTTCATTTGTCTGCGGTGTGTGTGCGAATTTTTCTTCGTTGCAGATCTTTCGTCTTGTGGGTCTTGTTCTTTGTTTCCTTTATCACTTGTCGTGACATAGGTGAGTATGTGTATTGTGTATGTGGGCTTGGACTTTCTTTTTTTAGGGCTGAATTTGATGGGCTAAATTTTATTCTTCGGCCCAATTATTTTTGGGCCGATATTTGATTCGACGGTTCGTCAAATTCAAACCCGAATATTCCTGGTTGTAATTCTTTCTCTCAATATCTGTCAAAAATCAAATATAAACGTAGTACGTATGATATTCGAGGAAAATTAAAATAAAAACCAACCGATATTACGCTTTTACGGGCTATAAAATTCGATATAAATTTCATTTATCAAATATCCCCACACTTAAGCGTTTGCTTGCCCTCAAGCAAATAAAAATAAAAAGGTATAGAAAAGGATAAAATCATGTAACGTACCAATCAAGAACGAAATCACGTAGGAGAAATGCAAGTAAAGTCGGAAAGCATATTTGAAATCAACGACTAACTACACGATTTTCTTTAGCAATACCTATCAAGATCCGCACCTCACAGAGATTCACTCAAATCACTCAGTGTATGGGTTAAGATGTCGGTGATATCGCTCGGGTCATGCACTAATCTAATTCTACCATAAGCTTGCAAGTGATTCGTAAATCTACCACTTTCAATGATCAAGCGTGAATCGGAAGGTCTTTACCGGGTTATAAAATGGCTGAGATATGTAGGATATGCAAGGAATAAGCATAAACAGGATATGAGCTGTAGTCGTGTCAGAATTATGCCATCATCTCGAAGCGCCAAATCCGTCGTTCTTATTCATCACTTCCTTTCTTTTGCAGTTTTTTTTTTTTTTTTTTTTTTTTTCACCAAGCCCTTCTTCTCTCAACTTCTCAATATAGGAAATAGATAATATGCTTTTGAGAGTGAAAGATTATCGGAGGAAGGGTTCTTAGTCAATATATTATTTTTTTCTCTCTCTCTCTTTTTTTTTTCTTCTATTTTTTTTTCTCTATTTTTTTTTTTTTTTTTTTTTTTTGGCGCTCAGCTCGGAATTTTAGCACGGGTTGCGCTTCTTGAGTCCGGCATTCAACCTCCACTTCTACTATCGCTCTGATGGGTTTATGTCTGAAGGCTTAATCAGGGTCGGCAATTTATAATCCGGTTTTCACAAATAAAAGGCTCAGGCTCAAAGTGGCTAACTACGGGGGCCAGTCGTGGTTGGATACTTTGGCTATGGACTGATTCCTAATGCCTTCCTCATTTTCACACAATCTCACTTTAAGTAGTTTCAACACGTAATACACAAGCAAGTTCTGAAGAGAAATAAACTAAGCATGATTCACACAACCAAAGAAATGAGCAAAAAGCTCGTAGGCTCAAAAATCTCACAAAAATCGGGTTATGTGTACGAATCTCTCAAGTATCGCCAAGTTCATCATGTAAGAAAGAAGTAGACTACGCATATGTATCCTAATTACTCACAAATTTCCAAACATAAAGTCATCCCTTCATGATAAGAAACATAATTTTCGAGAAAAACATGTTATGCCAAATTTTAGAAAAAATTTGTACCAAAAATCAAGACATGCATATATATAACATGTTCGCCTAAATTTCACAGAAATTCCCCTCCCCACACTTAAGATTTACGTTGTCCTCAACGTAACAATCATGTAACACAAGGAAAAGGAAATAGAAAGATATGCGAACTTCCCTGAATAGTTCGATATGCATGCTTTGTACGGCTCCTCCCCACACTTGAGATCTTGAATTCCCTGCGATCGTTGAAAGACAAAATCATAAAAACTAAAAATGCGCATAGAAATAAAGTAAAAACATAGGATAGGCTTGGGGTGCCTCCCAAGTAGCGCTTTCTTTAATGTCTTTTAGCTAGACATTCTTCGGTGATTTTTAGCTCCGGGTGGTATCGAGGAGGTGGATGGTTTCTTTTCCGAGCGCCTCGATGGTACCGCCATAGTAATTCTTGAGTCGGTGCCCGTTCACCTTGAAGGTCCCCTTCTCCGGATGTGTGATCTCAACAGTTCCGTACGGGAATACCCGGGTCACCGTGAATGGTCCCGACCATCTCGATTTCAGTTTGCCGGGAAACAACCGTAGGCGCGAGTTATAAAGCAGGACCTGGTCGCCTTCTTCGAATTCCCGTTTCATGATTTTACGATCATGATACAGCTTCGTACGCTCCTTGTAGATGCGAGTATTTTCGTACGCTATCTGTCTCCACTCGTCGAGCTCGTTGATCTGTAAGTTTCGCTTTTCACCTGTAAGATTCAAGTCAAAATTTAGTTTTTTCAGCGCCCAATACGCTTTGTGTTCTAGCTCGACGGGTAGATGACAAGATTTTCCGTAAACAAGTCTATAGGGCGTAGATCCGATAGGCGTCTTATATGCTGTTCGGTATGCCCATAAAGCATCGTTCAGCTTGTTCGGCCAATCCCGCCTATGGTGTTCTACGGTCTTTTCTAGTATCCGCTTCAGCTCCCTGTTCACGACCTCCACTTGGCCGCTCGCTTGAGGATGGTATGCAGTGGTAACACTATGTTTCACGCCGTATTTCTCGAGCGTCCTTGCAAATTGGTTGTTACAGAAGTGTGTACCTTTGTCGCTAATAATGCAACGAGGTGAGCCAAAACGTGAAAATAAAACTTTTAAAAATTTAACGACTACCCTAGCATCATTAGTGGGCAGCGCTTGCGCTTCCACCCATTTTGACACATAATCGACTGCAACTAGGATATATCGATTTTTAAAAGATGTCGGAAACGGACCCATAAAATCAATGCCCCATACATCAAATATTTCACAAACGAGTATAAAATTCTGAGGCATTTCATTGCGCTTAGAGATATTACCTGTCCGTTGGCACCTATCGCACATTTCTACATACCTTTGCGCGTCCTTGAAAATTGTGGGCCAGTAGAATCCACATTCTAATACCTTTTGTGCGGTTCGGTTGCCTCCATAATGGCCTCCGCACGGTCCCGTGTGGCAATGCCCCAAGATATCGATTGTTTCAGGGAAAGATACGCATCGCCTGATTATATTATCCGCACAAATCCTAAATAGATAAGGATCATCCCAAAAGTAATACTTCAAGTCCGAGAAGAATTTCTTCCTCTGGTGACTCGTGTATCCCCTTGGTAAGATCCTAGCTACAAGATAGTTAGCAATATCGGCATACCATGGAAGTTCATCAGGTACCTCATGTATAGCGTAAAGGTGTTCGTCGGGAAAGTAGTCTCGGATAGTCTTCTCTTTTGTAACCTCGCATGGTGTCTCTTCTAGTCTCGACAAGTGGTCTGCGGCAAGATTCTCCGTTCCCTTTTGGTCGCGAAACTCCACGTCGAACTCTTGGAGTAATAGAATCCATCGGATCAGCCTTGGCTTTGCATCCGGCTTCGCAAAGAGATGCTTAATAGCTGAATGATCTGTGTAGATGATAACCTTCGATAGGATAAGATACTGACGGAACTTGTCGATTGCAAACACAACTGCAAGCAACTCCTTCTCGGTGGTAGTATAATTTGATTGCGCCTCATTTAGAGTCTTGCTCGCATAGTGTATCGGCTGGAAATACTTTTCCCGTCGCTGCCCCAAAACTGCACCTACTGCAAAATCACTGGCATCGCACATTAGTTCGAATGGTAGCCTCCAATCCGGGGCTACCATGACAGGAGCATTAATAAGCTTTTCCTTGAGCATAGTAAAAGCATTCATACAGTCGGTCGTAAACTCATAAGGTATATCTTTTTCTAGCAAGCGAGTTAAAGGTCTAGCAATTTTAGAAAAATCTTTAATAAATCTACGATAAAAACCAACATGTCCTAAGAAACTTCTAATTGCTTTTACCGACGAGGGTGGAGGTAATCGTTCAATAGTTTCTATTTTTGCTCTATCTACCTCGATTCCTCTAGCCGATATCTTATGACCTAAAACGATACCTTCTCTAACCATAAAATGACATTTTTCCCAGTTTAGCACAAGGTTCGTTTCCTCGCATCGTTTAAGTACTGCCTTAAGATTGGAAAGACATACCTCAAATGAGTTACCAAAAATCGAAAAGTCATCCATGAATACCTCCATTCTTTTACCGATTAATTTGTCGAAAATGGCCATCATGCACCGTTGGAAGGTAGCCGGGGCATTGCACAGTCCGAAAGGCATCCGCCGATATGCAAAGGTTCCGAATGGGCACGTAAAAGTTGTTTTCTCTTGATCTTCTGGTGCGATCGGAATCTGCAAGTAACCTGAAAGACCATCAAGAAAACAATAAAATTCATGACCGGATAAACGCTCAAGCATTTGATCAATGAACGGTAAAGGAAAGTGATCTTTTCGTGTCGCGTCGTTTAATTTCCGGTAGTCAATGCACACTCGCCACCCTGTAACGGTCCTTGTTGGAATGAGTTCGTTTTTATCGTTGGTTACCACCGTCATTCCTCCCTTCTTTGGCACCACTTGAACTGGGCTCACCCATGCACTGTCTGAGATCGGGTATATGACACCCGCATCAAGTAGCTTTATTACCTCAGCTTTTACTACCTCCTTCATGTTCGGGTTTAGACGCCTTTGATGTTGCACCACAGGCTTGAACTCGTCTTCCATCAGGATCCTATGCATGCAGAAGGTCGGACTGATTCCTCGAATATCGGATATCTTCCATGCGAGCGCCTTCTTATGCTCCCGTAACAGGTCTAGGAGCATGAGCTTTTGATCCTTTCCTAAATTCGCCGCTATGATCACTGGAAGTTTTGAATCGTCCTCCAGAAATGCGTACTCTAAGTGATCGGGTAGTTGTTTGAGTTCGAGCTTTGGTGGATCTTCAATTGAACATTTTTCTTTTTCCTCTTCTTTGTTCGGGTGCACTTCGATGGTAGGTTCCGCCCCGTCTTCGTCTGCGTCTATCTGGTCAACCTCAAAAGATCGTTCATGCATTGACTCTTCAGTCTCTGCTAATCCTGACATCGAAGCAAACGTTTCTGGTTGTGATAGTCCCTGCAATGATAAAAAGTCGTTCCATGCATCAATGTAAAAGCACTTATCGTCTAATTTCTCGGAATTTTTCATGGATTCGGTCATATCGAATGTGACTTTTTCGCCATCTATAGTTAACGTCAATGTTCCGTTACGAACATCGACCATGGTTCCTCCAGTAGCGAGAAATGGCCTACCCAATATTAGAGGAATATTTTCATCCTCCTCCATATCGAGAATAACAAAATCTGCAGGAATTATAAATTTATCGACCTTAACCAGCACATCTTCAATGATACCCCTAGGATACTTAACAGATCTATCCGCTAATTGTAAACTCATCCTAGTGGGCTTTGGCTCTCCTAAACCAAGTCGTTTAAACATAGAATAAGGCATCAAATTAATACTTGCTCCTAAATCGGCCAATGCCTTACTTACGACTAAATCGCCTATTAAACATGGTATAGTAAAACTCCCTGGATCCTTAAGCTTTTTCGGTAGCTTGTTCTGTAGAATGGCAGAGCACTCTCCTCGCAACTCAACGGTGGAAACATCTTCAAGCTTGCGCTTGTTCGTGATAAGATCCTTCAAAAACTTTGCCCAACGAGGCATCTGCGCAAGGGCATCAACAAGTGGTAAATTAATATGTAATTGTTTAAAAATAGCGAGAAATTTACCAAATTGATCATCAACGATTTCCCGTTTAAGTCTTGCTGGGTATGGAATTTTTGGTTGATACGCCTTGACAGGTGGCTTAGACACAGTTTCTTCTTGTATGTCGGCCTCGCCGCTCGGTTGCGTGGGTTCAGCGTTCTTCTTCATTTTCTGTACTTCCTCGAGCTCTCTCCCGTTACGAAGTGTCACCGCCTTTACATGGTGGTCCTTAGGATTGGTCTCGGTGTAACTTGGTAACGATCCGGAAGGACGTTGTTGGATTGATTCGGCAATCTGCCCAACTTGCTTCTCTAAGGCCCGTAGGGAAGACTCGGTGTTGTGCAACCGTGCTTCTTGATTATCCAAGCGAGAGTCGAGCTTTCCCATTAGCTTCTCGAGCATTCCCTCGAGCTTATCAACGCGATTATACGAGGTGGGCTCAGCATTGGCGCCATGGTATCCTTGCGTTCTTTGGTTTTGAAATCCTGGTGGAGCTTGTTGTTGATTACCGTAGGCCAAGTTCGGATGAACTCGGTTCGGGACGTAGCTTCGTTGGCCTTGGTAGTTACCCATGTAGTCGACTTGCTCCATCGGAATAGTGGATGGACAACGGGTTGCGTCGTGACTTTCGCCGCAAGTAGCGCATGGCGGATTATAATTTGTGTATGCATGAGGAGGTGGAGCAGCTGCGGGAGTCCTCGGGATAGATTGTACCTGCATAGCATTAACAACCGGCTTTGTTGTTAGCGTGGGTAATAGCGTATTCATCAACGTTTGCATTTGGAGGTTGTTAGCTGCGATTTGTTGTTGGAGTGTGTCAAACTTGGCATTTATCGCAGTTGCATTATCAACGTCGTACATCCCCGGTGGTTTGCCTCTATTGCTAGAACTCCCGCGCCGGAAGCTATTTGCGCTATATTCTTCGATTAGATTCCACCCTTCCGTCGCGCTTAAATTGCATAAACCACCATTGCATGCCCCGTCAAGTAGTTGCACGGTAATATCGTTCAACGATTCATGGAACCGCTGTATCAATTCGCTCTTCGTCATACCATGTTGTGGGAAGCGATTCAGAAGCGTCTTGAAACGCGTCCATACGTCGTATAAATTCTCGCCCTCCTTTTGCTTGAATGCCGTAAGGTCCATTTTTAGTCTCAGCACCTTTGATGGCGGAAAGAAGTGCGTAATGAAGGTGGCGTGCATCTCGTCCCAAGTGGTGATGGATCGTTCGGGTAGTAGATTATACCACTCCTTGGCGTTACCTCTTAGGGAGAAAGGAAATAAGTAGAGCCGGATCGTTTCAGCGCTTACTCCTTGTACTCGTATAGTGTCGGTGACGGACAGGAAGTCTCGTATGTGTCGGTAAGCGTCTTCTTCGGAGAGTCCATCGTATTGAGCTGTCGTCTGAAGCATTTGAAGCCAATGATGTTTCAGCTCAAAGTTGTTCGGGACTTGAGGAAGGACTATCGCTGAGCCGACCGACCCTACGGCGTTGTTTCTCCACAGCTCTCTCATTGGAGGCTCTCTAGCTACAAGCGGCATATCGTCACGATCTTGAGTTGCCATTTCGACTCGCCTTGCGTTTACTCGTAGGTTGTGTCGGAACGTTCTTTCGACCTCCGGGTCTCCTTCAACTAATGGTAGCGAATGGGTCCTTCGGGTCATGCACGAACGTTCACGTACCTATGTAAATAATAACAATAACAATAAGAGATAAATAAAAACCAATAAAACAAAATATAGTGCTAAAAAATAAAAATAAAAATAAGCGAGTGCTAATAATAATAAGGAAATAATAATAACTATAATAATATATTATTTTTGTAATAGTGATAAAAAAAAATAAGAGTAGAAAAAATAATAATAATAATAATAATAATAATAATAATAACTAGAATAATAAACTATAGTTCTCCAAATATCAATAGTTCCCCGGCAACGGCGCCAAAAACTTGATCGAGCGGATCGAGTAATAAAAATAAAACGAATATCGACGAACTATCCTACGCTCAACAGGCAAGTGTACCTATCGAAAATAGTATAGAATTGGCAGGTATTCGAGTATCGAACCCAAAGGAACTATATATCTAGAAAACGTCGTTTAAATATCCTAGTAGAAAATTCGATGTTGTTGTTTTGGAAAATAGAAAACACAGTAAACACTTAAATAAAAGCTAATAATAATAATAAACGCGACGACTTTGTGAAGAAAACGTATTTGAGACTTCGAATCCCCCTAGCTCAATCGAACGACAAACAAGTTATATATTTTAGCTAATTATTATACCGTGAGGATTCCTAGAGCATGCGTACGAATTTATACGACTGACGAAACTGCGCCTTATCACATAAGAATCGTAAACAACTAATCTATGAATTAAATAGCTGGGCAAGCTTCCCTAACTAGTCAACCACAGATCGCATTAAAACACGACGAATCCCACTATTAGATTTGACTCTAATCCGACGGGGTAGTTCAACCTATCTCTAGCGATGAGTTTATTCCGCTCGTTTACGAGTGGTCTAATCGTTCGCCCCTCTCTCGAGCGTAGCGTTCGATTTTCCAACAATTATTTCGACCACATAGACATAATCAAAATAATAGCATAAATCGTAACCAAGTCATAATAAAAAGCATATTAATGATACGTTCAACATACGTACGATCTCGCTGGGTTCATCTAATCTCAAATACACAATATTTAGCTACTCATGACGGAAATTAGCACAACAAAGGATAAAAATAACATATAGGAAAACATAGTATCTTCCCTGAATATTTGGCTCGGGCTTAGTCCTTCATTGAGTATTTCCGTCGAACGGGTGGCGGGCGTCTCAGCTTGCACTTTCCTTGCCCTTCCTCGCACTGCACGTTCTCGTTCGCTGCTCCTACACACACTGCTGCCCTCCTACGTCGGCAGCCCGTCGCAGCCGCAACAGCTTGCTTCGGAGAGGTCCTTGCTTGGATGGTTTTCCCTTCGACGCCTCTGCCGTGAGCTACTTGCTTTAGTAAATGAGTACTATAGCTTTTTTTTGTGTAGGGTAAACAACGTGTGTGAGGTAGAGGTGGTTGCTTGAGGTGTGAGCTTTGGGTTGTAGGGAGCAAAGGTTACGTGGGTGTTCAGTGAGGATTTTCAAGCTTTTTTCCTTTCTTCCTCTTTTCCTTCAGCTACAACAGATCGCACCAATTTATAGATGGTGGAGGGGGCATCAAAATCTTCATTAGACGGCTCAAAAACAGCGTGAGATTGCCTTTTCTTCCTTGAGCCGTGCGCTCGTTGATTCTTCTTCATTTGTCTGCGGTGTGTGTGCGAATTTTTCTTCGTTGCAGATCTTTCGTCTTGTGGGTCTTGTTCTTTGTTTCCTTTATCACTTGTCGTGACATAGGTGAGTATGTGTATTGTGTATGTGGGCTTGGACTTTCTTTTTTTAGGGCTGAATTTGATGGGCTAAATTTTATTCTTCGGCCCAATTATTTTTGGGCCGATATTTGATTCGACGGTTCGTCAAATTCAAACCCGAATATTCCCGGTTGTAATTCTTTCTCTCAATATCTGTCAAAAATCAAATATAAACGTAGTACGTATGATATTCGAGGAAAATTAAAATAAAAACCAACCGATATTACGCTTTTACGGGCTATAAAATTCGATATAAATTTCATTTATCACTACTCATGGCTTGGCTCGACTAGTACATAATCAGCTTTGGTTGCAAAAGGTGATGAAAATATTGTGAGCTTGTGGCATAGGAGAATGGGGCACGTTAGTGAGTGGTGGCTTAGGCGCCATCCCCGGGCAGCGCCGCCGCAAGGTGCGGCGGCCCGGCTGAGATCGTCCGCGGCTTTGGCCGCGGACTGCGATGTCGCGCATGGCGCACTGCGCAAGACAGCCACAGCGACTCCGGCTCGGCCGGAACGCTGCGACGGCGATCTCTCTCGGCGAGGCAGTGACTCGGCACGAAGGGGATGAGGCGACGAGGGAGTCGCGGCAGTATTATGCCGCGAGCTGAACACGCGCGCGTTACGCGGCGTGGCGTCGCCGGCGGTGGTGGCACCGGGTCCAGCCGGGACTCCACGCCGGCGGCCTTCTCCGCCATGGCTCCCCGGCGTGTTTTGACGGCTGAGCGATTTGAGTCGGGACAGCTATGTTAGGGCTCCATGCTCAAAGCCTTAGCGGGCCTTTTAATGGGCTTGGCCCGTTTAAGGCCCAAGTTTCGTTTCTTTTTAAAATCATGTAATTGTCAACGTGCTCGTAATAAATGTGATTTAAGTTGCACTTGCGGATTTAGGAATTTGGTTTCCGGGTCATTTGTTAAGGGTTACGCCCCCGGGTTGTATTTGTTTCATAGGGGTTGTTCGGGACTTATGATTCCCCCGTGTTGTAATTTACCGTTTTATCAGATTAGACTTAAATACGAAGACGAGGTCCCATTTGATGGAAGGCAACCCCCCGGCGGTGACAAGGTGGTGGACGTTCGGTGACTTTGAGGCCGTTCGAGTGATGAAGGACGTTTGACGACTTCAAGACCCGTGCGATGACCCTAGGTCTTTTGAAGACGCATGTAATAGGGATAGGCTAGAAATAACCCGCTTGTGTTGTCTTGTAGTTTATTTTCCTAGGGTCAATTTACTACCTACGTTCTTGTGGTTTTTGAAATGATATGCATGTTTTATGTGCTCTTATGTGAGATGGTTTATTCTCCAGTTTGATAAATACTAAGTGGGTAAAGGAATTGGATTCCTGTCTTCTATCATGCTTGAGATGTCTAGCATTGGGGAGTTTTGCGATTTGTTCCGAGTAAGTTGGCGTCGTATATCCCGCCCCAGTGTTAGCGTCTCGGGTGCAACGCCGCTCGTCATACCAGTCCGCCCCCACGAAGCGTATGGCAGCAAGGGGCAGTACATTCTGTGCGATTTGAGCATAAGTTGATAGGTCACACTTAGGCAGTTAAACCCAATAAGCAGGGTTAGCTGTGAGGGTCAATGACTGAGACTAAGATAGTTGAAACTCTTATTGGATAAGTTCGCGTTCGACGTGACTTCGATAAGATTAGATGAGCCAAATATTGCGTTAAAGGCGAAACTCTTCTCGGGAGGATAGTTTTTCGAGAAAAATAGTGGGAGTCAAGCGAAACGAAAAGTCCTTGTTTGCGCTTGATGAATGATAAGATAAACCTAATTAGATCTTTATTTTCTACAGCTTTACGTTTCTTTTTATTTACTGCGATGATGAACATAATTACTATGCTGCTTGAGAGAAACTGTTTGGTGGGACCAAACTATGTGGACTGGCTCCGTAATCTGATGATAGTCCTAGGTATGGAGTCGCTGACTTATGTCCTCAATTCCCCCGTATCGCAAGTCCCAGGGACTTATGCGAGTGATGAAGACCGGGCTGCGTATGCCAAATGGCAGATAGACGAGCCAAAGGTTAAGGGCTATATATTTCTTTCCATGAGCAATGAGTTGCAGCGCACTCACTCGGAAATGGAAGTGGGCGCCATTTTGATTCATTTGAAGGAGCTTTTTGGCGAACATTCTAGGAGTGCTCGCTATTCCCTAATGGAGCAACTATTTCATTGCAAAATGGCTGAGGGTAGTGACGTCGGAGCGCATGTGCTCAAGATGATCGATTGGATCGAAAGACTCGAGGCACTGGACTTTATCATGGATAATGAACTCCAGAACGATCTTATACTTCAGTTGCTCCCACCTTCCTTCAATTCGTTCATCGTGAACTTTAATCTCAACAAGGCCGAGATGACATTGACTGGGTTAATGAACCAGTTGTCGGCACCGCAGACTCAGATGAAGAAGGTGAAATGAAAGGAAGTTGTTCTTGTCGCGAATGCTAAGACTCGAGGGTCCAGTACAAAGAAAAAGTCGGACAAGCCCACTAAGCCCAAAGGACGAATTTCGAAAGGCAAGGCCAAGAAGAACGTGTTCAAAGGCGCCAAGCCGACGGACAAGTGCCTTCACTGCAATGAGCTTGGACATTGGAATCGCGATTGCCCGAAGCTAGCCGCCAAAGGTAAAGAACTTTACGTTTTGGAAACAAATTGTTCTATGACAGTATATTCTGCTTCATGGATCTTAGACTCGGGAGCTAGTGCTCACATCTCTGTTTCGAACCAGGGTCTGGAACGAAGTAGGAAGCTGGCGTATCGAGAGATCATGATCAACGTAGGAAGCGGACATAGTATACCGGCGACCCACATTGGATCAAGACCTCTCGTTTTATCTACTAGACATAGTTTACTGCTTTCCGATTGTTTGGTTTTGCCCAAGGGGCTTAAGAATATTGTTTCTATTCCCGTTTTGAGCGAAACGGTTATGAGTTCCGTTTTAGTAATAATATATGCAATATTTATTTTGGAAATAATTGCGTCGGAAGTGCAAGTTTACTGAATGGGTTGTATTACCTAAATATCGAAGATAAAATAAAAACTGTGAATACAGTCACCAACAAACGAAAATTGGAGTCGAACTCAAGACTGCTGTGGCATCTTCGACTCGGTCACGCTGGAGAACAGAAGATTCTTGAGTTGGAGAAAATCAGCGTTATAAAGCCGCTTGGGTCTGATCCCTATCCAACTTGTGAATCTTGTATCCTTGGAAAGATGACCAAGTCGCCCTTCACAGGGACTTTCACGAGAGCCGCAGAACTTATCGGTTTGATCCACATGGATGTTTGTGGACCGTTCGGGGTAGCGGCTTGCGGTAACTTCCATTATTTTGTTACCTTCACTGATGATCACTCTCGCTTTGGCAAGGTGTATCTCATGAAGAATAAGTCTGATACTTTTGAATGGTTCAAAGAGTACAAGGCTTTGGTGGAAAATCAGACTGGAAAGAGCATTAAAGCCGTTCGATCAGATCGAGGCGGCGAGTACATGAGCCTCGAGTTTCACGAGTTCTTGAAAGAGAACGGGATAATTTCACAGATGACACCGCCCGGACCACCGCAGTTGAACGGTGTGTCCGAACGCAGAAATCGAACACTGTTGGATAAGGTTCGATCTATGCTAAGCTATACAGACCTGCCCATATCGTTGTGTGGTCATGCCCTGTTGACAGCGGCACACATTCTGAATAGATGTCCTACAAAGTTTGTCAATCGTATTCCGTATCAGATATGGACATGATGAAACCGAGCTTGAATCACATTAGAATTTGGGGTTGCCCAGCGTTTGCGAAAAAGCTCAAGACAGATAAACTGAAATCGAAGGCTGTGAAAGGACGTTTTGTCGGGTATCCTGAGGATTTTGTGGGATACCAGTTTTACTTCCACGACGATCAGAGAATCGTTGTAGCCCTTCAGGCTCACTTTCTCGAAGAAGATTTCGTTCGAGAAGGTGGAGCGGGTCGCGAAGTAACTCTTGGAGTGTATTCAGAAGCGCTTTTACAAACTCTAGTGTCAGATGACACCGTAGAGCAGTCCGAGACGCAACCTGACTTGTGCAGGTCGGGTAGAGTATCTCGCCAGCCTGAGAGATACGCGATGGTCCACATCGAGCACGAGGTTGCTGCGATGGAGGGGCACGTCGGAGACGATCCCACTACCTATGACCAGGCAATCAGGGATAAAGATTCGGAGAAATGGCTTATAGCTATGCAAGCCGAAATGGATTCTATGCACGAAAACCAAGTGTGGACTCTAGTAGACCTCCCAGATGGTTTTAGACCCATTGGGTGTAAATGGATCTACAAGAGAAAGATTGGATCTGACAGATTGGTTGATACATACAAAGCTAGGCTTATGGCGAAAGGGTACAGTCAAAAAGAGGGCATTGACTATGAGGAGACCTTTTTGCCTGTTGCTATGATGAAGTCCATTCGAACATTGCTTGCGATAGCTGCGCACTATGACTATGAGATCTGACAGATGGATGTGAAAACTGCGTTCCTAAATGGATACCTCAAGGAGGAAATATATATGGAGCAGCCCAAGGGTTTTACATCGCAAGGAGATGTTCATAAGGTGTGCAAACTGAACAAGTCCATTTATGGACTGAAACAAGCCTCCAGAAGCTGGAATCTTCGGTTCGATGAAGTGGTCAAGGGCCATGGATTCTTAAAGAACGAAGACGAACCTTGCCTCTACAAGAAAAGCAGTGGGAGCAAAATATCTTTCCTCGTATTGTACGTGGACGACATCCTTCTGATAGGAAATGATATTGGAATGCTCTCGATGGTGAAAGCGTGGCTTTCGACCGAATTCTCCATGAAAGACTTGGGAGAAGCTACCTACATCTTGGGGATTCGCCTTTACAAAGGTCGAGCGAATCGTATGTTAGGACTCTCCCAGGCCCTTTACTTAGAGAAGGTCCTGAAGCGATATAATATGGACAACTCTAAGAAAGGGTTCCTGCCTATGCGGCATGAGATTCACCTTTCCAAGGCTATGAGCCCTCAAAGGGAGTTGGAGCGGAAAGAGATGAATGGAATCCCCTATCCATCCGCGGTGGGTAGCTTGATGTACGCGATGCTTTGCACGCGACCTGACTTGGCGTACACTGTGAGCGTAGTCAGTCGGTTTCGGGCTGACCCTAGTAAGGAACATTGGACAGCAGTCAAGACTATCCTCAAGTACCTCAGACGGACTAAGGATATGATGCTGGTCTATGGTAATGGAGAATTGGAAGTGGAAGGGTATACGGATTCGGATTTCCAGTCTGACGTGGACGACAGAAAATCGACTTCAGGATTCGTCTTTACGCTCAAAGGTGGAGCGGTGTCTTGGAAAAGTTCCAAACAGAGCACTACTGTAGATTCCACCTGCGAAACAGAGTATATAGCGGCCTCAGAGGCAGCGTAGGAAGGTGTTTGGATGAGAATGTTCTTGGAAGAACTTGGTATCGTTCCTGTAGCAGATAGGCCATTGCCATTGTGGTGTGACAATACTGGCGCTATTGTTCAGGCAAAAGAACCGAGGTCTCACAGCAGGTCCAAAAATATAGAAAGAAAGTACCACGTGTTACGTGGATTCGTTAAGAATGGCTACGTAGCCGTGCAGAAGATTGCGACCGCGGAAAACGTGGCCGACCCGTTCACCAAGCCTCTATCACAGGCAGTGCTGGCTAGACATCTCGAAAAGATGGGTATTAGATACTGCAGCGCATGGCATTGAGTGCAAGTGGGAGATTGTTAGGAATATGCCCTCGAATGCTATACGAGGATTAAATTGTATAGGGCATTAGCTTATTTATCATTCGATCTTTTATGTATAAGATATTTTTTGTGTGTTTATTGAAAGGCGTTGTTCGTTTATTGGTTATAAGAGTACTTTACTAAGCATCCGGTAAAGCAATAAATGAACAAATCCAAATGTGTCAAGTTGAGTCACTGTTCTCGATGAGTACGAGAGAGGAAGGCACCAGTGGACTCTTAACCTCGAGCATTAAAAGTCTGTAAGCCTTAGGCTCCAGTTGGGTGCTGGATAACCGATTACGGCTTATTTGTCGATGACCTATCGAGTGCCGATACCCCCTTGGAAGCGGAGGTCATGACTTGTGATGCGATCAAGGGATTGAATCGTTTCATGGACACTGACTCACGGGTCGTACGGTCGAACATGGCTTATTACTCAAGGAGTGTCAATGACCAACGACAACACTATAGTAGCCTACGTGAACCTTAGACCGGAAGGAACTTTGGCGGAGTTGACTTCGAAGTCTCGACTGTCACTGGTTTCCCTCGACCCGATTTGCTGTTGCATGGGTCAGCGAGCCAGATGCGGTCTTGATGATGATTTGTGATTGCCGTGCTTAGACCGCCGAGTACGGATTCACAGTCTCACAAGTAATCGAGATAAGTGTCCTTTGAGGACGGCGACGGGAAATTACGAAATCCTTGGCCAAGGTATTGAACTAACTCATGTTAGACATGGAGGGTATTTTGGTAATTTGCCTCGTCCCCGTTTTATCATAGAATCGAGTATAGTGAGTTTGACATAGACCATGGCTCTCACTCGATTGGCACACAGCTGAAGGGTTTATACGTAGTACTTTAATCTATAGTAAGATTCTCGAATAACGACTCGGTCGACACTCGAATCGGGTTACGGTCCAGTACTGCGGGATTGGATAGGTAACTGCCGGACTCTTGGATTCCTCCCTTGCCGATTGAGTCGAACCTAGAGAGTCGGACTTAAAAAGGATCATCAAGGTGTACTGATAAGGAGAGAAATGTTTTGGGCCTTAACGGGCCTTGGGCCGTTGGGCCGCGCCTTAGTGGGCCTCGGGCCGTTTAATGGGCCGTTTAATGAAACTAACTTTGAGACTTGGGCTTGGCCAAGTGCTTAAAAGGCTTGAGGGTAAAATTGGAATTATACCCTAAGCTAATTTTTGAATTATGCCTTGGGAATTAATTTCGAAAATTAAATATAAATATAGAAATAATGTAATTGGAATATTATTTATTTTAAGGTGAAAATTTCGAAATTAATCTTGGATTAAGTTTCGAATTTTATACCATAGTTACATATACTTGGTTTGACTTAGTATTTAAGTTAGTTGTCTAATTATGGTAAGTTATACGAATTTTGAATTAAATAAGGGAGAGAAAGATATGGCAAAATCTCTCCACTTAAGGAGCAAAATCGAAAACCATATCTTTGAGATATCCTAGGGATTCCGAATATATCATAGTATAAATAGGGCAGCCCTATTTCATAATTTGGAGTGGAAAAATTTCGTCCATAACAAAGGCACAAAACACACACCGGGAAAAAAAACACTTTTCTCCCACGCGACGGCTCGGTTCTCTCTAGCCATCTTTAGAGAACTGATTTCGTGGTACACTGCGAGGTCGGCGTGACGATCTAGTGCCATCCACCACCATCGACGAAGTCTTGAAGAAAAGGACGAGGAGCGGCCACTCGCTTCAACTGGTAATTCTCTACGGGTTTGACCCGCCCTATTACATGTCTATGTGTTACTATTCTGATCCGAGCAACGAGGGCAATAAGGGAACCCGGAAAATTTTTGTTCCGCACCGTACCCGGGGACGTGGCGTCTCCGGGAGACACTGGGTAACCCAACATATCATATAGATGAAATTCTAAGGGTTTGAAATTTGGAATATTTACTTAGATTATTTACGGGTAGACTAAATAAATTGGATTTATAATAACTCTCACGTAGAAGTATTTTAGGGAAACTTGAGTAGCTTTCAATTCCTTTCAGTAAGATGAACTTTCGATCAACTTAGTAAATGTTGATACTTATTAATTCACATGTAGTGTACACTTTCTTGTCTAGGATGTAGGAAATAATAATTTAATCATACTATTGAAAAGCATAAATTTGTGAGAATCTTTAAGAAATTAAGTTATTTTTCAGTAGATAGGATGACTTTCGAGCGAATAGAGTATATTATGAGTTTCAATCGATGCTAAGCTGCTGAGCTAAGATAACATCCAATCAGTGAAAACCTTCGATCGATTCGATTACTTTAAGCCTTAGAATATTTAATAATTTCGGCATCGAGTTTCGGTCGATAAGGGAAATCGCCGAACTAAATAAATTTTTTTGGTTAAAGAATGTAAGTTAACCAAAATTGGGCGATGCTTACATTTTGAGCGAATTTGATGTTCAAATATGAAACTACTTTCGCCAAGTTTTAGATGCAAAATCGGGTGTTAACCTAATTTAGACTATTAATTGGACGACTTGGGGTTTTAAAATATTATGTTACACCGAATATATTTTTGAGCTAATTAGTATAGTCAAACCAATTTATTTCGACATAGTCATCTAATTTAGGTATTATACCGATACTTTAATATTTTTATTTAAGGGTCGAAAAATAGGAAATTTCCCGGAGCAGTAAATTTATTTAGCTTGGACGACAGGTAAGTGGGAATTTCAACTACAACACATAATTTATTTGTATATGCTTTAACTACGTGACTATGTGCTTGAGTGTTTATATTATTACGTGAATTATTTGACATGCTTATGCATGGTAAGTGTTTACGATATTAATTCACATTGCATATTCATGTGCATACACGAGACATTTGGGGTTTATGTGAGATGAGCATGCACAGTATTTATCGCCTGAGGGCGAATGATATTTGCCGATATAGGCATTTGATGTCGACTCGCAGTTGAGTCAGGGCTACTTCTATGGCACCAGGACGGCGTGGTGCGTCGTCGATTATATTATATATTTTATTGGGCTTCTGCCCTGTTTATTTTATTTGGGTTGATGCCCTGATAGTGGAGGTATGCGACCTGGAGGGTGTGACCTGGGAAGGAGCGACCTAGGGGGAAACCCTAGCGTAGGCTAACCAGCGTAGGCTACCAGCGTGGGCTACCGCACGGCAGAGGGGTGGACCTGGGAGGGTGCGACCTAGGAAAACCTAGCGTAGGCTACCCAGCGTAGGTCGCTGCCAGGTTTATCCGTGTTGGATTAGAGCTCTTTATGGTGCATAGTAAGTTAGCCGAGGGCCCTGAGAGATATAAGATCGAGTTTGATTTAGGAGGTGTGAGAGGCATTGGCGCGGATGCCTTTGCGAGGCTTTTACGTTCACGACATTGCATATTCCTACTTACTGAGCTTTATAGCTCACCCCTTATTTTATGTGTTGTAGGTGTGCGCGACCACGGTACGTGACGGCTTTTGATGGCAAGGCTTACCTTTTGAAGCTTCGAGCGACTTTTGGGGGTGGTGTGTACATAGATGCGACCTGTGTGGCGGGCGCTAGGGTTTCTTTTGCTGCATCTATGTAACCCTACTATGTATTTTGGTCTGGGAGGCCATTTTGACTTGTACAGAATGATATTCCTTTATATAGAAGGAAAAATTTTATACGCCTTTTGGGTATTTATTATTTTATTTCATTAGTAGTCACGTAATCTAGTGTCGAAAATGAGTAGTAAATGGCGGAGCGCCACATGGGTCGAGTGCTGTAGAAACGATTGAGGAACTCATGTTCCATTTGGTCTCATCAATTGAACCAACTTCCAAATCGATGTACCACTTGAAAGCATTGCCCTTCAGCGAACGGACAAACTGTTTGGCGAGGCTGTCTCCATAAGTTCCTGCATCGTTGCATGTCTCAATGAAGTGAGCCACATGTTGCTTTGGATTTCCTTTGCCGTCAAACTGGTGAAATTTTGGAAGTTGGTAACCACTTGGCATCTTTAACTTATCGATTCTCAAAGTATACGATTTAGAATACGTCAATGAGGATTTGGAACCTCCGTCTTTCATTGTCCCAATGATGAACTCCTTCAGTTGGCTAACGGGGATCATCCCGTCATTGGAAACTCGGAAACTCCCCGAAGGCTTCTCGATTTCCCTTTGGTCTTTCTTTTCGGTTTCGTCAAAAAATTCCTCTCGCTTCTTGAATGCGTGGCTGTTATCAACTTTGTTGCTCTTGCCAATCAACTTTGCAATCTGAGCATCTTGTTCTTGCACGTGTTTCGTAAGCCCTTCGATTGCTCTAGTTAAACTTGTAATTTGCTCTTCCAGGGTCATAGCATTCATCATCATGACTTCGTATTGCTTAGAAGAATTGCTTGAACTCGAGTGGAGAGAAGTATCGACGAGTACTCATTTTCGACATTTTGTTCTTCTTCTACTATGCCAAGAATGACATTATCTTTGCCAAGAATGAGTTGGTGATCTGTCTCCTTGGACTCTGGAATCACTTTTGACATGCTTCGGGTCTTAACATCAGTGCTTTGACTGGAAGAGCTTGAAACAGTAAAGTTCGATGAGTTTATCATCGATGCGTTCTCAGTTCTTGAGAAATTGATAGGTATAGAGGTCCTACTGGGCATGCCAAAAATTTGTAGCGTATTTTCTTTATATTTGTGTTGGTCCCTATTCTATCCAGACAATCTAACAAATGACGATTTAATCACGATTAATGGATGAAAGAATTTCCTCACGTGGGTGTGTGTGTTCGTTGAATGTAGGGAGCTCTAATAAAGACTAGCGAGGAAATTCTATCCAGACTAGCGGATTTAGGAGCTAGTATTAATTTGATGCCTTATTCTATGTTTAAGAAGCTTGGTTTAGGTGAACCCAACCCCATTAGGATGAGTATACAACTAGCGGATGGATCTATTACGTATCCTAAGGGTATTATAGAAGATGTGTTAGTCAAGGTTAATAAGTTTATTATTCCAGTGGATTTTGTTATTCTTGATATGAAGGAAGATGAAAATATACCTTTGATCTTAGGGAGACCATTTTTAGCCACTGGAGAGACCATGATAGATGTTAAAAACGGCACCTTGACGTTTACTATAGATGGAGAGGAAGTAACATTTTGCATGGCGCAAACTAAGAATGATATCAGCAAGCATGAAAATAATTATCCCTATCCTGATTTTATTGATCAAAATTCTTCTATGTCTTTTTCACGTTTATCACAGGTTATCGAGAAGAAAGACACGGGGATAGGCGAGGGAAGCAAAGAGGAGAACAAGGAGATGCGTTTGATCGACGGACCACCGCTTTTAGAGTTTGAGCGGCAGCCCAACCATTTCAGTCATTTCAGTTGCGATTCTCCCGAGGGCGGTCCAAAACCACCGATGACGGTCCCTTCCAACCGTTTTTCCAAACCACCTTGAAGACTCACTCGACTACGTCCGGCTCAAGACGTTAAAGAAGCGCTTCTTGGGAGGCAACCCAGGTATTTCTATTTATGTTTTAGGCATTATAAATAAAAAAATTAATCTAAAACTAAAAATTAAATAAAACAACAATAATAATAACAGTAATATTTAATTAATAATAAATTTATTGCGAATATTGAAGATGGGTATAACGCAGAATTGAGAGATGAGATAGGAACATAGTTTTACTACATAAAAGATGGTTACAATACCATTACAACGTGTGAAGGTCCAACACAAAAGCAATTAAACTGCGAATAACATAAAAGATAGAACAATAGTTTATTTTGCTTCATAAGGGCGGGTTACTCACAAGTGCACCTTGTGAGAACCCAACACACGAAAGCTAGTAAAACTGCGAACAAACCCACAAGAAGAGCGAAGTAGAGTGACAGCATATCTAAGTTGCGTCGAAACCTCACGTATTCTTCACTCTCATTCTCACGGCCTTGCTGCTGTCCCCAATTCATAGTGACTAGCTAAATCAAAATATCGAAAATAAGATTGCTGAAGACGTGTGATTTATAGTAGATGATGCTATTGTGTTATTCTACCAATGTCTATTTATAGGCATGAAGGACACAAAAACAACATTATCAAATCCAACAAATCAATGATACAGACGAATTTTTAACTTGGAGATCTAACGCCGCGTGAGAAAGTGATATTCCCTTGTCGATTATCAGATTTTTCTTCGCGCCAATCGTTCTCGAAAAATTCGTCGATTGCGTGCCAATCATAGTTAAAATATATATTCAATAATAATAATAATACTTAAAAAAATAAAAAACAAAAAAAAAATCACAAAAACAAAAACAAAAAAAATTTAATATCCACACGGCCATACACATTGCCATGTTGGTCTTGTATAATGTCACGGCCGCTACACACGGCCGCTGACATGGCCATGTTGTTTTTCTTTATTCCAAAAAATAAAAATAAATATAATAATAATAATTAAAGAAAAAAAAAAGAAGAAAAAAAAGGAAGGGCAAACAACATTAAGTATGCAAAGCTTGCATGCAACATATTTACTTGGAATCAACCACCAAATCACAACTTCAAGTGTGGGGAGGAGGACTTAACATTCATGCTTCAACCTCGTCGCACTTCGCCATCATGCTCACCTAGTATAATCAGGGGAGTTCACGCTTTTCAATAATTTTCCACTCCTGTTGTGCTTATAATTTTCCGTTGGGGACAACGTTTTCCTCAAGTGTGGGGAGGGGGAATTTTGCGTGAACAGAATTTTTTGTTTCAAATGTGCGTGATCCGTTGAGAAAATGCATGTTCTTTTAATGTTTGACATAATTAGTTGTTCATTATCTTAAAAATAGAGTGCATGCTAGGGAATTATGTGAGAAATTAGGACATGCACAATGATTGATTTCTTTCGACAAGAACGAGTTTGGCGATACTATGAAAGATTCGTATGCATGACCCACTTTGTGAGATTTGTGAGCTGAAAAGTGCATAGTTTAATTCTCTCGTAAACTTTCTCGTGGTGCATGTTGAAAATTACTAAGGTGAGACTGCGTGAAAATGAGGGAGGCATTAGGAGATAAGTCCATAGCCAAAGTTTCCGACCACGTCTGATCACCGTAGTTAGCCACTTTGAGCCTGAGCCCTTTTTATTTGAGGAAACCCGGGGAATTATAAGCCGCTGACCTAAGAAACTTTCAGATATCATCTTACCCGACTAATAGAAAAAGTGGAGGTTGAGTGCCAATGTCGAAAAGCGTAGCCCGGCCGTTGTTTAAAATATATATCTCCTTTAGATAATCTGGCGTTAAGAACTCCTCCATCGATAATCTCTCACCCGCAAAGGGACTGAGAGAAGAGGGGCTTAGCGACACGAGAAGAGGAGCTTAGATACGTGGAAAAGATGTTAAGAACCCTTCCTTCGATAATCTCTCATGCTAAAAAAAAAAAAGTCATAGAGAAGAAGGGCTTAGCATAGGTAAAAAAAAAATAATAATATAGAAAAAAAAAGTCCAAGACGGCAAGAGCTAACCACGACGTATGCGGCGCGCTATCGAACAATGGCACGACACCGACATGACCGCTTGATATTTTTGATTGAAGTTTACTCTCCAATATAGTCAGTTGAGCCCTACTATAACCCGGAAAGACCTTCTGATTCACGCCTTATCACCGAGAGTAGTAGATGTATGATCCACTTGCGAGTTTATAGTAGGGACTAGACTATTGCATTAATTGAGGGAATTCACCGACATTTGGCCTATACCCCGAGTTACTCGAGTGAAATCCTGCATAGTACGGATCTTGATTAATATTGCTAAAGAAGTTCCTGTTGTTTCGAGGTAGTCATTGTGTCATGTTTCGAATTTCTTGATTAATTCCGTTTCATGTTTTTCTATTTGAACGATGATGTGCAAAGGACATGTATTACATGTTTTGATTTGTTAGCCTAAATTGCTTGAGGACAAGCAAAAGCTCAAGTGTGGGGTGGTTTGATAAACGCATTTTCGTTCGTTTATCTCCATCATTTTCATGTTGAATATTTGGTTTATGTGAGTTGTCTCGTGCATTTAGTCTTAATTTTTACATATTTTGATGTCAAAGGTATATGAGGCGATATTTGAGACGAACCGCGTAAGCATGGAGCAGAAATTACAATTTTTCAATCAACACGGCGTTCAACATGGCCATGTCTAGCAGAAGGAAGGAGAACTGTAGCTTCGGCCTCCCAACACGGCCTTTAACACGGCCATGTTTGTCAGCAGAAAAGAAAACACACTTGCGGCCCTTTAACACGGCCGGACACATGGCCGTGTTGGCCAACAGTGTTGGGCCTTAAACCCTAAGCCCGAAGGATACATGGCCGTGTTTGAAGCCATGTTCACCCTGTTTTCTACTTAAGCCGCAATTTAAAGCCCTAAGAGCATCTAAGCCGCCACAACTCATTTCTAATCACCAAAACACCTCAAGGACGACTAAAGAACCCTAGAGATCAATCTCAAATGATCTCTAGGTGCTAAAGTGAAGATTTGAAGCTCATTTACACTGGAGGATCGAGCAAAGTACGAGGGATAAGCTTGAGCTCGCTAAATAGGGAAGAATCTATGTATTTCTCTGCTTTGTTTCGTATACATCTCGTGGCTTCTTCCTTCATTATGAGTAGCTAATCATTTTGTGTGTTTGGGATGAGAAGAACGCTAGATAGCGTCGTAGTTTGGACGTAAAATACTCGTGAACACATGATATGGCAACTCGAATTTTGGCCCGCGAAACATATTTTACTCACAGTGCGGAAAACCCTATGGGCCCGTGACAAAATTTTGCGACCCAATTTCGGCCGATTCTCTTAGTCATTTAAAACCAAATTTGTCAGTGTGGTTCTAGCTGCCCGCATTTCATCCCTTGATCACGTATGTGGGGCCGCTTCAGGTACCATACGTGAGGGAACTTGTGGCCGCTTTCATCGCAAACCAGTCATGGGTGTGGAGCAGCTATCTAAGTACCTACCCATACTGGAAACTGCAAAACATCTCAAGTAGATTTTGGTACCCATCTAAGAATGGGTCCTTTCGTATGAGATCTAGAGTTTATGCATCCATCTTCTATAGATTTATGTCCTAAGTCAACTTTAGATTTATCTATAGCTTCAATGGTTGATTTAGGAACCCAAATCTTTCTAATTCCTAAGGGAAAACAGAGGCTAGTGCTTGCCTTAAGTTCTTGTTTTGTAATCCAGATTTTCTTAATTCCCAAAACTTTAGCTTTAGCTTCAGTCTTAGGGTGCTTTGACTTGATGCTTTTGTGTTCTTCTCGTTTGTCAAGTTTAGAACTGGACTTAGGAGACGAATGTGCATGCTTTCTCTTTCTTTTTGTTTGTGTCTTCTCTTTTTGAGTTTGTGGCCTGACTTAGCAAACATGCGTCGTTCTTGATTGTATTTGCATTTGCTAATCTAAAATGAGAATTTAAGGCAAGTGCCTCATCATAAGAATAGTGGAAACTAGAGAGCATAGATGTTCGCACAGGTTCAGAAAATGAAATCATGGGTGGAGATGTAGCAATGTTATATTTAGCTTGCGATAGATGCCTACTATGCGAAGTTGAACTACATGCTCTAAATTTAACTGCCTCATTCTTTTTAATACAAGAAGCACATTCTTCAAACAGTAGGTCGTCTCCTGTGGCTATCTCCTTCCCCTTCTTTCTATCTATAGTTTTACCTCTAGGTGCATGCGAGCATAAATTGGTAGGCTTTGATTTCCTCGATGCATTATGCTTTCTTAATGTCCTAGGCTTGGTTGGAGGTTCTATTTTGGACTCAGCTAGAGACATTTGTGGAGAGGCTGAAGCTATAACGTTGTTGATTTGTTTTTAGAGTGAGGAAATTATTGTCAATAGCATGTCATTTTCTACCTGAAAAACAATCTTTTCAGACTCTAGGGTCGAGCGCAAGTCAGAGATTTCCTTAATTACTGCTGGGATATATGCACTAGAGGGGTTGGACTGTGCTAGGTCACGGGACGTGTTCTAGACAGAAATTGGTGTTGACGGGGGAAGAAGAGCATCTAAATAGTCATCTGACAAAGGTATTTCCCTAGTCTTGTAGCTATTATTCAATGATTCATAGTCGAGTGGTATTTCAACTCCTGTTTTCCCATCTCCTTTAGTCTCCTCGATTGCATCAATTTTTGGTGTGAAGGCCATTAATTTAGGCATGTTAATCCCTAAATAACTAATATCATACGGATCATAAGGGTTTAGGGATTCCTTTACAGTTGGGGTAGGGTTTGGAACAAAGACTAGACCTGCACGTGGATCGTAGAATTCTGTGTCCTTAGGTTGGTTCAAGAAGATCGTTCGATCTGTTTGTCCTCTTTTTGTTAGGAGATCCTGTAGCTTTTTAATCCTAGATACAATTTTACATGTTCTTTATTCAAGAAATTGAACTCGCATGTTTTATTGATTCGCTTGTCGTCGCAAGTTGTCAATTTAGCCTTCAGCTCGCTAACCTGTGTTTTCAACTTTACTATTTCAACGCCGCGACTGTCAATCTTTGACTGGCTACTTCCAGCAAGCAATCAAGAGTACTAATGTCTCGAAGCTGCCTGAGCAGACATTGATCATTGTTATCAAACCGAGCTTGCAAATCCTTGATTGTCCTCTCGTGATCTACACATTTGCTTGTTGTTTGCTCGTAGTTTGAGACTTTGTTTGTCAGTCAATGACTTTTGACGCTGATTCAACTAAATTGGCTTCCGAATTAGCTAAGCTAGTTTCTAGTCTATCTACGTTTTCACGTGTCATATCTAGATCAGCTATAGTCTTAGCTAGTTCCTTTTCTATTGACTTGAAATTGCTATGAAGAGCTGTATATTTTTCTTGGAGTTCGAAATACAAAAGGGGTTCAATAAATTCTACCTCCCTCTCTGAATATGCTTCCTCATTTTACCACCATCGTCTGCTTCCATGTTCTTTTGCTCTGATATAGCTCATTTGGCAATTTTGGCTACATTTTCTTGCTCGCTTTCACATGTTTCGTCGAGCCTGCTGTCTTGTTCTGCCATCAAGGCTACTCCAGTTTTTGTTTGCTTAATCTGTCGTAATTTTCTAGAGTAGTACTCCTCACCATTGGCTTTGGGTAGGAAGCAGTCTACAGCCGTGTGCCTAGGTTTGCCGCAATTATAGCATTTGATTGGCTCGCAGTTTTTCTTACTATGGGACTTGTGGAAGTGTGTCATTGATTGATTGGGTATGTGGACCGTTACGTGTGTGAGTGAAGTTTCGATAATTTAAGCGTCGAAAACTTTTGGTGTACACCGAAAACTTTGAGAAAATGACCAGAACTTTTCATGTAATATGCAAATGACGTCCTAAGTTGACTGTAGGATATAAATGATCGTTGACATGTTTTGTGGATTTGCTTTCAGAAAATTTGACAAAAACATCGTCTACACCGAAAAATTTGGACCCGAAAAATTATTTTGAAAATTTTCAAGAAAGGGTTAAAAGAGACTGTGTCCATTGGATTCAGAAAATTTTTCTCTATCAAATGATGTAAAAACCAAATTTTCAGGAAATTTTTGTCAAAAAGATTTTTTTTTAAAACCTTTTTGTTTCGCGGGGGGTCGGACAAAAAATTCGTGATCAAGAACGTTTAAGTGTGATTTTCGAAGGGTGAGTGAGTGAGAATTGGATCGCCCGATTTAAAGTTTCGAATGTTGAAGATTTTGACTGAAAATTCTAAGTTTTGAGATCGGGCGAATAGGGATAGCAAAAATCGGGCGAATTCGCTAATGCTACGTTTGGATTGGGGGATTTCGATTTGAAATCCGAATTTCATTCAAATAACCCGTTTGGCAACCGCTCGGATTTGGATTTCGATTTCATCCAAATCCGAGGAGAATCCGAGCGCTTGTATTTTGATGGATTTGAAATTCGATCGGAAACGGTCCGTTTTCGAAATACCAAATCTTGCCGTGATTATTTTCTTAAATTATTATTATTATTATTATATTATTATTATTATTATTATTGATAAACGATGAGTCGAGCCGACCCGCGAGCTCGACGAACGACGAGTCGAGTCGGCCGACGAGCTCGACGACATGAGTCCTCGCGAGCTCGACGAGCCCGCTCGAGCTCGACGACCGATGAGTCGAGCCGGCTTGCGAACTCGACGACCGATGAGTCAAGTCGGCTCGCGAACTCGATGAGCCTGCTCGAGCTCGATGACCGATGGCTCAAGCCGGCTCGAGAGCTCGAGGACATTTTGAAATTCGGATTTTCGAAATCCTAACGTTTGCCAAACGGTGGATTTGGATTTAAAATTTGGATTTCAGAATTCATAATTTCAAATCACGGATTTCAATTCAAATACATCAATCCAAACGCAACCTAAGTGAAAATTCGCCGAATTTAAATTCGGGCGAAAATCAAAATTGGGTACTGTAGCAAAACCGCGTACTGTAGCGAAATCGGGTAATGTAGCAAAATCGGGTACTGTAGCAATTCGGGGCGAGTAGCTAAATCGGGCACTGTAGCAATTCGGGCGATTACTGTAGCAAAATGGGTATTGTAGCATCGGCCGACTACTGTAGCAAATCGGGATATTACTGTAGCAAATCGGGATATTACTGTAGCAAATCGGTTGATTACTGTAGCACTCGAGTACTGTAGCAGTCGGGTGTTGTGTTCATTTACCCGATTCTAGACAGAAAAATGGCGAAAATCAGATTCAATTTCTACCTAAAACTCACTCAAATCAACTGAAAAATGTTGGGTAATCACTTCAAATCACTCGAAAACAACCTAATTAGCTCTTTAGCTTGCAAAATCATTAAATCATCTCAAAAATTCAAGAACATGGCATAAATTTGAACAAAAAAAATACCCAAAAATTCAGAAATCTCACTCAAATCCGAACGTGTTTGCTCTGATACCACTTGTAGGTCCTAGATTATCCAACCAAACTAACGAAGAACGATTTTACCACGATTTGTGAATGGAAGAATTGAAATGCGTGTGCAAGGAGCGTCTCTTACAAAATCTATTTCTCTGTATTTCTCACACACACAAGACCCCTAACTATGTGTTAGGATTTTAGTACTTATACCACATGTTGGTATATTGTACTTGTGCCCTTGTAAGCCCATTACAACTAAAAACTTACTGGGCTTTACAGATAAAAGCTCAGCTCACTTAAATAAAATTACAAGGCTAAGATAAAATAATCAATTGAACACAATAAATAATTCCTAACAAACACCCCGTGTCAGGATTAGCTGGGATTATGTACCTCCTCCGTACACTACCTTTGACCTCCAGCTGTCCTACTTAGCTACCGACCTCCAGCTTTCCTACTTAGCTACTGACCTCCAGCTTTCCTACTTAGCTACCAACATACGGCTTTCCTACTTAACTACTGACCTCCAGCTTTCCTACCTAGCTACCGACAGACATCTTTCCTACTTAGCTACTGACCTCCAGTTTAGCCACCCCATCTCGAAATCAGACCTTTCTAGTCACCCACATCTCGAATACTGGGCTATGTGCTGGAATTTAATTACAGAGGCTTGTTTTTTACCTGCCATAAACTCACCGTTTTGCTATGCAATTACTAAATATTATTTCATTATTAATTTTTATTATTATCTCACGACGCTCATTGCATCTCGTGCGTTGGAGTTGCCTCTGGTTGTGGCTTCGCAGATTTGGCAGGTAGGACGGTCCAGCTCTCAGCTGGCAACAAGAGACGATAAGCTCTGGCCCAGCTCAGGCAGAAACCTTCCGGCATAACATCTACGGATCTGCCGACGATAAGTCTCCGAACTATAAAAACAAAGACTGTAAGCCCTGGCTAAGATCCAGGCTGGAAATTACGCCCAAGCCAATGCTTGTTGACTGCGCGAAATGCGCCTGCACGAAACGTGCCCAGGCTCCAGACCACCCTGGATCAATGCCTGCTAAAACCAGCCAATGCTGGCCAAGAGCTCCTAAGCTCCAACTCAACCCGAAATGGGATAAAACCAGCCAATGCTAGCCAGGAGCTCCTAAGCTCCAACTCAACCCGAAATGGGATAAAACCAGCCAATGCTGGCCAAGAGCTCCTAAGCTCCAACTCAACCCGAAATCGGATAGAACCAGCCAATGCTGGCCAAGAGCTCCTAAGCTCCGCCTTAACCCGAAATGGGAAAGAACTAGCGAATGCTGGCCGAGAGCTCCTAAGCTCCGACCCAACCCCATGCGAGGAATAGAACCAGCCAATGCTGGCCTCACACAGACAGAAAAGGTTCCCGGATACTCTACGGACCTGGCAAAAAGTAAAAAATAAGGGGTGTCGGATCCAGCCTACCAAGGAGCTCCCCAGGTACACATATCCATTTATCAATAACCTCTAGGATGGAAGCTTCGGATGTAAATACAGTAACAAGATGAAAGGAGAGCGCGTAGGGGGCGAATGTCCCTTATAAGCAAACATCAAGGGTATTAAAGGAGGTTTGACGCAGACTACCCAGGAGTAACAGTGGGAAAATTGAAGTTGGTAAATTAGGGGGTACATTCTTCATGTACTTCGAATGCGCTGACAAGCATCAGCACAATTCGAAGTAGGGGGAGTGGAGAGTGGTAGTAGTACAGGTCCGGACATGAACGGTAAAGCTCACCCAGAATACTTAAGAAGAAAAATTCCTCCGAAATGAGGTAAAGGCACGAGCAAAATGCAAAGAAAACATGCCACGAAGCCCCCAAGACCTGACTCAGCGCCCCGACTGGAAACAAGGCCCGAAGGCCCTAACCTATGTCCAGGTGGAAGCCTCCCCAGTCAGTCTGCGGACCTTGTGATGACGGGCATCCAATCCACAAAAACGAAAAGTATCATGTCCGAGTTAGGTGAATATCGTTCAGGGTGGAAGCTGGCTCTCTTCCAGCAGCAAAACCTCCCAAGAAGTAGTGCCGCATGAGAGGTTGAGATATATTTTTGGCAGAGCTGTGTTCCCTCTAGCCTGCCTGCAGAACGCCCTTTCCGGCGCATTGACTCGAGTCACTCTTCACTTCCTTCGCCACTTCAGCATCGAAGGCTCGCTCCAGAATAGCCTTCATAGCCTTCTCCCTCTCTGCCAACAAGTCCTTAGCCTTACGTTCAGTCAATACTTGCCGCTCCTCCACGAGCTGGTTCATATGGGATGCAAGCTCATTCTCCTTGGCAGCACGATCGGCTGCACTTGGCTCTTCTAAGTCCGGGCTCAACCCCAAGCTGGAAACAAGGCCCGTAGACCCTAGCCTAGCTCCAGGTGCGAACCTCCGTGGTTGATCTACGGACCTGGTGAAGATGAGCCCCCAAATCGCGGAAACGAAAGCGATGAGCGCCAAGTCCAGCCTAGACGGACATCTTCCAGGTTTCCGAATCAGCTTTCTGGCTCGAACCTCCAGACGACCAATGACAGGTCGCCAAAAGCCGACACAGATCTATTAGCTCCCACACCATGAAAGGAGGGTGCGAAAAGGAGAGCAGATAGCAAATAGGGTAGCTAGCACGATGCAAGTACCATTAATGCCGCCCGGTGCCCAAAGACCCAACCTAATTATTGGGATATCTATCTAAGTCCAGCTCCGGGCTGGCACGTAAAGACCCACTGTTGGGATATCTAAGTCCAGCTCCGTGCTGGCACGTTAAGACCCAACCTAACTGTTGGAATATCTAAGTCCAGCTCCACTCTGGCACAGGAAGACCCAACCTAACTATATGGATATCTAAGTCCAGCTCCATGCTGGTACAGGAAACCAACCTAACTGTTGAGAGCTCCGTGCTGGCACAGGAAACCCAACCTAACTGTTGGGATATCTATCTGAGTCCAGCTCCGGGCTGGCACGTAAAGGCCCAACCTAACTGTTGGGAAATCTAAGTCCAGCTCCGTGCTGACACAGGAACCCGATCTGTCTGCTCCGGATATCTAAGTCCAACTCCGCGCTGGCACCAGAAGACTCAACCTATCTGTTGGGATATCTAAGTCCAGCTCCGTGCTGGCACACGAAGGCCTGACTTATCTGTTTGGGTATCTAAGTCCAACGCTGCTCCGGCGTTTAGGACCCAACCTACTTCATCATAATATATAAGCTCAGCTCTCAGTTGGCACGCCGAGGCTGGCCTACTTCACTGGGGATATCTAACTTCAATCATGAGCTGGCGAGTGGAGGTTCGAATTACATGTTCAGGATATCTGAGTACAACTTTCCACGGGTTTCTGAGTCGAGCGTCAAACTGTAGCCTGGCATGTAAAAGGAGCAGAAGGAGATGCCATCTAATTTGGAGTACTCTGGATGTGCTACTACATGTAGCACAATTCAGAGTAAGGGAGTAGTTAATAGGGAAGGCTCGGCCATATGTTTGGAAGAGACTTTACTCCGATAGAAAGATAGCAAGATCACAGGTGCAGAAGTACACGAGCGACTAAGACAGAATTCTCTGCAGCAAAGTCCCTGCGCCTCTACCCGACTCTCAGTTCGAGTGCTCCAGCCTGGCTTTTTGCTCATTTGCCAACAGATTTGCAGCCTTGTGCTTGATAAGCTGCTCCTGTTCTGCTGCAAGCTGGCTAACTCATCCCTCAACCGCATGATCGTGGCATCTCTATGCTTCAGCAGCTCGGCTAGCTCCATGGAGACGAACCACGACCAGGGAATTGGCCAGCAGAGCGGACATCCAACTTACCAAGGACCACAATATAGTAACACGGCTCCCACGCTAACATATGATGACCTGGCTCCTTGAGCAGGAGTTCTACATCATCTCTCCATCGACAAAGAGACCTAAACCTATACGATCAGGAGTCCAGCTTCGAGCTAACGAACGAAGACCAGATCTGTCTTATCAAGACCCAGGGATTTCCAGGTTAGTTCTCCGAATTCCAGGTCAGTCCTCGCCCACAAGTGGAACAACGATCAGCATCATGGCTTCACCCTAGCGGTGGGAAACCTGATCTGTTCAACCCTGATGGACAAGGTCCAGCTCTCTGCTGGCCTGAGAAAATCCTCATCCATCAATTTGGGATTTCTAAGCTGGCTCCGTGCTGCCATGGAGCCTATTCATCTATTCGAGGTCCCTAAGTCCGGCTCCAGGCTGGCGAGCAAAGATCCGACGCACCCCGTCCGGACGTTTTAAGTCCAGATCTAACTGAGAGACGGAGACTTGATTTATCTAGTCCGATTGTCTGAAGCCAGCTCTCCGCCGACTCATAAAGACCTGATCCATATGATCAGGATTTTCAAGTCAGCTTTCTGCTAGTGAGAGGGACCTGATCTACTAGGATTTCAAAGATCAGCTTTCCATTAACATGTGAAGTCCTAAGCTGTTTGGGACTTCTTGGGCAACAGGAGAAAATGGAGTTTATGAGTGTGGTACGTCGGGATCAAGAGCAGTCAAAATCCAGACCTAATTGGGGACTGAAGCAAGGAGAGGAAGACGGCGTGCTCTAAAAGTACTCTGAAATGTGTTACTACGTTGAACACAATTCAGAGTGGGGGACTGGTTGATAGGGGTAGAATATCGACCACGCCAGAAAGGAGTAATGCTTTCTTAATAATACTCCGAGCTGCAATACTTAGCATATTGCAACTCAGAGTAGGGGGACTGGATGATAGGGGTGACCTTCGATCCAGCATTCCTCCTGACCTGACAACTCACAAAGAGCAGAGTAGGAAGCTGGGTCTGAAGGAGGCAATGACTAGGTACGAGGTCCGACCAGAAGCGAGGTACGAAGATAATTTTTGGAGTAGCTAGGGAGATATCCCCAAGAGCTACGGAACTAGCCGGAAGGTCCAAGGAAAGCAATCGGGAGAGCTAAGGAAGCGTTCGGGAGACCTGACGAGGGAGAGCAGTACAGAACCCCAGACGCGCCTACAGTATAAATAGGGTCTCTTATCCATTTTATAACATAAGACACACGCCCCACACACACTAACACACCAAGAACACACATAGATACTCTATCTCCCTCTCTTTATCTTCTCTTAGCCATTTAGTGCTTGGAATCACTTTTTCGTATACTCCATCCATGATTTCATCCGTTTCGTCCCTCACCTTGATTTCCCGGACCATAAAGCTTGTTGATCAGGGTCGTAACCCGCATCACATTTTAATTTAATTATAATTTTTTTATTATTTTTAAATAAAAATTTAGCTTTTTGAAGTTCTATTCCGAAAAGTTTGGGTTTACTTGAGAAGTATCGAAGAGAATGACGTCGAAAATTTTTGGTGTGCAACTAAAAATTTTGATATAATTTCGAAAGCTTCGGGAAGATGACCAAGACTTTTTTTATAATTTGACAATGATGTCCTAAGTTGATTGTTGGATGTAAATGATCGTTGACACGTTTTATGATTTGCTCTGTAAAATTTGACAAAAACATCGTCTACACCGACAATTTTGGACACGGAAAATTTATTTTGAAAATTTTCGGAAAGGGTTTAAAAGAGGTTGTGTCCATTGGATTCAGTAAATTTTTCTCTACCCAGTGATTAAAAAAATTCAGAAAACTTTTGAAAGAATTTTTTTTAAAAAAACGGGTACTGTAGCAAAATGGGGTACTGTAGCGAAATCGGGCGATTACTGTAGCAAATTGGGTACTGTAGCGTTTGGGGTACTGTAGCATCGGGCGATTACTGTAGCGTTTCGGGTACTGTTCATCGGGCGATTACTGTAGCGTTTGGGGCGGTTACTATAGCTTTTCAGGTACTGTTAATAAAACCTCCCGAAAATGAAACTATACCAGGAAAAAAAATTCCAGACTCGATTTTTTGCTCAAATCTTACTCAAATTTGCTAAAAACAGTTGGGTAATCACTGAGAATCACTCTAAACAGCCTAATTAGCTCTTGAGCTTGTAAAATCAGTAAAATCAACTCAAAACCCAAGAAATGGCAGAAATTCGAACAAAAAGAAAATACCCAAAAATTTGAGAAATCATTCAATCCGAACGTGTTTGGCTCTTATACCACTTGTTGGTCCCTATTATATCCGAACAATCTAACAAATGACGATTCAATCACGGTTAATGATGGGAAGAATTTCCTCACGTGGGTGTGTGTGGTCGTTGAACGTAGGGAGCTTTAATAAAAAATTCTCACTCTATAATTTTAACACACAAGACACACCTAATTATGTGTTAGGGTTCTAATATTTATATCACATGTTGGTATATAATACTTGGGCCCTTGTAAGCCCATTACAAGAATAAGATCACTGAGCTCTAAAACAATAAAGCCTAGTTCACTTAAATAAATTACAAGATTAAGATAACCTAATTTAATTGAACACAATAAAATAATCCTAACAATTTGAATATCAAATATCTTGAAAATAATACAAATATAATTTGATGAGATTTAACGGGCTCTATCTCTACTTGTTCCTCTGATTCTTCACTTGACTAACTTTTGAAGGATTTTGAAAAATTCTTGATCTTGAACTTTCTTTATTTGGGCCTTGTCTAAAGTTTCTCAGGGGCCGTTGGGCTTGATCACGAATTTAATGTTTGGGCTTTTCGGATGCTTTCGAAATGTGGGAGTCACTTCGTGGGATTATTGGGCTTGATCACGAGCTAACATTTAGGCCTGATATTTGCTAAGAGGCTTTCTCGAACGTTTCTTAGTGGGCTTTTGGACTTGATCATGAAAGTCATCAAGTTCCGTCGTCGAGTCTTGATCTTCGATCTTGAGCTTGGTCTTGATCTTCGATCTTGAGCTTGATCTTTGAGCTTGGTCTTGATCTTCGATCTTGAGCTTGATCTTCGAGCTTGGTCTTGATTTTCGACCTTGAGCTTGATCTTCGAGCTTGATCTTCGATCTTGAGCTTGACATTGATCTTCGAGCTTGATCTTGATCTTTGTGTCTTCGATCTTCAAATCTTGAGCTTTAAATCTTCGATTCGTCGATCTTCGTGCGTCTTCATCCTTGAGTGTCTTCGATCTTCGAGTCTTCGACAAATCTTGATCTTTTAAATCTTCAATTCATCGATCTTCGAACGTCTTCAATCTTCGTCCATGAGCGTCTTCGATCTTCATCCTCGGACGCCTTCGATCTCGGATGCCTTCGATATTCGTCCTCGAACGCCTTCGATCTTCGTCCTCGGATGCCTTCGATCTTCGTCCTCGAACGTCTTCAAGATTTGACTCAAACACGATGAACTTCGTAGAGAGAATCTAATTCTTTAAAAGTCTTATATAGTCTCTTGAAGCTTCGTATTTTCGAGTGTCTAAGACTTGTGATTTCTGAATTCTGAAGCCTCTTCTTTATAAGCATAGTGAATTCACAGTTATGGAAAATATAATCTTTTTGGGATGATTTCTTCGATATTTATGTCGATTTTACCCATGTATGATTTTATTTTGATTTGATTTTATTTATTCCATATTTGACTTGATTCTCTCAATATCTGCCGATTTTATGATATTTGATTTGATTCCTTTACTTATTTAACAAATCTTTACACATATTACCACGTATATGATATGTACAAAAGGAACATATATTATCATATATGATCATGACTTATTAATTAAATAAGCTACTTATTAAATTAAGATTAATTTATAGATCTCAATAAATAGCAATTTATTTAAATGATCTCATTTTACTTCTTGGAATTAATTTATTAAATTCCAATAGTATATAATAGACAATATATTTTTTAATTGTCTACAGTATAGCACTCACATAATCAACAACGATTGCTACTCGCACATTGATATTTTTCTCTAATTCTCCGACTCTTTTTTCCCCTTAAGCTTAATCTTCTTTCGGTCTTTCGCCCCTCCTTAAACTTAACTCGTGTATCATACGTTGCGGCTCGCCACTTGGCGTCTTTTAATGCATTCGTAATTCTTTCCATAATTGTTGTCCAGCCGTACTCGCTACTTACCAGATAGCTCGGTGAGTCGGCGACCTTATCGTAGACGACTATCTTTTTTTCAACGTTTTGTGGGTTCTAACATGATGGCATGATTAGGACTGTTCATTCGGTAAAAACCGAACCGAATTTTCGGTTACCGAAAATTTTTGCTTTTTATTTTAAGAACCGAAAACCGAACCGAATTTAATCGGTTCGGTCTCGGTTCAAAACCGAAAAACCTAAAGTAAATGGCTGAAAATAAAAAAAAAATCTGAACATAATTGCTCGAGCCGAGCCATTGGTTTTACATCGACCCATACAACTTGTTCATCTTCCTCGCAGGCGAAAGATGTCGCACCAAAAGGGCTTCACGGCAACTCCATCGTTCTTTCCTTTCGAGGAAATCAAAATGTGAGGGCCGAAAATTTCTCTATTACACAGAGTATCGGTGCTTGTGCGTGTTTGCGATTGTGCATTTTTAATTGCAACTATGGTAGCCTTTACTTCTGGGGCAGAATCCAACCCAGAGGAAGACGATCTTGCGAAGAGAACTCCATTGTTGCCTTCTGAGAAAAGGCCCAAATCGTCAAGAATCGTTTCCTCTCGCTACACGTCTCCTTCGACTTCAACTTCTACTTCAAATTCCTCTGCCATTTCTTTGTCTTCATCGACTTCTATTAGGTACCCATCGTTTCCTCTCGCTACATGATCAGCGAAGAGGGATGAGTTAGCTTACGTTAGGGTTAGGGATGAGATGCTTTAGAATCGCGGATGACTTGACGTACTGTAATTTGGGGAGAAATCTAATCTGCATAAATAATTTTATTGTATTTGGTTTGGGTATTTTATATAGTATTGGGCTTGCATTCGGTAGAGGATATTATCAATTTTGGGTTGGGCCGTTGGGTATTTTTATTACTTGGTCTGCTAAAGTTCGGTTTTTCGGTTAACCGAATTACTCAACCGAAAAAACCAAAAAATTCGGTTTTCCATTTTTGAAAACCGAAAACCGAATCGAACATTTTTTTCGGAATTCGGTTTGTACCGAAATTTCAGTTTTCGGTACGGTTCGGTCGGTTAACCGACTTTTGAACACCCCTTGGCATGATATAAACATTAACCCATTAGAATTACAAGAACAATATATGCTTTTGTTGGCAATGAGAAAAGATTGGAACCCTAATTGCGGAGATGCATATATCTTATATAATAATAGAAATGCATGAGGACCGTAATGGTGACACGTGTTCTTTAACTTATATAATAAATTAGATAATAAAATACCAAAAAAACCCACAACCGCATGTTAATTCCATAATTACTAAACTATTAATAATTTTAATAACACATAATAATTAGAATACCGTGAATTGCGCGGGTAAAAAATAATTACATTTATACTCTTATATAATTGGTCTAAGGTGGCAATAAACTGTTAAATTTGGTCTTCAACTTATTTACAATTTAGTCCTTCTATTCGTAATTTAATTAATCGAATATTCATCACTTTCTAAATTTTCTATTTATTGTACTTATGCCCTTTTACATTATGTTTCTACTTTTATATTAAAAATTATGTTTAATCTTAAGCACTACAAATAAGTAATCTCAAAATTATAAATAAAATTATATTTTGGGTGTGCAAAAATGTACTAGTATAAAGAATGTGTGTAGTTTGCTGAGTGCACATATAATATCGGTTTTTCACGACATTAGTCAAATAATGTATATTCCAAACCCATGAATAAATTAACATAGATCTATAAAATTAACGAGTGCCCAGACAATTAAAGAGATAAAGAAGCAGTGTCGGATGAAAATAACACAAATCGAAGCAGTTTATGCATAAAAAAAAATAGAATTGAGAAAAGCCGTTTGTATCTAAAAAATTGAACCGAAAATTACCTGTCCCAAATCGCAGAATTGAGCTGGTCCATTTGTTGATGTGTGAGGTGGTGGCCGAGGCTTCCGGCTTCGATGGCAGGTCGCGGGTGGTGGTGTCGAATGAGTGGCTGATTGCGTCGCAGCTCGCAGGTGGTGACTGTCGCTGATGGTGTCGCAGCTCGCAGGTGTGGTGACTGTCGCTGATTGTGTCTCAGCCGTAGGTGGTGGCTTAGGGTGATCGCAGGTGGTGGCTGAGGGTGGTCGCAGGTGGTTGTTGGCTGATGGTGTGGCGTCGTGAAGTGACGGCTGAGGAAGAAATGAAATTAAAACATCCAAACCCTAGTCTGATTATAACTTATAAGTATATATAAAAATTAAATTAATAATATAATCGGGTTGGGGTTCGGGCCGGGTCCGCCTAAACCCACGACCCGACCCAGACCCGGCCCAGTGGAGGAATTGGAATCCATTACCCGGCCCATTACCCGAATACTTTTAAAATACCTGGCCCATTAGGGTCGGGTCCAAGCGGGTTCAGGTCTAGGCCAGACCCAATTGCCATCCCTAATTCCAAGACAAGATAATGTGACCAAAGAACGCAAGTCAAAGTACATTCTTAGTCTTTCAGCGGCAGTCCATGTTGAAATTTATATTTATACATATATATATATATATATATATATTAAAAAAAACAGAGTTATCTAGACAGCATATGTATCACGCATGCATGTATCTATGTAGCCATATGAAATATATAAATTAGAATATAATGGCACATCATTTTCAGATTATTTGACATTTAAATAAAAAAAATTACGCTCCAGGAAAGGAATCTTATCGTTTACGTATTCTTCACTCAATTTTCAGAGTTTCAAAGGAAAAAAAAAGGGAGCTTGGAGTTCAGGCCCCATCAAAATTTTAAATTTGGGAATCAGAACCTTGTCAGAGAAAGCATAATTTAAAGGACCTAATCTATATAAAACATAGTATAAAAGACCTAAAATCTGTTCTGACCAAAATACCCCTGCAATAACGTTAAAAAAAGAGTTATCGACCAAGTATTTAGTGTTATTATAAAGTGTTACCAAAGACACGATATTAGTTAATTTCTAGTACATTGGTATTAACATAATAAAAATTAGATTTGACAATCGAAATTTCATGTACAAAGATTGTCATGTACCAGCAAGTTATATGTGTCCTCTGGGTTTATTAAGAGCTTTACGCCGCCAATTGTACCTCCATTGAGGCATTTTCGCATTCTCTGGACGCAAATTGGGAAAAAAAATTGTGAATCGAATCCCGTTTTGGAAACAAAATTGGAGCTCATACGTTGAAATCGTAGTGACCCATAGTCTTTAGTCCGCGTAGCGCCACCGTGTTGGCTCCATCGTCGTCGTTCAAGGTGAACGTAACTGAAAATGAAGTCGTTCGAGAAGATTGCCCTGAAACGCAAGCGGTATAAAATCGAACTCAATAGTTATATTTTGTGGACGAACTGGTACAGGTCATCATACATCTCATAACAACGAAGTGGTATATATAAAGGTGTAATTGGTATAAATCATCATCCATCCGTTACAAATTTGACTTTTGGATTTTCTGAGTTTTGTAACCGAATCATTTTGTCGGTCAAGATTGAAGCTAATATATATAAATTGGAGAGACCCATAGTCTAAATATTTCATAGCGCCATTGTGTTCGCTAGATCGCTCGTCATTAAAGGTTAATTGAATCATTTTTCGCTCAAGATTGAGCCTAATATATTTAAATTGGAGAGACCCATAGTCTAAATATTTCATAGCGCCATTGTGTTTGCTAGATCGCTCGTCATTAAAGGTTAATCGACCTAGAAGCGCAGTCGTTGATAATTTTAGCGTAAATCAATGTTCCTTAAAGTGGTATGAGTGATGAATCAATTGTCGTCGAGAAACAATCAAAAGGTATTCCCAGTCAAATAAGAAATAAAATTCGAATTGGGATAGATTTGAATTTTTAAAAAAATTAATAAAAAATTAATTAATTAAAAACTTCGAGCGGTGTGACACTTTCTGGAGTTTCAATGGCACATAAACAGGCATATAAAACACTTGTTTAAGAATATTCTTGGACATTCTTACGGCTGTTCTGGCGGATGTTCAAAAATATGGAATTTCAAGATATCATACCACATTGCTTCAAAAAAATACCACATCTGACATGGATTAAACCGATTGAGATTCATCTGGTATCAATAGTGGAGGTCGTGGTACAAGATAATAGGTTCCCAATACCACATTACTAAATGGATTAGTTTTGTTAATGAATGCAGTTTTTTTCGAGATGTATCTATTCTAAATTGATGCAAACATAGTATTTGATGATGAACCACTAAAATATCAAAATAGCACGTTTATGCCAATGATGTTGGTGATGTCGAACGTTGAGTTCACTAGTCATGTAAACATATGGTTGTTCTTACCAAAGATAGACTACTATATTTCTCAATGAAACATTACTTGATGAATTACATTAAGAACGTTGCATAACATGTCTTTCAAAGGAATTTGATGGTTTAACTTTATCATATCATCTATTTCCATGAAAGTTTCTATCTTACATCCGAAAAAAATGCATTTAATGGACGCAACTAACCGAATTAGTAATGCGGTACTGAAGAGCTATTATGTAGTACCAGTATCTATAATTGTGTTATAAAGTGGATTTTTATTGTTATTTAATATCATACATGTGGTATTATTTGCAGTTTATGTGTTAATATTCTTTGACAATCCAGAACCTTCTAGAAAGTTCTTGATGAAGTGTTTCTTTTAAATTTACATGTGTTATATTTTCTTGGAGAAATGTTACTCATTTTGAAAACGTTTCAAACTCAAAGAATGCTAATTTTCGTTGCATTCCATGATTAACGATGCTAATTTTCATTTATTATTAAGACTCATGTGAGTCGATTTTATCTTATTCGACTCATAAAGTCGACATTTGACCCGTTATTCAACGAGATTTTCAAATTGAGTATTAAGTATCATTTCATTATTCTATAATTTCTTTAATTATTGAACCCATGAGAAATTGAGGTCGATTAAGCATTATTCGGTGACTAACGTTGATATTTCAGTGGTTTTGAGCTATTTTTGGATGTCCTTAACGATTTTTGAGAAATTCATTGTAACCCCCTGCTTAAAATATTCAAATCGCTACAGAAAGTGTTACAAAAAATGTAGCAAACGTTTGCCATACTCCAGAAAGTGTCACAAAAAATGCAAAAATTGTTACGCATATTTCAGAATTGTTACCCAAAATGCAATAAACGTTATTTTTTGTATTTATTATAAACTTTAATACATGTGTTATATTTATTGCAGGAAGAGTTGCACCCGTAAGTAAGTGTTATATATTAATTGCAGAAAGTGTTACTAAGGTAGCATGATGTGTTATTGAAACAAAAAACGTTCCAATCTTAGTCGCGGCCAAATTTCGTCTCTATTTCGTGATAAACATAAATAATTCTTGTATATTACTAAGACTCATGAGAAATTGGGGCCAACTTTTTAGTTACAAACGTCGAGATTTCGGTGATTTTCAGTGATTTTTGTATGTCGGCGTCGTTTGTCTATATGTTCATCGCAACCTGTTCTTATGCATTTAATGTGTTATTAACAGAAAACGAACAGTTTTTTTTCTTTATATATTTGTTATATTTGTGGCATCATGTGTTATATTCGTTGTAGAAAATGTTATTCAGAATGAAAACAATGTTACCCATAAAGTTTGTTGATTAGCAAATGTTTCAATTTTATATTCACTAAAATACTTCATCATTTCATGATTAACGTGAATATTTCTCAATGATTGTTAAGACCCATGATGCGATTGAGTCGATTTCACGTTATTCGACGATTAAAAAAAAGATTTCACCCCATTCATGAAATTTTCAAAATGGTTTTGAATCATTCTTTCATCGTATAAATCAATAATTTCTCTTAATTAATAAGACCCAAGTGAAACTGAGGTCGATTTAATCTTATTCGGTCACTAAGGTTGACATTCGGAAGGATTTGAGCATGGAATATTAATTTCGTTTGTTGGAGAAGACGATGGCAAAATTTCGTAATTTTTTCATCTGTAAAGGGCAAATATGTCTTTTTCGCGCGAATAGGTCCTTATTTATGAAGGAAACATAATTTTAGGCCTTTAAACTGTTTTCTTTCCGACATGGGTCTGACTCCTAATAAAAATATATAAACTGAGCCTGAAACCTAATTAACTAAAAAAAAAATCCAGGACCGATATTTGAAGTAATTTATTTCGGTGAAAATTGCAGAACACTCAGCCTCGTAAAATCGGAAGAACAGAACAACTATGTTTGAATGTATCATCACAACAAATGCAATTTGCGATCTTACATTAGACACAAAAAGGAAAGCAGCAGGCGTTTTCAACAAGTGGGCAGATCGCTTGGTGGACTTTCAAGCGACTGCAGCTCACCGACGCCATTCTCAACCAAGAACGCCATAGCCAAACCCCAAGTGTTGTGCACATCCAAATGACAGTGCATCAACCACACTCCTGCCCCATCCATCATATGAATGAACAAACGAACTAATATAAGGGCTATCATTGTTGTTGTGTAGTAAATTTCAATATATAATTTCTAACCTGGGTTGTCGGCGACGAATCTGATCACCGCCCACCCACGAACAGGGACGCTCACCGTGTTCCTCAGCGGCGGATCCACCAAATTAAACTTAGCCCCATCCCTCTTCGCATCGAAATTCCCAAACCCTTCGGCTATCACATAGAAATCATAACCGTGAAGATGAATTGGGTGATTCTCAGCCGTGAAAATACTCGTCCCCTGCAAAACGATCTGCACCGTCTCCCCATACCTCAGCCTATAAACCTCCGTCCCGGCCAAAGGCTGCCAAGCCGATCTGCTCACGTTTCCCGTGAAGTTAAACCCCTTCCTCGGACCCGCCGGAAAATTCGCCGTGAACACGCCGGAAATCCCCGCCTGATGTGCCTGAAGAAGGGAATAATTCGAGGGCAGGACGAAAGAGACGTTGTTCATGCTTGCCGCGAACCTCGTCCCGTTCGGGCCCTGGCACGTGCTGTTGGCCGCCCCGGGCGGGCACTTGTTGAGCCCGAGCCCGACCGTGAAGAAAAGCCCGTGGTCGATATTCGTCGGAACTCGAACCCTACCCGGGCTACGAAAGCTCGTGGTGAAATTGGTCGCCGTTGTCGTGTCGTTGAAGGCGGGCATGCGGGCCATAATGACGGGCTTGCCTTTCTTCTTGTGATGTATGTACTCGAGGACGGCCGTCGTGGTGGTGTTGTCGAAGGGCGCTCCCTGGGCGCTGGCGTAGGCCCGGGCCGCCATGTAGTACCTCGCGGGTGCCCGATCGGCGGTGATCAGGACGTCGGTCGTCTGGCCCGGCCCGAGCATTAGGACCGAGGTGTTGAAGGGCTTCACGTAAGAAGCGTCCGCTCCCACGACGGTGAGCCTGTGCTTTGCGACTTTGAAGAAGAGCTGCTGGTTGAGCGCGGCGTTGACGACACGGAGGAGGTTCGTCTTTCCCGTCTCTATCGGGATTACCACCGTATCTGCATCGAAATCGAAAGGATTGGTCGAATTATATTCTGAAAAGGTAATGTATTACATAGTCTCTAGCTCTTAATAAGACGTTGCCCCGACCTTTTTTTGAACAGTTGTAGCGTTCGCCGGGCTGGCCGTTGATGGTGTAAGCATCGGAGACATTGGGCGCAGCGCCGGTCCTTATGGCTTGTCTCACTACATCGATTGGATTCGCGTCCCCACCATTCACCTGATTGATTGTAAAATCAAACTCGAAATAAGTCAGTCGTTGCTTCGTCGAGCATGCGAAAAAGCAAGTGGAGAATTAAGGGGCGCTTGGTATGTGGAGTTCATTGCGGAAAAGGAAAGGAAAATATAATGATACGCATCAGTTACATCACGCTTTGGGTGTCGTACAATCACACATTTTTTTGTTTTCATATTGAATTCCGCATACCAAACACACCCTAGGTGTTTGTTTGATTAAATTTAGTAGTTACCGATGAGGATGGGAGCTTCGTGTTTGGGCTTGGGGAAAGGATAGGAGTCTCCTTCTCGGGGTCGAATGATGAGAGCTCCGTAGACCGTGGCCCTTAGCCAAGAGCTATGAGCGTGCCACCACAACGTGCCTTCTTGTCCTTGGATCGTGAACCGATACGTGTAGCTTTGTCCCGGCCTGATGGGGCACTGCGTGACGAACTCGGGCCCGTCCGACCAGGCTGTTCTTATCTGCCTCACACCGTGCCTGATGCAACAATAGTAATGTTATGCGTGATGCGTGGAACTACATTAGGGATCCAATTAGTTTTTTTAATGATAGTACTAAAATTGAACAAAATTGAGATAGAAGAACCCTAGTGCAAATTTTTAAAAATATTGAAGTATAGGATCCAGTTAGACTGGACTCCACTCGCGTGATTTTCTGACTCCGCCACTATATACGCATGCATGAAACGGTGGGTTTCTTATATTAAGCGGAAAAAAACATGCATATTCGTCGACATTACCAGTGGATGGTGACGTTGTACTTGGCATTGTTACGGACGTTTACGACAAGGGTGTCACCGTTCTTGACTTCGAGCGTGGGTCCCGGGTACATCCCGTTGACTGTAATAATGCCACGTGTCTTGCACAGCCTCTTAACTGGCTTCGCTTGAACCTGCATTTTTTTCAGTGTGCGATCATCGTCACAAATTGAGGGAAAAAAAAAAGAAAAACTAGAAGAAAGAGCAAGGCGAGGCTTACGACGAAATCGTGGCGGTGAACTTTAGCTTCTACAATGGCCAGCATTATGCTGAAGAAGAGTAGTAGCAAGTTAGTGTTTTCCATTTTATCTATTTCTTTCTTGGTTAGAATGTAGCGCTTTGAGCACAGAGGGAAAGAACTAGGAAGAAAGCTGAGGATGTCTTGTTGCAATGCAGGGAAATACTCTATTCTTTCTTATATAGAGGTTTATTAGGGCCTAATAGTCCCTCAATTATGAGGGAAAAACTAACCCTATTAGCTGTTGCAACTACCTGTCTGATCAAGATTAACAATAAAGGTTCTATTTTTATGCTTCATTTACAAGTCTCTTCTCTTCTTCCTTGTTGAAAAGAAATGATTCCTACGCGCACCTAACTTGATACAGTGTGCAATAAAAAGTTTAATCTTGCAAGTGCGTTGCTCACAAATAGAGAAGTTCAATACACCAAATTTCATTCTTTTCTCAAACTTGCCTGAACGTGAACATTGGAGCTTGGATTGAAAAGCAAAGTAGTATCTGAGCAAATCTATGTTCGATTAACCAACTCTTCTGTCAAAAAAAAAAAAAAAATGTGACTCGCATATAAACTTAACGAACTATTTCACCTATTATCAATTGATTTAAGAATGAAATTGCACATGTGCTTATATGTCGGGGCTTATTGGTATAGACTAGAAATTGTATCTTCCAACTTGTAGTATCTCAGCAAAGTTCTAGTAGAGCAAATGCAATGTGGATGACATGTCTGTAATCCTTACAAGGAATCTTACATGTAATATTTCATTATAACAGACCTGTAGGTATTGGGATTCTAGAGCTTCTTCATTCTAACATGTATTCATGTACACGCACATGCTATGCGTCAAGAAACAGAGTACCATGGGAACTGGTAGTTGTTTGTTGATAGCTCGCTCACTAATCAATAATTACATTGTTAAGTGTGTCGGCATCGACACAAAACACAAGAACAAATGACAATTCTCGACCCAAAATTAGTTAACTCGTTGTTGTTTCTCACTATAATTAATAATGACGTTCTTGAACTCTAAGCAACCACCGCCTTTCGTCCAACTCCAACGGAAAACAGAGCATATACTATGTTAACTATTCATGTTTGCATTGTCTTGTTGCATCCTAAGATTTGGTAAGGCAGCTTCGATAAACAAGGAGCGCACCTATGATGCACACAGAATAAAGATTTTCCCTGTTTTTTCTTGTCCTTTTCAGTGTGTAAAATATCTAAGACGAAAATAATAAAATATTAGTAGAGCAAACAGAATGTGACACGCACGTGAGATGAATCGCCCCATCCATCCTTATCCAAATCCATATTTTTTTCCCTATTTATAATATAACAGCAAACATCAACGAGCATCATTCGCATTTCCAACAATAGATAACGTAATCCGAAGAAGCAGTGAGAGCCCAGGTATGTAATCTAAGTAGTTGAACTGAAGTGAAGCTTCTGTGTTTAATTACGCACAGATCTTGAATTGAAACCCGCCCTTGTGAGGATCTGATGCAGATAAGAAGATCGTAATGGCTACGTCCGCACTGAACCCAAACGCGCCGGCGTTCATCCCATCGTCTTACCGTACGGTGGAGGACTTCTCCGACCAGTGGTGGGATTTAGTGAAGTCCTCGCCTTATTTCCGCGATTATTGGCTCCAGGAATGCTTCAGCGGACGAAGCCGTGGTAGATCTTGACCGGCAAGAGATCTTGGACGAGTTCGATCTCATCGGCGGAGGTGGTGGTAAGAAAAGCGGCGGCGGCGGCGGCGGCGGCGGCGATGGGAGCATGGATCTGGTGGGATTGGGTTGGTTGAAGTGGAGGAAGCCACGCGCGGCGGCGGAGATGCCGAGGTATTATTGTGAGAAGCCTCCCAAGTTTGTCAATGTGAGGGTGAGTCCCAGGCATATTCAGCAGCCTCGTTAGAGGAGGGAGATCGCGATTATGTGGCGAAGGTTTCTTTGATGTGTGAATATTGAGATAGGCTGCTTGTGGGGAACTCTTGTAATTCTGGTTTCAGTAATAAAGTTGGTGCTTTCTGTGTAAGATAAATCATTTTTCTTTCTATTGCCGATAATTAGTGTTGATCAAGTCGTTACTCACTGTTTAGAAGAGAAATTTCCACTTGATGGTACCCTGCCATGACTTTATGGAGATATTATATAATCGGAATTATGGTAAGGCAGATGAACTTCATAGGAAAAATAGTCTTTGGGATATATATTATATATATAGGTCATAGAAATCTTCTTTCTTATCTTGGAATTGAAACTTGTTTACATCGTTGTGAAATTGAGAAAATAAGAATGATGCTCCTCTTTGAGAGTTATCAAAGGAAAAGGATTATATTGATTTGGGCTTAGGGATTCTCTAGGTTTTCCACTAGGTAGTTCAAATCAAGATGTACAAATTCATAGGATAAATAAACAACTTTACATTTGATGCAGGTATGATCCCGATCAACAAGATTTGATCCGGGAAATAAAGGTTGAAGGATGAAACGGACTGGGTCAGGTATTTTAGTGCGTGCTTAGATCTATATTTTAGTGCCAAAGACGAAAGAGACACAGATTTACGTGGTTCGGATAGATATCCTACGTCAACGGGCCGGCGAAAACAGTATCACTATTCACAGTTAAGAGATACACACTCGAGCTCACTTCTCTCGTTACAGTGCGTTAATGGTGACAAGATGTCTACAGGAAAATCTCAAAGTGTTTATGTGTGGGGTCTGAATCTGATCTCTCTCTTCCTTTCTCTCTTCCTCAATATAGTCGTTGGTCTCTCCCTTCCAGCTGTCTATCCTTTGGGACCACTTGACAGCAGTTCCAGATACAACCTAGGAGAGATAGCAGTTGCAGGTGTACTATTGTCAGACTAGCGTATCCTATCTCTGGCTGTAATGTCACTCACTCATCGCCTTCCACGTGTCTCCTGGTCGGCCATGCTCAATATTTCCCGCTCAAACTATCTCGTTGTCAGAACACTTTATACTTCTTCCGTACATGACCTCTGGTCTCTACCTCTCCCTCTTACCTGTCCCATTTCCTAAAAGTTACTCTTCACAACGTTTCGCGGGTATTCATAGATGGAGGAAGTTCAGCAGATATCATGTTCTTGGAATGTTTTAAGCAGATGAAGTTAGGGACGGAGCTGAGGCCAGTGGTCACCTCCTTGTACGGATTTGGCGGAGCGGGCATACAACTCTTAGGGCAAGTCACGCTTTCGTGGGGTTAGGTGGGATCCCAGACGGGTGGTAGGGGTGGGCATTCGGGTTTGGGGTATTCGGGTTTTACCCGAATCCGATCGGGTTCGGGTAGTTCAGGTCGGGTAATTCGGGTTATTAATCGGGTATCGGGCCGATAATATTAATCGGATCGGGTATCGGGTAGTAATTTACTATCTGATCGGGTTATTCGGGTACCCGACAAATTAACTTTAAAAAAAATATATTAGTTTTATACATAAACATTAAAAAAATATAATTACATATCTAGATATCAATATCTAACGTGAGGTGTTAAAGTTTAAATAATATTTTGATTAATATCTTATTTTAGTTGCATAAATAACTAGTGATATTTTATTATCAATGCATAAATCATTATAAAAGTTTAAAAGTTATTCTCAAATAAACATATAAAAATATGTATATATATTATATTTATTGAAATATCCAAATATTATAAGTGATATTTAATATATAACATGATATTTTGATATGTTATAATATTTTTAGTCATATTTTTTCAATTTAAAAACCGGATACCCGACGTCGGGTACCCGAACCCGATATATACCCGACAAGCGGGTAACCGCCGTAGATTGGGTTGGGTTCGGGTAGTGAAAATCTTAACCCGAACCCGAATGACCCGATACCCGACTACCCGACCCGATGCCCACCCCTAGCGGGTGGTACGAATGGTCAACTTCTTAGTTGTTGATGCAGTTTCCTCCTACAACATTATATTGGGACGTTCAACGATTAATGGATTCAGGGCAGTGCCGTGAACGTACCACTTGAAGATCAAGTTTCCGGTAGGTGACCAGGTAGGAGAGGTTTCAGGAGACCAGATAAGCTCTCGTCGATGTTATGCAAACGAGGTCAAGCTTGTAACAGGAGGTAAGGACAAAAGTGGAGTCGAGGCTAAGCAGGCGAAACGTACGAAGATAGAGGGAGAAGAAGGGGAACCTGCACGGCTGCAGCCTTAACCCAATGAAGAGCTAATGACAGTGGAGCTATACCCAGCTAAGGAAGGTTTCGCCACCTAGGTAGGAACGAAGATGGATGAGAAGACATCGTTGCAGTTGGTCGAATGCCTGAGACGGAATGCCGATCTATTTGCTTTCTCGCCAGTGGATATGACTCGGGTTGATCCAAAGATAGCCATGCACTACCTGAACGTAATCTCGGGAAGCCACCCGGTAAAGCAGAGGCTCCGACAGTTCGGGGTCGAAAGGGATCAAGGCATCAAGGTCGAAGTCGAGAAACTGCTTAGAGCTGGACACATTAAGGAACTACAATTTCTTTCTTGGCTAGCTAACACTGTTATGGTGAAGAAAGGGAATTGTTCTTGGAAAATGTTCGTGGATTTCCGGGAGATCAATAAGGCCTGTCCCAAAGACCATTACCCACTGCCAAGGATAGATCAGTTAGGTTACTCCACATCTGGTTGTGAGATGCTAAGCATGATGGATGCCTATCAAGGATATCACCAGATCAAACTCAACGAGGACGATGTAGATAAGGTTAGTTTCGTTACAGCAGGCGGCACGTATGGTTACGTTTTGGATGCCTTTCAGGCTTAAGAATGCCGGAGCTACCTACCAGCGGATGGTTGACACAGTATTCAAAAACCAACTAGGACGTAATATGGAGGTCTACGTGGATGACATGCTGGTCAAATCAGCATGGGCTAAGGATCTCGTCTCCGACCTGGAGGAAACCTTCCAAACCATTAGGAAGAGCGGTATAAAGTTGAACCCTGAGAAGTGCACCTTTGGAGTACAGTCTGGAAAGTTTCTAAGGTACATGGTGACGAAGAGAGGAATCGAGGTGAACCCCAACAAAGTGAAGGCGATATTAGACATGCAACCACCTCGGAATGTCAAGGAGGTCCAATGTCTGACGGGCACCAGCCCTGAGTAGGTTCATCGACAAGTCTGCTGACAAGAGCTTACCCTTCTTCAAAGTGCTTCGGATGGGATGCCAATTCGAATGGACGAAAGAATGCCAAACGGCATTCGAAGGGCTAAGAGATTATTTACATAATATGCCATTATTAACCAAGCCACTACTCGGCGATGAGCGAATCTTGTATTTTTCCACAGGGAAGCACGCTGTGAGTTCTGTTCTCCTGAAGGAGGAAAACGACACCCAAAGGCCGGTGTACTTCGTGAGTAAGATGATGCACGGGGTTGAAAGCAGGAACTCCGAAATTGAGAAAGCAGCTCAGGTGGTGATGGTGTCGGTCCGAAGTGTTAGGAATATTTAATAGCATCCTTTAATTATTGTAATCTTGGGTTTAAATGTTGTTATTAAAAGGGTTGTCGTAGTTTGGGGTAACAAGTGATATTTTGTATAAGTTAGGTGACTGGGCTTTAATATACCAATTACTTGTGGTATATAAAGCCCATATTTACCCTAATTAGGGTTCATCAATAGAATTCCAAAAGTAAGCCACCTGGTACCTTTCTTTATAAAAACACACAGTTACATGCACTCAAGGTGTTCATCATGTTTTAAGCTTATCAAGCTATCTTTTGATCCTTGTTTGGTAATATAAGAGCCAACAAGTGGTATCAGAGCCTAACGTGAATCAATATTTTTGATTTGAGTCCAGTTTCACTCGATTCCGACGTGATTTGAGGAAGATTTTACTTGGAAACTCATTTTCGACTTTTTTCACTGTTTTTGTGTGTGTTCTAATCGTTTTCATCGATTTTCTTTCGTTAAGACATTAGAAAACCGATCATGAGTTTTTTCTAGTCGTTCACGTCAATTTCCGTTAAGTTTGAGTAAGATTTGAGCAAAAACGAGTCTGAAAATCTGATTTTTCTGGGTCTGATCATCACTTTCGGGTAGCATATAGAACAGTACTAAGGAATTTGAAGGTTTCGACCGAAACCAACTCACCGTGAGGAGTTTCGACCGATTGAAATTTCGGCGATTTCATTCAATTTCACTCTATCGGCCGACACTTGATTCATCCGAAAGGCTACTGTATCAAATTCTTTGTTTCGCCCGACTAATTTCTCGGCGATTTATAGTCCATTTTATTGTATCGCCCGATAAGCCACGTCCAACTTTTGTCAACCAAACGCAATTTATTTGGACCAAAATCGCTCGAAACTCGAACATTTCTATCGGCCGATACAAGATATTTCAAATTAAAATTGCTCCAAATTAAAATCGCCCGAAACCAACCTTTTTCAAACTCTTTCGCCCGATTCAAATTCTGTCGCTCGATTCAGGCCTTTAGGATCTATGCTGTACTATTCATATTGTCGCCCGATTCTAGAACTCTAAATTGAATTTTCATCGCCCGAAATTGAAATCTTAGAATCTGAATCGCCCGATTCTCAGCACTTACGATCAGAATCGCCGAGCTTACTTCTAGAGGATTAGAATCGATCAATCACTAAAATTGAGTCGACCAAATCTCAATTTCATAGAATTCAATCGTCCGATCCTCAAGTCTTACACAAAAAATAATCCAAATTTAAAATACGACAGAATACATTAAGTGAACTTGCTTATTTTCACTCAACACTCGTAATTCTTCAAATTTGACTACATCTTCATTCGAAACTAAAATATTTCATTCGCAGATCTATTTCGCGTTAACGATCATTACCAAACAAAACATGGACGGTTTTGCCATTGGATCTGACAACCGTGCACCACTGCTTAGATGGGGAGAGTACGGCATATGGAAGCAACGGTTTATCAACTTCATAGAAATCAAGGATTTCGGCCTCGCCAACGACATGCTTTCCTCCATCTTTGAGGGACCCGCTCAACTTTGGACCATCATCCCTGCTCAACCTGATGCGGTTCCTCCCATTCCAGAGAGGAGAACTCTTAAGGACCCTAGTCGATACAATGATGCCGAGAGAGCACGAGCCAGAGCGGACAAGCTCGCTCGACATTACGTACTTCAGGCTCTACCAAATGATGTCTACAAGCAAGTCGACGCAATGGTCATCGCAAAGGAAATCTGGGATGAGGTATGCTAAATGATGGTTGGGACATAAGTTAGCAACCTGTCTAAGAAATCTAGCATCCTCACTGCCTATGATTCCTTCAAAGCTAAGGAGGGGGAAGAACTTCGAGATGTTTATCTTCGTTTCCTGACCATCATCAACGAGATGAGGAAGATCAACATCCAACGCGCTCCAACCTCGAACACAATATCAAGTTCCTCTCCACACTTCAACCTGAGTGGGGACGGATTGCAGTTCTGGTTAAGCAACAGAACAAAGATCTAGATGCTATGGATATTCATTCCCTACATGATAACCTCTCACAATACTCCCAATATGCCAAAGAAATCAAGAACGAAGGAAAGACAAGTGTCGACATGGAACCCATTGCACTCGTGACCTCTAAATCAAGCCACAGGAGCTCGAGAACTTCTAAAGGAAAGCAAGCCATACAATTTGACACTTCAGACAACGCTGAATCCGACCAAGAATCTGAGGACGAACTCGAATCCATCAAAAAGAAACTGGCTATGATCTCAGATACGATCAATAAGATGAGCGCCAATAAATCATCATCTTCCTACAACAAACAACGAACCTCGAGAAGGAAACAAAAGTTCGTTGCCCATGAAGAGGCTGAAATAAAGAAAGTAATAAAGAGTGCTTCAACTGTGGCAAACCGGGTCACTTCTCCTCTGAATGCTTCAGACCTAAGAAGAAAAATACTGAATACTACAAGAAAAAATTTCAGCTTTCACAACGCAAGGAGGCGAGAATTGACTTGGTTGCTGAGGAAGAGGAATGGCTGGAGGACACGTCAGACGAGGAGCAAGATTAAATGGCCTTCATGGTGAAAAACAATGACAATGACTCCGACGAGGAAGAGCCAGGCATAGGGTCAGACAGGACAGATGTCTCTTCATCCGACCTGGAGGTATACACCCCATCTCTAAATCATTTTATCAAACTTGAACGTAGGATAACCGAACTCTCCATGCATCGCAAAGATTACTCGGAACTCCAAAGCAAGAGAATTAAGCCCCTCCTGCCCAAGCTAATCAATGCCAATCAAAGTGCGTTTGTGGAAGGAAGAGCAATTGTGCACAATATCCTTCTATGCCAAGACATGATCAGATCTACAACAGGAAAAATACTTCAGCTAGAACCCTTATGAAGATTGACATCAGGAAGCGTATGATACTGTGGATTGGAACTTCCTCAAAGCATGGCTCTGCCTTCTGAAATTCCCCATGAAGTTTATTGATTGGATTATGGAGTGTGTAACCAAGGTTTCATACCTCGTATCCATAAATGGTTCCCTAACTGAGGCTATAAAAGGAGCAAGAGGGTTGAGGCAGGGAGACCCCCTCTCTCCTCTCCTTTTTGTGATTACCATGGAGTACCTAACCGACAATTACAGCTAGCATCCAAGGATAATCGGTTCAGGTTCCACCCCAAGTGCAAACCTTTCAAACTGGTGAGCCTATGCTTTGCAGATGATCTCATGATCTTCTGCAAAGGCACTAATGGAGCAGCAACAGTGATCAAGGAGGTCCTTGACAATTTCCAGAGAGTTGCGGGCTTGGAGGCAAATCAGCAAAAGTCCAGCGTGTACCTAGCAGGAACCCCCCTTAACACTGCTGAACAGATAGCCTAGATCACATGGTTTCAGATGGGAAGGTACGCTATGAGGTACTTGGGTGTCCCTATGTCACCAACTAAATGGAACAGGAGCTCCTGCCAAACTTTAGTGGAAAAGATCACAGCTAGGATTAAATGTTGGGCAACAAGGCACCTTTCGTATGCTGGCCGCCTATGCCTTATTAATTCTGTACTGATGGCTACACACGGGTACTGGGGTTCTATATTTCTCCTACCTAAAGCGTATCAAAAGAGGTAGATCGTGTCTGCGCAGTATTCCTCTGGGGGAAGAGATCCCATGGCAAATGCATTCCCCTCATAAGTTGGGACAAAGTGTGCTGTCCAAGGAGCAAAGGGGGTTTGAACTTGCGGGACTATATAAATTGGAACCTTGCTCTTACAGGCAAGCAAATTTGGAATATCACTATGAAGACAGATTCGCTGTGGATAAAATGGATAAATGCGATTTACTTAAAAGGCACAAATTTCTGGGAATTCCGGCCTGCTGTGGACTCAAGCTGGCATTGGAGGAAAATTCTCAGGCTGAAGGAAAGGTTTAGATTGGGCAATGAGGGCAGCAGATGGCTACCTGCAGCGGATGGAAAATACACTGTACAATCGGGCTATCTATGGCTCAAAGGAGAAGTCTCAGCTTTCCCCTATCACAAAGCGGTATGGAACAGGATTAATATACCCAAACAGTCTTTTATTCTGTGGCTGATCCTACAGAAAAGACTGTTAACTGCTGATAGATTCCAAAAATTGGGGAGTGGACATTGGCAGTGGTAGCTGTCGACTGAGTGGAGAGGCTGATGAAACAGTGGAGCACTTATATTTGGTGTGTTCATTTAGCCAGCAAGTGTTGTTAAGGATTAATACTTGGCTGAACATTAGTAATGTGATTCTATCGTACGAAGATCTCCGCTGTTGGATGGGAAATATGGGGAAAAAGGAATGCTCAACACAGAATTACATTGGCATGTTATGTATCTGTTATGTACCACATTTGGTGTGAGAGGAACCGGTGACTCCATGATAAAGGGGACTAAGGATGCGGACCAGATCGCGGCTATAATCAGACAGGAAATGAAATGGAGGATGCAAGCCTGTTCTAGCTGGAAGACTGTTGCTAACTCAGTGTTATTCCATATTATCTACTTTTCCCATAGTAGATAAGTGTTTACAGTGGGCTTTGATGTAAAACTGGTCGAGTATGGTAAATGGAAATTTCATTTTACCAAAAAAACTTTGACAAAAATTATGCCTTATTAAACAAACAACAGGAAGAGATAACTATTCTTCAAGAATCCTTAATCTTGTCAGAAACTAAAGTGAAGACCTTATGATAACTTATAGAAAGTAAGGAAAACAAATTAGTGATACCTGTAGGAGCTTAAAAGATAGTGAAGACGAACGAGTAAATGTATCTTCTCAATACGAATTAATCACTGAAGAGCGCGCTCGACTATTTAAGAAAGTCAAAGCATTAGAGGATCTTTTCACTAAAAGAGGTCAAATTGATCGAACCATTTTTCTTAATCAACCTAGAGATGTAGACTTCTATGATCCCCGCGAAGGATTGGGCTTTCAAGTGACTACAAATCCAAAGAAAGATGAAGTACTTCCTTTATACAGCACTAAACGCTTTGGGTTGAGCCTTAAAAACCTAATGCCCTTCGTAGGGTCGACAGAGGTGACTGAACTTGACGAACAGAAACCGAGGAACAAGGAGTGGGCTCAAATTGCATGCGATTATACAGAACTTAATAATAGCTACAAAACTAAAAAGACAATGCTATTTGATGATTACATGTCACCATTTGGGCCTGAAATTCAGGAAAACACTAACGAACAGGCTCAACCTATTTATTCATCTATCTACATTCCAGAGATTATTCGCAAAATAGGCGACTTGACAGCTTCACTACAATCGGAAAGGAAAGCCCACGAAGAAGAGAAAACTGTTTTGTTAAGCAAAATCTATACCCCTAAAAACTTTCCTGACACTTACAAACCTTCGACCTCTCGTCCTGTTCCAGAACCCTCTACATGTAAATGCAAGAAAATTACGAGAAAAACTCCTTTATCTCACACTAACTTTGTATCACATGTACCCACAGACAAAGGCGTGAGTTCTGAGGAAGCGAAGAAGGTTCAATCTGACTCAACAAGGAAGATCACAGTCTCTGATAAGAAGAAGAGACAAGTCTCAAACCTTACTTCTCATGTTTTCAAATCTTTTGCATTTCCAAAAGTGACCTCTTGTAATGTCGCAGACCGAATTTCATTATTTTATGCCCAGAAATCTAAGTATCGCTATATGAACAACGATGTATTTTCACATCCTCATACGATCTATTCAGCAAACACACTTCCACGTCAAATAACTCTCGTTTTAGGGGCATATCTCCCATGTCCTACAATTGTAGTATCAAATCTAAGAGAAAGAAACACACCACCCCCAAGATCAAGCAGAACACGAAGATAGGTTAAAAACAAATCTGGATTCCTAATTCCCAACTGCATCCCATAAGCAATTGCCGTGTTTGGATTCTTAAATCAGTTATCCAACAATCTGACAAAAACTCAATCTAACAACAAATACATTAGTGTCTACACCTGCTATCAAAGAAGGGCCCATCTATAAATGGGTACCTAAGCTTACTTGATTCTTTTTGCAGGTCCGTCATGTGTGGTACTTAGATTCAGGTTGCTCCTCACACATGACTGGAAACAAAGAGCTGTTGAGCAACTCTCTGAAGGATTTCTCGGGAAGGTCTATTTCGGAAACGGTCAATCTGCACCCGTGTTAGGAACTAGTGATCTCATCCATGACAGACTGACCATCAAAGGAGTCTCCTACGTCGAAGGACTGAGCTACAATTTATTCAGCATTGGACGTTTCTGTGACAAAGGCTACAAGGTGAATTTTGAGACTAACAAATGTAGCGTCACCGATAACAATAGAAGAGAGCTCCTCACTGGCCACAGAAAGACGATTCTCTACTCCATTGACCTCAAAACTGTCCGACCAACGTGCCTCATCTCCCGTGCCTCTCTTCATCAGAACGATCTCTGGCATCAGCGACTCTCTCATCTCAATTTCAAAGACCTTAACAAACTGCGATATGAAAATTTGGTCAAAGGACTCCCCTCATTCAGATATCACAAAGAGCATCTTTGCTCGGCGTATGAAATGGGAAAGATAAGGAAAGCATCCCACCAGACCAAACATACTGTGGCGACCCTCACTTTCTAATACTATATTGTGGCGGATTTTCGCAACGTAAGTCGCGGAAGACCCGTCGAATTAAAGCTTTTTCGTAAAAAAAATATATACAATAATATTCGTCTACAGTGTGACCACTTTACACGGGCCGTAGCCCCAAAATGTCAAAACGTCAAAACCTAACGTCGCTCCACAGGTCTCATCCATGTACAGCCCCACCCTCAAAAGTCCCTGGAGCACCGCCGTCAGCCCGCCTCAGTCGCGACGCGCATCAGCGTTGAGCTCGGTACCTACAACACGTAAAATCCTTAGCTATTTGCTCAGTAGGTGAACTATGGGTGAATGCAGCGTGCGCTCGATCCCATCCCACACATCTCACGACATGCACGCTCGACTCGTCTCATGACCCATCGCGTCTCACAACTCCCCGTGACTCAACACCACACCCTCGGGTATCACACTCAGGTCGCTTTAGAATGGAAGGCTTCTCAGGTCTCTTTAGAGTCGCCCATTTCCCCGAGTTGAGGTTCACGCTCGGTCTGCCCACTCAGGTCTCTTTAGAGTGGTACGTACTAGAACTTTCCCCTCTATACCTATCGCTCGGTCGGTCCACTCAGGTCTCTTTAGAGTGGTACGTACTAGAACTTTCCCCTCTACTCTATACCTATCGCTCGGTCGGCCCACTCAGGTCTCTTTAGAGTGGTACGTACTAGAGCACGGGCAGCCTACTCAGGTCTCTTTAGAGCGGCATACACCCACCCTCTACCCGATACAAGGACCAACACCACTCGTCGACTCCCCAAACGTTACCGTTCCGCACGGTACACAATCCCCTCACACTGATCTGGTATGCAAGTGCAGTGCAAATAACATATGACGTGCAAAAATATTTAAACATGTAAAACATGTAACGCATGGACTTCACATAATCACGTAGTCATGTACGTATCATATTAGCACATATATTCACATAAAAGGGTTACATGTCGTAGGGTGTTTTCACCTACCTGTGCTCCTGATATAGCTAGTCGTGGTATCTGATGGAAAACCTAACCCTCGGATCTCTGGACATATAAGTATCAATAGTACCTATATTAATTCTTGAACTGTACTAGTATGAAAAAATTATATTTTAATACTAGTCTAGAGGTCGATAGTTAACTTGCAAAACCCTAAATAATTCGCATGAAAGTTTATAAGTCAAAGTCGGGTCAACCCTAATTTCGCCCGATTATGTGTGGAATGCTGTCGGTCTCTTGTTTAGTCATAGAGTCGCCCGATTTGATTGCATGTTGAAGCTTACATTCGCCCGATCCTAGCATTTTCAAGTATTCATCATCGCCCGATTTATCATGCATATTGCATGATCTTCAAGTCGCCCGATTCGTGCATGGCTAGGTAGCTTCGTCCGATTGAAGGTAAATCGTCGAGTTTTTTCATCACCTAGTCATTCGATTGGTTAATGCTCAAATCGCCCGATTTGAGGGTCCTCAAATTGAAATTGCCGAGCTAGTTTAATCCTCCAAATCGCCCGATTGATTTTACTTAAAAGTTGGTTTCGCCGTGTGTCCATCTCAAGTGCAAATCGCCCGATTTCTTTATGCATTGCAGCTCACATTATCTTCGCCGAGTTGCTCCTCAAATCGCCCGATTGCATGGCACCATGATCCTCAAATCGCCGAGTTTTTCCCTCCCATAGAATCGCGCGATTCATCCTCCAATCGCCCGATTCGTTACATGTTGGAACCCACATTTCGGCCTAAAGCTTTAAATCATCAGATATTCATATGGCCGAAGCTTAACTCCTTTATTCATTCCTCCCAGAACTTAAATTTCTAAGGTTTTCTCCCACTCCAAAATAGTTAGTTCTATCCAAAGAAAATTTTACACCAAAGTTCTAAGTCCTAAAACGTATTAATACTACTTGAAATATTGTTTACTCTAAGCAAATACTCAAACATAAATCTACACCCTAAACTAGGGTTTTTGGTGTCTTTTGTACACCTAAATTCCTAGATCCTTCCCTAATTGGGGTTGAAATACCTTGAAATTCTAAGTCACCGAATTAATAAGGATAATAATAGTTGTTTCTTGCTTACCAACTTCAGGGCTTGAGCCGATTTGGAGTTCCTTAAGTTGGAGCTTCGATCGTCTCCTTCCTTTCCGTTATCTTAAGTTATGAGGGTTTCTTTACTCTTTATATCAACTTTAGTGTTACCCCCTTTTACGTGATATGGATTGAACTTTGAAAATAGAGATTGAAATGACAACTAGGTGACTAAACAAATTATCTTTTAGGGTAAGAAACCCTTACGTGTCCTAATTATTCAATCCCATCTAAGTTATGATTGGTCTACCCCAATAATATATGTGTCAATCGAACTCTTATCTCACATGCACCAATCGACCGATTTGTTTTCCTAGGATTTATCTAAGATTCTTGATTGAAATCGGCCGATCTACTTGTATTCCCTTTCTATCTTCATGAATATTTGTTAACCTCCTTACTGATATGAACGGTCCCTCATTTCTCTTATCTCATATTTAACGTGTTGGAGTTAGTAAATGACGTTAACATCTACCTTATCTATGTTTATCAATTTACTAAGTAATACACCTTAGAATATTAATTAAATCATTGTCCCTCCCAGCTAAGCAATCGAATTATATGATAGTTCTCAGGACTAGCCTCCAATTAACAATTCTTATAACACTATTATGTATAGTATACTTCCTCACACCCATAAATTGACTCATGTATTTAAGTTCCTAAGTCTTAAAATCTATTTTATTATATAATTCGAATTTCGACTTTCTTTGCAATTAATTCCTACCAAAAATAATATACCTTAATCAAAATTCCTTCTAAGTCTCCACTAAATTTCTACTAGGTTAGAATATCATATAGACACATAATTATAACACATAGTATAAATCACGTAATCACAGTATTTACACATAAGGTCCATATATTAACATGCTCATAAAATTTCGGGGTATTACATCCTCCTCCCCTTAAAAGAATTTCGCCCCCGAAATTCGCCGATTGGTGAACTCGGGGTAACGGCTTCTCCCATTTACTGCTCTGTCTATATCTTAGAATTTATTACTACCTTCATCACGGAAGTTAGGCTACACATTTAAATGTGTGACCCAATTTCAAAAATTCTTCTATATTTAAATTCACTCATCTATTTTCCATGTCTCATAGGTATCTTACTTCTATCTCCACCACACTTCCGCTGCGCAACTCTGACATCTAGCATGGTTTACTTAAATGAAGCTGGGATCATAATTACTTACGTCACACATTTATTTGCCACGAATAAACATGCGACTCCGGAATCAACTAATTTAGGAATGGGTATGCTTATAAGCATTTTAACATACCCGTCATCGTTGGTAGATTCAGTTCTTCTTCTTCGCCTGTTAGAGCGTACACTCGGGCTGGTGCCAGTGGAGGTCGTACCGGCACCGGGGCTAGGTTTCTGGGACGATAGTCTTGACAGTCTTTAACAACATGTCCCAACTTTCCGTATTTGAAACATCGTGGGTTGAAATTAGGTCCGGCTCCGAAACAAATGCCGGTATGGTATCGCCCGCATTGCGGACATTGGGGATTGATAATTGGGGGTCGAAACGGAAAGTTAGTTGCCCCTAAATTCGGTCTTGGTCGCCAATTTTGCGGTCCTTGGCAATAGTTCTGACTGTTGTTGGGGCCCATCTCGAAATATTGTCGTTTATATTATTTCCGTTTCCTTGATGGTTATCAATTTTCTTCTTTGCCTCCTGAGCTGCCAAGATTTGTGATTCTGCTTGCTCTGCAATCATTGCTCGTTCTGCTACTTGAGCAAACGCTACTCCTCGCGTTCCTGCCATGCTGACGTCTCGATAGATCTGGGGTTTGAGACCTACCTGGAATCGTTCGATCTTTAAGGCATCATTCGCCACCATGTGCGGGGCAAAATGGGACAATTCCTCAAACTTGCGAATATATTCCACGATGGGTTTCTCGCCTTGTTTGAGGTTGATAAGTTCATTCATCTTTCGGGTTCGATCGTAGGTCGTGAAATACTTGTCGCGGAACAGTTGTTCAAACCTTTCCCACGACATAGTCATCGGGCCCTCTAAGATTTTGATGGTGTCCCACCAAAACCATGCGTTCCCGCGGAGCATTGAAATAGCACATAACACTTTCTCATTGTCGGGGATGCGACTATAGAGGAACATGTCCTCAACAGTTCGCAGCCAATCCTCGGCCACGGTAGGATCGATAGCATCCTCAAAAGTAGGAGGGTTCAGTTTTCGGAAACGTTCCCCTATGATCTCTATACGTTCAGGCTGAGGAGAGGGTTGGCTTGCGGAAGAAACTTGGTGATGGATAAGAGTATTAATCTGATCCGACTGTCGCTGGATCGGTTCTGTAAGTCTTATAATCGTTGAGTCGCGTTCGTGAACCGGGGACTCAGGTTCATCCCTGCGACTCGAACTACCTACGTTCTCTCTACGGGTTTTCGGCATTCTATTCCTATTATCTACAAGTAGCCACGTAAGCAAATATCATTGTAATTAAATAATCACATTGTACCGTAAAACATATAGGCAAGGCTGATCCTCCCGGCTTTTGAGCGGCCGTACATGGACAGTCTACAGAATCAATATCCTAAGCTCTGATACCACCTGAGGCGACCCTCACTTTCTAATAATAAATTGTGGCGGATTTTCGCAACGTAAGTCGCAGAAGACCCGTCGAATTAAAGCTTTTTCCTAAATAAAATATTTACAAAAATATTCGTCTACAGTGTGACCACTTTACATGGGCCGTAGCCCCAAAATGTCAAAACGTCAAAACCTAACGTCGCTCCACAGGTCGCATCCATGTACAGCCCCGCCCTCAAAAGTCCGTGGAGCACCGCCGACAGCCCGTCTCAGTCGCGACGCGCATCAGCGTCGAGCTCGGTACCTACAACACGTAAAACCCTGAGCTATTTGCTCAGTAGGTGAACTATGCGTGAATGAAGCGTGCGCTCGATCCCATCCCACACATCTCACGACATGCACGCTCGACTCGTCTCATGACCCATCGCGTCTCACAACTCCCCGTGACTTAACACCACACCCTCGGGTATCCCACTCAGGTCGCTTTAGAATAGAAGGCTTCTCAGGTCTCTTTAGAGTCGCCCATTTCCCCGAGTTGAGGTTCACGCTCGGTCTGCCCACTCAGGTCTCTTTAGAGTGGTACGTACTAGAACTTTCCCCTCTATACATATCGCTCGGTCGGCCCACTCAGGTCTCTTTAGAGTGGTACTTACTAGAACTTTCCCCTCTATGCCTATCGCTCGGTCGGCCCACTCAGGTCTCTTTAGAGTGGTACGTACTAGAGCACGGACAGCCTACTCAGGTCTCTTTAGAGCAGCATACACCCACCCTCTACCCGATACAAGGACCAACACCACTCGTCGACTCCCCAAACGTTACCGTTCCGCACGGTACACAATCCCCTCACACTGATCTGGTATGCAAGTGCAGTGCACATAACATATGACGTGCAAAAATATTTAAACATGTAAAACATGTAACCCATGGACTTCACATAATCACGTAGTCATGTACGTATCATATTAGCACATATATTCACATAAAAGGGTTAGGTGTCGTAGGGTGTTTTCACCTACCTGTCCTCCTGATATAGCTAGTCGTGGTATCTGATGGAATACCTAACCCTCGGATCTCTGGACATATAAGTATCATTAGTACCTATATTAATTCTTGAACTGTACTAGTATAAAATATATTTTAATATTTCGAAAATACACACACATTTTCGAAACCTTAAAATTTTCGTAATCACATTTTCGAAGGTGAAAGTTTTCAAAAACACACCTTAGATTAACAATTTGAAAATTCAATTTCTTACTTTAATATATATACACATCAAAAATTCAATCACACACGTCAGGATCCACACACTCCAATAAAACAATGGACACACTCTTATGGGAAGCGATGTTAGGGCACCAATACTCAGAAGCGATGAATTCCCAATCTGGAGAAGCAGGTTCCTGAACTTTCTCGAAATCAAAGAGAATGGAGCTGAGATCGTTCGCTCTTTAGAAAAAGGACGTGTTCAATTCTGGACAACTATCCCTGAAGATAAAAAAACAAGACCCCGCCCCCCAGTTCTCGGAGGAGGTAAACTCAAAAGTCCGGCTGAGTACAATGATGATGAAAAAAGAAGCACTAGAACTGATCTCCTTGCCAAAAATTATCTCATCCAAGCATTGCCCAACAATATCTTCTCCAAGTCAATAGTTTTGAGCATGCAAGAGACATTTGGAACGAAATAACCAAATTGATGCTTGGAACAGACGTCGGAGAGAGAACTACGAAACCTAACACCCTCGCTGCCTATGTATCGTTCAAATCAAGGACATGAGAACAGCTAAGCAAGACTTATGACAAGTTCATGATCCAAGTAAATGAGCTGAAGAAGATTAATGTGACAAAGACTCCAATGGAGCTAAACGTCAAGTTCCTCACTTCATTGCTGCCAGAATAGAGAAAACTAGCTACAAATTTCAGGCTAAACAAGGATCTTGACCAAATCGATATACACAGTATATACGAAAGTCTCGAGAAACATGCCGACATCATCAATGAAGCCTCCGAAGAACAAAGGAGCGCTGCAAAAGCTGACTCTCTTGCACTTGTAACGGACAACTCGGTCAGGAGAAATTCTAGATAGGGTAAAGGCAAGTCAACCAAGCCACCTACCCCACCAGAGAGTGAAAACTCGGGATCAGACTCAGACCCTGAGTTCAACGAGAAACAGATGGCCTTCATAACGAAGATGATGGGCAAAACCTTTTTCCAGAAATCATCATCATCTGAAAGCAGACAAAGAATCTCCTCTAGCTCCAGGCACCCACCCAAACTCCTCCAGCAGTCTGAGACAACGAATACCGCATAACCAAACAAGTGCTACAACTGCGGCAAGCCAGATCTGCTAAAAGCTGCTTCCTTCCAAAGAAGAAGGACGAAGAATATTATACAAGGAAGTTACACTGCTGAAGCAAAAGAAAACTGGAGTAGCACTGATGGCCGAACAAGACCATTGGCTCGAAGATTCCTCTGAGAGCCCGAGAACGTAGCACTGATGGCACTAGTGGAGGTGCTGAATCAGACCAGGAAGAGCTTAAACCAGAAAGCAGTTATGCTGAAGACAAAGAGTCGACCACATGGAGGGATGTAGAACCTATTACCCTTAATTCATATTTTGAACTTCTAGAAAACTATCTAGAACTATATAAAGAACGAAAAAGCATTAAATCAATGTAAAAGAATTTAGCTAAAACTCAAGCCATTCTAGCTGTGACACGTGAAAATGTTATTAGGCTAGAAAATAGCTTAACAAATTCTGAGAACAAATTAGCTGAATCAGAATGGAAAGTAAGTGTTTTGAGTAATAGTATATCTATATTTACGAGCAAGCCAAAAATGCCTCTATAGATCACGAGAGTACTATAAAGACACTGAGGAAGCTCGATTAAATAATAAACGTAACGGCTTCCTCGAACGCTTACAAGAAATAGCATCACTCAATTGTATACTTGAAGTAACTCAAATAAGAGTCGAGAGTCGTGACAATGAAATAGAAAAACTAAAAGCAAAAGTTAGTGAGTTAACTGAAAGCCCTAGGAAGAGCGAAAATGAGCGAATCACTAAGACTTGTGAATTTAACTTTATGAATAGTGAGCGTGGGAGCTTATACGCCAAGATTAAGAATTTAGAGGATATTCTTACTAAGAGAGGGCAAGCAGATCACGTTTCTTGAACCAGCCTAAAGACACTAGATTCTACAGTCCTAGAGAGGGATTAGGTTTCGTACCAGCTAGTGAACATGTAGCGAAAAGACCTTTACCACTCTACGACATTCAATATAGTGGTCTCAATGTACGAATCTGATGCCCTTCACAAGAGCTTCAGAAACGGATGATGAGAACAGTAAAAGGGATAGTAAGGCTGTATCAGAAATATCACTTGATTATGACAAGCTAAATGATAGCTACAAGACAAGAGAGATACCTTTGTCAGATGATTATTTAGATACTTGTATAACCCCGTTTGAAGCAATAACTACGAGAATAAGTCCACAGGCTTAGAAAAACCTGATACTACTAGTGCATATCTACCACCATTAATCAAGGAAATATGTGAGTTGCGCTCAACCTTAGAGTCTGAGAGGATAGCTTTTCATGTTGAGAGTGAAATATTACTAAGTATTATTTCATCCCTTAAAAGCCAATTCGACACTAGTATTGCATATCACTCTCTACAAATGCCTCTAGTCAAACCTCAAATAGACACTTCAACCAAGAATAGAACATTAAGAAAGCAAGTTGTATCTAGCAAACCCAAGCTAACTAACTCATCTTTGCATGTACCCCACATGCAAAATTCTAAGTAGAAATGATAAGAAGAGAGCTGAAGGAGATAGCCTACCGAAGAAAGACGTCGCTCCTTCTTTTAGAAAGAAGGAGCAAGTTAATTTTGAAGCGTCTAGCTCTAATTCCATTAATAGGCGTCAAATGTGTGCTAAGGATCGTTTTGATGAACTATCTACTGTTATTCTTAAGCCTGTACGAACAACTGAATTCGCAACTGCTATTATAAGTCTGAGATACGCTTATCTTAAACTCTCGCTATAAATTAGCCGATGCCAATACAACAAGGAGAGCAACACGATCTTCTCTCAAATCTGAATCCAAAACTGATAAAAGGAAAGAATGTGTTGTCAAAAGGCCAGAGCCCTCTAAAACTGAAGCTAAAGCTAAAGTTTTAGAAATTAAGAAAATATGGGTTGGAGAACAGGAACTCTATGCAAGCACCAATAACTGCTATCCATTAGGCGGTAGAAAGATTCCTAAGTCAGCCACTGAGAACACTAACATATCTAAGGTTGCCTTAGAACAGAAATCTATGAAATCTAAACGCATAGGTTCTAGAACTAATAAGGGAGGACTCGTCCTTAAATGGGTACCTAAACCCATTTACTCTGTTTTACAGATTTGTCATGTGCGGTACCTTGATTCTAGCTCCACACACATGACTCGAAGGAAAGAGCTGTTGAGCAACTACACCAAGCGGTTCGGTGGAAATGTGCGCTTCGGGAACAACCAATTTGCGCCCATCTTAGGACACAGAGATCTCATCCATGACAATCTCGATCAAGGACGTCTCTTTTGGGCAATTCTACGACAGAAGAATGAAGGTTATCTTCCATGCTGAAGGATGTAGCATAAGCAACGAGAGTGGAAAGGAGCTCCTCATTGGAACGAGGAAATCAAACATCTACACCATCAACTTGAATATTGTCCACCTTTCGTTCGTCATCTGCTTGATGACAAGGCTTCGATTCAGCAGTGTGACCTTTGGCACCAAAGAACGTCCAACCTGAACTTCAAGACTCTGAACAAACTCCGTTCTTACAATCTAGTCATTGGACAACCACCCTTGAAGTATCACAAGGAGCACCTATGGTCAGCATGTGAGATGGGGAAAATGAAGAAAGCGTCTCACAAGACAAAGCAAGTGGCCTCGGCCTCTCAACCCCTAGAAGTACTCCATATGGATCTATGTGGGCCAATGAGAGTACAAATCCTCAATGGGCGTAAATATGTTCTAGTCATTGTAGACGATTTCTCTCGCAACACTTGGACAAGGTTCATTAGAACAAAGGACGAGACGCCTGACCAAATTATTGCTTTGAAGAATCTGCTAGGATGCAACGTCCAAGTCATTCGTACTGACAACGGCACTTGGAATCTCTCAGCAGTTCTCAGCATCTAAGACTCCTCAACAAAACAGAGTTGTGGAAAGGCGAAACAGGTCTCTAGTCGAAGCAGCTCGCACGATGCTGATTCACTCAAGACTTCCACATTTTCTCTGGGCTGAAGCAGTCAACACGGCCTGCTACACTCAGAATAGGACAAGTATTCACAAAAGATTTGGGAAAACTCCGTATGAACTTATCAACCAGAGAAAACCCAACATCGGATTTCTTCGAGTCTTTGGCTGCAAGTGCTTTATTGCCAATGACAGAGAGGACAGAGTAATATTCGACCCTAAAGCTACTGAAGGGGTATTCATTGGCTATTCCGCAGAATCTAAGGCCTATAGAGTCTACCTAAAACAGACAAGAACTGTCATGGAAAGTGTAAAAGTGACGTTTGACGAAGAGCCATCAATAGTTTCTGAACAAGTCAGTCCAAAACTCGGACTCATACGAGTGTTGACAAGCGATCAACAAAATTCTCCACCAGAGGAAGGACCATCTATATCACAATCATTAGATGATGAAGAGCTGGATCTCCTATTCGGACCTATTTATCTGCACCCTCATCACTCGCAGTGTCCTCCTTCAAAATACCCAAAGTAGTGACGAGACAGCTCCAACCGTAGGAGAAACAACTGAAGCTGATAAAACGGTATCAAAGGCCGAACCTCTAGCCACTACCATTCACCGAACTACAAACGTTGAAACTGAAGAAACTCTCCCACCAGATAACTCAGCAGAAGACGCATCAACCCCAATTGAAGACTCCAGTATTCAAGAGACGACTATAAGTGAAGAACCCAACCCTGAAGAATCAACTCAGCCACTTCCTCATGAAAGGAAATCGACGTGATCTCACCCAACGTCTCAAATTATTGGAGATCCAAAACAAAAGAGTAAGTACAAGATCCTCAACCACAAACGAGAATCTATATGCCTGTTTTCTGAGTCAAAATGAACCAAGCAAGATCATGGAAGCACTAGCTGATCCGGATTGGATAAAAGCTATGCAGGAGGAAATTCATCAATTCGAGCGACTCAAAGTGTGGGGACTAGTTCCAAGACCCCCAGGCAAAACAATTATCGGCACAAAGTGTGTCTTCAAAAATAAATGAGATGAAGATGGAGTTGTCATCAGGAACAAGACTCGATTAGTGGCAAAAGGCTACAACCAACAAGAAGGAATCGACTACGACAAAACATTAGCACCAGTAGCTCGAATTGAGGCCATCAAACTCTTCCTTGCCTTTGCGGCTCACAAGAACTTCATTGTTTACCAAATGGATGTCAAGACAGCTTTTCTAAATGGCGTCTTTAAAGAGGAAGTCCACGTTGCACAGCCTGAAGGTTTTGTCAGCGAAATGGACCCTGACTATGTGCACTCCTCGAGAAGGCACTATATGGACTCAAAGAAGCACCATGTGCATGGTATAAGGTGCTCTCAGATTTTTTGATCAACTCATGTTCACCAAAGGGAAGATCAACACAACACTATTCATCAAACGACATATATCAGACATCCTTCTTGTACAGTTCTATATCGACGACATTATTTTTGGGTCCACTAGTTCTAAACTGTGAAAATTAGATGGCAATCTGATGAGACGAAATTCGAGATGAGCATGATGGGAGACTCAACTTCTTCCTAGAACTGCAAGTCAAACAACTTCCAGACGGATCTTCATTAATCAGTCGAAGTACATCCGTGATATACTCAAGAAGTCAACATGGATAGCTATTACTTGTACTGTCCACCATTCACGCACTAAGCACATAGATCTTAGGTATCATTTAATAAAAGATCATGTGGAAAAAGACACAATCGTTATGTACTTCGATACCACTGAAGTTCAGCTAGCTGACTTATTTACCAAGGGTTTAGATGAAAATCGCTTCCATTTGCTTGTATCTGAGTTAGGTATGTTGAACCGAGAAACTTAAGTGATTGTGTCCCACAAAGTCTTTTCTAAAGTGTAAATATTTTATATGTGTGCTCACGTCTAGGGGGAGGTTTATTTACAAAATTTAGGGGGAGAATTTTCTCAACTAACAGTTGTCAAAATTACTTCCTTTGCACAATATTACTTCCCAAAACTAATTAATTTAGGGGGAGAATTTTCAAATTCGTAAATAAAAGAAAAAAGTTAAAGAGGGAGCAGGTTTTTAAATTTTAAGGGGGGAGAGTTTTTTTTTTTAAGGGGAGTAGAAAATTTATTATGATTTTCTAAGCAATATCTAAAATTAATTCTCACAATACACTTACTGTTCGAAATGGGCTTACAACTGTTCCGAATGAGCTTCCGTGTGTTGAGATTTTCGAAACCTTTTTTTTATCGAAAACTCATTCGAAATTCGCCTCATTCGAAAAATTACTCACTCTCGAAAACTCTATCACACACCGAAATTCAACTCTAAACGGCAAAACTTCATGCAAAACGGTATAAATCTATTTTCTTTTGAAATATTTACTGATTTCGCTTCGATTGAATGGGAAATCGCCCCACAGTTCACAGTTTTCTTCGTAAATCGATTTAAAATTCGCATATGTTCAGATTTTAGCATCGCTTTCAAAAATCGATGTTTAAGTGGTTATTTTGGTTCTTAATTGAGCTTAATTGATATATTTTTGCCTCAAGTCGAGTTTTGTGGTCTCGTTTTGCAGAAAAATTCATTTCATTTCGTCAATTTTCTGATTTTCTGCGCGTGTTAGGGTTTATGTGTCTCAAAATCTAGTCTCAAAAATCACTTCGAAAATCTACTTCGAAACTCTTCATTCTTTCGAAAATCGACTTTCGAAAATTATTTTCGAAGCCATGACGTTAGAAAGTCAGTTTTACTTGAAGGAAATTCGGTTCGAAAAACGTTTGGAAAATCTGCTTCGAAAGTCTTGATTTTCGAAAGCTCCCTTTCGAAAATTGGCTTTCGAAAATTTTCGAAGCCATGACGTTCGAAAACCAGCTTTACTTGAGAAAATTCAATTCGAAAATCGATTCGTAAATCTGCTTCAAAAATTTTGATTTTCGAATCGCAACCTTTGAAAATCGGCTTTCGAAAATTAATTTCGAAACCACGATTTTCGCAACTCAGTGGTTTGAAAATATTAACAATCATAGTCTTCGAAATCCAACTTTCGAAAATCAGAATTTTCATCCAAAATACTTTCGAAATTATATTCTCGAAACTCAACCTGTCGCAAAACACTTCCCGCGCATCAGTTTCTTTTAAGCTGCACTCCTTTCGAAAATTATTTTTGAACACCAGATTTCGAACTTCATGGTCGACACTTAGGAAGTTTTCAAAATTCCACAATTCGAAAATTCACTTTGCACACAAGCCTTTCAAAACACATTCGAACAAACCTAAACTTAACCAAATTTTCGACCTCACATATTTCGGAAAACCAATCTTCGAAACAAAACACGAACGATCCTCGATTAGAAATTCTCGAACTCACATCTTTCGAAAATCATTCTTCGAAACAAAGCTCGAAAAATATTTTCAACACTTAGGAAATTCTCGAACATTCAGCACACGAAAATCATTTATCACAGAAAAAGTTTCGCAAACGTTTCGTTCGAAAAACAATATCGAGACACTTTAAGAAACAACTTGAACATCTTATTCCATTTTATGACTAATTGTTCCATCTTTTGTCCAAATCAACATAATAAGAAATGGCATCTTCTTCATCTCCAATGACGTTTACCCGCAACCTAAATGGGCAGTCATCAAGGAAAACAACTTTGGACTAGACCCGAACCCATTCAAGTTCGCAGATGATGTCATCTTAGCCATTCTGAAAGGCCATCCACTGTGGCCAGCTCTTACACTCAACAACAAAGTGCCCGAAGTGTACCTGCAATAGTTTTGGGGCACACTACAACAAACACATCCAAAGTCAAGTCTCAAGCTCAAAGCCACAGTTCACGAGACTGAAGTGATACTTACCAAGACCACTCTACAAAAAATTCTTTGCCTCCCAATGCTTCCTGAGCTCGAGACTGCACTCAATATCTCTCTAACTACAAGCTGGGAGGCATACCTCATCCTTGGAAACATTGTTTGGCATAGTCAACAAATGTCTGTCACCCTAACACAGCGGGTTCGGCGGATGTAATACGAACATCCTCACCATCTGCCATGCTAACATCTTCAGCAAGAGGATCGATTATGCTAGCCTCATCTGGAATGACCTGCTAGCCAAGTTGAGCACCGTGGTAGTGCAAAGAAGATACAGGTCGTTTCATATCTGAGGTGGCTGCCCTTCTCATCCACGACTTCATGGCAGATCACCTAGAAATCTTTTGCGCATTCCACATGCGAAGAAGTACCCGGCACCAATACTACAGAATCTTACCTCTCACAAGACTAAGGACAACTTCTGAGGTCCTCAGTGCCAAGCTATGCTGATACCGGAGGCTCTTCTTCAACTGGCGGATCAAACAGACGATGCGGTGGTCGAGTATCGCCTGGCAAACAACAGACCAGGTCCAACGACTCAGGCAGACCCAGCCGAGTCCAACCCTGGAGCGCAACCGAGTGAAGTGAGTGTCCTCGAGAGAAGCGGTCAGGGAGTCCTCCGATGAAACTGAATCGGAGGATGCTGAACAAATTGTACACGACAAAACTGGTGCCTGATGTGAGCTGCATTAGAAACAAACCCACGATGACCTAGCCAAGTCTTCGGTGCCCTCCCCGACTGCACCCCAAGTCACGACAAGCCGGGCTGAACCCATAGGTATGGACATCGATTTGTTCGATGTCCGAGTAAAAGACGCCACACCTACCCCACCGGCGCACGAGTCAACCCCACCAAGCCATTCATTCATCTCCAACAGACGGATGTCTCAAAATCACAAGGGGAATCAAGTCAACCATAACCGCCTCTTCTGAGGCTGTCGATTGTTGGGTTACCCGGTGTGTACCGGAGATGCCACGTCCCCGGATACGCTACGGAATAAAAGTTTTTTGGGTATCCCGATTGCCCTCGTAGCTCGGATTGGAATAGTAATACACATTGACACGTAATAGGGCGGGTGAAACCCGTAGAGATATACCAATTGAAGCCAGTGGCATCCTCGTCCTTTTCGTCAAGACTACGACGATGGTGGTGGATGGCACTAGATCATCAGCCGACCTCGCAGTGTACCACGAAATCAATTCCCTAAGGATGGCTAGAGAGAACTGAACCGTCGCGTGGGAGAAAAATGTGTGCGTTTTGTGTGTGTTTTTTTCCTTTGCTATTTTTGAAAAATCAGCTCATTTCTTACGATTTGGAGCACGAAATTTTTAGCGACAGCCCCTAACCACCGCCCCTTCTTACTCACAATAGGTGTGTCCAATATGCCTCTCTTTTTCAAACCACTTAGGACACAAATAATGAGCACCCTAGGTCTTCGTGACCTAGCAGGACCTTCCATAGATGCACCTATAGAATACCATTTGTAATTGTGCTTGATTTCATTAGTTGTCCTTGTAATTTGGGGCGTTTTGTATAGTAGTCCTTAGATCAGGACTAGTTTGATATTTATACCAAGTTTGTTTGGTATAAATACATGTAAATCAATTGAGCTGAATAGAGAGAAAGTTTAGGAAATTGATCCGAAAGGCTTGCAATTCAATTTCTAGAGAGAGAAACAATAGTAACTTTCTCACTCTACTCGAATTCTCTCTCTTGTTCTTCATTTGAGTTTTTCGATTGAATCTTAATGTCAATCATTATCATCGAATTACTTAGAATTCATGCCTAGGATCATAGAGTTGTTAATCGTAGGACCTAACAATTGGTATCAGAGCAGATTCGTTCTGTTTTGAATCGAAAATTGTTAGAATTAGATCGAAAATCATTTTCTAGATACTGTTCATCGAAGAACAGGTTTGGCGCGAAAACCTTTTTCGATCCAATAGCTTAATTATGTGCTTAATTGACTTGAATTTGGTGTTTATGTGCTTGTTTAAGTGTTAGATCATCATTGCGATCAGTTCTGTAGCAGTTTGAACTTCGATTTTTAGGATTGAATTGCTTCTGCGTGTTACCGTTTGCGAAGAACATGAAGAACACGTTCTGATTTTGATCAAATTCGATATATTTTGCTTCATAACTTGTTTAATTGCTTGTTCGTGCGTGAGTAGTACTTGATTGCGAGCAATTACCTCAAACTTCACTATCTGATTCTTTGTTTTTGCTCGAATTTGTGTTAATCGTATTCTGTGAATTTTTCTCGATTGTCAAATTTTTCTTGCTAAGTTTTGCGATCGGATTAGTTTCTCGATCGATAAACTTAGCGCGAGAATTTTTCTCGGTCAGAATACGAAGTCAGCGCTAGAATCGTCATCAGCAGAAACGATTTTAGTTAGAAATATTTCTCGAGCATTATACAGCGAAAAACTTTTTCGAGAGAGACTTATTTTGACTTTGCATGCGTAAAAACTTTCACTCGAAAAACTTTTTCAGTCAAACCTTTTAACGTTTGACCAGGCGAAAATCATTTACACGCGAGAAAATTTTTCTAGTCAACAGATTTATTTTGACTTGTCGAGAAACTTACTAACGTACTGTTTCTTTACGATCGAAATAAATTCACGATCAAGAAATTTATCTCGACCGAATGATTTTGAGCAATTTATCTCGCTCGTAAAATATCACGCTGACAAAATTTCTCGCACGAGAACAGTACTCAGTACATTCTATCTCGACGGAATTAATTTCGATCAAACTTTAAAGATTGAATCGAAAATAATTGTCGATCTAATTTTCGAATCAAACGCCACTAACGAATTTTGTCACTTGTGAAGCACATTACATCATCTTCAACCTTCGAAACAATTAACGAAGATCCTTCAACAACTCGACTACAATACAAACATGGATGCATACTCACTCGGAAATGACAACCGTCCGCCGATCTTGCAAAGAGGCGAATACACAGTGTGGAGAAGCCACTTTCTGAATTTCATCGCTCTAAAGGATCAAGCCGAAAATTTACTGAAGTCCCTTGAAGAGGGACCGGCACAGTTCTGGGTTCATGTACCCGGGGACGAAACAGCTACTCCAGCAATTCCAGCTTCTAGGCGATTAAAGGAGCCTAGAGAATACTCTCTGGAGGAAAGAGCTCGAGCTAAGGCTGATCTAGTAGCCATGAATACCCTTATGCAGGGCATCCCCAACGATATATACAGACAAATCGACAGCCTTACATCGGCCAAAGGGATGTGGGATGAGCTGCATAGGATGATTCAAAGGACGGAAGTTGGCATAAAGGCCAAGAAGGCGAACATTCTCACTGCTTGCGACTCATTCAAAGCAAAGCCGGAGGAGAGTCTAAACGAGATCTACCAACGATACCTCACTCTTCTCAATGAAATGAGGAATATAGAAATAACGAAGACAAACATGGAGACAAACATAAGATTTCTATCTTCTCTGCCCACGGAATGGAAGAAAATATCCACTCAAATACGACAAAATAAAGATCTAGAAGAGTTGGATGTCCATGCCGTGTTCGATAATCTCGCTCAGCATGAGGATGATATCCGCGAGATTACCAAAGAGCAGAAAGGCAAACAAACCGATGACACGGTTGCCTTAGTCTCGGAGAAGAGGAGCACAAGATCAAGAAAGGAAAAGATCGTTTGGCCACCTTCATCATCAGAGTCGGAAGATGAATTGGACACCGACATCGAGCCGAACATGAAAACCCTTGGAAAACAGTTAGCTCTCATTGGACAAATGATGAGCAAGAAGTACTTCAAGAAGAAGTCTTCAACCTCAGCAAATAGACTTCGGACTACAAGCTCCAAGAACAAAGAACGTGCTCCGGAGAGCTCCGAGGTCAAGAATCCCAAAGAGACTAACAAATGCTTTAACTGTGGCAAAGCAGGTCACTTCGCCAGAGAGTGCACTCTCCCGAGGAAAAGAGATGCAAACTACTACTCCAGGAAGCTTCAATTGACAAAACAGAAAGAAGCTGGAGTAGCTCTCATGGCCGAACAGGACCAATGGCTCGAGGACACTTCGAGCTCCGAAGAAGAGAACTTAGCCCTCATGGCCCGTCTCGATAACGAATTGGACGCCGAAACATCCACTCGTACGGACGACGAAAACGCATCCACGTCTTCAAATGAGGTAGTCACTCCTTCCACATTATTGACCATGTTAGAATCATATCAAAAGCAATATGCTAACATGAAACGTGAGCAGAAAAGTATAAAGAAAGTAGAGAACAAACTTGAGAGAGCTCAGGAGAAGATAGATAGTCTCGAACAAGAACTTAGGAGCTCTAGTGCAAAAATAGATGAACTTACTAAGAGCCTACAGTCTAGAGAGACTAGTCAACCTCAACTAGGACAACAGAGTGAAAAGATTAAGGAATTAGAAGATAGGCTAGCAAATAACTACAATTGCTTGGTTAGAAATCTCAACAAGAAAGCCATTTTAAATTGTAGGATAACCGAAGCTACCTCTAAGATCACTAACTTAGAAGCTCAATTAGAAACATCGAATGCTAAGATTAGTGAGCTTAGTAAGGATTTCGATGCCTGTCAAGCCGCTAAACTAACCATGGAAAATAATTATGCTCTCCTAGGTGAGGAACGCAAGAAACTATATGTCAAAGTAAAGAAATTAGACGATATAGTTACGCGTAGGGGACAATCCGAACAGACGACATTTTTGAACAAGCCCAAGGATATAGAGTTCTATAATCCTATAGAAGGCATAGGTTTCACTAACCCGTGTGTTTTACAAAAGAAAGAAATATACGATGTTAAACACATGGGCTTAGGAATAACCTCTCTTAGAAATTTTACTGAATCGTCTTATGAAAATACTTTCGATTCATCCATTAGACAAGGTCCACATGGTCCAGAAATCCCCTTTGACTACAAAGAACTAAATGAAAGGGACAAAAATAGGAAAGAAACTCTAACACCTGTCTGCAATTTAGTTCAAATTCTACCTCCTGACTCTCGAACACACCACGAGGAAGTTAAAACCATTAATTATAAAAATTCTCTACAAACCCCCTATCATAAAACAGATAGAGGAGTCACAGGCAAAGTTAGAAAAAGAACGAGAGAATTTCGAAGCTGAAAAGAAAAAATTCTTTAAGGAGATGGAAAATCTCAAGGCTTCCTCGTCCTCCCAAACTACCACTCACGCTATTACAAAAAGCGTGAAAAATGAAAAATCGCCTTTGAAAGATAAATATTGTAAAAATAATTCTGTTAAAAGTGCTATGACTAATTTCACTTTACCTACGTCTACAGGGAGCGTAGCGGTCAGCACTAAAAATAAAGGCGAGAGTGTCTAGCACTAAGATAAAGAAGGAGCCATTAGATTTAAATGTTTCTGAGCATGCTACTCCTTCTGTTACAATAAAAGACACTCGTAGAAATAAAAGAGCTATTTCCACTTTTAAGATAGTTGCTTCTACTTATTCACTTCAGCCGATCACCTTTAGAAGCACCAACTTCGAAATAGGCTCTACGTCAAAAATTAATTATTCTGAAACAAATGCCACTAGGAAGACACGTAGGAAACAAGATCCAGCCATAAAGAAAGCTTATGGCGCCGTACATGAATGTACTCACCTAAGGTATCCCGTAGAAATTAAATCCCCCAAGCACCTTAGGAGACTATCACAAGAAAAGATCTTTTCCTCAGTCAAACCCTCCAAAGCATTTGTACGTGCTGAAATTAACCTTCCCTGTAAGGTTCAACCCAAATGTGTTCCTAAATCCGCCTAGGACGACAAAAGCCAAAAGGGCCAAGTCTCCTATAGAGGCAAAACCCAAACCCACTTTTTCAAAAGTGCAATGGGTTATTAAGACTCTTCCAAAAATAGATTTAGGAGTCATATCTGAACCCAAAATTAAATCTGCTAATCCGAGAGGACCCATGTTTAAGTGGGTACATAAAGCTCTCTAAATTGTTTTTGCAGATCCATCATGTGTGGTACCTCGACTCTGGTTGCTCCACACACATGACTGATAATCAAGAGCTGCTGAGCAACTACAAAGACCGACCTAACGGCAAAGTCAGATTTGGGAACAACGATTCAGCCCCGATTCTAGGACTTGGGGATATCATTCTGAAGAATCTGACCATCAAAGATGTCTCATACGTCGAAGTCCTCCGCCATAACTTGTTCAGCATAGGCCAATTCTGTGACAAAGGCTTCCAGGTGGTCTTCCATGCTGACCGGTGCAGAATTTTGGATAGTCAGGACACAGAACTCCTTCAAGGACTTCGGAGATCCAATCTTTACACGATCAACCTGACGTCTGTGCGGCCCGTGACAGCTGTATGCCTCATTTCTCAGACTGATTTACAGAGAAACAGCTTATGGCATCAACGACTGTCACATCTGAATATGAAAGCTCTCCAACGCCTTTCTACGAAAAAGTTGGTTCACGGTCTTCCAACTATACTACTACAAAAGGAGCATCACTGTTCGGCATGTCACCTAGGAAAAATGAAGCGAGCATCTCATCACGTCAAGCAAATTACGTCTACTTCTCGACCATTGGAACTAATTCACATGGATCTCTGTGGTCCGATGCAGACTCATAGTATCAATGGAAGAAAGTATGTCCTAGTGATTGTGGATGACTATTCTCGCTACACGTGGACTAAGTTCCTCCGAATGAAAGATGAGACTGGTGACTTGATTATCAATTTTGTGAACACAACTCAAAATCTGCTGCAACAGACTATTCAAGTTGTTGGAACAGACAACGGCACTGAGTTCAAGAACAATCACCTCAGTGAGTTTTATCAGAAACTTGGAATAAGTCAACAATTTTCAGCCGCCAAAACACCTCAACAAAATGGGGTCGTTGAAAGGAAAAATCGAACACTAGTGGAAGCCGCTCGTACAATGCTGATCCAATCGGGACTTCCACACTTTCTATGGGCTGAAGCAGTCAATACCGCTTGTTTTACTCAAAACAGGACAGTGGTTCACAAACGGTTCAACAAGACTCCTTATGAGATTGTGAATAATAGAGTGCCCCACATCTCTTTCCTTAAAGTCTTCGGGTGCAAGTGCTTTGTGGCGAACGACCGAGAGCAACGTGCAAAGTTCGACCCTAAAGCATTCGAAGCTACATTTGTCGGGTATTCTTCAACATCAAAAGCGTACCGAGTATACATCAAGTCTAACCAAACTATTAAGGAAAGCTATAATGTCACTTTCCACGAAGTGGCAGAGATGGCTTCTGGTCAATTCAGTCCAGGACCCGTGCCTCACCCGTTGGTTCCTGCTCAATTCAGTTCAGGACCCGTTCTCAACCCGTTGGCTTCTGACGACAACATTTCAGAACCCGTAATCACTGGTGTGTTGGCACAAAACCAACAGAAGATGGCAACAACTTCAGGATCAGTGTCAGACGAAGCAACGAGACTTGCAATAGACGACTTGGATTCTCTCTTCGAACCGGTATATCGGTCATACACGCCTACACCAACAATGGATTATCTACCGAACGAGACCGACGTACCAAGTTCATCTCACACCTCTACCCCACCCGATTCAGAATTGCCACAGAACACCGAAGAACCTACAGTGGTCATTGAGGAAGTATCATCAGAGACGATCAATCCAAGTGCAGTATTGGAACTTCCTCAGACAAATGATCAATCGGAGACTATAGGCAATCTAGATCCACTCGGTTGATCAGATAATTGGCGATCCTTCGGTTGGTGTGAGGACACGTCGTCAACACAGTCTTTTCAGTTGCTTCCTGAGCCAAAACGAGCCTACCAAAGTAGCAGACGCACTTCGAGACCCGGATTGGACAATTGCAATGCAAGAGGAAATCAATCAATTCGAACGTCTTCAAGTGTGGACCTTGGTACCCCGTCCACATGGGAAAACAGTGGTCGGAACTAAATGGGTTTTCAAGAATAAGAAGAATGAAGATGGTGAAGTGATCCGGAACAAAGCAAGGCTAGTTGCTAAGGGATACAATCAACAGGAAGGCATCGACTATGACGAGACTTATGCTCCTGTTGCCCGTATCGAAGCTATTCGCCTCCTGCTGGCTTATGCGGCTCACAAAGACTTCAAAGTCTATCAGATGGATGTTAAAACAGCCTTTCTCAACGGCGTGTTAAAAGAAGAAGTCTACGTAGCTCAGCCGGAAGGTTTCGTTGATCAAGAACATCCCGATCATGTCTATCGCTTGGACAAAGCTCTCTATGGACTAAAACAAGCCCCACGTGCTTGGTACGATGTCCTGAGTGATTTCCTCGTGAAGTCTGGATTCATACGAGGAACGATAGACACAACTCTCTTCATTAAATGGCACGACAAAGATCTGATGGTCGTCCAAGTACACGTCGACGACATCATCTTCGGATCAACAAATCCTCGGCTCTGCAAGAAGTTTGGAGATCTCATGAAGAGCAAATTCGAGATGAGTCACATGGGAGAGATGAAATTTTTATTAGGCCTTCAAGTCAGGAAGCTCAATGATGGAATTTTCATCAGTCAGACAAAATACATCAAGGATATTCTGAAGAAATTCCATCAAGACCAGAGCAACCCTCTCAGCACTCCTATGTCACCAAGCTGCAAGTTGGATGCCGATCCCTCTGGTAAATCGGTCGACATCACGCTGTATCGCAGCATCATTGGATCTCTTCTCTACCTCACTTCGAGTCGGCCGGATATCATGTTTGCCACGTGCTTGTGTGCCCGTTTTCAAGCCGATCCCAAAGAATCCCATATGCTCGCGGTCAAAAGAATTTTACGTTACCTAAAGGGCACTTCTACCCTTGGCCTATGGTATCCAAAGGGTACGAATTTTAAACTTATCGGCTACACAGACGCTGACTATGCAGGTTGCCGAGTGGACAGGAAAAGCACGTCCGGTAGCGCTCAATTTCTAGGCGAAAAGCTGGTTTGCTGGTCATCAAAAAAGCAGAACTGTGTGTCCACTTCGACGGCCGAAGCAGAATACGTAGCTGCCGCCAGCTGTTCCTCACAGATGCTGTGGATGCGGACACAGCTTCGCGACTATGGGTACAATCGAAGTAATATACCCATATATAGTGATAGTCAGAGTGCAATCGCCATTACTTGCAATCCTGTTCATCATTCACGCACAAAACACATAGACATTAGATATCATTTTATCAAAGATCACGTAGAAAAAGGCACGATAGAGATGTACTTTGTGAACACGAAGTTTCAACTAGCCGATATTTTCACCAAGGCCTTGGATGAGAAATGATTTCAATTCCTTGTCGGAAAATTAGGCATGTTGAATCTTTCGTAATATGTGCATTACCTGATCTTCTGTACTATCACATGCTCTATTCTATGTGTTTTCTATGCTTATTTGTCCTTATCTTGCGTGATAAAAATAATATAAAAATAAAAATATATATAATATACATTTCTATATATAATATAAAGGGGTATGACGAAATCCTTTAGGATGCTTTGATCTAGAGTCACTTAGAATTTTACCCCCAACATGTGATCGATTTAATTGCTTAAATTTTGTCAGTCTAAGTCGCATTCTTGTGTCTAAAAGGTCATTTGATTGTTCCACTAGACACAAAGTCACTCTACATGCGTGAGGATTCAAGCCCTGTTCCTTTTTCCTTTCTTTGGATCTACTTCTCGAGTGAGTCACACATAAATTACTTGTCTTACCTGGTGATTCTTGGTGTCATACTCATCTTGCGTTAGATCGTCAGGAAAATGATAAGGGAGTTTAGGATATTCCTCATACGGCCTTATATAAATTTCTCCACGTTAGCCCTTAGCCATCCACTTTGAGCCTTCTCCGATGTCCTTATTCTTCATTTGAAACCCATTCCCAGCCCTCAACCGAACTTTGTACTCTTCGAATGGTTGTTCAAACGAGAAAAGGAGGGGGAGATAACAAAAGAAAAAGTAAGATGATGACAAAAGAAGGCATTGCTCAACGCGCAAAAATCAGACCAAAGGAACCGGCCTTCCGACTACCTTGTAGAAAGTGGCATGGTTCCTGCTGTGAACTTCTCCAACGATAATCTCGTACGCTCGTCAGAACGACTGGAAGAGGAGCACCACGAAGTGAACTTCTCCAACGATAATCCGGTCTTATATCGGGAAACGAGAAGAGGAGTGCAGCCTCGGGTACGAATTCCATAACCGAGAACTTCTCCAAATTGATAATCTCTGAAACCTCAATAGGGATTAAGAGAAGATGAGCACGGTATCGGCCCGAGAACCAACAAGAAGAACTACACCTACGATAATCTCCTAGAGCCTCATGGAGAAGCGGAGCTTCAGCTTGAGCATAATATAAAAAGGGATAGTTCTTAAAAGAAAAGGAGGGAGAAAAGATTGAAAAGAAGAAAGACGCCGAAAAAAAAAGGGAGACGGACGTAGAATTGGAAGACGATGAAGAGATAAGCTCACTTCCCTTTAAATTCCTTCCGTTCTAAGTCCTAGCCAAATTATAACCCTTACAACCCTTTATTCCACATAGACGGTCTCTCGCTTAGGTGAAATGATTAAAAATGCCTCGATCACAGGTAAATTGACTAAAAATTGCTTGTGTTGACTTGAGTGATAAAAAATATAAAAATCCCAAGATAGCTAACTGAGAGCAAGAGCGAACCTAGTGAGAGTTGTCGAAATGGACCAGTCTATGGACTTAGGACTTTAGTTTGACGACATGACTTGACGGCATTTTCTTCTTTCAAATGTCTCGTAAAATTTTAGGCGTGACGATTGATCGAAGCAAAATAACTGACCCCATAAATGAAAAAAAAATATATATATACATATATATAATAATAAATAAATAATAAATAATAAAATTCGCACATTGTGACATGAAATGTTATGTTTCATATGCGTCGAATTGAATAAATGCGAATTTCTTTAGTGTATCGCACATTCTAAATGCAATGTTAGATTGCATTGGTACTGAATTGTTTAAATGCGATAAATTTTTCATTGCTTCTACCCTCATACAATATTTTAAAGTACATGTTTTCGGGGACCATGTATACATGCTTACTTGGTAAATTTGTGTGCTCGTGACTTGAATTGATTTCATATGCTTGCATAATTAGTCAATTCTTGTGCATCATTTGAGGGGGAGCAAGTATAAGACTTGTAGATTAGCTCCAAATATTTTTGACGTTTTTTTTCTGAGCATTTCAGATCTTTCAAAATTAAGGAGTGAGACGTCGACCCTACAAAGAGAGGAGCTAGACACAAGACCAAATCTTTCAAAGATAAAATTGCCAAAAATAAGTGTTGACTAAGGAGTTGTAGCAAATGGGGCATTCTCCTTCACTACACAACTCGGGACGCGGCATATTCACATGAGCAAGAGCCAGTTCGGGATGATGCTGGACTTGCCGCACAACGACAACTACGACCCGCTCCCGACGAACGCAGAGATGATTCAGGACTTTTTGCACATGGGATACCAACCACCGCTCACAAGATTAGCTCAGGTCCATAGCAGCGGAATCCCACACCCGTGGAAGACACTATTCGGAATAGTGAATAAGTGTCTGTCGCCCAAGCACGCAGGATTCGATAAGGGCAACAACAATATTTTGAGGATCTTCCACGGCATCGCCTTCTCAAGAAATTATGACTACGCTCAGCTAATCTGGAACGACCTCGCGGACCAGATTCGGCAGAAGGAGAACCGACGCTCGAAGAACGTGCCCTATGCTCGATGGTTCAATGTGATCATCAGGGAGTTCATGGAGTTACACGCCGAGAACATCCCCCAGCTACCTCCTGGTGGAAACTATCAGCCGCCAAGCCTAAATTTCTTCCACAATCCACGGCTCACGGACTTGGACCAACCGTCGATGCCGATTCCGCTCCAACTACTCAGGCTTGCCGACCCCGCGGGAGCTGAATATCAAAGATTCTGCCGGGAATACCATTTAACGGAGCAAATGATCAGAGGGCCCCCGGCAGATTACCATGTGAGCCCTCCCCAACCGGAACACCAACCAAGCCCTGACGACGCGATGATAGATGTTGTCGCTCAGGAGCTTCAACAGGAGTCTCCCTTGATCGAATGCCCGACGTAGATGAGACCTTGATAGACGTCGTGGCTACCGAGATGGCGCTCGAGGCTCCTGAACATGAATACCAAGTGGAAGTGCCCGTTCATATTGGCGTGCTCGAAGAAACCATTGAGGAGGTTCTTCTACCAGTAGCACAGCCCGAAGTCGAAATGGGGCAAACTTCACTTCCAACGGTGACGGGTCAGGCACTGGAGGACGTCCATCGAGACCTCACTCCTCACACGGCCACCTCGTCTGACACGGAGTCTGACGAGGAAATAAGTCTGATAAGGAGGACTCCCAGGAGACTTAGCATTCAACTGGAGTCCCTCTTCCCAGCCGTCACCAACGCACCAGATACTACGCTGACCACAACGACAAGTGTTGTCGGCACTTCTTCGCTCAATCTTGAACCGCAACCAACCAACGTCGTGTCTGGTTCGCAGGCGCAACCTGAGCCTGCCTTAACACCCATAGAGACGAATCCTCCAGATTCGACTCGAGGATTGGGTGGAAGTCTCATACAGTCACAACCTCAAGTGACTGTGAGCCAACCCACAGAGTCGGTGTCTACTCAAGGGTTGATAACAGGCGACATCAGTCGTCCTGGTCCATCTCAGGAGGCGTCCACACCCTTTCGTGACGAACGAGCAGTTCCAGGCCGCTCTCTCTGCCGCTGTACAGTCTATGGAAGACAAAATCACGGATAGAGTACTCCAAGCACTCGAAGCATCCCGAAGAGATACCGGGAAAGCACCTGCCTCTGAAGGCCCTTCGTCACAAATCAACCCCACACCTCCACAACCCACACCCACCGACCCTCTAGCCACTTCCTCCATCCTCATCAATCCATACACAATCCCCATCACCGAGCTCCATGACATTCTCCTCGCCCGTCTGATAGGCCTTTCCATCCGATCTCCGCAAGAAGAATCCCTCTATAGGCGATTGGTGGACCATCCTGAGCCACCGACTGACACCTGCCGAGGCCAAAGCTCCCACTCACGGCACAGACATGACGATCCTGACGATCAGGACCCTCATGAGGGGGAGAAGAGGCCAAGGACATCAACAAGTGGCCAAGGACAAGGCTCGGGCGCCACGCAGACAAGCGCTGGAGCTGGTGAAACCCAAACACAAACCCACCAAACCCAAACACAAACCACCCAAACTACCTACACCACGCACCGCACCGCCCACATCGAACCACCAACCTTTCACCTCAGGACGCCTCCGTCCACACCACCGATCTACTCAAGCCCCTTGCTTCCGGAAGAAGAAGCAAGTGCTGCGATGCTTGTAGCTCTAGCACCTACCCAAGCCACTCCCTCAGTCGCTCCAGACCAACCGGGACCCTCTGGACATGGCGTCAATCCACACGAGGCCCTAGACAAGTACATCTTCGAAGGACAGTGGATGACCCATTCCATGCCCGAGGAGCATCAAAGACGACGGCTTCACGACGTTCGGCGCTTTCTACAACAAGCGTCTATAGACCTCGTAATCATAGAAGACGACGAGCTTCAGGAAGGTGAAGACTACGAGCGAGATATCCCAAGGCTACCAGAGTTAATCGCTCAACAGGCGGTTCCCTCTCCAAGGCTAACGCCAGGGACCGTCCGGATCGACACGCAATAGGAAAACATCCAAATAGAAATTCCCTTCCTAGAAGAAGTTCGTGAGAATATTTGGAGGTCTCCGAACAGAGTGAAGAAGCCGAACGAGTTCGAGCTTAGAGGGATCTCTCATTGGGATCAGCAGAAGAGGATGACCTACCTCTGGATGCTGACCAAACTAGGACCTGATGTTAGGCTGGGGATGACTAAGGCACAAGCCAAGAGCCATTATAAGAGTCTCTCCCCAATAAGCCAACTACTCAGCGTCTACTGTGACAAAGGAGGACTTCCAACACCTCACTACATCATCGATCGAGTGGACAGGACCCAAGAGGAACTGAGCGAGAGCGACCTGCCGTACCTCCCCACCGATGACGTGTACCGTCTTTATCAGCTATACGTGGAGAAGTACAAAGGTCCTCAGGACTTCATCAAGAAAGAAGGCCTCGAAGGGCTCTACCAGTTTATGATGCGACAAGTCAAGTACTTCGCCGCTCACGACCTTCAAATGGCGCTTGAGAGCAATATGAAGAAGGTCAACATGACTGCTCCGCTCAACAAAGGACCTGAGATCGAAGGGCTTCCCAACAATCACGTGCACATCAGCTCAGTCCTAGGCATCACCTACCACAATCCAATAGCAAAGAAGAATAGGTTGATGCTGAAGACTGAGATTCATAAGTTTTGCGATGGGACGCTCAAGGTCGTCAGGAAAAAACATCGAGCAGAGGTTGGAAGAAATCAATCGAGATACGATGCTGAGGATCCATAGGTTCTTGAGAGAACAGCCGCTCCTAATGGAACTATTAGAAGATATTGAGGAGCGACTGGAGCTAAGATCACGCTGAGGAACTACGAGCATGCGCTGGGCTTGCGCAGATCATATTACGCCCGACGAGGACAAACGGCGCGGAGACGCAATCAAGCACAAAGGGGGAGATTGTAGAATACCATTTTTAATTGTGCTTGATTTCATTAGTTGTCCTTGTAATTCGGGGCGTTTTGTATAGTAGTCCTTAGATTAGGACTAGTTTGATATTTATACTAAGTTTGTTTGGTATAAATACATGTAAATCAATTGAGCTGAATAGAGAGAAAGTTTAGGAAATTGATCCGAAAGGCTTGCAATTCAATTTCTAGAGAGAGAAACAATAGTAACTTTCTCACTCTATTCGAATTCTCTCTCTTGTTCTTCATTTGAGTTTTTCGATCGAATCTTAATGTCAATCATTATCATCGAATTACTTAGAATTCATGCCTAGGATCATAGAGTTGTTAATCTAGGACCTAACAGCACCCATATTGGATGTCGTTTGAGGATTGGAAGAAAGACCCACCGCTGCCATGTCAACTCTACCAGCGGTAACGGGCCACCCACTGACTCAACCAATGAGTGTGGTGACAACGGTAAGCCTTAGTGACTCTGGGATGGTTACCCACGCAGGTCTAAGTTCACCTGCCACAACGGTCGTAGCGATGCTACCTCAAACGGCGTCGCTAGGATCGGCTAGAAGCCCTGCCATAGTACCTACAAAATCTTAGTCGTTTGAAGTTCTCGATGGCGACGGCATTAGTAGAAAAAATTTGTGCGAGACGTGTGTATTTATGTATGTAATAGTGTGATTTGGGTATAAAAGTGTGTGTGTGTGTGTGTATTAATGCGTAATAAAAAACAAAATCGCGGAATCGTAAGATTTGAGTGTGTTGTGTTTTTAGAGAGAGAGAGAGAGAGAGATCGGTGTGAAAAATGATGAAATGAACCCCTATTTAGAATTTTTGAGTATGGACTAAAAAAATTATAGTTTTGGTCGAAAAAGGACCAAAATGCAAAACGATATAACGGCTACGTTGGAACCGGCCTAGCTGTTGCGGTTCTGGTGGTTCCGGTTCCAGACTGGAAATGCACTGGAACCGTAGCCGAAACCGAGTTCCGCGGTTCCAAAACTCACGACTAGGCATGCCCCATCCCAGCGTGCTGGTTCTGGTGCCGAAGATGGTTCCACGCGATTTCGGGCGATTTCGGAACTGCGATGCGATTCTGGGGCGGTTACGGGTAGAGGTGTCAAAATGGGCCGGCCCGTAACCCCAAAGCCCGCCACTGGCGGGGCGGGGGCGGGCCTGAGAGCAGGCAGGTAGCGGGCCTGGCGGGTTCATAAGATTTGAGTGTGTGTGTGTATTAATCGCGGGATCGTAAGATTTGAGTATGTTGTGTTTTTAGAGAGAGAGAGAGAGAGAGATATCGGTGTGAAAAACTGATGAAATGAACCCCTATTTAGAATTTTTGAGTATGGACTAAAAAAATTACAGTTTTGGTCGAAAAAGGACCAAAATGCAAAACGATATAACGGCTACGTTAGAACCGACCTAGCTGTTGCGGTTCTGGTGGTTCCGGTTCCAGACTGGAAATGCACTGGAACCGTAGCCGAAACCGAGTTCCGCGGTTCCGAAACTCACAACCAGGCATGCCCCATCCCGGCGTGTCGGTTCTGGTGCCGAAGATGGTTCCACGCGATTTCGGGGCGATTTCGGAACTACGATGCGATTCTAGGGCGGTTACGGGTAGAGATGTCAAAACGGGCCGGCCCGTAACCCCCAAAGCCCGCCACTAGCGGGGCGGAGGCGGGCTTGAGAGCAGGCAGGTAGCGGGCCTGGCGGGTCGACCCGGCCCGTTGCCCACATCTAAATGAGTTAACTGTTTACAAATGAAAGAACTACTATATAGTGACGGTTGTTTAACTGTCTTTTTGTGTAATCAAGCTGAAATATTAATGATTCACGAAGCCAGTAGATAAAAGTTACTTGTGTCGACTTATATGAAGATGATGCAGCATGTATCGTTCAATTGAGTAGCATGTGTCAAAGGCAACATAACAAAAAATATACCAAGTAGTCTCCGATACACATGACCTCGAGAAGATGGTGAATTGACGTAGAATAAGTCCGATCAAGTCACAACCTAGCAGATCTATTAAGACACTTCTCTGTGCACATTCAAAAAACTTGTATATTTAATTGGACTTCGAAGGCTCAAAGATATCGAGTAATGTTTATATGAGGAGAGTCAATATGCACTGAATTTCTATCTCCACTAAGTTTTTAACGCATCGCGATTTCCAAGTAAAATTTTTAATGTGGGAATTAATATCCTTAGTGCACGGTCGGTTACAAGAGATCTTAGTAAGCCCAAGATAAATAATTCAGATTGGGCCAATACAAATAATATACGAAAGCTATTTGGTTTAATTACTAATGGACCAGTCCATATTAATCTCATGTTTGCTTTTTAGGTGCTTCTAGATATAATTTACACAAAAGACAATTTTAACCTCACCTCTTTAATGATACAACAACCTCCATAAACTGTAACGACGAACGTGCACTAAAGAGAAGAAGAAATCGCGCAAGGCAAACCTAGATTAGCTCTCTGAAGAAATGGTGCAAGGCAAACCTAGATTAGCTATCACCACATATTCAGAGTCTTCACTTCGCCTGAGGCTAAGGTAAGGATCAAATTTCCATTTCACCCATATTGTGTTCAAACCGTGGCCGCCTCATTCATTGCGTAGGAGTGTACTATGCCGTAGATAATCTTCACAGACTCTCGAGTGAAACTTCATTTATTGTTATTGGTAAAGTCGTGATATGATAAGCAAACCTAAAATCTGCAGGAAAATCTAGAAAAAAAAATATCTTGCCAGCTTCTTTACATTAGGGTAGATGAACTTATTTATTGTGTTTCATTGAAGATTAATGGCAAAGGCTACCTTCTAATATAAATAAGCCTCAGAAGTTCACTTTGAAACCAACGTGAACCCCCAAAGACTAGGCCATTTGGTATGTTTTCTGAATTGCAACCTCTCTGTGAATTCATAGATCGGCTTGTTACTTTTTCATCGTGTGACAGTATGCATGTGAGTATGCCACATATACTTGTTGCGCGTACTCGCCATCCTCTCCATGCGCACTTTGGGAAGATTTATGATGGGACCGAATTGATCATGCATTATCGAAAGCTCAAGCCCAGGTACGCAATTTTGAAAGAATGTTAGAGGAGCCGAAGGCAAGCTGAGACATGAAGTATAATTTCATCGATGCTCCCGCTGAAATATGGAGATCGTGGATCAAGGTTATGACCTGTTATGCATGAATCTTTTATTTCATTCCCATTTTTTAATATTTTTGCATCACTTACGTAGATTGATATGAATGTAGGATGACCCGTTGGCAAGAGCGTACTTCATTGAAGGAGAAACACAATGGCAAAAATTATGTATACTTTTTGATGAGAGCAACCATCCGAAGTCGAATCGAAAAGAAGTCGTTGAGATATCAAGTGATGGTGATTCCAAAACGGGGCGGAAAGTGTCTAGCAAAGAAAAAAAAGTTGACTTGGAGGATCATTATTCCTAGGCAACATCACCTGATCCAATGATGGGACCAAAGAAGGTCATATAGTGAAAAAACTTACTTTCGACCAAGAAGGTCCGTCGAACAACGTTGCAAATTATTACAAAGACGATGACAGTTTTGAAGCCTTCTACAAGGAATACTTATCCAGGAACCCTCTTCACACTTCCGTTCCACTTCCAACTTCACTCTATGATGTGTTTAGTTCCCCTCTTAAAGCACCGAGTGATAGAGAAAGTTAGGGGTGTGCGTTATTCGGTTAACCGAGCCGAATAACCGAAATACCGAAAATTCGGTACAAAACCGAACCGAATCGAAAAATTCGGTTCGGTATTCGGTTTCTAAAAAACAAATTTCGGTAATTCGGTTCGGTACAGATATACTGGTTAGGTATACCGTACAGAACCGAATTACCGAATTGTTATATTTATTGTTAAAAAATATATTAAATATTTTAAAACTATTCCCACTTTAGACGGCCCATGCACATTAAGTAATATCAAACGATAAACGGCCCAGTCCAATAAGAAATAATGAGGGATCTATCCATCATCTCTAAGTCATCGTCTCCCTCCCTCAGCTCACAATCGCATCGCCTCACCCTCACAGCACGAACCCTAGCCAACAGCCCCGAATTGAAGCCAATCGCATCGCCTCACAGCACGAGCCCTCGCAGCGCATCCATCTTCATAGCCTTCGGAGTTTCTATTCGGGTGAGTGCATTTTCAAAAATCTCTGCATATTTTCGCATCCATCTGCATATTCGCAGCGCATCCATCTTTTTTTTATTTTTTTTAAATTCGGTTAACCGAAAAACCGAACTAAATTTCGGTTATAACCGAATATCGAACCGGTAAGTTCGGTTCGGTATTCGGTTTAGGAGATAGCCGAATCGAAATTTCAGTTAACCGAAATTTCGGGGTTCGTACCGAACTGACAACCCTAGGGAAAGTACAACAACCAACCGTAGATCAAAATGATTTCCGTAAGAAGTAATTTCTTACGGCTTATCTAGACTTTTGTGTGGTGTCGTAGCTATCTCAGACCGAAGTAAGTTTGTGAAATTTGTTGTGTGGTCATATCGGTCTAGTATGTGTCGTATCAGGTTAGTCTATATTCGACATTCGTATGTTGTCCTGCTAGCTATGCGTCTGATGTATTTCGAATGGATCTAAAGTATATTATTATGACATTTTCTCCGTGGAATGTAATCAAGCTTCCCTGTTTCGCACATGCTAGATCTGGAACGCAGATCTGTTGAATTTGACACTGAAAAACTCACGTCGAGGTGTCATCTTCACAGAATAAACTGCTTGTATTGGGACAGATTCTGCAGGTGTATCTTATACCTTTTGAAAGCCAATTGAGTCTAGTTTCCAACAAAATTTACAGATTTAAAAAATATGAGGTCTCGAGAAAGTTATGCACGTTTGAATGAATACTGCTAGAACCGGGCAGAAACTCAGACTTGTTGAATTTGACAGGAACTCACGTCGAGGTGTCATCTTCACAGAATAAACTGCTTGTATTGGGAGAGATTCTGCAGGTGTATCTTATACCTTTGCAAAGCCAATTGAGTCTAGTTCCCAGCAAAACTTACGGATTTAAAAAATATGAGGTCTCGAGAAAGTTATGCACGTTTCAATGCATACTGCCAGAACGGGGCAGAAACTCAGACCTGTTGAATTTGACACCGACTCATGTTATGGTCACACAACTTCAACAACACGCTAGTCCATATCAAAATGCCTTTCATAGGCAAAATACATATAAGTCTTTACATTCAAAATAATTATATCAAATACAAGGTTATTGATCGAGCGGATCGAGTAATAAAAATAAAACGCAATATCGCAAATACGCTCAACATGCAAGTATACGTATCGAAAATAGTATAGAAATGGCAAGTATTCGAGTATCGAACCCAAAGGAACTATATACTTTAGAAAACCGTCCTTTAAATATCCTAGTGAATATTTTTGGTTTGATACAAATATAAATAACGATAAACTAAATAAGCGATAAACACAAAAATAAAAGTCTGATAAAAGAACGATAACGGAGTTGGGACGATTTACGAAAGCGAATGTATTTGAGACTTCGAATCCCCATAGTTCGATCGAACGACAAACAAGCTATATATTTTAGCTAATTATTAGACCGTGAGGATTCCTATGGTATGTATACGGGTTTTTACGATTGGGCGAAACTGCGCTTACTCGTTTCGACTCGTAACAACTAGTCTACGTCTTAAATAGCTGGGCAAGCTTCCCTAACTTACTTAATCGCAGACCGCAAAAAATAACGATGAATCCCGCTATTAGATTTGACTCTAATCCGGCGGGATAGTTCAACCTATCTCTAGCGATGAGTTTATTCCGCTCGTTTACGAGTGGTCTAATCGTCGCCCCTCTCTCGAGCGTAGCGTTCGATTTCCCAACAACTATTTCGACCACATAGACATAATCAAAACAATAGCATAAATCGTAACCGAGTCATAATAAAAAGCATATCAATAATACGTTCAACATACGTACGATCTTGCTAGGGTTCATCTAATCTCAAATACTACGGGATTTAGCCAATCATATGAAATACTAACACAACGAGGAGCGTAAATAATAAAAAGAAAAACATGTTTCTTCCTGAAGTTCCGCTCCGCGGTTAATCCTTCTTTGAGGACTTACATCGAACAAGTGGTGGGCGTGTCAGGTTTTCCTTTTCTTGCTCTCCTTTTCAACTGCCTCGATCAATAGCATACACACAGGCCAGACACAGCACAACCACGTTCCTACTCCTTAGTACGGCGCACACTGCCCCACGGTGCAGACCAGCCGTTCACGGTACAGCTCAAAGGTAGTTCGGGCTCGCTCTTAGCTGGTGCTTACGAGCGCTGTTAACTGCCCCAAAACATAATACATAAACGTTGGTGGGTCTCTCCTCTCTCAATCGTTTAGTCCCCTTTTATAGAGATCACTTAATAAATTTTCGGCTGCTCAAGGACTGCGCAAGATCATTTTCGTCTGCTCAAGGACTGCGCAAGATTTCATCGTGATTTTTTCTTTCTTGAGCCATGTGAGCCGATTTTTTTCTTTTTCTTGCAAGTCTCCATCGTAGATCTCTTTGTCTCTTTTCCTTTTATCTTTCTTTTCCAGCGATCGATCACATGGGTGTATAATATACATTTGTGTACCTATTTAATTCTATCATGGGCTGGGCTTCAATTGGGCTGAGTTTTACTCTTCGGCCCAATTGATTTTGGGCCGATGTTTGGCTCAATCGTTCCTCACTTTGTTTTACGCCCGAATATTCCCGGTTGCAGTTCTTTTCTCCAATATCTGTCGAATATGCAATACAAACGTAAAAGCATAATATTCGAAGAAATTTATATTAATATCAACTGATAATGCTATTATAAAGAGTATAAATTATAGCATAAAATTCATTTATCAAATCTCCCCACACTTAAGATTTTACTTATCCTCAATCAAATAGAATAAAAAGGCATAGAAAAAGATAAAATCATGTAAAGTACCAATCAAGAACGAAATCACGTAGGAAAAAAATGCAAGTAAAGTCGGAAAGCATAGTTGAAATCAACGACTAGCTACACGATTTTCTTTAGCGATACCTATCAAAATCCGCACCTCACACAGATTCACTCAAATCACTAACTGTATAGGTTAAGATGTCAGTGATATCGCTCGGGTCATGCACTAATCTAATCTCTACCATAAGCTTGCAAGTAATTCGTACATCTACCACTTCTAATGATCAAGCGTGAATTGGAAGGTCTTTACCAGGTTATAAAATGGCTGAGATATGTAAGGTACGCAAGGAATAAGCGTAAAAAGGATATGAGCTGTAGTCGTGTCGGAATCATGCCATCATCTCGAATGCGTCAAAATCCGTCGTCCTTGTTCATCACTTCCGTTCTTTTGCATTCGTCTTTTTCTTTTCTTCTTTTTTTCTCTTTTTTTTCACCAAGCCCTTCTTCTCTTAACCTTTCGATCTAGGAAATAGATAATACGCTTTTGAGAGTGAAAGATTATCGGAGGAAGGGTTCTTAGTCAATATAAATAGATATATATTTTTTCATTTTTTTCTTTTTTCTTCTCTCTTTTTTTTCTATTTCTTTTCTTGATTTTTTTAATTTTTTTTCGACGCTCAGCTCGGAAATTTAGTACGGGTTGCGCTTCTTGAGTCCGGCATCAACCTCCACTTCTACTATCGCTCCGATGGATTTATTTCTGAAGGCTTAATCAGGTCGGCAATTTATATTCCGGTTTTCTCAAATAAAAGGCTCAGGCTCAAAGTGGATAACTACGGGGGCCAATCGTGGTTGGTTACTTTGGCTATGGACTGAATTCCTAATGCCTTCCTCATTTTCACGCAATCACACGTTAAGTAGCTTCAAAACGTAATACACAAGCAAGTTCTGAAGAGAAATAAACTAAGCATGATTCACACAACCAAAGAAATGAGCAAAAAGCTCGTAGGCTCAAAAATCTCACAAAAATAGAGTTATGTGTAGGAATCTATCAGGTATCGCCAAGTTAATCATGCAAGAAAGAGGTCGACACGTATATGTACCCTAATACTCACACAATGTCTAACATGATATCATTCTTTGATCGATAAGAAACATGATTTTCGAAAAAAATACAAAAATTCATGCCAATTTTTGAATTTTTTTTTACCGAAAATCAAGACATGCACATATATAACATGTTCGCCTAAATTTCACAGAAATTCCCCTCCCCACACTTAAGATTATATTGCCCTCAACATAAAAAGAATGTAACAAACGGAAGAGGAAATAGAAAAATAAGCGAACTTCCCTGAATAGTCCGATGTGCGTGCTTTGTACGGCTCCTACCCACACTTGAGATTTTGAATTCCCTGCGATCATCGAAAAGCAAAACTATAACAACTAAAAATGCGCATAGAAATAAAAGAAAAACATAGGATAGGCTTGGGGTGCCTCCCAAGTAGCGCTTTCTATAATGTCTTTTAGCTAGACATAGTTCGGTGATTTTTAGCGTTGGTTGATGTCAAGGAGGTGGATGGTTTCTTTTTCGAGTGCCTCGATGTCACCGCCATAGTAATGCTTGAGTCGGTGCCCGTTCACCTTGAACGTCCCCTTCCCCGAATGTGTGATCTCGACAGTTCCATACGGGAATACTCGGGTCACCGTGAATGGTCCAGACCATATCGATTTCAGTTTACCGGGAAACAGCCGTAGGCGCGAGTTGTAAAGCAAGACCTGGTCGCCTTCTTGGAATTCCCGTTTCATGATTTTACGATCATGATACAGCTTCGTATGCTCCTTGTAGAGGCGAGTATTTTCGTACGCCATCTGCCTCCACTCGTCGAGCTCGTTGATCTGTAAGTTTCGCTTTTCACCTGCAAGATTCAAATCAAAATTTAGTTTTGTGCCCAATACGCTTTGTGTTCTAGCTCGACGGGTAGATGACAAGATTTTCCATAAACAAGTCTATAGGGCGTCGATCCAAAAGGCGTCTTATATGCTGTCCGATATGCCCATAAAGCATCGTCCAGCTTGTTCGGCCAATCCCGCCTATGGTGTTCTACGGTCTTCTCTAGTATGCGATTCAGCTCCCTGTTTACGACCTCCACTTGGCCGCTCGCTTGAGGATGGTATACAATAGTAACACTATGTTTCACGCCGTATTTCTCGAGCGTCCTTGCAAATTGGGTGTTACAAAAGTGAGTACATTTGTCGCTAATAATGCAACGAGGTGAACCAAATCGTGAAAATAAAGATTTTAAAAATTTAACGACTACCCTAGAATCATTAGTAGGTAGCGCCTGCGCTTCTACCCATTTTGAAACATAATCAACCGCAACTAGGATATATCGATTCTTGAAAGATGTAGGAAACGAACCCATAAAATCAATGCCCCATACGTCAAAGATTTCACATGCAAGAATGAAATTCTGAGGCATCTCATTTCGCTTAGAAATATTACCTGTCTGTTGGCACCTATCGCACATTTCTACATACCTTTGCGCGTCCCTGAAAATTGTGGGCCAGTAGAATCCACATTCTAAGTACCTTTTGTGCGGTTCGGTTGCCTCCATAATGGCCTCCGCACGGTCCCAAGATATCCATTGTTTCGGGGAAGGTTACACATAGCCTGATTATGTTATCCGCACAAATCCTAAATAGATAAGGATCACCCCAAAAGTAATACTTCAAGTCCGAGAAGAATTTCTTCCTCTGGTGACTCGTGTATCCCCTTGGTAAAATCCTAGCTACAAGATAGTTAGCAATATCGGCATACCATGGAAGTTCATCAGGTACCTCATGTATAGCGTGAAGTTGTTCGTCTGGAAAGTAGTCTCGGATCGTCTCCTCTTTTGTAACCTCGCAGGGTGCCTCTTCTAGTCTCGACAAGTGGTCTGCGGGAAGATTCTCCGTTCCCTTTTGGTCGCAAAACTCCACGTCAAACTCTTGGAGTAATAGAATCCATCGGATCAGCCTTGGCTTTGCATCCAGCTTCGCAAAGAGATGCTTAATGGCTGAATGATCCGTGTAGATGATGACCTTCGATAGGATAAGATACTGACGGAACTTGTCGATTGCAAACACGACTGCAAGCAATTCCTTCTCGGTGGTGGTATAATTTGATTGAGCCTCATTTAAAGTCTTGCTTGCGTAGTGTATCGACTGGAAAACAATGGATTACATCACGATAATATTGTTGATGTACGTAAATCTAATCATATATAATTTCACGCACCTTAACATAGTCTTCCCATACTTGGTCTTCATGCACGTCTGTCATCTTCATTGTATCATTCCTATCCTATACCAGTCATAGACACATCATTGACGATAAAGAGGAATAGTGTTTCTTCCAAGTGGTCAACCTTGAATTGATATGTGGCATAGCGCGCAGCTCTGTTCCGGGAATTGCTTTTCTAAGGTTGTCCTCCAATTTTTTTCAAATATTCAGTTTTGAAGCCATTTTCTATTCTCCAACCTTAATAATCTCCTTCAGCCCTGCTATCAATGCGACTTCTTCTTGTGGTGTCCACGCTCGACGAGTTCGTGGATCAACCTTCGTACCATTGCTAACGAATTTGGACCAACTAGATGAGTCCATGATTCTGCAATATACACCAATCAAAATACATGTCACCATCAAGGTCTTTGTTAAACAAGTATCTTAGTAATACAAAGTTCATGTGTATGTCATAAAAAGAGCCAACAACAAGCACAAACCTTAAACTAAATATGTTCAATATGAATCCACAAATCTAAACATGTTTTGAACATACGTTTCCACACAAGAAGAAAGTCTTATTCATGACAAAAAATATCAAACAACAAACACGTGTTGAATAGCATTAGAACAACAAACAAGCACAAGTGGTCTACGATGACATGAGTCAACAAAATGATGTCTATGACAACCACCAAGATGCGTTCTCTATAATAACACAAGCGATCCCAAAATCTATTGTCAAACAGGCCTAACAAGTCTCCACTCTTTGAAACATGATTCAGCTAATTGATATCTCCAATTAGACCACTCAGTTGAGGTGCCGACGTTGGTAATGTGCTCGGTATTTATGTTTTCAAGAGTACCTACTTGTTCTTCTTCATCGTTCAACTCATCCAAAGCCTCTATAGAGTCATCCCTCATTTCATTCCGGATAAAGTTGTGAAGCAAACAACAAGCCATGATGATTCGTCCTTGCGTCTTTATTGGATAAAAGGACGGGGACCTCAAAAGAGCCCAACATTTTTTTAGCAATCCAAAGCTGCGTTCTACCACATTGCGAGCCTTCCCATGAATCATATTGAAATATTCCTTCTAATTTTGAGGAGCATTTCTCCCATTACTCCATGCATCTAAATGGTACGGAACATTCCTGTACGGCGCTAAAAAACCTTCAGCGTTCATGTATCTACTATCACACAAATAGTATGTTCCTGAAATACCAAAAGCAAATTAACATGATAGCCTAATGACATATGTAGATTTTAAGAAAATAGTGTCGAGTCCGACTAAAACATTTTGCCACTTTCAACCCATTTGCACGACTTATAGCATCACGTAGTACCCTACTATCGGCCGCTGATCCTTCCCAACCAGATAAAACATAAGTAAACCTCATGTTATGGTCACAAGCTCCAAGAACATTGATTGTAATATCACCCTTCCGATTGCGGTACCGTGGTTTTTCTGCCTCGTGCACAGTTACAGGAATATGAGTCCAATCTAACGCCCCATAACATCCCTGTGACGGACAAATGAATAATATAAGCCAATACAATTCTCAGATTTGGCAAAACAAATATAATTAATATATAAAAGTTTAAATATGAGACTAACCTTGAAAAACTTCCATATCGGATCAGTATTATTGTCATCAATTGGTTGAGGAGCCGCAATACGAATCGGAAATAGTTTCAAAACTGCATTAAGTACCTCGTGGAAGTACTTGCTATGCTAACCGTTTCCCCGGATTTTTTGAAATTTTTTTGAATAACACGATTCTTGGTATGATGTGACAATATTAAAAGGAATATAGCCAACTTATCTATTGCCGTAGTATATCTAGAGTGTTTTAACCCTCCGACATGTTCAAGTAGATATGTAAGTGATGCGAACACGTTTCTACTCATCCGAAAATGATTTATACAAGTCACATCAGAAACTTCAACTAGCTGTCTAACATACGCAACTTGTTTAGGGATTCTTTCTGCCATGGAGTATTTGATAGAGCACTTACGACCTCTGTGAAGAAATGACCTATTATGCATGATTAAAGCCTCAACCATACCAAGTAGAACAACGATTTGTATCACAGTTTGTTGGAGTACAACAAAATATTTGTCATTTCTCTTTGTAACAGGAGCCATAGAAAACACTGAAAAATTAAGAAACATTGGCATTGAGGAAACAAGTTGCTTTATAACCAACGGAAATAGACAAGATAAAATCTACAAAGTAACAAAACAACCATCATGGAATCCATAAAAAAAAGAGGCAAATATTACAAGCTAACATTAAATCCCCAAAAATTATCTCGCACAAAAAAGAATTGCCATGAAACTGAAAATAGGATGATAAATTCCTCTAGAAAACAAAATATATACATTAATATTTCCTAAAACATACCAAGTAAGGCTTCCGAATTTGCAGACAATTCTCTTTTCAAGAAGAAGCAAGGACGATGCACAATTAGGGCTTGAGGTAGTATATGTATAGTAAAGGTTAGTTTGGTAAATGACCATTTTTTATTCAGATATAATTTTTATCTCATCTTGTTAGTTCAGACAACTTGTAATAAGGCCCGCAATATTTTCGTGGGCTGTATTTTAATATCGGGACGATATAAAAGCAACCAAACATAAACAAAATGGGTTAATATTTATATTATCTGGCCATAACTAGGAGAACAAACAGGCCGTTAGGTTATAAGAAGTAACAGACATCCAATTAGGTATTATGAATATACCCTAAAGTATGAATGTGCATAATATTGGTGTTTCTTGCTTATAAATAGCCTTGCTTGGTTGATCATTCTGTACACATAAGAAATAAAAGCATTCCTTCACGTTTGATCGTACACTTTCATTCACTCACTTTCAATATCATATGTGTTACAAAAATATTAAGTGTGATTAATGTTATATTAAGATTATTTCACTATAATTAAACTTATCTATTCTATTATTAATTGTGAGGGGCGAGTATAAACTGCTATTTGGTCTGTAAAGTGGTTACTTTTTGTACAATTATACCCTTAGTATTTTGATTTACTACAATTTAATCCTTTGATTTAAAATTTTATATTTTAAATAACTTAATTAATAATATAACAATATAAATTACTTATATTTGCATATTGCTAAATAACTAGTATATGATATCATTACGAAATTGGAGCGTATAATGTTAAATCGAGGTTAGAGAGGGATAAAATTTGCCATTGCTTTTATGAGGTTTACAATACAATGCTTATCACATATTTGTAGTACTAATACAGTAAAACCTCTATAAATTAATACTTTATAAACTAATAAACTCTCTAAAATAATAAATTCGTCTGCTCCCGACTTGAGTCTTTGTAAAAAAATTATCATATTCGATAAGATATAACGTTTTGAAAAACCCCTTTATAAATATTAGGTCCCATTAAAACTTTAAATTAATAGTTCACAAATATTACGATTATATATGTACGTTGATTTGCTAAAATATTACAATTATAAAATATTCATGAGCTTTGATACGGCCACACCATGTTCGGCCACACCATGTCACATGACTAAAAGATCATTCAAACAAATAAAATGATCAATATTTTTATTGATAAATTATTCTACGTGATATACTTGTATGTATGAATATATATTTACTCATATTCTAATTTGATTCAATATGCTATTGGCATAAACTAAGAGATAGTTGAATTAAAAAAATTTCTCTTTTAATTAATAACATATGAATTTATCGATATATTAATATCTCTCTGAATTAATAAAATTTAATGGTTTCGACGTTATAATTAGATGTTTTACTATATATAATATATATATATATATATATAATGAAATAATATTACAACTAATCTTGCCAACAAATAATTCATCAGTATCCAGAACATTCACATATGAACAATTCATCATCTTAATAATTTCATAACAATATACTAAAAAAAATTATATCTATATACTGATTATTATAGTATATATTATAAAATAAATATTTTATAACAGAGATCACAATCAAGTTCATAAACATATGATGCATCAGTAACAATCGTTAAATTTCAACAAATTTACTCTCTCTCTCTCCCTCCCTCCCTCCCTCCCTCTCTCCCAGTCCCCCCTCTCTCTCTCCCTCCCCTCCCTCTCTCTCTCCCTCTCCCCCTCCCTCTTTCCCTCCCACTCCCTCTCTCTCCCTCTCTCTCCCTCTGTCCCTCCCTCCCTCCCTCCCTCTCCCAGGGGCGGAGCCAGAAAAATATTTGAGGATAGACATAAAAATAATAAAAAATAGCAGGATAAAAAATAAAGAAATCTATGTAATTGTAAATCTTGTTTATTCAAACAAGTATCTATTTTTTTAACCCGGTAAACCCTAGTCTTAGACCAGGTAAACCCGGGGGCTGACGTGATAGTCTGCAAACCACGCCAACCAGGTACCCCACACTAGGACAAGTCCATGTATGGCAGGCTCAACTCAAAGCAACGTGGTAGCCAGGGTAATCAAACCAACGAACTACCCCTCCAAAAATTTGAGTGCCTCAGCGTGACCATTCGACCAAGCCTCATTGGCATAGTATTATATATAATCTATGTGACTGTAAACTAAACGATGTTCGATTATATAACAAATATTTAATTAACTAGGCTAGATATCATTCTTCAACTTTATAAATTTATTCACTTGTTACATTCTCCTCATAATTTTTATTTTATATTAATTAAACCCAAGAACTAATGGGGTTCATAAAAGTACATGTATTTAATAAATAGGAATTAAATATGTTTTATATGGCACAGACGTAATAAATTCATATTATTAACTTTATTAGATCAAAATTATCTAGGTTTGGTAATGACCCACACGCAAGACATATGCATATACATACACATAATAATATTCTTTTCACCAAAGTCCAAAGGCAATATATATATATATATACACACACACACACATATATACGTAGATATATGTAGACTTTTTTTTTCTGGGTAGGCAAGAGCCTACCCTCGGCCTAATGAAGCTCCGCCCATGCCTCTCCCTCTCCCTCTCCCTCCCCTCCCCTCCCCCTCTCCCCCTCCTCCTCAATTTGGTATATCAATCGGCCAATCAGAATTTTTCTCAAATTAATAACTAACATAAAATAAAAATAAGAAACCACTCACTACCTTGCATTTATATCATCCCATTTACCCTTCTATTTTTAGTAATTGTTATTTAATATTTAATAAATGATTTATATATTATGTACGACACGCATATGAGTGTGCAATTTAGACTAGTAATAATTGAAAAGAACAAAAATAACTGAGAATTGGAACACGAAGACTCGAACTCGAAATTTAGTCAGTTATTACCAAATCCACCCACACTTACAATGATATGACATCTATTCTATCTATTCTATTATATAAAGCCTCAATGCGTTTTACTGCCCAAATTGAGATGGGAATTGGTCTATCAATTTTTTATTTATTTAAATAAAAAAATCTTTTCTATTAAGAATCCACCCACGTTCTTCTCCAATGGTCATTTCATCTATTCTGCTTTAGACTAGAAACTAGTGCAAATTACGAGTCAAGCCCCAAAAGATATTTTAAATTAGGTTTCAGACCCCTGTTAGAAAATTTATAGTTTTAAGGATCCGATTTTTATGAAATTTAGAGATAAGGACATAAATTTTCGCAAGTGTTATACAGTGTACATGAAGTGGTACTATAGATCCATGAAGTGGTACTGTAGACCCATGAAGTGGTACTAGTAAATAGTGAAGTGGTACTGTAGACCCATGAATAGGCTTGTCAACGGGGCAGGTTCGGGGCGGGGATCTAACCCCCGTCCACGTCCCCGCGAGGCAAATGGGGACAAAATTGTCCCCGTCCCCGTCCCCGCGGGGATTCCCGCCCCGTCACTATTTTACAAAAAAAATTCAATTTATATTATTTTAATATTATAAAATATATTTTAATATTATTTATATTATTTAAAATATATTTTAATATTATTTAAACTAGATTTTAAGATTATTTATATAATTTAAACTATATTTTAATCATATTTATATTATTTAATATTTTAATATTGTTTATCTTATAATAATATTAATTGAATATAATATATATGATTTCTATTATCGGGGACGGGGCGGGGAACAGGGCGGGGATATCCGCGGGGAAAAATGTTTCCCCGTCCCCGCCCCGCGGGGGTAGAATAGCAGGTATTCCCCGTCCTATCTAGGGTTGTCAATGGGGCGGGGATTCCCCGTCCCCGCGGGGATCCGCCCCGAATAGGACGGGGAATCCCCGCTATTCTATCCCCGCGGGGCGGGGATGGGGGAATATTTTTTCTCGCGGATATCCCCGCCCCGTTCCCCGCCCCGTCCCCGAAATTAAAATAATTATTATTATATTCAATTGATATTATTATAAGATAAATAATAAGAAAATATACTTTGAATAATATTAAAATAATATAAATATGATTAAAATATAGTTTAAATAATTTAATTAATATTAAAATATAGTTTAAATAACGATAACGATATCATCGAGATACACAACAACGAACTTGTCTAGCATTTCGTACAGTACATCATTCATGAGATTACAGAAAGTAGCAGGCGCATTGGTTAAACTGAAGGGCATCACAAGAAACTCGTAAGAACCATAACGTGTGACGCAGGTGGTCTTTGGCTCATCTCCGTCTGCAATGCGGACTTGCCAATATCCCGAGCGAAGGTCAAGCTTGGTGAAGTAGCGTGCCTTCACTAGCTTATCGAACAAGTCCAAAGCATTTGGGATCGGGTACTTGTTCTTTACCGTTACTTTGTTCAAAGCACGGTAGTCCACGCAGAAACGGAGAGACCCATCCTTCTTTTTCTGGAACAAGACCGGCGAGCCAAAGGGAGCCTTCGAGGGCCGCACAAGGCCGGCGCTCAACAACTCGTCGAGTTGTTTCCTAAGCTCCGTAAGCTCGGCGGGATTCATCCGGTATGGCGCCTTGGCGGGTGGTCGTGTGCCGGGCTCAAGCTGGTAGTTCTCGCGGTAATTCGGGCGGCATGACATCTTCAAATTCCGCTATCACGCGAGCAACTTCTCGAGGCGTCTCCGATGTAGCGACTTCTTCGACTTCTCTTATGGCGGCCACGTAAGTCGGCTCGCCGCGGCGTACTCCCTTCTTGACTTGGAGGGTCGAGATCCATATAGGATCGTCGGGAGCCTCCCCCGGCTTCTCATGGTAGTAGCCTTGGATGAAGCCGGGCTGAGCTTCGTCCATTACCATGATTCCGCCTAAGTAGGGGATTTGCATCGCCTTCGCCTTGACTAAGAAGTCGTCACCATGGATTCCGCGTCTACTAGCCGAGACGAGGCTAGCCACACGCACTCGACTTTGCGTTCTAGGATTGATGAGATCGAGAGAAAGATGCTCGTTTTGGAGCAAGAGATGCATGCCGTTCGTGAACTATTGCCGCCCGACCTAGGCCGACAACTTCACGACATGCAAGAGAACTCTCGGAGGGGGTTCGAGTTCGCGGCAAAGCTGCCCGATATGTTTACCGATTTGAAGAATGCAACATCGGGCACTACCACCATTCTCGCCAAGAAGCTCGACGAGCTTACACGCCGGCTCGACGAAGAGGTCGAGGCCAGCGTTGTACATCGCGCCGACCTCGATGCGGAAATGAGGCTCTTACGGCGCGACATGGCTCATCTTGGCGGAGCGAGCCCCTCGCCTACGGCAACGAAGGTCCCGGCCGTCCCCGAGACCATGCCCGGCCCCGAGACGTTTAACGGCGTACGCGACGTTAAAGTTCTCGAGAACTTTCTCGACGACCTAGAGGAACATTTCACGGCCAAGCAAATCAGCGAGACGGAGAAAGTCGCTGTGGCCGGCCGTCTTTTGACGGACGACGCTAAGCTTTAGCTTTGGTGGCGCACGCGGCAACGTGAGGCCACCCCGGAACAAGGCCGCATTGAGACTTGGCGGGCGCTGGTCTTCGCTGCCACGCCCCGCGGCCGTCAGCCCCATGCGCGCGTGCTGTGCGCGGTCTCCTGCCTCGTGTGCGCGCGCGCGGCCATGCACGCGCAGCTGGCTAGCGCTCCCATGCGCGCACGCTGCCTCGTGCGCGCGGCTGGCTGGCTGCCTCAGGCGCGCGTCCAATCCTGGCGCGCCTATGCGCGCGCGCCAGCTAGCGCGTGCGCGCGGCCATGCGGCCCAAATACCGTGCCTGGCTCGGCCGGTCGCGTGCCATCTCGCGCCTTCCTTCTCGCCGGTAATGTGCGATATCAAGGCTTTGTCGTAAATTGAATTTTTTTAAAAAATATTGACGGGGCGGGGAATCCCCGTGGGGACGGGGATCCCCGCGGGGATGGGGACGGGGATGATTTCGTCCCCGTTTGCCTCGCGGGGCGGGGACGGGGATTAGATCCCCGCTCCGAACCCGCCCCATTGACAACCCTAGTCCTATCCGGGGCGGATCCCCACGGGAACGGAGAATCCCCGCCCCATTGACAACCGTATCCATGAAGTGGTACTGGTGAACAGTGAAGTGGTACTGTATACCCATGAAGTGGTACTGTTGAAAAGAGAAGTGGTACAGTAGAACCCTTAAGTATTTCTGCAGAAATTGTGTCCTTAAAACTATGAATTTTTAAGAGCCTCAAAACTAAATGAAATTTATGCTGGGGCCTGAACTTTAAAAGCCCATAAAAACTACTGCTCATTGATTGTGAAACTTCCACGTTCTATAAGACAGACAATTGCCACATTTTAAGGGAAACCTTCCATAGATTCAAATATACGGTTTTTATGTGGTGAGTTGACTACTGTATAATGCTATGTAAGTTGTGATATTGCATGCTAGGTGATTTCATCATTTTGCTAGAGGGCGAATTTCGAAATCTTTCACTAATTGCCTAAGAATTGTATCACTTTAATTTATTTCCCCTAATTTTTTACTTTAGGTAAATTTGGTATGCGGAATTCGGTGCGGAAAGAAAAAGAAAACGTACGATGGTACGACACGTAAGGCGTAATGTATAATGATCCGATGCGTCATTTCATTTTCCCTTTCTTTTCCGCGTTGGATTCCGCGTACCAAACGAACATGTTTGCTTCAGGAAAACAATGTAATAAGGTAAACGGCATAAGATCGATAAATGTATACAAGAAAAACTGTTGGGTTTTTCTCCAATCAATAAAGACACAACGAAAGTAAGCCCATATTGTTGATTTCATTTTGGTTAAAATGTTTGTTTTTGCGTTTTGCACATACATAAGAGTGTGCGCTAATAACTAGTTCATATAACGATAACGAGGCTACAATTTATATCATATGATGTATCATAGTCAAATCAAATGACACACCTTAATTCATCATTAAATCGTTATTCATATCATCATAAATTTAACAAAGTTAGAAAGAAAAAGAGATTAATTAACCTGTGCCATGCCTTCCAACAATGGAGAAAAACAGCTTCTTCACACTCTCCACTGGGTAATAATAACCCTTAAACCTCGGAGTACCAAAGCACAACGCAGAAGTAGGAGAGTTTTTCGATCTCCTCTCTACATTAAATCGATCGCCGTCTTCTACATCGTCAAGCCCAAAGCTTATTACAGCAGAAGATGATTTCACGCGCGTGTTCCTCGGCGTGGAAGGTGCAGAATAAGACGATGAAGATGAAGTTGTCGAAGGCGAACTGAACATAGGCAAAGCGGCAGTATGATTATCTACTTTCTTTTTATTATTCACTCTTTGGAAAATCGAATAGAGAATTTTCTTGGAATGATATATTTTGTGGGCGTGGGTCGTCGGATTCTTTCTCTGCTGTGGGCTGAGCCGGTGATATGACGGCGGCGGCGTTAGCGGCGGAAGAGATCCGTCGTTGAAGGTGTGTTTGGGCGTTCCAGGCTGAGATTCCCATAAGAACGGTACTGAACCGCCGGCGCCGCCGTAGTACAACACCCTAAAGGATGATTCACCAGCTTGCTGCTGCTTTGACGACTTGTACCTCGGCGTGGAAATAGCGAAATCCTCGAGATTACCATTTTGCTCTGGCATTTTTTTTTTCTTTTTTTACTTAATGGGTGGGTTTAGGTTGCGTAGTGTAGTGTTAATTAGCTATAGCCTAGAGAATTGCGACGCGTGTATGTATATCAGAGCCATGGTGGGGTATTAAGAAGTTAAGGTGTAGTTTAACGTCTTATTCTTATGAATTTGATGCGTAGAAAAGATACTGTTAAAAACAGTATCGAAGAGGAATATGATGTTCCTCAAGATTTAGATAAATTAAATCATTGGACAATTCCTAAGATAGATTATAAAATAATCTATGAATTAGGAACTTTTGAAAAATTAGGATTGAAACAGGTAGTCAAAACTACCGAAGAAACTATCTCTCTCAACAACGAAGAGATGGTTATTAGGCTTCTAAGTAATAGAGACTTAGAAAAATATAGAATAAACCATAAGTTTATTCATATTGGGTTAGTTCAGGTAGCCTTTAAGCCTTTGACTTTAGAAGGTTTACCAGAGAGTTTTATAGCAGCTCTTAGAGACGGTCGAAATCTCGACTGGAAACAATCCCTTATGGGAATAATTCAGTCTAGTCTGGCACATGGTCCAGTCTATTTTAATGTTTATCCAAATCTCCAATTATCATTGACTGATGTCAATATATTGGATGCTCTGACATTAAATGTCAAAACTCACGGATATAATTATGCTCCGGGTTCGGAAGTAATTTGTATCTGTTACAGAATTTATTATAAACCTTTATATACACTGAATCCTCAGTGCAAAATCGTTGATAAACCCATCAACGAAACTGTTTTAATAGAAACTAATTTTAGTAGATCTAATATTACTACTCGTAGATCTATTAAATGGGAAGAAATTCAATTCCCAGATAATTGGGTTATTGAACGAGCTATGCCTCTGCAACCCAAAATTAGGAAAAATCCTACTCAAATATACAGACAACAGATGGAACTGTTCAAATACAATTTGAGCAGGACAGAAAATCTGTCGATGTAAAAACTCCGAGATCTAGGATTACTAGATCAAGCTCATCACACTATCATATATCACCATGTGATTATATGATAAGATCTCCTTCTAGAGCTTCGACTTCTCAGATTAGAGAATCAACCTCTAGTGATTACCTTCAAAATAAGGTAGAAGAATTAAGAATTAATTCTGACAATATTGTTCATAGTGTTTTCAAAAATCAAGACGAGGAAATAACCGAGTCAGAAATGGATTTTCGTGTTTAATGGATTTTAAACCAAAAATTGATTTTAGTCCGGGATCACCGGCAGGAAAGAAAATTCAACAAGAATTTAATCAACCCAAATGGGAACTTTTTAGAAAATGGTTTTTCGAAAACTTTAATAAAGAAGATAAAAATATTATTCAAGAAAAATTTTATAAAGATCTTGAAAGACGAAATGAAAAATTGCCTTTCGTTCCTTGGTTTTTATCAAGATATTTTAAAAATATGATTTCTGTTCTTGAAAGAAATTATAAGCTTTCGAATGGGAAAAATATTAATTCTATCTTTCCTCCTCAAACCAGTTTCCAAATGGAAAAGGAAAATGAAATTAGATTTTTTAATGCTTTTCAAAAATTGTTTGAAAAAGAAAATGATACGCTTTCTATTACTATTAATCATATTAATAGTCTTTTAAAACAACAAAATTATACAAATATGTATGTTATTGTTTTAGGAGAACAAATTTCTTTATTAAAAAAGAATATTGAAGAAATTTCGTCTTTAATAAAAGACATAAAAAATTATCTTTTAATAAATAAAGATAAAGTTGAAATAGCCAATAAAGCTTCTCCGAGTGTTCAGCCTCCTCCTAAAATTATTGATTTTAAATTAGAATCAATTTCTAATATTGAAAATTTACTTAATGAAAAGCTTAAAGATTTAAAACTTAATACTTTAAGCGAAGAATTTGAAGAAAACTTGAAAATTCTGATAGTATTTATAATACTTTTAATGAAGAATTAAATAAAATTAAACAAGGAAAATATTCCAGTAAACCAATTCAAACTAAATTTTACTATCCCAGACCTACTCCTCAAGATGTCTTGTTCGAAGAACAAGAATTAACACTTAATAATTCTTATAGTGGTAGGAGTATTTATGAGTGGAATTTAGACGGTTATACTGAAAGACAAATTTTTAATATGATACATAGAATGCTTATGTATAGTACAATATGCAAAGCTAATCATAATAGCGACAGAGTCGTTGCTAAAATGATTGTTGCTGGCTTTACCGGTCAGTTAAAAGGATGGTGGGATAATTATCTTACTCCTCGTGAGCAAGAAGAAATTTATCTTACCATGAAAGAGGAAAATGACGAATTAGTCGAAAATGCAGTTTATACACTGTGTATTAACAAAATAGAACATTTTACAGGCCGATGGTCTGACAATTCTGAAAATATTAGAACTCTTCTCCAAAATTTAAGATGTAAAACTCTTACATCTTTTAGGTGGTATAAAGATACCTTCCTTAGCCGTGTTATGGAACTTCCAGAGTCTAATAGTACTCACTGGAAATCCAAATTTATTGACGGATTACCTTCACTCTTTGCAGAAAGAGTAAAGAATAATCTTAGAAAAGGTGAACCGAGTATAGATTATAATTCTTATACTTACGGTAAACTTATAGGCATTTGTACTCAAGAAGGTTTAGCTTTATGCAACGAAATAAAGCTGAACAAACAAATTAAGAAAAATTCTTTTAATGAAAAGAAACAATTAGGAGATTTCTGTGACCAATTTGGCATAGAAAATCCTTCTACGAGTAAACCTCGTAAAGAATATAAACCAAAAAAATATTCACCTAAACAATATGAAAGGAGAAAATATCGAAAATCTAAACGAAGAGAACAAAAACTCTTAAAAGATAATAAAGATTATCAATATAGAAGAAAATTTCCTCCAATTGTTTGTCGAAAATGTGGGAAAATTGGTCATAAAGCAAAAACTTGCTGGACCAAAAAGAAAATTAATAATTTAAATATTGATAATGATTTAAAAGAAACATTATCAAAAATTCTGTTAGAATCAGACAGTGAAACTTCTTCGGGTGATGAAAACAATATCATCGAAGATATTTCATCGTCAGAATCTGAAGAATGTCAAAATTGTCAAATAGGACAATCTTGTTCTAAAAATATTAAAAGCTCAGAATCTGAATCAGAAGATAATAATTTATACCAAATTATTTCTCAATTTCAAGAATTAAATGTTCTTGATAATAATCTTCTCGAAATGTTAAAACAAACAGAAGATCCTGATTTAAAAAATTATATAATTAAAAGACTGATTCAAAAAGAGGAAGAAACTTCAAAAGAAGTTATTACTTCAAAACAAAATATAAGAATGAATCTCTTATTAATATTAAAGGTTTGACAATTGAAATTTCAAATCTTAAAACAGTATTTAAAATTCTAAAATCAAGTCATATTGACTTAGAACGAAGATTTTCTAAATTAGAAAAAGGAAAAGAAAAAATAGAAGAATTAAAAAATTATGAAGAATTTACTAAAATTTCTTTAGATGATAAAGATGACAATTTCCTTTCAACACTTGAAGTAATAACTTCGCAGAAATGGTTAGTGAAAATATCACTACTCATTGAAGGAAATTTTCAAAAGAATCTGATTGCACTAATTGATAGTGGAGCAGATTTAAATTGTATTCAGGAAGGAATAATTCCTATACAATATTTCCATAAAACAACTCATTCTCTTAGCTCTGCGAGCGGAGAAAAGTTGCAAATTAATTATAAAATTCCTAAGGCCTATATTTGTAAAAATAAGGTCTGTATTCCTACTTCAATCTTGCTGGTCAAAAATACCAAGTAATTCTTGGTACTCCATTTCTTAGGAAAATATTTCCTATAAAAAATATCGATGAATACGGATTTAAAGGAAGCTTCGATAACAAAGAAGTATACTTTGAATTCATTACTGAACCCTTTTCTAGGATTCTTAATGAAATTAAGGATTCTATGCTTATTAAAGCAAAAGAAAATCAGATAAATTATCTGAAACAAGAAATCAGTATACTTACGATTGAGGATAAACTCCAAAATCCTAAGTTACAAGAAAAAATAAAAATTCTGCACAATGAATTTACGTTACAAATATGTAACGATTTACCTAATGCTTTTTGGAATAGGAAAAAGCATATTGTTACATTACCTTATGAGGAAGATTTTAGTGAGAAAAATATTCCCACTAAAGCTCGTCCTTGTCAGATGAATTCTGAATTATTAGAATTATGTAAAAGGGAAATAACTTCTCTTTTACAGAAAGGTTTAATAAAACCTTCAAAATCTCCTTGGTCGTATACTGCTTTTTATGTTAATAACCATGCAGAAAAGGAAAGAGGAGCACCAAGGTTAGTTATTAATTATGAGCCTTTAAATAAAGTTTTAAAATGGATTAGGTATCCTATTCCTAATAAAAAAGATCTTTTAGATCGTTTATTTAATGCCATTATATTTTCAAAATTTGATTTAAAATCAGGTTTTTGGCAAATTCAAATAGCCGAAGAAGATCGGTATAAAACTGCTTTTACTGTCCCAATTGGACAATTTGAGTGGAATGTTATGCCTTTTGGCTTAAAAAACGCTCCCTCTGAATTTCAAAATATTATGAACGATATTTTTATTCCTTATAGTAATTTTATTATCGTGTATATCGATGATATACTAATCTTTTATAAAGATATTGAAACTCATTTTAAACATCTTGATATCTTCAAGAAAATTGTTATTCAAAATGGCTTAGTTATATCCAGCCCAAAAATGGTTTTATTTCAAACTAAAGTTCGATTTTTGGGTCATACTATTGAAAAGGGTAATGTTAACCCAATTAATAGAAGTATTGAGTTTGCGTCAAAATTTCCAGATCAAATTCTTGATAAAACTCAACTTCAAAGATTTTTAGGAAGCCTTAATTATATTTCTCCTTATTATGAAAATCTTGCAATTGATACATCTATTTTATATGATAGATTAAAAAAGATTCCATGTCAGTGGACAAATAGTCACACTGAAGCAATTAAGAAAATTAAGAATAAGGTTACGCATTTACCTTGTTTAATGCTTGCTAATCATAATTGGCAAAAAGTTATTGAACTGATGCTTCTGATTTAGGTTTTGGAGGAATCTTAAAACAAGTTTCTCCAGAAAATAAAAAAGAATATTTAGTTAGATTCCATTCGGGGAAATGGAATAATGCTCAGAAAAATTATGCTACTATAGCTAGAGAAGTTCTTGCTATAGTTAAATGTGTTCTTAAATTTCAGGATGATTTATACAATCAAAAGTTTTTAATAAAAACTGATTGTCAAGCTGCGAAATTCATGTTTCAAAAAGATTTCAAACATGATGTCTCCAAACAAATGTTTGCGAGATGGCAGGCTCATTTAGCCCCATTCGATTTTGAAATTATTTATAAAAGGGAAGTGATAATAGTCTTCCTGATTATCTTACTCGAGAATATCTAACATGAATTTTATGCAAATTGCAGCAATGTCCCATTATGGGAGAGGTTTCACCTCTAATAGAGGTGGACGTGGTGGCAAAAATATTATTGCTCAAATGGGCAATAAGAAGCTGGTAAAAGAAAATCTATCAGCATCCTCAAGTAATACCTTGAGCAGTGAAGAATTCAGAGAATTCCTTGAATTCAAAAAGCAGAAAGCAAAGTCTGCTAAAGGAACATCTTACGCAAAAATAATTGCGGAAGAAGAAGATGTGACTCTGAGAAAATTTCTTATAGTGAGGTAATTATATTACTCGAATTTAAAGATTTGAAATGGTCTGATGAACCTTGGACTTTAATGTCAAGGTATTTAGACAGAGCATCATATGCTGCTACTTTTTATAAAAACCGTGATACTTATGAAAATACTCTTAAGTCCACGGGAACATGTGATTTTGATCACTTCAATAATGGAAATACCCCATATGCTTTGAAAAAAGGTTATACCTTTAGTAAAATTATTTTCAAGCAAATCATTTCGCCTGAAAAATGGGCTATACACCCATTAAAAGATAGGGAATATTTCCATCCTGAGTTAAAAACTCTTATTAAATTTAATTATTACGATTATATCGATGCTTTTTATAAAGTATTCTTATACCAGAATGAAAGTAAAAAACATTCTTGGTGGATAAAAATATGTGCGGATGTATATAAGTCCGAAATCCCAAATTGGTTTTATCAATGGTGGCTTTCTTATGGAGCTACAATTCAAATTCTTAAGGAACCCTTCTTTAGATTATATCAAGAATGGGTCAAAGTTTCTCCGATTCTTATAGAAGCGGAACATAAAAAGGAATGTATTGAAGGAATGGCTTCTTTACATTTTTATACTGAATTTAGTATTCCATGGATATGGAGATGGACTCCTGAAGTGGGTTATACCCAACAAAAAATTCCATGTCTTAAAAGAAACTTTTATATAAAGTTTTGGAAAAAAATGATAAGAAAAACAGCCACTGGTGAATACGAAAGCCAGCAGACGATCGATAAGATCGAAGAGAAAATTTCTCTTCATAAAATTGCGATTAATAATCGTGAACAACGGGAAGCTCCTAGTCCTTTCGAGATGATTTCTCAAAGGATTAATATACAAAAGGGAAAAATGAAGCCCGATGAAATTATTGATGTCTACTTCGAAGAAATGAAGAAAGACATTGCTAAAAATTTTGGCATGGATATTGGAGATATTTCAATGGGGACATCTTCAAAGAATGATGATGAGGAAGAATTTTGCCTCGCTGGTGAAGGACAAGATCCGGAAAATCCGGATAACTTTATTATTGAAGAAATTATTGGAGATAATGCGATGGATCTTATGGGACAAGTTGCAATAATTAAAGACAAAGTGGCGCAAATTGTCAAGACTCGTGAAGAAATCAAGGAGTCTAAAGCCAAAGATGCCCTCAAAATTAGAGATGCCATGGATAAGAACAAGAAAAGTTGATGGCGACTTCAACGAAGGAAATTGGTCCACTATTAGCTTTAATAAAGCTAAAGATGACTTAATGGAGAATAGCTGTCAAGACTTTTTGACAAGTGGGGCGGCTAAGAAGAAAAATTTTCTTTACTGCAATTATTGTACTTTACTTTTCTTTTCTATTTATAGAGTTGAAGCTAATACGCTTCAGGTGTGCTTTACCTTACGCTCTCTCTTGTACTCTCTCTCCCTTCTCTCTTAATTCCCCTTTACTGTAAAATATATTAAGGAATAAAAACTGAAGTTTCCTGTACGACTCCTCCTCTTTTAAGTAAGTTTTTAATTTTGTTTTTATATCTTTTATTTTATCTTTATTAGCCTTAATGAAAGGCTAATTTTCATCGTTAAACTACACCAAGATGCCTTAATACTTTAATCATGGTTTTATATCATATTTCTATACATATATTAATATGATATATTTAATATTTTCTTTATAAAATCTTTTAAAAATCGATTAAAAGAATTGAATTTTGGATAAAGGTTATGAAAAAATTTAATTTTGATTAATTCTGTGTCGGCTCTTGGCAAAGCCCGTGTTGCCGAAAGAAAGGCGTTTTTGGGCATGGCTCTTACCGATTGAATTAAGTCAAATGAAAATTTTATCATGATAAAATCCTTGTATCCGATGATTTAATTCTAATAATCACAAAAATAAATTTTATCTTCGTTTTGGAAGTTTGGTATATAGGCTGGAATACCTTGGGTCCGAACGGGATCAGACTGTTTACAGTTTTATAACTGGACTAATAGGTTTAACAACGCCACGTACCTTCTTCTTTTTGTTCTTTTTGTCATCTTTTTGTATATATATATATATATATATATATATATTTATAGAATCTAAATGGAGTAGAAAAATCATATTATAATGGATGACTTCCGACAGCATTAATTAGTCATCTGTAAGATGGTCGGTTCTACTTTCTTCGTCTCTTCCTCTCGTATTTAATTGTTTCCTTCTTTTAGGAAAAACGAAAAACCATTTTTGATTTCATTATTTTTGTTACTCAGTTAGTAATTTCTCTTCGATTTTAGAAGATGGTTACTTGCCTACATAACGTCTACGGAGGTGTTGACGGCGTTGGGACTCGAAAAAAAGCAAAAAAATGAAATATTTGCTTATGGTGCATAGCAAATATTTATAATATATATATATATATATATTTATATTTGCAGTAATTAATAGACGATTAATTAATTAATTAATTCGGTTGAACGTAATATAAGAATAACAATCTATTATTATCTATACTATTATATTAAGGGTGAGGGTGGCTATTAACTGCTAATTTGGTCTGTAAACTATTTACAATTTAACTCTCTATTTCTAATTTCATTAATTAAATAATTATCACTTTTAACCCCTCAATTTTTAGTTATAATACTTATACCCCTAATCAATTTTCATTTTCTATATATAAAAATTATATTTCATCTACTAAACATAAATTATAAATTTCAAAACTAAAATTAAAATAATTATATTTTAAAGCACACTCATAGAGTGTGCAGATAATACTAGTTATATTTAATTTATTTCATGTGATGGATGGATCTGATCATTCAAGAGTAAACTATTAAACCTACTTTGAAAACAACTCAAAGCCGATTTTAAACATTTTATCAGTTGTTTTCACACACGTATCGCTTTTTTGAAACTGATTTTTTATATTCCAAAATAACCTGTTAAATTAAACTGCCACAAATACCTACAGCCATTATGTTTAAACATTGTTAAATTGGTCTCTCAATTTGATAAGTGTTTAATTACAATTTTATTATTAGTATTTAAATTTATTACAAATTTATCCTTAATTAAAATGTTAACTCTATAATAAAATGTCCAAATATATAATAATTGAATATATTTGTATGAGATTTGCTATGGTGCCCACCTACCGTGAGCAACCACCGTGAGCACCATAAGCAAATCTCTCAATTTTTTGCGTTTTCTAGATTTCCAACGCCGCCAACACCTCCGTAGACCCTCTAATATCCATTGCTAACCTAAATCGCCATCTCCAACACGTAAGCTTTTAAGAAAATCATCACCTCAGTACGTCGTCCACGTGTGAATAATAAATAATGATTTTTCTTAAATATTAACGTGATGGAGAGGGCGATTCAGGTTAGCAATAGATATGAGAGGGTCTACGGAGGTGTTGGCGGCGTTGGGAATCGAAAAACGCAAAAAATTGGGAGATTTACTTATGGTGCTCACGGTAAGTGACCATAGTAAACCTCTGTATTTGTATATACATCGTGTATGCTAAACGCATTAGTTATAATAATCTTTTCCATTATTAACGCTCACTAGTAACTGCTTTGGTGTGCCAATTTTATAATTCGATTACAATTTATCTTTTGTGTAATTACAATGTAATCATAAGATACTTTATCATTTCACTCCATCATTATTTTACTTATTATAATTATATCCCTATTTTTCTTTATATATGTTTTAAAATTAATATTTCATCAAACTGTATAATTTATAAATAAAGATAAAACTAGAAATATTATAGAAATATAGGATGTTTAGAATTGTGATATATTTTACTTTTTATTCTATAAAAAATATCTTAAATTATTTTTATAATATATATTAACTGATAAGTATATCATAACCACCACCCACAAATATTTACAGTTCATTTATTTTTCATACATACTTGCTCTTACTAATTAAGTTATCTTTAATAATTATATATTCTATTATATTAAGGGTGAGGGGTTCACATAACCGTCAATTGGTCTATATCAATTGACCAATCAGATTTTTCTCTATTAAAATAAAAAAGACTTAATAAATCACGTACCTTCCGTAACCTGATAATAACTATCAAATGTTATTTTTAGTATATTACTTAATAAAAATATTTAATAATAATTAACTTTATTTTATTGCACACAGGTAGGGTGTGACAGAAATACTAGTATATAATTAAGATGGGAGCAAACTATAGTAATTTCAAATTTGAAAGTCTATGCGAGTAATTGTAAGGTAACAAATAAAACGAGCATAACATGTACTTCCGTATGCAACGCCATGAGACCATCCACGGAAACGTGCACATATCAAGACGCACGTGACTTCACATGTAAATAATCAAAAGTTACATTACGGTTAAATAAAATGGACTTGGAATATTTCACTTCTACTTAAAATTTGAAAATAACTACTATTATATAAACATAGACCACACTTTCGTGGCATAAGTAATCCATGTGCTATGGGACGAGATATAAATGCGCGACATTGAAATTAGATATAGATGGTTGTAAATGGAGAGGAGTGACAAAATTGATATGTTTAACAAAAAATATCGTAACCTGAATCTTTAGAAACTTCATCCCACTCTGAGCAGCTCGGTCAAAGCTCGGATCGAGCTCAGTCAACGTTGAGCTCGAGCCGAACTCGAGCCTCGACTTTTCACAATCGAGCCGAGCTCGAGCTTTTTGTATGTGGGCTCGATAGCTCGTCGAGCTTATCGAGCCCAAATTTATATCTATATATATATATATATATATGTTTGATTATTATTATAATTAAATATAATATTATATTTTTTTATGACGAACCGAGTTTTTCGAGCCGAGCTCGAGCCCACTTATACATAATCGAGCCGAGCTAGAGCCGGGCCATGCTCGTGCTCGGCTCGGCTCGTTTTCAGCCCTACTTTCGATCTATGAATGCTATTTTTGAGTATTAATTTTCGTCAATTAATATAATATTTTCATAATAGTGAGTAATTTTTAGTAATATCATACCCATAGTACATAGTGCATATTATTGGTCGAAACAAAAGGCCCATATTCCAACAAGGGTCCCGCAATTAGAACCAACGGTTATGTTCGAAAACAATCAACCACATACACATAAGACTTGTCAATCTTTTAATAGGGAGAAAACCCAAATAATCTCATTTGTTTACTCCATTAATCAATTTAGTTCTCAATGTTCAATTTAGTCACCAATGTTGTTAATTTTGAATCAATTTCGTCCCTTCGTTAGTTTGACCGTTAATCTTGACGGAAAAATGTCACTTGCAGTTTCCGAAAAAAAATGTCACCTGTATGTATGTTATTGGTTAGACTTTAAAAAATAATAAAAACTGTTAAAAAAAGGAAAAAAGTCCAAAAAAAAAGAGAAAATACTAACAAATTAAAATAAATAAAAAATAAAGAGATAAATAAAAAATAACTTTTATAATAATTAAAGAATAAAAATTAGAATAAAAGAAATTTAATAAATAATAAACTAAATTAAAATAAAAATAAAGGAAAATAAAATACATTGAACAGTAGACAAATTAAATAAAAAAATAAAAAAGATAGAACATGTTAAGAAAATTATTTATTAAAATTTAAAAAGTAAATAAAAACGAAAATAAAGATAAAAAGTGCCAATGGAATATTACGAAAATTTTCTTTCCTGTCCAATCCTTTTATATATAAATTAGAAAATTTAAAAGTATCGTCCAATCCTTTTAAATTAGATACTTTCATAAATATTCTTTGAAATTATCTAATTTATATATTTTAATATAGAAAGAATCTTTAGAAAAGAAATTTTGAGATCGGGACAATTGCGTACTCCTTAACTTGGCACGGACGGGGTCGAAGATTCTCGTAAACTTCCAGTGGCGTTGTTATCTTTATTTTATTTTTACTTTTTTTTAGTTTTTAATAACTTATTCTTTATTTTAATTTATACTTTTATTATTTTTTATTTATTTATGTGTTTTTAATTTTAAACCTCTTCTCAATGTTCATTCATGTATTTATTCTTCGTTTTTAATTTAATTGAATTTAATATTTTTGTTTTCAAAATATTTTTTATTGTCTCTTTGTTTTTCATTTTGATTTTAATTTGTTATTTTTAATTTAATTTTTCTTTTCTTCTTATTGTTTATTGTATTTTAAATTATAGGTTCCTTTTCTAATAGTAATTTATGATTTTTTAAGTCTGACCAATCACATGCTGACACGTGGCATTTTCCATCAAAATTAACGGTCAAATTAAAAGAGGGACTAAATTGGTTCAAAATTATCAACATTGGGGATTAAATTGGTACACGCGAAACCTCGAGGATTAAATTGATCCATGGGGTAAACGACGAGGACTATTTTGGTTTTTCTCCCATTTACTATCAACGAGGCCCAATGGTCAAGACTGAGGCCTCAATGATTATCGTTGCAGACTGTTGCGATGACCCCACAATTAGGACCATCATCGTTTTGCAAAACATTGTATAAAATTTGAATATTGGTCTTTTTTTTTGGACAACTCAAGTTCTCGTCCAATATGTAATAATCAAAAGTTAAATTAGGACAAATATTTCTTATTTAAAATATAAAAGAGGGATAAAATTAGTAAAATATCTTTTTTCTGCTTTCCGCATGTTGGAATCTTTGTTTCTTCTGTGCACCGGAGGCAGAAACTCATTCACATTCACCTGGCTTTTCAAAAGATCGTCACATTTGAATCTGAATTCAATTGATCTTGTGTGTGATGGTCGGATTTGACCAATCATTGAGAAGACATTGTTTTTCGAGGTTTTCAACCTTTAATCTCGAACACCTTTCGATTAAAGTATGTCCACCCATTCGAACATGCGAAAATATCTAATCTAGCAAATGCTGGATAAGTCAGTTTGATGATCTAGTGCAAAGCAACGACACTGATGCTTTGATCGGGTGATCCCTATGCTATAAACATCTCGCATCAAAGGTAGTATGACTTGGGGCTCAACCTTCTTTATCTTGATATATGTTTCGTTTAATTCACTTTTCTAACATGAGCTTTTTGAGAAAATACTCTATTTGTCACTTAACTGAAAAATCTCGAGCCTCGTCAATATTAACCGAAAAGGTTTATCTCCAATCTCACGAAGAATGATTTTCTTCACCTCATTTGCATATAAATTTGCATTTGAATATTTGAGTCGATAATATTATTTGTCGGAATGTTTGACTCAATTACCTTATTTACTTCTTCATTGCGTACACAATACCATTTCACTAGTTCAAGAAAATCTCCCCAACAAAACGACTCTAAAAACCCATTGTTTACATAAAAAGCCAAATTACTCATAAAAGTAACTGAATCACAATACAATTACGGTCAATTTAATGGAATAAGCATCCTCAATCCTTCATTTTTATTCTCACTATCACACAACTTAAATAAGCTTTGATCATAAAAAAAGGAATGGTAGCATAGTTATGAATACTGTTTTTGCTCTTCATATCCCACAAATTTTTTCAAAGATAGTTTTCAATTCCTAAAAACAATCATTGTGAAGAAACCATCTCCATGCCTGTGACATTTGACAAATATGAAACACCAAAAACAAAAATTAGTATCTTTGAGTTTGATAAATAACAATTTATAAGATTTTATACCCGGTTAAGGTGCATTTTTTGGTCGATATTTGTACAATCCATACACAAGATATTCTACGCGTACGTTTTAATTACATGCCTTACAGATATCGAAGCAAAATAGACAAACAGAACTGGAAAGATGGGTTTTTCAGCCCAATCAGCCAAACTCTTAGGCCCACTCCAACAGCCATGATGAATTATATAGTTCAGCCCGCCAAAACTACCAACGCTTGAAGAATTATAAGCTCCAATGATTGATCTCTTTGACCAATAATAGACTATATTATCATCTTCCTACGAGACAAAAGCCATCAAGAAAGCTGAGAACAAGAGCAACGATCACCCAATCAACTAGGGATGGCAACGGGCCGGGTCTAAACCGGGTCTGGCAAGACCCGGGACCCGGCCCATTAATTTTAAGTTGGACCCGTTACCCGACCCGACCTGGATACGACCCGCCCCGACCCAAGACCCGAAATAATCGGGTAAGACCCGCCAAACACGCTAGACCCGGTAAATAGACTTTTTCAAATTTTTTGCCCACTACATTTGGGCTTTGGAGAATAACATAACATGGGCCACATCGAATAAAATGTACCACAAGGAGCAGTGTTTCAACCAAGAACATTGTTTTCCAGACCATTCCATGAAATAAAAGACCCAACGACATTGAATTTTTTTTTCTTCCTAAGAAAGACAACTACAGGTCTTATAGCCCAGAAGAGCAGATGAGTTGAGTAATACTGCTCAGATGATGCCGCAGGTGGTGGCTGATGGTGCGCAGATGGTGGCTGACGGTGGTCGCTGATAAACGTATTTTTAATACGTTTATTGTTATGTTTATTTGGGTTATAATAGGAAACTTTTGATCATTCCATGCATTTATTGGCTCTATTTATACCCATTTAAATATTGTAGGACCTTCGAATGATTATCGAGCGAAGAGGAACGAAAACGACGCCAAAATGGCAAAGTTTGAAGCTGCCAGTAATCAGTCACGGCCGTGAACAATCTTGCAAGAGGCCGTGAATGAGGGCAGTAAGCTTAAGGAGCAAAAGTCTCAGGTGTCACGGCCGTGAATCATATAGCATGAAGCCGTGACAAAGGGCAGTATGTCGACTTATGCGAGTCACGGCCGTGAACCTTGAGCAAGTGCCCGTGAAGCTCGGCAGTAGCTTAAGTAACACAAGTCACGGCCGTGAATCACCACACAATAGGCCGTGAAGTCGGGCAGTAGCTCAAGATCTTGAAGTCACGGCCCTGAACCGATATGTACGAAGCCGTGAACCTGGGCAGGGAGCGAAGATGGAGAAAACCTCATGTGTCACGGCCGTGAGTCAAGATGCACGTGGCCGTGACTCTTTCCAGAGAGTCAATATTTAGGGTTTAAGCCGCCGTCACGGCCGTGACTCCTGTTGCACGAGGTCGTGAAGGGCTTAAATGGGGCGAAAAGTCAGCCTTAAGGTGAAGTTCTGTTGGTCCCGAAATGCACCAACAATACGACTTCGGACGGATTTAACACGCCTAATGATCTAGATTTTAGAATGGGGCGTGGGGCTTGGTGGAAGAAAAAGAGGCTCTCTCAAATCTAAAATGTTTATTTTCTTAACACACACAAGCACTCCTAACTATGTGTTAGGGTTTTCCTATTTATACCACAAGTTGGTATATAATAGGTGGGCCTCTTGTGAAGGCCCATTACATAAATAACTAAGAACTAACCCAATTAAGAGCTAGCCCAAAGTTTAATAAAGCAAATCAACAAAGATAATACAATGAAATTGAACACTACAAAATATTTCCTAACAATCTCCCCCTTAGTGTTCAATCTTCAGTTCAGCGCGGGATATCTTTGTTGGGCATATTGGAGATCTCGATTCCTAGCAAACTCCCCCTACATGGGATATCTCCTCTTCTTGCGGAGGCATTGATGGCTCGGCTAGGACTCACTTGTTAAGATTCTCCAATCTTCTTCTTCTTGGCGCCGGATTTGTCGTCTTCGAATGGAAGTTGTCTGGTTCGGCCTCGAAGATGACTCGTCTGGCTCCAGAAGAAGGTAGGCGTGGGGCGTAAAAAATGTGCCAAGGCTCCATTGAAATGTGACTTTCAAGAGCAGGGAGCCCGGTCTTCAGAGTGGTCAGCGCAGTAGTGGCGGAATGTGGTGGATGATGTGCCATGGCTCATTCGAGTGTTCCATTATGAACATAATAGCCTGACACATAAGAATGTGCGCGGAGGTAGTGGAAGCCTCCGGCGGGGCGTAGTTGGTAGAGGTGGCGTGGATGATGGTTGCTGCTGATGCTGCTGTACGATCTTCAACTCATTTCTTCTCCTTTACTCCCCCTTGAGATGATCTCCGTCTTCGGGATCGTCACGTCGTCCGTGGGACGAGTCTGCCTCTGGTGTTGATGGTGGTGATGATGGTGTGGTGTGGTGTTGAGTGAGGCAATCAAGTGGGATTCTCAGGAGTAGCAGCATTTGGCTTTCCTCCGGGTTCAGTTTTGAACACTGGAGAGACGGAGCAGCATGTGGTGGCGTAAGCGTAGGCGTGGTGGAGTGGTGTCGGTGATGGGACCTTTTCCTTCATAGATCTTTGTTGAGCGCGGCATGGAATGTGTAAGTTCCTCGCTGATTGCTATGAGTCGGGGCTCCATCACGAACGGGGTAACTAACCAGACGGGGGTCACAAAGACGCTCCGTCGTCACAACATCGAAACATGTGTCCGATGCGCCGCCTGTTTGCACAGGACAAAAAGAACCGGAGAGCCACAAAGGCTTTCCGTTCGCACGGACGATGAGACAAGCTCGTATCCGTGGCCCATCGACAGTTGTGGTGAGGGTGGCTGTCGTGGGTCTTCCGCTCTCGGTCACAAGGACGTCATCAAGCGTTCGGGCAAGTTCACGAAGAACCTGCGGTGCGTAAAGAGTGTCTGTGTCCTAGAAAGTGGAAAATTTCGGTGGGTGAGAACACTAGACTCAATGTGGGTGGAAGAGGTGCAGTGAGAGGCGGGGCACTGCATGTTCAACATCAACCGTCTCCAAGTGGGGCGGTGATGGCTAACGTGGTTCCTCTTGTGCGAAATGAAACAGCTATCTGCGAAAGGATAGCTGAGTGGTTGGGAGGGGTAAATTGCGCGGTTGGACCAGATGCCGCGACTTCTACTCGGGAAACGAGCGAGTCGTCTCCTGTACCTATGGGCGAAGTCCGGGTTGTGGTGAGATATGACAGAGGAGTGCGATCATGTCGTCGTTGGTTCGCAACTCCTGCAAGCGACTTACGTCATCCTCCCGAGATCGTTGATTGGATCTTTGCATGGAGGAGGATGTCGCGCGACCTAGACCTAGACTAGAGAGGCTAGGGTAGGCTCGTTCCTGGGTTAGGATCAGGGGGGTTTCACTGATCCATGGGAACTATGGTGGCGTGGCGTGATCGCGTTGAAAGGCGACCACGAGTGATGTCGACGAGGGTGGCCCAAAACTGTTGATCAGACACTTCTGAGACTCGTCAGGTGGTGGTGGTGGTGAGGGCGTAAAGAGGATCACGGTGGCTTAGGACGTCTCCATGTAGCGCACCATGGTGGAATGGATGGCAGTGGGTGGACGGTGGAGTCTGGTACATGAGATCCACATCGCCTAAGCATCGAGATTAGATGGCGCGCCCACTGATGGTTGGTTGAAATCTTGTCAACCCTTCTTTATGGGTCCGGGTTCTGCACGGATTTGTACAGAAGTCATGATGATTGCTCGCTTCTCTGACATCCCTTCATGCACGTGGAGCAACCCGTGTAACGTGCATGATGGGGTTGGTTGCTCGCAGTGCATACCGGTCATGAATGTGGAGCAACCCATGTACCATTCATGCCGGGGGGTGGTTGCTCACGTCGTGTACCAGTCATGTATGTGGAGCAACCCGGGTACCATACATGCTGGGTGGTGTGAAATTGGCATTTGGAAATTCCGCTCCGAAAAGTTTGGGGGTGACCTAAACTTTTTCTATAATGTGCCAATACCGTCCTAGGTCGATTGTTGGGTACGGTGATCGTTGCCGCGTTTTGGATTTGCCTTCAAAAATTTCACAAAAACGTCGTCTATACCGAAAATTTTGGCCCAGAAAAATTTTATTTCGGAAAATTTTAAAAAGTGTAAAATAGACAAAGTCCAATGGGCTTAGAAAATTTTTCTTTATCCAATGATATAAATTTTCCGTAGGCTTATTGAAAAATTTAATCCTTATTTAATCCGAGGGGGGGGCCAGAAATTTTTGGTGGTTAAAGACGTTTAAGTGTATTTTTTAAAGAGTGATTTTCGCAAGATTTGAAGCTAACAGGTGTGTTTGGATCAAGTTTAAAGGTTGGTTGCAAATTTCTCGGGGGATGCGAAAAATGGTGTGAAAATGTGCGAAAATGTTGTCCCGAGAAATTTCGTTGTGAGAGTGAGTCGCGAAAATAAGGAAATTTCGCATTCAAAGGAAATTTTCGCATGTAGCACTGAAATTTCGCATTCCAGAAGAAATTTCGCATGTACTGAAAATTTTCGCATGTTGAGAGAAAATTCACATTTAAAGTAAAATTTCGCATGTATAAGAATTTCGCATGTATAGAGATTTTCGCATGCAGTGAGATTTTGCATGTAGTGAGAATTTTTCGCATCCAAGAATTTTCGCATGTACAGTAAAAGTTTCTCAACCTTAGAAAATTTTGCGGTTTCAAAATTTGTTCTAAAAACGGTATTAAATTTTCGCAGGTAGAAAAAGTTTTCAAGTTACCAAAAATTTCGCAAGTTATAGAAATTTCGCATGCGAAAAGATGTGATATGAGGTGAAGTGATGATGCGAAAAAGTGAAGGTGCGAAATAGTGAAAGCAGCGAAATTTCTCGGCCTGCGAAATTTAAGATGCGAAATTTCACTGTAGTTGCGAAATTTAAGATGCGAAATATGTATAGCAACGAATTTTCTCGGGTAAGAAAATTTCTCGGCCAAGAACAATTTACTGTTCCAATGGCTGCGCGACTTTTTACCAAAAATGGCTCGTTTTCGCTCAAATCTCACTCAAATTCGACGAAACTTGTTCCAAAACTTCAGAAAAACATTCCTAAACACATAATCAACCTTTGGGATGTCTAAAAACAACAAATCGAGGTCGAAATCACCCAAAAACAGAGAATGGCCGAAAATAATTTTTCAAGCAATTTTTCACTCAAATCTTGCTCAAAACACGCAAATCCGGTCGCGTTGGGCTCTGATACCACTTGTTGGTCCCGAAATGCACCAACAATACGACTTCGGACGGATTTAACACGCCTAATGATCTAGATTTTAGAATGGGGCGTGGGGCTTGGTGGAAGAAAAAGAGGCTCTCTCAAATCTAAAATGTTTATTTTCTTAACACACACAAGCACTCCTAACTATGTATTAGGGTTTTCCTATTTATACCACAAGTTGGTATATAATAGGTGGGCCTCTTGTGAAGGCCCATTACATAAATAACTAAGAACTAACCCAATTAAGAGCTAGCCCAAAGTTTAATAAAGCAAATCAACAAAGATAATACAATGAAATTGAACACTACAAAATATTTCCTAACAAGTTCACGGCCGTGAAGGCCCGTTAAGTGGCCGTGAACGTGCCTAATTTCAGGGTTTTGGCCCAAATTCAATGCATAAAAGGGGAGTTCTTCTCAGAACTCAAACACAACTTGACAGGGACGAAACTTAGAGCTAAGAAGAGAAGGAAGAACACTAGAAGCAACCCTTGATCCGGAGAAGCTCAAGGGACGATCTAACAACGAAGCCACGCTCATACGATCGAGGAACGAGAGCTACACCTCAGAAACGCCATATTCACTTCTTAGGGAAGTTTTCATGAGTTCTCTATACTCGTTTACATTGAATCTCGTTGTTGTTTTGCCTAATATGAGTAGCTAATCCTCTTGTGTGTTTGGGAATAGATGAACGTTGGGTTATGTTGTAGTTAAGGCGTAGGATAATCGTGAACACGTGTATTCGACTATTTATCGATCTATGATATTGTTTCTTCGTATCAATATGTGTATGTGTTGATGTGCATGTGTGGTATATCGTTTAGGGCGACAGCTAAATAACGATTAGGCCGTTCGTAGACGTTAGGAATCGAGTATAGGGCGACAGCAAATACTCGATCCTCGCCGTCTAGTAATCGCTAAACTTAGATCCCCACGAACGTTTAGGGCGACAGCAAATCCGTGAGTGGGTAGGAAATTACTGCGATTTAGTTGATTTTCACGTAGGAACGATATTCTGTAGCCTTAGCCGACATCACCCAGCGGGATTCGAATCCCGAACACATATTTGTCATCTTAAGTCACTCTTATTACTGCTAGTTGTGTTCCTTAGTCTTCCGATCCTTTAAGTTGCTCTGTCAAGTTAGTTCTTAATATAAACAAATCCTGTTATTTTATTTAGGTTAAATATCGAGTCGATAGGTTAATACTAGTACTCAATTTATTCCTCGTGTTCGATACTCGGATATTCGCTATAGCTATATTACAAACGATAGGTACACTGCCTATCGCGCGTGATTCTAGTTATAATATATTCGTTTTAATTATTACTTGACGTATTCGCACGACCTTTTATTTAAACATACACGCACGCGATCAAGTTTTTGGCGCCGTTTCCGGGGAATAGATTGATATTAGGAACACCGTAGTTCGGTAATTTAGCCATTTTATTTTACATTTTCTCAGTTTGTTGTTAATTGCGTTATTTGTTTCCTACGTCTTTATTAGTCTCGTACGTATTTATCTAGTTCTTCGCTAAATTTCGCTTTCACTCATTGAAGGTACTGTTTGACAGTGGATGACCCGAAGCCACCCATCGGGTCCCATTGTTGAAGGAGATCCAGATTTCGAGCGGAAGTTACGAAGGCAGCTCAGATACAATTCAGAAGGCACGGCTAGTAATTATAAGGAAGCGCTGGTTAGCTACTCGGAGGACAACTCTCAGGAGTCGGCAGACAATTCTCGAACAGAGACGTCCAAAGACAATCGAGAGACAGAAGTCGAGATGGCTGAACGCAGAGTACCGGTCCACCAGGACCAAGAAGAGGAACAATCTCTACAAGACCTACTCAAGAGTGCCTCCCTCGGCGGAACTGAATCGGCGATAGTCATTCCACCGATCGAAAACAATAACTTTGAGCTGAAGCACTCTTGGCTTCAGATGATATTCCAGACGGCCCAGTTTGAAGGGAATCCCGATGACGACCCTTACTCCCATCTGAAGGCGTTTCTGACGGTGACCGACACTATCAAAATCAACGGAGTCTCGGGCGATGCAATTAAGTTAATGCTATTCCCGTTCTCGCTCAAGTTCAAGGCGAAGGACTGGTTAGACATGTTGCTGCCCAGGTCGATCACTACCTGGGAGGAGATGCGAGCCGCCTTCATCAACCACTACTTCCCACTATCAAAGGTGCTAAGATTGAAGACGGAGATCTCCCTATTCCACCAGAAGGATTCTGAAAATCTGTACGAGGTGTGGGAGCGCTACAAGGCGCTACTGAAGAGGTGCCCACAGCACGGGATGTCAAAAGCAGCCCAGATCAACCGATTCCACGAGGGGCTCAATGATCAGACCGTCCACATGTTAGACGGAGCCGCAGGAGGAGGGCTCGTGAAGCTCAACGCGACCGAGGCTTGGAACCTGATCGAGGACTACTCAAGGAACAGCTTCATGAGGGGTAACACGAGGATCAAGGCGCCAGGCGTGTTCGGAGTTAGCGAGGAGACGGCCACGAATGCCAAATTCGAAGCGCTCCAGCAACAAATTGCTGCGACAAACTCCCAGTTGCAGACAGTTATTGGCGCTCTACTCCCGAAATCCGGGCAGACACAACCCTTGAATGCCGTGACGACTACCGCACCGACGCAGCACACGCCGTACGTGCCATTGTGCGGGATCTGTGGCGCAGCCCACGAAACCTCAGAATGTCAACAAGGGCAGTCGCTGGAGCACGTAGACTACATGGGCAATTACCAGGGTGGCCAGCGAAGTTTCCAGCCCCGGGCACATCCTAACTTGGCGTATGGGAATCAAAACCACCAGGGGCAAGGACCGCCAGGATTTCAGCCTAGACCATCCGGTTTCCAAAACGGGGCGCCACGCCAATATCAGAATGCACCCGCCGGAGGATCTGAGGATATGAGGGAGATGAAGGACATGATGAAGACACTCCTCACCAATTTCAGCCAAACCACCGCAGCCCATGAGAGCCGACTGACAAAGATGGAGGAGTATATGGAAGCCAACAATGTACGTGCTCAGAACACAGACGCGTCGATTAAGAAGTTGGAGCAGCAAGTGGGCCAGTTAGCAAAGCAACTGGCAGGACGAAATCAAGGATCACTCCCGAGCTACACCGAGCCAAACCCTAAGGAGTATTGCAACGCTGTAACCCTGATAAGCGGGAGAGAATTGCAAGAAGTACCCGCCAAGCAGAATTCAAAGGAGATAGCGGATTTCGAGAGCCACGAAGAGCTAAAAGTGGGGGAAAGCAAAGGCAATGATGTCGAGAAGGTCAAGGCTGACAAAAGAAATGCGCGACCATTTGTGAAGCCGTACCAGCCTAAGATTCCATATCCAGCTTGTTTGAGGGAGGTCGAACCCGAAAAGAAGGAGACCGTGCATGAAAAAGAAAAGGAGGAGGGGATTGCTCCAAGGACACCAGTCAATCCTTACACACCGAAGATTCCATATCCGGCTAGGTTAACAAGGGCGATGACTGACGACCCATTTGATACGTATCTAGAGGAACAACGCGCCAAGAAGGAAGTGAAGCCGGTCAATCGTGTCGAGGAAGAGAAAGTCGACAAGGAGATGGATGTTGTGACTACGCCGTCTGTCAAGGCGTGTCAACCAAAGAAGTATATTGTTGACGACGAGTTCGGTAAATTTCTTTCACTTTTCAAACAACTACATATTAACTTACCACTCGTCGAAGTCCTTGCACAGATACCTCGATGTGTGAAATACCTCAAGGACTTGCTCACGAACAAACGCAACCTCGAAGATGTTTCTGCTAATTGTCTTGGAGGGGAATGCTCCGCCGTCGTGCAAATGAATATTCCGAAGAAGCTAAAGGATCCAGGGAGTTTCACTATACCTTGTCTTATAGGAAATTTATATATTCATAAGGCATTTGTTGATTTAGGTGCTAGTATTAATTTGATGCCTTATTCTATGTTTAAAAAGCTTGGTTTAGGTGAACCCAACCCCATTAGGATGAGTATACAACTAGCGGATAGATCTATTACATATCCTAGGGGTATTATAGAGGATGTGCTAGTCAAGTTTAATAAGTTTGTTATTCCAGTGGATTTTGTTATTCTTGATATGAAGGAAGATGAGAATGTTCCTTTGATCTTAGGGAGACCATTTTTAGCCACTGGAGAGACAATGATAGATGTTAAAAACGGCACCTTGACGTTTACTATAGATGGAGAGAAAGTAACATTTTGCATGGCGGAAACTAAGAATGATATTAGCAAGCATGAACATAACTATTCCTATCTTGATGTTGTTGATCAAAATTCTTCTATGTCTTTCCCAAGTTTATCGCAGGTTGTTGAGAAGAAAGACACGGGAATAGTCGAGGGAAGCAAAGAGGAGGACAAGGAGAAGCGTTTCATCAACGGGCCACCGGTTTTAGAGATTGAGCGGCAGCCCTACCATTTCGGTTGTGTTTTTCCTGAGGGCGGTTCAAAACCACCGATGACAGTACCCTCCAACCGTTTTTCCAAACCACCTTGAAGACTCACTCGACTACGTCCGGCTCACGACGTTAAAGAAGCGCTTCTTGGGAGGCAACCCAGGTATTTCTATTTATGTTTTAGGCATTAAAAAAAAAAAGAAAAACAACAAAAAGAATTTAATAATTTAAAACTATATATTAAATTAAATAAAACAGTAATAATAGTAAAAACATTAAAGTTTTAAATTATAATAAATTTATTGCGAATAATGAGGAGGGTTACAATGCAAAATCTAGAGAAGAGATAGAACGATAGTTTTACTTCATAAAAGATGGTTACAATACCATTACAACATGTGAAGGTCCAACACAAAAGCAACTTGAACTGCGAATAACACAAAAGACAAAACAATAGTTTATTTTGCTTCATAAGGGCGGTTACACACAAGTACACCTTGTGATAACCCAACACACGAAAGCTAGTAAAACTCCAAACAAACCCAAAAGAAGAGCAAGGTAGAGTGATAGCATATCTAAATTATGACGAATCCTTGCATATTCTAGCATATCTAAATTATGACGAATCCTTGCATATTCTTCACTCTCATTCTCACGACCTTGTTGTTGTCCCCAATTCATAGTAGCTAGCTAACTCTGAATATCGAAAATAAGATTGTTGAAGACGTGGGATTTATGGTAGATGATGATATTGTGTTATTCTACCAATGTCTATTTATAGGCATGAATGGCACAAAAATATCATTATCATACCCGGCAAATCCATTAAATGATACAGACGAATTTTTGACTTGGAAGATTTGACGCCGCGTGAGAAAGTGATATTTACCTTGTCGATTATCAGATTTTTCCTCGCGCAAATCGTTCTCGAAAAATTCGTTGATTGCGTGTCAATCATAGTTAACATATTTATTAAATAATAATAATTATAATACTTTAGAAAAAAAAAATTTATTCACGGCCCTTTGCATAAAATCCACGGCCGTGAATGACATAAGGCCACCAACCATGTCGCACACTGCCCTCATTCACGGCCTGTGACCTACTGAGTCGTGGCCGTGAACGATACATTACTCATACACTGCCCGGCGTCACGGCTTGTGGATCCTCATTCACGGCTGTGACTCGGACGGGTTATAATATAAAAGAAATAATAATAATGAAAAAACAAAAAATAAAATAAAATAAAATAATAATAAAAAAATAAATAAAAAATAATAATATATATTAAAATAAAAATTAAAAAAATAATAATAATAATAATAATTACTATCAATAATAATGATAAAATATAAAAACATAAAAAAAAAAAGAAAGAAAGAAAAACAAACAAACAAAACCTGTCACAGCCTTTCAAACTGAGTTCACGGCTGTGATCGTGAATTTAATTATCTCTGCCCCGTCTCATGGGAAGTGGAATTAGGTGTCATGGCCATGACTTCTCACTTAGGACCTCTCTGTCCCAATTCACGACTTCTTACCTACGAGGTCACGGCTGTGACTTGTGCGATTTAAACTAAAAAAACAAAAACGAAAAAAAAAATTATTTAAATTGTCACGGCTTATTACTGAAGATTCACGGCCGCGACAGCGACTTGCTAAGCCACTACCAGTATTCACGGCTTCTTGAACCCCATTTCACGACTGTGATATGTGAGGGATGAACTATCTGCCAGCATTCATGGCTTGTTGCATCCACATTCACGGTGGGAACATGTAACAAAAAGTAAAATTCCCCACATGGATAAAACAGACGTGAGTTCACTTGAACTCAACAGAAGACCACCACTAGACGCCGTGACTCATTCCAACGCCTCCGACCACCACTACACGCCGACCACCGCACCCACCGACGCCCGAAAGCACTTCGGCGACCCCCAATACACGCACATCACTATCATCCCATCTTGATTAAAGCTCGCGATGTAAGATCTTACACCTAATTGAAATTCGATTTGAGGATTCGCAAGATTAGGTCGAATTTGGTGTTACTTTATCATTGTTTTACATGTTATGAACACCATGGGCTTGCTCAATTTGTTAAATTCGTGCATCAATTTTGACGTTGGCATGACTAAACCTAAGTTCGATTTTTGTGGATTTCTGTGAAATTTTCGCGAATAACTTGCTTCCTAGTTCGTTTGTTAGCCTCGATTCATCTTACGAATAGTGTAGATATGCTTGGTTGGTCAATTTCGAACTTGGAATGCATATCTTTATTTGCACATCACATGTTCGACGAAATGCCGCTTTGAAATGTTCATTTGTTCTTGCTTAAGAAATGTCATTTGTCGCTACGTTGGTCGAGTCGAGCTGTGTTAATTATCCTATTTTTGCCAACTCACATGTTGTTTTTAGCTACTATGGGTCGAAGCCGTTCAGCCGCTTTACGTAATCCCGCTTCGCGCTCGCCTGTACGTCAAAGGCGACGCGCACCCCCACCTTCATTATTAGATTCTATGCAGCAATTTGAGGATGAAACACACAAGCGGCGCTACGACAAGCTCAAAGATATACAGTTTATACCCACAGATCAAATCGACCACAACACAATGGTGAAACATCAATTCGACCAGCAAGTTGCCAACTACCTCTCGCGCAGCGGCTACCTCGACTTCTTCCATATCGACGAGCCAACTTACAAGGAACTAACTCTAGAGTTCCTCTCGACATTTTCCTATGATGAATACGCGCAGAGGGGGGCGAAATTTAGGGCGTTCAATGTGGAAAGAACCGTTGACGAAGACGACATCTGCACAGCACTTGGCCTTACAGTTCCATATTCAGCACCCGGCGAGCCGCATGCAAAGGCGAACTACAAGGACTTCTTGCAGAACCTGATGGAGCGACAGGCATGTTGGGCTGAACTTGCACGACCCGAGGAACCCAACTTCAGCGTGAAAACGTCGAAGGCTTCCTCGCTAAGGAGCCCGGGGATGCGCTACATCCAGCGCCTCCTGTCGACATCGCTCACACCACGGGGCGACTCGCATAGCGCGATTGGCCTTCGTGATTTGTTCTACTTATCACGGATGCATCGCGGCCACCAGGTGCATTAGGAATGGCCATGGCCCACGCCTTTAGCGCCCAGGCAGATGTTCGTAGTCGAGGGAAGATTGCAGTTGGGCCATTTGTTACGAAGGTTGTCAAGGGGCTCAACATGTGGCCAGCAACTCCACCAGAGATGGAGATCGTAGGTGGGCGAAATCCGTTGAACGAGGACATGCTTCTGAAGATGAAAATGCTGATAAAAGCTTCCACCTGGTCCCGCTCAAACAAGGTCTACATCTGGCATGCAGTCTACCGTGGACAGACGGACCTGGGCGACGCATTCCCTGAGCCACTGGATGTCGAAGATCTGGGACCGTTTCCAGTTGATACAAACACTACCGGACCTTCCCATTCCTCCGGCTATCACGAGGGCGAGTCATCAGGGGTCGCTACTTACGCGACAGCCGCAGACCTTCACACACTGCGCGAGGACATGCTACGCTACCATGAGGAGGCCATTCGACGCGACGAGGAGACACGGCGCCGCCAGGACGAGTATGAGCGTCGAAATGAGGAGGCCCACCGACGCTACCGTGAGGAGCAACAGCGATATGAGCTGGCTCTACAGACCATGGACGCCGCGATGAAGCATACGCAGGAGTCCGTTCGCTTGGCTCAAGATTCTTTGGCTCACCTTCGACCGCGGCCACCACAGCCCCCACCACCACCTTAGTTTCGTTTATGTTATGTTTTTTTTCTATTAGTACTCTTTTGTGTTGGTTTAGTACTCATGTCACTTATGATGACTATGACTTAGTTTGTGATCTTTCGGTATTTCCTATGTGCTTTTAATTTTCTTTTGAGTGTTTTCAGGAAACGTGACACGACTTCAAACTACGACTCCAAGTATTTCAAACTCAGGTGCAACAACCATGCTCAACTTCTCGAGGCAGGACCACGCCAATTTTTGAGGGGAGTCACGTTCTTTTCCAAATTCTTTTACCTTCCTTTTATTTACCTTCCTTTTATTTATTATACACGTTGAGGACAACGTGCATCTTAAGTGTGGGGAGGGGGAATTTTGTTGGGATTTTGTTGGAAATTTACGTGACAATTTTTATGATGCGTTGTGGTTTTTGAATTTAAAGAAGTCTGGCATGATTGTTTGCGTTCATCTCAATGTGGATTGCATATTAGGGAGTCTAGTGAGCGATAAAGACATGCATCAGTGATTTAATCTTTTCGGCATGAATAGATATAGTGTTACTTTGAGAGATTCACACACATAACCCATGTTCCGTTGTGAGAGTTTGAGCTGACGAGCTTTTGCTCATTTTTTTTGGTTGTGTGAGTAGTGCATAATTTACGTCTCTCTAGAACTTGCTTGTTTGATACGCATTGAAATTGCTTATAGTATGTTTTGTATGAATATGACGAAGGCATTAGGAAATAAGTCCACGGCCAAAGTTCCCGACCACGACTGATCACCGTAGTTAGCCACTTTGTGCCTAAGCCTATTTATTTCTTACACCTCGTATATCATAACCCTCTGACCTAAATAAGCCTCTAGAGATCATATGAACCCGAGTTAAGCGGAAGTGAAAGTCAAATATCAAAGTCAAAAAGCGCAGAGATGACGGCCCGCCGGAAGCGAACAGCTTGTTGAAAAAAAAAAGAAAAAAAAAAGGAAAAAAAAAGAAAAAAAAAAGAACGAAGAAGAAGAAGAAAAATTTTGTGGAAGTGAAGCATGAGGAGAATAAGCTGTTGCGAAATGAAAGAAAAAGAACCTTTCCTTTGATAATCTTCCGGTCTCGTGTTTTCCACATCATCCCCTCATTTCGAGACTTGGAAAAAGAAAGGCATAGTGGAACGCGGCAGAAATAAGAATATGAAGACGGCATAATCAGAAAGGCTAATTGTTAGCGTGCTTTAGACAATGACATGAAGACCGACACGACTGCTACTCATATGTGATTCCATTACCACCTCATTACTATCTGAACCCATTTAACCCGAAAAAGACCTTCTGATTCATGCTAACTGCTTTAAGTTGTAGACGTGTGATTTACTTGCAAGCATATGGTTTGGACTAGATTATTGCATGAATTGAGCGATTCACCGATTTATTAGCCTATACACTGAGTGATTTGAGTGAATCCGTGTGAGGTGTGGATCTCGATTAGTAGTGCTAAGGAAATTCGTGTCGATAAGTGCTGATTATTGTTGTAGTGTCCATAATTGCTTGCTTGATTCCATTTTGTGTTTTCCATCTGTGTTGGTGAACTGTGAATGGTCGTGCCGTAATCTTGATAACCTTTTCTTGTTTTTAATTTGCTTGAGGACAAGCAAAAGCTTAAGTGTGGGGAGGTTTGATAAACGTATTTTTAATACGTTTATTGTTATGTTTATTTGGGTTATAATAGGAAACTTTTGATCATTCCATGCATTTATTGGCTCTATTTACACCCATTTAAATATTGTAGGACCTTCGAATGATTATCGAGCGAAGAGGAACGAAAACGACGCCAAAATGGCAAAGTTTGAAGCTGCCAGTAATCAGTCACGGCCGTGAACAATCTTGCAAGAGGCCGTGAATGAGGGCAGTAAGCTTAAGGAGCAAAAGTCTCAGGTATCACGGCCGTGAATCATATAGCATGAAGCCGTGACAAAGGGCAGTATGTCGACTTATGCGAGTCACGGCCGTGAACTTTGAGCAAGTGCCCGTGAAGCTCGGCAGTAGCTTAAGTAACACAAGTCACGGCCGTGAATCACCACACAATAGGCCGTGAAGTCGGGCAGTAGCTCAAGATCTTGAAGTCACGGCCGTGAACCGATATGTACGAAGCCGTGAACCTGGGCAGGGAGCGAAGATGGAGAAAACCTCATGTGTCACGGCCGTGAGTCAAGATGCACGTGGCCGTGACTCTTTCCAGAGAGTCAATATTTAGGGTTTAAGCCGCCGTCACGGCCGTGACTCCTGTTGCACGAGGCCGTGAAGGGCTTAAATGGGGCGAAAAGTCAGCCTTAAGGTGAAGTTCACGGCCGTGAAGGCCCGTTAAGTGGGCGTGAACGTGCCTAATTTCAGGGTTTTGGCCCAAATTCAATGCATAAAAGGGGAGTTCTTCTCAGAACTCAAACACAACTTGACAGGGACGAAACTTAGAGCTAAGAAGAGAAGGAAGAACACTAGAAGCAACCCTTGATCCGGAGAAGCTCAAGGGACGATCTAACAACGAAGCCATGCTCATACGATCGAGGAACGAGAGCTACACCTCAGAAACGCCATATTCACTTCTTAGGGAAGTTTTCATGAGTTCTCTATACTCGTTTACTTTGAATCTCGTTGTTGTTTTGCCTAATATGAGTAGCTAATCCTCTTGTGTGTTTGGGAATAGATGAACGTTGGGTTATTTGTAGTTAAGGCGTAGGATAATCGTGAACACGTGTATTCGACTATTTATCGATCTATGATATTGTTTCTCCGTATCAATATGTCTATGTGTTGATGTGCATGTGTGGTATATCGTTTAGGGCGACAGCTAAATAACGATTAGGCCGTTCGTAAACGTTAGGAATCGAGTATAGGGCGACAGCAAATACTCGATCCTCGCCGTCTAGTAATCGCTAAACTTAGATCCCCACGAACGTTTAGGGCGACAGCAAATCCGTGAGTGGGTAGGAAATTACTGCGATTTAGTCGATTTTCACGTAGGAACGATATTCTGTAGCCTTAGCCGACATCACCCAGCGGGATTCGAATCCCGAACACATATTTGTCATCTTAAGTCACTCTTATTACTGCTAGTTGTGTTCCTTAGTCTTCCGATCATTTAAGTTGCTCTGTCAAGTTAGTTCGTAATATAAACAAATCCTGTTATTTTATTTAGGTTTAATATCGAGTCGATAGGTTAATACTAGTACTCAATTTATTCCTCGTGTTCGATACTCGGATATTCGCTATAGCTATATTACAAACGATAGGTACACTGCCTATCGCGCGTGATTCTAGTTATAATATATTCGTTTTAATTATTACTTGACGTATTCGCACGACCTTTTATTTAAACATACACGCACGCGATCAGTCGCAAGTGGTGGCTGGGTGCTCGCGGGGTGGTGGTGTTCGCAGTCGCAGGTGGTGTGGAGTGTGGGCTGCGGCGTCGTGAATAGGAAGAAGACGATCTGAAATTAAAAAACTCAAACCCTAATTATAACACTACGTATATATTATATAAGAAAATTAAATTAATAATATAGGCGGGTCGGGTCCCGGGCCGGGTCTGCCTAAACCCCCGACCCGACCCAGACCCGGCCGGGTAGAGGAATTGAATTCCATTACCCGACCCATACCCGGTTATTTTTACCGAAGCGGGTCCGGGTCTGGACCCGGCGGATTGCCATCCCTCAACGCAGTTTGCACTCTCACATCAAACTCACAAGGCTCAAGGAAGAAAAAAAAAATTATAATCGAGAAGGCTTTATCTGCTGAAGATTTACTTCGCTGCTAAAGAAGGATTTTCTTGGATCACATACGCGTGCTAAAGCCAGCTCTATGTCTCTGCGTTGAAAAAAGGAAAATCACTTCACTTCCATCATCTATATGTTGGGCTTGGGCCCAAGTTGTGCCTTTGTTACTGTCCCACATCGGAAACGACAGGAAGGCATGAGGGTTCCCTCTCCTATATAAGGAGGGCTATACCCTGGATTATAGGCACACCAATACATTAGAAAGTTATTTGTGTTAACAATTAACTCTAGGAAAATTCCCTTTGGGTGAGAGTTTGGGTTAGCGGGTGAAATAACTTTCGGGTCGTTGTTGTCGGGTTTTGGGTGTAGGCGAGCGTAGAAGAATTGTGTGATTGTAATATTCACATAGTGGATTTTCTGCGGCCTTGTTGCCCGGGTGGTTTTTCCCTCTTCGTTAACAGAGGGTTTTCCACGTTAAATCTTTGTGTTGTTATTTTCTCCTGTTTATATTTCCGCGACGAATCTTGGGCGGATTTCGGTACGGCCGAATTTCCCAACAAGTGTTATCAGAGCGAGGTTAAACCTAGTTTGTTCGTGCGGTGGAGATAGCGACGGGTGGAGCTTGAGCGCAGAAGGATTTTCGGCAGACGAGTTACTATTCGGTTTTTGCGAAGTTCTTGTACGCTAATCCACAAGGATGTCCGGGTGTAGGTTTTCAAATCTGGCGAGATTTGATGTGGAGAAGTTCGACGGAAGAATCAATTTTGGCTTGTGGCAAGTGCAAGTCAAGGATGTATTGATTCAGTCGGGGTTACACAAAGCCTTGAAGGGTAAGGAAGTTCCGAAAGGCGATGCTACCAGTAGCACTGAGGAAACAGTTGGGAGCAAATCTGGAATGAGCGATGACGATTGGGAGGAACTGGATTTGAGAGCGGCAAGTGCGATACGACTGTGTCTGTCCAAAAATGTTCTTGCAAACGTGCATGGAATTTCGGCGGCAAAAGCGTTATGGGAGAAGCTTGAGGAGTTGTATCAGACTAAAGGCGTCTCGAATCGGATGTATCTGAAGGAGCAATTACATACATTGCGGATGTCTGAAGGTCAAAGTATTTCAGATCACTTAAGCGTTCTCAATGGAATCGTCTCGGAGCTGGAATCCATTGGAGTGAAGATTGACGATGAGGATCAGGCGTTGAGACTCATCTGGTCTCTTCCACCTTCTTATGAACACATGAAGCCGATCTTGATTCATGGGAAGGAGAAGATTGTATTTTCTGAATTCACTGGTAAACTTCTTGCGGAGGAGAGAAGGCTAGATGGTGGACGGAACAATTCACCGGAAGATCAAGCTTTGTTCGTCAGTGGCGGAAAGAAGAGGAACTCCAAGGGGAAACAAGCTGCGATTTGCTGGACGTGTGGACAATCTGGGCACGTGAAAAGAAATTGTCAGAAAGGTGGAGCAGGTTCGGCAAGCAGCTCCAAGTCGGTAAGTGGAGATACCGAGAAAGACGCTAATTTTGTCTCTCTCTCCACGGATGAGTTTTTCTGAGAGAGACAAGGGCGTCCTTATGGCATGTCGCTAAGTGTCATGAGAGAGGGCGCGTTACTATTAGCGGGTCCACAGTTTACACACGGGCATTGTTTTGGCGTTGATGCAAGGTGTGTGGTGGAAATTTCGTGTCGAGGGCTGATGAACTTCCTGGCAAGCCAAGCGTGGAAGTTGCACCATAGATTTCAGCAAGGTTATTTCGACATGGGCCGAAGAAATGCTTGGATGTGATTCCAACTGGATATGCTTTTATGGTGGAGCATGGTAGCGGAAGCTATGTGGATCTTCGCCAAGTGAAGGTGTCAAGATGGACAAAGTCACAAGGTGGAGATTGTTGGGCTTGGGCCCAAGTTGTGCCTTTGTCACTGTCCCACATCGGAAACGACGGCAAGGCATGAGGGTTCCCTCTCCTATATAAGGAGGACTATACCCTGGATTATAGGCACACCAACACATTAGAAAGTTATTTGTGTTAACAATTAACTCTAGGAAAATTCCCTTTGGGTGAGAGTTTGGGTTAGCGGGTGAAATAACTTTCGGGTCGTTGTTGTCGGGTTTTGGGTGTAGGCGAGCGTAGAAGAATTGTGTGATTGTAATATTCACATAGTGGATTTTCTGCGGCCTTGTTGCCCGGGTGGTTTTTCCCTCTTCGTTAACAGAGGGTTTTCCACGTTAAATCTTTGTGTTGTTATTTTCTCCTGTTTATATTTCCGCGACGGATCTTGGGCGGATTTCGGTACGGCCGAATTTCCCAACACTATAAATAGAGAGAAGGACGAAGAGGTCGAGGATATCAGTACTTTCATCTTTATATTTTTTCTGTTTTATATTAAGAGCGTAGCATAGCTTTGAGATCAATTCTAGCGATAGTGAGTGATAGATGATGATGTGAGAGCATATAGAATTTGACGAGCGAGAAGGGAGTGAGTAGTAGAACAAGAGAGGAAAATATGTTTGCAACTTACGTTTTTGCTACTGTGATTGATATTCTCATTTTCCTTTTATGTTATATATTTTATTTAAATTAAAGATTGAAATCGATTGAGTTAGCTTTCTTTCACATGTTTGTTTGATTATTCAAGTTTATGTCATCACGTCTGGTTACACGAGTGAATCGAGTATTGACAGAGTTGCTGCCTTTTTGCTTTTGGAGATTAGCAAACCGAGGGTCGTAAGTTTTTCTTTATCTGTTTTGATATGTCATTAGCATTTATAAATTTTAACTGCACTTTGACTAATATGCTTAGCGACTATTATTTTATCATTGTTAGTTTCGATATTTTTACGTTGGCTATTGCACTCAAAACCAACAAAAAATCCCCAATTAATAATATTATTATTATCAATATTATTATTAATATTATCTTTATTATTATTATCATTATTATTATTATTATGATCAAATTTAAAATTAGAAATAAATCAACAATTTTCCCTATGGAGACGATCCTCTATACTCATATTTAGTGAATAAGGTTATAAATTTTATTTTTTGCCGTTAACGACGAGACCAGAGTTATATCGTAATACTTATGTTTTGCAAACCGTGTATTTATTAGAGTAGAATGCCCGGTTTTCCAACTTGATTGGATATTTTTTTCTACCGGTAAAGATAATTTATTGGAAATTATATTGAATAAGAGGCATTGTTTTATATTATGCTGATACATTATGTCAAAGTCCTTAGATCATCATAAGCTAAAGAACATGATTATGCATTTTATGGTGATCATGGAAATGTCTTAGGTTGTGATCTTAAATAAGTTCCAAGTTCGATGGGTATTTCAAGACAAGACATTGAATAACCCGGAAAGACTTGCGCATATGTTGCATGCTTGTTAGACGAGGGTGTTACGTTCCATTAGCATTAGTGTGTGGACGCAAATGCATATAAGCAGATGCTTAGGGAACAAGTTCATTGAACATGACCCGATGAAAAATTCTTAAATGGAAATATTTGTCGAATGAGAATTTTCGTGTTGCGATAGTACATGACTAGTCTTCTAACTTGAGGCACGATTGTAGTCTTGTGCGCATTGTGCTTTGCTTAGATTTATCCTTTGATTGCTGGATAATCACAAAAGGGATCTTTTGGGTTTGTATCAGTGTGAATGGAGATTTGTCTGTGGCCAACATTGAATTCGACACTTAGATTAATAATTGAATTTCTTACGTTTTTCATAGTTTATGATTCAAAGACCTTGGCCAAGGCATGATGAAGTGAGATTTATAAAAAAATTATTAACTTGAAATGGAATCATAGTTATTAGATCATTTGTGTTTCGACTATTATTCCATGCCCATGATCTAATCGGGAAATTAATCGTCGAAAGGATTTTACGTGTATGCACTTGCAATTGAAAATGTTTACTCACTATTTCACTAACACTAGGTAATCGCGCTACTTGCTAGGTGTTACCGGGATCAGTGATTCAAGGTTTAATTTAAGTTGATTACAAAGCATTGTAAATTCATTGCTAGTGTTAATCTTGAACGTAAAAGGGTCACACGAGTTTTTGGAGAATGACAATATGAAATTGATATTGCCAATAGTTGGATTAGTCTTTTTAATTCAATTGAATTAAAATATTAAATAATTCGATTATTTAAATAAAAGGAATGGAATAGTCAATAGGATTGATTGTTTGGGCTTAACCTAAATTTGAAGTTAGACTTTAAATTCAAGTTAATACCCAACAAAAAGAAAAAGAAATATGTTTCTCCATCACACGTTAAATACGTTGACTAAGTGTATGACACAGGTTTTCGAACGCATATGCCTTATTATTCTGTTTGAATGTTGAATAATAATAATTAATTTCCTATGATCGGTTTTGACTACTAGTGGAAATTAATGAGAAGAAACGTATGAGTGGTATATGCTATTGTAACTTGCAAATGAAGTAGCCAAGTTAATAAAATTATTCTCGATGTTAATGAGCAAATGTTTTGTTTTGACAAACCGCTACATGCATGTGTGTGTATACATGAAGATGAATCTTTTAGGTGTAAGAGATTCTTTGGAAAGGCATCTTTTGTCATGCGGGAACAAGAGGAATATGCCTGTAATACCCGTAAATTTAATACGGGATTTTGATGTAATTAAATATATAGTTATATGAAATTTATATGATATATGTGTTAGTACTAATTTTGAACGAGTTATTAGCTAAGAGTTTCAAGAAATATTACTTGAATAAATTCGTTTGGGCGATGTTTGCCACATTGAATAAGGCCCAAAATTATCATAAAGGATAAGATTAGCAACCTTACTTAGGCTTTGGTAAAACCCGTCACCACCATCCTGTCCCATCATGTATACATTCGAAAACATGATACTTATCTAAGATATACTCTACAACAAAGATGATAGATAGAAGAAAACCCCAAACGAGGGTAAAGTAGAGCTGAAGGTGTTTAATTGAGAATAAGAAAGTTTGCAACATAGAGAGCTTGGTAATTCAGGGAAGTGACTTTCGAATTAAGGTAAATAAATTTACTTATTAAGTTAGCATACTTTAACTTTGTTTCGTCAGTTTTGTGCTTAGGTATGATTATATATATATATATATATATATATATATTGATTTCTTGGGTCCGAAAAGAGGTTTTCAAAGGTCATCGCGTATAGAAAACCTTAAACTTGTGAGAATCATTTCAGATTCATAAGTATTTAAACCTTTTCGATCGAGTTGGAGAATCGCCGAGCTAAGCACCATAATCGGGCGATTGGGAGCACTCACGTTTCTATGCATGCATGAACTGGGCGAAAGTGAGTTATACTATAATGAATCGGGCGAAACTAATGCTAGGCATGCTCAAATCGGGCGATTTCAAAAGACTCCAAGAATCGGGCGATTTAGGGCAGAATAGAACTCGGCGATTTGATGAGCACTCGATCGAAGGAATAGAGTTACATGGAGTTTCGGCCGATTTGTAGACCTCAAATCGGGCGATTTGGTGGTCGGCGAAACCAAACCTTAAGCTTGACCAAATCGAGCGACTAAGAAAGCCATCAATCGGGCGATTACACTTTAGAAAGACCACGGCGAAACCAGATTTTTATGACCAATCGAGCGATTCCAGGCATACACAAATCGAGCGAAACTAGTTGCCATGCAAGCTACAATCGGGCGATTTGATGACTTAATAAACTCGGCGAAACTAGGTTCTAAATATGATAAATCGGGCGATACTATTGTTTGACTGAATATTATATTGACATTTACCCGACTTTGACTAACAATGGAATAAACATTCAGGCGATTTAGGTCATCCCAAACCTATGATATTTTAATAACTTCTGATAGAATTATTTTAGATTGTATGGTTCGAGGGTTGATTAAGATACTAACAATATTTATTATATTTAGAAAATCAATATATAGGGACTACACCAGACATCTTATTTGGCGATAGCGAGAGGACAGGTAGGTGGATCATCCATCTACAATACGTAAACACATATGTGATTTATGTGTCTTCATATGATTCGATGATTTTGGTGATTTACGTGACTTACGTGATTTACATGTTTTACCTGTTTCCGTACGTTTTATATAAATCATGTTTTATGAGATTTTATGTATATGCATGGCACATGCATATCACGTCAGGGCGAGAGAGGGTTGTACCGTAGTGAGACGGTGACGATTTGAGATATTGACGTACGGGGTAGAATGAGATGTGGTGAGGTGTGACTCTTAGAAGAGTCGAGGTTGGGCTCACTGGGCACCTGGCGGAGACAGGCGTGATCGATCTGTCTACTCGGGCGTGATCGTTCCGAGGTGCATACCGCCGGATGAGATTTTGGTGCGACCTGATAGGAGGCCATTGGCGTGATCGTCCATTGCACTATCAGTGTATGCTTTGGTGCGGAGCGACCCGGTTGGAGGCCATTGGCGTGATCGTCCAGTGCACTACCAGGGTAGGCCGCCGTGAGACTTGGGGGGTGGCCTCCCAGTAGTCTATTGCCCGCGAAGGTGTCGAGCCTAACCTAGGGCCCTGTGTTGTGTGAAATAGGAATGTGGGAAAAGAAAGAGTGTGCATTGATATGTGAGATATTGGGAATTGGGATTGAGTGCACACTTGCATACATGCATTTCATTCACCTACTGGGCAAATCGCTCAGTGTTTACGTGTTGTAGGTACTGAGTCTGACGCTGATACGCGTCAGAACTGAGGCGGCTAGTGGCGGTGCTCCACGGACTTTTGAGGGCGGGGCGGTACATGGATGAAGACCCGTGGAGCGGCGTTAGGGCTTTTTGTTCTTTTGATATTTCGGGGCTTTGGCCCATGTATAGTGAAGACGATGTAGACAAATTTTTATGGTAATGTATATTATTTTAGGAAAAAGTTTTAATTAGACGGGCCTTCGGCGGCTTACGTTGCGGAAATCCGCCACTAATCTTAATTAGAAAAGGAGGGTCGCCACAGGTGGTATCAGAGCGTAGGCTCTGGATTCTGCAGACTGTCCATGTACTACTTCTCAAAAGCTTGGAGAACCAGTCTGGCCTGTAAGTGCAATATTTGATTTTGTGATTATGTGATGTTTGATATGTGTTTTATGTGAATAATTGTATAACTAGTTAAAAATACCAAGGACACGTAGAGATGTTTGCGAATCTAGTCGTAAGGCGGGATCTGAATTCCCACCGAATGAGGACCGACCGCTCTACCATCCATCAATTAACTGATCTGATCCGACGACAGTCAGATCAGATTAACGACCTCAGTCACCGTCAAGGTTCCTCGGAACGTCATGCATCCCCGGGGATAGAATGTGTAGAAGCTGCCGGGGAGAGGTTCCGAAGGTTAAACCCCCCTTCGTTCGAGGAGGCAACCGATCCTACCTATGCGGAGGATTGGCTCAGAACAATAGAGAATATGTTCCGAGTTAGTCCTCTGCCTAATACTGAGAAGGTGACTTGTGCCACCTTCATGCTACGTGGGAGCGCGGGCTACTGGTGGGACACCATCCAGGTGCTCGAGGACCCCACTATGATGACTTGGGAAAGGTTCAAAACGCTTTTCCGGAGAGAGTATTTTACCGCGCCAGACAGAGTGCAAAAGCTAAACGAATTCATCAACCTTAGACAAGGAGGGATGTCAGTGGGAGACTACATCCGCAAATTTGAGCAACTCTCTAGGTTTGCGCCACATATCGTGGCCTCTGACGAGCTGAAGATTGAACGTTTCCTGGAGGGTCTTAAACCCGAGATCTTCCGGAGCGTGAGTATGTACGATACGGAAGGGAAAACTTACGGTCGTATCGCTGAACGAGCAATCTTAGCTGAGCAGGCAGAGAGTAGAGTCACAAAGGCACAAGACGCCAAACGGAGAACAGAAGGACAATAGGGAGGAGGGAACCAAAAGCGCACGTTCTTTGGTAAGAATCTGAACAATCGCGGGAATCGACCGGGCCAGCAGAACTGGAGGCCAAGGCCACACCAGAGGCCGTTTAATATTCCAAACAGACCCCCAAATGTTGGATCTCAATGTCGACAATGCGGACGCTATCACTCCAGTGCGTGTTATGGACCAAGACCAAACCCGACCCCACAATGTTTCCGATGTGGGAAGATCGGACACTATGGTAGGAACTGCAACGAGAATGTGCCTCAAGTTCCGAATCGACCGTTGATTCGACCCCCTCCCGTGCCAGCACGAGTTTTTACTCTGACAAATGAGGAGACCGAAGCGAATCCTTCGGTAGTAACGGGTACGTTGACTATCTATAACGTGCCCATTCCTGTATTAATTGATTATGGGGCCAGACATTCGTTCGCATCGGCCAAGTATGTGGAAAATATGGGAGTCTCTCCTACCTTATCTGAGTGCAATTATGTGGTTACCTTACCAGATGGCGATCCAACGCGCTCTAACCAAGTGCTGGAAGGATGCTCCGTGAACATTGAAGGTAGAAATTTGAGCGTCGACCTGATTGTGATCCCAATGAACGACTACGATGTCATCTTTGGGATGGATTGGCTGTCAAGATATGGAACCATCATAGATTGTAACAAGAAGGTCGTAAAATCCAACTGCCCGAAGAAGAGATGTTCACTTTTTCGGGTAAAGCCAATTCGAATCTGATAGGGGTAGAATATCGAGCACGCCAGAAAAGAGTAATGCTTTCTTAATAATACTCCGAGTTGCAATACTTAGCATATTGCAACTCAGAGTAGGGGGACTGGATGATAGGGGTGACCTTCGATCCAGCATTCCTCCTAACCTAACAACCTGCAGAGAGTAATTTTCAGCTCCACGATGTAGGTAGAACCCCAAGCACGCCGGGAATAAAGAAAAAGACTAGGTCAGAGCTTCTGCCAGAGGTGAGGTACAAAGATGATATTTGGAGAAGCTACGGAGATATTCCGGAGAGCTACGGAGCTATGCAGAGGGGATAAAAGGAAGCAGTCAGGAAAGCTAAGGAAGCGTCCGGGGCACCTGACGAGGGAGAGTAGTACGAAGCCTTAGCCGCGCCTACAATATAAATAGGGGCTTTTATCCATTTTACACCATCTTCCACACGCCCCACACACACTAACACACCAAGAACACACATAGATACTCTCTCTCCATCTCTTTATCTTCTCTTAGGCCTTTAGTGTTTGGAATCACTTGTAAACATGAGGAAATGCGAGATTGAGTGTGTAATCTTATCCCAGTAATAGTGAATATTCTCCGGCGGCACGTGGACGTAGGATTCACCCGAATCCGAACCACGTAAATCGTTGTTCTTTCCTTTTTCTGTCCTTTTTCGTATATTCCATCCACGATTTCATCCGTTTCGGCCCTCACCTTCATTTCCCGGACCATAAATCTTGTTGATCGGGGTCGTAACCCGCATCAAATGGCGCCGTCTGTGGGAGCGAGGGTTTGGAACGTGAGATATGGAGTCGTGGCTTGGATTAAACGACTGTTTTTGGAAGATTTCTGGGCTGTCGTTCTTGAGTTTTCTTCGATGGCATTTCGTCAAACACTTGCGGGGCGAAAGTTTGCCTAGCCATGAGCACGGCCATCGGCACCTCGGCCTTGCTGTCAGCGACCATTCCATCACCCATACTGTCCAGCCATCATCGAGGTGCCACTGTACAGCCCTCGCCGCAGCTGGCCCTCCGTAAGACGCTATCGCATTTACCTCATATGTCTGAGGAAGCCGTCGCCGTCCTATCCGTTATCCTTCTCGCCACCATCGAATCACCACTGTCCAAGGAAGCTCCATCGTAGCCACGACTGTCGATGACCTCGGCCCACCTTCTTCGGCGACTTCCGCTGAAGCCTACGCCACGTCGTCACCCATATGTGTGACAGCAAACAACAACGGCCCTTGGACAAAGTCCCAACGTCGAACAAAGTCCCAACAACGTCGGATTCAATAACCAGGAAAATCGACACCCACTCTCCGAAATTGGAGTCGCCCATGGCCGGAATCTCGTATTGAAGTCCTTCTCTAACCACGCGCTGTCGAGCCAGCCTTGCCGCTAACCTTAATCTGCATTTGTTGCCGAAAGAAGAAAGTTGCAGGGGAAGTGCACTCACGGCCTGCGATACGGCCGACGCAATCTCAAAAGACGCCAGAAACGATGCCGCGCCTAGAGGACAACAGTCGTGGCCGCCGCTCCGGTCGCCGTCGACGTCCTCGTCGGAGACTGCTCTTCGGGTCAGGTTGTAAGTTTCCTAACATTTGGGGTGTTAAGTTAAATTATAGAAATGATGGGGTCAATTCTGTTATTTTTCTTGGGACCAAATGCTGTGAAGTTTAAAATCTGGGGGCAAATGAGAATTTTGATAATATTTGGGAGCGTCCAGTTATTTTATCTAGGGTTTCTGATGGGCTTGGGCCCTTAGAATTATTTTTTTGGGTATATATTTAATTTGGTGAGTGTCTTAAATAAATTGTTTGGGCTTTTAGGTTTGATGGACTTTTAAATATTTGGGTTACTAATATTATTTTGTTGGGCTTAATTAATTATCCTCCATCATTGGAATTATTTTAGTTAGTTTCTGAATATAATTATTTTGGGGTTATTGAGATTAATTATTATAGCTTGCTGGAATTAATTATTTCGGATTGATAAAATAAATTAAATACGAGGTTATTTAGATTCGTTGGATTTAGATGAGTTGGGCTTGATCTATTAGGCTCTTAAATTAATTATTTGGGCTAGAATATTTGGATTGCTGGAATTACTGTCATTGGGCCGCTGGCCCAGTAGGTCTCCATCAGGACTCCCTAAAGGTACAGCCTAGGACAGACAATTGCAAACATACTATTGTCAGACCGACATACCCTCCGTCTGACCATAATGTTCCCCAATCTGCACCCTCTTTGTGTCCCTGGTCGGCTGTAAACAGTCCCGTTCTTTTCAACGCCCTAATGTCAATATTAGCTTTCCTACTTAGCAACTTACCTGACAGCTTTCTTACTTAGCTATAGACCCCCAGTTTAGCCACCCCAATCTCGAAATTTAACCTTCCTAGATCACCAGATTAGGGAGAGCGTCGGGCTATGTGCTAGAACTTAGGTGTATATGCTTATTTCTAACCTGCCGTAACGCACTATTTCCACTATGCAGTTACTAAATAATATGTTATCATTATTTTTATCTCACGACGCTCATTGCGTCTCGTGCGTTGGAGTTGCCTGTGGTCTGTCTTTGCAGATTTGGCAGGTATGACGGTCCAGCTCTCCGCTGGCAACAGAAGCCGTAAGCCCTGGCTTAGATCCAGGCTGCCAGCGAAGCCTATAAGCTCTGGCTTAGATGCAGGCTGGACATGAAGCCTCTAAGCTCCGACGTAGCCCCGGATGGAAAACGAGGCCATAAATCCTAGCTCCGGTGCTAGTAAAAAGAAGCCTATAGGCCCTGGATTAAACCCAGGCTGGAAACGAAGTCCATAAGCCCTGGCTGGAAGCAAAGCTCTAAGCCCTGGCTCAAATCCAGGCTGGAAGATATGCCCCAGCCCCAGATCACTACGGGTTAACTGGTTGGCTATGTAAGACGTTCCCAAGTTTCGGATTACTCCGGACTAGGACGCTTGTTGGCACGCAAAACAAGAAATACGCCCAAGTTTTGGATTACTCCGGACTAGGATGCTTGTTAGCGATATGCCCCAGCCCCGGATCAGTCCGGATTAACTGGTTGGCTACGTAAGACGTGCCCAAGTTTCGGATTACTCCGGAATAGGACGCTTGTTGGCACGCAAAACGGAAAATATGCCCAGGTTTCGGATTACTCCGGACTAGGATGCCTGTTGGCGCTTGAAATGAAAAATATGCCCAGGTTTCGGATTACTCTGGACTAGGATGCCTGTTGGCGCTTGAAATGAAAAATATGCCCAGGTTTCGGATTACTCCGAAGTAGGATGTCTGTTGGCGCTTGAAACGAAAAATATGCCCAGGTTCCGGATTACTCCGAACTAGGATGCCTGTTGGCGCGTGAAATGAAAAATATGCCCAGGTTTCGGATTACTCCGGACTAGGATGCCTGTTGGCGCTTGAGGCGAAACGTATGCCCAGGTTTCGGATTACTCCGGACTAGGATACCTGTTGGCGATCGAAACAAAAAACACGCCCCAGCCCTGGATCACCCTAGGTACGAGAGAGAGCTCCTAAGCTCCAACTCAACCCGAAATGGGATAGAACCAGCCAATGCTGGCTGAGAGCTCCTAAGCTCCAACTCAACCCGAAATGGGATATGCCCAAGACAATGCTTGAGGGCTGCGCGGATGGCTCGCCTGCGCAGAATGCGCCCGCACAGATGTGCCCCGGCTCCAAGTTACCCTGGATCAATGCCTGCTAAACCCGAACTGGGATACGCCCTTGCTGGCTTTACGAAAAAATGCCTCTCGGCCCCGGATGTCCCGGAGAAACCTTGCTGGCTCTAGATCCTTCCAGATACGAGAGAAAGATCCTAGGTTCCGACTTACCCCAAACGGAAGATAGAACCAGCCAATGCCGGCCTCGCACAAGGCGGAAAGGTTCACCGGCGTGCTACGGACCTGATGGAAGGTGAAAACAAGGGGTGTCGGATATAGCCTACCCAGGAGTAGGTGTGGGCGTTCGGGTTCGGGTATTCGGGTAGTTCGGGTCGGGTAGTTCGGGTTATTTGTCGGGTATCGGGTTACCCGATACCCGATAATTATTAATCGGGTCGGGTATCGGGTAGTAGTTTACTACCTTATCGGGTTATTCGGGTACCCGATATATTAATTTGTTAAAAAATATTAGTTTTGTACATAACATTAAAAATATATAATTACATATATCAATATCTAACTTGAGTGATGTTAAAGTTTTAAATAATATTTCGACTAAGTTCTTATTTTAATTGTATAATTAACAAGTGATATATCAATGCACATATTAATATTTAAAATATATACTCAAAATTTTATAAATAAACATATAAAGATATCTATGTATTATATTTATTGAAAACAAAATATCCAAATATTGTAAGTGATATTAATATATAACATGGATATTTTAATTTGTATATTGAATTATAATATTTTAGTCATATCCAATTAAAAAATCGGGTACCCGACTACCCGACGTCGGGTACCCGAACCCGATATATACCCGACAATCGGGTACTCGCTGTAAATCGGGTCGGGTTCGGGTAGTGAAAATCTTAACCCGGACCCGAATTAAACGATACCCGACTACCCGACCCGATGCCCACCCCTACCCAGGATTCTCCCAGGTACATGTTTCCATTCGCCCATAACCTCTCGGTTGAAAGTTTTGAATGCAAATGCGGTAGGAAGTTGAGAAGAGAGTACATTGGGAGCAGGTTCTCCCATGAGCAAACATTCATAGTACTGGAGCCTACGAAGAAGGTCTGACGCATACTACCAAAGTATAATGATGGGAAAATTGAGGTTGGCGAACGAGGAGATACACTCTTCTCATACTTCGAATGCGCTGATAAACATCAGCAAAATTTGAAGTAGGGGGAGTGGTGAGTGGTAGCAGTACAGGTCCCCGCATTGACAGAGAGGCGGGCCACAAATACGTAAGGGAAAACGTTCCGGGGATGAAGATTGGCTCCAGGTGGAAAGCTTAGCTGGTAGCCTACAGACCTGGCGATGACGAGCCCCCAACCTATAAAAAAGAAAGCAAGGGGCGCTGGGTTCAACCTATACAAACATCTCTCAGCGTGTAGGGGAAGGATGGAGGTCAGCCAATAAGGAGACATACTCTTCACTTACTTCGAATGTGCTGACAAGCATCAGCACAATTCGAAGTAGGGGGAGTGGAGAGTGGTAGTAGTACAGGTCCGGATATTAACAGCAAAGCGGGCCCAGAATACTTAGGAAGAAAAATTCTTCCAAAATGAGGTAAAGGCACGAGCAAAATGCAAAGAAAACATGCCACGAAGCGTCCAAGACCTGACTCAACGTCCAGACTGGAAACAAGGCCCAAAGGCCCTAGCCTATCCCCAGGTGGGAGCCTCCCCAGTCAGTCTGCGAACCTTATAATGACGGGCATCCAATCCATGAAAATGAAAAGTATCATGCCCGACTTAGGCAGATATCGTTCAGGCCGGAGGAGCATAGCTGCCACCACTACATCCAGGGTTGAAACTGGCTCTCGTCCAGCAGCAGAACCACCCAAGAAGTAGTGCCGCATGAGAGGTTGAGGGATATTTTCGGTAGAGCTGTGTTCCCTCTAGCCTGCCTGCAGAACGCCCTTCCCGGCGCATTGACTCGAGTCACTTTGCACTTCCTTCGCCACCTCAGCATCGAAGGCTCGCTTCAGATCAGCCCTCGTACCCCTCTCCCTCTCTGCCAACAAACCCTGAGTCTTGAGGTCGGTGAGTTGTTGTTGCCCCTCGACGAGCCGGTTCAGAGTAGTTGCGAGGTCATTCCCCTTAGCAGCAAGAATAGCTGTATTCTGCTCATTCGGCTGGCGTAACTTTTGCGGGGCTAGGTCCTAAAGATAGGTTGCCAGAAGCCAGTGCAGAACTCCCAACTCCAGATGGACAGCATAGTCAATAACCTACGGACCTGGTGAAGACAAGCCCCCAACTCGTAGAAACGAGAGCGATAAACACCAAGTCTAGCCTCGGCGGACATCTTCCAGGTATACGTTTGAATCTGCCAATAACCTTTCAGGTGAATGTTGGGATATGATTGCATCAGGATGTCAGAAGGAAAGTGCATGAGGAGCGATGTCGCCTTAGCTGGAGACGAATATCATAAGCCCTGGCCTAGCCCAGGCGGAAACTTTTCAGCGTCTACTATAGATCTACAGATCCACCGATGACAAGTCTTAAGACTATAAACAGAAGGCAGTAAGTAAGCCCTAACCTGTCCAGGTCGCCAGAAGCCGACACAGATCTACCAGCTCCCGCACCATGAAATGAGGGTGCAAAAAGGAGAGCAGATAGCTAATAGGGTAGCTAGCACGACGCAAGTACCATTAACGTCACCCGTTGCCCAAAGACCCAACCTAACCGTTGGGATATCTATATAAGTCCAGCTCAGGGCTGGCACGTAAATGCCCAACCTAACTGTTGGGATATCTATCTAAGTCCAGCTCTGTGCTGGCACCGGAAGACCCAGCCTAACTGTTGGGATATCTAAGTCCAGCTCCGTGCTGGCATAGGAAATCCAACCTAACTGTTGGGATATCCAAGTCCAGCTCTGCGCTGGCACCAGAAGACCCAACCTAACTGTTGGGATATCTAAATCCAGCTCCGCGCTGGCATAGAAAACCCAACCTAACTGTTGGGATATCCAAGTCCAGCTCTGCGCTGGCACCAGAAGACCCAACCTAACTGTTGGAATATCTAAATCCAGCCGCGCTGGCATAGAAAACCTAATCTATCTGGATTGGGATATCTAAGTCCAGCTCCGCGCTGGCACCTGAATACCCAACCTACGTGTTTGGGATATCTAAGTCCAGCTCCGTGCTGGCACGGGAAGGCCTATACAATCTGTTTGGGTTATCTAGGTCCAGCTCCGTGCTGGCACTCAAAGACTCAATCTATCTGGATTGGGATATCTAAGTTCAGCTCCGTGCTGCCGCATAAAGACCCAACCTATCTGTTGGGATATCTAAATCTCACTCCGTGCTGGCACACGAAGGCCTGATTATCTGTTTGGGTATCTAAGTCTAATTCTGCTCCGGCGTTTAAGATCAGACCTAATTCATCGGAACACCTAAGTCCAGCTCCAATCTGGCAGACAGCGTTCGACCCAGTGTCCCTAAAGCATCGGCCTGACCTGCTCGCTGAAGCTTGGGTACAGGAAAGCTGGCCCGAGAAAGCCTCAAGGCTAGCTCAGATAAATACGAAGGGACTATGGAGAGCTAGAAGTTGGGACAGGATTCCCCGCAAACGAAGGCAGATAGTTACGTCGCATTGACTTCATTCAGGATGAAATCCAGATCCCTCTGAGCAATTTGCAGCCTTGCGCTCGATGAGCTGCCCATGTTCTGCCACAGGCTTGCTGGCTCATACTTCAACCGCCTGATCGTGGCATCCCTATGCTTCAACAGCTCGGTTAGCTCCCTTGAGACGAGCCACGACTAAGGAATTGGCCAACAGAGCGGACATCTAACTTATCAAGGGAGACGGAAAAAGTCCACAGCATGGTGACCCACCTCCCACGCTAACATACGGAGACCTAGTTTTGGGAGCAGGAGTTCTACATCAGCTCTCCTTTGACAAAGAGACCTGGCCTATATGATCAGGTGTCCAATTTCGAGCCGACGAACAAAGACCTGATCGTCTTATCAGGACCCATGGATTTCCAGGTTAGTTCTCCAAATTCCAGGCCAGTCCTCGCTCACAAGTGGTACAACGATCAGCATCATGGCTTCACCCTAGCGAGGGAAAACCTGATCTACCCTGATGGACAATGTCGAGCTCTCTGCTGACCCCATCCACCTATTTGGGATTTCTAAGCTGGCTCCGTGCTGCCATGGAGCCTATTCATCTATTCAAGGTCCCTAAGTCTGGCTCCAGGCTGGCAAGCAAAAATCCGGCACACCCCGTCCGGACGTTTTAAGTCCAGATCTAACTGAGAGATGAGACTTGATTTATCTAGTCCAATTGTCTGAAGCCAGCTCTCCGACCGACTCATAAAGACCTGATCTATATGATCAGGATTTTCAAGTGCAGCTTTCTGCTAGTGAAGGGGACTTGATCTACTAGGATTTCCAAAATCAGCTTTCCATCAACAGGTGAAGTCCTAAGCTGTTTGGGACTTCTTGGGCAACGGAAAGAAATGGCGATTTATCAGTATGGTACGTCGGGATCAAGAGCGGTCAAAATTTGGACCTAATTGTAAACTGAAGCAAGGAGGGGAGGACAACGTGCTCTTAAAGTACTTTGAAATGTGTTACTACGTTGAACAAAATTCAGAGTGGGGGACTGGTTGATAGGGGTAGAATATCGAGCGCGCCAGAAAGGAGTAATGCTTTTTTAATAATACTCCGAGTTGCAATACTTAGCATATTGCAACTCAGAGTAGGGGGACTGGATGATAGGGGAGACCTTAGATCCAGCATTCCTCCTAACCTAACAACCTACAGAGAGTAATTTTCAGCTCCGGACGTTGTAGGTAGAACCCCAAGCACGCCGGGAATAAAGAAAAAGACTAGGTCAGAGCTTCTGCCAGAGGTGAGGTACAAAGATGATATTTGGAGAAGCTAAGGAGATATTCCGGAGAGCTACGGAGCTATGCAGAGGGGATAAAAGGAAGCAGTCAGGAGAGCTAAGGAAGCGTCCGGGGGACCTGACGAGGGAGAGTAGTACGAAGCCCTAGCCACGCCTACAATATAAATAGGGGCTTTTATCCATTTTACACCATCTTCCACACGCCCCACACATACTAACACACCAAGAACACACATAGATACTCTCTCTCCGTCTCTTTATCTTCTCTTAGCCTTTAGTGTTTGGAATCACTTGTAAACATGAGGGAATGCGAGATTGGGTGTGTAATCTTATCCCAGTAATAGTGAATATTCTCCGGCGGCCCGTGGACGTAGGATTCACCCGAATCTGAACCACGTAAATCGTTGTCTCTTTCCTTTTTCTGTCCTTTTTGGTATATTCCATCCACGATTTCATCCGTTTCGGCCCTCACCTTCATTTCCCGGACCATAAATCTTGTTGATCGGGGTCGTAACCCGCATCAGAATTGTATTCCACGAATTTTCGCTTTGAAGGCTCAACGACTTTTGAGGTCAGGTTGTGAGTCTTACCTTGTGTATGCGATGAAGGCGGAGGAATTACCTCAGCCAGAACTGAAAAACGTGCCGATAGTTAATGAGTATGCTGATGTATTTCTCGATGATCTCCCGGGGTTACCCCCTGATCGAGAAATACAGTTTACCATAGATTTGATACCGGGGTCTGCCACAATTTCTAAAGCTCCTTATCGCCTAGAGCCGAACGAACTGAAAGAATTAAAAGAACAGTTGGAGGACTTGTTGCAGAAAGGGTTTATTCAACCCAGCTTTTCACCATGGGGAGCGCCAGTTCTATTCGTACGGAAGAAGAATGGGTCTATGAGGCTATGCATCGACTATAGAGAGCTGAATAATATCACCATTAAGAATAAGTATCCGTTGCCGAGAATCGATGATCTATTCGACCAACTACAGGGTGCTACGGTATTCTCGAAAATTGATCTCCGTTCGGGATACCATCAGCTAAAGATCAGGGAGACAGATGTTCCTAAAACAGCATTCAGTACGAGGTACGGCCATTACGAGTTTTTGGTCATGCCCTTCGGACTGACAAATGCCCAAGCTGCATTTATGGATCTTATGAATCGAGTCTTTAAAGACTATCTTGATCGCTTTATGATCGTCTTCATTGACGATATTCTGATCTATTCTAAGACGAAGGAAGAACACGAGAATCATTTACGAATCATCTTAGGAATCCTGCGAAAGAAACAACTCTACGCCAAATTCAAGAAATGTGAATTTTGGCTCAAGCAAGTAGCTTTCTTGGGACACGTGATTTCTGGGAACGGAATCTCGGTGGACCCGAGTAAGATAGAGGCTGTCAACAATTGGCCACGACCGACTACTCCGGCCGAGGTTCGAAGTTTCCTAGGGCTTGCCGGATATTACCGTAAGTTCATAGCTGACTTCTCTAGCATCGCCTCGACACTGACGAACTTGACCAGGAATAACGTACCTTTCAAGTGGTCTGAAGCGTACGAACAAAGTTTCCAAGAACCGAAGAAGCGACTCACTTCTGCTCCCATCATTACAATACCATCGGGAACAGGAGGATTCTCAGTATATAGCGACGCCTCGAAGAATGGCTGTAACGACCCTCACATTCTAACAAATATTTTGGCGGATTTTCGCAACGTAAGTCGCGGAAGACCCGTATAAAAACTTTTTTTAAAAATAAAATATACTAAAATAAAATCATCTACGTAGTCGTAAATTTACACAGTCGTAGCCCTAAAATATCAAAATATTAAAAATCATAACATCACTCCACAGGTCGCATCCATGTACCGCCCTGCCTCAAAAGTCCGTGGAGTCACCGCCATCAGCCCTCCTAGTCGCGACGCGTATCAACGCCGGACTCCTATGTACCTACAACACGTAAACTGAGCTCCTTGCCCAGTAGATGAAACATGCATGTATGCAACGTGCACTCAACTCCATACCCAAACACCTCACAAATGCACGCTCGACTCAACTCTACTCATCCCAACACCAGTACCTCTCAACATCTCACATGACTCGACACTTAGTACGTTTCAAATACCACGCTCAGGTCTCGTTAGAATGGGTTCCCACTCAGGTCACGTTAGAATGGAATATCCCACGCAGGTCTCGTTAGAGCGGGTGGACTACTCAGGTCTCGTTAGAGTCGCATATCCCACTCAGGTCTCGTTAGAGCGGATAAGCTACTCAGGTCTCGTTAGAGTTGCCCTATACTCGAAATGTCCTATAATGTCTCAACACATCCCGTCTCTCGACTCCTCGTACGCTCGGGCGGCCAACTCAGGTCACGTTAGAGTTAGCTCTCACCCAACGCTCGGGCGGCCAACTCAGGTCCTGTTAGAGTGGCACTCACCCAAATGTTCCCCTCTACCCAACATAATAACCTACACCTCCCGTCGACATCCCAAATGTTGCCGCTCCGCACGGTACTCGACTCCCTCGCACTGACATGGTATGCAAATGCAATGTTCATAACAAATATATATAATGCAAAAGTATTTAACACATGTAAACCACGTAAATCAATAAACAACATAATCATGTAAGCACATAAATATCACTTAATAATTCACATAATGTTTACGTGCGGTAGGTGAGTTTCACCTACCTTTCCTCCGTAGCTTTGAGCTTATATTCTACACTTGAGGTTGCTATATCTGTTGGAAATTTCAAAACATGTTCTTCGTTCACCAAGAAAATACAGCAATCCTATTTTTGCGACAGAAACTTCTAAATTACATTGAAAATGCTAGGAACATCGGATTGGGATGATTCCAGCAGCCATAGGAAGCTGGGAGGATTAGATTTCAGTAGAAATAAACCTCATATCAGCGGAGCAGTTTAAAGAGGTGAAGTAGACAAATGCGGGTACAGCTGAATAAAAATTTCTGTTCAGCGGCATGAGCTTTAAAATTTCGTAACAAATCACACGGACATCCGATCGATCTAATTCAAGTGGCTATGGAAACCTGATGATCTTAGCTTTCAAGAGAAACAGGTTTCGAAGGAATCAAAGCACTATAACTAGGTCAAATGTTTTGAAAACAAAAGCTGCACACAGATCCAGTTTTTAGAAGGTCCTGAACTTGCATTAGAAAGTCAACGCCTCATAATCGATCCTAGAGATATCAGATCGACCTGATTCAAGTGGCTGTGGAAAGCTTAAGAACTTGGCTTTCAAACTGAACAAGATTCGAATGAACCGGAGCACAATAACTTGGTCAACTTCGTTTAATACTAAATCTGCGCAAGGATCTAAACAGACAGAATTTCTGTTTCCTGCTGTCACTTTAGAAATTCATAAAAAAATCGAAAACTGATCCGATCGGGTCGATTCAAACTGATCTGGAAACCTGAAGAAGTTGGATTTCAAAAGAACTTGGTTTCGACAAAATCCAAATATGATAGCTAGGTCAAATTCACCAAAACGACAACTGCGCGAATTGGACTATCAAGAACCGATCATAAAAAAGAAATAGAAACAGCTTAGGTTGTTAATTACCTCAAGAGCACTTAACTGAGACAAGAACACGCACAAAATCAAGCTTAGGAGGTTCTAGTTGCTTGCATCTTTCTGTTCCTTTGCTCACTCGTTGACTTGCATTGTTCATTCGTTAATGATGGTTAAAGGAAAACTAAGATATATATCAATATGTTAGGTCATGTGAGGAAGACAAGTGGAGTAAGTGGCGGTTCTTTTTGCCTTTTGACCAAGTAACATTCGTCTTTTAGATCTTTGTTTCTTCTTTGCTTTGTTTTGCTTTCCTTTTCGTGTTTTTTTTTTTTCCTCACGTGTGGTTGTTAATAATTGTTTTTACAAGACTAGCCAAGAAGAGGTGAAGTCCACACGTGTAATTCCCTTACTACAAAGCAACCTTCCATCCTTATCTTAAGTTGTTGGGCCATGGAAAATTATCTATTTGGGCCTTATCATTCTTCTTCATTTGGGCTTTTGACCCATGATCTCTATTTACTTCCATTAATTTAATTTAGTTTATTTTTTTTATTCTATAATTTATATTTCTCACCCAAAGTTTTAGATTAATATTTCGAAACTTCAAAATTAAAGATTTACACTGCTAAATTACATCAAACCCCGCATTAAATTTTACGGGTATTACAATGGCCTAGGATGCGTGTTGATGCAGAACAGTAAGGTAATTGCGTACGCCTCCCGACAATTGAAAGAATACGAGAAGAATTACCCGACCCATGACCTGGAATTAGCAGCAGTTGTTTTCGCCCTGAAGATTTGGAGGCATTACCTTTACAGAGAAAGGTGCGAGATTTTTACCGACCAAAAAAGTTTGAAGTACTTCTTCACCCGGAAGGAGTTAAACATGCGACAACGACGATGGCTGGAGCTCGTAAAAGACTACGATTGCGTTATTAACTATCATCCGGGTAAAGCAAATGTAGTCGCAGATGCGCTGAGTCGAAAGGCGATGAGCGCAGAATTGCACAGGATTGGAGTGGAGATGGTTGACTTAGGTGAAGTCGAAATGAGACTAGCAACACTAACTCTTCAGCCTACGTTACTAGAACAAATCAGGAAAGCACAAGAAGGGGATGAATTTTATGTAAAGATGAAAAACGCGCTACCTGAGGACTTCGAAACCCGAGAAGATGGAACATTACTATACAAGAATCGACTGTACGTACCCAACTATGAAGAATTACGACGAACGATAATGACAGAAGCACACGCTACAACGTACTTAGTGCACCCGAGCTCGACCAAGATGTACCAAGATTTGCGGATCACGTATTGGTGGCCGGGAATGAAGAAGGACATCGCCACATTCGTAAATAGGTGTATGACTTGCCAACTGATCAAAGCTGAACACCAGCGACCAGCTGGAACTCTGCAGCCTTTACCAGTTCCTGATTGGAAATGGGACCATATCACGATGGACTTCGTCGTTGGTTTGCCTAATACGATGAAAGGCCACGATGCCATTTGGGTGAGTGTAGATCGCCTAACCAAATCAGCCCATTTCATTCCTATCAGCTCTACTTTTTCCATGGAACGGTATGCTGAACTGTATATTTAGGAAATTGTTCGACTCCATGGAATTCCAATTTCCATCGTCTCGGATCGAGATTCGAGATTCCTATCCAACTTTTGACAGAGCTTATAGAAAGCGATGGGAACTAAGCTCTCGTTCAGCACTGCATATCATCCCCAGACCGATGGGCAGTCTGAACGAACAATCCAAACCCTTGTGGATATGTTGCGAGCCTGTGTACTAGACTTCAAGGGAAACTGGAGCAAGTATCTACCATTAATCGGGTTTTCTTACAATAATAGCTTCCACGCTACCATCGGAATGGCGCCATACGAGGCTTTATATGGGAAAAAATGCCGATCCCCAGTCCACTGGGACGAAATAGGTGAACAAACACTGTTGGGACCTGAAATGATTCGCGAAACAACAGAAGTCGTGACGAAAATTCGAGAACGGATGCGAACCGCTCAGAGTCGACAAAAGAGTTATGCAGACAATCGACGACGACCTCTGGAGTTTGCAGAAGACGATCAAGTATTTCTAAAGATCTCCCCAATGAAAGGCGTGAAGCGTTTCGGACGAAAGGGCAAACTAAGCCCCAGATACATAGGCCCATTCAGAATCATCAAACGGGTGGGCGAAGTCGTATATCAACTAGAGTTGCCAGCTTCCCTATCGCAAGTTCATGACGTATTTCACATATCAACATTATGAAAGTACGTCGCGGACCCGAGCCACGTTATTCAGAACGAACTTCTTTATCAACAGCTGAAGCCTGACTTGAGTTACGAATAGAAGCCTGTAGAAATTTTGATGTACGAGATGAAACAGCTCCGGAATAAAACTATTCCGTTAGTTAAAGTTTTGTGGAGGAATCAATTAATTGAGGAAGCCACGTGGGAGCGTGAGGACGATATGAGAATTCGTTATCCCGAGTTATTCCAGTCGGCGTAATTTCGGAGACGAAATTCTTTTAAGAGGGGGGGGATGTAATACCCGTAAATTTAATACGGGATTTTGATGTAATTAAATATATAGTTATATGAAATTAATATGATATATGTTTTAGTACTAATTTCGAACGAGTTATTAGCTAAGAATTTCAAGAAATATTACTTGAATAAATTCATTTCGGCGATGTTTGGCACATTGAATAAGGCCCAAAATTATCATGAAGGATAAGATTAGCAACCTTACTTAGGCTTTGGGTAAAACCCGTCACCACCATCCTGTCCCATCATGTATACATTCGAAAACATGATACTTATCTAAGATATACTCTACAACAAAGATGATAGATAGAAGAAAACCCCAAACGAGAATAAAGTAGAGCTGAAGGTGTTTAATTGAGAATAAGAAAGTTTGCAACATAGAGAGCTTGGTAATTCAGGGAAGTGACTTTCGAATTAAGGTAAATAAATTTACTTATTAAGTTAGCATACTTTAACTTTGTTTCGTCAGTTTTGTGCTTAGGTATGATTATATATATTGATTTCTTGGGTCCGAAACGAGTGTAAGAGGTTTTCAAAGGTCATCGCGTATAGAAAACCCTAAACTTGTGAGAATCATTTCAGATTCATAAGTATTTATGTGATAAGAAGCTTAATAATTTTGAAGCATGTGAGATCCTCTTGGATTTCTTATGCTCTATAGAAATCATTGTGTTTCTTAGAATTTATTATTTTCTGGGCGTACGATATTCTGGGATTGAAATGATTTTCGAAGATAATCTTAATAGTATATGAATCTCTATTTTAGGGTTTTTAAGGGAATCGGGCGATTCCATTTCATGTGAGTATCGGGCGATTTTAGTTGTCCAAGCCTTAGAATATTGTATCATAGTTGGACGAATTAGAATAATATAACTCTTAGAATAATTTAATGAAATTTAAACCCTTTCGATCGAGTTGGAGAATCGCCGAGCTAAGCACCATAATCGGGCGATTGGGAGCCATGGAATCGGGCGACTCACGTTTCAATGCATGCATGAATCGGGCGAAAGTGAGTTATACTATAATGAATCGGGCGAAACTAATGCTAGGCATGCTCAAATCGGGCGATTTCAAAAGACTCCAAGAATCGGGCGATTTTGGGCAGAATAGAACTCGGCGATTTGATGAGCACTCGATCGAAGGAATAGAGTTACATGGAGTTTCTGCCGATTTGTAGACCTCAAATCGGGCGATTTGGAGGTCGGCGAAACCAAACCTTAAGCTTGACCAAATCGAGCGACTAAGAAAGCCATCAATCGGGCGATTACACTTTAGAAAGACCTCGGCGAAACCAGATTTTTATGACCAATCGAGCGATTCCAGGCATACACAAATCGAGCGAAACTAGTTGCCATGCAAGCTACAATCGGGCGATTTGATGACTTAATAAACTCGGCGAAACTAGGTTCTAAATATGATAAATCAGGCGATACTATTGTTTGACTGAATATTATATTGACATTTACCCGACTTTGACTAACAATGGAATAAACATTCAGGCGATTTAGGTCATCCAAACCTATGATATTTTAATAACTTCTGATAGAATTATTTAGATTGTACGGTTCGAGGGTTGATTAAGATCAGGGGCGGATCCAGGAATTTATGCTCGGGGGGCCGCACAAAATAAATATAAAGACAAATTTATAAACTAATATTATCGTGACGAGACGAGAAATATAGTAGTCTGAAATTCAATGACTAGAAATAATAAAAAACATTCTAACTAAAGGGAATCCGATGTTCTTTCAAATTTTCGAAGTCTTCAATAATAGTTTCCACACTCACACTTTTAGCATATTCTCCCTCAATATATACCATTAATGCGTCGTAGAGAAAATCGTCCTTCATTTTACTTCGAAGCCTTGTCTTCACGATATTCATTGCTGAAATATCATGTACGGTACGTATTTAATTTATCCCTTCTATTCTACATATAAAAATATGTTTTATTATTCTTCAATCTTTCTTTTTGTGAGGAACTGTTCTTTTTTTCAATCGACCAAGGCTGAAATCGCCAATCAAAATGGGCAAAAGAGATTTAACAGATGAAAGTATGACTAGAATCGAGAATGCAATACCCAAATTACCTTGTTCAAGACGAAAATGGCGCAGAGGTAGAGTTTTTGTTGAAATTTCATGCCCAATGCCACATAATCTCGTTCAAAGAGGGAAAAATTAGATTTTGTAGGGTTTTAATTATTTTGGGGGCAATTTTGTCTTTTAAGATTTAGTGGTGGGCCAAGAGAAATAGAGTTGCATTTTTTGGGCAGCCCACCAACGAGATATCCGTTATTTTTTATTATTTTTTGCAGGCTTTATTTTTTATTTCAAAGCCAAAAATGATATAGAGTCACAGACGTGATTCGAACCCTTAACCTATAAGACACCAACACACTCCCCTAACCAACATGCCAAACGTTCTTATGCGAAAATTATAGAAGAAAATCTCTATATATCAATAATAAATATATGACATATATATAGTACAAATTTTTTCGAAAATTTTCGCCTGATTAAGATACTAACAATATTTATTATATTCAGAAAATCAATATATAGGGACTACACCAGACATCTTATTTGGCGATAGCGGGAGGACAGGTAGGGGGATCATCCATCTACAATACGTAAACACATATATGATTTATGTGTCTTCATATGATGCGATTGGTGATTTACGTGACTTACGTGATTTACGTGTTTTACCTGTTTCCGTACGTTATATATAAATCATGTTTTATGAGATTTTATGTATATGCATGGCACATGCATATCACGTCAGGGCGAGAGAGGGTTGTACCGTAGTGAGATAGTGACGATTTGAGATATTGACGTACGTGGTAGAAATGAGATGTGGTGAGGTGTGACTCTTAGAGGGGTCGAGGTTGGGCTAACTGGGCACCTGGCGGAGACAGGCGTAATCGATCTGTCTACTCGGGCGTGATCGTTCCGAGGTGCATACCGCCGGATGAGATTTTGGTGCGACCTGATAGGAGGCCATTGGCGTGATCGTCCATTGCACTATCAGTGTATGCTTTGGTGCGGAGCGACCCGGTAGGAGGCCATTGGCGTGATCCTAGTGCACTACCAGGGTAGGCCGCCGCGAGACTTGGGGGTGGCCTCCCAGTAGTCTATTGCCCGCGAAGGTGTCGAGCCTAACCTAGGGTCCTGTGTTGTGTGAAATAGGAATGTGGGAAAAGAAAGAGTGTGCATTGATATGTGATATTGGGAATTGGGATTGAGTGCACACTTGCATACATGCATTTCATTCACCTACTGGGCAAATCGTTCAGTGTTTACGTGTTGTAGGTACTGAGTGACGCTGATACGCGTCAGAACTGAGGCGGCTGGTGGTGGTGCTCCAAGGACTTTTGAGGGCGGGGCGGTACATGGATGAAGACCTGTGGAGCGGCGTTAGGGCTTTTTGTTCTTTTGATATTTTGGGGCTTTGGCCCATGTATAGTGAAGACGATGTAGACAAATTTTTATGGTAATCTATATTATTTAGGAAAAAGTTTAATTAGACGGGCCTTCCGCGGCTTACGTTGCGGAAATCCGCCACTAATCTTAATTAGAAAACGAGGGTACGCCACAATACCTCCACATGTGTGTGATATATGCATATAGCTTATGTATATATAAACGTTCTTAGCGATTTTTAAAACTCGTTGTCATACACATTCGTCTGATGTGCGCTCAAATAAAAGAAAAGGGTTTGTTTTGAGCCATTTTTTTGTCTATTACATCAATTCAATATCCCGATGTTTTCTACTAGCGAAGAAATCACTTCGGCCTCGCAATTCAAAAGGCGGACTCGATTAGAGGGGAGGCATTTGAATCCCTACTGCGAGGCTACGAATGCGGCTACGTTTACGACGAACTTACGAAGACGGTGTTCGCCACTAACCTAACCGGGAATTGATCCCTCTCCTTTCGTCGCTAAAGAAGCTAAGGAATAGGTTATACTAAACCCTAGCAAAGCAAAATTCGTACCACTTACGTGATTTTAAAAGATGCCGATCCCAACAATTGCTAGAGGAACGACGGGGCGAACATTTATACGATAAATGCACAATTTTCGTTTCGAAGTTTCCGCTGCGATCGCCTCGTGCGGCCTAGCGAACCCAACAATATTTTGAATCCTTCTCGGGTAACCAAGATATAGTCTCCTTATATCATCTCCTATCTCAATAGGATAGTCATTAATTTGTTTACAAATGTGCGACCGATTATAATATTGTCATTTAAAGTCTTCATATATTCGACATCTTTTATCACTTTTGTTCTCATTTCAATTCACATGCGAATTTGCATCAGTGGAAGAAGATTCACCAATTGGTTGATGAGTCTTCTTCGTTCTAACAACTGACATATCCAGAAAGTCCTGCAAAATGATATCCCACTTAATATGTTCTAGAATGTAATTTCAAACGTCAATACCGTAATGCTATAATAATGCAAAAGTTACAACAGCAAGATAACAAAAACATTATTTCAATTTAGTATAAACAAATAGTTTATAATGATATGAATTACTTAATATTTTGAACAAAAAATAGTAAAAAAATAATCGAGAACTAGAAAAAATATCTCTTAAGATAAAAAAGAAGTCATGAAGATTATTTAATCCTGGACTTATTTTTCAAGAGCTTGTATTATTTTTCGTATGAGCCTTTTCTTCATTAGGTCAACTTCAGTCCATATCCCATGGACTTGGTGTTGTCCCTGACTTATGATTGAAGAAAGAAAATTAGATTAACAAAATATAAGATAATGCTCATTGAATAGGCTTTGGCCAGTGGCATAAGTTAAAATGTTTTGTGCTATTATTTGATTAATTTGGTTATAGGTCCTCATTGGACGATATTTGATATCACAGCTAAACATATTTATAATTAGTATTACTTGCTTACTCAGATGCGTGCGCTATAAAATAAATATATTATATCACAAAATCAGAGTTAGAATAATACCTAAATATAGTAATTAAAGATAGTCGTGCCTTCTTTTTAGCATATTATAAAATTAAAGTGAATAATAATTAACTAAAAATAGTAATTAAAGATAGTGAATGGTTTCTTTTAGTTAAGTTTTTTCTAATAGTGACAGACCAATTTGATGGTTTATACCAAGTGCTAACCCTTAATAAAATAGTATAGATACTCGAGTAATGTAATCTTAGTCAAGTGTTACTTTTTCAAACCCTTTAAGTGAACCGTTGTATAATTTCCCATAACCTATATAGTTATCCTACTAAATTATAATGTATCTGACAAAAATGATTGTAGGGATCTTTGCTCCTACAGTCACGCAAAGGTTTAAATTACAGATTTCGTTCCTCGGTGAATCATTTCCCAAGTGATATATCATCCGTTACCTTTTAATTTGTGCTTTTACACCATTTCCAGTGGCCCAAAAATAGGATAATGACACTCTAATCGTACTCAAAAGTAAACCTAAAATAGGTTTTTCTTTCTCTCTATCTCTTCATTGGAGCATCTCCACCCGATGCTTATTTTACAACCCAAAATAGGAAAAGTGCTCCAATCGATACCTAAAGTTTTACCCAAAATGAGTTTGCACAGTTTTCTCTCACCTCTACACCGATATTTAAGTCTGTACTGTTCATCCACCTATAACTTTTAAAGTCAACAAAGTAACCCCTCGTTAACTTTTATTTACACTGTCTTCTTGAATAGTAAAAAAACTCTGACGCCTCTCTATTCTTTGGTCACCCACTTCACTATTAAATGTTATTTTATTAAATGTTTTCAAAAGTTATTTTATTAAATGTTTTCTCATTTATTTCTATTATTGAATATAAAATAATATTATTGTACTATTAATATTACTAAATTTAAACTAATATTATTGTACAATAAATATAATATTATTGTACTAATAATTATTGAATTTAAAATAATATCCTCGTTTAATTTTTTTGGCGTAGTTGTTGTCTAATTTATAAAGTTGTAAAATGCATGGGTAATATTGAAAAGTTGTAAACTTTGGTGTGGAAAAGAATATTTAGAATATTCTTTTGAGTTTGAAAATGAGTTTAGTGGTTGGAGAAGAATTACTGTTTGATGTGATATTTACAGTATTTTGGGATTGAGAATATGTTTTTCGGTTGGAGATGGCCTAACGACGCAAATATGTTTTTTTGGTCTTAAGATGCGTTCAAATGTGAAAATAACATTCTAGTCATTTTCTTTTAATTTATTTATTTTTTATTGTTTTGTACTTTTGGCTTGCATTTTTCCTTTTAATGTCCTTTTAATTTTATTCTTTTGAAATTTGCATTGAAGTTCCTTTTATATTTTATTTAATTATTTTATTATTTATTTTCACCAAATTTAATTCTAAATAATATTGTGGACTAACGTTATAAATATTGTGAATAATATTGAAAACTTGTAAAAGTTTGTGTATAAGAAAATATTTAAAAATATCATTATAATTTGAGAATGAGTTTTGATGTGGACCGCGTAAAACGCCCTCTTGCAACGGCTTCTTTGCGTGGCTTCTCTTTCTCCAATCAATCTCTTTCGTCGAACCTAACACTCAAAGTACAACAGAAAACAGGTTAGAGGGGTGCCGGAGTGGTTTCGGCGACGCCCCTCCGACGCTCAAGTCAGTTTTCGGGTGAAGATAGGTGCTCTAGGCTCGTAAATCAGTTTTTTGGTTTAGAATGTGTACCTGGGAAATGGTTCAACCACCTCTATTTATACTGACCTCAATCCGTCTCGCCTTGACCTGGTCTTTCACCCTGGTCCGCCTTTTTCGCGAACCTCGTGTTGGAACGTGGTCCTCTCCACGTTCTCCCTTCCACTCATTTCCTCTTTCTTGCTTCAGTTTCCTTTCAGCATCGTCCGGACGCTCAGCCATCACTCCCTCGAGCTGCTCGAGCATTTCAGCTTTCTCGGGCTCTCTTGATAGACTGCTTCATGGAGCTTCTCGGGCTCTATTTCCTGACAGCTGCTCGGGCACTCTTGCCAGACAACTGTTCGGACACTCTTGCCAGACAGCTGCTCGGGCACTCTTTCCTGACAGCTTCTGTACGCTCTTGCCTGACAGCTGCTCGGACACTCTTTCCTGACAGCTTCTGGGCGCTCTTGCCTGACTGCTCAGGCACTCTTTCCTGACAGCTTCTGGGCGCTCTTGCCTGACTGCTTAGACACTCTTTCCTGATAGATTCTGGGTGCTCTTGCCTGACAGCTTCCCAGGCACTCTTGCCAGACAGCTGCTCGGGAATTCCTTTCAACTTGCCTTCAGAGGCTGGTCGGGAATTCATTCCCTCTTGTTCCTCTTCCTTCCTCTGATTCGTCCTCTTCCTCCTTCTTGTATCTTCCTCTTTGGGGTTATTCTCGAGCGCGCCCTTTTCCTGGGGGATATCTTTTCGAGGGAAAATATGTTCCCGCTTTTGTAGTCAACGTTTGTTCTACCCGCGAATATTTTACGGGTGAAACCCGAGGGTAACAATAGTTCCCCCAACAAATAGTCCAAAAGAGTGTAGTGAGCTTTAGACGTAGTAAGTAAAATATTCGAGTTTGGGAGAAAAAAGACTCTTGTCTCGCAAAGATTTTTGTCGTGGCATGTTCGTGGACCCTTGACCTCTTGTTACTCGATCGTGTTTACTCGGGCGTGTACCTAAGCAATTTAATTCGTTCGTTCGATAAGTTTCGTTCATCTGAAGATTCAAGATTCGCCTCGTTCATCGAGAATTTAAGACTCTCTCCCCCTTTATCAAGGAGTTTGGGATTTTTCGCCTCACTCATTGAGGACTTAGGAATTTTCACGTCTCATTCATCGAGGACTTTAGAATTTTTTATGCCTCATTCATCGAGGACTTGGGAATTTTCGTGCCTCATTAATCGAGGACTTGGGATTTTTCGTGCCTCATTCATAGAGGATTTCTGAAACTTTCGTGTCTCATTCATCGAGGACTTTAGAATTATTCGTGCCTCATTCATTGAGGACTTTAGAATTTTTCGTGCCTCATTCATCGAGGACTTTAGAATTTTCGTGCCTCATTCGTCGAGGACTTGGGAATTTTCGTGCCTAATTCGTCGAAGACTTGGGAATTTTTCGTGCCTCATTCATCGAGGACTTGGGATTTTTCGTGCCTCATTCATCGAGGATTTCTGAAATTTTCGTACCTCATTCATCGAGGACTTTAGAGTTTTTCGTGCCCATTCATCGAGGACTTTAGAATTTCACCTCATTCATCGAGGGTTTCTGATATTTTCGTGCCTCATTCATCGAGGACTTTAGAATTTTTCGTGCCTCATTCATCGAGGACTTTAGAATTTCGCCTCATTCATCGAGGGTTAGGAGTTTTACGTGCCTCATTCGTCGAGGACTTGGGATTTTTTGTGCCTCATTCATCGAGGACTTTATAATTTTCATGCCTCATTCATCGAGGACTTTAGGAGTTTTCGTACCTCATTCATCGAGGACTTAATTTAGATCGTTTTCCTTGTTTCGTACCTCATTCGAGGACTTTCTTCACCCTCGTGGGTGATCGGGCCTCATCCGAGGACTTTTTTCACTCTCGTGAGTGATCGGGCCTCATTCGAGGACTTTCTTCACCCTCGTGGGTGATCGGTCCTCATCCGAGGACTTTTTTTCACTCTCTTGAGTGATCGGGCCTCATTCGAGGACCCTTTTCACTCTCGTGAGTGATCGGGCCTCATCCGAGGACTTTTTTATGTCCGCCACCATTGTATGCACCTCCCCACATGCTTATACAGATTCATGTGGCGTTCGTCGAACTTGTTCAATCCCTCACGCGTGTTATACTAGGCCTGTGCGGGCTGCGTAGTCCCGAGAATTCCTGCACTCAAGTCTCTCAAAGAAAGCAGTGAATGTGCGATTAAGTCCGTAAATTCCAGTGCTAATCGAGCATTCATGTTAACTTATTGAAGCCATACAATGGAAACTCAGACATAGTGTAATCAAGATAGACGAAAACATCTACATCCCCATGTAATTTCAGCAACTCGGCAACGAATAAAGTAGCTACAAGCTAAAGAAACATAATTCGCCTGCTTGCCGAATTCCGTATTTCATGCATCCAATTCCCAAATAATAGAATAGTTCCTCTCTTCTAACATTTCATCAAGACACCATGATTCTCGGAATTCATATCGTTTAGCTCCCAAAAGGAAATAACAGATTTAGTCAATTACTTAAAATACTTAATATTCACTTCATCACTAAATAGCATAGTTCCCGAGATAATAAACATCGTCACCGAGATACCATTATGAGCATTAATATCCGCTTTCGCCTATTTCGAGTCACGTATGAATAATAATCGACCCCAATAGATGTCGACAGCCCGGATAGTAATTCGCCCCAAATAAGTTCAACAGTTTCACATAAATGTCAAGCCTAAGCACAATCGAGCAGTCCAGGTGATAATCGATCCACATAATTTTCAAAGTCCCCAGAAAGAACAAGCAGTCCCATAGTAACACTCTAATATAAATAATATTCCGGAACCAAAAAGTCTCGTCAATTATGAATCTTACCCACATGTTCTAATGCTTTAAATGGTCGGTCCTAATGTAAATGACAGAGACAGTCCCACATAATCTCGTATTTACCCACGTAAATTAACAAAACTTACAACCAAGTCCGAAGTCGCAACCAACGGGTGATCTGCCATTGTTGATGGGAGGAGTGGCCATGTTCGTCCCAGTTATAGTCACGGTAATCGCCTGATAGTGGAGCTCACTCCGAACGGATCTCCGTTGATTCGGACCCTAGATGCCTAGTTCATGGAGAAGATAAAGTAAAGACATCAATAATACATAGTTGATACCTTCGGTGGGGCGGGAATCATGTCGATCTGTCCGATTTTTCGAGATAGTTTGGTTAGGATCTTGTGTTGGTGACATGACTTCGATCATCGATTTATGCAGTTGTAACTAATGTTGAATTCTTCGATGTCGGCGGGTTATTAATGTCGAATGTGACCGCCTCAGCCATGATTAATTTATTTTCTCAAGAGCCGTGAGTTTTCGTCACGGCGACATTGACGACGCCTTTAATCTCGCATAAGGTTGGCCGCTTTATTTGGTTTCTCTTTAGGTTATGCGATTAGGGCTTTCCATCGGCGGTGTGACTTTAATCGTCGATTTCTACGGCCGTAGTTAGTATAGGATTCTTCGTCAACAGCGTGATATTAATCTTCGATGGTGGTCGTGTTGAGTTCCTCGGCAACTGACGGGACCTTGATCGTGATTTGCCTCTCTTTCTAACTTCTTTCTAGACTGCTCGGGTGTCCCTCCCAGACAGCTGTTCGGGATGCTACTCATCTGCTTTTGTCAGTCAGCTGTTCAGGATGGTGCTGGGTTGCTCTTGCCAGACAGCTGTTCGGGAAACTGTTGGCTGCTCTTTCCTGGGATCTGTTCGGGATGCTGCTCTGCTGGTCTTGCCAGGTAGCCGTTCGAGATGCTGGTGGGCTCCTCTTGCCAGGCAGCTGAGATGCTGCTGGGCTGCTCTTGCCAGACAGCTGTCCGGCATGCTGGTTGGCTGCTCTTGCCAGGTAACTGTTCGGGATGCTGCTTGGCTCCTCTTGACAAGCAGCTAGGATGCTGTTGGGCTCCTCTTGCCAGGCAGCTGAGATGCTGCTGGGCTGCTCTTGCCAGACAGCTGTTCGGGATGCTGGTTGGCTGCTCTTGCTAGACAGCTGTTCGGGATGCTGCTGGGCTCCTGTTGCCAGTATAATACCTGTAAAATTTATACGGAATTATTTTAATAATATTCGGACAGTATGAAGTCGATTTCGAACATACACCGATTTTCTTCCCGAGTCAAGACAAGAATTTAAAATTTGACCCGATAATGAAAAATAATGGCCCAATTGGACCAAAAGAAAAGTAATGGCCAAATTTTGAGAGGTAGACTAGTAATTGAGAATCTTGGCCCAATAAAATAAAATAATAATTTTAAAAAAAAATAAAAAAAAAAGAAATTTTAAAAGTGGCGAATTTAATTAAGGAGAGGGACCTCCTTACCTCACTTCCATGACCATAAAAACTATAATACTAATAGAATAAAAAACAAAACAAATAAAACAAAACCAACCCACTCAAAAAATAAAGCAAACAAAATAAAATAAATCTTTGCAAAGCATTATCATACAAGGACAAGGATTAACAAATCAAATAGAGAGATGAAGGGAAAGGTGGCGGAAATAATGGAGGAGAAAAGAATAAATGGCATCCCAAACACTTGTAGACAAAGATCAAGTCATCAAAAGCCACCTAATGCACCATATTGTTAAAGATAAATAGGACCAAAAATTTTTAGAGAAACCAAGTGAATGGGAGGGAGAAAACCGTGGTATACAAAAGAGAGAGAGAGAGAGAGAGAGAGAGAGAGAGAGAGAGAGAGAGGGAGGGAGGGAGGGAGGGAGGGAGGGAAGAAAAGAAAAGAAAAGAAAAGAGGGAAAAGGAAAGAAGAAGCTCACGGGCGAGGAAGAGCTCGGGATCAAAGGGTCGGGATCACACTCGTAGCACAATTCTCTGCGGATTAAGGTAGGTGAAGATCACCTACATACGTAAACAATATTAGGATTTGTGTATTTTACGTGTTTTGCATGTTATTCATCGAATTCTTCGTGTTTATGTGATAATAATAATTTGCTTGCATGAATTTTTCGTTGGTTAGCTTAGGGAGCATGAGATTGAGCATTTCTAGATCTATGAATATTTGTATGGATAGAGGACTTTAGATTAAGAGGATAGAGCAAAACTTGGGGAGAATTAGGGTTTCTTTATTCATTTCGGCCTGGAGGTTCAAAAATTCATATCTTACAATCTAGACCTCGGATTAAAAATCTCTTTGGATAGCATTTAGATTTGCAAGTCTTTTAACTGTGATTAAAATTTCAGAACCATCGGACATCGTTTACCCCGTGATCATTGAAAAATACGAAACTGTCGCAAAATAGCCTATAAAATAGTTATTTTTAAAAATGAGGGACTTAATCGAAATTTTACAAAATCTGGGGAGTCTGTGTTGTAAAATCCCGAACAAAGAATATTTTTAAAGAAATATAAAGCTTTTAAGACATATTTAAAATTCGGAATAAATAATTGGGGTCCTTTGTGCAATTTTCAAAAATTCGGGTACTAAATTGATAAGTTTCAAAAATCTGGGGACTAAAAATGTAAAAATTCAACAGGGAATATTTTAATGAAAATACTGAATTTCTTTTGGAGAGAAATTAGAACTTTTCAAAAGTTTTGGGGTGCTAAATAAATTTATATAATTTCGATTAGGATGAAATTATAACTTTCCAAAAGTTTAGGGACGTTAGTTAAATTTATATAATCTCGGCTAGGATGAAATTAGAATTTTTCAAAAGTTGTGAATGCTAAATAAATATATATAAATTCGGCTAGGATTAAATTGGAACTTTTCAAAAGTTATTGGGGACTAAATAATATTTGATAAGGACCAAATTGAAACTTTTCAAAAGTTTGAGTACTAAAAATTTATGTTGAGTTTCGGCTAGAGTATAATGAAATTTTCAGAAATTTTTAGCTTTTTAAATAAATAGTTTAAAACTTGGCCGGGGTTAAATTATAATTTTCAAAATTTTCGGAGGGTTAAATAAATAATTAAAAATGGCCGAGGAGTTCTTTTGCAAAATTACAGGATATTAGAATAATTAAATTTCATTAAATTTGATTGGAGTCAAATGTAAATTTTCGGAAAAACACTCGGAATTAAAAATAAATAATTATTAAAATCGGTAGGGGTCGAAAGTTAAATTTCAGAAATTTATGGGGTTAAATAAATAATCAATAAATGCGGTTGAGGTCAATTTCAAATCTCTAGAAACTTTTGAGTTTAAATAAATGATTAATGAATTCGGTTGGGGTCATTATGCAATTTTCGGAAATTCCGAGGGGTTAATTGTAAATTTTCTAAAATATTTTTGAAACTTAATCTAAAACTGGCGTTGGAGTGAATCGTAAGGTAGAAAGAATTAAACTTAGAAGTTTTAGTTTAAGATCGAGAGGGAATTCAGTGGTTACGGTTTCGGGCCGATTAAAAATCGGAACGCGGGCTTTGGGCCCGAATTATTTGTCGAATGTTGACGTTGGGAATCGGGCCGAGCTAATACCTCGGGCCGATATGTAATGTGGAATGGATATGTTGCATTTTATGTGTTGCATTTTTATTTGCACGGCATTTGCATACACGTGTTACGAGGGGAGTGCGGAGTCATGAAAGTGTTGTCTAGAGACGCGAGTGAGATGGTTTATGAATGAGAAATGTTGATGAGTTGTATGAGTGATGTTAGGACTAAGGCGCACTTTATATGGAGGGAGTGGGGCCTCCCGAGCTACGGACCCCTGCGCGCGCGTGTTGCCTTTAGTACCTAAGCCTCGGGCCCTGAATGTGATGTGATGATATGAGATATGAGATATGAGAAAAGAGTCGAGCGTGTATATTTGTGAGATAAGTCGGGATTGGGGTGTGAGAGCATTTGCATTGCACATTTTCATCTACTGGGCCAAAGCTCATGGTTTACGTATGTAGGTGAGGCTGGCTGATGGCGGTGACTCCACGGACTTTTGAGTGCGGGGCAGTACATGGGAACGCGACCTGTGGAGTATTTTAATCTATGTTCGTATTTTACTATTAGGGTTTCGACCCAATACATAAACGTGTGTGTGTTGTAATATATTTTATATACTCGGGTTTGGACCTTTGGGCTTCGGCCCAGTATATGAATATTATTATGTAATAAAAAGTTTTTTTAAATGGGCTTTTCGCTGCTTACGCTGCGTAAAACCCGCCAAAAATACGTATTTAAGAAGTAGGGTCGTTATAGCCAGACAGCTGTTCGGGATGCTGCTGGGCTCCTCTTGCCAGACAGTTGTTCGGGATGCTGCTGGGCTCCTCTTGCCAGGCAGCTGAGATGCTGCTGGGCTGCTCTTGCCAGGCATCTGTTCGGGATGCTGCTTGGCTGCTCTTGCCAGACAGCTGTTCGGGATGTTGACTGGCTGCTCTTGCCAGACAGCTGCTCTTGCCGAGCTGTTCTTCCCCAGTTCGGCTGGTTCAGCACCGAACTTTTAGCATTTCTCCCATTATCTCCGCCGTGAGCACCTCTTCTATCGGTGGTGAACGAGGGTCGTTTGCGGAATCCACAGTGTTGTCACTGATATATCGTGCCACAGACGGCGCCAATTGATGTGGACCGCGTAAAACGCCCTCTTGCAACGGCTTCTTGGCGCGACTTCTGTTACTCCAATCGATCTCTTTCGTCGAACCTAACACTCAAAGTACAACAGAAAATAGGTTAGAGGGGTGCCGGAGTGGTTCCGGCGACGCCCCTCCGACGCTCAAGTCAGTTTTCGGGTGAAGATAGGTGCTATAGGCTCGTAAATCAGTTTTTTGGTTTTAGAATGTGTACATGGGAAATGGTTCAACTCTATTTATACTGACGTCAATCCGTCTCGCCTTGACATGGTCTTTCACCCTGGTCCGCCTTTTTCGCGAACCTCGTGTTGGAACGTGGTCCTCTCCACGTTCCCACGTTCTCCCTTCCACTCCTTTCCTCTTTCTTGCTTAAGTTTCCTTTCAGCATCGTCCGGACGCTCAGCCAACAATCCGTCGAGCTGCTCGAGCATTTCAGATTTCTCGGGTGCTCTTGACAGACTGCTTCATGGAGCTTCTACGGCACTCTTTCTGACAGCTGCTCGGGCACTCTTGCCAGACAACTGTTCGGACACTCTTGCCAGACAGCTGCTCGGGCACTCTTTCCTGACAGCTTCTGGGCGCTCTTGTCTGACTGCTCAGGCACTCTTTCCTGACAGCTTCTGGGTGCTCTTGCCTGACAGCTTCCCAGGCACTCTTGCCAGACAGCTGCTCGGGAATTCCTTTCAACCTGCCTTCAGAGGCTGGTCGGGAATTCATTCCCTCTTGTTCCTCTGATTCGTCCTCTTCCTCCTTCTTGTATCTTCCTCTTTGGGGTTATTCTCGAGCGCGCCCTTTTCCTGGGGGATATCTTTTCGAGGGAAAATATGTTCCCGCTATTGTAGTCAACGTTTTTTCTACCCGCGAATATTTTACGGGTGAAACCCGAGGGTAACAAGTTTAATGATTGGTAAAGAATTTTGATTTTGATAATAAAGTTTGTCGATAGTTCTTAGCCTAAGTCAAATTATCCAAGTTTTGCGTGTCGAAGAAATGACTCGTGCCGGAAAAAAAAAAAAAAAAAGAAAGAAAGACCCGTGTAATATTTGTTATCTTTTGACTCATGAGTCTTTCAAATATATTTATATAATAATACATAAATAGTGAAAGAAAAAAAAGGAATTGTCAAGAAAAGGCAAGAAGCCCAATTAAATCAGCTTAGATATTATGTATTCACGAGCCCATCGCAGACACTAGAAATCAATTTTTGCCAGAAAAAAGGAAATGGAGAATGCTCTGAGCTTGAGGAGCTCGTCCTTGCAAACCCTTCCCCTCAATCCGAGGTTGTTTCCGTCGCAGCTTCCGTCCAATATAGATTAACGGTAGATTTTTTCATACCAAAAGCTGAAAAGTGTTCTTACTTGAGGTTAAATAAAAAAACCTTTCTTTATTTGCTGTATATTGAATTTGCTGTAAACAGAAATTAAAGCGCTCGACGTCAGTAAAAGGGGACCGAAGTAAAGCAAGAGTTGTGTGGAAAGCTTCTGGTTCGGATGTAAACGGGCAACTCGATTGGTTTTCGGGTCAGCCCAACAAAATTTTCGTGGAGGAGGTGCTTTTAACTACGCTTTCTTTAGCTGTTATTCACGTTCTTTTGGGTTAGGGCTGTTTTAAGAGTTTTGGGTATGATTTGGATATTTCCTGTATTGCTCTTAGTAATAGTAAGATATTTTTATATTTATCAGTGAATTTCGCATTTGCGTTAGTTATTCTTTGTTTTTTTGTTGGCAGGCCATTGGCGCTGAATATGGGGAAGGTTTTGAGACCTTTAGACCTGAAGGTCCACTTAAAGTTGATGTGGTAAAATGTTTCGTTAAACTGCTTGGCTGCAAAAGTATTTTTAGATAATTAATATCCATTCGGTGATTGAAGTATGGGACATTTCTTGGGCTCTTGGTGTGATATTAGGACTATTTAAACGATCGGATGCAAGAAGGATTTCTTGAAAGAATAAGATATGCTATGAAGCCTGACGAAGCTTATGGGCTTATCTTCTCCTGGGATAATGTTGTGGTAAACAAGTGTTGCGTTGTTATTTGTAGATTTTTCTGATTGAATTCATTCTCAGATGACTATTATATTTCATTATACTCGAGCGCTAAAACTGAAGGCCTTGGAACAACTGGCATCTGAAGAAGGTTCGCTGGTTTTCTTCACAGATTCTTGTGCTGTGTTCAAGATTACTGAAAACTTACAATTATTGTGCAGGAAAAGAGATTCCTGGAGATGAAAACATCCAAAGACTATGGCTTTCTGCGGATGCTGATCATGTCATCGAGAAGGTTTGTGAATCCATTTACAATTTTCGCGTTTTTCTCTTCTTGCGCTATTTATTCATTGATACGATAGCAAATTCTTAGGTATCTAACTGACATCGAATAAACATTAATACGTTGATTTTTCAGTATTTATTACCTTAGCAAGATTTGATAGACATCCTATGGAAGCTTCAAACTTACCTCTACTTCGCCTGAAATTAGTTGCCTTTGTTAATATGATTCAGGTTTTGATGTGGGAGAAGACAGAAGATGGCATAGATAGACTGAAGTCAAGATTATCTCAGTTATACCATGCAAATCTTCTTGACGTAAGATTTCTAGCGATGCTTACGCGCTAGTTTTCTTTATCTAAGCGAATAAAGAATAATCTTGAATTTCTTTTAGCTGACTGAACCCATAGAAGGTTTGAGAGAATGGTTGGACGCTCTAGCCACAGTTCGCATCCCATGCGCAGTTGTTTCAAGTATCGATCGAAAATCAATGGTCGATACGCTCGAAAAAATGGGCCTAAAGAAATACTTTCAGGCTGTCGTAGCTGAGGAAGATGGCATGGAATCTATAGCTCATAGATTCCTTTCAGCTTCCGTCAAGGTATGTGTGTTCCTCCATTTGAATCCACTGTCAGAGTGAAGGCGGTGGTAGACTAAAATATATAATTTTTATTGATTAAGAAAGGGGAGAAACGACGACAAAGACGTAATATACTAATAACTAAATCCGAGAGTTCAAGAACCAAGAACTCCTGCCCTCAATCCGATAGTCAAAGACTACGGCCCTCAAATATCCTAAACGAAGACGAGAAAGTAATATTAGAGATCTCTCTCCTTTTATAGGAGAAAACCTCCCTAAAATATCTCTCTACTACTTAGTCAAACCCCTAATAATTCTCCCTACTATTACCTTAGTCAAATCCCTAATAACTCTCTCTACTAATTCAAATTCAAACTACTAATTAATTAAAACTAATAATAATTATAATAAATATAATATCCTAACATTATCCACCCCTTGAAAAATCGCCTTGTCCTCAAGGCGGAAATTTGGGAATTGCTGGCGTCGATGATGGTTGTCTTGGAATCAGCGATAGTAGGTTGAACTCGCATCCGGCCATACTCGTCTTATCACTCTCCGTTTCTTCCTCTTCATCCTCCCCTGCAATAAGCATTCGAAATTCATTATTCGAGCACACATGACCACGCCCATAGGGTTTTAGCCTTTAAATCTTGAAACTCGCTATCGGATAAGCGACGCAATGGTCGAGTATGTGTTGGCTGATGTGATGGTTGCGTTTGATCCATCTGCGGATCATAACGAACTAGTCCTTTCTCTTCACAATGACCTTCCGTAACCTCATCCTTTCTTGCTCCATTAACACCAATGATCGATGTTGTCGCGCTAGTGCGACTTGGAAAATTCGGCGATGTCTGAAAACCTGATCGATCATGGACACGGTTATGTTCGTCAGAACGAGAGACCATCCGTGTGTAATCGCCATCCCGAGATGCCAGAAGCTTCCATTCCACGCCTCGTGCTAGTTGGAACGCGTGATTCACCGAGTAAGGTTGGAGAGGAGTTAGTTCCGCCGAAAGTGTGGGGTGCATGCCGAGGATGAAAAAAATCAAGGTGCATATGTCGAGGGATTTCAGATAAGGAGGTGACCATGCGGATAAAGTCATGAAAATACTCCTTAATGTAGCCGGTCTGGCGAACACTTGACAGACGAGCGACGGGGCTGCCCAAACATCGATCGTCAATAACGTTGATGATTTGTTGTTTCAACGTGTCCCACGTGATTGCCGGTTGGTTTTCCAGTAGCCAATGAATCCATGGTTGTGCTACGCCTTCCATGCAAACCATCGCGCATGCTACGCGTTGAGATAACGGAGTTGAATTGAGGACGAAGTATTGCTCGGCTCGTGAGATCCATTCGAACGGGTCAGAACCGTCAAACATGGGCAGATCGACACGACGTTGTAGATGATTGGGTAGCATATCGGGGCTGATTTCAGTAGGACCGGTCGGGGGTGTTGAGGGGCTGCGTTGGGAGGTCAACAAGGCGGTCAGTGTTTCAAGTTGTTTCGAGATGCGCTCGAAATTTGAGGGAAATTCCTCCACTGTCTTCTCTAACGCTTCCACACGAGTTTCCATCTGAGAACGAGTATTGGTCATCGAGCGGCATCGGACCAATTTGTTAGAGTGAAGACGGTGGTAGACTAAAATATATAATTTTTATTGATTAAGAAAGGGGAGAAACGACGACAAAGACGTAATATACTAATAACTAAATCCGAGAGTTCAAGAACCAAGAACTCCTGCCCTCAATCCGATAGTCAAAGACTACGGCCCTCAAATATCCTAAACCAAGACGAGAAAGTGATATTAGAGACCTCTCTCCTTTTATAGGAGAAAACCTCCCTAAAATATCTCTCTACTACTTAGTCAAACCCCTAATAATTCTCCCTACTATTACCTTAGTCAAATCCCTAATAACTCTCTACTAATTCAAATTCAAACTACTAATTAATTAAAACTAATAATAGTTATAATAAATATAATATCCTAACATCCACCAAGAACAAGCCATATCTGACGATCGAATAAAAATCGAACTTTTAATGCTGTTTTTTGCAGCTTGATCGTAAGCCCTCCAAATGTATCGTTTTCGAGGATGATCCTAGGGCAATAACAGCAGCACATAACTGCACAATGATGGCCGTAGCTCTTATTGGCGCTCATCCAGCGTATGTATATTAACATGCTACAGAACAATCTTATTTCTGAGCCAAGGTAGAATTTCTGAGAATCGTTGTGTTTGTAACTGCAGATATGATCTTGGGCAAGCTGATCTTGCAGTTGGAAGTTATAACGAGCTATCTGTAATCAATCTGCGAAGATTATTTGCCAACAAGGGTTCAACTTTCATGGACCTGCAAAAACAGGTCTCTGAGAAAACTCCGAGGAGGAGGAAACTCACCATTGATACCATCTTCTGATGTTATTACAATATAGAAAAACCAAACGCACTCCTGCTTTCTGTACATTCTGTAATTAAGAGCTCGTCCTTCCGACCTTCGTTATGTGCAGATTCTGCGATTATTTTCTTGTGAATTTTCAGACTAAATTTTCTTATAGCCATTTTTATAGATCTTGATGACATTAGTCTCCTTCGTATCGGACATGATTTCTACTGGGATTTCTCTGTTTTATTGCAAAAGCCAAACCAGGTCGGGTCCACGAACGGATTTTTATTAAACTGTATAACAACATCCTACATAGATATGCAAATGTACTTTTAACGTAAGGCTGCCACGTGTCCCTCTATTATTTAATGTTTAGTTTAAATTAAACAACACACGTACCATACTTATTTCTACTCTAAGAATTACTTTTCTTTTTAAATAGCAGTTCTATAAAATAGGCACGTTCAGTTTTCTATTTGACCACGTTCCATATTCTCACCACACAAGAATGAATGCACCTACTATTTTAATATGCAATGGTTGCTTTGTTTGTATTTTTCTTTAACTTGAATCAGAGAAGAGAAAGGACGAAAAGTACAGGCAAGTTGCGTTTCTTTATTGCTTATTTTGAGTGTGTGGTGTAGTTGACGAATGCTTCATATTTAGTAAATTAAGAATGGTGGGTTTAATTGCATTTATTGTTTTCTTTCGTTCATGGGTAAGAATGGTGGGTGTAATTGCATTTATGGGTTTCTTTCGTTCATGCGATGAAAAAAAGTGCACTGCATCATCTCAACTGCTTTATATCCGATTTTCTGTAACAAAACTCACTAGCTTACTGAGAGAAACCTTTACAGTGTGAACTCCATAGACACAACCACCTCTTCAATAAAGATAATATAAAGGAATTCGATTATTTCGCCTAATGTCCGATCCCAACTCGATCGGCGGGTTCCATTTTATTTAGGATGCCGTATGTTGTTGAAAAAATAGAATAAAAATAAATATAATTTGGGTATAATACTCAATCGGTCGTATTCATTATAATTAGTCATATTTTTTCGGTTTGATTATGATAAGACTGTCCATGTGTGTTCGCACAAATTACAAAATTTATCATTTTTTATTTTTTGCTTTTAATAATATAATATCCCAATCATATTGAAATTCCAATCTTAATTTTATGTGTGATCCATTTATATTTTTTAACCAACTTTGTTGGATTATTTTTTCATAGTACCGATATTTTCTTTTTTTTTTTCAGGGTTATATCTTTGATCCAACAAACTTATGGTGCATTACATTCTGATTTCGAGGTATTATATATATATATAATATAATATATATATTTACTGATGCAATTTTATTTCAGATTTTTACTATGAAACAATCAGTTTGTATTGCGCATTTTATTATGGCTTTGATCATTTCAGTTTTTTTTTTTTAAATATAATATGTCAATCATATTATTAAATTCCTTTGCTTAATTGTGTAATCCATGTCTTTTTTCCAATCTTTTGCGTTCTCCAAACAAAAAACTATATTCATATTTTTAACTCAACTTAATTTTGATCAGTTCATGTGCAATTTTGACATATACTCAATTGGCCGTATTAATTTTAGTTATGCAACTTTTCCTGCATGTTTACGATAAAACCATCTGTGTGCGTTCGCACATATTACATCATTTTACTTTTCTTAAAAAAAATGCAAATCGTATTATTAAATTCTTTTTAATTATTATTTTTCTCCTTAATTGTTTTATACATGTTGCTTAATCATGTTTCTTGATTCATTTTATAAATATACTGATCATTTTAGTTTTTTTTTAAAATATACTATGCCAATCATATTATTAAATTCCTTTTATTATTAATTTTCTCGGAATTTATGCGCTTCTCCAGAAAATAAAATATATGCACTCAACTATAAAATATAAGAATTTTTTTCGCAACATCTTATATCATTAAATATGCACCCAACTACTATTTACATTGAATTATATATTTTTTATAATATTGTTTTTAAGTTTAAATTTTGACATATACTCAATTGGCCGTATTAATTTTAGTTATGCAACCTTTTCCGGATGTTTACGATAAAACCATCAGCTTGCGCTTCTCCAAACTATGAAATATATGCACCCAACTATAAAATATAAGAATTTTTTCGTAACATCTTATATCATATGCACACAACTACTATTTACATTGAGTATAGATATTTTTATAATATTATTTTTAAATTTAAAATTGCAGGATATTAAAAACCATTTGGGAGGATCTATAGATTTACAACACCGCTCGACTGTCAAAAAGGTACTTTAAATTTATAATGCTACAGCCTTTTCATTATCGATCATATTTACGTACGTTTTTTATGCCGCATATTACATTTCGTTCCCTATTTGTTTCGGTTAATATAATAAATTTAAATAAATAGTTAAATTAGGATTATAAATTATGTGTTTTTAGGCATCGTACTTTTCCAATTAGTTTTAAACAACTATGGACGCAAATCATTTCGGAACCAGTAGATCTTCAAATCATACTATGCAAACTGGAAGGCCACGGGAATTGTCTTTACAACGGGAAGCTCGGGACGTGAGAATGTCAACTCGACGAACTAATCTTTCGAGTCAATCAACAATTACTCAGCCTGTTAGGAATCGTAGTCAACCTGGTAATCTCTTTTCATTAGTTTTACCTCTCTCAAATGAAAAAACCTTTATTAGTAAGTATTTATTTGAACTATTTCTTTCTAGAAACATCCACTACAAATAGAAGAAGCCTTTTCTCGGTTCGTTCATATATTGGAGACAGAACAATCAAATGCCCCAATTGTAATGCCCTCATGTCGATTTCGGAAAAAGTTCGTGATAGTACCTTGACAAACCCTAGATTTCAATTATGTTGCGGAAACGGTCAAGTTCGGCTACCAAGTATTCCGATATCACCACCGTTCCTTCAGTCCCTTCATTCCCAAGCAGTTTTCAAAGACAAAATTCGAATGTACAATTCATTATTGGCTTTCACCTCAATGGGAGGGCGGATCGACAACAGTGTCAATGATGGTAGGGGACCTTATGTGTTTCGCATTTGTGGTAGCAATTACCATAGAATTGGATCATTAATCCCAGAACATGGTACTGGCCCTAGATTTGCTCAGCTATATATTTATGACACTGAGAATGAGGTTTCCAATCGTCCGAATGCGATGAGTTAGTCGATTACTTCAGATGTAAATGCCGATATACTTCGTGGGCTACAAGACATGCTCGATGTTGTAAACCCATACGTTTCAGTTTTTCGAAAAGCTCGAGATATGCTGCTTGGACAAGAGAACAATCTAAATCTTCGTATACGTATCATTCAGTCTAGAGAGAGTAGACAGTATACGCGTCCAACGTCGAGTGAAGTAGCTGCTTTAATGGTAGGTGATTGTACAGAAGACTTGGGACATAGAGACGTAATTTTAGACAAGGAGTGGTAATTTACAAAGGATAAATGAAACACATCCAGCTTATGTGCCTTTACAATATCCATTGTTATTTCCTTATGGAACGGATGGTTGGAGAATCAACATACCGACAAGCTCTTCGAGTAGCTCAAGAGATAAAGTTTCAATGAGACAGTATTATGCATACCGAATCCAAGATAGGGAAGAGGATGGTGATAGTTTAGTTAGAGGTGGTCGCTTATATCAACAATTTATTGTTGATGTGTATTGCGCTATTGTGCAAAACCGTCTTTTTTATGTCAAGTGTAACCAAGGCCGTCTGCGTACAGAACTATATAGCGGGCTTCAAGATGCTGTATTAAGCGGAGATGTTAATGCGCTTTCTGTTGGTAGAAAGTTTATACTACCATCATCATTTACTGGAGGACCGCACAATATGATTCAACATTATCAGGACGCTGTCGCAATATGTCGTACAATGGGTCCTCATGATTTTTTCATCACTTTCACCTGTAATCCTAATTGGCCCGAAATTACAAGAGAGCTACTTCAATATGAACATGTTGAAGACCGTCCGGACATCGTGTCTCGAATTTTCAGGCTAAAGATGAAAGAATTAATTCGTGATTTGAAGGACAGACGGATGTTTGGAACTGTCATTGCTGGTAATTTTCTATGTTGATACTATTTATATTTTCAATACTTTATAATTCTAACAAAACTAAAAAAATAATGCAGATTTATTTGTTGTTGAATTCCAAAAACGCGGCTTTCCGCATGCACATATACTTATTACGGTGACCCCAACTGATAAGCCCGCATGTGCAGAGGATATTAATAAATTCATTAGCGCTGAGATACCTGATAATGTCATTGACCCACTGGCTTATGAAACTGTCACTAAGTTTATGATTCATGGACCATGTGGTCCATGCTTAGTCGAGGGAAAGTGCTCAAAGCAATATCCGAAGAGATTTTGCGATGAGACGGTTATCGACGATCGAAGCTTTGTGCAGTACAGGCGTAGAAGAACATCCGTGACAACATTAGCAAACGGTCGGGAAATCGACAACAGATGGGTGGTCCCATTCAACAGGGATTTGTGTGTCAGGTACGATGCTCACATAAACGTTGAACGAGTAGCCGTCCGAAGCGTGGTTAAGTACTTATACAAGTATATCCACAAAGGACACGATCGTGCAACATTTGTCATCGAAGAGAGTGGAGTGCAAGGTAACATTGATGGAGCGCAACAACATCGCGTTGATGAGATAAGGCAATATTTAGTTTGTCGTTATGTGTCTGCCATAGAAGCATGTTGGAGGATTTTTGATTTCCCACTACAACATCAATACCCATCTGTTGAGAGGATGCAGTTTCATCTGCCCGGTGATCAAAACATTGTCTTTCATGACAACGACGATCTGCATGAAGTAATTAATCTGCCACAAAACACCATGCTGACAATGTGGTTCGACGCAAATAGAAGGTACCACGAAGCTCGAACGTTGACATATTCGGATTTTCCAACCGAATGGTTGTGGAACCGTCAAAGTATAATTTGGAGAAAACGTCAGCAAAGAGTTTAATAGGGAGACTACCATTTACACATCCAAGTGTTGGTGAGCGCTACTATCTCAGGATGCTTCTTACGAAGGTTCGTGGAGCAATGTCATACGAGGACATAAGGACGGTAAGGGGAGTTGTTCAACCTACATTCCAGGCTGCATGTCTTGAATTAGGCTTGCTCGACGACAACAATGAATGGCATGTTGCTTTAAGAGAAGCAGCTACTTGGACTACAGGTTCTCAGCTAAGGAATATGTTCTGTTCTATATTAATGGTTACCGAAGTAGCCGATCCAATAACGATATGGGAAACACATTGGAGAAGCATGACTGATGATATCGAGAATATGATTCAACGTCGATCTAATAATTTCGACTTGCGCCTCACTGATGAAGAACGACGTAACTTGGGTATTCTTGAGATTGAGCATATCCTCAACAAAAATGGCAAGTCTTTGAAAGATTATCCTCAAATGCCGCAACCATCAGTCGAGTATGCGCAGCGCTCCACCAATCGGTTGATAATGGATGAACTCGATTATGATACATCATTAGAGAATCCCATAGAGTTGCTCCATTCAACGAATTATCCTGGTCTTCCAAACCATTGCTTACAATTGAAAGTCGGAGCACCAGTCATTTTATTGCGTAACATGAATCAGTCGATTGGTTTGTGCAATGGCACACGGTTGGTTATTTACAAGCTAGGGGATAAGGTGATCGAAGCTACAGTTATTTCTGGGCCTAAGACTGGAGATAATGTTCTAATTCCCCGTATTGATTTATCGCCCTCCAACCAGGAATCGGGTTTTGCCATCAGAAGAAGGCAATTTCCTCTTAAATTAGCCTTTGCGATGACGATAAATAAAAGTCAGGGACAGACGTTAAATTCGATTGGTTTATATCTTCCGAACCCTGTATTCAGCCATGGGCAACTTTACGTTGCAGTATCCCGTGTCACGTCACCAAAGGGACTCAAGATTCTAATACGAAACAAGAATGTCCTGCCCGAAAATGTTACAAAGAACGTTGTGTACAGTGAGGTTTTATCGAACATGTAAGGTCGATACATGTTTTATTTTTTAATATTATTTTCTCATTTTTCTGACATGTTATTAGTTTTTGAATTTATTTTTATCTGCATCTTCTAACCTTTTCCGTTATTTCTTCACTATGTATAATTAATATTATTTACTTAACAAATATCCAAACTATTTACTTAATATCGGGTCTTAACTATGTATAATTAATGTTATTTAGTTACATAACAATGACGCTGTAATTTTTGCGGATTTTTTAAGAAAAATAACATAAGTCTTATGTGTCAAGTCGTTTATTTTTCTCATAATTGTGTATGTAATTTACAAATGATTAGTTAAATTCAATCTAGCTGCCGAGTCGATTATTTTTCTTCTCGACTTTAATTTTTATGCTAGGCGTTCATTTTTGTGTTGTTAAAACTTAATTTTAAGTTTTTATAACTAAGATTACAATAAATTGTTTAATAATTGCAGATGGAACATCTAACATACAAACCATTTAAACAAATATGCCCCTAAAATTTTACGTGGCATCTACGAGGGCGTTTATTGTGGCGCTATGTTAGGTCCTACGATTAACAACTCTAAGATCCTAGGCTAGAATTCGTAGTAATTCGATTGTTTAGATAAGCAATTGAATTCGATCGAAGAACTCAAATGAAGAACAAGAGAGAGAATTCGAGTAGAGTGAGAAAGTTACTGTTGTTTCTCTCTCTAGAAATCAAATTGCAAGCCCTTCGGATCAATTCTCAAAACTTTCTCTATTAAGCTCAATTGATTTACAAGTATTTTTACCAAACAAACTTGGTATAAATATCAAACTAGTCCTAATCTAAGGACTACTATACAAAATGCCCCTAATTACAAGGACAACTAATGAAATCAAGCACAATTACAAATAGTATTCTACAATCTCTCCCTTTGTGCTTGATTGCGTCTCCGCGCTGTTTGTCCTCGTCGGGCGTAATATGATCTGCGCAAGCCCAACGCATGCTCGTAGTTCCTCAGAGTGATCCTAAGCTCCAGTCGCTCCTCGATATCTTCAAGCAATTCCATTAGGAGCGGCTGTTCTCTCACGAACCTGTGGATCCTCAGCATAGTGTCTCTGTTGATTTCTGTTAGGTCCTAGTTTGGTCAGCATCCAGAGGTAGGTCATCCTCTTCTGCTGATCCCAATGAGAGATCCCTCTAAGCTCGAACTCGTTCGGCTTCTTCACTCTGTCCGGAGACCTCCAAATATTCTCACGAACTTCTTCTAGGAAGGGAATTTCTATTTGGATGTTTTCCCATTGCGTGTCAATCCGAACGGTCCCTGACATTTGCCTTGTGGGGGAGGCCGCTCGTTGTGCGATCAACTCTGACAGCCTTGGGATGTCTCGTTGGTAGTCTTCACCTTCCTGAAGTTCGTCGTCTTCTATGATTACGAGGTCTATAGACGCTTGTTGTAGAAAGCGCCGAACGTCGTGAATCCGTCGTCTTTGATGCTCCTCGGGCATGGAATGGGTCATCCACTGTCCTTCGAAGATGTACTTGTCTAGGGCCTCGTGTGGATTGACACCATGTCCAGAGGGTCCCGGTTGGTCTGGAGCGGCTGAGGGAGTGGCTTGGGTAGCTGCTAGAGCTACAAGCATTGCAGCACTTGCTTCTTCTTCCGGAAGCAAGGGGCTTGAGTAGATTGGTGGCGTGGACGGAGGCGTCCTGAGGTGAAAGGTTGGTGGGTCGATGTGGGCGGTGCGGTGCGTGGTGTGTGTTTGGGTTCGGTGGATCTGTGTTTGGGTATGGTGGGTTTGTGTTTGGGTTTCACCAGCTCCAGCGCTTGTCTGCGTAGCGCCCGAGCCTTGTCCTTGGCCACTTGTTGATGTCCTTGGCCTCTTCTCCCCCTCATGAGGGTCCTGATCGTCAGGATCATCATGTCTGCGCCGTGAGTGGGAGCTTTGGCCTCGGCAGGTGTCAGTCGGTGGCTCAGGATGGTCCACCAATCGCCTATAGAGAGATTCTTCTTGCGGCGATCGGATGGAAAGGCCTATCAGACGGGCGAAGAGAATGTCATGGAGTTCGGTGATGGGGATTGTGTATGGGTTGATGAGGATGGAGGAAGTGGCTAGAGGGTCGGTGGGTGTGGGTTGTGGAGGTGTGGGGTTGGTTCGTGACGAAGGGCCTTCAGAGGCAGGTGCTTTCCCGGTATCTCTTCGGGATGCCTCGAGTGCTTGGAGTACTCTCTCTGTGATCTTTTCTTCCATTGACTGTACAGCGGCAGAGAGAGCGGCCTGGAACTGTTCGATCGTCATGAAGGGTGCGGACGCCTCCTTAGATGGACCAGGACGACTAACGTCGCCTGTTATCAACCCTTGAGTAGACACCGACTCTGTGGGTTGGCTCATAGTCACTTGAGGTTGTGACTGTATGAGACTTCCACCCAATCCTCGAGTCGAATCCTGAGGATTCGTCTCTATGGGTGTTGTTGCAGGCACGGGTTGCGCCTGCGAACCAGATACCACGAGTTGGTTGCGGCTCAAGATTGAGCGAAGAAGTGCCAGCAACACTTGTCGTTGTGGTCAGTGGAGTATCTGATGCGTTGATGACGGCCGGGAAGAGGGACTCCATTTGTATACTAAGTCGTCTGGGAGTCCGTTTTATCAGGCTAATCTCCTTATCTGACTCCGTGTCGGATGGTGTAGCTGTGTGAGGAGTGGGATCACGTTCAACATCCCCTAGCGCCTGATCCGTCACCAGTGGAATCGAGCTTTGCCCAATTTCTGTCTCGGGCTGTGCTTCGTGTAGAAGAACCTCCTCAATGGTTTCTTCGAGCACGCCTACATGTACGGGCTCTTCCACTTGCAATTCGAGGTCAGGAGCCTCGAGTTCCATTTCCGTAGCCACGACGTCTATCAGCGTATCATCGACGTCGGGCATTGGCTCTTCGACCAATGGTGGCTCCTGAGCTAGCTCCTGAGCGACATCATCAATCATCGCGTCCTCAGGGCTTAGCTGTTGTTGTTGTTGGTGAGGGCTAGCATGGTGATCTGCCGGGGGCCCTCTGATCATTTCCTCCGTTAAATTGTGTTCCCGGCAGAACCTCTGATACTCAGCTCCCGTGGGGTCGGCGAGCCTGAGTAAGTTGAGTGGAATCGGCATCGACGGTTGGTCCAGGTCCGTGAGCCGTGGGTTGTGGAAAAACTTAAGCCTTGGCGGTTGGTAGTTTCCACCAGGAGGTAGCTGGGGGATGCTCTCTGCATGTAGCTCCATGAACTCCCTGATGATCACGTTGAACCATCGAGCATAGGGCACGTTCTTCGACCTTCGGTTCTCCTTCAACCGAATCTGTTCAGCTAGATCATTCCAGATTAGCTGTGTAAAGTCGTAGATTCTGGCGAAGGCGAGGCCGTAAAAGATCCGCAGTATGTTGCCGTTGCCCTTGTCGAATCCAGCGTGTTTGGGTGACAGACACTTGTTCACTATGCCGAACAGTGTCTTCCAGGGGTGAGGGATACCGCTGCTCTGGACCTGAGCTAATCTTGTAAGCGGCGGTTGGTATCCCATGTGCAGGAAGTCCTGAATCATCTATGCGTCGGTCGGGAGGGGGTCGTAGTTGTCGTTGTGGGGCAAGTCCAGTATCATGCCGAACTGGCTCTTGCTCATGTGAATATACCGCGTCCCGATTCGGGTCATGAAAGAGAATGTCCCATCTGCTACGGTTCCTTGTATGCATCCCCAGAACTGCTGGAGATAGACCATCGGCACCGATGCGGTGACCGTTAACGCATGCCAGATGGGGTGGCCTCTGAGGATGGATACGATGATCTCGTCCGGGCACCAAAATGTGCTCAGATCGAGCTGGAAGTTCGTATCTTGAACCTTTAGATAAAGGTTGTGATCATATATGTGGTTGTATCTTGGGTAACGATCCATCTGAAATATAAGATATATAAAAGTTCATTAGTTCAATTTATTTTCAGTCGAAATATGAATAAATTTCATCGAACTATAGTAATATTGCAACTAATAGCATGTTCGATGAATTTTGAATTTAAATCATATCAAATGCATATTGTATGTTCAATTTCAAAAATCGTGATGGCATGAATGTAATTTCGAATGAAATATTTGTCGCGTGAAAAATGGTTCGAAATTTCGCTAAGTGGTAAATCAGTAAGTCACTGTTCATGCCGAGAAAATTTTCGGTCGACAAAATTGAATTACAATTTGATTTCCTATATACTGATTTCAATTGAAACGTTTCCGTGTCATTTTTCGATCGAGAAATTTTATTCGCTAATTTTCGCTACAGTGTAAAAGACTTAGAGAAAAATTTTCGAAGTGTTGAAGTTGAAATCTGGACTGTAGTCGATCAATTTTACGATCGAGAAAAAAATTCCGTGTAAATTTACGATCGAGAAATTACGTCTCAGGTAAATTTACTATCGAAAAATTTTCCTCGATTGAATAAAATTTTTCGATTTGAAATTTGTCGAGCGGAATGTGATTTTCGATTGAAAGTAGAAGTTTTTCGCTGCGATATATTTTTATCGAAAAATTACTCAACGAAAGACTAGTCAAACGTCGAGAAAATTTTCGATCAATTGTGTCCTAAGAGGCGAATTTTACGATCGAAAATAAAATTAAGTGTTGAAAAATATATTTTTCGCAGATGAATTTTTCTCGACCAAATTGAAATTAAATCGAAAATTCTATTGTGCGATAGTAAGTTTTACGCTCGATAAAATTTGCATCTAAATTGTCTAATCAGTGCTTAAGTTTTTCGCTCTCAAAAATCCTAATTAGATTTCTCGATGGTAAGTAATTTTTTTTTCGGTCAAAATTTTCTATCTTGATGACTAAATCAAAATTTTGCGATCGAAAACTAAATCGACGCAAATAGTATCTCGATTGAATTGAAATTCAATTAAGTCTATTTGCGATCGACAAAGTTCTTCGACAGCTTCAAACCTTCAAAGAACCCAGTTTCATCGAAACTCATTTTATCATCACAGATGGAAATTTTCCAACGACTTACGCTATCTGTTTCATCAAAGACATCGAATCTATCTAAACAATCAGGCATTTAACTCAGAATCCAAGAAACATGCCTAGATTTACTGAAACAGTATACGTTTAAATCGTTTTTGAAGAACAGTCGAAAAATCTTAACTAATCATGCGAAAAACTACAGAATGTAAATGCAAATCAAGTTATAACATTCGCAATCGTTAACTGAATCGAATTTCTACCTTAATCAGACGATTTGAAGTGAAAAATTAGAAGATTTTTGAAGGATTTTGTATCGTCTGAGAAAGTTTTGCGTGAGAGAATTTCTGTCGATTAGGTTTTGCGTGAGAAAAAATTTTTCGACTGACAAAAGTTAAACTTTTATTAACTAGCATTAATTTGTTGTCGGGCTTGTGATTTGACATTTTACGATATAAGGGATCAGACCCATTACTATTTGCACACGAAAAATTCTAATTTTTCGATCGCAAATTATCGCAGTTAATCAAAATCGATCCCGACACTGTTTACGATCGAGAAACTTTAGATTGCGAATTAATTCAAATATCCAGTTTCTCGATGGTAAGTTCTCTAAGAAATTTCAGATTGTCCCCTATTTCAAAATAAAACCCAATGTAAGGCTCCCCCTTAGTAATTAAAATAAATGCAATCAACTCCCTGTATTTTTCTGTGTAGTAACGTCTAGCTCCCTTGGCGTAAATTGAAAAATCTGTACCACTTAGAGATAAACGTTAGTAGTAATGGAGTTAATCAACAATTAATTTGCAATGTTATCTTTGAAATATCTGGTCTTGTGTCTAGCTCCTCTCTTTGTAGTGTCGACGTCTTACTTCTTAATTTTGAGAGACCTGAAATACTCAGAGAAAAACGTCAAAAATATTTGGAGCTAAACCACGATTTTTATACTTGCTCCCCCTCAAATGATGCACAAGAATTGACTAATTATGCAGTCATATTTAAATCAATTCAAGTCACGAGCATATAACACACAAATTTTACCAAGTAAGTACATATACATGGTCCCCGAAACATGTACTTCAAAATATTATGTGAAGGTGGAGGCAAAAAAAACAATTTATCGCATTTAAACAATTCAGTACCAATGCAATCTATAATTGCATTTAGAATGTGCGATACACTAAAGAAATTCGCATTTATTCAATTCAACGCATATGAAACATAATATTTCATGTCAAAATGTGCGAATTTTATTATTTATTATTTATTTATTATTATATATATGTATATATATATATATTTTATATATGGGGTCAGATTATTTTGCTTCGATCAATCGTCACGCCTAAAATTTTACGAGACATTTGAAAAGAAGAAAATGCTGTCAAGTCATGTCGTCAAACTAAAGTCCTAAGTCCATAGACTGGTCCATTTCGACAACTCTCACCAGGTTCGCTCTTGCTCTCAATTAGCTATCTTGGGATTTTTATATTTTTATCACTCAAGTCAACACAAGCAATTTTTAGTCAATTTACCTGTGATCGAGGCAATTTTTAATCATTTCTCCTAAGCGAGAGACCGTCTATGTGGAATCAAAGGGTTGTAAAGGTTATAATTTGGCTAGGACTTAGAACGGAATGAATTTAAAGGGAAGTGAGCTTATCTCTTCATCGTCTTCCAATTCTACGTCCGTCTCCTTTTTTTTCGGCGTCTTTCTTCTTTTCAATCTTTTCTCCCTTCTTTTCTTTTAAGAACTATCCCTTTTTATATTATGCTCAAGCTGAAGCTCCGCTTCTCCATGAGGCTCTAGGAGATTATCGTAGGCGAAGTTCTTCTTGTTGGTTCTCGGGCCGATACTGAGCTCCTCTTCTCTTAATCCCTATTGAGGTTTCAGAGATTATTAATTTGGAGAAGTTCTCGGTTATGGAATTCGTACCCGAGGCTGCACTCCTCTTCTCGTTTCCCGATATAAGACCGGATTATCGTTGGAGAAGTTCACTTCGTGGTGCTCCTCTTCCAGCCGTTCTGACGAGCGTACGAGATTATCGTTGGAGAAGTTCACAGCAGGATCCATGCCACTTTCTACAAGGTAGTCGGAAGGCCAGTTCCTTTGGTCTGATTTTTGCGCGTTGAGCAATGCCTTCTTTTGTCATCATTTTACTTTTTCTTTTGTTATCTCCCCTCCTTTTCTCGTTTGAACAACCATTCGAAGAGTATAAAGTTCGGTTGAAAGCTGGGAATGGGTTTTAAATGAAGAAAAGGACGTCGGAGAAGGCTCAAAGTGGATGACTAAGGGCTAACGTGGGGGAATTTATGTAAGGCCGAATGAGGAATATCCTAAACTCCCTTATCATTTTCCTAACGATCTAACGCAAGATGAGTATGAGGCCAAGTATCACTAGTTAAGACAAGCAATTGATGTGTTACTCACTCGAGAAATAGATCCAAAGAAAGAAAAAAATAACAAGGCTTGAATCCTCACATTTATAGTGGCTTTGTGTCTAGTGGAGCAACCTAATGACCTTTAGACACAAGAATGCGACTTAGACTGACAAAATTAAGCAATTAAATCGATCGCATGTCGGGGTAAAATTCAAAGTGACTTTAGATCAAAGCATCCTAAAGGATTTCATCATACCCCTTTATATTATATAGAAATATAAATGTTATTATTATTATTTTTTTATTTATTTTTATCGCGCAAGAAAAGAACAAATAAGCATAGAAAGCACATAGAATAGAGCATGTGATAGCACAGAAGATCAGGTAATGCACATATTACGGAAGATTCAACATGCCTAATTTTCCGACAAGGAATTGAAATCGTTTCTCATCCAATGGCTTGGTGAAAATGTCGGCTAGTTGAAACTCCGTGTTCACAAAGTACATCTCTATCGTGCCTTTTTCTACGTGATCTTTGATAAAATGATATCTAATGTCTATGTGTTTTGTGCCTGAATGATGAACAGGATTGCAAGTAATGGCGATTGCACTCTGACTATCACTATATATGGGTATATTATTCAAATTGTACCCATAGTCGCGAAGCTGTGTCCGCATCCACAGCATCTGTGAGCAACAGCTGGCAGCAGCTACGTATTCGGCCTCGGCCGTCGAAGTTGACACACAGTTCTGCTTTTTGGATGACCAGCAAATGAGCTTTTCGCCTAAAAATTGAGCGCCACCCGATGTGCTTTTCCTGTCCATTCGGCAACCTGGATAGTCAGCGTCAGTGTAGCCGATAAGTTTAAAATTCGTACCCTTTGGATACCATAGGCCAAGGGTAGAGGTGCCCTTAAGGTAGCGTAAAATTCTTTTGACCGCGAGCATATGGGATTCTTTGGGATCGGCTTGAAAACGGGCACAGAAGCACGTGGCAAACATGATGTTCAGCCGGCTCAAAGTAAGGTAGAGAAGAGATCCAATGATGCTGCTATACAGTGTGATGTCGACCGACTTGCCAGAGGGATCGGCATCCAACTTGCAGCTTGGTGACATATGAGTGCTGAGAGTCTTGCTCTGGTCTTGATGAAATTTCTTCAGAATATCCTTGATGTATTTTGTCTGACTGATGAAAATTCCATCATTGAGCTGCCTGACTTGGAATCCTAAGAAAAATTGCATCTCTCCCATGTGACTCATCTTGATTTGCTCTTCATGAGGTCTCCAAACTTCTTGCAGAGCCGAGGATCTGTTGATCCGAAGATGATGTCGTCGACGTATACTTGGACGACCATCAGATCTTTGTCATGCCATTTAATGAATAGGGTTGTGTCTATCGTTCCTCGTATGAATCCAGACTTCACAAGGAAATCACTCAGGACATCGTACCAAGCACGTGGGGCTTGTTTTAGTCCATAGAGAGCTTTGTCCAAGCGATAGACATGATCGGGATGTTCTTGATCAACGAAACCTTCCGGCTGAGCGACGTAGACTTCTTCTTTTAACACGCCGTTGAGAAAGGCGGTTTTAACATCCATCTGATAGACTTTGAAGTCTTTGTGAGCCGCATAAGCCAGCAGGAGGCGGATAGCTTCGACACGGGCAACAGGAGCATAAGTCTCGTCGTAGTCGATGCCTTCCTGTTGATTGTATCCCTTAGAAACTGGCCTTGCTTTGTTCCGGATCACTTCACCATCTTCATTTTTCTTATTCTTGAAAACCCATTTAGTTCCGACCACTGTTTTCCCATGTGGACGGGGTACCAAGGTCCACACTTGAAGACGTTCGAATTGATTGATTTCCTCTTGCATTGCGATTGTCCGATCCGGGTCTCGAAGTGCGTCTGCTACTTTGGTAGGCTCGTTTTGGCTCAGGAAGCAACTGAAAAGACTGTGTTGACGACGTGTCCTCACACCAACCGAGGGTCGCCAATTATCTGATCAACCGAGTGGCCTCTCGTCCACTTGCGCTCATGAGGCAAGGCTGAAGTCGATGCGTCAGCTATCTGTGGATCTAGATTACCTATAGTCTCAGATTGATCATTTGTCTGAGGAAGTTCCAATACTGCACTTGGATTGATCGTCTCAGATGATACTTCCTCGATGACCATTGTAGGTTCTTCGGTGTTCTGTGGCAATTCTGAATCGGGTGGGGTAGAGGTGTGAGATGAACTTGATACGTCGGTCTCGTTCGGTAAATAATCCATTGTTGGTGTAGGCGTGTATGACCGATATACCGGTTCGAAGAGAGAATCCAAGTCGTCTACTGCAAGTCTCGTTGCTTCGTCTGACACTGATCCTGAAATTGTTTCCATCTTCTGTTGGTTTTGTGCCAACACACCAGTGATTACGGGTTCTAAATGTTGTCTTCAGAAGCCAACGGGTTAGGCACGGGTCCTGGATTGAATTGACCAGAAGCCATCTCTGCCACTTTGTGGAAAGTGACATTATAGCTTTCCTTAATAGTTCGGTTGGACTTGATGTATACTAGGTATGCTTTTGATGTTGAAGAATACCCGACAAATGTAGCTTCGAATGCTTTAGGGTCGAACTTTGCACGTTGCTCTCGGTCGTTCGCCACAAAGCACTTGCACCCGAAGACTTTAAGGAAAGAGATGTTGGGCACTCTATTATTCACAATTTCATACGGAGTCTTGTTGAACCGTTTGTGAACCACAGTCCTGTTTTGAGTAAAACAAGCGGTATTGACTGCTTCAGCCCATAGAAAGTGTGGAAGTTCCGATTGGATCAGCATTGTACGAGCGGCTTCCACTAGTGTTCGATTTTTCCTTTCAACGACTCCATTTTGTTGAGGTGTTTTGGTGGCTGAAAATTGTTGTCTTATTCCAAGTTTTTTATAAAACTCACTGAGGTGATTGTTCTTGAACTCAGTGCCGTTGTCTGTTCGAACAACTTGAATAGTCTGTTGCAGCAGATTTTGAGTTGTGTTCACAAAATTGATGATCAAGTCACCAGTCTCATCTTTAGTTCGGAGGAACTTAGTCCACGTGTAGCGAGAATAGTCATCCACAATCACTAGGACATACTTTCTTCTATTGATACTCTGAGTCTGCATCGGACCACAAAGATCCATGTGAATTAGTTCCAATGGTCGAGAAGTAGATGCAATTTGCTTGACGTGATGAGATGCTCGCTTCATTTTTCCTAATTGACATGCCGAACAGTGATGCTCCCTTTGTAGTTGTATAGTTGGAAGACCGTGAACCAACTTTTTCGTAGAAAGATGTTGGAGAGCTTTCATATTCAGATGAGACAGTCGTTGATGCCATAAGCTGTTCCTCTGTAAATCAGTCTGAGAAATGAGGCATACAGCTGTCGAGGGCCGCACAGACGTCAGGTTGATCGTGTAAAGATTGGATCTCCGAAGTCCTTGAAGGAGTTCTGTGTCCTGACTATCCACAATTCTGCACCGGTCAGCATGGAAGACCACCTGGAATCCTTTGTCACAGAATTGGCCTATGCTAAAAAAGTTATGGCGGAGGCCTTCGACGTGCGAGACATCTTTGATGGTCAGATTCTTCAGAGTGATATCCTCAAGTCCTAGAATCGGGGCTGAATCGTTGTTCCCAAATCTGACTTTGTCGTTTGGTCTGTCTTTGTAGTTGCTCAGCAGCTCTTGACTACCAGTCATGTGTGTGGAGCAACCAGAGTCGAGGTACCACACATGATGGATCTCATTTGAAGACGTGGATGCGTTGTCGTCGTCCGTACGAGTGGATGTTTCGGCGTCCAATTCGTTGTCGAGACGGGCCATGAGGGCTAAGTTCTCTTCTTCGGAGTTCGACGTGTCCTCGAGCCATTGGTCCTGTTCAGCCATGAGAGCTACTCCAGCTTCTTTCTGTTTTGTCAATTGAAGCTTCCTGGAGTAGTAGTTTGCATCTCTTTTCTTCGGGAGAGTGCACTCTCTGGCGAAGTGACCTGCTTTGCCACAGTTAAAACATTTGTTAGTCCCTTTGGGATTCTTGACCTCGGAACTCTCCGGAGCACGTTCTTTGTTCTTGGAGCTTGTAGTCCGAAGTCTATTGGCTGAGGTTGAAGACTTCTTCTTGAAGTATTTCTTGCTCATCATTTGCCCAATGAGAGCTAACTGTTTTCCAAGGGATTTCATGTTCGGCTCGATGTCGGAGTCCGATTCCTCTTCCGACTCTGATGATGTAGGTGGCCTAACGATCTTTTCCTTTCTTGACCTTGTGCTCCTCTTCTCCAAGACTAAGGCAACCGTGTCATCGGTTTGTTTGCCTTTCTGCTCTTTGGTAATCTCGCGGATATCCTCCTCATGCTGAGCGAGATTATCGAACACGGCATGGACATCCAACTCCTCTAGATCTTTGTTTTGTCGTATTTGAGTGGATATTTTCTTCCATTCCGTGGGCAGAGAGGATAGAAATCTTATGTTTGTCTCCATGTTTGTCTTTGTTATTTCTATCTTCCTCATTTCATTGAGAAGAGTGAGGTATCGTTGGTAGATCTCGTTTAGACTCTCCTCCGGCTTTACTTTGAATGAGTCGTAAGCAGTGAGAATGTTCGCCTTCTTGGCCTTTGTGCCAACTTCCGTCCTTTGCATCATCCTATGCAGCTCATCCCACATCCCTTTGGCCGATGTAAGGCTGTCGATTTGTCTGTATATATCGTTGGGGATGCCCTGCATAAGGGTATTCATGGCTACTAGATCAGCCTTAGCTCGAGCTCTTTCCTCCAAAGAGTATTCTCTAGGCTCCTTTAGTCGCCTAGAAGCTGGAATTGCTGGAGTAGCTGTTTCGTCCCCGGGTACATGAACCCTGAACTGTGCCGGTCCCTCTTCAAGGGACTTCAGTAGATTTTCGGCTTGATCCTTTAAGGTGTCCACAATAATAACACACCCATAATACTTCCACATCAGCTTTTCTCTATATTTTTCTATATTTTATTCTATAACACTTTTATTCTACTTTTTCCACAATAATAACACCACTATAACACGGACCCACAACTATAAATAAATATTTTTTCTCCCCCATTCTCTCTCCTCATAATATTTTCATATTCTATAACACAGTGTCATAAATATGACAAAGTGTCATACTCATGACACATCCACAATGGTGGTGTGTCATATAAAGTGCCAAATAAGCACATATGACACACATATAAACCACCATTGTGGTTACCCTTAGAGCAATGAAATTCAGAAAGCGGCTTCTCCATACTGTGTATTCGCCTCTTTGCAAGATCGGCGGACGGTTGTCATTTCCGAGTGAGTATGCATCCATGTTTGCGTTGTAGTCGAGTTGTTGAAGGATCTTCGTTAATTGTTTTGAAGGTTGAAGATGATGTATGTGCTTCACAAGTGACAAAATTCGTTAGTAGCGTCTGATTCGAAAATTAGATCGAGAATTATTTTCGATTCAATCTTAAAATTTGATCGAAATTAATTCCGTCGAGATAGTGTACTGAGTACTGTTCTCGTGCGAGAAATTTCGTCAGCGAGATATTTTACGAGCGAGATAAATTGCTCAAAATCATTCGGTCGAGAAAAATTTCTTGATCGTGAATTTATTTCGATCGTAAAGAAACAGTACGTTAGTAAGTTTCTCAACAAGTCAAAATAAATCTGTTGACTAGAAAAATTTCTCGCATGTAAACGATTTTCGCCTGGTCAAACGTTAAAAGGTTTGACTGAAAAAGTTTTTCGAGTGAAAGTTTTTACGCATGCAAAGTCAAAATAAATCTCTCTCGAAAACGTTTTTCGCTGTATAATGCTCGAGAAATATTTTTAACTAAAATCGTTTCTACTGATGACGATTCTAGCGCTGACTTCGTATTCTGACCGAGAAAAATTCTCGCGCTAGGTTTATCGACCGAAAAACTAATCCGATCGCAAAACTTAGCGAGAAAAATTTGAGCAATCGAGAAAAATTCACAGAATACGATTAACACTAATTCGAGCAAAAACAAAGAATCAGATAGTGAAATTTGAGGCAATTGCTCGCAATTAAGTACTAATCACGCACGAACAAGCAATTAAACACGTTACGAAGCAAAATATATCTAATTTGATCAAAATCAGAACGTGTTCTTCATGTTCTTCGCAAACAGTAACACGCAGAAGCAATTCAATCCTAAAAAAATCGAAGTTCAAACTGCTACAGAACTGGTCGCAATGATGATCTAACACATAAACAAGCACAGAAACACCAAATTCAAGTCAATTAAGCACAGAATTAAGCTATTGGATCGAAAAAGGTTTTCGCGCCAAACTGTTCTTCGATGAACAGTATCCAGAAAATGATTTTCGATCCAATTCTAACAATTTTCGATTCAAAACAGAAAGAATCTGCTCTGATACCAATTGTTAGGTCCTACGATTAACAACTCTAAGATCCTAGGCTAGAATTCATAGTAATTCGATCGTTTAGATAAGCAATTGAATTCGATCGAAAAACTCAAATGAAGAACAAGAGAGAGAATTCGAGTAGAGTGAGAAAGTTACTGTTGTTTCTCTCTCTAGAAATCAAATTGCAAGCCCTTCGGATCAATTCTCAAAACTTTCTCTATTAAGCTAAATTGATTTACAAGTATTTATACCAAACAAACTTGGTATAAATATCAAACTAGTCCTAATCTAAGAACTACTATACAAAACGCCCCTAATTACAATGACAACTAATGAAATCAAGCACAAGTACAAATAGTATTCTACACGCTACGATCTTCATACTCGAGTACGATCCAGTAAAGAGTATAGGGTACAGAATTTAATCTTCATCGATGTTGAGGTATTTAGTAAATCTTAAATTTTAAATATATCATTCAAGACTCTTTCAGTTGTGTTATTTATTAACCATTTTTTACAGGGATCCGAAATACAAGTAACCTTACGCGACGATGATATTGACAAATATCTACATATTCTGAAAGTAGGGACAGTGTATTGCATTAAAAATTTAGGCGTGGACGCTGCTTCAGATTTGGATTGGCACGTGCGGAATAATTATAAGTTGAATTTTCACCGAAATACCAAAATTGTAAATACTCGACATCGCATTGATGATGATGTTCCTCTACATAACTTTCGATTTGATCAACTAAGTACAATTCATCAGTACGCCACTCACAAAGACCACTTAGTCGGTAAGTAATCCTCATTTTATTTCTCCACTATTCGTTAAACATTATTAAATTTGTGGTATTTAAACAGTTGTTGCAGATGTGATTGGCATTGTGGTTTATGTTGGCGATTTGGAAAATGTTAGTTTCAAGAACAAAAATGGCACGGTTGTCAAAACTCATTTTCGAAACGTCGTAATTTGTGACACGAGGTACTCCTATAATACGTCTAACCTCCCAAGAGGATAATATTATTACCATCTATCTAATTTATTGCTACGTTGTTTTTCAGCACGGATGTAATGAAAATTTCACTTTGGGGAAAATTTGCCACATCTGGAGATTATAAACTTTTATTTGATGCAACAATGATTCAGATTCTGGCAGTATCGAGAGTTGAAGTAAAGAATTTCGATGGTTAGTACAACAATTTAGATAGTTTGTTATATTTTTTGGCATGTTAATGATCACAAATTAATTTTCGTTCTGGTACGTGTGTTTTTAATATGAGGATCGCTAGGTGCGTATCTAAATACAACACGATTTAGCAGAGTGTTTGTTGACCCAAAAATTGACGAGACCCAAAAGATACGCTTATGGTATGTTATTTTCTTATAGTTTTGTTAATCGTTCTTATGTATTTCCTTTGTATATCATTTAAGTAAATTATCATTGTTTGTCAGGTATGCTTGGGATAATATTGCACGAAACAATATCTTATTGAGTCGAAGACGTGGAAACACTCTACATCAAGTACACAGCTTGCTTGATGCTGTTCCAATCAAATTAGCCGATTACCGTGTCGCTGAGAATGTAATATTGCCTTACTCTTTCCGCAAATAAATCATTCGTTATATCATGTTAATGATATTATATATTATTTTTCTCAGATTCGATGCTTTCGTGTATGCGCATATATAGCTCACATAGAAATGGCGACAATTTGGTACGAATCGTGTCCGCTATGTAAGGTAAACAAGGTTACGGATGGTTATTGCATAACTTGCAACAGGTTGGTTACACACACTATCCCAAGGTAGTCACTTCGTTCGACATATAAATGAATTTATGTGATTAAATTAAAATTATGTTTTCTTAAAGACAACAATTAGTGACAAATCTGGTTCCAAGCAGTTGACATGCTGGAATGATCATGCGAAAGTCATATTAGGCATATCAGCATCGGAATTAGAGCAGATTTACATTGAGGTGTAAATGTTGTAATGATTTAATTTTTTCACGAGTCTTAAATTTTTTTTGGACAATATTATAGGGTGGAGATGATGGGCCATTCTTACTAGAAGATTACGTGAACAATCGCCTGATGTAGAAATTTGTGTTTATACTGAGGGCGCCAAAATCAAGCGATGATGAAGTAAAGGTTTCACATGTTTTTCGTGTCGATTGGGAGGAGGAGTATAATTATTTATTCTTCAAGCGAAGAGTACGATGTCATTAGCTATAATTTGTTATTTTTCCCATTAGATATACATATTGATTTTTATTTCGTTTTCATATGTAGTTTACGATTTTATATTTATAATCGACAAGTATTATACTGTTATATTTTTTTATTAACACATAATTAAATTATAATATTTAATTATATTACTTATGCTATTAAGACCCGTGCATTGCACGGGCAAAAAACTAGTTATCCTACATAGATATGCAAATGTACTTCTAACGTAAGGCTGCCACGCGTCCCTCTATTATTTAAATGTTTAGTTTAAATTAAACAACACACGTACCATACTTATTTCTACTCTAAGAATTACTTTTCCTTTTTAAAATAGCAGTTCTATAAAATAGGCACGTTCTGTTTTCTTTTTGACCACGTTCCATATTCTCACCACACAAGAATGAATGCACCTACTATTTTAATATTCAATGGTTGCTTTGTTTGTATTTTTTTTTAACTTAGAATCAGAGAAGAGAAAGGACGAAAAGTACAGGCACGTTGCGTTTCTTTATTGCTTATTTTGAGTGTGTGGTGTTGTTGACAAATGCTTCATATTTAGTAAATTAAGAATGGTGGGTTTAATTGCATTTACTGTTTTCTTTCGTTCATGGGTAAGAATGGTGGGTGTAATTGCATTTATGGGTTTCTTTCGTTCATGCGATGAAAAAAAAAGTGCACTGCATCATCTCAACTGCTTTATATCCAATTTTCTGTAACAAAACTCACAAGCTTACTGAGAGAAACCTTTACAGTGTGAACTCCATAGACACAACCACCTCTTCAATAAAGATAATATAAAGGAATTCGATTATTTCGCCTAATGTCCGATCCCAGCTCGATCGGCGGGTTCCATTTTATTTAGGATGCCGTATGTTGTTGAAAAAATAGAATAAAAATAAATATAATTTGGGTATAATACTCAATCAGTCGTATTCATTATAATTAGTCATATTTTTCCGGTTTGATTATGATAAGACTGTCCATGTGTGTTCGCACAAATTACAAAATTTATCATTTTTTATTTTTTGCTTTTAATAATATAATATCCCAATCATATTGAAATTCCAATCTTAATTTTATGTGTGATCCATTTATATTTTTTAACCAACTTTGTTGGATTATTTTTTCATAGTACCGATATTTTCTTTTCAGGGTTATTTATATATACTAGTCTATTTTGCACACCCTACGTGTGTGTTGAAAATTTTTTTAATTATTTTTTAAAATTTTCTTTGCCACATTTACTATAGATTTAATAAATAATGATTATTAATTCAAGAATAGTAATTGGGCCTTAAATTGGCTGACCGTTTTGTTTTAGATAATGGCTGAAAAATTATTTGGGGGCAATAAATATATGTAGGCCCAAAACTAAGAGGCAACGTGAGCAATTAGACCAAATAATTGTAAGAGGCAACGTGTGTGCAATAACTACCCTACGTGGGTGCGCAATAGTTAATAATTTTCCATGCGGAAGTAACTACCTAATTGGCTTCAAATTTGGTGTAATTGATACACCAAATTAAATCAAGTCAGGCAGTTTTTAAGTGGTTCTGAGCATTAATAAAAGAGTATAGATATATATAATATAATATATAATATATATATTTACTGATGCAGTTTTATTTCAGATTTTTACTATGAAACAATCAGTTTGTATTGCGCATTTTATGGCTTTGATCATTTCAGTTTTTTTTTTTAAATATAATATGTCAATCATATTATTAAATTCCTTTGCTTAATTGTGTAATCCATGTCTTTTTTCCAATCTTTTGCGTTCTCCAAACAAAAAACTATATTCATGTTTTTAACTCAACTTAATTTTGATCAGTTCATGTGCAATTTTGACATATACTCAATGGGCCGTATTAATTTTAGTTATGCAACTTTTCCTGCATGTTTACGATAAAACCATCTGTGTGCGTTCGCACATATTACATCATTTTACTTTTCTTAAAAAAAATATGCAAATTGTATTATTAACTTCTTTTTAATTATTATTTTTCTCCTTAATTGTTTTATACATGTTGCTTAATCATGTTTCTTGATTCATTTTATAATTATACTGATCATTTTAGTTTTTTTATTATAATATACTATGCCAATCATATTATTCCTTTTATTATTAATTTTCTCAGAATTTATGCGCTTCTCCAAAAAATAAAATATATGCACTCAACTATAAAATATAAGAATTTTTTTCGTAACATCTTATATCATTAAATATGCACCCAACTACTATTTACATTGAATGTATATATTATTATAATATTGTTTTTAAGTTTAAATTTTGACATATACTCAATTGGCCATATTAATTTTAGTTATGCAACCTTTTCCGGATGTTTACGATAAAACCACCAGCTTGCGCTTCTCCAAACTATGAAATATATGCAACCAACTATAAAATATAAGAATTTTTTCGTAACATTTTATATCATATGCACACAACTACTATTTACATTGAGTGTAGATATTTTTATAATATTATTTTTAAATTTAAAATTGCAGGATATTAAAAACCATTTGGGAGGATCTATAGATTTACAACACCGCTCGACTGTCAAAAAGGTACTTTAAATTTATAATGCTACAGCCTTTTCATTATCGATCATATTTACGTATGTTTTTTATGCCGCATATTACATTTCGTTCCCTATTCGTTTCGGTTAATATTATAAATTTAAATAAATAGTTAAATTAGGATTATAAATTATGTGTTTTTAGGCATCGTACTTTTCCAATTAGTTTAAAACAACTATGGACGCAAATCATTTCGGAACCAGTAGATCTTCAAATCATACTATGCAAACTGGAAGGCAACGGCAATTGTCTTTACAACGGGAAGCTCGGGCCGTGAGAATGTCAACTCGACGAACTAATCTTTCGAGTCAATCAACAATTACTCAGCCTGTTAGGAATCGTAGTCAACCTGGTAATCTCTTTTAATTAGTTTTACCTCTCTCAAATGAAAAAACCTTTATTATTAAGTATTTATTTGAACTATTTCTTTCTAGAAACATCCACTACAAATAGAAAAAGCCTTTTCTCGGTTCGTTCATATATTGGAGATAGAACAATCAAATGCCCCAATTGTAATGCCCTCATGTCGATTTCGGAAAAAGTTCGTGATAGTACCTTGACAAACCCTAGATTTCAATTATGTTGCGGAAACGGTCAAGTTCGGCTACCAAGTATTCCGATATCACCACCGTTCCTTCAGTCCCTTCATTCCCAAGCAGTTTTCAAAGACAAAATTCGAATGTACAATTCATTATTGGCTTTCACCTCAATGGGAGGGCGGATCGACAACAGTGTCAATGATGGTAGGGGACCTTATGTGTTTCGCATTTGTGGTAGCAATTACCATAGAATTGGATCATTAATCCCAGAACATGGTACTGGCCCTAGATTTGCTCAGTTATATATTAATGACACTGAGAATGAGGTTTCCAATCGTCTGAATGCGATGAGTTCGTCGATTACTTCAGATGTAAATGCCGATATACTTCGTGGGCTACAAGACATGCTCGATCTTGTAAACCCATACGTTTCAGTTTTTCGAAATGCTCGAGATATGCTGCTTGGACAAGAGAACAATCTAACTCTTCGTATACGTATCATTCAGTCTAGAGAGAGTAGACAGTATACGCGTCCAACGTCGAGTGAAGTAGCTGCTTTAATGGTAGGTGATTGTACAGAAGACTTGGGACATAGAGACGTAATTTTACAGACAAGGAGTGGTAATTTACAAAGGATAAATGAAACACATCCAGCTTATGTGCCTTTACAATATCCATTGTTATTTCCTTACGGAACGGATGGTTGGAGAATCAACATACCGACAAGCTCTTCGAGTAGCTCAAGAGATAAAGTTTCAATGAGACAGTATTATGCATACCGAATCCAAGATAGGGAAGAGGATGGTGATAGTTTCGTTAGGTGGTCGCTTATATCAACAATTTATTGTTGATGTGTATTGCGCTATTGAGCAAAACCGTCTTTTTTATGTCAAGTGTAACCAAGGCCGTCTGCGTACAGAACTATATAGCTGGCTTCAAGATGCTGTATTAAGCGGAGATGTTAATGCGCTTTTTGTTGGTAGAAAGTTTATACTACCATCATCATTTACTGGAGGACCGCGCAATATGATTCAACATTATCAGGACGCAGTCGCAATATGTCGTGCAATGGGTCCTCCTGATTTTTTCATCACTTTAACCTGTAATCCTAATTGGCCCAAAATTACAAGAGAGCTACTTCAATATGAACGTGTTGAAGACCGTCCGGACATCGTGTCTCGAATTTTCAGGCTAAAGATGAAAGAATTAATTCGTGATTTGAAGGACAGACGGATGTTTGGAACTGTCATTGCTGGTAATTTTCTATGTTGATACTATTTTTATTTTCAATTCTTTTATAATATTCTAACAAAACTAAAAAATAATGCAGATTTATTTGTTAATTCCAAAAACGCGGCCTTCCGCATGCACATATACTTATTACGGTGAGCCCAACTGATAAGCCCGCATGTGCAGAGGATGTATAAATTCATCAGCGCTGAGATACCTGATAAAGTCATTGACCCACTGGCTTATGAAACTGTCACTAAGTTTATGATTCATGGACCACGTGGTCCATGCTTAGTCGAGGGAAAGTGCTCAAAGCGATACCCGAAGAGATTTTGCGATGAGACGGTTATCGACGATCGAAGCTTTGTGCAGTACAGGCGTAGAAGAACATCCGTGACAACATTAGCTAACGGTCGGGAAATCGACAACAGATGGGTGGTCCCATTCAACAGGGATTTGTGTGTCAGGTACGATGCTCACATAAACGTTGAACGAGTAGCCGTCCGAAGCGTGGTTAAGTACTTATACAAGTATATCCACAAAGGACACGATCGTGCAACATTTGTCATCGAAGAGAGTGGAGTGCAAGGTAACATTGATGGAGCGCAACAGCATCGCGTTGATGAGATTAGGCAATATTTAGACTGTCGTTATGTGTCTGCCATAGAAGCATGTTGGAGGATTTTTGATTTCCCATTTCAACATCAATACCCATCTGTTGAGAGGATGCAGTTTCATCTGCCCGGTGATCAAAACATTGTCTTTTATGACAACGACGATCTGCATGAAGTAATTAATCAGCCACAAAATACCATGCTGACAATGTGGTTCGACTCAAACAGAAGGTACCACGAAGCTCGAACGTTGACATATTCGGATTTTCCAACCGAATGGTTGTGGAACCGTCAAAGTAAAATTTGGAGAAAACGTTAGTAAAGAGTTTCAATAGGGAGACTACCATTTACACATCCAAGTGCTGGTGAGCGCTACTATCTCAGGATGCTTCTTACGAAGGTTCGTGGAGCAATGTCATACGAGGACATAAGGACGGTAAGGGGAGTTGTTCAACCTACATTCCAGGCTGCATGTCTTGAATTAGGCTTGCTCGACGACAACAATGAATGGCATGTTGCTTTAAGAGAAGCAGCTACTTGGACTACAGGTTCTCAGCTAAGGAATATGTTCTGTTCTATATTAATGTTCACCGAAGTAGCCGATCCAATAACGATATGGGAAACACATTGGAGAAGCATGACTGATGCTATCGAGAATATGATTCAACGTCGATCTAATAATTTCGACTTGCGCCTCACTGATGAAGAACGACGTAACTTGGGTATTCTTGAGGTTGAGCATATCCTCAACAAAAATGGCAAGTCTTTGAAAGATTATCCTCAAATGCCGCAACCATCAGTCGAGGATGCGCAGCGCTCCACCAATCGGTTGATAATGGATGAACTCGATTATGATACATCATTAGAGAAGGAAAACTACGAAAGACTTGCTCGGGGCCTAAATTCAGACCAATTTAGGGTACTTTCTACTGTTATGAGAGTTCGAGACCAAAATACGGGTGGCTTATTCTTTGTCTATGGTAGTGGCGGAACGGGAAAAACCTACTTGTGGAATACACTGATCTCCAAATTTAGGTCAGACAGAAAAATTGTTATTTCAGTTGCGTCCTCTGGAATCGCTGCCTTATTACTACCTGGTGGTAAAACTGCTCATTCTACATTTAAGATACCGTTAATTCCTGCGGAGAATTCTGTTTGTTCGTTTGAGAAAACTTCTTCACGAGCTGAGCTAATTCGATTGGCGTCATTGATTATTTGGGATGAGGCTCCTATGACTAATCGACTTGCATTTGAGGCCGTTGATCGTCATCTAAGGGATATTTGTGACAATAATTTGCCATTTGGAGGAAAATTATTCGTTTTGGGAGGTGATTTCAGACAAATATTACCGCTTGTCGCAAATGGTGGTCGAGAGGCAATTGTTGCATCTACTTTGCGCCGTGCTAATTTCTGGAATCAGTGTCAATTAGTTAAGTTGGAAATAAACATGCGTCTCTGTGCTGTTGATGTTTCCGGGGAAGACTTGCAAAGAATGGCACAATTCGGAAAATGGATCCTAGACATAGGGGATGGTAAATTCCGAGATGATCGCTTACAACTAACGGTGGATCAAATTGGATTGATATTCCACAGGAATTCTTGATAAAAGACGATGCACAGGGAACTGATCTTTTAATTGATGCACTGTGTCAAGACCTTCCAGTACGGTATGCCGATTTGGATTACCTTAAGGAACGAGCTATTCTCGCGCCCACAAACAGTGATGTTGACAGCATCAACTCAAAAATATTGTCGGTGCTTCCCGGAATTTCTCGAAATTACTTGAGTTCGGATAGACTATGTTCATCGGAATCTGGTGAATTGGTAGAAGAAATGAATCCCATAGAGTTGCTCCATTCAACGAATTATCCTGGTATCCCAAACCATTGCTTACAATTGAAAGTCGGAGCACCAGTCATTTTACTGCGTAACATGAATCAGTCGATTGGTTTGTGCAATGGCACACGGTTGGTTATTTACAAGCTAGGGGATAAGGTGATCGAAGCTACAGTTATTTCTGGGCCTAAGACTGGAGATAATGTTCTAATTCCCCGTATTGATTTATCGCCCTCCAACCAGGAATCGGGTTTTGCCATCAGAAGAAGGCAATTTCCTCTTAAATTAGCCTTTGCGATGACGATAAATAAAAGTCAGGGACAGACGTTAAATTCGGTTGGTTTATATCTTCCGAACCCTGTATTCAGCCATGGGCAACTTTACGTTGCAGTATCCCGTGTCACGTCACCAAAGGGACTCAAGATTCTAATACGAAACAAGAATGTCCTGCCCGAAAATGTTACAAAGAACGTTGTGTACAGTGAGGTTTTATCGAACATGTAAGGTCGATACATGTTTTATTTTTTAATATTATTTTCTCATTTTTCTGACATGTTATTAGTTTTTGAATTTATTTTTATCTGCATCTTCTAACCTTTTCCGTTATTTCTTCACTATGTATAATTAATATTATTTACTTAACAAATATCCAAACTATTTACTTAATATTACGCAATGCACGGGTCTTAACTATATATAATTAATATTATTTAGTTACATAACAATGACGCTGTAATTTTTGCGGATTTTTTAAGAAAAATAACATAAGTCTTATGTGTCAAGTCGTTTGTTTTCTCATAACTGTGTATGTAATTTACAAATGATTAGTTAAATTCAATCTAGCTGCCGTTCAAGTCGATTATTTTTCTTCTCGACTTTAATTTTTATGCTAGGCGTTCATTTTTGTGTTGTTAAAACTTAATTTTAAGTTTTTATAACTAAGATTACAATAAATTGTTTAATAATTGCAGATGGAACATCTAACATACAAACCATTTAAACAAATATGCCCCTACAATTTTACGTGGCATCTACGAGGGCGTTTATTGTGGCGCTACGATCTTCATACTCGAGTACGATCCAGTAAAGAGTTTAGGGTACAGAATTTAATCTTCATCGATGTTGAGGTATTTAGTAAATCTTAAATTTTAAATATATCATTCAAGACTCTTTCAATTGTGTTATTTATTAACCATTTTTTACAGGGATCCGAAATACAAGTAACCTTACGCGACGATGATATTGACAAATATCTACATATTCTGAAAGTAGGGACAGTGTATTGCATTAATAAATTTAGGCGTGGACGCTGCTTCAGATTTGGATTGGCACGTGCGGAATGATTATAAGTTGAATTTTCACCGAAATACCAAAATTGTAGATACTCGACATTGCATTATGATGATGTTCCTCTACATAACTTTCGGTTTGATCAACTAAGTACAATTCATCAGTACACCACTCACAAAGACCACTTAGTCGGTAAGTAATCCTCATTTTATTTCTCCACTATTCGTTAAACATTATTAAATTTGTGGTATTTAAACATTTGTTGCAGATGCGATTGGCTTTGTGGTTTATGTTGGCGATTTTGAGAATGTTAGTTTCAAGAACAAAAATGGCACGGTTGTCAAAACTCATGTTCGAAACGTCGTAATTTGTGACACGAGGTACTCCTATAATACGTCGAACCTCCCAAGAGGATAATATTGTTACCATCTATCTAATTTATTGCTACTTTGTTTTTCAGCACGGATGTAATGAAAATTTCACTTTGTGGAAAATTTGCCACATCTGGAGATTATAAACTTTTACATGATGCAACAAAGATTCAGATTCTGGCAGTATCGAGAGTTGAAGTAAAGAATTTCGATGGTTAGTACAACAATTTAGATAGTTTGTTATATTTTTTGGCATGTTAATGATCACAAATTAATTTTCGTTCTGGTACGTGTGTTTTTAATATGAGGATCGCTACGTGCGTATCTAAACACAACACGATTTAGCAGAGTGTTTGTTGACCCAAAAATTGACGAGACCCAAAAGATACGTTTATGGTATGTTATTTTTCTTATAGTTTTGTTAATCGTTCTTATGTATTCCCTTTGCATATCATTTAAGTAAATTATCATTGTTTGTCAGGTATGCTTGGGATAATATTGCACGAAACCATATCTTATTGAGTCGAAGACGTGGAAACACTCTACATCAAGTACACAGCTTGCTTGATGCTGTTCCAATCAAATTAGCTGATTACCGTGTCGCTGAGAATGTAATATTGCCTTACTCTTTCCGCAAATAAATCATTCGTTATATCATGTTAATGATATTATATATTATTTTTCTCAGATTCGGTGCTTTCGTGTATGCGCATATATAGCTCACATAGAAATGGCGACAATTTGGTACGAATCGTGTCCGCTCTGTAAGGTAAACAAGGTTACGGATGGTTATTGCATAACTTGCAACAGGTTGGTAACACACACTATCCCAAGGTAGTCACTTCGTTCGACATATAAATGAATTTATGTGATTAAATTAAAATTATGTTTTCTTAACTTTTATTCCAAAATTATTCTCTTATCTACAGATATAGATTAAAGACAACAATTAGTGACAAATCTGGTTCCAAGCAGTTGACATGCTGGAATGATCATGCGAAAGTCATATTAGGCATATCAGCATCGGAATTAGAGCAGATTTACATTGATGTATAAATGTTGTAATGATTTAATTTTTTCACGAGTCTTAAATTTTTTTTGGACAACATTATAGGGTGGAGATGATGGGCCATTCTTACTAGAAGATTACGTGAACAATCGCCTGATATCGAAATTTGTGTTTATACTGAGGGCGCCAAAATCAAGCGATGATGAAGTAAAGGTTTCACATGTTTTTCGTGTCGATTGGGAGGAGGAGTATAATTATTTATTCTTCAAGCGAAGAGTACGATGTCATTAGCTATAATTTGTTATTTTTCCCATTAGATATAACATATTGATTTTTATTACGTTTTCATATGCAGTTTACGATTTTATATTTTATAATCGACAAGTATTATACTGTTATATTTTTTTATTAACACATAATTAAATTATAATATTTAATTAAATTATTTATGCTATTAAGACCCGTGCATTGCACGGGCAAAAAACTAGTTATCCTACATAGATATGCAATTGTACTTCTAACGTAAGGCTGCCACGTGTCCCTCTATTATTTAAATGTTTAGTTTAAATTAAACAACACACGTACCATACTTATTTCTACTCTAAGAATTACTTTTCTTTTTAAAATAGCAGTTCTATAAAATAGGCATGTTCATTTTTCTTTTTGACCACGTTCCATATTCTCACCACACAAGAATGAATGCACCTACTATTTTAATATTCAATGGTTGCTTTTGTTTGTATTTTTTTTTTAACTTGAATCAGAGAAGAGAAAGGACGAAAAGTACAGGCAAGTTGCGTTTCTTTATTGCTTATTTTGAGTGTGTGGTGTAGTTGACGAATGCTTCATATTTAGTAAATTAAGAATGGTGGGTTTAATTGTTTATTGATTTCTTTCGTTCATGGGTAAGAATGGTGGGTGTAATTGCATTTATGGGTTTCTTTCGTTCATGCGATGAAAAAAAAAAAGTGCACTGCATCATCTCAACTGCTTTATATCCGATTTTCTGTAACAAAACTCACAAGCTTACTGAGAGAAACCTTTACAGTGTGAACTCCATAGACACAACCACCTCTTCAATAAAGATAATATAAAGGAATTCGATTATTTCGCCTAATGTCCGATCCCAACTCGATCGGCGGATTCCATTTTATTTAGGATGCCGTATGTTGTTGAAAAAATAGAATAAAAATAAATATAATCTGGGTATAATACTCAATCGGTCGTATTCATTATAATTAGTCATATTTTTCCGGTTTGATTATGATAAGACTGTCCATGTGTGTTCGCACAAATTACAAAATTTATCATTTTTTATTTTTTGCTTTTAATAATATAATATCCCAATCATATTGAAATTCCAATCTTAATTTTATGTGTGATCCATTTATATTTTTTAACCAACTTTGTTGGATTATTTTTTCATAGTACCGATATTTTTTTTTTTTTTCAGGGTTATATCTTTGATCCAACAAACTTATGGTGCTTTACATTCTGATTTCGAGGTATTATATATATATATATAGATTATATATATATAATATATAATATATAATATAATATATAATATATATATTTACTGATGCAGTTTTATTTCTGATTTTTACTATGAAACAATCAGTTTGTATTGCGCATTTTATGGCTTTGATCATTTCAGTTTTTTTTTAAATATAATATGTCAATCATATTATTAAATTCCTTTGCTTAATTGTGTAATCCATGTCTTTTTTCCAATCTTTTGCGTTCTCCAAACAAAAAACTATATTCATGTTTTTAACTCAACTTAATTTTGATCAGTTCATGTGCAATTTTGACATATACTCAATGGGCCGTATTAATTTTAGTTATGCAACTTTTCCTGCATGTTTACGATAAAACCATCTGTGTGCGTTCGCACATATTACATCATTTTACTTTTCTTAAAAAAAATATGCAAATCGTAATATTAAATTCTTTTTAGTTATTATTTTTCTCCTTAATTGTTTTATACATGTTGCTTAATCATGTTTCTTGATTCATTTTATAATTATACTGATCATTTTAGTTTTTTTTAAATATACTATGCCAATCATATTATTAAATTCCTTTTATTATTAATTTTCTCGGAATTTATGCGTTTCTCCAAAAAATAAAATATATGCACTCAACTATAAAATATAAGAATTTTTTTCGTAACATCTTATATCATTAAATATGCACCCAACTACTATTTACATTGAATGTATATATTTTTATAATATTGTTTTTAAGTTTAAATTTTGACATATACTCAATTGGCCGTATTAATTTTAGTTATGCAACCTTTTCCTGATGTTTACGATAAAACCATCAGCTTGCGCTTCTCCAAACTATGAAATATATGCACCCAACTATAAAATATAAGAATTTTTTCGTAACATCTTATATCATATGCACACAACTACTATTTACATTGAGTGTAGATATTTTTATAATATTATTTTTAAATATAAAATTGCAGGATATTAAAAACCATTTGGGAGGATCTATAGATTTACAACACCGCACGACTGTCAAAAAGGTACTTTAAATTTATAATGCTACAGCCTTTTCATTATCGATCATATTTACGTATGTTTTTTATGCCGCATATTACATTTCGTTCCCTATTCGTTTCGGTTAATATAATAAATTTAAATAAATAGTTAAATTAGGATTATAAATTATGTGTTTTTAGGCATCGTACTTTTCCAATTAGTTTAAAACAACTATGGACGCAAATCATTTCGGAACCAGTAGATCTTCAAATCATACTATGCAAACTGGAAGGCAACGGCAATTGTCTTTACAATGGGAAGCTCGGGCAGTGAGAATGTCAACTCGACGAACTAATCTTTCGAGTCAATCAACAATTACTCAGCCTGTTAGGAATCTTAGTCAACCTGGTAATCTCTTTTAATTAGTTTTACCTCTCTCAAATTAAAAAACCTTTATTATTAAGTATTTATTTGAACTATTTCTTTCTAGAAACATCCACTACAAATAGAAGAAGCCTTTTCTCGGTTCGTTCATATATTGGAGATAGAACAATCAAATGCCCCAATTGTAATGCCCTCATGTCGATTTCGGAAAAAGTTCGTGATAGTACCTTGACAAACCCTAGATTTCAATTATGTTGCGGAAACGGTCAAGTTCGGCTACCAAGTATTCCGATATCACCACCGTTCCTTCAGTCCCTTCATTCCCTAGCAGTTTTCAAAGACAAAATTCGAATGTACAATTCATTATTGGCTTTCACCTCAATGGGAGGGCGGATCGACAACAGTGTCAATGATGGTAGGGGACCTTATGTGTTTCGCATTTGTGGTAGCAATTACCATAGAATTGGATCATTAATCTCAGAACATGGTACTGGCCCTAGATTTGCTCAGCTATATATTTATGACACTGAGAATGAGGTTTCCAATCGTCTGAATGCGATGAGTTCGTCGATTACTTCAGATGTAAATGCCGATATACTTCGTGGGCTACAAGACATGCTCGATCTTGTAAACCCATACGTTTAGTTTTTTGAAATGCTCGAGATATGCTGCTTGGACAAGAGAACAATCTAAATCTTCGTATACGTATCATTCAGTCTAGAGAGTAGACAGTATACGCGTCCAACGTCGAGTGAAGTAGCTGCTTTAATGGTAGGTGATTGTACAGAAGACTTGGGACATAGAGACGTAATTTTACAGGCAAGGAGTGGTAATTTACAAAGGATAAATGAAACACATCCAGCTTATGTGCCTTTACAATATCCATTGTTATTTCCTTACGGAACGGATGGTTGGAGAATCAACATACCGACAAGCTCTTCGAGTAGCTCAAGAGATAAAGTTTCAATGAGACAGTATTATGCATTCCGAATCCAAGATAGGGAAGAGGATGGTGATAGTTTAGTTAGAGGTGGTCGCTTATATCAACAATTTATTGTTGATGTGTATTGCGCTATTGAGCAAAACCGTCTTTTTTATGTCAAGTGTAACCAAGGCCGTCTGCGTACAGAACTATATAGCGGGCTTCAAGATGCTGTATTAAGCGGAGATGTTAATGCGCTTTTTGTTGGTAGAAAGTTTATACTACCATCATCATTTACTGGAGGACCGCGCAATATGATTCAACATTATTAGGACGCAGTCGCAATATGTCGTGCAATGGGTCCTCCTGACTTTTTCATCACTTTCACCTGTAATCCTAATTGGCCCAAAATTACAAGAGAGCTACTTCAATATGAACATGTTGAAGACCGTCCGGACATCGTGTCTCGAATTTTCAGGCTAAAGATGAAAGAATTAATTCGTGATTTGAAGGACAGACGGATGGTTGGAACTGTCATTGCTGGTAATTTTCTATGTTGATACTATTTTTATTTTCAATACTTTATAATATTCTAACAAAACTAAAAAAATAATGCAGATTTATTTGTTGTTGAATTCCAAAAACGCGGCCTTCCGCATGCACATATACTTATTACGGTGACCCCAACTGATAAGCCCGCATGTCCAGAGGATGTTAATAAATTCATCAGCGCTGAGATACCTGATAAAGTCATTGACCCACTGGCTTATGAAACGGTCACTAAGTTTATGATTCATGGACCACGTGGTCCACGCTTAGTCGAGGGAAAGTGATCAAAGCGATATCCGAAGAGATTTTGCGATGAGACGGTTATCGACGATCGAAGCTTTGTGTAGTACAGGCGTAGAAGAACATCCGTGACAACATTAGCTAATGGTCGGGAAATCGACAACAGATGGGTGGTCCAATTCAACAGGGATTTGTGTGTCAGGTATGATGCTCACATAAACGTTGAACGAGTAGCCGTCCGAAGCGTGGTTAAGTACTTATACAAGTATATCCACAAAGGACACGATCGTGCAACATTTGTCATCGAAGAGAGTGGAGTGCAAGGTAACATTGATGGAGCGCAACAACATCGCTTTGATGAGATTAGGCAATATTTAGACTGTCGTTATGTGTCTGCCATAGATGCATGTTGGAGGATTTTTGATTTCCCACTTCAACATCAATACCCACTAGGGGGAATTTTGTTGCCACATGTCATCACAATAGAGTCTCTATCCTACTTTTATAGTATATATATTACAACGGTAATGTGATTATGGCCCACTACAAGTCCTAGCTGGAATTTGAGATCGAACAAAGTGGTTCGAGAGCTGAAACAAGATCAGATTACAAGATTTCGCACCCTTATCCTTTTCTATCTTCAGTCCACGTTCGATATCTCCCCCCTCTTCATAAGATATTCCTAAACTTCGAGATTGACTTGGCTGGCTGAACTAATTTCCTTCTCTCGGCGCCGAATTGAGGAGAAAAATGGCCTGCATATACAATTCAGTATCATCAGTTACTTCTAGATTGAACTTTAGCTCTGTCTATAGCCCTAAACCCAAGTTCTTTTGCTCTCTTGGAGGTAGAAGCTTCATATTGAATATGGGTTTTACCCTCTTTTAACTCGTGCTGCACACGTTCGTTTGATTTTCTTTTGATGGAAAGAATGATCTTTCGATTGACCCATAATTTGTATGGTTTGCTTGGTAGATTATTTATTGTGGGTTTTTGGGTTTTGTCGTGAAAACGACATGAATTGACGGGGTTTCCTTGTAGGGACTTTCTTACTCGAGTACGACATGCTATTTAGATCATTAGTTGAGAAGTTCAAGGTCCTTTTTTATCATAATTTCATTCCATTTGAGTGATCTTGGTATGTTTCAGCTTCTTTCTTTGTCACATTGTGTTTGGTGTAGTGGAACATTCATTGTTGTGTTAACTTAATTATTGAACTGTTGCCTGAAATTTCTCTTTTGTGCCTTTATTTGAGCTGAGCTGTGCTCATGGCGACTGATGATGCTATGCCCTTTGCTTCTGCAATTCGCTACATCAAGCCCCTTGTATGCTACAACATGTTACCTTCAATGCGTCTTGTTGACCTTTTTTCTTGACTTGACATCGTTTAGGAGCTGTTGCCGAGCCAAAACCCGTAAACACTGCAGAACCTTTGTTACTTAATGCTGCACGAGGTGAAGAAGTCGATAGACCACCAGTTTGGCTTATGAGACAAGCAGGGAGGTACATGAAGGCAGGTTTATACGAAACACTAATTGAGCTCATTATTGTCCTCTCTCTTCTCGTTACACTTCGAGATTTAGTAATGTTAAAACTAGTTGCTTCTTCTGCCTGTTGAATTCTGACTGACTGGAGATATAAGGGCTCTGTTAATTTTTCTTTGGTTATTTATGCTTTGTTAGAAGGAATATGGTGTCTTGGGCGTATAGATCCTCTCAACTCAATGCATTTCTTCCGATTGAGTATATCCCATTTGAAAAATTCAGTGGAATATTCCTCTAATTTTTTCATAATAATCACTTAGAAACAAGGTCTAGGAGACGTTGAAGAAACATCCTTTAGAAAGTTTGGTTATCCATATAGGAAATATTTCTTTTTTGTATCTTTTTGTAGAGTTACCAAACCCTTTGCGAGAAGTATCCATCGTTTCGTCAGAGATCGGAGAACGTAGACCTTGTCGTCGAAATTTCTCTTCAGCCTTGGGAAGTGTTTAAACCCGATGGGGTGAGATTCTTTGCTTCGAAAAACTATTGGAAATAAATACTCCCATCATCCTAGTCTAGTAATTCTAGTTTTGTCTGATTTTTCGCTTTTTAAATCATTGCAGGTAATCTTATTCTCCGATATTCTTACACCTTTATCTGGTATGAACATACCGTTCGACATCGTGAAAGGTAAGGGTCCCATCATATTCGATCCAATACAAACTGCTGCTGATGTCGACAAGGTAAGAGAATTCACACCCGACGAGTCTGTCCCATACGTTGGAGAGGCTTTGACAATCTTGCGAAAAGAGGTGCGTTTTTATTTCAGTTCAAATGCAACAAACGATTCCTTTTCTTTTTCTCGCCATTCGTCGTTTGTTGATGAGCTTTTTATAATCTTAAGGTAAACAACGAAGCTGCAGTTCTTGGTTTTGTCGGGGCTCCGTTCACTCTTGCATCCTATGTCGTCGAAGGAGGTTCCTCAAAGCATTTCTCGAAAATCAAAAGGCTTGCTTTCTCACAACCAAAGGTAAACTAAACTGTCTAATAATCTTTAAAATTTGTTGAGATTTCTACTCGATACACATCGGGTAATTCTAGCTCTCAACCCCACTTAATATATCGGAGGCTATCTCCATCTATCACCAATTGGTTTTAGTAAGAACACTTCCAATTTCTAATATGCTATCAGGGCAATCTTCTGCTCATCGTCACCTGATTCATATGTCCACGAGTTAGGCCAGTAACGCCACACGTTTATCTGATTTCTATTTTATCCCACATCGGATAATTCTTGCTCTCAGTCCCACTTAATATATCAGACGCTATCTCGTCCTCTCACAAATTGGTTCTAGTAAGGACACCTCAATTCCTAATAAAAACTTTATTACTTTATTTCGTATGTTTGTTTCTTTCTCATCAGGTCCTCCACGCACTACTTCAAAAATTCGCAACTTCGATGGCAAAGTACATCCAATACCAAGCCGACAAAGGAGCTCAGGCCGTCCAAATCTTCGACTCGTGGGCCACGGAGCTTAGCCCAGTCGACTTCGAAGAGTTTAGCCTTCCTTACTTGAAGCTAATCGTAGACACGGTCAAGATAACCCATCCGAATATGCCCCTCATACTCTATGCGAGCGGGTCGGGCGGCTTGATCGAGAGGCTGCCCCTGACCGGGGTCGACGTGGTCAGCTTGGATTGGACCGTCGACATGGCCGAAGGGAGGCGAAGGCTCGGTCCTGACGTTGCGGTTCAAGGGAACGTGGACCCAGGCGTTCTGTTCGGCTCGAAGAATTTTATTACGGAGCGGATTAAGGATACGGTGAAGAAGGCTGGGAACAGTAAGCATATATTGAATCTCGGACATGGTATTAAGGTTGGTACTCCCGAGGAAAACGTTGCTCACTTCTTCGAGGTTGCGAAGGGGCTTAGATATTAGATTTTAGAATTTTCTGGCTGACTGGATGATTTATAAAATATCTTGGTGTGACGTTCAGTAATTTATATTAACTCAATTTGAACCGTCGAGACAGCTTAAAATTGTACCAGTGCAGAGTCTGTGAAAGAGATTGTGTTTCATTTCATAAGGTTAGTGTTCATGCCTAAGAGGATCTCCAACCGAGATTCAAAAACCCAAAACGTAGATTAAAAGTAGACCAAACGCAAACTCAAAATAAGTTTTCCGTGTTTTCTCTCATGTTCTAAACGCAATTCGTAATAATTGTCTAATTTGTAAAGTTGTAAGTTAGTTGGGTAATATTAAAAAAATTGGGTAGAAAAGTATATTACAATAATGGCTTTTGAGTTTGAGAATTCGTTTGACCGCCGAGAAACTGCATTTTGAGTTTTAGATTGAGTTTGAGAATGAGTTTTCGATTCGAGATGTTCTAACAATGAGGATTAAAATTGAATTAATCATGCGTGAGGCCTATACGGCGTTGTGCAAGAAACCTTGTCCAAGAAAAAACATGTAAATTCCTACTGTAAATTTAATAGATGTGAAACAGTCCGGTGTAAAAGCAAGAAACAAAACACGATTCGTTAGAACATCACTTTGTTGCTCTTTTGCTAGTGAAAGTAGGTTGTCTTTTTATCTAAACAGCCTTCGTGTCTTTACTTTAAGCTCTCGTAAAGGTGAACTTTAAAAGGTCTTGATTGCGAAGGTTACCTAAACGAAGAGATAGGAAAGGAAGGACATGATTCAGCTAGGTCGAGTCAGAGTCATTGTTACTGAGAAGGATAAAATAGTTTTTAGTTTATTTTTTCCCGTCGTATTAAAAATGAGTTTCTAAAATTAAATATCTCACACGAGATTTATTATTATTTTCTTTACAATAAAAGAGGCGAAGTCCATTACATCATATCCGCCTAACAGAATATCTGTCATTGCTTGCGATGGAGCCGTAGAGCCTCACCGTTATAACCAAGCGATTTGGCGACATAATGGGCTAACGCCACTGTAGCGTATTTTCTTTTTATTCGAATATCAAATATTAAGAAAAATAGTACAAATGAAATTTAATGAAATTTAATGAGCTCTATCTCTACTTGTTCCTCTGATTCCTCATTTTATAACTTTTGAAGGACTTTGGAAAATTCTTGATCTTGATCTTCCTTGATTTGGGCTTTCGTTAAGTTCCTTCGTGGGCCTTTGGGCTTGATCACGAAAGTCTTCAGTTTCCGCCTTTGAATCTTGATTTTGACCTTCAAGTCGTGGGCTGGGTCTTGAGCTTGATCTTGGACTTCGATCTTGAACTTGGGCTTTGAGTCTTGAGCTTGATCTTGGGCTTCGATTCTTGAACTTGGGCTTTGAGTCTTGAGCTTGATCTTGGGCTTCGATTCTTGAACTTGGGCTTTGAACCTTGAGCTTGATCTTGAGCTTTGATTCTTGAACTTGGGCTTTGAATCTTGAGCTTGGGCTTCGATTCTTGAAGAGCGTTCTTGATTTTTGGATATTGATCTTCGAATCTTCGAGTCTTCAAATCTTCAAGGCTTGATCTTCGAATCTTCAAAGCTTGATCTTCGTCTTCGAATCTTCGATCTTCGAGTTTTCAAATCTTCAAGGCTTGATCTTCGACTCTTCAAGGCTTGATCTTCGTACTCGAACGTCTTCAAATCTTCGAGCGTCTTCGATTTTCGTCCTCGAGCGTCTTCAAGATCTTTGAGCGTCTTCGATCGTCGTCATCGAGCGTCTTCGGTCTTCGCCCTCGAGCGTCTTCAAGATCTTTGAGCGTCTCGAGCGTCTTCAAGATCTTTGAGCGTCTTCGATCGTCGTCCTCGAGCGTCTTCAAGATCTTCGAGGCTTGATCTTCGAATCTTCAAGGCTTGGTCTTCGTACTCGAACGTCTTCAATCTTCGAACATCTTTGATCTTCGTCCTCGAACGTCTTCAATTCTTGAGCGTCTTCAATCTCTTACTCAAAACACAATGAACTTCGTTGAGAGAATCGAAAGCTTTAAAAGTCTTATATCGTCTCTTGAAGCTTCGTGTTGAATGTTTCTGACTTGTGATTTCTGAATTCTGAAGCCCCATATTTATAGGCGTAGAGAATTCACAATTACGGAAAGCATAACCTTTTTGGGATGATTTCTTACATATTTATGTGGATTTTATCCATATATGATTTGATTTTGATTTGATTTGATTTATTCCATATTCGACTTGATTCTTTCAATATTTTCCGATTTCATGATATTTGATTTGATTTTCTTCCTTAATTAGCAAATCTCTACAAGGCTTTCCTTATGTTGATTTTTGTATTAAAGGAATACATTATCAACACTTATGGTAATAATTTATTAATTAAATTAACTTTTATTAATTTGATATTATTTTATATATCTCAATAAATAGTAATTCAATAAGAGACTTTATTTTATTTCTTGGAATTATTTCATTAAATCCCAATAATATAAATAGACAATTAAATTTTAATTGTCTACAAATGCCCCCACTTCAAGTCTTGTTGACGAACTTTCGGAGGAGATAAACTTGAAGTATTTGTCGTTTGCTTCCAAAAATATCACGAAATGCCCCCCCACTTTGACATTTTCAACTCGTGTACTTCAACTGTTTCTTGTAAAAAAAAACGTCCTCACGCAGACATTCGTTGAGATGACCCAATTCGAATTCGAGCAGCATGTTGAGGATAATATACCTTCATACCGAAAAGGTCACCCACCTTTTGTTTTATGACTGAACTTAGACGATGTCCAACCTACCTACGTACCCTTTTAGGGGATCAAGTCATTTCTCGTAGTTCAATTTTTTTTTGAGGGGGTGGTGGTGCCGTACACAGTTTATACTCATGCGGGCCAGGAGTATCCATTTCTTAACCACACCGGACTATGTGGGATAAGTTAGCAGTTTACACATGTGCACTTATCATTGATGTTTGCCTTTTCACAGTTTATACTCGTGCGGGCCAGGAGTAACATGCAGTTTAGACTCGTATGTCAAGGAGAAACATGCAGTTTAGGCTCGTATGTTAAGGAGCAACATGCAGTTTAAGCTTGTGCGTTAAGGAGCAACATGCAGTTTAAGCTCGTGCATTAGGGAGCAACATTTTTTTTCTTTTTTTTTTTTTTTTTTTTCTTTTTTTTTTTTTTTTTCTTTTTTTTTCTTTTTTTTTTTTTTTTTTTTTTTTTTTCTTTTCTTTTTTTTTAGACATAGTAACGCTTCAAGAACTTGTCGTTGATCCGGCCAATTCTTAATCTGTCTTCAGATACCAACTTATAGCACCGTTTGTGCAGACTTCTTTCATGACATAGGAACCGCTCCATTGTGATTTAAACTTGCCCCCAATTCGATCATTAGTAATGGTAGGCCTCCTTAGAGTAAGTACCCAGTGTCCAACTCGGAAGGACTTAGGTTTCACCTTTTTGTTAAATGCCTGAGTTCGTGTTGATTCCAGTCTCCGTTTTGCATCAAGTTGATCAATTATAGGATTTCGTAAGCTTTTATGTTGACCCAATCCTTCAGAGTCATGCCACGTGTTCTTGAAATCATTGTTAGTTGAGTATGAAACATCTTCAAATACGTAGTTTGCACTTGCTCTCTTTAACACGATCCGAACAGGCTTTTGCGTGGTAAAACCAAGACCCTTTTTAGATGTTTCGGATTCGAGATGACTTTTACTCATATTTTCCGACAATTCTCCTAATATTGGTCCTTCATTTACATCATATCCTGCCTTTGTTAGGGGTTCATAAGCTTTCGGGCCGTATACTCCACCCATTTGTATTTTTGAAGATTCGTTGTGCTCGATTTTGGACCCTTGACCCGGATGAGTAAATCCTTTGACTTTAGTCGGCGAGCTTTGCAGTTTCTTATAACCGATTTGAGTTAAAGGCAATGTAAGCTCCTTTAATGATTTGGTTATCCCTTCGACATCCTTTTGCGTGGGTATATGATCTTCAATTGCATGTGCCTTTCCTTTCTCGCGCATCGTATCTTCGCTTGCTCCCTTTTCACGCTCAAGGTAAAATTTTGCGTCGGCGAAGTATGATTCGGCTTCGGTGAATGGATTTGTATCTCCAAGTACCTTCTTTACGACGCCACTGTCATAATACTTGAAACACTGATGCAAAGTTGATGGCACGACTCCATTTCCGTGTAGCCATGGACGACCCAGAAGCATGTTGTAGGATGTTTTCGCATCAATTACATGGAACAACGCTGTTGACGTCATATTCTCCATTATTAATTCCAACCTGATCAAACCGATTGTTCGTTGGCCTTCATGATTAAAACCTTGGATCATTAGGCGACTCTTAGAGAGTACTTCTGTTGGAATTTCAAGTTCTTTTAACATCCGAAGAGTCAAAATGTTCACTGCAGAGCCTCCGTCGATCAATATTCTTTTACCATCTTCTCGTGAGTATAACCAGATACAAACAAAGGATGGTTGTGCAGTTTAGAGCCTAAGAGTAAATCTTCGTCAGTGAACGCTATAACAGACATGCACATGCTGGCGATGCTGGTGGTTTTGGCTTCAAATTGGTAATCATCACTTTCTTGAATCCTCATTTGCGCTTCCAAAATCTTCATTGCCAACCAAAATATAATTTGAGTCTGCCGACTCAATGTCTAACGATATCTTTCCTTGTCTATCCAATTGCATTACATTATCCTTAAAGACAAAGCAATTGTGAATTGGATGTCCCACCAGACGATGATATTTGCAATAGTTGGGATCGTTGGTTTGTCCCGCTTCATCCGGCGCTTCATTTCAGGGAGATCGATGAGATTCGCTTGTACTAGCTCATCAAAGATCCCTGATACTTCTGAATCTAGGAATGGGTATTCTTTTGCTTGAAGCTCTTTAAGTGTCAATTTTCTGTCTTTTAGCTCCGGCGGAGTATATTCAACCATGACCCTCTTGCCCTTTTCTCTTCCTCGAAGCTTGAGTGGTGTGACATTTACCGCCATAGAATCTTTAATTTGAGCTTTTGCAAAAGCTTTGCCCCCTTTCTCGTAACTCATTCGCTCCCCGAATTTGGCAACATCAGGTGTAGGTGCTCCATCTGCCCCACTAGTGGTCAGGCTAAATTTCATATCATGAGCACGAGTTGCCAGTTCTTCAAAGGTTACGGACCTAATTCCTTGCAGGATGTAATCCCCACATAATCCCTTGAATGCACATTTCAATGCTTGAAGCTTCACGATCTTTGCAGTTAAGACTTAGGTTCCTCCATCGATTGATATAATCAATGACAGGTTCATATTTCTACTGGCAAGCATTAGTGAGTTCGACCATGCTAACCGTGCGTCGAGTGCTGTAGAAACGGTTTAGGAACTCATGTTCCATTTGATTCCAACTATCGATTGAACTAGCTTCCAAATCGATGTACCAATCAAAAGCATTGTCCTTCAGTGAACGGACAAATTGTTTGACGAGATGATCTCCATAGGTTCCTGCATCGTTGCATGTCTCAATGAAGTGGGCCACATGCTACTTCGGGTTTCCTTTTCCATCAAACTACTGAAACTTCGGAGGTTGGTATCATTTGGCATCTTTAAGTTGTCGATTCTTGAAGTGTATGGTTTAGAATCATGCCGGAACTTGTTTAGCTGGCTAATAGGAATCATGCCGTCATTTGAAACTTGGAAATTTCCCGAGCGCTCATCGACTTCTCTTCGTTCTTCTTTTTCAGAATCGGCAGAAGCTTCTTCTTCCCTTTCAAAAGCATTACTGTTATCAGCATTGTTGCTTTTGCTAGCTATCTTTGCAATCTGAGCATCTTGTTCTTGAACTTGTTTCGTTAGCCCTGCAATTGCTCTAGTTAGACTTGCAATTTGTTCTTCTAAAGTCGTGACATTCGTCATGTATACATATGCGTTGCTTTGCGTTGAAGAATTGCTTGAAGTTGAGCGAGGAGATGACATCGAGTAATCGCTATTGGAATCTTCATTCTCACCATGGTAACTCATATCATTTTCGTCTAACTCAACTAGGTGACTTGTTCGTTGAGACTCGTTAGTCATCTTTAACATACTTCGAGTCACAACGCCGAGGCTTTCACTTGACGAATTTAAAGCGGTGAAGATCGATGAGTTAACCATCGATGTTCTCGGTTTTTTTTGAAGAGATGAGAGGTAGAGACTGTCCCACTGGGCGTGCCAAAAATTTGTAGCGTATTTTCTTTTTATTCGAATATCAAATAATAAGAAAATAGTACAAATGAAATTTAATGAAATTTAATGAGCTCTATCTCTACTTGTTCCTCTGATTCCTCATTTTATAACTTTTGAAGGACTTTGGAAAATTCTTGATCTTGATCTTGATCTTCCTTGATTTGGGCTTCCGTTAAGTTCCTTTGTGGGCCTTTGGGCTTGATCACGAAAGCTTCAGTTTCCGTCTTCGAATCTTGATTTTGATCTTCGAGTCGTGGGCTGGGTCTTGAGCTTGATCTTGGGCTTCGATCTTGAACTGGGGCTCTGAGTCTTGAGCTTGATCTTGGGCTTCGATTTCTTGAACTTGGGCTTTGAGTCTTGAGCTTGATCTTGGGCTTCGATTCTTGAACTTGGGCTTTGAACTTTGAGCTTGATCTTGAGCTTTGATTCTTGAACTTGGGCTTTCAATCTTGAGCTTGGGCTTCGATTCTTGAAGAGCGTTCTTGATTTTTGGATATTGATCTTCGAATCTTCGAGTCTTCAAATCTTCAAGGCTTGATCTTCGAATCTTCAAAGCTTGATCTTCGTCTTCGAATCTTCGATCTTCGAGTTTTCAAATCTTCAAGGCTTGATCTTCGAATCTTCAAGGCTTGATCTTCGTACTCGAACGTCTTCAAATCTTCGAGCGTCTTCGATCTTCGCCCTCGAGCGTCTTCAAGATCTTTGAGCGTCTCGAGCGGCTTCAAGATCTTTGAGCGTCTTCGATCGTCGTCCTCGAGCGTCTTCAAGATCTTCGAGGCTTGATCTTCAAATCTTCAAGGCTTGGTCTTCGTACTCGAACGTCTTCAATCTTCGAACATCTTTGATCTTCGTCCTCGAACGTCTTCAATTCTTGAGCGTCTTCAATCTTTTACTCAAAACACGATGAACTTCGTAGAGAGAATCAAAAGCTTTAACAGTCTTATATCGTCTCTTGAAGCTTCGTGTTGAATGTCTCTGACTTGTGATTTCTGAATTCTGAAGCCCCATATTTATAGGCGTAGCGAATTCACAATTACGGAAAGCATAATCTTTTTGGGATGATTTCTTCCATATTTATGTGGATTTTATCCATATATGATTTGATTTTGATTTGATTTGATTTATTCCATATTCGATTTGATTCTTTCAATATTTTCCGATTTCATGATATTTGATTTGATTTTCTTCCTTATTTAGCAAATCTCTACAAGGCTTTCCTTATGTTGATTTTTGTATTAAAGGAATACATTATCAACACTTATGGTAATAAGTTATTAATTAAATTAACTATTTATTAATTTGATATTATTTTATATATCTCAATAAATAGTAATTCAATAAGAGACTTTATTTTATTTCTTGGAATTATTTCATTAAATCCCAATAATATAAATAGACAATTAAATTTTAATTGTCTACAACCACTACACTGACTACGTGCAAATTACACTCAGCTTAATTAAATCTCTGAAGCCAAACCTTACAATCAGCTAGGATATCAAATTTGACTCGACACGATGATTAGCAATAAGAGGTCGATAACATTCTACATGGTGAATATTCGACTAGACATGCTCAAACTAAACCGTAACCGGCGGTTGAAACCGGTAACCGCCGGTACCGGCACCAATCGTAACCGGCAACCGTATGGTTCCGGTTACGGGGCGGTTGGTCCATTTGACCAACCACCAACCGCCGGTTAGCCGGCTATCCGGCGGTTAGAACTTTAAAAAAAAAATTCAAATTTCAAATTTAAAAAAAAAACTAAAAAAAAAAAGAAATTAACCGTTGTAACCGCCGGTTAACCGGTCCAACCGGCGGTTACAACGGCTACATAGCCACTTTTCCTATAAAATCCCCCACCCACCCACCCCCCCCCCCCCAAAAAAAAAAAAAAACAACTCTTTCCTCACACTCTCTCTCTCTAACTCTCAATCTCTCTCTAATCTATACTCTCTTTCTCACCACCACCCCGCATCACCTCCACGTGCCGCCCGCCACCACAACAACCGCCGCCCGCCTCCTCCAGTCCCGCTGCCCACCACCACCACCCCACCACCACGCGCCTGCCACCTCTCGCCATCCGCCGCACCACCACGCGCCCCCACCTCTCGCCGGCCGCTGCCCACCACCACCACCGCCACAACCCACCACCACCACGCGTCCGCCACCGCCCGAGCCCCGCCGACCGGCCGGACCATCACGCGCCACCTCCTCTCGCCGGCCGCTGCCCACCACCACGCGCCACCGCCGCTGCCCACCACCACGCGCCACCACCACGCGCCACCTCCTCTCGGCCGGACCACCCCCGCCACCTCCCACCGCTGCCCGCCCCCGCCTGCCACCTTCGTCGCTGCCCGCCGCCCGCCACCTCGGAGTCGGTATTGTTTTTGCATTTTTATTTTTTTATCTAAGGCTATTTTTCGTTCCCATGTGTAGTAGATGGATCGTGGTGGTGGTCGACGTGGTTCTCGTGCATCGAGGGCCAGTAAAAGGTAGCAAGTCGTTGGTAGTTCATCGCAAGATGACTACCAACAATACGACCCGAACGAGTTGTTGGATCTCACCGGCGTGCTCGGTGACGACTTCAACGAGGACACGTCCGGGTTCGAACCGTCGCCGGGAGAAGAAAGCTCGCATGTCGCGCAACATACGGAGGCAGAGGCGGAGGCCGAAGCGACTACGCAAACCGGCGCCGCCGCCCGACGGCTACAGTCGGACATCTTCGCAGTACACTTCAAGAAGGTATCTACTAGTATAGTTAACCAATTTAGAGCTATTTATAACTACTGTGGTAGGGAATATAATTTTAGAAAGGGGGCGGATATGGGTCAATGAATTCCCATCTCCGTTCGAAACACCCGACTAAGTTAGGTATAAGACAAAACCAAACTCAAATGTTCGGCGAACGGACTCATCCGCGTCGGGACCCGTCGGCGGGAGCGGAAGCGCAACGTCGTTGTTTCATTACAACGAAGACGTTGCGCGTCGGGAGCTTGCGAAGTTCGTAGCCGCAAAGCATCTGCCATTTCGATTTGCCGATGATCCGATCTACGAGCATTGGATCAAAACCGCATACAACCCACAGGCGAAGAAAGTTTCGAGGAGCACGCTGACGCGGGATACTAGGAAGACAGTAATCGCGCTTAAGCGCGACTTAGTAGCTTTATTAGGTAGTTTAGGAACTAGAGTGTCGATTTGCTCCGATATATGGAGCGATCATTGGCAACGTTCATCGTACATGGGCGTGACATGCCACTGGGTCGATGATTCGTGGACGATGCAAAAGCGCTTGATCGTTAGGGAGTTCGATGAAGCGCACACTGCGCAAAACATTGCGATCAAGCTTAGGACTATCTTATCGGAGTATAGGATAGTCAACAAAGTCTGTTCAGTATCGTTCGACAATGTGAGCGCAAACAACGCGAGCATAGAACGCTTGAAGGAGTATTGCCAACCGTCAGTTGGATGACGATTTTTCCACGTGCGTTGTTTTTGTCACATACTTAACCTTTGTGTGCAAGACGCGTCAGTTAGTTTGAACGAACAAGTGCAGCCTATACGCTACGCAATCAGTTACCTGATGTTGCATCCATCTTTAGCAATGTTTTAAAAAGCGCAAAGCGTAGTGTGTCGCGTTTTAGTGTCGGTAGCGCGTAGCGTAAATAGCGTAGCGCATTGCGTGAGTATTTCGGATAAGCTAGATATAATACAATAAATTATATATAATATATAATAAATATAAATATGGTCACTTTTTATGTCATTATTGTAGCTATGAGACTAAATAATCAATATTTTCTCTAGAAATTCAATAAAATAAAAAATAAGGTACAAATAATTGATTAAAATTTAAAATTTAAATATATATGAACGATATATTAAAAAGTTTATATAATCCCAAACAATAAAATAGGGACCCATATAATTTAAAAATTCATTCCTTTTTCAATTTACTACCAGTCCAACTAAAATAAGCCTATTAAAATGATTCTTATAATTATCGAAGTTATATTGATATCAAAAAATATATGATATGCATGTCATTATGATCGTCATGAAATAAAGAATAAATTGGATATGCTTATGTATTTTTATCTTATAAATTACTCAAAATAAGGATGCTTTAATTATTAGGTGAAAGTTTAAAAAAAAGGAATTAAAAATAAAAAAATCAGTTTGCTACGGATTTTGCAACGGAGGAACCGTCGCTAAATAAGAAAGAACTAAAAATAAAATAATTGCGACGGATAAAAAGGAGTTAAAAATAAAAAAAAATTGTTTGCGACGATGTTTGCGACGGAAACACCGTCGCTAAATAGAAAAAATTAAAAAAAAAATGAAACGCTAAATGAAACACGCATCGACGCGCGCGATACAACGCGTTTTAAAACACTGATCTTTATGGAAGAACTGGAAGCGTTTCTGCGCGAGAGAGGATGTTCCGGCTAAGAAGTTTAGTTTAGACGTACCCACCAGGTGGAATTCCACCTACAAGTTGTTGTGTGGCTCGATGGAATATCGACAGCATCTCTGCGACTTCTTCGCCGAAAACAGAGTGTTATCGTTCGATTTACTTCCAGAGATGTTGGACCCGTGCAACAGCTTATGTGAGATACTTCAAGTATTTCACGACGCCACCGAGGCGATGGGTTCGTATTACCCGACATCAATCCTAGCGTTAGGTCATTGCATTAAAGTCACAATCATCCTCGACGGGCTTCAGTTTGATCCAGTAGTCGGCGAGGCCGTTGGAAACATGACTACCAAGTGGCTCAAATATTTTTTTGAGTTACCGAATATCTTCCTTATAGCGAAGATATTGGATCCGAGATGGCGTTTAGAGGGTACGGGTAGACTACTAGAATGCTATTATACGAAGATATCGTCGGATCGTGCCGTCGACAGCATTTATTGGCAGAGCGTACTTGATCGAGCGTATGACTCTTTAAAGGATCTCTTTAAAGAGTATAAGCCCGATTTCGGTCATGACCCGTCTCGATCGGGATCGGGACACGGTCAATCTACTTCTAGTTCTACTAGTAGTCGATCTTCACGATTAGCTGACTACTACGACATCCTCAACACAAACAAGCGTCCAAGGTCCTCCCAAAACCCCTACATAGAACTCTATAACTTCATGAACACGATTTTCGAGATCGAGGACGACGATAGCTTTAACGTCCTTAGATGGTGGTCGAGGGTGTCGCCAACTTATCCACCGTTGGCGAGGATGGCTCGGGAGATCCTTGTCGTCCCGGTTTCGACCTTCGCGGTGGAGCATGCTTTTAGCATGGACGGCTTGACTTTGAGCGAGAAGCGTTCGAACTTGGGTGTCGACAACCTCGAGTACCAATGTCTTCTCGATTCTTGGACTCGAGCCGAGTATCGCACCCAAGATGAGCGTGCCAGCGACTCGCCCGACGACCTTTTCGATGACACCACCGACCCAGAGACAAGCGGCGGGAACGGCGGCGGCGGCGAGGTATTAGAGGCATTCGGCGAGGCGTGGACTCCACATCAAGTCATCAACAAACACGCCCGAAAAAAGATAAGTATCTGATTCTTATATTTTTTTGTACAAATAATTGTTATGTTTACAGCTAACTAATGAATTGTTATTTTCAGTTACCTCAAGATTTGCACGAGCCAATTACGAGCGACGACGAAGCCCGGAAAAGATAAGGATTCATCTTTTTAGTTTTAAATATTTGTATCGTTTGTAAATTGTAACTAACAAAAAAATACTTATTTTCAGGTACTTTAATATTTGCACAAGCCGATTACGAGCGACGACGAAGCCCGAAAAAGATAAGTAAATCTTAGATATTTAATTAATTTTTATTCTTTTTATTTGAACTTCTAATATAACTTACGTTTGCGCAATTTTTTTCAAAGGGAATGACTCAAGGAGATTTCGAAGAAGAGGGGCTTCCCGGCTTCGCCCGTTCGCGGCTTCGATAAGTCCAAGCGGATCATACTTCCGCTCAGGGGCGGACCGACGTTAAGCTCTGGGGGGTCAGTTGACCCTCCAGTCGAAAATACAGTTATATATTATATGTTCTAATTGTATTGAAAATTGTGTTTGGTGTAATGGTAGTTGCCTTTCTAATAAAGCTTTCCTTATAGAACAACCAAGGTTCCAGCCCCCCTAAGTCATTTTATCTTTTATTAGGGCTTTTAGTGGATTGGGTAGAACTCTTTGACCCCCCAGTAGAAAAAGCTGGGTCCGCCGCTGCTTCCGCTTCCGCGCTTGCCTTGCCGCTTGGACTTGTTGAAGCCTTGAAAGGGTGAAGTCCCTGTCGGGTATGAGACTTTGAAGAAGAGTTTTTCAAAGGGAATGAGATTTCGAAGAAGAGTGGCTTCGCCCGTGAAGGGCTCCATCAAGTGCGGCGTAAGGACGGAACCTTTCTCTTCCGCACCTGCACTTGCTGGAGTCTTTCTCGGACGAAGCCCCTGTCAGTGTCAGCTAGTATTCAAGCTCAAGATTTGCGGAGCCAGATATCGGATTCGGGCCGGATCGGATGGAGACCGAAAAGAAAACTTCTCATCTCACCATGTTTTGTTTTTTTATTTATGTATTGTATTGTAAAATTGGTTCAATTAAAATTTCATACTACGATTTTTTTGTAAAATGTTGTACATTTTCGTAAGTGTCTTACGAATTATATAGTACATTCCGATATATAATTTGACCAAATAATATACCAAACCAAACATTTTATTCAAACATGAACTTAAAAAAAAAATCCGGCAGTTATAACCGCCGGTAAGACTAACCGTCAACCGGGGGCGCCTAACCGTCAACCGCCCCCGGCCGGTAGACGAGTCAACCGCCGGTTACGGTTAACCGGCGGTTGTGCAAGTCTATATTCGACCATCCTTTTGTTCGTGCAATTGCGATGGCCGTTCTTGCTGCTAGAGCTTCCACGGTTTCTGGCTCAAAATGACTCGGAAAAATCTCGAGTACCAACTACTAACACAAGAGCCGTTAGAGTCGCGAGCCACGATTCTAATCGCTGCCCCACCCCCGAGATTTGTGTATTGCCCCGTAAAAGTTAGCTTGATAAATCGATGTGGAGGTCGTGACCAATGAGATGTGGTAGCTTGATAATTGGATACATCTTATCGTGCCATCACGCGAGGAACCGAACGCGTATCCTTTTCACTTCAAATAGTTGTTGTAAGAATCATGGTTTGCTGCAGTCAGTCGCCTAGGTGAGCCCTCCACCGTTGCCAAAATCGGCTAGGTGACAAAATAACTGGCTGGATTTTTTTTTTTAAGTTTAAAATACCATCACACAATTCTTCTACACTCACACACACCCGTACCAGACAAATAATAACTAGAAAGCAATCATACTCGTTAACCTAAATACCCACCCGAAGGAAATTTTCCTCGAGTTAAAGGTTAACATATTTAAATTTCTACTGTTGTTGTTGTGTTCAAACTACAGGGTATATAACCCTCCTTATATAGGGGATGAAAACCCTCGTGCCTTCTTATTCTATACGGTTCTATACGGTGTGGAATAAATAACAAAGGCATAACTTGGGCTCAAGCCCAACAAATTATATATGGTTTCGATTACGGGGAATAAATTTAACTACAATGAAGGACTAAAGAATATAACTAAATAAATATGACTAAACTAACAAAAGTTGAGATTGATATTATATTAAGAATTAAAATCCAACAACTAAACTAACACAATGAAGGACTAAAGAATATGACTAAATAAATATGAATAGATTCGTATCTCTCATTAGAGAGAGACACAATAGACTTCCTGAGGAGGAAAAATCTCACGACGACTCAACATTAAGGTGAATGATGTGAGTGCTCCCGAACTCGACGAGCCAGCTCGACTTGAGCTCGACATAATGACTATTGAGCTCAAGCTTCGTCATGTACTCAAAAGCTCACAAGTTTTCTAAATTTTTTTTATTTTTAACTTCAGGCACAAAAAAATATATTCAATTTTCAACACAAGCTCCGTATAAGGTCGAAATAGATAGCTTTTTGAACTCAGAGCTCAAAATTTACAATTTTCCTCGGCTATAAAATGAGTTGGCCAAGCTGACTAATTTACAGCCGTACTATGTATTAAGTTTGAATATGACTTTTGCTTCCATGTGCAAGTAAGTATACACAATTGTCAAAGGTTGCTAGCCAAATTGAACTCAAACGTCGAAATAATTATCAAGTCTTCGATTATCACCGAAGAAATATCTTTAGTTGGCCAAATCGAAAAACACACAAACGTATTCTCATCAGTATACATTAGATATTTATTGTCTCGTCACACATGAAACGTCATGTAATAACTTGATGGCGAAAATTGATTGATTTGTGTTCAGACAGTCAAGTGCTCCCTAAATTATTTAACAAAAAGAAAAAAAATAAAATCTTAGTAGTAGTCACGTTAATATTCAAATTAATAGAATTAGCAAACGAATATAATCTAGGGAAGATTTCTGTTCAGGCCCCGCTAAAGTTTCTATTTACCCGTCAGACCCTGTCAGAAAATGAATAAGTTTAGGGACCTACTTTTTGTAAAAATCGAGTAAAGGACCCAAAAATAGACTTTGACGAAAATACCATTTGCTCTTTTTTTTCCAGCGAAACTGACGACGTGTTCTTTTGGTCTTATATGAAGCGTTACTTTTACTTCATTATATGTTACACAGTTACAGCATATTGTTACTTTAGAAAGCAGATACGTTATTTTTCAATAATATTGTGTTACTTTGCTACTACAAAACGTTATCAACAGAATTTTTTTTCGAACTCAATTTTTTTACACCGAATCGATCACAAAAAAATTTGATTCACCCATCCAACCGATTCGACATGTCATGTTGGATTCATTATGATATTGACGATGCACGAGGTAGAATTTGCTTGTCTAATTAGGGTGCAAATTCGAAAACATGATGGTAAATCAAATCTACATTTCGACATAAATTGCAAGTAATCGGTATAAATTCGAGGTACCCATGAGAAATCGAAGTCTATTTTACCTTATTGAGTCAATAACGCCGAGATTTATGCAGTTTTCATCCGTTTTTAGTGTCGTTTGTGATTTTTGTTATATTCCCCCTATCCATTGCTTGTATACAGAATGTGTTATTGACGACAAACATAGCGTTATTACCTTTCAGTGACGTCTTACTTCTAAGTCAACATTAGTTATTAACCATAAGACATTTATTATTTGGTTCTATGTTATAAGTATTTCTTTTTTATACAACTTAGGGCAAATATAATATCGTTTCTTGCAACTAATCGGTATAAGTTCGAGGTACCCATGAGAAATTGAGGTCTAGTTTACCTTATTGAGTCAATAATGACGTGATTTATGCAGTTTTCATCTGTTTTTTAGTGTCGTTTGTGATTTTCGTTCTTTTTCTCCAATCCATTGGTTGAATACACAATGTGTTATTTACGACAAACAAGGCGTTATTACCTTTCAGCGACGTGTTACTTCTACGTCAACATTTGTTATTAACCATAAGACATTTGTTATTCTTTGCTATGTTATAAGTATTTCTTTTTTACACGATTTAGGGAAAATATAATATCCGTTTCTTGCAACTAATTGGTATAAATTCGAGGTACCCATGAGAAATTGAGGTCTATTTTACCTTATTGAGTCAATAACGACGTGATTTATGCAGTTTTCATCTTTTTTTAGTGTCGTTTGTGATTTTCGTTCATTTTATCTCGATCCATTATTTGTATACAGAATGTGTTATTTACGACAAAAAAGGCGTTATTACCTTTCCGCGACGTATTACTTCTAAGTCAACATTTGTTATTAACCATTAGACATTTGTTATTTTTTGCTATGTTATAAGTATTTCTTTTTTGGGTAGTTTTTGGGGTTTAGGACTTACGGGTTCGAGGTTAAGATTAAGGGTTTACGACATGAAATTTTGGGAGAACGATCCACGACTTGTGTAGTATAAGATACAACCTTAAAAGAATTTTGGGGTTCGGGTTTAGGGTGTAGGGCCTCGGATTTAGGGTTTTGAGCATAGTATTTTGTGTTCGTGGTCTATAAATGTTATTAGTTTTTAATGTTGACGTTTGAACATGTTCGTGGTGCAATTCATAATGTTATGTTCCATTGAAAGAGGTGATAGTCTATGTTCTGCAATGGAGGACTATATGTTTATATATCTATTGAGATCAACATTCATCTATTGACATCAAATTTCTCCTAAAGAAATGTGGTGATTAAACTTCATCAAATTATATATTTACATGAACATCCATATTAAACATCCAAAATAAAAGTGTATTTTTGTATGAATTAATCGAATTATTGATGTGGTACTGAACAACATTTATGAGGTATCAGTATTGATCAGTGTGTTATTAATTGAGTTCGTGTTGTTTTTTTTACCTAACATGTGTTATTATTTCCAATTAATGTAGTACAATTTTGAGAAAGTCCTGTAAATATTCTCTGACAATTCTGTTAAATTGTCTGACGTCCAGAACCTTCTAGAATATTCTCAATGAAGTGTTTTTTTTACATGTATATGTGTTATATTTGTTGGGTAAACCGTTACTCACTTAAAAAACGTTTTAGTCTTAGAGAAAGCTAAATCTTCTGAATTTCATGGTAACCGACTTACTTTCTTGTTCGGCCGTTGAAGTCGATATTGAATCGGTTTCTGAACGAAATTTTGATTTGGGGGGTGGAAGCACGAATTCATTCGATACATAAAAAATTCGTCTTTATTAGTAAGACCCATCTGAAATTGAGGATGGATAAACTTTATTCAGTCACAAACGCTAAGATTTATGTAGTTTTCATCTGTTTTTTACTGTTGTTTGTGATTTTCATTGTATCCCTTTCGATCCATTACTTGTATACAGAATGTGTTATTGACGACAAACAAGGCGTTATTACCTTTCAGTGATGTTTTACTTCTGAGTCAACATTTATTATTACCCATAAGACGTTTGTTATTTTTTGCTATATTATAAATATTTCTCTTTTATACAATTTAGCAAAAATGTAATATCCGTTTCTTGCAACTAATCGGTATAAATTTGAGGTACCCATGAGAAATTGAGGTCTATTTTACCTTATTGAGTCAATAACGACGTGATTTATGCAGTTTTCATCTTTTTTTAGTGTTGTTTGTGATTTTCGTTCTTTTTCTCCCGATCCATTGGTTGTATACAGAATGTGTTATTTATGACAAACAAGGCGTTATTACCTTTCAGCGACGTGTTACTTCTAGGTAGACCTGTCAAAACGGGCCGGTGGGGCGGGCCGGCCCGTAGCTCGCCCACTGGCGGGCCGCGGGCCCGACGGGCTTAGCCCGCATAAATTTAAAAAACATAAAAAAACGTGAAAATAAAAAAAATAAATAAAAAAATTATTTAATATATTTTAACTTTAGAAAATATTAATTAATTTATCTTTTAATTTTACAAATTATAAAAAATATAAAAAATTATATAATTTATATAGAAATTATATAAATTATATAATTTATATATAAATATCTATATATTTATTATTTAAAATATACCCCGCCGAAGCCCGCGGGTCGCGCGGGGCGGGCTTTTTAGGCCCGCCTCCTGGCGGGCCTGAAAAATCAGAGCCTGCCCCGCCCTTTTGGCGGGGTGGGGCGGCCCGGCCCGCGGGCCGCGGGCAATATTGCCACCTCTACTTCTAGGTCAACATTTGTTATTAACCATAAGACATTTGTTATTTTTTGCTATATTCGTTATTTCTGACGATTAAAGCTGCAAATTAGCAATACAAATCATACCCATGATCAAATTAACAATAATTTCAACATATTTGGTCATGAACTTTGATATTTTCGGCTACAATCTCAACGAATCGTGATTGATGTTTATCATTTTTTTTCTGTAATTAGCACCATAGATGTCTGGGTTTATAAGACTCATCGGACGGACGACGGGTCAGGGTCGCGCCTCCTCGTCTGCTCACGAAGGTCGAGATTATAGATGGAAATCAAGCTTGAAGATTAGCTCGCTCATTGGACAAGACGATGGCAAAAGTTTGTAAATTTCGCATCTGTTAGGGGGTAAATATGTCATATCACATAGTTTGGGTATTTTTCTCTAAGAGTTTTGAAAAGTAGGTCCTTCATACTAAATGGAACTTTATTGGGGCCTGAAAACTAGTTAAAAAATTATCAGGGCCTGACACGTAATTAACCCTATAATCTATTTGGGCAAACTTTAAAAATAAAAATAAAATAGTCCTGAATCCTCGTGTATGAATCCAAACTTCAAAGTACAACTCATTGTGCTTACTGTCACGATACAAGTCAAAACAAATACAATAAATAAATAAACATACACGGTACAAGTCAAAACACGTACAATAAATAAATAAACATACGTCATAATTTTAGATAAAAGAGTCAAGAAAGACAAGCGAAGAGTGTTCCAGCAGTAACGTAAACTAAAATAGTTTAATTTTGTTTTCAATTTAATATATATAAGATAAAAAGTCGTTATCATCAGAAAATACAAAAAGCGGCGAAGGAAGCTTATAACTCAAATTATCCCACCTACCAATAGAAGGCGAGAGAGAACATACCATATTCCAAACAAAGAACAGCATCTCACTTCATCTTTCATAACTCATTACATATATAATTCTTTAAAATTTCCTATCATTACGTAATTAAATTATATAGATAACACATAACACAATAATTAATTCATGGACTCCCACTCGCGGAACGGATTAAACGAGGAAAGACTGAATACAGCACAAAAAATCATGCTTTTACTTTTCACATTTATTATATGGTACATGTATATATCCACTACTACGATTGCAGTCATATTAAATGAAAACGCAACTACCAAACTCCACCACCACAATGGATCTCGAATCATCAATCCCAACACCACCGCCGCCGCCTTCAACCACCAAACCCTCAGCCGTCACGCGCCTCAACGCATACGTCTCCACCACGCGCGTCGGAAAGCGCTTCAAACTCAAAGAAAGGAACACCACTTTCACCACCGAGCTCCGCGCCGGCACCGCCACTTTCCTAACCATGGCATACATCCTCGCCGTCAACGCTTCCATTCTCTCCGATTCCGGCGGAACGTGCTCCGTCTCCGATTGCGTCCCTCTATGCTCCGACCCATCGTACCCCCCGCAAGACTGCTTGAACCACCGCAACACAACCCTAATCTCGCCGGACGTCACCTGCAAATTCGAGCCGGTCAATCCAGGCTATGCAAAGTGCCTCGAAAAAACCAGAAAAGATCTCATCGTTGCCACCGTCGTTTCTTCTTTAGTGGGATGTGTAATAATGGGAACTTTAGCTAATTTGCCTCTAGCTTTAGCGCCAGGCATGGGCGCCAACGCCTATTTTGCTTACACCGTCGTGGGTTTTCACGGTTCTGGCAATATCTCTTACCAAAGCGCTTTGGCCGCCGTTTTCATCGAGGGTTTGATCTTTCTCTTGATATCAGCCGTCGGATTGCGTGCCAAGTTAGCCAAGTTAGTCCCAAAGCCAGTGAGGATCTCATCTTCGGCGGGGATTGGTTTGTTCTTGGCGTTTATAGGTTTGCAGAACAATCAAGGCGTTGGGTTAATAGGGTTTAGTCCTTCGACTTTGGTGACCTTAGGCGGATGTCCCAGCTCAGCCCGCGCAGGGGTGGCTCAGGCGTTGACGTCGGCGAACGGAACGGCGTCGTTGGTCGCCGGAGGATCGGTCTCCGGCGACATACTCTGTCTCCACGGACGCATGGAGAGCCCTACGCTTTGGCTCGGAGTGGTGGGCTTCGTCATCATCGCTTATTGCCTGGTGAAGGAAGTCAAAGGTGCGATGATCTACGGAATCGTCTTTGTCACCGCCGTTTCTTGGTTCAGGAACACAAAGGTCACGGCCTTCCCCAACACGCCGCAGGGAGATTCTTCTTACGACTACTTCAAAAAAGTGGTCGACGTCCACAAAATTGAATCCACCGCCGGCGCTCTGAGCTTCGCCGGCGTCGGCCGAGGGCAGTTTTGGGAGGCGCTGGTCACTTTTCTGTACGTCGACATATTGGACACGACGGGGACGCTCTACTCCATGGCGAGATTCGCCGGCTTCACCGACGCCAACGGAGATTTCGATGGGCAGTACTTTGCCTTCATGTCCGACGCATCGTCGATCGTGATAGGATCTTTGCTGGGCACTTCGCCGGTGACGGCGTTCATCGAGTCGTCGACGGGGATCAGAGAGGGCGGAAGGACGGGTTTGACCGCGTTGACCGTGGCGGGCTATTTCGCACTGGCGTTCTTCTTCACGCCGTTGCTGGCGGCGATACCACCGTGGGCGGTGGGTCCGCCGTTGGTACTGGTCGGAGTGATGATGATGAGGGCGGTGGTGGAGATCGATTGGGCCGATATGAGGCAGGCGATTCCGGCGTTTATGACTCTGATGTTGATGCCTTTGACTTATTCGATTGCTTATGGGTTGATTGGTGGGATTGGGACGTATATGGTCTTACATGCTTTTGATTGGGGTGAAGGGCTTTTTAGGAAATTTGGGCTTATTGGTAAGCGGAGAGATGGTGGTTCTGCGTTCTCCGGCGGCGGCGGAGATGTCGATATGACGGTGGTTAATGGATCGGGCATTAAAGAAAGTGTATAGATATACATAGAATGGTTTTTATTTTAATTATAATATTTTATTCATTATCGGAAAATTCAAACTCTGTAGTTAACCTATTTTTTTCGGATAATAATATAAAGTTTTCGTAGATTAACTTTTACTATTATTGGCCGTGCAACGAGAAGTTTCATTGCTCGGCCTATTCTTCGTTGTTGCAATAATGCTCGAACAAAAATATCCATTAGAATCCCAATGTAAGGAAACACGACCGTGTTTCTCTTTTGAATAATGCGTAGAGTCTGCCTTATTGTGGCATCTCCTTCTACATTAAGAAAGCATTTTTCTATATAATATACTAGTTTATTACCCGTGCATTGCACGGTTTAACTATCCATAACTATTTTATATTAATAAATAACTATTTATAGTTGATAGTGGGTAGTTTTCATGTTTTAAAATATTTTTAATCTATTATAATTAATCATTATGGGACACGTGGCAGCATATGAGGACACATACATTTCCTTAGTAATATAAGATATCATATATTTATAATTGGTAATATGATTCATCTCATAAATGCATGTCCTTTTCCCTAGTCCAATAACCGTTAGTGTGGGCATGTCTCTATTATAGTTGTGCTGACGGCGAGTCGGCCAAGTATTGGTTATACATTCATCAAAGTAGGTGGAGTAGAAAGATGTTCATTTATTTAATTCGTATCCAAAGTTAAATTATGGAGGGTACAACTATTTATCGCATTAGCTTATAAAGAGAAGCATCGATTAAATTTATTATAATTAGTTCGTCATGATATTTTGTTAGAGTCCGATCGACACACGCTTTTCTTTTCTCCAAAGCCCCTTTGTCAAGTGGAACTCTTGTGATCTTTATAAATGCAATTGAGTGCGTGGCACTCAAACGTTTATTATCTCTCTAAATTAGCTTTTCTAATATTACCCAAAAAAATTAGCTTTTCTAAAGAGCTTAGGTCATCCAATTAATCAACGGGAAAAATATATCTTTTGAAGTGATTTGACACAACTCTCCGCAAGGAGTTTATGGGTTCGATTCACTTCATCCTCTTGATATCACAGTTTATGTGGACTTAGATCGAGACACATGGCCATAAAAAATTAATTACGCGTTAGAAGTCGATGGTTATTTAATTGGCGACAATAAGATTTAGATTCAATTCAGTGTGAACTTTGGATTGCGATAACTACGATAGCATTGCATGATAACAACACCCTTTAAAGAAAAGACAGTTTGATTTGTAGGTTGGAGTATGCCTGGAGAGGAGCCTTTTCAATATATTTTTTTTACTTACGTTAATCCGTGTGTGGAAGGCGTTGTACAATTTGAAACCTTTTGAATCCCATGATGTGTTTTGCCATTAATTATAACCAACAACAGTGATGATGATGACGAATGAGATATAGATGCGCATCGAGTTTATCTAAGTCAAAGAAAAAAGAAGAAGAATTAATGTGGTTTGTCCCACATAGTGTCGCTGGACCAGACAAAGAGAATACGAAATATGATAATACGATACAATAATACATGCATACCAAAACCTAATTATTATATATGCAATGCAACCTTAATAAATAACCATATCTTGTTTCTTTATTGCATTGGTTGTGCATATTCTTGGCCTAGTGGGAATCATTAAACGTCTACTTACACTACTAGAAAACACAGTATTAGACACGGAAATTTCGGTGTCTAAAACTAAAATTCTGTATCTATTGAGTCGTTAGACACGGAATTTTCCGTATCTGAATGTGTAGGTATTGCTCTCGTGGCAAATTTGACACGGATAAGATTCCGTTTCTAAAACAAATTTTGTCACAGAGAATTCCATCTCAAATCCATGACTAATTAGGATAGCAATAACAATATTAATATTACTCGAGGATTATTACAAGCAAGAGCATTTTCTATACAAAATTCTAGTGTAAGAAATCTTTGAGAAAAACATGGATGGAGAATAAATGATTAACAGGTCTAATACCTTTCTTTCCTACTGTTACTTACTTCAAAGTCTCATTTTTTTCATCTTCTGAGATGTATCATTCCATCGAACGCCAATGTTCCTTCAAGATCTCCTATGATTCTCGATAATCGAACTTCGAGGCCTCTTTGAACTTCGCGCAACAATATACGAATGTTGTCAGCAAATCTCTTCAATCGAAGCTATCGGGCTTTTCGATATGTTCTTCATCTGTCGACAAATGCAGATGCTATCTTAGCTTGCACTTCACAGATTTCCTATTGTTGTTGTCTGAATGTGTAGGTATTGCTATTCTCCATATGCTTCAGTAGCCTCTGTACAGTTAAGCAGTTAGACTCTTGGCATTTCCCTTCCCGAGCAGGAGAACTACGGGAATGTCCAAATAGTATAACAAAAAATGTTATCTCAATTAAAAGAATGATGTAATAACGAACACTTTCGTTTCATGTATATTTATTAAAGATCTAGCTTCTAAGCCACTACAAACCTAATCTGCTAAGTTCGATGCTTTAGAGATCACTGCATACGTCTGTGCTATGCGTTTCAGAGATAAGATAACTGAGAAACGATAAACGAAAAGAGAAACAAAAAAATAACCGTTTTTTGCTTACCGCAGGTTTAACGAGGGCATATACGAATCCAAACGAGGCACTGAGATAAGGCACCTGCTCATGCATGTTAAGAAGAGCTTTAGGATATAAACTGATAGTATTCTGTATTTTGTTGATCTCGTATTTTTCTTTTTTCGCATTACCCACGTGCCCAAGCTAGGCCATAAGCACTCCCTGCATTATTACACAGATATAACCTTCTTCAGTGTGGGGGAAATTATTTTAATGATGTGTTTGAATATCTTCTGAAAGAGCACTTACATATCCTACATATGCAAGCAAAGCTGCACTGAGTATAAGTTTCTCTCCCACGATTGGATTAGCCAGAGGAAGCACCAGCATCTTCAGGCATCAAATCAAAAGTATAAACGCTTCGATGTAGTGAAGGATTGTAGTTTTCTTTTATTTTGAAAGTATTAAAAAAGTATGGCCTTTTCTAATCCCATTTAATTTCAAGTACCTGAGTAAAAATGGAGCCTACTCCAACCATTAGACTTGTCAAAACGGGCCGGCAGGCCGGGCCGGCCCGTAGCCCACCAACCGGCGGGCTTAAGAAAGCTAGGCCCGCGCCCGCCCACTGGCGGACTGCGGGCCCGGCAGGCTTAACCCGCATAAATTTTAAAAATAAAAAACCTGAAAATCAAAAAAATTAATAATAAAATATATTTAATATATTTCAACTTCAGAAAATATTAATTAATTTATCTTCTAATTTTACAAATTATAAAACCTTACCAAAAAAATATAAAAAATTATATAATTTATATAACAAATTATATAATTTATATACAAATATATATTTTATCAATTAATATATATTATTTATTATTGGCGGGCCAGCCCGCGGGCTAGCCCGCCCCGCCCGCCGAAGCCCGCGGCCCGTGCGGGGCGGGCTTTTTAGGCCCGCCTCATGGCGGGCCTGAAAAATCGGAGCCCGCGGGACGCGGGTAATATTGCCGGCTCTACCAACCATCATCAAGATTTCTGATAACTGGTTCTTGTTGAGTCCGAAGGTCGATTTCAGATAATACTGAAAATGTAGGAAGCATTGGAAATAAGAAAATTCAGATATTTCAGCTTCAAAGCATCTGCACTGTAAGAAATATACTTACCAGCAAGACACTGCTAATGCTCGACATGCCCAGCTCATAGAAGAAAGAAATCAGAGATATTCGCTTCAGCGTAGTGCTGAATCAGACACACAAAAACAGAACTACTCGTTAGGCACTGTAATAACATAGGACTATTGCTTCCTTGGGATTTATTCATATATTATGCCTAATCTTTACCTTCTCCTAACGACATTTATGGAGCAAGCCATTGTGTTATACCGTTCTTTAAAAACGTTAAAATAGTTTACCTGAACGTTGAAAATAGCTTCCAATCAACCAAATAGATATCAGTGAACTCCGATGACCTAGAAAATAGATTAATAAAATTGCTGAATCAAAGTGAGCTGGTGAAATGGAAAAGAATAAAAAAGAGCTCGTGATGATTCGCAGTCTCGATTTGGGATTGGAATAATTACCTTGTCGATTTGATCAACGCCCGAACAGACCTCTACCTCCCTGTTATGATCCGAGTATGTAACGGAGAAGATAGCTAGCATTGAAGATCGATCGTGAGATTGATAGAGAATCGAGAGAGAGATTGAGAGGTTTCGAAGGAGATAGAAGAGAATTACAGAGTTTGAGATGTTTGATTAGAGAAGCAGAGGATGAGAGAGAGAGAGAGAGAGAGAGAGAGAGAGAGAGAGAGAGAGAGAGAGAATCCGAGATAGAATAATTATGTGAAGATTAGAATTATATTCATTTGCTTAATTACAATGGTTTCCGATATAGTACTTATACTAAACGTGTACTATTAGTATGGGCTCAAGATAAGATAAACAAAGCCCAATCCATATAACAAAGCCCAGTCCATGTAGTGTGTCGAAAGTGGTTCTTAATTCTCATAATTTTGACACGGATTCAGAAACATAATATTTCCGTTTTTATTTTCGTCTCTAATCCGTGTCTAAATTAATTTTATTTTGAATAGAAGCTGTTTCGAAAGTGGTTCCTAATTCTCATAATTTTGACACGGATTCAGAAACAGAATATTTCTGTTTTTATTTCCTAATCCGTGTCTACATAAAAATATTAATTTTGTTTCGAAACAAAATAAAAACTGTGTCGAAAGCGGTTCCTAATTCTCACAATTTTAACAGGAATTCAGAAACAGAACATTTTCGTATCTAATCCGTGTCTAAATAAAAATATAAAAAACCGTGTCAGAATCCGTTTCTAATACTCATAATTTAGACACGGAACGAATTCCGTATGTATATTTCGCGTCAGATGCTACGTTGTCTTGTAGTGTTACACACAACACTCTGATCTTCGTTTCATCTAATTCGTGTCCGATATAGAAGATAGAGTGTGTCTATGTGTGTGAAGACAAAATATTGTTCAATATCGTGGGCTTATAGCAAGAGCTTTTGAGAACAAGAGATAATTTAGATTCCCTGTAAAAATGTGCGATGGTCCACGTGGGTTGGGTGCGTCACAGAAGGGACAATGAATAATTTACCATCAAGACAAGTACTAATGTGGTCTAAAGTTGTGAAGTTATGAATAAATTCTTGGCAACTTGTTTGATAAGCATTGGTCACCTCACATCACTCACATATGAAATAAAAAAACGAGAAAACATATTATGAGCAATCTATAAATGGTGTTTCCTTTTGCAGTTTGCGTGGTTATATCGATTACACAATTGAAGGCTTGGCCCGGCCCCTATATATCGGCCCTAGCCCAATAACAAGAGTCGTCATCATCGTCGCTTCAGTCATCTTCTAAACATCCTTATAAAGAAGTTTCCTGAATTATTGGATTTCTGATCCAAGCAAGCGACATGAACGTATCTCCCAAGCTTATCGACCTGCCTTGGCTCTCCCTTTGTGTCTTTCTTGCACACCTTGCACGTTTTGTCTACCCATCCTTCTTCAACGTATTGCCCATCAACTGTTTGTTAGAAAACGTCAGTCAATCAACTCTTCGATTTCATACAATGGTATGAAAATAAGTAGTAATACCTTCGACGTAGGACTTGAAGAAGTCCTTGTATGTGCCTCCAATCTTCCTCCTCAGAGCTCCATACTGTTGTAATAAATACAGTTGTTTGTTTCTGTCTGGTTTTAATCTAATCTTCTTCTTACTTGCACATAAGCACACATATAAATTATAATAAGACGAGCTTATTATGAGTTATTACTTGTTCCCTGGACATTCTTTCTCCTGACCTCGTAGCATCCCTAGCTTCTTCGAGCAGCTCGGCGTCCTTGGCAGATCTAACCTGGGAAAAGTCCAAAGCTTCGGTGACGCTGCTGAAAAGCGATTGCTTATTAGGCTTCTTCGCGGGCTCGTCGTCGTCTTTATTCTTGGAGTTGCATGTTATTACCAACGATGATCGCTTTGTGAATAATGTGCTGTGGTATTGCGAAGCAGTGTTGTTTGGGAGAAGGAGAAGGCCATTTCGCGAAGGAAGTGCGCCAAGTCCCATGTTATTGTTTGTTCTTCTTCTTTCTTTTTCTTTCAAAATATAAGTAACAGTCGTTGATGGATTCTGCAATAAATGATGAGTTCGTAATACTTAAATACCAAATGGGCAGAACTCCGAGAGCCGTGACATTTTACATTGATTTTAATATATATTTTCTTTCATTATTTGTGACGGTGATTTCGTGTTGAGGAGTTCCATGGTTAAGGGTTGTTGATAAGTTATGGTTTAGAGTAGAAGACGTGGCCTCTTGTTAATCTATCCATCTATTCCTTTGGTTAATATCTGGTTGGTATACGCTACTAGAGTTGGGTGCGCTTGATTTATCCAAGGTTTTCATGACCGGATCGGACCGGCCGGTTCTGACCGGAAATCAGTGAACCGGTCGGAATTCCGGTTCGATGCCGGTCCGGTCAAACTTTTAAATTAAAAAAGAAAATGCAAAATATACAAATACAACCAAATCATGAATATACCGAAATATGCATTTGGTCTAGTGGTAAAATGCTTTGGCTATTTGTGGTTAGATTGAGTTCGATTCCTATCCAAACCCATTTTTACATGCTATCTTATAATTAAATATGAACCCAATATTTCTTTTTATTCATTTTGACCCCTGAAATTTATAAATTTAATTTTGAGATTTATTATCTACCAACACAATTTACTTTAATTCAATATGTTTATAAAATTCTTAGTTCATGAAAGCATGTAGATGTTGTTTGATTCATTTACTCATAAAATATATATTTATTTAATCTAGAGGTAACGGTTTTATACCGTTTGATTTCGGTTTTATACCGGTTAAACCACTAAACCTTAACCCACTAAAATTTCTAGTCCGATTCGAAAACCCAATTTCAGAACCTTGGATTTATCACACTCAAGGGGGGAAAAATAAAACGAGAAATTCGGGAAACCGATAGAGAGATTCATAGAATAATACATGTAATAATAGCTTTATAGAATCATTATTAACCATAATGATGTTATGAAATTTTATTATGATTTATATTATATTAAGATTATTTTATTTATGTTATGATTATTTGATAATATTATAGAGAGAATTTAGAGGGAGGTAATATAATTTCTATATTTTGGTTTGTTTTTACAATGTAACTCAAAACACATATTTATACTAAAATCGTACACTAAAATACAATTTAATCATCTATACAACTCATACAAAAATACAATCTTTATACACCTCATCTTATCATAAATTTACGAGTCATTAATATTCCAAAAACATCCACATTTAATCATCATATTTGTGATGAATCATTGTGATGATTCACAATTTATTTTTTGATGATTCATATTATCCATAATACTTCCCCTTGGATGTTTTTCAAGGAATATGTCTCGTTAAAACCGTACTAGGAAAAACCCAGTGGGATAAAAACCTAGTGAAGGAAAAAGAGTACATGATTCTCTTGATAGCTTGTTGCCTCATTAAAAACCTTACTGGGAAAACCATGTGGGAAAGTCCACAGTTAAGGGAAAAAGAGTGCAACAAGTATTTACTCCCCCTGATGATTACATCATTTTAAATCTCTAAGTTTTCGAACGCCAATTTCATATACTAACTTTCTGAAAATAATTGGGGGAAGTGCTTTTGTGAACAAATCGGCAAGATTTTCATTTGATCGCACTTGTTGTAGATCAATATCACCATTTTTCTCCAGCTCATGTGTAAAGAAAAATTTTGGTGATATATGTTTTGTTCTATCACCTTTGACATATCCCTTCTTTAATTGGGTAAAACACGCCGCATTATCTTCATATAATATCGCCGGAAGTAACTTTTTCGATAATAACCCACAACTTTGTTGTATATGCTGAATAATCGATCGCAACCAAACACATTCTCTGCTAGCTTCATGAATTTCTAGTATTTCAGTGTGATTAGATGAAGTGGCAGTTAAACTTTGTTTAACTGACCGCCATGAAATAGTAGTTCCACCATACGTAAATAAATAACCTGTTTGCGATCATGCATTATGTGGGTCGGATACGAATCCAGCATCCACGTACCCAATTAAATTTGCTTTCATCTCATTAGAGTAGAACAATTCCATATCAGCAACATAGGACTTGTACAACAATATAATTTAATAATTAAAAGGAATTACAACAATCGAATCTAATCTTCAACCTATCCAAAATCTTAAACTGTCATGCATCAACTCATATTTGCTCGTTACTTTCTTAATCGCATTCACCTCAATTAAGAAGTCCAAGTAAATGGAGCTGCTCCGGTGAAACTCTGCAAAATAAAATGATATTTATCTGTGACAAATGGTACGATACATTAGTTAAAAAAGATAATACGTAGTTTCCTATAAAGGCACCACACATTAACAAAATAAGTACCACAACAACACGACCAGTGGTACACAATAAATTTAAGTGGGTATTGTATAATAGTTATATGCAAAAGTTAGGATTTTCGTCAAATTAACCTCACTTATTACCAAAAACAGATATTTCACTCTTACATATGCTAAATTTCGACACCTAACTTGCTTTACAATGTGGAATTCCAACAAACGACTTTCAATTAACTTCTTATAAAAATATTGCATATTAAAAAATGAAGTATTACAACAGCACGTCCAATGGTACGCAATATGAGAAACTTGGTACTTCAAAAGTCATAACATTTTCATTACATTTTTCGTCATATTAACCTCACTTCTATCAAAAACAGATCTTCACACTTAGATATGCTAAAATTCCGCGTTATTAGTTTGGAATGCTGAAAAGATAAATTTCAACCATATACTTATAATGGTACGGCGTATTAAAAAATGAAGTACTACAACGACACGTCTAATAGTACACAATATGATTAAAATTGGTACTATGTAACATTCATAAAGGAAAACAAGGTTTTTCATCAAATTAAACTTAGAGATGTTCTTCAACGGCATTTTTTGCCTTTTGGCCGTCAGAATCTTCACGAGGAAGAATGTTTCCAGAGACGATAAATTCTGGATAAAAATATGAACTAATTAAGACCGATACAAACCACTCCCGAGATTCTTGAGCTATTTAGGTGTGAATTTGAGGTAAAATTAGCAAATTTAAATCGTGTACATATATGAAAAATTGCAGAAAATCTAAAAAAAATGAAAAAAACCTAGATTTATCTGACCGCGAATTTGAAAGTCAGCTGGAGAGAACAATGGGGCACTTTTTCCACCAAGAAATCATGCCAAAGAGATGTGATCTTTAGTGAGAGAGACCTTGGATATATAGAGAGATGGGGAACTTCCATGAATAAACGAAAATGAATAATATAATAGGTAAATAAGGCCAAAACTGTCTTCGAGTAGAACAGGTAGCTAGGTGTAAGAATTGTTTTACTTGGGTGCCTCATAATAAAATAACTCTGACTGGGTACAGAGGTTGTAACTTTTCTGTAGGATGGGGTATTTAACTGCATATTTCTTTTAAAATAACATTACTTATGTTATTCTCTCAATATTTAATAGGTATTTGGTAGACGAGCAAAAGATAGGTCAACTAATATAATTAGTAGTACAAGGAAAAAAGGTTAACTAAATGAAAAGGTATGTAGAACATAAAAAGGTTCTGTATTCATCAATATCACAAGATAACAACAACTTTCTTTAAAATATATATATATATATACATATATATATATATAACTATATATATTTACAGAGCGATTCTATGGTGATCGCCTTATGTAAGCACTTTACGTGGGCACCTGTCGATTTCACACTGCGTCGTGCAATGTCGACATGCCACGTCACCTTATGTAATGTAAGCACCTTATGTAACACTAACGAATACATTCTAGATGTCACTGGTTTTTTCTTCTATCGTTGCGAATATATTCGTATTCAAAAGTCGTCGGAGAATCCAAAAAACATCAATTAAGTTCGTTAGTCTCGTAATTCGGAGTGTTCCTATTACGAGACTTTTTTGTTATACCATGGGAAGCTGTTGGTCCACTTGTTACCAAATAAGGATCAAAAGATTATTAGAAAGATTAGAACCGTATGAAGCACATTGAGTGTGTGTTCGCGTGTGTGTTTAACGAGAGTGGCTTGAAAACAAATTCTTTTGATAAACCCTAACAAGGGTAATTATGGGCTTTATCTACCACAACTAATTGGTATATTAAAGCCCAACCACTAAACTTCTACTAAATACAATTTGTCTCTCCAAACTACTACAACCCATTAATAACAAAATATAACCACGATTTAACTAACTAGAGGATACTACATATAATTCCTAACAATCTCCCCCTTATTGTCCTCTTTGCCTTGGCGTCCTCTTCGTTTTCTTTTTCTTGGGCTTCACCAGTGCGTAAACTGATCTTCTGAGTCCTAAGAAGTGCTCATAAGATCGTATTCTTCGACGATGTCTGAATTTCTCAGACATGACGTCAATCATCTTCTCATACTTCTCTTGGACTCCAGCTTCTTCGAACCTTAGTTGCTCCAGAATCCTTCTCAGTTTGTTTCGAATGATCAGGAGGGTTCCGTCCTGAATTTGGTGATCTCTGATGTCTTCATTAGCCTCTTCTCTCCCTTATAGTTGATGTAGACCACTAATGGATTGTCGTCTTCATTGATGATGTGGCCTTCACCGAAACTTGGATCTGGGATTTTGAAGGATGGCTTCGTGAGATTCACCTTCTTCAGGTTACTCTCTAGCGCCATTTGGAGGTCGTGAGTTGCATTGTATTTGATCTGGCGCATCATGAATCGCTTTAAAGCGACGTAGCCCATCCCGAGATCCGGATTATGAAGTGTGCCAAGCGTTCTATAGTCTCCTATCTGCTTTATATCTTCACCTCTGATGTAGGCGAGGTCGGCTTCATTCTGCTCTTCGTATGCTCCATTTTCTCGCCGTACCATGTAGATAGGGACTTCGATGTCCGCAAATCGCGCCTTTCGAACTCCCAGAATTTCTTTGATTCTGGGTCTTCTCGCCTCTTCTCTTCGGACTGTATCCACATCTCCTCATTTTCCTTTGAGCATAAGTAATCTACGAAGTGAGAGCAGGTACTGAACGGCCTTTGGTCTGAGAAGATGGGTTAGACCTCTAAGTTCAAGCTCGTCCAGCTTCTTAATCTTATCTTCCTTCCTCCAGATTCTCCTTCGTATCTCTTCTTGATATGGAGCGATCACCTTGGCATTTTCCCTTGGCAGTTTCAGCTCTTCTCCTATCTCGTCTTCGATGGTGGGCACTCCTCATCAAAGGCGGTGTGTTGGAGAAGCTCGAGAAGTTCTGGAATTTCAGCTTCATAGTCTTCACCTTCCTTGAGTTCGTCGTCGTCGATTAAAGCCAGGCTTATGTTTGCCTTCATCAGAAAGAATCTGGCATTCTCCATTAGGCCTTTGGCTATGGCTGGATCCATCGGCTTTGTTATCCAATCATCGCTGAAGATGTACTTTTCAACGGTGGTGTGAGGATATATAGCTCTTCGAGAGATACGGTTGGTTCATCTGTCTGAAGGGATAAGATTGGGGATGATGGAGTAATTGAAGGGCTTCTTTGGCTTGTGGGACTAGGAAGGGATAGGCTTATAGTGGCTAGGTCGTGGGAGATGGAAGATGTAGTGTGCGCTGGTGAGGAGGCTCCTCTTTGAGATGAGGAAGCCTGTCGGGTTGTTTTGGTAGTAGTTCGGGTAGGTGTTTGGAAGTGGTTGCTTGCTGCTTCTGAGGCTGAGGCTCCTTGCCTTGTGTCTTCTCCCCCTTGGGACGACCCTCATCTTCTGGGTCGTCACATGGTCGCCCAGAAGCCTGAGCCTCGTCGCGCAGGAGAACGGTACCTCGAGCCTTCTGAGGACTTCCTGTTCACGTGCGCTAAGAGTTCGTGCGGTGCGAAGTCGGGCCAGTAGGATGTCGATGAGTTCTTCTATTGGGACACCCCACGGGCCGACGTCTGTGTCAGTAGACGGATCAGGTGCAACAGTCTCTTTTTCGGTGACGGGGGCTTTGCCTTTGTCGCGAGCGGAAGTACCAAGTGCATCATACACTCTGGTCATGATTGAGTCTTCGAGACCTTTAGTGAACTCGTCAAGTCGAGCATTTAGCCTATCTTCCGTCACAAGCGGGGAAAATAACGTGGCGTCGTCACGAAGACGTTCCCTCATCATAACATCAGAGATGAGGGCTGATGTGCCGCCTGTTTGCACAGGACTGGAGAAACTACGGCAACTCAGGCTCAGCGTTGGCGTCGACGCTGAGACGGACTCAGATCGATGGCCAATGTAGTAGCTGCTGTGGTGTTGACTACTTTGGGTCTTTCGCCCTGTTCTTTACTAGTAGCTAGCATGGAGACGTTGGAGGGAGTTCTTTCCAGATCACCATAATCTGGAGGTGCAGTAAAGAGTGTTTGTGTCCTAATAAATGGAAAAAATGTGGGTGGTGAGGACACTAGACTCTTCGTTGTCAAAGAAGGGGCAGTATGAGGCTGAGTACTGTGCGATTGAACATCGACCGGCTCCAAGCGAGCATGTGATGGCTGATGTGGCTCCTCATGTGTATGTGAAACAATCGTCTGTTGGGAGATGATTGAGTGGCCAGGTGGGGTAATTTGCGCGTTTGGACCAGATGTCGCGACTTCTACTCGGGGGAAGACGAAGTCCTCCCATGTACCTATGGGCTCGGTCCGATCTATTTGTGGATGGAGGACGAAGGAGGATGGTCGTGTTTTTGTTTGGTGCATCGTTCCTGCTTGCGGCTTACGTCATCCCCTTTTGTTTTTCTCTTTAGTTTGCGTTTGGGGGATGCGGCGCTTCCTAGACCTATACTTGGTTCGGGGGTTTGGCTTATCCCTTGGTTAGGCCCAACTGGGATGTGTTGGACCGTGGGAATTTCTTCGAGGTTGTTGGCTCTCATGTAGGCTTTGAGGACTGGAGCGTTGGGGTCAATTAGTTGTAGGAGATGGTCTGGAATGAGCATCGCCTCTTGGTCGAACTTTGTCTTGGACGAGTATAGAGATCCGAGCTTGGGAGTGTCGTATGCCTCGGTTGGGTCTCGTCGCTCGATCTCTAGAAATGTGTCCATGAAATGTCTGACAAAGACTGGGAGCCACCGCATGTATGAGAGGGCTCGCTTCCCTTTGATGTTATCCCATCGCCTTAGCTGGTCTAGCAGATCCGACCAAATGAGTTGTGCGACATCATAATTTTTGTTGAAAATGATGCCGTGAAATATGAGCATCATGTTGTGGTTGCATCGGTCGGGACCGCTATGTTTTGGAGAGACGCACTTATTGACGATGAGAAAGAGAGTCCGCCAAGGTTGAGGAATGTCTTTGGCAGTGAAGTCAGGAAGGCTTATTGTTTGGCTGGGACTGAGTTTATATCCCATGAGTATGAAGCCAGTGATGAGATTTTTGGGATGAGGACCTGTGTGTAATGAGAGTGGGAGATTGAGCATGGAGCGTAGAATGTTTTTGGTGAGGATAACAGGCGTATTGTCAATTTGGGCGATAAGGTTGAGAGTGTTTGGCCGATCGGTTGGATTTTTAAGAGAGTCCCAGAATTGTTGTACACTTCTGGGATCTTCTCAGTGATGGTTAGGGCTGTTTTGAGGGGGTGATTACGTAAAATGTGTAGGATTATGGGATCTGGGCAATTGGCCTTACTAAAGTCAAGTTCAAGGTTGTTGGGTATTTTCTCGGCCCATTTTTCTCGTGCAAGAATCTCTTCAAATCACGCACCATGTTACCTGTTCTGCAGATAAAGATTTCGAAAATTAGCAAATAGATGTGAACTATATAAGCATGACCCGCGTTAAATTTTATGAGATAAAGACTTAGAAATCTTGTAGCATATATTTGCAAGGTCAATTTCGACAAAGGACTTCGTGTGATTGATGTGAAAATCGGACAAGTAGAGAATTCGGGCGAAGTTGTGCTGTATGATTGTATGCTAGTTCCATTCGCAAATTCGGCTTAGACAGTGGGCAATAGAGCAATTTCGCTGGATGTGAATTCAGGCGAAATTCGGGCGATTGTCAATTTCGGGCGATATACTCTTTATAGCAAAATCGGGCGAAATGCTCTTCAAGGCAATTTCGGGCGAAATGCTCTTCATAGCAATTTCGGCCGAATTACTGTGTGAAGCTACAGTGACAAGTCGCAGAATTGAAGAACACACAGTAAATTTTGGGCAAAATTCCGATTGCATTCGAAAACCCTTAAACCCTAAATCACGCAAATCTCTAGAAGATACAGAAAAATACGAGAAATTTGAAAGACTTTGAAATGTTCTTACTGAAACGCTGTCGGGAAAGTTGAAATTTGAGCAAGAACTAGAATTTGAGAGCAGATTCGATGAAATTCGGCGTCGAAGTCGAGAGCATTTCTTGAAGAAGTTTCGGTGATAAAAGTGAAAGAAAGGCAAACTTGGGCGATAATGAGATAAATAGGTTGAAAGTGAAATTCGGGTAAAACATGGAACTGTGTAAATTCGCCGTGAAAGTTGAAGTGAAGTAAATTAGGTGATGAGAGCAAATTCGGGCGATTTTGATATATAAACAAAGGATTAAAGGTGAAATTCAGGAAACGCTTGGACCTGTGCAAATTCGCAGAGAAATTTGCACTCAAAATTGTACGAGACAAAGGGGGAAATCGCTAACGAATTTACTTATCTGAAATTGATAATAACACAGAGAATTTGTAAGAGAGTTTTAAAGTCTGAAAAATGCTAGGCCAAGATTTGTAAAGCTTCTCAACTTAAGCGTGTAATGTCAAGCTCCCCCTCAATATTTTAATAGTTTAAAGTTTCTAACTTAAGAATTTTGATCCAAAATCGAGTCAAGAAAAAAAAACTTAAGAGAATCACCCTAAACTGACATATGCGAACTCTTCTACGAATCCATAACACAGAAATCAATAAATAGCCCCCAAAAATAAGTATCAAATCGACAAGCTTTCCAAAATTGATTTGTGCGAGGCAAAATCTGATAATCGACAAAGAAAGCGTCGATTTCTTTCGCGGCGTTGAACCCTCAAGTCAACAATTCGTCTGAATAATTGATTTTGTTTGTCAAGATAATAGTGATTTTGTTGTTCAATTCATGCCTATAAATAGACATGACTCGAACAACACCACAATATTAAGCAGCAACTTACTCGTCTTGTATCGTCTCATACTTAAAATTCTAGCACACAAAGATGAACTGGATACAGCAGCAAGATCATGAAAATGAGAACGAGGAACATGCGAAGTCAAGGCGTAATTTTGAGCGCAATTTGGAAAGGCTGGCGCTCGAGCTTCGCTTCTTTTGTGCTTGTTTGTTGCTTTAATGGCTATTCTATGTTGGGTTCTTACAAGGCGTACTAGCTTTTGAGAATGTTTTACGTATTTTGATAATGTAATTTTCATAATTCGCGTTGTGAAAGTGTTTTTTTTTCGCATTTTGAGGGTGTTTTACGTATTAGCGTTGTAAAAGTTTTTTTAAATTTGGAAAGGTTCACAAAACGTTTAAAGATCAGTACGCGAAAAACAACTACTCCCCTTCAATTTGTGATATTGTTCAAAAACTCCCCCTAGATGAGAGTAAGACACCAAATATGTACACTTTACAAAAGAAGCCTTGTTGTGAAATTGCCTAAGGTTCGCGATTCAGTATGCCCAACTCAGATACAAGAAAATGGAATCGTGTTTCATCCAAAGACTTGGTAAATAAGTCAGCCAACTGGACCTTAGTATTCACGAAGTACATAGCAATTGTGCCCTTCTCCACATGGTCTTTTAAAAAGTGATATCTAATACCTATGTGCTTTGTGCGAGAATGGTGAACAGGGTTACATGTGATAGCAATTGCGCTCTTTGAGTCGCTATAGGTATGTTATTGAAATCAAACCCGTAATCCTGTAGTTGTGTTCGCAACCACAGGATTTGAGAGCAGCAACTGGCCGCAACAACGTACTCCGCCTCGGCAGTGGACGTGGAAACACAGTTTTGTTTCTTAGATGACCAACTTACTAGTTTGTCACCTAAGAATTGTAGGCCTCCAGATGTACTTTTCCTGTCCATTTTACATCTTGCAAAATTTGCATTAGTGTAACCAAGTAATTGAAAATTAGAGTTCTTCGGATACCATAGTCCGAGCGTCGGGGTTCCTTTAAGATACTTCATTATTCTTTTCACATCTAGCATGTGTGACTCCTTTGGATTGGCTTGGGAGCGAGCACATATGCATGTGGAGAAAACGATGTAAGGTCTGCTGTCAAGTACATGAGCGATCCGACGATTCCTCGATATGTGGTGGGATTGACTGGCTTTCCATCCGGGTCCAAGTTAAGCTTGCAGGAAGGAGACATCGGGATGTTCGTCGTTGTTCAGTTATCCAAGTTGTACTTCTTGAGTATGTCGTGGATGTATTTTGATTGACTAATAAGATGCTTTCTAGAAGTTTTTTGACTTGAAGTCCAAGAAAAAAGTTGAGTTCTCCCATCATGCTCATCTCGAACTTCGTCTTCATTAGATCACCGAATTCTTTGCACAACTTAGGATTTGGAGACCCAAAAATTATGTCATCGACATATATCTGAACAAGAAGAATTCCTGATTTATGTCTTTTGATAAAGGGAGTTGTGTCAATCTTTCATTTCGTGAACCCTGACTTAATTAGAAAATCTGAGAGTGCCTCATACCAAGTACGTGGGGCTTGTTTAAGTCCATAGAGAGCCTTCTGTAGAGAGTACACATAGTCAGGGTGAGTTTCGCTCACAAAGCCTGCAGGTTGTGCCACGTAGACTTCTTCTTTCAAGACACCGGATAGGAAGGCTGTCTTGACGTCCATCTGGTAAACAGTGAAGTTCTTGTGGGCAGTATAAGCGAGAAAGAGTCCGATGGCCTCGATTCGAGCAACGGGGGCAAAAGTTTCATCGTAATCGATTCCTTCTTGTTGGTTGTAACCCTTTGCCACCAATCGAGCCTTGTTCCTAATGACAATCCCATCTTCATCTCTTTTGTTCTTGGAAACCCACTTTGTTCCTATAATGGTTTTACCCGGTGGTCTTGGGACTAATCTCCACACTTTGAGTCGCTCAAATTGATTTTTCTTGGCTTGTATCCAATCTGCATCTGCTAATGCATCTTCGATCTTACTTGGTTCGTTTTGACTCAGAAAACCGGTATATAGATTCTCATTCATTGTTGAGGAGCGAGTGCTTATTCCTTGATTTGGATCTCCGATGATTTGGGACATTGGGTGAGCTCTCATCCATTTCCTTGTGTGGGGAAGTGGTTGAATCGATTCCTCGTCGTTAAGTTCCTCACTTGCTTCAGTCTAGTTGGTGCTAGAGATCTCAATAGGGGTTTGAGCTTCGTTTCCTGAGTTATCAGAAGGAGAATTTTCTACATCTTCATTGTGAACTGGTTGAGGGGTCGTGGTAACTTGAGGTTGGCTACTTAAAGGCATCTCGTCAGTCCCAGTTGAACTGTGTACAGATGGATCTGATGTGTCACTACTCTCGTTGTTTTGAGGAGGGTCCAATCGTGGACGAGGGCATAGATATATTTGATCAAATAGGAGATCTAGCTCGTCTTCATCGAATGTCTGAGAAGTAGATGGTCTTTCCTCGGGTGGAGAATTGTGTTGATCTTCTGTCAATACTCTTATGAATTTGGGTTCTGGATGTCTGTCCAGAACGATAGATGGCACTTCATTGAACGTCACGTTTGCACTTTCCATGACAGTTCGCTTTTGTGGTAGGTATACTCTGTGTAATACCCCAAAAATTTATGAGTATGATAATATATGAACTTATGTGCATATTATGTGGTTACATGATTCCATATTGTGTGGCTATTTAATTATGTGTTGTTATGAATTCTAATCTAGCAGAAATTTAGACGGGATTTAGGAGGAGTGTTATTTAAAGTATATAATTTTGTAGAAACTAGTCATAAAGAAATTAAGAAATTCAAACCACATGATATTGGAAATAATAGAATAAATAACTAAAGACATAGACTTTGAAATTTACCATGGGACTCGATGACTTAGCTATGAGGAAAAGTTAATATAATATATTATTTAAGATAAGATAAGAAATTAAAGAAATTCACTATAGAACTTTTGGTGCGAAAGGAACTACTAGGAAGAGACCTTAATTACTTAACATTATCAATGGGTATAATTCGATAACTTAATGGTGAGGGAAACCAACATAATAAAATAATGGATGTTACATACGATGTGATAAGGATTAATTTCAAGTGTTGATGTCATTGTATTATATCACACGCAAACACCAAGTTAGGATAAGAAGGGAATTTACATATCATTAAGGAGGAACTAACGAAAACACAAATAGCAATAAAGAGAGAAAGCGAACAGAGTTTATACCAAGACTTGAAGTAGGTATAATTTTCATACCATTATTTCATGTTTTTATTCCTATACTAACAGGTTCTAGGAGGTATTAAGTTTGAAGAATTATATACGATTAGGATTTTTAATATGTTAGTTCTCGAGGGTTTTGAAATATTTCAAGTTCCGTTAATATTCAAACTGTCTTTTTTTATAAGAACCGTATTTTGATCGAGAAGTATGAGATTGTTAGTGTTTAAAAGTGTTTAGGAAATAACATGCTATAAAATTAGTTAGGGACGAAAATATCATCCACGGTTTTACACGGGTTTAGTTTTAAAAGGTTTAGATTGGATAGAGTTCTTAGGAAACTCATACTGTTCTTGCGAAGAACAGTATTTTGATCGGAAATTCTAATGTTTTAAAAGTGTTATAAATTTTAGTAGGAATCACAAGATGTTAAATTCACGAACCATTAAGGTTCGCGAAATGAGGGTGAAAATAGGGTTTCACGAATTAAGAATTTCACAAGTAAAAGTTTGCGAATCCCATTTGGCGAATCAGTGAGAGCTTTGCGGATTGTATTAGGTTCGAGACTTAGATGGATTCGTGAAAATACATGCAAGAGATGATTGGCTAAGTGGATAGGAGAAATAGAGTTCGCAATCTAAACGTATGAATTGTTAATATTAATAGTTATATAGACTTTTCGAATTGGACTTCGAAAGGGAATAAAATAATATTATAGATACCTAATTCCACGTGAGGTGTTAATAATTATATGAACCTAGGGAACTATGTCACAACATGAACTTCATGTGTACTAGAAAGGACACTTCACGCATGGTTTTTAGATGATTCACCAAGTGAGGTATTTCAATAACCAATAAGGACTTTACACGTTGATACAAATGTCACGAAATGATAGAATTGGGAATTGTGCATACATGATCATGAAGCCTAAAGGATTAGAATCTCACGAACCCTAGGTTAAGTTTGGCGAATTCTATTTGGCGAAGGGAGAGAAGAAAGATACAATTTGCGAAGTGACCACACTTTGCGAACCCTGAGATGGACTTCGCGAACTAGGGGTATTATGAACATTTCGCGAACTCGATGAAATTGACGAATTGAACAAGTCACGAACCGAGCTTCGTGGGCTGAATGTGTTTCGCGAATCCTAAGGGTTTCGCGAATGGTGAACCTTTTGCGGGCCTTGAGAGAATTCGCGAACTGCTCGTTTTTGCGGGCTGATAAAAGTTCGCGAATTGATTAATTAATTTTGCGAATTGACCGCTGACTCCAAAATTTAATTTCGTAACTTAACTATTTATACTAGTACAGTTTAAGAATTAATATATGTATTAATGATACTTATATGTCCAAAGATCCGAGTGTTAGGTATTCCATCAGATAACACGACTAGCTATATCAGGAGGACAGGTAGGTGAAACCCACCTACGACACGTAACCCTTTCATGTTTATGTGAATTATTATGTGATACTTATGTGTTAATATGATTCGTACATAATTACATGATTACGTGAATTTCATGGATTACGTGTTTTACATGTTTTAAATATGTTCGCACGTCATATGCTATTTGCACTGCACTTGCATACTAGGTCAGTGCGAGGGAATTGAGTACCGTGCAGAACGGTCATGTTTTGGGAAGTCGACGACTGATGTGGGTCTGTGGGTCGGATAGAGGGTGGGTGAATGCCGCTCTAAAGAGACCTGAGTAGCTGCCCGTGCTCCAGTAGGTACCACTCTAAAGTGACCTGAGTGGGCAAACCGAGCAATAGGATGGTGCTTGAGTGCGTTCTACTCTAAAGCGAACTGAGTTGGCCGCCCGAGTGTTGGGACGTTAGTGGTTTGGGTGTATGCCGCTCTAAAGAGACCCGAGTAGGCTACCCATGCTCTAGTACGTACCACTCTAAAGTGACCTGCGTGGGCAGACCGAGCGATAGGTATAGAGGGAAAGGTTCCAGTACGTACCACTCTAAAGAGACCTGAGTGGGCAGACAAAACGTGAACCTCAACTCGGGGATGGGTGACTCTAAAGAGACCTGAGAAGCTTTCCATTCCAAAACGACCTGAGTGGAATACCCGAGTAGTGTAGTGTTGAGTCACGGGGAGTCATGGGATGTGATGGGTCGAGCGTGCACGTCGTGAGGTATATGGGATGGGATCGAGCGCACGCTGCATTCACGCATATTTCACCTACTGAGCAAATAGCTCAGGGTTTTACGTGTTGTAGGTACCGAGCCCGGCGCGGATGCGCGTCGAGGCTAAGGCAGGCTGACGGCGGTGCCCCATGGACTTTTGAGGGCAGGGCTGTACATGGGTGCGACCTGTGGAGCGATTATGATTTTGAGCGTTTTGTCATTTGGAGGGCTACGGCCCTTGTATAGACGCAACGCAACTTTGTAAACGCTCTTTTGATGTAATATATTTTATTTTACGAAAAAGTTTTTAATTAGACGGGTCTTCCGCGACTTACGTTGCGAAAATCCGCCGCTAAGTAGTATTAGAAAGTGAGGGTCGCCACACTCTGTATGCCTTGGACTCAGCAGAATATCCAATGAATATCTCTTCGACTGCTTTAGGATCAAATTTTCCTCGATCTTCTCTATCACTTAGGACGAAGCATTTGCAGCCAAAAACTCGTAGATATTCGATATTGGGTATTCTTTTGTTGACGAGCTGGTATGGAGTCTTCTCGAATCGTTTGTGAATACTTGTTTTGTTCTGGGTGAAACAAGCTGTGTTGACTGCTTCGGCCCAGAGAAAATGAGGAAGTTTCGACTGTATTAGCATTGTACGAGCCGCTTCAACCAGACTACGATTCCTTCTTTCCACAATTCCATTCTGTTGGGGTGTCCTAGCTGCTGAGAATTGCTGAGAGATTCCAAGTGATGAGTAGAAGTTGTCAAGCATTTGATTCTTGAACTCGGTACCGTTGTCAGTTCGGATCACTTGAACGTTGCATTCTAGCGAGTTTTGAGTTTTCTTCACATAGTCTATGATTAAGTCTGGGGTCCCATCTTTCGTCCTAAGAAATCTTGTCCATGTATATCGAGAGAAATCATCCACGATCACCAGAACGTATTTTCGTCCGATACTCTCATGGGTCCACACAGAACCATGTGTAGTAGTTCTAGCGGTCGAGAAGTTGAAGCTACGAGCTTTGTCTTGTGTGATGCTCTTTTCATTTTCCCCATTTCACAAGCATTGCAGAGGTGTTCCTTGTGATACTTCAAGGCTGGTAGTCCGTTAACTAGTTTGCCAGTATGTAGTTTATTCAGTGTTTTGAAGTTAATGTGGGACAGTCTTTGATGGTGGGACAGTTTTTGAATTGAGCTCTTTGTCATGAGACAGAGTTTGGACGAGGGTCTAGTAGTTTTCAAATTGATGGTGTAGAGATTTGTCTTCCTTGTTCCAGTGAGAAGCTCCCTACCACCTTCATCAGTAATGTTCCTCAGCATGGAAGTGAATTTTTAGTCGTCTGTCGCAAAATTGACCTATGCTGAAGAGATTGTGACTGAGACCCTCGACGTATGAAACCTCCTTGATCGTTAGGTTGTCATGAATTAGGTCGCCGTGTCCTAAGATAGAAGCCACATGATTGTTCCCAAAGCACACATTTCCACCGAAGCGTTCGGTGTAGTTGCTCAACAGCTCTTTTCTTCCAGTCATGTGTGTGGAGCAACCAGAATCAAGTATCCACACATGAAGGATCTGCAAAACGAATCAATGGGATTTAGGTACCCATTTAAGGACGGGTCCTCCCTTATTAGTTTTATAGTCTACGTATGCCTTTCTTACGGGTCTATTTCTAAGGTCAGCGTTAGATTTATCTATGATTCCAGATGATGGAACCCAGATCTTTCTAATTCCTAGAGTATGACAGAGATTTGTCCATGCTCTAAGTTCTTGTTTTGTAACCCATATGCTACGCATTCCTATAGCTTTGGCTTTTGCTTCAGTTTTATGGGACTTTGTTTTGTCAACATGTCCTTTTCTTTTGTCAGGTTTGTATCCTGAATTAAGAGAAGGTGGTGATGTTCCCTTGATCGTGCTGGCATTTGCTGATTGGTATTGAGCATTTAAGATAAAAGCATCATCATGGCTGGAGTAGAAGTTACGATACTTAGTAGTCGTTACAGGCTTAAGAATAATAGATGGAGGTTTAACAAGATAATTCTTAGCACACACTTGACGCCTATTACAAAAACTAGAACTAGACGCTTCAAAATTTACGGGCTTCTTCTTTCTAAGGTAGCAAGCGACATCGTTCTTTGGTAGGCTGTCTCCTATTGCTCTTCCCTTTCTTATTTAGAGAATTGCCTGTTGGTACATGCAAAGATGAGTTAGTAAGCTTGGATTCGCTAGATGCAATCTGCTTTCTTTTCGTTCTAGTTTTGTTAGGGATGTCTATTTGATAGTCGACTAAAAAAGTTGCAGAGAGGCTGAAACTAAACTGGTGTCGATTTGGTTTTCAAGTGGGGAAATTATACTTAATAGTACTTCATTCTCTACTTGGAGAGTTATCCTTTCTGACTCTAGAGTTGAGGTTGTAGTTCTGCTAGTGTCGATTTGTTTTTCTAGTGAGGAAATTACACTAAGCAGTATTTCATTCTCTATCTGGAAAGTTGTCCTTTCTGACTCTAGAATTGAGGCTGTAATTCTTCCCGTGTTGATTTGGTTTTCTAGTGAGGAAATTATACTAAGCAGTACTTCATTCTCCATCTGGAAAGTTATCCTTTCTGACTCTGGATTTGATCGCAAATCAGAAATCTCTCTGATTATAGCTGGTATATATGCATTAGGGGTATTTGGTTTTTCGACATCTACTTCTTCAGAAAAGGACGTATAAATAGGTAAATAGTCACCACACAAAGGTATCTCCCTTGTCTTGTAACTATTATTCAATTTTTCATAGTCAAGCGGGATTTCGGACCAGTTCTCTCTATTTCTCTTATTATTCTCTAGCGCATCGAGTATAGATGAGCTCGTAAAAGGCATAAGACTAGGCATAATCCTAGGAAACTAATGTCATAAAGAGGTAGGGGTTTCTTCACGATTGGGATAGAGTCTGGAACGAAGCCTAATCCTTCACGTGGATCATAAAATTCTATGTCTATAGGCTTATTAAAAAAGATCGTTCTATCTGTTCGTCCTCTCTTAATAAGTAGGTCCTCTAGCTTCTTAATCCTAGCATATAATTTTACACGCTCTTTGCTTAAAAGTTCGAATTCGCATGTTTTAGTAATTCGCTCGTTGTCAATTTGGCCTTTAGCTCACTAACCTGTGTTTTCATACCTTCTATTTCTAAGTCACGACTATCAATTTTCGACTATGCTACTTCTAGCAGACAATCTAAATTGCTATTATCTCGTAATTGCTTAAGTAGACATGCATAATTATTATCAAAACAAGCTTGTAACTCATTTACTTTTGATTCAGATTTAGCTAAGTTGGCTCTCGAGTCAGCTAAGCTAGTTTCTAATCTATTTACTTCTTCACGTGTCGTATCCAGAACCTCTAATGTATTAGCTAATTTCACTTATGTTGACCTGAAGTATTTAAGTTCATTTTGAAGTATTACATATTTTTCTTGAAGTTCAGAGTGCAGTCTTTGGTTAAAAGATTCTACCTCCTTTCCTGAAGACAGCTCCTTGTCCTCATCACCAGCATTAGCTTCCAGATGCTTTTGCTCAGAATCACCTTCTTCCACCAGAGCCATCAGGGCTACATTCTCTGACTCACTTTCAGACGTGTCGTCCAACCAGTGGTCCTGTTCAGCCATCAATGAAACATTTGATGAGACTCTTTGTCGATTGGCGGATGGACTTCTTGAAGTACTGTTTTGCCATTCTCTTCGTTACGTAAGCCACATGCTTCTCGAAGTTTTTGAATTCAGGGTCTGATTCTGATCCAGAGTCTTCACTGTCTAATGGACTGGAAGACTTAGCAGACTTATTCTTTGCAGCTTTTGCGCTTTTCTTAAGGGTGGTATCTGTTACTAGTGCGATGGGGTCTATGACTGCCTTACCCATCTGATCTCCGATTGCTTCACGAACATCGTCACTGTGCTGCTCACGACTTTCGTATGTGAATGTCAATCTGATCGAGGTCCTTGTTAAGCCTGAAGTGTGTGTGACTCTCTTCCATTCTGGATGTAGTGAAGTGAGGAATTTGACATTGAGTTCCATGTTCGTCTTTATGATGCTTATCTTCCTTAGTTCATTCACAAGGACCATGAATCTGTTGTAGGTCTCACCAATTTGCTTATCGGGTTTAGCCTTGAAGGAATCGCATGCTGCAAGGGTATTGGCTTTCTTAGCTCTTAGTCCACTCTCTGTACCTTGCATTAATTTTGCGACTTCATCCCACATTGCTTTAGCAGTTGGAAAGCTATCGACTTGGATCAATATGTCATTAGGCAAAGCTTGCATCAAATAGTTTCTTACCAGAAGGTCTGCTTTAGCTCGTTTCTTTTCTGCATCAGTGTATTGCGAAGGAGATTTGAGCAAGCCTCCTTGAACTGCTGGGGTGACTGTATCATCACCACGGACTGTGACCCAGACTTCTTGTGGTCCTTTCTCAAGAGACTCGATGATGTCCTCGCCATTGTCTTTTATCTCTAGAAAGTTGAGGAATCTGCTTCTCCAAACTCCGAAGTCACCACGTCTTAAAACTGGTACACGAAAGTTGCTTCCCATAGCTAAGGAGTCCATTTGTTGTTTGGTAGTGATCGTTACGTAGATGTGATCTGCGAAATGAAATGTTAGTTTCGAACACTTATAGTGAAGTTTTTATATTATTGTTTTTAAAAAATTGAGTTGCAAATCAAAAGAATGAGTTGATAAAAAATCGATATATTTAAGTTCGGGCGACTTTAGTCTAAAATGTTGAAAATTGGATATGAAAGTCGGATAGTGTCAGAGTAAAAATTCGGGCAAAATTTGATTTTCACTGTGCCAAACGGGTGATCAAAATCGGGCGAAGTTGATTCTATTATCCTAAGTTCTCGATGTTGTAATTCGTGCGATTTTAAAATTAAGTTCTGGAAGCCTTCAGCTTAATTCGCCCGAGATTGTACTAAGTTTGACCTCAAAAATTCGGGAGTTTTCCACTTTAGCCGAAATTGAGGATCATGTAAGAATTCGGGCGATTTGTGGAACTTGAAAGAAAATAGGAAATCCGGCCGAGATTGAGATGATTTGAAATTCGACCGATATTGAGATGATTTGTTTGAGCTTTAAAATTCGGGAACGAAGGTTAGGTAGAAATTCGGGCAGTTTTAAACACTTGTTGTGGAAACTTTTCGTCGAGATTCAAAAGGGAGTTGCCCGAAATTGACAACTTTGGACCAGTTTTCCGTTCAATTGAGCGATTTCGGGTGTAAGAGACGAATTCTAGGCACTGTTTGTTCTTCCACCCCAAATTCAAAAGCTGTGTCAGAGACTCAAGTTCAGACCACTACTTTGGCTAAAAGCTTACTCAAACTTGACTGAACTCGATGCGAAAGAACAGAAAACACTCATTGACGATTTATCTAACCAAAAGACAGTAAAAGTGATTTAAAACATCCAAAAACAACTGAAAAATCGAAAATGGGTTTTGAGCAAATGTTCTTTCAAATCTCGTCGAAACCGAGCGAAATTGGATTCAAATCGTTGAGATCGATCCACGTTTGGCTCTGATACCACTTGTTGGTCCACTTGTTACCAAGCAAGGATCAAAAGACTATTAGAAAGATTAGAAGCGTATGAAACACCTTGAGTGTGTGTTCGTGTGTGTGTTTAACGAGAGCGGCTTCAAAACAAATTCTTTTGATAAACCCTAACAAGGGTAATTATGGGCTTTATATACAACAACTAATTGGTGTATTAAAGTCCAACCACTAAAGTTCTACTAAATACAATTTGTCTCCCCAAACTACTACAATCCAGAATAACGAAATAACCCAAGATTTAACTAATTAGAGGACAATACAAATAATTCCTAACAGAAGCGATTGTCGTATTCCATAAGCACCTTGTGCAGGGCAATATCGTTTTAAGGACATAAAGTTTAATGCTACTCGACAATAAAATTAGTTTACGTTGCTAGGGATGTGCCATCGGAGCCATTCGATGATGAAATGAATAGGGCACGTATTTACTTGATGTATTATTCGCTGTATATTTGATTATTTATATTTGAATATTTTGATATGTGGAATAAATGTTTTAACATTACACCCCATCAAGGCCATATTATTTATTTATCATCAGTTTTTAGTTGGCATACGATAAGAAGGTGAATAAATATACCCCAAATATTGCGAGTTTAGTCACTAACTCTCATGGAATGAGAGAGGGGGCACCAGTTAGCTATTAATCTCGAATATTAAATTTGTCCAGGCTCCAGTAGAGTGCTGGATGCCGATCACGACTGTTGATGACTTCTAAATGATAGTGCCAATCATTCACTTGGGAAGTAGGAGGTCGTAACATTGGTATAAGTTGAATCGGGGACTAACTTATATTTGGACACGACTCGTAATTGACGATCACATGGCCTACTACTCTAAGAAGCGTCAATGATCGATCGATTGACTATAGTAGTGTATGTGGACCTTAGACCAAAGGGTCTTTGACGGAGTTGACTTCGGGGTCTTGATTTGTCACTAGTTTGCTAGGCCCACATTGTTCGGGGTCGAACATGGGTCAGCAATGACATGCGTGGGTCAGCAATGACATGCGGTCTAGACAACGAAGGGCAGCTGTCGGGCATTGACAGTCGTGAGGAATTCACAGTCTCGTTACTAATCGAGTTATGTGTCTTATGTATATTCGGGGATGAGAAATTACACAGTATTTGGCCAAAGCAATATAACGATAGTGCAGTTTAGTATTTTCGTCAGTCACGAATTAATCATAGTGTTGAGTTAGTGAGTTTGACGTAACCATGACTCTCACTCGACCTGGAGATATGTGAGGGATCTATATGTACGACGATAATCTATAGTCGGTTCGTAAAATACGCAAGATCATACTCAACACGGGATCTATTCGGTACCATGTGATTGGCTAGGTGAATACCGAATTCATGGATTCCTCCCAGTGCCGGGTTGAGACGAATCAAGAGAGTCAGACTCAAAAAGGATCACCGAGACAGTGTAAAAAAATAGAGATATACATTTAACGGGCTTGGAGATGTTAATAAAATGTCAAAGTATGAGTTTTAGAAACTAACTTTCATGGACTTAGATTCCCGGAACGAAACGACGGAAAAACGGACCGAAAGCAGGCTCACGGCCACGAGCTATTAATTTAATTATGATTAAAATCATTTTCAATGGTTGAAAGATGCTTTTAATGCATGAGCCTTGATTAATTTCGTGGCTAACTCATTCACTGTGAAAATAAGTTCATTCTCACTCTAAGAACTAGTTTCAAGAGAGAGTTGAGAGAAAGAGGTGTGATCTTTGAGATAAAACACTTGTGAGTTCGAGTTTTGGGAAAATCTCACACACATCTCTACAAACATTCAGTTCCCTCTCTAGCCATCCTTAGGAGGGTTTGGTCTGTGGCACGTCACGGGGTCGGCGTGACTCTCTTCGACGCGGCTTGTGGAAGCGTGGAATGGTTTACGACAACTGTGGGATCTTCGCTACGAGGGTAACGCTCTAAACCCTATGTGTCTATGTGTCATACATGCTTGTTTTCTTTTTATATCCGAGCAATCCTGGAGTAGTTGTAATACCCGTGAATTTTAATACGGGGTTATCAATCTAATTTTGTAGTGTGAATATATAAACTAGAAATTTGTGAAATATTAATCCGGAAATGTTACGAAGATTTCCGAATAATAGAAGTCTCGAAAATTGAATACGAATAAAATTTTAATAAAAGTTTTCGAGGTTTCTAACTTGAAGTTTTCGATTACTTACAAATTTTATAGGGGAATACGATTACTTAATCAAAGAGGAAGGTTGAAAAGTCTTCGATATCAACATCTCATACAATTAAATATGCTTATGTACACACATATGTATAGTAATATTAACTCATTAAAGAAATGGGAAGTACACGTGATGGCCATGTAAATAGATAGATATACATATACAGCATATTAATAATTATAAAGGACACGTATAGGCCATCTATACCATTAGTAAGTATAACTAATGAAAAGTTTTCAATGTAGGTATTAGGTAAAGTGGACCCTAAGTTTTCGCATGTGCAATGTACTTTTGACAAAAATTTTCGTAGTATATAGCATATATGTGTATTATATTGCTACTCATGTAATATGATAAAGATAATCATGAGTCAACTAACTTATCGGCAAGGAAAAGTCTTTGTGGGAGAAGTTCAAAGTTTTCGATCTACAAATACAATTTAAGTAATAATATTAACCTAAAGACGATAACACGTGGAAGTCATTGAGGATATTAATAAGTGTGACTCAGGAAAAGTTTTCTTATTCATGGGGTAATCGACATCATCATTTATACAAATATATATGCCTATGTCTATATTACAATATATGTGTATAGATATATATCGAAGGGTTGTGAATAAGAAAAACTCTTATAAAATAAGGAGGATGAAGAACAGCACGAAAACTTGGCTAACTTTTGGAGGGTTAGGAATCAAACACCGAACGTGAAATAGGTGAACATTCATCCTAAACACCTAATTATAATTGTATTTAATATAGTTTGAGATTTGGAACGATAATTAGGCAGGCTAAATAACGAAATTAAGGGAATAATTTGATTAAGGTGATAATTAGAAAGACTTGATAGAATTAGAGTTTTAAGAAAATAAGGAGATAAAAACATGGGATAAAGCTTTTAGGGACCTACGAGAGACCTTTAGGGACCTCCAACACACTTTAGGGAACTAACATTCCACCTCTTAGAAAGAAAAGAACTTAAATCAAAAGACTTAATAGCATGGCGATACATTTATACAAAACTTCTACCCCGGGCTAGAGTTACTCACAGTTCTGAGCTTCACTCCTTCTGATTCTGAGAATGCTTTCTTTCCACTTTCCATCCAACACTTATTACGGGATCGCATCCTTCATTTGATTGAAACTCCGATATCTCAGCTTATTCCTGGCTTGATAGTCGTGAAAGTCAATACTGACTCCTTTTCGGCTTAAGGAGTTTTGAAGTAATTCGGGACGTGAGGAACCACTTGGCAGCTCCCGAGGGGAAACGAGGCTTCTTCGATACGCAGGTAAAAGGACTTTATAAAGGTGAAAAGCTGCAGGACGCGACTGATGTGACAGCACAAAAGCTATGACTGCTGCAGGAGCTACCTCTGACAGACAGCCCACACTACACCTCACGTTGTCCCAGAAGGTCTTGTCACCAACGGATCCTATGGTCATTGGGAGCTCCTATAAAAGGAGGACTTGGTCATTTTCACAAATTATTCTCATTCTAACACTCTCACCACGAAAAACACGTAGAAAATTTACAGTTCTTCCACTTTTGTAGAATACTATTTCTAGTTGTGCTTTAATTTAATTAGTTGTCTTCGTAGATTGGAGCTTTTATTATAGTTGTCCTTAGTTTAGGACTTAGTTTGTAATTTATACCAAGCTTGTTTGGTATAAATAGATGTACAAACATTGAGCTAATAGAGAAGATTTTAGAAATTGATCCGAAAGCTTGCAATTCGATTTCTAGAGAGAGAAACATCAAATATCTTCTCTCACTACTCGTTATTCTCTCTCGAGCTCTCAGAAGGTTTTCGATCGAAATCTCAATCTCCACAATTCTTATCGATTCCTTTAGAATTCATGCCTAGGATCTTAGAGTTGATAAATTAGGACCTAACAATTGGTATCAGAGCAGATTCGTTCTGTTTTGAAACAAAGTTGTTAGAATTCGGATCGAAAATTTTATTCTGAAACTGTTCCGTGCGAAGAACAGTTTTGGCGCGAAAATTGATTTTTGATCTGATTTGCTTAATTCCGTGATGAATTGGCTTGAATTTGATGTTTCTGTGCTTATTGTAGTGATATACATTGAGTGCAATTAGATTCGTAGCTGTTTGAATTTCATTTTAGCAGTTTGGATTAATCTGAGAAGTTACTGTTCATGCGAAGAACATTCTAAACACGTTCTGATTTTGATTAAATTCGACATGTTTTGCTTCGTAACGTGTTTAATTGTGTGTTCGTGCGTATTCATCATCTGTTACGAGCAATTACCTGCAATTTCGTCATCTAATTCATCGTTTTTGCTTAAATCTGTGTTAACTGTATGTAATACCCGGGTCCCGTGCGTAAGTTGGCCAATAAATTTGCATGCATATTATGTGACTATATGATTTCATATTCAGTATTTATTTAATTTTGTGCTTACATGATATCTAACATTAATTGGAATTAGATATGGAGTTTGAGGAATTTTGAAATTAGGTTGTGTAGATAATAGAATTTTGAAGTATTATAATTTCGAAACTTGGGGTTTCTTTTGGATAAATTTCGAAACTTTATAATATGGCAGTGAGTTTCGAAATATGGATTTAGGGGAATTTGAAACCTTAGGAAATTGGTGTATTTGGAAATTTAGGTGGGAGAATTTCGAACTTAGGATGTTAAATGGATAGGGAGAAGTTCGAAATTAGTGGTTAAAGAGAATTTCGAAAGATAGGTGATGGATTTCGAAATTTTTATGGAAGAAGTTCGAAATTTGGATGAAGTTGGAAATAAGGAAAATTTCGAACTATCTCTCGAAATTCTTTCAAGACAAATGTTTCGAAATTTTCTAAGAGGGGATTTCGAAATCTCTTACTAATAAGTTTTGAACTTATCTAATGACAGAACTAAAGTGACGTGAACAAAGGATAATACTTGTTAAGTGAGTAAGTAAATGTCCTAATCATTGAAATTATTATATGATCAAGAAAGGAATGAGTCCAAACTCTCAAACCTAAAGGTGAAACTAGCAAATAATATAAAGTAAAGTAATAATAATAATTAAAAGCTTTAAGATAATAACATAGAAGGAAAGAAATCCGTTAGATGAGTTTTTTTTTTTTGTGGAACAAGTTTAGAAAGGAGACGAAGAACTCAAATAGTGTCTCTAACGAAACTTGGAATTTGGTAAGAGTTTTTACTATAATCTTTATATTTTTAATTAGGTGTTGGCTTATTTAAGTGTTATTAAGCATGAAATTCACGTAAGTTTATGTTCTTTAGGGTTTTTGATTTTTGAAAAAAGAAGAACATCATTTAGAGTTGATATGATATTTAAAGTGTTCTTGTGATAATTAAGGTGTTCATGATAGATAAGATTTTGATCGAAAGATTATAAGGGTTAAGAATTAAATAGTGTTTTGTAAGGATTTCGAAATAATTATATGTAGTTGGTTCGAAATTTTGATAAATGTCGGGTAAAATGTCGAGGAGTCATCAAAGAGGGTTTCGAAATTTTTATGAGAGTGCCGAGATTTTTATATGTAAATGTCGAGACAAATTACTAAAAATGTCGAGCTGTTATTTGAAGTGGAATCGTGGGTAAGATGTCGACATTAGAAGTGAAAACCTCGAGTTATGAGATGACATGGGATTTCGACTAAAATAAGATATCGACATGAATATTATATATCATGTGTAGTTAAAGATGTCGAATGAAAATGTCGAATGATATGTGTATTAGGTGAAATGATTTCGAGATTTTTGGTGGGTGGTGTTTCGACATCTTTGGGTATTATTTAATAAATGTCGAACCGGTTGAGACCTTATATACAATGTCGAGAGTTATACTGAAAATGTCGAAATTTATCTATACAACGAATATCGAGATTCTTGTTTATAAATATCGAGGAAGATGTCGAAATGTTTAGGTGTCGAGATTTATACCAAATTTTATTTCGAGATTTCATTTTTATTCAAATCTTGAAACTTTATAATATAATATGTCGAGATTTAAATTATTATGTAATTTGAGATTTTTCTAAATATCAAAGTGGTATAAGTAAAATTTGGAATTTTAGGGTTTAAAAATTTAGAAGTCGAAAAATAGGGTTTTTAAATTTAATTAATTTCATGAAATTGTAACTAAATTAATGAATTATAATTTTATATGTTTTTATAAATAGGATTCGAAGGTTATTTAACCGTACGATAAGCTAAGGATGCCAGGTAAGTGGGAATTCAACTACAACACATAAATGATTTATATGTGTATTGCTACGTGACTAATTGATTGATGAATATGTGGTATGTGAATTATTTGTTATATGCGATGGTTTGAATATTTATTGTTGCATTATTATTGCATTACGATTATATGCACGCACGAATCATATAGAGTATTTTGAGGAATGAGCGTGCATTGTATTACTCGAGTGGAAAGCGAGTTATATGATAGTTGAGAATATAGCTACTTCTACAAAGGCACCATGACGGGGGTAAAACCGTCGAATACATATTTACCTAAATTATTTAGGTAATGGGAAGGCACATAGTATGAACTATAGTGCCAGGAAAGTAACGTGATAGAGGGGCGACCTGGTGAATGATAAGATTGGAGATAAACCCTAATTTTATCCTAGCTAGTGTGGGCCACTATCATATTTTTATCCGTATAGGATTTGAGCTCATGATATGATGGTGCGGTTAGTAAGTAGCTATGGGCCCTGATAAAAATGAGAAATGAATAAGTATGATGTGAGAATAAGAGTATTAGAAAGCATTGGCGCGGATGCCTTTGCTATTTTGGCACGTGCATACATGCATATTTCCACTTACTGAGCTTTATAGCTCATCCCATGTTTTTATGTGTTGTAGACACAGCGAATAAGGTATGTGAACGCTTAGATAGCGAGGCTGGTCCTTCTGGAACTTCCGGTGACTTTTGAGGGTGGTGTGTACATGGATGCGACCTGTGAGGCGGGCGTTATGTTTAATTATGTTGTGTTTTTGTAAAATAAGTTTTTATTGTATGTAAGATTTAAATAATTTTTGCATTTAAAATAGCAGTGTGGAGTTTGGTATGTAAAAAGAAAAAAAAATATCAGTATTTTCATATGTAATATATTTTATATTTTATTTAGTCACGTAAAATTAGCGTAAGAAAATAGTAGTAGATGGTGGGGCGTCACAGGTTGGTATCAGAGCTTCGGTTGCAGTTTCTGTAGACTGTCCATGTACACACACTCAAAAGCGCGGAAGACGGCCTTGCTTGTAAGTTATGTGATATTATGAATTTCTTGCATTGCATAATTTATTGGCTTAAGGGACTGTTAGGGTACAAGAGATAACATGGTTAGAACCAGAGGTGAAGGCAGCGGAGGAAACAATCATGAAGGCGAAAATGTAAACCCGACTGACAATCGTGATTCGGCTATCCTTCAGCTCACCGAATTAGTACGTCAGCAGTCTCAACAGATTCGAGAATTGATTCAGCAGCAAAACTCTGAGGGGACAAGGAACAACGGAATCTCTCAGGCTGATAGAGTTGAAGCAGTGGGTGAAAGATTTCGCAAACTAAACCCACCGACTTTTGAGGATGCTATTGATCCAACATCTGCTGAAGATTGGCTCAGAACATTAGAGAGTATGTTCCAATATAGCAGAATTCCTGAGAATGAGAAAGTTTTGTGTGCTGCATTTCTACTGCGAGGAAGTGCAGGGCATTGGTGGGACACTATTTTGGCGATCGACGATCCAATCAACATGAGTTGGGAACGTTTCAAGGAACTGTTCCGAAATAAATACTTTACTGCACCTGTGCGAGCCCAACGCATGAATGAGTTTATCAATCTCAAACAAGGGGTGATGACTGTGGCGGAATATATCAGAAAATTTGAACAACTGTCAAGGTTCGCGACACATATGGTGAGTACTGATGCTCTGAAGATTGAACGATTCCTTGAGGGTCTAAAGCCGGAGTTGTATCGTGACGTTAATATGGCCGGACTACAAGGAACTACATATGCTCAAGTGGCGGAGCGGGCGATGGTTGCAGAACAAGCTGAGACACGAATTATTCGTACTCAAGAGGCAAAGCGAAAGTTTGTACAAGGAGCAAAGTGGAGTGGGGGTAATCAGAAACGACAGTTCTTTCCAAAAGGTGGGAAGCCAAATTTTCAGAATAGGCCTGGACCACCTCAGCAACAAAATCCTAATCAATGGAGACCCTCAGCAATGTCAGCTTGCCCAAGATGTGGACGACATCATTCGGGTATCTGTTTTTCACAGAATGCCATCTGTTTCAAATGTGGGAAGACGGGGCATTACGCAAGATCGTGTTCAGAGAAGACACCAGGAAATCAAGCGATGGTTCAAGCGAAACCACCAACTGTGCCAGCACGAGTGTATACTTTGACTGCAGAGGAAGCAAAAGCTAATCCATCCGTGGTGGCAGGTATTATACTTATTCACAAACTTCCGACATGCATTTTAGTAGATTCAGGAGCCACGCATTCATTTGCATCCACTAAATATGTGGCGAGACTCGGGATTACACCTACCCTATCTGATTGTGAATATAATGTGACCGTTCCACACGGAGTTGCGATGCGAACCAATCTGGTTTTACGGAATTCTCCGGTGTTAATTAACGGAAGAGAATTGTCTGTTGACTTAATAGTCATTCCAATGAACGATTATGAGGTGATTCTTGGAGTGGACTGGCTATCGAAATACGGAGCTGTCATCGACTGTAATCGCAAGACAGTTACCTTTAATATTGAAGAGAAGGAGCCTTTCATTTTTGTGGGAACAAACAAAGAAAGAAATGTTTCTAGAATTTCGGCGACGAAAGCACAACGTTTGATCAAGGTGGGATGTGAAGCTTATTTAGTTTTCGCAGTGAAATCAGAGGTACGTTCATCTCCGAAATTAGAGGATGTACCAGTGGTACGAGATTTTCCTGACGTATTCCCTGAAGATTTACCCGGATTACCACCAGATCGAGAAATTGAATTTACGATTGATCTAATACCAGGATCTGCTCCAATCTCTAAAACTCCTTATCGGTTAGCTCCGAATGAATTAAAAGAGTTAAAGGAACAGTTGGATGATCTATCACAGAAGGGATTTATCCAACCCAGTTTTTCTCCTTGGGGAGCGCCAGTTCTGTTCGTGCGGAAGAAGGATGGGTCGATGCGATTATGTATCGACTACAGAGAGCTGAACAAGATAACAATCAAGAACAAATACCCTTTACCAAGAATAGATGATTTATTTGATCAACTTCAAGGTGCAACGGTATTTTCAAAGATAGATTTGCGATCGGGGTATCATCAATTGAAGGTTCGAGAAGAAGATATTCCCAAGACGGCATTCAGTACCCGATATGGACACTACGAATTTTTAGTTATGCCTTTTGGGGTAACTAATGCGCCAGCAGCGTTTATGGATCTAATGAATCGAGTGTTCAAACAATTCTTGGATAAGTTTGTCATTGTATTCATTGATGACATTCTTATCTATTCGAAGACAAAGGAGGAACATGAAATACATCTGAAGATAGTTCTTGAAATATTACGGAAGAATAAATTATACGCTAAGTTCAAGAAATGTGAGTTCTGGTTGAGTCAAGTCGCATTTTTGGGCCACATTGTTTCTGGAGAAGGAATTTCTGTGGATCCTAGCAAAATTGAAGCTATCAACAATTGGCCTCAACCAACCAATATCACAGAAGTGCGGAATTTTCTTGGTTTAACGGGATACTACAGAAAGTTTATTAAAGACTTCTCAAAGATTGCATCAACACTGACAAAGCTAACAAGGAAGAATGTTCCATTTCATTGGAGCGAAGAGTGCGAGCAAAGTTTTCAAGAGTTAAAGAAGCGACTCACTTCAGCTCCAGTTCTTACAATACCGTCGGGGACTGGAGGATTTTCAGTCTATAGCGATGCATCAAGGAATGGTTTGGGCTGTGTATTAATGCAACATGGAAAAGTAATTGCATATGCCTCTCGGCAATTGAAGGAGTATGAAAAGAATTATCCGACTCATGATTTGGAGCTAGCTGCTGTGGTTTTTGCTCTAAAAATTTGGAGGCATTACTTATATGGGGAACGATGCGAAATTTTCACGGACCACAAGAGTCTGAAATATTTTTTCACTCAGAAGGAATTAAATATGAGGCAAAGACGGTGGTTAGAACTTGTTAAAGATTACGATTGTGTAATTAGTTATCACCCAGGTAAAGCAAATGTGGTAGCTGATGCATTAAGTCGAAAAGCGGTAAGCGCAGAGTTACAATTGTTGGAAGTGGAGGTAGTGCAATTGGGAGAAGTTGAAGCAAAATTAGCAGCTTTGACTTTGCAACCTACAATACTGGAACAAATTAAACGGGTGCAAGAAAATGATGAGTTATATTTGAAAATCAAAGACGCACAGACGGAGCAAACTCCAACTGATTTCAAAATACAAGAAGATGGGAGTCTATATTACAAGGACCATCTATATGTACCTGATGATGCGGAGATTCGAAGAATAGTAATGGCAGAAGCACATACGACGCCATATTCAGTACATCCAGGAGCTACAAAAATGTATCGAGACCTTCAAATAAATTATTGGTGGCCGGGAATGAAAAGAGACATTGCGACGTTTATAAGTCAATGTTTAACTTGCCAACAAATAAAGGCGGAACATCAACGACCGGCAGGGACATTACAGCCTTTGCCAATACCTGAGTGGAAGTGGGATCATATTACGATGGATTTCGTTGTTGGCCTACCAAAGACTGTAAAAGGTTATGATGCTATTTGGGTTATAGTCGATCGATTGACTAAGTCTGCTCATTTTCTACCCATAAGTTCGATGTTTTCCCTGGAGCGATATGCAGAAATATATATCCAAGAAATTGTTCGACTCCACGGGATTCCATTATCAATTATTTCGGATCGGGACTCACGGTTCTTATCAAATTTTTGGAAGAGTCTGCAGAAAGCAATGGGGACTAAATTGTCTTTTAGTACGGCTTATCATCCTCAGACAGATGGTCAGTCAGAACGAACTATCCAAACTTTGGAAGACATGTTGCGAGCATGTATTTTGGATTTCAAAGGAAATTGGAGCAAATACTTGCCGTTGATCGAATTCTCTTACAACAATAGTTATCATGCGACTATTGGGATGGCACCGTATGAAGCCTTGTATGGACGCAAATGTCGATCTCCCATACATTGGGATGAAGTCGGTGAACGTGCAATGTTAGGACCTGACATGGTTCAAGAGATGACCGAGGCAATAGCAAAGATACGAGAAAGAATGCAAACGGCTCAAAGTCGACAAAAGAGTTATGCAGATCAAAGACGTAGACCGTTAAAATTTGAAGTTGATGACTGGGTGTTTCTAAAAGTATCTCCGATGAAAGGCGTGAAACGGTTTGGGCGAAAGGGTAAGTTGAGCCCAAGATACATTGGACCTTTTAGAATAATTAAAAGAGTCGGTGAAGTAGCTTACCAATTGGAATTACCAGCCTCATTGGCACAAGTTCATGATGTTTTTCATGTGTCAACATTGCGAAAATATGTCGCTGACCCAAATCATGTCTTGAGAAATGAATTTCTGTATCAACAACTCAAACCAGATTTGAGTTATGAAGAGAAGCCAGTGGAAATTCTGATGTATGAAGTGAAGAGACTCCGAAATAAAGAGATTCCGTTGGTAAAAGTGTTATGGCAGAGTCAGTCAACTGAAGAAGCTACGTGGGAACGTGAAGATGATATGAGAAGTCGGTACCCAGAATTGTTTCAACCAATCTGATTTCGAGGGCGAAATCCTCTTTAAGGGGGGGAGAATGTAATACCCGGGTCCCGTGCGTAAGTTGGCCAATAAATTTGCATGCATATTATGTGACTATATGATTTCATATTCAGTATTTATTTAATTTTGTGCTTACATGATATCTAACATTAATTGGAATTAGATATGGAGTTTGAGGAATTTTGAAATTAGGTTGTGTAGATAATAGAATTTTGAAGTATTATAATTTCGAAACTTGGGGTTTCTTTTGGATAAATTTCGAAACTTTATAATATGGCAGTGAGTTTCGAAATATGGATTTAGGGGAATTTGAAACCTTAGGAAATTGGTGTATTTGGAAATTTAGGTGGGAGAATTTCGAACTTAGGATGTTAAATGGATAGGGAGAAGTTCGAAATTGGTTAAAGAGAATTTCGAAAGATAGGTGATGGATTTCGAAATTTTTATGAAAGAAGTTCGAAATTTGGATGAAGTTGGAAATAAGGAAAATTTCGAACTATCTTTCGAAATTCTTTCAAGACAAATGTTTCGAAATTTTCTAAGAGGGGATTTCGAAATCTCTTACTAATAAGTTTTGAACTTATCTAATGACAGAACTAAAGTGACGTGAACAAAGGATAATACTTGTTAAGTGAGTAAGTAAATGTCCTAATCATTGAAATTATTATATGATCAAGAAAGGAATGAGTCCAAACTCTCAAACCTAAAGGTGAAACTAGCAAATAATATAAAGTAAAGTAATAATAATAATTAAAAGCTTTAAGATAATAACATAGAAGGAAAGAAATCCGTTAGATGAATTTTTTTTTTTGTGGAACAAGTTTAGAAAGGAGACGAAGAACTCAAATAGTGTATCTAACGAAACTTGGAATTTGGTAAGAGTTTTTACTATAATCTTTATATTTTTAATTAGGTGTTGGCTTATTTAAGTGTTATTAAGCATGAAATTCACGTAAGTTTATGTTCTTTAGGGTTTTTGATTTTTGAAAAAAGAAGAACATCATTTAGAGTTGATATGATATTTAAAGTGTTCTTGTGATAATTAAGGTGTTCATTAAGATTTTGATCGAAAGATTATAAGGGTTAAGAATTAAATAGTGTTTTGTAAGGATTTCGAAATAATTATATGTAGTTGGTTCGAAATTTTGATAAATGTCGGGTAAAATGTCGAGGAGTCATCAAAGAGGGTTTCGAAATTTTTATGAGAGTGCCGAGATTTTTATATGTAAATGTCGAGACAAATTACTAAAAATGTCGAGCTGTTATTTGAAGTGGAATCGTGGGTAAGATGTCGACATTAGAAGTGAAAATCTCGAGTTATGAGATGACATGGGATTTCGACTAAAATAAGATATCGACATGAATATTATATATCATGTGTAGTTAAAGATGTCGAATGAAAATGTCGAATGATATGTGTATTAGGTGAAATGATTTCGAGATTTTTGGTGGGTGGTGTTTCGACATCTTTGGGTATTATTTAATAAATGTCGAACCGATTGAGACCTTATATACAATGTCGAGAGTTATACTGAAAATGTCGAAATTTATCTATACAACGAATATCGAGATTCTTGTTTATAAATATCGAGGAAGATGTCGAAATGTTTAGGTGTCGAGATTTATACCAAATTTTATTTCGAGATTTCATTTTTATTCAAATCTTGAAACTTTATAATATAATATGTCGATATTTAAATTATTATGTAATTTGAGATTTTTGTAAATATCAAAGTGGTATAAGTAAAATTTGGAATTTTAGGGTTTAAAAATTTAGAAGTCGAAAAATAGGGTTTTTAAATTTAATTAATTTCATGAAATTGTAACTAAATTAATGAATTATAATTTTATATGTTTTTATAAATAGGATTCGAAGGTTATTTAACCGTACGATAAGCTAAGGATACCAGGTAAGTGGGAATTCAACTACAACACATAAATTGATTTATATGTGTATTGCTACGTGACTAATTGATTTGATGAATATGTGGTATGTGAATTATTTGTTATATGCGATGGTTTGAATATTTATTGTTGCATTATTATTGCATTACGATTATATGCACGCACGAATCATATAGAGTATTTTGAGGAATGAGCGTGCATTGTATTACTCGAGTGGAAAGCGAGTTATATGATAGTTGAGAATATAGCTACTTCTACAAAGGCACCATGACGGGGGTAAAACCGTCGAATATATATTTACCTAAATTATTTAGGTAATGGGAAGGCACATAGTATGAACTATAGTGCCAGGAAAGTAACGTGATAGAGGGGCGACCTGGTGAATGATAAGATTGGAGATAAACCCTAATTTTATCCTAGCTAGTGTGGGCCACTATCATATTTTTATCCGTATAGGATTTGAGCTCATGATATGATGGTGCGGTTAGTAAGTAGCTATGGGCCCTGATAAAAATGAGAAAGGAATAAGTATGATGTGAGAATAAGAGTATTAGAAAGCATTGGCGCGGATGCCTTTGCTATTTTGGCACGTGCATACATGCATATTTCCACTTACTGAGCTATATAGCTCATCCCATGTTTTTATGTGTTGTAGACACAGCGAATAAGGTATGTGAACGCTTAGATAGCGAGGCTGGTCCTTCTGGAACTTCCGGTGACTTTTGAGGGTGGTGTGTACATGGATGCGACCTGTGAGGCGGGCGTTATGTTTAATTATGTTGTGTTTTTGTAAAATAAGTTTTTATTGTATGTAAGATTTAAATAATTTTTGCATTGTAAAATAGCAGTGTGGAGTTTGGTATGTAAAAAGAAAAAAAAATATCAGTATTTTCATATGTAATATATTTTATATTTTATTTAGTCACGTAAAATTAGCGTAAGAAAATAGTAGTAGATGGCGGGGCGTCACACTGTATTCTGTGAATTTTTGCGATAATTTCAATTTTTCTCGCAAGGTTCTTCGATCAGATTAATTTCTCGACCGAAAAACTCTGCGCGAAAATTTTTCTCTATCAGAATACTAAGTCAGACCTAAGTCGCCTCTATCAAGAACGACTTTAGTAGAAAAATTTCTCGAGCATTACTTAGCGAAAAACGTTTTCGACAAAGACCAATGTTGACTTTGCGCGCGTAAAACTTACTGTCGAAAAACTTTTTCGGTCAGACTTCTCAGTTTGACTAAGCGGAAATCATTTGCATCCGAGAAACTTTTCCAGTCAACGAATATATTTTGACCCAGCGAGAAACTTATTAACAATATTGTTTCTCCGCGCTCGAAATAAATTCGCGATCTAAATTTTTTCTCGACCAAAAGATTTTGAGCAATTTTTCTCACTCGCAAAATTTTTCGCTGACGTACTTTCTCGCACGAGAACAATAACAGCGACAATTTTTCTCGACGATTTAATTTTTGATCAAACTTTAAAGATTGAGTCAAAAATTATTCTCGAATTTAATCTAGAATCAAATGCTACTAACTAATTTGCTACTTGTGAAGCACATCACATCAGTTCAAGACATCAAAACAACAAACGAAGATCCTACATCAAGTCGAAAAAGAAATGGATGCCTATTCTCTAAGAAATGATAATCGTCCTGCGATTCTCAAGAGAGGCAAATATACAGTCTGGAGAAGCCGATTTCTAAATTTCATAAAGCTAAAGGAACAGGCAGAAGACCTTCTCTCATCAATTGAGCAAGGTCCAGCTCAGTTCTGGGTAAATTTTCTCGATGACAACATTGCAAACCCTCCAATTCCTGCCTCTAGGCGACTGAAAGAGCCTAGGAAATATAATGCGAACGAAAGAGTGAGAGCAAAAGCTCAAGAACACTCTTATGCAAGGAATCCCAAATGATATCTATCGACAGATCGATAGTATTGCAACCGCTAAGGGAATGTAGGATGAGCTGCACAAGATGATGCAACGAACAGAAGTCAGTATCAAGGCCAAGAAGGCTAATATTCTCACAGCCTACGATTCATTCAGAGCTAAACCGGAGGAGTGCTTACATGATCTCTACCAGAGATATCTCACTCTCTTAAATGAGATGAGGAAAATCGAAATCACTAAGACAAATATGGAAACCAACATCAGATTTCTTTCCTCTCTGCCCTCAGAATGGAAAAAGATATCCACTCAGATCAGACAGAATAAAGACCTTGAGGAGCTGGATATCCATGCCATGTTTGACAATCTCGCACAGCACGAGGAAGACATAAGCGAGATTCAGAAGGAGCAGAAGGGCAAACTTATCGACGACTCAATTGCCCCAGTTTCGGACAAGAGGAGCTCAAAATTGCGAAAGGAAAATATCGTTAAGCCTCCTACCCCTTCAGAATCTGAAGTCGAATCAGATTCAGACATAGAGCCTAACATAAAAATGCTGGGAAAGCAGCGCTAATTGGGAAAATGATGAACAAACAGTACTTCAAAAAGACGTCCTCATCATCAGCCAATCGACTTAGGACCTCAAGCACGAAGAACAAAGAACGTGCACCTGAGACTTCTGAAGTCAAGACTATCAAAGAACCGACGAAATGCTTTAACTGCGGAAAACCTGGTATGCCAGAGAATGCACTCTCCTGAAGAAGAGATATGCTAGTTACTACTCCAGGAAGCTTCAACTTACAAAACAAAAGGAAGTTGGAGTAGCTCTAATGGCAGAACAAGACCACTGGCTCGATGACACGTCCAGCTCAGAGGAAGAGAATCTAGCCCTAATTGCCCGCCTAGACAAACATCCTGACGCCGAAACCTCAAACACGACGGACGAGGACCAAGCATCCGAATCTTCACATGAGGTAGTCTCTCCTTCCACATTATTGACCATGTTAGAATCGTATCAATTAGCATACACTAACATGCAACGTGAGCAGAAAGCGTAAAGGAAGTAGAGAAGAAACTAGCTAAGACTTAGGAGAAAATAACTAGTCTTGAATCAGAACTTAGAAGCTCTAATGACAAAATAGAAGAACTGACTGAGAGCTTAAGACTTAGTGAGACTAGCAACCTTCAAATTAAGGATCCTCCAAAAGAGACACATGATTTAAAAGTTAAGGAATTAGAAGACAGGCTAGAAAATAACTATAATTGCTTGATTAGAAATCTCAATGAGAAAGCTAATCTCAATTGTAGATTAACAGAAGCAACTTCCAAGATCAATCATCTAGAAGCCGAATTAGATAAATCTAATACTAAGGTTTGTGAACTTGTGAAGGACCTAGATGCCAGTAAAGCCGCCAAATTAACGGTGGAAAATAACTTTGCTCTCTTAGGAGATGAGCGTAAGAAGCTATATATTAAAATCAAGAAATTAAAAGATCTTTTGGTGAAAAGGGCACATACTGATCAAACTATATTTTTGAATCAGCCCAAGGACTTAGAATTCTATGACTATAAGTATGGCTTAGGCTATGAGAACCCATGTAAGTTGAAGAAGGTTAACTGCAAATAACTTTATGATATCTCGTATATGGGTCTCGGACTAACTTCTCTCATGACCATTACTAACGCAAAAGCAACGTTGGAGGAAGAAGAAGCCAAGAGACAAGCCAACACTAGGGCTGAAATACCCTTTTCTTACATCGAACTGAATCAACGCGACAAAACTTGGGTACCTCCCAAGGGCTGGAGCCCTGAAACAGATAATTTTCTTGAAGATCATTCTAAAAATGAGGAAGTTCAAAAACCATCATTCTGAAAATTCTCTCTACATCCCTGCCATAGTTAAGAAAATAGTGGAATTACGAGTTGCCTTAGATAAAGAAAGAGAGAATTTTGAAGCTGAAAAAACAAAATTCCAAAAAGAGATGGAAAATCTCAAAGCTTCCTCCATCTCAAAAGCCATTTCTCACGCATCTCCTCCAAAAGAAAATATCATTCTGAAAAGTGTAAAGAAATAAAAAGCGCCTTCAAAAGATCAGAAAATTAAAAATTATCAGAAAAGTTCTAAATCTAATCCTACTTTGCTTACATCCACAGGGAGCGTAGAGCCAACACTAGAGACGAAGGCGAGAGTGTCTAGTCTAAAAATAGAGAAGGAGCCCGTAGATTTGACTGCTTATAAGAATTTATCTCCTTCTGTAAAAATAAAAGACACTCGTAGAAATAAAAGAGCCGTTTCCACTCTCAAAATAATTGCTTCTACTTGCTCTTTAAAGCCTACCACATTTAGAAGCACTAATTTCGAAACAGGCTCTACTTCAGCAATAAAGGACATTCATTCTAAGACAAACGCTTCTAGGATGACCTGTAGGAAACAAGATCCAGCCATAAAGAAAGCATATGGCGCTATACATGCTTGTTCTCACCTAAGGTATCCCGTTAAGATTGAATCCCCCAAGCACCTTAGAAGACTATCCAATGAAAAGATCTTTTCCACGCTCAAGCCTACTAAAGCATTTGTCCGCGCTGAAATTAATCTTCCTTGTCAGGTTCAACCCAAATGGGTTCCTAAATCTCCGCCTAAAAGGACGAAAGTCGTAAAGGCCAAGTCTTTTGAAAAAGGCAAACCCAAATCAACTTCTTTGAAGATGACTTGGGTAACCAAAGTTACAACTAACAATAAATTAGGAACCAAATCTGAACCAATACCTAAATCTGCTAATCTGCGAGGACCCATTTATAAGTGGGTACCTAAAGCGCTCTAATTATTTTTGCAGATCCATCATGTGTGGTACCTCGACTCTGGTTGCTCCACACACATGACGGGAATACAAGAGCTGCTGAGCAATTACAAAGACCGACCGAATGGAAAAGTCAGATTCGGAAACAACGACTCAGCCCCCATACTAGGAGTTGGGGACATCATTCTGGAAAATCTGACGATAAAGGATGTCTTATACGTCGAAGGTCTCCGCCATAACTTGTTCAGCATAGGCTAATTCTGCGACAAAGGATTCCATGTGGTCTTTCTTGCTGACCGGTGCAGAATATTGGACAGTCAGGAAAAAAAACTCCTCCAAGGACTTCGAAAATCAAATCTTTACACGATAAACCTGACGTCCGTGCGGATCTCGACAGCTGTTTGCCTCATTTCTCAAACTGTAATTCTGAGGAACAGCTTATGGCATCAACGTATGTCTCATCTCAATATCAAAGCTCTTCAACGATTATCAACGAAAAGGTTGGTTCACGGTCTACCAACTATTATCTTACAAAAAGAGCATCAGTGTTCGGCATGTCAACTAGGAAAAATGAAGCGAGCTATCTCATCATGCAAAACTAGTTGCCTCCACTTCACGTCCTTTGGAATTGCTACGTATGGATCTCTGTGGACCTATGCAGACACATAGTATTAGTGGGCGGAAGTACGTACTAGTTATCGTTGATGATTACTTCTGCTACACATGGACGAAGTTCCTCCGAACTAAAGATGAGACAGGGGACTTGATAGTTAATTTCGTGAACACTACTCAGATTTTGCTGCAACAATCCATCCATGTCATCCGAACGGACAACGGCACTGAGTTCAAGAACAAGTATCTCAGTGAATTTTATCATAAACTTGGCATTAATCAGCAATTCGCAGCCGCTAAGACCCCTCAACAGAATGGGGTTGTTGAAAGGAAGAACAGGACACTAGTGGAGGCCGCCCGAACAATGCTGATCCATTCCGGCCTCCCACACTTCCTTTGGGCTAAAGCAGTAAATACCGCATGTTTCACTCAGAACAGGACGGTGGTTCACAAGCGCTTTGATAAGACTCCGTACGAAATAATAAACAAGCGAGTACCCAATATCTCATTCTTCAAGGTCTTCGAGTGCAAGTGCTTTGTGGCGAACGACAGAGAGCAACGTGATAAGTTCGACCCTAAAGCATTCGAAGCCACGTTCGTCGGGTATTCATTAACGTCAAAGGCGTACCGAGTTTACATCAAGTCCAACCGATCAATCAAAGAAACATACAACGTCACTTTCCACGAAGTGGCAGAAATGGCTCCTGCACACCTCAGTTCAGGACCCGTGCCAAACCCGATGGCTTCTGAATACGACAGTTCAGAACCCGTATACACTGGTGTGTTGGCACAAAACAAACAGAAGATGGCAACAAATTCAGATTCAATGTCTGAAGAAGCACTGAAACTTGCGTTGGAAGATTTGGACTCTCTCTTTGAGCCCGTATATCGGCCAGAAACCATTATTGCAACACCTTTAGTGGAGCCCCAACTCGACGAGGCCAATATACCGAGCTCTTCAAATGTCCCTACCTCACCCGATTCAGAATTACCACAGATTAATGAAGAACCTACAACTGACAATGAGGAAGTCTCATCAGAATCACTCAATCCAAGTGTAGAATCTGACTTACCTCAATCGAATGAACAATCTGAAATCATTGGAAGTCTCAGTCCACAAATGACCGATGCGTCTAGCTCTGCACTACCTCATGAGCGAAAGTGGACTCGAGCACATCCGGTTGATCAGATTATTGGTGATCCTTCGCGTGCAGTACGGACACGTCAACAACACAGTTTATTCAGCTGCTTCTTAAGCCAATTAAAAGAGTAATGGGCTTAAATTCACTAAGTCACGAAAAACGTCTAATTAGCCCAATTAAATGAAATCATTACTTGCAGTCGAAAATCCCCAAATACACGCTAAAACCCTTCATCGCAAAATTCAACAGTCAAATTTTTTCGTGCGAAAACTTTTTCTCTCAAAACACGAACGTCAAAACCCTTCAAATCTTTCGATTTTTCCTCTGATTTTCGTCTTTAGAAGGTATATTTGACTTCTTTTAGGGATTATCGTGTGTTTAAACTTCATGTGCATCTGTACTTTGAAATATTTTGCTTGATTCTGTGTTCATTTCTCGACTGTTCATATTCTGAGAACTCGAATGCTTGTTTGCAGTGTTTTAGGCCAATATCTAAGTATAATCTAGGTTAAAAACTGCATATTAAGATAGTTTCGAAGTCTCTTGATCGTTCTATGGTAGATTGTGTTGATTCTCTGCGTTATTTGAGTTCGATTGAAAGAACGATTAAAATTGGGATTTTACCATTTGAAGGCGTCGAAGAACTTTTTCGCTCGCAAACAGTGTCAATTGAATTTCAATTGTTCTACTATTTGCACTGTAAAAGTTTTTCGATCGATAAACTTTTGACTTAGTTGTTAAGAAAGATAACGTAGATTGAAAAATAACTACAATCGAGAATTTGAATTTGGATTTTATGCGAGCGAATAGGTTACTGAACGAAATAGATCTAATAGGTGCAAAATAAGTTTCGAGCGCAAAACTTACAATCGCAAATAGTAATTTCGATTTCAATCAATTCATTTTCGATCGAAAATTTTAGCGGCGATAAAATTAATTTTTCGACGATAAAATTTCTCGATCCAAACATGCACAGTAATGATTTTTATCGATCGAAAATTTTCTCGGCGAATCACCAAGTTTATTGCTCTCAATTTTCTCGATCGTAAAATTCCATAGCGAAAAACTATTTTAAAATCGAAATACTTTCTCGCTCGATAATTTTCACTGTGAAAAATTTTATTCACGCGCGAAAAATTTCTCGATCTTAAATGTACTCAGAAATCTAATTTCTCGATCGTAAATTTACACAGAAATTTTTCTCGATCGTAAAATTTCTCGGCTACAGTACCACGCGTATAACGTTCAGCACTTAGTAAAATCTTCTAAGTCTTTTTCCACTGTAGCAGACCTTAGCGAATAAAATTTTTCTCGATCGCAAATTAACACGGAGAATTACTTTCAAAATTGCACTTGGACAATTTAATTGAGAATTTCAATTTTCGCGCGACAAAAAGCACGGAGTGAACAGTGCTTCAACACTTAGAAAAATTTTCAACTAAAATTTCATCGAACTTACATGCTTATGTTGAAATTGTATTATTTCTTCAATATTCACTTCGTATGATTTATGTGCAAATTTCATGATTTCAATTACGAATTTTATCAAACATGCTATAAAATGCCTCATCATTATGGATTGATAAATTTGAATTTCGACTCAATTTAAATTTAGTTAATGACTTACATTTGTATTACAGATGGATCATTATCCTACTTACAATCACATCTATGAAAAGCACCTATACCTCAATGTACACGACACCAATTTCCAACTCGACCTAACCACCTTTAGGTGTCCGGATGATATCATGGTGTCTATACTACAAGGCCATCCCATGTGGCATGCACTCATGGTGACAGCCTCTGTGCCGATGGTCTACCTCAGCAGTTTTGGGGGATGATTAAGAGCCTCATCATGGACGGGGCGTACCACTTTACAACGGTTGTAGGGACGAGGCACGTCTGCATGAGCAAGAATGAGTTCAGACTTCTTCTCGACCTCCCTCTCAGCCAAAATTATGACCCCCTTCCAACTGATGCGGAGCTGGTGCAAGACTTCATTCAGATGGGATACCGTCCGCCGCTCACCAAACTCGCATAAATGCAGAGCAACGGGATTCTTCATCCGTGGAAGACATTGTTTGGAATCATCAACAAATGTCTATCCCCGAAGCATGCCGGCTTCGACAAAGGCAACGGCAACATTCTGCAGATTTTCCATGGAATCGCCTTCTCTCGCAACTATTGCTTAGTTGATTTGGAATGATCTAGCCGAGCAAATCCTACAGAAGGAGAACAAACGATTGAAGAATGTGCCGTACGCTCGGTGGTTCTCCGTTATCATTAGACAACAAATGGAGCTGTACGAGCAGAACGTCCCTCGTCTGCCTCCTGGAGGAAATTATCAACTACCAAGGCTCAAATTTTTCCACTTGGACCAGCCATCAATGGCCATACCGTTCGAGTTGTTAAGGCTCGCCGACCCCACGGGAGCCGAATACCAAATGTTCTGCCGGAAGAATCATCTGACGAAACAGATGATTAGAGGGCCCCCGACAGACTTCGCAGTTAGCCCTCAACAACAACAACACTCTAGCACTGAGGACACTTTGATCGATGCTGTGCCCAGGAGCTAGAGCAGGAGCCTCCAACTCAGGACGTGCAAATCCCTGACGACGATGCCATGTTGATTGATGTTGTGGCAGAAGAGTTGGAACAAGAGGCCCCAACGGAAACACTCCCAGTGAAAGTGCCCGTCCATGTAGGCGTGCTCGAAGAGTCCATTGAGGAGGTTCTTCAACAAGTAGCACAGCCCGAGGCAGAAATGGGGCAAAGCTCACTTCCAATAGTGACGGAATAGGCTTGTGAGGACGTTGAACGTGAACCATCCCCTCACACAGCCACCTCATCCGACACGGAGTCCGATGAGGAGATCCAACTAATGAGACGAACTCCCAAAAGATTAAGTATTCAACTGGAGTCTCTCTTTCCCACCATCACCACCGCATCAGATACCGCGCAGATCATCTCTTCAAGTGCTGCGGCCACTTCTTCGCTCAACTGGAGTGTGGCGACCCTGACTTTCTAATACTAATTAGCGGCAGATTTCCGCAACGCAAGCCACGGGAGACCCGATTTACCAAAAACGTTTCCTAAAGTAAATATATTACGACGAGACGTAGCCTACATCGTCTTAATTATACAAAGGCCGAAACCCCAAAATATGTCCCTATCAAAACATATCCTAACATCGCTCCACAGGTCGTCATCCATGTACAGCCTTGCCCTCAAAAGATCCTGGAGTACCGCCATCAGCCCACCTTAGTCGTGACGTTTCTCAACGTCCGACTCTATCGTACCTACAACACATAAAACGTGGAATGAGCTTATAAAGCTCAGTAAGTGGAAACCATGCAATGCACGTGTCTTAATACGCAAAGGCATCCGCACCAATGCTTCCTAATCGTGTCATATAATTCGTGTCTTGAAATTCATGTCTTGTATTCATGTCATGAAATTCGTGTCTTGTCTTATCTTGTAGTTCATGTCTTGTCTTATCTTGTAGTTCGTGTCTTGTCTTATAGGGCCCTTGGCTTATCTTGCTATGCACCATCATGGAGCTCAAATCCACTAGGGATAAAAATATATATAAATATGGACGATACTTCCACTGAGAGGCTAACCCTAAGGCGCCTTTTCAATTCCAATGTAGTTTATCGATCCCACGGACGCTCACACTGGTAGACTCACTCTGAGGTTGCTGACACCAATTATACCCTTAGTGCCGTTTGTTTCCTCAGGGTGCATCTTCCAGGTCGCAACCTTCCGCCACACACATGCCCTTGCCTTGAGACATGTCATGTCATGTCTTGAAATCGGTGACATTAATTCACCATGGTAGCATAGAAGAGCCATTAAATGCAAACGTTTATCGTTTTTAAGCAATCATACGTGACTTATGCTCGTGTCTTGTAATTTCGTGTATGCACGTGATAATGCGTACGTGAATAATGCCGAAGTGCTTGTCATGCCACTTCATGTAATAATTAATTCATGTAAATAAATAAATCACATAAGAATTCACGTAAAGTCATAGAAGCATATAATCATGTCATTCAAGCACGTAACCATGTAATTCATGCACATATAATTTATGTGTTGTAGTTGGGGTCTCCACTTATCCCGTCCCATACCGGGTGTCACTATAGCATCGGTTCCTACCGGGACTAGTGGGGTTGGGCCCACCACACTCCAACTGATAGTCTGGCCCCACTGTATCACCATTAACCTTTCAGCGTGCTTCGTGCACTCGGTCACGCGCACCCTGAGAAACCTCCCAGGGGATCACCCATCCCTAGATTTTCCCAAGTCAAGCACGCTTAACGGGAGTTTCTATAGATGGGCTCCCGAAAAGATAGGTCGGCCTTGGTGATATGAGTAGTACTATCAATTCTCTTATACGATTCTTAGCTTGACAAGCCCATACGTTGCCATTCTCAGGATCCCCTCTCATTCGGGTGTCGGATCGGTTCGTTCATGTACCCCTTCGCCTAGAAGCCTGCCAGGAGCCGCTCATTGTCCGTGCACCCTGGCACCGGCGATCGCTCCCCGCCCTCTTCGGCCCCGGGCGTCACATGGAGTCTCTCTTTCCCTACCGGTGTCTAGTTCGCAGGTTCCAACCGAGCCTGCCGAAACACCCATAAAGGAGAATCTTCAAGATTCGACTCAAGGATTGGGTGGAAGTCTCCAACAGTCACAACCTCAGGTGATTGCGAGCCAATCTGAGGAGCCGGTGTCTGCTCAAGGGTTGCTATCAGGCGACATCAGTCGACCTGGCCCATCTTCGACGGAGGCGTCCGTCCAGTTCATCACGAAGCCCAATTCCAGTCTGCGCTCTGCAGCCATCAAATCTCTAGAGGACAAAATGATGGAGATAGTGCTAGCTGCCATCGAGACGTCCCAGCGTGACACTGGGAAAGCACCCGTCTCAGAGGGCCCTTAAGCACGAATCCACTCAACCCCACAACCCACACCCATTGACCCACTAGCCGACTCTTCAATCCTTATCAACCCATACACCATTCCCATCACCCAGCTCCATGACATCCTTCTAGCCCGCCTTATCGGCCTTCCCACCCGAATGCCTCAGGAAGAATCTTTCTACAGGCGTCTGGTGGACCACCCCGAGCCACCCACTCAAACATGCCAAGGTCAAAGCTCCCGCACCCGGCGTCGACATGACGATCCAGACGATCAGGATCGTCATGAGAGGGGAAACGGCCGAGGACCTCATCAAGTGGCCAAGGTGAAGGCCAAGGACAAGGCTCAGGCACAGTTCAGACAGGCGCTGGAGCAGGCCAAACCCAAACCACCACCCAACAACCCATACCACGCACCGCACCACCACTCTAACACATATAGACTCGCCATCCTTCAGCCTAAGGACGTCTCCGCCCACACCAACGACTCTGACAAGCCCCTTGCTTCCGGAAGAAGAAGCAAGTGCCGCCATGCTCGTGGCCCTGGCTCAAACCAAAGCTACTCCCTCAGTTGCTCAAGACAAACCGGGACCGTCAGGACATGGTGTCAACCCACACGAGTTCCTGGACAAGTACATCTTCGAAGGACAGTGGATGACCCATTCCATGCCCGATGAGCATCAGAGACAACGGCTTAAGGACGTTCGACACTCCCTACAACAAGCTTCGGTGGACCTCCTACTGATAGAAGACGAAGAGCTTCAGGAAGGTGGAAATCACGAACAAGATCCCACAGGGCTTCCAGAATTGATTGCGCAACGAGCGAATTCTCCAACGAGACAAATGCCAGGATTCATTCGGATCGACACGCCGTGGGAAAATATTCGTATTGAAATCCCATTCCTTGAAGAAGTTCGTGAACACATTTGGAGGTCACCGAATAAAGTCAAGAAGCCGAATGAGTTCGAGCTTAGAGGGATCTCTCACTGGGAACAGCAGAAGAGAATGACATACCTCTGGATGCTGACCCACCTCGGACCGGATGTGAGATTGGGGATGACTAAAAGCCAAGCCAAGAGTCATTACAAGAGTCTCTCCCCAATCTGTCAGCTACTCAGCGTCTACTGTGCTAAAGGAAGACTTCCAACACCTCACTACGCCATTGAGCGAGTAGATAGAACTCGAGAAGATCTAAGCGAGAGTGACCTACCGTATCTCCCCGCCGAGGAGGTGTACAATCTCTACAAGCTGTATGTAGAGAAGTACAAAGGTCCTCAAGGCTTCATCAAGAAAGAAGGACTCGAGGGACTCTACCGGTTCATGATGCGCCAAGTCAAGTACTTCGTCGCACACGACCTTCAGATGGCTCTGGAGAGCAACATGAAGAAGGTCAACATGACCGCTCCGCTCAACAAAGGACCTGAGATCGAAGGACTTCCCAACAATCACGTGCACATCAGCTCAGTCTTAGGCATCTCCTACCACAATCCTATTGCGAAGAAGACTAGGATGATGCTGAAGACTGAGATACACAAATTCTGTGATGGGACGCTCAAAGTATCAGGAGAAATATAGAGCAGAGGTTGGAAGAAATCAATAGAGAGACGATGCTGAGGATCCACCGGTTCGTGAGAGAACAGCCGCTCCTAATGGAGTTATTTGAAGATATCGAGGAGTGACTGGAGCTGAGGAATACGCTCAGGAATTATGAGCATGCGCTGGGCTTGCGCAGATCGTATTATGCCCGACGAGGCAGACAGCACGGAAGCGAAATCAAGCACAAAGGGGGGAATGTAGATTACTATTTCTAGTTGTGCTTTGATTTAATTAGCTGTCTTCGTAGATTGGGGCTTTTATTATAGTTGTCCTAAGTTTAGGACTTAGTTTGTAATTTATACCAAGCTTGTTTGGTATAAATAGATGTACAAACATTGAGCTAATAGAGAAGATTTTAGAAATTGATCCGAAAGGCTTGCAATTCGATTTCTAGAGAGAGAAACAGCAAATATCTTCTCTCACTACTCGAAATTCTCTCTCGAGCTCTCCAAGAAGGTTTTCGATCGAAATCTCAATCTCCACAATTCTTATCGTTTCCTTTAGAATTCATGCCTAGGATCTTAGAGTTGATAAACTAGGACCTAACAACTTTCATGTATTCAAGAGAGAGAAAAGAGAGGATTTAGTGTGTATATTCAAAAGTGCTAATGAAAAGTGTTGAGCGCGGTCCGTGGACGTAGGATTCAAACGAATCCGAACCACGTAATCTCTTGTTCTTTCTTTTTACGTCCTTATTATGTCCCGTTTGCACCAGATCACATGCACAACTAAGGTCCGCACTGATCGCGGACCTACACGGACTTCAAACTATCCATGTCTCCTACTTTCTTTTATGACCCTGACACGTCCCAACATCCCATACACGTCCCGACGTCCCAAACACGTCCCAACATCCCAAACACGTCCCCAACACGTCCCCAAAAACGTCCCATTCAATTCCCTTACCAATAAGCACCTTATGCACGTCCCAAAACTTTGTAATACGTAAACTACCGCTATATAAATTTCCCCACACATATAAATGTTATTGATTGGGATAGCCCCACATCAGTTTGGTATATTACGTGACTTATGCAATAAGTATAAAACTTAGATTTTGGAATATGTAAGTTAAGCATGTGTTTGTAATCATACGTGGCTTTTGATAGTAGAACAATCGTGAATAAGTATTTATGGTTTTTGACACTTGATCTAGTTAGGATATATGATAGATTTCAACGAATAAAAAAATTATCTATAGTTCAAGTTTTGTTAAGCTCAGAGATTTCAGGATGTGGTGTTAGAGTTATAACATATATTACTTTTCGATATTAACAAGTCCTTGGCGTATGAGGAACTCTTTTCGGTACTATAGTTTATTATTTTCAAGGGAAGAGTTCGGGCATGTGTGGATACAGGGAACCATTTTAAGTGCTTAAAGTAATTGCAATTTTTAGATAGTAGTTGGCAAGTGAGGGTTTTAATATATTAGGGTTTTATATCTTTTTAGATATTATTTTCGGCAATTGTGTGTTATTTAATTTGAATTAATCTTGAGTGTTTAAAATTAGCAAAAGCTTGGAAGTTTTCGGCAATAGAACCATTGTTGAATTTAGGGTTACAATATGTTACTGTTATTGGGGTTGGATTTATCTTACACATGTGATTAGTTCTCGAACATTGTATGTAGACTTTCCGGCACATGCTAGTTTTTCGGCAAATCATAGATTTTGATACTCCCAAGTTATTAGCAAATCATAACTTTTCTTCATTAAGAACCGTTGACATGTCACGGTTTTCAAATCCGTACTATCGTTATGTAAGTAAGTTTTCGGCATATTACTTTTACAAGGAAAGTTTTCGGTGTTATCCCTTTTAAAGTTTTCAGTAATAATACATAGTTGTGTTCGATATTTATCATTAAGTTTTGGTGCTCCATAGGTTTTCGGTAGGCATGAGAATTTTCGGATTTGCTCAAATTTTTCGGCATTAATACTTTAACGTTTTCGGCATGGCTCCCATTTCAATGTTTTCGGCATTCCTTGTTTAAAAGTTTTCGGCACACATACATGAAAGTTTTCGAACATCTAGGAGAGAAAGTTCTCGGTGTTAATAAAGGTTTTCAGCATTTTAGGGTTTTTGATACTTTTAGGGTTTTCAAGAATTCTAAGGTTTTCGATATTTAAGGTTTACGAATTTCGAAACTTATGAGACTTAGCAAATATACTGATCTGATAAATCTATATGTCAGAGGTTCGAATCTTAGGAAATTCATCAGATATCTTGATTGATTGTATCTGGATGACAGGTAGGTGAATCATTCATCTATAACGCGTAAACACCTACCTGATTTATATGTACTTATGTGACTCGGTGTGCTACATGATTTACGTGTTTTACATTTATATCATGTTCCATTACATTATATGTAGGGGTGAGCAAAAATATCCGGAAACCGGATTCCGATCCGGTATCCGGTTTTCAAAATCCGAAAAAACGGATATCCGATTTTAGAAACCGGATCGGATATCCGATCCGATTTATTTTAAACTAAACCGGATCGGATACGAATGGTGGTTTGTCTAAAATCCGGATATCCGGTACGGTTTTATATTTAAAAATAAAATAAAAAAAATAAAAAATAGTCCAAAAAGAAAAATGAAGGTCCAAAAAGGAAAAAAATCATCAAGTAGAATATTTAAATTTATATTATTTTTATTATTGCAAAAAACTTTGTTAGAGAATTGAAATTAAAAAAAAAACATAAAAACATCGAGACGCGAGTTAAAAAATTAATGTGAATTTGTGGTATTGTGTTTATTATTTATTGTGTAATTTTGAATCATAAATTCACATATTATCTCAATTAATATGTCTAGAAATTCTTATATTAAAAAATATATTTTTTTAATTGTGATAAGAAATAAAAAATATGATTTTCAAAAGAAAATAAATAAGAAAAATAAATTTAAAAATTGGATGCGGATATCCGGTGTAAATATCCGAATAAACCGGATATCCGATTTCCGGATATCCGATTAAAACCGGAGCGGATACGGATACCATTTTTCGACATCCGAAAATCCGGATATCCGGTTTTGCTCACCCCTAATTATATGCATGGCATATGCATATCATATCAGGTTGAGAGACATTTACACCGTATTGAGACGGTGGTTATTTGACGTTATCGACGAGGGGGGTAGATTGAAAATTATTGTGACTAATGACTCGTTGAGGAGTCGAGGTTGGTACTCATATGACACCTGACGGCAGACAGGCGTGATCGATCTGTCTACTCGGACGCGAACGTCCCGTGCTGCAAAGCTGTCGTGATTGTATTTTCAGCGGAGGGAGCGACCTGACAGGGCAGTTGCGTGATCGTCAAAACGCTGTCGGCATAGGCTACCGCTTACGGTAGAGCGACCTAGCAGGGCAGTTGCATGATCGTCAAAACGCTGCTAGTGTAAGCTTCCGTTACTATTGTTAATTATCGGCGCGCGAGGTGCCGATCTGACCTAGGGCCCTGTGTTAAGTAAAATGAGATAGAGATGTGTGAAAAGAAAGAGTGTGCATTGATTTGTGAGATACTGGGATTGGGATTAAGTGCACACTTGCATACATGCATTTTATTCACCTACTGGGCAAATCGCTCAGTGTTTACGTGTTGTAGGTACTGAGTCTGACGCTGATACGCGTCAAGACTGAGGCGACTGGTGGCGGTGCTCCACGGACTTTTGAGGGCGTACATGAATGAAGACATGTGGAGCGACAATAGGGTTTAAATTCCGCACCGCCCTGGGTATCGTACGCGGAGCACCCACCCTAACATACATCTCGCATACGATCCATATATTTAATATTCACATTTAGGGAACTTACCCAACGTGTTCAATGTCCACAACTCGTTATTTTTTTTAATGAGAAGGTGTGCACCCTTTGAGCATTGGTGATTATGGCCGATATTTGTGTCTTGATTGCTTCGAGTATAGCGCGATATTGCCTGTTATAAGTGTTGGGAACGTACAACTAAAAATCTGCACAAAGTAAAGCAATCACTAATGTTGCGTATTTGATACGGAAAAGAAAATAAAAAAGTCTAGTGGTGCGCAGGGGGAGAGCTAGGAGATAATTTGAGAGTGGTCAAAAAATTAAAATAAATCTAAGACAAAATAATAATACAGCATCTAATAAAAATTACCTGAAGATTTATAGTTGCATTTTTTTTGTTTTACAAGTCTCCATATAAATCATCGAATGATAAATGACAAGTAATTGGATATATTAGATGAAAAACACTGAAATATTGGATAAAACAACCATATAGTAATACGATAATTCTTCGATTACGTTTACACTATTTTTGTGATGTCTAACGATGATGGATCCATATGTATTTTTATAGGTGAGGTTGTGGCCCTTTCCGATATTTGGAAAGATGATCAATTACTTTCATAAAGAGACTTTATTACTCCCTCATATTCCAATTAGAGGTCATTTTACATCTATAATTTTTTTTCTAATTAGAAGTCGTTTTACAGATTTCAATACAAATATTTACTATACTTCCAATTTTACTCTTTTTATGTGATTTTCAATATTCATAGATGGTGAGACATTCCATTAATTAACTAGCATGAAACAAATAATTAAGGGTATATGAGACATTCCATTCTATTTCTTAATATCTATGAATAATCCTTGAACGACCTCTATTTAGAATCAGAGGGAGTATAATTTATTGAAAAAGAACTGCCTATCAAGTAAAAGTTCACGTAAGTATTATGGACTTATGGTCCATTAAAGGGAAAAACAATCTTACCATAAAAATTAAATTATATAGATATATTAATCGACAATTTGTTTAGGTGGGCGATGGGGCTTCACTCGCACGGCATATATGTAAATGTATAGAATATATATCTACATTCATATATACATATACAAGCAGCAACATATAGATATGCACATATATATAGGTAAACAAATTTCAGTGTAGGCAAATGCCTACCATAGGGATGAGGTGGTCCACCCATTATGGGTGGGCATGGGGTTGGGTAGTCGGGTATCGAGTAGTTTGGGTTCGGGCTAAGATTTTCACTATCCGAACTAGACCCGATCTACAACGGGTACCCGCTTGTCGGGTATTGATAAACGTATTTTCTTACGTTTCTATTTATTATTATTAAGTCGTTTGCAAGCTAAATCGTTTTGAGACGTTTTAAATGTTTTAGTTTATATTAGAGGTATGTATATGTTTTCAAGACGATAATGGAGACCAAAAGAACATTTAATGGGCCAGTGGAATGTTATTAGGTCATTTGGGTTTGGGTTTGGGTTTGGGTTGGTCCTTCACGTGAATGGGTCGTGTTAACTTTAGCAAGATTCCACTTGCACAACAGTCCAATACATAAAAGAGCTTTCAACGAAGAGGAAAACAAAGAAAGTCGAATATGAATGATATTTGGTTGCTATATTACAGTGAGACGGCTGGTTAGACGGCTCTTTAATGATTGTGCTGAAAATAAATCACGACACAAGGCTCGGGATGGTTTCGATGGCAACGGATGATTTGATTTCCTCCCAACATGGATTCGCTATATGCTATAAAATGAAGAGCCGAGAACCAAAAAAAAAATAGAAAAAAAATGGAGCTTACCAAAAAATCAGAAAGGGCAGCGAACCCACGGGCTGCTCAAGGGTGGGCTGTCAATATCTCACGAAAGAACCCACAGCCAGTACTTCCTTCACACATCCCAGACCTGTCCCAACCGAACTAGACCAAACCACGGCAAACGGAAGCTGTGACTCAGAGCAGATTCGAGCAAAGGTGCAGCAACCGAAGGTACAGCCGTGACAGAATGGAGCAGATTTGTGACGGGCAGCGAGGCAGAAACAGAACGCTGAAGAGAAGGAAAGACCATAGCTGTACGAATCTTAAGCAAGCAGGGGATATTTCTCTTGGGTTGAGGTACTTGTTGGGTTGGGCTGAAATTATATCACGGCGGAGTAATTCACGACCGACTGAAATTGGGCGAATTCGAACGGTTGTAAGCTAAATTTATTCTCAACATGCAGTTTTATGTGAATTGCTCGTTAATTGGTATGTCTCGTAGCTAAACCGATCATAGTTGAAGATTATCGAAACCTTGATTTATAATATTGTGAGATTATTATGCTTATCTATGAACACGTGGGTATTAGTTTAAGCTTGAAATATATTTAATTGATGAACTTAGTTTGATTAAATAGTTGTCAATGTTTAATTGATCTAAGTGAATCAACGGCCAATTATAACAACAAAACCGTAATTGTTTGTGTGTTCTAATAAGTAGCGAACAATATTCAACTTCTCTACCTTTGGTAAGTGTAAGCTATATTGTAGTTTTTACGCGATGACAAACCGGCGTTCGAGTGGGTTAGTCAATAATCGGGTCTCTTTCGTGTTTAATGCTGTCGGAATCTTAAACCTTGCAGGGCATCCCAGAGGTTATTTTTCGATTAGGGAATTAATATAGAGCATCTCTATTACCGAGAAATTAAGAAGGGATTGGTTGTTATGCGTTTATCGATAACTATAATCGATTATGCTTTTGTATACACGTTATTTAGAGATCGATGAACAATTCAATAAATCAAGGTGGAGATGATCACTTCGACTATTATTATATCATTGTCTATTTTCAAAATATATTTTCGTTTATAATCGCTTTAAATTTGATTTCCGAATGAAACTTTGAAAACCCCCCATCATTATATTATAATATTTGATCGAATTTTGAGATAGAACAAAATTAACAATTTTCCCTGTGGAGATGATCCTTACTACGATATTCGTATTATTTTATTTTGGCCTTACGGCGCGACCATCGGGTTCGGGTACCCGACCAGGATTCGATGTTTAACTGAAAATATGACTAAAAATATTGTAATTCAATATACGTATCAAAATATTCATGTTACATATTAAATATCACATATTTGGATATTTTTTTCAATAAATATAATATATACATATTTTTATACGTTTATTTATAAAATCTTGAGAATATATTCTAAATTTTTATAATGATTTATGCATTGATATAAAATATCACTTGTTAATTAAAATAAGAATTAATCGAAATATTATTTAAAACTTTAACAACACTCAAGTTAGATATTGATATCTAATATGTTATATATTTTTAATGTTTATGTACAAAAACTAATTTTTTTAAAATAAATTAATATATCCGGTACCCAAATAACCCGATCGGGTAGTAAATTACTATCCGATATCCGACCCGATTAATAATTATCGGGTATCAAGTAACCCGATACCCCACAAATAACCCAAACTACCGGCCCGAACTATCCGAACCCGACGGGTTCGGGTGAAACCCGAATACCCGAACCCGAATGCGCACCCCGACCGCCCATGGTTTAGACTCTACACCTGGAATTTAGCGAGAATCCGACTTGGTTTAGGCCGTTTAGCCTTGCGAACGCCTAAAGCAAAGGTTTTTCCTCCATAATTTATTTTCTCTCTTCATTGTTCTCGCGTGTGTGTGTGTGTCATATGCATTTCTTTTATTTATAATATAATATAATATAATATAATATAATTTAATACTATTGAGTTGGTGTATAGGCTGAATAAGTAATGGAGGCAGTATGACACGCTTGTTGTTTCGATAACAGTTTTGATATTCCAAGTAATTATGTAAAATGAGGGGTACAGCTGTAATACCCGCAAAATTTATACGGGATTACTTCAATAATATTCGAAATGTACGAAATCGCTTTCGAACAAGAACGATTTCTTTTTGAAATGAGCCCAAAATTTACAATTGGGCCCGAAAAATTTAAATGGACCAAAAAATTTATTTATGGGCCAAATGAAGAAAATAATGGCCAAAATAAAAGGTTGGGAGTTGGGTCCTTTAATAAAATTTAATTGGGCCGAAAACAAGAAGTGAAAGCCTAAATAAATAAATAATTTAAAAATAATAATAGTAATAATAATAATAATAATAATTTAATTATGGCTGAAATAAATTAAGAGAAAGATAATATGTACCTCCATGTTATTTTTTTATTATTTATTTTTTAGTTTATTAGTAACATTCTCTTATTTTGAATTTTTACCCTTTTTTTGAATTTTTTTTTTCCTATTTGGATTTTTTTCTTCATTTTTTAAGGTTTAATTTATCATTTTCTATTTTAAATTTAGTTTTATTTTACTTTTATTACATTTTATTTTTTATTATTATTTATTTTATTTAGTTTTTGGTAATATTGTCTCTTTTTTTTTTTTGAATTTTCTTTTTTGAATTTTTTACTCTATTTTTTGAGTTTTTACCTTTTTTTTTTTAGTATTTTTTCCTCATTTTTAATGTTTAATTTATCATTTTTTATTTTAAATTTAGTTTTTATTTTACTTTTATTATTTTCTATTTTTTATTATTATTATTATTTTTTGTTTAATGTTTGTTAATATTCTCTCTTTTTTAGTTTTTTACTGTATTTTTTGAATTTTTTTCCTTTTTTTTGCATTTTTTCCTCTTTTTTAATATTTAATTTATTATTTTTTTAAATTTTCAATTAGCGACGGAAATTCCGTCGCTAAAGCCGTCGCAAATGCAAGGCGAATTGACGGAGGGACCAATTTGGTTAATTTCGGTAACACCGGGGACTAAATTGGTTCACGCGAAATATCGGGGACTAAATTGGTTCATAGGGTAAACATCGGGGATCATTTTAGGTTTTATCCCACCAAAAATTTATTTATGGGCCAAATGAAGAAAATAATGGCCCAAAAAAAAAGGTTGGGAGTTGGGTCCTTTAATAAAATTTAATTGGGCCGAAAACAAGAAGTGAAAGCCTAAATAAATAAATAATTTAAAAATAATAATTGTAACAATAATGCAAATAATAATTTAATTATGGCTGAAATAAATTAAGAGAAAAATAATATGTATCTCCATGTGAGGTTGGTACAATAAAATAAAATAATAACTATAAAATAAATATCTTTACATAATGAGGTAATAAAACCAAAAATACCCCACCTCATCACATTGTCCCATATTCTTATATTATTAATGGAATAAGAAACAAAATAAAACAAAACAAAACAAAATAAAATAAAACAAACAAAATAAAATAAACCTAATACAACGCTTTAAACCACAAAGACAAGACCTAATTAATCAAATAAGGAAAGAGAGAAAGAGACAACAAGAGAGGGGAGAAGAGAGGGGGAGTTGGCGAGAGAGGGGAGTTGGGGAGTGGGGCCTCCCGAGCTACTGACCCCTGTGGGGAGTGGGGCCTCCCGAGCTACTGACCCCTGCGCGCGTGTTGCCTTTAGTCTTAAGCCTTGGACCCTGATGTGATGAGATGAGTTGACATGAGATGAGATATGAGAAAAGAGTCGAGCGTGCATTTTGTGAGATGTGTCGGTATGGGAGTCGAGTGAGAGCATTTGCATTCTTGCATATTTTCATCTACTTGGCAAAAGCTCAGGGTTTACATGTGTAGGTACGAACGAGTCGGACGTTGAAAAATGTCACGAATAGGCGGCTGATGGCGGTGACTCCACGGATTTTTGAGGGCGGCGCAGCACATGGGACGTGACCTGTGGAGTGTTTTAAAATATGTTTCGTGTTTTTACTCTTTGGGCTTCGGCCCAATAAATAAATGTGTGTGTTGTTAAACATTTTATATTTTCGTGTTTAGACTTTTGGGCTTCGGCCCAGTACTTGGATATTGTTATGTTTTAAGAAGTTTTTAATAAATAGGCTTTCCGCTGCTTACGCTGCGTAAACCCGCCAAAATACGTATTTGAGAAGTAGGGTCGTGACAGGTGGTATCAGAGCGCTAGGTTTAGGTTCTGTAGACTGTCCATGTAATGCCGCTCAAAAGCATGGAGAATCAGCCTACGCCTGTAAGTTTAATACGTAATTATGTGATTTACGATTCTCAGATATATGCTTTACGTGAATATTTGGGTGATTTTATGTGCTCCTTGATGTGTTCGAAAGTTAGAAATTTCGTACTTTTACACTTGGATTGGTAGGCGAATCTCGGTTAAATTAAGGTAGGGAGAGAAATTTTGGACCTTTGATCGAATTTGGGGTTGCTTTAAAAATTCGGGTAAAAATTCGGGTCAATTTGGAAATTCAGTGAAATTTAAATTTTGGGCCATTTTCAAAATTTGGGCTTTGTCGATTTGGGCTTGACCGAATTGGACCAAGCTGAAATTCGGGTTAGTTAAAATAAATAAACGGCGAAATAAAAGAGAGTCGAACGATATAAAATTTTAAAAATCGGGGTTGTATACAATTTTGAAGATGAGATGAGGATGTAGAGAAACATGGGTTAATTATAGAAATTTAGGAAGTGAGACGAGGACGTAGAAAAAACATGATAGAGTCGATTCATAACGATTACATAACTGAAAATCATATTACAACCCGAATACACAAAAAAAAACCTTAGAAGAAAAAACATCGACGACGTTCGGGAAGTTCTGCCGGCGTCTTCTTCCAATATGCCCGAAAAAGACGCGGCTTCCATGATTTAACCTTTTACAAATTAAACGCAAGTGCAGTGAGTGGCAACCCACATCACAAAAATGGCGATTGCAGCGAAATTTATACGGAATTACTTCAATAATATTCGAAATGTACGAAATCGCTTTTGAACAAGAAACGATTTCTTTCTGAAACGAGCCCAAAATTTACAATTGGGCCCGAAAAATTTAAATGGACCAAAAATTTATTTATGGGCCAAATGAATAAAATAATGGCCCAAAATAAAAGGTTGGGAGTTGGGTCCTTTAATAAAATTTAAGTGGGCGGAAAACAAGAAGTGAAAGCCTAAATAAATAAATTATTTAAAAATAATAGTAATAATAATAATAATAATTTAATTATGGCTGAAATAAATTAAGAGAAAAATAATATGTACCTCCATGTGAGGTTTGTACAATAAAATTAAATAATAACTCTAAAACAAATATCTTTACATAATGAGGTAATAAAACCAAAAACACCCCACCTCATCACCTTGTCCCATATTCTTATATTATTAATGGAATAAGAAACAAAATAAAATAAAACAAGAGAGGGGAGAAGAGAGGGGGAGTTGGCGAGAGAGAGGGAGAAAAGAAATAAAAAAAATTATAATACCTAATGCACCTCCATGAGCTTGGATATTTCTTAACCAAAAGAGAATAAATCACCTAATCATTAGAATAAGAACAAGGCATCCCCATCTAATACATCTCATCTCTTTACGTGAGGACAAAATGATAATTAATAGACCAAAGAGAAAAGAGAAGGGAGGGAGAGAAAACGTGAGAGAGGGAAGGAAAGAAAGAAAAGAAGGGGAAAAGAGAGAAAGGAAAGAAAGAAGAGGGAGGGGCCGAGGGAGAAGGAAAGAAAGGAGAGAAGAAAAAAGAAAGAAAAGGGGGGAGAAGAAGAGAAGGAAAGAAAGGGAGGAGGAGAAAAACCGGCGGACACGTGGAGGGGCTCGGGATCGGAATTTCTAGGGTCGGGATTACGAAAATAAGGTAGGTGGAGATCATATACATACGTAAACAAAAATAGGAGTCGTGAATTTTACGTGATTGCATGATCTCTTTCGAATTTATACATGTTTATGTGCTAAGCGTGAATTTCTTGCATGATTTTCGTGATGATGCTTACATGCTAAAATTCGGCCACCTTAATACCTTAATCTTTATGGAGTTTAGGTCCATGAAACATAAGATTAGAGTTAGAGAACTTGTGATTAAGAGGATAGAACAAAACTTGGGGGATTAGGGTTTTCTAGGGTTTTCTTTATCCATTTCGGCCAAGATGTTCAAAAATTCATATATCACAATCTAGACCTCGGATTGAAAATCCCTATGGATAGAATCAAGCTTTGTAAGTTCTTTATCTATGGTTAAAATTTCATGTCCATCGGACATCGTTTACCCCGTGATCATTGTAACTTCTTCCAATATGCCCGAAAAAGACGCGGCTTCCCATGATTTAACCTTTCTCAAATTAAACGCAAGTGCAGTGAGTGGCAATCCACATCACAAAAATGGCGACTGCAGCGAAATTTATACGGGATTACTTCAATAATATTCAAAATGTACGACATCGCTTTCGAACAAGAAACGATTTCTTTTTTAAACGAGCCCAAAATTTACAATTAGGCCAGGAAAATTTAAATGGACCGAAAATTTATTTATGGGCCAAATGAAGAAAATAATGGCCCAAAATAAAAGGTTGGGAGTTGGGTCCTTTAATAAAATTTAATTGGGCCGAAAACAAGAAGTGAAAGCCTAAATAAATAAATAATTTTAAAATAATAATAGTAACAATAATAATAAAAATAATTTAATTATGGCTGAAATAAATTAAGAGAAAAATAATATGTACCTCCATGTGAGGTTGGTACGATAAAATAAAATAATAACTATAAAATAAATATCTTTACATAATGAGGTAATAAAACCAAAAACACCCCACATCATCACCTTGTCCCATATTCTTATATTATTAATGGAATAAGAAACAAAACAAAACAAAACAAAACAAAATAAAATAAAACAAACAAAATAAAATAAACCTAATACAATGCTTTAAACCACAAAGACAAGACCTAATTAATCAAATAAGGAAAGAGAGAAAGAGACAACAAGAGAGGGGAGAAGAGAGGGGGAGTTGGCGAGAGAGGGGGAGTTGGGGAGTGGGGCCTCCCGAGCTACTGACCCCTGTGGAGAGTGGGGCCTCCCGAGCTACTGACCCCTGCGCGCGTGTTGCCTTTAGTCTTAAGCCTTGGGCCCTGATGTGTTGAGATGAGTTGAGATGAGATGAGATGAGATATGAGAAAAGAGTCGAGCGTGCATTTTGTGAGATGTGTCGGTATGGGAGTCGAGTGAGAGCATTTGCATTCTTGCATATTTTCATCTACTGGGCAAAAGCTCAGGGTTTACGTGTGTAGGTACGAACGAGTCGGACGTTGAAAAATGTCACGACTAGGCGGCTGATGGCGGTGACTCCACGGATTTTTGAGGGCGGCGCAGTACATGAGACGTGACCTGTGGAGTGTTTTAAAATATGTTTCGTGTTTTTACTCTTTGGGCTTCGGCCCAATAAATAAATGTGTGTGTTGTTAAACATTTTATGTTTTCGTGTTTAGACTTTTGGGCTTCGGCCCAGTACTTGGATATTGTTATGTTTTAAGAAGTTTTTAATAAATAGGCTTTCCGCTGCTTACGCTGCGTAAACCCGCCAAAATACGTATTTGAGAAGTAGGGTCGTGACAGGTGGTATCAGAGCGCTAGGTTTTAGGTTCTGTAGACTGTCCATGTACTGCCGCTCAAAAGCCTGGAGAATCAGCCTACGCCTGTAAGTTTAATACGTAATTATGTGATTTACGATTCTCAGATATATGCTTTACGTGAATATTTGGGTGATTTTTGATGTGTTCGAAAGTTAGAAATTTCGTACTTTTACACTTGGATTGGTAGGCGAATCTCGGTTAAATTAAGGTAGGGAGAGAAATTTCGGACCTTTGATCGAATTTGGGGTTGCTTTAAAAATTCGGGTAAAAATTCGGGTCAATTTGGAAATTCAGTGAAATTTAAATTTTGGGCCATTTTCAAAATTTGGGCTTTGTCGATTTGGGCTTGACCGAATTGGACCAAGCTGAAATTCGGGTTAGTTAAAATAAATAAACGGCGAAATAAAAGAGAGTCGAACGATATAAAATTTTTAAAAATCGGGGCTTGTATACAATTTTGAAAATGAGATGAAGATGTAGAGAAACATGGGTTAATTATAGAAATTTAGGAAGTGAGACGAGGACGTAGAAAAAACATGATAGAGTCGATTCATAACGATTACATAACTGAAAATCATATTACAACCCGAATACACAAAAAAAAAAACCTTAGAAGATAAAGCATCGACGACGTTCGGGAAGTTCTGCCGGCGTCTTCTTCCAATATGCCCGAAAAAGACGCGGCTTCCCATGATTTAACCTTTTACAAATTAAACGCAAGTGCAGTGAGTGGCAACCCACATCACAAAAATGGCGATTGCAGCGAAATTTATACTGGATTACTTCAATAATATTCGAAATGTACGAAATCGCTTTTGAACAAGAAACGATTTCTTTTTGAAACGAGCCCAAAATTTACAATTGGGCCCAAAAAATTTAAATGGACCAAAAATTTATTTATGGGCCAAATGAAGAAAATAATGGCCCAAAATAAAAGATTGGGAGTTGGGTCCTTTAATAAAATTTAAGTGGGCGGAAAACAAGAAGTGAAAGCCTAAATAAATAAATTATTTAAAAATAATAGTAATATTAATAATAATAACAATAATTTAATTATGGCTGAAATAATTAAGAGAAAATAATATGTACCTCCATGTGAGGTTGGTACAATAAAATAAAATAATAACTATAAAACAAATCTTTACATAATGAGGTAATAAAACCAAAAACACCCCACCTCACACCTTGTCCCGTATTCTTATATTATTAATTGAATAAGAAACAAAACAAAATAAAATAAAACAAACAAAATAAAATAAACCTAATACATCACTTTAAACCACAAAGACAAGACCTAATTAATCAAATAATGAAAGAGAGAAAGAGACAACAAGAGAGGGGAGAAGAGAGGGGGAGTTGGCGAGAGAGAGGGAGAAAAGAAATAAAAAAAATTATAACACCTAATGCACCTCCATGAGCTTGAATATTTCTTAACCAAAAGAGAATAAAATCACCTAATCATTAGAATAAGAACAAGGCATCCCCATCTAATACATCTCATCTCTTTACGTGAGGACAAAATGATAATTAATAGACCAAAGAGAAAAGAGAAGGGAGGGAGAGAAAACGTGAGAGAGGGAAGGAAAGAAAGAAAAGAAGGGAAAAAGAGAGAAAGGAAAGAAAGAAGAGGGAGGGGCCGAGGGAGAAGGAAAGAAAGGAGAGAAGAAAAAAGAAAGAAAAGGAGGGAGAAGAAGAGAAGGAAAGAAAGGGAGGAGGAGAAAAACCCGCGGACACGTGGAGGGGCTCGGGATCGGAATTTATAGGGTCGGGATTACGAAAATAAGGTAGGTGGAGATCATATACATACGTAAACAAAAATAGGAGTCGTGAATTTTACGTGATTGCATGATCTCTTTCGAATTTATACATGTTTATGTGCTAAGCGTGAATTATTTGCATGATTTTCGTGATGATGCTTACATGCTAAAATTCGGCCACCTTAATACCTTAATCTTTATGAAGTTTAGGTCCATGAAACATAAGATTAGAGTTAGAGAACTTGTGATTAAGAGGATAGAACAAAACTTGGGGAGGATTAGGGTTTTCTAGGGTTTTCTTTATCCATTTCGGCCAAGATGTTCAAAAATTCATATATCACAATCTAGACCTCGGATTGAAAATCCCAATGAATAGAATCAAGCTTTGTAAGTTCTTTATCTATGGTTAAAATTTCATGTCCATCGGACATCGTTTACCCCGTGATCATTGTAACTTCTTCCAATATGCCCGAAAAAGACGCGGCTTCCCATGATTTAACCTTTCACAAATTAAACGCAAGTGCAGTGAGTGGCTACCCACATCACAAAAATGGCGATTGCAGCGAAATTTATACGGGATTACTTCAATAATATTCGAAATGTACGAAATCGCTTTCGAACAAGAAACGATTTCTTTTTTAAACGAGCCCAAAATTTACAATTAGGCCCGAAAATTTAAATGGACCGAAAATTTATTTATGGGCCAAATGAAGAAAATAATTGCTCAAAATAAAAGGTTGGGAGTAGGGTCCTTTAATAAAATTTAATTGGGCCGAAAACAAGAAGTGAAAGCCTAAATAAATAAATAATTTTAAAATAATAATAGTAACAATAATAATAATAATAATAATTTAATTATGGCTGAAATAAATTAAGAGAAAAATAATATGTACCTCCATGTGAGGTTGGTACAATAAAATAAAATAATAACTATAAAATAAATATCTTTACATAATGAGGTAATAAAACCAAAAACACCCCACCTCATCACCTTGTCCCATATTCTTATATTATTAATGGAATAAGAAACAAAACAAAACAAAACAAAACAAAATAAAATAAAACAAACAAAATAAAATAAACCTAATACAACGCTTTAAACCACAAAGACAAGACCTAATTAATCAAATAAGGAAAGAGAGAAAGAGACAACAAGAGAGGGGAGAAGAGAGGGGGAGTTGGCGAGAGAGGGGGAGTTGGGGAGTGGGGCCTCCCGAGCTACTGACCCCTGCGCGCGTGTTGCCTTTAGTCTTAAGCCTTGGGCCCCGATGTGATGAGATGAGTTGAGATGAGATGAGATGAGATATGAGAAAAGAGTCGAGCGTGCATTTTGTGAGATGTGTCGGTATGGGAGTCGAGTGAGAGCATTTGCATTCTTGCATATTTTCATCTACTGGGCAAAAGCTCAGGGTTTACGTGTGTAGGTACGAACGAGTCGGACGTTGAAAAATGTCACGACTAGGCGGCTGATGGCGGTGACTCCACGGAATTTTGAGGGCGGCGCAGTACATGGGACGTGACCTGTGGAGTGTTTTAAAATATGTTTCGTGTTTTTACTCTTTGGGCTTCGGCCCAATAAATAAATGTGTGTGTTGTTAAACATTTTATATTTTCGTGTTTAGACTTTTGGGCTTCGGCCCAGTACTTGGATATTGTTATGTTTTAAGAGCTTTCCGCTGCTTACGCTGCGTAAACCCGCCAAAATACGTATTTGAGAAGTAGGGTCGTGACAGGTGGTATCAGAGCGCTAGATTTTAGGTTCTGTAGACTGTCCATGTACTGCCGCTCAAAAGCCTGGAGAATCAGCCTACGCCTGTAAGTTTAATACGTAATTATGTGATTTACGATTCTCAGATATATGCTTTACGTGAATATTTGGGTGATTTTTGATGTGTTCGAAAGTTAGAAATTTCGTACTTTTACACTTGGATTGGTAGGCGAATCTCGGTTAAATTAAGGTAGGGAGAGAAATTTCGGACCTTTGATCGAATTTGGGGTTGCTTTAAAAATTCGGGTAAAAATTCGGGTCAATTTGGAAATTCAGTGAAATTTAAATTTTGGGCCATTTTCAAAATTTGGGCTTTGTCGATTTGGGCTTGACCGAATTGGACCAAGCTGAAATTCGGGTTAGTTAAAATAAATAAACGGCGAAATAAAAGAGAGTCGAACGATATAAAATTTTTAAAAATCGGGGCTTGTATACAATTTTGAAAATGAGATGAGGATGTAGAGAAACATGGGTTAATTATAGAAATTTAGGAAGTGAGACGAGGACGTAGAAAAAACATGATAGAGTCGATTCATAACGATTACATAACTGAAAATCATATTACAACCCGAATACACAAAAAAAACCTTAGAAGATAAAACATCGACGATCGGGAAGTTCTGCCGGCGTCTTCTTCCAATATGCCCGAAAAAGACGCGGCTTCCCATGATTTAACCTTTTACAAAACAAAATAAAATAAACCTAATACAACGCTTTAAACCACAAAGACAAGACCTAATTAATCAAATAAGGAAAGAGAGAAAGAGACAACAAGAGAGGGGAGAAGAGAGGGGGAGTTGGCGAGAGAGGGGGAGTTGGGGAGTGGGCCTCCCGAGCTACTGACCCCTGTGGGGAGTGGGGCCTCCCGAGCTACTGACCCCTGCGTGCGTGTTGCCTTTAGTCTTAAGCCTTGGGCCCTGATGTGATGAGATGAGTTGAGATGATATGAGGTATGAGAAAAGAGTCGAGCGTGCATTTTGTGAGATGTGTCGGTATGGGAGTCGAGTGAGAGCATTTGCATTCTTGCATATTTTCATCTACTGGGCAAAAGCTCAGGGTTTACGTGTGTAGGTACGAACGAGTCGGACGTTGAAAAATGTCACGACTAGGCGGCTGATGGCGGTGACTCCACTGATTTTTGAGGGCGGCGCAGTACATGGGACGTGACCTGTGTAGTGTTTTAAAATATGTTTCGTGTTTTTACTCTTTGGGCTTCGGCCCAATAAATAAATGTGTGTGTTGTTAAACATTTTATATTTTCGTGTTTAGACTTTTGAGCTTCGGCCCAATACTTGGATATTGTTATGTTTTAAGAAGTTTTTAATAAATAGGCTTTCCGCTGCTTACGCTGCGTAAACCCGCGAAAATACGTATTTGAGAAGTAGGGTCGTGACAGGTGGTATCAGAGCGCTAGGTTTTAGGTTCTGTAGACTGTCCATGTACTGCCGCTCAAAAGCCTGGAGAATCAGCCTACGCCTGAAAGTTTAAAATGTAATTATGTGATTTACGATTTTCTGATATATGCTTTACGTGAATATTTGGGTGATTTTATGTGCTCCTTGATGTGTTCGAAAGTTAGAAATTTTGTACTTTTACACTTGGATTGGTAGGCGAATCTCGGTTAAATTAAGGTAGGGAGAGAAATTTCGGACCTTTGATCGAATTTGGGGTTGCTTTAAAAATTCGGGTAAAAATTCGGGTCAATTTGGAAATTCAGTGAAATTTAAATTTTGGGCCATTTTCAAAATTTGGGCTTTGTCGATTTGGGCTTGACCGAATTGGACCAAGCTGAAATTCGGGTTAGTTAAAATAAATAAACGGCGAAATAAAAGAGAGTCGAACGATATAAAATTTTTAAAAATCGGGGCTTGTATACAATTTTGAAAATGAGACGAGGATGTTGAGAAACATTGGTTAATTATAGAAATTTAGGAAGTGAGACGAGGACGTAGAAAAAACATGATAGAGTCGATGCATAACGATTACATAACTGAAAACCATATTACAACCTGAATACATAAAAAAAAACTTAGAAGATAAAACATCGACGACGTTCGGGAAGTTCTGCCGGCGTCTTCTTCCAATATGCCCGAAAAAGACGCGGCTTCCCATGATTTAACCTTTTACAAATTAAACGCAAGTGCAGTGAGTGGCAACCCACATCACAAAAATGGCGATTGCAGCGAAATTTATACGGGATTACTTCAATAATATTCGAAATGTACGAAATCGCTTTCAAACAAGAAACGATTTCTTTTTGAAACGAGCCCAAAATTTACAATTGTGCCCGAAAAATTTAAATGGACCAAAAATTTATTTATGGGCCAAATGAAGAAAATAATGACCCAAAATAAAAGGTTGGGAGTTGGGTCCTTTAATAAAATTTAAGTGGGCGGAAAACAAGAAGTGAAAGCCTATATAAATAAATTATTTAAAAATAATAGTAATAATAATAATAATTTAATTATAATATGTACCTCCATGTGAGGTTGGTACAAGAAAATAAAATAATAACTATAAAATAAATATCTTTACATAATGAGGTAATAAAAAAAACACCCCACCTCATCACCTTGTCCCATATCTTATACTATTAATGGAATAGAACAAACAAAACAAAACAAAACAAAAGAAAATAAAACAAACAAGATAAAATAAACCTAATACAACACTTTAAACCACAAAGACAAGACCTAATTAATCAAATAAGGAAAGAGAGAAAGAGACAACAAGAGAGGGGAGAAGAGAGGGGGAGTTGGCGAGAGAGAGGGAGAAAAGAAATAAAAAAAATTATAATTCCTAATGCACCTCCATGAGCTTGGATATTTCTTAACCAAAAGAGAATAAAATCACCTAATCATTAGAATAAGAACAAGGCATCCCCATCTAGTACATCTCATCTCTTTACGTGAGGACAAAATGATAACAAATAGACCAAAGAGAAAAGAGAAGGGAGGGAGAGAAAACGTGAGAGAGGGAAGGAAAGAAAGAAAAGAAGGGAAAAAGAGAGAAGGAAAGAAAGAAGAGGGAGGGGGAGAAGGAAAGAAAGGAGAGAAGAAAAAAGAAAGAAAAGGGGGGAGAAGAAGAGAAGGAAAGAAAGGGAGGAGGAGGAGGAGAAAAACCCGCGGACACGTGGAGGGGCTCGGGATCGGAATTTCTAGGGTCAGGATTACGAAAATAAGGTAGGTGGAGATCATCTACATACGTAAACAAAAATAGGAGTCGTGAATTTTACGTGATTGCATGATCTCTTTCGAATTTATACATGTTTATGTGCTAAGCGTGAATTTCTTGCATGATTTTCGTGATGATGCTTACATGCTAAAATTCGGCCACCTTAATACCTTAATCTTTATGGAGTTTAGGTCCATGAAATATAAAATTAGAGTTAGAGAACTTGTGATTAAGAGGATAGAACAAAACTTGGGGAGGATTAGGGTTTTCTAGGGTTTTCTTTATCCATTTCGGCCAAGATGTTCAAAAATTCATATATCACAATCTAGACATCGGATTGAAAATCCCTTTGGCTAGAATGAAGATTTGTAAGTTCTTTATCTATGGTTAAAATTTCATATCCATCGGACATCGTTTACCCCGTGATCATTGAGAAATACTAAACCGTCGCAAAACCGCAGTATAAATAGTTTTTCAAACATTTGGGGACTAGTTTGAAAAGTTTTAAAAATCTGGGGACTGAGAATGTAAGATCCGAACAGGTGAGATTTTTAAAGAAATATAAAGCTTTTGAGGCAGATTTGAAATTCGGAATAATAATTGGGGTCCTTTGTGTAATTTTCATAAATACGTGGACTAGATTGAAGAGTTTTAAAAATCTGTGGGCTGAGAATGTAAATTCGAACTGAGGAGATTTTTGAAGAAGTATAAAGCTTTTGAGGCTGATCTGAAATTTCTGAAAATTTTTGGGACTTAAACTGAAGTTTTAAAAATCCGGGCAGATTTGTAAATTTGAGAAAATTTTCGGGTCTTAAGTGTAATTTTAAAATTTGGGGCAGATTTGTAAATTTGAGAAAGTTTTTGGGTCTTAAATAAATTTTGAGGAGAATCTTCGGGTCTTTTATAATTATCAAAAATTTTCGGATCGTAAGTTAAACCTTCAATTTCGTGTCTTAAAAAGTAAATTATGAGATTTTGGGATTTTAAACGAAAAATATTTTTAAATTAGGAACTTAAGTGACATTTTGAAAGATGGGCGTTATAGTTTTAGAATATATTTTAAATTAGGGACCAATTGTGAAATTAGGGACCAATTGTGAAAAGGATTAAATCTTAGAACTTTTAGTGTAAATTCGGGGGAGAGTTCGGTGGTTAAGGTTTCGGGCCGATCAAATCGGAACGTAGGCTTCGGGCCCGAATTATTGATGTATGATAGTTTTTGGAGATCGGGCCGAGCTAATACCTCGGGCCGATATGTAATATAGAAATATCGGGAGAATTTGTTGCTTTTTTATATGATGCATTTTACTTGCATGACATTTGCATACGTGGTAGGAGGTGAGAGAACCGTGCGGAGTCACGGTGACATTATACAGTGTTGATGAGTGGGGTAGTTTATGACCGATTGATGGTCGTCGAATTGTATGAGTAGTGAGGTTAGGACTAAGGCGCACTATATGATTGAGGTGGGGAGTGGGCCTCCCGAGCTACTGACCCCTGTGGGGAGTGGGGCCTCCCGAGCTACTGACCCCTGCGCGCGTGTTGCCTTTAGTCCTAAGCCTTGAGCCCTGATGTGATGAGATGGGTTGAGATGAGATGAGATATGAGAAAAAAGTCGAGCGTGCATTTTGTGAGATGTGTCGGTATGGGAGTCGAGTGAGAGCATTTGCATTCTTGCATATTTTCATCTACTGGGCAAAAGCTCAGGGTTTACGTGTGTAGGTACGAACGAGTCGGACGTTGAAAAACGTCACGACTAGGCGGCTGATGGCGGTGCCACGGACTTTTGAGGGCGGCGCAGTACATGGGACGTGACCTGTGGAGTGTTTTGAAATATGTTTCGTGTTTTTACTCTTTGGGCTTCGGCCCAATAAATAAATGTGTGTGTTGTTAAACATTTTATATTTTCGGGTTTAGACTTTTGGGCTTCGTTCCAGTACTTGGATATTGTTATGTTTTAAGAAGTTTTTAATAAATAGGCTTTCCGCTGCTTACGCTGCGTAAACCCGCCAAAATACGTATTTGAGAAGTAGGGTCGTGACAACAACTTAGAAAACTCGATATGTATGATCTATGATGTTTAAATATTTACAAATATTCGATTAAGTGCTTAAACGTGATTTAATTGTTAAGATAATCGAATGTGATCTTGTGTTTAACTGGAATATGGCTATGATCACCTGGATATGAACGTTTTCGTATGACTGGAATATCACTGTGTGTTATATATCTGGAAAATATATTATGTCTGAGTCATACATGAGCTGTACACGTGCGTGATCTATTTTAGGAAAGAATACTATGATATATCCGTTGAGTGCAATCTTTGTTGATTTTAAATCAGTCAATCGGATAAGATCATCATACATCGAAAGTCTGTCTTGGCCTTATACTCAGTAGATCAAATATTTCCTTGTGCGAATTGGCTACCATATTTTGGAAAGAAATAAGGTGATTGAGCTTACTATTCATAATATGCTGAGTGGAACTATATATGGAATATGCTGACAAGGGATGAGATTATCGCGGAAGGAAAGTAAGTATGTGGTATTTATGGTAAGTGATCATGCATGACTATTGTGTTGATATGGCTTACTTGGCATGATCATATGAAGTTAATGCGCGTGATTGTCGAGTTTTCTCTTGCATATTCTGTGCTTAAATTTCCTTTTGAAGTGTAGATGCTATTCTTGGGTCTATATATATGATACACACTTCACCTTGAAGGGTACTGAACATACACACAAGCAAACGAATTCTTTTGAGTGATTGAGCTTTGATTTGCGATATATTCGTAGTTTGTGTTGAGCTTATGTTTGCGAAATCAGTACCCTTTGAGCGAGCAATAGTAACACCATTCCCTAAACCTTGTCTTCGGACGTGTTGAGCGCACAAAGGGGCCCTTCGAAAGCGAGCTGTATCTAGTCGGGGAATTGTCATTCCTGGGTAAACGACGTGGAACTAAACTTGGCATGTGGCAGACTAAGTGGATGTCTAGTTTCCATAGTGCTTCGGTTGTGTAAGGATAGGTCATTTTGTAACCATAACCAGTAATAGTTAATGATTGATTGAAACCCTTGGGGAGAACGAATCCCAAGGACATGATTAAACCCAGTGGGGGATATAACCTGTATAAAAATTCGGTCTCACTTTACTTTCAGTTATTTACTTTTCGGTGAGAAAAACCCGAAACACTTTCAAATAACTAGAAAATATCTTTCAAACTATGTGATATCTTTGAAACTGTTTTTGAAAAAGGGTTGAGGACGTAACATTGATACTCGTACTGCTTTTCAGGAAAGAACATACCCCGCAATATCTTCATTAAGAAAAGTATTTTTCAAAGAGGAACAAGCCAATTCTTTTAAGCCTAATTCACCCCCACCCCCCTCTTAAGCATATTTTACACTTCATTTGGTATCTGAGCGGGTTACTCAACGACAGGCCTAACACGTCTGAGTTAAAAATCTAATGGCTTTTTCGAGTTTTGATGGGTCAATCCCACTCCAGGCCACCTCTCTTTGATGGAACGAACAACGCAGTATGAAAGAATCGTATGATCAAATTTCTCATCGCTGTCGACTACGATCTTTGGGAAACAATCACCAATGGACCATATAGGGCCGCGAAAGAAGATGGAACCCCAAAGGTTGCTCGAGAATACACTGTTGATGATAAAAAGGGAATCACGTGAAACGCAGAGGCGAAAAACATGCTCGCATGCGCACTCACACAGGAAGAATACATTCGTGTTAGTTCCTGCTCATCGGCAAAGGCTATGTGGGATATGTTCCGAGTTACTCATGAAGGAACTCAACGAGTTGTGCAAGAAAGACTGGCTCTGCTCACTCATCAGTACAAACTGTTTTCAATGGAATCTGATGAGACTATAAGCCAGATGTATGCCAGATTCATGGGAATCATCAACCAAATGTTCTCTCTCAGAAAGAAAGTTCCCGACAGTGAATAAGTCAGAAAGATACTGAGACCACTTCCAAAGAATGGAATGCAAGGCTACTTCTATCCACGAAGCAAAGGATCTGGAAGCACTGAGCATCTCCGAGCGGATTGGATCTCTTATCTCTTACGAAATGATTCAAACGTCAATAAATGAGAAGTAGCAGAACAAAAATCAGAAGTCTATTGCATTCAAATCCAATCAAGAAGAATCTGATTCTGTCGATGATGAAGGAGACATGATGAACGAGTTAGCCATGCTTACAAAGAGATTCGAAAGATTCCAACAGAAAAGGAGACTCAAGGGGAACTTCAACAAATTCCAGAACAAAAACAGGGGAATCTCCACGTTTGGGAAGAAAGGTCAGAGATGCTTCCGATGCAACAAACCAGGCCACTTTGCACATGAACGTCCAACAACCAAATGAGAAACCAAGGAAGCAGAAGGCCATGGTGACGGAATCTAACGACTCTGAAATGGAACAAAGCGAGGACGTGGATCATGCTTACACATGGCTGACGAAGATCAGTATCTCGTTCTTCCTCCATTGACAAAATTCATATCCTAAATAGTTTATATAATAATGATTATGAAAGTGACTCATCTGTTTCTGATATAGAAGAAAGTAAGGAAGAATTGTGTGAACTAGTTTAAAATGTAGAGAGGAAGATTAAGTCGCTAAATCCTTAATTATGAAATTGATGAAGTAACAAGATGATTTAGCTAAGGAAAAACATGAGGCTGATCTAGAGATTTCACGTTTGAAAGGAGAGTTAGTTACTGCTGAGAAAGAGGGAATTCCATGTGACTGTGAGAAATTAGAGATAAAAAACAGTGACTTATATAGACATGTTGAAGAACTCAGAAATTCCTTAAATAGAGAAAAACAGAAGGTTGATAGACTCCTTGAGGGTAACAGAACCTAGATATGCTGTTAAGTACTCCTGGAACATTGGCAGATCAGGAATAGGTTATTCCACTGAAGAAAAGCATGCTAAAAATTCGGTGTCGAAGTTTAAGTGTTTCTATGTGGTAGAAATGATCATTATGCATATAACTGTCCTTCAAAGAAAGCTGATAAAGCTAAGTATATATGTTTGAAGACCTAAGAAATCACCTGTGAATACCACTGTTGTATCTAATCGTAACAGAAGATCACCGTTCATGCAGAATGATATCTCATATGTTAATAGAAGTTATTTCTCCACTAACATGTTATCACCATAACAGAAATTGGGTACCTGTAATACCCGCAAAATTTATACGGGATTATTTCAATAATATTCGTAATGTGTGGAGTCGATTTTCGAACATACACCGATTTCCTTCCGAGCCAAGCCAAAAAAAAATTTACAATTGGACTAACAAAAAAATCTTTTGTTTTAAATGGACCGAAAATAATTATGGGCCAAATAAAGGAAATAATGGCCCAAGTTGTTAAAAGTTTGGTTCAATAACAATAAAAATAATGATAAAAATAATGATGATGATAATAATAATAATAATAATAATAATAATAATAATAATTGAAGTGTAAAATATGCCTAAGAGGGGGGGTGAATTAGGCTATAAAAAAAATTGGCTTGTTCTTCTTTGAAAAATACTTTTCTTTAAGAAGATATTGCAGAGTGTGTTATTTCCCTGAAATCAGTATGAGTATTGATGTTATCTCCCTAACCCTGTTTCAAAATATCACGTTAGTTTCAGAAATGGTTGCTACGATATCACCTAGATATTAGCGCGTGTTCCGGGTTTGTCTCACAGTAAAGTAAATAGCAGAAAGTAAAGTGAGACGAGATTTTTGTACAGGTTATATCCCCAACTGGGGTTTAATCCTGTCCTTGGGGTGTTATCTCCCCAAGAGTTCAAATCAATCACTAGGTATTACCGGTTATGGTTACAAAATGACCCTTACACAACCGAAGCGCTTTGGAAACTAGACCTCCACCTAGGCTATCGCACGCCAAGTTTCGATCCACGTCGTTAACCCAGGAAACCTATTCCCCGACTGGATACAGCTTGCTATCGAAGGGCCACCGAATCCACCAAATTCGTCCCTCCACGTGCGAAAGACTCCAACCGCGCTCCTTTGTGCGTTCAACGTGCCCGCAGACACAACACGTCCGAAGACAAGGATTTTAGGGTAGGATGATACTAAAGATCGCTCAAAGGGTACAGATTCGCAAATTAAGCTCAACCACAAACTACGAATGAATCGCAAATTTCGCTCAATAACTCTAAGGGATTCGTATGCTTGTGTGGTCGTTGTGTGTACCCTTCAAAGTGAAGTGTTCTCTTCTATATAGTCCAATAATCGCTTCTACACTTCACAAGGAAAGTTAAGCACAGAATATGCAAGATAAAGCTCAATAATCACGTGCATTAACTAAACCAATCATGCCAAGAATAAACCAATTAAGCTCAACGGTCATGCATGATCACTTACCATAAATACCACAGATTAACATTCAATCCACAGCAATCTCATCTATTCGTCAGCATATTCCATATATATTCCACTCAGCATATTTCAACGGTAAGCTCAATCAACTGATTTCTTTCCCAAAATATGATAGCCAATTCGCACAGAGAAAGATTTGATCTACTGAGTATAATGTAAGGCATACTTTCCATGTATGGTGATCTCATCCGATTTCAGCACATTCCATAAATAGACTCAATCAGCATCATACCACATATAAGCCCAATCAATTAATCACTTTCCATAATATAAATCCTAAGTCGCACAAGGCAAGCAAGATCATGATTCACTGATTTAAGAGTCACATAATATCGCACTCAACGGATATATCATTGATATTCTTTCCTAAAATAGATCAATCACGGTTCAGCTCAACCAGAATATCTTTTCCATATATACAGCATAGTCATTCGTATCTGGGTGATCACATCGATATTATTTCCTAAAATAACTCAATCTCGCAGACAGTTTGCATTTCACTTAACATGATATATTTTCCATATATAGCACGCAACGAGATTCCATTCATACGAAAACGTTCATAACCAGGTGATCACATAGATATTCCAGTTCAGCTTAAGATCACACAAATTCGATTTTCTTATTAGTTCAATCACATTTAAGCGCTTAATCGAACATTTTCACATACTTAAACATCACATAACATGCATATCGAGTTTTCTAATTTGTACCCCCCAATTTACATAATTACTTGGAATAATCAAAACTCTCATAATCATTTGGACCAAAAAGGTCTACAATCTCCCCCTTTTTGATGATGACAAGTAATTAATGCCTATCTTAAGCATATGAGTACACTCGATATGAAACCATTTAAGCACGTAGCATGTTTAAGTATCACAGCATGCGACATATGATCAGAGCAAAGAATTTTATCAGATTTCGAAGCATGCTCCCCCTGTCTAATTGCTAGTATTCCCATGTAAAGCACAACAGCAAAACATATAGCAATTACCAGGTCATATCATACGAAATGTCACAAGCCACCATGGAATGTCACAAATTTTCAGATCATATCATATGGAATGTCACAAGTTACCATGGAATGTCGCAAATTATCACACCATATCAGTTTGCTCCCCCTGCCAATGTGCGGAATTCCTTAATCCTTAACAAATCACAAACTCAAGCACAGAGGATTAAGACGTAAGCATATAAAAGCAAGCCAATAGTATTAATCGCATTCCAAGATGTCTAAGAGTCAAAAAAGTGAACGACCCGACACCAAACCAAAACACCCAAAACATGGCATTAATTTCTCAAAATTCTCCCCCTTCAGCATCAAAAAGGAGGGATCCATAACACCACTACCTTACCAAAAACGTGCAACTTACCACAACCTACTAGCCCAAAACCAGCAAACTAAAAGAACTTAGTACTAAGCACAACTAGGCATACTAGGGCTAGGAGATCACTGGGGATCGAAGTTTAAGGGCTGGAATCACTATCAGATGAGGCAGACGAGAATTCGGTGATATTCAGAGCCGTGGAGATCTCCTTCATAAACTTTTTAACCCTTTTAAAGTGCCGAAAGATCTCATCGAACTTCTTCCTGTTATCATCCTTGATGCCTTTGATACTCCGCCTCAAATCAGCTATGGTTCCCTGCTCGTCGTCGCTCTCTTGCTTTCGGAGAGATTGGGGATTTGATCAGAGCAGCCTTTTGCTTCTTGTCGGAGACACATCCAGCGCCTTTAGTTTTCGTCACGATTGAGATCGAAGAATTGAGGAGCGAAATAATGAAGTGAAAGACTTAGGGTTTGAATAGATTCAAGAAAGAAGAGAGTGGGTGGTTGCATAAAGGTCGAAAGCTTATTGGACGAGAATGGAAAGAAACTATGGAGGGATTTAATATCAACTAGACGTGGGCAGATAAGGAAAAGATTTCAAAGTTTGAAATTTCAAAGATCATGGCTAGATAAGGAAAATGCCCATTAGATGGAATTAAAAGAAGATCAGAGGATATCTCGCGGGAATTAAGGAAGGAAATTAGTAAAGATCAGAGTTCAAAGGAAATATTGGCTGTAAATAGATTTTGACATAAATGTCGAAGAAAAGTCTAAAAATAATCTCTTCATGAATGGAAAGGATTTGAAAAGATAATGAAGATATTCTTAATAGAATCAAGGAATAAAATCGCAGAGATCCTAAAGGATAAGATCAAGGAAATACTAAAAGCTAACATATCTAGTCACATTTCCTATTTGAGCTCAATAATTCCTAATCGGTCACGGATATCACAGAATCTACTCTCAATAAGGGGTTTCGTGAAGATATCAGCCAACTGATCATTAGTTCCTACGAAGTTCACGCTGATATTCCCTTTCTGAACATGATCTCGAATAAAATGATGTTTCACCTCTATATGCTTAGTTCGAGAGTGGTGTACGGGATTCTTAGTGATACTAATGGCACTAGTACTATCACAAAAAATAGAATTTGGTCGTACCTTAAACCGTAATCACTCAAGGTCTGTTTCATCCAAAGGATTTGCTGAGTACAACTTCCTAAGGCCATATATTCGGCTTCGGTTGTGGATAGGGCCACGGCATTTTGTATCCGACTGGACCAAGTTACAAGGGAATTCCCTAGTATTTGGCAAGTACCGCTAGTGCTTTTCCTATCTTCCCTAGAACCGGCGTAATCCGCATCCGAGTATCCCATTAATGGGAATTCCTTGGAATTTTGATACCACATACCATGATTGATTGTTCCCTTCAAATATCTAAGTATCCCCTTGACTGCTGCCAAGTGAGATTCCCTAGGACTCGATTGATATCTAGAACATAGACCAGTAGCAAACATAATATCGGGTCTGCTTGCCGTAAGGTATAGCAAACTTCCGATCATACCTCTATACTTAGTTTGGTCAAAAGGCGTACCTTGTTCATCATTGTCAATTTTAGCGGTCTGGTGCATAGGAGTGGGAAGTACCTTGGAATCAGCCATTCCGAATTTTTCAAGTAGTTCCTTCGTGTACTTTGTTTGAGATATGAATGTTCCCGTATCCAATTGCTTGATTTGCAATCCAAGGAAGTACGTGAGTTCTCCCATTAGGCTCATCTCAAATTCATGTTGCATAGACTTAGAAAAATTCTCGCAAAGAGTGATGTCAGTGCTACCAAATATGATATCATCAACGTATATCTGCACAAGTAGTATGTGATTCCCTTCGCACTTTATAAACAGAGTGTTATCTATTGTTCCTGTTGTAAAGCCCATGTTTAGCAAAAACCTACTCAGCCTTTCATACCATGCCCTAGGGGCTTGTTTTAAACCATATAAAGCTTTGTTTAATTTAAAGACGTGATTTGAAAATTCTTCTTTTTCAAAACCGGGAGGTTGCTCGACATAAACTTCCTCATTTATAAAACCATTTAAAAATGCACTTTTCACGTCCATTTGAAAAAGCTTGAATCTTTTAAAAGATGCATATGCAAGTAAAATACGTATAGACTCAAGTCTAGCTACGGGTGCAAAGGTTTCTTGAAAATCTATACCTTCTTCTTGGGAATAACATTTGGCAACTAACCTGGCCTTATTTCATGTCACGTTACCGTTCTCATAGTTTGTTGCGAAACACCCACTTCGTGCCTATTATGGACTTATCGTTAGGTCTTTCCACAAGAGTCCACACTTGGCTCTTTTCAAATTGTGCCAGCTCTTCTTCCATGGCAATCACCCACGATTCATCGTCAAGCGCTTCATTCACTGTCTTAGGTTCCATGGTTGACACAGCACGTCATGTGATTCCTCAGTAATATCGTTTCGTTCAGTTGCTCTCGTTTTGATCCCTGAAGTGATATTCCCTATGACTTGTTCAGTGGGATGGCTGGAAGCATGTTTGAATTTTCTGCGCTGTTGTTCGTCTGAAGCCTCAGGTTCCTCTGACTCAGTATCTAGTTCCAACGGAATTGCGTTCGTTCCTTTGTCAGTAACCTGTATATCTGCAGGACATAACTGTACCTTCCTCAGTAGCATCTGCGTTAGGAAATTCATCAAACGTAATATGCACAGATTCTTGAACAGTCTTCTTCCTATTATTAAACACTCTAAAAGCTTTGGAATGAAGGCTGTAACCTAGGAATATCCCTTCATCTACCTTGGAATCGAATTTTCCTCTTTTATCCCTATCATTCAAAATGAAACATTTGCAACCAAATACATGGAAATATCCTATGTTAGGGGTTTTATCGTTCCAAAGTTCATAGGGAGTTCTCTTAATAATCGGTCTAAGAAAAATTCTATTCGAGACATAACATGCCGTACTAACAGCTTCGCCCCAAAAATGTTTGGAGTATTATATTCGCTCAACATAGTCCTAGCCATTTCTTGTAATACTCTATTCTTCCTCTCGACCACTCCGTTCTGTTGAGGCGTAATAGGGGCTGAAAAATAATGACTATAACCATTTTCGTGACAAAAAGATGCAAAGGATTTACTATCAAATTCTAGACCGTTATCACTCCTAATCTTACGGACTTTCATCTCTTTCTCATTTTCTAGTTTCTTAATCAGTGGCACAAGATTATCTAAAGCCTCACTTTTGTGTGCAAGAAATAAGACCCATGTGTACCTAGTATAGTCGTCTACAATAACAAAGGAATATCGTTTACCTTTCAATGACATAACCTGTACCGGACCAAAAAGGTCAAGATGCAGCAGTTCCAGTGGTCTGGACGTAGAGATCACATTCTTCGGTTTAAAGGACGTCTTGGTCTGTTTTCCCATTTGGCACGCTTTACAGATTCTGTCCTTGGTGGCTTTCATATCTGGAATACCTCTCACTAATTCATTGCATGATATGTGAGACATCAGTTCCATGTTAGCATGTCCCAGACGTCTATGCCATAACCATGTGATATCCTGCGTAACTGCTAGACACTTGACATTTTGGTTAGCAATATCATCAAGAGTGATGCAGTAAATGTTACCATGTCTAGCCGCACTAAACACAATCTCATCACCCTTTTTGACAAGGAACTTGTCTTTGGCGAAAGCTACGGTATGTCCATCATCACATAGTTGGCTAATGCTAATTAAATTATGTTCTAAGTTCCTAACAAACCGTACATTATCTATAATGATATTTAAATTGTTACCAACAGTATCGACTCCCACGATTTTGGCTTTTGCGTCGTTAGCGTACAAAACGTATCCTCCATCAACGACACAAAATTACCTATATCACCTGTCATGTGGCGGGAGCACCCGCTGTCGAGATACCACCTGCTTTTCTTACTGGAATTATTTCTTCGTACCTGTAGAAAGAAGTGCTCTTCTGAGGTACCCAATTTATGTTGGGTCCTAACATGTTAGCGGGAAAATAACTTCTGTTAACATACGAGATATCATTCTGCATAGATGGTGATCTCCTGCTAGAATCAGATACAACAGCGGTATTTACAGGTGACTTCTTAGGTGTCCAAACATACTTAGTTTTATCAACTTTCTTTAAAGGACAATTGTATGCATAGTGACCATTTCTACCACAACAGAAACATTTAAGTTTAGGCACAGAATGTTTAGCATGCTTTCCTTCAGTGGAATAACCTATCCCTGACCTACCAATGTTCCTAGGAGTACTTAACAACATATCTAGGTTCTGCTTACCCTCAAGGAGTCTATCAACTTTCTGTTTTTCTCTATCTAAGGAATTTCTGAGTTCTACGATATCTCTCGATAAGTCACTGTTTTTCTTTTCTATTTTCTCACAGTCACATGGAATTCCCTCTATCTTCGCAGTAACTAACTCTTCTTTCAGACATGAGATCTCTAGATCAGCCTCATGTTTTTCCTTAGCTAGTTCATCTCGTTGCCTTATCAGTTCCTTATTCAAGGAATTTTGTGACTTAATCTTTCTTTCTGCTTTATGAAGTAACCTACACAAATCTTCCTTACTTTCTTCTATATTAGAAACAGATAAGTCACTTTCATAACCATATAAACTGTTTAGGATATGAATTTTCTCAATGGAGAAAGAACGAGATACCTGATCCTCGTCATCCATGTAAGCGTGATCCTCGTCCTCACTTTGTTCCAGTTCAGAGTCATTTGATTCCATCACCATAGCCTTCTGCTTCCTTGGTTTCTCATTGCTAGTTGCAGGGCATTCATGTGCATAGTGGCCTGGTTTGTTGCATCGGAAACACTTCTGAACTTTCTTCCCAGACGTGGATATTCCCTTGCTCTTGTTCTGGAATTTGTTGAAGTTCCCTTTGAATTTCTTTTTCTGCTGGAACCTTTCAATTCTTTTAGTAAGCATGGCCAGATCGTTCATTAAGTCCTCTTCTTCGTCGTCAGAATCAGATTCTTCTTGGTTGGATTTGAATGCAATGAACTTCTGATTTTTGTTCTGCGACTTCTCATTCATTGATGTTTGAATCATCTCATAGGATATAAGAGATCCAATCAGCTCGGAGATGCTAAATGCTTCTAGATCCTTTGCTTCGTAGATGCCAGTAACCTTGGCATTCCATTCTCGTGGCAGTGATCTCAGTATTTTTCTCACTTGTTCACTGTCGGGAACCTTCTTGCCGAGAGAGAACATTTGGTTGATGATTCCCATGAATGTGGCGTACATCTGGCTTATATTCTCATCAGATTCCATCGAGAATAGTTCGTACTGATGAGTGAGCAGAGCCAGTCTTTCTGGCACAACTCGTTGAGTTCCTTCATGAGTAACTTGGAGCATATCCCACATGGCCTTTGCCGATGAGCAGGAACTAACCCGAATGTATTCTTCCCGTGTGAGTGCGCATGCGAGCATGTTTTTTCGCCTTTGCGTTTCGCGTAATTCCCTTTTTGTCATCAGCAGTGTAATCTTTAGCATCCTTTGGAGTTCCATCGGATTTCGCAGCCGTATATGGTCCGTTGATCATTGTCTCCCAAAGCTCGTAGTCGACAGCGATTAGAAATTCGATCATGCGATTTTTCCATACTGCGTAGTTTGTTCCGTCGAAGAGAGGTGGCCTGGAGTGGGATTGACCCTCTGCAAAAATATCACTCGAAAAAGCCATTAGATCTTAACTCAGGCGTGTTAAGCCTTTCGTTCAGTAGCCCGCTCTGATACCAAATGAAGTGTAAAATATGCCTATGAGGGGGGGGTGAATTAGGCTATAAAAAAAATTGGCTTGTTCTTCTTTGAAAAATACTTTTCTTTAAGAAGATATTGCAGAGTGTGTTATTTCCCTGAAATCAGTATGAGTATTGATGTTATCTCCCTAACCCTGTTTCAAAATATCACGTTAGTTTCAGAAATGGTTGCTACGATATCACCTAGATATTAGCGCGTGTTCCGGGTTTGTCTCACAGTAAAGTAAATAGCAGAAAGTAAAGTGAGACGGGATTTTTATACAGGTTATATCCCCAACTGGGGTTTAATCCTGTCGTTGGGGTGTTATCTCCCCAAGAGTTCCAATCAATCACTAGGTATTACCGGTTATGGTTACAAAATGATTGACCCTTACACAACCGAAGCGCTTTGGAAACTAGACCTCCACCTAGGCTATCGCACGCCAAGTTTCGATCCACGTCGTTAACCCAGGAAACCTATTCCCCGACTGGATACAGCTTGCTATCGAAGGGCCACCGAATCCACCAAATTCGTCCCTCCACGTGCGAAAGACTCCAACTGCGCTCCTTTGTGCGTTCAACGTGCACGCAGACACAACACGTCCGAAGACAAGGGTTTTAGGGTAGGGTGATACTAAAGATCGCTCAAAGGGTACAGATTCGCAAATTAAGCTCAACCACAAACTACGAATGAATCGCAAATTTCGCTCAAGAACTCTAAGGGATTCGTTTGCTTGTGTGTTCGTTGTGTGTACCCTTCAAATTGAAGTGTTCTCTTCTATATAGTCCAATAATCGCTTCTACACTTCACAAGGAAAGTTAAGCACAGAATATGCAAGATAAAGCTCAATAATCACGTGCATTAACTCAACCAATCATGCCAAGAATAAACCAATTAAGCTCAACGGTCATGCATGATCACTTACCATAAATACCACAGATTAACATTCATTCCACAGCAATCTCATCTATTCGTCCGCATATTCCATATATATTCCACTCAGCATATTTTCAACGGCAAGCTCAATCAACTGATTTCTTTCCCAAAATATGATAGCCAATTCGCACAGAGAAAGATTTGATCTACTGAGTATAATGTAAAGCATACTTTCCATGTATGGTGATCTCATCCGATTTCAGCACATTCCATAAATAGACTCAATCAGCATCATACCACATATAAGCCCAATCAATTAATCGCTTTCCATAATATAAATCCTAAGTCGCACAAGGAAAGCAAGATCATGATTCACTGATTTAAGAGTCACATAATATCGCACTCAACGGATATATCATTGATATTCTTTCCTAAAATAGATCAATCACGTTTCAGCTCAATCAGAATATCTTTTCCATATATACAGCATAGTCATTCGTATCTGGGTGATCACATCGATATTATTTCCTAAAATAACTCAATCTCGCAGACAGTTTGCATTTCACTTAACATGATATATTTTCCATATATAGCACGCAACGAGATTCCATTCATACGAAAACGTTCATAACCAGGTGATCACATAGATATTCCAGTTCAGCTTAAGATCACACAAATTCGATTTTCTTATTTCAATCACATTTAAGCGCTTAATCGAACATTTTCACATACTTAAACATCACATAACATGCATATCGAGTTTTCTAATTTGTACCCCCCAATTTACATAATTACTTGGAATAATCAAAACTCTCATAATCATTTGGACCAAAAAGGTCTACAATAATAATAATTAAAAAATAAATAATAAAAAATAGCTGAAAATTAAAAATAAAAATAAAAATTACCTCATCATCACCTAATCGTCTAATCACTTAATATAAAATAAAAACAACACACCCAAACCTAATCACCTAAAACAAAACCTAATCACCTAATATAAAATAATAACTAACGAAATACCTAAAAACAAAACCTAATCACCTACTATACTACTTGAGGATCTATAAATATAGAGGAAGAGAAGGAAAGATGGAGTGAGGAAGGCAAGAAAAGAAAAAAAAGAGAGGGAGAGAGAGGGAGAGAGGAAAAGAAAGAAAAAAATATAGGGAGAGAGAGGGAGCAGCCGTGAGGGAAAGGAAAGGAAAGAAGAAGAGAGAAAGGAAAGAAAAAAAAAAGAGAGAGAAAAAAAGAAAGAAAAAAAAGGGAGCAGAAGATAGCCCTTGGAAAAAAAAATCTCTCAGGAGCGAATTATAGGGTCGGGATCAAACGAAAACTACGCGTAACGTAGCTCTCTACGGAAGTAAGGTAGGTGAAGATCACCTACATGCGTAAACAATTTTGATCTCGTGAATTTTACGTGTTCCATGAGTTATTTCGTTATTTGTATGATTATGTGCCGAGTTACGTTCAAGATCGAACGTGACTCTCTACATGGTTTTGTGTTTGCATGATTTTATGTTAATTCTTTATGTGTTATTTTCGGTTATTGTGATTCTAAAGAGATGAAAGAAATTAGGGTTGGAAAGTGGAATTTGGAATTTTTGTGGGCAAGTTTGGCTAGATTTCGAAACTTTGGGTATTAGTGCAAATTAGGATTTTCTAGGGTTTCTTTTAATCTCGGCTGGGGTCACTTTGTAATTTTTAGAAGTTTTCGGGTGTTAAATAAATAGGTCAAAACTCGGCTAGGGTCATATTATAATTTTCAGAAGTTTTCGGGTGTTAAATAAATATTTAAAATCTCGGCTGGGATCAATTTGACATTCTGAAAATTTTCGGGTCTCAAATTAAAAATTTTAAAAAATCCGGGGCAGATTTGCAATTTCTGAAAATTTTCGGGTCTTAGCTATTTTAATAATCCGGGCAGATTTGTAATTTCTGAAAATATTCTGGTCTTAAACTGAAATTTTAAAAATCCGGGCAGATTTGTAATTTCATAAAATTTTCGGGTCTCAAACTGAAATTTTAAAAATTCGGGAAGATCTGAAATTTGGGAAAATTCCGGGTCTTAAATGCGATTTTTAAAACTTCGGCGCAGTTATGAAATTTTGGAAAATTTTCGGGTCTTAAATAAATTTTGATGATAATTGCCGGGTCAATTTATAATTATCAAAGATTTCGGGTTTTAAGTTAAAAATTTCAAAATCGAATCCTTAAAAGTTAAATTATGAGATTTTGGGGTTTTAAAGGGCAAAATTTGGAAAAATATTTTTAAATTAGGAATTTAAGTATTATTCTGAAAATTTGGGACTTAGAGTGAAAAAGATTAAATTTTGGAACTTAGTGAAACTCGAAGGGAGAGTTCGGTGAGTAAGATTCCGGGCCAAGCAATTCGGAAAACGCGGGATTTGGGCCCGATTATTTAGAGTACGATAGTTTCGGATCGGGCCGAGCTGATACCTCGGGCCGATACGTGATATAGAGACTTGCATTTTTATGTGTTGCATTTTAGTTGCACGACATTTGCTTACACGTGTTACGAGGGCAGAGGACCATGCAGAGTCGCGGTAAAATTATATAGTATTGTTGAGTGGGGTAGATAGACCGATATTGATTGTCAGGCTACGACTCAATGAAGCATTTGCGGTTGAGACCGAGATGGGACCGCTTGTCACTATTGTAGGTACAGTTGAGACCGTAGTGGGGCGGTACCACTTGCCATTATTATAGTTACGGTTGAGACCGTAGTGGGGCCGTACTATCTTGGCATTATATGACATTTTATGCGTGGATTCCGAGTCTAGCCTAGGGCCCTGTTTATGAGTTGAGAGATGATGTAGGAACGAACGTATGCTCGAGAGATGTCAAGCGGGCATTTGTGAGGTGACGGGTTTGGGATGAGAGCATTTGCATTCATGCATATTTTCATCTACTGGGCAAAAGCTCAGGATTTACGTGTGTAGGTAAGGCGGCTGATGGCGGTGACTCCACGGACCTTTGAGGGCGGCGCAGTTCATGGGACGTGACCTGTGGAACAAGTTTATGTTTTGTGTTTTTAAATTTGGGCTTGGATTTCTTGGGCTTCGACCCAACGAATAAAAGTGTGTTGGCTTTAGACTTTTGGGTTTATATTTGGAACATATATGTATTATTATGTTTAAAAAGTTTTAATTAAATGGGCTTTCCGCTGCTTACGCTGCGAAAATCCGCCAAAATGCGTATCTAGAAACTGTACCTCAGAAAAGTACTTTTATCTACAGGTACAGAAGGAATTCGAGCAAGAAAAATAGGTGGTATCTCGACAGCGGGTGCTCCCGCCACATGACAGGTGATATCGCTAACGACGCAAAAGCCAAAATCGGTGGAGTTGGTACTGTCGGTAACAATTTAAATATCATCATATATAGCTTATTATTAGTTAAGAACTTAGAACATAACTTGATAAGCATTAGCCAATTATGCGACGATGGACATTGCTAAAGATAAATGCTTTGTCAATAAGGATGATACGGTTGTATTCAGTGCATCTAGACATGGAACATCAACTGCATTACTCTTGGTGATATCGGTAACCAGAATGTCAAGTGTCTAGCAGTTACGTAGGATAACACATGGTAATGGCACAGACGTTTTGTAGCGACCCTAGCTATCACTACCATTTCTAGCGTACTTTTGAGTGTCTAACTACGTATTTAGTTATAAGAGATACAAAATTTCGGAATAAATTTTTCCTTTTTCATAAAGGAACATCTTTTCTTTACACGTCAAAAGAATGCTTCCAAGTTCTATTTACAATGTAGTCCTATCTACACATGTCGTGTACATCGACACAGCAAAAGATCCTATGCGCCCGGCCTCACAGGTCGTCATCCACGTACACACCACCCCAAAAGACGCTCGAAAGCTTCAAAAGAATGCCTTGCCAGCTAGGCGATCACGTACCGTGTTCGCTCGTACCTACAAGACATAACGTAAGGGTGAGCCACCGTGGCTCAGTAAGTGAAAATATGCATGAATGCACGTGCCCTAATTTGCAAAGACAATCCGCGTCTATGCTTTCTACTTCTCAGATACTCCTTGACCTTTCATAACATAATTGGGCCCTCGGCTTTCAGTCTTGCTATGCACCACTTCATTGAGCTCTTAATCCTCGAGGGATTCATACATATGTGATGGCTCGCGCACTGGGAGGTTACCCGAAGGCACCTTTCCTATCCCAGTGAGGCCTGTCATGCGGGCGCTTCTGGTAGCCAACTCCGAGATCGCCAACACCAGTTCGATTCCCTCGTGTCGCATCCTCCAGGTTGCATCTTCCGCTATGGGGTTTCCACCTGCCTCTCGTGAATCAGGCATTTTCGGCATCATGATCGCCACGGTGTATATCCCCTACCTTTCATAACAGGTAATTCGGCATCGTGCATCGCCATGGTTGCATAGAAGAGCCGTGACTCACCATTGAGTCGACACAATCGCCAATATCCGCAATTATCCATCGCTCACGGGCGATCTTATAATATGCACCCTGTCATGTCTTGCTTTTCATGCGTGCATATGCTCATGTCATGTTTCGTGTAAAACTGCATGCCATAATCACATTTCATGTATCATAACAAAACACGTCACGTAAAATTCACGTATTATCATAGAAGCACATAACCAGGTAATTCATGCACATACAAGTTATGTGTTGTAGTTGAATTTCCACTTACCTGCCGTCCAAGCTAAACTAGCGTACTCCCTCGTGAAATTCCTAACGTACAACCTTTAAATGAGATGATTGAAACGTTAGTACATTATCTACCTTAGCTAATCTTATTGAAATAATTAGCTTTCGTCCTTCTAGTTATTTAAACTATATTAATTCGTTAGAACTCCAAATTACTCGATTCTAGTCTAGGCTAAGTCCCTGCCCAATTTAATTCTAAGTCATGTTAGAATTCAATTGAAGTTCTAATTACACATCTCGGCGAAACTTGGTGGATTTTGGGTGTTAGATTCGCCCGATTTGTAAAACCTCCCAAATCGTCTGATTCAATTTTCCGCACTCTATACATTCGCCCGATTGGTCCTTAAATCGTATGAGTGTCGCCCGATTTGATGTACATGGGATCCACTTTCGATTGATTTGGTCATGCATGGAATCGCCCGATTGGAGAATCGTCGCGTGTTGACATCACCATCTCGTCACTTTCGATCGGTTATCTACATGCAGCAATTCGCCCGATTCTTGCTTCAGCCTTGTCGATTTCTCCCGACGTGAGTTTCGCCGCGTGCCGACGTCACCATGTCGTCGTCTTGCTTTCGCCCGAATCCATGCATAGTGAGAGACAACTTTCGATCGATCCCTATGTGTATCGAATCGCCCGATTCTTGAAGGACACGTCGAAGCTTTTTTTGAAGTCCAGTTTCGATCGAAACTCATGGATCGCCCGATTCGTCTTGCATGTAATTCAGTTTCACCCGATTCCTTCATTCATCAAGGTCATTTCGCCTGATTTAGGTTGCACTTGGAATCGCCCGATTCTTGAAGGACGCGGCGAAGGTTCTCCTTGGAACCTAGTTTCGGCCGAAACTCATGTCGCCCGATTCGTTGAGCTCATCAAGTGGTTTCTGTTGGTCCGAGTTTCACCCAAACGAACAACTTCGGACGGATTAAACACGCCTAATAGATCGGAATCGAGAACGGGCGTGGGGCTTGTGTTCTTGAGGAGGCTTTCTCACTCTAACATATGTTTATTTTATCTACACACACAAGCACCTGCACTATGTGCTAGGGTTTTCCTATTTATACCACAAGTTGGTATATAATAGGTGGGCCTCTTGTGAAGGCCCATTACATGAATAACTAAGAACTAACCCAACTAAGAACTAGCCCAAAGTTTAATAAAGCAAATCAACAAAGATAATACAATGAAATTGAACACTACAAAATATTTCCTAACAGTTTCGCCCGATTTGTTAGCACCACAATTCACTTTCGCCGCTCATTCTTTTCGCCCGATTCATTTTAGAGAAATGCTCATAAATCGCCCGATTTCCCTAAGCCATCAACGTCGCCCAATATCCAGTTTCGCCCGATTACTTAATGATTAAATTTTACATGCATGACACGGCGAGAGTCCTAGCAATCGCCCGATTAAATCATATCACTATTTTCTTCGATCGAAACCTTAAAATATTCATCTACCCGAAACTTAAATCCTAAAATCATCTTACCCAGAATTCACGAGTTCTACAATTCTTTCTACCTTATAAATCGTTAGTTCTATCCCAAATATTATTTTCTATCAATTACGAGCCTCAAGGTATACTGGGCACTACTTAACACATAACTTAATCTAACTTATCATCTTAGAATTCTACGTTCAAAGTAGAGTTTTCTTTTGCCATCTTTCCTACGCCTAAATTCCTATGTTTCCCTTAATTTTTAGGGTTAGAATACTTACACAGTCTCAAATTACGAAATTTACAAAGATTATGAGTGGTATTTGACTTACCGAACTCGAAACTTGAATTTGCTTGGGACGCCTTCCAGTTAGAATTTCTCTCCATCTCTTCTTTCTTTCTTCTTCTTCTTCTTCTTATTATTATTATTATTATTATTATTATTATTATTATTATTATTATTATTATTATTATTATTATTTTTTATTATTATTTTTTATTTTTACTTCAGTTAGATGTTTGTGAGGGTTTTCTCCCCCCTTTTTATCCCTTATTGGTTCTTATCCCACGTTTCTTTTGATAAACATTAAGCCTAGACTAAGGAGAATGGGAATTAGGGACAACTAGGTGCCTAGGCTAATGATTTATTCCCTTGCGTTAAGAAATCCTTACTTGCCTCTTTGACTATTCAACTTAATATACATTGTGATTGGTCCAAATTTTTTTTTTCTACAAGTTTGGATCAGTTTCCCTATCATGTTCCTCAATTGACCTCTTTACACCTAATCGGCCGATTTCATTCCTCAATTTTACATCTCGGCGAATGTTAGACAAACTTCTATTTATTGAGTCGGTCGAAACTCTATACCACATATATCAATCGGCCGATTCTAGTTGGTGTACACAAAATCGTCCGATTCTATCTCTACTCACTCAATGCTCGGCGATTGCTACATATTGGTATTGAAATCGATCGATTCTTGGTCTTAAATCCCCATTCGGTCGAAACTAGTCCATAATATATATACATATGTAAATATTAACCAATTTCTCCAAAGTTCCAATACCTTTCACATAGGTCATAATTCGTAACACATATAGGAATTATAAATCACCTAGCATGAAACCATACAGACACATAAGTCATTTAAGGCATAAGAGCATGAAAACATCGTATCACGCATCGGCTCAAAATAATTATGTATTATAACAGAAATTTCACCCAAAGTTCCAATTTCCTTAATTAATTAATCCCACGAGGTTTCTAATTAAATACTTTCAATTACTAATTTTATTGTAAATCCCGTAATTAAGTTTTACGGGTATTACACGTTTGGAACATGCTGACATGGAACTGATGTCTCACATCTCATACAATGAATTGGTGATAGGCATCCCCGATATGAAAGTCACCAAAGACAGAATTTGCAAAGTGTGTCAAATGGGGAAACATATCAAGACGTCCTTCAAACCTAAGAATGCGATATCCACCTCCAGACCACTGAAACTGCTCCATCTTGACCTTTTTGGTCCGGTACAGGTTATATCATTGAGAGGTAAACGATATGCCTTTGTTATCATAGACGACTATACTAGGTACACATGGGTCTTGTTTCTTGCGCACAAAAATGAGGCTTTAGATAACTTTGCACCACTGTTAAGAAACTAGAAAACGAGAAAGAGATGATAGTCCGCAAGATTAGGAGTGATAACGGTCTAGAATTTGATAGTAAATCTTTTTTGCATCTTTTTGTGAGGAAAATGGTTATAGTCATAACTTTTCAGCCCCTATTACGCCTCAGCAGAACGGAGTGGTCGAGCGGAAACCAAGAGTATTGCAAGAAATGGCTAGGACTATGCTGAGCGAATATAATACTCCAAAACATTTTTGGGCTGAAGCTGTTAGTACGGGTTGTTATGCCTCGAACATAATTTTTCTTAGACCGATTATTAATAAAACTCCCTATGAACTTTGGAATGATAAACCCCTTACATAGGATTTTCCATGTATTTCGTTGCAAATGTTTTATTGTAAATGATAGGGATAAGAGAGGAAAATTCGATTCCAAAGTGGATGAAGGGATATACATTCCTAGGTTACAGCCTTCATTCCAAAGCTTTTCGAGTGTTTAATAATAGGAATAAGACTGTTCAAGAATCTGTGCATGTTACATTTGATGAATTCCCTAACGTAGATGCTACTGAGGAATGTATAGTTGTGTCTCATGCAGGTATACAGGTTATTGACAAAGAGGTGAACGCAACTCCATTGGAACAAGACACTAAGTCAGAGGAACCTGAGACTTCAGACGAACAACAGCGCAGAAAATTCAAACATGCCTCCAGACATCCCACTGAACAGGTGATTGGGATCACCTCAGGGATCAAAACGAGACCAACTGCACGAAATGAAACTGCTGAGGAATCACATTACGTGCTCTTATCAACCATGGAACCTAAGACAGTGAATGAAGCTCTTGATGATGAAGCGTGAGTGATTGCCATAGAAGAAGATCTAGCACAATTCGAAAGAGCCAGGTGTGGACTGTTGTGGGAAGACCTAACGAAAAGTCCATCATAGGCACGAAGTAGGTGTTTCGCAATAAGCTGGACGAAAACGGAAATGTGATACGGAACAATGCCAGGTTAGTTGCCAAAGGTTATTCCCCAGAAGAAGTTAGAGATTTTCAATAAACCTTTTCACCTGTAGCTAGGCTTGAGTCAATACGCGGTTTACTTGCATATGCATCTTTTAAAAGATTCAAGCTCTTTCAAATGGACGTGAAAATTGCATTTTAAATGGTTTTATAAATGAGGAAGTTTATGTCGAACAACCTCCTGGTTTTGAAAAAGAAAAATTTTCAAATCACGTCTTAAAATTAAACAAAGCTTTATAGGGTTTAAAACAAGCCCCTAGGGCATGATACAAAAGATTGAGCAAATTTTTTTATAGACATGGGCTTTACAATAGGAACAATCGATAATACTCTGTTTATCAAATACGAAGGGCCTACTGCTTGTGCAAATATATGTTGATGATATCATATTTGGCAGTACTGACATTATGTTCGCTACTGGTCTATGTTCTATATATCAATCGAGTCCTAAGGAATTTCACTTGACAGCAGTAAGCGGATACTTAGATATTTAAAAGGAACAATCAATTTTGGAATCTGGTATCCAAATTCCATGGAATTCCCATTACTGGGATATTCAAACGCTGATTATGCCGGTTCTAGAGAAGATAGAAAAAGTACTAGTGGTGCTTGCCAATTACTCGAGAATTTCCTTGTAACTTGGTGCAGTCAGAACAAAATGTTGTCGCCCTGTCAACAACCGAAGCCGAGTATATGGCCTTAGAAGTTGTTCTCAACAAATCATTTTGATGAAACAGACCTTGAGTGATTACGGTTTAAGGTATGACCAAATTCCTATTTTCTGTATACTAGTGCCATTAGTATCACTAAGAATCCTGTACATCACTCTCGAACTAAGCACATAGAGGTGAAACATCATTTTATTCGAGATCATGTTTAGAAATGAAATATCCACGTGAACTTTGTGGGAACTAATGATTAGATGGCTGATATCTCACAAAACCTCTCATTAAGAGTAGATTTTGTTATATTCGTGACCGATTAGGAATTGTTGAGCTCAAATAGGAAATGTGACTAGATAAGTTAGCCCTTAGTATCTCCTCGATCTTATCCTTTGATTCTATTGGTATTTTTCTACCTTTCTTACATATCTTATTTCTTTCCGTTCATGGAAAGAATATTTGTCTACTTTTATCTCTAAATTAGATTTTTAAGTTTATTTCTGTTAAACTCTTTTTACAGCCGGATATCCTTTCTATTTTTGAATTCTGATTTTATTCCTTATTTCCTTCATAAATTTCTGCGAGATATCCGCATATCTTCATTTATTTCCCTTTAAGGGCAATTTTTCCTTCTACAAATGATTTTTAAAATTCAAAGTTTGAAATCACTTCCTTAACTGTCACAAGTCATCTCTCCATAACTTCTTTCCATTCTTATCCAAGAAGTTTCGGCCTTTATAACCACCCATTCTCTTCTTTCTTCAGTTCATTCAACCCTAAGTCTTTCACTTCATTATTTCACTATTCAATCATTCGATCTCAACCATGATAAAAACCAAAGGCGCCGGATCTATCTCCTATAAGAAGCGAAAGACTGCTTTGATAAACAAATCCCCACTCTCTCCGAAAGCCACTCGTTCGAAGTCAGGAAGCGGTTCTAAATCTAAGAGAACTCCGACGAAGCCGAAGATCATTAAAACCCCTACTCCATCCCCTGCTTCTTCTCATGATCAGTCTGCATCCCAAGAGAAATCTGCTTCTCTCGAGAAATCTGTCTCTAAAGAGAAATCTGCTTCTCTCGAGAAATCTTCTACTCCCGTCAATTCTCCTCGAGACAAAACATCTTCCCTGGATCATCATGAGATCAACAAAGATACAGAGAAACTTATGAAGAAAACATGCGGAAAGCAGGTGATGTTCAACCCTGATAATCTGGAGGAAATCACTGACGAAGTTAAGTTCCTGAATGAGAGCGCTAAGGAACTTCATGGAAAGCTTAAGGAGAGACAAGTTGCACGAGGTAGGTGCGTTAACTTTGATGAGTTGGCTGACAGCCAAATGGTGACGTGGTTGAATGACTATGTCTGGGAAAAATTTTTGAGAATATAATTCCGTGTATGTGGAGGCTGTAAAACTATTCTATGCTAATCTCAGGGACTGAGATCATTGTGACATCGTATGTGCTTGGGAAGAAACTTGAGTGGAATTGCACTAATATGAATGAGATGCTGGGGGTAGAGAATGAAGGGCTCTGTTACTTCACTTGTTGGTGTACTTCTGAGATAATCATGCGAGACTGTGCGAAATATCTTTGGAATTCTCCTTATATGCCAAGGTTCGCTGAAGGCGAAGCTTTGGACAAACTTCCCGTAGATCTTTTCTTCCTCTACAAAGTTCTGCACATGACGAATCTAGTTGTAGAAGATTGTCCTGTTAGAATCGAGGGGAGAGATTTAAACGTAGATCTGATAGTAATCCCGATGAATGATTATGATGTCATATTCGGGATGAATTGGCTTTCCAAATACGGAGCTATTATCGACTGCTCGAAGAAAGTAGTCAAATTTTGCTTTTCTGAGGGAGAGGAGTTCGAATTTTCGAGAAAGGCGAACGATATTCTAATCCCTCAAATATCTGAACTGAAGGCTCAGCGACTCGTAAATTCGGGTTGCGAAGCTTTCTTCGTCTTTGCGGTGAAAGCCGAAGAATCTCACCCAAAGCTTGAAGAGGTTCCAGTAGTAAACGAATATCCCGACGTATTCCCCGATGATCTTCCGGGACTACCCCCGGATCGGGAAATAGAATTCTCCATCGATCTCATGCCTGGAGCTGCCCCGATCTCTAAAGCTCCGTATCGACTAGCACCGAACGAATTACGAGAGCTTAAGGAGCAACTTGACGAACTATTACATAAGGGCTTCATTCAACCTAGCTTCTCACCATGGGGAGCCCCGGTATTGTTCGTGCGGAAGAAAGACGGGTCAATGCGACTTTGTATCGATTATCGTGAACTTAACAAAATCACGATAAAGAACAAATAACCGTTACCGAGGATCGATGATCTATTCGATCATATATACAAGGGGCTACAGTATTCTCGAAGATTGATCTGCGTTCCGGCTATTATCAATTAAAGGTTCGTGAGGTTGATATTCCTAAAACAGCGTTCAGCACGAGGTACGGCCATTACGAATTCTTAGTCATGCCTTCCGGGCTAACGAATGCTCCGGCAGCCTTCATGGATCTGATGAACCGGGTCTTCAAAGAATTTCTGGACCAATTCGTAATCGTCTTTATTGACGATATCCTCATCTACTCAAAGACGAGAGAAGAACACGAGAAACATCTGAGAATGGTCGAATTCTACGAGAAAAGCGGCTATTCGCCAACTTCAAAAAGTGTGAATTCTGGTTGGAACAAGTGGTTTTCTTGGGGCACATCATTTTCGGAAACGGACTGGATCCTATTAGGAATATTTTATTGTGTTCAAATAATTATTTTATCTTAGTCCTGTAATTTATTTAAGTGAACTGGGCTTTAATGTTTTATAGCCCAGTAAGCTTTTATTTGTAATGGGCTTACAAGGGGCCAAGTACAATATACCAACATGTGGTATAAGTACTAAAACCCTAACACATAGTTAGGTGTCTTGTGTGTGTGAGAAAAACTGAGAAATAGTTTTTGTGAAAGACGCTCCTTACACCGCTCAAGAACACGCACACACGCAACCCACGCATTTCAATTCTTCCATTCACAAATCGTGGTAAAATCATTTTATCAGTTGTTTAGTTGGATAATCTGGACCTACAAGTGATATCAGAGCAAAACACGTTCGGATTTGAACGATTTCTGAAATTTTTGGGTATTTTTTTTGGGTCCGAATTTCTGCCATTTCTTGAGTTTTTGAGTTGATTTTACTGATTTTGCAAGCTCAAGAGGTAATTAGGTTGTTTTCGAGTGATTTGAAGTGATTACCCAACATTTTTCTGTTGATTTGGATGAGTTTTGGGTAGAAATCGGATCAGTCAGTTTTCAGTCCAGGATCGGGTAGATGAACAAATTGCCCGATTTGCTACAGTACCCGATTCTGCTACAGTACCCAAACTACTACAGTGATCGCGGGATTCTGCTACAGTAATCGCCCAATTCTGCTACGGTACCAAAATTGCTACAGTAATCGCCCCGATTCTGGTACAGTAATCGCCCGATTCTGCTACAGTAATCGCGCGATTCTGCTAGAGTAATCGCCCCGATTCTGCTACAGTACCAAAATTGCTACAGTAATCGCACGATTCGCTACAGTACCCACATTTACAGTGATCGCCCGATTCGCTACAGTCCGATTTGCTACAGTACCCGATTAAAAAAAATGCACAAAATTTTTTTTCTTACATCATCTGATAGAGAAAAATTTTCTAATTCTAACGGACACAACAATTTTTTAACTTTTGTTTTCGAAATTTTTCAAAATAAATTTTCCGGGTTCAAATTTTCGTGTAGACGACGTTTTTGTATAAAAAAAATTTAAAGCAAATCCACAAACGTGTCAACGATCACATATCCAACGATCAACTTAGGACATTCCAGGCATATTATATATATAAAAAAAAACTTCCCATTTTCTCGAAGTTTTCGAAATCATCACAAAACTTTTCGGTGTACACCAAAAGTTTTTGAAGCTTAAATCCTCGAAACTTCACTCACACACGTAAGGATCCACACACATCAATCAATGACACCCTTCCACAAGTCCCATAGTAAGAAAAACTCCGAGCCAATCAAATGTTATAATTGCGGCAAACTTGGGCACACGGCTTTAGATTGCTACCTACCCAAAAAGAAGGGTGAGGAGTACTACTCCAGAAAATTACGTCTGATCAAGCAAACAAAAGCTGGAGTAGCTTTAATGGCAGAACAAGACAGCTGGTTCGATGAAACATCTGAAAGCGAGCAGGAAAATGTAGCCAAAATAGCCAAAGGGAAAGGAGCTAAATCGGAGCAAAAGGACATGGAGGCAGACGATGGTGGTAAAACGAGGAAGCATATTCAGTAAGGGAGGTAGAATCTATAGACCCCCTTTTGTATTTAGAACTTCAACAAAAATTCACAGCTCTTCATAGCAATTTCACGTCAATAGAAAAAGAACTAGCTAAGACTATAGCCGATCTAGATATGACACGTGAAAACCTAAATAGGTTAGAAACTAGCTTAGCTAATTCCGAAGCCAATTTAGCTAAATTAGTGTCGAAAGTCATTGACTTAACTAACAAAGTCTCAAACTACGAGCAAACAACAAGCAAATGTGTAGATCACGAGAGGATAATCAATGACTTGCAAGCTCGGTTTGATAACAATTATCAATGTCTGCTCAGGCAGCTTCAAGAGATCAGTAATCTTGATTTCCTGCTGGAAGTAGCGCAATCAAAAATTGATAGTCGCGACGCTGAAATATTAAAGTTGAAGACACTGGTTAGCAAGCTAAACGCTATATTGACAACTTGCGACGACGAATAAAACATGTGAGTTCGATTTTCTAAATAAAGAGCGCGTAAAATTCTACGCTAGAATTAAAAAGCTAGAGGACCTTCTAACAAAAAGAGGACAAACAGATCGAATGATCTTCTTGAACCAGCCTAAGGACACATAATTCTACGATCCACGTGCAGGTCTAGGCTTTGTTCCTAACCCTATCCCAGCTGTGAAGAAATCCCTAAACCCATATGATCCGTATGATATTAGCTATTTAGCGATTAACATGCCTAAATTAATGGTGTTGGTCCCGAATGCACCAAACAAGGAATCAAGGAGGCTTTAATGGAATGAAAAGGGAGTAGTCTCACCTTTGAGTGTGTGTATTGTGTGAAAAATTTGGATAAGCCTTTGATCTTTGATTACCTTCAAAAGTGAGTTGGTAATACCTTATATACCACATTAACCCTAGGTATATTAAGGCCCAATCACAAAGTATGAAATAATTACATTATAGTCCTAAGCCTAAGCTAAAGGATAATTACAAAATTAATCCTAAGACTTAAACTATTGACACAATCTATTAAATATCCTAACAATCTCCCCCTTTGTGTCAATTGTTGGGAGTCTTGGATCTTGAGCGTAGAGGTGGTGGATTAGCGTGTGAGTGTTTCGCGAAGCCCTAGCTTGAACTCGAAGGCGCGGAGATTCCTTCGAAGTACCATTCGATTAGCTATAGCGTCAATGAGCTTCGCGAACTTGGATCGGCAGAGAGGATCTTCTTCTGAAAGAATGCGGCAAATCTTCATGAGTTTGTCTTGGATGATGGTGAGCGTTCCATCCGAGAACTTTGCCACTTCGGAGCAGCGCAGCATCCTCATCTTTCCCTTATAGTTCGAGTAGGCGACCGCCGGATCGTATCCGTCGATCACATCGCCTTCTCGGTAGTCGTCCGCGTTCTTGAAAGATGGGCGAGTCAGATTCACCTTCTTCAGATTGTGCTCCACCGCCATCTGCAGATCTTGTGTGGCGTAGAATCTGACCTGTCGGAGCATGTGGCGTTTGATAGCCACATATCCCATGGTGACCGGTTCAGCACGTACGAGATGTCCAGAACTTCTGAGGATGAGTCTGAACTGCTTCAAGGATTCCAGCATGCTGTACAGGTCGCCCAGGCGCAGAAATTTGAAGTCCGCCTCACTGACTTCACAGTAGCTCTCATCCTGCCTCATTACTGTGAATACTGGGTAATGGACAGGTCCTTTGGACTCTTGGCGGAGGTCAGTGACTTTGCAGATGGGGGCCCGACTCATTTCCTGAGCGATGTTTTCCTCATCGGATAGCTTCCTATTTGTGCATTTGTGGCACAGAAGGCTCCATCGATAGAGCTGCTTCTTTCTTTCGCTCCAATTTTGGATGTTCATCAGCTCATATTCGTCGAAGGTTGTGATGATCTGCTCCTTGCGTCGCCAGATCCTCTTCCTGATCTCTTCTTGAAACGGCGCGGTGATCTTTTTGTTTTCCCACGGTGCTTCCGGTATATCCACCGTGGGTACATCCGTCTGAGCAGCAGGGGCCTCAGTTTGCTGCGCTTGGAATTGCAGGATGTTCTCGAGGTCGGCTGGTTCAGCGTCGTACTCCTCTCCGTCCTCGTTGTCTGCAGTGTTGATCAGCGTTAGAGAGGCTTCCATTAGCAGACGTCGAGCGTTTTCCACCAGCTTCCTGGCTGCTACTGCATCGGCGGGTGTGTACAGCCATTCATCGTTGAAGATGTAGGCTTCGATCTCGTTCTGTGCGCAGTAGACGTCCTCGGAAGCTACGTTGGGGTCGATGTTGAGAGGAGTGTCGCTGTGTGGTGGCGAGGGTGTTGCGTCGGAAGAGTTTGTGGATTGTGGGGATGGTTGTGGTGGAGATTCTGGTGGTTCAGTTGTGGTGATGGTTTTGGCAAGGATGATTTGGGTGTCGGGTGTTGTAGGTGTGGTGGTGGCCTCTAACATCGATGTGATAGTTAGAGGTTCGGAGACTGTGGGTGGAGACGGTGTGGGGGTGGTCTCTAACGTCGATGTGACGATTAGAGTTTTGGAGACGGCAGTGGGTGGTGGTGAGGGTGATTTGGTTAGTGACTCAGGCTAAATAAGGTGGGTTTTTATGCTAGTGGGGTGTGAGGTTTCTGCTCCAGGCGTTGTTTCAGGCCCGGAGGAGGAGGACGGCGTCGAGTGGATGAGTCCTTGGGATTGTTGACCTGGCTGCCTATTCTCCCCCTCGCGGCGATCTTGATCATCGTCTTGATCGTCGCGCCTGATCCCGCTGGACTCGCCTTGAGCACGGCAAGTCATGGGTTGAGTCATCATTCTCTTCATCTGCTGTTCCTCCTCGTCGAGTTCCGTCATCGACTCGAATCTTGCTCGTAGGAGGTAGAATAGCTCCTTCGCGGAAATGGCAGAGAGAATGGCTTCAGCATCCACATTTTGAGTCGGTGGTGGCGTCTCCGGGGCCACACCTTTCCCTTTGTCGACGGTGGATGCATCGAGACGCGCGTAAACCTTATCGAGAATCGACGCCTCAAGAGTCTTTGCAAACTCTTGAAGACGGGTCTCTAGCGCGGTCTCGGTGACAAAGGTGGGTAAGGTTAACAAGTTGGATTCACGGAGAATGCCAACTGACACCGAATCGGAGAAGATTGCCGATCGGCCGCCCGTTTGCACAGGACAGGAAAAGACGGGGTCACTTAGACTTCCGTTGGCATCATCGATGAGACGGACTCAATCGAATGATGGCCTAGGCTCACGGTTGTTGTGATGTTGGCCGTGCTAGGTCTTCCGCTCTCAGTCACAGAGACATCACCGAGCGTTCTGACAGAGTCACGAAGACTCTGTGGTGCAGTAAAAGGTGTATGTGTCCTAGAAATGGATGAAACTATGGGGAGTGAGGGCACTATACTCGATGTGCATGAAGAGGATGCAGTCTGAGGCGAGGGAACTGCTTATTTCAACATCGACTATCTCCAAGTGGGATGTCGATGGTATACGTGGCTCCTCGTGGAATGAAATATCTTCCTGTAGAGAGGAAGATAAGTGGATTGGTGGGGTCGTTTGCGTGGTTGAGCCAGATGCCACGACTTCTACTCGGGAGGTGAACACATCACCTCCTGTACCTATTGGTTCGGCTCGGCTTATCTGTGGCTGAGGAGGTCGATCGTACTTTTGTTTCGATCGACGCTCCGTGGGGCGGCTTACGTCATCCTCTCGCGACCGTTTTTTCGGAGCGCGGGTGGAAGAGGATGCGGCGCGACTCGATGATTTTTTGGAGGTGGTGGTGGGTGTTTGGCTAGTCCCGGGGTTAGGAGCAGTGGGGTTGATCTGCGCCGTAGGGACAGTAGATAGGGGTCTGGGGCTTTCTCGGAATGAGGCGGTTGAGGCGCGATATTCCTGGACGTGTGGATTTGTCTGGTCTGCGTAGGCGAGAACTTCGTCCGGAATTATCATGGCGTGTCGATCCATCGCCGGGGTGTTTTTCTTCGCGAACTTCTCGACCGTGGGGATGAGGAAGTGTTCCGCTGCCGGTCGGATGCGAATATTGGTGGAGTGCATGCGGAAGTGTTTGATGAAGGCTGGGAGCCACCGCATGTAAGGGATGAAGCGGTTAGTGACTTCCTTGGCGACTTCCCGGTCGCGACGTTGGATCATCGCGACGAGATCCATCCAGATGATGTCGGCGTAGTTGTACTTGCGGTTGTGGGCGATGCCGGTTAGGATGGTGAGGATTTGAAGGTTTCCGCGGTCCTGACCGGCATGCTTTCCTGACATGCACTTGTTCACCAGCAGGTACAGTGTTCGCCAGGGTTGAGGTAGGTTGCGGGTGGTGACTTCACTGAGGACAAGTGGGCCCTTCTTCTTCTTGGTTTCTGGTTGATAGCCCAGTCGGTCAATGTCTTCAATGAGTTGATCGTGCGTCGGTAGTGGGTCATAGGGTGAGTAGACGGGGAGTTGAAGTACTTCTTGCACTATTTTGCGAGTGAGGACCACGGTTTCTTGATCAATTTGGGCGGATAAGTTTTTGGCAAGATGGAGTGGTCCTGCGATCTGCAGTGTATGCCAGAATTTTTGAAGATACACCTGTGCTTCTGGTTCGCCATGTGTGAGGGCGTGGCAAAGTGGGTGCCCTTTGAGGATTTCTACAATCACGGGGGCATCGCACCGAAAGCTGTTCAGGTCCACCATATAGTTGTTGGGAATCAGGGCCGCCCATTTACTTAGTGGGAAGATCTGCTCGGGTGGTGGGACATAGAGACGTGTGTTGAGTTCGATGCGAGCAATGTCCCTTTGGATTGCAGCCGCCTCAAGCGCTTCAATTGTGCTTTGATCTTTGTCAGTCATATCTGTGCTTGACAGTAATTGTGATATGATTAGTATGGATTAAATTGCGAGAATGAGAAAATTTGCTAAGTAAACATATAGACATGTTGAGAGAAAAAATTAGCATTTTGTGTCAAATTTCGCATGTAATGGAAATTTCGTAGATTATAATACGTAGACATGTTGAGAAAGTTTGCGGATATAGAGGAAATTTCGCACTCTGTCTTATTCATGAATTTTGCATATAACAAGGAAATTTCGCATTTAAGGGGAATTTTCGCATGTAGCATGGAAATTTCGCATTCAGAGTATAGTTTCGCATGTATTGGGAAATTTTCGCAAGTTATAACACAAAGACATGTCGTGAGAAATTTTCGCAGATTGAGTATATTTTCGCATGTTGTGTAAAGGTTCGCATGTAATGGAAAATTCGCTAAGTGTAATTTTCGCACGCAAAGTTACTTTTTGCATATTAAGGAAATTTCGCAGGGTATAGAAAATTTTCGCATGTATTAGGAAACTTTCGCAAGTTATAGCACATAGACATGTCGTGAGAAAGTTTCGCAGTCAGAGTAAAATTTTCGCAAGTGATAGCACATAGACATGTCGTGAGAATTTTTCGCAGATTGACTAAAATTTCGCAAGTATGGAAAATTTCGCAAGTTAGGCAATCTCACAAGTTGTTCAAATTTTCGCATATAATGAGAAATTTTCGCAAGTTTTATGAAAGTTTCGCGGAGGGACAAAGCTTTGTGGACTGAGAAAATTTTGTTCACTGTAGTTGCGAAAAGGTGAAGGTGCGAAAAGATGTAAAGTGAAGTGAAATGTATTAGAATTTCGCGGGGCTAAACTCACTGTAGCAGAGAAGGTTTTGTCGTGAGGGAAAAAGATTTTCTCAGATAAACTTTCGCGGAACTTAACATGCTGTAGCAGCGAAGCCCGGTCTCAGAGTCGATTAGGGAATGGGGTTCCTCGCCTTTAAAAAATTAACACATGTAAATTCTCGAGCGAAAGTTTCGCAGTTTCTTAGTCACTGTAGCAGCGAAAATTTTCAATATAAGAAATTTCTCGGAGAAATTTTCGCGGAACCTTGCTCACTGTAGCAGCAAAATTTAACGTTTAAAGCAATTTTTATTTTTATTTTTATTTTTTATTTTTTTATTATTTTTTTTTTGTTGAGAAATATTCGCGGTGAAGAACACAGTGCGATATCGTGCGAAACGACGCAATGATTTAGCCTTAGACCTACGCAAATCTCAACCAAAATGCAATAATCGGAACTCAATCGACTCGTAATTAGGTGGGCAATGCATATTTGAGGGTATTAAACATCATAAATCTAACATGCGTTCGATTCAGAGCCGAGAAAAATTAATATTAACTTTAACAGATTTAATCAAAAACGGGGCAAAACAGGATAAAATGAATCGAACTTGGAGTATTTGACGCGTATTCATACCGAAAAGCTTGATTTTGAAGACGGAGAATGCAGATATACGGATTTTGAATACAGGTTTGACGACGACGAAGATGCGAGGGGTTGCGAATTTTGAGAGAGGGGGTTGCGAAAGTTTTGAATTTTTCTCGGAAATTTTTAGGATTGTAAAAATTGTTAAGTGTTTAGGGTTTTAGGGGGGTTTTAGTCACTGTATATGCGAATTTTTGAGTTAATGGGCCGAAATTTCGTGGGCTTGGTCAAAACCTCAACTGAGCTGAATTTTCGCGGGTTTGGTCAAAGTTGGGTCCAATTGAAGTTCAATTGGTCCAATTTTGACCCTTTTTGACCAGAATAATTAGAAATTCAACCCAAAACATTTTAATCGGTCCAATTTTGACTCAGTTTGACCAAACTTTAAAATTTCAACCCAAATTTCTTTTTTTTTTTTAAATAAAATAGAAAAATCAGAAGCTCCCCCTTAATCGAGAAACTTCCCGTTTTAAATAATGGAAAATCAGACGCTCCCCCTTAATCGAAAACTCCCCCTCAAAAGACATAGTTCAGAAGACACATAGATAATGAAGTGTAGTGGAAAAGAAAATATGTACACTTTATCAAAGTTCATGTAGGGTCGATTGATCACAACTGAATATTCAACATGCCCAACATAGTCACTAGGTGTTGGAATCGTTTGACATCCAACGGTTTTGTGAAGATGTCGGCCAGTTGATCTTCGGTTGTGAGGTAGTGCAATTCAATCGTGCCTTGTTCGACATGTTCTTTGATGAAGTGGTGACGAATATCTATGTGTTTCGTTCTTGAGTGATGTACAGGATTACTCGTCATCGCACTAGCACTTTTTGAGTCACAGTAAATGGGAATTTTATCAGCATGAAAATTAAAATCTCGTAGTTGGGTTCTCATCCACAAAAGTTGTGAACAGCAACTAGCGGCGGCGACATATTCTGCCTCCGTCGACGAAGTTGAGACACAGTTTTGTTTTCGAGACGACCAACTTACGAGTTTACCTCCCAAGAAGTGTGCAGCTCCAGAGGTGCTTTTTCGGTCCATCTTGCATCCTGCATAATCCGAGTCAGAGAATCCAACTAGTTTGAAGTCCGATAGAGTGGGGTACCACAAACCCAGATTGGGTGTTCCTTTGAGATAGCGGAGGATCCTTTTGACAGCAGTGAGATGGGATTCCTTTGGTGTTGCCTGAAAACGAGCGCAGATTCCTGTCGAGAGAACGATGTCCAGTCGACTAGCAGTAAGGTACAAAAGAGAGCCTATTATCCCTCGATAGACGGTTTGGTCAATGGGAACACCAGATGGGTCCGCGTCGGGTCGGCCAGAGGGTGACATAGGTGTAGCAGCAGTCTTGGCATCCTTCATTCCATATTTCTCGAGGATGTCATGGATGTATTTGGACTGATTGATGAAGATTCCGTTGGGAAGTTGCTTTACTTGAAGACCAAGAAAGAAATTCAGCTCACCCATCATACTCATTTCGAATTTCTCTTTCATCAATTCTGCGAACTCTTCGTACAGTTGTGGTTTAGTCGATCCAAAAATGATGTCATCAACATAAATCTGTACAATCATTATGTCCGGGCCACTCCGCTTGGTGAAGAGAGTTGTATCGAGAGATCCTTTCTTGAACCCAGACTGAACAAGGAAGTCTGAGAGGACGTCATACCAAGCTCGGGAGCCTGTTTTAGTCCGTAGAGGGCCTTGTAGAGTCGATATACGTGATGAGGAAACTCTTCGCTCAAGAACCCTTCAGGTTGATCAACGTACACTTCTTCTTTGAGAAATCCATTCAGAAATGCAGTCTTCACATCCATTTGGTAGACTTTAAAGTTCTTGTGAGCAGCAAAGGCAAGAAAAATTCGTATGGCTTCGATCCTGGCGACTGGGGCGAAAGTTTCATCGTAGTCGATGCCTTCTTGTTGGTTGTACCCCTTAGCCACAAGTCTTGCTTTATTGCGGATAACAACACCGTCTTCATCCTTTTTGTTCTTGAATATCCATTTTGTGCCGATAATGGATCTATTTTGGGGTCGTGGTACGAGTTCCCAAACTTGTAAACGTTCAAACTGATTTATTTCCTCCTGCATAGCAATCAGCCAATCGGGATCGTTGAGAGCTTAAGCTACTCGTGATGGTTCGACTTGACTGAGATAGCAAGCAAACAGACTTTCATTCATCGTAGCCGAACGTGTCGAAACACCGGATGTGGGGTCCCCAATAATCTGGTCTGTAGGATGAGACCGAGCCCAGAGTGGTACATTGGTCTGTGAGGAGTTAGCTGCATTTGTGTCTATTGGAGGCTCATTAGATTGGGGTCCGGTGTCCGAAGAAGAGATCTCAACCGTAGTGGATTGAGAGGGTTCATCATCAGGATCAGCAATGTTCCCAGGGTTGGGTAAAATGTCGTCTTCGTTGAGACTGAGTGTATCCAAGTTTGGAGGAACGACGTCATTGCCGGTAGCTGGTGGTGTAGGTGGAGTGGGTGCAGCGGTAGGTTCAGTGGTGGCGGCGGGAGTCTTGGGAACTGGATAGAAGTACTCGAAAAGTAGATCGAGATCCAGTTCACCAGAGTAGCTCTCAGATGAGGAAGTTCCCGCCGTTGAAGGTTGACCTTTTGTCAACGACTGTAGAAGACCTGGTTCTGGACTAAAATGAGCAGAAGCCATGAGGTCGCCTTCGCTTTCGTCAAAGGTGACATTTGTGCTCTCAATGACAGATCGTTGAAGATAGACTCTGTATGCCTTCGAGTTTATTGAATAACCAACAAAGATTCTTTCGAGTGCTTTTGGATCAAGCTTCCCAAGATGTTGGCGATCGTTGGCAACAAAACATCGGCATCCGAAAACCCTTAGATAAGACATATCTGGTATGCGACGGTTGTTCAACATCTCGTATGGAGTGCAATTGAATCTCTTGTGGATGGAAGCCCGATTCTGCGTGTAACATGCCGTTTGGATAGCTTCGCCCCAAAGAGAGTGAGGAAGTCCGGATTGGATGAGGAGAGTCCTAGCTGCTTCAACTAGTGTCCTGTTCTTACGCTCAACGACACCATTCTGTTCCGGTGTCTTCACAGCTGAGAACTGTTGAGTGATGCCCTGAGTGGCATAGAAATCACTGAGCTTCTTGTTCTTAAACTCAGTTCCGTTGTCAGTTCTGATAATCCGAACCTTCTGTCGATGAAGAGTTTGGGACGTAACAACAAACCCGATAATTACATCAGGAACTTCATCCTTTGTACGAATGAGTTTTGTCCATGTGTAGCGTGAAAAATCGTCGACAATCACAAGAATATACCGTCTTCCTCCGAGTGTGGACGTAGGCATTGGGCCACATAGATCCATATGTAAGAGCTCGAGGATGAGCTTAGAGGACGGTGTTTCCTTGGATATGTGAGACGATCGCTTCATCTTCCCCAATTCACAGGCGGAGCAGAGGTGTTCCTTATGAAATGTTAGTTGGGGTAGACCGTTGACGAGTTTATTCTGACGCAGTTTGTTGATAGTCTTGAAATTGAGATGTGAAAGACGTCGGTGCCATAGATCATTCAACTTAGGTGCAGCCCGAGAGAGAAGGCATACTGGTCGAGAGGTCGTGAGATTGAGTACGTAGAGGTGAGACGTGCGCGTTCCAGAAAGAAGTGGCAGTCCCGAGGCATCTATAATGCTGCAGATGTCAGATTCGAAGAGAACCTTGTATCCTTTGTCACAGAAACGACCAATGCTGAAGAGATTGTAGCTCAAACCCTCAACGTAAGAGATGCCCTTGATCGTCAGTTTGTCCTGGACGAGATCACCAGTTCCGAGAATTGGCGCCATTTGACTGTTTCGAAGGAGACCCTTCCGAGATAGCGCTCGGAGAAGTTGCTCAGCAGCTCCTTGTTCCCCGTCATGTGTGTGGAGCAACCCGAGTCTAGATACCACACATGACAGACCTGCAATCATCAGCAAATGTTGGGTCCCCGTTTACTGACGGGGCATTCTTGTGATACAAGTAAAATTTTCATGCGTTTAATGGGATATGTGGATTCTGAATCAGATTGTGTAGAATCTAATTTAGCTTTCCCTTTGTCATTTGTTTGATGAGGCGGGATTGTGGTTTTTCTAACCCATATTTTCCTAATTCTTGCTTGCATGTATGGCGCCTTATACATGAATTGACGTGGGTAATGTGGTTGTTGTTTTCGTACTTCAGTTTTGGTCGCCTTTGGCTTGCTAGTAGTAGGTGAGTTTGCGTTTGACGACGAAAGACGTTTTCGCTTGACCTTAGGTTTAGGCGAGATGGGAGGATTCAGAGACGTCGTCGTAGAGAAGGTTCGCTTGCGAGGTCGGAGTGTTGCGTGTTCATGTGTTTCATATTCATGAAATCGTGGGAGAACAAAATCATTGCAGCAGCACATAGACATAAGTTTGGTAAAAGAAAGATGAGTTTTGGCAACATAATTGTCTACGAACTTTGGACAGTTTGATTCAGTACATAGAGAGGAAGGACTACGAATATAGGATGGTTTTTTCTTCTTGTCGTCGAAGAGCGGGTTCTCCTTTATTTGATACGTACTGCCTTCCAGAGACGTCGAACTCACATTCCTGTATCCATAAGAATACTAGAGTTAGTGTTAGAACATATGTCAGCTTCAGGAGTCATTTTCGCCGTCCTCTTACATTTACATGTTTGAGAATCGGGTACTTGACTCGATGTAGAGGGATAGTTCGTATTGGGAAATTTTTCTAGTGTGTAGATTTTGCTCAGTAGCTCATCTCGCTCTTTTGCAAAGGCCTTCCTCTCTACTTCTAGTTGTCGTTCGAGTTCTGCTATGAGTAGTAGTTTCTTTGGGATGTAAGTGCGAGAGAGCACATCTTGGAAAGCAACTTCCTGTTCTTTGTTTGGGAGTAAGGTTTCGACATCCTCCGAGAGTGAGAATACCTTAGTCTTATCTCTATTATTCAATTCTGTGTAGTTATACGCGATTTCTGCCCAATGAATGTTCTGTTCTCTTGTTTCTTCTGAGATGGCAGCGGAGGATGATCTCACAAATGGCTTAAACTGCGGGGGAGCACCATTTCTTGTTTGCAAGAACGTAGTGTTGCACATGTTATGTCTTTTAACTGTTAGTGGTGTTGGATTGCAATTGCTAGACAGTCCGATCCCCCCCCAAGCGTTGTAGAATTCTGTTTCCACTGGTTGGTTCAATAGGCATAAGATGCGTGAGTTTTCGTTTCTAAGGTGAAGTTGCTCTTCAAGTTCTTTCACCTTGCGGTATTGCCTAACTCTTTCCTTCGTAAGCAGTTCATATTGGGAGGCCGTCAGGAGGCGAGAAGTTTCACATGAACTAATGGCTAGTGTAGTTTCCTTAACCTTAGTCTCACTTTGTTTGTTCTTGCTTTGCAGACGTTTGACTAAAGCTTCAGAGGCCATTAGACGTTCATTTGCACAGGCAAGTTCTTCTACTTTTAGACTAAGTAAGGCATAGTTGTTTTCAAATTTTAGCTTAAGTTCATCATAATCCCTAGCATCTACGGTGGGTTTCTTAATGGCGTGTCGGTGATTAAACACATCATCGAGGTGTGAGATTCGTACCTCAGACTCAGCGTTGGTAGGAGCATTAGCTGCGTTTTCACCGGTGTGACCCATCTCCTCGTCCTCGTCATGTTCGACCAGCCTTGCCATGCAGCAATCTTCATCCTTAGGCTCCTCGTCTTCTGAAGTGTCATTCACCCATTCAGCTTCTACGGTGAGTAGAACTTTCCCACTTTCCATCTTGCGGGTCATTCTGGCCTTACGGTCGTAGTAGCCGGAGTCCTTCATGCGTGGGGCATGGCATTCTTTGGCAAAGTGGCCTATCTTTCCACACCGAAAGCACTTCACAGACTTTTGAGGTGCGGAGTCCTCTTCTTTCTTTGTTGGCTTGGCTTCCTCTGTGGGAGTGGTCTTTTTGGTGCCGCTATAGGTTCTTTGGCGATTGGAAGAGGATGAGGATTTTTTCCCGATCTTCTTTGAGACCAACTTAGTGAGCATTGCCAGTTGCTTGCGTATATCACGAACATCTTCGTCTGATTCTGTATCAGCTTCGGATCCTGAAGAGGTGTCAGATACAACAGCTGGTAGCTTTCCTTTGTTCTGTTTGGTCTTAGTGGTGGAAGATCGATGATTGGTTTTGTTCGAGAGGAGGGCCAGTGGGTCGACTCGAGTGTTGGTGGACTGAGGTTGCACGTATGGGGCATAGGCAGACAGACTGTCATAAAGAGCATGGACGGAAGTGTTGGAGAGGTCCTTACTCTGAATCATCATCACGATTGCATTGCCCCAATGTGGTTTGAGGCTTCCAAGAAAGCGGTTGTTGATATCGAATTTGTCCCTCGAGATCCTGGCTTTCTTGAGTTCATTGATGACCTTCAGGTATCTGAGGTACGTGTCACGCAGCTCCTCTCCTTCATAGGCTTGGAAGTGTTCATACTGTGAGAGACAGGCTGATTTCCTCCCTTGAGCACTTTCAGTTGTTCCTGCCATGATTTCTACGAGTTCATCCCATATTTCTTTAGCAGTTGTGCAGCACTCGATGTGAGCATAGACTTCGTTGCCCATAGCCTGGAAGAGGTATCCTTTGGCAGTCTCGTCGGCCTGTACGCGAGCCAGTTCATCCTCATTGATGGGACCTCTTGGAGTGCGGCGTTCATCCATGGGAGGGTTTGCGTTTGGCTGTGCAGGGATGATTGTCCAGAACTGTGCTGGTCCGTTGAAGATGGAGTCCAGAAGGTATTGAGAGAGTGGTGCACCTTTGTTCCTGATGAATGTGAGGAACCGGTTTGTCCATATGCTGTTGTCGCCTTGTCGCAGCATCGGAGGCCTGGTGTCGGAGCCCACTGTGGAGATGTCATTCGTGGTAGACATGGTTGGTGCAGTCGAATCGTCCGTGGTTTTGATCTTGTATAGATAAGAGAGTTAGTAACGAACGATAAGAGAAATACGAGTTTAATGAGTAGAGTTTTGAGAATAAAATTGTTTAAAGAATTTCTTAAAGTGAGCGTGTGTGATGGTCGACAATGTATGGAAGAGAAATATATCTTGAAATTAGGAGAAGTTCTAGAAATTTAAATCGAGACTTGAGGAGCTAAAACAAATTTTATGTCAAAAGTGGTCTAGGGTGTTAGGACTGAAGTGTTAGGATCAAATCTTAAATAAGTTTGAGAAAAGTTTAACCCAAGAAGATTTTGGCACGAGAAAAAGACCTAACACGTCAAAAAAAATTCGCAGTTCGAATGGACGTGATTAAATGAAGAGTTATCCGAGAAAATGTGTTGAGAAATTTCGGTGTTTGTGAGTTTTATAGAGAAATTAAAAAAAAATTCTCAGTTGAAAATTTCTCGGATTTAAAATTTCGCATGTGAGAACGATTCTCAGTTGAGAGTTTTAAAGCTTCACAAGAAAATTTTGCATGTTAAAAAAAATTTCGCATCGAGAGTTGAAGTGTGGTCTTAGGAATTTTCTCGGATTTGAAAGAGATGTGGTATTGAAAAAACTTTCTCAGGTGAGATAAACTTTCTCGGCTTTGAAAACTTTCTCAGATGAGATAAAAATTCTCGGCTTTGAAAAAAATTTCGCGGCTCAGAAAGATTTGCGGAATAGGCTTTCTAGGGTATGGAATTTCTGAAAATTCTCGGCTGAGAACGATTTGGAAAATTTCGCGGCTTAGAAAAATCCTTGGAATAGACTTTTTCGCATATAAAGTTTCTCGGATTTTAAAGAGTACGAAGTTGAGAAAAATTGGGTCTAAGGGAAATCTTTCGCGGTTTCAAAAATTCTCGGATTTTGAGCATAGGCCGTTGCGAAAAATGCAGTGAAAGTGAAATTTTCGCGGTTTAAAAATTCTCGGAATCAACTTCGCGGATATGAAATTTCGCGGATTTGAACGATTCAGAAAGTTTCGCGGGCAAGAACATCAAAGTACTGTTCCATTGCTTGTCGAGAATCTTTCCCAGAAAACCGTCCGTTTTTATTCAAATCTCAACCAAAATCGCTCAAACTTGATCCTAAACTTCAGAAATTCTTCCCTAAACACATAATCGACCGATTTGTGAGCTAAAAACACCAAAAAAATAGGTCAGATCAACCAAAAACAGAGAATGGCCGAGATGTCCTTTTTCCGGAAAGTTTTTGCTTCAATCTTGCTCACAACTCGTTAAAGCTGATCCAAAAGTGTTCTAAAAACATTTTAGGCTTATACTCGATCTGGGGAAAGGTTTTAAACACAAAAACGAAGCATCAAAACCCCAAAACAAGCTCGAAATGCCCGAAAATAATTTTTTGCCCAAAACACCTTTGATCTTTCTTGGAATCGAACGAAACTGGATTCAAATCAATGCAGATCGATCCACGTTTGCTCTGATACCACTTGTTGGTCCCGAATGCACCAAACAAGGAATCAAGGAGGCTTTAATGGAATGAAAAGGGAGTAGTCTCACCTTTGAGTGTGTGTATTGTGTGAGAAATTTGGATAAGCCTTTGATCTTTGATTACCTTCAAAAGTGAGTTGGTAATACCTTATATACCACATTAACCCTAGGTATATTAAGGCCCAATCACAAAGTATGAAATAATTACATTATAGTCCTAAGCCTAAGCTAAATGATAATTACAAAATTAATCCTAAGACTTAAACTATTGACACAATCTATTAAATATCCTAACAAATGGCCTTCATATCAGAAATTGATGCCATAGAGGAGACTAAGGGAGATAGGAAGGCAGGAGTTAAAATACCACTCGACTATGAAGCATTGAATAATAGCTACAAGACAAGGGAAATACCTTTGTCTGATGACTATGTAGATGCTCTTATCCCCCCTTCAACACCAATCACTGTCGAAAACACGTCCCGTGACTTAGCACAATCCAGCCCCTCTAGTGCATATATCCCAGCAATTATTAAGGAAATCTATGACTTGCGCTCGATCCTAGAGTCCGAAATGATTTTTTTTCAGGTAGAAAATGACGTGCTATTGACAATAATTTCCTCACTCGAAAAACAAATCAATAACATTATAGCTTCAGCGTCTCCACAAATTTCTCTAGCTGAGTCTAAAATAGAAACTCTAACCAAGCCTAGGACATTAAGGAAGAAGAATGCATCGAGAAAATCAATGCTTACCCACTTATCCTCACAAGCACCTATAGGTAAAATTTTAAATAGAATGAAAGGAAAGGAGATAGCCACAAGAGACGACCTATTATATGAAAATTGTGCCCCTTCTTTATAAAGAAGGAGGCAATCAAATTTAGAGCATCAAGTTCAAATTCACATAGTAGGCATTTATCACAAGCTAAATCTAACATTGCCACATCTCCATCCATGATTTCATTTTCTGAACCTGTACAAACATCTATGCTCTCTAATTTCCACTGTTCTTATGATGATGCACTTGCCTTAAATTCTCGTTTTAGATTAGCAAATGCACGTACAATCAAGAACGACGAACGCTTCTTTGCTAAGTTAGGCTCACAAACTCAAAAGGAGAAGACTCAAACGAGCAGAAAGACAAAGCCAAGCCAAATTCCAATTTGCGACTCAAAGACTTCAAATTCTTTCGAAGGCATACATCTTAGAAAATCATTTCCGCATACGGGATTTTTGGCACAACACTTTGAAATCTTCGAAACTAACAGCACCACACATGCATGACTGGTAAGAGATGCGAGCAACCACACCTCCCAGCAGGCATGGTATCTCAGGTTGCTCCATATGCATGACTGGTAAGAGATGCGAGCAACCACACCTCCTAGCTTCATGGTATCTCGGGTTGCTCCACATTCATGATTGGTAAGAGATGCGGGCAACCACACCTCCCATCGTGTATGGTATATCTGCCTGCTCCACAGACACAACTGGTTAGCGATGCGAGCAACCAAACGTAGGTAAATTCTATATGCATCCTTTTGTAATTTTTGCATGCATATCAAGTTGTAACTTTAATTTGCCTACCTTGAAAACAATAGGGTACATTATAGTTACACGTGCTTCAAAAAGACTTTAAATTCCAAATTTTCGCATGCAAACATGAGCTGAAATGCATAAATACCCTATTATAGGTATATTTTCATTATGCATACAACTTATAGAATTTTCAAGCTTAACTTTCACGTATGCATATAAGCTGAATTGATAAATGCCTATAACTTTTAAATGGTACATTTTGAATATGCATGTTCTTGCAAGATTTTGAAATAGACAACGCATATTCCATGGTCAACTGATAAATACCATTTTTTCAATTGAGCTAAATTTGAGGGGGAGCAGCTCTTTATTTTTAAAGAGAAGCAACTCCTATATTTGTTTTAAAGGGAGAGATAATTAAATTTTTTTTGGGGGAGCGAATTAAATACGTGAACTTAGGGAAAGAGATTCGAAAGATAAATTTGATCCGTATTTGCATCTATTGAGGGGGAGTAATTCAGTTCTAAGAAGCATGATTTGAGGGGGAGGAACTATATATATATATATATATATATATATATATATACGTAGTATAATATATAGTATACTACTACATTATTAATACGATAATACAAATATATATATATGTAGTAGTATACTATATATTATACTACGTATATATATATATATATATAAGGTTAACAAAGAAAGAAAATAAGAAAATGCCCCCTCAAGCACTTCGACCTTCAAGACGGACTCCAACAAAAACCAAGCAACTGTCGAGAGCTCAAGAATTCCAAAAGGCGACGGTGGCTTCTAGTGCTAACTCGGCAACGACCTCAACAGACCTGCTCCGAACTGCTGACCAAAATCAAGCAGCACGCATGACTTCGTACCGGATGTATGGATTTCAAATGGTTCAGTCAGACCAAACTTAACCCCGGAACACAGCCGAGTGTTACTGACGATCTCAAACTCATAAAGCTACCCATATTTGGAAAATCATGACATGACCGAAGAGCGGAAGATACAAAATTCTCTTAGCTAACAAATTACTCGGACCAACCCCCCAGGTACAGGTGCTAATTTTATTAGTTTCCGGGTAGAAGTCGCCTCATTTGGTCCAATGGCGCGTGCACAACCGAGACTTACCCACTCATCGATCTCTCAATAGACCGATGTTTCATCAAATCACGGGGAGCCACGTAATCTATCACTGCTTCACTTGGAAGTAGGAGATATTGAACTAAGTGGTAGTCAGCCCCACACCACTGAACTTTCTTGAACACATCGAGTCTAGATGTACTTACTACCTAAATGTTTTATATTTTTCAGGACACATACACCTTTTCTTATATGGACTTCGTGACCAGATCAGGACTTCCGTAGACATGTCATTCTAAGACATGCTTCGATGATCGGAAGGAAGTCCTGCCGTTGCAACATCAAAACAACAACGGTTCAGGCCATTGCCTTCGAGCTAGTCTCAAGAACAATGTTAACGGGCTGCCTATGTGGTCGCGGTTCATCAAGTCCTGTTCTCACAGGCCACGTATCAGAGTTTGTCTCTAAAGCCATGTTGACGGATCGCCTTAGTGGCTCCATCTGCTTGTTACACTAACCGACCTGTCGTTTGTGTCCTTCTTAGCCTTCTATACAAGCATGCCGATCTCGTTAACAAGAATCGAAGAAGGGGATATGTACAAATAAACAGGTCGGACCACCCACCATATTTCCGCCGAGCGTACCACTCTGAAACCGGGATCTACGGCATTTGAATGAACATTCCAAAGGAGCATCGGTACAACTTCAAACACACCCCACGTATACCTTCTTCGGGAGCCAGACGAGCGCCGATGCCGAACCAGACAACTTCCTTCGGCAATGATGAATCTGGAGCCGTGAAGAAGAAGATTCACCATGTTTCAACTCCCGTGAAGGAGAAGACTAACTTGAGTATCCACTATTTCTGCCAAGCCAACCACTCACAAGCCGGGCTCTCATGCAATTGAATGGATAATCTCAAGGAGCCCAAACACATTGTCAGAAAACACACTCCACGCCTACCTTCTTGTGGAGCCAGATAAGCTTCTTCGAGGCCGAACCAAACAACTTTCTTCGAAGATGACGAATCTGACACCGAGAAGTAGAGTAATCGTGATCACCAATCAACTCCATTATCTTGTCCCGACAACACGATCTTCTTGCCAAAGACGATGCCCCATTTTGACCCATGCATGACGATCTCCCGAGTTCGATCTTGAGAGGGAGGGGTACGAAAGTAAAATGGGAGCAACACCACGACTAAAGTGCAATACCGATCAAAAAATGCCAAATATAAAGCGTCGTCAAATAATCAAGTGAAAACACCCCAATCACAAAGCAAGGTTGAACAAATGTAAGGGGAATTGTGCCATTGTTGAAGGAAGAGATCGGACATGTAAATCTAAGATACGGTCAACAACTTCAGCATGGACTTCAAGCATCAAAGCTGCCGACTCGTGTACAGCTCTTCGAGTTTATAGAGAACTCTTCAATCCCAACAAAAGGTTGAACAAACGTAGGGAGAGTGATGACTATCCAAGCGAGAGCTCGAACACAAAAAGAGACGATCCAACAAGAAGATTTCAACATTTAAGAGAAGAGAAGTTCAAGAGATGGTGAACTTGAAGATCTTTTAAAGAAGAGGTAACAAGACTAGCCAAATGAGGATGTGATTGAAGAAGAACATGCATGCTAACGCTTTTGCATATGCAACTCCACTACGTGTTCTTTGAGGACTCAGGGCAATTACAAGACGAAGATAACCAGCGTAAATTGCAAATTGAACACAAAGGGGGAGATTGTTAGGAATATTTTATTGTGTTCACATAATTATTTTTATCTTAGTCCTGTAATTTATTTAAGTGAACTAGGCTTTAATGTTTTATAGCCCAGTAAGCTTTTATTTGTAATGGGCTTACAAGGGCCCAAGTACAATATACCAACATGTGGTACAAGTACTAAAACCCTAACACATAGTTAGGTGTCTTGTGTGTGTGAGAAAATTGAGAAATAGTTTTTGTGAAAGACGCTCCTTACACCTCTCAAGAACACGCACACACGCACCCCACGCATTTCAATTCTTCCACTCACAAATTGTGGTAAAATCATTTTATCAGTTGTTTAATTGGATAATCTGGACCTACAGATCCAGCAAGATAGAAGCAGTAAATAATTGGCCATGACCAACCACTCCCACGGAGATCAGGAGCTTTCTCGGGCTTGCTGGATACTATCGAAAGTTCATTAAGGACTTTTCTAGCATTGCCTCGACGCTCACAAACCTGACGAAGAACGCCCAATTCAAGTGGATGGAAGCGTGCGAACAAAGCTTCCAGGAGTTGAGGAAACGATTGACAACGGCTCCTGTTCTTCCGATTCCCCCTGGTACCGAAGGATTTTCGGTGTACAGTGATGCCTCGAAGAATGGCTTGGGATGCGTGTTGATGCAGAACGGGAAGGTAATCACTTATGCCTCCCGACAGCTGGAACCATACGGGAAGAATTACCCCACGCATGATTTGGAACTCGCAGCCGTGGTGTTTGCCTTGAAAATCTGGCGATACTATTTATACGGAGAACGATGCGAGATCTTTACAGATCATAAAAGCCTAAAGTACTTCTTCACGCAGAAGGAGTTAAACATGAGGCAAAGACGATGGCTCGAGTTGGTGAAAGACTATGACTGCATGATTAATTATCACTCAGGGAAGGCGAACGTAGTTACAGATGCTCTGAGCCGTAAATAGGTGAACGCGGAATTATGCCAACTCGGAGTTGAAGTGATCAACTTAGGGGAGATTGAAAAGAGACTGGCAGTGTTGACCTTAAAGCCGATGTTGTTAAAACGAATTCTCAAGGCACAAAAAGAGGACGAATTATATCTGAAGATCCGAGCGGAACAAGATGAAGGTGTTCAATCGGCATTCCGATTTCGAGACGACGGAAGCTTACAATTCCGAGGTCGCTTATATGTACCACCCGATGAAGAGATCCGTCGAATTATAATGACGGAGGCGCATACAACAACCTACTCGATACATCGCGGTGCAACAAAAATGTATCGGGACTTACAAATAAATTATTGGTGGCCGGGAATGAAGAAAGATGTGGCTGCTTTCGTGCAACGATGCTTGACGTGCCAGCAAATCAAAGCAGAACATCAAAGACCGGCGGGAACGTTGCAACCTTTGACGACTCCCAAGTGGAAGTGGGACCATATCACGATGAACTTCGTTGTCGGGTTACCGAAGACGGTAAAGGGCTACGATGCAATCTGGGTGGTCGTAGACCAGTTAACTAAATCAGCTCATTTCCTGCCAAGCAATCAAACCTATTCCATGGAGAAATACGCCGAGCTGTACATACAAGAAATTGTGAGACTCCATGGGATCCCGATTTCAATCATTTTGGATCGGGATTCGAGGTTTTTGTCCCAATTCTAGGTGAGCTTACAAAAGGCCATGGGGACAAAACTGTCCTTTAGTACGGCATATCACCCCCAGACGGACGGACAATCTGAAAGAACAATCCAGACACTCGAAGATATGTTGAGAGCATGCATTCTGGATTTCCGAGGAAGTTGGAGCAAATACCTCCACTGATCGAGTTTTCCTATAACAACAGCTATCAAGTCACGATCGGGATGGCGCCTTTGAAGCCTTGTACGGGCGTAAATGTTGATCCCCAGTTCATTGGGATGAAATCAGCGAGAAGGCGTTGTTGGGTCCCGAAATGGTTCGTGTAATGACTGAAGCTGTGGGAAAAATCCGGGAGAGGATGCAAACGGCCCTAAGTGGTCAGAAGAGTTATGCAGACAAAAGACGAAAGTCGTTGGAGTTCGATGAAGGCGATCAAGTCTTTCTGAAGATCTCGCCAATGAAGGGAGTACAACGTTTCGGAAAGAAAGGGAAGTTGAGTCCGAGATATATAGGACCTTTCACAATTGTTAAACGAGTTGGAGAAGTGGCGTACCAGCTCGAATTGCCAACATCGCTCGCGCAAGTCCATGACGTCTTCCATGTATCTACATTACGGAAGTACGTCCCAGACCCGAGCCATGTAATGCAGGGCGAATCATTTCATCAAAAATTGAAGCCGGACTTGAGCTACGAGGAAAGACCGGTGGAAATTTTAATGTACGAGGTGAAACGCCTTCGGAATAAGAATATACCCCTCGTGAAGGTCTTGTGGCGGAACCATGAAGAAGCCACTTGGGAATGCGAAGACGAGATAAGAGAGAAGTATCCCGAGTTATTTTTTGTAATGTAATTTCGGGGACGAATATTTTGTAAGGGGGAGGATGTAATACCCGCAATATTTATACGGGATTATTTCAATAATATTCGGAATGTGTGGAGTCGATTTTCGAACATACACCGATTTCCTTCCGAGCCAAGCCAAAAAAAAAATTATAATTGGACTCAAAAAAATTTTTTTTAAATGGACCGAAAGTAATTATGGGCCAAATAAAGGAAATAATGGCCCAAGTTGTTAGGAATTTGGTCCAATAACAATAATAAAAATAATGATACTAATAATAATAATAATGATAATAATAATAATAATAATAATAATAATAATTATAAATAATAAAAAAGGGCCGAAAATTAAAAATAAAAATAAAAATTGCCTCATCATCACCTAATCATCTAATCACTTAATATAAAATAAAAACAACACACCAAAACCTAATCACCTAAAAACAAAACCAAATCACCTAATATAAAATAATAACCAACTAAATACCTAAAAACAAAACCTAGTCACCTACTATACTACTTGAGGATCTATAAATAGAGAGGAAGAGAAGGAGAGATGGCGTGAGGAAGGAAAGAAAAGAAAGAAAAAGAGAGGGAGAGAGAGGCAGAGAGGAAAAGAAAGAAAAAAAAATATAGGGAGAGAGAGGGAGCAGCCGTGAGGGAAATGAAAGGAAAGAAGAAGAGAGAAAGGAAAGAAAAAAAAGAGAGAAAGAAAGGAAGAAAAAAAAGGGAGGAGAAGAAAGCCCTCAGAAAAAAATCTCTCAGGAGCGAATTCGAGGGTCGGGATCACACGAAAACTACGCGTAACGTAGCTCTCTACGGTAGTAAGGTAGGTGAAGATCACCTACATGCATAAACAATTTTGATCTCGTGAACTTTACGTGTTGCATGAGTTATTTCGTTATTTGTATGATTATGTGCCTAGTTACGTTCAAGATCGAACGTGACTCTCTACGTTATTTGTATGATTATGTTGATTCTAAAGAGATGAAAGAAATTAGGGTTGGAAAGTGGAATTTTGAATTTTTGTGGGCAAGTTTGGCTAGATTTGGAAATTTTGGGTATTAGTGCAAATTAGGATTTTCTAGGGTTTCTTTTAATCTCGGCTGGGGACAATTTGTAATTTTTAGAAGTTTTCGGGTGTTAAATAAATAGTTCAAAACTCGGCTAGGGTCATATTATAATTTTCAGAAGGGGTGTTAAATAAATATTTAAAATCTCGACTGGGGTTATTTTATAATTTTCAGAAGTTTTCGGGTGTTAAATAAATAGGTTAAAACTCGGCTGTGGTCAAAGTGTAATTTTCAGAAGTTTTCGGGTGTTAAATAAATATTTAAAATCTCGGCTGCGACCAATATGTAATTCTGAAAATTTTCGGGTCTCAAACTGAAAATAAAATCCGGCGCAGATTTGCAATTTCTAAAAATTTTCCGGTCTTAGCTATTTTAATAATCCTGGCAGATTTGTAATTTCTGAAAATTTTTTGGGTCTTAAACTGAAATTTTTAAAATCCGGGCAGATTTGTAATTTCTTAAAATTTTTGGGTCTCAAACTGAATTTTTAAAAATTCGGGCCAGATCTGAAATTTTGGAAAATTCCGGGATTTAATTGGGATTTTTAAAACTTCGTCGCAAATATGAAATTTTGGAAAATTTTCGGGTCTAAAATAAATTTTGAGGATAATTGCCGGGTCAATTTATAATTATCAAAGATTTTCGGGTTTCAAGTTAAAAATTTCAAAATCGAATCCTTAAAAGTAAAATTATGAGATTTTGGGGTTTTAAAGGGCAAAAATTTGGAAAAATATTTTTAAATTAGGAATTTAAGTATTATTTTGAAAATTTGGGACTTAAAGTGAAAATGATTAAATTTTGGAACTCTTAATGAAACTCGAAGGGAGAGTTCGGTGAGTAAGATTTCGGGCGAAGCAATTCGGAAAATGCGGGATTTGGGCCCGATTATTTAGAGTACGATAGTTTTCGGATAGGGCCGAGCTGATACCTCGGGGCGATACGTGATATAGAGACTTGCATTTTTATGTGTTGCATTTTACTTGCACGGCATTTGCATACACGTGTTACGAGGGCAGAGGACCATGCAGAGTCGCGGTAAAATTGTATAGTGTTGTTGAGTGGGGTAGATAGACCGATATTGATTGTCAGGCTACGACTCAATGAAGCATTTGCGGTTGAGACCGAGATGGGACCGCTTGTCACTATTGTAGGTACGGTTGAGACCGTAGTGGGGCGGTACCACTTGCCATTATTATAGTTACGGTTGAGACCGTAGTGGGGCCATACTATCATGGCATTATATGCATTTTATGCGTGGATTCCGAGTATAGTCTAGGGCCCTGTTTATGAGTTGAGAGATGATGTAGGGACGAACGTATGCTCGAGAGATGTCAAGCGGGCATTTGTGAGGTGACGAGTTTGGGATGTGAGAGCATTTGCATTCATGCATATTTTCATCTACTGGGCAAAAACTCAGGATTTACGTGTGTAGGTAAGGCGGTTGATGGCGGTGACTCCACGGACTTTTGAGGGCTGCGCAGTACATGGGACGTGAGCTGTGGAACAAGTTTATGTTTCGTGTTTTTAAATTTGGGCTTGGATTTCTTGGGCTTCGACCCAACGAATAAAAGTGTGTTGGCTTTAGACTTTTGGGTTTAGATTTGGAACATATATGTATTATAATGTTTAAAAAGTTTTAATTAAATGGGCTTTCCGCTGCTTACGCTGCGAAAATCCGCCAAAATACGTATCTAGAAACTCGGGTCGTTATAGTACCTCAGAAAAGTACTTTTATCTAAAGGTACAAAGAAGGAATTCGAGCAAGAAAAATAGGTGGTATCTCGACAGCGGATGCTCCCGCCACATGACAGGTGATATTGCTAACGACGCAAAAGCCAAAATTGGTGGAGTTGGTACTGTCGGTAACAATGTAAATATCACCATAGATAGCTTATTATTATTTAAGAACTTAGAACATAATTGGATAAGCATTAGCCAATTATGCGACGATGGACATTGGTAAAGATAAATGCTTTGTCAATAAGGATGATAAGGTTGTGTTCAGTGCATCTGGACATGGAACATCTACTGCATTACTCTTGGTGATATCGGTAACCAGAATGTCAAGTGTCTAGCAGTTACGTAGGATAACACATGGTAATGGCACAGACGTTTGGGACATGCTGACATGAACTGATGTCTCACATCTCATACGATGAATTGGTGATAGGCATCCCCGATATGAAAGTCACCAAGGACAGAATTTGCAAAGCGTGTCAAATGGGGAAACATACCAAGACGTCCTTCAAACCTAAGAATGTGATATCCACCTCCAGACCACTGAAACTGCTCCATCTTGACCTTTTTGGTCCGGTACAGGTTATATCATTGAGAGGTAAATGATATGCCTTTGTGATCGTAGACGACTATACTAGGTACACATGGGTCTTGTTTCTTGCGCACAAAATGAGGCTTTAGATAACTTTGCACCACTGATTAAGAAACTAGAAAACGCGAAAGAGATGACAGTCCGCAAGATTAGGAGTGATAACGGTCTAGAATTTGATAGTAAATCTTTTTTGCATCTTTTTGTGAGGAAAATGGTTATAGTCATAACTTTTCAGCCCCTATTACGCCTCAACAGAACGGAGTGGTCGAGAGGAACGTAGAGTATTGCAAGAATGGCTAGGATTATGCTGAGCGAATATAATACTCCAAAACATTTTTGGGCTGAAGCTGTTAGTACGGGTTGTTATGTCTCGAACAGGATTTTTCTTAGGCCGATTATTAATAAAACACCCTATGAACTTTGGAATAATAAACCCCTTACATAGGATTTTCCATGTATTTGGTTGCAAATGTTTTATTGTAAATGATAGGGATAAGAGATGAAAATTCGCTTCCAAAGTGGATGAAGGGATATATATTCCTACGTTACAGCCTTCATTCCAAAGCTTTTCGAGTGTTTAATAATAGGAAGAACACTGTTCAAGAATCTGTGCATGTTGCATTTGATGAATTCCCTAACGCAGATGTTACTGATGAAGGTATAGTTGTGTCTCATGCAGGTATACAGGTTATTGACAAAGAGGCGAACCCAATTCCGTTGGAACAAGACACTAAGTCAGAGGAACCTGAGACTTCAGACGAACAACAGCGCAGAAAATTCAAACATACCTCCAGACATCCCACTGAACATGTGATTGGGATCACCTCAGGGATCAAAACGAGACCAACTGCACGAAATGAAACTGCTGAGGAATCTCATTACGTGCTGTTATCAACCATGGAACCTAAGACAGTGAATGAAGCTCTTGATGATGAATCGTGGGCGATTGCCATAGAAGAAGATCTAGCACAATTCGAAAGAGCCAGGTGTGGACTGTTGTGGGAAGACCTAACGAAAAGTCCATCATAGGCACGAAGTGAGTGTTTCGCAATAAGCTGGACGAAAACGGAAATGTGATACGGAACAATGCCAGGTTAGTTGCCAAAGGTTATTCCCCAGAAGAAGTTAGAGATTTTCAAGAAACCTTTTGACCTGTAGCTAGGCTTGAGTCAATACGCGGTTTACTTGCATATGCATCTTTTAAAAGATTCAAGCTCTTTCAAATGGACGTGAAAATTGCATTTTTAAATGGTTTTATAAATGAGGAAGTTTATGTCGAACAACCTCCTGGTTTTGAAAAAGAAAATTTTCAAATCACGTCTTAAAATTAAACAAAGCTTTATAGGGTTTAAAACAAGCCCCTAGGGCATGATACAAAAGATTGAGCAAATTTTTTATAGACATGGGCTTTACAACTGGAACAATCGATAATACTCTGTTTATCAAATACGAAGGGCCTACTACTTGTGCAAATATATGTTGATGATATCATATTTGGCAGTACTGACATTATGTTCGCTACTGGTCTATGTTCTATATATCAATCGAGTCCTAAGGAATTTCACTTGACAGCAGTAAGCGGATACTTAGATATTTAAAAGGAACAATCAATTTTGGAATCTGGTATCCAAATTCCAAGGAATTCCCATTACTGGGATATTCAAACGCTGATTATGCCGGTTCTAGAGAAGATAGAAAAAGTACTAGTGGTGCTTGCCAATTACTCGAGAATTCCCTTGTAACTTGGTGTAGTCAGAACAAAATGTTGTCGCCCTGTCAACAACCGAAGCCGAGTATATGGCCTTAGAAGTTGTTCTCAACAAATCATTTTGATGAAACAGACCTTGAGTGATTACGGTTTAAGGTATGACCAAATTCCTATTTTCTGTGATAGTACTAGTGCCATTAGTATCACTAAGAATCGTGTACATCACTCTCGAACTAAACACATAGAGGTGAAACAACATTTTATTCGAGATCATGTTTAGAAATGAAATATCAATTTTGAACTTCGTGGGAACTAATGATTAGATGGCTGATATCTTCACAAAACCTCTCATTGAGAGTAGATTTTGTGATATTCGTGATCGATTAGGAATTGTTGAGCTCAAATAGGAAATGTGACTAGATAAGTTTGCCCTTAGTGTCTCTTCGATCTTATCCTTCGATTCTATTGGTATTTTTCTACCTTCCTTACCTATCTTATTTCTTTTCGTTCATGGGAAGAATATTTGTCTACTTATATCTCTAAATTAGATTTTTAAGTTTACTTCTGTTAAACTCTTTTTACAGCCGGATATCCTTTCTATTTTTGAATTCTGATTTTATTCCTTATTTCCTTCCTAAATTTCTGCGAGATATCCGTATATCTTCATTTATTTCCCCTAACGGGCAATTTTTCCTTCTACAAATGATTTTTAAAATTCAAAGTTTGAAATCACTTCCTTAACTATCACAAGTCATATCTCAATAACTTCTTTCCATTCTTATCCAAGAAGTTTTCGGCCTTTATAACCACCCATTCTCTTCTTTCTTCAATTCATTCAACCCTAAGTCTTTCACTTCAATATTTCACTCTTCAATCCTTCGATCTCAACCATGATAAAAACCAAAGGCGCTGGATCTATCTCCTACAAGAAGCGAAAGACTGCTTTGATAAACAAATCCCCACTCTCTCCGAAAGCCACTCGTTCGAAGTCAGGAAGCGGTTCTAAATCTAAGAGAACTCCGATGAAGCCGAATATCGTTAAAACCCCTACTCCATCCCCTGCTTCTTCTCATGATCAGTCTGCATCTCAAGAGAAATTTGCTTCTCTCGAGAAATCTATCTTCTAAAGAGAAATCTGCTTCTCTCGAGAAATCTTCTACTCCCGTCAATTCTCCTCGAGACAAAATATCTTCCCTGGATCATCATGAGATCAACGAAGATACAGAGAAACTTCTGAAGAAAACATGGGGAAAGCAGGTGATGTTCAACCCGGATAATCTGGAGGAAATCACTGACGAAGTTAAGTTCCTGAATGAGAGCGCTAAGGAACTTCATGGAAAGCTTAAGGAGAGACAAGTTGCACGAGGTAGGTGCGTTAACTTTGATGAGTTGGCTGACAGCCAAATGGTGACGTGGTTGAATGACTATGTCTGGGAAAAATTTTTGAGAATATAATTCCGTGTATGTGGAGACTGTAAAACTATTCTATGCTAATCTCACTTTCGTTGAAGATGGGACTGAGATCATTGTGACATCGTATGTGCTTGGGAAGAAACTTGAGTGGAATTGCGCTAATATGAATGAGATGCTGGGGGTAGAGAATGAAGGGCTCTGTTACTTCACTTGTTGGTGTACTTCTGAGATAATCATGCGAGACTGTGCGAAATATCTTTGGAATTCCCCTTATATGCCAAGGTTCGCTGAAGGCGAAGCTTTGGACAAACTTCTCGTAGATCTTTTCTTCCTCTACAAAGTTCTGCACATGATGCTATGGAGCGCTCGAGTTCGAAGTGGAAGACATTCCACTACGATGAATAATATGAGTATGGTCACGCTCTATATGGTGTCTCAGAATAAGCTGTTCAACTTAGGATACTTCGTCCTTAAGTACATGATCTATGCCATCAAAAGCCCAGACAGGAACTTCCCTACGGTATGCTGCTTACACATCTCTTTGAATTTGAGGGAATCTCTCTGCCCAGAACTTAAGACAGCTCAAAGCATGCTGTGAATCTGAGCACACTCAAACGAGTTGGTATTCGCTAGATGATTGCCTGGGATGGTTCAAAACCAGATATCTGAAGGCACCTTCAAAGAGTCCGAGCAGTAAGAAAAAGGATCAAGAAAGCGACGACGAGCAGGGAATCATAGCTGATTTGGAACGTAGTGTCAAGGGCATCAAGGGTGATAACAGGAAGAAGTTCGACGAGATCTCACGGCATTTTAAAAGGGGTTAAAAAGTTTATGAAGGAGATCTCCATGGCTCTATATATCGTTGAATCCTCATCGGCCTCATCTGATAGCAATTCTAGCTCTTAGTACTTCGATCTCATCCTTGCTCTAGTATGCCTATTTCTCGTCTCCGTCTAGTACTAAGTTCTTTTATTTTGCTGGTTTTTGGGTTGATAGGTCGTGATTGGTTGTAGGCTTTTGGTAAGTTGGTGGTGTTTTGGGTACCTCCTGTTTTATGTTGAAGGGGGAGAATTTGCAATTATGCCTTGTTTGGTTCGGTGTCAGGTCGTTCACTAATTGCTATAATCGATTTGCTTTTATATGCTTATGTCTTAATCCATCTATGCTTGAGTTTTTGATTTGTTAAGGATTAAGGAATTCCGCACATAGGCAGGGGGAGCAAACTGATATAATCTGATAATTTGCGACATTACATGGTAACTTGTGACATTCCATATGATATACCGTAGAAATTGCTAAATTTTTGCTATTGTGCTTTAAATAGGAATATTAGCAATTAGACAGGGGGAGCATACTTTAAATTTTGATAAATGTATTTGCTCCGATCATATGTTACATGCCTTGATAGTTAAACATGTTATTATTGAGTGTACCCATATGCTTAAGTTAGGCATTAATTACTTGTCGTCGTGAAAAAGGGAGAGATTGTTGACCTTTTTGGTCCGATGCTTATAATAGTTTTGATATTCCACGTAATTATGTAAAATGGGGTTACAACCTAGAAAACTCGATATGTATGATCTATGATGTTTAAGTATGTACAAATATTCGATTAAGTGCTTAAATGTGATTTAATTGTTAAGATAATCGAATTTATGTGATCTTGAGCTTAACTGGAATATGGTTATGATCACCTAGATATGAACGTTTTTGTATGACTGGAATATCATTGTGTGCTATATACATTGAAAATATATTCTGTTTGAGTCATACATGAGCTGTACACGTGAATGGTCTATTTTAGAAAAGAATATTATGATATATCCTTTGAGTGCAATCTTAGGCATATTTTACACTTCAGATCCAATGCATGAAACTTCACCTAGGTGCTTAAATAGGCCCAATAAGTAATCGAGGCAGTATGAATAACTCCACAATCAGACATTTTAATGTTAATCATTACGCGGAAGAGTCATTATCTGGTGGGTATCCAGTAGGTATTCTGTGCCAACTATAATCTCCCACAGTTGGTCCAATTCAAATATGACTTTGAGTTGCATGGGCTACTTCATACTTGAATTGTATTAAGTATGTCCAACTCGATTTTAATTGTTGTATTGATAATGGTATATTGGAATGATTTAGGTTTTATTTCACTATTTAATTACGTCTATATGTATAGGTTAGTAGTAAATGTTTATGTTGTGCAAGTCTTTATTATAATAAGTTAAATATTATAATTGGTAAATTTAAAAAGTATTAATATTTGTAAGAGTAGAGTGAGAATTCATCTTAACATATGTTATTATAGAATATAAAAAATAACTTGATGAAAATTATACATTAATAAATTAGTAATAACTCAAAAACGTGGAATAGTTATGTGGTTGTTGAATCCAATGTGAGAAAAATTGATTGTATGTCATTTTAACTGTGTCCCAAAAGTTTTTTACCCCTCCAAAGAGGGTGCCAATATTAGTACCTATCAAGATTTTAGTAACTCTAGTTTGTATAAACATAGTAGCAAATTTTATTTTTGTCTGCAGATAAAAGACATGAAATGAAATCAAATGATACTAATATCTCCTAAACCTTTCTGCCAAGAAGATTCGATTATTATTGAAGAAAGGAATGAGTCATCTTCATTAGCTTCCACCACCACCACCACCTCTTTTATTCCCTTTAGGATCGTGCTTCGTATTAGGGCCTGCGTAGTCATAGTCTAACACTCCACCACCGATCCCAAGCAATTTTCTTGAATCCAAATCAACGTTTCTTCCCTGCAAACGATATAATGTAATGATAGAAGATGAGATGAGTTCCATGGCACAGATATAAGGAATTCGAGTCGTAAATGATGAAAAATGATATGTATCAATTACCCCAAGATAAGGGTTTACAATGACGTGGCCTTCGGTTATTAACATAAGAATCATGAAGAACATTATTAATACAATAGAGCTCTTCATCTTCGTCCATGTAGTCATGTTTTGTTTTTCTTTAGTAACTGTTCTAATAACTGATGAACTAAAAGGAAGCAAAGTTAAGCAGCTTTTTATAAGCAGAGGATCGAATGGCAACTTAAGTCGTTCTTCGTGCACACCACCCAACCCACACAGTATAGCTGATAAGATGCTGATGATGAAATCCAATAATAAAGTGTGTGTGTGTGTTTTGTAAGTCAACTGAAGCACACTGCACGCCTATGCATGCATTAACATCAAATATAGAGACCACATTCTTAGTACGCTGACATATATGAACCATTTTTTCCTCTGCATGGACAAAGCTTTTGATTGTTTTTCCCCCTTCAAGTTATTATTCCTTTTTTCTATTATTGTTACTATTACCGCTGATTATTGGCTTTATAGGCTTCATCTCTCGCCACTCAACTTTGTACAAGTAAATCTGCTTTTCCCATATTTGTCTCTATGTACTGCTGTATAACACTCGCTATACAGCAATGTTGCGTGTCAAACCTAAGTCCTACGTCCGATAATTTGAAGAATGTAACTCCTTAAGCTTGTGGCTAATTTCCTTTATTGCCAATTGGTTCTAGAGATGAATCTCACGGGCCACAAACTTATATGAGCTTGAGCTTGGACTGGAATTTGGCCTAAAAAATCCCTACATAATGCGGTGAGCGTGGAGAGTGAGGAGATAAATCGAGGTTCTAGCCTAGATACAATATGGGTGGTGTATCACCGCCCCTTATAATGACTATTGGTGGATTGCGATAAAAAGCACTTGGTCCATATGATTGTGGTGGAAGCGCTTGGTGCAGATTATCGTTGAAAGGGAAGCCCGTTAGGTAATCTTGAGTTTGAGGGAAGGATTGTTGGATATCAAACTCAAGTCACACATCGAATAAATCGAATAAGTTGGTCAACTATATAAACTTGTGGGCTCTCCCTATATTGTCAATCGGTTTTAGGAAGCCCACAAATATTGGCTTGGGCTGGGATTGGGTCCGTAATAAATCCCCTACAATTGGTTAAAAGAACACCAGCCGAAAGCTATGTAACGAATCACTACATCGGATTTATCTAAAATATCAAATATTCTTTAAATTTTTTGAATGAACGAGATCTTTATCAAAGTTGTCAACGGAGGCAAATACAAGTCATCTTCCTTTATCAAAAACAAAAACAATTGTCGTAGTTATTAAAAAACACTCTGGTAATCTAGAACAAAACTGTAATCTCTAACACAATAGCCTGTGTATATCTTCAATGTTGTTTTTTATGTATAAATGACAAATTTGAAATCGTCGTAAATTGCTAGTGCACTCAGAACAGTAGAGGTCACTGAGTAACTGTTCCATATGATGATACGGAAGCATATTCTTACAGAAAACAAAGTCAACAATTCAGGCAAGCCTCGTAATCATAACACGGATGGAAATACAAAGCTGGAACCAAACAAAAAGTATCATTGCCAAGATTTTTACAAAGGACTTTTTGACAAAATTTTCAATTCTAATCTCTTTCCATGTCATCGCAACCGTCCAATATCCCCTTCTCACAAACACAGAGATTTCTTTGAAACAAAAAGGGGCTTCAACACTTAAATACCTACATCAATAAATATAAGACAGATCAGTCCCTTGTCAGATCCATTTTTAATCTAGGTACCTAGTTGAATTTTATTTTACTGATATGTACCTAACTGACGGATTTACCCCTGCTAAAACAATTTTATTACATCTTTACCTGTTTCCTTATTCACGTTCGTTCATTCCTAAAGAAAAAAAGTTCCTCACTCTCCCAAACCAAATCGCAGATTTAATCCCAGAAATTGAGCTGTGTTCGTTGTTGCTTCAGATTCAACGTCGTCTGTCCACTCGTTCGTCGTGGTATTCCCCTTCTGAAATCGGTAGGTAAGTCATTCGAAGTAATACCGTACGTCGTCGCATTTCGTCGCAGTATTCCCGTCCTCAATAGGCTTGTATCTAGTTTGATTTTGCCATTATTCGTTGGGTTTAAGCATTTTCGGTTAATGTTCGTAACAATGACTGCGTGTTTTTGGAATAACATCGATTTGTTGTTCGATTAGGGGTTTTTTGTGCTTGTATTTCCGGATGGGTGGGTTAACTGTTGCCGATTTGGGTTTTTTTGGAATGGGTTGATTTTGATTTGTTCTAATGGGGTCAATTTGTTTTGGTACTACATTATCACTGCATTTGGTACCCTCTGTTTGGGCAAAGTGGTACCCCTTGCGTGAGTAAATTGGTACTGCTTGTTAACTGGTTTTTTCGAATGAGGTCAATTTATTTTGGTACTACATAATCACTGCATTTGGTACCCTCAGTTTGGGCAAATTGGTACCAGTTGTGTGAATAAAATGGTACTGCTTGTTAACTGATTTTTCGAATGGGGTCAATTTGTTTTGGTACTATATTATCACTGCTTTGGTACCCTCTATTTGGGCAAATTGGTACCCCTTGTGTGAATAAAATGGTACTTCTTTTTTACAGTAGATTTTTTGCAGAAATGCCTCCGCGGAACAGATCTGAGTTGTCTTCAAGGTGCCATCCTGCGCTATTTTGATATACCATAAGCAATTTGGAGGGTAGCATGACCCCAGATAAAAAAGAAGCTATAAGAAGGTCTCTGTTTCACTTTTTGTAGATATGCTTAAGATGTCACATTCGTTTGCTCGCTCGAATTGTGGCATTGATAAAGCGTTATAGTGTATCGTGCTTCTATGGCTTCCTGCATTTTAGGTGACGAGCACAATTGTATGCTTGCTTGATCTGTTTGGTTTAAGTTACTTGAATATGATGTGAGACTGTTTGGAGACTTTGTTTATGTAGGTTAACTTCTTTTGAGTTTGGGATGATACCGTTTTGAGACTGTTTGGATTTTGTTCATGACTCAGTATTGTTCGCTTGTTGTGTAGTTCTGTAAATCTGTCCGTCTATTATGCAGTACCATAGGTTTTTATATTGTCGTACCTTTTCTTTTACACACAGAGTATCATAATATGCAGCTTAACCGTACCATTAGGTACAAATATACAGTACCAAAACCGAAGATATGAAGAACCTTGTCATGTATATTACCATACCACGTCTTTTACATACGGAGTACCAAAATATGCAGCTTTATCGTACCATTATGTACATATATGGCATACTATAAACAGAAGATATGAAGTACATAGTCTTTGATATTACCGTACCAGAACTTTTACATACAGAGTACTTTAATATGCAGGTTAACAGTACCACTGGGTATATAAATATCGTACCATAAAAATAATAAATGAAGTACCTTCTCTGTTGTACAGTAAGGTACCTTATCTTGTACTTTAAGGTACCTTATCATTTACATTTACCGTACCATAATCTGCAGCTTCACCGTATCACTATGTATACATACAACATACCCTAATATATTGTATACCGTACCATATGTTGCACAATCGAAAATAAATCGATTCCTAAGCGAGTCGCGTTGTTCTGCGTGATTTTGACAATACCTAACAATAATAAATGACTAAAAAATAAATAAAATTTCGCACATGTAGGACTCACCTAATTTAAGATCAAGTAGATCAAACTAAGTTGTAATATGTTCTTGCTTCTATCCTTATATTCTAATGAATGTTGGAGTTGGAAGATTTAATTCATGCTTGTAAGGCATAATGCACCTAATTTGATTTGAAACGTAACTAATACTCTATATTAGTGTTTTAGGGTGGTTCCAGATGAAAAACTAATTCGTACGAACTCGAAAAATACTAACCCTAGTATACCGTACCATATATTTAAGGGACGCCGTACCTTCCATTGCTTTGTTGGAGTATCTATTTTTTTGTTTTAGGCGTACCGTTTCGAACACGGTTGTAGTACCTAAAATTACATAAACATCAAACATTTTACTAAAGCCAACGACATGTGAGATGAGCTGTCTTATTTGATGTAATACCTAGTACGTCAGAAGAGCTGTCCACTCATGACAGAAAAACGTCATAAGTCTGTCCATTCATGACAGAAAACCTCAGATATTGTCCCTTTCTTTTTGCACATCAACATCTTTTGAAATGCTTCATTTCTGTCGAAATTACCCGTCTTAAATGGAACTTACTTAATTTGAACGGTACCTATTTCTGGAACGATACAGTACCCTCCGTGGCATGTTTAGTGTACCTTATTTGCCTACATTACAGTACCATTTGTGCATATATTACCGTACCAAACTGGCATATATTACAGTACCATGTTGGCATATATTACGGACCATTTGTGCATATATTATGGTACCAAAATGAGCATATGTTACAGTACCATGTTGGCATATATTACGATACCAAACTCGCATATGTTACAGTATCAAACGAGCATATATTACAGTAGCGAATTTGCATACATTACGGTACCATGTTCGCATATATTACGGTACCAAACTGCCATATATTACAGTACTAAATTTGCATACCTTACGGTACCATGTTCGCATATATTACGGTACCAAATTTAAATATGGTACAGTACCAAATTGGCATATATTAGGGTACCATGTTCGCATGTATTACGAAATTTGCATATATTACAGTAGCAAATTTGCATATATTACGGTACCATGTTCGCATATATGACGATACCAAATTGGCATATATTACAGTACCATTTGTGCATATATTAGGTACCATGTTTGCATATGTTACGGTATGAAATTTGCATATGTTACAATACCAAATTTGCATATATTACAGTACCATGTTGGCATATATTACAGTAACGAATTTGCATATGTCACGGTACCAAATTTGCATATATTACAGTACCATGTTAGCATATATTACAGTAACAAATTGGCATATATTACGGTATCAAATTTGCATATATTATAGTACCAAATTGGCATATATTAGGGTACCATGTTTGCATACATTACAGTACCAAACTGGCATACCGGGATCGATATTCGACCACCTTTATAAATCGTACGTTGCAAGTTTAGATTGGTACTGCATAACAGGACATTTTGGTACCATATAGACAGGTTACTTGGTACGTAATATAAATACACAAAGATACTGCATAACATAAATGTCTAATCGGACGTAACATATTTAGGTACGGTAAAATAACAAACAATGGTACGTAATATACATAACAAATGGTACGTCGTAACAGCTCTAAAAAAAACCAAAATCTCGATGGATTAGCTTCAATAACTACCAAATCCTAACATTCCACCCTTATATCGAGTTCTTGGAGCGCATTGAGCTCCCGGATTTGGGCTAAACCTTGAACAAGCTCGTGAAATCGACTAACCAAACCCTTTGCAAAAGAAAAGCTTACTTGACAAAATCAAGACCCAAAATCAAGAACCCACCTTTCAAGAGGCTCGTCGATCGTTGTCCGGCGCCGGAACGAGCGGAAGGAGGAGGTTGGCAAGACGGAAATTCGTCGACGGGGATGGAGCTCGAAATTTGCAGACAAAAAAACTGAAAAGAGAAAAGAAATAAGGGTATTTTGGTAATCTTAGGTGATTAGGTACCTAAGTGTAAATTTTTATTCAAGTGGGTACCTAGCTATAAAATATGTCTGACAAGGTACCTAAGTGGCTTTTTAGTTTGCTATTGGGTATTTATGTGTAGATTCCCGAAACAAAAATAGATATGCAAATAAAGAAATGATAGATGGGAAAAAAACTGTACTTCAGCAGAACCGAGCAACCAGAAACCGCATTTCAATCATACAAAGGCACTAAACCAACTCTGAAATCTCTAATGAAAAGTGCAAATGAAAGGCTGGACTAAAAATCATGGTTCTGAAACCGGGTTTTCGAACCGGACAGGAAATTTTACTGATTTAAGGTTTAGAGGTTTAACCTGTATCAAAGCGGAGTAAAACCGGTATCTTTAAATAAAATAAATATATGTTTTCTTAATGAATCAATAAATAATATTGAAATATATGCTTTTATGTATATTTATTAGAACTAGAATGTTATGAAGGACAAAATTAAATCATAAAATATGTTGGTGGTTAAAATTTAATATGAGATTTTAAGAAATTAAATTTATAGATTGTGGGTTAAATTAAATTAAAGAAAACATATTGGGTTCATTGTTCATTAAAAAATACTTAAAAATGTGCTTGAATAGAATTGAACCCAAGTCCAATAACATTTACTCCACACAGTTATACACTAGACTCAGCCCAAAATTTGTCAATTTCCTCATTTTTCATATAATTATTCTGTTCTTTATTTTTTCTTTTTTTTTTTAAATAAGGCATGAATCGGACCGGGATCGGACCGGTTCACCAGTTTCCGGTCGGAACCGTCCGGTCCGGTCATTAAAACCTTGCTAAAAATAAAATGAAGTCTACCGAATATGATATGGACTATATAATTACTTATGGCAGTTTTCGTTGCAGCACCGTCCCTGCAAATTAAAAAATAAAAGAAGGCAAATACTATTAGATGCGTCGATAAAAAAAATTATTACAGAAACCAGGAGGTGCATCAAAAAGTTCAGGAATCTTTTAAAAAATAGCTGAGGTGGATAACAATAGTAAATTGGTCTGTCAATTCACCAATCAGATTCTTCCTATTTTTTTCAAACGTTAGCTTGCCAGTACTAATAAGAACAATTACAACGAGCTAAACAGCCCACAAAACCCTCTGATCACATCACAAAGCCAGTAGGGAAAAACACCTCATAAAGAGAAAAAGACACTCCTATAAAAGGAGACAAGACACCACACAAAGAGGAAATGACACTCCTATAAAAGGAGACTAAGTTCCCACACAGGGAAACAAAAGCTGAAAGAAAACAATTCTTCAAAGCTACAACAAGAAGAACTAAAGAACCTACTAAAAATCAGGTTTAAAACTCCATCTTAAATGGCTATTAAACTAATTTGAAGTACTCATTACTTTCCTCCGTCTTCACTTTAAAGGGCTTGTCGTCGTTAGAAAGAGCCCCAACAAAGAGAAATGCACCCCTATAAGAGGAGACAAGACTCCAGAGTGAGGAAATTTACGAGCCCACAAACCGAATACAACCCAATAAGAAAAGGAAAAAACGAGCAGCATCAAAACACCAACATAAAGACAAGTCACAAATACCCCACACAAAACAAACACAATAAACGAACACACAAAGACGTGATACATTACATAACAAATAGACATACAAACCAACAAAAAGACAGCCCAAAAAAACTAAATAGAGCACATCAAACACGCAAGACTTCCAAAAAAGAAGACAACTAAGTACCAACACGCACACCCACGTCCTCAGCCACGGTCAAGACCCACATTCTACAACTACAAGCACAACCAAAAGTAAACTAATAAAATGACAAAAACAAAAAAGGTACACCGTTAGTTTTCCCCCATCCTCACTATAGCAAGATGGGGGAGAGGTTTTACGAGCTACGGTGTACGGCCACCGGTGGGTCGCTCCAAGGAGCATAGGCCGCCGTGGAAACTTGCTGCGGTGAGTGGTAGCTGAGGCTAGGGTAGTGACGGCTGACTGTCAAGCTCGCTGGGAGCTTATCTACAAGCTTGTGAGTGGAGGGTTTTAGGGAGGAAGACGATGGTTTTAGGGATTTCTTAGTTTAGGGTTCTTCGCTAGAGAGAAGTATAGAGAGATAGAGAGGTAGTTGTAGTATGTATAACTTTTTTTTCCAGATTTTTCCTACATTGATTACTATTTAAAAAACATATTGAACCAGATAGTTTAAAACTCTACCTTGTTTTAGTTTTAGTATATCACTTTATTTAATAGTACACACATATGGTGTACTAAATGTACTAGTATGAAATAGTTTGTTCTTATACCTGCTAAGATTAGTTCTAATTCAAGAAAATATAATGTTTTCAAAATGTGTTATAAAATAATTATTTAATGAAGCTTTATTAACTATATAGTATGGAAGAGAGATATGATCTCAAACATAAATAAAACTTTTATTAAGCTCTTCTATATATCATTACACCGAAGGAATCGAACCTATTTATAGAAAAAAACAAAGCTAACCCATTAAATCTATTAAATGACATCCACTAACTACTAACCACTAACTACATTCATAATACTCCCCATTTGATGTCCATTTAATGATAGATCCTTCAAAGTTTGTTGGTATAGCTACCTCGTTACAAACTTACTCGGAAAACCACATTGCTCTCCTGATGATAATATCAGTTCAAATCTCGAAGACTTTGAACTCCAATTGAATGTACAAATTTTCTAAAAATTATAGGAGGAAGGGTTTTATAGTAAATATGCGAGATTTTCGCTAGATCGCAATTGTTGTACATCAATATCACCGTTTTTCCACATCACGTGCAGAAAATTTTGGTGAAATATGTTTTGTTCTGACTCCTTTAATATATTCTTCGTTTAATTAGGGAATACATGCCACATTATCTTCACATAAAGTCGTCGGAAGTAACTTTTCCGATAATAACCCACAAGTTTGTTGTATATGCTGAATAATTATCGCAACCAAGCACATTCTCTGCTCGCTTCATGATTGCTAGTAGCTTAGCGTGATAAGATGAAGTGGCGGTTAAACTTTGTTTAACTGACCGCCATGAGATAGCAGTTCCACCATACGTAAATAAATAACCGGTTTGTTCTAAAAAGGTATCAAAATATTCGTTTAACTCCATTCCAACGTCTACTAGTCGGGGAGGAACTATATCTTGCGAATAAATTTACAGCAAATGCTATATCAGCTCGCGTATGACTCATAAGATACATCTGTACTCCGATAGCACTGAGATATGGTATTTGAGGACCGAGTAGTTATTCGTCATAATCACATGGTCTAAAGGGATCTTTATTCAATCTGTAGTCCGAGACTCTTTCATTTCGAACTCCTTTTTCAAGCAACAACTATTACGATAACTCTTCAGGAGTTCCGATTATATTGATGTCATCAACATATACTGAAATGATAACAAACTCATTTTCACATCTTTTCATAACATGGGCAAATTTGATCATTTGCATACCATGTTTCAATAAATATTTACTTAGGCGATTATACCACGTCCAGATTGCTTAATCCATGAAGCGATTTGTTTACTTTATTGAGTACTCATCTCATAGCCTGAATTTTCAGGCAGTCGAAATCACTACGGAAGCTTCATATAAATGTCACTGTCAAGTGAGCCACATAAATAAGCAGTGACAACATCCATTAGACCCATATTGAACGTATTGCCAGACTAATTATATAACGAAAAGTTGTTGCGTCCACCACATGAGAGTACGTCTCCTCAGAATCAAAACCAGGTTTTTGTGAGAAACTTTGTGCAAAAAATCGTGCTTCATATCTCATAATTTCGCCGTTTTCATTTCTTTTTCGGATAAAAACCCATTTTATTTCCAACCGACTTAACATTTTTTGGTATGTGGACTACAGGTCAGAAAACTTTTCGTTTCTCAAGTGATTTAGTTTTGCCTCGATTACATCTTTCCATTTTGTCAAATCATTTCTTTATCTACATTCTTTACAGACCTTGATTCATAATCCCCATTCTCATTAATTTTATTCATTTCATATAGCGCTACGTTAAATGAGAATTTATCTTCAACGTTGACTTCATCTTGGTTTCATTTAATTCCATTATGGGCGTAATTGATCGAGATCACTTCATTATTATTTTAAATATGTTCAGGTACCTGGGTTCATTCTCATCAACACTTATGCCCATCGACTCTTCTCTAGTCGATAAATCCTCGACTGGACCATTCTTATTATTTGCTCCTTTTTTTCGAGGATTTTTATCTTTGGAACCCAATGAACAACCGCGCTTCTATTGTGGCTTAGGCTCGATAATATTTCGTGTTTGTTCTGCAGAAACATCGACAGGAGCATTAACAGCTGCAATATGTGACTTAGTCATTCTCTTTGGGTTAGTAAAATTGTCTGACAATTTGTTCGCTAAACTTTGTAAAGGAATTATCTTGTGAACTTCTAGTTCGCATTCTTTCGTTTGATTTAATGACAGTTCATTCCAACTAATATTCCTTTCAAGCTGTTTCTTTTCTTCCTCTAACGTCGAAAAATTTGTTTCATCGAATTGATAGTCGGCAAATCTGCCCGTGAACAAATCTGATGTTAAGTGTTCTAAATATTTTATTATCGATGGAGATTCAAATCCGATATATATTCCCAACCTCCTTTGAAGTGCCATCTTTGTGCGTTGTGGTGGCGCAATTGAAAATATACCGCACATCCAAAAATTATTATATGGAAAATATCTGCTTCCTGGCCATAAACCATTTTGCAATGAAGATATGTCATTATAATATAGTTTGTCCCCAACAAGTCGATGGAAGTTTCGACTTCATCAGTAATGGCATTGCAATCAATTGCAGGCGTTTAATCAACGACTCTGCAAGATCGTTTTATGTATGATCATGTGGCACACGATGCTCAATATCAATATCGACAGACATACAATAATCATTAAATGCCTTGGAAGTAAATTCACCATTATTATCAATGCGTATTTTCTTTATCGGATAATCTAGAAAATGTGCTCTTAATCGAATCAACTGAGCAAGTAGTCTCGCAAATGTCATGTACCTCGTAGATACGAAACTTAAAATGGACCACCTACTTGATGCATCAATTAATACCATAAAAATATTAAATGTGTCATGAACATGCTTCAACTCAAATCTGAGGTAGAATTCGCTGGAGACGAAGAAGATGATGTTGAAAGTGATGTGCGTTCAACCAAGCTTGGGAAGAAAAGCTTAAAGGAATTAATGGTGGATTGGGCTGAAGAGAGATATGTGTGATTGGTTCTTGGGTTTTGGTTTTGGGCCGAGAATATAATCTATAATATGAGTAAAATTAATATTGGGAGTATTATGTTAAATGTTCGCAATTAGTGTTATTATATTACGAAAATTGTATGAACGTGAAATTAAACTTATCTTCTTCTTCCCTATCGATGAATCTTCTTCTTCTTCCCCCAATCCAATCTGTTGTTCTCTTCTCATCTCTAAATCCTTGAATATGCATATAAGAAAAACCAAAAACAAATCAGTCGATAAAATGGTTCACATGATGGATGTATCAGCCCACAAATATCACTATATATACGCTCCAAAATACAATAAATTCATTCTTTATTTCCATTGGTGATTTCCGAATAATTATCTTCCCTTTAGAGCAAGAAGCACATGAAAATTCATTATATTGGAGAATCTTCTTGTTTCTCATTAAATGCTCACATGAATTAATTATTGTCCACGTCATAATTGAACTGGGATGGTCCAACCGATCATGAGCATTAAATGTACAGTCATCGATAACCTTTTGGTTTACGATAGCGTATGATTTAATCTTTCTAAGATGTGTATTGTATAACCAAAAGTCAAATGAAGGTATTTCAACGACTGTTTTATCATTCGAAATCATCTTGTGATATGCAAGTATTCAACATTTCCCTTTCCTACAGTCTCAACATGATATCCGTTATCCCGAATAGCTTTAAAGCTTAATCAATTTCTTTGAGACTTAGAAAAAATATAAGGCATTTTCAATAATCAGCCTTGTTCCTTTGAGCAGTAAAACGTTAGCTCTTCTGGAGCATTCAATTATTTTTGTACTACCTGACATTGTGATAACACTTTCTTCTTTCATATGATGATGATCAAAATATTTCTTATTTTATAGAATTATATGAGTCGTTGCAAAGTCTGCAAGATATAATTCTCCATTGCACATGCTTGTATCAATTGTATGAATATCCTTACTAATAAACACATAATAACCATTATTATTGATAACAAAACGACCCAAACATAAAACGAACTTAAAACAATAATACATATTAAACACAAAAATTAAACCATATGACAATAACATGTTAGCCATCTTGTGGTCTCCCAATTCTTCTCCTACTTTGTCCCCCACAGGGAATTTGATCTTTTGGTGTAGCGCCGAGGCGATCGCTGTGAAGGAGGTTAATGCGGGTCTTCCAAGGATAATGTTGTATGGACTCGAGCCATTAATGACCATGGAGGGCGCGATCCGGGTCTTTCTCAATGTCCCCTCCCCGAGGCTCAGCGGAAGGTGTAAAATCCGCACTGCCTCGACACAGTGTCCTGTAAAACCGAAGAGAGCGGTTTCCACTCTGTCCATGGGGTAAGATCCCAAGTCCATTTGGTCGAGCACCCTTTTGTAGATTATGTTGACGGAGCTTCCGTTGTCTACGAAGACTCTCCCGACGTCATGATTAGCAATTTCGGCCCTAATCACTAAGGAGTCCTCATGGGAGTCCTCCCCTCCGTGGAAATCCTCTGGCCCAAAGCTGATCACGGGTCCTGATCGTTTACCCCCTGATTTAATCTCGTAGTCCTCATGGATTTTGGCCTTCCTCGCTCTGTTAGAATCACCTTCAGTGGGTCCTCCCGAGATTATGTCTGCCGAGGTGGTACTTTCCGTTCGAGAGATCTTCGCTGCTCCCTATTGTCCTGGGTGATTGAGGGTGCTAAGATGTCTGATGATCGGGCTATCACAGAGGTGAATGCTATGTTACCCTCGTCGAAGACTGAGACAAAGCTAAAACAAGATGTTCCTTCGCAGCATAATCTGAATGGGTCCGACCAGAGACTAATTTAACTAAAATTAACACGGATGGGGCTATTCATAAAGCGAGAGGATCTTCATCAATAGGTCTCATCGCGAGGGACTCGTCTGGTCACTGTATGGGTTGGCGTACAAAGGTGCTAGCTGGACACTATTCTCCGTAGGCTATTGAATCTATACCCATTCGAGAAGCTATAATATTTTCAATTCATAGACGATGAACTCGTATCTATATAGAGAGTGACTGTCAGAGTGTTATCGCCAAACTACAACAAGCATCGACGAGGTCTTCGGAGATTGGAAGTATTCTATTTGATTGTTATTTCTTTAGCCGTTCGTTCGCATGTGTTCGATTCAGTTACGCCCGTAGAAGAGCAAATGTCGTCGCTCATTATTTAGCCAAACACCTTGGGTATGATGGGGAGGGTTCTACCCCACCTACACAAGAAATGGCAATAATCGTTGCTGATATTTAATAAAAGTTATGCGTATGAGATCAAAAAAAAAAAGAATCACCTCCAGTGGGTCCTCCCGAGATTATGTTAATCTGCGGAGGTGGTACATTTCGTTCGAGAGATCTTCGCTGCTCCCTATTGTCCTGGTGCCGGCGCGTACCATCTTCATTCGGTCTGGGACCCCTTCTTTCCTCTCTCTCAGGCGTTCTCCTTGGTCTGTCCTTATGGTCGGGGGCCTGATGTTCTGGTCGGGTGTTGGAGCGATTCCCGATCCCGAGATCGAGGTTTGGTCCCAAATCCACCGAATCCGTTTTCCCCTCCAGTCAGTTTCGCTCGCGCTTGGGATTTGATGCAATTAGCTTGTCCAGCTCCCGACCTAATTGGAAGCATCATTTCGTCGAATACCGATTCGATCCGAGCTCTCTTATGTCCGTATTCGTGATGGTAGTTGCAGTAGGTGTCTGATATCGGCTTTCTAGGGTTCTTGTCGATATAAGGAGGCCTGCGAAGGAAGTCGTACTAATCGTATATTTCCAGTGCCCGAACCTTGTTGACCCGTATCCTAGGGTAGTTTGCCCGAGGCATGGTTGGGGCCGGTAGGGGACGATCATCTCTTCGAGCTAGAGGCCTGTTCCCCTGATCTCTTGGCGGACTTCTTTTCCGATCTTGCGGAGGGTTTTCCGCTTTTTATACTTAGGCTCTCTGGCATGGGATTCTTCCATTCGAACATACTTCTCCACCCGGGCCACCAATTCCTCCACTGTCGTCGGGTACTTCTTTGCTAAGGACCTGAACAACTCCCCGTCTCGGAGGCCATGGTGAAATGCCCCAATGAACAATTTGGGTGCAGTGTTGGGCACCTCCATCTTTATTTGGTTGAAGCGCCAGAGGTAGTCTCGCAAGCTTTCTTCCTCGACCTGCCTTATATTCAGTAGCTTTACGGCTGAGGAGGGGCGCCTCCGGCTGCTCGAGAAATGCTTCAGGAAGTGGATAGTGGGGTCTTGGAAACTTTTAATCTGTTCTGGAGGTAATAGTGCGAACCATTGCTGGGCTCCCTTGGTTAGCGTCGTGACAAAAAGGCGACATTTGACGGCGTCGCTTAGCTGATATAATGCCGCGTTTCCTTCGAAAGCGGCGAGGTGGTCCTCGGGAGGCCCAATTCCGTCGTATTTCCCCATTTCGAAGGTGCGGAAGTGTCCCGGTATGGGGGCTGCCAGCACGTCAAGCGAAAATGGCGATGCTCGGGGAACTAATGGCGCTTCTGGTGGGTTCGCTAAGTCCTTGAGTTTGCGGATCTCCTCCTCAGGTCTTCTAGTTCAGCTGCTCGTTGTTCTGCACGTCTCCTTTTATTCTCGCGTACCTCCCTAAATTCTGATGCTAATGTTCGATTTTCGTCTACTTGCTCGACTGTGTTAGATTGAGCGTCATGTTCTCCGCTTGGCCCGGGCTGCCGATTCTTTTCTTCAGTTAGCCCAGGCTGGCGATTCTCCCTTCCATTCGGTGCAGGCTGATGGTTTTCCCTTCTATTGGGCCTAGGTTGGCGGTTTTCTCGATTCCTTTCCGCCATGAGTATTCCTACGTCGGCTCCCATCCTCCTCATTTCTTGCATTGTTGCAGCCATCATGACAATGAGGTCGGATAGGGCCAGCTCGTTACCATGGGGCGGTGCTTGATTGTTTTCGACAGTCACCACACTGAATTTCTACTAGAGAAAAACTATAGTTTTCCCACAGAAGGCGCCAACTTGATGCCGTCGAAATTTGACCTACCGCGAAAACGAACTAACGAGCTTCTTCCCACCTGACTTCTGCCGTGCGTCTTGGTTGAAAACTATCGGACAAGGTGAATTTTGGGGGGTCGTTTGCCCTCTTGCCTTAGTCAAGAGGGTAGTTCCGTTTTAAGGTATCGTGATGAAAGAAAAGAGTGCAGCGTAAAAATGGCAGAGTAACGGTGATAATCTGAGTACCCCATTATGGGACTTTCTAATGGTATTTATAGCGTTGTAGGAGACACACCCAGCCCTTGACGGTTATTCCCCACGTTAGGAATCTCTCGGCGGTTTCTTCCATATTGGGTGCATTCTGACCCGTCGACCAGAGGTTTCCTCCATGTCCTGGCGACTGCGTTCGCGAAATAGGCGGAGACCACGATCTAATATCGCTGGGCATTTCTCTTCGGGAGTTTATATGGGGTAGCTCCCTTCGGGTGCTTCCTGTGCGTAGCCTCCCCTTAGAGCTTCGAGCTTTTTTCGCATGGGCAGGCTCTCAGGTCTTCGAGGAATTTATTGATCGAAATACCCCGAGGGGAGTTCTGCCCGACCTCAGATCGGTCAGTGGGAGGGGAGTTTTCTCTGTCGGGCGTTTTGGCGAGTGGAACGGAGGTGTCTGAGTTGGTTACGGCCGGTTGGGTATTTTGCCGCGTTAGGGGTGAAAACCGGGGGTAACAACAGGCAATATCCTAATTGGGCAATAATTGATCCACAAATCTTTCTCCTCCTGTTAACAAATGGCGTATTCAATAATTTAGTGAGATGTGGGTATAAATTAACAAAAACATATGAAAGATAAGATCTTTTATATAGTAATGTTTATACGGGTTCCATAAATTTAAAAAGTTTATAAAACAATCACGTATGACTATGTATCCTAAAATTTCTTTATTTAATTAAAAAATGACACATAAGCAAAATATGTTAATTAGTACTTTTTATTTAATTACAAATTAAAAATAAGCAAAATTTATTAATTGGTACATACAAGGGTACCTGTATTGGGACAGAGGATCTCGTCCGAAAAATATGTGAGTTATCTCTTGTTTGTGTTCCGTATTTGTTTTTCTGTATTATTTTATCATGTTTGATTTACACTAAATTCATTATTTTTTATTGTGACAGTTACACATAATTCATGGGAAAATCTACTAACAGTTGATAAATTTTTTTCAAAAGAAGAGGGCAAGTGAAGAATTATCTACTCCGATAATCGAACGTCAACGCCGATATCAAATGACGATGATCGTTCGACCCAAATTCCTCCTAAAAGATTCAAACATACAGAAATTGAAGATATTGATCTCAATTCTTTAGAGCGTGATCCGGGACTACGGCGGCAAATTTGGGAATATAATCCTAACCAACAAGAAGAGGTACGTTGAGCTTATTTGAACCTAAAGGCATTAATAGTATATATTGAACGAGAATTTGCTAGAAGTGTGAGCATGGAAACCATTATTGAGGACTTCGAAAATCTAAAAGAACGTCGAATTCCTTTTAGTTAGAAAGTTTTATTTCTTATGCTTAATCATTGTCGTTCAAACTATTGTTTTTCTATTGACGATATATGAAATTTAGCTTTGCCTATTATTCTTCACGCCCCCCCACCCACCCCGAGTATATAGTTCTGTAGAATATACCAAATAGCATATATGCGTAACATGTATGGATCTGTTCGAGAATATATTTCGAAAGCTCGTAGTAGACTCACTAAACTAAACCAGATCTTGTTAGTTCTCTTGCGTTTGTTCAAAGTGTCATACACTAGTACAGAATACGTTATAGGCGACGGCACTATAGGCGACGGTTCCTTAAAAACCGTCGCCTAAGGGCTTTTTGGTAATATTCTTAAAATAATTAAGACTATAGGCGACGGTTGTTTGCTAACAACCGTCCCCTATAGTATGTGTACACTATAGGCGCGGTTGTTCCGAGAAACCGTCCCCTATACTTACACTTTAGGCGACGGTTGTTACAAACAACCGTCACCTGTCTACAATATTATAGGCGACGGTTGTTGCATGGAGGCTTACTTTATATTTTTTGTATCTTAATGCGCGGCGATTCCTCCAAGCTTTCTTGCTCTCGCTCTGCCTCGTCCACCACCACTGTACCTCGGCGACCACACAACGTTCGATTTTGACTTTTCCTCCTCAGATCTAGAAGCTTCATAGCCCGAGTAAAAAGCCTTCGCTCCAATAATTTTTTGATTGCACAAAGAAGAAGGGAAATTAGACGAGCCGACGCATTTTCCTCTCCAGTGAGAAGGAACCGGCGACAGTCCCTCGTCGGAGAAGCTTCCCCTCTCCGGCCAGATTCCGGTGTCTAGAACTCTGATGATGACGTCACCGGCGTACTCAGAGTTCGGCCAAAGTCCGAACGAATCGGTAAACCCTAAGAACAGAGGCGTGTGGGTGGTGTGAAGGTGCCTCACAACATCGGGCACGAAGGAGAGTACGCCGCTCTTCGGAGCGCCGCCGCGTCGGAGGTAGAAAGCCTGATGGAGAAGCCCCTCACTGTGCGGTGGTAGGTGTAGAGCAGCTTCGCCGACAGCAGCATCACTGCAGCAATATGCAGGTTGAGATCTAGTATGATCGTAGCTCCCTTCTTCTATTGATATCATTGATTTAGCTTATCGGAGATTTACATTCATTTATATTTAGTTTAAATCCTCTAAAAATATTAGGTTCAAGGATATTTGTGTGCCTATGTTTCTGATTTTACTTTGCTGTGAAACTTGCATGGTTTGTGTTGATCTCAAGTTAGTCTAGTGAGAAGATGATGGTTTGCTCTCGAAACCAAAGGTGCCAGTGAACTTTTGAATCGGCTTTGAAACTGTTTGACGAATGTCAAAACCTGAAGGCTGTGGAGTTGATGATATTATGGTACACGTTTGAAGGTATTCAAAATTTGGTCGTATAGATTGTGGTCCCTAGCTAAGCCTATTGGAGGTTATGGGGTTAATGTGTTGTAGGGTTTAGGGGATGCTCAAATAATCGATGAAGCATTTCAGGTGCTTGAGTCTGTGGAGAAAGTTACTGCTTATGGAAGTCCACGGGTATCTGCAGCACTTATTTGCAGCCTCTAGAATGTTATAATTGAATTAGGTTTGATTTCCACCCATAATGCCAATATGCTTGCGTCGTTGTTGCTATATTTTATTCTGTTTCTATTGAGCATCAATGCTCTCTCTTTTTCATTTATAAATCTAATGAGCTTCTCTATCGTCCTATAAGTATATCCACTTTCTATGCCTTGGCTTGCTGGCGTCACTTCCCTTGGTTTTTATGATCTAGTGCAGGGGATCTACGCCGTGCTAATGGACTTCTTGCTAGATATGGTTATGTGCTTCAAGAAGGTGGAACTCCATCTATCCTAACTGTTGAAGTAGCTAGAAGAACAAACTGGAGTGGAGTCAACATGTGTAACGAGGAGGAACAAACATGATGTTGAAGAAGCTATATTCATGGTAGGTTTAATTTTTGCATCTCTATTTTTCTTTAAGAAATGCTGTTCTATCTCGTCTTAAGACGTTTATATTTTTTATATCATTTTATAGGTCAGGGCACTCGTTCAATTAACTAGGAGACATGAAAGGTGGTTCAAGAAAAAGATGATGTAAAAGGCTTCCTACGTTTATACCTTTTTAATAGTTAACGATGTATTTTTAAATTTTAATAGTTCGAACTTTGTTATATTGTTAAACTATTGAATTGAAATGATTCATGAAATGTGTTTTATTGAATTGTCCGGTCCAAAATTTATAATTCCAGGTATATTGAGATATAGAAAAAATAAATAAAAATATAAAATAAAAGTGTAAGATTAGGCGACGGTTGTTGACAACAACCGTCACTAGTAAGGTAGTATAGGCGACGGTTGTTGTTAACAACCGTCCCCTATAATCTTGAATGTGGGCTTTACGCGACGGTTGTTAGTTAACAAACGTCGCGTATTGTTGGCTTTACACAATGATTAACAACCGTCGCGCAAAATCTGGACTATACGCGACTATGCCGTCGGCGACGCTAAGAAACTGTCGCCTACTGTGAATAACGACCGTCGCCTATTAGCTATTATGTACTAGTGATACTCCTCTCCTCTCCACTTTCCATGGCTTACTGTTATTTCTATGCAAAGGTTTGATTCTGGGTTGTTTGTACATATTATAGTGCATATTGATATCTTTGTTATGAACGAAATTGCTTAAATCTTTTTTGCCTAGTTGTTATTCATTCGATTTACTTGAACAGAATATGTGGCGCCGACGCCGAAGAAAACTATAACTTATAAAGGATGTATATTATCCAAATGACAATAATCTTGTATTAAAAAATAATTAACCTGTTAGAGTAGAATGCCTAGTGTTCCAACTTAATTGGATATTTTTCTACTTGTAAAGATAATTTATTGAAAATTATATCAATTAAAAAAAAGGCATTATTTTTATGAGAAATACTTCATCAGTGATCGACTTGAACTCAAGAACTCAAGTTGGCTGTGTGTGGTTAAGTCGTCGAAGCAAATCCACTGAAGTTGCTGAACTATTTTGAGGCAAACAGAGACTAATGAAATCGTGGATGCTAGCAGCGGTTCTCATTGGCGCGTCTGAGAATGTCGTTAAATCGGCTAAGTCACGCATTATAAATGTCTGTCATAGAATACATATGAAATAGAGTGTGCATGAGGTCACTTTGAGAGGTGTGAAACTTTCGATAGCTTGAGAGTTACGAAAAGTTGTAAACACTGAGATCAAAGAGAGCTGATAGATTTGTAATCTCCACCAGGTGACATCAATAATACTTGGATCCTTGACCCGTGGATGTAGTCTAGATATCACTACCCGAACCACGTAAACTGCTCTTGTTATTGTCTAGTTCAATTTTCTGTTTTCTGATTGCGTGAAGATCGATTGTGCTGTGCGTTAAAGTTCATCTGATTCACTAGTTTACAAGTAATAGATTGATAATCCATACACAACAAGTGGTGCGGTGAGCATGGAGAATCAATCTTGAGAAGATGAGCTCGGCGCGGTTCGACGTTGAAAGAGGAGAAATCCTGAGAATCAATCCATACACAGAACGATTTCAGCTTATGGCGGCTGAAGATGAGAGCACTTCTGACCCAACATGGCGTAATCGAAGCATTGAAGGAGGAGAAATCGATGCCTGCTAAGTTATATGCAGCAGAGAAGAAAGCAATGATTGAAAAAGCTCACAGCGTGATCATCATTTGTTTAGGCGATAAGGTGTTGAGACAAGTAGCGCAGGAGGATTCTACGGCTGGTCTGTGGACGAAGCTGGAGAGCTTATACATGACCAAATCATTGGCAAATAGGCTGTATCTGAAGCAGGCCTTATACTCCTATAGAATGCAAGAGGATAAGCCGATTGAGGAGCAGATTGGTAAGTGGTCGAAGCTAATCTTAGATCTGGAAAATATCGAAGTTGAGATTGCAGATGAGGATCAGGCTGTGCTGCTGCTGAGCTCTCTCCTGAAGAGCCATGATCATTTTAAGGAGACATTGCTTTATGCTCACGAGGAGCTGAGCCTTGGAGACATACTTTCTGCTATTCACTCACGACAGTTGAATAAGCGAACCGAGACCAAGTCTGAGGGTCCTGGTGTAAGCTTAAACGTCAGAGGAAGAACAGAAACCAGGGATGTTAGGAATATGCCCTCGATGCTATACGAGGATTAGATTGTATAGGGCATTAGATTATTTATCGTTCGACCTTTTGTGTAATAGGATATTTTCGTGTGTTTAGAAAGGCATTGTTCGTTTATTGAATATAAGAGTTCTTTACTTAGCATCCGGTAAAGCAATAAATGAACAAATCCAAATGTGTCGAGTTGAGTCACTGTTCTCGATGGGTACGAGAGAGGAAGGCACCAGTGGACTCTTAACCTCGAACATTAAAAGTCCATAAGCCTGAGGCTCCAATTGGGTGCTGGATAATTGATCACGGCTTATTTGTCGATGACCTATCGTGTGCCGATATCCCGCTTGGAAGCGGAGGTCATGACTTGTGATACGAATCGAATCAAGGGATTGACTCGTTTCATGGACACTGACTCATGGGTCGTAAGGTCGAACATGGCTTATTACTCAAGGAGTGTCAATGACCGACGACAACACTATAGTAGTCTACGTGAACCTTAGATCGAAATGGGCTTTGATGGAGTTGACTTCGAAGTCTCGACTGTCACTGTTCCCCTCGACCCGATTTGTTATTGCATGGGTCAGCGGGCCAGATGCAGTCTTGATGACGATTTGTGATTGCCGGGCGCCGAGTACGGATTCACAGTCTCACAAGTAATCGTGATAAGTGTCCTATGAGGACGGCGACGGAAAATTACGAAATCCTTGGCAAAGGTATTAAACTAACTCATGTGAGACATGGAGGGTAGTTTGGTAATTTGCCTCGTCTCCGTTTTATCATAGAATCGAGTTTAGTGAGTTTGGCATAGACCATGGCTCTCACTTGATTGGGACACAACTGAAGGGTTTATACGTAGCACTGTTATCTATAGTGAGGTTCTGGAATAAAGACTGGGTCGAAATTCGCAGTCGAATCGGGTTACGGTCCGGTACTGCGGGATTGGCTAGGTAACTACCGGACGCTTGAATTCCTCCCTTGCCGATTGAGTCGAACCTAGAGTGTCGGGCTTAAAAAGGATCATCAACGTGTAGTGATAAGGAGAGAAAGTGTTTTGGGCCTCAACGGGCCTTGGACCGTTGGGCCACGCCTTAATGGGCCTCGGGCCATTTATTGGATCGGAGTTGGACTTCTAATGAAACTGACTTTAAGACTTGGGCTTGTCCAAGTGCTTAGTGGGCTTGAGGATAAAATTGGATTTCAAGGGTATTTTCGGAATTTGCATATTTGATATAAATAAATATGGAATAAAATATTTAAAATATTATTTATTTAAATTTCAAAATAAATCTAGGATTAAGTTTCGAATTCTATACCATATTTAAATATACTTAGTTTGACTTGGTATTTAAGTAAGTTTTCTAATAATAGCAAGTTTCCCTAAGATTGGATTTGAAATTCAAAAGAGAGTAAGATTTGGCAAAAATCTCTCACACTTTAAGGACTAAGATATCGAAATCCAAGCCTTTAAATAGGCTAAGAATTTCATGCTCCAGATGAAGAAGAAAGCAAGTGATTTTCGAAACCAACAAAAGGCACAAAACACACAGCGAACGCACACTTTTCTTCCACGCGACGGCTCAGTTCTCTCTAGCCATCTTTAGAGAACTGATTCCGTGGTACACTGTGAGTCGGCGTGACGATCTAGTGCCATCCACCACCATCGACGAAGTCTTGAAGAAAAGGACGAGGAGCTGCCTCTCGCTTCAACTAGTGCCATCCCGGAAAATTTTTGTTCCGCACCGTACCCGGAGACGTGGCATCTCCGGGAGACACCGAGTAACCGAACAGTGGTATCAGAGCGGGCGCTCGTGATAGGAATCATAACGTGTTTAAATTGAAACGAGGCGTGTGGGAGACGGTCGAACCGCGTCTTGTTAGGCTGTCCGATGCGTCGTTAGCCAACCCAAGGCCATCCACTCGTGCGGTACGGACCGACGAGGAAGCACGGACCGGACCGGGACCCGCGCGGCGGCGGGATTCGGGCAGCCACAAATTGCGCGTGGGCTGCGAGCGGTGCAGCGACGCTGCAGCCGCGGGATCGGGTGCTTCGAGCAGGCCCAATCCGCCTTGTACTCCGGGACCGGGGCAGCCATGGTGGCTTAGGCACCGGCCCCGGGCAGCGCCGCAACGGGCGGCGGCACCGCAGAGATCGTCCGCGGCTTTGGCCGCGGACTGCAAGACAGCCGCAGCGACTTCGGCTCGGTCGGAACACTGTGGCGGTGATCTCTCCCAGCGAGGCTCCGACACGGAGGGGCTGAGGTGACAAAGGAGTCGCGACAGTGTTCTGCCGCGAGATGAACAAGCGCGCGTTGCGCGCGGCATGTTGTCGCCGGCGGCGCGGCTGTTCCGGCTCAGCCCGGGACTCCCCGCCGGCGGCCTTCTCCGTCGTGGATCTCCGGCGTGTTTTGACGACTGAGCGATTTGATTCGCGGCGGCTTCGTTAAGGTTTCACGCTCAAAGCCTTAACGGGCCTTTTAATGGGCTTGGTCCGTTTGATGCCCAATTTTCATTTCTTTTTTAAAATCACGTAATTGTCAACATGCTCGTTATGAATGTGATTTAAGGCGCACTTGCGGGTTTAGGAATTTGGTTTCCGAGTCATTTGTTAAGGGTCACGTCCCCCCGGGTTGTATTTATTTTATACGGGTTGTTCAGGACTTATGATCCCCTCGTGTTGTAATTTACCGTTTTATTAGATTAGCTTATATACGAACATGAGGGCCCATTTGATGGTAGACAACCCCCCGGCGGTGACAAGGTGGTGGACGTTCGGTGACTTTGAGGCCGTTCGAGTGACGAAGGACGTTTGACGACTTCAAGACCCGTGCGACAACCCGATTTTTTTGGATACGCATGTAATAGGGATAGACTAGAAATAACCCGCTTCTGTTGTCTTGTAGTTTATTTTCCTAGGGTTAATTTACTACCTACGTGCGTGTTTGTTTTTGAAATGATATGCATGTTCAATGTGCTCTTATGTGAGATGGTTTATTCTCCCGTTTGATAAATACTAGGTGGGTAAAGGAGTTGGATTCCTGTCTTCTATCATGCTCGAGATGTCTAGCGTTGGGGAGTTTTGCGATTTGTTCCGAGTAAGTTGGCGTCATATATCCCACCCCAATGTTAGCGTCTCGGGTGCGTCTTGGACGCTGCTCGTCATACCAGTCCGCCCCCCACGAAGCGTATGGCAGCAAGGGTCGGTACATTCTGTGCGATTTGAGCATAAGTTGATAGGTCACACTTAGGCAGTTATACCCAATAAGCAGGGTTAGCCGTGAGGGTTAATGACTGAGACAAAGATAGTTGAAACTCTTATTGGATAAGTTCACGTTTGACGTGACTTCGATAAGATTAGATATGCCAAATAGCGTTAAAGGCTGAGGCGAATCTAGTTGAGTCGGGGACATCAACTGCACTATGAAACTTTCAACGAGGTTTCCGAAACTCTTCTCGGGAGGATAGTGTTTTCGAGAAAAATAGTGGGAGTCAAGCGAAACGAAAAGTCCTTGTTTGCGCTTGATGAATGATAAGATAAACCTAATTAGATCTTTATTTTCTGCAGTTTTACGTTTCTTTCTATTTACTGCGATGACGAACATTATTACTATGCTGCTTGAGAGAAATTGTTTGGTGGGACCAAACTACGTGGACTAGCTCCGTAACCTGATGATAGTCCTAGGTATGGAGTCGTTAACTTATGTCCTCGATTCCCCCGTACCGTAAGTCCCAGGGGCTGATGCGAGTGACGAAGACCGGGATGCGTATGCCAAGTGGCAGATTGACGAGCCAAAGGTCAAGGGCTATATACTTCTTTCCATGAGCAATGAGTTGCAGCGCACTCACTCGAAAATGGAAGTGGGCGCCATTTTGCTTCATTTGAAGGAGCTTTTTGGCGAACATTCCAGGAGTGTTCGCTATTCCCTTATGGGGCAACTATTTCATTGCAAAATGGCTGAGGGTAGCGACGTCGGAGAGCATGTGCTCAAGATGATCGATTGGATCGAAAGACTCGAGGCACTGGACTTTATCACGGATAATGAGCTCCAGAACGATATGATACTTCAGTCGCTCCCACATTCCTTCAATTCGTTCATTGTGAACATTAATCTGAACAAGGCCTAGATGACGTTGACTGGGTTGATGAACCAGTTTTCGGCGGCGCAAACTCAGATGAAGAAGGTGAAAGGAAAGGAAGTTGTTCTTGTCGCGAATGCTAAGACTCGAGGGTCGAGTAGAAAAAAAAAGTCGGACAAGCCCACCAAGCCCAAAGGACGAATTTTGATAGGCAAGGCCAAGAAGAACGTGTTCAAAGGCACCAAGCCGACGGACAAATGCCTTCACTGCAATGAGCTTGGCCATTGAAAGCGCAATTGCCCAAAACTAGCCGCCTCAGGTAAAGAACTTTACGTTCTAGAAACTAATTGTTCTATGACAGTATATTCCGCTTCGTGGATCTTAGACTCGGGAGCTAGTGCTCACATCTGTGTTTCGAACCAGGGTCTGGAACGAAGTAGGAAGCTGGCGGACCGAGAGATCATGATCAACGTAGGAAGCGGACATAGTGTATCGGCGACCCACATTGGATCAGGAACTCTCGTTTTATATACTAGACATAGTTTACTTTGTTTCGATTGTTTAGTTTGCCCAATGGGCTTAAGAATATTGTTTCTATTCCCGTTTTGAGCGGAAACGGTTATGAGTTCCGTTTTAGTAATAATATATGCAATATTTATTTTGGAAATAATTGCGTCGGAAGTGCAAGTTTACTGAATGGATTATATTATCTAAATGTCGAAGATAAACAAAAACTGTGAATGCAATCACCGACAAACGAAAATTGGAGTCGAACTCGAGACTGCTGTGGCATCTTTGACTCGGTCACGCTGGAGAACAGAAGATTCTCGAGTTGGAGAAAATCGACATTATAAAGCCACTTGGGTCTGATCCCTATCCGACTTGCGAATCTTGTATCCTTGGAAAGATGACCAAGTCTCCCTTCACATGGACTTTTGCGAGAGCCGCAGAACTTCTCGGTTTGATCCACACGGATGTTTGCGGACCGTTCGGGGTAGCGGCTCGCACTAACTTCCATTATTTCGTTACCTTCATTGATGATCACTCTCGCTTCTGCAAGGTGTATCTCATGAAGCACAAGTCTGTTACTTTTGAATGGTTAAAAGAGTACAAGGCTTTGGTGGAAAATCAGACTGGAATGAGCATCAAAGCCGTTCGATCAGATCGAGGCGGCGAGTACATGAGCCTCGAGTTTGACGAGTTCTTGAAAAGAACGGGATCATTTCACAGTTGACACCCCCGGAACACCGCAGTTGAACGGTGAGTCCGAACGCAGAAATCAAACTCTGTTGGATAAGGTCGATCTATGCTGAGCTATACAGACCTGCCCATGTCATTGTGGGGTCATACCCTGTTGACAGCGGCACACATTCTGAATAGATGTCTTACAAAGTCTGTCGATCGTATTCCGTATCAGATATGGACAGGACGAAGATCGAGCTTGAATCACATTAGAGTTTGGGGTTGCCCCGCATCGTGAAAAAGCTCAAGACAGATAAACTGGAATCGAAGGCTGTGAAAGGACGTTTTGTCGGGTATCCTGAGGATTCCATGGGATACCAATTTTACTTCCATGACGATAAGAGAATCGTTGAAGCCCTTCAGGCTCACTTTCTCGAAGACGAGTTCGTTCGAGAAAGTGGAGTGGGTCGCGAAGTAACTCTTGGAGAGTCGTCAGAAGCGCTTTCACAGACTCCAGTATCAGATGACACCGTAGAGCAGTCCGAGACGCAACCTGAGTTGCACAGGTCGGTAGAGTATTTCGCCAGCCTGAGAGATACGGGATGGTCCACATCGAACACGAGGTTGCTGCGATGGAAGGGAACGTCGGAGACGATCCCACTACCTATGACCACGCAATCAGGGATAAAGATTCGGAGAAATGGCTTATAGCTATGCAAGTCGAAATGGATTCTATGCACGAAAACAAAATGTGGACTCTAGTAGACCTCCCAGATGGTTTCAGACCCATTGGGTGTAAACGGATCTACAAGATAAGGATTGGATCTGACGAATTGATTGACACATACAAAGCTAGGCTTGTGGCGAAAAGGGTACAGTAAAAAAGAGGGCATTGACTATGAGGAGACTTTTTTGCCTGTCGCTATGATGAAGTCCATTCGAACATTGCTTGCGATAGCTGCGCACTATGACTATGAGATCTGACAGATGGATGTGAAAACTGCGTTCCTAAATGGATACCTCAAGGAGGAAATATATATGGAGCAGCCCAAGGGTTTTACATTGCAAGGAGATGCTCATAAGGTGTGCAAATTGAACAAGTCCATTTATAGACTCAAACAAGCCTCCAGAAGCTGGAATCTTCGGTTCGATGAAATGGTCAAGAGCCACGGATTCTTGAAGAACGAAGAAGAACCTTGCGTCTATAAGAAAAGCAGTGGGAGCAAAATATCTTTCCTCGTATTATATGTGGACGACATCCTTTTGACAGGAAATGATATTGGAATGCTCTCGATGGTGAAAGCGTGGCTTTCGACCGTATTCTCTATGAAAGACTTGGAATGCTCTCGATGGTGAAAGCGTGCCTTTATAGTGATCGAGCGAATCGTATGTTAGGACTCTCCCAGGCCCTTTACTTAGAAAAGTTCCTGAAGCGATATATGGACAACTCTAATAAACGGTTCCTACCTATGCGACATGGGATTCACCTTTCCAAGGCTATGAGCCCTCAACGTGAGTTGGAGCGGAAAGAGATGAATGGAATCCCCTATGCGTCCGCAGTGGGTAGGTTGATGTACGCGATGCTTTGCACGCGACGTAACTTGGCGTACGCTGTGAGCGTAGTCAGTCGGTTTCAGGCTGACCCTGGTAAGGAACATTGGATAGTAGTCAAGACTATCCTCAAGTACCTCAGACGGACTAAGGATATGACGTTGGTCTATTGTAATGGAGAATTGGAAGTGGAAGGGTATACGGATTCGGATTTCCAGTCTGACATGGACGACCGAAAATCCACTTCAGGATTCGTTTTTACGCTCAACGGTGGAGCATTGTCTTAGAAAAGTTCCAACAGAGCACTACTGTAGATTCCACCTGCGAAGCAGAGTATATAGCGGCCTCAGTGGCAGCTAAGGAAGGTGTTTGGATGAGAAAGTTCTTGGAAGAACTTGGCGTCGTTTCTGTAGCAGACAGCCATTGCCATTGTGGTGTGACAATACTGGCGCTATTGCTCAGGCGAAAGAACCGAGATCTCACAGCAGGTCCAAACATATAGAAAGAAAGTACCACGTGTTACGTGGATTCGTTGAGAATGGCTACATAGCGGTGCAAAAGATTGCGACCGTAGAAAACGTGGCCACCCGTTCACCAAGCCTCTATCACAGACAGTGCTGGCTAGACATCTCGAAAAGATGGGTATTAGATATTGCAGCGCATGGCATTGAGTGCAAGTGGGAGATTATTAGGAATATCCCATCGAAGGCTATACGGGGATTAGATTCAATAGGGCATTAGATTATTTACCATTCGACCTTTTGTGTAATAGGATATTTTCGTGTGTTTAATGAAAAGCATTATTCGTTTATTGACTATAAGAGTTCTTTACTTAGCATCAGGTAAAGCAATAAATGAACAAATCCAAATGTGTCGTGTTGAGTCACTGTTCTCGATGGATACGAGAGAGGAAAGCACCATTGGACTCTTAACCTCGAACATTAAAAGTCCGTAAGCCTGAGGCTCCAGTTGGGTGCTGGATAACCGATGACGGCTTATTTGTCGATGACCTATCGGGTGCCGATATCCCGCTTGGAAGCGGAGGTCATGACATGTGATACGAATCGAATCAAGGGATTGACTCGTTTCATCGACACTGACTCACGAGTCGTACGGTCGAACATGGCTTATTACTCAAGGAGTGTCAATGACCGACGACAACACTATAGTAGTCTACGTGAACCTTAGACCGAAATGGGCTTTGATGGAGTTGACTTCGAAGTCTCGACTGTCACTGTTCCCCTCGACCCGATTTGTTATTGCATGGGTCAGCGGCCAGATGCGGTCTTGATGACGATTTGTGATTGCCGGGCTTAGACCGCCGAGTACGGATTCACAGTCTCGCAAGTAATCGAGATAAGTGTCCTATGAGGATGGCGACGGGAAATTACGAAATCCTTGGCCAAGGTATTGAACTAACTCATGTGAGACATGGAAGATAGTTTGGTAATTTGCCTCGTCTCCATTTTATCATAGAATCGAGTTTAGTGAGTTTTGCATAGACCATGGCTCTCACTTGATTGGGACACAGCGAAAGGGTAAATACGTAGCACTGTTATCTATAGTGAGGTTCTAGAATAAAGACTGGGTCGAAATTTGCACTCGAATCGGGTTACGGTCCGGTACTGCGGGATTGGCTAGGTAACTACCGGACTCTTGGATTCCTCCCTTGCCGATTGAGTCGAACCTAGAGTGTCGGGCTTAAAAAGGATCATCAACGTGTACTGATAAAGAGAGAAAGTGTTTTGGGCCTTAACGGGCCTTGGACCGTTGGGCCACGCCTTAATGGGCCTCCGACCATTTATTGGATCGGAGTTGGACTTCTTATGAAACTGACTTTAAGACTTGGGCTTGAAGTTCTTAATGGGCTTGAGGATAAAATTGGATTTCACCTTAAGCTAATTTCGAAAAATGCCTTTGAGGGTATTTTCGGAATTTGCATATTTGATATAAATAAATATGGAATAAAATATTTAAAATATTATTTATTTAAATTTCAAAATAAATCTAGGATTAAGTTTCGAATTCCATACCATATTTAAATATACTTAGTTTGACTTGGTATTTAAGTTAGTTTTCTAATAATAGCAAGTTTCCTTAAGTTTGGATTTGGAATTCAAAAGAGAGAAATATTTGGCAAAAATCTCTCACACTTTAAGGACTAGGATATCGAAATCCAAGCCTTTTTAAATAGGCTAAGAATTTCGTGCTCCAGATGAAGAAGAAAGCAAGTGATTTTCGAAATCAACAAAAGGCACAAAACACACACCGAACGCACACACTTTTCTCCCACGCGACGGTTCGGTTCTCTCTAGCCATCTTTGGAGAACTGATTTCGTGGTACACTGCGAAGTCTTGAAGGAAAGGACGATGAGCTGCCACTCGCTTCAACTGGTAATTCTCTACGGGTTTGACCCGCCGTATTACATGTCTATGTGTTACTATTCTGATCCGAGCAACGAGGGCAATCGGGGAACCCGGAAAATTTTTGTTCCGCACCGTACCCGGGGACATGGCGTCTCCGGGAGACACCGGGTAACCCAACAAGGGAATACAAGTAGAAATGGGGAAAAGGAAGGTCAAAATCTAAGGGAAAATTGAAATGTTATCGTTGTCACGAGGAAGGTCATCTAAGGCGAAATTGTCCACTGAGAAACAAAGGTCATCAATCAAGGGCATCAGACCATGGAGAAGCCTCAGCTGTTGTAGAAGGGTACGTTCTGCAGATGTTTTGAACGTAACAGATACAAATAAACACAATGAGTGGATTATGGACTCAGGCTGTTCCTTCCATATGACCTCAAACAGATCGTGGCTGAGGGATTACAAAAAGCTAGATGGAGGCAGAGTATATTGGGAAATGATGCACCGTTCTTGATTCGAGGTCTGGAAACAGTGAAAATTAAACTGCATACTGATAGTTTGTTTGTACTGAAGGATGTAAGGTATATTCCTGACCTGAAAAGAAACGTAATCTCTGTGGTAATGTTGGATGATCTCGGCTACAACATAGATACTAAAGGTGGACAGATGAGAGTTCTGAAGGGGTTGATGTTGATAATGAAAGGCATAAAGACAAATGGTGATTCATTATTGGGTTCGACAACCACTGAATCTGTACTACTTGCGATAGGTGATGATGATGCAACAGTCTTGTGGCACAGGAGGTTAGGCCACGTGAGTGAAAGGGGTTCGTAGGAACTGGTGAAACAAGGCCTGTTGGAAAAGGGTAAAGTTAAGAGGCTGAAATTCTGTGAAACGTGTGTGTTCGGAAAAGCTCATAAGGTGAGGTTTGAAACAGGGAAACACACTACTCTCGAGCCTCTGGGTTATCTGCATTCAGATTTATGGGGGCCTGCCTCAGTCATGTCACATGGAGGGGCAAGCTACTTCATGACAATTATAGATGATTTCTCAAGAAAAGTGTGGACTTTCACACTGAAGACAAAGGATCAGGCCTTAGAGAAGTTCAAAATTTGGAAAAGGATGATAGAGCTTCAGACAAGGAAGAAGGTCAAGGCATTGAGGACTGATAACGGGCTCGAGTTTTGTTCTAGTGAGTTTTAACAGTTTCTGTGAGCAACAAGGATTTAAGAGAGATCGAACAGTCCCCTATAATCCCCAACTAAATGGGCTTGCTGAGAGAATGAATCGGACCTTGCTTGAGAGAACAAGGTGTCTGCTATTAAGTGCAGGTCTGCCTAAGGCGTTTTGGGCAGAGACATTAGCCACAGCAACATACCTAGTAAATAGGTGTCCCTCAGTGGCAATAGGCTGCAAAACTCCTGAACTGGGCAGGAACAAGGCCGAGCTTACAGCACTTAAAAGTATTTAGTTGTCTAGCATATGCACATGTAAAAGGGGATAAGTTGGGACCAAGAGCAATCAAATCCATCTTCGTTGGATATCCTGAAGAGGTGAAAGGGTATAAACTTTGGAGCTTAGAACCTGGGGCAAATAAGTGTTTCCTAAGCAGAGATGTTGTGTTCACTAAAGATGTAATGGCGAATATTGAGAAGCCCTCAAGGAAGGAAAATTCATACATAAGTGGCTCAGATTTCCTAAGTAAAGTGCAGCTTGAGGTGGAGCCAGTTAAGGGAAACCTTAGATCTGTTGATGAGCTTACTGAAGAGTAAATCACGAAACAGATGGAATGGCTGAACAAGAACCAAATCAAGCAGCTGAAAATCTGGAACTGGGAAATTTGGGAGCTGACTCGAGAAACGAAGATACCAGAATTGAACCAGATTATATGTTAACCAGAGATCGATCGAGGAGAGAAGTCAGGGCACCCAAGCGATACGGCCAAGCTGATATAATTGCTTTTGCATTTTCAATGGCTGAAGAGGCAGTAAAGGCTCGGGACAGCGATCTGTGGAGGTCGGCCATGGATGATGAAATGGCTTCTCTGATTAAAAATCGAACTTGGGAGCTGGTTGAAAAGCTTGAGGGTCAGAAAATAGTCACATGACAGTGGATTTTCAAGCAGAAACAAGAGGAAAATGGAAAATCAGATACAAGGCTTGACTAGTTGCGAGAGGTTTCAGTCAGCGCGAAGGGATCGATTACAACGAGGTGTTTTCTCCAGTGGTAAAGCAGAGGTCGATCAGGCTTATACTTTCACTAGTAGCCCAACATAATCTTGAGTTGGAACAGCTTGATGTAAGAACATCTTTTCTGTATGGCAGCCTTGATGAGACAATTTTCATGTCTCAACCAGAAGGTTACCAAGACACGAGAGGAAAGGAGCGCGTCTGCTTATTGAGAAGATCGTTCTATGGATTAAAACAGAGCCCAAGATAGTGGAACAAGAGGTTTGATCAATTTATGACAGAGAATCAGTTTACAAGGAGCTCGTATGATCCGTGCATTTATCTGAAAGACTACTCTAATAACAGAATATGTTATTTGCTTCTATATGTCGATGACATGTTGCTGGCATGTGAAAGCAGGGAAGAAATTAACATCGTTAAGGAGAAACTCAAGTCTGAGTTTGAGATGAAGGATCTCGGATCGGCTAAGATGATTCTAGGAATGGAAATTGATCAAAATAGAGCCGAGGGTTATCTGAAGAATCAGAGGAGCTACCTAACCTCGGTGCTTGAACGTTTTGAAATGAGCAGGTCAAAGGCATTGGGTGTTCCATTTGCAGCTCATTTTAATGGATTAATCTTTAGTTCAATAGTTGAATTAAAATATTACCTAATTTGATTATTAAAATTAAAGGAATAAGATAGTCAATATGATTGATTATTGGGGATTCACATAATTAGTGGTTGTTTAAAAAGTTGGACTTTAAAATAAAGTTGAATCTTAAATGGGCTAATTTAAATAAATTAAGCCCAACATGAGAAAGAAAATAAGTTTCTTTATTGCATGTCTTGGACCAAGAAAGAAACATTTTTTTGGCCTTGCATATATATGTTTTAATTATGAATTTAAACAAATGAGTTAATGGACTTAATGGAGATTAATTCCATATTATATGAGAAGAGAGGAAACGTTTCTATTTCTTTGGTAAGTACCATTTACCTCATGCCGTTTTCTTTGAATAAAGAGAAATTAATTCTCTATGAAAATTGGATGATGGAGAACGGTTTTAACAAGACATTAAGATGTCAATATGTATAAAAACACATATGGTGAGATGATAGTCGATTATTCCAACGAGAGAAAAACTTTCATATGATAATGCATATACCACTCATTTGATGTGTGCGCTCAAGAAAGAAGATTTCTTTGCTATTCCTTCCAATTAGTTCAAAGGCTCGGGTGTTTTCTACTAGCGAAGATATCATTCTGGCGTCGTAATCCAAAGGCGGACTCAATTAGAGGGGAGGCATTTGAATCCCTGCGGCGAGTGTACAGACGGCAACGTCTACGACGAACTTACGAAGACGATGTTCGCCACTAACCGGGAATTGATTCCCTCTCCGTCATCGCCAAAAGAAGCTAAGGAATAGGTATATATTAAACCCTAACAAAGCAACATAATGCACACACCATATCGGTTTATGTCAATCACTTTAGACAATGCTAGTGCTAACGATGCAGCGATAGACTTTCTCCGACATCGTCTAAGGTTATCCTTAAACGGTCGGCTACTTCATGTAAGGTGCCGCTTTGTCACGTAATTAAGTTATGTGTCAAGTGCACCTTCGACGACGTTTTAGGTAGTACAATAGAAAAATTCAAGTTCATACGGAAAAAATTACGAGAGCAGCGTCTAGGGTAGTCGTGGAAGCAAACGGTCCTTGCGAGCGGTCATTCCTAGTCATTCCTATAAGAAGTTCCCCCTACCGGTTCCGACCCGATGGAACTGCTTATATGACCTCCTTAGCACTTTTTTGCGCTGTAAGGATTTGGTCACGACATATTGGTTTAGTGCGGTCGGTGTCGATTCCCAAGCTGTGGTAACGGATACCGATTGGGATATTCTGGAAGTATGCTTTACTTGAAGAATTCAAGGTGGCAACGGAGGTATTTTCCAGCGTTCATTATCCCATGTCGCCGAAATTTATTCCGAGCCTTTTTGGCATGTGCTATAAATTTCTTGAATATCGAACAAACCCGTACTTGTGTAATTTTATCGAAGGTATGGAACTTAAGTTCAGGAAATATTGGAAAATATCCCAATATTCCACGGCTTAACGGCTTTGCTCGACCCTAGCTGTGGTATGGATACTTTCGATATTTTTTTCGAGCATTACTATAACTTTCTTGGAGAAAATGTTGACGATTAGAAGGAGTCAATTATGCGTTCTCTCCAAGAACGTTTTTCTTTTTATGGATCTCAGGAGCAAGGAACAGGTGTTGAGGCGACGACTCACGTGACCGAAATTTCGAGTGGGAGTAGCTTGCGCGGTACGAGAGGAATCTTGCGCAAACTGAAGATGCAAAAAGAGTAGAGCGCCCTCATCATCTAGAAATAACTCAAAATTCAACTCTATTTGAGTCATAACTTCCAAATGCCCAAAGACTTCGATGTTGTGGTGGAAGATGAATGCTAAGCTTTACCCGACTTCGGGTCGAATCATTGGAGATCGACGGACGAGTCTTAATCCGACTTCACTTGCGATACTGACTCTATTGAAGGATTGATTTTCGGCCAAAGTGACGAATAGGAAGGAGAATGCAGTCGACGAATTTCAAGCATCAAGCTCCGACTCTGACGAAGAAGCGAGCAAAATAGTATTAATTAATCACGATGTAGCGTAGCCGTATATTTTTCAAAGTTTAGTTTTTTTTTCTTTTAAATGTATTTTATTTCTTTTCAATGTTTTTGTTTTCTTTTCAATGTATTTTTTCTTTCCAATGTATTTTTTCTTTTTTATGTACTTTTTTCTTTTCAATGTATTTTTTCTTTCCAATGTATTTTCTTATTTCGTATTTTTATAAGTTTATAAATAAAAATTTCGGAATTTTATAACTTATCTTATAGTTATAAAAAATAAAAATACAAAAGAATAAAAAAATCGATTCGAACTGCCCCAGAACCGCGCGGACCCCGCGAACCGGAACCGCCCCGCGAACCGTCTGCCCACATCTATAATACATTCTACATTTCTACATTCTTATTGTAGGCCTTTATAGAAAGAGTCCAGTGGTACGGGCATTCAACTATGCGCAGGTAAATAACAAAGTAATCCACAATTGGCATGCTTTGTCTGACAATGAGATGATAACAATTTGGATATAACAATATTTACCGATCTAATGTGGTGTGCGAGCGTCCGTCCACTAAGATATTATTCTAAGTATGAAATCAACTCCCATTTTTTTATATTTATTTATTCTTGAAATTAATATTGTGAAAGTAACGTTGTTGGATTCCATCCAATCTTACCAACAACAACGTAATCTAATTGATATCTGCTAACGTGTTGTCATATTAGTTTCTTCTCGATCGTCGTCTCCACTCAGACAAATAGCATTGTATGACGCGACATTTATATTCCAATATTATGTTCTTCCTTGAGGACGTTTCGTCTTCTAATTCGTTTTTGCTACCAATCATATGATTATTCTCCTCGACATGTTAATGCTGGACAGTGATTGTGTTGAGAAATAAAGTCACATCTCTTCAGCAATTGAGCAAGATCAGCTGCTGACCGTGAAGAATCGACTTCAGCTGAATTAATTCATTCAAATAACGGTTAGTTAGTTGATTCGTTGTGAGCCATTAGATGAAATAAAGATGCATCGAACAGCTGGGATTTAATTCAGCATACTTATAGAAGCGTGCCACGCTTTTATAAGTACAAAGAGGCTCGCTGTACAAGATCCATAAGCAGAAGCAAAAACTGCTGTTGTTCTTATAAATATCAGAACTTTGAGTTCAAGTAGCAGTCCTTGAGCGATTGTAGCTTTCTGTAGAGAGAGATTTAGCGTGTGATGTAAACTAGAAAGTTGGATAGGAAGTATCAATCTTGTAATTCCTTCTTTCGGTTTGGAATAAAACGCTCTAGTTGGTCCGTGGAGTAGGCCAAAACTCGAGGCCGAACCACTTTATATCATTTTCTGTTATTCGTTGAATTTTGATTTGATCACGACCAAGAACTCGTTTCTTGATTGAATTCACACATACCCACGAAAGAAGAGTGAATTGCGAACCTAACGGCGCCGATTTCCCAACACGTGGTGCGGCGAGGCGGTGGAATGATACGCGACGAAGATGATGGCACAAGATAGGTTTGAAATGAAGAAATTCAGCGAAGGGGACGGTCTTGGGCTGTGGAAGCTCAAGATGTAGGCTGCGTTGATCCAAGAGGGAAATAGGCTGATTCTGAGCGGTTTTCGAAGGCATGGAATATATGTCTTGGAGAGTTGTACGGCGGAGACAACTAGACCTAGGGAAACTAGGGAATGTGATGGCTTGAATGTTGCCCAGGATAAGCCATGTCGGCCTCATATCGAGGTGAAGAAAGGTTGAGCAAAACCTGAGGTTGAAGCACCAGTTAACTTTGCTGAAATGAGTCTTGATAAGTTAGGCTCGGTTTGTGAGTCGCCTAAGCTCGAGGTGGAGATGGTTTCTTCACGTGAATGGAATACTTGTGAGCCTAGAGGGATGAATTTATGGTGCCTGAAAGTGCTGAAGAGAATGAAGAAACACCTCAAGAATGGGAGCTCGAAGCTGCGATAAAATCAATGAGCGAGAGTGAAGCTGTGACTGAATTTGAAGCTTCGGTGAGCAAAGCTGAGGTCGTGCCTGTTATGAAGACCAAGAAGCTTGAAAGGATAGCTGTAGATGGGCTGGAAAGAAGAGCTCATGGAGCTAGGAAACAAAGAAAGTCATGCGACATGAAGAAATTGGGCTCGACGAACCAAGTCGACTTCAAGTGGGAGATTTCAATCGTGCTTGGAGTTGATAAGGGTTCGCTCGATGCTCGGTGTTGCTAGAGGAGCAGGATGACCAACTGGGCGGGATGTTAATCAAGGTGGAGCCTTTATTGTGGATTTAAGACAAATCAGAGGGTGATTTGTAGATTTCTGAAGCTGAATTGAGAGCTGAAAGGGCTGGTTCTGGTATGGTGTTTGAGCGAGTCTAACTTGCTCGTTTGGTCTGTAAAGTCGAAGCTCGGTGAACGTGTTGAGAGATGTGATTTTAAGGTGGAGATTGTTGATAAATAAAGTCACATTTCTTCAGCAATTGAGCAAGATCAGCTGCTGACTGTGAAGAATCGACTTCAGCTGAATTAGCTCATTCAAATAACGGTTAGTTAGTTGATTCGTTGTGAGCCATCGGATGAAGTAAAGATGCATCGAACGGCTGGGATTTAATTCAGCATACTTATAGAAGCGTGCCACGCTTTTATAAGTAGAAAAAGAGGCTCGATGTACAAGATCCATAAGCAGAAGCAAAAACTGCTGTTGTTCGTATAAATATCAGAAACTTTGAGTTCAAGAAGCAGTCCTTGAGCGATTGTAGCTTTCTGTAGAGAGATATTTAGCATGTGATGTAAACTAGAAAGTTGGAGAGGAAGTATCAATCTTGTAATCCCTTCTTTCGGATAAAATGCTCTAGTTGGTCCGTGGAGTAGAACGAACCACGTTATATCGTTCTCAGTTTTTCTCTGTTATTCGCTGAATTTCGATTCGATCACGATCAAGAACTCGTTTCTTGATTTAATTCACACAAACCCATGAAAGAAGAGTGAATTGCGAACCTAACGGCGCCGATTTCCCAACAGATTGAGAAGGAGGGGTTATTAATCAGACATTATCATACGTTCCATTATTTCAGGTTGTGGCATATTGCATGGTCATGCAGTTGAATGTCCGAAGATATATCTATATTATTATGAACATATTCATTAATTCGTTTAGGTGGGACATGATGATATTCTCAATCAAGTAATTCGCACGAATAACAAGAATATTATAACGAGAGGCATGTGTAAAGCGCAATGGTGTGGTATAACGTAATAGAATGTCTATAATATTGGTAGCAAAGAAAATATTAAAAGGAAATGACTATAAGTAATGAAGTGTAAAATATGCCTAAGAGGGGGAGGGGGGTGAATTAGCCTATAAAGCGTTTCAAAATATTTTCTTTAAGAAGATATTTACAGAGTATGTTATTTCCCAGAAAGCAGTACGAGTACCCAAGTTATCTCCCTAACCCTGTTTCAAAATATCACGTTATTTTAAGAAAGCGTTTCAACGATATCACCTAGTTATTTGCACGCGTTCCGTATTTGTCTCACGGAAAAGTAAATAGCAGAAAGTAAAGTGAGACGGAATTTTTATACAGGTTATATCCCCAACTGGGGTTTAATCATGTCATTGGAGTGTGATCTCCCCAAGAGTTCTAATCAATCACTAGGTATTACCGGTTCTGGTTACAAAATGATTGACCCTTACACAACCGAAGCACTTTGGAAGCTAGACCTCCACCTAGGCTGATGCACGCCAAGTTTCGATCCACCTCGTTAACCCATGAAACCAATTCCCCGACTGGATGCAGCTTGCTACCGAAGGGCCCCGAATCCACCAAATTCGTCCCTCCAAGTGCGAAAGACTCCAACCGTGCTCCTTTGTGCGTTCAACACGTCCGTAGACACAACACGTCCGAAGACAAGGGTTTAGGGTAGGGTGTTGCTAAAGATCGCTCAAAGGGTACAGAGTTCGCAAATGAAAGCTCAACACAAACTACGAATGAATCGCAAATTTCAGCTCAAAATTCTAAGGGATTCGTTTGCTTGTGTGTTCCTTGTGTTCCCATCAACGTGAAGTGTTTTCTTCTATATAGACACAATAATCGCTTTTACACTTCACAAGGAAAGTTAAGCACGAAAATATGCAATTGACAGCTCAATTATTACGTGCATTAACTCAAGAAATCATGCCAAGAATAAACCAATTAAGCTCAACCGTCAACATGAATTCTTACCATAAATACCACAGATTAACTTTCATTCCACTATAATCTCATCCGTTTGTCAGCATATTCCATATATAATTCCACTCAGCATATTACCAATGGTAAGCTCAATGAACTGATTTCTTTTCCAAAATATGATAGCCAATTCGCACAGAGAAAGATTTGATTTACTGAGTATAATGCAAAGCATACTTTCCATGTATGGTGATCTCATCCGATTCAGCACATTTCATAAATAGACTCAATCAGCATCTTACCACATGTAAGCCCAATCAATTAATCACTTTCCAAAATATAAGTCCTAAGTCGCATAAGGAAAGATAGATCATGATTCACTGATTTAAGAGTCAAATAAGATAGCACTCAAACGGATATATCATTGATATTCTTTCCTAAAATAAATCAATCACATGTTAGCACTCAAGCAGAATATCTTTTCCATATATAGCACACATTCATATCCGGGTGATCACATCTATATTCTTTCCTAAAATAACTCAATCACATGTACAGCTCAATCAGAATATCTTTTCCATATATATAGCATACAGTCGTTCATAGGTGATCACTTCAATATTCTTTCCTAAAATAACTTATTCTCGCAGACAGTTCATGATAAACGTATTTTAATACGTTTATTGTGGTAATTATGGGTGCTATAATAGAATTTTCGTAGTCATTTTATGCATTTAATTGCTCTATTTATACCTATTTGGATATTATTGAACCTAAGGACGGCTTTCGGGCGAAAAGGAGCGAAAACGTGGCAAAACGGAGCAAAAACGACGGAAATAGGCATGTGTCACGGCCGTGACACATAGTGCACCCGGCCGTGACAAGGGACAGAATACTACACTGAAGAACATCACGGCCGTGACCCAAATTGCATTAGGCCGTGACTCCGGGCAGTAAGCTTCAAAGGTTATACTGGAGGATGTCATGGCCGTGACACCCAGTGCACTTGGCCGTGACACTTGGCAGAGAGTCGAAGTTCAGTATGTCACGGCTTGACGTCTAGTGCACTTGGCCGTGACACTTGGCAGAAAGCGCGTGAAGCAAAACGATGACTGTCACGGCCGTGAAGGCCCATGTCCCAGGCCGTGACAGTATCGAATTTTGGTGTTAAAGCCCAAAATCGACTCAGAAAGAGGTGTACCAGATATCAACCCTAACACCTCAGAGACGAATTGGAGACGCCAAGAACGCAGAATTCCATTGGAGAAGTGCAAAAGACGGGTCAACGATGCAATCACGCCGAATTGAACGAAGAATGAAGCTGCATCCACGCTACCATCCCAGATCATTAGTACATCAAGATCATGAATCTTTCCTCCTCGTTCCTTATTTCCGTCGTCGTTTTACCGTCATTATGAGTAGCTAATTCTCTTATGTGTTTGGGAGTAGATAAACGCTAGGTTATTTAGTAGTTAAGACATATATTATTGTGACTCGTGTTTATTGTTGGGGTGGGCCCGATTAATCGACGTCGGCCCCCGAACAACGCAACGTGGCGATAGCGGAAGCGCATTTTGAACCGAGCGGCGTAGGGTGACGAATTTTCGATTTTCAACATCTAAACTCGACCTAGCGCCCTTCAGCTTCTCCCGAGGGCCCAAGATACAACCCTGAGCCTCAGGAGACCACGTCTACTTCGAATTTCCAAAATCGAATTTAACACAAATTTATTCGAATTAATAATTTCGTTCCAAACTAGTTCGAACAAAGCGGCAGCCCCGACAACTTTTCGACTATTTGGCAACCGAAACGATTTCCGATTGATACCAAATTTCAGAATGATTTTAAACTTCCTAACGATCACAACGAGGGGTCTTTAACATCATTCCGATGTCGTTTGGTATTTTTTGCAAAATCAAATCAGTGGTTCGAAATTATCAATTCGACTAAAGCGGCAGTCTACCGTCTTTCGACAGTTTGACAACCAAAATAATTTCCAATCAATACCAAAATTTCTAGATTGATTCTACACTTCCCGAAGATCGCAACGAGGTGTCTTTCGAATCATTCCGATGTCGTTTGGTACTTTTGTTAGGTCCTTTTTTATCCAACACGGATCAAATCACGTAGCGAATTCGTATAAACGAAGATTAAGATCGAGAATTACCTTTCGATTTGTAGAGAGAAAATTTGGGAGGTAATTCTAATTTGGAGAGCAAGCTTCGTTCCACAATAAGCTCAATTTTTAGAAAATTAATTTGCTACAAATGAGGTGATCACCCTAAAACATGCTTTAGGGTCACTATATATACCATCTACCATGGTATATTTACACAAGTAGTCCTACAAAATGACCAATTACAATTTAGTCCAAGACTACTAATTTGCATAGCAAGACCAAGACAACTATATTAATTGAATACAATAAAATAGTTCCAACAATCTCCCCCTTTGTATTCAATTTCCAATATAGCGCGGGTTATATTCGTCTTGCAAGTGGAAAGAGTCCTCGAGTCCTCGAAATCTCCTCTTTAGAATGTCTTCAAGCTCACCTGGTCTTCTAGGCATCGGCTTTTTCTTCGAATCTTCCTTTGAAGTCCTTCTCCTAAATGCCGTAAGATGTACGAAGTATTCTTGCCGGATTTGGAAAGTTCGCGTTCCATTTCTCCCGTTGAAAGCACACGAAACACGAAAATCCCCCTATTTGGGTCAACCTTGTGTTGAGATCGGGGAGTCCGATGTGAGGTTCGGAGAGGTGGACACGGTTGGCAACTTCGATCATTGATGCAGTGGACAAGGTTGGCAACTTCTGTCCTTGATGCAGTGGACACAGTTGGCAACTTCAATCCTTGATGATGCTTGAGTCACGTGTCATTCGGTCCTCAGTCCTTGCTTCTTCTTCCGGAAGCAAGGGGCTTGAGAGAGTCGAGGAGAGGGCTCGGGGTTTAGCCATCTTCAACGTTTCGCCAGATTCGTCTTCTTCGAATGGAAGTTGTCTGGTTCGGCCTCGAAGAAGCGTCTCTAGTTCCGGAAGAAGGTAGGCCGTCTTTTTCTTTGATTGTTTTAAGTTGTACCGAGCCTCCTTTGAATGTGGCGTTGGGAGAGAGCCCGGTTTCAAAGTGATACGCGCATCGGAATTTGGTGGATTGACCGACTTGTTTTTCATTTTCTAAATCTTCGAGAGCAGAATTAGAAGTGGTGGTTGGAAGATCTTCTTGAAAAGCGTCCACTTCACACACCTGAAATCACTAAAAAGCTCCTCCGAGGATTTAGTCGTTTAAAAATATTCAAGGAGAGTTCATGATTCTAAATTACACTCTAAAAGCGTAAACATGAATTATAACAGTTAAAATTACTCCCACTTAAATTCATATTACTCCCCCTCAATTCATGCTCATTGGAAACATATAACGGAGTAATTTCAATGTAATAGAGTAATTTCATTCTCCCCCTTAATTCATGTTTTCGACCACTAAGAATCATGACTCCCCCTCAAGTAGTGCCCATATGGTGTTTAACAATTTCGCAAAGATATACATATTCACCAAGATATGCATATGAGAATGTAACACATATGACACAACGAGTAGAAACGCATGTAATCATTTCAGCATATATGCATGAACTCCTAAGCATGCATATGAAAATTTGCGTAACCATATAAGCAAGAGATATTTCGCTTTTAAACAAGTCTGTGCCATGCATGTGCAAATGCATTTGAAAATGTGCGAAATATTTTCATGCATAAGAAAAATGCAAAGTAAAAATAAATGCAAAAATACAAGAAAAAAATGCATGAAAAATATAAAAAAATATGCAAAGAAAAATAAAAGTAAAGAAAATTTTGAAACAAGACTATACGAATTTTATATTTACTATTATTTTTTTTCCCCTTTTTTTTATTTTGTTTTTGGGTCAGATTACGTCACTTTGATCATGTCCACGCAAATATTTCACATGACATATAAATAATAATTTGCCGTCAAGTCATGTCGTCAAACTAAAGTCCTAAGTTCATAGAGTGATCCATTTCGACAACTCTCACTAGGTTCGCTCTTGCTCTCAATTAGCTATCTTGGGATTTTTATATTTTTATCACTCAAGTCAACACAAGCAATTTTTAGTCAATTTACCTGTGATCGAGGCATTTTTAATCAGTTCACCTAAGCGAGAGACCGTCTATGTGAAATCAAAGGGTTGTAAGGGATTTGGCTAGGACTTAGAACGGAAGGAATTTAAAGGGAAGTGAGCTTATCTCTTCATCGTCTTCCAATTCTACGTCCGACTCCCATTTTTTCTTTCGGCGTCTTTCTTCTTTTCAATGTTTTCTCCCTCCTTTTCTTTTAAGAACTATCCCTTTTTATATTATGCTCAAGCTGAAGCTCCGCTTCTCCATGAGGCTCTAGCAGATTATCGTAGGCGAAGTTCTTCTTGTTGGTTCTCGGGCCGATACCGTGCTCCTCTTCTCTTAATCCCTATTGAGGTTTTAGAGATTATCAATTTGGAGAAGTTCTCGGTTATGGAATTCGTACCCGAGGCTGCACTCCTCTTCTCGTTTCCCGATATAAGACCGGATTATCGTTGGAGAAGTTCACTTCGTGGTGCTCCTCTTCCAGCCGTTCTGACGAGCGTACGAGATTATCGTTGGAGAAGTTCACAGCAGGAACCATGCCACTTTCTACAAGGTAGTCGGAAGGCCGGTTCCTTTGGTCTGATTTTTGCGCGTTGAGCAATGCCTTCTTTTGTCATCATCTTACTTTTTCTTTTGTTATCTCCCCCTCCTTTTCTCGTTTGAACAACCATTCAAAGAGTATAGAGTTCGGTTGAAGGCTGGGAATTGGTTTCAAATGAAGAATAAGGACATCGGAGAAGGCTCAAAGTGGATGACTAAGGGCTAACGTGGGGCAATTTATATAAGGCCGTATGAGGAATATCCTAAACTCCCTTATCATTTTCCTGACGATCTAACGCAAGATGAGTATGACACCAAGAATCACTAGGTAAGACAAGTAATTTATGTGTGACTCACTCGAGAAGTAGATCCAAAGAAAGGAAAAAGGAACAGGGCTTGAATCCTCACGCATGTAGAGTGACTTTGTGTCTAGTGGAACAATCAAATGACCTTTTAGACACAAGAATGCGACTTAGACTGACAAATTTTAAGCAATTAAATCGATCGCATGTCGGGGGTAAAATTCTAAGTGACTTTAGATCAAAGCATCCTAAAAGATTTCGTCATACCCCTTTATATTATATATAGAAATGTATATTATATATATTTTATTTTTATATTATTTTTATCACGCAAGATAAGGACAAATAAGCATAGAAAACACATAGAATAGAGCATGTGATAGCACAGAAGATCAGGTAATGCACATATTACGGAAGATTCAACATGCCTAATTTTCCGACAAGGAATTGAAATCGTTTCTCATCCAAGGCCTTGGTTAAAGTGTCGGCTAGTTGAAACCGTGTTCACAAAGTACATCTCTATCGTGCCTTTTTCTGCGTGATCTTTGATAAAATGATATCTAATGTCTATGTGTTTTGTGCGTGAATGATGAACAGGATTGCAAGTAATGGCGATTGCACTCTGATATCACTATATATGGGTATATTATTTAGATTGTACCCATAGTCGCGAAGCTGTGTCCGCATCCACAGCATCTGTGAGCAACAGCTGGCGGCAGCTACGTATTCTGCTTCTGCCGTCGAAGTGGACACACAGTTCTGCTTTTTGGATGACCAGCAAACCAGCTTTTCGCCTAGAAATTGAGCGCCACCGGACGTGCTTTTCCTGTCCATTCGGCAACCTGCATAGTCAGCGTCAGTGTAGCCGATAAGTTTAAAATTCGTACCCTTTGGATACCATAGGCCAAGGGTAGAAGTTAGCCCTTTAGGTAGCGTAAAATTCTTTTGACCGCGAGCATATGGGATTCTTTGGGATCGGCTTGAAAACGGGCACACAAGCACGTGGCAAACATGATATCCGGCCGACTCGAAGTGAGGTAGAGAAGAGATTCAATGATGCTGCGATACAGTGTGATGTCGACCGATTTACCAGAGGGATCGGCATCCAACTTGCAGCTTGGTGACATAGGAGTGCTGAGAGGCTTGCTCTGATCTTGATGGAATTTCTTCAGAATATCGTTGATGTATTTTGTCTGACTGATGAAAATTCCATCATTGAGCTGCCTGACTAGAAGGCCTAAGAAAAATTGCATCTCTCCCATGTGACTCATCTCGAATTTGCTCTTCATGAGATCTCCAAACTTCTTGCAGAGCCGAGGATTTGTTGATCCGAAGATGATGTCGTCGACGTATACTTGGACGACCATCAGATCTTTGTCATGCCATTTAATGAAGAGAGTTGTGTCTATCGTTCCTCGTATGAATCCAAACTTCACGAGGAAATCACTCTGGACATCGTACCAAGCACGTGGGACTTGTTTTAGTCCATAGAGAGCTTTGTCCAAGCGATAGACATTATCGGGATGTTCTTGATCAACGAAACCTTCCGGCTGACCGACGTAGACTTTTTCTTTTAACACGCCGTTGAGAAATGCGGTTTTAACATCCATCTGATAGACTCTGAAGTCTTTGTGAGCCGCATAAGCCAGCAGGAGGCGAATAGCTTCGATACGGGCAACAGGAGCATAAGTCTCGTCATAGTTAATGCCTTCCTGTTGATTGTATCCCTTACCAACTAGCCATGCTTTGTTCCAGATCACTTCACCATCTTCATTCTTCTTATTCTTGAAAACCCATTTAGTTCCGACCACTGTTTTCCCATGTGGACGGGCTACCAAGGTTCACACTTGAAGACGTTGCATTGAAATTGTCCAATCCGGGTCTCGAAGTGCGTCTGCTACCTCGGTAGGCTCGATTTGGCTCAGGAAGCAACTGAAAAGACTGTGTTGACGACGTGTCCTCACACCAACCGAAGGATCGCCAATTATCTGATCAATCGAGTGGCCTCTCGTCCACTTGCGCTCATGAGGCAAGGCTGAAGTCGATGCGTCAGCCATCTGTGGATCTAGATTGCCTATTGTCTCTGATTGATCATTTGTCTGAGGAAGTTCCAATACTGTACTTGGATTGATCGTCTCTGATGATACTTCCTCGATGACCACTGTAGGTTCTTCGGTGTTCTGTGGCAATTCTGAATCGGGTGGGGTAGAGGTGTGAGATGAACTTGGTACGTCGGTATCGTTCGGTAGATAATCCAGTGTTGGTGTAGGCGTGTATGACCGATATACCGGTTCGAAGAGAGAATCCAAGTCGTCTATTGCAAGTCCCGTTGCTTCCTCTGACACTGATCCTGAAGTTGTTGCCATCTTCTGTTGGTTTTGTACCAACACACCAGTGATTACGGGTTCTGAAATGTTGTCGTCAGAAGCCAACGGGTTGAGAACGGGTCCTGAACTAATTTGAGCAGGAACCAACGGGTGAGGCACGGGTCCTGGACTGAATTGACCAGAAGCCATCTCTGCCACTTCGTGGAAAGTGACATTATAGCTTTCCTTAATAGTTCAGTTAGACTTGATGTATACTCGGTACGCTTTTGATGTTGAAGAATACCCGACAAATGTAGCTTCGAATGCTTTAGGGTCGAACTTTGCACGTTGCTCTCGGTCGTTCGCCACAAAGCACTTGCACCCGAAGACTTTAAGGAAAGAGATGTTGGGCACTCTATTATTCACAATCTCGTACGAAGTCTTGTTGAACCGTTTGTGAACCACCGTCCTGTTTTGACTAAAACAAGCGGTATTGACTGCTTCAGCCCATAGAAAGTGTGGAAGTCCCGATTGGATCAGCATTGTACGAGCGGCTTCCACTAGTGTTCGATTTTTCCTTTCAACGACCCCATTTTGTTGAGGTGTTTTGGCGGCTGAAAATTGTTGACTTATTCCAAGTTTCTGATAAAACTCACTGAGGTGGTTGTTCTTGAACTCAGTGCCGTTGTCTGTTCGAACAACTTGAATAGTCTGTTGCAGCAGATTTTGAGTTGTGTTCACAAAATTGATAATCAAGTCACCAGTCTCATCTTTAGTTCGGAGGAACTTAGTCCACGTGTAGCGAGAATAGTCATCCACAATCACTAGGACATACTTTCTTCCATTGATACTCTGAGTCTGCATCGGACCACAGAGATCCATGTGAATTAGTTCTAATGGTCGAGAAGTAGACGCAATTTGCTTGACGTGATGAGATGCTCGCTTCATTTTTCCTGGGTGACATGCCGAACAGTGTTGCTCCTTTTGTAGTAGTATAGTTGGAAGACCGTGAACCAACTTTTTCGTAGAAAGGCGTTGGAGAGCTTTCATATTCAGATGAGACAATCGTTGATGCCATAAGCTGTTCCTCTGTAAATCAGTCTGAGAAATGAGGCATACAGCTATCGCGGGCCGCACAGACGTCAGGTTGATCGTGTAAAGATTGGATCTCCGAAGTCCTTGAAGGAGTTCTGTGTTCTGACTATCCAAAATTCTGCACCGGTCAGCATGGAAGACCACCTGGAAGCCTTTGTCACAGAATTGGCCTATGCTAAGCGAGATTATCGAACACGGCCTGGACATCCAACTCTTCTAGATCTTTATTTTGTCGTATTTGAGTGGATATTTTCTTCCATTCCGTGGGCAGAGAAGATAGAAATCTTATGTTTGTCTCCATGTTTGTCTTCGTTATTTCTATCTTCCTCATTTCATTCGAGGTATCGTTGGTAGTCTCGCTTAGACTCTCGTCCGGCTTTGCTTTGAATGAGTCGTAAGCAGCGAGAATGTTCGCCTTCTTGGCCTTTGTGCCAACTTCCGTCCTTTGCATCATCCTATGCAGCTCATCCCACATCCCTTTGGCCGATGTAAGGCTGTCGATTTGTCTTATATATCGTTGGGGATGCCCTACATAAGGGTATTCATGGCTACTAGATCAGCCTTAGCTCGAGCTCTTTCCTCCAGAGAGTATTCTCTAGGCTCCTTTAGTCGCCTAGAAGCTGGAATTGCTGGAGTAGCTGTTTCGTCCCCGGGTACATGAACCCAGAACTGTGTTGGTCCCTCTTCAAGGGACTTCAGTAGATTTTCGGCTTGATCCTTTAGAGCGATGAAATTCAGAAAGCGGGTTCTCCGCACTGTGTATTTGCCTCTTTGCAAGATCGGCGGACGGTTGTCATTTCCGAGTGAGTATGCATCCATGTTTGTATTGTAGTCGAGTTGTTGAAGGATCTTCGTTAATTGTTTTGAAGGTTGAAGATGATGTAATGTGCTTCACAAGTGACAAAATTCGTTAGTAGCGTTTGATTCGAAAATTAGATCGACAATTATTTTCGATTCAATCTTTAAAGTTAGATCGAAATAAATTCCGTGGAGATAGAATGTACTGAGTACTGTTCTCGTGCGAGAAATTTTGTCAGCGTGATATTTTACGAGCGAGATAAATTGCTCAAAATCATTCGGTCGAGAAAAGTTTCTTGATCGTGAATTTATTTCGATCGTAAAGAAACAGTACGTTAGTAAGTTTCTCGACAAGTCAAAATAAATCTGTTGACTAGAAAAATTTTCTCACGTGTAAATGATTTTCGCCTGGTCAAACGTTAAAAGGTTTGACTGAAAAAGTTTTTCGAGTGAAAGTTTTTACGCATGTGAAGTCAAAATAAGTCTCTCTCGAAAAAAGTTTTTCGCTGTAAATGCTCGAGAAATATTTCTAACTAAAATTGTTTCTGCTGATGACGATTCTAGCGCTGACTTCGTATTCTGACCGAGAAAAATTCTCGCGCTAAGTTTATAGATCGAGAAACTAATCCGATCGCAAAACTTAGCGAGAAAAATTTGAGCAATCGAGAAAAATTTACAGAATACGATTAACACAAATTCGAGCAAAAACAAATAATCAGATAGTGAAGTTTGAGGTAATTGCTCGCAATCAAGTACTAATCACGCACGAACAAGCAATTAAACACGTTATGAAGCAAAATATATCAAATTTGATCAAAATCAGAACGTGTTCTTCATGTTCTTCGCAAACAGTAACACACAGAAGCAATTCAATCCTAAAAATCGAAGTTCAAACTGCTACAGAACTGATCGCAATGATGATCTAACACTTAAACAAGCACAGAAACACCAAATTCAAGTCAATTAAGCACAAAATTAAGCTATTGGATCGAAAAAGGTTTTCGCGCCAAACCTGTTCTTCGATGAACAGTATCTAGAAAATGATTTTCGATCTAATTCTAACAATTTTCGATTCAAAACAGAACGAATATGCTCTGATACCAATTGTTAGGTCTTTTTTTATCCAACACGAATCAAATCACGTAGCGAATTCGTATAAACGAAGATTAAGATCGAGAATTACCTTTCGATTTGTAGAGAGAAACTTTGGGAGGTAATTCTAATTTGGAGAGCAAGCTTCGTTCCACAATAAGCTCAATTTTTAGAAAATGAATTTGCTACAAATGAGGTGATCACCCTAAAACATGCTTTAGGGTCACTATATATACCATCTACCATGGTATATTTACACAAGTAGTCCTACAAAATGACTAATTACAATTTAGCCCAAGACTACTAATTTGCATAGTAAGACTAAGACAACTATATTAATTGAATACAATAAAATAGTTCCAACAACTTTCAATAAAATCAAATCAGTAGGGTTCGAAATATACCTTCGACGTACATGATTACACCTCGGATGAGCGTCGCTGCGCCTCGTCTGGTTCCCGGGGCCTCCGAGCTAGATTGTCACGCCGGTATGTCCTTGATCGAACCTCTGAGACTGCTCCCGATGGCTAGACGCAACTCGGTTCGGGCATTGGGACTCGTCAAACGATCCCGAGGCTTGACGTACGTAGCTTAAGAAATTCTACTTCAGCTCACGTATGTTCTTTGTTCTGTTTCTCTATTTTATTTGCTGAGTAATGTGGCAAGTTGAAGCAAAGTACCAAGTACCATTTTATTTCTTAGAGCAACCACGTTTCTTTTTTCTCCATTCAATGTTCCATTGCATGTATCTTTACTTTTATTAGCTTTAATAATCAAGTTAACACATGTCAAGTTTCAAGGTGACTCATGAGCCACCTCTTCAACGTGGCCTTACTTAAAATATATATATATATATTGTAGAATACTATTTGTAATTGTGCTTGATTTCATTAGTTGTCCTTGTAATTAGGGGCGTTTTGTATAGTAGTCCTTAGATTAGAACTAGTTTGATATTTATACCAAGTCCGTTTGGTATAAATACTTGTAAGTCAATTGAGCTTAATAGAGAAAGTTTTGAGAATTGATCCGAAAGGCTTGCAATTCGATTTCTAGAGAGAGAAACAACATTAACTTTCTTACTCTACTCGAAATCTCTCTCTTGTTCTTCATTTGAGTTTTTCGATCGAATTCAATTGCTTATCTAAACGATCGAATTACTATGAATTCTAGCCTTGGATCTTAGAGTTGTTAATCGTAGGACCTAACAATTGGTATCAGAGCAGATTCGTTCTGTTTTGAAACGAAAATTGTTAGAATTGGATCGAAAATCATTTTCTGGTTACTGTTCATCGAAGAACAGTTTGGCGCGAAAACCTTTTTCGATCCAATAGCTTAATTCTGTGCTTAATTGACTTAAATTTGGTGTTTCTGTGCTTGTTTGAGTGTTAGATCATCATTGCGACCAGTTCTGTAGCAGTTTGAACTTCGATTTTTAGGATTGAATTGCTTCTGCGTGTTACTGTTTGCGAAGAACATGAAGAACACGTTCTGATTTTGATCAAATTAGATATATTTTGCTTCGTAACGTGTTTAATTGCTTGTTCGTGCGTGATTAGTACTTAATTGCGAGCAATTGCCTCAAATTTCACTATCTGATTCTTTGTTTTTGCTCGAATTAGTGTTAATCGTATTCTGTGAATTTTTCTCAATTGCTCAAATTTTTCTCGCTAAGTTTTGCGATCGGATTAGTTTCTCGATCGATAAACCTAGCGCGAGAATTTTTCTCTGTCAGAATACGAAGTCAGCGCTAGAATAGTCATCAGTAGAAACGATTTTAGTTAGAAATATTTCTCGAGCATTATACGGCGAAAAACTTTTTCGAGAAAGACTTATTTTGACTTTGCATGCGTAAAAACTTTCACTCGAAAAACTTTTTCAGTCAAACCTTTTAACGTTTGACCAGGCGAAAATCGTTTACACGCGAGATATTTTTCTAGTCAACAGATTTATTTTGACTTGTCGAGAAACTTACTAACGTACTGTTTCTTTACGATCGAAATAAATTCACGATCAAGAAATTTTTCTCGACCGAATGATTTTGAGCAATTTATCTCTCTCGTAAAATATCTCGCTGACGAAATTTCTCGCACGAGAACAGTACTCGGTACACTATCGCGACGGAATTAATTTCGATCAAACTTTAAGATTGAATCGAAAATAATTCTCGATCTAATTTTCGAATCAAACGCTACTAACAAATTTTGTCACTTGTGAAGCACATTACATCATCTTCAACCTTCAAATCAATTAACGAAGATCCTTCAACAACTCGACTATGATACAAACATGGATGCATACTCACTCGGAAATGACAACCGTCCGCCGATCTTGCAAAGAGGCGAATACACAGTATGGAGAAGCCGCTTTCTGAATTTCATTGCTCTAAAGGATCAAGCTGAAAATCTACTGAAGTCCCTTGAAGAGGGACCGGCACAGTTCTGGGTTCATGTACCCGGGGACGAAACAGCTACTCCAGCAATTCCAGCTTCTAGGCGACTAAAGGAGCCTGGAGAATACTCTCTGGAGGAAAGAGCTCGAGCTAAGGCTGATCTAGTAGCCATGAATACCCTTATGCAGGGCATCCCCAACGATATTTACAGACAAATCGACAGTCTTACATCGGCCAAAGGGATGTGGGTTGAGCTGCATAGGATGATGCAAAGGACGGAAGTTGGCATAATGGCCAAGAAGGCGAACATTCTCACTGCTTCCGACTCATTCAAAGCAAAGCCGGAGGAGAGTCTAAACGAGATCTACCAACGATACCTCACTCTTCTCAATGAAATGAGGAAGAGAGAAATAACAAAGACAAACATGGAGACAAATATAAGATTTCTATCCTCTCCGGCCACGGAATGGAAGAAAATATCCACTCAAATACGACAAAACAAAGATCTAGAGGAGTTGGATGTCCATGCCGTGTTCGATAATCTCGCTCAGCATGAGGAGGATATCCCGAGATTACCAAAGAGCAGAAAGGCAAATAACCGATGACACGGTTGCCTTAGTCTTGGAGAAGAGGAGCACAAGGTCAAGAAAGGAAATGATCGTTAGGCCACCTTCATCATCAGAGTCGGAAGAGGAATCGGACTCCGACATCGAGCCGAACATGAAATCCCTTGGAAAACAGTTAGCTCTCATTGGGCAAATGATGAGCAAGAAATACTTCAAGAAGAAGTCTTCAACCTCAGCCAATAGACTTCGGACTACAAGCTCCAAGAACAAAGAACGTGCTCCGGAGAGTTCCGAGGTCAAGAATCCCAAAGAGACTAACAAATGTTTTAACTGTGGCAAAGCAGGTCACTTCGCCAGAGAGTGCACTCTCCCGAAGAAAAGAGATGCAAACAACTACTCCAGGAAGCTTCAATTGACAAAACAGAAAGAAGCTCGAGTAGCTCTCATGGCTGAACAGGACCAATGGCTCGAGGACACGTCGAACTCCGAAGAAGAGAACTTATGGCCCGTCTCGACAACAAACTGGACGCCGAAACATCCACTCGTACGGACGACGACAACGCATCCACGTCTTCAAATGAGGTAGTCACTTCTTCCACATTATTGACCATGTTAGAATCATATCAAAAGCAATATGCCAACATGAAACGTGAGCAGAAAAGTATAAAGGAAGTAGAGAACGAACTTGAGAGAGCTCAGGAGAAGATAGATAGTCTCGAACAAGAACTTAGGAGCTCTAGTGCAAAAATAGATGAACTTACCAAGAGCCTCCATTCTAGAGAGACTAGTCAACCTCAACTAGGACAACAGAGCGAAAAGATTAAGGAATTAGAAGATAGGATAGCAAATAACTACAATTGCTTGGTTAGAAATCTCAACGAGAAAGCCATTTTATTTTGTAGGATAACGGAAGCTACCTCTAAGATCACTAACTTAGAAGCTCAATTAGAAACATCGAATGCTAAGATTAGTGAGCTTAGTAAGGATTTTGATGCCTGTCAAGCCGCGAAACTAACCGTGGAAAATAATTACGCTCTCCTAGGTGAGGAACGCAAGAGACTATATGCCAAGGTAAAGAAATTAGACGATATTTTTGAACAAGCCCAAGGATATAGAGTTCTATAATCCTATAGAAGGCATAGGTTTCACTAACCCGTGTGTTTTACAAAAGAAAGAAATATATGATGTTAAACACATGCGCTTAGGAATAACCTCTCTTAGAAATTTTACTGAATCGTCTTATGAAAATACTTTCGATTCATCCATTAGACAAGGTCCACATGGTCCAGAAATCCCCTTTGACTACAAAGAACTAAATGAAAGGGACAAAAATAGGAAAGAAACTCTAACACCTGTCTGCAATTTAGTTCAAATTCTACCTCCTGATTCTCGAACACACCACGAGGAAGTTAAAACCATTAATTATAAAAATTCTCTCTACAAACCCCCTATCATAAAATAGATAGAGGAGTCGCAGGCAAAGTTAGAAAAAGAACGAGAGAATTTCGAAGCTGAAAAGAAAAAATTCTTTAAGGAGATGGAAAATCTCAAGGCTTCCTCGTCCCCCAACACTACCTCTCACGCTATTACAAAAAGCGTGAAAAATGAAAAATCGCCTTTGAAAGATAAATATTGTAAAAATAATTCTGTTAAGAGTGCTATGACTAATTTCACTTTACATACGTCTACAGGGAGCGTAGCGTCAGCACTAAAAACAAAGGCGAGAGTGTCTAGCACTAAGATAAAGAAGGAGCCATTAGACTTAAATGATTCTGAGCATGCTACTCATTCTGTTACAATAAAAGACACTCGTAGAAATAAAAGAGTTATTTCCACTTTTAAGATAATTGCTTCTACTTATTCACTTCAGCCGATCACCTTTAGAAGTACCAACTTCGAAGGCTCTACGTCAAAAACTAATCATTCTGAAACAAATGCCACTAGGAAGACACGTAGGAAACAAGATCCAGCCATAAAGAAAGCTTATGGTGCCGTACATGAATGTACTCACCTAAGGTATCCCGTAGAAATTAAATCCCCCAAGCACCTTAGGAGACTATCACAAGAAAGATCTTTTCCTCAGTCAAACCCTCCAAAGCATTTGTACGTGCTGAAAATAACCTTCCCTGTAAAGTTCAACCCAAATGGGTTCCTAAATCTCCCTAGGACGACAAAAGCCAAAAGAGCCAAGTCTCCTATAGAGGCAAAACCCAAACCCACTTTTTCAAAAGTGCAATGGGTTATTAAGACTCTTCCAAAAATAGATTTAGGAGTCATATCTGAACCCAAAACTAAATCTGCTAATCCGAGAGGACCCATGTTTAAGTGGGTACCTAAAGCTCTCCAAATTGTTTTTGCAGATCCATTATGTGTGGTACCTCGACTCTTGTTGCTCCACACACATGACTGGTAGTCAAGAGCTGCTGAGCAACTACAAAGACCGACCTAACGGCAAAGTCAGATTTGGGAACAACGATTCAGCCCCGATTCTAGGACTTGGGGATATCACTCTGAAGAATCTGACCATCAAAGATGTCTCGTACGTCTAAGGCCTCCGCCATAACTTGTTCAGCATAGGCCAATTCTATGACAAAGGATTCCAGGTGGTCTTCCATGCTGACCGGTGCAGAATTTTGGATAGTCAGGACACAGAACTCCTTCAAGGACTTCGGAGATCCAATCTTTACACGATCAACCTGACGTCTGTGCGGCCCTCGACAGCTGTATGCCTCATTTCTCAGACTGATTTACAGAGGAACAGCTTATGGCATCAACGATTGTCTCATCTGAATATGGAAGCTCTCCAACGCCTTTCTACGAAAAAGTTGGTACACGGTCTTCCAACTATACTACTTCAAAAGGAGCAACACTGTTCGGCATGTCAATTAGGAAAAATGAAGCGAGCATCTCATCACGTCAAGCAAATTGCATCTACTTCTCGACCATTGGAACTAATTCACATGGATCTCTGTGGTCCGATGCAGACTCAGAGTATCAATGGAAGAAAGTATGTCCTAGTGATTGTGGATGACTATTCTCGCTACACGTGGACTAAGTTCCTCCGAACTAAAGATGAGACTGGTGACTTGATCATCAATTTTGTGAACACAACTCAAAATCTGCTGCAACAGACTATTCAAGTTGTTCGAACAGACAACGGCACTGAGTTCAAGAACAATCACCTCAGTGAGTTTATCAAAAACTTGGAATAAGTCAACAATTTTCAGCCGCCAAAACACCTCAACAAAATGGGGTTGTTGAAAGGAAAAATCGAACACTAGTGGAAGCCGCTCGTACAATGCTAATCCAATCGGAACTTCCACACTTTCTATGGGCTGAAGCAGTCAATACCGCTTGTTTTACTCAAAACAGGACGGTGGTTCACAAACGGTTCAACAAGACTCCGTATGAGATTGTGAATAATAGAGTGCCCAACATCTCTTTCCTTAAAGACTTCGGGTGCAAGTGCTTTGTGGCGAACGACCGAGAGCAACGTGCAAAGTTCGACCCTAAAGCATTCGAAGCTACATTTGTCGGGTATTCTTCCAACATCAAAAGCATACCGAGTATACATCAAGTCCAACCGAACTATTAAGGAACGCTATAATGTCAGATTCCACGAAGTGGCAGAAATGGCTTCTGGTCGATTCAGTCCAGGACCCGTGCCTAACCCGTTGGCTTCTGAAGACAACATTTCAGAACCCGTAATCACTGGTGTGTTGGCACAAAACCAACAGAAGATGGCAACAACTTCAGGATCAGTGTCAGACGAAGCAACGAGACTTGCATTAGACGACTTGGATTCTCTCTTCGAACCGGTATATCGGTCATACACACCTACACCAACAATGTATTATCTACCGAACGAGACCGACGTACCAAGTTCATCTCACACCTCTACCCCACCCGATTCAGAATTGCAAGAGAACACCAAAGAACCTACAATGGTCATCGAGGAAGTATCATCTGAGACGATCAATCCAAGTGCAGTATTGGAACTTCCTCAGACAAATGATCAAACTGAGACTATAGGCAATCCAGATCCACAGATAGCTGACGCATCGACTTCAGCCTTGCCTCATGAGCGCAAGTGGTGTGAGGACACGTCGTCAACACAGTCTTTTCAGTTGCTTCCTGAACCAAAACCAGCCTACCAAAGTAGCAGACGCACTTCGAGACCCGGATTGGACAATCGCAATGCAAGAGAAAATCAATCAATTCGAACGTCTTCAAGTGTGGACCTTGGTACCCCGTCCACATGGGAAAACAGTGGTCGGAACTAAATGGGTTTTCAAGAATAAGAAGAATGAAGATGGTGAAGTGATCCGGAACAAAGCAAGACTAGTTGCTAAGGGATACAATCAACAGGAAGGCATCGACTACGACGAGACTTATGCTCCTGTTGCCCGTATCGAAACTATTCTCCTCCTGTTGGCTTATGCGGCTCACAAAGACTTCAAAGTCTATCAGATGGATGTTAAAACCGCCTTTCTCAACGGCGTGTTAAATTGACTAAAAATTGCTTGTGTTGACTTGAGTGATAAAAATATAAAAATCCCAAGATAGCTAATTGAGAGCAAGAGCGAACCTGGTGAGAGTTGTCGAAATGGACCAGTCTATGGACTTAGGACTTTAGTTTGACGACATGACATGACGACATTTTCTTCTTTCAAATGTCTCCTAAAATTTTAGGCGTGACGATTGATTGAAGCAAAATAATCTGACCCCATAAATTAAAAAAATAATAATAATAAAAATATATATATATACATATATATATAATAATAAATAAATAATAAAATTCGCACATTTTGACATGAAATATTATGTTTCATATGCGTTGAATTGAATAAATGCAAATTTCTTTAGTGTATCGCACATTCTAAATGCAATGATAGATTGCATTGGTACTGAATTATTTAAATGCGATAAATTGTTTTTTATGCCTCCACCTTCACACAATATTTTGAAGTACATGTTTCGGGGACCATGTATATGTACTTACTTGGTAAAATTTGTGTGTTATATGCTCGTGACTTGAATTGATTTAAATATGACTGCATAATTAGTCAATTCTTGTGCATCATTTGAGGGGGAGCAAGTATAAAAATCGTGGTTTAGCTGCAAATATTTTTGACGTTTTCTCTGAGTATTTCAGATCTCTCAAAATTAAGAAGTAAGACGTCGACACTACAAAGAGAGGAGCTAGACACAAGACCAGATATTTCAAAGATAACATTGCCAAAATTAATTGTTGATTAACTCCATTACTACTAACGTTTATCTCTAAGTGGTACAGATTTTTCAATTTACGCCAGGGGAGCTAGACGTTACTACACAGAAAAATACAGGGAGTTAATTGCATTTATTTTAATTACAAAGGGGGAGCCTTACATTGGGTTTTATTTTGAAATAGGGGTCAATCTGAAAATTTTAGAAGTACTTACTATCGAGAAACTAGATAGAAGACTTAATTCACGATCATAAGTTTCTCGATCGTAAACAGTGTTGGAAACAATTTTGATTGGCCGCGATAATTTGCGATCGAAAAATTTGAATTGAGAAGAAATTTTCAAATCAAAAATTTCTCGAGCGCAAATAGTAATGGGCCTGATCCATTTAATCGCAAAACGTCCAATCGCAAACCCAACATTGACTTAATGCTAGTTAATAAAAGTTTAACTTTTGTCAGTCGAAAAACTTTTTCTCACGCAACCCTAATCGACAGAAATTCTCTCACGCAAAACTTTCTCAGACGATACAAAATCCTTCAAAAATCTTCTAATTTTTCACTTCAAATCGTCTGATTAAGGTAGAAATTCGACTCAGTTAACGATTACGAATGTTATAACTTGATTTGCATTTACATTCTGTAGTTTTTTGCATGATTAGTTAAGATTTTTCGACCGTTCTTCAAAAACGATTTAAACGTATACTGTTTCAGTAAATCTAGGCATGTTTCTTGGATTTTCTGAGTTAAATGCCTGAATGTTTAGATAGATTCGATGTCTTTGATGAAACAGATAGCGTAAGTCGTTGGAAAATTTCCATCTGTGATGAGTAAAATGAGTTTCGATGAAACTGGGTTCTTTGAAGGTTTGAAGCTGTCGAAGAACTTTGTCGATCGCAAATATACTTAATTGAATTTTCGATTTAATTTCAATTTATCGAGCGTAAAACTTACTATCGCAGAATAGAATTTTCGATTTAATTTCAATTTGACTAGTCTTTCGTTGACTAATTTTTCGATAAAAATATATCGCAGAAAAAACTTCTACTTTCAATCGAAAATCACATTCCACTCGACAAATTTCAAATCGAAAAATTTTATTCAATCGAGGAAAATTTTTCGATAGTAAATTTACCTGAGATGTAATTTCTCGATCGTAAATTTACACGGAATTTTTCTCGATCGTAAAATTGATCGACTACAGTCTAGATTTCAACTTCAACACTTAGAAAATTTTTCTCTAAGTCTTTTACACTGTAGCGAAAACTAGCGAATAAAATTTCTCGATCGAAAAATTACACGGAAACGTTTCAATTGAAATCAATGTATAGGAAATCAAATTGCAATTCAATTTTGTCGACCGAAAATTTTCTCTGCATGAACAGTGACTTACTGATTTAACACTTAGCGAAATTTCAAACCATTCTTCACGCGACAAATATTTCATTCGAAATTACATTCATGCCATCACGATTTTTGAAATTGAACATACAATATGCATTTGATATGATTTAAATTCAAAATTCATCGAACATGCTATTAGTTACAATATTACCTTAGTTTGATGAAATTTATTCATATTTCGACTGAAAATAAAATTGAACTAATGAACTTTTATATATCTTATATTTCAGATGGATCGTTACCCAAGATACAACCACATATATGATCACAACCTTTATCTAAAGGTTCAAGATACGAACTTCCAGCTGGATCTGAGCACATTTCGGTGCCCGGACGAGATCATCGTATCCATCCTCAGAGGCCACCCCATCTGGCATGCATTAACGGTCACCGCATCGGTGCCGATGGTCTATCTCCAGCAGTTCTGGGGATGCATACAAGGAGCCGTAGCAGATGGGACTTTCTCCTTCATGACCCAAATCGGGACGCGGCATATTCACATGAGCAAGAGCCAGTTCGGCATGATACTGGACTTGCCCCACAACGATAACTACGACCCGCTCCCGACCGACGCAGAGATGATTCAGGACTTCCTGCACATGGGATACCAACCGCCGCTTACAAGATTAGCTCAGGTCCAGAGCAGCGGTATCCCTCACCCCTGGAAGACACTGTTCGGCATAGTGAACAAGTGTCTGTCACCCAAACACGCTGGATTCGACAAGGGCAACGGCAACATACTGCAGATCTTTCACGGCCTCGCCTTCGCCAGAAACTACGACTTTACACAGCTAATCTGGAATGATCTAGCTGAACAGATTCGGTTGAAGGAGAACCGAAGGTCGAAGAACGTGCCCTATGCTCGATGGTTCAACGTGATCATCAGGGAGTTCATGGAGCTACATGCAGAGAACATCCCCCAGCTACCTCCTGGTGGAAATTACCAACCACCAAGGCTCAAGTTCTTCCACAACTCACGGCTCACGGACCTGGACCAACCGTCGATGCCGATCTCATTCGAGCTCCTTCGTCTCGCGGACCCCAACGAAGACGTCTACATGCTATACTGTCGGGACAGGAATCTCACCGAGGAAATAATTCGAGGGCCCCCGATAGTGCTTGGAGCTAGCCCTCACCAACAACAACAACAACTAAGCCCTGAGGACGCGATGATTGATGAAGTCGCTCAGGAGCTAGCTCAGGAGCCACCATTGGTCGAAGAGCCAATGCCCGACGTCGATGATACGCTGATAGACGTCGTGGCTACGGAAATGGAACTCGAGGCTCCTGACCTTGAATTGCAAGTGGAAGAGCCCGTACATGTTGGCGTGCTCGAAGAAACTTTTGAGGAAGTTCTTCAACAAGAGGCACAGCCCGAGACAGAAATGGGGCAAAGCTCTCTTCCACCGGTGACGGATCAGGCACTGGAGGACGTCAATCGTGACCTCACTCCTCACACGGCCACCCCGTCTGACACAGAGTCTGACGAGGAAATAAGTCTGATTAGGAGGACTCCCAGAAGACTGAGCATTCAGATGGAGTCTCTCTTTCTGGCTGTCACCGTCGCACCAGATACTACGCTGACCCCATCGACAAGTGTTGCTGGCACTTCTTCGCTCAATCTTGAGCCGCAACCAACTCACGTGGTGTCTGGTTCGCAGGCGCAACCTGAGCCTGCCTTAACACCCATAGAGGCGAATCCTCAGGATTCGACTCGAAGATTGGGTGGAAGTCTCATACAGTCACAACCTCAAGTGACTGTGAGCCAACCCCAAGAGTCGGTGTCTACTCAAGGGTTGATAACAGGCGACATCAGTCGCCCTGGTCCATCTCAGGAGGCGTCCGCACCCTTCGTGACGAACGAACAGTTCCAGGCCGCTCTCTCTGCCGCTGTACAGTCAATGGAAGAAAAGATCACAGAGAGAGTACTCCAAGCACTCGAGGCATCCCGAAGAGATACCGGGAAAGCACCTGCCTCTGAAGGCCCTTCGTCACGAACCAACCCCACACCTCCACAACCCACACCCACCGACCCTCTAGCCACTTCCTCCATCCTCATCAACCCATACACAATCCCCATCACCGAGCTTCATGACATTCTCCTCGCCCGTCTGATAGGCCTTTCCATCCGATCGCCGCAAGAAGAATCTCTCTATAGGCGATTGGTGGACCATCCTGAGCCACCGACTGACACCTGCCGAGGCCAAAGCTCCCACTCACGGCGCAGACATGACGATCCTGACGATCAGGACCCTCATGAGGGGGAGAAGAGGCCAAGGACATCAACAAGTGGCCAAGGACAAGGCTCGGGCACTACGCAGACAAGCGCTGGAGCTGGTGAAACCCAAACACATACCCACCATACCCAAACACAAACCCACCGAACCCAAACACACACCACGCACCGCACCGCCCACATCGACCCACCAACCTTTCACCTCAGGACGCCTCCATCCACACCACCGATCTACTCAAGCCCCTTGCTTCCGGAAGAAGAAGCAAGTGCTGCAATGCTTGTAGTTCTAGCAGCTACCCAAGCCACTCCCTCAGTCGCTCCAGACCAACCGGGACCTTCCGGACATGGTGTCAATCCACACGAAGCCCTAGACAAATACATCTTCGAAGGACAGTGGATGACCCATTCCATGTCCGAGGAGCACCAAAGACGACGGATTCACGACGTTCGGCGCTTTCTACAACAAGCGTCTATAGACCTCGTAATCATAGAAGACGACGAACTTCAGGAAGGTGAAGACTACCAACGAGACATCCCAAGACTGTCAGAGTTGATCGCACAACGAGCGGCCTCCCCCACAAGGCAAATGCCAGGGACCGTTCAGATTGACACGCAATGGGAAAACATCCAAATAGAAATTCCCTTCCTAGAAGAAGTTCGTGAGAATATTTGGAGGTCTCCGGACAGAGTGAAGAAGCCGAACGAGTTCGAGCTTAGAGGGATCTCTCATTGGGATCAGCAGAAGAGGATGACCTACCTCTGGATGCTGACCAAACTAGGACCTGATGTTAGGCTGGGGATGACTAAGGCACAAGCCAAGAGCCATTATAAGAGTCTCTCCCCAATATGCCAACTCCTCAGCGTCTACTGTGCAAAAGGAGGACTTCCAATACCTTACTACATCATTGAAAGAGTGGACAGGACCCGAGAGGAACTGAGCGAGAGCGACCTGCCGTACCTCCCCGCCGATGAAGTGTACCGTCTTTATCAGCTCTATGTGGAGAAGTACAAAGGTCCTCAGGGCTTCATCAAGAAAGAGGGCCTCGAAGGGCTCTACCGGTTCATGATGCGCCAAGTCAAGTACTATGCCGCACACGACCTTCAGATGGCTCTGGAGAGCAATATGAAGAAGGTCAACATGACCGCTCCACTCAACAAAGGACCTGAGATCGAAGGGCTTCCCAACAATCACGTGCACATCAGCTCAGTCCTAGGCATCACCTACCACAATCCAATAGCAAAGAAGAATAGGTTGATGCTGAAGACTGAGATTCATAAGATTTGCGATGGGACGCTCAAGGTCGTCAGAAAAAACATCGAGCAGAGGTTGGAAGAAATCAACAGAGACACCATGCTGAGGATCCACAGGTTCGTGGGAGAACAGCCGCTCCTAATGGAATTGCTTGAAGATATCGAGGAGCGACTGGAGCTTAGGATCACTCTGTGGAACTACGAGCATGCGCTGGGCTTGCGCAGATCATATTACGCCCGACGAGGACAAACGGCGCGGAGACGCAATCAAGCACAAAGGGGGAGATTGTAGAATACTATTTGTAATTGTGCTTGATTTCATTAGTTGTCCTTGTAATTAGGGGCGTTTCGTATAGTAGTCCTTAGATTAGGACTAGTTTGATATTTATACCAAGTTTGTTTGGTATAAATACTTGTAAGTCAATTGAGCTTAATAGAGAAAGTTTTGAGAATTGATCCGAAAGGCTTGCAATTCGATTTCTAGAGAGAGAAACAACAGTAACTTTCTCACTCTACTTGAAATCTCTCTCTTGTTCTTCATTTGAATTTTTCGATCGAATTCAATTGCTTATCTAAACGATCGAGTTACTATGAATTCTAGCCTAGGATCTTAGAGTTGATAATCGTAGGACCTAACATATATTATATATATATATATATATTTTTTTTTATACATATACATATATATATATTGTGATAACTTCAATTAGGCCCTTGAGGTTTCTAAATTCTCAATTTAGTTTCTCAATTTTAATTAACAAAATAATTAAATCCAATCTAATTATTTTAATTAAAATTGAGCCTCATTTAGTTAATTAATTAAGCACTTAAAATAATCTTAAGTCCTAATTATTCCCGTGACCATCACCGGAATTAAACTAAATCGTCGACACCTCGTATCAACTATGCCACTACCTCAACGAATCCCATTTGTTAGGTTCTAGAGAAAAGCCCGTCGTTTTCGTTCGAGGTCATTACCATTTTTAAGCGCGACTCTCTAGGTCCGTCTCAACTGGCACGGGAGAAATCCGCGAGTCCCGGTATTCGCCTAGCCAATGCCGCGGTACCGGACAGATCCCAGTTGAGAACGAATTTTGATTTAATCGAAATTCGGGCGAACCGACTATAGTGTATACATTTAAATACCTCTTACGCCTTTTACTTGCATCCCGGTTCGGTGAGAGCCATGTAAATGTCAAACTCACTAACCTAACTCTATGTTATAATCGAGACCCAACCGATTATTTAAACTCCACTCCGTATCTAATACGAGCTAGCTTTCCGAGCTTCAGCCGAAGACTTTATAATCGTCGTTCTCCGATTACCTCATAGGATGTTAACCTATACGAATATAGGCAGTGAATCCCGATAGCAGTCAAAGCCCGGCAATCACCTCCGTAAAGTCGGTTGTGTTTCGTCGCTGGCCCGTGTTTCATTTCCGAACACTTGCGAGCCTAGCCAACTAGCGACAAACCGAAATCGCGAAAGCAAATCCTTCAATGACCCTATCATTCTGAGGCTGCTATAGTCATTCGTTCAATCATTGACAACATCCTAATCATGTGATCGAGTCGAATACGAGCCGAGTGTCTGAATACGCGATCTCTCCGATCACCAATATCTCCATCACGACCCACAACCTCTCAGGTAATCGGTGACACTACCGATACTATGTGGCCGTCAATGGATATGTCATATTCGGATATCTAGTCACCCACCTAGAATCCTTAGACTTACGAACTTTTTATTTAATGCTGAAATTAAGGACTGTCCGGTGTCTCCTCCCTCGTCTCCACGAGAATCAGACGTCCAACTCAAACATTCAGGTGTTATTTATTTATCGCACCGCCGGATGCCAAGCAGACTTTAAATTTGATAAGTAAATAATAATGCCTTTATTATAATGAAATTAATATTCACTACTTTATTTCGACTGTATATACAATGAAACTGTCTAGCGACCTATACATCATCGTGCCCCCTATACTATTCCTAGTCCTCGTATGGCATTCCGAGGGCACACTCCCTAACATTTATGACTATTTGTCTATCTATGAATTGTTTCTTCGCTTTAATATGTCTATGTGTTGAAGTAAATGTTTGGAAAATCGTTTAGGGCGACAGCTAAACAACGATTAGGCCGTTCATAGATGATAGGATTCGGGTATAAGGCGAAAGCAAATATCCGATCCTCGCCGATAAATAATTATTAAATCTTAGATCCCCACGAATGTTTGGGGCGACGGCAAATTCGGGAGTGGGTAGAAAATTACTGCGATTTAGTCTTAATCATGTAGGAGCGATTTTATTGTCTTAGCCGATAGTACCTAGCGGGATTCGAGTCCCGAGCACATCTTTATTATCCAAAAGCTCTCTTACCAGTTTTAGCTGTGTTCTTTGAATCTCTCGTGGCTTTAGGATTGGTCTGTTAGGATAATTCGTAGCATAACAATTTGCGTACTTTATTTAGGCTAAATATCGAGTCGATAGGTCACTACTAGTAATCAGTTTATTCCATGTGTTCGATACTCGTTTACTCACTTTACTGCACTACAAACGGTAGGTCCACTTCCTATCGCACGTTGGTGATAGTAATTAGGTATTCGTTTTATATTATCACTTGTCGCACTTGTAATTTATATTAGCACACCACGTGTCGATCAAGTTTTTGGCGCAGTTGCCGGGGAATAGAATGATATTAGGAACATTGTAGTTCGGTACTTTAGCCATTTTATTTGACGTTTTTCTTAGTTTTTCGTTATTTACGTTATTTTGTTTTCTATAATATTACTACTTTCGTTGTTTCTTCGACGTGTTTATCTGTTTCTTCGTTAATTTTTCTTTTCGCTTATTGAAGGTACGATTCAGCAGTGAATGACCCGAAGCCATCCATCGGGTCCCATCGTTGATGCAGATCTAGATTTCGAGCGAAAGTTACAAAGGCAACGCAAGTACGACTCCGAAGGAGCTTCCACTAGCTCTCAGGATCTGTTAGTCAACTACTCAGAGGACAGCTCTCAGGAATCAACCCAGAATTCTCGCGTAGAGGCATCCGTAGATAGCCCAGATACGGAAGTAAGAATGGCGGACCACAGAGTGCCCGTCCACGTGGAGGAGCCATCACTACAAGATCTCCTCAAGAATGCCGCGCTAGGCGGTACTGAGTCGGTGATTGTCATCCCGCCGCTCGAGAACAACAACTTTGAGCTGAAGCACTATTGGCTTCAAATGATTTTCCAAACGGCCCAGTTTGAGGGCAATCTCGACGACGATCCATACTCCCATCTGAAGGCTTTCTTGATGATGGTTTGTCAGGTTATCTGCAGATCCCCATAGCACACGAGGACCAGGAGAAGACCACCTTCACGTGCCCGTTCGGGACGTTCGCCTACCGAAGGATGCCATTCGGTCTCTGCAATGCCCCAGCCACTTTCCAGAGATGCATGATGGCCATATTCGACGAACTGGTAGGTGAGTAATGGAGGTATTTATGGATGATTTTTCTGTGTTCGGTTCGTCATTCGATGCATGCTTGTCAAATTTGAAGCTCGTACTCGCACGATGCGAGGAAACGAACTTGGCACTTAATTGGGAAAAGTGCCACTTCATGATTCGAGAGGGCATAGTTCTGGGCCATAAGATTTCCTCTAAAGGGATCGAAGTGGACCGAGCTAAGTTGGAAACGATAGAAAAGCTGCCCATTCCCTCGAACGTTAAGTCAATTAAAAGTTTTCTAGGATATGCTGGGTTCTATCTAGGTTTATCAAGGATTTTTCTAAGATCGCAAGACCCATGTCTAGATTGCTAGAAGAATATGCTCTCTTTGAGTTTAATGACGAGTGCTTGCATGCTTTTAAATTGCTCAAGGAGCGACTTATCGGAGCACCTATTATGGTCGCCCCCGACTGGGGGCTGCCCTTTGAACTAATGTGCGATGCTAGTGACTATGCAGTTGGGGCCGTGTTAGGGCAGCGCGAGGACAACCATTTCAGGCCAATTTATTACGCGAGTAAGACGTTGGACGCAGCCCAGGCCAATTACACGACCACTGAAAAGGAGCTGTTAGCCGTCGTGTTTGCTTTCGACAAATTCAGGTCGTATCTTATCTTATCTAAGGTTATTGTGTTTGCTGACCACTCTGCTCTTAAGTACTTGTTAGCAAAGCCGGATGCCAAGCCCCGGCTGATCAGATGGATTCTGCTCTTTCAAGAATTTGATATAGAGATCCGGGACAAAAAAGGTGCAGAGAATCTAGCGGCGGATGACCTCTCTTGACTAGAGGACTCCAATATTTACAGCAAGGACGAAAGGGCAATACACGATTGGTTCCCAGACGAGCACCTATACTCGATACATGTGGTAAGTGACGACACTCCTTGGTTTGCAGATTATGCTAACTACCTTGTTGCGAGGGTCCTACCAAAGGAGTACACTAGTCAGCAAAAGAAGAAATTCTTTTCTGACTTGAGGTATTACTTTTGGGAAGACCCGTATTTTTTCAGGCGATGTACGGACCAGGTGATACGACGATGCGTTGCTGCTCTAGAGACGACACAGATCCTTAGGCATTGCCACAACGGCCCAACCGGAGGGCACTACGCAGCCAATAGAACTGCTCAAAAGGTTCTGGAAAGCGGATTCTACTGGCCCACGATTTTCAAGGACGCCCAAAGGTACGTTGACACTTGTGATCAGTGTCAACGCACAGGTAATCTCTCGAAACGCGACGAAATGCCCCAGAACTTTATTCTAGTCTGTGAGATATTTGACGTATGGGGTATGGATTTTATGGGTCCATTTCCTATCTCATATAGTAACAAGTACATCTTAGTAGCTGTGGATTGTGTGTCCAAGTGGGCCGAGGCGCAAGCTTTGCCCACAAATGATGCTAGGGTAGTCGTTAGATTTCTTCGAGCATTATTCTCACGTTTTGGGGCGCCTAAGTGCATTATTAGCGATAGGGGTACACATTTCTGTAACACCCAGTTTGCACGCACGTTAGAACGTTACGGTGTTAGACACAGCCTATCCACCCCGTCCCACCCCCAAGCTAGTGGTCAGGTCGAGGTAGTAAATCGTGAACTGAAACACATCCTAGAAAAGACCATAGAAGGGAACCGTAGGGAGCGGGCGAATAAGTTGAACGATGCACTTTGGGCATATAGGACTGCATATAAGACTCTCATAGGCACCACACCGTATAGATTAGTCTACGGGAAGGCGTGCCACCTCCCGGTAGAAATCGAACATAAGGCCTATTGGGCAATCAAGTCCTTGAATTTTCATTTGGGGGACGCTGGCGGAAAGCGGCAACTCCAAATTAACGAGTTAGACGAGTGGCGTTTATCGGCTTACGATAACGCTCGCATGTATAAAGATCGCTCGAAAGGTTATCATGACAAGAAAATTAGGCAAAAGCGGGAGTTTCAGGAAGGGGACCAAGTCCTTCTCTTTAACTCTCGACTTAGGCTCTTTCCCGGCAAGCTTAGATCACGTTGGTCGGGACCGTTCACTGTTACCCGTGTTTTTCCTTATGGTACTGTTGAGATTTTAGGTATGGAGCAGGGAACTTTCAAGGTGAACGGCCACATGTTGAAGCACTATCACGCAGGCGAGGAAGACGTGAACGAAAAGGAAGTGCTATACCTGGACTTCCAACCTGAGCGAACGAAAAGACGTCCGGCTAAAGACGGTAAAGTAAGCGCTTCTTGGGAGGCAACCCAGGTATTTTCGTTTATGTTTTTATTTCAAAAAAAAAGAAAAATTTCGTCACGGCCAACGGCTTAAGCCGTCACGACCGTGACGTCCCTATCTTGGCACACTGTCCACAGTGACGGCCAACGGCTTAAGTCGTCACGGCCGTAACGTAGAGCGCGATCATATCGAGCTCTCTGCCTCTTGTCACGGTCGGAAGCTTAAGCTTCATGGTCGTGACACTTACGGGATTCCAAAAAAATAATAATAATAATAAGTTTTGCAACGTCACGGCCAGAAGCTTAAGCTTCACGGCCGTGACTTGGTACAGAGGCGTTCACTGCCTCTTGTCACGGCCAGAGGCTTCAAGCATCACGGCCGTGACACATGCAGGATTTTTTTTAAAAAAAAATTACCTATTTCTTCCCTTTTCTCTCTCTATTCCACCCCTGTCTCTCTCTCTCTCTCTCTCTCTCTCTCTCGTCTCCCTCCTCTTCCTCTCTCACGCCAACACCCTAAACCACCACCACCCACCCTTATTTCACCACGCCGCCGCACCACCTAATTCCGGCGACCTAGCTCCAGCGAAACCACATAACCTCAAATCAAATCTCGATTAAGCTCCTATGGTACGATTCTCTCTACAACTTTACTTAGCTTTTTGATTTGGGTATCTCGCCGTTCTTGTAAATCTAGGCATGAACGTGTTATTCATTGTCTAAGATGCATTAGCTTCGTAATGGGTTTGCTTGAATTGTTGAAATCGACCATGAATTTCAATTTCTATGACGAAGAACCCTAAATTTCGAAATTGGGGCTTTTCGAAATTGGGACTAATTCGCGTTTGGCTTGCTCTCTTATGGCTTGATACATGCTAATAACACGTTGGGCAGGTTTAATTGCTTGATTTCGTTCATTAATTGCGAATTTTAGTATTAAGAACTCTAATTTAACATATTGGGGATTTTGAAATTTGTTGGGAAAATTTGTTTCGTTGATGATGTTGGCTAGCTTTGAGTTCTAGTATGACTTCTGCAGGTACGTTTGCTTGCCCGATTTTGGAATTAGATTGCATCCTTTCGCTTGCACGCCACATGTTTGATAAAATGCCACTTTGAGCTTTTCATGTGTTATTGAATATGCATGTACTTATTTGGTTGCGACTACTGGTCGAGTCAAGCTGTCGTCATAATATTATTTTTCGCGAGCTCACATGCGTTTCTAGGTCCTATGGGTCGAAGCCACACTACGGCCCAGCGTTCGCCCGTTCGTCAGAGATGACGCGGGCCCCCGCCGACACTGCTAGAACTCACGGGTCAGTTTATAGATGATACTCAGGCGGCCCGGTACAACAGGCTGAAGGCGATGGAGTTCATCCCCATGGACCAGATCGACCACGATACGCTGGCGAAGCACCACATCAGCGAGCAAGTTGCCCAGTACCTCTCACTCAGCGGCTGGGGCACATTCTTCCACATCGACGAAGCGGCGTACAAGGAACTCACCTTGGAGTTCCTTTCCACATTCTCCCACGAGGAATATGGCATCAGCAAAGTCAAATTCCGGGCATTCAACGAAGAGCACATAGTGACGGTCGACAACTTTTGCCATGCACTAGGAGTACTAGTGCCATTTTTCTGGCGGGATGGACCATTCCCTGACCTGTACTATACGGACTACCTTCAGCAACCGGGAGGTCGACAGGCTTGCTGGGCTGACATCGCGGGACCAGGGGAGCCAGAATTCAGTCCGAAGACTTCAAAGGCGTCTGCGCTCAGGAGCCCAGGCCTGCGATACATTCACCGCCTCCTGACGACTTCAATATCACCGAGGGGCGACTCGCACGGAGCAATCACGCTCCGCGACCTATTCTACCTCGTTAAGATGCAGCGAGGCGAACGGGTCCATTTGGGAATGGCGCTAGCCCATGCCTTCGGTGCTCAGGCGGAAGCAAGACGCCATGGCAAGATCGCCGTGGGAGCACTCATCACGAAAGTCGTCCGGGGACTACGACTGTGGCCAGAGAACCCACCCGAGATGGAGGTAGTCAGCGGGCGTAACCTCCTCAACGAGGAAATGCTGATAAAGATGAAGATGCTCGTGAAAGCGCCCACTTGGACTCGCGCGAATAAGGTGTACATCTGGCACGAGATGTATCGTGGCCAAACGGACCACGTCGCCGTCCCTGCCGACCAGCTCTACATCGAAGGCCCCCAATCGGTGGAGACAGACACGACCGCCGGGCCTTTCTATTCCTCCGATTACCACCAAGGCGAGTCATCCGGTGTCGCCACATACGCGTCGGCATCGGACCTCGAAGCACTGCGCCAGGAGATGATGCGCATGAACGCCGACGCACTGCAACGCGACGCAGACGCTCGGAGCTACAACGAAGAGACTCGGCGCCGACAGAAAGAATACGAGTGCCGGAACGAGGAAGCCCACCGCCACTACCGCGAAGAGCTCGAGCGCTATAACCAGGCCCTACAAGCCATGGACACCGCGGTCAAATTTAGCCAACAGTCGCTGTCGTTCCTTCGCCCGAGGCCACCCTCCCCGCCACCACCATCCCCTTAGTGACACTTTCTTTCTTTTATTTCCCTTAGACATTTCATTTGCTGGAGTAGTCGTTTGTGCTCGTTTATAACTTTGATGTCTATAACCACGTCTATTTATTATCTATGACGATCCGCCTTTCTGCGTTTAATTTTCTCTCTTTAGCTAGGCCAGGATACGCATAGCGAATTACGACACGACCTTCACGCGTTCAGTCACGACTACTTCACGACCACGTCATTTATTCGTCAGGGGAGTCCCGTTCTTTTTAACCTACTTTTCCCTTTCTTTATCCATTTTACGTTGAGGAAAACATAGGTATTAAGTGTGGGGAGGGGAAATTTAGGTTGAGAACTTACGTAAAAAATTTTTTTATGACGTGTCCGTGAGTCATTAATTTCGTTGGAAAGGCATAATTTATTGAACTCAGGCATGATTATTTGCGCTTATCTCGAGTTGGTTTGCATGACATGAAATTCTTTGAGCAATTAGGATATGCACGATTGATTGAATCATGTCTGCTTGAATAGATATAGCGCTGCTTTGAGAGATTCGTACACATAACCCTTTTTCGTTGTGAGAGTTTGAGCCTGACGAGCTTATACTCAAAATTTTTTGGTTGTGTGACGTGCCTAGTCTATATCTCTCCAGAACTTGCCTGTCTGATACGTGCTGAAACTAGTTATGATGCGTAGTGCAGAAAATGATGGGAGTATTAGGAATTAAGTCCATGGCCAAATTTCCCTACCATGACTAATCTCCTTAGTTAGCCAGTTTGAGCCTGAGCCTATTCGTTTGCTTACCCCACGAATTATAACAGCCACTGACCCGAATAAGCCTCCAGAGATTATATGAACCTGAGTTGATTAGAATAGAGCAGAAGTCGAACTTGAGGGTTACTGTTTCAATGTCTGATTTTGTGTTCTTCTCTGCTATTCGTGAAATGACTCGATCCTACTTGACCATTTTCTGAAGTGACCCGACCCCTTGTATAATCCAACCCATAAACCTTTTGCAAGATATAGGTTTTGGTAATAAGTATCCCTAGGTACACGAAATTCGCTGTGACGATGTATTCTTTGCGACATAAGCCAAACCGTGATGTTTAGGGAATAAGGGCAGTGCACAAAAATAGAGTGACTGAGGTGAAAGGGCAGAAAGTGAAAGGAACTGAGTTGAGAGGGTCGAGCGGAAAAGTCTAGGATTTCAGAGCGAGAATGTTGAGTCGTATGTTGGGGCATGTGACTGTTAGTTTGATCATGCTATATTCTTTGATTTTTCGCTACGTGTCCTAGCTTTAAGATTATGTGTTCAGTATATATGATTGTCGCTTCATTTTTATTTGACCCGTTTCGACCCGAAAAGACCCTCGGATTTATGCTTGCCACCTTAAGTAGAAAATATGCGATTAACTTACAAGCTTATGGTAGGGGTTGGAGTAGTGCACGATTTGAGCGATTCACTATATACGAGCCTATACACTGAGTGACTTGAGCGAATCCTTGTGAGGTATGATTCTTGATTTAGCAGTGCTAAGGAAGTTCGGGTTGATAGGTGCCGATCACTAGTGCATTAATCATGATTGTGATCCATTTTGTGCATTCTAACTAGGATGATAAGTTGCGAACAATCGTGCCGTTATCTTGATTTGATGCCTTATCTGACTTCTAGTTTACTTGAGGACAAGCAAATGGTTAAGTGTGGGGAGGTTTGATAAACGTATTTTAATACGTTTATTGTGGTAATTATGGGTGCTATAATAGAATTTCCGTGGTCATTTTATGAATTTAATTGCTCTATTTATACCTATTTGGATATTATTGAACCTTTGGACGGCTTTCGGGCGAAAAGGAGCGAAAACGATGCAAAACGGAGCAAAAACGACGGAAATAGGCATGTGTCACGGTCGTGACACATAGTGCACCCGGTCGTGACAAGGGACAGAATACTACACTGAACAACGTCACGGCCGTGACCCAAATTGCATTAGGCCGTGACTCCGGGCAGTAAGCTTCGAAGGTTATATTGGAGGATGTCACGGCCATGGCACCCAGTGCACTTGGCCGTGACACTTGGCAGAGAGTCGAAGTTCAATATGTCACGGCCGTGACGCCCAGTGCACTTGGCCGTGACACTTGGCAGAAAGCGCGAGAAGCAAAACGATGACTGTCACGGCCGTGAAGGCCCATGTCCCAGGCCATGACAGTAGCAATTTTCGGTATTAAAGCCCAAATTCGACTCAGAAAGAGGGGACACTTACCAGATATCAACCCTAACACCTCAGAGATGACATGGAGACGCCAAGAACGTAGAATTCCATTGGAGAAGTGCAAAAGACGGATCAACGATGCAATCACGCCGAATTGAACGAAGAACGAAGATTCATCCACACTACCATCCAGATCATTGGTACATCAAGATCATGAATCTTTCCTCCTCGTTCCTTATTTCCGTCGTTGTTTTACCGTCAATTATGAGTAGCTAATTCCCTTATGTGTTTGGGAGTAGATGAACGCTAGGTTATTTCGTAGTAAGACATATATTATCGTGACTCGTGTTTATGACTATTTATCTATCTATGAATTGTTTCTTCGTTTTAATATGTTTATGTGTTGAAGTGATCTCGACACCAAACCAAAAACACCCAAAACACGGCATTAATTGCCCAAAATTCTCCCCCTTTAGCATCAAAAAGAAGGGATCCAAAACACCACTAACTTACCCAAAACATGCAACTTACCACAACCTACTAACCAAAAAACCAGCAAAATAGAAGAACTTAGTACTCAGCACAGACGGGAACTAGGCATACTAGAGCTAGGAGATCATTGGGGATCGAAGTTCTAAGGGCTGGAATCACTATCAGATGAGGCAGATTGGGATTCGGTGATATTCAGAGCCGTGGAGATCTCCTTTATAAATTTTCTTAACCCTTTTAAAGTGCCATGAGATCTCATCGAACTTCTTTCTGTTATCATCCTTGATGCCGTTGATACTCCGTTTCAAATCAGCTATGGTTCCCTGCTCGTCGTCGCTCTCTTGATCCTTTTTCTTCCTGATTTCAAACGAGTGGCTTTCGTAGAGATTGGGGTTTGATCAGAGCAGTGTTTCGCTTCTTGTCGGAGACAGATCCGGTGCCTTTGGTTTTCGCACGATTGAGATGGAAGAATTGAGGAGTGAAATAATGAAGTGAAAGATTTAGGGTTAAATGAATTGAATAAAGAAGAGATTGGATGGTTAGAAAGGCCGAAAACTTATTGGATAAGAATGAAAAGGATTTTGGAGAGATGTGATATCGATTAGACGTGAGGCAAATAAGGAAAAGATTCAAAGTTTGAATTTCAAAGATCACGGCTGGATAAGGAAACTGCCCATTAGATGGAATTAAATGAAGATCAGAGGATATCTCGCGGAGATTAAGGAAGGAAATAAAGACTATTTATCAGTGCAAAAATAATAAGGAATGTTTGGCTGAAAATAGATTTTAACATAAATCTCGAAGGAGATATATTTAGAGAAAAAAATAATCTCCCCATGAGTGAAAGAAATAGGATAGACAAGGAAGGTAGAATAACAAAAATCAATAAAAACAAGAGATAAAGTCGAAGAGATCCCAAAGGATAAGATCGAAGAAATACTAAAGGGCTAACTTATCTAGTCACCTTTCCTATTTGGGCTCAATAATTCCTAACCGAACGCGAATATCACAAAATCTACTCTCAATAAGGGTTTCGTGAAGATATCAGCCAGCTGGTCATTAGTTCCTACGAAGTTCACGCTGATATTTCCTTTCTGAACATGATCTCGAATAAAATGATGTTTCACCTCTATATGCTTAGTTCGAGAATGGTGTACGGGATTCTTAGTGATATACTAATGGCACTAGTACTATCACAGAAAATAGAAATTTGGTCGTACCTTAAACCGTAATCACTCAAGGTCTGTTTCATCCAAAGGATTTGCTGAGAACAACTTCGTAAGGCCATATATTCTGCTTCGGTTGTGGATAGGGCCACGGCATGTTGTTTCCGACTGGACCAAGTTACAAGGGAATTCCCTAGTATTTGGCAAGTACCACTAGTACTTTTCCTATCTTCCCTAAAACCGGCATAATCCGCGTCCGAGTATCCCATTAATGGGAATTCCTTGGAATTTGGATACCACATACCAAAATTGATTGTTCCTTTCAAATATCTAAGTATCCGCTTGACTGCTATCAAGTGAGATTCCCTAGGACTCGATTGATAACTAGGACATAGACCAGTAGCAAACATAATATCGGGTCTGCTTGCCGTAAGGTAGAGCAAACTTCCGATCATACCTCTATACTTAGTTTGGTCAAAGGGCGTACCTTGTTCATCACTGTCAATTTTGGCGGTCAGATGCATAGGAGTGGGAAGTACCTTGGAATCAGCCATTCCGAATTTTTCAAGTAGTTCCTTCGTGTACTTCGTTTGAGATATGAATGTTCCCGTATCAAATTGCTTGATTTGCAATCCAAGCAAGTACGTGAGTTCTCCCATTAGGCTCATCTCAAATTCCTGTTGCATAGACTTAGAAAAATTCTCGCAAAGAGTGATGCCAGTGCTACCAAATATGATATCATCAACGTATATCTGCACAAGTAGTATGTTATTCCCTTTGAACTTTATAAACAATGTGTTATCTATTGTTCCTGTTGTAAAGCCAATGTCTAGTAAAAACCTACTCAATCTTTCATACCATGCCCTAGGGGCTTGTTTTTAACCATATAAAGCTTTGTTTAATTTGAAGACGTGATTTGAAAATTCTTCTTTTTCAAAATCGGGAGGTTGTTCGACAATGACTTCCTCATTTATAAAACCATTTAAAAATGCACTTTTCACGTCCAAAGCTTAAATCTTTTAAAAGATGCATATGCAAGTAAAATGCGCATAGACTCGAGCCTAGCTACGGGTGCAAAGGTTTCTTGAAAATATATACCTTCTTCTTGGGAATAACCTTTGGCAACTAACCTGGCCTTGTTGCGAAACACCCACTTCGTGCCTATTATGGACTTGTCGTTAGGTCTTTCCACAAGAGTCCACACCTGGCTCTTTTCGAATTGTGCCAGCTCTTCTTCCATGGCAATCACCTACGATTCATCGTCAAGAGCCTCATTCACTGTCTTAGGTTTCATGGTTGACAACAGCACGTCATGTGATTCCTCAGCAATATCGTTTCGTGCAGTTGCTCTTGTTTTGATCCTGAAGTGATATTACCTATGACTTGGTCAGTGGGATGACTGGAAGCATGTTTGAATTTTCTGCGCTGTTGTTCGTCTGAAGCTTCAGGTTCCTCTGACTCAGTATTTAGTTCCAATGGAATTGCGGTCACCTCTTTATCAGTAACCTGTATATCTGCAAGAGACACAACTATACCTTCCTCAGTAGCATCTGCGTTAGAAAATTCATCAAATGTAACATGCACAGATTCTTGAACAGTCTTCTTCCTATTATTAAACACTCTAAAAGCTTTGGAATAAAGGCTGTAACCTAGGAATATCCCTTGGTCTACTTTCGAATCGAATTTTCCTCGCTTATCCCTATCATTTCAAATAAAACACTTGCACCCAAATACATGGAAATAACCTATGTTAGGGGTTTTATCATTCGAAAGTTCATAGGGAGTTCTCTTAATAATCGGTCTAAGAAAAATCCTATTCGAGACGTAACAAGACGTACCAACAGCTTCGGCCCAAAAATATTTTGGGGTATTATATTCGCTCAGCATAGTCCTAGCCATTTCTTGTAATACTCTATTCTTCCTCTCGACCACTCCGTTCTGTTGAGGCGTAATAGGGGCTGAAAAATTATGACTATAACCATTTTCATTACAAAAAGATCCAATTGATTTACTATCAAATTATAGACCGTTATCACTCCTAATCTTACGGACTTCCATCTCTTTCTCATTTTCTAGCTTCTTAATCAGTGGCGCAAGATTATCTAAAGCCTCACTTTTGTGCGCAAGAAATAAGACTCATGTGTACCTAGTATAGTCGTTTATGATAACGAACCAAAAAGGTCAAGATGCAGCAGTTCCAGTGGTCTAGACGTAGATACCACATTCTTAGGTTTGAAGGACGTCTTGGTCTGTTTTCCCATTTGGCACGCTTTGCAAATTCTGTCCTTGGTGGCTTTCATATCTGGAATACCTCTCACCAATTCATTGCATGATATGTGCGACATCAGTTCCATGTTGGCATGTCCCAACCGTCTGTGCCATAACCATGTGATATCATGTGTAACTGCTAGACACTTGACGTTTAGCAATATCATTCAGAGTTATACAATAAATGTTACCATGTCTAAACGCACTAAACACAATCTCATCACCCTTTTTGACAAAGCACTTGTCTTTGGCGAAAGCTACAGTATGTCCATCATCACATAGTTGGCTAATGCTAATTAAATTATGTTCTAAGTTCCTAACAAACCATACGTTATCTATAGTGATATTTAAATTGTTACCGATAGTACCAACTCCCACGATTTTGGCTTTTGCATCGTTAGCATACGAAACGTATCCTCCATCAACCGCCTTTAACGACACAAAATTACCTATATCACCCGTCATGTGGCGGGAGCACCCGCTGTCGAGATACCACTGGTGTTTCTTGCTGGAATTCCTCCTTTGTACCTGTAGAAAGAAGTACTCTTCTTGTTAGCGGAGAAATTACTTCTGTTAACATATGAGATATCATTCTGCACGGACGGTGATCTCCTGTTACAATCAGACATGTTAGTGGCATTTACAGGTGACTTCTTAGGTCTCCAGACATACTTAGCTTTATCAACTTTCTTTGAAGGACAGTTGTATGCATAACCATTTCTACCACAGCAGAAACATTTAAGCTTAGGCACAGAATGTTTAGCATGCTTTATTTCAGTGGAATACCCTATCTCTGACTTACCAACATTCCTAGGAATACTTAACAGCATATCTAGGTTTTGCTTACCCTCAAGTAGTCTATCAGCTTTCTGTTTTATCTATCTAAGGAATTCCTGAGTTCTACGATATCTCTAGATAAGTCACTGTTTTTCTTTTCTAATTTTTCACAGTCACATGGAATTCCCTCTTTCTCAGCAGTAACTAACTCTCCTTTCAAACGTGAGATCTCTAGATCAGCCTCATGTTTTTCCTTAGCTAGGCCATCTCGCTGCTTTATCAGTCCCTTATTCAAGGAATTTAGTGACTTAATCTTTCTATCTGCTTTTTGAAGTGACCTACACAAATCTTCCTTACTTTCTTCTATATCAGAAACAGATGAGTCACTTTCATAACCATATAAACTGTTTAGGATATGAATTTTCTCAATGGAGGAAGAACGAGATACCTGATCCTCGTCAGCCATATAACCGTGATCCTCGTCCTCGCTTTTTTCCATTTCAGAGTCGTTAGATTCTGTCACCATGGCCTTCTACTTCTTTGGTTTCTCATCGTTATTTGTTGGGCACTCATGTGCATAGTGGCCTGGTTTGTTGCACCGGAAGAATTTCTGAATTTTCTTCCCGAACATGGAGATTCCCTTGTTTTTGTTCTGGAATTTGCCTGAGTTCCCTTTGAATCTCCTTTTCTGTTCGAATCTTTTGAATCTCTTTGTAAGCATGGCTAGGTCGTTCATCAGGCCTTCTCATTCATCGTTAGAATCAGATTCTTCTAGGTTGAATTTGAATGCGATATATTTCTGATTTTTGTTTTGCGACTTCTCATTCATTGACGTTTGAATCATCTCGTAGGAGATAAGAGATCCAATCATTTCGGAGATGCTCAGTGCTTCTAGATCCTTTGCTTCGTAGATGGCAGTAACCTTGGCATTCCATTCTCATGGCAGTGATCTCGGTACCTTTCTGACTTGTTCGCTGTCAGGAACCTTCTTTCCGAGAGAAAACATTTGGTTGATGATTCCCATGAATCTGGCATACATCTGGCTTATATTCTCGTCAGATTCCATCGAGAACAGTTCATACTGATGGGTGACCAGAGCTAGTCTTTCTTGCACAACTCGCCGGGTTCCTTCATGAGTAGCTTGGAGCATATCCCACATAGCCTTTGCCGATGAGCAGGAACTAGCCCGAATTTATTCTTCTCGTGTGAGTGCGCATGCGAGCATGTTTTTCGTCTTTACGTTTCCTGTGATTCCCTTTTTTGTCATCAGCAATATGATCTTTAGCGTCCTTTGGGGTCCCATCGGTTTTGTTAGCCGTATATGGTCCATTGATGATTGTCTCCCGAAGATCATAGTCGACAGCGATCAGAAACTCGATCATATGATTCTTCCACACTGCGTAGTTCGTTCCATCAAAGAGAGGCGGCCTAGAGTGGGATTGACCCTCTGTGAATACATCAACACTCGAAAAAGCCATTAGATCTTAACTGAGGCGTGCTAGGCCTTTCGTTGAGTAACCCACTCTGATACCAAGTGAAGTGTAAAATATGCCTAAGAGGGGGGGTGAATTAGGCTATAAAAATTTTGGCTTGTTCTTCTTTGAAAAGTACTTTTCTTTAAGAAGATATTTGCAGAGTATGTTGTTTCCCAGAAAGTAGTACGAGTATCCAAGTTATCTCCCTAACCATTTTCAAAATATCACGTTATTTTAAGAAGCGTTTCAACGATATCACCTAGTTATTTGCACGCGTTCCGTATTTGTCTCACAGAAAAGTAAATAGCAGAAAGTAAAGTGAGACAGAATTCTTATACAGGTTATATTCCCAACTGGGGTTTAATCCATTCCTTGGGGTGTGATCTCTCCAAAAGTTCCAATCAATCACTAGGTATTACCGATTCTAGTTACAAAATGATTGACCCTTACACAACCGAAGCACTTTGGAAACTAGACCTCCACCTAGGCTGACGCACGCCAAGTTTCGATCCACGTCGTTAACCCAGGAAACCAATTCCCCGACTGGATGCAGCTTGCTACCGAAGGGACACCGAATCACCAAATTCGTCCCTCCACGTGCGAAAGACTCCAACCGTGCTCCTTTGTACGTTCAATACGTCCGTAGACACAACACGTCCGAAGACAAGGGTTTAGGGTAGGGTGTTGCTAAAGATCTCTCAAAGGGTACAGTTCGCAAATGAAAGCTCAACACAAACTACGAATGAATCGCAAATTTCAGCTCAAAAACACTAAGGGATTCGTTTGCTTGTGTGTTCGTTGTGTTCCCATCAACGTGAAGTGTTTTATTCTATATAGACCCAATAATGCCTTCTACACTTCACAAGGAAAGTTAAGCACGAAAATATGCAAGAGACAGCTCAATTATTACGTGCATTAACTCAAGAAATCATGCCAAGAATAAATCAATTAAGCTCAACGGTCAACATGAATTCTTACCATAAATACAACAGATTAACTTTCATTCCACTGTAATATCATCCGTTTGTCAGCATATTCCATATATAATTCCACTCAGCATATTATCAATGGTAAGCTCAATGAACTGATTTCTTTCCCAAAATATGATAGCCAATTCGCACAGAGAAAGATTTGATTTACTGAGTATAATGCAAAGCATACTTTCCGTGTATGGTGATCTCATCCGATTTCAGCACATTCCATAAATAGACTCAATCAGCATCTTACCACATATAAGCCCAATCAATTAATCACTTTCCAAAATATAAATCCTAAGTCGCATAAGGAAAGATAGATGATGATTCACTGATTTAAGAGTCAAATAAGATAGCACTCAAACGGATATATCATTGATATTCTTTCCTAAAATAAATCGATCACATGTAAGCACTCAAGCAGAATATCTTTTCCATATATAGCACACATTCATATCTAGGTGATCACATCGATGTTCTTTCCTAAAATAACTGAATCACATGTACAGCTCAATCAGAATATCTTTTCCATATATATAGCATACAGTCGTTCATAGGTGATCACTTCTATATTCTTTCCTAAAATAACTTATTATCGCAGACAGTTCACATATCACTCAACATAGTATATTTTCCATATATAGCACTCAGTGAGATTCCATTCATGCGAACGGCTCATATCCAGGTGATCACAGCAATATTCCAGTTAAGCACAAAATCACATATACTCGATTTTCTTAACGATTTAAATCATATTGAAACACTTAATCGAATATTGTCATATACTTAAACATCATAAATCATACATATCGAGTTTTCTAAATTATACCCCCATAATACATAATTACTTGGATAATCAAAACTCTCGTAATCATTTGGACCAAAAAGGTCTACAAGTAACAAAAAGAAAAAGAATATAAAATTTGGTAAAGTGGACAAAAGTTGACCCCACTAACGACGTAAACGTGCTCACTTTCATACCAAACAATACGATGCGGTACAATACAAATCTTCAAGTAGCTTTTTTGTTTTGCTTTTGAGCTCAAAAGTGGCTGTGGTGCTTTCTCATCTCTTCTCTTTCAACACTTCAATAATTCCTCTCCTCTCTCTCTCTGTCCGTCTCTTTGTTGCTATGGATACTGCTCAGTGGACTACACAGGTAAAAAGGCAAATAGCAAAGCCATGATTTTATCTTTTTCTCTTTTCTCTCGATGATATCATGACAGCATCTATTAGGGTTGATCTTATCTAGGTCTGATTTAGCATCAGCATATTAAAGCATGCTTATTCGTTTTTTCTATTCTCTTTCTTGATCTGCGTTTGTCATGATAAAAAAAGATATATAAGGGTTTTCATAGTAACTCTTTAATTTCTTTTTATTTCTCGACGAGATAAAAAGAAGAGACGGCAGAACAGGTTTATATAGCATCAGCATATTAAAGCATGCTTATTGGTTTTGTTAATGTCGAAGATTTCGAGAAGATTTTGTCTTCCTTCCCCTAAATAAGTGGAGCACCTACATGCCAAAAATAGAAGATTGCAACTACCAAATATGGAAGATATGAGATCAACCAATAAGGAGAGAAGATCGAATCAAATGTTTACTATATTTGGAGAGATTTTCAAGGAGATATTTTAGAAGTTATTCAAGGGATTTTTTACCAATTCAATGAGGAGCTAAGACCTATAATTGAAGGATATTTCGAGCTGCTATACGTGTGCTTTTGGACGAGAAATTCGAGCTTTCATGGAGTCTCTTTTGAGCGACATATTGAGCGAAAATCATGAGCAAAGCACATATCGAGTTTGAGCGATTTTACTTATCACGAGAGTGTCTTTTTAGCCTCGTTTGCAAAAGTCTTAGGACTTTGTAGGTTTGCAGAATCGTTAGATTCGTAGTTTGCAGAATCGTTTAGATTCGTAGTTTTTCTAGGCTTGTTTTGACTGTCTTCGGATAGTTATTTTTCCATCCATTGCTGTTAGTGGAATTTCGCCTTGAGGCACGCAACAAGTTTTTATAACTTGCTGCACAATTTACATCTCGTGTTCACCATCTTTCTCTACTAAGTTCGTTAAATATTACGCTGTTCGTTCTGTGTTGGCGTCAGTGTCGACCCAACATTTGTTCCAACATTTAGTCACCAGTTTTAGAACTTAGTATTTTACATCCATATCGTACCGGGACCACTTCAGGTTTAATTTCTTTCTATTTCTCGTTCTCATGTCTTTATGCTGATGCTTTCATGTGTATGGAAAGTAGCCCCGTTATTTCTGCCCAAACCCTCTTTACTTTTCAACCTTTCTCATCCTTTCATGAGTAAAAGAATCGATTCCCATCAGATAAAGGGAAACGCGTTGTATGTTATCCGTATTTATTGCTTTGGTTATTACTTATCACGTCATTTTCTTGCTTCCTTGTTCTTTAAATTCGCCTCTTTCATTTATTAATTGTGCTTCCGTACAATATTTGCCATTTTTCTTTATTTCTTTTGCCCTAACTTAATAAGGTTGTCGGAATAGCTAATAAGCCAGCAGCTGAAATAAGTTCGAGGGCTTCTGTCAATCCAATTCCAAGCACAGAGAATAATAAGAAGCCAAGGCCACAAAAAGAAAGAGCATTGCACTGTCCTAGGTGTAGCTCAACAAACACCAAGTTCTGTTACTACAACTACTACAGCTTAACTCAGCCCAGATACTTCTGCAAGGCTTGTCGAAGGTATTGGACCCAAGGCGGCACTTTGAGGAACGTCCCAGTCGGCGGTGGTTCGAGAAAGAATAACAGAAGATCATATTCTTCGTCGGCCCATAACTCATCATCAAAGAAACCCATCGTCGTAGATAATAACCTCACAAGCACCTTCCCACCTCAAAACCCTAACTATAATGCAGTAGCTTACGATAATACATCTCATCATCCCTTTATTCATAATATGGTGGGCTCAGTAAGGGGGGTTAACAGTGGTTATTCTTTCTTGTCTCTACCAATTCATAATCCAACAAACTCATCTTCGTCGCATGGGTTTTCTCTTAAAGATTCGATCAAGCTAAGCTTGGGGTTTTCGCTCGATGGATTTGATCGAAGCATCCAAGGAACTGAGGATTATCATGCGAATCCATCAAGAAATAACTATGATTTATTCCAAGCAGCTTCGAATGATAATGAACCCTTTGGGCAAGATAGGGGTGAAGGAAATCGGACAAATGAATTTCATGGGATGGGATTTCGTCTCCAAGTTCATGGCGATGATCGTTGTGATGGAAAAGTGCAATGCGTGTTTTAATTTTTTGAGTATGCTTTCTTCTTCTTTTTTTTTTTGGTGCCTCACGGATCTACTTTTGCGTTATGTGTTCACTATCGCCTAATTCATTAGTTTTCTTTTAGATTTTGTGAGCTTTACTTCATGGCTAATGTATCTCGATGTGTGTCTGTCTAATGACCTTTGTTTTTGTTTGTTGTTATCAAATGTAAATTCTTTGTTTGAATTTGATTAGGTAATAGGTATACATATTTGATTGGAATATAGCCTGCGGGTCGGCCCCACCATCCCGCCAAAGTGGTGGAACAAGCTGTATACATATTTGATTGGAATATAGCCTGCGAGTCGGCCCGCCCATCCCGCCAAAGTGGTGGAACAAGCTGTGAATTTATAGGCCCATTATTAATAGTATTTATTTTATTAAAATAATTGATTTTAAGTAAATTATATAGGTTTTTTAATATATATTTTTGATCTAGGATTTATAGTGGAGTAAAGTTTATAACACAAATAAGTTATTATTTATTGAGATTGAATTAAATTAAGTTTCAAATTTAAATTCTTCTTCATTTTTTTCCTCTTACTTTATTTTTTTATTATATATTTTCTTTATTATTGACGGCCTAAGCGTGCCATGCCATATGGCGAGCACGTCCCGCCAATTGACGGCTTTGGCGGGCTACATACCGGCCCACTCCTCCGGCCCGTTTGATAGCTCTATGAGTTATACCATTCTTCATGCCATTAAAAGCAAGATAAAGCATGGACTTAAAATCGAGTTTTTGAAACATATCGGAAGTTTTAGTGTTTTAAAGTTTAGTAGTTTAATCGAAATAAGATCGGAGTAAAACCGGTGCTCTTAAATATAATAAAATTATATATGAATAAATCAGTCAAATAAATAAGTCGGGAATAATTTAAAGTGTAGTAGTTTAATCGAAATAACATCGGAGTAAAACCGGTGCTCTTAAATATAATAAAATTATATATAAATCAGTCAAATAAATAAGTCGGGAATAATAATTTAATTATAAAATGGAGCGTTAAAAAATAAATCCTTACATTATTGATCAAAATCGAATAAATGTAAAATAATAGGGAGATAAAAAAATAATTTATCAAATAAAGGATTACATTTTCGTTTTTTTTTTCCTTTTGAAAAAAAATATTAATCTAGTAAAAAAGTTATGTTTAGGATTTGGCCCTCGTCATTGGGCTTAAAAATTGAATTGCTAACCACCACAACCCGAAAACTTGACCAGTCCAGATTATGGTCTGAACCGGCCGATTTCAGGGTTTACTTTTCAATTTTAATACTTTTTTCTAATTCAAATAACTAAAATAATGCCCAATGGAAAAGAGTATAAAAAATAGGTTAACGCGTCACTCAGTGTGACGCGTACTGAACGTGCCACAAGTGACGTGTTCTGAACGTGCCACACAATGGCGCATTCTATCATGACCTAAAACCTGTAGCCCCTATTCCTCCTCCTCCTCCTTCTTCTTCTACTTTCATCCCCTACCTCTCGGACCAAGCGATTTCAAGCTATTTCAAGATGCACAAGACTTCACTTTATGGACTGAGTGATTCGTCTTTGTTAATGCAACAATAGGCGCATCATTCTTTGTTTATTTTTCGAGATGAATTTGCTTGACGTTACCCTCTGAACGAGGGGTCCAGAGGTTTCTGTATAGGGTACGGCGGGCAACCGAGAGAGTCGATGGGGTTTTACGGCGTATATAGTTGTAAATCTCAGAAAGTGGACCCACATCTCATCACACCTTTAGTTGAGCTTGTTAGAAATATTTTGTAGTGTCTTCTAAATATCTTTTATCTTTGGTGTATTTCGTATTTATGTAGTTTGGAAAAGTGTAATATGCTAATAGTTTGAATAGTGGGCTTTAGTATAACAACTTAATATGGTATATAAGGCCCCTTAAACCCTATTAGGGTTTTTTCGAAAGAAATTTCTAAGGTAGCCACCTTGTGCTTTACACGTTAAACACACACACTCAAAGTGTTCTTAGACTTTTAGTGTGTGTTTGGTTGAGAGCATTTGGGGGGATTTAGGGGATATCATTAGTTAAAGTAATGTTTGGTTGGAATCTTTATTTAAAGGGAAGATTTAAATAATACCCTTTTAATACGTTCCCTAAGGTATTAAATAAATCAGCCCCCACCCCTACCTTTATTTAATACCAAGCTCCTTGGACAACTTTACCCTTTATTTCAATATTTATTCACTACTTTACCCTTTTCATTAATCGGATCTTCTAAACCAAATTTCTTTTTCCTTTTATCTTCATCATCGACCCAACCTCACTCACCCACCATAGTCGATTCACCAGAGATCGTCATCCGGCAAGTATCACATCGTCGGCGAGGCGTCTCTATCATCATCGACCACTGGCGCCCGTCCTACGAGAAAAGCCCAAACACCCAATTGAAGCTTGAAAGGTATGCTTATTTCTTAAACAAAAATTCTTATCATTCCAAGATATGTTTTATTGTGCGTTTCCATTTTGAAATTCTCAGTACTGGGTGGTTTGAATTGAGGGAAATATATCTTGAGCAGTTTGTTTATCAATTAGCGAATGATAGCCCCAGACGTTGCTCTTGACAAAGTTGAGTCCGTTGTGTTCTTTTTTTAGTGATTGCAATAACGGGGTTATGTGTTAAAGGCAATCTTCTTTATGATTTAGTGAATGATAACCGATGCAAAATCTTGTTTGAATATAACTTTTCTTATTCATGGAACTATGTTGTCTTTATCAAGGTCATCAGATCAGTAGTTTAGATTTTCGTACACTGATGCATTTCATGTTTGACTGGTTTCATCGAGAATTGACTATGCATGACGATATGTATTCTCCTTCTTTTCTTCTGTAAAGTCCAGATTATCCAAAAAGCACAGATTAACTTCAATGGATTAAAGCTTTGAAAGTTCATGTGAATAGTGCTTTGGAGGCGTATGTGTGTTTTAGAGTTTTGAATAATGGAAAACTTGATTAGTGATAGTTAGGGTTTAAGCCCATTGGGCCCCTAACAAGCCCACTACAACTGCAACCCTTCTAAGAAAAGTATAAAAATACATCGTAAAGAAATAACAAGACTTAGAATAAATATTTGGGACACTTCTAAAATATTCCTAACATTCTCCCCCTAAGTGTCCAAATTCCAAATAAGCCTATCTAAGTCTTCAAGTCTTCTTTTTCTTCGAGCGAGGAGGAGGCCGAGGTTCCAGAAGTTCGTAGGCTGATCTTCTGAGTCCAAGTCTTAATTCATATGATCTCAATCTTCTACGAAAGGAGATTTTGTCGGAGATGATTTCGATCATCTTATGATACTTCTCTTGTATTTCAGATTCTACTTCTCTCATTTCCTCTACGATCCTCTTGGGCTTAGCAAGAATAATACGGAGAGTTCCATCACAGAACTTGTGGATTTCTGAAGTTCTCATCAGTCTCTTTTCTTAATTGATGTAGATTACTGAAGGGTCTTCTCCGTAAAAAATATGGCCTTCTCCATAGCTCTCTGACTCAGGTGCTTCAAAGGAGGGCTTCGAGAGATTCACTCTTTTTATGTTACTTTCAAGTGCCATTAGGAGGTCATGTGTAGAGTTGAACTTGACTTGACGCAGCATGAATCTTTTTAATGAGGCATAACCCATCCTTAATTCTGGTGTCCTGAGTACTCCAAGCCTCCTATAATCCCCTACTAACTGATCAATGTCTTCACCTCTCAGGTAGGAGAGATCCCCTTCATTCAGTTCTTCAGCTGAATCATCTTCACGTCGTACAATGTAAATAGGGAAATCAATGTCTCCAAATCGCTCCTTTCGAACAGTCAGAATTTGTTTGATTCTGGGTCGTTTTGCCACAAGTCTTCGGAGATCATCAACGTTCGTTCCTTTTCCTCTGAACATCAGTGTTCGACGGATAGAAAGCAGGTACTGAACGGCTTTTGGTCGTGAGAAGTGCGTTAAACCTCTGTTAGGATATTTAGTGATTGTGTCAATAGTTTAAGTCTTGGGATTTATATTGTAATTATCCTTTAAGCTTGGGCTTTAGACTAGAATGTAATAATTTAATTTTTTGGTGTTTGGGCCTTAATATACCTAGGGTTAATGTGGTATATAAGGTATTACCAACACCATTTGAAAGGTAATCAAAGATCAAAAGGCTTATCCCACTTGTACACACAATACACACACACTTTAAGGTGAGAACCTCTCCCTTTTCATTCCATCAAAGCCTCTTTGATTCCTTGTTTGGTGCAATCGGGACCAACAAGTGGTATCAGAGCAAACGTGGATCGATCTGCATTGATTTGAATCCAGTTTCGTTCGATTCCGAGAAAGATCAAAGGTGTTTTGGGCAAAAATCACTTTCGGGCATTTTTGAACTCGTTTTTGGGGTTTTAATGCTTTGTTTTTGAGTTTAAAACCTTCCCCAAGATCGATTCTATGCCTAAAATGTTTTAGAACACTTTTGGATCAGTTTTAACGAGTTTTGAGCAAGATCGAAGCAAAAACTCTTCAGAAAAGGACATCTCGGCCATTCTCTGTTTTTGGTCGATTTGACCTTTTTTTTGTTGTTTTTAGCTCACAAATCGGTCGATTATGTGTTTAGGAAAGAATTTCTGAAGTTTAGGATCAAGTTTGAGCGATTTTGGCTGAGATTTGAGCAAGAACGAGACGATTTTCTGGCAAAACGCGTGTAAGCAATGGAACAGTGAAAGCTTGTTCTTGCCCGCGAAACTTTTTGCTGAATCGTTCAAGTCCGCGAAAATTTCAAATCCGCGAAATTTTATTCCGAGAATTTTTAAACCGCGAAAATTTCACTTTCACGGCACTTTTTCGCAACTGCCTACTTTCAAAATCCGAGAAACTTTCATCTGCGAAATTTGCTTACTCTTCTTAATCCGAGAAATTCCATATCCAAGAGAGCTTACTCCACGAATTTTCCTGAGCCGCGATATTTTTCAGCCGAGAACTTTTTGAAATTTTTATATATCCGAGAAATTTTTCAAAACCGAGAAAAATTTGCAAATCCGCGAAATTTCATCTGAGAAAGTTTTTCAAAACCACGACTCTTTCAAATCCGAGAAAATTTCCTAACTGAGAATTTTTTTTCTCTTGCGAAATTTTATAACTTGCGAAATTTTCTTGCGAAGCTTTAAAATTCTCAACTGAGAATCTTTCTCACATGCGAAATTTTAAAATCCGAGAAATTTTCCACTGAGAATTTTTTTTTCTTTCTTCCGAGAATTTCTCTTTAAAACTCACAAACATCGAAATTTCTCAACACATAATTTCTCGGGTAACTCTTCGTAAAAACACGTCCTTTCAAACCGCGAATTTTTTTCTCTAACGTGTTAAGTCTTTTTCTCGTGTTGAAATCTTCTTGGGTTAAATTTTTCTCAAACTTATTTAAGATTTGATCCTTACACTTTAGTCCTATCACCCTAGACCACTCTTGACATAAAATTTTATCCCGCCTCAAAAATCGTTTTCAAATTTTTTAGAACTTCTCCTAATTTCAAGATATATTTTCTCTTCATACATTATCGACCATCACACACGCTCACTTAGTTCCAAAAAAAAAATTTCTTTAAACAATTTTTTTTCTCTCAAAACTCTACTCGTTAAACTCATATTTCTCATTTCGTTCGTTACTAACTCTCTTATCTATTTAAGATCAAAACCACGGGCGATTCGACTGCACCAACCATGTCTACCACGAATGACATCTCAACAGTGGGCTCCGACACCAGGCCACCTATGCTGCGACAAGGCGACTACAGCATATGGACAAACCGGTTCCTCACATTCATCAGGAACAAAGGCGCACCACTCTCTCAATACCTTCTGGACTCCATCTTCAATGGTCCAGCACAATTCTGGACGACCATCCCTGCACAGCCAAACGCAAACCCTCCCATGGATGAACGCCGCACTCCAAGAGGTCCCATCAATGAGGATGAAGAGGGTCGCGTACAGGCCGACGAGACTGCCAAAGGATACCTCTTCCAGGCTATGGGCAATGAAGTCTACGCTCACATCGAGTGCTGCACAACTGCTAAGGAAATATGGGATGAACTCGTGGAAATCATGGCAGGCACAACTGAAAGTGCTCAGGGGAGGAAAACAGCATGTCTCTCGCAGTATGAACACTTCCAAGCCTATGAAGGAGAGGAGCTGCGTGACACATACCTCCGATACTTGAAGGTCATCAATGAACTCAAGAAAGCCAAGATCTCGAGAGCCAAATTTGACATCAACAACCGCTTCCTTGGTAGCCTCAAACCACATTGGGGAAATGCAACTGTGATGATGATTCAGAGTAAGGACCTCTCCAACACCTCCATCCATGCTCTCTACGACAGCCTGTCTGCATATGCTCCTTACGTGCAACCTCAGTCCACCAACACTCGAGTCGACCCACTGGCTCTCCTCTCGAACAAAACTACCGAACGATCTTCCACCGCTAAGGCCAAACAGAACAAAGGGAAGCTACCAGCCGTTGTATCTGACGCCTCTTCAGGATCCGAAGCTGATACGGAATCTGATGAAGATATTCGTGATCTACGCAAGCAACTGGCAATGCTCACAAAGATGGTCACCAAGAAGATCGGGAAAAAATCCTCATCCTCATCCAATCGCCAAAGAACCTTTAGCGGCACCAAAAGGACCACTCCCACGGAAGAATCTAAGCCGATAAAGAAAGAGGAGGACTCAGCACCTCAAAAGTCTGTGAAGTGCTTTCGGTGTGGAAAGCTGGGCCACTTTGCCAAGGAATGCCACGCCCCACGCGTGAAGGATTCTGGCTATTACGACCGTAAGGCCAGAATGACCCGCAAAATGGAAAGTAGAAAAGTTCTTCTCACCGAAGAAGCTGAATGGGTGAACGACACTTCAGAAGACGAGGAGCCTAAGGATGAAGATTGCTGCATGGCAAGGCTGGTCGAGCATGACGAGGACGAGGAGATGGTCAACCCCGGCGAGAATGCAGCTAACACTTCCACCAACGCCGAGTCTGAGGTACGAATCTCACAACTCAATGATGTGTTTAATCACCGACACACCATTAACAAATCCACCGTAGACGCTAAGGATTATATTGAACTTAAGCTAAAATTTGAAAACAACTATGCCTTACTCAGTCTAAAAGTAGAAGAGCTTGCCTGTGCAAACGAACGTCTAATGGCCTCTGAAGCGTTAGTCAAACGTCTGCAAAGCAAGAACAAACAAAGTGAGACTAAGATTAAGGAAACTACACTAGCCATTAGTTCATGTGAAACTTCTCGCCTCCTGACGGCCTCCCAATATGAACTGCTTACGAAGGAAAGAATTAGGCTATACCGCAAGGTGAAAGAACTTGAAGAACAACTTCACCTCAGAAAAAAGGCAGCACACATCTTATGCCTATTAAACCAACCAGTTGAAACAGAATTCTACGACGCCCGGATGGGAATCGGCCTGGACAGCAACTGCGATTCAACGCCACTAATTGTTAAAAGGTATAACATGTACAGTACATCATTCCTACAAACAAGGAAGGATACTCCCTTACAGCTCATGCCGTTTGTAAGATCCTCCTCCATTGTCCTTTCGGAAGAAAAGAGGAAACAGAACATTCTCTGGGCAGAAATTGCGTACGACTACACGGAATTGAATGCTAGTGATAAGACTGAAAAGCATTCACTCTCTGAAGACATCAAGTCTCAGTTCCCAACCGAAGAACAGGAAACCGCTTTCCGAGAAGCACTTTCTCGCATCTATGTCCCAGAGAAACTTCTGATCATAGCAGAACTAGAACGAACCATAGATGTAGAGCGGAAAGCCTTTGCAAAAGAGCGAGAAGATCTACTTTATAAAATCTTTACCCTAGAACAATCTCACAATACGAACAAACCTTCTACGTCGAGTCGAGTACCCGATTCTCAAACATGTAAATGTAAGAGGACGGAGAAGATGACTCCTGAAGTTGACATATGTTCTAACACTAACTCTAATATTCTTACAGGGAATGTGAGTTCGACGTCTCTGGAAGGGAGTTCATATCAAATAAAGGAGAACCCGCTCTTCGATGACAAGAAGAAAAGACCATCCTATATTCGCCCTACCTCTCTATGTACTGAATCCCAATATCCTAAGGTCGTAGACAATTATGTTGCCAAAACTTATCTTTCTTTTACCAAGCTTATGTCTATGTGCTGCTGCAATGACTTTGTTCTCCCACGCTTCCATGAATATGAAACACATGAACACGCAACATTCCGACCACGCAAGCGAACCTCCTCTACGACGTCTTCGAATTCTCCCATCTCGCCTAAACCTAAGGTCAAGCGAAAATGTCTCTCGTCATCAAACGCAAACTCACCTATTACTCGCAAGCCAAAGGCGACCAAAACCGAAGCACGAAAACAACAACCACATTCCCCAGCCAATTCATGTATAAGGCGCCATACATGCAAGCACAAATTAAGAAAATATGGGTTAGAAAAACCATAATCCCGCCTCATCAAACAAATGACAAAGGGAAAGCTAAATTAGAAACGACACAATCTGATTTAGAAATCACATTTCCCATTAAGCGCATGAAACTTTTACTTGTATCACAAGAAGGTCCCGTCCGTAAACGGAGACCCAACATTTGCTGATGATTGCAGGTCTGTCATGTGTGGTATCTAGACTCGGGTTGCTCCACACACATGACGGGGAACAAGGAGCTATTGAGCAACTACTCCGAGCACTATCTCGGAAGGGTCTCCTTCGGAAACAGTCAAATGGCGCCAATTCTCGGAACTGGGGATCTCATCCACGACAAACTAACGATTAAGGGCATCTCTTACGTCGAGGGTTTGAGCTACAATCTCTTCAGCATTGGTCGTTTCTGCGACAAAGGATACAAGGTTCTCTTCGAATCTGACATCTGCAGCATTATCGATGCCTTAGGACAATCTCTTTTTTCTGGAACGCGCACGTCTCACCTCTACGTACTCAATCTTACGACTTCTCGACCAATATGCCTTCTCTCTCGAGCCGCACCCAAATTGAACGATTTATGGCACCGGCGTCTTTCACATCTCAATTTCAAGACCATCAACAAACTGCGTCAGAATAAACTCGTCAACGGTCTACCCCAACTGACATATCATAAGGAACACCTCTGCTCTGCCCGTGTATTGGGGAAGATGAAGCGATCGTCTCACATCTCCAAGGAAACACCGTCCTCTAAGCTCATCCTCGAACTCTTACATATGGATCTATGTGGCCCAATGCCGACGGCCACACTCGGAGGAAGACGGTATATTCTTGTGATTGTCGACGATTTTTCACGCTACACGTGGACGAAACTCATTCGCACAAAGGATGAAGTTCCTGATATAATCATCGAGTTTGTTGTTACGTCTCAAACTCTTCATCAACAGAAAGTTCGGATTATCAGAACTGACAACGGAACTGAGTTTAAGAACAAGAAGCTCAGTGATTTCTATGCCACTCAGGGCATAACTCAGCAGTTCTCAGCTGTGAAGACACCGGAACAGAATGGTGTCGTTGAGCGTAAGAACATGACACTAGTTGAAGCAGCCAGGACTCTCCTCATCCAATCCGGACTTCCCCATTCTCTTTGGGGCGAAGCTATTCAAACGGCTTGTTACACACAGAACTGGGCTTCTATCCACAAGAGATTCAATCACACCCCATACGAGATGCTGAGTAACCGTCGTATCCCCGATATATCTTATCTAAGGGTCTTCGGTTGCCGATGTTTTGTGGCCAATGATCGCCAACATCTTGGGAAGCTTGATCCAAAAGCACTTGAAGGCATCTTTGTTGGATATTCGCTGAACTCGAAGGCATACAGAGTCTATCTTAGGGAGAAACGATCAGTAATAGAGAGCACAAATGTCACCTTTGACGAAAGCGAAGGCGACCTCATGGCTTCTGCTCACATCAGTCCAGAACCAGGTCTTCTACAGTCATTGACAAACGGTCAACCTTCAATGGCGGGAACTTCCTCATCTGAGGGCAACTCTGGTGAACTGGATCTCGATCTGCTTTACGAGTACTTCTATCCAGTTCCCAAGACTCCCGCTGCCACCACTCAACCTACCACTGCACCCATTCCACCTACACCACCAGCTATCGGCAATGACGTCGTCCCTCCAAATTTGGATGCACTCAATCTCAACGAAGACGACATTTTACCCAACCCTGGGAACATTGCTGATCCTGATGCTGAACCCTCTCAATCTACTACGGTTGAGATCTCTTCTTCGGACACCGGACCCCAACCCAATGAATCTCCAACCGATACAAATGCGGCCAGCTCATCTCAGACCAATATACCACTTTGGGCTCGATCTCATACTACAGATCAGATTATTGGGGATCCACTCTGGTGTCTCGACACGTTCGGCTACGATGAATGAAAGTCTGTTTGCTTGCTATCTCAGTCAAGTCGAACCATCACGAGTAGCTGAAGCTCTCAACGATCCTGATTGGCTGATTGCAATGCAGGAGGAAATAAATCAGTTTGAACGCTTACAAGTTTGGGAACTCGTACCACGACCTCACAATAGATCCATTATCGGCACAAAATGGATCTTCAAGAACAAAAAGGATGAAGACGGTGTTGTTATCCGCAATAAAGCAAGACTTGTGGCTAAGGGGTACAACCAACAAGAAGGCATCGACTACGATGAAACATTCGCCCCAGTTGCCAGGATCGAAGCCATACGAATTTTTCTTGCCTTTGCTGCTCACAAGAACTTTAAAGTCTACCAAATGGATGTGAAGACTGCATTTCTGAATGGATTTCTCAAAGAAGAAGTGTACGTTGATCAACCTGAAGGGTTCTTGAGCGAAGAGTTTCCTCATTACGTATATCGACTCTACAAGGCCCTCTACGGACTAAAACAGGCTCCCCGAGCTTGGTATGATGTCCTTTCAGACTTCCTTGTTCAGTCTGGATTCAAGAACGGATCTCTGGATACAACTCTCTTCACCAAGCGAAGTGGCCCGGACATCATGATTGTACAGATTTATGTCGATGACATCATTTTTGGATCGACTAAACCACAACTGTGTGAAGAGTTCGCAGAATTGATGAAAGAGAAATTCGAAATGAGTATGATGGGTGAGCTGAATTTCTTTCTTGGTCTTCAAGTAAAGCAACTCCCCGACGGAATCTTCATCAATCAGTCCAAATACATCCATGACATCCTCGAGAAATATGGAATGAAGGATGCTAAGACTGCTGCTACACCTATGTCACCCTCTGGCCGACCCGACGCAGACCCATCTGGTGCTCCCGTTGACCAAACCGTCTATCGAGGGATAATAGGCTCTCTTTTGTACCTTACTGCTAGTCGACCGGATATCGTTCTCTCGACAGGAATCTGCGCTCGTTTTCAGGCAACACCAAAGGAATCCCATTTCACTGCTGTCAAAAGGATTCTCCGCTATCTCAAAGGAACACCCAATCTGGGTTTGTGGTACCCCACTCGATCGGAATTCAAACTAGTTGGATTCTCTGACTCGGATTATGCAGGATGCAAGATGGACCGAAAAAGCACCTCTGGAGCTGCACACTTCTTGGGCGGTAAACTCGTAAGTTGGTCGTCTCGAAAACAAAACTGTGTCTCAACTTCGTCGACGGAGGCAGAATATGTCGCCGCCGCTAGTTGCTGTTCACAACTTTTGTGGATGAGAACCCAACTACGAGATTTTAATTTTCATGTTGATAAAATTCCCATTTATTGTGACTCAAAAAGTGCTATTGCGATGACGAGTAATCCGGTACATCACTCGAGAACGAAACACATAGATATTCGTCACCACTTCATCAAAGAACATGTCGAACAAGGGACGATTGAATTGCACTACGTCACAACCGAAGATCAACTGGCCGACATTTTCACAAAACCATTGGATGTCAAACGATTCCAACACTTAGTGACTATGTTGGGCATGTTGAATATTCAGTTGTGATCAATCGACCCTACATGAACTTTGATAAAGTGTACATATTTCCTTTTCCACTTCACTACATTTTCTATGTATCTTCTGAATTATGTCTTTTGAGGGGGAGTTTTCGATTAAGGGGGAGCGTCTGATTTTTCCAAAAAAAAAAAAAAAAATTGGGTTGAAATTTTAAAGTTTGGTCAAACTGAGTCAAAATTGGACCGATTAAAATGTTTTGGGTTGAATTTTTAATTTTCTGGTCAAAAAGGGTCAAAATTGGACCAATTGAACTTCAATTGGACCCAATTTTGACCAAGCCCGCGAAATTCAACTCAGTTGAGGTTTTGACCAAGCCCACGAAATTTCGGCCCGTTAACTCAAAATTCGCATGAACAGTCACCAAAACCCTAAAACCCCAAAACCCTTAACGTTTTTCACAATCCTAAAAAATTCCCAAGAAAATTCAAAAATTTCGCAACCCCTCTTTTCAAAATTTCGCAACTCCTCGCATCATCGTCGTCGTCCAATCTGCATTCAAAATCCGTTTATCTGCATTCTCCGTCTTGTAAATCAGCTTTTCGGTATGAATACACGTCAAATAAACCAAGTTCCGTTCATTTTATCCTGTTTTGCCCCGTTTGATTAAATCTGTTAGGTTAGGATTAATTTTTCTCGGCTCTGAATCGAACGCATGTTAGATTTTTGATGTTTAATACCCCCAAATATGCATTGCCCATCCAATTTCGAGTCGATTGAGTCCAGATTATTGCATTTTGGTTGAGATTTGAGCAGGTCTAAGGCAAAAACCATTGCGTCATTTTGAACGTTTTCGCACCATGTTCTTCACCGAGAAAAATTTCTGAGAAATTGCTTTAAACGTTAAAATTCGCTGCTACAGTGAGCAAGGTCCCGCGATAATTTTTCCGAGAAATTTCTTGCGTTGAAATTTTCGCTACTACAGTGAGTGAGGTTCCGTGAAATTTTATCCGATAAATTTCTAGTGTTAAAATTTTCTCTATAACACATCACTTCATATTACATATTTTCGCATCTTCACTATTTCGCAATTACAGAGAACAAAAATTTTTGCTGCTACAGTGAGTTTTGCCCCGCGAAATTCTCATAACACATCACTTCATATTACATATTTTCGCATCTTCACTATTTCGCAACTACAGTGAACAAAAATTTTCTCAGTCCACAAAGCTTTTTCCCTCCGCGAAACTTTCATAGAACTTGCGAAAATTTTTCCTTATATGCGAAAATTCATGGATAAACTGCATGCGAAAATTTCTCATTACATGCGAAAAATTTGGACAACTTGTGAGATTTCCTAACTTGCAAAATTTTCCATACTTGCGAAATTTTACTCAAATCTGTGACACTCTCTCACGACATGACTCTGCGCTATAACTTGCGAAAATTTCTCATTACATGCGAAAAATTTGGACAACTTGCGAGATTTCTTAACTTGCGACAATCTTCCAATACATGCGAAATCTTACTCTATCTGCGAAATTTTCTCGGCATGCCTACATATCATAATCTGCGAAAATTTTCCACTACTTACAAAAATTCAACACTACATGCGAAAATTGTCTTCAATTCAAAATTTCTAAGTGCTAAATTTTTTTTTTCATTGCATGCGAAAATTTTGGACAACATGCGAGACTTCCTAACTTGCGAAAATTTTCCATGTCTATATGTTTAGCGAATTTTCTCATCTCACATTAATTCATACTAATCATATTACAATTACTGTCAAGTACAGATATGACCAACAAAGATCAAGGTACTCTTGAAGCGCTTGAGGCGGCTGCAATCCAAAGGGACGTCGCTCGCATCGAACTCAACACGCGTACCTATGTTCCACCACCCAAGCAGATCTTCCCACTAAGTCAATGGGCGGCCCTGATTCCCAACAATTACATGGTGGACTTGGACAGCTTTCGGTGCGATGCCCCCGTCATTGTAGAAATCCTCAAAGGGCACCCACTTCGCCACGCCCTCACACATGGCGAGCCAGAAGCACAAGTATATCTTCAACAATTCTGGCATACGTTGCAAATAGCTGGACCACTCCATCTTGCCAAAACCTTATCCGCCAAAATCGATCAAGAAACGGTGGTCCTCACTCGGAAGAATAGTCCAAGAAGTGCTTCAACTCCCAGTCTACTCACCATACGACCAACTACCAACTCATGAAGAACTCATCGAAGACATCGATAGACTGGGCTATCAACCTGATAGCAAGAAGAAACTTGTCCTCAGTGAAGTCACCACCCGCAATCTACCTCAACCCTGGCGCACACTGTACTTGCTGGTGAACAAATGCATGTCAGGGAAGCATGCTGGTCAGGACCGCGGAAACTTTCAAATCCTCACCATCCTCACCGGCATCGCTCACAACCGCAAGTACAACTACGCCGACATCATCTGGATGGATCTCGTCTCAATGATCCAACGTCGCGACCGGGAAATCGCCAAGGGAGTCACAAACCGCTTCGTCCCTTACATGCGGTGGCTCCCAGCTCTCATCAAACATTTCCACTTGCACTCCACCAACATTCGCATCCGGCAGGCAGCGGAACACTTCCTCATCCCCACTGTCGAGAAGTTCGCGAAGAAAAACACCCCGGCGAAGGATCGACACGCCATGATAATTCCGGACGAAGTTCTCGCCTGCGCAGACCAGACAAATTCACACGTCCGAGAATATCGCGCCTCAACCGCCTCATTCCGAGAAAGCCCCAGACCTCTATCTACTGTCCCTACGTCGCAGATCAACCCCACTGCTCCTAACCCCGGGACTAGCCAAAACCCCACCACCACCTCCAAAAGGTCATCGTGTCGCGCCGCATCCTCTTCCACCCGCACTCCGAAAAAACGATCGCGAGAGGATGACATAAGCCGCCCCACGGAGCGTCGATCGAAACAAAAACACGATCGACCTCCTCAGCCACATATAAGCCGAGCCGAACCAATAGGTACAGGAGGTGATGTGTTCACCTCCCGAGTAGAAGACGTGGCATCTGGCTCAACCACGCAAACGACCCCACCAATCCACTTATCTTCCTCTCTACAGGAAGATATTTCATTCCACGAGGAGCCACGTATACCATCGACATCCCACTTGGAGATGATCAATGTTGAAACAAGCAGTCCCTCGCCTCAGACTGCATCCTCTTCATGCACATCGAGTATAGTGCCCTCACTCCCCATAGTTTCATACGTTTCTAGGACACATACACCTTCTACCGCACCACAGAGTCTTCGTGACTCTGTCAGAACGCTCGGTGATGTCTCTGTGACTGAGAGCGGAAGACCTAGCACGGCCAACATCACAACAACCGTGAGCCTAGGCCATCATTCGATTGAGTCTGTCTCATCAATGATGCCAACGGGAAGTCTGAGTGACCCCGTCTTTTCCCGTCCTGTGCAAATGGGCGGCCGATCGACTATATTCTCCGATTCGGTGTCAGTTGGATTTCTTCGTGATTCCAACTTGTTAGATTTACCCCAATTCGTCACCGAGACCGCGCTAGAGACACGTCTTCAAGAGCTTGCAAAGACTCTTGAGGCGTCGATTCTCGATAAAGTCTACGCGCGTCTCGATGCGTCCACCGTCGACAAAGGGAAAGGTGTGGCCCCGAAGACGCCACCACCGACTCAAAATGTGGACGCTGAAGCCATTCTTTCTGCCATTTCCGCGAAGGAGCTCTTCTACCTCCTACGAGCAAGATTCGAGTCGATGACGGAACTCGACGAGGAGGAACAGCAGATGAAGAGAATGATGACTCAACCCATGACTTGCCTCGCTCAAGGCAAGTCCAGCGGGATCAGGCGCGACGATCAAGACGATGATCAAGATCGCCGCGAGGGGGAGAATAGGCAGCTAGGGTAACAATCCCAAGGACTCATGCACTCGACGCCGTCCTCCTCCTCTGGGCCTGAAACAACGCCCGTAACAGAAACCTCACACCCCACTAGCCAAAAATCCCACCTTATTTACCCTGAGTCACTAGCCAAATCACCCTCATCACCACCCCTACCGTCTCCGAAACTCTAATCGTCACATCGGCGTTAGAGACCACCCCCACACCGTCTCCACCCACAATCTCCGAACCTCTAACTGTCACATCGACGTTAGAGGCCACCACCACACCTACACCACCCGACACCCAAATCATCCTTGCCAAAACCATCACCACAACTGAACCACCAGAATCTCCACCACAACCATCCCCACAATCCACAAACTCCTCCGACGCAACACCCTCGCCACCACACAGCGACACTCCTCTCAACATCGATTCCAACGTAGCTCCCGAGGACGTCTACTACGCACAGAACGAGATCGAAGCCTACATCTTCAACGATGAATGAATGTACACACCCGCCGATGCAGTAGCAGCCAGGAAGCTGGTGGAAAACGCTCGACGTCTGCTAATGGAAGCCTCACTAACGCTGATCAACACTGCAGACAACGAGAATGGAGAGGAGTACGACGCTGAACCTGCCGAGCTCGAGAACATCCTACAATTCCAAGCGCAGCAAACTGAGGCTCCTGCCGCTCAAACGGATGTGCCCACGGTGGATATACCGGAAGCACCGTGGGAAAACAAAAAAATCACCGCGCCATTTCAAGAAGAGATCAGAAAGAGGATCTGGCGGCGCAAGGAGCAGATCATCACAACCTGCGACGAATATGAGCTGATGAACATCCAAAATTGGAGCGAGGAAAAGAAGAAACTCTATCGATGGAGCCTTCTTTGCAACAAGTGCACAAAAAGGACGCTATCCGATGAGGAAAACATCGCTCTGGAAATGAATCGGGCCCCCATCTGCAAAGTCACTGACCTCCGCCAAGAGTCGAAAGGACGTGTTCACTATCCAGTGTTCACAGTAATGAGGCTGGATGAGAGCTACAGTGAAGTCAGTGAGGCAGACTTCAAGTTTCTGCGCCTGGGTGACCTGTACAGCATGCTGGAATCCATGAAGCAGTTCAGACTCGTCCTCAGAAGTTCTGGACATCTCGTACGAGCTGAACCGGTCACCATGGGGTATGTGGCTCTCAAACGCCACATGCTCCGACAGGTCAGATTCTTCGCCACCCACGATCTGCAGATGGCAGTGGAGCACAACTTGAAGAAGATGAATCTGACTTGCCCATCCTTCAAAAACGCGGACGACTACCGAGAAGGCGATGTGATCGACGGAGATGATCCGGCGGTCGCCTACTCGAACTGCAAGGGAAAGATGAGGCTGCTGCGCTGCTCCGAAGCGGCAAAATTCTCAGATGGGACGCTCACCATCATCCAAGACAAACTTATGAGAATTTGCCGCATCCTTTCGGAAGAAGATCCACACTGCCGATCCAAGTTCGCGAAGATCATTAAAGCTATAGCAGATCGAATGGTCCTTCGAAGGAATCTCCGCGCCTTCGAGTTCAAGCTAGGACTTCGCGAAACTCTCACACGCTAATCCACCATCCCAACGTCCAAGATCCAAGACTCCCCAACAATTGACACAAAGGGGGAGATTGTTAGGATATTTAGTGATTGTGTCAATAGTTTAAGTCTTGGGATTTATATTGTAATTATCCTTTAAGCTTGGGCTTTAGACTAGAATGTAATAATTTAATTTTTGGTGTTTGGGCCTTAATATACCTAGGGTTAATGTGGTATATAAGGTATTACCAACACCATTTGAAAGGTAATCAAAGATCAAAAGGCTTATCCCACTTGTACACACAATACACACACACTTTAAGGTGAGAACCTCTCCCTTTTCATTCCATCAAAGCCTCTTTGATTCCTTGTTTGGTGCAATCGGGACCAACAAGTGGTATCAGAGCAAACGTGGATCGCTCTGCATTGATTTGAATCCAGTTTCGTTCGATTCCGAGAAAGATCAAAGGTGTTTTGGGCAAAAATTACTTTCGGGCATTTTTGAACTCGTTTTTGGGGTTTTAATGCTTTGTTTTTGTGTTTAAAACCTTCCCCAAGATCGATTCTATGCCTAAAATGTTTTAGAACACTTTTGGATCAGTTTTAACGAGTTTTGAGCAAGATCGTCTATTCCATGGAAGTTGTAGCTCGTCTATTCCTTTGTGTGTATCTGGAGGGCAATCCTCGTCTATGATCGTGTGTCGGAGAAGTTCGGGAAGTTCGGGTATCTCTGCTTCATAGTCTTCACCTTCCTCGAGCTCCTCATCTTCAAGGCGAATTAGACTAATGTTAGCTTTCGAGAGAAAGCATCTAGCATTGTCCATAAGGTTTCTGGCCATAGTCGGGTTAACAGGGTGAGTTCTCCATTCCTCGCCAAAGACGTTCCTCTCCACAACATCATATGGATTGCAAAGTTCTTCGACTGAAGTGTCTGGATTGTCGATCTGAAGGGATGGGATGGAAGATTGGGGACTTATCTGGCTTGTGAGATGTGGGGTTGTGGTTGTTTGGACTGGTTGTGTGGAAATCCTCGAAGAGCCAGACCCTACTTCGCTAAGGGAAGTTGTCTGGTTCGGCCCTGGCGTAGCTTGTCTGCCCCTAGAGGACCTTGGTGGTGGGTTGGATTGTCGGGAAGAACCGCCTCCACGAGTTAGAACCCCGGGTCCTCGTCCGCCGCGAGTGACCGTAGACTTGATTCTTTGCCTCTTCTCCCCCTCAGGGCGATCCTGGTCGTCAGGATCGTCATGACATCGTTTCGGACTTGAACCTTCTTCACGGCAGGTAGCTGGGTTAGGTATGACACCACCTGCAATCAGTTTTCTGTACAGATCTTCTTCTTGAGGAGTCCGCTGATTGTCGAGTTGCATGCGGCGAGAGATTCCAATGTCAAAGAGCTCAAGGAGAGGCATATTATATGGATTGGGTTCGTTGGTTACTCGTGGTGGTGGTAGTGAAATGATGCGAGGCTGCGACGGTTGGTGTTCTACCATGGGGGCCTTTCCTTTGTCAGTGGAGGCTGATTTCATGGCATCGATAATGAGTCCTCGAACCCTTGGGAGGGTGACGGTTTCTAAGAACTCAAAGAGGCGATTCTCCAGGTAGGCTGTCGTCACGTCGGTAGGGGTAGCAAAAGTTGTTCTGGCGCCACTAGGGTTAGCCGTTGTCACACGTTCAGAACTAGGTTCTGTACGGCGGCCCTCGTCAACCAAAGTCCGGTGGACTTCAGTTTCCACGGGTCTTCCAACCTCTCCTTGCGACACATCTATAAAAGATGGTGCTCGGATCGTTACGGGCACGTCAATTAGATGGGCTTTCGTGGAGCTTTCACCAGGGCCACTTCCCGTTAGCACTCATCCAGAACTATGTTCTGGACGGTGGCTCTCGGATGCTGAGCTGCTGAGGTCATCATCATCTGAGAGGCTATCGTCCAATCCTCGAAGGGCCTCAATCTGAGGCTCTTCTATGGGCGTTGATGCCTGAAGGACAGGCTGAGACTCGGGCTGTGTAGTAGGAATGGTTATTATTTGTTGTGGAGTGGACGCAGAACCCGTGGTGACAAGTATTTGAGGAGGTTCTGGGGATTTTGAGACACGTGCCTATTGGGAGGCAGGTGAATGGTCTGGTTCTTGTTGCGTTTGCGCCGTTGGGTCGACTACGGCGTCTCCTATCCTATGGGGTGACCCGGCTGTATCTGGCTGGGAAATTTCGATTGTTTCTAACATGGGAACGACAATTCGTGGTTGTTCTGGTTGCTCTGTTGATGGTCGTTCCTCGTGAGGTTGATCAGGAATGATTAGTTGTTGGGTCGGTTGGGATTGTGGAGGTACTATCGGTTGTTCTAAGGGTACTCTCAGGTCCTTACTCGCTCCCTCCCTCGCTCTCTCACTATCCCCTGGGATAGACTCTGGGGGGTTTTCCAGAGTCGTGGGGATATACACATTGTATTTTTGTCTGTAGGCTTCGATTTTGTCTGGGCTTGCTAGGGCTAGTAACTCTAGTGGGATTGGCATGGCTATTCTTGAGTATTTCTCATCAGTCTCCCCTTTTTGCAGAAATTTGAGTTTGGGTGGACAGTAGTTCTCTTCTGCTGGTCTTGGAGGTATCCCAGGTGCTGTGGTCAGAAAATGGTGGATCATTAGTGAGAACCACCGGGGATAGGGCAGGTTTTGTGGCTTCTTTGCTTTTGACTTCGATCTTTCGTAAAGCTGATCATCGAGGTCCGAGATAATCAGTTTGGCATAGTCGTAATTCTTACGAAAGGCGATTCCATGGAAGATCCGAAGAATCGTGAGATTGCATCTGTCCCAGCAGGAGTGCTTGGGTGAGAAGCACTTGTTGACAATTGCAAAAAGGGTTCGCCATGGATGTGGAATCATTGATTGCTGAAAACGGGAAACAAACTCAAGTGATGAGTAGTAACCCATTCGGAGCATATCAGTGATGAGCTCGTCCTCGGATGCCTCATGTTCGTACTCAGGTTGACTGGGTAGGCGAAGGATTTGCTGTATGAAATCTTTTGTAATCCTGACGGTTTCATTTGCAATCTTAGCTTCATAGGAGATGTTGTTATCCTGGGCAATCTTAGTCGTCATTGTTCCCCAGAATTGTTGAAGGTAGACTGTGGGGACTTGGACAGAAGCTGAGAAAGCGTATCCAAGGTGATGATTCCTCAGAATGGATGGGATGATCTCGTCCTGACATTTGAAGGTACTCAGGTCAAGTTGATAATTATTGTCCTTGATCACGATCCATTTTGAGGTTGCATACACAAGATCGACCGGCGTCGTCATTTTTCTTTTGGACACCGGGAAATCCTGCTTAAACTGCATCACGAGAGAAAATGGATTAGGATAATAGATATAACATGTGTATGTTTCATAAATAGTGTGGACTTGTTTATTTGTATGAAAACAAGATTGAGTTCGGCCCATCACTTATTTGGCCCAAATTGTGATTTGAGAAAGTTGTCGAAATTTTTCCAAGTGTTTTTCGCGAATCAGTGGAAAAATTAGTTTAAAAGTTTGCTAAGTGTGGTTGGCGAACTGCCGTCAAAGTTTTGTAGAGTTTCGCGAATCAGATTGAAAGGATTGACTTGGTCAAATTTGGACATCGCGAAATTTTGAGTTCGAAAGAATTTGATTAAAAGGTTTTGCGAATACGTATGAAATTTTGCGGGTAAATAAACGGATTATGCGAATTCAATTTGGAACAAGACAGTTCGCGAAATGACTTGGTCAACAATGAAGCGAAAAGCGTCAGTTCACGAATTGGTCAAACAAGTCAAAAACTGAGTTAAAAAAAAAGGATTGGAAAAAGCACTTCGCAAAAAGACTTTGGCAAAAGCTAAAGAAGTTTGGCGAACTTGATAATTTGCGAATTGGTTTGGTCAAATGGCGAACTCGACAATTTTGCGAATTGACTTGGAAAAAGGTATTTTGCGAATTGGTCAAATCAGTCAGATTCGCGAAACTTAAAACTGGAATTCGCAGTCCTATTGAAGAAGTGAAAGGCTCTTCGCAAATTTGACTTGGTCAAAAGATAAAGGAATTCGCAAAACACATTTCTGATTCACAAAAAAAACTTTGAAAGATCAAAAAGTTGGTTTTCTTTAAAACTGTTCGAACCCTATATTTAAAATTCGACGATTCTCCGACAGAACCCAGACTTAAAAAAAACGAAATTAAAGGATGATGATTTTTCCAACAAAACTTTAAACTTAGAGCGTCCTAATGCAAAGATTCGAACTGATTTGCAAAAATCCGAACTGATTTTACAAAAATCGTTACTTTTCTCCCGGATGAAATCGATACCTGCAAAAGCAAAAATCACTGAAAAGGAGTTAGAGGTTGGGTTTCTTACCACGACGAAGTTGGTGAGTGTGTAAGAGAAGACAGTAAGGGAAGTAGAATCTGGTGAGTTGTTGAAAGGAAATTTGAGAGTTCGTAGACTTTTCTTTTGAGTTCGTGAAATCTGATTTGGGGATTTTGCGAATTAGGTTTAAGTAAGTTTTGCGGGCTGAGAAAATTTAGATTTGGGCCGCGAAATTTTAAGGTGAAGGCCCACTTTTGATTCGCCAATTTGCGTTGACAATTTTGACTGGTCAGCATTTGAACCGATTTGCGAAGTGTACCATCAGTGACTTCGGGAAAGTAAATTTGCGAATCAGAGAATTCGCGAATTGAAGGTTATAAGTTAGCAAAAAAATCATTGACGAGTCGAAGTTTGAGAGGATTCACGAATTAGCACTTCGCAAAAAAATAAAATAAAGTTCATAAATTTCCCAAAACTGAAAATACGAAATTTTTAATCAAAAATTAAAAAAAAAAACTTAGCCTTAAGACGTTAGTTTGACTATAAATCATAAAATTTCAAATCTACGAGTTTCTCAAGAATGATTTATCTAAGCCAAATTTCGAAAACCGACAAGAAAACATCGCTTTCTTTTGCGGCGATGAATCCTCAAGTCAAAAATTCGTCTTCCCCGATGATTATGTTGGTTGGATCATTAATGATGTTATCGTTCATATTGTGCCTATAAATAGACAGAGCTCGAACCAAATTCGTAATTTCATAAGTTGTCGCAAACTAACTCTCACATATTCATCATTCTCATCCAATGCTTTTGTAAACAAATCGGCTAGTTGAATCTCCGTATTAACGAAATACATTTCTATTATGCCTCTTTCTACTTGGTCTTTTATGAAATGATAACGTAGGTCTATGTGCTTAGTGCGTGAGTAGTGAACAGGATTGCAAGTAATTGCTATGGCACTTTTAGAATCACAATAAATAGGAATTTTATTGAAATCAATCCCGTAGTCTCGTAGTTGGGTTCTAATCCACAAAATTTGGGAGCAACAACTGGCGGCAGCCACATATTCTGCTTCTGCCGTGGAAGTTGACACACAATTTTGTTTCTTTGAAGCCCAACAATCAAGCTTATCTCCAAGAAATTCGATGTTGCCTGATGTGCTTTTCCTGTCCAGTCTGCATCCTGCGAAATCTGCATCAGAGTATCCTATTAGTTTCATACCTGAGTTTTTAGGATACCAAAGTCCAAGGTTTGGTGTTCCTTTCAGATACTTCAATATTCTCTTGACAGCATGGAGATGTGACTCCTTTGGATTGGCTTGGAATCGAGCACATAAATATGTGGAAAAGGGAATATCTGGTCGGCTGGCAGTGAGATAGAGCAGAGACCCAATAATTCCTCTATAACGTGTTGGATCTACAGGCTCGCCCAAGTGATCTGCATCAAGGGTGCATGAGGTTGACATTGGAGTACTGGAAGATTTGCTCTTGTCAATCCCATATTTTCTGAGGATGTCGTGAATGTACTTTGACTGGTTAATAAAAATCCCATCCTGAAGTTGCTTGATTTGTAATCCAAGGAAAAATGACATTTCCCCCATCATACTCATCTCAAACTGTGATTTCATCAACGTGCTGAATTCGACACAGAGTTCTGGATTTGTAGATCCGAAGATGATGTCATCCACGTAAATTTGCACAAGCATGATATTGGGACCAACCTTTTTAACGAACAGTGTGGTGTCAATTTTTCCTTTTGTGAAGCCCGAGTTGAGAAGGAAGTCAGACAAGACCTCGTACCAAGCTCTTGGTGCTTGCTTTAGCCCATATAGAGCCTTGTCGAGTTTGTAGACGAAATTCGGATTTTCTTGATTGAGAAATCCGTCTGGCTGTGAGACACATACTTCTTCCTTCAAAATCCCATTCAAGAAGGCAGTCTTTACATCCATTTGATAGACAATAAAGTCTTTGTGTGCTGCATATGCTAGAAACAGTCTGATGGCTTCAATTCTGGCTACAGGGGCAAAAGTTTCATCATAGTCAATTCCTTCTTGCTGATTGTACCCCTTAGCTACAAGTCGAGCCTTGTTACGGATTACAACACCATCCTCATCTTTCTTGTTTTTAAACACCCATTTTGTTCTGATTATTGTTTTGCCTTTTGGACGAGGAACTAAGTTCCAAACCTTGAGACGCTCGAACTGATTGATTTCCTCTTGCATAGCTACTATCCAGTTCGGGTCACGTAGTGCATCTATTACTCTGGTAGGTTCTGTTTGGCTCAAGAAGCAGGTAAAGTTACACTCATTTGTCAGCGAACCTCTAGTCTTTACTCCAGTAGTGGGATCTCCAATTATTTGATCTGCTGGATGACTGCGAATCCATTTCTTCTCATGAGGTAGCGTTGTATCATCTATTTCTAGTCCCTCATTTAGTGGATACTCAAGCGCAGAAGCAGAAGTGTTGCAAGCGGAAGTTAGTGAGTCCTCTGTATGTGTTGCTGGGATTGAGGTTTCTGCGTTTGAGGGTGGAAATGTTTGTTCAGGAATAGTTTTGGATTCAGGAGGTGATGGACTAGCACTGGGTTCTGTATGTGGAGAGGAATCGGTGATTGGCTTGTTTTGATTTAGAGAGATGTACATGTGTTCAAATAGTTGATCCAGATCCATCTCTTCTTGAGCTTGTTGACTGAAGCATGTTGGGTGGCTGTGACGAGATTCATCAGCTGCATGTTGTTGATCTTGCCTTGCTTTATTTAATTCTGGTTCTGAACTAATGCTTTCAGAAGTGCCACTCGAGGACTCTCCTAATTCCATCCGTGATTTAGTAAAACCTAGCTGTGTGGATTCGGGTCCTGAGCTGTTTAGTCCAGATTGAGTTTCTACACCCTCATCAAAAAGACGTTTACACTTTCAATGATCATTCGCCTTTCACGAAGATATACCCTATAAACCTTGGATTGCGCAGAGTAGCCCACAAAATTCCTTCAATAGCCTTTGGATCAAGCTTAGATTTGTCTTCTCGGTCATTTGCGACAAAGCATTTGCATCCAAAAATCCTCAAGTGAGCAATGTTGGGTAATCTGTCGTTTATTAATTCATAAGGAGTCTTTTCAAATGTTAGATGAATGTTGGTTCGATTCTGAGTATAGTAGGCGATGTTCATGGCTTCTGCCCAAAGAAAATGAGGTAGTGAAGATTGTATAAGCATCGTCCGGGCAGCTTCTACAAGCGTTCGATTGCGCCTTTCTACAACTCTATTTTGTTGAGGCGTGTGGACAGCAGAGAATTGTTGGGTAATGCCTAGAGAGTCATAAAATTCACTGAGTTGTTGATTTTTGAATTCTGTGCCATTGTCAGATCGAATTACTTTAACATTGCGTTGTAGCAAGTTCTGCGTTGTCCTAATGAGATTTGGAATGTGGTCAACTGTCTCTGATTTTGTCCGGAGGAATCGGACCCAAGTATAGCGTGAGTAGTCGTCTACAACAACCAGCATATAACGCTTTCCACTGATACTGTCTGTTCGCATTGGGCCACAAAGATCGATGTGTAATAGTTCTAGTGGATGTTGAGTCGATGCTGTGTGTTTTGTAGGATGAGTTGCCTTTTTCATTTTTCCTTTCTCACAAGCCGAGCACAGATGTTCCTTTTGATATTTCAGTGGTGGAAGTCCAATTGCCAATTTGTTAGTCGCCAGCTTGTTGAGAGTTTTGAAATTTAGATGGGATAGCCGCTGGTACCATAAGTTATTCTGGACTGATGTTGCTCGGGAGATCAGACATATATTCGTCTTTGGTCTGACTGTCCTAATGTCAATGTATAGATTTGTTCTGCGAGTTCCGGTGAGAAGTTCGTCACCATTGGCATTGAGAATTTTGCATGTTCTTTTCTGAAACATAACTTGGAGTCCTATGTCACTGCACTGTCCTATAGAGAGGAGATTGTGTGTCAGCCCTATAACATACGAAACTTCCTTGATTGTTAGTCGATTGCATATGAGATCGCCATAACCAAGAATTCTGGCTCCATTGCTATTACCAAAGCGTACCAGCCCACCTGGCCTATCAAAGTAGTTGCTCAGCAGTTCCTTTGTCCCAGTCATGTGTGTGGAGCAACCAGCATCTAAGTACCACACATGAAGGGCCTGCAAAATAAATATGGGTCCACCTCTATTGTGTTTGTTAGTCCGTTTAGACTATTTATGTTTTCTTTTGTTAGTGGATGACACAGAGTCACTAATTTTTTTTAGGGTTGGGATTTGGGTTTCTTCAGTCTTAAGCTTTGGAACCCATTTTTGCTCTAGTGAAGGTCTCTTTGTCTTAGGCTTAGAGATGAGTTTTTGAGGTTTAGCAAGTTTGACAGGTTCTTTGGTAGTTTTTGGTTTTGATTCTTTCCTTGTCTTTGTATTTTTGTTTTTAGGAATTGTTTTGTGAGTTTGTTTGTTGACATGATCATGCACGGAAAACATTGTTTTTGATTGAAAAGGTAATTTTTGCGATACATGCCGAAATAATGAGGGTACAAAAGTTTTTGAAGGAAAATAATCAATAACAAAAGGTGTATTGAGATCGCGGTTCTCCTTCAAGATATCTTCCTTTCTAACCCATACTTGACCTTTCAATGGCTCTTTTGTGGGTCCTGAAAATTTCAATGCATTAGTGCAGGAAATTTTGTCATGCGAAATTAAGGTGTATGAAATTGTGTGTAATCTTAATTTTTATGTGAAGATATTTCCTCAAGAAATTTCTGCCTTTCTTCATCAAATGACTTTCTCTCGCTTTCGAGAGTGTAGTGAAGATCACTGATTTTCTTTATGCAATCAGGCATATACCCTGTTGCATATGTAGTTATCGGTGCCTTACTTCCCGAAACATCTGGGGTATCTCCTTCATCTGGGCGTGGAATGTCAGACTCAAATTCAGTTATTGCTGGACAACTTCTTTCTTTATAACTATCATTTAACTCTGTGTAGTCAAATGATGTTTGAGTTTTACTATGTGTTGGTGTCTCATTTTCACTGACAAAAGACATGAGATTTGCCAGGCAACCTGTCTGAATGAATTTGAGATCATATAGATAAGGTGCACTTGATATGCCTTGTTTAGCATACATGGGTTTTCAAAACCTAGTCCCTTATAAGGGTTGTAGAAATCTACGTTAGCTGGTTTATTCAAGAAGATCGTTTGTTCTGACTGATCTCGTCGGGTTAAGATGTCCTCCAAATTTTTGATTCTGGAGTATAGTCTTTCCCGTTCCTTACAGAGTAAATCGTATTTCGTTGTAGCGTCCACTGCCTGATCTCTATGTGATTTCATTTCCTTTTCTAAATCCTTGGCTTTAGCTTCAGATTTTTGCACCTGTATTTCTAGCTTAGCAACCTTTTCATTTGCTACAATTACACGATTCTTCCCACAAGCATAATCATATCTAAATTTATCTAGTACTACTAAATTCTTTTCTAAGTTAGCTTCTAGTTCTTTGATTTTTCTTTTACCTAATTTGTTAGATTTATATAAAGATAAAAATTCACTTTTCATCTTAAGTAAAGAGTCATAGTCTGCTTCGCTTACCTCCACCATGTCTGAGTTGTTGGAGGTTTCCCTATCTGATTCGCTTCCTTCAGCTCCAGTTCCATCATCTTCGTCATCCAGTTTGGCCATCAGTGCCACATTCTCATCCTCGCTGTCTGAGGTATCTTCATGCCAATGATCCTCTTCAGCCATTAAGACCAGTCCTTTTTCCTTCTGTTCAGCTAATTGAACCTTCCGGCGATAATAGTTGACATCCTTTTTCATGGGCAGTCTGCATTCTCTGGCAAAGTGTCCACTCTAATTGAAGCATTTGCAGCCTTGATAAGGAGTTTCAGAGTTGTTTTCCTCATCGTGAGTCTTTCCTTTTGAGTTGGAGGATGTTCTTTGACGATTGGAAGAGGATCCAGTCTTCTTATAATATTTCTTCTGCACGAAGTTCGAGACCAAAGCGAGCTGCTTGGCAAGATCTTTGAGTGTGATCACCTTGTCTCCATGTTTCGTAAGATCCTTGAGTTCACCATCAGAATCAGAGTCTCCTCCCTCCTTAACTTGTGGTGACTGGATAATTTCTTTATCTTTGGATTGTTTTCTTGATGATCGTTCAGTCACAAGAGCAAGTGAGTCGCTTCCTACTGATTTGATTTCCTCCCATCGTTTATCTACGTGATTAGAATGTTGATTGAGATAGTCGAATAGGGTATGGATGCTAACTTTGGTTAGGTCGTTCATTTGTCTTATCATTATTGCAGTTGCCTCCCATTCTGGATGGAGCGATCCTAAGAACTTGATGTTGATCTCCATTACATTTTTGTGACCCCATTCATCTTTAGTTCGTTAAGAAGGACAAGAAATCGATGGAAAGTTTCTTGGAGAGTTTCCCCTTTGTTAGCATGAAAGCGGTCATAAGAGATGAGTGTGTTCGCCATTCTTGCCATTGTGTTGACTTCTGTCCCCTGCATCATAATTCGAAGAGCATCCCACATTTCTTTTGCGCTTTCACCACATTCGAGTTGCATCAAAATGTCAATGGGAATGGATTGCATCATGTATGACTTGGCTATTTTATCAGCCTTTAGTCGTAGTTTTCTTCATCATTGCATTGGTCGGCTGTTCGCAAAATCATTTGTTCTTCTCTTGCAGGAGTGGTGTCGGTAGTGGCTGGTATTATGGTCCAATACTGCTTAGGTCCATTGTAAATAGATTCCAGCAACTTCTCTGAATTGTCCTTGCTTTCTATGAAGTTAATGAACCTTCTCTTCCAGACTGCGTACTCTCCATGTCGGAAGATGGGAGGTCTAACATCATTTCCCATACTGAAGGAGTCCATTGCTTGTGTTTTGGATATGATCGTTAATGTGTAATGTGAGGAAAATTAGGTTTAGGTTGGAAATTTTGGTCAAAGTCAAATATGAGAGTTGAAGCTTTGTAAAATTATGAAATTGGATAAGTATGGGAGTTCGTAGAATGAGGATCGGATTTTGTCAACGAGATTGGTAGTGTTGTTTTGCGTATCGGTTTAGAAATGGATTCGCGGACTGATCGGGTTTCACGAATCAGGGTTTGTGGGTTGGTAAAACCAAGTTCGCACAACGAAACGGATTAGCGAATTGAAGCTGAAATTCGCGAATTGAACAAATCTCGAAGTGACTGGATTCGTGAACTGTGAAGTTTGCGAAATGGTCTGAGTATCGGGTTCGCAAAATGAACTTAATTCGTGAAACTCAGTGGTTCGTGAAATTAACCGAGTTCGCAAAATGAAATTTCGCAAAGTGAGGTTTTGCGAAGTGAAAACTGGATTCGTCAAAGATGGATTCGCAGAAGTGATCAAATGAACTGACTCACAGACGATGAGTGATTCGCAATGTCTACTGATTCGCGAATTGGACTACGAGTTCGCAAATTGATGTGCGGATAAGGATTCTGTAATACCCGTAAAATTTAATTACGGGATTATGATTTAATTAGCAGAGAACTAGAAATTTCACGGGGTTAATTAAATAGAGAAGCTAGGAAGGATTCTAACTTAGGAAAGTAATTAACATTTACATTGGTAAGAATCGCAAACTAGTTTTAAATTGGACTTGGAAATTTTATGTGGAATCTCGAAATCAAGTTCGAGATTTAAGTCAAAATTCATCTCGAAATTTTGTATTTTCAATGTCGAAATCTTCATGAAGATTTAAGAACATCGAAAGAGAAGTCCAAGCCCATTAGATGTCGAAACATTAGAATTACTAAACAAATCGATTTATGAGCGTATAGTATAGAGAATTTGACCAATAACAATAGAGTTGATATCAAACAGATAAGTGCCACGTTAGAAATTTCTTAAGACAAGAAGTAAAGGTATTGTAGGAGCTTAGTCATCAACTAGTCCCATCACTCACAAATCCCTAAGCTCTAATACTTATCAAAAAACGATTTATTATTAACAGAGAAACAAGTATAAGAAAGAAAACCCTATTAACCATAAGAATGAGAGGAAACCCTCGCCAACTAACCACAAGGAAGAAGTGGATGAAAGGAACTTGCCAATTAAGGAATCATAGCAACGTAGGTTCGGATTTTGGGTTTGAAGGTTAGCGATTTACCGTACGATATAGCTAAGGATACCAGGTAAGTGGAAATCGCAACTACAATACATAATTTTTATGTGCATGAAATTATGTGTTATATGCTTTTACGATTTTATGTGACGGGTCTATTTGCGTATATTATTTCATGTGAATTCTTACGTGATTTAATTACGTTATACGATGACATGATTCGCATATTCATGGCATGAACATATGCACGCACGACTAGTATGAGAGTCAGGGAGATAACGTGCATGAGTATAAGGTCGCTTAAAAGCGACATGTATATTTGCCGATATGGGCATTTGTGTCGACTCAATGATGAGTCACGGCTCTTCTATGCTACCTAAATATATTACGGCGATTCACGAGGCCGACTGCCTGATTCACGAGAGGTAGGTATATAAATATATTACGGCGATTCACAAGGCCGACTGCCTGATTCACGAGAGGCAGGTATATAAATATATTACGGCGATTCACGAGGCCGACTGCCTGATTTACGAGAGGCAGGTATATAAATATATTACGGCGATTCACGAGGCCGACTGCCTGATTCACGAGAGGCAGGTAAATACCTCGTAGCGGGAGATGCAACCTGGAGGATGCGACTCGAGGGTATGAGCGGCACTGAGGGAACCTCGAGTGTTGGCGACCTCGTAGTAAGCTACCAGTGAGAAGCGCCCGTGTGTCAGACCGCATTGGTATGGAAAGGCGCATTAGGGTTAAACGAATTTGTGTGCCCGGATTAGCCTCTCAATGGGAAGGCATTGTGATTGAAAGGTCACGTGCATTGCATGCATGGTTTTCACTTACTGAGCTTTATAAGCTCATTCCACGTTTTTATATGTTGTAGGACCCCGCGATCACGGTACGTGGTCATTTTCACGGCGAGGCCAACTTTTGAAACTTCCGAGGGCTTTTGAGATGGAAGTGTGTGCATGGATGCGACCTGGTCGAGGCCCGTAGATAGTTTTATTTTGACACGCTTGCGCGCTTTCCTATGTTAATAGGACCCAGGATGATTTTGTAGGAACCGTTACGATTATCCGAAACTTCATACGATGTATTTCGTTATTACGACATTAGTCGCGTAGACTAGTTAAGAAATAGTGGTGGAAGGCGGGGCTGCCACAGATTCGCAATGTTGGACCCGCGAAACTGAATTCGTGAAGAATAAAATTCTAAATCTAAGACGTTAATTCTGAAAGATCTGACGGACCGTATATTTCCACTAAGTTAGGTTTTGAACTTCGGATTCGCGAAATTTCTTCCAAGGTCAGAATTCGCGAAATTTCTTGTAAATTTGCGAATTCCTTAACCCTACGCATGCGCCGATTGCGAATCAAGAACAAATGATGAGCTGAAGCTGTTCTTCACTTTCGGACCAAAATCTCAGACATAAAATCTCAAACTCGACGGGAAAAAAAAATCTGAAGATTCTCAGGAATGATAGAAATGCAATGTAGCTGCTTGAGTCACTTAACAGCTTTAGAGTTCAATTTCTGACATGTGACGAAATCTGAATAGCCTGCAAGAAAAACTTGAAATCTTGATTTTGAGTTCCCTAGTGAAGTTTCCTCACCTACACGCTTGCTCTGATACCACTTGTAAAGTCCAGATTATCCAAAAAGCACAGATTAACTTCAATGGATTAAAGCTTTGAAAGTTCCTGTGAATAGTGCTTTGGAGGCGTATGTGTGTTTTAGAGTTTTGAATAATGGAAAACTTGATTAGTGATAGTTAGGGTTTAAGCTTAAATACCTTGTAAGGTATTTAAGCCCATTGGGCCCCTAACAAGCCCATTACAACTGCAACCCTTCTAAGCAAAGTATAAAAATACATCGTAAAGAAATAAGAAGACTTAGAAGAAATATTTTGGACACTTCTAAAATATTCCTAACATCTTCAAATTGCCAAACATGTAGGTGTTTGATTCAAAAAAGGCTCCAAAGATGATGATTGCTGCAATAATGATTCTTGGATTGTTAGCCAATAAACAATTGATGCGAGCATAGAACGATCAATAATGTATTGATAATACAATTGAATACAAACAACGAACAACAAATTGATGTGGGCGTAGAACGACAAATAAAGTATTGATAATACAATTGAGGTGAATAAAACACTGAGAACCTGCGTAAATGAGTACCTATTGCGTGCAGACGAAAAAAACCCTAACACGAGGTGAGGTTTATATTTTAAATTCAAAGGGTAAAATTGTAATTGAAATTAAGTAAACCTAATACCATCTAAATTTATCTACCAAACATATCCGAAATTATTACTTAAATCCATCAACCAAACGCATCAACTAACGGACCAACAAGTGGTATCAGAGCCAAACACGGATCGATCTCAACGATTTGAATCCAGTTTCGTTCGATTTCGACTTGATTTAAAATGGCATTCATTTGAAACTCATTTTCGATTTTTCCTTCCTTCTTTGGCATTTTTGAACTGTCTTTACTGTTTTTAAAACCCCTAAGAGCTTGATAAACCGTTTATGAGTGATTTTCTGATCTTTTATGTTGGTTTGAGTCAAGTTTGAGTAAAATTTGAGCCATAATCGAGTCTGAAATTCGAGTTTTTCTGGTATAGCTTTTGAATTTCGGGAATTCGGCTCATACCCCCGAAAAGTTCTTCATACGCTGAAATTTGTCTTGTCTTGTCAATTTTCGGGCACCGCTACTTTGAACTTTATCCGAATTTTGAAAAATCTCGGCAAATTTTTACTGTTTAAATTATCCGAATTCCATTTCATTGACTAAAGTTACCCGAATTTTCATATTTTCGGACAATAAGTACCAATTTCAAAACGTTGTCAGACGTCCGAAATTTTGAATCTCGGGGAAAATTACCCGAGTTTTAAATTTTCGGATCAAGATCAAAATACCCGAATTCTTTATTTTTCGGCAAAAGACAAAAGTACCCGAATCGTTAAATTTTTGGCAAGTCCAAAGTTACCCGAATTTCAATTTTTGGCCAGACCAAAGTCACCCAAATTGCAATTTCAGCCAGACCATCCGAATTCTTCAAATCTTGGCGAAAATTATCCAATTTTAAAATTTTCGGCCAAAGTTTTGTCTTTTGTGAATTCAAATTCTGACAAAGAGTACCCGAATTTCAAACTTTGACAGGACTTACCCGAATTTTCTGACGGTCCAATTTCAACTTGAGTTCATTCAGACAGTTTGACTGAAAGTCAACATACAAAAATTCAAATCTTTCGCCGCATTATTTTTTTTTCAAAATTTCTTTTTCCCAAAAGAATATTTTAACTAAGAATTTTCTAAGTCCTAAGCTTCACAAATTCACTTCTTTACAGCTTTGAAAACTTTCTTGTATTTTGGTCAACATCTCTTACTAGAACTTCTCATACTTAAATTATTATTTTCTCGAAACTAATCTTTCATTTCTCAGATCACATACACGTTACGATCATTACCAAACAACCAATGGATACCTTAGCAATGGGAAGAGATGTTTGTCCCCTGTCCTTAGACGTGGTGATTTTGCAGTATGGAGAAGGAGATTACTCAATTTTCTTGAGATAAAAGACAGCGGAGAAGACATCATTCAATCTCTTGAGGAAGGACATGCAAAATTTTGGACCACAGTCCGTGGTGAAGAATCTGCCACCCCCCAGTTCAAACAGGCAAAATGTTCAAAACTCCTGATCAATACACAAACCCATAAGAAACGGGTTAGACCAGACCTTCTCGCAATTACTACCTAATGCAAGCATTACCAAACGACATACTGATCCAAGAAGATGGCTAACCGAAGGCTAAAGAAATGTGGGACCAAGTCACAAAGTTAATGCAGGGAACAGAAAGTGGACTGAGAGCTAAGAAAGCCAACACCCTCGCTGCTTACGATTCCTTCAAAGCTAGGCCCGAGGAATAAATTGGTGAGACTTACCGCAGGTTCATGGCTCGTGAATGAGCTGAGGAAGATAAACATAATAAAGACGAACATGGAACTAAACATCAAATTCCACACCTTGCTACATCCAGAATGGAAACAAATAACCACACATTTCAGGATTAACAAGGATCTTGATAGATCGATGTTCACAGCGTCTAGGAAAGTCTTGAGCAGCATAGTGACGACGTTAGTGAAGCAATTGGAGATCAAAAGAGTAAGGCAATGACGGACTCCATATCTCTGGTGACCGACAACTCTCTCAAGAACAGCACCATAGTGGGAAAGCATAAGTCTACAAAGCCTCCCAGTCCATCAGACAGTGAAGGCTCTGGAGCAGACTCAGACCCCAAATTCAAAGACTTCGAGAAGCATGTGGCTTTTCTAACGAGAAGGATGGCAAAGCAAAACTTCAAGAAGTCGTCATCCGCCAACCGACAAACGGTCTCGTCAAGTTCCAGACAACCACCAAAACCTTTCCAACAGTCCGATACAAGGAATGACTCCGAACCAATCAAGTGCTGTAATTGCGCCAAGCCTGGGCACTTAGCTAGAGACTGTTACCTTCCCAAGAAGAAGGATGAGGAGTACTACACCAGGAAGCCTCAGCTGCTTAAGCAAAACAAAACTGGAGTCGTATTGATGGCAGAACAGGACCGCTGGCTCTGATGGCCCTAGTGGAAGGAGCTGAGTCGGAGCAAAAGGATTTGGAAGCAGAAGTTGGCGGTGAAGACGAAGAATTGTCTTCAGGGAAGGAGGTAGAATCTATTTACCCTAGTTTATTTTTGGAACTTTAAGAAAAATACATAGCACTTCAACTAGGTCAATAGAAAATAAACGAGCTGAAACCCTAGTCGATCTAGCAATGACACGTGAAGACGTAAATAGTCTAGAAACTAGCCTAGCTAATTCCAAAGCCAAATTAACTGAATCAGAATCAAAAGCCAATGACTTGACAAACAATCTCTCAACTTAAAACCAAGCAACAAGTACTTGTGAAGATCATGAAAAGATCATTAAGGACTTGGAAGCTCGTTAGGATAACAATTATAAGTGCCTACGCAAGAATGTACAAGAGAATATGAATCTCAATTGCCTGATGGAAGCTACGCAATTGAGCATCGAAAGTCGCAACCTAGAAATATGAAAGTTGAAAACAGAGTTTAGTGAGTTAAAAGCTAAACTGACAACTAGCGAAGACGAGCGAATTACTAAAATATGCGAATTCGACCTGTTGAGTGGAGAGCGTATAAAATTATATTCCAAGATTAAAAAACTAGAGAACATTCTTACTAAGAGAAAGCAAACAGATCAAACGATTTTCTTGAACCAGCGTCGGGACATAGAAAATTCTACGATCCACGTGAAGGATTAGGTTTCGTACCAAACTCTACCCCAACTGTGAAGAAACACCTACCTCTTTATGACATTAGTTAGTTAGGGTTAAACATACCTAACTTATACCCTTCACACCAAAACTGATGCTCTTGAGGGAGCTAAGAGAGATAGGAAGGCAGGGGCCGGAATATCACTTGACTATGAAGAACTGAATAATAGCTACAAGACAAGAGAAAATAACTTTGTCTGGCGACTATTTAATATCAGTACACCCTTCTCTGAAGCAGTAACTGTCGAAACAAATCCACAGACATAGAAAAGCCTAGTACCATTTGTGTATCTATCCCAGCAATAATCAGAGAAATCCCTGATTTGCGGTCCACTCTAGAGTTCCAGGTAGAGAATGAAGGACTGTTAAGTATAGTTTCCTCACTTGAAAAGCAAATCGACAATAATATAGCTTCAACCTCCCTACAAATGTCTCTACCCAAACATCATGTAGAATCTCTAACCAAGACTAGATCATTAAGAAAGTAGATTGCATCTAGCAAGTCTAAGCTCACTAACTCATCTTTGCATGTACCTACCTGCCGAAGAAAGACGTCGTTCATTCTTTTAGATAGAAGGAGCTAGTTAATTTTGTAGCGTCTAGTTCTAATTATTGTAATAGGCGTCAAATGTGTGCTACAGATCATTTTGATGAACTACAATCTATTTTCTTAAGCCTGTGAGAACAACTAAGTCTCGTAACTTCTATTATAAGTGTGACGACGCCCGTATCTTAAATTCTTGCTATAAATTAGCCGACGCCAACAGAACCAAGAGAGCAACACGATATTCTCTCAAGTCAGAATCCAAAACTGATAACAAGAAAGAATGTATTGTCAAAAGGCTAAAGCCCCATAACAGTGATGCAAAAGCTGAATGCGGAGAATATGGGTTACAAATAAAGAACTTAGGGCAAACACATTTGGCTTCCTAAACAAACATTTGGAGCCACAGATATGCTGACTTAAGACGTAAACCTGTAAAATATACATGCATAAGCTCTAAAGCTAATAAGGGAGTACCCGTCCTTAAATGTGTATCTAAATTCCCTTAATTTGTTTTGCAGATTTATCTTGTGTGGTAACTGGATTCTGGTTGCTCCACACACATGACAGGATAAAGGGAGCTGTTGAGCAACTACACCGAATGTTTCGGTGGAAATGTGCATTTCGGAAACAATCAAGCGGCTCCAATCTTAGGACATGAAGACCTGAGTCATAACAACCTAACGATCATGGATGTGTCATACGTGGATGGTCTCAACCACAACCTCTTCAGCATCGGCCAGTTTAGCGACTGAAGACTGAAGGTTCACTTCCACGCAGAAGGGTGCAGCATAACTGATGAAGGTGGTAATGAGCTCCTCAATGGAACAAGGAAGACAAATCTCTATACCATCAATCTGAAGACCATTCCACCCTCGTCCAAACTGTGCCTAATGGCAAAGAGCTCACTCCAACAGAGTGACCTTTGGCACCAAAGACTGTCCCATCTCAACTTCAAGACACTGAACAAGTTACACACTGACAAACTAGTAATCGGATTGCCAGCCTTGAAGTATCACAAGGAACAACTCTGCAGTGCTTGTGAAATGGGTATAAATGGAGAAAACGACAAACAAGATAAAGCTCGTAGCCTTTACTTCTCGGCTACTAGAACTACTTCATATGAATCTGTGTGGGCCGATGAGAGTTCAAATTATTAATGGTACGTTCTGGTGATCGTGGATGACTACTCTCGATTTACATGGACACAATTTCGTAGGACGAATAACGAGACCCCAGACTTGATCATTGCCTTTGTGAAGAAAACTAAGAACTTGCTAGGGTGCTTTCAAGTGATCCGAACTAACAACGGTCCCGAGTTCAAGAACCAACTACTTGATAGCTTCTACTCATCACTTGGAATCTCTCAGCAATTTGTTGGGATACCCAGTGTGTACTGGAGATGCCACAACCCCGGATACGATGCGTAACAAAAATTTTCCAGGTTTCTCGATTGCCCACTTAGCTCGGATTAGAATAGTAATACATGCACGTAATAGGGCCGGTCAAACCCGTAGAGATTTACCAGTTGAAGCGAGTGGCAGCTTCTCGTCCTTTTCTTCAAGACTACGTCGATGGTGGTGGATGGCACTAGATCCTCACGCAGACCTCGCAGTGTACCACGGAGTCAATTCTCTAAAGATGGCTAGAGAGAACTGATCCGTCGCTTTGGAGAAAAGTCTGTGTGTTCGGTATGTGTTTTGTGCCTTCTCTGATTTTGAAATCGACCTTCTTCTAATTGAATGGAGCACGAAATTTAGCCTATTTTTAAGGCTTGGATTTCAATTTCTAAGTCCTTAAAGTGTGAGACATTTTGCCACATTTACCACTCCCTTTTGAATTCCAAATTCGAATTAAGGAAACTTACTAAAAATAGAACTAACTTAGATATTTAAATCAAATAAAATATCTTTAAATATGGAATCAAATTCGAATTTTATACTATATAAATTTCGAAATTTCTAATCCAAAGAAATACTATTTCGAATATTTTTATTCCATATTTATTTATATCAAATATGCAAATTTCGAAAATACCCTCAAAGGTATATTTCGAAATTAGCTTAAGGTGAAAGTCCAATTTTACCCTCAAGCCCAGTAAGCACTTGGCCAAGCCCATATCTTAATGTTAGTTTCTTATAAAGTCCAACTTCGGTCAAATAAATGGCCTGAGGCCAATTAAGGGCGCGGCCCAAAGGCCCAAGTCCCGTTAACGCACAAAACACTTTTTCTCCTCATCGGTACACGTTGACGATCCCTTTTAAGCCCGACTCACTAGGTTCGACTCAATCGGCAAGGGAGGAATCCAAGAGTCTGGTATTTACCTAGCCAATCACGCAGTACTGGACCGTAACCCGATTCGAGTGCGAATTTCGACCCAGTCTTTATTCCAGAACCTTACTATAGATTATCGTACTACGTATAAACCTTCAGCTGTGTCCCAATCGAGTGAGAGCCATGATCTATGTCAAACTCACTGAACTCGATTCTATGATAAAACAGAGACGAGGCAAATTACCATACTACCCTCCATGTAAAATGAGTCAGTTCAATACCTTGGTCAAGGATTTTGTAGTTTCCCGTCGCCGTCCACATAGGACACTTGTCTCGATTACTTACGAGACTGTGAATCCGTACTTGGCGGTCTGAGCCCGGCAATCACAAATTGTTATCAAGACCGCATTTGGCCCGCTGACCCGTGCAACAGCAAATCAGGTCGAGGGGAACCAGTGACAGTCGAGACTTCGAAGTCAACTCCATCAAAGCCCCTTTCGATCTAAGTTCACGCAGACTACTATAGTGTTGTCGCCGGTCATTGACACTACTTGAGTAATAAGCCATGTTTAACCGTGCGACCCGCGAGTCAGTGTCCATGAAACGATTCAATCCCTTGATTCGACTCGTATCACAAGTCATGACATTCGCTTCCAAGCGGGATATCGGCACACGATAGGTCATCGACAAATAAGCCGTAATTGATTATCCAGCACCCAACTGGAGCCTAAGGCTTACGGACTTTTAATGTTCGAGGTTAAGAGTCCACTAGTGCCCTCGTCTCTCGTGGCCATCGAGAACAGTGGCTCAACTTGACACATTTGGATTTGTTCATTTATTGCTTTACCGGATGGTAAGTAAAGACCTCATATATCCAATAAATGAACAATGCCTTTATTAAGCACACGAAAATATCTTATTACATAAGAAGTCGAATGATAAATAAGCTAATGCGCTATATAATCTAATCCTCGTATAGCATTCAAGGGCATATTCCTAACAATCTCCCACTTGCACTCAATGCCATACGCTAAGGTATCTAATACCTTTCTCCTCAAGATGTCTAACAAGCGTTGCCTGTAACAAAAGCTAATGGTAACTATGTGTCCCTCACGCTTTCGCGGGGCGCAATTTTCTGAAAGGCTATGTAGCCATTCTCAACGAATCCACGCAACACGTGGTACTTTCTTTCTATATGTTTGGACCTGCTGTGAGATCTTGGTTCTTTCGCCTGAGCAATAGCGTCAGTATTGTCACACCACAATGGCAATGGCCTATCTGCTACAGAAACGACACCAAGTTCTTTCAAGATCTTTCTCATCCAAACACTTTCCTTAGATGCCTCTGAGGCCGCTATATACTCTGCTTCGCAGGTGGAATCTGCAGTAGTGCTCTGTTTGGAACTTTTCCAAGACACTGCTCCACCGTTGAGCGTAAAGACGAATCCTGAAGTGGATTTTCGATTATCCACGTCTGACTGGAAATCCGAATTCGTATACCCTTCCACTTCCAATCCTTCATTACCATAGACCAACTTCATATCCTTAGTCCGTCTGAGGTACTTGAGGATAGTCTTGACTGCTGTCCAATGTTCCTTACCAGGGTTAGCCTGAATTTGACCGACTATGCTCACATCGTACACCAAGTCAGGTCAGCATCGCGACATCAAGCTACCCACTGCGGATGCATATGAGATTCCACTCATCTCTTTCCGATCCAACTCATATTGAGGGCTCATAGCCATGGAAAGGTGAATCCCATGTTGCATAAGCAGGAACCATTTCTTAGAGTTGTCTATATTATATCGCTTCATGACCTTCTCTAAGTACAGGGTCTGGAGAGTCCTAGCACACGATTCGCTCGATCTCTATGAAGGCGAATACCACTATGTAGTGTCAGGACCCGTTCCTCGCTACCTATTCTAACGTTATCATATGTGCCTAACGATGTATTAACTTAAAAGAAGTGCGGAAATGCCTATGAATTTTTTTTCCATTTATATAATGGAAGTCGTTCTTTACATGACAAAAGAATACATGTTTTCCTAATTACATGGAAGTGTATACATGAACTACAAAAGGTTCCTATGCGCCCGGCCTCACAGGTCGTCATCCATGCACACGCCCCCTCCCAAAAGCCGCTGGAAGCGTCAAAAGAATGCCTTGCCACCTAAGCGATCACGTATCGTGGTCGCTCGCACCTACAACACATAACGTAAGGGATGAGCGATATGGTCAGTAAGTAGAAATTATGCATGACAGTGCACGTGCTAAATCCCCCGCAAAGGCATCCTCTCCAGTGCACTTAAGTCTCATACTACTTTCACTTAGGGCCCCGACAGACTTTTACCCAGGCGTACACCGTATAGAGCTCTAATGCAACCACGGGCATCAGCCCAAAGCATGAGGGCATCAACCCAACCACGCTATCAGGGATATACGGGCATCAACCCAACCATGGCAATCCCCCGACGCATCAACGTCGTTCACATACTGGCGACGCATCAATGCCATCACGGTGCCTCAGAAGCCGCCCCTCACTTTAACTTCGAACTTATGCCAATTGCCCACCTCGGCAACCATTGTTCGCTTTTTGCGACATAAATCATGCACGCTCATCATCGTCTAATCCCCGAGTGTTTCGTGCATGCTCGTGAAATGCATAGTGCATTAATGCCATAATGCTTACCGTATTCATAAAATCACGTTATACATAATTCACGTAAGCACGTAAGCACTGAATCACGTAGTCACCTAAGTAGGCACAAACAAACATGTTATGTGTCGTAGGTGAAATTTCCACTTACCTGTCGTCCTTAAGCTAATCGCTAACCGGTCTGGTGAATTTCCTAATAGTTTGTCCCTTAAACACGAAAAGGCTTTACAGTCAGTGTATAAATGATAATAATTGACTGTGCAAATTTTCGTTCGAAAATTCTATCAAAAACAACCTTTGCCTATACCGAAAATTGACCCTGAAAAATACGGATAGGCTATTTATGATCGGGCGTTGAAAGAGCCTATGGTCATTGGAATCAGAATATCTTTCTCATTAAATCGTGTAAAAATATTTTTCCTCAAAAGGCGATTGTTTTTTTTTATAACCTAAAACGTTTTTATCTAAGGGGTTCAATTCGCCAAGTGACTCAACTCTTGAAGTTCAATTCGCAAACTTCCCCTAATTTGTGAAACCTAGTTCGCCAAGTTCATACTTCGCGAACCCTAAGTCGCTAACTAACCTTGATTCGTGGAATGTGTTTTCTATCTTACAACTCGCGAAGTGTTGCTTCCTTCCCAATTCGCAAAACATGCTCTAATTCACAAAATGTGTCTCTCGGTTAGTAGTTCGCGAAGTCCCACTAGATTCGCCAACTTACCCGATTCGCGAAAGCCTTCAGGCTCATTTCGCGAACTCTATCTCTTTTGTCCCTCAATTCGCCAATTTCGGGATTCGCCAATGTCTACACCAAGTTTCGCGAAGTGTCTCATTTCTAGTTGAGTTCGCGAACCTCTAGGGTTCCTGAACTTTTCATGGCCCGCGAAATGTCCCAATTCGCAAAATCCTCATTTCACTACCAATTCGCGAACTCGATCCAATTGTCAATCCGTAAAATTTCTAGCTACTTATAGTTCGTGAAGCACTATAAACTCGTGAAGTTTAAATCCTAATGATCCGTGAAGTTCTTGGTATAACCTACAAGCCGTGAAACTAAACATCTAGCCTAGTTCGCAAACTAGAGTTCGTGAACTTTTCACTTCACGAACCCGTGAGTTTGAATCCTTTAGTGTGCGTGAACTTTCACACGCCAAAGGTTCGCGAACCATAATTCACAAAAGTTCTTCGTACGCGACCCTATTATACCAAAAACACCTTTTTGACCCATGAACTCCTAAGCTTTCGATCTAAATATAACTTTTCTCAAGAACACTTTGAAGATCGATATGAATCTAAAACCCTAAAACTTCGAACTTAAAAAATAACACCAACTAAACATATTTTCGTGCTCTATCATCCCAAGCATGCTAATATGGCACTAATGACACAAGATTAAGGAGAGAAAAATATGCTATTGGTGATTAATTTTGCACAAGCTCTAACGTATGGTATTCTTGTGCTCAAAATCCCTAAGATACACTATTACTTGGACCGAAATACAAAACTCAAGGTAAGAAAATTATACCTATCCTAAAGCTTGTGTGGGTCTTGTTCGAGTTCTTCTTTCTTCTTTCCTTAAGTTTCGATGGCTTTTTACCAATGGAGTTTGTGACTTTGCAAGGTTTTAGATACTTTTATTCAAGGTATGGTGATGGAACATTACACTAACGTGGGTCTCCTTATTTTAGGGATGCTTGTCTCAAGGGTTTGGGCCAAATGCTTTAAATCTAGCCCATTAATAATTTTTAGTTCTAATTTATTCCCTCATCCTTATTTCGAAAATGCCCAAATAGGTTAGATGTTATAAAGGCACATAATTAAATGCACAAAGTTCATATAATCACTTGAGCACGTAATTCATAAATCACATAGGCATAAATCGTGCATGTGAATTTATTGGCCAAACTAGCTTACGGGGACTCGGGTTTTACATGTAGGTAGCTTTTCCCAAGTCTTTCATGGAGAATTCGGTCGAAAAACACGCTTTCACCATTGGGAGTATCCCGATATCATATCCTGTCCAAAGGACGTCATCCAAGCACTATACGACTTACGAGGAATGATATCTATCTCCCACTGCTTTCCTTGTCGACGCAAGGATCTTCGTTCCTCATGAATTCGTAATCTTTTACTTCATCAAAACCGAAGGAGATTTGTTATGTAATAACCGAGTCCCCGTAAGCTAGTATGATCAATAAATTTTGCGTGCACGTTCTATGCCCAGGTGGTTCATGAATTTAGTAGTTATGCAATTACATGAATTTGCGTGCATTGACTATGTGCTTATGTGATTCTACTTATTTCATGCTATTAAGAGTGCTAACTTAGAAGAAACTTGAGTTAGGACTTAAAAATAATTTCCGTATAAGAATATGATTCCGGTAGGGGAAACTACCGGTTGAGGCTAGATGTGAGAAATTAGTATATTCGAAGTATAATAATAGTATTTGAACCAGATAAAGACCCAAGTGAATAAACTTAAAACGCCCAAGTTGATTTATGAGTTGGCCCAAAGGAAAATATTCTTTAAAGTGGCCCAAATTCTATAAGGATTTAATAACTAATTTCAAGGCCCAAGTAGAATCTCAATTTTGGCCCAATTTGTTAAAGATAAACATTGGTGACAATATTTCCTTAAATTGGGGGATATTTTCGTCCATGGATGTCCCATCAACCATACCTATCGAAAGGATTATGTTCCTTACCTTTCAAAAGAAAACCATCCATTCTAAAAAACGGATTTGAGCAAGAAAGAGCATCGAAGACTTAGGAGAAAGAAGAAGAAGGATTTGAACGGAACTCACGAAAATTGGGACTAGGTATAATCCTCTCAACTATGATTTCTTGTATTTCGTTCAAGTAATGGAATACTCTAAGAATTTTGGAGCACACGAAATGTCATTAGCTTGGGTTATACAAATTTAATTATAAAAATACATTTTCTTACCCAAGTTTCGTGTCAAAAGCCCGTTATCAACGTGTTTAAGATGTTAGGATACGAAAATCCTTTTAAACTCATGATATTACTAAGTTTGAGAGTTAGTGTCACGACCTAACTTCCTAACTATGTATTTTGGCGGATTTTCACAGCGTGAACAGTGAAAAGCCCATTTAATAAAAACTTTTTTAATTAAACACACGATAATATCCATGTACGTCCAATAACAGTTTTATGAAGCACACATTTATTTATTGGGCCGAAACCCCAAAAGTAAAAAACACAATCACACTGGGCCGAAGCCCCCACGTAAAAACACGAGTCGCACACTAAGTCACTCCACAGGTCACGTCCCATGTACTGCGCCGCCCTCAAACGTCTGTGGAGTCACCGCCATCAGCCGCTTAGTCGTGACGTTTTTCAACGTCCGACTCATTCGTACCTACACACGTAAACCCTGAGCTTTTGAATATGTAGATGAAAATATGCAAGAATTCAAATGCTCTCACTCGACTCCCATCCCGACACGTCTCACAAATGCACGCTCGACTCTTTTCTCATATCTCATCTCATCTCAACTTATCTCATCACATCAGGGCCCGAAGCTTAGGACTAAAGGCAACACGCGCGCAGGGATCAGTAGCTCGGGAGGCCCCACTCCCCACAAGGGTCAGTAGCTCGGGAGGCCCACTCCCCACATCTCAATCATATAGTGCGCCTTAGTCCTAACATCACTACTCATACAATTCGACGACCATCACTCGGTCATAAACTACCCCACTCAACATCACTATACAATATTACCGTGACTCCACACGGTTCTCTCTTTTCGTACCATATGTATGCAAATGTCGTGCAAGTAGAATGCAACATATAAAATGCATCATATTAAATAACAACATATCGGCCCAAGATATAATCTCGGCCCGATCTCAAAAACTATCATACACCAAATAATTCGGGCCCGAAGCCCGCGATCCGATTTAATCGGCCCGAAACCTTAATCACCGAAACTCTTCCCGAAATTTCACTAAGAGTTCCCAAAATTTAGTCCTTTTCACTTTCAGACCCTAATTTCACAATTGGTCCCTAATTTAATATTTCTTAAACTTCTAACATCCAACTTTCAAAATATCACTTAAGTTCCTAATTTAAAAATTTCTTTCTGATTTTGCATTTAAAACCCCAAAATCTCATAATTTACTTTTTAGGATCGAAAATTTTCCTAAATTTCAGATCTGCCCCGAATCTTTAAAAATTCCGATCTGCCCCGAAAGCTTTATATTTCTTGAAAAATCACCCCTATTCAAATTTACATTCTCAGCCGCCCGATTTTTAAAACTTTTGAATCTAGTCCTCGAATTTTTGAAAATTACACAAAGGACCCCGATTATTTATTTCGAATTTCAAATCTGCCCCAAAAGCTTTATATTTCTTTATAAATCTCCCCTGTCGGATTTTACATTCTCAGCCCCAAGATTTTAAAACTTTTCAATCTAGTCCCCGAATTTTTGAAAATTACACAAAGGACCCCAATTATTTATTTCGAATTTCAAATCTGCCCCAAAAGCTTTATATTTCTTTAAAAATCTCCCCTGTTCAGATTTTACATTCTCAGCCCCCAGATTTTTAAACCCTAGAAACTCTAATTTGCACTTTTACCCGAACTTTCCAAATCTAACCAATCTTGCCCTTAAAAAATTCTAATTCTTATTTCCAATCCCTAACTTCTTTTATCTCCCTAGATCACAATGGCCGAAAAATAGCATATAAGGAATTAACATAAAATCATGCAAAATCAACACAAAATCACGTAGAGAGTCATATTCGATCTTGATCATAACTCGGCACATAATCATGCAAGCAACGAGATGACTCATGCAACACGTAAAATCTCGACCCCTAACTTTGTTTACGTATGTAGATGATCTTCACCTACCTTACGTCCGTAGAGAGCTACGTTACGGGTTTACGTGATCCCGACCCTAGGATTTCGATCCCGAGCTCCTCCGCGTGTCCGCGGGTTTTTCTTTTTCTCCCAGTTCTCTCCCGCGATTTCTCCCTCTCTCCCGCAATCTCTTCTTCTCTTTTTCTCCCTTCCCTTTCCTCCTGCTCTTCTTCCTCTCTTTTCTTTCTTTTCTCTTCCTTTCTCTCTCTTTTTTTTTTCTTTTCTCTTCCCTCTCTCTTTCTCACGTTCTCTTCCCCTCTTCCTTTTCTTTCCTTCTTCTTTATTTATTATCTTTTCTAGGTGGCATGAGGTGGTTTATTTAGGTCATTTGGTGATGACTTTGTCCTAATGCTCATGGAGAGGATTAGTTGACATTTTGCTCTCTCCTTTTTCTTTTCTTTTTTCTTTTCTCCCCTCTCCTCTCTCCCACACGTTCTCTCCTCTCCATTTTCTTTAATTTGGTTGTTACTTTTGTCTCCATGCTCAGATGGAGGTGGATGAAGGTGATGAGATGGGGTGTTTTTGGTTTTATTACCTCATTATGTAAAGATGTTTATTTTATAGTTATTATTTTATTTTATTGTACCAACATCACATGGAGGTACATATTTATTTATCTTTCTCTTAATTTATTTCAGCCATAATTAAATTGTTATTATTATTATTACTATTATTATTTTTAAATTATTTATTTATTTGGGCTTTCACTTCTTGTTTTCGGATCAATTAAATTTTATTAAAGGACCCAACTCCCAGACTTTTATTTTGGGCCATTATTTTCTTCATTTGCCCATAAATAAATTTTTGGTCAATTTAAATTTTTCGGGCTCAATTGTAAATTTTGGGCTCGTTTCGAAAAGAAATCGTTTCTTGTTCGAAAGTCGACTTCGTACATTTCGAATATTATTGAAGTAATCCCGTATAAATTTTGCGGGTATTACAGTTAGGGTTCTTAAAGTTTTTAGCGTGTTCATCGTGTTATTAGAAAAAGGGTGCTTTTAGATCGAAGTTCTTAGCATCTTAGGTGTTAAAACTGTTTAGAGACCGCAAAAGGTGAGGTTCACGAATTTGGAAGGATCGCGAATTGGTAGGGAAAAGAAGATGTCGCAAACTAGGCTAATTTAGCGAATGGAAGGGTTTCGCGAACTTGAGCTACTATAAACGACCTTTCGCGAATTAGGAGATGAAAGATATAATTCGCGAACTTAGGGACGCGAAGTGGAGCCTTGCGAATTAAAAGAGTATTTGGCAAATTGGACGAGAATTCGCGAACTATAGAGTTGGCGAATCGAGTGAAGTGTCGCGAACGTCACAAGTCACGAACTCGGGTAAATTGGGCGAACCCGCTGAAGTTTGGTGAATTCATTTGGCGAAAATGCCCAAGTGAATAATACTAGTATTTGAACCAGATAAAGACCCAAGTGAATAAACTTAAAATGCCCAAGTTGATTTATGAGTTGGCCCAAAGGAAAATATTCTTTAAAGTGGCCCTAATTCTATTAGGATTTAATAACTAATTTCAAGGCCCAAGTAGAATCTCAATTTTGGCCCAATTGGTTAAAGATAAACATTGGTGACAATATTTCCTTAAATTGGGGGATATTTTCGTCCATGAATGTCCCATCGACCATACCTATCGAAAGGATTATGTTGCTTACCTTTTCAAAAGAAAACCATCCATTCTAAAAACGGATTTGAGCAAGAAAGAGCATCGAAGACTTAGGAGAAAGAAGAAGAAGGATTTGAACGTAACTCACGAAAATTGGGACTAGGTATAATTCTCTCAACTATGCTTTCTTGTATTTCGTTCAAGTAATGGAATACTCTAAGAATTTTGGAGCACACGAAATGTCATTAGCTTGGGTTATACAAATTTAATTATAAAAATATATTTTCTTACCCAAATTTCGTGTCAAAAGCCTTTTATCAACGTGACTAAGATGTTAGGATGCGACAATCCTTTTAAACTCGTGATATTACGAAGTTTGAGAGTTAGGGTTCTTAAAGTTTTTAGGGTGTTCATCGTGTTCTTAGAAAAAGGGTGCTTTTAGATCGAAGTTCTTAGCATCTTAGGTGTTAAAACTGTTTAGAGACCGCAAAAGGTGAGGTTCACGAATTTGGAAGGATCGCGAATTGGTAGGGAAAAGAAGATGTCGCGAACTAGGCTAATTTGGCGAATGGAAGGGTTTCGCGAACTAGGTTCCGCGAACTTAAGCTACTATAAACGACCTTTCGCGAATTAGGAGATGAAAGATAGAATTCGCGAACTTAGGGACGCGAAGTGGGGCCTTGCGAATTAAAAGAATATTTGGTGAATTGGATGAGAATTCGCGAACTATAGAGTTGGCGAATCGAGTGAAGTGTCGCGAACGTCACAAGTCACGAACTCGGGTAAATTGGGCGAACCCGCTGAAGTTTGGCGAATTCATTTGGCGAAAACACGGACGTCGCCAACCGAGTCGGGGAATTCGCGAACTACACGCGGTTCGCGAACCAACTCACAGCCTTGGTAGTTCGCGAAGTAGGAACGATTCGCGAAGTATAGCAGTTCGTGAACCAGGAGAGGCAGTTCGCGATAGGAGAAAGGATTAGGGCAGAGTTCGCGAACCCCCTGAGGCACTTCAATTGAACGCATTCGCAAAATAAGAATTTGGCGAATTCCTTGTAGTTCGCGAAATATGTTGACTCACGAATTTATAGTAGTCCGCGGTGTAGGTCACTTCACGAAATAAGAATAGGTTAAGTCTTTTACGAATTCAGGTTTCATATGGACGTCATTTCACGAACCATAAGAAATAAAAATTCACGGGTCACTTAAAGGTCACGAGTTAAGAACAATTCAAGGGTCTTGACCTTCTATAAAAACAACAATTGCGAATTCTTTCCAAACAGTGGTCCTCCAAATACAATGCTAAATAGAATATATCACCACTTAAGAAATTTAAGACTTTAACTAGTTAAGCAATTTTGATAGTGTACTAATATTATAATTATATGCTCAAGGACGGGAATTAGGAAAATACACGGGTCAGGTAGCGACTAATCTACGGACGCCAGGTAAGTGGGCTCTTCAACTACAACACATAGAATTATGTCCGCATTATTCACGTGGCTATGTGCTTCTATGATTTTATGCGATTCGTTACATGACATGAACTGCACGTTACATGACATGGCATGACAAGTCATTTAGCATTTTCATACATGCATTTTCATGTTCATACACGAGTCTCATGAGAGTTTTAAGACATGACACGTGTTTACGTATAATCGCCGGGGCGCGATAAGTAACTGCTAATATTAGTATGTCAAGACACGAGCAAGACAAAACGTGTAATACGGCTCTTCTAATGCTACGAGTGACTTTCCATGTCACCGTTTTCAAGACAAGACACGTGCAAGACAAGACGTGTAATACAGGCAAATGCCCTAGTAGCAAAGATTAGCCGAGGGCCCTACAAGACAAGACACGTGCAAGACAAGACGTGTATTAGGGACCCTACAAGACAAGACAAGACCATACAAGACACGATTTTGTGAGGAATAATATGCAATGGCGCGTATGCCTCTGCAAGTCATGACGCGGGCACAGCATGCATAATTCCTACTTACTGGGCTATATAAGCTCATCCCATGTTCTATGTGTTGTAGGTCCCAGCGAACACGATACGTGATCGCCTGGTCAGCAAGGCATTCTTTTGAAGCTTCTGAGCGACTTTTGGGGGTGGTGTGTACGTGGATGACGACCTGTGAGGCCGGGTGCATAGGAAATTCTTTTGCTGCGAATGTAGACACTCCTCATGTATTTAGGACATGAATGTAGTGGGGAATGTAAGGTATTCTTTTGACGTCTACAGGAAACGAACTCCATTATGAAAATGGAAAAATTTTATACGCACTTTCGAATCTCTTGTAAGTTACCGCATCGTTAGGCACTTAGGATAACGCTAGAAATAGTGGCGATGGCTAGGGTCGCTACGTGTTAGGCTCGTATTAATGTGCACGCATTATGAGCATCTCATTGCGATGTAAAATCGTTGGGCTGTTCCACGTATATTCCCCCTTGAGGTATTTGTGTAGGAACTAGGTTTTCACATCCATCTGCTAGACATCACACTTATAGTGTGCTGCTATCGCAAGCATGGTTATGATCGATTTCATTATTGCACCTGGTGAAAGGTTTTCCTCACTGTCAATGCCCTAAGTTTGACTGAAACCTTTTGCTATGAGCCTAGCTCCGTATGTCTCGACCAGTTTGTTTGTGCATAGGAATCATTTTGTCTTGCATAGCCTTAAGCCATCTCAATTTGTTCCGTCATTGCCTGGTCAAAGGTAGTGGGATCGTCCCGGACGTTCCCTTCCATCGCAGCAACTCGTGCTCGATGTGGACCATCCCGTATATATCAGGCTGGCGAGAATCGAGATACTCTACCTGACCTGCGCAACTCAGGTTGCGTCTCGGACTGCTCTACGATGTCACCGGACACTGAAGTTTGTGAAAGCGCTTCTCACGACTCTCCAAGAGTTACTTCGCGACCCGCTCCACCTTCTCAAACGAACTCTTCTTCGAGAAAGTGAGCCTGAAGGGCTAAAACAATTATCTGATCGTCGTGGAAGTAAAACTGGTATCCCATGGAATCCTTAGGATACCCGACAAAACGTCCTTTCACAGCCTTCGATTCAAGTTATTTGTCTTGAGCTTTTTCACGAATGCGAGGCAACCCCAAATTCTAATGTGATTTAAGCTCGATTTCCGTCCTGTCCATATTTGATACGGAATACGATCAATAAAATTTGTAGGACATCTATTTAGAATGTGTGCAGTTGTCAACAGGGCATGACCCCACAACGATATGGGTAGATCTGTATAGCTCATCATAGATTGAACCTTATCCAACAGAGTCCGATTTCTGCGTTCGAACACACCCATCAACTGCGGTATTCCGGGAGGTGTCATCTGTGAAATGATCCCGTTCTCTTTCAAGAACTCATCAAACTCGAGGCTCATGTACTTGCCACCTCGGTATGATCGGACGGCTTTAATGCTCTTTCCAGTCTGATTTTCCACCAAAGCCTTGTACTCTTTGAACCACTCAAAAGTGTCAGACTTGTGCATCATGAGATACACCTTGTCAAAGCGAGAGTGATCATCAGTGAAGGTAAATAAATAACGGAAGTTACCGCCAGCCGTACCCCGAACAGTCCGCAAATATCCGTGTGGATCAAACCGAGAAGTTCTGCGGCTCTCATGAAAGTCCCTGTGAAGGGCGACTTGGTCATCTTTCCAAGGATACAAGATTCGAAAGTCGGATAGGGATCAGACCCCAGTCGAAGATGCCATATCAGCCTCTTGACTCCAATTTCGTTTGTTGGTGATTGTATTCACAGCTTTTGTTTTATTTCGACATTTAGATAATACAATCCATTTAGTAAACTTGCACTTCCGACTAAATTATTTCCAAATAAATATTGCATATATTATTACTAAAACGGAACTCGTAACCATTTCCGCTCAAAACTGGAATAGAAACAATATTCTTAAGCCCCTTGGGTAAAACTAAACAGTCGGTAAGTAGTAAACTATGTCTAGTAGATAAAACGAGAGTTCTTGATCCAATGTGGGTCGCCGACACACTATGTCCGCTTCCTACGTTGATCATGATCTCTCGGTCCGCCAGCTTCCTACTTTTTTCCAGACCCTGGTTCGAAACACAAATGTGAGCACTAGCTCCCGAGTCTAAGATCCACTTAGCGGAACATACCATCATAGAACAATTAGTTTCTAAAACATAAAGTTCTTTACCTGATGCGGCTAGCTTCGGGCAATCGTGCTTCAATGGGCCAAGCTCATTGCAATGAAGGCATTGTCCGTCGGCTTGGCCCATTTAAACACATTCTTCTTGGGCTTTCCTTTCAAAATCCGTCCTTTGGGCTTAGTGGCCTTGTCCGACTTTTCTTTCTACTCGACTCTCGGGTCTTAGAATTCGCGACAAGAACAACTTCCTTTCTTTTTACATTCTTCATCTGAGTCTGCGCCGCGGACAACTGGTTCATCAACCTAGTCAATGTCATCTCGGCCTTGTTCAGATTAAAGTTCACAATGGACGAATTGAAGGAAGGTGGGAGCGACTGAAGTATGAGATCGTTCTGGAGCTTATTATCCATGATAAAGTCCAGTGCCTCGAGTCTTTTGATCCAATCGATCATCTTGAGCACATGCTCTACGACGTTACTACCCTCAGCCATTTTGCCATGAAATAGTTGCTCTGTCAGGGATAGCGAGCACTCCTGGAATGTTTGCCATAAAGCTCTTTCAGATGAAGCAAAATGGCACCCACTTCCATTTCCGAGTGAGTGCGCTGCAACTCATTGCTCATGGAAAGAAGTATATTGCCCTTGACATTCGGCTCGTCTATCTGCCACTTGGCATACACAGCCCGGTCCTCGTCACGCGCATCAGCCCTTGAGACTTGTGGTACGGGGGAATCGTGGACATAAGTTAGCGACTCCATACCTAGGACTACGGAGCTAGTCCACGTAGTTTGGTCCTACCAAACAGTTTCTCTCAAGCAGCAGAGTAATAATGTTCGTCATTGCAGTAAATAGAAAGAAACGTAAAGCTGCAGAAAATAAAAATCTAATTAGGTTTATCGTATCATTCATCAAGTGCAAACAAGGACTTCTCGTTTCGCTTCACTCCCACTATTTTTCTCGAAAAACTATCCTCCCGAGAAGTGTTTCAAAAACCTCGTTGAAAGTTTCATAGTGGAGTTGATGTCCTCGACTCGACTAGACTCGCCTCAGCCTTTAACGCAAAATTTGGCTCATCTAATCTTATCGAAGTCACGTCAAACGCGAACTTGTCCAATAAGAGTTTCAACTATCTTTGTCTCAGTCATTGACCCTCACGACTAACCCTGCTTATTGGGTATAATTGCCTAAGTGTGACCTATCAACTTATGCTCAAATCGCACAGAATGTACCACCCCTTACTGCCATATGCTTCGTGGGGGGCAGACTGGTATGACGAGCGGCATCCAAGACGCACCCGAGACACTAACAGTGGGGCGGGATATACGACGTCAACTTATTCGGAACAAATCGCAAAACTCCCCAATGCTAGACATCTCAAGCATGATAGAAGACAGGAATCCAATTCCTTTACCCACGTAGTATTTATCAAACGGAAGAATAAACCATCTCACATAAGAGCACATAAAACATGCATATCATTTCAAAAACCAACACGCACGTATGTAGTAAATTAACCCTAGGAAAATAAACTACAACACAAGCGGGTTATTTCTAGTCTATCCCTATTACATGCGTCTTCAAAAGACTTCGGGTCGTCGCACGGGTCTTGAAATCGTCAAACGTCCTTCGTCACTCGAACAGCCTCAAAGTCACCGAACGTCCACCACCTCGTCACCACCGGGGGTCGTCATCCATCAAATGGGTCCTCGTGTTCGTATTTAAGTCTAATCTAATAAACGAACAATGCCTTTATCAAACACACGAAAATATCTTATTACAGAAGAAGTCGAATGATAAATAAGCTAATGCCGTATACAATCTAATCCTCGTATAGCATTCGAGGGCATATTCCTAACATAATTCTCAGCAACTAGGACTCAGTAGAATGGAGTAGTAGAGAGAAGGAATCGCAGCTTGGTTTAAGCTCGCATAATGCTAATACAATCGAACATTCATCACTTCCTCTAGGCTATAGCAGTCAACACAGCTTGTTACACTCGAAACAGGACAAGCATTCAAAAGAGATTTGGGAAAACTCCATATGAACTCATCAACCAAATAATACCCAACATCGACTTTCTTCGAGTCTTCGGCTGAAAATGTTTCGTCGCAAATGATAGAGAAGACCACGGAAAATTTGTCCTAAAAGCAGTCATAGGGGTATCCATTGGAAATTTCGCTGAATACAAGGCATATAGAGTCTATCTGAAAATAGAAAATGACAGTCATGGAAAGCGCAAATGTGACATTGACGAAGCGCCATCTATGGTTTCTACGTAGATAAGTCCAGAACATTGACTAATAAGAGTGTTGACAGAAGATCAACACAGTTCTACACCTGAAAAGGGACCATCAACTTCTCAAACATTCAAAATTGACGAGATGGATCTCCTATTCGATCATTTCAATCTGTGCTCTCGTCCACCATCAAATCCTCCTCAAAATAACCCAAGTAGTGACATATCAGTACCAACTGTAGAACAACCAAAAAAACTGATGAGACGCCTTCAACTATCCAACCTCAAGTCATTACAACTCCCCAAGTAGCCAATATTGAATTTGAAGAAATTGCCCCAATAGATAACTCAGAAGAAGAAGCTCAAACCCCATTGACATTTCGAGAACCAACAAGACTAAAATAAGTGAAGAAACATATCATGAAGAATCAAATCAGCTACTTCCCCACGCAAGGAAATGGACCAGAGCTCACCCCACACCTCTATTTATTGGAGATCTACATCAGGAGTAAGCACACGATCATCAACAATGATCGAGAACCTATACGCTTGTTTTCTGAGTCAAAAATAAGCCAAGTAAGATTGATGAAACGTTAGCTGATCCAAATTGAATACAAGCCATGTAAGAAGAAATTCATCAATTTGAGCGACTCAAAATATGGAGATTAGTTCCAGAACCACCGGGAAGAACTATTATTGAAACAAAGCGGGTCTTCAAAATAAAGAGATAAAGATGAAATTGTGATAAGGAACAAGGCTCAATTAGTGGCAAAACGCTACAACCAATAAGAAGGAATCGACTACGACGAAACCTTTGCACCTGTAGCTCGAATCGAGGCCATCAGACTGTTTCTTGCCTATGCTCTTTTTTTTGGTAGAATGATATTTTCATTTACCACGCTTCGCAAATGAGTTTGTACATCAATCTTGCATATGCTGCTCACAAGTACTTCACTGTTTATCAAATGGACGTCAAGACAACCTTTCTAAATGGTGTCTTGAAAGAAGAAGTCTACGTGGCGCAGCCTGAAGGTTTCGTGAGTGAAACTCACCCTGACTATGTGTACTTCCACGAGAAGACACTATGAACTTACGTAAGTACCACGTGCATGGTACGGGGTGCTCTCAGTTTATTTGATCAAGTCAGGCTTCACAAAAGGGAAGATAGATACAACCCTATTCGTCAAACGACATAATATCAGTAAACCTTCTTGTCCAGATCTATGTCGATGACATAAATTTTGGGTCCCCACATCCTAAGTTGTGCAAAGAATTCGGTGATCTATGAAGATAAAGTTCGAAATGAGCATGATGGGAGAACTCAACTTCTTCCTAGGACTGCTAGTCAAACAACTTCCCGAAATAATATTCATTAATCAGTCAAAGTACATCCACGACATACTCAAGAAGTACAACATGGATAACTCCAAATGAAGAGCAACCCGATGTCCACTACATATAAGCTTGACTCGGATCCAGCTGGAAAGCCAGTCAACCCCACCATCTATCGAGGAACCATCGGATCGCCCATGTACTTGACGGCAACCAGACCAAACATCATGTTCTCAACATGCCTATGTGCTCGATTCCAAGCCAATCAAAATGAGTCACACATGCTAGCTGTGAAGAGAATCATGAAATACCTCAAAGGAACGCCTATGCTCGGATTATGGTATCCTAAGAACTCTAACTTTCAATTGCTTAGTTACACTGACGCATTTGCAAGATATAGAATGGACAGGAAAAGTACATCGGGGGGCATGCAATTGTTAGGTGATAAACTTGTGAGTTGGTCATCTAAGAAATAAAATTGTGTGTCAACCTCCATTGCCGAGGAGGAGTACGTCGCCGCAGCCAGCTGCTGCTCTCAAATCCTGTGGTTGCGAACACAACTGCAGGATTACGGGTTTGATTTCAATAACACACGTAATTATAGCGACTCAAAGAGTGGAATAGCTATTACTTGTAATCATGTCCACCATTCACGCACAAAGCACATAGATTTTAGGTATCATTTTATAAAAGACGTGAAATTGCGAATGGCTCATTAAATCAGTTATAGTTTGTTTGATGGTACCTACTACCCGGATAATCGTACTAAATTATTCGGATTCGCCGACGTGATGGCCGGGCCGTTGGCAAGCAATCGCCGCATCCGACCAAGCTGTACGCCCCGCGTGCCGTGCTGGCCATGCTCATGGGCGAGGGAGAGCGACTCAATGCTGGTGGGTTGCCGACTCGTTGGCCAACGTCCCGTGTGCTAGATGGTTGATTTGGTTTGGATTTGTCCAGTGATGGTTTATGGCTGCAAATTCCTCCGCGCATGATGCAACAAATGACTCGCGTTGACTACGTCCCTGCCCATTGTACACAGCACCCATCACTCCTACCGATTTAATGGTCCGATGAAGTGTTCGGATCGTGGCGAGGCGCGCGGTTTGCCGCCCGTAACGTCGCGTGAAGTCCACTGAACCTTATCATTTAGAGGAAGGAGACGTCGTAACAAGGTTTTCGTAGGTCAACCTGCGGAAGGATCACTAAGTCCGAAAATTGGATACTCAATTGGAATTCTCTCAGTTGAAATTTCACTAAGTCCGAAAATTTTCACTAAGTGTCAAATTTTTTTTCTATGTCCAAACTGCCTTAACTCATACCACTTTCAACTTAGAGACAATTTCGGGGCCCGATCATACAATTACTTATTACTACGCTAACAACTTTACTTAATTTTTCTACAGAACACCCCAAATGGTGCGTAACATTGAAGAAATCTTTCCACGACAAAACTGGGCAGATCGACTACCTAATAATTTAGAACTTGATTTCGCAAAAGCCGTATGCTCAGACCCTATCATCCTTCATATCTTATGCAACCACCCACTCCATACAGCCCTCACAATCACCGAGTGCGTCCCAGAGGTGTATGTTCAAAGTTATGGGCCACTTTTAAAAATCCCACAAATCAGCCAAACACCATCAACCTCACGGCCCAAATCGATCGAATCCTAGTCGTCCTAAGCCAAAACATTCTCCGTTCACTACTCAACCTCCCATTCAACTTAAACTTCACCCTTAGCCCCGTGACGAATATCATAAACGACTTCATACTCATGGATATAAACTCAATGCCGAACGTTCCATCCACCTTCCCGACTTCACCGCCAAGGACATTCCTCAACCTTGGCGGACCTTCTTTCAATAGTAAATAAGTGTCTCTCGCCTAAACACAACGGACCCGGCCGATGCATTAGGAACATAATGCTCATTTTCCATGGCATCGTATTCAACAAACAATATGATGTCGTTCAACTCATTTGGTCGGACCTGCTAGACTAATTAAGATGACAGGACCTCCCCTCAACGAAGAAAGTCCTACCATATATGAGGTGGTTCCCCGTCTTCGTCAAGCACTTCACGGACACACTACCGGAGATCGAATAAGAGACATGTCTGAAGGATATCTACCAGCTAAGCTTGGGTCTTTACACTCTTCAAAGACAAAGTTTGATCATGAAGCGATAGGGATCCCCGACAATTTGCTAAGCCTCGCCGACGTGAATAACCCGGTCGTCCGAGCTTACAAACAGGCAAACACTTACGAGGAGGTCTCCATGGTCCAACACATCCCAGTTGGACCTGAAGATAAACATATGCCTAAGGAGGGGGGTTAATTAGGCTTTATAAAATTTTGCTTCTTCTTTGCAAGAATCCTACGATGTAATATCCTAGATATGTCTAATTATGCAAGTGATCAAGATGCCTGATATAACCTAGTTACGTCAGATGTATATTGGTTATGTCTCACAGGAAAAAGGAAATAACTGAAACGTAAATGCAAGACAGGATTTTTATAGAGGTTATATCCCCAACTGGGGTTTCTTGAGGTTTGCTCCTCAAGAGTTTAATCAATAACTATAATGTCACCCTAACTGGTTACAAAACTGATTGATTGGCGCAATACAAAACCGAAACAAGTCGAACACTAGACACTACTAGGTTACCACACGCCGATCGCTCCTGGGAATCTCCAATTCCTGACAGAAAACAAATCGTTACCGGAGGGCCCCCGAAACTCGTACTTCCCTTCATGTGCGCGTAAACGTCGACCTTGCCTTTTCGTGTATTGCTCACGTTCGAAGACATAATATATGGATGGAGGTTGGTGATAATCAGGATGAATCACTCGTGTTGTGATGGAATCGCAAGTTAAAGCTCAGGTCGGCGGAAGGTGATCACATGTGTACGCTCAAAACAGCCACAAATATATCGTAAGTGTGAGATGACTCTAAATAGTATTCTTCTGCTCAAAAACTCTCGTATACGTATGTTCGCAAGTTCTAGGTTCTCGACAATCTGAAGTGTTGCTCATACGTATAGACCTTTTTCCAATCAACACTCACATGGTAACTCAATCATAAGATCATTAACCAAATTAAGCACATAATCCATGTAATATCGAGTAGTCAACATACCATGTAAATCATGCCATCAATAAATATTCACAACGGTCATAAGCTCAAATTAGCATGATTTATTTCATATATAAGCTCAGATTTGAAGTCAATGCATATTCATATATTTCGAATGATATTATCCATAACAGCACTTTCCATATGTGATATCCTGCTATCATTTTATAAAATAAATAAATTCGGGTTTATTTCCCATAATCAACATATAAGATAGCAGCAAATCGATATGTTTATCATATTCAGCACATAGATCAGATCAAATCACATATTTCACGAATTTATATAGCATGACATAACTTTCCGTATATCAGAGATCTCATCCGTTTCAGCACATACCATATTTTTTATTAATATCCTAATCAGCATAAGGAAAGATATCAATCAATATTTCAATGAAACATAAGCAAGATGCACACATAAGATCTCAACACGATTTTCATCTCAGAATAAACAGCTTTCAACGGATATAACATATTCCATATTTAAACAGCATATTTTTCATGTATAGCCTAGTATGATATCTCACACGTTGTTACCATAAATAGCACAATATATCCGGAATCCGATATATCCTAGCATACGAGACATCTGTAACATGCGATCACATAGTTTAACCCATAAACTTTCCAAATATACGTTACATGATATCATGACGGTGGAAGATCACAGTGGTATCACATAAGTCACGTTGTACTGGAATCACAATGTTAAGATGCAATCACTCAAATATAAGTACATGATACATACACATTTTGAATTGCTAAATTTGTAGTGCATATCTCATCTTAAGTACATGGAATCATCAAAACTCGAATACAGTGCAAGACCAAAAAGGTCAACATATGATTTATCATATCGAAAAATTTTCATTGATAAGTCGACAACGATTATTCAGCTGCAACTTTTCAGTAATGTATCATTGATTGGTCACATCCTGTTTAAAAGACGTTTGTGATATGTCATCAGATTATATCCTTTCAACATAATTGTATGCGAGGAATTTTGCCTATAAATAACTCTATCTTGCGCTTCATTCTTCATATTAGCCTCAATAATACACCATGTCTACTCAAATCATTCAAGTAATCATATATTTCGGTGGTGAGATACAACAAAATAGCGACGAAGTCTCATATAGTACTAATCCAACATATGAGGTCGATATCAATAAATTTTTTCTTAAAATTTATGCGAAAAATGAGTAAGAACATTCAACAGAGTTGTTCATACACTCTTGGAGGTCAAAACCGATCAAGATGGGGAGTTCTTCTTTCATCCAGATTATGGCTTCAACTGTTTGAATATTTTCGTCGAGCCAGACCAACACAGAATTCCTTCGACCTCAATCAAACCCTCACATATGAAGAACATGTATTGACTAATCTGTATACTACCAAACACACTCTACAAACTCAACTCGACGAAGCAGGTCCATCAACAATCGTTACCCCCGATGATCCCATTGAGCTAGAGAATGAACGTGAAGTGAGTGACTCTGAAGATGATGTTGGAGGCGGATTAGAAGACCTATTGGATCCTGTTGACGATGAACCGAATGTCGAACAACCTAATCCGTCACAGATTCAAAAGTAACTACATCCGACTGTACCACTTTACTTATGAGATGGCTCCGGAAGCTGACGATGACTATGGAGGGCTTGGTTCATTTTACGACAAGAGTGAAGGTCATCTTGAGCTTAAGATGATCTTCCATAGCAAATCACTTTTAAAAAGTGCATTCATTATTTACCTAAACATGCAAGAAGAGAATACCGGGTTTTGGAGAGTAACAGTGCATATGGCACATTACCTGCAACCATAATCCAACTTGCGTCTGGAGGCTGCGTGCAATGCCACAAAAAGAAGAAAGGTTACTGGATAACAACAAGGTATCCTGGCGAGCACACGTGCTTGATGAATGAATTGTTAGACACACATCGTAATATATCTCCAGAAGTTATTACCAAGATGTTGATTTTCCGTCGTTCGGGTCAATCCCAATATCTTCCAAAGGATGGTGATACAAAGGGTTAAAGACAATTATGGCTACAAAATTTCTTATCTTCAAGCGTGGAGAGGTTTAAAGCGCGCGATGAGGATCGTATATTGTACGCGTGAGAGTTCCATCCCACAACAACCCAAATTCATGAAAGCCCTGCAAGCACAAAATCCGGGCACGATTGTGAGGTGGAGACATATCACCAACAATAATAAAAAAATTCTACGGTACGTACTCTAGAACTCTAAACCTTGCATAGACAGTTTCAACATTGTGGAAGGGTAGTATGTGTAGAAGGAACTCATCTTTACGTGAACTATAAGCATAAGATGTTGATTGATGCGAGCCTTGATGCTAACCAGGAACGTCTTTCCATCGGTTTTGCCTTCGGCATGTCAAATCTGACTTCTACAATGAGTTTAAAAATCAACTGTTAAAGGATCTATATCATCGAGCGGGCATGGCACATACAGAGTTGAAGTTTAAGCGAACGATGGATAAAATTAAGGAAATCAATGAGAATATTCGAAAGTGGCTTGATAAAATCCCACTTGAGAAGCGGGACGTTTGCATATGATGAGGGCATCGTTGCTGTACAACGACTACCAATATATCAAAGCCATTAAATGGAGTCTTAAAAGGAGCTTGTTGCCTACCGATAACTCCAATTGTCCAGTTTACTTTCCATCGCATTATTACATATTTTTTTACAGGTATCAAGAGGCATGCCATCCGATGGAGAATTCAGAAACTGCTTGGTCATATTATGCCACGAAAAAGTATCATGATTCGGGCAGCGACTCAAGAATCCATACGGTGAGAGAATTTGATTATGCGACAGGGTCTGCCGAGGTTAATACCAGGTATTTAGGTGGAAGTGGATCTAGTACGTGGTAGTATAGAGAGATCTTCAGTGCTCATACGCTAAGTGGAGTATGTTCAAAATACCATATTCACATGCACAAACAGCTTGTCGTAGCTTTGGGCTTAATAGTGCTCAATATGCTGCCGCGTATTATAATAAAGAAGCTTATTTGAGAACTTATGAGGATCGTTTCTTCCTTTGGACGATGAGTGTTATTGGGAGGATGCCGAGTTCTAATTGTTCCACAATTCGCAACATAGAAATCGAAGGGGAGCTAGAAGGCACCGAATGACGAGGATTAAAAATGAGATGGATAGATCTGAGAGACGTGCAAGACGAAGTGGTTGACAAGGCTACAATTATTAGTGTTTTGAAGGTTGCAATGTCTGATTTATATGTGTTTAAGTAATTTTATTGCAATGTAATGTATGCTTTATGTTTGGTTTGCATTAAAATTGAAAAAAACCCGGTCAGGTCTAGTCTAAAAAATCCTGAGTTAAATCCATGGTTTTGAAGACCGGACCGGACCGGCCGGTTCTAATCGGAACGGTCAAAAATCCAGTCCGGTTTTAAGCAAATATTTTGGTAGACGAGTCGCTCACGCCCGTCTCCCATCTCACTCACCTATCCTCTATGACAGTTTACACCTCAGATGTCACTCATGCACCTGAGTGGACGAGTGGCTCACCCCCGTCTCCCGTCCAACTCATCTCTCGTCCAATACCCTAGTACTCATTCCAACTTTACTCAAATCGACACCCCGCTCATCGACCGAATAAGGCATCACCGTCTTATACGGTGCTCGACCTCACCCTGACGTGATATGCATGTACAGTGCAAATAATGTACATACGACGTGCAGCAAATATAAAACATGTAAAGCATGTAATTCACCAAATTGCATATTTCATCGAATTCACATAAGCACATAATTACCCGAAAACAACGGTTTACGCGTTGTAGATGAAAAGTTCACCTACATGTCGTCCTTAATTAAGCAGATTAGTAACCTCGAAAATTCCCTAATGTATTGGACCTTAAGACATACGAAATAATTCTAATGTCAATGTATGTACGAGTTTTTCAAACTGTAAGGGAATAAATAACTAAGTTTCGAAACTGGGTTTGAAAGTCAAAGTTAACGTTCACAAATAAGTTCATTTTGAAAATACCATGTATCGAGAATTTGACTCAAAAATAACTTGAATTCGAAATTTAACTAATGCCCCGTTCAGTACACAGGATAAATCAAGATAAAGGCCAAATAGTCCAATCTAATATTGTTCACTTCTCAAAATTCTTTATCTTGAAAGCCCGCAACTAAAGTAAGGCTCGTTTTAATAAACCTACCTATCCAAGATAAATTAAACATGCACTTGGCCAAGATAATTCATCCTACCCAAGATAAAACAAGTACAATAACTAAAATACCCCTGACATATTTTCCTAAAATTGAAACCCTATCAAGAACATGCTCCCCCAGAATCGACGGTACATCTCGGACTCTCTCATCGTAGCCCTATCAAGATTCCAGTCGTAGAAGAATACTTCACTGTGCGAACAGCCGACTGATTTCTACACGGTATTTATGAATTTCACTTTCAATTTAATTTTCATATGGTATTTGAGTTTTGTATACTAATTGCTCGAATTCCTGACATGGCCAATAGCAGCCAACCAGTCCATTCCGACGACTTTCGAAAGAGACTTAGTTATTTCCAAGTATTGTTTTATCTTCCACCTCGATGTATGTAGGTTATGGTTCATCTAAGCTTAGGGTTGCCGCCTCTGATGAATTTGTGGACAACTGATTGTAGGAGGGTCTCACTTCATGTTTGTATACCTGAATTATATTATCCGTTGAACTTTGGGAGCTTTCTATAGCTTCATTTACCTCAAGACTACCTTATATGTCGTTGGATTGTTGAGGTATGAATCTCAAGGAATTGATAGATGCTGCACAAAATTATCACAGTGCTTGAAGAAAACCGAAAATTCTACAATGAAGTTCAAGACTAGAATGTGTTGGTGATGCTTCATTTGTGACAGAAAGCCAGATATTTGTTCTTGTAATAATCAGATGGCGGAGCTTATAGTGAATGACTGCCCAAAGCAGATGGTGGTGAAGCTAGTTCTGAGGTTTCTGTCCACGAGGATAGGCACGCTAGCACTGTGTGGGTGTTCGTGCTTGGATTTAAAATGGCCCTTCATTCACAAGTTCCCCAAACTATCCTCGAAAACAAAAAAACCATCCTTCAGAAATGGTCTAGAGGACCCTTTAATTGCTTCCCTTAAGAAGCGTCTTCTTCATGCTCAAAGGCACCTGCTTCTACACCTTCTCCCTGGTAATAGTTGACTGGGGATGATATTTTCAGGCCCGAATCTTTTCCTTTTCTTCTTTCTTTATTTAAGTTTGTTTGATAATCAAAGCAGTCTAAAGATATGAATGTATATTTTGTTTGCAGACTGATGAAGAATTGAAAGTGAAGCTAGCATCCATTTTAAATCAACAGGGTTAAATTAGTAATTTGCATATGTCCAATGAGTTTTATACGTGTTTGTATGAAAAGTAAGCAAGACAAGTTTACATATTAATCAATGAAAGTAAACTGAAAATTTTGTGTCCAATACGATTATTATCTCGAATCCCATCATGGGCTTTTTTATCTGTCTTTTTCTTATATGCCCAACTAAACGCAGCCTAAGTACTGAAAACTGGTTTTAAAAATAATAAATTTCGAGAAATTGATATGTTTGGAAAATTAAATAAGTGTCGATGTTGCGAAAATCGACCTATTTTGAAAAAACTAGTGTTTCAGAAAAATTTACTTAATTGCAAAAGATTTTGCGAAAGATTCTGCGAAACTGTAGAATATACGTTGTAATTTTTATTAGCTATCTTCGTTATTTGGCGCGTTTCTTGTATTTGTCCTTAGTTTAGGACTAGCTTGTTATTTAGACCAAGTTTGTTTGGTATAAATACCATCGAAAACATTGTGCTTAATAGAGAAAGTTCAGAATTTGATCCGAATGGCTGCCAATTCCATTGTGCTTAATAGAGAAAGTTTTAATTTGATCCGAAAGGCTGCCAATTCAATTTCGAGAGAGAGAAACAACAAGTACTTTCTCACTCTAACTGAAATTCTCTCTCGAGCTCCTAGTAGAAGTTTTTCGATCGAACTACAAATCTCAATCATTCTAATCGAATTACTTAGAATTCATGCCTAGTATCTTAGAGTTGATAATCTAGGGACCTAACAATTGGTATTAGAGCAAATTCGTGTTTGGAAGCTGAGTTGTTAGATTTAGATTGAAATTCAATTCTGAAAAGTTTTTCGATAGCTCGAAGAACTTTTTTGCGCGAAACTGAAATTTCGATCTAAAGGCTCAATTCTATGCTTATGTGATTTGATTTTGATGTCTATGTGCTTGCAATAGTGTTAGAAATCATTTGCGATTCGATCGGTATCAGATTTCACTTCAAATTTGACTGAATTTAGATTCGGCTAGAAGTTACTGTTTGCGATTGAACATGATGAACTCGTACTGATTTTGCTCAAATTGGCCATACTTTGCTTCATAACATGTTTAATTGTCTGTTCCCGTGTGATCAGCTGATAGATTCGAGCAATTATCTGCAATTTCACTGCATAATTTGCTGTTTTTTCTTGAATCCGTGTTAAAATCGTCTTCTGTGTTTAACTGTGTAATTTTAATTTTTCTCGCTAAGTCTTCGATCAAGTTAATTTCTCGATCGAGAACTCGATGCGAGAAATTTCTCAATTAGAATACGAATTAGGTACTGAAGTCGCTGCTGTAAAGAGCGATTTACGCTAAAAATTTCTCGAGCCTTATTTCAGCGAGAATCTTTTTCGACGAGAATCATTTTGATATTGCTCGCGTAAATTTTCCTCTCGAAAAACATTCTCAGTCTGACATTCAAGATAAATTCAACCATTTTGACTCAGCGAGAAACTTACTAACAGGATCAATAAGATATCTATATTTATTGTTCCTGTTTTGAGACCGATATCTAGGTCTTCTGTGACCTTGTGTTTCCGGTTTTGGATTGTGAGCATTCCCCCTCGGTTGTTGAGGTCTTCCTTTTCTTGGGTTGCTGCTCGCTGTTGTATTTCCTTTTGATTGTAGAGGTCTCTCCCTTTGTGTGCCGTTGTTCGCACTGGTATTCCCCCTTGGTTGTTCAGATTTTCCCTTCTGTGGGTTGTCATATATACCAGTACTTCTCCTTTGTTGAGATTTCCCTTTTGCGAAACGTTATTCACATTATTCCCCCTCACTGTCTGGGGTACTGTACATATGTGGGAAATCGAGGGATTGAAGTTATATTCCACTCCGGTTTCCTTAGAACTGTCCATAGGAGAAGCGGAAACTGTTTTATAGTCTGTAGGACGAACAAAATTGATTACCCGTGAGATAGTCGGTTGATAGGACGTCGTCGCCTCATCGATGTTTGCCTGTTCGTTGTACCCAAGCCCGGTCCGATCGTTAGCATCCCTTAAGGATTCTTGAATACACCGGAATGTTTCGGTTGACTTAGTCCATGACTGGACCAAGACAGACAATCTCTGGTTTTCTGAGGCATTCTTCTCAGCTGCCTCCCTTAATCTGAGGTTCTTCCTCTAGTTGAATAATCTTTTCAATGAAGGGACCAGTATCCTCTTGTACCGGTGTTTTTCCCTTTTCTGCAGCCTTCAGCTTTTCGTTTAGTTTCCAGTATTCATCAGCAATGTTTTGAAGAGCATCCGTCATTTCTTCGTAGCTGAACTTATCTTCTGGGTCTGCTTGATCTCCCACCAGACAGACAAGCTCTTTCTTGCTTTCATGGCTGCTCAGCTCGTCTTCAGAGCTGGACTCTTCAGAGTCTGTATCATCCCAACTGTGGGAGTTCTTTTTGGTCGTGGGAGCCTGTGTCCTCTTTTCGTCTTTGGACTGGTTAGCCTCCTTTTTGGAGTCGTCTTTGATATTGTGTTCGGTCCTGTCACAGTTAAGGCAAGAGTCAGTATCTTTATTTAGTTCACCTTGCTTACCCTGTGACGCTTTGGGGGATTGCTCCTCCCAGTGACTTTACTGGTTGAGCCTCAAACTTATAAACTTCTTGATATTCCCCAAGTTGGCAACACTTGGTCCACATTTCTTTCGCAGTCTTGCTCGTCATGACCCGCCTGAATATTCTAAGTCCAGGGTCTTGAATATGATGTTTTTGGCAATATTATCGAGGTTTGCCTTCCTTCTTTCTTGCATTGACAGCTCGTTTCTTTCCTTGGGTACTTCTCGTGGTTCGTTAGGATGCACGGTGTGTCGTTCATTTACTTTGTTGAACACGAACGGTCCGCTTTCTAACACATCAACCATCTCGTTATCTTGTGCGTAGAGATGGGTCATTAACCTTATCTTTCATTCAAAGAACTTCTCGCTGCTGAACATAATAAGCTGGTCTACCACTTGTTAGGATCGGTTTACGCGTTTAGAGGGGGGTGAATCAACGCTTGTCTCTTTTTCTGGTATTTAACCGGTTAGGGCTAATACCGATACTTGATATTTTCTAATTGTGATTTATGCAGAAGCAAGTTGGTCGGTTTTGAACCAAGAGCGATGATGTATGTGACTTGTTGGTGTGTGTGTGAAGAGATACCAGTTTGTTTCTGGAAGTTCGGAGTTAAATCTCCTACGTCTCCCCTTCTTCCCCATAAGGAAGGTTCACTAGACTTCAGTCATACACTCACTGTACAACCTACCCAGCAGCCCTCAGCTTAATCTAGTGAATCACCTAGGCAGTCGTGTAATACAATCCACCTACTTCAACAGCTTTTTACAGTCCGTCGGAAAACAACTCACTTACTAGCCGATCACCGGTCTAGGTACAGTGAGGACAACACCTACAACGATTTTCTCAATCGCTCAACGTCATAATACTCTTATGCTCGATTTTGTTTGAAAATTGGTGAAGTACTTTCTTCATCATGCCTCTCTTCTTTTTATAGTTGGAATGGAGCCGTTGTGAGATAGCTCCTTGTACCGGACCATGCATTAAATGCATTTTACCAAAAACGGGTATTGTTCGGTCTTCAAAGCAGTTCGCACTGTGCCAATTGCTTTTTCCTTTTTAAGCTTAACTTGACTTCAACTTGGCTCCTCCTGGCAGCCTTGCATTAAATGCTTTAGCAGAATTCTTCAACATCCCGCCTTAAATAATTTTGAATCTTTGTACACGTGGCAGGTCCGGATCTGTACTTCGGTCTTGACACTTCGTCAGTTCCGGTGATTGTGCTCCGGTCTTGGCACTTTGTCAGTTCCGGTAGTTGTAGTCCGGTCTTGACACTTTATCAGTTCCGGTAGTTGTACTCCGGTCTTGGCACTTTATCAGTTCCGGTAGTTGTACTCCGGTCTTGGCACTTTATCTGTTCCGATAGTTGTACTCCGGTCTTGGCACTTTATCTGGTCCGGTATCTGGCGCGCTTTTAAACTGCTGACTGGTATCCGATCTTCAGTCTTCGTTTAACCGGTATACTCAGTCAAGTTTGGACAATCACCAAAACTGTTTAATCTGAATTCTTTGATTCACGATACTTAACATTGCATAATAGCTCTTCATGTTGGGAAACTACGTTTGTTCTCGGAACTCAAACTTTTACGTAATTTCCGTTGATCACTTTAGCACGGACTAGAAACTTGAATAGTAAAGCAACACATTCTAGATATAAAGGGTGAACAAACAACCCTGAGCAAATTGTCAGTGTGACCTTGCTTTAGGACAAAAGCACATAGTCTTTGCCATTCATTCAACAAATGAAGGCAAGTGAAAACGCTAAGAAGAAGTTGGTTCTCATTTCGGCTACGGAATTGAATATCAAATGTTGTGCCGGATTTTTTTTATATGTTCACATGGAAGAACAAGGCAAACATTTGCCTATAAATAGCACGAGGGAGAGAGAAAAACACCACCACAACAATTAAATCTTCTATCAGTCCCCTCATTTTATTCTATGTATCTCTTTTTTTCGACATATCCTCTTTACGAGGTATACATGTTTGTAATATCTCCAGATAATAAAGAAGTTCTACCATCCGGTCCGTGGACGTAGGTCATTCTGAACGAACCACGTAAATTCTCGTGTTCATTGTCCAAATTTATTTTTCGTCCTTTTATTTATTATCGTTATTTTTTGGACAAATATATTATCGGGAATCAAAATATCCTAACAAATTGGTATCAAAGCCAACCCATTATTCTTAGCCACCATGACGATAACAAGAATGTCAATTGAAAAGTTCGGGAGTCTCAAGATGGAGGCCATTCTCATTCAAGATGGTCGTGAGGTGGCGCTTGAAGGCGCGAAGAGAAAACAACCGAACTGAAAGACGATCAATTTAATGAATTGGATAAGAAAGCCAGATAGGCTATTATATTAAATCTCTCTTAAGAAGTTTTACAAGAAGTTGCCAAGGAGACGACGGCCTGTATGTGGGATGCGTTAAAAGCCATCTACATGAAGAAGGCTAAGAAGAATCGGCTTTATTAAAAGCAGAAGCTTTTACAGTATGAAAATGACGGACGGTACTTCTATACTCTCGCATCTTGATAAATTCGATTCCATCATTATTGATTTGGAGAACGTAGAAGACCGACGAAGATCAGGCCATAATATTGTTGCGTTCATTTCATTCATCTTTAAAGCATTTTCGTGGCACTATAATATATGGAAAAGATACGACATCATATGCTAGTGTCAAATCTGCATTACAATCGAAAGAACAAATTGACAGGGATATAACGGGAGAAGCAAGTGGTATCCAGGCAGAAGGTCTGTTTGCACGGAAAGGGGAGACCAGAACATAGAGACGCTGAAAGTGGCAGATCTAAAGGAAGGTCAAAATCCAGGTCAGAAATAAAGTCTGCAATTTTTGCAAGAAAAATGGTCACATCAAAGCTGATTGTTATAAATTAAAAAATAAGGAGAAAAATATTCAGCAATATAATAAATCAGGCGAAACTAGTGTAGCTGCTGATGAGAGCGATGGAACTATTTTTGTAACAACTGCAAATATTGTTAGGTCTGATTTTTGGGCTGAAGCTTGTTGGGGAACTCCGGATTATCCTCGGGATTTTAAAATTTTCTAGCGATTCCCGTTCCCTGGTATTGCTCGGTTTTGATACGAACGTTAATAACGTTGAGGGGGTTCGTCGAAACTTACCTTGTAGTTTGAAGATCGAAAGACGGCGATCGAGGATTGCGGGAAGATTCGTCACGTTTTTTCGGTGGTCACGTTCAATAGTCTCCTGTGGAAGAGAAGTCGATCAAGAATTCGCTCGGCGAATAGAGAGAGCTCCAAGCTTTTGTTTTTTTATGTGTGGATGATGTGTTCTCTTGTTTCTTATGAGTAAATTTTGTCCTCCCCATTCTATATAAGGTGCGTGGTTGAGATTTTTACTCTAATATCTTAAAAGATCTTATCTTTCAAATATTCAACTTACAAATATTTCCAAAAAGAATATATGTCATATTTCGAAAATGATGCTATCCAAATTAATTTTCGAAATATGATATCATATCTAATATGTTATTTTCGAAAATCTCATGAGGTGAAATACGCAATTTGCCCCTCTTAGTAAGTTACGGTATAACACCATTTATACCCGCAGAAATAAATATTTAACTATCAAATAATAAAATAAACATTCCCACACACAAATATCAATTTTTGGCCAAGCCTAAATTAAATTTATGAAACTGCTCGGTCTGTTCTGGGAGCATCCGCCAGCTCTCGATCCGGAGGTCGTAGGACGAATGATGCAATTGATCCTGGCCAAACCCAAATTTAATTGGGCTGAGCCCGTTTGCGACTCTAAGTCCAATCTCTCTTTAATTTGACTCGTACTTAGTGATCCTTTTTAAGCCCGACTCCTCTGGTTCGTCTCAACTCGACATTGGGAGGAATCCAAAAGCTCGGTGCTCACTAATCTTGCGGTACCGAGCCGACCGCTAGTCTAGTTTGAATTCGAAATTCACAAACGACTATAGATTATCGTCATACGTATAAACCCTTCACATGTGTCCCAGTCGAGTGATATTCATGTAATGTCAAACTAACAGGACTCGACTCTATGATGAATCGTGCCAGGCAAAATTACGAAACTACCATCCACATTCAAGTGAGTCAGTTTCAATGCTTTGGCTAAAGACTTAGTAATTTCCCGTCCTCGAAATTCTCAAAGAACATGTATCTCCTTAGAGATCGTGAATCCCGCTCAGCAATCAAGTTGACAATCACGCCTCGTGGTGAAGATCGTGCATCGCCGCCGACTCTAGAAAATGCACGTTGAGCCTAGCAAAGCTAGTGGAAGGTTAGGACTCCGAGGCATACGGGTGGAAATTGCTTTGGAATCGCTCATCCCAAATTTTATCAGTAATTCCTTGCTGTACTTCGCCTGGGATACAAAGGTTCCATTGTCAAGTTGCTTTCTTTTCAACCCGAGGAAGTAGTTCATCTCACCCATTAAGCTCATCTCAAATTCCTTCTGCATAGACTTAGAGAATTGCTCGCAAAGAAGGATATTAGTACTTCCAAATATAATATCATCAACGTAGATTGGACCAGTATCATGTGTTCACCTTCATACTTAATAAACAGTGTATTATCAATAGTTCTAGTCGAAACCCGGTGGTTGTTCTACAATGTCAAGCAAAAACTTACTCAGCCTTTCATACCATGCCCTAGGAGCCTCCTTTAAACCATATAATGCCATATTCAATTTAGAAACATGATTTGGAAAATCTTCCCTAGCAAAACCCGATGGTTGTTCTACATAGACTTCCTCATTTATAAAGCCATTCAAAAGTGCACTTTTACGTCCATTTGAAAAAGTTTGAAACGTTTAAAGCATGCATATGCAAATAAGACACGTATAGACTCTAATCTAGCTACGGGAGCAAAAGTTTCATCGAAATCAATACCTTCCTCCTGGAAATAACCTTTTGCAACTAAACTCGCTTTGTTTCTAGTGATATTACCGTCTTCGAAATCAATACCCATTTGGTTCCTATGATGGATTTTTCGTCTGGTCTTTCTAAGAGTGTCCACACTTGGCTCTTTTCGAACTGAGATAACTCATCCTCCATGGCAGAGACCCAAGATATATCGTCTAGAGCTTCATGAACCGTCTTTGGTTCCATCATTGAAAGCAGTACATCATGGGATTCCTCCGTATCCTGATTTCGTGCAAGTTTTGATTCCAGATGTGATATTTCCTATTACTTGATTTGTTGGATGACTGGAAGCATGTTTCCATTTTCTGTGTTGCTGTTCATCAGCTTCCGGTTCCAATGTCTCAACATTTTCATCTTTTGGAATATCTTCCTCACTGACTTTAGTATCTTGCAATTCTGCACAAGGCAAATCTATACCTTCCTCATCAGTAGCATCTGCGTTAGGTATCTCATCAAAAGTAGCATGTATGGATTCCTGAACAGTCAGCTTCCTTTAATTATATACACGATATGCCTTAGAATGAATACTGTAACCAAGGAATATCCCTTCATCTAACTTAGAGTCAAAGTTTCCTCTCTTATCTCTATCGTTCAAGATAAAGCATTTGCATCCAAACACACGAAACTATATTTGGAGTTCTACCGTGCCAGATTCCATAAGAAGTTTTCTTTAATATCGGCCTAAGAAAAACACGATTACACACATAACAAGCTGTACTAACAGCTTTCGCCCAGAACTGTTTAGAAATATCATACTCATGTAATATAGATCTAGCCATTTCCTGTAATACCATGTTTTTTCGTTTAACTATGACATTCTGTTGAGGAGTTATAGGGGCAGAGAAGTTAAGACTATATCTATATTGATTACAGAATGATGCAAATGACTTACTATCAAATTCTAATCCGTTATCACTACGTACCCTACATAGATTCATTTCTTTTTTCATTTTCAAGTCTCTTTACTAGCGATGCAAAGTTATCTAATGCCTCATTCTTATTTGCAAGGAATATCACCCATGCATACCTGGAATAATCATAAACAATGACAAAGGCATGTCTTTTACCTCGCAGAGACATCGTCTGAACAGGACCAAAAAGGTCGAGATGAAGCAGTTCCAGTGGTCTGAATGTGGATATCACATTCTTTGCTTTGAACGATGTTTTGGTCTGCTTACCCATTGGGCACGCCTTGCTTGTTTTGTCCTTGACGAACCTTAGAACACCTCGTACCAGTGCATTACTTGTAATATGAGACAGTAATTCCAAGTTGGCATGTCCTAAGCGTCTGTGCCATAACCAGGTGTTATCCTGTGTAACTGCAAAGCACTTAACATTCTGGTCAGTAATATCATCAAGAGTAATACAGTAGATTTCTATCCCTAGTTGCACTAAATAACACCTTATTATTATTTCTAACAACACACTAATCATTTTCGAAAGTTATTGTATGACCCTTATCACATAATCGACTAATGCTAATGAGGTTATGTTCTAGATTCTTAACTAACCATACGTCATCTATAGTAGTATGTAAAGTGTTACCAACAGTTCCAACTCCAATAATCTTAGCTTTTTGTGTTGTCGGCGTATGAGACATATCCTCCGTCATATGCTTTCACCGACACAAACTTACTGATATCACCTGTCATATGGTGGGAACACCCACTGTCGAGATACCACTTGTTTTTCTTGCTGGATTTTCTTCTTTGTACCTGCATGAATCAATTCTTTTCTGAGGTGCCCAACTTTGATTGGGTCCTAAAAGGTTAGCGGCAAAATAATTCCTGTTAACACGTGATAGGCCAGTGTTAAACACAGGTAGGCCAGTGTCAGAAACTTGATTCTCAGGAACCTGCTTTGGCCTCCAGACATATCTAGACTTATCCGCTCTCTTCAAAAAACAGTTGTTAGAATAATGACCGTGACGGCCGCATGAAAAACACGTAGGCTTTCTAACAGTTTGTGGTACAGTGTGTTCACGTGTCATGGAATATCCTATCCCTAGTTCTCCAATATTTCGAGGAATACTGAGTAACATAACAAGATTTTGCTTTCCTTCAAGCAGTACGTGCTTTTTCGTCTAAGGAACTTTTAAGAACAGAGATGTCTCTAGATATATCACTGTTTTGCTTTTTAAGCTCTTCACAATTACACAAGGCTTTTTCTTCCTTTAGGGTTTCTAGCTCGGCTCTCAATCGTTCATTATCTAGATCCGTTTGGTGCTTTTCTCTAGCTACGTCATCTCGTTGCCTAACTAATTTCTTTACTTGTGAGTTGAGCGACTTAATCCTCCTTTCTGCGTTTTTAATTATTTCAAATATTTCTTCCTTTTCATCTACTTCAGGGACTGAGGAAGCATTGTCATGACATTCATCTTTCCTAGCATATAATTCATTTAGAATAAGTATTTTCTTAATAGTGGATGAGGAAGATACCTGATCATCACCATCGGCCATGTAGGCGAGTTCTTTCACATCTTAACTTTCGGCCTCTTCCCAGTTTGTGACCATAGCTTTCTGCTTCTTTATCTTTTGTCACCGTTTTCCATCTTGCAGTTTGAGGCGAAGTGGCATGGCTTGTTGCACTTGAAGTATTTCTGCTCATTGTTCCCGGATGATTATATTCCCTTGTTTCTTGGCTGGAACTTGGAGTTTCCTTTGAATTTTCTTCTCAGCCGAGATTTTTCATATTTTCTGGTCAGAATGGCTATCTGCTCCAGCATGTCTTCCTCAGTTTCTTCTACGCCCTCAGTCATTTTCTTGTTCAGTGTTGAAGGCAATGTTTGGTTGATTTCTGACTTGGGGTTTTTCTTTGATGGAGATCTGAGTCATCTCATACGTGGTTACGGAAAGATATCAAAATGATATCAAAATGATTTCGCACAATTAATTCAGTAGGAATCATTCAGAATCGCAATGCAAGTTTCACTCAGGAATAAACGAACTGCAACGGACATATCACTTTCCATATTCAGACAGCACATTTTCCATATATAACTTAGTAGGATATCTCACACGTTATTTCCATATATAGCACAGAACGATATATCTTATCATATGAGACGTCTATAAGATGCGATCACATAGTTTCACCAATAAATCACAGAGTCACAAGTGAATCTAGTATCCAACACTTTAACCAATTTATAGCTCATAATAATGCATGGTCGAACATTATCATGTACTTAGACATTATATTTAACATTTCTCGAATTGCTTAATTTATAAACCTAACGTCATTACAATTACATAGTTCATCAAAACTCTCTAACGCTCATGGACCAAAAAGGTCAACATTCTCGAAATCCATTCTCCCGACCTGAAATTTCGGAGACCTCGTTCAAAGCCTCATAGTGGCGTTGAATTCCCCGATCGATTAGATGTCCCTCAACCTAACAGTTAGTTGGTTCGTCCTAATCAACCGGAGCCGTGTCCCACACGAACTTATCTACTAAATGTTTCAATGTAATTCTCTACAGCCAGGAACCCTCAAGGTAACCCTGCATATTGGGTATCGCTGCCTAAGTGCAACCTATCCAACATCCGGCTCAATCCTCGCACTTGCAAATTCTGCCCTTAGGATAACACTTTATCAGGCCGAACGTGTTTGGAGAGCGGCGTAGTCCAATACGCATGTGGGGAACCATCTAGAAGAGGCGAGTGCAAGGTCGACGATAACTCAAAACAAACTCAGCCTACCCCTCTGCCACTGACTCCCAAACTTGGTAGAAGATAAAGATCTAATCCCCTTACTCACTTAGTATATCTTCCAACGAGAGGATGCTCACTTAATCGCAAAAAAGACTAGCATGCATATAAATTGTGTTGCGCCAAGTCAAGTACTATGCACGTGGAGCGACCCAGGTATTTTTCGGGTGCGGCATAGTACTATGCTCTCCAATACTATGCATCGTTCCTCGTATGAATACAGCCTTCACGAGGAAATCACTCAGGACATCGTACGTGTGCGGCATAGCACGTGCGGCATATTACCCCTCGTCCGGTAGATGCATATTACCCCAAAAATACAAGGACCCAGGTATGTTTGCCATCTCGGTTACTGTAGGGACACGAAAAATAAATAATGACATGTTAGATTTAGGAGCTTCTATCAATGTTATACCGTTATCATTGTTCAATGAAAAGAGTATGGGACCTCTTAAGTGCATCGATATATGCATTCAATTAGCAAATAGGTTCATTATTTATCCTGAAGGATTAGTTGAAGATGTGTTGGTAAAATGAGGTGAATTTATTTTTCCAGCTGATTTTTACATTGTCGACATGGGTGATGAACATGCGCTTGATTCTGCTGTTATTTTATTAGGACGATCCTTCATAAAAACGGCTAAAACAAAGATAGATGTTGATTCAGGAACTCTTACTTTTGAGTTTGATGGTGAAAAATATACTATGAATGTGTTTGATGCAATGAAATATCCTGATGAACCTGAATCCGTTAGTATGATTGACGCATTTGTTCGAGATGATTTTAAGCGTAATTTCACTAACGACACACTCGACTTTGTGATTAAGAATAGCAAAACAGGAAAAGTTTTGCATTTTGAAGTGGATGAAGATATCAGAAACGTGCTCATGACATTACATGCACTTCCGGAAATTCACGATCAATCAGGTAAGAACACTTTTTCGCTACCTATTCCTAACGCAAAAAATTGTTCCTTCTATAGAACAGGCACCTACATTGGAGTTGAAGGATCTACCAAAACATCTCAAGTACTGCTATTTGGGAGATGAAGAAACGTTGCCGGTCATTATTGCAAATGATTTATCCATCACCCAAGAAGAGAAATTGATACGCGTTTTGAAGGAGTACAAGAGCGCGATAGGATGGACTTTGGCCGACATCAAGGGAATAAGCCCTTCGATATGCATGCACAGAATTCTACTTGAGCCCAACTCTAAGCCAATACGAGAAGCACAACGCAAGCTCAATCCGCCATGAAAGAGGTAGTTATGAAAGAAATAATTAAATTATTAAATATGGGGATAATATTTCCAATATCAGACCTGTGAAATCCAGTTCACGTTGTTCCTAAGAAATCCGGTTTCTCACCTGTGAAAAATGATAAAAATGAACTGGTACCAATGAGATTACAGACGGGTTGGCGCATGTGCATTGATTTTCGTAAGTTAAATGCGGCTACCTGAAAGGATCATTCTCTGCTACCCTTCACTGATCAAATGCTAGAAAAACTGGCAGGTAAGTCTTTCTTTTGTTTCCTCGATGGATTTTCTGGTTATTATCAAATTGTCGTAGCACCCGAGGATCAAGAGAAAACTACTTTCACATGTCCATTTGGTACGTTTGCATATCGTCGCATGCCTTTTGGTTTAGGTAATGCTCCTGGTACATACAACGATGCATGATGAGTATATTTTCTGATTTGATCGAAACATGCATTGAAATATTCATGGATGATTTTACTGTTTATGGAGATTCATTCGATCATTGCCTTGATAATCTAGTCAAAGTTCTCAAACGATGCATTGATAAAAATCTCGTGCTTAACTATGAAAAATGCCATTTTATGGTTAAAGAAGGAATAGTTCTAGGTCATGTAGTTTCATCTCGAGGAATTGAGGTAGACAAGGCTAAGGTAGATTTGATATCTAATTTGCCATACCCCACTAATGTTTGAGAAATTCAAAGCTTTCTTGGTCATGCAGGTTTTTACAGGAGATTTATTAAGGATTTCTCAAAAATTGCTCAACCTATGTCAAGATTAGCAATTATTTCGCCTTCAAGGTAAGGAATATCAAGAACCTTGGTTTGCCGATATAGTTAATTACTTGGTAAGTGGTGTGTTACCTTCACATTTGAGCTCTTCAATGAAAAATAAAATTAAAAGCGACTCTAAATTTTACATGTGGGACGAGCCATATTTGTGGAAAATTGGTTCGGATCAAATTATTCGTAGGTGCATTGCTAATAGTGAAATTAATGATATACTCACGCATTGTCATACATATGCGTGTGGAGGACACTTTGGGCCTAAGCGAACGGCTAGAAAAATTTTAGACTGTGGATTTTATTGGGAAACTATTTTTAAAGATGCTTATTTATTTTGCAAGAGTTGTCCCAATTGCCAAAGAACAGGTACAATTTCTTTTAGAAATGAGATGCCACAAAATCCTATTTTAATTTGCGAAATTTTCGATGTATGTGGAATGGATTTTATGGGACCTTTTCCAAGCTCGTTTGGCTTCTTTATATCTTACTTGCGGTTGATTATGTGTCGAAGTGGGTAGAAGCAAAGGCTACTCGAACTAACTATTCTAAAGTGGTTGTAGGATTTCTTAAATCAAACATCTTTAGTAGGTTCGGAGTTCCCCGCGCAATTATAAGCGACCAAGGCACGCATTTTTGCAATCGCACGGTGGAAGCGCTCATGCGCAAATACGGAGTACATCATTGATTGGCCACTACTTATCACCCACAATCAGACGGACAAGCTGAAGTTTCAAATAGGGAGGTCAAGAATATTTTGGAGAAAACCGTGAACCCGAATCATAAGGATTGGAGCTTGCGATTAGACGATGCACTTTGGGCATACCGTACTGCTTTTAAAACTCCAATCGGAATGTCGCCGTATCGCCTAATTTTCGGTAAGATGTGTCATTTACCTGTTGAAATTGAACATCGTGCTTTTGGGGCAGTGAAACAGTGCAACATGGAGGCCACAAAAGCCGGTGCGGAGCGAAAATATCAGCTCCAGGAACTTGAAGAAATTCGCCTAGAAGCCTACGAGAATGCGAGAATGTATAAGGAACGCACGAAGCATTTTCATGACAAACTCCTACATAAAAAAGAATTCATTGTAGGTCAAAAAGTTCTCCTTTACAATTCAATGTTAAAATTCATGCCAGGTAAGCTCAAATCTCGTTGGATGGGACCATATATTGTTAAAAATATTTTTTCAAACGGCGTTATTGAAATTGAATGCATATCTACTAACAAGTGTTTCAAGGTAAATGGTCATAGACTTAAACCATATTTTGAGAATGCTTTTATGGCTTGCGTGGAAGAGATCAAACTACACACACCCGTTTATGAGTGAGCTCGAAGAATGGAGACTACGTCTAGCCAAAGACGTTAAAGAAAAGCGCTTATTGGGAGACAACCCAATATTATCTTAGTTTATATTGTTATTGCAATATTTTCGTTTTATATGTTTTCAATGATGATTAAGCAGGTTTTCTCTCGGCTCAGTATGCTACAAGATCTCACTAGGCTCTGGAACAAATATCTTCTCGCTCGGAATTTCTCTACGACTCCATCACTGTCAGGGAAGTTTTATTTTCAGTTTCGCTTTTATCACTTCTTCACATCTACTCCGAAATATTAAAATGAAAATTAGGGTGGGAATGTTTAAATTTTAGCTAGTATTTTTATTAGAATTCTACATTGAGGACAATGCAATGTTTAGGTGTGGGGGAGATTTCTATGTTGATGAATACATATCTTGCCTCGAGCAAACCGATGTGCATTAATTAAAACACGAGAGAAACAATTAGGAATAGCTATTTGGTATTAGGATGATTATTCTTTTTCTTCAATTGATTTAAAGACTGAATGCGCAAGAGGCGACACAAAACCTACTTAAATATGTGAGATTTGAGCCTTAAAAAAAAGAGTATTTATCTTTGCACTCAATTTTCTTTATGAGAGCATCACACATGTTTTGAATATTCTAGAACTTGCTCTATTATACATGTTGATATCATTGGCGGCTTGTTGTGTACAAAAGTGATTAAGGCACTTAGGATTAAGCCCTTGGCCTCACATTGACCATACCTTCAATATTATCTGCTTAGTGAGCCAATTTGAGCCTGAGCCTTATTTTTCTTGTTGAATTTCAGCCACTATATTTACCCATATATATCCTTTTGGCTTTCTTTTCAACCCATTGTCCGATTGAATGAGTTATTAATTGCTTGGATTCCACGATTTCGAGATTGCTAATAAACTAATGAGTCTATATATGTGATATTAGAAGTCCTATTATAGCGAAAAAAAAAAGTATCCGAAAGGAAAAGTGCAAAAAAAAAAAAAGAAAAAAAAAGAAAAAAATCATAAAAAGAAAGATGATAAAAAAAATCAAATGAAAAAAAAATTATGAAGCGCTAGTCAGTTTTGTAGGTATTAAGAACTTTGAGTTGTTTTGATTAATAACATGTAAGTATGATCATTGTGATTTTAGTATTGTGATATAGTCGTATATCATGGGATTAGTCGTGGAATTTAGCGATTGAATAATCATCTGGTCCGATATTTTTGACCTACTTTCCCAAATTATCCTACCTAATCCCTAGCCCCATTACAACCCCAAGAAAGACCTTCCTGTTTTGTACACTAAAGTCGCTATGTGAATACATGGTAATATCATTTCATAGTGTTGATTTGAGCGTATACACATATATCCCATAAACACTTTGAGCGCATTGAGAGAATCCATGTGAGAGTTGTTGATTTTTGTGGCGTTCAGTCTTTACTGAGATCGTCGAAAATTGATATGATTGCCTAGTGCTAAATGTTATGAATAATTGCTATCTCTAGGGAAAATTAATGTATGTCGGTGAACTCCGAATGTTTGCATCTTCTATCTCGAGTAAATGCTTGAGGACAAACATCATTTAAGTGTGGGGGAATTTGATATAGCAATAATTTGCAATACTTTTATACCTCGTATAAATGTATTTTTGGTTGTTAATTTATCTAAATTTCATCGGATCACAAGTATGTATTTATATTCGCTAGTTGCAGGCCAGCTTTGATGAACGAGGAAGGCCCATTGATCTTTCGCCAAACAAAGGATTTTAGCCTGTACAAAAGCCTGAGATAAATTGAGCTGAGGACAACTCCCACGAGATACACATCAAAACTCAAAAGATAGAAACTCCACAAGCAGCCCACCAAAACTACCAATGGTTGAAGAAGGATAAAACTCCAATGATTGATGGGACCACTTTAACCAATAATAGATCTATATTATCACCTTCCCTACGAGACAAAGGCCATCAAGAAAACTGCTCAAGACAGCACAAGGCTCAATACAGAAAAAATAATCGACATGATCTGCTTATGGCTGCGGAGTATTTTCTAGAAGCGGCTCAAGCCGACTCTTTGTCTCATCTACTGTTTTGGAAAAATCACTTCACTTCCATCATCTATAAAAGGAGAGGGGGGATCGAGAGCAAGGTGACGAGTCTTATATTGTAGTAGCTTAGAAAAGAAAACAAATACTAGTTCTGCTCTTCCATCGTTTGGGTTTTCATTCTGTTAGTTACCTTCAATGTTTTAATTAAAGTTTATCCGTATTTAATGGTATTATAATCATCATTTCGGTTAGGGGAACCTTTATTCACGTCTTTGTTAGTCACGTTCATTTACATACATCACTGTATTTATAAACACTGAGTGGATCAAGCCAATCATTGACCGCGACTTGAGGCTTTGTTCGTTTGAAAATCAGCAAACTGAGCGATTGCAGACGGTCGTAAGTTTAACTATTTTATTATGCGAAGTTTACTGATAATTTTTATACCTGTTTCGGATAATATGTCTATCAACAAAACCCCCCTAATATAATTATTATTATTACTATTATTATTATTATCATTACTATTAGTATTAATATTATTATTATTATTATCGATCGAGTTGGACATTAGAAAGAAATCAGCCAGTTTCCTTGTGGAGACGATCCCTACTTTCGCTATGCTAGTATTTAGTGTATAAAGTGATATAAATTATTTTTGGCCGTTTTCGACGCGACCATCGATCTTTGACATTCCCAACATGCGATCGATTCGACTATGAGTCAGTGTCAAAATACAGACAATCCCCGATTATTCTTTTATCAATGTCACGAGCTCCACTCCCCTGAGTGAGCGACGGGCACAGTCACATCGGACTCGTCGACATATCAAGTTTATCTGATCAATCCGGTCACCCTACCGGAGATATTAACTTGTGGACTATTTTAACCCTCAGAGAGTAATAGTCTATAGGTGCCCCCTCTCTACTAAGCAGGATCTATAACTAAACTCTGACGTTTTGGTTTTATTCTATTTATCTTCATAAACAAAATGCCTTACAAGAATATATGATAAAAAGAATAACATGCTTTTATCAATCGAAATGTCATAAAATCGAGATATAAAATAAATTGTGAATATTTCATAGATCACATAGTCGCAATTAATCTAATCCCCAAATATCGGCATTCTGAGAGCATATTCCCAACAATATCCCACTTGCACTCAATTCCACGTACTATGATATTTTAACCCCATCTTTACAACGTGTTTGTCAAGTACTGCATGCGATAGCAGCTTGGTGAATGCCATGTTCTCTACGGACGCAACTCTCTGCATGACTATGTAGCCACTCTCAACGAATTTACGTACCACGTGGTATTTTCCCTCTATGTGTTTGGACGGACTGTGAGCTCGGGTCCCTTAGCTTGTGCGATAGCGACGTTATTGTCGCACCACAATGGCAATGGTCTATCCACAATGCTAGGGACCACTTGAAGATCTTCCAAGAACTTCTTCATCCAAACACCCTCCTTAGCTGTCTCAGATGCCACTATATATTCTGCTTCAGTGGTGGAATCAGTAGTCGTGCTTTGCTTATTGCTTCTCCAAGAGAAAGCGCACCATTAAGCATAAAGACAAAACCCGAGGTGGATTTTCGGTCGTCCACGTCCGACTGGAAGTCCGAGTCTGTAAATCCACCCATTTGTAATTCTCCAATGCCTTAAACCAATATCAAGTCTTAGTCCGTCTACCGACTGCGGAGGCATAGGGAACTGCAATCATCTCCTTCCGATCTTCCTCACTTTGAGGTGACGTAGACTTGGAGAGATAAATCCCATGCCGCACCGGCAAGAAACCTTTCTTAGATTAGTACATCTTAAACCATTTACGGACCTTTTCTAAGTAAAGGGTTTGGGAGAGTCCTAACATTCGATTCGGTCTATCACTATACAGTCGAATTCCCAGAATGGAGGTTGATTCTCCTAAGTCTTTCATGGAGAATTCGGTTAAAAGCCAAACTTTCACCTCTGAGAGCATTCCTATGTCGTTTCCTATCAAAAGAATGCCATCCACGTTCAATACGAGAAACGACACTTTGCTCCCACTACTACTCTTATAGACGCACGGCTCGTCTTTGTTCTTTATGACTCCATGGTTTCTTACCACTTCATCCTGAAGATTCCAGCTCATGGATGCTTGCTTCAGTCCATGACCGATTAAGCTTGCACACCTTATGAGAGTTTCCTTGAGATGTAAAACCTTTGGGATGCTCCATGTAGATTTCCTCTTAGAGGTATCCGTTTAGGAAAGCGGTTTTGACATCCATCTGCCAGGTCTCATAATCGTAGCATGCTGTTATGGCTAGCAAGATTTTAATGGACTTTAACATCGCAACTGGTGAGAAGGTTTCCTCATCGTCAATGCCCTCTTTCTTACTATAACATTTCGCTACAAGCCCAGCTTTGTACGTGTCCGCTAGTCCGTCAGATCCAATCTTTCATTTGTAGATCCATTTGCAACCGATCGGTCTGAAACCGTCAGGAAGGTCTACCAATGTCCAAACCTGGTTTGCATACATTGAGTTCATTTCTGCTTTCATAGCATCGAGGCATTCGACCGAGTCAATGTCAGTGATTGCCTGGTCGTAAGTTGTGGGATCGTCCCCGACAAGCCCGTCTGTCGCAGCATCCCCGTGCTTGACATGTATCATACCTTATCTCAGGCATACGAGATACTCCACTCGACCGGCGCAATTTGGGTTGTGTCTCTGGCTGTACCTCATCGACCATCGATGATGGCAACACTAGAGTCATCTCGTCCTCTTCTCTAAGAATTATTTCTCTTCCTACACCGCCATTTCGAACGAACTCCTCTTAGAGGAAATGCGCGTGCAGTGCAACGATGACCCTCTGGCCATCGGGAAAGTAGAAGTGGTACCCCATGGAGTCCTTGGGGTAACCTACGAAACATCCTTTCGTCAATCTCGATTCTAGTTTGTCTGTTTGCATCTTTTTCACAAAAGCGTGGGAACCCCAAACCTTAATGTGATTTAAGCTTTCCATACGACCATTCCAAATCTCGTACGAGATCTTATCCACAGACTTTGAAGGATTCTATTCAAAATATATGCGGCTGCCTCTAACCCCATAGTGAAATGGGGAGGTCTATGTAACTCAGCATGCATCGAACCTTTCCAAATCCTACGTTCGGCAACGCCATTCGATTGCGGCGTTCTTGGGGGAGTGAATTGTGCGATGATTTCGTTTATCTAAGAAAATCATCGAATTCGAGACTCATGTACTCGCCACCTCGATCTGATCGGACGGCTTTAACGAGTTTTTCAGTTTGTTTTTCCACTAAAATCTTATTCTCCTTGAACATTCAAGCGCGTTCGACTTGTGTCTTACCAAATAGACTTTTCTATAGCGGGAATAATCATCAGTAAAGGTGATGAAATAGCGGAAGTTACCACGAGCCGTTACGCTAAACGGCCCATAAACATCTGTATGGATCAAACCAAATACTCCTGCGGCTCTATGAACAGTCCCCATGAAGGGAGACTTGGTTATTTTTCCTAGAATACAGGATTCACACGTCGGATACGGACCTGATCTGGACAGCTTGATAAAGCCGATTTCTCCAACTGTTCGACCTTTTGGTCTCCTAAATGACCTAGTCTAAGATGCAACAAGATACGTTTATTCCGATTGAGTTTGTGGTGACTGCATTTACAGTTTCGATTTTGTCCTCAACATTTAAGTAATAAACCATTTATTAAGTTAAAATTTCCGACACATTTATTTCTAAAATAAATGGTGCATATATTATTATTAAAACGAAACTCATAACCGAGTCTGCTCGAAAAAAGAATCGAAATAATATCTTTAAGCCCCTTGGGCAAAACCAAAATATCTAAAAGAACTAACTTATGTCCAAAGGACAGTACAAGAGATCTAGATCCTATATGACTAGCAGAAACACTATGCCCGCTGCCAACCTTGATCAGAATCTCTCGCTCTGCCAGTTTCCTACTTCGTTCCAGACCCTGGTTCAAAAACACATATGTGCGCACTAGCCCCCGAGTCTAGATTCCATGAAGTAGAATACACGGTTAAGGAACAATTCGTTTCAGAAATGAGTTCCATAACTGAAGTGTCTAACGACTTCAACTTAGGGTAGTCCCTCTTTCAGTGGCCCAAAGCTGGCAATGAAGGCACTTATCTGAAGGCTTCAGAACCCTTTGCCTGGCACTCCCATGCGCCTTTTCTTGGCAATTCCTCCTTGAGGTTTATACTTGCTAGACTTCTTCTGTCACGTTCTCATGTGCGCGATTCATCGAAGCAATCATGTATGCCTTAACCTCTTCCTCATGATCCGACCATTCGGCAAAAGCGAGATGTGGTTCCTCGTCATCCTCGTCATCAGCAGGTGGCTGCATAACGGGGTTGTCGAGGATATACTCCAGTTCTCCATCTTGAGGACAATCCTCAGATTTCGAATCCAGTCAGTGTAGTTTTGTCCAACCAATTGGTGCTTGTCTAACAGCATCATTAAATGGTTTGTCATGATTGAACATAATGTGATATTAACTGCGGAAATTTTTAATGATTGAATTAAGATCATGTAATATTCGTCAACACAAATTTAGGACTTTGACATTCGTGTGACTCCCACTATTTTTCTCTGAAGATAAAAATGTGCCTAAGAGGGGGTGAATTAGGCTTATAAAAAATTATGCTTATTCTTCTCACAAATTCTACGATGTAGTGACTTAGAGATGCCTATTGATGCTTATGATGAGTATGTCTGATATATCCTAGTAACGTCAGATGTGTGTGGGGTCAGTCTCACAGCGAAAAGGAAATAATGTTAGGAATATGCCCTCGAATGCTATACGATATTAGATTGTATAGGGCATTAGATTATTTATCATTCGACATTTCGTGTAATAAGATATTTTCGTGTGTTTAATGAAAGGCATTGTTCGTTTATTGGATATAAGAGTTCTTTACTTAGCATCCGGTAAAACAATAAATGAACAAATCCAAATGTGTCGAGTTGAGTCACTGTTCTCGATGGGCACGAGAGAGAAAGGCACCAGTGGACTCTTAACCTCGAACATTAAAAGTCCGTAAGCCTAAGGCTCCAGTTGGGTGCTGGATAACCGATCACGGCTTATTTGTCGATGACCTATCGTGTGTCGATATCCCGCTTGGAAGCGGAGGTCGTGACTTGTGATACAAACCGAATCAAGGGATTGAATCGTTTCATGGACACTGACTCACGGGTCGTACGATTGAACATGGATTATTACTCAAGGACTGTCAATGACCGACGACAACACTATAGTAGTCTACGTGAACCTTAGACCGAAAGGGGCTTTGATAGAGTTGACTTCGAAGTCTCAACTGTCACTGGTTCCCCTCGACCCGATTTGCTGTTGCATGGTGTAACGATCCGTCCCATACCGGGTGTTACTTGTAACATCCGTCCCTACTAGGACCTGTGGGGTTGGGCCCACCACAGTCCGACTGATAGTCTGGCCCCACTGTATCACCATTTAACCTTTCAGCGTGCTTCGTGCACTCGCTCACACGCACCCTGAGAAACTTCCAAGGGGGTCACACATCCCTAGATTTTCCCAAGTCAAGCACGCTTATCTTCGAAGTTTCTATAGATGGGCTCCCGAAAAGGTAGGTCGACATTGGTGATATGAGTAGTACTATCAATTTTCTTAACGATTCTTAGCCTGACACGCCCATACGTTGCCAGTCTCAGGATCCCCTCTCATTCGGGTGTCGGATTGGTTCGTTCATATACCCCTTCGCCTAGAAGCCTGCCAGGAGCCGCTCCTTGTGCGTGCACTTCTCTAGCACCAGCGATCACTCCCCGCCCTCATCAGCCCCAGGCGTCACACATGGGTCAGCGGGCTAGATGCGGTCTTGATGACGATTTGTGATTGCCGGGCTTAGATCGCCAAGCAGTCTCGCAAGTAATCGAGATAAGTGTCCTATGAGGACGGCGACGGGAAATTACGAAATCCTTGGCCAAGGTATTGAACTAACTCATAGACATTGAGGGTAGTTTGGTAATTTGCCTCGTCTTCTTTTTATCGTAGAATCGAGTTCAGTGAGTTTGACATAGACCATGGCTCTCACTCGACTGGGACACAGTTGAAGGGTTTATACATAGCACTGTTATATATAGTGAGGTACTGGAATAAAGACTGGGTCAAAATTCGCACTCAAATCGGGTTACGGCCCGGTACTGCGGGATTGGCTAGGTAACTACCGGACTCTTGGATTCCTTCCTTGCCGATTGAGTCGAACCTTGACAGTCGGGCTTAAAAAGGATCATCAACGTGTACTGATAAGGAGAGAAAGTGTTTTGGGCCTTAACGGGCCTTGGGCCGTTGGGCCACGCCTTAATGGGCCTCGGGCCATTTATTGGATCGAAGTTGGACTTCTTATGAAACTAACTTTAAAACTTGGGCTTGACCAAGTGCTTAATAGGCTTGAGGATAAAATTGGATTTCACCTTAAGCTAATTTGAAAATATGCCTTTGAGGGTATTTTCAGAATTTGCATATTTGATATAAATAAATATGAAATAAAATATTTGGAATATTATTTATTATATTTCGAAATTAATCTAGGATTAAGTTTCGAATTTTATACCATATTTAAATATACTTAGTTTGACTTGATATTTAAGTTAGTTTTCTAATAATAGCAAGTTTCCTTAAGTTTGGATTTGGAATTCAAAAGAGAGTAAGATTTGGCAAAAATCTCTCACACTTTAAGGACTTAGAAATCGAAATTCAAGCTTTTAAATAGGCTAAATTTCGTGCTCCATAGGTAGAGACAGAGAGAGTGATTTTCGAAATCAACTAAAGGCACAAAACACACACCGAACGCAAACACTTTTCTCCCACGCGACGGCTCGGTTCTCTCTAACCATCTTTAGAGAACTGATTCTGTGGTACACTGCGAGGTCGGCGTGACGATCTAGTGCCATCCATCACCATCGATGAAGTCTTGAAGAAAAGGACGAGGAGCTGCCACTCGCTGCAACTGGTAATTCTCTACGGGTTTGACCCGCCATATTACATGTCTATGTGTTACTATTCTGATCCGAGCAACGAGGGCAAACGGGGAACCCGGAAAACTTTTGTTTCGCACCGTACCCGGGGACGTGTCGTCTCCGGGAGACACCGGGTAACCCAACAAATAACTGTAATGTAAATGCGAGACAGAATTTTTATAGAGGTTATATCCCCAACTGGGATTTACTCCTCTCCTTGGGGTTTGCTCCCCAAGAGTTTAACCAATCATATAATGCACCGTAGCTAGATACAAAACTGATTGATTAGCCCAATACACAACCGAAACAAGTCGAACACTAGACACACTAAGTTACCGCATGCCGAGTTTCGTTCCTCGGAATCTCCTGACCCCGACAGACACAGATCGCTACTGAAGGACCTCGGAACTCGTCATTCCCTTCACGTGTGCGTAAACGTCGACATTGCCTCCTTGGTATTGCTCACGTCCTAAGACAACACGTACGAAGACAGAATATATGGTGGGAGGTTGGATATCTTAGTACGGTCAGTACTTCGCAAGTGATCGCTCAGGTAGGCAGAAAGCTATCGCAAATGAACTCTCAGGAATATCTCAATACTGTTTCTGCTCAAAACGCTTATAGTCGTAGGTTCGCAAATTCTAAGTTTTGAAATTATAAAGTGTAGCTCACATATATAGATCTTTGCGCTCAACACTTTACATGGAAAATAAGATCATAGATTAATCACCAAATCAAGCATATAGTCCATGTAATTTCGAGAGTCAAAACATGCATGTAAATCATGCCCACAATAAATATTCACAACGGTCATAGGCTCATAAAAGCATGATTTTATTCCATATAAAGCTCAATTTAGTTCTCAAGGCATATTCAATCATTTCGAATTATATTTATCGTATCAGAACTTTCCATATGTGATTCCCTGCTATCAGTCAATTGACTAAATCAATCCAGACTTACTTTCCATGTATAACACACGAGTAGAAGCATATCAATACATTTTCCATGTTTAGCACATAGTATCAGATCAGTATATTCACCATGTTTAGCACACAATTCAGATCAGAGCATATATATTCGAATTTCTTAACCTTCTAAATATCATATCCGTTTTCAGCACATCTTATCCACTAAGTCAATCAATCAGATCTTTCCTAATTATAATATCCAAATCAGTTTATGGAAATATATCAAAATGATTTCCCACAATTAATTCAGTAGTAAGCATTCAGAATCATGCAAGTTTCTCTCAGGAATAAACGAATTGCAACGGATATATCACTTTTCATATTCAGACAACACATTTTCCATATATAACTCAATAGGATATCTCACACGTTCTTTCCATATATAGCACAGAATTATATATCCTATCATAAGAGACGTCTATAACATGCGATCACATAGTTTCACCAATAAATCACAGTCACAAGTGAATCAAATATCCAACACTTTAACCAATTTATAGCTCATAAATAATGCATGGTCGTACATTATCATGTACTTAGACATTATATTTAACATTTATCGAATAAGTTAATTTATAGACCTAACGTCATTACAATTACATAGTTCATCAAGACTCTCTAACGCTCATGGACCAAAATGGTCAACATTCTCCCCCTTTTTGATGATGACATGTAATTGATGCAGCACGGAAGCATGTAAGCATATTCCATCACGCAATTCCTAGCGCATGTGTCTAAGTGTTCCATAGTCGCAAATCGAAACATATGATATTTCATAATCACAGATAGTGCACATTTGCCTCCCCTGCCTATGTGCAGTTATCTATATGAGATGCAGAGATATATCATGAATGAATTTGCTCCCCTGTCTAAGTGCAGATATCTCATGTCATGCTTAATGATATATCATGATTGCAAAATTTTAAGTTACCCGTAAGTGTGCTCCCCCTGCCTAAGTGCGCATTTTCCAAACATGATTCACGTATGAGACAATCATCGCAGCATGCACTTATCACTTATCAAAAAATCTCACAAACGTTAATTAGCACAGATAAGTATCAGAGCATTATTGTAATAGAGCGTAAGATCACGCATCGCAACATGAAAGCGTCACAGATTGTGGCGACCCTGGCTTTACTAATTGTAGGCGGATTTCCACAACGTAAGCCGCAGAAGACCCGATTTACAAAAAATTTTTCCTAAAATAAATACATTACGACAAAACGTAACCTACATCGTCGTAATTATAAAAAGGCCGAAGCCCCAAATTCACAGGTCGTCATCCATGTACAGCCTTGCCCTCAAAAGACCGTGGAGTACCGCCATCAGCCTGCCTTAGTCGTGACGTTTCTCAACGTCCGACTCCTGTCGTACACAACACATAACGTAAGGGGTGAGCCGCCAGGCTCAGTAAGTTAAAACAATGCATGAATGCACGTGTCAATCCCCGTAAAGGCAATCCACGCCAATGCGTTTTACCTCTCAAGATTGGACTAAAAACCTCATATCTCTCAGGGCCTTCGACTAATTTACTATGCACCATAAAGAGCTCAATATCCATAAACATGAATGCGACAGTGACCTACGCTGGGTAGCCAACGCTAGGTTTCCCTAGGTCGCACTCTCCCAGGTCGTCCCCTCTGCAATACGATAGCCTACGCTGGTAGCCTACGCTAGGATTCCACCTAGGTCGCTCCTTCCGCAAACAGGGCAGTTGCCTACGCCAGTTAGCCTACGCTAGCATAGCTAGGTCGCTCCTTCCTGGGTCGCTCCTCCTGCCTCATCATATACATAATAATAGACGACGTTTTACGCCGTCATGGTGCCATAGAAGTCGCATGTGACTCAACTGTGAGTCGACATCAACTACCCATATCAGCAGTTATCCATCGCCTTCCGCGATATATTCTATGTACGCTCAACTCGCACTACACCGAGTGCATCATGCATGCTCATGAATATGCACGTGAAACTTATGCAAGAACATGTAATTTATTTCACATAAACATATAATCGCCAAGGCACAGTCACATATTTAGGCACATAGAACAAGTTATGTGTCGTAGTTGAGTTTCCACTTACCTGTCGTCTGTAGATTACTTGCTACCTGACCAGCGAAATTCCTACTCCCGACCTTAGGCACAGAATTATCATGTCCTATCTAAATTACATGACTAGCTACGGTTTCGAATTCATAATATATTATATTTAGTACGCTATTTGAAAGATAGTTGTTTGAAAAGAGTTCGCTAAGTCAAGTTAACCCTTAAAATATCAAGCTAAGCCGAAGGTTTTAAATCCCAAACTAACCTTTAAACTTTAAAATATAAGTTGACCCGAATATATTAGTCAACATACGAATATACTTTACATTAAAATTGATTTGGGCCGAAAAAATAATTTTATTTAAACTATTAGGCCTCAAATAGGGCAAAGCCCAAAAAATTTAAATCGTCGGTCAAACTCACACAAATCCGGTCAAGGCCCAAATCTTAAATAGCCCGATCCCACTTTCAAAAGGTGGTCAACCCGAAACACTTGCGGGTCAACGCTCCAATTCACGGGACTTTCGCCGCATTCGCAGAATCGTCCGATTAGACGCGCAAAGCCCGATTTAAATTCGCGAATTGCCCGATTGGACGAGCGAAGCCCGATTTAAGTCCGCGAATCGACCGATTACTCTCACAGGAATCACCCCGCGAAAGCCAATCAACCCGCGAAACCCAAAGTTGGCCCGCGACGCCCTTCACAGGAATCACCCTGCAAAATTCAATCGGCCCGCAAAACCTGAAATCGGCCCGCGACGCCTCTCACAGGAATCACCCTTCAAGTTGGCCCGTGAAAGACTGTAGCCCGCGAGAATCCAAATTTTGGCCCGCAAAACAAATTTTTACTCACACATCAAAACAACCCTTTGGGCCCGCGAAACACTTTCGCGACCCGAAATCCATTTGGCCGATTTCCCTATTCGTTCGAAATTCTATTTCACTCTTAGCTTACAAAATAAAACGGCCCGCAAACTAAAATCGATCGAAACTCAAAATCGCCCGAAACCTAGAATCGGTCGAAACCTTCAGAACTTCATATATTATTAAATAATATCTTAAACCCAGAAAATCGTACGCCCAAATATTTATCAAACCTTTATAAACATCATATCCTTTCGAACTCATAAACTCTCATTCCTAGCTTAACCATGAGTAATAATTTATTATTGGAAAATCTGAGTTTCCTAAATACTAAAACGTTCGAAAATAACTTACATAGTAAACCTGTATTGACCCGCGAAATAACACTTCTCACAATATGCGAATCCCTCAGCCCGTGGACTAATTTCTATTCTTCACTTAAAAAACACTTTTTCTACTCATAAACCCAAAAACACTAAATTATAAACCCTCGAGCTAACCTTCAAATATGTCCAGAACCCCCTATCATCGACAACACTTAAAAATACAGAATTAAACCCATATTTTGGGTTGTAACATATAAGTACATCTAGCATCACATAAATTCGCATGTTATTATGATCTCCTAAAGAAAATTATCTTAATCTAGAAAATGTACTCTCTAAAAACATCGGACCCCCAAGATATCAAATTTCCCTACTATCGTCTTACTCTTCTTCGAACTGTTCTAGCCTCAGAAAGTGGTATACCTCAAAACCCCAAATAACTAAGACATCACATAGATGCTTATGAACGTAAATTAAACTCTAGGGGCTTTCCAAAAATGATAACCTTCGATAACTTCTTGACTCATTATCTACCCACGAAATTAACATTTATAATTATCAAAATAGTTTAAATACACTTAAGTCTTAAGAGATCTTTGCATACCTTGGCTCGTTGTTTGGAGGTGATAAGATTCCTACAAGTTTCTCTCTTAGTTCTCGTGAGTATCAAAGCTTCTTTTCTTTCTTCTTTCGTTTGTTCTCTCGTCTCCTTCATCCCTCTTTTTCGTTTCTTTCTTTGTTCCTCTATCACGTTTTTATCTTTGACTAAGAATGATGATTTTCAAGATAAATACCAAGTATAGGTATGGCCTTTCACGTGGGTTCTCCTTAATTTAAGTAAACTTGTACTTATCTCATTCTATCTCATTACTTGGGCTAATAAGCTTATTATTTGGGCCATTTATTATTTAACTTAGGCCCTCATTCATTCATTTTGGGTATTATTATTATTATTATTATTATTTCGGCCTTCCTATTTATTAATTGTTTACCCCAAGTTCTAAGTTGAACCTTACGTATTTATTTGGGCTTGAATATTATTTGATCTATTTTATTTCCTTGGGCTTTCTAAGAAACTTCGGCCCATATTATTTTATTCCCCTCGGCCCAAATATTATTTTTGGTTTCATCGGAATTTTTTATTCATAAATATTTCTTAAAAATTTTATTCCTAATATTTTTCTTTCTTAATTGTCTTGAAATTTCCTATGGTTATCCCGCTTTAAATTTGCGGGTATTACACAGATATATCCTAAAATCATAGCAAAATATTGAGCATCGCATAAGAGCATCAGAGATATATCATACGAGCAAACTATTATATATTAGGGTTCCACGAACTTCCCTACATAACCTACCTTCCAAAACACTACTTCCAAACACCAAACACTTAGACGCTAAACGCCTAAAACTTACCTTACTCCTCCTTCATTATCAAAAAGGAGGGAAACACCTAAGAACCAAACTTACAGAAACGGAACAGAAGAAATATCCTAAGGGCAACTAGGATCAGAACAGAGCGGAAGGCAGCCTACTGGCTTGAAGAGCTTTCGGAATCAGCGGATTTAGGAAGTGATTTCTTAATCATTTTGGAAAGCTTGGACAACTTCAGCGGCAGTTCGGTGTACTGCTCTTTGATCTTTTTGAAGCGCTTCTTGTTGTCAGCCTTGATATCAGAGATATCACGGCATATCGCTGAGATTCCTTCCTTTTCGATGATGAGCTCGTCCTCATAGTCGTCGTCGTCGCTCTTAACCTTCGCATTTCCTTTTGAGGCGGACCTTTTCTGGGCACTGTCTACTGACCTCTTCTCCTTGGCCTTGAACCAACCTTGACCTTTCGAGTAGTGAATCCCCATGCGTTTTAGAGTTATCAGATCCACGACGTGGATAGCCTCGTCTTCCCATGCCGGCAGCAGAAGTATATCTTCGCACTCAAAGAAATGAGTGAGAAACATCCCGTAGGGCAGTGCTTTGTCTCTGCTCTCAAAGGCCTGGATCATGTGCTTCAGGATGACATAACTGAGATAACTTGCGATTCTGAGATATCATGTAAACAGCATAGGTTCTCATGAAGTTCATCGTCGTTGAGTGGCCTCCACTGCCGATCTTTGCACTCCACGGGGTCATATTGAGCAGCTTATGCAGGAAGAAGTAGTCGATGGGGAGTTGATTGAGGGCTTCGCCGTCAGAGAAACGGGGCTTACTACGGGTATTCCAGAGGGTAAGAAAGACTTCACTGATGTCAAAATCATCAGCGTGGCACTAGTCGTTCATATCGTAGTGAAGGCTTCATCGGGAACCCCTAGCATTGCATTTATCTTCTTAGTGGTCCAATTGATTCTGCCTCCCAGCATGTAAGAGTGGATGCAGATGTGCTCTTCGTGCTCCTCATAGTCGAACTTGGCATAGAACAGTTTGACGGGCTCTGGGTATTAGGGTTTGTCGATACTAAGGAAGTACTCCCAGCCGAAGTCTTTTAGCCATGTGATAACTGTCCTTGAGGACAACTTGTTGAACGCAACGCCACGACCTCTGGCGATATCTCTGTTACTGAAGCTTTTGTAGTTGGTTCGGGCGCTTTCTTCCAGAAAAAGGGCTTCAACAGGGATCTCATTTGGTTTGGAAAGATCAATAGAAGGTATGTCGGAATGTTTTGGGGTTTGTTTTCGGCTGAACTTCTTCAAGCGGGGATGGGGGGTTTTCAGGAGTTGGGATTGGTGATGGCTGTTTCGGGGTTTCTTTAGGAATTTCTTGACTTGAAGCAGAGTTTGCAGGTTCGGGCGATGGAGTAGGCTGTTTCTTGCTTTTATTCTTCTTCGTTTTGCCCATCATGGCAGGAGATGAGACTTTCTCGACAGTTTTGGCTTTGGAACGAGTTTTTCGGGCAGAAGTAGGTGAGGGCGAAACTGGTTTGGGTGAATCTGGGGAAGGAATGGACAAAGCTTCATCGGACATGGGTTCCTTTCACTTGCAGCTCGAAGATTCCGCGGCGGCAGTTTTGGTTCCGGCGGTTTTTACCATGTTGAAGGTTTTGAGGATTGATGAGAGTTTTGAAGAAAATGATTTGAGTATGAGTATGAACTTAGGTGATTCTGGATTTTTAAAGAGAAGAGTCGGTTTAGTTTAAGAAAGGATAATGATGGATTTTAAAATTCGAAATTTGAAATTCAAATTGAAAGAGGGAAACTTCCAATCGGATCGTCAGAAATCTCAGAATAATTTGACGGGATCTCTTAATTATGGAAAGGATTTGACATAGCATAATGACAAGAATTTTGAATATCCGAGTTTCCTAAAGTAATTAAGAGGCTGAGATGAGATCTTTACGAATTTCTTCCTAAAATATCATAATCACATTCAAAGACTATCTTTATCGGTGGATTGCACGACCGGTTGTGCAATAAAATTGATCAAAATAAATCAAAAATTAAATTACTCCCACAACCGGTTGTGACCCAACCCACAACCGGTTGGTGGACCAACCGGGGTCACAACCGGTTGTGCACTGTTCTCGATAAACTGTTTTACTGATTTTTTGTAATTTTATGATACATTTAATTATCTGTTAAAATGTAATTTTTATTTTTTACCAAAATATATTATTTTTTTCCTCTACAAATAGATGCTAATATTGATACATTTTGAATCACAATTTTAAATTATTTATTTCACTATCACATTCTGTAATCTATCATAAATTCATATTATTTTTTTCTACAATGACTAAAGTATCTAAATTTTATATCATATAATGTAATCTATTTCTTAAACATTCAAATACTACTTTAAATAACTCTAAAATATAAATATCATGAGTTGTGTTGGGTTGTTGATAAAGTTGAAAATTATTGAGGTTGGGTTGAGGTGTAGGTTGCGTATGTGGAGGAGAGAGAAATTAATATTTGTTCTGATGACCGGTTGTCCGGGTCATGGATAATTATAGTCTAAGGAAAGATTTTGAGATCCGTGATTCCTAAAATAATATTGATAACTAAAGGAAAATCTTATGCCGGAATAATCTACGAATCTTATCCTAAAATACCAAAATTACACTTAAGAATAAGAACTATAAAATACGAAGGTGGTCTTGGGCTGAAAGAATATCCTACGGTAGAATACTACGAATTTATACCTAAAATAACATTTTCTTGAGTAAATGGCAGAATTAGGCAGATTTACTAACCTTACTTAGCTCGATGATTCCCAATCGATCACGGATGTCGCAAAATCTTGCCTCAATTAGGGGTCTCGTGAAAATATCAGCAAGCTGATCATTTGTTCCTACGAATTCCACACTGATATTCCCCTTCTGAACATGATCTCGTATAAAATGATGTTTAACCTCTATATGCTTAGTACGAGAATGCACATGATTCTTAATAATACTAATAGCACTAGTGCTATCACACAGAATAGGAATTTTGTCATAACCTAACCCAAAATCACTAAGGATTTGTTTCATCCAAAGAACTTGTTGACAACAATTTCCTAAGGCCATATCTTCAGCTTCGGTTGTGGAGAGGGCAACAGCATTTTGCTTTTTACTAGACCAAGTTACCAGGGAATTTCCAAGTAATTGGCAAGTTCCACTAGTACTTTTCCATCTTCCTTACAGCCGGCATAGTCGGCATCGGAATATTCCATTAATGGGAATTCATCCGTATAAGAGTACCACAAACCATAATTGACAGTACCCCTGATATATCTAAGTATACGTTTGACTGCTGTCAAGTGAGATTCCTTAGGGTCTGACTTATATCTCGAACACATACCAACAGCAAACATAATGTCAGAGCGACTAGCAGTTAAGTAAAGAAGGCTTCCGATATTGTGTTTGATCAACAGGTATACCTGATTCATCACTGTCTATTTTGGTGGTCTGATGCATACGGGTGGAAATTGCTTTGGAATTGCTCACCCCGAATTTTGTCAGTAATTCCTTGCTGTACTTCGCCTGAGATACAAAGGTTCCATTGTCAAGTTGCTTTCTTTTCAACCCGAGGAAGTAGTTCAGCTCACCCATTAAGCTCATCTCAAATTCCTTCTGCATAGACTTAGAGAATTCCTCGCAAAGAAGGATATTAGTACTTCCAAATATAATATCATCAACGTAGATTGGACCAGTATCATGTGTTCACCTTCATACTTAATAAACAGTGTATTATCAATAGTTCTAGTCGAAACCCGATGGTTGTTCTACAATGTCAAGCAAAAACTTACTCAGCCTTTCATACCATGTCCTAGGACTCTGCTTTACACCATATAATGCCTTATTCAATTTAAAAACATGATTTGGAAAATCTTCCCTAGCGAAACCCAGTGGTTGTTCTACATAGACTTCCTCATTTATAAAGCCATTCAAAAGTGCACTTTTACGTCCATTTGAAAAAGTTTGAAACGTTTAAAGCATGCATATGCAAGTAAGACACGTATAGACTCTAATCTAGCTACCGGAGCAAAAGTTTCATCGAAATCAATACCTTCCTCCTGGGAATAACCTTTTGCAACTAACCACGCTTTGTTTCTAGTGATATTACCGTCTTTGTCGAGTTTGTTGCGGAAGACCCATTTGGTTCCTATGATGGATTTTTCGTCTGGTCATTCTAAGAGTGTCCACACTTGGCTCTTTTCGAACTGAGATAACTCATCCTCCATGGCAGAGACCCAAGATATATCGTCTAGAGCTTCATGAACCGTCTTTGGTTCCATCATTGAAAGCAATACATCATGGGATTCCTCCGTATCCTGATTTCGTGCAAGTTTTGATTCCAGATGTGATATTTCCTATTACTTGATTTGTTGGATGACTGAAAGCATGTTTCCATTTTCTGCGTTGCTGTTCATTAGCTTTTGGTTCCAGTGTCTCAACATTTTCGTCTATTGGAATATCTTCCTCACTGACTTTAGTATCTTGCAATTCTGCACAAGGCAAATCTATACCTTCCTCATCAGTAGCATCTGCGTTAGGTATCTCATCAAAAGTAACATGTATGGATTCCTGAACAGTCAGCTTCCTTTAATTATATACACGATATGCCTTAGAATGAAGACTGTAACCAAGGAATATCCCTTCATCTACCTTAGAGTCAAAGTTTCCTCTCTTATCTCTATCGTTCAAGATAAAGCATTTACATCCAAACACACGAAGTAACCTATATTTGGAGTTCTACCGTACCAGATTCCATAAGAAGATTTCTTTAATATCGGCCTAAGGAAAATACAATTAGACACATAACAAGTTGTACTAACAGCTTCCGCCCAGAACTGTTTAGGAATATCATACTCATGTAACATAGATATAGCCATATCCTGTAATACCATGTTTTTCCGTTCAACTATGCCATTCTGTTGGGGAGTTATAGGGGCAGAGAAGTTAAGACTATATCCATATTGATTACAGAATGATGCAAATGACTTACTAACAAATTCTAATCCGTTATCACTACGTACCCTACATAGATTAATTTCTTTTTCATTTTCAAGTCTCTTTACTAGCGATGCAAAGTTATCTAATGCGTCATTCTTATTTGCAAGGAATATCACCCATGCATACCTGGAATAATCACCAACAATGACAAAGGCATGTCTTTTACTTCGCAGAGACATCGTCTGAACAGGACCAAAAAGGTTGAGATGAAGCAGTTCCAATGGTCTGGATGTGGATATCACATTCTTTGCTTTGAACGATGTTTTGGTCTGCTTACCCATTGGGCACGCCTTGCATGTTTTGTCCTTGACGAACCTTATGTGAGGAACACCTCGTATCAGTGCATTACTTGTAATATGAGAATAATTCCATGTTGGCATGTCCTAAGCGTCTGTGCCATAACCAGATGTTATCCTGTGTAACTGCTAAGCACTACATTCTGGTCAGTAATATCATCAAGAGTAATACAGTAGATTTCTATCCCTAGATGCACTAAATAACAACTTATTATTATTTCTAACAACACACTTATCATTTTCAAAAGTTACTGTATGACCATTATCACTTAATTGACTAATGCTAATGAGGTTAAGTTCTAGATTCTTAACTAACCATATGTCATCTATAGTAGTATGTAAAGTGTTACCGACAGTTCCAACTCCAATAATCTTAGCTTTTGTGTTGTCGGCGTATGAGACATATCCTCCGTCATATGCTTTCACCGACACAAACTTACTGATATCACCTGTCATATGGTGGGAACACCCACAATCGAGATACCACTTGTTTTTCTTGCTGGATTTTCTTCTTTGTACCTGCATGAATCAATTCTTTTCTGAGGTGCCCAACTTTGATTGGGTCCTAAAAGGTTAGCGGCAAAATAATTCCTGTTAACACGTGATATATCATGTGTCACAGACTGTGATCTCTTAAACACAGGTAGGCCAGTGTCAGAAACTTGATTGTCAGGAACCTACTTTGGCCTCCAGACATATCTAGACTTATCCGCTCTCTTCAAAAAACAGTTGTTAGAATAATGACACGTGAAAAACAGTTGTGGTGCAGTGTGTTCATGTATCATGGAATATCCTATCCCTAATTCTTCAATATTTCTAGGAATACTGAGTAACATAACAAGATTTTGCTTTCCTTCAAGCAGTACGTGCTTTTTCGTCTAAGGAACTTTTAAGAACAGAGATGTCTCTAGATTATCACTATTTTACTTTTTAAGCTCTTCACAATTACACAAGGCTTTTTCTTCCTTTAGGGTTTCTAGCTCGGCTCTCAATCGTTCATTATCTAGATCCGTTTGGTGCTTTTCTCTAGCTACGTCATCTCGTTGCCTAACTAATTTCTTTACTTGTGAGTTGAGCGACTTAATCCTCCTTTCTGCGTTTTGAATTATTTCAAATATCTCTTCCTTTTCATCTACTTCAGGGACTGAGGAAGCGTTGTCATGACATTCATCTTTCCTAGCATATAATTCATTTAGAATAAGTATTTTCTTAATAGTGGATGAGGAAGATACCTGATCATCATCATCGGCCATGTAGGCAAGATCTTCCACCTCTTAACTTTCGGCCTCTTCCCAGTTTGTGACCATAGCTTTCTGCTTCTTTATCTTTTGTCACCGTTTTCCATCTTGCAGTTTGAGGCGAAGTGGCATGGCTTGTTGCACTTGAAGCATTTCTGCACATTGTTCCCGGATGATGATATTCACTTGTTTCTGGCTGGAACTTGGAGTTTCCTTTGAATTTTCTTCTCAGCCGAGATTTTTCATATTTTCTGGTCAGAATGGCTATCTGCTCCAGTATGTCTTCCTCAGTTTCTTCTACGCCCTCAGAGTCATTTTCTTGTTCAGCGTTGAAGGCAATGTTTGGTTGATTTCTGACTTGGGGGTGATGGAGATCTGAGTCATCTCATACGTGGTTATGGAAACATATCAAAATGATATCAAAATGATTTCGCACAATTAATTCAGTAGTAAGCATTCAGAAGTCGATCAAGAATTCTCCCGGCGAAGAGAGAGCTCCAAGCTTTTTTTTTTATGTGTGTATGACTTGTTCTCTTGTTTCTTATGAGTAAATTTCGTCCTCCCCATTCTATATAAGGTGGATGGTTGAGATTTTTACTTTCATATTTTAAAAGATCTTATCTTTCAAATATTCAACTTACAAAATCTTTTCAAAAAGAATATATGTCATATTTCGAAAATGATGCCATTTAATTCGAAATTAATTTTCGAAAAATCCTATCATATCTAATATGTTATTTTCGAAAATCTCATGAGTTAAAATTCCAATTTGCCCCTCTTAGTAAGTTACGGCATAACACCATTTATACCCGCGGAAATAAATATTTATTTTAACTATTAAATAATAAAATAAATATTCTCACACACAAATATAAATTTCGGCCAATTAAATATATTAAATTCGGCCAAGCCCAAATTTAATTGGGTCGAGCCCGTTTGCGACTCTAAGTCCAATCTCTCTTTAATTTGACCCGTACTTAGTGATCCTTTTTAACCCCGACTCCTATGGTTCGTCTCAACTCAGCATTGAAGGAATCCAAGAGCTCGGTAAGCGCCTAGCTAATCTTGCGGTACCGAGCCGACCCCGAGTCGAGTCCGAATTCAAAATTACGAATGACTATAGATTATCGCCATATGTATAAACCCTTCACATGTCTCCCGGTCAAGTGATAGTCATGTAATGTCAAACTAACAGGACTAGACTCTATGACGAATCGTGACAGGCAAAATTACGAAACTATGCTCCACATCCATGTGAGTCAGTTTCAATGCTTTGGCCAACAACTTTGTAACCGCCCCCAAAACTCTCATATGACATGTTTCTCTTTCGAGACCGTGAATCCTGCTCAGCGATCAAGTTGACAATCACGCCCCATTGTCGAGACCACACGTCGTCGCCGACTCTAGCAAAAGCACGTTGAGCCTAGCAAAGCTAGTAGAAGGTTACGACCCCGAGGCCAACTCCAACATTGACCCTTTCGATCTAAGGTTCACGTATGCTACTATAGTCAGTCGATTCGATCTTTGACATTCCCAACATGCGATCGATTCGACTATGAGTCAATGTCCAAATATAGACAATCCGGAGTCGTCTTGTATCAATGTCATGAGCTCCCACTCCCCTGAGTAAGCGACTGGCACAGTCACATCAAACTCGTCGACTTATCAAGTTTATCTTATCAATCCGATCACCCTATCGGAGATATTAACTTGTGGACTATTTTAACCTCTGAGAGTAATAGTCTATAGGTGCCCCCTCTCTGCTAAGGACAATCTATAACTAACTCTGACGTTTGGGTTTTATTCAATTTATCTTCTTAAATAGAATGCCTTGTAAGAATATATGATAAAACAAATAACATACCTTTATCAATTGAAATGTCATACAATCGATATATAAAACAAATTGTGAATATTACATAGTCAAATAGCCCCTATTCATCTAATCCCCGCGAGGGCATATTCCCAACAAAGCTATCGCTACAGCATGTTATATCATCAATCGCTGCACCGATTAATTTCAAGACTCCTGAGGAGTATGGTCATGTACTCCGCTGATTACTCCAACTTAAGAATATTTGGGTGCCCAATTTATATGCACGTAAACGATGAAAAGTTAGAGCCTAGAGCTATGAAGTGTATTTTTCTCGATTACGCTTCAGGGGTGAAAGGATATAGATTACATAATCCTGATCCCAGTCACCCAAATTTATAATTAGCAGAGTTGTTACATTTGACGAGTCTTCTATGTTACATTCTTCAAAAGAGTCTACTAATTCTTCTAATCAAGAAAAGAAGGATGATACATAGCGAGATGGAGCTTGAGATCAATAAAGATTTTTCAGATGACCCAGCGACAGTTCAACAGATCAACATGAGCATGAGCCCGAACCTGATCCTGTTGAAAATGAAAGCTCCGAGCAGAAATATTCTATAGCCAGAGATAGACAGAAACGAGAGATTCGACTACCATACCAGTACATGAATTTAATTTCGTATGCTTAATCAGTGGTACAAGAAACAGGTGGAGGCGGCGAACCTTCACCTATTCGGAGGCAATAAACAATATAATTTAGTGGCTGGTAGCGAGAACGAAGAAATGGTGTCTCTGCACAAGAATGGTACGTGGATTCGTGTGCCGTCACCGAAGAAAAAGAAAATAGTCGGATGTAAGTAGGTCTTCAAGAAGAAAGAAGGTTTATCTGATTCTGACGATGCAAGCTATAAGGCACGATTAGTTGCGAAAGGCTAGAGTCAGATAAAAGGTGTTTATTTTAATGATATATTCTCACATGTCGTTAGACATAGCTCTATTCGTATATTACTCGCATTCGATGCCAAATTTCGAGTTAGAACAGCGACGTCAAGAAGGCGTTCTTTCATGGGGATTTAGATGAACAGATTTATATGAAGCAACCTGAAGGCTTCATAGTTAAAGGAAAAGAAGACCAAGTTTGTTTGTTGAAGAAATCCTTATACGGATTAAAAACAGTCTCCAAGTGGTATAAACGGTTTGATTCTTTCATGTTGGGTCACGATTTCTCCAGGTGCAAGTATGATAGTTGTGTTTACTTCCGGAAGTTAAATGATAATTCGTTCATTTATCTATTGTTATATGATAACATTCTCATTGCGCCCAAGAATCTTGCAGAAATTCACCAGTAGAAGGCCTTATTGAACGGTGAATTTGAAATGAAGGATTTAGTAGCAGCTAAGAAGATTCTTGCTATGGAGATTAGACGTGATAGATGAGCTAGTAAGTTACACCTGACCCAGGAAAGTTACCTCAAGAAGGTTTTGGAGAGATTTGGCATGAACGATGCCAAACCAGTCAGCACTACTTTTGGTAGCCATTTTAGGCTATGCGCTGCTCAGTCACCATCATCAGATGAGAAAAAAGCGTATACGGCACGTGTTCCTTACTCAAGTGCAGTCGACAGTATTGTGTATGCAATGGTATGTACGTGTCCTGAGATGTGTTAGTGTTGTTAGCAGATATATGGCTATCGCAGGGAAAGAACATTGGCAAGCAGTGAAGTGGATTCTCATATACTTGAAGGGTACTCTAAGCACTTGTTTGGAGTTCGGCAAAAATAGTGATACTCTCATTGGCTTCACCGATTCAGACTACGCAGGTGATCTCGATAAAGGACGATCTCTTACTGGTTATGTATTTTCTATTGGAGGTTGTGCAGTTAGCTGGAAAGCTACTCTACAGCACGTGGTGGCGCTATCTACTACTAAAGCAGGATACATGACGATTACTGAAGCGATTAAGGAAGCATTATGGTTGACGGGGTTATTCGGCGAATTAACTCAGAATCAGGGTGTCATTACTATTTCTGTGATAGTCAAAGTGCGATTCATTTGACTAAGGATCAGATGTATCATGAAAGAACTAAACATATTGATGTTAAGTAATCATTTTATTCGTGATATCATTGCAGATAAGAAAGTGTTTATCAAGAAGATTAGCACGAAGGATAATCCCGCGGATATGTTTACGAAGGCTCTTCCTATTTCCAAGTTCAAGCATTGCTTGGACTTGATCGGTATTTCAGAAATGGTGAACTAGCCCGTCAGGGCTAAGGTCGAAGGGAGACAAAGTTATTACTAATCAAGGTGGAGTAGTTTTTCGGAATCAAGCGGTTAAGATGGAGATTTGTTAGCGTGACCTTGCTTTAGGACAAAAGCACATGGTCTTTGAACATTCAACAAATGAAGGCCACGTGAAAACGGAATTGAAAACTAAATGGTGTGCTGGATTTTTTTTATCTGTTCACATGGAAAAACAAAGCAAACGTTTGCCTATAATAGCAGTGAGGGAGCGAATGAAGAAAACACCACCACAACAAATAAATCTTCTATTAGTCTGCTCATTTTATTCTCTGTAGCTGTTTTTCGACATATCCTCTTACGAGGTATACATGTCTGTAATATCTCCACATAATAAAGAAGTTTCACCCCCGGCCCACTGACGTAGGTCATTCTGACAGAATCACGTACATTCTCATGTTCACTGTCCAAACTTATTTTTTGTCCATTTATTTATTATCGTCATTTTTCGGGCAAAATAGATTATCGGAAATCAAAATATCCTAACACAAATAATTACCTTTGATGTGTGATGTGGTTAGCGTTCACCGTTCCCTCGACTTACGCGATCTTTACCTTAGTGGGCTTGAACTAGATCACTCGGTGTATCTATAACTCCTTGCTCCCTAAGGATGGCTACCAAAGCAAAGCTACATCCATCATCCTTTCTTTCTCAAAGCAAAAGATTAAAACGTGAGAGAGTTCGAGGTGTGTTACACCACGTGGGTGAAATCATTTGTTCGACAATCATGTTCCAATCTCTGTTCAATTCTCCAAATAGTAGACATGTGTTAAATCCTACGGCTAAAAAATTTTCTTTTTATTTTTCGATGTTTTCTCTAACTTTTTAAATACATTTCACCAAATCATAAAATCAGCATTATTTCATGTGATTTAAATATCATAATATAAATAAACATATCTAAAGTAGGATACTTGACGTAAATATCTCAAATACATATTTCACTAGGCATGTACCTTATCTTTGCCTCCTCGTCGTCATAATCGAACAATAATAATAATAACGTGTATCTATACTTAAATACCCAAAAGTATAAAAAAATTGTCAGTTCACTATCATGTCAGATAAATTTTATAAATAGCTACCTAGTAGAATAATATTTTTACACATAGATACCCGTTTGATTGAGAGTACGATTTTACCATCGTTTACGTATCATTTATATGTATATTACGTATCATATCAAGTGTTTGTGTGGTACCTAATTCCTAAATATTTTATATGATATCTCACGTATCTTTTTTTTCAATGTATTAAGTACCACGACACTCTTTCTATGGTACCTAAACTTCTTATGTATTTTCAACCAAGCTGGTACTTCTTAAGTACCACCAACACAACACGAACCGCACCTGAAAATACCAGGTTTAGGTTATGTTTCAATAAATGAGCAAACCCGAACCCAACCCAACTATTAAGTGGGTTAGGTTAGGGTTCAAATTTTCAACCCGAAATTAACCCTAAACCAACCCGTTCGAATAACATAACATATTAAAATCTCCTTAATAAATAACTACAATAAAAGGAAAAGTGGATCATATGCTCGATGAAATATGCTTAGATGTCATGAAAATGATGGTGGAATATCAAGTGGAGAGGGTATCGTTGAAAGTTCGGGTTAATTATCGTCGGCTTCTGTTGATACCTGATGACTATGAAAGAACTTGATATTTAATTATGTTATGTGACTTTTGTTATTTGCAACTTTAGTTGTTTATTAATTATGTTGATGCTTAGAAAAACAACAGTTTTGTCTCTATTTTTTCTGTAATTTAGATTTATAATTCTGTGTATTATTTTCTTTTTTTTTTTAAACGAATTGGCAGGTTAGTGGGTTAGATTTGGGTTAAAGCAGGTCGGATTTGAGTTCGATATTCAACCCGTCAAGTAAACAGGTCAGGTTATGCCCAACCCAACATGTTTACTACCCATACTGATACCTATGTGTAACTTTTTTTTCTATTTGGTACGTTATAAAAAAAAATGCTAGTATGAGATTCGGACATTTTTTTTATACCTTCTGGTATGTAAGTGTAAATTTCCCTTATAATAATAATAGTAGTAATAATAATAATAAAAATAATAATAGTAGTAGTAATAATAATAATAAAAATAATAATAATAATAATAATAATAATAATATAATAATAATATTAATAATAATAATATGGTAGACCTTAGGAAATGTTTCAGCGACATTTGCCCTGATGTAAAAATAACCAAATTATAATAGAAAGAAAAATCCAATAATTATCAAGAGACGCACAAGAGATATGCATACAACACACTAGACCCGAATAAACCAACGAACGGTCATCTCAGAGTGGTCGGAAGCACAGATATAGCAGACTGAATCAATCCTGGGAGATTGTCCCACAAACTAGTAAGAGCATTCAATAATGTTTCGCAAAATCTCGTGGCGTCCCTCGACTCCCTATGTTTCGCGTCTTGTAATCGTGTTTCTAGAAATCTTCGAAGGCTGGCCTCTGCGATATTGATCAAACCAATCGAAACGTTTGCATGCATTAATTTCGTGACCATAGATCCAGCAAGGACGTGCTGGTGTGCCTTCACAAGCTCAGCTATGAAGCAAGGGAAAAGAATCTTCACAAAGAGCAAATCCAGGTTTCGATCGTTTTCGTCAGAGCTGACATTCTTACTCGTTGACGCTTGGAGCCGACGACAAAAGTTACCAACCAAAAGGCAGATGTAAGAAAATGCCGTACCGTAAGAGTCTTTTGTGATGATGGTTGATAAAATTCCAGATGATAAAAGGAGAACAAATAGCAGATGGTCGTTGGCAATATCATCTGTTACGCCACTTTCCTTCAGCTTGTTTTCGAAGGCATCCAAGCACTGCAACTGTATTGCCTCGTAAGGAAGCAACAATGTCACCTTAAGAGCTAGAAGACAATTGGATTCTTGAATGAGCGTAAGAGTCTCCACTTCATCCATAAGAACTCCGTTTCTGCTCACCAAGTTTGAATCAAGAAGTTTAAGCACGTCGTCACTTCGTGAAAATGCTATAAGTTTTCTGATAATCACCGTCCAACAACTATGGAGAGGATGTAGAGATGCAGTGCCAGCAGTTTCATTCGTCTCTTCTTTCTCATTTAATTCTTCTTGAAAGCTTTCCCATCCTTCATCCCAATCATCACTGTTCCAGTTGTTCCCAGTATGAAGTAACTCTTCCTTAGCTGATGCATTGTCTACATTACTATTTAAAAAGAGACCCGCCCATTCAGCCAACACGGCAATCAGAATGTCTATGTGCGAATCAGAGTTGGCCCTTTCTGATACTCTAATAAAGCATGAAGTGGCTGAATCCACAGTGAGGATATCGTCGGGGTTAATTTCGAGGCTTGGCGAAATGGACATAACAAATTGTGAAGACTTGAGGGCCACCAGTGTATTTCTAAAATTACTCGAAGAGTGTTTTGTAACCGAGTAATTAGCTAAATTATCACGAATTGCGGTTTCGTCACGAGTATATTTCCATCCCTCCCAAGGCAGAAGATGGAGATGTTCCTCAGATGAAAATTTCTCCAAATTCATCCGCTCACCGGAGATAAATTGCATAAGCTCTAAGATGTAAACACGGGTCTGATTTGAAAGAGCCAAATCGTTGGAAAACTTCGACATTCTGTCCCAGACTGAAAGTCTCACTTCTTGTAGATCATCAAGGTTTCCCTCAAGTTTGCTCAAAGAAGACAAAATGTAGTGCAAACTCTGGTGTTGAGGCGACCCATGAGCTATTTCTTGGAGGATAGGTTCTAGCATACTTAAATATAGGTTCTGAATATCATGGATATTAACAGAAGACTGATTAGTGTCCTGAACGAACTCTGATTCGGCAGGGAAAATAGATGAGACTTTCGAGAAAACAGAATTTATAGCATCAAATCCACAACCACCAAATACCATCGCTGTAATGAAATTAAGGGTCTCAGTGACGCTACTATATTTCATACCACACTCCACGTATTTAACAAGTGTGCACCAACCTTGGTTAGGTGACAGTGTTCCCTTACTGATCAAATCACATAGAGCCTGAAGACACATCATCGAATATTTGGATGAGAACCTTTCTTCTAAAATATGCAGTCTAACCAGCTCCTCCATATCATTCATCAGTCTGATCCAGATTCTTATAAGTTTCAGTGGGCACTCTTTCCCAGCAGAGTCCAAATGAGCGTGCTTCAATGACCTATTGATGGGTAAGATGATAGAGAAGAAACGCATGAGTATGCCCGAGAGACCTGTAGGTTCCATGAGTCTGATGTACTTCTTACAAGTATTATACATCTGCTCAACCTCACCGATGAAAGAGAGTAAATCTTCAGAGCTTTGGAAAATAGTTTCACTCTCAGCTTTACTTACTAGAACTGTCATAGAGTCTAACATGTAATGCGTGTAGACATCCTTCGATGACAATAGACTCTTGGGTGGCAAACCACCATTTACTAGAGCAAGGTTCTGAACCATTTCTGCCAGTGCCTCAACACTAGTTTCATCAATACGAGCACAAATTTCACTGTTGAAGCAATCAAAGTTTAAATCTTGTAATCTGGCAATGTTTTTAAAGTCAAGGCCTCTTATAAAGGAAACCCTACTGCATTCCGATCCGACAAGTTTACAAATCTCGGCAAGCCTAGAGGGAGGTATCTCATCTAGAAGCTCATCAATCAACTGCGATGATTCTTTAGATCCTTCAAGCTGCATGTAGCATTCAGAAAGTAGATTATAAAAAAATGCAAGCCTCTGTTTATCATGTCCATCAATTGCGGGGTAAACAGAAGTAGTAAGGCACTTTATAGCTTCTTGAGCACAAGAAAGAATTTCCTTCTTTGGTATTTCATCCATGATATCCTCAACACTCCACGCCTCAGATACAAGTACGACACTCAGATAATGCAGAAGCACCTAAGAAAATGGAGACAAAAAATATATTATCAATATCCCGAATTGGGTAAAGCCAATAGGCTCATGATGAAGCAAAAATGCAGACCCTGGTGCGTTCCAAGCCATATGTTTGTGCAAGAGTGACGACATCCTTCAAGATTCGTTTCTTCTCCATTTTGACTGAATCAATAAGAGAGTGCACAACAGTCTCTATGTACTCCATATCTTTGGATATAAACCGAGAAGTTTCCACTCCAGGAATCAGCTTCTCCAATACTCTTGACTTGTCTGCTACATGCTTCTGTTGTTCTAATTTGAATTTCCACTCGCTCCAAAAAGATGATTGCGACTCTTGTACTTTATTGTATTCGTCTGTTTCGAGAAAAAAAAATGAGCCAGTAAGTTTCACAGTAAGCACACACCATAGTTTCAAAAGAACCAACAGTCCTGATATAATAGAGCAGTAATACAGAACCTGAACTTAGGATCCTGTGTTTCTCCTTGAATTTAGTTTGCAGAAGCTCCCTCCTCTGAGCAGGATTGCCACAATCAATGTGATGACTGTGCAACAAACTATATATCATCCCAGCATTCATGAGGCTTGAAAACTCACAGTAATCACCCCTCATTTTCAGTTGATCTTCAATTATTTCCGCTCCATGAAATGCATCTGTTAGATTTAAGAGAACTGAACAACCTACGACATCTTCTTCATCAGAAACCGGGGGCTCCATGATTGACCTAGCCAAGGAGGCGATCACATCATCGCTTGGGCAGAAACCATTTCGGGTCAACCATGCCAGCACGGTCATCACTGCTCTGGTTCTAACACTGAAGTGCTGGATACCCAACACTGAACCTATATGTCTCTTCCCAATAACCAAATCTTCACTCAATTCGAGCAACCATGGGAGCCGTGCAGCAGCAAAAGAACAAATTTTCGAGTTTTCCCGAAGAAGGGTTTCCCAATTATAACCATTTTCGGAGGGCAGACTTCGGACAGTACGAGAGAGTAACGATTTTATCTTGGCAATTTGCATTTCATGATCGTCAGTATTTGAATCAGCCCTTTCAGAAAAGTGTCCAGTGTTGGGGAAGTGCTGTTCTGATAACCCTGGGGGTTCTCTTCCAGTTAGTAGAGATAGAGTGATACAATGGTCTTTTATGTCAAGATCTTTCCATTCATGAAGCAGCTCAACCATCGACTCTTCATCACAATGGCTCAGGGCAAAACCTAAAAGCAATTTTTGGGATGTTGGATCCAAGTTCTCAAGGGCTTGGCTTCTGGCAAGTGCAGCACACAAGTCCCAAACTGAACCATGGCCCTTTTTGGCCAACACAAGGCATAGATCAAATGCAAATTGTACATCACCGGCAAATGCAGCTTCTCTTGCAACAGCTTCTTGAACAGTCGCTATATCTTCTTTTGAGCTTAAACCAAGAAGCTTAGCAATTTCAATGATCTCATCCACCTTTAAATATGATCCAGTTTGACTTGTAATAGCTAATTTAACTATCTCCATCGGTTCTTTGATTTGTCTAAATTCCATCGGAAGAAGATTCACTCCAAGATTGGGAAGTCTAACAGTAACAGCATCAATTACGTCAGCCTCCGCCCGGACAATTCTGCTGCTGGGAAGTATATCTAAACACTCCTTCGCTTTCCAGATCTGGATGAAAATCCGATATATCGATCAACTATTAAGCATGTACACATAACAATTTTGATATAATGCTGAACAGCCCAACACTGACGCATCAGCATTCATAGTCAAGAAGTCATGCCTTTAAGTTAATTTCACAGTCAATGGGGGTAAAACTTTGATATTTATTTCAGTTTCAAAAACCCAAAAGAACATCCATCTTTTACGTTGCACGACACTAACATTAAAATATACATTTTATTGAAAAATAACAGATAATTCAGTCTATACCATGTATTACACTAAAGAATTACAGAAGTTAAAAGTACCTCTGGGCAAGCTAGACTTGGTGCCGAGTAAAAATACTCCCTCGCAGCCTGAATGACAAGATTTTCAGCCTTATTTGTTGCCAGAGTTATTGAACTCGTACCTTTCAGATAATTTCTTGCAAGAGAGCATTTTCCAGCCTTGAGCAGTCCTCGGCAGAACTCAAGTAACAAGAACTCCAACTCCAGAAAATAAAATGCCTTTTCTCGAAGAGACTGCAAGTCACGCCACATGTTTGCCCAATCGTGATCTGTACGACCTGCTTTGCTTCGAATAAATTTCGAGAGAAAAAGACGAATTATATGCTTTACACCCTTTTCATCAGCGTGTGCATCCATGATGAAACTAATGGGTTTTGGCACCTAATCAAAACAATACAATCATATAGATATCTGAGTACTAGCACATGTACTCAACGTAAACGTGTCGTTCTTGAAAGAAGACAGCCTAAAGATTTTTTTTTCTTAACAGGTATCAAGCTTACTTGATAATGCGATAGAAGACTCCCAGCTTCAACGTGGCCTTCTGCAAGTTTGAGTCTCTGTTTGATATCATCAGCTTCAGGTTCTGCCAAATTTCATGAATACAAAAAGAAGTTCAAGCGCCAGCCGACAGTTTTCGAGATATGATATAGGCAACCATCACGAGAAAATGTACCTTGTAACTGCCGAAGTTTAGACAAAATAGTAGACATTGTGCTCCAGCTATCAACATCAGTGCAAAGATATATACATTGGAGACCGCAATCCATAAGTTCAATTTCATTTTTGAAGAACTGATTACCCAAGTTCCTACACCCTTCATCAACAATAATCATGCACAAGTCTAATCTATTCTGAGAAGCAATTTCTTTCATCCACCTGACCAGAAATGAGTCAATATTCTTATCTGTTCTGGGATAGGCCAATGCGATTTCATCGTTACATGATGAATGAAGCCGTTTCTGCATAAACGGGACAGCAAATTTCTGTAATCTAGGGATCACATTATAATCCATCACGTCCATCATTATCAGCTTGAACTTTTCATAATCTGGAAGCTGTGTCCAAGAAGCAAGGCTCATTGAAAAATTGATATCAACTTCAGTGACATCAGAATATACGAGCTGGTGCAGGAAAAATATGTCCTCTTGGAATCCCTGCAACTCATAGATTCCCTTATGAACAGCCAAATCAATCAAACACATTGAGTTATCTAGCTGACCAGTAAAGGAATCAATATCTGTAGCTCGTTTCTTATACCAAGAAGAAAGCTCAGACGCAGATGGCCATTTAAATTCCATGTGATTCATTATAATTGGTTCCGTCATGAGCTCAATACTGCTTTGACGATCCCCATCGGAATTCTTGAGAAACAGTAGCATCCTTTCACATTCCACCCAATCTTCATCCCTGACTACAATACCAGAGGGGGCAGAAACTGCAGGAAGCAACTGTTCGTAAGTTCGAACGGGTATAGTCTCCGGTATAGCAGCTAAAACTTCCAACACGCAATGAATCAAAGAACAAGGATGACGCTTAAACAAGAGGTTTAAGGCCCCAATCTTCCCATTTTCTGCAAGTGCTAAAGAGGCTTCCCTGATGGGTATACTACGAAATCTCTTATACTCCTGCATTGAAAATCTGCAAAACTAAGTCATTAAGCTGCAACTCAGCAAAGAGACAAGGCGACTATGGGAAGCAAACGAAAATCAAACCTCATTAACCAGTATCTTTATTTCAAATATTACCGAGAAGAAGCTTAAATAACACTTGCGCAACACAATGCAAAACGTTTTGCTTTTTAAAATGACATAGCACTTCACTCAAGAATACTTGTAATAACTGAATCATATGTACGGAACAGTATATATCACGAAAAAAACCGTTAGCAAACTAAAACAGAAGTACGACACTGGATATCTATGGGTAGAGATCTATCCATGAAATTCGGTGGGCTTCACTATGTGACTCTCAATGCACACCTGAATATCTTCAAGTGTTACCAGAAAAAAGACATCCAGTTTAACAGCAGAAGACTAAGGTAAAAAGAAGTTCTAAATGTATACTACTTCCATGCAATAAGGGTGTAGTTTATGATGTCACCTTCCCATGTTTATCCCAATAAATGTCTCTAGCCTGTCTTTGAACTGCAATAACTTAAGCCTTGCCACGCGAAAATCCCAAATCTGCTCATTCTCATCGTCTTCGGATTCTGAAAATCTGTAAGCATCTGTTATGTGGAGCCCAACGGAAAGTAGAACCTGAACCGCATCTTCTGTTGGGCACACTTTATCAACACACTCAGAAAGTACAAAGCCTTGATCTCGAATCTTGGCCAGTATTGTTTTTATCTCATGCACTCCATGGACAGAAGATAGCCATTGCGACTTCAGCGCCTCATCTTTGTCAAATCCATGATGCTCAGCAAAGTCAAGAGCTGCCTCATACTTTTGACCAGCAATTAAATTATCATATATTTCAAGAGGTGATTTTCTTAACAAGGTAGCTAAGCTCCATTTCATGGATCGTTGAAAAACACTAGCCACTTCCTCTTCTGATGAGCTGTAGTTCTTCTCAGGGAGGGTACTGTCTAGAATAAAAATCAGCCCCGGGGACAGCATTGCTCTTTCCAAAATAGGTGTTGAGAAAGTAAGACTACTGCCAAAAATATTCAATCGAATGAGAACGCCAACGTATGTGATTGTCCCATTTCGTTTTGCAACTATAAGAACATCATGAGACCACCAAGCAAAATCCACAATTTCCCGCAAAAACTCTTTCTCACCGCTTGCTGTGTAGAATATTGTCTCTGCGTCGGTACTCTCAACGAGTTTTGAGATGTACGAGAGTTCTTCATCAAACTGAAAAATGTACAAGCATCCTTTTATATCAATGGTGGCAACATAGTTTCCGCCTGGTGAAAACATAACCTTTGGAGGTGTTGGGTGGAGGAAACTGCCTTGTGGCAGGAAATAGGTCCCTTCAAACTTAGTAAACACCACACGGTCCAACTGCAATTTAGTTTTCCTTCGCCAAATAGATATAGCAAAGGATCCTGAGGAAAAATAAGATTTAAAATTAAAACATACTCGACCATCGTAAGATTTCATATTTGAGAACAACAAAGAAAGTTGCTGCAACTCGATGCAAAAATGCTACTTCATTTGTTCCCCTAAACTGCTAAAGTCAATTCACCACTATTTCTTAATCCCCTTTTTTCCAGATTCATCATAATTGGGAAGCAGTACACACACACACACAAAAACACAACCTCTGTCTCACACACATCCCCCACTGCATATATACCCGTGATGAAGAGAGAGAGATACCGCTGCTTCCATCAGACGTAGATTGGGGATCATCAGTATTACTGACCATGGTGAACAAAGAACGTTCGGGATGATAGTCGCAGCAGAGAACTTCAATAGGAGTTTGCCTCTGCATTGAACCTCTGTCCAACGCTTGCACCGAAGAAATGGAGGCATTAGGATCGTTACTTATTTCTATATGATGAAGTGAACCATCAGCAACAAAAACAGAGAAGGCATATCTGCAAAGAAAATAAAAATCAACCTCTCTTAAACTCGAACATGGTAAAAATGTATGTTGATATTCTAAAAGATGACTGCTAAACCTACGAGCAAGATTTCTTCTCAGCACCATCATCCAGCACAGTCAACCCAATAACAGGTAAAGATATATTCAAATGTCGCTTCGTAATTCTAGTAATTTCTTCACCACTTGGTCTGACAATGTAGATGGTATCCGTGTCATCAGAAAATCCTAGTAATTCATGAGATTCTGACCAAGCTCCACATGTAATTGAACCAGCATTCTCACCTACATTAGTCGAAGCAAGCAACAATAAGCAAATCTAAAGTTAAACACTGAAGGAAAAATCTGCTCTGACTAAAGGAGGATATACCATAAATCTGACTCGGCTGCATACAAGTTTCATCAACCTAAGTTTGCTCCACTAAATTTAGGAAACATATGCTTTTTTTTTTCGGAAAGCAACACTTACATGTAAAGGCTCCAATTGGACCTTGGTAGTCATTATCCTTCTGTAGAATTGTGATTTGATTTCCAGAGGCTACAGCAACAAAAATTCCTCTTGAAGAGACAAATATGGACGCTAATTTCCTCGGTCTTACTGGTTTCTTATTTCTTCCCCATTTCTCTTTCGCTTGCAAGATACCTGTGGTTCAAAATGAAAAACTATTAATAGCATGCATAAATCCAAGAGATTGGAACAAAGATATTTCCGGGTAAAAGAAAATTGTCACTTGCCCAATGCACTCAAAACGGAATATTTATGCATCTAGGTGTTGTCAATTCAAAAATTAAATTTCTTATGCAGAGTCATGAAAGTCAAACATCATAGAGTTTCAAGAGCAACTGAGAAGTGACAGATTCAATAAAGGATTCTTAGAAATTACAACCTCCATCAGATTTAAAGTTATGCAGCTATGGTTACAATTTAATGAATCAAAACCATAGGTTGGAGCAACCTCAATCGATTGCAATGCAAGTCAATAAAGATAACAGTTAACACGACAAACGAAACGAGAGACATAATAGAAAGTATCAAAGGCATCCCAACACCAACAACATTGCTGTTATCACAATTGAAAAATCAGCAATCACAAATGCTTAATGGAACACCGCCAATAGCATAATCCACCTCTAGAGCTGAAACAAAACAAGCAAAAATCATCCACCGTTGCATTACACTTAAAACACGTGTGGAAAAGATGCTCCTTATGGTCTATGCATTCTGAGATGATGATTACGAACACAACGTTACATCAAAAATTTTGAGCAACAATGGAAACACCTAAAGCGCGAGAAATAAAAGGAAAAACGAAGAAGGCAGAGGAACTCGCCTCGGAACGGAAGTAGCAACCTCCCTCCACGGCCTTCATTTAGCTTAATCAACAAAAAAAATGAACAGATCAACCACACAGAAATTTTTTAAAGAACAAATAAACAGTAATTCAGCACCAAAATTCAGTAAAAGAAACTGAATGGCGTACCTGCTTCTTGTGCGGCGGATAATCGGAATAGTAAGATCCAGAAGCGTGGCGACGCGTCTCAAAGAGTATTTCCTCCACCGTGTCCTCCATAGATACATTCACGAGCTCAACAGCAACAGCTGAGTATCCGTTCCTTCATTAGAAGCGAAATCGATTACTAACTAAAAAAGGCAGGGAATTTCACGAGAAGCAGCATTCAGAGGGGTGGATCGATCAATCGAGGATGTCGTGTAGTATCAGAGCGGGTTTATTAACCTTACAAACACACAACCACAATATGCTTCCTAAGGTTCCGCCGCACTACCAAAATGTGCGGAACTCTTCTTCCTCAATACCACCATTCGGCACACGCTAACACAGTGAAACACGATTGATTTGTGAAGCTAAATTGACTACTGTTTCTGTAGCCTCTGTACTCCTTAAATAATAGTTTACAAGGAAACTAATAAATGCCTACAATCAAGCCACTAATTTTGCCTACACACAATCACCTCCTAAGTTAAGTATATTCTCCTAAACTAAGCCTAAGCTAATTAAGGAAAGTGAATCACAAGGATTATATCTACAATCTCCTCCTAAGCCTTGTGTCCACCGTTGATGTTGATCAGGCCGATCTTACCCCGTAGCTCATAAAACTTGGTCCTTCCAAGCGGCTTCGTCAGAATGTCGCCCAGCTGATCCTCGCTTCTGATGAACTCTACACCAATCAAGCCTTCTTCCGCAGCCTCCCGAACGAAGTGATATTTCACTCGAATGTGCTTACTCTGTCCGTGGAGTACAGGATTCTTGATCAAAGCAATAACGGACTTATTGTCCACCCTTAGCATTGGCGCCCCTACTGCTGTTCCCTGCACCTCGGACAACACACGAGCGAGCCACAATGCTTGACAAGCAGCATTAGCAGCTGCAATATATTCTGCCTCACAGCTGGATTGAGCCACCACCTTCTGCTTCATGGATTGCCAGCTGATCGGGCTGCCGCTGAGGAAAAAAATCACGCCAGTTGTACTTTTACTTGTATCAACATCCCCGGCGTAATCACTGTCGCTGAAGCCTGTCAGATAAGCCTCCTCCTTCTCCCTCCTACCGAACCAGAGTCCCCAATCTTGTGTCCCAGCCACATAGCGCAGGATGCGCTTCACAGCTGCGAGGTGATCCTCGCGTGGATCCTCCAGGAACCGACTCACATAGCCAACCGCAAACGCTAGATCGGGGCGAGTGTTGACCAAGTACCTCAAGCTCCCGACGACGCTCCTGTATGCCGTCGCATCGATCGGCGGCTCTGTGCTGAGCTTGCTCAACTTCAGGCGCGGTTCCATGGGTACGTGACATGGGTTACACCCTGCCATGCCGCTCTTCTCCAGGATCTTGCCAGCGTAGGCGCCCTGGCTCAGCGAGATACCCCTCGCGCCTTGCTTCACTTCAATGCCGAGGTATTAGTGAAGTAGGCCGAGGTCACTCATCTTGAATGCGGCCGCCATCTCCTTCTTGAATGACTTGATGTCGCCACCGGCGCGAACACTTCGTCGTAGTCGATGCCATGCCGCTGTGCGTAACCCTTCACCACGAGGCGTGCCTTATGCTTGGCCACCGCCCCGTGCTAATCCCTCTTCACCTTGAAGACCCACTTCAAGCCAATCGCCCGACGGCCCGGCGGGAGGTCGGCGAGAGACCACGTCCGGTTGTCCTCAATCGAGTCCATCTCCTCCATCATCGCCTTCCTCCAGCTGGGGCTGCGTTCCACCTCGGCGAACGACGCAGGTTCGTCGGAACTCATGGCGTGGAGCTCCTCCGTCACCAGTGCCCGTGGCGCGAAGCCACGCGACGCAGCCGGCCCAATGATGTTGTCGATTTTCCGAAATCGAAGAGGGGCGTCGTTGTCGTGGCCGGCGTCCAAGTGCTCGTCGACGTCGCTCGGCGGTGAGGCGAACTCCACCTCCTGTGCCCCGCTGGATCCCGTAGGTACAGCTCCTCCACCACCATGAGGCGATGCCGGCGGCGTCAACTCATCCTCTTCAGTTGTGGTTCCAGGTGCCTCCTCAGTGCCATCAGCCACCGAAGGTCCCTGGTTTGCGATCGAGTACTCCACCGTGAACACGTTGTCGTTGTCGTTCGGCTTGCCATCGACCTGTACAGAGTTCCACTCCCACTGTGCTCCCTCGTCGAATACCACGCCGCGCGTCACGTGGACACGCTTCGTGATAGGGTCGTAGGCGCGATACGCCTTGGAGCCGTGCTCGTAGCCGATGAAGGTCATCTTGGCTCCACGATCCTCGAGTTTCTTCAGTTGCGGCTTCGTGTTCCGAACGTAGACGATGCAGCCGAACGTCCTCAAGTGATGCACTGCCGGCTTCTTCCCATGCCATGCTTCGAACGACGTCATGCCGTCCACGCTCTTCGTCGGGCATTGGTTGAGGATGTATACCGCGGTGGTCACAGCCTCGCCCCAGAACCAGCCCGGCAGCCCCTTCGCCTTGAGCATACTCCTCGCTGTCGCCACCACCGTCCCGTTTCTCCGCTCGACCACGCCGTTCTGCTGCGGACTGTATGGTGCAGTGTGTTGGCGTGTATCCCTTCTCCCGCACAGTACTCCGCAAACTCGATCGACGTGAATTCTCCACCACGATCGGTCCGAAGTGCCCCCAGCTTCAGCCCGGACTCCCCTTCGGCCCGTGCTTGGAGTTCCTTGATGGCAGCCGCGGCACGATCGTAGGAATGGTGGCTACCCACGTATAACGGCTAAGGTCATCGACGAGCAACAAAAAGTACATGTTGCCGCTTGGGGTTGCTGGTGTGATTGGCCCGCACAGATCGCCATGCACAAGCTCAAGTCGCTTCTTCGCACGATACTCCGCTTTCGCCGGAAATGGGGTGCGCTTCTGCTTCCCAGCCAGACATGCATCGCACAGCTGATCCACCTGTCCGATCTCTGGCAGTCCGCGCACCAGCTCCTCCCGAGCTAGCTTCCGGAGCGCCGCCATGTTGACATGGCCGAAGCGATCATGCCAGCGCCATGCCACCTCGTCGCCGCGCCCGCGCACCGCTAAGCACGTCGGCGGTGCTATCTTGATCCGAAGAAGGTATAGACGGTTCGCCTCGCGCGTCACCCTTGCCAATAGTTGACCGCCGAGCTCCCGAATCCGCATCACGCCATCTTCGATCCCGATCTTGTAGCGGACCTCGTCGAGTTGGCCAAGACTCACGATGTTCGTCGTCAATCATGGAATGAAGTAGACGCCGTCGAATGAAAAGAGCTCCCCGTTCTTGCACACAAAGATGACGGTGCCCCGCCCTTCAATGCGTGCCACCGAGTCGTTGCCGAAACGCACGGTGCCTCGTACCTCCACGTCGAGCTTCGAGAAGACGGTCCTAGACCCGGACATGTGGTTGGTTGCCCCCGAGTCCAGGACCCACGTCTCCGCCTCCCGTTCCTCTTTTTCTTCCCCGAGCTGCGCGAACACCTTCTCTTCGCGGATCTCGATCTGGGCCACGGACGACGTCGACGAAGTCGCCGTCGATTTTCGTCGACGTCGATTGCGGCGTCGGTGGGGAGAGAATGGGGGAGCACTTTGCGAGACAAAGTCAGGCCTCTTCCTCTTCGTGGACTGCATGGGCCTGCGCCTTCTTGGGCTTCGACCAGCACTCCCGGGCCCAGTGGCCCAGCTTCCCACAATTTCGGCACTCGTTGCCTGCGTGCTAGATCGAAGTAGCCGGCCCACTTGATGACTCGCCAGCTCGCCCACGACCGCGCCAGCGTCGGCCGCCTCCCCTGTTCGCGCCACGACCGCGTGAGTGGTTCTCCGCCTCTCGCTTCTTTCGTTGCGCGTCCCACTGCTCCTCAGTGAGATACAGCTTGCCCTCGTGCTGTAGTGACGCCAGGGGTCCATTCAATTCCTCCTCCGCTCTTGCAATCGCCCGGTGAGATCGGCGACCGTCATGGTGCATGGATCGAGCAGGGTCTTGATCGCAATCGCGATCTGCTTGAAGCGGGGAGGCAGACTTCGTAGCATCTTGGCTACGATTTCCTTTTCCTCCATCTCCTCCCCCAACGTGGTGAGGTGCGCCGCCATGCCATTGAGGCGTAGCGCGAACTCCTCAACGGTCTCGCCGTCGTTGAACGTGGCGAGGTCGAATTTACGACGCAAATGCTGCGCCGTTGCCTTCTTCACACGATCGTCTCCGATCCGCATGGTCACGATCGCGATTTCCAAGTTCTCCTTATTAGAAGTCAAAGTCCTAGAGCACGGAACTAGAAATCCGTGAAGTCACTTGAACTTTTTCTTACCGGACGAGCTAACCTAATGAGCTTCCCGTCTACTACCGGAAAGAGGAGTTTACCAACGCCCCAAGCCTCCTTGGACGTCTCCTTTGAGCCGATCGTCGACACCATCTCGGGTGGGACCGCACTCACCAGAGCATCGAGCGCCATCATGTCTTCCTGCTCATCGGTAGTGCCCTTCTCGATGGCGTTCCATAGCCCTCTGGCCTTCAACTTCACCTTCATCATGAGTGCCCAATCGGAGTAATTGGTCTTGGTGAGAACAGGATAGCTATTTCCGCCCCCCACCTCACGAATCACTCGCTGGATCACGACGCCAGATGCATCGGCTTTGTTGCTTTTATCACCCACAGTTTTCGTGCTTTCATCACCCATGGCTCTGATACCAATTGTTGGAATTGAACTCACGCTAACACAGTGAAACACGATTGATTTGTGAAGCTAAATTGACTACTGTTTCTGTAGCCTCTGTACTCCTTAAATAATAGTTTACAAGGAAACTAATAAATGCCTACAATCAAGCCACTAATTTTGCCTAAACACAATCACCTCCTAAGTTAAGTATATTCTCCTAAACTAAACCTAAGCTAATTAAAGAAAGTGAATCACAAGGATTGTGTTTAGGCATCGATTGATTGTAGGCAAAATATACTTTACTTAGTTTAGGAGAATATACTTAACTTAGGAGGTGATTGTGTTTAGGCAAAATTAGTGGCTTGATTGTAGGCATTTATTAGTTTCCTTGTAAACTATTATTTAAGGAGTACAGAGGCTACAGAAACAGTAGTCAATTCAGCTTCACAAATCAATCGTGTTTCACTGTGTTAGCGTGAGTTCAATTCCAACATCAGAGCGGGTTTATTAACCTTACAAACACACAACCACAATATGCTTCCTAAGGTTCCGCCGCACTACCAAAATGTGCGGAACTCTTCTTCCTCAATACCACCGTTCGGCACAACCTCGGCCCAGACATATGGCGACTCACAATTTACGATTTAACTCTCTCAACAACAACCTCAACCTACAACAAAAAACCACACCATGGCAGTTCCAACGCCGTTGAAGACAATAAGAAGACCAAACAAGACTCGACGTAATAATCCTAACAAAAAAGATTGCTAGCAAACTCTCTCATTCCTCCACCCCCATATTCGATCAGAAAAAGCGACAATAATGGAAATAAACGCGAAAATTGTGAAACCCAAAAAGACAGACGCTGCTGTTGTTCTCACCAACGAAAGATGGAAAGTTCTCAAGGACATGGGCACATTGATGAACGTGCGAATGGAATTCCTAATTGCTTTGAAAAGAAGCAAACACCCGACGACGATGGACAAATCATACGGATTACGGATCTAAGAAAAAGGAAACTCGAAATGGGCCAGAGAAAAGATGCAGCCCACTAACATCGACCAAGCTGATCACTATGGGTAATTGGGCTGGCAACCATTGCAGGCCCAACGGTCGGGCTTCACAGAGCTTGGGCTGGACCTGATGAAGCAACCCGACGCCTAATAAATCTGCTGTCACAACATTTGGGCCAAATAGGTAGACACAACTCAGTTATGAATTCAATCACCCACTTTTATATTGGCATGAGTACGAAACTTAAACATCATATCATATAAAAGTTTGACATGGAATACCAATCTTGGCTTATACGAGGCTTTATTACAAATTGTCACTCCCCTATAGACAATCCCTATGTGCCACATCATCAGTTATATGAGGGTTTTATGGTATTATAAAAGTAGTACATATAATGACCGTTTTAGCCCTATGTGTAGGTTGAATTACATGGTGCCACTAATTATTATCAATTAGGAAATATTCTTTTTTATGCACGTTGGAAGATGAAGGATGATGAAAAGACAAAAGACCAACAGTCACGTCTCAAAAGTTTTTCTTTCCATTCTCATTTCTTCCAATTTCACCCGAATTTTTGCTGTATCATATAAAAGTTTGATATGGAATACCAATCTAGGCTTATATGACTCTTTATCTACAAATTGACACTCCCCTACAGACAATCCCTATGTGCCACGTCATCAGTTATATGAGGGTTTTTATGGTATTATAAAAGTAGTAAATATAATGATTAGCCCTATGTGTAGATTGAATTACATGGTGCCATTAATTATTATCAATTAGGAAAAATTCTTTTTTTATGCACGTTGGAAGATGAAGGAAGATGAAAAGACAAAAAGATCAACCGTCACGTCTCAAAAGTTTTTCTTTCCATTGTCATTTTCTTCCCATTTCACCCGAATTTTTGCTCTAAAAGCAATACAACGAATTAAACCCTTCTTGCCCGTGCACGGAGATGAAATTGAAAAGCTCAGATTTGAGGCTTCGATGTCCCTTTGCAAGCCTGGATCTTTATGCCGTCTTTGTAAATTGGCGATGCTGCTGTAAAGATTTGTGCGTGAGGTCATTAAGGAACCAATTCCAACCCTATGTTACATGTCAAATATTAGGGTCATTGAGATGCAAGAAATTTTGGATGAACAATTAGCCACAGAAGCAGCTGAGGCTGAGGGGAGTGGTACAATGGAGTGTGTTGCAAATCCTCGGCGAAGTGAAAAGTATTTACCTAATCCAAAAATTCACAGGTCATTCGCCTTATGTTTGAGTACCTATTCATTTTTTTGTTCTAATTAGCTTTGAGTCATGTTTTGATAATTTTGTTGTATATTTATTAACTTCCACCAACAGGAAAACCACTACTACGAAATCTTCTAGAAATCTCAATCAAAAGAAGTTGAAGGGTCAAGGGAAGGGCTACAAGGATAAATGTTATGAGGAAGTAACAAAGTCAGTAGAAGCCCGTTTCAACAGATTACTTTCTGAGGTTTGTGATACACGGTCTTTACATTGTACCATTTTATGATGCTTGATTCCATCATCAACTTTTCACTTCCTGTTAATTATTTTGCATTGCCCTGATTTCGGATGCTAATTTCCTGATCAAAGCTTAACTTCCTAATAACTATGCACTTTTCAGTTAGTATCTGAGGACCTAAAAGGAGCATTGGAGTAGGCTAGAACAGTACTTAATTGTCTATTTTATCAGAGCGTCAGATGCCAGCTTTAAATATAGCCCTCGAATTTGACATAATTGTTTTGTTGAATCACTGGAAGAAAGTATATATTTCCTGGTGGTTACATAAAGAATATCTTATATGAATTTTCTAGCAGTATGACAGTTTTATTCCTTTGTGAATGCTATATATTTGATTCACATCAAACGTCTTCAGATTGGTGAAGAACTTGGAGATATATACGACTATGTTCCGCCTTGCTTTCCTCCTAGGTGTGTCTCTTAAGTCTTCAGATTGGTGATGTTCCAATTATATCCTATGTGCGTGTATATATTTTTATATTATATCAACCTTTTGTCGTTGGCTGCTGTAATTCACAAAAGGGGAGTGATGCGTGGTGGTACATGAAGGTAGAAGAACTGCTCCTAGAAAAGTATCGCGATGAAGCGTCTAATTACGTCAAAGGAACTGACACAATGGATGTCTGGTTCGACTCGGGTAATAAATATTAAGGCAATTGCATCACCGGGAACATAAAGATTTAATCTTCATTTTATTTCGAATTTACAGGTGGTTTGACTCGCATCACTGTACAGATTAACAGAGATCTATGTCGAGCGAAATGTTAAAGATGCGTCAACAGCTTGAATATCTTCAAGCCGAACTCTGCGCTCGCAGTTGACGATTTTCCTTCGATGAAATACAGGCAATAACTGCAATTTTGTTCTTACAATAATCAGTAAAAAAAATCGATGAAACCTTTCTTTGAAATATGTATTTATTGTGTAGAGCATGAAGGATCGAATCGGTTGGCTAGAATCTAATAACGAGGAGCCGTGCCTCGAACTTAGTACACTGCGTAAAAGAGGCAATTTTTCCGAACTCAACGAAAAAGAAAAGTCTTCTGCATTTTATTGAAAAGTATACATATGTTCTTTGTTTACAGTCGCTCTCATGCAATCTTCACATTCACCATGGAGCAAATTCGTAGGCTGAATTCGAACGATTGTATGAGCGAAGAATATCTATGCGCTAAGCTGCATTTGGTCGATCTCGCTGGGTCTGAAAGGGCAAAGAGGACGGGCTCTGATGGTCTACGTTTTAAGGAAGGTTAACATATTATACTATATATACGTCTACTTTTTAGATAGACTCATCTCATCTTAGTTTTATGTACTCTGTTTTGCTTGACTGCAATGGTTCTTACAAGTATAGGAGTTCATATTAACAAGTGCCTACTTGCGCTTGGTAATGTGATAAGTGCGCTCGGTGATGAGAAAAAGCGTAGAGAAGGCGTTCACGTTCCATATCGGGACAGTAAACTCACCCGCCTGCTTCTGTTCAGATTTTCGTACGTTTTGCAAACTTTATTACAGCATCATACTTAATATTATCCTATTGGCCGAGTTTTGAGATAAACTTTAATGGCCGGATTCTCTCAGTGGAAATAGAAAACTGTAATTATAGGTAATAATTTGTTAGAATCTTTTTCTTTTGCTTATTATGCTTGATTTTCTTTGTTTTATTTCAAGAAATTCGACTTCGACGTACATAGCGAGTTATTTATTTTTCAGCTTGCATCAGTCCAGCAGATATAAACGCCGAAGAAACTCTAAGCACGCTCAAGTATGCTAATCGCACTAGAAATATTCAGAACAAGCCAGTTGTGAGTTTCAAGATTTGTTAGTTTCTTTCTTTTTATTTTAGAAAAAAACAACTAAAAAACTACTCGAAACTGTACAGATTAACAGAGATCCTATGTCGAGCGAAATGGTAAAGATGCGTCATCAGCTTGAATATCTTCAAGCCGAACTCTACGCTCGCAGTGGAGGATTTTCCTTCGATGAAATACAGGCAAGAACTGCATTTTTTTTCCTTACAATAATCAGTAAAAAAAATTCGACGAAACCTTTCTCTGAAATATGTATTTACTGTGTAGAGCATGAAGGAGCGAATCGCTTGGCTAGAATCTAATAACGAGTAGCTGTGCCGCGAACTTAATACGCTGCGTAACAGAGGCAATTTTTTCGAACTCAACGAAAAAGAAAAGTCTTTTGCATTCATATGTTCTTTGTTTACAGTCACTCTCATGCAATCTTCACCATCACCATGGAGCAAATTCGTAGGCTGAATTCGAACGATTGTATGAGCGAGGAATAGCTATGCGCGAAGCTGCATTTGGTCGATCTCGCTGGGTCTGAAAGGGCAAAAAGGACGGGCTCTGATGGTCTACGTTTTAAGGAAGGTTAGCATATTATATTATATATACGCCTACTTTTTGGGTAGACTCATCTCTTCTTAGTTTTATTAACCCTGTTTTGCTTGACTGCAATGGTTCTTACAAGTATAGGAGTTCATATTAACAAGGGCCTACTTGCGCTTTGTAATGTGATAAGTGCGCTCCGCAATGAGAAAAAGCGTAGAGAAGGCGTTCACGTTCCACATCAGGACAGTAAACTCACCCGCCTGCTTCAGGTCATATTTTCGTACGTTTTGCAAACTTTATTACAGCATCATACTTAAGATTATCCTATTGGCCGATTTTTGAGATAACCTTTAATGGCAGGATTCTCTCGGTGGAAATAGCAAAACTGTAATAATAGGTAATAATTTGTTAGAATCTTTTTCTTTTGTTTATTATGCTTGATTTTCTTTTTTTTTTATTTCAAGAAATTCGACTTCGACGTACATAGCAAGTTGTTTATTTTTCAGCTTGCATCTGTCCATCGGATATAAACGCCGAAGAAACTCTAAACACGCTCAAGTATGCTAATCGCGCTAGAAATATTCAGAACAAGCCAGTTATGAGTTTCAAGATTTATTAGTTTCTTTCTTTTTATTTTTAGAAATAAACAACTAACAACTACTCGAAACTGTACAGATTAACAGAGATCCTATGTCGATCGAAATGGTAAAGATGCGTCAACAGCTTGAATATCTTCAAGCCGAACTCTACGCTCGCAGTGGAGGATTTTCCTTCAATGAAATACAGGCAAGAACTGCAATTTTTTTCCTTACAATAATCAGTAAAAAAATCGACGAAACCTTTCTCTGAAATATGTATTTACTGTGTAGAGCATGAAGGATCGAATCGCTTGGCTAGAATCTAATAACGAGGAGCTGTGCCGCAAACTTAATACGCTGCGTAACAGAGGCATTTTTTCCAAACTCAACGAAGCCAACATTAAAGTACACAATTTCTTGCCATGCATGCATTCAACTGTTGAAGTCATCGTATTATAAGAATTAAAAGCCATTTTCTTTTTCAGGTCATTGGAATTGGTGTAATGAAAACTGAAGGTCTAAAGAGAGGAATGCAGAGTATCGAGTCGTGTGATTATCAAATGAGCGATAGCAGTATGTTCTCTTAGAATTGGAGCACACGTACTTTCAGAACAGCATGGATAAGGAATTGAGTGAACTCAACAGACAGTTGGAGATGAAGGAGGTAATCAATCGGTGACTTTGTTTGATTTCGTTCGATGTCTGATCGAAAGCTACTCTATTTTTCAGACGGAGACTACAAGAAAGGACGTCTCTCTGTAATAGGCAATGGTGGGGACGGGCCCAAGAGCCATCTTCGCAAAGGATTGATTTCCTGCACAGCTTTGGGATTAAGAGATGACCCTCTGTTCTTTTTTCCCTTATGTTCGGAATATCCAGGACTAATTCTGGGAACAGTCTTGAATTTCGAGCTATATTACGAAAAAAAAATGGAGGTTTCTGCTGAGAGCTAATGAGAGCACCATGGAGGTTTCTGCTGAGAATTGGGGTTATCTTTTTGGGTTGGTCATTTCAATTCGTTTTTCTGAGTTGTTGTCTTCTGCAATTCGATGTTAATTTTTGAGGGTTTAAGTTCTATGCAATCGATTTCGTAGATTGGCTTTGTAGTGGTTTGTTGTAGTTGTGGAAGTCCGTGAGTTTACCTGCTGCGAGGAATATTATTACTTTCTCAAGTGCTTTGGTATCGTATGAGGGAGTTGACCTTGCTTCAGATATGTCTTGCTCCAATTTGTCATTCAGTCATGATAAGTCTAAGGGGCATTGTTCCATCTTCTTTACCAGTTCCAATTGGTCTTTAGTCTATCAATGAAACTAATGGGGTATCAAACCCAATCCTACATCGGATTGTTAAAACAATTATCACTTGCATATATTTATGATTTTCGGGTTCTCTCTTTATTAATGAATTAGAGGAAGCCTTTACCTACATTTTTCTGTTTGTTCGTTGCATTATGTGTTTGTACATCTTTGTCTAACCTCATCGGCCAATATGCAAGCCAATCTATTCAAATTTCTTTTTTTTTTTTTCGTAATGAGAATAATTGCTAGCAGTCTGAAGGGTGAAGATTGTTTCCTCTTCTTTTTCAGTTCCAATTGATCTTTAGTCTATCAATGAAAGTAATGGGGTATCAAACTCAATCGTATATCGAATTATCACTTGCATATATTTATGATTTTTGGGTTCTCTCTTTGTTAGTGTATGAGAGGAAGCCTTCACCTACATTTTTCTGTTTGTTCGTTGCATTATGTGTTTGTATATCTTTGTCAGATTACATGTTATAATAACAAGGACCAAACACTAGGTCTAATTATTGAGTTCATCAAGACGGTACAAAACTTCTACCAACTAAGAGTTCAAATCATCATAACTGACAAGACGGAGTTCAAAAACAAAAAGCTCAGCGACTTCTATGCGTCGCTTGGTATCACCCAACACTTCGCAGCAGCGAAAACTACCCAGCAAAACGGTGTAGTTGAACGCAAGAACAGGACCTTAGTTGAAGCAACTCGAACACTCCTCATTCACTCTGGATTGCCTCACTTCTTATGGGCTGAAGCACTGAACACGGCTTGTTATACACAAAATCGTGCCTCACTTCACAAGAGATTCAATAGGACTCCCTACAAGCTGATAAATCGAAGAGTACCGGACGTCTTTTTCCTGCGAGTGTTCGGATGCAAGTGTTATGTGGCCAACGATCGTGATGATAGAGGCAAACTTGACACAAAAGCGTACGAAGGAACACTAGTTGGATGCTCGACTACCTCCAAAGCATATCGAGTATACCTCAAAGAGAAAAGATCAGTCATGGAAAGCATCAATGTTACGTTTGATGAAGTAGACCGAGTGACTTCTGCACAAATCAGTCCAGAACCAGGACTTCTACGAGAGTTGACAAAAGATCAACTAAGCACCTATTCTGTGGGTGAACTCGATCTCCTATTCGAGGATCTCTTCTCAAGACCATCGCCATCAACTGCTCCAACGACTTATGTAGCACCAAGCAATAATGAGTCCGTAGAGCCTAGCAATGACAGTTGCAATAATGACTCTCCTCCTTCGTTGGAAAATCTCCACATCAATGACGACAGTGAACTTCCAACTATTACTAAGATTATCTCCAGCTCAGCAACAGAAATACCTCAGCTCACTGATTCGACAGTAGCAGTGTCTTCAGGAGAATCAGTACTACCCCAACCTGTAGAACCTACAGAACATCACTCGACAATAGAAGTATCTTCAGGAGAGTCAGTACTACCTCAACCTGAAGAAGCCACGGAACATCAGGCTACTCAAGGCGAAGAACCAATAACGGTTATCGACGTAGATGGATCATCACAACTTCATACAAGAAAGTGGACCCGTGCACACCCGAACTCACAAATAATTGGCGATCCCTCCACTGGCGTAACAACTCGAGCGTCAACAATAAATGAAAGCCTATACTCCTGTTTTCTCAGTCGAAAGGAGCCCAGCAAAGTAGCTGAAGCCCTCGCAAACCCAGATTGGATAATTGCAATGCAGAAGGAAATCAATTAGTTTGAAAGGTTGGAAGTCTGGAATCTAGTTCCTAGAGCGGCTGGGAAAACTATCATAGGTACTAAATGGGTTTTCAAGAACAAAAAGGACGACCAAGGAGTTGTAATCCGGAATAAAGCTAGACTGGTAGCAAAAGTATACAATCAACAGGAAGGAATCGATTATGATGAGACCTATGCTACAGTCGCAAGAATTGAAAATACCAACAGATAAAGGAATCAAGTATCTACGAAATATCGAATCAACCCAAACTAAATGCCCCAATTTCAAAATATTCAAAATTGGGAAAAATTCCTAAATCGATCAAATATCCACCGTTGATGTGTTATATCGGTCTGCAGCCCACAATATTTACAATGGGTATCACGCTAAACAAAAACTTAAACTCACAGATTCTATAAGTTTTAAAGAACATACCCAAAAGTAAAATTAAACAATTTAAGAGTTTCATACCCAAACGAAAAATCGACAATGAAATTTTGTCAGCCCTCGTCGTCGTAGGTGGTTCATCGTTGGTGGTTTGCCAATCATTTTTGTGGAAGGAGAGAAGATGAAGTGACGAGGAAGAAAAAATGCTCGCATGTTTATTAAACAAGTGGCCACGTCTATTAAACGCGGCATCGCGGACTGGGACACTTGCAATAGTTTTTTATAAACATTTCGCGTGTAAGATGCCACTCCTTACATCATGTCTATCATGGCGCCATGCTATTAGGTGCAACTCGCTACCATTAGTAGCGATTTTGCCGTATTTTTTTTATTGTTTATAAATGAACCATTTTTATTTACCTAATAAATAAGCCATATTTCAGCAGCTATTTCCAAAAGGCGTGAATGCAAATAAAAAACATCCCTCGAAATAAAGACCTTTACAACAGTCTGGTTCTGATACCAAAGATATTATTTTATTAATTGAATCTAACTCGTTCATGGTCAACAACGCACTATAAACTAATTATTCAAACTCATCGATTCATTTACTCCATGATAGAAATGTCTATATGATTCTGTATTAAATTTCGGCAAATCTACCCACAAATTCCCATACCCCAAACTCTCAATCAACTAACTCCCCCCTCACAATATATTTATCACTAAACTCCCCATTTCAAACATTTAGCTCACATACCTACCTAATGGACAATTATACCCTTGCAAAATATAAATATTACAAAATAAACCAATTGAATCAACACCAACTTCTTTCATCTAGCTTTCAAACATTACAGAGAACGAGAGAGACGAAGGAACACATAAGAAGGAACGAGCGAGAACGGGCAAGCTTCTACTTTCAACGCTTATGTTCAACGAGAGAGAACGAGTAAGCTTCCACGAGCAAGCTTCCACCATTGTTGAACACGTAAGAAGGAACGAGCGAGAGCTTCTGTTTTTTCTTCTTTTTTTTATTTTTTGGCATTTTGGGATTATTGTAGAGCTAAAAGCTTCGATTTTGGCATTTCTTCAAGGATTCCATGCCGGGCTATGTTTATTACTTTGATTAACGCTCGAATTTGGGGTTTAGGGCTTAAATTGGAGTTTTAGTTTTCGTTTTTTCGATGTGTGATTTTGATATATTTCATATTAGATTTTTTTAGCTTCTATCACGCTTTCGATGAAACCAAAGGTATTGATTTGTAACTGTTTTGGTACGAGACTTGGTTGCTTCTGGGTACTATTAGTTTCAGTGTTATCATTTGTGTCTCTTCTGTGATATTATCTAGGCTAAACTTTTCACACCCCTTGTCTACTTCTGGGTACATTGAAGCTTTAGCTTGTGTGGCGAAAGTTTTAGCGCATGTCTTCTCCTATTTGTTGTGCATTTTCATCATCGGTTGTGTTTTTTGTTAAGTGATGTTATGTATTTAATTTGGCAGCATGTCTTCTAATTCAAAGAATTCTATCAAGGACTTAAGATACAAAAATCAGACGTGTAAATGTGGTAAGGTGGCTGCGATTCGAGTTGTTGGTGCTATGAAATCCACGAAAGGTAAATTATTCTGTAATTGTAGAAATGGAAATTGTGATTTTTTTAGTTGGTTGAGTCCAGTAGATAGTCACATTGAAGATGATACGTCTGGTAGATGTGCAATCAAAAAGACATGCTCTAAACACAGAGCATATTGGCGACCTAATAGATGTATGTGACGACTTGGCGAAAAGAATCGGGGTGCTCGAAACCAATGGAAAAGTGCAAAAGTACATCTTTGTAGTCATTGTCATAGTAATTATTGTGATAATTTTCATGTAGTCATATGGTTAAGGATTGGTGTACTTCACTCATGTTCTTTGTAATACAAACCTTGTCATGTAATGAACTTTTTGTAGCATCAGACTGTTGTAGTACCAGTATATAGATATTTGTAGTACCAATATATAGTTGTTCATAGTACCATAACGTATGCTAGTGCAGTACCATGAGTAGGTTACTTGTAGTATCTTTTTCGTAGAACGTTTTTAATTATTGAAAACATGTTGATTCTTGTGCAAATAAGACCTGAGAGCTTCAAAATACGGTAGATAATAAAAATTTAACACATGGTAACATAAAACACAAACATTAACATCCAATAATCGAAAATCTTGACTATGAAGTAAGATGTTGATAATAGTATCATATAAGTAGAACGAAAGTTTGGCGTTTCAATGTATTATCCTTAATTCTAAATGTTAAACCAAATATTGATACCGAATGATGAAATAGTACGTATAACTATGGTAACGTAGTCAAGGACCATAAATAATTAGGACTGCGTCGAAAAATTCCTACCCATATTTGTAGTACCAATATACATATATTTGTAGTACCAGTATATATATGTTCGTGGTACCATATCGTATGCTAGTGTAGTACCATGTCTAGGTTATTTGTAGTATCTTTCCGTAACACGTTTTTAACTAACGAAATTCCTACCCATATTTGCAGTACCATATACATATATTTGTAGTACCAATATATAGATGTTTGTGGTACCATAGCTAAGCTAGTGTAGTACCATGCCTAGGTTACTTGTAGTATCTTTTTCGTACCACGTTTTTTATTATCGAAAATGCGTAGATTATTGTGCAAATTAGGCATGAGAACTTCCAAATTACGGCACATAATAAAATTAAACACATGGTAACATAAAATATGAACACTAACTTCAATCGATTTAAAATCTTGACTATGTAGTAAGATGTTCTTACTATTATCATAATAAGTAGAAAGAAAGTTGGGGTTTGAACGTAATAATTCCTATTTCTAAACACTAACCCACCAATATTGATACCAAATAATCAGTAAAGTATTTATAACAATGATATCATAGTCAAGAACCAAAAATAATTCGGACGGCGTCGAAAAATTCCTACCCATATTTGCAGTACCAATACACATATATTTGTAGTACCGGTATATATATGTTCGTGGTACCATATCGTATGCTAGTGTAGTACCACACCTAAGTTACTTGTAGTATCTTTTACGTACCACGTTTTTAACTAACGAAATTCCTATCCTACTTTATAGTACCAATATACATATATTTGCGGTACCTATATATAGATGTTTGCGGTACCATATCATAAGCTAGTGTAGTACCATGAGTAGTTTAATTGTAGTATCTTTTTCGTACCACGTTTTTAATTATCGAAAATGCGTAGATTATTGTGCAAATAAGGCATGAGAACTTCCAAATTACGACACATAGTAAAATTAAACACACGGTAACATAAAATACGAACACTAACTTTCAATTGATAAAAAATCTTGACTATGTAGTAAGATGTTCTTATTAGTATCATAAATAAAAAGAAAGAAAGTTGGGGTTTCAACGTAATAATCCCTAATTCTAAACACTAACCCACCAATATTGATACCAAATAATCAGTAAAGTATTTATAACAATGGTATCATAGTCAAGGACCAAAAATAATTCGGACGGCGTCGAAAAATTTCCACCCAAATTTGTAGTACAAATATACATATATTTGTAGTACCAGTACCTATATGTTCGTAGTACCATATCGTATGCTAGTGTAGTACCATGCATAGGTTACTTGTAGTATCTTTTCCGTATCACGTTTTTAACTAACGGAATTCCTATCCTAAATTGTAGTACCAATATACATATATTTGTAGTACCATTATTTAGATGTTTGTGGTACCATATCCTAAACTAGTGTAGTACCATGAGTAGGTTACTTGTAGTATCTTTTCTGTACCACGTTTATAACTAACGAAATTCCTACCCAAATTTGTAGTATCAATATTCATATATTTGTAGTACCATACGTATGTTACTTGTAGTACCATGGTAAGAAGCTGGATAAAAAAATAACTTCCAACATTAATATGATCATAAGTCATTAACAAACACAATACAAAACAATTTTATTGGAACATCAGCAATAACACGACATCATAGCATTAATATCATTCATCTACATTCATCCACTAACATCATAATCCAAGAAATAACCTATCGGCAACATATCGACAAAAGAAAGTGTCATAACCTATAGGCAACAATACCACCACATTTGGTTAAACGTGCCATCCTCTAAGCCATGAAGATCACGAATAACAGCCTTCTTTGCCTTTGAAGCCTTGTGGCACCTCACCTCTCCGCCCCACAACATAGATGGTACAATAGGACATGTTAAAATTAGGACAATAAACGGTTACGATATGGTACTACTAGAAAGCTTCAATGAACCTCATATAAGAAATGGGGGTACTGTAAATCAACATACTTTGGTACTGTATATAAGAAATAGTTTTAACCAACAAATTAGTAAAATTTTAACGAAATACTAACCTCCATCGACACCCACAATTTGCTAACAGTATAAAAACGAATAAGGATTAAGCTCTTTACAGCTCGACACCTAAAACACGATGATACCCAAAACGTGGCAACACCCATAACTCGACATCCAATATGGGTCAATGCATCTACCATAAACGTTCACAGTACACCTTATCAGTGTCTAGAACTTCGTTCGCTTCAGCTCAATTCCGTTCGCTCGAGTTCAAGAAACTGTAACCCACGATGAAAAAAAAAAATTGAAAACTTACATCAACTTACCTGGACCGAGAAATCCACAGTGGATTGGGTAAACTCGGAGCTTTTCCGGCGCGGGCAGGGGCTGAAGATTGAAAGAGGATTTGAGAAATAAAATATGAAATTGGAAGGCATCGATCGTATGTGATTTCAATTCATGGTTAGAAGAAGAAAAATATTTAAGAAAATAATAAAGGAGGGGCAAAGTTGTCACTTTGGTCAAGTGGGTAGTGATGCGTATGATTGTTTTAAAATAGGGAGTTTGATGATAAATTTATGTGAGTAGGGAGTTAGTTGATTGAAAGTTAGTAAATGGGGATTTAGTTGAGGTTGCCCCTTAAATTTCTCTAATTTGTAACAAAATTAAAATTTTCTCAGTTTTGATGGGCCAAAATCGACTAAGCTTCTTCGGCCCACAATACACAAACCATCGTGGCCCGTTAACGACGCCGTGCCCTAGCGGAGCCTTTCATATATATATCTCAGACATTTTCGCCTGGGGAGGTGTAGTGCAGTGCAGCCGTGAAAATGCAGATCTTCGTGAAAACCCTAACAGGCAAAACCATTACCCTCGAGGTTGAATCGAGTGACACCATCGACAATGTCAAAGCTAAGATTCAGGACAAGGAAGGTACATATAATCGACCTTCACCTTTTCAATTTTTTCTGTTCATCAGAAATCCACGAATCGTGTTCTTATCTGTGCTATTGAAAACCTTTCTGCTAAAGGTATTCCGCCGGATCAGCAGCGTTTGATTTTCGCTGGAAAGCAGCTCGAGGATGGTCGAACCCTCGCTGATTACAACATTCAGAAAGGTTTTTCTTTATTTGATTAGTTTTGTGTTTTTCTTTTTTTTATCGTTGCCGAAGCCTGATGAGCTTGCTATTGGAAAATGGGTTGTGTAGAGTCGACTTTGCATTTGGTTCTGAGGCTCAGGGGTGGCATTATTGAGCCTTCTCTGATGGCATTGGCTAGGAAGTACAATCAGGACAAGATGATCTGCCGCAAGTAAGTCTAAGCCATCTGATTAATCTGTGTATTAAAAGATAACTTATCTTTGCCAATACCCATTATTATTGTTGTGTGAATTGGATTAGTTGGAGTAGAAAATGTTGAAATTACATGAGTGGCACTGGTCTTACATTAACAACCCCTTCAGTTCATATATAAATTTCGAAACAATTTTCCACTTGTGATTGTTACTTTTAACTTTTGCAGATGTTATGCCCGGCTTCACCCTCGTGCTGTCAACTGCAGGAAGAAAAAGTGCGGACATAGCAATCAGGTTTGTCTGCCAAGTCCATTCAACCTTGTTTTGAAATGACCTATGCCTTCTTTTTTGCTATAATAAGTATCGTCTTTTCTATTCTCCTACTGCAGTTGAGGCCTAAGAAGAAGATCAAGTAGAGAGTTGGAATCTGCATTTGCTATGTTACGGTTGCAGTCTTTTTGTTGTGTTGTCTTCGCCAAGATGTTGGTCCTGGTATTTGATTATTAGACTTTAAAACGTCAGTTTGCATGCGTGAGGAAAAGTTGGTTGCTATTGATGATAAGTTGCATCATGTCTTTGAAGCTGATTGCCATAGAGTAATGAAGCAAACTGGCTGATGGATTGTAACCATGAGCCAAACCCTAAAGACAACTACTATATATGAACTGGGGACTATATAATTATATATATCTGTATATATACATACAATCAAATCCCAGCAATAACCCCACTATCCTCGTCTGCCACAAAGTTTTTTTAATCATCTTCGTTCGAATTGGCAACAGAGCTAGGGGTGGGCGTTCGGGTTCGGTTATTCGGGTTTTACCCGAATCCGATCGGGTTCGGGTAGTTCGGGTCGGGTAATTCGGATAATTTGTCGGGTATCGGGTTACCCGATACCCGATAATTATTTATCGGGTCGGGTATCGGGTAGTAATTTACTACCCGATCGGGTTATTCGGGTACCCGATAAATTATTTTTTCAAAAATATATTAGTTTTTATACTTTAAAAATATAATTACATATCTAGATATGAATATCTAATGTGAGTTCCTTTTAAAGTTTTAAATAATATTTCAATTAATTTCTTATTTTAATTGCATAATTAACAAGTGATATTTTATTATCAATACATAAATCATTATAATAATTGAAAATATATTCTCAAAATTTTATAAATAAACATATAAAAATATGTTTATATTATATTTATTGAAAATAAAACATCCAAATATTATAAGTGACATTTAATATATAACATCGATATTTTGATATGTTATAATATTTTTAGTTATATTTTTTCAATCCAAAATCGGGTACCCGACGTCGGGTACCCGAACCCGATCTATACCCGACAAGCGGGTACCCGACGTAGATCGGATCGGGTTCGGATAGTGAAAATCTTAACCCGAACCCGAACTACCCGAACCCGAATTATCCGATACCCGACTACCCGACCCGACTTGATTAACGAATCGAACTCAAACTTGGGCTGAGCTTGGTCAAACCGAATTCGAGTAGTGTTTTGACCGGCTGCTTGTACACATATTTATTTGTTTCTTTAGTCTTAGTTCTTGTTAGTCTTGAAATTTTAGCTGGTTCTTGTTAGTCTTGAAAATTATCAAAACCATGATATTTTTCAAGAGCATTCATTATAAACGTATTTAACTCTTTCTTAAGTATGATGGACTTCCTTTGTTCAGTTCAGCCCGACAAAATTGATCTGCTATATAATGTAATGACCCTATCTATCTATTTATTCCGAAAGCTGATCAAATCAACCTACATGTAGGGATGGCAACTTTTTTGGACCCTACCCATACCCGTAGGACCCTACCCGTTAATTATGGGTATGGGTCCTTGAAAAATAAATTTAGTGGGCATGGGCCAGATCCAGATCCAATTATATTAACTTGGTCTTAAATGGGTATACCCATTTACCCATTTACCAAATCATTTAAACTAAAGTTCGAACTTAGTATTCTTACCTATGTCCGATTGTGGTGCGATATATTTGCCGTGTTTAGCTATACATGTTTGGATGAGAGAGAGAGAGAGAGAGAGAGAGAGAGAGAGAGAGAGAAGAGAGAGAGAGAGAGAGGAGAGAGAGAGAGAGTAGGGTTGCGAATCTGGAAAAACAAACAAAACAACAATTCAGTAAGATAAGAAATTATATAAGATGATGGTATCCATATTCGAAACCTTACAAACAAATTCGGCAATAATTAACCCAATAACATTCAGAAAATCTACACATCCACATATGGAATGGAAATAAAGCAGATAAATGAAACCACTGAAAAAAAAAGATGCGATTTTTATGAAATTGATTAAGACCTGCACTTTACCCTTCAATGATTTCTTGAAACCAGCTCGTGAAATCATTACAGCAAAATGATAATAATTCCTTTCATCTTCTCAATTTCTTCAGGAAAATAATCATCAGCTAATAATTCAAGAAATTAACGCCAATGCCGCCATTACAAATGCTGCAAACCAATAGCCCTACCACCTCAGACCCACACCAACACTTGCCGGAGGTACTGGACGCGCGGCGGCGCGTTGAGGACGTTCCGATCGGCGGCGGCAGCAGAGGAGCAGGAAACCGGCAGCCTCGTCCTCCTCGTCAAAGTCCATGTCAGCAAAGAAAAGCGATCAGCAGAGGTTTGCGTCGTCTAAGCTGACCGCCATTTCAGCTCGTTTTTAACAAAATACCCAATTAAGGCCCGTTTACCCATTAAATTTAACGAATTTGGGTCCATATCCAATTAATTGGACCCATCAATAATTGGATAGGATCCGTACCCATTAATTTAATTGGGTTTGGGTATGGGTCCAAGTGGATCTACCCATACCCTACCCATTGCCATCCCTACCTACATGTCTGTTAATCATGTGATGTCGTAGTACATGATAATAGTGAGGGCAACACATAGTCTAATACGAGGTAAAGATCAAACAAAATCTAAGAAAGGAAAAGTGTGAAGGATGACAACTACATCTTATTGGGAAGCAGAGCTTAAGATTATATTAGATTTAGACACTAGTGGTTAGTGATGGTTAGCTAGCATGTTGCACTTGACCATCAAGATGGTAATGAGATTGAGATACGAAGATGTTAGTTTCAGAAGATAATGATCAGCTGCTGCTATGCAATGCAACTCAACTGTCAATGATTAAAGGCAGCTCCTCCTTTACTTCCGACGAATGAAAAACCAATTAGGAACTAACAGAAAAGTAGAGAAAGAGCAGTAGTACTTGGTGGGGGTTAAATAAATGTCTGCCTTTGTAGGATAAAAAGGGTCAAATTCACTCTACAAAGCAAGCAAGCAAGCAAGGAAGCTCAAGTGCATTCGCAGCAGAGCAAACCAACCGTAGATCGACAATACCATTGGATAAAAAAAAAACCAACAAAGAAAAACTAAAAGAAGTCGTTAAACAGTATGTATCATATCATCATCACTGGTTTCAGCACACCATTTATAAGCATAGAAGAAGGCTATGGTGATTACGTAATTGAGTCAATTAGAGCATATTACGTTGTGTGAAGAGCTTCAATGCATCGTTTGGGCTTGGCGGGGTGCACGGGGTCGAATAGGAGTCTTTGATGGACTTACCCTGCATAAAAACCACAAAAAAAATTAAGAACAACAAATACATATTTGATTGATTTCTCAAAAAAGAAGTAAGAATTCTCTTTATCTGTTTCACTAATGTAGAAGAAATGTTTTCAAGGAGTGACCTTATTGGCAGTGATCCCAAGACTGAACCGCATAGATTAAGTGCCATTATCGCACTCTCAGCCTACACAAAACGAAGATTCAACAAACACATGAGGAATTGGTTATGGTATGAAAGGCCTCCGGAAATTACCAAAATGATGAATTAAATAACATCAACAAACAGCGGTCAGGAGATGCCCATGGTCCCATTGCATGAGACAATGATGCCATTTGCAATCCATATCTCACAGAAAATGTCGGGAAATGAACGATGACGACTTATGCGGTATTATTTCCATGTCTTCACCAAAGACAATCAGTACACAGCAACACAAAACTTGATATTTGATAGGGGTGACCTTCGGTTCAGCATTCCTCCCAACCTGACTACCTGAAGACAGTGACTTTTAGGACATATGGCCAGGTGGGTAGGATATCTGGGGACCTGCGACCTCGTACGGAAAAAGTAAGCGGACTCTGACATCGAAGAGGTTTGAGCGGGAAATGTTGTGTAGAGCCGACCAAGGGACACGTGGAGTGCTGTGAGTGGTCGACATTGTGAACAGAGAGAAGACGCGCCAGTCTGACAATAGTACACTTCGCAGGTGCTGCATCTCCTAGGTTGTACCGGATGTCGCCATCAAGTGGTCCCAAAGGAGTGCCAGCTAGGAAAAGAGAGAGAAGAAGAGGTATATGGGAACAGATCCAAGCGATATTCAAGACAGACTCAATACAATATACAAAACACTTAGAAAATATCCTGTATTCATCTTCTTCACTCTGGTTTTCGCCATAACGCACTGTAACGAGCGAGGTGAGCTTGAGTGTGTATTTCCCGACTGTGACTAGTGAATACTATTTTCGGCGGCCCGTGGACGTAGGACACCTGTCCGAACCACGTAAAATCTGTGTCTCTTTCATCTTCTTTCTTTCTCAACACTAAAGTATATATTCTTAAACGCGTCAAGAACACAAGGCCCAGTCCGTTTCACCCATCACCATTTTTCCCGGACCAAATATTGTTGATCGGGGTCAAACCCGCATCAAATGGCGTCGTCTGTGGGAAAGATGGCTTGAGACGTGAGTGCGCTGGGTAGTAATAGCGAGGAAGGCAGGCCGTTTCTGGGTCTGTTCGAAGATAGGTCAAGGAAGGCGAACCAAGCTTGTGTTGTTTGAAGGTGAGACGTGGAAGAGACAGTGGAAGACTGCCGTCGTTAAAGGAGCAGTAGATCTTAGAAACGGATAGACGATTGATCGGGATGGAGGAACAACCATCATTGGCACAAAACCTGCAAGGACAGTTTGAGGAAGTTGCCGGAGAAGTTGGAGAAAGCCCTACGCCGGCTCCGACGTTGGCTTCGCCGGTCGAGGCCCTAGCGGTTACACTGATGCCCACTTTCGCAGGACCGTCTGGAGCCGTACCGCCTCAAACTCCCGTGACCATGACGGCAGAACAGCTAGATTTGTTGGTAAAAAAATGCAGTGGATGCGGCCATAGCCGCTAAGAAGGCGAGGAGCAAAGGCAAACGGAAACAGTCCTCTTCTGTTCAGGGCAGAACCTCAGAGGGACATGTCTCAGAGTGGGCAACTGTAGGAGAGAACATGGTGGCCGGAGAAGAAACCTTACGTCATCTGCCGGACATGGACCCGCCAAGAAGAGAGGTTACCCAGGAAGAATGGAACGTGGGGCCACTGGCCCCAACACCTAGGCGAGGTGGGGAACCTCCTAGAGGAGTTCAAGGAGGACCAGTGGACCCAAGGAATGCCGCACCTCTAGCGACCATAGCCAGCGAATGCATGGTAGAAGGAGATGGGAAGATAAGGGAACAGCAAGTGGAGGTGAGGAGCTATGGCACGCGCGGTCGAGAAGGAGTTGTCAGTTCCCAAGGACAGGAGCTTAGGAGGCAAGTGTCGGACCTCAGAAAAGTAATAGACGAGATGCGAAACAAAACAACCAGGCCCCATCTGCGAGGGCTGCATCAGGCCGGCACGCCTTTCGCCAAAGGGTTGTTGGAATGAGAAGTGGCGCTCAACTTTAAACAGTTGCCGTACGAGTATGATGGTACCACCGACCCGGAGGAACACGTGCTACGTTTCAAGAACACCATCCTGCTGCATAACTTCTCGGAGGGAGTGAAGTGTAGAGTCTTCTTGACAACTTTGGTGAGAGCCGCCCAACAGTGGTTCAGCCAACTAGAACCAGAGGTTATCCACTCATTCGAGGAGTTTCAGGAGATGTTCATCAACCAGTTTGCTAGCGCTAGGAAGCCTCCTAAATCGGATATGTCTTTGTTTCAAGTCAAACAGCGACCAGACGAGAGCCTTCGATCTTACATCAAAAGATTCAATGTGGCAGCCTTGGAGGTACCCTCCGCCACTACTTCCGTTAAAATTAACGCTCTGATTCATGGTTTGCAGGTTGGCGATTTCTTCGCGTCACTCTCCAAAAAGCCCCCACAAATGTTCGAGGAACTGTTGGGCAGGGCAGATAAGTATATAAATCTGGAGGAAAGCAGGCTAGCAAAGATCCGAGAGGGAACGCCCCGAGCGGTACCTAAAAAAGAAACACAGAACCACAACCGAAGCAAGGCAAACGTCTGGGTTGCTCACCCCTCAGTGATCAGAAGGCCTATACCAGGTGGTGCGAACAGATTCCTTCCTAGGTATCAGAAATACACTCCTCTATGAACGAGCTTGGAGGAAGTTCTGGCTGTGGCATCAAGACATCCAGACATTCGGTACCCTCGAGCTAGTCCTCGAAGACACCCAAAGCCTACGTCAGGGCCCTTCTGCCGTTACCATAATGAATATGGACATCACACTGACAACTGCACGCACCTGAAGAATGAAATAGAAAGACTGATAAAAGCAGGGCACCTTAAGGAGTTATCGAGATCGAGGGCCGGTCCCGCCAGCACAGCCCCGGGAGAGGGAAGGTCTATTACAAGACAAGGGAAAGCAACCTACGCTGGAACCCAATAGGCCGGGGCCCAGTCAGCCAAGAGCTCATATCCTCATCATAGTGGGAGGCCCGGATGGTGGAGACTCGCACAGAGCACGGAAGTCGTATGCTCGGATGATAGAGAAGGGAAAGGCCCTGACAGAAGGCAGCCTAGTGGGTCAGATGGAGACCACAGGGAACATACAGTTCGGAGCGCAGGATGAGGTCGACGTCGTGCGGCCCACAATGACGCTCTCGTAATTACCACGGACGTGGCAGGATATAACATGTCGCGAGTGTTTATAGACGGAGGTAGTTCAGCAGATATCATGTTCTTAGACTGTTTCAAGCAAATGAAGTTAGGGACAGAGCTGAAACCGGTGACCACCTCCTTATACGGATTCGGCGGAGCTGGCATACAGCCCTTAGGCCAAGTCACACTTCCCGTGGGACTAGGGGAAGATCCCCGGCGGGTGGTACGGATGGTTAACTTCCTGGTTGTTGACGCGGTTTCTTCATATAATATCATATTGGGGCGCCCAGCCATTAACGGGTTCCGGGCAGTGCCTTCAACGTACCACTTGAAGATCAAATTTCCGGTAGGTGACCAGGTGGGGGAGGTCTCGGGAGACCAAGTTAGCTCTCGCCGTTGTTACGCTAATGAGGTTAAGGTTGTAACGGGAGGAAAGGAAAAAGATAGAGTTGAAGCCAAACAAGCAAAACGAACGAAGCTAGAAGAGGAGGACGGGGAGCCTACGAGACTGCAGCCCCAGCCTGACGAAGAGCTAATGACAGTGGAACTTTACCCAGGTAGGGAAGGTTTCACCACCCAGGTAGGGACAAAGATGGATAAGGAGACAACATCGCAGCTGGTCGAATGTTTGAGAAGGAATGCTGATCTCTTTGCCTTCTCGCCGGCGGATATGACCGGGGTAGATCCGAGGATAGCCATGCATCACCTGAACATAATCTCAGGGAGCCATCCTGTGAAGCAGAGAGGACATATTAAGGAGGTACAGTTCGGAGCCGAGAGGGACCAAGGTATCAAGGTTGAAGTGGGAAAGCTGCTCAAGGCAGGACATATTAAGGAGGTACAGTTTCCCACCTGGTTGGCTAATGTTGTTATGGTCAAAAAAGGAAACGGTTCCTGGAGAATGTGCGCGGACTTCCGAGATCTCAACAAAGCTTGTCCTAAGGATCACTATCCTTTACCAAGGATAGATCAGTTGGTGGACTCCACATCTGGATGTGAGATGCTGAGCATGATGGACGCCTATCAAGGATACCATCAGATCAAGCTGAACCCGGACGATGTGGACAAGGTCTGTTTTGTGACAGCAGGTGGCACATACGGCTACATCAGGATGCCTTTTGGGCTGGAGCCATCTATCAACGGATGGTCCACACAGTGTTTAAGAACCAGCTGGGGCGTAACATGGAGGTGTATGTGGACGACATGCTGGTTAAATCGACGTGGGCCAGAGATCATGTCGCTGATCTAGAGGAAGCCTTCCAGACTATCCGGACAAGTGGTATGAAACTGAACCCTGAGAAATGCACCTTCGGGGTGCAATCAGGAAAGTTCTTGGGGTATATGGTGACAAAGAGGGGAATCGAGGTGAACCCCAACAAAGTGAAGGCCATACTGGAAATGCAGCCACCCCGGAACATCAAGGAGGTCCAACGATTGACGGGCAGGCTGGCGGCATTGAGCAGATTCATCGCCAAGTCCGCGGATAGGAGCTTACCCTTCTTTAAAATACTTCGGAAGGGATGCCGATTTGAGTGGACAGAAGAATGCCAGTCGGCATTCGAAGAGCTAAGAAATTAGCTACATAATATGCCGTTATTGACCAAGCCCCTACCTGGTGATGAGCTAATCTTGTATTTTTCTACAGGGGAGCATGCCGTGAGTTCGGTTCTCCTGAAAGAGGAAGGTGACACCCAGAAGCCGGTATACTTCGTGAGTAAGACAATGCAGGGGGCCGAAAGCAGGTACTCCGAAATCGAGAAGGCAGCCTTAGCAGTGATGGTGTCGGTTCGGAGGTTGCGCCCCTACTTCTTATCTCACAAAGTACGGGTACGCACCAATTTACTTTTGAAGCAGACTTTGAGTAGGCCAGACCTTTCCGGAAGGATGGTCAAGTGGGCAGTTGAGTTGGGCGAGTACGACGTTGAGTTCGAAAGGCGACCTGCTATTAAGGGGCAGGCCTTGTCGGATTTCCTGTTAGAATCTACCCGAGGAGAGGTGTCACCAACTTGGAAAGCTTATGTCGATGGCTCATCCACAGCGACCGGAGCCGGGGCAGGACTCCTCATCATTACGCCAGAAGGGGACGAACTACAGTTCGCTGTGACATTCGACTTTCCAGCGTCTAATAACGAGGCTGAGTACGAGGCCCTGGTGAAAGGGATGGAGATCCTTAACAGCCTAGGAGCTACAGGGGTGGTTATATATTCGGAATCCCAGTTGGTAGCTCAGCAAGTCCAAGGAAACTACGAGGCTAAGAATGAGAAGATGGTGAAGTATACTGAACGAGTGGGGAAACTGAAAGCCTCTTTCGACAGTTTTGAGATACGGCAAATTCCCCGAGTGGAGAACAGTCGAGCAGATTCTTTAGCAAAGTTGGCTAGTGCCGCAGTCCCTGAGGGGACCTGGAAGGTTACAATGCTGACAGCTAGCCGAGAGGATCGGAAGGAGTAGGTGGGATGTATAGGAGAGGAAGAAGACTGGAGAGCTCCTATCCTGGAAGCCTTGCGCGATCCTGCGCACAAAGACGCGGGAAAATTCCGGCAAAAGTTCTGTCTCATCGGAGGGGAGTTATACAAAAGGACTTTTGTTCATCCCTATGCCCGTAGCTTGTCCAAGAAGGAAGGGATGTCGGTATTGGAAGAGATGCATGAGGGATGTGCCGGCACCATGCCGGGTACAAGGCGGTAGCTCGGAGAGTGGTCAGGGCAGGGTATTTCTGGTCGACCTTGTTGAGGGACGCTAAGGAGCTGGTTAGGCGATGTGAAAGCTGCCAGAAACACGGCCCGAAGATCCACGTACCCGCGGAAGAGCTGGGGTTGATGCATTCCCCTTGCCCATTTGATAAATGGGGGATAGACATAGTCGGGCCTATGCCTGTCGCCAAGGCTCAGAAAAAGTTCATTATAGTGGCTGTTGATTATTTCAGCAAATGGGATGAGGCTAAGGCAGTATCCAAAATTGATGAAACTAACGTAATAGATTTCTTGTGGCATCACATTTGTTGCAGGTTCGGAGCCCCTCGGATCCTAATCTTTGATAATGGCACGCAGTTTTGTGGAGCCCGAGTTCGTGAGTTCTGCGCGGGGATGAAAATACAGTAGAGGTTCGTCTCGGTGGGATACCCTCAGGCTAACGGACAAGTGGAGGTCACCAATCGCACCATCCTCCACGGGATCAAAGCCAGATTGGAGCAGGAGGGCGGTAAATGGTTGGAATCGCTGGACCCCGTGCTATGGGCATACCGCGTTACTCCGCGAGAAGCCACGGACGAGACGCCTTTCCAGCTAGTCTATGGATCCGCCGCTCTGATACCTGTTGAGGTAGGGATGGAGACGCATAGGGTTATTCACTACGAAGAAGAGCAGAACGCACGGCTCAGAAGAGAGGATCTGGACCTGATAGGAGAAATCAGGGAGTTGGCCTTGATAAGAATGGAAAGATACAAAAGTCGAGTAAAAGCGGCTTACGATCGAAAGGTAAGGCCTCGGCAATTCCAAGAGGGAGACCTGGTCCTGAGAAGAGCAGATGTACTCAAACCACTGAGGAAGATAGACTCGACGTGGGAGGGTCCTTACAAAGTGGCCCGTGTTTTGGGAGGCGGCGCATACGAGTTGGAGGATAAAGATGGCCGTGGAGTACCTCGTCCCTGGAACATCTCGAAACTCAAAAAGTACTATGCTTAGTGAGGGAGTGAAGGTTGTATATAAATCAAACAGGGAGGTGTACTCTTTTTCCTTCGCCAAGGTTTTATCCCCAGGGGGTTTTACTTGGCAAGGTTTTAACGAGGCACCATCCGTTGAATGAAATTGTTTTTCGAAAACTTATGTCTCGTTGGTTCCTCCCCCGAAACTGAGAATCATGAATCTTGTCTATAGACTACTCTAAATTCCCTAATGGCCCAGACGCGGCCGCGCAGATGCGCACCTATAGCCCAGACGTAGCCGCGCAGATGCGCACCTATAAGCCAAGACGTGGACGCGCAGATGCGCACCTATAGCCCATACGTGGCTGGCCCAGACGTGGCCGCGCAGATGCGCACTTATAAGCCCAGACGTGGCTGGCCCAGACGTGGCCGCGCAGATGCACACCTATAGCCCAGATGTGGCTGGCCCAGACGTGGCCGCGCAGATACGCACTTATGAGCCCAGATGTGGCTGTGCAGGTGACTCCCGCTTCCAGGTCAGCCTGGACAAGCGCTCTGCGAGCTTGGACGAGGCTACCATTGGAGAGCCTCGTTGGTCCCCACGTCAACCAAGGCTGACCTCGTAGAGGGGGAGAGGTCCGCCGATGTCCAACAAACCCGATGAAAAATGAAAATGAAAGGTGTCGGACTTAGTACACCGACTGGGCACTCAGGTACACATTTTTGCCTATCAATAACTCTTGAGATAAAAATGTTGAGCGCGAATACGGGAACGCATCAAGTGGGGTCCGGTGTGGAATAATAAGGCTGGACGGTGGGAAAAATTGAAGTTAGTAGGTTCAGAAAGACACTCCACCTGTACTTCGAACGTGCTGAAGAACGCCAGCACAATTCGAAGTAGGGGGAGTAGGGGGAATGGTGGTGATGCAGGTGTGAATCTTGACAAGCAGGAAAAAGAAAAACAAGCTTCAACATCCTAAGGAAAGTACCACAAGAGGTCCACAGGAAAACAACACACAAGACCCCAAAAGGGAAGGAACAGTAGCAAACGTTCAAAACAGGAAAATATCAAAAGAGGTCGGCAAAAGGAAAACAACATAAATTGTCCGGAATAGAAAAAAAGATTAGCAAATCTAGGAGGGCGGAACACCAGAGCCGACCACGGAGTCGGAAGTCTCTGAAACAGCGGACAACCCGTGCTGCTCTAACTCAGAGAGTTGACCCAAGAGGACCTCAGGTGAGACCTTCAGCAAAGTAGGGGAGCAGCGAGGCACCTCAACGGACCAGAAGTCCAGATTGGGGGCCACCTCTGGATCACCCTTGAAAGCTGGAGGGGCGGTCATAGCTTTCATAGCCGCGTCCAAGGTAGAAGCAGGCTCACGCCCAGCAGCAAAGCCTCCTAGGAAGTAATGCTGCATGAAAGGCGCAAAGTCCACCAGAGAAAGGGTGTCATGCAGGTAGCCCTCATGCCTACGCTGGCTCAGCTGGGCCAGGAACTTCCTACCAAGAGAGGAGCTCATGAGATGCTTCTGACAAAGTCGGACTCCATCCAGCTTCCCCGCAGAGTGACTATCTCAACTCCCGCAGCAAGAGTTCGCTCCAGTTCAGCTTTCATGGCTTTTTCCCTCTCAGCTAGCAGCTCTTTGGCCTTCAGTTCAATCCGGGCTTGCTGTTCATCTATAAGCTGGTTGAGATGGGTCGCGAGCTTAGCTTCTTTAGCAGCAAGAGCAGCTGCATTATCCTCCTCTAGCTGGCGCAATCGCCCCGAAGCTAAGTCTCTTACACGAGCCTCGCGCTCACTCTTTTCTTGCTCAAGCTCTTGCTCTAACTCTGTGATCTTTAAGTCTTGCTCCTTTATGGTTTCAAGTGTGTGGCTCTCAGTGTTGGCAGGACCACCAGGCTCTAAACCCCGATGGGAGGTCGCAGATAAGAGAGTGGGTAGCAGAAAGGACAACTAGCATAATCAACCATGGATCAGCAAAGCATAGCAAGCAATCTATGCGAGGAAAGCGGGAACGAGGAGTACCTTAGCCCAATGATGGGCGGCGAGCTCGGCAACAGAAGCATCAGACTGACGATGGAGCGCCTTTTGTTGCTCGATTGGCACCATGGCCTGGATGAACTTCGCTTGCTCCTCAGGACTCAACAGTTCGTAACTGTCGGGCATGTCCAATACCATCTTCCCATCAGCTCGCCGATCGTTGCTCCACTCATGACCCTGGTGGACAAAAGGAGTGAACTCTGAGGTATCGGGCGAAGGAGAGGGCTCCAAACGCGGCCTTTTCCCCTTCGCCACCGACGAAGCGCCCTCCTTACCAGCATCACCCTCAGTGTCTAATATCACCACATCGGGATCCTGGACGTCTGCCCTTGGAGGAGAAGGACGAGGAGACGAGGATCTAATAGGAGATTTCTCTCCCATCTCCGAAGCTGATGGGTCAGGTCCGCCATGGCCTGCTGAAGGGTGAGGCTCGGCCGGAATGTCGGAATCCTCCTGCTTGACGGGAAGGGTGCGGAACACATCTCTCCAAGAAAACGACATACCTGCAAAAGACATGCTAAGTCAGAAGGGAAACCCAGAACAGAGGTCGGGGTGCAGAGGGAAACCTGCTTACCCTCAGGATTAAAAGGCAGAGGCTGTGAGGAGAGGCTGAAATGATGGAGCAAGCCGGGATACGTCACCAGTTCAACCATGTTAAACTTCTTTTCGGGAGCTCGGAGATTCAAGAGGTTGATAGCTGCTTCATTCTCCTCGGAACATTCAGGTTGGACCCCGGGAAGTCGTTGAGGTATCTGATGTACCCAGTGACGATGTGGGAAGTCCCATTTACCTTCTGAGGGGGCTACAAAGAAGTAGAAGGGGTGCCACTCTTTGTCTTTGTGGGAACCCTTGCTAAAAAAGCGTATGAGGCTGCGCGGATTCGCGCACAGGTAAAAGAAAGGTGGGGTGGACTTGAGCTGAAACTGAGAAAGGACAAGCTCCACAGAGGGCCTCCCCCCCGCAGCAGTAACCAGAAAATAGAAAGCTATTAGTTGACAAATAGAAGAGGGACTGAGTTGGTTCAGAGGTATACGGTAAGCATGCGAAACTGCAGCTAAAAAGGGTGAACTAGGAAGCGCAGGCCGGCCTTTACTTGGCTCTCCCAGAAAGCAAGGGCTGGAGAAGGCGGAAAATTAGCACGTTGGCTAGGGTTGGGGATGGAGACGTGAAAGCCCTCTGGAACTAACTTCTCTAAGCACCGATAGGTTGATTTGGACGCACCGAACATCTTCCAGTCATCCACCCCAGCGTTGTCCCCAACATCTCCTCGCGAACGGGTCTGGCGGGACGAAGATGAGCCAGGGACTGGTGGTGCCAGCGGCGGTGCGGTAGAAGGTATGTCTACAGAGGGTCGAGAAGAAGGTTGGGGAAAATTGGGTGGTACCGCGCCTTGAGATGAGGCCTTTCGCTTTGACCCCCTTTAGGCGGCGACACCGGGCACGGCGGAGGACGCAGAGAGGCCCGGCGACGCCGAGCGAGTATTCTCGGAGTCGATACTATCAGTCATGTCTTCGACGCGAAAAGGGGGAAATAGGGAAAACTAAGGGCGAATCGACGAAGATACGGGAAATAAGGAGAAAGGGGAACGAGACGATACCTGAAGAAGTTGCAGACGGCGAGGAAGTGGAGGCGCTGCGCGATTTCTGGACACTTTGCGATTTGGGAAAAGAGCGACGATGAAAACCCTAGAATGACGATTTGAGTTCTTTTTTTTAAGTGCGGAAGAATGATTTTGAAAAAGAGGGAAAAGATGAAGGAAAACCGCCTTGGGATGTTCAAAAAATTAAAAGGGGACAGGGCTGGACACGTGTCACCCTGGGAATACCCCTTTTCTCTGGAAAAGGCGCAGACCTTGTCTAATCAGAATAAATGCAGCGCAGGCCAGCTAAGAAAGTCCAGAGACACCATAGAGGAGGAATGTTCTCTTAAGTGTACTCCGAACTGTAATACTTAGCATATTACAATTCAGAGTAGGGGGACTGGTCGATAGGGGTGACCTTCGGTTCAGCATTCCTCCCAACCTGACTACCTGAAGACATTGACTTTTAGGATATATGGCCAGGTGGGTAGGATATCTGGGGACCTGCGACCTCGTACTGAAAAAGTAAGTGGGCTCTGACATCGAAGAGGTTTGAGCGGGAAATGTTGTGTAGAGCCGACCAAGGGACACGTGGAGTGCTGTGAGTGGTCGACATTGTGAACAGAGAGGAGACGCGCCGGTCTGACAATAGTACACTTCGCAGGTGCTGCATCTCCTAGGTTGTACCGGGTGTCGCCATCAAGTGGTCCCAAAGGAGTGCCAGCTAGGAAAAGAGAGAGAAGAAGAGGTATATGTGAACAGATCCAAGCGATATTCAAGACAGACTCAATACAACATACAAAACACTTAGAAAATATCCTGTATTCATCTTCTTCACTCTGGTTTTCACCATTAACGCACTGTAACGAGCGAGGTGAGCTTGAGTGTGTATTTCCCGACTGTGACTAGTGAATACTATTTTCGGCGGCCCGTGGACGTAGGCACACCTGTCCGAACCACGTAAAATCTGCGTCTCTTTCATCTTCTTTCTTTCTCAACACTAAAGTACATATTCTAAAACGCGTCAAGAACACAAGGCCCAGTCCGTTTCACCCATCACCATTTTTCCCGGACCAAATATTGTTGATCGGGGTCAAACCCGCATCAATATTAAATCCAGTGACGTGCCTATCATTTTATTCCAAATTAAAAAATTGAAATAGGATGGTGCAACTAAGACTAAGAGGAATCACTTTCAGCGCAGAAGTTAATGTCTTCTGATGCAAGATTTATCCTAAAGAACTCAACTCAAGGAAGGCTACCTTAGGTGGTCAACTTGTCATTGCTACTGCCATTGCCATTGTATTAAATCATCAAGAACAACAATAACATAGGACAAACTTTGGTCAACATAATATGGCTCATGAAGTCAGTAGTTAGTACTATGAAATCTCATCACGCTGGAAGTGGCTAGGATTTGAAAAACATGCAACAATTGTCGAGGGACGTTCACATATATCGACATAGTTTGCAGACAAAATGGCTTATTTATATATCCATTTTCTTAAAGTTGCATAAATGCAACTTAAATATTATTGAAAGGCATATTTTGTAGTGTGACGGATTCACAATGACTCCAAGAGTAAGCAAGAGAAAACGACATGGCACTAAATAAGTCTTTGATAATGACAGTGTCCCTAATAAGCTTTCTAACTGGGACGTTAACAATGAAAGACAAACAATTCCATTCATCAAAGTACGTTTGGTCAAACAGTAAAGTGGTAGGATGCAGATAGTAACAATTCCCAACTGAAATACCCGCAAAAAAGCTCAACAAAATTTACTACAAAAAAAGCAATCTTCCTTGGTTACCATTACAAACTCCACAAAAGCTATACGAGTCGAATGATGATAGTCACCAAGCAACCTCAAGCGTTGAACCTAAATAAATGAGCACAAACGATAACATGATACAAGATGAGGAAAAAAAAGGTTGAACTACAGAAGTATGGTTTAATGCATACATCTCCACAGAATGCATCAAAGAAGAGCTTGACATCAATCTGAGCAATCTGGCACCGATAAGGTAAACTCCAAATAGTCATGCATAATTCTTCTCAAAAGTAACTGTTGGGTACAAACAATCAAGTCCCACACCGATTAAGAAAAGAAAAATTGAGTGGTTTATAAGCTTGTGGGTTCACTCCCTCTATTGCCAATTGGTTTTAGAGAGGAACCCCACAACACTCCCTCACGTGTTCGTCCACGCTCACCGCACCATGTAGGGATTTTTATGAGGCCCAATTCCAGCCCAAGCCCATGCTCGTATAAGCTTGTGGGGTTCCTCTCTAAAACCAATTGGCAATAGAGGGAGTGAACCCACAAGCTTATAAACAACTCATTTTTCTTTTCTTAATCGGTGTGGGACTTGATTGTTTGCACCCAACAGTAACATGCAAGAAGAAACTATCAGAACCAAGGTACCTTTTTGTCGATGTTTGTGCAATAAATAGTTCTTGCACACATCTCCCTCTCATCCTCAGACTAGCATGGAACGAAGGTTAGTACATCATTGGTAGTGTCTGAATTATCAAACACAATTGATACCTATTCTTACCCGAGGTAAGAAGGTTGGATTGACGGGTGCAATTGCAGTTTTGGAAGGCAGTACTTTGACAGGATAGAATCTGAGCATAGTCCCTCCCAAACTCAAAGCATTCCTTGCCCCTTCTGCAATCTGAACAGTAAAGTGCAATCATAACAAAATGCATTATAATTCTTGAAGTCTACAACAAAATGACAGCTCATTGACTTACCTTCATCAGTAAACTCAATGAAGGCAAAACGAAGAACAGAGTTAGGGTCTCCACAAATACGGCAATCCACGACCTTCATCAAGAATGGAGACCAGAAATTAACTAATTTTTCTTGGACATGCAGCTCGCAACAGTGTAGCGGGTTAGGATAATCAATCCAATAGGAAGATTAAACTACAATAAAAATGCACCTGTCCGCAATTAATGAAGAGAGTGGCAAGTTGCTCTTCAGTAACCTGAGTTCATCACAACGCCAAGAATTCAATAGAGGTTCAAAACTTGCAATAACATCCTCGAGAAATATAACCCTACTTTACCTGATGATCAATGTTAGAAACATATACAGTCCTACGAATGACATCTTCCCTTTGAGCCATACTAGTTCGATTATTCATCCTCTGCTTTCCATTAGGATGACCATTCTTCTTCTGCATATCACAAATAACCATCAATACAAATTGCACATGAAAAAGCATAACATATGATTGCACAATTTCTCTTAAGCTTATCCTCAGTAAGAATCACATAATCGACTTCTCACACCATCTATGAAACAGAAGAAAGAGCCGTTCAAAAGAAATTCTAAAATCAAATAACTCCACACTATCCTATCTTACAATGAAAAAAGAAATATACCAACTAAACCCAACATTTTTAAAACCATTTCCAGCTTGATTAACATGATTGTTCAAAATCTGCTGTCCGTGGAGTACAAAACCATTAGCACCGTTAAAACCAAAAAAACATCCATGCCGTGGTAGTGCGGCTGTGGCACCACCATACGATGGTGGAGCGACGGCGGCACAAACTCTTTAGCCATGGGGTTGAGATTTGACAGCATTTCCTCGATTTCTCTCATATCCTTAAACCCATGATCGTCTCGACCGCCGTTAATCTTTTTCTCGGAGGGATTATTGTGATGGTGGCCGTTGGACGACGACGTCTTCATCGCGCAGATGTTCTGATCGGCGTTCTCAGTTGACTTCTGGGCACCGTCGTTTGCTGGCGTTTTCAGGGTTTCACCGTTTGATGAGCTCAGCACGTTAGCTGTAGCATTTTCCAATACAGCCATGGTTCACCAGTTCACAAGATTGATATTTTAATCCTTTTTAGTGTTATATTTCTTCTTTTCTTTTTCGCTGGGTAGTGTTCGTTGAAACTGCACGTCTCTCTCTGTAAGGACAAAAAAACGAGGAAGAAAGAAAATGAGAGCTGAGCCCAGAAGGATCAAGCACTGAAGTTTCGTGTTTCGAACAAAATTACCATGAAATTAGATAAACAAAACAGTGGGGCTCGATTTACCTGACGATGAAGTCTAAACGGTGACGTCCATTCCAGAAGATGATATAGAGGAAAAGCGCGAACGATCGTGAGCTGAGACGAAAATATCAGAAAAAAGGAGTAAACAAGAACAAAAGAGTGAGGCAGAATAGAACACAGCTTTTTCTCTTAATTCTTTAGATTATTTGGGGGCTTCCTTTACTTTTCTATTCCCATTAAAAAGAATAGGTAGTTACTATTTACCGCCCCCTTTTTACTTGTTATCGCCCCCTAAAGGGCTGAAAAAAGACGTTTTTGCCCCTATGTTATTTAAATTAATTTAAAAAGATAAAATATAATAAAAAGTAAGAATTTGTATTTAAAATCATTTACCACACAACACTTTTCAAATCACACATCCAAATCAGACAAAAAAACAGAGAATTTTGCAAATCGCAATGGATCGACGACAAGGAAAGGGAAAGGGAAAGGGGGTGCTGCGATTGGTAAGAAAATTGTCGTAAAATTCATTCGTACGTAGATAGATTGTCGAAAACGGGTCGAAATAGGCTGAAAAACGGCCGATCGGACGCAAAATAGGGCGAAAAAACGCCACGGCCGAAGCGAAATTTTGGCCGGCCAAGTGACGACCGAAACGTGATTTCGGTCGCGACAGATCCGACCGAAATCCGATTTCGGTCGTGACTTGGCAGACCGAAATCGGTCGCCGAGGATCCGATCGAAATCGTGTTTCGGTCGGATCTGTCACGATCGTAATCCGATTTCGGTCGAATCCTCGGCGACCGAACTTCGATTTAGGCTGGCCGTAGTCAGACCGAAGTCAGATTTCGGTCGGGTCATGGTCCGGCCGAAATTAGGTTTCGGTGGTCAATTTTTTTTTTAAATAAATATCTAATTGCAGGCCAAGGGTGGAAAGTCCCTACTCGGAGGGAGCAGCAGATCTCCCTCGTTGGAGGGATCTAGAGAGCGTCACACGAGGACGCACGGCGTTGATGCATCCGTTCGTAGGGAACGGGAGGAGGAGAGGCGGCAGCGAGCGGCTGATTCTCATTCCGTATATGCGGATTACGATCCGCATGTGGATGAGGAGGTGCCCTACGATGCGGCATCGTTTGAGTCATCCGACGACGATGCGATACCGGATTGCTCAGGTAATTCCCTTCTCCATTATAAACTGACTTGCGATGTCGTGTCTTAATATACGTACAAAATTTTAAATTTATTTTTGGGGTATTCGTAAAAAATAAAATAGGGAGCAAGCGCTCCAGGGTCGTAGATGACGATTCCTGGAGGGTGCGGGGGCCACAGCCAGGTGGTCCAGAAGATGGCGAGGTGATCCCTAGTTACCTGGGGCACATCGCGCCCCGCATCTGGATGGGTGAGGAGGAGAGACCCCTGCTGAAGTGCGAGCAGCGGGCGTTAGTGCTTCGGTCGCTTAAGCAGTGGTACTGCCAATTCCCGCCGGAGACGCAGAGCGAGATCGATGGCACGGGGCTTAGGCACCTCACAGATGCCATGGTGGGTCACTTGGACCAGCCTCTTCTGTGCGCTTTTGTGGAGCGCTGGCAACCCGACACGAACACCTTCCACATTTGGGGGGAGATGACGATCATGCTCCACGACATCGAGCAGATCCTGGGTATCCCGATCGATGGGACGACGGTATCGGGCACACCAGACGCCGGCGACCAGCAGTTCGCGTCGAGGGAGATTATGGGCGTCTCCGCAGACGTGCTGAGGGGTTCTTGGAGAGGCAGTGGGGTTGCGTCGAACGATGTGATGCAGAGGATGCGGGAGGGTCGGCCGGCGGGGTTCCAGGCCATCGCTTGGCTGTGGATTCTATTGCGGTCGACGCTGTTCGTCGACAAGAGCGGGAACCGGGTGAAGCCCGACATCATGCACGAGTTCTACCGCTCGCTGCCATCTGCCAGTCATTACTCGTGGGGTTCGGCCGCTCTTGCTTACCTTTATCGCCAGCTTGGCCTCGCAAGCCGAACGGATGCAAGGGGTTTAGCTGGGTGCCTGTCGTTACTACAGGTGTGGATCTACGTGTACTTCCCATGCTTCCGCCCACACCGTCTACCCCATCATGTGGAGCCTGGTCAGGCACGATCACGCATGTGGTCTGTATCTCAGTACGAGCGGACGGTCCACCGTTTGATTGAGATCCGCCGTCAGCTAGACATGATGACTGCGAGCGAGGTATATTAACAATTTATATTCTTCTGTGCCTATCATTATGTAAAAACTGTGAATTGTTATCAGGTTGCTTGGTTGCCGTACGGTCCCGATCCAGCGGCGCAGCACATGAGGACTCTTTTCGTAGGCTGGGTTCGATATCGCGATATCGTTGAGCCCTACGTACCCTCGAGAGTGTTGCGCCAGCTTGGTTACGTGCAGCACATCCTGCCGCCGATGAGTTCGCCACAGAAGGCGGTCATGCCAGCAGACCCGTCGAGGTATAAGGTGTACCATTCTGGCGATGCAGCAGAATTTGCTTGGCGGCAGTTCCCGTACGCGTACATCCTCAACCTCTCGTACATCAACCGGGCGTCTGCAGAGTACCTTGGTGAGATCGTCGAAGGGTACATGGACTGGTATGAGCGACATTCTCATCCTCGTCTTTTTCCGTCGGAGTCGGGATCCTCATCGGGCGGCATACCCCCGCGCAGCCACGCCGATTACATACGTAATTTAATGTGATTTGGATTTTTTATATTTGTATGTTTAATCACTTTTTATTTGTACGACCGTCGGAGCTTCCACGACTGCTTTCCAGGACTTATGCGTGAAGTGCGCTGCGGTCTTCTTGTTCCCCGCCATCCTATAAACTTTGTTATCCACATCTTTATAAATATGCCACGTGCACAACAGATGGTTAGAATGCGGAAATACCATATGTACCGGTCGAACAAGGCCCAACTCACGATCAGTCACAATCGCCGAGGGGTGGACACCTGGCCCTAGAATATCCCTGATAGACTGCAACATCCACCCGTAACTTCTCTCCGTCTCGTCCTCCATGACGGCAAACCCACACAGAAAGTTGTGATTACAGGGAGTCATCCCTATAATCTCAATTAGAGGCATCTTATATCTATTGGTCTTGTACGTCGAGTCAATCCCAATAAAATAAGGATACGTCCTCACCAGTGCGAGTGACTTCGGGTGTACGAGAAAGACATGTGTCAGCACATTAGTCTCCTCGTCTCTCAGCGCTTCAACAAAATATCCGGCCTCTGTCGCCTGGTGCATCAACTGGCTCACCACGTCTCGACCCTCAGAATATTCCTACCTCAAACGATCTCTGTAATTATATATATGTCGAATCGTCGCGTTATCTTCTGCGTGTCGAGCCCTCATCGCTGAGAGGATATGAGCTGGTTTCGCTTGCGCAGCAGTCATTTCCTCTACGACCTTCTTTGCCTGGCTGCTTAACCCACTCGTCTGGCGATGTCCCTCGGGATACTGTATCAGAGGGTGATTGTGTATGGAATTCTCACGTGCGCCCGTACGAATGTACCATTCCCTAGTAGTTGGATCCTTCTGGGCTATGACTACAAACGGACACCTGCACTTGTTAGACTTCGATCGCCTCTCCAATTCATCCTCCTTGCCTCTATAACGTTCTCCGCGATAACATCTAATCAATTTTTTCGTACCACATTTCTTATGCGACGAAATAATCACCTCGAAACCAAGAGCAAGTGATGCCTTTTCCCCAGTTAATGGCTTCCACGTCGGTCGGAAATCGTCCTCCTTCGCGGAAATGCTCACTGTAGTTTATCCCGTCGCCCATGGAATCCTCCGGGATGTGGACTTCCCTCTCCAAGTCTGAAAAAAAATTATTCAGAGCCAAAATGGAATTTCGGCGCCTCTAAGAGGCGACCGAACAGAGATTTCGTCCACCTCCGAAGGAGCCGAAATGTGATCTCGGCCGCAATCGTCCCAGCCGAATGGAAATTTCGGCTCTGACAGCCTCGGCCGAGCAAAAATTTTGGCCACCTCAGAGGGTGACCGAAATGTTTTTTCGACTGTCACAAGGAGTGGCCGAAATTGTTGTTCGGTCACCCCTTGTGTGGGCCGAGATTCTACTTCGGTCGGGCCGAACTTTTCGATCGAATCCGATCGATGTTCGAGAATTCACGTCCATACGAACGAAATTTACGAGAATTTGCTTATCATCCGTGCCAATAGACCCTTTCTTTTGACCTTTCCCTTTCCCAAATAGACGATTCATTGCGATTTGATTTTTTTTTTGTTATGTTTGACTCTGATTTGGATGTGTGATTGCGATATCAAAAGTGTTGTATGGAAAAGGACTTCAAAAAGAAATTTAAATTCAAAAGGGCAAAATCGTCTTTTTTCAGCCCTTTAGGGGGCGGTGACTAGGAAAAAGGGGGCGGTGAATAGCAATCCAGAAAAGAATATTGTACTCTCTGTATGGGCCTGTGCGAGAGAGAGAGAGAGAGAGAGAGAGAGAGAGAGACGATGAGAGTGAAACGGGTGAGCTATAGGTTTTATAGAGGAGAAGAAAAAGGCTTTTTTAATAAAATAAATAAAAAAATATAAACCATTAACAAAATAATTATGAAATCAAAATCATTAATAAAATAGAGAGTTTCGTATTCTGTTAATAAGAATTAGTAACTCGTATAAATTGTATACGAGTCACTAGTCCATTGACCCGCTGACCTGACATGGCATTTCAAAGTAACTCGTATAAATGGTTTACGAGATATTTCTAGTAACTCGTATAATATCGAGTTACATTAGCGCCCGACCAACCTGCATGCGCATGCAGTGTCAGTCAATAATTCGAGTAACTCGTAACTAATAATTACGAGTTACGTGCGTAGTGCAGTAATTCATGTAACTCGTAATTATTAGTTACGAGTTACATTTCTATAAATACCCCCCTTGTCGATTTTTAACACAACACAAAAAAATATCGTCGAGTCGTGTACAAGTCATAGTATATTTCGGCGGTGAAATAACTCAATCATCCGAATCTATCGTCAAATATAGTATCCCTCCTATTGCGTATAGGCGAATTCGTCACAACACCAATTTTTCCGAGTTTATATTGTTGTTGTTCGAAATTATGGGTGTTGATAGCAGTCGTTGTTCGTTGATTGTCCATGCGAAAAATGAATACTTTCAACATTCCAGCCTCTTTCATCAGCTACTCCAAATCTCCAACGACAACGATTTACAATTTCATACATCCCGATTCGAAGAACAATTGTTTTGAGGTTTTCATTGAAATAATTGAAAATTCAAATTTTGATTTGAACGAAGAGCCTCGTCGGAATTTTGAGGAGCGGCGCCAGTTTCCTGCGTTTGAAGTTAGTTCTTCGAGTTATACATGTCCGGATTTTCCCGATATTGTCTCAGTTACGGCAGGGTTCAGTAATGTTTTGGAGATGCTGATGCTTGGTGTTCCACTCAATATGCCGGAATTCGTGTCAGAACTCGTGCCAGATTTCGTGCCTGAAACCGAGGAAGACGTTGATGTTAGTGATTCGGAAGCAGATGATGAGGATCCACTGTCCGAGTTACCCGATCCCAACGAACCCGACGAGAACAACGACGAAGATGCGCCAGATGATACCACTCCACTGGACTCTGCTGCTCCAACGTTGTTTCAGTCCGTCCCATTTTTCCAGACGTACCAAATTCCACCTTCTGATGGTGACGACTACGGTGGTTACGGGGAGTTTTACGACAGAGATAACCCTATATTTTGTCGAGGTATGTTTTTTCCAACTAAAAAATATTTACAACGTGCCGTCGACGAATTTTTTATCAGGGTTGCTAGACGCGAGTATTACGTTATAGAAAGCAGCAGTACACGTTGGAGTGTTCAATGTGATCACACGGCTGATTGCCCTTGTAGACTGAGGGCGTCCTTCAAGCCAAAAAAAGGTTACTGGTCCGTTACAAAATTTGAAGGACCGCACAATTGCTATATGTAACAATATCGACGATAAAACCAAACAACTAAAAAATAAAAATAGCATATAACGAGGCACGAGGTCGCTCACCGGAGGTAATCACGCGTAGATCGTCACGAGGGTCGCGGCGGCGGGTCGAGGCGGCGGGCAGCAGAAGGGTCATCTTTTCGTCTTCCGTCTCCGTGCAGCTTCTTCGTCTTCGTCGTCTTCGTTGGATCTGTATGGTTTAAAACCAGATCTAAGTCGTATGAAATTTATACGAGTGACGAGTTATTTAACTCCTATAAACTTTATACGAGTTACGCCACGTCCTACGCGTCGCCAGCGAGGATAAGTAACTCGTATAAAATTTATACGAGTTAAGTAACTCGTACATAGTTAATACGAAAATCACTATTTTATTAATGATTTTGATTTTATATTTATTTTGTTAATGGTTTATATTGTTTTAATTATTTTACTAAAGAAAGCCAGAATAAAAATATGCAGTAATATAATAAATAATATAAATAAAAGGGGGATTTTTCTGTCAGGTCCTGGTAAATTTTTAATTTTCTGTTCAGGCCCTAGCACAAAATGAATAAGTTTAATGACCTACTTTATGTAAAAATTCGACTGAAGGACCAAAAAATATGATTTGACGAAAATACCCTTACTAAAATGCTCTTTTTTATATTACTCAGTTACAGTATATTGTTACTTTAGGAAACGGATACGTTATTTTTCAATAATATTATGTTACTCAGTTACAGAATATTGTTACTTTACGAAACAGACACGATATTTTTCAATAATATTGTGTTACTCAGTTACAGAATATTTTTCTTACACTGAATCGAGCACAAAAAAATTCGACTGCCCCATCCAACCGATTTCGACATGTCATGTTGGATTCATTATGATATTGACGTCGCACAAGGTAGAATTTGCTTGTCTAATTAGGGTGCAAATTCGAGAATATAATGGTAAATCGAATCCAGATTTCGACATAAATTGCAAGAAATCGGTATAAATTTGAGGTACCCATGAGAAATCGAGGTCTATTTTACATTATTGAGTCAATGACGCCGAGATTTATGCAGTTTTCATCTGTTTTATAGTGTCGTTTGTGATTTTCGTTCTTTCCTCCCGATCCATTGGTTGTATACAGAATGTGTTATTTACGACAAACAAGGCGTTATTACCTTTCAGCGACGTGTTACTTCTAAGTCAATATTTGTTATTAACCATAAGACATTTGTTATTTTTTGCTATGTTGTAAGTATTTCTTTTTTACACGATTTAGGGATAATATAACATTTGTTTATTGCAACTAATCGCTATAAATTCGAGGTACCCATGAGAAATCGAGGTCTATTTTACCTTATTGAGTCAATAACGACGAGATTTATGCAGTTTTCGTCTGTTTTTTAATGTCGTTTGTGATTTTCGTTCTTTTTTTCCCGATCCATTGGTTGTATACATAATGTGTTATTTACGACAAACAAGGCGTTATTACCTTTCAGCGACATGTTACTTCTAAGTCAACATTTGTTATTAACCATAAGACATTTGTTATTTTTTGCTATGTTATAAGTATTTATTTTTTTACACGATTTAGGGAAAATATAATATCCGTTTCTTGCAAGTAATCAGTATAAATTCGGGGTACCCATGAGAAATTGAGTTCTATTTTACATTATTGAGTCAATAACGACGTGATTTATGCAGTTCTCATCTGTTTTTAGTGTCGTTTGTGATTTTCGCTCTTTTTCTCCCGATGGTTGTATACAGACTGTCTTATTAACAATATATGAATTGTTATTTCTAATGTAGGATGTGGTATTTTTGTGTGAAGATTTGTTATTTACTAGAAGAGATGTGTCATACGTCGCTAAGTGATTTGGAAAAATAAAAAAAATAAGTTCAGCTCCGGCAGCCTGTGGTCGCCGAGAAGTAGATAAGCAGCTGACAGGGTCAGGGTCGAGCCTCCTCGTCTGCTCACGATGGTCGAGATTATAGGCAAAAATCGAGCTTGAAGATTAGCTCGCTCGTTGGAGAAGACAATGGCAAATGTTTGTAAATTTTGCATCTGTTAGGGGGTAAATATGTCATATCACATACTTTGGGTATTTTTCTCTTAGAATTTTGAAAAGTAGGTCCTTAGTACTAACTGAACCTATATTGCGGCCTGAACACTATTTAAAAATCTTAACAGGGCCTGACACGTAATTAACGCTAAATAAAACGGTTTTTTCCGTTTAATTCTCTTCTGGGGTTCTTGTTTTAATATGTTTTTCCTCTATTATTTTTTGACGCGTTATTCGATGGACTTTGATGACAACGACGATGAAATAAGTAGGGGTGAGCAAAACCGGATATCCGGTTTTTCGGATATTCGGATATCCGGATTTTCCGATATCGATAAAATGGTATCCGTATCCGCTCCGGTTTTAATCGGATATCTGAAAATCGGATATCCGATTTATTCGGATATTTATACAGGATATCCGCATCCGGTTTTTAAATTTATTTTTCTTATATTTTTGTATTATTTTCTTTTAAATCATATTTTTTATTTATTACCACAATAAAAAAATATATTTTTAATATAAGAATTTCTACACATAGTAATTCACACAATTCTCTAACAAAGTTTTTTGCAATTATAAAATAATATAAATTTAAATATTCTACTTGATGATATTTTTTCCTTTTTGGACCTTCATTTTTCTTTTTGGACTATTTTTTTATTTTTTTTATTTTTTTAAATATAATACCGGATACCGGATATCCGAATTTTAGACAAACCACTATCCGTATCCGATCCTGTTTATTTTAAAATAAATCGGATCGGATATCCTATCCGCTTTTTAAAATCGGATATTCGTTTTTTCGGGTTTTGAAAACCGGATACCGGATCTTAATCCGGTTTCCGGATATTTTTGCTCACCCCTAGATAGGGGGACCCTACCCACAATTTGTTTACGTATTTAACTTTTTCTTTCCGTTTTGTCCTTTTGGCATTGTTTGGTTTGGTATATCATATTTAATTTTTCACGTTTATTTTTATTTTTAATTCTTCGTAAGGAATCATGACCGCATCATTTGCTTGATTGATAATATTTCGGCGTCTTTCGGAATGGAGAACGATGAAGATTAGATTTATACTTTTGACATATATTTGCAAGTTACGTAAAGTTAATACATGGTAATGAACGTATATCACAAGCAATCAAGGATTAAGTGTGTTTATACCATTCGGAACAAATTATTATTATTTTTAATATAGATATACCTAGGTTCGCATGGCAAGGTGCTAGAAATCAAGAATAAATCTCATAATTATAATTTTGGTGATTGAATTAACAAAACATAACTTGGACCAAAATCGATCTATATTAGACAAGATTGAATACTAATGTATGTATTTTGACATGAACTAAGAATGAAGACCAAAAGACTGAAGATCCGAACTGGATAAAGAACTGTAAGACTAATATATTGAAGATTCGGAGTTGTCAAAAACTGAAGCTTGAACTACAGCCGAACTGATCTGGAGCATTTCACTTCTTAGATCTCGGTCTGTTAGGACAACTATACAGATTTTCTAGTTCAATTATAGAAGATTAGATTAAAAGACTTAAGATGAATTGGAAGATTAAGATCAGAAATCGAGTAAAGTATGTTGCATATAAAATAAAATAATATTAATAAATAATAAGGGGTCTTTACACATAAATACTCATTTGCATCAAAACTTGTAATTCAGTACCCTGTCAGTATTTTTTTTATATGTAGGTACCTATTAGAATAATATTTTTGCACATAGGTACCGATCCACTGCATGGTACGCCATATAACACATTTAGGTACCATACAACAACGTATTGTGGTACGTAATACAGTTAAAAAATGGTACGTCACATAACACATTAAAGTACCATATAGAAAACGTATAGGGTACTGTATAAACGCGTGACGTGGTACGCAATACACCACAAAATGGTACGCCAAGACTGAGAAACATGGTACAAACAGTAAAACGGGTACTTATATGTAAAAATTTCTGACATATGTACTGATTTGTAAATTTTTATTCAATTGGGTATTTTTCTATAGAATAATTCTCATAGGGGTTTCAAGTATACCAAGAGGCTTAAAGAGCATTCAACATGAGAATAAAAGTTGACTTATTATAAGGGTTTAATGTCTTCTTAAAGAGGATACTTGAAGAGCTAAAATGTGAGTCTTGACTTAACCAAAGATAAAGCTACGTAACATTCTTATCATTTCATAACATAGGGACATGAACTCTATAAATTCTCTATCTCCTGCATCAAATTTTGCGTGACAAATTTTAAGAGCAAGTTGAATCATGGGGAAACTTCTTGAGCGATCATGAAAATGTTTCTTTAGGACAGTGTAATCACGCCTTTTGCTTCTACTAATTCGAGCTATTTTCTTCACTTTCACAGATATTCTCAACAATCTAAATAAACATTCTTCCATGGCATCTGACTCGATTGAGGAAGAAATCCAAGGCCTCTTCAACAACGATCTTGATGGCAACATTCATGGAAATCTTGGTGATGAAGAGGTGAACCAAGCCAATGGAAATCAAGAAGGAAATGGTGGGTTAAATCAAGGTGGCAATGGTCAAAACAATCAAGGGAATCCGCCGCAATTCAACGGTCCACAAAAAGGTATTCCAACAAATCCGTATGGAGTTCATGAGCATCCCTACCATCTTCCACCTTGTCCTGACACTTCACAAATTGAGAAGTTCTCCAGCGAGAACTACAAGATGTGGAAGGAACGCATCTTTTGCTTGCTTGATGTATATGGCGTTGCATGGGCACTAACCACCCCGAGAAACAAGGGAAACAACCTTATTTGGGAGCAAGCAAACAAGATATGTCGTAATACTATTCTTTCAACTCTCACTAATTCTCTCTTTGAGGTCTATATGAACCACAATGATGCTTAAGTTGTTGCTTGTAGTCTCGAAAATATTGTTCTTCCCGATGCTTATGTTGCCGAGTTGCGTATTGAGAAGCTTCCACTTTCGTGGAATAACTACAAGCAACAACTTAAGCATAAGAACAAGAGGATGGGCTTGGAAGAGGTGATAAAACATATCATGATAGAGTCAAGCCATCGCAAACAAGTCCACGTGGTGACCAAGGAATTCAATTCCAAAGCCAACTTGGTAGATGACAAGGGAAAGAAGCCCGATGTCGCCAAGAGGGATGAAAACCTCAAAGGTATCAAATTCCTTAAGCCAAGATCAAATTTTTCTAACAAGAAAAAATGTTTTTGCTTTGTATGTGGCAAATAAGGCCACCATGCGGCTCAATGCCACAAAAGGGCAACCGGGGCAAAGATACCATATGAAAAGAACAAAAACAAGGCTAATCTTGTTAATGAGAACGAAATCTTCGCCGGGGTAATAACCGAAGCATTTGTAGCCGCCTCGGCTAGCACTTGGCTTGTGGATTCCAGGGCTACCAAGCATATTTGCAAAGAAAAGAATGCATTCATGAACTATGAAGAGATAAATGGAAAAGTCTTCCTAGGTGACTCTAGCAACGTGCCTATCTTTGGAAAGGGCAAAGTTGATCTTAAGCTCACAAGTAGGAAGGTACTCTCTCTCAATGAGGTGCTTCATGTCCCAACCTTAAGAGCCGAAAAGATTATTTTCGAACTCTTACTCGAAAACTCATTCGAAAATCTCAAAATACATATTGAAAATATCATTCGAAAATTATACTTAGCGAAATACGTATTTCATTCGAAATATCCAAGCTATTAATCAAATTACTACTTTTTCAAGAACAACACGATCTTTAAAACTTCAAACACCCGAAAATCTGGATTCTAAAACACATAAAACTTTCGAAAATCTCCTATAATAATCACATACTTACGTTAGGCATCAAAACATAATAACATATCGAAAATAAAAGTCTTAAGTTTGGTAGCTCTACCTCACTTCCAAGTTCGAACTTGTTGAAGCTAGATTCCTAAGCTTGACCTGACTTTTCGCAAATTCTTCTTCTTCTCCTTCAATTATTTTCTGTTTCTTCTTATTGTGAGTTTCGTTTGTTATGAGGTTTTTGGTTTATGAATTGATATACACTATAGCCTCGAACTTAGTGATGATTAGACAAGGTGGTGCCTAAATATTTATCTTAACCTAAGGTTCGAGAATCTTCAGATTTTCGAATTCATTACATTTTTGAACTACACTTTCGAAAATCTCATCTTTTGAAAATTCAACCATTCGAAAAGCTCTTACCTTTCAAAAACAACTTTCGAGAATCTTATCTTTATCAAAATCCTATTCTTTCGAAAATGTTAACTTAGACACACATATAAACACATAGATACACACATAATACTTAGCCACATAATTGTATTGTTAATTACATCAAAACCCCGTATCAAATTTTACGGGTATTACAAACATCACGTGGGGTGATGTTTCAAATTATTAATTGGACAATATTACCACCTAGTTTAGAATTTATACCGTATATATCCCGTAACTCGATATCTTAAATGATATAACTAGCTATTAAATCTTAGAATAATATATTTAATACTAAATATTGAAAAACTATATAAAACATTTTAATTTCTAAAAATCTTAAACTCGATATTAAATAGCAATCATTATTATGTAAATATCATCTCAATATATATATTTATATATATTTATTAAACCATATTATCTATATAGTGTTCATAATGTTAAATTTGACATTTATCATCCGGCACATAATCGTGATTAACAATATCACCTTGATACAAAATGAAATATCACCACAAAACAAACAAGGTAATGAGATATCACAATGATCTACATCACGGTGATATTCACATTACAGTGATATTTATGAGATCGTCTATTCCAAATGTTGTTCCACTAGGTATTCCAACTTAAGAAAAATCGTTACACCTCCCTCTACCAAGTGTTTAAACACCCGTAAACATCATTACACCTATATATATCATTATTTCAAGTGTTTAAAAACAAAAAAAGTAATATATAAACTTGATGAATTTTAGAGAGAAAATTCACATAATTTTGATTTGGAATACCTATTGGAATAGAGAATCCCAACCCATTTATAATAGCTTTGAAGAAATATCGAATCCCCGTTTTTAATTGATTTGACCAAGATTTAGCAAGATTTGACGCAAAATAGGAAGATCCACTTCCTTCACGGCCACAACATCTTTACTTCACAGTCGTGAAGGTTACATGACACCAAATCTTTAACTGGAATCCTTCTTCGCCTTTTGCAATGATGTCCACGGCGTGAACCTTTGTGAAGAATTTCACTTACTGATCGTCATCACGGCCTCTTGCATTGACGTTCACGGCAGTGAAGCATTTCGGGGCTCAAAATTTCATTTATTGGTCTCTTTCACGGCCTCTTGCATCATTGTTCGCTGCCGTGCTTTTGGGGTCGAATTTTGCCTTCACTGGAGCTCTTTACAGCCTCTTGCACGACTGTTCACGGCTGTGAGGCTTTTCTGGTCGTTTCTGCGCCTTTTTGCCATCTTTCACGGCCTCATACATAAAATCCTAACTTATTAGTTTACCATGATATTTATTCTGTACCTCCCGTTCAAGCGAAATCAAACACATATCCACACGTTCATGCGAATCGAACAAACTCAAACCTTCATCCCGCATCATGGTTTCAGCACCAAACTAGACAATTATTTGAATTTCGCTGGTTAGTATTGTTAGGATTGGTGAACGCGTTTAGAGGGGGGTGAATAAACACTTGCTCTTTTTCGGTTCTTAACCGGTTAAGGTTAGATACCCGCGCTTGATATACTAAGTGGGCCTTGTGCGGAACTGAAACCGGATGCTCGATGTGATGTGTTTGTGTGTTTGTTTGCGAAGAATACAGAGATTTATTATGGAAGTTCGAAGCAAAATCTCCTACGTCTCCCCCTTTCCCGCAAGAAAGGTTATTACTAGAAGATTCGGTTTCTAACAACCCCCATTGTACAACCTCCTTAGCTAGACTCACACAGTACAACCCCCCGGCTATACTTAGCTAACTAAACTCCTATACACCATTAGACAACTTTTTACAGTCCGTCTCTTTGAAGAGCTTTTTATAGTCCCTTGAGAAAAACTTACTTAGTAACCTAACCGGTATAGTAGAGTGAGGACAACACCTAAGATGATTTCTTTGCTTTGAGCTTTTTTTAGTTCTTGATTTCTCATGATAAAGTGTCGTAAGGTCTTCAGCCTGCTTCTCTACTATTTATAACTGGGCTTGTTGAAGAAGACCGTTGTGAGATAGCTCCTCGTGCCGGCAATGCATTTAATGCCTTTACCCAAAATGGGTCTGTCCGATCTTCTGCAGTTTGCGCTGTGCCATTTGCTTTATTGGCTTGACTTCAACTTGGCTCCTCCTAGCAGCCTTGAATTAATTGCTTGTCAGAAGCCTTCAACTTGTCGCGCCTTGAATAAATTTGAATCTTTGTCCACATGGCACGTCCGGTATCCGCATTCCGGTCTTCAGTGAGCTTCCGGTGGCAATCTTGGTCGGGTTTCTGGTTCTGCTGTTGAACTACTGGCTGTTATCCGGTTTCACCTATGTCTAACCGGTATACTCAATTAAGTTGAGTCCAATCACCAAACTGTTAATCTGAATTCTTTAAGTTCACGATTTATAACAATTTCCTCCTTTTTGGTGATTACCAAAACTTAATGAAGCAGAAAGGTATTTGAGTTTTTATACATAACCTGCCAGTATATTACAACCGTTTAGCTAGCCTATCTATTCTTCTAGACTTGGCCAGTTTTTCAATCCCCTTGTTTGAATGGTTGTTGGCCTTATGCGGTCTGTCCGGTCTGATCTGGCCTTCTGCTTCATCAGTACTGCTCGTTCTCTTCGGCTAGCAGTATCGTCCTTCCCCCTTTTTGACAATCACTGGTCTAGTTTTGGGAAGGTAGTCCCCGATTCGTAGGGGACATTTGTCGTTGTGCAGAAGAGACATCACACTCGGCTCTTCTCTTCTCGTCAAGTCCAATGAATCCGGTAGGAGCGAAAACATACTGCCTGGCCAATTTCGTCCAGTTTGGCTGTCAATTCCTTCTCAACCGCTCTTCTACTACCAGCGCAGTTCTTGGTGGCTCAGACACTCCACCAGAAGGTCGTGCTTCTGCAAGGTTGGGGATCCATTTGCAGAAGCTCTCACAAGGACTAGGGAGTCCTTTGTCGCCCTGCTCTGCCTTGGCTAGGGCTTCTTTCGAGAGTCTGGAGCACCTTCTTCTTTGCGCCATCCATGACTTCCATCCCAGAGACAGACCTTCTTGTCTTCATCTTCTCTTTTAAGTTATTGCTGGTCTAAAAGATCTTCTTCATGCCTTCGTGTGGTAGCCCAAGTCTTGACATACCCTCTCGGGTCGGTTTCCTATTTGTGTCGAGCCATCGGTGCAGGTTTTGAGTGCTCTAAGAGAAAGTGATCGAATTTTTGGCTAGTGATTGTGAGGCTTTATCTGAGTGTGGGTTTGGGATTTTGGGGACTTAGACGATTTTTGAGGCTGATGGGATTTGAGTGAGAAGACGAGGTCCTTAAATCCTTTGGAAATCTTATCGGGTTGTGTCACGGGTTTACAGTACCCAGTCTAACTTTTTCTTCGCAGTCAATGCCTCAGAGCTTTATGTCTTGTCCGATGTCAGAGATTCTTTGGCGACATGACAATTCACGTATTCAGATAAGTCTGCAGACCCAAAGCCAGCTTACCTAATACATGTTAGGAGTAACATGCAATGTTTGCATTATGAAGTGCATTAATTGAGACATATTTGGTCTTAACCAGCCGGTATGAGGTATATGTATATGCACTGTTTTAAAAACAATTCCCGATTTCAGAAGGACTCTGGTCTCTGGCCTTGAAAGCTCTACTTAAAACGATATAAAAGATATATGTTTAAGTTTCTCAGTGTATACTAGCTGATGTCAGTTTTGGCTGAAACCGACTGGGATGAGTGTATAGGCTGGTATTATGAAAAAATGACTGATTTTTGAGAGAATTTGCACTGAAATCATCATAATGCAACATTTGTGTAAAGTCTAGGTAACTCATCATATCAATTAATTTGATATAACATTGTTCCCCCTGACTTCGTGCCAGGACTTTAAGATAAATCTCACAGTCCTAAAGCATTTCGAAAGTAGGTAAACTTAGCTTCGGGGAGTGGTTTCGCAAAAATGTCTGCCACTTGCCGGTCTGTTGAGATGTGCTCCAGTCTGATTTCCTTCCTAAGCACGTGATATCTGATGAATTTGTCTGATTTCTATGTGCTTCGTCCTGGAATGGAAAACCGGATTCTGCGTGGTTGCGATGGCACTTGTATTGTCACAGAAGGTCGGCGTGCCTGACCCCTTTATGCCATAATCCGCCAGTTGATGCTGGATCCATAGGATCTGTGAGCAACAACTTCCAGCTGCTATGTACTTCACTTCGGCTGTTGAGGTTGAAATGGAGGTTTGCTTCTTGCTAAACCAGGAGATGAGCCGGTCACCAAGGAACTGGCATGTTCCGGTGGTGCTTCTCCGGCCTATCTTGCAACCTGCATAGTCTGCATCATAAATCCATGTAAGGATAAACTGGAATCCTTAGGATACCATAGGCCAACGTTGATTGTCCCCTTCAGGTACTTCAGTATCTTTTTGGCTGCAGTGTAGTGGCTCTCCTTGGGGTCGGACTGGAATCTTGCGCAAAGACCGACACTGTACATAATGTTGGTCTGCTAGCTGTTAGGTATAGCAGTGATCCTATAAGTCCCCGGTATTTGGTCACATCCACCGCTATTCCCCGTTCGTCCTTTTCTAGCTTGATTGATACACGCATTGGGGTGGATGCTTCTGAGCAGTTCTCCATACAGAACCTCTTCAATAGCTCCTTTGTGTATTGCGCATGGTTGATGAAGGTTTCGGATTCTGCTACTGCACCTGAAGTCCTAGAAAGAACGACAGTTCGCCCATCATACTCATCTCGAACTGGTCTTGCATCAGCTTGGAGAACCTTTTGCACAACTTCGGATTGGTTGAATCGAAGATGATATCATCCACATAGATCTGTACGATAAGTAAATCTTCCCCCTTTGTGTACCGAAACAGTGTTTTGTCCAGACTGCTAATGGAGAACTCATTGTCCGTTAGAAATTTAGATAGAGTCTCGTACCGGCTCTTGGTGCCTGCTTGAGCCCATAGAGAGCTTTCTTCAACCGGTACACGTGGTCTGGGAACTCGTGGATGGTGAAACATGGAGGTTGAGCCACGTAGACTTCTTCTGAGATACTCCCATTCAAGAATGCACTCTTGACATCCATTTGATACACCTTGAAGTCTTTGAAGGCAGCGTAGGCTAAGAAGATCCTGATTGCCTCCATTCTGGCTACCGGTGCGAAGGTCTCGTCATAACCTATTCCTCTCTCTTGCCGGTATCCCTGAGCTACTAGCCTTACCTTGTTCCATATGACCTGTCCATCTTCGTTCAACTTGTTCTTGAATACCCACTTGGTTCCAATCACCGTCTAAGTGGGTCTCGGAACAAGCATCCATACGTCGCTTCTTTCAAAGTGGTTTAGCTCTTCCTGCATAGCTGCAATCCAGCCACTGCCCTTTAGTACTTTGTAATACCCGCAAAATTTAAAGCGGGATTACGATAGAAAATTTCAAGACAATTAGGGAAGAAAATATTAGGATTAAAATTCCTAAGAAATATTTATGAACAAAAAATTCCGATGAAACCGAAAATAATAATTAGGCTCGAGAATTAAATAAAATATTGCGGACCGATAAGATTAGAAAGCCCAAAAAATAAGGGTTGAGAATGGGTAAGAAAAGGCCCAAATAAATGTCCCAAATGAGTTAGGAATTAGATAAGAACAAGGTTGCTTAATAGCTAGGGAAAGCCACGTTGAAATAGCATCACCACCTTGTTAGTAAAAACCCTCAAATATACTACCCTAAACCCACGTGAACAAAAGAAAGAAAAAAAGAAGAAGTTGAGCTAAGAAAGAAGAGACGAATGAAGCAAAAAGAAACGAAGGAGGCAAAACTGATTTTCGAACCTTAGAATATCAATTCAAACAAGCTTAAGGAGTTAGGACGATATCAGGTGACGAAAGAAGCTGAAAAGAATTGTTGGCAAGCCAAAGCAGATTTTTAAACTATGAAATTAATCAAATACAGCTAAGGACGTGAGGTAGGTGGTTTTAAACCCCTACTACCCGTATTACTTTCTGCAAATGTCTTAGAATTCGGATGAAAGGTCATCTGAGTTCAAAATAGCTCATTTTATAATCTTTGGAATTTTTATGAAGTTTTCGATGTGCTATTATGTGATTTTCGAGCTCAATATATGAGTTCTTGATGTTAGTAATTATTCTGCTGTGTTTGGCGCTGATGCACATGTTAAGTTTTCTGGAAAAATTAGGGTTTTTATATGAATAGATGTGTTCGATGGAACAGTGAGTCGGGCGATTATAGTTTTGGGCGAGTTTACTTTCGCGGGCCGAGTTTATTTTGCGAATTGAGTGAAAAGATTTTAAAATGGATAGGAAATCGGCCGAATAGAATTTCGGGTCGCGAAAGTGTTTCGCGGGCCCAAGGGTTTTCGATGTGTGTGGGTGAAACAGGTTTTCGCGGGCCAGAGTTCGGGTTCTCGCGGGCTGAAACGTTCGCGAGTCATCAGACAGCGCCGGGCCGAATTTAAGTTTCACGGGCCGATTGATTTTCGCGGGGTGATTCATGCGAGAGAAATCGGGCGATTCGCGAACTCGAATTGGGCTTCGCAAATCGGGCGATTCGCAAAATCAGCAAAAGCTTCGCAGGATCGGGCGTTGACCCAAAAGCATTTCGCGGGTTGACAAAGTGTTTTCAAGTGGGTGCGGGCGATTTGATTTGGGCTTTGACCGATTTTGGTGTGAGTTGACCAACAGTTTTAATTTTTGGCTTTTGCCCTATTTCAGGCCCAATACTTTTAATTAAAATTATTTTTGGCCCAAATCAATTTTAAATTAGAATATTTTATGCTTTGACTAGGATTTTCAGGTCAACCCATATTTTGATATTTTAAGCTTATTGTGGGATTTAAAACGTTCGGCCTAGTTGATATTTTACGGGTCACATATATACTGTGTGCATTTCACGACATGCACTGGAAAGGTTGATAGACCGTATTTGTACGGTGATGCCTTACGTTGTCGGATGAGTTGGGTAGAGTGACCGTTATTGGTCGTCAGGGTTAGATTCGATTGGGCACCTGGTGGGAGAGGGGGTTTGCGACACCCATCTACTCGGGATTGAGCCACCCGAGGTGTATACCACCGGATATTATTGGGCTAAGGGACGGCAGACAGATGTGAGATTCCTGTCTATTCAGGTTAGCGGTACACTACTCGGGGTATTGCACCGTGGTGTAATACCGTCAGGGTTGAGTTGTGTGCGGAAGGAGCGACCCGGCACGGCCGGCATGGGCTACCGCATGGTTTATGGCGTACCTTGCCATTGCGCGCGTGGGTGCCGAGTCTAGCCGAGGGCCCTGTTATGTGTTGAGATGTGATGTAGGATCGAGCGTGCATTTTATCATATTGTGAGGATTTGGGATTGGGTTGAGTGCATGCACGCATTTCATGTTTTTACTTCCACCTGCTGGGCAATTGTGCTCAGGGTTTTATTTTTGTAGGTAAGACCGAGCCCGACACCGATGAGTGTTCGGGTGAGCTGTAGGCTGGCTGGCGGCGGTGTCTCCGTGGGCTTTTGAGGGCGGCGCAATACATGGAACGCGACCTGTTGAGAGGCGTAGGATAGTCGGGTTTGGATTTTTGGGGCTCCGGCCCGATGTAGTTATATGACGGTTTTTGTACACCCGACTTTTAGTTTATATATGTATATTATTCCTTAAAAAGTTTTTGAAAAATCGGGTCCTCCGCGACTTTCGTTGCGGAAATTCGCTAAATTACTTCAATTAGGAAGTAGGGTCGCCACATGCTTCCTCAACCTTAGATGGTTGCACTTGAGAGATGAAAGCGTGAATGAAGAGATTGGGGTTTGACTGGCCCCTGGTCTTCATTAGCTCACTGCGATCACCGATGATCAGCCTTCTTGGATGATTCAGCTTGGTCCGGTTCCATTTGATTGATTCCCCCTTAGTTTGATCTTCCTCCTGAGGGGTGACCGGTTCTACTGATTCTGTTAGTCCTTCTGGTACCAGTTCAGTCTGTGTCTCTTCTTCAAATGCAGGCTGATTCTGTTGAACTGGTACTTCTCCCGGTATTTGTTCGTTGGTGGCTCTGGTTTCATCAGCTTCTGGTTGGCCTGACTCTTTAGGTGTGCATACCGGTTTGTCATCCTCATTGGAGTCGTCCAGATTTTGAATTTCCGGTTGATTGCTTAGCCGGTTGATGTTCTGCGGGGTGTTATTCTCAGATTGAGATTCTTCGAACACCACGTACGGAGATTCTTCTATGCTCAGGCTTTTGCAGTTGAACACCCGGTATGCTCTGGTGATTGCTGAATATCTCAATAAGAAACCCTTGTCAGCCCGGTTGTCGAAGGTGATTAAACAGTTTTGGTGATTGTCCAAAGTTGACTGAGTATACCGATAAACAAAGACCCAAGACCGGACACCAGTCAGCAGTTCATAAGTGCACCAGAAACCGGATGTAAACTGTCAAGACCGGAGTGCAGATACCGAACCGTGCCACGTGGACGAAGATTCAAAGGTATTCAGGGCGGGATGTTGAAGACCTCTGATAAAGCATTTAATGCAAGGCTGCCACGAAAAAGCCAAGCTGAAGTCAAGCTAAGCTAAAAGAGGAAAAGCAAATGGCACAGTGCAAATTGCTATAAAAACCGGACAGTACCCGAATTGGGTAAATAACATTTAATGCACTGTCCGGTACAAGGAGCTATCTCACAACGGCTCCCTTCATCAAGCTCAACTATAAAAGGGAAAGAAGCCTGATGAAGACTCTGTGTGTGAAAACCAACTTTAATAAGGCAAAAAATTGTTAAGCTGTTAAGCGAGTTATTTGATGTAGTCCTCACACTACATAGACCAATTTCGATTAGGAAGTGAGTTGTTTCCAAGGGACTTTAACAAGCTCTTCAAGTAGGTGAATTGTATTATACGACTGCCTAGGTGATTCATTAGATTAATGCTGAGGGCAGCTGGGTAGGTTGTACTTAGTGTATAACTGAAGATCTAGAGAACCTTCCTTGCGAGGAAGAAGGGGAGACGTAGGAGAGTTAACTCCGAACTTCCAGAAACAAACCAGCGTCCTTTCACACACACAAACATATCACGTTCATCATCAGTCTTGGTCCAAAACCGACTGATCCGCTTCCGCACGTTATAGTTAGAAAAATATCAAGTACCGGTATTGACCCTAACCAGTTAAGTACCGAAAAAGAAACAAGCGTTTATTCACCCCCTCTAAACGCGTTAACCGATCCTAACAAGTGGTAACAGAGCGGGTCACTTGATATTTTTCGTACTAACCATGACTTTATCCGACCAGCTTCTTATGTTTAGCAGGAAAAACTTCATTGAATGGAAGATAAGGTTAACGACTCATCTCTATGCGCAAGATGATGAGATGGTCGATGTGATAGAAACCGGGCCGTTCATATTCAACAATGTAAATGTACGACACGCCGCACATCCTAATGAACCACTGGAAGCTCCCAAGGAAAGACACAAGCTGTCAACGCTAGAAAGACGAAAGACAAATCTCGACAATATTGCCAAAAACATCATATTCAAAACTTTAGACAAAGAAATGTTCAGACAAGTCATGACTTGTAAGAATGCAAAGGAAGTGTGGACCAAATTATGCCAAATCGGATAAAACTCAGAAGCTTACGAGATCAAGTCTCAGACAAGACTGGAGGAAAATATACCAGCTCAACCAGCAAAAACACTGGGAGCAGCAGCACCTTCCAAAACGCCACAAGGTAAACTGGATGGAAAAGATGAAAACACTGACACTGGCTTTAACTGTGACATGACTGGACATTACAACACTGCTTGCCCCAAATTTTAGACGGAATGGTCCAAAGGCAGAAGGAAACCAAGTGCACCCCTAGCCAAAAAGGGTTTCCGCAGATGGGATGATACAGACTCAAAGAATCTAGCTCAGAAGACGAACTGAGCAGACATGAAAATGAGAAAGAACTTGTTTGCCTGGTGGAGATTAGTCAGACCCAGAACACAAGTTCACCTATGAAGAAATATTGGAAGCTCTTCAGAACATGGCTGATGAATACTGAAAACTGAACGAAAAGCTGAAGGCTGCTGAAAAGGGAAAGGCTCCGGTACAAGAAGATACCGGATCCCTGATTGAAAGAATCACACAGCTGGAGGAAGAAAACAACAGACTAAGAGAAATCACCGAGCTAAAGAACTAGGAGATTCAAAAGCTGTCTACAACAGTCCAGTCCTCGACAAAATCGTCCAAGACGCTTTATTGTCTCCAAGAAACAATGAAGGACACTAATGATCGACCAGGTCTAGGATACAATGAACAGACCAACACTAAAGAGGCGACGACATCCTATCAACCGACTACCTCACGGGTAATTAACTTTGTTCGTTCCTCTGATATTAACCCAGTTCCCGTATCCTCTATGAACAGGTCCAAGAGAACTGGACTGAGCAGCTTCAAGTCCCCGATCCCAAGTGAGAACACATTACCTCAAGTGATAAGGAGGAATACCGCTATGAATGAGATCTCACAAAAGGGAAGACCTCATCAACTAAAGAGGAATAATATGAATGACATTCCACGAAGAGGAAGAGCTCAACAACTAAGAGGGAATACCAGTATGAATAACGACCTACGAAAGGGAAGACCTCAACAACCTAGGGGGAATGATTACAACTCAAGACCGGAAAAACGAGATAACAGAAGATCTAGATACCGGTCTCAATATAGGAAAAATAAATGCAAATATCTTATTGATCCTGTTACTGGTAGACAAGTTAGGGTTATCCAAATCTGGATACCTAAGAGTCTAATCCCAAACCGGACCCAAGTTTACATGGGTACCAAAGACTTTGGTTGTTCTTGCAGGAATACTTGCAGGAATCCAACCAGACCAACTGATTTCTAAGACAGCAGATGCTGTCGGCGCATGACCAAGGAGAGAAGATCTCTCACGGGTATTAAACCATGTGCCAAGATTTCATTACTTTTGGGGATAGCGACCAAGGTAAAATCATAAGATATGAAGACAATCCTAAATTGTCTTGCTCAAAGCTGAGACATAGCTACACTAACTGGACGAGCAATTGACAATACCAACACTCTAAACTGGAATAAGCAAATGCTTACACTCCAACGTGTTTGGTAACTTGTGAGCTCAAGAGGTGGCTATGAGCACAAAAGATTGAATCATCTAAAAATTGAAAATGGACTAATTCCGTCTATAACCCATCGACACTAGCATGCTAGAGTTAAATTAAACTTTCAACCAGTCTCAGTAACAGGTTTAGGGTGAAGTAGACAGAGACTGAATTTTGCAACTAATATCACTTTCTAAGAACCATGGAATACTCCATGAGTTATATTCTGTCAGGTCAATTCAGCAAGCGAAGGAGCTGAGAAAACAAACCGGACGCTCATAGAAGCAGCCAGAATTACGCTAGCAAATACACATCTGAAGAATTCTGGGAAAAAGTCATTACCGATCACTACACCCAGAACCTGTCACTAGCTTGCAAAAAGGCAGAAAAGACTACACTACGAGATCTGAGGTGGAAACGATTCAGATACTTCAGGATGTCTAGAAGGAGACCATACAGGATAACCAATTGCAAAAGAATTTGGTATAAAAATCACCATAAGTAAGGAACTGCAGCGACCCTAGCCATCGCCACCATTTCTAACGTCATCCTAAGTGCCTAACGGCGTATCTAAAGGAAGGAACTGCGGAAATGCGTATGAAATTTTTCATTTTTTGTTTACATGACGAAACTTTGTCCAATACATGCCAAAAGAATGCTTCCGCGTCAAAAGAAATTCTTCGAGTTCTAATTACACACTAAACCTAGTTTGTAATTAGTCGGGTCGGTTCGTTTCTATACATGACAATAGAATTATATGAATTCCTAAATTCATACGAATCCTAATTACACAAGATGTGTATACATGCACAGCAAAAGAATCCCTATGCGCCCGGCCTCACAGGTCGTCATCCATACACACACGTCCACCCCAAAAGACGCTCGGAAGCTTCAAAAGATAGGCCTTGCTAGCTAGGCGATCACGTACCGTGGTCGTATGTACCTACAACACATAACATAAAAAAATGAGCCACCGAGGCTCAGTAAGCCGAAATCATGCATGTATGCACGTGTCCCTTCCCCGCAAAGGCAATCCACGCCAATGCGTAAACCACTACGCAAAGGCGATCCGCGCCGATGCTCGTCATACTCGTACTAACATCACTCAAGGCCCTCGGCTAATCTCACTATGCACTACAATGAGCTCACGTCCATCAAGGACAATACGACAGCGGTCCACGCCGGATGGCCCTAGGTCGCCATATGTGCCTGGCCGTCCCCGACTATCCGGCGGTCGCTCACGCTGGTAGCCCACGCTGAGGTTGCCTACACCAGGGTTCCACCCTGTGTCGCTTATACCCTCAGGTCGCACCCTCCAGGTCGCTCCCTACCGCCACGGGCATTGCCCAATCATATCATAAACATATATATACGGCCCTTTCGCCGAGGGACATTGCCCTAATATATTTCATTACATGTAAAATAATAATAATATATGTATACGGCCCTTTCGCCAACGGGTCTCCGCCCTAGTATATTTCATTGCATATACAATAATAGTAATATATGTATACGGCCCTTTCGCCAACGTGTTTCCGCCCTAATATTTTTCATTGCATATACAATAATAGTAATATATGTATACGGCCCTTTCGCCAACGGGTCTCCGCCCTAATATATTTCATTGCATATACAATAATAGTAATTATGTATATGGCCCTTTCGCCAACGGGTCTCCGTCCTAATATATTTCATATACATATACATTTTTATATAATATTACGACGACGCTAAACGCCGCCCTAGTAGCATAGTGGACAGCCCTTGACTCAACTGCGAGTCGACAACACATTCCCATATCGGCAATGTATCCATCGCCTTCAAGCGATACATCATATATATGCATACTCGACTCATACAACCCTCCCGCATATGACCGTGTATGCAAGTGAGTATGAAATGCAAACTAACTTTAAACATGCTTACCGCATGAAAACGTATCAGTTAAGTAACGTAAACCTGAAATCACAGAGGCACGTAGTCACATAAAGCAGGTACACGCAAACAGGTTATGTGTTGTAGTTGGATTTCTACTTACCTGGCGTCCGTAGACTAACTGCTACCTGACCCGGCGAATTCCCTAAGTCCAACCTTAGGCATAAAATATGAAGGTTAGTACCTCAATTAATACTTAGGTGTCGCTATGTTATAGCTACTATCATTTCTAAGGATTATTTAATTGGAAAGAGTTCGCAAAATATTTTTCCTAAGTTATAAACACGTTCTAAGAATTCTAGTTGAATTCATGAAGTCTAGCTAAGTTTCGCTAAGTATGGTTCGCGAATTGGCTTTTAAATTATTATGGGGTTCGCTACTCGATCGGATTCGGGAAAGGTGATGGGTTCGTGAAACAAGACCCGCGATGTTGCTTAGTTCGCCAACGCCGATCATCCCGTGAACTTTAGCTAACATGGGTTAAGTATAGTACGCGAATTATCTCAGAGTTCCTGATTGGATTCGCAAAGTTTGCTTGATTCGCGAAGTGTATGAATTCGCGAAGCATGTCGAGTTCGCAAAGTTGCTCGGCCCGTGAAAATGGAGGAGTTCGCGAAATAGGGTTTGCATGGGTTAGCAAACCTCGTTGGGCTCGCGAAACTTTCGGTTAGCAAAGTGGGTTCGCGGCTTGTGTGGACTCGCAAAACATCTTCAATTCGCCAAAGGCTTGTCGCATGGGATTCGCGAAGCATTGAGCCCGTGAAATCCTTGATTCGCAAACGTTTGCATGGGTTCGTTAAATTCGATCGGCCCGCAAAACGTGTGAGTTCGCCAACTAGATGCGACCCGCGAAATTTTGCATGGTCCGCGAACTTGATGAGTTCGCAATCCTCCCGTTGCCAACTTTCTTGTCCCGCAAAATCCCGAATTCGCAAAAGAGGTTAGCCACGTAGAGTTCGCCAAATTCAGTTCGCGGCTTGTATGAGTTCGCAGAACACAACTCGCAAACCTTCAATTCACCAAGCTTCAACGGGTTCGCGAAAGCTAAGGATTCGCCAAGTGAATTCGCAAAACCCTGGACTCGCAAAATAGGGTTTGCGGCTTCATGGACCCGCGAAGCTTGTTGAGTTCGTACTCCCAAACAAGTTCGCCAATCTCTTCCCTTAATTCGCAAAGTACGTTTTTGCGCCTTCACTTCGCATAAGCACCTCCCAATTCGCAGAGTAGCCGATCTTCAATTTGCGAAATTTATTTGCAAAGTGCTTGAGTTCGCCAAGTTAGCTAAGATCGTGATTTTCTCGTTTCGCTGTCAATTCGCGAACCTCACGTTTTACGGCCTCAAACAGTTTTAATACCTAAGGCTCTTGAGAGTTTCGATCAATAAGGTAAATTTCCAAGAACCATATGAATATCACATGATTTTTGTACCCTCCCTAACCCTCCAGAATTTATTCATATAATCCTTAATTACGCACATACCTAAATATGCTCACATTAAATCTCAAGAAAGTAGCTATGATCTTTACGAATTACTAACCATCCATGGAAGGGCTTTAATTTGTGAACACCCTCAATATTTGAGCTCCATAAGAATTAAAGCTTGCATCAAAGCATCATCTTTTATGTCCCTTAATCTTCGACTCATAAACACTTTATAGTTTGTGAAATTATCAAACCTTAAGATCTAACACGTCCCTTTTCCAAGAACATGTTGGAGACCATATAGGCTTTAAAATCCCCAAAACCGAATGAGTTTATGTGTATAATTTTGATTAGGCTTTTTCGTGTGTTAAGATCCTAAGCACGCTAACTTCGAACTAATAACTTATCTTACAAGCTAAAAATCATAAATTACTTGAATTTTCATACCTTCTTCAAGTTTAGTCTCGATGCTCCCCTTCTTCTATCTTCTCTCGTGCTTTAAGTGTGAAAAAAGGAATTGTGATTTAAAAATATCTTAAAGTATTGAGCCATGGGTTATCGGCATAGGGTGGCGTGAATCCCCCATGTCTTAAGGAGCTTTGTCTCCAAGATATTTGTTAGGTGTTTTGGGCCAATATTCAATTTCTTCTTGGGCCTAGGTTTACATTTAAACTAGCCCAATTGCATTCTAGTCCAAGTCTTTCTTCCAAAATATCTCCAAGATTTTTATTTAAGGACTTGGGCCGATATTAGGGTTCTATTCTGGGCCTAACTTTTAGCTTCTTGGACCATCTATATTATATTTGGACTAAACCTATAAATTATTTTTGGGCTTAAGTTTGGGCTCCATCCTAGTTCAATTGCAACTATAGCCCAATTTTTATTATTAACTCAATTTCCATAATCCTAATTTCGAAAATTCCTAATTAAATTGGAAGTCACATGGCACAATTTAAATGCACCAATTTCCGCCAAATAAAGTTAAGCACGCATTAACATGCAATTTCACATAACTCACACGAGCACAGAGTAATTGCACGAAATGCACATAATTGCATTCAACATTTATGCAAATTTATTGGCCTCTATTTGCCACGAGGACCCGGGTGCTACAGGAACCCTGGTGTGAGAGCTTAAGCCGGCTTGGCAATCAACTGGAGATCCAAATGAGGAGATAGCGCAGGAAGAATCCAGCTAAGGAAAGTTTTGATAATCAACGAAGAGATATCAGTAGACTATCGGATGAAGGGACAAGCTAAGGGGGAATCCATCAGATGAAACTGGGCTAACACTAACTACCACAAGAAACTCATCATTAGAGATTCCAGTATAGAATAAAGACCAAGCGTCAGTTAACATGCTTGATCATACCGTTGTCTCAGTCACGGTCATCAAGGACTAAGACCCTAAGGGGACAACTGGATGAAGACCATACGGTAACGGGTGTTCAATAACAATGCGAAATTGGTCACTCGAGGATATCTGGTGATGGAAGGAACTGAATGCGAAATCGTCACATCAGACTCGAAACTTAAAGTCATTTGGATTATACTCAGCACATGAGGACTTCAAATAGAAATTTGGAGAAGGTTGATATGGACAACTGCTCAGAGACTAGCTCAAATAAGCACACCAAATATGAAGATGAAGAGGGCGTGGCTAACACAACTCAATACCGGAGGGACATATGATTATCATATCTAATGGCCAACAGACCGGATATCATATACAATATCGATCTATGTGGAAGGCTTCAGTCAAACTCCGAAAGTTATACCAATGGCGACCACGATGATTCCAGGGTTGATCAAAGAATCACCAGTACATACAAGTATGTCGATGACCGGATCCGGTATTCAAATCAAACCAAATCGAGACCAAGTTGACCTACGGTTAATCAAGCTGACAAGAAGCAAACCGACTTGACCGGAGTACCAACTAACATGGATCAGACATGACAAATCTTCAGCAACTACAATCACAATACCTGTCTTGTGATTAAGAAAGCAAGACTTAGAGATACTTCAACAAACCGAGAAGTGACAGACACACGAAACCGCTCTTCAAAGCTAAGTCTATCTCCTTTCAGAGTGCTTTAGGACTATTAGAAGTAACTTAGAATCCTAGCATGAAGTCAGGAGGAACGATGTCTAAGGAAGTTTTATGAGGGCTCATGTCGTCTTTGTGCCACGGCGTTATTACCTACTAGTTTACATCTGAAACTGGGACTACTCTTTACACAATGAACACATACTACTCATACGGACGAGTTATCTTAATATGTGTTTAGTCATGTCTTCAAAGAATCTCTGACGACGGACAAGACGTAAAGTCTGAAGCTCTGACTAAAGAAGATAACAATAGTATGGGTTACTGTGCACCCGTGACACAACACGACAGGATTCTTCATGTATTGAAGGACCTCGCCCTTCTTCTTAAAGCTCATCAACTCAAATGTCACTCAGCTTACCATGACCATGGAATTCTCTCAACCCCTCATCAGAAAGAGACTCACAACCAGAAAAAGCCTTAAAATTACCAGCCGAAATCCGGTTTTCTCTATTACGAATCATCTCAAACCTATAGAGAAGATCTTACACAAGGAGAAAATTGACCCAGTTGGGTATAACTAGACCTTTTGTCGATCCAACAAAGACGTAAAAATGCTGTTTCAGACCAGCAAGAATTCTAAAGCAATCCGATGGCACAGAAGGCTAGGTCATGGAAGCTTCTCTGTGGACTGGGTCGGAAAGAAAGTAAGTGACCCAGCCTCCAACTTCCTCCGTGGAGCACTTGCCGAAAAGAAGATGCCACGGGCAGGGCAGGCCATACTGGCACTACAAGGACCCAAAGTAGAAGATGGCGCCCATCCCAGTTTCTTGGTGGAGAAAAGGCTGAGAACCCGCCAAGAAATGGCACTGAAGCAGAAGAGTGGTTGCCGGCAATTGAATGCCATGCCAGACGGTATCCCTCTTCTCCTATCAGTTTCGTTGCGCTCGCCGACGAGAAAACAACCGTAAGGTTGATTCCCTGCGCAACGGTATCCCTCCTTCCCAATCTGGACACCTGATTGTCAAAAAGGGGGAATAGTAGTGCTGCTAGTTGAGAAGAAAGGGCAGCACTAACGAAGCAGTAGGTCAGTACTGCTAGCCGAAGAGAAAGAGCAGTACAGATGTGATAGAAACCGGACGTACCAGACATACCGGATTGTACCTTGATTTATACCGGTTTCTGCCAAATTGCTGCTGCCTCTCGGAACAGGTCTCACTGAAGATCGAAGAACTGGCGTAATAAAATAGGCTAACAACGGTTGTAATAGACTGGTAGCCTATGTATCAAATCCCGTTGATATAATAAATACCTTTCTGCTTCCTTGAGTTTTGACAATCACCAAAAAGGGGGAAATTGTTAGAAATCGTGAATCAAAGAATTCAGATTAAACAGTTTTGGTGATTGTCCAAACTTGACTGAGTATACTGGATAAACAAAGACTCAAGACCGGACACCAGTCAGCAGTTCATAAGTGCACCAGAAATCGGATGTAAACTGTCAAGACCAGAGTGCAGATATCGGACTTGCCACATGGACGAAGATTCAAAATTCAGGGCGGGATGTTGAAGACCTCTGATAAAACATTTAATGCAAGGCTGCCAGGAAAAAGCCAAGCTGAAGTCAAGCCAAGCTAAAAGAGGAAAACCAAATGGCACAGTGCAAATTGCTATAAAACCGGACAGTACCCGAATTGGGTAAATAACATTTAATGCACTGTGCGGTACAAGGAGCTATCTCACAACGGCTCCCTTCATCAAGCTCAACTATAAAAGGGAAAGAGGCATGATGAAGGCTTTGTGTGTGAAAACCAACTTTAATAAGGCGAAAAATTGTTAAGCTGTTAAGCGAGTTATTTGACGTAGTCCTCACTCTACATAGACCAATTTTGGTTAGGAAGTGAGTTGTTCCCAAGGGACTTTAACAAGCTCTTGAAGTAGGTGGATTGTATTATACGACTGGCCAGGTGATTCATTAGATTAAAGCTGAGGGCAGCTGGGTAGATTGTACTTAGTGTATAACTGAAGATCTAGTGAACCTTACTTGCGAGAAAGAAGGGGAGACGTGGGAGAGTTAACGCCGAACTTCCAGAAACAAACCGGCGTCCCTTCACATACACAAATATATCACGTTCATCATCAGTCTTGGTCCAAAACCGACTGATCCGCTTCCGCACGTTATAGTTAGAAAAATATCAAGTACCGGTATTGACCCTAACCGGTTAAGTACCGAAAAAGAGACAAGCGTTTATTCACCCCCCCTCTAAATGCGTTAACTGATCCTAACAGGAACTCAGTTCCTCGATCACTCTAATCATTTTTACCTTAAGGTTCTTTTCATTTTGAATTCTTTTGAAGAATTTTATTAGTTCAATCGGGGTTTGATCTTTAGTTTTGAGAAAGATTACCCAAGTAAACCTAGAGTAATCATCTACAACAACTAGTGTGACCTAGTTCACCCTAAACTGGTTACCGAAACTGGACCAAACAAATCCATATGTAATAGAACTAGACACTGGTCTAACAGCATGTTTACTTTACTTTTAAAGGTTAATCTTATCTGTTTACCTAGTTGGCATGCTGAACAGATTTTATCTTTAACGTATGTTAGTTTCGGTAAGCCTCTAACTAGATTGTTTCTACTTAAGGTTGAAATGGTCTTAAAGTTTAGATGGTTTAATCTTTTATGCCAAAGCCAACCTCTGGACTCAACGGCTACCAAACACGTTGGAGTATGAGCAGTCTCCTCATTCCAGTTAATTGTGTAGGTGCCATCGGTTCTTCGTCCAGTCAGTACAGTTTTCCCTCCTTTGTTTTTAACAAGGCATTTATCATGTTTAAAACCGACGTCATATCCGGTATCACTTAGTTGACAACACTAGTATTATAGTGTAGGTTTTTAACTAAGTATACATTTCTGAGGGTTAAGTTACCATAGGTAATCTTACCCTTACCTACGTCTCACCTTTGCCGTTATCTCCAAAGGTGATGGTCATCTTTGCACATGTTTTGATGTTCGTGAGAAGTCTTCTTTCTCCGGTCATGTGCCGACAGCAACCGCTGTCTAGAAACCAGCTGGACCGATTGAGCTCCTGCAAATATTCCTGCAAGAACAGATAGATTCTTTGGTACCCATATAAACTTGGGTCCAGTTAGAAATTAGATTCTTAGGGATCCAGACTTGGATGACCCTAACATATCTATCGGTATTCGGGTCGATTAAGCTTTTGCAGTTTTTATTATCATTGTTTTTATTATGTGATCGGTACTTTGGATCTCTGTATCTTCGGGGCTCCGGTCTTGATCTAGTATTATTCATTTATATGATGGGGATTCCCCCTTGGTTGTTGGGGTTTTTTTCTTCTCTGTGGGACATTATTATAGTTACTTTGCATTTTAGTAATATTCCCCCTTACTAGTTGCGGTATTTCTTTTTGTGAGGGACGGGTGTTTATTTAGATATCACAGTCCAGCCCTTCTCGAGTTGTTTTCCAAAGGAACTGAACTAGGTTATATTCAGAGGGGTGAACGAATTTTATTACCTTTGTCGAGGCAGGCGGTTGGTATGATGTTGACGCCTCCTCAATGTTTGTCTGCTCTTTGTAACCAAGACCGGTCCGATTAGTGGTGTCCCTTGAAGGCAGTTGAGCGTCTTAGACGTTTTTGTCCATGACTGGACTATCGTAGACAGCTTCTGGTTCTCTGAGGCCTTCTGCTTGGTGGCCTCCTTTAACCTGTTGTTTTCATCCTCTAGTTGAGTAATTCTCTCAACTAGGGATCCGACATCCTCTTATACTGGTGTCTTGCCTTTTTCCGCTATCTTGAGCTTTTCGTAAAGCTTTCGGTACTCATCGGCCATGTCCTGAAGAGCATCCATTAGCTCTTCATAGCTAAACTCAGGGACTGACTAGTCATCCTCCTGAGATTGATCCGCCATTAAGCATGCTAGCTCTTCTCCGCTCTCATGCTCACTCAGCTCCTCTTCTGAGCTTGATTCCTCCGAATCAGTATCATTCGACTTGGGCTTGTTTTTCCCGGCCATTAGTGCACGGAACTTCCTCTTGATCGATTCCTTTTCCTTTTTAAGGGCAGTCCGCGATGAAGTGCCCTTTCCTGCCACAATTAAAGCACATATTAGAATCTTCATCTTTGTTAGCATGCTTACCTCATGACGTTTTGTTCGGAGTTCCCTTCATGATCCTTCCGAACTTTATGATGAAGAAGGCCATCGCCTCTTCGCTCATCTCCTTAGCGTCCTTTTAGGTAGATGTTTCTGCCACAGCCAAGGCCTTGACCTGTTGGACCGGTGCCGTTTCCTCTAGTCTCATCTGGAGTTCGAACTCATAGGCCTTCAAATCTGCAAAAAAGATCATGCAGCATTAGTTTGCTCAAATCTTTCGACTCTCGCATGGCCATGGTTTTGACATCTCATTTGCGTGGGAGTGCTTTCATGACTATGATAGCCATGTCCCTATTCTCGAGCTATCTGCCCAGCGTCGAGAGGTCGTTGATGAGAGAGCAGAACTGCTCCTCGAAGTTTGCCATGGTTTCCCCTGGCTTCATCCTTATGGTGTCGTATTTCTGGGTGGCAACAACGAGCTTGTTTTCTTTTGTCTGCTCATTTCCTTCACAGATCTGGCAAAGTTTGGCCCACACCTCCTTCGCGGTTGAGCACATCATAACTTGCCTGAAGATACCCATTTCCACGGTTTTGAACAAGGTATCTTTGGCAATGTTGTCGAGGTTTGCCTTCCTCTTTTCTTCTGTCATCAGCTCGCTCCTTTCTTTTGGAATTTCTTGTGGCTCGTTGTGATGGGCGGCATGACGTGGGTTTGTTTACTTAAACACGAAGGGTCCCGTGTTTATCACATCGAACATCTCGTCGTCTGGTGCGCAGAGATGGGTCATTATCCTAATCTTCCATTCAAGGAAGTTTTCCCTACTAAACATAGGCAACTTACTAGAAGAAGTCATGGTTAAAATATGGTGAATATCAAGCAAACCCGCTCTGATACCATTTGTTAGGATCGGTTAACGTATTTAGAGGGGGTGAATAAAGACTCGCTCTTTTTCGGTTCTTAACCGGCTAAGGTTAGATACCGGTGCTTGATATACTAAGTGCGACTTGTGCGGAAGTGAAACCGGTCAGTTGTGAACTGAAACCGGATGCTCGATGTGATGTGTGCGTGTGATTGTTTACGAAGGACACAGAGATTTGTCATGGAAGTTCGGAGCAAAATCTCCTACGTCTCCCCCTTTCCCGCAAGAAAGGCATTTGATAAGGAACCCCGATCTATTTCACCTGAGACCCCGAATCCCAAAGTCGCATAGCCTCGGTCGCCACGTAGAGTACACTTGATGGATTGAAAGACGCCACGAACGGATGTGTAAAGCCGTACGATAAGTCTCAGATCTATTCTCGCAACGCACTGCTTTTGTAAGAGATAGACGATGTTCGAACGTCGAACGAAAGCGTAACAAAGACTCAAAGAGATTAAATAATGAAACTTAAAAATATATATATCAAAGTTGGTTTTCTCTAATGAGAAACAAAACCTATTTATACTAGTAGGCTATAGCTAAATATAGAAATAAATAACAAACTAATAGATATTTAAGCAAAAATCTAGGAGAATCTTACTAAATAAATATCTAATTAGTTTGAATATAAAATCTTGCAAATCTTGTTTAGATCTGGTCCAAGGACGAAAATTGCATTTTGGTACTTCAATATTTCGCTAATTGCACTTTAGACCCTGAATTTCCCAAACTTGCCATTTCTGCCCGATCAAATTCTTGAAAATTATCTTCTGATCCTTTTTATTCTGAGTTGCTATGGGCATGCTCTTCTCTTCTTCTTTAGTATGAGCGTGTTAAATCTTTCCTTGAACTTCTTTGCTCGAAATCTTATTACGGGCCCGATCGGTTTGAATCTTCAACTTAGCTTGCTTATTATTGGACTCGTTCATATCATCCCCTTCGTCTTGAAAAGGATTTGTCCTCAAATCATCACCCTTTCACATTAATTCTGAAATTTGTCTCTGCAACTCCTTTGTCTCCTTGGAGTTGGTTCGGTAGGCTGGACGATTCGGTAGTGCTGCTCCAGGCATAAAGTCAATCTGCTGCTCTATTCCCTTAATAGGGGGTAACCCAATAGGCATGTCTTGAATGAGCACGTCGTTGAATTCATTGCTCATCCTCGCCAATATAATACGCTTGTCCTTAAACTTATCTTTTCCACTCCCCTTGACATTGCCCTCGTTATTTTCACGCTCTGATTTTACCTCAGTGGATCTCTCAACATCTCTCGTTTCTTTTTCTCGCTTTAGTTGCTCAAGTCTCTCTTTTTCTTTTTGCAACTAAATTTGATCTTCATAAATTTGACTTGGTGTAAGAGGCCTGAGAGTGCAGGTGCGGTTGTTGTGCCGTAGGGTATACTTATTTGCGTGGCTGTCGTGTGTTACCCTCCGATCGAACTGCCACGGTCGTCCCAATAGAATATGTCCAGCGTCCATCGGAACAACATCACAAAGCACAGAATCCTCGTAGTTGCCGATGCAGAATGAAATAATCACCTGCTTGTAGACTCGCATATCTCTGCCATCGTTAAACCATTGGAGTCGATATGGATGTGGGTGTTTGGTCGTTGGAAGCGCCAATCTGTTCACCAATGCCACGCTCGCTGCATTCGTGCAACTTCCTCAATCAATTATCAGACAACATACCTTATCCCCAACGTAGCTTCGCGTGTGGAAGATGTTCTCACGCTGCTCCTGGTCGTCTTGAATTGCTCGCGCATTCAAGGCACGACGAGATACCAACACAAGTTCAGTGGGTATTTCAACTTCATCCCCCAAATCGCCGCCTGTTTCTTCGAATTCGACGTCTTCTTCATCATCGGTCACTACCTCCCCTGAAGCAAGCATCGTCATAGCTCTCTTGTTCGGACATTTGCTTGCGATATGGCCGAGCCCCTGACACCTAAACCACTTGATGTCGCGATTTTTTGTCACTGGAGCATCAAACGTCTTCGGAGTACTTGTCGTTGCAATTGGCGTCGTTGAGCTCGTTGAACCACATGGCTTGGACGTTTCTCTGAATTGATTCTGCTCTCCTGCACCATTGCTCCTCTGCTGATCAAGAAGTCGTGAATTCCTCGAATTGCGCCTCGTCTTGAGCTGCCACTCTATTTTTATCACTAACTGAATCAGCTCTTTTAGTTCCACATAGTGTTGCAACTCAACTAAATCTGCAATATCTGAAATTCAGCCCTGAGAGAAATCGGGCCATCGTCGACTCACGATCCTCAACAATGTTGGCACGGATCATGGCGATCTCCATATCCCGGTAGTATTCTTCGACAGTGCGGCTGCCATGTCGTGTCGTAACCTTTGGAGTTTCTGGTATAACTCTCGATAGTAGTGAGGCGGTACATACCTTTTACGCATTATAGTCTTCATTTATTCCTATGTCTCGACCGCATGCTCACCAGCTCGCCTCGTCGTCGTCGACAATTGGTCCCACCAAACAACCGCGTAGTCAGTAAATTCAGCTGCGGCTAAGGTTACCTTTCTGCGCTCCGTGTAGTTGTGGCAGTTAAAGATGAATTGGGTCTTCGTCTCCCATTCGAGATATGCTTCTGGATCACTCTTGCCCTGGAACGTTGGGATCTTCTGTTTTATGCGTCCATTGTCATCACGATCACGTTAAGGTTGCCTCCTTTGTCGTTGATCTTGTTCGGTCCGTAAGTGGTCTTCTTTGTCAAATTCATCGTTGGCGAATAAGTGAGTTTCCTCTCTATAGTCGCGTGCTCGACGAGATCCATTGCCATTATATTGTGCGGCTGCCTAGACTTGATCTATCCGCTTGTTTATCGCTTTAAGTTGATGTTGCATCATTCGCTGCATCTGAGCGGTTATTGCTTCCACGAATAACCGATTACTTGGATTGGCGATGTCGTCGTTGTTGTTATTGTCAGATTTGAAACCGTCTGACATAGTATCTTCAATAATTTTTCTTCTTTTTTTTTCCTTTTTTTTCTTCCTTTTTTTTTTCTTCTTCTTTTTTCTTTTTTTTTTCCACTCTAACTTGCAAATATGCTCACTCGGTAGACCTTAAAATCTCTTCTTGTCTTCTTGATCGAATTCGTCCACTCGTGCTTGGCAACACATTGAAGAAAATAGATCCCGACAATCGAAACGACTTTTAAGATGCGTTGTAGCCGCTAAGAAATCCAAATAAGAATATCTGATATATATATTTCTTCGCAGATTTATTTTCCTGCAATTTACTCCCTCTTTTTTTTTGCGTGCAACATATAATTTTTTCTCTTTTTTTGTTTTCGCAGAATTTTTTCCCAGAATTTATTTTTCACATATTTTTTTTTGCAGATTTTTTTAAGAAGAATGAGAAGGAAAATAAAATATAAAGAACGAACGAAAACATCTGATTTTTTACGCAAAAAGGTTGATGTGTTGCGCCTTCTTGATTTCTTCGAACGAACTTAGATAACGAACCAAACGTGGATTAGCTCTGATACCACTTGATAAGAAACCCCGATCTATTTCACCCGAGACACCCTCCCCCAAAGTCGCACAACGTCGATCGCCACGTAGAGAACACTTGATGGATTGAACGATGCCACGAACGGATGTGTAAAGCCGTACGATAAGTTTCACATCTATTCTCACAACGCACTGCTTTTGTAAGAGATAGACGATGTTCGAACATCGAACGAAAGAGTAACAATGACTCAAAAAGAGATTCAATAATGAAACTCGAAAAAATATATCAAAGTTGGTTTTCTCTAATGAGAAACAAGACCTATTTATACCAATGTTGTAAAATTCGGTCTAGGCGACGCGCCTAGGCGCTAGTCGCAGGGCCCCATGGCAAAAAATGCATACTCGGAGGACTAATCGGAGAATCGACTAATCGGCCAATTAATCCGACTAATCAGCCAATTAGTCGGCCAATTAATTAAAAAAAATTACAATTAAAAATTTTAACTAAATAGCCCATAAAAGTAGAAACCTGCTTTTACAGCTAGCAAGCATTGTAAGCGTAACCGATGTGTGGGCTTGCGTATATATAGAATTTTGTTTCCAGCTTTCTTTAGCAAACTAATCGATGTGGGACAAGTAATGATAGCTAATACAACATTTAACTTTTAAGTTCTTCGATCTCGTCATTGCCATGCATTAACTATTTAACAAAGACTGCCTATTTATTGTAAACAAACAAATTAAAACTGAAATAAAAATATTAAAACTGAAACAAAAGATATTAAAACTGAAATACATAAACTAAAATATATAAATTGAAATATAAAAAATATACATAAACTGAACTAAAAATAAAATAACGTCATCCGACATCACTCAATGTCGTGGTTTTTATACTATTATATTTTGTTATATTGCTTAGATTGACATTATCTATTTAGAATATCTGGAAAAATTTATAATATTGGAATATTTGATATATAGATAAATAATATTAAAAATCGATATACCGATTATTTCACGCCTAGGAACCGCCTAGGCGGTCTAGGCACTACGCCCCCTCCCGGCGTCTAGCTAGTGCCTAGCGTATTTTACAACCTTTGTTTATACGAGTAGGCTATAGCTAAATAAAGAAATAAATAACAAACTAATAGATATTTAAGCAAAAATCTAGGAGAATCTTACTAAATAAATATCTAATTAGTCTGAATATAAAATCTTGCAAATCTAGTTTAGATCTGGTCCAAGGACGAAAATTTTGGTACTTCAATTTTTCGGTAATTGCACTTTAGTCCCAGAACTTCCCAAACTTGCCATTTCTGCCCGATCAAATTCTTGAAAATTATCTTCTGACCCTTTTATTCTAAGTTGCTATAAGCATGTTCGTCTCTTCTTCAAGAATCTTTAATATGAGCGTGTTAAATTTTTCCTTGAACTTCTTTGCTCGAAATCTTATTACGGGCCCGATCGGTATTTGAATCTTCAACTTAGTTTGCTTATGATTGGACTCATTCATATCACTATTACTAGAAGATTCGGTTTCTAACAACCCCCGTTGTCCTTAGCTAGACTCACGCAGTACAAACCCCCGGCTATACTCAGCTAACAAAACTACTAGACACCACTAGACAGCTTTTTACAGTACGTCTCTTTCAAGAGCTTTTTACAGTCCCTTGAGATAAACTCACTTACTAACCGAACCGGTATAGTACAGTGAGGACAACACCTAACATGATTCATTTGCTTTGAGCTTACTTTCGTTCTTGTTTTCTCGTGATAAAGTGTCGTAAGGTCTTCAGCCTGCTTCTCTTCTATTTGTAGTTGGGCTTCTTAAAGAAAATCGTTGTGAGATAGCTCCTCGTACCGGACAATGCATTTAATGCCTTTACCCAAAATGGGTCTGTCCGGTCTTCGCTGCAGTTCGCGTTGTGCCATTTGCTTTATTCCTTTTTAAGCTTGGCTTGACCTAAACTTGGCTCCTCCTGGCAACCTTGAATTAATTGCTTGTCAGAAGTCTTCAGCTTGCCGCGCCTTGAAAATTTGAATCTTTGTCCATGTGGCACGTCTGGTATCCGCATTCCGGTCTTCAGTGAGCTTCCGGTAGCAATCTTGATTCGGTTTCTGGTTACTCTGTTGAATTGCTGGTTGGTATCCGATTTCACCTATGTCTAACCGGTATACTCAATTAAGTTGAGTTTAATCGCCAAAACTGTTAATCTGAATTCTTTAAATTCTCGATTTCTAACAAGTATATCGGGAATTTTTATAGCAAACGTTGCAAATCTGAAGAACATAGGTTTGTTATATATAAATACACATTATATGTGTAGATATATCTTGGATTTCGCCGTGCCTAATAAACACGATGTTTCCGATACCCACAACGATCACCTTTAATTTTTCAGCATACCCACGTGAATGAGTAGTTCGAATCATCACAGTCGTTTCAGTTTTTTTCATACAACACCCTTTTCACCTTTTTCACAACTCTTCAGCTTTTTCAGAAAATCAGAACTCATGAACGTGTGGTGTAGTCTTTCTTAATTTGATATTTCGTTTACCATGGGCGTACGACGGACTTTTGGGCATTGGGCTTATCATGGCGTCTACAGAACGCATCGCGCCGATTTATTACTCGGTCAAACTGGTCGCGTTGTGGATGCGGTGTGTGTTTGTCCAACCTTATTCATTAGAAACTTGCCTATTTTATTAAACAAGGAAAAAAAAAACCTATTTACTTAAAAAATAAATAAAAAGGGTCATTTCTTTAAAATAAAAATTGTTGTGGCCTTAAGAAATTGGGAGGTAGGGATCCATTTCAAGTTCTAAGTACCTATTTTTTAAACATTTTTTTTGCTATTTCAACAAAAAAACCGTTTAAAAAAAGTGCAAATTACGGGTCAGGCCCCAAAAGATATTTTAAGTTACGTTTTAGACCCATGTCAGAAAATTTATAGTTTTAAGGACCCGACTTTTATGAAATTTAGAGATAAGGACCTAAATTTTTCGCAAGTGTTATACAGTGTACATGAAGGGTACTGTAGATCCATGAAGTGGTAAGGTAGACCCATAAAATGGTGAACAGTGAAGTGGTACTGTTGAACAGAGAAGTGGTATAGCGAACCCTTAAGTGTTTCTGCAGAAACGAGTCCTTAAAACCATGAATTTTCTGAGAGGATCCTAACATCTAAATGAAACTTATGTTGGGACCTGAACTTTAAAATCCCCTAAAAAAAAGTACCCACTCAACATTATTTTGTCATATATCTCGTTTAGTATTTAAAACACGTGTACCATCCACCAATTAAAATCAATATTATTTTCCATAGTTTTGCATGAATTATCACACACACACACACATACATATATGAGAGGGGTGACATTCGATCAAGCATTCAACCTGACTACCTGCAGAGAGTAACTTTTAGGACAAGGAGGCAGGTAAGAGGGAGAGCTAGAGACCAGAGGTCCTATAGGAACAAATATGAAGGGCCCTCACAACGAGACGATTTGAGCGGGAAGTATTGGATAGAGCCAACCAAGGGACACGTGGAAGACATTGAGTGGACGACATTGTAGCCAGAAAAGAGGCGCACCAGTCTCACAATGGTACACCTGCAACTGTTGTCTCTCATAGGTTGTACCAGGAACTGCAGTCAAGTCGTCCCAAAGGTTGGCCACCTGGAAAGGAGAGGCCAAACGGATATATTGAGAAAGAGGGAAAGGAAGGGCATCATCAGATCCGCATCACACACCAAAACACTTGGATATTTTCCTGTAGTCATCTTCTCCACCATTAATGCACTGTAACGAGAGAAGTGAGCTCGAGTGTGTATTTCTCGATTTTGAATAGTGATATTGTTTTCGGCGGCCCGTGGATGTATGATACCTATCCGAACCACGTAAAATCTGCGTCTCTTTCGTTTCTAGCACTAAATAACAGATCTAAACACACACTAAAATACCCAACCCAGTCTGTTTCACTCGTCAACTCCTATTTCCCGGACCAAATCTTGTTGATCAGGGTCATACCCACATCAAATGGCATGTGGGAAAGACGGACTGAGATGTGAATACGCTGGGTGGTTGTAGCGGGGAAGGCAGATCGAGTTTGTGTCTGTTTGCAGGCGAGGCGTTAAAGAGATAGCAGGTAGTTACTGTTGTTAGGATAGCGATAAAGCTCTAGGACTGGCGGAAGCAATGTCGATGGAAGAACAACCAACGTTGGCACAGAATCTGCAAACACGATTTGAAGAAGTTGCTGAAGAGACCAGGGAAACTCCGGTACGAGCCTTGGCGCTTACAGCACCAGTCGAAGTCTTATCTTCGGTGCCGACGCCCGCGTTCCCGGGACCAGCTGGAGCTATCCCACCTCAAACCCCCATAACCGTGACAGTGGAACAGTTGGACTTGCTTGTGAGGAATGCGATGGACATGGCTATGACTGCTAACATGGCGAATAACAGAGGCAGGCGGAGACAGGTCCTATCTGTTTAGGGAAGAACTTCGGATGGGCACGTTTCGGAGTGGACAGAAACTGTAGGAGAAAATGTGGTAGCTACGGAGAACAGTGAAGTGGTACTGTAGACCCATGAAGTGGTACTGTTGAACAGAGAAGTGGTATAGCGAACCCCTAAGTGTTTCTGCAGAAATCGGGTCCTCAAAACCAGGAATTTTCTGACAGGGTCCTAAAATCTAAATGAAACTTATGTTGGGGCCTGAACTTTAAAAGACCCTAAAAAAAAGGGACATTTTCATTTCAGGACCCTCTTGGCAAACAATTTAGTTTTAAGGACCCATTTTCTGCAGTACCACTTCATTGCTCTGACATACCAATATGTTAATGTTTGTAATACAAAACGATCATTCTATACCAGTTCATATATCTTTTATACCACTTTTTTAAACCACACAAACTGAGTTCTTTAACCTAAAAAATTCTCAAACAGGGCCTGAATTCGAAATCAAACCCATAATGGGACCTGATTTCGAATTGACCAAAAAAAGTACCCACGCGACATTGTTTATCATATATCTCGTTTAGTATTTAAAACACGTGTACCATCCACCAATTAAAATCAATATTATTTTCCATAGTTTTGCGTGAATTATCACACACACATACATATATATATATATAATATATATATATATAATATATACTTGTGCCATGTAACTTTCACTGATACGTAATTATAATATACCGAGGAATAATACGGTCAACTTACACATCAAAAAAGAGCAGCGTGCGATATAATATGGTCAAAACACTAATTTTTCTTTGGTTGAAACTTTCAAATCTACCAGTTATATGACTTGAATAGGAAACTGCTAGTAATACGAATTCAAACATTCAGATTAATAGTTTTGGTGTTGACATAACTGACTAAAGATATGAAATTGGAGATGTAACGTACTGATGGATTAGGCGCTACACAGATGCGTCCGGACAAAAGTATCAACTAAGATTCATCCACATACCGACTATGGATACCGGCCACAAAGAAGATCTGAAATAGAATACGTTAAACTATTGGACCAGATTTGATACAGAATGGACTCTCGGGACAAGAGCATATTCAGACAAAAAGGAAATTTCAGGCATTAAATGCAAAGCTGCGAGTCCAGAGAGTAAAACAGAGGTCAACTAGCGCAAATAAGGAAAGAAGGAAAAGTGACAAGATAAACTGCAGGATAAACCGGACAGACTCATTTTGGGAAGTCAATTAATGCACTGCTCAGAGTGAAGAGTTTATCTCACAACGGATTCAAATTCAAATACCAGCTATAAGAGAAGCAGGACAAGCTGAAGAAAAACAACTTCACGATTTTACAACTTCAAGAATTCTCAAGAGTTCTAAGCTTATAACGACGATCATCAAAAGAGCGAAAGATCAAGAGTGAAGTCTAAAGACATAACTGTTCTTAGTTCATGTTCTTTATTCTCCAACGGACTGTATAAAGCTGTTGAAGTAGGTGGATTGTTTTTTTTGAACGACTGCCTAGGTGATTCACTAGATTAGAGCTGTATTCAGCTGGTTAGGTTGTACACAAGTTTGTATAACTGAAGATCTAGTGAACCTTCCTTGCGAGGAAGAAGGGGAGACGTAGGAGATTTTAACTCCGAACTTCCAGAAACAACTCAGTCTCTCACACACACGTATTTTGTCTTATACCGGTCTGAATCGTTCAGTATATCTTTCCGCACAAATACTAACCGGTCACTGATTGAGTACAAGTCACCGCACTAAATAGCTTTATAAACCAAAAAAAGGAGCCAAGCGTTTATTCACCCCCCCTCCCCTCTAAACGCGTAAACTGATCCTAACAAGTGGTATCAGAGAGGGTTTATTCAATCATCAAACCGATAAAGATGAATACAAAGCAAGCTTCCGATGTTCTCCCGGGAAAACTTCATGGAATGGAAAGTTCGTATAATGACTCACTTAGAGGCCCAGAATGAGGATATGTGGGACGTCATCACGGATGGACCTCCTGCGCTGACAAAGGTCAACCCACAACATACTCAAGATAGAACACAGCCACAGACGATTCCAAAGGTAAAAAGTGAATGGACAGAGGGCGAAAAGAAACTGATGAATCTGGACAACGTGGCCAAGGATATTCTGTTCAAAACACTGGATACTGGAACATTCAGACAAGTGATGTTGTGCAAACCGGAAAGGAAGTCTGGACGCAAATATGTCAGATCTGTGAAGGAAATGAATCCACTAGGGAAAACAAGCTCATAGTTACCATTCAAAAGTACGATGGCGCAAAGATGAAACCGGGAGAATCAATGACCGACTTTGAGAGCCGTTTCATGAACATCATAAATGATCTCACAGCTCTTGGAAGGACACTGGAGAACCGAGACGTAGCCATCAAAATCATGAAAGCACTTCCTCGAGAGTGGGATGTAATGACCATGGCCATGAGAGAATCAAAGGATCTCAGCAAAATACAGGTTCACGACCTATTTGCCGATCTCAAGGCCTATGAGTTTGAACTTCAAACAAGGATGGAGGAAGCAGTCACAAAACAACCGGTCAAAGCACTTGTAGCTCCAGAAGCATCTACATCAAAAAAAGTCTGAGGAACTGACTGACGAAGTCATGGCACTCTTCGTAAAGAGATTCGGGAAGTTCATGAAGAAAACCCGAAGCAATACTTCGGAAGGTAAGAACTTTTCTAAAAACAAAACTGAAAGAACTGATGTTTCCTGTTTCAAATGTGGCAGGAAAGGACATTATGCTATAGACTGATCGAGTTTCCAAGAAAGAAAAGAAAAAGCTAGTTCCAAGTCCAAAAAGTACCAAAAGGCACTAGTAGCCAACAATGGAAGAACTTGGGATGACTCTGACTCGGAAGAATCAGACAGTGATGAGTCAGACACCAGCAGTGATCAGGAAACTCACGAGTGTCTCATGGCCAACATGACTGACGATGAGGTATGTGAACCTGCCTCTAATGACTTTACAAAAGAAGAGCTACTTCAGGCTCTTTAAGAAATTGCTGATGAATATCAGAAATTATCTGCTAGAATTAAAGAAAAGGGCAAAGTCACACTGGTTGAACAAACCGGTAATGATGACAGTCAAACAGGGGTTCTGACTGAAGAGATTAGGGAACTTGAAAAGGAGCTAATGGTGCTAAGATCCGAAAACACTAGATTAAACACCACTATACAGTCATGGAATCAGTCCCAGAAGAAAGCAGAAAGCATCCAGAGCAATCTGAAGGATAGCAATGACAAGACTGGGCTAGGTTTTAAGAACACCGGACCAGGTGCATCCTCGTCACACGCGAAGAACACTGGTTGGATCAATTTTGTTCCAGCTAGCCCCTTACAAGCAAGTGGTACCTGCAATCTACCAAAACTCCCAGTCAGAACAGAGAAAGAAGAGAGACTGTCAAGAACTCTTCCCTCACGAGCTAGACCAACACCTAGTAGGCACGAACATAGGGGGAATCAGGGATATAACCATGAGTATAGAAATAGGGGTAGGCAATACCAGTCATCTAGACTAGGAATGACAAGGGCTAAAAATGTTAAATATCTCATAGACCCAAGGACTGGACGGACTGTTAAAGTCTTTCAGATATGGGTACCTAGGAATCTAATCTTTTTTGGACCCAAGTAAAACTGGGTACCAATATATACATATATATATGTTTTTCTTTTACAGGAATACATTGAAGAGCTGAACCGGTCGGTATGGTACCTCGACAGTGGATGTTGCCAACATGACCAGGAACGAAAGGTTGCTGAAGAGGCTTAGACCGCATACCGGACCGATCATCACCTTTGGAGACAACAGTAAAGGTAAAACAATAGGGAAGGGAGTGATTACTCACAGGAACCTTACCCTAAAGGATGTACATTTAGTACAAAACCTACACTACAATCTAATAAGTGTTAGTCAGCTGTGTAGAAATAATTTCCTAATATCCTTTGAAAAGGATAAGTGCTTTGTTAAGGATAAAACGGAGCACATACTGATAACCGGTTATAGAGTCGGTGGCACTTATAGAGTTTAGTGGGGGGATCAGTCAGTATCCACACAAACCTGTCTTGTAGCTCATAACTCTAGAAGTTGGCTGTGGCACAAACGCCTGAATCATCTAAATTTCAAGACAATTTCAGCCCTTAAGAAAAACAGTCTAGTTAGAGGTCTACGCAATCTAAAGTTTTCCAAAGATAAACACTGCACCGCGTGTCAGTTAGGTAAACAAATTAGGTCAACGTTCAAGAGTAAAGGAAGTATGGAGTCAAACCGGTGTCTTGACTTACTTCACATGGATCTCTTTGGACCTATACCGGTAGTTAGTCTTGGCGGTGCTAAGTATACTCTGGTAGTAGTAGATGACTTTTCTAGATTCACCTGGGTTGTGTTTCTAAAGTCTAAAGACCAAACTCCAGTTAGTCTAATGAAATTGTTCAAAAGAATACATAACGAACAAAATGGTAGCATAAACCGAATTCGTATACTGAATTTGTGAATTCTGTGCTAACCAAATTGCTCGAGAACCATGGTATTCGCCATGAGTTATCTGCTACCAGGACACCGCAGCAGAATGGATTAGCTGAAAGGAGAAACCGAACCCTAAAGGAAGCAGCCAGAACAATGTTAGCAGATGCAGACATCTCTCATAAGTTCTGGGCAGAAGCTATCAATACTGCATGCTACACACAGAACCGGTCAATGATCTGCAAGAAACAGGGCAAAACACCGTACGAAGCTTGGACCGAAAATGTTCCCTCAGTAGGCTACTTTAAAATTTTTGGGAGCAAGTGCCTCATTCACAACAATGGAAAGAATCAACTTTCAGCCTTCGATACTAGGGCAGAAAAGGGAATTTTTCTTGGCTACTCTTCAGTCAGCAAAGCATACCGGGTCTTCAATACTAAAACTCTGTCCATTGAAGAATCGACACATGTAGTCTTTGAAGAATCTGAGACCGATGATCAAACTCCTAGTAATGTCAGTCGTTTAAGCACACAATTGGAGAAATCTCATCTTGAAAGCGAGAGTGATGAAGAACCTGCTCAACCAGTTTTGGAACTCATTGAGATACCCGTTGTGGAGGAAACCGGTATTCAGGCTGATAACAACGAAATACCGGTTGAGCCAACAAATCCATGCAATGATAGTCATGAAGGCATACCGAAAGTCGGAACCAATGATGATACTCAAGGCATACCGGAGGAGTCAATTGAGGGAGAACGCATCAAATGGAATCGTACAAAGCTAAATCATCCAGAGCAACTGATTATAGGAGATCCTACAGCTCCCATGAAAACAAGGCGGCAGACGAATCCGAACCTATTCAGTCATGCGTTCATATCTCAGATCCAACCAACAAAAGTCGATGAAGCTCTCAAGGATGACAATTGGATAGAAGCAATGCAGGAAGAACTGAACCAGTTTGAGAGAAATCAAGTCTGGACTCTTGTTCCCAGACCAACCCAAACAGTAATTGGTACTAAATGGGTGTTCAAAAACAAGCTCAATGAGGATGGCCTTGTCACTAGAAACAAGGCTAGACTGGTTGCTCAAGGCTATAGACAAGAAGAAGGAATTGACTACGATGAAACCTTCGCACCAGTTGCAAGACTCGAGGCCATTCGTATATTCTTGGCATACGCAGCCCACAAGGACTTTAAGGTATTTCAAATGGACGTTAAAAGTACATTTCTGAACGGTACAATCTCTGAGGAAGTATATGTTGCTCAACCACCTGGTTTCGAATGCCATGAGCATCCTGATTATGTCTACCGCTTGAAGAAGGCTCTCTATGGGTTAAAGCAAGCACCAAGAGCTTGGTACGAAACTCTGTCAAAATTTTTGACTGATCACAACTTCATCATTGGGAGTGTCGTCAAAACACTATTTCGATTCACAAAGGGAGATCATCTACCGACTGTTCAGATCTATGTTGACGACATCATTTTCGGATCAACTGATGCCAAGTTATGCAAGCGGTTTTCTAAAATGATGCAAGATCAGTTTGAGATAAGCATGATGGGAGAGCTGACCTTCTTTCTAGGTTCAAGTGAAACAGATGGAGCAGGGGATATTTATAAATCAAGCCAAGTACACGAAGGAACTGCTCAAGAAGTTCGGAATGGATAACTGCTCTCAAGCTACAACGCCTATGAGTTCTTCAATAAAATTAGACAAGGATGAAAATGGAATTTCGGTTGAAGTTACCAAGTACTGGGGATTAATTGGTTCACTACTTTATCTTACTGCCAGCAGACCGGACATCATGTACAGCGTATGCCTGTGTGCCCGGTTCCAGTCTGACCCAAAGGAAAGTCACTTTTCAGCAGCAAAACGGATCTTAAAATGTCTAAAAGGGACCATCAACGTAGGTTTGTGGTATCCTAAGGACTCTAGTATGACACTGCATGGCTATACTGATGCGGACTATGCCGGTTGCAAGATAGACCGACGAAGCACAAGTGGAACTTGTCAGTTCCTGGGTGACCGGTTAATCTCGTGGTTCAGCAAGAAACAAACCTCCATAGCCACATCCACAGCCGAAGCAGAATACCTGGCAGCTGGAAGTTATTGTTCACAGATTCTCTGGATCCAGCATCAACTGGAGGATTATGGGATCAAGCAAACCGAAACCCCCATCTTCTGTGACAATACAAGCGCAATTGCCATCACACAGAATCCGGTTTTCCACTCAAGAACGAAGCACATTGAGATAAGACATCATTTCATACGAGATCATGTGCTGAAGAAGAACGTACGACTGGAACACATCTCAACTGACCAGCAAGTCGCCGACATACTGACCAAGCCGCTTCCAGAAGCTAAGTTCATTTTCTTTCGAAATGCAGTTTATTAGACTTACCCTAAGTAACCTAAGCATGGAGTCAGGGGGAACATTATTATATCAAATTAATTGATATAACTGGTTGCCTAGACACTACATCAAACCGTGCAAATTGATGATCGTAGTACGCCTTCTTTCTTAAACAGTCATTCTCTTCATATTGGTCAAAACTACATAACTCATGTCAGTTTCGTCCAAAACTGACTCTCAGATAGCCTCTTAGAGTCCACTACCTTCTGTGTTCATATATAAAACCAGTTATTTTCTTTTTTACCGGTCATTTTCTTTTAAACCAGTCACTCTCGTGTACGAGATACCGGTTACTTCTTTTCATAAGAACGGTGTCTGTACCAATATATCTCCCATTCCTTGACCAATGACTGACCGAAATCATTTTTATTTAATACACGTCATCAATTGCACACATCCCATCCTAGTACCTTTTCAGGAAAAACTGACAACGAGCCCTGTGCTTCTCAGCAGTCTCACTATGTGTGAGAGGAAGGCTAAGCGACAAGACGTCTTATGCATTTAATGCAAAGACACGCTTTATCCCGCTCAAGGAGACTTAGTTCCGTACTCAATTGGAGAAGTTTTCATCATTATCCTCACTTTGCAAACAGAATCGTCCCTCTCTCTCTCTCTCAAAATTCTCCAACCTTCTTCAAAACCCTAACACATTCTCAAAACAATGGCTCCAGTTCACAAAGGTCTCACAAGAACGTCACTTCAGATCAACTTTGACAACTGCAAGGGTGAACGTGAAGGGTTCGATTTGATTCTTGAAGCCCTAATTGAAACCGGCCTTCAGACATTTCTCAACTTTTCTATTGAGTACTACCCAGACGCTCTGCACCAGTTCTTCGACACCGTGCTTATCGTCGGAGACCGTCTTCAGTGCCTCATCAATGGACACCAGTTCGACACCATCGAGGAATACTTCGCCGCCCTCTTTAATCTGCCCACTTCAGGTGCAACCGACCTCACTGTTCCAGATGATGTGAAGGAACAGTTGAAGCCCACGATGTCTTTGACAGGGACATCATTCAAAGACTCCGACAAAAGGGTGGTATTGAAACCAGAATACCGCCTACTTCACGATGTGGTGGCCAAGTCAGTTCTGGGCAAAGCAGGCTCGTTTCACATGCTTACCAGCGACAAAGTCCAGGCAATGATGGCCATCTTGACTGGAGTGAAGATTAACTGGTCGTCAGTACTCTTTTCGGTGCTGAAAGGAATTCTGCCAGTTCGTGCAAGGCAGTACAAGAATTTTGCTCCACAACTGTCATTTATTCTTAAGCACAAGCTTGCTGATGTTGGAACGGTGGAGTTGATTGGGTTTGTGAACTTCATATCTGCCAATATCATCCGCCAAATGGTAGTCGCGGCGACTTCACCTACCAAGAACCCAACAAGGCGGAAGGCTTCTGGAGATCCAGTTGACTCACAGCCACCTAAGAAGACCATGATCGATCGACTTTTGAAAACAGTTGCCGCCGCACCACCCAATAAGAAGACCACTTCAAAACCGGACGCGGCACCAAAACCTACTTCTTCGAAGCATGTCAAAAAGAAACTGGTACTAATCTCTTCCTCTCACGACACCATGCCGCTTACAGAGGTGTTCAAGAAACCTCGAAGTTTCACGCCCAAAAAGAAGACGAAGAGCGGATCAGTCTCTTCTCAGAAACCGACTCAATCTACACAGTCGCAACAACCAGTTTCTGCTATTGCACCAACCATCACTGTCCCCTCAACATCAGGGACAACTCATTCGGTGATCAGGACTGCTCCACCACAAGGCGGTGTGGTGATACGAGAACCGGTCCAAACACGACCAACTGACAAAGGAAAGGGGAAGGCCATCCTTGTACCAGAGGATCCTGAGTTAGTTGATGAGACCGCCTGGAAACTCATCAGCGAGGACAGCGCAGAGAAGATTGAGGCTGACCTGCAAGCTAATGAAGACTGGCCCGAGTTACGGTACACTCCGTTTACCCAAAAAATCTGGAGCTCCAAGGCCTCTACTGATCGTTTCAAGCTGGCCAGAAAGACTGAGGCGAAAATCATCAAGACTCTGGGTATTGAGTCTATCAGGAGCTTGCTGAATGCTCAGGAGTTATACCGCCTCCGCCTCACCATGGACCAACTGGAACATTTCATTGAGCAGCGCAGGCTGAATTTCCAACCGGAAGGACATGATGCAATTCATGAGCTTCAGATTCTGACCAGACTGGAGGCAGAGATGCAGAGCTTGCAATCCTACTACGCCACAGTTCTTGCCAAGCTTCAACCGGATGTTTCTTCTTCATTCACTGCATCTGCAGAACCGACGGTGAACACCGACACACCGGTTAGTTCCACCATGACAACGGCCTTGGTTCTTTCACCGATGCCTTCTTCATCAGCACCAGCAGATGATTTCTCGTTGATCTCTCTTCCATGGGTACCTACACCAGCTCCAGTCTCCATCTCGAAACCGAGTTCCTCTATACCGGTCTCCTCATCATCTGGCGTACAGCTGTTTTTCGGTCACACTCTTCAAAGGTTCTCTTTTCCCTCCCTGCCACGGATGCAGATACCATTCCAAACTCCAAGTCTCTATTCATCGCCGCACATACCGATTCAGATCAGACCTCTCAGTCAGTTTTCTCTACTTCTCCACTCCGATCCTATCCCTGCATCGGTCGACGCTGAGCCATTCTCATCAGTCAATGATGACGATGCACGAGATATCCTTGTTCCTGCTTCTGACCCACAGCCTGTTGAGGTTCAGACTGCGCAAGAATCCATCCGACCTATCGATGCAGGAGCTGGTCCGGGAACTTCAGTATCTGCTACTCCAACTGAGTCGGTTGTCGTTTTCACTCACCCATATTCGGTGCCAGATCAACCATCAGTGCACTCACAGTCAGTTTTCCAATCATCTAATCTACCGGATGATCCACACACGACGACATCAATACCAGTTGACATAATAGGCAGTGCTAAGGAAGTCTCCTTGGTAAGACAGACTTACCGGACGATGTCTATCCTCAGCAAGAAGATAGATGGTGATCGACAGCACACAAATAAGAGGTTCAATGCCCTCAAAGAAGATATCAACGGCCTTCGCTCTGATGTTTGTGCTGATCTCGAGAACTCAAAGCTCAGATGACTGCTCTGACTCGTCTTATCACTCCGGTTATTGCCAAAAAGGGGGAAAGTACTAACAGCAGAACACAACAGCCTCTTAGCTCTAGCTCGACTGAGCCTCAGAATTTCATCTCTAAGCTTATGTCAAAACTGTTGATCCAAAAAGAGCTGCAATTGAAGCCGCGCTTATACCGGACGAAGCCTTAAAGGAACAGACTTCGACTATACCAGTCAGTGAAACCGGACCGGTTGAGGTGCAATATGATAACAGCAGTTTACGGCATATGGCCTGCAATCTTACGAGATCAACTGGCTGATCTTACAAGAATGCATGACATGAAGGAACAAGCATACAAAGATGATGCCAAGTTGAAGGAGGTGGAGCGGATTGTTAAAAGCAAGGGATATGAATAGTTGTAGTTTGTATCAAACCTTCCTTGATATAAATGAAAACTGGTTTTCTGCTGATAAGTTTTGTCAATCACCAAAAAGGGAGAAATTGCTAGTAATACGAATTCAAACATTCGGATTAATAGTTTTGGTGTTGACATAACTGACTAAAGATATGAAACTGGAGATGTAACGTACTGATGGATTAGGCGCTACACTGATGCGATCGGACAAAAGTATCAACTAAGATTCATCCACACACCGACTATGGATACCGGCCACAAAGAAAATCTGACACAGAATACGTTAAACTACTGGACCGGATTTGATACAGAATGGACTCTCGGGACAAGAGCATATTCAGACAAAAAGGAAATTTCAGGCATTAAATGCAAAGCTGCAAGTCCAGAGTAAAGCAGAGGTCAACTAGCGCAAATAAGGAAAGAAGGAAAAGTGACAAGATAAACTGCAGGATAAACCGGACAGACTCATTTTGGGAAGTCAATTAATGCACTGCTCAGAGTGAAGAGTTTATCTAACAACGGATTCAAATTCAAATACCAGCTATAAGAGAAGCAGGACAAGCTGAAGAAAAACAACTTCACGATTTTACAACTTCAAGAATTCTCAAGAGTTCTAAGCTTATAACGACGATCATCAAAAGAGCGAAAGATCAAGAGTGAAGTCTAAAGACATAACTGTTCTTAGTTCATGTTCTTTATTCTCCAACGGACTGTAAAAAACTGTTGAAGTAGGTGGATTATTTTTTTTGAACGACTGCCTAGGTGATTCAGTAGATTAGAGCTGTATTCAGCTGGGTAGGTTGTACACAAGTTTGTATAACTGAAGATCTAGTGAACCTTCCTTGCGAGGAAGAAGGGGAGACGTAGGAGATTTTAACTCCGAACCTCCAGAAACAACTCAGTCTCTCACACACATGTATTTCGTCTTATACCGGTCTGAACCGTTCAGTATATCTTTCCGCACAAATACTGACCGGTCACTGATTGAGTACAAGTCACCGCACTAAATAGCTTTAGAAACCAAAAAGGAGCCAAGCGTTTATTCACCCCCCACCCCCTCTAAACGCGTAAACTGTAGAATACCATTTGTAAATTGTGCTTGATTTCATTAGTTGTCCTTGTAATTTGGGGCGTTTTGTATAGTAGTCCTTAGATTAGGACTAGTTTGATATTTATACCAAGTTTGTTTGGTATAAATACATGTAAATCAATTGAGCTGAATAGAGAAAGTTTAGAGAATTGATCCGAAGTGCTTGCAATTCGATTTCTAGAGAGAGAAACAACAGTAACTTTCTCACTCTAATTGAATTCTCTCTAGTGTTCTTAACTTGAGTTTTTCGATCGAAATCAATTGATTATCTAAACGATCGAATTACTATGAATTCTAGCCTAGGATCGTAGAGTTGTTAATCGTAGGACCTAACAATTGGTATCAGAGAAGATTCGTTCTGTTTTGAATCGAAAATTGTTAGAATTAGATCGAAAATCATTTTCTAGATACTGTTCATAGAAGAACAGGTTTGGCGCGAAAACCTTTTTCGATCCAATAGCTTAATTCTGTGCTTAATTGACTTGAATTTGGTGTTTATGCGCTTGTTTAAGTGTTAGATCATCATTGCGATCAGTTCTGTAGCAGTTTGAACTTCGATTTTTAGGATTGAATTGCTTCTGCGTGTTCTGTTTGCGAAGAACATGAAGAACACGTTCTGATTTTGATCAAATTCGATATATTTTGCTTCATAACGTGTTTAATTGCTTGTTCGTGCGTGATTAGTACTTGATTGCGAGCAATTACCTCAAACTTCACTATCTGATTCATTGTTTTTGCTCGAATTTGTGTTAATCGTATTCTGTGAATTTTTCTCGATTGCTCAAATTTTTCTCGCTAAGTTTTGCGATCGGTCCGATCGCAAAACTAGCGCGAGAATTTTTCTCGGTCAGAATACGAAGTCAGCACTAGAATCGTCATCAGCAGAAACGATTTTAGTTAGAAATATTTCTCGAGCATTATACAGCGAATAACGTTTTCGAGAGAGACTTATTTTGACTTTGCATGCGTAAAAACTTTCACTCGAAAAACTTTTTCAGTCAAACCTTTTAACGTTTGACCAGGCGAAAATCATTTACACGCGAGAAATTTTTCTAGTCAACAGATTTATTTTGACTTGTCGAGAAACTTACTAACGTACTGTTTCTTTACGATCTAAATAAATTCACGATCAAGAAATTTTTCTCGACCGAATGATTTTGAGCAATTTATCTCGCTCGTAAAATATCACGCTGACAAAATTTCTCGCACGAGAACAGTACTCAGTACATTTTATCTCGACGGAATTAATCTCGATCAAACTTTAAAGATTGAATCGAAAATAATTGCCGATCTAATTTTCGAATCAAATGCTACTAACGAATTTTGTCAATTGTGAAGCACATTACATCATCTTCAACCTTCAAAACAATTAACGAAGATCCTTCAACAACTCGACTACAATGCAAACATGGATGCATACTCACTCGGAAATGACAACCGTCCACCGATCTTGCAAAGCGGCGAATACACAGTGTGGAGAAGCCGCTTTCTGAATTTCATCGCTCTAAAGGATCAAGCCGAAAATCTACTGAAGTCCCTCTAAGAGGGACCGACAAAGTTCTGGGTTCATGTACCCGGGGACGAAACAGCTACTCCAACAATTACAGCTTCTAGGCGACTAAAGGAGCCTAGAGAATACTCTCTGGAGGAAAGAGCTCGAGCTAAGGCTGATCTAGTAGCCATGAATACCCTTATGGAGGGCATCCCCAACAATATATACAGACAAATCGACAGCCTTACATCGGCCAAAGGGATGTGGGATGAGCTGCATAGGATGATGCAAAGGACGGAAGTTGGCATAAAGGCCAAGAAGGCGAACATTCTCACTACTTACGACTCATTCAAAGCAAAGCCGGAGGAGAGTCTAAACGAGATCTACCAAGGATACCTCACTTTTCTCAATGAAATGAGGAAGATAGAAATAACGAAGACAAACATGGAGACAAACATAAGATTTCTATCTTCTCTGCCCACGGAATGGAAGAAAATATCCACTCAAATACGACAAAATAAAGATCTAGAAGAGTTGGATGTCCATGCCGTGTTCGATAATCTCGCTCAGCATGAGGAGGATATCCGCGAGATTATCAAAGAGCAGAAAGGCAAACAAACCGATGACACGGTTGCCTTAGTCTCGGAGAAGAGGAGCACAAGGTCAAGAAAGGAAAAGATCGTTAGGCCACCTTCATCACCAGAGTCGGAAGATGAATTGGACTCCGACGTCGAGCCGAACATGAAAACCCTTGGAAAAGTTAGCTCTCATTGGACAAATGATGAGCAAGAAGTACTTTAAGAAGAAGTCTTCAACCTCAGCCAATAGACTTCGGACTACAAGCTCCAAGAACAAAGAACGTGCTCCGGAGAGTTCCGAGGTCAAGAATCCCAAAGAGACTAACAAATGTTTTAACTGTGGCAAAGCAGGTCACTTCGCCAGAGAGTGCACTCTCCCGAAGAAAAGAGATGCAAACTACTACTCCAGGAAGCTTCAATTGACAAAACAGAAAGAAGCTGGAGTAGCTCTCATGGCCGAACAGGACCAATGGCTCGAGGACACGTCGAACTCCGAAGAAGAGAACTTAGCCCTCATGGCCCGTCTCGACAACGAATTGGACGCCGAAACATCCACTCGTACGGACGACGACAACATATCCACGTCTTCAAATGAGGTAGTCACTCCTTCCACATTATTGACCATGTTAGAAACATATCAAAAGCAATATGCTAACATGAAACGTGAGCAGAAAAGTATAAAGGAAGTAGAGAACGAACTTGAGAGAGCTCAGGAGAAGATAGATAGTCTCGAACATGAACTTAGGAGCTCTAGTGCAAAAATAGATGAACTTACTAAGAGCCTACAGTCTAGAGAGACTAGTCAACCTCAACTAGGACAACAGGGCGAAAAGATTAAGGAATTAGAAGATAGGCTAGCAAATAACTACAATTGCTTGGTTAGAAATCTCAACGAGAAAGCCATTTTAAATTGTAGGATAACCGAAGCTACCTCTAAGATCACTAACTTAGAAGCTCAATTAGAAACATCGAATGCTAAGATTGGTGAGCTTAGTAAGGATTTCGATGCCTGTCAAGCCGCTAAACTAACCGTGGAAAATAATTATGCTCTCCTAGGTGAGGAACGCAAGAAACTATATGCCAAAGTAAAGAAATTAGACGATATACTCACGCGTAGGGGACAATCCGAACAGACGATATTTTTGAACAAGCCCAAGGATATAGAGTTCTATAATCCTATAGAAGACATAGGTTTCACTAACCCGTGTGTTTTACAAAAGAAAGAAATATACGATGTTAAACACATGGGCTTAGGAATAACCTCTCTTAGAAATTTTACTGAATCGTCTTATGAAAATACTTTTGATTCATCCATTAGACAAATGGTCCAGAAATCCCCTTTGACTACAAAGAACTAAATGAAAAGGACAAAAATAGGAAAGAAACTCTAACACCTGTCTGCAATTTAGTTCAAATTCTACCTCCTGACTCTCGAACACACCACGAGGAAGTTAAAACCATTAATTATAAAACTTCTCTCTACAAACCCCCTATCATAAAACAGATAGAGGAGTCGCAGGCAATGTTAGAAAAAGAACGAGAGAATTTCAAAGCTGAAAAGAAAAAATTCTTTAAGGAGATGGAAAATATCAAGGCTTCCTCGTCCTTCCAAACTACCTCTCACGCTATTACAAAAAGCGTGAAAATTGAAAAATCGCCTTTGAAAGATAAATATTGTAAAAATAATTCTGTTAAAAGTGCTATGACTAATTTCACTTTACCTACGTCTAAAGGGAGCGTAGCGTCAGCACTAAAAACAAAGGCGAGAGTGTCTAGCACTAAGATAAAGAAGGAGCCATTAGATTTAAATGTTTCCGAGCATGCAACTCCTTCTGTTACAATAAAAGACACTCGTAGAAATAAAAGAGCTATTTCCACTTTTAAGATAGTTGCTTCTACTTATTCACTTCAGCCGATCACCTTTAGAAGCACCAACTTCGAAATAGGCTCTACGTCAAAAAGTAATCATTCTGAAACAAATGCCACTAGGAAGACACGTAGGAAACAAGATCCAGCCATAAAGAAAGCTTATGGCGCCGTACATGAATGTACTCACCTAAGGTATCCCGTAGAAATTAAATCCCCCAAGCACCTTAGAAGACTATCACAAGAAAAGATCTTTTCCTCAGTCAAACCCTACAAAACATTTGTACGTGCTGAAATTAACCTTTCCTGTAAGGTTCAACCCAAATGGGTTCCTAAATCTCCGCCTAGGACGACAAAAGCCAAAAGGGCCAAGTCTCCTATAGAGGCAAAACCCAAACCCACTTTTTCAAAAGTGCAATGGGTTATTAAGACTCTTCCAAAAATAGATTTAGGAGTCATATCTGAACCCAAAACTAAATCTGCTAATCCGAGAGGACCCATGTTTAAGTGGGTACCTAAAGCTCTCTAAATTATTTTTGCAGATCCATCATGTGTGGTACCTCGACTCTGGTTGCTCCACACACATGACTGAAATCAAGAGCTGCTGAGCAACTACAAATACCGACCTAACGGCAAAGTCTGATTTGGGACAACGATTCAGCCCCGATTCTAGGACTTGGGGATATCATTCTGAAGAATCTGACCATCAAAGATGTCTCATACGTCGAAGGCCTCCGCCATAACTTGTTCAGCATAGGCCAATTCTGTGACAAAGGCTTCCAGGTGGTCTTCCATGCTGACCGGTGCAGAATTTTGGATAGTCAGGACACAGAACTCCTTCAAAGACTTCGGAGATCCAATCTTTACACGATCAACCTGACGTCTGTGCGGCCCGCGACAGCTGTATGCCTCATTTCTCAGACTGATTTACAGAGGAATAGCTTATGGCATCAACGATTGTCTCATCTGAATATGAAAGCTCTCCAACGCCTTTCCACGAAAAAGTTGGTTCACGGTCTTCCAACTATACTACTACAAAAGGAGCAACACTGTTCGGCATGTCACCTAGGAAAAATGAAGCGAGCATCTCATCACGTCAAGCAAATTGCGTCTACTTCTCGACCATTGGAACTAATTCACATGGATCTCTGTGGTCCGATGCAGACTCAGAGTATCAATGGAAGAAAGTATGTCCTAGTGATTGTGGATGACTATTCTCGCTACACGTGGACTAAGTTCCTCCGAACTAAAAATGAGACTGCTGACTTGATTATCAATTTTGTGAACACAACTCAAAATCTGCTGCAACAGACTATTCAAGTTGTTCGAACAGACAACGGCACTGAATTCAAGAACAACCACCTCAGTGAGTTTTATCAGAAACTTGGAATAAGTCAAAAATTTTCAGCCGCCAAAACACCTCAACAAAATGGGGTCGTTGAAAGGAATAATCGAACACTAGTGGAAGCCGCTCGTACAATGCTGATCCAATCGGGACTTTCACACTTTCTATGGGCTGAAGCAGTCAATACCGCTTGTTTTACTCAAAACAGGACGGTGGTTCACAAACGGTTCAACAAGACTCCGTACGAGATTGTGAATAATAGAGTGCCCAACATCTCTTTCCTTAAAGTCTTTGGGTGCAAGTGCTTTGTAGCGAACGACCGAGAGCAACGTGCAAAGTTCGACCCTAAAGCATTCGAAGCTACATTTGTCGGGTATTCTTCAACACCAAATTCGTACCGAGTATACATCAAGTCTAACCGAACTATTAAGGAAAGCTATAATGTCACTTTCCACGAAGTGGCAGAGATGGCTTCTGGTCAATTCAGTCCAGGACCCGTGCCTCACCCGTTGGTTCCTGCTCAATTCAGTTCAGGACCCGTTCTCAAGCCGTTGGCTTCTGACGAGAACATTTCAGAACCCGTAATCACTGGTGTGTTGGCACAAAACCAACAGAAGATGGCAACAACTTCAGGATCAGTGTCAGACGAAGCAACGAGACTTGCAATAGACGACTTGGATTCTCTCTTTGAACTGGTATATCGGTCATACACGCCTACACCAACAATGAATTATCTACCGAACGAGACCGACATATCAAGTTCATCTCACACCTCTACCCCACCCGATTCAGAATTGCCACAGAACACCGAAGAACCTACAGTGGTCATCGACGAAGTATCATCAGAGACGATCAATCCAAGTGCAGTATTGGAACTTCCTCAAACAAATGATCAATCAGAGACAATAGGCAATCTAGATCCACAGATGGCTGACGCATCGACTTCAGCCTTGCCTCATGAGCGCAAGCGGACGAGAGGCCACTCGGTTGATCAGATAATTGGCGATCCTTCGGTTGGTGTGAGGACACGTCGTCAACACAGTCTTTTCAGTTGCTTCCTGAGCCAAAACGAGCCTACCAAAGTAGCAGACGCACTTCGAGACCCGGATTGGACAATTGCAATGCAAGAGAAAATCAATCAATTCGAACGTCTTCAAGTGTGGACCTTGGTACCCCGTCCACATGGGAAAACAGTGGTCGGAACTAAATGGGTTTTCAAGAATAAGAAGAATGAAGATGGTGAAGTGATCCGGAACAAAGCAAGGCTAGTTGCTAAGGGATACAATCAACAGGAAGGCATCGACTATGACGAGACTTATGCTCCTGTTGCCCGTATCGAAGCTATTCGCCTCCTGCTGGCTTATGCGGCTCACAAAGACTTCAAAGTCTATCAGATGGATGTTAAAACCGCCTTTCTCAACGGCGTGTTAAAAGAAGAAGTCTACGTCGCTCAGCCGGAAGGTTTCGTTGATCAAGAACATCCCGATCATGTCTATCGCTTGGACAAAGCTCTCTATGGACTAAAACAAGCCCCACGTGCTTGGTACGATGTCCTGAGTGATTTCCTCGTGAAGTCTGCATTCATACGAGGAACGATAGACACAACTCTCTTCATTAAATGGCATGACAAAGATCTGATGGTCGTCCAAGTATACGTCGACGACATCATCTTCGGATCAACAAATCCTCGGCTCTGCACGAAGTTTGGAGATCTCATGAAGAGCAGATTCGAGATGAGTCACATGGGAGAGATGCAATTTTTCTTAGGCCTTCAAGTCAGGCAGCTCAATGATGGAATTTTCATCAGTCAGACAAAATACATCAAGGATATTCTGAAGAAATTCCATCAAGACAGAGCAAGCCTCTCAGCACTCCTACGTCACCAAGCTGCAAGTTGGATGCCGATCCCTCTGGTAAATCGGTCGACATCACACTGTATCGCAGCATCATTGGATTTCTTCTCTACCTCACTTTGAGTCGGCCGGATATCATGTTTGCCACGTGCTTGTGTGCCCGTTTTCAAGCCGATCCCAAAGAATCCCATATGCTCGCGGTCAAAAGAATTTTATGCTACCTAAAGGGCACTTCTACCCTTGGCCTATGGTATCCAAAGGGTACGAATTTTAAACTTATTGGCTACACTGACGCTGACTATGCAGGTTGCCGAATGGACAGGAAAAGCACGTCCGGTGGCGCTCAATTTCTAGGCGAAAAGCTGGTTTGCTGGTCATCCAAAGAGCAGAACTGTGTGTCCACTTCGACGGCAGAAGCAGAATACGTAGCTGCCGCCAACTGTTGCTCACAGATGCTGTGGATGCGGACACAGCTTCGCGACTATGGGTATAATCTAAATAATATACCCATATATAGTGATAGTCAGAGTGCAATCGCCATTACTTGCAATCCTGTTCATCATTCACGCACAAAACACATAGACATTAGATATCATTTTATCAAAGATCACGTAGAAAATGGCACGATATAGATGTACTTTGTGAACACGGAGTTTCAACTAGCCGACATTTTCACCAAGGCCTTGGATGAGAAACGATTTCAATTCCTTGTCGGAAAATTAGGCATGTTGAATCTTCCGTAATATGTGCATTACCTGATCTTCTGTGCTATCACATGCTCTATTCTATGTATTTTCTATGCTTATTTGTCCCTATCTTGCGTGATAAAAATAATATAAAAATAAAAGTATATATATAATATAAAGGGGTATGACGAAATCCTTTAGGATGCTTTGATCTAAAGTCACTTAGAATTTTACCCCAGACATGCGATTGATTTAATTGCTTAAAATTTGTCAGTCTAAGTCGCATTCTTGTGACTAAAAGGTCATTTGATTGTTCCACTAGACACAAAGTCACTCTACATGCTTGAGGATTCAAGCCCTGTTCCTTTTTCCTTTCTTTGGATCTCCTTCTCGAGTGAGTCACAAATAAATTACTTGTCTTACCTAGTGATTCTTGGTGTCATACTCATCTTGCGTTAGATCGTCAGGAAAATGATAAGAGAGTTTAGGATATTCCTCATACGGCCTTATATAAATTCCCCCACGTTAGCCCTTACTCATCCACTTTGAGCCTTCTCCGATGTCCTTATTCTTCATTTGAAACCCATTCCCAGCCTTCAACCGAACTCTATACTCTTCGAAGGGTTGTTCAAACGAGAAAAGGAGGGGGAGATAACAACAAAAAAAGTGAGATGATGACAAAAGAAGGCATTGCTCAACACGCAAAAATCAGACCAAAGGAACCGGCCTTCCGACTACCATGTAGAAAGTGGCATGGTTCCCGATGTGAACTTCTCCAACGATAATCCGGTCTTATATCGGGAAACGAGAAGAGGAGTGCAGCCTCGGGTACGAATTCCATAACCGAGAACTTCTCCAAATTGATAATCTCTGAAACCTCAATAGGGATTAAGAGAAGATGAGCACGGTATCGGCCCGAGAACCAACAAAAGGAACTTCGCCTACGATAATCTCCTAGAGCCTCATGGAGAAGCGGAGCTTCAGCTTGAGCATAACATAAAAAGGGATAGTTCTTAAAAGAAAAAGAGGGAGAAAAGATTGAAAAGCAGAAAGACGCCGAGAAAAAAAAAGGGAGACGGACGTAGAATTGGAAGACGATGAAGAGATCAGCTCACTTCCCTTTAAATTCCTTCCGTTCTAAGTCCTAGCCAAATTATAACCCTTACAACCCTTTGATTCCACAAAGACGGTCTCTCGCTTAGGTGAAATGATTAAAAATGCTTCGATCACAGGTAAATTGACTAAAAATTGCTTGTGTTGACTTGAGTAATAAAAATGTAAAAATCCCAAGATAGCTAATTGGGAGCAAGAGCGAACCTAGTGAGAGTTGTCGAAATGGACCAGTCTATGGACTTAGGACTTTAGTTTGACGACATGACTTGACGGCATTTTCTTCTTTCAAATGTCTCGTAAAATTTTAGGCGTGACGATTGATCGAAGCAAAATAATCTGACCCCATAAATAAATAAAAAAAATATATAATAATAAAAATATATATATACATATATATAATAATAAATAAATACTACCTCCGTCCCAAACCGTTTTGGACATTTTACTATTTCGGGCGTCCCAAACCATTTTGGACATTTCCTTTTATAGCAAAAAACTACCACAAACAATCAATATAATACTATTATATATTCTTAAAAGACGTGTCAAAATATACACTTTTTCACCTTTTAATTGTACTATATTATTAAAATATTCAATTTCTTAAAAATCGTACCATACTCCAAATGTCCATAACCGTTTGGGACGGAGGGAGTAATAAATAATAAATTCGCACATTTTGACATGAAATGTTATGTTTCATATGCGTTGAATTGAATAAATGCGAATTTCTTTAGTGTATCGCACATTCTAAATGCAATGTTAGATTGCATTGGTACAGAATTGTTTAAATGCGATAAATTTTTCATTGCTTCTACCCTCACACAATATTTTAAAGTACATGTTTCGGGGACCATGTATACATGCTTACTTGGTAAATTTGTGTGCTCGTGACTTGAATTGATTTCATATGCTTGCATAATTAGTCAATTCTTGTGCATCATTTGAGGGGGAGCAAGTATAAGACTTGTAGATTAGCTCCAAATATTTTTGACGTTTTTTTCTGAGCATTTCAGATCTTTCAAAATTAAGGAGTGAGACGTCGACTCTACAAAGAGAGGAGCTAGACACAAGACCAAATCTTTCAAAGATAAAATTGCCAAAAATAAGTGTTGATTAACTCCATTATTACTAACGCTTATCTCTAAGTGGTACAGATTTTTAGATTTTCGCCAGGGGAGCTAGACGTTACTACACAGAAAATACAGGGAGTTAATTGCATTTATTTTAATTACTAAGGGGGAGCCTTACAAAGGGTTTTATTTTGAAATAGGGGTCAATCTGAAAATTTTAGAAGTACTTACTATCGAGAAACTAGATAGAAGACTTAATTCACGATCATAAGTTTCTCGATCGTAAACAGTGTTGGAAACAATTTTGATTGGCCGCGATAATTTGCGATCGAAAAATTTGAATTGAGAGGAAATTTTCAAATCAAAAATTTCTCGAGCGCAAATAGTAATGGGCCTGATCCATTTAATCGCAAAACGTCCAATCACAAACCCAACATTGACTTAATGCTAGTTAATAAAAATTTAACTTTTGTCAGTCGAAAAACTTTTTCTCACGCAACCCTAATCGCAAAAAATCTCTCTAGCTAAAAACTTTCACAGACAGCTTAAAATTCTCAAAATCTTTCGATTTTCAACACCAAACTGTCTGCTTAATGTAGAAATGAGATTCTTTTGACATTTGCGTGTGATTGAACTTTATTAGCATCTGCATTTTGTAGTTTTTCGCATTATTAAGATTAGATTCTCGACTGTTCTTCAAAACTGAGAAAAATCGTAACTATTTTATAGTGTTTACGGCTTGATTTTGAACTTTATCTGAGTTTAATGCCTGCATTTAAGATAGTTTCGATATTCTCTATGAATCTGGTAGAATGAATCTTCGGAAAATCTGAATCTTCGACTGTAATTTGAGTTTTGATGATACTGGGTATTTGAATGTTTAAAGCCATCGAAGAACTTTGTCGATCGCAAACAGTCTTATTGAATTCCGATTTAATTGAGATACTGATTGTGTCGAATTAGTTTTTCGATCGGTAAAATTCTGATTTAATCGCTAAGATAGAAGATTTTGACCGAAAAAAATTACTTACCATCGAGAAATCTAATTAGGAATTTTGTGAGCGAAAAACTTACGCACTGATTAGAAAATTTAGATGCAAATTTTATCGAGCGTAAAACTTACTATCGCAAAATAGAATTTTCGTGTTAATTGGATTTTGGTCGTAAAAAAATTTAGCAGCGAAAAAAATTAATTTTTCAACGCTTAATTTTTCAATCGAAAATCACATACCACTCGACAAATTTCAAATCGAGAATTTTATTCAATCGAAGAAAATTTCTCGATAGTAAATTTATCTGAGACGTAATTTCTCGATCGTAAATTTACACGGAATTTGTCTCGATCGTAAAATTGATCGACTAGAGTCACGCTTTCAACTTCAACACTTAGGAAATTTTTCTAAGTCTTTTACACTGTAGCTAACAATAGCGGATAAAATTCTTCGATCGCAAAATTCAGACAGAATTCTTTCAATTGAAATCACGATATAGGAAATCAAATTGCAATTCAATTTTCTCGACCGAAAATTTTCTCGGCATGAACAGTGACTTACTGATTTAATACTTAGCGAAATTTCGAACTATTTTTCACATGACATATATTTCATTCGAAATTACATTCATGCCATCACGATTTTTGAATTGAACTTACACTATGCATTTGATATGATTTCAATTCAAAATTCATCAAACATGCTATTATTTACAATATTACTATAGTTTGATGAAATTTATTCATATTTCGACTGAAAATAAAATTGATCTAATATACTTTTATATCTCTTATTTTTCAGATGGATCGCTACCCAAGATACAACCATATATATGATCACAATTTGTACTTGAAGGTTCAGGATACGAACTTTCAGCTCGATCTGAACACGTTTAGGTGTCCAGACGAGATCATCGTATCAATCCTACAAGGCCACCCCATCTGGCATGCGTTAACGGTCACTGCATCAGTGCCGATGGTGTATCTCCAGCAATTCTGGGGATACATACAAGGAGTTGTAGCAAATGGGGCATTCTCCTTCACTACACAACTCGGGACGCGGCATATTCACATGAGCAAGAGCCAGTTCGGGATGATGCTAGACTTGCCACACAACGACAACTACGACCCACTCCCGACGGACGCAGAGATGATTCAGCACTTTTTGCAGATACCAACCACCGCTCACAAGATTAGCTCAGGTCCAGAGCAGCGGAATCCCACACCCGTGGAAGACACTATTCGGAATAGTGAATAAGTGTCTGTCGCCCAAGCACGCAGGATTCGATAAGGGCAACAGCAATATTTTGAGGATCTTCCACGGCATCGCCTTCTTAAGAAATTATGACTACACTCAGCTAATCTGGAATGACCTCGCGGACCAGATTCGGCAGAAGGAGAACCGAAGGTCGAAGAACGTGCCCTATGCCCGATGGTTCAATGTGATCATCAGGGAGTTCATGGAGTTACACGCCGAGAACATCCCCCAGCTACCTCCTGGTGGAAACTATCAGCCGCCAAGGCTAAAGTTCTTCCACAATCCACGGCTCACGGACTTGGACCAACCATCGATGCCGATTCCGCTCCAACTACTCAGGCTTGCCGACCCCGCGGGAGCTGAGTATCAAAGATTCTGCCGGGAACAACATTTAACGGAGCAAATGATCAAAGGGCCCCCGGCAGATTACCATGTGAGCCCTCCCCAACCGGAACACCAACCAAGCCCTGACGACGTGATGATAGATGTTGTCGCTCAGGAGCTTCAACAGGAGTCTCCCTTGATCGAAGAGCCGATGCCCGACGTAGATGAGACCTTGATAGACGTCGTGGCTACCGAGATGGCGCTCGAGGCTCCTGAACATGAATACCAAGTGGAAGTGCCCGTTCATGTTGGCGTGCTCGAAGAAACCATTGATGAGGTTCTTCTACCAGTAGCACAGCCCGAAGTCGAAATGGGGCAAACTTCACTTCCACCGGTGACGGGTTAGACACTGGAGGACGTCCATCGAGACCTCACTCCTCACACAGCCACCTCGTCTGACACGGAGTCTGACGAGGAAATAAGTCTGATAAGGAGGACTCCCAGGAGACTTAGCATTCAACTGGAGTCCCTCTTCCCAGCCGTCACCAACGCACTAGATACTACGCTGACCACAACGACAAGTGTTGCCGGCACTTCTTCGCTCAATCTTGAGCCGTAACCAACCAAAGTGGTGTCTGGTTCGCAGGCGCAACCTGAGTCTGCCTTAACACCCATAGAGACGAATCCTCTAGATTCGACTCGAGGATTGGGTGGAAGTCTCATACAGTCACAACCTCAAGTGACTGTGAGCCAACCCACAGAGTCGGTGTCTACTCAAGGGTTGATAACAGGCGACATCAGTCGTCCTGGTCCATCTTAGGAGGCGTCCGCACCCTTCGTGACGAACGAGCAGTTCCAGGCCGCTCTCTCTGCCGCTGTACAATCTATGGAAGACAAAATCACGGAGAGAGTACTCCAAGCACTCGAGGCATCCCGAAGAGATACCGGGAAAGCACCTGCCTCTGAAGGCCATTCGTCACAAATCGACCCCACACCTCCACAACCCACACCCACCGACCCTCTAGCCACTTCCTCCATCCTCATCAATCCATACACAATCCCCATCACCGAGCTCCATGACATTCTCCTCGCCCGTCTGATAGGCCTTTCCATCCGATCGCCGCAAGAAGAATCCCTCTATAGGCGATTGGTGGACCATCCTGAGCCACCGACTGACACCTGCCGAGGCCAAAGCTCCCACTCACGGCGCAGACATGACGATCCTGACGATCAGGACCCTCATGAGGGGGAGAAGAGGCCAACGACATCAACAAGTGGCCAAGGACAAGGATCGGGCGCCATGCAGACAAGCGCTGGAGCTGGTGAAACCCAAACACAAACCACCCAAACTACCTACACCACGCACCGCACCGCCCACATCGAACCACCAACCTTTCACCTCATGACGCCTCCGTCCACACCACCGATCTACTCAAGCCCCTTGATTCCGGAAGAAGAAGCAAGTGTTGCGATGCTTGTAGCTCTAGCAGCTACCCAAGCTACTCCCTCAGTCGCTCCAGACCAACCGGGACCCTCTGGAAATGGCGTCAATCCACACGAGGCCCTAGACAAGTACATCTTCGAAGGACAGTGGATGACCCATTCCATGCCCGAGGAGCATCAAAGGCGACGGATTCACGACGTTCGGCGCTTTCTACAACAAGCGTCTATAGACCTCGTAATCATAGAAGACGACGAACTTCAGGAAGGTGAAGACTACCAACGAGACATCCCAAGGCTATCAGAGTTGATCGCACAACGAGCGGCTTCCCCCACAAGGCAAATGCCAGGGACCGTTCGGGTCGACACGCCGTGGGAAAATATTCAAATCGAAATCCCCTTCCTAGAAGAAGTTCGTGAGAATATTTGGAGGTCTCCGGACAGAGTGAAGAAGCCGAACGAGTTCGAGCTTAGAGGGATCTCTCACTGGGATCAGCAGAAGAGGATGACATATCTATGAATGCTGACCCAATTAGGACCTAACGTAAGAATGGGGATGACTAAAGGACAAGCCAAGAACTAATATAAGAGTCTCTCCCCAATATGCCAACTCCTCAGCGTCTACTGTGCAAAAGAAGGACTTCCAACACCTTACTACGTCATTGAAAGAGTGGATAGAACCCGAGAGGAACTGAGCGAGAGCGACCTACCGTACATCCCTGCTGATGAGGTGTACAACCTCTACAAGCTGAACGTGGAGAAGTACAAAGGTCCTCAAGGCTTCATCAAGAAAGAAGGCCTCGAAGGGCTCTACCGGTTCATGATGCGACAAGTCAAGTACTTCGCCGCTCACGACCTTCAAATGGCGCTTGAGAGCAATATGAAGAAGGTCAACATGACCGCTCCACTCAACAAAGGACCTGAGATCGAAGGGCTTCCCAACAATCACGTGCACATCAGCTGAGTCCTAGGCATCACCTACCACAATTCAATAGCAAAGAAGAATAGGTTGATGTTGAAGACTAAGATTTATAAGTTTTGCGATGGGACGCTCAAGGTCATCAGGAAAAACATCGAGCAGAGGTTGGAAGAAATCAATCGAGATACGATGCTGATGATCCATAGGTTCGTGAGAGAACAGCCGCTCCTAATGGAATTGCTTGAAGATATCGAGGAGCGACTGGAGCTAAGGATCACGCTGAGGAACTACGAGCATGCGCTGGGCTTGCGCAGATCATATTACGCCCGACGAGGACAAACGGCGCGGAGACGTAATCAAGCACAAAGGGAGAGATTGTAGAATACCATTTGTAAATTGTGCTTGATTTCATTAGTTGTCCTTGTAATTTGGGGCGTTTTGTATAGTAGTCCTTAGATTAGGACTAGTTTGATATTTATACCAAGTTTGTTTGGTATAAATACATGTAAATCAATTTGTTAGGATATTTAATTGATTGTGTCAATAGTTTAAGTCTTGAGATTAATTATGTAATTATCTTTAACTTGGGCTTTGGACTAGATTGTAATTATTTTATTTTTAGTGATTGGGCCTTAATATACCTAGGGTTAATGTGGTATATAAGGTGTTACCAACTCACTTTGAAAGGTAATCAAAGATCAAAAAGCTAAAATTCGTTTTCACACACTACACACACTACAAGGTGAGAAATTCTCCCTTTTCATTCCATTCCATTCCATCTAGCTTCTTTGATTCCTTGTTTGGTGCATTTCGGGACCAACAAGTGGTATCAGAGCGAACGTGGATCGATCTGCATTGATTTGAATCCAGTTTCGTTCGATTCCGAGAAAGATCAAAGGTGTTTTGAGCAAAATACTAGTTTCGGCATTTTGGTTTCGTTTTGGGTTTTTATGTGTTGTTTTTGTGTTTAAAACCTTTCCCCAGATCGATCCTAGGCCTAAAATGTTTTTAGAACACTTTTGGATCAGTTTTAACGAGTTTTGAGCAAGATTTAAGCAAAAGTTTTCCAGAAAAAGTCATTTCGGCCATTCTCTGTTTTTGGTTGATTTGATCCTTTTTTTGTTGTTTTTAGCTCACAAATCGGTCGATTATGTGTTTAGGGAAGAATTTCTGAAGTTTAGGATCAAGTTTGAGCGATTTTGGTTGAGATTTGAGCGAGAACGAGACGATTTTCTGGCAAAACGCATGAAGGCAATGGAACAGTACATCGATGTTCTTGGCCGCGAAAATTCTTGCTGAATCGTTCTAGACCACGAAAATTTCTTGTCCGCGAAATTTTATCCCGAGAATCTTTGAAACCGCGAAACTTTCCCTTAAACTGCATTTTTTCGCAACTACCGCCTTTAAAATCCGAGAAATTTCATATCCAAGAAAGTTCATTCCGCGAATTTCTTTAAGCTGCGAAATTTTTTTCTTTTCCAAACTTGCGAAATTATTTCTTGCGAAGCCTGAAAATTTCTTGTCCGCGAAATTTTATCCCGAGAATTTTTTAAAACCGCGAAACTTTTCCTTAAACTGCATTTTTCGCAACTGCCTAGTATCAAGATCCGAGAATTTAAGCCGCGAATCTTTCACGTATACATTTTTTTTCGCAACTGTTTACTCTCATAATCCGAGAAATTCCAAATCCAAGAAAGCTTACTCCAAAATTTCTTTTGGCCGCGAAAATTTTCATAACGTGCGAAATTTTATTTCTTGCGAAATTTTCTTGCAAAGCTTTAAAATTCTCTTCGTGCAATTTTTTCCTTCATGCGAAATTCTAGTGCGAAGATTTAAAATTTCTCAACTTGCTAAAGATTTATCACTTGCGAAAATACTTCTGCAAAACTTTAAAAATTCTCAACATGCGAAAAGTTTTATAACTTACGAAATTTTTCTTGCGAAGCTTTAAAATCCTTATATCTGCGAAAATTTTATACCCGTGAAAATTTCATAAAACCATACTGTCCACCTCTCGATGCGAAAGTTTCCTTAACACGCGAAATTTTCTTGCTTACACTGTTCATCTCTTGATGCGAAAGTTTCCCATTGCGAAAAATTTCCAAAAACCACTCTTCAACTCCCATTGCGAAATTTTGTGACTTGCAAAATTTTCTTGCGAAACTTTAAAACTCTTAACTGAGATTCATTCTCTCATACAAAATTTATCAAAAATCCGAGAAATTTTTCTTTGAAATCACGATTGTCATATCCACGAAACTTCATATCTCGGTTACAAAATTCTTTTTCGCATATACCAAATTTTTCTCATCATCAAAATTTCTCGGGTCCAAAATTTTACACTCATGTCCAAAAATTTCTCGTGTTGAAATTCGCCCCACAAGTCTCGATTTAAAATTTCTAAGACTTCCCTTAAATTCAAGATATATTTCTCGTTCATACATTATCGACCATCACACACGCTCACGTAGTTCTAAGAAATTCTTTGAACAATTTTTCACAAACTCTGCTCGTTAAACTCATCTCTCTCATCTCGTTCGTTACTAACTATCTTATCTACGCAAGATCAAAACCACGGACGATTCGACTGCACCAACCATGTCTACCACGAACGACATCTCCATAGTGGGCTCCGACACCAGGCCTCCGATGCTGCGACAAGGCGACTATAGCATATGGACAAACCGCTTCCTCACGTTCATCAGGAACAAAGGCGCACCACTCTCTCAATATCTTCTGGACTCCATCTTCAACGGCCCAGCACAGTTCTGGACAATTATCCCTGCACAGCCAAACGCAAATCCTCCCATGGATGAACGCCGCACTCCAAGAGGTCCCATCAATGAGGATGAATTGGCTCGCGAACAGGCCGACGAGACTGCCAAAGGATACCTCTTCCAGGCTTTGGGAAACGAGGTCTACGGTCACGTTGAGTGCTGCACAACTGCCAAGGAGATATGGGATGAACTTGCTGAAATTATGGCTGGCACAACTGAAAGTGCACAGGGGAGGAAATCAGCATGTCTCTCGCAGTATGAACACTTCCAGGCCTATGAAGGAGAGGAACTGCGCGACACATACCTCCGATACTTGAAGGTCATCAATGAACTCAAGAAAGCCAGGATCTCGAGGGACAAATTCGATATCAATAACCGCTTCCTTGGTAGCCTCAAACCTCATTGGGGCAATGCAATCGTGATGATGATTCAGAGTAAGGACCTCTCCAACACTTCCATCCATGCTCTTTATGACAGTCTGTCTGCCTATGCTCCTTATGTGCAACCTCAGTCCACCAACACTCGAGTCGACCCACTGGCCCTCCTCTCAAACAAAACCAATGAACGATCTTCCACCACTAAGACTAAACAGAACAAAGGAAAGCTACCAGCTGTTGTATCGGACACCTCTTCAGGATCCGAAGCAGATACCGAATCAGACGAAGATGTTCGTGATATACGCAAGCAACTGGCAATGCTCACCAAGTTGGTCTCAAAGAAGATCGGGAAAAAATCCTCATCCTCCTCCAATCGCCAAAGAACCTATAGCGGCACCAAAAAGTTCACTCCAGCAGAGGAAGCCAAGCCAACAAAGAAAGAAGAGGACTCCGCCGCACCTCAAAAGTCTGTGAAGTGCTTTCGATGTGGAAAGATAGGCCACTTTGCCAAAGAATGCCATGCCCCACGCGTGAAGGACTCCGGCTACTACGACCGTAAGGCCAGAATGACCCGCAAGATGGAAAGTGGGAAAGTTCTACTCACCGAAGAAGCTGAATGGGTGAATGACACTTCAGAAGACGAGGAGCCTAAGGATGAAGATTGCTGCATGGCAAGGCTGGTCGAACATGACGAGGACGAGGAGATGGATCACACCGGTGAAAACACAGCTAATACTCCTACCAACGCTGCGTCTGAGGTACGAATCTCACACCTAGATGATGTGTTTACTCACCAACACGCCATTAAGAAACCCACCGTAGACGCTAGGGATTATGATGAACTTAAGCTAAAATTTGAAAACAACTATGCCTTACTTAGTCTAAAAGTAGAAGAACTTGCCTGTGCAAACGAACGTCTAATAGCCTCTGAAGCTTTAGTCAAACGTCTGCAAAGCAAGAACAAACAAAGTGAGACTAAGGTTAAGGAAACTACACTAGCCATAAGTTCATGTGAAACCTCTCGCCTCCTGACGGCCTCCCAATATGAACTGCTTACAAAGGAAAGAGTTAGGCTATACCGCAAGGTGAAAGAACTTGAAGAGCAACTTCACCTTAGAAACGAAAACACACACATCTTAAGCCTTTTGAACCAACCAATGGAAACAGGATTCTACAACGCCAGGAGGGGGATCGGACTGTCTAGCAATTGCAATCCAACACCGCTTATAGTTAAAAGATATAACATGTGCAACACTACGTTCTTGCAAACAAGAAATGGTGCCCCCCCGCAACTTAAACCATTTGTGAGATCAACATTCGCTACCGTCTCAGAAGAAACAAGAGAACAGAACATTCATTGGGCAGAAATCGCGTATGACTACACAGAATTGAATATTAGAGATAAGACTAAGATATCCTCACTCCCAGAGAATGTCGAAACCTTACTCCCTAATAAAGAACAGGAAGTCGCTTCTCAAGATGTGATTTCTCGTACTTACATCCCAAAGAAACTGCTACTCATAGCAGAACTTGAACGACTACTAGAAGTAGAAAGGAAGGCCTTTGCAAAAGAGCGAGATGAGCTACTTAGCAAAATCTACACACTAGAAAAATTTCCCAATACGAACTATCCCTCCACATCAAGTCAAGTACCCGATTCTCTAACATGTAAATGTAAGAGGACGGCGAAAATGACTCCTGAAGCTGACATATGTTCTAACACTAACTCTAGTATTCTTATGGAAACAGGGAATGTGAGCTCGACGTCTCTGGAAAGCAGCTCGTATCAGACAAAGGCAAATCCGCTCTTCGATGACAAGAAGAAAAGATCATCCTATATTCGTCTTTCCTCTCTATGTACTGAATCCCAATGTCCTAAGGTCGTAGACAACTATGTTGCCAAAACTTATCTTTCTTTTACCAAGCTTATGTCTATGTGCTGCTGCAATGATTTTGTTCTCCCACGATTTCACGAATATGAAACACATGAACACGCAACACTCCGACCTCGCAAGCGAACCTTCTCTGCGACGTCTTCGAATTCTCCCATCTCACCAAAGCCTAAGGTCAAGCGAAAGCGTCTCTCGTCGACAAACGTAAACTCACCCACTTCTCGCAAGCCAAAGGTGACCAAACCCGAAGCACGAAAACGACGACCACATTACCCACGCCAATTCATGTATACGGCACCATACATGCAAGCACGAATTAGGAAAATATGGGTTAGAAAAACTACAATCTCGCCTAATCAAGCAAACGACAAAGGGAAAGCTAAATTAGAATCAACACAATCTGATTTAGAATCCACATTTCCCATTAAGTGCATAAAAACTTTATTTGTTTCACGAGAATGCCCCGTCAGTAAACGGGGACCCAACATTTGCTAATGATTGCAGGTCTGTCATGTGTGGTATCTAGACTCGGGTTGCTCCACACACATGACGGGGAACAAGGAGCTGCTGAGCAACTTCTCCGAGCGCTATCTCGGAAGGGTCTCCTTCGGAAACAGTCAAATGGCGCCAATTCTCGGAACTGGTGATCTCGTCCATGACAAACTGACGATCAAGGGCATCTCCTACGTTGAGGGTTTGAGCTACAATCTCTTCAGCATTGGTCGTTTCTGCGACAAAGGATACAAGGTTCTCTTCGAATCTGATATCTGCAGCATCATAGATGCCTCGGGACTGCCACTTCTTTCTGGAACGCGCACGTCTCACCTCTACGTACTCAATCTCACGACCTCTCGACCAGTATGCCTTCTCTCTCGGGCTGCACCCAAGTTGAATGATCTATGGCACCGACGTCTCTCACATCTCAATTTCAAGACTATCAACAAACTGCGTCAAGATAAACTCGTCAACGGTCTACCCCAACTAACATATCATAAGGAACATCTCTGCTCTGCCTGTGAATTGGGGAAGATGAAGCGATCGTCTCATGTCTCTAAGGAAACACCGTCCTCTAAGCTCATCCTCGAACTCTTACATATGGATCTATGTGGCCCAATGCCTACGGCCACACTCGGAGGAAGACGGTATATTCTGGTGATAGTCGACGATTTTTCACGCTACACGTGGACGAAACTCATTCGTACAAAGGATGAAGTTCCTGATATAATTATCGAGTTTGTTGTTACATCCCAAACACTCCACCAACAGAAGGTTCGGATTATCAGAAGTGACAACGGAACTGAGTTTAAGAACAAAAAACTCAGTGATTTCTATGCCACTCAGGGCATCACTCAGCAGTTCTCAGCTGTGAAGACACCGGAACAGAATGGTGTCGTTGAGCGCAAGAACAGGACACTAGTTGAAGCTGCAAGGACTCTTCTCATCCAATCCGGACTTCCTCATTCTCTTTGGGGCGAAGCTATTCAAACGGCTTGCTACACACAGAACCGGGCTTCCATCCACAAGAGATTCAACCGCACCCCATACGAGATGCTGAATAACCGTCGTATCCCCGATATATCTTATCTAAGGGTCTTCGGTTGCCGATGTTTTGTTGCCAATGATCGCCAACATCTTGGGAAGCTTGATCCAAAAGCTCTTGAAGGCATCTTTGTTGGATATTCACTGAATTCAAAGGCATACAGAGTCTATCTTAAGGAGAAATGGTCAGTAATAGAAAGCACGAATGTCTCTTTTGATGAAAGCGAAGGCGATCTAATAGCTTCTGGCCATATCAGTCCAGAACCAGGTCTTCTACAGTCGTTGACAAAAGGTCAACCTTCAAAGGCGGGAACTTCCTCATCTGAGGGCAATTGTGGCGAATTGGATCTCGATCTGCTCTTCGAGTACTTCTACCCAGTTCCCAAGACTCCCGTCGCCACCACTCAACCTACCGCTGCACCCGCTCCACCTACACCACCAGCTACCGGCAATAACGTCGTCCCTCCAAACATGGATGCACTCAATCTTAACGAAGACGACATTCTACCCAACCCTGGGAATATTGCTGATCCTGATGCTGAACCCTCTCAATTAAATACGATTGAGATCTCTTCTTCGGACATCGGGCCCCAATCTAATGAGCTTCAAGTAGACACTAATGCGGCCAGCTCCTCACAAACCAACGTGCCACTTTGGGCTCGATCTCACCCTACCGATCAGATTATTGGGGATCCCACATCCGGTGTTTCGACACGTTCAGCTACGATGAATGAAAGCTTGTTTGCTTGCTATCTCAGTCAAGTCGAACCATCACGAGTAGCAGAAGCTCTCAATGATCCTGATTGGCTGATTGCAATGCAGGAGGAAATAAATCAGTTTGAACGCCTACAAGTTTGGGAACTCGTACCACGACCTCACAATAGGTCCATTATCGGCACAAAATGGATCTTTAAGAACAAAAAGGATGAAGATGGTGTTGTTATTCGCAACAAAGCAAGACTTGTGGCTAAGGGGTATAACCAACAAGAAGGCATCGACTACGATGAAACCTTTGCCCCAGTTGCCAGGATCGAAGCCATACGAATGTTTCTTGCCTTTGCTGCTCACAAGAACTTTAAAGTCTACCAAATGGACGTGAAGACGGCATTTCTGAATGGATTTCTCAAAGAAGAAGTGTACGTTGATCAACCTGAAGGGTTCTTGAGTGAAGAGTTTCCTCATCACGTATATCGACTCTACAAGGCCCTCTACGGACTAAAACAGGCTCCCCGAGCTTGGTATGACGTCCTGTCAGATTTCCTCGTTCAGTCTGGATTCAAGAAAGGATCTCTGGATACAACCCTCTTCACCAAGCGGAGTGGCCCGGACATCATGATTGTACAGATATATGTCGATGATATCATTTTTGGATCAACTGAACCACAACTATGTGAAGAGTTCGCAGAATTGATGAAGGAAAAATTTGAAATGAGTATGATGGGCGAGCTGAATTTCTTTCTTGGCCTTCAAGTAAAGCAACTCCCCGACGGAATCTTCATCAACCAGTCCAAATACATCCATGACATTCTCGAGAAATACGGAATGAAGGATGCTAAGACTGCTGCAACACCTATGTCTCCCTCTGGCCGACCCGATGCGGACCCATCGGGTGCTCCAGTTGACCAAACCATCTATCGAGGGATAATAGGATCTCTTCTGTACCTCACTGCTAGCCGACCAGATATCGTTCTCTCGACAGGCATTTGCGCGCGTTTCCAAGCAACACCAAAGGAATCCCACCTCACTGCTGTTAAAAGGATTCTCCGCTATCTTAAAGGGACACCCAATCTGGGTTTGTGGTACCCCACTCAATCGGACTTCAAGCTGGTTGGATTCTCTGACTCGGATTATGCAGGATGCAAGATGGACAGAAAAAGCACCTCTGGAGCTGCACACTTCTTGGGCGGTAAACTCGTAAGTTGGTCGTCTCGAAAACAAAACTGTGTCTCAACTTCGTCGACGGAGGCAGAATATGTCGCCGCCGCTAGTTGCTGTTCACAGCTTTTGTGGATGAGAACCCAACTACGAGATTTTAATATTCATATTGATAAAATTCCCATTTATTGTGACTCAAAAAGTGCTATTGCGATGACGTGTAATCCAGTACATCACTCTAGAACAAAACACATAGATATTCGCCACCACTTCATCAAAGAACATGTAGAACAAGGGACAATTGAATTGCGCTACGTCACAACCGAAGATCAACTGGCCGACATTTTCACAAAACCGTTGGATATCAAACGATTCCAACACCTAGTGACTATGTTGGGCATGTTGAATATTCAGTTGTGATCAATCGTCTCTACATGAACTCTGATTAAGTGTACATATTTCCTTTCCACTTCACTCTATTATCTATGTGTCTTCTGAATTTTTATGTGTCTCATGGATTATGTCTTTTGGGGGGAGTTTTTCGATTAAGGGGGAGCGTTTGATATTTCGTTATTTAAAACGGGAATTTTTCAATTAAGGGGGAGCGTCTGATATTTCATTATTTAAAACGGGGAGTTTTGCGATTAAGGGGAGCTTCTTATTTTTTATTATTTAAAAAAAAAAAAAAAAAAAAAAAAAAAAAAAAAATTTTGGGTTGAAATTTTAAAGTCTGGTCAAACTGAGTCAAAATCGGACTAATCAAAATTTTGGACTGAATTTAAAATTTCTCTGGTCAAAAAGAGTCAAAATTGGGACCAAATCCGCGAAATTCAGCCAAGTTGAGGTTTTGACCAAGCCCGCGAATTTTCGGCCCATTTACTCAAAAATTCGCATGTACAGTGTCTCCAATCGTAAAACCCCAAAACCCTTAACATTTTTTCTCATTATCCTAAAGATCCCGAGAAAATTTAAAATTTTCGCAACCTCTCTCTCAAAAATTCGCAACCCCTCTGTCAAAAATTCGCAACTCCTCGCATCGTCTTCTTCGTCAAATCTGCATTCAAACTTCATTTCCTGCTAACTCCATCATCGCAAATCAGTTTTTCGGTATGAATGCGTCTTAAATAACCCAATTTCTGTTCGATTTTACCATGTTTTGCCCATTTTATTAAAACTGCTAAGTTAGGGTTTATATTTTCTCGGCTCTGAATCGCATGTATGCTAGGTTCTCTTTGTCTGATATCCCCAAATATGCATTACCCACTCAATTACGAATCGATTGAGCCCAGATTACAGCATTTTGGTTAAGATTTGAGTAGGTCTAGGGCTAAAATTTATTACGTCGCTTCACTGTTTTCAACTATGTTCTTCACCGCGAAATTTTCTCAGATAAAGTGCTTTAAATTGTTAAATTTTCGCTGCTACAGTACCATAAGCCCCGCGAATTTTTCTTTAATCACCGAGAAACTTTCTCAGAAAAATTGCTTTAAATGTTAAAATTCGCTGCTACAGTGAGATGAGCTCCGCGAAATTTTTAACTTACCCGAGAAAATTCTTGCACTACTGTAAGTGTTGCCCCGCGAAATGTTTAAAATTCTTACACTACAGTGAGTGTAGCCCGCAAAATTTTTAATGTACCCGAGAAAAATTCTTGCACTACTGTAAGTGTTGCCCCGCGAAATTTTTAAAATTCTTACACTACGGTGAGTGTAGCCCGCAAAATTTTTAATGTACCCGAGAAAAATTCTGCGCTACAGTGAGTGTAGCCCCGCGAAATTTTATCAGAGAAACTTTCGAATGAGAATTTACATTTGTTAAAACCTCGCTGCTACAGTATGTGAAGCCTCGCGAAATTTTTTACACTTCACCTCATTATACATTTTTTTCGCATCTTCACTTTTCTCGCATCTACAGTGAACATAAATTTTTCTCAACCCACAAAGATGTTTCAACCCGCGGAACCTTCGTAAACTCGCATCTACAGTGAACAAATTTTTCTCAACCCACAAAGATGTTTCAACCCGCGAAAATTTCATAAACTCGCATTTACAGTGAACAAAAATTTTCTCAATCCACAAACATTTTTTCAATCCGCGAAATTTTCATTATATGCTGAGTGCGAAATTTTGCAACATGAGAAATTACTTAACATTTGAAACATGAGAAAACTATCATTACGTGCGAGATTTTGAAATTCTGAAATTGTGGCTAAGTGCGAAATGTTGAAACTTGAGAAATTTTTTTTAACGTGTGAGATTTTTGTGACTAAGTGCGAAATTTCTTGAAACTTGAGAAAATTTCTATATCTGATAAGTTGCGATTTTTTTTCCTCTCATAACATGCGAAAATTTTTACAAAGTGCGAGACCTCTTAACTTACGAAAATTTTCCGTACTTACTAAATTTTACACAAAATGCGAAATTTTTCAAATTTCAATCTTATCAACTATTTAAGGGGGACCCTAACCTAGCTTTATTGTGAATTTTTCTTATATATAATTTTGGGCAATTCTATCATTCTTGTGACTTAGACCACACTATTCATCTTATAATTATTGTCGAGCACAGAAATGACGGACAAAGACCAAAGTACACTCGAGGCACTTGAGGCGGCTGTCATCCAAAGGGAAGTCGCTCGCATCGAACTCCACTCGCGTACCTATGTACCACCAGCCGAGGAGATCTTCCCACTAAATCAATGGGCGGCCCTGGTTCCCAACAACTACAAAGTGGACTTGGACAGTTTTCGGTGCGATGCCCCTGTAATTATAGAGATTCTCAAAGGACACCCACTTCGCCACGCCCTCACTCATGGCGAACCAGAAGCTCAGGTGTACCTTCAACAATTCTGGCATACGCTACAAATAGCTGGACCACTACGTCTTGCCAAGACCCTATCCGCTAAAATCGATCAAGAAACCGTCGTCCTCACTCCCAGAATACTCCAAGAAGTTCTTCAACTCCCGGTCTACTCACCATACGATCCACCACCCACTCACGACCAACTCATTGAAGACATCGACAGACTGGGCTATCAACCAGATGCCAAGAAGAAGAAAGGCCCACTTGTCCTCAGTGAAGTCACAACCCGCAACCTACCACAACCCTGGCGGACACTATACCTGCTGGTGAACAAGTGCATGTCTGGAAAGCATGCTGGTCAGGATCGCGGCAACATTCAAATCCTCACAATCATGACCGGCATCGCTCACAACCGCAAGTACAACTACGCCGACATCATCTGGGTGGACCTAGTCTCGATGATCCAGAGACGTGACCGGGAAATCGCCAAGGGAGTCACGAACCGGTTCGTCCCGTACATGCGATGGCTCCCAGCTCTAATAAAGCACTTCCGCCTACACTCAACCAACATCCGCATCCGTCCGGCAGCAGAACATTTTCAGATACCAACTGTCGAGAAGTTCGCCAAGAAGAACACACCGGCGAAGGATCGACACGCAATGGTGATCCCGGACGACGTGCTCGCCTACGCCGACCCAAACAACCCGCACGTACAAGAATACCGTGCCGCAACCGCCACATTCCGTGAAAGCCCTCACCCACATTCCACCGTCCCTACGGAGCAGATCAACCCAACTGCTCCTATCCCCGGGACTAGCCACACCCCCCCCACTACCTCCAAAAGGTCATCGAGTCGCGCCGCATCCTCTTCCACCCGCGTTCCGAAAAAACGGTCGCGTGAGGATGACGTAAGCCGCCCCACGGAGCGCCGATCGAAACAAAAGCACGATCGACCTCCTCCGCCACAAATAAGCCGAGCCGAACCAATAGGCACAGGAGGTGATGTGTTCACCTCCCGAGTAGAAGTCGTGGCATCTGGCTCAACCACGCAAACGTCCTCCCTAGTCCACTTATCTTCCTCTCTACAGGAAGATATTTCATTCCACGAGGAGCCACGTATACCATCGACACCCCACTTGGAGGTGATCGATGTTGAAACAAGCAGTCCCTCGCCTCAGACTGCATCCTCTCCATGCACATCGAGTCTAGTGCCCTCACTCCCCATAGTTTCATCCATTTCTAGGACACATACACCTCTTACTGCACCACAGAGTCTTCGTGACTCTGTCAGAACGCTCGATGATGTCTCTGTGACTGAGAGTGGAAGACCTAGCACGGCCAACATCACAACAACCGTGAGCCTAGGCCATCGTTCGACTGAGTCTGTCTCATCGATGATGCCAACGGGAAGTCTGAGTGACCCCGTCTTTTCCCGACCTGTGCAAACGGGCGGCCGATCGACAATCTTCTCCGATTCGGTGTCAGTTGGAATTCTCCGTGAATCCAACTTGTTACAATTACCCACCTTCATTACCGAGACCGCGCTAGAGACACGTCTTCAAGAGTTTGCAAAGACTCTTGAGACGTCCATCCTCGACAAAGTCTACGCGCGTCTCGATGCGTCCACCGTCGACAAGGGCAAAGGTGTGGCCCCGGAGACGCCACCACCTACACAAAACGTGGACGCCGAGGCTGTTCTATCCGCCATTTCCGCCAAGGAGCTCTTCTACATCCTCAGAGCTCGCTTCGAATCCATGACGGAACTTGACGAGGAAGAACGGCAAATGAAGACCATCATGACTCAGCCCTTGACTTGCCGCGCTCAGGGCGAGTCCAGCGGGATCAGGCGCGACGATCAAGACGATGATCAAGATCGCCGCGAGGGGGAGATAAATAGGCAGCTTGGCGCACAATCCCAAGGATTCGTACAATCGACGACGCCCTCCTCCTCTGGACCTGAAACGGCACCCGCAACAGAAACCTCACAACCCACTAGCCAAACATCCCATTCCATAAACCCCGAGTCACTAACCAAATCACCCTCACCACCACACACCAACGTCTCCAAAACTCTAATCGTCACATCGGCGATAGAGACCACCCCCACACCGTCTCCACTCACAGTTTCCGAACCTCTAACTGTCACATCGACGTTAGAGGTCACCACCACATCTACACCACTCGTCACCCAAATCATCCTTGCCAAAACCATCACCTCAACCGAACCACCAGAATCTCCACCAATTCCATCCCCACAATCCACAGACTCCTCCGACGCTGCTCCCTCGCCACCACACAGCCATACCCCTCTCAACATCGATCCCAACCTGGCTTCCGAGGATGTCTACTGCGCTCAGAACGAGATCGAAGCCTACATCTTCAATGATGAATGGCTGTACACGCCCGCCGATGCAGTAGCAGCTAGGAAGTTGGTGGAAAATGCTCGACGTCTGCTCATGGAGGCCTCGCTTACGCTGATCAACACCGCAGACGACGAGAACGGAGAGGAATACAACGCGGAACCGGCCGAGCTCGAGAACATCCTGCAATTCCAAGCGCAGCAAACTGAGGCCCCTGCTGCTCAGACGGATGTGCCCACGGTGGATATACCGGAAGCACCGTGGGAAAACAAGAAGATCACGGCACCATTTCAGGAAGAGATCAGGAAGAGGATCTGGCGGCGCAAGGAGAAGATCGTCACCACCTTCGACGAGTACGAGCTGATGAACATCCAAAGTTGGACAGAGAGAAAGAAGCAACTCTATCGATGGAGCCTTCTGTGCCACAAATGCACAGATAGGACGCTGTCCGATGAGGAAAACGTCGCTCAGGAAATGAGTCGGGCCCCCATCTGCAAAGTCACTGACCTCCGCCAAGAGTCCAAAGGACCTGTCCATTACCCAGTATTCACGGTAATGAGGCAGGATGAGAGCTACAGTGAAGTCAGTGAGGCGGACTTCAAGTTTCTGCGCCTGGGTGACCTATACAGCATGCTGGAATCCCTGAAACAGTTCAGACTCGTCCTCAGAAGCTCTGGACATCTCGTACGTGCTGAACCGGTCACCATGGGATATGTGGCTATCAAGCGCCACATGCTCCGACAAGTCAGATTCTACGCCACCCACGATCTGCAGATGGCGGTGGAACATAATCTGAAGAAGGTGAACCTGACTCGCCCATCTTTCAAGAACGCAGACGACTATCGAGAGGGCGATGTGATCAACGGAGATGATCCGGCGGTCGCCTACTCGAACTACAAGGGAAAGATGAGGCTCCTGCGCTGCTCCGAGGTGGCAAAATTCTCAGATGGAACGCTCACCATCATCCAAGACAAACTCATGAGAATCTGCCGTATCCTTTCGGAAGAAGATCCCCTATGCCGATCCAAGTTCGCGAAGCTCATTGATGCTATAGCTGACAGAATGGTTCTTCGAAGGAATCTCCGCGCCTTCGAGTTCAAACTAGGGCTTCGCGAAACACTCACACGCTAATCCACCATCCCAACGCCCAAGATTCAAGACTCCCAACAATTGACACAAAGGGGGAGATTGTTAGGATATTTAATTGATTGTGTCAATAGTTTAAGTCTTGAGATTAATTATGTAATTATCTTTAACTTGGGCTTTGGACTAGATTGTAATTATTTTATTTTTAGTGATTGGGCCTTAATATACCTAGGGTTAATGTGGTATATAAGGTGTTACCAACTCACTTTGAAAGGTAATCAAAGATCAAAAAGCTAAAATTCGTTTTCACACACTACACACACTACAAGGTGAGAAATTCTCCCTTTTCATTCCATTCCATTCCATCTAGCTTCTTTGATTCCTTGTTTGGTGCATTTCGGGACCAACACAATTGAGCTGAATAGAGAAAGTTTAGAGAATTGATCCGAAGGGCTTGCAATTCGATTTTTAGAGAGAGAAACAACAGTAACTTTCTCACTCTAATTGAATTCTCTCTAGTGTTCTTAACTTGAGTTTTTTGATCGAATTCAATTGATTATCTAAACGATCGAATTACTATGAATTCTAGCCTAGGATCGTAGAGTTGTTAATCGTAGGACCTAACATAAACCGATCCAACAGAAACGACTCAAACTTGGACAGTAAATTTCTTAAATTTGAATCTAATTCTTACAATATTTTGAAAAGGTCATGATTGATGATCACATAATGTGTGCGTATAAGCATTTGCCTTTGTAATGGAATTGAAATGCTAACCTAATTAGTCGGACTTGTACTTAATCTCATTTTGTGATTGGCTCTTTGTGGAAAATAGTCGATGTGTATTTAATGAGGTATGGTACGGTTGGCCTTAGTTTATTGACACGACATGAATCCAAGGCAGAACGTTGAAAGGGACATAAATGGAACAACTCATGCTGCTGAAACCTATGTAAATTCAGACATCATATCATATCTCTCTTTTTTAGGTCGAATTGTATATTGGATTAATTAAAGATCAGGCCCTACTAACATATTTAACTTTGGATTCAGGCCCCATTTGAATTTGGTTTAGGATAAAGAACCTAGTTTTCGAAAAATTCAGTGGAAACTACCTAAAGGCTGCGAAAAGACATAATTATCCTCACATATGCGAAATTTACCACAGGATACCTAAATGATCCGATTACAGTTGTCGAAATAAATATAACAGTTTTTGGCTGAAAAAACACTTCCATTCATTTGGATAACAAATTATTTGTACTGAGTACAATATCACATATATTTAGTAACAACTTTATCAATTATAATGCCAATACTAATACAACGAATAAATCAGAGGAAAATACCTAAATGATGCGAAAAGACATATTTAACCGTACATACGCCAAATCGACGAAAAATACCTGAATGATGCGATAACAAGATTCGAAAAAATAATAACAGTTTCGCATCGATCTCTCCCAACAAGCGACGCATCGATCGAAACGAGATTTCACGTTCAGACCCGAACAGATCTCCACGATTGTGATGATGTAAGGTGAAATTATCATTAATTTGATCATAAGTGTTGATAAGTTTCGGATATTAGTGACGTTAATTATGAGAAAATAAATGTTGCCCGTATAGCAGAAAATACCACGTTTCTTTTAGTAAATAACAAATGACGCCGCAAAAGTAACATATCATTCAAAATCAATACCGCTTCCTGCAATAACACATTCCTTACACTCAAGTAAACGAAAGAAAAAATTCACGTTCCAAATTCGACCAAATCTCGACGTTACTAACAGGCAAAGGTTGTATCGGCTTTGATTTTTCATGGGTCTTCATAATCAAAGAGAATTTTCGAAGTTCATAAAGCACATATGCTTCAAACACAATTCGGAAATTTTGTTTAATACGGTGAAATCTCGACTTTAATGACCGGATGATGTAAAATCGACACAATTTCATCATGGGCCTTAGTTATCGATGACAATTATTGATGTTAATCATGGAATAACGAAGAATTTTGATGAGATCTAAGCGGTAAACGTTTGCTAATTAAAATGATTACTGGATAACACTTCGTGCTTCCCGGGTAACAAATTCATGGAAAAATAATACCATATGTCTTGAAGTTTATAACAATTGTTTCGGCAAAAGGAACATATGATGGGAAAATAATAACTACTCGTCACCAGTAAATACCACATGTAGTACCAAGTAAGGCAAAAAGGAATAGATCGTAAAATGTTGGAAACACCCAAATAAAAATTGAAACCGCTCGAATCTCCGATGTAAATGACACAGTAAGGTTAAATCGATGTCAATCTCTCATGTTACCAACGAAAAAAATCTGAAATTTATCGTGGAATAATGTGATTAATACAATTCAAAAATTTCGTTGAAAAACAGGTGAAACTCGACTTTAATGAACTTATAAGGTAGATTCTACTAAGTTCGATCACGAGTCATTTTAAATGAATGAGATTATTAATGTTGATAATGTGATAACGAAGAATTTTGATGAGACCTAATATTGGAACGTTTGTCAATTAAATAGTTGGTTGGTAACATTTCATTTATTCTGAGTAACAATTCACGCATTCTGGGTAACACATCATTAAGGACATTCTAGAAGTTTCTAGATTGTCAGAGATATTAACAGTACAATAACTTAATATTACCACATTGCCCGCAAATAATAACACAAGCCTGATAAAAAATAACAATATAAACAAAGCTTATAATACATTTGTAGCTACAAGTACCACAAAATAGCTAATCAATGCCACATTACTATTTCGATTAATTTTGTTCATAAATTCATTTCGTTCGGATGTATATGATGAAGCTAAATCACAAAATTTCTTAAAAGACACGTTTTGCGAATAATGATATCAATATGTGAAAGTTGAGATAAAACATCATGTAAACATATAGCTATTCCTTCACAACATATACCAGTATCACTTTTAATGAGACATAACGTTACGAATTTTATCACAAATGTATTCAAAGCTCAAAATTAAACCACAAATATCATTTTATATGTCGTAAATCTGTATTTGATACATTCTCGAAAGTTATTTGTTAAGAAATATTAACGGGATGATTCGTTAACGTCACTGTACCAGATTGCCCGCACGTAATACTACATGTTTGCTATAAAATAACAATACAAACCTATCGAATAACGTGTTTACAGATAATGATACCACAGAATAGGTTTCCAGTACCACATTACTAATTCGATTAATTTCGTTCGTAAATGCACATTGTTCGAGATTTACAAGATTAACATCTTGTAAATGTATGATTTGATGCATTTATCACACCAAATTACTTTAAAAGCTACATTGTTCGATTGAGGTGGATGATAGAGAATGTTCGAGGTCAATAGTAATTAAAAACATAGACTATTACTTCGTTAATTGAAACATCACATATGAATTTCAGAACGAATGCCTCAAAATTCAAAATTAAACCACAAATATAATTTTATATGTCGTAAATCTTGAAACATTAAGGGTAACCCTGACTTAAACCTTAATCTCCGTAAACACATAACCATAAATATTGGTACGACAACTACAGTAATTTCTAACATATAAACAAATTTTAGTAACATATTTAACTAATGGATAACAGTTAAATAGTTATTAGTGACACATTTGCACTGATTTAGCAATCCCGCCCAAAATCGCAATCGTGTCATGAATCCCGTCCAATTAACCCCATCAATCCACAAATCCCGCCCAAAATTTAGCAAGTATAGTAAATCCATCCAAAACCAATATCCCGCCCAAATTCGAAATAGTTCTGCTAAAAAAATACCATATCAATACTTATGAAAAACAAAAGCAGATCATAATATACCACTTTAGATATTCCAAGTAAAACTACGATTTCATGTAGTAACAGTACTATGCCTAATTATCGAACCAGGTCTGCTAAAAAAATCATATCAATACTTATGAAAAACAGTAGAAGGACATAATATACCACTTCAGATATACCAAGTAACGCTTCAATTTCAGGTAGTAACAGTTCAATGCAAAAAATTAACGAAACATGTTTGTTAAGGAAAACACATCAATACTTACGCACGGCAAAAATACATCATAATATACCATTTTAGACAATCCAAGTAACACTTCTATTTTATGTAGTAACAGTTGGATGCCAAAATTTATCGAAACAGGTCTGTTAAACAAAATCCCCCATCAATACTTATGAAAAACAAAATTAGGTACTAATAATCGACGAAGAAGTCGATTATGAGTTACCTCTTGTATCATGACCCACTTTGTTCTTAGTACCATATGTTGGACAAAAAGTACCACATATATACTTATTATAAACAAAACGAAGTCAGAAGATACCACTCCGCCGGACAAAACAATATCGTTTACGAGTAATGGAGTAACATATCTTGATACTGTTATAACGTTATGACGTAACCTAGTAATAATAATGCATGAAATAGTAACACGTATTCCAGATGAATCGATGCCTGCCATACGCCTTCTTCACACAACGTACGATTTAGAAGTGATGAGGTGATGATTGTTTCAAAATTCGCAGAGCCTATGAAACATCCAAAATTTGGGTACCTCGAATACACACAGATTAGCTGCAATTGTTGCGAAAATCTACTTCGATTTGGCCAAATTTTTCTCGAATTTGAACTCATATAAAAATTCATTACAATTCTTACATCGTACTTCATCAATACTAGAGTAAATCCTACGTGACACGTCGAAAACGATTGGTTGATGGGGCAGTCGATTGTGCTCGATTCATTGTGAAAACTGGGTTTCGATTAGCCGAAAAAATAAATATAAATTTGTCAAAAACATTTTACTATCGAGAAGTAACATATTATCAGTTTAAAGTATCGCTTATGGTTTTTACGGTAACAAGTCGTCGCATCGCTGTAACATAAATTTTGCGTCGAATACCCCTTCAGAGAACACTTTATGAAGGGTATTTTAGTCAAAACATAGTTTGGATCTTTACCTTTAAATTTTTCAAAAAAAAAGGTCCTTAAAACTAAATAAAAATCTGACAGGGCCTGATCACTATATTTAAAATTGCCTAGGGCCTGAACACAAATCGTCCCTTGTATTTTTCATATATGGTAAATGGGCCGTTGGCTCAATTGAAAAATGGTACGGACAGGACAGGAAACTAACAATGAACATGTAATAGAAAAAAAAAGTGTAAATTAAGTTTCCGGCCCAAAAACATGTTTTAAATTAGGTTTCAGGCCCCTGTCAGAAAATTCATAGTTTAAGGACCCGATTTTTATGAAATTTAGAGATAATGACATAAATTTACGCAAGTGTTAGCAGTGTACATGAATTGGTATCGGAGATCCATGAAGTGGTACTGTAAACCCATGACGTGGTACTGTAAAGACATGAAGTGATACTGTAAACCCATGAAGTGGTACTGTAGATCCATAAAGTGGTACTGCTGTGAAGTGGTACAGCAGAAAACTTAAGTATTTATGCAGAAATCGGGTCCTTAAAACTATGATGACAGGGTCCTAAAAGCTAAATGAAACTTAACATGGGGTCTGAATTGTAAATGGCCCAAGAAAAACACCTTGTATGAAAGCTTTTTGTCTTCGCGTACGATTTGTTTCTCTACTAATTTAGGATGCTTTTGTTATGTAGAATTTAACGCGGAAAAAGAAAACGAAATTATAATGATACGCTACTCGGATGATATTGTACATTATGCTTCGCATGTCGTAATATAATACATTTTCTTTTCTTTACCACACCGAATTCTGCTTACAACCAAACGCACCATTAGAGCATCTCCAACCGATACCAAACCTAAAAGTAAGGTAATATCTCTCCAACAGTACTCCAAACCCAAAATCAAAATGGGTTTTGTATACTCTCTCTGCATTTTCAAAAATTAGATTAATATTTGCAAAATTACAATGCATACCCTCTATTTATCTTAATTATTAAAGTACCCATATAAAAATAACAAAGTAAATAAATTATATAAAAGTATTCGTGTTATTAATAAATATTTTTCTCGATGCTTTTTTATATGGAACATATTGATTTTACTATTAACATTATAAAAGAAAATTTGTCAAATATAAAATAATATTGTGGTCTAATGTGTAAAGTTGGAAAATGTATAGGTAATATTGGATAATAGGGTGGAAGTGAATATTACAAAAGTCTTTTGAGTTTGAGAATGGGTTTAACGGTTGAAGAAGACTTAATGCATTTTGAGTTTGAGAATGTGATTTGAAAATTCATTGTTATGTTGGAGATGGTCTTAAAATATCATTCTCGAAGAAAACAAGCTTTCGAAGTTGAAGAAGGAAGAAAGAGAAGAATGCACTATAGATATAAGCTTGATAAGCCTTTTTTTATGGAGTGTTGGGCTAATTTATATTAGGTTTTTCTATATTTTTGGTTCAAATTCGACCTTGTGTTCCTCGGTTTCCTGTTCTACTTATGTCGGTTTCTTTCTTGAAGAGAGCTTCTGATGGTTTAATGCACACCAGATGAAGTATTTGAGCTCTTTAGTTCCTCCGTGAAGAAGCATCAGATTATGTTGCTCGCAGTGACCTCCGTTCGGTACCCATCGCTCATTCTTTTTTCCTTTCCCGCAATTACAAAAATCTCGTCAATCACAACCGTCACAACCAACCGGTGTTTTGAATGGAGTCCAAAAAAACAAAAAACAATCACGCCGAGTTTTCAGAGTTGCAAGAATTTTACTGTATTTCCACTCTACAAAACGAAACACCTCAAAAACAATCACACTATCTAAAACACCGATGAACAAAACAAATCCCACCCCAACAACATCTTGCTTATACACACACACACACTTGAATAGTAGTCTCCAACATCTTATTACTTACACTTTGAGCATCTGCACCTTTGTGTCAATGCAATCCCAATCCAATTGGGCAGAGACGGAGACCACTAAAGCTAATTGACCGCAGCTTCCGCCCTGTAAACAGACATTGGGTCGATCCCATTAGGCCCAGTCACCGTGGGCAGCTCCCATAGCAGAGCTTGCCCATCGTCCCCCACCGAGCATATTTGCCTGCAGCTCTCTGGGGCCCATGCAATCGCATTCACCCCTCCGTGCCTCTCAAGCTCAGCCACGGGCATCGTAGGATACCTTTTGCGAGTTAGTATATTGGGAATTTTGATAGCAAACGTTGCAAATATGAAGAACATATGTTTGTTATATATAATACACATTATATGTATAGATATATATTGGATTTCATCATGCCTAATAAACACGATGTGTCCAATACCCACGACGATCACCTTTAATTTTTCTGCAAACCACGTGAATGAGTAGTCCCAATCCAATCATCACAGTCTTTTCAGTCTTTTCCATTCCACAACCTTTCAGCTTTTTCACAACTCTTCAGCTTTTCAGAAAATCTTAACACATGAATGTGTGGTGTATTCTATCTTAATCTGACATCTCGTTTACCATGGGCGTACCACGGACTTTGGGCATTGGGCTTATCATCGCGTCGATAGAACGCATCATCGCGCCCATTTATTACTTGGTCAAACTCGTCCCGTGGACGCGGCGTCGCATTTAGTAGATGCTGTGTAGCGTTTAATAGTTTTGATTATTCCAACTTTATTCATTATTCACAAACTTGATGTTGGAAACATGCACTCGGAATGCCATTCGAGGATTAGATGAATAGGGCATATACGTACAATGTATTATTCGATGTATATGTGAATATAGTATTCGTATATTTTGTGGAATTACTGTTTTATTTTTTTCATTATATTCCGTTAGAGGCATATATTTATCTACCAAAAATTCTTACACAACATCCGTTAAGAAGATAAATAAATAAAACCCAAATATTTTGAGTTTAGTCACTGATTCTCGTCAGATGAAAGAGGGGGCACTAGTGAGCTATTATTTTCGTTCGTTGAATTCGTCCATAAGTATTAGGCTCCAGTATGGTGCTGAAATTTCCGATCATGACTTATTTGTTGTCGACATGATTGAGTCAATCATTAACTTGGGAAGTGGGAGGTCGCAGACTCGCAACATTGATACAAGTTGAATCAGGGGATTAATTGTATTTGGACACTGACTCGTAATTGAACGATCACATGGCTTTTTAGTCTATAGAGCGTTAATGATCGTTTAATTGACTATAGTAGCGTACGTGGACCTTAGACCAAATGATCATTGATGAAGTTGACTTCGGGGTCTTGACTAGTCACTAGTTTGCTAGGCTCGTACTGTTCGAGGATGAACATGGGTCAGCAACGACATGCAGTCTTGACAACGAAGGGTAACTATCACGCTCTGACAGTTGAGGGATTCACAGTCTCGATATTAATCAAGATATATCCTATGAATATTCGGGGACATGAAATTACAAAGTCTTTGGTCAAAGCCTAAGGATGCTAAAAACCAACCCATCCCGCCAACCTGCCACGAACAGCACTCAAAAATAGCAAGTTTGGGTTAGCATTTTAGATCTGTTTAAGTAAATGGGTAAACTCAAACCCAGCCCGAATATTAAGTGGGTTAGGTTATGGTTCGAGTCCTTAATTTAACGCTTAAAAATGATCACTGAGACAGTATCTATCATAGAGAGATATGAACAAGCACTAACGGGCTTTGAGTCGTTAATTTAACGGTACACAATGAGACTATTCAAGACTTGAGTTATAGTCTAACTGCTCGAAACATATTTATGTGTGATTTTAATTTCGGGCCGAAATATAATATTAATCCTTTATTAGATATTGAACTTAATGAAATTGTTTGGCCCAAATTAAAAGGTTAAATATGGTAATTAACCTTAATATAATTTTGAAAGTAATAATTGAATTGTATAATTTTCAAAATTAAATAAAATAATAATAATGATTATGATGATGATGTAACCTTTATTAGGTAAAGGTTTGATCATTTGTCAATTTGTGTACCATTATCAAAAGAAGCTTTATGAAAGGTTTCTTAGTGGAAAAATACATCAATCGTTGGCCACCAATGAAATGATTGAATCATTTTGTTAAGTAAGCTCTAAGGACAAAACGTGAATTGAGAACTTTAAAAAATATAGAAATAAAATAAAATAAAAATACTTTGAACACTTGTTTCCTTTATAAAAGAAATCCACATGCCTTGTTCTTAGAGAAAACAAAAGGCATGTTCATCTCTCTGAACAATTCCAAACCTTCTCTAGCCGTCATTAGGAAGGTTTGTGTCTTGAGTATGTCTCGGGGTCGGCGTGACAATCTTGTGCTACGGTTTGTACGAGGCCGGTTATTTCACAACCGAGGGATCTTCACTACAAGGGTAACGATCACAATATCTTTGAACGTGTATTACGTGGTTAATGTGACATACATGTTTTCTTTTTATATCCGAGCGATCCAGGCGTAGGCGGGACATGAAAAAAATTTTAAATTCCGCACCGCCCCGGAGATTCGACCCGGAGCACCCGAGGTTCCCCGACACTCGCCTATGTTAAAAAAAAATAAAAAGCGCCATTTCTTTAAAATAAAAATTGTCGTGGACCTTAAGAAATTGGGAGGTAGGGCTCGGTTTCAAGTGCTAAGAGCATCTCCAATAGAGCTGCAAAACCCAAAAAAAATGGAGTAAAATTACTCCAACCGAACACAAAAACTAAACCCAAAATGGGATTTTCACTTCTCTCTCATGATTCAAACCCAAAGATGCGTTTCATCTCAAAGTTTGCGTTTGATATTTTCTAAATTGCATACTAGCCACCAAACATTTGAATTTATCAATCTGGTCAGAAAGTTTTATGAATCAAAAGGGGACAAGCACTGACGCACTGTTCGGACCTTGAACGCACTGAAAACCCGTTAATCGGGTCTCCTATACGGGAACGCCGATTAGTCGCCGCCTAAGGCTATTTATCAGTGCCTAAGACATCAATTCGGTGAACTAATCGGCAAAGTAAAAAAAAAAAAAAAACCAGCCTTACCTAAACCAAACCATGGTTCGTGTTTTTTATTTAATAAACATTTTCGATGCTTTTTATATTTATAAATATGTTGTAGTTGTCGTGTTTTTAATAAACATTAATCGATGTTTTTTATATGTATAATTATATTTTATTATTAATTTTATTAAGTGTTTTGTGATTAAATCTAAAATAATATTTGTAGTCTAATTCATAAACTTGTAAAATATGTGGGTAGTATTGAAATTTATAAAAATTGAATCAATCGCACTAACGCCCTTATGCTTTCTGTCTACTCAGACTGATTGGCTTAAGATGTGGAAGTGAATACTAGAAAATAGTCATTTGAGTTTGAGAATGAGTTTCTCGGTTGGAGAAGAATTACTACATTTTGAGTTTGAGAATGTGTTTCCCGGTTGAAGATGGTCTAAGTACCTTTTTTTTTTCCTTTTTATTTGCTATTGCAACTAAAAGACATTAAAATGAAAAAAAAAGTACCCACATGGCATTATTTATCATATATCTCGTTTAGTATATAAAACACGTGTATCATACACCAATTAAAATCAATATTGTTTTCCATATTTTTCCGTGAATTATCACATATATACTTAGAGCTGGCAAACGGCCCCCGCCCGTGGCGTGGCGGGCTGTTAATTTTCAGGCCCGCCAGGGAGCGTGCCTGAGCGGGCATGCCCGTGCGGGCCGGGGCGAGCCGCGGGCAGGCCCACCAAAAAATAATATATTATATAATTATATTAAATAATAAGATTTATAAATAAATTATTTTGATTTTTATTTTTTTGAGCTATAATTAAAAAGTTGATTAAATTAGATATATTTTCCAACTTGAATTCTTCGTTTTTATTCTTTTTCTATTTTTAATTTTTTTTCCCTAATTTTTACTATTTTTTCTTTTTTTTATTTTTTAAAATCGGGCGGGCCTTCATTTTCCAGGCCCGCCAGTAGGCGGTCTTGCCAGCGCCGGCCCGCCAATTGCGGGCTACGGGCCGGGCCGCCCCGCAAGCCCGTTTTGACAGGTCTATATATACTATACTTGTGCCATGTAACTTTCACTGCTACGTTTTTACAATATACCGGGGAATAATACGGTCGACTTACACGTCACAAAAGAGCAGCTTGCTATATAATACGGTCTAAACACAATTTTTTGGTTGAAACTTTCAAATCAACAAGTTATGCCCTGAATAGGAAACGACTCTAAAACTTGGCAAAGTAATTTCTTAAATTTGAATCTAATTCTTACAATATATTGAATCCAATTTCTTTCCTGATATAGAAACCGTAGACATATGTACTCTTATATAAAGAGTCCAGAGGGGATAAAAACTGGAAATTGGTCTGTCAAAATTGACCAATCAAATCTATTCTACTTTATTACTATTAAAAACTAAAGTTACATCGAATTAAACTAAAGTTTAAGGAGGGATATACTGGTAACAGATGGAACTATGCTGCTAATGGCTGTTATTCTGTGGCTTCTGGGTATCTTTGGCTTAAAGGGGAAAGCACGCTGTTCCCTTGGACTCGAGCGGTTTGGAACAGATATAACGTCCCAAACACTCTATTATACTGTGGTTGTTAGTTCATAAACGTTTGCTAACCATGGAGAGATTGAGGAGTTGGGGTATAGATGCGTCTAATGTGTTGTGTTGCTTCTGTGGAGAGACCCAGGAATCTGTTTCGCATCTGTTCTTGGAATGCTGTTTTAGTCAGCAAATGGTTCAGAGAATGGAAGTAAGGCTGAACGTGAGATTCCCCATACAAGAGTTCGCATCATTGTGTGATTGGTTGTCACAGATGGGCAAGAAGAAGAATGCTCAATATGGTATCAGCATTGCATGTCTGGCTGCTTTGTTATATCATATTTGGGGCGAGAGAAATCGACGTGTACATGGAGAAGGTGGTAGGACTCCGGACCAGATTTGTCATATGATCATCAGTGACATGGGGTGGCGAATTAAAGCTGTTTGCCGAGTGAAATATGCTTCTAACCTTGACATTTATAGAAGAGTATGCTTTCCTAATTCATTGTAGTAAGGTTTTTGATGTAATTTGCTGAGATGATGTACAGTTTGATGTTGCGGAAGTGGTAAATGAAAAGTTCATTCTACCAAAAAAAAAAACTAAAAAAATCTATTAAATCATAATAACCACCTCATTCTATTTTTCGTATATCAATTATTAGAAAAAAAAACTTATTAAACCACATAGCTTCATAATAACAACCTCATTCTATTTTTAGTTTATAATATATTAAAATCATTCATTAATAATTAATTTTATATTTGTGGTAAAAGTACTATTAATATATAATGGAAGAAACTAAACTGGATGTTATGTGGGATAGGTCATGATTGATGATCACATATCCTTTTTTGTGTGTGCGTGTATCAGCCTTTGTAATGGAATAGAAATTTCTAACCTAATTAGTCGGACTTCTACCTCATTTTGTGGTTCTACTTTTTTTTTTTTTTTTTTGTGTTTTTTACGTCATTGGCTCTTCGTGGAAAATAATCAATGATGTATTTAATGAGATGTGACACGGTTGGCCTTATTTTACTGTCACGACACACATGTGTTCAAACGGTTCACGGTTACGGTTCAGGGTTACAACTGGCGGTTACGGTTGCCAGTTATCGATTAGTGAAATCTCTAACCGTAACCAAACCGCGTAACCTCAGTTACGGTTTCAATTTTTTTCTTTTTGGATTTTTTCTGCGAAAATAAAAGAAAACCCAAAATATGTTTTAAATAAAAAAAAACTAATTTTATTTAGTAAAAAATTTCATTCCATTTTAGAAAAAAACATAATTACACCATAAAAAGATAGGATCACTCAATTTTCGCTTCCGAGAGTGTTCGACGAACACTCATCATAGCCATCTCCTCCTTCCGTATCGTTGAAACATAGAAGAAACAAAAAAAGAAGCATAAAAGCAACGGTAAAAAAAAGTTTTAGTAATATAATGCACAAATAAGAAATAACTATAAAAGAACTCAAGTCCGACCCAAGTTTTAACCCCAACTGCAAAGGAATCAAATATTTTATAATTTTATTTATTAGAAAATCGTCGGTTATAACCGGCGATTCTCAAGTCCGACCCAAGGTTTAAGCCCAACTGCAAAGGAATCAAATATTTTATAATTTTATTTATTAGAAAATCGTCGGTTATAACCGGCGATTTACATTTAGAAATTTTGATAATCGTATCCGAATCATATTAAATAACTGTTCGGACCGTTGATTACGATTAATCGAACCGTTGACCGCCAGTTCGACTACGGTTCGGTTACAGTTTTTCAAACCGTTTGAAGACGTCTACCACGACACGAATCGAAAGCATAGTAATACGTTGAAAGGGACATAAATGGAACAACTCATGCTGAGACTATATATGTTAATAAATGTAGGTGCCTCATATGCTGCCAAGTGTCCCTTAATAATTTAATAAATAAATATAATAAAAACATTAAAAAAAAACTATCCGCTATCACACATGTCAACGATTAATCCACTACAAATAGTTATTTATTAATATAAACTAGTTAACACCATCGGTAATAACTAGTTCATATATGGTAATGGGCCGTTAGCTCAATTTAAAAGCCCAGCACAACGCCCGTGGTTGTGGTGGTGCACACTCTCTTTTTTGTTATTCTCAAACGACGTAGCATTTTATTCCGCAAAATGGTACATGATGCTAAACGGATTATTTAAAATATGGCCTTTGACATAGTCAACGTTAAATAAATAGCCTCTTAAATGGTAAAAGTCCAATGTACCCTTACTTACTCTGCGTCAAAGACTATTCTACCCTTCTTTAATGGCAATCAACGACAGTTAACGAAAAATTACAGCTTTTCACAGAGGTTTACTGTAGAATCTGAAAAGGCAAAAGTAAATAAAGAAAGAACCCTTTCACTTCACGGGCCCTTTGCAAAATCGATCAAGCTTTCTCCCTTTCTCTTCACACCCTTCTTCACAGTCGAATTTGAAGCTCAGAATCCATGGCAGTTCAGGCGAGATCCCAAACAGTGAGGGTAATTTTTTTTAATTTTTGAAGAACCCGTCGTATACATCGCACGGGACCCTAATTTTAGGCCACAGGGTACCCGTGCTTGCACTGGCAGGGGTCCGTGTGAAAGTGCAGGGGTCATCCCCAATTAACCCGTGCTTTGTCTCGCTGGGAACCCTAGAAAGCATAGCACGGGACCCGCGTACATAAGCACTGGACCCGTGCTTGCTAGCGCTGGAGACCCGTGCTATGCCGCGCTGGGGACCCGTGCGTCCAGCGCGGGGACCCTGGCGACATAGTACGGGACCCGTGCTTGCTAGCGCTGGAGACCCGTGCTATGCTGCGCTAGCAAGCACGGGTCCCTGCGCTAGTAAGCACGGGTCCCGTACTATGTCGCCAGGGTCCCCGCGCTGGCACGCAAGGGTCCCCAGCGCGGCATAGCACGGGTCTCCAGCGCTAGCAAGCACGGGTCCCGTACTATGTCGCTAGGGTCCCTGCGCTGGCACGCACAGGTCCCCAGCGCGGCATAGCACAGGTCTCCAGCGCTAGCAAGCACGGGTCCAGTGCTTATGCGCAAGCATATTTCATTCGATCTAATTAATTTCTTATTTTTAGGTTCAATTGAAGAAGCAAATTGCCAGAGGCGACGATGACCGTGATTGCCGGTTATATCTCACGTCACGATACTGCAAAGTGAGCCAGGAGATCGGTGGTTGGCTAAACGAGGATGAGCTGACAGTTTTTACGGAATGGAGTCCGTTCGGCAGGCTCGTCAACGCTGCCGCCAATTTCAATCTATCGGCGCAGCTGTTGTGGTATCTCATTAAGAGACAGACGCAGCTTCACAATCGTGATGAGCTTTGGATGATCCTCGGGAAGAAACCACTCCGTTTTTCAAAAACGGAGTATTGCCTAGTCACGGGGCTGAAGTTCGCAGCCGAACCGGCAGGGGAATCGAACGGAGGAATTCGTCCGTCGCCATTTCCCGACAAAAACGGCACTGACGATTCGTTTGTCGTACGTTAAGCAGCGGTTGGAGGAGTTGGCTGCCAACTCCACGGTGCGCGTCGAGCACGAGAAGTTGAAGTTGGCTAACCTGTACTTTGCGGGGTACGTCTTGCTGCCCCGACTTTCCAAGAAGGATACCACCATTCCTTCTTGATCGTTTATTTAGTTGAAGACTAGGCGGCCTTCGACCGTTACACTTGGGGCACCATGTCTTTCAGAGCGGCACTACGGTCGCTGAAACGTGATTTTGACGATAATAAGGATAGTAAGCTGATCAGTGGATTCGTACATCCACTTCAGGTTAGGGTTTTATATTTGAATGACTTTGTGAGTTTAGGGTTTCGTCTGTTTGCTAAGATTATTTATTTCTTTATCTTCAGATATTAGCATATGAATGCATACCGGCCATCGCTGACCGATACGCTGAACTTAGAGAGTGGGAGCATGCGAGGCCGCGTATATGCCGGTGGGTCACGAAACATTGGCCCCGGAAGGGATGTTCGAAGTTGGTGGATGTTGCCAAGACGGCGCGCGGGTCTGATGTACGAGGTCTATTAATGCCGATTGGAGAAGAGACGCAAGCCGACTATTTTCGGTACAGCGACTTCGAGGTCGATGAGCCACACGACGATGTGTACGATAGGGTTGCGACCCTACTGATGGACAGGGTGGACGTTAGGTGCAGTCGTCGTGCGGCTGTAGGACATCTTGGCCAGTGGGCGGCGAACGAAGCCAATTACGAGGTAGAGTCCATCCCTCAGCTCTCTATCAGATCACGGCAAGACGAAGAGAGGAGCATGGGCTCTGACTACGTGCCGCCGTCCATTCACGGGGGCAACTTCCATACGCCGCCGACATCGCCGCCACAAGTAGGGCCATCGCACGGGTATGGGCCATCGTCGGAGCAGTTCGACGAATTTGCGCACCGCGTGGACCGACGGTTCGAGGAATTTGGCGATGATCGGTTCGACACGATTAACAGCGGCTTCGAGGCGCTTAGCAGTCGGTTCGAGCAGCTCGAGAATGAGTTTTCGCAATTCCGAGACGGCTTTGTGCAATTCCGAGACGATTACGATCGACGCTCCGAAATGTATGAGGAGCGGTTCGACTCGATGCAAGGTTTGGGCGAAAGCATCGAACTCGTTGCGTATCAATTGCAAGAGCTTCGGGACGACTGAGGACGCATTTATTCGGTCCACGTACACATACCGACGCGCCTTATCAGGGTAACTATCTTTACCCCTAATTCAAATTTAATTACGGCATAACTTACAATTTAATATGTATTATAGACGATGAGCCGACTTCGACTGGGTGGATGCAATTTACGAGGCGGGATCGACCCAGTTCGAGCGCATGGGGATGGCCGGAATCTGAGTTTCCATGGAATTATTACGTTCAATCGGAATTGGACAATGGTGACGGCGCGCAGAGCGAGGCATATTATGAGGTCGACCCATCTACTTAGAGGGGCGTCGACTGGGATTAGTTGATGCCGCCAACTTCGGCGGTTGCGGATCAATCGACGGTGGCAGATAAGGGTAAACGTGTGGTCGTGGCGACCCCGGAGGGGTGGCAGAAGACCGTCCAAGAGCCTCCGTCGACCGTGAATGTGAGGCACTCGGCTGTAGACGTCCATATTTCTAAGAAGATCCTGTCATGGGGGCCGTAGAGAGCGATATACAGGCCTTGGCTGACGAAGAGTACAAGGTGTGCTTGGTCGAGAGGCATAGCTGACAATGGTTTGAGGATCTATACACGCCAACGAGGTGGCTCGATGACATGGTATGTGACTTGAACTATTAATTTTGCAATGAACTGTAATTGTAAAGCCATTGTTGTTTTGGTTTTTCAACCTATGAATGAAGCCATGAGAGAGTTCCTGGACATGCAGAAGTCGCATACATTTGCGTCGAAGAATGTTGCGTACATGTCTTACGCATTCAAGACATGTATCGATGTCGAAGGCTTCGAAAAAGGAAAAGTCGTAAATTGGATGCTTTCGTTATGGGCCCACTACGCGAGAGGACTTCAGGATGGATGGTCGTCGATCTCATGGATGAACGCAGATTGCATCGTCATCCCCGTGCAAAAACGATAGCACATTGGGTGCTATGCGTCGCTGATTGGAGGCAGAGGACGATGACGATATACGACTTCGACGAGTCTTGCGACAAGGACATACGCAACATTAACAGTGCATTGGAGCGAGTTCAATTAATAATCCCGGCGATATTGGTCTTTTACAACGATTTCTGTATAAGTGTGTAACATTGCAGGGGAGAATGCGGCGTACATGTGTTGTGAGCGGCAATGAGCCTCGTGTTTCGAGACACATCACCAAATTGTAGATTTTAGGAAATTTCTTACAATTTGTATTTTCCGTAAGGACTTCTATTCTTAGTTTGGTCCAAAATGATTGTTACGTTTGTGTAAAACAACGTTGGTTACGTTTTTGTAAATTATTTTATCTGAAATTGACATTACTGTTATGACATGACAAGCAATTTTTAAAATTTTTAATCACATCAAATCGACTGTTATGATACTGACAATATCACGAAAAAAGTAACAGACCAATAATTGACGAATGATTGTTGACTAGTCACCGCACATAAGCATGGGACCAGGCATTTGAGCACGGGTCCCTTGCGTGAAAACTAGGGACCCCTGCGTGGACGCAAGGGTCCCGCGCATCAGCTAGCGGGGGTCCACGGCCCATGAGCCCGGACCACAGCACTCATGTGCGGGGACCATGCACAATTTTAAATATTTTTCATTAGTATTAAATTCCTTTTCGTATGATTAAATTATTTTCGTATGATTAAATTATTTTTGTATGATTAGGTTGTTAATTTTGACATTGATGTGACGATTACACTGACATTCGCAGAAAAAGTGGGTACAGACAATAATAATTTACCAATGATTGTTGACTAGTCAATAAAATTCCGCACGGGGCCGGACTGCTGCGCATGGTCCCAAACTTATGCGCACGGTCCCAAGCAATTAAGCATGGGTCCCCGCACATAATCACGGATCCCTTGCGTGAGTTCACGGGTCCTTCGCGTGGTCGCATGGGTCCCGCGCATCCAACGCGCATCAGCTTGTGCGGGTCCACTGCTCATGAGCCCTGGGCCACAGAACTCATGTGCGGGGACCCTGCTATTATTTTCGCGATTTTACAGTGGAAAATATAATTTCGAACTTTGATTCAGCCTCCATACGACTATAATACGTCATAGAATATCATTGCCAACAAAAGTATAGTCCTTTTGCATATATAAGATACGAGTTTTCGATTGTTACATCCTAACCAAGTCACCAACATAAGGCAAGTTATTTCTATGTAAATTTGCTCAATTATTGTGACATCCAACTAATTCACCAACGTCACATTCAAAACAATAACCAAATAGTGTAAATTTTTTTTGTATACATTAAGGACTTAAGAGTAATTTTTTGGTCAAGATTGTTTTTTTTTCGACAAGTATTTCGTTATGGTTAACTTTTTTAAGTTTAATTATGTACAAAATTATATATGTATTATAATTACTGAAATTCTTTTTAAAACCCGTGCCTTGCTTTTTCACACATCGAAAAGGGCATCCGATTTGACAAGGCATTATGACACCTGAAATCAAAGCTGACATGTTTCAGACAAATAGTTGACCGACCAATAAATCAACTAGTTAACTTTGTCCGACCAATAATTGACTACAACAATTAGGGTTTACAAAATTTCCGTACGGAACCGAACTTATGCGCCAGGGACCAGGCAACTAAGCACGGGTCCCCGCACATGAGCATGGGACCCGTGCGTGAAAGCGAGGGTCCTTCGCACATAAGCACGGGTCCTGCACGTCCAACGCGCATCAGCTAGCGCGGGTCCACTGCGCATGAGCCCCGAACCACATCACTCATGTGCGGGGACCATGCGATTATTTTCGCGATTTTACACCAGATTAAATAATTTCGAACTTTGACTCAGCCTCACTACGAATAAATTCATCCTATAATTTCGGAAATTATGGTCCACTGCGCATGAGTCCCTAGTCACTAACATAAGGCGAGTTGTTCTTATCTAAATTTGCTCCATTAAAACCCTAATTTTAAAATCCTAACTTTACTTCTCAAACAATATCATATCATAACTCTTACATTATAAAACCATAATTACGCTAATCTAAACAAACTTTCATTTCATAACAATAATAATTAGGTTCTATTACATTAGAAACCCTAAATTTAGAGGTTTTTTACCTCCAACTAAATTCGCCAACAGAAGAAAAACTATTTTTCTGTGGTCTCCCACGTTGTTTCTCGCAAGGAGGTGGCAGCATTTCAACACTTCTTTCAATGTGTTCAGACACCGGCCATATAGTACCTTCGTAAGCTAACTTCCAACTTTTCAAGGTGTAGTAAGGGTCGACTAGTGAACCCACATCGACGTTGGCATAACCACAAGCAGCAACCGCGTGTGGGCAAGGAATTCGGTCGATGTCAAGCATTTTACAACTGCATGTACGCAACTCTAGATCGACGACCTCGTTCACGTTCTGCCCGTATACATTATATGTTAGACGCCCAACTTCCGATACGTGAAATCTTTGCGACCCAACGAAATTCTCGCGGAGGATCGTCTCGACCTTCGGCGTAAACGACGTCGAATTCGCAGCGATAGAAGCTTCGCATGCTCTTCGATGCTTACTGAACCAAGCTGATGTTAATTGGTGAATCGAGCCCAACAATCCTATAATTGGATGTTCTCTATCCGCGCGTAGAGCCGCATTTATCGACTCCGATCCATTGGTCGTCATGATGTTATATCTCGATTTGGGACAATATGCCCTCGTCCACCGTTCCATTTCAATCTCGTCAAGATATCGACGAGCCGACTTGAATGTTGTACCCAGAGTTTTGTCATGTTCATCGCACTCGGCCTTGGTCTAGGCACTCGCTACCCGCCAGAAAACGGGGCACGCACCCTTGTCCGCCGTTTTCGTCTTCAGATTTTGTTGAATGTGCCACGCGCAGAAACCGTGAAACGAATTCGAAAACACAGCCGGGACGGCATTCTTTATACCGTGGTTTCGGTCAGAAATAATGACGAGTTCATTACTGTCCGATACGAAACGACTCAATCTAGTGAGAAATCACGTCCAAGATTCGGTCGACTCTGAGTCAGCAAGACCCCATGCGAGCGGGTATTGATGGTAATCGCCATCTTGCGTCGTAGCAATGAGCAAAACTCCTTTATACTTACCCTTCAAAAAAGTTGCGTCGATAGATACGACTTTTGTCATGTATGCAAACCCCCTAACGCATGCGCCGTATGCTAAGAACATATATTTGAACCTCCTTTCTTCGTCCATCTCCCAATCCGTAATGCTGTCAACGTTTGCTTGCCTCAACGCATCCAAGTACGCCGGAAGTAAACCATAACAATCGTCCATGTTACCGACTAATTCGTCCGACGCTAGTTGCTTGCCTTTCCAAGCCTTGTAGTACGAGACTTCTACTCCCCTGTTCTGCATCATCGACATGATTGAATTGGGCTGCGGAACGTCTTTTGGCCCGGTGAAATTTTGCAACAAAACTTGGGATACAACTGACGAACTTCCTTGTCGATGTCTACGGCGACGATGGGAAACCCCGCATGTGTGCTTACCGCAGTATGTTCGTATTGAGAAAAAAGGGACTCCTTGTCCTGTGCAGCTCGTACTCGCCATGTGCATCCATCGCTTGCGCATTTCACTACGTACATGGTTTTATTTGACCGGACCAATTTGAACTCGAAACACACATCAAGGGAGACTTTCGTGATCACGTCCTTGACTTCCTTCTTATCCCGAAATTCCTGACCAACGAACAGACTTGAACCATCCCCAAATCCATACGTGCCATCGTTCGCATGTGGAGTGTTGTGCTTCGGGACGTCGACATCGTCACTTTTCGAAGCATAATGTTCATCGGGTTGTTCGGCCGGATCATCATCATTCTCATTTTGATTCTCGCACTGTCCGATTTGATCTTCTTGAAAACCCTCGCATTCAGAAAGATGGTAAGAATGGTAGTTAGATGTGTCGCAAATGTAACACTCAACGGGATGGACTTCCTCATTTGCGTCGCACTACTCTATTAGACCGACGTTGAAATTTGATTCCTCATTGAGATGAGCTTGTGCTGGTGTGGCACTGACAAATAACGCAACCTCAACATGGAGCACGGGTCTAGACTGCGGACCACCAAATCCAAGGTACGCACGCATACCATAGTCATTCTCGATGTAGATGGGTCGTGGGAAATCGTAAACTACGCTAGGCATATAGCTTAACGTGAGTTTGGTATTGTCGCTGCGTAGCGACAATACCTTCACAATCTCATCCTTCACGTCTTCTAACGTGCATGTTTCCTCGTCGACCAAGATTGATTGCCATCTATGATTAGGAAGAGGACACCACTTCGAGGTATTCTCGTAAATTATCCACTGACCCTCGACTTGGGATACAATGTTAGTGATCGTCATGATTACCGCCTGCAATAGAAGTAAAATTTAGTAAAATTTATTAGAACTAAAGCCCTACTTGCGAAAACCCTAACCGCTTGCGAAAACCGTGACGTCTTGCAAAACCCTAACAGCTTGCAAGACCCTAAGAGCTGTGTGTTTGATAATGTGATTTCGAGACATAATTGAAGCCCTAACAGCTTGCAAAACCCTAGTAGCGTTTCGAAAATCCATGCCCAGTGCGCAGCCACCGTGATGCGCGAGACCCCAGCACCAGCGTCGGGGTCCCTGAATTGATGCGCGGGTCCCCGTGCTCCAGTGCGCGCGCCCTGCACTGATGCGCGGCACAGTGTGTTGGGACCGTGTAGAGATGCGCGGGACCCCTGAACAGATGCACGGGTCCCGTGCTCTAGCGCGCACGGCCCCATGCTCCAGTGCGTGCGCCCCCTGCACTGATGCGCGGCACAGCGTGTCGGGACCGTGTAAAGATGCGCGGGGTCCTTGAAGTTATGCGCGGGACCCCAAATCTAATGCATGGGGCCCTTGTGGGTATATGTGCGGATTCCATGAAGCATGACCACGAGTTTCGTCTTTCCAACTGGAAAATCGAGACTCTCATGGCCAAACATCATCTCTTCGACCCAATCACGTACTTTCGAGAGGATTACAATTCATAATTAAAAACGAAACAACCTACTGTAAAGAGTTAAAGCTGGGTATTTCTTTCCAGACTTGTTTCCAGACTTTGAGCTCCACTTAGTGACGAAAATGAGGCTGTTTTTTCTTAGAGACGATGAAGAAGAAATGATGGATCGATTTGGGGTGGTTGGAGTATTTATTACGTGCTGCTGTGCGTTTAAATGGGGTTTCGTTCCTTTTATATATATACAGATGTCCGTATGTATATTTATTTTTCTTTTATTTTATTTTTAGTTAATTAACGAGCTTTAAAGAAGATAGTTAAAGGTTAATTAAAATGAAGGTCATTGACTAAAAAAATCGTCAACAAGGCTATTTTTTTAACATTGACTAAGTCAAGGACTATTTTTTTAAAAGCATGCTAAACTAACCATATGAACATGTAATAGGAAAAAACGAAGTATGAATTGCTTCTCCACTTATTTAAGTGTCGTTATCAAAACAAGCTTTCTAGAGAAGAATACACTAGATATGAGCTTAATAAGCCCTTTTATTTGTAGTAAATTTTTCAGGGGATTTTAGAGAAAAATACCCAATGACAACTTTATCTTATGAATCAGACCCTACAAGTTTGCTTTTGTGATTAGCTACTGACATTAGGCAAAAAATTTGTTTCAGCTCCCTAATTGTTAAATTACTATATTACCCTTTCATCTTAAAAGCTGTGTCGGATAGAGAGAAGCGAACCAGAGCTTTCAAATGAGAGAAAGAGATGAGAACTAGGGCAAAAACCTATTTCCGGCCATTTTCGAAACTGCCTAGCTTTTACTGCCGTGATAAACTAGGCGACGCTTCTTAGGGTCGGCGAGTCAAGCGTCGTTGCTTGTGAGACGCAAACCGTGGGAGCATATGGCGAAGAATAAAACCCGAAATTGAAGTTCATGATCATATTGTTTCGAGTTATTTCATGAACTGTTTCTTCATTTGTATTGATTTCTCAAATGTTCATAGTTGATGGGCTCAACATAGTTTGTTTATGGAGAATTGTTTGAAGTTATAATGTTTGAGAATACGTAAAGTTCTTTATCGTGTTTGAAAATTGTTTCCTTGAATAAATCACTTTCTGGCCTTCTTCAGACATTCTTCACTGGTCGAATTCACCCATTTCATGGACACGCAAAGCAAGTGCAGTCGCTCTCTCACAAAAGAAGACACGAAGTTGAAGAAGAAAACATTAGAGGAAAGAACCCATCGAAGAAGAGCTAACTGTTGAGTGATTATGATCTGGACAAGCAGATTGGGAATCCCCACTCGTTTATTGGTCCTAAAGTGAAGAAATTTATCGAGGAGATACTTACGAGTGAGGAGCTACGGTGGATTTCGAGGAATTCTGAGAAGAAAGAGTGATTGTGGCCACCATTTTAGTCTTAATTTATCGGTATTGCATAAATACTAGTATTTTCGGTCTTAATTTAAGTATGTTTGGCCTGATTTTGAGTATTTTAGTATCGACTTCAAGTATTCAACTTAGTTAGATAAAGAAGATGGGGGAAAACACCTCTTTTGGTATTGGTGATGATCAAAGTCCTTACTATGCAAGATGTCTTATTAAAATCTACACTTTTAGTGATATATAATTCGGCACAATCTGCAGGTATTTATTGCATAAATACTAGTATTTTCGGTCTGAATTTAAGTACTTTTGGCCTGATTTTGAGTATTTACGTATCGAATTCAAGTATCCATCTTAGTAAGATAAAGAAGATGGGGGAAAACACCGCTTTTGGTATTGGTGATGATCAATGTCCTTATTATGCAAGATGTTTTATTGAAACCTACAATTTTAGTCATATATAATTCGGCACAATATGCAGGTATTTATCGCATAAATACTTTAATTCAGCAATAAAATACCTAAATCGAGACTGAAAGTACCTAAGGCAATAAATACTGATTTGTACGCATAAAATACTTGTGTATATGGTCGAGTTATCTAATTCTAAAATGATGGTTCTTAATCAACATCTTACAAATTAAGGGCATTACTCATCATAAACGACATAAAATGAGTTTTCTAGCAACTTCACATTCATTCACGGTCAAATACTTTAATTCAGCAATAAAATACCTAAATCGAGACTGAAAGTACCTAAGTTAAGGCAATAAATACTGATTTGTATGCATAAAATACTTGTGTATATGTCGAGTTATCTAATTCTAAAATGATGGTTTTTAATCAACATCTTACAAATTACAGCATTACTCATCATAAACAACAATGAGTTTTCTAGCAACTTCACATTCATTCACGGTCAAATACTTTAATTCAGCAATAAAATACTTAAATCGAGACTGAAAGTACCTAATGTAAGGCAACAAATACTGATTTATACGCATAAAATACTTGTGTATATGGTCGAATTATCTAATTCTAAAATGATGGTTTTTAATCTTCTTACATATTAAGGTATTTCGTTCATAAATAATGTCATTGATCTTCATCAACGTCACATAATAAAGTCATTGATCTTCATCAACACCACACACTTTGCTTGATAAACGCATTTTCATTCGTTTATCTCCATCAATTTCATGTTGAATATTTGGTTTATATGAGTTGTCTCGTGCATTTAGTCTTAATTTTTACATATTTTGATGTCAAAGGTATATGAGGCGATATTTGAGACGAACCGCGTAAACATGGAGCAGAAATTACAATTTTTCAATCAACACGGCCTTCAACATGGCCATGTCTAGCAGAAGGAAGGAGAACTCTAGCTTCGGCCTCCCAACACGGCCTTTAACACGGCCATGTTTGTCAGCAGAAAAGAAAACACACTTGCGGCCCTTTAACACGGCCTGACACATGGCCGTGTTGGCCAACAGTGTTGGGCCTTAAACCCTAAGCCCGAAGGATACATGGCCGTGTTTGAAGCCATGTTCACCCTGTTTTCTACTTAAGCCGCAATTTGAAGCCCTAAGAGCATCTAAGCCGCCACAACTCATTTCTAATCACCAAAAACACCTCAAGGACGACTGAAGAACCCTAGAGATCAATCTCAAATGATCTCTAGGTGCTAAAGTGAAGATTTGAAGCTCATTTACACCGGAGGATCGAACAAAGTACGAGGGATAAGCTTGAGCTCGCTAAATAGGGAAGAATCTATGTATTTCTCTGCTTTGTTTCGTATACATTTCGTGGCTTCTTCCTTCACTATGAGTAGCTAATCATTTTGTGTGTTTGGGATGAGAAGAACGCTAGATAGCGTCGTAGTTTGGACGTAAAATACTCGTGAACACATGATATGGCTTTGTATCGTTTATGACAGCTTTTATTCGATTCAATATGTCTATGTATTGTTTTGAGAATCACATTTGGCATGTCTATGTGTTGGTGTGATGTTTAGTAGACCGTTAAGGGCGAAAGCTAAATGACGGTTCGTTCTATCGTAAACGTTAGGCGTCGACTATAGGGCGAAAGCAAATAGTCGACCCTCAATTTAGATAAACTACTATATATTCTCGTTACCATTTAGAGCGAAAGCTAAGTTGGAAACGAGTAGGAATTATCGTGACATAGTCATTAATCATGTGGTAACGGTAGTTACGACTGCATCGACGATATCTAGCGGGATTCGAAATCCCAAGCACATTCCTTTTATTCAAAGTTACTCTTAAATCTTTAGTTGTGTTTTGATCATTTTTCTGTGTTAGTTTAAGTTGTGATTAGTTCAAATATAAAAATCTCAATCATTTTTAGGCTAGATATTGAATTGATAGGTTATTACTAGTAATCAAGATTATTCCTCGTGTTCGATACTCGAATACTCGCTATAGCTATTTTACAAACGATAGGTACACTGCCTATTGCGCGTGGTGATAGTTATGACATATTCGTTTTAATTATTACTTGACGTACTTGCACGAACATTTATTTAAAACGTACACGCGCGCGATCAAGTTTTTGGCGCCGTTGCCGGGGAATAATTTGATATTAGGAAAACCTAAGTTCGGTAATTTAGCCATTCACTTATTTGTTATTTTATTCTAGTTTATCAGAATTTCTTTGATTTGCGATTATTTTTCCGGTTGTGACTTGTTAATTAACTAACGAGATTCGTTGGTCTTCAGGGTGTACTCTTACAGTGAATGACCCGAAATCATCCATCGTATCCACTCATTGAAGCATCTCCGGATTTCGAGCGTACATTGCGACGAAGACTAAGGCAGGAAGTAATTGGAAGTTCTTCGTCCGACAACTCATTTCAGCTAGTTGATTATTCTCAAGACGCAACAGAAGGTTCTCAGGACACGGCAAACACTTCTCACATCGAGACGTCAGTTGATAGTTCAGGAACACCAAAGGAAATGGCAGATCAAGAAATTAATAACGAGGAGCAATCACTGCAAGATTTGCTCAAGCACGACACACTTGGTGGTACGGAATCGGCAATTGTGATACCACCTTTCGAGAACAACAACTTCGAATTGAAGCATTCATGGCTTCAAATGATATTTCAGACGGCCCAATTCGAAGGAAGGTCTGAAGATGATCCGTACAAACATATAAAGGCGTTTCTGACAATTACGGACACTATCAAGATTAATGGAGTTCCAAATGACACCATCAAGCTTATGTTATTTCCATTCTCTCTCAAAGACAAAGCAAAGGAGTGGTTAGAACTATTACCACCTAGGTCTATCACTACTTGGGACGAGCTGCGAGGAGCTTTCCTTGGCTACTTCTTCCCACAATCGAAGGTACTTCGGTTGAAAACTGAAATTTCGCTCTTTCATCAGAAGGACACGGAGAACCTCTACGAAGTTTGGGAGAGGTACAAAGCCTTATTAAAGAGATGTCCGCAGCATGGAATGACAAAGGCCGCAATCGTTAATCGATTCCACGAAGCACTCAATGATCAAACGGCCCATATGCTAGACGGGGCCGCAAACGGAGGACTTGTGAAGCTCAGCGCCACAGAAGCATGGAATCTAATTGAAGATTATAAAAGGAACAGCTTCATGCGAGGAAACACAAGAATGAGGGTGCCTGGAGTGTTCGAAGTAAGTGAGGACACGGCGATGAATGCTAAGTTTGACGCTCTTCAACAACAAGTTGCTACGACGCAAACTCAACTTCAGACGATGATCAATGCGCTACTACCAAAAGTTGCCCAACCACCGACCGTTAATGCTGTAATGACACCGATGACCGCCGCACCACCGCAACAGATACCTTACATACCGCATTGTGGTAATTGTGGTGCAGCCCACGAGACGTCGGAATGTCAAGCCATACCACCGGTGGAACACGTTGACTACATGGGAAATTATCAAGGACAGAGAAGCTTCCAACCTCGAGCACATCCGAATCTTTCTTACGGAAATCAAGGCCATCAAGTGCAAAGGCAATCCAGTTTCCAACAAGGGCCACCACCGGGATTTCAAGCCGGAGGATCAAGCAATCACTATCAGAATGCGGCTCAGGGTTCAGGATCAAATGACATGAGGGATATGAAGGGTATGATGGAGAGACTCCTCTCAAACTTCGACAAGACTACTCAAGCCCATGAGAGTCGATTGACAAAGATGGAAGAGCAATTCCAATCCATTGATCTCCGAGCTCAAAATACAGATGCGTCTGTACGAAAATTGGAGTTGCAAGTTGGCCAAATAGCAAAGCAACTGGCAGGACGAAATCAAGGATCACTCCCGAGCTACACCGAGCCAAACCCTAAGGAGTATTGCAACGCGGTAACCCTGATAAGCGAGAGAGAATTGCAAGAAGTACCCGCCAAGCAGAATTCAAAGGAGATAGCGGATTTCGAGAGCCACGACGAGCTAAAAGCGGAGGAAAGCAAAGGCAACGATGTCGAGAAGGTCAAGGCTGACAAAGGAAATGCGCGACCATTCGTGAAGCCGTACCGGCCTAAGATTCCATATCCAGCTCGGCTGAGGGAGGCCGCACCTGAAAAGGAGAAGGTCGAACCCGAAAAGAAGGAGACCGCGCATGGAAAAGAAAAGGAGGAGGGGATTGCTCCAAGATCACTAGTCAATTCCTACACACCGAAGATTCCATATCCGGCTAGGTTAACAAGGGCGATGACTGACGATCGATTTGGTACGTACCTAGAGGAACAGTGCGCCAGGAAGGAAGTGAAGTCGGTAAATCGTGTCGAGGAAGAGAAAGTCGACAAGGAGATGGAGGTCGTGACTACGCCGTCTGTCAAGGCGTGTCAACCAAAGAAGTATATTGTTGACGACGAGTTCGGTAAATTTCTTTCACTTTTCAAGCAACTACATATTAACTTACCGCTAGTCGAAGTCCTTGCACAGATACCTCGATGTGTGAAATACCTCAAAGACTTACTCACGAACAAACGCAAGCTCGAAGATGTTGCTGCTAATTATCTTCGAGGGGAGTGCTCCGCCGTCGTCCAAATGAATATCCCGAAGAAGCTAAATGATCCAGGGAGTTTCACTATACCTTGTCTTATAGGAAATTTATATATTCATAAGGCATTTGTTGATTTAGGAGCTAGTATTAATTTGATGCCTTATTCTATGTTTAAGAAGCTTGGTTTAGGTGAACCCAACCCCATTAGGATGAGTATACAACTAGCGGATAGATCTATTACGTATCCTAAGGGTATTATAGAAGATGTGTTAGTCAAGGTTAATAAGTTTATTATTCCAGTGGATTTTGTTATTCTTGATATGAAGGAAGATGAAAATATACCTTTGATCTTAGGGAGACCATTTTTAGCCACTGGAGAGACCATGATAGATGTTAAAAACGGCACCTTGACGTTTACTATAGATGGAGAGGAAGTAACATTTTGCATGGCGCAAACTAAGAATGATATCAGCAAGCATGAAAATAATTATCCCTATCCTGATTTTATTGATCAAAATTCTTCTATGTCTTTTTCACGTTTATCACAGGTTATCGAGAAGAAAGACACGGGGATAGGCGAGGGAAGCAAAGAGGAGAACAAGGAGATGCGTTTGATCGACGGACCACCGCTTTTAGAGTTTGAGCGGCAGCCCAACCATTTCAGTCATTTCAGTTGTGATTCTCCCGAGGGCGGTCCAAAACCACCGATGACAGTCCCTTCCAACCGTTTTTCCAAACCACCTTGAAGACTCACTCGACTACGTCCGGCTCAAGACGTTAAAGAAGCGCTTCTTGGGAGGCAACCCAGGTATTTCTATTTATGTTTTAGGCATTATAAATAAAAAAATTAATCTAAAACTATATAAATTAAATTAAATAAAACAACAATAATAATAATAACAGTAATATTTATTAATAATAAATTTATTGCGAATATTGAAGATGGGTACAACGCAGAATCGAGAGATGAGATAGGAACATAGTTTTACTACATAAAAGATGGTTACAATACCATTACAACGTGTGAAGGTCCAACACAAAAGCAATTAAACTGCGAATAACATAAAAGATAGAACAATAGTTTATTTTGCTTCATAAGGGCGGGTTACTCACAAGTGCACCTTGTGAGAACCCAACACACGAAAGCTAGTAAAACTGCGAACAAACCCACAAGAAGAGCGAAGTAGAGTGACAGCATATCTAAGTTGCGTCGAAACCTCACGTATTCTTCACTCTCATTCTCACGGCCTTGCTGCTGTCCCCAATTCATAGTGACTAGCTAAATCAAAATATCGAAAATAAGATTGCTGAAGACGTGTGATTTATGGTAGATGATGCTATTGTGTTATTCTACCAATGTCTATTTATAGGCATGAAGGACACAAAAACAACATTATCAAATCCAACAAATCAATGATACAGACGAATTTTTGACTTGGAGATCTAACGCCGCGTGAGAAAGTGATATTCCCTTGTCGATTATCAGATTTTTCTTCGCGCCAATCGTTCTCGAAAAATTCGTCGATTGCGTGCCAATCATAGTTAAAATATATATTCAATAATAATAATAATACTTAAAAAAAAAAAAATAAAAAAACAAAAAAAAAATCACAAAAACAAAAACAAAAAAAAAATTAATATCCACACGGCCATACGCATTGCCATGTTGGTCTTGTATAATGTCACGGCCGCTACACACGGCCGCTGACATGGCCATGTTGTTTTTCTTTATTCCAAAAAATAAAAATAAAAATAATATTAATAATTAAAGAAAAAAAGAAAAAAAAAAAGGAAGGGCAAACAACATTAAGTATGCAAAACTTGCATGCAACATATTTACTTGGAATCAACCACCAAATCACAACTTCAAGTGTGGGGAGGAGGACTTAACATTCATGCTTCAACCTCGTCGCACTTCGCCATCATGCTCACCTAGTATAATCAGGGAAGTTCACGCTTTTCAATAATTTTCCACTCCTGTTGTGCTTATAATTTTCCGTTGGGGACAACGTTTTCCTCAAGTGTGGGAGGGGGAATTTTGCGTGAACAGAATTTTTTGTTTCAAATGTGCGTGATCCGTTGAGAAAATGCATGTTCTTTTAATGTTTGGCATAATTAGTTGTTCATTATCTTAAAAATAGAATGCATGCTAGGGAATTATGTGAGAAAATTAGGACATGCACAATGATTGATTTCTTCCGACACGAACGAGTTTGGTGATACTATGAAAGATTCGTATTCATGACCCACTTTGTGAGATTTGTGAGCTGAAGAGCTTTTTGCTCACCTCTTTGCTTGTGTAAAGTGCATAGTTTAATTCTCTCTTAAACTTTCTCGTGGTGCATGTTGAAAATTACTAAGGTGAGACTACGTGAAAATGAGGGAGGCATTAGGAATAAGTCCATAGCCAAAGTTTCTGACCACGTCTGATCACCGTAGTTAGCCACTTTGAGCCTGAGCCTTTTTATTTGAGGATACCCGGGGAATTATAAGCCGCTGACCTAAGAAACTTTCAGATATCATCTTACCCGACTAATAGAAAAAGTGGAGGTTGAGTGCCAATGTCGAAAAGCGTAGCCCGGCCGTTGTTTAAAATATATATCTCCTTTAGATAATCTGGCGTTAAGAACTCCTCCATCGATAATCTCTCACCCGCAAAGGGACTGAGAGAAGAGGGCTTAGCGACACGAGAAGAGGAGCTTAGATACGTGGAAAAGATGTTAAGAACCCTTCCTTCGATAATCTCTCATGCTAAAAAAAAAAGTCAGAGAGAAGAAGGGCTTAGCATAGGTAAAAAGAAAATAATAATATAGAAAAAAAAAGTCCAAGACGGCAAGAGCTAACCACGACGTATGCGGCGCGCTATCGAACAATGGCACGACACCAGCATGACCGCTTGATATTTTCGATTGAAGTTTACTCTCCAATATAGTCAGTTGAGCCCTACTATAACCCGGAAAGACCTTCTGATTCACGCCTTATCACCGAGAGTAGTAGATGTATGATCCACTTGCGAGTTTATAGTAGGGACTAGACTATTGCATTAATTGAGGGAATTCACCGACATTTAGCCTATACCCCGAGTTACTCGAGTGAAATCCTGCATAGTACGGATCTTGATTAATATTGCTAAAGAAGTTCCTGTTGTTTCGAGGTAGTCATTGTGTCATGTTTCGAATTTCTTGATTAATTCCGTTTCATGTTTTTCTATTTGAACGATGATGTGCAAAGGACATGTATTACATGTTTTGATTTGTTAGCCTAAATTGCTTGAGGACAAGCAAAAGCTCAAGTGTGGGGAGGTTTGATAAACGCATTTTCATTCGTTTATCTCCATCAATTTCATGTTGAATATTTGGTTTATATGAGTTGTCTCGTGCATTTAGTCTTAATTTTTACATATTTTGATGTCAAAGGTATATGAGGCGATATTTGAGACGAACCGCGTAAACATGGAGCAGAAATTACAATTTTTCAATCAACACGGCCTTCAACATGGCCATGTCTAGCAGAAGGAAGGAGAACTCTAGCTTCGGCCTCCCAACACGGCCTTTAACACGGCCATGTTTGTCAGCAGAAAAGAAAACACACTTGCGGCCCTTTAACACGGCCTGACACATGGCCGTGTTGGCCAACAGTGTTGGGCCTTAAACCCTAAGCCCGAAGGATACATGGCCGTGTTTGAAGCCATGTTCACCCTGTTTTCTACTTAAGCCGCAATTTGAAGCCCTAAGAGCATCTAAGCCGCCACAACTCATTTCTAATCACCAAAAACACCTCAAGGACGACTGAAGAACCCTAGAGATCAATCTCAATGATCTCTAGGTGCTAAAGTGAAGATTTGAAGCTCATTTACACCGGAGGATCGAACAAAGTACGAGGGATAAGCTTGAGCTCGCTAAATAGGGAAGAATCTATGTATTTCTCTGCTTTGTTTCGTATACATTTCGTGGCTTCTTCCTTCACTATGAGTAGCTAATCATTTTGTGTGTTTGGGATGAGAAGAACGCTAGATAGCGTCGTAGTTTGGACGTAAAATACTCGTGAACACATGATATGGCTTTGTATCGTTTATGACAGCTTTTATTCGATTCAATATGTCTATGTATTGTTTTGAGAATCACATTTGGCATGTCTATGTGTTGGTGTGATGTTTAGTAGACCGTTAAGGGCGAAAGCTAAATGACGGTTCGTTCTATCGTAAACGTTAGGCGTCGACTATAGGGCGAAAGCAAATAGTCGACCCTCAATTTAGATAAACTACTATATATTCTCGTTACCATTTAGAGCGAAAGCTAAGTTGGAAACGAGTAGGAATTATCGTGACATAGTCATTAATCATGTGGTAACGGTAGTTACGACTGCATCGACGATATCTAGCGGGATTCGAAATCCCAAGCACATTCCTTTTATTCAAAGTTACTCTTAAATCTTTAGTTGTGTTTTGATCATTTTTCTGTGTTAGTTTAAGTTGTGATTAGTTCAAATATAAAAATCTCAATCATTTTTTAGGCTAGATATTGAATTGATAGGTTATTACTAGTAATCAAGATTATTCCTCGTGTTCGATACTCGATACTCGCTATAGCTATTTTACAAACGATAGGTACACTGCCTATTGCGCGTGGTGATAGTTATGACATATTCGTTTTAATTATTACTTGACGTACTTGCACGAACATTTATTTAAAACGTACACGCGCGCGATCATTGCTAAAATGAGCTTCCTAACAAGTTCATCTTCGTACAAGTTCAAGTACTTGAATTCAACATTAAAATACCTAAAAGTGAGACTAAAATACTTAAATTCCGGAAGAAAATACTTATATTTATGCAGTAAATACATGTGAAAACTACCATTTTTTACTTTGATTGCTCGGTACAATTCCCATGTATTATTTGCATAAATATTGGTATTTATTGCTAAAAGTCAAATACTTTTTTTTGCATCGCTGATGATCAATGACACTACAATGTATGATATTGTGATGAAAGGCAACCATTTTAGTCTAAGATAATTTGTTCCAATTCAGCTGTATTTTCTACTTAAAAAATTGGTATCTTTTGCCGAAAATTAAGTACTTTTTTCTCCATTTAGGTATTTATCACCTAAATTCGAGTACTTGAAAGAGTTTGAAGGTGAAGCCGAGTGCCAAGTCCTTTAAGCATTGGTGATGATCACTGACACTACACTACAATGTTTGATATTGTGATGACAACTAATTTAGTCTTAAGATAATTTGCTCAAATTCAGCTGTATTTTTTACTGAAATTTTGGTATTTTTGGCCGAAAATCAAGTATTTATTTCTCAATTTGGGTATTTGTCACCTAAATTCAAGTACTTGAATGAGTTTGAAAGTGAAATCTAGATATTTATCACCCCAGACCCCTCGTGAAATTTTTGAGCTCTTCGCAGAGTGTTATGGTTAGGGTTTTGTAGAAAAATTCTTTCACAATTTTCACCAGTTGCTGAATTCTTACGCCTACATCAGTCATACAACATAAATACGCATCAAACTCTTATGTCTAACATTGCAGAAGATATTAAGGTCATGCGTGTGCGACAATAAGGTAAGGAGAAACAACCTGAGCAAGCAAGATTCAACCCCCAAAATATTTTCCATGTCCGCAAACCAACCTTGGAATGGAAACCAGAAAACCATAAATAAATGGAAAATCATACCACACAAAATTGAGAAATAAATCGCATCAGAATTCAGAATGAAAACATAAAAAACTCATTTTCAAATAATTGAAGGAACATAACAGATATGCTTTGGAATTCATCCCAGGTTGAAAAAAAAACAGAATCCATTTGAGACGGAAGCATAGTGAACTGAACAAGTAACGAATAAACAGTGATCCAAGGGATGATATCGACTAATCTGGATTTCAATTGCGTAACCAAGAGGATAATTAAGATACACTAATTGGGTTGAAATTTTAGTCACGAAGGAAACTGCGTTCGACCCAAGGATGAGAGGCTTGTTATTTGGGATTTTTAGTTTTAATTTTTAATATTTTTTTTTGCGTCAATAGATCTATTTGGGAATTTCTTTAAAGATAAAAGGGGAGTGAAAACTAAAACTTTAGTACCTATTCACAAAAGTAAACGTATAGGGACTGATCTCCAACACTAAACTGTAACTAGGTATTTTTGTCTAAATTACTCAATTTTTCATTGTTTTTGCATCAAATTCGACCTCATTTTCATTGTTTTTTTTTTTTTTTTTCCCATTTTACTTGTGTTCGTTTCTTTCTTGACAAGAGCTTCTAGATGGAGCTCTTAGTACCCGTGTATTTTGTCATTAATGAAACCATCGCACGAAAGAAAAGGACCAATGTTCAAATTATGGGTGAAAAAGCATCAGATTATGTTTGCTCGCAGTCATCTACATTCGGTACCCATCGCTCGTTCTTTTCCCTTTCCCGCAATTACAAAAATCTCGTTGATCGCCAATCAATCACAAGCGTCACAGACCAACCAATGTTTTGAATGGAGTCCAAAAAAAAAAAAAAAAAAAAACAATCAGGCCGAGTTTTCAGAGTTGCAAGAATTATACTGTATTTCCACTCGGCAAAACCAAACACCTCAAAAACAATCACACTATCTAAAACACTGATGAACAAAACAAAACCCACCCCAACAACTTTATCTTACGTACTACATCACACGCACACACACTTGAATAGTTGTCTCCAACATCTTATTTATTACTTACACTTTGAGCATCTGCACCTTTGTCTCAAACGCAATCCCAATCCAATTGGGCAGAGACGAAGACCACTGAAGCTGATTGATCTCAGCTTCCGCCCTGTAAACAGACATTGGGTCGATCCCATTAGGACCAGCCACCGTGGGCAGCTCCCACAGCAGAGCCTGCCCATCGTCCCCCGCCGAGCATATATGCCTGCAGCTCTGTGGGGCCCACGCAATCGCATTCACGCTCCCTCCGTGCCTCTCAAGCTCAGCCACGGGCATAGTAGGAGACCTTATGTCTAAAATCACAATCTTGTTACTGTCCATCAAGATCGTAGCCAGGTACCTATCATCAATACCAATGTTTGTTCATCATTTGTGACGGAAATTCTTGGAAAGAAGAAAATAAAAAAAAAAAGTGAACTTTTAGTTTCCTATTTCTTGCTTGCTCAGACAGAAAACTAGGATCATCCTCACCTTAAATCTTGCTTGTTCCATGCGAGCCTCAACAATGGAGTGTCTGGGTTTGGGCTCTCGTATATGATGGTTGAGTGCTCCTTATCCCTCAGATCGAAGATCCGTACGGACCCATCGGCGGAAACGGAGGCGAAAACGCCGGCCTCGCCCCAAGCGATGTCGTAGACTTCCTTGTCGTGGGCGATGAGCTGCGTTTCGACGACGGACTTCTCAACGTCCCATATGGTGCAAGTTGTGTCGATGCTCGAAGTTCCGATCCTTCGAGGCTCGACCTCGTTCCAATCGAAGGAGGTGAGGGGAGAGGAGAATTCGCTCGTCTTGCTGTTGTTGAGGGTAGAGACGGGATTGATTGCGCCGGCGCCTTCGCCGTCGCCTTTGATGTCCCATAGGCGGAGGAACTCGCCGGAGGAGGCTAGGAGGTTGGGGTTCGAAGGGTGGAACTGTAGCTTGGTGGGTGGGTAGGGGTGGTTGAAGGAGAGGGAGGGCAAGGGGTGAAGGCCTTTTCTTGGTCGGAGAATTTAAGGATGTCGACGCGATTGTCGAGCTCCTCGAGGAAGCTGCCGACGGCGACGGTGCGCGACGGAGAGATAGCCATTGCGTAGATTGGGTGGGTGGAGTTGTACGTCACCGTATAATCTTGTGTTTCGGACATTGTTCTTGTGACGATTGAAGACGAGGAGAAAGAAAGCTAGAGATAGGTTACTACCCTTCTTCCGTGGGTGGGTTGGGTGGGATGTGATGGGAATAATCTGACTAATTTGCTTTGAAATTGGAAATTTCTTCACTTTCTTTTTCTTGAATAGCAGCTGTTGATTTGGGTTCGATTAAAGATGTAAGGGATTATTGCAAATTTGGTCCCTCAATTATAGGCCTACATTAGTTTCAGTCCCTCAAAAGTCGAAAACACATGTCATCAATATATGTCCCTCAGTTTTTCACGTTAATCAACTTCTGTCCTTTCCGTCAAGTTTGACCGGGTGGACCGTCACAACTAACGGAATTGACCGCTAGTGCCGTTAAATATTAAAAAAAAAATGCTTAGATATTAAAAAAACGAAAATAATTTCAAAAAATATAATAAAAAAAGTAAAAATGAAAAAAAAAGAGACTATAAATTTAAAATATAATTAAAAATTTTAATTAAAATAAAAATTAATTTAGAAAAACCAGAAATATAATTAAAATAAAAACAAAATGAAAAATAAATGTAAATTTAAAAAAATTAAAGATCAGCTTCTTTCACGATCAATATTCGCTATCCGAATTTTTTTCAACAGTCATCTCCTCTGCGGAGTGATCAACCGCACCATTGTTGGGCGTGGCCCTGATCCCCTGCTTCCTTTTTTGGGAGAAATCAACGGTTCCTCCTCCAACATTTCCTCCTTTTTAATATTATATATTTTATTTATTTTTATTTTAATTCTATTTTCAATTTTTAAATTTTATTCTCCTTTTTTCATTTTGTTTTATTTTAATTATATTTCCGGTTTATCTAAATTAAATTTTTTATTTTATTTAAAATTTTTAATTTTTTATTTCTTTTTTATTTTAAATATATCTCTATTTTTTAGAATTTTATTTTCTTTTTATTTTAATTATATTTTTCATTTTATAAATTTATATTTTGTTTCTTATTTTATTTTATTTTTATTTTAATTATATTTTTTATTTTTAAATTTTAGTCTCTTTTTTTCATTTTTACTTTTATTATATTTTTGAAATTTTATGTTCGTTTTTTTAATATTTAAGCAATTATTTTTTAATATTTAACTGCACTAACGGTCAATTCCGTTAGTTTTGACGGTCAACCCGGTCAAACTTGACGGAAATGACTGAAGTTGATTAACGGTTAAAAACTGAAGGACATATATGATGACGTGCATTTTTGAGGGACTGAAACTGATGTAGACCTATAACTGAAGGACCAAATTTTCAATTATCCCAAGATATGATGAAACAAATTTACGAAGAACCATTGAAATAGGCTTTTTGAGAGGGATAATTGCTAATTTAGTCCCTCACTTATCAGCCTATATCAGTTTTAGTCCCTCAAAAATACACCTCATCAATATACGTCCATCAATTTTTGTCCGTTAATCAATTTTAGTTCTTTCCGTCAAGTTTGATCAGGGTGACCGTCAAAGCTAACGGAATTGGCCGTTAGTGGCATTAAATAAAATGAAAAATTGCTTAAATAATAAAATACAAACTAAAAATGAAATTAAAATAAATTTAAAAATATAATCAAAATGAAAAGAAATTACAAGATAAAATATAAAAAATAAATAAAATAAAAATTAATTAAAAATAAAATAAATTAAAATAAAAAATAAAAAATTAGCTTCTTTCACGATCAACCTCTCTCTCTAAAAAATTAATTTAATTTTAATTTCTTCTGTTGATTTAATTCTAATTTCTATTAATTTAATATTAATTATATTTTAATTTGTTTTTAGTTTATATTTTTATTTTATTTATATTTTTAATTTTTAAGTTTTTGAATATCGATTTATTTTTAATTTTTATTTAAAAATCATTTTTAGTTTTATATTATTTAAGCAATTTTCCTTTTTTGTAATATTTAATGCCACTAACGGCTGATTTCGTTAGTTTTGACGGTCAACCCGGTCAAACTTGACGGACATGACTAAAATTGATTAACGGACAAAAACTGAGGAACGTATATTTATGACATGTGTTTTCGAGGGACTAAAACCGATATAGACCGATAAGTGAGGGACCAAATTAACAATTATCCCACGTTGGACTTGGAAATATGGAGACAAGTGTCTGTGTGTGTGGTATAGGCCCAATTTCGGGCCGGCCCATAATGAGATCGTAATTAATCATTGAATTGAAATCGACGCCTCTTACAGCTCTTTTTCTGTCGAAGAGTAAACAAAACCATTGCTTGAATTAATAACAGGAAAAATTACAAAAATGTGTCATTAAGTATGTCAATTTTTATTTTGGGTCACTATGTTTGCGAGTTACAAAATTAGGTCACTAAGTATGTGTTAGGAAGTGCGAGCCTAAAACTCACCGGAGCATCGCTGGAGGTGGCCGCGAAAAGCTTTGCTAGAGCAGATCGATTGGAGCTGAGGAAAAAAAGCTGAAATCGCCTTTGTTGCATGTGGAACGTTCGATCCAGTTCGCGCGTGATCAGACGGTTGAGCTTTAAAGATCGCATGTTTAAATGTGGTTCGTCGGATGGCGCGCGAAGAAAGATCAACGGCTGAGAACGTTAATTAATTTGATTACGGAGATCAAATATGATGAGTTGGATCAAGATCGAATGGCTGAAATTAAAGGCGGGAAATAACTTAAAGAGTTGTCACACGTTTTATGCTCCTTCACGTGGAAAGCATGGATGATTGGGTGCGTCAGATCGACTAAGATGAACGGCTGGGATTGATCAAAAGTCACAACGAAAGTGTGACAAGCTCTTATATATACCAGAAAATGGAAGTTCAACCTCACCACTTCACGAGTTTGTATTTCTCAGTAGAGTGAGATTTAGTCTCCGAACATGAAAGTTGTAGATCTTGTGTAGGGCAGTAACTTTCGTGTTGGGTGGAAATACAAAGGAGCTCTGGTTTGGTCCGTGGACGTAGGCCAATTCTCGGCCGAACCACGTTAAATCTGTGTTTGTGTGTGTGCATTCTTGTTCTGTTTTCGATCAGATGGAGCTCGCTACAGATTGAATCGATCCACGAGATTACACACACATAAAACACGTCCAAATTCGAGTCTAATGGCAGTCCACGATCAACAATTGGTGCGGTGAGTGTGGAGGACGAAGCTATCTTCCCGGGAGTGGCTGCGAGGTGACTCGAATTGGGGAATTTCGATGGGTCTTGCTGATTTCACCTGTTGAAGCTGCGATTCAAGGCTCTTTCGATTCAGAAGAGGCTTTAGGAGGCTATGATGTTGGTGGTGGAGTCGCAGGTTGCCACGGGAAGCGCATCGGAGGTTGAAACCACGGCTGAAACGCGGAAAGGCTTACGAGAGAATCTGTCAGGAGTTTTGGTGATGATTCGGGGCAGATGCGGTTCGAGAGATGCGTTGCGGGGATCCTAGGTGATACGAGGTTGGACCTAGAGTTAAGGAGGAACCTCGGATGAATCGGAGGGCTGGAGAACAACTGGTGCAACACGAGAACCGCGGGAGAACGGATCAACACCGGGAGACAGAGCAAGCTGGTTTTCGGCTGGTTTCCGAGGCATGAATTTCGTGTCTCGAATGGTTTTCCGATAGAGGCAAGCTGTCCTACTGATAGTAGGGAACATGGTGGCTCGAATGGTGCTCGAGGGAAGCCACGGGGACCTCATCTTGAGGTGGAGACAGCAGCTGCAACACAGGTGATTGATAAATTTGCTGGCAGAATCTGCTACGGCAGCAGACGTGGAGCTCGATCTGCGATTGGTTCTAGCTTGAGGTGGAGGCCATTCTATCTTGGATGGAGAGCATTCTCAGGCCCACAAGAGCGGGTGAACTGGAGGTGGAAGAGATGCGAAGGCTGGGGTCGAAACAGCCGGTGAAAGTTTGACGGGATCATAGAATTCCGCTGCAGCAGAATTTTCTGTGGCTGTAGCTGATGATGTGCTGCAGGCTGCTGAGGCTTCGGGAGCGAAGGAGGCCGAGATGCTGGTGTTGGCTAGCCGGAGATGGGTCGGGAAAAGGGCTCACGGCGCTAGGAGCAGAGGTTCTTGAAGCAAGCAACGGTGCATCTTCGGGGGAAACGAAGATGGTGAGCTCGAAAGTCCAAGTCGGCTTCATGTGGGAAATTTCAAGTCCGCTTGGAGTTGGTGAGGTCTCGTTCGAGGCTCATGGCTCCTGAAGGAGCTGAATCACCAAACGAGAGGGGCTGCTAATCGAGGTGGAGCTTTGGGACCACAACAAGGCTCGGGTTGATTTGCAGCTGAAACAGAGGTTGAGCAAGGCTGATTTCTGGTATAGTTTCGAGCTGACATTGCTTACGGGATTGAGCAGCTGTGGGGAAGCTTGAAGCAGGATTTGCGAGTTTGTAGTCTCGAGGTGGAGTTTGTTAGGAAGTGCGAGCCTAAAACTCACTGGAGCATCGCGGGAGGTGGCCGCGAAAAGCTTAGCTAGAGCAGATCGATTGGAGCTGAGGAAAAAAAGCTGAAATCGCCTTCGTTGCATGTGGAACGTTCGTAACAGTTCGCGCATGATCAGACGGCTGAGCTTTAAAGATAGAATGTTTAAATGTGGTTCGTCGGATGGCGCGCGAAGAAAGATCAACGGCTGAGAACGTTAATTAATTTGATTACGGAGATCAAATATGATGCGTTGGATCAAGATCGAATGGCTGAAATTAAAGGCGGGAAATAACTTAAAGAGTTGTCACACATTTTATGCTCCTTCACGTGGAAAGCATGGATGATTGTGGTGCGTCAGATCGACTAAGATGAACGGCTGGGATTGATCAAAAGTCACAACTTAACTCTTATATATACCACAAAATGGAAGTTCAACCTCACTACTTCACGAGTTTGTATTTCTCAGTAGAGTGAGATTTAGTCTCCGATGTAAACATGAAAGTTGTAGATCTTGTGTAGGGCTGTAACTTTTGTGTTGGGTGGAAATACAAAGGAGCTCTGGTTTGGTCCGTGGACGTAGGCCAATTCTCGGCCGAACCACGTTAAATCTGTGTTTGTGTGTGTGCGTTTTTGTTCTGTTTTCGTTCCGATCGAGCTTGCTACAGATCGAATCGATCCACGAGATTACACACACATAAAACACGTTTCGAGTCTAATGGCAGTCCACGATCCACAATATGTATATAATAACAAAATTGGGTCAATTGCCTCTTTTTTCTTATTATATACATACTTAGTGACCCAAATTTGTAACTATATACATACGTAGCGACCTAATTTTGTTACTATATACATACTTAGTGACCTAGTTTTGTAAGTAGTTGCCCAATTTTGTTATTATATACATACTTAGTGACTTAGTTTTGTACCTGGCAAACATAGTGACCCAAAATAAAAAAAATTGTATATTTAGTGACCTATTTTTATAATTTTGCCTTAATAATACAAGAGAGGATAATCTGATATATGATTCTATGGTGATGCAGACTCCATCCGTTGATTAATGGCTAAGGAAATCAGATATATTAAAATTGAAGTGTGTTAAAGATTCAGTGGACATGTCGAGGCAAATGAAAACAGCCAAGAAAAAGTAGACAACCATCTTATACCATCAGCGCAGAGAAGACCACACACACAGAGTCCTTTTCAATGGTTCCAATAATAACTTTAATCATCTTCTTAGCACAGCACGGGCAATGATATCATATCACAAACACACTCACACGTATTCCTTAGGCCTTAAGTTGTGGACCATGCAAGCTTGCAAAATAAGACTATTATTGCAACTCAGTGTTTGACGTTTTCTTACCTTCTCTTAAACACAAAAGTCGTAGTTGAAAGTTAAGAGAGAGAGATTAAGCAGCTAGCTATGAGCTTACCATAAAGTCAATTTACAAGATTCTTCATGTCCCGCACCATGCTTGAGCGTGTTCTTCTCTTTTGGTTAACGCTCATTTATATGATTAAACAGTAAACTTAGATTTTAATCTATTAACTACAAACTGATGGAAAGTGAGTTAATGGGATTTAACTTCTGCAGCCACTTTATCACGCTTTAATGGAATGGGAAAGGCTATTCAATAGATATATTTTGCCACTTAAGAAAAACCAGTGATTAACCTTTTTTTTTTCTCTCCAATAATTCTAAAAGTGTTCTTTGATTACCTCCTGAGAGAGATTTGTCCCTTAAGTCCACGAAAAATGACCTCTCTTTTCAAGGCCTTAAAGTATATGCATGACAGCAAAGTGGAAATTAATATTGCATATTCACGGATCATCAATATGGGAGCAGCTATCTCTCTAGATTATCTTTTAAGGTTGAGTAACCCACAAGCAAGATATTGTCCCACTTTGATAAAAAAGCTGAATTGTATTATGTAAACAAATCTAACAAGCTTGTGTACTCACGCATAGTTTTGATATATAACTTTCGATAAACTGAACCGTTCGAGTCCAAACTGTTAATCAACGAGTTATTACAAAAGACCTTACGGGGTGTTTGTTTCCACTTATCCAACATCACGGTGATACTCACGTCACTTTGATGTGGATATCACCATGATGTGATCAAGGTGATATGCATCACTGTGTTTGTTTTTTTGTGAATCGGAATATTGTGTTTATTTAATGGCAGTGATGTCTGGGATCGATGATGTTGTGCAAATGTCATATGTAACCTTATGTATATTATGAAGTGTTTTAATATGTTCATTTGAGGTAATATTTAACGTGATAGTTATTAATATTTGAAAATCAAGTATATTTTTTAAGCCTTAATAAGCATGTTATATAATTCATCAATAGAATTATTATATAATTTTAGGCTTTAAACATAGATTTTTTAACAAATTATTAATTATAAGTATTTTAGATAATTCTTCAATATATTTATTTCATTTTTTAAAGCTTTAATAGATTAATCTATAATTAATTATAAGTTTTTTCTATAACCCTTCAACATAAGCTTTATTTTTTAATTATTAAATATAAATTTTTAATATTTAAATATGTTGGTTATGTAATTTAAAATAGGATTAAGGATATTTAAGGAATGAATGTTTAAAAGATAAGGGATAATTATGTCCAAAAAAATATTGAAAACATCACCTCATCACGGTGATGGAGGATCACCCTGCTTTTTGGGATGACCCAAAAGCTGGAATATCACCATGTTTTGATCATCTCGGTGATCCTCAATCACGGTGATGACTCATCACCAACGCTAAATAAACGCGGTGATTACGAAGCGATGGAAGGATCGGAGTGATGTTTGGGAGGATCACTCCTGATGTGGGGCTCTCCCAATCAAAGAATTTTAATATTTGTGGGGAAATTTTATATAGCGGTAGGTTTAAATCTCAAAGTCGTAGGAAGTGTGTTGGGTGCTTAAGGGACGTGGAAAGGCACGTAAACGGAAAAGGCACAAGATATACGTGGTTCAGACCTTGTAAGGTCCTACGTCCACGGCGCTCCAGAAAATACTTCTTTTCACTATTTGGACAGATTACACGCTCTGATCGCTCATTCTCACGTAGAATTTACCAAATATTTGAAAAGAGAATATTCTATGTACTGTAGAGAGAATTATGAAGTGTTTTTCGTATCTTGAATGATCCTCCTGCTGAAAATATCCAAGTGCTGCTTTTATAGGAGCTTCGCGGGGCTAGGGAGGTCTGGAGGCGGATTTCCTGGGGAAGTGACATCCTGATACGATGTACAGCGAAAAGTAGTCCTGTCAGGACAGCTTTTGCACAGTAGTCACATCTGACGCAGTAATCCCAGCGATACAGTCCATTCCTAGGTCGACACGTATTTTCCCGCCTCATTCCTTCTTTATGCTGTCCTTTTAGCTATCAGAGCGCCCAGGAGACATTGTTTGGCCCAGTGGTTATTAGCCGTCTTCGGAGGTCTTCGCAGCTCCCGATAGATGTGAAAATATCTTGTTTTATTGGGCCTTTCCTATTGGGCCTAATTTCTTTTTATTTTTTTCAGCCCGCTTACTTTCTGGACCGTATCAACCACTCCCCTACTCTAATTTATTTTCGATACAAAGTAAATTAGAGTAAAAAATGAGTAAGGAAGTGGGCCTTACACGTCCTGGGAGCTCCCTTACCTCGTTTCCATACCTTGGGAATCGCGCCTCTTTTTTGAAAAAAGGGGGAACAGTTACTTCTGTCGTACTTATCTTGGGAAACTGCCATCTTTCACTTAACTTTATCCATTAGCTTTTCGCCATTTCCTGAGTATTCAAAAAAAAAAGAGGGTTTTCTTAATTAAAGCATTTCTATTTACCTTCTCTCCCAACCCATCGTTCTCGTCATCTCTTCCATGGCTTCTTCTCCATCTGATTCCGCTAATCGAACCCTAGCTTCCGCCGATCTCTCGGACTCTGGCTCCTCCGCTGCTCTCCCCTCATCGAAACCTCCGCTTCCCAAATCGAAACCTCGCTATAAGCAATCGGCCCACAAAAGGTCAGGGTACCGCCCGCGGACACGTTCAGCGGCCACCGTCGGTCCATCCGACGCCTCTGGTGGTTCGGCGCCGGTCACTTCGCCGGCCAAATCTGACGAGTTAGTCGTCCTCTCGGGCCCACCTGCGCCTCCTGATGTCGGGGCGTCGTCGTCAGTGCCCGCCTCTGCGGCTCCCGAAACAAGTAAGTTTGGTGTTTCTTCTTGCTCTCATGCCGATGTAGGGTCCCTTGTGGGTGGTTTAGTGTTTGGGGATTTTTCGGTGGTGTTGCCTGTGGCTTCTCAAAGGGCGGACTGCCCTCCCCCTCCTTTCGTTGCTTTTTGGGAGTCTCACATTAGGGCTGGCCTTCGATTCCCCATTCCTCCCTTTTTTTCTTCTGTGTCCACGGCCTTTGGGGTTCCCCTTAACCAATTCCAACCCTCGGCCCTTCGTCTGTTATTCGCCTTCTTTGTGGCTGTGACAGAGGCGGGCGGCAGACCATCTGCTAATTTAGTCCTTTCCCAATTCTACCTAAAACCCTACGGCCCTTTCTTCTACCTGGCCACCATCTCTGCTTCCCGTGGTGGTAAGACTCATTGTTTTTTGAAGAATCACGGAGCTGAGAAGGACTGGCAGGGACGTTATTTCTTTGTCAGATCCCCTGATGGCTCGTGGGATTTCCCCACGGGTTGGGTGGAGAAGGCTCCCGTTCGGAATCCTGGGAGGTGCTCTTCGCGAAATGACAAGGCCTTGGACCTTTTGAACCAACACGCTGCGCTTAAGGGACCTTTAAATCCCCTCCACTTGGTTAATCACCCCGGGGCCCTCTATCACTTCGGCTTCTCCTCTGTCTCCGTCCCCTTTTCCTTTAATGGTACTTCTTCTAGTTTCGGTCTTCTCCTTTGTCTTATGGGTTGTTTATGACTTTGACTAACCCTTCCTTGTGCTTTGACCTAGGCATGTCACTCCGTGGTATTCCCTCCTCGCCAAGGTCAAGAAAGAGCGTTCTCCATCTCCCCAAGGCGCGGGTTCCTCTGGTGGAGTTCCTGCCCTTCCCGACATCCCTCCCGCCAGGGATGTTCGTGAGGAGGTTCCTCAGAGCACTGTTCCTGCTGGGGGAGCTCCAATATCTTCTGTCGTGGCGTCTTCCGTTGGTAGCAAAAGGAAAGCCCCGGCCTCCAAGGAACCTGCAAAAAAGGTAGCAAAGAAGACATCCAGTCAGGGACCTCAGGGGACTTCTGCTGAGGGCCCTATCTTCTCAGTTGAGCAGCTATCGGGTGCCGAGCGAGTGAGCCTGTTGGGACGCCTCGTGCCGTCCGCTGACAGGGAGGCCATCCTTCAGGGTTCTCCCTCCGTGAACGCGGAACAGCTGGCCTATCACCTCCTCAAGGTGATTTTTTGTTGTTTTTTACGGCTCTTTTCCTTGGTGCTTTTTGTGAGTCATTTTCCTTTTCCTAGGCTGTGGGTTATGCTTCGGTCCAGTTGTCTGCGGACATGTCGGCCCAGGATCTACAATTAGCCAACCAGTCTTTGCAAGGACAGTTGAAGCAGATGCAGGCCAGCCTATCTGCTGCTAAGGCCGAGGCGATCGAGGAGGCTACAGCCAGCTTTAAGGCTGAAAGGAAGAGGATGCTTGAGGAGCATGCTGCCTCGTTGAGGCAACTGGAGAAAGAGTCGAAGGATGCCTTGGCCAAGGAGAAGGCAGAATGGGATGCTGTGTTGGAGCGCAAGGTGAGGGTCGGCGTGGAGTCCTGTCTGCAGGACGCTAAGGATGGCGCCACTCGTCTTTGCCAGCGGTACCTTCTGTCCACAGCCGCTGGGAAGAAATTCCTAAGTGATCTGGCCGAGGACTGGCGCCAAGAGTATCTGAAGGATCCACTTTCCTTGCGGGACTTCGTTCCCTTGATGTAGTATTATTTTGAAGGAGGCTATAAAGCGGGCCTGGCAGGGACTGAAGAGGGGGCTGCTCTGCAGGCGCTCCCCTTTCCTTCGTGTTTCCCGGGAGACCCCAGAGCTCCCGAGAACCCTAAGTTCTGGGTCCCTGCAGCGGAGAAGCATGTGGAAGTCCTGGCTCATGCCGACATCTCAGATCTCCCGGAAGCTACCTCTTCCTCTGACCTCCCAGAACCTATCATCTCCCCGGACCTTCCTGCGCCCTGATTTTCTGTTCATGTTTGTGATGTATTGAACATCTTTTCCTGTCTTCCGGTTTTATTAGGGTTTGTACTGCTTTCTTGGGGAGCTTAACTCCCCTTGACGATTATGTTTCTTGGATGCTCCTTTTTCCTTGTAATATATGCATCCTTTGCTGTTTTGTGGCTGCTTCTTAATATCCAGGGGCCTCCAAAATGGCCCTTTCTTATTTTTTCGCTCATATTTGTTAGCATGACTATAGTTCCCTGGCGCTCTGAGTATGAACCTCAGGCCTGGCTATGGCGCTGGTTTGTTTAATCAATTCGTAAGCTAGGTACGAATTTTGAAGCACGGTTATAGCGCCGACACGCTTAGTTGATTCATAAACTAAGTACGAATTTGAAGCACGGTTATAGCGCCGGCACGCTTAGTTGATTCGTAAACTAAGTACGAATTTTGAGTGCGTCCTGGGTTGCAAGGACCGTCGTCCTTGTCCACAGGCGCTTTTTAATGCTAGGCTCTCTCGGTCCTTAGCAAATTCAGTAAGGACTTTTAGGTCCTTGGAAATGTGGGGATCCCCGGTACCATTCACGTCGTAGGCTTACTGAGAGCCTTTGATGTCCTGTACGCCGCAGCCCGTCGGCGGCGGTATCTTGTACACCCTTTAAGGGCATCATCACACCGTAGATATATCATCTTCGGCGTCCTGTACACCGCAGGTCCGTCGGCCTTTGGCATCATCACATCGCAGATATATCATCTTTGACGTCCTGTACACCGCAGGTCCGTCGACCTTTGGCATCAATTATATTATATTGTATTATTAGGTGCACCATATATATAATAAAGTCCTTATATTCCGACAAGGAGGTACGCCTCGTTAAAACCTTATCCAAGCAAAACCTCCCTTGAGGTAAAATCCTGGAATAAGGAAAAAGAGTACGTCCCCTCCCTTAGTACATAGCAATTTACACATAAAACTTTTCCAAGTTAGATATGTTCCAGGGACGAGGCAAAATCCTCTCTTCTGCATCCTCTAACTCGTAGGCTCCTCCTCCCAATACCTTTGTTACGCGGTAAGGTCCTTCCGAGGGCGCTTCCATCTTTTTAAGAGGTCGTAGGACGTCTGCCCTTCTGAGCACCAGCTCTCCTTGTCGAAATTTCCTAGGCCGTACCTTCTGGTCGTACATTGCTTTCATTCGGCTCTTATATCTTTCCATCTTCAATCTTGCTCCCTCTCGGACCTCCTCAATTAGGTCTAGATCTTCTCTCCTTAATTGTGCATTTTGCAGCTCATCATAAGACAGCATCCGATGTGTTTCGATGCCGATCTCCGCGGGGATAAATGCGGCGGATCCATATACTAGCTCAAAGGGTGTCTCTCCAGTGGCTTCACGAGGACTGGTCCTGTAAGCCCATAGGACGGCCTCCAGCGCCTCCACCCACTTGTTTCCGTCTTGTTCGAGCCGGGCTTTCATTCCTCTGAGGATGGTCCGGTTGGTAACTTCTGCCTGTCCATTCGCCTGTGGATGTCCCACTGACACAAGTCGTTGGGTGATTTTCATACCTTCGCAGAAGTTCCTTGTCTTAGCTCCGCAGAACTGGGTTCCATTGTCGGAGACGAGGATCCTGGGAGCTCCATAACGACAGCAAATGTTCTTCCAAAGGAACTCGATCACCCTCTCTTCATCAATTCTGGCTACGGCCTTGGCCTCTGCCCATTTGCTAAAATAGTCCACCGCCACGATGATGAATTTCTTCTGTGCTTTCCCTCGAGGAAAGGGACCCACAATGTCGACTCCCCATTTATCGAAGGGGCATGGGGAATACATAGTTCCCAGGCTCTCTGCAGGGCTGTGGATTCGTGGCCCGAACTTCTGGCAATTGGCACATCTTTTTACCATTTCCCTTGCGTCTCTACTGAGGGTGGGCCAGAAGTAGCCGGCCCTTATTGCCTTCCTTGTTAAGGACCTGTACCCTGTATGGTCCCCTGCGCACCCCTCATGGATCTCTTCTAACACCTTCTCGCCTTCTTCTTTGGAGAGACAGCGAGCATATGCATGGATAAAAGATTTTTTAAACAAACGACCATCGATTAAACAGAACCTGTGGCGGTACCCCTTCTTATCTTCTATCCTGCGTCCTTTAGGATTCTTATGATGGGGGACCTCCAATCATCCCCTCCGTCTATACTTCCCACGAGCTCCCCGACACTTTCCTTTTCTACCGTTAGGTAGGTGATTCCTTCTTCTCGGGTGATAGCTCCCAAGCTTGCCATCTTAGCTAGATGATCTGCTTTATGGTTTTCTTCTCTGGGGACCTGAATAATTTCACAGCAATCAAAGTTCTTTGTTAGTTCTTTTACCTTTACCCCGTATTCCATCATCTTCTCGTCCTTCGTCTCGTAGTTCCCATTTATTTGTTGTACCATTAGTTGTGAATCTGAGAATAAAACGACATCCCGGGCTCCCATCTCCTTCACGATTTTTAAACCGTGAATCAAGGCTTCATATTCGGATTCGTTGTTTGAAGCCTGGAAATGGAACGTGATGGCGAACCGGAATTCCTCTTCCACAGGGCTAATTACCAGGACTCCTGCTCCAGATCTTTGGGAGGTGGCGGACCCGTACACATACACCTTCCATTGCTGTTTTGGCGGTCCTTTGGTAGTTTCGAGCACGAAATCTGAGAAGGCCTGGGCTTTGAGGGCCGTTCGTCGCTCAAACTCCACATCATATTCTCCTAGTTCGATCGCCCATTTGACCATCCTGCCCGATAGATCTGGCCGGCTCAAAGTCTGCTTCAAGGGAAAATTAGTCCGCACGTATATCTTATGAGATAAGAAATATGGCCGGAGCTTCCGGGCGGATACCATCACTGCAAGCGCGGCTTTTTCTATCTTAGAATACCTGGTTTCTGTCTCCAGTAGTACCTTACTTACGAAATAAACAGGTTTCTGGGAGCTCCCTTCTTCCTTCACCAACACGGAGCTTACCGCATAGTCTCCTATGGAGAAATACAACATCAGTTCCTCTCCCACCGCAGGTTTTGTCAGGAGGGGAGTGTCGTGGAGATATTTTTTCAAATCTTCGAAGGCCTGTTGGCACTCATCGGTCCATTTGAACTGCTTGTTCTTTCGGAGTACTTTGAAGAAGGGGAGACTTCTTTTTGCCAAGTGGGAAATGAATCGATTGAGGGCCGCCAATCTTCCTGTCAGCCTTTGGACCTCCTTGATTCCCTGCGGAGGTTGCATTTCCAGGATAGCCTTCACTTTGGCAGGGTTAACCTCGATGCCTCGCTGCGTCACCATATATCCTAGGAACTTTCCGGACCTCACCCCGAATGCACATTTTTCTGGATTGAGCTTCATCCCACTCCCCCTGATGGCTTCAAACGCTTCCTCCAGGTCCTTGGTATGATCCACCAGTTGCACGGATTTCACGAGCATGTCGTCCACGTAGACCTCCATGTTCCTCCCCAGTTGCTGTTTGAAGACCTTGTCCACCATTCTTTGGTATGTGGCCCCGGCATTTTTGAGTCCAAATGGCATTCGAACGTATCCGTAGGTCCCTCCTGGCGTGACGAAGCAAACTTTGTCGAAATCTCCTGGTTCCAGGCTAACTTGGTGATACCCTTGGTAGGCATCCATCATGCTGAGGACCTCACAACCTGAGGTGGAATCCACCAGTTGGTCTATCCACGGCAATGGATAGTGATCCTTCGGGCAAGCTTTGTTGAGGTCCCTGAAGTCAGTGCACATCCTCCATTTCCCGTTCCCTTTCTTTACCAGAACAGCATTGGCCAGCCACGTCGGGAATTGGACTTCCTGTATGTGGCCTGCCTCAAATAACTTGTCCACCTCCTCTTTCAATACATGCGTTCTCTCCGACCCACAAGATCTGAGCTTTTGTTTGACGGGTCGACTTCCGGGCAGGACGTTCAGCTGGTGCGTAGCAATGCTTGGGTGAATTCCCGTCATGTCCTTTGGAGAAAATGCGAATAAGTCCGCATTTTTCTTCAGACATCCCACCAGCTCCTTTGTGGCCTTCTTCCCCAGGGATGTCCCTATTTTAGTGGTTTTCCCTCGTTGGCCCGGGAACAACTCAACATCAAGTAGTTCCTCATCCGGTTCGGGCTGTAAACTGGAAGGTCCGCCTCCTTCGATCTTGATTCTTTTGTCCCGCCCGTTGCCTGGTTGGATGGTTTCTTTGTCCTTCGACACCGTTTTTACTTCGTTGGCATAACACTGTAGGGAGCTCTGCTGATCTCCAGCGACTTCCCCCACGCGTTCACCTACAGGGAACTTAATTTTAAGATGGTAAGTAGAGGGGATGGCCCTAAATTCATTGATGGCAGGTCTTCCTAAGATAACATTGTAAGAAGAGGTGATGTCAACGATCAGGAAATTGATCATTTTCACTATCCGAACGGGTTCTCTCCCCATCCCCACGGGCAGTGTTATTTCGCCCAGGGGCTGTATCCCCGAACCTCCAAACCCGTAGAGGGCCGTGGAGACTGGGCGGAGCTTTGCTTCCAGGTCCATCTTTCTGAAACAATCCAGGAATATGATGTCCGCGGAGCTCCCTCCATCTATGAAGACCTTGGACACGTCATGTCCCGCGATATCCGTGGTGATGACTAGAGCATCGTTGTGTGGCCGGGTAATGTGCACTTCATCCTCTGTCCCGAACTGTACGCTTGCCAGGGTTTCTGTATGCCCTACCAACCCCCAAGGCTGTGGGTTGTTTACAGCTCGCGCGTGCGTCTTTCTGGCTCTGTTGGAATCTCCCCCGCTTGGTCCTCCTACTATGATTAGGATGGGGGCCCTGGCTGGCCCTGGTGCTCCTCTATTTGGAGGTGGCGGTGGCAGTTTATCCTTGTTGGATGCGGACCCTACAGACTTTATCCTGGGACTTGGTCCGGGGCCTTGGCGGACGAACTCCTTCAGATGTCCTGCTTGGATAAGCCTTTCTATTTCATCCTTCAGGTGATAACAACTGTTAGTGTGATGTCCGTATTCATTATGATATCGACAGTATAGATTAGAATGGGGCTTTGAGGGCCCCGAGGTTCCTGTCATGGGTTCTCTCATCGCAGGGTGTCTTCCCACTAGGCTCAGGATCTCCTCGGGATTGTTCCGCAAAGGTGTGAACCTCCGCGGACCTCTGGGTGGAGTTCCCCAAAGCTCCCTATGATGAGGTCGTGGTAGCGGTTTGCTAGGTCCCTGGTTCTTCGCGACTCCTTCCTTTTTAGGCGTGTTTACTTGTTTCTCTTCCCAGGCCTTAGCTTTTTTACTTTCTTCTAGATTGATGTACTTATCTGCCCTTAACAGCAACTCTTCGAATGATTGGGGGGGTTTCTTTGAGAGGGATGCAAAGAAATCCCCATCTCGAAGTCCGTTTACTAAGGCGCTCACCTTGACGGATGGAGTGGCCGTAGGTACCTCGAGGGCCGCAATGTTGAACCGGCTTATATACGCACGGAGGCCTTCATTTTCCCCCTGTTTTACCTGGAATAACGACATATCAGATTTAGGTTGTTTTCGGGCACTAGCAAATTGTGTTATGAACATGAGTTGAAACTCCTCGAAGGACTTGATAGATCCTGGAGCTAGCTAACTAAACCACTGTTGTGCGGCCCTGACCAGTGTGGTCAAGAACACCCTACACTTGACCCCATCGGAGAAATCGTGGAGCAAAACGGTATTTTGGAATCGCATGACGTGCTCCACTGGATCTGTGGTTCCATCATATTCGTACGGTAGTTGCTTGAAGTTGGAAGATACTTCTCCCACCAACAGCTCCTTTGCAAACGGAGTTCCTGCTATCAGCCCTTCTCCCAATCTTGGTTGCATGGTGCGGCTCCGCACCCCATCCACGACCTGCTTCAGGTCCTCGAGCTGGTTTCGCAGTTCCCTCTCCTTTTCTGCCCATGCGTCTCCCCTCATCCCCGAGCGTGGCTTGGCTCGTTTTCTTCTCCTCGAACCTCCAGTCTTTCTCACGTTCTCTGGCGCCTCACTGGCAGAGCTAGTGGAGGTCCTGGTTGGTGTCCTGGGATCCTTCTCTGGCATATCGTTGTCCTTGGCGCCCGGGCGTGGGTCGGTCCACCTTCTTCTCCTCGGACTTTCGTCTTCTCTTGCGTTTTCAGATGGCTTGCTAGAGGAGCTAGTGGAGGTCCTCACAGGTGTCCGGGGGTCCTTTTCTGACCCCTCACCGTCATGATTTCCTCCTTCGTCCCGGGCTTGTCTCTCATGCCTTGGTCGTTCTTTGGTTCGCCTGGTACCTCCATGGAGTTCCCCGTCCTCTCGTGGTCCGTTTTCCGACTCTGACTGCCTTCTGGGAGTTTCCCAAGGCTCTGGGGACTTCATTTCTGCTTCATTTTCTCCAGTTACTTCCGTAAATTGGTCTTCGACCCGCTTCGCTCTGGCTGGTGACGGGGCTTTTCGTCGCTGCCTTCGTTTTCTTCGTCTTTCAGCTAGCGCCGTGCTAACGGTGTTACGCATCAAATGGTCTAGCTGAGCGGCAGTCAGCATGATCGGTGTCTCTGGTGCCAGTGTCACGGGTACACATTCTGGGACGGGGGGCTGCTCCTGACGGTTGACTTCTTCTTTGAACAGAGAGAAAGAAAAGAAAGAATAGTGATTTTAAGCACTACTTCGCACACTTGTTCGCAAGGTTACTCACGCCTTCAACTCTGGACTTCCCACAGACGGCGCCATTTGATGTGGGGCTCTCCCAATCAAAGAATTTTAATATTTGTGGGGAAATTTTATATAGCGGTAGGTTTAAATCTCAAAGTCGTAGGAAGGGCGTTGGGTGCTTAAGGGACGTGGAAAGGGACGTAAACGGAAAAGGCACAAGATATACGTGGTTCAGACCTTGTAAGGTCCTACGTCCACGGCGCTCCAGAAAATACTTCTTTTCACTATTTGGACAGATTACACGCTCTGATCGCTCATTCTCACGTAGAATTTACCAAATATTTGAAAAGAGAATATTCTATGTACTGTAGAGAGAATTATGAAGTGTTTTTCGTATCTTGAATGATCCTCCTGCTGAAAATATCCAAGTGTTGCTTTTATAGGAGCTTCGCGGGGCTAGGGAGGTCTGGAGGCGGATTTCCTGGGGAAGTGACATCCTGATACGATGTACAGCGAAAAGTAGTCCTGTCAGGACAGCTTTTGCACAGTAGTCACATCTGACGCAGTAATCCCAGCGATACAGTCCATTCCTAGGTCGACACGTATTTTCCCACCTCATTCCTTCTTTATGCTGTCCTTTCAGCTATCAGAGCTCGCAGGAGACATTGTTTGGCCCAGTGGTTATTAGCCGTCTTCTGAGGTCTTCGCAGCTCCCGATAGATGTGAAAATATCTTGTTTTATTGGGCCTTTCCTATTGGGCCTAATTTCTTTTTATTTTTTTCAGCCCGCTTACTTTCTGGACGGTATCAACTCCAAAACAAACACCCCCTTAAACTAATCTAACATGAGTCTTAATAGGGCGCTTGTTGGCGGGTCAAGAATTATATGTATTAGTTGAATGTTAAGAAGTTCAAGAGTGAGAGATATTTTCGCTCTAACAGCTAACAGCCAAGACACCAACTGCTAGTCAAAAGCAGCAGCAATAAGGCAAAATAATTGCTACTTTTTTTTGTATTGCATGAAGACACAACGCCTTTATAAACGCTATCATTTCTATCTTTCTTTGCTTTCCTTAGCATAGAACTCTCTCATACACATATCATTTCTGAAAGAAAAAGAAAATAGAAGAAAAATGTCACAAATCAGTGAAAAATCTCCCAAACATTGTGGCAACAAGCATCAAAACGCAAACCTTCACAAGTTTAACAAGAAGCTATACCTATACTTCTCCACTCTATTCCTCTCACTCCTCTGCCTTATATTCCTCGTATGGTTCATCCTCCACCCTACGAAGCCACAGTTCGCTCTGAAAGACGCTCAAATCAACCAGCTCAACCTATCAGGCCCATCCCTCTTGAACTCGTCCATACTGCTGACGCTTTCATCCAACAATCCCAACAAGAAAGTCGGTATTTACTACGACGATTTTCTGGTGTACGCTTCTTACAAGGGACAGAAGATCTCCCAAGAAACTCCCATATCTCCGTTCTATCAAGGCCACGAAGAGACAAACCTCCTCAGTGCTTCTTTGGTGGGGAACCAGCTAGCCGTTGCGCAGTCTTTTGCTTACCAAGTACAACGTGACCAAGCTGTCGGGATATTGACGTTGAACGTTAAGGTTATCGGTGGGCTTAGGTGGAAAGTTGGAACTTGGGTTTCGGGGAGGTATAGGTTTCGTGTGAACTGTGTTACTGTTATGCCTTTGGGTCGCATACCTTCGCCGCCGCTGACTTCTAGACAGGGCTCGCAGTGTTCTACTGAGATATGATTATTGATTGATATGCTGATGAGTCTTCTAAAGAAAGATATTAAACTCGACATATAGTAATAATTTAGCTTGTCCTCGATTGTCTTTGTTTGTATATTTACTCTTAAGTTCAAGGGTCCATCGGCTTCGCAAACCTTGAACATGTAAATGCAAAAAGGAATATAAATTATATCATTTATATCCATATTTACTATGATGATAAGTTTTTGTGGTCAATTATGGTTTTCATCTTATCTAATAAAGTAGTATAAGGTTTGAACTTCTGTAATGAATTCCTGATGATTTTCATTTTCCGTTGCAAAATGATGAGAGCTTAATTAAGCAGCGTACCAACGACACCGATGTAAATTTATTTGCGAAGAAAACCTGCTAAAAAAATTTGTGGTCATTTGTGGTTTTCATCTTAATTATTATCTAACAAAAGTACAATAAAGTGTGAACTTCCGTAACGAAAGTGTTTACGGTGGCTTAACCCCACCCAAATTTTTGACCGTCTGATAATTTTCCTTTTTCGTTATAAATTACTGCAAAGAAAACTTGCTCCAAATTTACTCTCATGAGAGAGAGAGAGAGAGAGAGAGAGAGAGAGAGAGAGAGACCACTCCGTCCTAATTCTGTTTTTTACTAATTCAGAAAGTTTTCCGTGAAATCTAGAAAGTACCTTTTATAAGGAGGGGTACCTACGTCTCGGAAAAAAATTTCATTTTCATTTTTGCTAGAAACAACAAAGAAAAAGCTGATGTTATATATCGAACCGATAATTTAGAGAAAATATGCTTTCATCTTACTTCACAATTACATTCCAGACGCCTTGTATAGAAAACCTACTGCACTAGTACAAAACTAAGGTAATAACTGCACCTGTACAAAAATATAGTAATAGGTCTGTTCTATCATATCCACTTTTGTGTAATCAAATTCATAACTTTACGTATGGAACTAATGTATAAAATCTAACAGGATAGTTGGTGTACCAACATGCGCAAAGTCAATACCAGGAATGTCACGTGTCAAATTAGTATTGAAATTTGGATTATACCCTAGTGAATATGATAGTATACGATAACTGAGTTTGATATGAACGAGGTTTTTGTGGTCATATAATTTTCATTCTAGTGTACTCCAATGATTATCATTATTTTAAGGGGTTGAAATGTTTCGAGTATTAATATGTAGTACATTTAGCGTTGTCATTGGACATCTCCAATCGATACCCAAAAACCCAAAATACTAAAAGTTCTCCAACTGTACACCACGCAAACTCAAAATGTGTTTTCATTATCTCCTGTTTTAAACGCATGTATGCGTTTTGGGAATGAGATATCCCAAAATATGCGTTTGATGTTTTAAAAATTACAATACATACCCTTTATTATTTTTAATTATTAAAGTACCCATACAAAAAATCAGAAAAAAATAAAAATATATAAAAGGACCCCTGTTATTAATAATTATTTTTTTCTACATTTTTTATATGAAAAACATTGAGTTTATTATTAATTTTGTGAAATTATTTTTTTCAATCGAATTTAAAATAATAGTATGGTCTGATTTGTAAAGTTGTAAATTTCATGGGTAATATTAAAAGAACTGATAGAAGAGAATATTACAATAATGGTGGTTTAAGTTTGCGAATTGGTTTATCGGTTGGAGAAGAATTACTTGATTTTGAGTTTGAGAATGCGTTTGAGTTTGAGAATGCGTTTTTTGGTAGGAGATGGTCTAAACGAACTGATGTCTCGGAGTATCCGAAATTTTCTGTTCGAAAAGCAGACATGAGATAAGAAATCCGGTGTTTGAATCAAACTCAATAGGTCCAATTTCGGTAAAATTGAATTTATTTTGGTTTTTTTCGATTACTACCGAAAAATCGAAAAACAAAAGAAAAAAAATTACCTGAAATACCAGGATCTATTTCAGTGAGATTCATAAACAAGAATCGCATCCATAAAAATAGAAACAAAGATTTGCTTGTGGAATCGCAAGTTCAGGTATTGAGCTGAAAGATTAAGAACGACGAGTACTTAAGTTGTTGAATGGCATCATCAGGGAGGGATTTAATGAGAGAATTACGTAAATAATGTTATTTTGAGAATTGAATTACAAAACCAGTTAAGTTTTTAAACATTTGACAAAACTAATCAATTTTTTTAATTTCAACTATTTTTATTTTCATTTTAACCACGAAAATATTTAAAATTACAAATTTTACTATTGTTATCTTCAAATAGCACAACACATGTTAATAATTAAATTTTTACCCCAACTTATTTTACTCAAATATATTAAAAATATATTATTTAAAGAAATAAGCAAAAGAAAAATAAAATTACTTGGCGTGACCGTGACCTACTCTTTCCACGTGAGTTTGCTATATAGAGCTGTCAAAACGGGCGGGTCGACCCAGCTCGCCAAAGCGCGCCGTTTGGCAGGCCTGGAGATTGAAGGCCCGTCCCGCCCAAATTAAGAAAAAATAAAAAATTCAAAAAAATATAACTCCTGGCGGACTCAATATGATATTTTTTTATTAAATGTTGATATATAATTAAATTATATAGGTATGTTAGTATGTTTTAGCTTCGATTTTTAATTTACTCAATTTTAATAATATAAATAAATTATTATTACAATATTAGATTTGATTAAAATTAATTTCGAACTTAAATATTTAATTTTTATTGTTTTTTTCTTTCTTTTTTCGAAATATTTATTTTTGTTTTGAATTTGTTTTTTTTTTATTTGGGCGGGGCGGGCCTTCAATTTCTAGGCCTGCCAGACGACGGGCTTAACCGCGCCCGCCCGCCCAATGCGGGGTTTGGCGGTCTACAGGCCGGCCAGGCCCGACGACCCGTTTTGACAGCTCTAGATATCGGACTCACGTGGACGGAGTAGGTCACAGTCATGCTAAGTTTTCTTTTGATTATTTCTTTAAGTAATATATTTTTAATATATTTGAGTTAAAAGTTGGGGTAAAATTTTATTTTTTAACAAGTGTTGTGCTATTTGAAGATAACAATAGTGAAAATTTATAATTTAACTATTTTCGTTGTTAAAATGAAATTAAAAATAGTTAGAATTAAAAAAGTTGATTAGTTTTGTAATAGATTTGAAAACTCAACTAGTTTTATAACTCCATTCTCAAAATAACATTATTTATGTAATTCTCTCGGGATGTAATTGTGTTTTAGTTTGAGGTTTGCGATTCGATTTGGGGAATGAATAATGTTTGAGTTCTTTTTTTCAAATATTGTAATAATGAATTAAAATACGTTAATATGTATAAATCATTTAAATAGCGAAATGAATGCTAAGCATGAATTAAAAAGCCAAATAGTGTAGATTAATGGGCATGCATACTAGATTTACTGAAAAGAATAATTTTCGGCCATTTGTTTTTTAATTGGTTATCCGAAAAAAGAAAAAAAAAAACAACCAAAATATTTCGGTCGGTATTCGGTGCGAGTCGAACTTTCGGTTTCGGTTTGATTCAGTCGGTTAATCGAATTTTTAGCTCCCCTATATATACAATAACGATGAGTGACACAATTTGAAAATGAATCAAGATACATCGTTTTTTTATATGAACTCGATTCCTTTCTTAAAGAATGTACCAAGTACATACAAATACAATCAGTTTTCAGAAATTTTTTGTTCCACACCGTATCCGGGGACGTGGCGTCTCCGGACTACCCCGAGTAACCCAACAATAACAACTTCTTAGATTGTTGTGAACATTGATGAGACACAAAATAAAATCAAGAGGCGCGATACGTGTAATACCCGTAAAATTTAATTACGGGATTATGATTTAATTAGCAGAGAATTAGAAATTTCGCGGGATTAATTAAATAGAGAAGCTAGGAATTTGGGTGAAGACTTTGTTTCACATAATTACTTTAAACGTGACGAATGATACAATGCTTTCATGTTTTCACGCCTTTAAGTGAATTATGTGTTGATATGATTCCATGTTACATGATTTATAATTTCCTCTATATATGAATTATGACTTACATAGTGAATTTATTACTTAGAAAATTTTAGAGGTCTTACATGTATAGAGGAAGCTTTAGAGAAGAATCAATTAAAGTAAATTAGTATAAGATGGTAGGAAATAGTTTCAATTGATTTTGGACTAAGAATCGATTAATTAAAGGTAGGAATCGACCGATTCTATGTTTATAGATAGCAGAATCGATCGATTGTAAGGGTGGAAATATAAATGATTGTATAAGTATAATCGATCGATTCAATATATAGATATACTTGAGTATACCTAACAATCGCCGATGAATGAAGTTTAGGAAGAGAAATCGATCGATTGATGAACATGGAATGAGAAATCGATCGAATCTTATATCTATTAATAATGAAATCGTCGAGCAATCAAATTAGGAGAATCGAGCGATTGATGTATATGGTGTAGAGAGAATCGATCGATACACATACCATTACAATTTGACCAATCATAGCCTAGGAAGAGTGATAATTAAATGGCACGCAAGGGTTCCTTAACATAAGAGGAAAAATAGTAGCTTAGTCACCTAGTTGTCAATTCAAGCACAACTTTCCAAGTTTTAATACTTATCAAATACGTTGAGAATTATTGTTAGAAGAATTTCTCATAAGTAAAACACCTAAAGTAAAAGAAAAAGGTAAAGAGGAAATAGAAATTCCATAGCTCTAACGCGGTTAAGTTCAGCCAACGTTTGAATTCTCAACAAACTCAAACCTTCGAATCATAACGTAGTCGAAATTTCATTTATAATACATAGATTTTATTATGACTTGCGTGATAATATATGTGTGCAATCTTATATAACTTGTAGGAGAGAATTTCGAATATAAGATTCATTTGAGAGAAAACCCTAATTTCTGGAAATCTTATTTAAGTTAGCTTCCTACTTATTTAGTGTTGAATAAGAATGGATAGGATTGTTAGGCTCACGATAATTTTCAGGTAGGAGACAAGGTTGAAAAACCCTAACTCCTAGGTTTATATTCATGTAAACCCAATTAGTTAGATTCATAAATGCTTAAATCTGGAAATTGAATTTATTTAGAATAGGAAGAACAACGTACGGGTAGAAGATGAAGTCTTAAGGGTCTGAAGTTTGAATATTTACTTAGATGAGTTAAGGGTAAATTGAATATAAGCTGGAATTAAGATAATTTTTGAGTAGAAAGTAATTTCGGACAGTTGAGGTTGGAGAATAACTTTCGTTTGAATCTTACAAACCTTAGTGCAATGTCGAGCAATCATAGAATAAAGTTAAATAACTAATAGGAAACCAAACTCGGGCGATGACCTTCGTGTAAGCTTGCACAAATTTCAATCATAGCTATGGGACATATCACCGAATCAGACTAGGACATAATCATTTTTAATATTTATTATAATTAATCAAAGTAGCTTTCGAGTGTAAATTGTTAGATCTACTAGAAGACAATCGTCGACCAAATATAGAAATTCAGGTATCGGGCGATAATGTGTTTCGCCGAGGTTTTCTATTTAATTTATGATTAACTCGATTTTGACCATTGTATGAGTTTCGGGCGAATCAACCTTATATAGGAGAAGTTTCGCCGTGTTATGTAAACTAATTTGGATTCGACCTGAAGTGTAAAATATGCCTAAGAGGGGGGGGGGGGGGGGTGTGAATTAGGCTATAAAAAAAATTGGCTTCTTCTTCTTTGAAAAATACTTTTCTTTAAGAAGATATTGCAGAGTGTGTTATTTCCCTGAAATCAGTATGAGTATTGATGTTATCTCCCTAACCCTGTTTCAAAATATCACGTTAGTTTCAGAAATGGTTGCTACGATATCACCAAGATATTAGCGCGTGTTCCGGATTTGTCTCACAGTAAAGTAAATAGCAGAAAGTAAAGTGAGACGAGATTTTTATACAGATTATATCCCCAACTGGGGTTTAATCCTGTCCTTGGGGTGTTATCTCCCCAAGAGTTCCAATCAATCACTAGGTATTACCGGTTATGGTTACAAAATGATTGACCCTTACACAACCGAAGCGCTTTGGAAACTAGACCTCCACCTAGGCTATCGCATGCCAAGTTTCGATCCACGTCGTTAACCCAGGAAACCTATTCCCCGACTGGATACAGCTTGCTATCGAAGGGCCACCGAATTCACCAAATTCGTCCCTCCACGTGCGAAAGACTCCAACCGCGCTCCTTTGTGCGTTGAACGTGCCGCAGACACAACACGTCCGAAGACAAGGGTTTTAGGGTAGGGTGATACTAAAGGTCGCTCAAAGGGTACAGATTCGCAAATTAAGCTCGACCACAAACTACGAATGAATCGCAAATTTCGCTCAAGAACTCTCTAAGGGATTCGTTTGCTTGTGTGTTCGTTGTGTCTACCGTTCAAAGTGAAGTGTTCTCTTCTATATAGTCCAATAATCGCTTCTACACTTCACAAGGAAAGTTACGCACAGAATATGCAAGATAAAGCTCAATAATCACGTGCGTTAACTCAACCAATCATGCCAAGAATAAACCAATTAAGCTCAACGGTCATGCATGATCACTTACCATAAATACCACAGATTAACATTCATTCCACAGTAATCTCATCTATTCGTCAGCATATTCCATATATATTCCACTCAGCATATTTTCAACGGTAAGCTCAATCAACTGATTTCTTTCCCAAAATATGATAGCCAATTCGCACAGAGAAAGATTTGATCTACTGAGTATAATGTAAAGCATACTTTCCATGTATGGTGATCTCATCCGATTTCAGCACATTCCATAAATAGACTCAATCAGCATCATACCACATATAAGCCCAATCAATTAATCGCTTTCCATAACAAGGAAAGCAAGATCATGATTCACTGATTTAAGAGTCACATAATATCGCACTCAACGGATATATCATTGACATTCTTTCCTAAAATAGATCAATCACGTTTCAGCTCAATCAGAATATCTTTTCCATATATACAGCATAGTCATTCGTATTTGGGTGATCACATCGATATTATTTCCTAAAATAACCCAATCTCGCAGACAATTTGCATTTCACTTAACATGATATATTTTCCATATATAGCACGCAACGAGATTCCATTCATACGAAAACGTTCATAACCAGGTGATCACATAGATATTTCAGTTCAGCTTAAGATCACACAAATTCGATTTTCTTATTAGTTCAATCACATTTAAGCGCTTAATCGAACATTTTCACATACTTAAACATCACATAACATGCATATCGAGTTTTGTAATTTGTACCCCCCAATTTACATAATTACTTGGAATAATCAAAACTCTCATAATCATTTGGACCAAAAAGGTCTACACGACCGATTCATTTTATACTATGTCTTAGAATATTATAATGAACTTAATTGGCAATCGGGTAGATTGAGTTAAACAAGATAGGTTTCGGGCGATTCAAGGAACAAAATGAGGAACTCAGCAATACCAAGGAGTTTCGATCGAAAGTGGGAATTTCAAGACATGATATCGGGCGAAACTTAGCCAAATACAAATTGACCGAACCCTATGTATTATTAACACTGTTATTGAATAATGTGTTGACTTCACTTAAATTAGAAATTAGAAATTGAGCAAATTAAGGTTTTAGTAGATCAGACTAGTCGAATTAAGTATTTTAGTCTAGTAATTTAGTTTAGATATGACCCTGATATTTCGATATTTCATTTAAGGATCGAAAGGTGAGGACGTTGCAAGACAGTAAGTTACGTACGCTTGGATGACAGGAAAGTGGAAGCCCCAACTACAACACATAATTGTATGTGCATGAAATTATGTGTTACGTGCTTTTATGATTTTATGTGGCTTCCATGAATTATGTGATTTCTTATGTAATTAATTTATGATATATGATGGCATGACACGCATATTCATGGCATGAGCATATGCACGCGCGACTAGTATAAGAGTCAAGGAAAGAGAGCACGCATGAGTATAAGATCGCGTGAGAGCAATGTATAATTGCCGATATAGGCATTTGTGTCGACTCAATGATGAGTCACGGCTCTTCTATGCTACCATGGCGATTCATGAGGCCAAATATTACATGATTCATGAGAGGTAGGGGAAATACACCATGGCGATTCACGAGGCCAAATATTGCCTGATTCACGAGAGGCAGGTGGATACCCCGTAGCGGGAGATGCAACCTGGAGGATGCGACTCGAGAGAATGAGCGGCACCGAGGGAACCTCGAGTGTTGGAGACCTCGTAGTAGCTACCAGTGAGAAGCGCCCGCGTGTCAGACCGCATTGGGATGGAAAGTCGCCTTAGGGTTAAACGAAATTTGTGTGCCCTGGTTAGCCTCAATGGGACTGCACTGGGATTGAAAGGCACTATTAGCCTCTCAGTGTGGACTACATTGGGATTGAAAGGCACCATAGGGTTAAGCACAGATGGAGTACTCGGGTTTAGCCTCCCAGTGTGTGTACTGCCACTTATTTATACCCTTAGGGGTTTGAGCTTATATGGTGCATAGTAAGATTGAAAGCCGAGGGGCTCAAATATGTTATGAAAGGACAAGAAGGATGTGAGAAGTAGATAGCATTGGCGCGAATGCTTTCGCTATTTAGGTCACGTGCATTGCATGCATGGTTTTCACTTACTGAGCTTTATAAGCTCATTCCACGTTTTTATGTGTTGTAGGACCCCGCGATCACGGTACGTGATCATTTTCACATCGAGGCCAACTTTTGAAGCTTCCGAGGGCTTTTGAGATGGAAGTGTGTGCATGGATGCGACCTCGTGGAGGCCGAGTAGATAGATTTAGTTTGACCCGCATGCGCGCTTTCCTATGTAAATAGGACCCATGATGATTTTGTAGGAACAGTTACGATTCCTTTTTATGAAAGGAAAAATTTTATACGAAATTTCGTATCGTTTCTTTTCTACGACACTAGTTACGTAAACTAGTTAAGAAAGTAGTGGTGGAAGGCGGGGCGCCACAATACGCTGCCCTAAGAAGATGTTTCCATGGGGAGTGGCAACTTCCACGGTTCAACTCGATCTTCAACAGTTTTGGAGCAGGAAGATTAGACATCAAAAGTGAATCTATCCAAGTCCCCTCCTTACAGCCAAGAACAACCCTAATTTAAATGGTTAAGTTCAAGCAATGCAAGTACAAATTTTAATGTGTACGACGAATGAGAACATACGAATTCGTAAGGCCATCGAGTATTCTCCATCAGCAACTTAAGCCAAATTTGAGCTACGAGGAGAGACCAGTGAAAATTCTCATGCAAGAAGTGAAGCGACTTCGGAATAAAAATATTCCATTAGTTAAAGTGTTGTGGCAAAACCAATCCGGTGAAGAGGCCACTTGGGAGCGAGAGGATGATATGAGAAGTCGTTACCCCGAGTTATTCCAATCGACGTAATTTCGGGGACGAAATTCTTTTAGGAGGGGGGAGAATGTAATACCCGTTAAAAAAAATATAATACGGGGTTTTAGATGTAATTAACAATATAAATAATAAAAAGGAAATTTTAAGATTTTAGTTAGATGAAGAATTCAAAATTTTGGGTAAAAATATAAGTGCTAGAAGTTTCGAAAATTTATAGAAATAAATTTTAAAGGATTCGAATGATTAATAAAGGAGGTACGCAAAATGAGAAATATTCAAAGGTTGCGCGAAAGAAAAAATACGTACAAGAGCTAACTATAAAGTGAGACCCAATTTTCAGATGTTGACTATTTTTTTGGGGCATCTTTATATAAATGGATACATATTTGTCATGATGATTAAAGACAATTTTTTTACGTACAAGTTACCTAAATATGATAGGTCTTCAATATTTTAAATATAATAATAAATGAGTATTGAAAATAAATAAATATTACATATGATAACGAAAGTTACCTAATTCATGAAAAAGTAACGCACTTAATTGTCCCTAAAGACTATGAATATTGGATAGCCATATTTCATTAAAAAAAAAACAAAAGAAAGAAACAAAACAACAAAGACACAAAGGATTAATGAAAATGACATTTACTTAATCCATGAGAAAAATTCGTTATATAGTTGCCTTTACTATGTGATAAGTCTCTCAAACATCTACACCTCATAAAATAATAATAATAAAAAAAAAACGAAGGAAAGAAAACATTGGAGAAGGAGAAAGGCTCTGCTAGAAAAATCTTAAACTACAAAGCTTTGACGAGAGGTAGTTGAAAATTTCAACTACGACATGTAAACTATTATTTGGTGTTCGGTTTGTAAGCAATAATTCACCTTCAACTCGTCAATAAAGTTTGATGTTTTGTGCGTATATCGTTTTTACATATTTATATAAACATTATATGAAGCACGTGATGTCGATATCATGTGTTCCTTAGACAGTGTATATGAGTTTTGTTATACAATTAAGTGATATATATGAACGTTGATATGAAATGCTTTGGGGTGAGAGATTTTGGGTTTATGTTTCGTTTATATTCTTTATGGAATTGTGTGGATGTTAGGAGGAACAAACGAAATTCTCGGCCTAGGAATATTTTTGGAACGTTCAACCAATTTTTTTTGGGTAATTTAAACACTTTCGAATTTTATAACTTAATTTTCGAATAACTTTGACGAGCTTCAGTATTTCGGTGTTGATGTTTTAAAAAACCATAATAATAATAATGTTAGGAATATTTTGTAGCATCCTTAATCTTGGGTTAATATGTGTTTATTTAATAGGTTGTTGTAGTTTGGGGTGACTTAGAATAGTAAGATTTACGGATTGAGCTTTAATACACCAAATACTTGTGGTATATAAAGCCCCAACTTACCCTAATTAGGGTTTATCAAAAGAAACCAAAAGGTAAGCCCACCTTGTACGTTTCCATAGAAATACACACACTAACACGCACTCAAGGTGTTCTTCACGGTTTACACATTAAATCCTTTCTTTTAATCCTTGTTTGGTAATAAAAGGACCAACAAGTGGTATCAGAGCCTAACGCGGATCAATATCTTTGATTTGAATCCAGAGCTCGATTCCGACGTGATTTGAAGAAGTTTTGTGCTTGAAAACTCATTTTCGAATTTTCCACTGTTTTTTGGTGCTTTCAAATCGTTTTCAGTAATTTCTTTCGCCTAAGACATTAGAAAACTGATAATGAGTACATTTATAGTCTTTCACGTCGATTTCCGTCAAGTTTGAGTAGGATTTAAGCAAAAACGAGTCTGAAAATTTGATTTTTGCTGAACTGTTCATCATTTTCGGGTAGGCTATAGAACAGTACCATCGAATTTGACGGTTTCGATCGAAACCAAATCACTGTGAGGAGTTTCGCCCGATTGAAATTTCGGCGATTTTCAATCATTTTCGCTCAATCGGCTGACACGTGTCTCGCCCGAAAGGCTACAGTACCAATTTCCTTGTTTCGATCGACTAATATCTCGGCGATTATTGTTCATTTTAGTGCATCGGCCGATACTCAATCGCCCAATTAGCCACTTTCAATTTCAATCGATCGAAACTCAAGCTAATTGGACCAAAATCGCCCGAAACTTGAACACTTCTATCGGCCGATACAAAAATTTTCAATTTAAAATTGCTCCAAGTGAAAATCGCCCGAAACCAGCCTAATTCAAACTCTTTAGCTCGATTCTAGAACTCCAAATTGAGATTCCATCGCCCGATTTTATTATCTTGGAATCTCAATCGCCCGATTATCAGCACTTATATCAAAATCGCCGAGCTTACTTCTATAGGAATAGAATCGATCAATCACAAAAAATTGAGTTGATCAAATCTCAATTTCATGGAACTCCAATCGCCCGATCCTCAAGTCTTACACAAATCATCCAAATTTATACGACAGAATTCATTAAGTGAATTTACTTACACTGACTCAACACTCAAAATTGTTCAAACTTGACTATTTTTCATTCGAAACTAAATCAATTCATTTCGCAGATCTATTTCGCGTTAACGACCATTACCAAACAAAAACATGGACGGTCTTGCTATTGGATTTGACAACCGTGCACCACTACTAAGATGGGGAGAGTACGACATATGGAAGCAACGATCCATCAACTTCATCGAAATCAAGGATGTAGACCTCGCAAACGACATGCTTTCCTCCATTTTTGAGGGACCTGCTCAATTTTGGACCATCATCCCTGCTCAACCCGATGCGGTTCCTGCCATTCCAGAGAGAAGAACTCCTAAGGACCCTAGTCGATACAATGATGCTGAGAGAGCACGAGCCAGAGCGGATAAGCTTGCTCGACACTACGTACTTCAGGCCCTACCAAATGATGTCTACAAGCAAGTCGACACAATGGTCACTGCAAAGGAAATCTGGGATGAAGTATGCAAAATGATGGTTGGGACAGAAGTTAGCAATCTGTCTAAGAAGTCCAGCATCCTCACTGCCTATGACTCCTTCAAAGCTAAGGAGGGGAAGAACTTCGAGATGTTTACCTTCGTTTCCTCACCATCATCAACGAGATGAGAAAGATCAACATCCAACGCTCCAATCTCGAACACAACATCAAGTTCCTTTCCACACTTCAACCTGAGTGGGGACGGATTGCAGTTCTGGTTAATCAACCGAACAAAGATCTGAATGCTATGGACATTCACTCCTTACACGATAACCTCTCACAATACTCCCAGTATGCCAAAGAAATCAAGAACGAAGGAAAAACAAATGTCGACATGGAACCAATTGCACTCGTGATCTCTAAGTCAAGCAACAGGAGCTCGAGAACTTCTAAAGGAAAGCAGGCTGTACAATCCGACACTTCTGACAATGCTGAATCTGAGGACGAACTCGAATCAATCAGAAAGAAACTGGCTATGATCTCAGAGACGGTCAATAAGATGAGCGCCAAGAAATCATCATCCTCCTTCAACGAACCTCGGGCGGGAAACAGAAGTTCGTTGCCCCTGAAGAGGCTGAAACTAAGAAATCTGAAATATTAAAGAAGTGCTTCAACTGTGGCAAACCGGGACACTTTGCTTCTGAATGCTTCAGACCTAAGAAGAAAAACACTGAATACTACAAGAAAAAATTTCAGCTCTCACAACGCAAGGAGGCAGGAATTGTCTTGGTCGCTGAGGAAGAGGAATGGCTGGAGGACACGTCTGGCGAGGAGGAAGATGAAATGGCCTTCATGGTGAAAAGCAATGATGATGATTCCGACGAGGATGAGCCAGCTATAGGGTCAAACAGGACGAATGTCTCTTCATCGGACCTGGAGGTATACACTCCATCTCTAAATGATTTTGTCAAACTTGAACGTAGGATAGCCGAACTCTCCATGCACCGTAAGGATTACTCAGAACTCCAAAGCAATTTTGACAAAAATTATGCCTTATTAAACAAACAACAGGAAGAGATAGCTATTCTCCAAGAATTCTTAACCTTGTCTGAAACTAAAGTGAAGACTTTAGAAGATCTTATAGAAAGCAAGGAAAAACAAATTGGTGATATCTGTAGAAACTTGAAAGAGAGCGAAGAAGAACGAGTAAATGTATTGTCTCAATATGAACTAATCACCGACGAACGTGTTCGTCTATACAATAAAGTCAAAGAGTTAGAGAACATTAACACCAACAGAGGTCAATCTGAACGAACCATTTTTCTTAGCCAACCTAAAGATGTAGAATTTTATGATCCCCGCAAAGGATTGGATTTGAACCCACCACTAACCCAGAGAAAGATAAAGTACTTTCTCTGTACATCATTAAACGTTTTGGGTTGAGCCTTGAACAACTAAGGCCCTTCGTAGGAGCAAGTGAGGTGACTGAATCTGATGAACAGAAACGGAGGAATAAAGAATGGTCCCAAACAGAGTGTGACTACACAGAACTCAATGATAGCTACAAAACTAAAGAGATACCACTCTCTGATGATTACATGTCACCATCTGGACCTGAAACTCAGGGAAGCACTGACGAGGAAGCTAAACCCATTTATTCATCTATCTATATTCCAGAGATTATTCGCAAAATCAGTGAGTTGACAGCCTCCCTAGAATCAGAAAAGAAAGCCCACGAAGAAGAGAGAACTATTTTGTTAAGAAAAATTTATACTCTTGAAAACTTTCCGGACGCTTACAAACCCTCCACCTCCCGTCCTGTTCCAGAATTTTCCACATATAAATGCAAACAAACTACGAGGAAAATTCCTTTATCTCACACTAACTTTGTATCACATGTACCCACAGGCAAAGGCGTGAGATCTGAGGAAGCAAAGAAGGTTCGATCTGGCTCAGCAAAGAAGACAACAGTCCCTGATAAGAAGAAGAGACCAGTCTCAAACCTTTCTTCTCCAGTTTCAAAATCTTTTACATTTCCAAAAGTGACTTCTTGTAATGTCACAGATCTTGTTTCGTTATTTTATGCCCAAAAATTAAAATTTTGGCATGTAAACAATGATGCATTTTCCCATTCTCATTACAATCATTTCAGCAAAATCGCTTCCACATCATATAGCGCTCATTCGAAGGCCATATCTTCTATGCTCACCAATCATACTATCAAATCTAAAATAAAGAAACACACCACCTCCAAGACCAAGCAGAACAAGAAAATAAGGCAAAAACAAATTTGGATTCCAAATCCCAACTACATCTCATAGGAAATAGTCATGCGTGGGTTCTTAAACCAGCTATCCAACAATGCAGCAAAGAATTCAATCTAGCAACAAATATGTTAGCTTCTACACCTGCTATTAAAGAAGGGCCCACCTACAAATGGGTACCTAAGCTTACTTGATTCCTTTTTGCAGGTCCGTCATGTGTGGTACTAAGATTCAGGTTGCTCCTCAGACATGACTGGAAACAAAGAGCTGTTGTGCAACTTCTCTGAGGGATTTCTCGAAAAGGTCTACTTCGGAAACGGTCAATCCGCACCCATGTTAGGAACGGGTGATCTCATCCATGACAGGCTGACCATCAAAGGGGTTTCCTACGTCGAAGGACTGAGCTACAACTTATTCAGCATTGGACGTTTCTGTGACAAAGTCTACAAGGTGAATTTCGAGACCAACAAATGTAGCATCACAGATAACAATGGAAGAGAGCTACTCACTGGCCATAGAAAGACAAATCTCTACTCCATTAACCTCAAAACTGTCCGACCGACGTGCCTCATCTCACGTGCTTCTCTATATCAGAACGATCTCTGGCATCAGCGACTCTCACATCTCAATTTCAAAGACCTTAACAAATTACGATCAGAAAACTTGGTCAAAGGACTTCCCTCGTTCAGATATCACAAAGAGCATCTCTGGTCGGCATGTGAAATGGGAAAGATAAGGAAAGCATCTCACCGGACCAAACACATAGCCTCAACTTCCAAACCTCTCGAACTCATTCATATGGATTTGTGTGGACCTATGCACACTCAAACCATCAATGGCCGAAGATATGTGTTGCTTATTGTGGATGATTTCTCGCGCAACACATGGACCAAATTTCTCAGAACCAAGGACGAAACTCCAGGTCTAATCATTGAGTTTATCAAAACCGCACAATACCTCTACCAACTAAGTGTCCAAATCATCAGAACTGACAATGGTACAGAGTTTAAGAACAAAAAGCTCAGTGACTTCTATGCATCACTTGGAATCACCCAACAGTTCGCAGCGGCAAAAACACCTCAACAAAACGTTGTAGTCGAGCGCAAGAACAGAACTTTAGTTGATGCAACTCGTACACTCCTTATTCACTCTGGACTACCTCATTTCTTATGGGCCGAAGCAATGAACACAGCCTGTTTCACTCAAAATCGTGGCTCCCTTCACAAGAGGTTCAATAGGACTCCCTACGAGTTGATAAATCGCAGAGTGCCGGATGTCTCTTTCGTGAGAGTCTTTGGATGCAAGTGCTACGTAGCAAACGATCGTGAAGATAGAGGCAAACTCGACCCAAAAGCATTTGAAGGGATACTGGTGGGATACTCGGCAACATCCAAAGCCTATCGAGTATACCTCAAGGAGAAAAGATCAGTCATGGAAAGCATTAACGTAACGTTTGATGAAGTAGACCGAGTAGCTTCTGCACAAATTAGTCCAGAACCCGGACTTCTACGAGAGTTGACAAAAGATCAACCAAGCACCTCCTCCGTGGGCGAACCTTCAAAATCCAATACATTGAGTGACATGGAACTCGATCTCTTATTCGAGGATCTCTTCTCTAGGCCGTCGCCGCCCATTACTCCAACAACTTATGCAGCACCAGGAAATAATGATTCTGCAGAGACTAATAATGACATTTCCCCTCCTACGATGGAAAATCTTCATATTGATGACGACAAGGAACTCCCAACTGATACTGAGATCATCTCTACCTTAACCTGGAGAAGAAACGGAACATCAGGCTGACCAAAGTGAAGAAGCAATACATGATACAAATGCAGCTGGATAATCACAACCTAATACAAGAAAGTGGACACGAGCTCACCCAAACTCACAAACAATTGGGGACCCTTCCACTGGTGTCACAACTCGAGCATTAACGATAAATGAAAGCCTCTATTCCTGTTTAATCAGTCAAAAGGAGCCCAACCAAGTAGCTGAAGCACTCACGGACTCAGATTGGATAATCGCAATGCAGGAGGAAATCAATCAGTTTGAAAGGTTAAAAGTCTGGAACCTAGTGCCGAGACCGGCTGGGAAAACTATCATAGGGACTAAATGGTTGTTTAAGAACGAAAAGGACGAGCAAGGAGTTGTTATCCGAAATAAAGCCAGGCCGGTTGCTAAAGGGTACAATCAACAGGAAGGAATCGACTATGATGAGACATATGCTCCAGTCGCAAGAATTGAAGCCATCAGGATTTTCTTAGCTTTCGCTGCACACAAGAACTTCACAGTCTACCAGATGGATGTCAAAACTGCATTTCTCAACGGAATACTGAAGGAATAAGTTTTTGAATCTCAGCCTGAAGGTTTTGTAAGCGAACAACTCCCAGACCACGTATAGAGACTTGATAAAGCTCTCTATGGACTTAAACAAGCTCCCAGAGCCTGATTTACGTCGACGACATCATCTTCGGCTCAACGGACTCAAGAATGTGCAGGAACTTTGGAGACCTAATGAAGCAGAAATTTGAAATGAGTATGATGGGCGAACTAAGCTTCTTCTTAGGCCTCCACGTTAAGCAGCTTCATGATGGAATCTTCATCAGTCAATCCAAGTACATTCACGACATACTCAAGAAGTACAACTTGGACAACTCAAATGCTGCCAGCACTCCCATGTCCACCTCCTGCAAACTTGATGCAGATTCATCAGGAAAATCTATTAACCAAATGACTTATCGAGGCATGATAGGATCCTTGCTTTATCTCACATCCAGTCGACCTGACATCATGTTCGCCACTTGTCTTTGTGCTCGCTTTCAAGCTGATCCAAAGGAGTCTCACATGCTCGCCGTCAAGAAAATTTTCAAATACCTCAAGAGAACCCAAAATCTAGGTCTATGGTACCCAGTGGAGTCAAACTTCGAACGCGTAGGATACACGGACGCCGATTACGCGGTATGCAAGCTGGACAGAAAGAGCACCTCTGGAGCCGCTCAATTTCTCGGGGGTAAACTCGTAAGCTGGTCGTCTCGAAAACAAAATTGTGTCTCAACTTCGACAGCAAAGGCAGAATATGTCGCTGCTACGAGTTGTTGTTCACAAACTTTATGGATGAGAACCCAGCTACGAGATTTTGGCATAACGTTAAATCGTATTCCCATTTTTAGTGACTCAAAAAGTGCTATTGCTATAACAAGTAATCCAGTACATCACTCGCGCACAAAACATATAGACATTAGATATCACTTTATCAAGAAACATGTAGAACAAGGTACAATCGAAATGCATTTTGTTCACACAGATCTTCAACTTGCTGACTTATTCACTAAGGCATTGGATGAAAAGCGATTCCAATTCTTGGTATCTAGGTTGGGCATGTTGAACCTTAAGACATGATCGATTGTCCCTACATGAACCTGGTATTGTGTAAATAAGTCACTTAATTCTACTCTATATGTTTACATGTGTATGTTGAAAATCCTAATGCCATAACTAGGGGGAGTCTTATAAAAATTTATGCGTGGATCCAGGGGGAGTCTTGAAAAATTATGCACTAATCTAGGGGGAGTCTTTGAACACCTTGCACAAATTAAGGGGGAGCTTCCATGATTTTTTCATCAAATTTTACTTCAAATCGAATTGTAGGGTAAAATCTTGGGATAGTCATTTGTAATTATCTTAAGTCAAAATATTTTCTCGGCGAAACTCTTTTAAATTCGATCAAAACTGAATATTCACATATTTATATTTTCTTGGCGAAACTAAGTATCGCTCGAAACTCATTCAAATTCGATTCAAATTGAATAATCAAGTATTTAAAATCTTTTCTCGGTGAAACTGAGTATCGCTCGAAACTCATTTACAATTCGATCGAAACTGAATATTCACATATTTATATTTTCTTGGCGAAACTAAGTATCGCCCGAAACTCATTCAAATTCGATCAAAATTGAATAATCAAGTATTTAAAATTTTTTCTCGGCGAAACTGAGTATCACCCGAAACTCATTATCGAAACTAAAATATTCAAATATTTAAAATCTTTTATCGGCGAAACTGACTATCGCCCGGAACTCGTTTCGATCGAAACTGAAAGTTTTAAATCTTTTTAAAATTACACGGCGACACAGATCATCGCACGAAACTGATTCAATTCGATCGAAACTAAAATTTTAACCCCTTTATAATTTTTACTCGGCGAAACTGAGACTCGCCCGAAACCACTATTGATCGAAACTCACCTCATATATATAGTGTTTCGCCCGAAACTCAGTCATTTCTCATCGTTTCTCCCAAATCTACTTCCAAAATTTCTCTGCAATCGCACTCAAATCTCATCATTTTCCATCACAAATCCAGTTTCTTTCACTATTTTCTCAGTTCAACACTTCTTATCTGTAAGGAAAATCACTGAATCTGCAATTTTTAACTGATATCGTTCCACTTTTTGCAGGATTCGCAGATTAGGGCTTGAACACAGTTCGCCCGAATCGCACCCAAATTACGTTTCGATTGAGCTTCATTCGCCCGAAACTCCTTTTCGATTCAATTTCAAATTAGAATCGGTCCATCAATTTTTACTGTAGCTTGACCTTCACCCGAAACTGACTTACAATAAGATTTTGATTTTAAAATCGCGCGATTCAAGTACTTTCGATCGAAACTGACTTTTAAAGTTATACTATGATTTAAATCGTCCGACTCACGACTTTCGCTCGAAACTGTCCTTATTTATAGAAGAGTTACGATTTGCATCGCCCGATTGCACACTCTCGGCCGAAACTTAATAACACTGGTCTCAATTGGAAATTGAATGTCTTGATCGAAACTGATTTCTAATGCGATTGAAACTATGGTCGCCGATTGATTGATTCACTATCAATTTCTTTTTCTCTTTCTCTCGGCCGATCTAACTTCACTCAAAATTTTACCAAATTTTTCTAAGTCCTTAAGCAATATAAAACATAACGTTGAGACACATTTTACATTATCTTTTCTTTTTCTAGCGTTGTAATGGTTAATTCATACTAATCCTTTACTCTTATATTACAGATATATTAAAATGGTGTGACTGACTGATGAGGATTTTGCTTCAAAGGACTGGGCACAGAGACCACCCAACAACCTCCAACTAGACTTTGACAACACCTCGTGCCCAGATCCTATCATTGTCAAAATTCTAGCACACCACCCTCTGAAAATAGCCCTCAATATCACCGAGTGTATCCCAGAAGTATACGTCCAACAATTCTGGTCCACCCTTCAAAACCCAACAAATAACCCTACGGCCAAAGACATTCCTGGACCTTGGTGGACCCTCTTTCTGATCGTCAACAAATGCCTCTCGCCGAAGCACGCAGGGTCTGACAAATGCAACCGCAACATCATGCTGATCTTCCATGGGATCGTCTTCAACAGAGAATATGATGTCGCCCAACTGATCTGGACGGACATCCTTGATCAACTACGAAGGCGAGGTCTCGAATCCACGAAGTCAGTTCTTCCTTACCTACGGTGGCTCCCTGTCATCGTCCAACACTTTGTGGATCTTCATCCCGAAATAGAGCGCCGACCCAGGTCCGAAGGCTATCAACCTCCAAAGCTCACCAAAATCCAATCAACAAAAAGCAAGCTTGATCAAGAGGCCATGATCATACCAGATCATCTACTTCGACTCCTCGATCCAACTGAGCCGGAGCTCTTAAAATACCTACGAGCCAACAACCTTGATGATGTTCCCATGGTTTAGCACATCCCAGTTGAACCTAACCCAGGGACAAGCCAACCCTCACAGCCAAATATAGGTCTAGGAAGCTCTTCATCCCCAAAGCCAAAACAAAAGAGCAAATCCAAAGGGGATGACAGAAGCATTCAACAGGAACGACGTACAAAACAGAAACAAGACCGTACTCCTCAGTCCTCTAGTCCACAAATAAGTCGGACCGAGCCAATAGGTGCAGGGGATGACTTTGTCTTCCCCCGAGTAGAAGTCGCAACATCGGGTCCAATCGCACAAACTACCCTCCCTAGCCACTCAATCATCTCCCAACAGATGATTGTTTCACATACACACGAGGTGCCACGTTATCCATCACCACCTCGCTCGGAGGAGGTAGATGAATTAAGCAGTCATCAGCCTCAGACTGCACCTTCCTTGGTCAAGACTAGTCTAGTGCCCTCACCATTCATAATTTTCCCATTTTCTAGGACACTCTAGTTTCTGCACCTCTAGATCTTAGTGATCTAGACAGAACGCTCCACAATGTCTCTATACTAGAGTCTAGTACGAAACAGAGCGGAAGACCCAACGTAGTCAACATCACAGCAGCTACGGACTTGGGCCATCGATTTGAGCCGGTCTCAGCATTGATGTCAACGGTGAGCCTCAGTGGCCCCAGTTATTCAAGTCCTGTGCAAACAGGCGGCACATCAGTCCCTTCTACTGATGTTGTGACGACGGAACGTCTTCGTGACTCCGTCAGGTTATTTTCCCCGTTCGTGACGGAGGCCAGGCTGAACGATCGCCTCGCTGTTGCAAAAGATCTCGAGGACTCCATCATGACCCAGGTATACAACGCAATTGGTACATCCTCTCGAGACAAAGGCAAAGTCCCCGTCGCCGAAGAAGCACCTACACATACCGATCCATCGCCTGACTCTGACGGCGGCCCGTGGAACGTTCCAATCACAGAACTCATCGAAGTCCTGCTGGCCAGGCTCCGCACTGCACCGAAGCTCATAGATTATGAAGCGGAGGTCCTCAGACGTCTCCAGCTTCCGTTCGATTCACCTAACCAAGGTGAGGCCCAATCATCCCATCAACCACGTGACGACCCTGACGGAGAGCATCGTCCCGAGGGGGAGAAGACACGAGACACTGGGCCTCAACCTCAACAGCCGCAGCCTAGAGTCACCCAAACACCTACTAGAAGAAAACCACCTACACCCACACAAACAAAAAAATCTACCCGAACTACTACCTAAACAACCCAACCGACCTCCTCACTAGCCATGAGTCTCTCACCGCCTAGCCTCACAAACCTAAGAACCTCCTCTGATCCTCCATCCTCACCTACTCTATCCCTTCAGTCAAATGAACCGATCTTATCTCTCGAAACACTTTACAACCCACATATAGCGGTAGAAAAATACATCTTCAACGACGACTGGTTAACAAAGCCGATGTATCCAGCCTTGGCAAAGGGCTTACTGGATAATGCCAGATTCTTCCTGGTGAAGGCAAACGTTAGCCTGTCCCTTATCGACGATGATGAACTCGATGAAGGTGAAGACTACGACGCTGACATTCTAGAACTTCCCGTGCTTCTCAAACACATCGTCATCGATGAGGAGTGCCCCCCCTCGAAGTCGAAGATAGGAGAAGAACAGAAGCCACCGTGGGAAAATATCAAAGTGATTGCTCCATATCAATAAAAGATACAGAGGAGAATCTGGAGGAAGGAAGATAGGATCAAGAAGTTAGACGAGCTTGATCTAAGAGGCCTAACTCATCTCTTGAGACCAACCGCTGCATGATACCTGCTCTCTCTTCGTAGAGGGCTTGTGTGGAGAGGAAAAGACACTAGTGTTGATACTCTTAGAAGAGAAGAGAAGGAAAAAGCCAGAATCAGCAAAGTCTTGGGAGTACGACGAGGTCGTCTTGATTTCTATGAATATCCTATCTACAAAGTGTAACGAGAAGATGGAACTGTCGAAGAACTGACCGAAGGTGATCTTTCCTACATCAAAGGTGAAGACGTTGATCAGATACTGGGAAGCTTCAGATTTCTTGGAACACTTCAGAATCCAGACTTAAAGGTGGGAAACGTCGCTGTTAAGCGATTCATGATGCGCCAAATCAAATTCAATACGACTCACGACCTTCAAATGGCGGTAGAAAGCAACATGAAGAGGGTGAATCTTACGAAACCATCCTTCGAAGTCCCCGACCCAAGTCTTGGCGAAGGCCACATAATCAACGAAGACAACGATCCATCAGTGGTCTATATCAACTACAAGGGAGAAAAGAGGCTGATGAAAACATCAGAGATTGCCAAATTCAGCGATGGAACGCTGCTGATCATTCGAAGCAAACTCGGAAGGATTCTGGAGCAGCTAAGGTTCGAAGAAGCAGAAGTCCGGGAGAAATACGAGAAGCTGATCAACATCATCTCAGATTGAATATCTTTACGAAGAATGCTACGATCATACGAGTTCAGACTTGGACTAAGGAAATCAGTCTATGCTGTGGAGAAACCCATGAAGAAGTAGACACAAAGGACACCAAAGCGAAAAGGATGCTAAGGGGGAGATTGTTAGGAATATTTTGTTGCATCCTTTAATTTATGTAATCTTGGGTTAATATGTGTTTATTTAATGGGTTGTTGTAGTTTGGGGTGACTTAGAATATTTAGTAAGATTTAAGGACTGGGCTTTAATATACCAAATACTTGTGGTATATAAAGCCCCAACTTACCCTAATTAGGGTTTATCAAAAGAAATCAAAAGGTAAGCCACCTTGTACTTTTCCGTAGAAATACACACACTAACATGCACTCAAGGTGTTCTTCACGGTTTACACATTAAATCCTTTCTTTTGATCCTTGTTTGGTAATAAAAGGGCCAACAAATAATAGTTTCGAATGATTAGAAATAATCTTCGTAGTTGGCATTTTTAAAAAAAATATAATAGTATAATAATAATAATAAATAAAATTATTTTTGAATGGGTAGAAATAATTTTGATTATATTTTTTTGGACTCTTAAAATTGATTTTGTGGATAATAATATTCGTCATATCTCAAATAAATTTTCAAATAGTAACTATACCTTTGAACTGAAATTATGTTGGTGTTAAAATAAATTCTTGGACGAGTGTGAATTTTTGGTGTTAAAAATAAATTGTTAGATTCGCTATTGTTGAGTGTGGCATTTAGTTGAATTTTTTGCGAAAGGAGAGAAACGTGGTTAGTGTGATGTTGTATTTCATTCGCACATCATATGCATTACATATCAAGCGAGAGGTGGTGACCGTATTGATATGGTGGTATTTTAAAAGTGTTGACGAGTAGGGTAGAATGTGATAGATAATTGGACTGTGTAATAGAATTGAGGTTAGTACTCAGACGCCACTCGGGAGGCTAACCTGGGTAACCTAACGTGAGTGACTTGGTGTACCCTATGCGCAACTAGAGTAGGCTACCGTGGGAACGGGCGAAACCTCGGGAAGGAGCGACCTAACGTGAGTGACCTGTGTAGGCTACCCGAGTGAGAAAATCCCCTGATCCAGTATTTTTGTTGTGCGCGTGTGGTGCTGAGTCTAACCTAGGGCCCTGTCGTGATTTGTTGTGTATTAGATTGAGATGAAAAAAAAAATAAAGCGTGCATTTATTGTGAGATGTATGGGAAAGAGTGTTGAGCGCACGTTGAATACATGCATATTTTTATCTACTGGGCATTCGCTCAGGATTTACGTGTTGTAGGTATGACCAGTCCGACGATGAGATTCGTCGCGACCGAGGCAGGCTGATGGCGGTGACTCCACGGGCCTTTGAGGGCGGGCTTGTACATGGATGAAGACCTGTGAAACTGTATCCTGTGCTTTATTTTGCGTCTTAAATATTTCGTATCTGAAGACTCTGTGCTACGTTGAATTTTATAAAACAACTTTTAATATAATATTTTATGCAAAGAAAATTTTTTGTAAAACGGGTTTTCTGCGACTTTCGTTGCGAAATCTGCCATTTACTATTATTAGAAAGTGAGGGTCGTTACACCCAGTTTTTAGTCGAACCTAAATCTTAGCCCTAAAACGTAGAAGGTTGAAAATCTGCACCATTAGAGTGACTGCGAACCTAAGGACTATCTAAAACTCGCAAATCTAAACCCATCTTAAGCATATGTACAGGTCTAAATCGCGAGAAACGAGCCTTCGAGGTTTTACAGTTAAGAACAGAGAAATCCTCACAGAAAATCAGCCGAAAAATTACAGATAATGGTTACAAACTTAAATCAATCTAACGCAAACACCTAAGAGATGTCGAATCTACCTTTGAAAGACGAAAACTGGGTAAGATTTCAAGACTTTGAGTGAGTTTTTTTTTTTCTATTTCGTCTTTCGCTTTTGAGTTTTTCGCTCGAGAAATTTTAATCGACACTGTTGTGAGGGTTTTGCGTGAGATATAGTTTTTTGACTGCAAAAATTAATTCCATTTAAGTGGGCTGATTAGACGTTTTCAATACTTAGCAAAATTCAAAGCCCATTACTGTTTGCGATCGAGAAACTTATGATCGAAAATTTTCATCTGGTACCTATTTAATTTTCGCTCGACAAAATTGGAAGCGAAAATTATCATTTGGTCCCGGATCAACTTTCGCTCGAGAAACTGCGATCGAAAACTACAACATTTGCCCAAATTTTTTTTTCGATATTTACGTTTTTCTGTGATTTCAGATTGACCCTAAGTAAAGACCACATAATTGCTCCCCCTATGTATGAAAATAACTGCAATTAACTCCCTGTAATTGAGGTTGGTGACATCTGGCTCCTTCCTCAAATTTTGTAAATCTGCAATACTCAGAGCAAAAGATGTCGAGAATTTTTAGAGTTAATTTTGGAAGCAATTATTCTATTTAGGCTCCCCGTGAAACATTTCAAGATAAGTTCGTTAAATTCAAATTCATAAAACACGTTAACGATCTAAATATCTAACCATCCAAAAGTCAAACCAATGCCGTGCACTCCAAGTAGTGATTAATTCGTGAAGTCTTCCTCATTGATTCTGCAACACTTAGAGAAAGATCATCAAAATAGTTTGGAGCTCAAGGCATAAATTCTGTAAAAGCTCCCCCTCAAATAATGCACCGAAATTAATTTATCAAGCAAGTAGATGAATCAATCTAAGTACCAATTACTAAACATACGTGATTCATAAAAAAATTGGCTCAGATACATGGTCCCCTATACATGTAACTATACTATCGCGCGAGGGTATGAGCAAAAACAAATATTCGCATTTTCAACAATTCAGCTCGAATGCAAAGAAAAATTGCATATCAGAATGTGCGAAGTATAACAAAAATATCTCTTTTAATAAATTCCGCAAGATGCAAATTAAAGTGCATATTAAAAAGTGCGAAAAAAACTTTATTATTATTATTGTTATTATTTATAATAATTTTATTAATAGTATGGGGTCAGATTATTTTGCTTCGATCAATGTCACGCCTAAACATTCACAAGACACTTGAAAGATTTTATCCATCAAGTCACGTCACAAAACTAAAGTCCTAAGTTCAAAGCAGGATCCATTTCAACAACTCTCACTAGGTCCACTCTAGCTCTCATTTATTTTGACTAGGGATTTTTATATTTATATCACTCAAGTCAACACAAGTCATATTAAGTCAATTTACCTGTGATCGAGGCGCTTTTAATCATTTCACCGAGCGAGAGATCGTCGTTTTGGAATTAAAGGGACTTTGAAGGCTTCAATTTGGTTATGACTAAGAAGGGAAGGAAACTTTTGGGAAAAGTGAACTTTATGTCGTCTTCCATTCCTTCGTCGTTCACCTTTTTCTCCGGCATTTTTCTCTCTCGTCTTTTTGTCTTTTTCATCCTTTTATCCTTTGTAAATATTCTGCACTTGCTCAAGCTGAAGCTCCGCTTCTCTACGAGGCTGAGAGATTATCTAAGGCGAAGTTCTTCTTATTGCTTCTCGGGCCGATACTGTGCTCCTTTTTTCTTAATCCCTAGAGAGGTTTCAGAGATTATCGATTTGAAGAAGTTGACAGTTATGGAATTCGAACCCAAGGCCGTGCTCCTCTGCTCGTTGTCTCGATATAAGACCGGATTATCGTTGGAGAAGTTTACTTCGTGGTGCTCCTCTTTCCACCCGTTCTGACGAGTGTACGAGATTATCGATGGAGAAGTTCACAGCAAGATCCACGCCCCTTCTAATGATTTGAGATTATGATAGTCGAGAGGCAGGTTCTTTTGGTCTGTTTTTTGTGTGTTGAGAATTCCTCATGTGCGTTTTCCACCTTCTTTTGTCATCTTTTTTTTTTCGTCTCGTTTTTCTCCCCCTCCTTTTCTCGATTGAACATCCCGCCGAAAGCTTAGATTGTCGGTTGAAGGCTCAAAGGGTTTTTCAAATGGAGAAAATGAATTTGGAGAAGGCTCAAAAATGGATGACTAAAGGCTATGTTAAAGGATTGAAAAGTATATATTTGGCCGAGTGAGGAATATCCTAAGTGCCCTAATCAAGTTCCTAACGTTCTAACGCAAGGCGAGTATGAGGCCAAGAATCACTAGTTAAGACAAGCCATGATTGTGTGAGTCGCTCAAGAATAGATCCGTCAAAAGAAATAAAAGGCTGGAAATCTCACTCATATAAAGTGGCTTTGTGTCTAATGGATTCTACGAAAAAACTTTAGACACAAGAATGCGACTTAAGAGTGACAAAATTCAGCATTTCATCAGTCGCATGTCAGGGAAATTCATACGCGACTTAGATCGAGCATCCTAAAGATATCGTCATACCCTTAATAATATATTTATATGTATAGTATTTTTGTATTTTTATTATTATGAAATATTTCACGCAAGATATAGCATTGAAGTATAGAAAACACATAGCATAGAACATGTGAAAGCACATAAGAGCACGTAAAGCACAGATTACGAAAGGTTCAACATGCCTAATTTTCCGACAAGAACTTGGAATCGTTTTTCATCCAACGCCTTGGTGAAAATGTAAGCTAGTTGAAATTTTGTGTTCACATGTCAATGGTGCCTTTTCTACGTGATCTTTTATAAAATGATATCTAATATCTATGTGTTTTGTGCGTGAGTGGTGAACGGGATTACACATAATCGCAATGGCACTTTGACTATCGCTATAAATGGGTATATTATTAAAATTGTACCCGTATTCGCAATTCTGCTTCTTTGTGACCAGCAGACGAGCTTTTCGCCTAGAAATTGAACGCCACCGGATGTGCTTTTCCTGTCCATTCGGCAACCTGCATAATCAGCATCAGTATAGCCAATTAATTTGAAATTTGTGCCCTTTGGGTACCATATGCCTAAGGTCGAGGTGCCCTTTAGGTAGCGAAGAATCCGCTTGACCGCGAGCATGTGAGATTCTTTGGGGTCGGCTTGGAAACGGGCACAGAGGCAAGTGGCAAACATAATATCCGGCCGGCTTGAAGTGAGATAGAGAAGAGAGCCGATTATGCTGCGATAAAGGGTGATGTCAACCACTTTTCCAGTGGGATCGGCATCCAACATGTAGCTTGTTGACATAGGAGTGCTGAGAGGCTTGCTCTGATCTTGATGAAACTTCTTCAGAATGTCCTTGATGTATTTGGTCTGACTTATGAAGATGCCATCTTCGAGCTGCCTAACTTGGAGTCCCAAGAAGAATTGCATCTCTTCCATGTGACTCATTTCGAATTTGCTCTTCATCAAATCTCCAAATCTCTTGCATAGCCGTGGATTTGTTGATCCGAAGATGATGTCGTCTACATAAACTTGGACAACCATCAAGTCTTTGTCTTGCCATTTTATGAAGAGGGTCGTATGAATTGTCCCTCGGATGAACCCAGATTTCACGAGAAAATCGCTCAGGACATCATACCAAGCACGTGGAGCTTGTTTTAGTCCGTAGAGAGCTTTGTCCAATCGATAGACGTGATCGGGATGTTCTTGATCAACAAAGCCTTCTGGCTGAGCGACATAGACTTCCTCTTTTAACACGCCGTTGAGAAAGGCGGTCTTAACGTCCATTTGGTAGACTTTGAAGTCTTTGTGAGCCGCATACGTCTCATCGTAGTCAATGCCCTCCTGTTGGTTGTAGTCTTTCTCAACCAATCTAGCTTTATTCCTGACCACTTCCGCATCTTCATTCTTTTTGTTTTTGAACACTCATTTCATCCCGATAATGGTTTACCCATGCGGACGGGATACTAAAGTCCACACTTGAAGACGCTTGAATTGGTTGACCTCATCTTGTATTGCTATTACCCAATCCGGGTCTTTTAGTGCTTCTGCTACCTTGGGTGGCTCATTTTGGCCTAAGAAGCAGCTGAAGAGACTGTGTTGATGACGTGTCCGTACTCCACCCGAAAGATCACCAATAATCTGATCAACCGGATGTGCTCGAGTCCACTTTCGCTCATGTGGCAGGGCTGAAGTAGATGAGTCAGTCATTTGTGGACTGAGATTTCCAATAATTTCAGGTTGTTCATTAAGTTGAGGTAAGTGTGATTCTTCACTCGGATAGAGCGAGTCTGATGAGACTTCCTCATTTACTATGGTAGGTTCTTCAGTGATCTGTGGTAATTCTGAGTCGGGTGAGGTGGGGACATTTGAAGAGCTTGGTACATCGGCCTCGTCGAGTGGGGGGTCGACTAAAGGTGTAGCTGTAATAGTGCCTGGCCAATATACGGGCTCAAAGAGAGAGTCCAAGTCCTCCAATGCAAGTCTCAGAGCTTCTTCTGACGTTGAATTCTGAGTCATTGCCATCTCTTGCTGGTTTTGTGCCAACATACCAGTGACTGCGGGTTATGAACTGTGGTATTCAGAAGCCAACTGGTTAAGTACGTGTTTTGGACTGATGTGACCAGAAGCCATCTCTGCCACTTCGTGAAAAGTGACATTGTAGCTTTCTTTAATTGAACGGTTGGACTTGATGTATACTCGGTATGCCTTTGAAGTTGATGAGTACCCGACGAATTTGGCTTCGAACGCTTTAGGGTCGAACTTAGCACGCTGCTCTCTGTCGTTCGCCACAAAGCATTTGCACCCGAAGACCTTGAAGAAGGAAATATTGGGTACTCTCTTGTTTATTAATTCGTACGGAGTCTTATCAAAGCGCTTGTGAACCACCGTCCTGTTCTGAGTGGAACAGGCGGTATTTACTGCTTCAGCCCAAAGGAAGTGTCGGTGGCCAGAATGAAGCAGCATTGTACGTGCGGCTTCCACTAGAGTTCTGTTCTTCCTTTCAACGACACCATTCTGTTGAGGCATCTTGGCAGCTGAGAATTGCTGACTAATCCCAAGGTTTTGATAAAATTCACTGAGGTACTTGTTCTTGAACTCAGTGCCGTTATCTGTTCTGATGACTTGGATGGTTTGTTGCAGCAAATTCTAAGTGGCGTTCACAAAACTAATTATCAAGTCCCCTGTCTCATCTTTAGTTCGGAGGAACTACGTCCATGTGTAGCGAGAGAAATCATCAACAATGACCAGAACGTACTTGCGTCCATTGATACTCTGTGTTTGCATCGGTACACAGAGGTCCATGTGAAGCAATTCCAAAGGACGTGAAGTAGAGGCAGTTAATTTGACGTGATGAGATGCTCGCTTCATTTTCCTAATTGACATGCCGCACATTGATGCTCTTTTTGTAGAATAATGGGTGGTAGACCGTGAACCAACTTATTCGTTGATAGTCGATGAAGAGCTTTGATGTTAGGTGAGACACACGTTGATGCCATAAGCTGTTCCTCTGAATTTTAATCTGGGAAATGAGGCAAACAGCTGTCGTGGTCCGCACGACGTCCGATTAATCGTGTAAAGATTTGATTTCCGAAGTCCTTGGAGGAGTTCTTTGTTCTGACTGTCTAATATTGTGCACCGGTCAGCATGAAAGACCACATGGAATCCTTTGTCACAGAACTGGCCTATGCTAAACAAGTTATGGCGGACATCTTCGACGTAAGAGACATCCTTTATCGTCAGATTTTTCGGAATGATATTCCCAAATCCTAGAATGGAGGCGGAGTCGTTGTTCCCGAATCTGACTTTCCCACTTGGTCGGTCTTGGAAGTTGCTCAGCAGCTCTTGATTTCCCGTCATGTTGTGGAGCAACCCGAGTCGAGGTACCACACATGATGTATCTGCAAAAACAAATTAGAGAGCTTTAGGTACCCACTTGTAAATGGGTCCTCTCAGATTAGCAGATTTAGAGGTGGGTTCAGATATGGTTCCTAAGTTATCGGTAGTTGGAGTTTTAGCGACCCAAGCCATCTTCAAAGAAGTTGATTTGAGTGTGCCCTTTGTAGATGACTTGGCCTTTACAGCTTTAGCCTTTTTAGGCGGGGATTTAGGAACCCATTTAGGTTGAACCTTACAGGGAAGATTAATTTCAGCACCGACAAATGCTTTACTAGGCGTGATCGTGGAAAAGATCTTTTCATTGGATAGTCTCCTATGAGTAGCGCCATATGCTATCTTTATGGCTGGATCTTGTTTCCTACGGGTCATCCTAGAGGCATTTGTCCTAGAATGATCAATTTTTATTGTTGAAGTAGAGCCTATTTCGAAATCAGTGCTTCTATATGTGGTAGGCTTTAAGGAGCAAGTAGAAGCAATTATTTTGAGAGTGTAAACATCTCTTATAATTTTACGGGTGTCTTTCATTTGTACAGAAGGAGATGTATTCTTAGAAGCATTCAAATCTACGGGCTCCTTTTTTATTTTTAAACTAGGCACTTCCGCCTTCGACTCTAAAGCTGGCCTTACGCTCCCTGTAGACGTAAGTGAAACAGAATTAGATTTAGAGTTTTTTGAAATATTATTTTTAGGTTTTTGAACTATTGAAGGCGCTTTTTCTTTGTTCACGCTTTTTAGAATAATCTCATCAGTTGAGTGAGTAGCGTGTGAAATAGCTTGTGAGATGGAGGAACCTTTGAGAGTTTCCATCTCCGTTAGGAACAATTTCTTTTCAGCTTCAAAATTCTCTCTTTCTTTTTCTAGTAAGGCTCGTGACTCTTCTATTTTCCTGACTATAGGAGGATGTAGAGAGAATTTTCAGAATTATGAATTTGTACTTCCTCATTGGCAGAGTGATCTTCAAGAAAATTAACTGATTCAAGGCTCCAGCCCTTGGGAGGTTCCCAAGTTTTGTCTCTTAGCTTCTTCTTCCTCATAGACTACTTTTGCGTTTGTAAAATGCATGAGAGAGGTCAGACCGAGACCCATGTACTTGGTATCGTAGAGTTGTTTGCAGTTAACTTTCTTCAAGTTACATGGGTTCTCAAAGCCTAAGCCATATACTTATAATAATAAAATTCTAAGTCCTTGCGCTAATTCAAAAATATAGTTTGTTAAGAATGTCCCTTTCTCACTATAAGATCCTCTAATTTCTTAATCTTATTGTATAGCTTCTTACACTTGGCGTCTAAGGTAGCATAGTTATTTAGAGCAGTGCTCTTTTCGGCTTGACAGGTGTCTAGACTCTTCCCTAATTCACTAATCTCAGAATTGGATTTTTCTAGTTCAACTTCTAGACTAGTGATTCTTTGCACTGCGATTCAAGTCTATTTGTAATGACACTCTTCTCATCTAAATTCCTTAGTAGACATTTATGGTTATTGTCCATCCTGTCTTCCAGTTCCTTTACTACCGAACTATGCTTTTCTAATGAGATATGCGTAGTCTCATACGATTGGAGTCTCTTAGTTTGTTCATCTATTATGAGATTAGAACTCCTTACGCTTTCTTCAAGACTGACTATAGTTTCCTTAGACTTAAGACTTTTTTTCTACGTTTATACGTCGTTTCTGCTCAAGTACCAAGTTAGCAAATTTCGAATTTTAATTCGGCTAACTGGTCAGAATTTGTAGAGTCAGAGAGTTCTACCTCCTGAGATGTTGTGGATGCATGTCTTTGTCCGTATCTACGTGAGTTCCATCTTCCTCTTCATCCTCGAGGCTCGCCATTAGAGCAAAATTTTCGGCGTCAGAATCTGAGCTGCCCTTTAGCCAGTGGTCCTGTTCCGCCATTAGGGCTACTACAGCTTCATTTTGTTTGATTAGTCGAAGCTTCATGGAGAAGTAGTTAGCATCCTTCTTCTTTGGAAGGGTGCATTCCCTGGCAAAGTGACCTGTTTTTTCACAATTAAAACATTTTAGTGTGTCTTTGGGTGTTGTGGCTTCTGAAGTTTCAGTTGGCTTTTCCTTATTTTTCGAGCTAGTAGTTCGAAGTCTGTTAGCAGAGGATGACGACTTCTTCTTGAAGTATTCCTTCGTCATCATTTTAGCGACTAAAGCCAGCTGTTTCCCAAATTCTTTGATCTCAGAGGGAAGTTCTGAATCAGATGTGTCTTCATCCCCTGAGCTAGGGAGCTTGACATGCTTTTCCTTGCTTGAGCGGGAGCTCTTCTTCTCTGAACCTAGAGCTATGGAGTCCTCGGCCTGTTTGCCCTTTTGCTCTTTTTGTAACTCGCCTATGTCTTCTTCATGCTGTGCGAGATTATCAAAAACAGCGTGAATATCCATCTCATCCAAGTCCTTATTTTGTCGGAGTTGAGTAGAGATCTTCTTCCAACCGGTGGGCAGTGCTGACAGAAACCGAATTTTCATCTCCATATTTGTCTTTTTGATGTCAATCTTTCTCATTTTGTTGAGAAGGGTAAGGTACCGCTGATAAAGATCATGCAAGTTTTCCTCAGTTTTAGCCTTGAATGAGTCATACGCTGTGAGTATGTTAGCCTTCTTAGCTTTAGCGCCGACTTCTGTTCTTAGCATCATCCGCTCCAGTTCATCCCGCATCCCTTTAGCCGTTGGGATGCTATCGATTTGTCTATAGATATCATTGGAGATGCCCTACATCATCGTGTTCTTAGCTATCAGATCTGCCCTTGCTCTTCTTTTCTCATCTTCGTCGTATTCACTAGGTAGTTTTACTCGCCTAGTGGGTCCGATTGGAGGATTATTCGAGCTATCACCTTCCTGATTTATATAGAATATTTCTGGTCCCTCATGAAGTGATTTGAGTAGATCTTCAGCCTGATCTTTAAGTTCGATGAAGTTCAAGAACCGACTTCTCCATACTATGTATTCGCCTCTTTTGAGAATTGGAGGACGATTGTCGTTTCCTAGAGCATATGCATTCATATCTTTTTCTTCTAGAGTTGATAAAGGATCTTCGTTTGTCGTTTTGTTAATTTGGACTGATGTTACGTGCTTCACAAGTAGCAAATTAGTTAGTAGCGTTTGATATTAAAGCAGTCGAGAATTATTTCGATTCAATCTTTAGAGTTTGATTGAGAATAATTGTGTTGAAATAAAATGTAGGTCACTGTTCTCGTGCGAGAAAGTCTTGGTCAGCGAAAAATTTTACTAGAAAAATGTTCGAAATCTTTCGGTCGAGAAAAATTTCTTTATCGTGAATTTATTTCGATCGAAAGAAACAGTATGTTTAGTAAGTTTCTCGCTAAGTCAAAATAAATTCGTTGACTGGAAAAGTTTCTTAGACGCAAATGATTTTTGCTTAGTGAAACTTAGAAAGTCTGACTGAAAATGTTTTTCGACGGAAAATTTTGCGCTCGCAAAGGTCAAAATTAGTCTTCGTCGAAAAAGATTTTCGTTTAGTAATGCTCGAGAAATTTTTCTACTAAAGTCGTTCTTGATAAAGACAACTTTATGTCTGACTTTGTATTCTGATCGAGAAAAATTCTCGCGCAGAGTTTTTCGATCATAAAATTAAACTGATCGAAGAACCTAGCGAGAAAAATTAAGATGCTTCAGAAAGAAAAGAAAAAAAACACAGAATACAATGAACACTGATTCAAGCAAAGACGATGAATTAAACCATGAAATTACAGGTAATTGCTCGGAATAAGATGATGAATACGTACGAACACACAATTAAACACATTAGAAAGCAAAACATGTCGATTTTGATAAAAATCAGAATGTGTTCTAAATCGTACTTTGCGTGAACAGTAAACCCTCAAATCCGATCGATTCTGCTCAATCGAAGTTCAAACAGCTACGAATCTAATCACAATCAATGTGTATCACTAAAACGAGCACAGAAACATCAATTTCAAACCAATTAAGCACAGAATTGAGCTATTAGATCGAAATTGAAATTCGCGCAAACTGTTTTTCGATGGAACAGTAACCGAACTCAAATTTCGATCCAATTCTAACAATTTTCGATTCAAAACAGAACGAATCTGCTCTGATACCAATTGTTAGGTCCTAATTTATCAACTCTATGATCCTAGACTCGAATTTTAGGTAATCGATTAGAATTGTAGAGATTAAAATTTCGACCGAAAACCTTCGTTGGGAGCTCGAGAGAGAATTTCGCTTAGAGTGAGAAGATTTCTTGTGTTTCTCTCTCTAGAAATCGAATTGCAAGCCTTTGGGATCAATTTCTAAAATCTTCTCATTAAGCACAATGTTTGTACATCTATTTATACCAAACATACTTGGTATAAATAACATAGTAAGTCCTAAACTAAGGACAAATACAATAAAAGACCCTAATTACAGGGACAGCTAATAAAATCAAAGCACAACTAAAGCTGATATTCTACATAGACGAATAGGAGCATTGAAGCTGGCAGCTCAAGAAAGCAGCTAACGCATGCCCTCAGAATGCCCTCAAATTGTATGACATTTCGATTGATAAAGGCATGTTATTCTTTTTATCATATTTTCTTACAATACATTCTGTTTAAGAAGATAAATTGAATAGAACCCAAACGTACGGATTCAGACTCCAATTATGTTGGCCCTTATATTACCAAACAAGGATAAAAAGATAGCTTGAAAAGCCCAGTCACCTAACTTATACAAAATATCACTTGTTATCCCAAACTACTACAACCCTTTAAATGACAACATTTAAACCCAAGATTACAATAATTAAAGGATGCTACTAAATATTCCTAACAATCTCCCCCTTAGCATCCTTTTCGCCTTGGCGTCCTTTGAGTCTTCTTTTTCTTGGGTTTCATTAGGTTGTAGGCAGACTTTCTGAGTCCTAAGAAGTGCTCAAACGATCGTAACCTTCTTCGAAAAGATACTTTCCCAGAGATGGTCTCGATTAGCTTCGTGTATTTTTCTTGAACTTCGTATTCTTCGTGTCTTAGCTGCTCGATAATGCTTCTGAGTTTCTTTCGAATGATTAGGAGGGTTCTGTCGCTGAACTTGTGAATCCCTGATGTCTACATAAGCCTTTTTTCTCCTTTGAAGTTGATGTAGACAATTGATGAATCGTCGTCTTCAGTGATAATGTGCCCTTCCCCAAAACTTGGATCGGGACCTCGAAGGATGGCTTCGTGAGATTCACCTTCTTCATGTTGCTCTCTACCGCCATTTGAAGATCATGGGTCGCGTTGAACTTGACTTGGCGCAGAATTAATCTATTCAGTGTGTAGTATCCTAGTCTGAGTTCTGGAGTCTTGAGTGCTCCAAGTGTTCGATATTCTTTCACCATCTGTTCAACATCTTCACCTCTGATGTTGGCGAGTTCGGCTTCATTCAGTTCTTCGTATGCTCCATCTTCTCTCCGTACCTTGTAGGTAGGCATGTCCATGTCTGCAAATCGCACCTTACGAACTCCCAGAATTTCTCTGATTCTGGGTCTCTTCGCCTCTTCTCTTCTGAGAGTATCTACATCACCTCCTTTAACTCTGAACATCAGTATTCGGCGAAGAGATAGCTGGTACTGGACTGCCTTTGGTCTTGAGAAATGACTTAGTCCTCTGAGTTCAAGCTCGTCCATCTTCTTGATCCTATCCTCTTTCCTCCAGATTCTCTTTCGAATTTCTTCTTGATATGGGGCAATAACCTTGGCATTTTCCCTCGGCAATTTCAATTCTTCTTCTATCTTCGACTTCATTGGTGGGCATTCCTCATCGATGACGGTGTGTTGGAGTAGCTCGGGAAGTTCTGGAATTTCTGCTTCGTAGTCTTCACCTTCCTCGAGTTCATCATCGTCAATTAGGGCCAGGCTGACGTTTGCCTTCATTAAGAATTATCTGGCATTTTCCATCAAGCCTCTAGCCACATCCGAATCCATCGGTTTTGTCATCCAATCTTCGTTGAAGATGTGATTTTCCACGGCATCATGTGGATTATACAGTTCTTCGATTTGTGGGATTGGATTGTCAGTCTGAAGGGACAGGATGGGAGAGGATGGGGACATCGAAGGACTTGTTTGGCTTGCGGGGTGTGTGTGAGATGATAGGGACATTGAAGGGCTATGTTGGCTTGTGGGATGAGGATGCCAAAGGCTTGTAGCTGGTGAGGAGTTCTGTTGGGTTGTTGTGGTAGTAGTTCGGGTAGATTTTCTTGTTTGTGTGGGTGTAGGTGATTTGGTTCTGGTAGGTGTTTGGGTGACTTTTGGTTGCGTCTGTTGAGGTTGAGGCCCTTTGTCTTGTGTCTTCTCCCCCGAGGAACGGCCCTCACCGCCTGGGTCGTCACGTGGCTGATGTGATGTCTGGGCCTTGCCTTTGCAGGTGAATGGGAGCTCGAGATGCCTAAGGACCTCCGCTTCATACTCGGTGAGCTTAGGTGCAGTGCAGAGTCTGGCGATGACGACGTCAATGAGCTCCGTGACTGGAACGTTCCAAGGGCCTCCGTCAGGGTCAGCGAACGGATCCGATCTGGGATGTTCTTTTTCGGTGATGGGGGCTTTCCCTTTGTCTCGAGTCGAAGACCCCAATGCATTATACACTTGGGTCATGATGGAGTCTTCGAGACCTTTTGCGAATTCGGCAAGTCGAGTGTCGAGTCTGGCCTCCTCACGAATGGGAAAAAAAACATGGAGGAGTCACGAAGACGTCCTGCCGTCACAACATTAGAAAACAGCGTTCCTGATGTGCCGCCCATTTGCACAGGACTTGAGAAACCAGGGCCACATAGGCTCACCGTTGACATCAGTGCGAGACGGACTCAGATCGATGGCCCAAGTCCTTAGCTGCTGTGATGTTGATTATGTTGGGTCTTTCGCTCTGTTCCGTACTAGATTCTAGTACGAAGACGTGGTGGAGCGTTCGGTCCAGACCACTAAGATCTAGAGGTGCAGAAACAAGAGTAAGTGTCCTAGAAAATGGAAAAATTATGGATGGTGAGGGCACTAGACTTGTCGTGGTCAAAGATAGTGCAGTCTGAGGCTGAGGACTGCTTGATACAACATCTACCCCCTCCGAGCGAGGTGGTTATGGTTAACGTGGCACCTCGTGTGTGTCTGAAACAATCATCTGTTGGGAGATGATTGAGTGGCTAGGAAGGGTAGTTTGCGCTATTGGACCCGAAGTCGCGACCTACTCGGGGGAAGACAAAGTTGTCCCCTGCACCTATTGGCTCGGTCCGGCTTATTTGTGGACTAGAGGACTGAGGAAGACGGTCGTGTTTGTGTTTTGTACGCCGTCCTGTTTATTGCTTCCCTCATCCCCTTTTGATTTTCTCTTTTGTTTTGGTTTTGGGGACGAGGAGCTTCCTAGACCTATATTTGGTAGTGGGGGTTGGCTTGTCCCCTGGGTTAGGTTCAACTGGGATGTGCTGAACCATGGGAACATCATCGAGGTTGTTTGCTCGAAGGTATCTTAGGAGCTCCGGGTCAGTTGGATCGAGGTGTCGAGTTAGATAATCTGGTAGGATCATTGCCTCCTGATCGACCTTGCTCTTTGTTGATTGGATTTTGCTGAGCTTTGGAGCTTGATAGCCCTCGGTCCTGGGTCGGCGCTCTATTTCGGGATGAAGATCCAAATGCTGGACGATGACATGGAGCCACCGTAAGTAAGGAAGTACTGTCTTTGTTGATCCGAGGCCTCGTCTTCTTAATTGATCAAGGATGTCCGTCCATAGCAGTTGTGCAACATCATAATTTTTGTTGAAGACGATGCCGTGGAAGATCAGCATGATGTTGCGGTTGCACCGGTTAGATCCAGCGTGCTTTGGAGAAAGGCATTTGTTGATGATCAGAAAGAGAGTCCGCCAGAGTCCAAGGATATCTTTTGCTGAGAAGTCCGGGAGGTGAATGGAGTTTTGGGCGTTAGGTTTGTGGCCCATGAATAGGAAGTCTCTGATGAGAACCTCGTTGGAGGGATGGGCATCATAGAGAAGTGAGAATAGGAGGTTTAGTAGGTTGCGCAGTATGGTTGGTGTAAAAACGACAATGGTATTGTCGATTTCAGCGGAGACGGGTTGTTTTGGGGTTATCTGTCGGGTTTTGGAGAGTGGCCCAGAATTGTTGTGCATATACTTCTGGGACACATTCGGTGATATTGAGGGCTGTTTTCAGAGGGTGGTTTGCTAGGATTTTGACAATGATAGGATCTGGGCACGAGGTGTTATCAAAGTCTAGTTGCAGGTTGGTGGGTGTTCTCTGTGCCCAGTCCTTTGAAGCAAGAATATCATTAATTTCTCCCATCTTGGTAGTTCTGTAAGATAAGATTAAGATGTTAGTAGATAATCGTGTGATGCACCAATGTGAAAGACATTAAAGAGAGGAAATGGTATACACTTTAGGACTTAGAAAAAATATTTCATAAGTCCAATTGATGAAAATTGGATCGGCCGATACAAAAGAACATTGTAGATTCAACAATCAATAGGCGAGCTCTTCAATCGGGCGATTTAAATTGTAATAACGATATGATTAAGTTTCGGGCATAGTGTTCAATCATGCGATTTAAATCATAGTTATTATAAATAAGTTTCGGCCGAAAGCATGTATCGAACGATTTAAAATCACAGTCTTATTGTGAATCAGTTTCAGGCGAAGGTCAAGTGCTACAGTGAAATTAGATCGGCCGATTGTAATTTGAAATTGAATGATGTAGGAGTTTCGGGCGAATGAAGTATTGTTGAATTTGAAATCAGTTTCGGGCGAAAGTAAAATATTGTTTAATTTGAAATCAGTTTCGGGTGAAATTAACATATTGTTTTAATTTGAAGTCAGTTTTGGGCGAAAGTAAAGATCTTTAGTAGAAAAGAATCGGCCGAATTTGAAATTAGGTTATGAAAGAGTTTCGGGCGATTTCCGTCCTTCGGGCGAAGGAAGTTCAGTCGAAACGCAATCTGGGTGCGATTCGAGTGTTGAACCCTAAATTGCGAATCCTGTAAAAATACGAACGATATCAATTAAAAACTTGCAGATTACATGTTTTTCTTACCGATAATGACTGTTGAACTGTAAAAATCGTGAAAAAAGTAGGATCTGTATGTGATGGTGACGGGATTCGAGTGTGATTGCAGAGAGAATTTGGGAGTAAATCGGGTTAGTAAATGAGAAATGACTGAGTTTCGGCCAAAACACTATATATTATATATATATATATATATATATAACATTAGTTTCGACTCGAAGGTAGTTTCGGGCGATTCTCAGTTTCGCCGAGTAAAAATTCCAAAGGGGTTTAAAATTTCAGTTTCGATCGATTTGAATCAGTTTCGGGCAATGATTAGTTTTGCCGTGTAAGATTTGAAAGGCCTTTAGAAAATGTTAGTTTGGATCGAAAGTAGTTTCGGGCGATACTCAGTTTTGCCGAGAAAAAGTTTTAAATATTTTGAATATTTTAGTTTCGATCGATTTTTAGTTTCGCAGAGAAAAATTTTGACTTAAGAGTAATGGAAATTACATTCCAAGACTTTTACCCTACAAATCGATTTTAAAGAAACATTGAAGAGAGATTATAGAAACTCCCCCTTAATTTGTGCAGGCTGCTCAAGGACTCCCCCTAAATTCGTGCATAATTTTTCAAGACCCCTAGATATGATAGTAACATTTTCAACATACTCATAAAACATATAAAGAAAGATTAAGTGACCTATTTACACAATATCAGGTTCATGTAGGGACAATCGATCATGTCTTATGGTTCAACAGGCCTAACCCAGATACCAAGAATTGGAATCGCTTTTCATTCAATGCCGTAGTGAATAAGTCAACAAGTTGAAGATCTGTGTGAACAAAATGCATTTCGATTGTACCTTGTTCTACATGTTCGTTGACAAAGTGATATCTAATGTCTATATGTTTTGTGCGCGAGTGATGTACGGGATTGCTTGTTATAGCTATAGCACTTTTGAGTCACTAAATATGGGAATACGATTTAACGTTATGCTAAAATCTCTTAGCTGGGTTCTCATCCACAAAATTTGTGAAAAACAACTCGCAGCAGCTATATATTCTGCCTCTGCTGTTGAAGTTGAGACACAGTTTTGTTTGACGACCAGCTTACAAGTTTACCCCCGAGAAATTCAGCGGCTCTAGAGGTGCTCTTCCTGTCCAACTTGCATCCCGTGTAATCGGCGTCTGTGTATTCTACAAGTTCGAAGTTTGAGTCCATAGGGTACCATAGACTTAGATTGGGAGTTCCCTTAAGGTATTTGAAGATTCTTTTGACGGCGAGCATGTGAGACTCCTTTGGATCAACTTGAAAGCGAGCACAGAGACACGTGGCGAACATAATGTCAGGTCGACTGGACGTGAGATAGAGCAGAGGTCCTATCATGCCTCGATAAATCGTTTGGTTAACAGATTTTCCTGATGAATCTGCATCAAGCTTGCATGAAGTGGACATGGGAGTACTGGCAGCATTGGAGTTGTCCAAGTTGTACTTCTTGAGTATGTCATGAATGTACTTGGATTGACTGATGAAGATTCCATCGTGAAGCTGCTTAACTTGAAGGCCTAAGAAGAAGTTTAGTTCTCCTATCGTACTCATTTCGAATTTCTGCTTCATTAGATCTCCAAAGTTTCTGCACATTCTTGCGTCCGTCGAGCCGAAGATGATGTCGTCGACGTAAATCTGTACCAGCATATGTCTCATCATAGTCGATTACTTCCTGTTGATTGTACCCTTTTGCAACCAGCCTGGCTTTATTCCGGATTACAACTCCTTGCTCGTCCTTTTTGTTCTTAAACACCCATTTAGTCCCCATGATTGTTTTCCCAGCCGATCTACGTACTAGGTTCCAGACTTCCAACCTTTCAAACTGATTGATTTCCTCCTGCATTGCGATTATCCAATCTGGGTCAGCGAGTGCTTCAGCTACTTTGTTGGGCTCCTTTTGACTGAGAAAGCAGGAATAAAGGTTTTCATTTATCATTGACGCTCGAGTTGTTACGCCAGTGGAGGGGTTCCCAATTATTTATGAGTTCGGGTGTGCTTGGGTCCACTTTCTTGTATGAAGTTGTGATGATCCAGCTACATTGGTATCATGCATTGCTTCTTCACTTTGATCAGCCTGAAGTTCCATTTCTTCTCCATGTTGAGGTAGTACTGATTCTTCCAAAGAAATTTCTATTGTCGAATCGCAGGGCTGAGGTGTTTCTGCGGCTGAGCTGGAGATAATCTCAGTATCGGTCGAAAGTTCACTGTCGTCATCAATGTGGAGATTTTCCAACGTAGGAGGAGAATTGTCATTGCTAGTCTCAGCAGAGTCATTATTGCTTGGTGCTATATGAGTTGTTGGAGCAGTGGGTGGCGACGGTCTAGAGAAGAGATCCTCGAATAAGAGATCGAGTTCCATGTTGCTCACTATATTAGAATTTGAAGGTTCGCCCACTGTGGAGGTGCTTGGTAGATCTTTCGTCAACTCTCGTAGAAGTCCAGGTTCTCGACTGATTTGTGCAGAAGCCACTCGGTCTACTTCATCAAACGTCACGTTAATGCTTTCCATAATCGATCTTTTCTCCTTGAGGTATACTCGATAGGCTTTGGAGGCTGTCGAGTATCCCACTAGTATGCCTTTTCAAATGCTTTTGGGTCAAGTTTGCCTCTGTCTTCACGATTGTTGGCCACGTAGCACTTGCATCCAAAGACTCTCAAGAATGAGACGTCTGGTACTCTGCGATTGATCAACTCGTAGGGAGTCCTATTGAACCTCTTGTGGAGGGAGGCACGATTTTGAGTGAAGCAAGCTGTGTTCATTGCTTCAGCCCACAAGAAATAAGGTAATCCAGACTGAATAAGAAGTGTTCGTGTTGCCTCAACTAAGGTTCTGTTTTTGCGCTCAACTACACCGTTTTGTTGAGGTGTTTTTGCTGCTGCGAACTGCTGGGTGATTCCAAGTGATGCATAGAAGTCACTGAGTTTCTTGTTCCTGAATTCTGTCCCATTGCCAGTTCTGATGATTTGGTTCTGATAAATTTGGTCCATGTGTAGTGCGAGAAATCATCCACAATAACCAACACATATCTTCGCCCATTGATGGTCTGAGTGCTCATTGGTCCATACAGATCAATATGAATGAGTTCGAGAGGTTTGGAGGTTGAGGCTGTATATTTGGTCCGGTGGGATGCTTTACTTATCTTTCCCATTTCACACGCCGAGCAACGATTCTCTTTGTGATATCTGAATGAGGGGAGTCATTTGACCAAGTTTTCTGACCGCAGTTTGTTAAACTCTTTGAAATTGAGATGAGAGAGTCGCTGATGCCAGAGATCGTTCTGATGAAGAGAGGCACGGGAGATGAGGCACGTTGGTCGGACAGTTTTGAGGTCAATGGAGTTGAGATTCGTCATTTTGTGGCCAGTGAGGAGCTCTCTTCCATTGTTATTGGTGATGCTACATTTGTTAGTCTCGAAATTCACCTTTTAGCCTTTGTCACAGAAGCGTCCAATGCTGAATAAATTGTAGCTCAGTCCTTCGACGTAGAAGACTCCTTTGATGGTCAGTCTGTCATGGATTAGATCACTCATTCCTAATATGGGTGCAGATTGACCGTTTCCGAAATAGACCTTCCCGAGAAATCCTTCAGAGAAGTTGATCAACAGCTCTTTGTTTCCAGTCATGTGTGAGGAGCAACCTGAATCTAAGTACCACACATGATGGACCTGCAAAAAGAATCAAGTAAGCTTAGGTACCCATTTATAGATGGGCCCTTCTTTGATAGCAGGTGCAGACACTAATGTATTTGTTGTTAGATTGAGTTCTTTGTCAGATTGTTGGATAAATGATTTAAGAATCCAAACACGGCAATTGCTTATGGGATGCAGTTGGGATTTGGGAATCCAGATTTGTTTTTGACCTATCTTCGTGTTCTGCTTGATCTTTGGGGTGGTGTGTTTATTTGTCTTAGATTTGATACTACTATTGTAGGACTTGGGAGATATGCCCCTAGAACAAGAGTTATTTGACATGGAAGCGTTTTTGCTGAATAGATCGTCATGAAGATATGAAAATACATCGTTGTTCATATAGCGATACTTAGATCTCTGGGCATAAAATAATGAGATACGGTCCGCGACATTACAAGATGTCACTTTTGGAAATGCAAAAGATTTGAAAACGTGAGAAGTAGGTTTGAGACTGGTCTCTTCTTCTTGTCAAGAACTGTGATCTTCCTTGTTGAGTCAGATCGAACCTTCTTTGCTTCCTCAGAACTCACGCCTTTGTCTGTGAGTACATGTGATACAAAGTTAGTGTGAGATAAAGGAGTTTTTCTCGTAATTTGCTTGCATTTACATGTAAAGGGTTCTGGAACAGAACGAGAGGTCGAATATTTGTAAGTGTCTGGAAAGTTTTTAAGGGTATAGATTTTGCTTAACAAAAGAGTTTTCTCTTCTTCGTGGGCTTTCCTTCCCGATTATAGTGAAGCTGTCAAGTTGCCTATTTTGCGAATACTCTCTGGGATGTAGATAGTTGAATAAATAGGTTGAGCCTGTTCGTCAGTGTTTTCCTAAATTTCAGGCCCAAATGGTGACCTGTAATCATCACATAGCATTGTCTTTTTAGTTTTGTATCTATTATTAAGTTCTGTATAATCGCATGCAATTTGAGCCAACTCCTTGTTCTTCCGTTTCTGTTCGTCAGATTCAGTCACCTCTGTTGACCTTACGAAGGCATTAGGTTTTGAAGGCTCAGCCCAAAGCGTTTATTGCTGTATAAAGGAAGTACTTCATCTTTCTTTGGAGTTGTAGTCACTTGAAAGCCCAATCCCTCGCGGCGATCATAGAAGCCTACATCTCTAGGTTGATTAAGAAAAATGGTTTGATCAGTTTGACCTCTTTTGGTGAGAAGATCCTCTAATTCTTTGACTTTCTTATATTGTTGAACGCGCTCTTCAGTGATCGTATTGAGAAGATACATTTACTCGTTCATCTTCACTATCTTTTAAGCTCCTACAGGTATCACTAATTTGTTTTTCCTTACTTTCTATAAGTTCTCCTAAGGTCTTCACTTTAGTTTCTGACAAGATTAAGGATTCTTGAAGAATAGCTATCTCTTTCTGTTGTTTTGTTTAATAAGGCATAATTTTTGTCAAAGTTGCTTTGGAGTTCTGAGTAATCTTTGCGATGCATGGAGAGTTCGGTTATCCTACGTTCAAGTTTGATAATATCATTTAGAGATGGGATGTATACCTCCAGGTTGGATGAAGAGACATCCGTCCTATCTGACCCTATGCATGGCTCTTCCTCGTCGGAGTCATTGTCATTGCTTTTCACCATGAAAGCCATTTCTTCTTCCTCCTCGTCTGACGTGTCCTCCAGCCAGTCCTCGCAACCAAGACAATTCTCGCCTCCTTGCGTTGTGAGAGCTGAAATTTTTTCTTTTAGTATTCAGTATTTTTCTTCTTAGGTCTGAAGCATTCAGAGGCGAAGTGACCCGGTTTGCCACAGTTGAAGCACTTCTTTATTACTTCAGATTTCTTTGTTTCAGCCTCTTCAGGGGCAACGAACTTTTGTTTCCCGCTCGAGGTTCGTTGTTTGTTGAAGGAAGATGATGATTTCTTGGCGCTCATCTTATTGACCGTCTCTGAGATCATAACCAGTTTCTTTCTGATTGATTCGAGTTCGTCCTCAGATTCTTGGTCGGATTCAGCGTTGTCTGAATTGTGAAATTGTTTGGCTTGCTTTCCTTTGGAAATTCTCTAGCTCCTGTGGCTTGATTTAGAGGTCACGAGTGCAATGGGTTCCATGTCGACACTTGTCTTTCCTTCGTTCTTGATTTCTTTGGCATACTGGGAGTATTGTGAGAGGTTATCATGTAAGGAATGAATATCCATAGCATCTAGATCTTTGTTCTGTTGCTTAACCAGAACTGCAATCCATCCCCACTCAGTGTTGAAGTGTGGAGAGGAACTTAATATTGTGTTCGAGGATGGAGCGTTGGATGTTGATCTTCCTCATCTCGTTGATGATAGTCAGGAAACGAAGATAAACATCTCGAAGTTCTTCTCCCTCCTTAGCTTTTAAGGAATCATAGGTAGTGAGGATGCTAGATTTCTTAGACAGGTTGCTAACTTCTGTCCCAACCGTCATTTTGCACACTTCATCCCAGATTTCTTTTGCGGTGACCATTGCGTCGACTTGTTTGTAGACATCGTTTGGTAGAGCCTGAAGTACGTAATGTCGAGCAAGCTTGTCCGCTCTGGCTCGTGCTCTCTCGGCATCATTGTATCTACTAGGGTCCTTAGGAGTTCTCCTCTCTGGAATGGGAGGAACCGCATCTGGTTGAGCAGGGATGATGGTCCAAAATTGAGTGGGTCCCTCAAAGATGGAGGAAAGCATGTCGTTGGCGAGGTCGAGATCCTTGATTTCTATGAAGTTGATAAACCGTTGCTTCCATATGCCGTACTCTCCCCATCTGAGCAGTGGTGCATGGTTGTCAGATCCAATGGCAAGGCCGTCCATATTTTGTTTGGTAATGATCGTTAACACGAAATAGATATGTGAAATGAAATGTTTTAGTTTCTAATGAAGATATAGCCAAGTTTGAAGAATTTCGAGTGTTGAGTGAAAATAAGCAAGTTCACTTAATGTATTTTGTCGTATTATAAATTTGGATTATTTTTGTGTAAGCCTTGAGGATCAGACGACTGAAGTTCTATGAAACTGAGATTTGGTCGACTCAATTTCAGTGATTGATCGATTCTAATCCTATAGAAGGAAGCTCGGCGATTTTGATACTAAGTGCTGAGAATCGGGGGATTCAAATTCTAAGATTTCAAAATCGGGCGATGAAAATTCAATTTAGAGTTCTAGAATCGGGCGACATTTGAATCGGGCGAAAGAGTTTGAAAAGGGTTGGTTTCGGGCGATTTTAATTTGGAGCGATTTTAATTTGAAAAATCTTGTATCGGCCGATAGAAATGTTCGAGTTTCGAGCGATTTCGGTCCACATAGATTGCGTTTCGGTTGACAAAAATTGGACGTGGCTTATCGGGCGATTGAGTGTCGGGCGACAATAAAATGGACTATAAATCGCAGAGAAATTAGTTGGGCAAAACAGAGAATTTGATACTGTAGCCTTTCAGACGAATCAAGTATCGGCCGATAGAGTGAAATTGATTGAAAATCGCCGAAATTTCAATCGGTCAAAAGTCCTCACAGTGAGTTGGTTTCGGTCGAAACCTTCAAATTCCTTAGTACTGTTCTATATGCTACCCGAAAGTGATGAACAGACCCAGAAAATCAGATTTCGGACTCGTTTTTGCTCAAATCTTATTCAAACTTGAGGGAAATCGACGTGAACGATTAGAAAAATACTCATGATCGGTTTTCTAATGTCTTAAGAGAAGAAAATCTGTGACAACGATTAGAACACACCCAAAAACAGTGCAAAAAGTCAAAAATGAGTTTTCAAGTAAAATCTTCCTCAAATCACGTCGGAATCGAGCGAAACTGGACTCAAATCGAAGATATTGATCCACGTTAGGCTCTGATACCACTTGTTGGCCCTTATATTACCAAACAAGGATCAAAAGATAGCTTGAAAAGCATAAAACGTGAAGAACACCTTGAGTGTGTGTAACTGTGTGTTTTTATAAGGAAAAGTACAAGGTGGCTTACTTTTGGAATTCTTTCGATAAACCCTAATTAGGGTAAGTATGAGCTTTATATACCACAAGTAATTGGTATATTAAAGCCCAGTAACCTAACTTATACAAAATATCACTTGTTACCCCAAACTACTACAACCCTTTAAATGACAACATTTAAACCCAAGATTACAATAATTAAAGGATGCTACTAAATATTCCTAACAAATTAGATGTGGATGACTAAAAGTGTACTTCGGGTTTTGTGTTTATGCTCAATGGTGGCGCAGTGTCTTCGAAACGTTTCAAGCAAAGCACGACTGCTGATTCCACCACTGAAGTGGAGTACATCACAGCTTCAGAGATCCCAAGGAGGTGTTTGGATTTGCAAGTTCTTGAGGAACCGCAAGTGGTACCTAGCATAGTGGATCGCCCGCTGCCATTGTGGAGCGACAACAGCGAGGCAATTGCACAAGCTAAGGAACCACATGCTCACAGTAAATCCAAACATATAGAGAGAAAATATTACGTGTTACGTTGGTTTGTTGAAATGGCTCGATAGCCATACAGAAAACTGCCTCTGCAGAGAATGCAGCGGACCTGTTCACGAAGCCACTACCACATGCAGTGCTTGATCGACATCTCGATAGAATGGGGTTAAGATATTGTTGACCTTTTTGGTCTTGCGCTGTATTTGAGTTTTGATGATTCGATGTACTTAAGATGAGATAGGCACTACAAAATTAGCAATTCGAAATGTATATGTATCATGTACTTATATTTGAGTGAATTGCATCTTGACATTGTGATTCCATTACAACGTGACTTATGTGATACCACTGTGATCATTGATTCCACCATCATGATATCATGTAACGTATATTTGGAAAGTTTATGCATAAATGGAATGATGACTGACTGTGATCTCGAAACTATATGTGGAAAATCATCACAGAAATTCGCATTGATATCGCGGCCATTTTCAAGAAAGTTGGCAAGCTCAAGCACCAGAATACTGAGATCCTTCACAAGCTGTCAAAGCTTGGGAAGAAATTTAAGAAGCGTGCCTCGTCTGACAGCGAGTATGATAGCCTTTAGTGCGTCTAGTAATCCCATGTCTAAGTGTCTAGGAGTGTGTCAAGTAGTTTTTGTCCTCACCCTTTTTGATGCTGAAGGGGAAGAGAATTATGGACTAACGGTGTAATAAGACAGGTACATGTGTGTGATCCCTTCTGTTGGTATAAGACCTTGATATGCTTATGACTATGCTTTTTTTTTATGCTTTTATGCTTTTATGCCTTTACTTGAAAGTTAATTCCTATCTTAATATGCTGAATTATGCTTTGTGAATTTTTTTTTTGATATCTAAGTCAGGGGGAGTACAATAGTCATGATACTTATGTGTGCTGATTTGCTGAATATTTATGTGATATCATGGAATCATGCTACATCATATCTGCACATAGTTAGGGGGAGCAAATCGTGATAATCTGGTAACTTATGTGTGGTATTTGTCATTTATCCCTGCACTGATTAGTAAACATGCTATGGATCTCGAGATGAAGTACTTGCACTTATGTAGGGGGAGCATGCGCATTTTATGTGAAACTTGAAATCTCTCATGATCTGTCCATGATCAAATTAGGCTCATACGCTGCATGCCTACATGTTCGAATATGCTCATTACATTAGTAACATGACATCATCAAAAAGGGGGAGAATGTTGACCTTTTTGGTCTTGCACTGTATTTGAGTTTTGATGATGTACTTAAGATGAGATAGGCACTACAAATTTAGCAATTCGAATGTATCATGTACATATATTTGAGTGAATTGCATATTGACATTGTGATTCCATTACAACGTGACTTATGTGATACCACTGTGATCATTGATTCCATCATCATGATATCATGTAACGTATATTTGGCAAGTTTATGCATAAATAGAATGATGACTCACTGTGGTCTTGAAACTATTTGTGGAAAATAACACGTGATTAATTCTTAATATGCTTTGATTGTGTTGATTATAGTAAGGATCACTATGATATACTTGGTAAATATTTCTGATGGAACCTACTTATATATGGAATGTGATTTTGACTATATCTTTGAATGTGCTAAATATTATGGATATTATATGTTAAGGGTATATTTGCATAAATGCTTATCCGTTTAAGAGTATGCTAAAATAGGAATTATATGATGCGGATACATTGTAATTCGTGCTTATCTGTTTAAGATCTCGCATTTGTGCTATATATGGAAATGATATGTGCTATACATGGAAAATGCGTCATCCACTGGAACCTGTCTATTTTTCGGAAGAAATTATGCCCATATCACTGAGAATTGCATCTTAAATGTTTGAGTCAACACGAATTCTTTCACTATGCGACTTCAGTATTTATTTGAATGGCAAGTTCGTGATTAATGTGCAATATATTAGATAAGATGCTGAGTGTAACTATTTATGGTATCTTCGTAAGTACCAACGTGCTAATATAGATGAGATTTACCGAAATGGTATGGAAAAGGTAGAGTAAGATTTCATGCAAATTAATGAATATGACCGTTGTGATACTTGGAGCTTAATTTGGCATGATATTAATGATGGAATGATGTGCTGAACTGGTAATTGTGTTTGAAATTTCATATGAAGTGTGCGATGCTAATAGGTTTATATAAGTCGACACTTCTACATCGAGTGCACACAACGAACGAACAAACATTCGAAATAGCAAGAACAGAGTTGCGAATTGTTGTGTTCTCTTGAGCTTTCATTTGCGATAGTTGAGTGCACCTTAAGTTAGAAAAGCCACTATTCTAATCTGAGAGCATGAGAACCTCACAAGGAGACAAGAGCAAAGCGTGCCTTTCGTGAAGGGAGGATTTGAGATCCAGCTGACCTTCGGGAGCGAGCTATTTCCAGTCGGAGAATAGGGACTCTCAGGGAACGACGTGGAACGAAACTCGGCGTTAGGCACCCTAGCTGCGGACTAGTGTTCGTCTTGGTCTCGGTTGTGTAAGGGCGATCGATCACTTCTGTAACCAACTACGGTAACAAATCAGTGGATTGATCAAACTCTTGAGGAGCTAACCTCAAGGAGAGGACTAAACCCCACTTGGGTATATAACCTCTATAAATCTGGTGTTCTTTACTTTTCAGTTCACTGCACTCACAAGGTTCCGCTCGATCCACTTTTAAAAACCAGGAAAATGATTTTAAGGGAATATCCATTAAAAATTTTTAATTCCGCTGTTCTCATTTTAAAGATACTTTCTATCAAAGAAGCAAAAAGTTTTTAATAGCCTAATTCACCCCCTTTTAGGCACATATTTTACTTCAATTGGTATCAGAGCGAGGTTACTCATACGACGGGCCTAACAAACCTGAGAAAAAGATCTAATGGCTTCTTTGAGTTTGGATGTGTTTGCAGAAGGCCAGTCACATACCCGGTCTTTACTGTTCTATGGTACCAACTACGGTATCTGGAAGAACAGGATAAAAGAGTCTTAATCGTTGTTGACTACGACCTCTGGGAGATCGTCACGACTGGACCCTACAGTCTCCCGGAAAAAGTTGATGGGGCCAGTAAGATTCCTACTGAATACACTGCTGTTGAGAAACAAGGCTCTCTCGAAATGCCAAAGCAAAGAACTTGATCGCACGCGCACTGACGAAAGAAGAGTACAACCACATCAGTTCTTGTGAGACTGCAAAAGATATGTTGAACATGCGGCAGGTAACACACGGAGGAACTACCAGAGTGATACACGAAAGAATCGCTCTTCTCACCCACCAGTATGAATTGTTCTCTATGGAACCCACTGAGATGATCAGCAAGATGCACGCCAGATTCATGAGTATCATCAACCAAATGTTCGCTTTTGGGAAAAAGATACTAGAAAGTGAAAAAGTTCGGAAGATACAGAGATCACTTCCCAGAGACTGGAATGCCAAAGTTACTGCTATCTACAAGGCCAAAGATTTGGAGAAATTGACGATTCCAAAACTGATAGGATCTCTTACTTCATATGAGATGACTCAGACTTCCCTTAACGAGATAACACAGCCTCGTCAGAAGTCCACCGTCTTCAATGCGGAACAATCTGAAGAAGAATCTGACGAAGGTGACAAAGATGAGGAAGACATGATGAAACAACTCGCCATGCTCACTAAAAGGTTCGAAAAATTCCACCGAAAGAAGAAATTCAAAGGCAACTTCAACAAGTTCCAAAAGAAGGGAGCCAATACTACTAAGCGCAACACCTCTCGATGCTTCAACGGCTTAAGCCTGGTCTTTTTGCTCAAAACTGCCTCAAGGGAACGATGACAAGAAACAAAAGAAAGCAAAAGCCATGGTTAGCAACTGGGATGACTCCAAGAATGAACAGTCAGAGGACGAAAACCATGCATACATGGCCGACGATGATCAGGTATCATATTAGTGAAGTATTGAGAAAATTAATATTTTGAATAACAACTGTGCTAACGATCCTTATGAAAGTGCATCATCAGCATTTGATGTAGATGAGAGCAAAGAAGAGTTATGCGAATTGATTTAAAATGCCAATGGAAAGATAAAGTCTCTTAATTTTCTAGTGAAAGAAATTCTGAAGCAAAGAGATGACTTAAGCCTGGAGAAACACCAAGCTGACCTAGAGGTTTTGAGTCTAAGGAGTGAATTAGAAACTCTGAAAAAAGAGAAGAGTGCATGTAAATGTGATGTACTTGAAAAATCAAACATGGAATTGACTAGTATTATTGCACTTAGAGTATCCCCAAGAGAGAAAGAACGCACAGTTGATAGACTACTCCAAGGGAAACAAAATCTAGATCTTTTATTAAATATTCCTAGGTACACTAAGAGATCAGGGATAGGATATTCCATGGTAGAAAAATAGGTGGTGCCTGAGGTTTCAAAAACTAAGTGTTTTACTTGTGGCAGAAGTGGTCATCACTCTTACAACTATTTTCTGAAACATGCCGACAGATCTAAATATGTTTGGAAACCTAAACGTACCAGTGTGACTGCACCATGCATGCTAATGTAGTGGAATCATCTGTTGAAATTGATAGTCTGTCACATGTAAACAAAAGTTATTTTGCTGCTAATGTGTTAGGACGCAACAGAAATTGGGTACCTCAGAAAACTACAAATCCTTGCAGGTACAGAGAAAGAGCACCGACAAGAAAAAGAGATGGTATCTTGACAGTGGATGCTCTCGACATATGAAAGGTGATATCACTAACTTTGTCTCCCTGAAAGCATACGACAGAGGGTTTGTATCATATGCTGATAACGCAAAAGCTAAGATCATCGGTATTGGAACAGTAGGTCACTCTTAATACCACTATAGGTGATATGTGGCTAGTGAAGGATCTTGAGCATAACTTGATCAGTATAAGTCAACTATGTGATAAGGGTCATTCTGTGATTTTTGAAAATGATAAGTGCATAGTTAGGAAAGGTGATCAAGTAATCTTCAGTGCATCTAGGCAGGGGAATATATATTGTATCACACTCGATGATATTACTAACCATGCTTAGCTGCTACTCAGGATACCTCATGGTTATGGCACCGGCGTCTTGGTCATGCCAACACGGAACTGATATCCCATATCACTAACAAAGACCTGGTATGTGGAGTTCTAATTGGTAAGTTCTCCAAGGACCGGACATGTCATGCATGTCAAATGAGTAAGCAAACCAAATCGTCTTTTAAGAGTAAGAATACTATCTCTACATCTAGACCTTTAGAACTACTTCATCTTGACTTTTTTGGTCCCGTTCAAACCATGTCTTTACGAGGTAAGAAATATGCATTTGTGATTGTAGATGACTACTCTAGGAACTCATGTGTAACATTTCTTGCACATAAGAGTGATGCTCTAGAGAACTTCATATCACTAGTAACGAAGCTAAAAAATGAGAAGGATATCACTCTATGTAAAATCCGTAGCGATAATGGACTGGAATTTGATAGTAACTCATTCGCATCTTTCGGTGATCAGCATGGCTATACACATAAATTTTTCAGCTCCTATTACTCCTCAGCAGAAAGGTGTAGTTGAGAGAAAGAACAAAGTGCTACAGGAAATGGCGGGAACAATGTTACATGAGTATGATCTCCATAAGAAATTTTGGGTAGAAGCTGTTAGCATAGCTAGCTATGTTTCAAATCGTGTTTTTCTTAGACCAATTCTGAAAAAGACTCCCTATGAGCTGTGGAATGGTAGAACACCTAACATAGGATACTTTCGTATTTTTGGTTGCAAATGTTTTATTTTAAATGATAGGGAGAAAAGAGGAAAATTTGACTTAAAGGTGGATGAGGGCATATTCTTAGGTTAGATGGGTTAGCCGGTGTCTCCCGGAGACGCCACGTCCTCGGGTACGGTGCGGAACAAAAATTTTCCGGGTTCTTTGATCGCCCTCATAGCTCGGATCAGAATAGTAATACTTAGACACGTAATAGGGCGGGTCAAACCCGAAGAGAATTACCAGTTGAAGCGAGTGGCAGCTCCTCGTCCTTTTCTTCAAGACTTCGTCGATGGTGGTGGATGGCACTAGTTCGTCACGCCGACCTCGCAGTGTACCACGGAATCAGTTCTCTAAAGATGGCTAGAGAGAACTGAGCCGTCGCGTGGGAGAAAAGTGTGTGCATTCGGTGCGTGTTTTTGTGCCTTGTGATGAACTAATTTTCTCCCACTATGGAGCACGAAATTTTTTTACCCAAAATATGAAATAGGGCTGCCCTTTTTATACTAAGCTAGAATCGAAAATCCCAAGAATATCTCGAAGATATGATTTTTGAATTTTACTCCTTAAGTGGAGAGATTCTTTTGCCATATCTTACTCTCTTTTGAATTCCAAATCCAGCTTAAGGAAACTTCCTATTATTAGAAAACCAACTTAAATACCAAGTCAAACTAAGCATATTTAAATATGGTTTAAAATTCGAAACTTAATCCTAGATTAATTTCGAAATTTCAACTTAAAATAAATAATATTCCAAATTTATTATTTCCATATTTAGATTTATTTCGAACTTATTTCCCAAGGTATAATTCGAAAACCAGCTTAGGGTTAAATTCCAATTTTACACTCAAGCATTTTAAGCACTTGGCCTAGCCCAAGTCTTAAAGTTAGTTTCATTCGAAGTCCGACTTCGGTCCATTAAACGGCCCGAGGCCACTAAGGCGCGGCCCAACGACCCAAGGCCCGTTAAGGCCCAAAACACTTTCTCTATCAGTACACGTTGATGATCCTTTTTAAGCCCGACTCCCTAGGTTCGACTCAATCGGCAAGGGAGGAATCCAAGAGTCCGGTAGTTACCTAGCCAATCCCGCAGTACCGGACCGTAACCCGATTCGAGTGCGAATTTCGACCCAGTCATCATTCCAAAATCTCACTATAGATAATAGTGCTACGTATAAACCCTTCAACTGTGTCCCAAGTCGAATGATAGCCATGATCCATGTCAAACTCCCTAAACTCAATTCTATGATAAAACGGAGACGAGGCAAATTACCAAACTACCCTCCATGTCTCACATGAGTTAGTTCAATACCTTGGCCAAGGATTTCGTAATTTCCCGTCGTCGTCCACATAGGACACTTGTCTAGATTACTTTCGAGACTGCGAATCTGTACTTGGCGGTCTGAGCCCGGCAATTACAAATCGTTATCAAGACCGCATCCGGCCCGCTGACCCATGCAACAGCAAATTGGGTCGAGGGGAACCAGTGACAGTTGAGACTTCGAAGTCAACTCCGTCAAAGCCCCTTTCGGTCTAAGGTTCACGTAGACTTCTATAGTGTTGTCGTCGGTCATTGACACTCTTTAAGTAATAAGTCATGTTCGACCATATGACCCGTGAGTCAGTGTCCATGAAACGACTCAATCCTTTAATTCTATTCGTATCACAAGTCATGACCTCCGCTTCCAAGCGGATATCGGCACACGATAGGTCATCGACAAATAAGTCGTGATCCGTTATCCAGCACCCAACTGGAGCCTCAGGCTTATGGACTTTAAATGTTCGAGGTTAAGAGTCCACTGGTGCTTTCCTCTCCCGTGCCCATCAAGAACAGTGACTCAACTCGACACATCTGGATTTGTTCATTTATTGCTTTACCGGATGCTAAGTAAATAACTCTTATATCCAATAAACAAACAACGCCTTTCAATAAACACAAAAAATATCTTATTTCACAAAAGGTCGAATGATAAATAAGCTAATGCCCTATACAATCTAATCCTCATATAGCATTCGAGGGCATATTCCTAACAATAGTCTCCATTGTAAGGCATATCGTGTATTCAACAAAAGAAAAGAGACTGTACATGAATCAATGCATATAACCTTCGATGAGTATCTCACATCAGGTGCTACTAATTAGGAAGGTTTAGATATGTCCCCTGCTGATTTACATATACCGCAGGTGCCAACTGACGAGTCTCCTCAGGATGAAGCTGGTGATCCCACTGCTGAACCAGAGCCCATTGAAGTTCCACCTCAAAGAAAGTTCAAGCACGCATCCAGCCATCCCATTGATCAAGTCATTGGGAACATCACCTCCGGGATCAAAACTAGAGTCACTGCACGAAACCAATTTTCAGAGGATTCCCCTAATGCTCTACTATCCTTGGTGGACCCAGGTCAGTAACTGAGGCTCTCACTGAAAACTCATGGGTATCTGCTATGCAGGAAGAACTTGCTCAATTCGATAAGAGTCGTGTGTGGACACTTGTGGAACGACCTCATGACAAGTCGGTCATCGGTACCAAGTGGGTCTTCCGCAACAAGCTTGATGAAAATGGTAACGTTATCCGCAACAAAGCAAGGTTAGTCGCTAAAGGTTATTTCAAGAAGAAGGTATTGATTATGAGGAAACGTTTGCCCCAGTAGCTAGACTTGAATCCATTCGTATATTACTTGCATATTCATGCTTTAAAAGATTCAAGCTATTTCAAATGGACGTAAAAAGTACTTTCTCAAATGATTTTCTAAATGAAGAAGTTTACGTCAAACAACCCCCGAGATTTTTAAATGAAGAGTTCTCAGATCATGTTCTCAAACTAAATAAAGCTTTATATAGTTTGAAACAAGCACCTAGGGCTTGGTACGAAAGACTTAGCAAATTTCTATTAGATATGGGATTTACCAAAGGAACTATTGATAACACCCTATTTATCAAGCATGATGGTGATCACATGTTACTGGTACAAATTTATGTTGATGATATTATTTTTGAAAGTCCCAATAACCTGCTATGCGATTTTCGAAGTCTATGCAGCTATAATTTGAAATGAGTCTAATGGGGAGCTAAATTACTTTTTGGTTCTCCAAATCAAGCAACAGTGCAATGGAATCTTTATCTCTCAGACCAAATAAACCAATGAGTTACTACTAAAGTTCAGAATGGCAGATTCCAAGGTACTGCCCACTCCTATGCACCAAACTGCTAAGATTGATAGTGACGAATCAAGTACACAAGTAGATCAAACTAAGTATCGTGGCATTATAAGCAATTTACTTTATCTCACTGCAAGTAGGCCGGATATCATGTTTACTGTTGGTATGTGCTCTAGATATCAATCGAACCCTAAGGAATCCCACTTGACTGCTGTCAAACGTATACTTAGATACCTTAAGGGAACCACGAACTTAGGATTATGGTATGGAACTAGCGATAACTTTCCTTTAGTAGGATACTTTGATGCTGACTTTGCGGGTTGTAGGGATGATAGAAAAAGTACCAGTGGAACTTGCCAATTACTTGGTAATTCCCTTGTAACTTGGTCTAAAACAGAATGCAGTCGCCCTATCCACAACCGAAGCCAATTATATGGCTCTAGGAAATTGTTGTCAACAACTGTTATGGTTAAGACAAACTCCTAGTGATTACGGTTTAAGCTATGATAAGATCCCTGTTCTCTGTGACAGTACCAGTGCTATTAGTATCATTAAGAACCCCGTCCATTACTCTCGAACCAAGCACATAGAAATAAAACATCATTTTATTCGAGATCATGTTCAAAAAGGAAATATTAGCATTGATTTCGTGGGTACCACAGATCAATTAGCTGATTTCTTTAATAAGCCTCTCATAGAAAGTAGATTCTGTGATATCCGTCAGCATTTAGGAATCTTAGAGCAAATTAAGGAAAGGTAATCCCTTCTTTCAGCCTTATATATCTCAGCCTTACATAGAAAATATCCTTCAATCTCAATTTAGGAAATTATACATCTGATACCTTCAAATCTTTTCAAAATAACTCTTCTAAGTGTCTCGATTTAAGAGCCGAAACCTTCTCTTCTCTCTCACACGATTTCTTTTGAATTTTAAATCCACATGTCCCATCAACCGTCTATATCCATCTTTCTCTCATTTACATCTTCTACCCCTCATCGTCCCACTCTTACTTTTCCTCTGAAAACCCTAAAAAATCATGGTGAGAACGACCGAAACTAGGCAAATCGAAGGAAGCTCCTGCGCTGGAAACAAGCTAAAAGACCCAACACCTAAAGAATCACCATCCCCGACTTCGTCGCCTCCTTCCAAATCTACCTATTCGAAATCAAAGCCTTCAGCCAAATCCGTGAATTCAAAATCATCTAAGAAAGCGAAAATCGTTGAGCCTCAGCCTTTACCATCGCCTGAAACCACCCATGTTCGTGAACCCACTCCCCATGTCTCTCCAGTTTGTGAACCTACTCCACAACCACCCATGTTCGTGAACCTAATCCACTACCATCCCCTGTTCGTGAACCCTCTCCTGCTCATTATCCTAGTCCACCTAAGCAGAGCACCCCATCTAAGGAACCTTCAGCCTCTAAGGAAGAAGAACAATCCTGTGAAGACGCGACAGTGGCTGATATCCCTAAAGCGCTCTTCGACATCAACAACCTCGATGAGATCCCTTTCGAGGTAAAGTTTCTAGATCCCACTGCTGAAGAGAATTTTAATAGCTTAGTAAATCGTGATTGGCTAGAGGCCGTGGAATTATGTTTAAAGATCCCTTCCTGTACTGCTCTTTCGTGGCTAGTTAGATCGTGGTGGGAGAAATTTCTGAGTATCAATAGGACCGACTACCTTGAAGCTGTAAAGCTCTTTTATTCCAACCTAGACTATGAAGAGACCAATTCTGACATTGTGATAACTTCATATGTTCTGGAAAATAAAATTGAGTGGAACCGTGAGAAGCTTAATGAGATGCTTTGGGTGAGTAACTTTGGGATTATTCATTTCATATGGGTGAGTAGTGTGAGTCTGATGAGTTCAGTCTGTCGGAGTGCACAAGAGCCTTGTGGAGTAGCAACAGGAGACCTAAGTTCGCTGAAAGGGTAGCTCTTAAGAAGTTGGAGATAGATCATTATATTCTTCACAAAGTTCTGAACATGACACTCTGGAGTGCTAAGATAGGTAGTGGAGGACATTCCACCAACATGAATTCCATGAGCACCTTCGTCGTCTTCATGATCTCTAAGAATAGAAAGTTCAATCTAGCCTATGGTCTGATGATGTACATGATCTATGCATTCGAAAGCCCTGAGAAACTGCTTCCTTATGGGATGATTCTGTCCTATCTGTTCGAACTCGAAGAAATTCCACTGCCACCTAGTTGGGAGAACACTGCACAGCACGCGGTCGATCTTAAAACCCTCAAACGCATGAGAATCTACTATGAGAAGGTATTGGATGGTTCAATGCTAAGGATAAGAAGTCAATTATGTGCTCTCTGATAGTTGAGCTGACTGATAGTGATGAGGAACCTGCTGATGAACGCCAAAACAACGATGATGTGATCACAGAAATTCGCGGCCATCTTCAAGAAGGTTAGCAAGCTCAAGCACCAAAATACAGAGATCCTTCGCAAGCTGTCAAAGCATGGGAAGAAATTGAAGAAGCGCGCCTCGTCCGACAGCTAGTCTGATAGCCTTTAGTGCGATCTGGATTATCTTCCCATCCTTTGTTTTCTGCAGTTCCGTTCCGCGTCTAGTAACCCATGTCTAAGTGTCTAAGTAGTTTTTGTCCTGACCCTTTTTGATGCTGAAGGAGGAGAGTATTATGGACTAACGTTGTAATAAGAGAGGTACCTATGTGTGATCCCTGCTGTTTGGATAGACCTTGATATGCTTTGTGAAGTTTGTTTTTTATATCTAAGTCAGGGGGAGTACAATAGACATGATACTTATGTGTGCTGATTTGCTGGAACCTTTATGTGATATCATGGAATCATGCTACATCATATCTGCACATAGTCAGGGGGAGAAAATCGTGATAATCTGGTAACTTATGTGTGGTATTTGTCATTTATCCCTGCACAGATTAGTAAACATGCTATAGATCTCGACATAAAGTACTTGCACTTATGTAGGGGGAGCATGTGCATTTTATGTGAAACTTGAAATCTCTCATGCTCCGTCCATGATCAAATTAGGCTCATACGCTGCATGCCTACATGTTCGAATATGCTCATTACATTAGTAACATGTCAACATCAAAAAGGAGGGAGAATGTTGACCTTTTTGGTCTTGCACTGTATTTGAGTTTTGATGATTCCATGTACTTATGATGAGATATGCACTACAAATTTAGCAATTCGAAATGTGTATGTATCATGTACTTATATTTGAGTGAATTGCATATTGACATTGTGACTCCATTACAACGTGACTTATGTGATACCACTGTGATAATTGATTCCACCATCATGATATCATGTAACGTTTATTTGGAAAGTTTATGCATAAATGGAATGATGACTGGCTGTGATCTTGAAGTTATTTGTGGAAATAACACGTGATTAATTCTTAATATGCTGTGATTGTGTTAATTAGAGTAAGGATCACTATGATATACTTGGTAAATATTTCTGATGCAACCTACTTATATATGGAATGTGATTATGACTATATCTTTGAATGTGCTAAATATTATGGATATTATATGTTAAGGGTATATTTGCATAAATGCTTATCCGTTTAAGAGTATGCTAAAATAGGAATGATATGATGCGGATACATTGTAATTCGTGCTTATCTGTTTAAGATCTCGCATTTGTGCTATATATGGAAATGGTATGTGCTATACATGGAAAATGCGTCATCCACTGGAACCTGTCTATTTTTCGGAAGAAATTATGCCCATATCACTGAGAATTGCATCTTAAATGTTTGAGTCAACACGAATTCTTTCACTATGCGACTTCAGTATTTATTTGAATGGCAAGTTCGTGATTAATGTGCAATATATTAGATAAGATGCTGAGTGTAACTATTTATGGTATCTTCGTAAGTACCAACGTGGTAATATAGATGAGATTTACCGAAATGGTATGGAAAAGGTAGAGTAAGATTTCATGCAAATTAATGAATATGACCGTTGTGATACTTGGAGCTTAATTTGGCATGATATTAATGATGGAATGATGTGCTGAACTGGTAATTGTGTTTGAAATTTCATATGAAGTGTGCGATGCTAATAGGTTTATATAAGTCGACACTTCTACATCGAGTGCACACAACGAACGAACAAACATTCGAAATAGCAAGAACAGAGTTGCGAATTGTTGTGTTCTCTTGAGCTTTCATTTGCGATAGTTGAGTGCACCTTAAGTTAGAAAAACCACTATTCTAATCTGAGAGCATGAGAACCTCACAAGAAGACAGGAGCGAAGCGTGCCTTTCGTAAAGTGAGGATTTAAGATCCAGCTGACCTTCGGGAGCGAGCTGTTTCCAGTCGGAGAATAGGGATTCTCACGGAACGACGTGGAACGAAACTCGGCGTTAGGCATCATAGCTGCAAACTAGTATTCGCCTTGGCCTCGGTTGTCTAAGGGCGATCGATCACTTCTATAACATACTACGGTAACAAATTAGCTGATTGATCAAACTATTGGGGAGCAAACCTCAAGGAGAGGACTAAACCCTGGGGATATAACCTCTATCAATCCTGGTATTATTTACTTTTCAGTTCACAAAGTTCCACTCGATCAACTTTTATAAACCAGGAAACTGCTTTTAAGGGAATATCCATCAAAACGTTTTAATTCCGTTATTCTCATTTCAAATATACTTTTTATCAAAGAAGCAAAAAGTTTTTAATAGCCTAATTCACCCTCCCCCCTCTTAGGCACATATTTACTTCAGATATGATAGCGCGTGGCATTAGTGCAAGTGGGAGATTGTTGAGGTATATGTCCTAGATGCCGTACGAGGACTAGGAGTACGAGGGCAATATGGTAATTGTGTAGTGTTTAGTGATATAATTTGATTACTTCTATTAATTGAATGGTTTTGTTCAAAACTAATATATTATTAGATAAATAAATTAATAGGCAGATTATTAATTAGTCTAAAGATTTCACCTTACAGTCTGGGTGAATAAGACAAATTAATAAAACTCAAATATTGGCAGTTCAGTTACTGATTCTGTGGGGACTGAGAGGGGCACCGGTAAACTGAGATACTGCAATATTAAACATAGTCCACAAGTCTAAGTCTCCAATAGGGTGACTGGATCGACAAGTATGACTTGTTTGTCGATGGGTCCAATACGGTTGTGCCAACCGTTCACTTGGGAAGTGGGAGCCCGTGACAATGATAGAAGATGAATCAGGGGATTATCTATATTTGGACACTGATCCGTAATCGAACGATCACACTCTTGGATTGTCCTTGATCGATCGATTGAATGTAGTAGTCTGCGTGAACCTTAGACCGAAATGGTTAACTTGGGGTTGGTCTTGACTTGTCATTAGTTTGCTACGAAATGCGGTCTTGACTTTTCAATGTGATTGCCGGTTGAACCACGGAGCGGGATTTACGGTCTCGATTGAATTCGAGGTTAACGTCCTACGGAAAGTATAATGTGCGGGAATTTATCGAAGTCTCTGGCCAGAGCATATAACTGACTCGCGATAGTCGTGGATGGTAGTTTAGGTATTTTCACAGACATAAACGACATAGAGTCGAATTCTGTAAGTTTGACTATGCGTGACTTTCACTCGACCGGGACAAACATAAAGGGTTTATACATATGACAGAAAATCTACAGTCGGTTCGTGGATTATGATTAGATCAAATTTGTACTCCACTTGTGATCTGTTCGGTACCACGGGGCTGGCTAGGTGAATACCGAACTCCTAGATACCTCCTAGGCCGGATGAGACGAACCAAGCGAGTCGGGTTAAAAAGGCAACCGACACGTCATCATCAGAGAGAGAGACGGGGCTAGGTCCCAGAATGAGACATTAGGGTTTGGGGCTTGGCCAAAACCCCGATCGGCCGAAAATACTAAGTTTGACTAGTGAGGGGTAAAATGGTCTTTTCACATCACGAGATATTTTTGAAATAAAATATTGGATTATTATTATTTAGTATATGATTTAAATTAGATTTAAATCTTTGTTATTGTTTATAAAAATTACATTATTTAATTTGGAATTAAATAATATATATCGGATATATACAAGTTTCGAATTTTATTAGATAAAATTTTGAAAATTGTTAAACATATTTATATTGGATATTGTATATTTAAATGTACTAATTATAGTATTTTAGTTGATTAACATATTAGATGTTTAATTAATTAAATTTAAAGTTTGAATTTTGAATTCATAACTTGGTAAAACCAAGGCTTAGTAAACGAGGAGGTGTGAGGATTTTTCTCCAACTACCTCAACCTATTTTTTGGCAAATCCTAGGTGGTATAAAGAGGGATTTTCGAGCTCATCAAAGGGGGAGAAGCAAAATTTTCGAAATTTGAGCTCAATAGTGGAAAAACTAAGGTTTTCTCCTCTCATCACTTTCTCTCTCGCACTCTCTCTCTCGGGGGCAGCAAGCATCTCGTTCTTGGCCTAGCCGCACTTGCAAAAATAGCTGCGACGTTAGTGAGGTGCCGGCGTGATGATCTTGTGCGAAGAAGGAGTCCCGTTCATGTGCTTTTGGCGTATGAGAGGGGCACTACGCCTAGGGGATTAGAAGGGTTCCAAACTAGCCATCGTTGAGAGGTTTCCAAGCTAGCCATAGGCGGGAAACCCCGTAAAATTTTAAAATTTTTCCGTTCAAGGAACGTGGGTTGGGGGACCCTCGGGGATTCCCAACAGTGGTATCAGAGCATAGGCTTGGTTAAAGTCACGGGCTAACTACGCGCGGGGCGTGCGAAACACGAGGCACGGACAGCGCGGGTGCACGCGGCACTGGGCTAAGACCGCGCTTGCGGGTGAGCGGGACCGGGGCTGGCCGTACGTGCAGTGCGCGAGGCACGGTGCTGGGAACGCGCACGGCGTGAGCAGCCCCGCCACTAGGCCCGAAAGTCCTGATCCAGCCCATCCTAAGGCCCTAATTACGTTGGGCTAGGCCCGGCCCATTTAAAAGCCCAAATCCAATTTTGGCTCGGAGATATGTTAAATTTGTCGTGATGCATGTTATTTGAATAAATGGTGATTGATTGGAGATTAGGTTCTGTATTTTGCCGGGTGATATGTTACGGGTGACAAGGTCCCACGGTTGTACTTTACAGTTTTTATTACATAAGACGGGCATTTTTATTAGGGATAGATCCCCGTCATAGGCTATTGTAGTTTTGTTATGACGGCCGTACGAGAGTCGATCGAGAGGAACCCGGACGAATGAGCCGGTAGCCTCCGTTCGAGCAAATCCCGAAGATACAGAGTTTTATTGTTTTGTAAAATTAGGATTGAACTAGAAATATCCGGGTCTTTCACATTTACTTTAATAGGTTAAAACTAGGTTTACTATTGAAGTCCATTGTTGTGTTGGTTCCGAACGTGATAATGTGCATAATGTGCTCGTGTTAAAACCGTAAGGATTCTCCCGAGGTTAGACCTTTAAATATCAAGTGAGTAAAGGGGCTAGGCTTCTGTCTTCTATCAAGTCCGAAAACGTTACGACTTAGGGGTACGGATGCGGTTGACCGAGTTTCAGCGCCAAAATCCTTGCCTTTGCGTGAACGGTTTTTGATGCCATTATGAATTGCCGCTCACCGACCACTCTTCACCCTTTAACAAAGAGTTATCCTACGGGGGGATGAAGTTCATGGAAAAGTGGAAGGTGAGCAGGACGTTGATAGGTTGCACTTGGATAGTTATTCCCAATATGTTCCGAGTTACGGCTGAGGGACCCTGGCTGAGACGAAGAAGTTGAATCTTCTGTGGGACAGAAACGTGTGGGACACAACCTCGGCTAACCAAACGAGCCAATAAGCTGTTAAGTTGATGCTAGTTTGTTGTAGCGCGGGGAACTCAACGCCACTATGAAACCACTCAACAAGGTTTCCGGAATAGCTAACGGGAGAAAGTGTTTCGAGAAAAATAGTGGGAGTCAGACGAAAATTTAAAATCCTAATTTGGTCTGATTAAACACTACAATCCCAACTATCTCTTTATTTTCTGCAGTTTCATTTTCTTCTCTATTCGTTACGATGACAAACCCGTTAATTACACTCATGGAGAAACATTGTTTGGTAGGACCGAACTATGTAGGCTGGCTCAGAAATTTGAGGATCGTCCTCAAATTAGAAAAATTGGATTATGTCTTGGACATTCAGGAGACAGAGTCGCCCACAGCTGAATCCACTGATAAGGAGATTGTACTCCACGGTAAGTGGGTTGAAGATTCAGCGAAGGTGCACGCCGACATGCTTGTTGCGACTTCTAGGTCCAGAGGAACAGTTTATGGCATCAACATATGTCTCATCTCAATCTTAAGGCTCTTCAACGACTTTCAATGAAGAAGTTGGTTCACGGTCTACCAACTATTACGCTTCAAAAAGAGCATCAATGTTCGGCGTGTCAACTTGGAAAGATGAAGCGAGCTTCTCATTCTGTCAAGCCAGTAGCCTCTACTTCCCGTCCTCTAGACCTCCTTCACATGGACCTCTGTGGACCTATGCAAATGCAGAGCGTCAATGGACGCAAGTATGTGCTAGTTATTGTCGACGACTTTTGTCGCTACACATGGACGAAGTTCCTCCGAACTAAAGATGAGACAGGGGACTTGATTGTAAATTTCGTGAACTCAACCCAGAATTTCCTACAGCAGACTATCCAAGTCATCCGAACGGACAACGGCACTGAGTTCAAGAACAAATACCTCAGTGATTTTTATCAAAAACTCGGGATTAGGCAGCAATTCTCAGCCGCCAAGACTCCTCAACAGAATGGGGTCGTAGAACGTAAGAAACCTTAGTGGAAGCCGCGTGTACTATGCTCATTCACTCAGGCCTCCCACATTTTCTTTGGGCTGAAGCAGTAAATACCGCCTAGTTCACTCAAAACAGAACGGTCGTTCACAAGCAATTCGACAAGACTCCATACGAAATCATCAACAAGCGAGTACCCAGTATTTCCTTCTCCAAGGTCTTCAGGTGCAAGTGCTTTGTGGCGAATGATAGAGAGCAACGAGCAACGTTCGACCCTAAAGCATTCGAAGCCACATTCGTCGGGTATTCTTCAACCTCCAAAGCATACCGAGTATACATCAATTCTAACAGAACAATCAAGGAAAGCCACAATGTTACTTTCATGAAGTAGCCGAGATGGTTTCTGGGCACATCAGTCCAGGACTCGTGCCCAACCCGATGGCTCCTGCACACCTCAGTTCAAGACCCGTGCCTTACCAGATGGCTTCTGAAAACGACAGTTCAGGACCCATTTTAACTGGTGTGTTGGCACAAAACCAACAGAGAACGGCAACAATTATAGATTCATCGTCAGAAGAAGCTATGAGTATCGCTCTAGAAGACTTGGATTCTCTCTTTGAGCCAGTTTATAGGCCAGAAACCATCATTATTACACCTATAGTGGATACCCCACTCGTCGAAGCCGACATACCGAGCTCTTCAAATGTCCCCACCTCACCCGATTCAGAATTACCTCAGAATGCAGAACCTACCATGGTTAGTGAGGAAGTATCATCAGAGTCGCTTCCTTCCAGTACAGAAATGAGACCACCTCACTCAACTGATCAGCTTGAGATTGTTGGAAATCTCGATCCACAAATGGCTGATACATCAACTTCAGCCTCACCACATGAGCGAAAGTGGACTCGAGCTCATCCAGTTGATCAGATTATTGGTGATCCTTCGAGTGGAGTGCGGACGCGTCATCAGAGAGGATTATTCAGCTGCTTCTTAAGCCAAAACGAGCCAACAAAGGTAGCAGATGCACTTCAGGACACGGATTGGGTAATTGCGATGCAAGATGAAATCAACCAATTCGAACGTCTTCAAGTGTGGAAAACCATCATTGGGACGAAATGGGTGTTTAAGAACAAGAAAAATGAAGATTGAGAAGTGATCAAGAATAAAGCAAGACTGGTTGCGAAGGGCTACAACCAATAGAGGCATTGACTACGACGAGACGTATGCTCCTGTTGCCCGAATCGAAGCCATCCGTCTTTTCTTAGCTTATGCGGCCCATAAAGATTTCAAAGTCTACCAATTGGACGTTAAGACCGCCTTTCCCAACGGTGTGTTAAAGGAGGAAGTCTATGTCGCTCAGTCGGAAGGCTTTGTTGATCAAACACACCCCGCTCACGTCTATCGATTGGATAAAGCTCTCTACGGACTAAAACAAGCCCCACGTGCTTGGTATGATGTCTTGAGCGAATTTCTCGTGAAGTCTGGATTCATCCGAAGAACGATCGATACGACACTCTTCATCAAATGGCAAGACAAAGACTTGATGGTCGTCCAGGTTTATGTCGACGACATCATTTCGAATCCACAAATCCATGGCTTTGCAAGAGATTTGGAGATTTAATGAAGAGCAAGTTTGAAATGAGTGGGAGAGATGCAATTCTTCTTAGGACTTCAAGTCAGGCAGCTCGATGATGGGATATTCATCAGTCAGACGAAATACATTAAAGATATTCTGAAGAAATTCCATCAAGATGAGAGCAAGCCTCTCAGCACTCCTATGTCAACAAACTGCAAGTTGGATACCGATCCCACTGGAAAAGCGGTCGACATCACACTCTATCGCAGTATCATTGGGTCTCTTCTCTATCTCACCTCAAGCGCGCCGGGCATCGTGTTTGCCACATGTCTCTGCGCCAGTTTCCAAGCCAATCCCAAAGAATCTCATCTCGCGGTCAAGCGGATACTACCCTACCTCAAGGGCACATCCACTATAGGACTATGGTATCCTAAATGAATAAATTTCAAATTAATTGGCAGTACTGACGCTGATTATGCAGGTTGCCATATGGACAGGAAAAGCACCTCCGATGGCGCCTAATTTTTAGGCGAAAAGCTCGTCTGCTGGTCATCCAAGAAGCAGAACTGCGTCTCAACGTCGATGGCTGAGGCAGAATACGTCGCGGCTGTCAGGTGTTGCTCGTAAATGCTGTGAAAGCGACTCAGCTTCGCGATTATGGGTATAATCCAAATAACATACCCATTTAGAGTGATATATAAAGTGTCATTGCGATTATGTGCAATCCTGTTCACCACTCACGCACTAAACACATAGACATAAGAAATCACTTTAATAAAGATCACGTAGAAAAAGGCACAACTGATATGTATTTTGTGAACACGGAATATCAACTGGCTGACATTTTTACCAAGGCATTGGATGATAAACGGGTTCAATTCCTTGTCGAAAAATTAGGCATGTTGAATCTTCCGTGCCCCTCTATGCTTTCATATGTTCAGTTCTATGTGTTTTCGTACTTAAATGCTATATTTTACGTGATACTTAAAAATAATAATACTAATAAAATAAAATCCAAAAATATTATACATATACTTATAATATTAGGGGAATGACGATATATTTAGGATGCTCGATCTGGTCACGTATAGATTTCCCTGACATGCGATTGGTTATTTGCTTAATTTTGTCAGTCTAAGTCACATTCTTGTGTCTAAAGGTCATTAGTTTGTTCCACTAGACACAAAGCCACTTCATATAAGTGAGGATTTTAGCATTCTTATTTTTTTCTACGGATTTACTCTTGAGCGGAGTCACACACCAATTGCTTGTCTTAACTAGTGATTCTTGGCCTCATACTCATGTTGCGTAAGATCGTTAGGAAAATGATTAGGGCACCTAGGAAAGTACTCACTTGGCTACATAGAAAAATTTCAATCCTTTAACATAGCCTTTAGTCATCCATTTTGTGCCTTCTCCGAATACCTGATCGACCCGTGGTGTGCTAATATAGAGTGCAAGTGCGACAAGTGATAAAATAAAACGATTACGTAGTTACTATCCCCAACGTGCGATAGGCAGTGAACCTATTGGTTGTAGTGTAGTAAGGTGAGTAAACGAGTATCGAACACGAGGAATAAACTGATTACAAGTAGTGACCTATCGACTCGATATTTAGCCTAAATAAAGTACGCAAATTGTTTATACTACTAGCTAACCTAACAGACCAATCCTAACGCAACGAGAGATTTAAAAGAACACGACTTAACTAGTGAGAGTGCTTTCAAATGATAAAGATGAGCTCGGGATTCTAATCCCGCTAGGTACTATCGACTAAGACAATATAATATCGCTCCTACGTGATTAAGACTAAATCGCAGTAATTTCCTACCCACTCCCGAATTTGCTGTCGCCTTAGACGTTCGTGGGGTTCTACGATTCAATAATTACTAATGGCGAGGATCGGATATTTGTTGTCGCCCTATACCCAAATCCTATCATCTATGAACGGCCTAATCGTTATTTAGCTGTCGCCCTAAACGATTTTCCAAACCATTCACTTTAACACATAGACATATTAAACGGCAGAAACACTTTCATAGATAGATAGATAATCAGAATACACGAGTCACGAACAATATATGTCTTAAGTACGAATCGCCCTAGCATTCATCTAATCCCAAACACAGAGGAAATTTAGATACTCATAATTGACGAGAAAACAACGAAAGAAATAAAGAACAAGGGCAGAGGACTCATGATCTTCACTACGGATGGATCTGGGATGGTTGCGTGGCAGAGTCTTCGTTCCTCGTTCAATTCGGCGTGTATTCGGCGTTGATCCGTCTCTTGTGCTCCGGGACGTAATTCCGTGTTCTTGACGGCTCTTTTTCGTCTCTTGATGATTAGGGTTTGAGTTCTGATTGGTTCTCCCGTCTTTTTCAATCGAAATTGGGCTTTTATAGTAAAATTCGACACCTTCACGGCTTGGGACATGGGCCTGCACAGCCGTGACACTGTCGGAACACAAAATGAGTTCACTGCCATGCGTCACGGCCTCGTGCAGTATTGTCACGGCCGTTACTCTTTCAACAGTCTTGCGACAGTTTCGTATTTCTCTCAGATGGAGTGATAAACGATGTTCGACTGACCTGAAATTTTAATAATAGATAGAACACTCTCTAATCTTGATTTTGACCAAAGGGATTCTCAATCTGAGTTCTGGATTGGGATATATGAATTGTTTAATGTTGCTGCTGCTTTGGGTCACGGCCAGGTGCAAGAAGTGTCACGGCCGTGACTGAGTTGAATCTTGGCTTCGCACAATAGTCACGGCCTAGTGCATAATGTGTCACGGCCATGACGTTTTTCTGTCAGCATCGTAACTTGTCCGTTTTGCCTTTTCTCGCTCCTTTTTCGCTCCTTTTCGCTCGAGACATCCTAAGGTCCTACAATGTGCAAAGAGGTGTAAATAGGGCATATAAATGCATGAAACAATGAAGAATACTCTATTATGGCCCAAATAACTAGCACAATAAACGTATTAGTAGACGTCTATCAAACATCTCCACACTTAAGCATTTTCTTGTCCTCAAGTAAATTAGAAATCGAAAAAGGCATCAAATCAAGATGACTGCATAATTGTTCGCAACTTATCATCATAGCTAGAAAGCACAAAATGGAATAGAGCAAACAATCATGAACAGTACACTAGTGATCGGCACCTGTCAACCTGAATTTCCTTAGCACTACAAATCAAGACCCACACCTCACAATGATTCACTCAAATCGCTCAGTGTATAGGCTAGTATATCAGTGAATCGCTCAAATAGTGCACTGGTCCAACCCCTACCATAGGCTTGCAAGCTAATCGCATATTTACTACTTAAAGTGGTTTGCATAAATCTGAGGGTCTTTTCGGGTCGAAACGGGTCAAATAATAATGAAGTGACAAGCATAGGTACAGACACACGTAATCTTAAAGCTACGACACATAAGCGAAAAATCAAAGAAGCATGATCAAACTGACAGTCACATGCCCCAACATAAGACTCAACATTCTCGCTCTGAAATCCTAGACTTTTCCGCCCGACCCTCTCAACTCAGTTCCCTTTCATTTTCTGCCCTTTCGCCTTAGTTACGCTCTAATTTTATGCACTGCCCTTATTCCCGAAACATTAAGGTTTGGCTTTTGTCGCAAAGAATACATCGTCACAGCGAATGCCGTGTATCTAGGGATACTTATTTCCAAAACCTATATCTTGCAAAAGGTTTATGGCAGTCTTATGCAAGGGATTGAGTCATTTCAGAAAACGGTCAAGTGGATCGAGTCATTTCACGAATAACAGAGAAGAACATTAAATCAGACATTGAAGCAGTAACCCTCAAGTTCGACTTCTGCTCTACTCTAATCAACTCACGTTCAGATAATCCTCTGGAGGCTTATTCGGGTCAGTGGCTTTTACAATTTACGAGGTAAGCAAACGAATAGTCTCAGGCTCTAGTGGCTAACTAAGGGTGGGGCTGGGGAAAAATACCGAAATACCGAAATACCGTCCTTATCGTATCGAAAATATCGAAAATTTTCGTATACCGAAGTTTTTGGTAAGGTATGATACCGTACCGAAAATTTTCGGTACGGTAATGGTATGAAAGTTTTTAAAATTAGGTATACCGATTATACCGAATACCGAAATACTAAAGTTTCTAATATATTTTATATATATATATACACACCAACATATATTATATTATTTCAAAAAAATAAAATGAAAAATTAAGGATCTTCATAAACTTATTTAGCCCATAAATTATTAACTAATACACAACTTTCAAAGATTAGGCCCGCCATATTTTACTTATGTAACTCAAGTAACGATTAATTTTTGCCTTTTTAATGTTTTTTTTCAGGATTTTGAAAGTGTGAAAATGCAATGCCATTACTTTTTGTTAATCTTCACTAATTTTTAAATATAGCCGCTTCGTTCTAATTAATCTGTATATAAAGTTGTATTTTGTGGTTATGTAAAGTTTTTTGTCTTACTAAGGAGACTGACTAAAACATGTAAATTATTTAAGGTTAAAAAATCTTTTTATTTTGAAAAAATTTGGTATTAATAATCTATCGTATTGGGGCCTAAGGAGTTTGAATTGATTAAAAATTCCAAAACAACGAATTAACGAGTTACGAGACATGCATGGTAAAAAACCCTCTGTGTGAATGGTATAGAAGGTATGATACCGATACCATACCGAAATTTCGGTATGATACCGTATCGAAATTTAAGGTATACCGAAATTTTGGTATGGTATTGATATGATTTTTTTGGATACCAAAATTTCGGTACGGTATACGGTATCACAGTTTTGGTACGGATAAGCTCATCACGCAACCAAGGAAAATGAGCATAAGCTCGTCAGGCTCAAACTCTCACAACGTAAATGGGTTATGTGTACGAATCTCTCAAAGTAGCGCTATGTCTATCCAAGCAGACATGATTCAATCAGTCATGCATGTCCTAATCGCTCATGAAATTTCATAAAATGCAAACTGACTTGAGATAGTCGCAAATAATCATGCTCGACTTCAAAGAATTCATGCCTTTCCAACACATTAGTAGCCCATGGACACGTCATGGAAAAATATATTTCACGTAATTCTCAACCTAAATTCCCCTCCCCACACTTAAGACCTACGTTGTCCTCAACGTAAAATGAATGAAGAAAGGGAAAAGAAGGTTAAAAAGAGCAGGACTCCCCTGATGAATAAGTGATGCGGTCATGACTGAATCCGTGAAGGTCGTGAATCGTGACTCGTGATATCCTGACATAACTAAAAAGAAAATGAAAGGTAAAAAGGAACTAGACATAGATAATAATAGTAGATATATTCATATGCATCATAGTCATAGGCAAATAAGAAAGTACTAGATAGATAAAACCTAGGTTGCCTCCCAAGAAGCGCTTGCTTTACCGTCTTTAGCTGGACGTGCTTTCGTTCGCTTAGGGTGGCTGGAAGTCGACGTACAGCATCTATTTTCTGTCTAAGTCTCCCTCGCCTACATCATACCTTGGAGGTGTCGCTTGTCGCCGGGCAGCAGTTTCAGCTTTAGTGGCGGTCGCTCTTCGACTAGGCTCTTGTTCTTAACTTTTTGCTGTTTTTGCCCATGGTCATTGTGGGCTCGTCGACTTTCTCCTTGCTCAAAACCTGTGATAAACCTTGCACAGAAGACAAGAGATCGTGCTCAAAAGCATCTAAGTAATAACCCTTATCATCATGCTCATTACTTTTTTTCATTGAATGAGCCATATTAAATGTAACATTTTCACCATCTACCGTCAAAATTAACGTCCCATTCCTAACATCTATCAACAACGAATGCCGTTAGAATTCACGGAAGAAGATTGGGTAGATATCCCCGATGAGAGGCGTGAAGCGATTCGGGAAGAAGGGAAAATTGAGTCCGAGGTACATTGGCCCTTTCAGAATACTCACGAGAGTAAGAGAAGTTGCATATCAGCTGGAGTTACCAGCCTCGTTAGCTCAAGTCCACGGCGTATTTCATGTATCGACCTTACGTAAATACGTTGCGAACCCGAATCATGTGCTGGGAAGCGAATCACTTCACCAGCAACTCAAGCCGGACCTGAGCTACGAAGAGGAGCTAGTTGAATCTTAATGCGCGAAGGGAAGCGACTTCGGAATAAAAATATTCCGTTAGTCAAAGTATTGTGGCGAAACCAAGCGGTTGAAGAAGCCACGTGGGAGCGAGAAGATGATATGAAGAATCGTTATCCCGAATTATTTCTTTCGATGTAATTTCGGGGACAAAATTCTTGTAAGGGGGAGGATGTAATACCCGTAAAATTTAATACAGGATTATTTTAATAATATTCGGAATGTGTGGAGACGATTTTCGAACATACACCGATTTCTTTCCTAGCCGAGGACCCGAAAAATTTAGAAAGGGACCGAAAATGATTATGGGACAAATGAAGAATAATGGCCCAAGTGTGTGAGATAGATTAAGGGTTAGGAATTTTGGCCCAATAATATAAAATAAATATATATATATATATTATATATATATATATATATATATATATATAGAGAGAGAGAGAGAGATAATATAGGAGGCCACGTTAAGGCCTCATCATCACCCCCACCTTGATATATTTAATCCTACTTTAGTACAATATTGCCACCCCATTGATGGAATAAAAGCAAAACAAAATAAACAAAACATTACACCTCACCACCTAATTAGTAATTAAATAAAATACACCTAATGCGACCCCATATTTGCATAAAGACAAGATCTAATACATCCAAGGACAAGAATAAATAAGGCTAAGAAAAATAGGGAGAGAGAAGAGGAGAGAAGAGAAGCCGTGAGAAAAAGGAGAAAGAGGCCGAGAGAGAATGAAAGAAAGGAGAGAAAGAAAAAGAAAGAAAATGGGAGAAAGAAGAGAAGGAGAAATCAGAAGAGGAGAAAAACCTTCGGGAGATCGGGATCGAAACTCTAGGGTCGGGATCACACGAAACAACCCGTTACGTAGCTATCTACGAAATTTAAGGTAGATGAAGATCATCTACATACGCAAACAAAATTAAGGGGTCAAGATTTTACGTGTTGCATATCGTGAATTTTATGTGATGCATGATCTATTTTGATTTTTACGTATTTATGTGTTAAATATGATCTTCTTGCATGATTTTATGTCATATGTTATGTGTTTATTTCGGTCATGCATAGATCTAAATTTGGCCACCTCTAAATTCGGGTAGAGATAGGGGACGAAATAATTTTGGGTTAGTAAGTAAAATTAGGATTTTTTTAGGGCGAGTTTGGGTAGATTTGGAAAATTTGGGTATTAGTGCACATTAGGGTTTTCTAGGGCTACATTAAAATCCGGAGTCTAAAGTTAAGATGATCATTTGTGTAATTTCAGAAGTTTCGGGTCTTAAACTGAAATTTTAAAAATCCGGGGCAGATTTGAAATTCTGAAAAATTTCGGGTCTTAAACTGAAATTTTAAAAATCCAGAGCAAATTTGAAATTTTGGAAAATTTTCGGGTCTTAAGTTAAAAATTTAAAATTCGAGTCCTTAAAAGTAAATTACGAGATATTTGAGTTTTAAATGCAAAATTCGGAAAAATATTTTTAAATTAGGAAGTTAATTGAAAATTTGGGCATTAGGGTTTTAAATTAGGGACCAATTGTGAAATTTGGGTCTTAAAGCGAAAAGGATTAAATTTTGAAACTTTTAGTATAATTTAGGGGGAAAGTTCGGTGGGTAAGGTTTCGGACCGAGTAATTCGGAACGCGGGTTTCGGGCCCGATTATTTAGAGTATGAGTAAGGGTTTCGGACTTAGGGTTTTGAAATCGGGCCGAGCTGATACTTCGGGCCGATGTGCGGTTATTTTATATGTTGCATTTTATTTGCACGACATTTGCATACACGTGGTACGAGGGGATTGATAACCGTGTGGGGTCACGGTGACGCTGTGTAGTGTTGATGAGTGGGGTAGAATGACCGATATTGGTTGTCAGGCTACGACTCGATGAAGCACTTGGTGGGAGACAGGCGTGATCGTTCGAGACTTGCGGTTGAGACCGAGATAGGGCCGCTTGTTACGATTTTTGGTACTGTTGAGACCGAGATGGAGCTGTACCACAATTATGATGGTATTGTATGTCATTGCGCGCGTAAGTGCCGAGTCTAGCCTAGGGCCCTGGCTTATGAGTTGAGAGATGATTTAGGAACGAGCGTATGCTTGTGAAATATTGGGTGTACATTTGTGAAGTGTCGGGATTGGGTGTGAGAGCACGTGCATTCATGCATATTTTCTACTACTAGGAAAAAGCTCAGGGTTTACGTGTGTAGGTAAGGCGGCTGATGGCTGTGACTCCACGGACTTTTGAGGGTGGCGCAGTACATGGGACGCGACCTGTGAAATGGCGTAGTGTGTGTTTCGAGTGTGTACTTTTGGGGCTTCGGCCCAATGAATAAAAGTGTGTTTGGGTTTAAGACTTTTGGGTTAAGACATTGGACGTATTTGTATTTATTATGTTTAAAAAGTTTTTATTAAATGGGCTTTCCGCTGCTTACGTTGCGAAAATCCGCCAAAGTACGTATTTAGGAAGTAGGGTCATGACAGTGTAGCTCGGGAGTTATCCCTTGATTTCGCCCTGCCAGTTGCTTTGCTAATTGGCCCACCTACTGCTCCAACTTCTTAATCGAGGCGTCTGTGTTCTGGGCACGTATGTCGTTTGCCTCCATGTACTCCTCCATCTTCGTCATTCTACTATCGTGAGCTACGGTGGTATTGTTGAAATTTGTGAGCAGCGTCTTCAGCATGTCCTTCATCTCCTTCATATCTTCGGATCCAGACCTTTCGGGTGCATTATGGTATTGTCGTGGCGCCCCGCTTTGGAAACCGGATGGTCTAGGTTGAAATCCTGGCGGTCCTTGCCTTTGGTGGTTCTGATTTCCATACGCCAAGTTTGGGTGTGCTCAGGGCTGGTAGTTTCGCTGGCCGCCTTAGTAATTCCCCATGTAGTCTACGTGTTCTAGGGGTTGCCCGAGTTGGCATTCGGACGTCTCATGGGCCGCGCCACAAACCCCACACAGTGGTATGTACGATGTATGCTGTGATGGTGCAGTGGTCGTCACGGCGTTCACGGGCTGTGTCTGCCTGACTTTGTGAAGTAGTGCGCCAATCACGGTCTGCAGCTGAGAATTCGTCGCCACGATTTGTTGCTGGAGCGCCTCGAATTTGGCATTCGTGGCCGTCTCCTCGCTCACTCCGAACACGCCCGACGACTTAATCCTCGTGCCTCGATTAAATTCCAAGCATCTGTAGCGCTGAGCTTCACGAGTCCCCCTCCTGCGGCTCCATCTAGCATGTGAACGGTCTGATCGTTGAGCCCCTCATGGAATCGGTTGATCATGGGTGCCTTTGACATCCCGTGTTGCGGGCACTTCTTCAGTAGCGCCTTGTATTGCTCCCACACCTCGTAGATGTTTTCTGATTCCTTCTGATGGAACAGGGAGATCTCTGTCTTCAACCTTAGCACCTTCGATATCGGGAAGTAGTGGCCGATGAATGCGGCTCGCAGCTCCTCCCATGTAGTGATCGAGCGGGATGGTAGCATCTCCAGCCAATCGTTCGCTATCGAGAATGGGAACAACATCAGTTTGATCGCATCGACCCGTGACCCCATTGATCTTAATGGTGTCGGTCACCGTCAGGAAGGCCTTCAGATGCGAGTAAGGATCGTTCGTCTGGATTTCCCTCAAACTGGGCCGTCTGAAAATCATCTGAAGCCAGGAGTGCTTCAGTTCGAAGTTGTTGTTCTCGATCGGCGGAATAACTATCGCCGACTCTGTACCGCCTAGTGCAGCGTTCTTGAGCAGATCTTGTAGTGATTGCTCCTCTTCTGGAACGTTGTGGACAGGTACTCTGTGATCTGCCATCTCTACTAACTCAGGAGGAAGAACTGGTAATAGACACAATGGGCTATCTACTCGAGAGTTTTGGGTCGATTCCTGAGAGCTGTCCTCTGAATAGTTAACTAGCGGTTCCTGAGAGCTGGTGGTCGCTCCTTCGGTATTGTTTGAGTTGCCTTCATAACCTTCGTTCAAAATCTGGGTCTGCTTCAACAATGGGACCCGATGGATGACTTCGGTTCATTCACTGCTGAATCGTACCTTCAATAAGCAAAAACAAAAATTAGCGAAAAAACAGATAAACACGTCAAAGAAACAACAAAAGTAGTAATATTATAGAAAACACAAATAATGCAAATAACGAAAAACTAAGAAAAACGTCAAATAAAGTGGCTAAAGTACCGAACTACGGTGTTCCTAATATCAATCTATTCCCCGGCAACGGCGCCAAAAACTTGATCGACACTTGGTGTGCTAATATAGGGTGCAAGTGCGACAAGTGATAAAATAAAACGATTACGTAGTTACTATCACCAACGTGCGATAGGCAGTGAACTTATCTGTTGTAGTGTAGTAAGGTGAGTAAACAAGTATCGAACACGAGGAATAAACTGATTACTAGTAATGACCTATCGACTCGATATTTAGCCTAAATAAAGTACGCTATTTATACTACGAGCTAACCTAACAGACCAATCCTAACGCAATGAGAGATTTAAAAGAACACGACTTAACTAGTGAGAGTGCTTTCAAATGATAAAGATGTGCTCGGGATTCAAATCCCTCTAGGTACTATCGACTAAGACAATATACTATCTCTCCTACGTGATTAAGACAAAATCGTAGTAATTTCCTACCCACTCCCAAATTTGCTGTCTCCCTAGACGTTCGTGGGGATCTACGATTCAATAATTACTAATGGCGATGATCGGATATTTGATGTCGCCCTATACCCAAATACTATCATCTATGAACAGCCTAATCGTTATTTAGCTGTCGCCCTAAATGATTTTCCAAACATTCACTTTAACACATAGACATATTAAAGGGAAGAAACACTTTCATAGATAGATAGATAATCAGAATACACGAGTCACGAATAATATATTTCTTAAGTACGAATCGCCCTAGCATTCATCTAATCCCAAACACAGAAGGAATTTAGCTACTCATAATTGATGAGAAAACAACGAAAGAAATAAAGAACAAGGGCAGAGGACTAATGATCTTCACTACGGATGGATCTGGGATGGTTGCGTGGCAGAGTCTTCGTTCATCGTTCAATTCGGCATGAATTCGGCGTTGATAGTCTCTTGTGCTCCGGGACGTAATTCCATGTTCTTGACGGCTCTTTTTCGTCTCTTGATGATTAGGGTTTGAGTTCTGATTGGTTACCCCGTCTTTTTCAATCGAAATTGGGCTTTATAGTGAAATTCGACACCTTCACGGCCTGGGACATGGGCTTTCACGGCCGTGACACTGTCGGAACACAAAATGAGCTCACTGCCGTGCGTCACGGCCTCGTGCAGTAGTGTCACGGCCGTGACACTTTCAACAGCCTTGCGACAGTTTTGTATTTCTCTCAGAATGGAGCGGTAAACGATGTCCGAATGACCTGAAATTTTAACCATAGATAGAAGACTCTCCAATCTTGATCTTGACCAAAGGGATTCTCAATCCGAGGTCTGAATTGAGATATATGAATTTTTTAACGCTCTGTTGCTTTGGGTCACGGCCAGGTGCAAGAAGTGTCACGGTCGTGACTGAGTTGAATCTTGGCTTCGCACAATAGTCACGGCTAGTGCATAATGTACGGCCGTGACGTCTTCCTGTCAGCATCGTAACTTGTCCGTTTTCCCTTGTTTTCGCTCTTTTTCGCTCATTTTTGCTCGGTAGACATCCTAAGGCCCTACAATGTGCAAAGAGGTGTGAATAGAGCACATAAATGCATGAAACAATGAAGAATACTCTGTTACGGCCCAAATAACTAGCACAATAAACGTATTAGTAGACGTTTATCAGTACCTTTTCTTCATTTGAAACCTCCTTGAGCTTTCAACAGACTCCCTACGTCTTCGGCGGGATGTTCAAAAGAGAAAAGGAGGTGGAGAAAACGAGACGACAAAGAAAAAGATGACAAAGAAGGTGGAAACGCACACGAGGAATGCTCAACGCATAAAAAGCAGTCCAAAAGAACCTGCACTCCCAATTATTGAGATCTTTTAGAAATCATTAGAAGGTGGCATGGATTTTGCTGTGAACTTATCGTATGCTCGTCAGATGGCTGGAAAGAGGAGCACCACGAAGTGAACTTCTCCAATGACAATCCGGTCTTATATTGGGAAACGAGAAGAGGAGCACGACCTTGGGTTCGAATTCCATAACTGTGAACTTCTTCAAATCGATAATCTCTGAAACCTCTTTAGAGATTAAGAGAAAAGGAGCACGGTATCGGCTCGAGAACAAACAAGAAGAACTTTGCCTTAGATAATCTCTTAGCCTCGCAGAGAAGCGGAGCTTCAGCTTGAGCAAATGTAGACAGATACGAAAAATAAAAAGGATGAAAATGACAAAAGAAGATACAAAACGAGAAATGCCGATGAAGGAGAAAGACTAAAGAAAAGGAAGACGAAGACTCTAAGCCTATTTTCCAAATATTTTCCTTCCCTTCTAAGTCAGAGCCAAATTAAAACCCTTCAAAGTTCCTTTGATTCCAAAACGACGCTCTTTCGCTTAGGTGAAATGATTAAAAGCGCCTCGATCACAAGTAAATTGGCATAAAATTGCGCGTGTCGACTTGAATGATATAAATATAAAACCCCAAGGTAAAAATAATTGAGCGCTAAAGCAAACCTAGCGAGTTGTCGAAACGGGTCATTCTATGAACTTAGCACTTTAGTTTGACGACATGACTTGACAGCATAATATCTTTCAAGTGTCTTGTGAAATTTTAGGCGTGGCGTTGATCGTAGCAAAATAATCTGACCCCATACTATTATTAAGATTAATATTTGTACGAAAATTGTATATAGATAAATGATAATTTTTCTTGAAGTTTTTCTTTTTAATCTTATTTTTCCATATTATGTAAATTAAAAAATATAGAAAAAAGGGAAATGGAAAATTTGCACATTTTGATATGCAATCTGATTTTGCATCTACTCTGAATTGATAACATGCGAATGTTTGTTCTTGCACATACCCTCGCGCAAAATTTTACTTACATGCTTAGGGTACCATGTATCTAGAATAAATTGTTTAATTGCGTGTTTTAATGATTGTTACTTAGATTGGTTTACGTGTTTTCATGATAAATCAATTAAGGTGCATTATTTGAGGGGGAGCATTTACAAAAAATTTATGCCTTGAGCTACAAAAAATTTATGCCTTGAGCTCCAAAATTTTAAGTGTTATAGAAAGTTTCGATCTGATTTTCCTTGTACAACACACTTCAATGAGGAAGACTTCACGAATTTTCACGGTTTGGAGCATACGGCATTGGTATAAAAATTAAGGGGGAGCTTGATTCGAACAAATTGCTTTCAAATTAACTCTAATATTCTCGACATTTTGCTCTAAGTATGGCAGATGTTCGAAATTTTATTATGTATCCAGATGTCACCGTAAATTACAGTGAGTTAATTGCATTACTTTCGTACTTAGGGGGAGCAATTTTGTGTGGTTTTAATTGAAAATAAGGGTCAATCTGAAAACATATGAAAACTTACCATCGAAAAATAGGTTTGGAAATGTAATTTTCGATCCTAAGTTTTTCAAGCGTAAACAGTAATGGGCTTAAAAATGCTAAGTCTCAAAAACGTCTAATCAGCCCACTTAAATGAAGTTAACGTTTGCAGTCGAAAACCTTATCGCACACATAAATCCCAAATTGAAAAACCCTTCATCGCAAAATTAAACAGTTGGAAAATTTTCTCTCGCGAAAAACTTAAAAACACGAAAACAAAATTCCTTCAAATCTTTTATTTTTCAACAGATTTTCGTCTTTTTAAGGTAGATTCGACATACTTTAGGCATTTCCGTGCATTTAAACTCTGTTTGCATCTGCATTGTGTTATTCTTTCGCTCGATTTGCTGTTATATTTCTCGAATATGAATTGTTTGAAAACCCGTATGTCATGTTCAGAAATCTAAGACCTTTACATGCATTTATCTGGTCGATTTCTGTGTTTTATCGTCGTTTAGGTGTTTTCGTTCAGTTTGCGAGTGTAAAATTTTCGATATTCTGTGTTTTAGAGTCAGATTTAAGTCTCGGCTAAAACTGGGTTTTTTAAACATTTAAAGGCGTCGAAAAACTTTCTCGATCGCAAACAGTTTCAATCAAAGTTCAATTTGATTGAGTTACTGTTTGCATCGTAAAAGATTTTCGATTGCTAAAATTTTGACTTAGTCGTTAAGATAGATAACGTAGGTCGAAAATTACTTACAATCGAGAAGTGAAATTTTAATTTTATGCGAGAGAAATATTAACGAGAGGAATAGATAAAATAGGTGCAATTAAATTAAGTTTCTAGCGCAAAACTAACCATCGCAAACAGTACTTTCGATTTCAAATTTGTTTTCGGTCAAAAATTTTTAGCGGCGTTAAAATTAATTTTTCGACGTTAAATTTCTCAATCGTAAAAATTTTGCAGCGAAAACCAACTTTAAAATCGAAAAACTTTTTCGCTCGAAATAAGTCACGACGAAAATTTTATTCAAGCGCGGAAAAATTTCTCGATCGTAAATTAACGCGAAATTCAGTTTTCTCGATCGTAAATTTATACAGAAATTTTTCTCGAGCGTAAAATTTCTCGGCTGCAGTACTGTATATAACTTCAAACACTTAGCGAAATTTTTCTAAGTCCTTTCCACTGTAGCGGACATTAGCGAATATAATTTTCGATCGCAAATTACACGGACAAAATAATTTGAAATTGGCACTTAGGAAATTGATTGAAAATCAAATTTTCGTGCCATAAATATAGCTGAGTGAACAGTGTGTAATGCGATTTTCGACACTTAGTAAATTTTTCGATTGGTCTTTATATGTCTTATATTCCAACTTTGAAATTACACTTTCTGGTACACAATAACTCTACAGATCCTATGTGCAAATTATCTTACAATAACTTTGAAATTACACTTTCTGGTACACTTTCTGGTACACAATAACTCTACATACTACGAATTGATAGACTATTATTGTTTGATAAAATAAATTTTCGACTAAATTTAATTTTTGAACTAATGAGCTTTCTTATTTCTTACTTTTCAGATGGACCGATATCCAGCTTACAACCACATTTACGACCACAATTTATATCTGAAGGTCCAGGACATGAATTTCCAGCTCGACCTGACCACCTTTTGGTGTCCGGACGAGATCGTAGTGTCCATCCTTCAAGGTCACCCCATATGCCATGCATTCACGGTGACTGCCCCAGTTCCGATGGTCTACCTCCAGCAGTTCTGGGGACGCATTCGCAGCCACGTGGAAGATGGAGCTTACTCCTTCACCACATCACTCGGGACGCAGTATATACATGTGGACAAGAACCAATTCGACTTGGCTTTGGACTTGCCCTTTAATGAGAACTACGACCCGCTCCCTTCGGATGCAGTAATGGTGCAAGACTTCATGCAAATGGGATATCAATCGGCGCTCGTCAAACTTTCTCATGTTTAGAGCAACGGCATCCCTCATCCTTGAATGACACTGTTCGGGATCGTCAACAAGTGTCTTTCGCCAAAGCACGCAGGATTTGACAAGGGCAATGGCAACATTCTGCGCATCTTTCATGGAATAAAGTTCTCTAGGAACTAAGACTTCGCTCAGTGAGGCGACCCTTACTTTCTAATCGCTAACTAGCGATAAATCGCGTCGGGTTTAGCAGCAAAAGCCGCGGAGAACCCATTTAAAAAAAAACATTTGTTTATACAAAATGTTTCTACCAACGGGCCGCTGGCCCAAAACACCCTATCACTCGCCCACATGTCGTCATCCATGTACAGCCCCGCCCTCAAAAGCCCATGGAAGCTCCGATAGCCAGCCTCAATCATCAATTACCTACAACACGCAAACACTGAGCTATTGCCCAGTAGGTGAAATAATGCATGCACGTGTGACTCGCTCACTTTCTCTCACCCCCAATTCTCACCAATGCAATGCCACTCACTATCACTCATCACAATCAGGATACACTCACCACCTCACAACGGGCCCCGGGCTTCATACGGTGCACCATCACGCGAAATCACTACCACAATCACGAACACAACCACAACACTATCACAACACTACGGCAGTAGCCTACACCGAGCAGCCTCCCTAAGCCGTATCGGGTCACTCTCTCGTGTCGCCTCTCCTGCCAATGCGGTGCCTACGCTGGTAGCCTACACTAGGTCCCGTAAGGGTACCCAGGTCGCACCCTCCAAGTCGCCTCCTCCCGCATGCGACAGCGTGGCCTACACTAGCTAGCCTACTTGGGGACATCCCAAGTCGCTCCTTTCTAGGTCGCCCGCAGTCTGCCGCATAATGTCCAACGGGCCAATGGCTCACCGTCACAGGCGCTGGTGCACAGCAGATGCCCACACTCACATGACTTCTCTACGGGTCGACAGCCAATATCGGCTACTCACTCACTAGGTACAATACAGTACCACCGTTCCACCACGGTACACTCCGTGAAATGATGTGTAATGCACATGCAGGCATTTGCGTGATAATACATGGGACGTGATGCCACATGAAACGCACGTAGAACACGTAAAACACGTAATTCATCGAAGCACATAGAAGCACAAAAATATCACATTTGTGTTTACGCATTGTAGATGAATATTCCACCTACCTGTCCTCCGATACTGTCGACTAAGGGGTCTGGTGGAATCCCCAAATATCGAGTCTGTCACTCCAAAATTAAGATTTTCGAATTTGGTGGACTTCCTACGTTACTAAATTCTTAGTTATACCTATCATTCTTGGAACTAACATCTAATCCCTCAAAGAAACATACAAATATATAAATATCTATATTAAGTACACGAGAGTTATGAATAAAAACAAGAATCTTTACCTTGTTTACTTCAACTCTTTGTATTTGTTTAAGGGTCTTATACTCGTTGGAAGCTCTCCCTTCGTAGTTCTAATTTTCATTCATTTGTTCTTACCCTTTTCCCAAATGGTAATTTTATCAAATGACCTATAGATATACCCTAATATGTCGAATATGAGTAATGCATGACAAGGTGGTGATGTGTTTTTCCTAAGGTTGAAGTAATCTCAATAATCAAGTTTTTATTTTGAGAGCTTGGGCCCAATTTCGAAAATTAAGCCTAGCCCAACTTATTTCCACTAATATCAGTAATTAGTTATAATTATTTCACATTTTGGGCATTTGGGCTAAAGTTCGAAATTTAATCAATACTAAGCGTAGCCCAATCTTAATCATCCAAATACTATTATTATTTTAGTTTCATCCTTAATTTCCTTTAATAAATATATCTTAGGAATTTTATTCCTAATATTTTTTTCGCTAATTGTCTTGAAATTTCCCATCATAATCCCTCTTTAAAATTTGCGGGTATTACATCATCCCCCATTAAAAGAATTTCGTACCCGAAATTACGCCGAAGCGATTAACTCGGGTAACGATTCCTCCAATTCTCTAATCATTTTATCGATTGTCTATATCCTTTTTAAGGTAGGATTTATATCTACCTTCATCACTAAATTTAAGCGACACATTTAAATGTGTGGCTCATGCTCAATTCCCTAAGGTCTACTAATTTTCTACGTCTAATATCGCCCATCAATTTTCTACTTCCTCTCGGCATAATAATTCCTATTCCCACCACACTACCGCTGCGCACTCTCGGCATACTTATTCCTACAGTCTACAATTAATCACATAGAACAATTAATCACATAGACAGGCACATTATTATAATCACATAATTCCCGTTCCTCATTGTATCGGCTTTGTTCGCCATTAAACTCACTCCTAGTTCGTACCATTTTATCCTACTAACTAAGGCAAATATTATATCACATTAGCACATAGTAGTCAATGCAGAAGCATAGATACTTACAGACGAGGCAACGAAGCTGGACTTCCATGCTTTTGAGCGGCCGTACATGGACAGTCTACAGAATCTATATCCTAAGCTCTGATACCACCTGAGGCGACCCTCACTTTCTAATCGCTAATTAGCGATAAATCGCGTCGGGTTTAGCAGCAAAAGCCGCGGAGAACCCATTTTAAAATAAACATTTGTTTATACAAAATGTTTTTACCAACGGGCCGCTGGCCCAAAACACCCTATCACTCGCCCACAGGTCGTCATCCATGTACAGCCCCGCCCTCAAAAGCCCATGGAAGCTCCGATAGCCAGCCTCGATCATCAATTACCTACAACACGCAAACACTGAGCTATTGCCCAGTAGGTGAAATAATGCATGCACGTGTGACTCGCTCACTTTCTCTCACCCCCAATTCTCACCAATGCAATGCCACTCACTATCACTCATCACAATCGGGATACACTCACCACCTCACAACGGGCCCCGGGCTTCATACGGTGCACCATCACGCGAAATCACTACCACAATCACGAACACAACCACAACACTATCACAACACTACGGCAGTGGCCTACACCGAGCAGCCTCCCTAAGCCGTATCGGGTCACTCTCTCGTGTCGCCTCTCCTGCCAATGCGGTGCCTACGCTGGTAGCCTACACTAGGTCCCGTAAGGGTACCCAGGTCGCACCCTCCAAGTCGCCTCCTCCCGCATGCGACAGCGTGGCCTACACTAGATAGCCTACTTGGGGACATCCCAAGTCGCTCCTTTCTAGGTCGCCCGCAGTCTGCCGCATAATGTCCAACGGGCCAATGGCTCACCGTCACAGGCGCTGGTGCACAGCAGATGCCCACACTCACATGACTTCTCTACGGGTCGACAGCCAATATCGGCTACTCACTCACTAGGTACAATACAGTACCACCGTTCCAACACGGTACACTCCGTGAAATGATGTGTAATGCACATGCAGGCATTTGCGTGATAATACATGGAACGTGATGCCACATGAAACGCACGTAGAACACGTAAAACACATAATTCATCGAATCACATAGAAGCACTAAAATATCACATTTGTGTTTATGCGTTGTAGATGAATATTCCACCTACCTGTCCTCCGATACTGTCGACTAAGGGTTCTGGTGGAATCCCCAAATATCGAGTCTGTCACTCCAAAATTAAGATTTTCGAATTTGGTGGACTTCCTACGTTACTAAATTCTTAGTTATACCTATCATTCTTGGAACTAACATCTAATCCCTCAAAGAAACATACAAATATATAAATATCTATATTAGGTACACGAGAGTTATGAATAAAAACAAGAATCTTTACCTTGCTTACTTCAACTCTTTGTATTTGTTTGAGGGTCTTATACTCGTTGGAAGCTCTCCCTACGTAGTTCTAATTTTCATTCATTTGTTCTTTCCCTTTTCCCAAATGGTAATTTTATCAAATGACCTATAGATATACCCTAATATGTCGAATATGAGTAATGCATGACAAGGTGGTGATGTGTTTTTCCTAAGGTTGAAGTAATCTCAATATCAAGTTTTTATTTTGAGAGCATGGGCCCAAATTCGAAAATTAAGCCTAGCCCAACTTATTTCCACTAATATCATTAATTAGTTATAATTATTTCACATTTTGGGCATTTGGGCTAAAGTTCGAAATTTAATCAATACTAAGCGTAGCCCAATCTTAATCATCCAGATACTATTATTATTTTAGTTTCATCCTAAATTTCCTTTAATAAATATATCTTAGGAATTTTATTCCTAATATTTTCTTCGCTAATTGTCTTGAAATTTCCCATCGTAATCCCTCTTTAAAATTTGCGGGTATTACATCCTCCCCCCTTAAAAGAATTTCGTCCCCGAAATTACGCCGAAGCGATCAACTCGGGTAACGATTCCTCCAATTCTCTAATCATTTTGTCGATTGTCTATATCCTTTTTAAGGTAGGATTTATATCTACCTTCATCACTAAATTTAAGCGACACATTTAAATGTGTGGCTCATGCTCAATTCCCTAAGGTCTACTAATTTTCTGTCTAATATCGCCCATCAATTTTCTACTTCCTCTCGGCATAATAATTCCTATTCCCACCACACTACCGCTGCGCACTCTCGGCATACTTATTCCTACAGTCTACAATTAATCACATAGAACAATTAATCACATAGACAGGCACATTATTATAATCACATAATTCCCGTTCCTCATTGTATCGGCTTTGTTCGCCATTAAACTCACTCCTAGTTCGTACCATTTTATCCTACTAACTAAGGCAAATATTATATCACATTAGCACATAGTAGTCAATGCAGAAGCATAGATACTTACAGACGAGGCAACGAAGCTGGACTTCCATGCTTTTGAGCGGCCGTACATGGACAGTCTACAGAATCTATATCCTAAGCTCTGATACCACCTGAGGCGACCCTCACTTTCTAATCGCTAATTAGCGATAAATCGCGTCGGGTTTAGCAGCAAAAGCCGCGGAGAACCCATTTTAAAATAAACATTTGTTTATACAAAATGTTTCTACAAACGGGCCGCTGGCCCAAAACACCCTATCACTCGCCCAGGTCGTCATCCATGTACAGCCCCGCCCTCAAAAGCCCATGGAAGCTCCGATAGCCAGCCTCAATCACCAATTACCTACAACACGCAAGCACTGAGCTATTGCCCAGTAGGTGAAATAATGCATGCACGTGTGACTCGCTCACTTTCTCTCACCCCCAATTCTCACCAATGCAATGCCACTCACTATCACTCATCACAATCGGGATACACTCACCACCTCACAGCGGGCCCCGGGCTTCATACGGTGCACCATCACGCGAAATCACTACCACAATCACGAACACAACCACAACACTATCACAACACTACGGCAGTGGCCTACACCGAGCAGCCTCCCTAAGCCGTATCGGGTCACTCTCTCGTGTCGCCTCTCCTGCCAATGCGGTGCCTACGCTGGTAGCCTACACTAGGTCCCGTAAGGGTACCCAGGTCGCACCCTCCAAGTCGCCTCCTCCCGCATGCGACAGCGTGGCCTACACTAGCTAGCCTACTTGGGGACATCCCAAGTCGCTCCTTTCTAGGTCGCCCGCAGTCTGCCGCATAATGTCCAACGGGCCAATGGCTCACCGTCACAGGCACTGGTGCACAGCAGATGCCCACACTCACATGACTTCTCTACGGGTCGACAGCCAATATCGGCTACTCACTCACTAGGTACAATACAGTACCACCGTTCCACCACGGTACACTCCGTGAAATGATGTGTAATGCACATGCAGGCATTTGCGTGATAATACATGGAAGGTGATGCCACATGAAACGCACGTAGAACACGTAAAACACATAATTCATCGAAGCACATAGAAGCACAAAAATATCACATTTGTGTTTACGCGTTGTAGATGAATATTCCACCTACCTGTCCTCCGATACTGTCGACTAAGGAGTCTGGTGGAATCCCCAAATATCGAGTCTCTCACTCCAAAATTAAGATTTTCGAATTTGGTAGACTTCCTACGTTACTAAATTCTTAGTTATACCTATCATTCTTGGAACTAACATCTAATCCCTCAAAGAAACATACAAATATATAAATATCTATATTAAGTACACGAGAGTTATGAATAAAAACAAGAATCTTTACCTTGTTTACTTCAACTCTTTGAATTTGTTTGAGGGTCTTATACTCGTTGGAAGCTCTCCCTTCGTAGTTCTAATTTTCATTCATTTGTTCTTTCCCTTTTCCCAAATGGTAATTTTATCAAATGACCTATAGATATACCCTAATATGTCGAATATGAGTAATGCATGACAAGGTGGTGATGTTTTTTTCCTAAGGTTGAAGTAATCTCAATAATCAAGTTTTTATTTTGAGAGCTTGGGCCCAGTTTCGAAAATTAAGCCTAGCCCAACTTATTTCCACTAATATCATTAATTAGTTATAATTATTTCACATTTTGGGCATTTGGGCTAAAGTTCGAAATTTAATCAAAGCGTAGCCCAATCTTAATCATCCAAATACTATTATTATTTTAGTTTCATCCTAAATTTCCTTTAATAAATATATCTTAGGAATTTTATTCCTAATATTTTCTTCGCTAATTGTCTTGAAATTTCCCATCGTAATCCCTCTTTAAAATTTGCGGGTATTACACTCAGATCTGGAATGATCTTGCCGACCAGATCAGACAAAAAGAGAACAATCGATCGAAGAATGTGCCTTATGCCAGGTGGTCTCAGTGCTTATTGCTCAATACATGGAGATGTACGAGAACATTCCTCACCTGCCTCCTGGTGGGAACTACCAGCCGCCCAAGCTCAAGTTCTTCCACAATCCTAGATGGACAGAACTTGATCGACCATCGATGGCAATACCGTTTGAGCTACTCCATCTCGCCGACCCCTCGGGAGACGTGTATAGATTATACTGTTGGGAAAATTATCTGACAGAAGCCATGATTAGAGGGCCTCCGGCAGATTTTGAAGTGAGCCCTCCACACTCACATCAGAGTCCTGAAGCTGAGCTTATTGAGCAAGTGGCTCAGGAACTCGAACTGGAGCCTCCGACTCAAGATGATCCAATGCCAGATCTAGATGCCATGTTGATTGACCAAGTGGCATGTGAGTTGGAACTCGATGCTCCAAATCAAGCTCTCAGGGCTGAAGTGCCCATTATTGTAGGCGTGTTCCAAGGGTCTATTGAGGAGATCCTTCAATAGGAAGCGCAGCCTGAAGCTGAAATGGGGCCCAGCCCACCACCACAGGCTACAATGCCCGAAACAGAGGCTGAGATCTCTATGATCATACCTGAATAGCCTCAAGTGACAGCCCAAGCCCATGAGGGGAACCGACTCCTCACACGGCACCTCCTCAGAAGCCACGGCATCTGACGAGGAAGTTCAATTAGTCAGACGGGTTCCGCTACTTCAGCTCACATCTCATGAGCCCGTTGTCACAGCTGCCACATCCACATCAGACCCGACGCCAGTTATCACTCCAAGTGCTGAGGCCGAAGCCCAGAATGAACTCATTACCGGCCCAGTCCAACCGGTGTCTGATACGCAAGTTCAATCAGAACTTGCAGTAACATCCATAGATGCGAATCTTCTAGATTCAAATCAAGGATTGGATGGAAGTCTCGGACAGTCACAACCCCAAGTGACTACGAGCCAACCTGATGAGATGGTGTTCACTCAGGGGTTGATAACAGGCGACATCAGTCGACCTGGTCCATCTATGGAGGCTCCTTCCACCCCGTTCGTGATGGAAGCTCGCTTACAGGCAGCTCTCTCCTCCGCTCTATCGCAATTTGAGGAACGCTTTATGGAGAGAGTTCACGCTGCTATAGAGATATCCCGATGAGATACCGGGAAAGCACCGATCTCTGAGGCCCAGCCGTCCGAACAAACCTCACAACTTATCCTCATACCCACTCCACCCACACAACCCATCTCATCGCCACTCCCATCCTCACACACAACCTTATAAACCTTGCCACCATACCCATCAGTGACCTCCACTCCATTTAAGTTGCCCGCTTACTGGAGCTGACCACCCGGACGCCTGCAGAAGAAGACCTCTTCAGACGTCTCATAGACCATCCTGACCCGCCTACTCAATCCTGCCGAGGTCAAGGCTCCCGCTCAAAACGTCGACATGACGACCCTGACGACAAGGACCGTCATGAGGGGGAGAAGAGACTTAGGATATCTACGAGCGGTCAAGGACAAAGCTTGGGTACGATGCAGACCAGAACAGGAGCCGCTGATACCTCACGACCCACAACCCGATCACAAACCCAAACAACCACCACTACACACCGCACCACCCAACCTAACCCAAATCGAACCACCAACATTTAGCCTAACGACGGCTCCGCCCACACCACCGACTTTCACAAGCCCCTTGCTTCCGGAAGAAGAAGCAAGTGCTGCAATGCTCGTGGCTTCGGTAGAAAGTCAAGCAAATCCCAGCTCGATCGCTCCAGACCAGTCGGGACCATCAGGAAGTGGAGTCAACCCACACGACTTCCTTGATAAATATATCTTCGAAGGACAGTGGATGACCCACACCATGCCCGATGACATTCAATGATAGAGGCTCAAGGACGTTCCACATTTCCTACAACAAGCTTCGGTCGACTTAGTCCTGATAGGAGATGAAGAACTTCAGGAAGGTGAAGATCATGAGAAAATTCCCCAAAGGCTCCAGAGCTCATTGCTCAACGAGCGGATTCCTCTACAAGACTAATGCCAGGGTCTATTCGGATCGACATGTCGTGGGAGAATATTTGGATTGAGATCACATTCTTGAAGAAGTTCGTGAGCACATATAGAGTTCATCGAACAAAGTCAAGCAGTTGAACGAGTTCGAGCTCAGAGCATCTCTCACTGGGATCAGCAGAAAAGGATGACGTATCTTTGGATGCTAACCCATCTTGGACCAGATGTGAGGCTGAGGATTCCAAAAGGACAATTGAAGAGTCATTTCAAGAGTCTATCCTCGATCTGTCAGCTGCTGAGTGTCTACTGCACAAAAGGCAACCTTCAAACTCCTTTCTATATCATAGAACGGATAGACAGAACTCGAGAGGAGCTAAGCGAGAGAAACCTACCGCACCTCCCTGCCGAGGAGGTGTACCATCTCTACCAGCTGTATGTGGAGAAGTACAAGGGTCCACAAGGCTTTATAGAGAAAGAAGGACTCGACTCTACCGGTTCATGGTGCGTCAAGTCAAATACTTCACCGCGCACGACCTTCAGATGGCTCTGGAGAGCAACATGAAGAAGGTCAACATGACTGCTCCGTTCAACAAATGACTTGAGGTCGAAGGGCTTCCCAACAATCACGTGCACATAAGCTCAGTCCTTGGAATCACCTACCAAAATCCTATTGCTAAGAAGTATAGGTTGATGATAAATTCTGTAATGGGACGCCCAAGGTCATCACGAAGAATATAGAGAAGAGATTGGAAGAAATCAACAGAGAGACCATGCTGAAGCTTCACAGGTTCGTGAGAGAACAGCCGCTTATGATGGAACTTCTAGAAGTCATCGAGGACCGACTAGAGCTGAGAAACAGCATAAGAAACTATGAGCATGCGATGGGCTTGCGCAGGTCGTACTTTGCCAGACGAGGACAGATAGCGCGGAAGGGCAATCAAGCACAAAAGGGGAGAATGTAGAATATACGTTTTAGTTGTGCTTTGATTTCATTAGATGGCCTTGTATTTGGGGCTTTATTTGTATTTGTCCTTAGTTTAGGACTACCTTGTTATTTTGGTATACATACTTTGTACACATTTGAGCTTAATAGAGAATTTTAGTCAATTGATCCGAAAGGCTTGCAAATCTAATTCTAGAGAGGAAAATCAGAATTCATTCTCTCACTACACGAATTCTCTCTCAAGTTCTTCAAAGAGGGTTTTCGATCGAAATCTCATTTTCTATAAGTCTAATCGATTGGCTAGATTTCAAGTCTAGGATCTAGGAGTTGATAATCGAGGACCTAACAAGTGCCTCCTTTGCCAGTAGCTCTTGGAAGCGTGAATGTTCGAAGTTGGAGGTGTCCGACGCCTCAGGTAAACAATTAGTTTTTGAAGGTAATTGTTCTGTGTATTCTACTTTGTGGATACTTGACTCAGGGGCTAGTTCCCACATTTGTGTTTTAAACCGAGGTCTAGAATGAAGTAGGAAACTTCGAGCTGGCCGAGATCTCGATCAACGTAGGTAGTGGACATAGTGTACCAGCTACACACGTGGGATCGAAGACGTTAGTCTTGTCGTCATTACATTGTTTAGAACTTTTTGACGTTTTGGTTTTGCCCAAGGGGCTTAAAAAAATTATCTCGATTCCTGTTTTGAGCAGACTGGCTAAAAGTTTTGATTTATTGATAATGTTTGCCATATTTATTTTAGAAATAAAAACGTTGGAAGTGCGATGTTAATAAATGGTTTATATTATGTCAACTTAAAAGACAATGTAAAAATTGTAAATGCAATCACCAATTCATCGACTGGGTCGAACGATCGATACATCTGGCTGGCACCTATGACTAGATCCGTAGCAGAAGTGAAGATTGAACAGATGGAAAAGAACGGTCTAATTAGCACAGTGCGAACAGGCCAGATTCCTACCTGTCAGTCTTGCATCTTAGGGAAAATGACCAAGTCGCCCTTCACAGGGACTTTCACTAGTACCACAGAAGTGTTGGGTTTAGTCCACACTGAGTTATGCGGAACATTTAAAGTAACGGCCCAAGGTAGTTGTCGCTACTTCGTAACGTTCACGGACGATTGCTCCCGCTAGGGGAATGTCTATTTGATGAGACAAAAGTCTGAAGCTCTTGAAATGTTCAAAGAGTATAAGCATTAGTGGAGTAGCAAATTGGCAAGTTCATTAAAGCCGTTCGATCAGATCGAGGCATCAAATACATGAGCCTTGAGTTTGATGTATTTCTTAGAGAAATGGCATCATCATACAGTTTTCCCCGCCACGCATGCTGCAATTGAATGGCGAGAAATCGAACGCTTTTAGATATGGTTCGGTCGATGATGAGTTATACAGATCTCCCCATTTCGATGTGGGGATATTTCTTATAAACAGACAATGGGCTCTCTAGCTGGTACGAAACCTAATCCCTCTCGAGGATTGTAGAATCTAGTGTCTTTAGGCTGGTTAAGGAAAATCATTTGATCTGTTTGCCCTCTTTTAGTGAGGATGTCCTTTGAACTCTTAATCCTGGCGTACAAATCCCCTCGCTCGCTATTCATTAAGTTGTATTCACAAGTCTTAGTGAGTCGTCGGTCTCGCAATCTTGCAGACCAGTAGTTGATTCACTAACCCTAGCTTTAAGTTTCTCTATATCTTCGTCACGATCCTCGACTCTCATTTCTGAAGCTTCAAGCTTACAATTGAGAGATACTATTTCCCTTAAGCGTACAAGATAAAATTCATCATTATTGTCTAAACGAGCCTTCAATTCTTGTATAGTACTTTCATGATCTATAGATGTATTTTTAGCTTGCTCGTAGACAGATAACTTATTGGTCAAAGCGCTTATTTTCAATTCTGATTCTCCTAAGTTAGCCTCAGAATTATTTAAGCTATTTTCCAGTCCGATGACATTTGCACGTGTCATAGCTAGAATTGTCTGGGTTTTTAGCTAGTTTCTTTTCAATTGACTTTCTTTATAAAGTTTTGGACATTTTTCTTGATGTTCAAAGCTATCACGAACCTATACCTTTGAATTAGGTATAAAAGCCAATGGGCCTTGTTAGGACCCCTAATATCCAACCTAGATCGAATTACGAAGAATCGGATAGTAAATCTAAAGAATTCGAACACTTACGATTGAGATTTACCAACGTTGAGGTTTGACAGAGAAACGACGTTGAAGAACACAAAGGCGCTTGAAATTTTCTCTCTAAAATTTCCAATTCTAATTTTTCGATCCGAAAACCATACTAAGCGCACTCCTAATTTTCTTAGGAGTTCACTTATATATACCACCTCGTGGTATATTTACACAACTAGTCCTATAATATGACTAATTAAGATTCGGTCCAAGACTACTAATTTGCATAGCAAGACTAAGACAACTATATTAATTGAATACAATTAAATAGTTCCAACAATCTCCCCCTTTGTATTCAATTTCAAATATAGCGCGGGTTGTCTTCGTCTTGCAAGTGGAAAGAGCCCTCGAGTCCTCCAAATATCCTCTTTAGAAAATCTTCAAGCTCACCTGGTCTTCTAGGCATCGGCTTTTTCTTCGAATCTTCTTTTGAAGTTCTTCTCCTAAAAGCCGTAAGATGTACGAAGTTCTTGCCGGATTTTGGAAAGTCCGCGTTCCATTTCTCATGTTGAAAGCACACGAAACTCGAAACTCCCCTATTTAGGTCAACCTTGTGTTGAGATCAGGAAGTCCGATGTGAGGTTTGGAGACGTGGACACGGTTGGCAACTTCAATCATTGATGCAGTGGACACGGTTGACAACTTCGGTCCTTGATACAGTGGACACGGTTGACAACTACAGTCCTTGATGATGCTTGAGTCACATGTCGTTCGATCCTCAGTCCTTGCTTCTTCTTCCGGAAGCAAGGGGCTTGAGAAAGTCGAGGAGAGGGCTCGGGGTTTAGCCATCTTTTCCGTTTCGCCAGATTCGTCTTCTCCGAATGGAAGTTGTCTGGTTCGGCCTCGAAGAAGCGTCTCTAGTTCCAGAAGAAGGTAGGCCGTCTCTTTCTTTGATTTTTATTTTTTCAAGTTGTGCCGAGTCTCCTTTGAATGTGACGTTGTGAGAGAGTTCGGCTTCAGAGTGGTACGCACGGCGGAAATTGGTGGGTGGACCGACCGGTTTCAGACTTGTTTTTCATTTGCTAAATCTTCGAGAGCGGAATTAGAAGTGGTGGTTGGAAGATCTTCTTGAAAAGCGTCCACTTCACACACCTGAAATCACTAAAAAGCTCCCCCGAGGATTTAGTCGTTTAAAAAGATTAAAGGAGAGCTCATGATTCTAAAGTACACTCTAAAAGCGTAAACATGAATTATAACAGTTAAAATTACACCCCCTTAAATTCATATTACTCCCCCTCAATTCATGCTCATTAGAAACATATAATGGAGAATTTCAAAGTAATAGAGTAATTTTTCATTCTCCCCCTTAATTCATGTTTTCGACCACTAAGAATCATGACTCCCCCTCAAGTAGTGCCCATATGGTGTTTAACAATTTCAAAAAGATATACATATTCACCAAGATATACATATGAGAATGTAACACATATGACACTAGAAACGCATATAATCATTTCCGCATATGCATGATGTAATACCCGTAAAAAAAAAAAAAAATTAGTACGGGATTTTGTTGTAATTACCAATATATGTTAACGAAAATTTAAAGGGATAAACTAAATAAATTTCGAAACCTTTGATAAGAATAATATATATTTTGGGCCATAATATGACTTAAATGAAATGAACAAAGCCCAAATTTACATATGTTATAGAAGTGAGTTTACGTAAACTCAAAGGAAAAACATTCAGTTAGTCTAGTCAATCCCAAGTTTCGATGAGTTGATATATATCGGATAATCTCCAAGTACAAACACTAAAGAAAGACATAATTCACTCATTTAAACGAAAGAAGGATAAGCAAGTAGGAGAGAAAAGTTCTACCACTTCGAAAACTTTGTGCTCAACGTGAGGTATACAAACTATCATGTTTCCCTTAATTGTTATGTTTTCAACTTATGTCTTAGTAAGAGGTATGATAATTTTAAAAAGGTTTCGAAATAAATGAGTTTAGAAAACCCTAGACCTTAAGTTAAACCACACTAGTACTTACATAATATGAGTTCTAACGAAATCGATGCCCTTTAGATTTTTCTACATTCTTAGGAAGTTACTATTGTATGAGGGTACTGTTCTCTTAATTACAGTGAATTTCTAAGGTAGTTATGGGAATAGAAGAGTTGCTATTTAAGGGTTTTATAGTGATCGAAGTTGGAACAGTTCTTGAGAGTTTGATGTTTCTAGACCGTACTACTTTCTGGAATTAGCATAAGATCTGAAACTGATCCTAGTGATGTATGAATCTAAATTTTAGGACTTTGGTAAGAATTCGGACAATTCCAATTTATAGTAGAATCGGACGAATTGAATTAATGTTTAGGAAGAACGGGCAAATTAGATAGTATAATGAATTATGAAACTATAGTAAAGATCGGGTGAAATAAGAATCGAATGATTTATTGGAGGACTTCGGCGAAATGATAATCGGGCGATTTGAGCATTGACCAATCAAATGAGTAGGTATTGAAAGAAACTCGGCGATTTGAGAATATGATGAATCGAGAGATACATAGGAGCTAAAATCGAACAATGTTGACGAGGAATAATCGGGCGATTTCTACTCAAGTATTTTAATACAATAATTCCTTACACTGTTCAATATATGATCGGGCGATCTATTAAATAAGAAAATTCTCGGCGAAAACAATCAAGGCATTGCATCAAATCGGACGATTTAAGAAGCTAGAAGAGATCGGGCGAAATCGAAAGCCACACATGATTACTCGGCGATTTGAGGAATGCCTTGGAATCGGGCGATTTCACTATAATGTGATTTAGCTATACAATATGTTGATTTATAGGATAAATCGGACGATTTCATGACATGAAATCGGGCGATTTGTCAATCACTCAACAATAGTAAAGGTGATCACAAATCGAGCGATTTCAATTAAATCTCTTACAATTTCGGCTGAACTAGGTAGTCTAACCCTTATTAGAATCGGGTGATGACTAAGTCAATTTCGACGGTTGACTTCGGACATTGACCAGAATAAACATTTTAATTATGAGTATTATTTTGGGAATTTCTAAAGTTACATAAGTTAGTAGTTATACTGATGTGATAATACTTTCATGTCAGAGGCTCGACACATTAGGGATTCACCAGATTACTTGGCTGATTGTATCAGGAGGACAGGTAGGTGGATTATCCATCTACAATGCGTAAACACAAATGTGTATTATGTGCTTTTATGTGATTCGATGACTTTCGTGACTTATGTGATTTATGTGCTTACACGTTTTACATGAATTTCATGCGAATTATGATTTTACATGTTTTACGATTATATGCATAGCATATGCATATCACGATAGATTGAGAGATGGTTTCCACCGTATTGAGACGGTGATGACTCGACGTATTGGAAAGTGGGGTAGATCGAGATGATTTTGATTTTGTTTGAGGTTGGGCTCACATGGCACTTGGCGGGAGACAGACGTGAACGATCTGTCTACTCGGATGTGGTCGATCTGAGGTGCAAAACCGCCTGAGGATACGGGTATATTTACCCATGATATGGATACGGGTCTGACCGCCCATGATACAGGTGTGATTACCTGGAATTGGCGGGAGACAGACGTGAACGATCTGTCTACTCGAATGTGGTCAATTCGAGGTGCAAAACCGCCTGAGGATACGGGTATATTTACCCATGGTACTGATACGGGTCTGACCGCCCATGATACGGGTGTGATCACCCAGGGGATACGGGTGTTTGACACCCATGACGTTGGATACGGGTGGGACTTCGTGGTCACCCATGATATTTATTATATATATGTATATTGGTGCCGAGCCTGACCAGGGCCCTATGTTATATGATATACATGAGATAGGATGTGAGAAAAGAAAGAGTGTGCATTCACATGTGAGATATTGGGATTGGGATAGAGTGCGCACGTGCATACATGCATTTTATTCACCTACTGGGCAAATCGCTCAGTGTTTACGTATTGTAGGTACTGAGTCCGACGCTGATACGCGTCGTGACTGAGGCGGCTGGTGGCGGTGCTCCACGGACTTTTGAGGGCGGGGCGGTACATGGATGAAGACCTGTGGAGCGGCATTAGGGCTTTTTGGTTCTTTTGATATTTTGGGGCTTCGGCCCATGTATAGAGATTACGATGTAGACATATTTTAATAGTAATGTATATTATTTCAGCAAAAAGTTTTTGTTAGACGGGTCTTCCGCGACTTACGTTGCGAAAATCCGCCAATAAACCTAATTAGAAAAGTAGGGTCGTTACAGGTGGTATCAGAGCTTCGGCTTTAGATTCTGAAGACTGTCCATGTACTGCCGCTCAAAAGCCTGGAGAACCAGCCTGGCCTGTAAGTTTTAAGATTTATGTGATTATCAAGTGAACTCCTATAAATAACTTGTTATGTGGAAGTCGTAGAAATTTTATGAATTATAAGATGGTTAGAGGAATCAAGAACTTAGGTTAAATTCGGAATTATGATATGGTTTTGGACGCAGATATATTTTGAGTGTTATAAGTTTTCAGTATCATATGTGAAATGCGTGAGTTACGTGAAAATTATATGAAGTTTACATGGCAATATGACTTATATGATTTTCATATATGTGACCTTGATATATGTTTAATGTAAATCTAGATGTTGTTTCTGTGGCCTTAAGTATTGGGATTAAAGTTTCAAGTTTTAAAAATCATACCAAGTGTATATTAGTATTTAATGGATGTCGTTCTTAATTTTCGGTATAAGAATTATTGTGAAAGTATATATAGGTGAGTGAAGAGTAGTGCATTTTTAGGGTTTGATCAAATAATTTAGCATATGATTATTTTCAGCCATAGAATCGAGTTTGGTATTATATAATTTTAAGTATAATTTTAAGTTCTGGACACTTAGGAGTTGTTGATCTGAAGAGTTTTCGGTAAGGTTAAGTTTGACATGTAGGGTTTGAATTAAGATAGGTATTAGAACTGACCATGAACACATAGTATTTTCCGATAAATGTTTGTGTATTGTTTTCGGCAAGGAATATTTTGAATAGATAAATAAGCTTAAGGAATTTTTCATGGTTTATACATACGTGGGAAAATACAAAGGTTCGACTATGCTCATGGGTATGCTTGTATGTGTATGTAAAGTTTTCTGTGTGTGAATAATGTTTGACATGGAGATGAGTTCGATGTTTGTATGACAATTTGATGGCATGCTGGGATACGTGGGGTAATTTGAGTACTCAAAGGACGTATAAACTTTATATTGTTTTCAATATGTGGGAGTTCAAAATATTAGGGTTCGGGAAAATTTATGTTCGGCAACGGCATGAATTTGGTGTTAGTAATAAAATTTTCGATACAAGCATAGTAAGTTTTCGGTGTCTTTTATGTTGTTTCAATGTTTTCGACTTGATCCCAATGTTTCAGGATGTTAAGTGACAAGGGTTTTCAAACTAGATGAAAGTTTTTGATATAGAACATTTTTCGGGAGACTAAACAACTTTTGATTCTGACTAATTAATCCTTTAAGTTTTATAGTATGAATATTCAGTGACTTTGATTTAGTGTTCGAGTCAAAGAATTTAGTTATGAAAAAAAAAAAAAATTTGGGTAGTAAATATTTTGGGTGGTGAAGTTGGGCTTCAATTTTCAGAAGCTAAGATTTTTGCCGAACTTAATAATTTGTGGGTAGTGACTAAATTTTGGTCCTCGTCCAAATTTAACTGCAAATTAGAGTTTTGACTTTACGTATTATGTTAGAGTAAAACATAATTTTCGGGTAGAGCTGGGATATTTTCAGGAAAATAACTATTTAGGTATAATATTGCATTTTATTCAAATACGCCTAGAGTGCGCAGCGGAATCGTGGTAGAAATGGAATAAGTATGCCTTGAGAACGTAGAAAATAGATGAGTGAGTCTAGTCGTAGAGTAGAACTCGAGTCCCCTACCACAGAATTTCGGGGACGAAATTTCTTTTAAGGGGGGGAGAATGTAATACCCGTAAAAAAAAAAAAAAAAAATTAGTACGGGATTTTGTTGTAATTACCAATATATGTTAACGAAAATTTAAAGCGATAAACTAAATAAATTTCGAAACCTTTGATAAGAATAATATATATTTTGGGCCATAATATGACTTAAATGAAATGAACAAAGCCCAAATTTACATATGTTATAGAAGTGAGTTTACGTAAACTCAAAGGAAAAACATTCAGTTAGTCTAGTCAATCCCAAGTTTCGATGAGTTGATATATATCGGATAATCTCCAAGTACAAACACTAAAGAAAGACATAATTCACTCATTTAAACGAAAGAAGGATAAGCAAGTAGGAGAGAAAAGTTCTACCACTTCGAAAACTTTGTGCTCAACGTGAGGTATACAAACTATCATGTTTCCCTTAATTGTTATGTTTTCAACTTATGTCTTAGTAAGAGGTATGATAATTTTAAAAAGGTTTCGAAATAAATGAGTTTAGAAAACCCTAGACCTTAAGTTAAACCACACTAGTACTTACATAATATGAGTTCTAACGAAATCGATGCCCTTTAGATTTTTCTACATTCTTAGGAAGTTACTATTGTATGAGGGTACTGTTCTCTTAATTACAGTGAATTTCTAAGGTAGTTATGGGAATAGAAGAGTTGCTATTTAAGGGTTTTATAGTGATCGAAGTTGGAACAGTTCTTGAGAGTTTGATGTTTCTAGACCGTACTACTTTCTGGAATTAGCATAAGATCTGAAACTGATCCTAGTGATGTATGAATCTAAATTTTAGGACTTTGGTAAGAATTCGGACAATTCCAATTTATAGTAGAATCGGACGAATTGAATTAATGTTTAGGAAGAACGGGCAAATTAGATAGTATAATGAATTATGAAACTATAGTAAAGATCGGGTGAAATAAGAATCGAATGATTTATTGGAGGACTTCGGCGAAATGATAATCGGGCGATTTGAGCATTGACCAATCAAATGAGTAGGTATTGAAAGAAACTCGGCGATTTGAGAATATGATGAATCGAGAGATACATAGGAGCTAAAATCGAACAATGTTGACGAGGAATAATCGGGCGATTTCTACTCAAGTATTTTAATACAATAATTCCTTACACTGTTCAATATATGATCGGGCGATCTATTAAATAAGAAAATTCTCGGCGAAAACAATCAAGGCATTGCATCAAATCGGACGATTTAAGAAGCTAGAAGAGATCGGGCGAAATCGAAAGCCACACATGATTACTCGGCGATTTGAGGAATGCCTTGGAATCGGGCGATTTCACTATAATGTGATTTAGCTATACAATATGTTGATTTATAGGATAAATCGGACGATTTCATGACATGAAATCGGGCGATTTGTCAATCACTCAACAATAGTAAAGGTGATCACAAATCGAGCGATTTCAATTAAATCTCTTACAATTTCGGCTGAACTAGGTAGTCTAACCCTTATTAGAATCGGGTGATGACTAAGTCAATTTCGACGGTTGACTTCGGACATTGACCAGAATAAACATTTTAATTATGAGTATTATTTTGGGAATTTCTAAAGTTACATAAGTTAGTAGTTATACTGATGTGATAATACTTTCATGTCAGAGGCTCGACACATTAGGGATTCACCAGATTACTTGGCTGATTGTATCAGGAGGACAGGTAGGTGGATTATCCATCTACAATGCGTAAACACAAATGTGTATTATGTGCTTTTATGTGATTCGATGACTTTCGTGACTTATGTGATTTATGTGCTTACACGTTTTACATGAATTTCATGCGAATTATGATTTTACATGTTTTACGATTATATGCATAGCATATGCATATCACGATAGATTGAGAGATGGTTTCCACCGTATTGAGACGGTGATGACTCGACGTATTGGAAAGTGGGGTAGATCGAGATGATTTTGATTTTGTTTGAGGTTGGGCTCACATGGCACTTGGCGGGAGACAGACGTGAACGATCTGTCTACTCGGATGTGGTCGATCTGAGGTGCAAAACCGCCTGAGGATACGGGTATATTTACCCATGATATGGATACGGGTCTGACCGCCCATGATACAGGTGTGATTACCTGGAATTGGCGGGAGACAGACGTGAACGATCTGTCTACTCGAATGTGGTCAATTCGAGGTGCAAAACCGCCTGAGGATACGGGTATATTTACCCATGGTACTGATACGGGTCTGACCGCCCATGATACGGGTGTGATCACCCAGGGGATACGGGTGTTTGACACCCATGACGTTGGATACGGGTGGGACTTCGTGGTCACCCATGATATTTATTATATATATGTATATTGGTGCCGAGCCTGACCAGGGCCCTATGTTATATGATATACATGAGATAGGATGTGAGAAAAGAAAGAGTGTGCATTCACATGTGAGATATTGGGATTGGGATAGAGTGCGCACGTGCATACATGCATTTTATTCACCTACTGGGCAAATCGCTCAGTGTTTACGTATTGTAGGTACTGAGTCCGACGCTGATACGCGTCGTGACTGAGGCGGCTGGTGGCGGTGCTCCACGGACTTTTGAGGGCGGGGCGGTACATGGATGAAGACCTGTGGAGCGGCATTAGGGCTTTTTGGTTCTTTTGATATTTTGGGGCTTCGGCCCATGTATAGAGATTACGATGTAGACATATTTTAATAGTAATGTATATTATTTCAGTAAAAAGTTTTTGTTAGACGGGTCTTCCGCGACTTACGTTGCGAAAATCCGCCAATAAACCTAATTAGAAAAGTAGGGTCGTTACACATGAACTCCTAAGCATGCATATGAAAATTTGCGTAACCATATAAGCAAGAAATATTTCGCTTTTAAACAAGTCTGTGCCAATGCATGTGCAAATGCATTTGAAAATGTGCGAAATGTTTTCATTCATAAGAAAAATGCAAAGTAAAAATAAATGCAAAAATACAAGAAAAAATGCATGAAAAATACAAAAAAAAAATTTGCAAAAAAAATAAAAGTAAAGAAAATTTGAAACAAGACTATACGATTTTTATATTTATTATTATATTTTTTTATTTTTACCTTTTTGTTATTTTGTGTTGGGGTCAGATTACGTCACTTTGATCATGTCCACGCAAATATTTCACATGACACATAGAATAATAATTTGCCGTCAAGTCATGTCGTCAAACTAAAGTCTTAAGTTCATAGAGTGATCCATTTCGACAACTCTCACGAGGTTCGCTCTAGCACTCAATTATTTTGATCATGGGATTTATATACTAGATATATCACTCATGTCAGCACAAGCAAAATTATATCAATTAACCTGCTATCAAGGCGCTTTTAATCATTTCACCGAGCGAGAGACCGTCGATTCGGAATCAAAGGGACTTAGGGATTTAGTATTTTGGTTCTGACTTAGAAGGGAAGGAAAATATTAAGGAATCGTGGGCTAAAGATCTTCTTCCTTTTCTTCGTCGTCCTCTGCACTGGTATTTTCTTTTCCATCCTTAAACGTTTTCATATTATTCTACACTTTCTCAAGCTGAAGCTCCGCTTCTCTACGAGGCTGAAAGATTATCTAAGGCGAAGTTCTTCTTGTTCATTCTCGGGCCGATACCATGCTCCTTTTCTCTTATTCCCTAGAGAGATTTCAGAGATTATCGATTTGAAGAAGTTCATGGTTATGGAATTCGAACCCAAGGCCGTGCTCCTCTTCTCGTTGTCTCGATATAAGACCGGATTATCGTTGAGTTCACTTCTAGGCGCTCCTCTTTCCAGCAGTTCTGACGAGTGTACGAGATTATCGATGGAGAAGTTCACAGCAAGATCCATGCCCTCTTCTTATGATTTCTAGAAGATTTCAATAATTAGGAAGGCAGGTTCTTTTGGACTATTTATTATGCGTTGAGCATTCCTCGTGTGCGTTTTCCACCTCCTTTTGTCATCATTTTCTTCTTTTTCTTTCGTCGCCTTTTTCTCCCCCTCCTTTTCTCGTTTATGCAACCCTCCGAAATTTATGAATTACGGTTGAAGGCTTGATTGGGATACAAATGAAGAACAGGATATCGGAGAAGGCTCAAAAGGGATGACTAGAGGAATAATTTAAGGATGATATTTTGATTTTGGCCAAGTGAGGATTTTTCCTACGTGCCCTAATCATTTTCCTAAGAATCTAACGCAAGGCGAGTATGAGGCCAAGAAATACAAGTTAAGACAAGCATTTGATGTGTGACTCGCTCAAGGATAAATTCCCAAAAAAATAATAAGCAAATAACCAATCATATATCAAGGAAAGATATTTGTGAATAAATCAAAGTAGATTGAGTAATCGTCACTCCCCATTTTTCGTTGTTTTTGTTTAATTTTTTTTTAAAATAATGCATGAAAAAAAAACATTTTATGTGTTTTATATATTTTTGTTGTTATTTATTATTATATATATATATTCTTTTATGCATGAGAATAAAAAGAAAGAAAAAAATGCATGAAGAGTTTTTTTTTTTTTTTATTTTGTTGCTATATGAGTAAAATGCATGATAAATGTTTTGAAAAAAAAAATTGGCACTTAACATTTCAGCTCAGATGCATAATGTACCAAATTGTAATCCCTATGAAAACTAATAGTGACTCATCCTGAAAATTTAGCGCTTAAAAGAAATGTGTAAGGAATTTCGTCACCGAGTTTGTCGCTTAGGTTGGGAATTGTTGTAGTTTCTCTGCCGCTCGCCCTTGATCATGTATGTGGAGCAACTATCATCGAAGTACCATACATGAGGGAAATCTGCAAAACTATCGGGACTTTGGTACCCATTGTCGTATGGGTCCTCCCTTATTAGCAGAAAACGAGTTAGTCGTAAATCGTGTAAAACTAGAGTGTGATCCTAAGTCGCTCGATGATGTAGTCTTACTAATCCACTTTTGATTTGGAATATGTGACTTGATATCTAACTTAGGGATCCATTTTGGCATGATTTTACACGGATATGACAATTCAGCTTTTGAAAAGGTGCTCCAAGAATGTGTATTTTTAAAGATCTTCTCAATACCCAATCGTAACAAATGTTTTTCGGATTTGACATTGACTGGATACTTCATGTAAGAATATGAGCAAATAGAATGATAAGCATGTAAACCAGATCTATCATATTTCCTACATTGAGAATGCACATTTTTCACATAATGATTAGAAGAATTTCGAAAATTATTTTCAAGTCTAGGCTTTTTAAATGAAAAATTAATAGAATCATTTGAAGCACACGATGAAGTTTGTGCGCTAGAACTTGAATAGTTTTCGTGAAGAATTTTCTTTTTGGTGGAAGAGCCACTTTCAAAATTTGTACTTCTAAACTTGATAGGCTTTAACGAACAAGTAGAAGTAACTGTTCTAAAAATTGGAGTATTTGATCTATCGGCACTCAAAGGCTCTTCTTCTTTCTTAACCTGCTTTAAGATTAACTTTTCTTGTGAGGAAGCTTTGAGATTGGATATTTCTAATAAAAGCGCATTCTTTTCTGCTTCAGAATTCTTTCTTTCCGTTTCTAATGTAGAACTTAAATCCGCTATTTTCTTAAGAATAGAAGGTATATCGACGGAAGAAGAATTTTCAGAATGACGAGATTTTGCTTCCTAGGTCTTAGAAGTCGCAAGTAGATTTTCTAAATTTTTAACATGAAAATAGAGCTTCTTACGTTCTTCACTTAAGAAAGCATAGTTATTTTGAGCAGTGCTCTTCTCGGCTTGACAGACGTCTAGACTCTTTCTAAATTCACTAATCTTAGAATTAGATTTATCTATTTCGGCTTCCAGACTAGTGACCTTTTTGCTCTCAACTTCTAGTCTACACTTAAGGAGACCTTTCTCGTCTAAATTCCTAAGTAGACACTTATGGTTGTTGTCTGGCCTGTCCTCAAGTTCCTTCACTATAGAACTATGTTTCTCTAAGGGAATATACTTAGTCTCGCTAATATTGGGGCTCTTAGATAATTCTTCTATTTTGGCACTAGAGCTCCTAAGCTTAGATTCGAGACTAGCTATTTCCTCCTTAGACTTAGTTAATTTGTCCTCTAACTCTCTAGTACTTTTCCGCTCATTTTTCATGTTAGCATATCTAGTTTGTAAGGATTCTAACATGTTAAACAATGTAGAGTTAGGAATTGCTACCTCCGGAGAAGATGTGTCTGCCTCTTCATCGCTCGTTCGCTTCGATGGGTTCGCTTCAGAGGTATCCTCAACTCGAGCCATGAGAGCTAGATGGTTTGATTTATCTTCGTGATAGGCCATCAAGTCGTAGCTCTCCTTTGGTTTAAGGCTAGAATTCTTCTCTTTGTTCTCCGAATTGGATGAGGCCTTAGTCTTTGACACCTGTTTTCTTAGCATTTTTGTAATTAACTTTAATTGTTGTTCGAAGTCTTTCAAATCTTGATCCATTTTAATTTATTTTTATTTTTGTTGGTTGGATATTTTGATCGTTCACGTGTTTTGTGGATTTGAATTTATTAATATTGATTAAAATATTTGGCTTTTAAACTTTCAGTTTCGAAAAGGTTTTTTGTTTAATAAGGTTTGATTAAAAAGTTCTTAGAGTAATACCATCTATAATGTGCCAATTGAAGGTTATTGTTTTCGATCGAAAAAAATTTTCGAGTAAAAGTTGTTTTTCGAGTGAATACGTGAAGCACTGTTTTCGATTGTTAAAGTTTTCGACAAGGTACTGTTTCTAGAAAATAGTTTTGAATTTCAAACAGTTATGTATAGATTTACGATCGTAAAAGTTTTGCGATTTGATAAAACGTCGTCGCTTTGAGATTTTAATATTTAAACCTTTAAAATCAAATTTTTCGATCGCTAAAAGTTTTGCGGGCGAAAAATAAGTTTTGCGACGACAAACCTGTGAAAGCAACTAAACAAAATTTTGCGATCATAAAATCAAGTAAAAGAGTGAGAATTCAATAAAATTGAAAGTTCTGGGGTTAAATTAAAAATTTAGGACTAGATCAGAACCTAGTATTGCCTGTTCTCCACCCTCATCCCAATGAATTGGAGATTTACATTTGCGTCCGTACAATGCTTCGTATGGAGCCATGCTAATCGTTGCATGGAAGCTGTTGTTTTATGAGAATTCGATCAACGAAAGGTATCGGCTCCAATTTCCTTTGAAGTCGAGCACGCAGACTCTCATCATGTCCTCCAATGTCTGAATAGTTCGCTCGGACTGCCCGTCTGTCTGAGGATGATAGGCAGTGTTGAATGATAATTTGGTTCCTATGGCATTTTGTAAGCTCATCCAGAACTTAGATAGAAACCTCGAATCTCTATCAGAAATGATTGAGATTGGAACTCCTTGAAGTCGTACAATCTCTTGAATATACAGTTCTGCGTATCGTTCAATTGAAAATGTTGAACTGATCGGTAGAAAGTGTTGGGAAACCCTGGGTGACCCGAGGCCTTGCCCCGGACGCAGCGGAATTTAAAATTTTTCAGGGTTCCCCATACGGTTTCCCTAGGATACTCGGTTAAATAAAGAAAACTGCATGATCGACACGTATAAAGGAATAAGGATCTTACCCTTGTAGCGAAGATCCTTAGCTCCCGTAGCTCACGAACTGTGCCGAAGAGAGTCACGCCGACCCCGTGACGTGCCGTAAACCTACACCACCCCAAGGATGGCTAGAGATGGTGTGGAGTATTTTATAGATATGTTTAGATGTGTATGTGATTTCTAAAACTCACAAACACTTAGGGTTTTCTCAAGAAGAACCCCAAATGCTCTAGCTTATCTCTAATGTCTCTATGTTTAGTGTGAGAAAGCTTATGAACTTGTTATGGACGAAAATCCCAAGTCTATAACTGTAAAACCAAGTTTTAAATCATGAAATAGACTTTAGATTTGTTTAAATGAGATCATGTCCTACATGACTCATTTTTGTTTGATTCTCTTGTTATTTTATCATCTAATGACTAGATATTGTCCCACAAATCATAACAAAAGAACAAAGAACGAAATTGGATTTGATTTGGATCAAATTTGACCAAAAAACTGTCGGTCACGGCCTCTGACATGACCTGTCACGGTCGTGACACATCATTGGACGACTTCTGCCGCTCGTCACGGCCTCAATCACGGCCGTGACCATCTTCTGGAGGCTGTCACGGCCTGGGAATGAAGTGTCACGGGCGTGACACTGTCGGGCACAATTTTTGCTCGCCACTGCCGGTCGTTACGGCCACGTGCAAGGCTGTCACGGCCGTGACGTCCCTGACAGCTTTGCGGCAGTTTCATATTTCGATCCAATCGAGGGGTAAACGATATCCGATTGATCTGAAATTTTAACCATAGTTAAAAGACTCACCAGTCTTGATTCTGACAAAAGGGATTCTCAATGCGAGGTCTAGATTGTGAGATATGAATTTTTGAAGCTACTGCTACTTTGCAGAGGCACTTCATGACCGTGACAAGCCTTGCTTGTCATTGTGAACCCTATCTACGCTTCATTCTTCACCTTTTCCGTTCCATATATTTCCGTCCATGCAAATATAGTTTCTAAAACATATATTTAACATTTTTATTAACGTCTCTAAGATCGTTAAATCATTTTACATCTCATATTAGTTAGGCACTATCACAGTGATCATTTTTAAGCCCGACTCTCTTGGTTCGTCTCAACCCGGCAAGGGAGGAATCCAAGAATTTGGTAAGCGCCTAGCCAATCCCGCGGTACCAAATATATCCCGTGTTGAGTACGATCTTCGATCTACGAACCGACTATAGATTATAGTCGTACATATAGACCCTTCACAAATGTCCATCGAGTGAGAGTCATGGTTACGTCAAACTCACTAGACTCGACTCTATGACTAATTCGTGACTGGCGAAATTACTAAACAGCTCTCCACGTCCCACATGAGTCAGTTTATTGCTTCGGCCGAAGACTTCGTAATTTCCCGTCCCCGAATATGCATAGGACACATGTCTCGGTTACTAACGAGATAGTGAATCCCTAACGTTAGTCTAAGCACGGCAGTTACCCTTTGTTGTCAAGACCGCATGTCGCCGCCGACCCATGTTCGTCCCCGAACAAGGTGGGCCTAGCAAACTAGTGACATGTCAAGACCCCAAAGTCAACTCCGTCAAAAACCCTTTGGTCTAAGGTCCACGCACACTACTATAGTCAATCGATCGATCATTGACGCTACTCAGAGTAACGATAAGGCCCATGTGATCGTCGATTGCGAGTCGTGTCCAAGTACAAGTCAATTCCCTAATTCAACTTATACCAACGTTACGACCTCCCGCTTCCCAAGCGAATAGTTGGCACAACCATATAAGAGTCGTTAACAAATAAGTCGTAATTGACGCTCAGTCACCCTACTAAGGTCTAAGACTTATGGACTAATTTAATATCGGAGAATAATAACTCACCGGTGCCCCTCTCTCATCCCATGAGAATCGGTGACTAAACTCACGATATATGGGATTTATTTATTTACCGTCTCACCAGATGCCTAGTAAGACTTTATAGGTAAATAAATAATATGCCTTTTTAAAGAATAAATAATAAAGTATAAATTCCCTTAATACGTATAAGAATACATTATTCAAATACATAACGAATAATACATCGATTATTAAATGCATGCCCTATTCATTACATCCTCGAATGGCATTTCCGAGGGCACATCCCCAACAATCTCCCACTTGCACTCAATGCCATGCGCTATGATATCGTAACCCCATTTTATGGAGGTGTCGATTAAGCACTGCCTGTGAGAGAGGCTTGGTGAACGGGTCCGCCACGTTATCCGCGGTGGCTATTTTCTGCACAGCTATGTAGCCATTCTCAACGAACCCACGCAGCACGTGGTACTTTCTTTCTATGTGTTTGGACTTTGAGTGAGACCTAGGTTCCTTGGCTTGTGCTACTGCCCCACTATTATCGCACCACAATGGTAGCGGGCGGTCCACTATGCCTGGAACAACTTGGAGTTCTTCTAAGAACTTCCTCATCCAAATACATTCCTTTGCTGCCTCGGAGGCTGCAATATACTCCGCCTCAGTGGTGGAATCGGCAGTAGTGCTTTGCTTAGAACTTTTCCAGAGCGTATAGACGAAACCAGAAGTGGATTTTCGGTCATCCACGTCTGACTGGAAATCCGAATCAGTATAACCGTCCACCTCTAATTCACCGTTTCCATAAATCAGTACCATATCTTTAGTCCGTCTAAGGTACTTAGAGATATTATTTACTGCATTCCAATGTTCCTTACCAGGATTCGACTGGTACCGACTTACTATGCTCAAAGCATACGCAATGTCAGGTCGCGTACATAGCATCGCATACATTAGGCTACCTATTGCTGATGCATAAGGGATTTCACTCATTTCCTTCCTTGCTTCCTCACTTTGAGGACACATGGATTTCGAGAGATGAATCCCATGTCGCATTGGCAAGAACCCTTTCTTAGATTCATCCATACGAAACCGTTTCAGGATCTTTTCTAAGTAAAGGGCCTGAGATAAACCTATCATTCGATTCGCTCGATCTCTAAAAAGCCGAATTCCAAGAATATAGGTTGCTTCTCCCAGGTCTTTCATGGAGAACTCGGTCGAAAGCCAAGCTTTCACCTCCGAAAGCATTCCGATATCGTTTCCCATCAAAAGGATGTCATCCACGTACAATACGAGGAACGATATCTTACTCCCACTGACCTTCTTGTAAACGCAAGGCTCATCTTCATTCTTTAAGAATCCGTAGTTCCTAACTACTTCATCAAATCGAAGATTCCAGCTCCTAGACGCTTGCTTAAGTCCATAAATAGACCTGTTAAGCTTGCACACTTTGTGAACATCTGCTTGCGATATAAAACCCTTGGGCTGCTCCATATAGATTTCCTCCTGGAGGAATCCATTTAGGAAAGCGGTTTTCACATCCATCTGCCAGATCTCATAATCATAGTATGCTGCTATAGCAAGCAGAATGCGGATAGACTTAATCATTGCAACAGGTGAAAAGGTTTCCTCATAATCGATGCCCTCTTTTTGATTATACGCTTTCGCTACTAGCCTAGCTTTGTAGGTTTCAACCTGCCCATCAGATCCAATCTTTCTCTTGTAGATCCATTTACACCCTATAGGTCTAAACCCTTCGGGCAGATCTACTAGAGTCCATACTTGGTTGGTATGCATCGAGTCCATCTCTGCTTTCATAGCTTCGACCCATTTCTTAGAGTCGACATCCATCATTGCTTGGTCAAAGGTAGTAGGGTCGTCACCAACAATCCCTTGAGTCGCAGCACCCCCGTGCTCGACATGTACCATACCATATCTCTCAGTCATGCGAGATATTCTACCCGACCTGCGCAATTCTGGGCGCGTCTCGGACTGCTCATCTGTACCCTCAGGCACTGATGTCTCTGGAAGCGTTTCATCTAACTCTCCAAGAGTCACTTCTCTGCCAGCTCCACCTTCTCGAACGAACTGTTCCTCGAGAAAATGAGCGTGAATAGCTACGACGATCCTTTGATCATCATGGAAGTAAAAATAATATCCCATGCTATCATCGGGATATCCGACGAAACATCCTTTCATGGACCTAGATTCGAGTTTGTCTGCTAATAGCTTTTTCACATAGGCGGGGCATCCCCAAACCCTTAAGTGATTCAAGCTGGGCTTCTTACCATTCCAAATTTCGTAAGGTACCCTATCTACAGACTTCGAAGGGGTTCTGTTCATAACATAAACTGCAGTTTGCAAAGCATATCCCCATAACGGTATGGGAAGATCTGTATAGCTTAGCATAGATCGAACTTTATCGAATAATATCCGATTTCTGCGTTCGGCAACACCATTCAGTTGTGGTGTCCCGGGCGGTGTAAACTGCGAAATAATTCCATTTTCTTTCAAGAAATCATCGAACTCGAGACTCATATACTCGCCGCCTCGATCTGATCGTACGACTCTAATTTGTCTCCCAGTTTGATTTTCCACTAAAGTCTTGAATTCCTTGAACTTTTCAAGCGTTTCAGACTTGTTCTTCAACAGATACATCAAGCCGTAGCGAGAGTGATCATCTGTGAAAGTCACGAAATAATGGAAATTACCTCGGGCCCTACACTAAACGGTCCACAAACGTCTGTATGGATCAAATCCAAAAGATTAGTGGCTCTTTGAAAAGTCCCTGTAAAAGGAGACTTAGTCATTTTGCCTAGGATACAAGACTCGCACGTTGGATAGGAATCTGATTCCGTAGGCTTAATAATGCCGTGTTTCTCCAACTCTTGAATCTTTCGAACTCCGGCATAACCAAGTCTAAGATGCCACAAATACTTTTTATTTAACTCTAAGTTACGTTTGTCGGTAACTGTATTCGCATGTTCCTGGACGTTAACGTAATATAAACCATTTATTAACGTTGCATTTCCGACGCATTTATTTCCAAAATAAATATCACAAATATTATTATTGAACCGAAATTCATAACCATTCTTACTCAAAGCAGGAATAGAAATAATATTTTTCAGCCCCTTGGGCAATACAAGTACATCGGATAAATATAATACATGTCCAGAACTTAATACAAGAGTCTTCAATCCAACATGACTAGCAGGTACACTATGTCCGCTACCAACGTTGATCAAGACTTCTTGTTCCACCAGCTTTCTACTTCGTTCCAGACCCTGGTTCAAAACACAAATGTGAGCACTAGCTCCCGAGTCAAGAATCCACGAAGTGGAAAATACAGTAAATGAACAATAAGTTTCCAAAACTTTACCTGATGCACCAGAAGCTCGAAGCTTGGGGCAGTCCCTTTTGCAATTGCCCAGCTCTTGGCAGTGAAGACACCTATCAGTCGCCTTCGGAACTTTAGGCACGTTCATTTTTGCTTTGCCCTTTTTCTTAATCCCTACTTTTGTCTTATTAGGCTTGGGCTTGGGCTTGTTCGACTTAGATCTCTTAGACCTTGTAGTCGCAACAAGGGCAACCTCTTTTCCCTTTCCTTTCTTTAGCTCACGCTGAGTCTGAACCAGCGTGTTCATGAGTTCAGTAAGGGAAAATCGTCTATCGCTCAGATTATAGTTTATAATAAACTGAGCAAATGAAGCTGGGAGTGACTGAAGGATCAGGTCAATCTGAAGCTCGTTTTGAATGGGACAACCGAGAGAAGCCAGTTCCTCGATGTACCCAATGAGCTTACGCACATGTGCCACAACATCTGCGCCCTCAGGCATCTTGGTATGAAAGAGATTGTCGGCAGCACGGTATCGAGACGATCTCGACTGCTCGCCATACAACTCCTTCAGATGAATCAATATCTCACGCATTTGCATACACTCATGCTGGCGCTGCAGATATTATTCATCCCAGCTAACATATAAGCCTTGACACGGGCACTATCAGCCATCCATTTGGCATAATATTCCTTGTCAGCATCACTCGCACCCTCTTGGGGTTCGAGTGGTATGGGTCCCTCAAGGACATACTCTAGGCGTTCCAGAGTGAGGACTATCCTCAAGTTACGGAGCCAGTCCGCAAGGTTTGGACCCTCCAAACGATTTTGCGTGATCAGTAAATTGAATGGTGACGTCATTTTGTATACAAACTAGAAAGAAAACAATCTGCAGAAAATAAAGCATTGAAGGGGTCAACGTATTATTCTACAAGCACAAATAAGGACTTCTACAATTTGGCTTGACTCCCACTATTTCTCTCAAAATCTCATTCTCCCGATAGAGATTTCAGAAACCTCGTTGATGGTTTCATAGTGGAGTTGATTTCCCCGCTCCGCAGAAATGAGCCTCAACCTAACAGTTTGTCGGCCCATTACACGGACGGCGCCGTGTCCCACACGAACTCATAAATGACCTCATGTCTCACACGAGTCCATCTCATGAGTGTTTCAACAACTTTGTCTCCGATCAGGAACCCTCACCCTAACAGGAATAATTGGGAAATAACCGTCTAAGTGTGACCTATCAACGTCTGGCTCAATCCTAACATTTAGAAATTCCCGCCTGTAGGATAACTCTTTATAAGGTGTGAATATGTTTCGGAGAGCGGCATTTAGACAGTCACCCAAAATATCCACGTCAAGAGTAAAATGTTGGGCGCCGATAACTCGGAACAAACCGCACATACACTCAAGTCGTTTCAATAATGTGCTTAACTCCATTGTCTTAACGCACCCGGACCAACTACGACAAGAGCGAGATGATTGGTGCCGATAACTCGGAACAAACCGCACACGACACTCAAGCCGCAATGATTTCGAGCTTGATAGAAGACAGGAACCCTGTCCCTTTACCCACTTAGTATTTAGTCCAACCGGGAGAATATGTCTCACACACTTAAGCACTTAAACACGCACTAACTTCAAACAAACATGCTAGTATACGCGGTAAACCTAGTTCGCCTATAATACCATCTGCGTGGACTATTTATACTCTACTACATTTATTTTTATAAAATTACATCTCCTCTCTTCAGCTTCGCACTATGTTCTCGAACGACCTCCAAGTCTTCGAACGGCCTTCTCGTGGACCCGTGTCGTACTCGTACGGCCATCGTACAAAAATTAATTTTTCTAAATATTAACTAAAATACAAAACGGGGGGATCAGCTGTCCCAGACAACCCGTATATTAACAAATAAAATACAAACCGGAGGGAACCTTGTCACCCTTAACATATCACCCGGAAATAGAGCCTAAGTCCACGCCGACGTCTTAATACGTGTCATACAAACATGCATACAACATAAACACGTTCACGACAACAAAACGCTCAAAGAAACCGAAACGAAATTTGGGCTAGTCCTAGACTTACGGACCCACAAGTTACGAACCGTGACGAGACTCCCACGAGGGTTTTCTCTCCACGTTGCTACGCTACGTCGGAAAGCTCGCAACTAAGCGACCTCCGACCAAGCGAGCGCTCGGTTTACAAACTCGAACTAAGTAAAACTCATGCTTTGACGCTTGAGCAACTTAGTGACTTGTACAACCGAGTTCGTTTCGGACTCGTTTATGTCGTTTCTTATAACCGAGCCTGTGTCTCTGATACCACTGTTGGGAAACCCTGGGTGACCCGAGGCCTTGCCCCGGACGCAGCGGAATTTAAAATTTTTCAGGGTTCCCCATACGGGTTCCCTAGGATACTCGGTTAAATAAAGAAAATTGCATGATCGACACGTATAAAGGAATAAGGATCTTACCCTTGTAGCGAAGATCCTTAGCTCCCGTAGCTAACAAATTGTGCCGAAGAGAGTCACGCTGACCCCGTGACGTGCCGTAAACCTACACCACCCCAAGGATGGCTAGAGATGGTGTGGAGTATTTTATAGAGATGTTTAGATGTGTATGTGATTTCTAAAACTCACAAACACTTAGGGTTTTCTCAAGAAGAACCCCAAATGCTCTAGCTTCTCTCTAAAATCTCTATGTTTAGTGTGAGAAAGCTTATGAACTTGTTATGGACGAAAATCCCAAGTCTATAATTGTAAAACCAAGTTTTAAATCATGAAATAGACTTTAGATTTATTTAAATGAGATCATGTCCTACATGACTCATTTTTGTTTGATTCTCTTGTTATTTTATCATCTAATGACTAGATATTGTCCCACAAATCATAACAAAAGAACAAAGAACGAAATTGGATTTGATTTGGATCAAATTTGACCAAAAAAGTGTCGGTCACGGCCTCTGACATGACCTGTTACGGCCGTGACACATCATTGGGCGACTTCTGCCGCTCGTCACGGCCTGGGCATGGAGTGTCACGGCCGTGACACTGTCGGGCACCATTTTTGCTCGCCACTGCCGACGTCACGGCCACGTGCAAGGCTGTCACGGCCGTGACTTCCCTGACAGCTTTGCGGCAGTTTCATATTTCGATCCGATCGAGGGGTAAACGATGTCCGATTGATCTGAAATTTTAATCATAGTTAAAAGACTCACCAGTCTTGATTCTGGCCAAAGGGATTCTCAATCCGAGGTCTAAATTGTGAGATATGAATTTTTGAAACTACTGCTACTTTGCAGAGGGACTTCATGACCGTGACAAGCCTTGCTTGTCATTGTGAACCCTATTTACGCTTCATTCTTCACCTTTTCCGTTCCATAAATTTCCGTCCATGTAAATATAGTTTCTAAAACATATATTTAACATTTTTATTAACGTCTCTAAGATCGTTAAATCATTTTACATCTCATATTAGTTAGGCACTATCACAGTGATCATTTTTAAGCCCGACTCTCTTGGTTCGTCTCAACCCGGCAAGGGAGGAATCCAACAATTTGGTAACCGCCTAGCCAATCCCGCGGTACCAAATAGATCCCGTGTTGAGTATCTTCGATCTACGAACCGACTATAGATTATTGTCGTACGTATAGACCCTTCAGAAATGTCCCGATCGAGTGAGAGTCATGGTTACGTCAAACTCACTAGACTCGACTCTATGACTAATTCGTGACTGGCAAAATTACTAAACTGCTCTCCACGTCCCACATGAGTCAGTTTATTGCTTCGGCCGAAGACTTCGTAATTTCCCGTCCCCGAATATGCATAGGACACATGTCTCGGTTACTAACGAGATAGTGAATCCCTAACGTTAGTCTAAGCACGGCAGTTACCCTTTGTTGTCAAGAGCGTATATCGCTGCCGACCCATGTTCGTCCCCGAACAAGGTGGGCCTAGCAAACTAGTGACATGTCAAGACCCCAAAGTCAACTCCGTCAAAAACCCTTTGGTCTAAGGTCCACGCACACTACTATAGTCAATCGATCGATCATTGACGCTACCCAGAGTAACGATTAGGCCCATGTGATCGTCGATTGCAAGTCGTGTCCAAGTACAAGTCAATTCCCTAATTCAACTTATACCAACGTTACGACCTCCCGCTTCCCAAGCGAATGGTTGGCACAACCATATAAGAGTCGTTAACAAATAAGTCGTAATTGACGCTCAGTCACCCTACTAAGGTCTAAGACTTATGGACTAATTTAATATCGGAGAATAATAACTCACCGGTGCCCCTCTCTCATCCCATGAGAATCGGTGAATAAACTCACGATATATGGGATTTATTTATTTACCGTCTCACCAGATGCCTAGTAAGACTTTATAGGTAAATAAATAATATGCCTTTTTAAAGAATAAATAATAAAGTATAAATTCCCTTAATACGTATAAGAATACATTATTCAAATACATAACGAATAATACATCGATTATTAAATACATGCCCTATTCATTACTGTAACGACCCGTCCCATACCGGGTGTCACTGTAGCATCCGTCCCTACCGGGACCTGTGGGGTTGGGCCCACCACACTCCGGCTGATAGTCTGGCCCCACTGTACCACAATTTAACCTTTCAGCGTGCTTCGTCCTCGCTCACACGCACCCTGGGCAAACTTTCCAGGGGGTCACCCATCCTAAGATTGCTTCAAGTCAAGCACGCTTAACTTCGAAGTTCTTTCGGATGGACTCCCGAAAAGGTAGGTCGACCTTGTTGATATGAGTAGTACTATCAATTCTATTATACGATTCTTAGCCTGACACGCCCATACATTGTCAGTCTCAGGATCCCCTCTCATTCGGGTGTCGGATCGGTTCGTTCATGTACCCTTTCGCCTAGAAGCCTTGCCAGGAGCCGCTCCTTGTCCGTGCACCCTGGCACCGGCGATCACTCCCCGCCCTCTTCGGCCCCGGGCGTCACATGAAATGCTGCTGGTGCGTTAATTACCCCAAAAGGCATAACTAAAAATTCGTAGTGTCCATATCTGGTCCTGAACGCCGTCTTCGGAATGTCTTCTTTTCGAACCTTCAATTGATGATATCCCGATCGTAAATCTATTTTTGAAAACATCGTTGCACCTTGTAGTTGATCAAATAAATCATCAATTCTGGGTAGTGGATATTTATTCTTGATTGTGATCTTGTTCAGCTCCCTGTAGTCGATACATAGTCGCATCGACCCATCTTTTTTCCGCACGAACAAAACTGGCGCTCCCTAAGGAGAAAAACTGGGTTGAATTAATCCTTTCTGTAATAAGTCGTCCAACTGATCCTTTAACTCCTTCAATTCAGTCGGCGCTAATCGATAGGGAGTCTTAGAGATTGGAGCAGATCCTGGTATTAGATCAATCGTAAATTCAATTTCCCGATCCGGTGGTAATCCGGGTAAATCTTCGGGAAAGACATCCGGAAAATCTTGCACCACTGGTACATCTTCTAATTTCGGAGTTGGACGTTCCTCTGATTTCACTGCGAAAACTAGATAAGCTTCACATCCCACCTTGAACAAATGTTGTGCCTTTGCCGCTGAAATTCTAGAAACATTATTTTCTTTGATTGTTCCCACAAAAGTGAAAGGCTTATTTTCTTCTGTGTTAAACTTAACTGTCTTGCGTTTGCAGTCAATAACAGCTCCATGCTTTGACAGCCAGTCCATTCCAAGAATCACCTCATAATCGTTCATTGGAATGACTATTAAATCAACGGATAATTCTCTTCCGTTAATTAACACCGGAGAATTCCGTAAAACCAGATTGGTTCGCATCGCAACTCCGTGTGGAACGGTCACATTATATTCACAATTAGACAGGGTAGGTGTAATCTCGAGTCTCGTCACATATTTAGTGGATGCAAATGAATGCGTAGCTCCTGAATCTACTAAAATGCATGTCGGAAGTTTGTGAATAAGTAGATTACCTGCCACCACGGATGGATTAGCTTTTGCTTCCTCTGCAGTCAATGTATACACACGTGCTGGCACAGTTGGTGGTTTCGCTTGAACCATAGCTTGATTTCCTGGTGTCTTCTCTGAACACGATCTTGCATAATGCCCTGTCTTCCCGCATTTGAAACAGATAGCATTCTGTGAGAAACAGATACCCGAATGATGTCGTCCACATCTTGGGCAAGCTGGCATTGGGCCTGGGGGTCTCCATTGATTAGAATTTTGTTGCTGAGGTGGTCCAGGCCTATTCTGAAAATTTGGCTTCCCACCTTTTGGAAAGAACTGTCTTTTCTGATTACCCCCACTCCACTTTGCTCCTTGCACAAACTTCCGCTTTGCCTCTTGAGCACGAATAATTCTTGTCTCAGCTTGTTCTGCAACCATCGCCCGCTCCGCCACTTGAGCATATGTAGTTCCTTGTAGTCCGGCCATATTAACGTCACGATACAACTCCGGCTTTAGACCTTCAAGGAATCGTTCGACCTTCAGAGCATCAGTACTCACCATATGTGTCGCAAACCTTGACAGTTGTTCAAATTTTCTGATGTATTCCGCCACCGTCATCGCCCCTTGTTTGAGATTTATAAACTCATTCAGACGTTGAGCTCGCACAGGTGCAGTGAAGTATTTATTTCGAAATAATTCCTTGAAACGTTCCCAACTCATGTTAATTGGATTCTCTATCGTCAAAATAGTGTCCCACCAATGCCCTGCACTTCCTCGCAGTAGAAATGCAGCACACAGAACTATCTCATTCTCAGGAATTCTGCTATATTGGAACATACTCTCTAATGTTCTGAGTCAATCTTCAGCAGATGTTGGATCAATAGCATCCTCAAAAGTCGGTGGGTTCAGTTTACGAAATCTTTCACCAACTGCTTCAACCCTATCAGTCTGAGAAATTCCGTTATTCCTTGTCCCCTCAGAGTTTTGCTGCTGAATCAATTCCCGAATCTGTTGAGACTGCTGACGTACTAATTCGGTAAGCTGAAGGATAGCCGAGTCACGATTGTCAGTCGGGTTTACATTTTCGCCTTCATGATTGTTTCCTCCACTGCCTTCTCCTCTAGTTCTAACCATGTTGTCTCTCTTACCCTAACAGTTCCTAAGGCCAATAAATTATGCAATGCAAGAAATTCATAATATCACATAACTTACAATCAAGGCTGTCTTCCGCGCTTTTGAGTGTGTGTACATGGACAGTCTACAGAAACTGCAACCGAAGCTCTGATACCAACCTGTGACGACCCGCCATCTACTACTATTTTATTACTCTAACCTACGTGACTAAATAAAATATAAAATATATTACATATGAAAATACTGATATTTTTTTTTCTTTTTACATAACAAACTCCACACTGCTATTTTACAATGCAAATATTATTCAAATCTTACATACAATAAAAACTTATTTTACAAAAACACACATAATTAAACATAACGCCCGCCTCACAGGTCGCATCCATGTACACACCACCCTCAAAAGTCACCGGAAGTTCCAGAAGGACCAGCCTCATCATCTAAACATTTACGTACCGGATTCGCTACGTCTACAACACATAAAAACATGGGATGAGCTATAAAGCTCAGTAAGTGGAAACATGCATGTATGCACTTGCCAAAATAGCAAAGGCATCCGCGCCAATGCTTTCTAATACTATTCCTGGCACTATAGTTCATACTATGTGCCTTCCCATTACCTAAATAATTTAGGTAAATATATATTCGACGGTTTTACCCCCGTCATGGTGCCTTTGTAGAAGTAGCTATATTCTCAACTATCATATAACTCGCTTTCCACTCGAGTAATACAATGCACGCTCATTCCTCAAAATACTCTATATGATTCGTGCGTGCATATAATCGTAATGCAATAATAATGCAACAATAAATATTCAAACCATCGCATATAACAAATAATTCACATACCACATATTCATCAAATCAATTAGTCACGTAGCAATACACATATAAATCAATTTATGTGTTGTAGGTGAATTCCCACTTACCTGGTATCCTTAGCTTATTGCACAGTTAAATCGCTAACCTTCGAATCCTATTTATAAAAACATATAAAATTATAATTCATTAATTTAGTTACAATTTCATGAAATTAGTTAAATTTGAAAACCCTATTTTCGACTTATAATTTAGAAACCTTAAAATTCCAAATTTAACTTAAATTAGAGAGTTCGACAAACCCCAAATGACCCCTCAAAACAATATTAAAATAATCCAAGACCTTTTAATTATAATATGAAAAGTTACGTGTGATTAGGGTTTTAAAATTCTTGATAATCCTTAAAGTAATTAAAAAAAAAACTAATACATGCTTAAGGTTAATGTCTTTGTCATCTTGAACCCTTACATCTTTTAACTTAACGTAGCATATGCATTGAAGAGAAATTATTAGGTAAATGTCCCTATCCTCTAGATGTTTATACATTAATTAAGGAATAAGTACAAAGTTCTAAAACTTAAAAGTCTAAAATAGAAAACCACTTGAAAGCTAAACTAACAATAATTAAAGGAAAATGTCGGACATAGAACTCGAAATTTTTTTAAAAACTCGAAACAATCGATACCCCACAAAACAAAATGTCGATATCTTTATTTAGTTTCATCTCGACATTTATACAAAAATTCCACATCACCATTCGACATCTTCCATATTCTCTTTCAACATAAAAACTCGAACCACTTCACCTAAGACACACTCGACATCTTCCATCCCTAATCATACTTCTCATTCGACTTTTTCACTCCAAACTAAACCATGTCGACATCTTAACTTAATTCGACATTATGCCTTCGACTTTTTCTTTCAACTCCACAATAAGCTCATGTCGACATCCTCATATCATATATCCCAACTCGATATTTTATGTCGACATTTTATAAATCTCGAAACAACATCACACAACCATCTCGACATTTATATAAATCTCGGCACTATCTCATCTAACACTTCGACATTATGCAAACTCTAATCTTCCCGAATCATAAACACTATTTATTTCTAAACCCTTAAAAATTTTCGATCAAAATCTTATCTTCTCAAGACCACAATTAAAATCATGAAAATCTAAAAAAATACTTAAACCTTAAAACTCTAAATCCATGTAAAACGTAATTTTATGCAACCTTCAAACTAACAAAACCTAAAACATACTTAATCATAATTAAAACATAAAGATTAAAGTAAGAAGTTTATACCTACTCCAAGCTAAATTTCGACTCGTTCAAGCTTTCCTTTCTCCCTCAATTCCTAGCTCACGTTAATTACAAAATGAAGTGCTTATTTTATTCTACCCTTTTCTCTATCTCATCCACTTAAGATTAGTGATAGGTAAATAACAAAATACTTAACCTACTCCTCAACTTTAATCACATATTGGGTTCTATTACATTTCTAAAGTGTTCGACACCTCACTTATAAAAATATAAGGCTTAAATATTCAACCATTTCATTACCATATTATATGATTTTTCTCATTCTCAATCGTGTACTAAGTTCAATGATTAGGATACTTACCAAATGTTAATATTTTATTCTTTATATATTAGTTATTCTTAATAATAAAGTCTCGAGATTTATCCTAAAATGTCAAAATCAATTGCAAACCATATTCCTTACTCCTAACTCTCTAAACCTCAATATCGAAATTATCCAAAAAGAAACCCTAAGTTTTCAAAATTATACTATTTCGAAATTCTCTTTTCAAAATTTCTAAAACTCCATACCTAATTTCCAAATAATGTTAAATATCATATAGTCACCAAATTAAATAAATACTAACTATAAAATCATATAGACACATAATATGCAGGCAAATTTATTGACCAACTTACTCACGGGACCCGGGTATTACATTCTCCCCCCCCCCTTAAAAAGGATTTCGCCCCCGAAATCAAGTTAGTTGAAACAATTCGGGGTAGCGACTTCTCATATCATCTTCACGTTCCCATGTAGCTTCTTCTGTTAACTGATTCTGCCATAACACTTTCACTAACGGAATCTCTTTATTTCGAAGTCTCTTTATTCCATACATCAAAATCTCCACCGGCTTCTCTTCATAACTTAAATCTGGCTTGAGCTGTTGATATAGAAATTCATTTCTCAAAACATGATTTGGGTCAGCGACATATTTTCGCAATGTCGACACATGAAAAACATCATGAACTTGTGCCAATGAGGCTGGTAATTCCAATTGGTAAGCTACTTCACCGACTCTTTTAATTATTCTAAAAGGTCCAATGTATCTTGGGCTCAACTTACCCTTTCGCCCAAACCGTTTCACGCCTTTCATCGGAGATACTTTTAGAAACACCCAGTCATCAACTCCAAATTCTAACGGTCTACGTCTTTGATCTGCATAACTCTTTTGTCGACTTTGAGCCGTTTGCATTCTTTCTCGTATCTTTGCTATTGCCTCGGTCATCTCTTGAACCATGTAAGGTCCTAACATCGCACGTTCACCTATTTCATCCCAATGCATGGGAGATCGACATTTGCGCCCATACAAAGCTTCATAAGGTGCCATCCCAATAGTTGAATGATAACTATTGTTATAAGAAAACTCAATCAACGGCATATATTTACTCCAATTTCCTTTTAAATCCAAAACACATGCTCGCAACATATCTTCCAAAGTTTGAATCGTTCGTTCTGATTGACCATCTGTCTGAGGATGATAAGCCGTACTAAAAGACAATTTAGTCCCCATTGCTTTCTGCAGACTCTTCCAAAAGTTTGATAAGAACCGTGAATCTCGATCCGAAATAATTGATAATGGAATCCCGTGGAGTCGAACAATTTCTTGTATATATAATTCTGCGTATCGCTCCAGAGAAAATATCGAACTTATGGGCAGAAAATGAGCAGACTTAGTCAATCGATCGACTATAACCCAAATAGCATCATAACCTTTTATAGTCTTTGGTAGGCCAACAACGAAATCCATCGTAATATGATCCCACTTCCACTCAGGTATTGGCAAAGGTTGTAATGTCCCTGCCGGTCTTTGATGTTCCGCCTTTATTTGTTGGCATGTTAGACATTGACTTATAAATGTTGCAATGTCTCTTTTCATTCCCGGCCACCAATAATTTATTCGAAGATCTCGATACATTTTTGTAGCTCCTGGATGTACTGAGTATACCGTCGCATGTGCTTCTGTCATTACTATTCTTCGAATCTCCGCATCATCAGGTACATATAGACGGTTCTTGTAATATAAACTTCCGTCTTCTTGCATTTTGAAATCAGTTGAAGTTTGCTTCGTTTGTGCGTCTTTGATTTTTAGATATAACTCATCATTTCCTTGCACCCGTTTGATTTGTTCCAATATCGTACGTTGTAGAGTTAATGCTGCTAACTTTGCTTCGACTTCTCCCAATTGTACTACTTCTACCTCCAATAATTGTAACTCTGCACTTACCGCTTTTCGACTTAATGCATCAGCCACCACATTTGCTTTGCCTGGATGGTAACTAATTACACAATCGTAGTCTTTAACCAGTTCCAACCACCGTCTTTGTCTCATGTTTAATTCCTTCTGAGTGAAGAAATACTTCAGACTCTTGTGGTCCGTGAAAATTCGCATCGTTCCCCATATAAGTAATGCCTCCAAATTTTTAGAGCAAAAACCACTGCAGCTAGCTCCAAGTCATGAGTCGGATAATTCTTTTCATACTCCTTCAATTGCCGAGAGGCATATGCAATTACTTTTCCATGTTGCATTAGTACACATCCTAGACCATTCCTTGATGCATCGCTATAGACTGAAAATCCTCCAGTCCCCGACGGTATTGTAAGAACTGGAGCTGAAGTGAGTCGCTTCTTTAACTCTTGAAAACTTTGCTCGCACTCCTCACTCCAATGGAATGAAATATTCTTCCTTGTTAGCTTCGTCAGTGTTGACGCAATCTTTGAGAAGTCCTTAATAAACTTCCTGTAGTATCCAGCTAAGCCAAGAAAACTCCGTACTTCTGTAACATTGGTTGGTTGAGGCCATAGCTTCAATTTTACAAATTATAATTAAATATATTTACAATTGCATAACGAGACGTGTGCGAGGTAAATGTGTACGAATGTGTAATATTTCAATTATTAAATAAGAGTGTTTTTTTTTTAAATCGGGTCTTCCGCAGCCTACGTTGCGAAAAATCCGCCAAACTAGTTATAGGAAAAGTGGGACGTTACAGGTGGTATCAGAGCACAACCTCTCGCAGTACGGTGCTGGTTCGGGGACGAACCAGGCGGAAGCTGGTGGGCATGTGACGTCCGGGGCCGAAGAGGGCGGGGAGTGATCGCCGGTGCCAGGGTGCACGGACAAGGAGCGGCTCCTGGCAAGGCTTCTAGGCGAAGGGGTACATGAACGAACCGATCCGACACCCGAATGAGAGGGGATCCTGAGACTGACAATGTATGGGCGTGTCAGGCTAAGAATCGTATAATAGAATTGATAGTACTACTCATATCACCAAGGTCGACCTACCTTTTCGGGAGTCCATCCGAAAGAACTTCGAAGTTAAGCGTGCTTGACTTGAAGCAATCATAGGATGGGTGACCCCCTGGGAAGTTTGCCCAGGGTGCGTGTAAGCGAGGACGAAGCACGCTGAAAGGTTAAATGGTGGTACAGTGGGGCCAGACTATCAGTCGGAGTGTGTTGGGCCCAACCCCACAGGTCCCGATAGGGACGGATGCTACAGTGACACCCGGTATGGGACGGGTCGTACCCATTTTAGGATAAATCTCGAGACTTTATTATTAAGAATAACTAATATATAAAGAATAAAATATTAACATTTGGTAAGTATCCTAATCATTGAACTTAGTACACGATTGAGAATGAGAAAAATCATATAATATGGTAATGAAATGGTTGAATATTTAAGCCTTATATTTTTATAAGTGAGGTGTCGAACACTTTAGAAATGTAATAGAACCCAATATGTGATTAAAGTTGAGGAGTAGGTTAAGTATTTTGTTATTTACCTATCACTAATCTTAAGTGGATGAGATAGAGAAAAGGGAAGAATAAAATAAGCACTTCATTTGTAATTAACGTGAGCTAGGAATTGAGGGAGAAAGGAAAGCTTGAACGAGTCGAAATTTAGCTTGGAGTAGGTATAAACTTTTTACTTTAATATTTATGTATTAATTATGATTAAGTATGTTTTAGGTTTTGTTAGTTTGAAGGTTGCATAAAATTACGTTTTACATGGATTTAGAGTTTTAAGGTTTAAGTATTTTTTTAGATTTTCATGATGTTAATTGTGTTCTTGAGAAGATGTACCAGTGGTGCAAGATTTTCCAGATGTCTTTCCCGAAGATTTACCCGGATTACCACCGGATCGGGAAATTGAATTTACGATTGATCTAATACCAGGATCTGCTCCAATCTCTAAGACTCCCTATCGATTAGCGCCGACTGAATTGAAGGAGTTAAAGGATCAGTTGGACGACTTATTACAGAAAGGATTCATTCAACCCAGTTTTTCTCCTTGGGGAGCGCCAGTTTTGTTCGTGCGGAAAAAAGATGGGTCGATGCGACTATGTATCGACCACAGGGAGCTGAACAAGATCACAATCAAGAATAAATATCCACTACCCAGAATTGATGATTTATTTGATCAACTACAAGGTGCAACGATGTTTTCAAAAATAGATTTACGATCGGGATATCATCAATTGAAGGTTCGAAAAGAAGACATTCCGAAGACGGCGTTCAGGACCAGATATGGACACTACGAATTTTTAGTTATGCCTTTTGGGGTAACTAACGCACCAGCAGCATTTCATGTGACGCCCGGGGCCGAAGAGGGCAGGGAGTGATCGCCGGTGCCAGGGTGCACGGACAAGGAGCGGCTCCTGGCAAGGCTTCTAGGCGAAAGGGTACATGAACGAACCGATCCGACACCCGAATGAGAGGGGATCCTGAGACTGACAATGTATGGGCGTGTCAGGCTAAGAATCGTATAATAGAATTGATAGTACTACTCATATCACCAAGGTCGACCTACCTTTTCGGGAGTCCGTCCGAAAGAACTTCGAAGTTAAGCGTGCTTGACTTGAAGCAATCTTAGGATGGGTGACCCCCTGGGAAGTTTGCCCAGGGTGCGTGTGAGCGAGGACGAAGCACGCTGAAAGGTTAAATGGTGGTACAGTGGGGCCAGACTATCAGTCGGAGTGTGGTGGGCCCAACCCCACAGGTCCCGGTAGGGACGGATGCTACAGTGACACCCGGTATGGGACGGGTCGTTACAGGTGGTATCAGAGCACAACCTCTCGCAGTACGGTGCTGGTTCGGGGACGAACCAGGCGGAAGCTGGTGGGCATGTGACGCCCGGGCCGAAGAGGGCGGGGAGTGATCGCCGGTGCCAGGGTGCACGGACAAGGAGCGGCTCCTGGCAAGGCTTCTAGGCGAAAGGGTACATGAACGAACCGATCCGACACCCGAATGAGAGGGGATCCTGAGACTGACAATGTATGGGCGTGTCAGGCTAAGAATCGTATAATAGAATTGATAGTACTACTCATATCACCAAGGTCGACCTACCTTTTCGGGAGTCCATCCGAAAGAACTTCGAAGTTAAGCGTGCTTAACTTGAAGCAATCTTAGGATGGGTAACCCCCTGGGAAGTTTGCCCAGGGTGCGTGTGAGCGAGGACGAAGCACGCTGAAAGGTTAAATGGTGGTACAGTGGGGCCAGACTATCAGTCGGAGTGTGGTGGGCCCAACCCCACAGGTCCCGGTAGGGACGGATGCTACAGTGACACCCGGTATGGGACGGGTCGTTACAGGTGGCTGGAACTTCCGGTGACTTTTGAGGGTGGTGTGTACATGGATGCGACCTGTGAGGCGGGCGTTATGTTTAATTATGTGTGTTTTTGTAAAATAAGTTTTTATTGTATGTAAGATTTGAATAATATTTGCATTGTAAAATAGCAGTGTGGAGTTTGTTATGTAAAAAGAAAAAAAATATCAGTATTTTCATATGTAATATATTTTATATTTTATTTAGTCACGTAGGTTAGAGTAATAAAATAGTAGTAGATGGCGGGTCGTTACAGGTGGTATCAGAGCACAACCTCTCGCAGTACGGTGCTGGTTCGGGGACGAACCAGGCGGAAGCTGGTGGGCATGTGACGCCCGGGGCCGAAGAGGGCGGGGAGTGATCGCCGGTGCCAGGGTGCATGGACAAGGAGCGGCTCCTGGCAAGGCTTCTAGGCGAAGGGGTACATGAACGAACTGATCCGACACCCGAATGAGAGGGGATCCTGAGACTGACAATGTATGGGCATGTCAGGCTAAGAACCGTATAATAGAATTGATAGTACTACTCATATCACCAAGGTCGACCTACCTTTTCGGGAGTCCATCCGAAAGAACTTCGAAGTTAAGCGTGCTTGACTTGAAGCAATCTTAGGATGGGTGACCCTCTGGGAAGTTTGCCCAGGGTGCGTGTGAGCGAGGACGAAGCACGCTGAAAGGTTAAATGGTGGTACAGTGGGGCCAGACTATCAGTCGGAGTGTGGTGGGCCCAACCCCACAGGTCCCGGTAGGGATGGATGCTACAGTGACACCCGGTATGGGACGGGTCGTTACAATTACATCCTCGAATGGCATTTCCGAGGGCACATCCCCAACAATCTCCCACTTGCACTCAATGCCATGCGCTATGATATCATAACCCCATTTTATGGAGGTGTCGATCAAGCACTGCCTGTGAGAGAGGCTTGGTGAACGGGTCCGCCACGTTATCCGCGGTGGCTATTTTCTGCACAGCTATGTAGCCATTCTCAACGAACCCACGCAGCACGTGGTACTTTCTTTCTATGTGTTTGGACTTTGAGTGAGACCTAGGTTCCTTGGCTTGTGCTACTGCCCCACTATTGTCGCACCACAATGGTAGCGGGCGGTCCACTATGCCTGGAACAACTTGGAGTTCTTCTAAGAACTTCCTCATCCAAATACATTCCTTTGCTGCCTCGGAGGCTGCAATATACTCCGCCTCAGTGGTGGAATCGGCAGTAGTGCTTTGCTTAGAACTTTTCCAAGACACTGCTCCACCATTGAGCGTATAGACGAAACCAGAAGTGGATTTTCGGTCATCCACGTCTGACTGGAAATCCGAATCAGTATAACCGTCCACCTCTAATTCACCATTTCCATAAATCAGTACCATATCTTTAGTCCGTCTAAGGTACTTAAAGATATTATTTACTGCATTCCAATGTTCCTTACCAGGATTCGACTAGTACCGACTTACTATGCTCAAAGCATACGCAATGTCAGGTCGCGTACATAGCATCGCATACATTAGGCTACCTATTGCTGATGCATAAGGGATTTCACTCATTTCCTTCCTTGCTTCCTCACTTTGAGGACACATGGATTTCGAGAGATGAATCCCATGTCGCATTGGCAAGAACCCTTTCTTAGATTCATCCATACGAAACCGTTTCAGGATCTTTTCTAAGTAAAGGGCCTGAGATAAACCTATCATTCGAAAGCATTCCGATATCGTTTCCCATCAAAAGGATGTCATCCACGTACAATACGAGGAACGATATCTTACTCCCACTGACCTTCTTGTAAACGCAAGGCTCATCTTCATTCTTTAAGAATCCGTAGTTCCTAACTACTTCATCAAATCGAAGATTCCAGCTCCTAGACGCTTGCTTAAGTCCATAAATAGACCTGTTAAGCTTGCACACTTTGTGAACATCTGCTTGCGATGTAAAACCCTTGGGCAGCTCCATATAGATTTCCTCCTGGAGGAATCCATTTAGGAAAGCGGTTTTCACATCCATCTGCCAGATCTCATAATCATAGTATGCTGCTATAGCAAGCAGAATGCGGATAGACTTAATCATTGCAACAGGTGAAAAGGTTTCCTCATAATCGATGCCCTCTTTTTGATTATACCCTTTCGCTACTAGCCTAGCTTTGTAGGTTTCAACCTGCCCATCAGATCCAATCTTTCTCTTGTAGATCCATTTACACCCTATATGTCTAAAACCTTCGGGCAGATCTACTAGAGTCCATACTTGGTTGGTATGCATCGAGTCCATCTCTGCTTTCATAGCTTCGACCCATTTCTTAGAGTCGACATCCATCATTGCTTGGTCAAAGGTAGCAGGGTCGTCACCAACAATCCCTTCAGTCGCAGCACCCCCGTGCTCGACATGTACCATACCATATCTCTCAGTCATGCGAGATATTCTACCCGACCTGCGCAATTCTGGGCGCGTCTCGGACTGCTCATCTGTGCCCTCAGGCACTGATGTCTCTGGAAGCGTTTCATCTAACTCTCCAAGAGTCACTTCTCTGCCAGCTCCACCTTCTCGAACGAACTGTTCCTCGAGAAAATGAGCGTGAATAGCTACGACGATCCTTTGATCATCATGGAAGTAAAAATAATATCCCATGATATCATCGGGATATCCGATGAAACGTCCTTTCATGGACCTAGATTCGAGTTTGTCTGCTAATAGCTTTTTCACATAGGCGGGGCATCCCCAAACCCTTAAGTGATTCAAGCTGGGCTTCTTACCATTCCAAATTTCGTAAGGTACCCTATCTACAGACTTCGAAGGGGTTCTGTTCAAAACATAAACTGCAGTTTGCAAAGCATATCCCCATAACGATATGGGAAGATCTGTATAGCTTAGCATAGATCGATCGAACTATATCTAATAATGTCCGATTTCTGCGTTCGGCAACACCATTCAGTTGTGGTGTCCCGGGCGGTGTAAACTGCGAAATAATTCCATTTTCTTTCAAGAAATCATCGAACTCGAGACTCATATACTCGCCGCCTCGATCTGATCGTACGACTCTAATTTGTCTCCCAGTTTGATTTTCCACTAAATTCTTGAATTCCTTGAACTTTTCAAGCGTTTCAGACTTGTGCTTCAACAGATACACCAAGCCGTAGCGAGAGTGATCATCTGTGAAAGTCACGAAATAATGGAAATTACCTCGGGCCGCTACACTAAACGGTCCACAAACGTCTGTATGGATCAAATCCAAAAGATTAGTGGCTCTTTGAAAAGTCCCTGTAAAAGGAGACTTAGTCATTTTGCCGAGGATACAAGACTCGCACGTTGGATAGGAATCTGATTCCGTAGGCTTAATAATGCCGTGTTTCTCCAACTCTTGAATCTTTCGAACTCCGGCATGACCAAGTCTAAGATGCCACAAATACTTTTTATTTAACTCTAAGTTACGTTTGTTGGTAACTATATTCGCATGTTCCTGGACGTTAACGTAATATAAACCATTTATTAACGTTGCATTTCCGACGCATTTATTTCCAAAATAAATATCACAAATATTGTGTTCTTAAGGATTTAGGATTTACTGATGATGAACCGAAATTCATAACCATTCTTACTCAAAGCAGGAATAGAAATAATATTTTTCAGCCCCTTGGGCAATACAAGTACATCGAATAAATATAATACATGTCCAGAACTTAATACAAGAGTCTTCGATCCAACATGACTAGCAGGTACACTATGTCCGCTACCAACGTTGATCAAGACTTCTTGTTCCACCAGCTTTCTACTTCGTTCCAGACCCTGGTTCAAAACACAAATGTGAGCACTAGCTCCCGAGTCAAGAATCCACGAAGTAGAAAATACAGTAAATGAACAATAAGTTTCCAAAACTTTACCTGATGCCCCAGAAGCTCGAAGCTTGGGGCAGTCCCTTTTGCAATGGCCCAGCTCTTGGCAGTGAAGACACCTATCAGTCGCCTTCGGAACTTTAGGCACGTTCATTTTTGCTTTGCCGTTTTTCTTAATCCCTCCTTTTGGCTTATTAGGCTTGGGCTTGGGCTTGTTCGACTTAGATTTCTTAGACCTTGTAATCGCAACAAGCGCAACCTCTTTTCCCTTTCCTTTCTTTAGCTCACGCTGAGTCTGAACCAGCGTGTTCATGAGTTCAGGAAGGGAAAATCGTCTATCGCTCAGATTATAGTTTATAATAAACTAAGCAAATGAAGCTGGGAGTGACTGAAGTATCAGGTCAATCTGAAGCTCGTTGTGAATGGGACAACCGAGAGAAGCCAGTTCCTCGATGTACCCAATGAGCTTACGCACATGTGCCGCAACATCTGCGCCCTCAGGCATCTTGGTATGAAAGAGATTGTTGGCAGCACGGTATCGAGACGAACTCGACTGCTCGCCATACAACTCCTTCAGATGAATCAATATCTCACGCATTTGCATACCCTCATGCTGGCGCTGCAGATATTATTCATCCCAGCTAACATATAAGCCTTGACACGGGCACTATCAGCCATCCATTTGGCATAATATTCCTTGTCAGCATCACTCGCACCCTCTTGGGGTTCGAGTGGTATGGGTCCCTCAAGGACATACTCTAGGCGTTCCAGAGTGAGGACTATCCTCAAGTTACGGAGCCAGTCCGCAAGGTTTGGACCCTCCAAACGATTGTGCGTGATCAGTAAATTGAATGGTGACGTCATTTTGTATACAAACTAGAAAGAAACAATCTGCAGAAAATAAAGCATTGAAGGGGTCAACGTATTATTCTACAAGCACAAATAAGGACTTTTACAATTTGGCTTGACTCCCACTATTTTTCTCAAAATCTCATTCTCCCGATAGAGATTTCAGAAACCTCGTTGATGGTTTCATAGTGGAGTTGATTTCCCCGCTCCGCAGAAATGAGCCTCAACCTAACAGTTTGTCGGCCCATTACACGGACGGCGCCGTGTCCCACACGAACTCATAAATGACCTCGTGTCTCACACGAGTCCATCTCATGAGTGTTTAAACAATTTTGTCTCCGATCAGGAACCGTCACCCTAACAGGAATAATTGGAAAATAGCCGTCTAAGGGTGACCTATCAACGTCTGGCTCAATCCTAACATTTAGAAATTCCCGCCTGTAGGATAACTCTTTATAAGGCGTGAATATGTTTCGGAAAGCGGCATTTAGACAGTGTCTCGGCCTGGGCATGAAGTGTCACGGCCGTGACACTGTCGGGCACCATTTGTGCTCGCCACTGCCAGTCGTCACGGCCACGTGCAAGGCTGTCACGGCCGTGACTTCCCTGACAGCTTTGCGGCAGTTTCATATTTCGATCCGATCGAGGGGTAAACGATGTCCGATTGATCTGAAATTTTAACCATAGTTAAAAGACTCACCAGTCTTGATTCTGAAGAAAGGGATTCTCAATCCGAGGTCTAGATTGTGAGATATGACTTTTTGAAGCTACTGCTACTTTGCAGAGGGACTTCATGACCGTGACAAGCCTTGTTTGTCATTGTGAACCCTATTTACGCTTCATTCTTCACCTTTTCCGTTCCATAAATTTCCGTCCATGTAAATATAGTTTCTAAAATATATATTTAACATTTTTATTAACGTCTCTAAGATCGTTAAATCATTTTACATCTCATATTAGTTAGGCACTATCACAGTGATCATTTTTAAGCCCGACTCTCTTGGTTCGTCTCAACCCGGCAAGGGAGGAATCCAAGAATTTGGTAAGCGCCTAGCCAATCCCGCGGTACCAAATAGATCCCGTGTTGAGTACGATCTTCGATCTACGAACCGACTATAGATTATTGTCGTACGCATAGACCCTTCACAAATGTCCCGATCGAGTGAGAGTCATGGTCACGTCAAACTCACTAGACTCGACTCTATGACTAATTCGTGACTGGCGAAATTACTAAACTGTTCTCCACGTCCCACATGAGTAAGTTTATTGCTACGACCGAAGACTTCGTAATTTCCCGTCCCCGAATATGCGTAGGACACATGTCTCGGTTACTAACGAGATAGTGAATCCCTAACGTTAGTATAAGCACGGCAGTTACCCTTTGTTGTCAAGACCGCATGTCGCCGCCGACCCATGTTCGTCCCCGAACAAGGTGGGCCTAGCAAACTAGTGACATGTCAAGACCCCAAAGTCAACTCCGTCAAAAACCCTTTGGTCTAAGGTCCACGCACACTACTATAGTCAATCGATCGATCATTGACGCTACCCAGAGTAACGATAAGGCCCATGTGATCGTCGATTGCGAGTCGTGTCCAAGTACAAGTCAATTCCCTAATTCAACTTATACCAACGTTACGACCTCCCGCTTCCCAAGCGAATGGTTGGCACAACCATATAAGAGTCGTTAACAAATAAGTCATAATTTGACGCTCAGTCACCCTACTAAGGTCTAAGACTTATGGACTAATTTAATATCGGAGAATAATAACTCACCGGTGCCCCTCTCTCATCCCATGAGAATCGGTGACTAAACTCACGATATATGGGATTTATTTTTTACCTTCTCACCAGATGCCTAGTAAGACTTTATAGGTAAATAAATAATATGCCTTTTTACAGAATAAATAATAAAGTATAAATTCCCTTAATACGTATAAGAATACATTATTCAAATACATAACGAATAATACATCGATTATTAAATACATGCCCTATTCATTACATCCTCGAATGGCATTCCGAGGGCACATCCCCAACAGAAAGTGGGCAGACTTGGTCAGTCGATCAACAATGACCCATATAACGTCGTGGCCTTTCACTCTCTTTGGCAAGCCGACGACGAAGTCCATTGTAATGTGATCCCACTTCCATTCAGGTACTGGCAGGGATTGTAAAGTTCCTGCCGGTCGTTGATGTTCTGACTTAATTTGTTGGCATGTCAAACATTGGCTCACAAACGTTGCTATGTCTCTCTTTATTCCTGGCCACCAATAGTTACATCGTAGGTCTCTATACATCTTCATTGCTCCAGGGTAATGGAGTAAACGGTGGTATGGGCTTCCGTCATAACAGTCTTTCGGAGTTCGGCGTCGTTAGGAACGTATAAATGACTTCTGTAGTATAAGCTCCCGTCATCTCGTATGGTGAAGTCTACTGACCTTTGTTCTGGTTGTACTTCTTTGATTTTCAAGTATAATTCGTCATTCTCCTGGGCCTTCGTGATCTGCTCCATCAATGTAGGTCGAAGTGTTAATGCCGCTAGCTTTGTTTCAATCTCGCCCATTGGTATTAGCTACACTTCTAGCCTCTGTAATTCTCTGCTCACAATTTTGCGGCTTAGCGCGTCGGCGACTACGTTTGCCTTCCCTGGGTGGTAGCTAATTACACAGTCGTAATCCTTGACCAACTTGAGCCACCGTCGTTGTCTCATATTAAACCCCTTCTGAGTGAAGAAGTATTTCAGACTCTTATGGTCTGTGAAAATCTCGCATCGCTCGCCGTATAGATAGTGCCTCCGAATTTTAAGCGCGAAGACTACGGCGACGAGTTCTAAGTCGTGCGTCGGATAGTTCTTCTCATATTCTTTGAGCTGGCGTGAGGCATATGCGACTACATTCCCGTTCTGCATTAAACGCATCCTAAACCTTTCTTCGATGCATCGCTATACATGGAAAATCCTTCGGTCCCTGTGGGTATCGTTAGGACTGGGGCCGAGGTGAGTCGTTTCTTCAGTTCTTGAAAGCTCTGCCCGCAAGCATCGTCCCATTGAAATGGAGTGTTCTTCTTTGTGTCAGGGTTGATGTGATCTTCGAAAAATCCTTGATGAATTTCCGGTAGTATCCGGCTAGGCCAAGAAAACTCCGTACTTCATTTACGTTCGTTGGTTGAGGCCAATTATTAATAGCCTCGATTTTGCTGGGGTCAACGGAAATTCCAGCTCCTGAGATCACGTGCCCAAGAAATGCGACTTGATTTAGCCAGAACTCACATTTCTTGAATTTCGCATACAGCTGTTTTTCTCGCAATATTTCTAAGACAATTCTCAGGTGTTGCTCGTGCTCTTCTTTTGTTTTCGAATAGATGAGAATGTCATCGATGAATACGACAAGCTTGTCTAGAAAGGTTTGAATATGCGGTTCATCAAATCCATGAATGCTGCTGGTGCATTAGTCAGTCCGGAAGGCATAACCAGGAATTCAAAATGCCCATAGCGGGTGCTGAAGGCCGTCTTTGGAATATCTTCTTCTCGGAATTTCAGTTGGTGATAACCTGACCTCAGATCGATTTTGGAAAACACAGTTGCTCCTTGTAGCTGGTCGAATAAATCGTCAATTCTGGGGAGAGGGTACTTGTTCTTAATCGTGATCTTGTTTAGCTCCCTATAATCGATGCAGAGTCGCATCGATCCATCTTTCTTCTTAACAAACAAGACGGGTGCTCCCCAGGGCGATATGCTGAATGAATCCCTTTTGTAGTAATTCATCCAGTTGCGCCTTCAACTCTTTCAACTCTGCTGGAGCTAATCAATATGGTCCTTTGGAAATTGGTGCAGCTCCGGGTACTAGGTCAATTGTGAATTGAATCTCACGATCTGGTGGAAGTCCTAGCAAATCTTAAGGGAGTACATCAGGAAATTCTTGTAGTATTGGGACTTCTTGCAACTTCGGACATGATCGTTCTTCTGATGATAGCGCAAAAATTAGGTAGGCTTCACATCCTGTGCTTACCAGGCGTTGTGCCTTCATCGCGGAGATTTTGGGAATTTTGCTCTTACTAGTTCCCGTAAAGGTGAAAGGTTCGGTATCTACTGGATTAAAGGTTACTTTCTTACGGTTACAGTCAATAACTGCTCCGTACTTTGATAGCCAATCCATTCCAAGGATTACTTCATAATCGTTCATTGGAATGACTATCAGATCAACGGTGTTGGTCCGAGATTACACCAACAATGCGACGAAGGACGGATTAAACACGCCAAATGATCTAGATTTGAGAATGGGGCGTGTGGGGCTTGGTGGTGTTCTTGAGGAGACTCTCTCACTCTAAAATTGTTTATTTGATCTTCACACACAAGCACTCCTAACTATGTGTTAGGGTTTTCCTATTTATACCACAAGTTGGTATATAATAGGTGGGCCTCTTGTGAAGGCCCATTACATGAATAACTAAGAACTAACCCAATTAAGAGCTAGCCCAAAGTTTAATAAAGCAAATCAACAAAGATAATACACTGAAATTGAACACTACAAAATATTTCCTAACAATCTCCCCCTTAGTGTTCGATCTTCAGTTCAGCCCGGGATATCTTTGTTGGGCATATTGGAGATCTCGATTCCTAGCAAACTCCCCCTACAAGGGATATCTCCTCTTCTTGCGGAGGCATTGATGGCTCGGCTGGGACTCACTTGTTAAGATTCTCCAATCTTCTTCTTCTTGGCGCCGGATTTGTCGTCTTCGAATGGAAGTTGTCTGGTTCGGCCTCGAAGATGACTCGTCTGGCTCCAGAAGAAGGTAGGCGTGGGGCGTAAAAGATGTGCCAAGGCTCCATTGAAATGTGACTTTCAAGAGCAGGGAGCCCGGTCTTCAGAGTGGTCAGCGCAGTAGTGGCGGAATGTGGTGGGTGAGATGTGCCATGGCTCCTTCGAGTGTTCCATTATGAACATAATAGCCTGACACATAAGAGTGTGCGCGGAGGTAGTGGAAGCCTCCGGCGGTGCGTAGTTGGTGGAGGTGGCGTGGATGATGGTTGCTGCTGATGCTGCTGTACGATCTTCAACTCATTTCTTCTCCTTTACTCCCCCTTGAGACGATCTCCGTCTTCGGGATCGTCACGTCATCCGTGGGACGAGTCTGCCTCTAGTGTTGATGGTGGTGATGATGGTGTGGTGTGGTGTTGAGTGAGGCAATCAAGTGGGATTCTCGGGAGTAGCAGCAATTGGTGTTCCTCCGGGTTCAGTTTTGAACACTGGAGAGACGGAGCAGCATGTGGTGGCGTAGGCGTCGTGGAGTGGTGTCGGTGATGGGACCTTTTCCTTCATAGATCATCGTTGAGCGCGACATGGAATGTGTAAGTTCCTCGCTGATTGCTATGAGTAGGGGCTCCATCACGAACGGGGTAACTAACCAGACGGGGGTCACAAAGACGCTCCGTCGTCACAACATCGAAACATGTGTCCGATGTGCCGCCTGTTTGCACAGGACAAAAAGAACCGGAGAGCCACAAAGGCTTTCCGTACGCACGGACGATGAGACAAGCTCGTATCCGTGGCCCATCGACAGTTGTGGTGAGGGTGGCTGTCGTGGGTCTTCCGCTCTCGGTCACAAGGACGTCATCAAGCGTTCGGGCAAGTTCACGAAGAACTTGCGGTGCGTAAAGAGTGTTTGTGTCCTAGAAATTGGAAAATTTCGGTGGGTGAGGACACTAGACTCAACGTGGGTGGAAGAGGTGCAGTGAGAGGCGGGGCACTGCATGTTCAACATCAACCGTCTCCAAGTGGGGCGGTGATGGCTAACGTGGTTCCTCTTGTGCGAAATGAAACAGCTATCTGCGAAAGGATAGCTGAGTGGTTGGGAGGGGTTAATTGCGCGGTTGGACCAGATGCCGCGACTTCTACTCGGGAAACGAGCGAGTCGTCTCCTGTACCTATGGGCGAGGTCCGGGTTGTGGTGAGATATGACAGAGGAGTGCGATCATGTCGTCGTTGGTTCGCAACTCCTGCAAGCGACTTACGTCATCCTCCCGAGATCGTTGATTGGATCTTTGCGTGGAGGAGGATGTCGCGCGACCTAGACCTAGACTAGAGAGGCTAGGGTAGGATCGTTCCTGGGTTAGGATCAGGGGGGTTTCACTGATCCATGGGAACTGTGGTGGCGTGGCGTGATCGCGTTGAAAGGCGACCACGAGTGATGTCGACGAGGGTGGCCCAAAACTGTTGATCAGACACTTCTGAGACTCGTCAGGTGGTGGTGGTGGTGAGGGCGTAAAGAGGATCACGGTGGCTTAGGACGTCTCCATGTAGCGCACCATGGTGGAATGGATGGCAGTGGGTGGACGGTGGAGTCTGGTACATGAGATCCACATCGCCTAAGCATCGAGATTAGATGGCGCGCCCACTGATGGTTGGTTGAACTCTTGTCAACCCTTCTTTATGGGTCCGGGTTCTGCACGGATTTGTACAGAAGTCATGATGATTGCTCGCTTCTCTGACATCCCTTCATGCACGTGGAGCAACCCGTGTAACGTGCATGATGGGGTTGGTTGCTCGCAGTGCATACCGGTCATGAATGTGGAGCAACCCATGTACCATTCATGCCGGGGGTGGTTGCTCACGTCGTGTACCAGTCATGTATGTGGAGCAACCCGGGTACCATACATGCTGGGTGTGTGAAATTGGCATTTGGAAATTCCGCTCCGAAAAGTTTGGGGGTGACCTAAACTTTTTCTATAATGTGCCAATACCGTCCTAGGTCGATCGTTGGGTACGGTGATCGTTGCCGCGTTTTGGATTTGCCTTCAAAAATTTCACAAAAACGTCGTCTATACCGAAAATTTTGGCCCAGAAAAATTTATTTCGGAAAATTTTAAAAGTGTAAAATAGACAAAGTCCAATGGGCTTAGAAAATTTTTCTCTATCCAATGATATAAATTTTCCTTAGGCTTAGAAATTTTGGTGGTCAAAAACGTTTAAGTGCAATTTTTAAAGAGTGATTTTTGCAAGATTTGAAGCTAAAAATTCGAGTTTGGATCAAGTTTAAAGGTTTGGTGCAAATTTCTCGGGGGGTGCGAAAAAATGGTGTGAAAATGTGCGAATGATGTTGTCCCGAGAAATTTCGTTGTGAGAGTGAGTTGCGAAAATAAGGAAATTTCGCATTCAGAGTAAATTTTCGCATGTACAGTAAAAGTTTCGCATATCAAGAAGATTTTCGCATGTACTGTAAAAGTTTCGCATGTACTGTAAAATTTTCGCATGTAGTGGAAAATTTCTCAGTTTGACTCAGCCTTAGAAAGTTTCGCGGTTTCAAAGTTTCGCGGTTTCAAGAAATTTCGCAACCTGGAAAGATTTCGCGGTTTCAAAAATTTCTCAACTTGGAAAAAAAAAATTTCGCGGTTTCAAAATTTCTCAACCTGGAAAAAATTTCGCGGTTTCAAAATTTCTCAACATGAGAAAAAAAAATTTCGCGGTTTCAAATTTCTCGGCCAGCGAAAGTTCCTCGGCCAGCGAAATTTTCGCATGCAAACTTTCTCGGGTATGAAACTTTCTCGGCCAAGAACAGTACTATTTCATTGCGCGACTTTTACCAGAAAAATGACTCGTTTTCGCTCAAATCTCACTCAAAATCGACGAAACTTGTTCCAAAACATCAGAAAAACATTCCTAAACACATAATCAACCTTTGGGATGTCTAAAAACAACAAAACGAGTTCGAAATCGCCCAAAAACTGAAAGTGACGAAAATAATTTTTCAAGCAATTTTTCACTCAAATCTCGCTCAAAACAAGCAAATCCGGTCGCGTTGGGCTCTGATACCACTTGTTGGTCCGAGATTACACCAACAATGCGACGAAGGACGGATTAAACACGCCAAATGATCTAGATTTGAGAATGGGGCGTGTGGGGCTTGGTGGTGTTCTTGAGGAGACTCTCTCACTCTAAAATTGTTTATTTGATCTTCACACACAAGCACTCCTAACTATGTGTTAGGGTTTTCCTATTTATACCACAAGTTGGTATATAATAGGTGGGCCTCTTGTGAAGGCCCATTACATGAATAACTAAGAACTAACCCAATTAAGAGCTAGCCCAAAGTTTAATAAAGCAAATCAACAAAGATAATACACTGAAATTGAACACTACAAAATATTTCCTAACAAACGGGTAGGGTTCTGTCGTTCATTATTACTGGGCTATCTTGTAAAATCTGGTTGGTTCTGGTAGAGGCACCATGAGGAATGGTAACATTATATTCAAAATTGGATTGGATGGGTGTAACCACGAGTCTCGCCACGTAGTTATTAGATGCAAATGAATGCGTGGCTCCTGAATCAACTAGTATGCATATCGCGGTTGAATGGATAGAAAGGGTACCTCCCACCATGGACGGATTGTTCTCTGCTTCATCAGACGTCAGCGTATATACCCGAGCAGGTACTGTGGGTGGCCTGGAAAAGTGGCCTGTTTTGCCACACTTATAACATGTTGCATTTTGAGAGTAGCAGATGCCCAAATATCGTCGTGTACATTGCGGGCATGGGGGTATGGACATTGGCGGTCGTCCTTGATTAGTATTTGGCCGTGGAGGTGGCACAGGTTTGTTCTGGAAATTGGGCTTGGCATTCTTGGGGAAGAATTGTCTCTTCGGATTGCCTCCACCCTATTTTGGTCCTTGCATAATTTTTTTTTTACTTCATGTGCCCGAATAATCCGGAGTTCAGCTTGCTCCGCCATTAACGCACGTTCAGCTACCTGAGCATAGGTAGCTCCTTGAGATCCGGCCATATTCACATCACGGTATAGCTCTAGTTTCAGACCTTCCATGAAGCCACCACGTGAGCTGCAAATCGAGACAACTGCTCGAACTTTCTGATATACTCTGCCACGGTCATTGGGCTCTGGCATAAATTGATAAATTCGTTCATTCGTTGGGCCCGTACCGGAGCAGTGAAGTATTTGCTCCTAAAAAGCTTCTTAAACCGGTCCCACGTCATGGTGATGGGGTCTTCAAAGGCGAGAATGGTATCCCACCAATATCCTGCACTTCCCCTCAACAAGAAGGCATCATACAAAACTTTCTCATCCTCCAGAATACGGCTGTATTGAAACATGCATTCCAGGGTCCTCAGCCAGTCTTCAGCTGTTGTAGGGTCGACGGCATCCTCGAACGTTGGGGGATTGAGTTTGCGAAATCTCTCCCCAACTATTTCGACCCTTTCAGCCTGAGAGGGTCCACTGTCAGATGGTCCGCCCGTGTTACGTTGATGCATCATTTATTGTATTTGAATTGTTGTCGCACCAACTCCGTGAGTTGGAGAATCACCGTATCTCGATTATCGATAGGAGTTGCGGGTTGCTTGCCCTTATCTGCACCCCCACTTCCTTCCCCTCTTGTTCTACCCATTACATATATGTCCTAATAGTCCCTAAGGCCAATAAATCATGCAATACCATACAATTCATGGAAACATAAAACTTACTAGAAAGGCCGCTTCCGTGCTTTTGAGTGTGTACATGGACGGTCCACAGAACTTATAACCGAAAGCTCTGATACCACTTGTGGCACCCTTGCTTCCACCACCCATTCTTATTACTATTTCATGTGACTGCATGTGATATAAATTAAATCTATATATGAAAATGCGTACAAAATTTTTCCTATATATAAAGGGCACCTTTCTGTACATTACAAAATATTCCTAGGACATAAATACATAGGTGACTGAGCATGCGTGTTTCCAAAAATAATCTATCCGCCCACCACTCAGGTCGCATCCATGTACACACTGCCACCACAAAAGTCCTCCGGAAGCTTCAAGATATGCATCGCCATCCTAAAGATCACGTACCATGAACCTGCAACACGTAAATACGTGGAATGCGCTTATAAAGCTCAGTAAGTGAAAGCTATGCATGCCATGCACGTGCCTAATTAGCATAGGCATCCGCGCCAATGCTTCCTAGACCTTATATTTTTCCTTGCCTTGTCTTGTCATATAGGACCATCGGCTATCTTGCTATGCACCATCATGGAGCTCGAATCCACAAGGAATAAATAAATATATAAGTGACAATACCCACTCATGGGAGGCTAACCCTGTTGCGCCTTTTCTGTCCCAAGGTGGTTTCATATGCCACACGGATGTTTCACACTGGTAGCCTATTCTGAGGTAGTCAACACCAGAGGTACCCTCGGTATCGCTTACTCTCTCAGCTCACATCCTCCAGGTTTCACGTTCAGCCATGAGGGCATTTGCCCTAACATCATGTCTTGCCTTGAACATGTCATGCCTTGACGGTAACGACATACGACATCACCATGGTAGCATAGAAGAGTCGTGACTCAACTGTGAGTCGACATCAGGCGCCCATATTGGCGAATATCTATCGCTCTCAAGCGATCGTGTATCATGCACGCTCTCGTATCCTGTCTTCAGTACCAAACGTGCGTGCGTATGATCATGTCATGTAACGTAAATAATTCATATAAGAAGTCACATAATATTATAGAAGTACATAATCACATAATTCATGTACATACACTTATGTGTTGTAGTTGGGACTTCCACTTACAGTCGTCCAAGCTTAAATATTACGGCCCTGATACGTCTTTACCTCTTGATCCTTACGTAAAATATTATAATGTCAGTACCATACCGAAATTAGGTACCTACGTTGAAATAATTTATTTTGACTCTAATAAATTACTAAAACCTTAGGTTCCAATTCTTAATCTAGGTTAAGTTAGGGTTTGGATCATCTAAGCTTCGTCCTATTATCTAGAAGTTATGTTCTAAATTTAGATCGAACCCTAGCATGGCCTTATGAGGGATCGCCCGATAGTAGACATGTAAGGGATTGTCCATCGCCCGATTTGATGTTGGAGTTGATTATTGGTTTCGCCCGATCCCATGCATTTAACTTAAATCACCCGATTTCTCCTATGTTAAGTTGAGGTTTCGCCGAGGTCTTCATGGGATGCAAATCGCCCGATTTAAGATACTTAGATGGAAAAATTGCCATATAATCATCGCATTGCCAATCGCCCGACTTGAGGAGTAGAATCGCCCGATCTATGACATGTTAGCGTCGCCCGATTCTTCATAGCCCTCCAAATCGGCCGATTTGATCACATATGTAACCAAAATCGCTGAGTGCTGGCATCACCATTTCATCACCCGATTCCATGCACTAATATGTTACATTTCGCCGAGACTTTTATTGCTCAACAAATCGCCCGACTGGACGGCATAATGGTCTTCAAAATCTTTCGATCTCTCATGCATGGAAACTTTCATTATTTCGCCCGATTTGAGGGGTTGAAATCGCCGAGTTCTTGCTCAAGTCGCCCGATTTAAGAAATTCTATGGACCTAAATCGCCGAGTTCCACCAACTCCTTAAATCGGTCGATTCTTGATCACATTTACCATTGCTTAACATCACTACCAATCGGCCGATTCCATGTATAAAATTCTTACTCTCGCCGAGCCTCCTTCATACCATCATTTCGCCCGATTTGTTCATGAGGTTTATTAGCTTCAATCGAAACTTCTTCCAGCTACCTTCTTCTTCATAATCTACTCCTTACCTTACTAATCTTGCCAAACGTAACATATACTAATCTAAATCTTATGTTAGAATGATTTATACTTGAAATTCTAAAATCAACTACTAGCATAAAATCGTGATTCTTTTTGAAAACCATGCAAATCTGGGAAAATAGTACATCTTAATTCCATCTTAAATCTCTCCCCTATTCTTAAGGTACATGAAATGTTAGATAAAGATCTCAGAGCTAATTTATTAGTGATAAGTAGAGCTATACCTTCAAATAAAGTTCTCGTTTTTGGTTGACACCTTGCTTCCCTTTGATCTTCTTGTTCGACTCCTATTCCTTCGTTTAGGGTTTCTTACTAAATGAGTTATACAATCGAAAGGGTTTTCTTCCTTACTTAAGTCCACACTATCGATGGCTTTAGATAACGATAAGAGTTTATCAATATTTTCTTTGATGGGACATATAATGACGCAAGTTTCCCTTTGTCCTAAGTAATTCTATTACTAATGTTTATCCCGATTGTTTGGGCTTAAGTAGGGATTTAATTCAGCCACATATAATAATATCAACCCAAATTTACTCCTACCATTGTTAACCATTAAAATTGCATTATTCGATTTTCGTCTAATTACCCTTTTGTCTAAATTCGGCCCTTTCTAAATTCGGCCCTTACCAATATAAGTGTTAACTATTTTCCTAAATCCCAACACTACTTTTCAAGTCATATATCATATAAAATAAAATAAAATATAGCATGTAGTCATTTGAGCACATATAATGTTGTAAGGCATGTGTCATGCAGTCACGTAAGTCATATAATATGCATGCATATTCATTGGCCGGATTACTTACAGGACTCGGGTATAACAGTCTAGATTAATACGCAAGTCGTATTATGAAGGTAATGATAGATGAAACTAAACTAATGCATGAACTTATGATGCAAAGTTTTGGTTCATAACAATCCACCCCCCCTCCCCCCCATTTTAAAAATTTAGCCATGAAATTCTATACTTAAGTTGTCCAATACCCATGGATATTGTTCAAGCATGTTTCTACTTTCCTAGATAGCCTCATGACTCAATAAAATTTCCACAACACTTTCGCCATATGGTTGTTCGGTTTCAAAGTTATTTATCCTTCTACGTAGAATTTCAAGTGATTATATAGCTGATATTATCTGAAAATTTAATCGGCTCATCACGAAGAATCTGGGATGAAGATGATCGTTATTGTTGAATCATGCTAACTTGGAAGACATTATATGTTTGTGACAGTTTGGTGGCAACGCTAACCGATATGCTAGTATTTCATAATGTCCAACACCTTTCCGTGAAGAAACACGAAGAAAAACTTTTTTGTAAACTTCATATTCCATTTCAAATGGGTCGGTCCATGTGAGTTTTTTGCCTATTTGGGCTGCTTTAATCCGGCTTGTGAATTTTATCTTTTCTGTTTTATCTGAATTAAATATGTTCCCTCTAATAGCCGAAACCATTCAACATCCCAACACACCGGACTTCTACATATAGTGCTTCATGTGGGGCATGATGATACTTTAATTGTGCTAATTAATATATGAAATCCATCAAAGCAATATTCATCCTAAAAATCTTAAAATTCAATAATACATGCTCGAAACATATCTCCAAAGTCTTGATAGTTCTTGTGATTGTACATCCGCTTGTTAATGAATGCGATATAAAGTATAAGTTTGTTCTTAATATTTTTCGCCAACTTTCGTAAAATCTCAATGTAAAACGAGTATTGCGATCACACAATCTCACACAGTTTCATTCATGATACCTTTTGGAGGATATTTAAGTGTGGAACTCAGTTTAAACATCAATGATCCGACCTTTGTGAGTTGATCAACTATTATTACCCAATGTGGTCATTTTTCTTCAACGTAAGAGGAGGACCATAAATAATATTCGAGATTTCAAAAGATATTCGGCCATGTCTTCCTCATTCTTGACCATCAATAACGACATTTTCAAGATACATCTTCGTACTACCTTAGCAAATAGCATACGGAGTGGTATGTGTTTCTTCCATTATCTCCTGCCACTTTTATCAACACCGAACACATATTTGGTTGTTGGTTGTCAAACTATCATCACCTCATATGGAAAAAGACACTCATGTGGTTTCAATTGTCTACAAGCATAAGCTACAACCTTTCCATGTTGCTTCAGAAAATATCCCAAGCCATGTCTTTTTTCCCAAAACAGTGTTAGTATAAGTCTCACTTCAAAAAAGTTTGTACAAACCGGCTTAAGAGCCCATAAGCTCCCTCCAACAACAATTTAACTAGTACGACAGAAGGTGACTCTAACATTAGAGTCAAGACAATGCAAAACGAAAGCCTCCAAACGTGCCACGGTATCTCATCACCATTGGGCTTCGAAGCCCCTAATGAAAATGCATCACTATAGAGAAACTCATTCTTACTTGATGGAATTAGGGGGGAAAGACGAGTCGAGCCGACTCGTAAACTCGACGAACTGGCTCATTTATAAGAGCTCGAAAGCTCGCGAACAGGCTCGCGAGCTTTTTATTTTATTTTAATTTTTCTTTTTTTATTAATTTTTCTTTTTTTTTATAAAAAGCTCGTGCTCGACGAGCATCATGAGCTAGAGCTCCAGTACGAGCTCACCAGGGGTTTAATGAGCTCGAGCCCAGAAAATGAGCCGACGAGCTCAGCTCGAGCTCAGCACATTTACACCCTTATATGGAATAGACAATGCTAAAGATGTCATCCGTTTCTTTAGTTCTTCAAAGCTTCTTTACATTCCTTTTCGAATGTTAGAAGGGGGAAGGGGTTGAATAAACACTCGGTTACTGGTCGAATATTTTTGGTTTTTATCTCGTTAGCGACTGAAATATGGACTCAATCAACAGTTGATGACGGAGCGAAAGATATCGGTCCGTCTCTAATGTGGACTGAAGTGTTTGAGTGTGTTTGGATGAACGCACGAGTTGTTTATGGAAATTCTGAGTTTAATCTCCCATGTCTTCATTCTTCCTCGCAAAGAAGGTATCACTAAAAGATTCGATTAAGACACACCGGTATACAACCTCATTAGCTAGACTCACACAGTACAACTTTCGAACTTATACTCGGTTAACTAAACTTCTAACTAAACATTAGGCAACTTTTTACAGTCCTTCTACTCAACAGCTTTTACATTCTCTTGTTATAAAGAACACAAACTTAGTCAATTTTGTGTTTTTGTATGCTTCACCTTCGATTTCGCTTTTCACTTAGACTTGATGAATTTTATGAGTTTCTAAAGCGTGCTTGCTTTCACTCGGATTGTTCAAGTGTGAAGTCTTGGTCTTCAAACTTGGATCTTTTGTATATATAGTTGATCTTCCTTATTTAAGACCGTTGCAAGAACGTGACAAACTGTCCTGACCGCCTAATTAAATGATCTTTCCTTATATGGGGGTTTGGACTTGCTTTAACAGCCTCGACTCAAGTTGTCTATATTTTCGGCTACAACTAGCAACTTTATGTTTACACTATCTTGCATAAATCTTCAACTAGTTGTGCCTTAGTTTATTTTAATTAGATTCGGTCTGTCGTTGTTTGATCTTGATATGGTTCGGTCTTGATGTGAATCTGGTCTTGTAAAGGTCGGAGTCCAGTCGTCCCAGCCCTTGGTTTGTTTGGGTCCGACCATGACTTCAGTTGTATAAAGTTTTCATCAAAACATCAAAACTATTAATCACAATAATTAAATTCGTAAGTTCTAACTAGGGGTGTGCAACGATTTTCAAAAACCGCCCGCACCACACCGTATCACATATTAACCGTCTAAACCGCGATTTACTTTTTATTCATCGAACCGCACTGTAGAAATGGTGCGGTGTGGAATTTTTTGTTTAAACTGCACCGAACCAAACCGCACCCTACTTTATATTTATAATATTTTATTACTATTCAAATATTAATGTTTAGTTATTAGTTTTAAGATTAATAAATATTATTATAAGATCAATAATAATATTTATATTCTCGACTGAAAACAATCCCTTATGGGAATAATTCAATCTACCTTTGCTCACAGCCCAGTTTAGTTTAATGTTTATCCGAATCTCCAATTATCATTAACTGATGTCAATATTTTGGATGCTATGACATTAAATGTCAAAACTCACGGATACAATTATGCTCCAGGATCGGAAGTAATTTATATATGTTATAAGATTTATTATCAGCGATATACGCTTAATCCGCAATGCAAAATCGTTGATAAACCCATCAACGAAACTGTTTTCATAGAAACTAATTTTAGTAGATCTAATATTACAACTCGAAGATCCATAAAATGGGAAGAAATACAATTCCCTGAAACTGGATAATCGAAAGAGCTCTGCCTCCTCAACCCAAAATTAAAAATAATCCTACTCAAATAATACAAACACCAGATGGAACTGTTCAAATACAATTCGAACAAAATTAAATATCTATCAAAACTCCTAAGTCTAGGATGAATAGATCAGCTTCTTCTCATTATTATATATCACCATGTGATTATCTTATAAGATCACCTTCTAGAGCTTCGACCTCCCAAATTAGAGAATCAACCTCTAGTGATTACCTTCAAAATAAAGTAGAAGAATTAAGAATTAATTCAGATAATATTGTTCACGGGGTTTTTAGAAATCAAGATGAGGAAATAACCGAGTCATAAATGGATTTTCATGTTTAATGCATTTTAAACCCAAAATTGATTTTAGTCCGGGTTCACCGGCAAGAAAAAAAATTCAACAGGAATTCTTTCAACCCAAATGGGAATTTTTCGAAAATGGTTTTTTGAAATCTCTGATAAAGAAGATAAAGCTACTATTCAAGGAAATTTTTATAATGATTTGTCAAAACGAAATGAAACGTTACCTTTTATTCCATGGGTTTTGACAAAATATTTTTAATAATATGGTATCTCTTCTTGAAAGAAATTATAAGCTTTCAACGGGGAAAAATCTAAATTCAGTTTACCCTCCTCAAACTAGTTTTCAAATGGAAAAAGAAAATGAAATTAGAGATTTTAATGCTTTTCAAAAATTATCATAAAATGATACGCTTATTGTAACTAACGACCCATATATTGTCTTTTAAAACAACAAAATTATACAAATATGTATGTTATTGTTTTAGGAGAACAAATTTCTTTACTTAAGAAAAATATTGAAGAAATTTTATCCTCTATTAAAGATATTAAAAATCATCTTTTAAAAGATAAAGCCGAAATTGAAAAGGTTAATATTGCTTCTCCAAGTATTCAGCCTCCTCCTGAAATTACTGATTTTAAATTAAAATCGATTTCTCATATCGAAAATTTACTTGAGAAAAACTTAAGAATCTTAAGATTAATACTTTAAGTGAAGATTTTGAAGATAGACTTGAAAATTATGATAATATTCAAAATATTTTCAACGAAGAACTTAATAAACTAAAGCATAAAAAATATGCAGATAGACCTATCCAAAGTAAATATTATTACCCTAGGCCAACTCCTCAGGACATTTTGTTTGAAGAACAAGAATAATGCTCAATAATTCGTATAGTGGTAGAAGTATTTACGAATGCAATTTAGATGGTTATACCGAAAGACAAATTTATAATATGATCCATGGGATGCTTATGTATAGTACAATTTGCAAAGCTAATCAAAATAATGATAAAGCTGTTGCAAAAATGATCGTCCCTGGCTTTACTGGTCAGTTAAAAGGATGGTGGGATAATTATTTATCTTAACATGAAAAAGACGATATTTATCAAACCATAAAAGAAGAAAATGGTCAACAAGTGGATAATGTTGTTTATACACTATGTGTAAATATCATCGAACACATTACAGGCCGATGGTCTGATAATTCTGAAAATATCAGAACTCTTCTACAAAATCTAGGTGTAAAACTCTTACATCCTTACATGGTATAAAGATACTTTCCTTAGTCGAGTCGTGGAAATCCCTGAGTCTAATAGTACTCACTGAAAATCTAAATTTATAGATGGCCTACCTCCACTCTTTGCAGAAAGAGTAATGAATAACCATAGGAAAGGAGAATCGAGTATCGATCATAACTCCTATACCTACGGAAAACTTATAGGTACTTGTATACAAGAAGGTTTAGCCTTATGTAATGAAACAAATTGAATAAACAAGTCAAGAGACATTCTCTAGATGAAAAGAAATAATTAGGAGAATTTTGTGGCCAATTAGGCATGGAAATCCTTCTACGAGCCAATCTCATAAAGAACATGAAACTAAAAAATAATCTTCTACATAATAAGAAAGAAGAAAACATAGAAAATCCAAAAGAAGAGAACAAAAATTCTCAAAAGATAATAAAAAATATCAATTCAAAAATAAATTTCCTCCAATTGTATGCTGAATATGCGGTAAAATTGGTCATAAAGCAAAGACTTGCTGGACTAAAAAGAAAATTAATAGCTTGGAAATAGATAATGAATTAAAAAGAACATTATCAAAAATTCTTTTAGAATCCGAAAGTGAATCAGAATATTCTTCGAACAATGAAAATAATAATATCATCAAAGAAATATCGTCGTCAGAATCTGATGAATGCCAAAATTGTCAAAAAGCATAACCTTGCTCTAAGAATTTAGATAGTTCAGAATCTGAATTAGAAAAAAATAACATACATCAAATTATATCCCAATTTCAAGAAATCAATGTTCGTGACAATAATCTTCTTGAGATATTAAAAGAAACAGATGATCCAGATCCAGATTTAAAAAATCTAATCATTAAAAGAATATTCAAAAAGAAGAAGAAACTTCCAAAGAAGTTATTCCTAAATCTGAACTGTAGACCTTTTTGGTCCAAATGACTATGAGAGTTTTGATTACTCCAAGTAATTATGTAAATTGGGGGGTACAAATTAGAAAACTCGATATGCATGTTGTGTGATGTTTAAGTATGTGAAAATGTTCGATAAGCGCTTAAATGTGATTAAACTGTTAAGAAAATCGAATATGTGTGATCTTGTGCTTAACTGGAATATTTATGTGATCACCTGGTTATGAACATTTTCGCATGAATGGAATCTCACTGTGTGCTATATATGGAAAATATATTCTGTTAAGTGATATGTGAGCTGTACACGTGATTGAGTTATTTCTGAAAAGAATATCATTGTGATCATCCGGATATGAATGATTGTGCTATATATGGAAAATATATTCTGTAAAGTGATGTGTGAGCTGTACACGTGATTGATTTATTTTAGGCAAGAATATCGATGTGATCACACGGATATAAATGACTATGCTATATATGGAAAAGATATTCTGATTGAAAGCTTACATGTGATTGATTTATTTTAGGAAAGAATATCAATGATATATATCCGTTGGAGTGATATCTTGTTTGACTCTTAAATCAGTGAATCATGATCTATCTTTCCTTATGCGACTTATGATTTATATTTTGGAAAGTGATTAATTGATTGGGCTTATATGTGGTAAGATGCTGATTGAGTCTATTTATGGAATGTGCTGAAATCGGATGAGATCACCATACATGGAAAGTATGCTTTGCATTATACTCAGTTGATCAAATCTTTCTCTGTGCGAATTGGGTATCATATTTTGGGAAAGAAATCAGTTGATTGAGCTTACCACTGATATATGCTGAGTGGAATTATATATGGAATATGCTGACTAATGGATGAGATTACTGTGGAATGAATGTTAATCTGTGGTATTTATGGTAAGTGATCATGCATGACCGTTGAGCTTAATTGGTTTATTCTTGGCATGATTGTCTGAGTTAATGCACGTGATTATTGAGCTTTCTATTGCATATTCTGTGCTTAACTTTCCTTGTGAAGTGTAGAAGCGATTATTGGACTATATAGAAGAGAACACTTCACTTTGAAGGGTAGAAAAAACGAACACACAAGCAAACGAATCCCTTAGAGTTTTTGAGCTGAAATTTGCGATTCATTCGTAGTTTGTGTTGAGCTTACACTTGCGAAATCTGTACCCTTTGAGCGATCTTTAGTAACACCCTATCCGAAACCCTTGTCTTCGGACGTGTTGTGTCTGCGGGCACGTTGAACGCACAAAGGAGCGCGGTTGGAGTCTTTCGCACGTGGAGGGACGAATTTGGTGGATTCGGTGGCCCTTCGGTAGCAAGCTGCATCCAGTCGGGGAATTGGTTTCCTGGGTAAACGACGTGGATCGAAACTTGGCGTGCGACAGCCTAGGTGGAGGTCTAGTTTCCAAAGTGCTTCAATTGTGTAAGGGTCAATCATTTTGTAACCATAACCGGTAATACCTAGTGATTGATTGGAACTCTTGGGGAGATCACACCCCAAGGACAGGATTAAACCCCAGTTGGGGATATAACCTGTATAAAAATCCCGTCTCACTTTACTTTCTGCTATTTACTTTTCTGTGAGACAAACCCGGAACGCGTGCTAATAACTAGGTGATATCGTTGAAACGATTTCTGAAAATAACGTGATATTTTGAAACAGGGTTAGGGAGATAACTTTGATACTCGTACTGCTTTCGAGGAAATAACATACTCTGCAAATATCTTCTTAAGGAAAAGTATTTTTCAAAGAAGAACAAGCCAAATTTTTTTTATAGCCTAATTCACCCCCCCTCTTAGGCATATTTTACACTTCATGAACCTTATAGTATGTCCGAAGTAATGAAATTACTCCATAATACAAATAAAATTCAATAAAAATGAATCTCCTACTAATATTAGAGATTTAACGTTAGAAATTTCGAATCTCAAAACTGAAATTAAAAATCTAAAATTAAGTCATATAGATTTAGTAAGAAAATTTTCTAAACTAGAAAAGGAAAACAAATTGTTGAAGAATCAAAATCTAGTGAAGAATTCGCTTGAACTTCTGAGAATATCGAAGATAATAATTATCTTTCTACATTAGAAATTATTACTTCTCAAAAATGGTTAGTGAAAATAACATTTTATATGGAAACTTTCAGTAAAATTTTATAGCTTTAATTGATAGTGGAGCAGATTTAAATTGCATTCAAGAAGGAATAATTCCTACCCAATATTTCCACAAAACAACTCATTCTATTCGCTCTGCTAGCGGAGAAAAATTGCAAATAAATTATAAAATTCCTAAGGCCTGTATTTGTAAAAATAAGGTCTGTATTCCAACGTCATTCTTGCTCGTCAAGAATATTACGAACCAAATAATTCATGGTACTCCATTCCTTAGGAAAATTGTAATACCCGGGTCCCGTGAGTAAGTTGGCTAATAAATTTCCATGCATATTACGTGACTATATGACTGCATAACTTATATTCATTTATTATATGTTTATGTGGAAAAATGACTTAATGAGGAATTCCGAAATTACGAAGAATTTCGGAATTTAGAGGAATAATTTTTTTAAAGTGGATTTCAATATATATATGGAATGAGAAGCACTAGATTTCGTTAATGGCAATATGTGAAAATTATGGGGTTTATTGATGGGAATTCCATAACTTGGTGATTGGCAAATTGTTGAATATTTTAACCTTATAGTTTTATTAAGTGAGGTGGCGAACACTTTAGAAGTATAAAAATAGTTATTACGTGAGTAATGAGGAGGATTAGGTTAAGATTTTTTTCATTTATTAATCATTACTTCAAGTTGAAGAAATAAAGAAGAAAGAAAAATAAACACTTTATCTTTTAACCATCGAGAGTTTAGGATCAAGGGAGAGAAAGGAGAGCTCAAACAGTGTTCTTAACGTAGCGTGGAGAGGTAAATTCTAACTATGAGTTTATGTTTTTTAATTATGGTTAAGCATGTTCTATGTAATAATAGGCACAAACGTTTTATGAGATCAAGTTCTATGAGGTTTTTGATTTTCTAAAGGGTTGAGTCTGTTTTTAAAGTTCTTCTGTTCTCGACAATTAAGGTTTTGATCGAAAGATTTTAAGAGTTTAGGAAGAAATAGTGTTTATGATTTCGAAAGACTAGGGTTTGTTTAATTTCGAAATTTAAATAGTGTTTTTATAAGAATTTCGTAAGATTGTTGGTGTGAATTAGGAAAATTTCGAAATGGGAATACGGTTAGTACTTAAGAATGTCGAAATGAAGTTTGAAATGGAATCTCGAAATGAAGTTGGTGGAGTTCAAAAATACATTTCGAGATTTAGCTTCGAAATTTAGAAATGGAACTTGAACTAGAATCTCGAAATGAGTTTTACTCATAAATTATGCTTCGAAATTCTGAAGAAGTTCGAAATAGAAAAAAAAATGGGACCTCGAGATAGGTCTTGAAGAATTTCGAAACAAGATCTCGACATGGGTCTTGTGAAGTTGAGAAATTCGAATGAGAAATGTGAATAAGGATGTAAGGATTTCGAGGTTATTTCGACATTTTCTCTCGAAATTTTTAGGCAGTTCTATATGAAGATTTCGAAGTTTGTTTCGAAGTTTTGTGAATTTTGAAAGAGGATCTCGAATAGGATTTCGAATTGCTTATGTGAAGTTTGTTTCGAGTTTTATGAATTTTGAAAGAGAATCTCGAGGAGGATGTCGAAATGTTTATGTGAAGTAGTTTCGAAATTTTTATGAATGTCGAAAGAGGATCTCGAAGAGAATGTCGAAATGTTTGTGTGAGGTGGTTTCGAAATTTTTTAAGAATTTCGAAATGGTTTGAAATTTATTAATCAAAATTTGCCAAAGTTCGAAACATAGGAATTTCGAAATCAATATGTTTGAAACATGTAGAAATCGAAACCTAGTTCAAATCAAAATTTCGAAACATTTTTGTAACTTGGCAAGATTTTCGAAACTTTGGAATTTCAGAAGTTATGAAAATCGAAACTAGGGTTTTCAAAATATTATAATTTTGAAACTAGTTGTTGGTCCCGAAATGCACCAAACAAGGAATCAAAGAAGCTAGATGGAATGGAATGGAATGAAAAGGGAGAATTTCTCACCTTGTAGTGTGTGTAGTGTGTGAAAACGAATTTTAGCTTTTTGATCTTTGATTACCTTTCAAAGTGAGTTGGTAACACCTTATATACCACATTAACCCTAGGTATATTAAGGCCCAATCACTAAAAATAAAATAATTACAATCTAGTCCAAAGCCCAAGTTAAAGATAATTACATAATTAATCTCAAGACTTAAACTATTGACACAATCAATTAAATATCCTAACAATCTCCCCCTTTGTGTCAATTGTTGGGAGTCTTGAATCTTGGGCGTTGGGATGGTGGATTAGCGTGTGAGTGTTTCGCGAAGCCCTAGTTTGAACTCGAAGGCGCGGAGATTCCTTCGAAGAACCATTCTGTCAGCTATAGCATCAATGAGCTTCGCGAACTTGGATCGGCATAGGGGATCTTCTTCCGAAAGGATACGGCAGATTCTCATGAGTTTGTCTTGGATGATGGTGAGCGTTCCATCTGAGAATTTTGCCACCTCGGAGCAGCGCAGGAGCCTCATCTTTCCCTTGTAGTTCGAGTAGGCGACCGCCGGATCATCTCCGTTGATCACATCGCCCTCTCGATAGTCGTCTGCGTTCTTGAAAGATGGGCGAGTCAGGTTCACCTTCTTCAGATTATGTTCCACCGCCATCTGCAGATCGTGGGTGGCGTAGAATCTGACTTGTCGGAGCATGTGGCGCTTGATAGCCACATATCCCATGGTGACCGGTTCAGCACGTACGAGATGTCCAGAGCTTCTGAGGACGAGTCTGAACTGTTTCAGGGATTCCAGCATGCTGTATAGGTCACCCAGGCGCAGAAACTTGAAGTCCGCCTCACTGACTTCACTGTAGCTCTCATCCTGCCTCATTACCGTGAATACTGGGTAATGGACAGGTCCTTTGGACTCTTGGCGGAGGTCAGTGACTTTGCAGATGGGGGCCCGACTCATTTCCTGAGCGACGTTTTCCTCATCGGACAGCGTCCTATCTGTGCATTTGTGGCACAGAAGGCTCCATCGATAGAGTTGCTTCTTTCTCTCTGTCCAACTTTGGATGTTCATCAGCTCGTACTCGTCGAAGGTGGTGACGATCTTCTCCTTGCGCCGCCAGATCCTCTTCCTGATCTCTTCCTGAAATGGCGCCGTGATCTTCTTGTTTTCCCACGGTGCTTCCGGTATATCCACCGTGGGCACATCCGTCTGAGCAGCAGGGGCCTCAGTTTGCTGCGCTTGGAATTGCAGGATGTTCTCGAGCTCGGCCGGTTCCGCGTTGTATTCCTCTCCGTTCTCGTCGTCTGCGGTGTTGATCAGCGTAAGCGAGGCCTCCATGAGCAGACGTCGAGCATTTTCCACCAACTTCCTAGCTGCTACTGCATCGGCGGGCGTGTACAGCCATTCATCATTGAAGATGTAGGCTTCGATCTCGTTCTGAGCGCAGTAGACATCCTCGGAAGCCAGGTTGGGATCGATGTTGAGAGGGGTATGGCTGTGTGGTGGCGAGGGAGCAGCGTCGGAGGAGTCTGTGGATTGTGGGGATGGAATTGGTGGAGATTCTGGTGGTTCGGTTGATGTGATGGTTTTGGCAAGGATGATTTGGGTGACGAGTGGTGTAGATGTGGTGGTGACCTCTAACGTCGATGTGACAGTTAGAGGTTCGGAAACTGTGAGTGGAGACGGTGTGGGGGTGGTCTCTATCGCCGATGTGACGATTAGAGTTTTGGAGACGTTGGTGTGTGGTGGTGAGGGTGATTTGGTTAGTGACTCGGGGTTTATGGAATGGGATGTTTGGCTAGTGGGTTGTGAGGTTTCTGTTGCGGGTGCCGTTTCAGGTCCAGAGGAGGAGGGCGGCGTCGATTGTACGAATCCTTGGGATTGTGCGCCAAGCTGCCTATTTATCTCCCCCTCGCGGCGATCTTGATCATCATCTTGATCGTCGCGTCTGGTCCTGCTGGTCTCGCCTTGAGTACGGCAAGACAATGGTTGCGTCATGATGCTCTTCATCTGCTGTTCCTCCTCGTCGAGTTCCGTCATTGACTCGAAGCGAGCTCTGAGGATGTAGAAGAGCTCCTTGGCGGAAATGGAGGAGAGAACAGCTTCTGCGTCCTCATGTTGCTTTGGTGGTGGCGTCTCCGGGGCCACACCTTTGCCTTTGTCGACCGTGGACGCTTCGAGACGCGCGTAGACTTTATCCAAGATTGACGCCTCAAGAGTCTTTGCAAACTCTTGAAGGCGTGTCTCTAGCGCGGTCTCGGTGACGAAATGGGGTAAATCTAACAAGTTGGAGTCACGAAGAACTCCAACTGACACCGATTCGGTGAATATCGCCGATCGGCCGCCCGTTTGCACAGGACAGGAAAAGACGGGGTCACGCAGACTTCCCGTTGACATTATCGATGAGACAGACTCAATCGACAGATGGCCTAGGCTCACGGTTGTTGTGATGTTGGCCGTGCTAGGTCTTCCGCTCTCAGTCACAGAGACTTCACCGAGCGTTCTGACAGAATCACGAAGACTCTGTAGTGCGGTAGAAGGTGTATGTGTCCTAGAAACGTAAGGAATTATGGGGAGTGAGGGCACTAGACTCGATGTGCATGAAGAGGATGCAGTCTGAGGCGAGGGACTGCTTGTTTCAACATCGATCACCTCCAAGTGGGGTGTCGATGGTATACGTGGCTCCTCGTGGGATGAAATAACTTCCTGTAGAGAGGAAGATAAGTGGCTTGGTGGGGTTGTTTGCGTGGTTGATCCAGATGCCACGACTTCTACTCGGGAGGTGAACACATCACCTCCTGTACCTATTGGTTCGGCTCGGCTTATTTGTGGCGGAGGAGGTCGATCGTGTTTTTGTTTCGATCGACGCTCCGTGGAGCGGCTTACGTCATCCTCACGCGACCGTTTTTTCGGAGCGCGGGTGGAGGAGGATGCGGCACGACTCGTTGACTTTTTGGAGGTGGTGGAGGGGGGTTGGCTAGTCCCGAGGTTAGGAGCAGGGGGGTTGATCTGCTCCATAGGGACAGAGGATAGAGGGTGCGGGCTTTCTCGGAATGTGGCGGTTGCGGCACGGTATTCTAGAACGTGCGGGTTGGTCTGGTCGGCGTAGGCAAGCACGTCGTCCGGGATCACCATTGCGTGTCGATCCTTCGCCGGTGTGTTCTTCTTGGCAAACTTCTCGACAGTTGGTATCTGAAAATGTTCTGCTGCCGGACGGATGCGGATGTTGGTTGAGTGTAGGCGGAAGTGCTTTATTAGAGCTGGGAGCCATCGCATGTACGGGACGAACCGGTTCGTGACTCCCCTGGCGACTTCCCGGTCGCGTCGCTGGATCATGGAGACTAGGTCCACCCAGATGATGTCGGCGTAGTTGTACTTGCGGTTGTGAGCGATGCCGGTCAGGATTGTGAGGATTTGAATGTTTCCGCGGTCCTGACCAGCATGCTTTCCAGACATGCACTTGTTCACCAGCAGGTACAGTGTACGCCAGGGTTGTGGTAGGTTGCGGGTTGTGACTTCACTGAGGACAAGTGGGCCTTTCTTCTTCTTGACATCTGGTTGATAGCCCAGTCTGTCGATGTCTTCAATGAGTTGGTCGTGAGTGGGTGGTGGATCGTATGGTGAGTAGACCGGGAGTTGAAGAACTTCTTGGAGTATTTTGGGAGTGAGGACGACGGTTTCTTGATCGATTTGAGCGGATAGTGTCTTGGCAAGACGTAGTGGTCCAGCTATTTGTAGCGTATGCCAGAATTGTTGAAGGTACACCTGAGCTTCTGGTTCACCATGAGTGAGGGCGTGGCGAAGTGGGTGTCCTTTGAGAATCTCTACAATAACAGGGCATCGCACCGAAAACTGTCCAAGTCCACCTTGTAGTTGTTGGGTACCAGGGCCGCCCATTGACTTAGTGAAAAAATCTCCTCCGGTGGTGGAACATAGGTACGCGCATGGAGTTCGATGCGAGTGACCTCTCTTTGGATTGCAGCCTGCTCAAGTGCCTCGAGGGTACTTTGGTCTTTGTCCGTCATTTCTGTGCTCGACAATAATTATAAGATGATTAGTGTGATCGAAGTCACGAGAATGATAGAATTGCCCAAAATTATATATAAGAAAAATTCACAATAAAGCTAGGTTAGGGTCCCCCTTAAATAGTTGATAAGATTGAAATTTGAAAATTTCGCATTTTGTGTAAAATTTAGTAAGTACGGAAAATTTTCGTAAGTTAAGAGGTCTCGCACTTTGTAAAAATTTTCGCATGTTATGAGAGGAAAAAAAAAAAATCGCAACTTATCAGATATAGAAATTTTCTCAAGGTTCAAGAAATTTCGCACTTAGTCACAAAAATCTCACACGTTAAAAAAAAATTTCTCAAGTTTCAACATTTCGCACTTAGCCACAATTTCAGAATTTCAAAATCTCGCACGTAATGATAGTTTTCTCATGTTTCAAATGTTAAGTAATTTCTCATGTTGCAAAATTTCGCACTCAGCATATAATGAAAATTTCGCGGATTGAAAAAATGTTTGTGGATTGAGAAAATTTTTGTTCACTGTAAATGCGAGTTTATGAAATTTTCGCGGGTTGAAACATCTTTGTGGGTTGAGAAAAATTTGTTCACTGTAGATGCGAGTTTACGAAGGTTCCGCGGGTTGAAACATCTTTGTGGGTTGAGAAAAATTTGTGTTCACTGTAGATGCGAGAAAAGTGAAGATGCGAAAAAATGTATAATGAGGTGAAGTGTAAAAAATTTCGCGAGGCTTCACATACTGTAGCAGCGAGGTTTTAACAAATGTAAATTCTCATTCGAAAGTTTCTCTGATAAAATTTCGCGGGGCTACACTCACTGTAGCGCAGAATTTTTCTCGGGTACATTAAAATTTTGCGGGCTACACTCACCGTAGTGTAAGAATTTTAAAATTTCGCGGGGCAACACTTACAGTAGTGCAAGAATTTTTCTCGGGTACATTAAAAATTTTGCGGGCTACACTCACTGTAGTGTAAGAATTTTAAAAATTTCGCGGGGCAACACTTACAGTAGTGCAAGAATTTTCTCGGGTAAGTTAAAAATTTCGCGGAGCTCATCTCACTGTAGCAGCGAATTTTAACATTTAAAGCAATTTTTCTGAGAAAGTTTCTCGGTGATTAAAGAAAAATTCGCGGGGCTTATGGTACTGTAGCAGCGAAATTTAACAATTTAAAGCACTTTATCTGAGAAAATTTCGCGGTGAAGAACATAGTTGAAAACAGCGAAGCGACGTAATAAATTTTAGCCCTAGACCTACTCAAATCTTAACCAAAATGCTGTAATCTGGGCTCAATCGATTCGTAATGAATGGGTAATGCATATTTGGGGATATCAGACAAAGAGAACCTAGCATACATGCGATTCAGAGCCGAGAAAATATAAACCCTAACTTAGCAGTTTTAATAAAATGGGCAAAACATGGTAAAATCGAACAGAAATTGGGTTATTTAAGACGCATTCATACCGAAAAACTGATTTGCGATGATGGAGTTAGCAGGAAATGAAGTTTGAATGCAGATTTGACGAAGAAGACGATGCGAGGAGTTGCGAATTTTTGACAGAGGGGTTGCGAATTTTTGAGAGAGAGGTTGCGAAAATTTTTTTTTTTTTTTTTTTTTTTTAATGAGAAAAAGTGTTAAGGGTTTTGGGGTTTTACGATTGGAGACACTGTACATGCGAATTTTTTGAGTAAATGGGCCGAAAATTCGCGGGCTTGGTCAAAACCTCAACTTGGCTGAATTTCGCGGATTTGGTCCCAATTTGGACTCTTTTTGACCAGAGAAATTTTAAATTCAGTCCAAAATTTTTGATTGGTCCGATTTTGACTCAGTTTGACCAGACTTTAAAATTTCAACCCAAATTTTTTTTTTTTTTTTTTTTTTTTTTAAATAAGAAAAAAATAAGAAAAACTCCCCCTTAATTGTAAAACTTCTCGTTTTAAATAGTGAAATTTCAGACGCTCCCCCTTAATCGAAAAAAAATTTCGTTTTAAATAACAAAATATCAGATGCTCCCCCTTAATCGGAAAACTCCCCCTCAAAAGACATAATCCATGAGACACATAAAAATTCAGAAGACACATAGATAATAGAGTGAAGTGGAAAGGAAATATGTACACTTAATCAGAGTTCATGTAGAGACGATTGATCACAACTGAATATTCAACATGCCCAACATAGTCACAAGGTGTTGGAATCGTTTGATATCCAACGGTTTTGTGAAAATGTCGGCCAGTTGATCTTCGGTTGTGACGTAGTGCAATTCAATTGTCCCTTGTTCTACATGTTCTTTGATGAAGTGGTGGCGAATATCTATGTGTTTTGTTCTAGAGTGATGTACTGGATTACTCGTCATCGCAATAGCACTTTTTGAGTCACAATAAATGGGAATTTTATCAATATGAATATTAAAATCTCGTAGTTGGGTTCTCATCCACAAAAGTTGTGAACAGCAACTAGCGGCGGCGACATATTCTGCCTCCGTCGACGAAGTTGAGACACAGTTTTGTTTCCGAGACGACCAACTTACGAGTTTACCGCCCAAGAAGTGTGCAGCTCCAGAGGTGCTTTTTCTGTCCATCTTGCATCCTGCATAATCCGAGTCAGAGAATCCAACCAGCTTGAAGTCCGATTGAGTGGGGTACCACAAACCCAGATTGGGTGTCCCTTTAAGATAGCGGAGAATCCTTTTGACAGCAGTGAGGTGGGATTCCTTTGGTGTTGCCTGGAAACGTGCGCAGATGCCTGTCGAGAGAACGATATCTGGTCGGCTAGCAGTGAGGTACAGAAGAGATCCTATTATCCCTCGATAAACGGTTTGGTCAACTGGAGCACCCGATGGGTCCGCATCGGGTCGGCCAGAGGGAGACATAGGTGTTGCAGCAGTCTTAGCATCCTTCATTCCGTATTTCTCGAGAATGTCATGGATGTATTTGGACTGGTTGATGAAGATTCCGTCGGGGAGTTGCTTTACTTGAAGGCCAAGAAAGAAATTCAGCTCGCCCATCATACTCATTTCAAATTTTTCCTTCATCAATTCTGCGAACTCTTCACATAGTTGTGGTTCAGTTGATCCAAAAATGATATCATCGACATAAATCTGTACAATCATGATGTCCGGGCCACTCCGCTTGGTGAAGAGGGTTGTATCCAGAGATCCTTTCTTGAATCCAGACTGAACGAGGAAATCTGACAGGACGTCATACCAAGCTCGGGGAGCCTGTTTTAGTCCGTAGAGGGCCTTGTAGAGTCGATATACGTGATGAGGAAACTCTTCGCTCAAGAACCCTTCAGGTTGATCAACGTACACTTCTTCTTTGAGAAATCCATTCAGAAATGCCGTCTTCACGTCCATTTGGTAGACTTTAAAGTTCTTGTGAGCAGCAAAGGCAAGAAACATTCGTATGGCTTCGATCCTGGCAACTGGGGCAAAGGTTTCATCGTAGTCGATGCCTTCTTGTTGGTTATACCCCTTAGCCACAAGTCTTGCTTTATTGCGAATAACAACACCATCTTCATCCTTTTTGTTCTTAAAGATCCATTTAGTGCCGATTATGGATCTATTGTGAGGTCGTGGTACGAGTTCCCAAACTTGCAATCGTTCAAACTGATTTATTTCCTCCTGCATTGCAATCAGCCAATCAGGATCGTTGAGAGCTTCAGCTACTCGTGATGGTTCGACTTGACTGAGGTAGCAAGCAAACAAGCTTTCATTCATCGTAGCCGAACGTGTTGAAACACCGGATGTGGGATCCCCAATAATCTGATCGGTAGGGTGAGAGCGAGCCCAAAGTGGCACATTGGTTTGTGAGGAGCTGGCTGCATTAGTGTCTACTTGAAGCTCATTAGATTGGGGCCCGGTGTCCGAAGAAGAGATCTCAATCGTATTGAATTGAGAGGGTTCTGCATCAGAATCAGCAATATTCCCCGGGTTGGGTAGTATGTCGCCTTCATTGAGATTGAGAGCATCCAAGTTTGGAGGGACGACATTATTGCCGGTAGCTGGTGGTGTAGGCGGAGTGGGTGCAGCGGTAGGTTGAGTGGTGGCGACGGGAGTCTTGGGAACTGGGTAGAAGTACTCGAAGAGCAGATCGAGATCCAATTCGCCACAATTGCCCTCAAATGAGGAAGTTCCCGCCTTTGAAGGTTGACCTTTTGTCAATGACTGTAGAAGACCTGGTTCTGGACTGATATGGCCAGAAGCTATTAGATCGCCTTCGCTTTCATCAAAAGAGACATTCGTGCTTTCTATTACTGACCATTTCTCCTTAAGATAGACTCTGTATGCCTTTGAATTCAGTGAATATCCAACAAAGATGCCTTCAAGAGCTTTTGGATCAAGCTTCCCAAGATGTTGGCGATCATTGGCAACAAAACATCGGCAACCGAAGACCCTTAGATAAGATATATCGGGGATACGACGGTTATTCAGCATCTCGTATGGGGTGCGGTTGAATCTCTTGTGGATGGAAGCCCGGTTCTGTGTGTAGCAAGCCGTTTGAATAGCTTCGCCCCAAAGAGAATGAGGAAGTCCGGATTGGATGAGAAGAGTCCTTGCAGCTTCAACTAGTGTCATGTTCTTGCGCTCAACGACACCATTCTGTTCCGGTGTCTTCACAGCTGAGAACTGCTGAGTGATGCCCTGAGTGGCATAGAAATCACTGAGTTTTTTGTTCTTAAACTCAGTTCCGTTGTCACTTCTGATAATCCGAACCTTCTGTTGATGGAGTGTTTGGGATGTAACAACAAACTCGATAATTATATCAGGAACTTCATCCTTTGTACGAATGAGTTTCGTCCACGTGTAGCGTGAAAAATCGTCGACTATCACCAGAATATACCGTCTTCCTCCGAGTGTGGCCGTAGGCATTGGGCCACATAGATCCATATGTAAGAGTTCGAGGATGAGCTTAGAGGACGGTGTTTCCTTAGAGACATGAGACGATCGCTTCATCTTCCCCAATTCACAGGCAGAGCAGAGATGTTCCTTATGATATGTTAGTTGGGGTAGACCGTTGACGAGTTTATCTTGACGCAGTTTGTTGATAGTCTTGAAATTGAGATGTGAGAGACGTCGGTGCCATAGATCATTCAACTTGGGTGCAGCCCGAGAGAGAAGGCATACTGGTCGAGAGGTCGTGAGATTGAGTACGTAGAGGTGAGACGTCCGCGTTCCAGAAAGAAGTGGCAGTCCCGAGGCATCTATGATGCTGCAGATATCAGATTCGAAGAGAACCTTGTATCCTTTGTCGCAGAAACGACCAATGCTGAAGAGATTGTAGCTCAAACCCTCAACGTAGGAGATGCCCTTGATCGTCAGTTTGTCATGGACGAGATCACCAGTTCCGAGAATTGGCGCCATTTGACTGTTTCCGAAGGAGACCCTTCCGAGATAGCGCTCGGAGAAGTTGCTCAGCAGCTCCTTGTTCCCCGTCATGTGTGTGGAGCAACCCGAGTCTAGATACCACACATGACAGACCTGCAATCATTAGCAAATGTTGGGTCCCCGTTTACTGACGGGGCATTCTCGTGAAACAAATAAAGTTTTTATGCACTTAATGGGAAATGTGGATTCTAAATCAGATTGTGTTGATTCTAATTTAGCTTTCCCTTTGTCGTTTGCTTGATTAGGCGAGATTGTAGTTTTTCTAACCCATATTTTCCTAATTCGTGCTTGCATGTATGGTGCCGTATACATGAATTGGCGTGGGTAATGTGGTCGTCGTTTTCGTGCTTCGGTTTTGGTCACCTTTGGCTTGCGAGAGGTGGGTGAGTTTACGTTTGTCGACGAGAGACGCTTTCGCTTGACCTTAGGCTTTGGTGAGATGGGAGAATTCGAAGACGTCGCAGAGAAGGTTCGCTTGCGAGGTCGGAGTGTTGCGTGTTCATGTGTTTCATATTCGTGAAATCGTGGGAGAACAAAATCATTGCAGCAGCACATAGACATAAGCTTGGTAAAAGAAAGATAAGTTTTGGCAACATAGTTGTCTACGACCTTAGGACATTGGGATTCAGTACATAGAGAGGAAAGACGAATATAGGATGATCTTTTCTTCTTGTCATCGAAGAGCGGATTTGCCTTTGTCTGATACGAGCTGCCTTCCAGAGACGTCGAGCTCACATTCCCTGTTTCCATAAGAATACTAGAGTTAGTGTTAGAACATATGTCAGCTTCAGGAGTCATTTTCGCCGTCCTCTTACATTTACATGTTAGAGAATCGGGTACTTGACTTGATGTGGAGGGATAGTTCGTATTGGGAAATTTTTCTAGTGTGTAGATTTTGCTAAGTAGCTCATCTCGCTCTTTTGCAAAGGCCTTCCTTTCTACTTCTAGTTGTCGTTCAAGTTCTGCTATGAGTAGCAGTTTCTTTGGGATGTAAGTACGAGAAATCACATCTTGAGAAGCGACTTCCTGTTCTTTATTAGGGAGTAAGGTTTCGACATTCTCTGGGAGTGAGGATATCTTAGTCTTATCTCTAATATTCAATTCTGTGTAGTCATACGCGATTTCTGCCCAATGAATGTTCTGTTCTCTTGTTTCTTCTGAGACGGTAGCGAATGTTGATCTCACAAATGGTTTAAGTTGCGGGGGGGCACCATTTCTTGTTTGCAAGAACGTAGTGTTGCACATGTTATATCTTTTAACTATAAGCGGTGTTGGATTGCAATTGCTAGACAGTCCGATCCCCCTCCTGGCGTTGTAGAATCCTGTTTCCATTGGTTGGTTCAAAAGGCTTAAGATGTGTGTGTTTTCGTTTCTAAGGTGAAGTTGCTCTTCAAGTTCTTTCACCTTGCGGTATAGCCTAACTCTTTCCTTTGTAAGCAGTTCATATTGGGAGGCCGTCAGGAGGCGAGAGGTTTCACATGAACTTATGGCTAGTGTAGTTTCCTTAACCTTAGTCTCACTTTGTTTGTTCTTGCTTTGCAGACGTTTGACTAAAGCTTCAGAGGCTATTAGACGTTCGTTTGCACAGGCAAGTTCTTCTACTTTTAGACTAAGTAAGGCATAGTTGTTTTCAAATTTTAGCTTAAGTTCATCATAATCCCTAGCGTCTACGGTGGGTTTCTTAATGGCGTGTCGGTGAGTAAACACATCATCTAGGTGTGAGATTCGTACCTCAGACGCAGCGTTGGTAGGAGTATTAGCTGTGTTTTCACCGGTGTGATCCATCTCCTCGTCCTCGTCATGTTCGACCAGCCTTGCCATGCAGCAATCTTCATCCTTAGGCTCCTCGTCTTCTGAAGTGTCATTCACCCATTCAGCTTCTTCGGTGAGTAGAACTTTCCCACTTTCCATCTTGCGGGTCATTCTGGCCTTACGGTCGTAGTAGCCGGAGTCCTTCACGCGTGGGGCATGGCATTCTTTGGCAAAGTGGCCTATCTTTCCACATCGAAAGCACTTCACAGACTTTTGAGGTGCGGCGGAGTCCTCTTCTTTCTTTGTTGGCTTGGCTTCCTCTGCTGGAGTGAACTTTTTGGTGCCGCTATAGGTTCTTTGGCGATTGGAGGAGGATGAGGATTTTTTCCCGATCTTCTTTGAGACCAACTTGGTGAGCATTGCCAGTTGCTTGCGTATATCACGAACATCTTCGTCTGATTCGGTATCTGCTTCGGATCCTGAAGAGGTGTCCGATACAACAGCTGGTAGCTTTCCTTTGTTCTGTTTAGTCTTAGTGGTGGAAGATCGTTCATTGGTTTTGTTTGAGAGGAGGGCCAGTGGGTCGACTCGAGTGTTGGTGGACTGAGGTTGCACATAAGGAGCATAGGCAGACAGACTGTCATAAAGAGCATGGATGGAAGTGTTGGAGAGGTCCTTACTCTGAATCATCATCACGATTGCATTGCCCCAATGAGGTTTGAGGCTACCAAGGAAGCGGTTATTGATATCGAATTTGTCCCTCGAGATCCTGGCTTTCTTGAGTTCATTGATGACCTTCAAGTATCGGAGGTATGTGTCGCGCAGTTCCTCTCCTTCATAGGCCTGGAAGTGTTCATACTGCGAGAGACATGCTGATTTCCTCCCCTGTGCACTTTCAGTTGTGTCAGCCATAATTTCAGCAAGTTCATCCCATATCTCCTTGGCAGTTGTGCAGCACTCAACGTGACCGTAGACCTCGTTTCCCAAAGCCTGGAAGAGGTATCCTTTGGCAGTCTCGTCGGCCTGTTCGCGAGCCAATTCATCCTCATTGATGGGACCTCTTGGAGTGCGGCGTTCATCCATGGGAGGATTTGCGTTTGGCTGTGCAGGGATAATTGTCCAGAACTGTGCTGGGCCGTTGAAGATGGAGTCCAGAAGATATTGAGAGAGTGGTGCGCCTTTGTTCCTGATGAACGTGAGGAAGCGGTTTGTCCATATGCTATAGTCGCCTTGTCGCAGCATCGGAGGCCTGGTGTCGGAGCCCACTATGGAGATGTCGTTCGTGGTAGACATGGTTGGTGCAGTCGAATCGTCCGTGGTTTTGATCTTGCGTAGATAAGAAAGTTAGTAACGAACGAGATGAGAGAGATGAGTTTAACGAGCAGAGTTTGTGAAAAATTGTTCAAAGAATTTCTTAGAACTACGTGAGCGTGTGTGATGGTCGATAATGTATGAACGAGAAATATATCTTGAATTTAAGGGAAGTCTTAGAAATTTTAAATCGAGACTTGTGGGGCGAATTTCAACACGAGAAATTTTTGGACATGAGAGTAAAATTTTGGACCCGAGAAATTTTGATGATGAGAAAAATTTGGTATATGCGAAAAAGAATTTTGTAACCGAGATATAAAGTTTCGTGGATATGACAATCGTGATTTCAAAGAAAAATTTCTCGGATTTTTGATAAATTTTGTATGAGAGAATGAATCTCAGTTAAGAGTTTTAAAGTTTCGCAAGAAAATTTTGCAAGTCACAAAATTTCGCAATGGGAGTTGAAGAGTGGTTTTTGGAAATTTTTCGCAATGGGAAACTTTCGCATCAAGAGATGAACAGTGTAAGCAAGAAAATTTCGCGTGTTAAGGAAACTTTCGCATCGAGAGGTGGACAGTATGGTTTTATGAAATTTTCACGGGTATAAAATTTTCGCAGATATAAGGATTTTAAAGCTTCGCAAGAAAAATTTCGTAAGTTATAAAACTTTTCGCATGTTGAGAATTTTTAAAGTTTTGCAGAAGTATTTTCGCAAGTGATAAATCTTTAGCAAGTTGAGAAATTTTAAATCTTCGCACTAGAATTTCGCATGAAGGAAAAAATTGCACGAAGAGAATTTTAAAGCTTTGCAAGAAAATTTCGCAAGAAATAAAATTTCGCACGTTATGAAAATTTTCGCGGCCAAAAGAAATTTTGGAGTAAGCTTTCTTGGATTTGGAATTTCTCGGATTATGAGAGTAAACAGTTGCGAAAAAAATGTATAAGTGAAAGATTCGCGGCTTAAATTCTCGGATCTTGATACTAGGCAGTTGCGAAAAATGCAGTTTAAGGAAAAGTTTCGCGGTTTTAAAAAATTCTCGGGATAAAATTTCGCGGACAAGAAATTTTCAGGCTTCGCAAGAAATAATTTCGCAAGTTTGGAAAAGAAAAAAAAATTTCGCAGCTTAAAGAAATTCGCGGAATGAACTTTCTTGGATATGAAATTTCTCGGATTTTAAAGGCGGTAGTTGCGAAAAAATGCAGTTTAAGGGAAAGTTTCGCGGTTTCAAAGATTCTCGGGATAAAATTTCGCGGACAAGAAATTTTCGTGGTCTAGAACGATTCAGCAAGAATTTTCGCGGCCAAGAACATCGATGTACTGTTCCATTGCCTTCATGCGTTTTGCCAGAAAATCGTCTCGTTCTCGCTCAAATCTCAACCAAAATCGCTCAAACTTGATCCTAAACTTCAGAAATTCTTCCCTAAACACATAATCGACCGATTTGTGAGCTAAAAACAACAAAAAAAGGATCAAATCAACCAAAAACAGAGAATGGCCGAAATGACTTTTTCTGGAAAACTTTTGCTTAAATCTTGCTCAAAACTCGTTAAAACTGATCCAAAAGTGTTCTAAAAACATTTTAGGCCTAGGATCGATCTGGGGAAAGGTTTTAAACACAAAAACAACACATAAAAACCCCAAAACGAAACCAAAATGCCGAAACTAGTATTTTGCTCAAAACACCTTTGATCTTTCTCGGAATCGAACGAAACTGGATTCAAATCAATGCAGATCGATCCACGTTCGCTCTGATACCACTTGTTGGTCCCGAAATGCACCAAAAAAGGAATCAAAGAAGCTAGATGGAATGGAATGGAATGAAAAGGGAGAATTTCTCACCTTGTAGTGTGTGTAGTGTGTGAAAACGAATTTTAGCTTTTTGATCTTTGATTACCTTTCAAAGTGAGTTGGTAACACCTTATATACCACATTAACCCTAGGTATATTAAGGCCCAATCACTAAAAATAAAATAATTACAATCTAGTCCAAAGCCCAAGTTAAAGATAATTACATAATTAATCTCAAGACTTAAACTATTGACACAATCAATTAAATATCCTAACACTAGTCCTAGCTCAAAAACAATTTTGAAAAACCCTAATTATATAGTTAGACCAAAATATACTAATCTTATAATGTTTCTATATTTAAGGTTCGAGGGTTAGGCAACTTACAGTACAGTACAATAAGCTAAGTAGCTAAGTATACCATGTAAGTGGGAATTTCACCTACAACACATAAATCGATTGATGTGTGTTATGTTACGTGACTAATTGCTTCGATGAATACGTGCAATGTGAATTATATGTTATATGCGACTGCTTGGAAATTATCATTATTATTATTTGTCTCATTATTCATGAAGCATGATCATATGCACGCACGAAGTATATTAAGTATTTTGAAGAATGAGCGTGCATTGTAATACTCGAGTTTTATTTGATGTAGATAAATGGAAATATAGCTACTTCTACAAAAGCACCATGATGGGCTGTAAACCGTTGAATGTATTTGCCTAAATTATTTAGGTAATGGGAAGGCACATGGTATAACCAGAGTGCCAGGAAAAAGTGGCCAGATAGTGGGGCGACCTGGTGATGGTAAAACTGGAGATAAACCCTATTTTTACCTAGTCAGAGTTGGCCGACTATCGTATTTTTATCCTTATTGGATTTGAGCTCATGATATGACGGTGCGCGTAGAAAGTTAGCATGAGAAAAATGAGAAAAATGATAGAAATGAGAAAGGAATTAGAATGACGTGAGAATACGAGTATTAGAAAGCATTGGCGCGGATGCCTTTGCTATTTTGGCACGTGCATACATGCATATTTCCACTTACTGAGTTTTATAACTCATCCCATGTTTTATGTGTTGTAGACGCAGCGAACACGGTATGTGAACTCTTAGATGGCGAGGCTGGTCCTTCTGAAATTTTCGGTTACTTTTGAGGGTACTGTGTACATGGATGCAACCTGTGCGGCCGGCGTTATGTTTAATTATGTTGTGTTTTTGTAAAATACGTTTGTATTGTATGTCAGACTTGAACAATATTTGCATTGTAAAATAGCAGTGTGTGGTTTGTTATGTAAAACGAGAAAAAAAAAATTTATCAGCCTTTTCATATGTAATATATTGTATATGTTCTTTAGTCACGTAGATTAGTATAAAAAATAGTAGTAAATGGCGGGGCGTCACAGGTTGGTATCAGAGCTTCGGTGGTAGTACACACACTAAAAAGCGCGGAAGACAGCGTTGCTTGTAAGTTATATGATATTATGAATTTATTGCATCGCATGATTCATTGGCTTTAGGGACTGTTAGGGTAAGAGAGACAACATGGTTAGAACTAGAGGAGAAGGTAGCGGAGTAAACAATCAAGATGAGGAAAATGCAACCCCTACTGACAATCGTGACTCGGCTATCCTTCAGCTCACCGAGTTAGTACGTCAGCAGTCTCAACAGATTCAGGAATTGATCCAACAATGAAACTCTGAGGGGACTAGGAACAATGGAATCTCTCAGGCTGATCGGGTTGAAGCAGTGGTACCCGTAAATTTAATACGGGGATAGAATGTAACTAATCTGGTAAATATCTAAATGGAATTAAAATTAGAATGGGCCCAAATGAGGAACTTGGCCGATTAAAATTCGACCCAAATGATCTTGACCCAAATTCAACGGAAATTAATAAATAAAATAGACCAAATTAGTATTTGAGCCCAAATTAAATTAAGGCCCAAGTCGAATTTTAATGTTAGCCAAAATAATATAGTGTTTGAATAAATGAGTTCAAAATAATGGGAATTCAATAATTAATAAATGTTAGAATGGCAAGGCTCAAATCAAGGGTGAAACAATATTAAAGATCCAAATGATTAAAGTTGAAATATTTAATGAAGAAATGGTCTAAAAATTACATACTTAGAATAAAATCTATAAGGTTCAAATCAATTATTTATAATGGGTTGCTTCACCTTTAGTAAAACCACGCTCCACTTACTAGTCACTCTTCTCGATTTTTCAACCAAAAGCTATGACCAAAATTCCTCGTTTTAAACGATGGTTCTACGTCAAGGTAAAAGCGCCGTTTCCTCCTTGCAGCCACTAGCGCAGATTGATGTCTTTCCAAAACAGATGAGCCGGCCTTTTTGTTTGAGGAATAAGCCCGCTGGCTTTCAAAAAAATTGTGAAAGCGGTGGACAACGGAGTTCGATTGGTACCAGCCGGGGAACTCCCTCTTAGCGAGCTACTTTCTAAATAGCAGAGTTATCAGACGGAGGAACAGCTTCTCATTTCATTAAGATTAAGAAAACCAATATAATTAATACTCTTTAAGATAAGGACGAATGGAACCAAGAAAATAATTCATAAGAGACGAAATTTTGCTTACCTTGGAGTAGGACTCGTAAATCACTCCCACTTCACACATAAAGTTCCCAAGCTTGTCCTATCTTCGTTGTTTTCCCAAGCCTTAAGACCTTGTATATCGAAAATAGTTAGTGAAGAAACAACTATTTTGAGAAGGAGCAAGGGCCGAATGCTAAAGCAGGTGAAGAAGGAGAATATTAGCGAGCTTAGGGTTCTTAACAATTCGAAAATCAGAACTCCGAAGGGAGGGAGGTAACAATCTTAACTATAATATGTAAATCTCTTATATCTAGTAGGATTTTAGGTTTCGAACACCTTACATATGATTGTGTGGTTAGGTGACGGGTCAGATATAGCTAAGAGTTTGGATTATGGAGTTTTAATCCATGTCGTGTGTGCTTATAGATTTATCTGTGTGACTTTCGAATATTATGGTTGTTATGGGTGTCCGAATGTTCTAATATTTTGGAGTTTAAGGAGATTTTTGAATGTTATAGTGATTAGAAAACTTAGAATATTCGAGTTGTCCATATTTATCGTGCTTGTAGATTAATAGGGGAGATTGGTGATTTTCGAACTTATGGTGTTCTTGAAGGTTTTGAAATTTCGGAGGTTTTATCATGTTAAGTTTAAAGAGATTTTTGAAAGGTCCTAGTTAGTTGGTATGAAGCCTTAAGAATTTAATGAGTTTTGGATGATATTTGTTGTTCTTTAGGGTTTTGAGGATTTTCGAAAGATCTTATACTTTTCGGATGATTTTTGAAGAAGATTACGGAGATATGAGTTCAGGTGATTTACATGATCGATTTTAAATTATGTCCACGTAGGTATAGATTTGCGAATATTTGTGGTTGATTAGGGTTTGAATATTTTTCGGATGCCTTACTGTTTTTGAAAAGATTTTCGAAATATTATAGGATAAATTCTCGGATCATTTTTGGGTTTAGGATGATTTTAGAGATGTTAAAATTATGATTTTCGAAAGTGATAAATTTTCAAAAGGTTGCTTTTCGAAATAAGTTTTTGTAAGATAGAAAAGTTTTTCGCAAGTTTCGCAAGCTTGAGCTTTATTTTGAAACCAAGTGATTTTCGAAAGAATTTTCTAAAGAGTTTTCGAAAGAAGTTTCGAACTGGCCATTCGAAGATTTTTTCGAAATCTGTTTCGAAAATTATTTTCGAAACTAACTGAATTTCGCAATTAACTAATTTTCGTAAGACAACTTTGAAGTAAGTCCCATTTCGAAACTTAGTTAAATATGATAGGTAATTTCGATACTTAAGAAAATGTCGAATATTATATAGTTTCGAAGAGTTTCAAAACTTTCATATTTTTCATATGATATTTTCACATGAGTCTTTCAGCATTTAGGTAGTTTGCATATTTTTAATAGTTATCTAATTTAACTAGTACACTGATTGTATGGTATTTTCGTAATTAAGGTCCGACAATATAGGAGGTTCACGAGACTGTTAGGCAAATAAATCTCGGACGACAGGTAAGTGGAAATTTTAACTACAACACATAAACTACATGTTTGTATTCGAATTACGTGATTATCTGTGTTGTATGATTTTGCGTGGCGTGAATTATGTCAAATTACGTGATTATATGGCAATGTGCGTTGGTTGTTTTACGTGAGGGATTTTACGTGACTGTGAATTATGTGAAATTACGTGATTATGTGGCAACCTGTGTTGGTTGTTTTACGGGAGGTGCTTACTGGCGATAATGAAATCGCATGGTGAGCTATTATTTATGATTTTGCGATGACGTGGGAAACCAGTTGGTATACCATATCATAGTATATTATGTGCACGTTTGGGTTTAATGTTATTTTGGGAAGGTGAACGTGCATTGCATTTGTCGCTTGTAGGCGAGCATGGGATGTATGCATGGCATCATTCATATGGCATGAGCATGTGCATATACGGAATATGTGAGGATTTGCATTTATGAGTATGCACAGTATACAATCATATGAGAACGAATATTATAGCTACTTCTACAAAGGCACCACGACGGAATGTAAGCCGTCTAATGTATTATGTGAGGCAGGAGGAGCGACATGGGTAGGGGCGACCTAGGGAAACCTAGCGTAGGCCGCCCAAAGTGGAGCAACTGTCCGACAGGAGGAGCGACCTGGGTAGGGGCGACCTAGGGAGACCTAGCGTAGGCCACCCAGTGTGTAGCAACTGTCATTGTCATTAGCGGACGAGGGTCACCTGTACGAGACACATGGCGTAAGCCAGAGTGCCAGGAAAGGCAACCGCTATGGAAAAAGGACGATCGTCGGATAGAGGGGCGACCTGGTGAATGGAAAAACTGGAGATAAACCCTAGTTTTGTCCTAGCCAGAGTGGGTCAACTATCGTATTTTTATCCGTATAGGATTTGAGCTCATGTTATGGTGGTGCGAGTAGTAAGTTAGCTATGGGCCCAGATACAAATGAAAAAGAAATGAGAAAGAAATAAGAATGATATGTGTATGTGAGTATTAGAAAGCACTGGTGTGGATGCCTTTGCTAGTTGGCACGTGCATACATGCATATTTCCACTTACGGAGCTTTATAGCTCATTCCACGTTTTATGTGTTGTAGGTACGAACGAGTCGGACGTTGAGACACGTCACGACTAAGGCAGGCTGATGGCGGTGACTCCACGTACTTTTGAGGGCTGGGCGTACATGGATGCGACCTGAGGGATGTTATCAGTGTGTTTTAAATATTTTAACATATTGGGCTATGGTCTTTTAGATTACAATGTTTGCATAACGGGACGTGTGCGAAATAAATGTGTGCGAGTGTATAATATTAAATTATTAAATAAGAGTGTTTTTTTTTTAAATCGGGTCTTCCGCAGCTTACGTTGCGAAGAATCCGCCAAACTAGTTATAGGAAAAGTGGGTCGTGACAGAACCCACCGACTTTTGAGGATGCTATTGATCCAACCTGCTGAAGATTGGCTCAGAACATTAGAGAGTATGTTCCAATATAGCAGAATTCCTGAGAATGAGAAAGTGTTGTGTGTTGCATTTCAATTGCGAGGGACTGCAGGGCACTGGTGGGATACCATTTTGGCAATCGAGGATCCAATCAACATGAGTTGGGAACGTTTCAAGGAACTGTTCCGAAATAAATATTTCACTGCACCTGTGCGAGCCCAACGCATGAATGAGTTTATCAATCTCAAACAAGGGGCGATGACTGTGGCGGAGTACATCAGAAAATTTGAACAACTGTCAAAGCGACCCATATGGTTAGCACTGATGCTCTGAAGGTCGAACGATTCCTTGAGGGTCTAAAGCCGGAGTTGTACCGTGATGTTAATATGGCCAGACTACAAGGAATCTCATATGCTCAAGTGGCGGAGCAAGCGGTGGCAGAACAGGCCGAGACACGAATTATTCGTGCTCAGGAGGCAAAGCGAAAGTTTGTGCAAGGTGCAAACTGGAGTGGGAGTAATCAGAAACGACAGTCTTTTCCAAAAGGTGGGAAGCCAAATTTTCAGAATAGGCCTGGACCACCTCAACAACAAAACCCTAATCAATGGAGACCCCCAGTCACAACGCCAGTTTGCCCAAGATGTGGACGACATCGTTCGGATATCAGCTTTTCACATAATGCTACCTGTTTCAAATGTGGGAAGACGGGGCATTTTGCAAGATCATGCCCGGAGAAGACACCAGGAAATCAAGCTGTGGCTCAGGCGAAACCACCAACTGTGCCAGCACGTGTGTATACCTTGATTGCAGAGGAAGCAAAAGCTAATTCATCCGTGGTGGCAGGTATTCTACTTATTCACAAACTCCCGACATGCATTTTAGTAGATTCAGGAGCCACGCATTCATTTGCATCCATTAAATACGTGGCGAGACTCAGGATTACACCTAATCTGTCTGACTGTGAATATAATGTGACCGTTCCACATGGAATTGCGATGCGAACCAATTTGGTTTTACGAAATTGTCCTGTGTTAGTGAACGGAAGAGAATTGTCTGTTGATTTAATAGTTATTCCAATGAACGATTATGAGGTGATTCTTGGAATGGACTGGCTATCGAAATACGGAGCTGTCATAGACTGCAATCGCAAAACAGTTACGTTTAAAATAGAAGAGAAGGAGCCTTTCACTTTTGTGGGAACAATTAAAGAAAGAAATAATTCTAGAGTTTCAGCGACAAAGGCACAACGCTTAATTAAGGCTGGATGCGAAGTTTATCTAGTCTTTGCAGTGAAATCAGAGGAACGTTCATCTCCGAAATTAGAGGATGTACCAATGGTGCGAGATTTTTCTGACGTGTTTCCTGAAGAATTACCAGGATTACCACCAGATCGAGAAATTAAATTTACGATTGATCTAATACCAGGGTCTGCTCCAATCTCTAAGACTCCCTATCGATTGGCACCGACTGAATTGAAAGAGCTAAGAGAACAGTTGAACGATTTATTACAGAAGGGATTTGTCCAACCTAGTTTTTCTCCTTGGGGAGCACCAGTTATGTTCGTGCGAAAGAAGGATGGATCAATGCGATTATGTATCGATTACAGAGAGCTGAACAAGATAACAATCAAAAATAAATATCCATTACCAAGAATTGATGATTTATTTGATCAACTACAAGGCGCGACGGTGTCTTCAAAAATAGATTTACGATCAGGATATCATCAATTGAAGGTTGGAAAAGAAGATATTCCGAAGACGGCGTTCAGTACCCGATATGGACACTACGAATTCTTAGTTATGCCTTTCGGGGTGACTAATGCGCCAGCGGCATTTATGGATTTAATGAATCGGGTGTTCAAAAAATTCTTGGACAAGTTTGTCACTGTGTTTATTGATGATATTCTTATCTACTCGAAGACGAAGGGGGATCACGAAATACACCTGAAGACAGTTCTTGAAATACTACGAGAAAATAAGTTGTACGCCAAGTTCAAGAAATGTGAGTTTTGGTTGAGTCAAGTTGCATTTCTAGGGCACATTGTTTCTGGAGAAGGAATTTCAGTAGATCCTAGCAAAATTGAAGCTATCAACAATTGGTCTCAACCAACCAATATCCGGAGTTTTCTTGGCTTAGCTGGATACTACAGGAAGTTCATCAAGGACTTCTCAAAGATCGCCTCGACTTTGACGAAATTAACAAAGAAGAATGTTCCATTTCATTGGAGTGAGGAGTGCGAGCAAAGTTTTCAAGAGTTGAAAAAGCGACTCACCACAGCCCCAGTACAATACCATCTGGGATTGGAGGATTTTCAGTCTATAGCGACGCATCAAGGAATGGCCTAGGATGTGTATTAACGCAAAATGGAAATGTGGTCGCATATGCTTCACGACAATTGAAGGAGTATGAAAAGAATTATCCGACTCATGACTTGGAGCTAGCTGCTATGGTTTTTGCTTTAAAAATTTGGAGGCATTATTTATATGGGGAACGATTTGAAATTTTCACGGACCACAAGAGTCTGAAATATTTCTTCACTCAGAAGGAATCAAACATGAGGCAAAGACGGTGGCTAGAACTTGTTAAAGATTACGATTATGTAATCAGTTACCACCCAGGCAAAGCAAATGTGGTGGCTGGTGCATTAAGTCGAAAAGCGGTAAGCGCAGAGTTACAATTATTGGAAGTGGAGGTAGTGCAATTGGGAGAGGTCGAAGCAAAGTTGGCAGCATTAACTCTATAATCTACGATATTGGAACAAATCAAAAGGGCGCAAGAAAATGATGAGTTATATCTAAAAATCAAAGACACACAAGCGGAGCAAACTTCAACTGATTTCAAGATACGAGAAGACAAAAGTCTATATTACAAGGACCGCTTATATGTACCTGATAAGACGGAGATTCGAGGAATTGTAATGACAGAAGCACACGCCACATTATATTCAGTACATCCAGGAGCTACAAAAATGTATCGAGACTTACGAATAAATGACTGGTGGCCGGGAATGAAAAGAGACATTGCAACGTTCGTAAGTCAATGTCTGACTTGTCAACAAATAAAGGCAGAGCATCAACGACCGACAGAGACATTACAGCCTTTGCCGATACCTGAATGGAAGTGGAATCATATTACGATGGATTTTGTTGTTGGTCTACCGAAGACTGTAAAAGGCTATGACGCTATTTGGGTTATAGTCAATCGATTGACCAAGTCTGCACACTTTTTACCCATAAGCTCGACCTTTTCCTCGGACCGATACGCGGAACTTTATATCCAGGAAATTGTTCGACTCCACGGTATTCTGTGTCGATAATTTCAGATCGAGAGTCGCGTTTCTTATCTAAATTTTGGATGAGTCTGCAAAAGGCGATGGGGACTAAGTTGTCTTTTAGTACGGCTTATCATCCCTAAACTGACGGGCAGTCAGAACGAACTATCCAAACTTTGGAAGACATGTTGCGGGCATGTGTTTTGGATTTTAAAGGTAACTGGAGCAAATACTTGTCGTTGATCGAGTTTTCTTACAACAATAGTTATCATGCAACTATTGGAATGGCTCCATATGAAGCTTTATATGGGCGTAAATGTCGATCTCCAATACATTGGGATGAAGTTGGAGAACATGCGATATTAGGACCTGACATGGTTCAAGAGATGATTGAGAAAATAGCAAAGATACGAGAGAGAATGCGAACAGCTCAAAGTCGATAAAAGAGCTATGCAGACCAAAGGCGAAGGCCATTGGAATTTGAAGTTGATGATTGGGTGTTTTTGAAAGTATCTCCGATGAAAGGTGTAAAACAGTTTGGGAGAAAAGGCAAGTTGAGCCCAAGATACATTGGACCTTCTAGAATAATTAAAAAAGTCGGCGAAGTTGCTTACCAACTTGAATTACTAGCCTCATTGTCACAAGTTCATGACGTTTTTCATGTGTCGACGCTGAGAAAATATGTTGCTGACCAACACCATGTGTTGAGGAATAAATTTCCGTATCAACAGCTCAAGCCAAATTTGAGTTATGAAGAAAGGCCAGTAGAGATTTTGATGTACGAAGTAAAGAGGCTACGAAATAAAGAGATCCCATTAGTGAAGGTATTGTGGCAGAATCAGTCAGTGGAAGAAGCTACATGGGAACGTGAAGATGATATGAGAAGTCGCTACCCAGAATTATTTCAACTGACTTGATTTCGGGGGCGAAATCCTTTTTAAGGGGGGGAGAATGTAATACCCGGGTCCCGTGAGTAAGCTGACCAATAAATTTGCATGCATATTACCTGACAATATGACTGCATAATTTATATTCATTTACTATATGTTTATATGGAAAAATGACTGGGGAATTCCGAAATTATGAAGAATTTCAGAATTTAGAATAATAATTTTTTTAAAGTGGATTTCCATATATATATGGAATGAGAAGCACTAGATTTCGTTAATGGCAATTTGTGAAAATAGATATTACGTGAGTAATGAGGATTAGGTTAAGATTTTTGTCATTATTAATCATTACTTCAAGTTAAAGAAATAAAGAAGAAAGAAAAATAAACACTTTATGTTTTAACCATCGAGAGTTTAGTATCAAGGGAGAGAAAGGAGAGCTCAAACAGTGTTCTTAACTTAGCTTGGAGAGGTATAAATTCTTACTATGAGTTTATGTATTTTAGTTATGGTTAAGCATGTTCTATGTAATAATAGGCACAAACGTTTTATGAGATCAAGTTCTATGAGGTTTTTGATTTTCTAAAGGGTTGAGTCTGTTTAAAAAGTTCTTGTGTTCTCGACAATTAAGGTTTTGATCGAAAGATTTTAAGAGTATAGGAAGAAATAGTGTTTATGATTTCGAAAGACTAGGGTTTGTTTAATTTCGAAATTTAAATAGTGTTTTTTTAAGAATTTCGAAAGATTATTGGTGTGAATTAGAAAAATTTCGAAATGGGAATAGGGTTAGTACTTAAGAATGTAGAAATCTTGAAGAATTTCGAAACAAGATCTCGACATGGGTCTTGTGAAGTTGAGAAATTCGAATGAGAAATGTGAATAAGGATGTAACGATTTCGAGGTTGTTTCGACATTTTCTCTCGAAGTTTTTAGGCAGTTCTATATGAAGATTTCGAAGTTTGTTTCGAAGTTTTGTGAATTTTGAAAGAGGATCTCGAATAGGATTTCGAATTGCTTATGTGAAGTTGGTTTCGAGTTTTATGAATTTTGAAAGAGAATCTCGAGGAGGATGTCGAAAAATTTATGTGAAGTAGTTTCGAAATTTTTATGAATGTCGAAAGAGGATCTCGAAGAGAATGTCGAAATGTTTGTGTGAGGTGGTTTCGAAACTTTTAAAAATTTCGAAATGGTTTGAAATTTATTCATCAAAATTTTCCAAAGTTTGAAACATAGGAATTTCGAAACCAATATGTTTGAAACATGTAGAAATCGAAACCTAGTTCAAAATAAAATTTCGAAACATTTTTGTAACTTGGCAAGATTTTCGAAACTTTGGAATTTCAGAAGTTATGAAAATCGAAACTAGGGTTTTCAAAATATTATAATTTTGAAACTAGTCCTAGCTCAAAAACAATTTTTGAAAAACCCTAATTATATAGTTAGAACAAAATATACTAATCTTATAATGTTTCTATATTTAAGGTTCGAGGGTTAGGCAACTTACAGTACAATAAGCTAAGTAGCTAAGGATACCAGGTAAGTGGGAATTTCACCTACAATACATAAATTGATTGATGTGTGTTATGTTACGTGACTAATTGCTTCGATGAATACGTGCAATGTGAATTATCTGTTATATGCGACTGCTTGGAAATTATTATTATTTGTCGCATTATTCATGAAGCATGATCATATGCACGCACGAAGTATATTAAGTATTTTGAAAATTGAGCGTGCATTGTACTACTCGAGTTTTATTTGATGTAGATAAATGGAAATATAGCTACTTCTACAAAAGCGCCATGACGGGCTGTAAACCGTTGAATGTATTTACCTAAATTATTTAGGTAATGGGAAGGCACATGATATAACCAGAGTGCCAGGAAAAGTGGCCAGATAGAGGGGCGACCTGGTGATGGTAAAACTGGAGATAAACCCTAGTTTTATCCTAGTCAGAGTGGGCCGACTATCGTATTTTTATCCTTATAGAATTTGAGCTCATGATATGACGGTGCGCGTAGAGAGTTAGCTAAGGGCCCTGAGAAAAATGAGAAAAATGATAGAAATGAGAAAGGAATTAGAATGACGTGAGAATACGAGTATTAGAAAGCATTGGCGCGGATGCCTTTGCTATTTTGGCACGTGCATACATGCATATTTCCACTTACTGAGCTTTATAGCTCATCCCATGTTTTATGTGTTGTAGACGCAGCGAACACGGTACGTGAAAGCTTAGAGGGCGAGGCTGGTCCTTCTGAAACTTCCGGTGACTTTTGAGGGTAGTGTGTACATGGATGCGACCTGTGCGGTGGGCGTTATGTAAAATAGAAGTGTGTGGTTTGTTATGTAAAACGTGAAAAAAAAATTTATCAGCCTTTTCATATGTAATATATTGTATATGTTCTTTAGTCACGTAGATTAGTATAAGAAAATAGTAGTAAATGGCGGGGCGTCACAAAAATATTTCCTATTAAAAATATCGACGAATATGGACTTAAAGGTAACTTCGAAAATAAACATGTATACTTTGAATTCATTACCGAACCTTTTTCTAGGATTGTTAATGAAATTAAGGATTCTATTCTTATTACAGCAAAAGAAAATCAGGTAAATTACCTTAAGCAAGAAATTAGTATACTTACGATTGAGGATAAACTCCAAAATCCTAAGTTCCAAGAAAAAATTAAATCATTACATAATGAATTTACGTTGCAAATATGTAACGATCTTCCTAATGCTTTTTGGAATAGAAAGAAGCATATAGTTTATTTACCCTATGAAAATGATTTTAGTGAGAAAAATATTCCCACTAAAGCTCGTCCATGTCAAATGAATTCTGAATTATTAGAATTATGTAAAAAAGAAATAACTTCTCTGCTACAGAAAGGTTTAGTAAAATCTTCGAAATCACCTTGGTCAGGCACTGCATTTTATGTTAATAATCATGCCGAAAAGGAAAGGGGAGCACCCAGGTTAGTTATTAATTATAAACCATTAAATAAGGTTTTGAAATGAATTAGTATCCTATTCCGAATAAAAAAGGTCTTTTAGATAGATTATTTAATGACATTATATTTTCAAAATTTGATCTAAAATCAGGTTTTTGGCAAATTCAAATAGCTGCAAAAGATAGATATAAAACTGCTTTTACAGTCCCAATTGGACAATTTGAAAGGAACGTTATGCCTTTTGGTTTAAAAATGCTCCTTCTGAATTTCAAAATATTATGAACGATATTTCTATTCCTTATAGTAATTTTATTATCGTTTATATTGATCATATTTTAATCTTTTCTAAAGATATTGAAACTCATTTTAAACATCTTGACATATTTAAGAAAATTATTAACCTTCTAACGATATTTATATTGGATCAAGCCCAACAAATATGGTTGATATCGATTAACACCACTAAGCAGTAAGCACACATATTTTAAGTTTCTGATTCTAATTTCTATCCGACACTCCCAAATCAATTACCCTAATATTCATATGTTGACTTCCGCATCACCTTCACCAATGGAAGCTAATATCGAATACTAGCTTTATTGTATTGTACATCGTCAATAGAGAAAATAGTCATACTTCATCATTAACTTAGCTTCTCTTATTCAATGACCATTGGCTGTGGCCTGTCCGATTGATAGGAATTAGTAAATTTAGTTTCTGTCCCATACAGAATTATAGATCGATCAAGCATGCCTGCCTACTATCAATATTTGAGTGTGCACTTTGCTAAATCCTTTTTTATAATATTTGAGCTCGTTGCCCACTGTCAATATATAATTGTTTATTAATCACTATTATCGTCAATAACTTTGTGTTTATCCATTGTTCATAGATTATTGTATCTAAAATATATGATCTTTTTAATTCTTTGTTTGCAGTCATTAATCAATTTATGCTAGTATAGCCAATGGAAAAAGTCAACGAAAGCGTCAACGTAAGTTTAATATTTCTACTTGACTTGACATATATATTAGTCTTCACCTGATTAAAATCTAAGTTAAAGCTTAGATAATAATTATGTTTCTTTTCTTTATCAGGATCCGATGATTGAAGAAGAAGAAGCTCAAAAAGTTGATTGTAGTGATGGTAGTATCAACAACCAACCCAATAATCCATCCACTCATGCGGGTAAGAAACCTGCAATACCTCCTCGGAAAAAACAAAGGACCAAGTCGACTGACCTTGATAAGAAAGAAAACTCGAAAAAGCTTAGAGCTGCTTGTATTTATTGTGGTACAAGTTACGCCGCTCATCCCAGAAACAATGGAACTACTAGTTTATGCATGCATTTGGAGTCTTTATGCAAAAGTATCCACATAGAATATAAAAAAAGCAGAAAACTATGCATGATTTTAGTGGTTTGTCTGGGAGCCCAAATGAGAACTCTGCTGGTAAGGGAAAGAACCTTAATCTTGAACTGGTCAGGAATAAGCTTGCTAGAATGCTTATCATTGACGAGTTGCCTTTTAGGTTTTGTAGAAGGAGAAGGTTTTAATGATTATTCTCATACTTTGGAACCAAGGTTTAGAGTGCCGTCTAGGCACACTGTGGCTAGAGATTACATGAAGATTTTTGTTGAAGAGAAGAAAAAGTTGAAAATTCTTCTAAAATCACAGATAGTGTGTTTGACCACTGATACTTGGACATCATTGCAGAACTTGAACTATATGTGTCTTACAACGCATTGGTTATAGATGATTGAAAATTGCAGAAAATAATCATAAACTTTTGTCTTATTGAAAATCATAAAGGGGAAACGCTAGGAAAGCACATCGAAGAGTGCCTAAACCATTGGGCATTGATAAGGTTTTAACGATTACTGTTGATAATGCTAGCTCTAATGATCGAGCGATCATTTACTTGAAACGAAATGCAAGTGGGCGGATGTTATCTTGAACAATGATTACTTGCATATGAGATGTTCGGCTCACATAGTTAATTTGATCGTTAAAGACAGAATGGAAGAGCAACATGATTCCATAATGCGCATTCGAACTGCCGTGAGATATGTGAGGTCTTCTCTTGCGAGGCTGAAAGTTTTTAAGAAATGCGTTTGAGAAAGAAAAAATTGATTGTAAGAGCATTGTTTGCTTAGATGTGGAAACGCGGTGGACTTCGACGTACTTGATGCTTGAGGCTGCCGAAAAAGATAGCAGTTTTCAATGAATCGATATTATCCAACCAACTTAAGAAAACTACGAACTTCTGCAAACAATAATGAAAAAAAAAAGAAACCGCTAATTTAGTAAAATAAAAAAAAGCCCTGAACGGGTCTATGTCGGTGTTGTCACTAGTCTGTGTTTTCAACACGTTAAACTTCCTTTTAGTTGCCTGAAATAAATTTGGGGATGAAATGGGATGCTTATGTATATGTTAACATTGTTCTTCCTTAGGTAGCCACGTAACCACTTCCACAACTAGTTGACCAAATATGCCATCCATGCACTTGTTGTCCGGTCAAGTCATCATCAAGTACACTATTTTGGACATTTGCCGACCACGCGCCTGCAATTTGACACGTGTGAAACTCTTGGAATAAAAAACGTGTTGAGAAATTTCTTCCCCACTTTGGCAACTCCACCACGCGGTACTCAGCTGTCTTATAAATGGCTGCTCATCTCTTTCTATCCTTTATAATATCCAAGAAACATATCCATCTCCCTACAAACAACTGCTTTGTAATCATAGTCGTCATCAACATCATCAATTTTCAAGGCATCAACGATCCAACCATGTTGACTTCGATCTTCAGCTCATTCGACATGTTCGGTGTGGAGTTGTTGGGCCAGAAACTGCAATTAAAAACCAAGACCCAAAGTCAAGAGAAGAAAGTAGATGATCTGAAGAAGGATCACGAAAACCAATCGAATTCATCACCATCATCATCATCATCACCATCATCATCATCATCATCATCATTGAAGCAGCCCAAGAAGAGGATGAGGTTTGCCCCAGAGTTTGATGGGGTTTACTGCTTCGAGACAATCCTTCCATGTTTGTAATAAATAATAACTGCGAAGATATAGCTAAATTACTGAAACTTGATCGGTTTATTATGCTCTTTTTGATTCATCACGGTCTTACAATTTTAGCTTCTTTTGGGTCTTAACTCAAACTCGAAATATGGGGCTGCGTGTGTTTGACTTATCAAATTTGTTAACTGCTTACGTATGAGTTGGGCTTTGTATGTGGAAGGCCCATTACTAGACTTTCAAATTAGCATAGGGCTTTAATTCCAATATAGCCCACGAAACAAAGACCAACTCTTACAAAACGGAAAAAAAGGAAAAAAGAAGAAAAAAGAAAGAAAGAGGAGGAAGAAGAATAAACACGCGAAAAATTGGTACTTCGGAAACATAAATTTAATAAGCATTATTAAAAATAGCCAATCTTCTTGTCATAATCGAGGTTCTAAAATCAATTTTCGAAAAGGATCGGAATGATTAGTGGTTTAATCCGACTTAAATCGATAACCGGAATAAAAATAGTACCCTTAAAAATAATAAATAATATTAAAATTACTGATATGGGGCAATCCCAATCAAAAGAATTTATATGTGGGGCTTGAGAAAATTTGTATAGCCGGTAAATTTAATATCTCAAAGTTTTGGGACGTGCGTAAGGTGCTTATTTGTGAGGAAATCGAAGGGGACGTGTCTGGGACATTTGGACATGTTCGGGATGTATTTGGGACACTGGGGATCTGTTTGGAATGTATTTGGGACGTCGGGTGACCTGTTTGGGACGTTGGGGACCTGTTTGGGACGTATTTGGGACGTTGGGGATCTGTTTGGGACGCATTTGGGACGTTGGGGACCTGTTTGGGACGTAAATGAAAGGACACATGATGTACGTGGTTCGAATCCTTGCGGATTCTACGTCCACGGGCACTCGGGAACTCTCTTTCACTATACTTTGATAAATTACACACTCAACTAAGCTCACTTTCGCTCATAAATACTAAAAGTCGAAAGAAGATGCTTAATACATTGAAAGCGAGAGAGAATGTAGAGTGTTTTTCGTGTGTTGAATGGATAGATCTCGCAAAAATGTTGAAGTCATCCTTTTATAGGAGCTCCCAATGGCCAGCTTGGCTAATTTACAGGAGATGGGACGTGTTCAGTCATTTCAGGGACATCAGACTGGGACTTGACCTTCTGGACAACAGTGTAGCTGTCTGTCAGAGGTAGCTCCTGCAGCGGCCATAGCCTTTGTGATGTCCCATCAGTCACGTCCTCCTACAGCTTTTTACAAAGTCCTTTTATGTGTAGGGTGTTGAGGAAGCTTTGTTCGTCCTCGGGAGCTGCCAGGTGGTTCTTCAGGTCCCGAACGCCTGTTGTTAGCTCCCTACAATCTATCGGAGGTCCCAAAAACCCTTTTTTCCTGTTGTTAGCTCCCTAAAGTCTGTCGGAGGTCCCTAAAAGTCTTAAGGAGGTCCCTAGAAGTCTTATCTCATGTTTTTACCTCCCTATTTTCCCAAAACTCTAAATTCTATCAAGTCTTTCTAATTATCACCTCAATCTAATTTATTTCCTTAATTTCATTTATTTCGCCTGCCTAATTTATGTCCGCATCAATTACTATAGTGACTAATTCATCATGAATGTGATGTTACGGTTTGGATGTCCATTAGACAACATCTTAATTTTTCCAACCACCAATAAGGCCACAAGAAAAGGAACACTTTCAACCACAATGTCAACCTATTATAAACTAAATTCAATTATATGGATAATGACGAATAGACTGAGCAAATTATTATTGTCTTGTAGCATTATGTATTAGCTTATAAATATGCACAAAACATCCATTTGTAGATTACACGAGAAATAAGGAAATGATTCTGCTTCATTCCTTTCTCTTCATTCATCTCTATTGTTCTGCTTAGTATCATACTAAAGTATAATATAATATACTATACTTACTGTTAGTAAATAATATATTTCACGACGCTCTCCGTGGTCAACAATAATATTCGTCCCAAAACCTTGTACACTGGTTGACCATACGTAGAGCGAAGAACGCAATGATCGTGCTCCAAAGGTCTCCCACGATGTCTGCTATCAACATAGGTATCATCAAGTTTAACTAATTTTTGTTTATGAATTTTGAAAAAAAAAATAGCAGTTTATGGTTCTCTCGAGGATGAGATCAAGTGTCACGACCGTGCATTTTGCACCTAACAAATATAATCTCGAGTACGACACCGACTCATGATGTTGTGTCTTAAGATCTAATAGTTATGGTAATGGCTCGAGCTAGGGATCGAGATTACACGACGGCTACCGTGTCAGACATGAATCAACTAAGTTTTTTAATTACCTTCAGGAAATCGACGCGATCACATAATAACTACGTGTTTATCCTCAGCGCCTGATGTCTCTTACGAATACCCTGTCGGAATCATCCCATGATCTTCCTGTTGATAGTGGAACCATTAAACATCCAAACCATACCATGTGAGAAATTATGAGTTATCTATGTGTTTTTCATCGATCGACTCCTCACACATGTCGAGCGATTACGATGACACATAGCTTATGCCATGTTTACGATATTTGTAAAATAAGAATCGTGAACATCAATTGTTCGAGATCTATGACGCATCAGATCTTGATAGAAAATGAATTGATGATAATACAACATAGCTTATGCTCATGATAATCATGCCTCGGTATGAGATTCGACTATGAATTTGCCTTGATGCAAAAAAAAAGGAACCTTCATGACGAGAGAAACATAAGCCAACAGATATAAGTTTCCTTTAATCATGATTACGGTTACATTCGTGACATAATTGCTGGGAATCCCCGAGGTCCCCAGACCCACGTTCCTTGAACGGCGGAATTTTAAAATTTTACGGGGTTTCCCGCCTATTCAAGATCGCTCGGTTACAAACACGAGAAAGTAATGACAGAAAGAAATAAGCGATCAGCCATGATACCTCGTTGAAACCTCTCGACGATGGCTAGCTTGGAACCCTTCGAATCCCCGAGGCATAGTGCCCCTCTTCTACTCCAAAAGCACACGAACGGGACTCCTTATTTGAACAAGATCGTCACGTCGAAACTTTTAAACAGTGGCCTATATTCTCAACAGGATACCTACTCGCTCTGCCGACAGGATTCCTTATGAGGCTTGGCATAATCGTAATGCGAGTCTGAATCACATCAGGGTCTGGGGTTGCCCCGTCTTTGTGAAAAAGTTGATGGCAGATAATCTTGAATCAAGATCATTAATGGCGAGATTCGTCGGATATCCCGAGGACTCAATGGGGTATTACTTCTACGTCCCAGACGAACACATGGTGTTCGTCGCTTTACGCGCTACTTTCTTGGAGGAAGAATTGGTAGGCGATAAAGGACGAGAAATAACTCTAAGAGAGTTAGAGGACGAATCTACTCCTATTTCGGAGTCGTTAGACGACGTTCCAAAAAACTCGGCTCAGCCGCAATTGCGCAGGTCCAGTTGGATATCTCATATGTCTGAGAGATATGGTATGGTACATGTCGAGCATGGGGATGCTGCGACTGAGGGATGCATCGGGGACGATCCCGTCACCTACGACCAGGCAATTGCTGGTACAGACTCCCTAAAGTGGCTTGAGGCTATGCACGCCGAAATGAACTAGATGCACACAAACCAGGTTTGGACTCTTGTAGACCTGCCTAATGGTTTTAGACCAATTGGCAATAATTGTATCTACAAGCAAAAGATTGGATCTGGACAGGTGGAGACGCACAAAGCTAGGCTTGTAGCGAAAGGGTATAGTCAGAAAGAGGGAATTGACTATGAGGAAACATTCTCACCTGTCGCAATGATAAAGTCCATTTGAATCATGCTTGCGATAGCAGCACACTATGACTATGACATCTGGCATATGGATGTAAAGACAACTTTCCTGAATGGATTCCTCCAGGAGGAAATATATATGGAGCAGCCCAAAGGTTTTACGTCAGAAGCAGATGCTCGAAAAGTGTGCAAAGTGAATCGATCCATTTATGGACTGAAACAGGCTTTAAGGAGTTGGAATCTTCGGTTGGATGAAGTCCTTAAGAACTACGGATTCATAAAAAATGAAGATGAGCCCTGTTTTATAGAAGGCCTGTGGGAGTAAGGTGTCGTTTCTAATATTGTACGTAGATGATATCCTTTTGATTTTTAACGACATTGGGATGCTCTCAAAGATGAAAACTTGGATTTCGACCGAATTCTCTATGAAAGACCTAGGAGACGATTATATTCTAGGAATTCGCCTATTTAGAAATAGTGCGAAAAGATCAATAGGCTTGTCCAAGGCCCTTTACTTAGCTAAAGTCCTTAAAAGGTTTAAGATGGACGACTCTAAGAAGGGTTCCTACCTATGAGGCATGGGATTCATCTCTCAAAGGCTATGTTCCCTCAGAATGAGGAACAAAGACAATAGATAAGTGGGGTCCCCTATGCTTCAGCTGTGGGTTGCCTGATGTACGCGATGCTTTGCACGCGGCCAGACATAGCGTACGTAGTGAGCGTAGTGAGTAGGTTTCAGGATAACCCTGGTAAGGATCATTGGGCGGCGGTAAAGACAGTCCTAAAGTGCCTTAGACGAACTAAGGACTTGATGCTGATTTACGGCCCAGGAGAATTAGAAGTAGATGGATATACGGATTTGGACTTCCAATTAGATGTGGATGATTGAAAGTCTACTTCGGGTTTTGTCTTTACGCTCAATGGTGGCGCAGTGTCTTGGAAACGTTCCAAGCAAAGCACGACTGATGATTCCACCATTGAGGCAGAGTACATCACAGCTTCAGAAGCTGCCAAGGAGGGTGTTCGGATACGCAAGTTCTTGGAGGAACTGCAAGTGGTACCTGCCATTGTGGTGCGACAACAGCGAGGCAATCGCACAAGCTAAGGAACCACGTGCTCATAGTAAATCCAAATATATAAAGAGAAAATACCACGTGTTACGTGGGTTTGTTGAAAATGGCTCGATAGCCATGCAGAAAATTGCCTCTGTAGGAATGCAGCGGACCCGTTCACGAAGCCACTACCACAAGCAGTGCTTGATCGACACCTCGATAGAATGGGGTTAAGATATGATAGTGCGTGGCATTAGTGCAAGTGGGAGATTGTTGAGGTATATGCCCTAGATGTCGTACGAGGACTGGGAGTACGAGGGCAATCTGGTAATTGTGTAGTGTTTAGTGATGTAATTTGATTACGTCTATTAATTGAATGATTTTATTCAAAACTAATTTATTATTAGATAAATAAATTAATAGGCAAATTATTAATCAGTCTAAAGATTTTACGTTACAGTCTGGGTGAATAAGACAAATTAATAAAATTCAAATATGGGCAGTTCAGTTAATGATTCTGCGGGGACAGTGAGGGGCACCAGTAAGCTGAGATACTGCAATATTAAACATAGTCCACAAGTCTAAGTCTCCAATAGGGTGACTGGATCGCCAAGTATGACTTGTTTGTCGATGGGTCCAATACGATTGTTCCAACCGTTCACTTGAGAAATGGGAGCCCGGGACAATGATACAAGATGAATCAAAGGATTATCTGAATTTGGACACTAACCCGTAATCGAACGATCACACGCTTGGATTGTCCTTGATCGATCGATTGACTGTAGTAGTCTGCGTGAACCTTAGTCGAAAGGGTTAACTTGGATTTGGTCTTGAGGTCTTGACTTGTCACTAGTTTGCTAGGCCCGTCTTGCTGGTGGCATGGATCAGCGACGAAATGCGGTATTGACTTTTCGATGTGATTGCCGGTTGAACCACGGAGCGAGATTTACGGTCTCGATTGAATTCGAGGTTAACGTCCTATGGAAAGTATAATGTGCGGGAATTTATCTAAGTCTCTGGCCAGAGCATATAACTGACTCGCGATAGTCATGGAGGGCATTTAGGTATTTTCACAGACATAAACGACATAGAGTCGAGTTCTGTATGTTTGACTAGGCGTGACTTTCACTCGACCGGGACACATATAAAGGGTTTATACGTATGACGACAATCTACAGTCGGTTCGTGGATTATGATTAGATCAAATTCGTACTCCACTTGGGATCTGTTCGGTACCACGGGGCTGGCTAGGTGAATACCGAACTCTTAGATACCTCCTAGGCCGCTTGACACGAACCAAGAGAGTCGGGCTTAAAAAGGGCAACCGACACAACGTCATCATCAGAGAGAGAGAGAGAGAGAGAGAGAGAGAGAGAGAGAGAGAGAGAGAGAGAGAGAGAGAGAGAGAGGGCTAGGTCCGAGAATGAGACATTAGGGTTTGAGGCTTGGCCAAAACCCTGATCGGCCGAAAATACTAAGTTTGACTAGTGAGCGGTAAAATGGTCTTTTCACATCAGGGAATATTTTTGAAATAAAATATTGGATATTTAATATTTAGTATATGATTTAAATTAGATTTAAATTTTTGTTATTGTTTTAGAAATATAACATTATTTAATTTGGATTTAAATAATATATGTATCGGATATATATATAAGTTTCGAATTTTATTAGATAAAATTTCGAAAATTGTTAAATATAGTTATATTGGATATTAATATATTTAAATATACTAAATATAGTTAATTGATTAGCATATTAGGTATTTAATTAATTAAATTTAAAGTTTGAATTTTGAATTCATAACTTGGTAAAACCAAGGCTTAGTAAAAGAGGAGGTGTGACGATTTTTCTCCAACCACCTCAACCTATTTTTGGCAAATCCTAGGTGGTATAAAGAGGGATTTTCGAGCTCATCAAAGGGGAGAAGCAAAAGAGGAAGAACTAAGTGTTTTCTCCTCTCATCACTTTCTCTCTCGCACTCTCTCTCTCGAGGGCAGCAAGCGGCTCGTTCTTGGCCTAGCTGCACTTGCAAGAACAGCTGCGAGGTTAGGGTCTACATTCTCAACCACCACAAAGTCCTCCTCAAGACAACCCAAGTAGTGATGAGTCAGCTTCAACTGAAGGACAAACAACTGAAGCTGATAAAACACCATCAACAGTCCATTCCATAGCCACTATCACTCCCCAAAATACCAACGTCGAGATTGAAGAAAATTTCCCAACTGATGACCCAGAAGAAGAAGCAAAAATCCCACTTGAAGATTCCAGTACCGAAGAGACGAATGTAAGTGGAGAACCAAGCCCTGAAGAATCAAGTCAGCCACTCCCTCATAAAAGGAAATGGACATGATCTCACCCAACGTCTCAAATCATTGGAGATCCAAATCAAAGAGTAAGAACAAGATCTTCAACAACAAATTGTTAAGGGTGTGCCCTCGAAATGCCATTCGAGGATAAAATGAACAGAGCATTTATATTTACCCGATGTATTATTCACCGTGTATATGAATACTGTATTCGAGTAATTAATTATGGAATATTTGTTTCTATATGTTTTTACATTATTCTTTATAGGCTTATTATTTATTTACCATTAGTTCTTATATGGCATCCGGTAAGACGGTAAATAAATAAATCCCATATATACGAGTTTAGTTACCAATTCTCATGGGATGAGAGAGGAGGTACTAGTGAGTTGTTATTCTCGGATATTAAATTAGTCCAAAATTCTTAGTCTTCAGTAGGGTGACTGAATGTCGATTATGACTTATTTGTTGACAACTTCTAAATGGTTGTGCCAACCATTGACTTGGGAAGTGGGAGGTCGTAACATTGATATAAGTTGAATCGGGGATTAACTTATATTTGGACACGACTCGTAATCGATGATCACATGGCCTATTACTCTGGAAAGTGTCAATGATCATTCGATTGACTATAGTAGTGTACGTGGACCTTAGACCAAAGGGTCTTTGATGGAGTTGGCTTCAGGGATCTTGACGTGTCACTGGTTTTCTAGGCCCGCATTGTTCGAGGTAGAACATGGGTCGGCGGCGACATGCGGTCTTGACAACGAAGGGTGACTCCCGGTCATAGACTGTCTTGAGGGATTCACGGTCTCCTTAGTAATCAAGATATATGTTCGATGTATATTCTGTGACGGAAAATTACAAAGTCTTTGGCCAAAACAGTAAACTAACTCAAGTGGACGTGGAGTGTAGTTTAGTAATTTTGCGTTCACTAATTAATCATAGAGTAGAGTTAGTGAGTTTGACGTAACCATGATTCTCACTCGACCGGGACATAAGTGAAGGGTCTATACGTACTACGATAATCTATAGTCGGTTCGTGAAAACGATGAAGATCGTACTCAACACGGGATCTATTCGGTACCGCAGGATTGGCTAGGTGCTTACCGAATTCTTGGATCCCTCCCTTGCCGGGTTGAGACGAACCAAGAGAGTCGGGCTTAAAAAGGATCACTGAAATAGTATCTATCAAAGAGAGATATAACCGGCTTTGAGTCGTTCATTGGGATGGCAACGGGCCGGGTCTAGGTCGGGTCTGGCCGGACCCGGGACCCAGCCCATTTATTTTTAGTTGGACCCGTTACCCGACCCGACCCGCTACAAACAAGCCCCGCCCCGAACCCTGAATAAGTCTGGTCTAACCCGCGAGACCCGGTTGTTTTATTTTTTTTTTATTTTTTTTAAGTTTTAGTTTGATATACATTTATATAATTTATATATTTATATTATTTATAAACATATTTCTTTTATAAATATATAAATATGTTCATATATTAATAAAAATATGTAAAAATATATTTATATAATATATATTTATATTTTTTTACATAAATTTATATAATAAATTATAAATATTATATATATTTATATAAAATATCATCCGGGTCGGGTCGCGGGTCGGGTCTCGGGGCGGGTTTGATCGGACACGGGACCCGGCCTGGTTGAATCCTTTAGGACCCGAGACCCGGCCCGTTACCCGAATATTGAAAAAAACCCGCCCCATTAGGGGCGGGTTTTGGCGGGTTCGGGTTTGGACCCGCCCCATTGCCATGCCTAGTCGTTCATAATAACGGTACTTGAGTATTTGAAAAAATATTTAAGTGTGGGCTTTGGGCTGAAAAATAATATTAAGCATTTATTAGATGTTGGACTTAATTTATTTTTCTACCAAAATATATTAAGCCTTTATTAGATATTGGGCTTAATTTATTAATAATAGTATTAATCCTTTATTAGATATTGGGCTTAATTTATTTATTGGCCCAACTTTTAACACAAGGGTAAAAATGGTATTTTATTTTTAATTTCGAAATTAATAAAAAAAGGCATGATTCATGTGAAATGCAAAATGCCAAAGTGTTGTTTTCTATTATTTAATTACATGCCAAAAATATTTTTAAGCAATATTAACCTTTAGTGAATTTTTTTTTGAAGGTAGGCCATTATGTTTTGACATAATTATTTTGTATGGTACAAATCATTTTCATAGCTTGAAAATATGGTATTTTCTTTGTAATTTTCGTGGCCTATAAAATACATCAGTTTTTCATTGTGAAAAACTTAAGTTTTCATGAGTATTTTTCACTTTTGAGAGAGAAAGCTTAAGTACCATCCTTAGAGGAAATTTTGTAGAAGTGTGACTCTCTTCGGCGCTGCTCGTGGAAGCATGGAACAGTTTACTACAACCGGGAGCTTGGGATCTTCGCTACGAGGGTATAAAACTCTATTCTATTATGTGTCGTACATGCACGTTTTCTTTATTATACCGAGCACGATCTTAGTAACGGTGGGGAGAAAATTTTTGAAATTCACTAGCCCCAACAGTGGTATCAGAGCCAGGCTTGGTTTTCAGAATTAACATAAACGAACCCGAAATGAACTCGGTTGTGCAAGTCACTGAATAGCTCGAGCGTCATAGCATGAGTCGATCTCGGTTCGAGTTTGCAAACCGATCGCTTGCATGGTCGGGACCGTCTCCTTACGAGCGGTTCGGCGTAATGATGCGACGTGGTGGGAAACCATAGCGGTTGCCTCCCCGCGATTTATTACTTCACTCTTGGTCGTGAGGTTAGGGTATTCTTTGTGTAGACGGCTTGAACCTGGGGATTTTGGTCGTTCTGTGATATGAATGAGAAATTTTAGCGATACCTAGAAATAGTGAGGTTGAAAGCTCGAAAACGAGCTGCTACCCCTTGTCGTGCGTTAAAGTAACGTATTACTTTTGTCGGGACCTTGACATTCAAGGGATCCGGATTTTAACTCCGGTGATGGCGAGTCCGACTCCTCTACAAGTAGCGATAAGGGCCGGTGGTTTTCATTTTGGGCTTCGGGGATTTTAGAAACCTCGACAGGCTAATTAGGAAATGGTCCAATTCCTTTCATATTTGGATCTAAAAGTGGCCCAAATTATAGTATATGGGCTTGACTAGATTTAGGCCCAACATAATATCCTATTGTGCTCGATGGTCTATGACTAAGCCCAAATTTCGTTTCGGTTCCTTAGAACATTTTATTGTCATATACGTGTTTATGTGGTGTATGTATGATACGTTAAGGCGTCAACGTGGACTTATGTTTAATTTCCAGGTGATATGTTAAGGGTGACAAGGTCCCCCCCGATTTGTATTTGATATAATACGGGTTGTCTGGGACAGCTGATCCCCCCGTCTTGTATTTTATAATTTTAGAAAATTTGTTTAAGTATGGTGGCTGTACGAGTACGAGGTCGGACCACGACGAGGCAGTTTGAGAACTTGGAGGTTGCTCGTTGACATGGTGTCAAGCCAAAGAAGTAGAGATGTAATTTTATTAAAATAAATGTAGTAGAGTAGAAATAGTCCACGTTGACGGTCTTGTAGGCAAACTAGGTTTACCGCAATTTTGTGCATATTTGTTTGACGTGACGTGCATGATTATGTGCTTTAGAATGTGAGACGTATTTTCCCGTTTGATTAAATACTAAGTGGGTAAAGGAACTTGGTTCCTGTCTTTTATCAAGCTTGAAACTATTACTTGAGTATGTGTGTTGTTTGTTCCGAGTTATCGGCGCCAAACATTTTGCTCTTTTCGTAGTCAGCTCGGGTGCGTTTTAGAAACGCGGCTCTCCGAAACATATTCACGCCCTATAAGGTGTTATCCTACGGGCAGAATTTCTGAATGTTAAGATTGAGCATGAAGTTGATAGGTTACACTTAGACGGTTATTTCCTAATTATTCGTGTTAGCGTGAGGGTTCCTGACTGGAGACAACGTAGTTGAAACACCCATTGGATGGGTTCGTGTGGGACACGACTCCGTCTGATTAAATGGGCAAACAAACTGTTAAGTTGAGTCTTATTTTTGCGGAGCGGGGAAATCAACTCCACTATGAAACCATCAACGAGGTTTCCGAAATCTCTATCTGGAGAATGGGATTTTGAGAAAAATAGTGGGAGTCAAGCAAAATGAAAAGTCCTTATTTGTGCTTGATGATGTCACCATTTGTTTCACTGATAACGCAAAACCGTTTCGAAGGTCCAAACCTTGCGGACTGGCTCCGTAACTTAAGGATTGTCCTTACTCTGGAACGTATTGAGTATGTCCTTGATGGACCCGTACCAATTGAACCCGGGGAGGATTCAACTGATGCTGACCGGGAGTATCATGCCAAGTGGCTGGCTGATAGTGCCCGAGCCAAGACTTTTATGTTTGCTGGGATGATAATGATCTGCAGCACCAATATTCTTAAATGGATATGCGTGGGATATTGCATCATCTGAAGGAGCTGTACGGCGAGCTGTCGAGATTGTCTCGATATCTCGCCGCCGATAAGCTCTTTCATACCAAGATTGCTGAAGGCGCAGATGTTGCACATGTGCGTAAGCTCATTGGGTACATTGAGGAACTGGCTTCGCTCAGTTGTCCCATTCATCATGAGCTCCAGATTGACCTGATTCTTCAGTCGCTCCCAGCCTCATTCGCTCAGTTTATTATAAACTACAGTCTGAGCGACCGGCATTTTCTGCTTCCTGAATTAATGAACACACTGACTCAGATTCAGCATGAACTGAAGAAAGGAAAAGGAAAATAGGTTGCGCTTGTACTCGAGGGACAAAAAAGAAAGGCAAGGAAAAGATGACTGCATCTAAAGGAGCAAAGGCGACTGACAAGTGCCTTTACTGCCAAGATCTGTGCCATTTAAAAAGGGACTGCCCCAAGCTTCGAGTTTCAGGGGTTTCAGGTAAAGTTTTGGAAACTTACTGTTGGTCCCGAATGCACCAAACAAGGAATCAAAGAGGCTTTGATGGAATGAAAAGGGAGTGTTCTCACCTTTGAGTGCGTGTAGTGTGTGAAAAATTTGGATAAGCCTTTGATCTTTGATTAGTTTCAAAAGTGAGTTGGTAATACCTTATATACCACATTAACCCTAGGTATATTAAGGCCCAATCACTAAATATAAATTAATTACAATCTAGTCTAAAGCCCAAGCTAAAGATAATTACAAAATTAGTCCCAAGACCTAAACTATTGACACAATCTATTAAATATCCTAACAATCTCCCCCTTTGTGTCAATTGTTGGGAGTCTTGGATCTTGAGCGTTGCGGTGGTGGATTAGCGTGTGAGTGTGTCGCGAAGCCCTAGCTTGAACTCGAAGGCGCGGAGGTTCCTTCGAAGTACCAATCGATTAGCTATAGCGTCAATGAGCTTCGCGAACTTGAATCGGCATAGAGGATCTTCTTCTGAAAGTATGCGGCAGATCTTCATTAGTTTGTCTTGGATGATGGTGAGCGTTCCATCCGAGAACTTTGCCACTTCAGAGCAGTGCAGCATCCTCAGCTTTCCCTTATAGTTCGAGTAGGCGACCGCCGGATCGTCACCGTCGATCACATCGCCTTCTCGGTAATCGTCCGCATTCTTGAAAGATGGGCGAGTCAGATTCACCTTCTTCAGATTGTGATCCACCGCCATCTGCAGATCGTGGGTAGCGAAGAATCTGACCTGTCGGAGCATGTGGCATTTGATAGCCACATATCCCATGGTGACCGGTTCAGCACGTACGAGATGTCCAGAACTTCTGAGGACGAGTCTGAACTGCTTCATGGATTCCAGCATGCTGTACAGGTCGCCCAGGCGCAGAAACTTGAAGTCCGCCTCACTGACTTCACAGTAGCTCTCATCCTGCCTCATTACCGTGAATACTGGGTAATGGACAGGTCCTTTGGACTCTTGGCGAAGGTCAGTGACTTTGCAGATGGGGGCCCGACTCATTTCCTGAGCGATGTTTTCCTCATCGGATAGCTTCCTATTTGTGCATTTGTGGCACAGAAGGCTCCATCGATAGAGCTGCTTCTTTCTCTCGCTCCAATTTTGGATGTTCATCAGCTCGTACTCGTCGAAGGTTGTGATGATCTGCTCCTTGCGCCGCCAGATCCTCATCCTGATCTCTTCTTGAAACGGCGCGGTGATTTTTTTGTTTTCCCACGGTGCTTCCGGTATATCCACCGTGGGTACATCCGTCTGAGCAGCAGGGGCCTCAGTTTGCTGCGCTTGGAATTGTAGGATGTTCTCGAGCTCGGCCGGTTCAGCGTCGTATTCCTCTCCGTTCTCGTCGTCTGCGGTGTTGATCAGCGTTAGCGAGGCCTCCATGAGCAGACGTCGAGCATTTTCCACTAGCTTCCTAGCTGCTACTGCATCGGCGGGCATGTATAGCCATTCATCGTTGAAGATGTAGGCTTCGATCTCGTTCTGTGCGCAGTAGACATCCTCGGAAGCCGGGTTGGAATCAATGTTGAGAGGGATATGGCTATGTGGTGGCGAGGGTGTAGCGTCGGAGGAGTTTGTGGATTGTGGGGATGGAATTGGTGGAGATTCTGGTGGTTCGGTTGAGGTGATGGTTTTGGCGAGGATGATTTGAGTGACGGGTGGTGTAGATGTGGTGGTGACCTCTAACGTCGATGTGACAGTTAGAGGTTCGGAAACTGCGGATGGAGACGGTGTGGGGGTGGTCTCTATCGCCGATGTGACGATTAGAGTTTTGGAGACGTTAGTAGGTGGAGGTGAGGGTGATTTGGCTGGTGACTCGGGGTTGATAGGCTGGGATTTTTGGCTAGTGAGGTGTGAGGTTTCTGTGGGCGTTGTTTCAGGTGCAGAGGAGGAGGGCGGCGTCGATTGTATGGGCCCTTGAGTTTGTGAGGCTTGCGGCCTATTCTCCCCCTCGCGGCGATCTTGATCATCGTCTTGATCGTCGTGCCTGATCCCGCTCGACTCGCCCTGAGCTCGACAAGTCATAGGTTGAGTCATGATGGCCTTCATTTGCCGTTCCTCCTCGTCAAGTTCCGTCATGGATTCGAAGCGAGCTCTGAGGATGTAGAAGAGCTCCTTGGCGGAAATGGCGGATAGAACAGCCTCGGCGTCGACGTTTTGTGTAGGTGGTGGCGTCTCCGGGGCCACACCTTTGCCCTTGTCGACGGTGGACGCATCGAGACGCGCGTAGACTTTATCGAGGATAGACGCCTCAAGAGTCTTTGCAAACTCTTGAATACGAGTCTCTAACGCGGTCTCGGTCACGAACTGGGGTAAGTCTAACAAGTTGGAATCACGAAGATGTCCAACTGTCACCGAATCGGAGAAGATCGCCGATCGGCCGCCCGTTTGCACAGGTCGGGAAAAGACGGGGTCACTCAGACTTCCCGTTGGCATCATCGATGAGACAGACTCACTCGAATGATGGCCTAGGCTCACGGTTGTTGTGATGTTGGCCGTGCTAGGTCTTCCGCTCTCAGTCACAGAGACATCATCGAGCGTTCTGACAGAGTCACGAAGACTCTGTGGTGCAGTAAGAGGTGTATGTGTCCTAGAAATGGATGAAACTATGGGGAGTAAGGGCACTAGACTCGATGTGCATAAAGAGGATGCAGTCTGAGGCGAGGGACTGCTTGTTTCAACATCGACTATCTCCAAGTGGGATGTCGATGGTATACGTGGCTCCTCGTGGAATGAAATATCTTCCTGTAGAGAGGAAGATAAGTGGGTTGGTGGGGTAGTTTGCGTGGTTGAGCCAGATGCCACGACATCTACTCGGGAGCTGAACACATCACCTCCTGTACCTATTGGTTCGGCTCGGCTTATGTGTGGCTGAGGAGGTTGATCGTGCTTTTGTTTCGATCGACGTTCCGTGGGGCGGCTTACGTCATCCTCTCGCGACCGTTTTTTCGGAGCGCGTGTGGAAGAGGGTGCAGCGCGACTCGAGGACTTTTTGGAGGTGGTGGTGGGGTTTTGGCTAGTCCCGGGGTTGGGAGCAGTGGGGTTGATCTGCTCCGTAGGGACAGTGGATAGTGGTCTGGGGCTTTCTCTGAAAGAGGCGGTTGATATGCGATATTCGCGGACGTGTGGATTTGTCTGGTCGGCGTAGGCGAGAACTTCGTCCGGAATTATCATTGCGTTTCGATCCTTCGCCGGCGTGTTTTTCTTGGCGAACTTCTCGACTGTTGGGATGGCGAAGTGTTCGGCTGCCGGCCGCATGCGAATGCTGGTGGAGTGCATGCCGAAGTGTCTGATGAAGGCTGGGAGCCACCGCATGTAAGGGATGAAGCGGTTAGTGACTCCCTTTGCGACTTCCCGGTCGCGACGTTGGATCATCGCGACGAGATCCATCCAGATGATATCCGCGTAGTTGTACTTCCGGTTGTGGGCGATGCCGGTTAGGATGGTGAGGATCTGAAGGTTTCCGCGGTCCTGACCGGCATGCTTTCCTGACAAGCACTTGTTCACCAGCAGGTACAGAGTTCGCCAAAGTTGAGGTAGGTTGCGGGTGGTGACTTCACTGAGGACAAGTGGGCCCTTCTTCTTCTTGGTATCCGGTTGGTAGCCCAGTCGGTCAATGTCTTCAATAAGTTGATCGTGTGTTGGTAGTGGGTCATAGGGTGTGTAGACGGGGAGTTGAAGTACTTCTTGTAGTGTCTTGCGGGTGAGGACCACCGTGTCTTGATCTATTTTGGCTGATAGGGTTTTGGCGAGATGGACTGGTCCAGCTATCTGCAGCGTATGCCAGAATTGTTGAAGATATACTTGTGCTTCTGGCTCGCCATGTGTGAGGGCGTGACGAAGTGGGTGCCCTTTTAGGATTTCTACGATGTCGGGGGCATCGCACCGAAAGCTCTCCAAATCCACCATGTAGTTGATGGGAATCAGAGCCGCCCATTGACTTAGTGGAAATATCTGGTCAGGTGGTGGTACATAGGTGCGCGTGTGGAGTTCGATGCGAGCGACGTCCCGTTGGAGTGCCGCCGCCTCAAGAGCTTCAATCGTGCTTTGATCTTTTTCAGTCATATCTGTGCTTGACAGTAATTGTGAAATGATTAGTATGGATTAAATTGCTAGAATGGGGACTTAAATAAGTCGTGGGTGAAATGAGGGAAGTGGCCTCAAATGGCAAAGGAACCAGCGAGTATAAACATATTGAGAAAATTTAGGATTTTGTGTCAAATTTCGCATGTAATGAGAAATTTCGCAGATTATTACACAAGGCATGTCGAGAGAGAATTTTCGCAGATATAGAGGAAATTTCGCACTTAGTCTTATTTATGAATTTTGCATATAACAAGGAAATTTCGCATTCAAAGGGAATTTTCGCATGTATCATGGAAATTTCGCATTCAGGGTCAAGTTTCGCATGTATTGGAAAAGTTATAACACAAAGATAAGTCTTGAGAAATTTTCGCAGTCAGAGTAGAATTTTCGCAAGTATGGAAAATTTCGCAAGTTATATCACATAGACAAGTCGTGAGAAATTTTCGCAGGTTATAGTAAAATTTTCGCAAGTATGGAAAATTTCGCAAGTTATATCACATAGACAAGTCGTGAGAAATTTTCGCAGGTTATATGAAAGTTTCGCGGATGCAAAGAGCTTTGTAGACTGCGAAAATTTTGTTCACTGTAGTTGCGAAATAGTGATGATGCGAAAATATGTAATATGAAGTGATGTGTTATAAGAATTTCGCGGGGCTAAACTCACTGTAGCAGAGAAAGTTTTGTCGTGAGGAAAAAGAATTTCTCAGATAAACTTTCGCGGTGCTTAACATGCTGTAGCAGCGAAAAAATTTTAACACATGTAAATTCTCGGGCGAAAGTTTCGCAGGTTATTAGTCACTGTAGCAGCGAAAAAATTTTAAACATAAGAAATTTTTCGGAGAGAATAAAGTTTCGCGGGGCTTAACATGCTGTAGCAGCGAAATTTAACGTTTTAAAGCAACATTTCTGAGAATTGTTTCGCGGTGAAGAACACTGTGCGATATCGTGCGAAACTACGTAATGATTTAGCCTTAGACCTACGCAAATCTCAACCAAAATGCAATAATTTGGACTCAATCCACTCGAAATCGAATGGGCAATGCATATTTGAGGATATTAAACATAAAGAACACAGTATGCATTCGATTCACAGCCGAGAAAATTTAGGCGTAACCTAACAGATTTAATCTATACGGGGCAGAAATGGATAAAATTAGCGAAAAATGACTTGTTTGAGGCGCATTCATACCGAACAGCTGATTTGCGACAATTTGAGAGTAGATTTGACGAGGAATCGATGCGGGGAGTTGCGAAATTTTTAAGAAAGGGGTTGCGAAAGTTTTGAATTTTCTCGGGAATTTTAGGATAATGAATAATGTTAAGGGTTTTGGGGTTTTAGGGGTTTTAGGCACTGTTCATGCGAAATTTTGTGTAAATGGGCCGAAATTCATGGGCTTGGTCAAAGCTGGGTCCAGATATGATTTTCGCGGGCTTGGTCAAAATTGGGTCCAATTGAGACTCAATTGGTCCAATTTTGACCCTGTTTGACCAGAAATTTTAAAATTTAACCCAAAGCATTTTAATCAGTCCAATTTTGACTCAATTTGACCAAACTTTAAAATTTCACCCCAAAAAAAAATTTTATATAGGCAAAATCAGAAACTCCCCCTTAATCTAAAAATCTCTTTTGACATACTGGTAAAATCAGACGCTCCCCCTTAATCGAAAACTCCCCCTTAAAAGACATAATCAAGGAGACACATAGAAAATGGAGTGAAGTGAAAAGGAAATATGTACACTTTATCAAGGTTCATGTAGGGGTCGATGCCTTCTTGTTGGTTGTACCCCTTAGCTACAAGTCTTGCTTTATTGCGAATAACAACACCGTCTTCATCCTTTTTGTTTATGAAGATCCATTTTGTGCCGATAATGGATCTATTGCGTGGTCGTGGTACGAGTTCCCAAACTTGTAAGCGTTCAAACTGATTTATTTCCTCCTGCATTGCAATCAGCCAATCGGGATCGTTGAGAGCTTCAGCTACTCGTGATGGTTCAGCTTGACTGAGATAGCAAGCGAACAGACTTTCATTCATCGTAGCCGAACGCGTTGAGACACCGGATGTGGGATCCCCAATAATCTGGTCTGTAGGATGAGAGCGAGCCCAAAGTGGTACATTTGTCTGTGAGGAGCTGGCCGTATTTGCATCTATTGGAGGCTCATTAGTTTGGGGTCCGGTGTCCGAAGAAGAGATCTCAACCGTGGTAGATTGAGAGGGTTCAGCATCAGAATTAGCAACGTTCCCATGGTTGGGTAAAATGTCGTCTTCGTTGAGGTTGAGATCATCCAAGTTTGGCGGGACGACATTATTGCCGATAGCTGGTGGTGTTGGTGGAGTGGGTGCAGCGGTAGGTTGAGTGGTGGCGACGGGAGTCTTGGGGACTGGATAGAAGTACTCGAAGAGCAGATCGAGATCCAGTTCACCAGAATTGCCCTCAGATGAGGAAGCTCCCGTCGTTGAAGGTTGACCTTTCGTCAACGACTGAAGAAGTCCTGGTTGTGGACTAATATGAGCAGAAGCCATGAGGTCGCCTTCGCTTTCGTCAAATGTGACATTTGTGCTCTCAATGACAGAACGTTTCTCTTTAAGATAGACTCTGTATGCCTTCGAGTTCAGCGAATATCCGACAAAGATTCCTTCGAGAGCTTTTGGATCGAGCTTCCCAAGATGTTAGCGATCATTGGAAACAAAACATCGGCAACCGAAGACCCTTAGATAAGATATATCGGGTATACGACGGTTGTTCAACATCTCGTATGGAGTGCGGTTGAATCTCTTGTGGATGGAAGCCCGGTTTTGCGTGTAACAGACCGTTTGAATGGCTTCGCCCCAAAGAGAGTGAGGAAGGCCGGATTGGATGAGAAGAGTCCTGGCTGCTTCAACAAGTGTCCTGTTCTTACGCTCAACGACACCATTCTGTTTCGGTGTCTTCACAGCTGAGAACTGCTGAGTGATGCCCTGAGTGGCATAGAAATCACTGAGCTTCTTGTTCTTAAACTCAGTTCCGTTGTCAGTTCTGATAATCCGAACCTTCTGTTGATGAAGAGTTTGGGACGTAACAACAAGCTCGATGATTAAATTAGGAACTTCATCCTTTGTACGAATGAGTTTCGTCCACGTGTAGCGTGAAAAATCGTCGACAATCACAAGAATATACCGTCTTCCTCCGAGTGTGGCCGTAGGCATTGGGCCACATAGATCCATATGTAAGAGCTCGAGGATTAGCTTAGAGGACGGTGTTTCCTTGGATATGTGAGACGATCGCTTCATCTTCCCCAATTCACAGGCAGAGCAGAGGTGTTCCTTATGATATGTTAGTTGGGGTAGACCGTTGACGAGTTTATCTTGACGCAGTTTGTTGATAGTCTTGAAATTGAGATGTGAAAGACGTCGGTGCCATAGATCATTCAACTTGGGTGCAGCCCGAGAGAGAAGGCATACTGGTCGAGAGGTCGTGAGGTTGAGTACGTAGAGGTGAGACGTGCGCGTTCCAGAAAGAAGTGGCAGTCCCGAGGCATCTATAATGCTGCAGATATCAGATTCGAAGAGAACCTTGTATCCTTTGTCGCAGAAACGACCAATGCTGAAGAGATTGTAGCTCAAACCCTCAACGTAAGAGATGCCCTTGATCGTCAGTTTGTCATGGACGAGATCACCAGTTCCGAGAATTGGCGCCATTTGACTGTTTCCGAAGGAGACCCTTCCGAGATAGCGCTCGGAGAAGTTGCTCAGAAGCTCCTTGTTCCCCGTCATGTGTGTGGAGCAACCCGAGTCTAGATACCACACATGACAGACCTGCAATCATTAGCAAATGTTGGGTCCCCGTTTACTGACGGGGCATTCTTGTGAAACAAGTAAAATTTTCATGCGCTTAATGGGAAATGTGGATTCTAAATTAGATTGTGTTGATTCTAATTTAGCTTTCCCTTTGTCGTTTGTTTGATTAGGTGGGATTATTGTTTTTCTAACCCATATTTTCCTAATTTGTGCTTGCATGTATGGCGTCTTATACATGAATTGGCGCGGGGAATGTGGTTGTCGTTTTCGTGCTTCGGTTTCGGTCGCCTTTGGTTTGCGAGAAGTATGAGAGTTTGCGTTTGTCGACGAGAGACGTTTTCGGTTGACCTTAGGCTTTGGCGAGATGGGAGAATTCAAAGACGTCGCAGAGAAGGTTCGCTTGCGAGGTCGGAGTGTTGCGTGTTCATGTGTTTCATATTCGTGAAATCGTGGGAGAACAAAATCATTGCAGCAGCACATAGACATAAGTTTGGTAAAAGAAAGATAAGTTTTGTCTACGACCTTAGGACATTGGGATTCAGTACATAGAGAGAAAGGACGAATATAGGATGGATTTTTCTTCTTGTCATCGAAGAGTGGATTCGCCTTTATCTGATACGAGCTGCCTTCCAGAGACGTCGAACTCACATTCCCTGTATCCATAAGAATACTAGAGTTAGTGTTAGAACATATGTCATCTTCAGGAGTCATCTTCGCCGTCCTCTTACATTTACATGTTTGAGAGACGGGTACTTGACTCGTTGTGGAGGGATAGTTCGTATTGGGAAATTTTTCTAGTGTGTAGATTTTGCTAAGTAGCTCATCTCGCTCTTTTGCAAAGGCCTTCCTTTCTACTTCTAGTTGTCGTTCTAGTTCTGCTATGAGTAGTAGTTTCTTTGGGATGTAAGTGCGAGAGAGCATATCTTGAAAGGCAACTTCCTGTTCTTTATTAGGGAGTAAGGTTTCGACATTCTCCGGGAGTGAGGACATCTTGGTCTTATCTCTAATATTCAATTCTGTGTAGTCATATGCGATTTCTGCCCAATGAATGTTCTGTTCTCTTGTTTCTTCTATGATGGCAGCGGAGGATGATCTCACAAATGGTTTAAGCTGCGGGGGAGCACCATTTCTTGTTTGCAAGAACGTAGTGTTGCACATGTTATATCTTTTAACTGTTAGCGGTGTTGGATTGCAATTGCTAGACAGTCCGATCCCCCTCCGGGCGTTGTAGAATCCTGCTTCCATTGGTTGGTTCAATAGGCTTAAGATGCGCGTGTTTTCATTTCTAAGGTGAAGTTGCTCTTCAAGTTCTTTCACCTTGTGGTATAGCCTAACTCTTTCCTTCGTAAGCAGTTCATATTGGGAGGCCGTCAGGAGGCGAGAGGTTTCACATGAACTTATGGCTAGTGTAGTTTCCTTAACCTTAGTCTCACTTTGTTTGTTCTTGCTTTGCAGACGTTTGACTAAAGCTTCAGAGGCCATTAGACGTTCGTTTGCACAGGCAAGTTCTTCTACTTTTAGACTAAGTAAGGCATAATTGTTTTCAAATTTTAGCTTAAGTTCATCATAAACCCTAGCGTCTACGGTGGGTTTCTTAATGGCGTGTCGGTGATTAAACACATCATCGAGGTGTGAGATTCGTACCTCAGACTCAGCGTTGGCAGGAGTATTAGTTGTGTTTTCACCGGTGTGACCCATCTCCTCGTCCTCGTCATGTTCGATCAGCCTTGCCATGCAGCAATCTTCATCCTTAGGCTCCTCGTCTTCTGAAGTATCATTCACCCATTCAGCTTCTTCGGTGAGTAGAACTTTCCCACTTTCCATCTTGCGGGTCATTCTGGCCTTACGGTCGTAGTAGCCAGAGTCCTTCACGCGTGGCGTGGCATTCTTTGGCAAAGTGGCCTATCTTTCCACACCGAAAGCACTTCACAGACTTTTGAGGTGCGGAGTCCTCTTCTTTCTTTGTTGGCTTGGCTTCCTCTGTGGGAGTGGACCTTTTGGTGCCGCTATAGGTTCTTTGGCGATTGGAGGAGGATGAGGATTTTTTCCCGATCTTCTTTGAGACCAACTTAGTGAGCATTGCCAGTTGCTTGCGTATATCACGAACATCTTCGTCTGATTCGGTATCTGCTTCGGATCCTGAAGAGGTGTCAGATACAACAGCTGGTAGCTTTCCTTTGTTCTGTTTGGTCTTAGTGGTGGAAGATCGTTCAGTGGTTTTGTTCGAGAGGAGGGCCAGTGGGTCGACTCGAGCGTTGGTGGACTGAGGTTGCACGTATGGAGCATAGGCAGACAGACTGTCATAAAGAGCATGGATGGAAGTGTTGGAGAGGTCCTTACTCTGAATCATCATAACAGTTGCATTTCCCCAATGTGGTTTGAGGCTTCCAAGAAAGCGGTTGTTGATATCGAATTTGTCCCTCGAGATCCTGGCTTTCTTGAGTTCATTGATGACTTTCAGGTATCTGAGGTACGTGTCACGCAGCTCCTCTCCTTCGTAGGCTTGGAAGTGTTCATACTGTGAGAGACAGGCTGATTTCCTCCCTTGAGCACTTTCAGTTGTGCCTGCCATGATTTCTACGAGTTCATCCCATATTTCTTTAGCAGTTGTGCAGCACTCGATGTGAGCATAGACTTCGTTGCCCATAGCCTGGAAGAGGTATCCTTTGGCAGTCTCGTCGGCCTGTTCGCGGGCCAGTTCATCCTCATTGATGGGACCTCTTGGAGTGCGGCGTTCATCCATGGGAGGGTTTGCGTTTGGCTGTGCGGGGATGATTGTCCAGAACTGTGCTGGGCCGTTGAAGATGGAGTCCAGAAGATATTGAGAGAGTGGTGCGCCTTTGTTCCTGATGAACGTGAGGAACCGGTTTGTCCATATGCTGTAGTCGCCTTGTGGCAGCATCGGAGGCCTGGTGTCGGAGCCCACTGTGGAGATGTCATTCGTGGTAGAGATGGTCGGTGCAGTCGAATCGTCCGTGGTTTTGATCTTGTATAGATGAGAGAGTTAGTAACAAACGATAAGAGAGATGAGTTTAACGAGTAGAGTTTGTAAAAAATTCTTTAAAGAATTTCTTTGAACTAAGTGAGCGTGTGTGATGGTCGATAATGTATGAAGGGAAAATATATCTTGAAATTAGGAGAAGTTCTAGAAATTTAAGAGCGAGATTTGAGGCGAGGAAAATAATTTATGTCAAAAGTGGTCAAGGATGATAGTACTAAAGTGTAGGGATCAAATCTTGAATAGGTTTGAGAAAGATTCAGCCCGAGAAAATTTTAACCCTGGAGGAATTTAACACGTTAGAGGGAAAAAAAAATTCGCAAGTTGAAGAATTTCGCAAGTTACGACTTTTTAAGCTTCGCAAGAGAATTTTTGCAAGTTATAAACTTTCCCACGTTGAGAATTTTAAAGCTTCCAAGAGAATTTTCGCAAGTTAAAAACTTTCGCACGTTGAGAATTTTAAAGCTTCGCAAGAGAATTTTCGCAAGTTATAAAATTTTCGCACGTTGAGAATTTTAAAGCTTCGCAAGAGAATTTTCGCAAGTTATAAAACTTTCGCACGTTGAGAAAATTTTCGCGGCCAAAAGAAATTTTTTGGAATAAGCTTTCTTGGAAATGGAATTTCTCGGATTATGAAAGTAGACAGTTGCGAAAAGAAATGTTGTATAAGTGAAAGTTTCGCGGCTTAAAATTCTCGGATCTTGAAACTAGGCAGTTGCGAAAAATGTAGTATAAATAAAAGTTTCGCGGTTTAGAATTTCTCGGATTCTTAAAGTAGGCAGTTGCGAAAAAAAATGTTGTATAAGTGAAAGTTTCGCGGCTTAAAATTCTCAGATCTTGAAACTAGGCAGTTGCGAAAAAATGCAGTATAAGGGAAAGTTTCGCGGTTTTAAAAATTCTCGGGATCAATTTTCGCGGTCATGGAAATTTCGCGGACTTGAACAATCAAGCACAAACTTTCGCGGTCAAGAACACGTTAGTACTGTTCCATTGCTTTCACGCGGTTTCTTGCTGGAAAATCGTCCGTTTTCACTCAGATCTCAACCAAAATCGCTCAAACTTGATCCTAAGTATCAGAAATTCTTCCCTAAACACATAATCGACCGATTTGTGAGCTAAAAACAACAAAAAATGGATCAAATCGACCAAAAACAGAGAATGACGGAAATGACTTTTTTCTGAAGAACTTTTGCTTAAATCTTGCTCAGAACTCGTTAAAACTGATCCAAAAGTGTTCTAAAAACATTTTAGGCATATACTCGATCTGGGGGAAGGTTTTAAACACAGAAATGAAGCATCAAAACCCCAAACCAAGCTCAAAATGCCCGAAAGTAAAATTTTGCTCAAAACACCTTTGATCTTTCTTGGAATCGAACGAAACTGGATTCAAATCAGTGCAGATCGATCCACGTTTGCTCTGATACCACTTGTTGGTCCCGAATGCACCAAACAAGGAATCAAAGAGGCTTTGATGGAATGAAAAGGGAGTGTTCTCACCTTTGAGTGCGTGTAGTGTGTGAAAAATTTGGATAAGCCTTTGATCTTTGATTAGTTTCAAAACTGAGTTGCTAATACCTTATATACCACATTAACCCTAGGTATATTAAGGCCCAATCACTAAATATAAATTAATTACAATCAAGTCTAAAGCCCAAGCTAAAGATAATTACAAAATTAGTCCCAAGACCTAAACTATTGACACAATCTATTAAATATCCTAACACTTACGGTTCTTTAACTGTATTTTCCACTTCGTGGATTCTTGCCTCATGAGCTAGTGCTCACATATGTGTTTTGAACCAGGGTCTGGAACGAAGTAGGAAGTTGGCGAATCAAGAGATCATGATTAACGTTGGCAGTGGACATAGTGTGCCGGCTACTCATGTTGGATCGAAGTCTCTCGTATTATCTACTGGACATGTATTATATCTATCCGATGTACTTCTGTTGTCCAAGGGGCTTAAGACCATTATTTTTGTTCCTGTTTTGAGCAGGCTTGGTTATGAATTCCGCTTTAGTAATAATGTTTGTGATATTTATTTTGGAAATAAATGTGTCGGAAATGCTACGTTAATAAATGGTTGATATTACGTAAGTGTCCAAGAACATGCGAATGCAATTACCAACAAACGTAACTTAGAGTTAAACAAAAAATATTTATGGCATCTTCGACTCGGTCATGCTGGAGTTCGAAAGATCCAAGAGTTGGAGAAAAACGTCATTATTAAGCCGTCAGAATCAGATTCCTATCCAACGTGCGAATCTTTTATTCTCGGCAAAATGGCCAGGTCTCCCTTCACCGGGACATTTCAAAGAGCAACTAATCTTTTGGATTTGATCCATACAGACGTTTGTGGGCTGTTTAGAGTTCCGGCCTAATTTCCACTATTTTGTGACATTCACTGATGATCACTCTCGCTATGGATTGGTGTATCTGTTGAAGCACAAGTCTGAAATGCTTGATAAGTTCAAGGAATTTAAGACTTTAATGGAAAATCAAACTGGGAGACAGATTAAAGCCGTTCGATCAGATCGAGGTGGCGAATATATAAGTCTTAAGTTTGACGACTTTTTGAAAGAAAATGGAATAATTTCGCAGTTAACTCCGCCCGGAACACCACAGTTGAATGGTGTCGTTGAACGCAGAAATCGAACTTTATTAGATAAAGTGCGATCTATGCTAAGTTATACAGATCTCCCCATATCGTTGTGGGAATATGCCTTGCAAACTGCTGTGTATGGTTTGAACAGACTCTCTTCAAAGTCTGTTGATCGGGTGCCTTACGAAATCTGGAATGCTAAGAAACCAAGCATAAATCACCTTAGGGTTTGGGGTTGCCCCGCCTTTGTGAAAAAAGCTGATAACATACAAACTTGAATCTAGGTCCACGAAAGGAGTTTCGTTGGATATCCCGATGAGAGCATAGGATATTATTTTTACTTCCATGATGATCAGAGGATTGTCGTAGCCATTCATGCTCACTTTCTCGAGGAAGAGTTCGTTCGAGAAGGTGGAGCTGGCAGAGAAGTGACTCTTGGAGAGTTAGACGAAATGCTACCAGAGACATTAGTGCCTGAAAGCACAGAGGAACAGTCCAAGACGCAACCAGAATTGTGCAGGTCTGGTAGAGTATCTCGCATGCCTGGGAGATACGGTATGGTACACGTCGAGCACAGGGATGCTGCGACGGTGGGGACCGTCGGGGACGAACCCGCTACCTATGAGCAGGCAATGACGGATGTCGACTCTAAGAAATGGGTCGAAGCTATGAAAGCAGAGATGAACTCGATGTACACTAACCAAGTCTAGACTCTAGTAGACCTACCTGAGGTTTTAGATCTATAGGGTGTAAGTGGATCTATAAGAAAAAATTTGACCTGACGGACTGGTGGATACCTACATAGCACGGCTAGTAGTGAAAGGGTACAATAAAAAAGAGGGCATTGACTACGAGGAAACTTTTTCACCCGTAGCAATGATAAAGTCTATCCGTATATTGCTGGATATAGCAGCACATTATGATTATGAGATTTGGCAGATGGATGTGAAAACCGCTTTCCTAAATGGATTCCTCCAGGAGGAGATCTACATGGAGCAGCCTAAGGGTTTTAAGTCGCAAGCAGATGCTCACAAAGTGTGCAAGCTGAATAGGTCCATCTACGGACTTAAGCAAGCGTATAGGAGTTGGAATCTCCGATTTGATGAAGTAGTTAGGAACTACGGGTTTGTAAAGAATGAAGACGAACCATGCGTTTACAAAAAGGTCAGTGGGAGTAAGATATCATTCCTCGTATTGTACGTGGATGACATACTTTTGATAGGAAACGATATTGGAATGCTCTTTGAGGTGAAAGCTTGGCTTTCGACCGAATTCTCCATGAAAGACCTGGGAGAAGCAACCTATATTCTTGGTATTCGACTTTATAGAGATCGTGCGAACAAATTGATAGGTTTATCTCTGGCCCTCTACTTAGAAAAGATCCTGGTACGGTACCGGATGGATGAATCTAAGAGAGGATTCTTGCCAATGCGTCATGAGATTCATCTTTCGAAAGCCATGTGTCCTCAAAATGAGGAAGACAGGAAGAAGATGAGTGGAATCCCCTATGTATCTGTCGTGGATAGTTTGATGTACGCGATGCTATGCACGCGACCTGATATAGCATATGCTGTGAGCATAGTAAGTCGATATCATTCTAACCCTTGTAAAGAACATTGGAATGCAGTAAGGAATATCCTCAAGTACCTTAGACGTACTAAGGATATGATACTGATTTACGGAAATGGACAATTAGAAGTTGACAGTTATACCAATTCGAATTTCCAGTCAGACGTGGACGACCAAAAATCTACTTCTGGTTTCGTCTATACGCTTAATGGTGGAGCAGTGACTTGGAAATGCTCTAAGCAAAGCACTACCGTCGATTCCACCACAGAAGCGGAGTATATTGCAGCCTCTGTGGCAGCTAAGGAGGGTGTTTGGATGAGGAAGTTCCTAGAGGAACTCGAAGTTGTTCCTGGTATAGCGGATCGCCCACTGCCATTGTGGTGCGACAGTAGTGGGGCAATCGCTCAAGCAAAGGAACCTAGGTCTCACAGCAAGTCCAAACATATAGAAAAAAAATACCACGTGTTGCGTGGGTTCGTTGAACAAGGCTACATAGCCGTGCAGCAGACACCGCGGATAACGCGGTGGACCCATTCACTAAGCCTCTTTCACAGGCAGTGCTTGATACACACCTTCATAAGATGGGGTTACGATATCATAGCGCATGGCATTGAGTGCAAGTGGGAGATTGTTAGGGGTGTGCCCTACGAAATGCCATTCGAGGATGAAATGAATAGGGCATTTATGTTTACCCGATGATTATTCGCCGTGTATATGATATTGTATTCGAATTAGTTATCGAATATTTGCTACTATATGATTTTACATTATTCTTTTATAGGCTTATTATTTATTTACCATTAGTTCTTATTTGGCATCCGGCAAGCCGGTAAATAAATAAATCCCATATATACGAGTTTAGTTACCAATTCTCATGGGATGAGAGAGGAGGTACTGATGAGCTATTATTCTCGGATATTAAATTAATCCATAAGTCTTAGACTTCAGTAGGGTGACTAAATGTTGATTATGACTTATTTGTTGACAACTCCTAAATGGTTGTGCCAACCATTCACATGGGAAGTGGGAGGTCGTAAAATTGATATAAGTTGAATCGGGGATTAACTTATATTTGGACCCGAACTTATTATTTAGACACGACTTGTATTCGATGATCACATGGCCTATTAGTATGGGAAGCGTCAATGATCATTCGATTGACTATAGTAGTGTACGTGGACCTTAGACCAAAGGCTCTTTGACGGAGTTGACTTCAGGGATCTTGACTTGTCACTAGTTTGCTAGGCCCGCATTGTTCGAGGTAGAACATGGGTCGGCGGCGACATGCGGTCTTGACAACGAAGGGTGACTTTCGGTCATAGACAGTCGTGAGGGATTCACTGTCTCGTTAGTAATCAAGATATATGTTCTATGTATATTCGGTGACGGAAAATTACAAAGTCTTTGGCCAAAGCAATAACTAACTCACGTGGACGTGGAGTGTATTTAGTAATTTTGCCTTCACGAATTAATCATAGAGTCGAGTTAGTGAGTTTGACGTAACCATGATTCTCACTCGACCGGGACATAAGTGAAGGGTCTATACGTACTACGATAAGCTATAGTCGGTTCGTGAAAACGATGAAGATCGTACTCAATACGGGATCTATTCGGTACCGCATGATTGGCTAGGTGCTTACCGAATTTTGGATTCCTCCCTTGCCGGGTTGAGACGAACCAAGAGAGTTGGACATAAAAAGGATCACTGAAATAGTATCTATCAAAGAGAGATATAACGGGCTTTGAGTCGTTCATAATAATGGTATGTGAGTATTTGAAAAAATATTTAAGTGTGGGCTTTGGGCTGAAAAGTAATATTAAGCATTTCTTAGATATTGGGCTTAATTTATTTTTCTACCAAAATAATATATAAGCCATTATTAGATATTAGGCTTAATTTATTAATAATAGTATTAAGCCTTTATTAGATATTGGGCTTAATTTATTTGTCGACCCAAATTTTAACAGAAGGGTAAAAATGGTATTTTATTTTTAATTTCGAAATTAATAAATAAACCAAAAAAAAATATTAATGGCATGATTCATGTGAAATGCAAAATGCCAAAGTGTTGTTTTCCATTCTTTTAATTACATACCAAAAGTATTTTTAAGCAATATTAACCTTTAGTGAATCTTTTTTAAAGGTAGGCCATTATGTTTTGACATAATTATTTTGTATGGTACAAATCATTTTCAAGCTTGAAAATATGGTATTTTCTTTGTAATTTTCATGGCCTATAAAATACATAAGTTTTTCATAGTGAAAAACTTAAGTTTGCATGTGTATTATTCACTTTTGCGAGAGAAAAATTAATTACCATCCTTAAAGAAAATTTTGTAGAAAATATATCTCTTAAAACAACTCCATTCCCTCTCTAGCCATCCTTGGGAGGGATTTGGTTTTTGATACGTCTCGGGGTCGGCGTGATTCTCTTCGGCGCGGCTCGTGGAAGCGCGGAACGGTTTACTACGACCGAGAGCTAGGGATCTTCGCTACGAGGGCAATACACTCTACTCTATTATGTGTCATACATGCACGTTTTCTTAGTAACGGCGGTGAGAAAAGTTTTGAAATTCACTCGCCCCAGCATAAACGAGAATCTATATGCCAGTTTCCTAAGTCAGGAATGAATCAAGCAAGGTCATAAAAGCGTTAGCTGATCTAGATTGGATAAAAGCCATGCAAGAGGAAATCCATCAATTCGAGTGACTCAAAGTGTGGAAATTTGTTCCAAGACCCCCAGGCAAAAAAATTATTGGCATAAAGTGGGTTCAAGATCAAACGTGATGAAGATGGAATTGTCATAAGAAACAAGGCTCGTTAGTGGCAAAAGGCTACAACCAACAAGAAGGAATCGACTACAACGAAACTTTCGGACCAGTAGCTCGAATAGAGGCCATTCGACTCTTTCTTGCTTTTTTGCAGCTCACAAGAACTTCACTGGTTACCAAATGGAAGTCAAGAAAGCCTTCCTAAACGGCGTCTCGAAAGAAGAAGTCTACGTGGCACAACCTGAAGGTTTCGTGAGTGAAATGCACCCAGACTACATGTACTTCCTCGAGAAGGCACTTTACGGACTCAAACAAGTAACACGCGCATGGTACGGAGTGCTCTCCGATTTTTTTATCCAGGCAGGCTTCACCAAAGGGAAGATCGACACAACCTCTTCATCAAACGACAGAGATCAGACATCCTTCTTGTGCAGATCTACATCGATGACATCATCTTTCGATCCACTAATCCTAAGTTGTGCAAAGAATTCGATGATCTCATGAAGACAAAATTTCAGATGAGCATGATGGGCGAACTCAAGTTTCTTCCTAGGACTGCAAGTCAAAGAACCTCCTGAAGGGATCTTCATAAATCAATCGAAGTACATCTACGATATACTCAAGAAGTACAACATGATAACTCTCAAACGAAGAGCACCCCGATGTCCACTACGTGCAAACTTGGCTCGGATCTAGCTGAAAAGCCCATCAACCCAAACCTATCGAGGATCGCTCCTCTACTTGACGGCAAGCCAACCGAATATAATGTTCTCAACCTGCTTGTGCTCGATTCCAAGCAGATCTAAAGGAGTCACATATGCTAGCCGTGAAGAGAATTTTGAAATATCTTAAAGGAACACCGACACTCGGATTATGGTATCCCAAGAACACCAACTTTCAATTACTTGGTTACACTGACGCGGATTTTGCAGGAGGAAAAGTAAATCTGGGGGCATACAATTCTTAGGGGACAAGCTGGATAGTTGGTCTTCCAAAAAGCAAAATTGTGTGTCCACCTCCACCGTCGAGGCGGAGTATGTTGCCGATGTTAGGTATCACTTTTGTAGAACATGCTTTATAATTGTGCTTTGATTTTATTAGCTATCTTTGTAATTAGGGGCTTTTCTTGTATTAGTCTATAGATTAGGACTAAGTTGTTGATCGACACGCGGTGTACTAATGTAAAGTGCAGGTGCGACAAGTAATAAATAAAACCAATACGTAGTTACTATCACAAACGTGCGATAGGCAGTTGACCTATCATTTGTAGTGTATTAAGGTGAGTAAACGAGTATCGAACACGAGGAATAAATTTGATTACTAGTAATAACCCATCGACTCGATATCTAGCCTAATAAAGTGCACAGATTGTTTATACTACGAACTAACCTAACAAACCAATCCTAAAGCAATGAGAGATTAAGAATAACACGACTAAACCGATATGTGTGTTTTAGATAAAATAGTGTGCTTGTAACGACCCACATTTCCTATAACTAGTTTGGCGGTTTTTTCGCAACGTAAGCTGCGGAAGACCCGATTTATGAAAACGTTTTTTTTTTTGTTAACATAATTAAATATTATACAAACACAAGCTTGTTATGTAAACATTATAGTTTACAAAACCGTAGCCCAAAATATCAGAATATTTGGAACACTCTAATAACACCCCGCAGGTCGCATCCATGTACGCCTAGCCCTCAAAAGTACGTGGAGTCACCGCATCAACTTGCCTTAGTCGTGACGTGTCTCAACGTCCGACTCGATCGTACCTAAAATACATAAGAAGTGGAATGAGATATAAAGCTTAGTAAGTGGAAATATGCATGACATGCACGTGCCAAAGTCACATAGGCATCCGCACCAATGCTTACTAACACTCATATTCTCATATCATTCTCATTGTTCTTAGGGTCCTTAGCTACTTGATACGTACCATCATATCATGAACTCAATCCTATATGGATAAAAGTAAGATAGTGGCCCACAACGGCTAGGCTAAACCTAGGGTTATTCCCTAGGTCACCATTCGCCAGGTCGCCCCTCTATCTAGCGGTCGCCTTCCCTGGCACTCTGATTTTCACCATGTGTCTCATCCAGGTCGCTTCTTCCTGCTAGTGATCGCCTTCCCTCGCACTCTGGTTTTCCATGTGTCTCTTCTAGGTCGCTTCTTCCCGCTAATGACAATGACAGTTGGTACACGCTGGGTGGCCTACACTAGCTTTACCTAGGTCGCCCCTACGCAGGTCGATCCTCCTGTCGGACAGTTGCTCCACACTGTGCGGCCTACGCTAGGTTTTCCTAGGTCGCCCTACCCAAGTCGCTCCTCCTGCCTCACATAATACGTTAGACGGCTTACATCCCGTCATGGTGCCTTTGTAGAAGTAGCTCATAATATTCACTCTCAATCGACCATGTACTGTGCATAGTCATAACTAGAAATCCTCACATAATCCGTGTATGCACATGCTCATGCTGCGTGAGTGATGTCATGAATACTTTCCATGTAACATGTCAAAACATTTCATGTCACAAATCAATCTACATATTCACACCTTCAGGCGATAAATACCATGCATGCTCATATCCGAAATAACTCCATACAAAACATGCGTGCATACGACATGCCATATATATAATATGATGCATCAAACCATTCATCACGCCATTGCAAAATCATAAATAACACCTCACCGTGCGATTTCATTATCACCAGTGAAGAACTTCACATACACAACCAAACAGGATATCCCGTAATCACGTAAATTGCAGATAATTTATATTACGTAGGATCATTCAACACAAATAGCCACATAATTCGAATACAAACATGTAGTTTGTGTGTTGTTGTTGGGATTTCCACTTATCCGTCGTCCTTGCGCTATTGACTACTGGGGACATGTGAAATTCGTAGTTCGTGAGACTACTTTTCGACCCAAAATCTATTCTCCCAATTCGCGAACCCTCGACCGTGAACTAGTTTTCAGCCCGCTCTATCTCACGATTCGCGAACGTCCCTAGCCCACGAAACTACTTTACGACCCGTACTCGTCTCCCAAATTCGTGAACTACCCCAACCCACGAACTAAGGTTTGAACTTCACCCAAAATTCCTATTTCCACTCGTAAATTCATTTCAGTTGAAGATCTAACCCAAAATCTTAAATGTTCGACTAATAGAATTTTCTTAATCATGTAAGCATGTAAATCCACATATAAACCCATATTTTGGGTTCAAAGCACATCATAAAACATCACGTACTACCACACAATTAAAATTCATCATTTTCGAACTTGGATGTTTTATCACTCAAGTTTCGAATATTTTCAACAATGTTTTATGTGCTATAGGTGAAGAATCCACCTACCTCGCGTCCGAAGCTATCCTCGTGCTCTCGACGGGTACTCTTTCGCCACGATCCTACGGACTGCCGGAATACTTCCTCGTTACAACTCGATCAGAACCTGAAATGAGCAACATCAGTTGAACGAAGTCATTTTCTTAGGTTTGCATAACTCCTCTTCGACCAATTTTCTTTCTATTCAAACCTTACTTCTTTCTTCGACCTTCTTCTTTCTCTTCGACCTTCTTCTTTCTCCCTTTTTTTTTCTCGTTGCCCTTTCAAAATGTGTTCAAAGTGTGGATATGTATTAGTTCTTTGGACACGTGAGTAAAAACAAGGAGGTGACAAATGGTAGACTTTTTCCACTTTGGTTAAGTAATGGTTCATTCTTATCCTTTATTTATTGGGCCAAGAATAGAATTATTTGGGGCCTTACTATTTCAGCAATTTTTTCCTTTATTATTTTCTATTAACTTGGGCCGGATGTCTTATTTGAACACACCTTCACTTGGGCTTGTCCGAATATTTATTTCCATTCGTTTGAACCTTTACGACGTTAATTACATCTGAAATCCTGTATCAAAATTTACGGGTATTACAGTGCTCGGGATTTGAATCCCACTGGGTACTATCGTCTAAGACAATAAAATATCGCTCCTACGTGATTCTTGACTAAGTCGCAGTAATTTCTTTCCCACTCACGAATTTGCTATCGCCCTAGACGCTCGCGGGGATCTAAGATTCTATAATTACTAATAGCGAGGATCGAATATTTGCTACCGCCCTATACTCGAATCCTATCGTCTATGAACGGCCTAATCGTTGTTTAGCTGTCGACCTAAACGATTTTCCACACATTCACTTTACCACATAGACATATTAAAGCGAAGAAACACTTTCATGGATAGATAAATAATCAGAATACACGAGTCATGATAAATATATGTCTTAAGTACGAATCGACCTAGCGTTCAATCTACTCCCAAACACAGAGGGAATTTAGCTACTCATATTTAATGAAAAATCAAGGAAGGAAATAAAGAACAAGAGCAGAGGACTCATAATCGTCACTACTGATGGATATATGATGGTCTCGTGTAAGAGTCTTCGTTCTTGTTCAATTCGGCATGAATTCCCTTTGATCCTTCTATTGAGCTTCTTGAGTGGAATTCTTTGTTCTTGCTGTTCTTTTTCGTCTCTCTATCCTTAGGATTAGGGGTAGGCAATCGGGTCGGGTTTCGGGTACCCGACCGGACCCGATTGGGTTTTACCCGATCTGGGGTGAAAAGTCGGATTTCATCGATACCCGATGTTATATGTTGGCTCGGGTTTCGGTAGCAATATGCTACCCTAAAAACCCGATCGGGTACCCAAAAAACCCGACCATATGTTAGTAAAATAAAAAAAATATATGTCTGAACAACATTTCAGCCTCGATATGCTCATTCGACCTCGAAACAGAAGGGATTGAAGCTCAAGCAAAATTCAGCAGAGAAAACTATATTGAAGAACTCTGACCACAAAACAGCGTCCTCCGAGTTTAAATTCATCCAATTTTCACTCACTTTTTTCCTCTTTCAAACTCTGTCCCAAAACAGAATTAGGGAAATAAGTAATTGAAAAGGGCACAATAAATTGAAGAGACAAAGCACCCATAATCCTAAAAACTGCTTACAGCACATCACAGTGCTCCAGGGCTTATTCAGCGTATATGCGTCTATCAATCTGAACCTAAAACAAGCAGCATAATAGAGATAGATGGAAGCTTTACCTCTGATAAACGTATTTTAATACGTTTATTATTGTATTTATTTGGGTTATAATAGAATATTTTGGTCATTCCATGCATCTATTGGCTCTATTTACACTCATTTAAATATTGTAGGACCTTCGAATGGTTATTGAGCGAAAAGGAACGAAAACGAGGCGAAAAACGACGCAAAATGGCCAAGTAAGAAGCTGTCAGGCCATAGTCACGGCCGTGAACCTCATGTAAGAGACCGTGAACGTGGGCAGTAAGCCTTAAAAGACATAAATCTCAACGTTCACGGCCGTGAGTGCTATGGATGTGGCCGTGAAAAGCGGCAGCATGATGGGATGTCCTTCGTCACGGCCGTGAACCCTCATGTACGAAGCCGTGAACGAGGACAGAGAGCTTAAGATGTGAAGAGCTTATGTGTCACGGCCATGACTCAACATGCAATTGGCCGTGACTCTCGACAGAAACTAGGCAACGCAACACTGCTCGTTGTCACGGCCGTGACTTAGGATGCAAGAGGCCGTGACTAGCTCCAGAAAAGTCAAGTGCTAGGGTTTAAGCCGCCGTACGCACACGATCAAGTTTTTGGCGCCGTTGTCGGGGAATAGATTGATATTAGGAACACCCTAGTTCGGTAATTTAGCCACTATTATTTGTTAAATTCTCGTTTCAATTATTTGCGTTTTAAGTGGATTAAGTTAGTTATCCGTTCTTTGTTCACTCGTTTGCGTTTCCAAATAATTATTATTTGTTTTATTCCTTCAAGTTGTCCATCATTCCTTTACTAATTTCGCTTCCACTTATTGAAGGTACTGTTTGATAGTGGATGACCCGAAGCCACCCATCAGGTTCCATTGTTGAAGGAGATCCAGATTTCGAGCGAAAGTTACGAAGGCAACTCAGATACAATTCTGAAGGCACGGCTAGCAACTATTAGGAAGCGCTGGTTAGCTACTCAGAGGACAACTCTCAGGAGTCAGCAGAAAATTCTCGAACAGAGACGTCCTTAGACAATCGAGAGACAAAAGTCGAGATGGCAGACCGCAGAGTACCCGTCCACCATGACCCAGAAGAAGAACAATCTCTACAAGATCTACTCAAGAGCGCCTCTATAGGCGGTACCGAATCGGCGATCGTTATTCCACCGATCGAGAACAACAATTTCAAGCTGAAGCATGCTTGGCTTCAGATGATCTTTCAGACGGCCCAATTTGAGGGGAATCCTGATGATGATCCATACTCCCACCTGAAGGCCTTTCTGACAGTAACAAACACCATCAAGATTAATGGGGTCCCAAGCGATGCTATCAAGCTGATGTTGTTTCCATTCTCACTCAAGTACAGGGCGAAGGACTGGTTGGAGATGTTACCGCCCAGATCGATCAATACTTGGGAAGAGCTGTGAGCAGCATTCATCGGCCATTACTTCCCATTGTCAAAGGTATTAAGGTTGAAGACGGAATTCTCCCTTTTTCACCAGAAGGATTCAGAGAATCTTTACGAGGTGTGGGAGAGGTACAAGTCCCTATTGAAGAAGGGCCCACAACACGGGATGTCGAAGGCCGCCATGATCAATCGTTTTCATGAGGGCCTCAATGATCAAACCGTTCATATGCTAGACGGAGCCGCGGGAGGAGGGCTCGTGAAGCTCAATGCCACAGACGCTTGAAATCTAATCAAAGACTACTCAAGGAATAGCTTCATGAGAGGCAATACGAGGATAAAGACTCCAGGAGTGTTTGGGGTGAGCGAGTAGACCGCTACAAATGCCAAGTTCGAGGCACTGCAACAACAGATTGCAACTACCAATTCCCAGCACCAGACGGTGATCAACACCCTACTTTCAAAGGCCGGGCAAACACAGCCCGTGCATGCCGTGATGACAACCCCATTACCTCAGAAGCCGTACACAACACAGTGCGAGATTTGTGGCGCAGCTCATGAGACCTCAGAGTGCCAATTAGGGCAATCATTAGAGCACTTGGACTATATGGGGAATTACCAAGGCCAGCGGAGTTTTCAACCTCGAGCGCATCCAAATCTGGCGTATGGGAACCAAAACAACCATGGGCAAGGACCACCAGGATTCCAACCTAGACCATCAGGTTTCCAAGGAGGAACATCATGCCAGTATCAGAACGTGTCTGCGGGGTCTGGATCCGATGATATGAGGGAGATGAAGGACATGATGAAGACACTCCTCACAAATTTCAGCAACACCACTCAAGCCCACAAGAGTCGAATGACTAAGATGGAGGAGTACATCGAAGTACGTGCCCAGAACACCGACGCCTCTATCAAGAAATTGGAGCAACAAGTGGGCCAGATGGCGTAGTAGTTGGTTGAGCGAACTCAGGGATCACTTCCAAGTTACACCGAGCCAAATCCTAAGGAATATTGCAAAGCAGTGACCCTGAGGAACGGAAGAGAGTTGCAAGAGGTACCTCCCAAAAAGACGTCGACTGAGAAGGCCAGTTTTGAGGGCAATGACAAGCCCGAAGTGGAGGAAAGCAAGGGCAACGATGTCGAGAAGAACGAGGCTGAGAAGGAGAAGGTCGAACCTAAAAAAGGAAAAGCAAAGGAGATCGAGCGACCACCGGTGAAGCCATACCAGCCAAAGATCCCCTACCCAGCTGGGCTGAAGAAAGGCAGAGACGAGGCGCAGTTCGGTAAATTTATGAACATGTGTAAAGAATTACATATTAACTTATCGTTTGTTGAAGCTATTACGCAGATGCCCAGCTTTGCCAAGTTCTTGAAGGACCTATTGACGAACAGGAGGAAGCTCGAACATGTTTCCATGGTATGTCTACAAGGGGAATGCTCGGCGATACTTCAGAACAAGATGCCGAAGAAGCTCAAAGACCCAGGGAGTTTTACGATTCCCTGCCTTATAGGAGATTTAGTTGTTGAACGTGCTTTAGCTGATCTAGGAGCTAGCATAAATTTAATGCCGTATTCCATGTTTAAGCGCTTAGGACTAGGTGAACCACGACCCACAGGATGAGCCTTCAATTAGCTGATCGATCGTTAAAATACCCTAGAGGAGTTATTGAGGATGTCCTAGTTAAGGTAGGTAAATTCGTGATTCCCACCAATTTTGTTATCCTAAATATGGAAGAGGATGATAATGTCCCATTGATACTAGGTAGACCATTCTTAGCTACCGTTGAGACTATGATAGATGTTAGAAATGGGACGTTAACTTTGACGGTAGATGGCGAGAAGGTTACGTTCAATATGGCTGAATCGCTGAAGAAGAGTAATGAGCATGACGATAAGTGCTACTACTTAGAAGCCTTTGAGCATGATTTTCTTTTTTCTGTGCAAGGTCTATCACAGTTTCCCTATGAGCAGGATACACAGAAAATTTTGGCAATCGACGAGTGTGGCGAGGAAGACGACGAGCCCATCATAGCTATTGACGAGAGTAGCAAAGAAGACAAGGAAAAGAGCTCGGTCGAGGAGCCACCGATCCTAGAATTGAAGCCGCTACCCGACTACCTCGAGTATGCGTTTCTTGGTAGCAACGGAGGGTTACAAGTTATCATCTCATCGAGTCTCGATGACGGACAAAACGGGCAGCTCTTGGATGTGTTGAAAGCGCACAAGAAGGCCTTGGCGTGGAAGATATCCGACATAAGGGGTATCAGCCCGAGCTATTGCACGCATAAGATTCTCATGGAGGATGATTTCAAGCCAGTCGCTCAACGTCAAAGGCGACTCAATCCCAATATGAAGGACGTCGTTAAGAAGGAGGTGATTAAATTGCTAGACGCAGGGATGATTTACCCCATTTCAGATAGTGCGTGGGTAAGTCCGGTCCAAGTGGTTCCTAATAAGGGAGGTATGACGGTCGTCACGAACGACAAGAACGAGTTGATTCCAACAAGGACCGTTACTGGGTGGCGTATGTGCATCGACTACAGAAAATTAAACGACGCCACGAGAAAATACCATTTTCCCCTACCATTTATCGACCAAATGTTAGAAAAACTATCTGGTCATTCATTTTATTGCTTTCTTGATGGTTTATCAGGATACCTGCAGATTCCTATTGCGTCTGAGGACCAGGAGAAGACCACATTCACCTGCCCTTTTGGTACATTTGCGTATCGAAGGATGCCATTCGGTCTATGCAATGCCCCAGCCACCATCCAGCGATGTATGATGGCAATATTCGACGAGTTGGTAGGCGAGGTAATGGAGGTGTTTATGGATGATTTTTCTGTATTTGGATCATCGTTTGATGTGTGCCTTGAATCTGAAGCTCGTACTCGCACGTTGCGAGGATACAAACTTGGCACTTAATTGGGATGTCATTTCATGGTTCGAGAAGGTATAGTTCTGGGCCATAAGATTTCCTCTAAAGGAATCGAAGTGGACCGAGCTAAGTTGGAGACTACAGAAAAATTACCGGTCCCCTTGAACGTGAGATCAATTAAGAGTTTTCTAGGACATGCTGGGTTCTATCGTAGGTTCATTAAGGATTTTTCTAAAATTGCTCGACCCATGTCTAGATTACTTGAGAAAGATGCTCCGTTTGAGTTTAACGATGAATGCTTGCATGCCTTTAACTTGCTTAAGGAGCGACTGATCGCAGCACCTATTATGGTTGCCCCTGATTGGGGGTTGCCCTTTGAACTAATGTGCGATGTTAGCGATTATGCAGTTGGGGCCGTGTTAGGGCAGCGGAAAGACAACCATTTCAGGCCTATTTACTACGCCGGTAAGACGCTAGACGCAGCCCAAGCAAATTACACAACCACCGAAAAGGAGCTCTTAGCTGTCGTGTTCGCCTTCGATAAATTCAGGTCATACCTTATTTTATCGAAAGTTATTGTTTTCACTTACCACTCTGCCCTTAAGTATCTACTAGCGAAGCCGTATGCCAAGCCTCGGCTAATATGGATCTTACTCCTTCAAGAGTTTGATATAGAGATCCGAGACAAGAAGGGTGCAGAGAATCTGGCGGCGGATCACCTCTCTCGACTAGAGGAGTCCGAAATTTACAACAAGGATGACAAAGAGATTCAAGACACGTTCCTAGACGAGCATTTGTACTCAATACAAGTGGTAAGTAACGATACCCCTTGGTTTGCAGATTATGCTAATTATCTTGTCGCGAGGGTCCTTCCAAAAGGGTATACGAGTCAGCAAAAGAAAAAATTCTTTTCTGACTTGAAGTACTACTTTTGGGAATATCCTTATCTTTTCAGAAGATGTGCAGACCAAGTAATCCGAAGGTGCGTTGCATTCCCCGAAACAATGACAATTATTGAGCATTGCCACGGCGGACCAACCGGAGGGCATTATGCAGCTAATAGAACCGCCCAAAAGGTACTTGAATGCGGCTTCTATTGGCCGACGATTTTTAAGGATGCTAATATGTACGTCAACACATGTGATCAATGTCAACGAGCAGGTAACATCTCTAAACGCGATGAAATGCCTCAGAACTTTATTTTAGTTTGCGAAGTGTTCGATGTTTGGGGCATAGACTTTACGTGTCCGTTTCCTAGTTCATACAACAACAAATATATAATTGTGGCTGTTGACGTGTCCAAGTGGGCGGAAGCGCAAGCTTTACCCACGAACGATGCTAGGGTTGTTGTTAGATTTCTACGATCATTGTTTTCACGGTTCGGGTCACCTAAATGCATTATTAGATAGGGGTACTCATTTTTGCAACACCCAATTCGCACGTATGTTAGAAGGTGTAGAATACTATTTGTAATTGTGCTTGATTTCATTAGTTGTCCTTGTAATTAGGGGCGTTTTGTATAGTAGTCCTTAGATTAGGACTAGTTTGATATTTATACCAAGTTTGTTTGGTATAAATACTTGTAAGTCAATTGAGCTTAATAGAGAAAGTTTTGAGAATTGATCCGAAGGGCTTGTAATTTGATTTCTAGAGAGAGAAACAACAGTAACTTTCTCACTCTACTCGAATTCTCTCTCTTGTTCTTCATTTGAGTTTTTCGATCGAATTCAATTGCTTATCTAAACGATCGAATTACTATGAATTCTAGCCTAGGATCGTAGAGTTGTTAATCGTAGGACCTAACAATTGGTATCAGAGCAGATTCGTTCTGTTTTGAATCGTAAATTGTTAGAATTGGATCGAAATTTTATTTCGAACACTGTTCCATCGAAGAACAGATTTGGCGCGAAAAGTTTTTCGATCCAATAGCTTAATTCTGTGCTTAATTGACTTGAATTTGGTGTTTCTGTGCTTGTTTAAGTGATAGATCATCATTGCGATCAGTTCTGTAGCAGTTTAAACTTCGATTTCTAGAATTGAATTCCTTCTGAGTGTTACTGTTTGCGAAGAACATGAAGAACACGTTCTGATTTTGATCAAATTCGATATATTTTGCTTCATAACGTGTTTAATGCTTATTCGTGCGTGATTAGTACTTAATTGCGAGCAATTGCCTCAAATTTCACTATCTGATTCTTTGTTTTTGCTCGAATTAGTGTTAATCGTATTCTGTGAATTTTTCTCGATTGCTCAAATTTTTCACGCTAAGTTTTGCGATCGGATTAGTTTCTCGATCAATAAACTTAGCGCGAGAATTTTTCTCGGTCAGAATACGAAGTCAGCGCTAGAATCGTCATCAGTAGAAACGATTTTAGTTAGAAATATGTCTCGAGCATTATGGCGAAAAACTTTTTCGAGAGAGGCTTATTTTGACTTTGCATGCGTAAAAACTTTCACTCGAAAAACTTTTTCAGTCAAACCTTTTAACCTTTGACCAGGCGAAAATCATTTATACGCGAGAAACTTTTCTAGTCAACAGATTTACTTTGACTTGTCGAGAAACTTACTAACGTACTGTTTCTTTACGATCGATTAAATTCACGATCAAGAAATTTTCTCGACCGAATGATTTTGAGCAATTTATCTCGCTCGTAAAGTATCTCGCTGACAAAATTTCTCGCACGAGAGCAGTACTCAGTACACTATCTCGACAGAATTAATTTCGATCAAACATTAAGATTGAATCGAAAATAATTCTCGATCTAATTTTCGAATCAAACGCTACTAACGAATTTTGTCACTTGTGAAGCACATCACATCATCTTCAACCTTCAAAACAATTAACGAAGATCCTTCAACAACTCGACTACAATACAAACATGGATGCATACTCACTCGGAAATGACAACCGTCCGCCGATCTTGCAAAGAGGCGAATACACAGTATGGAGAAGCCGCTTTCTGAATTTCATTGTTCTAAAGGATCAAGCCGAAAATCTACTGAAGTCCCTTGAAGAGGGACCGGCACAGTTCTGGGTTCATGTACCCGGGGACGAAACAGCTACTCCAGCAATTCCAGCTTCCAGGCGACTAAAGGAGCCTAGAGAATACTCTCTGGAGGAAAGAGCTCGAGCTAAGGCTGATCTAGTAGCCATGAATACCCTTATGCAGGGCATCCCCAACGATATATACAGACAAATCGACAGCCTTACATCGGCCAAAGGGATGTGGGATGAGCTGCATAGGATGATGCAAAGGACGGAAGTTGGCATAAAGGCCAAGAAGGCGAACATTCTCACTGCTTACGACTCATTCAAAGCAAAGCCGGAGGATAGTCTAAACGAGATCTACCAACGATACCTCACTCTTCTCAATGAAATGAGGAAGATAGAATAACAAAGACAAACATGGAGACAAACATAAGATTTCTATCCTCTCTGCCCACGGAATGGAAGAAAATATCCACTAAAATACGACAAAACAAAGATCTAGAGGAGTTGGATGTCCATGCGGTGTTTGATAATCTCGCTCAGCATGAGGAGGATATCCGCGAGACTACCAAAGAGCAGAAAGGCAAACAAACCGATGACACGGTTGCCTTAGTCTTGGAGAAGAGGAGCACAAGGTCAAGAAAGGAAATGATCGTTAGGCCACCTTCATCATCAGAGTCGGAAGAGGAATCGGACTCCGACATCGAGCCGAACATGAAATCCCTTGGAAAACAGTTAGCTCTCATTGGGCAAATGATGAGCAAGAAATACTTCAAGAAGAAGTCTTCAACCTCAGCCAATAGACTTCGGACTACAAGCTCCAAGAACAAAGATCGTGGTCCGCAGAGTTCCGAGGTCAAGAATCCCAAAGAGACTAACAAATGTTTTAACTGTGGCAAAGCAGGTCACTTCGCCAGAGAGTGCACTCTCCCGAAGAAAAGAGATGCAAACTACTACTCAGGAAGCTTCAATTGACAAAACAGAAAGAAGCTGGAGTAGCTCTCATGGCTGAACAGGACCAATGGCTCGAGGACACGTCGAACTCCGAAGAAGAGAACTTAGCCCTCATGGCCCGTCTCGACAACGAAATGGACGCCGAAACATCCACTCGTACGGACGACGACAACACATCCACGTCTTCAAATGAGGTAGTCACTCCTTCCACATTATTGACCATGTTAGAATCATATCAAAATCAATATGCTAACATGAAACGTGAGCAGAAAAGTATAAAGGAAGTAGAGAACGAACTTGAGAGAGCTCAGGAGAAGATAGATAGTCTCGAACAATAACTTAGGAGCTCTAGTGCAAAAATAGATGAACTTACCAAGAGCCTCCATTCTAGAGAGACTAGTCAACCTCAACTAGGACAACAGAACAAAAAGATTAAGGAATCCATGGAACGATACGCAGAACTGTACATTCAAGAGATCGTACGACTTCACGGAGTCCCCATATCAATGATCTCCGACAGAGATTCAAGATTTCTGTCCAAGTTTTGGATGAGTCTGCAAAAGGCCATGGGAACCAAATTATCCTTTAGTACTGCCTATCATCCCCAAACTGACGGGCAATCAGAACGAACCATCCAAACGCTAGAAGATATGTTGAGAGCCTGTGTGCTCGACTTCAAAGGAAATTGGAGCCGATACCTTCCTTTGATCGAATTCTCCCACAACAACACCTATCACGCGACAATTGGAATGGCTCCATACGAAACCTTATACGGGCGCAAGTGCAGATCTCCAATCCATTGGGATGAGGTTGGAGAACCAGCGATACTAGGCCCCGACCTAGTGCAAGAAATGACTGAAGTCATTGCTCGGATACGAGAACGAATGAAAACAGTCCAAAGTAGACAGAAAAGCTACGCGACCAAAAGCGTAGACCATTAGAGTTTCAAGTAGATGACTACTGGGAAGGATCGAACCATGGGAACGAATCTACAGGGCGCAAACTCACCGGCTTCGGTCTCTTGATCAACCCTTTCATCCGCAGGATTAAGCAAACTCCTTACCCTTGACCCAACTACGAGTGCCACATAACATCATAGTAGGCATCCGTCAGAAAGCCGTGCAATTTGTTTCCACAGATGCGAGCTATCCCTTAAATCTTATATTAGCCTTTAAGGCTTTGAGCGCTATGTATTCCTGAAAGTATCCCCTATGAAAGGCGTAAAACTGTTCGGGAAGAAGGGCAAGTTTAGCCTGAGGTATATAGGACCGTCCCGGATCCTTAGAAAAGTTGGCGAAGTCGCATACCAGCTCGAATTACCGGCTTCACTAGCTTAAGTACATGAAGTCTTTCACGTATCGACGCTGCGAAAATACATCGCAGATCCAAACCATGTGTTGAATAACGAAGTCTACCATCAACAACTCAAGCCAGACTTGAGTTATGAGGAAAAGACAGTGGAAATTCTGATGTATGACGCGAAGCGATTACGGAACAAGGAGATTCCACTAGTAAAAGTTCTATGGCAGAATCAGTCCACGGAAGAACCGACATTCGAACGGGAAGATAACATGAGGAATCACTACCCTGAGTTATTTCTTCCTGCCTGATTTCGAAGGCGAAATCCCTTTTATGGGGGGAGGATATAACACCCGAGTCCCGTAGGTAAGTCGGCCAATAAATTAGCATGCATATTATGTGACTTATGTGACCGCATGGTATATGTTTTATAGTATTTCATGTGTCTATATGATTTTATGCACGATATATGCTTATGTGCTACTAGAGGAACTAACCCGGTAGGAAATTCAAGTTGGGACATAGACCTAATTTCGTATCAGGTCTTAAATTTCAAGTAAAAAGAAATAATTAGTAAGGGTTAAATATAAGTAATCCAAAAGATAATAGTATTAATAAGAAATAAAGCTTGAATTAGTATAGATGGGCCAAAACGAATTCTTGCCTAAGTTAAGCCCAAGTATTAAGGATAAGTGTTGATAGTAATAAGATTGCTTTGGGATAACTGTTGATAGTAATAAGAACTGTCCTTATAAACACCTACAAATAATATGAGATCATCTAAGTGAGAAAAACCCTAAGGAAAACAGTTTGAGTGAAAGATTAAGGAAGCAAGTTTATATCAAAGACAAAGAATCCAACGCAAGAAGGTAACGATTTTAACTATAGCTCATAAGTCGATTTTAAACTTTTACAATTAGCATTTCACGCGACTTAAGAATTAGGAAGAATTTGGGTGTACGGTTTTCCTAGATTAACATAGTTTTAAGAAGAATTACTATTTTTATACTAAGTTGGTAATTTTAGGGTTTCAAGTACAAACCATTCTAACATGGGAGTTTAAATTTATGTCTGACATGTTTGGAAAATTTAGTAAGTTAGAAATAAGATATTGAAGAAGAAGGAAGCTTGAAGAAGTTTTCGATCGAAGTAATAAGTTCCATGAACAAATCGAGCGAATGGAAATGATAAGAAGATCGGGCGATTCCAAAGCAAGGTGATCAAATATTTAAACGGTTATGAGTCGGGCGATTTGAATCCTAGACAAAATGCGGCGAAAGCGAAGTCTTTAAATGCAAGAATTGGCCGATTTAGAAGCTAGGAAGAATCGGACAATAGGATGTTCGGACGAAACTTGCTCTCATGCACAATCGATCGGGCAAAACCAAGTTCCATGTTTAAACAATCGGGCGATTGGTGAGAAGAAAATCTCGGCGATTCTACTCCTCAAATCGGGCTATTGGAGAACTCTACAAATGCTGAATCGAGCGATATGGAGCTCGGCAAAACCATGATTTATACATACACAAATCGGACGATCAAAGGCTAGGTACTTTCCAACAAATCGGGCGAAATGGTGACTTAATTGAAGCTCGGCGAAAGTAGGGTTTTGGTGTATGGGATCGGGCGATTGAGGATGTCATGGAATCGATCGAAAGCATGCCATGACGCATAAAGAATCGGGCGAAAGGGAGACTAAGCAATCAAGTGATGACATGATGACGAAAGCAAGCGGCGAAAGTGAATAGATGCTTAGCAAATAGAATGATCCAAGTGATTAAATGAGAGCTCGGCGATTCTAAGTGTTGAAGAAGACAAATCGGACAAATGTAGGTCCAAAACAAATCGGGCGATTTGAGGCTATGATGATCAAATAAAAATAAGTCATGACATGTACCGAATCGGGCAAACCCTAGCATGCAAGGAAAGTTTAAGATAGACTTGACCCTAACTTAGACTTAGATTAAGAGATTGGAACTTAGAGTCTTTAGCAAATTAATGTAGGCAATCAAATTATTTTAGTCAAGTTATCTAATTCTGGTATGGTCTTAACATTTCAATATTCTGTTAAAGGGTCGAAAGGTGAGGACGTTCCAAGGCAATAAATTACGCGAGCTTGGATGATAGGTAAATGGAAGTCATAACTACAACACATAATTTTATGTGCACGAATTATGTGTCTATTTGCTTCTATGATTTTACGTGAACTCTTACGTAATTTATTTATGCTACATGACGACATAACATGCATATTCATTACATGTTCATATGCACGCACGATTACTGTTAAAGATAGGATATGAGAGCGTGCATGATACAAGATCGCCGAGAGCTTTAAATATTCGCCGATATGGGCGTCTGATGTCGACTCACAGTTGAGTCGCGGCTCTTCTATGCTACCGTGGTGACTTTTATGCCGCCACTTTCAAGACATGACATGTTCAAGACAAGACATGATATTTGGGCAAATGCCTTCATGGCAGAACGTGAAACCTGGAGGATGCGAGCTGAGGGAATAAGCGACACCGAGGTATCTCTGGTGTTGGCAACCTCAAAATGGGCTACCAGTGTGAAGCGTCCACGTGATGTATGAAACCACCTTGGGATTGAAAAGGCGCCCTCGGGTTAGCCTCTCAAGTGTGGGTATTGTCACTTATATATTTATATCCCTTGTGGATTCGAGCTCCATGATGGTGCATAGCAAGATAGCCGAGGGCCCTACATGACAAGACAATACAAGAAAAAAATGAGGTCTAAGGAGAAGCGGCGCGGATGCCTCTGCAAACTAGGGCACGTGCATGGCATGCATGACTTTCACTTACTGAGCTTTATAAGCTCATTCCATGTATGTATGTGTTGTAGTTTCACGGGATCATGGTACGTGAACAATATGATGGCGAGGCCTAATTTTGAAGCTTCCGGGGGACTTTTGAGGTGGAAGTGTGTACATGGATGCGACCGAAGTGGCGGGTCGATAGATTATTTTTGAACACGCATGCGCACTCACCTATGTATTTATGTCCTAAGTCATTGTACAGAAAGGTCTCCTTTATATAAAAGAAAAATTTTGTACGCATTTTAGTATATAATTTCCTTTACAACACATGCAGTCACATAAATTAGTAGTAAGAATGGGTGTAGAAATCAGGGGCGCCACACAAACAAACTTGGTATAAATAACAAATAAGTCCTAATCTAAGGAGAAATACAATTAAAGACCCTAATTACAAGGACAAATAATTAAATCAAAGCACAATTCTAAGCTGTATTCTACATTCTCCCCCTTTGTGCTTGATTGCCCTTCCGCGCTATCTGTCCTCGTCGGGCATAGTACGACCCGCGCAAGCCCAGCGCATGCTCGTAGTTCCTTATGGTTTCTCTCAGCTTCAGCAGTTCCTCGATGTCTTCAAGGAGTTCCATCAAGAGGGGTTACTCTCTCACGAACCTGTAAAGACGCAGCATGGTGTCTCATTAATCTCTTCCAATCTCTTCTCAATGTTCTTCCTGATTGCCTTGAGCGTCCCATCACATAACTTATTGACTTTCGTCTTCAGCATCACTCTATTCGTTTTGACAATTGGATTGTGGTAGGTGCTTGCCAAGACTGAGCTTATGAGCACGTGATTGTTGGGAAGCCCTTCGAGCTCAGGTCCTTGATTGTGCGGAGCGGTCATGTTGACCTTCTTCATGTTGCTCTCCAGAGCCATCTGAAGGTCGTGTGCGGCAAAGTATTTGACTTGGCACACCACGAACCGGTAGAGTCCCTCGAGTCTTGTCAGCAGAAGACGTAATATTAGGTTTAGAATCTCTAGTTGTTTCTAGCGTTTGGATTTGGGTTTCCTCAGTCTTAAGCTTTGGAACTCATTTTTGTAATAGTGGAGCTATCTTTGACTTTTCCTTAGAAACTCATTTTTTAGTCTTTTCGTTGTTTTGCAGGTTCCTTGGCAAATTTTTTTTCGATCGTTTCCTTTCTTTGAAAGTCTGTTTTTTAAACTACTTTGGGAGTTTGCTTGTAGAAATGATCATGCTTGAGAAATTGATTTTTAAAATGTAACGATGAAAATTTAAAAAAAAAATCAATAGGTGCGATTTTCACGCAGTAGGAGATTTCTCTCTCCCACAAACCCTAACAACGACTTTTCATCTCCCACCACCTTCTCCACCACCGTAAGGCCGCCGGCGACCTCCCCTCACTACTGCCCCTCACCGGAGCATACCTCGCAACCCTCTATCGCCGGGATCAGACGGCGATGGAAGGTCTTTGAACCTTCTTCTTCCTTTTTCTACTTGCGACCCTTCGTCTTCTTCACACAAGCTTTTCACCATAGATGGATTCCTCACCTTCACACCTTGATTCTCTTGGCCCTCTACCTGATTATGCTGATCGTTTCGACGTAGCTTCCTTTGAAGCCTTCTTCGGCCGCGTAGATAATGGCACTATCGGCCTTGAAGCTCGGTCGGTGCAGGTGTTCTCCGACCAGACCCGAGCTGAACAACCCAAAGGGCCAGCACCTACTATCTCTCGGCCAGAACCTAAGCTGAATACTACTCAGCCGCCGTGGATCCCGCATAGACGGAAGATACGTTTCACCTCCACTATTGTCCCCATCCGCGACTCTCATCATGACTCTCGTCGACCGATCCGTAGGGGCACACCCCCTCCACCTAGCAACAGCAGCCCAAGCACAAAGGGTGGACCTCAAGATGGTGCGCCGCCTCAACATGACGTTTCATCTCCCATGAAGAACGCTTGAGTTAGTAGGGTTTTGCCGCCGGCTGCCAATAGTGCTAATGGGCCTAGGGCTCACTCTGACGGCCTAGGACATATGACGTATGAGGCAGCTCCGATGCCCCACTCAGATTTGGCACCAACCGTTGAAGATGCGTCTGATGATGACCACCCATCGCCACAAGCCATCGATCGCCGTATCCCTATTCATCGATCCGCAACACCACCGGCTTCGGGCTCAGGGCCGATCATGGAGGGAACCGTCATGGATATTCAGCCGCGTAAGGATGGAGTTCTGACGCCGAGCACAACTCGGCACCCTAGGGCTTCTACGAGGATCATTCACTCGGGCCCAGGTCTTTGACTGACGGGCCCCAAACCAGCCCTGAAGTCGCGGTGAAGGAAGCCAATGTCAATAGCGAATCTGTACTAACTTCCCATGGACTTGTCGGAGGAAATGACAACCCCTCTTTTGTGGCCATCCTTCAAGGAGCCAAGGTCAATCGTAATCAGCCGCAGCGCTCGAGCCCGACAAGGCTTACGTATCTTATACGGCCCCTACGTTGACTAACGGCGTGGCTGAGGCCTGCATACCTTGGGAAGGGATTCAAAAAGGAACGGCAAGATGGGAACATACCCTTGTTGGGTGCTTTTTGGGCAAAAGACCATTTTTCCCTCACGTCGAGCGATTTGCTCGCTCTATTTGGAGAGATCTTATCGAAGTTCGAACGACAATAAATTGATACTTTAAATTTAGGTTTGCGAGTGCTGAGGCATCTGTGGCTGTTTTGGAAGGAGGCCCTTGGCTCATGCAAGGGCAGCCGCTCTTTCTTGAGCCGTGGAGATAGGCATGTCCTTCGAGAAGAAGCAGCACGAGGTTGTCCCGCTATGGGTCAAACTACGTAATGTCCCATCTGAACTATGGACCCAGGATGGACTTGGAATTGTGGCGAGTGTACTTGGCAAACCGCTATTCACCGATGCCATGACGGCCTCCGCTGAGCGTCTTGAGTATGCTCAGATTTGCATTGAGAAGTCGTTGGAAGCACCTTTCGTGGAACGGTTCAACGTTCGAATCCCAAACAAGGAGGGCGGAGACTCGAGTGTGGTACCCATCCGGGTTGAATATGAATGGAGACCCAAGAAATGTGAGATATGCACATCATGGACTCATGGAGCTGGGACTTGCCCCAAGAACCAATCGAAACCAGCTAGACCAACTAGACCGCAACCGCCGAAGAGGGTTCATAAAATTACTGCACGGCAGGAGGAGCAACCAAACCCTCATGATCTTGATGCGGCAGCACATAACACCCGGCCGAGAGACCAAATCCAAACCAGACAACAAGCACGAAATGGATGGCGTCGGGTGGCTGACAAGGACAAGGGTAAGGCCGTGATGGAAGGGACTAGCACGTCTGCTGAGGACAGGTAGGATAGGACTGGTGGTAATCACACGACCGCTATTAGCATACCAAGGAATAGGCAGTCCAATGACGGATGTTCAACAAGAAAAGCACCGATTAATACGTATGAGCAAGAAGACCATAACCCGTTTGCGATCCTTGCTGAATTGGAATGGGAGACTACCGGAAACGAGGGTCCTAAAGCAGCCCTTCCTAGCGGGTCTCCATGATACATGTCGCCGTTTGGAATACACGTGGTCTAAACAGGTTAGACCACAGATGGGCGGTGGGGGATATGATTACAAAACACAATTTGAAACTTTTAGGGCTGGTTGAGACTAGGGTTTCGGAGCAAAACGCATCAACAATCACTAGTTCGATCAGGGCTAATTGGGAATGGTTCTATGATTATCTGGATGGGCCGGCTGCATGCATATGGGTAGGGTGGAACCCACAATATGTGGGAGTCACGACTGAAGCATGCACCAATCATATGGTACATTGCAAAATATGTATCATTGATAAGGGACTGGAGTTCTTCACTACATTTGTCTATGGCCATAATCTCCGGGCACAACGACGTGGGCTTTGGGCTGACCTTACATCTACTTCGCGTACTCGGGAGCCGGTTCCGTGGCTCGTCATGGGAGACTTCAACGTAATTATCGATAGCAGTGAAGCGAGAGGAGAAGCTACTACGCGAGGCTGCCAAGACATGAATGAATGCCTGATCTCTTCGGACCTTGTCAACCTACCATGACTAGGCTCTTTCTTCACCTGGTATAACCAACAAAGCGGTAATTCAGGGATTTGGAGACGTCTGGATAGGATGCTCGGGAATCCTGCTTGGCTGGCCAGGTTTGGGGAGTTGGCATATAGGTGCACCATGCCGGCCACGTCTGATCACTCTCCTCTTATCTTGGAAGTGGAACCTCCACCAAGGATGAAGGGTACAAGTTTCCGTTTTGATAACTTCCTCACTCTAGACGCCCGGTTCATCCCATTAGTGGAAGTGGTTTGGAGGCGCAAAGAGGCTGGTTACCCAATGTTCGAGGTTGTCAAGAGACTCAAAATCCTAAAACCGAAGATGAGGAAACTGCAGCGTGACAAGGGCGACCTCAATCGCAACGTTATTGAAGCACGGCAATTTCTCGAGGATGCCCAAGAACTAGTAATAGACCATCCGATGGAACCTCAGCTGCTTATCCTTGAGAAGAGATGTCGTTACGCTTATGCTAAAGCCGTGGATACTCTGCTTTGGCCCAACGTGCGAAGGTTGCCTGGTTGAAGGATGGCGATCAATGTAATGCATTCTTCTTCAAGAAGGTAGCTATCCGAAAGGCTATCAATCGCATACTCTCTATTGATAATGAGGCTGGCATCACTATTGAGGGCGAAGACCAAGTCAGGGCTGAACTACTAAGTTACTACACTAACATCCTTGGACGTTCTACCCGTGTGACCCCTCTTGCTTCTGCCGAGGTGACTCCGTACCTCGCCAGGACCCTTAACCTTGCTGAGGCTGAAGCTATGGTAATACATGTTACTGAGACGGAGATTAGGAAGGCGCTCTTCTCCATTGGTGATAATAAATCCCCTGGGCCGGACGGCTACTCGGCCAAGTTCTATAAGCATGCTTGGGACGTCATTAGAACGGATGTTACATATGCAATACAAGAATTCTTTTGGACTGGTCATCTTCTTGGCGAGCTGAACTCGACACTTATTACTCTTATCCCAAAGTGCGAGAATCCAAGGACAGCGAGGGAGTTTAGGCCCATATCATGTTGCAATGTGCTCTACAAGGTCATCTCGAAGGTGATAGCTAATCAGCTGCGGGGTTGCTTGGCAAAACTTGTCCATCCTACCCAGACGGCCTGTGGCAGCCCCGCCTTCCACCACTACTTTCTTAACTAGTCTAAGTGACTAATATCGTAATAATGAAATGGATCGTACGAAATTTCGGATAAAATTTTTTTTCCTTTCATACAGGAATCGTAACAGTTCCTACAAAATCATCGTGGGTCCTATTTACATAGGAAAGCGCGCATGTGGGTCAAAATAAATCTATCTACTGGGCCTCCACGAGGTCGCATCCATGCACACACTTCCACCTCAAAAGCCCCCGGAAGCTTCAAAAGTTGGCTTCGCCGTGAAAATGATCACGTACCGTGATCGCGGGGTCCTACAACACATAAAAACGTGGAATGAGCTTAAAAGCTCAGTAAGTGAAAACCATGCATGCAATGCACGTGACCTAAATAGCGATGGCATTTGCGCCAATGCTATTAACTCCTCATGACCTTCTCATTCTTTTCCTTTCTTATTGGGCCCTCGGCTTTCAATCTTACTATGCACCATATAGAGCTCAAACGCCTAAGGGTATAAGTGGCAGTACACACACTGGGAGGCTAAACCTGAGTACTCTATCTGTGCGTAACCCTATGGTGCTTTTCAATCCCAATGCGGTACACACTGAGAGGCTACCAGTGCCTTTCAATCCCAGTGTGATCCACACTGAGAGGCTACTAGTGCCTTTCAATCCCAATGCAGTCCCATTGAGAGGCTAACCCGGGCACACAAATTTCGTTTAACCCTAAGGCGCCTTTCCATCCCAATGCGGTCTGATACGCGGGCGCTTCTCACTGGTAGCTTACTACGAGGTCGCCAACACTCGAGGTTCCCTCGGTGCCGCTCATACCCTCGAGTCGCATCCTCCAGGTTGCATCTCCCGCTACGGGGTATTCCTCCTACCTTTCGTGAATCAGGTAATTCGGCTTCGTGAATCGCCGTGGTAGCATAGAAGAGCCGTGACTCATCATTGAGTCGACACAATGCCTATACCGGCAAATATACTTCGCTCTCAAGCTATCTTATACTCATGCACGCTATTTCCCTGACTCTAACACTAGTCGTGCGTGCATATGCTCATGCCATGAATCATGTAAACATGCATGCAATATTCATAGAATAATTTACATCACATACAAATCACGTAAATTTACGTCACATATAAATCATAGAAGTCACATAAAATCATGAAAGGCATATAGACACCTAATTCATACACATATAATTATGTGTTGTAGTTGCGATTTCCACTTACCTGGTATCCTTAGCGTATCGTACAGTTAAATCGCTAACCTTCAAACCCTAATTATAGAAACATATAAAATTAGGGTTTGTTAGTCTATTTACAATTTCACTAAAGTGGCTTAATTTGAAAACCCTAATTTTGACTTCTATAATTTTGAAACCCTAAATTTAAAACTTCACCTATACTGAGAAATATCATTTCAGAGGTAGATCTCGACATGTTAATAAATCTCGACATGACTTATGAAATAGATCTCGAGCTTGGTTATGAATTAGATCTCGACATCAAACATAGATTTCGATATACTGAAAATTAAATCTCGAGTTACATAACAATGATTTCGACATTTAAACACTACATAAAGATTTCGGCACAAAATAAATCTCGACATGGTGTATGGATAAATCTCGATGTTCACTCATTGCATAAATATATCTCAACATATTACATTTATGGATTTTGATATGAATTATATTTCGATACTGTTAAAACTTTAAGATGAATGTCGACATTGTAACTAAGATGTCGATGTATTTGTCGAGATATATATATATATATATATATATATAAAGAGTTCGACATGTAACTTACAAGGGTTCGATATTTAACCACATAACACATAAGGATTTCGATATTACATATGAAAATCTCGAGTTGGGTTATAACAATTATTGAGATGAAAAATGTCGAGATGTTGAAGTATATCTCGATGTGGGTCTCGAGTTTAATCTCGAGATTTCATACTTAGTTCGAAATTAATTCCAATAGAGATCTCGACATTATACCTATTAAGTCCGATATTTATATAATATACAAAGATTTCGACATGAAATCTCGAGCTTACATACCAAGATTTCAACAACATAGACCTCGATATAAAATAGACTTCTAACTTAATTAAACAGGAAGCTTCGAGATAAATGTCGATATTACAAGCAAAATGTCGGGATATTTTTCGATAAAACACATAAAAATTTCAACAGGGATTTCGAATTTAACCTCGAGATCTTATACCAATCTTAACATAACTTTCGAGATTTATAGTCTAAAGAAATAATATCACTCGATTAACACCTTTTTTATATGGAAATCATCTAACCTTGGATCAAGAAACATGTTTTCGAAACAGTATTAATACCACAGGAACTTTCAAAACATGCGACCTTTGATAACTTATAAAATGAATGAAAGAGTTATTTACTGACTTATGTTCGCTAATACGTAATACCCATATTTAATATACTAAATATGAATCTAAATATGCAAGTTGGGATAGAAATTTCATACCACCTTAGTTTAAAGCACTTCGTTCTTCACTTCTTCTGGATCCGAATTTTTTTTGAGGGTTTTCTTAGGGTTTCTTTACTTCAATGGTTTCGTATGTGTTGATAAGGACCAATTCAAAGGTTATAATTCATGGGACATAGGATGACGTTGCTTTATGCCTAAGAAATTTCATTACTACCAATACTTATCCTTAATATTTGGGCTTAGGCAAGGAATTGATTTGGCCCATTTATATGAACTATATTTCAAAATTACTTTTACTAATAATAAAAATTACTTCTTATATTAAGGAATTTCTAATCAACCTTTGGTTCACTCGTTATTCAACCCTATTCGACCAAGACTAACCCTTATGATATAATAGTGTTAACTAAATTTTTCCCTAAGTCTCCATATCATCATACGAGTCATATAAAATGTATACAACATGCAACATACGATTGTACAAACACACATATTATCATAAAATATATACCATGTATCTCGTAATTCACATAACACAAAATGAATTAAACATATAATATGCAATCACGTTAACATATAATGTGTATGCAAATTTATTTACGTATCGATTTTCTGGTAGTCCTAGCTTCTTTATTTAATTAGTCCAACGAAATTTCTAACTCACTGCTAATTAAATCGTATATCCCGTAATTAAATTTTACGGGTATTACACGGCCTTCACCCCGGGGCGTCGTATCACAGACAACATCCTTTTGGCCCAGGAAGTTTGCCACGGGTACAACATCATGGGGCTTCCTGAAACAGTGGCGTTTAAAGTAGATCTGGCCAAGGCATATGACATGGTCGAGTTGGACTTCGTTTTGATGACTCTTAAAGCATTCCACTTCCACCCTAAGTTCATTGGATGGATTCGTGCTTGCCTTACGACCATTTCGTTCTCCATTAATATCAATGGTCGTCCTGAAGGCTTCTTCAAAGGCAGACGTGGCCTTCCCAAGGTGACCCCATTTCCCCTTACCTATTTACTTTGGTAAAGGAAGTCCTGCATGGTATTATTGAGGATCGGATACGGCATAGCGGATGGTTTAGGTACCATTTGCGGTGTGAACCTACTAATATGTCATACTTTCCTTCGCGGACGACTTACTCCTGTTCTCTCATGCGGATGCGAGTTCTGTCCGTGTCTTCAAGGAAAGCCTTGATATGTTCGCGACTCTATCTGGCCTACGGGCTAACCCCAATAAGAGTGAGATGTACATCTCCAAGCGTGGCGATGGGCTGACGGGAGCTCTGCATTCTATTATGGGGTTCTCAGCTGGGTCACTTCCGGTGCGCTACCTAGGTGTGCCATTGATTACATCGCATTTGACTATTGCTGACTGTCACCCTCTCATTACCGCCGTTGACCGACGCTTAGGCTCGTGGACTCACCTGTAATACCCGTAAAATTTATTACGGGATTTTGCTATAATTATCTGTATAATTATTTTTCAGATTAGGAAACTTGATCGCGAAATTTAAGTCATACAACGAAAATATGATTTTAATAGCACTTACTTATCTCGAAATTTATCCAAAGAATTTAATATAATCTATACAATATTCTTTATAAATTAGTTGGGCCATACATGACTTGATCGAATTTTTGAACAGGGCCCAAAATTTATTTGATATATATTAAAAGGATGAGCTTACTTAGACTTAAAGCAAAACACATCATAGACCAACTTGTCCAATCAATCGATATTTTCAAAGCTTTTATGTATATCTCATGTAACATCAACACTAAGCAAGGCCAACCCTATTAACGAGAGAAACTCAAGAGCAGAGATATATTCAAAGCAAACATAAGGATTATAGAAGCTCTGACAAATCGGAAAATCAAACCTTGAAGTACGGGAGGTAAAATTTTATCACTACTATGTAATTATTCTATGCTTAACACGTGTTTGTAGGGTGAGATACCTTGGGTAATGAAGTACTAATTTTTTAATAGCTCGGAGTTTAGATTTTTAATTTGAATTCATGTCTTAGTTGTTTATATTATGACATATGAATTTTTAGTAAGCTTTCAAATAGAAGCTGTTGCCGTGCATAAGGGTTTCGAGTGATCTCAGGCCCAACACTATGAACTTTCGAAATTATGCCATGATTAGAAAACCCTAAATGTCATTTTGGGTTTATAAGTGTTTAAATGATAAACTTCGAGATATATAATAAGAAGGAGTCCGAGATGATTTCGAGATATATCACATAGAATTTCGAAATGTGATAACTTAATGATAGTAGGAATCTCGAGATATATCAGAGAAGAAGTTCGAAATGTTGAATAATAAGAATGAAGATCTCGACATCATTACAGAGAGGTTTCGAGATGTAACCTAGTTAAAACTCGAGATATAATAACATAATTATTAGAAAAATTTCGAGATGAATAATAAAGAGGTTTCGATATGTATGATAGAGATCTCGAGAGGTACCATACCAAGATTTCGAAACATAATAACTATTCTATAGAAAGACCTCGAGATGTATGATAGACTTCGACATATTCAATAACCTATTTCATAGATCAATCTCGAGATATAGTAATTAGAAGGATTTCGAAGTAGGTAATTGATAAATTTCGAATTATATAATATAAAGATGTCGAGATGTATGATAGGTTTCGACATTTATAAGATTTCTGACATTATTAAAGTTATCAACATTAGTAAGATGTCAACATGGTTTAAAGATCTCGACATTTAATAAAATTATTCGGTCACTTTCATTATAAACAGATTTCGACATGATCTACAAATGATTTCTACCTAAGATCTCGAGATATATATAGGAAGAGTTCTACACTTAATAAATTTTCGGTATTTTAGGACTTCGCTATTTCTTGGGGTTTTGATATTTTTAGAGTTTATTTATTTTTAGGAATTTCATTATTTTTAAGGCTTTCATGAATTTTAGGGTTTTCGTCATTTTAGGGTTTTTGTGATTTTTAGGGTTTGATAATTTTAGGGTTTCGAGACTTAGAGTTTGGAAATTTCGAAATTAGGTGACTTAGTAAATATACTGATATGATAATATTTTATGCTCAGAGATTCGAACTGTAGGGAATTCACCAGGATTGTCGACCGATTTTATCAGGAGGACAGGTAGGTGAATCATTCATCTACGACACGTAAACGCTTACATGCTATTATGTGATTACGTGATTTATGTGATTTACGTGTTTTACGTATATTTTATGTGACATCACGTTTCATGTGTATCACGTATATGCATGACATCGCACGACATGGTGAGGGATAATGACCACATTAGTGGTAACACCTTATGACTTAAGGTGTCGATTGAGCGGGCTAGAGTGTGCCGATTTTGGCAGTCAGACTCGTAGCGGAGTTGAGGTCGGACTCGCGGGGCACCTGACGGGAGACAGACGTGAGCGATCTGTCTAATCGGGCGTGAGCGACCCGAGGTGCAAACCGTCGGATGAGTTGTGTAGCGGAAGGGGCGACCTGATAGGAGGACGTTGACGTGATCGATCAGCGCACTATCGGCGTGGACACCGCTAGTCTGTCGTTAGCGACCAGACGATATATTTTATTTTTATTGCGCGCGAGGTGCGAGTCCAGTCTAGGGCCCTGATATTGAGATACGATAGAAATGGGAACGAGCGTGCATTATATCATGTTGTGAGAATTAGGATTGGGAATGAGTGCACGCTGCATTGCATTTTATTCACCTACTGGGCAATTCGCTCAGTGTTTACGTGTTGTAGGTACCGAGTCTGACGCTGACACGCGTCAAGACTGAGGCGGCTGGTGAAGGTGCTCCACGGACTTTTGAGGGCGGGGCGGTACACGGATGAAGACCTGTGGAGCGACGATAGGATTTTTGACCTTTTGATATTTTGGGGCTTCGGCCCGTGTATAGCGAAAATGATGTAGACGGATTTTTATATTAGTGTATATTATTTTAGGAAAAAGTTTTAATTAGACGGGCCTTCCGCGGCTTACGTTGCGGAAACCCGCCACTAATCCTAGTTAGAAAACGAGGGTTTCCACAAGTGGTATCAGAGCGTAGGCTTTAGATTCTGAAGACTGTCCATGTACTGCCGCTCAAAAGCTTGGAGAACCAGCCTGGCCTGTAAGTTTAAATATTGATTATGTGATTATGTGTTATTTGATACATGTGCTTTCTATAACTGATTGTAGAACTAGTTAAAAATGCCAAGGACACGTAGAGAAACTGGCGAAACTAGTCGTAGGGCGGGTTCCGAATCCCCACCGAGTGAGGACCGCTCTACCATCCACCAATTAACTGATCTGATCCGACGATAGTCGGATCAAATCAACGACTTGATCCATCACCGGAGCTCGTCGGAACATTCCCCGCAGCCCGATCGAGTGAAACTAATCGGAGAACGATTTCGAAAGCTAAACCCCCCAATATTTACCGAAGCCACCAATCCTTCGGTGGCTGAAGATTGGATAAGTACCATAGAGGACATGTTTATCTATAGTCGAGTGCCTGACAACGAAAAAGTGCTTTGTGCCATTTCCCTTTTCCGAGAAAACGCGCGCTATTGGTGGAACACCGTAAAGGTGTTAGAGAGCCCAATCACTATGATTTGGGAAAGGTTTAGGGAGCTCTTCTTCAACAAGTACTTCACGGCATACGATCAAGAACAAAGAATGTACGAGTTCATGAGCTTGAAGCAAGGGAGCATGCCGGTGGCGGAGTATATCCGTCGATTTGAAGAATTATCGCGATTTGCTCCGCAGTTAGTGGCGACTAATTCGTTGAAAGTGACCAGGTTCATCAAGGGACTTAAACCCGAAATTTATCGGGATTTAAGTATTGCGGGTGCACGCCAACTAGAGTTTATGCAAGTGACGGAACGTGCCTTAATTGCGGAACAAGCAGAGTCGGTGGTAGTGGAAGCCCAGGAAGCAAAAAAAGAGGAGAGAGGCCCAACAAGGAAGCGGAGGAGATAAGAAACGCCAGTTTTTCGGCAAAGGTCCTAATACCCAATGGAATCGTCAGGGCCAACAAAACTGGCGCCCGAGACCAACTCAGGGACCGATCAATATTCTCAGTCGACCTCAAAATGTTGCGCCCCAGTGTCGACAATGTGGGCGTTACCATTTCGGGGCCTGCTTTGGAGCAAGACAGATTCCGCAGTGCTTCAGGTGCAGAAAAATCGGTCATTTTGCGAGAGCTTGTACGGAGAATTTACCACTAGTACGGAACCCGGCTCAACCGCCGATTCGACCACCACCCGTTCCCGCGCGAGTTTTTACTTTGACCATTGAGGAGGCTGAGACGAACCCTTCTGTTGTGACGGGTATGTTAACTATCTACAACATGCCCACATCTGTATTGATAGACTCTGGAGCCACACATTCATTTGTGTCGGCCAAATACGTGGCAAAGGTGGGAATATCTCCTACCTCATCTAAATGCAACTACATAGTTACTTTACCACATGGTGATCCGACGCGCACCAACCAAGTATTGAGAGGGTGCGTCGTAATTATCGAGGGCAGGAACTTGAGCGTCGACCTGATTGTAATCCCAATGAACGACTATGATGTCATCTTCGGAATGGATTGGCTTTCAAGATATGGAGCCATCATAGATTGCAACAAGAAGGTCGTTAAATTCTAACTGCCCGAAGAAGAATCATTCACTTTTTCGGGTAAAGCAGATAAGAATAGTATTCCAAGAATATTAGCTCTAAAGGCTCAACGACTCTTGAGGTCAGGTTGTGAGTCTTATCTCGTATATGCGGTGAAGGCAGAGGAGTTACCTCAGTCAGAACTGAAAGACGTACCGATAGTTAACGAATATGCCGATGTATTTCCCGATGATCTCCCGGGGTTACCCTCTGATCGGGAAATACAATTTACAATAGATCTGATGCCGGGGTCTGCCCCAATCTCTAAAGCTCCATATCTCCTAGCGCCCAATGAACTGAAGGAGTTGAAGGAACAACTTGAGGATTTACTGCAGAAAGGGTTTATCCAACCCAGTTTTAACCATGGGGAGCACCAGTCCTATTTGTACGAAAGAAGGATGGGTCGATGCGACTATGTATCGACTATAGAGAACTGAACAAGATTACTATCAAGAATAAATACCCTTTGCCAAGGATCGATGATTTATTCGACCAGCTACAAGGAGCGACGGTATTCTCAAAAATTGATCTCCGTTCGGGGTACCATTAGTTGAAGATCAGGGAGGTAGATGTTCCTAAAACCGCATTCAGTACAAGGTACGGCCATTACGAGTTTTTGGTCATGCCTTTTGGACTGACAAATGCCCCAGCTGCTTTTATGGACTTAATGAATCGGGTCTTTTAAAGACTACCTTGATCGGTTCGTTATCGTCTTTATCGATGATATTCTGATCTATTCTAAAACAAGAGACGAACACGAAAGCCATCTGCGAACCGTCTTAGGAATCCTGCGAGAGAAACAGCTCTACGCCAAATTCAAGAAATGCGAACTCTGGCTTGAGCGAGTAGCCTTCTTGGGACACGTGATTTCTGGGAATGGAATCTCTGTGGACCCGAGTAAGATTGAGGCCGTGAACAATTGGCCACGACCGACTACTCAGACCGAAGTCCGAAGTTTCCTAGGACTTGCGGGGTATTACCGTAAGTTCATAGCTAACTTCTCTAGCATTGCCTCAACTCTGACAAACTTGACCAGAAAGAATGTACCCTTCAAATGGACAGATGCATGTGAGCAGAGTTTTCAGGAGCTAAAGAAACGACTTACTACAGCTCCTGTTCTAACTATACCCTAGGGAACTGGAGGATTCTCAGACTATAGCGACGCTTCGAAGAATGGACTAGGATGCGTGTTGATGCAGAACGGTAAAGTGATTGCTTACGCCTCACGACAACTTAAAGAGTACGAGAAGAACTACCCGACCCACGATCTAGAATTAGCAGCTGTGGTTTTCGCGCTAAAAATCTGGAGACACTACCTTTACGGAGAAAGGTGTGAGATCTTCACAGACCACAAAAGCTTGAAGTACTTCTTCACTCAGAAGGAGTTAAACATGAGACAACGACGTTGGTTGGAGCTTGTAAAAGACTATGACTGCATTATCAATTATCATTCGGGCAAAGCAAACGTAGTCGCGGACGCGCTTAGTCGAAAGGCGATGAGTAGGGAGTTGCACAGACTTGGAGTGGAAATAGTCAATTTAGGTGAAGTCAAGACGAAACTAGCAGCGCTGACTCTACAACCTACGTTGCTAGATCGAATCAGAAAAACACAAGGAGAAGACGAATTTTATCTGAAGGTGAAGGACGCGCTACCTGAAGACTTCAGAACCCGAGAAGATGAAACGTTGCTATACAAGAATCGATTGTACGTACCCAATGATGAAGAATTACGTCGACTAATAATGACAGAGGTGCACGCAACAACATACTCAGTGCACCCGGGCGCGACAAAGATGTACCAAGATTTGCGGAGCATATATTGGTGGCCGGAATGAGAAGGATATCGCCACGTTCGTAAGTAGATGTATGACATGCCAACTGATTAAAGCGAAACACGAGCGACCAGCTGGAACTCTACAGCCTTTACCGATTCCAGAATGGAAATGGGACCATATCACGATGGACTTCGTCGTTGGTTTACCTAAGACGACAAAAGGTCACGATGCTATTTGGGTGATTGTTGATCGCCTAACCAAGTCAGCCCATTTCATTCCTATCAGCTCTACTGTTTCTATGGAACGATATGCCGAATTGTACATTCAGGAAATTGTTCGACTCCATGGAATCCCAATCTCTATCGTCTCTGATCGAGATTCGAGATTTCTATCCAACTTCTGGCAGAGCTTACAGAAAGCGATGGGTACTAAGCTCTCGTTCAGTACTGCTTACCATCCCCAAACCGACGGGCAGTCTGAACGAACAATTCAGACTCTCGAGGATATGCTACGAGCATGTGTGCTCGATTTCAAAGGAAACTGCAGTAAGTATTTGCCGCTCATAGAGTTTTCATACAACAACAGTTTCCACGCTACAATCGGAATGGCACCATACGAGGCATTATACGGACGTAAGTGCCGATCCCCTATTCATTGGGACGAAATCGGCGAACGAGCTTTATTAGGACCCGATATGATCCGAGAAACAACAGAAGCAGTGACCAAGATCCGGGAAAGAATGCGAACTGCTCAGAGTCGACAGAAGAGTTACGTTGATCATCTACGACGACCTTTGGAATTCGCGGAAGATGACCAAGTATTTTTGAAGATCTCCCCGATGAAGGGAGTAAAGCGCTTTGGACGAAAGGGCAAGCTGAGTCCCCGCTACATAGGCCCGTTCAGAATTATCAAACGAGTCGGCGAAGTCGCGTATCAATTAGAGCTGCCGGCTTCATTATCGCAGGTTCACGACGTATTTCACGTATCGACATTACGAAAATATGTCGCGGACCCAAGCCATGTAATCCAGAACGAACTTCTTTATCGACAGCTCAAGCCTGACTTGAGTTACGAAGAGAAGCCTGTAGAAATTCTGATGTACGAGATGAAACAGCTCCGGAATAAAACTATTCCGTTAGCTAAGGTGTTGTGGCGGAATCAATCAATTGAGGAAGCCACTTGGGAGCGCGAGGACGATATGAGAATTCGTTATCCCGAGTTATTCCAGTCGGCATAATTTCGGGGACGAAATTCTTTTAAGGGGGGAAGGATGTAATACCCGTAAAATTTAATACGGGATTTTGCTATAATTATCTGTATAATTATTTTTCAGATTAGGAAACTTGATAGCGAAATTTAAGTCATACAACGAAGATATGATTTTAATAGCACTTACTTATCTCGAAATTTATCCAAAGAATTTAATATAATCTATACAATATTCTTTATAAATTAGTTGGGCCATACATGTGTATCAAATTTTTGAACAAGGCCCAAAATTTATTTGATATATATTAAAAGGATGAGCTTACTTAGACTTAAAGCAAAACACATCATAGACCAACTTGTCCAATCAATCGATATTTTCAAAGCTTTTATGTATATCTCATAGTAACATCAACACTAAGCAAGGCCAACCCTATTAACGAGAGAAACTCAAGAGCAGAGATATATTCAAAGCAAACATAAGGATTATAGAAGCTCTAACAAATCGGAAAATCAAACCTTGAAGTACGGGAGGTAAAATTTTATCACTACTATGTAATTATTCTATGCTTAACACGTGTTTTGTAGGGTGAGATACCTTGGGTAATGAAGTACTAATTTTTTTAATAGCTCGGAGTTTAGATTTTTAATTTGAATTCATGTCTTAGTTGTTTATATTATGACATATGAATTTTTAGTAAGCTTTCAAATAGAAGCTGTTGCCGTGCATAAGGGTTTCGAGTGATCTCAGGCCTAACACTATGAACTTTCGAAATTATGCATGATTAGAAAACCCTAAATGTCATTTGGGTTTATAAGTGTTTAAATGATAAACTTCGAGATATATAATAAGGAGTCCGAGATGATTTCGAGATATATCACATAGAATTTCGAAATGTGATAACTTAATGATAGTAGGAATCTCGAGATATATCAAGTAGAAGTTCGAAATGTTGAATAATAAGAATGAAGATCTCGACATCATTACAGAGAGGTTTCGAGATGTAACCTAGTTAAAACTCGAGATATAATAACATAATTATTAGAAAAATTTCGAGATGAATATAAAGAGATTTCGATATGTATGATAGAGATCTCGAGAGGTACCATACCAAGATTTCGAAACATAATAACTATTCTATAGAAAGACCTCGACATGTATGATAGACTTCGACATATCAATAACCTATTTCATAGATCAATCTCGAGATATAGTAATTAGAAGGATTTCGAAGTAGGTAATTGATAAATTTCGAATTATATAATATAAAGATGTCGAGATGTATGATAGGTTTCGACATTTATAAGATTTCTGACATTATTAAAGTTATCAACATTAGTAAGATGTCATCATGGTTTAAAGATCTCGACATTTAATAAAATTATTTGGTCACTTTCATTATAACAGATTTCGACATGATCTACTAATGATTTCTACCTAAGATCTCGAGATATATATAGGAAGAGTTCTACACTTAATAAATTTTCGGTATTTTAGGACTTCGCTATTTCTAGCGGTTTGATATTTTTAGAGTTTATTTATTTTTAGGAATTTCATTATTTTTAAGGCTTTCATGAATTTTAGGGTTTCATCATTTTAGGGTTTTTGTGATTTTTAGGGTTTTGATAATTTTAGGGTTTCGAGACTTAGAGTTTGGAAATTTCGAAGTTAGGTGACTTAGTAAATACTGATATAATAATATTTTATGCTCAGAGATTCGAACTGTAGGGAATTCACCAGGATTGTCGACCGATTTTATCAGGAGGACAGGTAGGTGAATCATTCATCTACGACACGTAAACGCTTACATGCTATTATGTGATTACGTGATTTATGTGATTTACGTGTTTACGTATATTTTATGTGACATCACGTTTCATGTGTATCACGTATATGCATGACATCGCACGACATGGTGAGGGATAATGACCACATTAGTTGTGACACCTTAAGACTTAAGGTGTCGATTGAGCGGGCTAGAGTGTGCCGATTTTGGCAGTCAGACTCGTAGCGGAGTTGAGGTCGGACTCGCGGGGCACCTGACGGGAGACAGACGTGAGCGATCTGTCTACTCGGGCGTGAGCGACCCGAGGTGCAAACCGCCGGATGAGTTGTGTAGCGGAAGGGGCGACCTGATAGGAGGACGTTGACGTGATCGATCAGCGCACTATCGGCGTGGGCACCGCTAGTCTGTCGTTAGCGACCAGACGATATATTTTATTTTTATTGCGCGCGAGGTGCCGAGTCCAGCCTAGGGCCCTGATATTGAGATACGATAGAAATGTGGGAACGAGCGTGCATTATATCATGTTGTGAGAATTGGGATTGGGAATGAGTGCACGCTGCATTGCATTTTATTCACCTACTGGGCAATTCGCTCAGTGTTTACGTGTTGTAGGTACCGAGTCTGACGCTGACACGCGTCAAGACTGAGGCGGCTGGTGGTGGTGCTCCACGGACTTTTGAGGGCGGGGCGGTACATCGATGAAGACCTGTGGAGCGACGATAGGATTTTTGACCTTTTGATATTTTGGGGCTTCGGCCCGTGTATAGCGAAAACGATGTAGACGGATTTTTATATTAGTGTATATTATTTTGGGAAAAAATTTTAATTAGACGGGCCTTCCGCGGCTTTTGCGGAAATCCGCCACTAATCATATTTAGAAAAGTAGGGTCGCCACATCACCAAACACTATCCTACGGTGGGAGAGTCCAGCTTCTTAAATCTGTGCTCATGGGGCTCCATACTTACTTGGCGAGAGTGTTCCTGCTCCCTAAAGGTGTCATCCGTGTTATTGAGTCACGCTTCAGGGCCTTCCTTTGAAGGGCTCCACTGCTAAAGTGGCATGGGCGCATCTGCTTACCCACTGAGGAAGGCGGCCTGGGGATCAGATCGATTGAGACGGACAACAAAGCTCTAATGATGCGCCTTCTCTGGAGCTTGCTTAGTGGGGATGAGAGCTCCATCTGGGCCACATGGATCCGACGCACGAGATTAAATAACACTTCCTTATGGTCTATAAGGCCTAATCCTCGGACATCTTGGAGCTGGAGGAAACTTTTAAAGCTTCGTCATCTTATCCGTCCGCTGATTGAATTCCACATTGGGAACGGGGCGAACACGTTCCTTTGGACCGACCCATGGCTCTTCATTAACGAAGAGGGTTGGAACTGGCCGGGACAAACCACTGTTGAATATATTGACTTTGCTCCTCTTCTTCCACAGGTATCCCCAGCTGAAGAGGACGGAGTTCGCTGGATTGCTATGGGAAATGGCCAATTCACCACCAGATCGGCTAGGGAATACCTGAGACTGCGAAGACCTATCGTCCATTGGAGTACCCTTTTCGGTGGACCGCTTGCCATTCCAAGACATGAATTTATACTTTGGTTGGCGATCAAAGATAAACTGGCCACGCGCGATAAGGCTTGGGTGGCGGCTGCAGCGGGAACGTCCATCTGTCTATTATGTGACAACCAAACGGAGGAAACGAAAAGACATTTATTTTTTGAGTTTACTTTCACGCGATGTTGTCTTCGTATTTTGCGTGACAGGCTGCGGTTCAGCTGGCCTAGAACGGACTGGTTCGAGGGCATTCTTTGGGCAGCTAATTGTTGAAAGGGCCAGCACCTCGCTAGGTTGGGACCGCAACATGCCATCGCCTCGTTAATCTACCACCTTTGGATGGAACGCAATAGGAGATGGCACGACGGACACCACCGCACCCCGGACCAGATTGCGGCCGAGGTTGAAACCCTCCTCTCCCTGCGTTTATCCACAATCACGCCCAAATACCAACTCCAAGTTAGTGCTCTCCGACGCATTTGGTGCATCACTTGGTAGGACGGATTTATGGTTTTTCTAGGACCTATCTCTGTTCCCAGCCCTTGGTGTTCGGAGGGACTTTCGGCTTGGATGTGGAGATTGAGTTTTACTACCTGATCTCTTCCTTTCTGTCTTTGCCTCTTTGCCCTCGGCTTGCTCTCCTCTTGTTTTTCTCTGCTTGCAGGTTTGAAGTGCATTGGTGCTTGTCCTTTGAATCTCGTGCGGTCTCCCCTGGGCTGGCGCTCTGTCTCCATCTGTGCTGCGTTGGCTTGTTTGGGGTTGCTATGCTGAGTCTTGCGTGTGGAATGGCCCACCATGGCGTGGCGTTCGGCACCGGTCCCCCTCTCCTTGGAAAAGCATGAGGTGGCGTGATTACGCCTCACACCGACCAGCCTTGCGGACGTTCCCCTTTCTCGCCCAAAGCCTATCCCTCGTGATACGGCCTTCGGTCTTGTGCCTTTGGCGGTGTTCTTGGCTCTATGTCTGGCTTCCCTGCTGGTACCTCATCTGGTGCCAGGAACCTGTTGATGGAAGTGGGTTTTAGACGCCTGCGTAGCATGATCTTGATTGATTTTGTCTTGTATTGGCCTTGGCTTGGTCTTGTTGGGACCTTGTCGGTTGTCTGGGTTGTCAGGTCTTAGGTGCTGTGTGGTCGGTAGAACATTACCGTTTGGTGCGTCATGAGCGATATCATGCACGCTGCTCTGTAACTCCTGTCTTTTGCTTCTTATTAGTGACACTTTCCAAAAAAAATGTAAAGATGAGTTTTCGTTACAGAAGAATAAGAAGATGGTGCAAAAGTTTTTAAGGAAAACAATCTATAACAAAACGCTCTTTAAATTCACAAGTCTCCTTCAAAAGACCTTCCTTTCTAACCTAGACTCTTCCTTTCAATGGTCCTGAAAATTTCAAAGTATTAGTACAAGAAATTTTATCATGCGAATTCAAGGTATATGCAAGTGAGTGTAGTCTTAATTTTTCTCTATGTGTGGAGATTTCCTCGAGAAGTTTCTGCCTTTCAATATCGAAGGACTTTCTCTCTCTCTTTCGAGAGTGGAGTGTAGATCACTGATTTTCTTTATGCATTCAGGCATATACCCGCTGCATACGTACTCATTGCTGTCTCACTCATTGATTCTTCTGAGGTATCTCCTTCGATTGGACGAGGAATATCTGACTCAAATTCAGTTACTGCAGGACATTTTGGTTCTTTATAGCTATCATTCAACTCTGTGTAATCAAATGATATTTCAACTTTAGTGCGTGTTTGTGTCTCATCCTCACCTTGTAAGGTTTTAGATTCACTGACAAAAGGCATGAGGTTTGTCATACAACCTATTTGCATGTATTTAAGATCATATAGATAAGGTGCATTGGTTATGCCTTGCTTTAACAATCCTGCATTTTCAAAACCAAGTCCATTATAGGGATTATAGAAACCAATGTCCGCAGGTTTGCTCAAGAAAATGGTCTGTTCTCGTCGGGTTAAGAAGTCCTCCAATTTTTTTTATCTTGGAGTACAGTCCTTCCCTTTCCTTAGAGAGCAAGTCATATTTAGCTAAAGCGTCCATCGCTTTCTATGTATGGCATCTCATTTCGTTTGTTAGAACCTTGGTTTTAGCCTCAGATTTTAGCATCTGAGCTTTCATCTTTGCGACTTTCTCATTAGCTACTAATACTTGATTTTTTCTCACAAGCATAATCATACATAAATTTATCTAAAACTTTAGATTATTTTGTAGGTTTGCTTTTAATTCTTTAATTTTCTTTTTGGTCTATTTGTTCGAGTTATATAGGATCAAGAATTCATCTTTCATTTTAAGTAGAGTGTCATAATCATGTTCGCTTACCTCAACCATGTCTGAGTTGCTGGAGGGTTTCCCTTTCTTTTCCTTTGGTTTAATGTCCCATATATATAGTAGAAAAATATGTACAAATGAGCCGGAGAAGTACTCCGCGGTCAACCAGTAACAGACTACTGGGCATAAACCAACTAAAGAATCAACCAATCAACCACTCAATCCAACTAAAGTAACAGACTACTGGGCACAAACCAACTAAAGTAACAGACCTCCTTATGAGTGATGAATACTTCCAAATGAGATCATAAATGAGATTATAGTAAATAGACAACATACGCGCAATTGAGAATTCCAGATCTTAGAAGATATTAATAATTCGATATAATAAGTTCGATCGATGGTGACATACTTTCAAGTGAAGTAATAAAAAATTGAGTAATAAGGCAACACTCGGCCGATTTAGTAAGATACAGATTTTAGAATTTTGTAATAAATCCAACCTAGTGTTTCAATCGAAGACGACACTCGGCGAATTAAAGTGATTATCGACTAGTAAGAAGTCTCGGTCGATTTATGTTATATCAGACCTTAGAATATTATAATACTCCAGTAAAATGACCTTCGATCAATGATGATTCGCTGATATGAAGTAACTTATGGTCGATGAATTTAATTGGCATGTTTCGAGCGATTTAGAGTATTTTAGGACTTAAAATATTTTAAAATTTCAGTAATGCTTACATCTTTGAAATCGGGCGATTTAGGTATCTTGTCTTAGAATCATACAATGATCAGTTTCAGGAGAATTTAACTATCATCTAGTTTACAACTTCGGGTAGCTCAAAATAGAGATCCGGCTGGCAAAGAAACTAGCGGCGAAAGTCATCGTCGGGCGAATGAAATTGATTTTCGGATAGAATTGCTTTCGCCAAGTTTTATTTGAGGTTGGAGCATTAGGTGTAGAATGACGAATTTCAAATAGATATGATTGAAATTCGGGTCTTGTCTGAATTTTTTACTTCAAATTAAATTTAAAGACTTTAGGTACTACTTTCGGGCTAGACGAATGTTCGGGTAGGGATAGAATATTTTCGAGGAAAATATTTCTTTATCTATGTAATACTGTACTATTATTTGTACTGCATAGCATGTGCACGACACGTCAGTGTGAGAGAGGTTGACAGTGTGGGGACGGTGACATCTTACGGTGTCGGCGCGAGGCGTCTGGGGGTAGATGTGACCGATTTTGGTCCTCGACTCGTAGTGGAGTCTGAGGGTAGAACTAGTGCACCTGACATTATTGTCGAGGCCGATTTTGTATGAAATACGGGATGGTCTGTTTGGCGAAAGTAGCGACCTGGTAGAGTTAGATCAGGGAGGATGCTACAGCGTAGGCATCGGCGGGGCAGGTAGATGCCTCGGGAGAGGGCAGAGGCTGCCCGAGCGCTGATCTTCTGACTCCTTCCTTAAATGGGTTGTGCGAGGTGCGTAGTTCTATGCATGTGGGCCCAGTGATTGAGGTGAGACCTGTAGTTGAGATGAGGCCTAGGTTGAGACGAGGTCTATTGGTAAGACGAGCGTGCATTGCATGGTGAGGTGAGAGCGCTTTTGTATGAGATATGAAAGTGTTGGTATTGGGTTGGGTCAGGGTTGAGTGCACGTTGCATGTCATGCATTATTTCACCTACTGAGCAAATAGCTCAGGGTTTTACGTGTTGTAGGTACTGAGCCCGACGCCGATGTGCGTCGCGGCTGAGGCGGGCTGACGAAGGTGCTCCACGGACTTTTGAGAGCGAGGCTGTACATGGATGACGACCTGTGGAGCGACATTAGGGTTTTTGATATTTTGTTATTTTGGGGGCTACGGTCCGTGTAATTTATGACGATGTAGATGACGTTAGGTGTAATATATTTTATTTTGGAAAAAGTTTTTGTTAGACGGGTCTTCCGCGACTTAGGTTGCAAAAATCCTCCATAATTATCATTAGAAAATAAGGGTCGCTACAGGTGGTATCAGAGCTTAGGATATAGATTCTGTAGACTGTCCATGTACGGCCGCCCAAACGCCTGGAGGATCAGCCTTGCCTATAAGTTTTACGGTACGATGTGACTATTTTCTTAAAATGATATATTTGCTTACGTGGCTACTTGTAGATAATAGTGGTAAAATGAAGAAAACACGTCGAGAGTACGTAGGTAGTTCGAGTCGCAGGGACGAACCTGACTCCCATGCATACGAACATGACTCGACGATTATGTGACTTACAGAACTGATCCAGCGACAGTAGGATCAGATTAACAACCTTATCCAGCATCAAGTCTCTTCCGCATATTAACCGTCTCCTCAGCCTGAACGTATTGAGATCATAGGGGAACGGTTCCGGAATTGAACCCTCCTACCTTCGAAGATGCCATCGATCCCACTATGGTTGATGACTGGTTGCGAATAGTAGAAGATACGTTCCTATATGGTCGGGTCCCAGAGAATGAACAAGTGTTGTGTGCAATCTCCATGCTTAGAGCCAACGCAGGTTTTGGTGGGACACCATCAAAATCTTAGAGGACCCAATGACTATGTCGTGGGAAAGATTCAAGGAACAGTTCCGCGACAAATATTTTACGACCTTCGATCGAACTCGGAAGATGAACGAGTTCATAAACCTCAAATAGGGTCAGATGTCTATCGCGGAATATATCCGCAGGTTTGAATTATCCCCTTTCGCCCCACACATGGTGGCAACTAATGCTTTGAAGATAGAACGATTTCAAGTAGGTCTCAAACCTGAGATCTACCGAGACGTTAGCATAGCCAGAAGTCGAGACATGGCATTCGCTCAAGTGGCAGAACGAGCACTTATCGCAGAACAAGCGGAAGCCCAATTGTAGAAGCACAGGAGGCGAAAAGGAGAGATGAAAACCAGCAAGGGAATGGGGGCAATAGGAAGTAGGGGTGGGCGTTCGGGTTTGGGTATTCGGGTTTTACCTGAACCCGAAGTTCGGGTCGGATAGTTCGGGTTATTTGTCGGGTATCGGATTACCCGATACCCGATATATATTAATCGGGTAGGGTATCGGGTAGTAAGTTACTACCCGATCGGGTTATTCGGGTACCCGATGTCTTATTTTTTGTAAAATAATAAGTTTTTGTACATAACATTAAAAATATATAATTAACTATTTTGATATCAATATCTAACTTGAGTTACGTTAAAGTTTTAAATTATATTTCGACTAATTTCTTATTTTAAATGTATAATTAAGAAGTGATATTTTATATCATAATCATTTTAAAAATTTAAAAAATATTCTAAACAAATTTATAAATAAACACATAAAGTTATATTTATTGAAAACAAAAGATTCAGATATTATAAGTGATATTTAATATATATCATGGATATTTTTTTATGTAATATCGAATTATAATATTTTTAGTGATAATTTCCAATTAAAAAATCGGGTACCCGACGTCGGTATCCGAACCCGATATATACCCGATTGTCGAGTACCCATCGTAGATTGGGTCGGGTTCGGGTAGTCAAAATCTTAACCCGAACCCGAACTACCCGAACCCGAACTACCCGATACCCGACTACCCGACCCGATGTCCACCCCTAATAGGAAGCACTTACGGGGGCTCGGGTTCTACAACGAGGTAGCCGTGTGAGGTGACGGTTCGCGTGCTGCATCCTCACTGGCTGGTGTTGTCTTTTGAGGCTCAGTTGTTATGATCGTGGAGATCAAGGCCTCAGTTGCAGGCGTAGTTGCCTGGGGAAGTAGACTCTGCCCCAATTCAGCTTCGAGCGATGCTCCCTGTTGTAGTACCTCCTCAATAGGCACATGAAGCACGTTGACATTCACGGGCTGCTCAACCGCAAGTTCATGAGTCACTTATTCAATTGTCGCGTGATCAAGACCTTGGGTTGAGTCTTCCACTTCGAGCTCCTGAGCCACTTCATCAATCAATCGGGGGCCCTCTGGTCATCGCCTCAATCAGGTAATGTTCCCGACAGTAGAGCTGGTATACGTCTCCCGTGGGGTCGGCGAGACGGAGAAGCTCAAATGAAATCGACATCCTTGGAGTGATGAAAGAATTTGAGCTTGGGCGGTTGGCAATCAGAATATCCATGTGAACCTCCACGAAATTGGCAATCAGTACGGAAAACCACCTAGCATCAGATTCTTTGATCTCTTGTTCTGCTTCTGCCTGATCTGTTCTGCTAGATCGTTACAGATCAGTTGCGCCACATCGTAGTTCCTTGAGAACACGATTCCCTGGAATATCCGAAGAATATTGCCGTTGCCCTTATCAAACCCAGCGTGCTTCGATGAGAGGCACTTGTTGACTATCCCGAAGAGAGTCTTCCAGGGATGGGGTCTGGAACTATGCAGTTTTGCAAGCGGAGGTCTGTACCCTATTTGGAGAAAATCCCGTACCATTTCCGCATCCATCGGTATTGGATCGTATTCACGGCTGAAAGGTAAGTCTAGGATGAGTCCAAGGTCGATCTTGTTCACGCTTATGTGCCTCGTCCCCAGCAACGTGGTGAAGTAGTAAGCTCCCTCATCTACGTGGCCTGTAATGCACCCCCAAAACTGCTGGAGATAGACCATCGACACTGATGCAGTTGTTGTAAGCGTATGCCACATGGGATGGCCTTGAATGATGGACACAAATATATCGTCTGGGCATCAAATTGTCGTCAGATCGAGCTGAAAATTAGTGTCCGAAATACATATTCACGCAGAAGGAGTTAAATATGCGACAGAGAAGATGGTTAGAACTTGTCAAGGATTATGATTGTACTATCAAGCATCGCCCCGAAAAAGCCATGTTGTGATATGTGTTATTGTTTATTTGATTATTTGGGAGGTACGAAGTATTTTGTATTAATAATTGTACCTCAAGCGCGAGTCGCCATATACGTGTTTTAATTATTTGTTGAGATATGACCTTATATGATTTTAACTATTTGTTAGCTCAAGTAATTTGTGATGTATGTCCTTGGGCACAAATTACTATCTCGAATATGAGTATGATATTCCTTGCATATTGTGCATTATTTCATTTACATCGAGTCATTTATGTCGCTTTGGACGACTGGTGATGAGCATGTGGCGATTTTCATGTAGTTGCTTTGGGCGAGATTGATCTTGTGAGGAGCGTTATGTGTGTGAGACGATACTATGATATGCGAGGGAATCTCGTAGTGGAGAAGACCTCCTTTAACAGGATGGTCCACCGGAGCCCTTCCCCTTTTTGGCAGTACGGCGCCCTTATTGGCCTGACGTGACGACGTTTTTACTGGGCGGCTGAAAAGACCGTGCAATATTTATTGGGCGGGTGAAAAAGACCGTGCAGCTATTTCTGGGCGGGTGAAAAAGATCATCCAGCATTGATATTTATAGGCCTCCTTGATATTGATTGAGCTCTTCGGTATCGTAGTATTCGATCTCAGGGCCCATATTGAGTGAATCATTATGAGGGTATGACTGCATAGTTACGAGAGCATGAATAGCATATAGCATACCAATTGAATTTGAATTCGAGGAATTCATATCGCAAGCCGATATAGTTCCGAGCATATTTTACACGATTTTATCATTATTACGACATTCGCTTAGTGAGCAATTAGCTCATGTAGTTTATGTGTTGTAGGTGAGCCCGATGATGTTGTATAATACTCGCTTACGAGGCTAGCTGTTGAAGCTCCCACAAACTTTTGAGATGGCGTGTACATGGACGATGACCTGTGGGCGAGCGAGTTTCTTTTGTTTTGGGTTTGTATAGTTTTCTATTTACCGTCGAACTGTGTCTGGTCATATTTTGGACATCGTTGCTCATATATATATATATATATATATATATATTAATGTATATATGTATCTATATTTTTATAATGGTCTAGTCGAGCTGCGTAGTTTGCTAGTTTGAATGTTGTGGGAGAACTATTTCTTTTGAAGGTAAAGTTATTTTACCACGAGTTTGCGAGTCTAATGATTTGGTGAGTGGGTTTTGATTGGTCGGTACAGGTATTATCGACGATTTTCAAACGGAACTCTCGCGTTTTATTTTTCTTGAAGTCGTATTTTAATAATCTTAGAGTCGTATAGTGGTGTAGTGGCGAGGGGGGCCACACTATTGGGTAAAACTCTGTAAGCATCCCTACCAACTACCAAGCCACACTCCAAAGTCTACGTATAGCCAGACACTGGAGCTCGTACTTAGGGACGTACCAATAATGCGCATGGTGACCAACGCAAGCACACACCCCACAAGCCGATCAGGAGTCGTAATATTGCCCTCCCTCCAGCGCTTGTTCCTAATGTTTGCTTTTTTTTTGCTTAGACTCCGACTTCAGTGCGTTGTATCATGCGGTGTAGTTCATCCCACATTCCTTAGCCGTGGGTACGCTGTCTATTTGCATATAAATGTCGTTTGGGATGGCTTGCATGAGTGCAGACTTCGCTCCAAGACAGCCTTTGCTCTTAATCTTTCCTCTCGTTATACTCACTATGAGTATTTTATCGTCTAGTGGTTTCTACTGGAGGGTTGTTCGTGGCATCACCTTGTCCCTTTGTCTAAGGCCACGCCGACCTTCAAAGAGGCCTTCAGCTCTGCCATTAATATTGATCGAGAATCGCGTCGTGGTCAGGCAACTTCGAGTGCATGAGATGAAGAGTGGGTGGAAATTCATCGCGTGCAGTGTAGCAATAATGAAATCCCATTCTACCCTATGTAGGCTTTTGCGAGGTCAACTTTGAACATTGCTCGTGCTGGAAAGCTTTTTGTTTTTGTAGCCGTGGCAAAGTTCCTGGGCAAGGAGAATATTATCGCTGATAGAGCGCCCTGGAATGAAGGCCGTCTGGGAGTAATGGACTAGGCTAGTCAAGCTGCTCTTAATACGTTTCGCAAGGATTTTGGAGATGACTTTATACAGGACATTACAGCACGAAAGTGGCCTGAAGTCAGATGCACGGAGAGGATGATCTATCTTGGGAATGAGAGATATGATCGTAGTATTCAGTTCCTTTAAGAGTCTCCCCAAGCTGAAAAAGTCTTTGACCGCATCAGTAATCTCCTTACCAGTAATATGCCAAGTAGCCTGAAAGAAGGCAGCCGAGAAGCCGTCAGGGCCATTAGCTTTATTATCTTCTATCGAGAACAGCGCATCCCGAACTTCGGTATTATCCACGGGACAGATCATAGCCGCGGCCTCAGAATCAGAGATCTTACGAGTTATGTGTTGTCCCAACGAGAGTGTGATAGGTCGAGGAGAAGTCAACCCCAAAAGGTCGGAGTAGAAGCGAATCAGTTGCTCTTTGACCTGGTCTTCGCCCTCGTAAATCTGTCCATTGTCTCCTTCAAGGTTGAAAATGCAGTTGTGGACCCGTCGCGTCTGAACGTTTTTGAAGGAATAAGTTGAGCATTGGTCCCCATCTTTAAGCCAATTCAGTTTTGCACGCTGTTTTAGGGCCGAGTGTTCCATTTGGATCGCATAGAGTAGGCCATGCGGCAGAGAAGTTCCAATTGGTGGAGAGAGGCATCCATCGGATAAAGCATAGTAAATTCCTAGCAGATTGCAAGGAACTCTCTAGCTTCCACCACGTTTTGTTGCTAATCCCCTTTGGCTCTTCTTAGGTCTTTAAGCAATGGTTTGAGCATCTTTAAGGCGTGCCATAATGATGTACATGGGGAACCCAGGAATCCGATTCTTCCAGATCTCATGAACTACAGGTAAAAACCACGTGTCAGTCATTAAGAAATTATCAAAATGAAAGTACGTACCTTTGGGTTGAGGTCTAGATGGCAGCGTCCAGAATGAGGGGGCAGTGGTCAGATGTGGAAGGCAGCTCGCTTCTGTATTTGAGGTCTCCATACGATCTAAACCACGTCGGGTTCACAACCATGCTGTCCAGGAGGCGTCAGATGCCCGAGTCCCCACTTCGCTGGTTATACCATGTAAACCAGGAACCAATCAGAGGAAGGGAGATAAGATCAGGTTCAACGACACATCTCCTGAGGTCCTCAAATTCAGCTTGACTCGAGGAGCCACCCCTACCTTATTTGAATTCATAATGACGTTGAAATCACCAAGCACAAGCCAGGGGACATCAATACGCTACACCGAGGTGGTAGTAATGTTGTCCCAAAGTGAGGTTCTCTCATCCCTATTATTAAGTACATAGACGAAGCTGATAAAGAATTCCTCAGAGTCTGCCAAATAGGTCACATTACAGTGAACAATCTGAGAAGACGCATTCAAAATAGTGACCCTGATATAGCGTGAATTCCACCAATCCAGATGCGCTTACCAGGTTCAAGACTATACTCAAAACACCAGTTCCATTGCAAGTGAATCGATTCAGATATGAAGAAAGCATTCGACTCAGACACACGTGTTTCAAGTAGTCCCAACAGCATAAGATTAAAACGTGAAATCAAATTGGCCACCGCCCTCATGTGGTCTCGACGGTTGAGACCACGAACATTCCACACTCCTAGTGGTATCATAAAAGGTGTGGTCGAAGGGGGGCTGCTTGAGGACCCTTTAGTTTCGTAGGGTCATCGTCACCATCCCAAGAAGATGTATGGTGTTTTGGTAACTTGTTGTGCCATCTTCGATAGTCGCAAGAATGCTGAATGGGTTGGAGTTACCCGTACTAATGTTTGAGGGTTTCTGCTCGCTATAGTCTTTGATGTTTCACCAACCAGTGGTAGCTCATCCCTCAGGTAAGCTGCTTTTTCCTCATGGCCCGGGGAGGGTGCCGTAGGGGATGCAAGTGATGCCGCCTCTTTGCCTTTTAAATTCGCCTCCACCGTTGTTGTCTTTATTGAGGCTGCGGTTTTGGTGCTGGTTTGGGGGCTGTTTTCGGTTTGTTTTGCATCTTCACCTTCAGTCAAAACGATTTTGAAATTTGATCGAAAATCCGACGTTCGAAAAAAACTTTTTTGTTTTAAAATTGATTTTGGTCAACGTAAACAGTATTGATTTTAAGATTTTCGCTGAGTCAAAATAAGACGTTCGACCGAAAACGTTTTTCGAGTGTAAAATATAACGCGCAATCAAAATGTAGATTCTCGTCGAAAAAGATTTTCGCTAGAATTTAGCTCGAAAACTTTTACTTTTAGAAACGCCTTTGGCAACAGCGCTTCCAGTAATTAAAGTCGTTTTCTCATCGAGAAAGTTTCTCCAAAAAATTTTCTCAAACAGAGTTTTCGATCGATAGATTCATCCAATCGAAAACTTAGTCGAGAAGAATTAGACAATCACAAATAGTCACAGAATACAAAATTTATACTAAACTCAAGCAAAAACAACAAACTAAGCAGTGAAATTAATCTACTGATTATGCGCGAACAAATAATTAAACACGTTATGAAGCAAAATATGACAAACTTAAGCAAAATCAGAACGTTTTCTTCATACCTATCACAACAGTAAAACTTAACAGAATTTAAATTCCGACAGATTCTAAGCTTAATCTGCTATAGATCGACTCACAGATGATTTCTAACAATTAAGCGAGCACAAATACATCACATTCAATCCAATTAACTGGAGGAAGGAGTTATTGGATCAAAATTACAGTTTCGCGCAAAAAATTTTCGAACGACCGAAAAACTTCTCAGAATAGAATTTCGATCCAAATCCAACAATTAAGCTTCGGAACAGATACGAATCCGCTCTGATACCAATTGTTGGGTCCTAATTTCAATTAGTATTAACCCTAGGCAAGAATTCCTAAGTTTTCGATGAGAATTGTTAAGAATGAAGTTTCGATCGAAAACCTTAGTTTGAAAAACGCGAGAGAGAATGTCATAGTGTGAGAAAGTCCTTTGTGTTTGTCTCTCTAAAATTTGAATTGTGCCCTTCGGATCAAAATCTAAAACTTTCTCTTTTGATTGCGATTATGTACATGGAATTTATACCAAACAAGTTAGATATAAATACGATTCTCATCCTAGTCTAAGGACTAATACTAGAAAAGCCCCCAATACAAAGATAGCTAATAAATCGAAGCACAATTCTTAAGTGTATTCTACACAAGTTACCATGGAAAGCAAATTATCAGATTATATCAGTTTGCTCCCCCTGCCTATGTGCGGAATTTCTCAATCCTTAACAAATCAAACTCCAGCACGGAGGGATAGAGACATAACATATAGAAGCAAGCCGATAATATTATAGCATTCCAAGATAACAAAGTGTTGAAAGTGAAGGACCCGACACCAAACCAAACACTGCATTAATTGCCCAAAATTCTCCCCCTTCAACATAAAAAAGGGACCCAAAACACCACCAACTTACCAAAAGCCTGCAACCAACGACGACCTACCAACCCAAAAAACCAGCAAAATAAAAGAACTTAGTACTAGACGAAGACAAGAACTAGGCATGCTAGCAGATCACTAGGGATCGAAGTTCTAAGGGCTGGAATCGCTCTTAGATGAGACCGATGAGGATTCAACGATATTCAGAGCCTTGGAGATCTCATTCATAAACGTTTTAGCCCTTTTAAATTGCTGTGAGATCTCATCGAACTTCTTCCTGCTATCATCTTTGATGACCTTGATACTCAATTTTAAATCAGTTATAGTTCCCTGCTCGTCGTCACTCTCTTGATCCTTTTTGTTCCTGCTCAAACTCTTTGTGGTGCCTTCAGATTTTTGGTTTTGAACCATCCCCAGCGATCATGGTAGCGAGTACCAACTCGCTTCATTGTGCTCATATTCACAGAATGCTTTGAGCTGTCTTCCCAAGGTTTGGGCAGAGAGATTCCCTCGAATTCAGAGAGATGAGTAAGCAGCATATCGTAGGGAAGTTCCTTGTTCGAGCTTTTGATGGCAGAGATTATGTACTTAAGGATGAAGTATCCTAAGTTTGGCGGCTTATTCTGAGACACCATATAGAGTGTGAGCATACTCATATTATTTTTTTGCGCGAAATGTTCCAACTAAAATAAAAGAGGGAGTACATGACATGAGGAGATGTAACCTCACGCCAAACCAACCGGTAACAGCCTACCGGGCCACACGTAAACATGGCAAATGCAACAACCCTCACGCACACACACGCAAGGCACACACAAGTAACACAAGTGAAAACAAGCAATAACGCTGTCTAAACCGACCAAGCAACCCTCTAAATGCCACGGATAGCGGCCACCTGGAGCTGGTGCTTCGTGGCCACCGTCGAAATCCGAATATAAACGGTACCCATGATCCTCGCCACCACTTGCTCTGGTGATAGCCTTTTGGTGGTCTTCCGTATGTTGTTTCGCTCCTGCCATACATGGTACACCAAGGAAGATAAGATATGTCGATGGGCCGCGCGATAAGGTGCCGCATGCGCCACTTAACCGCAGCCCAAGCACGTAGCCAATCATCCATCGGCCAAGACCAACGCATCTGCTGACGAATGAGAAGGAAACACCGCTTCGCGAACGGGCAACAGTAGAATAAGTGCGCTATCGTCTCGACTAGAGCCGGAAATATTACACGCGGCCCGCGGGCCGGCCCGCCCCGCCCCGCCCCTGGGGCGGCTCCGATTTTACAGGCCCTCCAGGAGGCGGGCTCCGACCCGCGCGGGCCTCGGACTTTGGCTGGGCTGGGCGGGCCGGCCTGCAGACTGGCCCGCCAATAATAAATATTATATATTAATTGATAAATATATATATTTATATATAAAATATATACTTTTTTATAAAAATTATATAATTTATTATATTTTTTTGGTAAGATTTTATAATTTATAAAATTAAAAGATAAATTAAGTAATATTTTCTGAAGTTGAAATATATTAAATATATTTTTTAATTTTTTTATTTTCAATTTTTTTTAATTTTATTTAATTTGTGCGGGCTAAGCCCGCCGGGCCTGCGGCCCGCCAGTGGGCGGGCGCAGGCCTAGCTTTCTTAAGCCCGCCGGTTGGCTAGCATTGGCGGGCTACGGGCCGGCCTGCCCCGCCGACCCGTTTTGACAGGTCTAGTCTCGACACTATTCAGGTCGCAAAGTGTACAAGTCAATGTGCCAGCCTTATAGGCCACCCAAGCCTTGTCTCTCGTAGCAAGACGATCGCGGATGGGAAGCCATAAGATAAATTCAAACCTCGGAACCTTAAGCGCCCCCCCCCCCCAAATAAGGTAGACCAAAACACCGGTTCATGTAGAATGCGCATGGCAGCCATTGCCGATGCCGTGGAAAAGTCCAGCAAATCCTATCGCTCTCCATGGGATGCACCTGCGGAAGGCTATAGTGAATTTCCAGGTATTTCGTCGTCGATTGGCCTCGCCAAGCCCACCCGCCGCCGTAATAACCGAGCTAAGCCGCGCGTCGCTGGGTAAGGCCCATCACCATTGCCCCCTTGGAAAACGAACAAGAAGAGGCTCGACAGTTAGCCATGGGTCCTTCCAAAGCCAAGTATTAGCCCCATCCCCATTGCGAAATGAAATTAGGGACCGTAGAGTCGGCCTCAGGCTAAGAAGTTTCCTCCAACTCCAGGAATCATTAGAGGACGGGTTAACATCCAACACTGCTTTGTTGCATAATTTCGTACACAACATAAATGTAACCCAAACCGAATCTGAATCGCGACAGACCATGTGCCATAAATGTTTCAGGATAAGGGCTCGATTATCCAGCTTAATAAATTGGATTCCCAGCCCCCCTCACGTTTGGGGGTACAAATCCCAACCCAGGCAACCTTAGCCGAGCGACTGCCCCACAGAAAACGTCGAAGCTTGCGCTTTGATCTCCATGATAACCCCTTTGGGCAGAATAAAAACCCCAGACCAATAGGTAGTAATGGCCGTAAGAACATATTTGATCAGCTGAAGTCTCCCCGCGTAGGAAAGTGATCTGTTCAACCAAGAGCTGAGTCTTGCGTCAATCTTCTCTAAAAGTGGATTACAGTCACTAATCAAAACCTGGGACGTGATAAGAGGGACACCAAGATACCGCACAGGTAGATGACCAAGTGGGAAGCCCATAATTTGGAATAAGGGGTCAGCCATTGGTTCCGCCCGTGTGGATAGAAACATTTCACTCTTAGAGGCGTTGGGTCGAAGACCAGACAAATCAGCAAAGTCTACCAAAGCCTGTTTTAAAACACTCACCGACGATGTGTTCGCATGACAAAATAAGAGTAGATTGTTCGCAAATGTCAACATGGCCAACGAGGTGGTCTCGCATCGCCAATGGTACCGAAGCACGAGAGACCGATCGGTATACTCAGCCACCATACCGTGAAGCACTTCCATGACAATGGTAAAAGGGTACGGTGATAACGGGTCTCCTTGACGAATACAGTAGTCGTCATGCACCTTTCGATCCATCCAATAAACGTCGGGTGAAAGTTCATCGCTGAAAGTGTGGCAATCACAAAGCTCCATTTTCCACTTTGTCGTACGCTTTGGCTAAATCCACTTTGAATGCAGCGCGAGCTGTGTGGCTGCGACTACGGTACCCACGGCAGATCTCCTGAGCTAGAAAGAATGCTGTCGCTGATTCACCGACCAGGAACAAAGGCAGTTTGCAAGGCGTGGATAAGGCCCACCAGGCATGGCCGCATACGAATGGCTAAGATCTTTGAGATCACCTTATAGATAACATTGCGACTACTCATATTATTCATCGTAGTGGAATGTCCTCCACTTCCAAATCGAGCGCTCCATAGCGTCATGTACAGAACTTTGTAGATGAAGAAAAGATCTACGGGAAGTTTGTTCAAAGCTTCGCCTTCAGCCAACCTTAGCCTATAAGGAGAATTCCACAGAGATTTCGCACAGTCTCGCATGGTTACCTCAGCAATGGACCAACAAGTGAAGTCGAAGTAACAGAGCCCTTCATTCTCTACCCCCAGCATCTCATTCATCTTCGCGCAATTCCACTCAAATTTCTTCCTAAGCACATACGGTGTCACAGTGATCTCAGTTCGTCTTCAACGAAAGTGAGATTAGCATAGAAAAGTTTCACAGCCTCCACATGCACGGACTTATCAATTCTCAAAAAAATTTCCCATCCATAGTCATTCAACCACGTCACCACTTGGCTGTTAGCCAACTCATCAAAGTTAATGTACCTACCTCGTGCAACTTGTCTCTTCTTAAGCTTTTCGTGAAGTTCCGTAGCAGTCATTCAGGAACTTAGCTTCGTCAGTGGTTTCCTCCAGATTATCGGGTTGAACATCACCCGCTTTCTGTCCTAGAGATAGAAACTCACATCTTTCCCGTACGTTTCTTTTTTTTTTTGGAGTAAGTTTTGTATATAAAAAAATGGGTAAATGTACAAGATGAGTGAGGGGAATATCCTCACAGGCAAACCAGTAACAGACCACTGGAAAACACCAATAGAGCAAATGGAATAAAACAACTAAAGCACTACCATGCTACACGCCAAAGTCGTCGTATAGCTGCCCTATGCAGATCAAACTAGGGTGACGTCCCAAGTAGTCGCATACAAACAAGCCGCAACTAGCTTGTCCGGAGTCGTGATAGTCCCCTCCTTCCAGTTCTTGTTCCGTGTCTGCCAAATGTGATAAACCAACGAAGCTAAGACGTGACGATAAGCAGCATGTAGGAGATGCTGGCCACGCCATCGCAACGCAGCCCACAATATACCCTGTTGCCAGTCCCTATATGGCCATGTCCACCCGATCCGCCTCCGCAGAAGTCGAACACAGTGGCGTGAAAAACCACAGTAAAAAACAGGTGATGGACAGTCTCAAAGTGCAGTGCATCACATAGAACACAAGCAGGAGTCCCAGCGCGCTGTGCTAACCAAGGCTTATCTCCATTCGATAAGCGATCGCGAATGCCCAACCACAGGATGAACTCATGGCGAGGAATCCTCAAAGGTCCCCTAAACAAGACCGCCCAAGGGACAGTCTGTCGACATGTGCGCAATGCCTCTCTGATCAAACGTGCCATGGCGCGGCTATCCGACTCCGCTGTCCAACAAATCGCGTCACGCCTTCTAGGATCCACCAGTGGAAGGTGACGACTAAAGTCAATATACTCAACCGCCCCAGGCCAATTCCAACCGTGCGCGATGATCGAGCTCAGGCGGGTCGCCAGTGGCCACCCCATCGCAAGCGGGCCTCTAGGATAGCACTCCAGTAAAGGCTCAGCCCGTAGCAATGGATCCTCCCATAATAATAACGATAATCCATCGCCAATCAAAAAAGAATAAGTGAAAGAATCACCTGTCTCAACTGCATCAGCTTCCTCCATCTCCATGCAGTGTTCGCCGAGATAGTGATTGTCCAAAGTGAACGCGCATGCAGTCGTGTACTGTACAACCAGTCCACCCAGATCGAGTTAGACGCCCGAGTGATCACCCTCCTGTTGGGTTACCCGGTGTCTCCCGGAGCCACGTCCCCGGGTACGGTGGCAGAACAAAAATTTCCGGGTTCCCCGATTGCCCTCGTTGCTCGGATCAGAATAGTAACACATAGACATGTAATAGGACTGGTCAAACCCGTAGAGAATTACCAGTTGAAGCGAGTGGCAGCTCCTCGTTCTTTCTTCAAGACTTCATCGATGGTGGTGGATGGCACTAGATCGTTACGCCGACCTCCAGTGTACCACAGAATCAGTTCTCTAAAGATGGCTAGAGAGAACCAAGTCGTCGCGTGGGAGAAAAGTGTGTGCCTTCGGTGTGTGTTTTGTGCCTTTATTTGATTTCGAAAATCTCTTATTTTCTCTACCTACGGAGCACGAAATTTAGCCTATTTAAAGGCTTGGATTTCGATTTCTAAGTCCTGGTGTGAGATATTTTTGCCAAGTCTTACTCTCTTTTGAATTCCAAATCCAAACTTAAGGAAACTTGCTATTATTAGAAAACTAACTTAATTACCAAGTAAAAGTAAGTATATTTAAATATGGTATAGAATTCGAAACTTAATCCCAGATTAATTTTGAAATTTAAATAAATAATATTCCAAATATTTTATTCCATATTTATTTATATCAAATATGCAAATTCCGAAAATACCCTCAAAGGCATATTTCGAAATTAGCTTAAGGTGAAATCCAATTTTATCCTCAAGTCCGTTAAGCATTTGGCCAAGCCCAGGTCTTAAAGTTAGTTTCATAAGAAGTCCAATTTTGATCCAATAAATAGCCCGAGGCCCATTAAGGCGTGGCCCAACGGCCCAAAACACTTTCTCTCCTTATCTGTACACGTTGATGATCCTTTTTAAGCCCGACTCAGGTTTGACTCAATCGGCAAGGGAGGAATCGAAGAGTTCGGTAGTTACCTAGTCAATCCCGCAGTGTCGGACCGTAACCCGATTCGAGTGCGAATTTCGACCCAGTCTTTATTCCAGAACCTCAGTATTGATAACAGTGCTACCTGCAAACCCTTCAGCTGTGTCCCAATCAAGTGAGAGCCATGGTCTATGTCAAATTCAGTAAACTCGATTCTATGATAAAACGTAGACGAGGCAAATTACCAAACTACCCTCCATGTCTCACATGAGTTAGTTCAATACCTTGGCCAAGGATTTCGTAATTTCCCGTCGACGTCTTCATAGGACACTTATCTTGATTACTTGCGAGACTGTGAATTCATACTCGACGGTCTAAGCCCGGCAATCACAAATCGTCATCAAGACCGCGTCTGGCCCGCTGACCCATGCAACAGCAAATCGCATCGAGGGGAACCAGTGACAGTCGAGACTTCAAAGTCAACTCCGTCAAAGCCCCTTTTGATCTAAGGTTCACGTAGACTACTTTAGTGTTGTCGTCGGTCATTGACACTCCTTGAGTAATAAGCCATGTTCGATCGTACGACCCGTGAGTCATTGTCCATGAAACGATTCAATCCCTTGATTCGATTCGTATCACAAGTCATGACATCCGCTTCCAAGCGGGATATCGGCACACGATAGGTCATCGACAAATAAGCTGTGATCGGTTATCCAGCGCCCAACTGGAGCCTCAGGCTTACGGACTTTTAATGTTCGAGGTTAAGAGTCCACTGGTGCCTTTCTCTCTCGTGCCCATCGAGAACTGTGACTCAACTCGACACATTTGGATTTGTTCATTTATTGCTTTACCGGATGCTAAGTAAAGAACTCTTATACCCAATAAACGAACAATGCCTTTCATTAAACACACGAAAATATCTTATTACACAAAAGGTCGAACGATAAATAAGCTAATGCCCTATACAATCTAATCCTCATATAGCATTCGGGAGTATATTCCTAACAATCTCCCTCTTGCACTCAATGCCATGAGCTGCAGTATCTAATACCCATCTTTTCGAGATGTCTAGCCAGCAAGCAATGCCTGTGATAGAGGCTTGGTGAACGGGGTCGGCCACGTTTTCCGTGGTCGCAATCTTCTGCACGGCTATGTAGCGATTCTCAATGAATCCACGTAACACGTGATACTTTCTTTCTATCTGTTTGGACCTGCTGTGAGATCTCGGTTCTTTCGCCTGAGCAATAGCGCCAGTATTGTCACACCACAATGGCCTATCTGCTACAGAAACGACACCAAGTTCTTTCAAGAACTTTCTCATCCAAACACCTTCCTTAGCTGCCTCTGAGGCCGCTATATAATCTGCTTTGCAGGTGGAATCCGCACTAGTGCTCTGTTTGGAACTTTTCCAAGACACTGCTCCACCTTTGATCGTAAAGACGAATCCTGAAGTGGATTTTCGGTCATCCACATCAGACTATAAATCTGAATCCGTATACCCGTCCACTTTCAATTCTGCATTACCATAGACCAGCATCATATCCTTAGTCCGTTTGAGGTACTTGAGGATACTCTTGACTGCTGTCCAATGTTCCTTACCAGGGGTCAGCCTGAAACTGACTGACTATGCTCACAGCGTACGCCAAGTCAGGTCGCGTGCAAAGCATCGCGTACATCAAGCTACCCACTGCGGATGCATAGGGAATTCCATTCATCTCTTTCCGCTCCAACTCACTTTGAGGGCTCATAGCCTTGGAAAGGTGAATCCCATATAGCATAAGCAGGAACCCTTTCTAAGAGTTGTCCATATTATATCGCTTCAGGACCTTCTCTAAGTAAAGGGCCTAGGAGAGTCCTAACATACGATTCGCTCGATCTCTATAAAGGCGAATACCCAAGATGTAGGTAGCTTCTCCCAAGTCTTTCATGGAGAATTCGGTCGAAAGCCACACTTTCACCATCGAGAGCATTTCAATGTCATTTCCTATCAAAAGGATGTCATTCACGTACAATACCAGGAAAGATATTTTGCTCCCACTGCTTTTCTTGTAGACCCAAGGTTCGTCTTCGTTCTTCAAGAATCCGTGGCCCTTGACCACTTCATCGAACCGAAGTTTCCAGCTTCTAGAGGCTTGTTTAAGTCCATAAATGGACTTGTTCAATTTGCACACTTTATGAGCATCTCCTGCGATGTAAAACCCTTGGACTGCTCCATATATATTTCCTCATTGAGGTATCCATTTAGGAACGCAGTTTTCACATCCATCTGCCAGATCTCATAGTCATAGTGCGCAGCTATCGCAAGCAATGTTCAAATGTACTTCGTCATAGCGACAGGCGAAAATGTCTCCTCATAGTCAATGCCCTCTTTTTTATTGTACCCTTTCGCCACAAGCCTAGCTTTTTATGTGTCAACCAATCCGTCAGATCCAATCTTTCTCTTGTAGATCCATTTACACCCAATGGGTCTAAAACCATCTGGGAGGTCTACTAGAGTCCACACTTGGTTTTCGTGCATAGAATCCATTTTGGCTTGCATAGCTATAAGCCATTTTTCCGAATCTCTATCCCTGATTGCCAGGTCATAGGTAGTGGGATCGTCTCCGACGTTCCCTTCCATCGCAGCAACCTCGTGCTTGATATGGACCATCCCGTATCTCTCAGGCTTGCGAGATACTCTACCCGACCTGCACAACTCAGGTTGCATCTCGGACTACTCTACGGTGTCATCTGACACTGTAGTCTGTGAAAGCACTTCTGACGACTCTCCAAGTGTTACTTTGCGACCCGCTCCACCTTCTCGAACGAACTCTTCTTCGAGAAAGTGAGCCTTAAGGGCTACAATGATTCTCTGATCGTCGTGGAAGTAAAATGGTATCCCATGTAATCCTCAGGATACCCGACAAAACGTCCTTTCACAGCCTTCGATTCCAGTTTATCTGTCTTGAGCTATTTCACGAATGCGGGGCAACCCCAAACTCTAATGTGATTCAAGCTCGGTCTTCGTCTGTCCATATCTGATACGGAATTCGATCGACAGACTTTGTAGGACATCTATTCAGAATGTGTGCTGCTGTCAACAGGGCATGACCCCACAACGATATGGGCAGGTCAGTATAGCTCAGCATAGATCGAACCTTATCCAACAGAGTCAATTTCTGCGTTCGGACACACCGTTCAACTGCAGTGTTTCGGGCGGTGTCTTCTGTGAAATGATCCCGTTCTCTTTCAAGGACTCGTCAAACTCAAGGCTCATGTACTCGCCGCCTCGATCTGATCCAACGGCTTTGATTCTCTTTCCAGTCTGATTTTCCACCAAAGCCTTGTACTCTTTGAACCATCCAAAAGGATCAGACTTGTGCTTCATGAGATACACCTTGCCGAAGCAAGAGTGATCATCAGTAAAGGTAACGAAATAGTGGAAGTTACGGCGAGCCGCTACCCTGAACGGTCCGCAAACATCCGTGTGGATCAAACCGAGAAGTTCTGCGGCTCTCGCAAAAGTCCCTGCGAAGGGCGACTTGGTCATCTTTCTACGGATACAAGATTTGCAAGTCGGATAGGGATCAGACCCAATCGGCTTTATAATGCCGGTTTTCTCCAACTCGAGAATCTTTTGTTCTCCAGCGTGACCGAGTCGAAGATGCCACAGAAGTCTCGAGTTCGACTCCAATTTTCCTTTGTTGGTGATTGTATTCACAGTTTTTGTTTTATCTTCGACGTTCAGTAAACTTGCACTTCCGACACAATTATTTCCCAAAATAAATATTGCATATATTATTACAAAAATGGAACTCGTAACCGTTTCCGCTCAAAACGAGAATAGAAACAATATTCTTAAGCCCCTTGGGCAAAACTAAACAATCGGAAAGCAGTAACTATGTCTAGTAGATAAAACGAGAGTTCTTGATCCAATGTGGGTCGCCGGTACACTATGTCCGCTTCCTACATTGATCATGATCTCTCGGTCCGCCAGCTTCCTACTTCGTTCCAGACCCTGGTTCGAAACACAAATGTGAGCATTAGCTCCCGAGTCTAAGATCCACGAAGCAGAATATACTGTCATAGAACAATTAGTTTCTAAAACGTAAAGTTCTTTACCTGAGGTGGCTAGCTTTGGGCGATCGCGCTTCCAATGGCCAAGCTCATTGCAGTGAAGGCATTTGTCCGGCTTGGCGCCTTTGAACACGTTCTTCTTGGCCTTGCCTTTCGAAATTCGTCCTTTGGGCTTAGTGGGCTTGTCCGACCTTTTCTTTCTACTCGACCCTCGAGTCTTAGAATTCGCGACAAGAATAACTTCCTTTTCTTTCACCTTCTTCATCTGAGTTTGCGCCGCCGACAAGTGGTTCATCAACCCAGTCAACGTCATCTCGGCCTTGTTCAGATTAAAGTTCACAATGAACGAATTGAAGGAAGGTGGGAGCGACTGAAGTATGAGATCATTCTGGAGCTCATTATCCTTGATAAAGTCTAGTGCCTCGAGTCTTTCAATCAATCGATCATCTTGAGCACATGATCTCCGACGTCACTACCCTCGGCCATTTTGCAATGAAATAGTTGCTCCGTAAGAGAACAGCGAGCACTCCTGGAATGTTCGCCAAAAAGCTCCTTCAAATGAAGCAAAATGGCGCCAACTTCCATTTTCGAGTGAGTGCGCTGCAACTCATTGCTCATGGGAACAAGTATATAGCCCTTGACCTTTGGCTCGTCAATCTGCCACTTGGCATACGCAGCCCGATTTTCATCACTCGCATCAGCCCCTGGGACTTGCGGTATGGGGAAATCAAGGACATAAGTTAACGACTCCATACCTAGGACTATCCTCAGGTTACGGAGTCAGTCCACGTAGTTTGGTCCAACCAAACAATTTCTCTCAAGCAGCATAGTAATAATGTTCGCCATCGCAGTAAATAGAAAGAAACGTAAAGCTGCAGAAAATAAAGATCTAATTGGGTTTATCTTATCATTCATCAAGCGCAAACAAGGACTTTACGTTTCACTTGACTCCCACTATTTTTCTCGAAAACACTATCCTCCCGAGAAGAGTTTCGGAAACCTCGTTGAAAGTTTCATAGTGGAGTTGATGTCCCAGACTCAACAAGATTCGCCTCAGCCTTTAACGCAATATTTGGCTCATCTAATCATATCGAAGTCACGTCAAACGTGAACTTATCCAATAAGAGTTTCAACTATCTTTATCTCAGTCATTGATCCTCACGGCTAACCCTGCTTATTGCGTATAACTGCCTAAGTGTGACCTATCAACTCATGCTCAAATTGCACAGAACGTACCGCCCCTTGCTGCCATACACTTCGTAGGGGGTGGACTGGTATGACGAGTGGCGTCCAAGACACACCCGATGTTAGGGAGTGTGCCCTCGGAATGCCATACGAGGACTATGAATAGTATAGGGCACACGATGACGTATAGGTTGCTAGACAGTTTCATTGTATGTACTGTCAAATAAATTAATGAATATGATTTTCATTATAATAAAGGAATTATTATTTATTTATCTAATTTAAAGTCTTCTTGGCATCCGGCAGTGCGATAAATAAATAACACCCAAATGTTTGAGTTGGACGTCTGATTCTCGTGGGGACGAGAGGGGAGACACCGGATGATCCTTAACCTCAGCATTAAATAAAAAGTCCGTAAGTCTAAGGATTTTAGAAGGCTGACTAGATATCCGAATATGACTATCCATTGACGACCACATAGTATCGGTAGTGTCACCGATTACCTGAGAGGTTGTGGGTCGTGATAGAGATATCGGTGATCGGAGAGATTGCGTATTCGGACATTCGGCTCGTATTCGTCTCGATCACATGGCTAGGATGTTGTCAATGATTGAACGAATGACTATAGCAGTCTCAGACCGATACGATCACTGACGGATTTGCTTTCGCGATTTCGGTTTGTCGCTAGTTGGCTAGGTCCGCAAGTGTTCAGATATTGGACACGGGCCAGCGACGAAACGCAACCGACTTTACGGAGGTGATTGCCGGGCTCTGACTGCTATCGGGATTCACTGCCTATATTCGTATAGGTTAATGTCCTATGAGGTAATCGGAGAGTGACGATTATAAAGCCTTCGGCCGAAGCTTAGAAAACTTGCTCGTATTAGATACGGAGTGTAGTTTAAATAATCGGTTCGGTCTCGATTATAACATAGTGTTAGGTTAGTGAGTTTGACATTAGCATGGCTCTCACCTAACCGGGACACAAGTGAAAGGCGTAAGAAGTATTTAAATGTATACAGAATAGTCGGTTCGTCCGAATTTCGATTAGATCAAAATTCGTTCTCAACTGGGATCTATACGGTGCCGCGGGATTGGCTAGGCGAATACCGCGACTTGTGGATTCCTCCCATGTCAGTTGAGACGGACCTAGAGAGTCGCGCTTAAAAATGGTAATGAACTCGAACGAAAACGGCGGGCTTTTCTCTTGAACCTAACGAATGTGATTCGTTGAGGTAGTGGCATAGTTGATACGAGGTATCGACGACTTAGTAAAATCTCAGTTATGGTCACAAAAATAATTAGGACTTAAGATTATCTTAAGTGCTTAGTTACTTAACTAACTGAGGCTCAATTAAAATTAAAATAATTAGATTAGATTTAGTTATTTGGTTATTTAAAATTGAGGGACTAAATTGAGAATTTAGAAACCTCAAGGGCCAAAATGTGAATGTCACTTAGTAATAAATAAGATAATAAATACATAATTCTAGCATCCCACGTTGGGTGGTGACTAATGAGTCATCTCTCATTTGCTTTCATTAATAAATTGACATGTGTTTTATTTAGTATTTATTAAATAAAAAAAAACATGCATAATAAGAAGGCAACGTGGGCTTCTAAATGAAAGAGGACTTGTTTTTTTTCTAAGCCTAACATGAGAGGAAAAAGTTAAAAGAATTCCTTAGTCCATGTACGACAAACCACGGATTCGTTTGAGGAGTCCTAACGCCCGAACCGAGCTGCATCTAGCCGTCGAGAGCAGTTTCGTAGATTCTCTCAAGGTCATACCAGCGTGACAATCTAGCCCGGAGGCCTCGGGATCCTGACGAGGTGCTTCAACGTACATCCGAGGCGACGACGGAAGAAATTCTGTTCACTGAAGGTATACCTCGAACCCTAACGATTTGATTTTCGAAAAATACCAAACGGAATCGGAATAATTCAAAAGACCTCTCGTTGCAAACTTCGGGAAGTGTAGAATTATTCTGGAAAATTTGGTATCAATTGGAAATCATTTCGATCATCAAGTAGTCGAAAGATGGCAGGCTGCCGCTTTACTCGAATTGATAGTTTCGAACCACTGAATTGATTTTACGAAAAATACCAAATAACATCGGAATAATTCAAAAGACCTCTCGTTGCGAATGTTGGGAAGTTTAGAACTATTCTGGAAAATTTGGTATTGATCTGAAATCATTTCAGTCACCAAATAATCCAAAAATGACTGGCTGCCGCTTTGTTCGATTAGTTTGGATCTAAATTATTAATTCGAATAAATTTGAAATAAATTCGAATTTTGATAATTCAAACTAATCGTGATCTCCCGAGGCCTAGGGAAGTATCTCAGGCCCTCGGGAGAAGCCGAAGGGCGTTAGGTCGAATTTGGATATTGAAAATCGAAAATTCGCCACCCTACGCCGCTCGGCTCAAAACGCGCTTCTGCTATCGTTATGTTGCGCTGTTCGGGAGCCGGCGTCGATTAATCGGGCCCACCCCAACAGTGGTATCAGAGACAAGGCTCGTGAATGATTCGACCGAAGGCCTCGAAAGCCGATGTGGCGAACGAACGGTCGATGTAGTTTGGAAACTATCATCGCTCGTGATGCCGGTCGGGTACCCGACGTCAAATTCTGTGTTGCATGTTTATGAGGGACATTTACGCGGGCTTAGGTTCAACCAGGTTATATGTTTAAGGGTCGTTTGCCGCCCCCCGGTATGTACATGGATTACGGGTTATTTGGGAAATAATTCCCCCCGTGTTGTATTTTATCGCTTTGCTAGATAAGTTAGATAAAATGACGGCTTTTCGGCTAAAGCGATATTGGAGGGTTCGATGATCATCGTGGCTTGAGTCGACGTTTGAAGATCGAAGACCCCGATCGTTTTACGACCCATTTAATAGGACCAATTTAGAAATAGCCCGCATATTTGTCAATTTAAATTGCTTTCCTAGGGTTAGGAATTTATTTAACGCATTTACGTGCTCGTGCTTAATTTTAATATGCTATGTGTTACAAATATCTCCCGTACGAATACTAAGTGAGTAAAGGAATTGGATACCCTGTCTTCTATCAAGCTCGGGTTTAGTTACGAAACCTAAATGCAATGTTTGGTTTTGGGTATGCCGGATGCCTTGCATTTGCTTTTGTTTCGGCTTGCTCGGGTGCATTTGTGCCGCTCGCCAAGACCACACTGTGCGGTAAAACGTACGGTTCAAGTGTGCGGTTTTGAGCGAAGTTGATAGGTCACACTTAGACAGTTATACTACCTTGTTCCGGAATTGCCGGCGGGGGTCCCTGACTGAGACAAAGATAGTTGAGACATTCGACAAGGTCGGATTCGTGCGGAGCGCGACTTCGTGGGCCGCTGCAAACCAATAAAACGACAGAGGTTAAGGTTTGCATCCGTTCACGGGGACATCAACTCCTCTATCGAAGTTATCAACGAAACTTCCAAAACATCCGTAGGGAGAATGGATTTATGAAAAGATAGTGGGAGTCAAACGGAATAAAAAGTCCTTGTTTGTGTTTGATAACCTATACAATCGATGCCTTTTATTTTCTGCAGCATTTTCTCTTTTTGTGAAATTATGTCGACCGCTTTAAATGTACTGCTCAAGGAGAATAGGTTGACTGGGTCAAACTATTCAGGCTAACTTCGCAACTTGAGGATTTTCCTCGAGATTGAGAACCTAGTTTATATCCTTGACTCCGAAATGCCACCGGCCCCAGGGGCGCGGGCATCCGAGTAGGCTCGTGCCGCTTATGACAAGCGACTGCGTGAAGAGAAGCTCGTAAAGGCTCATGTCCTCGGATCGATGAGTAACGCACTGCAGCGTAGCCATGAAAATATGGCTGATGCTCGGGTGATGGTTCAACATCTGAAAGAGCTTTATGGTGAGACGTCTAGGACAGCTCGCTATGCAACTTCATCGTAGCTCTTCTGATCGAGGATGACTGAGGGTGAGAATGTTGGCAAGCAAGCATGTTATGAACATGATCACCATGATCGAGAGGTTGGAGACTCTCAATTTTCGATTTGATCGGGAACTACAAAACGATCTCATCTTGCAGTCTCTGCCTCCGTCCTTCAACGCGTTCATTGTGAACTATCATCTAAACGACATGACGCTGTTGCTTCCTGATCTGATGAATCAATTAGCAACGGCGCAAAGTCAGATGAAGAGGGCAAAGCAGACTGCACTTGTCGCCACCTCTTCGAAGCCCCAGAAAGGCAAAAAGAAGAAGGGCAACAAGCTCAAGCTGACATGGAAGGTTTCCAAGAAGAAAGTATCTTCTGGGAAATCGAAGCAGACCGGTGTAAAGCCGACGGATAGGTGTCTGCATTGCGGTGTGCTGGGCCACTGGAAGCGGGACTGTCCGAAGCTCAAGGGTGAGCAGGCTGCGTCAGGTATGGAACTTAATGTTTTAGAAACGGTTTGTTCTTCATCTGTATACTCCACTTCCTGGATATTGGATTCAGGGGCTAGTACTCATATTTGTGTGTCCACGCAGGGTCTGGGACCAAGTAGAGCGCTTGGGGAGCGTGAGATCGAGGTCAGAGTGGGAAGCGGGGATAGTATCTCGGCAAGCCACGTCGGATCAAGATCTCTTGTTTTATCTTCTGGGCATGTGTTGCGTTTGTACGATTGTCTTGTACTCCCGAGGGGATTTAAGAACATCGTCTCCATTCCTGTTTTGAGCAGAATGGTTATGTATTTAGTTTTAATAATAATACATGCCATAATATGTATCGAAATAAAAATGTTGGCAGTGCGACACTATTTAATGGTTTGTACTATTTAAATACCCAAAATGACGTATCTGTGAAAACTGTCACAAATAAACGAAAGTCGGGAATAAATGCGAGATACTTGTGGCATCTTCGATTAGGTCATGCTGGAGAATGCAAGATCCGCGAGTTGGAGAAAAATGGGATATTGACACCGTTGGGATCAGATCCCTATCCGACTTGTGAGTCGTGTCTCCAAGGTAAAATGACCCCATCACCCTTCACCGGGACTTTTAATAGAGCCACGGAAATTCTCGGTTTAATTCACACGGACGTTTGCGGGCCATTCAATGTGAAAGCTTGGGGTGACTTCCACTATTTTATTACCTTTACGGATGATCATAGTCGTTATGGACTAGTGTATCTGATGAGGTATAAAGCTGATGCACTTGAAATGTTCAAGGAGTATAAGGCGTTGGTGGAAAATCAAACATCGAAGCTCATTAAAGCCATTCGATCGGATCGAGGTGGCGAGTACATGAGTGTCGAGTTTGACCAGTTCTTGAAGGAGAACGGTATTTTGTTACAGATGACTCCGCCCGGCACGCCACAGTTGAATGGCGTGGCTGAACGTAGAAACCGGATTTGCCGATGTCATTATGGGGATACGTACTTTTGACAGCGGCTTATACCATTAACCGATGTCCCTCAAAGTCTGTTAACGGCATTCCGTATGAGATATGGACTGGTCGTTTACCCAGCTTATCACATAATAGGATTTGGGGTTGCCCCGCCTATGTGAAAAAGCTGAAAACAGACAAATTGGAGTCTAGATCTATAAAAGGACGTTTCATAGGTTACCCCGAAGACTCTATGGGGTACCTATTCTATTTTCACGATGATCAGAGGATCGTTGTTGGCCTACATGCACATTTTCTCGAGGAAGAGTTCATTCGAGATTGTGGCGTTGGCCGAGAGGTCACTCTCAAGGAGCAGTCGACCGAAACACCCACACAGGATTCGGATGGTCCGAGTGAACCAGTCTTGCGACGATCAGAAAGGGTGTCACAACAACCACAGCGATTTGGCATGTCACACGTCGAACATGATTATGTTGCGACTAGGGGACTTCTAATAGAAGATCCCGCTACTTTCGATCAAGCTATATCTGATGTTGACTCAGCGAGATGGATTGAGGCTATGCGAGCTGAGATGGACTCAATGTACTCCAACAAAGTCTGGACTCTTGTAGACCTACCGAGCGGTATTAGACCAATCGGTTGTAAATGGATCTATAAGAGAAAGATTGGATCTGACGGACAAGTTGAGACGTACAAGGCCAAGTTGGTTGCCAAGAGCTATAACCAAAAAGAGGGAATCGACTATGAGGAGACTTTCTCGCCTGTAGCCATGATCAAGTCTATCCGGATAATGCTCGCCATAGCTGCGCACTATGATTATGAGTTTTGGCAGATGGACGTCAAAACGGCGTTCCTTAATGGATTCCTCAAGGAGGAGATCTATATGGAGCAGCCAAAAGGTTTTGAGTCGCATGCAGATGCTCACAAAGTGTGGAAACTGAATCGGTCCATTTACGGACTGAAACAGGCCTTTCGCAGCTGGAATCTACATTTTGATGAAGCAGTTCGGAACTTTGGATTCGAGAAAAACGTCGATGAGCCATGTGTCTACAGAATGAGCAGTGGGTGTATGGTGTCGTTCCTTGTATTGTACGTGGATGATATCCTTTTGATAGGAAACGACATCGGGATGCTCTCGTCGGTGAAAGCATGGCTTTCAACCGAATTCTCCATGAAAGACCTGGGAGAAGCGACGTATATACTAGGTTTTGCTTGTTCAGGTCGAGCAAACCATACGTTCGGCTTATCTCAGGCCCTTTACTTAGAGAAAATCCTGAAGAAATTCAGAATGGATGACTCTAAGAGAGGGTTCTAACCAATGCGACATGGGATCCATTTGTCGAAGTCAATGTCACCTCAAAGTGAGGAAGACAGACGACGGATGAGTGGAATACCCTATGCATCAGCAGTGGGTAGTCTGATGTACTCGATGTTGTGTACACGTCCGGACATTGTTTACGCTGTGAGCATAGTTAGTCGGTTTCAGGCAAACCCAGGGGAAGAACATTGGACAGCCGTTAAGAATATCTTTAAATACCTTAGATGGACTAAAGACTTAACGCTGGTTTATGGAGGATCGGGACTATAAGTAGTTGGTTACACAGATTCGGACTTCCAGTCGGACGTGGATGACCGAAAATCTACTTCAGGTTTTGTATTCGTGCTCAATGGTGGGGCAGTGTCTTGGAGAAGCTCCAAGCAAAGCACGACTGCCGATTCCACGTGCGAGGCAGAATACATAGCAGCCTCAGAGGCAGCTAAAGAAGCTGTTTGGATGAAAAAGTTCTTGGAGGAACTTACTGTGGTACCAGTTGCTGACAGACCGCTTACACTTTGGTGCGATAATAGCGGTGCAGTCGCGCAAGCAAAGGAACAACGATCTCATAGCAAGTCCAAACATATCGAGAGAAAATATCACGTATTACGTGAGTTCGTTGAAAATGGGATAGTCGCCGTGCAGAAAATCGCCACCGCAGAAAACGTGGCGGACCCTCTCATGAAGGCCTTGTCCCAAACAGTTATGGAACAACATCTGGACAAGATGGGGCTACTATACCATTGCGACTGCCATTAGGTGCAGCGCATGGCATTCGAGTGCAAGTGGGAGGCTGTTAGGGAGTGTGCCCTCGGAATGCCATACGAGAACTAGGAATAGTATATGGCACACGATGATGTATAGGTTGCTAGACAGTTTTATTGTATATACTGTCAAATAAATTAATGAATATGATTTTCATTATAATAAATGCATTATTATTTATTTATCGAATTTAAAGTCTTCTTGGCATCCGGCAGTGCAATGAATAAATAACACCCAAATATTTGAGTTGGACGTCTGATTCTCGTGGGGACGAGAGGGGAGACACCGGATGATCCTTAATCTCAGCATTAAATAAAAAGTCCGTAAGTCTAAGGATTCTAGAAGGCTGACTAGATATCCAAAATTGACTTATCCATTGACGACCACATAGTATCGGTAGTGTCACCGATTACCTGAGAGGTTGTGGGTCATGATGGAGATATCGGTGATCGGAGAGATCGCGTATTCGGACATTCGGCTCGTATTCGTCTCGATCACATAGCTAGGATGTTCGCGATTTCGGTTTGTCGTTAGTTGGCTAGGTCCGCAAGTGTTCAGATATTGGACACGGGCCGGCGACGAAATGCAACCGACTTTACGGAGGTAATTGTCGGGCTTTGACTGCTATCGGGATTCACTGCCTATATTCGTATAGGTAATGTCCTATGACGTAATCCGAGAGTGACGATTATAAAGCCTTCGGTCGAAGCTTAGAAAACTTGCTCGTATTAGATATGGAGCGTAGTTTAAATAATTGGTTCGGTCTCGATTATAACATAGTGTTAGGTTAGTGAGTTTGACATTAGCATGGCTCTCACCTAACCGGGACACGAGTGAAAGGCGTAAGAAGTATTTAAATGTATACATATAGTCGGTTCGCCCGAATTTCGATTAGATCAAATTAGTTCTCAACTGGGATCTGTCCGGTACCGCGGGATTGGCTAGGCAAATATCGGGACTCGTGGATTCCTCCCATGTCAGTTGAGACGGACCTAGAGAGTCACGCTTAAAAATGGTAATGAACTCGAACGAAAACGGCGGGCTTTTCTCTTGAACCTAGCGAATGTGTTTCGTTGAGGTAGTGGCATAGTAGATTCGAGGTATCGACGACTTAGTTAAATCTCAATGACGGTCACGAAAATAATTAGGACTTAAGATTGTCTTAAGTGCTTAATTACTTAACTAAGTGAGGCTCAATTATAATTAAAATAATTACATTGGATTTAGTTATTTTGTTATTTAAAATTGAGGGACTAAATTGAGAACTTAGAAACCTCAAGGGCCAAAATGTAAATATCACGTAGTAATAAATAAGATAATAACTACATAATTCTAGCATCCCACGTTGGGTGGTGACTAATGAGTCATCTCTCATTTGCTTTCTTTAATAAAATGACATGTGTTTTATTTAGTATTTATTAAATAAAAAAAACATGCATAATAAGACGGCAACGTGGGCTTCTAAATGAAAGAGGACTTGTTTTTTTTTTCAAGCATAACAAGAGAGGAAAAAGTTAAAAGAATTCCTTAGTCCACGTACGACAAGCCACGGATTCGTTTGACGAGTCCTAACGCCCGAACCGAGCTGCATCTAGCCATCGAGAGCAGTTTCGTAGGTTCGCTCAAGGTCATACCAGCGTGACAATCTAGCCCGGAGGCCCCGGGATCCTGATGAAGTGCTTCAACGTACATCCGAGGCGACGACAGAAGAAATCCTGTTCACCGAAGGTATACCTCGAACCATAACGATTTGATTTACGAAAAATACCAGATGGTATCAGAATAATTCGAAAGACCCCTCGTTGCAAACTTCGGGAAGTGTAAAATTATTCTGGAAAATTTGGTATCAATCGGAATTCGATCATCAAGTAGTCGAAAGACTGCAGGCTGCCGCTTTACTCGAATTGATAGTTTCGAACCTCAGAATTGATTTTACGAAAAATACCAAACGACATCGAATAATTTGAAAGACCCCTCGTTGCGAATGTTGGGAAGTGTAGAATTATTCTGGAAAATTTGGTGTTGTTCAGAAATCATTTCAGTCACCAAATAATCGAAAAACGACTGGCTGCCGCTTTGTTCGATTAGTTTGGATCTATCTCGGCAATTATTAATTCGAATAAATTTGAAATAAATTCGAATTTTGATAATTCAAATTAACCGTGATCTCCCGAGGCTTAGGGTAGTATCTCAGGCCCTCGGGAGAAGCCGAAGGGCGTTAGGTCGAATTTAGATATTGAAAATCGAAAATCGCCACCCTACGCCGCTCGGCTCAAAACGCGCTTCTGCTATCGTCATGTTGCGCTGTTCGGGAGCCGGCGTCGATTAATCGGGCCCACCCCAACACCCGAGATGCTAACATTGGGGCGGGATATACGACGCCAACTTACTCGGAACAAATCACAGAACTCCCCAACGCTAGACATCTCGAGCATGATAGAAGACAGGAATTCAACTCCTTTACCCACTTAGTATTTATCAAACGGGAGAATACACCATCCCACATAAGAGCACATTGAACATGCATATCACTTCAAAAACCTACGCGCACGTAGGTAGTAAATTAACCCTAGGAAAATAAACTACAAGACAACACAGCGGATTATTTCTAGTCTATTCCTATTACATGCGTATTCAAGAAACCTCGGATCGTCGCACGGGTCTTGAAGTCGTCAAACGTCCTTCGTCACTCGAACGGCCTCAAAGTCACCGAACGTTCACCACCTTCACCGCCGGGGGTTGTCAACCATCAAATGGGCCCTGGTGTTCGTATTTAAGCTAATCTAATAAAACGGTAAATTACAACAAGTGGGGATCATAAGTCCCGAACAACCCGTCTAAAACAAATACAACCCGAGGGGACGTGCTTGGCTCGTTTAATGCCCAATTTTCGTTTCTTTTTAAAATCACATAATTGTCAACGTGCTTGTTATGAATGTGATTTAAGGCGCACTTGTGGGTTTAGAAATTTGGTTTTCGGGTCATTTGTTAAGGGTTACATTAAAAGGCCCGTTAAGGCTTTGAGCGTGATGCCCTAACACAGCTGATGCGACTCAAATCGCTCAGCCGTCAAAACTCGCCGGAGGGCCTCGACGGAACATGCCACCGGCTTGGAGTCCCGGCCGAAGCCGGAACCGCCGGCGGCGGCGGCGACGCGCCGCGCGCAACGCGCGATTTCAGCCCGCGCAGAATTTTGCCGCGGCTGATCTGTTGCCGTCGTTGCCGCCTGGCGCGGCGACACCACCTTGGAATGGTGCCGGACCTAGAGCTCACGGCTGATCGGGTCTGCTCCGAGCAGCCCAATGGTACGAGAGCGCAGCGCGTGCAACGCGCAGCCACGGCCGGATTGCGCCGGCGCCCATGGCTTCCCGCGTTCCGATCTTGTCGGTGGCTACCTCGTCGGCCATGCCGCACGAGGTGGTGGCCGTGGGATGGCAAACGATGCATCAATCATCCCCACGCCGGTCAAACTACGTTGGTTTCGATCGTCTCCCACGCACCTCGTTTCAATTTAAACACGTTATGTCTCAACTGCATAAGCTTCCTCCAGCTCCATGCAGTGTTCGCCGAGATAGTGATTGTCCAAAGTGAACGCGCATGCAGTCGTGTACTGTACAACCAGTCCACCCAGATCGAGTTGGACGCCCGAGTGATCACCCTCCAGTTGGGTTACCCGGTGTCTCCCGGAGACGCCACGTCCCCGGGTATGGTGCGGAATAAAAATTTCCGGGTTTCCGATTGCCTTCGTTGCTCGGATCAGAATAGTAACACAGACATGTAATAGGGCGGGTCAAACCCGTAGAGAATTACCAGTTAAAGCTAGTGGCAGCTCCTCGTCCTTTTCTTCAAGACTTCGTCGATGGTGGTGGATGGCACTAGATCGTCACGCCGACCTCGCAGTGTACCACGGAATCAGTTCTCTAAAGATGGCTGGAGAGAACCGAACCGTCGCGTGGGAGAAAAGTGTGTGCGTTCGGTGTGTGTTTTGTGCCTTTTCTTGATTTTGAAAATCACTTATTTTCTCTACTTATGGAGCACGAAATTTAGCATATTTAAAGGTTGGATTTCGATTTCTAAGTCCTTAAAGTGTGAGAGATTTTTGCCAAATCTTACTCTCTTTTGAATTTCAAATCCAAACTTAAGGAAACTTGCTATTATTAGAAAACTAACTTAAATACCAAGTCAAAGTAAGTATATTTAAATCTGGTATAGAATTCGAAACTTAATCCCAGATTAATTTCGAAATTTAAATAAATAATATTCCAAATATTTTATTCCATATTTATTAATATCAAATATGCAAATTCCGAAAATACCCTCAAAGGCATATTTCGAAATTAGCTTAAGGTAAAATCCAATTTTATCTTCAAGCCCGTTAAGCACTTGGTCAAGCCCAAGTCTTAAAGTTAGTTTCATAAGAAGTCCAACTTCGATACAATAAATGGCCCGAGACCCATTAAGGCGTGGCCCAACGGCCCAAGGCCCGTTAAGGCCCAAAACACTTTCTCTCCTTATCAGTACACGTTGATGATCCTTTTTAAGCCCGACTCTCTAGGTTCGACTCAATCGGCAAGAGAGGAATCCAAGAGTCCGATAGTTACCTAGCCAATCCCGCAGTACCGGACCGTAACCCGATTCGAATGTGAATTTCGACCCAGTCTTTTTTCCAGAACCTCACTGTAGATAACAGAGCTACGTACAAACCTTTCAGTTGTGTCCCAATCAAGTGAGAGCCATGGTCTATGTAAACTCACTAAACTCGATTCTATGATAAAACAGAGACGAGGCAAATTACCAAACTACCCTCCATGTCTCACATGGGTTAGTTGAATACCTTGGCCAAGGATTTTGTAATTTCCCGTCGCCGTCCTCATAGGACACTTATCTCGATTACTTGCGAGACTGTGAATCCGTACTCGACGGTCTAAGCCCGGCAATCACAAATCGTCATCAACACCGCATCTGGCCCGCTGACCCATGCAACAGGAAATCCGGTCGAGACTTGGAAGTCAACTCCGTCAAAGCCCCTTTCGGTCTAAGGTTCTCGTAGACTACATAGTGTTGTTGTCGGTCATTGACACTCCTTGAGTAATAAGCCATGTTCGACCGTACGACCCATGAGTCAGTGTCCGTAAAACGATTCAATCCATTGATTCGATTTGTATCACAAGTCATGACCTCCGTTTCCAAGCGTGATATCGGCACACGATAGGTCATTGACAAATAGGCCATGATCGGTTATCCAGCACCCAACTGGAGCCTCAGGCGTACGGACTTTTAATGTTCGAGGTTAAGAGTCCACTGGTGCCTTCCTCTCTCGTGCTCATCGAGAACAGTGACTCAACTCGACACATTTGGATATGTTCATTTATTGCTTTACCGGATGCTAAGTAAAGAACTCTTATATACAATAAACGAACAATGCCTTTCATTAAACACACGAAAATATCTTATTACACAAAAGGTCGAATGATAAATAATCTAATGTCATATACAATCTAATCCTCGTATGGCATTCGAGGGCATATTCTTAACACCTCCTAGTAGTTGGACCAGGATGGCCCGATTGTCTGTAGCGATCGAACGAAGACCCAATCCTCCATGGAAGACAAACATCATCCCAAGCAACCTTGGCCGAGGTGCCACCCCACAAGAACTGTTTAAATCTCGATTCTAGGCATCGACCGACACCTTTGGGCAGCAAGAAGACCCCTGACCAGTAGACGTGTAACGCCTGAAGCACCGACTTAATCAGTTGCACCCTGCCCGCATGAGACAAGGACTCATTCAGCCATCACCCCAAGCGCGCATCAACTCGCTGAAACAGTTGAGCACAGTCCCTAATCGTCAGCCGTGAAGCAATCAGCGGCACTACCAGATAACGCACAGGTAAGCTACCCTATCGAAACCCCATCATAGACTGTAGTTGTACCTTCAGGCCCTCCGCCTTGTAATAGGTACATCTCTCCGTGATAGGTACATCTCTCTCTTGTCTGGATTAGGATGTAACCCTGACAGCTTAGAGAAAGTCATCAAAGCGTCCTTCAGCACCCCTACAAAAACGGCATCAACATGACAGAATAGTAATAGATCATCCAGAAAGATCAACATAGGGAGTGAGGTAGACTCGCAACGCCAATGATAGCGAAATCTCGATTTCGCCTGTCTGCGACTCTTAACTAGGCCGTGGAGCACCTCCATGACGAGTGTGAAGAGGTAAGGCAAAATGGGATCCCCTTCAGGTTGAAGCCTGTCGATCGACCATTCAGGTTGATCGAGAAGGTGGTGTCGTCAAGCAGATCCGTATCCACTCAATATACCACGGATGGAATTGCACAGCCTGATTTCGCCAATAAGAAACTCCATTCGACCTTGTCGTACGCCTTGGCTAGATCCCACCTTAAGCATGGCTCGAGGTGGCCGGCCCTTGCTCGTATACCCTAGGCAAAGTTCCTGGGCCAGGAGGATGTTGTCACTGACGCGCCTCCCAGGAATAAAAGGTCGTCTGTGATGCATGCACCAGCCAGTGATGACTTCATCTTGTTAGCCAGAATCTTCGAGATGATCTTGTAAAGGACGTTGCAGCATGAAATCGTCTAAAGTCAGATGAGCGACGTGGCGACTCACACTTAGGTAACAGGGTGATAAGAGTGCTATTCAGCCTCTTGGGAAGGCGGCCAGTAGCAAAGAAATCCTGCGTCGCCCGAATCACATCAGGGCCCACTATTCCCCACGCTACCTTGAAAAAGGCAGCCGTATACCATCAGGACCATGTGCCTTCTTCACCTCCACCACGTCTACCGGCCGGACCATGTCAAGACCCGCAGTTGGGGAAAGCATGCGCTTAATAGTCCCCTGCACCTCAGCTAGTGTGACGGGTGTGGATCTCGATGACTGGCCAAGTAGCACCTGATAAAACCCTAATTACTCCCCTTCCACCGCCTCAGGTGTATCGATAAGGTCTCCAGCCGCGCTTTCCAGCGAGACAATACGGTTAGTCGCACGGCGCAGTGCCACTTTCCTGAAGAAGAACGAACTGATCCTCATCTTTAAGCCAATCAACCTTGGCCCGTTGGGACAGAATACGACACCTCTGTTCAAGGTCATCGAACAACCCCTCTAGAGGATATCTCGCGGCGAAGTCCTGCGCAATCTGCAAGAAATGCATCGCCTCCACAACGTTTGCCGCAAGATCACCTTTGGCCTATCGCATCTACGTGAACATAGACTTCAGTAGCTTAAGCCTCTGGAGCAGCACAAACATCGAAAAACCTGCCACATGAACGTCCCAGATACGCAGTACATGATCCAGGAGCACCGCCTCCTTAATGAGGAAGTTCTCAAAACGAAAACTTGCCCCCCGCAGCCTAGTCTCCAGCACCCCCAACGACAAAGGTGAATGGTCCGATGTGGCAGGGAGTTCGCAACGACAACACTCATCAGGGTACCTAACAACCACTGGGGATTGCCAAGCATGCGATCTAATGTGCACCAGATACCGGCGAGAGCCCGCTGCTGATTATACCAAGTAAACTCCTGCCTCGTCGGCGGAAGAGAAAGAAGGTCGGCCCGTAGAAGACACGCCTAAAAATCTGACATATCACGCGCTTGAGGAGCACCCCCACACCCCTCGCCCGCATGCAAGATGGTGTTGAAGTCCCATGTCACCACCCAAAGGCCAATAAATCATGCACATAACGAAATTCATAGAAACATAAAGCTTACTAGCAAGGCCGCTTCCGTCCTTTTGAGTGTGTGTACATGGACAGTCTACAGAACCTATATCCGAAGCTCTGATACCATCTCCTACTGATTCTTATTGCTATTTTATGTGACTGCTATTGAAATAGAATAATAGAATATACGAAAATGCGTATAACATTTTTCCTTTTATATAAAGGAATTGTGCTGTGCAATACAAAAGGTGCTTCGGATCCTAAATACATGGGTGAGTGCGCATTCGTGTCAAAAGTAATCTATCGGACCGCCACATCGATCGCATCCAAGTACACACTTCCACCTCAAAAGTCCTCCGGAAGCTTCAAAAGTAGGCCTCACCATCATAAGTATCACGTACCGTGATCACGTAAACCTACAACACACAAATACGTGGAATGAGCTATAATGCTCAGTAAGTTGAAACCATGCATGAAATGCACGTGTCCTAGACCGCAAAAGCATCTAGCGCGAGGGCATCTTGTGGGCGGCGATGAGGTGGTGTAGCCAACACCTCTTATAGGCTGCTTTGCGTCACGTCTTGGCTTCACTGGTCTATCTATTTGGCAGGCACGCAATAACCGTCACGACTCCTGCCAGGCTTGTGGTTGGCGTGCTTGACGTGGTTTGCATGCGACTTAGTGGGGCTTCTGCTAAGTATGATCTGCAAAAGGTAGCTATACAGCGGCTTTGGCGTGTAGCATGGTAGTTAGTGTTGACGTTGGATCTCATTGGTTGTTGATCTCAGTAGTCTGTTACTGGTTGTTTTGTGAGAGCAACTCTCTCACTCATCTTGTACATTCACCCATTTATATATACACGGAACTTACTCCAAATAAAAGAAGTTCTTTACCTGAGGCGGCTCGCTTCGGGCAATCACGCTTTCAATTGCCAAGCTCGCAGTGAAGGCATTTGTCCGTCGGCTTGGCGCCTTTAATCACGTTCTTCGTAGTCTTGGCTTTCTCGTCCTTTAGGCTTGTCTAACTTTTTCTTCCTACTTGACCCTCGAGTCTTAGAATTCGCGACAATAACAACTTTCTTTCCTTTAACCTTTTCCATCTGAGTCTGCACCGTCGACAACTGGTTCATCAACCCAGTCAATGTCATCTCGGCCTTGTTCAGATTAAAATTCACAATGAACAAATTGAAGGAATGTGGGAGCGACTGAAGTATAAGATCGTTCTAGAGCTCATTATCCATGATAAAGTCCAGTGCCTCTAGTCTCTCTATCCAATCGATCATTTTTAGCACATGCTCTCTGACGACACTACCCTCAGCCATTTTGCAATGAAATAGATGCTCCGTCAGGGAATAGCGAGCACTCCTGTAATGTTTCGCCAAAAAGCTCCTTCAAATGAAGCAAAATGGCACCCACTTCCATTTTCCGAGTGAGTGTACTACAACTCATTGCTCATGGAAAGAAGTATATAACCCTTAACCTTTGGCCCGCCTATCTGTCATTTGGCATACGCAGCCCGGTCTTCGTCACTTGCAACAGCCCCTAGGACTCGCGGTACGAGGGAATTGAGGAAATAAGTTAGCGACTCCATACCTAGGACTATCCTCAGGTTACAGAGCCAGTCCACGTAGTTTGGTCCATGAGCAAGCAGTACTACAAAAAGAAGTCCTCCTCATCCGCAAACAGACTTCGAACCTCCAGCTCAAAGAGTAAGGAATGAGCACCCGGGTCCTCCGAGGTCAAGAACGAAAAGAGCCCAAAAGTGCTTCAACTGCGGCAAGACTGGTCACTTCGCCAGGGAATGCACTCTCCCAAAGAAGAGAGATACCAACTACTACTCCAAGAAGCTTCAGCTCACTAAACAGAATTCGAACCCCGGTGACCTTTCACCTACCTCACGTTCGAAATTTAATTTCTATATAATTCCTAAGCTGGCCGAATTTTTCTCCTCGTTGGAAATCTTGTTTGCCCTTAAAGCTTGATCTCGTATTTTCTTTTATGTGCTTTTCCTCCCCAAGATAAGAGTTTTCCCTTTACTAATATATGTTAGATATACATGAGTGTCTTTGGAATTTGTGATTTATTAAATGAAAAGTAATGAAACTTTCCTCCTAGGTTAAGTAATTTGTATCACTTATCATAAATTGTGGTGTTTGAGTCTAATTTTCGGCCATTACAATCACTTGGCAATTATTCCTTTACCCGAAATTAACTTTAATTCTCATGTCCAAATTTTAACCATAATGGAATGTTCCAAAGCTTATTCAAATTTACTTCTATACTCTTAGGATTGATCAAGACGTTGTTTGATCCCAAAAATTAACATCCCATGTTACATGTCATTCGAATTTTGCCTCTATTGTTTGACAAAGTGATCTCTCTTTCTCCTTCAAGTTTACCTACTACAATACCAGCGTGAATATGATCTCCACCAGACAGAAGTAGGCCATTATCTCGGCAATAATGAGCCACGCTGGTATTTGCGGTGAATCCTCCTGTTAAGTAGTCGTGCATTATGATAGGAACTCCCAATTCTCTAGCAAATACAGCTCTTTTGATCATTTCTTCGCATGTACCTGCAGTATTATTCTTACTAGTATATTTTTTATTTTCGGTAACTTTTCTTACTAAGTATTTACACCCTTTAATTTTCATAAATATTTCTCATGCATAAAGTTACACCTCTAATCACTTCAAAAATCATGTACTAAAATTTACGGGTATTACAGACGTGATCTTCTTTCCAAAGATGATGCTCCATTTTGACCCATCAAATGACGATCTCCCCAACTCAATCTTTTGTTAGGGGGATGAGTACTAAAGAAAAATGGGAGCAATACCATGGCAAATGTGCAAGATAGATCAGAAACGCTAAATCCTCAAGCACCGTCAAAGAATCATCTGAATATCACGGAGTTCAAAGATCAAAGTTGCCGCCAAGTGTATGAAGCTCTCCAAATATAAAGAGAACTTCTCAATCCCAATAGAAGATTAACAAAAGTAGGGGAGTTGTGTTACTATCGAAGGGAGAGATCGAACACAAAAACGAGAAAATTCAGCAAGAAACTTCGAATACCTTTCGAGAAGAGAAGTTGAAGAGACGATGAGCTTGAAGATATCCTAAGGAAGATGTCACCAGAGAAGACAAATGAGGAGCTCATTGAAGAAGAACACACACATACGCTTCCGCCGACGCAACCCTGATACGTGTTCTTCGAGATACTCAGGACGACGTTATTAGAAGACGAAGATAACAAGCAATCACTTGCAAATTGAACACAAAGGGGGAGATTGATACGATCATTTGATAGTGTTCAATTAATTAGTTTACCTTACTTAGCCTTGTAATTTATTTAAGTGAACTAGGCTTTAAATTTGTAGAGTCTAGTGAGCTTGTAGTTGTGATGGGCTTACAAGGGTCCAAATATTATATATCAACTTGTGGTATAAATACTAAGCTCACAACCTTCCTCAAGAACACTCACACCCCACGTGAATCAACTCTTCCCATCTGCAAACGTGGTAAAATCGTCTTAATCATTGATTAGTTGGATAGAATAGGAACCAACACCTTCCATGATCTCATGTATCTGTCGAAGATGGAACGGCTCAAAAGGATCATCAAGGACTCCCCATGGCGAAAGCATCTATTCCTAAGCCGAGTCCTGACGCGGCTGAAGCATATTTGAGGGGCCATCTGTGATGATGGTAGTGAAATGTTGAGAGATATGGCGGAGCTGTGCCGGAAATGAAAGATGTTTGGTGGAAGACGTGTCCTCAATGACATGTTGGAGAAGGGGACGAAATGGACGTGCTTCAGGAGGACATCAACCACGATGAAGAAGAACCGGAGAGGCGACAACTAGTTAGCATTGGCGCGAGGTTGCTCCAAGCCGAAGATAACATCGAACCATCAAGAGTGTACGACCATGCAACAAACAAACGCGGGGGACTTCGGGGTTAGCGCACTATACAACATCCGAGAATTCGGATACACTACGCCGCGAGCTACAACAAGTAGAGTTCGCATCCGATTTTGATATCAAGGACGAGGCGCATACACCAGAACGAAGCGTAGAAACACGATAATTAAGCTACTAAACATTAGATGACACGATGAAAGCCCTGGCAGCGGCAAACTCTACCGCCGCCACCTCCAAGCCATAGTTTACTTTCTCATCTCTTACTTTATGTAGCACTTTTGTGGAAATCCGATCAATGTTCTAACCCAATTTGTGCCCAATTTGTGATGAATTGCGATGTTCCAATATCTTTATTATTTTATTAATAATAATAATAATAATAATAATAATCACCACCCCACCACCATCATCATCATCATCCTCATCCTCATGTTCATCCCTCAATTGCTTTTGGCAACTAACGAACAAATGTGTAGAAAGGCCTACAAACACCAATCTCCGACAGAAAACTGTGCCTCGGAGATGGACTTCCTCACTGCAACTGAAGGAGGACAATCGCTATTAAGTAGGAATGCAGGACGTGATCAATGGACATCCACCCCATAAGAAATTTTCAAATTGAACTTTGACGGTGGCCCGATAGGTGTTGTTGCTTGGGAGTCGTCTTGCGTGGGTTGGCGTACTAAATTCGTTTGTAAAACAAACATAAAAGAGAAATATAAGTTCTAACTTCGCACACATGTATTGTATACCTCTAGGTTATGTAATTACAGATGGTTGAAATAAAACCATACAAGAATTTTGGCACAGTTTTTAAGGGAGTAGCTAGATCGCGAATATCCAAAATCAAAAGGTCAAGAAAACCATAGGAATACATTATATTGCACATTCAGATACCCACTTGGTAAAAAAACCGCATTTTGTCCTTTAGCAAACCATGTCTTTGTATTGCTATCAATGAGTAGAAGACACCTATAATAGCCTGGTTCATTTAAAAAGAATATATTGTTTCTGTCAAAAAGAGCGTTTAAATTATACGCAGAAATCCACGAACTTCACAGAGAAAACTATGCAAGTTCTTCCTGAATTTCTTGTAATTTAAACGGTCCAGCGTAGAGGAGAGACCATTTGAACTTGTAAGAGCGTGGAAAGCGTTAGCTAACCGTGTTCTGAACATATGACTCGTCTGTCTTTGTACCAGCTCACTTGCAAAGTTCTGCAAGAGAATTTATGTTGTCAGAGATGAGACAAAAACTGGTGAAATAAACGCCTCAAGAATGATGACATAGTATAGCAAATATGGAAAAATGAAGGAAAAAGAACAGAAAGATCAGAAAGTATGTCACGAAAGTGAAATTAATTACTCCCTCTACCAATATCTATTCAACTTCTAATTTTCAGGATTGGCTTTTAGTCCTGATAATTAACTAAAGAAAAGTTTTTACCTGGTAAACACTTTGCTCGCAGAGTATCAGAGGAAAAAGTGCATCTGCTGCACTGCTTACAAGGTCAGTACTAAACATGAACGAAGCAATGTCATCGTTAGTATGTACACAAAGAAATATATGAGATGGGGACATAAAAAATTAAGGACAGAGAACAAACATCTATAAAAATTATGGTATGGTGTTAATTTGAAATATAAGCCCACCTATAGTCCTCGAAAAGAAGTAGCTGCAGTAGAGAGCGGAGGAAACGACTCAGTATGGATTCATGAAACTTTCCATCAGGGTCGTTATAACTGGTAGCGTGTGATCCAAGACCAGCTTTACCAGCTGCTCTCTCTTTGTAGTGGTAAGATGAAAGTGCTTGCACTGCTCTTAGGCAGAAGTCAACTACTTCAACATCCTACCAACCAAGCACCAGAATAAACAACATGAGCAGAGACGAGCCTAAAAGTCAAGTAGTTCAATCAGGCAAGCAATTTTTCAGAATGCCTGGTATCTGTTGATTGAGCAGAGCACATCACCAGAATCACGGGTAGGCTGATATTTTTCTTATCAAACTAAGCCATACACTTGCATTCATTGAGGATTCAACGTCTTATAATGTCATCTTGAGGATCAAATATACCTGATGATGCAGACCGAACTCAAGTGATCCTAGTATGTGACTAAAGGCTTCAGTCATTAACCCCGCAGTCGTTTCAGGATAGACCTCCAACATATGGGACAACAGTGAAAAATACTGTCCGCAAACACACAAGAAAATGTTAGCTCGCGGTGCAATCTTCGTTACTCATACAAAAACAGAAATAAAGCCTTACATTCCGGCAGAGTTTTGGGTATTTCAGCAGGTCCACTGTTATCAGAGGAATTACAATGTATAGGCCCATATATACAACCTGCAAAAGGAATGTCATGACGACCATTCTAGTACGACATGCACATAGATAACAAGAGTGTCTTGTTTCGATTTTCACTAAACATCATGAAATACCTGTGAAATATTTGTACAATGAGCCTCTATGGGTTCAGATGCAAAGTCAACCTACGACGAGCAAAGATATTTGAGGAACACAATTATCAAAGTACAATAGAAATAAAAAGTAAATAGCAGGAGAGGTTATAAGAGACACCGCCAGAAAGAAAAGAAGTATTATGAGATAATTTGTATAATACAAAACTGATATCACACTACTAGAAAGGTAATCAGTATTCACGGAAAGATACACCATCTAAAGTTATATGATAAATTTTCTCCCCTCTCTAGCTTTTCCATAGTAACTGTGATGTCAATGATGCATCAATAAATCACCACATATACATTGACTTATCTTGCAATCAAAAGAGAAAAAAAAAAACAGAATGGTTACAAACTAAAAATCCTAACATGCAGTTCATTTGTATGTTTCTAATATTCCATGAGGCGGAATAACGCATGCAATCCTTCAACAATCAGTTGCATGCATTTTGCAAAATGAAACTTGAGTTTTGTACTGTCTTTATTGACGAGTTACAGAGCAATCAGGTCAAATCATTCATCAAACTGTACCCAAAGGGTCCAATGTCCGAGGTAGCATACCTAAGCAGATAAAATTATATATCCAACAACTTGCACTGTCGAATTACAATAAACGAATTGATGAGACAAAACCCACAATAAAGGTGTGCTGTGAATAACTGCAATTTTACATGCAGTATTTCTTACTGATTGTTCGTTCATCTGCGCCATGATCAATCATACCCACAAGGAGATTAGCGTATCAGAAACATCAGCAAAATATTGTAATAATCATAACCACCAAGAACATCCTTGGTTTCTTCTCAAAGTTCAAAATACAACTCCTTTAAAACATTTTAATTACTTAAAAATATCTCTAACGTCTTGTTTTACACTTTTCACTGGGCTCTGTATTGTCTCGTCTTCCTACATAAGTTCAAAAATTTGTGAAGCTCGACTTGTTCTATCAAAATTTTCATTTGCTATACCGCATTTTAAGGAGACCATGATGTTAATTAACCATGATGTTTGGTTCAGGAAAGAACAGTAAACAATCTGCATAAACTGATATTTTAAACAGGAATCACCAGATCTTTAGAGCACAGACTCGAGAGAAGTTTTAAAAGTGCACGCAAATCCTTATGTTTCTCCGCATCGGCTTCATTGCGTAAGCTGCTTGAAATGTTTAGAGAAATCTGGAGAGCCAAGCTATTATGAGTTAATTTTGCAAAAGTGAAATAAAATAACCATCTCTAGAAAGGGTGCTCATCGGACAATTTCGTAAATCATATTTAACGAGAATAAATATGTCATTAACAAATATTGCTGGGAAATATTATCATATTATAAACTGTTCAAAATAGCGGAACCCAACATCGTAAATGCGTACTTCTATGATGAATTCAAGAAACAAGGAATAAATTATGGATGTAAAAGTTAAAATATTCTGATAATAATGACCAATGTCATGTTCATAGGCCAAAACTTGATATGCCGGGAAATGCATGTTTAATGCTAGATGAAACCAATGCTGCTTAACACCAAACGTACACAACTGCCGATGCAAACCTAAGTATGAATCTAAGATTCCGTTTGTATTTATCTATGATACATATTACTTATTCACATCTGCATTTGCATGCCAGACATATGCAGTTTCATTTTATAGCTACCAAGTAAATCACAAACACAATTCAACTTTGGTACTTCAAGTTCAGTACTAAAGCGGCGTCAAGCCAGAAGTTTTACCTTTCCTATGTTTTGAGATGAATAAAGCTGAAGGAGGTCCTTACAAAAGCCAACAACAGTAGCAGTTTCTTGAGCTTCCAAGTAGATGATTTGGCCCTCCACCCAATCATTGACATATTTGAGTAGGAGATAGACCACAATAGGCTAAATCATGGAAAGAAGACCATACGATGTTATAAATGCTTCTAAAAATAATTTTATTCTGAAAAAAAAAAAATCAGGCCACAAATGATTGTTAGAGCTTCTCTTTAGTTTAATTATTCTGACATTCCTTGCACCTGCAAACGATCCTAATACCCATATATATATAATATATATATATATATAATATATATATATATATATATATAACATGGACGTTATTTTGCTTTAGTTTTTTTATCCTAGAGCCAAATTGGTATTAGGTGAAGTAGCCTCGTTACTATCAACATATTAACCTCACGTGTTAAATTGTTTAAAACTAAGCACGTTGATTATGCAACAAACTGCATATGAAATGGTTAAACATGCACAGTAACAAAGATCATCCCCAATCAAATAGAAACGAAAGATTCATTCCAAACATATTAGTGTTAGGAAAGTAGCCTCATTAGCTTAAGATTTTTTTAGTTTACCAACAAATGTGGCATGTGAGAAAACATGCTCATGTTGAAAAGACTAATCAAATGCCCCATGCCATTACAATGCAATTGAGATGCCAGACACGTCATGTAAAGGAACTACAACACAAAATTGAATACACTTAGCCATGGTCGTGGGATTAAAACTTCTTTAAATGCTCAGAGACTTTTCGTAGATGTTGATCGAATATATTCACATTAGCTCAGTAATCTATACGACTACCGTTTACCTAAAACTTCAGAATATACATTCACATAAATAGCATACACTGGTGAAGAACTTTGCTGGCAAAGATAATCCTATCACTTTCAAAAGATGAGATGTTTCCCCGACAAAGGTGGTGAAAAAAAAAATAAAACAATGGAGAGATCTGTTCCAGAAAAGAAGCCTTGCTCCGCGTTGTTGGAAAATAATTCTATTAGCTTCTACTCAGTAACACAAGTTATGCTTAAAGAAGATTTTCAATTAATACAATATCACGTGGTAATAAATTTTCTTTTTAAAGAAAAGGTACGGGAATACTGCTATTAAGTTTTATGTCAATGCACATATTCCTTTTCGAGCATATAGAAGATGCGAGAGCATGAAGCTATAACAGTTACGGCAACTTGTAATTATTCACATGATTCAGAGCATCAAAGATTCAGGACAACCAAATAGTACTGCTGAAAGAAACCATCTGTTGAACATTTCATAAGTCATCAAACGGATATAAAAAATGATAATAGAATATGATAAATAGTAAAGCATGAATTCAAGGTTCTATAAATGCATTTTCCCCCCAGCAAGAAAATAAAGTTCTCCACCCCTTGTCAACATTAATTCAGGAACGTAAATTCCATGTCCAACATGCGGTTGGTATCATTCTTCCTTATTCACAATTTATAACCATATCCAGTAATTGAATTGACTAAGTTTTGTGACTGGTTATTACCATGCAATGGCACTCAGAGACTCCAATTAAAACAATCAAAGAAAAGAATGAAATTAAATACTTTTACCTCATCTTTATATGCTCGTAGAAGGACCAAAATGGGATCCTTCACTGAAAGTCCTACCTCATAAATCACCTTCTGTGTACGTGGTTCCGAAGCTCTTGCCACTCCACGAAGTCGATCCAACAAGCAACTAACCTGTAGAGAAAAGTCGGGAAGGGCATTAGCAGCATTGCTTTTGGATACATGAAGTTGACAAGGTACTATTTACCAAGAGAATGACATCAGGCTGTTGAGAAATGGTTTTCAGGTCACTGTTGCTGGATAGTTCTACCAAATAGGCTATCATATGACTTGTCAGGCTTTTGATGAACCTAAGAACAATTCCAATGTATATTGATCTTACTTTGTAATACCATAATAATACAAAAGACTTGTATACAAACTGAGAATATAGATTTACAGATTCATCTCCTCAGGTGTTTTTAAGCACGATGCTGATACAGCTAGTGTCTGCGCCAATGAACGCTGAAATGCACAAAACCATCACGTACGTTCATTTAAGAAGAAAAGAATCACAGATCATAACTTTATATGAGTGAGGAGGAAAGACAAAAGGAATAACGGAACGACTAGCAATTACAGAGTAAAGAACATTGCTTACTTTTAAAAAGAAAAAAAGAACATCAATGACTAATTAGGTGGGCACGAGATGGGCGAAGCATAAAAGTCCTACTTATTTCTGTTAGCTTGCTCTCTTACCAAATGAAAGTGAACTTTATGTCCGTCCCTCCTTATCTAGGCTACAAATTTGACCCTATGAAAACAACAGAAACTATACATTTACCTGATGAGAACCATTCAATGATAACAAAAATCTTTCATTGGCAAATGCATTAGCTAAGTCACGCCATGAATCCTGCATGGATAGCATGAGATCTTATAAGTCATGATCATGGAAAATCAGCAATCATAAAAAAAGGTATATTACACAGACCGATAAAAATAACCTTAAATAGATAGATGCTATGCAATATTTAGCGAGCTGTAAGCTCGAAACTTTTGCATGGACATATTGTTATATATAGAGGGAGATGTGAATTGGACCAGGGGGATAGCACGAGAAAGCGCAAGGATGCTGTGACCTTATAAAAATCCATAAAAGAAAAAAAAAACACTATGGCGAGCCATTTGTTCCCTTCCCTCTAATGCCAATGAAATTATACACAGAAAAAGAAAAACACTATGGCGAGCCATTCATGATTGAAACAATGGTTTCCCAACTCATGTGCAAACATCTTCCGAGCCATGAAAATGAAAGAAAGCCAAGGCATGATAGGGCAAGGGAAACCAGGTACTGCAGGGAAATTAGAGAGGGCAAGGAAATACTACTTACCAAGGAAACAAGGTGAGCTATGACATTCTTTCGCTTAACAAGTCCATGAAGCAACTGGAGACAAGTGAGATCCTGTGACAGCAAACAGAATCTAAAGAATGACAATATTCCATCAACATGCAAACGTGGGCAACAATTTCAAAACTACTACTTAATATGATATTGGAAGTCATATTTGACCTAGTGTATATCTTATGCATGACGTGGAACGTGAAAATAATTAGAAAACTGAAAATTAGATGTCTTCAATAATTCGAAAATCATATACAAGATATTTTGCTATGTGAAAATAATAGCTGAGTTGCACATGTTGGACACCTGCAAGTCCTTCTCCCCGGGGAAAGAAACAAGTGCATTAAATGAGACACGAACAATAATATCAAGCACAGCTTTGCCTTGGTTATTATTTCCGCAGAACCATAAGCTACTGGAAAGATAATTTTGGCTTTTAGTTCTCTACTTTCTTCAATTGGCATCAAGTAGGTCGAAGACCACCTACCAAGGAACCACACAATAGCCTGGAAGTCATGAGAGGTTTATCAGTACATATGGAAAATATTAACAAACTGATAAGAGAGAGAGTTTCATGGAAGTTACATTACATGATGAAACTAAGTCACTACAACCAAACTTATCTTCTTTTTTCCTAAAAACAAAACCATTGGGACCGTGGGTCAAAAAGGATGCTAGAATATGTATAGTAAATTGTCAATCAGTCAATATGCTTATGTCCATTCAAATGTGTGTTGCTCAAAGATTACTTTCCGAAATCTTATAATATATCATAGACTAAAAAACGATCACTTTGAAGGCAGTTAAAATTACACATAGCCATACCATGCACTCATTCAGTGAGCTAACCCAAAAAAAAGTTACAATGCATGATGTACCAATCTAGGAAATATTTCAAGGAAAAATATTGGAGAGCATATAGTATTTTGACATAGCCTACAAAAAAGTTACTGCAAAAAATGTGTTACCTCCATGAGTCGAGGACTAAAGTAAGATGTCCTCATTTCTGGATCTAAACTTTGCTCAGCAAACCTTATAATTGAACTGCATACACCAAATGAAAAATTAAAAATTTGGATTTGCTAAATCTGAGCAGTTTATTTTTATAGTAACTCTTCACAGCAAACTTGCACTGAAGAAGCGCAAATGATGCAAGCATTGTCTTAAGTTAGATAAGACTGCAAAACAGTTGCAAAATAAAAAACAATATGTAGGGGTAGCCAGAGTAAATATGCTCAAATATATGATATAATTTCAACACAAGGAAAGAGAGTGTCCAATTATCATCCGGGATGCTATATAGTGCCTGCTGAAGTCTGAGAAAAGACATATACCCACAAAGCACAACGACAGGGTGTTGATCAACCTCTCCAATGTTACTGAAATAGGATTCTATCGCCTTTGGCACCTGAAAGTTTGTTTTGTACACATGATATGAAACAAGTAAATCCTAAATGAAGCATTCTAGATAATAAAAAAAAAAAAAAAAAAAAAACTAAAACACGTGCAGATATCATTAAAAGATCTTTGCATTCTCAAAAAGATGACATACAAATCATCAAATATGCATCAATGTAGTAAAATGAAGACGCAATACGTGAATGGAATAAATCCCTGTACAGATACAGTACTTTAAGGACCATCAGATACGGATGCAAAAAGGTTCCACTGGGTATTGCTATCATACAGCAATAAATATATACAAAACCAACAAATGAGATGAAAAAATGGTTTCTAGTGCTCTTTGAATGAAATAACATCATAAGAATTTGATAGAGCTATCTCAACAAACGTGTGTTCAACTCTTGAAATAGCAACATAAAATGAAAACCCCCAGCTATATTAATATAGCTTACAAAGAATGTGAAAGCCGATTGAAAATGCCCGGATACAGAGAATAATATAAAAACATATGCAGAAGAAGAGCAAAGAGAAAACATTGACAAAATGCAGGTCAGGTCAGTGTTTTCGAGTAGTCTCCAGAGAGCTGGTTAATGAAATCAACTTAATGTCTTCATTACAATTCTTCAATGCAAAATGCATCCAGAGGACCTGATTATAAATCTATGCAGTGATGCCTAATGAAACAAGGACATCAATACAAAGCAAACACAAAAGTTGCTGTAATAGACCAAAAACAGAAGGATGGAAGACACAATCTTTACCAATGGTGTTTCACTGCGTCCTTCGTCTGCTAGAACATGCCCAGTTATGAGTAACAATGAATAAAGTTCTTCCAAGGTTTCAGTTAAGACGTTTGTGCCTCTGCCCTATTTTCAAATGGGAACTTCACAAAATGAGGACGTTTACAAAGTAAAGCTCACAGATGATGACGAGAATAATAGAAAAAGAAAACAAAACAGGAGAACCAAAAGGCAACCAGAAAACCTGAATCTTCAAATGCAAATAAGAAATATAAAAAATCTTGTCTAATCTTCACGGGCATTCTTAATCTGTGGAGTGTCAAGTGCTTATGGCAGGCATATATTATCTTGTGTAGTGATGCTTTAGGTACAAATATAACGCAATAAGGTCTGCGAAAATTATGATGAAAAACGATGTACACACAATTACATCTAACCCTTAATATAGTCAAATCAGTAAGTTAGTAATGTGATCCTAAAATGAGGTTGGATATGCAATATTTACAAGATAGTAGGCATACATTCTAATGGGCATGGTGTAACTTTGAAAAAAACATGAGTTCCGAACTTATATAACCGTAACCGTCAGCTCAGGAACTTGGGGAAGGTAAGAAAAGAATGGGTTTTTATACAAGGCTAATTTCTATAACGAGGCACCTAATATGGCTTCTTTACAGCACAACATACCCACCAAATGGGAGGAAAAAAAAGATCTATGGCACAATATTCAATAGCATTCTTTTGTTCCATATGAAGCACATCATGTCAACTAAAATTGCTTCCGTCGAAAAATTCAACAATATCCAACAAGACCGTGCCAAATGCAAATTTGATCAGATTAGCATGATAAGGCAGTGGCCAGTGGGAATTACCAATATGGAATAAGAATGTTAAATACTCCAAATTAACAAATACTCTGCTACAACAAAGTTATTTCATACCTGGTGAAGCTTTGTAATGCGATCCAAGAAACATGCAGTGAGGAAAGGGACTGTAACCTCTATGGCTGCTCGAGCAATAAGAGCATACGAACTCAATCTCTCATCCATAGCTATAAAGGAAACAAAAGGATGACATGCAGCAAACAGTTGCAAGATGGAGAGGTAAAAAAGATACTTAACCAATTACCACTAATGGAAGCCTGAAGGTCCGCATATTCATCGTCATCAGTGGAGGCCGAAGCAGAAGCAGCTATAGAAACAATAATGCCAATAAAGAATTTCATAATCTAAAGGCAAAAATATGTAATATAGCATTGGAAGAATAAGGTTACCCTTCAATTCAGATTGCACAATCAACTGAAATAGATTGGCTGCTGAACTAATAGCTTCAGGAGGGAGCGTTTGGTTTCGCCCATCATCTAAGTGCTGTCGTTAATTGAAGTAACAAAGATTAAGAGATGTCCAGCGAAGACCAGAAAAATTTTTGATTGATGCACAACATTCAATAAAAAAGGATATGCAACTAAAGGATGACATATATATACATTTCCTGCAATAAGGTAAAACTAGAAATCCTGCCTACTTTTTTAAAAGAAAATTTCATCCGCCGAAGGTCTCAATAATACGAAGTTTCGAGGTTTTCGATAGTCATGATGAGAGTAGTGGCTTTGTAAACTTGTATCATGTTACTATTTTTTCAACTTTGCACCACTCAAAAAGTACAAAAAGTGTCTTAGAGCAGAATCTTCATTAGTTGCAGATCAGATAGTGTAAGAGGATACAGTCGTCAAATAAGATTAATGAAACTTTCAGCAGAGCTGCTTCAACAAACTGATACAACTAACATATATGAAACGAAATAAAAAGCATCAATATTATATTGGGAAGACCCACAATTGTCTAATAACACTTGACAACCTAAAACTGCATGCAGAAGTGTAAACACTCAGGCTCAATCAGCTTCTACCATTAGCTATCTGCGCCCTGCCAATAACTGAGCAAGATGTACTATTGCAGGAAGAGTGCAGTTAAATGTAATGAAGACTGCTTCCACATGTATCTTCAAGCTCATTCTTTCGAGTTGAACAATTAACAAACCATGCTTTTTTTCAGAAAATTAATGCTCTTCCTATAAATGTATACCCAATTCAAAAAAAATTACTTAAACTTCACATCAGATACAGTAATGTCCCTGATAAAAATCACCGCCGAATTTCCGTTATGTCTTATAATTCTATATTTGTCAGTACGTACCATGAGAATGGCTGTCCAAGTATCCAGCAGTATGTCGCGGGCTACCCAGCTCCATGTTTCTTCCTCTGTATGGTTTTCCATGACGTGCTTAATGATTTCACTCATCACTGAAGCTAACAGAGTGATAGTTCCGTACGGCCTGATTGTCAAAGTTTTGTATCGTAAATAGGAGTTGCAGGGTAAGATTCCAAACATTAACAGCGGGTAGCCATAAGTTTCTTCAAGATATCCATGAAGTAAGTTCTCATTACCGTTAGCAGTTAGTTTTTTGTAAACCTAGGAACATTGGGAGATAGTAATTAGTATGAAATAAGTGTAGCGTCAAGATCTACTGTGTTTCTTTGCCAGCAGAATAAGTTGCTCAACATTTCACCTTATTCTCATAGAAGCATCATACAAGTATGTTAGAGTTAAAGCGTCTGGCAAATTTATTTTGTTCAGTATAGCAACTTTGAACGAAAGTCTTGAACACGTATAAGAGTCTATTTGTGAACATAGCATATCTTTTAGTGATGCTTGGTGTGCTTCACAAGTCGTACTGGAAAAATAAATATATAACAAGTGGAATACAATGTGGAAATGGAATACAATGAAAATTCTATGACGAGTTGAAATTTGTCCACGAGATAACTAACCCGCAAGCACTTGATCACCTAATGATAGCCGATGCGTATTTCCAATGACTACACCTACTATTTAAAATTCTTATTCTTCCTCAGAAAAATTGCAATAAATATTAGGCCATCCATGCATAACGAAGTACCACAGGATCGAAAGAATAATGAACATATGGATATATGATGCCGAAATGAAACACAAAGAAATCTTTTCCCATTACATAAATGACTGACCTCAAGGACTTCAAGAGTTCATCAAATGCAAGGGGTGTCGTCACTGTTGCAAGCGACATGAGCGCACGGCAACCATCCAGTAGTTCACTAAAGAATAACAGAGAAGCAAAACGTAAAATATGTCATGGAAAGTAGGGATGGCAATGGGGTAGGTTTCATCAAATCCTTTACCCAACCCTCTTCTCTTCTAACCTGAACCCAAATACTGTCCCAGTCCTAGTGGCCCAACCAGTCCCACCAACCCACTAAATAAGTTGAACATTTAAATTTCAAATAATTTGGAGGTTAAAGTCCATAAGAAACATAAATATTTACTTAACGGGACATGTACGGGACTGGTTTGGCCGAACCTTATACTTGGCTTGCTAGGACCCATTGCCTTCCCTACAAGAGAGATGCAGTGCAATAGTTATTTTCAACACCTTTCACTTTTCCCACATGATATTGCTCGGGCAACAGCATCAACTGGTTCCATCCAATCCACAATACCAGTAAGAAGTTGTACAAGGTGTTGCTTTTGAGTGTGCCCAGCATCTGAATCGGAGTCAGTCATGAGATGACACAAACTAAAACAATAGCAGCTCTGAAGAGGTAGAGAGAGTTGGCTATAGAATGGAAAAGTACTTAATGTTCATGGGAAAAGGAGAATTTTAATAGAGAGCTAAAAGCGTACGGCACAAAATACTAGGCAACAAGGCATGTGATTTATTATGTGAATACAAACAATAACCACAGCAGGAACCAAGTGGCAATCCAAAATTCTGGCAGACTGCCTCGAAAGGTACATAAACACTGCATCAGAGTGCACGGAAGAAAGTACTCCAATAGTTCCCCGGGATATCACTATCTTGACAACAGATTTCCTCAATATAATGTTGCATTAAGCATAACTTAAATTGATTTTTGTACAATTATAGCTCTCATATCAAGCTTGAAGATATCAGCTTTTATCAATAATGGATAGCAAGGATGAGAGTCTTGCATGTACATCTAGGTGAGATGCTAGATGAATTCCTCTTAAGTACAAAAATAAATTTTCTTTATTTAATTTGAATATGACCATGCTAAACATGTTGAATCACACTAACATCCAACTCATCAATTACTCTGTGACAGAAACATAACGATGCATTCTTAGAGTACCCAAATTGAACTTCAATTAACAACGAAATGGATAAAAAAAACAAAAGAACGTCTCAAACTCAAAGTAATGAAGGAATTGACAATAACATAAAGCTGTGTTACTGTAGCGTATACAACAAGCATTCTTAATTGGGTAGAAGAAACAAAGTCGTACCAGCTGGGAAAATGCTTCCGGTTATGGAGCAAAACTGCACCAAGAGTTTTCGAGCACAGACCGCAAGAGGGCAGTCAATCCAGTATCCATCATGTGAAAACTTCTGTCTTAGTGCACCATAGAAGTCCAAAAGCCATCCTACATGTCCGCTTGAAATCAACACTTCCCTCCAGAGAGGACCAGGCTAAGAATAAGAAAGGAAAAACACGCACATGAATAGAATTTTGAGATGTCAAAATGCTAACTAGTGGTCGAATTAATAGTGAGATATCGTTATCTAACATATGCAAGTCAACCAAAAAATATGAATATCAAGTCAAATACCTCTGCTCTATTAATTTTAAACAACAAATTTGTTAGATTGTAAAAACGGAACTAACAAAAACTACATACTGTTGCATGCCTTGGCGACATAGTTTCAACACTCGAGAAAAAGGAGACATCAGTATACCAAAATAAAAGTCCTTATAGTAAATCATATTTTTAACCTCTTTAATGCATAAAATTATCAGTTAGTCCTATCAACTCGTGTAATCATAAGAAAGTGAGATCCTAGTGTAATCATCTCTAAATGGATTTGAAGAAACTGACGACAATGAAGAGAACTACTATATCAAGCAAATTAGTAATGTTTCAACAGGTAGCTAATTTAAATGGTATACTTCCATACAAATAAAAAGTAGAATGAGTCACTTCAAGCATGTAACACAAAATCGGACCCTTCACATTCATATGTTTAACTTGCTTAAGCAGGCATTATACCACCAAATTACGTTGAAGTTAGACACGTCATTAGAATAATTTTAATAGAACTTCACTCCCAACTGGTTTGACAGAACGTTCACCAGACCATTAAAGCCTCCAATGCTTTTGAGAAACCACGTTCAAGACCTTTTCAATAGTAGATAACTTAACATGGGAATAATTCAGTCATCCCACTCTCTGTCCCAAATCTCAAGCACAAGATAAGCATTTCGGTTTTCGTCAATTCTAATCGCGGAATTCTAGCCTGAATACATCACATAGACTTCAACATGTTTCATATTCAGCACAACTTTTCATACCCTTCCACCGAAGGGGAATGGTATTACTACAACTCACCTGCACTAGCACGCACTCCGACCGTCTGAGAGAGTCACCATCTTCCTTAGTCGCATTAACAAATACGTTCATTGCCATTTCTGAATGTACAGCAGCATTCTTGATGACTGGAAAGTCCCAATTGAGGATTTGAAGAATCAAACGCAACGCCACTGCACAAACTTTGGCTTCTTGAATTTCCGAGTCAGATTCAATGATTCTATTTGCAGTGTATAAAGCAGCATGTTGCACCCAAGAGTAGAACGACTGAAATGAAACCAAGTACTAGCTTCAGCTTACAAAACTTGAACGTAAACTAGTTCCAGATTAGAACTGCAGAAAACTTGCAATGAAACATTTGATGAATATAAGTTTCAGAAAAACCTTCAAATGATCACGCTCTAGGGATATTCTGCACTGCTCATGGAATTCTCTAGGAAGACCCATCGCAGTAGATGTAGAGGGTGAAAATTCAGATACCTAATTTTAAAATAAAAAGTTGCATAATGTTATATCTAGGTATCACAAAATCATGAGCAGTTAATTCTTCTTTCTTGGGATTATAGGAAACAGACCAACGATTCCAACAACTTAATTCCAGAAAACTGCACATGCAAACCGTGACTCCCGCTGACAGCCTGTTTAACCTGAAAGACAACTAAAAGTGTGAATTAATTGGAAGGAGAAACCACATGCGATAAGAAATATTTCGACGACAGCTTATTCCCAAGTTACTACAGGCGGATCTCAGCTAAGACATTGCGTAATAATGATCTACGATCTCTACAGAGAGCAGTATTGATATCCAACCAATATCAAAGTCGAATTGGAAGTGAACGAACGGAACATTATCACTGTTCATTCTTATTTCAATGCATCTTCTGGTCATCTTCTTTGTAATTTGGGCTTCCTTATCACAGTGGATGTAAAACAACAAGTAAACATATGGTTATCAGTAAGTTGTCTGCAGGAAGCGTGAAGAAATGATGCTTGAAGACATTCAATTATGTTTTCTTGGTAGTTTCAATTGCCATATTAGCTTCACCAAGTAGTTAACGGTCTCGATCAGTTGAACGATATCAGCGCGAGAAAATATAGAAGGAAAAAACATGACAACAAGACTAGTTGCAAACAGACATATTCATCACCTTTAAACCATCAAAAGTACCTTATTCCAACAAACCAACAATGTTCATAATCAACAATCCCTACCTCAAGGAAAAATGATTCCTTCTCAGCAAGTGAAAAATCGAGCCTAAGTAAGACCATACAATAACAACTATGTTATCCATCTTGTTCAAGACAACTAAGAAGCAAATACAACAAAAAAATCCAAAGACCGGATAGAGGAAAGAAAAAGGTGAAAAAGTGGAAATAGACTAACACCACTGATATAAAATGAAAAATGTGTACTGGTTAAGAAGCTTTAAGACTTCAAATTGTAACTATGTTCTGTTAATTTTACAGGCACCAATATAAAATTATTATTACGAATAGTGGATACAATATTCACTATTATGTCATTTTTAGATTCCTTATGAGCATGATGATTCTCCTTTTAAAACAAAATCGTAACATTTTATCATAATTTGAAAATATTTACCATGATGTTTAATATAAACAACTTACCAGCCCCTTTTTAACATCTGAGCAGCCACGAAGGCAACCTTCACAATGACATAACCTTCATTTGAATCAGCATGTTTGGAAATGTAGCACCAACAGAAGCTGCATTAACACAGCATAGAAATCCACTTAGAAGGTCTCCTATGCTGAGTATTATCCAATTAAATCTTTAAGCACATAATACTATCTTTAAGCACCTAATACTTTGTATCCAAGATAGTTGATTTACCAATTGAAACCAGGCTCTGTTTGCCAAAAAAAATTATCGAGAATATTGAAAGTTGAATAAAAAAGATGAACAATATGACATCATAAAATAATGCATTGTATTTTATACACCATTAAAAAATAGTCTTCACCAGTTCAATAAGAGTAACATTGGTAATGTTCTAACTTTTAATTTACCTAAGCAACCTTCTTTTCTCATCAGCATCAAGGAATCCCCATTCCCTCATAGCTGCATCCCTCATAGCTCCAGCAGCCTGAAATCTTGCATTTGCCAACTGCGAATTTTCTGAAATTAAAGTGATTATCATTAGACGTGATTGCATTTATCTAGTCACCTAAAACATATCATAATTATACTTCAACAAATCAGACATTCATAATCAGCAGTTGGTCGACTCACTAAGTACAATGTGTCACTTAACATACATAAGTCTTAGAACTGGAATAAGGAATACTAGCAAAAACAACAGTTTCTTCTCTTGTAAAATGATTGTAACTGCAAACTATTTGTAACTAATGCGCTCAATTGGAACACAATAAACAGATGTGAGATATTATAGCAGACACTTCTTCTTTTACAATAAAAGCCCTCAGCTCAAAGAAAAGCAAATAATACAAATCAATAATAGACGGCAGAGTGTAAGAAGCCAATTGATAAGTCATGAAAGTTTGTGGGTCCCTGCAAGAAAAATCTAGCCGTGGAACGAACAGACTCTATTATTCAGGATCAGGTTGCATCGAGCAGAATCTGATACGAATCATACCTAGAATAAATTGACACGTCTGGTATGGGCGGGCAGACTGACTTAATGCTAATATAGTTGATTCAGCGGAAGCAGGATTGACATGCGTCTGTCAGTTGTTTCCGATCATGTCCAGAAGTACACGTTCACACGAAAATGAAGAGTTGAATAAATGAAACATTCAAGATTAAGCCATTCATAGCATCTAATCTAACAAAAACTCATCTCCAAAAGAAGACCCAGTTCCAAACTATCAAAACTTCGACTAATTTCAACCAAGACCAGTCACTCTTCGCTTCGAACATGAGGAATTTCAGCATAGGGTGGATAATAATTGAAAATGGTAATGAATCAGTACATAATGCATTATTAATATGTCAACGACTTATTTAGAAGAGCATAAGATAACAACCACAGTACATGTAGAAAACAGTAATGCATGCATCATGTCAAGAGATGCACCATTTAAATATGTTAATAAGAAAAGTCTAAAGATAAATCATACAACCGAACTTGAAGTAACTACTGATCTTAAGGTGCAGCCAAAGATACTGCATATATCTGCTACTCCATTCTTACTGTATACCTCTGGGAATTTCTAGTACTTCGAATCTACTAGTTTTAAAGCAACAATGTGAAAGCAAAAAGAACCCTACAGAGTTCACTGTGATAATTGGCATGATATTCTTATTATCGAAAAGCAAGAATCCTAGCCTTGATCCAACGGCCTTTTCTCTCTTTTCCTTTTGCTTTTTTGACACTCAAATTTTCATCCCGGACTAATAGTAATCCGCGGGGACTTCACAGAAGAAGCAAGCACACGCTATCTGATTATAGTTAACCTCACCCTGAATCGCACTGTTGTTTATAGGTATCATTAAAACTGATTTGAAGAAAAACTATGCGCATCTACTTGAAAATTCAAGATGTTTACCAAGTGTGGGCATTTCTACTATTTCAATCAAGGGTTTTAGCAAAGGAAAATTTGCCGACAGCTAAGACCTGAATCAAACTGCAGGCAGTCTCAAATGTTCGCATAATGGCCTGAAGCTGTGCCAAATCCATGTTCTGATGGTATTGATTCATCTTCGTCGCTGCAGTGAGCGACCGAGTGGGGAAGAGGGCTTTTTTATATATTATCTCTCTATTTTATTTGGGAGAGGCTTAGTGGATCTCCCTCTAATTAATTTGGTGTGTCAATTATAATTACAAGTTTGAGGTAACATCAACTCAATCCCCACTCCCTTATTTTCCATCAACTAACTCCCTATTACATATCACTTATTAGCAAACTCCCTAAATCAAAACTATCTTACACATAACTCCCTATGGACGATTTTACCCCTCTTTTATTTATCTTTCTTCTCCAACCCATTAATTGAAGCACCACGTAAACAACCCTGAACTGGTAAAGCTGTCCGGCGACATAACAGCCCTTGCTCACGCCGAAAAAGCTCCGAGCTTGCCTAATTTACCGTGGGCTTCTCGGTCTAGGTAAGTTGAGGTAGGTTTTTGTTGGTTTTTTTTCACTATAGGTCACCCCTTTCGATATTCTTAACCTCGATCGAACGATTTTCAGTTAGGGAACACTCCGGTTGATTTTACAGTGAACGTCCGTGGCAATAGCATCAACATATATTGGGTATCGAGTTGTGGGTATCGAGATTAGGTGTAGAGGTGTGTGTGTTGCGATTTGGGTGTGTAGCTGTAAAAATTGAATTTTCCTCATGTATTTGGTTAAAATTTAGCTAAATTATTGTTTAAAGCAATTTATTATATGCAGTACCAAAGTATATTGAATTACAGTACCCACATTTTCTTCTACGAAGTATATTTGAAGCTTTCTAGCAGTATCATATGGTAATGGTTTGTTGTTTTACATGTCATATTCAGGGGCGGATCTAGGAATTCCTGACTGGGGGAGCCGGACTATGTCACATATCTGGAAGATCATTCAATAATAAAATTAGCGATAGTCTCAATGTTAATTTATCGATATAATATCTCTCTAAGTTAATAAAATTTAATAGCCCCAATATTATTAATTTATAGAGGTTTTACAATAGTTAGTGATTACGTAAACATCGAATAGAAATTTTCTTTTACTATCTTTCTTTGAAAATTTAAGCAATTGAGATATATTTTCTAGCAAACATATGAAATACTACAATTTGTAAAAATTAGCACACAAAATATCAATATAAAAGACAACAACATGCTATAATATTGATACTGCGGAATGCGGAGCATGATATGATATTGATAATTGATATAATAATAAAACAATAATGATATAAGAAAATCGAGATTTTGTAAATAGGTTTTATATTGCAAGTGTGTAATAAAAGTTTTAATAGACCATGCAAACAATTTAAAAAACTGAAAAAAGAAATATTAAAGTGCGAATTCACTATAAAATCGGTCAGCACAAAAAAAAAATAATAAAAAACGCTAAAGCAAAAAAATAATATTAAACAACTTTAAAAAATAATAAAAATGATGCTAGACGGACTCTAACACCAGACCTCAAAGGTGAGAAAATGCTCCCTGATCACCACGCTACATGACATTTTAAAACATTTATAAAAACAGATGTATTTATACCGACTAACACTATATACTACACATATAGTACTAAAAATTTCGAAAATTTCCGGGGGGGGCCGTGCCCCCCCCCCCCCGGCCCTATGCTAGATCCGCCACTGGTGGGGTTACGTTTCCATATGCAAAAAATGAGAACACATATTTCTTGTTTGATCGATGAAACCATAGGTTATGACACATTTTTTTTCAGTAGGTTGCCGATAGGTGATCGCACATTCTTACGTCGATATGTATTTTATTACGATGTTGGTGGACAAATGATGTTAATATTGTCGACATGTTTAATAGTAATATTGTTGGTGGGTGATGATATTAGTATTGTCGATATATTGATATCAATACTACTATTGGATGAATAATGTTAATACTGTGAATGATGTCGTGTTATTGTCGATGTTCCAATGTTATTGGTATTACAGATTGGGGTAGGAGTTTCGATAGTTAAAAACATGGTACAGGAAAATACTACAAGTATCCTACGTATGGTACTACAATCGCTAACTGTATGGTACCACGTATATCTATCAATTGGTACTACAACCTATGTATTTTAGTACTACAAAATGGGGTAGGAATTTCGATTGTTAGAACGTGGTACGAAAAAGATACTACAAGTAACACACGTATGGTACTACGCTATCGTAGGGTATGGTACTACAAACATCTATGTATTGGAATTACAAACATATGTAAATTGGTACTACAAATTTGGGTAGGAATTTCGATTGTTAGAAATGTGGTACAAAAAAGATACTACAAGTAACATATGTATGGTACCACACTATCGTATGGTATGGTACTACGAACTTCTATATATTGATACTATAAACATATGTATACTGGTAGTACAAATTGGGATAGGAATTCTGATTGTTAGAAACGTGGTACGAAAAAGATACTACAACTAACAGAAGTATGGTACCAGAATTTCGTAAGGTATGGTACTACGAACATCTATGTATTGGAACTACAAACATATGTATATTGGTATTACAAATTTGGGTAGGAATTTCGATTGTTAGAAATGTGATACGAAAAAGATACTACAAGTAACATACTTATGGTACTATGCTATCGTAGTATATGATACAACGAACATCTATATATTGGTAATATAAACATATATATATTAGTACTACAAATTGGGGTAGGAATTCCGAGTTAGAAACATGGTGCGAAAAAGATACTACAAGTAACAGATCTATGGTACTACGAACATCTATGCATTGGTACTCTATGCATTGGTACTCTAAACATATGAATATTAGTACTACAAATTGGGGTAGGAATTCCAATTGTTAGAAACGTGTTACGAAAAAGATACTACAAGAAATCAACTCATGGTACTACACTTGATTATGATATGGTACTGCAAAATCTATATAGTGGTACTACAATTTGGGGTAGGATTTCGATTGTTAGAAAGGATTTCGATTGTTAGAAACGTAGTACGAAAAAAGATACTACAAGTAACATATTTATGGTACTACACTATCGTAGGGTATGGTACCACTGACATCTATATATTGGAACTACAAATATATGTATATTGGTACAACAAATTTGGGTAGGAATTTCGATTGTTTGAAACATGGTACTAAAAAGATACTACAAGTAACACACTTATGGTACTACACTATCGTAGGGTATGGTACTACGAACATCAATATATTGGAACTATAAACATATATATTGGTACTACAAATTTGGGTAGGAATTTTTCGACGTCGTCTGAGTTATTTTTGGTCCGTGACTATGTTACCATAGTTATAAACACATTATTGATGATTTGGTATCAATATTAGTGGGTTAGTATTTAGAATTATGGATTCTTACGTTGAAACCCCAACTTTCTTTCTACTTATTATGATACTAGTAAGAACATCTTACTAAATAGTCATGATTTTGGATCGACTGAAAGTTAGTGTCTATATTTTATGTTATTGTGTGTTTAGTTATTTTATGTGCCGTATTTTGAAAGTTCTCATGCCTTATTTGCACAATAATCTACGCATTTTCGATAATTTAAAACGTGGTACGGAAAAGATACTACCAGTAACCTACCCATGATACTACACTAGATTATGATATGGTACCTCAAACGTCTATATATTGGTACTATACATATCTGTATATTGGTACTACAAATTTGGGTAGGATTTTCGTTTGTTAGAAACGTAGTACGAAAAAAGATACCACAAGTAACACGCGTATGATACTACACTATCGTAGGGTATGCTACTACGAATATCTACATATTGGAACTACAAACATATATATATTGGTACCACAAATTTGGGTAGGAATTTTTCGACGCCGTCCGAGTTATTTTTGGTCTTTGACTATGTTACCATAGTTATAAATACTTCACTGATGATTTGGTATCAATATTGGTGGGCTAACATTTAGAATTAGGGATTATTACGTTGAAACCCCAACTTTCTTTCTACTTATTATGATACTAGTAAGAACATCTTACTACGTAGTCAAGATTTTCGATCGAGTGAAAGTGAGTGTTTATATTTTATGTTACCATGTGTTTTAATTTTATTATTTGACGTATTTTGGAAGTTCACATGCCTTATTTGCACAATAATCTACGCATTTTCGATAATTTAAAATGTGATACGGAAAAGATACTACAAGTAACCTAATCATGGTACTACACTAGATTATGATATGGTACCTCAAACATCTATATATTGGTACTATACATATATGCATATTGGTACTACAAAATTGGATAGGTATTCCTATTGTTAGAAACATGGTACGAAAAAGATACTACAAGTAACATACGTATGATACTACATTATCGTAGGGTATGGTACCACGAACATCTATATATTGGAACTACAAACATATGTATATTAGTACTACAAATTTGGGTAGGAGTTTTTCGATACCATCCGAATTATTTTTGGTCTGTGACTATGTTACCATAGTTATAAACACTTTACTGATGATTTGATATCAGTATTAGTAGGTTAATGTTTAAAATTATGGATTATTACGTTGAAACCCCAACTTTCTTTCTACTTATATGATACCAGTAAGAACATCTTACTAAATAGTCATGATTTTTGATCGATTGAAAGTTAGTGTCTATATTTTATGTTACCCTGTGTTTAATTATATTATGTGCCGTATTTTGGAAGTTCTCATGCCTTATTTGCACAATAATCTACGTGTTTTCGATAATTGAAAACGTGGTACAGTAAAAGATACTACAAGTAACCTACTCGTGGTACTACACTAGCGTACATTATGGTACCACAGACGTCTATATATTGGTCCTGGAAATATATGTATATTGGTACTACAAGTTAGGGTAGGAGTTTCGATAGTTAAAACACACGGTACAGTAAGATACTACAAGTAACCTACGTATGGTACTACAGTAGCTACCGGTACGGTACCACGAATATCTACCTATTGGTACCGCAAACATATGTATATTGATAATGCAAATTAGGGTACGAGTCTCGATAGTTAAAAAACATGGTACAAGAAGAATACTATAAGTAACCTACGTATGATATTACACTAGCTAACAATATGATACCACAAATATCTATTTATTGGTACTACAATATAAGTGTATTGGTACTACAAATTTGGGTATGAATTTTTCGACGCCATCCTAATTATTTTTGGTCTGGTAAAGATACTACAAGTAACATACTCGTGGTACTACATTAGCTTATTATATGGTACCACAAACGCCTATATATTGGTACTACAAATATATGAACATTGGTACTACAAGGGTTTTTCAGGTATTATCAAAATAATGGGAGCATAAAACAAGTCTCAAGCTGAACCTCAACCTCAGAAACATAAAAAATGTCTAAGAACATGTCCATTGAATCTCACCTCAGAACAATATATCGGTCTCAAGTCTAAAATCTTACGAACATTGATAATATCATTCAAAATAAGTGGAACATAAAACCAATAGGATCTCTTAATATTGTGGAAGCCATGGAGCAACGATATGCTTCGACTTCGACATCGTCAAGATACCTTCCACGATCTGTAGGTCTGCGATGTATTTTATCCATGGACATTGCAACATGTACGCCGCAATCCACGCCCTCCGGATTCTTCTCCCTCGTGTATGTAAATAAAGTACCATTAATTATGTAATGCAGTACCAAAACCCATGAACAAACAGTACCATGACAACAAGCAATTACCTTACAGTAGAAACTTACTCTGTCTCTCTCTCGTTCAACAGATGTTTTGGAAAACAAAAGCTTGCATGTTCGCTTGTTCTCTATCTCGAAACCCTAATTTGAAAGATATCAAAACACCGAATTGAATAACGAAAAACAAAACTCTAATTTTAGCCCTAAACCCCAAATTCTAGCACTAATCAAAGAAATTAAAATTGCCCGACATGAAACCCTTGAAGAAATGCACATATCGAAGTCCTAAGCTCTACATTAACCCCAAATGCCAAAAAAGTCGAAAAATTAAAAAACATGAAGCTTACAGTAGCTCGCTCGTTCCTTCTTATGCGTTCAACAATGGTGGAATCTTCCTCGTGAAAGCTTGCTTGTGGAAGCTAGCTCGTTCGCCTCCTTACACAGGTGTTTGAAAGTGATTGCTTGCTCGTTCATTCGTCATCTCTTCCTTGTCTCTGGTTTGAAGGTGAAAATGGTAAAAGTTGGGGTGTTGACTAATCCAATTGGTTTTTTGGTAATATTTATGTTTTACAAGGTTATAATTGTCCATTAGGTAGGTATTTGATATATATGTTTGAAATTGGGAGTTTTATGATAATTAAATGAGGGTGGAGGAGTTAGTTGATTGGTAGTTTGGGGAGGAGGGATTTAAGTGTAGATTTGCCTACAAGTTTACCCATAATATTGATAAATATTACAATTATCCCCAAATCAATTTTCTTATACATAGTAAAAGTAATAATTTAATTTTATAATAAATTAAAATATAAAATAATATATTTATATTTAAATATTACACATGCATAAAATGTGCTTATGTACTAGTTATACTAATGCGAGATGACGATGAATATTTACCTGAACCAATTTAATCACCAATATTTTCGTGTAGATCAATTTAATCCATAATGTTATATATTCTAAACCAATTTGGCCCTTTCTCACAAAGTCCCAAGCTTAATAATATATATCTAATACCAAATATATATGAGAGAACTACGACTCTCAGCAAGGAAGCAAAGGAAGTTACTGAAGAACCACGAAAGAAAATCAACACTTAGCAAGAGCAAATTTGACTAGCTTAAGAAATTATTAACAAAACCCGATTTCCGGGTGAATAATTCATCTACAACACGTAAATTCCTTTCTGACTTATGTGTTTAAGGTGTTTTCGATATTTTACAGTACATGAATATTTTGTGTGTTCACTATGATAAAATTGTTTTAGTGCTTTATGTGACTTAAATAAATGATAGAGTGAATTATAGGAATCATGATGTATGTGTTAGATATGAAACTTGGATTGTGGGATTGGTGAGTTAGACATGTTACGATCATTTGAGTGGTTTTCGATTGTAGAACAACAGTGATGATATATAATGATTTATGGTTTATCATTGTTATTGACACTGAATTTTTGGGTATATGGGAGACTTTAGCAATTTAAGAATTTTTATACTTCAATCGTTCAGTTTGAAGTTTTCTCGGTGTGCATATAGATACTTTTTCGGTGATAGGAAGGCACACGAGGAATTCTTTTCTGTACTATATGCTATTAATTCCAATATAAGAGTTTTCCCGTATTTTATTTGGACTAAAGTTTTCGGCATCGGTAGTAAGTTTTCGGCATTACTAATTTCACCTAGAAGTTTTCGGTACTCTCGTGAAACTTTTCGGCATTAAAGAAATTTTCAGTATATTAGGGTTTTCGTACACTTTATTTTCGGTATAGGTATGTTCTCATAAATCACACAAAAGTTTTCGGTATCATCAAAATGTTTTCGGCAAGGTTACAAAGTTTTCGACTCGTAAGAAATGTCTTCGGCATCCTGAAGAAAGTTTTCGGCACTTCTTAAACTTTTCGGCAAATTGCGTATCTCATAAAGTTTTCGGCACCTCATTAGCAGATCAAAGTTTTCGGCATTTTCTCAAAGTTTTCGGTATCTAAGAGAGTTTTCGGTATTTAGGGTGAGCTTCAAATGTTTTCGGCATGAATATAATTTTTGGAGTTTATTATTTAAATTATTTTCAAATTGTTAGGAATATTTTATAGTGTTCAATTTCAATATGTTTATCTTAGTTGGTTTGTATTTAATTAACTTTGGGCTAGTTTGTAATATTCTAGTTCTTAGTTACTAGGGGTATAATATACCAACTCATGTGGTATATATACCCCCAAACCCTAATTCATTAGGGTGTGTGTGTTTTTGGTGTAGTATGTGTGAGTGCGTGTGTGTTGAATAGTAAGAAAGCATTTTCAAAGCATTCATCGTCTTCACTGTCACACCCCACGCTCAAGCTTTAAATCCTTCATCATTAGCGTGGTAAATCGTCCTAGGTCAGTATTGTTGGATCGAATAGGGACCAACACAAATGAATAGATTTATTCTCGGACTGAATTAGGAATTTCGGGAGAACTATATTTGGTGAATTTAGGGAAATATTCTTAGAGAATTTTGAGGAGTTACCGTTAGTGAGCTTTAGGGTTGGAATATTTTCGAGGAAAATATTTTTTTTATTTATATAATATTGCATTTTATTTGCACTGCATAGCATGTGCATGATACATCAGGGTTAGAAAGGGTTGACTGTGCGAATACGGTGACACCTTAAGGTGTCGGCGCGAGGCGCCTGTGGGTAGATGTGACCGATTTCGGTCGTTGACTCGTAGTGGAGTCTGAGGATAGTACTAGTGCACCTGACAGTTGTATGATTGTCGAGGCCACTTTCGTATAAGATGTGAGAGGTTCTGTTTGGCGAAAGTAGCGACCAGGTAGAGTTAGCTCAGGGAGATCGCTACCAGCATGGGCATCAATGGGGCAAGAAGAACGTCTCGGGAAAGGACTACCTGTGAGACAGTGTACGTTACTACTCGAGAGCTGATTTCCTGACCCCTTAAATGGGTTGCGCGAGGTGCCTAGTTCTATGCCTGTGGGCCCTGTGGTTGAGGTGAGACTCGTGGTTGAGATGAGATCTAGGTGGAGACGAGGTCTAATGGGTGGACGAGCGTGCATTGCATGGTGAGGTGAGAACACTTTCGTATGAGATATGAAAGCGTTGGTATCGGGGTTGAGTCAGGGTTGAGTGCATGTTGCATGTCACGTATATTTCTGTAATTTCTAGTATATCCAACAAAATAGAGATTAGAGAATATTTACCACGATTTTGAGATGGAAGAACTGAATCCGTGGGGTGTTGTGCGTGCGTTTGTTCTTGATAGGGTTGAGAGCATTCTTCTTAATATTTTCTCTTTCTATAATAATTTCACACACAAGACACCCTCAATGTGTGTTAGGGTTTTAGTACATATACCACATGTTGGTATATTGTACTTGGGCTTCATGAAAGCCCATTACAAATAAGCTCACTGAGCTTTACAAATAAAAGCCCAGTTCACGTAAATAAAATTATAAGGCTTAGATAAAATAATTAATTGAACATAATAAATAATTCCTAACAATCTCCCCCTTTGTGTTCAATTTGCAATTTAGCGCTGGTTATCTTCGTCTTGTAATCGTCCTGAGCCCTCAAAGAACACGTATCAGAGTTGCGTTCGCAAAAGCGTTTGCATGCGTGTTCTTCTTCAATCACATCCTCATTTGTCTTGTCTTCTGACCTCTTCTTTCAAAGATCTTCAAGCTCACCGTCTCTTGAACTTCTTTTCTTTTAAGTGTTCAAAGCTGCTTGTTGGATCGTATCTTTTTGTGTTCAATCTATCCCTTGGATAGTCACCACTCCCCCTACATTTGATCAACCTTGCGTTGGAATTAGGGATTTCTCTTTAAATTTGGAGAGATATACACGCGGCGGATTTTCTCTTTTTGTGTTCGATCTCTCCCTTGGATAGTCATCACTCCCCCTACGATTATTCAACCTTTAGTTGGGATTGAGGATTTCTCTTTAAATTTAGAGAGACGTACATGAGTCGAATCTTCTCTTTAGGTATTCCAGCTCTACCTTCACTTGTCGCAACTCCCCTACATTTGCTCCACCTTGTGTTGGGATTGGGAGTTTTCATTAAACTCGAAGAGCTGTACACGAGTCGGCAGCTTTGATGCTTGAAGTCCATGCTGAAGTTGTTGGTTGTATCCTAGATTTCGTGTCTGATCTCTCCCTACAACACTGGCACAACTCCCCTTCATTTGTTCAACCTTTCTACGTTGTGATTGTGGTGTTTCCTTAAAATCGGAGAGTCGTACTTGAGGTGACAACTTCAATCGTTGGACTATGTGGTCTCGGCTTGATTATTTGACAACTCTTGAGATTTGGCATTTTCTGATCTATATTGCACTTTCGTCGTGATGTTGCCCCCTTTTGCTTTAGTATTCCTTTCCCCCAAGAACATCGAGCTGGGGAAATCGTCATGGGAAAAAAAAGGGACATCGTCCTTGGCAAGAAGATCGCATTGTCGGGACAAGATAATGGAGTTGATTGGTAGTCACGATTACTCTACTTCTCGGTGTCAGATTCGTCGTCTTCGAAGGAAGTTGTCTGGTTCGGCCTCGAAGAAGTGTATCTGGTTCCGAAAGAAGGTAGGTGTGAGGTGTACTTTCCGCAAATGTGTTTGGGCTCCTTATGATTATTCATTCAACTGCATGAGAGCCTGTCTTCAGAGTGGTTGGCGCGGCAAAAATGGTGGATACTCAGGTTAATCTTCTCCTTTAATGGAGTTGAAACATGGTGAATCTTCTTCTTCGTGGCGCCAGATTCTTCATCGCCGAAGGAAGTTGTCTGGTTCGGCCTCGGCGAAGCTTATCTGGTTTTCGAAGAAGGTATACGTGGGGTGTGTTCTAAGTTGTGTCGAGGCTCCTTTGGAATATATATATTTTAAGTGTTGTAGAGCCTGGCTTCAGAGTGGTACGCTCGGCGGAAATTGGTGGGTGGTCCGACCTGTTTGTTTATACGTATTTCCTTCTCCCCCTCATGGCGATTCGTGTTAACGAAATCGGCATGCCTGTATCGGAGACCAAGAAGGACACAAACGACAGGTCGGTAAAGGTAATAACCAGACGAAAACTAAGGCAATCCGTCAACACTGCTTCAGAGACAAACTCTGAGACGTGGCCTATAATGACAGGGCTTGAGAAACCGAAGCCACATAGGCATTTCGTTTGCATCGCTATTGAGACTAGCTCGAAGAACGATGGCCTAAAACCGTTGTTGTTTTGACCTTGCAACGGTAGGACTTCATTTCGATCATCGAAGCATGTCGTAGTAGGACATGTCTACAAAAGTTCTGATCTGGTCACAAAGTCCAGATAAGGAAAAGTGTATGTGTCCTAGAAAAATATAAAACATTTAGATAGTGAGGACACCTAGACTCGATGTGTTCAAGAACGTTCAGTGGTGTGGGGCTAAGTACCACTTAATTCAATATCTCCCGCTTCCAAGTGAAGCAGTGATAGCATACGTGGCTCATCGTGATTTAATGAAACATCGTTCTGTTGGGAGATTGATGAGTGGGTAAGGCTCGGTTGTGCAAGCGCCGTTGGACCTAATGCGGCGACTTCTACCCGGGAGCTAATAAAATTAGCACCTGTACCTATGGGGCTTGGTCCGACAATTTGTGAGGTAAGAAAATTTTGTATCTACCGTTTTTCGGTCTTGTTAAGATTTTTCAAATATGGGTAGCTATATGAGTTTGAGATCATCGCTAACACTCGGCTGTGTTCCGGGGTTAGGTTCAGTTTGGTCTGACTGAACCATGGGAACTTGAAATCCATACATCCGGTACAAAGTGATGTGTGCTGCTTGATTTTGGTCAACAGTTCGGGGCAGGTCGGTTGAGGTTATTCTCGAGTTAGCACTAGAAGCCACCGTCGCCTTTTGGATTTCTTGAACTCTCGAGAGTTGCTTGTTTTTTGTTGGAGTCCGTCTTGGAGATCGAAGTGCTTGAGGGGGCAGTTTCTTTCTTTGTTCTTCTTCGTCTTCTTTTTTTTTTGCATTTCTTTTCCCTCTTTTCTTTTTTTTTTCTTTTCTTTTCCTCTTTATATATATATATATGTATTATCGTATTAATAATGTAATAGTATATTATATATTATACTACGTATATATATTTATATATTTTTTTTTCTTAGACCATGCGTCTTAAAACTGAATACCTCCCCCTCAAAGATGCAACAAAAGACAGATCAAATTTATCTTTCGAATCTTTTTCCTCAAGTTCAAGTATTTAAGTTCGCTCCCCCTAAAAAATTTAATAATTGCTCCCTTTAACACAAATATGGGAGTGCTTCCCTTTTTTAAAAAAATTGCTCCCCCTCAAATTTAGCTCAATTTAAATAAAATGGTATCTATCAGTTTACCATGGAATATGCCTAATCTAATGAGATAAAAGAAAATTTAATTGGGTATGCAGATGCTGGATTCTTATCCGACCCACACAATGCACGATCACAAACGGGTTATTTATTTACATATGGTGGAACTGCTATTTCATGGCGGTCAGTTAAACAGAGTTTAATTGCCACTTCATCTAATCACGCTGAGATACTAGCAATTCATGAAGCGAGCAGAGAATGTGTCTGATTGCGATCGATTATTCAGCATATACAACAAACTTGTGGATTATTATCGAAAAAGTTACTTCCACCAACATTATATGAAGATAATGCTGCATGCATTGCCCAATTAAAGGAGGGATATATCAAAGGTGATAGAACAAAACATATTTCACCAAAATTTTTCTTTACACACGAACTGGAGAAAAATGGTGATATTGATGTACAACAAGTGCGATCTAGCGAAAATTTCGCAGACTTATTTACAAAAGCACTTCCTCCTATAACTTTCAGAAAATTAGTATATTCAATTGGAGTTCGGAAACTTCGAGTTTTAAAATGATGTTATAATCACGGGGAGAAAAATACGTGTTGCACTCTTTTTCCCTAACTGTGGTTTTTCCCATGTGGTTTTCCCAGTAAGGTTTTTAATGAGGCAACAAGCTAAACGTATTATTTGAAAACATCCAAGGGGGAGTATTATGAATAAATCATGATTCATCAATGAATCATCAAAATTAAAACATGATTCATCATAATGAATCATCAAAATTTTGTGATTAAATGTGGATGTTTTTGGAATATTAATGACTCATGAATTATGATAAGATGAGGTGTATAAAAAAGATTGTATTTTTGTATGAGTTGTGTAGATGATTAAATTGTATTTTAGTGTATGATTTTAGTATAAATAGGTGTATTGAGTTGCATTGTAAAGATATCACAAGTATAGAAAATATATTCTCTCCCTCTAAATTCTCTCTATATATTACCAAATAATCATAATATAAATTAAAATAATTTTAATATAATAATAATAATAATAAAAATTTCGCAACACAAAGGTGATTATAGCAATTTAATATTTTACGCAGTTCAATCAAGAAAATAAGATCATGCACTTCATACACAAAATTGACGGCTAGTCAAAACTAACGTCCTATCTGGCACTAATTTCCATCCTAGTTGTGGTGCATTTAATTATCATTTTACTTATATATTAAATATTTTAGGTAGGACAAACAAGCCGTAGCATGTTCAACGTGCTTAAATCTCGGGTCGGTTCCACCATACCCGCTTGAATTATTGGACAACTTAATCTATTTAATTATATTCCGTCATCAATATCATTTGATCAGCTGGCTTATAGAAGCATAACACTGATGTGTCTCGAGTCGAGTAGATTAGCTAATGATGGAACTTATCGTCAAATAATTCAATAGTTATATCAATCATGTTATGAAATATTTATTAAGATTTATATTCATACATCTCCCCAAGATTAGAAAACTTAGAGCTTAACCAAACAATCAAGACAGAGACAAACTACAGTTGACTAAAGATTATTAGAATAAAAACTGCAGTTTAAAGAAGCAATCAGCTTGGAATTTATCCCGCAATAGATAATACAACGCTCGGAGCTCAGACACAAGAAAAGTCAACAGAGCCATTTATAAAAGATTGGCCGCGGTTTGATAATAAAAGGGGCGGATCCAGAACTTATAATTCGGGTGGCCGTAATACAAATGTGTATTTACAACTCTAACGTATTTTAAAGGAGAGTAAGTAGATTCCAACCTATTTTATAATAAAGTTCATAATAAAAAATTTATGTTAGTGACATAACAAAATTTTATTTTTGATAGTCGAAAAAAACTTAAATTAAATAGAAAAAAATTCATTTCATGATAGAATTATCAAACGTGTATGCACATAGAATGTTAAATAATTGAAAATCATCAAAATATCGGTTATGTTGTTAAATATAAATGATCTCAATAATATAAATGTTTCTATTACTTTTGTACGATTCTTGTGTATATACTTGAGAAAAATCATGTTTATATTGATACATTTTATTTTTATTGTTAGGAAAATAAATAAAAAGTTAAACAAATAAATTTGTCTTATTAGTCGAATGTTAAAAATTAATTCAAATTGAACTAGAAAAGATGGCAATAGAGTGAAACATTAGATAAAGTTAACTAACAAATATGTTACTTTTGGAAATTTGCATGATATGTATTACTAAAGCCAAAAATTTAAAAAGTGAATTTGTGCCTTGGTAGAATCGAACTGGACTGACAGTGCAAAAGACTAATTCCTCACCATTGAGCTAAATGAAGTTTTCTCAATATGAGAAGAAAAGAATTAAATATATCTATAATCGATATATATCTAGACATACTACTAAAAATTTCGAAAATTTTCGAGGGGGCCGTGACCCTCTCCGGCCCATGAATAGATCCGCCCCAAATTCACGACCTTGTGTTCCTTCGATTGGCCAAATTGTAAAGAGAGAGATTTTAATTTTGATGAGGATATATTATATAATGCCAAGGAGGTAAAAAGTCTTATGATTCTGCATCCTTTGATTCCCCAAGTTCTATTCTTTTTCCCGCTAAGTCTCATATGATTTCTGTACTTGGTTTTCTGCAGAAACGAAACGCACTCTTGATGAGACCAACGAGGCTAACCAAACCATAAGCAAATAAAGCAAATGGTTCAAGTACCAGTTGGACCAGCGATAAGGCACCGGGCAAATAAGCTCAAAGAAAAGCTAAACACTTTGATAATGAAGATTACTGAAAATGAGAAGATTAAGACGTCATCAATTGAGAATCAAAAAGACCCAAATATACTTTTCAAGTATCAACTGAAGCTGATTTGGCGAATTTTGAAAGTTCAGGGACTAAACTGCAAATATTCAAAGATGGATGCAATTTTCGTCCATAATTTGACGTCCTCTGCACAGATGTTGGGTTCATATTTGAATTATATAGTTATTTATGATTTCGTAGATTTACACTTAAAATTAGATATTTTAGTTTGTTAAGATTCTCCTAGATTTATGCTTAAATATCTATTAGTTTGTGAAATAGACCGTAGTTCTCATTTAAGAGACAATATCACTTTTAATAAAGAATCTCTTTTGAGTTTTTCCTTTGTTCAAGGATTTCATGGTTTTTCGTGAGTTATCTTAAAACTCTACTCTCGGATTGCGAGTATTTTGGTTCGTAGTACGAATCGCGTTTCTGCGATCTAACTCTGTGGTGTATTGTGAAATCAAGAATTAGACCTTCAACGGATTCTTCATCCGTTCGAGAAAGTTGACCGTTCCAACACGTGGCGATCGTCCCTGTGCAACTTTGGGGTTTGAGGGTCTCTTGTTAAATGGACTAAGGGCTCCTTATCACTCATGATAAGCCATTTAGGAGTTCAAGACGAAATTTTATGCAGGAGAAGGGAATGATATTTGCTAAGAATAAGAACCCTAATAAGTCACATGTATCTGACATTGGTTAATTGAAGTGAGATTGACTACCATATAAGTTGATGGGCTACTTCACTCTATTACCAATTGGTTATAGGGTGGAACCCATCAAGGTTTACGGGTCAACACTCATAATATGTGAGCCCAAACATGGACCCAATAACAAATTTCACAGTTTTTGGTCGCTAATGTTCTGTCCATAATTAGAGGTGTTCATAATGTTTGAAATGACTCGTCTATCAAAAAAATGAGTTAATTGAGCCAATTTTCGAATTGATCCAGTGAAGAATACTGTATAAAAAGCATCTATATAAGCACGATTATATGATTGGAGGTGTTCATAAGGTTTGAAAAATTGTAACCAAATCGTAACCGAACCGTCGGTCAACGGTTCAGTTAACGCGGTCAACGCTTACGGTTCAAACCATAACCAAACCGTCAATTATTAAGGTTCAGTTACGCTTACTCAATTATCTAACCTTAAACTGGCAGTTATAACCGGCTGTTATAAACGTCTTTCATGTAATAATTAAATGTATAATTTTATTATTCTTATTATAGTAACCAGTGATTAATTTATTCAATAATTTTTATTTTATTTTGATTCTTTTTCAACGACCATAAATTGACGTTAGAAGACCTAAGCGAATATTGAATGACAAACTTGATTTTAGGGAAATGCATACGACGACGAGTGCCCATGAAGATTTTCAAAATCGGAAAATGAGTTATAATCGTAGTATTTCTTTAATATTTAATGTGAAATTTCTTTTTCAAATACAGAAGCTTATTGTTTATATAAAGTTCTTTAACTTATTTTGTTTATTACAGAGAAATTTTAAAAAAAACGTTAGAAAAAAAATTGAACCGTAAACCAGCGGTTCCAAACAGTAACTGTGATTACCATAAATCGTAACCGTAACCGGATGGACATGTCTAGCCATAATATGTGGGATTCATGATCAAACTTTGCCGAGAGAATAACACAAATAATGATATTTCGAAAATTGAATCACAAAATTAGTTAACTTCCTAGTTCTTATCACTATTATAAAACTAATCAACTTTTCATTTTTAAGTATTATTATCTTAAATTTTCACCACAAACTTCTTTAAAATTACAATTTTTCCCCATTCATCTTATTTAAAAATAATAACCATGTTTAATTAAGTTAACAAACAGTTATTAATAAAATGTTACCGAAGGCGTGCTTCAACTTTTTTTTTTTAATATCCTCATTACTATTTTTTCGCTTGAGATTGATCTTGAAAAGTAACAAACAAACTCAAATAAGCAAAAACGTAATAATTAGAATGTCAGAAACGGGCCGGTCATAGCCAGCTTGGTGGCGGCGAGACGCATTGGAAAAGTTGTTTATTATTTATTTTAATTTGAAAAAATTAATTTATTAACAATATTTTAATTAGTTATGATAATTATTTATAAATTATGTATAAGCATGACATTAATGATGATTCATTAATAAATTTGTCATTAATTATAGTATAATTACTACATCATTAACTAATTGTAGAATACCAATTAGAGTTGTGCTTTGATTTCATTAGCTGTCCTTGTAATTTGGGGCTTTACTTGTATTTATCCTTAGTTTAGGACTAGCTTGTTATTTATACAAAGTTTGTTTGGTATAAATACCTTGTACACATTTGAGTTTAATACAGAAAAATAGTTGAATTGATCCGAAAGGCTTCACAATCCAATTCTAGAGAGAGAAACAACGGAATCATCTCTCACTACACGAATTCTCTCTCGAGGTTTCAAATTGAGTTTTTCGATCGAGCTTAGATTTCGTATAATTCTAATCGAATTAATTAGGATTAAAGTCTAGGATCATTGAGTTGATAATCAAGGGACCTAACAATTGGTATCAGAGCAGATTCGTTGTGTTTTGAATCAAAATTGATAGAATTCGATCTGATAGCCTGAATTCTGTGATGATTTGACTTGAATTTGATGTTTCTATCCTCGTTTACGTGCTAGAAATCGTTTGCGATTAGATCGGTAGCGTTTAGAACATCGATTTAGCAGATTTGACTGAATTTAAAAAGTTACTGTCTGCGCGAAGAACAGTTTGAACACGTACTGATTTTGCTCAAATTCGATATATTTTGCTTCATGACGTGTTTAATTGCTTGTTCGTGCATAGTTAGTAGTTGATTTCGAGCAATTACCTGCAATTTCACTGTCGAATTTGTTGTTTTTGCTTGATTCAACGTTAATTCGTATTCTGTGATTATTTGCGCAATTTCAATTTTTCTCGCTAGGTTTTCGATCAGATTAATTTCTCGATCGAAAACTCTGCGCGAAAATTTTTCTCGGTTAGAATGCTAAGTCGGCACTAAAGTCGTGTCGTCATTACTAAGAGCGATTTAGTAGAAAAATTTCTCGAGCATTATTTAGCGAAAATCTTTTTCGACGAGACCTATTTTGACTTTGCGCGTATAAAATTTTCTCTCGAAAAATATTTTCGGTCAGACCTTTCAGTTTGACCAAGCGAAAATCATTTGCGCTCGAAAAACTTTTCCAGTCAACAGGGTTTATTTTGACTCAGCGAGAAACTTACTAATCGTACTGTTTCTTTGCGATCGAAATAAATTCGCGATCCGGAAATTTTTCTCGACCGAACGATTTGAATAATTTATTTCGCTCGAAAATTTTTTCCGCTAACAGACTTTCTCGCACGAGAACAGTAACAAGTACATTTTATTTCGACGAAATTATTTTCAATCAAACTTTAAAGATTGAATCGAAAATAATTCTCGAACTGCTTCCGGATCAAACGCTACTAACTAATTTGTTACTTGTGAAGCACGTTACATCAGTTCAAACCATCAAAACAATCAACGAAGATCCTTAATCAACTCTTCAACAAACAAGAAATGGATGTGTACACGCATGGAAATGATAACCGTCCACCAATTCTCAAAAGAGGCGAATACACCGTTTGGCGCAGCCGCTTCTTAAACTTCATTGAGCTTAAGGATCAGGCAGGAAACGTTCTCACTTCTCTTGAGGAAGGACCTGCTCAGTTCTGGGTTAACGTACCCGATGACAACACTGTGGATCCTCCAGTTCCCGCCACTAGGAGACAAAAAATTCCTAGTGAGTACACTGAGGAGGAAAGAATACGAGCTAAGGCCGATCTGATAGTCAAGAACACATTAATGCAAGGCATTCCCAACGACATCTATCGACATATAGATAGCCTCCCAACGGCTAAAGGAATGTGGGATGAATTGCATAGAATGATGCAAAGAACGGAAGTAGGTATCAAGGCCAAGAAGGCTAACATCTTGACAGCATATGACTCATTTAAAGCAAATCCAGAAGAGAGCCTACATGATCTGTATCATAGATACCTCACTCTTCTCAACGAGATGAGGAAGATAGAAATTGCTAAGACAAACATGGAGACAAATATCAGATTTCTATCCTCTCTTCCCTCTGAATGGAAGAAGATATCCATCCAGATTTGACAAAGCAAAGACTTAGAAGAGTTGGATATCCATGCCATTTTCGACAATCTCGCACAACACGAGGAAGACGTTAGCGAGATTCAGAAGGAGCAAAAGGGCAAACAAACCGAAGACACTGTTGCCCTAGTCTCAGAGAAGAGGAGCTCTAAATCACGCAAAGAAAAGATCACTAGGCCTCCCACACCATCAGAGTCGGAAGCTGAATCAGACTCTGACGTCGAGCCACATATCAAGGCACTGGGAAAGCAGCTGGCTCTAACTGGAAAGATGATAAGCAAGCAATACTTCAAGAAGAAGTCTTCACCATCAGCCAATAGACTTCGGACTTCTAGCTCAAAGAACAAGGAGCACTCACCTGAGTCTTCCGAAGTCAAGAATGCGAAAGAGCCGAACAAGTGCTTTAACTGCGGCAAACCTGGCCACTTCGCCCGAGAATGCGCTCTCCCGAAGAAGAGAGATGCCAACTGCTACTCCAAGAAGCTTCAACTCACTAAGCAAAAGGAAGCTGGAGTAGCTCTCATGGCGGAGCAAGACCACTGTCTCGAGGATACGTTAAGTTCTGAAGAAGAGAATCTTGCAATCATGGCCCGCCTAGACGAGGACTCAGATGCCGAAATCTCCAACCGGATGGAGAATAACCAAGCATCCACATCATCACATGAGGTAGATTTCCCCTCTACATTATATACTATGTTAGAGTCATTCGAAACTGACTATGCTAACATAGTACGTGAGCAGAAAATCAATAAAAAATTAGACGAGAAAATATCTAGGTCTCAGGATTGGATAGCTAGTCTCGCGTTGGAACTTAGAAGCTCTAGTGCCAAAATAGATGAACTTACTAAGACCTTGAAACTTAGTGAGACTACAAAGCCTCAAGAAGAGCAGCATAGTTCAAAAATCAAGGAATTAGAGGCCAGGCTGGAAAACAACTACAATTGCTTGTTAGGAACATTGACGAGAAAGCTAGCCTCAGTTGTAGATTAACAAACGTCAACGCTAAGGTCACTAGTCTAGAATCTCAATTAGAAAAATCAAAGGCTAAGATTAGTGAACTAAGCAAGGACTTCGATGCCTGTAAAGCCGCAAAACTGGCAATAAAAAATAACTATGCTCTCTTAGGTGAAGAACGTAAGAAGCTGTATGCCAAAATTGAGAAATTAGACGATCTTTTTACAAGAAGGGGTCAGACGGAACAGACCATATTCTTAAATAAGCCCAAGGATATAGAATTCTATAATCCCATAGAAGGCTTAGGTTTTACTAACCCAGGTGTATTGAAGAAAAACAGGAGTATGATATAAAACACATGGGTTTCGGAGTAAACTCTCTTATGCAATTTACTAAAATAGACGAATTAGATGCTTTAGAATTCGCTAAGAGAAAAGCCACACATAGGGTTGAATCCCCTTCGACTATAAAGAATTAAATAACAGTTACAAATCTAGGTTGATACCCTTGACGAGTAACTATGATTAAATTCAACCTCCTGAGACTCAACCTGAATCTAAGGAAGCAAATTCTGAAAAGCAAACCCCCTATCGTGAAACAGATAGAGGAATTAAGAGCTGCTTTAGATAAAGAAATAGAGGATTTTGAAGCGGAAAAGAAAAAATTCCTTAAGGAGATAGAAAATCTCAGAGCTTCCTCTACATCCCAAACTATCACTCACGCATCTCCCTCAAAGCATAACATCATTATGAAAAGTGTGAAGAAAGAAAAATCGCCTTCTAAAGATCAGAAATCTAAAAATAAAATTGTGAAAAACATTAACTCTAACCTTCTTTCTACTACGTCTACAGGGAGCGTAGTACCTGAGCTAGAGAAATCCAAGGCGAGAGTGTCTAGCTTAGAATTTAAGAAGGAGCCTCTACATGTCAAAACTTCAAATCTATCTCCTCCTTCTATACAAATAAATGACACTTGTAGAAATAAAAGAGCCGTTTCTTATCTCAAATCATTGCTTCTACTTGCTCCTTAAAGCCTACCACCTTTAGAAGCACTAACTTTGAAATAGACTCAACATCGATAGTAACATACAATCATTCTAAGACAAATACCTCTAGGATGACTCGTAGGAAACAAGATCCAGTTATTAAGAAAGCTTATATTGCTATTCATTCATGTTTTCACCTAAGGTATCCCGTAAAAATCCAATCCCCCAAACACCTTAGGAGAGTATCTAATGAAAAGATCTTTTCCTCAATCAAGTCTGCCAAAGCATTTGCCCGTGCTGAAATTCAACTTCCCTGCCAGGTTCAACCCAAATGGGTTCTTAAAACTCCGCCTAGGACGACGAAAGCCAAAAAGGTCAAGTCTCATACAAAGACAAAACCCAAATCAACTTCTTCGAAGATGGCTTGGGTTGCTAAAGCTTCTAATAGTGAAAATTTAGGAACCATATCTGAACTAAAAATTAAATCTGCTAATCCGAGAGGACCCATTTATAAGTGGGTACCTAAAGCTCTCTAATCTGTGATTGCAGATCCATCATGTGTGGTACATCGATTCCGGTTGCTCCACACACATGAAGGGACGACAAAAGCTGCTGAGCAACTACCAAAACCGATTAAACGGAAAAGTCAGATTTGGAAAACGACTCGGCCCCTATACTTGGATTCGGTGATATCATTCTGGATAATCTGACTATCAAGGATGTCTCCTACGTTGAAGGTCTCCGCCATAACTTGTTCAGCATAGGCCAGTTTTGCGATAAAGGATTCCAGGAGGTCTTCCTTGCTGACCGGTCCAAAATTTTGGACAGTCAGGACAAAGAACTCCTTCAAAGAATTCGAAAATCAAATCTATACACGATAAACCTGACGTCTGTTCGGCCTTCGACTGCTGTTTGCCTCATTTCTTAGACAAATATTCAGAGGAACAACATATGGCATCAAAGGGTATCTCATCTTGACTTCAAAGATCTACGGCGCCTTTCCACCAAGAAGTTGGTTCACGGTCTACCAGCAAATTTGATGGCGCAAGAGCATCACTGTTCGACGTGTCAGCTTGGAAAAATGAAGCAAGCCTCTCATCACGTCAAGACAGCTGCTTCTACTTCACGTCCTCTGGAATTACTTCACATGGACCTCTGTGGACCTATGCAAACACAGAGTATCAACGGACATAAGTATGTGCTGGTCGTTGTTGACGACTTTCTCGCTACACATGGATGAAGTTCCTCCGAACAAAGGATGAGACCGGGGACTTGATCATAAATTTTGTGAACACGACTCAGAACCTCCTACAGCAAACTATCCAAGTCATACTTACCGACAATGGCACTGAGTTCAAAAACAAGTTTCTCAGTGACTTCTATCAGAAACTTGGAAACAGTCAGCAATTTTCAGCCGCAAAGACGCCTCAATAGAACGGGGTAGTTGAAAGGAAGAACAGAACTCTAGTGGAAGCCGCGCGTACGATGCTGATTCATTCGGGCCTCCCACACTTCCTTTGGACTGAAGCAGTAAATACCGCCTGCTTCACTCAGAACAGAACAGTAGTTCACAAGCGCTTCGACAAAACTCCGTACGACATCATCAACAAGCGAGTACCTAACATTTCTTACTTTAAGGTCTTCGGGTGTAAGTGCTTTGTGGCGAACGACAGAGAGCAACATGCTAAGTTCGACCCTAAAGCATTCGAAGCCACTTTCGTCGGGTATTCTTCAACTTCTAAGGCGTACATAGTATACATCAAGTCCAGCCGAACAATCAAAGAAAGCTATAATGTCACCTTCTAAGAAGTGGTAGAAATGGCTTCTGGGCACATCAGTCAAGGACCCGTGCTCAACCCAATGGCTCCTGCACACATCAGTTCAGGACCCGTGCTTAACCAGACAGCTTCTGACTATGACAGTTCAGAACCCGTGCTTACAGATGTGTTGGCGACCAACAGAGAATGGCGACAACTCAGGATTCAACGTTAGAAGAAGCTATAAGATTTGCTTTAGAAGACTTGGATTCGCTCTTCGAGCAGATATATCGGCCGAACAATACCGCTACCACACCTGCCGTTGAACCCCCACTCGACGAAGCCGATGTACCAAGTTCTTCTAATATCCCCACCTCACCCGATTTAGAATTACCACATAATGTTACTACACCAACCATGGATGTTGAGGGAACATCATCAGAGTCGCTCAACTCAAGTACAGAAATGGATTTCCCTCAACCGGATGAGCAGCCTCATATCACTGGAGATCTCGATCCACAAATGGCTGATGCCTCAAGCTCGGCTCTGCCTCATGAGCGTAATTGGACTCGAGCCCACCCAGTCGATCAAATAATTGGTGATCCTTCTAATGGAGTACGAACATGAAATCAGATAGGACTATTCAGCTGCTTCTTAAGCCAAAACGAGCCTACAAAGGTAGCAGACGCGCTTAATGACACAGATTAGGTAATCGCAATGCAAGACGTAATCAATCAATCCAAACGTCTCCAAGTGTGGACATTAGTACCCCGCCCGCATGGAAAAACAGTTATAGGGACCAAATGGGTATTCAAGAATAAGAAGAATGAAGATGGGGAAGTGATTAGGAACAAGGCATGATTAGTTGCGAAGGGTTACAACCAACAGGAAGGAATCGATTGCGACGAGACCTACGCACCTGTTGCCCGCATCGAAGCAATCCACCTATTCTTGGCATACGCGGCTCATAAGGACTTCAAAGTCTATCAAATAGACGTGAAAACCGCCTTCCTCAGAGGCGTGTTAAACGAAGAAGTCTATGTCGCCCAACCTGAAGGCTTCATTGATCAAGAACATCATGATTATGTCTATCTATTGGATAGAGCACTATATGGACTAAAACAAGCCTCTCGCGCTTGCTATGATGTCCTGAGTGAATATCTCGTGAAGTCTGGATTTATCCGAGGAACCATCGATACGACTCTCTTCATTAAATGGCAAGACAAAGATCTGATGGTCGTCCAACTATACGTCGACGACATCATCTTTGGGTCAACTAATCCACAGCTTTGCAAGAAATTTGGATATTTAATGAAGAGCAAATTCGAAATGAGCCATATGGGAGAGATGTAGTTCTTTTTGGGATTACAAGTCAGGCAGCTCGAAGATGAAATTTTTATAAGTCAGACACAAGGACATCTTGAAGAAATTCCATCAAGATCAGAGCAAGCCTCTCCGCACTCCTATGGAAACAAACTGCAAGTTGGATGCCGATCCTTCTGGGAAATCTGTCAACATCACACTCTATCGCAGCATCATCGGGTCACTTCTGTATCTCACCTCGGGTCCACCGGACATCATGTTTGCCACTTGTCTCTGCGCCCATTTCCAAGCAGATCCCAAAGAATCCCACATGCGAGCGGTCAAGCGGATTCTGCGCTACCTCAAAGGCACTTCAACCTTAGGATTGTGGTATCATAAAGGAACGAATTTCAAACTTATCGGCTACACTGACGCTGATTATGCAGGTTGCTGAATGAACAGGAAAAGCACGTCAGGTGGCGCTCAATTTCTAGATGAAAAGCTCGTATACTGGTCATCCAAGAAGCAGAACTGCGTCTCAACATCGACGACTGAGGCGGAGTACGTTGCGGTCGCCAGCTATTGCTCGCAAATGCTATGAATGCGGACTCAGCTTCGCGATTATTGGTACAATTTAAATAATATACCCATATATAGTGATAGTCAGAGTGCCATTGCTATAACGTGTAACATGTTCATCACTCACGCACAAAACACATAGACATACGATATCACTTTATAAAAGATCACGTAGAAAACGGCACAATCGATACGTATTTCGTGAACACGGACTATCAGCTAGCCGACATTTTCACCAAGGCATTGGATGAAAACGATTCCAATTCCTTGTCGGAAAATTAGGCACACTGAATTTCACATATACGTGCTTTACTTGATCTTCTGTGCTTTACTATGCTCTATTCTGTGTGTTTTCTGATCTTAATTGCTATATATTGCGTGAAAATCAAAACTATTTCTTAAATAATAATAAAATAATAAATCCAAAAATATTATACGTATACCTATACTATTAGGGGAATGACGATATTTTTAGGATGCTCAATCTAGTCACGTATAAATTTCCCTGACATGCGACTGATTAATTGCTTAATTTTGTCAGTCTAAGTCGCATTCTTGTGTCTAAAGGTCATTAGTTTGCTCCACTAGACAGAACGCCACTTCATATAAGTGAGGATTCTAGCTTTTTTTATTCCCTTCCACAGATTTATTCTTGAGCGAGTCACACATCAATTCCTTGCCTTAACTTGTGATTCTTGGCCTCATAGTCGCCTCGCGTTAAATCGTTAGGGAAATGATTCGGGCACTTACGAAATTCCTCACTTGGCCAAATAAAGATTTTCAATCCTTTATCATAGTCTTTAGTCATCCATTTTGATTCTTCTCCGACTACCTTTTCTTCATTTGAAATCCCTTCGAGCCTTCAACCGACCGTCTAAGTCTTCAGCGGGATATTCAAACGAGAAAAGGAGGGGCAGAAAAAGACGAAAATGAAAAAGAAGGTGGACAACGCACACGAGAAATGCTCAACGCACAAAAAGCAGTCCAAAGAACCTGCCCTCTCAACTATCAAAATTCCAAATCATTAGAAGGGGGCATGGAACTTGCTGTGAACTTCTCCCTTGATAATCTCGTACGCTCGTCAGAACGGCTGGAAAGAGGAGCACTACAAAGTGAACTTCTCCAACGATAATCCGGTCTTATATCGGGAAATGAGAAGAGGAGCATGGCCTTGGGTTCGAATTCAACAACTGTGAACTTCTCCAAATTGATAATCTATGAAGCCACTCTAGCGATTAGGAGAAGAGGAGCACGGTATCGGCACGAGAACCAACAAGAAGAACTTCGCCTTAGATAATCTCTCAGCCTCGTAGAGAAGCGGCGCTTCAGCTTGAGCAAGTGTAGAAAAATACGAAATAAAAAGGATGAAAAACAAAAGACGAAAGAAAGAAAAATGCTGATAAAAAGGAGTGACTAAGAAAAGGAAGATGATGATATTCAGTCCCTTTGATTCCAAATCGACGATCTTTCATTTAGGTGAAATGACTAAAAGCGCCTCGATCACAGGTAAATTGACATAATATTGCTTGTGGTGACTTGAGTGATATATATATAAAAATACCAAGTTAAGAATAATTCCGCACTAGAGTGAACCTAGTGAGAGTTGTCGAAATGGACCATTATATGAACTTAGGCCTATTAGTTTGACGACATGACCTGACGGCATATGATCTTTTCAAGTGTCTTGTGAAATTTTAGGCGTGACGTTGATCGAAGCAAAATAATCTGACCCCATACTATTAATAATATTAATATACATAAGAAAATTAAAATAATAAAAAAATATAATAATATACCTATATAAGAAAATATTTTTTGAATTTTTTCTTATTTTGTTTCATATTAGAAAATAAGAAATCGCACATTATGTCATGCAATTAAATTTGCATATGTATTGAATTGATAAAATACGAATATTTGTGTTTGCTCATACCCTCGCGCAAAATCTGTTAATACATGATTAGGGGACCATGTATCTAGAATAAATTGTCTATATTGCGTCTTACATGTTTGGTACTTGAATTGACTTTCTATGATTGCATGTTAAATCAATTTAGGCGCAATATATGAGGGGGAGCATCTACAAAACGCTATGCTCTGAGTTTACTATACAAAAGGCGGCATTCCAACTCCAATCTACCAGATAGAGCGGATAGACAGAACTCGAGAAGAGCTTAATGAGAGTGATCTGCCATATCTTCCGCTGAAGAGGTCTACAATCTATACCGATTGTACGCGTGGAAGTATAACACTACAAAAAACAGCGCGATTAGCCACTACAATTACCTACTAAAAAAAACTTAGTCACTAAATTCAAAAATACCGACTACAAACCTATTTATCGTAGCCGCCTTTTCGACCACGCTGATGGTCGAAAATCAGTTTAAAGGTAGTCGTTAGTTTAGTTTTGCGACCACATTACCGACTACATTAGTAGTCGAGGACGGCGACTACAAAATTGGTCGCGATAATTTCCGAAGTTAGTCGCCGTGTCTTTTTACGTCTGACAGGTCCGACTACGATCGTAGTCGCTAAGTATAATAAAAAATACCAGATAGCGACTTAACCTTCACAAGTCACAAAAAAGCTCTAACCCTAAATCTCTAAATCAGAGCCGCCATTCGCTGCCCGAGCCCGCTGCTGTTCGACGTGTCCCCATTTGCAGCTCACGCATCGCCGCATTCCGCCGCTATCCAGTCGCTGCGTCTTCCCTCTGCTCGCCGCCCTTCGAGCCACAACAGCCCATCTCGTCGCTGCGTCTCCCCTGTGCTGACCGAGCCATCGCCACCACTCCCACGCCGCCCTCTGTTCGCCGCGCCACCACTCCCGCGCCGCCCTCTGCTCGCCGCGCCACCACTGCCCCGCGCCGTCCTCTGCTCGCCGCGCCACCACTGCCCCGGGCCACCCCTGCCTGCGCAGCCCTCTGCTCGCCGTGCCACCACTACCAGCGCCGCCGTTCCAGACGGACCGCCGCTCCGCGCCACAGCTTCCCTCGCCGGAGTTCATTTAGGTAATTTTGTTTATTTTTGGTCATTTACCTCGTTTTTGAACTTATTTTGTTCCTCTTTACGAAAGATGCATATATGTTTTAGAATGATGTACCAAAGAAGGTCTTTTGGATGGTATATGATTTTATCGCCGGGGTTAATTTAGGTATTTTAGTTTATTTTTGGTCATGATAACTTGTTTGGTTTAATTCGATTATGTATTTTGTTCTTCTTTACGTTATGTATGGGCATTAAACGATGCCTATAAGTGCTAGAATGATGTACCAAAGAATGTTTTTTGGATGATATACGATTTATATATGTTAAATATCTTTACGTTTATTGGTTTTGTTGTGCAATTGTCCCAATGAATTCGTACAGACAATGGATGTAAGATCAATGGGACGGGAAGTGGTTAAAACCTGAATATGTAGAGGGGTGAAAGAATTCGTTGAGTGGGCTCCTAATCAAACTCGTTTCGTATCATGTGGAAGAATACGGTGTCCCTGTAATATTTGCTGGAATAGCCTATATAAATCCCCAAATGATGTCTACCTACATCTTTATAAGTATGGATTTCGTCCAAATTACTATACATGGGAGTTACACGGTGAAAATTATGACGTCGGTAGTTCATCAAGACAAGCTAACAGTAGTCGGTTTACAGATATGATAGTTGATGGTTACGGTGGAAATAATGAGAATTATTTTTACGGGCACTCACAGGGTAGCAATCAAATTATGGGTACTTCAGATTTCGATAATAGAACTTACGAAGAAGAACCGGGAGCGATGATGAGAGACTTTTTTGAATTGTTGAAATCTGCTGAACCGGGAGCGATAATATAGTTCTGATGCATCGTATCCATCCTCGGCGTCTTTATAGTTTGTTTTGTATGTGCTGTACATCTATATCGTTATAGTTGTCTTTTTATAATTATACGATCTTATTTATGTAAATCTTTTTTATTTTAGGTTCGCCTTCGATGACGGGTAGATCGTTTAAGCGTCGTTTGGCCACATTCGTTGGCGCTCGCCTTTCGGCCTCCAATGAGGATGATGTTGAATAGACCCAGCCACCATTGCCTTCTCCACAGATTGGCATGACCTTAGGGAGTGGACCATCATCTTCTACTGCATCAATGACGCCCGTCACGGATGAACACGGAGCGCTAGGAAAGCCTAAGTTGATTCCTGATAGTCTAGAATGGTATGTATGTTAAATTAATATATAATTTTTTAATAATAAGTTTACAATATATCATGTTTTGTTTGGTTTAGGTTCGACAAGAGTTCTGTTGTTAGTTCAGTGACACAAGCCTTCAAGTCCTACATGCAAGGACCATGGACATGTCTTAGCGATGTCCCTGATGACGTAGTGGAGCGTTGGTGGTTCCATTTTTGGGTTTGTGACTTTACTTTTTTAATATATATTTCATTTGTGCTACATTGACTAAAAACTTTGTAGGAGAGGTATTCGTGGGATCCTTCTGCGGCGGTGGTCGTGAAGACCAAATTCCTGGAGGTTCTTCGAAAGCGGCTCAAAGACAATATGCGAGCTGAAGGTCTTAAATGGGAGAAAGACCCGTCTTATAAGTCTAAGTTCTTAAGCGATGAAGTCGCTCAAGAACTTAGAGATAAACGGTTATCATCTGCGTTCAAAGAAAGATCCAATACGCGGAAGACTAATCGCTTTGGTCGGGATGGTAAAGCCGCGAAGTCCACGCAAGGTTCGTGCTCTACGAGCTATGTTGCGAAGAAGATGGTAAGTTTGATTTCAGTATGCTAATATTTGAAATATTCATATTCTATTTTTAACGTTATTGTTATATTTTCAAATTGTATGTTATTATTGGACAGGCTGCACAAAATCAGGGAGCCCTTCCTCCGCCGCATCAGATTTATTTGCAGAGCCACACTAAGAAGAAGGACAAGTCATTTCGTCGATGAAAAAGCGGAGAAGAGGATGGTAAATAAATGTCATTTGTTTACACATGCTTGGATTGAATATGAGAAATGGAATTATTGACGTTATTACGTATTGTGGATTGGGATTTGTTGATATGTTGTGTTTTGGTGCTTCGTTTAATGGTTTGAAATAATTTAGGTTGGTCATTTTATAGGGGAGGTTCTGTCGAAATTATTTTATCATTTGAAAGTTTTACTAACTTAGATTGATTGTTAACAGGCGGATTTTAATGCGAAGAAGGCAGCTAATCCATCCATGTCGGATGCAGAAGCTTTCTTTGAAGTCTCTGGAGGTTATACGAGGTTTCAAAACGTACCCGGCATGGGTAATGCGTCAAACCTCTTCTTTGATACGCCTTCAGAGCCATCCCTTGCGAGTGCCAACAGCTACATGCCTTCCCAGAGTGTTCAGGTTCAAGAGGAGTTGAAGGCGACTCTAGCAGAGCTTGAAGAGTTGAGGAAAGAATATGCTCAGGTTAGTCAGTTCCTTGAGCACTTGGGTTTTCGTAGGGATTCTCGTGGTTCGGACGCGGTCGACTTGGATAGGGATGATACGCAGACTTGTGCCGCTGCGGCGTCTCTGAACAGAAATGTTCGTCGCCACGATGACTTCCCGCACGGTGGTAGTTCAGGTCACGGCATGGCGTAGTTATTATTAGCTAGTAGTATTTGTCGGTTGTGACGTACTTTTTATTTTTATTTTGTTTATGTATTCGACATGTGGACGTATTTTTAGTGAATTTTCCCCTATTTTGGATTTCTAATTAGTTTATTTATATATAATTAGCTGTAATAAATAAATTAAAAAAAGAAAAATTGAATTGAGCGACTACAAAATAGTCGCCAGTCCGGTCGGAAGAGAGAAATAACGACGCCAAATATTAGTCGGAAAGTGGACAACATACCGACTACAGATCAGTCGCAAAGGTAGTCGCCAATTTACCAACTACAGTAGTAGTCGAAAATGTAGTCGGAAGTTAGCGACCACAGAAGAGTCGCCACATGGTCGGTAACTAGCGACTCACAAGCAGTCGCTACGCAGTCGCAAGTCAGCGACTAACTTTGTTGTCGCCGTAGTCGGAAATTTACCGACCACAGGTATCAGTCGGTCGTAGTCGGCAGCGGCGACTGCTTACCGACCACGCGGAACTTAGTATCGTTTTGCCGACTAATATCGTAGTCGGTATATTGGTCGGTAAACGCGTTAGCGACTACGTTTTCCGTGTACCGACTGCCTTGTGTAGTCGCTAAAAGCGCATTTTTTGTAGTGTAAGGATCCTCAAGGTTTCATCAAAAAGGAAGGACTCGAGGGACTGTACAGATTCATGATGCGCCAGGTCAAGTACCATGCCGCACATGACCTTCAGATGGTTCTGGAGTGAAATATGAAGACATTCCCACGGGAAACTCGTCGCAAACGAAAAAAAAAACAAGATTAGAAATAAAAAAATTTCCCACGGGAATCCCGTGGGAAATCGTAAAAAAAATAAAATAATATAATCATTCCCACGGGAAACCCGTGGGAATTCGGAGGTCAACATGACCGCTCCGCACAGTCAAGGACCTGAGGTCGAAGGGCTTCCCAAAAATCACGTTAGTTCAGTCTTCGCAATCACCTATCACAATCCAATTGTCAAAAAGAATAGGTTGATGCTGAAGACTGGAGTCAACAAATTCTGTGATGGGACGCTCAAAGTAATCAGGAAGAATATAGAGAAGAGATTGGAAGAAATCAATAGAGAGACCATGCTGAAGCTTCACATGTTTGTGAGAGAACAACCGCTTCTGATGGAGCTACTTGAAGCTATTGAGGAGCGACTAGAGCTGAGGAACACCATTATGAACTACGAGCATGCGCTGGGCTTGCGCAGGTCATACTATGCCCGACGAGGACAGATAGCACGGAAGGGCAATCAAGCACAAAGGGGGAGAATGTAGAATACCAATTAGAGTTGTGCTTTGATTTCATTAGTTGTCCTTGTAATTTGGGGCTTTACTTGTATTTGTCCTTAGTTTAGGACTAGTTTGTTATTTATACCAAGTTTGTTGGTATAAATACCTTGTACACATTTGAGTTTAATATAGGAAATAGTTGAATTGATCCGAAAGGCTTCACAATCCAATTCTAGAGAGAGAAACAGCAGAATCGTTCTCTCACTACACGAATTCGCTCTCGGGGTTTCAAATTGAGATTTCGATCGAGTTTAGATTTCGTATAATTCTAATCAAATTACTTAGGATTGAAGTCTAGGATCATTGAGTTGATAATCAAGGGACCTAACACTAATGATAATTATTAATAAATTATGTATAAGCATGACATTAATGATGATTCATTAATAAATTTGTCATTAATTATAAAAAAATTAATACATCATTAACTAAATCCTCTAATTAATTTCATAATATTTAATATATAATATAAATTATATAAAATATATAATTAGAATATCTGGCGGGCCATAATACGCTTATGTATGCTTTTTCTCTTTTGACATAAATAAGAATCATATGCAAAAAAAGTGGCTGCAATAGCCTTGAGAGGTAGCCGACAAGTACATCAATCTTTGGATAACTTATACAATTGAAGGCTATAGATTCGTGAGATTGGAAAATTCATTTTTTTGTTTATTAGAAATGAATAATGGTCAAAAGTATATTATCAGTAGTTATTTCATTAATTTGTGACAATGATGGTGAAAAGTTGTTATCTTCAAAAGTTTTGTCATGAAAAACGAAAATAACAAAAGCCGAAATTGAAACTTGTGATATAATATTTTTCCTTTGAATGTAAACTTTATTACTTCTCCAATATATGAGATTATATATGGAATAAATCAATTATCATAAATGAAAATGTACGGAGATAATAATGAGAGGTAATCATGGGCTTTGGGATTACTGTTATCACCCCTTCTCAAGCAAAACGTGGGCCTTTGGTGAAAATGTTGGATTACCCGTGTGTCCAGGAGACGCCACGTTCCCGAGTACGGTGCGGAACAAAAATTTTTGGGTTTCCCTATTTCCGTCGTTGCTCGGATCGGAACATTTAACATTAACACGTAATAGGGCGGGTGAACCCATAGAGATTTACCGCGAGTGACAGCTCCTCGTCCTTTTCTTCAAGACGACAGCGATGGTGGTGGATGGAACTAGATCATCACGCCGACCTCACTTTACCACGGAGCCAATCCTCTAAAGATGGCTAGAGAGAATTGATCCGTCGCTTGGGAGAAGCGGTGTTTGCATTTTTTAGTGTGTGTTTTCGCCTTAGCTATTTTCGAAAAATCAACTTGTGAATTTGGATTAGGGCTTCCCTATTTATACTCTCTAGGCTCGAAAATCTCTCAAAGAAATCTCCAAGATTTGATTTTCAATTTTTACTCCTTAAGTGGAGAGATCTTTGCCATGATTTTCTCTCCTTTTGAATTCCAAAATCCAAACTTAAGGAAACTTGCTATTATTAGATAACTAACTTAGATATTCAAATAAAAAAATATCTTTAATTATGGAATCAAATTTCTAATTTATACAATATAATTTACGAAATTTATAATCCAATTAAATAATATTCCAAATATTTTTATTCCATATTTGTTTAATCAAATATGCAAATTTCGAAAATATCCTCAAAGGCATTCGAAATTAGCTTAAGGTGAAAATCCAATTTTACCCTCATGCCCATTAAGGACTTGGCCAAGCCCAATTCTTAAAGTTAGTTTCATACGAAGTCTAACTTCGGTCCAATAAATGACCCGAGGCCCATTACAGCGCGGCCCAATGGGCAAGGGAGGAATCCAAGAGTCCGGTAGTTACCTAGCCAATCCCGCAGTCCCAGACCGTAACTCGATTCGAGTGCGAATTTCGACCCAGTCTTCAGCTATGTCCCGATCGAGTGAGAGCCATGGTCTATGTCAAACTGACTGAACTCGATACTATGATGAAACGGAAACGAGGCAAATTACCAAACTACCCTCCATGTCTAACATGAGTCACTTCAATACCTTGGCCAAGGATTTCGTAATTTCCCGTCGCCGTCCACATGGGACACTTGTCTCGATTACTTACGAGACTGTGAATCTGTACTTGCCGGTCTGAGCCCGATCGGCAATCACAAATCGTCATCAAGACCGCATCTGGTCCGCTGATCCATGCAACAGCAAATCGGGTCGAAGGGAACCGACGCAGACTACTGTAGTGTTGTTGCCAATCATTGACACTCTTTGAGTAATAAGTCATGTTCGACCGTACGACCCGTGAGTCAGTGTCCATGAAATGATTCAATCCCTTGATTCGATTCGTATCACAAGTCATGACCTCCACTTCCAAGCTGGATTTCGGCACACGATAGGTCTCGACAAATAAGCCGTAATCGGTTATCCAGCACCCAACTGGAGCCTTATGCTTACGGACTTTTAATGTTCGAGGTTAAGAGTCCACTGGTGCCTTCCTCTTTGTGCCCATCGAGAACAGTGACTCAACTCGACACATTTGAATTTGTTTATTTATTGCTTTACCGGATGCTAAGTAAAGAACTCATATATCCAATAAACGAACAATGCCTTTCACACGAAAATATCTTATTATATAAGAAGTCGAATGATAAATAAACTAATGTCCCATACAATCTAATCCTCGTATAGCATTCGAGGGCATATTCTAACAAAAAACATCCGCGATCTTAAGATTTGAAGTAACGAGCTCGTGAGGAGGCAACGAGTTCACGAACAAAGCGAAAGTCAATATCAATATGCTTCGCGCGTTTGTGAGCGATGAAATTGGCTGAGAAAAATAGCACTGTTGTTGTCACAAAGTAAAATCGGGGTGTCGACGAGAGAGATATAACCTCTTTAAGAAGACAAGATAACCAAACTACTTCAAATGCAGCGTTGGCTAACGTAGATATTCTGACTCGCAACTAGATCGTGCTAGGTTTCTTCTTAGCGCTCCATGATACGAGGATACAACCAAGAAAAATAGAGTACCCATAGGTGGAACGAAGAGTTTCAGGACACTGAGCCCAATCAACATAGAGTAGGCCAACAAAGTACAAGGCGATCCACGACTGAATGAAAGACCATAATTAATTGTGCCTTTGACATAGCGAATAATACACTTTACGGCCTGATAGTGATCGACTGTTGGAAATTTCAAGTGTCACGTTTCAACACGGTCACCATCACTCGTACTGATGTAATATGTATGTGTCGTGCAAGTGAAATGTAACATCACAAAAAGTGTTTTCCCCCCGAAAAATGCCCCTTTCTGCCTAAAAATTCAGTCACGGCTTGAAAAGTTAAAATTTAAAAGTCGAAAATTCGAACACTGTCCGAATTTATTCGTCCGAAATTTATTTTGTCCGAAAGTGTGGTTTAGCACTGAAAATAGATTGGCCCGAAAATCTTTTGCCCAAAAATTTTATTGAAATGCTGAAAATATATTTAAATAGTAAAGCCAGAATATTTGTCTTAGACGCAAAAAAAGGTTGACCCATAAATTATAGTCAACGCCCGAAATTAAGTTTTGACAGTGGAAGCCCGAAACTCTTTGCCAAAACCTTTTCTGAAGGCCCGAAAATACCTCTAAATACCAAAACCAGAAAACATTTGACTGAACGGCTGAATTACTTCGGTGCCAAAAACTTCCACTTGCCGAAAACTTTCATGTGCCGACAACATTCAGGGCCGAAAACATTAAATACCGAAAACTATCAAGTGCTGAAATTTTTTATTAAAAATTAATATATAAATGAATATATAGGTTTTTTTATATATTTTTTAGATCCAATTTTTAATTTAATCAAGTTTATAATGAATTTTATTAAAGAATTTAAATTTGATTAGGGGTAATTCAACTTAAATATTTATTTTAATGTTTTATTTTTTTATAATTTTTTTCCTTTTTATTCTTTTTTATTTTGGGCGGGCCTTCATTTTCCAGGTCCGCCAGAGGCGGGCTTTGAGGGGCTACGGACCGACCGGTTTTGACTGCTTTAAATGGGTGTGCTAAACATATTAGTAACTAATAAGGTTTTGGTTTTGGTTCTGTTTTGGCAAATATATATTACTGCCTTCGATTGGGGCTCGCTTCAACTTTTCTTTTTTTTTTAATGATTTCAAATTTATCATTTAAATAAAATTTTATTTTTTTAAAATAACTTAAGTAATAGGGAGTTACTATTCACCGCCTCCTTTTTCCTAGTCACCGCCCCCTAAATGGCTATAAAAAGACGTTTTTGCCCTTACGATATTTAAATTAATTTAAAAAGAAAAAACTAACTAAATATATAATTTCGGTACGAAATACTGAAAACTACATACACAAATAAATTCGAACGATCGATCGATACGAAAAAAAAAAGAGATTTTGATTTAAAATTTTAGGACCGATCGATCGATATTTTCGGACCGATCGACCGATTTTAGGACCGATCGATCGATATTGTCGTAAAAATCATTCGTACGTAGATGAATTAGCGAACACGGATCGAAATAGTTTGAAAAAGTCCCGACCGAACAAAAATTTCGGCCGCACGGCCGAACAAGAATTTAGGCCACCACATGTGACAGCCGAAATTGTGTTTCGGCCGTGCCTTGTGGCGGCCGAAATTACTGTTCGGCCGTACCAAGTGCCGGCCGAAATATTTGTTCGGTCGGGACTTTTTTCAAACTATTTCGATCCGTGTTCGCTAATTCATCTACGTACGAATGATTTTTACGACAATATCGATCGATCGGTCCTAAAATGTTAAATCAAAATTTTTTTTTCCGTATCGATCGATCGTTTGAATTTATTTGTGTATGTAGTTTTCAGTATTTCGTACCGAAATTATATATTTAGTTAGTTTTTTCTTTTTAAATTAATTTAAATATCATAAGGGCAAAAACGTCTTTTTAAAACCCTTTAGGGGGCGGTGACTAGGAAAAAGGGGCGGTGAATAGCAATCCAGAATTAATAATATGATAAAAAATCAAAATATAAAATTATTTGATATATTTGCATTGGGTGTACTAACATATTAGTAACTATAATAAGGTTTTGGTTTTGTTTTGGCAATATACATTACCGCCTTCGATTGGGGGTTGCTTCAACTTCTCTTTTTTTCTGTGTTTCTCATTTAAACAAGTAGGAACCAACATCGTAACCGAATTAAAAAGAGGGCCGAAATCTTGAGTCAGATTCACACCTCCTAAAATGTGCTCCTCGGATTCCTACTCCTCCGATTCGGATTCTTCAACCCCCAAGTGCCGCCGCGAATCGAACCCGCAGCTATCCTCTTCGATCTTCCAATCCTACCCAGAAAAGGATTCAGAATCCCTCGCCAAGATCCAATCTTTCCTCACGCTCTCATCCTCCAACGCCTTATCATGCCTCATCTGCCTCGAACGCATCAAACACTCCCATCCAACTTGGCAGTGCTCGTCAAGATGCTTCGCCATATTCCACTTGCACTGCATCCAATCATGGGCGCAGCAATCGATCGCTTCCTCCCAGACACGCGCCCTCACGCGCTCTCCAGTTCCCGTGGACGATAAATCCCTCCTCTGGCCTTGCCCCAAATGCAGAATCGATTACCCCAAAACGTCGATTCCAAAAAGTTACTTCTGTTTCTGCGGCAAGGTTCAGGACCCAGCTTATGATCCGTGGGTTCTGCCCCATTCCTGCGGTGAAATATGTGGCAAATCGTTGAAGTACGACTGTGGGCATTCTTGTCTTTTGCTGTGCCATCCTGGGCAGTGCCCCGCGTGCCCTAAGATGGTCAATTGCAGGTGTTTCTGTGGGAAGGTTAATGACGTGAGGAGGTGTGGGTTTAAGGATTTCTCTTGCAGTAATTCTTGTGGGGAAGTGTTGGAATGTGGGGTTCATAAGTGCAGCGATAAGTGCCACGATGGGTTTTGCTCTCCTTGTCGGATTAAAGGGTCGTTTACTTGTCGGTGTGGGAAGGTGAAGATGGAAAGAGAGTGCTGTGAGAGGGAATTCAGATGCGAGAATGAGTGTGGTAAGAAATTGGGCTGTGGAAGGCACTTCTGCGGCAGAGGTTGTCACGAGGGCGAGTGTGGGGATTGTCCCATGCAAGGTAAGAGGACTTGCCCGTGTGGTAAGAAAGCTTACGAAGGGATGGCGTGCGATGTTGAGGCGCCCCTTTGTGGAGGATCGTGCAATAAAGTGCTGAGCTGTGGGTTTCATAGGTGTCCCGATAGGTGTCATCGTGGAGATTGCGTTGAGACTTGTAGGACAGTTGTGACCAAGTCTTGTAGGTGTGGGAGCTTTAAGAAGCAGGTTGGAGATTTTCTCTTTTCGTACATGATATTTGATTTTTCTGGTTTGTATTTTGATCGTACGCGATGTGAGTTTGAAATAGGTGCCTTGCCATCAAGAGTTGACTTGTGAGAGGAGGTGCCTGACATTGAGGGATTGTGGACGTCATGCTTGTAAGCGTCGATGTTGCGATGGGGATTGCCCGCCTTGTTCTGAGGTAGTTTGTAATGATACTCTTTTGTTTTTGTGTATGTAGAGTTTATTTTACTGTCGTGTGACTCATGGATTGCAGATTTGTGATAAGAGGCTCCGTTGTAGGAACCACAAGTGTGCAGCTCCTTGTCATAGGTATACATGCTATGCTCAATTGCTCATGTGTTTTTCAATTATGGGTTCCTTGGTGAATATACGATAATGGTCTCACAATATCTTTATAGAAATTATTTGAAATACTGAAGATCAAAACTCCGTTAAAGTGGTCTAGCTTTTGTATGTAGAGGTGCTTGTGCTCCTTGCCCTCTGATGGTGAGAATATCTTGTGCCTGTGGCGAGACACATATTGAGGTCAGCGACAACTAAACGTACTTAAAACTTCTTACACTGCTCTCCATTTCAAAGATGTCGAGAATGTATTGTACGTCTCATCAGGTTCCTTGCGGAGCAGAAACTGAACAAAAACCTCCCAAGTGTTCAAAACAGTGTCGAATAGCTCCTCTTTGCAGGCATCGGTCTAATCGCAAGGTGTCCCTTATGATAGATAGCACTTTTGTATGTTATGATCGTTGATCATATATCTAAAAATGCTTGTGCGTTTTTCCAGCCACACAGGTGCCATTACGGTGCATGCCCTCCGTGTCGTTTGGTTTGCGACGAACAATACCAATGCGGCCATAGATGCAAACTAAGGTTTTCATTCATGTTTTCTTTATCTTTCTGGGCTTAATCAATGACGTCAAAAACATTTTTTATGAGATTTTGTTCGTAATAGGTGCCATGGACCTAAACCACCTCCACTCCCAGAATATTCATTGAAGCCGAAAAAGAAGAAACAAAGCCATCTTATCGAAGCAACGCCAGGTTCTTCATGTCCTCCATGCCCAGAAATTGTCGTAAGGTCTTGCGTCGGTCAGCACATTGGAGCAGAGAAGATGGTTCGTCTTCTTCACTCTTAATAATTCGCTTTTCGCAACAATGCCATATCGTTTTCTGATTCACTTTCTTTTTTTTTTTCTTTTCAGATGGTTTGCTCTAACAGAGCAGAGTTTTCTTGCGATAATTTGTGTGGGAATCCTCTGTCATGTGGCAACCATTACTGTACTTACGCATGCCATCCCTTGAACGATAGAACGGGCTATTCTTGCGAACAGTGCACTCTTCCTTGTGATAAGGTAATGAACTCATTGTCAACAGAATACATTATTAGCTGGGCTGTAATCGCTCAAAGAAAAAATTTCGTTCTATTCCTCGTAGAAGAGAGATCGTGTGTGCCCTCATCCATGTCCCAAGCGATGCCACCCCGAAGATTGCCCGCCTTGCAAAGCTCTGATCAAGCGCTCGTGTCATTGCGGGTCAATGGTTCATGTTTTCGAGTGTAATAAATTTAACTCCATGTCAGAGAAGGATCAAGCCACCGTTCGTTCGTGTAAAGGGCCTTGTCATAGGTAATTAAAATTTCCACTGATTACTCCTTAGTACCTTTCCATGTTTTAGTTACCTCCAATTCAATGAGTGACAAGAGAGTTTTTCGGGATTTGCAGAAAGTTGCCGAATTGCCCACATCTATGCCCAGAGACCTGCCATCCTGGCCCATGTCCACAGCCCGAGAAATGTTCGAAGAAGGTGAGGAAAAGGCTGTTCATTTATTCGATATGGTATTATAATTCATCATTTTCGATCTCTTACTCTTTATTTATGGGTTTTGAAAGGTGAGTGCTCGGTGCCAATGCCAAGCCATAAAGAAGGAATGGCTCTGCTACGAAGTGCAAGAAGCATATCACAGTATGGCCCGTGATCCAAGGGACATCTCTAAGAATCAATACGGCTTAGGGCTTATTCCTTGCGATATTAATTGCAAGAGAGAAGTAAAAGTCCCAGAAACGGAGCTACATTCTCGCCAAACGAAGCCTCGAGAGGTAAGAGCTTAAAAAAGCTGACTTATAACTGATCGAATATCTTACACTTGCGTCTGTTCTTTGTAAGGTAAAGGAGAATGATGATAGGGCTGCGAATGTAACGAAGCGTAGAAAACGAAGGCAAAGGGTGAACGAAGATAGGACTGTAACGCCTTTGCAGGTTTGATTTGCATTCGTCTGTGTTATTAATCTGTTTTTTCTTATATGATTCTGTTTTTCAATTGCAGAAAATTGTTGCTGTGACTCGACGGTTTCTTCTGTTTCTTGTTATTGCCTTTGTAATCGCTGCATCTCTGTACTATGGCTACAAAGGTCTCATGTGGCTTTCTGATTTGATGAATGAGAACGACGCTCGGCAAAGGAGAAAAAGAGGCTACCCGAGAATCTAGTCCAAGTAGTTCTTTTATTTAAAGCATTTATATAGTCGAATGAAAGATTTATTTATTCAGATAATCTATTAAGTTTTTTGTGAGGACGCGGGATAGTTTTACTCTGTTGTATTTGTATGTGAAATATTTTATGTAACATCAGTTACATCCCTGCATATATTTCTACTCTACGCCTCACCTCAAGTTTCATTATATGCTTATAATTTTAGTTACAAAAACAACGAATTCCAACCAACTGTCCCACTTCGTTTCCTACAATCTCAGTAATGTTTTGATGTTCGTATGAAATTCAAGTCATTCCTATAATCAGAAATCTTATTTGGCCGCTGGTTATTTGCTTTCTTTTCCACGCCGTGAAGAGAATAAAACATATGTATAAAGATCTGTATGAGAGGCGTTGGTTTTGTGAAAAATAGTGAGCGAAGAAAATAAATGGATTGTTATCATCGTTCTCCATTTTATTGGAAAGATTTTTACAGCCATTAATCTCCTATATAGTATGTGAAGAAAGCAGCCAAACGTGCTGCAGCGCTTCTCTTGCACTTAATCGTCTCCCGGGATTAATCTCAAGCAACCGCTTCAAGAAATCAACGAACATCAAATCCTCACAAACTCGAAGAAGGTTCTGCTCTAACGTACCGATCTCCTCTCCGTCGACAACAATATACTCCAACTCGCCCGTCTCCTTCATTCCAACAAATGTATCACACTAATTAGTTTGCCCAAAAAGACAACGGCTTTTTTCCATCACGCCGAACCCCTGGCATGCATATATATATATATATATATATATATATATATAGCTCGCCTTATGTGAGCACCAGCGCATCTATTATGTGGTGTTGATTGGACATCAACATGCCATATCTACATAATCGCTGATGTGACATTGATCGACACATTTTATGTTGCATTTATATGTTGATGAGACACCAATAAATGTCAATGTAATAGGTGCTCGCTCACATAAGGTGAACATCATAAGATTTATATATATTATATGATACCTCGTTTATTTGATAGAGGTCAAATTCGTCGGTATAATATTTGTGTGTTTCTCGCCCGTCTTGCAACATTTCCGCCTCGATTGGACAAAGCAACGCCGACATGCGCGCTAGAGTCATGGCCATTGGTTCGTCCGGGAAGAGAACCTAATCGAATCAACGTAAGTTGCATGCATGCAATTAAGATGTGCAGAGTTCTATTTTCTAATTTTTTTATACAAACCTCTCCACAACATAGCTCGGTCAAAACGGCGCCAAGTGACCACAAGTCGATCTTACCTTCGTAAGGGAGCCCTAAAATAACCTCGGGCGCTCTGTAAGAACGAGATTGGACGTACGCAGTACACAAGTTGCTCTCATCGAGAACATAGCTGCTGCCCAAATCGATGATCTTCACTTCGCATCTTTCGTAGTCTTTTATCACAATGTTTTCAGGGTTTAGATTGCAATGTACGATTCCCAGTTCGTGAAGATGCGATAACGCTTCCAGACACTGTCGCGCTATAACCTATCATATTAAGGCGTATTATGGGTCGTTAGTTTTTTGTGTGAAAATTACTTACTATTTAATTCTGGCTTAGTTATTTTTTTGGTCATGTATGTCTTGGGTTTTTGGTGCTATTAGGACACCTAAGTTAAACAATTGTAATTGTTCAACAGTAAGTTTCCGAATTTGAGAACGGTTACCTAAACTGATATTGCAGTTTTAAGACAGTTTCAAAATTAAAACAATACACACCTAAATTAAGGTTGCAATTTTTTAAGATCATAAGTTTCAAAATTAATGCAATTTGAGGACGGTTAATGCTATAATTTTGAAACTTACAATTCTCAAATCGCTTTAAGTTTGAAACTTACTGTTGTAAAATTGCTTCAATTTTGAAACTCAATTTTATAAAACTACAAATTTTATCGTCAAACTGCTTCAATTTTAAAAATTATTTTCATCAGATCCCTAAAATCGTACCTCTTTAATTTAGATGTACTTCAAATGTCGCTCCCCAAATATACAGGACTAAAAAAGTAATTAAGCCTTTAACTAACGATTTCTTACCCGCAGTCTATAAGATGTAAAGTACGTCTCCCCGCAAGAATCTCGGTTGAACTTCTGAAAGTCGTACAAGTTCGCTCCTAAGAGCTCCGTCACGATAAAAAGATGTTCCCTATAGTAGAAATAATCGTACAGTCGAACGATATGGTGCTCGTCGAAAGGGTCATATTTGTTAGCAAGCTTGAGGAATTTGATCTCGTCTAAGCTCCGATCAAACAAGTCCTTGTCGTTCTTTACGATCTTCAAGCATACGTCGATTCCCGAGTATAAGTCGCGCGCTTGGACGACTATGCTGAAGGCAGACGACCCAATGAACTCCATTGCGTAGTATCGACCCGCAATGGTGCTGTGGAGAACGTTCGGGAACTCCTTGCTCTCTTCGAATCCCGTCCTATATATCATGTTCATAACAATGTCTTAGAATCAATCATCACATAAAAAATATATATCTCTATTTAAAAGAAAAAAATTGGATTACTTGCAAACCTATTCTTCCCATGTATGACTCTCAGCTCAAATGTTTCGTAATCCTCGTCCGAGATATGAGCTGATCGCTCTTCGTCTGTCACGGAAGTAACACATTCTTCGTTACGATTACTTTCTTTGTCGCAACGTAGCTCGATCGTTGATCTTGGATTCTCAAAGTTGTTATCTTGCTTGTGAAAACGACACGGTTTGTTCTCATAGTTATTATTACGTTCTTCTTCGGGGGAAAGATCTCCGTACTCGACTGGATTATCTTCGAAGGGCAGCTCTTCTCCATTGTGTTCTTCGGACATTACGTACTTATCTTCTGCCGTAAGATCACAATCTGTAATATCTTCATCATCATAATCGAGATCGGAGTATTCATGTTCATCCCTCGCAGTGCCGAACTGAGATAATATATCAGATGAAGAAGAAGATAGAGAAACCGTCTTCTTTGGGTCGTTGATAGAAGAAACTTTTGTAAAACCTGGGATTTAATATCGAATATAAGGACTTAAACCATATAGATTATATAACATATATATAAACGGATAACCGTACCATTAGAAGAAACCAAGCTCAAGAACTCATCTTCATCATTAGATGAAACCTCATCATCACAGCATGATGAGTTCAATCTTGATTGTTGGACGACAATATCTCCCATCAGAGCTAACTCACACTCTGACAAACCGATCTTTCTCAAGAACTCAAACACAGTCTCAAGTTCAATTCCTGCCATCATACGAGAAAATATTATGCCAAGTGGGATCGATTATCCTAAAGTTATTACATGAAGAACCATGTCAATATGAATATAATAATAGTACAGAGAGAATGCATTAATAAAAGAAGTAGTACTAACGAACGGTGAGTTCATGGGATTAGAGTGGTACTAAAAAGTAAAAGGAAAGGACATATCAACATGAGTTGTCTACTGCATATATATATATACATATATGTGTATATATGTATATATATGCACACACTCATTCAAATACGAATGGCGTGAACGTATTTATAATGTTTACAAATAAATGCATCCATTTGGCGGAATACCAGTTTGAGCTGAGTACTTCGGTTCAATATGCCGTTGTGGTTGTCTTTATATTCTTTTGGCTTTTTTCTTCTTCTTTTTTCCCCCTTTTTCTTCTTTTTTTTTTCTGCACGACACTAGGTTTCGACGACAAGTTTTGGACTTTTCTTTCTAAATAGATTATTTAAAAAGTGTTGGTTTTTAGCCTAAGACGATTTATCTTCGAACATAAGAATGAGAGGGGGACCCCTTACATATCACATGTTCTGTTCAAATTTTAAAAAATACTTTTGAAGTGGTTGCAACTTCTCTGAATTAACCAGACAAGTAGCGGAACTATTTTCATCCTTTATGAAATTGTTAAGGTCAGCTAATTAAAATCATATATCTCTCGCTATTGCAATAACAAAACTACTTTTTCTTGAGAAATATAAATGGCTATCACGATGCCCCACCTCCCACAAACACTACTACAATAATGATAATCCAACGTATATATATGAGATATTAATGTACCCAACATTGCCAACCAATATTTCAGATCACTTTTTACGGCCTTTTCATGATATCCATGGAATTAGAGCAGGCAAAATAGCCCGCGGCCCGCGGGCCGGGCTGAGATTTTTCAGGCCCGCCCTCACGCTAGCCCGCGCGGGCCACGGGCTTTGACGGCGGGGCGGGCTAGACCGCGGGCTGGCCCGCCAACAATAAAAATGTATATTAATTAATAAATATATATATTTATATATAAATTATATAATTATTTATATTTTTTGGTAAGATTTATAATTTATAAAATTAAGAAATAAATTAATTAATATTTTCTGAAGTTGAAATAGATTAAATATATTATTTTTATTAATTTTTTTATTTTCAAGTTTTATTTTTATTTTTTTAAATAATGCGGGCTAAGCCCGCCAGGCCCGCGGCCCGCCAGTTGGCGGGTGCGCCCCGCCCGGTCAATGGGCAGGCTTTGGCAGGCTACGGGCCTAGCGGGCTTATCCCGCATAAATTTAACAAAATAAAAATAAAACTAATAGTTACCTTCTTGTGGGATTTGTGTTTGTATCAATTTTCTAACGAAGAAAATTATTATGTCGAAATATTTTATCTGTGTCATGTCCCGGCCGGAACCCACCACCGAGAAGCGCGACCAGCGACCATCTTGCTCAATCGGATCTGAGCTTGAGCTGGAAGCAGCCTAGTGACTCGCGCGCGGGAGTTTCTTCCTATTTTGGATTGCTGGAAATTTCAAAGTAGTCCGGTAATTTAGTATTTTGCATATTATACCCCTAAATACCTTTTGTTGCAAATTGGCCCCTTCAAGTGTCATTTTCGGTTGGATAGTGGGAGAGCCTCACAACTCTCAGAACTCATGCAGCAACCATGGCAAGTCATTAGGACCAATCAGAATATTTGCTTTTACTTTATTTTTATTAGTTACGTAAGGGGAACAAACATATGTACACAACTTTTGGCTACTTTACGTTTAACGAATGAAGTTTCTAAAATCTATTCTCTTTCTTCCTACTCTTCATCTTCAACCTTCTTTCTTCTTCTCAGATGTTAACCCCCAGGGGCGGACCGAGCTCCGAATGGCTGTGGGGGTCAAAAATATTTTAGCCCAGCCCAGTTTACTCAAGCCCATATCATTATATCTAAAAATAGGAAAAAAATGCATAGAGAAGAGTCGAACCCAGGTCATCTACATATGACAATTTTACAGCAGGTCACATAACCACTAGACTAGAAGCAATTCTAAAAAATTATAACGTGTATATTATACTTAGTACAGATATGACCGGGGGGTCAATGGACCCCCCGAACCCATACGTGGGTCCGCCCCTGTTAAACCCCCACTCTCCTGTATCCAAGTTTATAATCCTAAGGTAATGATCAGTTTCTAACTCAAATTTCCCCAACATTCACAACATAAATACTGTTACATCGATTGTTATTATAGTGGTATCAGAGCAGCCCTTCCTCAGCCTGTGTTCGAAGAAACATGGCAGAGAACACGAGGATGAAGGAGTTGCTGGAAAACCAGCGGAAGCTGGAAACATTCTACACTGAAGAAAAGGCATAAAGACAACAAGCGGAGTCTAAAGTGGCTAATTAGTTGGCAGCCTTATCAGTGAACCAATCAGAGAACCAAGCGGCAATAGAGAACCTAAAATCAACCATTGAAGAGCTCAAGAGTACTGTGATGAGCCAGGGGAGCAGCAAGAAACTATTCCTACAGCAACTCTAACATGATGAGCTCAAAGTTTCAGATGCTTAATGAACCCCCCTTACTACCCACACCATCCCCTATGTTCTCATAATCAAATAATGATATCCCCAACCTTTCCCCTAACCAGCGAGACATGGGTTCATCCTCACAGAATACACAACCTCCTTCAATTGGGTACCTCCCCAAGATAGAATTCCCAATCTTCAATGGCCAAGAACCAAGAGCATGGATTATAAGCTGTAATAGATACTTTCAGATCGTATCTAACCTCACGGCTGCCCAGAAAGTACTAATGGCCTCCGTGCATTTCGAAGGAAAAGCAAAGCTGTGGCTTCAAGGGGCTTTCGAAGGGAATGAACTTCCAGATTGGGATCATTTTCCCAACCTTATACTGGAGTGGTTTGAGTCTACAGTCCCTAGTATGATGATTGGGGAATTTAACAAGCTACAACAGACTTCTACAGTGGAAATAGACCTTGAAAGGTTTGAAGAACTCAAATCACATATGAAGCTGTTCAATAAGGATCTTGATGAAAACTATTTTATGGCTAGCTTTATCAGCGGCCTAAGGGATGAAATCAAAGGCCATGTTCTAAGTATGAATCCCCAAAACCTATGTCAAGCTATAGCCCTAGCCAAAAGACAAGAACTAACCATTGAAGCCATTATGAAAAGGTTGTCCCCAAATCACGAAACTGCCATACCACCCAAGCCTCCATACAAAAGCCCAAACTCAAATACCCTATATAGTACTAGACCACCACCTAGGACCCAAACCAATGCAGATATTCCCAAGGAGGCTCCTAACAGCAGCTGAGATGAGGGCTAGGAGAGAAAAAAATCTTTGCTACAATTGTTATGAGGTCTATGTTAGCGGTCACAGATGCAAAAACAGGCAGCTCTACCTCATTATGACTGAGAAGAGGAGTCTAATTTGCAGGTAGAACATGAGGAATCCGAGCACTTAAGTGCTGGGGATAATCTAGGTGACATGACCATATCATTGAATGCATTGTCGGGTAACGCGGACCTAAATACCTTCAGGATCAGAGGGTCCGTGATTAACAAGTCCATACAAATCCTCATTGATAGTGGGAGTACACAGTTTTTTAGATGAATTTTCAGCACAAAAACTAGGATGCATTCAGAGCATACTTCACCAATGTGGGTCAGCGGATGGGAGAAAGATGATTAGTAAAATCATCTGCCCCAAGTTTACCATTGAGGTACAAAAACACGGGTTCTCCATCCCTATAAGGGTAATTAATTTAGGAGGGTGTGAGATGGTACTAGGCGGGGATTGGTTAAGGGAAGTAAGTACTGTTAAATTTGACTACAAGAGGATGATCATCACCATCACTTGTGGTTCAAATGGGGTAGCTATAAAATCTATCACTTAGAGACCTAAACTACAGCTTATTTCTGCAAATAGCATGAATAAGTTGATGAATTCAGAGGCCTATGGGTTCATTGGCAAGCTGAATCCGTGGCAAGCTGAACTCGATTTGCATAAACCCTGAAACAATTCAAGAGAGTCATCCTGAGGTTGTTGAAGTACTAAATCAATACCAAGACATTTCTGAGGAGCCACTTACCTTGCCACCTAAGAGAACCATTGAGCGCCAGATTCTTCTCCTTCCCCACGTCACTCCAAGAAAACAACCGCCATATAGGTGTAGCCATGCACAGAAAAATGAGATTGAGCAGCTAGTAAAAGAAATGCTGGAAAAATGAATCATTAGGCACAATCAAAGCCCATTCTCCTCCCATGTTATACTAGTTAAAAAGGAAGATGGTGGATGGAGGCTTTGTATAGATTACAGATACCTCAATTCGCTCACCATCAAACATAAATTCCCAATTCCAGTCATTAATGAACTCCTAGACGGGTTACATGGAGCTTCGTTTTTTTCAAAGGTCGATCTTAGGTCATGGTATTTTTAAATAAGGATGAGAGATGAGCACATTCCCTACACTAGTTTCAACACTCATCAAGGTCATTATGAGTTCATGTCATGCCATTTGGGTTGTGCAATGCACCATCAACTTCTCAATCACTCATGAATCAAATTTTTGAAGAGCATTTAAGAAAATTCATTATTGTTTTGTTTGATGACATACTCATTTACAACAAATCATTAAAAGAGCATATCATGCATATACACATTGTTTTCAAACTAAGGTCCCATCAGCTGTATGCAAAAATGAGCAAATGCAGTTTTGGAAAAAGAGTGATAGAGTATCTAGGGCATATTATTTCATCAATAGGGGTTTCTACAGACCCTGAAAAAGTTGCATGCATGGTTAATTGGCCAAGTCCTAAGAATGTAAAGGCCTTGAGAGGATTTCTAGGCCTAACCGGTTATCATAGGAAGTTTGTCAAACACTATGGAATCATTAGTAGACCTCTAACGCAGCTGTTAAAGAATAAAGCACATGGGGGAATGAAGCAGAAGAAGCTTTTGAAACCCTTCAAAAAGCCACGACTACAACCCCTGTCCTAGCCTTACCAGATTTTTCTTTGCCTTGCACCATTGAAACTGATGCTTCAGGGACTGTATTGGAGCTGTCCTCATGCAAAAGGGAAGGCCAATTTCCTTCCCCAGCAAGTCTCTCAGCTTCAAGAATCAAGGCTTATCTGTGTATGAAAAGGAGTTATTAGCTTTGATACACGCAGTCACCAAATGGAAGCATTATTTACAAGGAAATCATTTCATTATCAAAACTGACCAACAAAGCTTGAAGTATCTTTTGGAGCAGAAAATTGAAGGAATATTGGTGCAGAAGTGGATAACCAAGCTCTTGGGGTTTAGACTTTGAGGTGCATTACAAAAAGAGGAAAGAGAACAAAGTGGTTGATGCTCTTTCTAGATTAAAACAAGAACCAGCCCAAGAATGCACAACTATCTCACTAGCTGTCCCAGATTGGCTGCAAGAAGTGGAGCTGAGCTATCAAGATGACACATTTTTCAGTCCTATAATACAAAGCAAGGTTTTGGACACAATCTCCTGCCCTTAGTACTCTTATCAAGCAGGAATACTAAAGAATGAAACCAGAATTTGTGTTGGAAATCACCGGGATTTGAGACAGAAAATCATCACCCACTTGCACCACTCGGTGCTAGGAGGACATTCAAGGATACAAGGGACTTTCTACATAGTTAAGAGCCTATTTAATTGGCCAGGTCTGAAGTCTAAAATCACGAGTGAGGGAGTGTGACACCTGCCAAAGAACTAAACATGAATGCTGTTATTCCCCAGGTTTGCTTCAACCTTACGTATTCCTAACCTTGCTTGGAGTGATATATCTATGGATTTCATAGAGGGTTTTGTTGGGTTACCCGGTGTCTCCCGGAGATGCCACGTCCCCGGGTATGATGCGGAACAAAAATTTTCCGGGTTCCCTGATTGCTCTCGTTGCTTGGATCAGAATATTAACACATAGACATGTAATAGGGCGGGTCAAACCCGTAGAGAATTACCAGTTGAAGCGAGTGGCAGCTCCTCGTCCTTTTCTTCAAGACTTCGTCGATGGTGGTGGATGGCACTAGATCGTCACGCCGACCTCGTAGTGTACCACGGAATCAGTTCTCTAAAGATGGCTAGAGAGAACCGAGCCGTCGCGTGGGAGAAAAGTGTGTGCATTCTGTGTGTGTTTTGTGCCTTTTGTTGAAAATCACTTCTTTTCTCTACCTATGGAGCACGAAATTTAGCCTGTTTAGAGGCTTGGATTTCGATTTCTAAGTCCTTGAAGTGTGAGATCTTTGCCAAATCTTACTCTCTTTTGAATTGCAAATCCAAACTTAAGGAAACCTGCTATTATTAGAAAACTAACTTAAATACCAAGTCAAACTAAGTATATTTAAATATGGTATAGAATTCGAAACTTAATCCCAGATTAATTTCGAAATTTAAATAAATAATATTCCAAATATTTTATTCCATATTTATTTATATCAAATATGCAAATTTCAAAAAATACCCTCAAAGGCATATTTCGAAATTACCTTAAGGTGAAATCCAATTTTATCCTCAAGCCCATTAAGCACTGCCAAAGTCTTAAAGTTAGTTTCATAAGAAGTACAACTTCGATCCAATAAATGGCCCGAGGCCTATTAAGGCGTGGCCCAACGGCCCAAGGCCCGTTAAGGCCCAAAACACTTTCTCTCCTTAGTACACGTTGATGATCCTTTTTAAGCCAGACTCTATAGGTCTGACTCAATCGACAAGGGAGGAATCCAAGAGTCCGGTAGTTACCTAGCCAATCCCGCAGTACCGGACCGTAACTCGATTCGAGTGCGAATTTCGACCCAGTCTTTATTCCACAACCTCACTATAGATAACAGTGCTACGTATAAAACCTTCAGCTATGTCCCAATCAAGTGAGAGCCATGATCTTTGTCAAACTCACTAAACTCGATTCTAAGATAAAACGGAGACGAGGCAAATTACCAAACTACCCTCCATGTCTCACATGAGTTAGTTCAATACCTTTGCCAAGGATTTCGTAATTTCACGTCGCCGTCCTCGTAGGACACTTATCTCGGCGGTCTAAGCCCGGCAATCACAAATCATCATCAAGACCGCATCTGGCCCGCTGACCCATGCAACAGCAAATAGGGTCGAGGGGAACCAGTGACAGTCGAGACTTCGAAGTCAACTCCGTCAAAGCCCCTTTCGGTCTAAGGTTCACGTAGACTACTATAGTGTTGTCGTCGGTCATTGACACTCCTTGAGTAATAAGCCATGTTCGACCGTACAACCCGTGAGTCAGTGTCCATGAAACGATTCAATCCCTTTCGTATCACAAGTCATGACCTCCAAGCAGGATTCGGCACACGATAGGTCATCGACAAATAAACCGTGATCGGTTATGCAGCACACAACTGGTGCCTCAGGCTTACGGACTTTTAATGTTCGAGGTTAAGAGTCCACTGGTGCATTCCTCTCTCGTGCCCATCGAGAACAGTGACTCAACTCGACACATTTGGATTTGTTCATTTATTGCTTTACTGGATGCTAAGTAAAGAACTCTTATATCCAATAAACGAACAATGCCTTTCATTAAACACACGAAAATATCTTATTACACAAAAGGTCGAATGATAAATAATCTAATGTCCTATACAATCTAATCCTCGTATAGCATTCGAAGGCATATTCATAACAATCTCCCACTTGCACTCAATGCCATGCGCTGCAGTATCTAATACCCATCTTTTCGAGATGTCTAGCCAGCACTGCCTGTGATAGAGGCTTGGTGAACGGGCCGGCCACGTTTTCCGCGGTCACAATCTTCTGCACGGCTATGTAGCCATTCTCAACGAATCCACGTAACACATGGTACATTCTTTCTATATGTTTGGACCTGCTGTGAGATTCGGTTCTTTCGCCTGAGCAATAGCGCCAGTATTGTCACACCACAATGGCAATGGCCTATCTGCTACAGAAACGACGCCAAGTTCTTCCAAGAACTTTTTCATCCAAACACTTTCCTTAGCTACCTCAAAGGCGCTATATACTCTGCTTCTCAGGTGGAATCTGTAGTAGTGCTCTGTTTGGAACTTTTCCAAGACACTGCTCCACCGTTGAGCGTAAAGACGAATCCTGAAGTGGATTTTCGTTCATCCACGTCAGACTGGAAATCCAAATCCGTATACCCTTCCACTTCCAATTCTCCATTACCATAGACCAACATCATATCCTTAGTCCGGTTGAGGTACTTGAGGATAGTCTTGACTGCTGTCCAATATTCCTTACCAGGGTCAGCCTGAAACCGACTGACTACGCTCACAGTGTACGCCAAGTCAGGTCGCGTGCAAAGCATCGCGTACATCAAGCTACCCACTGCGGATGCATAGGGAATTCCATTCATCTCTTTCCGCTCCAACTCACTTTGAGGGCTCATAGCCTTGGAAAGGTGAATCCCATGTCGCATAGGCAGGAACCCTTTCTTAGAGTTGTCTATATTATATCGCTTCAGGACCTTCTCTAAGTAAAGGGCCTGGGAGAGTTCTAACATACGATTCGCTCGATCTCTATAAAGGCAAATACCCAAGATGTAGGTAGCTTCTCCCAAGTCTTTCATGGAGAATTCGGTCGAAAGCCACGCTTTCACCATCGAGAGCATTCCAATATTGTTTCCTATCAAAAGGATGTCGTCCACGTACAATACGAGGAAAGATATTTTGCTCCCATTGCTTTTCTTGTAGACGCAAGGTTCGTCTTTGTTCTTCGAGAATTCGTTGCCTTTGACCACTTCATCGAACCGAAGATTCAAGCTTCTGGAGGCTTGTTTAAGTCCATAAATGGACTTGTTCAATTTGCACACCTTATGAGCATCTCCTTGCGATGTAAAACCCTTGGGCTGCTCCATATATATTTCCTCCTTGAGGTATCCATTAGGAAAGCAGTTTTCACATCCATCTGCCAGATCTCATAGTCATAGTGCGCAGCTATCGCATGCAATGTTCGCAAGCAATGCTCTCTTTTTGACTGTACCCTTTCGCCACAAGCCTAGCTTTGTATGTATCAACCAATCAGTCAGATCCAATCTTTCTCTTGTAGATCCACTTACACCCAATGGGTCTAAAACCATCTGGGAGGTCTACTAGAGTCCACACTTGGTTTTCGTGCATAGAATCCATTTCGGCTTGCATAGCTATAAGCCATTTTTCCGAATCTCTATCCCTGATTGCCTGGTCATAGGTAGTGGGATCGTCTCCGACGTTCCTTTCCATCGCAGCAACCTCGTGGTCGATGTGGACCATCCCGTATCTCTCAGGCAAGCGAGATACTCTACCCGACCTGCGCAATTCAAGTTGCGTCTCGGACTGCTCTACGGTGTCATCTGACATTGGAGTCTGTGAAAGCGCTTCTGACGACTCTCCAAGAGTTACTTCGCGACCCGCTTCACCTTCTCGAACGAACTCTTCTTCGAGAAAGTGAGCCTGAAGGGCTACAACGATTCTCTGATCGTCGTGGAAGTAAAATTGGTATCCCATGGAATCCTCAGGATACCCGACAAAACGTCATTTCACAGCCTTTAATTTCAGTTTATCTGTCTTGAGCTTTTTCACGAATGCGGGGCAACCCCAAACTCTAATGTGATTCAAGCTCGGTCTTCGTCCTGTCCATATCTGATACGGAATACGATCGACAGACTTTGTAGGACATCTATTCAGAATGTGTGCCACTGTCAACATGGCATGACCCCACAATGATATGGGCAGGTCTGTATAGCTCAGCATAGATCGAACATTATCCAACAGAGTTCGATTTCTGTGTTCGGACATACCGTTCAACTGTGGTGTTCCGGACGGTGTCATCTGTGAAATGATCTTTTTCTCTTTCAAGAACTCGTCAAACTCGAGGCTCATGTACTCGCCGCCTCGATCTGATCGAACGGCTTTGATGCTATTTTCGGTCTGATTTTCCACCAAAGCCTTGTACTCTTTGAACCATTCAAAAGTATCAGACTTGTACTTCATGAGATACACCTTGCCGAAGCGAGAGTGATCATCAGTGAAGGTAACGAAATAGTGGAAGTTACCGCGAGCAGCTACCACGAACGGTCCGAAAACATCCGTGTGGATCAAACCGAGAAGTTCTGCGGCTCTCGCAAAAGTCCCTGTGAAGGGTGACTTGGTCATCTTTCCAAGGATACAAGATTCGCAAGTCGGATAGGGATCAGACCCAAGCGGCTTTATAATGCCGATTTTCTCCAACTCGAGAATCTTCTCGAAGATGCCACAACAGTCTCGAGTTCGACTCAAATTTTCATTTGTTGGTGAATGTATTCATAGTTTTTGTTTTATCTTCGGCGTTTAGATAATATAATCCATTCAGTAAACTTTCACTTCCGACGCAATTATTTCCAAAATGAATATTGCATATATTATTACTAAAATGGAACTCGTAACCGTTTCCGCTCAAAACGGGAATAGAAACAATATCCTTAAGCCCCTTGGGCAAAACTAAACAATCGAAAAGCAGTAAACTATGTCTAGTAGATAAAACGAGAGTTCTTGATCCAATGTGGGTCGCTGGTACACTATGTCCGCTTCCTACGTTGATCATGATCTCTCGATCCGCTAGCTTCCTACTTCATTCCAGACCCTGGTTCGAAACACAGATGTGAGCACTAGCTTCCGAGTCTAAGATCCACGAAGCGGAATATACTGTCATAGAACAATTAGTTTCTAAAACGTAAAGTTCTTTACCTGAGGCGGCTAGCTTTGGGCAATCGCGCTTCCAATGGCCAAGCTCATTGCAGTGAAGGCATTTGTCCGTCGGCTTGGCGCCTTTGAACACGTTCTTCTTGGCCTTGCCTTTCGAAATTCGTCCTTTGGGCTTAGTGGGCTTGTTCGACTTTTTTTTTTCTACTCGACCCTCGAGTCTTAGCATTCGCGACAAGAACAACTTCCTTTCCTTTCACCTTCTTCATCCGAGTTTGCGCCGCCGACAACTGGTTCATCAACCCAGTCAACGTCATCTCGGCCTTGTTCAGATTAAAGTTCATAGTGAACGAATTGAAGGAAGGTGGGAGCGACTGAAGTATCAGATCGTTCTGGAGCTCATTATCCATGATAAAGTCCAGTGCCTCGAGTCTTTCGATCCAATCGATCATCTTGAGCACATGCTCTCCGATGTCACTACCATCAGCCATTTTGCAATGAAATAGTTGCTCCGTAAGAGAATAGCGAGCACTCCTGGAATGTTCGCCAAAAACCTCCTTCAAATGCTGCAAAATGGCGCCCACGTCCATTTCCGAGTGAGTGCGCTGCAACTCATTGCTCATGGAAAGAAGTATAGCCCTTGATCTTTGGCTCGTCAATCTGCCACTTGGCATACGCAGCCCGGTCTTCATCACTCGCATCAGCCCTTGGGACTTGCGGATGGGGAAATCGAGGACATAAGATAACGACTCCATACCTAGGACTATCCTCAGGTTACGGAGCCAGTCCACGTAGTTTGGTCCCACCAAGCAGTTTCTCTCAAGCATCATAGTAATAATGTTCGTCATCGCAGTGAACAGAAAGAAACGTAAAGCTGCAGAAAATAAAGATCTAATCAGGTTTATCTTATCATTCATCAAGTGCAAACAAAGACTTTTCGTTTCGCTTGACTCCCACTATTTTTCTCGAAAAACACTATCCTCCCGAGAAGAGTTTCGGAAACCTCGTTGAAAGTTTCATAGTGGAGTTGATGTCCCCGACTCAACTAGATTCGCCTCAGCCTTTAACGCAATATTTGGCTCATCTAATCTTATCGAAGTCACGTCAAACGTGAACTTATCCAATAAGAGTTTCAACTATCTTTGTCTCAGTCATTGACCATCACGGCTAACCCTGCTTATTGGGTATAACTGCCTAAGTGTGACCTATCAACTTATGCTCAAATCGCACAGAATGTACCGCCCCTTGCTGCCATACGCTTCGTGGGGGCGGACTGGTATGACGAGCGGCATCCAAGACGCACCCGAGACGCTAGCACTGGGGCGGGATATACGACGCCAACTTACTCTAAACAAATCGCAAAACTTCCCAACGCTAGACATCTCGAGCATGATAGAAGACATGAATCCAACTCCTTTACCCACTTAGTATTTATCAAACGGGAGAATAAACCATCTCACATAAGAGCACATTGAACATGCATATCACTTCAAAAACCAACACGCACGTTGGTAGTAAATTGACCCTAGGAAAATAAACTACAAGACAACACAAGCGGGTTATTTCTAGTCTATCCCTATTACATGCTTATTCAAAAAACCTCGGGTCATTGCACGGGTCTTGAAGTCGTCAAACGTCCTTCGTCACTCGAACGGCCTCAAAGTCACCGAACGTCCACCACCTTGTCACCGCCGGGGGGTTGCCAACCATCAAATGGGCCCTCGTGTTCGTATTTAAGCTAATCTAATAAAATGGTAAATTACAACACGGGGTGATCATAAGTACCAAACAACCCGTATAAAACAAATACAACCCGGGGGGATGTAACTCTTAACAAATGACCCGGAAACCAATTCCTAAACGCGCAAGTGCGCCTTAAATTACATTCATAACGAGCACGTTGATAATTACGTGATTTTAAAAAGAAACGAAAATTGGGCCTTAAATGGGTCAAGCCCATTTAAAGGTCCGTTAAGGCATTAAGCGTGAAGCCCAAAACGCAGCTGCCACGACTCAAATCGCTCAGCTGTCAAAACACGCCGGAGAGCCTCGATGGAGCATGCCACCGGCGGGGAGCCCCGGCCGAAGCCGGAACCGGCGGCGGCGGCGACGACGCGCGATTTCAGCCCGCGCAGAATTTTGCCGCGGCTGATCTGTTGCCGTCGCTGCCGCTCGGCGCGGCGGCACCACCTTGGAACGGTGCCGGAGCCACCATGGCCGGTGCCGGACCTAGAGCTCACGGCTGATCGGGTTGCTCCGAGCAGCACGATGGTACGAGCGCAGCCGTGCGCAACGCGCAGCCACGGTCGGATTGCGCCGACGCCCATGGCTGCCTGCGTTCCGGTTGGCTGCCTCATCGGCCATGCCGCACGAGGTGGTGGCTGTGGGATGGCAAACGACGCATCAATTAGCTCCACGCCGGTCAAACCGCGTTGGCTTTCGATCGTCTCCCACGCGCCTCGTTTCAATTTAAACACGTTATGACTCTGATCACGAGCGCGCGCTCTGATACCACTGTTGGGTTACCCGGTGTCTCCCGAAGACGCCACGTCCCCGGGTACGATGCGGAGCACAAATTTTCCGGGTTTTCCGATTGCCCTCGTTGCGCGGATCAGAATAGTAACACATAGACATGTAATAGGGCGGGTCAAACCCGTAGAGAATTACCAGTTGAAGCGAGTGGCAGCTACTTGTCCTTTTCTTCAAGACTTCGTCGATGGTGGTGGATGGCACTAGATCGTCACGCCGACCTCGCACTGTACCACGGAATCAGTTCTCTAATTATGGCTAGAGAAACCGAGCCGTCGCATAGGAGAAAAGTGTGTGCGTTCGGTGTGTGTTTTGTGCCTTTTGTTGATTTCGAAAATCACTTCTTTTCTCTACCTATGGAGCACGAAATTTAGTCTATTTAAAGGCTTGGATTTCGATTTCTAAGTCCTTAAAGTGTGAGATATTTTTGCCAAATCTTACTCTCTTTTGAATTGCAAATCCAAACTTAAGGAAACTTGCTATTATTAGAAAACTAACTTAAATACCAAGTCAAACTAAGTATATTTAAATATAGTATAGAATTCGAAACTTAATCCCAGATTAATTTCGAAATTTAAATAAATAATATTCCAAATATATTATTCCATATTTATTTATATCAAATATGCAAATTTCGAAAATACCCTCAAAGGCATATTTCGAAATTAGCTTAAGGTGAAATCCAATTTTATCCTCAAGCCCATTAAGCACTTGGTCAAGCCCAAGTCTTAAAGTTAGTTTCATAAGAAGTCCAACTTCAATCCAATAAATGGCCCGAGGCACATTAAGGCGTGGCCCAACGGCCCAAGGCCCGTTAAGGCCCAAAACACTTTCTCTCCTTAGTACACGTTGATGATCCTTTTTAAGCCCGACTCTATAGGTTCGACTCAATCGGCAAGGGAGGAATCCAAGAGTCTGGTAGTTACCTAGCCAATCCCACAGTATCGGACCGTAACCCAATTCGAGTGCGAATTTCGACCCAGTCTTTATTCCAGAACCTCACTATAGATAACAGTGCTACGTATAAACCCTTCAGCTGTGTCCCAATCAAGTGAGAGCCATGGTCTATGTCAAACTCACTAAACTTGATTCTATGATAAAACGGAGACGAGGCAAATTACCATACTACCCTCCATGTCTCACATGAGTTAGTTCAATACCTTGGCCAAGGATTTTGTAATTTCCCGTCGCCGCCTCATAGGACACTTATCTCGATCACTTGCGAGACTGTGAATCCGTACTCGGCGGTCTAAGCCCGGCAATCACAAATCATCATCAAGACCGCATCTGGCCCGCTGACCCATGCAACAATTAATCGGGTCGAGGGGAACCAGTGATAGTCGAGACTTCGACGTCAACTCCATCAAAGCCCCTTTCGGTCTAAGGTTCACGTAGACTACTATAGTGTTGTCGTCGGTCATTGACAGTCCTTGAGTAATAAGCCATGTTCGACCGTACGACCCGTGAGTCAGTGTCCATGAAACGATTCAATCCCTTGATTCGATTCGTATCACAAGTCATGACCTTCGCTTCCAAGCGGGATATCGGCACACGATAGGTCATCGACAAATAAGCCGTGATCGGTTATCCAACACCCAACTGGAGCCTCAGGCTTACGGACTTTTAATGTTCGAGGTTAAGAGTCCACTGGTGCATTCCTCTCTCGTGCCCATCGAGAACAGTGACTCAACTCGACACATTTGGATTTGTTCATTTATTGCTTTACCGGATGCTAAGTAAAGAACTCTTATATCCAATAAACGAACAATGCCTTTCATTAAACACACGAAAATATCTTATTACACAAAAGGTCGAATGATAAATAATCTAATGCCCTATACAATCTAATCATCGTATAGCATTCGAGGGCATATTCTTAACAGGTTTGCCAAAATCTGGTAGGAAAGATTGCATTCTAGTTGTAGTTGATAGGTTCACTAAATATTCACATTTTCCCACCCTTTTACCACTAACACAATTGTTTCTTTATTCATTGATCATATCTATAGGTGACATGGATTTCCAAATAGCATTATGACAGATAGGGATAAAATATTCATTAGTAGATTGGCAAATTCTATTTAAAACACTAGGCACTACCATAAGTATGTATTCAGCCTATCACCCTCAATCAAATGGCCAAACTGAAAGGGTCAATCAATGCCTTGAAAACTATCTTAGGAGAATTTTCCACTTGAAGCCAAAACCTGGAAGCAACACCTACCCTTGCCCGAGCTGCTTGAAATTGACACCTTCCCAAGATTTATATGGCTACTCTCCCAAACACTTCCCCCTAGGAAACATTGCACACACGCACCATGAATCTGTGTCTGAGTTATTACAGGACAGAAGGAAAGTTTTTTCCCAGCTAAAAGAAAACCTACAAGAGTCTCAAGCAAGGATGAAGTTCTGTGCTGACAAAAAAGAACCGAGAGGGAGTTCGAAGTAGGGGAAGAGCTCTACTTGAGGCTGCAATGTTGGAACTATTTTATTGTATTCAATTAATAGAGTTGTCTTAGTCTTGCTATGCAAATTAGTAGTCTTGGGCTAAATTGAAATTAGTCATTGTATAGGACTACTTGTGTAAATATACCACGAGGATGTATATAAAAGTGAACTCCTTAGGAAATAAGGAGTGTGTTGTACAAGGGAAATCAGATTGGAAAATTGGAATCGAAAATTTTGGAGAGAAAATTCGCCTCCCTTGTGTGCTCTCAACGTTGCTTCTCTCCCAAGCTATCTTTGTAAGCAAATCTCAATCCCTAACTTCGAATTTCTTAGATCTGCTATTTGATTCTTCTAAATTTGATCTAGGTTGGATAAATTAGGACCTAACAATTGGTATCAGAGCTTTTTTTTTCAAATGGTATCAGAGCTGAGCGTGTTTGGATTTGGACTGAATACTGAATTTTCAATTTTTTTTTCCTAATTTCTCGCACACTGTTCTTCGATACAATTACCACTGATTCTTCAAAATTTGATATAATATGTTGTAGGTTTCGATCGATTCGTTTATACATGTCTTAGCGGAATTTTGATTGATCGAAACATGATTTTGAGCGAATTTTGAAGATTGAGCGAAATTTGTTCTTGACACTGTTTTTCAAATTTTCGAGAAATTCGACTAATTTCGCTGATTGTGTGTTAAATTGACTGCTCGAATTTGTTAATTTGCTAATTTCGAATCATAACCCAGGCTGAATTCGAACAATTTTGTGTTTGGATCGAGTTTTTGTGTGTTTTTTGCTTGCTTCTAGTTTTGCGATCACACCTCTGTTCGTCATTCATCATCGAAGAAAAATCTGTTCTAACTCGAGAAATCTTTGCAACGCGAAAAACATCGTCACATGCTGGAATCTGATCGAGAATCGCCACGAAATTGATCGCTGTTCATCGCCGATCGAAATCCGAATATGAAATTTTTTTGTTTCTTCTTTGCTGATCTTCAATCCATCGTTGCTTCATCGTCATCGCTTCACCGTCTCAGTCCAAGGATCGATAGAAGCCAGAGACGTCTTCCCCGTCGATTGAAGAAACGGCAGCATCATCGTCGACCTGCCCGATGTAAGCGACCGCAATTTCCCGTTGATTGTCCCCGTCGATCGCCGACTATTTTTTTGATCGAACTTTTTTTTCTTCGATCGAAAACTTTTTTCGACCACTTTCCCGTCGAAAAGTGTGATCCAATTATCTTTTCCGTCGCAAAAGCTGTTCTCGATCGATTTCCCGTCGCAAGGTAGGCAGTCACAAAACATTTATTTTGATCGAAAATTATTCCGTCGCAAAACACTGTTTTCGACCGAATATCCGTCGCTATCGCTAATCTCTGCCTTGACCAACTTGCGATCGAAATACTTTTTCGACCACATTTCCGTCGCAAAAGCCGAACCTGTTTCTCGACAACGGCTGTGACCAAATTTCTGTAGAGAAGCTGCGAGCTAGACTTTTTCGATCATAAGTTCTCGACGCCGAATTTCGATCCCGAGTTTTTCGACACACTATTTCGATCACTATTTTCGGTCGGGCTCCAATCGCAAAAGCTATCAACGAGCAATTTTCTTTTGTCGAGAAATTATATTCGATCCCCTCGAAGATTATTTTCGATCGCTCGGTCCCGTCGAAAATTATTTCTCGCACGGTTCTCGACGACTTACGTGGAAAATCCCGACCGGATCAAATTCCTGAAAAAAAATTTCGATATTAAATTTTTTGATACGTTGGCACATTCTAAAGGGTTTTGGTAATTTAAAACTTTTCGGTAGAACACCCAAAGTTTTTCGATAGTCAACTATATTTGATACTTCACGATTATTTTCGATAATACAAAAAAAAAACTTTTCGAATCTGAATTTTTTAAAAGCCAAATATTTTAATCAATATTAAAAATTCAAATCCATAAAACACGTTAACGATCAAAATATCCAACCAAAATTTTTTTAGAAAAAATAAAAAATAAATAAAAATATTAAAACAAAAATGGACACCTACTCGATTACTCGATCCGACGACACTAGCTCCGACGACATTGGCTCCGACATTGATGAACAGCTAAGGAGTTTGGGCGTCAACTACGATTAGTTGAGAAGGAGTTAAAAAGGAAGTCCACAAAGACCAAGTCACGCTCAAAGAAGCAAGAGACTACAAACTCCGAATAAACGCCGCACTTGGCTTTGATGGCATACCACGAAGATGAAACTAACACATCTTCTAAGGAGGTAGTGATTCCTAACTCCACATTGAACATGTTAGATCCTTACAAACTAGGTATGCTAATATGAAAAATGAGCGGAAAAGTAAAAAAGAGTTAGAAGAGAAATTATCTAAGTCTCAGGAACAAATAGCCAGTCTTGAATCTAACCTTGGGAGCTCTAGAGCGAAAATAGATAAATTAACTACGAGCTTGAATTCTAATGAGACTAAGCATATTTTGTTAGAGAAGCATTTTCGGTAGTTAAGGAATTAGAAGACAGGCTAGACAACAACCATAAATGTCTATTTAGGAATCTAAACGAGAAAAAAGTCATCTTAAATGTAGACTGGAAGTTGTGAACGAAAAGGTCACTAGTCTTTAAGCTCAACTAGAAAAATCTAATTCTAAGATTAGTGAATTAAGTAAGAGTCTAGATACCTGTCAAGCCGAGAAAAGCACCGCTCTTGTTAACTATGCTACTCTAGACACCGAACGTAAGAAGCTCTACACCAAGATAAAGAAATTAGAAGATCTTCTTGTAAAAAGGGGGGACAAACTGATCAAACAATCTTCTTAAACCAACCCATGGATATAGAATTTTATGATTATAAGTTTGGCTTACGTTTTGAGAATCCACGCTACTTGAAGAAAGTTGATTGTAAGCAACTTTATGATGTTAAGTACATGTAGGGATGGCAATGGGTAGGGTACGGGTAGACCCACTTGGACCCATATCCAAACCTAATTAAAATTAATGGGTACGGACCCTATCCAATTATTGATGGGTCCAATTAATTGGATAGGGATCCAAATCCGTTAAATTTAATGGGTAAACGGGCCTTAATTGGGTATTTCGTGAAAACACGAGCTGAAATGGCGGTCAGATCAGACGACGCAAACCTCTGCTGATCACTTTTCTTTGCTGACGTGGACTTCAATGAGGAGGACGTGGCCACCGGTTTCCTGCTCCTCCGGCTGCCACCGCCGACCGGAACGTCCTCAACGCGCCGCCGCGCGTCCAGTACCTCCGGCAAGTGTTGGTGTGGTCTGAGGTGGTAGGGCTATTGGTTTGCAGCATTTGTAATGGCGGCATTGGCGTTAATTTCTTGAATTATTAGCTGATGATTATTTTCCTAAAGAAATTGAGAAGATGAAAGGAATTATTATCATTTTGCTGTAATGATTTCACGAGCTGGTTTCAAGAAATCATTGAAGGGTAAAGTGCATGTCTTAATCAATTTCATAAAAATCGCATCTTTTTTTTTCAATGGTTTCATTTATCTGCTTTATTTCCATTCCATATATGGATGTCGATTTTATGAATGTTATTGGGTTAATTATTGCCGAATTTGTTTGTAAGGTTTCGAATATGGATACCATCATCTTATATAATTTCTTATCTTACTGAATTGCTGATTTGTTTATTTTTCCAGATTCGAATTTCCAGATTCGACACTCTCTCTCTCTCTCTCTCTCTCTCTCTCTCTCTCATCCAAACATGTATAGCTAAACACGGCAAATATATCGCACCATAATCGGACATAGATAAGAATAGTAAGTTCGAACTTTAATTTAAATGATTTGGTAAATGGGTAATGGGTATACCCATTTAAGACCCAAATTAATATAATTGGATCTGGATCTGGCCCGTATCCATTAAATTTAATTTTCAAGGACCCATACCCATAATTAATGGGTACGGTCCCACGGGTATCGGTAGGGTCCAAAAAAGTTGCCATCCCTAAGTACATGGGTTTAGGACTAACTGCTCTTATGGTTTTCACTAACGCAAAAGAAATAAACACGTTAGAAGAAGCCAAGAGAAAAGTCAAGACTAGGGTTGAAGTTCCCTTTTCCTACATCGAATTGAATAATAGTTACAAAACTTGGGAAATACCCAAGGAATGTGACTATGATTCAATTTATCCTTTAGAAGATCATTCTAAGTCAGAGGAAGCAAAGTATCATCTATCGTTAAAAAGATAGAAGAGTTACGAGTTACATTAGAAGGAACGAGAGAATTTTGAAGCGGAAAAGCAAACGTTCTTAATGGAGATGAACAATCTCAAGACTTCCTCCATTTCCCAAACTATTCCTCACGCATCTTCCACTCCCTCACAAGAAAAATTCATTCTAAAGAGCGTGAAGAAAGAAAAATCGCCTCCTAGAGCTTTAAATTCGAAAAATAAAAGAGCCATTTTCTCTCTTAAAATCATTGCTTTTACGTGTTCCTTAAAGCCTATTAGTTTTAGGGACCTTAAGCAAGGAAATGCATTCATTTACCATGATTCTAATCATTCTCAAAAGCATTATCCTTCTAATCATTATGTGAAAAATGTGCATTCTCCTTGTAGGAAATACGATACATCTTATGTCAGTAATCGAAACCAAGACACATTATTTCATGTATTCACGAATTCATACATTTACATAATAAATTTCGTGATATATGTATAGATGACAACAATATATAATTAAGACATTAAAAATTTTAGTAGGGAAACTAAGATGGTAAAATGAACAATAAATATGTTTAAGTTGGAAAATATATAGACCTAAGCAACCTAGTTTCAAATAAGTCTAAGAATACTTTTCGAAATAAAAACTAAGTAGAGGATGTTTTCGATATGAAAAATAGAGAAACGTTTTCATAAGCCTTATATGGAATCTAAGTTTTCGGCAATAGAGATAAATATAAGATTTGCTTAACATGGGAGGTAAATTACTCACCACCCTACTTGTCAAATCATGTATTCTTAATATATATCTTGATGCGGGTTACGACCCCGATCAACAAGATTTATGGTCCGGGAAATAAGGTGAGGGCCGGTTCGGATGAAATCATGGTTGAATGTATGAAGAACGGGACGGAAAAGTAAAGAGACGATGATTTACGTGGTTCGGATTCGGGTGAATCCTACGTCCACGGGCCGCCGGAGAATATTCACTAATAACGGAGGAAGATTACACTCTCAATCTCACCTTCACTCATGTTTACAAGTGATTCTAAGCTCTAAACAGTAAAGAGAAGATAAAGAGAGGGAGAGAGAGCATGTGTGTGTGTTCTTGGTGTGTTAGTGTGTGTGGGGCGTGTAGAAGATGATGTAAAATGGATAAGAGCCACTTATTTATACTATTCACGCGTCTAGGGTTTCATACTGCCCTTCTTCGTCAGATCTCCCGGACGCTCCCCCAGCTCTTCCGAGCTCTTCTTCTGGCCCTTCCATATAGTTCCGTAGCTCCCTGGGATATCTCCCTCTTCAGGTCTACTGGAGACTTCCTTAGCTCTCTCGATTACTTCCTTTGGTCCTTCTGGATAGCTCCGTAGCTTCCTGGGACATCTCCCTAGCTCCTCCCAATATCACCTTCGTTCATTGCCTCTAGTCGAGCTTCGCACTTAGTCCTTCTCGGGCACTTCATTGGACTCTTCTGAATAGTTCCGTAGCTCGGGGGAGTATCTCCCGAGCTCCTCTGAACCTCACCTTCGTACACCGTTCTGGTCGGACCTCGTACCTGGTCCTTACCTCTTTCAGACCCAATCTCCTACTCTGTTCTTTGTAGGTTGTCGGGTCAGGAGGAATGCTGGATAGGTCACCCCTATCAATAGTGTATACATAAAAAAAAAACCCTGAAATAATAGAAGGGAGGTATGAAGAAATAAAACCAAGAGAAAAGGAGCAGAGTTCGATCGAAGAGTGGTAAATCCAAACATTGAGTGGTAAATTCTTTTATCTACAACTTATAAATCTGTTTATATTCAACGTAGCTTCGATATGTCATATGGAATGCTTCGTGATAGACATATATATTATTTTTATGATGTTAATGACTACTAAGAATTTTCAGAATAATATAGAAGCTAGAGAACTCGAATTTTGGACTTAAATAGGTGTTCTTATGCTTACACTAAGGGTTGTGCAGGAGTTAAGAGTTTTCGATATTGATTTTCTTTTTTGGGTTTTCGAATCTTCGAAGATAAAAAAACATTATGAATAGGTATGGAGTTTTTGATGAACTAGGGTTTCCTAATTATGATTTTGAACATTAGAGAAATTAGAAAAGCAAGCTAAGAGAAGTTCGAAATTTATGAAAGAGAATTTCGAAATTTAGTTAAAGTGTTGAAATGAGGAAGAGAATTTCGAAATACAAGTATAGCTTTGAAATTCTTTAATGTAAAGGAAATTGGAAACCATTGATTAGGTGGAAATTCGAATTTGAGATATGGAAGTTCGAAACTTAGGGTGGATGAAGTATTTCGAAACCTAGGAAATGATAATTCGAAATTTTGGCAAGGTAGAAGTTCGGAAGCTATGAAGTTCAAAAGTTAGTTTTTCGAAATGGGATGTGAAGAATTTTGAAACTTGTTTAAGATGGAATTTCGAAATTTTCTATGGTACATTTCGAAATTCTATAATATGATTAAAATAATAACTAAACTTGGTTTAAGATGGAATTAGGTAAGGGTACTTATTAGTTAATTTTCAAAAGAGTAGCAATTTGAAATAGAGAAGTTCGAAACTAAGAAAAATTGAAATCATGAAGAATTTCGAAATGAAATTTTAAAATTGATAGACAATCTCGAAACAAAGTGAATATTATATAGAATTTCGAAACCTAGATGGAAATAAGAATTTCGAAACAGAATATTATAAATCCGAAACTAGATTTCGAAATACAAGAAATTCGAAACTAGGTAAAATTTCGAAATATATGGGAATTTCGAAACAATAGAATACCGAACTTACTAGAATTTCAAAAGAAAGAGATTTCTGGTACAGATTTGCACTTATCTGATTTTCAAAACAAGGACTCTTCTGTAATTAGAAAATAAGGAAATGTGTATAGTTATTTAAATTAGCAAGGTCTTCGATACTAGGTAAATATAACATATCAAGTAGAACGTTTAATATATATAGCAGATCAGAGACTACACACATGATCATGCATAAAGAACATGCATATCACCCATGCATATCATTCATTATAGGGATTTCATATTTACCAGACAAAACAATTATATAGGTCAGGGTATAATAGGCGAAACTTGTGAGTATGATTTGAAACATGTATTTTGTGTGCCTTATGTGCTTATGTGCTTTATATGAATTAATTGATTAATACGTGATATATGTGCTATTTATCATCGACGTGAATTATATGACTGTTACGTGTTCTCATATGATTTGTGTGTCATATAAGGCATTTGTATAGTATTGCATATATATAAAAATGAAGGGAGAAACCATTATGACTGCTACGACTACCGATGGTATGATACGGATGCTACGGCATACATCCCTACAATTCTGGGGATTTTACAGAGTCCTGTACAGGCACATATGTATCCCTACAAATCGGGGGATTACGAAATGGTTAGAGAGTCCCATGCATGGGCGTCGACTGGGCGTACAGTACAGTCTAACTAGTCTATAACGGGAGTATCAAAATAAATGGACATATAGAATGGCATGTGATCTACAGATCTTACGAATGACGATTATGTGAACGATGATTACGTGATCTGAAATGGCTATGGTATTAACAGAAATTGATGGATTACTGTTTACTTTATTACCATTACGTTACTAGTTAACATGTTGCGATCATACTCTGAATTATTGTCTTCACAGTTGTGTAGATAATTAGCAGGCTGCGTAGAACACATCTTCATAAGCATGAATTCAAGGTTGGCCGGCTACACTCTTCTCCTGCTCCCTCCTGTTCATCGTTAGCATATAGAATAGAAATGATTTAGACTGTTGCATTTTGTGACTCGTATGCTAGGTACATATATGTACATTATTAAAAAAGGAACTAGACCGGATGTACGCACCTGTTTTTGTTAAAGGAAATAGTTGTGGGAAGCGCGAAAGATTTTATATGAATATTTTATAGATGCGTAATGAGGTAGTAGGAAACGGGCACATCATCTACTTTACATGCTTATCATTCTATTTGTTCGTATTCTTACATGAAGTATCTAGTCAAAGTCAAAATCCGAAAAACATTTATTACGACTGGGTAATGAGAAGATCTTTAAAAATACACATCTAGGAGCACATTTTCAAAAGCTGAATTTTCTTATCCATGTAAAAGCATGCAAAAATGGATCCCTAAGTTAGATATCAAGTCACATAATCCAAATCAAAAGTGGATTACTAAGACTACATCATCGACCGACTTAGGATCACACTCTAATTTTACACGATTTACGCTTAGCACATTTGCTGCTAATAAGGGAGGACCCACACAACAATGGGTACCAAAGTCCCGATGGTTTTGCAGATTTCCCTCATGTATGGTACTCCGATGATAGTTGCTCCACATACATGATCAATGGCAAGCGGCAGAGCAACTACAACAATTCCCTACCTAAGCGACAAACTCGGTGACGAAATTCCTTACTCATTTTTTTAAAAGTGCTGAAATTTTTAGGGTTAGACACTATTAATTTTTTAGGGATTACAATTTGGTACATTATGCATTTGAGCTGAAATGTCAAATGCCAAATTTCTCAAAAAATCTATTATGCATTTTTCCGCATTTAGTTCTAATAAATATATATATATATATATATATATATATATTCATGCATTTTGACTTAATTTTTTTTCTTTCTTTCTTTTCATATCATGTATCATGTTCATATTTTTTTCTTTATAGAAAAAAGTCACACACAATTTTTTTCATGCAGTGTTTAGAAAACAAAATTAAACAAAAACAAAAATAATGAAAAAAAATGGGGAATGACGATTACTCAATCTATTTGATTTGCTCATGACAAAAATATTTCCTTGATATATGATTGATTATTTGCTTAATATTGCCTGTCTAGTCGCATTCTTTTGTCTAGATCACTAGTTTGTTCCACTAGAAACAAAGCCACATCATATATGTGAGATTTTGAGCCTTATTATTTTTTCGGGAATTTATCCTTGAGCGAGTCACACATCAAATGCTTGTCTTAACTTGTATTTCTTGGCATCATACTCGCCTTGCGTTAGATTGTTAGGAAATGATTAGAGCACGTAGGAAATTCCTCACTTGGCCAAATCAAAATATTATCCTTGAAATTATTCCTCTAGTCATCCCTTTTGAGCCTTCTCCGATATCCTTTTCTTCATTTGTATCCCGATCAAGCCTTCAACCGTAATTCATAAATTTCGGAGGGTTGCATAAATGAGAAAATGAGGGGGAGAAAAAGGCGACGAAAGAAAAAGAAGAAAATGATGACAAAAGGAGGTGGAAAACGCACACGAGGAATGCTCAACACACAATAAATAGTCCAAAAGAACTTGCCTTCCCAATTAATGAAATCTTCTAGAGATTATTAGAAGAGGGCATGGATCTTGCTGTGAACTTCTCCTTCGATAATCTCGTACACTCGTCAGAACGGCTGGAAAGAGGAGCACCACGAAGTGAACTTCTCCAACGATAATCTGGTCTTATATCAAGACAACGAGAAGAGGAGCACGGCCTTGGGTTCGAATTCCATAACTGCGAACTTCTCCAAATCGATAATCTTTGAAACCTCTCTAGGGATTAAAAGAAGAAGAGCACGATATCGGCCCGAGAACCAACAAGAAGAACTTCACCTTAGATAATCTCTCAGCCTCATAGAGAAGCGGAGCTTCAGCTTGAGCAAGTGTAGAATAATACGAAAAAAATTAAAGGATGAAAAAGAACATGCCGGTGAAGAGGACGACGAAGAAAAGGACGAAGATCTTTAGTCCACGATTCCTATGTATTTTCCTTCCCTTCTAAGTCAAAACCAAAATACTAAATCCCTCAAAAGTCCCTTTGATTCCGAATAGACGGTCTCTCGCTCGGTGAAATGATTAAAAGCGCCTTGATAGCAGGTTAGATATAATTTTGCTTGTGTTGACATGAGTGATGTATCTAGTATATAAATCCCATGATAAAAGTACTTGAGCGTTAGAGTGAACCTTGTGAGAGTTGTCGAAATGGATCACTCTATGAACTTATGACTTTAGTTTGACGACATGACTTGAGGGCAGATTATTATTCTATGTGTCATGTGAAATATTTGCGTGAAAATGATCAAAGTGACATAATCTGACCCCAAAATAAAAAATATAATAAAAATAAAAATCGTATAGTATTGTTTCGAATTTTTCTTTACTTTTATTTTTCTTTGCATATTTTTCATGCATTTTTTTTCTTGTATTTTGCACTTATTTTACTCACATTTTTCTTATTCATGAAAAATTTCACACCTTTTCAAATGCATTTGCACATGCATTGGCACAGACTTGTTTAAAAGCGAAATATTTCTTGCTTATATGGTTACGCAAATTTTCATATGCATGCTTAGGAGTTTATGCATATATGCTAAAATGATTATATGCGTTTCTACTCGCTGTGTTACATTCTCATATGCATATCTTGGTGAATATGTATATCTTTGCGAAATTCTTAAACACTATATGCACTTTTTGAGGGGGAGTCAATATTCTTAGGGTGTGAAAACATGAATTAAGGGGGAGAATGAAAAATTACTCTATTATTTTGAAATTACTCCTTTAGTAAATTTCCGCTGATCATTATCTGAGGGGGAGTAATATGCTTTTAAGGGGGAGTAATTTTTTCTTTTGTAATTCATGTCTACATTTAACTTTAACGGTTACTCTTGACTCACTCCTCTCATTTAGTATGAAAAAGCATAAACGACTAAATCCTCGGGGAAGCCTTTTAATGATTTTCAGGTATATGAAGTGGATGCATTTCAAGAAGATCCTCCAACCGCTTCTCAGAAGCTTACCCTAGAAGATTTAGCAAATGAAAAACAAGTCTGAAACGGTCAGTCCACCCACCAATTCCGCCGTGCGTACCACTCTGAAACCGGGCTCTCTCACAACATCATATTCAAAGGAGGCTCGGTACAACTTGAAATAATCAAACAAAGAGACGGCCTACCTTCTTCCGGAACTAGAGACGCTTCTTCGAGGCCGAACCAGACAACTTCCATTCGGAGAAGATGAATCTGGAGAAACGGAGAAGATGGCTAAACCCGAGCCCTCTCCTCGACGGAACGACACGTGATTCAAGCATCATCAACGACCGAAGTTGCCAACCGTGTCCATTGCATCAAGGACCGAAGTTGCCAACCGTGTCCACTGCATCAATGATCGAAGTTGCCAACCGTGTTCACCTCTCCAAACTCAAATTGGACTTCCCAATCTCAACACAAGGTTGACCCAAATAGGGGGAGTTTCATGCGCTTTCAACGGGAGAGATGGAACGCGGACTTTCCAAAATCCGACAAGACTACTTCGTACATATTATGGCATTTGCGAAAAGAACTTCGAAGGAAGATTCGAAGAAAATGCCGATGCCTAGAAGACCGGGTGAGCTTGCAGATTTTCTAAAGATGAGATTTCGAGGACTCGATGACTCTTTGCATTGCAAGACGAAGACAACCGGCGCAATGTTGAAAATTGTATACAAAGGGGGAGATTGTTGGAACTATTTTATTGTATTCAATTAATAGAGTTGTCTTAGTCTTGGTATGCAAATTAGTAGTCTTGGGCTAAATTGAAATTAGTCATTGTATATGACTACTTGTGTAAATATACCGCGAGGTGGTATATATAGGTGAACTCCTTAGGAAATAAGGAGTGTGTTGTACAAGGGAAATCAGATTGGAAAATAAGAATCGAAAATTTTGGAGAGAAAATTCGCCTCCCTTGTGTGCTCTCAACACTGCTTCTCTCCCAAGCTATCTTCGTAAGCAAATCTCAAGTCCTAACTTCGAATTTCTTAGATTTGCTATTCGATTCTTCTAAATTCGATCTAGGTTGGATAAATTAGGACCTAACATGCAACCTTGCAGGCAAAGCTGACTTACCAGGCCCAAACAAAGATGGAGAAATTAGAGTCATTCCTGAGAAAGTATTAGATGAGAGGGTAATACAAAGAAAGAACTCACCCGTGACTCAATTCTTGGTGCAATGGACTCGTATGCCGGCCAAAGAAGCTACGTGGGAAGACGCCACAACCTTCAGGACCCCTCAATTTGACCCTTGTGGGCAAGGGTTTTTTACATGGGGAGGTGATGTCATGTCCCGGCCGGAACCCACCACCGAGAAGCGCGGCCAGCGACCATCTTGCTCAATCGAACCTGAGCTTGAGCTGGAAGCAGCCCAGTGAGTTTGCTAGCGGGAGTTTCTTCCTATTTTGGATTGTTGGAAATTTCAAAGTAGTTTGGTAATTTAGTATTTTGCATATTATACCCCTAAATTACCTTTTGTTGAAAATTGGCCCCTTCAAGTGTCACTTTCGGTTGATTGGTGGGAGAGCCTCACAACTCTCAGAACTCCTGCACCAACCATGGCGACAAAGACATTTGGACCAATCAGAATATTTGTTTTTACTTTATTTTTGTTAGTTATGTAAGGGGAACAAATATATGTACACGGCTTTTGGCTACTTTACGTTTAATGAATGAAGTTTCTAAAATCTATTCTCTTTCTTCCTACTCTTCACCTTCAACATCCTTTCTTCTTCTCAAATCTTAACCCCCATTCTCTTGTATCCAAGTTTATAATCCTAAGGTGATGATCAGTTTCTAACTCAGATTTCCCCAATGTTCACAACATAAATATTGTTACATCGATAGTTATTGTAATCTTCTTCAATGATGGAACTGGGACAATCAAATTTCAGTAAAATGAATAACTGTTGGGTATCAATTTTTTAATATATTTTTTTTTAAAAAACGCCATGGCTTGAGTCGGGGCAACACGCCCTTCTCCATTAAAGCCAAGGGACTTATCGTGTAACGAGCGGCCCGAATATGATTAATGTTTGACAAAAATAAAAATAATTAATCAACTTGAATTTAAGACTTCCATGACAAGCAATTCCCAATAATGCAATCCGAGCAGATGTATTACGGATTTTCAAATTCCCTTCAACATTAGGGGTGGGATCGGATCGGGTTTTTTGGGGTTCGAGTTTTTCGGGTCGAGTACACAACCCGATCCTGACCCGATCAAATGCGGGTACCTGATTTTCGGGTACCCGAAACCCGTCGGGTACCCGCGGTCGGGTTCGGATTTTTTTATTGTTTTTTTTTATTTTTTTAAATTTGTGAAAAATAATCACAATGAGGGAATCGAACCCACGACATGGGAAGGGCCTTGAACTTATAACTTTTGCTTGAACCATTGGGCCAAGCAAATTTTTGTTTAAATTTTTACATAAACTCTACTAGTGTATCCGTGGGTCAGTTTCTTATAGGAAATTCAATTGTCCCACATTGGATATTCAGTTAAATTGTGGGTGAAGTGTTTCTATATAAACCCACACCTCACTACATAGATTCCTGTAATGAATTTGTTAAGTAGCCATTTAATTTCAGTGGCACTTGCAAGTGCGAGCTGGATTTTTTTTAGTTAAAGGTTTTTATATAATTAAATAATTTAATAACTAATAATTGGCCAATTAATATAAATAACAGGCCGATTATGAGAATTAATTACGTTTTTTTTATGTCGGGTACCCGATCAGGTAATTCGGGTGGCAATTTGCTACCCGAAACCCAACCCGAAGTAAATAATTGGGTATCGGGTTTAAATCCGATACCCGATTTAACCCCGATTTTTCAGCCCCAATCGGAAAAACCCGACATTTCCTTGGGCATTGTGATTTTTGTTTAGAGCCCAACAATCTTTCTTCAGATGACCTTTTTTGCCACATTGGTAACATTTTATAGCCTTCTTATTTTTTGTAACAAGGCTTTGCCGTCTTTGACTCCCACTTGGACCAGACTCTCCGTGTCTTGTCCGTTTTCGGCTCACGTTTGGACCACGTGCTCCTGATTTTGCCCTCATCACTGTCAACGCTTCCGCCTGTTGGGACGTTATCAACTTGTCTTCTTTGTTATTGCGCCGACTTTCTTCTTCGAGAACCGTAGCTGCAATATTGTCGAAGATTAATTTCCCCGCAGCTTGGTTGTTGCTCAAAGTGGTATTGGACCCGGATGTGTTTGGTTCTTGAATGATATGCCGGATTCCTTGCAAGATGCAATGCACTCTGGCTATCACAATAGAGAACAATATTCTCCGGTTTGTGGCCGAGTTCTTCCAGCAGCATCTTCAACCATATTGCCTCTTTACTGGCTTGCGTAGCTGCAATGTATTCAGCTTCCGTTGTTGACGTTACAACAATGGACTGCAGTTTAGAAACCCAGCTTATGGCTCTGCCAACTAGACTAAACACAGTTGTGGATCTGCTTTATCAAGTTCACCTGCATAATCTGCATCAACAAACCATGGACAGGGAAATCTATACCTCCGTAACATAAGGCAAGATCCGAGGTTCCCTTGATATATCTGAGAATCCTTTTAGCAGCACTCCTGTGCTCCCGACCAGGGTTGCACATGTATCGGCTCACAACTCCCACTGCATGGGCAATGTCTGGTCTGGTACAGATCATTACAAACATCAGACTTCCTACCGCCGATGCATATGGCAGTCGAGACATCTCTATCCTCTCGTATTCATGAGTAGGACACATCTCGGAGGATAGCTTGAAATTATCAGCAAGAGGGGTAGATATTGCCTTACTATCTTGCATGTTGAACCGTCACAAGATTTTCTTCAAATAATTCTTTTGGGAAAGCCAAATCTTCCGCTTGCTTCTGTCTCGAGATATTTGCACACCAAGGATTTTGTGTGCTGGTCTCAAGTCCTTCATTTCGAATTCACTGGCCAGTTGAGTTTTAAGTCGGCAATACGACCTTTGTCCTGCTACCAGCACATCGTCGACGTACAACAGCAACATGATGAAATCGTCATCGCCAAATCTCTTGAAATACGCACAAGGATCTGAATATAGCCTGTTGTAGCCAAGACTCATTATGAAGGAGTCAAATCTCTTATACCAGCATTGAGGTGTTTGTTTGAGCCCGTAAAGAGATTTGATCAATCTGCAAACCAGGTCTTCTTTTCCTTGTTCCTCGAAACCTTCTGGTTGAAGCATATATATTTCTTCATCCAGGTCACCATGGAGAAAGACCGTCATCACGTCTAGCTGCTCAAGATGCAAGTCGAACCTAGCACACATTGACAAGACCACCTTGACTGTTGTAAGTCGCACCACCGGTGAGAAAATTTAGTTGAAGTCAATCCCTTCTTTCTGAGCATATCCTTTTACAACCAGTCTAGCACGATAGCGCTCTACCTGGTTATCATCATTCCGCTTGATTTTGTACATCCATTTGTGTGGCAGCCCCGCCTTCCACCACTACTTTTTACACTAGTCTACACGACTAATGTTCTAATAACGAAATATATCGTACGAAATTCCGTATAAAATTTTTCCTTTCATAAAAAGGAATCGTAACTATTCCTACAAAGTTATCATGGGTCCTATTTACATAGGAAAGCGCGCATGCGGGTCAAAATAAATCTATCTACTGGGCCTCCACAAGGTCACATCCATGCACACACTTCCATCTCAAAAGCCCCCGGAAGCTTCAAAAGTTGGCCTCGCCGTGAAAATGATCACGTATCGTGATCGCGGGGTCCTACAACACATAAAAACGTGGAATGAGCTTATAAAGCTCAGTAAGTGAAAACCATGCATGCAATGCACATGACCTAAATAGCGAAGGTGTTCGCGCCAATGCTATCTATTTCTCTCATCCTTCTTGACCTTCTCATTTCCTCATTTCCTCATTTCATGTTGGGCCCTCGGCTTTCAATCTTACTATGCACCATATAGAGCTCAAACCCCTAAGGGTATAAATAAGTGGCAGTACACACACTGGGAGGCTAAACCCCAGTACTCAATCTGTGCGTAACCCTATGGTGCCTTTCAATCCCAATGCGGTACATACTGAGAGGCTACCAGTGCCTTTCAATCCCAGTGTGATCCACACTGAGAGGCTACTAGTGCCTTTCAATCCCAATGCAGTCCCATTGAGAGGCTAACCCGGGCACACAAATTTCGTTTAACCCTAAGGCGCCTTTCCATCCCAATGCGGTCTGACACGCGGGCGCTTCTCACTGGTAGCTTACTACGAGGTCGCCAACACTCGAGGTTCCCTCGGTGCCGCTCATACCCTCGAGTCGCATCTCCAGGTTGCATCTCCCGCTACGGGGTATTCCCCCTACCTTTCGTGAATCAGGTAATTCGGCTTCGTGAATCGCCGTGGTAGCATAGAAGAGCCGTGACTCGTCATTGAGTCGACACAAATGCCCATATCGTCAAATATACATATCGCATTCAAGCGATCTTATACTCATGCACGCTATCTCCCTGACTCTCGTACTAGTCGTGCGTGCACATGCTCATGCCATGAATATGCGTATCATGTCATTGTATAACGTAATTAAATTACGTAAGAACTCACATAAAATCATATAAGCACATAGACACGTCACATAAAATCATAAAAGCACACATAATTTCATACACAAAAATTATGTGTTGTAGTTGCGATTTCCACTTACCTGGTATCCTTAGCTATTAGCTTATCGGTAAGTCGTTAATCTTCAAATCCTAAATATGGGAACATATAAAAATTAGGGTTTGTTAGTCTAATTTTAATTTCACGAAATTGACTTAATTTGAAAACCCTTGTTTGACTTATAAATTTCGAAACCCTAAATTTAGAACTTTAACCTAAACTGAAGATTACTATCTTCGATATAGATCTCGAAAAATACTCCTTGATATAGCATATAGGATTTCGATGTCTACATTAAAATAGATCTCGAGATTTATATAATTTTATAAGCTAAATGTCGAGAGATGTATCAATATTAAATAAGATGTCGAGCTCTTATAACTGAATATCGATATTAATTTTCAATATAGATCTCGACATCATTCTTAAGCTTACTTGCGTAATTAATCTCGATATGTATTATACAATGGATCTCGACATGATTTAACAAAGGTTCGATATTTAAACTACACAAAGATCTCGATAAGTTTGTTCATTGGATATATATAACATCTCGACATAATATCAACATTACTTAAAGATCTCGAGGTCAATAGCTCTCGACATTTTTAATCATTTATAAAGACCTCGAAATCATCCCTTAATAACTAACAGAATTCGAAAATTTATCAGTTAGGATCTTATTGCTCGTCATCTAACCTCTCAATCGAAAGTATATTTTCAAGAATGGTATGAATATCCTATGAACTTTAAGATGTTCATTAAACTTTCAAGAACCGATTTATATAAACCCTAATCATATCAAATTTTCTTTTTCTTTTTAAGCTTAATAATTCCTAGAACCTATGCATATCAACGGAATTTCCACTAATCTAACATTGAAAACCTGTGATCGAAATCCTAAATCAATATCTACAATCAAAGTTCCTTACAATACATGTTAAACCCTAAAAGGGTATGCTCTAATTCCCAGTTCATATAGAGTACTTAACATGTACTTATTAATTCAAGTTAGAGCTATACATATAACATGCTAATAATGAAATTATAATGGTTTATACCTTTCTTCCCAGATTTGTGCGAGACTTCAAGGTAGTTCTCTCTTGTGCTTAGGTTTTTCGAAGGTTTAGAAGTGAACTATCTTAACCCCTTTTCGATCCTTATCTAAGTTTGCGTGTGATAATAAACAATTGACATCGGCAACTTAATCTTAATTATTATCTCATCTTAGTTTTCCACTTGCTTAGAATACCCTAGAATTTAGTATTTCAAGGTCTCGACATCTTTTCTTCTTATTCTTGATCTCGAGTTTTGAGGACTTCAACTTCAAAGATCTCGAGCTCTATCAGTCTTAAGCCTCATAATTTCGACTTTAAGGATTTCAGTCTTCAAAGATCTCGAGCTTCAATATCTCGACATTTCAAAACCTCGAGATCTTAAGGTGGTAAAATTTGTTCTCTCTTAAAGCCAAGGATCTCGAGACTACAAGCTTTCGAGCCTCAAGGATTTTGAGATTCATATATCTCGAGATCTTCTTATTTTGATATTTATACTACTTGTATTTCAAAGTTGGCTTTCTCTCAAAACTATAGATTTCGGGGTTGATTAATTAATACCAAGGTTGTGAGATGTGTTTCGAAATTATTCCTACCAATTCGTGTTCCCCAAAACGTGGTATCAATACTTAATATACTAAATCAAATCTTCTAGGTGAGCATGCCATGTACTAAAAACCCTAAAATAGATAATTAACCTAAATTTAATTAATTCTTCTACTTGGTTAGTAACCCTAATAGCACCTAATATGAAATCACGTTGACGCGTAAGATCATAAAATATGTTCCATGCAGTCGCATCAGTTCTAATTCGTAACACACATAAGAATTATAAATCACACAACACGAAATCATATAGGCACATAAGTCACTTAAAGGTATAAAGATATGAAGACATCGTATCATCGAATAATCCAAAAGTTCTTAATTAAATATTTTCATCACTACTTAAATCGTAAATCCCGTAATTAGATTTTACGGGTATTACAATTTGTTGCCAATGAGTTTCCTTCTTTGCGGTAATGGCACCAACTCCCATGTCTTTTTTATAGAGAGCTTCAATTTCCTCTTGCGTTGCTGAAATCCACTGACTCACATCTGAATTATTCGGTGCTTCTTAGATAGTGGTTGGCTCTCCATCCTCCGTTAGAAAACAGTATGCAAGATTGCTCTCTATCTCATAATCTGAGTGCCAACTGGGCGGCCTACGCTCGCGTGATGACCGCCAGAGATCCGGTACTTCAGATTCGACTGGGTCGAGCTCTTCCTGCGCCGGTTCAGCTTCAAAAGATTTATATTGCTCCAATTTTCTTTTCACCGATGTAGTCTTTGTCACGCCTTTTGAACTGCTATCATTATCGACTTGCTCTTGATCACTGTCCTCCAAGAAGACAATATCTCTACTGATAATGACTTTGCGGTGAGTAAGATCCCACAAGCGATACCCCTTTACTCCTTCAGCGTACCCCAAGAATAGGCATTTCTGGACTTTGGATCCAACTTTGTCATTTCTTGGTTGTAGTACATCGCGTACATTGAACTTCCAAATATATGAAAGTTTGAATAGTCTGCAGGTGCACCAGTCCACATTTTCATCGGTGTACGCATCTTTGAATTAATTTATTAAATTCCAATAATATAAATTAATTTGTAATTGTCTACACGGGCAAAACAAGAACATTACATAATTTGAGATTGCGTGAAATCATCAACGAGCCAATATGAGAGATAGATAGACTCTCACCATTTCCAACAGTCACATGGTCATTACCAAACAAAGGGGAAGCATTATCAAGCTAAGTCGCATCTGAGATCATGAGAGCCGAGGCTCTTGTGTCTAAATACCAATCTGAGGCATTCGGATGAGAGATTGAGCAACATGTCTGATGGCTTCAGCGAGATTAGCTGTGGACATCGGCCTGCAAGAACGATGAAAATGCTTCGGATAATCGAAGACATCGTGATCGGTCTCTCGACAGAAGTAACACCAAGGCGTATAGTTACGATGCCCTCGAGCGCTTTAAATGTTGTTGCGACCTCGCCCTGTGTTAGAGCCGCAGCCTCAGTTGCCCGAACTAACATGGGCACGTCCTCAGCTAATTGGTAAATGTTAGTTTGATATTGATCATGTGAATCATGGTGGAGAGGGGTAGGGTAGGTGTTTCCAACTCAGCCATGGAAGAGGGCAAAGAAGAGAAGCGCTTGTGGGGATGAAGATGGCCGAAGGGTTTCACGCCATATAGACTGATACCATGTAAGGCTAGTATAATTCCCTTGATCTCATAATATGATTACATCCGATAATATATAGGATTTGAATAACGTCAATTACGGAGATAATAAAATGTATAAATCAATCATGCATTTCTTGATTGTCCAATCAAGCAATTATTGTTATAAAGGATAATTCTGTCAAAAAGTTTGGGATTAAATAAAGATAGCGTAGATGACCGATTTATTTAATTCCCTATTGAGGATATTAGTAGGATATCAACTAAACCTCACCATTAATAACACTTTGTTAACTAATGCTATCCCATCTAATCCCTCGTAATACCCTCAACCAAACAGACTCTAAATCTTCTATCAACCGTAAAATGAAATTGAGCCTTCGCCCATTCCTCAGTAATGGAGGTTGGGAGAGCTCATTGTTTTATGTTTCTGGTCGCGTCGTAACAGCCAAAAATAAAATTTTATAACCTTACTAATACGAGTATAGTGAAAGTAAGGATCGTCTCCACAGGGAAGATGGTTGATTTACTCCAATATCAATATTCGACTTAATATTATAATATAATAAAGGGCATTTTTTTGTTTACGGTTCAAATAGAAACAAAATTAAACTAATGATAGACGAAGGAAAAACAAAAAAGAAATACTAACGAATATAAATAATAGTTGAAGTAATTGATCTCCACCTTGATTTATATAATTGGTCATTGATTCCAAAATAACGTGTATACATAAGCATAATCGGTTATAGTTGTCCACGAACGCATAACAACCAATATCTTCTTAATTTCTTGATAATTAAGAAACGCTCTATAATCACTTCCCTAATCGAAAAATAACCTCCGGGACGCCCTGCAAGGTTTAAGATTCGGACAGCCTTAAAAACAAAAGAGGTCCGATTATTGACTAACTCGCTCGGACGAAGTTCTGTCGAGAAACAACGCTGGTCTGTTAAAATCAAATCGCGTAAACTACAATATAACTTACACTTATCAAAGGTAGAGAAGTTGAAAATTGTTCGCTACTTTATTGAAACAAACAAACAGTTACGGATTTGTAGTTTAAATTAGCCATGGACTCACGTAGATTAATGAAACATTTGCAACTATTTAATGAAAGTACGCTCATCAACTAAAATAATTTCAAGCTTAAACGAATGCTCGCGTTCACGGATAAGCACAATAATCTCACAATATTATAAATCAAGGTTTTGATAGCACTTCCACTATAATAAACTTAACTACGAAACACAACAATCGAAGCGCGTAGATAGATAGAAGGAAAAGTCGCTTACGACCGTTCGAATTTGCGGAATTTCAGCCCCGGTCTAACAATCAGTCCAAACCAAACGATCAGCCCAAGTTTCGGCCGAGCTTCGTTGGGTCTTTTCGCCGAACGGATGGTAAGCGTCTATTTCCCGTAAGGAGTTTCTCGGCCTCAAGAGCTGCTGCTTCTCTAAAGATAAGGTGTCTGTTCTCGTTATGGTTTTTCATCAAGCAGTTGGTTAGCGACTAAGGTGCAGTTGTATGCTTCACGTCCTTGCTTCAATTGTGCGCTTGACTCCTTGTTGCAGATGCGGTCTTCCTTAAAACGAGTGAGGGTTGACAACAACTGAGAGCAGCCTGCGTGATTCCTTCCAGCCGTAAGCTGCCTGCTTCGATTCTCTTCAGCCTTGAGGTGCTGAGAACAACCTACTTGGAGTAGCATTTTTTGGCGTGAGGTGCGAGCTTATGAGGGGTGGTTCAGCGGATGAGCAGCAGATCTACGTTTCCCCGCTTTTGGATATTTGGGAGATATCTCAACATGAGCAGTTATGTCCCCTTTTTGTAAACGTAGAAACCTTGCCAAATTCTTCTCACGCGTGTTCTTCACCGACAAACTCATAATAGCGCATCCATAAGATAGATCTCGCAGCCTGAAATCTTGACCTTTTTTTCCTCCTAGCGTTCGTGTGTATGCCTTTTTGTCTTACGATTGAATTTGGCTCAATATCTATCCTTTTGGCTCTCAAGTATTGTTACGATTGATTTTGCTGCTCTCTTTTGTGAAAATGATATTTTTGGCTCCATCTCTTGTGTATATGTGTCTTCAATTATTGTTACCTTTAAACCAAATAAAATAGATAATTAGCACAAGATATGTTATAAGTTGAAACTAGTATAAGCTCAAATATTGTGCAAATTATTATCTATCAAGTTCCCCTACACTGACGCAATGCTTGTCCTCAAGCATTTAGAAGATGAGAACATTTTAATCACGAGTTCACCGACATACATTAATTTTCCCTAGAGATAACAATTATCCCTAGCATTTAGCATAAGACAATCATATCAATTTCCGACAATCTCGGTAAAGCCTGAACGCACAATAATCAACAAATCTCACATGGATTCTCTCAATTCGCTCAAAGTATTAATGGGATCTATGTGTATGCGCTCAAATCAACGTTATGAAACGATATTACCATAAGCTTGCTAACATATCACATTGCGTTCGCATAGTGTAGAACCCCAGTCCCATAGGTAGGCCGACCAATAAATTTGTGTGCATATTATGTGCTTAGTCAACTTTGTGATATTAAGAATACTAACTTAGTAGAAATTTGAGATGGGATTTAGAAATAATTTTCGTATAACGAATGTGATTTCGGTGGGAGAAATTTTCGATAGGAGCTAGGTGTAAGAAATTACTAAATTCGAAATATACAATAATATTTGTTAAGAATAAAATTGGGCTAATAGTTATAAGTGGACTAGACTAAAACCCCAAACTTAGGCCCAACTTATTTAAAGTCAAACCTTGGAAAGACAATGTTCCTTAAATTATGGGAAACTCACGTCCACAATAGTCCCATCACCCATGCCTTGAGAAATATCTAGCTAAACTTTCGATTTCATAATTTATTAGGTAAGAAAAACCGTCGAAACCCAAAAAGAAGAACTAACGTAAAACCTCAAGTAGGAAGTAAAGAAGAAGTCGATTAGGAAATCTCTCCTAAAGCTTGGGATAGGTATGATTTTCTTACCATAATTCTACATTTTACCCAAGTAATTGTGTGTTTTAAGGAGGGTAAGCATGAGAATATCATATGCTAGGGTTGTGCGAATTTTAAGTCTTGAGGAAATATTTTCTCACCTTGATTTGGCGTTTTTAGATCTATACCAACATGTTTTAAGCATTATAAGGCACGAAAATGATATATAATTAGGGTTATTTGAATTAGTTCTTGAAGAGTTTAGAAAATATTTAAAGCTCGGATGATACTCATATTGTTCTTAGAAAAGGTACCTTTTTTATCGAAGTTCTAAGGATTTTAAATGTTAGAACTGTTTAAGAGCCGTGACGTAGGGGATTCACGAATCATAGAGGTTCGTGAATCGTTGGTGAAACAAGGGTTTCATGAACTAAATCAATTGGCGAATCCTAGATTTTGCATAATTAACTTCGCGAATTAGTTAGAAGGTGTGGATAATAAGTGACGAATTGTGAGAGGTAACTATTAGGCGAATTAAGTGTGAATTAGTGAAGTATTGGAGTAGTTTCACGAACCCTAAAGGTTCGCGAACTCGAGAGGAAATGTGAGACAATTCGCGAACTAGGGTAGCCATTCGCGAATTGTAAATAAAAGTTATATGTCTAAATGTCCAGAAATATCCTATCGAATGTTACTTTTCATATTTGACAGGTAACAATCAAGTCACTTCGCGAATTAGGGAGACTCAACAAAATTCGCAAGCCTAGGTTTAAGGTGGTTCACGAATCCTACTTGGCAAATTAGTAAGAACTTCACGAATCAAGAAAAGACACTTTGCGAACTCTAGAGGTTCGCGAACTCGGTAAGAGATATAAGATTTCCCGAACTGAAGTGAGCTTAGCGAATCAAGAGAGATTCGCGAACTATTTCACGAACCCTAATATTTTGCGAATCGAGCAAGTCGCGAATTGTGAAACATGTAACTAGGGCAAGTCACGAATTATGCTAGGCTGACGAATCGATAAGTATTTCACCAACCATGATGCTTTGCGAACTAGGTATGAAATGATAGGACTCGCGAAGTGAATGTGAGTTAAGTAATTTCACGAATTGGAAGTACTTCGCGAACTATGAAAATCCCACCTCGCGAACTACGAACTTCACGAGGAGGGAGGAATGCTAAGCTTCACGAATTGGGAATGTCATAAGATACTTCGCGAACTAGGGTAAAACTTGGCGAACCAATAGAAAGTAAGTGAACTTCGCGAACCCTACTTCGCGGGTCACAAGGGTATCATTTCACGAATCGAGTTAAGAGGTGTTAACTTCGCGAATTAAGGTATTTATAAGAATTCACAAATTTCATGAGGGCTACGAGAGAGATGAATTCGCGAAGCGTAAACATGTTAGGTACTTCGCAAGTTGTGAGTTTCACGAACCCTAAGTAGTCCATAAAATAGTCACGAAATCCTAAGTAATGAAACTTGGCGAATTGTAATTTCACGAATCAGGTAAGCTGTAGCACTATTAAGGACTTAGCGAATTAAGAGAGAAATGTTAAACTTCGCTAGTTGGGAGAGAGGCGATAACTTCACGAGTTAGATTAAACCTAATGAATTATATGATGATTCGCTAAGTATGGGTCCACGAGGTATGTCACGAATTGCTTAACTTCACGAACCATCAAGGCTTAAGTTAGTTCACGAACTAAGTATATAGATTTCACGAGTCATACTTCACGAATCATTAGTCTAACTTAGTTCACGGGTCAAGTAAAACTTATGAATCACGAACTACCTAGGAATTTCGAATTAGGATATTTCAAGAATAATATTTAGTGAATTATGCGAAGTAGAATTCGCAAAGTTATAAGGTTTACACGAGTTCATGAGTTATAAGGTCTTCCAGGTCTTTCACGAATGATATTTCGAGAATCATGAGTCTAAAGTAAGTTCACGAATATAGTACAGTTCACGAACCATAAGTTTTAGCAAATTAACGTTAACGGAAACCTTTCCAAATAATTATCCTTTAAAGAAAATGTTGAATATAGTACATCGACACTTAGAAAATTCAAGACTTTAGCTATCAAGTAATTTCGAGAGGGTACTGACATGACAGTTTTGTGCCGAAGGTCAGGGGGTTAGGAAATTCACGGGTCAGGTAGCAGGTTAATCTACGGACGACAGGTAAGTGGAAATTCAACTACAAAACATAACTTATATGTGCCTGATTTACATGATTTCGTGCATTATTTAGGTGACTGTGTGCCTCTATGATAATACGTGATTCATTACATGACATGAACTATTTATTATGTGGAATGTCATGACAAGTATCTGGACGCATTTCATACTTGCATTTTCATGAGCATCCACGAGTCACACGAGAGTTATAAGACATGAATCTATGCTATGCATAATCGCCGGGGTGCGAAAGACCGAGTGCTAACACAAGAACCTGTTGACGACTCCTTGGTGAGTCACGGCTTTTCAAATGCTACGGGTGACTATCTAAGTCGCCGATTTCAAGACAAGACATGTGCAAGACAAGACATGTATATCGAGCTAACGCCCTCGTAGCAGGATAAGCCGAGGGCCCTACAAGACAAGACATGTGCAAGACAAGACATGTCTTAGGGACCCTAACAAGATTACGTGTGAATTAGAAAGCTTTGGCGCGGATGCCTCTGCAATTTATGACATGATTAGAAAGCATTGGCGCGGAAGCCTCTGAAAATTTCGACACGTGCACTGCATGCATAATTTCCGCTTACTGAGCTTATCGCTCACCCTTACTTTGCAGGCGTACGCGAACACGGTACGTGATCGCCTAGCTGGCAAGGCATTCTTTTGAAGCTTCCAAACGTCTTTTGGGGGTGGTGTGTGCATGGATGACGACCTGTGAGGCCGGACGCATAGGTTTCTTAGCTGCGAATGTATACACTACCCGTGTAATTAGGACAAGCATGACATTAGGACTTTAGTGTATTCTTTTGACATGTACAGAAAACGACTTCCATTACATAAATGGAAAAATTTCTTACGCATTTTCGCATGTCATTCCATTCATAACATCGTAGTCACATAAGTTAACGCTAGAATAGGTAGCGATGGCTAGGGTCGCTAGACATAGCGACTTCAGTGTACAAATCAAGAAGGTCTTCTTCGGGTTGTAATGGGGCTTAGGGATTAGGTAGGATGCATTGGGAAAGTAGGTTAAATTTATCGAACTAGATGATTATTTTATCGCTAAGTCCTACGACTATACCATGACGCACGTCTAATTTGAGAATCACTCTTATCATACTTATATGTGACGGTTTCAAATTCTAGACAACTCAAAGCTTCTCAATACCAGCAAAACTGACTAGCACTCCATAATTTTTTCCTCGATTTTTTATATCTATATATATATATGATTTTTCTTCTTCATTTCTCTTCTTTTTTTTCTCGAATATATTTTTTCTATGCGCTTTTCTGTAAACTTATCCGATTATTTTTTCTTGTTTTTTTTCTGCTATAACTATAGGAATACTAATTACAAGTATCTAGACGCATTCTCAAACTAATCAATCTCGAGGTTGAGGAATCTACACAATTAATAACTCATCTAATCGACAATGGGTTGAAAAGAAAGCCAAAAGGATATATATGGGTAAATATAGTGGCTTATATTCAACAAGAAAAATAAGGCTCAGGCTCAAGTTGGCTCACTAAGCGGATAATATTGAAGGTAGGGTCAATGTGAGGCCAAGGGCTTAATCTTAAATGCCTTAATCACTTTTGTATACAAAAAGTCGACAATGATATCAACATGTTATAATAGAGCAAGTTCTAGAATTCGAAACATATGTGCCCCTCTCGTAAAAAAAACAATATAAATATAAATACTCTTTTTTTAAGGCTCAAACCTCACATATTTAAGTAGGCTTTGTGTCGACTCTTGCGCATTCGGTCTTTAAATCAATTGAAGAAAAAGAATAATCATCCTAATACCAAATAGCTATTCCTAATTGTTTCTCTCATGTTCTAATTAATGCACATCGGTTTGTTCTAAAAACGATATGTGTCCATCAACTAAAATGAGGAATCTCGGAGAAATCTCCCCCACACTTAAATTTTACGTTGTCCTCAACGTCATAATCGTTGCAACTCATGGAAGAAGAAAATAATAATGGTTTAGCGACCCTGAATAGTCCGATGTGCATGTTTCGTAGACGTTTTCTCCCATGATAAGGATATGATTCGCTGCGACACCTGGACATGTAAGCTCTTTACGCACGGATCTCACCCGAAATACTTTAGAACCTGTAGGCAATTATAGCTTAGTACTGTCAAAACGGGCCGGAGGTGTGGCGCCCCGCCATCTACTTACCAATTCTAACGCTAACTTACGTGGCTAATGTCAATATAAAATAATTAATACGCGAAAACGTGGGTAAAATTTTTCCTTTTATATAAAGGAATTCGTTCTGTACAAGTCAAAATATTGCTTCCAACCTAATTACATAGGATGGTTCCTAATTGCAACAAAAGGAATCCTAACTTCCGCCCCACGGGTCGCATTCATGTACACACCACCCTCAAAAGTCACTGGAAGCTTCAAAAGATAGCCTTGCAGTCGTAAGCGATCACGTACCGTGGTCGCGCGTACCTACAACACATAAAATATGGGATGAGCTATAAAGCTCAGTAAGTAGGAATAATGCATGTTGTGCACGTGTCTCATTTGCATAGGCATCTGCGCCAATGCATTCAGACCCTAATAGGATCAAACTCAATCTCATATCTCTCAGGGCCCTCGACTGACTTACTATGCACCATTTTCAGAGCTCAATTCCAATAAATGGTCCAGCAATCCACAAAGGGTGACGAACCATAAAATACCAGTCACGCATTTCGGCCCAATTCGCACTGGGATGCATGACGGCCCGCCATTCGGCCCAATGGGTACTTGCTGTTCCGCGGACGCTCACGCTGGTAGCCCACTTCGAGGTCGCCAACACCAAAGTACCCTCGGTGTCGCTGCCACCCTCGAATCGCCTCCTCCAGGTCGCACCTACCGCAATTCAGGGCATTCTGCCCAAATAGTAAAAATATATCCGACGACGTACCGGGTCGTCATGGTGTCATAGAAGCAGTCCAGACTCAACTGTGAGTCGACATCAGATGCCTATATCGGCAAATATCCATCGCTTTCAAGCGATATTATACCATGCATACTCTCATCTTACAATTCTCGTGTATGCTGTGTATGCATGTGTTCATGCTATGTAAACAATACCGAAATGCATGCTATATCATCATATATAGTAAATAATTCACATAATCTCATATAAGCAGATAGCCACGTAATTCATGTTAGTACAAACAATTTATGTGTTGTAGTTGAAATTTCCATTTACCTGGTATCCTTAGCTATTAGCTTATCGTATTGTAAGTTGCTAACCTTCGAACCCTAAATATTGAAACATATAAAATTAGGGTTTGTTAGTCTAGTTATAACTTTACGGAATTGGCTTAATTTGAAAACCCTAGTTTCGACTTCTGTAATTTCAAAACCCTAAAGTTTAGAACTTAACCTAAACTGAGAAATATAATTTCAGAAATAGATCTCGACATAAAATATGGAATAATTTCGACATATGTTAAACATAGATTTCGGTATATGGTTTCGAGATTACCTATAATATACTAATGTCGAAATATATATTGATATCATACTTAAGATGTCGAGAGGTTGTTTTAACAAAATGTCGATATCATAAGAAGATAGATGTCGAGGTGCATAAAGATTTCGATACATAAAACTAATTTTCAACATAATCTCGACATAAGCTAAATTCAACAAAAAGGTAGATCTCGACATTAAAATTGAATTGAGGTTTAACTAAGTAACACACAATCTCGATATGTTATTTTAGAATGAATTTCAAAGTTTAACCATATAACATACTCGATATGTACCTCGAGTTTCATCTCGAGATTGTCTCGAGTTTTATACCTAAAATTTCGATATACATACTAACGTTTGACATTTAAATATTGCACAATTATTTCGACATCAAATAGATCTCGATATTACACTAAGGATTTCGATATTTACACTACACAAAGATCTCGAGCTTGGCAGCGCAATAAAATCTCGATATAAGACATACAATGATTTCGAGATTTGGACTAAATAATCACCTAATTTCGACATTTTCTGACGATAAATCTCGAGCTCAATTTCATACAACAGACTTTCGATATTTTTCTCTTTTCATTGTTGAGCCGAGATCATGCCTGCAAAACCTAACAGGGTTTCGAACTTTATTACCCTGGAAACTATATCATCAAACTTACGATTAAAACCCTAACATCAACTATCGATATTCCTTCAAAAACTATTACCTGACAAGAAAAGCAAAAACTCAAAAACCCTAAATTCTTAAATTTATGGTCTTATACTTAGACGTATTTTAACCTACTAATAATAAGAGAAAAAAAATAAAGCGCTTAGTATAAAAGGGATTATACCTTCCGAGCCCTCAAATGGTTTATTGCTTAAGCTCCTTAGAATGGATGATGGTTTTAACGTATTCTGTAGTGTTTAAATGATCTAATATTATGAATAGGATTCTTGATAACTATTAAACCATCGAAACTTGTTTGATGGGACACCTAGTGACGTTATTTTTCCTCCACACTAAAGAATCAATAATTATCTTCAGATACTTGGGCTTTATGTGTAAGCCAAGCCCAATTCATATTTAGTCCAATTTAATTATAGTCGTAATTCTATTCTTAATAACTCGTATTCCTTAAAATGTGGTATTAGCACCTAATTATACTAAATTAAATTTTCTAGGTTAGCATGTCATGTACTAGGAACCCTAAAATCAATAATTAACCTAAATTCAATTAATTCTTCTACTTGGTTAGTAATCCTAATAGCACCTAATTTTAAAGTCACGTTGACACATAAAATCATAAAATATATTCCATGTAGTCATGCAAGTCACATAATATATATGCATATTTATTGGCGGCTTACTTACGGGACTCGAGTATTACAGGAGGGGCGGGCCGGCCCGTAGCCCGCCCAAGCCTGGGGGTTGGCAAGCCCCCTATTTTAAAGGCCCACCCTGCCCGCAGGCGAGTAGCGGGTCTGGCGGGCTTAGCCAGCCAGTTTTAAAAAATTTTAAAAAAAAAAGAAAAAAAAGAAAAAATAATAAAATATTTGGAAAACAATATAACAATGAAGATTTCAAACTGAAAAATATATCTAATTTAATCAACTTCTTTAATATTAATTTTTTTATGTTATTAAAGTATAAATCATAATTCAAAAACATAAAAATTAATATAATTAATTAGTAAATCTATTATATAATATAATTATATTTTTTATTTTTGGGGGGGCCTACCCGCGGTCCGCGCGGGCTTGCCCGCCCATGCCCGCTTAAATTTCAGAGCCCGCCCCGCGGGCCCAGGCCCATTTTGACATTACTATTATAGCTAAACGAAACGTCATAGCGAATTAAAGATACGAAAATAAAAACTGATATTTTTTATATATAGTAATATGCATCGATAGTCATTGGGTTGCCACCCAAGAAGTGTAACGACCCGTCCCATATCGGGTGTCACTGTAGCATCGATTCCTACTGGGACTAGTGGGGTTGGGCCCACCACACTCCGACTGATAGTCTGGCCCCACTGTATCACCAGTTAACCTTTCAGCGTGCTTCGTTCACTCGCTCACACGCACCCTGAGAAACTTCACAGAGGCTCACCCATCCCTAGATTGCCCCCAGTCAAGCACGTTTAATTTCGGAGTTTCTATAGATGGACTTCCGAAAAGGTAGGTCGACCTTGGTGATATGAGTAGTATTATAAATTCTCTTATACGTCTTAGCCTGACACGCCCATAGGTTACCAGTCTCAGGATTCCCTCTCATTCGGGTGTCGGATCGGTTCGTTCATCTACCCCTTCGCCTAGAAGCCTGCCACGAGCCGCTCCTTGTCCGTGCCCCTCTCTGGCACCGGCGATCATTCCCAGCCCTCATCGGCCCCAAGCGTCACATGCCCACCAGCTTCCACCTAGTTCGTCCCCCGAACCAGCACCGTACTGCGAGAGATTGTGCTCTGATACCACCTGTAACGACCCGTCCCATACCGGGTGTCACTGTAGCATCGGTTCCTACTAGGACTAGTGGGGTTAGACCCACCACACTCCGACTGATAGTCTGACCCCACTGTATCACCATTTAATCTTTCAGCGTGCTTCGTGCACTCGCTCACACGCAGCCTGAGAAACTTCCCAGGGGTCACCCATCCCTAGATTTCTCCAAGTCAAGCACGCTTAACTTCGGAGTTTCTATAGATGGACTCCCGAAAAGGTAGGTCGACCTTGGTGATATGAGTAGTACTGTAAACTCTCTTATACGATTCTTAGCCTGACACGCCCATACGTTGGCAGTCTCAGGACCCCTTCTCATTCGGGTGTCGGATCGGTTCGTTCATGTACCCCTTCGCCTAGAAGCCTGCCAGAGCTACTCCTTGTTTGTGCCCCTCTCTGGCACCGGCGATCACTCCCCGCCCTCATCGGCCCCGGGCGTCACAAGAAGCGCCTCTCTTTAACGTCTTTTAGCTAGACATAGTCCATAAAAATTTTCAAGGCGGTTGAAAATCATAGTGTGATCCTCCCTCAACATAACACGGAAATGGTAGTTGTTGTTCGTTTTCCTCCATTTCGCTTACCGAAAAGTCATGTTCCGCCTTTCAGTTTTCCGCTTTCGTTTTCTCTTCTTCCAGATCAAACATTAGCATACCTGTCGACAAGATCGAGATTAGATAAAGAAAATCGAATTAGAAGTAGAAGTAAATCAATTTAGACACCACCTTCCCCGGCAACGGCACCAAAATTTGGTCGCGTCGTAAACGGCCAAAAATAAAATTTATAGCCTTACTAATACGAGTATCGTAAAAGTAAAGATCGTCTCCACAGGGAAGATGGTTGATTTACTCTAATATCAAAATTCGACTAAATATTATAATATAATAAAGGGGGTTTTGTTGGTTACGGTTCAAATAGAAACAAAATAAAACTAATGATAGACCAAGGACAAAGAAAAAAGAAATACTAACGAATATAAATAATAGTTGAAGTAATTGTTCTCCATCTTGACTTATATAATTGGTCATTGATTCCAAAATAACGTGTATACGTAAGCATAATCGGTTATAATTGTCGACGAACGCCGAACAACCAATCTCTTGTTAATTTCTTGATAATTAAGAAACGCTCTATAATCACTTCACTAAACGAAAAATAACCTCCGTGACGCCCTGCAAGGTTTATGATTCGGACAGCCTTAAAAACAAAAGAGACCCGATTATTGACTAACTCGCTCGGACGAAGCTCTGTCGAGAAACGACGCTGGTCTGTTAAAATCAAATCGCGTAAACTACAGTAGAACTTGCACTTACCTAAAGTAGAGAAGATGAAAAGTGTTCGCTACTTTATTGAAACAAACAAACAATTACGGATTTGTAGTTTAAATTAGCCATGGACTCACGTAGATTAATGGAACATTTGCAACTATTTAATCAGAATACTCACGCGTTCACGGATAAGCACAATAATCTCACAATATTATAAATCAAGGATTTGATAGCACTTCAACTATAATAAACTTAACTACGAAACACGATAATCGAAGCACGTGCGCTTGACTCCTTGTTACAGCTGCGGTCTTCCTTGAGACGAGTGAGGGTCGACAGGAACTGAGAGCAGCCTGCGTGATTCCTTCCAGCCGTGAGCTGCCTGCTTCGATTGTCTTCAGCCTTGAGGTGCTTAGGGCAGCTGAGAACAACCTACTTGGAGTAGCTTTTTTTTGGCGTGAGGTGCGAGCTTATGAGGGGTGGTTCAGCGGATGAGCAGCAGCTCTACGTTTCCCCTCTTTTGGATATTTGGGAGATATCTCAACATGAGCAGCTCTAACCCCTTCTTATAACGTAGAAACCTTGCCAAATTCTTCTCATGTGTGCTCTTCAGCGACAAACGCATAAATAGCGCAACCATAAGGTAGATCTTACAGCCTGAAATCTTGACCCTTTTTTCCTCCTAGCGTTCGTTTGTATGCTTTTTTTTTTTTGTCTTACGATTGAATTTGCTGCTTTCCTTGTGTGAATGAAAATGATATGTTTGGCTCAATATCTATAGTTTTGGCAATCAATTATTGTTACGATTGATTTTGCTGCTCTCTTTGTGAATATGATATTTTTGGCTCCATCTCTTGTGTATACGCGTCTTCAATTATTGTTACCTTTAAGACAATAAAATTGATAATCAGCACAATAAATGTTATAAGTTGAAATTACTATAAGCTCAAATATTGTGCAATCTATCAGTTTCGTCATTTCTTTTCTACATTTTTTTCATATTTACTCGATCTTGGAGTGTTCTGATATGGGAGATTTTGTCTTTGTATGTAGTAGTTTTTCTCACCATTTGAGAGAGTCAGTTATTTTATGACAGTGTTCTTTCCAAAGAAAATGAATTTTGAAGTTGGAGATGAAACAACGAAGCATATTTCAGATTTGAGTTCAATAGCCGCAATGTTGGGAATTCTAACCATTCTGAAATTCTCCCCAGAATTTGTAAGGGAAATATAAAACAGATGAAAATGACAACACAAAGTTATAACGTGGAAAATCCTCTAATAACAAAGAGGAAAAAACTACCAAGGCAACACGGCCGTAAATAATCCACTATTTAAAAATTACACTGACAAACTTCATTTATTCTCGCGTACACCCAAATCAGACAACAAACAACCATAAAGCTACATGTTAATTTAAATAGGAGTGTTCACAATTCGACAAACCGAGCGTATCGACCAAAAATAAAACCAAAAATTTGGTGCAAAGTTAATACATCCGTTTAAAAAATATATGATTTTTATAATTCGGTATTGATTTACTGGTATAGGATAATCAAACAAATCAAAATATCGACTTTTTAAATAAAATATATTTATTTAGAAAAAAACAACGTGATAGGGATGTCCAATTGTTTCTGTACTCATTTTACAGAGATCAAATCCCAGATAAACCTATGTGTTTTTCTCTGGGATTTAAAGGTAAAATATCCGAAGTCCACGAAGAGGAAAACCGATTATTTCAGGCCGTAATCGAAAATGATTCGAATATTAACATATGGAGATATTCTCCGAGGACAACAAAAATGTTCAAATATTCAAAGAACGAACACGGGTCCCATAGGCCCAATAGTGTAGGCCGGTTTTTCATATAAATACATTTTCTTAGAGCATTCAAGGTACGCACTAATATGTTCATATGACGTCAATCTACACTCTAAACACTCATTCCACACGAACACACACACGCACACATTATATTTTTCCTACTCTCGACTCGCCCAATTTTATGGAATTACCATCTTGACATAGGCAGAAGGGAAAACGCACTCACTCCCTCAATCTGAGTCTTACAAGGGACGATCCCCAGAGGTTAGGCGACGTTCGGAGGCAAGATCGACGGAGAGCAAACGGATTTTTTTCCAGCATCATCACTGTCGGGAATGGCGAGCCAGTAACTCGCCGGAGCCGCCGGAATAAGCCGGAGAAGTCGGCCGGTCGAGCTGAAGTGGAAGAGCTGAAGCTGAAGATCAGTTCTGATGAATATAAGTCACGAGCTACAGGGACCGTTGGATCGTCATTGGCGCGCGATCTGATGGATCAGATTTGAAGTGCTGAGATTGAATGATGATCGTAGGATGGCGCGAAAAGATCAACGACTGAGATGCTTAGGAAGTGAATGAAGCGGATAGTAAATCGTGAGCGTTGGATCGAAGATCAGACGGTTGTGGTTTAAAGTGGCATTTCACTTATAGAGTTGTCACGCGACTTTAGCTGGGTCACGCGGAACTCGTTGGCGACGTGGTGAAATCTGGTGCGTCGGATCGGATGAATCGAACGGCTCTGATAAATCGATCAACATGCTTATTTCATGCTTCAGTCTTATAAATATCAGTTTATCAGTTCGAGTAGTTTTCTTTGAGCGTTCATATCTTCGTATAGAGTGAGAATCACAGTGAGGCGTAAACATAAAAGTTGTAGAGGGCACGGCTGTGTTGTGATTAATACGAAAAGAAGTTCGGTTGATCCGTGGACGTAGGCCAAAATCAGGGCCGAACCACGTAAATTCTGTTTTCAAGTGTGTGTGTGTGTTCTTTGCATTTCTGGGTTTCGATTGAGCTCCTAAGAGCTCAATTCGATCTTAAACACTTGCAAACACTAAAAATACATTGAATCCTCATTCGAGAGGTAGCCATTTCCCAACAAGTGGTGCGGTGAGCATGGACGAGAGCTCGGATCCTCGGAAATGTCTACCATGACCAAGCTCGAAATGGAGGTCTTCAATGGAGCTAATGATTTTGGGCTGTGGAAGCGCAAAATAAAGGCCGTGCTCGTGGAGAAAGGCTTGGAGAAAGCCTTGAAACCGGATAATCAAATGGAACCCGCAACCTTAACCGCAGCTGCGAAGAAGAAGATCAAGAAAAAGGCATTCTCAGCCATTATTCTCTGCGTCTCAGATGGTGTGCATCGTAAGGTGGCTGCTGAGCTGAGGCATTATGGAAGAAATTGGAAGCTCTTTACATGACAAAGTCCCTAACAAGAAGGCTCTACCTCAAGCAAGCTCTTTATGGATTCCAAATGGGGGAGGAAGCTGCCATTGAAGATCAAATTAATCAGTTTCAGAAGCTGGTGTTGGATTTGCAAAATGTTGGAGAAGAGATCAAAGATGAGGATCAAGCTTTGTTGCTTTTGTGCTCTCTGCCCGAAAGCCATGACTACTTCAAGGAGGCTCTTCTTTATGGAAGGGAGAAGCTTAGCATGGAGGATGTAATGGCAGCTCTAAGCACAAAACAGCTCAACAGGATTGCTCCAAAAGTGGAACCAAATTCGGCTGAGATGCTTAATGTGCAGCATAAGTCCAATTCGAGGTGGAAGAAGGGCAAGGGGAAGGAGGTTGCTGAGCCTAGGAGGTGTTTTCATTGCAATGAAGTGGGCCACTTCAAGAGGAATTGCCCAAAGTTGCCAAAACAGGGAAATTCTAACTACATTAACCATTATGATGATGGTTTTGAATATGCAGAGGTTCTAGACATTTATGAGGAGGAGAGAAGGGGAGAATGGATCCTAGACTCAGGGTCTAGCTTCCATATAACTTCAAGGAGCTAAGAGGCGGTTAAGGTGGGAGATGAAAAAATCTTCGAAGTAGGTGGCTATGGTTCCATAAGAATGAGGCTTGCAAGTGGGGTGTTGGGCATCCTCAAGGATGTCAGGTATGTCCCTGAACTTAAGAGGAATCTTATATCCATTGGTGCTTTGGATAGGAAAGGATTTAACACCCGAATAGCAAGTGGGAAAATGCCAGTCAAAAAGAAGAACATGCTGGTTCTGCAAGGCAGAAGGAGGCAATGTATCTACGTGTTTAAGGGCTGTTCTGTGGAGGCAAAGGCACATCATGAAACTAGGAAATGTGGTGGTTCTAATGGTATGAGAGAGGAGCCACAGAAGACTCAGGAAGAGGTAGAAACAGGCCCGACCAAGAGTGAAGCTCGCGGCAGAAATTTTAAAACCTGCTACTGATGAAAGCAGTCAGGTCGAGATGGGGTTTTGCGAGGATCTTTTCGAGCCCGAAATGGAGTTATTCGAGCCACGAGATGAAGGGACCTCTAGACCACATGGTAGGGATGGTTCGAAGGTGGAGAACAACTCAAGCATTGTGGAAGAAAACGACGGAAATTCGACCACAGGTCGGGCTGACAAACCAGTTTTTTTTAGAAATTGAAAATCTTTATTTTTCAGGTTCTAGCTCAGATGCCGTTTTGGAAGCGAGGAAGGGCAAGAAGAAAGTCTTATCTAGCTGGAAAAGAGTCCATGAGGTGGCTCAAGAGGCTAGGATGGAAGGATCTTCGAGCCGAACGAAGGAAATGAGCTCAAGTGTTTGAGTTGATTCCAAGTGGAAAATTTCAATCCTACTTGTGGTTGGCAAGTTCACCCTTGAGGCTCGCAGCTCCTAAGGGAGCTGGTTGATCAACCGAGAAAGAGCGTATTGATTGAGGTGGAGCTTTGGAGGGGTTTCGAAGCTCATGAACTGGTTCTCAGAACTAAAAAAAAAACAGAGGTATGCTGTTTTTTTTTTTTGGTGAAGTTTGGACGACTTTTGTGGGCGAGTTTGGGCAGCTATGACGATTCCAAGAGTTGGGATTGCGAGGTTGCAGTCTCGAGCTGGAGATTGTCGGGAATGGCGAGCCAGCAACTCGCCGGAGCCGTCGAAGTAAGCCGGAGAAGTCGGCCGGTCGAGCTGAAGCTGAAGATCAGTTCTGATGAATATAAGTCACGAGCTACAGGGACCGTTGGATCGTCATTGGCGCGCGATCTGATGGATCAGATTTGAAGTGCTCAGATGATGATCGTAGGATGGCGGCTGAGATGCTTAGGAAGTGAATGAAGCGGATAGTAAATCGTGAGCGTTGGATCGAAGATTGGACGGTTGTGGTTTAAAGTGGCATTTCACTTATAGAGTTGTCACGCGACTTTAGCTGGGTCACGCGGAACTAGTTGGCGACGTGGCAAAATCTGGTGCGTCGGATCGGATGAATCGAACGGCTCTGATAAATCGATCAACATGCTTATTTCATGCTTCAGTCTTATAAATATCAGTTTATCAGTTCGAGTAGATCTTTGAGCGTTCATATCTTCGTATAGAGTGAGAATCACAGTGAGGCGTAAACATAAAAGTTGTAGAGGGCACGGCGGTGTGTAACTTTTGTGTTGTGATTAATACGAAAGGAAGCTCTGTTGATCCGTGGACGTAGGCCAAAATCAGGGCCGAACCATGTAAATTCTGTTTTCAAGTGTGTGTGTTCTTTGCATTTCTGGGTTTCTATTGAGCTCATAAGTGCTCAATTCGATCTTAAACACTTGCAAACACTAAAAATACATTGAATTCGCGTTCAAAACCTTACCTTCAATCTCATCTCTCTGTTGAAGCCAAATCTATCTGATAGGCTCTCATCTCTCTCGCCTACTGTTGTGTCCGTGATTTAGTTTGGATAGGGCCCTATTTGATTGCTTCCTTCTTTTTTCGGGGTGAACTTATTCCATTGTCCGATTGATGTCTCGTGGAATGATTTTTAGGGCCTGTATTTCATGATTTTTCTTTTTTCGTTTGAAATTTCTGTTAACCAAAATGTAAACCGGAAGCCGAACAAACCAATCATAAAAAATCAGTGTAACGATAACCGTATTACGAACAGCTGAGTATTTTAGTTCGCCATTCAATTTTAACAATAATAGAATATAAAATTCGTTCATACCGAATGCCCAACCCAAGAGTCGGCGATAACACAATTAACTTCTCACTATATATAAACTACTGGTTATAGCCCTCGAAGAGGGGACCCGCGTGTCTTCCTCCTCAATTAATGCGGAAAAAAAAAGGGCACAATTAGGACCAAGTCCAACATATAGTTGTGAGTTTTTGGACTACATTTATCATATGTTCTCTAGATTTTTCTTGTTCGAACTTTTAATTCTTATTTCTTTTTCCTTATTAGTTCTTATCTGATATTTCTGTCTTGGTAGAGATTTGGTCCATATTGTGTTCGATTGTATCGGAGAGCCTCTCGAGCAATTTAGCGTATATGTTTCTTGATATTTTTAGTTATCGTCATTGAGAGGAGAAAAAAGAGGAACGAACGGCCGCTGTCTTTCACCATGGATTATATTAATTTAAATAGCAATATTTACCTGAAAAAGGAAAAAAAAAGGCTGAACATCAAAACAACGGGACCATTCAATTAATACAGACAAGACGGGACTGGCAGCAGCTCATCAGAGGGCCACATGCTTACATTCAGCCATTTATAAAACGTGGGAGTTGACACGTGCTTGTTATTTTCGGACAATTTTGTTTCTATTCAGTTGTTTTTTCTTGCTTTAATCTATCGCTGACAATCGATATTTATATGATATACTGGTTCCACCTTGTTTTTTACTCGTTGAAATATTAGATAAAAGTAAAAACATATCACAATATGAAAGTCTGATGTTTCATTTGTGGACAATTCATTTTCCCATCTCAAATATTCATACCTTTTTGGACTTCTATAACACGTGAAAAATTAAACAAACAATGAATCAAATAAATGTATTGTACGCTTGATAAATGGAATCTTAGTCATCAATTTTTAATCCCACGTCTAGAATATCATCATTATTTTATTTTTGCACAATCTTTAAATGTCACGTTCAAGGATTCTTCGGTAGTGGGGCTATGCATAATGAAGTTTGAATATGCAACTCATTACGTAGTGGCGAGAATAATTGTTTGATGTTAATATAATTTATAATTAATTACATACCTAGTTCGATATCCCATCGACCGCAATGATATATATTCGATAGCCAATATAAATATAAAAACAAAGACTGAAACTTCAAGTGGAACACTTGAGTGATTCTCCCAACTGAGATTTTCCTTTGGGACCTTTTGTCCTAATATATAGTCTGTACTCGTCAAAGGTCATGGGCGGGTACAAAGCGGGTCGACCCGGTTTCAGAAGTTCCTGGGCGGGTTGTATGAGTAAATCGCTCTTTGGATTGAAGAAGTAAGCAAGTGAAACGCGCTCTCGCGCTGAGTTAACGATCACCCTATGCTCCACGCTTTTGTATATTGCGTTGCTCAAAACCTGATTAATGGAAATATTCAATCAATTCAAACGCATTAAATATATAAACATAGTTATTCGTAGATGCATAAATAATAAACGTAGTTGCAGGAATTTATTTTGGACGGCCACCTAATGGACCTACACATATTTATAATAGTTGATTTGATTTGAACAGGCATGTTGTTCAACGTGGTTTAAATATCACTAGTACTATTTGTACGTTCAATGCAGGTGCAATAATCTTATATATATACAATGAAACGTAGTTTGCTCATGTCCATTTTCATTATATAAACACATAAAAGATAAAAAAATGAAAAAATCGCCCACTAACGAAATGAAAAACACTTTATTTTCACATCAAGCCATTTATTGTTATACATAATAGTAATTTGTTTAATTTAAAATACTTATAGAAAATATAATTAAATTTTATAGTAATTAACTAAAAATAGTAATTAACTATAAATAGTAAATAAAAGTAGTAAGTGTTTTTTTTTATTGAATTTTTTTGTTAAAATTGACCGGCCAAAAGGCAGTTTATAATGATCCTCACGCTTAATAAAATAGAATAGATGTGTACAGCTTTTGACTCTTAAAGATGCATTATGGAGTGTAAGTGGCCCCCAGGTCGACGAGTTATCTTAGAGTTCGAAGATAAATAATTATTCTCGAGCTGCAAGTTTACTCGATGAATCAAGACTGAGTTCGAGCTTGACACTCGAAATTAATTCAAACTCTAATTTATAATATTATTAATTAAAAATTAAGAAGAAAAACCCATGAGTCTGACTCTAAGCTTGAGATCGACAATCATGAATTTGAACCGAGCTTCAGCCTATTTGTCTCATCGAGTTCGCGGGCCTACACGACTCATGTTTCATCCCTAGATATTTTTATATGAAAAGATTGAGAATAATTTATAATGCATATATATGGATATTTATATTATGTCTAATTTTTGACATAGTTGCAACGATATTTAAGGCACATGACCCCTCCATGTGCCTTCATGTGCCCGTGCTTCTTGAATTCTAACCATCACGTTTCATCTTGTAATAATTAGTAATTAAATAATCTTGTCAGGATTCACGATGCACAAGCACCATGTAGCCGACGATATGTTATTGTAAACTATTTAATTCGCATTCCACAAAATGATATGCGAATGACAGACAAACTAAGCACATTCGGTATCAATCCCAGTATTAGGAAAAATCAAATACCCGCAACACTTGTAGATAATGGAAGATTTCAATCGCATATAGTTTAAGTTTAGTATGTATAATTCTATTTGATTGGTTATCGGGTAAATAAAAACAATCAGTATGGAACAACATTTGACTCCCTTGGTATCACTACAAAAAGTGCTAAATGATAAAAGGTTTCTATCGCTTTTATATTTAATTTGATATGAAAGCCTGTATGGTCCAATCTCCATTTTGTAAAACCGAAAACCCTAATTCAATTATTTCATGATGATTACGCCTGATTATCAAATCATGCGGTTTAAACTCTAAAAAAAAGAATTAATTTATAGTAATTTAGACGTACAATTTTTTTAAATGGCTGATCGTGAATATCCGTACTAAAACCTCTTTGGTCCTTGAGCTCTGATAGCATTATAAATGACCACTTTCCATAAAAGCTTAAGCTTGTGGGGAGTATAAATTTGTTAAATTTTATATATTATGTTCCAACAGAAATAGATAGTAAATGAAGTAATTATCTAACCTGTATTTGATCTCCTATATTGACGATGAATGCATGCGGGACGGGTTTTACGGTGATCGATCCACCCGTTGGCCCGACGAACTTGCAGCCCGGGCACGTTTTGATCCGGCAAGAGAAAGGTCAACCCGCCCGGGTCCGAATGGGGCGATAGCCCGAGTGTTAAATCGGGCTGAGGGCATTTTGGGTAATAATTAACCCTTAAACAAGCACCAAAATTTTCCTCCCCACCAAAAGCTTTTCCTAGATAATCTTCGGATAATCCGAGATTAACCGACAAGATCTTCAACAAAACCCCACCAAGTCGAACCACTTCCTTCGAGTATTCGGTGATTACATCCCTACATGTGAAAAGAAAATTACTTACGACTATATTCTGATTGAAAGAAATACAATTAATGATGTTGAGACCTCAGCCCTCCACTCAATGAAGAAAAAGAATATGACAATAATAACATGTGGTCGAAGTTATGTTCTTTCTTGACTTTACATTATACTATCATTACAATTCGAGACAATAACAAAACCACGACATCAAAGACGAATATAATACAAACACATGGCTACAAGGAGAAGATAATGCACAAAGTACAAAATTAAGGCTTCCTTTTTAAAAAAAAATCGAGAGGTTTTCCCATTTCAACTACTTTAAATAACATTAAAATAAAAACGATATACTATTCTGCACATGTTTTACGTGCCACATGCTAGCATGTCGATAATAAGCGACCGTAAACCGCTCATCATCACACAAGAAAAAAAAAAAGAAGTCTTGCGGTGAAACCTTCAACTTTAAAGACGACGTGAAAAACATTTAAACACATAAATAAATGATTAATAAATTAACTAGCTATTATCCAAGTAGCTAATATGTAGATGTGTACCTCAGGGCATTGGGAAGAGAAGGCCACTTTTCATAATCTCTCAAGTTGCAAGGAAGATAGTGAAGGTAATAATAATCGCTCCAATCAAGAAGGGCTCCCTTCTCAACTCCTAGCCTACTACCATACCCTTCATAGGTCTTAGGCGTGTTAGCATAGGCTTGCTTAACCTCCATAGGTTGATGAAAAAACTCCCTCCATACCTCTTGGGCTCGGGCCATGAGCTCGGGCCGAACTCCATGGTTCACAACTTGAAAAAAACCCCACTCACGAGAAGCTTCGGACACAAGCTTTAAGGTTGTTTCTCGGCTAACATCGTCGTTGTTGATACCTCCGAGGTCAATCAATGGTATGTTGACATCTTCGAGGCCTTTTGAGCCCTCTAACTTTGGCCTAGCTTCTAAGGGTTTGACGTATTTATCCGGGATTTTGTCAGCGCAGCTTTCGGACACGGATTGAACTCTAACGATGGGTTCGGGCCAATCCATTTGCTTTATTTTAGTAGAAAGAAATGTTTTAGCTTTAACTGCGTTAATGGTTTGAGTTTTGTGTGTATATGAGATAAGTTGTTTGAGGGAATATGAAGGCCTATGGGCATGTTATATATACAACGTGTGAAATGCGTGCGCGTGTGGCTTTGCCTTTTAGGTTATTAAGAATGACTTCGGAATTGTGATTGGTATCATTACATGTCTGACTAAAACGGGGGTTGCTTTTCCAACACTTGTTTATGTCATAGTAAAGACTCGTTTCGTGATGAGGTTATTATTTTTTCCTATGATTGATTTAATTTGCGTTGATATGATATTTCGTGATTATATATTTAGTTGGTCGTTCAGGTGTCCACGTTGAGATCCAGGTTCCATTCTACTTTCGTGACTTGGTATTTAGGCATATCATTTTTTCTGTCATTGTCATTTTTATTAATTCGACGCATTTAACATATTACAAAGGATGTATCGATTTTCAAGTATTTCGAATTTCGCGGAGTTTATTATTCTTTTTATTTCGGGGCGTAATAAATAGATGGAACGGCGTGCAAGTGCAACAATTAAAAACGAAGCGTTACGTCCCAGTTTCAACTACTATGATTATATTCAAACTGTTATGAAATTTTTATTATTATTATATTAAGATTATTTTAATTTATATTATGATTATTTGATAATATATAGAGAGAATTTAGAGGGAGAGAATATATTTTCTATACTTGTGATATCTTTACAATGCAACTCAATACACCTATTTATACTAAAATCATACACTAAAATACAATTTAATCATCTATACAACTCATACAAAAAAACAATCTTTTTTTTTGATACACCTCATCTTATCATAATTCATGAGTCACTAATATTCCAAAAACATCCACATTTAATCACAAAATTTTTGATGATTCATTATGATGAATCATGTCTTAATTTTGATGATTCATTGATGAATCATGATTTATTCATAATACTCCCCCTTGGATGTTTTCAAATGATACGTTTAGCTTGTTGCCTCATTAAAAACCTTACTGGGAAAACCACATGGGAAAAACCACAGTTAAGGGAAAAAGAGTGCAACACGTATTTTTCTCCCCCTGATGATAACATCATTTTAAATCTCGAAGTTTCCGAACTCCAATTGAATATACTAATTTTCTGAAAGTTATAGGAGGAAGTGCTTTTGTAAATAAGTCTGCGAAATTTTCGCTAGATCGCACTTGTTGTATATCAATATCACCATTTTTCTCCAGTTCGTGTGTAAAGAAAAATTTTGGTGAAATATGTTTTGTTCTATCACCTTTGATATATCCCTCCTTTAATTGGGCAATGCATGCAGCATTATCTTCATATAATGTTGTTGGAAGTAACTTTTCCGATAATAATCCACAAGTTTGTTGTATATGCTGAATAATCGATCGCAACCAGACACATTCTCTGCTAGCTTCATGAATTGCTAGTATCTCAGCGTGATTAGATGAAGTGGCAATTAAACTCTGTTTAACTGACCGCCATGAAATAGCAGTTCCACCATATGTAAATAAATAACCCGTTTGTGATCGTGCATTGTGTGGGTCGGATAAGAATCCAGCATCTGCATACCCAATTAAATTTGCTTTTATCTCATTAGAGTAGAACAATCCCATATCAGTTGTTCCTTGAAGGTATCGAAATATTCGTTTAACTCCATTCCAATGTCTACGAGTCGGTGAAGAACTGTATCTTGCTAATAAATTTACAGCAAATGCTATATCAGGTCGCGTATGACTTGTAAGATACATTAGTGCTCCAATAGCACTAAGATATGGTACTTCAGGACCAAGTAGCTCTTCATCATTTTCGCGTGGTCTGAACGGATCTTTACTCACATCTAAAGATCTAACAATCATCGGAGTATCTAATGGATGAGATTCATCCATATAAAATCTTTTCAATATCTTTTTAGTGTAATTTTCTTGATGCACAAATATCCCATTATTTAAATATTCAATTTGCAATCCCAGACAATATTTTGTTTTACCGAGATCTTTCATTTCGAACTCCTTCTTCAAACAATTAACCGCTTTTGACAACTCTTCAGGAGTTCCAACTATATTGATGTCGTCAACATATACTGCTATAATGACAAACTCGTTTTCATATCTCCTCATAAATATACACGGGCAAATTTGATCATTTTTATACCCCTCTTTCAATAAATATTCACTTAGGCGATTATACCACATTCGCCCAGATTGCTTTAACCCATAAAGTGACTTGTTTAGTTTAATTGAGTACTCATTTCGTGGCCCTGAATTTTCAGGTAAACGAAATCCTTCTGGAAGCTTCATATAAATGTCACTGTCAAGTGAGCCATATAGATAAGCAGTGACAACATCCATTAGACGCATATCGAGTCCTTCACGTACTGCCAGACAAATTATATAACGAAAAGTTGTTGCGTCCACCACAGGAGAATAAGTCTCCTCATAATCAATGCCAGGTCTCTGCGAGAAACCTTGTGCGACAAGCCGTGCTTTATACCTTACAATTTTGCCATTTTCATTTTTCTTTCTGACAAAAACCCATTTATATCCAACCGGCTTTACATTTTCTGGTATGCGTACTACAGGTCCGAAAACTTTTCGTTTCTCAAGTGATTTTAATTCTGCCTCGATTGCATCTTTCCACTTTGGCCAATCTTTTCGTTGTCTACATTCATTTATCGACCTTGGTTCATGATCCTCATTCTCATTTATTTCATTCATTTCATGTAGCGCTACGTTAAATGAAAATTTATCGTCAACGTTGACTTTATCTCGGTTCCATCTAATTCCATTCTGGGCGTAATTGATTGAGATCTCTTCATTTTCAATTTCTTCAGGTACCTGAGTTTCATTCTTATCATCATTTAAGCCCATCGACTCTTCTCTGGTTGATAAATCCTCGATTGGACCATTCTTATTATTTGCTCCTTTTCTTTTCCGAGGATTTTTATCTTTGGAACCCGAGGGCCTACCACGTTTTAGCTGTGGTTTAGGCTCAATATTATGTTCGGCAGGAACATTAATTTTCACAGGAGCATTAACAGCTGGTATATGTGACTTAGTCACTCTCTTTGGGTCAGTAAAGCTGTCTGGCAATTGATTCGCTAAGCTTTGTAAATGAATTATCTTCTGAACTTCTAGTTCACATTCTTTTGTTCGAGGATCGTAATGATTTAGTGATAATTCATTCCAACTAATATTCCTTTCCAGCTGTTTCTTTTCTCCCCCTAATGTCGGAAAATTTGTTTCATCGAAGTGACAGTCGGCAAATCTAGCCGTGAATAAATCTCCCGTTAAAGGTTCTAAATATTTTATTATTGATGGAGATTCAAATCCGACATATATTCCCAACCTTCTTTGAGGTCCCATCTTTGTGCGTTGTGGTGGCGCAACTGGAACATATACCGCACATCCAAAAATTCTTAGATGAGAAATATCTGGTTCCTGACCATAAACCATTTGCAACGGGGAGATATCATGATAACTTGTTGGCCTGATGCGAATTAGTGCTGCTGCATGTAATATTGCATGTCCCCAACACGACGAGGGAAGAGTCGTTTTCATTAATAATGGTCTTGCAATTAACTGCAGACGTTTAATTAATGATTCTGCAAGACCGTTTTGCGTATGAACGTGTGGCACGGGATGCTCAACATCAATTCCGATAGACATACAATAATCATTAAATGCCTTTGAGGTAAATTCACCAGCATTATCAAGGCGTATTTTCTTTATAGGATAATCTGGAAAATGTGCTCTTAAACGAATCAGTTGAGCAAGTAATCTTGCAAATGCCACGTTCCTCGTAGATAACAAACATACATGGGACCATCTACTTGAAGCATCAATTAACACCATGAAATATTTAAATGGTCCACACGATGGATGTATCGGCCCACAAATATCACCATGTATGCGTTCCAAAAATGCAATAGATTCATTTTTTACTTTCATTGGTGATGGCCGAATAATTAGCTTCCCTTTAGAGCAAGCAGCACATGCTAATTCATTAGATTGAACAATCTTCTGATTCTTTATCGAATGTCCACGTGAATTTGCAATTATCTTTCGCATCATATTTGAACCGGGATGGCCCAACCGGTCATGCCAAACATTAAATATACTATCATCAGTAGACTTTTGGTTTATGATAACATACGATTCAATTGTTCTCAGATATGTATAATATAACCCAGATTCGAATGAAGGTAATATTTCCACAATTCGTTTATCATTCGAAATTATCTTTGTGATGTATAAATGTTCGACACCACATTTTATCGCTGTCTCGACATGATATCCGTTATGTCGAATAGCTTTAAAGCTTAACAGATTTCTTTGTGATTCAGGAGAATATAAGGCACTTTCAATAACCAATTTGGTTCCTCTGGGTAATAAGATACTAGCTCTTCCGGAGCCTTTAATTATATTTGTGCTACCCGATATAGTGATAACACTAGCTTCTTTCATATCGAGATGATCAAAGTATTTCTTATTCTTCAGAATCGTATGAGTCGTTGCACAGTCTGCAAGACATAGTTCTCCATTGCATACGCCCATATCCATCAGATAAATATCCTTTTCATATAAACATATATTTATTTAAGAAACAGAACGATATATTACAAGCACATATAAGTTTAAACAACCTTTAAACACATAAATACACAATAGCAAAATATATAACATATAGAACATTATAACACATCATTCCTCATCTGCGACGAAATCTGCAGCCTCCAAATACACATTATTTTTATCAACACCAGAAGTAGATGCAATGTCACCTTGAACAAAATTCGTTTCAATCTTTTTTCCCTTTTGAGATTGCTGATACAGCTCAACAAGATGCTTGGGCGTGCGACAATTTTTCGACCAATGGCCCATACCACCACAACGATAGCATCGTTCGTCGTTATCCTTTTGTTCAATGGGCCTCTTCTCATCTTTATTATCATAAGATTTTCTCTTCTGTGGAAGATTTTGATGTCCACCACGATTGTTATAACCACCACGGAAGTGTTGATAACGACCACCGTAATATCCTCTGCCATTACCACGGTTTTGACCACGACCTTGACCACGTCCACGTCCACGACCACGATATCCACCACGACCACGTCCACGATCATTGTTTCGATTGTTATCATTATTACCTCTGACTGCGTTCGCTTCAGGGAGCGCAGCCGCACCGGTTGGTCGGGATTCGTGATTTTTCATCAACAGTTCATTGTTTTGTTCAGCCAACAATAAACAAGAGATTAATTCAGAGTACTTTGTAAATTGCCTCTCTCTATATTGTTGCTGCAATACCATATTTGATGGATGAAAAGTACTGAATGTTTTCTCAAGCATACTAGCATCAGTGACCGTTTCCCCACACAATTTTAGTGTGCATGTAACTTTATGGACGGCCGAGTTATATTCAGTCACAGATTTAAAATCTTGTAGACGTAAATGCATCCATTCGTACCTTGCGCGTGGAAGGATAACCGTGGTCATGTGGTCAAATCGATCTTTCAGATTTTTCCACAATTCAGCAGGGTCTTTTACATGTACATACTCGTTTCTCAGATTTTCATGAATGTGGTGACGGAGAACTATCAAGGCTCTTGCCTTGTTTTGAGTAAGTGTGGCTTTTGCAGCATCAGTGGTGGTACCTGCATCTGTTGGTATTTGTGTGGCAACAACAGTATCACCTGCATTCGTCGTTGTTTGTGTGGCGACAATAGTGTCACCCAAACCTTTTGCTTTCAGATGAATATCTGCATCTAGTGCCCATGCTAAGTAATTTGATCCAGAAGTGTCAAGGGCAACAAATTCGAGGTTTTGCAGATTTGCCATACTATTATAAAATACAAAATATGCATATTACTAAAAAAAATAAGAACAATAAATAAACACTGTCCACATAATAATTATACACATAATCAAATGTTCTTCTAGCATATGATTCTATAATAAAAATCATAATATATTTATAAATTTGATAAAATAAAAAGAATTTTACATTTTGTAAATGTTGTAAAAAAAATTTCAACTCGCCACCACTGGGATTCGAAATCTGGACCTCTCATCACTTGTAGTGACGATATTCCGCGAAACCAGTCGAGCTAAGGCGTTTTGGTGTGTACATATTAAATTTATATAGTTTTAAATGGTTTGCCACGTGTACGAGTATTATAAATAAATTTACCGTATACAAAATAAAATTACCATACCTTGATTATAAAACTTGAACGGAGGTTGATTTCTACAGGAGAGCTTCGATGAAGGTTGATCGTTACCGGAGAGCGCTCGTGCTGATAACGTGTTATGAAATTTTTATTATTATTATATTAAGATTATTTTAATTTATATTATGATTATTTGATAATATATAGAGAGAATTTAGAGGGAGAGAATATATTTTCTATACTTGTGATATCTTTACAATGCAACTCAATACACCTATTTATACTAAAATCATACACTAAAATACAATTTAATCATCTATACAACTCATACAAAAAAACAATCTTTTTTTTTATACACCTCATCTTATCATAATTCATGAGTCACTAATATTCCAAAAACATCCACATTTAATCACAAAATTTTTGATGATTCATTATGATGAATCATGTCTTAATTTTGATGATTCATTGATGAATCATGATTTATTCATAATACAAACAAATAATTAAAGACAACAAGAGTTGTTATTAAATCAATGTCCAACTATTTCGAGGTAAAACGCACGTGTTTGGAAAGTGCCGTGCGCTGCTGGCTATATTGGTTTATCAAATGACATGTCAATGAATTTTTTTTCTTGGCGAAATTATGACATGTCAATGCTAATATCAATTCTGGGTCAGTATTCCTGATAACCATAAAATAGATCACTAATTTCATATATTAGAAATAAATTTTAGTTTCCAATAAGTTTTCAAATAATATATTCAATTAACGGACTTCATCAAAATCCTAATTTATATCTCTTCTCCACGGGCGGCTCAGAGATCTACTGCCATCATGGTTGCCAGCGTATCAAGTTGGAGCATTCATCATCTATTTCATTGTCTTTCTCGATATTCTTGTTTTCATTTTTATATTTTAGGGGAATTCCGTATGGTGCCCCTGTGGTTAAGCGTTTTTCGGTTGGTGCCCATAGTTATTTTGGGTTCCGCTAGGTACCCCTGTGATATTGCAAATCGTAGCCCCGTAACCCTCCAAGACCAAATCGACATTTTTTTTATGTTTAAGCCGTTAGTGGCTGACGGAAATTGCTGAAAAGACTGAAATACCCTTAAAATCGAAACTAAACAACTGAAGCCCCAAATCTCACATCTGAGGTCGATTGCAGCAAGCCCATATACACCCACGAAAAACTAGGGTTTATCCACGAATGAGTAAAATCATAACAGTCGATCAAAATTCCCTCCAAACATCGAAATTTGTTCTCAAAGATATTGCTTTCATGTATTAGAGCGAATCTGGGCTAGGGAAAAGTGCTCGAACAGCGATAAAGGTAACTAAATCTTCTTTGTTTGTGTGTTTTGGAAAAATCGGCTCTTTTTTTCATTCGAAGGGGGTGGGGACGAGCTGAGCTATAATTGGTTGATTACTTCTTTAGTTGGCATCTTATTGTTCATCTGTTTTGCCCATTTACTTTCTATATTTAATTGGGGTTCATCCGTAGCTAACAGGTGACACAGACCTGATATGAATTTGATAAATATGCCCTCTTTTTACTTGCTAATCTTTCGTCAAACTTGATTTTCTACAGAATGGAGAAAAGAACACTTAATATAGAATGGAGAGGTCAATCGATTGAGGCTGACGTTGATGCAGACAGATGTTTGATGATGGACATATATGACTCCATTGTGGATGGATTTGCTGACATCAGTGTAGAATTGCCCAAGTATCCGGTGCTCTCCCATAATTATCAGGGTCAGAATTTCGAAGTGATGGATGACACAACCTTAATGAGGGTGTTTGAGGTTAATCCGGGGGAGTAAATTAACTTTATTGTATGTGAAGCTTCAATGCCAGGGCTGACTTGGGAGTTGGCAATGGAGAAAAGAAAGATGAGACGGGGAGAACCACTTGATGTCATACCTCTAGAGATGGAGAAACCCCAGCAACCTCTTCTCGAGCTGCCTGCCGAACCAGAGGATCAACAACCCGAGCTTGAGCCATCTGATCTCCCAGTTGATGCTCAACCAGAGGATAATCAACAGGCTCAACCATCAGACCCCCCATCTGATCTCGAGCTGCCTGCTGAACCAGAGGATCAACAACCTGAGCTTGATCCATCTGAGCCCCAATGTGATCCCCCATCTCAACTTGTAACTTCAGCTCAGCCTCAGAGGAAGAAAATGGCCAAAACAACAGCTAGAAGATTTGGTTTGAGTTCTCAGCCATCTTCTATTGGAGAAAGTTCTATAAGGAGTAGGTTGAGGAGCAGAGCAGCTGCAGAGGCTGTGGGCAGACCAGATGCAGTGCATCAAGATCATGAAGGTTCTGATGATGAAGATTATCAGCCATCTACTGAAGAGGAATCGATTGAGGAGTCTTATGCTAATGAATGGTTTGAGACTGCTGATACGGACTTCTACTTTGATAAAATTGTTCAGAATGGAGAGATATACACCCACGAAAAGTATGGTTCAATAAGGCTGAATTTGTGAATGCTTTTTATGGATAAAAAGCATTTTAAAACAGTCTTTAAGGAGTATTGCATTCAAGAAGGATTTTCAGTTGTAGTGAGAAAAGCGGATAAGGGAAGATACACATGTGAGTGTGCTGCTGAAGGGTGCCCTTACAGGCTCCATGCTAGTGTGTTGGCTGGTGGGCATACATGGGCTATTAAGTCGATCTTAGATGAACATAAGTGCAGTAGGTTAGTTGAGTTCAATTCGATGGCCGATTACAAGTGGGGAGGTGAGAAGTTGTTGGAAGTTGCTTTGGAGAGGTACCAAATACAGCTGAAAAAGTCATCAGCATACAGCATGAAAGAACATGCTTTGTCACTCATAAATGGAGGCTTTGACACGTCGTATTCCAAGTTGCCAGCTTATTGTGAGGTCGTTAAGCAAACAAACCCTGGATCTGTATCTCATTGCTGTTGGGGTGAGGGGTTGAGGTCAGCTGAAAGACCTTTAAGTTTCAAGTACATATTCATTTCATTCACTGCAGAGTTTAAGGGTTTGATAAGGGGCTGTAGAGGCTTGATTGGGGTGGATGGAACACATCTTAAGGGAAACTATGGTGGTGTGCTACTGTCTGCAGTTGCTTTGGATGGAAACAATGAGTTATTTCCTATAGCTCATGCCATAGTTACTGCTGAAAACAAAGAGAATTGGTCCTGCTTTTTCTACCATTTGAAGCAATGTTTACAAGAATGCAACCGGACAGATTGGACAATAATATCTGACAGGCAGAAGGTATTAATACCTTATGGCTTTAATTTTAAATTGACATGTTTGAATCCAAAATGCAAATTTAATTAGTTTCTGTTATTTACTTGCTTATAATAGGGGGTTTTGCCTGCTCTGGAAGAAAGATGGCCCGAAGTCAGAAGAAGATATTGTGCTAGTCATCTCTGTGCTAACTTTAAGAAGTTATATCCCGGTCCTCTGATGCATTCTCTCTTTTGGAGAGTAGTAAATGCATACTCAGAATTTTCCTTCAACAAAGCAATGGAAAGGATGGACAAGGAAGGAGGAGAAGGTGTTAAACAATGGTTTGTTGACTTAGGAAACAAGTCACAATGGGCAAGACATGCATTCGAACCTTCATTGTGTCAAGATGAGAACACGTCAAACTTTGTTGAGGCCTTCAATAACTTATTGGGACTGACAGATGCAAACCTATCCTAACTCTACTCGAAGGTATCACATACAAACATATAATCTTGTCCTCAGTCTGTAATGTCTTACCTACTGATATTTTTTTTATAGGAATAAGAGGGTGAATATGGTGAGGCAATCAAAGAGACAACAAACGGCTGAAGAACGGGATGATAATGACTTGTGTCCGAAGGTAGCAAGGCTGGTGAAAACTATCAGTTTAGACTTGAGAACCTGTAAAGTCCTCGTAGCTGGCCAAGGTGAATTTGAAATCCAATATGGTACGTCATACTTGCCCCTTTCCTTAAACAAGAAATCATGTACTTGTGGCAAGTGACAAATTAGTGGCATACCTTGTGTGCATGCTATGAGGGCCATCAACTATTTGAGATCCTCGTATATGCCTTACGTAAGTGAATGGTTCACCGTCAAAAAATATAAGGAGGCCTATGGCTTGACTATTCATCCAATGCCATCTGACGAGATATGGCCATCCTTTGACCTTCCCATTATCAACCCTCCTGAAATGAAGAGAAGCATTGGAAGACCTGCCAGAAATAGAAGAAGGGAGCCGGGTGAGCCAAGAAAGGGGAGAAGATCAACCATTGTGCATTGTTAGAAGTGCAAGGCTTATGGTCATAACTCAAAGACCCATAAAGGTGGTCCAACTGCTCGACAAATGAGAGACCAAGAATCAACCTCGCGGAAGAGGAAGAGAAAGGGATATACTAAAGAAGCAGGGGGGTCTTCGCAGCCATCACAGCCAAATGAGTCTGAGTCTTCCCAGCCCGCACAGCCATCATCACAGCTGTGATGTATTATGTTTTTATATGAATGGTTATGTAATGAATCTGTTTAGCATGGTTTTGTTTTGGATTTGGATGGTTCTGTTTTGGATGGATGGTTCTGTTTTGGATGCTATGGATCTATTTAGCATGGATGTAAACCTTGGGTTGTATTGAATCTGTTTTGGATGCTCTTAATCTGTTTTGGATGTAAAATCAAATTTCAGATTTGTTTTTTGCTCATCAACATAATCTTAAGCAATCACAATAGTCATTACAAACATTTTAAGCTACAACAGATGTCAATATTACTACAGAAAATGGCATTAAACTACTTCAGCATAAAGATAACAACAATTACCAATAGAATAACAACAACTTTAAGCATCCACTTCACGTCTTCAAGATTCTTCGTCAGATATTCGACCGTCTCTTTCATTTGATAGATTAAAGAATCCAATGCCGGTTCTTCCAATGCTTTGTCTCTACCATAGCTCCACATGAAGCAATCACATTGTGAGCATCTAAAATAGGGGACATTTTTGTTCTTCACCGATTCGGAAATCTTTAAATCCGCCTTATTTCCGCAATGAGGACATTTTTAGGCTTAATTTCAGACAGCATTGGCGTTGAGTAGTCCATTTGAAGAACTCCCATGAGATTCCATCTTCTATCTCAAGTGAATTGGGAAACGTACACAAAAAGATTAGAATGCAATCATCATATAAGAATTCAAAACGAATCCATCTTTGAACAAGGACACAAAACTAATGCAATCATCAGTAAACAAAAAACATATACAACCATGAACACCCATCAACTAAAAGAACACGTCATTTCCTCTCATCAACTAAAATAACAGTAAATGCAATCTATATACACGTGAGTTGGCTTAAACACAGTACCTTTGGATTACAATATCTTAAACTAGCGAGTGTTGCGGGAAATCAAGCGCCTTACCTTCCAAATTATAGATGGATATATGAGGCCGATGAGAGCTTGCTTCAATCGATCTCAAATGAAAATGGAAAATGGGGCATAGGGTTTGCTTCAATCGATCTCATATGTGAGATTTGGGGCTTCAGTTGTTTAGTTTCGATTTTAAGGGTATTTCAGTCATTTCAGCAATTCCCGTCAACCACTAACGGCTTAAACACAAAAAAATGTCGATTTGGTCTTGGAGGGTTACGGGGTTATGATTTGCAATATCATAGGGGTACCTAGCGGAACCCAAAATAACTATGGGCACCAACCGGAAAACGCTTAACCACAGGGGCACCATAAGAAATTCCCCATATTTTATTTATTCTCTCGTATGATAGTCTTCTGTTTGGAATCGTGAATTTCAAAAATTCAGATTACAGTTTTGGTGATTGGACTTAACTTAATTGAGTATACCGGTTAGACATAGGAAATCGGATACCGAACAGCAGTTCGACAAACACAACCAGCAACCGGATCAAGAATGCTACCAGAAGGTCGCTGAAGACCGGAATGCAGATACCGGATGTGTCATGTTGGACTAAGATTCAAATTTATTTCAAGAGCGGCAAGTTGAAGACTTATGACAAGCAATTAATTCAAGGCTGACAACAAGAGCCAAGTTGAAGTCAAATTAAGCCAAATAAAGAATAAAGCAAAGTGCACAGGGACAGGCGACTGCTACAAAGACCGGACAGACCCATTTTGGGGAAGTCATTAAAAGCTCTGTCCGTTAAAAAGAGCTGTCTCACAACGGTCTTCTACATCAAGTGCAACTATAAAAAGGAGAGAGGCAAGATGAAGACCTTACTTCACGATTCCTGAAATCAAGGAACGAGAGAAAAGCTCAAACTCACAAGCGATTAAGCAAGGAAATTTTTAGGTGTTGTCCTCACTACATTAGACCGGTCCGGTTAGTGAGTGAGTTGTACTCAAGGGACTGTAAAAAGCTCTTGAAAGTAGATGAACTGTAAAAAGCTGTCTAAGTGGTGTCTGGGAGTTTAGTTAGCTGAGTATAGCTGTGTGGGTTGTATTGTGTTAGTCAAGCTAAGGAGGTTGTGCAACGGGGTTGTAAAACCAAGTCTTCTAGTGGTGCCTTCCTTGCGGGGAAGAAGGGGAGACGTAGGAGATTTTTGGCTCCGAACTTCCAGAAACAAGTTCGTGTCTCTTGCAAACACACACAAATCATACCTCATATCCGGTCTTGGTTCAAATCCGACCGGTTTGCTACCGCACAAGTCACGTACACAAATATCAAGCACCGGTATCTAACTTTAACCGGTTAAGAACCGAAAAGAAGGAGTGTTTATTCACCCCCACTCTAAACACGTAACCGATCCTAACATCTTCTTTTTCTCGTATGAGAGTTTCTTCTCTCTTTTACTAGAGTATTTATCCATTTAATAAGACTTTGCAATGATCTTGAAACATAGATATGAGATATGGACATCGTGCTGACTTTGGTGATTCAAAAATGGAGTTATGGATATGGATTAAACAATATCAAAAGTGCTTGAAGAATGTATTTCAATTGATGCAACTATTCGAAGAAGAAATTGCAATTGGATATTAGTATATGTATCTTTTGTTATTCCTTGATATTCTTTGGTAGTTTTGTTTACTAATTCCATTGTAATATGTTTCCAGTTCATTATATGGAGTGAAATTGTTTCATAAATGTTGAGTTGCTCAACGTTGACAATGTTGAGACCACATTCGTGTCAACATAATTGTCTCATACTTGATCAACCTTTGCTTTTATCTTTCATGCCCAAAAACCATTTAACCAATTTTTGTGGGTTTATTTACTGATGTGCAGGACTTGGTTATAAGCTAGAAAAGTAAAAAACGGGTGGAAACGAATGGATTAAGCTGGAGCGAAAATAGGAAGTGCGCTTACTAAAAATAGAAGATTTGAAGATGAAAAGAGAATAAATCAAGCGACTACCAAAAATAGAAGATTTGAATATCAAAATAAAATCAGTCAAGCGGCTACCAAAAAGAGAAGATATGCGATCAGCCGATAACATAAGAAGCTTCAAACTCAAATATTGACTATATTCCCGGAGATCTTCGAGGAGATATTTACGAGTTTTCAAGGGATCTCTTACCAATTCAAACGGGAGCCAAGGCCTATAAATAAAAGATTATTTTCGAGCTGCCTTGGTTAGCTTTGATGGAGTAACTTTCAAGACTACGATTGATACACGAGCGAAAGAGAAGAAAAAAAATGACGAGAGAGCTCTCACCATACAAGTCATGTCAATCTGCTTTTGCCTAGTGTTTTCACCCTCACATAGATCGTAGGACTGTGTGAAGTTTGGTAGGATCGTTAGATTCTTTTCTAGGCTTGGTTTACTATCGTTGATAATTAGGTTTTGTAATTCGTTAATGGAATTTTGCCCTGAAGGCTCGCAGCAAGTTCTTCAACTTGCTGCATAATTTTATATCTCGTGTGTACGTCTTTTAAACTACTAAGTTTTTATTGTTTTCGTTGTGCTAAACTGTGTGATTTCAAATGTTGCCTCAACATCAGTTTCAACATTTCTGTCCCTGTTTTTAAACTTAGTACGCATTCGTATAGGGACCGCTTCGGTTTCCTTCAAAAAAATTAACGGGCTTCATCAAGTCGGATTCCATTCCATTCTTCCGGTCTAAAAAAGAATCGGGAATACAAATTTGTTCTGACATATAAAATTCGCAACTTATTTTTCGATTATCGTTAAATAAAAAAAATAGTTTAAAGTATCAACAAAGGTAAAGAGCTAAATTGACCAAAAAGTCTACAGGAGACAATCAACCTGTTATTTAGAGGGGGCGAATAAACACTCGATTATCTAAGTCTAGTTTTTCAATTTTTATCTCGTTAAAGGTCAATAATGGTGCTTGATATATTAGTATGTAAACTGGTGCTGAAGAAACCGGTCGGTTTTGAACCAAGACTGGATATGAACATGGTGTGTGTGTGCTTTTGCGGTATAAACAGAATTTGTTTATGGAAGTTCGAAGTTAAAATCTCCGATGTCACCCCTTCGACTCGGTCAGGAAGGTATTCACTAGAAGCCTCGGTTTACAACACTCAACGTACAAACTCCTTAGCTAGACTCACTTAATATAACTCCCACAGTTATATTTTGCTAACTAAACTCCTAGTCTCCTCTTAGACAACTTTTTACAATCCGTCTCTTTCAACAATTTTTTGAAGTCCGTTGAGAAATTACTCACTAACCGTTCCAGTATAGTGCAGTAATGACAACACCTGATTCTTCCTTGTTTGAGAACTTTGTGATTTGAAAGTTTGAGCTATTTCTCTCGTTCTTGAATGATCAAAGCTGGTGAAGTATGTGCTTCAGCTTGCATCCCTCCTATTTATAGTTGGGTTGAAGCCCGTTGTGAAATTGCCCTGCACGTACGGGACGAGGCATTAATTAGTCTTTCCCAAAATGGGTCTGTCCGATCTTATTTCCAATTTGTTTGTGCATGTTCTTTATTACTTATTCAGCATAGCTTGACTTCAAACGACTCCAGCTAGCAGCCTTTTATTTAATGAGTGTCAGAAGTCTTCATATTGGCGCACTTGAATATTTTTTAATCTGTCCAGATCCGGTATCATGGTAGTCCGGTCTTATGAGCAATTTCGGTATTTGATGTCTTGATGTGGTTTCAACCTACACCGGCGCTCTGCCTTTTCCGGATTCATCCTTCAATAACCGGTTTATTAAGTTCAATCACCCAATACTGTTAATCTTGAATAAATAAATTCATGATTTCTAGCACAAACATCCAGTAGGGACCAATTGTCTACCTATAGAGAAATTATCAAAGAAGAAGCCAATCTGGAAAAAAAATCCAAAACAATATTTAAAGCTCGACATTGACAGAGCTAGAAGTTCTAACCAGTATTGTCCAAATATAAGTACAAAAATTTTAATCGGTCCAAATGCAAATATAAGATTTCAGTGGGATATTTTTCTGCTTGTATTAAATTAATTATGTATTATTCCGTTTTGGTCGTTTTAACGGTCTCTGAGCGTTTCGTCTAGACCCGGTGAAATCTGGGGGTAAGACTCTTCATTTTTTTTTCGTCTTCAACTTCGTAACATCGTCTTATTCGGGAAGAACGATCCCAAATACGGAATGACATTCCCACGTGTGAATAAGAAACTCGTACGAGAGGAGACCAAAGTTTCCAAAGTAGGAGACAAAGACCACAAAGCCAGCATCGAAATAAAACACAACAAAAAAGGGAAAAGACGAAGACGAGATATAATTTTGTACGAAAAAACACGAAAAAAAAAACATACTCAGCGACCAAATTTTATAATTTTGTCATATAAATTACTCTGATGAAATACAAATTATACATAAACTCAATGTTGGAAATGATCGATCTTGAGTTAGATAGAAAAATCCCTTTTTCATCCATTCTTCAAATAAAAATGTCGGAAGAAATTGATCGGAAACCAAATTTCTTCCGGACATGTAGAATTAATTTTTAAATTATAAAATATAGCTAATCAGAAAAAAAAATCCATACGCAGTAACCCAAATTTATAATTTTGACCTTTTTTATTTCATACAAAGTTGAAAATATATATACGCCCAATGAGCCGACGAGTTTGACTTTATTATCACCCTAACCCAGTTATTAGAATAGCTGGTCTAATGTATCCGGTCATGTTCACCAATTCAAATCACAATTTTTAACATGTTGAATATTTTTTAAAATACAAGTGAATGAATAAGAAGAATGAAACCGAATAACATATAATACTCCCGCGTGAACTGGTAAAAATGTGGTTGGCTTTCAATTTGCAGTTTATATTAAAGTAGACTAAGTAGTTGTGTTTGATGACGCTTTTAAAATAATTCTATGTTCCTTTGTTGCACTGCATTTAGACATTGTGTGGTCCTAAAATATATTTTGGAACTGGTGGGATGCACCCATTCGTTTCGTTTTATACTGTCAAGTGTCAACCCTAAGATCTATTTCATCATCAAGCTTATCCAGTTTTAAATAATTATATTGGTGGCTTTCACAATGTAAAGTTCACAACTTCATTGTTAATTATTACCATTGGCCTTTTGATAACGTTGACTTCGTTACTTGTGTAAGCCCTAATTATAATATAATATACTACTCCCTCGTTCCTTAATATATGTCGTTTAAGGATATTACACGCATATTAAGAAATAAAGTAAAATCTCCATTATACCCTTAATTAATTATGTTATCTAATTTAATTTAACAATTTTTATTAAAGATAAGGGGTAAAACTGGAAATAATCAATATTGTTTATCTTGAAAACTGTAAAACGACATGTATTTAAAAACAAAAATAAATTCTAAACGACATGTATTATGAAACAGAGGGAGTACTAGTTATTTCCTCGGGCAAGGGCGCCACATGTCGAGGATTACGATGGGGGTGTAAACAAATCATCCCTTTTTTAGGACATTGATTCGAAGTTTCTTTAAGAAAAAAAAAAATGTAAACTCTTGAAAATCTAAATTATGCATTCACAATATCTTTATCTTTCTTTTGTAATCCTATGGACAAATTGACTCGAAATCCCAAATATTTCACTAAATGCATATTGAATGCAAAGTCAATGAAGGAATAGAATACATATTGGATCATATTGAATGCATATTGAGTGCTTGGAACATCGGCTTGGATCACAGATCCCTTTGAGGCCCGTGTGAAAGAGTTGAGTTGCTTCTCTCTTACAAGATTACACTTCAGAAATAAATTCCTGCTCATCACTAATTACCATACATATCTAATCCTTCTTACATAGAGGGAGAGAGAGAGAGAGAGAGAGAGAGAGAGAGAGAGAGAGAGAGAGAGAGAGAGAGAGAGAACTTTGAGCACTCAAAAAGTAGGCTATTAACATTGTGGTCCCTCGTCCCATCTTGATTTCTTTCGCTTCCTCCCGCCCAACGACGGCTTTCTCAATGCCTCAGCTTTCGGGCAAAAAAATCCATTGGCGGGCGTCGAGTAAACAAAGTCAATAGTAGGAGAAGAGTCGTCTTCACACTCTTCGATCCAACCATAGCATGGCAAACGTTTTGCCGTCTTTTTTTGCTTGTCTGCTATTTGTAAGAGGGAAGAAGAATCATTACTCTCTAGCGCGAGCACACCATGTCAGTAGTAGGAGGAGAAGAGTCATCATCCTCTTCGATCCAACCATAGCATGGAAAACGTCGTCCTATGCTCTTTTGCTTGTCTGCTGTTGGTAAGAGGGAAGAAGTCTTACTCTTCTCTATTGTGTCGTCTTCCTCCATGATCCATCCATTACATGGACATGGAGAACTGCTTTTGTCCGCTGGTAAGGGGGAAATACTAACACGCCTCTGCATCGTGGGACTGCTTGTTACCTTATGAACTGCTTTGATCATGTTTGGTAAGGGTGCTTTTCCATTTGCGTTTACAGCTTCATTGCGTTGATCATAGGTTTGTCTGGTGGATACACAGGTTTGATCTTGGACAATTTCTTTCCAGCTTGTTCCATGTCCTTCGTCTTTTGCGAGGAAAAAATAATAAATTTTGGATTATAGTTATTGAAAAAGGGACCACTTTGAGAAGGGATTTAGGATTGGATGGGAATTACCGCTAGTGATGATCCCCGGCGAGCTTGTGAGGATTTTCGTGCGATCAGTTTCTGCAAAATTATGGAGATTGACTTCTTGAGCATTCTCTGCTTCTCTTTTCGATGTCTCTGAAGCTGTCTCAGTCCCAGGGGACGTGTTTTCGGGCCAGCTCTCCTAATAATGTAAAAGTCAGCACTGAAAACATATCGAAATTACAAGTTCAATCTTGAACTTGAAAATCAACGAATGCAGTGGAGTAGCTAATCCATTTTAATTGAAAGATCAGATCGACTACATTCTTGAATCAAATTCAAAGCCCCTCCCCTCTAACTGCGTTGATCAATCAAAGGTATGTATGTTGATCAACTCTGTTTTGCTGGGGTAATGAAAGGTAGTCTAAGAGATATGCTGCAGTCAATTACCACCTCACAAGATCATAGAAGAGAGATCCCACAAAATAAACTGTAAGCAGAGTGAATCAACATACCATAACATACCTTAGGCGTAGTCTCACCATCTTCACCACCACCAACTCTGCTGCTGCTGCCTTGGTCGTTCTCTTCGTTGTCACGAAGAATAGCCTCGATCAGTTCTCTATACGAGGAATCCTCGATGAAGGGCCATGCTTCATCTCCGCCGTATTCCTTGATATAGATGAAATTATAACTTATCATTAAACAGAGGAATTTGTACGCAGCTGCTACATCACAGATAACACACAAATTAACAAAGCAAGCCAGCGCCTTGTTCAACCACGATAATGGAATCTTCTATTTGGCAATTTTCAATAAAACTAGGTCGAAAGTTGCGAGTCTACCTTAAGGAGCTGTTTGACGCACTTCTTCACCAGTCGCTCTTGAAACCCTAGCTGTGACATTGCGTCGACAGCTGCGTCCATTCTCGTCAAGCGAGGCTATCACAAATAACTAAAACCTCAAATAAACCAAATATTGCAAGAAACGAGTCCGCCGAAGGTGAAAGAGAATAGTACCTTTCCTCGTCTTCGTCCTTGTGGCATCGTCAGCTGAAGTCTATCGACGGCTGTAAAATGAAAAAAGGAAAAATGTAGAAGATGAATGAAAACGAAGAGTCAACAATAACAGTTGTACTGTGTATCAGAGATGGAGTGAAGAGTATCAGACTTTCGCTGCTATTTTTGTAAATGATTCCGTGGGACGCGTGGCGTCTTTGGATTGGCTGTGACCGTACATTACCGAATGAAGCGCATTACAGACCTATGTAAATAAGAGTTAATTACATTTCAGGCCCATTTAGTAGTTTTTCCTTATGTTTCAGGCCCTATTTATGTTTTAAATAGATAGAAGTATCTAAATTGAAGTTTCATCTAGAAAGAAGGACTTACTACATGAAAAAAGACATTTTGCCCATAATAAACAAAAAGAATTACGACTAACTGCCATCGCCTTCTTCAAACGAGCAAAGCAACCATGAAGAAGTGGCATACACTGTACATGAAGTGGTACTGTAGATACATGAAGTGGTATTGTAGACCCATGAAGTGGTACTGTAGACCAGTGAAGTGGTACTGGTGAACAGTGAAGTGGTACTGTAGACGCATGAAGTGGTACTGTTGAACTGAGAAGTGGTACAGCATTTGTAGACCCATGAAGTGATAATATTGAACAGAGAATAAGTGGTACTGGTGAACAATGAAGTGATACTGTTGAAATGTTTGGGAATTCATGGGTCTACAAACGTTGTACCACTTCTCTGTTCAAACGGTACCACTTCACGGGTCTTCAGTACCACTTCTTCTATGTTCAACATTACCACTTCATGGGTCTACAATGTTGTACCACATCACTGTTCACCAGTACCACTTCATGGGTCTATCGTACCACTTCACTGTTCACCAGCACCACTTCATGGGTCTACAGTACCACTTCACTGTTCACCCGTACCACTTCATGGGTCTACAGTACCACTTCATGGATCTACAGTACCACTTCATGTTATGTGATAACTGATAACAGTATACTGGAATTTGATAACAGAACTGGGGCGATGGATACCACTTCATAACTACTCTTTTATAAGGGTATTTTCGTCCAACAACCTTAATTCTAACTTAAATTCTGAAATGGGTTCTTCAAATTAAATTTTTTCTGATATGGGCCTTAGCTCTATTTAAAAAATTAAATGTGGACTGACCCCAACTCGTCCCTAGCCATAGGAAATCTTTGAAAATAAATAATAAATAAGCCATAGGCAATGAAGGGAATCCGTACAAAGAAAAGAATATTCAAACATTGCTTGCATGCTTTCTATGTTGTCTTGCAAGTGGTCGGTCACTCATTTATTCTTTGCAAATTAAAGGGTATCTACACATAAATATACATATTGTCACGAAGTTCCTTAATTAATTTTTCGCCTTCTAAACTCCATTGGACACGGCAATGATGCAGCTCCGTCAATCCCGTCACTAAGCATCATTTGTTTATTTGCGGAATGCGCGTACTCAAGGTAGTTCCTTCTTCTAAACCCTCGTTTTTCGCTTAAGCCCTCGTGTTTAGTTAACTCCGAACTCACAGCAAAGAACTCGAACAAACTAGAACACAAGATGATTACGAGAGACACACCTCCTAACCCAATTCTTATTACTTAGAAACGGGGGTCTCAAAGATGTAACGTACAAGCTCACGTTCGCTCGTACAAGTACACGTTGCTCACACTTAAGCCCGTCTAACTTGCTATTTAGAACCACGGCAAAAGACAATCAAATGCTCAAACTTAGCCTAAATCGAATGTCTTACGCTTACACTAAGAATTTTTCTCTCAAGGTTGCCTTGTCTTCAAATGAGATAGCTTGACTTCTTATATAGGACTCGGTCAACGCACCTCAAAGTCTTGCCTTGTTTTGCCGCCCAAAATCGCCCAATTACGAGAGCTGTCGGACCTCCTAGTTTGGCCAACCCCCACATCTGCTTTTCTTTGGCTTGCTGCGCTGTTTCCAATGATGGTCCGTCCGAAAAGCTTTTGGAGAGGTCCAAGGTGACCCTTCAGCTTCCTGATCAGACCAATGATTGCTGTTAGGAAAAGGTGTCTGGCCAACTGCCTCCATGCCAAGCGCACATCACATGTCTCCCGCCAACTTCGTACCCCGCACTAAGTGTCTAGGTCCATGCCAGGTCCCTTCTAGGTCCGCTCCTGCGGAGGTCATATTTCTGCCGCACGTCCCAAGTAGCTCTGGCATCTCCGTCGCAGGCCGATCACGCTCCGGCCACTGTTGACCCGCGATCAACAGTCAACATCCGTCAACCTTGTAACACATATGCTATAAATTATTTACACTTAATACTACGTCTAACTTTTTTTTGTTAAGGTACTCATTAGAAACTTTTTGTACCCGTTGGATGTAAATACATTTTAGAAACTACTAAATTCCTAATCAACTAATAATCACAATCGAGCTCAGAAAAACTTCAATAAAAAACCGCCTCACACTCGAAAACTTACCCCTCAAAATCGAACGCACACGAAAACTCGCACTTTGGGACTCCGGGGTGTCGCTCGTCTTAAAATTTTCATTTCCCTTTCACGCCCTACTGAGTTTCGTCAATTTAATTTTTCATCGCATTTTTTCTTGTAGCGTAATTTTGTTTGTCTCCATCAGAGTTTTACGTCTCGATTTTAAGATATGGCAGGTTTCGATTAGGGCGTTTTTGGCCTTTTTTTATGCTAATGTTGGGGCTTTTCAGTTATCGCTCGATTAGGGCTTTTGAAAGCTTCTATTGAGTATTTCCATTCGTTAATTTTGATATTAATAATTGTAACTTTCGTATTTTGGTAGGGTGCATGTCTAAATATGTTTATAGTATGTCATATGCATGCTTTTTTAAGTTAACTAGTGATTTAGCACGTTCAAATATAATTAAGAGATTTTGTGGTGTCACGTTTAATATAACGGTGTTTAAATTAATAGATAACTTTTAATTGTATATTAATCGCAAAATGACAATTAACATGAATTGACATACCAAATAACAGTTATTATGTGGTGCTCACTATTAATTAAATAGATCGATAAAACATAGAGATGGATAGTTAAGACACAGTAATTTAACATGAAATTGATTTCAAATTAATCAATAAATCAAGCAGTTGATACAACAGGTTCAAAAGCCTTGTTGAGCCTTGAAGATCCATAAAGCATCTCTTCGAACCTAATGATCTCATTCTTCGACCCGTAAGCAACTTGAGTCCTTTCGTCCAAATTCTGGATCACTTTTTCCAGAACGGATTGCGTCCCGTCGCTGCTGTAACCGCCCGCCTTTTCGATCAGAAACCCTAACGGAGCCACTTCGAAGAGAAGCCTCAGCTTGGCTTTTGCAGATGGCGATACAACGTTCATGAAGATTCCTTTCTCCTTTACGATAATCTTATTAAAAACAAAAAGAGGTTTTCTTTAACATCGATCGTATATATTTATCCTTCTCTAAGCGCAAAAAAGAGAGTATTTTACCTGATTCACATCGGGCACCATTCCTCCAGTGTATCTTAACGTGTATTTCTCGTTAACGTAGAAGTCGATCCACTGCATGAGAAGAACCCTATAGTTAATGATAGCAATAACCCAGTTACAGTCGATCTCAAGTTGTATATAGGCTTAATTATTTATTTTCTTGTATATAAGTGGCAATGGTGTTATGAGGACACCTAAATTGAGGGAATTTTATGACAATAAGCGATAAATTGAAGCAATTTCAGGACACCTAGATTAGAAAGTAGTTGATTTTAAAACTTAATGCCCTAAAATTGCAACATTTAGTTAGGTGCCTTCAAATTTCTATAATTTCTCAACTTATTGTCCTAAATTTGCCCCACCCTAATTTAGGTATCCTTAAGATGCCATTTATCCAAGTATACAGGTCTAAAAAAATTAACCCATTTTATATATAAGGGGAACGAAAAAAATAACCTCGGCGTATTCAGAATTGTCCGTAGTAGCCCTAAGATTTCCGGGAGAGAACATTTTTCCTTCTCCAATCGACGTGGTATCTTTCACGTGTTGCCATTTTCCTGCATCATAACAAAAAGAAAAAGTCAATTAGGACGAAAACCAAATATTGCGTCCGCCGAATAATGTATGTATTTCCCACAACCTTCGTCGAGTAGAAGAAACTCGTGCGTCCCGGGAATATCTTTGAGTGCAAGAACGTAAGTCGTTCGAGGCCCGAAAATTCCCATAGCAGCTGCGACTTGATCAGATCCCTTCACCCCAGTGAGCTTATCGCCTGGCCATACGCCAAAAATCGTTCCAACGGTAAAGTTTGTGTCCACAATGCTCGAACCGTCGAGCGGATCAAATGCGACGCTAAACCCTCCTAATTTTTTTTTTCCAATTTTAATAATCAATATTATTGTGAATTCATTATAGCTCATGTAAAAAAAACCTTCAACTGGGCCTCCCATGTCTTGGAGCTCAGGGACTTCCTCAGAGCAAGCATATTTACACACATGAGAATATTGCAATGCCTGAGGATTATGTATGATTGGAGTTTGTAATACACAAGAATTAAATAAAAAAGAAAAGGATACACATTATCATATGATTTAATAATACCTCGAATAATAGCTTATTAGCAAGCAAATCGACGGCGAGCTGCTCGTCACCGAAGGAGTTAACGCAAGCTGTTCCTCCGCAAGAAGCAGTCCTAACCTTGAATGCTATCGTTCTTAGCGCTTCTCCCATGCTAATCATAAGCGCGATGAGCCCCTTGTCCTTTGTCGATTTTGTAAGAAACTCTTCCTTCAATAACAACAGGAGAAGCAGATTATCGTTAACAACGAAAATCGTAGTGTATTCTCTTGCGAAGAGTGAAACTTACCAAACTGTCGCCAAGCTCACACCTTGTGGTTAGGGACGATGGCTTGTTGTTTGCCCTCGAAAACTTCGGCGACGATTTTGGCACCAAGCGCAGAGAGTCTCCGAAAAGGGAGCTCGCCTTCAAATGCTGCTGCTGTTGATTTTTACGATGAATCGAATCTTGCCAACAAAGATGAGAATCATAATAATTAATATAAATGTATATAACCTTGGCGCTTGACAACGAAGAAATAGACCGCCGATGTAGAGAAGCCAGCGGAGTTGAGCGTTGCTGTGAGGAGACATTGTTGTGGAAGATTGCTCCACGAGCGCGGCCCCTAATAGCAGTAGTCTCCATAATTGGAAGGAAAAAACAACTTTTCTCTCAAAGTATAGAGTTTTGAGTTAGCTTTTGAGGCGACTACACAATGAGAATAACGAGGGATAGCTAGATAAGCAGCAACTTACTGGGTGACACGTGGCTTTTGCTCATTGATTGGATTGAAAGATGGTTATATTATTAGAAACGGCTATCTACAATAAATGTTTTTGTGGCTCTCATTTTGGTAATAAAGGTTATAGCTCGCACGTTAGACTTAGAGTGGGTGTAATCTTTCCTATCTTTACTTTTGTATTTTGTGATTTTAGTATGCGTTAGGATTATAGGTGTTCATCCGGTTCAAACCGTAACCAAACCCGGCGATCAACGGTTCGGTTGACCGCGGTCAACGGTTATCGGACTGTCATTTGTGACGGTTCGGTTACGGTTCTCGATTTTTATAACCGTAAACCTTCAGTTATAACTGTTGGTTCCTCCTAATATAATTTCTAAATATGTGCGGACCTAGTTTTAATTTTTCACAATATTTTCGTTACTCTCTCAAGTCTCGAGTTGAAATCAAAACTATATCTCAAATTTTCGTCCGCATCTGTTTCGAAATATTTACTTAGTGCTGTAAAACAGAAAAAATCCGAATAAAAAATGGAAGATCATGGAAACGAAGATTATTGAAAAATGATCACAAAACCGATCAAAAGAAGGAAGAAGATACCAAGCTGGCGTCTAGGCAAATATGTACTGCAGTAAAAACTGAAGGATAAGCGCTTGTTTGGGAAGAAGCGCGTTTTACAGCCACTTACGGATTACGCTTATAAAGTAGCTGCTGGTGCTGACGATTTATTAAGAAACGAATTTGAGCCGTTTAAGGGCGGGACTTTTAAAGAAGTAGCGTTGTATTCCTTAGTAGTTTAAGTCAGTCATCTTCTTCAGCTAACTGTAAATAGCTCTGTATGTATTACTCAATAAAAGATTTCTTGGTTGATCGTGGACGTAGGAATTATTCAGAATCCGAACCACGTTAAATCTCAGTGTTCTTTACATTTTTGTTATTGTATCAGAGAGATTAAGCTTCGAGCTGTGATTTTCAAGAAACGCAATTTTCCCCAAATCAGGTTCATTGATTAAAGATGGATACAACATTGACGATCCAACACCACCATCGACGGTGCTAATCAACGATCCTTATTTCCTCAATGATAATGACACATCCGGGCAGATTCTAGTACATGAGTTGTTGGATGGGGACTATTACGCCTCATGGAGTAGAGCGATGATGATAGAGTTGATCGGAAGAAATAAATAAGGCTTCATTAATGCCGATTTACAGCCGCCAACAGTCGATCCCCAAGATCAGGTGAGCACCAAGAATCAACTCATTGCGTGGAAGAGGAACAACAATGTTGTGGTTTCATGGATTTTGAACTCGGTCACCAAGGAGATATCGGCCGCATTCTGTACAATGCATCAGCAAAGGAGCCTGGGTAGATTTGCAGGAAATATTTGGCCAGACAAACAAGCGCAGAGTTTTCCAGCTCAAAAGGGAGTAAATCAATTTGGCGGGTTCAAACAGTATTGCAACATATTTCACCAAGCTGAAGACGCTTTGGGATGAATTGATCAATTACAGACCTACGTGTGAATGTACTTGTGGTGGAATCAAGGGAATGAATGCCTATTTGGATGAAGAATATGTTGTGGCTTTGATGGAACTAAATGAGTCTTTTTCACAGATTAGGGGCCAAATTTTACTTATGGATCCCATGCGTTCAATCAATAGAGTGTTCTCCTTGCTAATTCAAGAAGAGAAACAAAGGTCGATGGGGCTTGTTCAACTGTTGGAACAAATAATCCAAGCAGTAACATGGCTAGCAAAGGGTGAGTCAGACTCGCTCGAGAAGGGGCCCTACTTCAAGAAAAAGGAAGGAGGAAGGCCTGTCTGCACTCACTGCAACAAAAGAGGCCACACCATTGAGAGCTGTGCCAAGTCCATGGGTTTCCCCCAGGCTTTAAGCAGTATCAGAGGAGCAAAGGAGCAAGGATGAATTACATCTCCGTGGATCAGAACACTAAGCTGGGTGCTCCAGCCATCAACGATGAGGAGGTAGTCCAGTTGCAGATGACACCTTTTCATAAAGATCTGATAAATTAGTGAGTAATAAATCAGCCTCCAGTGGAAGAGGAATCAAGGAGACAATCAGAAAAAGGTGGAGGTATGTGTCTGTCCTTTAATTTACTTAGAAATTACAGATCAAACTCTTTGGTTGATGGACTCAGGAGCTACTAGACATGCATGTGGCAATGAAACAATTTACATAATTTGCATGAGATAAGAGAGTAAAGTGTCATTTTGCAGATAACACTGTCATTAAGGTTAGAAGAGCAGGGTCATTTACTGTGAATCAATTCATAACTTTGACAGATGTATTGTTAGTCCCACAGTTTCAGTTTAATCTCATTTCTGTGAGTTCCTTGGCAGAAAGGATAAGCTGTAAGTTCCACTTTGAGGCTAATGGCTTTGTCATACAGGCTCGATCTCAACAAACGATTGGCAGGGGTAGACATGTTGCAGGCTTGTATGTGCTCCAAGTTGATTCAGTTCTTCAGGCTTCTGCTTATAATGAAGCTGTCTTTCTTAATAAAGTATCAATAGTGGATTTTCTATTAAATAATTAAAAAAATCAACCATTAATAAAATAAACAACAATTGAAAATGATTAATAAAATAACGAAATTCGTAAGATGTTAATACGAGTTACATAACTCGTATAACCTCTGTACGAGTTATTTATCCACGCTGGCGAGCGCATGATGTGGCGTAACTCGTATAGAGATTATACGAGTTATAACTCGTAACTCGTAACCTCATATTACGAGTTAGATCTGGTTTGTTTTAAACCAGATCGAAGCGATGAAGAAGACGAATGGAACGACGAGATGAAGGCGAACAGACCCGCCGCGACCGCCTGCTGCACGCCGTCGCCGATACCCGCCGCCGCCGCGACCTCCATCTGCCCGCCGCGAGGAACTGCTGCCCGCCGCGTTAATAAGTCGCCGCCCCGCGAACCGCCGCCGCCTTGACCTCCTCCGCCGCTGACCCCCCGCGAACCGCCGCCGCTGCAACCCGCCGCCCCGCGACCCTGCTACCCGCCGCCGCCTCGACGACCTCGTCCGCCACGACCCGCCGGCCCGACCCGTCGCCTCGACGACCACGTCCGCCGCGACCACCCGCCCTGCGACGCTGCTCCCCGCCTCCATCTTGCCGAAATGCACCCCTTGTCCGGTGAAGCCTCGTGACGATCTACGCGCGATCGGTAAATGACTCCCGTGACGATTCGAAATAAGTCCCTTGTGTTAATTTGATTATTATCAAATGTTGTTTTTATTGTTGATTTGTGTGGTTTCGTTTTTTATTGTAGAATGGATTTGGATTCTTATTACGGGCCTGTGGTAATTCGATGTTGACGATGCAGTCGAATCACCGTAGTAGGAATTTGTTGTTAGAGAGGATGCGATAGATAGAACTATTAAGATTAGGTCCTTAGAGAATGTAGTGTGGGGTACTAGAGAAGCACCGAATGTCTTACACGATTGCTTATTAGGGAAGTTGAACGATATGGGTCTATACAGCATCTATAATTGTATGTCGCAGAGGGTTGACCCTCATTCGATTACAGCATTCGTAGAGCGTTGGAGGAAGGAGACCCATACGTTTCATTTTTTTGTTGGGGAGGCGACCGTTACTTTACAGGACGTAGGTATTTTGTGGTGTTTGCCTGTAGATCGTAGTTGTGTCTCCGGTGTGATCCATACGAGGACGGTCACACAGTGGATGGACGAGTGCGAGCGATTGCTAGGTTTTAGACCACCTAGTGATAAAATTAAGGGGTCATCGCTGTCGATGAAGTCGTTAGCGAGTTGGTTGTTGGACAATCCGCTAACGGATGACAGTGACGAGGTAGAGGTCGAGTGTTCAACACGGGGTTATGCGATGCTGCTCTTCTGTGCGGTGATGTTCCTCGATTGTAGCGCCATCACCGTATTGTTGACGTACCTTCAGCTGTTGGAGGATATTGCGGAGGTGAGCACATGTAGTTGGGATAGTGCGGTGCTGGCATTCCTATACAGAGAGCTTTGTTCGGCATGCGAGCCGAAAAAGCTTACTATAGGTGGACCCCTACGACTGTTGCATGTAATTATATAGAAACTTTAATTAATTTTGTTGTTATTTTAAAATTTTATTTAGACCGCGAGATTTGTTTTAGGCATGGGCATATGTGAGGATCTTGACATTTCAGCCAGTTCGGGGTGTTAATCGTATCACGATGGAGCCCCGAATAGTCGATGGGATAGTTTTACCGATCCCGCCACATGCTGCGAGGTATGGCCGTTCATCCAAAGTTGCGAATTTTTTTTCTTTCATACATTTATAATTGTTGTGTAAATATTTGACAGGTGGAACAAATTCTTTGATTTTATTACAACGACGAATTCGAATGTACACACAATCTCCGAGTGCATTGATCGGATGCAGCCGCATCAATTTGTATGGACTCCGTATGATATGTGTTGGGAATGGTGGTGGGCCCCGCGGTGGTCAGTGGGCCCCGCAGCGAAACAGGTCCCGGTTTGGCTCGGTACGACGATCGGGAGAAGTGGGACCCACGGGGTAAATTTGGTGGGACCCGCACAGTAACTACCACGGTAAAAATAAAATTACCGTGAGGTAAGAAAGAACACCAGAATTTTAACGTGGAAAACCCTCTGTTAACGAAGAGGGAAAAACCACGGCCGAGTCGGCAAAATCTTCACTATAGTAAAAATTACAACCTCGAATTTTTACTAACTCACTTTTACCACTCGTGTATGCCTCACACCTCTCTGTGGATGTGGAACCCTATCAGTTTCTGCCTGAACCGATAACCTCACAATTCACTCGAACTACTTCTCTCTATATAGTAAAACTCGAATGAGTTTGTGATGATAATAACTGAAGAATCCTCAGCCTATTTATAGATGTCTTCAGCTCTTCTGGACCGTTCAAAATGGGTGGCCAGGAATGCGCCGCGTCGCCCTTCAATATGAACCGTTCATTATTTTATTATATATATAAAATAATATTATAATAAAATATTATAATAATATTTTATATATTTTTCAATCTTGGTGGGCTGTAGCATGTGGCTGGAAAAATGCCAACAATTCTCCCCCTCCAGCCTCATTCTTTATTTGCGGGGAAGATTTCCTACCGCTTCAGCGATAGCCCATGCCGGCTTGCCCGGCGCAGAACTCTGTCTTATCCTTGGGAATAACCTTCGTCAGAATGTCCGCAACATTCTTGTCTGTGTGGATCTTCTGCAGCTTGAACGCTTTCTCCTCAATAGCCAGTCGGAGCCAATGATAACGAACGTCGATGTGTTTCGTCCTCGAATGATACATAGTATTCTTGCTCAAGTCCAAAGCACTTTGACTATCGCAAAATATTATGTACTCCTCCTGCTGAATTCCCAACTCCTGAAGAAATCTCTTCAACCAGAGCATCTCCTTGCCAGCTTCCGTTGCTGCAACATACTCCGTTTCAGTAGTTGATAAAGAAACACATTTCTGTAACCTCGACTGCCATGAGATAGCTCCCCCTGAGAATGTAAATATGTATCCCGACGTCGACTTTCTGCTGTCGATATCACCGGCCATATCAGCATCCGTATAGCCTGTAAGAAAACATTTACCACTTCCAAATGTTAGACATAATTTGGAAGTTCCTCTCAGGTACCTCATGATCCACTTCACTGCTTCCCAATGTGACTTCCCGGGATTCGATAGAAATCGACTCACAACGCCAACTGCGTGAGCGATATCTGGCCTCGTACACACCATGGCGTACATCAAACTTCCGACCGCCGATGAATATGGAACATCTGGGACATCTTCTCCGTCTTCACTTGTTGATGGACTGGATTTCTTTCGCAACTGAAAGTGAGCGGCAAGTGGCGTGCTAACTGGCTTAGCATCCTTCATATTGAACCTCTCTAGAATTCGTTCAACATAGTGCTCCTGGAATAACCATAATTTCCCAGCTTTTCGATCTCGGGTAATCTCCATTCCGAGAATCCGCTTTGCCGAACCCAAATCCTTCATGTCAAACGTCTTTGACAAATCTTTCTTTAACCTGCTAATCATCTCTGCATCTTGTCCGACAATTAGCATATCATCAACATACAGGAGAAGAATGATAAATTTACCCTTAGAGTATCTCCGGACGTAAACACATGGATCTGCATCTGTTCTCTTGAACCCCTGATGCACCATGAAAGAATCAAACTTCTTGTACCACTGCCGTGGAGCTTGTTTCAGTCCGTATAAGCTTTTCTTCAGCCGGCAGACCATGTCCTCTTTACCTCTAACCTCGAATCCCTCGGGTTGTTCCATATATATCTCCTCATCTAGATCACCATGCAAGAATGCGGTCTTCACGTCGAGTTGCTCCAAGTGAAGATCCATGGTAGCAGCTAGTCCCAGTACGACTCTGATTGAACTCATCTTCACGACAGGTGAAAATATCTCGTCAAAGTCGATCCCCTTCCTCTGAGTGAAACCTTTGACTACTAATCGAGCCTTGTATCTGACCAGCTTGCCATCATCCTTCTTCAATTTGTACACCCATTTGTTCTTGAGTGTCTTCTTTCCTTTCGGCAATCGAACCAACTCGTACGTATCATTCTTCTTCAGAGAATCCATCTCCTCTTGCATTGCCTTTATCCAACAATCTTTGTCCCTACAAGATTGTACTTCCTGGAAGCTCTCTGGCTCCCCCTCGTCAGTAATCAAAATATAATCAGAACTCGGATACCTCGTAGATGATTGGCGTTCCCTAGTTGACCTTCTTAGCTGAGGTTCAACTGCTTCTTGCGCATTTGAAGGCTCCCCCTGCTCATTACCTTCAGTGTGTTCATCTACGACAGGTTCATCATCATCAATGGCTGGTTCTTCTTGTTCAGGTTCTGATTGCTGCATTCCTTCCTCTGTGGCACCATTATATGGAATGCTGACTGGTGTATCGTCTACACCGCCACCTGTGGGTTTTGTTACATCCACGTCTAAGTCGCCCATGATCTCATGCTCATGGAACACTACGTCGCGACTTCGAACAGTCTTCTTCTTCTTTGGATCCCAAAGTCTGTAGCCGAACTCCTCGTCTCCGTACCCAACAAAGATGCAAGGATTCGATTTATCATCGAGCTTCGATCTTTGTTCCTTTGGCACATGCATGAACGTCTTGCAGCCAAACACTCTCAAATGCGAATATGAGATGTCTCTACCGGTCCACACCTTCTCTGGTATATCAAAATTCAACGCCGATAAAGGTAGCCGGTTGATAAGATAGACTGCAGTGTTGACAGCTTCCCCCCAAAATGACTTAGATAGATTAGCCATCTTGAGCATCGCTCGGACTCTCTCCATAATGGTTCGGTTCATTCGCTCCGCGACACCATTTTGCTGAGGAGTGCCAGGAACAGTCTTCTCATGCCTAATGCCATGCTTCGTGGAATAATCTCTGAACTCCCGAGAGATGTATTCACCACCATTATCTGTGCGTAGACACTTTAGCGGCATTCCTGTTTCTCTTTCCACCATCGCATGGAACTTCTTAAAATAATAGAACACCTGGTCCTTCGTCCGCAACAGATATACCCAGGTCTTGCGAGACGCATCATCAATGAAGGTTAGAAAATATTTACTACCTCCCAGAGATTCGACTTCCATGGGCCCGCATACGTCAGAGTGTACCAACTCCAACTTCTTCATTCGCCTGGTTAAATTCTTTGCGAATGAAACTCTATGTTGCTTTCCAAATAAACAATAATCGCAGGGGTTCAGCGTTTTCTCCTTGGCTACTGGTATGAGGGACTTTCTAGCCAAGATATTCAACCCCTTCTCTCCTACGTGCGCCAGCCGTCTGTGCCACAAATTTGGAGAAGCATCATCTTCAACTGCATTCAGTTGGTTAGAACATATCGTTGCGTGCATCTTGTACAGCGAGCAGCATAGCTTTCCTCTCGCTACCACCAATGATCCCTTGGTGAGTTTCCAGTTGCTATTCGCCATCTCGTTATAGTATCCTTCGTTGTCCAGCACCTTCACAGAAATCAGGTTGAGACGCAGGTCTGGAATGTGTCGCACATCTTTCAGCCGTAATGTGCACCCTACGCTCGTCTGGATACAAATATCACCGATCCCCACTATTTTAGAAACACTTTGGTTACCCATCTTGGTAGTGCCAAAGTTTCCCGCCTTATACGTGGAGAAGTATTCACGCCTTGGAACACAATGGTAAGAGGCACCAGAGTCCACTACCCATTCGGTATTTGCATCCGCAACATGACAACAGTCTGCTTCATTCACCAGAGTAACCTCTCCTCCATCGTTTGAGGCGATTGCAGACGTGTTCTTGTCATCGTCTTGTTTCTGTTTTCCGTTGAGAAGTCTACAGTTTCTTTGTAAGTGGCCAACTTTTCCACAATGGTAGCACTTCCTCATCTCCCTGGACTTGGATCTATTTTTGGACTTGTCATATTCTTTTGGTCCTCTACTCTTGCTCCGACCCCTATTCTCCGTAACAAGGGCCTGATTTCCCGTACTGGTACTGGCAGCATCCTTCCGTCGCAGCTCTTCATTGTAGAGTCTATTTTTCACCATCTCCATCGTGACTTTACCGCTTGGTGCCGAGTTAGTAAGCGATACCACCAACGTATCCCAGCTATCAGGTAGAGATCCCAGTAGTAGACATGCTTGCAACTCATCATCAAGGATTAGACCGGCACTTGTGAGTTGAGTTACCAGTCCTTCGAAGTCATTCAGATGTTCAGCAACTGATCGTCCCTCGTTCAGCTTCACATTCATGAGTTTTCGCATCATGAATACCTTGCTCAGCGCATTCGTTACCTCGTACATACCCTCCAATTTCGTCCAGAGTTTGTAGGGGTCTGTCTCATTTCGGACGTGGTTGTAGAGGCTAATGTCCACCCATTGGCGGATCACATCTAGCGTCTTTCTTTGCAATTTCTTCCATTGGTCAGCCTTCCCGCCTTCGGGCATCTTGCCTTCATTTTCTATTAGTTCATGGAGGTCTTTGCAATAAAGATAATCCTCCATCCTTGATTTCCATATGGAGTAATTCGTTACTGTCAGCTTGATCATTCCTCCGTCGTTCTCCATGGCCGTCAAAATCTACCAGCAACCTACTAGTATCTTTTCTGATGTGGAAGATCAGTCAAAGCTGCAACCACAGAGCATACTCAGAATACTATCAGGCTCTGATACCACTTGTTGGGAATGGTGGTGGGCCCCGCGGTGGTCAGTGGGCCCCGCAGCGGAACAGGTCCCGGTTTGGCTCGGTACGACGATCGGGAGAAGTGGGACCCACGGGGTAAATTTGGTGGGACCCGCACAGTAACTACCACGGTAAAAATAAAATTACCGTGAGGTAAGAAAGAACACCAGAATTTTAACGTGGAAAACCCTCTGTTAACGAAGAGGGAAAAACCACGGCCGAGTCGGCAAAATCTTCACTATAGTAAAAATTACAACCTCGAATTTTTACTAACTCACTTTTACCACTCGTGTATACCTCACACCTCTCTGTGGATGTGGAACCCTATCAGTTTCTGCCTGAACCGATAACCTCACAATTCACTCGAACTACTTCTCTCTATATAGTAAAACTCGAATGAGTTTGTGATGATAATAACTGAAGAATCCTCAGCCTATTTATAGATGTCTTCAGCTCTTCTGGACCGTTCAAAATGGGTGGCCAGGAATGCGCCGCGTCGCCCTTCAATATGAACCGTTCATTATTTTATTATATATATAAAATAATATTATAATAAAATATTATAATAATATTTTATATATTTTTCAATCTTGGTGGGCTGTAGCATGTGGCTGGAAAAATGCCAACAATATGATGCTCCCGGAGATTGACGCTCTTCCTGCCGAGTTCTTGCCGATCGCTTTTGTCGATCGAGTTGTCCACTGATCTTCTTCAATTTGTGGAGATCCATTATCCCGAACGAGTACTGAATTATCCAAGGAATTCCTATCATACCGCCGTATCGAGATACCAATCTTCATACGTACGAGCGTCGACCGGGGATGGATTGGAGATCGCATCATGCAGGCTGGATTGGGAGGATCGAGAGGACACCCTCGTTACTGGTCCTCCCACGACTGCACTCAACTTGGTCGAGGATGGATATTACAAGTGGTTTCATCGGATCACTTGCCTCTACATATCTCCACATGCGATGCAGATGCCACGAGGCTTCCAGATGGGGGATGCGGTGTTTATGTCGAGCATCGTACGTTTAATTTATTTTTTAATGTTATTTGTTTTATAGCCCAAATGATATAATTTACTGTTTCATTTTTAGGAACGCGGGGTTCACGAAAGCCTTTGTTACGCGAGGAGCGGCGATCAACAGGAGTCGATCCGTTTACTGGAGCAGATGGACAAAGTGTTTATCTCGCGACGCTAGGTTCGACAAAGCTATGAGGCCGGACCACCTCACTTACATGAGGCCGCCGGACCATCTCACGTACATGAGGCCGAACCTTCTCAAGTGCACGAAGCTGTGAACTCGTCTTTCTTTGAAGATTTTTCGCCCTTTTTGCAATCATCTGCAGCCCAGCACAGCTCACAGCCAGAGTATATGGATCATCATGTATATTAAATTATTTTAATTTAACGCCCTTAAGTTATTTACTAAAGTTTAAATTAAATTTTAATTTGGTTATCACATCTTAGGCGTTTACGACACCTTCACCACGACCGCGACGTCCTCGAAGTCCGGTAGATGATGCAGAGCAAGGTAACCGTCAAGGAAATAGAATTTGTAGGCCAGCTCGTTGTGGGACCGGCGGTCATTTGGCGCATCACGGCAGATAGATCGTTATGTGAAACGTTATTTATTCTGTAATGACTATTAAACGCGTTCGAATCTATTCTGCTTGTGGATTCATATTATACTTATCAAGATTAATATTATTATTATTATTATTATAATTATTATACATTCAGTTTTTATTATTATTACGATTATTATTATTATAATTTTTATTGTTATTAAATTTATTATTAGTATTATTGTTATTATTATTATTATAATTATTAGTATTATATTTTGTGCGGTTATTATTGTTATTATTATTGTATTTATTATTATTACTATGATTATATTTATTGTTATTATTATTATGGTTATTGTTATTTTTATTATTATTATTAGTATTATATTTAGCGTGATTATTATTATTATTATTATTATTATATTTATTATTAATATTATGATTATATTTATTGTTATTATTATTGTTATTATTATTATTACTATTATGATTATTATTATTATATTTATTATTAAGAAACCAATTTTGAAACCACAGTGGATATATAAGACCAAAACGGTGAAACAACGAGTATATTGTTTTCATCGCCGTCCGCGTTGTCTAGCACGAGTTTCACCCCTGTCCATCTCATTCCTGGTGCGAGTTCGACTATATCTACCGGGACCAGTTCTCTCTCGACGAGATTCGTTATGAAAAGAGTCCAATCATCGGGGGTCCAGTAACGTTCATCGTGCAATGGTTCGAAGGTACCTTCATATGTCTTCAAATACTCCACCTTACTGTAATACTGTGCCACTAAATTACCGGAGTGAATTTTCCATTGACGACAAGCCGCATGTGCGTGAGAACATGGGATGTTATACCTGCTCCAATCTCCACACGTGCATGTTCGATCATTGATCCTTACCACATATGTGCGCTGATGAATTCCAGATGTTATGACTTCTGTTGTATGTTGTCGGACATTAAAACGATATATAACGTCATCCCAAGATTCTGCCGTCCAACTTTGAAATATTCTCGTTGCATAACGTGACCAATCAGTTTCATTATTCGCCAGTAGTGACGATGCTTCTTGAAAGCGATCTCGAAAATACTGTACGCACCTGTCAATTTTAAGAAATAAAAGAACAAGTCATAACAACAAAATTAAAATAAAAAAACTAAGGTCGTGATTAGAGCTTACTTATGAAAAGTGAAATCGACGATTGCTCTGGCGGGTAGCATTCGAGCACCTTTTAATACCCCGTTGAGCCCTTCTGAAATATTAGTCGTCATTGACACCGCAACGATAACCACCATCGTGTACGAACGTCCATTGCTCGACATTTACTTTTTCTAACCAAGGCCTCGCATGTTCATTAATTTTCGCAATCTGAGCCATAATGCGATTGAATTTATCCAATATTGGCGCAGTACTGGCTCTATGACATAGATCCTTCAATTTTTGATTCTTGAATTTCTTGAAGAAGTTTGATTTTACATGACGAAGATAGAAGCGATGCACTCCATTTGGTGGACGAAAAGATTCAGTGGCTTTGCTCCCATAAGACCTGTACACACCATATACGAATCTAAAAGTAACTGATTTTACGAAAATAACGAGTAAATTACATTATTAAGATTAAATACTTGTGTGACGATCCGAAATAAGGCAAACCGATTGATTCTCTAACCCACATGTGTTCAAATGGTTAAGGAACCAAATCCTTGAGTGTGTACTTTCTGCCGTGATAATGGCAAACGCCAAGGGAAAGACGTTTGGTTGGCGTCCAGCGACGTAGCAATCAATAATTTGTGTATATATTTGGTATAAATGTGTACCATCGACACAAACAGCATTTTGACAATGTTTGAAGCCATCGATGCTCAGTTTAAAAGCCCAAAACATACTCGAGTTGGAAGCGTCCAGATCTCCCTGTTTGCATATGGAGCCGCTTCACGATTGTCCCTGGATTGTAATGCTGCAACGCCTTCATAAATATTGGGAGTTTGGTAACAGACTCTTCCCACGTACCATAAACATTTTCCATAGCTCTTTTCAGACCATGCCAAGCTTGAATATATGAGATTTCGTAGCCATATTTATCTTTCACGAGTTGTTGGACATTTTTGGGCAGGAACTGCGGATCGATTTTTACGATTCCGACCAACAAAATAAAATTTCGAGAGATATTACGGTGTGTGCTTGCCAGCTCAGTCAGATAGCAAGTGTGCGATCCTTCAAATTTTGTAACACCAGTAACCTTTTTTGGCTTGAAGGATGCCCTCAGTCTCCAAGGGCAATCATTCGTGTGATCACATTGAACACTCCAACGTGTATGGTTGCTCTCATTGACATAATACTCGCGTCTAGCAACCCTGATAAAAAAATCTTCAACGGCACGTTGTAAATGTTTTTTAGTTGGAAAAATCATACCTCGACAAAACATAGGGTTATCTCTGTTGTAAAACTCCCCGTAACCACCCGTAGTCGTCACCACCATGAGGTGGTATTTGGTACATTTGGAAAAATGGGACGGACTGAAACGGAGTTTGAGCAGCAGAGTCCAGCGGAGTGGTATCATCTGGCGCATCATCGTCGTTGTTCTATATGTCATCGTTGGGATCGGGTAACTCAGACAGTGGATCCTCATCGTCCGCTTCCGAATCACTAACATCAACATCTTCCTCGGGTTCACGAAATCTGGCACGGGTTCTGACACGGATTCTGGCATATTAAATGGAACACCAAGTGTCGGCAATTTCAGAGAAACATTGCTGAACCCTGCCGTAACTGAGACAATTTCGGGAAAATCCGGACATGTATAACTCGAAGAACCAACTTCAAACACATGAAACTCGCACCGCTCCTCAAAATTCCGATGAGGCTCTTCGTTCAAATCAAAGTTTGAATTTTCAACTATTTCATCAAAAACCTCAACACATTTGTTCTTCGAATCGGGATGTATGAAAAATTGTAAATCGTTGTCGTTGGAGATTTGGAGTATTCATTTTTTGCATGGACAATCAACGAACAACGACTGCTATCAGCACCCGTAATTTCGAACAACAACGATATAAACTCGAAAAAATTGGTGTTGCGACGAATTCGCCTATACGCAATAGGGCGGATATAGGGATGGCAGTGGGGCGGGGATTCCCCGTCCCCGCGGGGATCCGCCCCGAACGGGGCGGGGAATCCCCGAGTTTTTATCCCCGCGGGGCGGGGACGAGGAAAGATTTTTTCCCGCGGGGATCCCCGCCCCGCCCCGCCTTCTATATATATATTATAATATATATAATATTAAATTATAATTTAAATAATATTAAAATAATATTAAATATAGATTAAATAATATTAAATTAATACAAATAATATATAAAACTATAATTTATGTAATATTTATAACGAAATATAATTAAATTTATATATTATATTTAAAATATTAATTTTTTTTAGAAAAAATTGAATCCCCGCGGGGAATCCGATCCCCGCGGGGATCCGGCGGGGACGGGGACGGGGACAATTTTGTCCCCGAAAGCCTCGCGGGGCGGGGACGGGGATTAGGTCCCCGCCCCCGCCCCGCCCCGTTGCCAACCCTAGGCGGATACTATGTTTGATGGTAGAATCGTATGATTGAATTATTTCGCCGCCGAAATATACTATGACTTGTACGCGACTCGACACCATTGTTTGTGTTATGTTAAAAAAAATCGATAAGGGGGTTTATATTGAAACTTAATTCGTAATATATTCATACGAGTTACGTGAATTATTGCAATAATACAGGTAACTCGTATGCATACGAGTTATGTGAATATTGCAATAATTCACGTAACTCGTATGAACATACGAGTTACGCGAATTATTGCCGACACACTTTATGGGCATGCAGGTTGGTCGGGCATTAAGTAACTCGTATTATAATTATACGAGTTACTAACTCGTCTCTTGGTTCTACGAGATACGTTAAATTCCATGTCAGGGTCAGCGGGTCAGCGGGCCAGCGTATCTCGTATTCTGAAAATACGAGTTAGTATCTCGTATAACCATCTTACGAATTTCTTTATTTTATTATTGGTTTTCAACTGTTGTTTATTTTATTAATGATTGAAATTTTAATTATTTAATTAAAAAAGCCATCAATAGATCTCTGGCACAATAGACTAGGACATCCATCTGCTAAGGTTTTAGACATGCTTAAGAACTCCTTGAGACATAGTAGTGATAACATTGACTCACTTTAAAATCTGTCCTCTTGCTAAACGGAGGAGGCTTCATTCCCAAATGATCGAAAAATAGCTGGTTCTGCTTTTGACCTTATCCACTGTGATGCTTGGGGGCCCTTCCACGTGCCCTCAAATTTGGGACATCAATACTTCATCGGTATAGTAGATGTTTACTCTCGTTTTACATGGTTGTTCATGATTAAACACAAATATGTGGTACAAGTTATCATTTCTTACTTCTTAACTTTTATTGAAACTCACTTTAGGTACAAGGTTAAGATAGTTAGATCTGACAATGCTAAGGAGTTTAACATGACTAATCTCTTTAGAGAAAAAAGGAATTTTACATCACTTGGTATGAGTTCAAACACCACAGCAAGTTCAGTGGTAGAAAGAAAGCATCAGCACCTTTTAAATGTATCTCGTTGTTTTCCAGTCTGGTTTGCCTATAAGGTACTGGTGAGAATACAGTAACGTTACATACTTTATTAACAAAACACCTTCTGTCATGTTAGGTAATAAGAGCCCATATGAGTTATTATATCAAGGACCAATTGACTACCATATACTTCGAGTGTTTGCTTCCTCTATTTTTGTTCCACTCTTGCAGCAGGTAGGAAGAATTTTGATGCAAGGGCAAGTGAATGCATTCTTCTTGGCTACCCAAATGGAGTCAATAGATACAAGGTCATTGATTTGAAGACCAATTAGATATTCATTTCAAGAGATGTGAGGTTCAAGGTAGGCTTGGGTAACGAATTGGGTTGGGCCGGTTCCGGTAACCGGTTCGGCTACAGTACCGGTTCCGGTTCCGGGACCATTTTCCCGGGACCGGACCAGAACCGCAGAGCTGAACCACGGGCCATAAGTGGGCCGGTTCCGGTTCCAGAACCGGTTTGGCCCATTTAATTTTTTTTAAACTTAGAAATAGTTTTAAAAAAAATTCCGAAAATTTTATTCCAAAAAAAACGAAAAAAGATAAGAAAATTACAAAAAAATAAAGAAAAAACTACTTAAAAATTACAAAAAAGAAAAAAATATTCTAAATTAAAAAAACATAAAAAAATACAATTTATTCGACTTGACTATTAATTAAAATTATGTTCGAGGCCTCTTCGTCTTCGTACGAACTGGAAGAACGGAACTCGTCGATGGCGTTCTCCCTTCGGTTCTTCGATTCGGCCAAATACCAATCCTTCAATAAGGTTAGCATTGCGAGCGAAGTCGGGCTAAGGCTCGCGCGTGATCTCCGATAATTCAGCCGGATATGGAGAAGGCAACTCGGAGGCGACACTAGATGCTTGCACGGCTAAAACGTCTCGAGCGATGGCGGATATGGTAGGATAAAGCATCGCGTTCGACTTCCACCAGGCCAAAACGTCGAAGTCTTCAGGAGTCTGGAAGTTGTGGCTCAGGTAGAGTTTGATCTCGTTTGTGTTCGACCCTGACGCACGCGTTTTGGTCTTCGTCTTTTGTGCCTTCAATCTTCGTAGTAGTCCCATTGCGCCGCCATGTCCTTCCGACGGTCCGGCTTTGCTCGCTGGTATGGGCAGCTCAACGCCGTGTCCCTGCTCAGATGCATAAAAAGAAAAACTTTCTTGGAGGGAATCGTTAGTTGACACCTTTTGGTCGTCAACGGTCTTTCCAAAAAATCGAGCGTAATAATCGAAAAGAATATCAAACGTGTCAACACCGCAATTAGGGTCGAGTAAAGCAGACAAATCGTGGACTATTGGGATTTTTTCCCAATACTTCCTGAACTTCTTCTCCATGTTTTAAATGAAACTCCCTAAGTACGGATTACTCCGGAATTCAATGAACTTGTAACACATGGCAAAGAGGTTCGGGATGAACAATGGGGACGTCGGGTAGTGAACTCCCGAAAATTTCTCCGTTGCCTCTTGAATACTTCGAGTATCGACACGACCAATCCCGCAATATCCCAATCGACATCTCGTAACTCATACCTACAGATGATGCCGACTGCGAACTAGTTCCGAAACGGCGTCACCAAGTCCTTCTATCGCATGAAGGTGCTCAGGAGGTGGTATAACGAGTTCCACCTAGCCGGTACTGGCAACGTGAACTTCTTGTATGTGAGGCCGGCGACTTGCATGGTTTGTGTAACAACCCGTCCCATACCGGGTGTCACTGTAGCATTGGTTCCTACCGGAACTAGTGGGGTTGGGCCCACCACACTCCGACTGATAGTCTAACCCCACTGTATCACCATTTAACCTTTCAGCGTACTTCGTGCACTCGCTCACACGCATCGTGAGAAACCTTCCAAGGGGTCACCCATCCCAAGATTGCCCCAAGTCAAGCACGCTTAACTTTTAAGTTCTTATAGATGGACTCCCAAAAAGGTAGGTAGACCTTGGTGATATGAGTAGTACTATCAATTATCTTATACGATTCTTAGCCTGACATGCCCATACATTGTCAGTCTCAGGATCCCCTCTCATTCGGGTGTGGGATCGGTTCGTTCCGGTACCCCTTCGCCTTGAAGCCTGTGATAGAAACAGAAATCGGAAAATCAACGGATGAAACCGTTGCCCGAGTCCCACGGCTAAAACCAATATATTTTATTGCATAATCTTCATCCAAACCCTAACTGGGGTTTAAATACACGTACTAATGGGCCGATACTTATTCAGTAACTCTTAATAATAATAATAATAATAATAATAATAATAATAATATAAGAATTTAAACTAAAGACTACTCTCCAGCCCACAAACAGTAGGCTCAAGCCCGTCCCCGCCGTCGGTAAATCAATATGGGCCACGACCCATGCCCCGCTCTCTATCAATTCCATTCCCCTTCGAAACGACCTTGTCCTCAAGCTTGAAATCCGAAAACTGGCACTGAAAGGTGATCTTACTCATCCGAGTCGCATCAACTCCGGGCTATCCTACCGCCTTAAATAGTTGCTCATCTTCCACCTCCTTTTTACGTTCCTTCCTCCATGCTAGCACCTCCTCGGGTTCCCACACCGACCCCATAGTCATCTCCAAACTCTTCGGCAATTCTGCCTCCACAGAATGGCTTCCCACCATGTTCGAGCACAACGCGAGACCCCTCGTAATTCCACTCGGTCGCCACCCCGCTCGAAACTCATGGTTAGCGTTCCCAATTCGTGCGAACTTCTCCCAGCGTAGCGAGCCATGCCACTCCCAGAATTACGTCAATCCCGCCCAAAGCGGACACATAACAATCTACCTAATAGCGCACCCCAAAATGAGATAGGTAGCTGCTTACACACCTCTTCTGACTCATGTCTCGGAAACATTTCAGTCCACAATGAACGACTTATTCCGCCCATACTTATGGAAGTTTGTGTTGGTCTTCTTCGATAACATATTGGTCTACAGCCGTTCTTGGGCAGCCCACCGGGAACAACTGGATTTAGTGTTGCGCATCTTAGTGGATAATCAGTTCAAGGCTAATCGAAGGAAGTGCGCATTCGGATGTCACAAGGTGGAACACTTGGGGCATGTCATTTCTCAGGCGAGGGTGGCGATGGACCCATCTAAGGTCAGCGCAGTGGTGGATTGGCCGAGGCCACGATTGATACACGAGGTTCGGGGCTTCTTGGGGTTTACGGAGTATTATAGGAGGTTCGTAAAGGAGTATGGCCTTATTGCTCGCCCTCTCACGACACTGCTGAAGAAGGAGGCGTCGAGCCAATTTGCATGGCCACCAGAAGCTGAGGAGGCATTTCAGCGCCTTAAAAAGGCATTGACCGAGTAACCCGTGTTGGCTATGCCTCAGTTTGATCGGCCGTTTGTGGTGGAGTGTGATGCGTCGGGCACGGGCATTGGGGCGGTACTCATGCAGGAGCATCGACCTATTGCATATTTCAGCAAATCCTTAACTGATCGCACCCTCTCCAAATCAGCATATGAGCGGGAGATGATGGGATTGGCCTTGGCGGTACAACACTGGCGTCCATATCTTATTGGGCGACGGTTCGTGATGCGCACTGATCATCGCAGCGTCAAACACCTCCTCACTCAATGCATCACGACACCATCACAACATGTTTGGGTGGCGAAGTTATTGGGGTACGATTTTATGATCGAGTATAAGACGGGGATCACAAATGTCGCGGCTGATGCACTTTCGAGGATAGGCGAGGAGGCTTCTTTGGCAGCCGTCAGTGGTCCGGAGTGGTTGGGGTTGGCGGACGTGGGGGAGGAGCAGCGTCGTGATGAGTTTGTATGAGGCATTGTACGGGCGTTAGAGATGGACCCCACTAGCCAGTCGGGTTTTGAGTTGTTGGGGGGAGATTGTTCTTTAAGGGTCGTTTGGTGCTGATCTCAAATTCTAAGTGGATTCCATGTTTGTTAGAGGAGTTCCATAATACGCCAGAAGGGGGCATGCAGGTGCATATCGCACCTATAAGAGACTTGCACTGGATGTATATTGGAAGGGGATGTTTCGTCGGTACAGAACTATGTCGCCCAATGCTTGGTTTGCCAGAAGGCCAAGTGTGATGCGATGTCGCCTGCCGGGTTACTACAGCCGCTGCCCATTCCGGAGATAATCTAGGAAGATATCTCGATGGATTTCATTACGTGTTTACCTGTGTCGAGAGGGTATACATCGATCATGGTGGTGGTGGACCGGTTATCCAAGTACGGGCATTTCCTGGCACTCAAGCCTCCCATTACGGCTCGGTCTGTGGCCGACGTGTTTGCTAAGGAAGTAGTGCGGCTGTATGGGATTCCATGATCAATTGCCAGTGATCGCGACTCTTTGTTTGTCGGGAACCCAGTTGAAGTTTAGCTCAGCTTACCACCCGGAAACGGATGGCCAAACAGAGGTGTTAAATCGGGTGGTGGAGACTTATTTGCATTGTTTTGCTTGTGAGCAACCGAACCAGTGGTTACGGTGGCTACCATGGGCTGATTATTGGTACAATACGGCGTTTCAAACAACTGCGCGGGTGACTCCTTTCGAGATTGTATACGGGCGACCACCCCCAACCATTCACAGATTCTTATCTGGTGAAAGTAGGGTTGCGGCGTGACGCCATGATGATGCGACTGAAGGGTAACCTGGAGAAGGCGCAACAAAGTATGGTCAAGCAGGCTAATAAACATCGTCGGGAGGCAGAATTCCAGGTAGGCGATAAAGTGTTCTTGAAGGTGAGGCCACATCGTCAGTCTACAATGTTTCGCCGCCCTTACCATAAGCTGTCACCTAAGTTCTACGGGCCATTTTTGAGCGAGGCGTGTATAGGTCCTACGGCATACCGATTATCATTGCCATCTTCCAGCCGCATACATCCTGTGTTTCACGTGTCCCAGTTGCGACAGGTGGTGGGAAACCATCCCGTGGAGGCGGAATTGCCGGAGAGCTTGGAGTTACCAGTGGGACCAGTGTGGGAACCCGAGGAGGTAAGAGCATGGCGAAAAGGGCATGAAAAGGGGGTGGAGGAGGAGCAATTGTTGGTTAAGTGGGTAGAACAGTCGGGAGATGACGCAACTTGGATGAGTAAAGTCACTTTCGAGAACCAGTTTCCGGATTTTAACCTTCAGGACAAGGTTGTTTCGAAGGAGAATGGAGTTGATAGAGAGCATGAGCAAGGACTCGGTTCGGAGGCGGAGACCCTTGTTAGTTTACCGACGGCGGGGACGGGCTTGAGCCTACTGTTCGTGGGTTAGCGAGTTGGTCTTTAGTTTATCTTCTTATATTATTATTATTATTATTATTATTATTATTATTGGGAGTTGTTGAATAATTATGGCCCATTAGTATGTGTATTTAAACCCCAGCTAGGGTTTAATTGAAGATTACGCAATAAAAAAAATTTGTTTTAGCCGTGGGCGGCGATCACTCCCTGCCCTCTTCGGTCCCGGGCATCACAGTTTGCTTCCACGACTGTCCGTAGCGGCGTTCACGGAGTAACTTACCTAACACCTTAAATTTTACGATGATATCTCCCAAGATTTCATCGAAAGCGCATTGCACACACAAGTTAATTATGTTGCATGCGCACCTAAAATGAAGTAGTCGACCGTCTAAGGGTAACCTAAGATGTTTACGAAGGATCTCTATCTCTACTGTGTTCGAACTAGCATTATCTAAAGTGATAGACATAATCTTATCTTGAATTCCATATTTGTTAATGACGTTCATGACATAGTTCGAAATCGTGGTTCCTGTATGTTGCGAAACTGGGGATCTAGGGAAAGAATATGTTTTTGCATAGTCCATGTTTCATCTATCCAATGGGCGCTGATCACTAAATAAGAATGTGACGTTACGTTTTTCCAAATATCGGTAGTTAAACTAATCCTACATGATATGTTGGCTAAATGACTAATTAAACTAGACTGATATTCCTTAAAACATTCTAAGACATATTTCCTAAAGGTTTTATGGGTCACGTTATGGAATCCGGGTTGTATCGTACTCGTGAATTCGATAAACCCTTCACTTTCCGCAATGCACTTCGCACATTACTACGAATTTAACTAACGCTTTCTGATAAATGTATATTAATGCGTTTATTGTACCAATTATTTGAGATATAATAGAGTATTCTCCATTGTTTCTCGCTTTTATATGCTCTATTTACACCTCTTTGCACATTGTAGGACCTTAGGATGTCTACCGAACCAAAATGAGCGAAAAAGAAGCAAAAACGAGGCAAAACGGACAAGTTATGATACGAAACTATGGTTAAAATTTTAGATCAATCGGACATCGTTTAGAATCAAGATTGGCAAGTCTTCTATCTATGGTTAAAAAGATCAATCGGACATCGTTTACCCCTCCATCTAAGAGAAATACGAAACTGTCGCAAAGCTGTAGAAAGTGTCACGGCCGTGACACTACTGCACGAGGCCGTGACGCAAGGCAGTGAGCTCATTTTGTGCCCCGAAAGTGTCACGGCCGTGAAGGCCCATGTCCCAGGTCGTGAAGGTGTCGAATTTCACTATAAAAGCCCAATTTTGATTCAAAAAGAGGGAAACTCCTTTCAGAACTCAACCCTAATCAATAAGAGACGAAAGGGAGCCGTCAAGAACAGAGAAACCCCCCAGAAGTGCAAGAGACGGATTAACAACGCTTTCACGCCGAATTGAACAAGGAAAGAGAACCTTCCCCCGAGACCATCCTAGATCAATCAGAAAGGGAGATTATGAGTCCTCTGCCCTTGTTCTCTATGTTCCGTCAATTATGAGTAGCTAATTCTCCTCTGTGTTTGGGATTAGATGAACGTTAGGTCGATTCGTACTTAAGACATGTATTTATCGTGACTCTTGTTTTTATGACTATTTATCTATCTATGTGTTGAAGTGAATGTTTGGAAAATCGTTTAGGGCGACAGCTAAACAACGATTAGGCCGTTCATAGACGATAGGATTTGGGTATAGGGCGACAGCAAATATCCGATCCTCGCTGTTAAGTAATTATTAAATCTTAGATCCCCACGGACTACTAGGGCGACAGCAAATTCGGGAGTGGGTAGGAAATTACTGCGATTTAGTCTTAATAACGTAAGAGCGATATTATATTGTCTTAGTCGATAGCACCTAGCGGGATTCGAATCCCGAGCACATCTTTATCATTTGAAAGCACTCTCACCAGTTAAGTCGTGTTCTTTTGATCTCTCGCTGTTGGTATGTTGGGTAAATTCGTAGCACAACAATTTGCGTACTTTATTTACGCTAAATATCGACTCGATAGGTCACTACTAGTAATCAGTTTCTTCCTCGTGTTCGATACTCGTTTACTCACTTTACTACACTACAAACGATAGGTCCACTGTCTATCGCAATAGTAATTAAGTATTCGTTTTATTTTATCACTTGTCGCACTTTCAATTTATACTAGCACACCACGTGTCGATCACTTTCCTAGAATTTTCCCTAGTAATAACAAAATTCCTACCCATACCTACGTTTATTTGCTGTTGTCTAGGTTCGGTTCCTACCGGATCTAGATCCGGCCCGAAATTATGCGCCCTCTCAAGGTGTTTTTTCATCGAGCCCGTCCCACTTGATTCGGGCCGGACATAAATTGATAGGGATGACGACACAATTTACAATAAGCAGTTCCTAGTTCGGGATTATCTTTCCTCAATTATCTCGAGTTTATATTGTAATTCACCTATCATCCCATTAATATTGTTATATAAGAAAATCTCCACTTAATTATTTCATAATACGATTAGATTTACGTAAAACATCCAGGCTTAATTATTCTATATTACAATGAATTTTTGTGTCAAGTAGCTTTGGCGTTGAGACGATGGATTGGAAATAATACAATTTATACAGTTCGTTGCTTTATCTCAGATAAAATCTTGTAATTTACGCATCCAAAATGAATATTGATATAGTAAACGGGACCCCATATTTTGATCCTTTGGGAGGAGTCAAAGTGGAAGCTAATGCTTTTCCAACTAAGATATTTATACTCATTTATTTTCCAATCATCACGTCTTCGTGGGATCCCTTTGGTCTCTCTTTCGACGTGAGACGCCTTAATCCACCTCATTTTTGGACTTGGCTTAAGCTTTGATCAAGAAACGTCAATAGGTTGGCACTTGCGGGCAAATGGGCATTTGACCTTTTGTTCAAAGACTCGATTTTTTTTAACTATATTCTTGGTTACGAGGTTGAGGATCTGTTGTTCGATTCGCAAATCTGGGTTTAGTACATTGAATAAGTAAAGGGTTTGTCGTTTCTTTTTGTTTTCTGGCAGATTTTTCTCGGAAAGCTCCGATCTCTAACATTTTCGTGCGATCTGTTAAGATTCATAGCGCAACAATGTCTTTTTCTGGGACGCAACAGAAATGCAAGGCTTGTGAAAAGACAGTTTATCCTATGGAGCTTTTGTCTGCTGATGGAGTTAACTATCACAAATCTTGCTTCAAATGCTTCCACTGTAAGGGAACTCTCAAGGTGCGTCTTTTAGTGCTGTTTGATTTTTGCTTACTATCTAATCTATCTTCTGTTAATGAGCTGCTGCTGGTGGGACTTGCATTTTCTAACATAGCTGCTAACTCTTTCTTCTAAATTAGTAGCATGGATTTATGTATCCATGTTTATTTATAAATGGCTGTTTTGTTTTGCATTCGCCCTCTGCTTGGCCCTAATGAAATACATCTCCTAATTCTGCGTAAGCTTCATTTGTAAGATCTCAAAGCTTTTTCTGTGATAATCCAGGGACGGACTCGCTCATGTCGAAATCGAAAGAGATAGATATAACCTGGACTGTGTTTGACTAGGAACCTTTATTACGCCTATAATTGACTCGTTGGTCCTCTATTTTATCCTCAGTTGAGCAATTATTCATCAATGGAAGGGGTGCTTTACTGCAAGCCTCATTACGAGCAGCTCTTCAAAGAGTCTGGAAACTTTAGCAAGAACTTCCAATCCCGTGTGTACTTTTCTGTCCTATCAAAAACATTCGCACCATTTTCATATATATCTTCTACTAAGTAACGTTTTAATATTTTTTGCAGCTGCAAAATCTGCTGAGAAATTAACTCCACAGATGGTAACTTGCTTTTATATTCCCCTTGTTTTTTTTTTTTTCCTTACCATGCTATCTAATTCATGTTCGTTTCTTCTTAATATCTATAGACTAGGTCACCTAGCAAGGCCGCTGGTATGTTCTCTGGGACTCAAGACAAGTGTGCTACCTGCGGTAAAACTGCTTACCCTCTCGAAAAGGTAATAACTTGAATTTCTATTCGGACAAAGGGAACACTCAATAATGTGCTTATTCTCTGTCTTCAAGGTTACTGTGGAGAGTCAGAGCTATCACAAGTCATGTTTCAAGTGCTCTCACGGTGGATGCTCGCTAACTCCTTCGACGTATGCAGCTTTAGATGGGATTCTTTACTGCAAGCCACATTTCTCTCAGCTGTTTAAAGAGAAGGGAAGCTACAACCATTTGATCAAATCTGCTTCCATGAAACGCCCAACAGCTGTTTCTGCTCCCGATTCTTGAAAACTTGGCGGTGGTTTATTTGCTTCCAACGCTTTTAATTTTTCCTGATTTAATTGTGTGGTGTGTTTCTCAATCTCCTTCTCTGCTGTTTGTATGTTCTTGGGTGTTACTTTATTATGCTCAAATTCGAAAACTGTACTGTACCTTTGAAGGCAGCAGCTAACTCTTATCTTTGTTGAGTCAACTGTTCAAGTAAAAACCAGCAATAGAATAGAATAATCACAGGAAGTTAAAACGAAGCAGACTTTGAAAGGTTCAAAAGATTTACAGACACAAAGACGAGATCCTTACATGATTTTAAAAACACACAGAACACTACATTTAAACGCCTTAAGATGACAGACAACTGACTCTAATTCTTGACATCACTCGAGTGATTATCGTCATCGCCTACAACAACACTGATTCTTTCGTACTTAAAATCCCCAGAATGCACAGTGCATTTCCCTGGAACCATTAAGATCGTCTCCGAGTTATTTTCAAACATCGTCCACAATACCATGACGATTAGTGCCAGCAGTAGTCCACTCCCACTAAGAAAGACCAAACCAGAAAGGAAACTCATTACGCAAATCCTCTTCTTCTCCGCCAATTTCTGATCATTTTTGCCCCTCGAAAACGCCCTTGGATCCAAAGGTTTCGAATGCAACCATGTCGGAATGGTCCTAGTTCTAAACTTCCACGAATAAACGCTTGTAACCTGCATCGAAGGGCCCACGGTGGACGAGCCTAGTCCCGCTAAAACCTCTTCGTTCTTCAACGTTTCACCTAAATCAATCTGATGCGCCGACAAAGGGTTGTATGGCCTTGGTGCTCCAAACTCGCTCAACCTAACTTCTAACCTCTTTGAGCTCGAGTCGTAATCGATCCAAGAATGCAACTTCATCCCACCCCTCAAGGCTGATTTAATCGACGATACATCTCTCATCTTCACAGAAACAAGACGGCCCAAGTCAACTCCGACGTCATTGGCATTCACGTCGCCCAAATCATCACCAGCGGAGGTATTGAACTCAAAACGAAAAAATTACCCTCTTTCGGAACCCCAAATCTACCTCTCGGAAGTTTCGACAAACAGCTCTTCGGCATCAGGAGAAAAGCCAGGCCGTCGCCGCCGCCATTGTAAGGGGAGATCGAGAAAGTAAATTCGGTGGAAAATGAGAGCGGCCTTCTCGACTTCGACGCTGAGGCGTAAAGCTTGGTTGGTTTCCTCTGCATCACAAGCCCATAGCTCGGCGAAGATATCGAAGGATCAGTGAGCTGAATGCAAGAACTGCCGTTCGTCAATTTGGCGTCACCTATCAGAACAAGGTTCGAATCGAAATGGTGCTTCACGGGGACAGAAACTGAGATCTGAAGTGTATATGCTAGGCCGGAGAGGAACATCAGGTACGACATTGGACGGAATTTGAGCATTTTCACCGAAATTCAGAGCAATTAGGGCTTACGCGTTAGATGCGGAGTGAGTTACCTTAAGTGAAGTTGCTGCTTAATGCGTTTGAGAGAGAGAGAATGGAGAGGGTAATTTAATATGACATTGGGCGTTGAATATTACGGGCCCCCAACAACCCACTTCTTAATTGGGCTATAATAAGTTAATAGCCCATTTTCCAATCATCGCATCATTCATGATGACCCACGAACGATAATTAGTTGACCACATTCTTTTTTTTTTTTTTGGTTTAAATTCTACACAAAATGGCTCCTCATTTTCGTCAATGGGGCCGGAATTCCCGTCCCGTGAGGCGGGAACGGAGTGTAATCTCTCCGCTGGTGGATTTAAGTTTTTCTTAATGTACAATACAAAAATAAATATTTTATATTTTGTCAACACGTTGGTAGTTGGTGAAAGAATGTATCATTTACCATTCACGCGATTGTGTTTATAGTTTGTCTTTCTCTCTCTCTTTTTTTTTTTTTAAAATAAATGTATGATGTTCTATGAATGCAAAAAAAATTGTACTTCTTCCATACGCTTATCTTCTTCCTTTGATCTACCTTCATAAATACCTACCTTTATGAAATGTTGTCAAATTGTATCAGAGCTCCAATCTAAAGGGACCAAATCTTCAAGAACATCAAGAACAAAACATGTCAACAAGCAAGGCAACGGACCACCGCAATTGAAGGAGATAACTGCCCTATATGACCATCAAAATGAAGTCCTATCTCCAAGCTTTAAATCAATGGGAAGCAATAGAGAAAGGAGAAGCAACACCATTAGAAGCAGATCTGACAATGGCGCAGATGAAGCTCTTCGAAGAACAAAAGGAAAAGAAACCAAGAGCTTTAACGTGCCTTAATTCGGCGTTACCAAAAATGTTATATTTAAGAGAATCGTGACGCTCGAATCTCCAAAGGAAGTGTGGGACAAGCTCAAGGAGGAGTTTGAAGGCAGTGGAAAATTTAAATCAATTAAACTCTTAACACTCAAAAGAGAGTTTGAACTTTTGACGACGAACGGTGGCCAATGCATTAAAGGATACTCATCTAAGTTACTTGATCTAGTAAACAAAAACAAATTTAAAAAAAAGTAAACAAGATCATTGCTTGGAGATAATGTTGTGGATGCTTAAGTTGTGGAGAAGAGTCGTTAAAATTCGAAGCTAAAGTCTTCCAATAAAATTCGAAGCTAACGTGACGGTGATAGAAGAGTCGTGTGATCTCACGAAGTTGGGCCTGACTGAAATTATAAGCAAGTTAGCTACAGGCACATGAGCAAAGACATGAGACTCGATGATCAGGGACGGACCCAGAAATCGAAGTCTGGGGAGGCAGCCCAGTAGTGAAGCCCAACTGAAGGGGCAGCCCATAGGTTTTTAAAAAGAAAAAAAAAATTCAGCTCATTAGAATCGAACCCAGGACAATAACTAGTGGAGAACTTATACTATATCTAATAACCACTAGGGCAATACAATAGATATGCTTATGGCTATTACTAATATTATTACTACGAAAGTTGGGGCTGGGGGGGCAAGTGACCCCCCTAGCCCCAACGTAGTTCCGTCCCTGTCGATGATGGAATATCTTCAGAAGGAGCTATGCAAGCACGACACAAAGGGAAATTTTCAAAGAAGTATGACAAGAAGATCATGGAGCAGAAAAACGACAAAGGAAAAGCTCCGATGACTTTGAATGGTTTCGAAAATAAAGGCAGATTTCCACCTTGTAATAACGTGGGTGGATCAATCATGAAGAAAGATTGTTGCACAAAGGAAGCCACAAATCCAATGTCGGGTTTGCACGACATATGGCCATGTAAAAAATAATGCCATTCGAAAGCGAAAAATAACAATCCAAAAGATCAGCTTAACTACACTGAAGAAGAGGAAGAGGAAGCTAAAGGAAGCTCATTAGCCACTCAAGTTGAAAAATCAAGTGAGAAACTTATTTAGTACTTTGATAGTGGGTGCACGAGTCATATGATGATAGATAAGGCTATTTTCGGAACTCTAGATAACTCGATCCATACGAAGGTGAAGCTTGGCAATGGAGATGGAGTTCATGCTGAAGAAAATAATTCGTAGCTTTTCCAACAAAGCAAGGTATTTAACGGATTCACAACGTGCTTTATATACCTTCGCTGACGCAGAATTTGCTGAGTGTGGCTCAAATGATGGTAAACGATTATTCTCTATTCTTCAAGAAGAAATTCTGCTATATATGATTCTCAAAATATTCTTGTTTTTGAGCTACCTATGGTTGAGAAAAATATTTCCTATAAATTGGAGTTTCGTTGGAGAAAGTGCGAAAGTTGTCAACACTAATATTTAGCACAAACAACTTGGGCATTGCAATTATTATTCTTCGTGCATGCTTTGTGAGATGTTCATAATTTGCTCAAAATACAAAAACCCAATGGAGTGTGCGATCCATGTCAAATGGGAAAGCAACATAACATTTCCCCCATTCTTTAATTTGGAGGACAAAAAGTTAGCTCGAGTTGATACACACAGATTTGTGTGGTCTGATGAAGAAAGAATCTCCAACCAGCAATAAAGATTTCATCTTATTACTGATGATTCGAGGATGACCTGGATTTATTTCGTATGACTCAAGTCTCAAACTCTTGGAGAAATTCAAGATGATGGTCAAAGTACATAGTAAATGCAAAATCAAAGAACCGTGCGATCTGATAACAGTACGGAGTACTCAAATACATTTATCAAATTTTATGAAGATGACGGTACCAAATCAACTTACTACGTCTTAGCTCCGGAGCAAAATGGCGTTGTTGAAAGAAAAAACAGAAGTGTTATAAAGACGGTGCAATGTCTTTTGGCTGAGAAAAAACTATCAAATGACTCCTGGGCTGCATATACCTCTGTTTATTTATTGCCCACGAGTGCGTTGAAAGATGAGACGCCGAATGAGAATGGAGTGGAGTCAAATCGTCCGTAAACCACATAAAGGTTTGTGGCTCATGTTGTTTTGTTCATATTCCTATTCAAATACGAAGAGAGCTAGATGTCAAGTCGAAGATTGGTATTTTCTTGGGTTATGCATCAATAGGTGTAAAGTGCGTACATCGGGCAAAAATTAACCCAAATGGCTCCTTGCACAGCTGAAAGCAAGACTTGTTGTCAAGGCATATGCACAACAACATGGTGTCGGCTTTAATGACACATTTGCACTGGTTGCTAGACATGACACCATACGATTGCCAATCGCCCTTGCGGCTCTAAACAAAATGAAAACTTTTTCACCTTGATGAAACTCCACATAACGAAATTGGGAGCTTGAAGAAGAAAATACATTGACCGACCTCCGGGATTTGAAGTAAAAGATAAAGAAGACCACGTCTACAAGCTAAACAAGGCCCTCTATGGTTTGCACCAAGCTCCAAGAGCTTTGTATAGCAAGTAAGATACTTATTTGATTAATTCTGGTTTCAGGAGGAGCGATGTTCAGGCTACTCTTTATACCAGGAAGAGCATCTATGAAAAAATGTTGATTATTTCTTTATATGTTGATGACTTGCTCGTCATTGGTAGTAATTCGAGGAATTTAACAAGTTCGTATGGAAAGAATGTTTGAGAGGTATGATTGAGATGCTTATTTTCTTAGAATGGAAATGTAGCAAAGCATTAATGAAACTTTCATTTTTCAGCAGAAGTACGCTACGGAGCTATTAAAGAAGTTCAAGACGGAGAATTGCAAATATGTTTCAACGCCTTTAGTTGCTCACGAGAAACTGACTATAGAAGATGGAGGCAACAATGTTGACTGCACCATTTATCGAAGTATGGTAGGCGCCTTTTATATTTGACGATCACTAGGCCGAAGTTGATATTTGCAAGTAGTTTTTTTTATCCAGATTCATGCAAGAATCGAAAAAGAAGCACTTGGCAGCAGTAAAACGAGTTCTGAGAAATGTTAAAGGTACCCTCGATTATGGTATTCAGTTCAAATCAGTGAAAAATCAGGTGCTATAAGTTTTTCTTGATAGATTGGGCTGGAAGTTATAATGACTCGATGAGTATTTCGGGTTTCGTATTTAATCTTGGTTCTGGTGTGTTTCTTGGAGCTCAGAGAAGCAGGAAGTAGTAGCACTATCATCAGCCAAAGCAGAATATATTGCAGCAGCAAGTGCTGCGAACAAACAAGATTGCTAAGAAGCATGAAACGATCCGACCAACAAAATTTCAGTAGACAACAAATCTGCTGTTGCAATGGCAAAAATTCATGTTTTTCATGGCCGGTCTAAGCACATAAAGGTAAAGTTTCATGAATTGAGGAAAAGTTGAAACAAGCAAGGAGATCAAGCTACTTAATGGCAACTAAAATGAACAAGCTCTTGATGTTTTACCGAGACATTGTAGGAAGAAACACTTGAAGAGCAAACGTGCATGCTTTGAGTATTTACGAAGAAACTCAAGGAGCAGTGTTAGCTGAAGTTTTTCTTAATATATTATATAAATTTTAAATTTTATACTTGCGATTTGTGAGCATGTTGGTAGTTGGTAAGTGAATATATCACTCACCATTCATGTTAATGTGTTTGTGGTGTGACTTTTGTGTAAATGTATGATGTGCTATGAAAAAAATGTGAACTTCTTCCAGACATTTATCTTCTTCCTAAGATCAACATGAAAATTGTGATTTATTCCCACAAGAGAAGATCACTTAACTTTAAAAAAAAACGCTAGCACAAAAAGCTCAAAAGTATTTCATTTCATACAACTGCTATGTTTACTTGCGGTGCCGTTAATATAGCATGTTCTTGAGGGAACGAATGGTGTCACAATTTTCGAAACGTTTCCTTGAGATACCCTTTACTTTTGCGTGTCACAATTTTTAAATTTGTAAGCATCAAAAGCTCGCCTTCTGTGGTATATGAGTACAGTGTTACCATCGTTCTATTCTATCACTAGTACAGAACCTCTAATAGGTGTCGCCACTATAGGCGACGGTTTCTAGAAAAGCGTCCGCTTATTTGACGGCGATGGTATTTTAGTAATTAAAAACAAATTTTTTAAACAATTAGTGTCGTTTGTAGTAAGCAACCGTTACTTATTATTTTTGCAGACATCTAGCGTCGATTTTTTACGCTTTTGTTTTTACAATCAGCGTCGGTTATTATATAACCGACGCACGTAGCATATTACAGGAATAAGCGTCGGCTACGTTTAACAACCGACACTTACTCTGAATATAAGGACGTGACAGACCTCTATTTTACTTTTCCGCGGACAAAAAACACCCAAATCGATTCTCAGGGATTCACGATGAGATTGAGCGATTCACGGTGATTGGACTTTAGTAGAAGGCGTATGGGTGCGTCATTTCGTTCGATTTCGGTTTTTACAGGAATTTTTGAAAATTTTGTCGAATTTAAAGTGTTATTTTATCGAATATTTCGTGCATTTGGACAATTTCTGATTGTATATGTTGTTAACGTTATAAATATGTAACTAACCGATGTCTTTTGACTGAGAAAAAACTATCAAATGACTTCTGGGCTGCATATACCTCTGTTTAGTTATTGCCCACGAGTGCGTTGAAAGATGAGACGCCGAATGAGAATGGAGTGGAGTCAAACCGTCCGTAAACCCCATAAAGGTTTTTGGCTCATGTTGTTTTGATTCATATTCCTATTCAAATACGAAGAGAGCTAGATGTCAAGTCGAAGATTGGTATTTTCTTGGGCTATGCATCAATAGGTGTAAACTGGGTACACCGGGCAAAAATGAACCCAAATGGCTCCTTGTACAGCTGAAAGCAAGACTTGTTGTCAAGGGATATGCACAACAACATGATGTCGGCTTTAATGACACATTTGCACTGGTTGCTAGACCGACACCATACGATTGCCAATCCCTCTTGCGGCTCAAAACAAATGAAAACTTTTTCACCTTGATGTAAACTCTACATAACGAAATTGGGAGCTTGAAGAAGAAAATACATTGACCGACCTCCGGGATTTGAAGTAAAAGTTTAGTTGCGGTGCCGTTAGTATACGGCATGTTCTTGAGGGAACGAATGGTGTTACAATCTTCGAAAGTTTCCTTGAGATACTCTTTACTTTTGCGTGTCACAATTTTTAAATTTGTAAGCATCAAAAGCTCGCCTTTTGTGGTATATGTGGACAGTGTTACCATCATTCTATTCTATCACTAGTACAGAACCTCTAATAGGCGTCGCCACTATAGGCGACGGTTTCTAGAAAAGCATCCGCTTATTTGACGGTGGTGGTATTTTAGTAATTAAATACAAATGTTTCAAACAAGTAGTGTCGGTTGTTAGTAAGCAGTCGTCACTTATTATTTTTGCAGACATCTAGCATCGTTTTTTACGCTTTTGTTTTTACAATCAGCGTCGGTTATTATATAACCGATGCACGTAGCATATTACAGGAATAAGTGTCGGTTACGTTTAACAACCGACACTACTCTGAATATAAGGACACGGCAGACCTCTATTTTACTTTTCCGCAAACAAAAAAAATTAAATGAAAATTAAATTCTATAAAAAATTTCTCAAAGCATTGTTGTTATTTTTCCTTGATGTGTTTGCGAGACTTTTGATCTATTTTACACTGATATCATCGTGTTCGCTTACATACTAATTTTCTCTTGAACGTAAATAAGAAACATATGCAATGGATTATCCAATATATTGAATACCGATATATAAATAAATTATAGGTTTTTTTTTATTTTTTAGCTAAGATTTCAAGCTTAAACAAGTTCAACAAGACAAATAAACTATTGTGACGCCCGGGGCCGAAGAGGGAGGGGAGTGATCGCCGGTGCCAAAGAGGTGTACGACAACGAGCGGCTCCTGGCAGGCTTCTAGGCAAAGGCGTATACGAACGAACCGATCCCACACCCGAATGAGAGGTGATCCTGAGATTGACAATGTATGGGCGAGTCAGGCTAAGAATTGATAGTGTACTACTCATATCACCAAGGTCGACCTACCTTTTCGGGAGTTCATCTATAAGAACTTCAAAGTTAAGCGTGCTTGACTTGGGACAATCTTGGGATGGGCCCCCCTGGGAAGTTTCTCGGTGCGCGTGAGCAAGTGCACGAAATACGCTAAAAGGTTAAATGGTGATACAGTGGGGCCAGATTATCAGTCGGAGTGTGGTGGGCCCAACCCCACAGGTCCCGGTAGGGACGGATGTTATAGGCAACACCCGGTATGGGGCGGGTCGTTACAACTATCATTATAAATTAGATTAGAGGTAATTTCGAGCTTTAATAATATTTATTTTTTTATCATTTTTTTATGGGCCGGCCAGGCCCGGCTGCCTCCAAACCAAATGACAGCTCTAGTTGTGGGACTGAAAAACTCAAATTTTTTTTAATTATTAAAAATGAAGTATAGTGAAAAGTATATTATTAATAATTATTTACTAATTTATGGTAGATGGTAAAAAGTTATAATGTTAAAATAGTTCGTGGTGAAAAATAAAAATAATAAGTTAAAATAAAAAATTTGATTAGTTTTGTAATAGTGACATAAAGTTAACTAGTTTTGTATCAAATTTCAAAATAGCACTGTCTATACTATTTTATTTAGTGTTGGACCTTGCTACAAACCGTCGAATTAGTCTGTTAATTGAGTCTTATTAAAAAATTATTAAATGAAATAAAAAAGAAAACCATCCACTACATTTACTTACTATTTTTAGTTAATTATAATTTTATCTTTGACTTATTAATAATTCAATTTTCCTTTTTAATAGCACACACATTTGAGTGTGTAAGAATACTTGTTTGTCATTCTCTCGCGTTCATTAATGTCTTAATATATAACATACGCCTTACCTCTCCCTCTCTCATAAACCTCCCACCTGTATTCAGAAAGCAAAACCAAAATCACCCTAAATCCTTCCCATCCTCCATTAATGGAGATTTGGGAAGTTCTCCTTTCTTCCCTTCTCTCCTTCTCTGCACGTGTCCTCGGCATCTTTCGTGTTTTTTCTTTGTTTTTTAAGGTTGGTTCTTGAGTTCTCGGTACAAAGATTTGTGTCTCATTAACGTAGCAGTTGTTTTTTCCTCTGTATGCGAGTGCCAGTAGCAAAAAGATAAGCATATGTGCACTAATAAACATTTTTTTGATGTTTTTATATTATATGTACACATTATGGTTTTATGATCAATTTTATTAAATCTTCTCTCGATCAAATCTAAAATAATATTGTAGTCTAATTTGTAAAGTTGTAAAATATGTGGGTAATATTATTTGTATAAATTATTGCATAAGAGAATATTGCAGGAATATATTTTGAGTTTGAGTCGTGTAAAAAGAAGTCGTGCAAAAATATACACGAAAAAAAGTCGTGTAAAAATCATGCAATGGTGTGTATTTCCAGCTTGCACGACTTCTTTTCTCTTATCTCTCCAAAAGAAGTCGTGTAAAAATTAATAGGTTAAAGTCTCAATATTGGGCCTTCATGAAAAAAAAAAGAAAAGAAAGAAAACAACAGTTGCAAGCTGGGAAAAAACGTGGGACCGCAAACCTCTGCATTTTTTATTTTCAACTTCCATTGCATTACAACCCTTTAAGCCCCCCAAAAATATTAAAAACTATTTTTCACTAATTAAGGATACTCCCCCATAGTGAAAAATCTTCCATCAACAACCTCAAGCGCTTGGCGGAATAGTTCAAAATTTGCACTATCAAGAACCTCGGTAAAGATGTCGGCAACTTGAGCTTCGCGTTGAACCTTCAACAGCTGAATTTCTTGGGTCAATATCTCTCACGAACAAAGTGATAATGTGTTTCGATGTGTTTCGTCCGAGCATGAAACACAGGATTCCCAGCAAGCTTTATCGCAGTTTCGTTGTCACAATAGATCATGCCATCTTTTAGGAAATTGTACTTGCTACATAGAACAGAGCTTAGGCAACTTGCTTTCTGCATTTGCGCCTAACATAGACCCGAAAAGGATTACTTTCTTCCTCATTTAATTTATTGCTTTGTCCCACATCTTCTTACTTTGCTCAACTTCTTCCACACAACTTGTCGCCTCTGGTGAACACCCTTGTCCCCAAGGCTGAATTGTGGAAATTGTTGCGTTAAGTCCGCGACTTCGATCCAAGTCGCCTCTTATGTCTCGCCTTACCTTTCCGAACAACCAAGACTTCCGGTATCTTGCGGGAATCACTTTGTTGAATGCGGGACTGTAAAATTTCTTGGGGCTCAAAGATATTACTTATATTTACCTCCAAACTTGTTGGTAATGTGGTCTCGACAGGATGAGTTCCGATTACTCGTTTCAACTGGGACACGTGGAACACCGGATGAATACGAGAAGAAGAGGGCAAACGCAACGCATATGCTCTTGATCCTATTCAATTCAAAACCTCAAAAGGGCCATAATATTTAGCCGCAATCTTGTTATAAGAAAGGGGACACATCGAAGTTTGTCGATGGAGCCGAACTTTAAGAAATACATTATCCCCAACTTGAAATTCTGCGTCTCGTCTATGTTTACTTGCATATTGGACCATGCATTGTTGTGCCCTCTCCAGAATCGACTGTAACTGTTGAAGTACCATATCTCTACTCTCTAGCACCTCCGCTACCGCATTAACTTTGCATTCCCCGAGAATAAATCGCTGGAGAGTTGGAGGTTGCCTCCCATAAACCACCTCGAATGGAGTTAGTTTTGCAGCAGTCTAGAACGACGTGTTGTCCAATATTCAGCCATGATAACCACCCAGCCCATTTTCACGGTTCCTCAGAAAAACACCGTAGATATGTTTCGGGAGTCCAATTAAGAACCTCAGTCTGGCCATCAGTTTTAGGGTGATAAGCTGAGCTGAACTTCAACCAGGTTCCCTGAAACTTAAAAAATTCTCGCCAAAAAGAACTCATAAATATTGGATCTCGATCGCTTACAATAGTTCTCGGCACCCCATGCAATCGAACAATTTCTTTAACAAATTTTTCAGTCAAACCTCTCGCTGTAATTGGAGCGCCCATCGTTACGAAATACCCATATTTTGATAGTCGATCGACAACGACCAAAATACTCGTGTAACCTTGAGATTTTGGCAATCCAGTTATGAAATCCATCGAGATGACTTCCCATATCTTCTGCGGGATCGGTAATGGTTGTAACAACCCGGTGGGACGTTGTGCTTCATAATTGCATTCTGACAAATTAAGCAATTAATCACATATCCTTAATATCATGATACATGCCACGCCAATATACACTTGTTGCAATCCGTCGATATGTTCGGAATACCCCTGCATCAGCATGGCCACCTGTTGGCGTATCATGAAATTCATGCGTTAATGTCGGAGTCCATGCAGACGAGGAAGGAAAAACCAAACTCCTTTTATGAAGAAGCTTTCCATCTACTATGGCAAAACCGGGACGACTCTTTTCCTCGTGTTGTATCTCAGTTATGATTGCCTGGATGTATGGATCATGTCGCTGCTCCTCAACTACATCTGTTAAAGACGTCCATAATGGCCCGCTAATGGCAGTCAACTCTCCATCGCTTTCCGCCCGACGAGCAGTGCATCCGCGGCGAAATTTGTGCGCCCGGTCTTGTATACGATGTCAAATGTATATCCCATCAACTTGGCCACCCACACTTGCTGCGAAGGGGTCACGATCCTCTGATTTAGTAGATACTTTAAACTATGATGGTCTGTCCAGACAGTAAATTCTCGACCCATCAAGTATGGTCGCAAATGTTGCACAGCTAAGACCAATCCCATCAACTCTCGTTCATACGCCGACTTAATACATGTATTTTCAGCTAGGGCTTTGCTGAATATGCGATTGGTCGTCCCTCTTGCATGAGCACAACGCCAATCCCCGTACTTGAGGCATCACACTCAATAAAAAATATTTTAGTGATGTCTGGCAACGCTAAAATAGGGGCATACGTCAAATTGTCCTTCAACGTTTGACGGATTCTGTTGTAGAAGTCCAAACAAACCGATCCATCGATTCCTTTTTCAACTGTTGAGTTAAAGGTCGGGCGATTAGCCCATAATTTTGCACGAACCTACGGTAATATCCTGTCAACCTAAAACCCCATGCACCTCTTTCACGGACTTAGGCTTCGGCCAATTGACCACTGCAGTGACTTTAGTTGGATCCATTGCCACCCCTTTGTGAGATATCATGTGTCCCAAGTACTCCACTTGTTCACAAGCAAATGCGCATTTCATACGATTTGCCATACAATGGTTGTCTTTCAAAATCTCCAACACATTTGTTAGATGCTCCAAATGGTCTGCCCACGACTTGTTATATACTAAGATATCGTCGAAAAAAAAACCAAAACATACTTACGTAAAAGAGGCTGAAATAGATCGTTCATGGTTGATTGAAATGTTGTTGGGGCGTTTGTCAACCAAAAGGCATTAGGAGGAACTCATAGTATCCAATAGTTCATCCAACATCTCTTGTATCACCGGTATCGGGTATTTATCCGGAATTGTAACTTTGTTCAATTCGCGGTAATCTATGCAAAATCGCCAGCTTCCATCTTTGTTCTTCACCAACAATACTAGGGCTTGAAAATGGCTTGCGCTTGGCTGAATTATTCCATGTAACAGTCCATGTCTTTGACTAATCTTTCAATCTCATCTTTTTGGGTATGGCCAGAATGGTATGAGTGTACTGAGACGGGGCTGGCATTTTTAGTCAATTCAACTTGATGGTCTGTGGGTCGACTAGGTGGTAACCCATCAGATCTCCGAATACCAACGAATGAACATCGAGCACTGCATCCAAGGCATTTTGTTTCTCTTTATCCTCAATCATTTCACTCTTTGTTGTCACGTCGTGTCGGTGCTCAGCAGCCCAAAACTCTGTTTCTTTGGTATGAATAAGCGAGCGGATTCCCACCCTAGTCCTGCACATGGATGGATCAACTTTCATCTGCACTAATTTGCCATCTCTCTCGATAACATGGTATTCTGGGCCCAGTTAACTCGTATGTCTCCCAGTTTTACTAGCCAAGCAATTCCGAGGATTACGTCTACGCTTCCCAAAGGAAAAAACATAACAATCTGCACGAAGTTCGAAATGTTGTAGCCGGATGATCAAATTAAGACACACGCCCATCGATGCTGCTCGATGGCCATCTCCTAGTTGGACCCCAAACTTTTCTGTAAGGTCATTCGTCAAGTTCCATTCGTTCACTAGTTTTTGTGAAACGAAGTTGTGACTTGCACCGCTATCCACTAGTATAGTAATTTCTTTGTTTGCAATTCTGCCTCTAACCCGCATCGTATGAGGACCGAATAAGCCCGCCACTGAACATAATGATAAAGCAGCACCTTCATTTGGTTTCTCCTCTTCTTGGGTTAGCATCCATTCCTTTTCCATTTCTATCAACATCTCTTCCAATTCAGAATTTGGCCGGTCTCCGTACTCCTTAACAACACACGGAGTTGTTTCATTGGGCAGTCATGAAGCGGGTGGTATGGTTGGCGACAACGAAAACACAATCCCCGTTGTCTGTGATCTTCATATTCTTTCTGTGGTAAACGGCGAAATGGGGTCCTGGCCGTTGACTGTGCCGATTGAGATTGCTTAAGTGCAGAAATTTCATGGAATTTGTAGTAACTGGGGCTGTTGGGGACTGTATCATTGATGGAACCAGAAATGTCGATGATGAGCCTCTACTTTCGGAGTAGTTAGACCGGCTTCCCAATGTTACAACTTGTCGTTGATACTTCATTTCGATATTTTGCGCCATCTGCATAGCTACTTCTAACGTTCCACGGTCCAAAATTCGAAGATCGCATCGTATGTCTTCTTTAAGGCCATTCATGAAGTACCGAGGTAATGCTCCTCAGCAAGACTTGGCACTTAGTTTGAAAGTTGAATAAATACATCGATATAATCTATAGTAGGACCCATTTGTTTGATTGCTGCCAAACGCTCTTACGAGCTCCCTTCGTTCCTTACATCAAAACGATCAATAAGAGCTTGTCTAAATTGCTGCCACGTAAATCTAGGTTTGCGACGTTGAAGCCAACGAAACCAGTTGAGTGCCAAACCCTCCGTCGCCACTAATACGAGCTGAAGTCGTTGATCTTCGGGGGTAGTATGAATATCATATAATTGGTCTACCTGAGCGATCCATCCATGTGGGTCAGTTCCGTCGAAAGTAGGTAGAGAAAACTGCTTGTGGTTCCTGCAACACCTGTCGATCCCCCCCCCCATTTTGCTAATCGGTGGCGTCGAACTCTCCGAAACTCTGGTATTATCTCCGGAATTGGTTGTTGACTGTTGTGAGAGGACCCGTTGTATCTCGGCCATTTGATCCTTGATGGAGTCGATGCTAGTTTTCATTTGAATTTGTTATTCGGCCATAACACTCATATTTTCTTCAAGAGCTTGTAATTTGGCGCTGGATGTGGTCTCACGTGTTTCCACCATGATTGGATTTTTTTAAGTGATGAACAGTGACGCGGCTAAGGAAAGTGAACGCGGATGAATAGTACACTCGAGATGAACAATAACCCTTTTTTGTGGAAAATAAGAAGTAGCTGGTTTGGGTAGTTAAACGAACAAGCTAACGGTGCCTGATCCGGCAGGTCCAACCAAATTGATGAACGATAAAATCGTTAACTTAAATAGGGAATGAAACAAGGCTGGTTCCTTGACTCTTACTGGAATTTCTTAATGAACTTGATTTTGATACCCTCCCCGTTGCAAGGTTGTAATGATTATATAGTACTCTACTAAACCATGACCTTTAACACCTTGTCCCTACATACTCCCACTCACTCAATACAATAAAAGACATTGTCCCTACCATTAACTTATATAATGCAAATATCTAATGAATGCTTGATGTACTCCACGAAACATTCCATCTTTAAGGGAATTGTACTTGCTGCATAGAACAGAGCTATAATAAGGCAACTTGCTTCTGCTTTTGTGCCTAACATAGACCCGAAAAGGATTACTTGCTTCCTCATTTAATTTATTACTTTGTCCCACATCTTCCTTGCTTTGCTCAACTTCTTCCACATCAGTAAACAAGCTGGAACTCGGCTCATTTTTAGGCGTAAGTTCAGACGAGTCCTCTTAGGGCTCGAATTTGTTGAGAAGTAATTAAGTCGAGCCCGACATGAAAATTGAGAACGTATTTACTCAATGAACCTAACTGAACTTGAGAAGTTAGAAAATCTTAATTTAAATTTAAACGATTAATAGCATCGAACAATGATGACGATGATCGAGCATGATTCTTACTAGCTTTAGTCGAGCGGTCTGACTCATATTTTACTCCTAATTAATAGTTACGTATTTAAAATTATTTTATGTTTCTAGGAGTCGGAAAATAGTGCTTGATTGAAGAAAGATAAATGACATTTGATCATATCTCACATTATACCTTACTTGAAATGAGAATGATTGGTTCTTTTTTTCTTTTTGTCTTTGTTATTAATCAAATGTTGGTCAAACTTCAAAGTAAATTAAAATAAAAGTCACATACTACTTTAACTACATGTGCACAATAATTTATATTAAGAATTCACTTCTTGTACCAAGCAGGGAGAAATGGAGTCTTGTAAAAAGTTTTGAAATTATTAAGCTATGAAGATTGGTCCGATATCAATAGTTTTGATTATAGGGCTGCTAAAAACTAAACCGACCAGCCAACCCAACACGAATCGCACCCGAAAATAGCAGGTTTGGATTAGCATTTTCGACTTGTTTAAGTAAATAGGTAAACCCGAATTAAGTGGGTCAAGTTAGGATTAGAATTTTCAACACGAAATTAATCCAAAATCAACCCGTTTATCAATCCATCTAACACGAAAGTGGCGGGGACGGCGACGAGAGTTAGATCCCCGCCATCGCCCGCCCCATTGCCATCCCTAGTCAGGTCAAGGTTGAAGTTTTCAACCCGTTCTTTAAACGGGTTGAATCCAAATTTGACCCAATCCGACCTATTAACCACCCTTATCTCGAACGGACTCTAAATCTCTATAAGTAAAGACAGGGGTGCGTGAAAATTGCGATAGTTGATAGGTGTTAAAATGTTATTTAATAAACGAGTTGCTTTGTTTCTTATTCCAATTATATCCTCATAATACTAGTATTTATTAGTGAAGCAGCAGCAGGGCTAGTCCAGAATTAAAATCGTCAAGCTTCTGCGAATCATCGAAGATGTCCTCCGACGCTACCACCACAGTCGAGAAACCAACGCAAACAAAACGGTGGGCCGATGTAGCCGACGAGGAGGACCAAGAAGCTCAGTCCTCGTCAACATCGGATGTAAAGTTGGACTCTCTAACTGTAAAGGAGTCAGCAACTGTTGGAGAAACGCAGCTCACCGATCCCGACGACTCAAGCGTCGAAGCTGTATTCATTTATTTTACATACTTTGTTCAAACACTCTTATATTTGATTTTGTTTTGCGAATTGGCGCAATTTGGTTAGGGTTTCATTGATTGTAGATTTGTACGTTTTAGGGTTTAGGGTATTATATTGAAACCTGGGAATTGGGAGTAACGATTATCAGATGATTGAAAAGCTTTATCTGCTGTACTAGAGTTTGTATACTGTGTCCAGTTGAAAGCTTTGGATTAGTATGTTTTATAGCATCGTTAATTGTTATGTTGTGAGTGTGACATTGATCTTTTAGTTATAAGCTTGATTGGCTCCTGTATGTTCGCTTTTCTCGCTAAATAATTCAAATCTACGTTACTTTGGGATTTAACATAGAATATTATTTTGCTCGGTAGTGCCGGTATTTATGTTTAACTTGCTAATCAGTTAGTCGCTGACAAGTCATGCGGTCATAAAAATGTTATGCTTGCTTATATGCTGCATTTATGTAGATTACGTCTGGTGACACTCCATACACATCGGCCAAAACATTCGAGGACTTGAGCTTATCTCCAGAACTGTTGAAGGGTCTATATATCGAAATGAAGTTTGAAAAGCCCAGTAAGATTCAGGGGATTAGTTTGCCGATGATATTGACTCCTCCATTCAAGAACCTAATAGCTCAAGCTCACAATGGCTCGGGAAAGACCACTTGCTTTGTTCTCGGCATGTTGAGCCGCATTGATGCAAATATTAAGGTTCCCCAGGCACTCTGTATTTGTCCAACTAGAGAGTTAGCCATCCAGGTTAGTTTCAATTTCAGATCTGCTTCTCATCTGTATGTATGCCAACGTAACGTTTGAACTGTTCATTCGAGATCTTGATTTACCTTCACTTTCTGAGTTTAAAGTTTTTCTGCAGATGGATTATATGTACATGGAAAGTCTGCTCTGTTAGGTAGCGTGTTTTTTATGTAACTGACATGAAGTGACACAGTTGAAAATCAATGTCACAGAACATGGAGGTGCTCTTGAAAATGGGGAAGTTCATGGGGATCACTTCAGAATTGGCAATACCAGCAGATCCTGCAAATTATATTTCCATCCATAAGAGGCCACCGATCTCGGCTCAAGTTATTATTGGTACGCCTGGTACAATTAGCAAGTGGGTTATGGCTAAGAAACTTGGAATGAGCCAAATGAAAATTCTCGTGTTCGACGAAGCAGACCATATGTTGGCAGAGGTATTAAATAGTTTGTCTCATAATAACTTCATGTGACTTGTTAGATATCCTATATGTTTCTTGACTTTTCTTGATTATTTGTTTTACATTCTTTATTACTGCAAGACCCAATTTTTCTCTCGTATTCATGGGTCATTGATTTGCTATTGTCATCGTATGATCAGCTAAATGTTCCAGAAATGTTATTTATGGAATTTTGCTTTTTTATTTCTTAACCAGAGTGGCTTTCGTGATGACTCAGTGAAGATCATGAAGACAATTGCAAAATCCAATCCAAATTGCCAGGTTAGCTTCTTCATTCACTGGAAATGGTTTTCTACTTTGCTAATTTATGGTTTGATGCTATAGGAGCTAAGAGACTATGTATGCAGTTATTTGCTGTGGAGCCAAATGGATAATGTTGTTCTGATTAGATTTTTCGAAAAAACTTCGATTAGGTTCTTCTGTTCTCGGCGACATTTAATGAGTCCGTGAAGGATTTTGTTGGTAGGATCGTCGAGCAGATCTTTGTCCGAGAATACAACCAGATGTACGTCAAACAGGAAGAACTATCTCTGGATTCAGTCAAACAATTCAAAGTTCACTGTCCTGACGAACTTTCCAAGATCATGGTTATTCGAGAAAGAATGCTTGAGCTGGGAGACAAAATTGGGCAGACGATTATATTTGTTCGTACAAGGAACAGCGCAGGTATGTTGCACAATGCCTTGAGAGAATTTGGCTGGGAGGTCACCACAATACAAGGGGCTGCTAGGCAAGAAGATAGGGACAAGATCATAAAGGAGTTTAAAGAAGGATTAACTCAAGTTCTTATTTCTACCGATCTTCTAGCCAGGGGTTTTGATCAGAAACAGGTTCTTATCTATTTTCTCACGTCTCATTGCGCACACATTTTTTTTTCTCATCCCTTTTTTCTTCCATGGTAGGTTAATTTGGTTGTCAATTATGATCTCCCTGTGAGACATGATCAACCAACTGAGCCAGATTACGAAGTTTACCTTCATCGAGTTGGTAGAGCTGGACGATTTGGTCGAAAAGGTCATAATAACGAAATGAGGATTTTTGTTTTCTCCTTGAAATTGAGCAGGGGCTGCATTCAACTTGCTATATAATGATAGAGATGACATGATTATGTCAAAGATTGAACGATTCTTCAACACTCACATATCAGAGGTAGCGTTGCTTAACCTTGTCATTTTCTTTAGAAGAATCCTATCCTCCCAACACTTGTGAAATCATCCTTTATTCAGTCATTTTGTTTTTTAATGTTGAGCATTGTTGTTGATGTGTTTAGGTTGCCCCATGGGATAGCGAGAATGCGTTTGAGGCTGCACTGAAGGAGGCTCAACTGCTATGAAAAGCGCCACATACTTACTCACATATGCTTCTTTCTTGTAATAAGTAGTCTTGTTCTGTGTCCGTTTTGACTTGTTCAGAGATTTCTTCTTGTCATGCTCTTATATCTTGTGTACTTCTACTCTACATTTGTTTTTGCGGTTTTCTTCCTTGGCTTGATGGATAATACGATCATCCAAAATAACAATCCTCCTTCTCAAGAAAGCTATCGATTGATGATCCCTTATGAGAAATCAAATTTCAAAGTACCATCGCAGCGTAGAACGTTGTGTGCCCGAAGCATTATGCAGAGGAAGAAGGGCTTTCTTTTCTGAAACCTCGGCCCTCGAGGCACTTATTAGTATAACGGTGGATAAATCGAAACATTAGTTAATTCATACTTTGAAACAAAAAAAGATCCATCCCTAAGCCTACAAATGCTCCGATTTCAACTGAAAAAGTTCCCATCATTGTTTCATATATGTTTATTAATTTTTTGCTTAATATTTAACCCTCTAATGCATTTTAAAGTAAAGACTGATTTAATATGATTAATGTGACTGTCTATATATATTTTTAAAAACTTCTTTATACATAAAATCAACTCTTCTCACATAATACAAGATCACATTTTGTTAAACATGATTGTCACTCAAATTATATGAATAATGATGACCGGTTAAAAGCAAACGGAAAATCAAATCATTGAAACAAGATATAGAAGGACACTAAATGTTTCTGCACATTTATATGGAAGAGGGTTATAATATGAACCCTAGATGATAGATGCCATTGTCATATTCTTGCAACTGGTTTTCGAAAGAATATTCTATCAAATATTCTCGTACCGAGTGGTAAACCTAAGATAATATATATTTGCGCCGTGTAATATATCCATTGACCGGATAGTTTCGAGCTTTTTCTTATTTTACTTGATTGGTTACTACATAAATTCCATTGGAAGAAATAAAAATTATCCTGTATTTATTCTATTTTTATTATTATTACCAAGAATAGTGCTAACTACGGTCGGTTAAAGTATATATACAAATATAAAAATCTACGCTACGTTGTTTGCACGCCAACAGCAAAACTCGAAGCGAAATCCATCGGCTGTCCTCGATCGCACAAGAACTGCCATACTCATCCATTCATAAAACAAAACCTCTTTGGCAAACTAATAAAGATTTTACCCATAATTATTTTTTTGTGGGCTGCAATTTGTTCGTTATATATCGGAAAAATTGGATTGGAAAATGCAGACGGAAGCAAGGGTAGGTGTTGTGGTGGAAGGTGGTGGGCTGAATAACGCGTCGTCGTCGGTGGTGGTGGAGCCTCGGACGCAGAGACAAATTGGAACCGCAGCTCAGCTTATCTCCGGCGGGGTCGCCGGCGCCGTCAGTAAGACCTGCACTGCGCCGCTCGCTCGCCTCACTATTCTCTTTCAGGTCTGTTAATCCCGCCGATTGTGGATCTGATAATTGGAAAAAGATTCGATTTTTTTATTGGGTTGTTTAGGTTTTGAGTTTCTCTTGTCCCTTGTTTCTATGTAAGCCCTTTGTCTCGATTTTTCCAATTTGTTCTTTATCCAGCGAGGAATTTGAAATAATGAGTGGTGTGATGAAGAGTAATTAATGTGTACGATTGAATTATGTTTCCAATTATTCAGATTTTTTTTGCATAATTGTTCAGGTTCAGGGAATGCATTCTGACGCATCTAGGCTAGGGAAAGCGAGTATATGGCGTGAAGCTACGAGGGTCGTTAGAGAAGAAGGAGTGAGGGCGTTTTGGAAGGGAAATCTTGTTACCATTGCGCATCGGCTTCCCTATTCTTCGATAACCTTTTATGCATTCGAACAATATAAGAATGTACGTATGATTATCTGACCGATAATGCCTGCCTTAGAGTATGAGTACTTGTATGTGGCACTAATTTGTTTCTTTGTTGATGAAGATGCTACAAGTTGTTCTTGGAGTTGAGAATCCTGGAGAGAGCTTAGGTGCTGATCTCTGCATACGTTTGGGAGGCGGCGGTTTGGCTGGAATTACTGCTGCTTCTGTTACTTATCCTTTGGATCTTGTAAGGACGCGCCTTTCAGCACAGGTAATTAGCTATCGAGATGTAAAAATCCTTTCGAAGAATCATCGTTGGCATTTAATCCGAAGCAAATCAGTTGATGAAAGATGCTTGTAAATCTTGTTCTGATGATTGCTTTGCGCTATCTTCCTCTTACTTTCTTGGAGCTTTTATGTTCTTGTGAGTTGTGGATTTTAATCAATATTCTTTGCTTATGTAGACGAACGTTATGTATTATAGAGGGATATGGCACGCATTGCATACCATCAGCAAAGAAGAAGGTTACATGGCTCTTTATAAAGGACTGGGGACTACTCTATTGGTATGATTTAATACTATTTGTCTGACTTCATAAATATGTTCTTTTGGTTGTTTGCTTATCAATTTATGGGAATTAATTCAGGGTGTGGGACCAAATTTAGCCATTACCTTTTCAGTTTACAATATTGTGAGGACTTACTGCTTCCATAGGTGAGTCTTGATCAACACTGAATCCTTAGGTTTTAGATTGGTTCGATCAAAGTCAAATTGGATATCAACTTTGCGTATTTATTCATTTTCAGACACGAAGACTCGTCTGCATTGGTCAGCCTTGCATGTGGATGTCTTTCAGGAATCGCTGCATCGACAGGTGAGTCATCTAATGAATGTACTTTACTTTATTATCTCTGTGTCCGAACTTGAGTTCAGGTTTGAGTATGATAGCGTCATTTAATTCTTTTTTCTTGCAATAGTTGAGAACTCAAGCGCTGACTTCTCAAATATCTGTCAAAGCATATTCATTGTTTGAAATTCGCCGACCATGATCTCCAGTTTTTCATCTTCTAGACCAAACCAGCGTTGTAGAAAAGGAATTCAAACCACATCTCATTAGATTTCTAGCGTACAAGCATAATAATACAATGGGGAAAATCTGAACGCCTGTAGCTCTCTTAATGCTTTTTTTTATGCAGAAAAAAGGGAGGTCGAGGATGCAGGCTTCTCAGTAAGTATTAACCAGATTGATTGACCTTGGATACACAGAATGGTGTCTTAATCTGGCAAAACTGAGAATGCCTGTAAGGGTAAAAATGCATTCCGTTTAAATGTCATTAGCAAAAGAGGATTTCATTACATGTTAGTTGATGATGATATATTGGTGGGAAAAAGTTTAATATATAATAACACAGAGCCTACCTTGTCCTATAGTAAGTACGTAGATAGTAATTTTACAGGGGAACCAAGTTGTACAACGGTGCTGAGTGCTGACTTATGGTCAATGTTAATAGTTTATGGGAAGGATGAATTGTTCTTCGTCGCTTCCAACCCAATCAATAGCAAACTAAGATGAGGGAAGTAATACCTAAACGTAGAATGGGTTTCTTCGTGCTTCTTTATCTGTCTGTTTCATGAAAGAGACTTGATGAGCTTCGTTGAGCAATAAATCAAGAATCTTGAATCTTGTTCAAGTATGAGCTGTAATGTTCTCTCTTCCCATTTGCTGCAGTGGTATATCCTTTGGATCTTGTGAGGAGGCGAAAGCAGTTGGAAGGTGCTGGTGGTAAAGCCCCAGTCTATAAAACAGGTCTCTTCGGGATAGTGAAGCACATTCGAAGAAATGAAGGTTTTCGTGGCCTTTACAGAGGAATTCTGCCCGAATATTACAAGGTTGTACCGAGCGTGGGAATCCTATTCATGACCTACGAGAAATTGAAGCAAGTTTTCTCGAGCGTTTCTCAAGAGTAACTAACCTGAGTCTGATAGAGAATCCATTACACCGCTCGCATGGTGTTATGGATGAAGATGGATGGGCAGCAAAAGCCATTTAACTAAATATTCTAGTTCATTAAGCATCGGTTGTGCTCGTAATATGCTTTTTCTATGGGGTAGTTTATTAGTACGCCGAGCTTCAGTGTTAAACTTTCCAGTTTGACAGGGTATATAAGAATTAGCAGACAGATACAAATGTAACATCATTTTTGTTTTGATAATTATAGATAGAAACATATTTATTGAAGCTTCAATGCTGGTCAGAAAAAAGCAGCAGATCATGCAATCCAATCGTTTCACATCGAGCAGTAGTTTCCAAATCTGATTTTTTTTTCTTCTTTTTTCTTTTTTTCATGGTTGTGAATCCCATCGCCGGCCACCCATCAAGTATTCATAGTATATCAAGAGTTGGTATAATCCGAGGAATCCAACATATGAACTGATTTAGAACATGTTGCACTCGTAATTAAGCAAAAAGGTTGACAAGAAATGAGACAAGTGTGACTCATGAAAGCCTTGTCTCGCCAGAAGAAGAAGCATTTGTGTTGCAAATCGGGTTTCATCAGTTAGTTATTACAGATCAACACTTAAAACAGAAGTGAAGAAATCATCCTCGAACTAGAATGAAACAACAGCTAGAACGTTTCCTGTATTATTAACATTATTACCATCATCTCATGCCTCAACAAACTTCTGCAGATTCTTCAACCATGTACGATATTCCCTGCTCTCTTTCTCAAGCATATACCCATGTAAGAAACTCACCATGCTCGGTTTGATTCCTCTAACCTCGAGATACTTGTGGAAAGCTTTCTGCAGATTCTCGTCCATATCCCTGAAATCACAAACCAAATTACAACAGTAGGACCCATTCTTCACCAGCAAAAAATCGTATCAAACAGCTTTTTCACTCACGCAAAATCTGATCCTCTGTGCCGTCGGGATTTTTCACCAACAAACTGCCAATCAATATCTCATCAGGATTAGCAGTGCAGGCAAACTAATGGGTCGGGGAGTTCTTCTTGGAGACTCTTACAACGAGTGGGATGCAAGATTGATCTCTCTCAGTCTCTTGTCCCCCCTCGTCCTTGTCTTCATCATCATATTCCTCAGCGTTCATAAGATCGGGCATGTGAATTTCGATGCTTATGCTTTCGCCTTGATATTCTCTTGTGAGGGTTATGATATCTTGGCCTGGTTCGTCCTTGATTCTAATGGGGAACTCAGATGGGACATCCACGGCCTACAATATCAAGAAAATCGAGTCAAATAACATACATCCCTCGGAATTTGCAACTCGTTGTTTAATCATTAGGATCGATTGGCCTCACAGTAACAGCTGATTCGTCGCAAAACCTATAAGGACTACGGATAAAAGCTAAAGCAGTAAATGAGTGCTAAGATCAGCAATTTCAAGAGGTCAAACTTCACCATCAGATAACAGCAAATCAATTTGGGGGAAAACTTCCATTATAGAGAACTAAATCGAAGAAACTAATGGGGAAAACTATGTGAAGACCTGATTATTAGGACCCGGATGGGACGGGTGAAATGATTACTGGGCTTTTATTGGGCTGCCGAAAATATTGGGTTGAGTTATTAATTTGTTATTTTAGTACAAGGCCTTAAGCCCATTTACTCATCATTAGGCATGAGCTATATAAGTTGTAATCGTTACGATATTTTCATTAATCAAAACAGCTTATCTCTAATTCTCAGCTCAACCTTCTATCTCTCGTCTCTCTCTCGCCGATCAACCTCTGATCGTTCTTCTCGATCTTCTATCTTCTTCTTCTTCTACGATCTTCTATCTTCTTCTTCTTCTTCTTCATATATTCTTCTCTGTTCGTCCTCTTCTTTACAGACTTCTTAGATACTAAACACAATCACGCACGCCAACTGTTCGATAGAAGTTCCAAGTAAGAAACCGAGTGAACTAGGGCCGGGATCTTACAATTGGTATCAGAGCCGACGATTCTCGGATTTGGATTTCAACGATGGTGATTAAATGGATCAAACCGCCTCACATCTTCGATGGAACGAATGCGAAAGATTGGGTAGAGAAATGCAATCAATACTACGCATTGTCGAGCGTCACTGATATTGGGCGAACGAGTCTCTCCGAGCTCTACGTCGAAGGCAAGGCTCTCGAACACGTACTGCGATGACGAAAATAATCTCCCAACGTGGACCGTATTCACTGAAGCGCTGCTCAAGAGGTTTGAAGGTACGGAGCTTGTAAGTGAGGAATCAGTCGTCGTAAGTAATGAATCTGTGTTGTGTGAGGTTGAATCGGTGTTGGTTGGTGGATCGATGTCGGTTGATGAGGAGTCATCATTGTTCGTCGATAAGGAATCTACAACGTCGATGCTGGCAGATGAGGTACCAATGTTGGGTAATGATAACATAATTGATGTTATATGTGATGAATCGATGCTAGTTGACGAATATGTGATAGTTGAAGAGTTAGCGTATGTTAGCTCACCTAAATATTATGAGGAGAAATCGATATTGCTTGGGGAATCGTTGATATTGTTTGATAAGTTCGTGTTAGTTAACAATGGATTGACATTGGGTGAGGACAAATTGTTCGGCTGGGTAACAACTGTAGCGGATCAAGAATGTGTATATATCAAGTTGAACGTTGGAAAGGGTCCTAGTGTACCGTTTGATCGAGGGCGTTGGTATGTCGAGCCGTTCTACTTTGGTGAGGGTCGTATCCTACCTCTCGGTCGAGGGCGAGGGTACGTCGAGCAGCTACACGAAAGCGTACCGTTTGATCGAGGGCGTTGGAATATTGTCGAGAGTATGAAGGTAAACCTACCGTTCGATCGAGGAAAGCGTGCGGCAGCGGTAACATTTCGACTATGGTTGTGCATGATTTTTTTGAGCTGTTTGAAGTTGGTGAGGTTCAGTTTCGAAGCATGGAGACGACTTCGTATTACACTGAAACAGGGGGCTTGGGTCCTAGCTAAAGGAGCAAGACGTCGAAGCTGGAAGTGTTGTGCTCGTGAACATGATGCTAGCTTTTGGAATGGCGAAAGGGATGATTTATGTGCTTCGATTGCTCTGATATGGTTTGAACAATTTGGCTTTAAGGTGTCAACCATAGTAGTTCGAGGACTAGCGAGGAGAAGATATCAACCTTTCGATCGAGGAAAAAGATGGACTAGCAATAGCGATGCTCGTGCTATTGTGTCGGACATTATCCGACTAAGTCGGCTCGCACAACGAGGATGTCTTCAACAGAGGGGTAATATTAGGACCCGGATGGGACGGGTAAAATGATTACTGGGCTTTTATTGGGCTGCCGAAAATATTGGGTTGAGTTATTAATTTGTTATTTTAGTAGAAGGCCTTAAGCCCATTTACTTATCATTAGGCATGAGCTAGATAAGTTGTAATCGTTACTATATTTTCATTAAGCAAAATAGTTTATCTCTAATTCTCAGCTCAACCTTCTATCTCTCGTCTCTCTCTCTCGATCTTCTCTGTTCTCTCCCTGTATCTTCTTCGATCTACTGTCTCGTCTATGTTCTCGATCTTCTCTATTCTCATTCTCCATTCTCAGCTATTTAAATATCTTCCTAATAATACATATTAGCAAGCACACCAAGTGTTCGACTAAAAGCTCAAGTAAGGAATCGACCCAATTACGTCGGGATCTTACAAATTGATTACTGGGCTTTTATTGGGCTGCCAAAAATATTGGGTTGAGTTATTAATTTGTTATTTTAGTACAAGGCCTTAAGCCCATTTACTTATCATTAGGCATGAGCTATATAAGTTGTAATCGTTATTATATTTTCATTAAGCAAAACAGTTTATCTCTAATTCTCAGCTCAACCTTCTATCTCTCGTCTCTCTCTCGCCGATCAACCTCTGATCGTTCTTCTCGATCTTAATCTTCTTCTTCTTCTACGATCTTCTATCTTCTTCTTCATATATTCTTCTCTGTTCGTCCTCTTCTTTACAGACTTCTTAGATACTAAACACAATCACGCACGCCAACTGTTTGATAGAAGTTCCAAGTAAGAAACCGAGTGAACTAGGGCCGGGATCTTACACTGATCTTCCTCCTGAGTATCATCGGCGCACTGTATCTCCGAGTCCAATACGCGAAGAAGCTTCTCATCTGAGGCTGGACGCGCCGATCGACGGAAATGCCCTCTGCTCGATATTTCTCGTGTTGCAGACTGCGGAATACAACATGGCGGAGCTGCGGTGGTTGTGCTCTTGACCTGCCTTTATGAGGCGGAAGGCCAAAGGTACGACGAACCTTGACGAAGCTGCTCTTCTAATGATTCTATTGAGCGCCATTTTCAGGAGAATTGAGATCAAAGGCTGGCAAGTGGGGTTTTGGAAAGGGTTTATGCTTAGTTTGGTTTATAGGTTTATATTTAATATGGTTTAAATTAGTAAGGTTTATATAAAACTAATTAATGAGTATAAATAATGACGCGTTCGAAAAATGAATGATCTACCGCCGTGGGCGACGAGCTACCTTCTTCCTCTTTCCGCGGCCTCTTACCTTTCTGGAAGCTGTACAAACAAGGGGGGGTGTTTTCCTCTTGCCTCTGTCAGGAGGGTATTTCCATTTTCCAGGTGTAAATAGTTAACGATGCAATGTAAAATGATAACGGAAGTAGCAGAAAAATGGTTAACTGCTTAGATAAAATGGTAGAGTAACAGTGTCGATGGATGATGCATCCCAGGGGTGACTAACGGTATTTATAGTTTTCCTAAGAGCGTACCTGGTCTCGGCAGTTTCCCCACGTTCGGCGTTCTTCCCACGTTCACGTTCTCCTCAAGCTCGTGGCTCTCCCACGTTCATCTTCTTTCCGGAAAATCCATGTGAATGCATCAATACAGTTTCCCTTTCTAAGTAGTCTCCTCGGGTGTTCTTCCCTGACAGCTCCTCGTGTGTTCTTGCCAGACAGCTCCTGGGGGCTCCTCGGGCACTCTTGCCAAACAGCTTCCTGGGGCTCCTCGGGCATCCTGCTTTCTGGGCTCCTCGGGCATTCTTGCCAGACAGCTTCCTGGGCTCCTCGAGTGTACTTGCCAAATAGCTTCCTGGGCTCCTCGGGTGTTCCAGACAGCTCCTAGGGGTTCCTCGGGCATTCTTGCCAAACAGCTTCATCAGGCATTTTTACCAGACAGCTTCCTGGGCTTCTCGGGTGTTTTTGCTTTCTGGGCTCCTCGGGCATTCTTGCCAGACAGCTTCCTTAGATGCCCTTGTTAGACAGCTCCTCAGGCGTTCTTTTCAAACAGCTCCTCGGGTGGCCGCTCAGTCCCTCTTGCCAGCTAGCTTAATGGGGCTCTTTGTGAAATTTTGCCCGACAGGGCACTCTTGCCAGGTAGCTTTCTGGCTGGTCCTCTTCCTTCATCCTGGTTGGTCCTCTTCCTACGTCCTGGTTCTTCCTCTTCCCTCTTCCTGGTTCGTCCCATTTCCTCTTTCTGGTTCGTCCTCTTCCTACTTCCTGGTTCGTCCTCTTCCCTTTTCCTGGTTCGTACTCTTTCCTCTTTCTGGTTCGTCCTCTTTCCTCTTCCTGGTCCATCCTCTTCCTACTTCCTGGTTCGTCCTCTTCGCACTTTCTGGTCCGTCATCTTTCCTCTTCCTCGTTCGTCCTCTTTCCTCTTTCTGGTCTGTCCTCTTTCCTCTTCTTGGTTCGTCCTCCTCCCACCTTCTGGTTCGTCCTCTTCCCACCTTCTGGTTCGTCCTCTTGCCTCTTCCTGGTTCGTCCTCCTCCCTTTTCCTGGTTCGTCCTCCTCCCTTTTCCTGGTCCGTCCTCTTCCCTCTTTACATATCTCAAAGGACTCTTCTTATCACCTTCCGGGCGTATTTTCCTGTGGGGTGGCATACCTCCTGTCCCTCGGGTATGTTTCCCGAGGGGGTGGCATACCTCCCGTCCCTCTGACATATTTTCCCGAGGGGTGCCATATCTCCGCCCGAGGGGTGCATTTCTTCGTGAGCTCGTTCTTCCCTCGAAAGCTTCCCGCCTAATTCCGTTTATGCTGTTTTAACTGCTTCTGAATACTTCATCAGGACCCGAAAAAATCCGGGGGTAACAAATAAAATGTGTGCTTGGTTAGTAGGTTTAAATAAACACATGTGAGGGGTGTGTTTATTTAAACCTGCTGGCATGGGTTTAAAGTAGGATTCTATAAACACATGGTTTATTTATACATATGAACCAAACACTTAATCATGTGTTAAACCCACCCTTAAAATAGCTAAACTCGTGAACCATACAAGCTCGGTTGTGAAAATCAACCGTTTACTCTTTGGAATTATCTATTCTATCTGTTCTATTATATAAAGATTATAGACCTCTTCAAAACTGTCCTAAATCTAATGATTTGGTAATTGGTAATCATATTTTTTTTACAAAATACTAATTATTACAATACAAAAAACTTAACCAATGTCCTCTAAACTGTCGATTAATAATCTCTAATTCGACGTGTCATCTTACTTTTTCGAAAGACTAGCATTAAAATAATAATCCACTACACCTTATTTTTCACAATTTTCAGAAATCACACGCTTTTATTAAAAAATTAATTAATAGAAATGAAAAAAAAAATCACCCACTATCTTTAATTATATTTTTTTAGTTATTCTAATAATAAATTAATTTTCTTTTTATACACTTATATATAATAAAATTTATATTATAATTTCTACTAAATATTTTAAATTAAAAATTATGATATGTATTATAGCACACGCGATGAGCGTGCAAAAAAGTATTAGTTTAAGAAAAGGGAAGATTTCTGTTCAGGCCCCCAAAAGTTTCCATTTACCCGTCAGACCCTGTCAGAAAATGAATAAGTTTAAGAGACCTACTTTTTGTAAAAATCGAGTAAATGACCCAAAAATAGACTTTGACGAAAATACCCTTTGCTCTTTTTTTTCCAGCGAAAGTCACGACGTGCTTTTTTGGTCTTATATGAAGCGTTACTTTTACTTCATTATATGTTATACAGTTATAGCATATTGTTACTTTAGAAAACAGATACGTTATTTTTCAACAATATTGTGTTACTTTGCTACTACAAAACGTTATCAACAGAATTTTTTTCGAACTCATTTTTCTTACACTGAATCGAGCACAAAAAAATTCGATTGACCCATCCAACCGATTCGACATGTCATGTTGGATTCATTATGAGATTGACGATGCACGAGGTAGAATTTGCTTGTCTAATTAGGGTACAAATTCGAAAAAAAATAATGGTAAATTGAATCTAGATATCGACATAAATTGCAAGTAATCGGTATAAATTCGAGGTACCCATGAGAAATCGAGGTCTGTTTTACCTTATTGAGTCAATAACGCCGAGATTTATGCAGTTTTCATCCGTTTTTAGTGTCGTTTGTGATTTTCGTTATATTCCCCCCGATCCATTGCTTGTATATAGAATGTGTTATTGACGACAAACATAACGTTATTACCTTTCAGTGAAGTGTTACTTATAAGTCAACATTAGTTATTAACCATAAGACGTTTGTTATTAGTTCTATGTTATTTCTTTTTTAACAATTTAGGGCAAATATAATATCCGTTTCTTGCAACTAATCGGTATAAATTCGAGGTACCCATGAGAAATTGAGGTCTATTTTACCTTATTGAGTCAATAACGACGTGATTTATGCAGTTTTCATCTATTTTTTTAGTATCGTTTCTGATTTTCATTCTTTATCTCCCGATCAATTGGTTGTACAGAATGTGTTATTTACGACAAACGAGGCGTTATTACCTTTCAGCGACGTGTTACTTATAAGTCTACATTTGTTATTAACCATAAGATATTTGTTATTTTTTGCTATGTTATAAGTATTTCTTTTTTACGCGATTTAGGGAAAATATAATATCCGTTTCTTGCAACTAATCGGTATAAATTCGAGGTACCCATGAGAAATTGAGGTCTATTTTACCTTATTGAGTTAATAACGACGTGATTTATGCAGTTTTCATATGTCTTTTAGTTTCGTTTGTGATTTTCGTTCTTTTTATCCCGATCCATTATTTGTATACAGAATGTGTTATTTACGACAAACAATGCGTTATTACCTTTCAGTGATGTGTTACTTTTGAGTCAACATTTGTTATTACCCTGAAGACATTTGTAATTTTTGTGAAACTTATCAACATTCATATGAAATTGACGATAATATCGATAGTTGCCTTGGTTAAACCCATTTACAAATTAATATTGAGTTCTCTGTTGCGGATCTCACGAGCGCGACGGTGTCGGGACAGAATCTTAAAATTTCGTCGACGCAAACAATAAAAATATGTGTAGATCGAAGCATGTTTCTAGTTGAAATTGAAGGTAATGTGCGTAGAATCGAGAGACCCATAGCCTTAAAATTTCGTCGCGTCACCGTATTGGGTTTATTGTTTGTTTTTCAGGGTTTCTCGCGCCACCGTAGAATTTCTGAACTGTTTTGGCGGGATATTAAAAAAAATTCTGGACAGTTAATGTGGTACCCGTAAGGGTATAATTGTTACCAATAGAGTGTTATTTGTTATAAAATTGCCGTCTATGCACTAGGGTTTCTGGATAATTTGTTATCGTCTATGTGCTAGGGTTTTTGGGCAGTTTTTGGGGTTTAGGACTTACGGATTTGAGGTTAAGATTAAGGGTTTACGACATGAAATTTTGGGAGAACGATCCACGACTTGTGCGGTATAAGATACAATCTTAAAAAAAATTTGGGGTTCGGGCTTTAGGGTTTAGGGTTTCGAGCCTCGGATTTAGGGTTTTGAGCTTGGTATTTTGTGTTTGTGGTCTATAAATGCTATTAGTACTTTAATGTTGACGTTTGAACATGTTCGTGGTGCAATTCATAATGTTATGTTCCATTGAAAGAGGTGATAGTCTATATTTTGGAATGGAGGACTATATGTTTATATATTTGAGATCAACATTCGTCTATTGACATCAAATTTCGCCTAATGTGTCTTTTAAAAGAATGTGGTGGTTAAACTTCATCAAATTATATATTTACATGAACATCCATATTAAACATCCAAAACAAAAGTGTATTTTTGTACGAATTAATCGAATTATTGACATGGTACTGAACAACATTTATGAGGTATCAGTATTGATCAATGTGTTATTAGTTGAGTTCGTGTTGTTTTTTTTATCTGACATGTGTTATTATTTCCAATTAATGTAGTACAATTTTGAGAAAGTCCTGTAAATATTCTCTGACAATTCTGTTAAATTCTCTGACGGTCCAGAACCTTCTAGAATATTCTCAATGAAATGTTTTTTTTACATGTATATGTGCTATATTTGTTGGGTAAACTGTTACTCACTTAAAAAACGTTCTAGTCTTAGAGAAAGCTAAATTTTCTCAATTTCATGGTTACCGACTTACTTTTTCTTTTAATATTAAGACTCGTTTGATTCAATTTTTAGTGTCGTTTGTGATTTTCATTTTATTCCTTTCGATCCATTATTTGTATACAGAATGTGTTATTTACGACAAACAATGTGTTATTACCTTTCAGCGACGTGTTACTTATAAGTCTACATTTGTTATTAACCATATGACATTTGTTATTTTTTGCTATGTTATAAGTATTTCTTTTTTACACGATTTAGGGAAAATATAATATCTGTTTCTTGCATGCAATGTTTTAAAAAGCGCATAGCGCAGTGTGTCGCGTTTTGGTGTCGGTAGCGCGTAGCGTAAATAGCGTAGCGCATTGCGTGAGTATTTCAAATAATCTAAATATAATAGAGTAAATTATACATAACATATAATAAATATAAATATGGTCACTTTTTATGTCGTTTTTGTATTTATGGGCCTAAATAATCTATATTATCCTTAGAAATTCAATGAATTAAAAAATAAGGTACAAATAAGTGACTATAAACTAAAATATAAATATATATATGAATTATATATTAAAAAGTTTATATAATCCCAACAATTAAAAAATCATTCTTGTTACGGTTTACTACGAGTACTACTAAAATAAGCCTATTAAAATGATTCATAAAAACTATCGAATATTATATTGGTATCGAAAATATATGATATGCATGTCATTATGATCGTCATGAAACAAGGAATAAATTGGATATGTGTATGTATTTTTATCATATAAATTACTCAAAACAAATACATTTTAATTACTCGGTAGAAGTCAATATAAAAACTAAAATAAAATATTATTGTCGCTTTTTGAGTTAAATTAGGTCAGAGCAAGCCCATCTACAACGCATTTAGGGCTGTCAGGATCAGGAAATTGTCTACTGTTTCTTTTGCGACGGAAATTGTCAGGAATTGTCACTGTTTATTTTGCGACGGATTTCCGATGATTTATCCGTCGCTAAACAAGAAAAAAAATAAAAAAAAAATAAAACGCGAAATAAAAAACGCGTTGGAGAGTTTTGACGGAGAAACACGCGATCGCGCGCGTCGAAGCGCGCAATCCAACGCATTTTAAAACACTGCTTGCATGTAATCGGTATAAATTCGAGGTACCCATGAGAAATTGAGGCCTATTTTACCTTATTGAGTCAATAACGCCGAGATTTATGCAGTTTTCATCTGTTTTTTAGTGTCGTTTGTGATTTTCGTTTTATTCCTTTCGATCCATTATTTGTATACAAAATGTGTTATTTACGACAAACAATGCTTTATTACCTTTCAGTGATGTGTTACTCTTGAGTCAACATTTGTTATTATCTTTAAGACATTTGTTACTTTTTTCTATTCGTTATTTTTTACGATTAAAGCTGCAAAATTAGATTTACAAATCATACCCACGATCAAATTAATAATAATTTCAACATATTAGGTCATAAACTTTGATATTTTCGGCTACAGTCTCATCGATTTCTGTTATTTGTGTTTATCAGTTTTTTTCTGTAATTAGCTTCCATAGATTTTTTTAAGATTTTTTTCAATCTCCAAGATTTATGTTTATCATTTTCGGCTACAATGTCATCGATTTCTGACGATTAAAGTTGCAAATTAGCAATACAAATCGAGCTTGAAGATTTATTTTGAGAGGATTCGAGCTTGCAGCGAAAATCGCTCGTTGGAGAAGACGATGGCAAAGGTTTGTAAATTTCGCATCTGTTAGAGGGTATATATGTCATATCGCATAGTTTGGGTATTTTTCTCTAAGAGTTTTGAAAAGTAGGTCCTTCATACTAAATGGAACTTTATTGGGGCCTGAACACTAGTTTAAAATATTATCAGGGCCTGACTGATAATAAACCCTAAGAAAAAACACAAAAAAAAGGGGAATTGCACTTGGTACTCCTGTGTTTTAGGCTTTTTCAGTTGGTGTCCAAATGTATTTTCAATTTCGGTAGGTACCCCTGTGTAGACTTTTCCAACTGGTACCCAAAATATTTTTCAATTCCAGTTGGTATCCCTATATTTTAGGCTTTTCCAATTGGCATCCTATGTGTTTTCAAGGTAGATACCCCTAACTTATAACGCGTGATTTTAAATGACCAAAGAGATTTTTTAGGTGTAAGCCTTGTTATTTGCTAATGAAATTCTAGAAATGACTATAAACGGTTCCGACACCTAAAAATCATATTTGTAGCTTTTTAAAATCACGACGTTATATGTTAGGGGTATCTACCTTGAAAACACATATGACACCAATTGGAAAAGCCTTAAATACAGGGGTACCAACTGAAATTGAAAAATATTTTGGTTACCAGTTGGAAAAGTCTTAAACACAATGATACCTATCGGAATTGAAAATAACTTGGGCAGCGGCTGAAAAAGCCTAAAACATTGAGATACCACGTGAAATTCCCAAAAAAAAAATTGAAAGTACATTTATTTGGGCTTTGATAACTAACATGAATTGGGCCTTTCAAGTTTCAATGGATTCATTTAGGGACATACTATTGTTTTTCTAAAAAAAAAAAAAAAGTTGTGAACATAGATAGAAAGAAAAAGCAGTCGATTAGGTCTAGCTTAGTCAACAAAGATCTTTTCTTTTGAGGATTTAGGAATCTGAATGGAATACAATCGGACAAAAACAAAAGGCCAAACTAAACCTGCTCCTCGAGTTTTTTTTCGTTTCCTTTCCCATTAAATATTGTTTCGTTGAATTCTACACGTAACACATCACATATATATCCTCTATTCTATTTAATTGACTGTGAGAGTGTTTACATTATTAACTAATATCGCAGGTTTGGTAAGAGGATTATTACCAGATATCGCCGGTGATTATTAGTTTAATCAGATTCTCCGATTACCGTAGCGTCCACGTCAGATCGATCTTTACATAATTGAGCAAAACATATTTTAGATACATGGTCAAATTCAATATATTATACTCCATCCCAAACCATTTTATACATTTTACTAAATCTGGTGTTCCACATCTTTTGTATAATTCCTTATTTAGCAAAAAAACTATGACAAGCAATCAATATAATAATATTAAATATTCTTAAAAGACGTGTCAAAATATACCCTTTTTTACCTTTTAATTGTACTATATTGTTAAAATATTTAATCTCTTAATTCCCGTGCCAACCCCAAATGTCAAAAAAACATTTTGGTACAGATCGAGTATTAGTCAGAAAAGACTATTTCTATTTCTTGTTCTTGCTCAAAAGCAAAAGCAGCACACTTTTCAATCTTGAAAGGGAAGGGAATGTTTGGACAATCTAAGACCATAGCCATTGTCCGATCAACAACAAATCTCATAAAAGTTCGATCTTTACCCAGAAACAACACAAAGATTTGATCTTTTTTTACCAGAAACACGCAATTAGAGAGAGAGAGAGAGGGGAGTGAGGAGAGAGATGAAGGAGCTTTTCGGAAGCCCAGGTAAAAGGAGTGGGCTGTTCTTGAGAGCTGGGCAATGTTTCTTCGCGGCGGCTTCAATTGGGTTTATGGCATCTGCTTCTGGATTTTCCAGTGTTACTGCCTTTTGGTAATTGTTCCATGCTTTTCTTTTTTACGTCGTGTACGAAAATTGGTACTTTTTTTCTCTCACTGCATGTGGGATTTAGAGATCTGATCTAGAAAAGGTAAGATATTGTTGTTTCTCCTGCGATTTTGATGTTATGCGATCTTTGGGAAAGATTCCATTAATGGAGTTTAATGCTTGTCTGCCGCAAATTAACATAGGGTTTGTTGTAACTATTCATAAATGGGCTCGGAACAAATCAACCAAATCAGCTTATGTTCAAACATATGAGGAAAATTTGAACTAACCCATTTCTTAGTTAAGTTTTTCCAGATTTGTCAATTGGATCTTCCGTGTGGATTGAGTGAGTTGAGTTGGTTAAAAAGCTAAATGTCTGAAATTTTCTTTACTCTCAGCTACTTAATAGCATCGATGGGGCTTCAAGTTCTATGGAGCTTTGGGCTCGTTTGCCTCGATATACACGCTTTAAGATTCAACAAAGACTTGCACAATCACATCATCGTGAGCCTCTTTGTAGTCGGCGATTGGGTAATTATTATGATGTTTCGAGCATAGTCTCTCAACTTCACAATCATTTTTCTTACAAGAAAGTCTAAACCTTTTTTCATTTTACAGGTAACAGCGACGCTTTCTCTTGCAGCAGCGTGTTCTTCGTCGGGCGTTATGGTGCTGTTTGCGAGGGACACGAGCATATGCCATACAGATCCTAACCTATCGTGCTTTATGTTTCAGATATCGATAGCTTTTGCATTTATGTCATGGTTTTTGCTGGCCATTTCCTCTCACATCATGTTTTGGCTCGTGGCTTCAATTTAGAACATAAAAAAAAAAAGATTTTTGTCCTGATTTCTAAACCTTTCTTTCACACGAACTGCATTTTGTGTTTTGGGATCTGTCGATTTTTTGTAGCTTCATCGGTCTTCTTCTTTCTGGCGAATCTGTGTTTTTACTGATGTGGTTTTTCGTTGGTTGCTCGTCTCCTTATTCTTAAGTAGATTCGCACTTTTGATACGTTTCGTGAGATAGAATATGGCTTTTGGCCTAGTGATTAGATTAGGTTGGCGCTCTCAATTTTTTTATGGGAGGTCTCGGATTCGAAATCGTTGTTTTTTTTTAATTCAAAATGATAGTGATTTGTTTCAAACCGGAGACAAGGAGTTTGGTGGTTCTCTTTTGCAACTTGATCGCGGGCGTGTGCTTTAATTTATTGAATAAAGATTCGTGCGAGTACGTCAAGTTTTAATTGAAACGAATATGTTATAACTAGCACCACGCGCGATAGGCAGTGCACCTATCGTTTGTAGAATAGTTATAGCAAGTATCCGAGTATCGAACACGAAGAATAATTTTGATCACTAGTAATAACCTATCAATTCAATATCTAACCTAACAAATGATTGAGATTTTATATTTGAACTAAGTCACAACAACTTAAACTAGCACAGAAAAATGTTCAAAACACAACTAAAGAATTAGGAGTAACTTTGAATAAAAAGAATGTGTGTGGGATTTTGAATCCTGCAAGATAACGTTGATGAAGTCGTAACTACCGTTACCACATGATTAATGACTATGTCACAATAAGTCCTACTCGTTTCCAACTTAGCTTTCGCCCTAAATGGTCACGAGAATATATAGTAGTTTATCTAAGGTGGGAGTCGACTATTTGCTTTCGCCCTATAGTTGACTCCTAACGTTTACGATAGAACGAACCGTTATTTAGCTTTCGCCCTTAACGGTCTACTAAACATCACACCAACACATAGACATGTGAAATGTGATTCTCAAAACAATACATAGACATATTGGATCGGATAAAAGCTGTCATAAATGATACCAAGCCATATCATATGTCCACGAGTATTTTACGTCCAAACTACGGTGCTATCTAGCGTTCTTCTCATCCCTATCACACAAAATGATTAGCACTCATAATGAAGGAAGAAGCGGCTTAGGTTCTCTTAGGGCTTCAAAAATTGCGGCTTAAGTACAAAACAGGTGTGAACACGGCTTCAAACACGGCCATGTATCATTCGGGCTTAGGGTTTAAGGCCCAACACTGTTGGCCTACACAGCCATGTGTCAGGCCGTGTTGGAGGGCTGCAAGTATGATTTTCTTTTCTGCTGACAAACATGGCCGTGTGTCAGGCCGTGTTGAAGGGCACCAAGTTTGTTTTTCATTTCTGCTGACAAACATGGCCGTGTGTCAGGCGGTGTTGATGGGCAGCAGCTATGTAACTTGTCTCTGGAGCCGAACACGGCCACGTGGTTCTCAAAATAAGCCGTGTTTGATTAAAAAGTGGTGATTTGTGCTCCATGTTTACGTGGTTCGTCCCAAATATCGTCTCATGTACCTTTGACATTGAAATATGTAAAAATTATGAATAAGTTCACGAGACAATTCACAAAAGCCAAATATTCAACATAAAAATGATGGAGATAAACGAATGAAAATGCGTTTATCACAACTATAAGAAGCTCAAATATACACTAGTACAGAATATAGTATAGGCGACGGTTCCTTCAAAACCGGCGCCTATACTACACGCGAGGGCTTTTTTGTAATATTCTTTAAGTATGTAAGACTATAAGCGTTGGTTGTCGTCCCGCAACCGGCGCCTATAGTATTAGTAAACTATAGGCGTCGGTTGTTGAAAAGAACCGACGCCGGTTGTCCACAAAAGCCGACACCTATAGTTAACTAATACTATAGGAGCCGGTTGCGGGACGACAATCGATGCCTATAGTCTTTAACTCCTAAAACCCTTCTCTCGAAATTCATTTTATCCACGCGAAACACAAAATACAGTCCATAGGCGATTCGACGGCGAAAACGACCCGACCGACGACGAACGGGGAAGACGACAACAATCGAGGGCGGCTACCAACCAAATACCTTTACGGTAAGAGTTGCGTTCTATTTCGAGATTAAATATATATGGGCATAGCTTTATTAGGATCGACAGCGCCGCCCCAGAAGATCTAAAGCTGAAGAACGCCGCCATGGCGGCCACCGTAGAGTTGTTATGTGGGCCCCGCTCGTTGCTCCCAAGGGTAGACAGAGAAGATGGGTTTCAACTCCGTGCAGGTTTTTTAGGTCTGAAGATAAGCAAAAGGATGGCAGTGAAGGGGATTTCGGCGTCGAAATAAGGGGAAGCGATAAGGGGAAGCGATGGAGTTTCGAGTTTGAGCAGAAGGTTCGAGGCAAGCTCGTCGGAGCTCTTCGATGCGCCGTGTGGGGAGTTTCTAAGCCGAGCTTGCGGTCGGAATTTAGGGCATCGATGGAGAAATTGGAGGAGACTTTGTTTTCTGTAAGTTTAATGTCTTTTTCCTTTCTTTGTTGAGAAGCTTCAGTTAGGTGTTCGATGAAAGTTCCCTGAGAAGTCGGACTAGTTTTTCTTCATGTTCTGTAATAATCAAGAGCCCTTTTCGTTCTCTGTGAAACAGCTTTCGATGCACATTGGGTTGTCAAGTTTATTTGCTAGCTTTGATTATGTATATATGTATGTGCCCTGCATCCTCAAAATTATTTTTTTTTTAAAACATACGACTATAGGCGCCGGTTGTTTTGAACAACCGACAAAAATAATTGAGTATAGGCGCCGGTTCTTGTTAACAACCGACAAAAATAATTAAGTATAGGCGCCGGTTCTTGTTAACAACCGACACAAATAAGGGGAAGCGATGGAGTTTCGAGTTTGAGCAGAAGGTTCGAGGCAAGCTCGTCGGAGCTCTTCGATGCGCCGTGTGGGGAGTTTCTAAGCCGAGCTTGCGGTCGGAATTTAGGGCATCGATGGAGAAATTGGAGGAGACTTTGTTTTCTGTAAGTTTAATGTCTTTTTCCTTTCTTTGTTGAGAAGCTTCAGTTAGGTGTTCGATGAAAGTTCCCTGAGAAGTCGGACTAGTTTTTCTTCATGTTCTGTAATAATCAAGAGCCCTTTTCGTTCTCTGTGAAACAGCTTTCGATGCACATTGGGTTGTCAAGTTTATTTGCTAGCTTTGATTATGTATATATGTATGTGCCCTGCATCCTCAAAATTATTTTTTTTTTAAAACATACGACTATAGGCGCCGGTTGTTTTGAACAACCGACAAAAATAATTGAGTATAGGCGCCGGTTCTTGTTAACAACCGACAAAAATAATTAAGTATAGGCGCCGGTTCTTGTTAACAACCGACACAAATAATTAAGTATAGGCGCCGGTTCTTGTTAACAACCGACACAAATAATTAAGTATAGGCGCCTGTTCTTGTTAACAACCGACACAAATAATTAAGTATAAGCGCTACATATTCACGTGTTTAATTTTACTAGTGTTCAGTTTACTATTCTGAATTATCAATATAGTAGTGGATAAGCACTAGTAGCTAAATTGGGTTGCAGATAGTATTTTATATATTTGTGCTGTAGGAATTTGTATAACTAAGCAGTATGTTTACGTGAATGAAAAAGTGTGTTCCCTAATCTCTCTATTCTACTTTACTGTCTCTAGTTTTTTTTTTTGTCTTCGATCGTCGCGGCCGCACTCAATAAATATTAACACTAATCACGTGCTAATAAGATCAGCAGCGACATTCTAATCACTTTTATCCATTTATGTGCTTATAAGATCAACAAGAATGGTAATATCGGGATCAATTTATGTCCGCTTTTGATTTCAAAAGGAAATATCATAAACACAGTAAAATAAGATCACCTAACCGGATAATAAATACTAACTCTTTAGATATATATATATATATATATATATATAGATATATATACCACTAAAATAAGTTACTTCAAAAAATATTCATGAAAATTGTCTAATTTGGTAGTGCATATGCATAAAAATAGGTTCTCCTTTTCCACTACATTGAATGTAACTACATAAGTCGAACAAAGAAACATCATCGATCGTCCCTCTTGGCTTATCTTCTTCCCTGAAATAAATGAAATCAAACATCACCTTATAAAGCTCGTCCTTTCTTTTTCAGAAATCCCAACGTCATAATACACATGTACTTCCCCCGAGCTGTCACACACTACTAATTTTCCAAGAAAAGAATCATAAATACAGCTGTTGAAGGAGATAGTATTACATACACTTCATAGTTCATACCATCGAAAAGAAAAAGAAAAAAGTAAAAAACACAGCAGATAGCAGCAACAAAAAATGGAGTTTATTCATCTATGCACATATTAAACATAAAGAGGCACACACAAAACACAAAGAAACACATCCATTACCTCCCTCAAACAAGACGAAAAACACCAAACCATAAACATAAAACACAAAACACAGCCAAGGAGGATATATTTCCTTCCTTTCCCCTCACATGACAATCTCAGGGTGCAAAATGTTGTTCTTAATCTCCTTATGAGGCAAAACAACACCTCCATTGCTATACACCTCATCACCAACATGAACATCCTCGCCGAGTATCGTCATATTCTCAACCCTAGCCCACTGGCCCACGGTCGAGTGCCACCCAATAATACTCCCCGAGACACAAGCGTGCTTCTTTATGCGGGCCCCGCCCATGACCGTGCACCTAGACAGCCTAACCCCTGGCTCCACCACACAGCCCGGCCCGACAGCCACGTCGGGCCCGATGAGGCACCCTTCTCCTACCTTGGCACTCTCATCAACCAACACATTCCCTATGATCTCTGGCCCGTGGGCCAGCTTGGGCGAGGCCCGCTTCCTTAAAGACTCGAGGTATAGCCTCAGGCCCGTAATGTAGTCCTTCGGCTGGCCTATGTCCATCCAAAATCCAGGGAGGACCATTGCGTAGAGCTTCTTCTCCTTTGCGATTTTGGGGAAGATTTCCTTTTCGATGGATGTTGGGCGTAGCTGAATTCGATCGAGGACAGAAGGGTTTAGTAGGTATATCCCAGCGTTGATCTTATTGCCCACGAACTGCTTTGGCTTTTCGACGAACCTTTCGACCTGGCCCGTTGATTCTTTCATTACAACCACGCCATACTTCATGGGCTCGTCGACCTATTTAGATATGTTATTATTTTTTTTTTGGTCTGAAATTGTGGAGTAGGGAGAAGGGAAGGTTGATTATGTACCTTGGTGACCATGATGGAAGCTTCGCCTCCGTGGGACTTGTGAAAGTCGATCATCTCTTTGAGTGGGTACTCGCTTATTACATCGCTGTTGAGGACGAAGAAGGGCTGGTTCGAGCCGTCGACGAGCTTGTCCCGAGCCAGGGCGAGTGGGCCGGCGGTTCCTAAGGGTTCGGTCTCCCTCGAACATGTGATTTTGATGTCGAGCTTCTCCTCGAATTCTTTCAAGAAGTTGAGCATCAGCTGAAAATGGAAACAAAGGAAGTCGCTTTTTTGGTCGTTGGTAATGACGAATGAATAAAGAAGGTGTTAAAGAAGTACTTACCTCTGGTTGGTAATTGATGGCTAGGACAACCTCAGTCACTCCAATGGCTTTGAGAGCTTCGATCTGATGCGTATCGAAAGTATTATATTTAACGAAGAATCTCAAGAATTCGAAATCTAAAAGCTTACCTGATGCAAGATCATGGGCTTGTTGGCAAAATCGACGAGTGGCTTGGGCATGCTTAGAGTCAATGGCCTCAATCTAGTACCGAAACCTCCGACGAGAATAAGAGCCTTCATCTTTTTTGGTAAAAAATAAAAGCTTTGTTTGAGCTGTAAGAGAAGAAAAACAGGGCTATGATGAAACTGAAATGATCGATGGGGTTCCTATTTATGCAAGAAAAGTAGAAACAGCATGCAACTCGGTGATACTCGATGATGACACCTGTACGTACTATTTACGACGTGGCGCTCTCATTAAGAACCCATGGGTGGAATCCATACATAACTGTAATTAGATCGTATCGAGTCTAAAAAGATTCTTGGCGGAAAAAATTAGGAGGAGTTGAGTTGTATAGGAAATTTAAAGAGATGGTTGGTGAGAAACAGCCAATCGTCTGTATATGTCTAAAATTAGACGCTCGGTAAGCATTTATTCAGAAACGTTTGGCGGGAGACGCGACAAAATTTTACAGCTAATACGGAGGGTGGATGCAATAAAGTAGCAGAAATCTGTCATAAAGATGCATGGAACACACTTCACCATGCAGTAATTTCTGATAAAGAGTAGAGTAATAGAGGCAACTTATGAACAAAAAATGCTCGAGTGCACAAGGAAAAACAACAGTTTTTCGTCTTACGTCCAATGAAACTCGATACATTAAAAACTAGATGCGTAAAAACTAAAATATTAACATGGGATCGAAGGAGACTAGAGACTACATTTGAAAAATACAATTAACAGTGAACAAAGAATGATTGGTTGAACGATGCAAGCGAGGAGATAAGTTCTTGGAGGATCCTTTACAGCGACAATCATAGGTCAGTTTACCTACATTTGAACTTATGTTGAACATTGAAGTAACATAATCGTATTGTATGATAAGCTAGGTGTCTGTCACAATGCTTAAGGCAAGAGGGCCATAGATCTAACAACAATGGTCTGAACGAGATTACTAGCTTAAACGTCGTTAAATCGAATCATGAGATCCATGAGTAATTACTTCCAAACCCTTCCATCTTTACGATATGATCTCGTAAACATATACTGAGATTTGAGGGCATTTAATTTTCGAGAATTATCAATCATAAATCTTGACCCACCAAGAAAATCCATACGAGGGCAAAGCTAAACAACAAAGCCACTACTAGGGAAACCACGTTTCACATTGCTAGATTTTCACGATAACCTACAAAGAACAAACAAAGCAACAACACCAAATGCAAATCACCGCAGCAAACAATTTACGAGGAATTTGAAGAATTATAGAAACTAAATCAGCACGTATCATCGTTCAGGCAAAACATCGAACCTTTATGTCGGATTCGCGCCACAGATCTTGAGAGATTCAACACAATTATTGCAAATCAAAACCTGTCAAGACAAAACCCAAGGTTAGAAGATGTCTTTCGTCAGGGAATGGGAATTTATTCGTATGGGTTTGGATGAGAAAACTCAAAACACAATTTCTGGAGCGAGAATTGGAGATGGATTGAATAAATTACATACAAACAGAGACTTCCTACTTGCAGAAAAAAAAATGCTGCATTATTTATTGAATTCTCGTGAACCCTTTTATTATATATTTTTGTATTGTTTGCCTTTTAGCGTTTCTGTACTACTCCCTCCGTCCCGGTAACTTTTGTACATTTTACCAAATCGGGCGTCCCACTATCTTTTATACATTTCCATTTATAGTAAAAGTTTATACATAATTTAAACTTTAATTATTCCAACTTAAATTTTAATCATACAACTAAACATTAATTATCACACCTACCCACCAAAAAAAACTAATCTTCACAACTAACATCTCTCTCTATCGCATATTCATTCCATCACTCTCTGTGTCTCTCTCGCCATTTCTATCAGCGCTCGTTTCTCTCTGAAAACCCTAGAAAAATGGTCGATCCTCGTTCTCCGTTGCCGGCGCTCGTCACCGACGCTCTGTCGGTGTCGGGTGAACATGGTGACGACCTCTCAGAGGTTCCAGAGACACCGGAATGTCTGTTGGGGTTTTCGGACACGACGCGTGATGAGCCTCGGTTTTCTGATGTTTGTGAGTCCGATTCACTGACTCTGGGTTCTTTGTATGTTCCAGGTGGTGAGACTGTGTTGCCTTGCTCGTTGGAGTCGCCGGATTCACTGGATCTTGGCGATTTAGGCGCCGATTCGGCCGATCTCTGCAGCTTCGTGCCTGATTCGGGTGCCTTGCTTGCCGATCTGGCGGATCCGTGCGGCTCTGTTGCTGATTCCGGTGACTTGCTTGCCGAGCTGCCGGATCCGTGCGGCTCTGTTGCTGTTTCGGGTGATTTAGCTGGCTGCTTTGTTCCTGATTCCGAGAAGGAGGAGATAAAGGCCGTGATCCAGGAATTCCTAGCGATTTACTGTCCGGCCGTGAACTATAAGAAGGTTAATTCTATCCTTGAACTCCTAGCTTTACTGTCTGAGCAAAAGCCGGGGTCTTTGGTTTACTGTGTGATGCTGAAATGATGATTAAAATGGCTGATGTGGTCTGATATGTTGGATGTTAAGTCGTTTAGGGTTCAATTGTGTCTGATGTTGTGTTGTGCCTGATTCTGCGGTCTGATATGTTGGATGTGGTCTGATATGTTGGATTTGGTCTGCTATGTTTTGCCTGAGTGGTCTGATATGTTGGATTTGGTCTGCTATGTTTTGCCTGAAGTGGTCTGATATGCTGTGCTGTGTTGTGGCTGATTCTGTGATGACTGTGAACACATACATATAATCCATTCATACATGTTCTACATTCTTACAAAAACAAACAGCACATACACATGTTTGCACATCAAAAGTGTTAACTGTTATCCATGTTTATACATTAAACATGTCAACTAATCTGTCATTATGTTTACTGCATAAACATGCTTGAACCTTAGGATGAATCTCCAAAATACTCCTCTAGCTGTCTGTGTTGAAATGCTTCACCTTGTTCTACCATGTATTGCATGCATTCCTTCACTAATAAATCATCCACATGTAGAGCATCTGGTAGGGTACCTTCTCTGATCAATGCCTGCTTTTTCATGTGTGGCAAGCTGTATTTATTATGTCCCTTGACCTTCATGATTTCAATGAGGCATGCTTGCATACTTAAGAACACCTTGTTCAAAGTTTCATGACTTAGCTGCTCAAATGATTCTTCCACTGCAAGAACTAACTCATCAATTGTATATGCTGCTTTCTGAACTTGTAAAGATTGAATGGCTCTGAACCATCCTAAGTCATTGATGTTTAAGTCTGGTGAATTAGGTGGTTGGCATAGTAGTTTTATATTGAATCCATCAGTTTTTGCTGCATGTCTGAAATCAGAATCTGAATCATTAATGTGCGGCTTTGCATTGTCTTGTTGGATGATTATGTGTTTATCTGCATTTGTTGGCCACTTCTGCTTGATTGCTGGTATGACCTGCACAACATAATCACCTAGTTTAAAGTAGTCACCAGTAGATTAGCTTGTCAATGCATTTGCTCATGTTTGATGCTTACATTGATTGGCCAAATAGATGATGATGCATTTGCTTGAATCTGTTAATGATCTTTGTAATGCAACACATGAGCAATTGTGCAAACACTATCTACTCTATGGACACTACATATTAGAGGTAAGTGAGAACATACATTGTTGATCAAACATGCCTTGATTACATCCTTGTTGATTGAATCCATGGCTTTGGTTTCCAATGTGCCCTTAGCTCTATTCTTGCTGTTTCTCTTGGCTGGAACCTTTACAGTAAATGGAAATAAACCTATTTTGCCATCAAACACAAGCTGTCCATCGTCTGTGTACACGGGTCTGCTCACAGCACACATAAACATCACTTTTGTGATGAATCTCTTGCTCTTGCATGATCTGTATGGTTCTTCTTCCCCTGGACATAAGTAGAATCTCTCTTTGGTCTTTGTAATGTAGAACCATTTCTCATCTATGTGTACTGTGTTGTGCATGCTAGAAAAGTATAGCCTCTTGTGTATATTGTCGGCCACCAATGATGATAAGCAAAATTTCAGCCTCAAAATTTTGTTGGAAGCTGTCAAGTCGGGTTTAATTGCATTGCTATGTGGTCTGATCAGCCCTTGTTTCACCCATCGACCCACTGTGCTTTTGCTCACTTGAATTTCATTAGCAAGCCTTCGGATTGTTGTTCTTTTGTTTACGTTGATTGCCTTTATCTGTTCAAGGTCTACTTGTAGTTTGGTCTTTCTTTGCAGGCCTGATTTGAGCACGAATTGTACAGCCATGCCAGCATCTATTTGAGATTTTGCAACTCTCCAAATCTGCTCAACTGTATGCCTGTGAAGTTCAAATGCGGCAGCAACCTCGCTCAGTTTTCCATGGGGTAATTTTCCTTCGGTGCAGCTAGATAGCAGTCTGTGGGCGATTTGAATTTTCTGTTCTGGAGTTAGATTAGGCTTTGTTTTTTTCATCTCTTTCACTTGGCAGCAGCCGGCTAGATGGTGGTGATTTTGTTCGACTGATTTTGTTGGGTGTTTGGCTAATTGTGGTGTGTTTGCCCGATTTAGTTGTGTAAAAATTCTGTATTTGTATTGTGGTATTTAAAGGATTTTGTTTTGGAGGGAATCATTAACTTTTGACAAATTTTTCAGCATGCTTAATGGGCCTCAAAACGTACTTAAATCTGTACTATATTAATAAAATAATAGTGCCTTAATATGTGTGCCAGAATTCATATGTACAAAAGATATAGGGACAGAGGGAGTAGTACTTTTCACGAGAGAATGGCAAAAATAGTCACCTTTTTTAAATACAAGGGCAAATCTAGTTAACTTTCTAACAAAGGTGCAAAACTAGATAACTTATTAACTTTTAATTATTATCCTTTCTACTTTGACCACAAAACTATTTCAAATTACAATTTCTACTTTCTCATTACTACAAGCAATATTTTATTGATAATTATATGTTTAACCCTAACTAAATTTAATTATTTTCAATTAAACATTTTAATTAAAACCAACTTTTCTAGGCTAGGCCTTTTGTTTGACGTATCAAGCAGGTAACGTCTAGAATCTTTGCATTACATAGAATAAATCTTTTTATTAACATTATTTATAATAATTAAAAAAATATAAAGAAGAAAAGAAGAACAAGAAAATCTATTCAAACGTTCCTTTGAATAGAAAAACAGGCAAAAAAACTTATAGAACGCAACTGCGTAGTATTGAAAAATATGATCTTTCATAAAATATTCAAACAACCACTCTGTAATAATAACAATAATAATAATAATAATAATAATAATAATAATAATATGATTTCATCACATACCTGCATTGCATGTGAGCATGGAATTTTGTAAATCATCCACTTGCCACACGTACAAGAACGATCTTTGAGATTTACATGATGAACTTGAGGGCGACGGCCTGGTTTTCCTGGAGCAATAACAGTTGCCCTCCTGGTAACTGTGTTGTAGGGGCGAACTGTATGTTTTGTAGCTTTCATATCCCAACGACTATATTGGAGATGGACTTTTTCAGGCCATAAATGTCGTTCTTGTTTCAAGCGATCTATCTCCCTTCGATGTTCTTGGAAGTAGTCTAGACAACGCAAAAAAGTAGCTTGTGCAATAGCCGTGAGAGGTAGCCGACGAGCGCCCCTTAGTACACTATTCATGATTTCGGACCAATTTGATGTAGCTGACCCATGCCTATAATATTGATGTTAGTAAATATATATCAACGTGATGAAAAATAAAGAAATCATACCTAGCACCACCATCATGAGCAAAAGTCCATCGATCTGGATTTATCTTTTTTAACCACTGATATGCCCCTTCATTTATTTTCTAAATGTTCTCCATGATGCTGTCAAACTTGCCAACATCTTCTGCATATGCAGCTGACCACGCCATGCTCTTCAAGTGAGAACTTTTGTATTTCTCCATAAAATTTGACATAACATGCTGCATACAAAACCTATAGTTGGAAGGCCTTTCTAATTAAAATATTTTAATTGAAAATAATTAAATTTAGTTAGGGTTAAATATATAATTATCAATAAAACATTACTTATTTGTAGTAATGAGAAAGTAGAAATTGTAATTTGAAATAGTTTTGTGGTCAAAGTAAAAAGGATTATAATTAAAAGTTAATAAGTTGTCTAGTTTTGCACCTTTGTTAAAAAATTAACTAGATTTGCACTTGTATTTTAAAAATGTGACTATTTTTGTCATTCTCTCTACTTTTCATAGATAAAATTAGTATTATTTTATTAACTTGTACTCCAATGGGAAGACTATGACATTACAACTCATGAGAAATGTAACCCAACTACCTTATAAACCAGATATAAAATAAAATAATATGTATAGACATATGAATTAATATGAGCTGGCACATGTTTCATATATCAATCAATCGCATTTAACATTTAGCAGGTATGAGGTGCGAATGATGGCGAAAGCCTGTCGAGAGAGACTGAAATAGCCTTTCAGGATCAAAAATTCCAAATTATTAGTGGCTCCAACTTATCTCATAAATGTTGGCATTTATATCGTCTCACATAGGCCTGGGCTTTGGGCCGGTTCCGGCGGTTCCGGTTCCACCGGTTCCGGTTCCACCGGTTCCGGTTCAACCGGTTCCGCCGTGGTACCGGTTCCGGTTTCGGGACCATTTTTCCGGGACCGGCCCAGAACCATACCAAGAACCCCCGGGCCTTTATTGGGCCGGTTCCGGTTCCAAAACCGGAACCGGCCTATTTAATTTTTTTTTTACTTTGAAAAAATTCTTTAGAAAATATTCAAAAATTTTATTAAAAAAACAAAATAAAAAGATAAGAAAAGTAAAAAAAAATAAAAAAAACTACCTAAAAAATACAAATAAAAACATAAAAGAAAGAAAAAAAATACCTAAACTAAAACTTAAAAAAAAAGGAAAAAATATTCGAAATAAGAAAATACAATTTATTCGACTTGACTATTAACTAAGACGATGTTTGAGGCCTCTTCGTCTTCGTCCGAACTAGAAGAACGGAACTCGTCGATGGCGTTCTCCCGTCGGTTCTTCGATTCGGCCAAATACCAATCCTTCAATAAGGTTAGCATTGCGAGGGAAATCGGGCTAAGGCTCGCACGTCGGTCGCCGATAATTCGTCCGGATGTAGAGAAGGCGGACTCGGAGGCGACACTAGACGCTTGCACGGCTAAAACGTCTCGAGCGACGGCGGATAAAGTCGGATAGAGAGTCGCGTTCGACTTCCACCAGGCCAAAACGTCGAAGTCTTCAGGAGTCTGGAAGTTGTGGCTCAGGTACAGTTGGATCTCGTTCGTGTTCGACCTCGATGCACGTATTTTGGTCTTCGTCTTTTGTGCCTTCAATCTTCGTAGTAGTCCCATTGCGCCGCCGCCACCTTCCGACGAACCGGCTTCGCTCGCTGGTACGGGTTGCTCCACACTGTGTCCCTGCTCAGCTGCTTAAACAGAAAAAAGTTCTTGGAGAGAAGTGTGAATTGACGCCTTTTGGTCGTCCACTTTCTTTCCAAGAAACTGAGCATAATAATCGAAAAAATATCGAAAGTATCAACACCGCAACTAGGGTCGAGTAAGGCAGACAAACCGTGGACTATTGGGATTGTTTCCCAATACTTCCTGAACTTCTGCTCCATGTTTTGGATGAAACCACCCAAGTATGGACTGTTGTGATACTCCACGAACTTGTAGCACATCGCGAAGAGGTTCGAGACGAATAATGGGGACGTTGGGTAGTGAACTCCGGAAAATTTCTCCGTAGCCTCGGCGAACACTTCAAGTATGGACACGACCAAACCTACAATATCCCAATCAAGTTGTCGTAATTCATACCTGGAGGTGTTGCCGACTGCGACCTCGTTCCAAAAAGGCGTCAACAAGTCCTTGTAGCGCATAAAGGTGCTGAGGAGGTGGTACAACGAGTTCCACCTAGTCGGGACTGGCAACTGAAACTTCTTGTACGTGAGGCCGGCGGCAAGGACGGTTTGCTTCCACACAAGTTAATAATATGGCAAGCGCACCTAGCATGTAATAATTTGCCGTCTAAGGGTAACTTAAGATGCCTACGAAGAATCCCTATCGCTACGTTGTTCGCGCTAGCATTATCTAAGGTGATAAACATAATTTTATCTTGAATACAATATTTATTAATGACATTCAACACATAGTTCGATATCGTAGTGGCGTTATGTTGCGAATTTAGGGGATCTAGGGAAAGAATACGTTTTTGCATAGTCCATGTTTCATCTATCCAATGGGCGGTGACGACTAAATAAGATTGCGACGTAATATTAGTCCAAATATCGGTAGTCAAACTAATCCTACACGTAATGTTGGCTAAATGACTAATTAAGCTAGACTGATATTCCTTAGAAGTTTCTAAGACATATTTCCTAAGGGTTTTACGGGTCACGTTATGGAATCCGGGTTGTATCGTACTCGTAAATTCGATAAACCCTTCACTTTCCGCAATGCAAAAGGGTTCTTCACACATTACTACGAATTTAACTAAGGCTTTCTTAGAAATTTCCCTAGTAATAACAAAATTCCTACCCGTACCTACGTTAATTTGTTGTTGTCGAGGTTCGGTTCCTACCGGCTCTAGATCCTCCCCGAAGTTATGCGCCCTATGGAGGTGTTTTTTCAACGAGCCCGTCCCACCTTGATTCGGTCCGGTCTTAATTGTGTAGGGATGGCGGCACATTTGCAATATGCGGTACCTACAGAGGGATTATTTTTATCCATTTCTAAATCAAAAAAATTCCATACCTTAGACCGCCGACCACGCGGTTGTTGCTTCCTTCTTGTAGTCGCCGTAGAAGCTTGGCTCGGTCCCTCGTCGGTTGCCGCCGTCGGTTCCGGTACATCGGTCTCCTCGTCGGTGTCGGCATTCCCCCTAAACGTATCGGCGTGTCCTAAAATCATAAAAACATCATCGCTCGGGTTCGGGTTAGGATTTCTCGATGACGACGGCATTAGTACTTTAAAAATATCGAAAATAATAATTATATTGGTGTATAATAATAAGTGAGTGTGTGTAGTAGTGTAAATAAAATACTTATTATTGTTAATAACATTAAATATTAATATGAGGATGATTTTTTGAGAGTTTTTTGAGAGAGATTGGAAGAGATTTGGATGTAATTGTGAGTTAAAATGATTAAAATGAGGTGGTATTTATAGATTTTTGGTTTGTGGTTAAAAATGTTAATTTTTAAAGTTTTAAAGAATAATAAAAAAAAAATAGAATGGCCCGTTGGCCCAACGGCTAACCGGAACCGGAACCGGAACAGCGGAACCGGAACCGGTAATCCGCGGTTCCACAGCCCGCGAACCGGCCCAGTTCAATTTAACTGGGCCGGTTACCGGTTCCAGAACCGGGCCAACCGGTTCTGGTTTTGGGCCGGGTAAACGGGCCGGTTTTGGGCCGGTTCTGGGCTGGACCGGCCCAAAGCCCAGGTCTAGTCTCACACTATTATCAATAAACACTACATACTCCCTCTCATTCTAATTAGATGTCGTTTTACCTCTCTAATTTTGTTTCTAATTAGAAATCGTTTTACAGATTTCAATACAAATATTTACTATATTTTCAATTTTATCCCTTTTTTGCGATCTCAATATTACAACTTCCAATAAGGATATTACAAACAGATCGTGAGATGTGTATAATTAATTATCAAACAATTAATAAATGAAAAGTAATTATATTAATAGGGTTAAACAATTAATTAAAGGTATATGAGACATTCCATTCTATTTCTTAATATCTGTGAAAAAACCTTAACTACCTCTAATTAGGCACCTTAACGACCTCTAATTAGGAGTAAGAGATATCATGGATAGTCGAGAATTGTTAAGAAGTTTCATGAATTATATTAGTACAGGCCACACAAGGAACAACCCAGAAATGAACTTGTTAAGCAAAAATGTGAGTTATCCACGAAAACATCTAATAAACTTGTTCACAACAAAAAGAAAAAGCAGCATAAAGGAAAGGCAATAGATCATCACTATCTAAGTGCGTCCAAGAGTGAGAAAAAGCTGTTGGCCGATTTCCACCTTCTTCGACCTCCTTGTTGATAAACGTAAAGCACACTTGCAAAAATCCACGAACAATAAACTCGAAAAATTTGATTGAATCAAAAAGAAAAATATTCGAAGATTGTGCGAACACAATTTCCTTAAAACAGATTCGCTCCCTCACGTATGTGCTAGAGGTTTTAACGAGCGTCTGTTTTCCAGGATACTTCGAAAACCCGGCATTCGTTTAGGACAAAAACGACACCGACGGCGAACAGAACAAGAACGATAGCAGAACCAATTTTTGATGAATATTCGTATTTATATTTTCTTACTTCTCTTATTCTCTTCTTCCCATTTCTTAGGCCTTAATCACCCTTTTATAGAACCCCAAAAATTATTAAAGAAATATTTTTTTTTCAATTAAATGGCTTAATATTTGAGAAGTGGTTTAAACCACTCCATCATTTAATTTGAGGAGTGGTTTTTTAACCATTCCACCATTCAACCAAAGCCATCAATCTTCTAGAAGTTGGGCCTTCTAGAAGTCGGCCGTTATTGGGCCAGATCCGAAGCCCAATATCATTTAATTTCAAAGTCCAATTCATTTAATAGAAATATTTTTTTCTAGACGAAAAATTATTTATCAGGTACATTAGCGCGGGTTGATCAGGTCCGCGATCGAAAAATAATTCCTCATTCACATAAAAATAATTTATAAAACCAACTGTAATATAAATTATCCAACAATCCCCCACATGAATGAGAATTGTTTAGTTAATATTTCTGCTAATCTAATGATACTCTGCATAGAGGATAGTATGTTTTACCATTTGAACTCCCTCCTTGTATGCACGCTTGGTTTACTGCAGTACAGTAGAACGCGATGTCTTTAAACTGTCCTGCTTTTCGTGTAAACGAACCCACGTACAATACACAGAGACCATTTTTCTCTTGTTCCGTTCTCATGATTTTGTCCATTACGGCCATGGACACGTCCTGATTCTACGAGGGTTTCTAAAGAACTAAGCCTTTCAGTTCTCCTTTGAAGCGGCCCCACTTCTCCCAAACAAAGGTGACTTCTCACGTCGCGAGTATTTTCTATCAATACTGTCAAGAACCGGAACCTTACATCATTTCAGGCACTCACATATGCATTTGCACATTGATTTTATGATGAAAGTAGAGACGAAAATATTAATTAAGGTATTTTAGGTCTGTATGAAAATAAATAACTGAAGTAACTAAATAGATATGTGTTTAATTAGTATAAGATTAAGAAATTGTCGAATTAAACTAGTTGTCGACGTGAACTTTCGGAAGTATAGTTACAAGAATTAGATTTTCGAAAAGGAATAATGTGAGAAATAGAAATTCGAAATAAGGGTTGATTTGCAAACTTGAGTTTCGAAATATAAATTGCGAGAATTGTAACTCCTGGTATAAGAGGTTTTCGCTGCTTAAGAGTTTCGAAGTTTCATATCGAAAACCTAATCTCAAGGGAAAAGTAGGATAATAAAATATATATTATAGATATACATATATATATATATATAGGTGATAAAGCGAGGATAAGATAAGTATTATAAGATATCGATGTCACTTGTCTAAGGTTATACGCAAGCTATAAAAAAGGAATAATACATATCATTTGAGAAGAATAAGTTAAACAAGAGAAAGACAATCGAACCAAAGGAGGAAAAGAAATAGGCAAACTCATATCTTCCTTCGAAACTTGGAGGTGAGGGAAATTAAGAAATGTTTTCACAATATATTCATGCATATATAGGGTTAATAAGCTAGGAATTAAAGTGCACTTAGATAATCATGGAATGTTTTCGTGTTCCTGAATATGCTAGGGTTTCTATAGAATAATAACGGTTGCATATCAGTTTCTTAGAATGATTTTCATTCGGTATTAGAACTTGTGAGTATTTTAATTGTTTGAATCTTTAATGAATATATTCTAGCAGTATTAAGTATCTTCGCTAGAATAAATAATTTTGATACATGAACATCCTTAGTAATTAGATATTTTAGAGTTTTCGATATACTTATATTCTTAAGAATGTTAGGGTTTGATCGAATTTTGGAGAATTTTCGAAAGAAAATTGTGTTTTTAGGTGTATTGTTTTCCGTGGTCGGGTTAAATTTTGAAGGGGATTTCAATGATATGAATTTCGATGATTTTCGAAATCATGTTGTTCTTGAGGATTTAACGAATTTCGAAAGATTAGAATCACGATTTTCGAAAGACAAGTTAATTGTTTCTAAGATTTCGAAAGAATTGTCAAAAGGAAGTTTGAAAGATGAATTTCAAAAAAATGATTTCGTAAAATCCTTCGAGTTCGCAATTTTATGATTTGGAAAGAGTGAAATTTCGAAAGAATATAATTTCACAGGGGTTTTCGAAACTTAGGGTGGATTGATAGGTGAAAATTCGAATTTGAGATATGAAAGTTCGAAATCTAGGAAATAATATAAGTTGAAATTTCAGCAAGGTAAAAGTTCGAAAGGTATGAGACTCGAAAACAATTAGCCTTTCGAAATGGAATGCGAAGAATATGCAAAATTTGTTTCGAAATCTTCTATGGTACATTTCGAAATCCTCTATGGTACACTTCGAAATCCTATCATAGGATTTAAATTAATAACTAAACATGGTTCAAGATGAAATTAGATAAGAATATTTATTAGTTAATTTTCAAAGTAATAGCAATTTGAAATAGAGAAGTCGAAACAGAATTTTACAACCCAAAACCAGTGGTCGCGTCGTAAACGGCCAAAAATATAATTTATAACCTTCTTCACTAAATATGAGTATAGCGAAAATAGGGATCGTCTCCACAGGGAAAATGGTTGATTTATTTCTAGTTGATTTATTTCTAACTTCAAATTCGATCGACAATAATAATAATAAAAATAATAATAATAATAATAATAAATAATAATAATAATAAGGATAATAATAGTAATAATAGTAATAACAGTAGTAATAATAATAATATTAATAATAATAAGGATAATAATAATATTAAGGGGGGATTTGTTGGCAAAGCTTAGGCGCAAAATAAATATTCGAAAGTAACCATAATAAAACGATATTCACTAAACATAAATCAAGTAGGCATATTGGTTAGATAAAAAATAAACTTAGGACCTGTGTGAATTTTACTTCTCTAACAAGCGTACGTAACCTCGTAAATGAGTAGATGGATTGGCTTAATCCCGAGTGGATGACCCGATAGAAACATTCGTTAGTAATCTCAGTGAAGAAATTTACCAACTAACACACGGCTCAATTTCAAGAACTGTGATATAACTTAAACTAATAAACTCGTGTAAGAACAATAACAGAGATGATTCAAAGCTGTTTTAATAATATATCAATACAAACATAATACGTAAGAAACGAACTGTTCTGACATAAGTGACGAAGAAACCTCAATGAACGAAATAAAGACTAGCTTGGGATTGGACCAAAGATAATGAGAATTAACTAATGACTCTTGAACTGTGAAATAAAACCACACGAAGTTGCGAACTTGATAAAATCTGAAAAATAAAGTACCGAACGACAAACTAAGGAACCAACTTGAAGTTACTAGTGACAGGACTCAAGATCTCTAAAACTCTCTGTTTTTGATCTCTCCATGGGCTGTGTATTTATAGAGCGTGAAAAACCTTCTGTGAAATGCATCTTTGACTATCCCTTTCAATTCTTGATCTCTCATTTCAACTTGGAAATCTTATCGCCGTCTCAATATCTTGCTTTAGTCTTCAAAATCCTTTTCCTTCAGCGAAAAACTCATACATCGAGCAGCCACAAGATCGATTCTGTGTATCTCTCTCTCTCTCTTTTTTTTTTGTTTTCTTCTTCCTCGAGCACAGTGTGTGTTCGACTCCTTGTGTGAAAGTGGTGTAAATTCTTGCTTCTTCTTTCATCTATACGCATGTACCTCTATTATTGTAGGCTCCACCATCACTTCTAGTGATGCTTTGATTTTAGATAGAAATTACACATTTGGACCTTGATCGATGCAAGTGGATGTCCTCAATAATTGTTCTTTACTAAACCAAACATAAAAATAATAATTTGGAATAATATATGCTAAACTTTGAAGTAGAAGAAGCTTAAATATTACGTAAAAATCATTCTATCAAATTCCCCCACACTTACTCAATGCTTGTCCTCAAGCATTTATTCGAGATAGAAGATGCAAACACTCTAATCAGGAGTTCCCCGACATACATTTAATTTGCCCTAGAGATAGCAATCATTCATAACATTTAGCACTAGACAATCATATCAATTTCGACAATCTCAGTAAAGCCTGAACGCCATAAAAATCAACAACTCTCACAAGGATCTCTCAATGCGCTCAAAGTGTTTACGGGATATATGTGTATGCGCTCATATCAACATTATGAACGATATTGCCATAAGCTTGCTAACATATCACATTGTATTCACATAGCGACTTTGGTGTACAAATCAAGAAGGTCTTTCATTGGGTTGTAATGGGGCTAAGGATTAGGTAGGAAATGTTGGGAAGTAGGTTTAAAATTATCGGACCAGATGATTATTTACCCGCTAAATCCCACGACTTTACCATGACATACGACTAGTTCGAGAAGTACTCTAATCATACTAACATGCTACGATTTCATTTTCAAGACAACTCAAAGCTTCCCAATATCGACAAAACTAACTTGCACTTCATATATTTTTTTATGAATTTTTTCTTTTTTTCTCTTTTTTTTTTCGAATACATATTTTTTTCTTGTTTTCTTTTTTTTTTTTCTTTCTCGTATTCGCTTTTTTTTTTTCGAATATATTTTTTTTTGGATGATTTTTTTTCCGCTATAACTAAAAGACTCCTAAATCACATATCTGGACTCATTAGTTTATTATCAATCTCGAAATCGTGGAATCTAAGCAATTAATAACTCATCCAATCCGACAATGGGTTGAAAAAGAAAGCCAAAAGGATATATATGGGTAAATATAGTGGCTTAAATTCAACAAGAAAAATAAGGCTTAAGGCTCAAATTGGCTCACTAAGTGGAAAATATTGAAGGTAGGGTCAGTGTGAGGCCAAGGGCTTAATCCTAAGTGCCTTAATCACTTTTGTACAAAAAACCGCCAATGATATCAACATGTATAATAGACCAAGTTCTAGAATATTCGAAACACATGTGATACTCTCGTAAAGAAAAAACTGAGTATAAAGATAAATACTCTTTTTTTTTATAGGCTCAAATCTCACATATTTAAGTAGGCTTTGTGTCGACTCTTGCGCATCCGGTCTTAAATCGATTGAAGAAAAAAAATAATCATCCTAATACCAAATAGTTATTCCTAATTGTTTCTCTCATGTTCTAATTAATGCACATCGGTTTGCTCGAGACAATATATTTGTTCATCAACTATCATAATAAATCTCCCCCCACACCTAAACTCTGCATTGTCCTCAATGTAGAATTGTAATGAAAATAGTAGCTAAAAATTAACGATTCCCACCATATTTTCATTTTAATATTTCAGAGTAGATGTGAAGGAAGCGATAAAAGTGATATTGAAACTAAAACTTCCCTGAAAGTGATCGAGTCGTAGAGGAATTCCAAGATAGGTGATATGTTTACTCGAGCCTAGTGATATCGTAGCGCATGTAGTTGCTAGCAAACCTGCTTAAGCATCATTGAAACATAGATAAAACGAAATATTGCAATAACAAAATAAAATTGGATAATATTGGGTTGCCTCCCAATGAGCGCTTTTCTTTAACATCTTTGGCTAGACGTAGTCTCCGCTCTTCGACGTCATGCATAAATGGGCGGCCGCAGCTTGATCTCTTCCACGCAAGCCATAAAAGCATTCTCAAAATACGGTTTAAGCCTATGACCATTCACCTTGAAACACTTGTTAGTGGATATGCACTCAATTTCAATAACGCCGTTTGAGAAAATATTTTTAACAATATATGGTCCCATCCAACGAGATTTGAGCTTACATGGCATGAATTTCAGTCTTGAATTGTAAAGGAGAACTTTTTGACCTACCATGAATTCTTTTTTATGTAGGAGTTTGTCGTGAAATTGCTTCGTGCGTTCCTTGTACATTCTCGCATTCTCATAGGCTTCTAGGCGAATTTCTTCAAGTTCCTGTAGCTGAAATTTTCGCTCCTCACCGGCTTTTGTGGCCTCAATGTTGCACTGTTTCACTGCCCAAAAAGCACGATGTTCAATTTCAACTGGTAAATGACACATCTTACCGAAAACCAGGCGATACGGTGACATTCCGATTGGTGTTTTAAAAGCAGTACGATACGCCCAAAGTGCATCGTCTAATCGCAAGCTCCAATCCCTACGATTCGGGTTTACGGTTTTCTCCAAAATATTCTTGACCTCCCTATTTGAAATTTCAGCTTGTCCGTTCGATTGTGGATGATAAGTAGTGGCTAATCAATGATGGACTCCGTATTTGCGCATGAGTGCTTCCACTGTGCGATTGCAAAAATGTGTACCTTGGTCGCTTATAATTGCACGGGGAACTCCGAACCTACTAAAGATGTTTGATTTAAGAAATCCTACAACCACTTTAGAATCGTTAGTTCGGGTAGCCTTTGCTTCTACCCACTTCGACACATAATCAACGGCAAGCAAAATATAAAGAAACCAAACGAACTTGGAAAAGGTCCCATAAAATCCATTCCCCATACATCGAAAATTTCACAAACTAAAATAGGATTTTGTGGCATCTCATCTCTAAAAGAAATTGTACCCGTTCTTTGACAATTAGGACAACTCTTGCAAAATAAATAAGCATCTTTAAAAATAGTTTCCCAATAGAATCCACAGTCTAAAATTTTCCTAGCAGTTCGCTTAGGTCCAAAGTGTCCTCCACATGCATATGTATGAAAATGAGCGAGTATATCATTAATTTCATTCTGTGCAATACACCTACGTATTATTTGGTCCGAACCAATTTTCCACAAATATGGCTCATCCCAAATATAATACTTAGAATCACTTTTAATTTTATTTCTCCTTGAAGAACTCAAATATGGAGGTAGCACACCAGTTACCAAATAATTAACTATGTCGGCAAACCAGGGTTCGTGATATTCCTTACCTTGAAGGCAAAATAATTGCTCGTCTGGAAATGTTTCAGCAATCGGTAGTGGCTCCTCATCACGGATCAAACGGCTCAAATGATCTGCTACAGAGTTGTCCACGCCTTTTCGATCTTTGATTTCCCAATCAAATTCTTGAAGCAAAAGGATCCATCGAATCAGGCGTGGTTTAGACTCCTTTTTCGACAATAGATATTTAAGAGCTGCATGGTCAGAATAAACAATAACCTTAGATCCCAATAAATAAGATCTAAACTTATCAAATGCAAACACAATAGATAGGAGTTCTTTTTCAGTTGTTGTATAATTGCACTGAGCCGAATCGAGAGTTTTCGAGGCATAATAGATGACGTGGCTTTTTCTTCCTTCTTTTTGTCCAAGTACGGCCCCTACGGCGTATTTGCTTGCATCGCACATAAGCTCGAACGGCAACTCCCAATTTGGAGGTTGAATAATAGGTGCGGTAGTGAGTAACGATTTCAGCTTGTTAAACGCCTCCTTACATTCGTCCCCAAAATTGAACGGTACGTCAATCTGAAGTAGTCTTGACATTGGTTGAGCGATTTTGAAAAATCCTTAATAAATCTCCTGTAAAAACCTGCATGACCAAGAAAACTTCGAACTTCTCGAACATTAGTGGGGTATGGCAAATTAGAGATCAAATCGACCTTAGCCTTGTCTACTTCAATTCCTCTTGACGAAACTACATGTCCTAGAACTATTCCGTCCTTAACCATAAAGTGACATTTTTCGTAGTTAAGTACAAGATTTTTATCAATGCAGCGTTTCAGAACTTCTACTAAATTATCAAGGCAATGATCAAATGAATCTCCATAAACAGTAAAATCATCCATGAATATTTCAATGCATGTTTCGATCAAATCAGAAAATATACTCATCATGCATCGTTGAAATGTACCAGGAGCATTACATAAACCAAAAGGCATGCGACGATATGCAAATGTACCAAAGGGACACGTGAAAGTAGTTTTCTCTTGATCCTCAGGTGCCACGACAATTTGGTAATAGCCAGAAAATCCATCGAGGAAACAAAAGAAAGACTTACCTGCCAGTCTTTCTAGCATCTGATCAATGAAGGGTAGTGGAAAATGATCCTTTCGGGTAGCCGCATTTAACTTACGAAAATCAATGCACATGCGCCAACCCGTCTGTAATCTCATTGGTACCAATTCATTCTTATCATTTTTCACAAGTGAAAACCCAGATTTCTTATGATCAACATGAACTGGACTTACCCATTGACTGTCTGATATTGGAAATATTATCCCCATATCTAATAATTTAATAATTTCTTTCATAACTACCTTTTTCATGGCCGGATTGAGCTTACGTTGTGCTTCTCGTATCGGCTTAGAGTCGGGCTCAAGTAGAATTCTATGCATGCATATCGAGGGACTTATTCCTTTGATGTCGGCCAAAGTCCATCCTATCGCGGTCTTGTACTCCTTCAGAACGCGAATCAATTTCTCTTCTTGGGTGGCGCTCAAGTCATTTGCAATAATAACAGGCAAAGTATCTTTATCTCCCAAATAGCAGTACTTGAGATGTTTTGGTAGCTCCTTCAACTCCAACGTAGGTGCCTGTTCTATTGAAGGAACAATTTTTGCGTTAGGAATAGGTAATGAGAAAGTGTTCTTACCCGATTGATCGTGAGATTCCGGAAGTGCGTGTAATGTCATGAGCGCATTTCTGATATCTTCGTCCATTTCACAATGCAAATCTTTTTCTGTTTTGCTATTCTTAATTACATAGTCGAGTGTATCGTTAGTGAAATTACGCTCAAAATTATTTCGAACAAATGCATCAATCATACTAACAGATTCATGTTCATTAGGATATTTCATTGCATCAAACACATTCGTAGTAAGTTTTTGACCATCAAACTCAAAAGTAAGAGTTCCTGAATCAACATCAATCTTTGTTTTAGCCGTTTTCATGAATGATCGTCTTAATAAAATAACAGCAGAATCTAGCGCATGTTCATCACCCATGTCTACTATATAAAAATCAGCAGAAAAAATAAATTCACCACATTTTACCAACACATCTTCAACCAATCCTTCTGGATAAATAATGGACCTATTTGCTAATTGAATACAAATATCAGTGCACTTAAGAGGTCCCATACTCATCTCATTGAATAATGATAATGGCATAACATTGATAGAAGCTCCTAAATCTAACATGGCATTATTTATTTTTCTCGTCCCTATAGTAACCGAGATAGCAAACATACCTGGGTCCTTATATTTTGGGGAAGTTTTCGTTGAAGCGCAGCGGAAACATTGTCACTTACTAGGATTTTTCCTTCGGCTTTGTGTTTCCTTTTGTTCGAACACATTTCCTTTAAAAATTTTGCGTAACGTGGAATTTGCTTGATAGCATCCAAAAGTGGAATGTTGATCTCGACTTTGCTGAAGGTCTCCATTATATTCTTTTCCTCCTCTTCTTGTTTCACCCTAGCAAACCTTCCAGGAAAAGGTGGAGGAATAACAATATTAGGTTTATCCAAAATAGAATCATTACTTACCTTCTTCTCATGGTCTTTAGTCTTATCTTCTCTTGGGGCTTTTATGGAAACTTCGTCATGATTAGGCTGACCGATCTCTTTCCCGTTTCGAAGAGTCATAACACTCACATTCTCTCTTGGGTTGATCTCAACTTGGGGTAGTTTTCCTTTCTCGTTCTGCATTTGACTCATTTGCGCTGCGAGTTGAGACACTTGCCTTTTCTAAATTGTGCATGCTCGAGCGTGTTTTGTTAATGCTTGATCGAGTTTCTTGTTGAAAAGTGGCAGTACTAGTTGCTAAATTCTTAACAATATCCTCCAAAGACATACCTGGCTTTGATGGTGCGGCTTGTTGTGGAGGATTTGGTGGCCTTGGTGCTTGCTGCATGAAACCTGGCGGTCGATTTCCGTAACTCAGATTTGGGTGGTCACGCCATCCGGGATTGTATTGACTTGAGTATGGATCATAGCGTCTCTGAGATGGTCCTGTGTATCCTCCAATTGCATTGGCCTGCTCGCTAAGATCAAACTGAAGTGAAGGACAATTCGCTGTTGCATGTGCAACAAATGTACATATGCCACAAGCCTTTACCTGACTCGTTTTTCCAATCACAAGTTTTTCCACAAGAGATGTTAGTGAATTTAATTTTTGCTCAAATGAAGTAGTACTTACCTCGCCCATCCTTTGTTGGCCTACATCTTGACGTGTTCCAAATTGTTGCGCATTTGTAGCCATGCTTGAGATCAGTCGTCGTGCCTCGTCTGCCGTTTTATCGACCAACACTCCTCCACTTGCTGCGTCAATCATGTTTCTCTCCATGGGTAGCAATCCTTCGTAGAAATATTGAATAAGCGCTAATTCTGAAATTTGGTGATATGGACAGCTTGCGCACAACCGCTTGAATCTTTCCCAGTATTCGTGCAGGGTTTCTCCGATCATTTGTCGAATCCCGTAGATTTCGTTACGAATGTTTACGGCACGAGAAGCAGGGAAAAATTTTGCAAGAAATTGTTTTTTAAGTTTGGCCCACGTAGTAATTGAACCCAATGGTAAGTAGTATAACCAGTCCTTTGCATGATCCGCCAGCGAGAACGGAAATGCACGAAGACTTATCTGATCTTCCGTGACCCCGTTTGGCTTCATAGTTGAGCAAACCATGTGAAACTCCTTCAAGTGCTTGTGCGGATCTTCACCTGCGTTACCATGAAAAGTAGGAAGTAAATGAATTAACCCTGATTTCAACTCGAACGGTGTTTGAAGAATAGGAAATTCAATGCAAAGCGGCCGTTGATTAACATCCGGTGTAGCCATATCCCTCAACGTAAGACGGAGTGGTTGCTGCTGTTCGGTTTCCTCCATGTCGCTTGTTGAAAATTCCTGTTCGGATTCCGTGCTAGAAATTGATACAGTCGAATTTTTTTGTCTTTTTGCCTTTCGATTCGCCCTTGCGGTCCTCTCGATTTCTGGATCGAATATTAATATACCTGTTCGAGAAGATCGGGGCATAAACTAGAACAAAGAAAACCGAATTAAAAATAGAAGTAAATCAATAGACACCACAGTCCCCGGCAACGGGGCAAAATTTGGTCGCGTCGTAAACGGCCAAAAATATAATTTATAACCTTCTTCACTAAATATGAGTATAGCGAAAATAGGGATCGTCTCCACAGGGAAAATGGTTGATTTATTTCTAACTTCAAGTTCGATCGATAATAATAATAATAATAAAAATAATAATAATAAATAATAATAATAATAATAAGGATAATAATAGTAATAATAGTAATAACAGTAGTAATAATAATAATATTAATAATAATAATAATAAGGATAATAACAATATTAAGGGGGGATTTGTTGGCAAAGCTTAGGTGCAAAATAAATGTTCGAAAGTAACCATAATAAAACGATATTCACTAAACATAAATCAAGTAGGCATATTGGTTAGATAAAAAATAAACTTAGGACCTGTGTGAATTTTACTTCTCTAACAAGCGTACGTAACCTCGTAAATGAGTAGATGGATTGGCTTAATCCCGAGTGGATGAACCCGATAGAAACATTCGTTAGTAATCTCAGTGAAGAAATTTACCAACTAACACACGGCTCAATTTCAAGAACTGTGATATAACTTAAACTAATAAACTCGTGTAAGAACAATAACAGAGATGAATCAAAGCTGTTTTAATAATATATCAATACAAACATAATACGTAAGAAACGAACTGTTCTGACATAAGTGACGAAGAAACCTCAATGAACGAAATAAAGACTAGCTTGGGATTGGACCAAAGATAATGAGAATTAACTAATGACTCTTGAACTGTGAAATAAAACCACACGAAGTTGCGAACTTGATAAAATCTGAAAAATAAAGTACCGAACGACAAACTAAGGAACCAACTCGAAGTTACTAGTGACAGGACTCAAGATCTCTAAAACTCTCTGTTTTTGATCTCTCCGTGGGCTGTGTATTTATAGAGCGTGAAAAACCTTCTGTGAATGCATCTTTGACTATCCCTTTCAATTCTTGATCTCTCATTTCAACTTGGAAATCTTATCGCCGTCTCAATATCTTGCTTTAGTCTTCAAAATCCTTTTCCTTCAGCGAAAAACTCATACATCGAGCAGCCACAAGATCGATTCTGTGTATCTCTCTCTTTTTTTGTTTTCTTCTTCCTCGAGCACAGTGTGTGTTCGACTCCTTGTGTGAAAGTGGTGTAAATTCTTGCTTCTTATTTCATCTATACGCATGTACCTCTATTATTGTAGGCTCCACCATCACTTCTAGTGATGCTTTGATTTTAGATAGAAATTACACATTTGGGCCTTGATCGATGCAAGTGGATGTCCTCAATAATTGTTCTTTACTAAACCAAACATAAAAATAATAATTTGGAATAATATATGCTAAACTTTGAAGTAGAAGAAGCTTAAATATTACGTAAAAATCATTCTATCAACCAGATTCCGAAATATGATTTCGAAATCAAGGAATTCGACTAGGTAGAAATTCGAAGCTTAGAAAGTTCTTGCAATTTTGATTGGTTGGCAATCAAAAGGTGAATACACGTGGGAGTTGGAAAATTATTGTTAAAGAATGACTAATAAAGAGTTCCTTCGACATTACTAATAATAAAAGTTTATGTATATCATAGTACGATATATATATGCATGTTAGGGATTAATAAGGGAGTTACTATTCACCACCCCCTTTTTACTTGTTACCGCCCCCTAAAGGGGTTGAAAAAAGACGTTTTTGCCCTTATAATATTTAAATTAATTTAAAAAGAAAAAACTATAATAAACAGTAAAAATTTATATTTAAAGCTCTATTCCAAACAACACTTTTCAAATCATACATCCAAATCAGACAAAAAAACCAAAATACTGAAATCGCAATGGATCGCCGACAGGGACAAGGAGGGAAATGGCCTATTTTCACGACTGGTAAGCAAATTGTCGTAAAAATCATTCGTACGTAGATGGATTACCGAACACGGGTCGGAATAAAGTTCAAAAAAACGGCCGATCAAACGAAATTTAGGGCCGGCGACTGGCACGGCCGAAACACAACTTCTGCCGGAACAGTGCCGGCCGAAACATAATTTCGGCCGTGATTGTTGTGGCCGAAATTGTATTTCGGCCGGCACAGTTCCGGCCGAGATCACGCTTCGGCCGTGCATGCGCCGGCCGAAATCACAATTCGGACGGCGCTGTTCCAGCCGAGATTACCGATCGGCCGGAACGGTGCCGACCGAGAAGCTCTTTCGGCCACCTCTCCAGGCAGCCGAAAATGCTGATCGGACGTCCAATTTTTTTTTTAAATAAATTTTTAATTGCAGACCAGGGGTGGGAAGTCCCCACTCGGAGGGAGCAGTAGATCCCCCCGTTGGAGGGATCTGGAGAGCGTCACACGAGGACGCGCGGCGTTGACGCATCTGTTCGTAGAGAATGGCAGGAGGAGAGGCGGCAGCGAGCGGCTGCTTCTCCGTTCATATATGCGGATTATGATCCGCATGCGGATGATGGTGTGGCGGATGATGAAGCATCGTTTCAGTCATCAGACGACGATGTGCCACCGACCTCCTCAGGTAATTCCCTTATCCTCTATAAACTGACAGGCGATATCGTGTCTTAATATACGTAAAAGAAATTAAATTTATTTTTGCGTTATTCGTGAAAAATGAAATAGGGAGAAAGTGCTCCAGGATCGTAGATGACGATTCCTGGAGGGTGCAGGAGCCACAGCCCGGTGGTCCATATTATGACGAGATGATCCCTAGTTATCTGGGGCACATCGCGCCCCGCATCTGGATGGATGAGGAGGAGAGGCCCCTGCTGAAGTGCGAGCAGCGGGTGTTAATGGTTGGGAAGCTTAAGAATTGGTACTCCCAATTCCCGCCGGAGACGCAGAGCCAGATCGATGGCACGGGGCTTGGGCACCTCACAGATGCCATGGTGGGTCACTTGGACCAGCCTCTATTGTGCACTTTTGTGGAGCGCTGGCAGCCCGACACGAACACCTTCCACATGCCATTCGGGGAGATGATGATCATGCTCCACGACGTCGAGCAGATCTTGGGTATCCCGATCGACGGAGCGACGGTATCGGGCACCCCAGACATCGCCGATGGGCAGATCGCGGTGAGGAAGATTATGGGCATCTCCGCGGACACGCTCAGGGGTTCTTGGAGAGGCGGTGGGGTTGCATCGAAAGACGTGATGCAGAGCGATTCCATCGCTTGGTTGTGGATTCTCTTGGGGTCGACGCTGTTCGTCGACAAGAGCGGGACCCGTGCGAAGCCCGACATCATGCACGAGTTCTACCGCTCCTTGGCCTCTGCCAGTCAGTACTCGTGGGTTCGGCCGCTCTTGCTTACCTTTATCGCTAGCTTGGCCTCGCAAGTCGGGTGGATTCGAGGGTGTTGCTGGGTGCCTCTCGTTACTACAGGCGTGGATCTACGAGTATTTTCCATGCTTCTGCCCACACCGTCTCCCCCATCATGTGGAGCTTGGCCAGGCACGATCACGCATGTGGTCTGTATCTCAGCACGAGAGGACGATCCACCGTTTGATTGAGATCCGCCGTCAGATAAATGTCATGACTGCAAGAGAGGTGTCTTAACAATTTATATCTATGACAATTATTTAAAAATTGTGAACTGTTATCAGGTTGCTTGGCTACCGTACGGTCCCGATCCAGCGTCGCAACACCTGAGGACCCTTTTCGTGGTTTAGGTTAGATATCGCGATATCGTTGAGCCCTACGCAGCCTCGAGAGTGTTGCGCCAGCTGGGGTACGTGTAGGTCATCCCGCCACCGATGAGTCCGCCACGGAAAGCGGTCATGCCAGCAGACCCGACGAGGTAGAATGTGGATTATTCTGCTGGTGCAGCAGAACATGCTTGGCGTCAGTTCCCGTACGCCTACATCCTCAACCTCTCGTACATCAACCGGGTCGCCGCGGAGTACCTTGGTGAAACCGTTGCAGGGTACATGGACTGGTATGAGCGGCATTCTCATCCTCGCTTGCTTTTGTCGGAGCCGGCCTCATCGGGCGGCATACCCCCGCGCAGCCATGCCGACTACGTATGTAATTTAATCTTATGTGGATTTTTTTATATTTATACGTTTAATCACATTTTATATGTATTATTTCTATGTACAGTGGTACAGCTCGATGTACACCTTGAGTAGCGATATGCTAGCTAGGATGCATCTTGACGGCTCGACGCACACGGACGAGTTCAGAGAGAGGCTGGACGAGCTCAACGACCGGTGGCGCCAGGCCCCTTGATGTGTTGTTATTGTTTTGTTTATTTTTCGTTTATTGTAGCGGACGAATTTTCTCTATGTTTGGAATATTTTTTTGCATATTTATTCCGTTTCGAATTTCTAATACAATAGATAGTCACAAATTATAACACACACAAAATTACTAATACAAATAAATTACAATAGACAGTCACAAATTATTCTGCTGCATTAGGTACATCCAGTGATCGAATCGACTCTGATATCTTATTTCCCAACCGGCAACTCGACGACCACATACGTGAACCAATACGGATGTAAGATGGACATAGGAAAATCTGGACATAAATTAAGTCTAATGTAATGCTGATAATCATCCCCAAGGTGCCCCATGATGATCGTACGGCTCGGTCCAGTAGCAGTCCGACCGGCATGCAGTGGCAATTGTGTTCGAATGTATGTTGATGTTATACCCATTGCCGTACCCGTAAAGGATAATTACAGCGTTCCAAATTGTCGCCACAACCCACAGGTCACACGGTGTCAACATCCAGTGGTTCACTCCACAAGGCCCCCCTTTCCAGCGTATACGATCCAACTGCATTTCCAATGAATCACCATAGTACATTGCCAAGTAACGCTTCCAATGGGCTGCGATTTCGTTCGCGATGTTATTCCTTACGGTGATCCATTCGTCCTCGTCATTGTAAACATGGGAGGCGATAACGCGGAATCCACAGTTGCCCTCAGCCACCACATTCTTATAGCTAACTATATACGGATGGATGACTGTTGTTACGTGGTTGGCCAAGTGGGTGTGGTAGAAGTCTGATTCACATGTCGAATGCATTTTTTAGGATTAGATGTGCACCCGTGTTTTAACAAATTTACGAGTAAAAGATAGTAGTACCTGTCTCCGTAGTAGATCGAGACCACTTCACAGACGAAGATGACGTACGACCCTAGCTGCTACGACTGGTACTACTGCGCCCTCCACTGCGTCCACCCCTTGGGATTGCGTACTCCCAAGCACTTCGATCCCGCTTCGTCGAGTTTTTTTTCTTCGGCCGACCTTTTACAGACGTCTTAACAACAGGCTCATTCCACTCACGGGCATCGGGATACAGATGCTCGTGAACGACTCGATGGAGGCCACGCATAACGGCTGGATCGCGGCCTTCTGCCTTACGCACGAGGTCGTATAAGTAGTCCCGATCAGAAATATCGGGAGTGTCCTCCAGAAGTCGTGCAAACAATCTGCAGCAACTGGGTAGTTGTTGTCGACACATTGCTGAAGCTCGCATGCACATGGGAGCTCGTGCGTACGTCGTACCACACATCCGAACGCGGAGTAAACCTCATCCGACAACTCTTTGGCACGCCTCAACTCCGTTCCCATTATCGATATTGCATGGTGTGAACTCTGTACAATATCGTGTGGAATGGAAATCCTGAGTTCCCAATAGGTCGTTTCGAGCGGGACTCCTCCAGTGCCTGCATGCCAACATAAAAAATTATTAGATAACGATTTCGTTTGACACGTAATAGTAATTAATTTACCTTTCTGATGTGATTCAGTTGGTTCTAAATCTGCTCGTGCACCTTCACCCACACGGTGTCGAGAGACCTAGTGGCCGAGTTCAGCCATTGCTTTAGCTCGCTGTGAGCACTTTCCACACGACATGTAGTGGTGTTCCCGAAATGAAGCACCTGGTTCGTCCAAGCTTTGACGAACTTCTCCTTATGCACCAACCATGTCTGCTCAACGTACTGGACGATAGCGGAGTCGGCTACCCAACGCAGAGACATGTCAGTCAATGCCTGCTCGTATGCGTCTATCGTCGGAGCTTCCACGACTGCTTTCCAGGCCTTATGCGTGAAGTGAGCTGCGGTCTTTTTGTTCTTCCCCGTCAGCCAATGAACTCTGTTCTACACGTCTACAGATATGCCACGTGCACAACAAATGGTGAGAATGTGGAAATACCATCTGTACGGGTCGAAGAAGGCCCAACTCACGATCAGTTACAATCGCCGAAGGCTCGACACCTGGACCCAGAATATTCCGAAGAGAATTCAACACCCACCAATAACTTCTCTCCGTCTCGTCCTCCATAACGACAAACCCACACAGGAAGTTGTGATTACAGGGAGTCATCCCAATAATCTCAACTAAAGGCATCTTGTACCTATTGGTCTTGTACGTAGAGTCAATGTCAATAAAGTACGGATACGTCCTCACCAGTGCAAGTGAGTCCGGGTGTGCAAGAAAAACATGTGTCAGCGCATTCGTCTCGTCGTCTCCCAGGGCTTGAACATAATATACGGCCTGTGTCGCCTGGTGCATCAACTAGCTCACCACGTCTCGGCCCTCAGAATAGTTCTTCTTCAGACGATCTCTGTAATTAAATATATGTCTGATCGTCGCGTTATCTTCTGCGTGTCGAGCCATCACCGATGAGAGGATATGAGCTGGTTTCGCTTGCGCAGCAGTCATTTCCTCTACGATCTTCTTTGCCTGGCTACATAACCCACTCGTCTGACGGTGTCCCTCGGGATACTGTATCAGAGGGTGATTGTGCATGGATTTCTCAGGTGGGCCGTACGAATGTACCATTCCCTAGTAATTGAATCCTCTTGGGCTATGACTACAAACGGACACATGCACTTGTTAGACTTCGAAACCCTCTCCAATTCATCCTCGTTGCCTCTATAACGTTCTCCGCGAGAACATCTAATCAGTTTTTTTGTACTGCATTTCTTATGCGACGAAATAATCAGCTCGAAACCAAGAGCAGCAGCGACGCCTTTCGCCCAGTTAATGGCTTCGACGTCGGTTGGAAATCGTCCTCCTCCTCCTCCGGGATATGGACTTCCCTCTCCTCGTCTGCAAAAAAAAATTAAACGGTCGAACATCATTTTCGGCGTCCCTACAAGCCGCCGAAATGTATTTTTGACTGTCGCAGTTCCGGCCGATTTACGATTTCGGCCGGAACAGCGCCGGCCGGACAACATTTTCGGCTCCCTCATGCAGGGCCGGAAATTTTTTTCGGCCCCCACAAGTCACAGTCGAATATCGTTTTCGGCTGTGCCTTGTGCGGGCCGAAATTATTTTTCGGCCCTGCCTGAAATGGCCGAAAATTGTGTTCGGCTGGGACTTTTTTCAAGCGATTCCAATCCATGTTTGATAACTCATCAACGTACGAACAAATTTTACGTGAATTTGCTTACCAGTCATGCGAATAGACCCTTTCCTTTGCCCTGTCCCTTTCCCCTGTCGTCGATCCATTGCGATTTGAGTTTTTTTTGGTTTTGTTTGAGTCTGATTTGGATGTGTGACTGCGATAGGGAAAGTGTTGTACTGAAAAGGGCTTTAAATAAAAATTTTTATTGAAAAGGGCAAAAACGTCTTTTTCCAGCACTTTAGGGGGTGGTGACTAGGAAAAATGGAGCGGTGAATAGTAATCCAGATTAATAATCATGTCAAACAATTAACTAGTGGACATAGGAAAAGTTTTCAGTATAATATTGAGATTTCCGATATTTTAGCGTTTTCAACATAATAAGAATTAGGGTTTTCAATGGTAGTTTCGGTACAATATAAGTTATCAATTTTTAATACAGATTCGATATTGATTAAATATATATAACCTCTACGCCAGGAGTCTAATACATTATAACTAATAAACAGAAAGTAACGATTACGAATCGATGTGATCATGTATAACAAAGCATGCATATCACGCACGCATGTCAATATAAGATTTGATATTTACGGATAAAATAGGCGAAACTTGTGAGTATGATTTGCAACATGTAACTTATGTGCCTTATGTGCTTATATGCTCTATATGGATTAATTGATTGATACGTGATATATGTGTTATTTATAAATCTACGTGATTTATGTGACCGTAACTGTTCTCACATGATATACATGTTATATAAGGTATTTTATATAGCATTACATACATATAAAATGAAGAGAGAAACCGTTATGACTGCTATGACTACCGATTGTATGATACGGATGCTGCGGCATATATCTCTACAAATCGGGGGATTTTACAGAGTCCTGTACAGGCAATACGTATACCTACAAATCGGGGGATTACGAAATGGTTACAGAGTCCAATGCATGGGCGCCGACTGGGCGTACAGTACAGTATAGCTAGTCTATAACAGGAGTAGAAAAATAAATGGACATATAGAAAGGCATGTGATCTACGGATCTTATAAATGACTGTTATATGCACGATGATTTTATGATGGCATGGTTACGACATTGACGGGAAGGAATATGACTACTGTTTATTTTATTGTTACTTGTATTAGTTAACATGTTGCGATCATACTCTGAATAGTTGTCTTCACAGTTGTTGTAGATAATTAGCAGGCTGCGTAGAATGCATTATCATACAAAGCATGGATTCAAGGTTGGCCGGCTACGCTCTCCTCATGCTCTCCTCTGTTCATCGTTAGCATATAGAATATAATGAATTAAACTGCTGCTTTTTGTAACCTGTATGATAGGTACATATATGTACATTATTGTGAAAGGAACTAGATCGGATGTACGCCCCCTTTTTATTGTTAAAGGAAATAGTTATGGAAATTGCGAAAAATTTTATATGAATATTTTATAGATGCGTAAAAAGGAAATAGGAAACGGGGCGCTACAAATACTCTACGATAGTCATTAAAGCATCATAATGCATTTTCCGTCTTCACTGTTTCTTGACACGAATGAGCGGGATTATCCCCCACAGTGATACCAAGCCCTAAGATTAGGTTGTCCCTTTGAACCTAGATCTTGGGATCTACAGTCAATTAGGTAGGGTTTTTCTTCTTAACACTTCTATACTTTAAGGCTTTAAGCCAATTCCTTTCGTCAACCTTTCAACTACATCTCTATTCTATTTAACCCTTTGGTTAGCGGATCCGCAATGTTATCCGTAGATTTCACATAATCAATCGAGATAACCCCAGTTGCAAGCAGTTGCCTAACGGTATTATGTCGACGGCGTATGTGTCTCAACTTACCATTATACATAGTACTCTGTGCTCGTTCAATCGCTGATTGACTATCGCAGTGTACGCATATAGGCGGCACAGGCGTTTCCCATTTCGGGATATCCTACAAGAAATGGCGTTACCATGCAGCTTCTTCTCCACATTTATCCAAGGCAAAGAACTCGGATTCCATAGTGGATCTCGCTATAACCGTTTGTTTCGAGTATTTCCACGACACAGTAGCTCTAGCGAGTGTAAGCACATAACTGCTTGTGTTCTTAGAGCCCTTCATGTTTGATATCCAGCTCGCTTCTATGTAGCCTTCTTACACAGCTGGATATCGACCATAGTGTAATCCATAGTCTCGAGTATCCCGTAAGTATCTTAAATCCCGTATTATAGCGTTCCAATGATCTACACTTGGATTGCTCGTGTACGAACTCAGTTTGCTTATAGCATAAGCAATATCTGTCCTTGTATAGCTCATTAGATACATCAAGCTTCCGATAATCCGGGAGTATTCTACTTGATCAATAGCCTCGCCGCGATTTGTCGACAAATGAACGCTTCGATCTAATGGCGTTCTAGCAACACCAGAATCACCCTTGCAGAATTTGTCGAGAATTTTGTCTACGTAATGAGCTTGGCTCAAAACAAGACCGTTATTCGTTCGTATGATTTTAATTCCTAAAATCACGTCCGCAAGTCCCATATCTTTCATGTCAAATTTCGAATTTAACATATCCTTGGTAGACTTGACCATTTTGTCATTACTACCAACAATGAGTATGTCGTCTACATACAGACATAAAATGACGTAGTCATCGCCTGTTTTCTTTGAGTAAACGCATTTATCACTCTCATTGATTTTAAAGTTGTAGTTGATTATAACGTGATCAAACTTTTCGTGCCACTTCTTAGGGGCTTGTTTCAAACCATACCATGATTTGATCAATCTACAAACTTCTTTTCGGTTCCAGGAGCACGAAACCCCTCAGGTTGCTCCATATAGATTTCTTCGTATAATTCACCGTTTAAGAAAGTTGTTTTGACATCCATTTGATGTACTTCCAAATCTCTTAAGGACGCGATAGCAAGTATCATCCTTATCGAATTTATTCTCGTCACAGGAGAATATGCGTCAAAGTAATCTAAGCCTTCGCGTTGCTTGTATCCTTTGATAACAAGTCTGGCTTTATACTTCTCCACAAACCCGTCTGGTCTCATTTTTTTTTTAAAGATCCATTTTGATCCTAAAGGTTTACATCCCTTTGGGGGATAAACTAACTCCCAAGTATAATTTTGCAAAATAGAATCAAGCTCGCTCTTTATGGCTTCTTTCCATAAAGGCACGTCAACGGAGCTCACTGCCTCGTAATAAGTCAGTGGTTCCTTTTCAATCAAATATGTAACGAAGTCGTCACCAAAAGATTTCTCTATTCGGGCACGGTTGCTCCGTCTCGGTTCATTCTCATGAATCGTATTAGGAATCTCGGTTTCTATATCATCTAGTTTAGATGTACAGGATCCATCATCGGATTTCCAAGGAAATACATTTTCGAAGAAACATGCATTCCTCGATTCCATGACCGTGTTCTTGCGTATATCCAAAAGTTTCGAATCATAGACAAGAAACCAATATGCCGTACTATTAACTGCCTATCCTATGAAAATACATCCACCGTTTTAGGACCAATTTTCACCGCTTTAGGCATAGGTACGGCTATCTTCGTCAAACAACCCCCACATTCGCAAATGTTGATAGGATGACGTCTTTCCTTTCCATAAATCATAAGGAGTTTTATTTTCTTTCTTTCGAGGCACCCTATTCAAAAGGTAATTACTCGACAAGATAGCTTCCCCCCACATGTCGGGCGGTAAGCGTAAACTTAACAAAATCGCATGCATCGTTTCTTTCAATGTGCGATTTTTCCATTCAGCGACCCCATTCGATTGAGGTGAATACGGTGAGGTCACTTCATGATTTATACCATGCTCCGCACAGAAGTTACCGATTGGCGCTTCGTATTCACCACGTCGATCACTTCTAAATCGTTTTATTTTCTTATAAAGTTGATTTTCAACTTCGGTTTTATATAGAATAAATTTTTCTAACGCTTCGTCTTTGCTCTTTAACAAAATTACATAGCAATAATTCATGCTATTATCAATAAACGTTATGAAATATTTATTTCCACCTCGTGATTGAACGTATTTCAAATCACACACATCGCTATGAATTAATTCAAGTGGTTCAGTAATTCGTATTACTGTGGAGAATGACGATCTTGTTAGTTTAGCTTCAACGTAAACTTCACATTTATGTTTCGAATCAATATCGAATTTGAATATGGTTCATGTTAATTAATCGACTTATCGAATATTAACGTGACCAAGTCTGCCATGCCATAAATTGGATGATTCAAGCAAGTAAACATAAGAATTTTTATTCATCTGATTTACCTCAGTCATTACATTCAACTTGAATAAACCGTCTGTAGCATAGCCCTTTCCTACAAACTTGTAGTTCGGCTTTGCGACGCCTCCGGTCGTCCCAAGTTTATCTATGGGTTTAACCGCGCCTTTGCCCTTTTTAGAGCCATGCTCCAACACGTTTGCTTTCGGTTCAGATGAGCCCGAGGCTCTCTTTTCCGACTTTTTGTTGTCTTCTTCAATTCGAAGTCTAACAATCAGGTCCTCCAAAGACATCTCTTTGCGTTTATGCTTGAGATAGTTTTTGAGGTCTTTCCAACCGGGAGGCAGCTTTTCAATAATAGCCGCCACTTGGAAAGATTCACTCAAAACCATCCCTTCCGCAAGGATGTCGTGCAAGATCAATTGAATCTCAGGCATCTGACTGATAACACTCGTCGAATCGACCATCATATAATCAAGGAACCGTCCGACAATAAATTTCTTTATGCCGGCGTCCTCCGATTTATATTTCCAATCTAGCGACTCCTATAATTCCTTAGCCGTTTCCATCCCACAATACACGTTGTATAAAGTGTCGCTCAGCGCTTTCAAGATGTAATTTCGGCATAAGAAATCGGAGTGCTTACATGCGTCCACAGCGGTCACCACATCCGGAGTCGTTACGCCTTTGGGCACCTTCGGCTTGTCCTCTTTCAGGTACATCGCCAGGTTGAGCGTGGGGAGATAGAACAACATCTTTTGTTGCCATCGTTTGAAAGTCGAAGCTCCCCGTAAACTTCTCCGGCTTCTCCAAGTGGTTGACCGGTACGTTTGACTTCGCCACCATAGGTATGGCAATGGGGATAACAACAGCAGTTGGGAGAATGACATCATTCATGGTAGAACCTTGGTTGTTGGGGAATTCCACGTTGTCTTACATCTTCGCAAGATCGTTGAATCTGTTTTAAGATTGTTGAGCCGATTTCCACCTTCTTCGACCTCCATGTTGATAACCGTAAAGCACACTCAAAGATCCACGAACAATAAACCCAAAAAATTCGATTGAATCAAAAAGAAAAATATTCGAAGATTGTGCGAACACAGTTTCCTTAAAACAGATTTGCTCCATGATCGACACGCGGTGTACTAATGTAAGGTGCAGGTGCGACAAGTGATAAATAAAACGAATACGTAGTACTATCACCGACGTGTGATAGGCAGCGAACCTATCGTTTGTAGTGTAAACGAGTATCGAACACGAGTAATAAACTTGATTACTAGTAATAACCTATCGACTCGATATCTAGCCTAAATAAAGTGCGCAGATTGTTTTACGAACTAACCTAACAAACCATTCCTAAAGCAACGAGAGATTAATAGAAATGACTAAAACTGATGAGAGTGCTTTCAGATGATAAAGATGTGCTCGGGATTCGAATCCCGCTAGATACTATCGTTCTAAGACAATAAAATATCGCTCCTACGTGGTTCTTGACTAAGTCGCAGTAATTTCTACCCACTCACGAATTTGCTATCGTCCTAGACGTTCGCGGGGATCTAAGATTCAATAATTACTAATAGAGAGGATCGAGTATTTGCTGTCGCCCTATACTCGAATCCTATCATCTATGAACGGCCTAATCGTTGTTTAGCTGTCGCCCTAAACGATTTTCCACACATTCACTTTAACACATAGACATATTAAAGCGAAGAAACACTTTCATAGATAGATAACTAATCAGAATACACTAGTCACGATAAATATATGTCTTAAGTACGAATCAACCTAGCGTTCATCTACTCCCAAATACAGAGGGAATTTAGCTACTCTAATTGAAAGGGAAACAACGAAAGAATTAGGGAACGAGGATGAAAGACTCATGATCTTGAGTACTGATGGATCTGTGATGGTATCGTGGATGAATCTTCGTTCCTCGATCAATTCGGCTTGATTTTGTCTCTTGCACTTCTCGAGTGGAATTCTCTGTTCTTGGCGTCTCTTTTTCGTCTCTCTATGATTCGGGTTAAGTTGTGAAAGGTGTCCCCTCGTTTTGAGTCGAAATCGGGCTTTTATACTGAAATTCGCTAACTTCACGGCCTGGGACGTGGGCCTTCACGACCGTGACTATCATCGCTTGCTTCGCGTCGCTCTCTGCCATGTGTCACAGCCAAGTGCACTTGTCTTCGTGGCCGTTACATTCATATAGTGTGGTCTCGGCCTGAATCCTAGGCGCGTCCTAGTGGGTCGTGGTTCAACTACTAAATCGCCTATAAGACAAGGAATAATAAAACTTCCTGGGTCCTTTAGCTTCTTCGGGATCTTGCTCTGAAGTATAGCCGAACACTCTCCTCGTAGGCATACGGTGGAGATATGTTCGAGCTTCCGTCGATTCGTCAGCAAGTACTTCAGGAACTCAGCGAAACTGGACATCTGCGTAATAGCTTCAACAAACGGTAAGTTAATATGTAATTCTTTGCACATACCCATAAATCCGCTAAATAGCGCCTCGTCTTTGTCCTTCTTCAACCGTGCTGGGTAGGGACCTTCGGCTGGTACAGCTTCACTGGTGGTCGCGCATTCTCCTCTGCCTCTTCTTTTTCAGGCGTGGCCTCCTTTTTTTTGGGTTCGAACTTCTCCTTTTCAGGTTCGATCTCCCTCAGACGAGCTGGGTAGGGAATCTTCGGCTGGTATGGCTTCACGAATGGTCATGCCCTTCCTTTGTCAGCTTGACCTTCTCGACATCATCTCCCTTACTTTCCTCCACTTATGGCTCGTCGTGGCCCTCGAAATCAACTTTCTCCTTTGAATTCTGCTTGGCGTGTACTTCTTGCAATTCTCTCCCGCTCCTCAGGGTTACCACGTTGCAATACTCTTTTGGGTTTGGCTCGGTGTAACTCGGGAGTGATCCTTGATTTTGCCCCGCCAGTTGTTTCGCTAGCTGGCCCACTTGCTGCTCCAACTTTTTGATCGAAGCATCTGTGTTCTGAGCACGTATGTTGTTCGCTTCTATATACTCCTCCATCTTCGTCATTCGACTCTCGTGAGCCGCGATGGTGTTGCTGAAATTCGTGAGGAGTGTCTTCATCATGTCCTTCATCTCCCTCATATCGTCAGATCCTGACCCGCGGGCGCATTCTGATACTGTTGTGGCGCCCCGCTTTGGAATCCGGACGGTCTGGGCTGAAATCCTGGCGGTCATTGCTGGTGGTCTGGATTTCCGTACGCCATATTTGGGTGTGATCGACGTTGAAAACCTCGCTGCCCCTAGTAGTTGCCCATGTAATCTACGTGCTCGAGCGGCTGCCCAAGTTGGCACTCTGAGGTCTCGTGGGCTGCTCCACCAATCCCGTACAGTGGTATATACGGCGTATGCTGCATCAGTGCGGTGGTCGTCACGGCGTTCACGGGTTGAGCATGCCCGTATTTTGGAAGTAGTGCACCAATCACCGTCTGCAGCTGAGAGTTTGTCGCCGCGATTTTTTGCTGGAGCGCCTCGAATTTGGCATTCGTGGCCGTCTCCTCGCTCACTTCAAATACGCCTGGCATCTTAACCCTCGCATTGCCTCTCATGAAACTGTTCCTCGAGTAATCCTCAATCAGACTCCAAGCGTCGGTCGCACTGAGCTTCACGAGTCCTCCTCCTGCAGCTCCGTCTAACATATGAACAGTCTGATAATTGAACCCTCGTGGAATCGATTGATCTGGGCTGCCTTCGACATTCCGTGTTGCGGGCACTTCTTCAGTAGTGAGTTGTATTGCTCCTACACCTTGTAGAGATTTTCTGAGTCCTTCTGGTGGAAAACCGATATCTCCGTCTTCAGTCTCAGCACTTCTTCTGAATAGCTGACTAAAGCTTCTTGCGAGTTGCTAGTAGTGGCTTCGGAATCGTATCTGAGTTGCCTTTGTAGCTTACGTTCGAAGTCTAGATCTCCTTCTACAATGGGACCCGAGGGATGGCTTCGGGTCATTCACCGTTGAATTGTACCTTCAGTATACGGAAATAAAAAGATCAACGAAGAACAAATCGACACGTAAAAGAAATAACGAAAATAATAATGACTAAAAAAACAAATAGCGCAAATAGTAAAAAGCAAAGAAAATTGGCTAATAAAAAATAGGCTAAAGTACCGAACTACAGTGTTCCTAATAAAAATCTATTCCCCGGCAACGGTGCCAAAAACTTGATCAACACGCGGTGTACTAATGTAAGCTGCAGGTGCGACAAGTGATAAATAAAATGAATACGTAGTTACTATCCCCGACGTGCGATAGGCAGTTGACCTATCGTTTGTAATGTAGTAAGGTGAGTAAATGAGTATCGAACACGAGGTTGCTTACTAGTAATAACCTATCGACTCGATTTCTAGCGTAATAAAGTGCGCAGATTGTTTTACGAACTAACCTAACAAACCATTCCTATATCACTACCTCACGTATGTGCTACAGATTTTAACGAGCGTCTATTTTCCCAGGATACTTCGAAAACCCGGCGTTCGTTGAGCACAAAAACGACACCGACGGCGAACGGAACAAGAACGATAGCAGAACCAATTTTTGATGAATATTCGTATTTATTTTTTCTTACTTCTCTTATTCTCTTCTTCCCATTTCTTAGGCGTTAATCACCCTTTTATAGAACCCAAAAATTATTAAAGAAATATTTTTTTTAATTAAATGACATAATATTTGAGAAGTGGTTTAAACCACTTCATTTAATTAGAGGAGTGGTTTTTTAACCATTCCACCATTCAACCAAAGTCATCAATCTTCTAGAAGTGGGGCCGCTATTGGGCCAGAACCGAAGCCCAATTTCATTTAATTTCAAAGCACAATTCATTTAATAGAAATATTTTTTTCTAGACGAATAAATTATTTATCCGGTACATTAGCGCGGGTTGATCAGGTCCGCGACCGGAAAATAATTCCTCATTCACATAAAAATAATTTATAAAACCAACTGTAATATAAATTATCCAACAAAAGCCAACAAGAAGCCACTAAAAGAATGGGAAACGTGGCATAAGGCATGCAAATGTTGTACTCGCATGCATATGCATATAACATCATAGGAGGGGAACAGAAAAAGGAAAAAAAAACATAGTCATGGGTGAAGGAGTTCCTAAATCTAACAAGTTTCCCAGATCAGTACTAGTGTGAAGTTAAGTCTTGGCAAGCACAGGCGTGTGCCACCAACCACAAGCCACGTTTATCGCAGTGTATCCGTTGATTGCGACTTGACAAGGAATATTACGGTCAATCACACTGCCCAAACCAAGCTGTTTAATTCGAAAATACTACATAGTTAAGTTACCGTTATCTAAATTCAACCGTAAAACAAACATTCACAAAAGTTTTAGTGACATGCTTGCAACGAATAGTTTTGAGCAGAAAAGTACGTACCTGGCCGTACTAGTTCCATCCCCAGCAATAGGTTCTTCCATCATCTTCATGGAAGAAACACAAACATCACTACGTACATCTTACTGAAAGCCATAGACTTATCGAACAAGACCGAGAATGAGAGCCTTTTATATTTTTGCCAATGCAAGGAATGCAAACCTGCTACCACAGCACTGTGCCGAGCTCCACAAGACAAGATTTTTGCATTCACGTTTTCTAGGCTTGGGTCGTCCAAGAGTCTAGGCAGGGTCTGTAAAAGGGAAGCTTCAGAGTTTTTATTATGTCGGCCAGTTTTTAAAAGCCTTAATATTATTAGATAGTGAGGCGTACCTCGGCTTGACCAGCGCCGGTGCCTAGCTAGCCAAATTGATTCCCGCCAAAGGAATAGACAGCTCCATCTGTAGAAACGCACACCGTGTGCCAAAGTCCCGTCGCTATACCTTCTATTCTAACGCCGAGTAAGGAAGAAATGCAAGTAGGACTTAGCTCGTCGTCTGTACTCCCATGACCACACTGCAACCAACAGACATGATACAAGGAACTTTTGTCCTTGAATAACCATATCACATTATGTCCTCATATTCCAAACTGCCAAAGAGAAATGTCAGGAAACTCTTTTATTCATTTTATTGAGAACAAAGCAGTCTAGCTTAGCAAGCCATTGTTCTGTAGGCCAATCATCATTTGATGTCCACCGAGCGCTATGCTACTTTACCTTTACCAAGAAAAAGGGAATTCACCTCTACTATGCCTCTAGTGTACTCCCATCCCGTTGCTGAAATAGCTGTATAAACTATTTTTTTAAAGCTCGTTAGAAACTGGGCGAGTAAATGAAGCTCACCTGACCATATGATCCCCACCCAGAACTTAGTAATGCTCCTGCGTCTGTATGAAGTAACATTCGCATCAGAATCAACGCTAGCGACTTCTATACGTATCTATGAAACTTAGAGACAGAAATTCGTTTGGCTAATGATTTGAGGCAGTGGAAAAAGGAGGCCGAAATAGTTGGAAATGGATCTTGCGGGCTAATGTATTCCATCTTAGAAAAGGAAAAACCAAAGTCTATTTACTTGTAACTGCAGCACTATGTCGCCCTCCACATGAGATTGCTTTAATAGAATTCCCAGGGAACCTAAAACCATGGCCTTCTGACCCCGTATGTCCACGAGGAAGGGCCACAGATCTATCCTTGTCAAAAGATGATTCAATGCATGGCACAGGGTGTGGAGAAGTGACCATTCTTATTCGTGAGCCCAAACCAAGCTGCCCATCCCCACCATAGCCCCAACCCCAAACTTGCCCTAGATCTTAACATTTGAAAAACGATTACAAGGTACAATCAAGCCTGCTTTACGAAAGAAGCATTACCTACCACAGGAAACCAATGCATATGATAAATGCATAACCTGACAAAGCTAGCGTATGCCTGCCACCAGCAGCAACAGAGGCATCCTAATGCCTGGGTTAAACGGTACTACACAGGGTAAAGAAGAGAGAGTTTCATCGCCAGATGATGAACTTTCAGCTGCTTGTTTAGAAAGCGATAACCTTCTGCGCTTGAACAGCTTCATCTCCTCCTTTACCATCAGCACTGGTTGATCTTGCTCCTTGAGTATCGGGCTTCACTGCAAAGGAGTCACTCTTATTAAGATATCAGTGGTCCACTTATCCATATATACGATTTTTGACATCTCCTTGGTCCGAGTCAATGTTGGCGTGGCAGCGGACCCGGTCAAATAATATTGCGGCTAATATTAGGATAATTAAAGATAAAATGTGGACAACGAGATTTAACGTGGAAAACCCCCAAACAAATCAGAGTAAAAACCACGAGCAATGAAGAAGAATTCACTACAGAGGAAAATATAGGAGTTACAACCTCTCAATCTATAAAGAAGAAAACCCTCAACCTCTCTCTTTATAGTCGGAGAAAATACCCGACAAATTCTCTATTAATTTTCTCTCTATCTCTCACTTATTTTTTCTTCTGTGGGATTGCACATTTTGCACTGATCGATCGTAGCCTTTTTATAGGCAATCGATCATGAGCAAATGAGGTAACTGCTTACCTCATTCAATAATGGGAACGAATAGAAAAATCTTCAGCACGTCATTGAATAACGAGTTGCCCATGTGATGAAATCATTTTTGACTTGTCAAGACAATATTCTGACAATCTCCCACTTGAAGATTTAATTGAGGATCAATCGGATCTTCACACCATTCTTTCTCCCTTGCCTTTCATGTTGCTTACGTCTCTGCTAGGCCACTCGAGGAACGACACGAACTTGTCAATGTTGACCGCCTTCATAAAAAAATCTGCTAGGTTGTCATTTGTATGAATCTTCAACATATCTACCGTGCCCTCTTCCACTTTCTCACGAACGAAGTGATACTGGACTCGTATGTGCTTTGACCTGGAATGAAAAGCTGGATTCCTTGCGAGATGCAAGGCACTCTGACTGTCACAGAACAAAGGAATATTCTTCTGTTCGTGCCTGAGTTCCTCCATGATCATTTTCAACCATACTGCCTCTAAACTTGCCTGCGTAGCTGCAACATATTCTGCTTCAGTTGTTGACATCGCGACAACGGACTGCAGCTTTGATACCCAACTTACGGCTCCGCCAGTAAGAGTAAACACATATCCATGGTAGATCTGCTCTTGTCAAGATCACCTGCATAATCAGAGTCAACATACCCTCTGACAATAAAGTCTGCTCCCCCGTAATATAATGCAACATACGAGGTTCCTCTAATATATCGTAGGATCCTCTTCACCGCGCTCCAATATTTTTTGCCCGGATTCGCCATGTACCGACTTACTACTCCCACTACACGTGCAATGTCTGGCCGTGTACAAATCATCGCGAATATAAGACTTTCCACCGCTGATGCATACGGTACTCGAGACATCTCCATCCTCCCATCTTCACTGCTAGGACTCATACTTGAGGATAATTTGAATTTAACAAGAAGTGGGGTAGAAATTGGCTTACAATCTTGCATATTGAAGCGTCGCAAGACCTTCCTCGGATAATTCTTCTGCGAAAGCCAAATCTTCCTGTTATTTCTGTCTCGATAAATTTGCATCCCTAGAATCTTGTTTGCTGGTCCCAAATCCTTCATTTCAAATTCCCTAGCCAACTGTCCCGTGAATTCTTCAACACGATCTTTGTTGGGGCCTGCTACCAACATGTCGTCAACATACAACAGTAATATGATAAAATCAGTTTCACCAAACCTTTTGAAATATGCACAAGGGTCTGCATTCAATCTGTTGTATCCAAGGCTCATGATGAAGAAATCAAATCTCTTATACCAACACCTCGGCGCCTGTTTGAGACCGTATAGAGATTTATTTAACTTGCAAATCAAGTTCCGTTTTTCTTTGTCTTCAAAACCTTCTGGTTGGAGCATATAAATCTCTTCTTCAAAATCTCCATGAAGAAAAGCCGTCTTCACATCTAGTTGCTCTAGATGTAGGTCAAATGTAGCACACATCGCCAGGAGTAACCGAACAGTCGTCAATCGAACCACCGGTGAGAATATCTCATTGAAGTCGATGCCTTCTTTCTGAGCGTAGACTTTAACCATCAGTCATGCACGAAATCGCTCTACTTGATCATTGTTGTTTCGCTTGATCTTAAAGACCCATTTATTGCCGATTCCCTTTCTTCCCTGAGGTAGTGGCACCACCTCCCAAGTCATATTTTTCTGTAGAGCTTCCATTTCTTCTTGCATTGCTGCCAACCATTGATCTGCATCTGAACTATCCAGTGCTTCTTGAAGAGTTGATGGCTCTCCGTTATCAGTTAGAAGACAGTATGCAACGTTGCTATCCATATCGTAAGCTTCATGCCAGGATGGTGCGGCTCTTTTGCGTGTGCCCTTTCTAAGTTCTGGCTCTGAAGATTCGATTGGCCCTTCCTCGTGCTCTGGTACTGCTTCAGAAGAATCTTGTTCCACGGACTTCCCTTTCACCTGAATCGTCGTAATTTCTGGGCTTTCCTTTGTAGTGCTATCATTTCCTTCGATTAGTTTATCTTGTAAAAAGATAACCTCCCTACTGATGACAACCTTGTGGGCAGTGGGATCCCACAGGCGATAACCCTTCACACCAAGGTTCTGAAATCGGATTTTCGAACCGGACCGAAAATTTTAGTGGTTTATGGTTTAGTGATTTAACCGGTATAAAACCGGAATCAAACCGGAGTAAAATCGGTATCTCTATATATAACAAATATATTTTTATAAATGAATTAATCAAAATATCATAGAAAATATACATATTTTTATGAAAATTTTCCAATTTATAATTTTATTAAATTAAGTGGCAAATTAAATAAAACTAAATTGTGTAGGGGTTAAAAATTAATTGCAATATGGGATGTCAAGTGTTAAAATTTATCAATTTGGGGTCAAAAGTAAATAAAAAGAAAATACTGGGCTAGGAACGTAATTATAAATTAAAAAATTTATGTGTTGGGTGGTATTCGAACCCAGCCCATTAACAAAATCAACAGATCACTTCACCGCCGGACCAAACCAATATATTCGTAAATTTGCTCTTTCTTGTGTTACTTATTGAGATTTAAATATTTAATTTTTTTTATAAATATAGACCGGACCGGAACCGAACCGGATTTCCGACCGGTTCGCGGTTTTCCGGTCGGAACCGGCCGGTCCGGTCCGGTCATTAAAACATTGCTTCACACCATCAGCATACCCCAAGAAGAAACACTTCCTAGACTTCGGATCCAACTTCGTAGGTTCTTGGGCATTGTACATGACGTACACAGGACTTCCAAATACGTGGAGTTTGGAATAATCCGCTGGCTTTCCGTTCCACATATCCATCGGCGTCTTCTGATCAATTGCCGTTGAAGGCAGTCGATCACGTAGTAGGCGGGTGTTGACTGCTTCTGCCCAGTATGATTTATCTAGACCTGCAGCTCCCAACATGGCTCTTGTTCTTTCCAACAGAGTCTTGTTCATCCGCTCTACCACTCCATTTTGTTGTGGAGTGTACGCCGTAGTGAAGTGCCTTTTGATGCCTTTCCTTTTGCAAAAACTATCAAATTTCTTGCCAGTATATTCTCCTCCATTATGCGTCCTCAAACATTTGATCTTCTTTCCTGTATCAAGTTTGACCCGAGCCTTGAAATTCTTGAAGGTAACGAACACATCTCCCTTACCTTGATGATATACACTCAACATATCCTGGAGTAATCGTCGATGAATGACACGAAGTACTTCCCTCCTCCTCGGGATGAAACTGGTGACTGTCATACATCAGGGTGAACCAATTCTAGAATATCGTTGCTTCTAGAATTTGATGTATTGAATTGTAGTCTGTGCTGCTTGTTTGCTACGCAATGCTCACAGAATGGTAATGACACCTTCGTGAGACCGGAAGTAGATTTTGGCCCGCAAGAATTTTCATTCCTTGTTCCGACATATGTCCGAGCTTCTGATGCCATAACATAGTAGATCTTTCGTTTGAACCTTCTGAAGCCACAGATGCTTCCCCTTCTTGCACCGTCTCTCCCAACAGCATATACGGATTTGCAGCAACCTTTTCACCTTTCATGACTACAAGTGCTCCTCGGAATATTTTCATTATTCCACCCCGAACTTTGATTTCACAGCCAAGATCATCGAGCTGTTCCACAGACAATAAATTCTTCTTCAGACCTTCCACGTGCCGCACTCCTTGAATAGTGCGAACAGTAGCGTCGTGCAACTTCAGCCTCAAGGTTCCAATGCCTACGATCTTTAAGGCATTATCTTCACAACTGTACACAGATCCTCCTAAGATAGGTTCGTAATGGTTGAACCATTCTCTTCGAGAGGTCATATGATAAGTTGCGCCTGAGTCAAGAATCATATCTCGTCGTACGCCTTCCTGTTTTCCGTTGAGATAGCTGCTTCGCTGCACAATACGTCTCCACCTGGTGTGTTTGCCAGATTTCCTTGAGGATTGGAATTCTTCAGGCTCCAACAATCCTTCTTCAAGTGACCCTTCTTTCCATAGTGGTGCATTTCATATCCTTCTTCTTACTTCTTGATTTTCCCCGGCCTTGAATGTGACTCCCACTTGAACCACGTTCCGTTGATCTACCTCTCATCACCGTCAATGCTTCGACCTGTTCCGAGCCTGCTTGCTGGTCCTCCTTGTTCTTTCGCCGATTTTCTTCTTCGAGAATAGCAGCTGCGATGTTATTGAAGACCAGAACGTTCGCATTGTTCGTCAAGTTGATGATGAGTTGATCATACGAATCAGGCAGATTTTGAAGTAGAATTTCTGCACGTTATTTACCCTCTGTTTTATACCCCAACGATGTTAGCTGGGAAAATAGAATATTCAAGACGTTGAGATGCTCCGTCACCGAAGTCGATTCAGACATTCTCAAGGTGAACAATTTTCACTTCAAGAATATTTTGTTGTGTAACGACGTCGGCTTGTACAGATTGGCTAGGTGGTCCCATATCTCATTTGCCGTTTTCTTTCTTCGACGCTGGACAATATCACATCTGCTAGTGCCATATGGAGATTTGCGATAGCGCTCCCGTCCATCTCGTTCCATTTCTTTTCGTCTGTCACTGTAGCTGGTTCTCCATCGATAGCCTCCAGACAGCCGTTCTTTCGCAAGATCGCCTTTATCTTTAATTTCCACAGTGAGAAATTTCTCCCATTGAACTTTCCAATATCGAATTTCGCCGCCATAATTTCTGCTCAGTCGTGAGCGATACCTCCGATGGGGTTGCAGCAGATAATTTTGAACTCGCTCCAGCTTTTTTGTCACCGTAACAAGGGCAATATAATATCTCTTATTTTCTGATGTGGAGGGTCCACGTTAGTGGCAACCACAGAGCATACGATAAATAGATATATAAAACCCCAACCTGGCTCTAATACCAATTGTTGGCGTGGCAGCGGACCCGGTCGAATAGTATTGCGGCTAATACTTGAACAATTAAAGATAAAATGTGGACACCGAGATTTAACGTGGAAAACCCCCAAACAAATCGGAGTAAAACCACGGGCAAGGAAGAAGAATTTACTATAGAGGAAAATATAGGAGTTACAACCTCTCAATATATAAAGGAGAAAACCCTCAAGCTCTCTCTTTATAGTCGGAGAAAATACACGACAAACTATCTATTAATTTTCTCTCTATCTCTCACTTATTTTCTCTTATGTGGGATTGCACATTTTGCACTGATAGATCATAGCCTTTTTATAGGCAATCGATCATGAGCAAATGAGGTAACTGCTTACATCATTCAATAATGGGAACGAATAGAAAAATCATCAGCACGGAGTTGCCCATTGAAATCTTTTTTGACTTGTCAAAACCGACAATATTCTGACAGGCAAGACAACATACCCTGTGCAGACAACGATATTCTTTGTTTTATCGATGATATCCCTGTTGTACCCAATCCCGTCGAAGATTCACCAACCACCTTGCCAGAAGAAGGAACACATTCTTTCCATCCGCATGTGTAGACTTCCCCACCGTCTGCATAAAACCATTTAACCCGACATACAAAGGCAAATAGGATGCAGATGCAATAAAAGATCGCTTAAAGACGAGAAACTACGCCGAACTTTTTCCATATAGTTAAAAACTCATCTCAACGTCATTCTCGATAGTCGGATCCCAACCACCTGTTACTGCAGCACAATGTGCCCAACCAGCAGAAGCCGTCACTATTCTTGCCTCACTAGGAAGTGGAAAAGGCTCTGGTATTTCCTTGATGTCAAAGATAAGGAGATTATCGGCTAAGGAAGCAAAAAAGGAAGGCCAGAAGTAAAAACATGAAGGTCACAGATCCGTACCCCATGTTTTCCTGATGTCACATAGCTCTGACCTAAATCATCTGTCGATCCCCACGTAATCAACTTACCAGAATCTGCCATCAGTAAATCGAAAACTATATGAGGTGCAACGTCAAGGGAAGATTCTAATCAAGTTATCATCCTAGTCATATGCGTTGCATGCAATTCCATGACTTCTCCTAATTAGAACCAAAGGAGCTCAACTCAACAATGATCCTACGAATCAACCGCTTTCTTCATAGACACTGCTAAAATCATCATGAATATGTACACTGATGATCACTAACCACTCAGAAACATTTCATAAAATCACACTCAAAGGTAAATTGGTGGAATCATCCCATAGCTACGGACTATACTCAAGGAGATGAATTTTCAAATGTAGAGCACCAGCTCCAGCACCACATACAAGAGTTTCTTTTGTTAGTGTTGTTAATTTCCCCCCAAACTTTTCCTACCCAAAACTGACACTGAAGAACAAATTCGATGTAGAACAAAAGAAAAATGTGTAGAAACTCGATTTATATTTATATACCAGCAATGGACATTGCGAACCCACACCCTCCGCCACATACATCCCTCCACTCGTCTGTCCCATCCTCCGGCGACCGTACTACTTCCGGCAATAATATTGGCGTCCTCTGCGGTAAAGCGCCGGGCAAATACCACCACATAAACACAGATTTCTCCACACCCATCACCTCCTTCCCCATTCATTCCCACTCCAACGCTCGAAGTTGAGTTTCGTAATAATGTTTAATTCAAGAACTATTTCGAGTAAATGCGGTTTGACGAGCTGCATATATCTGTGAAATTTTCGTGCCGAAGTAGAAAAAGGAGTGTGAAGCTGCGAGCGAGCGTATCAATTCGAGCAGGGGATGAGTTCCACGTGTCGCGTTCTCAGCCGCAAGTAGCTTTTCAAGAAGTTTCTGGAAGCAATTGCTTCTTCTGCAGTTTTGTCAACTCGACACGTGTGGTGAGTAATGCTTTTAATCTCCCAATCATTTGAGGTGCTACGTGGACACTTTACCATGTTTTGTAATATGTTTTGTGATTTTCTTTTAGTTTCCTTATTTGCTTTCCTCGGTCCTTTTCATCCTTTTTTTTTGTGGTTACTTTGGAATTTCTGAAAATGGAATTGCTATATTTTCACTATTATTATTTTTGTGACGATGCGTTGATGGAAACCGTTCTTCCTCAACATCAAATGATTTTAACCATCACCTCAAATTTTGAAATTATATGTAGTGGTCTCATACTTGAAAATGTTGTTTCAGACAAGAGGCAACATACCTTCGAATTTATTGCTTTTTATCTCAAATCATAGTCTTGACAAGTTACAGGCCATTGCCTAATATAAAAAATCAAACTTACAACACCTTAGCCTTTTTTTGTCACATAGTATCCTCACACACCGCTAATACCTAAGCCATTTTCTAATAACCTAAATATAGGATTAATTTACACAAAAAGTAAATTTTGTTTTGCCAAATGCCAAACGAACTTCTAATAATAACAAACATAATCACAATGATGATAAAAAAAATACCCTCAAACAAAATTTGTCTTATACGTTAAAACAAGAATACAGAATCCGTAGAACTCATTAACTTGTTGAAAACCGAATAACTAAGTAAAGGATATAATCAATAATAAACCAATACAGATAACGTGTTTAGGTAGATATTATTACACAAATATCTTGTGCTTCGCCCTCGTGTTATTTATTACATGATGGCCGTTAATAGTTTAGATCATTTATTTAATATAGGCAGGCTTAGGAGACAACAACCACTTAGTAGCTTCAACATAGTCAAGGCTTATGTAGGGTTTAACCTCTGCTGACGTCAGCTTCTTCGTGAACGGAGCCCGCGCTGTAATATTCGCCCCCGGCCCCTTGTTTTCGAACTCTCCGAAAAATACAGTACTACAACAACAACAACAACGACAACAAGGTAATTAATTCGACGCATTAATCAAGAAAAAGAGAAAAAAATAAATAAATTGCATGCACGCAATTGGTCGTACTTTGCGTAATCTTTGTGATTGTCGATGGACCATCCCTGAGGGTTGACGACGTCGCTCATCTCGGTGTAAGCAAACACCACACGAGCGTACGCTTTCCACGCCCTTCCTAGCATTGCTATCTTCCCCGTGCCCGTCACCTTGCAGTGTACGAACGAATACCCTAAATCGTGCGCAGCTGCGCCCCGTGCATGCGCCGTGATCATCGCCATTGCATCGCCCGATAAAACATTCAACTCCGTGTTCTATGTTGTATACAATATAATTCTCGTTTTCTTATCATTAGAATGTGTGTTAAGCAAAACCTACATGTGCTCTATGTTTACCAGGTAAAGCGATTTTGCGCCGCCGAAGATGAAGTCGACGGTGCCTTGAACGTAGCAATCTTTGAAGAAATGCTTGCCCTTGTCGTCGCAGAGAGTGTCCTGAAAACCATATATTTTACAGTTGTAGAACGACGCTTTGTCTCCAGCTATTCTCAGGGCCGCGGCTTGAGCATCCTTCATCTTTCCGTCGGGCCTTGGCGCTGAATTCTAACAACCAATGCAAACAAACCAAATTAATAGAAACAAAAAGTAAACACAAACAAGCAATTTTTGCAAAGACAACTCCCATGTACGATTCTCGATCGCCAACACTAACCCGACGTCGCAAACGGTACAAGCAAAACGTCGATCGCAAATTTAAAGAGCCAATAGTATCAGAAATTGAGAAGTCCTTCCTAAAACCAATCGGTTGTAGGAGGAGATAAACTAGATATATTAAGTGAGATTCAGAGCTTCGATTAATCATTATGGGAGAACACCCACTATTTTTTATGAAGTCAACCCGCCCCTCACGCGTGGTATGACCACTGGCCTGACAGTTGACATATTAATCGGGATGATTGTGAACGGAAGACAACTCCGATATCATATTGAAAATTGAGGGGTCCTTAATAAAGTCAACGTGGGGCAGCACCACTCTTTTTTTTTTTATATAATCTCGACGGATAAAAGTAAACAATTACCACGATTTTCAAATTGACGGCGACGAAATGATCGGAATGAACGATGAGGGTGGCGCTGTCGACGGTCCCGTACTTAGCCGCCGTGCCATGGTAGACGAGGACGGGCATATTGTTTGGGTCCTCTCCGTAGAACGTAACGAACGGCTTATTCCCGTCCACCGTCACCTTCTCCGTGTAATTCCCGGGGCCAATCTTGACCACAACGCGGTTCTTGTTGCCCGCGGGAATGCTCTTCACGGCGTCGGTTATGGTCTTGTAGGCCCCACCGCCCCCGTTGGCTCGAACCGTGATTACCATTGGCTTAGCCTCGGCGTCTGTGAGGGCTTTGTCGAGGGATGATTTCCAGGCCGGCGAGTTGACTTGTCCGAACCATGAATCGAGCTTGGACTTGTCCGAAGGGATTATGACATCGCTGCCGTATACGAGTGGGACGAAGACAAGGAAAACCGTTAATACGGTTGTTATTAAGGGAACGTGAGACATATTATTCAATGTTTGAATTAAAGGTATGTAATGTAGCTTAGAATTGTGTGTGTTGTGTCCGTGTGTTTATTATATATGTGAGGGGCGGTTGGTATTGGCGGCAAGAATGTCGGAAATCTGTGGGATGGGAGTGTCGTTGAGTTTAAACGGATGTAATGAAGATACAAAGTTAGTGGGGGATCGTTGGAATGTTAGGGTTGTGGTTACTATTTGTGAAATTGACCTTCGATGTGTTGGTTAGAGAATTATTTGATCAATGAATGGTGTGCGATGAATTTGCTTTGATTTAAATAAATTTTTTACATTCTCTGAGCTAAACTGATTGGTGAAATTTATATGGCGTGCGCTAAAGGCCGAAGGCTACCATTAAAAAGTTGGAAATTCCGGGTGCTACTCTTGTGTATAATATTTTTCCAGTTGGTGTCTAAGGTTATTTTCAATTTCGATAGGTAATTTTGTCTTTAAGACTTTTTCATTTGGTACCAAAGCATTTTTAACTCATGCTAGTACCTCTATGCTTACTGCTTTTTCAACTGTTGGCGGAAGTATTTCCAACGTAGCTATTCTTAACGTAACATCGTGAAGATAAAAAAAAAAGTGATTTTGGTTGTAGGAACTGTTTTTTTTTTTCTTTTCTAGAATCCAATTAACAACTAACGGTGCGGAACTAGAAATATATTTGAGGGTAGACAAAAAAAATAAGCAATGAAAAAATATATTGCATAAAAGGGGCAACTTCAACTAAATTCTCATTCCCCTATTTTCTATCAACTAACTTCCCATTCCATATTATTTATTAGCAAACTCCCTAAATCAAAACAATCATACACATAACTCCCCATGGACGATTTTGCCCTCTATTAATTTCCACACCCTTCTCTTTCCTTACCCAAATTTGTAGTACCAACATACGTATGTTTGTAGTACCAATGTATAGATGTTAGTGATACCATTCCGTGAGCCCATGGACGATTTTGCCCCCTACTAGTTTCCACACCCCCCTCTTTTCTTACCCAAACTTGCAGTAGCAATATACGTATGTTTGTAGTACGAATGTATGGATGTTCGTCGTACCATTCCATGAGCTAGTGTAGTACCATACGTAGGTTACTTGTAGTTTCGTTTTCGTACAATGTGCTTAACTATCGCAACTTCTATCCTAAATTGTAGTACCAATATACATATATTTGTAGTACCAATATATAGATGTTTGTGGTACCGTATCGTATGCTAGTGTGGTACCATGTGTAGGTTACTTGTTGTACAAATATCTATGGTAACAGTCCTGGATCAAAAATAATTCAGATGGCGTCGAAAATTCATTACCCAAACTTGAAGTACCAATATACGTATATTTGTAATACCAGTGTATAGATGTTCGTGGTACCATATCTTGAGCTAGTGTAGTACCATACGTAGGTTACTTGTGGTAAACATATGGTACGGAAAAAGATACTACAAGTAACCTACGTCTGGTATTACACCAGCTTATTATATGGTACCACAAATATCTATATATCAGTACGACAAATATATGTGTATTGATACTACAAGTTATGATAGGAGTTTCGATAGTTAAAACACATGGTACGGGAAGATACTACAAGTAACCTGCGTATGGTACTACACTAGCTAACGATATGATACCACGAACATCTAACTGTTAGTACTACAAACATATGTATATTGGTACTACAAATTTGGGTACGAACTTTTCGACGCCGTCCGAATTATTTTTGGTCCGTGACTATGTTATCATAGTTATAAATATTTTACTGATGAATTGATATCAATATTGGTGGTTTAATATTAGAATTAGGGTTAAACACACGTTGAAACCCCAACTTTCTTTCTACTTATTACGATACTAATAAGAACATCTTACTACACAGTCACGATTTTTGATCGATCGAAAGTTAGTGTCTATATTTTATGTTACCGTGTGTTTAGTTTTATTAGGTGTCGTATTTTGGAAGATGACATGCCTTATTTGCACAATAATATGCGCATTTTTCGATAATTAAAAACGTGGTACGGAAAAAGATACTACAAGTAACCTACGTATAGTACTACACTAGCTTATTATATGGTACCACAAATGTCTATGTATTGGTACTACAAATACATGTATATTGGTACTACAAGTTATGGTAGGAGTTTCGATAGTCAAAACACATGGTACAGAAAGATATTACAAGTAACCTGCGTATGGTACTACACTAGCTAACAATATGGTACCACGAACATCTATTTATTGGTACTGCAAATATATGTATATTGGTACTACAAATTTGGGTACGAATTTTTCGTCGCCGTCCTTATTATTTTTGGTCCGTGACTATGTTACCATAGTTATACTTTATTGATGATTTGATATCAATATTGGTGGGTTAATATTAGAATTAGGGATTACACATTGAACCCGAACTTTCTTTTTACTTATTACGATACTAGTAAGAACATCTTACTACACAGTCATGATTTTTGATCGATAGAAAGTTAGTGTCTATATTTTATGTTACCGAGTATTTAATTTTATTATGTGCCGTATTTTGGAGTTGACATGCCTTATTTGCACAATAATTTACGCGTTTTCGATAATTAAAAACGTGGTACAGAAAAAGATACTACAAGTAACCTACATATGGTACTACACTAGCTTATTATATGGTACCATTAATATCTAGTTATTGGTACTACAAATATATGTATATTGGTACTACAAGCGTTTTTTCAGGTATTATCAAAATAATTGGAGCATAAATAATTCTCAAGCAGAACACCATATCAGTCTAGTTTAAAATCTTACGAGAACATAAAACCAATGAGATCTAAGTATTGTGGAAGCCATGGAGCAACGATGCTTCGACTTCAACATCGTCAAGATACTTCCACGATCTGTAGGCCCGACAATGTATTTATCCATGGACATTGCAACATGTACGTCGCAATCCACGGCCTCCGGATTCTTCTTCCTCGTGTACGCAAACAATAAATAATGAATTTTCAGTACCATTAATTATGTAATGCAGTACCGAAAAACATGAACAAGCATTACCAATTCAATTAATATATGGTATCAAGACAACAAACAACCGATCCTCGTACCAGACAGGCAAAAATGCAAAACCTTTATGAGATTTCATCTAAAGCGTAATAGAAGCTAAAATCCCTAATTTGAAAGATATCAAAACTCCGAATCGAACAACGACAAATAAAAGTCTAATTTTATCCCTAAACCCCAAATTCAAGCACTAATAAAAGAAATTAAGATTCCCCGACATGGAATCCTTGAATAAATGCACCTATCGAAGCCCTAAAGCTCTGTTCTTATTTCGATCGTTCGCTGTGAATAAAGTGAAAATAGAAGGGTTTGGGTGTTCAATGGTTTCTTGGTAATATTGTTGTCTTATAAGGCTAAAATTGTCCATTATGTAGGTGTTAGGTAGTTATGTGATTAGAAGTTTGAAATGGGGAGTTTGATGATAAATGAATTGGAAGGAGGAGTTAGTTGATTAATAGTTTGGGAGTAGGGATTTATGTGTAGATTTGCCTACACAAAATAAATAACCTTAGGGATTTGCATTGTTCTTTTCGAGCCTTCATAATTTGGATTTTTCGTATGATCGCATAATTAATTAATATCACGTAAGTTAGGTGATTTTGAATATAAGTAATGAATATTTATTATTTTGTATGTCTACTTAGTTATTACGGCTAGGAGCCACTTGTATATCTAATCCTTTGACACATGTCGATTAAGACATAAGGTACAAATTTTATCGAAAAAGGTATGTTTTTTTTCTAACACAGAGGCTACCGTTAATTATAAGCCACCAAAACAGATTCGAAAAACAGAATGTTTTAAATAATTTTTTGAAATTCAATCAAAACGAGCCTACTTGATTGCCAATCTTGTGGGTAATTTGGGACCCGGATATCCTGTCCTAGTAATTGTCCCACAAGTTTGTCCCAATATACACGTGTCCACCAATTTCAGGGGAACGGATCCCAATTTCAAAGACCGTACTGTTTCAATGCAAAAAACCGAAAACAATAAAAATGCACATAAGATCCCAGAATTAAAAAAAATTGGAAAAGCAAGAATAAAAATACAATCTGACAATGACAATTATGTATTTGCTAGAATAAAATAAAAAATAATCTATCTGATTTTCAATCTTTTTTCAATTGCTTTTCTTGTGCATCACTCGTAAATCCGTCGTCTGCTTGATTTGTTGAAGAAAACACAGGGTTAGCTTGGAACTGCATTTGTTCCTGCCATATCACGTATATAAAATATCGTCACAGTTATAAAGAAACATTGATAATTAGCGCAAATATTTGACTATATTTTACCTGTAGTAAACTTGTCAAACTTGTGTTATGTTGTTGGTATTGTGAATTATACCGCCACAGAGAATTGTTGCAGAAGATTTGAATCAGATACCTGTAGAATAAATTAAAATCAGCTAAATAATATTTATAAAGATAGCTAGTATGTTTCGAATATAGTTATATCTAAATTTCACACCTGTGATGCTTGAAATATAGGGAGTTGGGAAATCGAGCTAAGATGACAAAAGGCTAACCCATGCTGGTTTGACGTTTCAGTAGTAGCATGACTAAAACCCATGCCATGTATACTGTCTTCATTATCCTATATTAAATCAAAATATTATGAGGTAGCCACGTTCACATATAAAACAATTCGCAAACAATTACCTTAGCATTTGTTGTATTTATTGATGAAGAGTTCTCGATATTCTTTGGCCTTCTTGACTTTCTAATGACTTTTTCCAATCCGCTCTTCGGTCACTTTCCAGATTTGTCTCGGGAGCTTTCTTTTTGTCTCCAACCTTTTATCGTAAAAGAAGAATCTTCGCCACCAGTAGGAATTTGTTTTTCAGCTATTCCACACGCACCATATTTGTCCATGGTTATTTCTTGAGCATTATTTTCTGGAGTCTTAGCTGATTTTGAGGAAGAATACATATCTAACGTGTCATCTGTTTCTTCAATCATCTTAATAAGAAAATCTTTTGCATTCTTATATGTTTCTTTAGTCAATGCAGCCTTCACAGCTAACTGATGATGCAATTTGCATAATTATTTATACCTCCCACCAATTAATATTTTTTCAGCATGGCCCTCACTCGTCCCACCAGAACTCGTGTTGTCAAGAGACTGTGATGAACTGCTGCTATTCCTTTCTTTGCCTTTTTGGTCCATTTCTTCTTTATACAAGCTTCAGGAATTGCAAATATATTCCTTAGACCGAGTATTTTGAGAGCATGAGAACATAAAATTCCTGCGAACTCCAACTTTTTGCAACTACAAGAAATGCTTTCGCTCGACGAGTCATATCTCACCGTGTGTTGCATGCGTCTACTAGAACTTGTGATCTTACACTCAAGCAATGTCCCAGACTCGTTCAAAAGTTCAATTAATAAATCGTGCGCCTTCCAGAATTCCGCTTCAAATAATTGAAACACTTCATATGTGTAAATATTTGAAGCATGATTCAAAATTTGAATAGGATACGTCGTCGAGATTGTTTGACTCATCTTGAAAAATTGGAATTTTTTGAATTCAAAAAATGGAATAATGAAATTGTAACAATTGACTAGTCTCTCGAAATGTTGAAAAAATTGTAACAATTCCATTTTGTGACTTACATACCTTTTCAAGACGTTGTTCATGCTCTCGCTACGTTGGGTGCTTGTCATATCCGCACAAAACACCCGTCGCCCATAAACAAGCGCCCACTTTTCTTTAATTTTGAACAACCTTTCAAGCCATTCGTTAGTTTCTAAACCATATTTGCTCAACATCTCTCTCCACGCATTAACAAAGTCACATTCTTCATCCCAATCATAGATGCATGAAGTAAAATCTTTCGAGAAATCCTTGAAGCACGAACGCTGCATTTTGATAAATATGCTAAATACACAACCGATGAATGTTTGACTTTTTTTCTTTTCCCTCTCATTTTTTCTCTCTCTCACTCCACCCCCCTCTCTCTCGTTGGTTTTGGGGTGATCACTTACATTAGGCATGCAAGCCTATTTATAGGCACTGAAGGGAAAAAAACGTCATGGCAAACCTCATAAGAAGACATATCAAAAATGATCACCTATTGTTTACTTTTCTCCATGTTGAAAAGTCAACAATTCTCCCCCCTTTTTCACAATCTGCGTCTTTTTTAGAGAGCAATCTAGAGAACCCGAGAATGAGAGTAACCCGTTCGTAAATACCACGAACATCCATTGGCCTTCCTTGTACCAGCTACACATATCCGAATCAAGAATTCAAATCCTACCCACTTGATTCACTCCGCGGCCAATCCTATGTGCAGCTATCGAACCGACTCTACAATTCTGAATAGGGACTTCGACGCAATCCCTTCTCCAGCAGGACTTCCCTTCTCACCATCGTCTGCCTCTCCACCACGCGCGCGCGATTTTCGTGAACCCATCGAAGTCTGAGTATTATATACCACACTCACGTCCAGACGATACAAATCTTTGCACTCTTCTCCCTCTGGTAGGACCTTTTCCGCCACGTATGATTTTCCAGACTCCCCCTGCTATGAGAACCCCATAGCCATAGAACCTGACTGGCTCAAGAATATTAAAAACTATGCAACTTTGGGACAATGTCACACCACCCAAAATGCGCACCGCTCCACCAACCATTTTGATCTTCCCCGTTCCAACACACCGAACAACACAACGATATCCATCGGCCCACGGAGATCGAAAAAAACCGTATGCATTTTGCGGAACGCATCAATATATTCTCATGGAGCAAACCCGATTTAATATCCTTCTTCCTGAGAACGAGCGCCATCATTAGAGACCGTGAGAACGTCTTTAAGATAAACCGTGTGCTAACTCCGTTGTGGAATTTTCCTAGCCGCTTGTCCTTCTTCCTCCAAGTCGGACCATTTCTCCTAATGTGTCCCGGCTCCCCACACTTGTAGCATCACATGCCCTTCCCGCCACTTGGATTTGGACCTGCTGCTGTCTCCAAATCCCCTACGTGTCACCTTCCTCTACGACTATCTCCGTGTATAGCCAACGCCCGACTATCACCATAATTTGGCCGCCTCCTCTCCAAAAGAGTTGACTCCACCATCCAATGTCTTCACTGGCTTGTACCAGATGGTTGTGACCAAATTATCATCCGAATTAGGAGGTAAGAAGTAAATGGGCCTTACTTCTTCTTTTTTCGACACATTTTGACCCCAAAATTTCCGTCATTTACTCCGACTTTTCCTCGTCTCCCATCAAAGCTTATCACCCAGCTTTGACAAACGAGCACATCCTTCACTCTTCTCTGCCACAGAGTGAAACCTCCCACACTAGCACATTGTCGCACTTTGCTGTCATCCGTCGCTATTATCCTTGCAGAGATTCAACAGCTCAGCCCAAATAGTACTGATCAGATAATTCCCAAGAAAGGGTAGCGACTTGCCTCACAGCACTATTGCCATAACTCGCCAAAACTCCACCGCTGTACAAGCTTCGCCCACACCGAGCATACCATCAACGATAACCATCTTGTACCATCATTTTTTCAGCACAAGGCATCACCTCGTTGAACCTCACTCTGACACTGGCTCCCCCTGATCGACGTTCCCTTTTGATATCTTTTCTGATGTGGAAGATCAGAAACAGCTGCAACCACAGAGCATACTCAGCAGCAGGGTTTGGCTCTGATAGCACTTGTTGGGGTTGAGCGGTAATATTTAATTCCGGGCTAGCGATAGTTGTATTTGGACGACGCGACAATTTATCAGGATATTAATTAAAGCCGAAATGACACCGAAAGAACACCGAGATTTTTACGTGGTTCGGCCAATACTGCCTACATCCACGAAGAGAAATAGTTTTACTATATTTGAGAATATTACACCGTACAAAATAATGCTCGTGTTTAAATCCAAAACCCGAGACCCCTTACCCACCTGGGTAATGTTTTTGTACTCACTCTCAATTACCACAGTAAAACTGTACCCGCTCTCACCCTTATCCACCCGAACAAGATTTTTCTTTTTTTCTTTTCCCTATCATTTTCTCTCTCTCTCTCACTCCACCCACCTCTCTCTCTCTCTTTCGTTGGTTTTGGGGTGATCACTTACATTAGGCATGAAAGCCTATTTATAGGCACTGAACGGAAAAAAAACGTCATGGCAAACCTCATAAGAAGACATATAAAAAATGATCACCTATTGTTTACTTTTCTCCATGTTGAAAAGTCAACACATACGACATATATAAACAAATTTGGCTCGGCTGGTTGATGAAAGGCTATGAAAACGTTGTCCTCATATGAAATTTGGGAAAAGGATTGTTACACTTGCAGTTTCTTAACTTCATCACTTGATGAAAGCTTTAATAAGCCACCATCATGAAGTAAAAAGATTAAAATCAAATGAGCACAATAATAAACCCAAAGAAAAGCCGATTTCATACGTCTCGATCGATCCCTTCGGGTCGTTTTGATATCAACAAATCAAAGCGAAAAGGGCTTCGAGTAGATATCAAACGGTTCGTTCGCACTTAGTTGTGGCTCCTGCAACAAAAACAAAAAATACGACGTATGGAGGTAGTTGAGACCTTATAATTCGTAACATAGTAACTTCATATTCTCGTCGTTTAAGAAATTTTTTGTTGTTTTTTAAAAAAAAGGTCGTTTTACTGTATCCAAAAAATTTTTGAATATTTTTCAGTGGCTAAATAATTGGAAAACTAGTTATATTAAATAGGGTTAAATAATTAAATAAGGGTATATTAGAGATTTTCATTCATTTCTTAATATGAGTGTAATTTCCTCAAGGATGTGTTTGGACCGAGGAAAGCAGTGTGGCAAGGAAAACTAAAAAGAGAATAATTCAACTAGCTTCTCCTTTGTTTTCACCATTTGGTGAAGAAAATGTTTTTCAATGTTTTTGGTTTAAACTTAACTTAAGTTTTCTTTTCTTCCTTATATATTTCTTCAATCAACCAAACACAAAAATTATTTTTTATTTTCCATTTCTTTTCTTTTTCCTCACTGAATTCCTTAATCCAAACACACCCTAAGCGACATGTATTTAGAATCAGACGGAGTATAACCCTACGACGAACTTACCTGCGTTAGTCCAACGCCGGCGCTTCCACCCGTAAGAAGCATTGCAAGAAGTGTCGTCATGGACCCAACGCCCAAATCTTCATTAGTCTGACGAATCGTTGACCTCATTGAATGTAATAGATTCCCGTAAGTCGTTCCTTGTCCTTTCTCTATTGCTTTAATGAAAGCGAACGTCATCGCGCCCGTCGATGTCACCTTCGACATAGCCTGCGTATCATTTCGAACATATTGTCGTATTCAACTTTTGAGTTTACGATCGTCGATTTGTAGTAAATTTAAGATGAGGGTTTCCAATGCCCGAGAATGGTACGAAAATTCTTACAGATGTATCAGCCGAGGTTTGATCGTCATCGCATCCGCTAAACGATATGGCTTCTCCGCCGCTCGTGCCCTTCCACGCGCCAGATTTAGGGCTATGGTCTTCCCAAGAAGTGCGCCCCATTCTACATTTTATAAACATTGCACATTAGTAAGGTGTATCTATACTAAAATACCCGATGTATAAAAAAATTATCAGTTAAGTCCCCTGTCAGATAAATTTTATATATACATATAGTAAAATAAAGTTTTTATACGTAGGTACCCATTTGGTTGAGAAGACCATTTTACCATCGCTTACGCAACTTTTATTTGTATATTACGTACCATATCACGTGTTTGTATGGTACTTAATTCGTAACTATTTTACATGTTATCGCCGTAAGCATGGCCACTAGCGGAGCCATGTTCGCAGTGGGGTCATGACCACACTGTGAAAATCTATTATTTAATATTATAGGTTAAATATTTAATAATAGTCTTAAAATTGAAAAAAAATACAGTAAGGAACCCCAATGAAAATTTTTGAAAATACTAGACATAGGGTTCGATTCGCCTGGACCTCACTAACTCAAATCTCTGCCTCCGCCACTGAGCAGGGCGTTCCTTTTTTCAATGTGTCATGGACCACAATACGTTTATATATGGTACCTAATTTCTTATGTGATGTACCTTCGTCCAAACGGGTACCTATGTGGATAAATTTTATTCTACTATGGACCTACATATAAACAAATGTTGACAAGGGACTGTTATGACATTTTCCCATATTTTTGTGTATTTAACTGTAAACTTACCAAATAATAAAATTCGAATAAAAACAACACATAATAGGGTTTTCTTTTTTTTTTTCGAAAAAAAAACATACCTGTCCATTCGACATAGATGGTTCAAGTCGAGCACGGTCCCGCTGTGGCACGAGTCTATTATTGCGTGTAGCTTAACACCTTTGACGAGGGGCTTAACGATGGTATCGTTTATCTCATCATCGACGATCATCCCTTGCTTTTCGTAATCCAAAGGGCAGATGGTTTCGTCGTAGCCATCGATTTCGTCTCCAAAGAGGTTCTTTTGCTGCCCGCCGTGTCCCGAGAAATGGAACACAAGTGAGTCGCCGGGCTGACAACCTTGGACAAGCCATTTCATCGCCAATCGTATGTTTTGCTTTGTCGGAATCTTGTAAGGGTCGGTTTCTTCTTCTGAGAGGGGGACACAAGAGCAAAGTGTTTAGAACATTATTCATTTATCACAGTTTGTAATTTGTATGCAGGAAGATAGATGCCAATTGAAGAATATATCTTTCGATTTCCTTTAATTAAATTAAAAAGGAATAATGATGATTAATCGTTGAATTTGTGAGATTATTCGGTAGTCATTGACCGAACATAAAAAGTCAATTTTAGGAACTCAAGTTGCCTATGTTTCCATTTGACAACTCAAAACTGCCAGATAACGAAGAAAAAAAAGGACCAAAACCACATGAATTTAAATAAAATGGACTAAAAATTTCTTTCTTTTTTTTTTAAAAAAAATGAAGTCTCAATGTAAAAATTCAATAGTTTTTAACCTGAAAAATCCACATCCGAAAAGACGAAGGAAGCCAACTTGTAATACAAGTTGACCTAATCCAAGTCAATCTTAGCTCAGTCAATGGTGAGAATGCATACAAGAACACAAAGATCAAAGTTCCTCCTCACCCTTTCGAGATCTAAATATTAATGTAAGTAACATATCTAAAAGAATTCATCATATATATTTTAGACATCCAAAACTAAGTGTGTTTTTTCTCAACTTTTCTTCCAATGTATGAACTTGATTAACAGTTTCTCAAAAATTAAATAAAAACCCAACATAAGTCCATTCATCTTCAAGTCATATAGTGAACCTAAACTAACCCTATTAGTACATTTCGATCACCCCCTTTCCTTGACTAACTGATTCAACGTTATCATAAAACTCATCTTGCCGTGTGAAAATGATAATGTCAGAAACTAAACTAAGCCTACACAAAACCAAAAAGTCAACCCTACTCATCGCAGATAAAAAAAAAAAGGAATTCAGAAAAGAAAGAGAACAAAAGAAAAGGAGTAATTCGTAATTACCCGTGAGCATGATAATGGCCGATTCAGGAAACTTAAACCTATTAACGAGCATATACTTCATACACTTGGCATCATTAATGCATCCCTTCAGCTCACTCTTCGTGTTCTTATACGCTATCCCCACAATCACCGCCTTCTTCTGGCCGCTGTGAACCACCGGCGGCGGAGGAGCGTACAATTCCGGCGAAGGCTGCTGCGGTGGCGGCAGAGGAGGAGGAGGATAGTAATGGTTAACGTAGCCGTTGGTGGGGGCGGTTGGGGGGTAATAGTGGTGGTAGGGCGGCGGTGGAGGGACGCCGGCCAAGGCGCGTGGGTCCCCCACGTGTGTGACTGCTTGGCACAAAGCACAGCGGACTGCAGCGGCGCCAGGTGGCAGCTGAAGCGCTGTGTGGCAGTGCGTGCAGTTTATTAGCATCAATGTGTTCATCTCCTCTTTTCTTTTTCGTTTTTTCTTTTTGAAGTTGGTGAATGAGAAAGAGATTAAGAGTGAGATATTGTTATTATGATTTGGTTCAAATAGTGTGATGGAGTACTGAGTTTCCTATGAAGGCGAAGAAAGTCGAGTTATTTTATTTATATATTGTGGAATGGGAGTGGGTGGTGAAGGGGATGATGGGAAAGAGGTATCTTGTATTTTATTTGACGAATTCTTTGTTCTTTTTAAAATGAAAATTGGAATGGGTTGACTTGATATTTAATCGAGCCTACTGGGTTCTTGTCTTGGTTGTCTTGTCAACGTTAGATGGGTACGACATTTATAAATTAAGACGTGCAATTTGCATAACCGGATTGCTATTCACCGCCCCCTTTTTCCTAGTTACCGCCCCCTAAAGGGCTGAAAAAAGACGAATTTGCCCTTTTGAATTTAAATGTATATTTAAAATCCTTTTCCAAAGAACAGTTTTGATATCGCAATCATACATTCAAATCAGACTCAAACATAACAAGAAAAAATTGAAATCGCAATGAATCGTCTATTTGGGAAATGGAAAGGACAAAAGAAAGGGTCTATCGGCACGGATGGTAAGCAAATTCTCGTAAATTTGGAACAAATAGACGTAAATTCTCGAACCCAGATCGGACATCGAACGAAAAAATCAGCGCGACCAAACTGAATTTTCGGTCGTCACATGGGGTGACCGAACAATAATTTCGGTCAGCCCTTGTGCCGACCGAAATCTTGTTTCGGTCACACTTTGAGGCGACCGAAAATTCAGTTCGGTCGCGACTGTCTCAGCCGAAATTTCATTTCGGCTGGGACCGTCGCGACCGAGATCGAGTTTCGGCTCCTGTGGAGGTGGCCGAAATCTCGTTTCGGTCGCCTCTTAGGGGAGCCGAAATTTGATTTCGGTCATTTTTTTTTTGTTTTTATTTTTTTGATTTTTTTTTCAGACTTGGAGAGTGTCCCGGAGGATTCCAGCGACGGGATAAACTACAGTCGGCATTTTCGCGAAGGAGGACGATTTTCAACCGACGTGGAAGCCATTAACTGGGCGAAAGGCGTCGCTATTGGTCTTGGTTTCGAGGTGATAATTTCGTCGCACAAGTGGAACAAAAAAATTGACTAGATGTTCTCGCGGAGAACGTTATAGAGGCAAGGAGGATGAATTGGAGAGGATGTCGAAGTCTAACAAGTGCAGGTGTCCATTTCTAGTCATAGCTAGACATGCCCAATATTAGCCGTAACCGGCGGTTGAACCGTCCAACCGCCGGTTACGGAACCGCCGGTTACGGTTTGTAACCGTAACCGGCAACAACCGTAACCGGCAACCGCAAACGGCCGGTTACGGGGCGGTTGGTCGATTTGACCAACCGCAAACCGCCGGTTGAAAACCGCCGGTTAGGCGGTCAACCGGCGGTTATCAGATTTTTAAAAAAGAAAATTTAAAATTCAAATTTTCAAAAATGCCGCCGTTGAATTTTAAAAAAAATATAAAAAAAAAAAATTAAAATAGCCGTTGTAACCGGCGGTTCATCCGTCTAACCGGCGGTTAACCGGACAAACCGCCGGTTACAACGGGCAAAAAAAAAAATTTTATAAAATGATATCTCTGTCTCTCTCCTCACTCAGTCTCTCTCTCTCTCTCGCACTCTCTCTCTCTCTGTCTCTCTCTCTCACTCTCTCTCTCTGTCTCTCTCTCGCACTCTCTCTCTCTGTCTCTCTCTCGCTATCTCTCTCTGTCCCTCGCTCTCTCTCTCCTGCCGCCGACCACCACCTCCCGCCGCCGCCACCGCCCGCCACCGCGCCACCCCCACCGCCCGCCACCACGCCACCCCCACTGCCCGCCACCTCGCCCGCCACCACATCCCATCCGGGACCCGCCGGCGCCGCCCACGCCCACCGCCTCCCGCCGCCGCCGACTACACCGACCGCCAGCCCCCACCACGCCAGCCCCACCGCCCGCCACCTCGCCCGCCACCTCGCGCCGCCACGCGCCGTCGCTCACCACCACTCCCGCACCACCGCGCCAGCCGCAGCCGCAGCCACGCGCCAGCCCCGCCAGCCGCCGCAGCCGCCGCAGCCCCGCCAGCCACCGCAGCCGCGCCAGCCGCCGCAGCCGCCGCAGCCCCGCCAGCCGCCGCAGCCCCGCCAGCCGCCACAGCCCCGCTCCACTTGGTATTGCCGTTTTAGTTTTTTATCTAACCATATTTTTCGTAGTCCGTGTGTAGATTTGTAGATGGATCGTGGTGGTGGCCGACGTGGTTCTCGTGCATCGAGGGCCAGCAAAGGGAAGCAAGTCGTTGGTAGTTCATCGCAAGATGACTACCAACAATACGATCCGAACGAGTTCTTGGATATCGCCGACGTGCTCGGCGGTGACTTGAACGAGGAGGCGGCCGGTTTCGAACCATCGCCGGGAGCAAGCTCGCATGCCGCGCAACATACGGAGGTGGAGGAGGCGGATCCGGAGAGCGAAGCGCCTACGCAAACCGCCGCCGCCCGGCGGCTACAGTCGGACATCTTCGCGGTACACTTCAAGAAGGTACCTACTAGTATAGTCAACCAATTTAGAGCCATTTGTAACTACTGTCCTAAGGAATATAATTTTAGAAAGGGAGGCGGATATGGGTCAATGAATTCCCATCTCCGTTCGAAACACCCGAGTAAGTTAGGTGTAGCACAAAACCAACAGCAAATGTTCGGAGGTACCGATTCGTCCGCGTCGGGACCCGCCGGCGGGAGCGGAAGCGCAACGTCGTTGTTTCATTACAACGAGGACGTTGCGCGACGCGAGCTTGCCAAGTTCGTAGCCGCGAAGCATCTACCGTTTCGATTTGCCGATGACCCGATCTACGAGCATTGGATCAAGGCCGCATACAACCCACAGGCGAAGAAGATTTCGAGGAGCACCTTGACGCGGGATACTAAGAAGACGGTTATTGCGCTTAAGCGCGACTTAGTAGCGATGTTAGGTAGTTTAGGAACGTCCGTGTCGATTTGCTCCGATATATGGAGCGATCATTGGCAACGTTCATCTTACATGGGCGTGACATGCCATTGGGTCGATGATTCGTGGACGATACAAAAGCGCTTGATCGCATATAGGGAGTTCGATGAAGCGCACACAGCGCAAAACATTGCGATCAAGCTTAGGACGATCTTATCAGAGTATAGGATAGTCAACAAAGTCTTTTCAGTATCGTTCGACAATGCGAGCGCAAACAACGCGAGCATTGAGCGCTTGATCGAGTATTGTCAGCCGTCAGTCGGAGGACGGTTTTTCCACGTGCGTTGTTTTTGCCACATACTTAACCTCTGTGTGCAAGACGCGCTAGCTAGTTTAAAGGACCAGGTGCAGCCTATACGCTACGCAATCTCCTACCTGATGCGGCACCCGTCTTTGTGGAAGAAGTGGAAGCGTTTCTGCGCTAGAGAGGATGTAGCAGCCAAGAAGTTTAGTTTAGACGTACCCACCAGGTGGAATTCCACCTACAAGTTGCTGTACAGTTCGAAGGAGTATCGACAGCATCTGTGCGACTTCTTTGCCGAAAACAGAGTGCTGTCGTACATTTTACTTCCGGAGATGTGGGACCCGTGCAACAGTTTATGTGAGATACTTCAAGTATTTCACGATGCCACCGAGGCGATGTCGGGTTCATATTACCCGACTTCCATACTTGCGTTAGATCATTGCGTTAAAGTCGCAATCATACTCGACGGGCTTCGGTTTGATCCAGTAGTCGGCGAGGCCGTTGGGAGCATGACTACCAAGTGGCTCAAATATTTTTTTGACCTACCGGATATCTTCATTATAGCGAAGATATTGGATCCGAGATGGCATTTAGATGGTACGGGTAGACTACTAGAGTGCTACTATACGAAGGTATCGTCGGGCAGGGTAGTCGATAGCATTTATTGGCAGAGCGTACTCGAGCGAGCGCATAGCTCTTTAAAGGATCTCTTTAAAGAGTATAAGCCCGATTTTGGCCACGACTCGTCTCGATCGGGACCTGGGCGCGGTCAATCTAGTTCTACTAGTAGTCGATCTTCACGATTAGCTGACTACTACGACATCCTCAACGCAAACAAGCGTCCAAGGTCCTCCCAAAACCCCTACATAGAACTCGATAACTTTATGTCGACGACTTTCGAGTTCGAGGACGAAGATGAGTTCAACGTCCTTAGATGGTGGTCGAGGGTGTCGCCAACGTATCCAACGTTGGCGAGGATCGCTCGGGAGATCCTTGCCGTCCCGGTCTCGACCGTCGCGGTGGAGCATGCTTTTAGCATGGGCGGTTTGACCTTGAGCGAGAAGCGTTCGAACTTGAGTGTCGACAACCTCGAGTACCAATGTCTTCTCGACGATTGGACTCGAGCCGAGTATCGCACCCAAGATTCGCGTGCCAGCGACTCGCCCGACGACCTTTTCGAGGACACCACCGGCACGGAGACAAGCGGCGGTAACGGCGGCGAAGGCGAGGATTATTAGAGGCATTCGGCGAGGCGTGGACTCCACATCAAGATCAACAAACAAGTCCGAAAAAAGATAAGTATCCAACTCTTATATTTTTTTGCATACAAATATTTTTTATGTTTATATTGCTAACTAATGAATTGTTATTTTCAGTTTCAGGTACTAATTTATTTGAACAAGCCTAACGACGAAGCCCGAAAAAGATAAGTATCCAACGCTTATATTTTTTTGCGTACAAATATTTATTATGTTTATTGGCTAACTAATGAATTTTTATTTTCAGGTACGCTGCTTTCTCGCCTACACTTGCGGAAGCCCGGCCAAAAAGTCGAAGAATCGTAGCTTCGCCCGTGATGGGCTTCAACAGGTGCAGGCGTCGGGCCGGGCGCGTTAGGTAACTTTCGCTTAGGACTTGGGAGTTCGGCGCCTGGACCTGTTGAAGCCTTTCTCGGACGAAGTCCCGAAAGAAGACTGATTTAATTTACATTTATGTATTGTATTGTAATTGATTAATTAAAATTTTGTAATACAATACAAGTTCTTTGTAAAATGTAAAATATAATTTCGGAGGTATAATTGTCTTGCAAATTATATAGTAGATTTCGATACATAATTCGATTTGACCAAATAATATATCAAACTTTACACAAACACTAAGAATTTAAATATCTTAAAAAAAAAAAAAAATTTTTAAACGGCGGTTCTAACCGCCGGTTACGGTTAACCGGCGGTTAGTCAACCGGCGGTTTGTCTAACCGTCAACCGGGGGCGGCTAACCGGCAACCGCCCCCGGCCGGTTAGACGGCGGTTAGTCCGATGGACTAACCGCCAACCGCCGGTTACCAACCGCCGGTTACGGTTAACCGGCGGTTGGGCAAGTCTAGTCATAGCCCAGCAAGATCCAGCTACTAAGGAATGGTTCATTCGTACGGGCCCACCTGAAAAATCCACGCACAATCATCCTCTGATACATTATCCCGAGGGACACCGCCAGACGAGTGGCTTAAGCAGCCAGGCAAAGAAGGTCGTAGAGGAAATGACTGCTGCGCAAGCGAAACCATCACATATCCTCTCAGCGATGAGGGCTCGACACAGCGTAGATAACGCGACGATCCGACATATATATAATTACAGAGATCGTTTGAAGAAGCAATATTCTGAGGGTCGAGACGTGGTGAGCCAGTTGATGCACCAGGCGACAGAGTCCGGATATTTTGTTGAAGCGCTGAGAGACGAGGAGACTAATATGCTGACACATGTCTTTCTCGCACACCCGGAGTCACTCGCACTGCTGAGGATGTATCCTTATTTTATTGGGATTGACTCGACGTACAAGACCAATATATATAAGATGCCTCTTGTTGAGATTATAGGGATGACTCCCTGTAATCACAACTTTCTGTGTGGGTTTGCCGTCATGGACGACGAGACCGAGACAAGTTACCGGTGGATGTTGCACTCTATCAGGGATATTCTAGGGCCAGTTGTCCATCCGTCGGCGATTGTCACCGATCGTGAGTTGGGCCTTGTTCGACCGTTACATATGGTATTTCCCCATTCTCACCATCTGCTGTGCACGTGGCATATTTATAAAGATGTGGAGAACAAAGTTTATAGGTTGGGGGGAAGAGCAAAAAGACCGCAGCTCACTTCACGCACAAGTCCTGGAAAGCAGTCGTGGAAGCTCCGACGGTTGACGAATATGAGAATGCAGTGAATGACATGCGTCTGCGCTGGCTACAAGACTCATAATCGTTACTTATGTTGAGCAGACGTGGTTGGTGCATAAGGAGAAGTTCGCCAGAGCTTGGACGAACCATGTGCTTCATTTTGGGAACACCACTACATGTCGTGTGGAGAGTGCTCATAGCGAGCTGAAAGGATGGCTGAACTCGGCCACTGGGTCTCTTGACACCGTATGGGTGAATGTGCACGAGCAGATTCAGAACCAGTTGATTCGCATCAGAAAGGTAAATTAATTATTGTTACGTGTCTCTTATCCTTATCTAATAATATTTTAATTATGGGGTCCCGGTCGAAACGACCTATTCCGATGTCAGGATTTCCATTCCTAACATTATTATACAGAGTTTTACACCATGCAATATTAATTATGGGAAATGAGCTGCGGCGGGCCAAAGAGTTGTCGGATGAGGTTTACTCCAGGTGCGGATGTGTAGTACGACGTACGCACCAACTACCATGTTCTTGCGAGCTTCAGCAATGCGTGGACAACAACTACCCAGTTTCGGTAGAATGCTTGCACGACTTCTGGAGGACACTCACAATCGGCGATGGAGTAGTTCCCGATATTTCTGATCAAGAGCGTCTATACGACCTCGTGCGTGAGGCAGAAGGTCGAGATCCCGCCGTTATGCGTGGCCTCCATCGAGTAGTTCACGAACATCTCTATCCCGAGGATCAAGAGTGGACTGAGCCTGCTGTTAAGACATCTGTAAAAGGTCGGCCAAAGAAAAGAGACTCGACGAAACGTGATCGAAGTGCTTTCGAGTACGCAATCCCAAGGGGGGGACGCAGCGGAGGGCGCAGCAGCACCAGTCGTAGCAGCCAGGGTCGTAGCAGTCATGGCCGTACCTCATCATCATCTGCGAAGCGATCTCGTAGTTCTACTACGGAGACAGGTAGAACTGTTTTTTCACTCATAAAAATTGTATATGGATGCATCTCTAATCCGGTATAATTTTTTATACAGTTGAATCCAACTTCTTCCACAGCCGCTTGCAGTACCACGTAACATCAGTCATTCATCCGTATATAGTTAGTTATAAGGATGTCGTGGCTGACGGCAACTGCGGATTTTGCGCTATCGCTTCCCATATTTACAATGACGAGGAAGAATGGGTCACCGTAAGGAATAAAGTCGCGAACGAAAATCGAGGCCCATTGGGATCTTTACTCGCCAGCGTACTACGGTGATTCATTGGAAATTCAGTTGCGTCGTATACGCTGGGAAGGGGGGCCTTGCTTGGAAAACCATTGGATGTTGACCCCGTGCGATTTGTGGGCTGTGGCGACTATTTGGAACGCTGTAGTTACACTATACGGGTACGGCAATGGATCGACCATCAACATGCATTCTATCACGATACTGCCTCTGCGTGCCGCTTCGACTGCCAATGGACCGAACCGAACTATCGTCATAGCGCACCTTGGAGACGAGTACCAGCATTATATTAGACTGAATTTATGTCCAGACTTTCCAATGCCCATATTGCATCCGTATTGGAATATCCATCGTGATCGTCGCCTTGCTGGGTGGGAACTTAGATATCAGAACAGATTCGAACATTGGGTGCAGTTAATGCGACAGAATGGTCTATTATAATTCACTTTGTATTATATTGTATTATTAATTTTATTTATGAATAATAACATTAAGTATTTTTTATGTTATTATTTTATATTATTAATATTATTTTATTCTTATTATTATTTTTTTTATATGTTATTATTTTATATTATTAGTATTATTTTATTCTTATTATTATTTTTTTATATGTTATTATTTTATATTATTAGTATTATTTTATTCTTATTATTATTTTTTTTATATGTTATTATTTTATATTATTAGTATTATTTTATTCTTATTATTATTTTTTTTATATGTTATTATTTTATATTATTAGTATTATTTTATTCTTGTTATTAATTTTTTTATATGTTATTATTTTATATTATTAGTATTATTTTATTCTTATTATTAATTTTTTTATATGTTATTATTTTATATTATTAGTATTATTTTATTCTTATTATTAATTTTTTTATGTTATTATTTTACATTATTAGTATTATTTTATTATTATAAATAAAAATAGTACGTGTTCGATACACCTACGAAGGACAACGACAAATAAAAGCAGATCAGGGAGCATTGCGCCAGCGGTCGTTCATTTCGTCCAGCCTGTCTCTGTAGCGATCCGTCTGCTCCTCGTCGTGGAGCTGCAGCGTAGATAGCGTCTCGGTGCTCAAGGCATACATCGAGTTGTACCACTGTACACAAAATTGATACATATAAAAATTGATTAAGCATACAAATATACAAAATCTGAATCACATAATATTACGTACGTAGTCTGAGTGACTGCGCGGGGGTATGCCGCCCGAAGAGGATCCCGACTCCGACGAAAACAGACGAGGATGAGAATGTCGCTCATACCAGTCCATGTACCCTTCCACGGCCTCGCCAAGGTAATCTGCAGTCGCCCGGCTGATGTACGATAGATTGAGAATGTACGCGAACTGCCGCCAAGAAAATTCTGCTGCGTCGCCAGAATGGTGCACCTTATACCATTTCGGGTCTGCTGGCATGTACGCCTTCTGTGGCGGACTCATCAGCGGCGGGATGTGCTGCACGTAACCCAACTGGCGCAACACTTTCGAGGGTACGTAGGGCTCAACAATGTCGCGATATCGTACCCAGCCTACGAAAATAGTCCTCATGTGGTGCGCCGCTGGATCGGGGCCGTACGGCAACCACGCAACCTGATAACAGTTTGCAAATTTGTATATAATCGTCGTGAATATAGAATATAATTTGTTAATATACCTCGTTCGCAGTCATCATGTCTAGCTGACGGCGGATCTCAATCAAACGGTGGCCCGTTCGCTCGTACTGAGACACGGACCACATGCGTGACCGTGCGTCGCAAGACTCCACATGATGGGGTAGACGGTGTGGGCGAAAGCATGGGAAGTACTCGTAGATCCACGCCTGTAATAACGACAGGCACCCAGCTAAACCCCTTGCATCCGCTCGGCTTGCGAGGCCAAGCTGGCGATAGAGGTAACCAAGAGCGGCCGACCCCCACGAGTAATGACTGGCAGCTGCCAGCGACCGATAGAACTCGTGCATGATGTCGGGCTACACCCGGTTCCCGCTCTTGTCGACGAACAGCGTCGACCCCAATAGAATCCACAGCCAAGCGATTCCCTGGAACCCCGTCGGCCTATTTCCAGACCGCATCCTCTGCATCACGTCTTTCGACGCGACCGCACCGCCTCTGCATAATCCCCGCAGAGCGTCTGCGTTAACCCCCATAATCTCCCTCGCTGCGATCTGCTGGTCGCCGCTGTCTGGTGAGCCCGATACCGTCCTCCCCTCGATCGGGATACGCAGGATCTGCTCGACGTCGTGGAGCATGATCGTCATCTCACCCCACGGCATGTGGAAGGTGTTCGTGTCAGGGTGCCAGCGCTCCACAAAAGCGCTCAGAAGAGGCTGGTCCAAGTGACCCAGCATGGCTTCTGTGAGGTGGATAAGCCCCGTGCCATCGATCTTGCTCTGCGTCTCCGGCGGGAATTGGCAGTACCACTGCTTAAGCGACCGAAGCACTGACGCACGCTGCTCGCACTTCAGCAGGGGTCGATCCTCCTCACCCATCCAGATGCGGGGCGCGATGTGCCCCAAGTAACTAGGGATCACCTCGCCGTCTTCTGGACCACCTGGCTGTGGCCCCTGCACCCTCCAGGAATCGTCATCTACGACCCTGGAGCGCTTGCTCCCTATTTTATTTTTTAAGAATTTCCAAAAAATAAATATTATTTATTTTACGTATATTAAGACACTACATCGCAATACAGTTTATAAAGGAGAATGGAATTACCTGAGGAGACCGGTATCGCATCGTCGTCGGATGACTCAAACGATGCCGCGTCGTAGGGCACCTCCTCATCCACAGGTGCCTCCTCATCCGCATGCGGATCGTAATCCGCATATACGGAATGAGAATCAAGAGCTCGCTGCCGCCTCTCCTCCTCCCGTTGCCTACGAACGGATGCATCAACGCCGCGCGCCCTCGTATGACGCTCTCCAGATCCCTCCGACGGGGCCGATCTGCTGCTCCCTCCAAGTAGGGACTTCCCACCCTTGGCCTGCAATTACATATTTATTGATTAAAAAAAAAACGACCAAAACATAATTTCGGCCAAACAATGGCATGACCGAAATCAAATTTCGGTCGCCGAGGAACCGACCGAAACTAGATTTCGGTCGAGCCAGATCCGACCGAAACAAGATTTCGGTCGGAACCCCGGCGACCGACAAACGATTTCGGTCGGTCAAGACACGACCGAAATCATATTTCGGTCGAGCCTGTTGCGACCGAAATCTGATTTCGATCGAGCCTGTTGCGACCGAAATCTGATTTCGGTCGTGTCTTGACCGACCGAAATCACGTTTTGGTCGCGACTTGGCCAACCAAAATTTCGATTTGGTCGTGCCGTTTTCGCCCTATTTCGCGTCCGATCGCCCGTTTTCAGCCTAATTCGACCCGTTTTCGACAATCTATCTACATACGAATGAACTTACGACAGTTTTCTTACCAATCGTGACAGGACCCCCTTTTCCTTTCCCTTTCCTTGTCCTCGCTCCATTACGATTTGCAAAGTTCTCTGTTTTTTTGTTTAATTTGGTTGTGTGATTTGAAAAGTGTTGCGTCGTGTAGGATTTCAAAGAAAATTCTTACTTTTTATTATATTTTACCTTTTTAAATTAATTTAAATAACATAAGGGCATAAACGTCTTTTTTCAACCCTTTAGGGGGCGGTAACAAGTAAAAAGGGGGCGGTAAATAGTAACTCCCTTTGCATAAATTATTTTGATTTTCGTAATAAATTAATAAGGTTTTGTGATGTATCTACAGCTGTCAAATCAAAACGGGCCAAATCCCGCCTTTGGGGGAGCGGGCTCCGCCCTACAGTCGGGCCTGGCCCGCTCAAATTTTAAAAAAATTAAAAAAATAATAAAAATTAAATAATTAAGCTCTAAATTAGTTCTAATCAAATATACTCTCATTAATAATAATTAATTTATACTATTGAACTTGATTAAATTATAAACAGGAGCTCAAAAAATTTAAAAACTATAAAATTTATTTATATCAATATTTATTTAAATTATTATTTTATAATACTAGCGGGCCTGCCTAGGCCGCTCCCTGGCGGGCCTGAGAAATTGCAGCCCGCCCCGCCAGGGGAGGGCGGGCCCAATTGCCAGTCCAAAATCTTTATTATTGGGGAGCAATTAACAAATCAAATGACTCGATATACTTTTACCAAGAGCTAAATAGGAGTTGAGCCCATTTCTACTCTCCTTGAGTTCGATTTAATGATTGTCCGATTTAGCTGAGTTTTGACCACGAGTGAAAGGGTAGTTTGATATCCAAGTTAATGGGTTACATGGGTATAAGTTATTTGTGTATGGCTATGCAAGGATTTTGTATTGTTAACATGTTTGATATGTGTGTATTAATTATTTGTGTAATGATATAAATTGTGTTTGATAGATGTACTTGAGGTGTGTATAGGTGTGTATGTATTAGGGATGCACACCTCATAACCACCTTAGAGGTGGGTATGCATATACAAGCCCTATAACAATAATCCTTGTAATAGACGTGTATAGTCATACAAGGCATGTATAGCTATACACAGATAACAAACACGAGGTAACTTATTCATACACATCCCATAACCACATATACCCACCTATACAAGTATGTCAAACGAGCCCTAAGGTCATAGATTGGCCCATGATGTTTTTTATTTTAATTTTTTCTCAAAGGCGATAACTTTCATTTCGTAAGAACAAAACGAAATACAGTAGAAGTGTTCCACAGCCAATCCCCCGACTGAAGGAAACCAACAGATGGGCAGAAAGACCCAAGCAAAAGGTCGAAAGTAAAAAAAAAAAAAGAAGAATCAACACCATATGATGGAAAAAAAAAACTCTCCAAGGTGAACATTTGATACCCCATTGTGAAAGCATGAAAAGTCCAAACAAACGAAAGAAAGAGCTGGACCAAATGATGTCGTAGGAGATACTCTAGTCCCTAATTCTTCCAAAAACATGCCCATTTAGAAAACATGATCATGCATTGTCCCGTCCTTGAAGAATACCTACCTTTAACATGTATTTCCGAAATATCCTCTTTGAAATGAGAATTCAAGCCACCGAGAGAAACAAAACACCCACAAATGGGGGAAGAAAATCCCAAAAATTGGGAAAGGAACTCCATAGAAGGCAAGCTCCCACGAGGGGGATTAAGGACTTATGACGAAAACAAAACAAAATAAGCAAGCAATGTTGGGTTTAGACTAAATGGGCTCCTGGGCAAGTCCAATTTAATTGGTTTGTTAGAAATCGAGAAGTCCTCATTCAACGAAACTAAAAAATGATTAAATGTTCAAAATCTACGTTTCGAGATGAGTTTAGTATTAATTTGCTCAGAATCGATATCGGGTGAATGAGAAATTAATTAGTAAATCAAGTAAAATAAATAATAATACAGTAATAATGATGACGTTGTGATTTTTCGCGAATTAACTAACCCTGCAGCTTTTAGAAGCTATATATAAGGTCTCATGACGGAATGAACATCAATTCAATTGGTCACATCATTTTAGAAATAAGTCACTGCACATCCTCTTTTCCCAGAAAGTGCAAGAACGGCTCGCGTATCGAGTAATTTGTCGGAATTTTATTCCGTTGTTCTATGGCAACAAAATCGAAAGTCGTTGTATTTTGGGGACGATTGCTATAAAATGAGAAGCACTGTAATTCAGGGCAATTTCGTCTTACGGAAAGCAAACGTAATACGTGCCTCCACTTTACCCCCTTTGACTCCATATATTTATAAGCTATTGAAAATACACCGACACTACCGACTGCAACAATCGTAAGACAGAAATTTTGTAGGTATTTGTCGAGCGCTAGTGTTAGAAAAAGAACTTTTCGAGCTAGAACTCTAGAGAACTAAAAGAGCTAGAAAGTTTTTCATTGGATCGGCTGCTTTGATGGGTTACAAAACGATGAGCTCTTATACATTCCATAAGAGGCTAAATATTGGAAAATCATTTTGTAACATATGGGTAGCTGTAGAAGTTTCTTCATAATCAACTATGATAATTGAAGTTTATCAGCACAGTGGAAGATCTACACTAGGCCAGCTATTAAGGCTCTGTAAAAATTGATGTTCCTGCAGAACAAACACGAAATAGTATTGAGTCTAAACCACAACTGAAGCGTGGTAGGTCCCTGAGTTTCAAAGAAAAAAATGATCAAAAGGAAAAGGAGTTAGAGAAGAGTCGACGAGCATGAATGGTGAGAATGGAACTTAGGTACTTGAACATATTGATAAGAATGATAATGAAGAGATCTCGATCAATTGCGCCCAAAATGAAATTAGATGGAACCGAGATGAAGTCAACGTTGACGATAAATTCTCATTTAACGTAGCGCTACATGAAATGAATGATATTAATGAGAATGAGGATCATGAACTAAAGTTTGTAAAAGAATGCAGACAAATAAATGATTGGCGAAAATGGAAAGATGCAATCGAGGTAGAATTAAAAACACTTGAGATGCAAAAATTTTTCATGTAGTTCACATATCAGTTAAACAAAGTTTAACCGCCACTTCATCTAATCATGCATATACAACAAACTTGCGGGTTATCATCGGTAAGTTACTCCAGATGAATTTATATGAAGATAATGTGGCATGTATTGCCCAATTAAATGAGTGATATATCTAAGGGGATTGAACAAAACATGTATAACCAAAAACTTTATTTACACATGATATGGAGAAAAATGGTGATAGATGTACAACAAGTGCGATGTAGCGAAAATCTCGCACTTATTTACGAAAGCACTTCTTCCTATAATTTTTAGAAAATTGGTATATTCAATCGGAGTTCGAGGACTTCGAGATATGAAATGATGTTATCATCATGGGAGAATATATGTGCACTCTTTTTCCTTTCACTCTGGTTTTTCCCATGCGGTTTCCCAGTAACATTTTTATGAGGCAACATATGAAAGCGTATCAAATGGATATGTATTCATTTTCCTTCACTAGGTTTTCGTCTCACTGAATTTTTCGAAGGGGAATGTTATGAAATATTATAAGATGTGGATGTCTTTGGATTATTATTGAATTATTGAGATTTGGAAGTATTATGGTTTGAGGGTATTATATTGAATATTGTAAGAGTATTGGTGTTGATAAGATTCGTTGTAGTAAATGTAATTAGTTGTAATAGTGAATTTGTAGTAGTGTAAATATGTGATTTGGATTGTGTAAAATGTATTAAGGAGTATTGAATAAAGAAGTTATTATCTCTCTAGTTATCTCTCTAATATTACATTAATCGTGAAATAAAATACTTAATCGTTATAATATTTTTATGACAATATATGTTATGAAAAATATTATTTTATAATATTGTGTGGGTCAGTATATAACATACATTAATTCTTAGTGTGGGACAGTATAACATACATTACTTCTTATCTTATCTAATAAATAAAATTATTTCTATGAGCCTATTAATTTTTCTTGGGCTTAATTAAGTTAGAATAAAGATTAATTAGGAGAATGAAATAAGTGAGCAAACTTGGACCATGATAGCCTAGTTGATTAAATATCTGTCAAATATTCGTACATTGTAGTTTACAGTTACATAGATTTGCCTCAATAATTGAATACAGATTACCGGAATCGGATCTCCTGTCCCAATAATTGTCCCACAAGTTTGTCCCAATATACACGTGTCCACCAATTTCAAGGGAATGGATTAATATGGCCCATTTAATCACACACGTTGGAATTGGAAAGGATCCTTATATATAAAAAATCTATATTAAACTCTAGTTAATTCATTGAAATTTATAATCACATAATTTTTTTCTTCATCACGAGTCCCTCAGCGATAAACATTTTCAGCAATGGACCATGTGAGCTCTTTTCTATACTGCGATAAATTTTATGATTCGGATTAACATGTTTTCAGTGATATCTTTAATAATATATATGTATAATTCTTTAATTTGATTTATTTGCAGGATGAAGAGAATCCATCTTCGCGTCGCAATCTCGATTTTGAAATCGGGGACAACATTGTACACGGTCATGAAAGGATAGGGCTGCATGGACCAATTGAGCTTGACGATATTTCAAGACCAGTAAGTGAGCGTCATTCTTCTATATCAAAACAAAAAATTCCAACTCTTGATATGGAATTTGAAAGCGAAGAAGCTGCCTATCAGTTTTATAATGATTATGCAAAGGAAGTTTGTTAGAAATATTTTAGAAGTGTCAAAAATATTTATTCTAAGTCTTTGTATTTCATTTTGATGTATTTAATTGTGTTATTTCATTTAGGATGGGTTGATAGGTTGTAATGAGTTTGTTAGGGCCCAATGGGCTTAATACCTATTCAAGGTATTTAAGCCCTAAACCCTAACATTGTTATGATAAGTTTCCATTTGCTTAATTACTTCACGTACGCAAACTCTCTAAAATCTCCAAACACTGTTCAAGTATTCAACTAAGATTTAATCTTTATCGAAGTGTTCTTGGATAATCTGGAATTACAAGTGGTATCAGAGCAAGCGTGTAGGTGAGGAAACTTCAATACTGGCAACAAAAATCGAGTTTTGAAACATTCTGCAGAAATTTCAAATTTCATCAAGCAGCTAAAAATCGCACCTCCAAGCTGTTTTTCGATTGTCTTCTGGTTTTTTTTTTCAATCTGTTACCTTGCATATCTATCAGTTCTGGGAATTGCCCAACTAATTTCTGTCGAGTTTAAGGTTGTTTTCTGGAGATTTTCAGTCTGTGAAAAGAAAAAAATTGTGCAGTTCTTCGTTCTGTTCTTGGCTTCGCCAACGGCGCATCTTTAGGGTGTCACTTCGCGAACTCCCGGGCTTGTGTCTACTTCGCGGGTTCCCATCTTCACAAGATTACTTCGCGAACTGTGGCGAACTTCGAGCCACACTTCCAACTTTGCGAATTCGGTTCACACTTTGTCACACTTCGCGAATCAGAGCTTTACGGTCGGAAGTTCACGAACTCAAGTTATCAAGTTAGTCCGCGAACCCTTGCACCAATTCGCAATATCATCACTTCACGAATCCAGTCCTCACTTCGCAAACTCAGACCACTTCGCGAACTTAGACCACGTCGCGAATCCGAACTTCACGAACCCCAACCTTTTGGCGAATTCAAAGAGCTTAAAAACTTCACGAATTGAGTCAATTTGCAATCCAGCCACTTCGCGATTCAGACACTTCACGAATTAAAGCTCACGAGTTAACTTCGTGAATCCTTTCCCAAACCAATACGCGATCTGATCATCACGCGAACTCAAGTCACGTTTCACGAATGCGTAAACCCAGTGAGCAAGTCAACTTCGCGAATTCCCTCTTAGAACAATTCACGAATTAATACCTCACCAATCCGTGAACTCAATTCGTAAACCAAGCTCATTTCAAATTCACGAATTCTTCAAAACTCAATTTAGACTCAATTCTCGATTCACATTTTTTCCTCACATTACACGTTAACGATCATATCCAAAATACAAGAAATGGACTCCTTAAGCATGAGAAATGATGTTAGACCTCCTATCATCAGAGATGGAGAGTATGCCATTTGGAAGAGAAGGTTCATCAACTTTATTGAGAGCAAGGACAATTCAGATAACTTGCTGGAATCTATTTACAATGGACCTAAATAGTACTGGACTATAATCCCAGGCACTACCACCACCACACCTGCAAGAGAAGAACAGAGGACCTTGAAGATCGTCGACCAATGTAGTGACGAAGAAAAACTGCGACTTAAGGCCGATAAAGTCGCAAAATCATACATGATGCAGGCCATTCCCAACGACATCCTGATGCAACTCGAATGTGGTGAAAGCGCGAAAGAAATGTGGGATGCGCTACAGATCATGATGCAAGGAACAGAGGTGGACACAATGGCAAGGATGGCAAATACAATCATCTCTTATGATCGCTTTCAGGCAAATAAAGGAGAAACTCTTCAAGACACATTTCATCGATTCCTTGTCCTCCTAAATGAGCTGAAAATGAACGGAGTTAGGAAAAATGTGATGAAGATCAACATCAAGTTTCTCGGATCACTTCATCCAGAATGGGAAGCAACAACAATCATGATGAGACAAATGAATGACCTAACCCAGGTCAGCATCCACACATTATTCGACTACCTCAACCAACACTCCAATCACGTGGAGAAACGGAGGGGAGGAAACCAAACCAGTGGGAAGCGACACACTCGCACTTATGTCTGAACGATCAGCAAGAAACCAGTCAAAGGATTATCCAATCGTCTCAAGCTCAAGAGGGAGGAGATTCAGACTCCGAAGGAGAACTCAATGACCTTACAAAACATGGGGAATCCAAGGAGATCACGATCAAGGAGCTCGCAAAACAACTCGCACTGGTCTCAAGCTTCGTACAGAAGAAATTCTATAAGAAACCTGGTTTCTCATCCAACCGTCAACGAACTTCCTCTAACACAAAGGGAAAGGCCCAGGATGAAGAAAATACCTCTGAAACTGCACCTCAAGCTGGAAAATGCTTTAACTGCGGGAAAAGGATGAAGCTGAAGGAAGTGACTCAGAAAAGGAAACCACCGACAACTCAGATATGGTTGAGCTGAGCGAAGCAGACTATGACTCATTACTTAAAATGAAAAATGAATTTTTAACTCTATATAAATCAAACAAACAGGGTAAAAAGAAAACTAGAGAATTAGAAGCTAATCTACATAATAATCTAGAAGTTCTAGATAAGTTTAGGTATGAGTATGCATGTGAGAAAAATCGTGTACTTGTAGCTAATGAGAAAGTCACAAAGCTAGAAGATCAAGTGCTAACATCCGAGGCTAAAGCCTAGGAGTTAGCCGTAGAAATGAGTTCCTATAGAGATAAAGCAATGGGCACATTAGCTAAATATGACTTACTCTGTAATGAAAGGGAAAGACTGTACTCGAAAATTAAAAAAATGGAGGATCTCTTAACCCGACGAGAACAGTCATAGCAGACTGTTTTCTTAAACAAACCTGCAAACATCTATTTCTACAATCCCCATAAGGGACTTGGCTTTGAGAATCCACGTTTGCTGACGCAAGGCATAAACAATGCACCCCATCTATACGATCTTAAATACATGCAATTAGGTTGTATGACGAACCTCATGCCTTTTGTCAATGAATCTGAAACCTCGCGAGGCGAGAAAGCAGAAATATCATTCAGTTATGCAGAATTAAATGATAGTTATAAAGAAAGAAAAAGTCCGGCAATAACTGAATTTGAGTCCGATATTCCTCGTCCAAGTGAAGGAGATACCTCAGGAGAATCAACGAGTGAGGCACTGATGACTACGTATGCAGCAGGATAATGCCTGAATGCATAAAGAAAATCAGTGATCTACACTCCATTCTCGAAAGAGAGAGAAAGTCCTTTGACGATGAAAGGCAGAAACTTCTCGAGGAGATATCTACACTTAAAGAAAAATTAAGACTACACTCACTTTCATATACCTTGATTTCGCTTGATAAAATTTCTTGCACTAATGCTTTAAAGTTTTTAGGACCCATAAAAAAGCCATTGAAAGGTCAAGTCTGGGTTAGAAAGGAAGATATTTTGAAGGAGACCCGCGATTTTAACGAGCCTTTTGTTATAGATTGTTTTTCTTCGAAAACTTTTGTACCGTCTTTATTTTCTCATGTATCGCAAAACTCATCATTTCATTCAAAAAATCATTTTCCCATGCATAATTGTTTCTACGAACAGGCTCAAAAAACGACTTCAAAAGACACGCCTTTAACGAAAAAGAAACAATCAAAAACAAAACTGCCAAAGAACCCACAAAACAAGAAAAGACTCCAAAACGCGTTTCTAAAACTAAGACAAAGAGAGCTCCACTACTACAAAAATGGGTTCCAAAGCTTAAGACTGAGGAAACACAAATCCAAGCTCTAGAAACGTTTAATGACTCTGTGCATGATAGTAAGTCTTTCGTTGACACTGATAAATCTGGGCTAGGTAGAGAGTCTATACGAACTAACAAGCACAACAGAGGTGGACCCATTTTATATGGGTACCTAAAACCATCTAGTTTGATTTTGCAGGCCCCGCATGTGTGGTATCTAGATTCAGGTTGGTCCACACACATTACCGGGAAGAAGTAACTGTTGAGCAACTACGTTGATAGGCCGGGTGGACTGGTGCGCTTTGGAAACAGCAATGGAGCCAGAATCCTTGGTTATGGAGATCTTATATGCAATTTACTCACAATCAAGGAAGTTTCTTATGTCGAAAGACTAACACACAACCTCTTATCTATAGGACAGTTCAGTGACATCGGACTCCAAGTTGTGTTTCAAAAGAGAACTTGCAAAATTCTCAATGCTGATGGTGAAGAACTTCTCACAGGAACTCGCAGAACAAATCTATATACCATCGACATTAGGAACGTCAGACCTAAAACAACCATTTGCCTGATATCCAAAGCAACATCAGTTCAGAATGACTTATGACACCAGCGACTATCTCACCTTAACTGCAAGACTCTCAACAAGCTGTCAAATAATAAACTGGCTATTGGACTTCCGACACTGAAGTACCAAAAGGAACATCTGTGTTCCGCTTGTGAGAAAGGCAAAATGAAAAATGCGTCTCACCCTACAAAACACACATCATCAATTTAACATCCACTTGAGCTATTACACATCGATCTATGTGGCCCCATGCGAACAGATAGCGTAAGTGGAAAGCGATATATGATGGTTATTGTAGACGACTACTCACGCTATACTTGGGTCGCTTCTTACGAACAAAATCAGAGACAGTTGAATACATCCCAAATCTCATCAGGACAACGCAGAATTTGCTATAGCGCAGTGTTAAAGTAATTCGTTCTGACAATGGAAAAGAATTCAAGAATCAACAGCTCAGTCATTTCTACGAATCTCTAGGGATTACTCAACAATTCTCCGCTGTTCACACGCCTCAACAGAATGGAGTCGTTGAAAGGCGAAATCGAACGCTTGTAGAAGCTGTCCGGACAATGCTAATACAATCACCACTACCTCATTTTCTTTGGGCAGAAGCAATGCACACTGCTTGCTATACTCAGAATCGAACAAACATTCATCTAAGATTTGGAAAGGAATGGATTCGAAGTCATCTTACAGATCAAATAATAGGAGATCCCACTGACGGAGTTAAGACTAGAGGCTCGATATCAAACGAGTGTAATTTTACTTGTTTCTTGAGCCAAACAGAACCTACCACAGTAATCGACAAACTATGTGACCCGAACTGGATAGTAGCTATGCAAGAGAAAATCAATCAGTTCGAGCGTCTCAAGGTCTGGAACTTAATTCCTCGTCCAAAAGGCAAGACAGTGATCGGAACAAAATGGGTATTTAAGAACAAGAAAGACGAGGATGGTGTGGTAATCCGTAACAAGGCTAGGCTTGTCGCTAAGGGGTACAATCAGAAAGAAGGAATCGACTACGATGAGACTTTTGCCTCTGTAGCAAGAATTGAAGCGATCAGATTGTTTCTAGCATATGCAGTTCACAAAGACTTTACGGTCTATCAAATAGACGTAAAAACTACCTTCTTAAATGGAATTCTGAAGGAAGAAGTGTATGTCTAACAGCCAGACGGATTTCTCAATACAGAACATCCACTTTGTTACAAACTCGACAAGGCACTATATGGGCTAAAGCAAGCTCCAAGGGCATGTTACGAGGTTTTATCCGACTTTCTTGTCAACTCAGGCTTCACTAAAGGGAAAATTGATACCACACTATTCCAAGGGCCTGTTCCTTCTATTTCAAATTTTTTACTTCGTAATTTTGACTGATTGGCTTTCTACTTCGCGAATTCGAGGTTCGCGCGTCTTGGGTTCGCAAGTTACAACTCGCGAACTGATGCTTCGCGCTTCATGTTTGACATGGTCAATTCGCGAATCTCGAAGTCCGCGATATGAAATTCGCAAAGTTCTTTTAAAACAATCCGCGAATCTCCGAGTTCGCAATATGGAATTCGCGAATTCCTTTTAAACCAACCCGCAAACCACACTTGGGAAATTTTTGCAGAACCTCTTTGAAATCTAAACTGGCCAAACAGTGCTGGGCCGAATTACTATTCAGAAAAATGATTTATTTTTGCCCACACGATTTTCACAACACAAAGTCTTTCATTGTTATAATATTATATTTCTAATCCCGTTTTTCTTGTGTTGCAGTTTCGGTAGGAATTCCAGTGTCCAATAAAAAATAAAAAAATAAAAGATAAAGGAGGGCATAAAAAAAAGGAAAAGAAAAAGCCCCAAAACAAAACAAAAAAAAAACGAAAGAAATGACGACACCGGCTGACCTTATATATCCAACCTCAAAATGGATAACCACTAAGGACAACAATTTCCAACTTGACCTGAACAACTTCAAATGTCAGGACGAGATTCTCCTATCCATTTTGAGGAGTCATCACCTCGGGTATGCCTTCTTAGCATCAGTCCAAGTCCCCACAGTCTATTTACAATAATTCTGGGGGACGATGAAGACCAAGATTGCTGCCGATAATAGCATCTATTATGAGGCCCAGGTCGCAAGTGAGACGGTGCAGGTCACCAGGGACTTTATTCGATAAATCCTTCGGCTGCCTAGTCAACCTGAATACGAAGATGAGGCATCCAAGGATGAACTTATAGAGGACATGATGAAGATGGGATACTTCACTCCTATCAAATTCATCTCCCATTTTCAGCAGTCCATGATACCACATCCCCGGCGAGCACTCTTTGCATTCGTCAATAAGTGCTTCTCACCGAAGCACTCAGGCTGGAACAGATGCAACCTTACGATCCTCGCACCTTCCACGGGATCGTGTTTCAGAAAAATTACGACATCGCCAAGCTGCTCACATCAGACCTTGACGATCAACTTCATCAGCGAACGAAGTCGAAAAAGTCACAGAACCTGCCTTATCTCCGGTGGTTCCCACTGATGATCCAACACTTCATGTCAACTAAGCCAGAACCTGCCTTATCTCCGGTGGTTCCCACTGATGATCCAACACTTCATGTCAACTAAGCCGGAGATACCAAGACGACCTGCAGAGGAAAACTTCACCCCACCTAAACTACGATACCTTCAGAAGGGGAAGACGGACGAGAAGTACGCGCGAAGGGGCATGCCAATTCAACTCGATTGGTTTGCCCTGGCCAGCTTAGACCAAGTCGACTCCTACTGTCAGCGCTACAATATTCCTAATCCCACGACTCAGGAAAACCCACCAGAGTCTAATCAAGGGGTTAGTGAGAGTGAGCGAGAGAGAGAGAGAGAGAGAGAGAGAGAGAGAGAGAGAGAGAGAGCCTGAGAGAACCCTCTGACCCACAGATAACACAACAACCACACCAATCACCCCCCAACACTCTATTCCCGAACCATCCCAACCATTCACAGCTAACGAAGCGGATGACAAAGATCAAGAGGCATTGCCAACAAGCGGGGAAGGACAAAGCTGAGCGGATCGAACAACCGCATTCAGTCGTCCCCGAGGTCACAACATCTCAAGTCCCCAGCCAGAAAAGGTCGGGTCACCCCCTAGGATAGAAGACGCCGAACCTGACCCAACGGTGCAAGCACAATCCGAACCCGACCATTCGCTCGCCTCCCAACAGACAAGTGACTCAAAATCCTCAGGACCCCCCCCCAAAGATACTGAAGTTTGACAGACTTCGGTTGACGAGGGCCGCTCTGACTCTGTTAGAGCGATAACGGCTAACCCTAGTGGCGCCAGTGCTACTCCTACAGGTGTAACGACGACATATCTGGAAAACTGCCTATATGAGTTCTTGGAAACCATCACCATACCACGGGTTCAAGGACTCATTAGGGCTGCAGTCCAAACCACCTCAACGGACAAAGGAAAGGGTCCCATGGTGAAACAACCGCCGTTGCAACCTCGGATCATCTCTTTACCACCAGGAGCATCCAGTCAACCCGATCCATATCACATGCCCTTACTCCAGCTCTTCGACATCGGAATCTCCCGACTCCTTGAACTCGACAATCAGCGAGATCCAGAAGAAGATGAACTATACAAAAAGCTGATTGCGGGTGGCATTATACCTCACCCGAATACCTGCCGTGAAGAAGGCCCCAGCCAGAAGCGTCGTCATGACGATCCTGACGACCAGGATCGTCCTGAGGGAGAGAACAAAAGGCAAAGAACCACAACAGGTAGTCGTGGACGAGGAAGAGGAGTTCAGATTCGTGAAGCTGGTTCCCGATCCCTATCATCCAATCCACCACTACCACCAAGGTCCTCCGTAGTTAGACGAGCGTCGCCAGGGCCGAACCAGACAACTCCCTTGGCGAAGACGAGTCTGGCTCTGCGAGGACCTCCACCCAACCAGTCCAAACAACCACAACCCCTCGTCCCAAAGATCCTCTCGTTGGAGAAACGCGAAGATCAAGGTACCTTTTCTTGAAGACTATTATCCAAGGATCTGGCGGAAGGAGGAAGAAATAAAGGGAGTCAACGAGCTGAATCTTCGAGGTCTTGAGCACCTAAGAGGAACGCCCAAGGGTCTTCGCCATCAGATCATGCTCAGGGAAAGCTCAGGAAGAGGTGGAATGACGACAGAACAATACAAAAAACACCTCAGAGCTCAAAAGGCCATCTGCGACATCCAAAACGTAGAGTGCGGGATGGGAAGATACGTAGGCCTTGTCTATGTGATCGAGAGGTACGACAGGTCTATCAATAGATTTACAGAAGCCGATCTTCATTTCTTTCCATTGGGCGAACTGAACAAGTTGTACAACTTATAACGCAACAAATTCATCCTCGACACTCGCGAAAGACGTGAAGGATACAGAGCTATCAAAGAATGCATGCTGAGGCAGATCAAGTTCTACGATTCACATGATTTTCAAATGGCCTTGAAAAGCAATATGAGCAAAGTAAACTTGACACAGCCTGATAATAGGTACAAGGATCTTGATCAATTCGGTGAAGGTTACATCTTCCTTAAACCACAACCTGCGATCACATACCTACAACGAACGAAAAATCACATGCAGGCATTTTTATTATCAGAAGCTGCCAAGTTCTCTGATGGAACAATGCAGGTAATCCTAAAACAACTCAGGCTAAGACAAGAGACGATTCCTAACGATACTATACTTAAAGGCACAGATCAACCAGAACAATCTGTTCTGGATAAATTCATCCAAGCTATCCTAGAACGAATTGTTCTCAGAAACGACATCAGACAGTTAGAGCACGCTCTAGGATTCAGGAAGTCGTATCTAGCTCACAGGGAACCTCCACCAGACAGTTAGAGCACGCTCGAAGAAGAAGAAGAAGAAGAAGAAGAAGAAGAAGAAGAAATGAAGACTTAGATGATAGGCTTCATTGTAATTTGGACACTTAGGGGGAGAATGTTAGGAATATTTTAGAAGTGTCCAAAATATTTATTCTAAGTCTTTGTATTTACTTTTGATGTATTTAATTGTGTTATTTCATTTAAGATGGGTTGATAGGTTGTAATGGGTTTGTTAGGGCCCAATGGGCTTAATACCTATTCAAGGTATTTAAGCCCTATACCCTAACATTGTTATGATAAGTTTCCATTTGCTTAATTACTTCATGTACGCAAACTCTCTAAAACCTCCAAACACTGTTCAAGTATTCAACTAAGATTTAATCTTTATCAAAGTGTTCTTGGATAATCTGGGATTACAAAGTTGGATTTGGTATTAGAAAGCATAAAGTACATTATGACAAGATTGATAGTAGGCTTTTAGAAAGAGTATTTTGTTGTTCTAAAGAGGGTCACAAAGGAAAAGACAAGCGAGACATAGACGCTAAATCAGGTCGTCCTGAAACGAGAAACGGTTGTGGTGCACGAATGATGATAAGTGCGCGCAAATCTGGTAACTATAAAGTAGAGATGTTTATTGCCGAACATAGTGGTCATGAACTAGTTAGTCCGAGTAAATGTCACTTCTATCGATCGCATCGAAGAGTGAGTGCTAAACAAGCAGCTCAGGTTGGTAACATAGATAGATCTGGCATTCCCCCTAAAGCTGGTTTTGAGTATTTGGCAAATCAATCTGGAGGACGTGAAAATGTCGGGTTTATTATTGAGGATTACAAATTTGCGATCGAAGAGAACGATAATGATGAAACCAGGAGATACTGGAGGGGTGTTGCAATATTTGCAACAAAAACAGATCGACAACCCCAATTTTTTCCATGCCATTCAAGTTGATAGTGAAGATTTAATAACAAACGTATTTTGGGTTGATGGACAAATGATGATGAATTATGCTTACTTTGGAGATGTCGTATCTTTTACATATAGAAAAAATAAAGATGGCCGCCCTTTTGCACTATTTGTTGGTGTCAACCACCACAGGCAATCTATTGTTTTTGGAGCCGCTTTATTATATGAGGAAACTACTGAATCTTTTCTATGGCTATTTGATGCTTTTGTCCGCTGTATGGGGGGGAAGAAACCAGTTACTATTCTTACAGACCAAGATCCAGCTATGGCAAAAGCTTTAGCAGAAACATGTCCTACAACATCATAACTGTCAAGGCTTATTGAGGGAAATGTATCCTCATGAAACTCAACATCTCTAGACACTATGACTCTGTAACCCTTAGTACCGACTGGATATCCCACAAACACCCCACTTAAGGACCTAGGATCAAATTTATCTTTGTGAGGACCAGTGTTGACACGGTAAGTTAGGCAGCCAAAAGTTCTGAATGGTCTGGAGGTTTTCTGGATAGCAACTCAAAAGGACTTCTCCACATGAGAATTCTAGATGGAAGCTTATTCAATATATGGACTGAAGTAAGGATGGATTCCCCCAAAAAACTTTGGGAAGTTTGGAATGGAAAAGAAGCGAACGAACAACTTGGATAATGTGTTTGTGTTTTCCTTCGACCACCCCATTCTGCTGTGGGGTATAAGGGCAGCTCTTTTGATGAACCATTCCCTTGTTTGACCGAATTTCTTGGAAAGAAGAACTGAGGAATTCAGAACCATGGTCTGAACGAATGGATTTGACTTGACCATTATACTAATTTTCAGCATATGTAAGGAATTTTCTGAAAAACTCTGAGGCTTGCGAATACTTCATCAGAAATATCCAGGTGAACCTGCTGTGACGACCCTGGCTTTCTAACTAAGGTTAGTGGCGGATTTTTGCAACGTAAGTAGCGGAAGACCTGTCTAATATAACCTTTTTCCTAAAATATAATATATTACGATAAAGCATCATCCACGTCTAGTTATTATACAAAGGCCGAAGCCCCAAAATATCTATAATATCAAAACGTCCTAACATCGCTCCACAGGTCGTCATCCATGTACAGCCTCGCCCTCAAAAGACCATGGAGTACCGCCGTTAGCCTACCTTAGTCGTGACGTTTCTCAACGTCCGACTCTATCGTACCTACAACACATAAAAACGTCGAATGAGCTATAAAGCTCAGTAAGTGGAAATTATGCATGTTGTGCCCGTGTCGTAATTTGCAGAGGCATCGGTGCCAATGCTTTCTAATCCTCACGTTGTCCTTGTCTCGTCATGTCATGTCATGTCATGTCATGTAGGGCCCTCGGCTTTTCAATCTTGCTATGCACCATCATGGAGCTTAAATCCACTAGGGATATATATGTGTGTGTGTGTGTGTGTGTGACGATACCCTCATTGAGAGGCTAACCCTAAGGCACTTTTTCAATTCCAATGCGGTTTATCGATCACGCAGACGCTCACGCTGGTAAACTCACTCCGAGGTTGCTAACACCAGAGATACCCTCGGTGCTGCTTATTTCCTCAGGTTGCATCCTCCAGGTCGCAATTTTTCGCCATGAGGGCATTTGCCCAAATACATGTCTTGTCTTGAAATCGGCTAGATGTGGGTAATGGGCTGATAAACGAAATTCTTATCAATTTTATACCCCGTAAAAGCGTAATGTCGGTTGTTATTTTATATAAAATTTCTTCGAATATTAGGCTTTTACGTTTATATTGCGACAGATATTGGAGAAAAGAACTACAACCGACGGACTTGAAAAGAATCGAGGATCTTCGAGGCAATCGGCCCAAAAAAAAAAAACAAATTGGGCCCAAGACTAAAAATTAACCCAAGAGAAGTTCCAAGCCCAAGCCCAATTGTTTTTTACAAAAAAAAAAAAGAAAAAGAAAAAAAAATATAATATATATTATACACGCATGATGGATCGCTAGAGCACACACAAAGAAAAATAAAAAAATGGAAAAGGGACAAACGACGATGGGGACTTGCAAGGAAATGAGATCACTCACACGGCTCAAGAAAGAAAGTTACATACACGAACTACAACCCACCCAACAGATGAAGGCAGCTCAAGGAAGAAAAATGAAGATCACGCCGTTTTTTTAGCAGTAAAGAGAAGATATTGTCTCCTATCTCTAATCTATAAAAGGGGAGAGCTAAACGAGAGGAAAAAAACCCACCAACGTTTGTGTATTCTGCTTTGAGGCAGTGAGTAGCTGTCGTACGCACCAGCAAAGAGCGAGCCCGAATTGCATTTGAGCTGTACCGTGAAGGGCTGGTCTGCACCGTGGGGCAGTGTGTGCCTTACGAAGGAGTAGCAACGTGGTTGTGCTGTGTCTGGCCCTGTGTGTATGCTTGAAAGCGGCAAGGCAGTTGAAAAGGAGAGCAGGAAAAGGAACACCTGAGACGCCCACCACTTGTCCGATAAAAGTCCTCAGAGAAGGATCAACTGCGAAGCCAAAAATTCAGGGAAGAACATGTTTTCCTTTTTGTTATTTACACTCGTTGTTGTGTTAGTGTTTCATATGAGTGGCTAAATCCGTAGTATTTGAGACTAGATGAACCCTGGCGATATCGTACGTATGTTGAACTTATTATTAATATGCTTTTTATTATGACTCGGCTACGATATATGTTATTGTTTTGATTATGTCTATGTGGTCGAAATAATTGTTGGGAAATCGATCGCTACGCTCGAAAGAGGGGTGACGATTAGACTACTCGTAAACGAGCGGAATAAACTCATCGCTAGAGATAGGTTTAACTACCCCGCCGGATTAGAGTCAAATCTAATAGTGGGATTCATTGTGTTTTTTATGCGGTCTGCGATTAAGTAAGTTAGGAAAGCTTGCCCGGCTATTTAAGACGTAGATTAGTTGTTACGAGTCGAAGCGAGCAAGCGCAGTTTCGCCCAGTCGTAGAAACTCGTATACATATAATAGGAATCATCACGGTCTAATAATTAGCTAAAATGTATACCTCGTTTGTCGTTCGATCGAGCTAGGGGGATTCGAAGTCTCAAATACGTTCGCTTCCATAAAGTCGTTCCAACCCCATTTTCGCTATATTCATATTTATCGTTGTTTATTTTATCATTATTTATATTTTTATCAAACCAAGATATTTACTAGAATATTTAAACGACGGTTTTCTAAAATATATAGTTCCTTTGGGTTCGATACTCGAATATTTGCCACTTCTATACTATTTTCGATAGGTATACTTGCCTGTTGAGCGTAGGATAATTTGCGATATTCGTTTTATATTTATTACTCGATCCGCTCGATCAAGTTTTTGGCGCCGTTGCTGGGGAGCTATTGATATTTGGAGAACTTTAGTTTATTATTCTAGCTTTATTATTATTATTATTATTATTATTATTATTATTTCTGCGCTTATTATTTTTACTTTTTTTTTCTTCGTTAGTTTCGCTATTTTAATTAGTATTATTTGCTGTGATTTTTTTATTTATTAAATATATTATATATATATATATATATTATTTTTTTTTGCTTAATCGGATTTCGTTTGGTCTAGGTACGTTTATTAATATAAATATTATTATTATTATTATTTCTTCAAACTATCTCTTTATTTTTATCACTATTACAAAAAAAATATATTATTATAGTCATTATTATTTCCTTATTATTATTAGCACTCGCTTATTTTTATTTTTTTAGCACTATATTTTGTTTTATTGGTTTTTATTTCTAAATCTCTTATTGCTATTGTTATCTTATTTTGTTGTCTAGGTACGTGAACGCTCGTGTATGACCCGAAGGAATCCCTCGCGACCAATCATTGAAGGAGACCCGGAGATCGAAAAAACGTTCCGACATAACCTACAAAAAAACGCAAGGCGATTCGAAATGGCAACTCAAAATCGTGACGATATGCCGCTTGTAGCTAGAGAGCCTCCAATGAGAGAGCTGTGGAGAAACAACGCCGTAGGATCGGTCGGCTCAGCGATAGTCCTTCCTCAAGTCCCGAACAACTTTGAGCTGAAACATCATTGGCTTCAAATGCTTCAGACGACAGCTCAATACGATGGACTCTCCGAAGAAGATGCTTACCGACACATACGTGACTTCCTATCCGTCACGGACACAATACGAGTACAAGGAGTAAGCCCTGAAACGATTCGGCTCTACTTATTTCCGTTCTCCCTACGAGGTAACACTAAGGAATGGTATAATCTGCTACCCGAACGATCCATCACCACTTGGGACGAGATGCACGCCACCTTCATCACACACTTCTTTCCACCGTCAAAGGTGCTGAAACTAAAAATGGATCTTACGGCATTCAAGCAGAAGGAAGGCGAGAATTTATACGACGTATGGACACGTTTCAAGACGCTTCTGAACCGCTTCCCACAACATGGTATGACGAAGAGCGAATTGATTCAGCGGTTCCACGAATCGTTGAATGATATTACAGTGCAACTACTTGACGGGGCATGCAACGGAGGGCTATGCAATTTAAGCGCAACGGTAGGCTGGAATCTAATTGAAGAATATAGCGCAAATAGCTTCCGGCGCGGGAGTTCCAGTAATAGAGGCAAACCACCGGGGATGTACGATGTCGATAATGCAACTGCGATAAACGCCAAGTTTGACACACTCCAACAACAAATCGCAGCTAACAACCTCCAAATGCAAACATTGATGAATACGCTATTACCCACGCTAACAACAAAGCCGATTGTTAATGCTGTGCAGGTACAATCTGTCCCGAGGACTTCTGCAGCGGCTCCGCCTCCTCATGCATACCCGAATTATACTCCGCCATGCGCTACATGCGGCGAAAGTCACGACGCAACTCGTTGTCCGGCCACTATTCCGATGGAGCAAGTCGACTACATGGGTAACTACCAAGGCCAACGTACGTCCCTAACCGAGTTCATCCGAACTTGGCCTACGGTAATCAACAACAAGCTCCACCAGGATTTCAAAACCAAAGAACGCAAGGATACCATAGTGCGAATGCTGAGCCCACCTCGTATAATCGCGTTGATAAGCTCGAGGGAATGCTCGAGAAGCTAATGGGAAAGCTCGACTCTCGCTTGGATAATCAAGAAGCACGGTTGCACAACACCGAGTCTTCCCTACGGGCCTTAGAGAAGCAAGTTGGGCAGATTGCCGAATCAATCCAACGACGTCCTTCCGGATCGTTACCAAGTTACACCGAGACCAATCCAAAGGACCACCATGTAAAGGCGGTGACACTTCGTAACGGGAGAGAGCTCGAGGAAGTGCAGAAAACGAAGAAGAACGTTGAACCCACGCGACCGAGCAGCGAAGCCGACAAACAAGAGGAAACTGTGTCTAAGCCACCTGTCAAGGCGTATCAACCAAAAATTCCATACCCAACAAGGCTTAAACGGGAAATCGTTGATGATCAATTTGGTAAATTTCTCGCTATTTTTAAACAATTACATATTAATTTACCACTTGTTGATGCCCTTGCGCAGATGCCCCGCTGGGCAAAGTTTTTGAAGGATCTTATCACGAACAAGCGCAAGCTTGAAGACGTTTCCACCGTTGAGTTGCGAGGAGAGTGCTCTGCTATTCTACAGAACAAGCTACCGAAAAAACTTAAGGATCCAGGGAGTTTTACGATACCATGTTTAATAGGCGATTTAGTCGTAAGTAAGGCATTGGCCGATTTAGGAGCAAGTATTAATTTGATGCCTTATTCTATGTTTAAACGACTTGGTTTAGGAGAGCCCAAACCCACTAGGATGAGTTTACAATTAGCAGATAGATCTGTCAAGTATCCTAGGGTATCATCGAAGATGTGCTGGTTAAGGTCGATAAATTTATAATTCCTGCAGACTTTGTTATTCTCGATATGGAGGAGGATGAAAATATTCCTCTAATCTTGGGTAGGCCATTTCTCGCTAATGGAGGAACCATGGTCGATGTTCGTAACGGAACATTGACATTAACTATAGATGGCGAAAAAATCACATTCGATATGACCGAATCCATGAGAAATTCCGAGAAATTAGACGATAAATGTTTTTACATTGATGCATGGAACGACTTTTTATCACTGCAGGGACTATCACAACCAGAAACGTTTGCTTCGATGTCAGGATTAGCAGAGACTGAAGAGCCAAGGCATGAACGATCTTTTGAGATTGACCAAATAGACGCAGATGAAAACGGGGCAGAACCTACCATCGAGGTTCACCCGAGCAAAGAAGAAGAAAAAGAAAAATGTTCAACTGAAGATCCACCAAAGCTGGAACTCAAACAATTACCCGATCACTTGGAGTACGCATTTCTGGAGGACGATTCAAAGCTTCCAGTGATCATAGCGGCAAATTTAGAAAAGGATCAGAAGATCATGCTCCTAGACCTGTTACGGGAGCATAAGAAGGCGCTCGCATGGAAGATATCAGATATTCGAGGAATCAGCCCGACCTTCTGCATGCATAGGATCCTGATGGAAAACGAGTTCAAGCCTGTGGTGCAACATCAAAGGCGTCTAAACCCGAACATGAAGGAGGTAGTAAAAGCTGAGGTAATAAAGCTACTTGATGCGGGAGTCATATACCCGATCTCAGACAGCGCATGGGTAAGCCCAGTTCAAGTAGTGCCGAAGAAGGGAGGAATGACGGTGGTGACCAACGAGAAAAACGAACTCATTCCAACAAGGACCGTTACAGGATGGCGAGTGTGCATTGACTACCGGAAATTAAACGACGCGATGCGAAAAGATCATTTTCCTTTACCGTTCATTGATCAAATGCTTGAGCGTTTATCTGGTCATGAATTTTATTGCTTTCTTGATGGTCTTTCAGGTTATTTGCAGATCCCGATTTCACCAGAAGATCAAGAGAAAACGACTTTTACGTGCCCATTTGGAACCTTTGCATATCGGAGGATGCCTTTCGGACTGTGCAATGCCCCGGCTACCTTCCAACGGTGCATGATGGCCATTTTCGACAAATTAATCGGTAAAGGAATGGAGGTATTCATGGATGACTTTTCGATTTTTGGTAACTCATTTGAGGTATGTCTTTCCAATCTTAAGGCGGTACTTAAACGATGCGAGGAAACGAACCTTGTGCTAAATTGGGAAAAATGTCATTTTATGGTTAGAGAAGGTATCGTTTTAGGTCATAAGATATCGGCTAGAGGAATCGAGGTAGATAGAGCAAAAATAGAAACTATTGAACGATTACCTCCACCCTCGTCGGTAAAAGCAATTAGAAGTTTCTTAGGACATGTTGGGTTTTATCGTAGATTTATTAAAGATTTTTCTAAAATTGCTAGACCTTTAACTCGCTTGCTAGAAAAAGATATACTTTATGAGTTTACGACCGATTGTATGAATGCTTTTACTCTACTCAAGGATAAGCTTATTAATGCTCCTGTCATGGTAGCCCCCGATTGGAGGCTACCATTCGAACTAATGTGCGATGCCAGTGATTTTGCAGTAGGTGCAGTTTTGGGACAGCGACGGGAAAAATATTTCCAGCCAATACACTATGCAAGCAAGACTCTAAATGAGGCGCAATCAAATTATACCACCACCGAGAAGGAATTGCTTGCAGTCGTGTTTGCAATCGACAAGTTCCGTCAATATCTTATCCTATCCAAGGTCATCATCTACACGGATCATTCAGCCATTAAGCATCTCTTCGCAAAGCCAGATGCAAAGCCGAGGCTGATCCGATGGATTCTACTACTTCAAGAGTTCGACGTGGAGTTCCGCGACCAAAAGGGAACGGAGAATCTTGCCGCAGACCACTTGTCGAGACTAGAAGAGACACCATGCGAGGTTACAAAAGAGGAGACAATCCGAGACTACTTTCCCGACGAACACCTTTACGCTATACATGAGGTACCTGATGAACTTCCATGGTATGCCGATATTGCTAACTATCTTGTAGCTAGGATCTTACCAAGGGGATACACGAGTCACCAGAGGAAGAAATTCTTCTCGGACTTGAAGTATTACTTTTGGGATGATCCTTATCTATTTAGGATTTGTGCGGATAATGTAATCAGGCGATGCGTAAGCTTCCCTGAAACAATCGGTATCTTGGGACATTGCCACACGGGACCGTGCGGAGGTCATTATGGAGGCAACCGAACTGCACAAAAGGTACTAGAATGTGGATTCTACTGGCCAACAATTTTCAAGGACGCACAAAGGTATGTAGAAATGTGCGATAGGTGCCAACGGACAGGTAATATTTCTAAGCGCAGTGAAATGCCTCAGAATTTTATACTCGTTTGTGAAATATTTGATGTATGGGGCATTGATTTTATGGGTCCGTTTCCGATGTCTTTTAAAAATCGATATATCCTAGTAGCAGTCGATTATGTGTCAAAATGGGTAGAAGCGCAAGCGCTACCTACTAATGATGCTAGGGTAGTCGTTAAATTTCTGAAATCTTTATTTTCACGATTTGGTTCACCTCGTTGCATTATTAGCGATAAAGGTACGCACTTCTGTAACACCCAATTTGCAAAGACGCTCGAGAAATACGGCGTAAAACATAGTGTTACTACCGCATACCATCCTCAAGCGAGCGGCCAAGTGGAAGTCGTAAACAGGGAGCTGAAGCGTATATTAGAGAAGACCGTGGAACACCATAGGCGAGATTGGCCAAACAAGTTAAACGACGCATTATGGGCATACCGGACAGCATACAAGACGCCTATCGGATCTACGCCCTATAGACTTGTTTATGGGAAATCTTGTCATTTACCCGTCGAGCTAGAACACAAAGCGTATTGGGCGTTAAAAAAACTAAATTTTGATTTGAATCTTGCAGGTGAAAAGCGGAACTTACAGATCAACGAGCTCGATGAGTGGCGTCAGATGGCATACGAAAATACTCGCATATATAAGGAGCGTACGAAGCTGTATCATGATCGTAAAATCATGAAACGGGAATTTCAAGAAGGCGATCGGGTCTTGCTTTACAACTCGCGCCTGCGGCTGTTTTCTGGTAAACTGAAATCGCGATGGTCTGGACCATTTACGGTGACCCGAGCATTTCCATACGGAACTGTCGAGATCACACATCCGGAGAAGGGGACCTTCAAGGTGAACGGGCACCGACTCAAGCATTACTATGGCGGTGACATCGAGGCACTCGAAAAAGAAACCATCCACCTCCTCAACACCACCCAACGCTAAAAATCACCGAACAATGTCTAGCTAAAAGACATTAAAGAAAGCGCTACTTGGGAGGCACCCCAAGCCTATCCTATGTTTTTACTTTATTTCTATGTGCATTTTTAGTTTTATGATTTTGTTTTTTTCAACGATCGCAGGGAATTCAAAATCTCAAGTGTGGGGAGGAGCCGTACAAAGCATGCATATCGGACTATTCAGGGAAGTTCGCTTATCTTTCTATTTCCTTTTCCTTGTGTTACATGATTGTTACGTTGAGGACAACGTAAATCTTAAGTGTGGGGAGGGGAATTTCTGTGAAATTTAGGCGAACGTGTTATATATATGCATGTCTTGATTTTTGGTACAAATTTTTTTTGAATTTTGGCATAACATGTTTTTTCCAAAAATTATGTTTCTTATCATGAAGGGATGACTTTATGATTGGAATTTTGTGAGTAATTAGGATACATATGCGTAGTCTACTTCTTTCTTACATGATGAACTTGGCGATACTTGAGAGATTCGTACACATAACCCGATTTTTGTGAGATTTTTGAGCCTACGAGCTTTTTGCTCATTTCTTTGGTTGTGTGAATCATGCTTAGTTTATTTCTCTTCAGAACTTGCTTGTTATTGCGTTTTGAAACTACTTAATGTGTGATTGCATGAAAATGAGGAAGGCATTAGGAATCAGTCCATGGCCAAAGTATCCAACCACGACTGACCCCGTAGTTAGCCACTTTGAGCCTGAGCCTTTTATTTGAAAAAAAAAACCGATTATAAATTGCCGACCCCGATTAAGCCTTCAGACATAAATCCATTGGAGCGATAATAGAAGTGGTGGTTGAATGCCGGACTCAAGAAGCGCAACCCGTGCTAAAATTCCGAGCTGAGTGCCGAAAAAAAAAAAAGAATGAAAAAGAAAAAACTGAGAAAAAATAGAAGAGAGAAAAAAAAAAGAGAGAGAATTATATATCGACTAAGAACCCTTCCTCCGATAATCTTTCACTCTCAAAAAACCATATTACCTATTTCCTAGATCGAGAAGTCGAAAGAAGAAGGGTTTGGTAAAAAAAAAAAAAAAAAAAAAAAACGGCGAAAGAATGAAAAGAGTTGAAAAAGGGGTGAAGCATGGGTGCGATTGAGATGATGGCATGAGACCGACACGACTACAGCTCATATCCTTTTTACGTTTATTTTCTACATATCTCACATATTATAACCCGGTAAAGACCTTCCGATTCATGCTTGACCATTGAAAGTGGTAGATTTACGAATTACTTGCAAGCTTATGGTAGAGATTAGATTAGTGCATGAATAGAGCGATATCACCGACATCTTAACCGATACACGTAGTGATTTGAGTGAATCTCTGTGAGGTGCGAATCTTGATAGATATTTCTAAGGAAATCGTGTAGCTAGTCGTTGATTTCAAATATGCTTTCCGACTTTACTTGCATTATCTCCTACGTGATTTCGTTCTTGATTGATATGTTGCATGATTTTATCATTTTATATGCCATTATTATTTCTTTGCTTGAGGGCAAGCAAATGGTCAAGTGTGGGGAGATTTGATAAACGAAATTCTTATCAATTTTATACCCCGTAAAAGCGTAATGTCGGTTGTTATTTTATATAAAATTTCTTCGAATATTAGGCTTTTACGTTTATATTGCGACAGATATTGGAGAAAAGAACTACAACCGACGGACTTGAAAAGAATCGAGGATCTTCGAGGCAATCGGCCCAAAAAAAAACAAATTGGGCCCAAGACTAAAAATTAACCCAAGAGAAGTTCCAAGCCCAAGCCCAATTGTTTTTTACAAAAAAAAAAAAGAAAAAAATATATAATATATATTATACACGCATGATGGATCGCTAGAGCACACACAAAGAAAAATAAAAAAATGGAAAAGGGACAAACGACGATGGGGACTTGCAAGGAAATGAGATCACTCACACGGCTCAAGAAAGAAAGTTACATACACGAACGACAACCCACCCAACAGATGAAGGCAGCTCAAGGAAGAAAAATGAAGATCACGCCGTTTTTTTAGCAGTAAAGAGAAGATATTGTCTCCTATCTCTAATCTATAAAAGGGGAGAGCTAAACGAGAGGAAAAAAACCCACCAACGTTTGTGTATTCTGCTTTGAGGCAGTGAGTAGCTGTCGTACGCACCAGCAAAGAGCGAGCCCGAATTGCATTTGAGCTGTACCGTGAAGGGCTGGTCTGCACCGTGGGGCAGTGTGTGCCTTACGAAGGAGTAGCAACGTGGTTGTGCTGTGTCTGGCCCTGTGTGTATGCTTGAAAGCGGCAAGGCAGTTGAAAAGGAGAGCAGGAAAAGGAACACATGAGACGCCCACCACATGTCCGATAAAAGTCCTCAGAGAAGGATCAACTGCGAAGCCAAAAATTCAGGGAAGAACATGTTTTCCTTTTTGTTATTTACACTCGTTGTTGTGTTAGTGTTTCATATGAGTGGCTAAATCCGTAGTATTTGAGACTAGATGAACCCTGGCGATATCGTACGTATGTTGAACTTATTATTAATATGCTTTTTATTATGACTCGGCTACGATATATGTTATTGTTTTGATTATGTCTATGTGGTCGAAATAATTGTTGGGAAATCGATCGCTACGCTCGAAAGAGGGGTGACGATTAGACCACTCGTAAACGAGCGGAATAAACTCATCGCTAGAGATAGGTTGAACTACCCCGCCGGATTAGAGTCAAATCTAATAGCGGGATTCATTGTGTTTTTTATGCGGTCTGCGATTAAGTAAGTTAGGGAAGCTTGCCCGGCTATTTAAGACGTAGATTAGTTGTTACGAGTCGAAGCGAGCAAGCGCAGTTTCGCCCAGTCGTAGAAACTCGTATACATACAATAGGAATCATCACGGTCTAATAATTAGCTAAAATGTATACCTCGTTTGTCGTTCGATCGAGCTAGGGGGATTCGAAGTCTCAAATACGTTCGTTTCCATAAAGTCGTTCCAACCCCATTTTCGCTATATTCATATTTATCGTTGTTTATTTTATCATTATTTATATTTTTATCAAACCAAGATATTTACTAGAATATTTAAACGACGGTTTTCTAAAATATATAGTTCCTTTGGGTTCGATACTCGAATATTTGCCACTTCTATACTATTTTCGATAGGTATACTTGCCTGTTGAGCGTAGGATAATTTGCGATATTCGTTTTATATTTATTACTCGATCCGCTCGATCATGGGCCGGCTCAACCCAGACTCGGCCCAAAACCGGCCCACGAAACCGGTCCAGAACCGGAACCGGTACAACCGGTTCTGGAACCGGTAACCGGCCCAATAGTCGTGGATTGGGCCGGTTCTGGGAATCCGGAACCGTGGATTACCGGTTCCGGTTCCCGGTTCCGCCCAATGGTTCCGGTTCCGGGCCGGAACCGGAACCGGCCCGTTGGGCCAACATTAATTTTTTTTTTAAATTTGAAAATACTGAAAAATATAAAAAAAATTAAATGGGCCGGTTCTGGTTCCGGAACCGGAACCGGCCCATTACAGACCCGGGGTTCTAAATAATGGTTCTGGTCCGGTCCGGGGAAAATGGTCCCGGAACCGGAACCGGAACTGGAACCGGAACCGGTACTGTTCCGGGACCGGTAGAACCGGAACCGGTAGAACCGGCCCGGAACCGGCCCGACCCAATTCATTTCCCAGGTTTAAAATCGGCGACATAGAAAGTCACCATGGTAGCATAGAAGAGTCGTAACTCAACTGTAAGTCGACATCAAATGCCAATATCGGCAACTTTATCGCGTACAAGCGATCATGTGAAATACACATCCGTGTCTTGTAACCCTCGTGTGACTCGTGTATGCATGTGATAATGCGTACATGAATAATGCCCAAGTGCTTATCATGCCACTTCATATAACAAATAATCCACACAAATCACATAGGAATTCATGTAAAGTCATAGAATCACATAATCATGTAATTCATGCACATATAATTTATGTGTTGTAGTTGAAATCTCCACTTACTTGTCGCCCAAGCTAAGTAGACTTACTGTCTTGGGAATCCTTATTTCTCAATCTTTAGCATAAACTTACAACATCAGTATACTATCTAATTTATTTAATTATCTATGTTTCGAATCCTCTAAGTATTAAAATATTAAATATAAGAAAGGAATTGGTCAAATTAAGTTAACTCGTGAAATTACTTCGCAATCCTCATAGCATGTGAACTTCCTAGGGTTCGTGAACTAACTTACATTTCCATAACTCGTGAAGTAGTATTCTTATGGTTCGTGAACTAGCCATAACTCATATGACCCATGACATTTTTAACTCCCATAATTCGTGAAATACATATCGCACATACTTCGCGAATTATATTTCTCTCCTCTCTCAATTTCGTGAAGTAATTTGCCAAGTCTACACTTCACGAATTCCCTCTTGATTCGTGAAGTCCTCTTGATTCGTGAAGTTCATTCCACATATTTATGATTCGCCAAGTTCAATGCCTATTTCCTACTTCGAAGTGATCTTAAGTCCTTTATGATTCGTGAAATTCGCTCACACACATACACTTCGCGAGCTCTTAAAGTTCGCGAAACACATATTGATTCGCCAAGCTTATTCAGTTCGCAACATCACACCTTACACGCCCACTTCGCGAATTCATTTACTTGAAGTTCTTAGAATTCGCAAAGCTCCATGGGTTCGTGAACTTCCTACTTCACGAACTTGATCCCTTATTAATTCGTGAAGCTTAACATTTCTTACCCACTTCGCGAAGTTAGTCCCCTCACAATTCGTGAAGTTACAATTCGCGAAGTCCCAAGTCGTGAAGTTGATTGCGTCATTTTCCGTTCGCCGAGCTTGGATTCGCCAGGTTTAATTCGTGACGTTCTTCCCACTTAATGGTTCGCGAGTTAGGGTTCGTGAAGTTCACACTTCGCGACCCTAGTGAAGTTAGAAACAATATCAACCCGTGAACTTCTTAAATTCTTCGATCAAAGTCTACTTCTTTTCAAGAACAGTTTAAGTACTATATGAACTTTAATATTTTTAAGCCTTTAAGAATTAAACCTCTATGAAACCTAAGCACATAATATTTTTCGCACCTAACAACCCCTAAGCACCGATCTTAAACACTTAGAACTCTCTAAACCCTCGATCAAAAACTCATTTTCCTCTAAGAAAACAATTTGAATATTACAAAAGTAAAGATGTAAATATTTTCAAAAACCCTCGTTAGTCGAACTTACAAAAACCCTAGTAATGTTCAAACTATCATACCTAATAATTTATATGAATAACACAGATTAAAATCGAAATAGCAGTCTATACCTTTCCAACCTTAGCTTAATTCGAGTTCTGCTTTTCTCTCTACTTCCACTTTCGATGGCTTTCTCACTTATGATGTTAATTACTCATTTTCCTCTTATCCTTTGCTTGACGTGTTTGACTAGCCAAATGGCGTCAACCTAAATCTTTAATACTTATCTTCAACTAGGTACTATTATATTATTAAAATAACCTTTCCTTCATAGTTAGGTTTTCGTAACCTTTGGTTATGATAACTATTTCATTCTAAATAATATTCTTATTCTATTAATAAATCAGTTTACCCTTTTGGCTAAAGTTTCGCACCCCATACATATAGAACTCTAAGTTTAAAGTCTCCTCTCCTTACTTTATTTCGTACCTTATTTTATTATTTTAAGAATTGTATAGTTCGAACTTCTCATACTAGTGCCTATCGAAATTTCTCATACATAAAATTCTTTTCATGTCCCAATGAAATTTTCTACTAAATTAGAACTCATGTTAGCACGTAAGTAAGTAACACACAACATGAATTCACGTAAGCACATGATATGCATGCAAATTTATGGACCGAAAGGTGATTTCACATTGCTTAACCGAATTTAGCTAAAGTACCCAAAATTTTAGATAAGTTGTCTTACCCAAAATTCATCCGAAATCATTTTGGAATATATTAAATTTTATCATGTTTTCCTTGCTCAGAAATTATAATAATTCCAGAGTTTCCTAAAATTATCAGACATATCACATAAGGTACACAAAATGTTAGTAGCATGTAAATAACGAATTAATTTACGTGTTATAATTGATTTTCCTATAGTCCTAACCCCTTTTTGTTTAATTTGCCTGGAAAACTCTAATTAAGATGTTATACCGCTAATTATTTTGTAAAGCCCATATTTAGATTTTACGAGTATTACATCTGCTATGATCATCAACAATGGTAAGAAAGAAGTGACATCCTGAGAGTGAGGGCTGCTTGTATGGACCCCGGATATTAAGATGAAGAAGCTGAGAGCACTGCGAGGATTGTATTTCACTGGTGGAAAAGTGTGATCTGCGTTTTTTGTTTTTGATACAGGACATATATTGCATTACGAGAAATCAATGGCATTCTTTTCAATGATAGTAGAATCACGTAAATGTTTCATTACAAGAGAAAGGGTGTCCTAGCCTAGAATGCCATTTGTTTACAGAGACAACAACTGAAGCAACATTAGGAATATCAAGGAAAGGTTCTTTTTGGGTTGACAAAGTTTTTGAAGCATGCAACTGCTGAGCTGTCAAGACTGCTTGTTCTGAGAAGGATGACTTCTCAAGAATATAGAGGCCTTTGTGGTTACTAGTCTGCAACTCAAGCAGCAAGCAAAAGTCAGAAAAAAATTTAAGTAAGCTTGAGAATCTTTCGAAAGTTTTCTCACTGAAAGTAGGTTGTATCTTAAGCTTGGCAAGTATAAGCAATTATATAGCGTAATATCAGGGGAGAGGGATATATTTCAAGTGCGAGAGACTCATTTAACACTTCGATCTGGTAGGAAAACATGTGTAAAAGAATTAACAGGTTTAGGATTGGTAATGAGGCTCAGGTTGTTGCACATGTGACCACTGGCTCCTGTATCCACTAACCTTTTCCCATCCCCCACAAAATCAAGCATATTAGAACTCAGTTTAGGGAGAGTTAAGCTACCTGCAAAGTCTCCAAGGTGGGCATAGTTCACAGCAGTGGGGTTAATTGCCTCTGCATCCATCCTTCACTTCCATCATAGTTGTGTGCAAGTTTTGCAGCTGTACATCCTCAGGGCTGCTCAAGTCCCCTAGGTCAGGACCAGCTAAATTGGCCTTGAAATGATTTTGAAACTTCATCAGAGAATTGAACTGCTGCTCCCTTTTTCGTGAGGCATGACCTTCTGGAAAGCCATTTAGCTTATAGCATTCCTCTCTTATGTGTCCATCCTTTCTACAGAAACCACACTCAGGAACTCCATTCAGTTTAAAGCATTCCTCCATCACATGGCCTGCTTTCTTGCAGTAATTACAGAAAAGATGTGATTTGTCCTGTTTCACTATTGGCTTATTATTGAAGCTCTTCTTTCAATTGAAACTTCTGACCATCATGGCTGCATTTTCTCTGTTGCAGTCAGGTTTAATGACACCTCTCTATGCTTCTCTGCCTTGGAAATCATGGCGTACACTCGATTGACTGGGAGCAGATGATCAAGAAACAAGAGCTGATTCCTCTATGAACTGAATAGCTCATTTAGACCCATAAGAAACAGCATTGACTTGTCCTCCATTTCCCTTTCTTCGATCTTGTTCCTAACATCACCTGTTGCTTGAATTACAGGCCTGCATTGCTCTTATTGATCCCAAAGGTTGCGGATCTTATTGTAGTAATCCACAACCGTCATAGTCCCTTGCTTGAGCAAGGTGATCTCTCTCTTAATCTCATAGATTGATGAAACATTCGAGGTGCCGTATCTCTCAGCAATCTCATTCCATAATTGCTCAGCTTCACGGATAAACATAAAGCTGTTTACAATATCCTTCAAGATTGAGCTTTTTATCCAACCTCTAACCATGCTGTTAACTTTCCTCCACTTTCTGTAGTTAGGCGAATTGAATGTTTCTTCTATTTGCCATTCATGAATCCTAGTTTCATCTTTGCCTCGAGTGCTTCTACCATCGACCTCCACTTGCGCAGCTGAATCATTTTTGTATTCATATCTAGCGATTGCGAAGAATGCGATTATGATTGTTGATTGATGAAAGATTAAATGTCTGTCGAAATCAATTGCCCATAGGTCTGATGCGATGAAGAATTTCGTGCTGAAATGTATTTCCCAGAGAGTATTTTGTTTTGAGGTGAATTGAACTCATGAAAAATCAGTTATCATGCAATCAAGCGGGAAAAATTGTTTATATACATTGCCAAGCTAAAAAAACGTGAAAAAGAAACAAAAAACGCTACTAAACTACTGAAGAAGATTAAATTACAAAAGAGCCCCTAACGACTAATGGACTTTAAATTCCCGCTTTTTCAAATGAAGCTTCAGCGCCTTTGTATCTTTTGCATATTTCTTCAGGGTTTTTCGGGGTTCGGGTTTTCGGGTCAGGTACCCCATTACATCGGGTAGTTAGATTATTACTCAATCCCGACCCGATCATACCCGATGGTCGGGCACCCGAAACCCGTCGTGTACCAGCCCAGTCGCGTTCGGGTTTTTTTTAATATATAAATATATATTTTTTTTAAATTTGGATAGGCTTAAATTAATTTCAATTTCTTCAACAATAAAATAAATTTAACACTATCAACAATCAAATAACTTAAACAACATTAACAAATTAGGGTTCTTTAAACACATGAATTTTCGAAGTTAAACAAATTAGGGTTCTTTAAAAATCATACCTTTGATTTAAATTGACGGGGACAACGGGTTGGATGCTGTAATACCCGAGTCCCGTAAGTAAAAAGGCCAATAAATAAGCATACTTATTATATGATTTACGTGACTGCATGGAATATGTTTTACGATTTTATGTGTTAACATGATTTCAAATTGGATGTTATTAGGGTTACTAACCAAGTAGAGGAAGTAATTGAAATTAGGTTAGTTATTGATGTTAGGGTTTTTAGTACATAACATGATTAACTTAAAATATTTGATCTAGTGTCGATACAAGTTCTGGAGAACACGAATTGGTAGAAATAAATTTCGAAAAAGACTAAGATAAGGATCTCGAAATACTAGAATTATGAAACAAATTGATTATTTAACATAAAGAGAAAGAGCGAATTTTGCCACCTTAAAATCTCGAGGTTTAGAAATGTCGAGATATTGAAGCTCGAGATCTTTGATGACTGAAATCCTTAAAGTCGAAATTAGGAGGCTCGAGATTAATAAAGGTCGAAATCCTTGAGCTCGATATTTTTAAAACTTGAGAATCAAAAGAATAATAGAAGATGTCGAAAGATGAGATAAGTCACAATTATTCTTAGCTACAAAGAAAGATGTATGATATAATAATATAATACATAAAGTGAGATAAGGACTAACTAACTACATCGATGTCATTTTAGATATTTTTACACGCAAGGTTAAGTTAGAAATAAGAAGAAAACTTGTATGTTATAAATTATTGATAAAGAACTATCGAAACCTTAAACACTGAAGAAAGAAAAACGTTGAATAGCAAGGAGGCTTCCAACAAGGATTGAGCAATAACAGTCAAAGGAGATTCAAATATAGTAGTGCTCGGAAGGTATAATCCCTTTTATTCTAATTGATTGTTTTTCTTTTATTATTAGTAAGTTAAAATACGTTTGTGGTACAAGCCGATAGGATTAACCTTTCAAAAAAAATCTAAGAACTGAAGACATTGACAAGAAGATCTGGATTTAGAACTCATTACTGTCTTTGTTAGGAATAGTTTTCCAAGGGAACATCGATAGTTGATTTTAGGGTTTTTGATCGGAAGTTTAGATGATATAATTCCCAGATTTGTAGATGTCGAAGTTAGGAAAAAGTTCGAAAAGTTAGATCTCGAGCTATTAAATATCGAAACCTTGTTTGGTTAATAGGAAAGATTTCGAGATCATTGTTAAATGAATCTCGAGATCAAGTCTAAGAAACATGTCGAATTCTAATGTTGACTTTATGTGTAACATCTCGACAACTTGAGTGCAAATCCACTTTAATATTAAACTCTTATGTCGAATTCTTATGTATGATATTTCGAGATTTATTTGTAAATACATGTCGAGATCTTTGTACAGTATTTAAATGTCGAACTCTTAGGTATTGATTAATATCGAAACCTTTCATATAATATATCGAGATCCATATCGACTTATATATTGTAATATTTGAATCTCGGAGTCCTTAGGGATTAGTTAATATCGGACCCTTATATAATGTGTCGAGATCTTGGGTAGGTTTAAATATCGAATTTTCCTATGTATGATATCGAGATCCATTTTTTTAAGTCATGTCGAGATTTATGTTATATCGAGGTATATTTTAATTCATGCCGAGAATTATATCAATAATATTTCTCAGTTTAGGTTAAGTTCTAAATTTTAGGGTTTTGAAATTCATAAAAATCAAAACTAGGGTTTTCAAATTAAGCCAATTCCGTGAAATAATAATTAGACTAACAAACCCTAATTTTATATGTTTGTATACTTAGGGTTCGAAGGTTAGCGACATACCGTACGATAAATTTAATAGCTAAGGATACCAGGTAAGTGGAAGTCCCAACTACAACACATAATTATATGTGCATGAAATTATGTGTTATATGTTTATGTGAATTTATGTGAATTCCTACGTGAATTATTTGCGTTACATGACACGCATGATTTAATTACATAATATTATGGCATGACATGCATATTCACGACATGATCATATGCACGCACATTTAGTACAAAAGGCATGATATGAGAGCGAGCATAATATACGATCGCCTGAGAGCGATAAAGATTCGCCGATATGGGCGTCTGATGTCGACTCACAGTTGAGTCACGGCTCTTCTATGCTACCATGGTGACGTCGTATGGCGCTACCTTCAAGACATGACATGTACAAGGCAAGACATGATTTTAGGGCTAATGCCCTCATGGCGGGTCGTGAAACCTGGAGGATGCGAGCTGAGGGAGTACGCGACACCGAGGGTACCTCTGGTGTCGACTACCTCAGATTAGGCTACCAGTGTGAAGCGTCCGCGTGGCGTATGAAACCACCTTGGGACAGAAAAGGCGCCCTAGGGTTAGCCTCCCTTGAGTGGGTATTGCCACTTATATATTTTATCCCTTGTGGATTCGAGCTCCATGATGGTGCATAGCAAGATAGCCAAGGGCCCTATATGACAAGACAAGACAAGGAAAAATATGAGGTCTAAGGAGCATTGGCGCGGATGCCTTTACGAGTTTATGACACGTGCATGGCATGCATGGCTTTCACTTACTGAGCTTTATAAGCTCATTCCACGAATTTATGTGTTGTAGGTTCACGGGATCACGGTACGTGATCTTTACAAAGGCGAGGCTATTTTTGAAGCTTCCGGAGGACTTTTGAGATGGCAGTGTGTACATGGATGCGACCTGAGTGGCGGGCCGATAGGTTATTTTGAACACGCATGCGCACTCTACCTTGTATTTATGTCCTAGGAATATTTTGTACTGTACAGGAGAATTTCCTTTATATAAAAGGAAAAATTTTGTACGCATTTTTGTATATAGATTTCATTATTATCACATGCAGTCACATAAAATAGTAGTAAGAATGGGCGGTAGGAGTCAGGGGCGCCGCAGGTGGTATCAGAGCTTTCGGTTACAAGTTCTGTAGACTGTCCATGTACACACACTCAAAAGCACGGAAGCGGCCTTGCTAGTAAATTTTATGTTTCTATGAATGTTGTATGTGCGTAATTTATTGGCCATAGGGACTACTAGGGTATCAGGACAAGAATGGGTAGAACGAGAAGTGAGGGTAGCGGGAGCATTAGTAAAGGCAAGGAACCCGAAACACAAACCAATAATCGCGACACGGCGATTATTCAGCTTACCGAACTAGTCCGCCAACAGTCTACCCAAATACAAGAATTAATTCAGCAGCGCAACACGGGCGGACAACCAAGTAGTGGACTCTCTCAAGCAGAGAGGGTTGAAATAGTGGGGGAAAGATTTCGCAAACTTAATCCCCCGACTTTTGAAGATGCTGTTGACCCTACTGCGGCTGAAGACTGGCTCCGAACTCTAGAAAGTATGTTTCAGTACAATCGCATTCCAGAGGATGAGAAGGTCTTATGTGCTGCCTTCCTGCTGAGAGGAAGTGCAGGCCACTGGTGGGATACTATTCTCGCCTTTGAAGACCCTATTACGATGACGTGGGACAGGTTCAATGAGCTCTTTAGGAGCAAATATTTCACCGCCCCTGTACGAGCCCAATGGATGAATGAATTCATCAACCTACGCCAGGGCCCGATGACCGTAGCAGAATATATAAGGAAGTTCGAGCAACTGTCTCGATTTGCAGCTCACATGGTGAGCACAGATACGTTGAAGGTGGAACGCTTTCTAGAAGGCCTGAAACCTGAATTATATAGAGACGTGAACATGGCCGGATCCCAAGGAGCTACCTATGCTCAGGTGGCTGAACGCGCGCTGATGGCGGAGCAAGCCGAACTTCGAATCATGCGCGCCCATGAAGCAAAAAGGAAGTTCGTTCAAGGGCCGAAATGGAGTGGAAGTAGCCCGAAGAAACTCTTTAACCCTAGGAATGTCAGGCCTAATTTCCAGAATCGACCCGGACCTCCACCACCATTCAGTCCTAATCAGGGGAGACCTCCAATGGGCATACCCCCATGTCCCAGGTGCACCCGACGACACCTGGGCATGTGCTACTCTCAGAATGCAACCTGCTATAAGTGTGGCAAGACAGGCCACTTTTCCAAGGCATGCGCGGAGACTGCGTCTGGAAGTCAAGCACCTGTTCAAACTAGGCCACCTACGGTACCTGCTAGGGTTTACACGCTGACTTCCGAGGAGGCGGAGAACAACCCGTCAGTGGTGGCAGGTACTCTCCTTATCCATTCTACCCCGACATGCATAATAGTTGATTCAGGAGCCACGCATTCATTTGCATCTACTAATTACGTGGCGAGACTCGGGGTTACGCCTAACCTTGTTAGCTACGAATACAACGTTACCATACCCCATGGAATCCCTACGAGAACCAACCAAATCTTACGGGATAGCCCGGTAATAGTGAACGATAGGACCTTACCCATTGACCTGATAGTCATTCCAATGAACGATTATGAAGTAATCCTCGGAATGGACTGGCTATCGAAATACGGAGCAGTTATTGACTGTAACCGTAAACAAGTGACCTTTAACTTAGAAGACACCGAACCATTCACATTCACGGGAACTAGCAAGAGTAATAAGATTCCCAGGATTTCAGCAATGAAGGCACATCGTTTACTCAAGACAGGATGCGAAGCTTATCTGATATTTGCGATATCATCCGAGGAACGTGCATCGCCGAAGTTAGAAGAAGTCCCAGTAGTACAAGATTTTCCCGATGTGTTCCCAGAAGACTTACCCGGACTTCCGCCGGATCGTGAAATTCAATTCACGATTGACCTAATGCCAGGAGCTACACCCATTTCTAAGGCACCATACCGACTCGCTCCAGCTGAATTGAAGGAATTGAGGGAGCAACTGGATGAACTGTTACAAAAAGGGTTCATTCAGCCGAGCTTTTCACCCTGGGGAGCACCAGTTTTGTTTGTTAAGAAGAAAGATGGATCGATGCGGCTCTGCATCGATTACAGGGAGCTGAACAAGATTACGATCAAGAACAAATACCCCCTCCCTCGAATTGATGATTTATTCGATCAACTACAAGGCGCAACTGTCTTTTCGAAAATAGACTTAAGGTCAGGGTATCACCAGTTGAAGATTCGAGAAGAAGATATCCCGAAGACAGCTTTTAGTACTCGTTATGGGCACTACGAGTTCCTAGTCATGCCTTTTGGGCTGACTAATGCACCAGCAGCCTTCATGGACCTGATGAACCGGGTATTCAAGCCATTCCTAGATAAGTATGTTATCGTATTCATCGATGACATTCTCATCTATTCAAAGACCAAGGAAGAGCACGAAAAACACCTGCGAATTGTACTGGAAATATTACGAGAAAAGCAGTTGTATGCGAAATTCAAGAAATGCTAGTTCTGGCTTAATCAAGTCGCATTTCTCGGACACGTTATCTCAGGAGCTGGAATTTCTGTTGACCCCAGCAAGATCGAGGCTATTAACAACTGGCCTCAACCGACGAATGTCACAGAAATACGGAGTTTTCTCGGACTAGCTGGCTATTATCGGAAGTTCATCAAAGATTTCTCCAAGATTGCATCAACCCTGACGAAGCTAACGAAGAAGAATACTTCATTTCAATGGGATGACGCTTGTGAGCAAAGCTTTCAAGAACTTAAGAAACGACTCACTACGGCTCCAGTGCTAACTATCCCTACAGGCACTGGAGGGTTTTCTGTCTATAGTGATGCGTCTAAGAATGGCCTAGGGTGTGTTCTAATGCAAAATGGAAATGTCGTAGCTTATGCCTCACGACAACTCAAGGATTATGAGAAGAACTACCCAACTCACGACCTAGAGCTTGCCGCTGTAGTTTTTGCTCTCAAGATCTGGAGGCACTACCTATACGGCGAGCGATGCGAGATTTTCACTGACCACAAGAGTCTCAAATACTTCTTCACTCAGAAGGAGTTAAATATGAGACAACGACGGTGGCTCGAGCTAGTCAAAGACTATGACTGCGTGATTAGCTACCATCCAGGAAAAGCAAATGTAGTGGCTGATGCGTTAAGCCGCAAGACTGTGAACACGGAGTTACAAAAGCTCGAAGTAGAAGTCATACCTATGGGCGAGATTGAGACAAGATTAGCAGGGTTAACACTTCGACCTACACTGATGGAGCAGATTACAAAGGTCCAAGAGAACGATGAATTATATCTGAAAATCAAAGAAGCGCCAATAGAGCAAAGATCTTCAGACTTTACAATACGAGACGACGGAAGTTTATACTACAGAAGACGTCTATATGTTCCTAACGACGCCGAACTTCGAAAGACTGTCATGATGGAAGCTCATACCACCATTTACTCCATCCACCCGGGAGCGACGAAGATGTACAGAGACTTACGAGCCAATTATTGGTGGCCAGGGATGAAGCGAGAAATAGCAACATTTGTAAGCCAATGCCTGACGTGCCAGCAAATTAAGGCGGAGCACCAACGACCGGCAGGAACTTTACAATCCCTGCCAGTACCTGAATGGAAGTGGGATCACATTACAATGGATTTTGTTGTTGGCTTGCCTAAGACTGTGAAAGACCACGACGCTATATGGGTTATCGTTGATCGATTGACTAAGTCCGCTCACTTTCTGCCTATCAGTTCAACATTCTCAATGGAACGATACGCGGAACTATATATTCAAGAAATAGTACGACTTCACGGAGTTCCAATTTCGATCATTTCCGATCGTGATTCGAGGTTTCTATCCAAGTTCTGGATGAGTTTACAGAAAGCCATGGGAACTAAGTTATCATTCAGCACTGCCTACCATCCTTAGACAGACGGGCAGTCTGAACGAACTATCCAGACGTTGGAAGACATGCTAAGAGCCTGCGTGCTCGATTTTAAAGGAAATTGGAGCCGATACCTTCCATTGATCGAATTCTCATACAACAACAGCTTCCATGCAACGATCGGAATGGCTCCATATGAAGCGTTATACGGACGCAAATGTAGATCTCCAATTCACTGGGATGAAGTCGGAGAACGAGCAATATTAGGCCCTGATTTGGTACAAGAAATGACAGAAGCCATTGCTCAAATACGAGAACGGATGAAAACGGCCCAGAGTAGGCAGAAAAGCTACGCAGACCAAAAGCGTAGACCACTGGAATTTGAACCAGAGGATTTTGTATTTCTGAAGGTGTCCCCAATAAAAGGCGTGAAACGATTTGGGAAAAAAGGCAAGCTGAGCCCACGTTATATAGGACCGTTCCGAATCCTCAGAAAAGTTGGCGAAGTTGCCTATCAACTGGAACTACCGAATTCGCTAGCTCAAGTACATGATATTTTTCACGTATCGACGTTACGAAAATACGTCGCAGACCCAAGCCATGTGTTGAACACTGAAAATCTTCATCAACACCTCAAGCCAGATTTGAGTTATAAGGATAAGCCAGTAGAAATCCTTATGTACGACGTGAAACGATTACGGAATAAAGAAATTCCGTTAGTCAAAGTATTATGGCAGAATCAATCCACCGAGGAAGCTACGTGGGAACGAGAAGATGACATGAGAAACCACTACCCTGAGCTGTTTCTCCCCGCCTGATTTCGGGGGCGAAATCCCTTTTAAGGGGGGGAGGATGTAATACCCGAGTCCCGTAAGTAAAAAGGCCAATAAATAAGCATACTTATTATATGATTTACGTGACTGCATGGAATATGTTTTACGATTTTATGTGTTAACATGATTTCAAATTGGATGTTATTAGGGTTACTAACCAAGTAGAGGAAGTAATTGAAATTAGGTTAGTTATTGATGTTAGGGTTTTTAGTACATAACATGATTAACTTAAAATATTTGATCTAGTGTCGATACAAGTTCTGGAGAACACGAATTGGTAGAAATAAATTTCGAAAAAGACTAAGATAAGGATCTCGAAATACTAGAATTATGAAATAAATTGATTATTTAACATAAAGAGAAAGAGCGAATTTTGCCACCTTAAAATCTCGAGGTTTAGAAATGTCGAGATATTGAAGCTCGAGATCTTTGATGACTGAAATCCTTAAAGTCGAAATTAGGAGGCTCGAGATTAATAAAGGTCGAAATCCTTGAGCTCGATATTTTTAAAACTTGAGAATCAAAAGAATAATAGAAGATGTCGAAAGATGAGATAAGTCACAATTATTCTTAGCTACAAAGAAAGATGTATGATATAATAATATAATACATAAAGTGAGATAAGGACTAACTAACTACATCGATGTCATTTTAGATATTTTTACACGCAAGGTTAAGTTAGAAATAAGAAGAAAACTTGTATGTTATAAATTATTGATAAAGAACTATCGAAACCTTAAACACTGAAGAAAGAAAAACGTTGAATAGCAAGGAGGCTTCCAACAAGGATTGAGCAATAACAGTCAAAGGAGATTCAAATATAGTAGTGCTCGGAAGGTATAATCCCTTTTATTCTAATTGATTGTTTTTCTTTTATTATTAGTAAGTTAAAATACGTTTGTGGTACAAGCCGATAGGATTAACCTTTCAAAAAAAATCTAAGAACTGAAGACATTGACAAGAAGATCTGGATTTAGAACTCATTACTGTCTTTGTTAGGAATAGTTTTCCAAGGGAACATCGATAGTTGATTTTAGGGTTTTTGATCGGAAGTTTAGATGATATAATTCCCAGATTTGTAGATGTCGAAGTTAGGAAAAAGTTCGAAAAGTTAGATCTCGAGCTATTAAATATCGAAACCTTGTTTGGTTAATAGGAAAGATTTCGAGATCATTGTTAAATGAATCTCGAGATCAAGTCTAAGAAACATGTCGAATTCTAATGTTGACTTTATGTGTAACATCTCGACAACTTGAGTGCAAATCCACTTTAATATTAAACTCTTATGTCGAATTCTTATGTATGATATTTCGAGATTTATTTGTAAATACATGTCGAGATCTTTGTACAGTATTTAAATGTCGAACTCTTAGGTATTGATTAATATCGAAACCTTTCATATAATATATCGAGATCCATATCGACTTATATATTGTAATATTTGAATCTCGAAGTCCTTAGGGATTAGTTAATATCGGACCCTTATATAATGTGTCGAGATCTTGGGTAGGTTTAAATATCGAATTTTCCTATGTATGATATCGAGATCCATTTTTTAAGTCATGTCGAGATTTATGTTATATCGAGGTATATTTTAATTCATGCCGAGAATTATATCAATAATATTTCTCAGTTTAGGTTAAGTTCTAAATTTTAGGGTTTTGAAATTCATAAAAATCAAAACTAGGGTTTTCAAATTAAGCCAATTCCGTGAAATAATAATTAGACTAACAAACCCTAATTTTATATGTTTGTATACTTAGGGTTCGAAGGTTAGCGACATACCGTACGATAAATTTAATAGCTAAGGATACCAGGTAAGTGGAAGTCCCAACTACAACACATAATTATATGTGCATGAAATTATGTGTTATATGTTTATGTGAATTTATGTGAATTCCTACGTGAATTATTTGCGTTACATGACACGCATGATTTAATTACATAATATTATGGCATGACATGCATATTCACGACATGATCATATGCACGCACATTTAGTACAAAAGGCATGATATGAGAGCGAGCATAATATACGATCGCCTGAGAGCGATAAAGATTCGCCGATATGGGCGTCTGATGTCGACTCACAGTTGAGTCACGGCTCTTCTATGCTACCATGGTGACGTCGTATGGCGCTACCTTCAAGACATGACATGTACAAGGCAAGACATGATTTTAGGGCTAATGCCCTCATGGCGGGTCGTGAAACCTGAAGGATGCGAGCTGAGGGAGTACGCGACACCGAGGGTACCTCTGGTGTCGACTACCTCAGATTAGGCTACCAGTGTGAAGCGTCCGCGTGGCGTATGAAACCACCTTGGGATAGAAAAGGCGCCCTAGGGTTAGCCTCCCTTGAGTGGGTATTGCCACTTATATATTTTATCCCTTGTGGATTCGAGCTCCATGATGGTGCATAGCAAGATAGCCAAGGGCCCTATATGACAAGACAAGACAAGGAAAAATATGAGGTCTAAGGAGCATTGGCGCGGATGCCTTTGCGAGTTTAGGACACGTGCATGGCATGCATGGCTTTCACTTACTGAGCTTTATAAGCTCATTCCACGAATTTATGTGTTGTAGGTTCACGGGATCACGGTACGTGATCTTTACAAAGGCGAGGCTATTTTTGAAGCTTCCGGAGGACTTTTGAGGTGGCAGTGTGTACATGGATGCGACCTGAGTGGCGGGCCGATAGGTTATTTTGAACACGCATGCGCACTCTACCTTGTATTTATGTCCTAGGAATATTTTGTACTGTACAGGAGAATTTCCTTTATATAAAAGGAAACATTTTGTACGCATTTTTGTATATAGATTTCATTATTATCACATGCAGTCACATAAAATAGTAAAGAATGGGCGGTAGGAGTCAGGGGCGCCGCAGATGCCGGTGGCCGACGAGGTTGGCGAACGACAACGGCTGGGCTGGGGTGGGTGTTGGTGTTGCTGTTCGATCGTGTGTTTGTTGTGTGTATTAGGTGGTGTATGTGTATGTGTAATTAAATGAGCTTTGTGTGTTTTCTTTTATTTGTTGGGCTTAGTTTTTATGTTTGGATTTTTTCTTTTATTAGTTGGGTTTAGTTTTTATATGAGTTTTTTTATGGTCAAGTACCCGATCGGGTAAATCGGGTAGCAATATGCTACCCGATACCCAACCCGTGATACATGGTCGGGTATCGTGTTTAAACCCGATACCCAACTTCTAACAGAATTTTCTTCCGATGAGGGCAAAACCCGATCGGGTTGGTACCCGAAACCCGAATCCGAAAGCCCACGCCTACCATGAGGTATCAAAACTAAGACCTTATCACTTATAGTGAATGATATTCCGGAATGCTCCACGGGTCTCGATATTAGTAATTCAACCTTAACATTAGAGCAACATCAAATTATTGTACCTCGATTATACTTGTACAAGTCTTCACCGAGGTTGATTTCTATGAATGGCATAGGGCACTTGTGCTGATAACGTATTATGTATATGTTATAACTATTGTATTATGCTATTTAGGATTATATACATATAGATAGATAGGTAAACATTTCCTCTTCTTCAATACTTTTAATATGGTTTTATTGAACTCATACCATTTATTTATACAAAAAATATCTCAAATTACATCCACAAATAGGATATCACCTCAATCATTATCTATTAATAAGGTATAACATCCATAATTCTTAATAGTACTACTTTCATTTTGCGCAAACTCGATGCGTGTAATATCATGATATTACTTAATTGTTATTTATGAGTTCAAAATTGATTAACGAGTTAAACATCGGGGACCATTTTGGGTATTCTCACATTATGTCCATCGCCCTTGCTATAATAGTATATACTAGTATTTTTAGCACACCCTACGTGTGTGTAATTTGATTGATAGTGGGTCTCTTGTTTTAATAATAAATTTAACATTTATTTACAAAAAAAGTTGGCAATATACTAAAAATAGAATAATGCAGTTTTTATGAGTAGACGCAGTGCAGTATGCCGTTTTTCCAAAAAAGATTCTTAAATTGCGGTTTTTAACATTAATCGAAAAATGGAGTTTATATATACTAAATAGTAAATATATAATTAGCATAAAATAAAATTATATATAATTATACGAAATATTATTAATGCACTAGTAGCGCGGTTTGGTTCAGCGCGGGTTGTACCAAAAATCCACACTGAACCATTATTACGGTGCGGTTTAATACATAAAATTACACCGCGGTTTAGACGGTTAATTGTCATGTACGGTGTGGTTCGGTTGCGGTGCGATCGGTTTTTTAAAATCGTTGCATACCCCTAGAATCAACGACAACTTATATCAAATCTCTACGCTTTATAAAATAGAATAGATGATAATACGAAAGTAAAATTTTATTTTTTTTAACTATTATTGAATTGGGCTAAAGCCCAACGGAATGGGCTCTAATATGAAGCCCAATATGTATGAGCTCTAAATTGAGGCCCAATTCACTAACATTCAGCTTCCCAAATCACCATCTGCTTTGGCTTTCCGATCCCAAATCGCACACACACGCACACACACAGAGAGAGACAACGACGAAAGATGTTGCGACAGGGTTCACGACTGTTTGCTAGCCGGGCCTCCGCCGCATCGATGAGGTGGCGCCGACCTTTTTCCACCGATCTGCCTGCGGAGACTGTCGGAGATTCGAAGTTCATCGAGTCGTGGAGGAAAGTGGTTCCCAATTTGGAGCCACCGCAGACCCCTTCTTCTTACATGACTCCGCGCCCGCCGATACCATCCACCATACCTTCTAAGCTCACCGTCAATCTGGTGCTTCCGTATAATTCTCTCTTGTCAGCTAAGGAGGTACATTACATCTGTTGTTATTTGAACATTGTTGTGAGTGGTAGCTCTATCTTTTTTATTGTAAGGAGATATTCTCCTTCAGCTTTTAATTTGCCTTTTGTTGTGAAATTATGTGGTTTCCGGACTGATTTATGTTTTAGGTTTGAGATCTGTTTTTGTTTCTGGGATCGTGCCTCTTGTATGATTGCGGAGATTCTGTGTGCGGAATGTTTGACAAACTGAAATGCAGAACCACACATATTTGTAGTGTACTTTGGTAAGTTTGTATCTCGTGGCCTTGGAGATTCATCATGTCTGGTGTTTTTTTCAACAGGTTTTTTTATATCGGTTATGGTCTGAGTGCAGAAAATGGTATTGTATTCCATGTAGGTTTGAAATAGTTGTAGTGTATTCCATTGTTAAGCTTTATATGTGCCTACGCTCAACGCTGTTATTTGTGATGGTCCGTCCATTGAATGTATCGTCGGCTTTTACCTGTTTGATTGAAAGAAGCGGACCAAAAATCTTCCCATTAGCAACTAAACAACAAGAACGGGACATAACATAATTTTCTTAGGTTTTTGTTAATATATCATTATTTGTTACAGGTATTTTCTTCAGTAAATTTACTATTGAAAAGCTAAATGCCGGACTCTGAAATCATGGGTTGTGGAGCCGTAGGTAGTGAGATTGGAATTGATTACTTGGTCTCTTTGCTTGTCTGTGGCCAGTTATTTCCTGTTATATCATCATACATTGTTCCTCAGATGCTATTGTACTGCAAGTTTATGTTTATGATGACTGTTTTAGAGCTCGATCTCTCAGTTAATAATCTCCACTGCGGAGGGGGTTGACAGTGCATTTGGTTTATATTATGGTAGTACTCACTGAATCTCGAGCCTTGATACTACTTAAACAATAAGGAGTGGTTGGAGATTTCTTTCTCAAACATGAAACTTTACCCAAAGAATGCCAATTGCACTTGTTGAAACATGACAATTGGAGATGTTGAGTATAGGATTACTCTTTGCTATCCCTCATTCTCGACATGGGATTTTTATAAAGAAATTACCTTTTCGATTTCCGCATTTGCTCCAAAAAAATTTCCTTTCTCAGGTTGATATGGTTATAATCCCGGCAACCACTGGGCAGATGGGTGTTTTGCCTGGTCATGTAGCTACAATCGCAGAGCTAAAACCTGGGGTTTTATCCGTTCACGAAGGCAACGAAACGACCAAGTTTTTCCTCAGTGCGGGATTTGCCTTTGTCCATGCGAACTCAGTCGCAGATATCGTAGCTGTCGAAGCTACTCCTTTGGACCGTATCGATCCAAATCTTGTCCAGAAAGGTCTTGCTGAATTTCAGCAGAAACTAAACACAGCATCAACTGATGTTGAGAAAGCTGAAGCGCAGATTGGAATTGATGTCCACAGTGCCCTCAATGCTGCTTTAACTGGTTGAAAAAGGGGCTTTATTTAGTTCGAATAAGAGCCTTTCGATGCATTTTCTTCGTTTGATCTTTGTTATGCCTTTTGATACCCATTTGAAGAAACTTGTTTTTCAGCAGCACATTTTGTTCAGAGGAAGATGTGGAAATCCTGACGTGGAAGGATTTATCAAATAATTTGTTATGACATGGTTTGTCTTTGTTTTACAAGCTGTTTTGTCTTGAATATTATATTATGTGATGTTTTATATACCTATCCATCTAGGCTGAGTATAGAGTATAGACTCGAATTTTATAAATCGTTGCAGAAACTGTATTTTTGTTTCTTATTAAATATGTGTTCCAAACAAAATTATTAAAGCCATTTTCAGTCGTTCTGAAACTTTATTTACGAAATATTCCTTGAAATTGAACTTTTGAATGGATTCTTGAAGTGTATTCCATCAGGAAAGGTATGTATATAAACCGATATTACCTAGTCGACTGACCAAGTGGAAGGTTTGGATCGCATTTGTTGGGTTAGTTGGTAATTGGTATCACATGGTCATTACATCTCGTCTCGGATAAAAATAAATAAGAATGTTCAATAACTCCAGACTGGCTAACAGTGCTCTAAATCAACGTAAAAAGTTCTTCCATTTTCATTTTTTTCTTGAAATCCTAAGCATGTTAGAGCTAACATCTTATGCTAGAATTTGTAGTGTCTTAATAATTATTTAGGAGTATGTTGTCTCATTACTTTCCGAACATATTTCAAATGTATAATACCTACTGCTAGCAGGGCAGTTCATTAGATTAAAAAAAAATCGAGAAGGGTTAGGTTTACAAGTTAATTATATATTCTACTGCCCTATTAAATAAATCTGTATCTAATAAAAACTCACAATGGTGACCCTTTACCAATCAAAATATTGTGAATATAAACATTTAATAACAAACTCAAACAAAATTAAAATAATCAGCACGCCATATGCATTTTTATCGTCCTCGACGATTTCTCCCATATTTAATATTCATAAACAGGACTAGACTATTGACTATTCTATTCTCACTATTCGCCTATAAAACGAAGCAGCTGCACCCTACAAACTCTCATCCCAATTACTACAACATACAAACAGATATACTAATTTCTCTGCATAATATAATCCAACAATGGCGACGACAAAAACCGTCGAAGAATGGTTCAACAACTTCCACAACTTAAAAGAAACCAAAACAAAGATTCAGTTTTACTTCCAAGACATCCTCGGCGGCGAAAACCCGACAGTTTACAAGGTTGCCAAATCTCAGATCACAGCGAACTCACCAACAACGTTCGGTCAGATAAGCGTCGTCGACGATCTGTTGACCTTCGGGCCCGAGCCCGATTCGAAGGTCGTGGGCCGGGCCCAGGGAACCATAGGGTTTGCGGACTTGAACGACACGGCGATAAAGATGAGCATGAACGTACTCTTCACGGAGGGAGAATACAAAGGGAGTACGATCACTATAATGGGCCGAAACCCTATCTTTGACGATGAGCGTGAGCTGGCGATCGTCGGGGGAACGGGCGCTTTTCGAATGGCTCGTGGGGTCGTGGTGACGAGCACTCACTCGTTCGATCCCGTGGCTAATCACGGGATTTTGAAGTATACTTTGTACGTCGTTCACTATACGCGCGACGAATGAGTGTTTTTTTTTTTTTTTCTGATGGGTTGTGTTGTGGCTTGTGAAGATAAAAGATAGGGTTTCGCATGCTGTTGTTGTTCATGAATAAATGTTGTATGGTACATGCGTCATGTAAAATTAGGGCATCATATGTTCCCAAATGTTCCAATCTATGTTCCATTCACCAGATGCTGACACTTGTCAAGTCTCATGGCTCATTAATTTTCGTTTGTTTAATTTTTTAATCATCATTTGATTTGATTTATATGATAATATATGTAATCTATTAACTGTTTATCAAATTGATATACGTATTATTTTTTTATATTCATCAGGATCAATCTTTTTTATAAATTTGTAACGTGGAACGTGCGGTGTAAAACTAGGGTTGTGACTTTTTTTTTTATGTCCTGTAATAAATTGTTTTTTAAATTTCTTTAAAAAAAATCATGTTTCTTTTCATTATAAACAAACTAGTAATTACCCGTGCAATGCACGGTGTTTAATTTTATATAAGATTTTACATTTGTTTTTATAGTAATTTGTTTTAATTAAGCTAAGTACTTTAATAATTAAACTAATAATTTTTCATATAATATTTATTTGTTAATTATAATTATTATTGTGGGACACGTGTCAATCCCACATCAAAACTACATTTAAGGGGGTGTTTGTTTTGGGGTGATCTTCCAAAACATCAGCGTGATCCTCTCGTTTATCACTTATAACTGTGTTTGTTTAGTCTAGGAGATGAGTCATCACCGGAATGATAGATCACCTAGGTGATGAAAATGGGATGATATTTCATATTTCAGATCACCCCAAAAAACCTAGGTGATCCAACATCACGGTGATGAGGTGATCTATCTAACTTTTTAATGGACGAGAATACCCCTCATATTTTAAAATTATTACTTTATATGCCATTATAAATATAATTACATGATTAACATAATTAAATCTTAAAAAGATTTCAGTTATTTAAAAATATTAAAACTTATATTTAAAAAAAAGTACAAATATAAATAATGCTTATAAATTAAATGTGTATTTCAATATATTAATGATTATCACATAAAATATCACCTTAAAAAAATTTAACACATTATTTAAGTCATATGTATAGGGTCAACTATGACATTTATACAACGTCACCCTACACATCACAGTGATTAAACAAACAGAATACTTCAATATCACGTTGATCTGCAAAATGAAATATCACCTTAAAACAAACGCACTGGTGACATATCACCTTGATCCACATTCCGGTGATACCCACATCACCGTGATGTGCGTATCACCGTAATGTTGGATCACCTGAAACAAACACCCCCTAAATGTATATATAGGATTAGGACAAATTACGTATTGTTGAGCTGGTCAGTTCTTATTACGCGGGGCCTGTTAATTTATTGTATCTTATCCTCCAGTGATACAGTGGAACATCTCTATATAATTCGCCACAATTAAAATGGTTCCAAAGCTTTTTATGACAGTAGTACTAGAACAAACAACATATTTCTAGTCCAAAACAGCATAATTTTTTTGGTATGGTTAAGGTTAGAGGTGTGCAACCGTAATTGATTTCCTCACCTCAAAACAAATATCAGTTTGAAAAAGTATATTAATATTACCTTTCATAAAATGATGGTTTGGTCTATATATATCATCATCTCTCCCAAGAAAGTCTTTAATTCGTTTTTTATCTGTGCGTGAAATAAGAATTGACCAGTATGCAGTAAATGTAACTTTTCTAATTTTACAAATAATAATGGGATTATATCTTGCAAAGTGAACAAGTGAACAGACAACTCATATGATTAATAATCCAAAGATAATTATATCTTACAGTTTCCTATCTATGAAGGTAAGCCAGGCAGCGTTTACTTCATGGGATAAAGCAAGATATTACAATTTATCCAGATTTGCTCATGTTTAAGTTGCCAAGATAAAGCCTGAGACAAAAGCTTGCCCGTTGTTATAATCTCATGGGTCTTAGATAGGTTATCTCATGTGGTTGGGTAGGAGATAAATAATCCAACCCATAACTATAATTTATGAAATGACCAAAGTATCGCTGGAGCAAGACATCCCTAAATTTCGAGATTTGCACCGAACGTTTTGTTAAAATTCGCACGATGGCCAAAATTCAGCAACAAATCGAACGAGCACCGATGTTCGACACGAGGGACGAGCTCGATTAGGTAAGCCCTGACCAAGCATTTGAACAAAAACCACAAGTTTGTTGGTGTTCGAAAACGAGCTTAACCAATGAATCGGCCAAACGCTTAAAGCGTCCCACTCTGGATGTAAGCGTCCCAGAATTATTGAACTCCATAAAATATTTTTATTATTTTGGAGTTGCCCTTGGAATTCTCTGCTCTCCTATGGAGCAAGTGAATGTGTTGGAGATGATTCGCTGTTGGCTTTCGCTAAAGAAAGGGAGCTGAATTGTCTGATCAACGTAGGTTTAATGAAGACAATATAGTCTTTAACTGTGCGATTAATTATTCTAAGGAAAGTGGAGACTTTGAGTTGAATGGTGAAGATAGTGAGAGCTTGAGTAGCTTTATATCATTGGATGAGATTAGTTTAGGCAATATCAGTATGTCACTAATCCGCAATTGTTGTGTTATACCTCTTGTATCTTGCTTCTTTTTTTGTGGAATTTTTATCGAGGGCAATAGTGGAGTAAATAAAGGTGGATTTGAGATTAAAGACATATAGTGAATGACTCATCGTGGCCTTTGAATTCTGCCTCGATGGCATTGGAAGTTGTATTTAGTGTTTGTATTTGTTGAATAATCTCAATCCATTAAAAAAAATAGAAGACACAACATCCATAATTTAAGGAAGAAAACAAGGTAGACAAAAGATCATAAATCATGGAGAAGACAAGGATGAAAATCAAGTCATGTTTTGAGGAACAAAAGAAGAAAACATGCAAGACAAATGGCGTAAAACAAGCAAGGAAATAATAGGAGCTTTTGACCTTGAAAAACTTAGTACTACTTGTATGTTATTGCATTATAAATACGTGCATGACTCAATGTAATAAAAATGAGAAGAAAAAAAATAAAGAAAAGCAAGAATTGTTAATCTCCTCCCATCATTTCTCTTAATAGTGAGTAGATAAAAAATAAAAGGCATCAGAGAACTTCATTCGATTATTATACACTTGAGCAAAATTTAAGTGATCATCTCATCGCAAAACAATAAATTGGTATCAGAGCTAATGGCGACAATGGGAGCAACCGCTGGCCAAATGCCGATTCCGAAGCTCACCAAATTCAACTACGACAAGTGGAGCATTCAAATGAAGGTGTTGCTCTAGTCTCAAGATTCATGAGAGATAGTCGCGAACGGATACACCGAACCCGAAAATACAGACGAGTACACAACAGCCCAACTAAAGACGCTGAAGGAATCTCGCAAACAAGATAAGTTCGCACTTTATACCATCTACCAATCAGTAGATGAGGCCGGCTTCGAAAAAATAGCCGAGGCCAAAACATCGAAGGAGGCATGGGAGATGCTGGAAAAGGCATACAGAGGTGCCGATCGAGTAAAGCAAGTACGGTTGCAGACTCTTCGTGGCAAGTTCGAAATGACGAAAATGAAAGAGGGTGAAGGCGTGTCCGAGTATATAACGAGAGTGCAAACCATCGCGAACCAGCTGAAGAGAAACGGCGAGGCCCTAACTGATGCCCGAGTCGTCGAGAAAATCTTGCGATCTCTGACGAACGAATACGAGAACGTGGTATGTGCAATTGAAGAATCAAAAATCTCGAAGAAATGACTGTCGACGAACTCTCTGGCTCGCTCGAAGCTCACGAGCAGCGAAAGAAAAAGAAGAAGCAGGAGTCTTTAGACGAAGCCCTACAGACGAAATTGTCCATTTAATGACGACAATGCGTTCTTTACACACCACAGTCGAGGAAGAGGACGTGTAATACCCGTAAAATTTATTACGGGGTTTGATGTAATTTAGCAGAGTAAATCTTTAACTTAGAAATTTTGAAATATTAATCCAAATTTCGGAGAAAAATATAAATTATGTAAGTTTAAAAAGAAAATTGAATTAAATTAATTAATGGAAGATCTTGGTCCAAAAGCCCAATTCAACATTTACTTTTAAGCCAAAGCCCATTGCCACTTAGAGTTTTGTCCAACTCACCATTTTCATTTCTTCACGGGCAATCATGGCAAGAGGAGACCAAAGAAAAAAAGAAAAATTCAACTAAGACCAGCGCTTCCTAATCCCCATTTTCTACTGTTCTGGCGTAATCTGAGCTTGATTTAAGGTAAGCAATATGTAAGATAGTTGTAGAATTTCGGATTCGTTCTTGAGTTCATGTTTAATTTGAAGTGCAGTTCGCGCAGCCTCAGGTCAAAACGATTTTCACCTAGTTATTGTATTCAGATTCTATCGAAACTTAGTTTTTTTGAAAGCTAACTTCTTGGGATTTCCAGATCAGTTTGAATCGATCCGATCGGATTAGTTTTCTATTTTCTATGACTTTCTAAACAGACAGCACGAAAACAGAAATTATGTCTGTAATTGTTGTCTTAGATCCGTGCGCAGCTTTAGTTTTAAGCGAAGTTGACCAAGTTATTGTGCTCTGATCCATTTGAATCTTATTTCGTTTGAAAGCTAAGTTCTTAAGCTGTCCACAGCCATTTGAATAAGGTCGATCCAATATTTCTAGGATCGATTATGAGGCGTTGACTTTCTGATGCAAGTTCAGGATTTTCTGAAAACCGGATTTGTGCACAGCTTTTGTTTTCAGAACATTTGACCTAGTTATTGTGCTTTGATTCCTTTGAAATCTATTTCTTTTGAAAGCTAAGATCATCAAGTTTCTGCTGCTGAACAGAATTTTCGATTCATCTGTAACCGTACTTCTCTGTTTTCACCTCCTTAAACTGCTCCGATGATATTGAAGTTTATTTCGATTGAAATCTAATTCTCTCAGTTTCCTATAGCCGCTGGATTAATCTCAATCCGATGTTCCTAGCATTTTTAACGTAATTCAGAAGTTTCTGTCCCAAAAACCGAATTGCTGTATTTTCTTTGTGAATGAAGAACATGTTTCTAAATTTTCCGACAGGTGCAGCAACCTCAGGTGTAGAATATAAGCTTGAAAGCTACGGAGGGAAGGTAGGTGAAACTCACCTACGGCACGTAAACGTTATGTGAATTTTTTGTGATACTTATGTGAATCGGTGAATTACATGATTTGGTGAATTATGTGTATTAAATATTTTGCACATTATATATCTGTTATTTACACTGCACTTGCATATCATGAGCACGACATATTGATGTGAGGGGATGACCGTGTGAGACGGCGACACCTTACGGTGTCGATGTGTCGGGTTATATGTGACCGATTTCGGTCGTCGACTCGTAGTGGAGTCTGAGGATAGTACTAGTGCACCTGACAGTTGTATGATTGTCGAGGCCACTTTCGTATGAGATATGAGAGGGTCTGGTTGGCGGAAGTAGCGACCTGGTAGAGATAGCTCAGGGAGATCGCTACCAGCGTAGGCATCGCCGGGGCAGGTTGACATCTCGAGGGAGAGCCGGGGGCTGCCCGAGAACCGATCTCCTGACTCCTTCCTTAAGTGGGTTGCGCGAGGTGCCTAGTCTATACCTGTCGGCCCAGTCGTTGAGGTGAGACCTGTGGTTGACACGAGTTCTAGGTTGAGATGAGGTCCAATGATATGACGAAGGTCCAATGATAGGACGAGCGTGTATTACATGGTGAGGTGAGTACACTTTCATATGAGATATGAAAGTGTTGTATTGGGGTTGAGTCAGGGTTGAGTGCACGTTGCATGTCATGCATATTTTCACCTACTGGACAAAGAGCTCAGTTTACGTGTTGTAGGTACATCCAAGTCCGACGAATTTGTCGTGGCTGAGGCGGGCTGTGGCGGTGACTCCAGGGACTTTTGAGGGCAGGACGGTACATGGATGCGACCTGTGGAGCAATGTTAGGATTTTTAATATTTTGATATTTTAGAGCTACGGCTTATGTAACTATACAACTATGTTGACGATGTTTATTTCAATATGTTTTATTCTAGAAAAAGTTTTTATTAGACGGGTCTTCCGCGACTTACGTTGCGAAAATCCGCCAAGCTATTTATTAGAAAATGAGGGTCGTTGTGTAGTTGGTTCAGAGCTTAGGATTTAGATTCTGAAGACTGTCCATGTACTGCCGCTCAAAAGCCTGGAGGATCAGCCCTTGCCTGTAAGTTTTAAAGTTTGACGTGATTGGATGGTGAGAATAATATGCCTATTTGCGTGACCATTTGTAAATAATAGGTATAAACGATATGAGTGATACGACTAGGCTGAAAACGAGCCGAGCTGCTCGGCAGCTCGGTCAAAGCTCGGCTCGAGCTCGGTCAATGTCGAGCTCGAGCCGAGCTCGAGCCTCAACACTTCACAATCGAGCCGAGCTCGAGCTTTTTGTATGTGGGCTCGATAGCTCGTTGAGCTTATCGAGCCCAATTTTTTATATTTTTTTAATATATATATTATTATTATTATTATTATAATTAAATATAATATATTATATATTTTTTTTGACGAACCGAGCTTTTCGAGCCGAGCTCGAGCAGCTCGATGGTTTATCGAGCCGAGCTCGAGCCTCGAATTTTCGAGCTCGAGCCCAATTACACATAATCGAGCCGAGCTCGAGCCGGGCCATGCTCGGGCTCGGCTCGGCTCGTTTTCAGCCCTAGATACGACTGTTGGGTGCTTAAAATGATTTATATGATTATGATACATGGTTAAGGTGAAAACTATGTGAAGTTTTCGTGCCTTATGTGGTTTTTATATGTGTGATCTTTATATATGTTTAAGGCGAATTTCTATGATGTTTCGTGATACTAGATGTTAGGACTAAAATTCCAGATTGTGATAGTTGTGTTAGGTGCACATTGGCAATTATGAAAGTAGTTTTTCGGTATTAGAACTAGTGTGAAACATGTAAAGGTGGGAAGTGTGGTAGGAATAGGAATAAGTATGCCTGGAGTGCGCAGCGGAAGCGTGGTGGGAATAAATTCTACCTCGTTAGAGAGAGACGAAAATTCAATCGCATAACCAAATACGAGGTTTGCGAAACAAAAATTTCCGAACCTCCTTGTGAGTATAGGAAGAGTACAAACCCCGAGTTATTCGAGCCGGCAAATTTCGGGGGCGAAATTCCTTTTAAGGGGGGAGACTGTAATACCCGTAAAATTTAATACGGGGTTTGATTTAATTTAGCAGAGTAAATCTTTAACTTAGAAATTTCGAAATATTAATCTAAAATTTTCGGCGAAAAATATAAATTATGTAAGTTTAAAAAGGAAATTGAATTATATTAATTAATGGAAGTAAATTAAAGATCTTGGTCCAAAAGCCCAATTCAACATTTACTTTTAAGCTAAAGCCCATTGCCACTTAGAGTTTTGTCATTCATACTCACCATTTTCATTTCTTCACGGGCAATCATGGCAAGAGGAGAGCAAAGAAAAGAAGAAAAATTCAACTAAGACCAGCGCTTCCTAATCTCCATTTTCTACTGTTCTGGCGTAATCTGAGCTTGATTTAAGGTAAGCAATATGTAAGATAGTTGTAGAATTTCGGATTCGTTCTCGAGTTCATGTTTAATTTGAAGTGCAGTTCGCGCAGCGTCAGGTCAAAACGATTTTCACCTAGTTATTGTATTTAGATTCTGTCGAAACTTAGTTCTTTTGAAAGCTAACTTCTTGGGATTTCCAGATCAGTTTGAATGGATCCGATCGGATCAGTTTTCTATTTTCTATGAATTTCTAAAGTGACAGCACGAAAACAGAAATTCTGTCTGTAATTGCTGTTTTAGATCCGTGCGCAGCTTTAGTTTTAAACAAAGTTGACGAAGTTATTGTGCTCCGATCCATTTGAATCTTATTTTGTTTGAAAGCTAAGTTCTTAAGCTTTCCACAGCCATTTGAATCAGGTCGATCCGATATTTCTAGGATCGATTATGAGGCGTTGACTTTCTGATGCAAGTTCAGGATTTTCTGAAAATCGGATCTGTGCGCAGCTTTTGTTTTCACAACATTTGACCTAGTTATTATGCTTTGATTCCTTTGAAATCTATTTCTTTTGAAAGCTAAGATCATCAGGTTTCCATAGCCACTTGAATAAGATCGATCGGATGTCCGTGCGTTTTGTTACGAATTTTTAAAGTTTCTGCTGCTGAACAGAATTTTGATTCATCTGACCCGTACTTCTCTGTTTTCACCTTCTTAAACTGCTCCAACGATATTGAAATCTAAGTCTCTCAGTTTCCTAAAGCCGCTGGATTCATCTCAATCCGATGTTCCTAGCATTTTTAACGTAATTTAGAAGTTTCTGTCGCAAAAACCAAATTCCTATATTTTCTTTGTGAATGAAGAACATGTTTCGAAATTTTCCGACAGATGGAGCAACCTCAGGTGTAGAATATAAGCTTGAAAGCTACGGAGCGAAGGTAGGTGAAACTCACCTACGGCACGTAAACGTTATGTGAATTTTATGTGATAGTTATGTGAATCGGTGAATTACATGATTTGGTGACTTACGTGTTTTACGTGTATTAAATATTTTGCACATTATATATCTGTTATTTACACTGCACTTGCATATCATGAGCACGACATATTGATGTGAGGGGACGACCGTGTGAGACGGTGACACCTTACGGTGTCGATGTGTCGGGTTATACGTGACCGATTTCGGTCGTCGACTCGTAGTGGAGTCTGAGGATAATACTAGTGCACCTGGCAGTTGTATGATTGTCGAGGCCACTTTCGTATGAGATATGAGAGGGTCTGGTTGGCGAAAGTAGCGACCTGGTAGAGATAGCTCAGGGAGATCGCTACCAGCGTAGGCATCGCCGGGCAGGTAGACGTCTCAATGGAGAGCCAAGGGCTGCCCGAGAACCGATCTCCTGACTCCTTCCTTAAGTGGGTTGCGCGAAGTGCCTAGTCTATACCTCTCGGCCTAGTGGTTGACGTGAGACCTGTGGTTGACATGAGTTCTAGGTTGAGATGAGGTCCAATGATAGGACGAGCGTGCATTACATGGTGAGGTGAGAACACTTTCATATGAGATATGAAAGTGTTGTATTGGGGTTGAGTCAGGGTTGAGTGCACGTTGCATGTCATGCATATTTTCACCTACTGGACAAGGAGTTCAGTTTACGTGTTGTAGGTACATCCGAGTCCGATGACTTTGTCGCGGCTGAGGCGGGCTGTGGCGGTGACTCTAGGGACTTTTGAGGGCCGGGCGGTACATGTATGCGACTGTGGAGCAATGTTAGGATTTTTAATATTTTGATATTTTAGAGCTACGGCTTATGTAAATATACGACTGTGTAGACGATGTTTATTTTAATATGTTTTATTTTAGAAAAAGTTTTTATTAGACGCGTCTTCCGCGACTTACGTTGCGAAAGTCCGCCAAACTGTTTATTAGAAAATGAGGGTCGTTACAACGTGGCCAATGAGGACATAGTTTCGGTCAAAGCACAGGCCGAGGACAAGGCTACAATCACGAAAAAGGACAAAACAACAACCAAAATTGGAGAGGATGAGGTCGAGCGCGTGGACGTGGCGGCCGCTCAAATCGACCGAGCGTTGAATGCTACAATTGCGGAAAAGTTCGGGCACTTTGCAAAGGATTGTTGGTCCAACAAGAAGGTGGAAGAAAATGCAAACCTGGTAGCACAAGAAGATCCAAAAGACGATGGCGTTCTCTTAATGGCGCTTGAGGATAAAAATCCAAGCAGCGACATGTTGTGGTATCTCGACACCGGCGTTAGCAATCACATGAGCGGGCACAAACATCCCTTCACTGATTTAAAGAAAATCGATGACGGACATGTTTCTTTTGGCGACGCATCAAAAATCAAAGTCAAAGACCGTGGAAAAATATGTTTCTCCCAAAACGACGGCAAACAGGGATCTTTCGAGGACGTTTATTTCGTACCAGATTTGAAGACGAACATATTAAGCATGGGGCAGTTGCTTGAAAAAGGATGTTCGGTGTTCATGAAGGACCGTTCGCTACAACTAAACAATAAAGATGGCAAATTGATCGCACGGGTCAAGATGGTAATAAACCGAATGTTCAAACTCAACCTGAAGACGATACAAGAAAAATGTCTGCAAGTTGACTTGGCGGACAAAGATCCATTTGTGGCATATGCGTTTTGGGTATTTACACTACCGAGGACTGAAGGAGCTCTCCAAGAAAGGCCTGGTGCACGGAATGCCGATGATAGAGGGAGGAAAGAAGCTTTGCGAAAGTTGCGTGATTGGCAAACAGGCGCGGACGTCGTTTCAGAAGCACGTAGGATTTCGAGCAAGCAAACCGCAAGAGCTTATACACACCGATATATGCGGACCTATCACGCCAGCATCATTTAGCAAAAAAAGATACTTCATCACGTTCATCGACGATTACTCGCAGAAAACTTGGGTGTATTTCTTGAAGAAAAACTCTGAGGCACTGGAAACATTTAAAAAATTCAAGACTATGGTTGAAAAGGCGACATGGTCAAGCATCAAGGCGCTCCGTTCAGACCGAGGTGGAGAATACATGTCGAGTGCTTTCGTAGTTTTTTGCGAGGAACAAGACGTCAGGAGATTCCTCATCGCACCGTATTCGCCTCAACAAAACGGCGTGGCGGAGAGGAAAAATTGAACCATACTTGACATGGTTCGCTCAATATTGAAAGGCAAGGTAATGTCAAAGGAGTTTTGGGCCGAGGCGGTACATGTCCCGTGTATATTCAAAACCGACGTCCACACCAAAGCCTCGAGAATCGAACACCACAAGAAGCATGGAGTGGCCAGAAACCGACCGTAGCGCACTTCAAAATTTTTGGAAGCGTGGCATATGCACATGTGCCTGACCAGAAAAGAACCAAGCTGGACGACAAAAGTAGAAAGCTTATTTTTATTGGGTACGATGAGATGACGAAGGCGTACCGGCCGTAAGAGACAAGAGATGGAAAATGGCGATGGACGAGGAGATCAAGGTGATCGAAAAAAATGACACTTGGGAGCTGGTGGAATTGCCACATGGGCATAAACCCATAGGAGTAAAATGGGTTTATAAAAGGAAAATCAACGCTCAAGGTAAAATCGAACGTTACAAGGCAAGATTGGTGGCGAAAGGCTACAGACAACGAGCAGGAATCGACTACGATGAAGTTTTTGCTCCTATTGCAAGAATGGAAATATTCCGCTGGCTCTTTGCCCAAGCTGCGCAACTTAGTTGGCCAATCTTCAAATGGACGTAAAGTCCGCTTTTCTAAACGGCAAACTTGAGGAGGAAGTCTACGTGGAGCAGCCTCTGGGATATTCAAAATTGGGAGAAGAAGGCAAAGTGTTAAAATTAAAGAAAGCGCTTTACGGGCTGAAGCAAGCGCCGCGAGCTTGGAACACTCGGATCGATGGGTACTTCAAAAGGAACAAATTCGAGAAATGTCCGTTCGAGCATGCGTTATATGTCAAAAGAGAAGGAGGTGAAATGATCATCATCGCTCTCTATGTCGATGATCTTATTTTCATGGGGAGCAGCGAGAAAGTAATCAACAACTTCAAAAAGGCGATGACGAAGGAGTTCGAGATGACGGACTTGGGACTAATGAAATATTTTCTTGGTCTCGAAGTCGAGCAAAGAAGTACGGGAATATTCGTGTCACAAGAAGCGTATGCGAAGGACATATTAAAGAAAAATAAAAGCAAGCCGGTAGCTGCACCGATGGAACTTGGAATAAAGCTATCCAAGTTTGAGGGAGGACAAGGAGTAAACGCAACCGAATATCGTAGTCTTGTGGGAAGTCTGCGATATTTAACTTGCACGAGACCCGGCATCGCTTATAGCGTTGGAGTCGTTAGCCGCTATATGAAATACCCAAGGCAGTCACATCCAAAGGCGATCAAGAGAATTCTTCGATACATTCGAGGAACACAATCATTAGGTCTATTTTATTCAAAGGCGAGCGACGGCAAACTAATTGTATATTCGGACGGTGATTGGTGTGGAGATATCGATGATCGAAGAAGCACAGGCGGATATGTATTTTATCTAGGAAACACAGCGTTCACGTGGCTATCGAAGAAGCAACCGATCGTGACTCTATCAACCTGTGAAGTGGAGTATGTGGTAGCTTCGTGGTGTGTCTGTCACGCAATATGGCTGAGAAATTTACTGCTCGAGTTGAATCTTCAACAAGTCGAGCCAACCAAAATTCGAGTAGATAATAAGTCCACAATCGAGTTGGCGAAAAATCTAGTTCATCGTGAGAGGAGCAAACACATTGATGCTCGGTTCCATTTTATTAGAGAGCATGTAAAAAATGGAGAAGTGAAGATGGTGCACGTAGCAAGTCTGGATCAGGTTGCATATATTTTCACGAAGCCGTTACCAACAAGTACGTTAGAGAATTTGACGCAGATGCTTGGAATGGAAGACCGAAGGCATTGAGATTAAGGGAGGAATTTATTGAATAATCTCAATACATAAAAAAAAAAAAAAGAAGGCCCAACATCCACAATTTAGGGAAGAAAACAAGGTAGACAAAAGACCATAAATCATGGAGAAGACAAGGATGAAACTCAAGCCATGTTTTGAGGAACTAAAGAAGAAAACATGCAAGACAAATGGAGTAAAGCAAGCAAGGAAATAATAGGAGCTTTTGACCTTGAAAAACTTAGTACTACTTCTATGTTATTGCATTATAAATACGTGCATGACTCAATGTAATAAAAATGAGAAGAAAAAAATAAAGAAAAGCAAGAATTGTTAATCTCCTCCCATCATTTCTCTTAATAGTGAAGTAGATAAAAAATAAAAGGCATCAGAGAGCTTCATTCGATTATTATACACTTGAGCAAAATTTAAGTGATCATCTCATCGCAAAACAATAGTATTTGCTTCTTATTCGTGGAATGATTCTTACAGCCTAGTATTGTCGGAAGTGTGAGCATTATCGGAATTTGTACTTAGCAACACACCTGAAGAAGCTACTATCAATCTCATACAGGTTTGGACCTGTCTTTTGTTAACCTATGCGATCGCTTGGTGACCAACAATGATTTCGCTGTCTTTACTTTTGCGAATTGTGCCTAGTAATATTGTTTGTAGTATGATTAACTACATTTTGATATTATTTTTGAACATAATTAGCGTATCTTCTTGGTTGATATTCACTTTAAAATTACTAGGTTTTGTTGTTATTTCGCGCCGTGGGGCAGGAATACTGTACGAAAAAGTTACGGAGGCTGTCGAATTTCAGAGACGAAACCCTAATCCATGGAGGCAACATTGCTAAAAAAATATGCATTATGTTTCTTGATATTCTCTGGTGAATGGGTAAATTTGGAAATGTGTTGGCATTTACGCATTGGATGAGTTGAGAATAATGAAGTATGTTTGAGGATAATTAAGTATGTTATTGAGTTGAGTCGTCTGTTCTAACAAATCAAGAGCTTAGTCGAACCAAGCATGAGCTTGCAGCTAATGATCATCATTCGCTGAAGCAGAGGAACACAGGGATAGAAGAATCGTTTCAAGTTGAAAGAAGCGCATTTTCTAATGCTAAGAGTATTACTTATAGAGATGTTGCTGGCGCCGACGTTTTTACCAATGGGCCTGAGATAATCGTTCCAACGGCTTTTAGCGGGAAATTTGAAATATAAAGGCTTGCTGCCTTTTATGTCTTAATTATCACTTTCAAGTTCTTTGAGCTGTTCTTTTGAGTATTGATGTACTCTGTAATTCTTGATTGAGTTGATAAGTGAAGAATTCAACCCGTGGATGTAGTCACTCAATTTGTCAGTTTATCAATGAGATTTTGATAAGTTTTGTTTTACTAAGCATTCAATCAAACACCATGGCTGCGATTTCAACATCTGTTCCGCCTTCAAATTCTGTTGTCTTGATCAACGACCCTTATTTCTTGAACAACAACAATACGTCGGGTCAATTGCTCGCCCATTAACGATTGGATGGAGATAATTACGCTACCTGGAGCCGTGCAATGATGATCGCTCTAATAGGTAGGAATAAAGAGGGGTTTGTTAATGGTGACCTCAAGATTCCAGCTGAAGATCCTCAAGATCAGACCGCAACTCAGAACCAATTGAGTGCTTGGAAAAGAAACAATAGTGTGGTGATTTCGTGGATCATCAATTTGGTTTCTAAAGAGATATCAGCAAGTATATTATACTCTTCATCGGCCAGAGAGGTATGGCTTGACTTGCAGGAGAGTTCGGCCAGACAAATAGGCCGAGAATATTCCAGTTAAAAAGAGAATTGATCAATTTAGCTCAAGGGTCAAACAGCTTATCTGTTTACTACACCAGACTCAAAACTCTGTGGGATGAGTTGGAAAATTATAGACCACCTTGTAAATGTACCTGTGGAGGCATCAATAAAGTCAAGGACTATCTCAATGAGGAGTACGTCTTGACCTTCCTCATGAGACTAAGTGACACTTTTTCACAAACTAGGGGGCAGATCCTGCTTATGGACCCACTACCCTCAATTAATAAGGTGTTCTCGCTGTTAATTCAGGAAGAGAAGCAGAGATCAGTGGGCACTGGAGTTTCAAAGAGTTCTGAGGATCAGCTTAGCAGCATGGCTATGTTGACTGCCAAGCCAAATCAAGAACAAGGAAGGAAGAACACCTATAACCAAAGGAAGGACACTGTCAGACCACTATGTACCCATTGCCAGAAGAGAGGACATACCATAGATACCTGTTATCAGGTTCATGGTTTTCCACCAGGATTCAGACAGGGACCAAGGTTCAAGGGAAACAGGATCAATCAAGTGATGTCTGACAAAGTTGGTAGGCAGGGGCAACATGCTCACCAAGCACAGGGAACTACCTCTGATGATGCCCTGGTTCAACTCAAACCAGTGTTTAAAAAAGCGTGATGACGCGCGCGATAAGGCGCGTTTAAGCGTAAATCTGATAGAAAACGCGACATTCGCGTAATAAAAAAAGCATTACCGTCACTTTATATTGCGACCAGAGGCAGAGAAGATGTTATTGTGTTTGACGTGGCAAAGTACTATGATTTGACTATTTTTATTTTAGTTTTATAATTTATTTCTAACTTCTTAACTTCCACCCAAAAAATAAAAATTGATTAATTAATGTAATCTATAGATAAACATAAATAAATTTATCTAATTTATTCATTGTTTAACAACGGCCAAAATGACATGCATATCTTATATTTTTATATTCATAGTAATTATTTTTTAAATATTACATTTTTTTAGCTTTGGATTCCTTAAAATATTAATTATTCAATATTTTTAGTGTTGCATGAGAGTAAAATTAAATTTAAAAATATATTAAATATGATGTATATGAATTTTTTGTTAATATATTTTATGTATGTTTTTATTGTTTGGAATATTTACTATATTATTGAACCCAAAGCTAAATAATGTACTTCTGATCAATAATTTATTATAAATTATGTATCTTAGGGCTCGTTTGATATCAGTGTTTAGGGATTACAAGGTATAAGTTATTTGTGTATAGCTATACAAGGATTTTGTTGATGTTGTGTTTTAACATGTTTGATATGTGTGTATTAATTATTTGTGTAATGATATAAATTGTGTTTGATAGATGCGTTTGAGATGTGTATAGGTGTGTATGGGTTAGTGATACACACCCCATAACCACCTTAGAGGTGGGTATGGATATATACAAGGCCTATAACTAAAAACTTTGTAATAGACGTGTATAGGCATACAAGGCATGTATAGCTATACACAGATATCAAACATGACATAACTTATTCATACATATGCTATACACACCCATACACACTCATACACACGTATCAAACGAGCCCTTAACGTAATAAGTAGCTTGTCCGAAATACTCCCGCAATACGCTACGCTATTTACGCTAGGCGCTATCTCAACTAAAACGCGATGTGTTTCGCTATGCACATTTTAAAACACTGACTCAAACTCACATCCTTTCAACTACAGAGCCTAAAACACCTGATCAACCAGCCTGCTAATCAGTCAGCCACTGCCAATGTGGACATGTCCCAACAGGTGGAGAGGAATTCAGGTATTTGTTCAGTCCAGAAGGGTTCAAGTATCTGTTTAGTTCACAATTTACCTAGTCTGACTAGTCATGGGGTGTGGTTAGTAGACTCGGGGACTACAAGGCATGTTTGTGGTAATGTGGATCTCTTGACTGACATTCATCAAATACAACACTCCAATGTCATTCTGCCTAGTAGAACTATCATGAGGGTTAATAGAGCACGGACATTAGTAATTAACAGCTTTATCACATTGACAGATGTTTTATTAGTGCCTCAATTTCATTTTAATCTTATCTCTGTCAGCTGCCTAACCAACAAGAATGGTTTTAGTTTTTACTTTGGAACTAATGGACTTGTGGTGCAGGATCATTTGCAGCAAACAATTGGCAGGGGTGATGAAGTAGCAGGGTTATATGTAATTCAGAGTGTACCTGCTATGAAGTCTACCTTTAGAAATAAGCCTATCTTTCTGAATAAGTTGTCTACTACATTATGGAACAATAGGTTAGGTCACCCTTCTGATAGGGTATTAGAGATTCTTGGAAGTTCCATGAGTATTGCTACCAGTCATGAGAATAATTTCTGCAAAATTTGCCCTCTTGCAAAACAGAAGAGAACCCCATTTCCAAGTAATAATAAAACAGTATGTTCCTCATTTGATTTAGTTCATTGTGATACCTGGGGTCCATTCCATGTGCCATCTTATCTAGGACATAGATATTTTGTTACCATTGTTGATGACCACTCCATGTTTACCTGGCTTTTTATGATAAAAAAACAAATCAGAGGTGAACTCAGTTTTGACCTGTTTTCTAAATCTAGTCGAAACTCAATTTTCTTGTAAGGTAAAGACTATAAGGTCAGACAATGCAAAGGAGTTCAATCTCACTGATTTGTTTAAGAAAAAGGGAGTAATTCATCATTTGTCACGTGTTCAAACACCCGAACAGAACTCAATTGTTGAAAGAAAGCATCAACACCTCTTGAATGTTGCTAGATCATTATTTTTTCAATCTGGTTTACCAATCATATACTGGTCCGAATGTGTTTTAACTGCAGCATTTCTCATCAATAGGACTCCCTCGGTTAATTTAGACAATTTGTCCCCATATGAGATATTGTTTCATAAAACTGTTAACTATAACTAGTTTCGAGTTTTTGGTTCCTTGTGTTTCTGCTCTACACTTGCAGCTAATAGGAAGAAGTTTGATCCTAGAGCAAGGGAGTGTGTGTTCATTGGCTACCCCAATGGTGTAAAGGGCTACAAAGTTATGGAAATCAGAACCAAGAAATCTTTGTCTCAAGGGACATTAAGTTTAAGGAGGATGAGTTCCCATTCATAGGTAGGGGATCTGTTCCTATCTCAAAGATCCCTTCTCACTTTGGTTCTGCCAACGCCATTTGATGCCGGACACGAAGTTCAGGACGAGGCTATGAGCACTCAGCACTGTCCCCCTAATAATCCTGGTGAACCTAAACATGCAGAACAGGATAACTGCTCAGTTCATGCAGGGGAACCTGCTCCCACTAGGCCAGACAGCAGTTATTCTGCCATTTACGTTCATCATCGGAGGAAGTCAGCATGAATGTCAAGGCAACCTACCTACTTAAAAGACTACCACTGCAATAGGGTAGTTGGGAGCAAGATCACCTACCCTCTGACCAAGTTTCTGTCTTATCACAAATTCACTCCACAATATCAGGCATTTATTTCAAGTGTTGCACTGGCAAGGGAACCCAAAAACTATACTCAGGCATCTACATCCAAGGATTGGCTCAATAGGGTAGTTGGGAGCAAGATCACCTACCCTCTGACCAAGTTTCTGTCTTATCACAAATTCACTCCACAATATCAGACACTTATTTCAAGTGTTGCACTGGGAAGGGAACCCAAAAACTATACTCAGGCATCTACATCCAAGGATTGGCTCAAGGCCATGGAAGAAGAATTCAGGGCCCTTGAAGAAAATGGCACCTGGATAGTTGTTGAACTTCCTAAGGGTAGCAGGCCAATTGGGAGTCGTTGGGTGTACAACCTCAAGGTTAACTCTGATGGCAGGGTGGAGAATATAAGGCACGGTTGGTAGCAAAAGGTTTTGATAAGAGAGAAGGTGTGGACTACATTGACACCTTCGCTCCAGTGGCAAAGCCCAACACAATAAAGATTGTTCTAACATTGGCAGCTAAGCTCGAGTGGCACTTGGAGCAGATGGATGTAAACAATGCCTTTTTGAATGGAGATTTGGCCGAGGAGGTTTACATGGAGCTCCCTGATGGTTTCCATAAGAATTATGACAGGACAGGACCAAGGAAAATGGTGTGCAAGATGCATAAATCTATTTATGGCTTGAAGCAATCCTCTCGGCAGTGGAACAGAAAATTTTCTGAAGCTGTGATGGAATTTGGCTTTGTGCAAACACAGCCTGATCACACCCTATTCACAAAAGGAGAGGGAGATCACCTGGTTATTCTCTTGGTCTATGTGGATGATATCACCCTGGCAAGTCCCTCAATTGCCATGATTCAGCAGACTAAGACATTTCTGAGCTCCTGTTTTAAAATAAAGGACCTAGGCAGTCTGAAGTTCTTCCTTGGTATTGAAGTTGTAAGGAGCCAGAAGGGAATCTGCCTTAGCCAAAGACAATATGCGCTTCAGCTTTTAGAAGACACGGGCTATCTTGAAGTCAGGCCCTTAACCACCCCTATGAACCTGAGTAATAAACTTACTGGGACTGATGGAGATCTCCTCACTGACCCTTTTAAGTACAGAAGGCTGGTGGGAAGGCTTCTTTACTTGACCGTTCACCAGACCTGACATTGCATTTTCAGTATATAAACTAAGCCAATTCATGTCAGCTCCGAGGACAACACATCTCATGGCAGCTCACCATTTACTTAGGTACATTAAAGCAACACCTGGCCAGGGGATTATCATGACTTCCAACTCGAAGCTGCAGCTTAAAGCTTTTTCTGATGCTGACTGGGCAGCTTGTAAGGATACTAGGAAGTCGATTACTGGTCATTGTACCTTTCTTGGAGACTCTATTGTAACTTGGAAGGTGAAAAAGCAAGCCACAGTTTTCAGATCTTCGATAGAAGCTGAATACAGGGCGTTGGGATCAGTGGTTTCAGAGGTCCTTTGGATCAGACAGTTATTGCAGGAACTCGGACTAGACACTGGGCAGATACCAGTTGTATATTGTGACAATAAGTCTGCTTTGAAACTGGCCTCAAATCCTAAGTTTCACGAGCGCTCCAAGCACATAGAAATCGACTGCCATTTCATCAGGCATCATGTTTCACTCGGCTCTATCAAATGATTACCTGTGAGATCAGACTGTCAATTGGCTGATGTCCTAACTAAGCCTCTTTCTAGTCCCATGTTGCAAAAGCCGCTAGTCAAGATGTCAGTTACAAATTCATATCTTCCATCTTGCGGGGGGTTAACAAATCAAGAGCTTAATTGGACCAAGCATGAGCTTGCAGCTAATGATCATCATTCACTGAAGCAGCGGAACACAGGGATAGAAGAATCGTTTCAAGTTGTAAGAAGCGCATTTTCTAATGCTAAGAGTATTACTTAGAGATGCTGCTGGCGCCAACGTTTTTACCAATGGGCCTGAGATAATCGTTCCAACGGCTTTTAGCGGGAATTTTGAAATATAAAGGCTTGATGCCTTTTACGTGTTAATTATCACTTTCAAGTTCTTTGAGCTGTTCTTTTGAGTATTGATGTTCTCTGTAATTCTTGGTTGAGTTGATAAGTGAAGAATTCAACCCGTGGATGTAGGATATTTTATGATCCGAACCACATAAATTGTCTTGCACTCAAACACACAAATTTTCGTTTTGTTATGTTCTTCATGTTATATTGGGTTGGGTATTTGCGGTTGACGTTGAAGTTTTTAAGTTTTCTTAATGCAAAAATGTCGTTACTTTGAACATTATAGAAGGGGTAAACTTGTCAAATTACATGTATGAAATGAAATAGCAATTAATTATTCTTTATAAGTGAACAGATTTTTCTCTGTCTAAAAACAAACTAAACAACATTGTATAAGATTGGACAAGATTATTATCCTACTTTTTAACAAGGGCTTTTTTGTCTCTCAGTTTCTCATACCACAAACTAAACAGGCAAGATAAGGTTATTATTATTCAATTTAATCTTGTTTAGTTGACAATATGCATTTTCTTGTAAGCCTGCTATAAATAAAAGGCTCGGCACAACAATATGAAGAATCCGAGATAAATACTTTTACATGACTAAAACACCCTCATTCCTCCAAATTCTAAAATCGTTGTTATTCATATGATTTATATGATAAAATTAAATAAACAAAACTAATGTATTCCTTGTTTTATGAAGATCAAAATGATATGGATATATTATATTTTTTATGTCATAAAAATAGATATGTTTGTAAACTACGTATTATGCTAATAAGGTCACTTTCGTAATTTAAATAATGCAATTGTTTATTACGTTGGAAACTTAACAAGATAATAATAAATACATTTTTTTTTGTCAAAGTTATAAATAAATCCTAGACAGAAAACATAATAATCTTTATGATAAAATTATTTATCATTTTCGAACAACTAAACGTATCCATACTGCTCTAGGAATTCGTTAAGGCTAGAATGTCAAAACGAGCTGGCGGGGCGGACCGCCGTTTGGCGGGCCTAGAAAATGAAAGCCGACCCGTCGACGACCGGCAAGCCTAGTGGGCTTAGCCCGCCCGCCTAGAATTTCTTTAAACATCGTGGGCTTTGTATTATGTGATGTACAAGTTGGATGTATTATTTTTATATGGGCTCTAACATTTGTCAAGTCTCAATAACAGCTCATTAAGTAGTATAATACATACAGCCCATTATGTAATATAATTATTAATAATTTACTTTATTTTTAATATTAGGCGGGCCGACCCGTATGTTGGCCCGTTCCTCCCCGACAAAACCTCTCGCCCCCACGAACTATCCCTTTAGTGGTGGATCAAGCTGCGGGCCAGATTGACAATTCTAGTAAACGCCAACTCATATATATTTCTTCTGATTTCAAATGAGTTTGGCACTCATGAAAATATGCTAGTGTGGCTTACCTCGTGGCTCGTAATGTGATTTGTTAGCTATTACAGTGAGCGCGGATTCTAGCCCGGCCGAGACTAAAATAAAAAGAAATATTACCTCCCACAATTCAATGATTAGAATATTATGCATTTCTTTCCTTCTTTTTTTTTTTTTTTTTCTAAATTGAAATGTCTGTAACGCACTAATTCCCTCCAAAGAAACAAAAAGCAATAATAGTCAAGTTATGATGACAGCAGTTGCACGCTTTACCATTTCTTCTGCTTTCACTAAAGGAGATGAGAAGAACATGCGTCGAAGTCTGCTTAATCTCAGCTCGCGGGCTAAAGCGCACGCCATTATCATCGCTCTTCAAGTTCCAATGGTATGCCGTTGCGTGGATCGATCCAAACAACAAGTACTGTACCAAAGTAGATGCTTCTTCAAGCAGCGGAAACCCTAATTGGAAAACCAAGTTCTCCATTTCACTCGATGAGTCGAACATCGCCCAAGATTTGGCCGTCCACGTCGAGGTTTACAGGAGAGAGCCTATCTTCCTCAGACAAACCCTATTTGGGACGGCGAAGATTCTTCTGAAAGAGTTCTTGGACAAGTACGCCTCCGATAATAATAATAATAATAATAATAATAATAATAATAATAATAATAATAATAATAATAATAATCCATCCGAGGTGGGAATGATCCCTGTTGAAGAAGTGGGAAGCTTTCAGCTTCGGAGAAAGGGCGGCGGCGGTTCGAAGAAGCCTCGAGGATTCATCGATGTTTCGATCCTTATAAGGGATGATGAAGCTTTTTGTTCATCGTCGTATAATAATGCAGCAGGTAATAAACTGTAGGGATTTTTTCAGACCCAATTCCAGCCCAAACCCAACCCGATATAAGCTTGTGGGGTTCCTCTCTAAAACCAATTGGCAATAGAGGGAGTGAACCCACAAGCTTATAAACCCAATTATTTTTCCTTAATTCTATCGGTGTGGGATAGCTGTTTGCACACCCAACATAAACATTGTATGATTTCCTTTTAATACCGGAGGATACAAATGTGGGCAGATCTCTATGCAGGCGTAGATGAAATGTTCGACGTAATGCATCTTAGAGGAGGCAGCATAAACTTGGATAATCACAGCAGTGGTTCCTCAGACTCACGGCAATCACAGATTCCTCTACATAACAACATGGGATTATACAATCGTAGTTCTTTTCCAGTGCCCTTCTTAGCAGCACAACAAGGCGGGCAGCAAAGAGTTCATGGGCCTAGTTTTGGTTTGGGATTAGGTTCGGGTGCTTTAGCTTCAGGTTGGGGTTTAAGAGAGGATAATGCTGCTACTGCTAGGCTTGGTACAATCGCTACTCATGATTATCTCTAGAATTTCTCCGGTGGATTTAATTATTACTGAAGTTCCTTTGTGTGATGCGTAATGTTCTTTTTATGTGTTTGCTTTGAACATTCCTTGGTAAGCGATCGACTATGTTCTTGGGGTTGTTCTTGATTTCTTCAAGACATGATCTTGGATAGGGGTGGGCATAGGGTCGGGTATCGGGTAATTCGTGTTCGGGTAGTTCGGGTTCGGGTTAAGATTTTCACTACCCAAACCCGACCCGATTTACAGCGGGTACCCGCTTATCGGGTATATATCGGGTTCGGGTACCCGACGTCGGGTAGTCGGGTACCCGATTTTTTAATTGGATATGACTAAAAATATTATAATTCAATATACAAATTAAAATATCCATGTTATATATTAATATCACTTATAATATTTGGATATTTTGTTTTCAATAAATATAATACATACATATATGTTTATTTATAAAATTTTGAGTATATACTTTAATTATTTATATATGCATTGATATAAAATATCACTCTACAACTAAAATAAGAACTTAGTCGAAATATTATTTAAAACTTTAACATCACTCAAGTTAGATATTGATATATGTAATTATATATTTTTAATGTTATGTACAAAACTAATATTTTTAAAAAAAATAATATATCGGGTACTCGAATAACCCGATCGGGTAGTAAATTACTACCCGATACCCGATCCGATTAATAATTATCGGGTATCGGGTAACCCGATACCCGACAAATAACCCGAACTACCCGACCCGAACTACCCGAATACCCGAACCCGAACGCCCATCCCTAATCTTGGAATATATTGCAACATTAACTGTCGGGAAAAAAAGTTCTGTGTTGGGTAAGACCATCTCCAATATTACCGCAAAACGCAAACGCAAACCCAAAAATGCAGTAAAACTGATCTAACAGTACTGCAAACGTAAACGCAAAATGCGTTTTTTGCTTGCTCTCTCCTGTTTCGAACGCCAATTTGCGTCTGAACGCAAAAATGCGTTTGTTGTTTTAAAATTGCAAATAAGCTCTTTACCTGTATTGATTATTAAATCTAACATACAAAAATATATTAAAGAATTTGAAAATAGTATACTACGATTATATTGATATAATAAATAATTATTTTAACCTTGACACTTATTTTAGTAATAATTTTTTTATATCTAATTATTATTTTTTTATATTTTATTTATATGTAATATAATTAAATATTATTTTGCCACAAATATAATTTTTTATATTTTATTTGTACGACGTGCATCTCAATCTATTTTAATTGTTATGTTGCGTAATTCCGATATTTTTAATAAATTTTATTTTAGTATAAATAATGACTTCAAAATTAAAAGAATATTATAGTTAGTTTGTAAAGTAGTAAAATATATACGATATTCGTAATCTCAAGATCTTTCCTCTCGTTCAAATAAATAAATGCTTAAGAATTTAGGGACAAAACAAAGGTGAATCTATAGAAAAATATAAAAAATTTGCAAGTCAGTACCCCTGTCACAAAATTTTTTATATTACCCGTTCAATTTTGTGTGTCATTTTCACAGTCTTGACGTACCTTCTTATATGTGTATTACGTACCACGTCACGCGTTTATATGGTACCCATATATGGTACTTATATACATTATATATGGTACCTTAATGTGTTACGATGTACTATCTTCACACTATTATGTACCACAATATGTTTCTTATTGTACCTAAATGTGCTCTATGACGTACTTGCGGCGGAACATGTACCAATGTGCAAAAAATTTCTTCTAATAGGTACCTACATATAAAAAAATCTACTGAGTTGCGAATTTTTTATATAAGTAGGTAATTTTCTGTAGATTCACCCAAAACAATACAAAAAATTATAAAATAATCTATAACAAGGGTAACAAATTTTTATGTTTTCTATGTGTACTTGCAACGAAAAATATCAGCTTTTATTTACGACCTATGCTAGGATCACAAAATTACATTGAATGGCTTTCCCAAAACACCACCGTAAATATCAAATTGTGTTGTATTACGAAGAACGCGACAAGACAACAACGTAAGAAGAGCACTTTGTCATAATGTTTCAGTACAAGAGACAGGAAATCCAAACTAAGCATGCTCAAGGCACTTAAGATTTCATGTAGAAATTTAAATCAAGAACAAGGAACGGACTGCCTTAAAATCTCGAGACATAAGAGGCATAAGTAGCACGTGGTTACAACGTGTCGACATGCGATTGGTCAAACTTAAAACATCCTAAATGAGTGGTTTAAAAAGGAAAATCCGTAAAAAAAGAAAAAGAAAATCAACATAAAACTACTAATAAAATAGAATTAAAAAATAACATAAAGAGATAATAAAAAATTAAATGAAAATTAAAAAATTAAAATAAAGAAAAATAGAAGAGAAAATAATAGTGCAAAAAAAAAAAAAGATTAAAAATAAACAAAAAGGGAGAGAGAAAAGGTCAAAAAATAAAAAAGAATAAATAAGAAAAACTTAGAAATAAAAAAATATACTTATTTACTAAAAACTAAAAAATAAGTGAAAACAAAAATAAGGATAAAAAAATCCACCTAAGTTTACGAGAATCCCCGACCCTATCCCTGCAAAGTTAACATGTACGCAATTGTCCCAGCTTTTTGTCAAAAAGTTCGAGAACTGAGAGGATTGTGTCATCGTTAACTTGGCAGGAACTGTGTTCGTAAACTTTTTAGTAGCATTTTTATCCTTATTTTTTTATTTTTTTAGCTTTTAAGAAATAATTTTTTTTTGTTCTTATTTAGTTTTATTTATTAATTCTTATTTTTATCTCCTCTCTTTTATTTCTTTAATGGATTTTTATTTCTCTTCTATTTATTAAATTTAATTTAATATTTTAATATGGTTTTTATTTGATTTTAATTTATTATTTCAAATTAAATTTTTTATTCTCTCTTTATTTTTATCTTATTTAATTTATTAGTAGATTTTCTTTTTAAAAATTTCCTCTTTTACTTGAAGTTTTCTTTTTACCTATTTTTTCCTCTTTTTAATGTTAACTTGTAAATTTTAAGCCAATCGCACGTCTACACGTGTCAATTTCTGATCCGAAGACGGTCACGGTAAAACCAATTTGGTTCACAATCGACCGGGATTGATAAACATCGAGGACTATTTTGGATTTTCTTCCAAATCTAACTGAAGATTTTATGGAGGCAAAGAATAAATGGTATATTGCCTTTCAGGCCCCCTTTAGGTTTTTAAATCGGATTGAGGTCCTAAGGACCCGATTTCTGCAGTACCACTTCATTGTTCTGCAGTACCACTTTATTGTTACGCAGTAACAATGAAGTGATATTGTAGAAACTGGATCCTTAAAACTAATTTTTTTCCTGGAAGGACCTATTCAGGGCCCGAAAGATGCTGAATGAAAATTGCCCCACGACTCATCGGCTACCTTTTTTGGGCCCAATAGGCCCATCGGAGAATCCATGAAAGAGTAATACTTGCATATCGTTTTCTTCTCCTTGTCCTCTCCTCAGTCCTCATTACATTACAAAGCAAAGCTTCTTTACTCGATCTCTCTTCCAAATCATTTGTGCGAGTTTTTTTTGCTGAAGAATATGAATTCAATCAATCTCGTTTTATCTGCAACCAACGAAAAATTCCTGAAACTAGCTAACATGTCGAAGCCATCGTCTTCAATGCATGTTATCATCAGCTATTTCCAGCACCACATTGCATCGAAACCACCCTCATCTATTCGAAGCCCAGCTACCTCTGTCAATTCTCGTTTGATCGGGCACAATGCCAAGGCAATCCCTAAGAGCTTTTCGACGCTGCCTCTATGTTAATATATCAATGTGCTGATTTCATTCATGTTTATTTTCGGTTATGTATATATGCAGTATGATATGAAGTTGCTGGCAGTGGATATTCCCGAGCAGCGCCTTTTCGTGATAGGCGACGAAGAAGAGTATAAAATTGGAGGAGGTCTGATCTCAGAACTTCGTGATCCAGTTATTACAGCCATGGACTAAGGAGTTTGAGGCTAGTGATCGAAAGGAAGACGAAGAAGAAGAAGCTAAGGAACTCAAAGAGGCCGAGAGGAAACACAAAAAATAAGTTGTAAAGCTCTGAAAAGGCCAGTTTTCTTTTTATTCTTTTATCAGTATTATAATTCTATTTATTTTTTTCACTTGCCTTATTACTTTATATCAAATAAGGCTATATATTATATGTTTTGTCCTTTATAATGACGTATATATGAGGATTTCATCAATATTTTTCGAAGGCTTTGATTTCGGTTACATCATCAGTGATCGCATCAGCATGTTATGTAATAATATATCCACTGCAGTTTGGGTATTACAAGTTTACATAGTGTGGTCAACCCATTTATGCTTTAGTGGTCATTATATTATCGGACGTTATTTTTAATAAAATAATTTAAAAAATAAACCATTAACATAATAAACATAAAATAAAAACCATTACTAAAATTGAGAAATTCGTATAATCTACGTACAAGTTACTATCCTCGCTGGCGCATGCGTGTTACGTGGAGTAACTCGTATAAACTTTATACGAGTTAATTAAATCGTAACTCATATAAAATAGTTACGAGTTAGATCTGGTTTTAAAACCCTACACGCCGCAACGAAGAAGAAGAGACGACGACGAAGACGATTCGACAGGGACGACGAGATGACGAAGACGACCGACGAAGATGCCACCGCCCTGCCTGCACGCTGCCGCCCACCCCACCCCGTGACTGCCTGCACGCCGCTGCCCACCCCACCCCCTCATCGGCCGCTCCCGCCGCCGCCGCCCTGCTGCCCACCGCAGTCCCGCGATGCTTCTGCCCTGCGCCCCGCCGCCCCGACGAGCTTCGGCAACGTGACCCGCTGCCGCCCCAGCGCCCCGCGATGCTGCCATGCCGCGACCCGCCGCCGCCTTGACGACGTCCTCTGCCTCGACGATCTACGCGCGATTAGTTCCGGTGAGCGACCCCGTGACGATCTGAAATATTTTATGTTAATTTCATCATTATCAAATGCTATTTTTTATTGTTGATTTGTTTGGTTTCGTTTTTTTAACTGTAGATGGGTTTAGATTCTTCTTACGGGCCTGTTGAATTATTATTATTATAATTAATATATTTATTATTATAATTATATTTATTGTTGTTATTATTATTATTATATTTATTGTTATTATTATTATTATAATTATTATTATATTTTTTGTTATTATTACTATTATATATTTATTATTATTGTTATTATTATTATATTTATTATTATTATATTTATTGTTGTTATTATTATTATTATATTTATTATTATTATATTTATTACTCGTATAGAGTTTTTAGGAGTTACTAACTCGTATTCTGTTTTTACGAATTTCTCTATTAATTAACGGATTTGATTTCATAATTATTCTGTTGATTGTTTATAATTTTTTTATTATTTTAATAAAAAAGCCTTATCGGACACAAACGATAATTTCCACAAAATTAAGGTAAGTTAACAATTATCATTTCGAAGTAAGTTTGTATCTACTACACCTCTTAATCGAATTTGAATTTTATTATCATCTATGAGACAGCTACTAGCACACATAATTCTCGTATGTTACGTGTCTCATCCAAGTCGACTCATATACAGCAATCACAAGGAGAACAATGAAATCGAATTCATGAATTTCATAAAAGGATAGCTACGTGTTGGGACGACAAAATCGTGCTCTGGTGGTTAGTTTTTGGTTACTAATTTATTTAGTCCATCAGTTTGGAACAAGTCTCCCCCTAACTCACATGATGCAACAATTTTCAATAGTTTTTAACTCCAAAAATATCGGCAGAAAGAAAAGGAACAGGACAATTAAAGAACTCATCAAAGCAAATTAGGCCACGTGGCCTTCCGATCAGCCACGTGTCACAAACCCGTTACACTCGGGACTTGTCAAAGCAGCTGTGTCATATATAAACGAACCAACAACGCAAGGCACACAATTGCGTCTAAAAGAAAACCATGGAATCCACACGGTTCAAGAAAACGATCATCTTATCTTCGCCGACCATTAAAAACGCCGGCGGAATATCACCCTTTCCATGCGCAAAAACCGTTCAATTTCCTGCTAGAAACCACAGCCACCAAAACCGCCGTAAAGACGTGATCTTGAGATGCGCCAAGGAAGGCGGCGGCTCGTCTCCGTTGCTAAATCAGGCGGATAGGAAGAGGTTGCTCGAGGAAGAGCTGAACGACGACGAAGAGTTCGCCGGAATTCGCGAGCAGAACGAGAATTGCGGTGGGCTCAGTGGGCTGATCGAATGGCTGGAGTGTTTGGAGAGAGAAGCGATTATGGGCGACGACGAAGGAATTGAGGCCATGGATTACAATAGGAGGGCGATGATCTTCGATAGGAGTTCCAAGGTGTTTCAGGCGCTTAAAGAAGGTGAAGATCTTGCGACTAACGATGATGAGTGAGATTAGTTTGCTTAATCATTCGTGTAGATTTCTTTCCTACTAAATATAATACTTCCCAAACTATTTTATACATTTTACTAAATCGGGCATCTCACATCTTTTGTACATTTTCTTATTTAGCAAAAACATTATCACAGACAATCATTATAATAATATTAAATATTTACACTTTTTTATCTTTTAATTGTACTATATTATTAAAATATTCTGTTTCTTAATTTCCGTGCCAACTCCAAAATGTCCATAAACATTTGGGAGGGAGAGAATAGCTTTTTCTTTAGTTGGAGGGTGGAAATTATTGGATTTCTGATAACAGTGTATAGTTTAGATAGATTATATTCTGTCTAGTCTTTAGTCCCTCTTGTAAGTTGTAAGGAAACTTCTGGGAATGAATCATCTATACTACAAAAGGGCCTGTTTGGTTTGAAGACTAACCTATATAATCTAAATCTTATATAATTATAGAAATATAGAAGGTTCTAAATTCGTCAATTGTCCAATAATAAATTATTTAATACAATAAACAATCAAATAAAAATTTAGCCACCCTCAGTTGAAGGAAACCACCACGTTAAGCACACTATGAAATTACTTTGTATATATATATATATATATATTAAGTAAATAGTTTATCAATTTTTTTATAACATGTGCATTGAACGGGGCAAAAAACTATTAATAAGGTATATATTGTGTTTGGTTTTTACTTACACAGCCCGATAATAAATGAGCCCATTAAAGTTGAAGCCAACATAACGTAACTGAGTTGATGGGGTCAGATTAATGATACTGGACTCTTATAATTGAGCTCAATATTAAAGTTGAAGCCGATATAACGTAACTGAGTTGATGGGGTCAGATTAATGATACTAGACTCTTATAATTGAACTTGTGTTGGGCTTTATATATGTTGTATAACCAAACGGGTCCCAAATTGAAATCTTGGCTTTCTGCAATGACTAATTACCTCCTCAAGAGATGGAAATAAAGTCATTCAGTCCAGTTATATAACTCACACACACGCACTCACACCTCTCGGAGGGAAGGGGCAGCAATCAACGGAATTCGATCGTTGATTGGATAACACCCGGAATTATTTAATACTCTAAACCAACGTTGTAAAACTCGTTAGGCGCTAGTCGGACGCCCATGGAGGGCCTAGCGCCTAGACGGTCTATGGAAATTAGACGGTATACTCGTTTTTTGTTATTTTTATTTTATGTGCTATTATACCAAAGTGAATGTATAAATTTATCTATCTAAAAAATGGTATAATATTGTTTATATTTGAAAATTTCTTTTCCAAAAATAAAAAAAATTGGAACTCGACTGCCTAGCCTGATTAATCGGTTCGACCGATCAATCCGGCGCCTAGCGAATATTGTCGCGGAGGGTTCCGGCGCCTAAGTCGATTTTTACAACAGAGCTTTAAACTATGGGTGAGCAAAAATATCGAAAAATCGAATTCGGATTTGAAAATCTGGTTTTCCAAATCCCAATAACCGGATCCGGTTTTAAAATCGGGATCGGATATTCGATCCGTTTATGTTAAATAAAACGAATCGGATCTGGATATGTGTCGGTCTAAAATTCGAATATCCGATATCCAATTTTAAGTTTTAGAAAAAATAAAAATAAATAAAATAAAGGACACTTTCACTTAATCCATATTTGTAAACTTTCTATTACTTAACTCCCTAGTCAGCGAAATATATCATTTAACTCCCTATTTACTGTTTGTACTACATTCATAAGTCACACTGTACCTTTCTATGTTTGTATTGTGTACTACAATACGTTGATATAGTGTACCTTAATGTGTTGTTACAGCGAACCTATTTTTTTTCTCATATATGTACCCGATCCGCCGCAGGTACACCATACAAACACATTTAGGTACACTATATCAACATATTGTGGTACACAATACAAACATAGAAAGGTACATCGTGACTGAAGAAACTGGACAGTAAATCGGGAAGTTAAGTGATATATTTTTCTGACAAGGGGGGTTATGTAATAGAGAGTGTGCCTAAGAGGGATTTTAAGTGAAGTTACCCCATAAAATAATGCCACAAAAGGGGGAAAAAGAGAAAGACGCAAAAATAAAAAAAAGAGACGAACGTTGTGGCCCAAAGTAAAATACGTGACTTTATATTATTTTATTATTCCAATAATGTTGTTTTGAGGATCGAAAAAAAAAACGATGCAAGTTAAAAAAAAATTATGTGGACTTTGCGTTGATATGTTATGTGTTTATTATTTATGATGCATTTCTTAGATCATATATTTTAATTGTGATTGTGTATTGTGTGAAATTACTGTCTATGATTTTTTGTATAAAATATTTAGTTTTTGTTGTGAGAAATAGATGAAATGTTTTGTAAAGAAAACACTGGAAAAACAAAAATTTGAACAACGGATCCCGATATCCGATTTGAATAGCCCAATAAGTCGAATATCCAGCTTTCGGATATGAGTAATTTAGAGAAAAATACCTAAATGGAGTATAACCTTAGAGATCAGTCCCTGCAAGATTTATTTTGTGAATAGATTAGATACTACCATTAGGCAGGATCTTAGTTTTAACTCCCTTATACCACAATTACAATAATACCCCTTGTCTTCCCAAATACAAATAGAAAAAATAATTAATATCTGAAACTCACAATGGAGGAGAGAGAAACTCATTCATCCAACGTCAAATATGGGTAAATAAGAATTAGGATTTTGATAATAGATACAATAAAGCAATAATTGTCTCGTTGGTGGTTCTGGTCTGGGACGGGCTGAGTACAATATCGAGGTCGAGCTCGGCTCCGTTGTGTGCCTCTCGTCGCTACTCTATATGTGTGGGGTGCTACTCAAGAGCCAATCCACAAGAGGTGGACTAGACGATGAGTTTGATACAGTCTTTAGCTACTTCATCTGTTCTTTCACCTTTTTGATTTCGATCTCTTCTCCCAAAGCTGACACCTCGAATCTCCTAGATGGTTGAGCATATGACGCAAGTTACCGTCACCCATGGATCGTAGTTGGTTAGATCTCCCACGTGAGCTGAGCCCAAGTTGCGCTCTCTTTCTCCGTGTCGTGAATTTCGTATCGATTCAAGTTTATAAAGATGATCTCGTCGATCGTGATTTCAATTCGTGCTAGAAATTGAATTTTACAGAAAACAGAAAATCGACACAGCAATATACGTGGTTCGGCTATTGATTTAGCCTACATCCACGGGCCATGGATCAACTCCTTTATTGATGATTCTTAGATCCGATTACAGATCTCACAGCACACTATCACTTTCGTGTTTACATCTTTTCCTAACTCTCACTCTCAGAGAAGTTATCAGCTCACGAAAAACTCAGAAAAAACTACAAATGAAGTCCCCTTTTATTTACAGCTCGCGCGCGCTTTCGAAAGGGCGGGACTAACTGTTGGAAAGATATCCACGTCAGCTTTTAGTAAATCGTTCCTACAAGCCGCGACTTCATCTGTTTCTCCTATTGTTTTCAATCGACGATTTCAGCTTCCATGCTTCGACGATTTCCGATTTCTCAAGGCAGTAGCTTTTATCAGTCGTGCCTTCATCATCAGTGCTGCTTTAGCTCTTGAGTTTATGAATCATCTCCACTAACTCCACCTTGATCCATCAACTCAACAGCTGATCCCTGGCACTCAATGCCCTTTGATCATGGAGCATTTAGGCAACCAACCAGTTCTAAGCAGTAGTTGAATTTAGAGCTTGGAACTGCTTTGGTTAAAGCATATGCAGGGTTATGATCTGTGGAAATCTTCTTGACTCCAACCTTTCCAGAATGAACCACTTCTCGAATGAAGTGTAGTCTGACATCAACGTTTTTCGTTCTTTCATGGTACACACTGTCTTTAGATAGGTATACAGCCCCTTGGTTATCACAGTATACATCAACAACTTTCTGTTTAATCTTCAGTTCAGCAATCAGCCCTCTCAGCCAAATCTCCTCCTTCACAGCCTCAGTTAGTGCTATGTATTCAGCCTCAGTGGTTGACAATGCAGCCACCTTTTGCAAGGTAGCTTTCCAGCTTATAGCAGTACCATATGAAGTAAACACGTACCCGGTTAAGGACTTTCTGGTATCAATACAGCCAGCATAGTCTGAGTCAACAAATCCTTCAATGACTCTTTCATTTTCAGCCATATTCTCTACTTTTCTGAAGATCAGTCCTTTGTCGAGTGAGCCCTTCACATACCTTAGCACCCACTTCAAGGCAGTCCAGTGACTTCTTCTAGGATCTGCCATAAATCTGCTTACCATGCTCATTGCATAAGCCAAGTCTGACCTTGTGCAAACCATATCATACATCAAAGAGCCCACGGCATTAGCATATGGTATCCCTTCCATAGAGGCCTCCACATTCGCAGTAGAGTTTTCAGACTCCTTACTCAGCTTGAAACGAGCAGCTAATGGCACAGAGACTGTCTTTGACTTCTCCATCTCAAACTTCTAAGTACTGAAGTTAGGTATAATTACTGGTGAAGCTTCAAGTGACAGTCGGATCTGTTTCTTTCAATTTCCATTCCCCGGATCATTTTAGCTGGCCCGAGATCATTCATTTCAAACTCAGCCATCAGGGATTCCTTCACTGTCCTTATTTCAGCTTTGTCTTCACAAGCAATCAGCATATCATCTACGTATAGCAGTAGATAGCAGCACTTACCATTTGAGCAGATCTTCAGATAAATGCAGGGATCAAAGTTGCTTCTGTTGAAAGAATTTTGTGTCATGAACTGGTCAAATCTCTTGTTCCACTGTCTGGGACTCAGTTTCAGCCCATAGAGAGATCTTTTCAGCAGACATACCAGCTCTTCCTTGCCTTGTTTCACATATCCCTCACGCTGTTACATGAGAATTCTTTCATCCAACTTCCCATATAAGAATGCTGTCTTAACATCTAGTTGTTCGAGTTCAAGGTTGTATTGAGCTACTAGTGAAAGGATCAGTCGAATTGATATTTGCTTCACCACAGGAGAGAACAAATCATTATAATCAACTCCCTCTCTTTGTGTGAAACCTCGAGCAACTAACCTAGCTTTATATTTGATTTTTGAATCCATTTCCTTTTTTCTTCCTGAAGATCCACTTGCAGCTGATGACCTTCCTGTTTCTAGGTCTCTCAACCAATTCCCAAATGCAATTCTTCACCAAGGAAGCCATTTCATCATCCATGGCTGACTTCCAGCTCTTACTATCAACACTGCTTATAGCTTCCTGATATGAGCTTGGTTCATTTCCTGTTTCTTCAGCCATGGTGAATGCAAAAGCTATCATATCAGCTTGGCCATACCTCTTTGGAGCTCTGATCTTTCTTCTTTCCCTGTCTCTGGTTAGCATGTACTCTGTTTCAGCTTCGAAGTTTTCTGTTTCTGCATCAACTTCATCACTTTCAGATTCAGTATCACCTTCACTTTCTGCTGGTTCAACTTCATCTGTCTCAGCTTCATTGTAGCTCTCAGTTTCCTTAATGTTCTCCACCTCAACTAGAGTTTTCCTCAGAAAACTGGAATCAGCTGCCATCTCAGTTTTCTCCTTCAGAGATTTCCTTTCCAGATTTGCCATCTTATCTTCTGTAAAAGTTACATCTCTGCTTAGAAAACACCTCTTCATTCCTGGCTCCAAACTCCACAGCTTGTAGCCTTTCATCCCTTCAGGGTATCCAATGAAGATTGACTTTGTAGCTCTGTTTTCCAACTTATCCCCTTTTCTGTGTGCATAGGCTATACAACCAAACACCTTAAGATGCTTCATACTTGGTTTTGACCCTGTCCATAATTCTCCAGGGGTCTTGAATTTGATGGCAGTTGAGAGACATCTATTAACCAAGTATGTTGCTGTGGTCAATGCTTCTGCCCAAAATGTCTTTGGCAGCCCAGCATTTAGCAGCATGCATCGAGTTCTTTCAAGCAAAGTGCGGTTCATCCTCTCTGCAAGCCCGTTCTGTTGAGGAGTATAAGGTATGGTTCTGTGTCTTTTGATCCCCTCAGCCTCACAGTAAGCATTAAACTTATTTGAATAGAATTCCAATCCATTATCAGTTCTCAATGCCTTTACCTTTCTGCTGGTCTGAAGCTCCACAGATTTCTTCTAGCTTCTGAATTTTTCAAAAGCTTGATCCTTGGTCTTGAGGACAATGGTCCATACCTTCCTCGAGTAGTCATCAATAATTGATAGAAAATACTTAGCTCCACCTAGTGATATCACAGAAGCAGGTCCCCACAGATCTGAATGGATGCAGTCCAGGGGTCCTTGTGAGCAGTGTCTACCCGTTTCAAACTTCACCCTGTGAGCTTTTCCAAACACACAAGTTTCACAGAATTTCAGTCTCTCAAGAGTGTCAGTTTCAAACATGCCTTGCTTGGCCAATTCCTGCAGGCCTCTTTCACTCACATGCCCCAGCCTCTTAAGCCACAGGCTGGTTGTGTCTGCCTCAACACTTGCATTTGAAACTGTGCCAGCAATGGTTGAGCCAAGCAGAGAATAGACTCCATTTCTCTTGATTCCTTTCATTTTCAGCAGGGATCCTTTGAACACCTTCTTCTGCCCATTCCTTGTATCTATTTTGTAGCCTAAATCATCCATCATTCCAACAGATATCAGGTTCCTTTTCAAGTCAGGAATGTACCTCACATCTCTAAGGACAAGTTCACCGCCAGTATGCATCCTTATCCTGACTGAGCCAATGCCTCTGATCTCACAGGGAGTATCATTCCCTAGCAGTACTTTACCCCCTTCAATTTGCTCAAACTTATCCAGCCATTCTCTGTTTGAGGTCATATGGAAAGAACAGCCTGAGTCAATAATCCATTCCAAATGCTTTTCAACTTCAGACACATTCAGCACTTCAGCAGATTCATAACCATCTTCAACTGCTGAGGCCTCACCTTGCTCTCTGTGAGATTTTTGAGGACTTTTACCTCGCTTTGGACACAAGCGCCTGATGTGTCCTTCTTCATGACAGTAGTAGCATTTAATTTTTTCTTTAGAATTGGATCTGAACTTCCTGTTTCCTTTCTTAAACTCTCTGTTTTCAGATCTTCCCCGAACATTTAAGATTTCACCTTGATTCTGAGGCTTTGCTTCAATCTTGTTGTTTAGTTTCCTTGAGTGTATTGCTGATAGCACATCCTCTAGACTGAGTTCTTCATGAGCATACAGCAAGGTTTCTTTGAAATGATCGTAGCTCTTAGGCAGTGAGCTCAACAACAGCACAGCCTGATCTTCATCACTGATTTCTACCTCTATGTTCTCAAGATCTAATACCAATTTTGACCACTTATCAATCTGCTCTTCGATCGGTTTGTCTTCCTCCATTTTGTATGGGTACAAAGCCTACTTCAGATACAACCGATTCGCCAGCGATTTAGTCATGTAAAGGCTTTCCAGTTTAGTCCACAATCCAGCAGCAGTGTCTTCCTTCGATACCTGTCGCAGCACTTTATCTCCGAGATAGAGAATTATCACACTATGAGCCTTCTCTATCATCGATTTCTTCTCACCTGCGCTCAGATCGGCAGGCATTTTACTCTCCTCCTTCAGCGCCTCAATTACTCCTTGTTGAGTAAGCAGAGCTCTCATCTTCATTCGCCACAAACTGAAATCGTTTTGGCCTGTGAATTTCTCAACATCGAACCTCGCCGAACTCATCTTCCTGATCGATTATCCACGCACACCGCACCACTTGTCATGAATTTCATATCGATTCAAGTTTATAACAGATGATCTCGTCGATCGTGATTTCAATTCGTGCTAGAAATCGAATTTTACAGAAAACAGAAAATCGACACAGCAATATACGTGGTTCGGCTATTGATTTAGCCTACATCCACGGGCCATGGATCAACTCTTTTATTGATGGTTCTTAGATCCGATTACAGATCTCACAGCACACTATCACTTTCGTGTTTACAGATTTTCCTAACTCTCACTCTCAGAGAAGTTATCAGCTCACGAAAACTCAGAAAAAACCACAAATGAAGTCCCCTTTTATTTACAGCTCGCGCGCGCTTTCGAAAGGGCGGGACTAACTGTTTGAAAGATATCCACGTCAGCTTTTAGTAAATCGTGCCTACAAGCCGCGACTTCATCTGTTTCTCCTATTGTTTTCAATCGACGATTTCAGCTTCCATGCTTCGACGATTTCCGATTTCTCAAGGCATTAGCTTTTATCAGTCGTGCCTTCATCATCAGTGCTGCTTTAGCTCTTGAGTTTATGAATCATCTCCACACTTCGGCTTCTGAGAACTGCAAAGCCATCGAAACGAGCGAGTTCAATGAATCTCACAATATCACATGTATTTTCTGCTTGAGTTTAGGTATTTCAGGCTCAAAGTTGAGTATTTGTGTCCGGATTAAGGTATTTTAACCCCAAATTCAAGTATCACATTGAGTGAGAAAATGAGTTGCAACCAAATATCATGGGTTTTCATCAAAAGATCTCACTTGGTAATGACATTTCTGATCGCTAACGTAAAAAATAGTTTGTTAGCAACTTCAACTTCAAAATAAGTGAATTACTTGAGATTTGGGAGATAAATGCCTAAAGAGGTGTTTTCCCCCATCTTCTTTATCGTACTAATTCGGATACTTGAATTCAATACTAATATACTCAGAATCAGGACAAAAGTACTTAATTTCAGACACAAAATACTAGTATTTTTGCGAAAAATACCTGCAAATTGTGCCGAATTATATGACTAAAATAGTAGATTTCAATAAGACATCTTGCATAATAATGACATTGATCATCACCAATACCAAAAGAGGTGTTTTCCCCCATCTTCTTTATCGTATTAAATCGGATACTTGAATTCGATACTAAAATACTCACAAAGAGGATAAAAGTACTTAATTTCAGACCCAAAAAACTAGTATTTATGCGGAAAATACCCGACATTGATCATCACCAATACCAAAAGAGGTGTTTTCCCCCATCTTCTTTATCGTACTAAGTCGGGTACTTGAACTCGATACTAAAATACTCAGTTGGACAAAAGTACTTAATTTCAGACCCAAAATACTAGTATTTATGCGGAAAATACCTGCAAATTATGCCGAATTATATATGACTAAAATAGTAGATTTCAATAAGACATCTTGCATAATAACGACATTGATCATCACCAATACCAAAAGAGGTGTTTTCCCCCATCTTCTTTATCGTACTAAGTCCAATACTTGAATTCGATACTAAAATACTCAGAACCATGATAAAAGTACTTAAATTCAGACCCAAAATACTAGTATTTATGCGAAAATACCTGCAAATTGTGCCGAATTATATATGACTAAAATAGTAGATTTCAATAAGACATCTTGCATGATACGGATATTGATCATCACCAATACCAAAAGAGGTGTTTTCCCCCATCTTCTTTCTTGTACTAATTCGGATACTTGAGTTCGATACTAAAGTACTCAGAATCAGGACAAAAGTACTTAATTTCGGACACAAAATACTAGTATTTATGCGGAAAATACCTGCAAATTGTGCCGAATTATATATGACTAAAATAGTAGATTTCAATAAGACATCTTGCATAATAAGGACATTTATCATCACCAATACCAAAAGATGTGTTTTCCCCCATCTTCTTTATCGTACTAAGTCTGATACTTGAATTTGATACTAAAATACTCAAAATTATGCCAAACGTACTTAATTCCAGACTCAAAACACTAGTACTTATGCGGAAAACCTGCAAATTGTGCCGAATTATATATGAATAAAATAGTAGATTTCAATAAGACATCTTGCATAATAAGGACATTGATCATCACCAACATCAAAAGAGGTGTTTTCCCCCCATCTTCTTTATCGTACTAAGTCGGATACTTGAATTCGATGATACTAAGAGAGTTTACAAGTAAAGTTTGGAACAAACTCTTTTATTTATGTTGGTGATGATTAATGTCATTATAGGTGTGATATATGGTGAAACCATTTCTTGCCTGCATTTAAGTACTTTAGTCTCAGTTTAGGTATTTTGATGTTGAATTAAAGTACTTGAACTTATGCGAAGCTGAACTTGTTAAGAAGCTCATTTTAGAGAATTTTGTGGTGTTGATGAAGATCAATGACCTTATTATGTAAGATTTTTTTATTAAAACCCACCATTTTAGTATTAGATTATTCGCTTCAATTTGCATGTATTTTCTGCATAAATATAAGTATTTTTTTCTGAATTTAAGTAGTCTTAATTTAGGTATTTTAATGTTGAATTCAAGTACTTGTACTTGTACGAAGGTCAACTTGTTAGGAAGCTCATTTTGGAGTGGTGTTGATGAAGATAGATGACCTTATTTATGTAAGATATTTGATTAAAACTCACCATTTTAGTATTAGATGATTCGCCCAGCTTAATCAAAGTCTGGGTGCTTTTCATCATAGATCATACATGCTAAAGATCATCACCATCTAACATGTTTAATGAAAACCCCTCATTACCATGTCACATGTGATGAAAACCCATCATTTACTCTAATGATACACGCCAATGTTTATGTATTATCTACCTACATTTAATATTTAGGGTCTAAAAATCAAGTGAGTTATTCTCAATTAATCTTTACATCAGATTTGAGTATTTGACTTATGCATCATATGCTCCAATATCATTTTGATTTCAGTCTTCAATAGCCCACTGTTTGTATCATCCAATATCTTTCCTAACCCTCACCACCACCCCGTAAGTAAAAAAGCATCGGCAGCCATGACAATACATTAATCTTAATATTATCATAGCATCGTCCAGCTTGTACTCTCATGCACCGAAAAGCTTCATCGCTTCCTGCACAACTCGTCAAGCATGGCCATGGCATTTGGGATCAATCATGTCTCCTTTATCTGCCTGAAAATCTCATCCCCGTCTTGTGAAGCTGTTCTCGATGGGGTCGACGGGAAAGAATCATACAAGATAAATGCTCTAGTGAAATGCCAAAACATCTATTGAAATATAACTTGGCCCAAGGTTTGCACCCAGTCAGGGATTAAAAAATAATAAAAAAAACTGTATCATGACTTACTGATATTTTTTCTTGGTGGCTTTCCTCCAAATATCAGCCACCAATTGAATATCGTAAAATATACATTCCACTCCATGCACTATGCCTATGAGCAAAGAAAAGCGGGTGAAACACCTCCCATAATTCCCTCTATCAAATCTAATAGACAGGCTTTGGCTGTTCAGATAAGCATTCCTCTGCCAATTTTTTACCCCAATTTCTTGCCATTCTCTGCAATTCCGTCCACGAACCCTTGATGGACATCGTCTCAAAGCCTCCGGCCGCGCCGATGTTGGTCACCAGCACCAGTTTGAAGGGGGTGGTCGTTGATTTCACTTAAAGGGTCGGTTAAAGCATTTGTGATTAGGAGTCTTCACAAGGGTCGGTTGTGGATGAGGTCGACGGGAAATTCTCCTCCGCCATTGTTTTGGATGAAAAGAGGCGTTCTTCGAATGAAGCTGTTCTATTTTCTTTCCGAATTGAGCGTTTTATTTTCTCTGATTCGACGGGTTTGAGACAAAGAAGGAAGGGCAATATAGTAACTTAGCATGTAGGGAGTAGAAACTAAATGTTTGCCTAGTGTCAGTATCAAAACACAAAATCAAATATGTAGGGTCTGATTCACAAGTTTAAATTGTCAGGAGGTATTTTTTTCTAAAATCCCCGATGGATATCCTACTTAGACCATCTCCAACAGAAAAGCGCATTCTCAAATCCAAACGCATTCTCAAACTCAAAATGCAGTAATTCTTCTCCAACCGATAAACCAATTCGCAAACTTAAAAGACTATTATTGTAATATTCTCTTCTATCCGATTTTTAATATTACCCATGCAACTTTACAAATCTGACCCATACTATTATTTTAAGTTCGATTGAAAAAAATAATTTCACAAAATTAATAATAAACTCAATATTTTTTCATATAAAAGACGTAGAAAAAAATAATTATTAATAACGGAGTCCTTTTATATATTTTTTTATTTATTTTTTATTTTTATATGGGTACTTTAATAATTAAAAATAATAAAAGGTATGTATTGTAATTTTTAAAACAACAAACGCATATTTTGGGATATCTCATTCCCAAAACGCATATATGCGTTTAAAATAGGAGAGAGAAAATAAAAACGCATTTTGAGTTTGCGTTTGGTGTACGGTTGGAGAACTTTTAGTATATATTTTGGGTTTTTGGGTATCGATTGGAGATGCTCTTAAACCGAATCTTATGCAGTTTACAATTTTAAGATATTAAAAATTCGAATATCCGGATTTGTTCACCCTCATAAACTAGATTAATTACAGTCCACACCATCCAACAGCCCATAAACATCCATGAAAGAAAGCCCGAAAATAAGCCCACGTGTAACCCGATCCATATTTGATGATGCATTCGAGCAAATCCGCAGTATCCGCAATCTCACAGCGAAAGTACCCACAAGCTTAGCGTCGGGAAATCGGAAATCCAACGGTAAGATTACGGGCGAATATGGGCGGAGGTGGAGGAGCGGATCACGGCGGAGGTGACTTTAGGCAGAAGGTTTGGAGCTTTACTGGTGGGCCCAACTGCAGGCCAGTGCACTGGAAGCGCAACACTGCCATCGCCATGTTTGGGATCGTCCTTGTGTGCATTCCCATCGCTATGAAATCTGCAGAGCTTGAGGTATGCAATCCATACATGGGATCATTTCATTGGTTAATGGGGATGGAACTGTTCTTCTATTCCTAATTTTTTAATTCGTTTTCACATTGGGGATTTTCGGTTAGGTTATCTCGTTTGGTGATTTAGCATTTAAAATGTCTGCTTTTCTTAACCTGTTTGAAATTTTCTTTCGGTCTATAATTCAAATTGTTTTCAGTGTCTTTTGCGAAGCACATTGTCTCCGTATCGAATTACGAGAGAGTGAGGTATAAAGCATTCTTTTAGTTGCCGAAAGTGGAAAACCATGAATACATATCTTCCTAATTCTATGTCTTTGAAGTGAAACCCAATTTTTTTTCGTTAAAACAGTCCTCTAGCATCACATTCTTCATAATCGTTCAGTTAGAAAATGACATTAGGCATTTGAAGTACAATAACATGCAAGAAGAATCATATTATCCGACTGCTGACAATCAGGAGTACATTCCAATCAGTGTAGTCTTTGTTCGCACTGTTTTGGTTTTAGCTTTTTTTATCTTATTGTAGAATAATTTTCGCGCATCAGTATTTCTGTATGATCACACACTTTGACAGCTTTGGTCTTATCATGATATCAGAACGATACATGATTTCAGAACCCCTATCCCTTGTATGTTAACTATTCTTGGATTTTCATATCAACAAAATACCATTAAGAATCATGTCTCTGTTCTTCTTTGTTGTATTTTTTCTCCATGATGTGTAAAGAGATGAGCTATACAATCGCCTGCTGTTCTATGTTTTATGTTACAGCAACGTCCGCACCATCCAGTTCATCCTATTCCCTCACAGATGTGGTGCAAGAATTTCGGGAACAAGGAGTATTAACTTCTTTTTTTGTGTTCTTGTTATGAAACTTTGTTAACTGTGACAAACTGGTTTTTGAATTATTGTGTTGTGTCTATGTCAACTTCATTTGATGGAACACATAATAAGAAAACATAATACAACTGCTTGGTTTTGTATTTTTCAGTTGTTGGTGGACTCAACTGTGTGTAATAAACGAGTTACGTCATCATCCTTCTCTCTTTTATTTTTTTTTTCACGGCGAAGACAATATAGACCCCTGATTTTTCTCTCCGCTCGGGGAGGGGACGGGTGAATTTGTTTCCCCGTTGGCAGGGCTGGTGTTGATTCTAGGATACGAAGATATCAAATGGGCTACATCAAACTCGCATGCCCCGTAACCCACGTGTGGTATTTAAAACGTCTGCCCAGTTATATTGCGAATCTTTTAGATAAACCTCTTAAAGAACTAGAGGGCATAGTATACTGCGATGTGTGATTTGATCAAAATTATGATTTTACAGCTTCGAAATGAGAAACTGTCATCCCAGTCAATGCAATTGGGATGCCCTGGATCTGACATGTCACTTCGGAAGAGTAACATGAAGCTCAGAATTAAGGTGTAGTAAATACTCCTAAATCAAAAGGGGAATTGATCTATGGTCTATTTTGGAACAAATAAATCAAATCTTTGATTTTTACCTCGTAAAAAAGATTTTTTTTGTTTTGTTATTTACTTTCTTTTGGAAAGAAATTATATTTAAGCAAGCAAATATGTCGTGGTTACAGAAGTTTATCCATCGCATATAGGCTTTAAGGACATCGTGGCATAACCGTCGAGGTGAAGTCGGGACCTAACAGATCCAATGGAACAATACATAGACAAGTAAATTCCTTATGAATTCCAAGGGGATTTCACTTGGAAAAGAAAATGTTCCATACTAACGGATTCGGATCCATAACCATGGGTTCCAATGCAAGAGATCTTGTAGCACTTACCAATGAGGCCCTATCGATTAGTATTACACAGAAGAAATCAATTATAGACACTAATACAATTAGATCCGCTCTTCATAGACAAACTTGGGATTTGCGATCCCAGGTAAGATCGGTTCAGGATCATGGGATCCTTTTCTATCAGATAGGAAGGGCTGTAGCACAAAATTTACTTCTAAGTAATTGCCCCATAGATCCTATATCTATCTATATGAAGAAGAAATCATGTAACGAAGGGGATTCTTATTTGTACAAATGGTACTTCGAACTTGGAACGAGCATGAAGAAATTAACGAGCTTGTACACATGCTTCTAGAGCTACTCGGTTAGCTACAGCACCTGGCGCGTTACCCCAAGGGTGTCCTAAAGTTCCTCCACCGAACTGTAGTACGGAATCATCTCCAAAGATCTCGGTCAGAGCTGGCATATGCCAAACGTGAATACCACCCGAAGCCACGGGGATAACACCTGGTAGAGAGACCCAATCTTGAGTGAAATAAATACCACGACTTCTATCTTTTTCAATAAAATCATCACGCAGTAAATCAACAAAGCCCAAAGTGATCTCTCTTTCTCCTTCAAGTTTACCTAAACATACATTCGCCCATCCGACTAATTAAGGCTATGTTGTTTGCATTGAAGAAAATAGTTGGAAAAAAAATTTATGGTTTTAACTTTTCTTTCCCTAATCAATTTGGTGAATCCTTTTTCTTCGTCATCTTTTCTCTCTTTCTCTCGTTTTCTGAGCAGACCCATTTTTTACAACACACTCTCTTAATCTACGCATTATACATATATTTTGTATTTATATTTATGGTAACATGTTGTCGAATGTATTTTATATCTATGGCATGTGAATTTTTCGTTATTGGGCCTTATGTTTGCTCATATAAGAGATAAGATTTCATCCTAAATCAATTGTGATAGGTGGAGTGGACTCATCTCCTTATATACCGATCAAACTCTTATTAATTATCCGATGTGGGACACACGTGACTTATTAGGATTTCTAATTCTTAACCTACAGATGAAAAATATTATTATTAGAAGGCACGTGGGATGGAGATTCTCCCCAAGGAAGGGACCCCTACAAATTTAGGGTTGTAAATTTGAGATTGGCTTATTTTCTGGACTCGAACTTGAGCTTTCGGGTACTCGTGGCTCAATTATAAGGAGCTTTCAGCTGAGCCAGTTCAACTCATTTTTAACCCTAGACAAACTGTTAGGTATAAAAACGAGGAGGAATTTCTCACTATTTGCTTAATAAGGATGGAGCGAGAATTGAGGAGGGGGGATCAACCCTCCATCCCTGCACGATCCTAGTGCCAAGCGCTTAAATCTAACTAGTATGTTTAGCGCACCCGATGGATGTGCAAATATATCAAGTTATTTTATATTTTGAATATTTATATTATTAATTAATTTATTGAAAAAATAAAATTTTAAAAATAAGGATAAAATTATAATAAACTAAAAATTTAAGGATATAATTGTAAAATTATTTATCTATGTGACAGACCAATTGACAGTTTTTTAAACGGTCTAAGTTCTTTATATAAGATTATAGATGTTTTTTTTCGAAACGATATATAGAAGTATTAAACGCTCTGATGCAAACCTCAAAATTCGGGCCCTGGGCCCTTTCGTAAGTAAACCTTTTTCAAATAATTACGTAATAGATAAATGTAACCTAACACCGTCTAAATGTTTTAAAGCAAAATATTTATCAAATCTGCATAATCTAGTTATAGAGAAAAACCGAACGTACATAATCTAGCTTGATTTTCATACAACGAACTCAGTATAGACGTAAAGGAATGTAAGAAAAATAAGAATCACACTAGAATAAAGTTACTTGAATTGATGAAAATCTTCAAGGAATTGTATTAAAATTAAAATATTCGCTCATAACGAGAATTAAGAGGAACAAATTTTTAAAAAATAAGAGTTTAAAACTAGTTTGTTAATTTGAGAGTTATTGATTTTTTATTTTAATTTTTTCTGAAAACAATTGTCCAACATTTGGCTAAGAAAATAAAAAATAATAATAAAATCCTCTCATTCGCGAATATCGCGTGAGCTATAATATCACATATTACAACACTAGCCTTTTTTTTTATCTTATTGGCCTCAATCACTATTTTATGGTCCATAAAAAAAATAATTTTGCCTAGTATATATACAATATATATATATATATATCGGATATGATAAATATTGGACCCCTCTTGAAAGCCGGGCCCGATGCTACCGCCTCACTCGTATGACATGAGCTACGGCCCTGTGTGCATACACTTCCATTATCTATACTATTATATAAAGAGCTTAAGGGGGGTAAAAACTGTAAATTGGTCTGTCAAAATTGACCAATCAAATTTTTCTACTTTAATTACTATTAAAAAATAAAAAATATATTAAATCATAATGACCACCTCATTCTATTTCTAATATATCAATTATTAAAAAAACTTATTAACCCACGAAGCTTTCAAACTCATAATAACCACCCCATTCTATTTTTTAGTATATAATTTATTAAATTCATCAACTAATAATTTATTTTATATTTTTGCATAGTAATAGTGATACTAATTGGCATGTCTAAATGCTAGGTCATTATTTTTGGACACCCTAATTAAATATAAAGATATTAAAATAATAGCATAAGAGCATCTCCAACGGGTACTTTATTTTTGTATAAAACACAAAAATAAAGTATGTCTTTACTCCAATAAGACTCTATATCTAACACTAATATTGTGTTGATTAGCAGACATACTCTAGATGTAGAGTACACACAATATTCAACACAAAAATTGTGTTGTTTTTTTATTATATAATTTATTTAATAAAAATATTTTAATTATATTTAAATATTTGATATTCTTATAATAACAAAAGTAAAAATAATGTTAATTTCTTTTTATTTATTTATATTTTCGTTTTAATTTAATAAAATTTTAATTAAATAATATGCTGAGTTTGTAAATTATAATTTTATTGACTTTTTAGTTATTATAATATAAAGTTTAATATAGGAATTTGATTTTTAGAGTAGAAAATAGAGTTAATGGGTTGGAGATGTTCTAACAATGTTTAAAATAGCGTTTGCTTCAACTCCTCAAGTGCAAATTACCGGAGTTTTTTCTCTTCGCAATTGTTTTCAACCGTACGATAGTGTTCCTCTCGACTTTCGACCTCAGTCTGAGGGAAAAAAATTATTTTTCAGATAAAAAGGAAGGTGAAAAATGATGAAATCATCGTCAATGGTGAATCTGTACCCTCTCTCAGGTTACACTTTCGGAACCAAAGAACCCAAGATGGAGAAGGATACTTCTGTTGCCGATCGCCTAGCTCGTATGAAGCTCAAGTATGAATTTGTTATCGATTTTTTTTTTGACGAATCTAGTTCTTGTGATACTTTTGTTTGGGTTTGCAAGCTGTTATGTTGGAAGCTTGGACAATGTTTTAGTGTTTTAGTCAGGCGAGAGCAGTCTGAAATTAGGGTTTAATTTTTGTGCTAATTTTCCTTTTGTCGTTCTTTGGAATGCAGCTATATGAAAGAAGGCATGAGGACTAGCGTGGAGGCTATTTTATTGGTAAATGGATAAATATCGATATCTTTTGTGTTTAGAATTGACATCGAATTGGAAAATTAGTACCAACTGTAGCGTGAGATATTGAGTCGTTTTTTTGGTGGAAACCGTAAAATGTTTAGATTTGGGACTCTTAAGGATTTGATGGAACTTTACAGGTCCAGGAGCATAATCATCCTCATATTCTTCTTCTGCAAATTGGGAATACTTTCTGTAAACTTCCTGGAGGCAGGTTAAAACCTGGAGAGAATGGTATGGAAAGTTTGTTGATATTGTTCTCCTTTGTTGTTGCAGCAGTAAATCTACTCCTCTTGGCTTATTTTGACAGAAGATTGAGCTAATGAGTGAAGACTACAAGTCATTATTCCGTTGTTTTTTTGTAGTCATCCTATCTTCAGCTTTTTCGAATTGAACTTTGCAGAAATTGAAGGTTTGAAAAGGAAACTCTCCAGCAAACTCGGTGCTAATTCACCTTCTTTGCAGTCAAATTGGCAGGTAAAGTGTAAGCATAGCTTTCATACGGGGGTTTAACCTGGATGTTGTCCATGGGAAGTGCTAATTAATGTGTTTTACAAAATTCAAATATAAAAAAAAATAGGTGTACTTCATTCATTGTGGCCTTAGTCAATCGAACCTGGAAATAGCTTGAAGTAGTTACTATTTTACGTATGCTCAGAACTGATCAATGTTTCTAGCTTATTGGAAGTATCAATGGGTCTCATGGCTCCTTTATTGTACTTTCATACCTCTGGTCTGCTTACAGAAGCCGTGCAGCTGATTTGTTTTATTTTTTTATTTTTTTCTGCAAGTGCTTATGTGTTGAGATGGAAAATTTTGCGCAGATTGGTGAGTGTGTGGCAACGTGGTGGAGGCCGAATTTCGAGACTATCTTGTATCCTTACTGTCCTCCGCACATAACCAAACCAAAGGTAAAGGCGACAATAGTGCATGCTAGTTCAGTATGGCCATTTCCATCTCTACTCCACGAATTACTAACAACCGCACTTGTGATGTAGGAATGCAAGAAACTTTTCATCGTTCACCTGTCTGAACGTGAGTACTTTGCTGTTCCTAAGAACTTGAAGCTTCTCGCAGTTCCCCTGTTTGAATTATACGACAACATGCAGGTATGTCATTATTCGTAAATGGCTTAGTTACCATGCGATGTAGCTGAACATTTAGATTTGTTCATAAGAACGGAGAATTTTATTTCCTTGATGATTTCTTTTTTCAATAAATACGGTGAAAATGTTTGCTACGTTTCCCTTATGAACTTACCAAGAGAGCTTTGTGGTTTGTTTGTCATCTTTATCAGATGATCGTTAATCTTACTTTGATATTTGCAGAGATACGGACCCGTTATATCTACCATTCCACAACAGCTGTCCAGGTTTCACTTTAATATGGTCCATCAATAAATTGAACTCCTTAGGCCTTGTGGTGTTTCTAATGCAGCTTTATATTCATTCATATGTTTCCCAGAATCTGACATAACTCTTACCTATGTTTCCTTTGTTTGATCTTGGATCTTACTTTCTGGACTGAAACTTTATCATCAGCTCACTCACATTTATGCGCCTGTTTTATCAACTAATTGTTTTGGTAGGATCGTTCCATGTAAATTTCGCAAGGTGTAATTTAGTCGATCATTTCGAGATTAAGATATGCCTCGAGATAAATAGTATTACAATCTCAACTCAAGTTATAGATGATTTCGTTCAAGTTCCATGATCAGATATGCATGAAATGTTGAGCGGTTTTTGTGCGTAAGACGTGAAATCTATTGAGCTGAGTGAGAGGTTCTATTATCTGTTATTATTAAAAGGTGCACTTTAGTCTCACCCCCTGTATCGTTTCAACATGGTATTCAATCCTATCGAAAAGGAAAAAAGAAGTTCTAAGGATCGAGTTTCTGTAAAACTTAGAAATAAGACGAAGGTTACTGTTATTTTTCTATTACAGACAATATATTGTTAGTGGAGATAATGAAGTGTTAATAAAAGTTATTACTTAGTGATACTATCAGGTAATAAAATTGTTTCACAGGAACATAATTTTATTTTCAAGATCGAAATTCCCGATATATTTTTTTTTCATTCGCAAATTTCGACTGTCTCTACATAAATCAAGTTTAACGTGTCCACTCAGATGGAGAAGGTGTACGGGAAACGATACAAATCGCAAAACATGTTTGTGGATAATAGAACAAGTTGTAACTTTAAAACCTAATATTGAAAATCATACAACAAACATAATTCAAATGAATGATTACCGTTTATATTCGTGTAATAATCCAACCTAATATTGAAGGAAATCAGTATACTAACTATTGGATCCAGAAAAATGAAAACATGAAATTTCCTAAACTCATCTAAGCAGCAAATATTTCCGAAACCTTCCCACCAAAAGAAGAAAACCAAGTTTACAGTTAGCCGCCACCTTCACCTAGCTTCCACCGTCTCCTCCACCTCCACCATTGGAGGTGGGGGAGCTTTGACTTTCATTCTCTTTTTCTTCTTTTTTTCTGATTTGTTTAAAGAGAAAAATAATCTTTGGAATTCTGCCTCCACCTCCGCCCGGCGCCTCCACCGACGCCGTCTCAGCTCACCGCCTCCACCGACACCGCCGTCTTCGCCTCTGCTCGCTGCCTTCGCCACAGTCGCCTCCACAGTCTCCGGTCGTCGCCTCCGCCTCACCCACAACCTCCACTGCCTCGGCCTCCTAATCAGCCCTCCCCGTCTCCGCCGTTTCCGCCTCAGCATTGCTGCCTCCGCCTTCGCCACCGCCCCACCGCCGTCTCACCGCCTGCAGCCGATGCCGCCTCCCCGCCTGCCGCTGCCCCGCCCGTCGTCTCCCCGACTTGCCGCCTGCCGCCCTGCCGCCTCCCGGCACCGGTCAGCTTTCCCGCACCGCCCGCCCGCTACCCACCCCCTCGCCGCCTCCCTCGTTTCTCTCGACCCGCAGGTCGGGAGCTTTTTCTCCCTTGTGGAGCCTCCAGTCCGATGAAGATAAAAATCCAGAAGTCGAAGGCCAAGTGAAACTGAAGAGCAACGAAGATTTAACTTAATAACTTTTCTGTTATAGGTACTTTAGTTCTTGGTCGTAGATAACGGGTTCTGTTTTCTGTCGGTTTTTTGTTCCTTGTGGACCTTTTCTCCCCACGTGGGAGTGTTGTTCCCCCATTTTGGGGTTGTGTTGCGCTCGTTTGTGAGCCTTTGTTCTCCCGGTTGAAGATGTACCGGTGAGACCCTTTTGGCTATTTAGCTCCAGTATCTTTGTTAATTTATACAAGCTACCGTTTCGGGAAAAAAAAATATTGGATCCCATAAAACATTTTGATGGCCATTGCATATTTGTAAGGTAAAAGGAATGATTATGTTTGTACTCAAATACTAATTTCTTGCTTGAGGTAATTACCTAAATTTCTTTTGCTTTTATTAAAGAATTTTTAATTTCATTAAGAATCATAGTGAACTGTTTAGGCTCGTTGTAATAAAATAAGGGTTTTTATTCTCGGTAAAGGCTATACCATTAACAAAATTGAGCATTTTGCATCCAATCGACATTTTGCGTCGTGACCATTAGACGCATTTGGCCCAGTTAAGTCGTGATTATACCAACAATTAATCCTTAGCATGTTTAATTATATTTAATCGAATAATTACACACTGTTATTTTCATCTTTGAGAAAGTCCAATAGACATATACTGATATCGTAAACCAATTCGCCATAACGTTTTTCAAATAATTAGTTTCTTTAAATGTCTATTAATACATACATCATACATGTATGAACCTTATCTCACCACCTATTAATCATGTTCACTGTATCTACTTTGCGTTACTTTTTTGGATTATGGATAATTCATTGAATCTTTGCAATACATTAATTAATAGCAATAGTTATCCGTGAACAGAAGAATTTTATGCAACTGTATTTCATTTCACATAACTGATTTCCAAGCAACAAATGTAAATGTACGACATGACTCCTCAGATATCTGCAACATCGTTAATAACTTGCTGTTATAGAACAAGTAACAATAAGTATAAGATATTTGTTGACAGTAAAGGTATGCATGATAGAAGACAATCGAAGTATAATTGCCAAAAAGAATTAGGCATGATAGAATACAAGATGTATAGTTACGAAAATGTAAAGACTAGGTGATGGAGAAGGTTTTGACGATTCCGTCAACCACGGTGCTTAATCGTTTAGCCAAAGAATAGCAAAACAAGTCGACTCGTATTCAAAAGCTGAACATCATAAATGCCGGAGTTTGCTAATGAGTTATTGTTGGCATGACGTGACCTTATTTGAAATTAATAAAGAGCACATGTCGATTTGAATAGTCAATGAAGAAGTAGAGAAAATGATTTCTCTTTCGGCGTGAACAAGCAGACATACTACTTTGATCAGTCAAAAAGGAACAACAAGCACTACGTGATTTTCCATCCAACGAGCTAAGCAATGATGTCAAAGTGATTGCTTTTATGCCTATAAATAGGCAGTGTACGGTGAAGAGAAAAACCACCACAACCACATCAGATCTTCGTCTTCTCTGATCATTTTCTGTAGCCTACTCCTTATATTGTTGTAGCTGCTTTTATATCACGTCAGTGTACGTGTCTGTAATATCTCCACATAATAAAGAAGTTCTACCCTCCGGCCCGTGGACGTAGGTCATTCTGACCGAACCACGTAAATCTCGTGTCACTGTCCAAATTTATTTTTCGTCTCTTTTATTTATTATCGTCATTTTTCGGGCAAATAATTATCGGGGATTTCCGCATATCCTAACAAATTGGTATCAGAGCCAACCCCGATTTATTTTTTAGCCACCATGACGATAACAAAAATGTCAATTAAAAAGTTCGACAGAAATGTCAACTTTGCAATGTGGAGTCTCAAGATGGAGGCCATACTCATTCAAGACGGTTGTGAGGTGGCGCTTGAAGGCGCAAAGAAGAAACCAACCGAAATGAAGGACGATCAATTTAAGGAATTGGACAAGAAAACCAGATCGGCTATTATATTAAATCTCTTTTACGAGGTTTTACAAGAAGTTGCCACGGAGACGACGGCCATGGGTATGTGGGATGCGTTAAAAGCTATCTACATGAAGAAGACTAAGGAGAATCGGCTATACTTAAAGCAGAAGCTTTATAGTATGAAAATGACGGAAGGTACTTCTATTCTCTCGCATCTCGATAAATTCGATTCTATCATTATTGATTTGGCGAACGTAGAAGTCAAAGTGACGGACGAAGATCAGGCCATAATATTGTTGTGTTCCCCTCCCTCGTCTTTAAACCATTTTCGTGACACTATAATATATGGAAAAGATACGATATCATATGCTAGTGTCAAATCTGCGTTGCAATCGAAAGAGCAGATAGACAGGGATATTACGGGAGAAACAAGTGGTAGCCAGGCAGAAGGCCTGTTTGCACGGGGAAGACCAGAACGTAGAGATACTGAAAGAAGCAGATCTAAAGAAAGGTCAAAATCCAGGTACAGAAATAAAGTCTGTAATTTTTGCAAGAAAAAGGGTCACATTAAAGCTGATTGTTTTAAATTAAAAAATAAGAAGAAAAATAATCAGCAATTTAATAAACCTGCCGAAGCTAGTGTAGCTGCTGATGAGAGTGATGGAACTATTTTTGTAGCAACTGCAAATATTGTTAGGTCTGATATTGAGTGGATCTTAGATTCGGGTTGTTCTTACCACATAAGTCGGAGTCGGGACTGTTTTTCCACATATGAAAATTTTGATGGTGGATATGTCTTAATGGGAAATGATGCTCCGTGTAAAGTTGTTGGTAAAGGCACAGTTAGGATCAAGATGTTCGACGGAATCATCCGAACGCTCACAGAAGTCAGACACGTTCCAGATATGAAGAGAAATCTTATCTCTTTAGGCACACTTGAATCTCAAGGGTGCAGGTTCTCAGGTGAAGGTGGAGTTTTGAAAATTGCCAGAGGTGCCCTTGTCGTGATGAAAGCTTGCAGGTCTGGAAATTTATATATTTTGCAGGGAACTACAGTTACAGGTTCCGCTGCAGTTTCGACATCCCCGGAGGTCGATACCACGAGATTATTGCATATGAGACTTGGACACATGGGAGAAAAAGGCTTGACGATTTTGAGCAGGCGGGGCCTACTTTGCGGTCAAAGTACTGGTAAGATGGACTTTTGCGAATACTGTAATTTTGGGAAGCATAAACGAGTCAGCTTCAATTCGCCAGCTGTCCACAGGACGAAAGGTACTTTGGACTATATTCATTCTGATGTATGGGGTCCTTCTCGTGTTCCGTCCAAAGGTGGTGCAAGATACATGTTGACTTTCATTGATGATTTTTCAAGGAAAGTCTGGGTCTATTTTCTTAAGCAGAAAAGTGATGTTTTCCTAACATTTAAACAATGGAAAGCTTTGATTGAAAAGCAGACAGGAAAACAGATCAAGCGATTGCGGACAGATAATGTCTTAGGATTTTGTGGAAGCGAGTTCAACGAGTTTTGCAAGAATGAAGGTATTGCTCGACATCACACTGTTCGAATGACGCCTCAACAAAACGGTGTCGCCGAGCGCATGAACCGGACGCTTTTAGAGAGAGCTCGATGTATGATCTCCAACGCTGGGTTGACAAATGATTTTTGGGCTGAAGCTATCGCCGCAGCATGTTATATTGTCAACCGCCCACCGTGTTCACCGATCAACTTCAAGACTCCCGAGGAAGTATGGTCAGGTACTCCTGCTGATTATTCCAGCTTAAGAATATTTGGGTGCCCAGCTTATATGCACGTAAACGAGGGAAAGTTAGAGCCTAGAGGTAAAAAGTGTATTTTTCTCGGTTACGCTTCAGGGGTGAAAGGATATAGACTATGTAATCCTGATCCCAAGTCACCCAAATTTATAAGTAGCAGAGATGTTACGTTTGATGAGTCTTCTATGTTACATCCTTCAAAAGAGTCTACTAATTCTTCTAATCAAGAAAAGAAGGATAGTGTACACAGCGAGGTGGAGCTCGAGATCAACAAAGATCCTTCAGATGACCCTGCTACGAGTTCAATCAAGAGGATGAGCCAGAACCTGATTCAGATCCTGTTGAAGATGAAAGCACCGAGCATGAATATTCTATAGCCAGAGATAGGGAGAGACGAGAGATTCGACTACCACAGCGGTACGTAAATTTGGTTTCGTACGCTTTACCAGTGTCGCAAGAAACAGGTGGAGGCGGTGAACCTTCTACCTATTCGGAGGCAATAAGCGATGCTAATTCTGATAAGTGGCTGGTAGCGATGAATGAAGAAATGGAGTCTCTGCACAAGAATGGTACTTGGATTCTTGTGCCGCCGCCAAAGAAAAAGAAAATAGTCGGATGTAAGTGGGTCTTCAAGAAAAAAGAAGGTTTATCTGGTTCTGACGATGCAAGGTATAAGGCACGATTAGTCGCGAAAGGCTATAGTCAGGTACAAGGTGTTGATTTTAATGATGTATTCTCACCTGTTGTTAGACATAGCTCTATTCGTGTATTACTTGCATTCGTTGCCATGTATGATTTGGAGTTAGAACAGCTTGACGTCAAGACAGCGTTCTTACATGGCGATTTAGATGAACAGATTTATATGAAGCAACCTGAAGGCTTCATAGTTGAAGGAAGAGAAGACCAAGTTTGTCTACTGAAGAAATCCTTATACGGATTAAAGCAGTCTCCAAGACAGTGGTATAAACGTTTTGATTCTTTCATGTTGGGTCACGGTTTCTCCAGGAGCAAGTATGATAGTTGTGTTTACTTCCGGAAGTTAAATGACAGTTCGTTCATTTATCGATTGTTATATGTTGATGACATGCTCATTGCGGCTAAGAATCTTGCAGAAATTCACCAGTTGAAGGCCTTATTGAATGGTGAATTTGAGATGAAAGATTTAGGAGCAGCTAAGAAGATTCTTGGTATGGAGATTAGACGTTATAGAGGAGCTGGTAAGTTACACCTGACCCAGGAAAGTTACCTCAGAAAGGTTTTGGAGAGATTTGGCATGAATGATGCCAAACCAGTCAGCACTCCTCTTGCTAGCCATTTTATGCTAAGCGCTGCTCAGTAACCATCATCAGATGAGGAAGAAGCGTACATGGCACGAGTTCCTACTCGAGTGCAGTCGGCAGTATTATGTATGCAATGGTATGTACACGTCCTGATATTTCACAGGCTGTTAGTGTTGTTAGCAGGTATATGGCTAATCCAGGGAAAGAACACTGGCAAGCAGTGAAGTGGATTCTCAGATACTTGAAGGGTACTCTAAGTTTTTGTTTGGAGTTTGGCAGAAATAGTGATACTCTCGTTGGCTTCGTTGATTCAGACTACGCAGGTGATCTCGATAAACAACGATCTCTTACTGGTTATGTATTTTGTATTGGAGGTTGTGGAGTTAGCTGGAAAGCTACTCTACAACATGTAGTGGCGTTATCTACTACTGAAGCAGAATACATGGCAATTACTGACGCGATCAAGGAAGTTTTGTGGTTGAAAGGGTTATTCAGCGAATTAACTCAGAATCGGTGAGTTATTACTATTTTCTGTGATAGTCAAAGTGCGATTCATTTGACTAAAGATCAGATGAATCACGAAAGGACTAAACATATTGATGTCAAGTATCATTTTATTCGTGATATCATTGCAGATAAGAAGGTGTTTATCAAGAAGATCAACACGAAGGATAATCCTGCAGATATGTTTACGAAGGCTCTTCCAGTTTCCAGGTTCAAGCGTTGCTTGGATTTGATTGGTGTTTCAGAAATGGTGAAGTAGCCCGTCAGGGGCTAAGGTTGGAGGGAGATAAAGTGTTACTAATTAAGGTGGAGTAATTTTCAAAATCAAGGTCAAGGTGGAGATTTGTTGACATGACGTGACCTTATTTGAAATTAATAAAGAGCACATGTCGATTTGAATAGTCAATGAAGAAGTAGAGAAAATGATTTCTCTTTCGGCGTGAACAAGCAGACATACTACTTTGATCAGTCAAAAAGGAACAACAAGCACTACGTGATTTTCCATCCAACGAGCTAAGCAATGATGTCAAAGTGATTGCTTTTATGCCTATAAATAGGCAGTGTACGGTGAAGAGAAAAACCACCACAACCACATCAGATCTTCGTCTTCTCTGATCATTTTCTGTAGCCTACTCCTTATATTGTTGTAGCTGCTTTTATATCACGTCAGTGTACGTGTCTGTAATATCTCCACATAATAAAGAAGTTCTACCCTCCGGCCCGTGGACGTAGGTCATTCTGACCGAACCACGTAAATCTCGTGTCACTGTCCAAATTTATTTTTCGTCTCTTTTATTTATTATCGTCATTTTTCGGGCAAATAATTATCGGGGATTTCCGCATATCCTAACAGTTATGATGCATCACACACTATATACAATATTCTTCAAGAAATTTCGACCATCGGTATGTACCGATATCGTAGAAAAATTCTGATCTACTCCTTACTCATGTTCCCAGTGAACACCAAACAAGTTTTCCTGGATTCCGTCCTTATTCATTTATTATCTTGGTATTGAAATCTATCTTTACAAATTAATTGTTATGAGATTCATATGTATATTTATTATTTTATGTTGTAAATCATAATGCGAAGATCCAGCAATGAAGAAAAAGAATATTCTCCGAAGAAATAACGTAAATGATTATAGGGATCATCTTCGAAATGATACTACAAATTTCCTCGACAATTATATTAGACATATATTCTGGCGTGACAAAATCTAATTTGCTTGCGCGTTATATCTACATATTTGCAAATCTTTTAATAACAGCATCAAAGGGAAGACGCGGCTTGCACAACGATCATAGACAAGTCTTTGGAGTGAACGGAGAAAGACCTGGAAGTTTGTTAAAAGGTGAGTGTCAAGCTCATATCTTTTGAAAATTTTCATAGAATAGTTTCGAAAATGATGTTCTAATATGAATCAGCGCTTGCTCGGAGAGATTCATTGTCAAATGAAAGAAGCAGGTCAAATTCTAAAATAAGGACAGTAGAGAACATCACTCAATGTCCTCACTTTCATGCAATGGTGTGGAAATCAGAGTCAGCAAAAGGCAAATTCCAGAAATTTAGTATTTTCAACCTGTGGCAGTCAAGAACGAGTTTCTCTACCTCCACTTTAACATCCTCCGTTCTATCTTTTAGAGAAGTTATCAGATAGATCTTTTTGCTAATCTATACAAGTCTATAATTCAATCCTTTCCTTTACATCAATGGGTGCAAAAATAGACGCAGCGGTGAAACCAAGAACAAGTTCATATGTCTACAGAATACACGGACAAAAATATCATAATCTTGGTTTATTGCTTCCTGCTGAAGGCGAGTCTTCAAAATTTGCGCAATTCTATATCTATGACACTCAAATGAAGTTTCAAATCGTTAGGTACGTTGTCCAAAAAATTTCAGATAATTTAGATACAGAGGTGGTTACGGAACTAATTGAAATGATGGATTTGTATAATAAACTTGCAAAAAATTTTCGGCTGGCACGAGACAAATATGAATGGGGTGAAACTGTCGAACTACCAATATAACTAATTGGACAAGGACATACAGGAAAACAGTATGAGCTTCCCGCCATCGATGAAATTGCTGGATTGATTGTTGGAGATCTTCCTGAGACAATCGGAGAAAGAGATATAATAGTTCAGACAAAAAATGGCATACTACAGAGACTCAGTGAATCGTATCCTTCATTTATGGCAATGCAATATCCATTACTATTCCCGTTCGGACAGTCTGGATTCCATGACCAAATACAATATTCAAATAAGGTCCACAGCTCTATCGAGAGAGGTTACATAACTAAGCGCGATTCATTGCATATCAAATACAAACAAGATTGTCACAGGGACAAGGTATTGTCCGAGCTGGACGTCGGCTTCATCAGTATGCTGTCGAAGCTTACACCGCTATAGAACAAGGAAGACTATGTTGGATAAGAAATAATCAAAACATTGAGAGCAGATATTTACAATAACATTGTTGATGTTGTTACAAGAGGAGAGACAAATGCAAGATCTATTGGAAAGAATATCATATTACAATCTTCGTTAGTAGTTCTCCAAGATATTTATTGGAAAACTACCATGACGCTCTCGCTTTATGCAGGTGGTACATCAATCCACATCTATTCATCACTATCACAACAAATCCTAACTGGGACGAAATTACAGATCATTTGTAAAGATAAGGCAATGACAGCTCTAATGATAGAGCCAGATCTGCAGTGTTGAGTTTTCAAGATAAAGCTGGACAGTTTAATTGCTGATATTCGAAAAAGAATATTCTTTGGCCTGTTATTGCAGGTAGTTTTTCAATAGAATACCCTCAATTATTTTATTAGACTGATTAGAAAAACATTTCACAAAGAACATTCCATGATAAACGCGTTCCTTTTTTTGTAGTGTTGTATACAATAGAATTTCATAAAAGAGGCCTACCGCATGCACATATTTTGATTTGGCTTACTGAGCGTGATGGACATCCAAGTCCTTAAAAAATTGACTCAGTAATATCAGCAGACATTCCTGACAAAGATGTTGACGAGGAATGATACTATTTGGTCAAACAACTTATAATGCATGGACCATGTGGTTCTGACAGACCAAACAATGCTTGTATGGACAATTACAGGTGAATAATGAGACTACCACAATGGATGAGATTGGTTATCTGAAATATCGGTGCAGGAAAACTGACAGCATTTTTATTAGTAAAAAATTTGCATGGATAATAGTTGTGCCGCACAATCTACCGCTGTTGAAAAAATACCATGCTCATATAAACGTTGAAAGGTGCAATAGGAGTAAGGCAATCAAATGCCTGCTCAAGCATATTACGAAAGGAGTCGACAAAGCGACAATGATCATTGAAAACAAATATTCAGTGGATGATTGAGCATATAAACCTGGAGAAATCAGCCACAGCAGCGATGAAATAAAAAGTTATCTTGACTGTAGATACTTATCTGCTTGGGAAGCTATGTGAAAAATATTTGCTTTTGACATACATTATAGATCACCAGCTGTTCAAAGACTGCCAATACATCTTCAAGGAATAGAGTGTCGTTATGATGATTCTTCTGATTCGAAGAACATACTAGCGCACGACGGTATTCGAAAAACTATACCAGATGGATGGTAACAAACTCACGTAATAGCTAAGCAAGGGTTCTCACTTATATACAATTTCCAACAAATTTGTATGGAACAATTCTAAAAGTTCTTGGAGGCCACGAAAGAAAGGAATTGTTCTTGGAAGAATTGTGAATATTCATCCAACTGCTGATGAAATTTACTACATGAAAATGTTGCTTATGTTTGTTCAAGGACCAACCTCCTATGAATGTATACGAACTGTGGACGGATATATATTACACACTTTCAAAGAAGCATGTTACAGAAGAGTATTGTTGGAAGGAGATTCTGAATGGCATCAAGTCATGGAAAAAGCTGTTCAATTGGCAACTCCAAATCAGTTGCGACATTTATTTACTATGCTGCTGACATACTGCGAAATAACAGATCCTTTATGACTATGGAATGGTTTTTGGCAATCTCTCTCAGAAGATATTATGTGGAAACAAAGGCGTTTGTTTCCGTTTTCATCTTTGGAGCTTTCTGAAGAGGAACTACAAAATTATAATCTGATTGAGGTGGAGAAGTTATTGAATTAAAACTAAAAAACACTTGCAGAATTTCTGGAATGCCAACTCCTTCTGATAATATCCTGAAAGATCTTGCAAACAGATTATTGATGGACGAATTGAACTTTAGTAGAGAAGGAAACGCAATGGAAAATGAGGAACTTATTGCTACACTGAAAGAAGATCAAAAAAGGATATTTGATGTTGTTATTCAATCAGTATATGCAAACAACGGTCAACTTTTTTTCCTCAATGGTCCACGTGGAACATGAGAGACTTATATATACAATTTGATTATCAAAAAGGTGCGGTCAGAAAACAAGATAGTAATTCATGTAGCATCATCGGAGATCGCTTCCTTATTGCTACCAGGTGGAAGAATAGCTCCTTCGAGTTCAAGTTGCCAATAACATTACGTGGAAATTCCGTATGCGTTATACGTCATGGTTCAATGTTCGCAGAACTCATACGTCGTTCAGAATTAGTCATGTGGGATGAAGCACCAATGATACATAAATTTGCTTTTGAAGCATTGGACAGAATGATGCAGGACCTTATGTTAGTTGAAATATAAACGCTGATAGAATTCCATTTGGAGGCAAACCTGTTCTGCTTGGAGGAGACTTTAGACAATTATAGCCAGTTATTCCAAAAGGTACACACGTCAAGACACTGTCGAATCAGTTATAAACCGGTCAACCTATGGAACAATTGTCGTTTCTATACCTTGAAGAAGAATACGAGACTATATCACTCTGAAATAGATTTTGCAAACTGGGTCTTACAGATTGGAAATGGTAATCGGATCACAAGTTCAGTTAACGGTACATAAACGATTAAAATTACCACTTACATGATTATTCAGCCTTCTACAGACAAAGTGAAATGGATTGGAAAGTATGTTTATGAAAATTTCGAAGAAAACAATGCCGATCACACATATCTCAGGGAGAGGACAATACTCACTCCAAGAAATGAGACGGTTTATGAGATTAACAGGTACATGTTGTCAGCGTCATCTGGAGAAGCAACAGAATATTTAAGCTCATGTACCATGGAAATCAATTCTGGAAATGAGAGTGAAATTGAAAACGTATATCTAGTTGAATTCTTAACACTCTTGAATTTTCCGGTCTTCCAAATCACAAGCTCTTACTCAAAGGGGCAGTTCCTGTAATGTTCTTGAGAAGTCTCATTCAGAAAGACGGTTTATGTAATGGAACAAGGATGACATTTTCACGTATCGTCAGTGAAGTTATTGAATGTGAAATTATTACAGGATCGCATATTGGAAACAAGGTACTGATTCCGAGAATCGTTATGTCACCAACATACACAACATTACTAGTTAAATTGCGTCGCAGACAGTTTCCGATACGAGTGTGCTATCCAATGACTATCAACAGAAGTCAGGGACAGATTATAAAAAAAGTTGGAGTATATATACCAAAACCAGTATTTACTCATGGCCAACTGTACGTTGCACTGTCTCGGGCAACATCACAGACAGGAATAAAGATTTTCATTTGAAAGAAGATGAACTTGAAGATGATGAAATAGTCAACATTTACCATGAAGTCTACAACAATTAGGTGAGATATTTCTTCACTAAAGGTATAAAGGACATAATAGATTCATCCAATAAATTATTAGATAAGCATGCATTCTGTGCACTTACGGCCGTAAAATTTTGCATATGAATACACGACTGATGTGTACTGTTATAATGCACCACTACGTCGTTCTTACATGGTTTAGATCTACTTTGAAATTATGTACGATCTTCTGTTTCTTAAATTACATGACTGCTTCAGTAATAGTCGTGTAAAAATAGGACAAATCCTTTAATTACACGAATGCTTCAGTAATAGTCGTGCAAAAACAGGACAAACCCTAAATAAATGTTAATCCAAAATAAGAACAATCTATTAGTCGTCCAAAAAATTCAAGAACATCTAACGCACAAAAACCTAGCATTATATTGGAAAACTTATAACAAATCAGACTACCATTAACCCATGCAAAAACGACTTTATACACCCTCAAATGAATCCGACAACGAAACATGTATGGAATTTCAGAGAGAAAGGATACAACGTTCTTCAGTGCATTTAGTGTTCATGTTTCTGGATGAAGTTAAGAAGATGTGTGTTTGAAATTAAGCCGCCGATGAGTTTTCTTCCTTAGTTGTGGTATTATTTGGATAATTTCATGTTTGATTTTGTTCATAATACTTTGTTCATGTCAATAATTTGAGTATCCGATAAATTTGATTAAATTGTAGACTTCAATATACTTTTGAAGTGTTTAATGGTTCTCCAGTAGTGCGAATTTGAGACTGAATAAGTTTTATAATGAGAACATTGTTCCTGCCTAGTGCTGCACTGTATTTTTTCAAATAAAGGAAATTTATTTTACATAAAGGTGATACTTAAGACTCAAATTCATCAAGAGGCAGTTATCCCATGTAAATTAACCCTCTGTGCTGACTATAAATATATCAGCAACCTAATCATGAAATAGCTTAACGAAGAAGAACGGCAACAGTTTGTTGAAAAATCTCCATTTGGCATACTGATAATTTGCGCAGACCAGTTCAACTTATCTAGCACAATAATTTGGTTTCTGATGAAGTCACAAGTTGAGATGGATGATTTTGAAAAACTATGGATGATAAGAAATAAAAATGCCATATGGTTCTCGCAGGAATTCTCTCTATTAACATGACTGAAATGTGCACCAACCCCAACTATAAACTCAAACTAACAGTTCATGGGATAACACTTTCCTGGAAAGAAAAAAACTACGCTTCAGGAAGCAGTAGACAAATTTTCTGATATGTCCGGGTCAACGTCAACCGGATGCGATATAGAAAAACTGAAGTTAGCTAGCATCTTATTTGTAACAGCAGTACTGAAACAGAGGACTACAAGGAAGACATTATTGACAGAGAAAGAAGTCCTTTATTTGATAAATGATTTTGACACCTTTAACAATTACACATGGCGAACAGTCGCATATGGAGAGGTGCTTACATCATTGAAGAGAAATCTTGTATCAAATAGGGAAATTGTAGACAGAAAGGAAGTTAAAAAAAGGTTTGACACTGACACGCTCAAATACTAGCAAGTCTAGGTCGTGCAAGTAGTAAAAGGACGAAGTTCGAGTATCGATCCACGAAGACAGCTTGATTAATTCTGTGATATTAATCCTAATTGTAATTTAGACTAAGAGAATTTTTATAATTTTGATGATTTGATAGAAGAGATAAAAGCGCAAATGATAAAATAAACACAAGTAAAATAGATGAGATAAAGATTAACTGACGACGAGTGACCAAGGCACATGCTCAGCACAATAATTCCTACGTCTTCATACAGTCTATCCTATCTAACCATCATGAGTCTAAATCAAGGTAAAATTTCCTAAGACAATCGCAACTCGTTGCCCCGCAGTACCGATCCTATCAGATAATTAACGAACGCGTATATGTCTGTAGGAGCTTCTATGCACGCATTCAATCTCTATAAAATTCCCCAAGCTTAAACGCTTTCGGTGCTTAAGGATTCGGAAACCACACATACGAAACCGTTCCACCTCTGGTCGGTTTTACGTAGTGATGTTTAATGTTTATTGTTCTAACCGGTCTAATCACTTTGTTCGTCTCATAAACCAATCAATAATCATGCATATCTTGATCAGGCATACACAAGCATTAAACTCAAACAAGGAACACGTAGCTCGATTCACTCGATCAAATAGAATAAAAAATATTAAAACGTAGTCATTATTCGGCCTATCATGGCCTTAATCACAAAAGAACCTAAGCTAGCATATTCACAAAATAAAAATATAAAATATGCAATACGAAAATAATTTAAAACTTCGCCTATCACGATGAACAAATCTCGTCTTGTTCCCTCGGAGTATCCGTCGTGTATCACGGAAGGAACGCCTCGCAAGCCGTCAATCTTCTTCTATAGTCGCCGCGCTCTTCATATTGGGCTATTAAAAAGCTAAATTTTGAGTTGTCTGAAGCAGGTAAAAATAGGTTGCTCCCGTTGAACGAGATGGACGAGTTTCTCCAACAATCATACGAGAATGCCAAGTTATACAAGGAATGAACAAAGAATGGCATGACAAACGAATCATGAGGAGGGTGTTCTAAATCGGCGACTGAGTCCTATAATCACGGCTGTGTCTCTTTACAGGGAAGTTAAAGAGTAAGTGGGTTGGCCCTATATAGTACAGAAAGTATTTCCATCCAGGGCCGTATATCCTTGAAGGATGAACATACGGTTAAGGGGCAACACTTGAAACTCTACGACGATGGCGAAATTGCTGAAGCAAACTTGTATTGCTTGAAGAACCTAGTGCTACAAACATTCCTGCTTTATGTTGTTCTGTGCCTTTCAGGGACACCTCGTCTCGAGAGAATACCAGCAAGCTGAACAAAAGCAGGCCTACACACCGAGCCACCCTAATCATCTCGAGAGGCGAGCTAACGAGTATAAAAGAAGCGCTTCTTGGGAGGCAACCCAAGTATTACCGACGCATATATTTTATTTTATTTTTCGTCTTATTACACCCTATGACTGGTTTTTCTTTTCGTCTAATAAAACTCCCTTTCACGCCGCGCCTAGTCATGTTCTCTCGCAGGTTTATAACTAGTTTGGGGGTTGGTTTGGCCAATGACGGTTGCTTGTCTACATCGATACACATAAATAGGGATAGTGTCGCTTCAACTCTCTTTGCTTTTATTACACATTGCGGACAATGTGCTATTTTGCTTGGGGTGGGATGTGACACATGCTAGTATTAATATGCTTACATATTTAGGTATCAATGTGTTTCGGTCTTTTTAGTTGGTATAACTGATGATGGTTGTGATTTGAACGTCATCTATGGAATCTCCTGTCTATGATGAAAATTTTTAAATTTTACCATGTCGTGATATGATTCTACGAATTGAGTGTGATAGTTTCACATGTTGCATTGTTGTGATATTAGCATGATCATTTGGCTATATTAACTGCTTTAGGAGAATACTGCGTATCATGAAGAACTAATCCAGTTATATAATTGAGTTCTTGAGCCTTCAGAGATAAATTCAGAGCAACTCATTATGCTCGTTGTTTATTCTTGTGTGGCACGCATATATTGAAAATTTTCGAACTTGCTTTGTTATGCATGTCAATGGTCACTATGTTGATTTTTGTGAACGAAAATGGTAAGGGCATTACAATTGAGTCATTCGCCTAAATATCTTCCTACCGTACGTATTTACCACATAGTGAGCCCCTTTGATTATTTGACTTATTTGTTGATTTGGAGCCCATATATTTAGCCTATTGCCTCAAATTTAGCCTATACGATCCAGTATCAACGTGTTAATTTATCGACATCGTGAAAAGTGGCTTGTTGGTTGAGAAGGAGCTAATCGTCGCATGTTAGTTATGGACTCGTCCTATGATACAGATCTCTCGTCGTAATATTGCAGCGGACTAGGAACATCTCTCTTCGATAAGACGTACATAATAAAAGACAGGAGGGGCTTGATCGAAAAAAAAGAAGAAAGAAAGAAGAAGGAAAAAAAACGAAAAAAATACGAGAAAAAGCGAGCGATAAAAGTTAGAAAAGGAAAAAAGATAAGTCGAGTGAAAAATAGACACGGCGTTAGAGGAGCGAAATAAGTGGTTAGAAGAGCGATGATGATTGACACGTTTGATACTTTTAGTTCACTTTCCCATATGATGCACCTTTCAAAACCCGAGCCCGATTACAACCGATGGTGAAATACCCTTTGATTCGTGCATGATATCTACTATGTGACTATGATATGATATATTTGCAAGCATAGACTAATATCTTTCATGCCGCGTATTTATAGAGATCCATTTGGAAACACCTCGAGCGACTTGAACGATTTTTGTGAGGTAGACTGATGCGTAATGTAATTCTAGAATGTTTTTCATGCTATGATAAGATTGCGACCTATTACCTTATGCTTCGTGTTTTGACTAGATAATTCATTAGTTGATGATGATCTCGACTTTCTATTCTTTACGTTTTCTGAGATGAAACAAGAGATTTTCATTAATTGATGTTTTATAATCCTAACTTGATTTGGTTTAATTCCGCTTTCATGATCGAATGATCGAAGCTAGTTTGAGGAATGTTGATGAGTTAGATTTTACACTATTTTATTCCCCGTAAAAGCGTAACTTCGACCGTCATTTATCGAAATATCTCGAATATTGTACGTTTACGTATATATTTCTTGTTTGACAGGTAACGAAGCAAAATTAAAGAAAGCTGAGCTCTTATGCACACTAAGTACAATTATGGGAATTTGGCCTACAATTATCACAAGAATTATTTTGTGGGGACTTTTAGTAAATTTCAGCCTATCAAAACTAAGCCTACAAGAGATGCGATTCGTGCTTAAAGAACAAGTCAATCATACTTAATGTATTCACCAAGATATGTGCCAGCCGAGCTTCAAGGAAATAGAAAATCAATGATATATGCTTGAAGATTCGAATATGCAAATAATTATAAGATTTAGTTGCTTTAAGTCGGTGGATTGTTTTTCTATTTAAGGGAGCTTGGAGACGGTAGTGAAAAAGCAGACCTGCGGTTTGAAATAAAATAAAAAGCACGATGTTCTAGTTCAACAGGTAAATGGCATGTTTTTTTCCAAAAACAAGACGAAAAGGTTCCTATTGGAGTTTTATATGCGGTGCGGTATGCCCATAATGCATCATCTAGCTTCAACGACCAATCTTTCCTTGAGGCGTTCACCGTCTTTTCCAAGATCTGCTTCAGCACCATATTCGCGGGTACACATCGCCAGATTACCTAATCGGAGCAAATCTTGTATAGGAATGGATCATACCACAGGTAGTGTTTCACATCAGAGAGAAATTTTTACAAAGTCGTTTCTTTACAAAGGCCGTAGCCCCAAAATTATTAAAATGTCCAAAATAACCCTAATGCCGCTCCACATGTCTTCATCGATGTAAAGCCTCACCCTCAAAAGTCCGCGGAGTCACCGCCACCAGTCACCTTAGTCCTGACGTGTCTCAGCGTCGAACTCAGTGGTACCTATAACACGTAAACACTGAGCGATTTGCCCAGTAGGTGAATAAAAAATGCATGGTCCAAGTGTGCTCTTAATCCCAATCCCGATTCCTTACATTACAATGCACACTCTTTCTTTTCTCACGCTTATATCTCATTATACAATTTAGGGCCCTAGGCTAGACTCGACACCACGCTCGCCCATAAAAGTCACGCTAGCCTACTCTGGACCTTCACGCGAGGTTGCTCCTTTCGTGAAAATACCATAAAGACGGTTTTGCACCTCGTGACGTTCACGCCCGAGTAGACAGATCGATCACGCATGTCTGCCGTCGTGTGTCATCTGAGTGATAACCTCGATTCCTCTACGAGTTATCAATCGAAGTGATCATGATCTACCCCGCTCACTGATACATCAAAGTGTCACCGTATCAATACGGTACTCATCTCTCGCACTGGCGTGGAATGCATGTGCAGTGCATATGAATTGCAGCATTATACTGAATATAAATTCTCCCCAAAAAATTCCAAGAGACCCGAAAATTCATTTACATGATAAAATTAAATAAGTCTAAAAATTTAGTCAAAGTCAAAAGTCAACGCCCAAAAATTTGACCAAAGGCCCAAAACTGTAGTTGTTTTGAAAATAATATACTTCAAAAACTCTGGGTTGGAAAATCAGTAAGGTTCAAAAGTCGGTTATGTGTCGAAAATTGGCTTCGAAAATGAAGTGTTTCGAAAATTAGTGTAGTTCGAAAGTCATTTAGTATCGAAAATTGCTCTGTTTCGAAAATCGGCTGATATCGAAAATCTCAGGCCCGTGAAAATCCTTCGGCCCTGCCCGTTGGCTCGAAAATTGACTTGTTTCAAAAATTGACTTATTGCAAAAAACAAATAACCATATGTTTCGAAAATAATTTTCGAAAGCCTACGTTGCGAAATTCAGTAGGTTTCGAAATAATCGAAAGCCTATGTTTCAAAAATTTTGACGGGTTGCGAAAATCAATAGGTTTCGAAAATAATTTTCGAAAGCCTAATTTCGAAAATCTGACGCCTTGCAAAAATCTCTATATTTCGAAAATAATTTTCGAGAACCTATATTTCGAAAATCTAACACAATGAGAAAATAAATACATTTCGAAAATAATTTTCGAAAGTTTAAGCTTCAAAATCTAACACATTGCGAAAATCCTACTTCAAAAGTAATTCTCGAAATAAATTTGCGAAACTTCAGTTCGAAAATCTTAAACTACTAACAAAACCTCTTTCGAAAATCATATTAAGTCCCAAAAGTACATCCGAAAAATAATCAGACCCTCAATAACTTCATATATTCGAAAATCACAAAACGCATATATCGAACATAAAAACAACCATGAACATGGATTGAAACCCGAAAATATGGGTTTTCAGCCACACTAACACAACCATAGCACATAGTCGTGTACGGTATTAAAATACATGAACACAACAAGCACAACCTGTTGTAGATTAGAATTTCACTTACCTCACGTCTGAGCATTCGAGCTTTTTAATGATTTCTATGCTGGCCGAATAATTTTACTTTTGCTATGATCTCCTTTCTCTCTTTCGTTTTGCTCTTCCTTTTACTGTTTTTACTTAATGAGGGTTTTTAGCTTTGTAAGTTGTAGATATATATAAAGATTTTCGAAAGTTGTGATGATAAGACAAGGTGGTGATGATGTTTTCCCTTTAAGTTAAGAGATCTTTATATTAGTCCTTATTTAAATGTTACCCGAAATTAAACATCACAAGCCGCCCGAAATTCCTCCATGTCTTAACCGAAAATTAGCTTCTCCTGAATATAAATTCTACTACCCAAATTCCTTTTAATCAATCTAACTCTATATCGGGTATCATCTTCATTAAGTTTCGAATTTCAAAACTTCATAATTTGTGTTTTGCTTCAAAGCTTTTGGATAAACTCATAAAATTTTCTAAGTCTCAAGATCATTACGTTAATTACATAAAAAATCTCGTGTTAAATTTTACGGGTATTACAACGATGAACGAATCACGTCTTGTTCCCTCGGAGTATCCGTCGTTTATCACGGAAGGAACGCCTCGCAAGCCGTCAATCTTCTCATATAGTCGCTGAGCACTTTTTATTTTATTTCCAGCCGCAGGTCTGCTTTTTCACTGCCGTCTCCAAGCTCCCTTAATAGAACAACAATCCACCGACTTAAAGCAACTAAATCTGATAATTATTTGCATATTCGAATCTTCAAGCCATATCTTTGATTTCTATTTCCTTGAAGCTCCGCTCTCACATATCTTCGTGAATATATTAAGTGTGCTTGACTTGTTCTTTAAGCCAAATCGCATCTCTTGTAGGCTTAGTTCTTTGATAGGCTGAAATTTAACTAAAAGCCCACAAAACAATTCTTGTGATAATTGTAGCCCAAATTCCCATAATTGTACTTATTGTGCATAAGAGCTCAGCTCTTTTTAATTTTGCTCTGTTACTTGTCAAACAAAAATATATACGTAAACGTACAATATTCGAGATATTCATATAAATGACAGTCGAAAATACGCTTTTACGGGGAATAAAATAGTGTAAAATCCTTGTAAAATCCTAACTTATCATACACTGACTTTGGGAGGTTTTATACATCCATTAGGTATGCAAGTTTGACATGTAATTGTAACGTTTCCTTTATACAACATATAATCGAAAACTTTACATTCAACCAAATTTAAGAACATATTGATAGATTTAGTTACTTTGCACGAAACTGGTTTTGTCTTATGAATGCATACCTGGCATAGCACATAAATTCGCTACAAGAATTCAAAATCCAGGGTGAACCACGAATGTGTATGTGGAAAGTAATGATTGGATCGAAAATGCCCCAAGAATGGACTCAGGTTGTTGAGGATGCACGTGAAATGGAACTGGTCAACAGCCTCCTACAACCAACTACGGAATAATTGGTTGCAACATTTTTCCGTGAAAGTCAGTTTACAGAGAGTAACACAAATATACAAATACAGATCTGCTTACCTAAGAGCAGATTTTATTTAGTATGCTGCATCTCAGAAGAAAATACAGAACATTTGAGCAGTCAACAATTGCTACAACAAAGAGAGTGCACCGAACAAAACAAGACAGAAAATTCCTATGAAGACTCCAACGCTTCAGGTTCATCAGCGGTTTTCGATAATACGGAATTAAGAACAAAAAGAAGGCATGAAATCTCCAAGATAAATAATACAGATGACAGACCGAAAGAATAATTACGAACTAAAAGAAGACATGGAATCTCCGAGAAAAATACAGCAAACGAAGAAACTCATTGCCAGTGTTACTCGAACGGTTTCAAGAACAAGTCGAAGACAGAATGCAGACATCAGTGCCATCGAACACCATAAAGGATTTGGCCCAGCATGCTAAAACTCCAGAAAGTTATAACGACGACAATCAAAGCAACAGATCGAAGAATAAAACAATAAGAGATATGTTGGAAGAAATCCGAGATAACGGAAGTACAGCAACCAAGCAAATGATTCTTTAGAAAATATTCTACATACGGAGAAAGAGCTCAGAGAAGTTTCTCGAACAAGTTTTATACAAAATATTACTCAAAAGCAGGCGGAACGAACAATGATGACAGTGAACAAGGTAAAACACAAAAATACATATGATAGAATAAAATTAGTTTATGGGCAACTATGTTATATGACTGTGAAGATTATGTTATATTTGCAGTCCAAAAAGACCGCTAACAGAGTACGTTAATTGATGTCCAAAGACAAAATAATGAAGCTGCATCTTATTATCAACAAGAAGCTTTTCAAAATGTCAATGACCAACATCCCAATGAAAGGTCGAAGAACTCTCATGAAACTAAGCAAAAAACCATTCCAGATGACATGTAATTAAGAGTTGCTGAAGTGCTAGTCGAAGTGAATAATGTGGCCAACATGGTTGAATGGAACGCCGATCACACATTTCAGATAAAGAACAATACCGAAATTGCTTTAGAAGAAATCAATGGAAGACTAACTAATAGTGCGTCTGCTGAAGGAATTCATATGCAAAGAGAATGGCAGGAACAACAACTGAAACCATTAGAATATATAATAAGCATCATAGCAAAAAACATAGATGATGTAAACGCCAAAGAAAATATGCAAGGTACGCACATATCATCTCTTTCAAATGAACTTTATAATCATTAAACGTTCAAATAGTAACTAATCAAATTTTCGTAGTAACTTGATCATAGTCTTCAAAATGTGATAAGGATAGTTCTGAAACAAAAATTCTAACAAATAAAATTCCAACTCGAATACGCCATTTCTTCCCCGGGATTGATGAATATATATTATACAGATGTGGCCAAAGGATGAAAGAATGATAAATACTATGAGGTCAGATGAGTGCAGAGAAAGCCTCCAGGGAGCAAATCTACGTCAAATCTTCTTCAACGATGGGAGAAATGAACACAATTACGTGATATTGTAAGTATTTTCTTCGATATATTGTAAACTATTTCAAAACAAATCTTTGTCAGTAGTGCGAAGTTAGGTGTATTGCAGGCGGTCAGTAATACTTTCAATTGTGTTTTGAAATAGTTTATATTTCAAATACTTACAATATCAGGTAATCCTTGGAGGCTTTCTCTGCACTCATCTGATCTCAGTCTTTATCAGCCTTTGGCCACATCTGTAACTTGTATAATATATGTTCATCAATCCTGGTAAGGAATGGGGTACTCGAGTTGGAATTTTATTAGTCGGAGTTTTCGTTTCAGAACTGCCCTCACGTCTTTAAGGCTCTGTTGATATGTTATGAAATTTTGATTAGTTATTGTTTGAACGTTTAATGATTATAAAGTTCATTTGTAAGGGATGATAGGTGCGTACCTTGCATATTTACTTTGGTGTTTACCGCATCTATCTTTTTTGTTATGATCGTCATCATATTTTCTAATGGTTTCAATTGTTGTTCCAGCCATTCTCTTCATATGAATTCCTTCAGCAGACTCAATATTAGTTAGTCTTCCGTTGAATTCCTCTAAAGCAATTTCAGTAGTGTTCTTCATCTGGAGTGTGTGCTCTGCTTTCCAATCAACCATGTTGGCTACATTATTCACTTCGGCTAGCACTTCAGCAACACTTAATTCCATGTCCTTGTTAGGAATATGCCCTCGAATACTATACGAGGATTAGATTATATAGGGCATTAGCTTATTTATCATTCGACCTTTTATGTAATAAGATATTTTTTCTGTGTTTATTGAAAGACGTTGTTCGTTTATTGGATACAAGAGTACTTTACTAAGCATCCGGTAAAGCAATAAATGAACAAATCCAAATGTGTCGAGTTGAGTCACTGTTCTCGATGAGTACGAGAGAGGAAGGCACCAGTGGACTCTTAACCTCGAGCATTAAAAGTCCGTAAGCCTTAGGCTCCAGTTGGGTGCTGGATAACCGATTACGGCTTATTTGTCGATGACCTATCGAGTGCCGATACCCCCTTGGAAGCGGAGGTCATGACTTGTGATGCGAGTCGAATCAAGGGATTGAATCGTTTCATGGACACTGACTCACGGGTCGTACGGTCGAACATGGCTTATTACTCAAGGAGTGTCAATGACCGACGACAACACTATAGTAGTCTACGTGAACCTTAGACGGGAAGGGGCTTTGGCGGAGTTGACTTCGAAGTCTCGACTGTCACTGGTTCCCCTCGACCCGATTTGCTGTTGCATGGGTCAGCGGGCCAGATGCGGTCTTGATGACGATTTGTGATTGCCGGGCTTAGACCGCCGAGTACGGATTCACAGTCTCGCAAGTAATCGAGATAAGTGTCCTATGAGGACGGCGACGGGAAATTACGAAATCCTTGGCCAAGGTATTGAACTAACTCATGTTAGACATGGAGGGTAGTTTGGTAATTTGCCTCGTCCCCATTTTATCATAGAATCGAGTATAGTGAGTTTGACATAGACCATGGCTCTCACTCGATTGGGACACAGGTGAAGGGTTTATACGTAGTACTATAATCTATAGTAAGGTTCTCGAATAAAGACTGGGTCGAAATTCGCACTCGAATCGGGTTACGGTCCGGTACTGCGGGATTGGCTAGGTAACTGCCGGACTCTTGGATTCCTCCCTTGCCGATTGAGTCGAACCTAGAGAGTCGGGCTTAAAAAGGATCATCAATGTGTACTGATAAGGAGAGAAAGTGTTTTAACTATCATACTACAATACGATTCAACAGCATTGTACCCTCATCGATTTTCGAACCTTGCCTATCTCAGGACGGACGATCATTTGAGATAGTGAATTTTGTAAATCTGCAAAACTTCTCTGTAAATAACTGCGTATTGTAGACGGAAAGGAAGTAAAAAAAAATGTTTGACATTGACTTTAGGAGGTTTAATACATCCATTCAGATATGTTTTTACAGGTTTGACATGTATTTGTAACATCTCATCGAAAACATTATATTAAACCAAATTTAAGAACATATTGATAGTTTTATTCACTTTGCGCAAAACAGTTTGCCTTATGAATGCGTAGAATAGCATTGGAAATCTATGATAATACACTACTGTTGAAGACTTAAACGACTCTTACAAAATTTTTCGCCCACGGCAAGAAGACGAAACGATTTGTTCTAATAATTAAAATCCAAACCTTTGAGCCACAATAAGATAATATACAGACAAACGCGTGAAATTCAGCAGTAGTATATTCTTATCCGATTCCAAACCCTGACTATAACTATCATACTACAATACGATTCAACAGCATTGTACCCTCATCGATTTTCGAACCTTGCCTATGCAGAGATAACTACACGACTGTATCTCTCGAAACCGTCAAAAGTAAATAAATAGTTAGGGACAATCCCACGTTCATTACACGTAGGTAGAGGAACGACTGCAACATAGCTTGGCGACAACAAACAAATACATAACACTATATAAATTAAAATGAACAAAAAATGTTTTTTTTCACAAAAATCGTACAGGAAACACCTTCAAAACGATCTCACTCATTAACACATTTAAAATCGACCATGTATGAGCCCCTATTTAAGAGACACCGACTTTCAATAGTTAAATTTTTATCACCAAAAACGTACATGCAACACCTTCAAAACACCACGCGAATCCCACGCAATGGAATGATAGGCGCACGACCATTTCATTACAAAACACCAATGGCGCTAACCAAAAAATGATCCTACCAACCTCAGAGATATGCCGTTGGCTGCAAAAATCGTGCACGACCTTACCTGCATCTATTTAAACCTGAAACAGTAAACAAACAGGGGAGAGATAATCCCACGACTGTATCGAATTCTATCACAACTCCAGTAGACAATAGGTGGACTAACGACTGCAATATAGATTGGAACACATCACAGATCACACGCAATGGGATGATAAATGAACGACTGCATCATTAAAAAAGCCCGACGACAATAACCAAAAAATGACCCCAACAATACACGACCTTACGCAGTCGCGACATAACTGCACTGCTGTACCTCTTTAAACCTGCAACAGTAAACAAACAGACACACATACAGAACAACGATAAACAACCATGATATACAAAAAATTCAAACTCGCAGGACGCTGCACGACTGTATCATAGCTTCAAACCTGCAACAATAAAAAAACACACACAAATACGGAGCATCAATAAACAACAATGAAATACAAAACAACCCCAGCAACACCAAAGCGTCCAGTCAGAACATATAAATAAGACTCCTATCCGAGATGACCCTTCGTCTAACGACTGATGATATCCCAAGCACCACATATTAAATTCAAACGAATAAAAAATGCATAATATTACCAAATATCGATTAAATACAAATCGCATTTATGATGCCACTGATGTAATTCAACCCACACATAAGGCTAAAGTGGACATTATTTTTACTATTTTTTTAATGGCATAAATACCCTCATGAACATCGGACGTCTCTCATAGCAGCCGGCTATAGGGGGTGGCAATGTTCGTAATAAAATCAACATATTAGCCTATATTCAAAGCCCTTGACGAACTTTTATATAGTATAGATTACTACTATTATTATTATTATTATTATCTATATTCATCTCTACAAAATTAATTGTATATAAATGCATGAATTCGTAAATGCATGAAGTGATGTAGGATTTTGGTTTCGGTTCCTAACAGCCATGGCAACTTCTTAGATTGTTGTGAACTTTGATGAAACACAAAACTAAAATCGAGAGGCGCGATACGCTGCCCTAAGAACTTTTTCAGCGGGGAGTGGAAACTTCCATGGTTCAACTTGATCTTCAACAATATTGGAGCAGGAAGAAAAGATACCAAAAGTGAATTTATCCAAGTTCACCTCTTACTACAAAGAATAACCCCTAATTTATAGGGTGTTAAGTTCAAGCAATGCGTGTACAGATTTTAATGTGCACAACCCGTCGAGTAGTTATGACACACCCTTTCAAGAACTCCACAATGAATGTGGCCAAACTATTCAATGTACTATGAACTATGCATAAGATATTTTGCCCACGATCTTATCTTAATGTATGATAAGAGCCATAATAAAAATATTAAAATATTTAAGCAAGTTACATCGTTGCAGCTATATTAAAATATCTCGTATGCAAGATATTATATATTAAACCATGTAATACTTTGCTCTCTAGTTACATCTTTGCCTTTTTTCAATTTTAATGTTGTTGATGAACTATATATTATAGTCCTACACATCGGCCTCCTTCGCATGATGATGAACAAAGTCATTACGAGCGCCATCTTTCAAGGCCAACCGTTGCCAATCAGATCTCTATCAGCATTTTTTATGTAGTTAGAGAAGAAAATGTTTACGCATAAATACCTGTTTGATTGAGTTACATCATATTAGAAATAGGTACCATAGAAAAACGTATTTGATTAATAACATATTGAAGAAATGTATAACATGCTTACAGAGAAACATATTTTGGAATTAAAGCAAGTGGACTTTAATATGGGCTTGTGAATGTGAACTATTTCGAGGAAAATAAAAGTGGGAATCTCATATTGAAGAAGTTGTTAGATCAGACGCACCTTATATATGCTTGTGCATTTTTACTATAAGTAACATATTATACCACATGTGTGTCGATCGCGTGCGCGCAGAGGTGCAAATCCAGTCGACTTGTGTGCAGGCGAGCGCACACGAATGCTGGATCGAAACCCAGAGGGTCCAATCTGTTAGTATTGTGATCAAGAAGCCAATAGTTATATTATTTCGCCTTTTATTTTCACGTATTGGATGGTTTATATCATTTTGTTCCTTGAGTTAATTAATTATTTATGGGTCATTTAAGTCGATGACTTAGATTGTAGAATTCCTTATTGAAATATATAATATTTACACTAAATTATCATTAATCTTGATTTTTAGCATGGAACACTAATTATCATGTTTAAGATTAATGTGTTGATTAAATGATAGTTATATTCTACAATCTATTTGATAAAGAGTTATCAATTTGATACACAGATATATAATGGTGATTGTGATATCGGATAGACCTGAAATGAAACATATTATGGATTGTGTGTGTGTCATTAATATTTCATACGTGCCTCGAATCTATATATGATATGTTCATTTTTCAACACTAGAAATGTTTGTCTGTTAGTATCGCTCAACGTTAGCCGTAAGAATTGAATTATAATCAAATTGCTTTAGGTCGGTTACCGGTATCAATAATTGATGATTACACAATTCAAACAATTTCTTGAAGTACTACTAATTTAATTGAGTTGAGGAGTCAAACCGTATCAATTGTTTTATAGATGGTTATGCGACACGCTTTGAACTAGTGCAGTGGATTATGTTCATCAAGAACATTTTGTCAATCATATTTTATGAGTGATAATACCAACGGGCCACTTGATAAAAGTGATATCGTAATGCATGCAATGTGATTAAGATCAATCATATTTACGATAAACTTTTGGAATCAAGAAATAAATAAGTTTGCAAGGATGACACGTTCCAACCTTGAACTTATTTAGGATATTATGCGACAAGGAATTGACAAGGGCAATTACTGCTTTAGGATAGTGATACGTATCTGAGATACTTATTATCTATATCACTTGGGTAATCTTAATGTATTTACTAGGTACCGCTTATGATTTATAGAATTGGAATGAGATCTAATTCTATTGCCAACTTGACATGGATCCTACTAAGTCACACCAAAAGAAAATGCACCAAAGAAACTAATATTTTATATATTACATAGAGATGTAAGTATGATGATAAATCAATTATGAAGTAATTTATTTGATCATCATATAATACGAAAATAGATGAGATTCAAATAACATATAAGATATGGACTTACGATAAATATATGCGATATATATTTAAGTACTGTAAAGATTTGATAGAAGGAAACCGGCCATCACCTTAAATTAAGGACTAATCATAAACAATATAGCATATAAAGGTAGCTATATTGATCATAATAGAGTTTTCTATGATTAGCTCATGATTGCTAAAATCATGGGATATGATCTCAAATTATGGCAAGCAAATTAATTAAATGAGATTTAGTTATAATTATAAAGATAATTGTTTTATAAAAAGGAGAAGCCGTGGACTTATATGAGGATCTTCATCCTAACATTTATCGAGAGAGTTACAGCATCAACGTGTGAAGAGAAAAATGTTTCTGCTTTCGTCGTAAAATAGTGAATCAAGTTACGTCGGTCGATACCTTCTAGCTAGCTAGTGAAATGTCGACTCTTTGGTCAAGTTCTTGGTGGATATCGGTGGAAATACCATATGTTTGGTATTTAAATACATACCCATCCTCGGTCTAATATCAGGTATGATCTCTACGAACGAGTTAAGTTTAATTCGCATAGATCTTGGTGGAATCGGCTTGATATGTTGATATAAAATTTTAATTTCCGCTGCGTATAATACTTCGATTATGTGCGCCGATTCCTAACATGATCAACTCGTCATTTGCTTCGGATTCAAACTTTTTACTCCCGATAATTCTAACGTTGATAGTGGTACCGAGCAAAACCAGACCGGTACATACCAATATCGGACTGTACTGAGACCGAGACCGAACTGGTAATCGAAATTGAACTGAGATCGGAGCTGATATTATGCCGAGACTGGACTGCTCTGTCGAGCTGTACCAGACTGAACTGATCGCCTAGTGAACCAATTAGCTAGACTAACTAGAAGCCACCTTAATATAATTAGACGTCCAACCGAGAGTCATCTGAAAAGGCATGGCTGCACGATTAAAGAGGCTCTTTAAAATCATTATTGTTCAGTATAAATGAATATTCCTTAGCCATTAAAACGTTTATTCCTATAAATATAAGATCGTTCTCAATGGAGAACACACACTGAAAAACACAAGCAATCGAAACGAAATTCATATTCATACTATAACTTGTTCAAGTTTGCCGTTGGTGTTGCTGTTCTTGTGCAAAACAAATGCCAAGTTATTCGTACTATCCTGCGAAATAGACGCTCTTAAAACTTCAAGCACAAACGTGAGGGGAACGAATCTGTTATAAGGTAATTGTGTTTCACACAATCTTCGAATCTCGTTTCTTTGTCCGAATCTACTCCTACCGACAAGCAAAGCCAACATGTACCCATGAACACATGATATGATACGTATATACCAATAAAAAGATACGTAAACGATGGTAAAATGGTACTCTCAATCAAACGGGTAGTTGTGGGTAAAATCTTTATTTTGCTAGGTACCTACAAAATAACTATCTCACATGGGTTTGAACTTATAGTTCTTTATTTTTTTAGGTCTTTAACCGTAGGTACACCAAAAAAAAAAAAAAGAAGCAAAATATGGTTTGGATGTGCATCGAATTGATGATTTCTATCCTACAAAAATTATCAAGAATTGTCAAGCATGATCAATAATAAAAGAAATCCCATTAATTAATACGTACATGGGTGATTCTTCTTATTTCTTTCCCTCCTTGTCTTCTTTCTTCTCTTCTTTGGCTGGACCTACTGTGATTATATCAACTTTTCCGACGACCTTCTTCAGCTTCTTCACCACAGAAACTGTGTCCATCTCACCGATCACCGTTAGCTTTTGCTCCTTCAGATCAGCAGCGATGGAATCCACACCTTGTTATTTTACACAATACACTTCTATAAAATTCTCTTAAAAGAATAACGATTAAATAATATATATAAGAAGGGTTTCCCTTTTCGTTCATACCGAGAATATCAGCAACTGCTTCCATGGCTTTCTGCTTTGTCTTCTCATCAGTCATTGTCAAGACTTTCACCACCACTTTCTGTGTTCAAGAAAGGATAAATAAACTAAAAGTGTTTGAAGTGCTTGGATAATTGAATCTATCTGTGTCTGGATTTAGCATTACCTTAGCTGCCATTGGAAAACCGAAGATTGACCAATTCGAGCAAGAAAGAAACGAGGGAATAATGATGTATTGTAGGAATATATATTATTAGTTAGAGGTACGATGTAGGAATATATATTATTAGTTAGACGTACGATGTATTGTTTCGTGGAGGCAACTACGTGCAAATTAGGCAACGACCCTCTGAAGTTTGATGTTTTCTTTCGTTGAAAAATAGGTTTTGAAACGTCGCTAATATCTTGAGGTTGTTTAAAATAGGTAGAATCGATTTAATTTCAATCTGCGGGTACTCAATAATTAATATAGTCTTTTTATTAGGTTTATGTGGAGAAATGAGTAGGGATAGCGTATTATATGCTCATTATAGTAGGAGAACTAAATATTTTGTCCGAAATAAATAAAGACAGATCAACCATATCATGAAATCAAATCTGCTAGAGTGAAAGTTACATTTACCCACATTTCAAGTACTTTCGGAAGGTTCCCCGAATAGGGTCTCTTGACCTTTCCTATAATGGGAGACTGAAAAAGGCTTCTCAATTTGCTTTAGATATTTCAAGATGAATCGAATTGCAGCTAAGACCATATTCAAAAGGTACTAAAAAAAAGCTAAAATCGCACCCTACCTCAAACCCAAAACTCAAAATGTGTTTCTAAATTTCTCACCCCTGTTTCATACTCAAATTAGCGCTTTAACTGAAAAAATGGGTTTGATGTTTAGAAAATTGCAAAGTACGTCCTTTTCTTTGTTTTGAATTACCCTATAATTTTTCCCATATGGAATTATTTATTTTTATATTGTACTTATATATTAATTAAACATTGTTTTTCTTTGATGTACGGCCCAGTAAAGGCCCAAAATAGTTTGGGAATGATTTTTCCCCAAACAGTTTTGAAGAATCATTTGCACATTTCTAGCTCAGCATCTAAAAAAAAACCCTTTTCTTCCCAAAACCCACAAAACAGAAAATTCACACAGGAGAGACACAATCGAGAAACATCCAATCCAACAATGGTGAGCCAAAGGCAAAAACTGGCGAGAAAGCGCTTCAAAGAAGCTAACCCTGAACTTTTCCCAAAGCCAGAGCCTACTCAGCCGAAAGACCCCAATGGAAAGAAGAATAAGAAGAAGAGCAAATTCAAACGCAAAAAGTCCGACTCCAACGATCCAAACAAGCCCAAGAAGTCATCGTTCAAGAAGCATCCTCTTCGAGTTGATGGCATGAAACCCGGCGAGAGTTGCTACATATGCAGGGAAAAGGATCATATTGCCAAGAATTGTCCCACTAAATCTGAGTGGGAAAAGAACAAGGTTGTACATTTTTTTTGCTTGATTGGTACAGTTTAATTTCGGGCTTTTGGTTGTTATTTTAATTGAATATAGGAGACGTGTTCTTTGTTCTTCTGTTTTGTGATTCACTGCTTTGTGCTCAAGTGTGCTTTCTTTTCTGGTGTTTTATATATAATGGGAACATTCTATTACTGAATCCTAGGTGTTGCTAGCTGTTTCATTTAAGCCCATGCGCACTTTTCTTTGCTTTTTGTTCCTCGAGTTTGAGATTGTTGAATTGGGTAAAATTTTGATTTGGGCATATGTCAGTTGCTAGTGTTTTTATTACCACATTCAAACATGTTATCAGGACAAGTTGGCGTTGAATTACTTGACAAAAGAGGAGTAGTGATGTCTTGTTGTTTCTCTTTTTTATTCTATTTCGCATTTGTAGATTTGTTTGTCTTGTCGACGACGAGGCCACAGTCTCAAGAACTGCCCCGAAGAAAACGATAAGTCCGCAGAGAAGAAGCTGTGTTATAACTGCGGAGAAACGGGCCATTCTCTTTCTAATTGCCCTCAACCACTTCAAGATGGTAATAATCTCCAATTGCATCCTATTCTCGATTAAGTAATTCAAATTAGGTCATGTCTACGCTGCTTAACTAGTTGTTAATTTTTTTTTTAAATGATATTGTGTAGGAGGAACGAGGTATGCGAGTTGCTTTATATGTAATGAAACTGGACACTTGAGTAAAAACTGCCCCAAGAACACACATGGAATCTATCCAAAGGTATACATTATTTCAATGAAATATGAAAAGTTTATTAAACATACGATTAAGAACCCCATTTATACATAGGGTGGTTGCTGTAAAATCTGTGGCGGTGTAACACATCTGGCCAGAGATTGTCCAGACAAGCAAAACAGAACTTCTAATGCATGTGTTAACAAGCTTGGCCAATGTAAGTACAAAGATATCTTCCAAATATTACTCTTTGCAAAATGATATCGAGATAATTTTGTTACTAGTTGTTCTTTTTCTTTTCTTTTGCCCAGTTGAAGCCCATGAACGGCCAAACAAGATCACTAAATTTGTCAGCGGGGATGATTTAGAAGATGATTTCATGTCGACTGTTCCTCAGGATGAAAAGGGTAAAGACGTAAAGCCCCAGAAAAAACAGGGAACTAAAATCGTCAACTTTGTGGCTTGATAATCTCAGGTGTTGCCTAATCTTCTAGCTTGGAACGAATTGTATGAATGATTACCTTCTTGTTGTTCGTTGCGCTAATTAGCTACGCGGCATTTCGAATGTCCTGAAATTTTGAGCTGAGTTCTGTGCAAGTCAAGTACGTATACGCTGCTTATTTTTCTGGCAAAAAATGATCGTATCCTCGAAATGTCGGTCTTTGAGGCGAGTTTCTGATAGCCTCACTATTTATTAACATATGTTTACACCTGTTTCTTGCTATAAAATTAATCTTCTCGGACTGTAACTGAATAGAAAAGCTATCCCATTCAGTAGTGATGGCAATTACTACACTTCCCTTGAATTCATATTATTAAAGAACATTTACTATTATTTTTTGTTTTGTTTGAGGTTAAGAAATGGTTGTGGAGTCGGAGACAGCAGTTGGCTATAACATTACTTTTTGTTTCATTACATTAAAAAAGCTTAAGCAGTTGGCTTATATGTGTCAAGAAGAAAGTTGAGAGAACTTTGCATCTGTTTAATCCTTTGCTTTGTGCTGAAGACATATACGATGACAAGTACTTGTGATCTCTCATGAGTTGAGTACACTATGTCCCTCCTTTTTCTACATAATTTTATTTCTCGTCTTTTTTACGCCTCTTCTGCTTCTGAATTCACCACCCTTTTTCTTGGAGTGCAAATCAAGTCAGTATAATTCGGTACCTAACAATGGATTTGTAACAACAAATATTGCATCAAGGGGCAAACTTGTCATTGTCTAAGTAGGAAATGCATTTGAGACTATAACTAATACTAGTCTCCTCTGCACACTCGTATAATATATAAATGTATATTAACTATAATAATTACTATAAGTACAAGGGTAAATATGACAATATGAAAAATGCATCGTAGTGAGTGATTTTCTTTTAATTTAATATTAATATTTTCATTTAACTGACACACCAAACTTACGATTTATATCAGCCATCTGACACTTAATAAAAGTGTATAGATATAGATACATCATATATATCTTTGTATCGATTCACGATTGAACGTTTTTTACAATTTGTTTTTCAAATCATAACCGGTGACCATCGATATTTATTTAATACTAATATTCTTGGATACTCAAATACGTGTGCTATAATATCATAATTCTTTTTTTTATTATTAATTGTAAATCATGATTGACCAAATTAACTTAGAAACTGATGATTGATGATTTTTACTAGGGCTAGCCTCTTTATAAAATAGAATAAATAATATCGAAGACTACTTAGCTCACATGGCGTTGACAGGTTTCTCCGACTTTCCACGTGCCGTCCGACTCTCCCAACGTGACTCAAGCGCGTTCCCACCACTCTCCAAGCGACGATTACCTTACTTGGGGAAATGATTATTTTCTAAAAATGTTTTAATTTAACGTCACATGCAAATTGTAATTTGTAACATACGAGACGACATTGGCCAGTGGTGGGACCCAAAACGGCTCCGCTTTCAAATTTATTTTTCAGAAAAAATTTTGAAAATCGACAAAATTCCCTCCTCAATATATACACACTCGCCAAGTTCACTTGCGACCCCTCCTCAGTCTCTCGCTGTAGCTCTACTCTCCGAAAAAAACCCTAGAAAAAAAATCCCAAGCTTCTTCTTACTCCTACGATTTACCTGAAGATGAGAGAAATCCTCCACATTCAGGGCGGTCAGTGCGGTAATCAGATCGGAGCCAAGTTCTGGGAGGTCGTATGCGCCGAGCACGGCATCGATTCCACCGGCCGATACAGCGGCGACAACGAACTCCAGCTCGAGCGAGTCAACGTTTACTACAATGAAGCCAGCTGCGGAAGGTTCGTTCCACGCGCCGTGTTGATGGATTTGGAGCCGGGAACCATGGATTCCGTCAGATCTGGTCCGTACGGTCAGATCTTCAGGCCTGATAACTTTGTTTTCGGGCAGTCTGGGGCAGGTAACAACTGGGCTAAGGGACATTACACGGAGGGCGCTGAGTTGATTGACTCTGTGTTGGATGTCGTCAGAAAGGAGGCTGAGAACTGCGATTGCTTGCAGGGTATGTTTGTTTTAGCTACTTTCCGTTTGAATATCTTGCTTATCGGCTTTGTAGTGCCCTAGATCTGGTGCCTTTTGTGGATTTCGTGTTAGGTTCGCTTCTGCGTGGTTCGTTCGAGGTTCGTGCTTTTATGTATGGTGTTTTGTATGTGCGTTTGTCATTACTGAGCCAATAGGTGTTAGTGAATCAGTATATGCCTCCTTCCTAGTTGGCTAAAACATTAACTAGATTCTCATTTTTTGTGTGTCCTATGTCACTTGTAGGCCGTCTTAGCTTGGTCGCGTAAATGTTTATTGTGACTGCTATGAATCAGATGCAGATATATCAACAAGATTCAATATATGTAAGCGAGATTATTTGGATGGGGGCTTTTCTGATTTGTTTTAATTTTGTTACTCTTCTTGTTGACCTCTTTAAAATTTCTTATATCGATGCTAGTAATCAGATTTGTGCTGTTCTGAAACCGATTGTAAATAATGTTCAAATCATGCTAAAATGTACTAATCTTTCTGTCTCACAAATAAATCTTGTAATCACATAGTTCAACTTTGATCAAGATCAATTAAACAATAATCTAGTTCTCTTGTTTCATCCTCAGGCTTTCAGGTGTGCCACTCCTTGGGCGGTGGAACAGGTTCAGGAATGGGAACCCTCCTAATCTCCAAGATCAGGGAAGAATACCCCGACAGAATGATGCTCACCTTCTCCGTCTTCCCATCTCCCAAAGTCTCCGACACAGTCGTAGAGCCCTACAACGCAACCCTCTCAGTCCACCAGCTCGTCGAGAATGCCGACGAGTGCATGGTCTTGGACAACGAAGCCCTCTACGACATTTGCTTCAGAACCCTCAAACTCACCACCCCAAGCTGTAAGTCCATTCATCTCATCTCCCCTTTCGCTCTAATTCGTTTTCCTTGCTGATCAATCACTCAATTTGTCTCATATTATATAGTTGGAGACCTCAACCATCTGATCTCAGCCACCATGAGTGGAGTCACTTGCTGCCTACGTTTCCCCGGCCAGCTCAACTCAGACCTTCGAAAGCTCGCCGTAAACCTCATTCCATTCCCCCGCCTCCACTTTTTCATGGTGGGCTTCGCCCCTCTAACCTCCCGTGGGTCCCAGCAGTACAGAGCCCTAACCGTCCCCGAGCTGACCCAGCAGATGTGGGACGCAAAGAACATGATGTGCGCTGCCGATCCACGCCACGGGCGATACCTAACTGCCTCAGCAATGTTCAGGGGAAAGATGAGCACCAAAGAAGTCGACGAGCAGATGATCAACGTACAGAACAAGAACTCATCGTACTTTGTCGAGTGGATCCCGAACAACGTCAAGTCTACTGTGTGCGATATCCCGCCTGTGGGTTTGAAGATGGCCTCGACGTTTATAGGTAACTCGACTTCTATTCAGGAGATGTTTAGGAGGGTCAGCGAGCAGTTTACGGCCATGTTTAAGAGGAAGGCTTTCTTGCATTGGTACACTGGCGAGGGGATGGATGAGATGGAGTTTACTGAGGCGGAGAGTAATATGAACGATCTTGTTTCTGAGTACCAGCAGTATCAGGACGCTACTGCTGATGAGGAAGGTTACGATTATGAGGACGAGGAAGAGCATGAAGAGGAGGCTTAGTGGGAATCTGTGATTGTGTTTTGATTATGCTGCGTTTGTTCTTTGTGGATTTTTGCTGGGATTGGTTTGTGTTTTGCTTCTTCTTGCGATCTTTTCCGTGTTGTTTATGTGTTGTTTCTCTAGTAATATCCTACTCTGTTTTGTTTGGTGTGTTTTGTTTTCTGCGTGTTTTGAACGTTAGCGTTGAAATATGATATGAGTTATATTTAGGTTTATGCATCTTCGGCAATTATAGTGGTCCATTTGCGTGCAACTATGCATCTTAAAATGATATGGAAACCAAAACACACTAGTAATATGGTATAGTTTCGTCTTCACGATATCGTTGTGTTGTTAAAGATCAAAGGTAGAAGAAAGCAAAAGGAATTTTGATGGACTGTAACACTTTTGGGGGATGCGATTCATGTCCAAAAGTTACGAAAAAATTAATATCCTTGAGTAAGTTAGACTGATTCATGTCCAAAAATTACGAAAAAATTAATATCCTTGAGGCAGTTAGACTAACACGTTTAGGGGGATGTGGTTCATGTCCGAAAATTACGAAAATAAATTAATATCCTTGAGTCAGTTAGACTACATAGGTTGTGTTGAGTTCATAGTAGAATTAGATGTAAAACAAAACTGGGAGAAATATGGTCCAACTCGAGTTCATGGTCAACTCAACTTTGATGCATTGATGTCATCTTCACAGCTCCAAGGCCACAACAAATGATAAATAATGTAATGATGTCATTTTGAGAGCCATGCGTTGTTTATAAGTTTTTTTTTTCGCAACGATAGCTTGGATAGATAAACATTAAAATACATGAGCTAAACAGCCCGATAAGGGCCCTCTGGATACAGTCTAACATCTAGTAGGACAAAATCTCTACCAAGAGAGAAACACCCCAACTAACACTCCAAAATAAAAAAAGAACAAGAAAAGCCCGAAAGAAAACAAGAATCAAAGTTCGGACGGAAAGAACTAAAGACACTACTATAAATCAACTCAACACTCCATAAACTGGCTATTAAACTCAGATTTACAACATTTTTTTCCGTCTTCATCTTCAAAAGCTTATCTTCTTCGGGACTTAAGCTCTCACAAGGAGAGAAGAAACTCCCACAAGGGGAGAAGGTTTTCCTAGAAAGGAGAATGAAGCTCCCAAATCGAGAGAAAAACGAAACAAAGAGGACACGAAAAAGCGAAGAAAAATGAAGCACAAATACAAAGTACAAGAAAGAAAAATGAGTGGAAGGTGACTATGTTGAAGCAAACAGATCAATTGATACATACTCAAGTTGAAGAACAGGGCAATTTGGTTTATATGACCTGTGTATATGGGCATAATACTAGCTCTCTTCGAGAAGCTATGTGGGAGGATCTCAGGGGAATCAAACAGACTACAGCTCCATGGCTTGTGTGGGGCGACCTTAACAATGTCCTTTCTACTGAGGATCGATTAGGAGGCTGTCCAGTACAAGCAACTGAATATGAAGCTTTTAGGCACTGTCTCAGGGACTGTGAACTTGAGGAACATCGAAGGAAGGGTAATCACTACACTTGGTCTAACAAACAAGGTGCTGAAACAAGAATCTACAGCAAGATTGACTGGGCTTTTGGGAACTTACAATGGCTGCACAAATTCAGGGATACTGAAGCACATTTTTTAAGTGAGGGGGTATCTAACCATTCTCCCATTGTGATTAAATGTGCGGGAAACACTCATGTACCTAGCAGAGAGTTTAAATTTTTTAATATGTGGGTGGAGTCCCCTAAGTTCTTACTGTGGTGGAACTGAATTGGAGTATGGGCTATGAAGGGATCTCAAGGGAGACATGTTCTGAACCAACTGAATCAGATCAGGAATCCTCTGAGGCAACTCAACAAGGATCTTTTTGCTAACATAGTTCACAGCATTGAGAGGAGTGTAGACAATTAAAATTTAATTGTCTATTTATATTATTGGGATTTAAGAAATAATTCCAAGAAATAAAATAAAGTCTCTTATTGAATTACTATTTATTGAGGTATATAAAATAATCTCAAATTAATAAATAGTTAATTTAATTAATAAACTATTATCATAAGTGTTGATAATGTATTCCTTTAATACAAAAATCAACATAAGGAAAGCCTTGTAGAGATTTGCTAAATAAGTAAGAAAATCAAATTAAATATCATGAAATCGGAAAATATTGAAAGAATCAGGCCAAATATGGAATAAATCAAATCAAATCAAGATCAAACCATATATGGATAAAATCAACATAAATATGGACAAAATCATCCCAAAAAGATTTTATTTTCCATTATTGAGAATTCTCTACGCCTATAAATATGGGGCTTCAGAGTTCAGAAATTACAAGTCAGAGAGCAAAGAGAATACGAAACTTCGAGAGAATTAGAAGTAAGTCTTTGATAGCATTCGGAAATTCTCTCAACGAAGTTCTTCGTGTTCAAGTTAAAATTCGAAGACGTTCATCGAGACACGTGCGAGTTTCTCATAATCACACGACTGCAACGAGGAAAGCCCGTGCGAGTTTCTCGGAAGCGCGCGGTTCAACACTCAAGACCCGTGCGAGTTTCTCATAATCGCACGGTTGCAACGAAGAAAGCCCGTGCGAGTTTCTCATAATCGCACGGTTTGACGCTCAAGGCCCGTGCGAGTTTCTCATAATCGCACGGTTTCGACGCTCAAGGCCCGTGCGAGTTTCTCATAATCGTACGGTTTCGACGCTCAAGACCCGTGCGAGTTTCTCACAATTGTACGGTTCAACGTTCAAGACCGTTCGTTTGATAGCACCAAGCCCAAGTACTTCGTGATTAAGCTCAAAAGTCCATGAAGAAGCGCCTATATTTCAAAACGTTCGTAGAGTTAAAACATTAAAGTTCGTGATTAAGCCCCAAAGCCCACGACGAAACGTTTGACAAGATTCGTGATCAAGCCCAAAGGCCCACGAAGGAATTTAAGGAAGAAGCTCAAGATCAAGAATTTTCCGAAACCCTTGTTTTGAAGAATCAGAGGAATAAGTAGAGATAGAGCTCATTAAATTTCATCAAATTTCATTTGTACTATTTTTCTGATTATTTGATATTCGAATAAAAAGAAAATACGCTACAAGGAGCAGACATGAGCTAGAATCGCTACAGGCAGACCTTAGCAAGGATCCCCTGAATGTAATGTTAACTGAGAAGGAAAGTGAAGCAGCTGAGGAATTCAGATTTCTAAGCAAAGCCTGCACTAAATTTCTGGCTCAGAAAGCTAAATCAGTTTGGCTAAAGGAGGGAGATCAGAATACCAAGTATTTCCATGCCCTTATAAAGCAAAAAGTGTATAGGAATAGAATCACCTCTGTGGTAAATCCAGAGGGGGTAATCATAGAGGATCCTAGAGCAATTGTCTCCCACTTCACTGACTATTACAAGGACCTTCTGGGAATTGCCAATGAGAACTTGGAGATGATCAATGATAATGTGATAGCACAGGGGAATACATTGTCTGTGGAGGACCAGCTCAGTCTCATCTCCCCTTTTACCAGAGCAGGTGTCAAGAAAGCTATGTTTTCAATAATAGCAACAAAGCCCCTGGGCCTGATGGTTTTAACAGAGTTCTTTAAGGCTGCTTGGCCTATTGTAGGGGAGGATTTGACAGATGCAGTGTTGGAATTCTTCACAGAGGGAAGATTAGTCAGAGCTATGAATCACACTACTATTACTTTGGTACCAAAAACAGATCACCCCAAATCTGGCCTGGATTATAGACCAATTGCTTGCTGCAACACTATTTATAAGTGTATCTCCAAGCTCATGTGTATCAGATTAAGGAAGGTCCTGCCTAACCTCATCCATGAAAATCAAGGAGCTTTTGTTCCTGGTAGAGCTATTGGACATAATATTATGATTATCCAGGAGCTACTGAGGCTGTACCGGTGTTTTAAAATGCGTTGGATTGCGTGCTTCGACGCGCGCGATCGCGTGTTTCTCCGTCAAAATGCTCCAACGCGTTTTTTATTTCGCATTTTATATTTTTTTATTTTTTCTTGTTTAGCGACGATAAACCGTCGGGAATCCGTCGCAAAATAAACAGTGACAATTCCTGACAATTTCCGTCGCAAAAGAAACAGTAGACAATTTCCTGATCCTGACAGCCCTAAATGCGTTGTAGATGGGCTTGCTCTGACCTAATTTAACTCAAAAAAGCGACAATAATATTTTATTTAGTTGTTTTTATATTGACTTCTACCGAATAATTAAAACGTATTTGTTTTGAGTAATTTATATGATAAAAATACATACACATATCCAATTTATTCCTTGTTTCATGACGATCATAATGACATGCATATCATATATTTTTCGATATCAATATAATATTCGATAGTTTTATGAATCATTTTAATAGGCTTATTTTAGTAGTACTCGTAGTAAACTGTAACAAGAATGATTTTTTAATTGTTGGGATTATATAAACTTTTTAATATATAATTCATATATATATTTATATTTTAGTTTATAGTCACTTATTTGTACCTTATTTTTTAATTCATTGAATTTCTAAGGATAATATAGATTATTTAGGCCCATAAATACAAAAACGACATAAAAAGTGACCATATTTATATTTATTATATATTATATATAATTTACTGTATTATATTTAGATTATCTGAAATACTCACGCAATGCGCTACGCTATTTACGCTACGCGCTACCGACACCAAAACGCGACACACTGCGCTATGCGCTTTTTAAAACATTGGGCTGTACAAATGAGGGAATGCATCAGCTAGGTGTATGATGAAGATTGATCTGAGGAAAGCATATGATTCAGTGGAATGGAACTTCCTGATATGTTTGCTAACTAAGCTGAGGCTCCCAGTAAGGTTTGTGGGGTGGGTGAAGGGATGTATAGCAACTGTTACCTATAAGTTGGCTATTAATGGTTGTCTTGAAGGCCACATACAAGGGGCAAGAGGCTTAAGGCAAGGTGATCCATCTCCCCCTTGTTGTTTGTGCTGATCATGGATTATCTAACAAGACAGCTCATTTTGGCTTCGAAGCAAGCAAGGTTCAGATTCCATCCTTTGTGCAAGAAGACCGGAAGCCTTTGCTTTGCAGATGATCTACTGATTATGTGTAAGCCTGATCAGAACTCAGTAGGTCTGATCAAATCTAGCTTGGAACACTTAACCAAGACATCGGGACTCTCTGCTAATCCCATGAAGTTCAGTATGTACATAGCTGGTGTTAATCATCTAACCAAAATGCAGCTGCTTGAGATGACTGGTTTTCCAGAGGGTAATTTTCCTATGAAGTATCTTGGAGTACCTATCTCCCCTACCAAGTGGAGCAGGGCTGATTGTGATGCTTTGGTGGACAGAATTATGAAGAGAATATCCTGTTGGACTTCTAGGAATTTGTCTTATGCTGGCAGATGGTGTTTAATCAACTCTGTTCTACTTTCTCTGCACAGTTACTGGGGTTCTCTCTTCATGCTTCCCCGTAGTGTTGTAACTAAAGTGGATCAGAAATGCCGGGAGTTTCTTTGGGGCAGAGGACTTGGAGGTAAGATCAAAGCACTGGTTGCTTGGGAAACTGTCTGCCTAAAGAAACAGTATGGAGGCCTCAACATCAAGGATTGTGGGACATGGAATCAAGCAAGTATAGGAAGACAGATTTGGGATATTTCTCGGAAAAAGGATAACATGTGGATCAAGTGGCTTCATAGCATCTACTTGAAGGAAACAGATTTCTGGGGTTACCAACTCACAGAGGACTGCAGTTGGCAATGGAGGCAGATCACTAAGGTCAGAGACCAGCTGCGAGAGGGCTACACAGGGGGTGTATGGACAGCTGCTTCAGATGGATGCTATACAGTTACATCTGGTTATAATTGGCTTAAGGGAAGTAGAACAAAGTTTGCACCTGCTGGGGCTGTGTGGAACAGATGGACATTACCCAAGCATGCTTTTGTTTTGTGGCTAATTATGCACTGCAAGTTACTTACACGGGATAGACTGATTCAGTGGGGTTATCTGTGCCAGACACCCGCTATGTTCTATGTATGCAAGGTGATGAAAGTATTGAGCATCTATTGTGCAGCTATCCATACAGTCAGATTGTTCATCGAGAGGCTAACAATTGGTTGGGAAGCGTGGTCCCGGGGAACCTTGAGAGATGAAAGCATCACCTAGTTAAGATGGGAAACCGGAAAAGCCCAGTAGCTAAAATTCAGCTAGCAGGGATTGTGGCACTAGCGTATGGCTTATGGAAGGAGAGGAATGCTAGGATACATAATACCGGGGGCCGGGAGGCTGCGGTGTTGTTCAAGATAATCAAGAGCGAGTTCAAGGCGCAAGTGCGGGGGATGAGTGATAAACGTATTTCAATGCATTTATCGTAGTATTTAATTGGGATATAATAGAGCTCTAGCAATCATTTTATGCGTTTATTCGCCATATTTACACTTATTCTTATATAGAAGGAGCTTAGGACGAGTTTCGGGCGAAAAGGAGTGAAAACGAGGCAAAACGACGCAAAGATGGAGAACATTGTCAGGTATCACGACTGTGTCACCTTATGCACTTGGCCGTGACAACCACCAGAGGCCGATTCAGAGGACACTGCTGATGGTCAGAGCCGTGACACCCCTTGCACCAGGCCGTGACATCGAGCAGAACGCAAGCTAAGGATCACTGGAAAACGTCATGGCCGTGACGAGCGATGCAAGAGGCCGTGACACTGGGCAGAGAGTTGAAGCGAAGATGGTCACGGTCGTGACGCCCTATGCACTTGGCCGTGACACATGGCAGAAAGTGACGAGACGCGAGCGATGAGGGTCACGTCCGTGTCGGCCCATGTCCCAGGCCGTGACCGTTACGGGAATCAGTATAAAAAGCCCAATTTCGACCTACAAAAGGGGACACCTACCAGATATCAACCCTAATCACTTAAGAGACGAAAAAGAGCACAAAAGAACAAGGAAACACGTCCCGGAGCGCAAGAGACGGAATCCCACGCAGAATTGAACGAAGAACGAAGATCCCCGCGCTACCATTGCAGATCATCCGTACATCAAGATTATGAGTTCTTTGCCTTTAATTCTTATTTCTTTCATTGTTTTTCCTTCCATTATGCGTAGCTAAATTCCTTATGTGTTTGGGATTAGATGACCCCTAGGTTATTTCGTATTTAAGACATATGTTTATTGTAACTTGCGTATTCTGACTAATTATTATTCTATGAATTTGTTTCTTCGCTTTAATATGTCTATGTGTTAAAGTGAATGTATGGAAAATCGTTTAGGGCGACAGCTAAATAACGATTAGGCCGTTCGTAGAAGATAGGAATCGAGTATAGGGCGAAAGCAAATACTTGACCCTCGCTATTAGTAATTACTGAACTTTAGATGGAAAATCGTTTAGGGCGACAGCAAATTTGCGAGTGGGTAGGAAAATTACTGCGATTTAGTCAAGAATCACGTAGGCACGATATTTCATTGTCTTAGGCGATCACACCTAGCGGGGTTTGAATCCCGAGCACATCTTTATTATCTGAAGCTTCTTATCAGTTTTAAGCGTGTTCTTTGAATCTCTAGTTGATTTAGGAGTAATATGTTAGGATAGTTCGTAACATCATCTGCGTATTTTATCTAGGCTAAATATCACGTCGATAGGTCACTACTAGTACTTAATTTATTCCTTGTGTTCGATACTCGTTTACTCACTTTACTGCACTACAAACGATAGGTCCACTGCCTATCGCACGTCGGTGATAGTAATTAGGTATTCGTTTTATATTATCACTTGTCGCACTTTTCATTCACACACCACGTGTCGATCAAGTTTTTGGCACCGTTGCCGGGGAATAGATTAATATTAGGAACACCGTAGTTCGGTACTTTAGCCACTTTTATTTGACGTTCTCTTTGCTTTTTACTATTTGTATTATTTGTGTTATTTGCGTTATTTGTTTTCTTACGTCGTTATTAGTCTCGTATAATTTTCGACGTATTTATTTATTTCTTTGCTAATTTTTGTATTCACTTATTGAAGGTACGATTCAGCGGTGAATGGCCCGAAGCCATCCATCGGGTCCCATCGTTGACGCAGACCCAGATTTCGAGCGGAAGTTACGAAGGCAACGCAAGTACGAATTCGAAGGAGCTTCCACCAGCTCTCAGGATCCTGTAGTCAGTTATTCAGAGGACAGTTCGCAGGAATCGACACAAAACTCTCGTGTAGAGGCAGCCGTAGATAGCCCAGACACGGAAGTAAGAATGGCGGACCACAGAGTGCCCGTCCACGAGGAGGAGCCCTCATTACAAGATCTACTAAAAAACGCCGCACTAGGCGGTACAGACTCGGCGATAGTTATCCCGCCGATCGAGAACAACAACTTCGAACTGAAGCACTCTTGGCTTCAGATGATCTTTCAGACGACCCAGTTCGAGGGCAACCCAGATGACGATCCATACTCGCACCTGAAGGCGTTTCTAACCGTCACCGGCACTATCAAGATCAACGGGGTCTCGGGCGATGCGATCAAGCTGATGCTATTCCCGTTCTCGCTGAAGTTCAGGGTGAAGGATTGGCTTGAGATGTTACCCCCTTGCTCGATCACTACGTGGGAGGAGCTGCGAGCCGCGTTTATCGGTCACTACTTCCCGCTCTCGAAGGTGCTAAGGTTGAAGACGGAGGTTTCCCTATTCCATCAGAAGGAGTCAGAAAACCTCTACGAGGTGTGGGAGCGATACAAGGCGCTACTGAAGAGGTGCCCACAGCACGGGATGTCGAAGGCAGCCCAGATCAACTGATTTCACGAGGGGCTCAACGATCAGACTGTCCACATGTTAGACGGAGCCGCAGGAGGAGGGCTCGTGAAGCTCAACGCGACCGAGGCTTGGAACCTGATCGAGGACTACTCAAGGAACAGCTTCATGAGGGGTAACACGAGGATCAAGACGCCAGGCGTGTTCGGAATTAGCGAGGAGACGGCCACGAATGCCAAATTCGAAGCGCTCCAGCAACAAATCGCTGCAACAAACTCTCAGTTGCAGTCAGTCATTGGCGCACTCCTACCGAAATCCGGGCAGACACAGCCCGTGAACGCCGTGACGACCACCGCACCGACGCAGCATACGCCATACATATCCTTGTGCGGGATTTGTGGAGCAGCCCACGAGACCTCAGAATGCCAACTTGGGCAGCCGCTGGAGCACGTAGATTATATGGGAAATTACCAAGGCGGCCAGCGGAGCTACCAGCCTCGAGCGCATCCTAACTTGGCGTATGGGAATCAGAACCACTAGGGGCAAGGACCGCCGGGATTTCAGCCTAGACCGTCCGGTTTCCAAAACGGCGCGCCACGCCAATATCCGAAAGCACCCGCCGGAGGATCTGACGATATGAGGGAGATGAAGGACATGATGAAGACACTCCTCACCAATTTCAGCCAAACCACCGCAGCCCACGAGAGCCGAATGACGAAGATGGAGGAGTACATGGAGGCGAACGACGTGCGTGCCCAGAACACGTACGCCTCGCTCAAGAAGCTGGAGCAACAGGTGGGCCAGATGGCGAAACAATTGGCGGGGCGTACTCAGGGATCGCTCCCAAGCTACACCGAGCCGAATCCAAAGGAGTACTGCAAGGCTGTGACTTTGAGGAATGGACGAGAATTACAAGAAGTGCCCGCCAAGAAGAAGGCGAAGGAGAGCACCAACTTCGAGAGCCACGATGAGCCCGAAGTGGAGGAGGTCAGTGGCGATGATATCGAAAAGGCCGAAGCTAAGAAGGAGAAGGTCGAGCCTGAAAAAGAAAAGGCGAAGGAGATCGAGCGGCCACCGGTGAAGCCATACCAGCCGAAAATTCCTTACCCGGCTCGACTAATGAAGGACAAAGACGAGGCACAATTTGGTAAATTTATGGGTATGTGTAAGGAATTGCATATTAACTTACCGTTTGTTGAAGCTATTACGCAGATGCCCAGCTTTGCCAAGTTCCTGAAGGACCTGTTGACGAACAGAAGGAAGCTCGAACATGTATCCACAGTTTGCCTACGAGGAGAGTGCTCGGCGATTCTCCAAAGCAAGATCCCTAAGAAGCTCAAGGACCCAGGGAGTTTTACTATTCCCTGTCTTATAGGAGACTTAGTGATTGAGCGTGCGTTAGCTGACTTAGGCGATAGTATTAATCTCATGACATATTCTATGTTTAAGCGTCTAGGGCTAGGTGAACCACGACCCACTAGGATGAGCCTACAATTAGCTAATAGATCGTTAAAGTACCCTCGATGTGTTATCGAGGATGTCCTAGTCAAGGTCGATAAATTTGTGATCCCTGCTGATTTCGTTATTTTAGATATGGAGGAAGATGAAAATGTTCCCTTGATTTTAGGTAGACCGTTCTTAGCGACGGGAGAGACCATGATAGATGTTAAATGGGACATTAACCTTGACAGTAGACGGAGAAAAAGTCACCTTTAATATGACCGACTCGATGAAAAAGAGTAGTGAGCAAGATGATAAATGCTATTTTTTAGACGTATTTGAGCACGATTTCCTTTTTTCTGTGCAAGGTCTGTCACAGGTCGGGGAACAAGACATGCACGCGATTATGGCGATCGATGAGTGTGGGGAGGAGGTTGACGAGCCTATCATAGCCATCGATGAGAGTAGCGAAGAGGACAAGGAAAAGAGCTCAGTCGAGGAGCCACCGGTCCTAGAATTGAAGCCGCTGCCCGACCAGCTCGAGTACGCGTTCCTTGGCAACAACGGAGGGCTGCCAGTCATCATCTCATCGAGCCTCGATGACGGACAGAAGGGCCAGCTCTTAGACGTGTTGAAAGCGCACAAGAAGGCTTTGGCGTGGAAGATATCCGACATAAGGGGTATCAACCCGAGCTACTGCACGCAAAAGATCCTCACGGAGGACGATTTCAAGCCGGTCGCTCAACGCCAAAGGCGGCTCAACCCCAATATGAAGGACGTGGTAAAGAAGGAGGTGATCAAATTGCTAGATGCGGGGATGATCTATCCCATTTCAGACAGCGCGTGGGTCAGCCCGGTCCAAGTGGTCCCAAAAAAGGGAAGCATGACAGTCGTCACCAATGACAGGAACGAACTGATCACGACGAGGACCGTGACGGGATGGCGCGTCTGCATCGACTACAGGAAGTTGAACGACGCCACGAGAAAGGATCACTTTCCTTTACCGTTTATTGATCAAATGCTAGAAAAGTTAGCCGGTCACTCATTTTACTGTTTTCTTGATGGCTTGTCAGGTTACCTACAGATCCCTATAGCGCCAGAGGACCAGGAGAAGACCACATTCACGTGCCCGTTCGCGACGTTCGCGTACCGAAGGATACCATTCGTTCTCTGCAATGCCCCAGCCACCTTCCAGCGATGCATGATGGCCATATTCGACGAACTGGTAGGTGAGGTAATGGAGGTATTTATGGATGATTTTTCTATTTTCGGGTCGTCAGTTGATACATGCCTGTCTAATTTGAAGCTCGTACTCGCACGATGCGAGGAAACGAACTTGGCACTTAATTGGGAAAAGTGTCACTTCATGGTTCGAGAGGGTATAGTTCTCGGTCACAAGATCTCCTCTAAAAGAATCGAAGTGGACCGGGCTAAGTTAGAGACTACAGAAAAACTGCCTGTTCCCTCGAACGTGAAGTCGATTAGAAGTTTTCTAGGACATGCGGGGTTTTATCGTAGGTTTATTAAAAATTTCTCTAAGATTGCAAGACCCTAGGTTGCTACAAAAATATGCCCCGTTCGATTTTAACGACGAGTGCCTGCATGCCTTTAATTTACTTAAGGAGCGACTTATCGCAGCACCTATTATGGTCGCCCCTGACTGGGGGCTGCCCTTTGAACTAATGTGCGATGCTAGTGACTATGCAATTGGGGTCGTGTTAGGGCAGCGGAAGGATAATCATTTCATGCCGATCTACTACGCGAGTAAGACGCTAGACGCAGCCCAGGCCAATTACACGACCACCGAAAAGGAGCTGTTGGCCGTCGTGTTTGCTTTCGACAAGTTCAGGTCATATCTTATCCTATCCAAAGTTATTGTTTTTACTAACCATTCTGCTCTTAAGTACTTGTTAGCAAAGCCCGACGCCAAGCCACGGCTAATCAGATGGATCCTACTATTGCAAGAGTTCGATATAGAGATCCGGGACAAGAAGGGTGCGGAGAACCTAGCGGCGGATCACCTCTCTCGACTGGAGGAGTCCGAGATATACCGTAATGACGAAAGGGCGATACAAGATCGGTTCCCAGACGAGCATCTATACTCAATACAGGTGGTAAGTGACGACACTCCTTGGTTCGCATATTATGCTAACTACCTTGTTGTGAGGGTCCTACCTAAGGAGTACACTAGTCAGCAAAAGAAGAAATTCTTTTCTGACCTGAGGTACTACTTTTGGGAAGATCCGAATCTTTTCAGGCGATGTGCAGACCAGGTGATACGACGATGCGTGGCTGCTCCAGAAACGACGCAGATCCTTAGGCATTGCCACACCGGACCGACCGGAGGGCACTACGTAGCCAACAGAACCGCTCAGGAGGTGTTGGAAAGCGGGTTCTACTGGCCCACGATCTTCAAAGACGCCCAAAGGTACGTTGACACTTGTGATCAGTGTCAGCGCGCAGGTAATCTCTCTAAACGCGACGAAATGCCCCAGAACTTCATTTTGGTTTGTGAGATCTTTGATGTGTGGGGTATAGATTTCATGGGTCCGTTCCCTAGCTCGTACAATAATAAGTACATCCTAGTTGCTGTCGATTATGTGTCTAAGTGGGCCGAGGCGCAAGCTTTACCCACGAACGATGCTAGGGTAGTCGTTAGATTTTTACGAGCATTGTTTTCACACTTTGGGGTGCCTAGGTGCATCATTAGCGATAGAGGCATTCACTTTTGTAACACCCAGTTTGCACGCACTTTAGAACGTTACGGTGTTAGACACAGCCTGTCCACCCCGTATCACCCCCAAGCTAGCGGTCAGGTCGAGGTAGTAAACCGTGAGTTGAAACGCATTCTAGAAAAGACCATAGAGGGGAACCGTAGGGAGTGGGCAAATAAGTTGAATGATGCGCTTTGGGCATATAGGACTGCATATAAGACACATATAGGCACTACACCGTATAGACTAGTCTATGGAAAGGCATGTCACCTCCCGTAGAAATAGAGCATAAGGCATATTGGGCAATTAAGTCCTTGAATCTTGATTTGGGGAACGCCGGCGGAAAGCGGCAACTCCAAATCAACGAGTTAGACGAGTGGCGTTTATCGGCTTACGATAACGCTCGCATGTATAAGGAACGCTCCAAAGCCTATCATGATAAAAAGATTAGGCAAAGACGAGAGTTTCAGGAAGGGGACCAAGTCCTTCTTTTTAACTCTCGACTTAGACTTTTTCCCGAAAAACTTAGATCACGTTGGTCGGGACCGTTCACTGTTACCCGTGTATATCCTTATGGTACTGTTGAGATTTCAGGTATGGAGCAGGGTACCTTCAAGGTGAACGGCCACAGGTTGAAGCACTATCACGCAGGCGAGGAAGACGTGAGCGAAAAGGAAGTGCTATACCTGGACTTCCAGACTTGAGCGAACGAAAGGACGTCCGGCTAAAGACGGTAAAGTAAGCGCTTCTTGGGAGGCAACCCAGATATTTTCGTTTACACTTAAAAAAAAAAAGCGAGGGTGTCACAGCCAACGGCTTAAGCTGTCACGGCCGTGACTGAGCATTAGTAGCTCACCGCCCATTGTCACGGTCAATGGCTTAAGCCGTCACGGCCGTGACCGACATCAGTGAAACCCTCTGCCCTTTGTCACGGCTGGACGCTTAAGAGTCACGGCCGTGACACATACGGGTTAAAAAAAAATAAATTTATTAGTTATTTAGTATAAAAAAAGGGTCACGGCCAGCTACAAACACGTCACGACCGTGACGTTGGGCAGAGGAAGGCGCTGTCAACTGTCACGGCCAAAGACATCTACTGTCACGGCCGTGACGTGGACGAATTGGATTAAATTTCCCTATTTTTCTTCTTTCTTCCTCTTCTTCTTTCGTTTTCCCTCTCTCTCGCGATTTCCTCTTTCAACCCCACCACCACCACCCAAAACTACCTCCCTCCAACACCTAACGCCGACGCCGCGCCCCCAAATCCGGCGAACCACCACCCAATCCTCACGATTCTTATCTAATCCCGTCTAAAACTCCGAGGTATGAAATTTCTCTCTTGCCCTATCTCGTTGTAAATTGGGGATTTTGTCGAATTCGCTACTCCCATGGTATAGATATGCTTTTCTTATGTTCTTTACCCGTTATTATCGTGATATGAATACTTAATTCGTTGAAATTAGCCATGGATTTTCGAAATTGATTTGACGAACCCTAAATTTCGAAATTGTGGGATTTCCGAAATTTGTTTAAATTGTTGTTCCTCTTGCTCTTTCATGGATAGATACATGCTAGGAACACTTTGGGTATGCTTAATTACGTGAATTTGCGGTTGAATTTCGAACTTCTACGATGAACCCTAATTTTCGAATTTGGGGATTTTCGAAATTGGGTATAATTTGGTGTTATTCTTGCTCTTTTATGATGATATACACCTTGAGAATGCTTAATTTGCTTATTTGGTTTATTAATTTCGAATTTGGGGAAAGACGAACCCTAACTCTAAATTTGGGGCTTTTTGCACAGTATTATCGAAATTTGTTACGCTGATTATGTGGGTTCGTTTTGAGTTCTATTATGACTTCTGTGAGCACTTTTGCTTGCTTGATTTTGAAACTATCTTATGAATTTTTAGGTACGTTGGTTGCTATAATTTGGGACTTGCTATGCATACCTTCACCTGCACGTTATCTGTTCGATAAAATGCCACTTTGAGTTTTTCATGAGTTATTGCATATGCAAGTTACTACTTTGTCACTATTTTGGTCGAGTCACGCTGCTTTGAATTTAATTGCTATACTCGTTGAGCTCACATCTCTTTTCTAGGTACTATGGGTAAAAGTCGCTCCTCAGCTCAGCGTGACCCCGCCTCGCGTTCGCCCGTTCGCCAAAGGCGACGCGGACCGCCGCCTACATTGCTCGAAGCCATGGGTCAGTTCACCGAGTACACTCAGACGGCACGGTACAACAGGCTGCAGGCCATGGAGTTCATCTTCATGGACCAGATCGACTACGATACGCTGGCGAAACACCACATCGACCAGCAGGTCGCGCATTACCTGTCACTTAGTGGATGGACCACTTTCTTCAACATCGACGAACCGGCGTACAAGGAACTCACCTTGGAGTTCCTTTCCACCTTCTCCCACGAGGAATACGACGGCCGCACGGTCAACTTTCGGGCATTCAACGAAGAACATACAGTGGGGATCGAGGACTTCTGTCGTGCATTTGGAGTCCCAATACCATTTTTCGGCCACGACGGACCATTCCCGGACCTCTACTACACGCTATACTTTGATCAACCGGGCGGTCGACAGGGTTGTTGGGTTGACATTGCTCGACCAGGCGAGCCAGAATTCAGCCCGAAGACTTCGAAGGCGTCTGCGCTGAGGAGCCCAGGACTGCGCTACATCCACCGCCTCCTCACGACGTCGCTCACACCGAGGGGCGAGTCGCACGGAGCTATCACCCTCCGTGACCTCTTCTACCTAACTAAGCTGCAGCGAGGCGAACGAGTCCATTTGGGAATGGCGCTGGCCCACGCCTTCAGTGCTCAGGCAGAAGCAAGAAGCCATGGCAAGATCGCCGTAGGAGCACTCATCACCAAGGTCGTCCGGGGACTACGCCTGTGGCCAGCGAACGCACCCGAGATGGAGATAGTCGGCGGGCGCAACCCCTTGAATGAGGAGATGCTCGTGAAGATGAAGATGCTCGTGAAGGCGCCCACCTGGACTCGCACGAAAAAGGTGTACATCTAGCACGGGATGTATCGTGCCCAGACGGACCACGTCGATGTCCCTGCTGACCAGCTCTACATCGATGGCCCCCAACCGGTGGAGACAGACACGACCGCCGAGCCTTCCTATTCCTCCGGCTACCACCAGGGCGAGTCATCCGGCGTCACCCCTAACGCGTCGACAGCGGACCTCGAAGCGCTGCGCCAGGACATGATACGCATGAACGCCGACGCGCTGCAGCGGGATGAAGAAGCCCGGCGATATAACGAAGAGACTCGGCGCCGACAGGAAGAGTACGAGCGAAGGAACGAGGAAGCCCACCGTCGGTACCAGGAAAAGCTAGACCGCTACAACCAGGCCCTGCAAGCCATGGACATCGCGCTCAAGTACTCCCAGCAGTCGATGTCCCTCCTTCGCCCAAGGCAACCGTCGCCACCGCCGCCGCCACCACCTTAGGGATTTCTCCTTTTCTTTTTAAGACATTTCGTTTGCTTGTGTAGTCGCGTGTGTTTTTACTTTGTTTCTACCTTTGATGCTTATAATTATGTTTATAGTTAATCTATGACTACTCTATTTTTATGTCTATTTCTCTCTTTAGCTAGCGCAAGGATACGCATAACGGGTTACAACACGACCTTCACGCGCTAAGTCACGGCTACTTCACGACCACGCCATTTTCTCGTCAGGAGAGTCCCGTTCTTTTTTTAAACTCTTTTTCTTTCCCTTTTATCCTTTTTACGTTGAGGACAACGTCAGACTTAAGTGTGGGGAGGAGAATTTAGTTTGAGAACTTACGTGAAAATTTTTAAATTTTTTATGACGTGTCCGTGAGCTATAAATTTCGTTGGAAAGGCATGAATTACTGAATCAAGCATGATTGTTTGCGCTTATCTCGAGTTGGTCTGCATTTTATGAAATTTTGTGAGCAATTAGGATATGCATGACTGATTGAATCGTGAATGCCTGAGTAGATATAGCGCTGCTTTGAGAGATTCGTACACATAACCCATTTACGTTGTGAGAGTTTGAGCCTGACGAGCCTATGCTCATTTTTCTTGGTTGTGTGATGTGCCTAGTCTATATCTCTCTAGAACTTGCTTGCCTGATACGTGTTGAAACTGTTTTGGTGCGTTAGTGTGAACATGATGAGGGCATTAGGAATTAAGTCCATGGCCATATTTCTCCACCATGACTAACCCCAATAGTTAGCCACTTTGAGCCTGAGCCTAGTTGTTTGCTTTCCTCGTAAATTATAGAAGCCACTGACCCGAATAAGCCTCCAGAGATTATATGAACCTGAGTTGATTAGAATAGAGCAGAAGTCGAACTTGAGATTTACTGTTTCAGTGTATGATTTGATGTTCTTCTCTGCTATTCGTGAAATGACTCGTCCCTTACTTGACCGTTTTCTGAAATGACCCGATCCCTTGCATAAGCCTGCCCATAACCCTTTGGCAAGATATAGATTTTGGTAATAAGTATCCCTAGGTACACGGCATTCGCTGTGACGATGTATTCTTTGCGACAAAAGCCGAACCTTGATGTTTTTAGGGAATAAAGGCAGTGCACAAAATTAGAGCGTAATTAAGGTGAAAGGGCAGAAAATGAAAGGGAACTGAGTTGAGAGGGTCGGGCAGAAAAGTCTAAGATTTCATAGCGAGAATGTTGAGTCGTATGTTGGGGCATGTGACTGTCAGTTTGATCATGCTATGTTCTTTGATATTTTTTCGCTCACGAATCCTAGCTCTAAGATTACGTGTTCATTATACATGCTTGTCGCTTCATAATTATTCGACCCGTTTCGACCTGAAAAGACCCTCAGATTTATGCTTGCCACTTTAAGTAGTAGATATGTGATTAGCTCGCAAGCCTATGGTAGGGGTTGGACTAGTGCACGAATTGAGCGACTCACCATATGCTAGCCTATACACTTGAGTGAATTGAGTGAATCCTTGTGAGGTATAGGTCTCGATTTGCAGCGCTAAGGAAGCTCAGGTTGACAGGTGCAGGTCATTAGTGTGATGTCCATGATTGTTTTGCTCGATTTTGTTTCGTGCTTTCTATGCTTTGATGATAAATTGCGAATAATCGTGTCGTTATCCTGATTAGATGCCTTCTCTGAATTCTAATTTACTTGAGGACAAGCAAATGCTTAAGTGTGGGGAGGTTTGATAAATGTATTTCAATGCGTTTATCGTAGTATTTAATTGGGATATAATAGAACTCTAGCAATCATTTTATGCATTTATTCACCATATTTACACTTATTCTTATATTGAAGGAGCTTAGGACGAGTTTCGGGCGAAAAGGAGCGAAAACGAGGCAAAACGACGCAAAGATGGAGAACACTGTCAGGTGTCACGGCCGTGACAACCACCAGAGGCCGATTCAGAGGACACTGCTGATGGTCACGGCCGTGACACCCCTTGCACCAGGCCGTGACATCGAGCAGAACGCAAGCTAAGGATCACTGGAAAACGTCACGGCCGTGACGAGCGATGCAAGAGGCCGTGACACTGGGCAGAGAGTTGAAGCGAAGATGGTCACGGCCATGACGCCCTATGCACTTGGCCGTGACACATGGCAGAAAGTGACGAGACGCGAGCGATGAGGGTCACGGCCGTGACGGCCCATGTCCCAGGCCGTGACCGTTACGGGAATCAGTATAAAAAGCCCAATTTCGACCTACAAAAGGGGACACCTACCAGATATCAACCCTAATCACTTAAGAGACGAAAAAGAGCACAAAAGAACAAGGAAACACGTCCCGGAGCGCAAGAGACGGAATCCCACGCAGAATTGAACGAAGAACGAAGATCCCCGCGCTACCATTGCAGATCAACCGTACATCAAGATTATGAGTTCTTCGCCTTTAATTCTTATTTCTTTCGTTGTTTTTCCTTCCATTATGCGTAGCTAAATTCCTTATGTGTTTGGGATTAGATGAATGCTAGGTTATTTCGTATTTAAGACATATGTTTATTGTAACTTGCGTATTCTGACTAATTATTGTTCTATGAATTTGTTTCTTCGCTTTAATATGTCTATCTGTTAAAGTGAATGTATGGAAAATCGTTTAGGGCGACAACTAAATAACGATTAGGCCGTTCGTAGAAGATAGGAATCGAGTATAGGGCGAAAGCAAATACTCGACCCTCGCTATTAGTAATTACTGAACTTTAGATCCCCACGAGCGTTTAGGGCGACAGCAAATTCGCGAGTGGGTAGGAAAATTACTGCGATTTAGTCAAGAATCACGTAGGCACGATATTTCATTGTCTTAGGAGCACATATTTATCTGAAGCTTCTTATCAGTTTAAGGCGTATTCTTTGAATCTCTAGATGATTTAGGAGTAATCTGTTAGAATAGTTCGTAACATCATCTGCGTATTTTATCTAGGCTAAATATCAAGTCGATAGGTCACTACTAGTACTTAATTTATTCCTTGTGTTCGATACTCGTTTACTCACTTTACTGCACTACAAACGATAGGTCCACTGCCTATCGCACGTCGGTGATAGTAATTAGGTATTCGTTTTATATTATCACTTGTCGCATTTTTCATTCACACACCACGTGTCGATCAATGAGGTTTAAAAAGAACACGCGGAAGGCTGAGGATTTTATTCGTGGCTTGATTCTTTCTTAGTTACAATTGTGTTAGGTGTGTGATGTATGAACATTGGGGTTGATGTGGTAATGAAATTCTATCTTACTAAAAAAAAGAAAGAAAAAAGGATATCTCTCCCCAACCTCCATTAATGGAGGAAGGGGAGATCATGGGAGGATTTTAGATCTAGGATTTGTTTTTTTTTTGAGAGATGGGAGATCTGTTTATTTTAGAGAGACCTGACGAAGTCTTTTGTTATAAGTTGATAGGTTTTAACATTCGTCCGAGGCACCCCAAGTAAGAAAAGTCATAAGTGGACTCGACTAGTGGAGAGAGGAAATAATATCTTGTTCGGGTGAATAAGGATGATACTGAATTAGTTTTACAGGGATAATTAATATGTATAAGTACATAAAATAAGTACAAATACATTATCCAAGTGAGAAAGGATATCAGTTGTTTGGGTTAAACACTAGAGTGATGATCTCTACGGCAATATTTTCAAGGTTTTCGTGGACGTAGGCGGTGTCGGCCATACTACGTAAATTTTGTGTTGTCATATCTTTTTTAAACTTTACATTATCCCGAGTTACGCATTGTCCAAACCATCGTTGCGCGCCATTTTTTCTCACACACTTCTTAGGTAAAATGATTAAGTGTGCATCTTGAGTAAAATCTTCACATGTAAATAAGACTTCTTTATAAGTTTAAACTTGAAGTTATATTTAATAATACTTTTGTGTTAATTATAACTCCTTTATAATTCTTCAATGTTTATTTTGTTAGTTTTCACATTAAATAGATAAATTATGTAATTAAAATTTTGATAAGAGTCTATATGAGACATGTTAAAATAATTTACCCGAAAAAAAAATTTAGAACATCTCATCACGACGAGGGAGGATCGCGTACATTTTCGCGGGATTGATCAATACTCCGAAATTCACAATGTTTTCATCACATATGTTTCCTTCGTTCCGATGACGACTCGTAAGCGGTACTAAACAAACACATTGGAATGAAAATAGAAGGGATGTTCAATGTGTAGGAATATTCCAAAACAACAACCTCTAAATTATTTCTCAATTGCCGTCACATACGTAACAATTGATGATCCAAAAGTAAGTCAAAATAAATTATTATAATTTCAGCCGACTATATTATAAATGCAATGATTTGATATTCATTCTTAAAGAGAAACGCACGAATGGGAGTTTTGTCACAATCACATGAATATTCATATATAAGCACACGCTAGCTGGTAAACAAAGCTCTGATTCACTATTTTTTCGTTGCGACCCCCCCTTCTCTATTCCCATCATATATTAATGATTTCTACTTTTTGTCCGTAATCTATTTATCTTTGCTCATTCTTATTGGGTTTCTCGTTCAGTTTTCAATTCTGTAGTTTGCGGCGCCATTTTAATCAGACAGCAATCGCCGGCGATCTTTACGGCACTGGTATGTGAGTTAATCTGATGTTGCGAACTGTGTATGTCCTGTGAAGAGTCACTTGAAACCCTAGCATTTATTTTTAATTTTTTTTTGTGTTTTGTTTGTTTTTTAATCTTATGCCAGTTTGCTCGTCCTTGAGGTGATTTTTTGGTAGATTCTGTTTGTGGTTCATGATTTAGAAGACGGTGAATTAAAATTAAATAGATAACTGATTAATTTGATAACTTGTGTTGATGTATTGATTTTTTGCCTCTACATTGTTCATCAATTGTAAGATTTTGACATGCTTTTGACAGTTTCTTAATTGGTAAATTGTTCCTTGTTGTATCGCGGGCTTTGTTAAATGTAGTGTTGGCATGAACCATTAGTGAAGAGCCAAAGAATTCTTGAAAAGGTGACATAACATTGACAAGAATCCACATTTATCTCTGTTGCACGAACATGATTCGAAACTATTTGCTTGAGGAGGTTGGAATAAAGTATAGGTGTTTGACTGCTTTGGTCGAACTCACAATCAATGTTTGGATTCATTTTGCTCTTTAATTCGTTTTCCCATTTGTTCGGTTCGCCAACTTTGAGGTTGTGATCGACCTTTTTACCTTATTACATATTACACGTGCATCTGATAGTCATTTATTTATGCTTATATGCGCTGGCAGCCTGAGTATTTTGTGTAAAATTTTACTGTTGAGTTAGATAAAAAATGTTTATCCCAAGTTATATAGTGAGAAATAACGCATTGTTGTATGTCATATTATTTCCTTTAATTGTTCAATCAAGATCAACGTGCTTCTCATTCTGTGTCTATGGTGATTATTTTCTGCTATCTGAATCTAAGTCCTTAAATGTGCTTCATGTCTACTCTGAACCTGTTTTCTTCAGAGTCTAAATGTCAGTTGCAAAGCTCAGCTCTGATGGGACTCATCAGACAATGAAATCAAGGGAAGGGAATGATTCATTTGGTACTTTAATCAGACGAGGTGTTGGAAATAATGTTCTTCTCCCTTTCTCTTGGCCAAGGGATTCTTCAATGCACTGGATACAGCTGCTTCATTCCTTAGAGCATCCAGGTTCATAAATATCGATTGCATTAAATGCAGAATACTCGGATTAGAATGCGCCTTATCTGTTTAAGATTCTTGAATATGTGTCCTTCGAAGGCCGTGTAATTATGTTCGATTCACCGTATTGGTGTTTGGCCCACTTTTCAGCCCATATTTTGGCTCATTGAGAGAATTAGGTAGGGCTCTGTGATTAAGGTTTTCACAGCCTCTATAAGTTCAGCATTTGTCATTCGTAGCGAATTAGACAACAAGTTGCCTGCCGGCGTTCTTTACTTCGATGTAAATATTCCGTTTGATCCATTTCTTGGCGTTGTTCTGTCTTGCCTCTATAGTTGCTCTATATGCATACCAATAATCATATATCCTTTCAGTCCTTCTCCTCTTGTTGATTTTGTGCTTATTTTACCATGTTTGGCGCTGTTTTTTATGCGTGTTTATCCTGCGTTTAAGGATCTTCTGGAAATATACATATTCGAATGATGTGCTACTTGTCGAATGTTAAATTCTTTGAAATATTTAATAGGTAATGAACTTGATTCTTGTTACCGATATTGGTTCTTTTTGTATGTTCGCCCCTTCTTGCAGATATGCCTATTATGCCTTTGATAACTCCTGTCAAAGTTCAGATGCAGAAGTGTGAAAAGTGTTCACGGGAGTTCTGTTCTTCATATAACCTCAGGAGACATGCCCGAGTGCATACCCGAGTGCATCGCCGAACTTTCAATAATACCAAGGTAATTTAAATTTTGTTTTTTACATGAAAACTAAGCCAAAATCGACACACTCTTTTCAATTATAGCTTCGGCGTGCTATATGTAATTAGTTCAAAACTCTATTAAAAAATCCGTGCATTTGATAGGAATCGATAAAGAACAGGGAATTATTGGCGGCCTTTTGGGACAAGGTAATTGGTCGCCTGTTGTATCAATCTATTGGATTTTTCTTCGTTACACTACACTGATGACATAATTACTAAAACTAGAATGCCACCATCTGCAGTTGTCATCAGAGAAGGCTAAGGTCGTAATATCATTTAATGATGTAATGCTGCTAAAGGTATGAACTATCCCTTCTTTTTGTCCATATCAAAGAAAATGGTTGATTGCAAGAACGATGGTACTTTTGAAGAGTTTATGTTTTCTTAAAGTCTCTTATGTATGTGGCTCCTAGATTAGTTTATGCACAGCTATATACGGTAATCTATATGTATACTCAAGGGTTTTGGCTGCATTGTTTCTTCTCAAGGATTAGCTGATGTATCATCAGATAAATAAACTCCTGATAATTTCTTGTTAGAAAAACATTTGACGCCTGCATATGTTGCTATCCATGAAGCTTTATCTTCCGACTTGTTCTTAGACCCTCCTCCATAATTTCAAGTTCATCACTGTTCTTTCCTAGGATTAATATTCTGTCACCTGCCTTCCATTGCATGCTTCATGAAAAAATTCATTACAAGCACCCAATAAACATTTGGCTGCGTGTTACCTTTCAGGGGCTTTCTGGATCAACTGTAATGCAAGCTTTGGCGGCTTCTCTTTGTCAAACAGGCGGTACGTTGAATCTTCCTAATGCTTACACAAAGGCCGGCTCTACACTACTTGTAAGAATGTCTTTGTTGTCTGATACCTATGCCCCCAATTCATTATGCCCACCTTTGTTCTCTTTCTCCGATTCTCTTATAACACAGATCTTCCTTTTCTGACAGGACATTGTCCATTCTAAACCTTCTGAATTTCGACTATACTCGAAAGAGTTATTTAGCGTTCTTGATGATGCCAGCGAGAGAACATTTTTATCTGCCGGGACAGCAGACCTCCTTCAAGCGTACGTCTTTGATGCAACAGATGCTAAACACTGTCTTGAGTCGAAGAATGTTATTTCTACGGCCAGCTTTCTCTTTGAGAAGCAATTGGTAATGTTTGATAACTGTAAGCCAGAAGAATACATTTATATTGAAGGTTATATTCCTGTAATAATTGAATTTGCACTCAAAGGCGGAATTTCTCAACCACTATAAGTATGTCGAAATTATATGCATCGAAGGAAGTACAGAAGGTGGTTGCCTTGTGTTTTAAGCAACAATTTATTGCCAGATCATCAATGTCTAAAACTTGTAGTGTTGGTTTTCTTTTTTTTCTAATGACTTCCTTGCGACATAAACCAGGTGAAAGCATGGTTCGATGACAAAGATGCTGAGGCTTTGAGATGTCAGAATCTGCTTATGAAGGAGGAAGAAGCTGCACAGAAAAGGTTGATATTGTTCTCTAATATAACATCTCTCTTTGGGTCGCGTTTGATACTCAGTGTTGGCACTTTGCAATAAGTGTACGCATACCACGTAATATTTTGCGGAGTGGTGCATGAGCACTGTTAGCCTAGATAAGTAAGTGCATGGATAATGTGGATCTTCTGTGCCATTCATCACTCATCGCTCTGTTTTTTAATGTCTACTAGGCAAGCTGTGCTTTCTGAAAGAAAACGACAGAAGAAGCTGCGCCAGAAGGAACAGAAATCGAGGGAGCGACTTAATGACAGGAATGGAGACTTGATTGTTGAGACTGATGCAGTTGATACTTCAGCTTTGGCTCAAGAATCCGCACCTCCAACCTCTTCGGATTCAAAGCCAGATTCACTTGATTTAGCCGTGAACTTGGATTCGAGATTGGAATGCAAGAAACAAATCAACAATACTGAGCATAAAAATCAAGAGCATTCTCAGCGTCAGAAGGAGCAGGAATCGAGGGAGCGACTCGATGAGAAGAATGGAGACTTGAATTTCGAGGCTGATTCAGTTGAAACGCCGACTTTGGCTCAAGAAGCTGCAACTGCACCGTCTTCTGATTCCAAGCAAGATTCACCTGATCTGTCCACAGACTTGGTGGACTTGATATGCGGATCCCAAGGCAAGAAACCAACCAAGAGTACTGAGCATGAAGACCAAGAGCGCTCTCACCGTCAGAAGGAAGAGAAATTGAGGAAGCTACTGAAAGAGAGCAATCGAGACTTGAATGTTGAGGCTGCTTCAGTTGGTAAGCCTGCTTTGGCTCAAGAAGCTGCACCCCTTCCATTCTCTTCTTCTTCAAAGCCAGATTCAACTGATTTATCCGTGAACTTGGATTTGAAATGTGAATTCCAAAGCAAGAAACCAACAGAGGACACTGAGCATAAAGACCATGAGGATCCTCAGCGTCAGAAGGAACAGAAATCAAGAGAACGACTCAGTGATAGCAATGGAAACTTGAATGTTGAGGCTGCTTCAGTTGATACGCCTGCTTTGGCTCAAGAAGCTGCACCTCAACCCTCTTCTGAGTCGAAGCAAGATTCACCTGATTTATCCGTGAAACCAACTGACAATACTGAGCATAAAGCCCAAAAGCATTCTCAGGTTAACGAACCCAAGGTTGTCGCTGCAAATGAGCGTCGACGTTCAGCGCCAGGTCTCCATTATTCGATAAAATTGCAGAGGGACAGAAGGTATTTATTCCGTCCTAACCACCAGTGCGTTCCTAGACCAGAACCCATGAACAAGAAAGTTTGGGCCAAGAAACCCACAGTTGCTAACAGTGGTGAAGAAAGCTCGAAGTCGTCAGCACCTTCAGCGGTGGTGGCAGACAACAACCCTCACCAAGAGGAAGAGCGTAGCTACGAAATGATGATTGGTTCCATACCCATTCCCTTGAGTTGCTGTGCGAGTAAGCAGCAAGATAAAGGAAGCACTGTAGCTTCTAAGCCACATGATACTTGCAACACTGAGCATTCCATGTTGATGAAGGAAACTTCAAGAAATCCGATGAAAGCTAATAATAATGGTCTTCAGTCCGGTGCTGTTGGGGTGAGTTCCAAGCAATGGAGACCTCTGAGCCGTGGCGAAACAAAGAGCAGGACTTTGACTTTGCGTCCACCAACGATGGAGAAGATTCAAGAGCCGCCGCACCAATCATCTGATGAAAGTTTTGTGCAGTTACGATCGACTGAAAACGATGGCGATATTCATCCTGGAAAGAATGATCTCTCAGTTCTGGATGAAATTTTACGAGGAAGCGGGCCTTTTCCTAGGGCTGCTGCCATAGAATTTCTAGCTCGGAGTATGCATTACATATATTTCCCGTCATCCCACACCTTTTTTTTTTTTAAAAGGATGCCCCGTTATTAATTTCTAATGTTCTTGATTATTACTTTGTTCACAGGATGGAAAGAGGCTATCTCATCTGAGCATTTGGTATTAGTCCAATCACCGATGGCTGAACAAGAAGCAGGACATGATGACGACGACGAGGAACAGAATGTCGTCCTCGAAAGCAATCGTAGTGAAGCCAATTTTAGAAGAAACAGACAAAGAAACTCGAAAATGAAGTATATACCGAAACAAAAAGCTGATGCATAGGTGTTAGAAAGAGGTGATGGTATATTTATTAGACTTTGATTTTTCTGTTGAAGTTATTTTTGGATTCTGGAAACGAAAGACATGGTACAGTTGTTTTTATGCGTTCCTGCTATTCATTCCTTTTCATGTCTTGGATTTGAACCGAGTTGTAAAATTTTTTAAGACCTCTGCGACTTTTTTCAGACACTAATCTCTTGTGTTAGAAACGAATAGGGCTGCTCACATATTATTGTTCTCATGATGCATGACTTGTTATGTCTATCTTGTGAGCGCCTCAACCTTCACCATTATGTCAATGCTGTTGGGCTTAGGCCCATTTGTGACTTTATCCCATGTCGATTCGGATAAGTCATGTGGGGTGTTTTCCCTCCTATATAACTAGGTGTATACCCTTCATCATTTTAAACACGCCAATAAATAGAAAGTTATTTGTGTTAACATTTAACTATAGGAAAATTCCCCTTGGGTGAGAGTTCAGGTTAGCGGGTACAATTACTTTCGTGTTTTGGGTGTAGGCGAGCGTAGAAGAATTGTGTGATTGTAATTTTCACATAGTGGATTTATGCGGTTGTTGCTCGGGTGGTTTTTCCCTCTTCGTTAACAGAGGGTTTTCCACGTTAAACTTTGTGTTCTCCATTTCTAATATTTTCGGTGGATCTTGGGCGGAGTTTAGGTGCGGTCGGAATTCCCAACAAGTGGTATCAAAGCGAGGTTAGCCTAGTTGGTATTCTAAGTATGCTCTGTGGTTGCAGCTTTGTCTGATCTTCTACCTCAGAAAAGATATCAAAGAGGTTTGTTCGTGCGGTGGAGCCTAGTTGGTATTCTGAGTATGCTCTGTGGTTGCAGCTTTGTTTGATCTTCCACATCAGTAAAGATACCAAATAGGTTTATTCGTGCGGTGGAGCGAGTGGCGGGTGCAGCTTGTGCACAGAGGAGTGCTCGATTTCTGCGAAGTTCGTGTTCACTGATCCACGAAGATGCCTGGAAAGAAGTTTTCGAATTTGGCGAGATTTGATGTGGAGAAGTTCGACGGAAGAATCAACTTCGGCTTGTGGCAAGTGCAAGTAAAGACCTGCTGATTCAGTCGAGGTTACACAATGCTTTGAAGAGCAAGGAAACTCCGAAAGGCGGTGCTACCAGCAGCACTGAAGAAAAAATTGGGGTTAGCAAATCTGGAATGAGCGATGATGATTGGGAGGAACTGGATTTGAGAGCGGCAAGTGCGATACAACTGTGCGTGGCCAAGAATGTTCTTGTCAATGTGCATGGAATTACGACGGCAAAAGCGTTATGGAAGAAACTCGAGGAGTTGTATCAGGCTAAAGGCGTCTCAAATCGGGTGTATTTGAAGGAGCAGTTTCATACATTGTGATGAATGAAGGCCAAAGCATCTCAGATCACTTAATCATTCTCAACGGGATCATCTCGGAGCTGGAATCCATTGAAGTGAAGATTGACGATGAGGATCAAGTGTTGAGACTCATCTGGTCTGTTCCACCTTCTTATGAACACATGAAGCCAATCTTGATTCATGGGAAGGAGAACATTGTCTTTTCTGAAGTCACTAGTAAACTTCTTGCGGAGGAGAGAAGGCTAGATGGTGGACGGAACAATTCACCGGAAGATCAAGCTTTGCTCGTCGGTGACGGAAAGGAGTTCCACCAGGAGGAAGCAAGCTGCGATTTGTTGGACGTGTGGACAATCTGAGCACGTGAAAAGTAATTGTCAGAAAGGTGGAGCAGGTTCGACAAGCAGCTCTAGATCGGTAAGTGGAGATACCGAGAAAGACACTAATTTCGTCTCTCTCCCCACGGATGAGTTTTGCTAAGAGAGACAAGGGTGTCATTATGGCATGCCGCTAAGTGTCATGAGAGAGGACATGTTTCAATTAGCGGGTCCACAATTTACACACGAGCATTGGTTTGGCGTTGATGCAAGGTGTGTGGTGGAAATTTCTTATCGAGGGCTGATGAACTTCCTGGGCCAAACGTGGAAGTTGCACCATAGATTTCAGCAAGGTTATTTAGACATGGGCCGAAGAAATGCTTGGATGCGATTTCGAGTGGATATGCTTTTATGGTGGAGCATGGTAGCGGAAGCTATGTGGATCTTCGCCAAGTGGAGGTGTCAAGACGGACAAAGTCACAAGGCGGAGTTGTTGAGCTTAGGCCCATTTGTGACTTTATCGCACATCGATTGGGATAAGTCATGTGGGCTGTTTCCCCTCCTATATAAGGAGGGGTATAAACTTCATTTTAAACACACCAACAAATAGAAAGTTATTTGTGTTAACATTTAACTATAGGAAAATTCCCTTTGGGTGAGAGTTCAGGTTAACGGGTAAAATTACTTTCGAGTTGTTGTTTCGGATTTTGGGTGTAGGCGAGCGTAGAAGAATTGTGTGATTGTAATATTCACATATTTTCTGCGGCCTTATTGTCCGGGTGGTTTTTTCCTCTTCGTTAATAGAGGTTTTCCACGTTAAACTTTGTGATGCTCCAGTTTTAATATTTTTGGTGGATCTAGGGCGCAGTTTAGGTACGGTCAGAATTCCCAACAACTGCCTGATCAGAAAAAAAATGAAGACTATTATAATTTTTTTAGGCACGTGTATGTACAAATATAATGGGTAGAAATATGTATAGAACATTATTAGCGTTATAGTTAATGGGATATAGTAAAACTTAGTGAAGAGAATATAGTTAATGAGAAATTGGAGTATGGAAGATGTGATGGCATTCTATGATATATTCTACTCTTCCAAATGAAAAAAAAAAAAGAAGGAATGGATCTTATACCACTTAGGGGGTGTTTGTTTTGGGGTCTTTCAAAATATCACCGTGATCCTCTCGTTTACCACTTATCACTGTGTTTGTTTAATCTAGGTGATGAGTCATCACCGGAATGATGGATTACCTAGGTGGTGAAAATATTGTGATATTTCATATTTCAGATCACCCCAAAAAACCTAGGTGATCCAACATCACGGTGATGAGGTGATCTATCTAACTTTTTAATGGACGAGAATACCCCTGATATTTTAACATTATCACTTTATATGCCATAATAAATATAATTACATGATTAGCATAATTAAATCTTAAAAGTATTTCAGTTATTTAAAAATATTAAAACTTATATTTAAAAAGTCCAAATATAAATAATGCTTATAAATTAAATGTATATTTTAATATATTAAAGATTACCACATAAAATATCACCTTAAAAAATTTAACACATTATTTAAGTCATATGTATAGGGTCAAATATGACATTTATACAACATCACCCTACACATCACAGTGATTAAGCAAACAGAATACTTCAATATCACGTTGATCTGCAAAATGAAATATCACCTTAAAACAAACACACTGATGACATATCATTTTAATCCACATTCCGGTGATACCCACATCATCGTGATGTGCGTATCACCGTAATGTTGGATCACCTGAAACAAACACCCCGTTAGTGAAGTCCATTAATTATTCACCTACCTACCCAGTTTTGGGACTCCAGCACCTAACCTACTTCAGATTTCAGAATTAAAAAAATTGCGGGTATTAATTCGCGCTCTTCAAAATAAAAAGATAATAAAATAATAGAAAAAAATCCGAGGGGAAAGAATATTTTAATTAGTTCCAACACTAACCACATTGCAAGAGTCCAGTTGTTAAAAACTTAAAACCCCAAATGCCATTTTCCATTTCTGCAAATTGAAAAACCTCAAAATATCTTAGTTCTGTTTCTTGACTTCAACGTCTGATCAAATCACTCGATGGCTTTTGCAATTTCAACTCCATCTTTATCGTCAGCTTCACCGTCTCATGTTCATCACTCAACACCATCCAAAGCCTCAGCTGCTTATGCAGCTTTCTCGAATTCCTTAGTTTCAAACCCTAAAAATGGCATCTTTGTTAAATGCATCCCACAGTTAAATCTGACCCCTTTTCATCAGTGGGATGGACTCAAGCTTGTGGGCAGCTCGATCTCACAGTATCAAGTAAAGATTGGTAAGCAACTCATTTCAATTTTCTAACTTTAACTTCAGCTGTAGAGTACAGTGTTATTTCTGGATTTAGTACTGGGATTTTGTTCGCATGCTCTTTGTGATATTGTTACAATAATTTGTATCTTGTTTTCTTGCGAGTTGCAGTGAGGAGAAGTAGGTGTAAGAAGAACAAAGGAGCGTATGCTTCTTTATTTGGAGTTGGGGCACCTGAGGTTTTGGTCATTGGAGTTGTGGCTTTGCTGGTTTTCGGACCAAAAGGTCTCGCTGAGGTTGGTTTTCCTTTCTTTACAAGTTCGATGCTGATGCAAAAACAAAGATTTTGTAACTAATTTGATGTTAATACGCACACCTCAGCTATTGCAAGTAGTGCTAAACTGATCTAGTTTTGGTTGCTTCCAGGCTGCTCGTAGTCTCGGAAAAGCTATAAAATCATTCCAGCCCACTATACGAGAACTTCAGGCATGTCTTTTCATGTTTTCTTTCACTTCCTTTAATAGCATTGTTATCATGGGATATTTACATCTCATGTCACATTTTCTAATCTGATGCTGCCAATGTCTGCCGTATCTTGTGATTGTCAGGAAGTTTCGAGGGAGTTCAAAAGCACACTCGAGCGAGAAATCGGACTTGATGATGAAGTAAATCCCGCATCAAAAAGTTCTGCGTCCGAGAAAACCAAGGCGAAGCCCAATGGTGCAAATTTGTGCTTTATTCGTCTTATTTTATCTCTTGTTTTTGTCATACACATGATGGAGCTGATCGAAGAAATGAGTTATAATGGTACATCCTTCTGTAGATGGACCGACCACCGAAGAAGATTCGATCGACGAAGAGTCAAAGAAGAGAGCTGAGCAGCTTAGGATGGCTCTTATAAAGCTACAAGAAGAGCAAGAAGAGAGGGAGAGACAAGAGAAGGAGAAGGCAGAAGCCCAACTCTCCTCCTCCTCTGAGCACGAAACTCCATCTCAAGGTCAGCATTGAATGTGTTCATATATCCCTCTCCTCTCCTCTCCTCTCTGAGCATGTCTTTGATAACTTGTGAATTTTTACATTTATTACAAATATCAGATACTATGGAACTGTCCCATGCTTCAGATAATCAGAAAGAAGCTTCTTCAACTTCGATCCCATCTCAGGATGATGAAAGAAGTGATGTTGTTCAAGAAGTTGTTGCCCCAACTGTAACGGCGGGGCACGCGACGAAATCTGATAACGAATCTTGAGTCTTGGAAACAAGAGTTTTGAGAAGAAAAAATGTTTGCGATTTACATATATATCTTCGTGAGAGAGGCAGACTATGGATGACTTTTTTCACGGTTTTACTAACATTTGTTATTAGAGAAATAATGTTGTATTATTTGTTTGTTTCCTTGCTCTTCGGGGAACTGCATATTTGCAGCCTTTTCAGATTATCTTAGTATGTTGCAAATTTGAAGTCAGGAACATTGTTTTGTCTGTTTGATTACATTGATATCCCTCTTCTGGTAAGAATTACAAGCACCATAATATCTCTCCCACCACCATGAGAGAAAAAAAAAAGGAGCTTTGGAGTTTAGGTCCTATCAAAGTTTGAATTTGGGAATCATACCTCTGCAAGAAAAAAGTCGTTTTAATGACCTAATCTGTATAAAATAGAGTATAAAAGACCTAAAAAGTGTTACGAGAGACAAGGTACTAGTTAATTTCTAGTACATAAGTGGTATAACAAAAATTTTAGCTTTGACAATCGAGATTTCATGTACGAAGATTGTCATGTATCAATCAAGTTGTATGTGTCCTCCGGGGTTTATTATGAACTTTACGTCGTCAATTGTACCTTCGTTGAGGCATTTTTTTGCATTCTATCTTCACAAGTTGGGGAAAAAATTGTAAACCGTATCCCGTTTTTTGAAACAAAATTTGAGCTTCTTCTTCCGCTCAAGGGTCTTCTCCTTCACGACGCCTTTTTCTTTGTCGGCCGCTCAGTTAGAAATCGAAGCCTCGGCGCGCGTCTCGACCTGAGCCTCGTCCTCCTGAGCCTCGGCGTGCGTCTCGACCTCCTGAGCCTCGTCCTCTTGAGCCGCGACGTTCGTCTCGATCTCCTGAGCCTCAACCTCCTGAGCCTCGACCTCTTGAACCCCGACATCGTAACTGCCCATCCACCACAAGGGGACCACCTCCTCCGTTCTCTCTGCCTCTTCGTCGGTCCATGGTTGTTGGACACTATCTTCGGATTGTTGGACATAATCGCCGTAACGGGAATGCGCCCATTCGGACGATCTGTTCCATCTCTCATCGTAATCTATAAAAGAAAATTCGAAAATAAGTACATAATATTTTTCCCGTCCTTAAGTATAAAAATTTACCATAAGGCGCTTCGGCATGTGTAGCGTGCGATCCACCACCAAACTCGCTCGGATCGACATCTACATCGTAAATAGTAACTGATAAGTAATCTACACAACTAATTAAAAAAATAAGTATGAAAAACTTACGATGAGTAGCTTCGGCAGGCAGAGTGCACGATCCACCAAAACGTCTAGTCGCCAGCTCCTGAACCGAGTTCCCCATACCTCTGATGCTTTCGCCCCACGATTGCATTTCGCTCCAACGTTCCTCGTACACATCCCACCTTCTCTCGTTCGTCGACCACCGTCGACACTCTTCGTCTTGGAACTGCAATAGCTGCGTGCCAAGTTGGTCGAATCACCCAAACAAGTCGGTGAAGTTTTGGTCCACACGACTCGACCATTCCCCGAAGCGTGCCTCCGAGGCAAAAAAATGTCCACTTGATGGACCCGTCCGTGGAGGTGCATGAAACCCGTGCTCGGGTGGAGGTTCGGGAATGTCTTCGTGAGGCATCATCATATCGTCGTCGCGACGGCCACTGCTCGAGATCTGGGGGATGACTTGTACTTCGAAATTCTGCCGGCTAGGACCCTCGCCGCGATCGCGGTGGCCACGGAAACACCTAACATCCACTCCCTGCAGGAGTAGGCCCGTCACACGCTCGAATAGCTCGTGTGCCACCCTAACGTCAAAGACGCTGTCCCGAAAGTACGCCACCTCCAACTCGTCCGCTGATTGCACTAACAACCCTTGTGCAGAGGACCCGTGGGCGGCAGCTGCGATCGTCCCCAGCTTCGGGCATCCCTTGCGACGCCAATCGTTCGTCACCCAACTCAGCATGCGTGGCGTAAAGTCTTCTTCTTTGCACCCCGCAAACTCGTTTGCAACACCCAATATGCACTCGTATGCTAGTATCTGAATACACATAACGTAAAAAATATTAGCAATTATTTATATGTTAAAACAAGGTATGGCAAAGCTTAGTTATAAATCATCTGAAGTGGCTGTACGAACCCACTGATCAGCCACTCCCGTGCCCTATCCCGTAGATTTTGTTTTACAGCGCGTATGACCTCTTTGAAAGCCACGCTGCCCCAAGGGAACTGGGAGAAAGCCAATCGGTCTTCGACGAGACGAAGGACCCAGGGACAGACGATGGTGTCCTTCTTTGACAGCGAGGCAGCAACACCGCGGGCGAAGTAGACGTCCGCCAACTTCAACTTCTCGAAGTCCACACCTTCCTCATCCCCAGCCAAATCCTCCAACGCACGCTTGACGTGCGACATGCGAATTGTTGATTTGTCGCCAAAATGTGTCGCGGTGAATTTTGAGTCGCGGTTCACTGGCGGTAGCTCGGATGCGAACTTGAGCCGGTGATTAGGCAATACTCCGATTTTGAAAATCGGAATCGGAGTGGTTTGTTGCCAACAATCATCCACAGCTCTTCGCGGTTGTGCAGCGTCATCTGCCTCTGGATGAGGTACCACCAACTGGGCCGAGAGGTTAAAATCCGGCTCGGCACTAACAAGGCGGCCGAAAGCACTCTCGACCCTCAAAATCTCCCACTCAGACACTGTCTTATCAGCTGGCTGGCCTCGCCGTATAACGAGGTCAGCGTAAGACGGCAATCAGGAACTTCGTCCCCTGTGCCCAACTGCTTCTTCATCACAACCTAATTTATACGTAAAACACATTTCAGCTAATTACGTGGTATGAATATTGAAAATAGAAAACCCTTATGCACAGATGCGTAGGTGACGCATCGCATATGCTGAGATTCCCGCACAGATGAGCATGGGATTGCGCATCTGCGCGGTTCTCGCACGGGTCCCCAGCTCATAACGCGAGGGTCCCGTGACATTGAGCGCAGGGATCCCTGCCTACAAAGCGCGCGGGTCCTGTGCTATTATCATGGGCCCCGCGCGCATTGTAGGCAGGGATCCCTGCGCGCAAGGTCATGGGACCCGCGCATTAATGGCAAAGGACCAACACGTGAAATCAGGGGACCCGCCCATGAAAACAGGGGACCCGTGCTGGGACCATCATCTTATGGGCGGGTCCCATGAAAATACGCACATGTCCCCTGATCATAAGCGGGGTCGTGTGCTTGCAAGCACGGGGCCTATGCATTAAAAAGCGACGTACGGTTGCAAGCACATGTCCTATGCTTGCAAGCACGGGTCCTAGCTAGCAAGCACAGGTCTTATGCTGCCAAGCACGGTCCTATGCTTGCAAGCACGGGTCCTCACCAAATTAGGTTCGATGCGTCATTTCCAGATCCCCTTCTCGCGTTAAATTGAAGAAGACGAAGAGTAGAACAAATACCTTCACTCTTTGGGTGTTCGCGTTGATTGGCGTTGTCGATTGAAGTTCGGATTTGGGTCCGAGTTGCAGAGAAAATGATTTGCAGTGCAGGGGAGAAAACGTTTTGTGTGCAGGAGAACAATTGAATTGAATTTAAAGTGAAAGTGGTTGCTTTTTTACTTTTACTGTTCTATCACGGGTCTGATGTTTCAGATTCGCTACAGTAAGTAAACCCTTTAATTTTTTCGTTGATGTGTTGTTGAGGTTGTTGATTACAGTTAAATAAGGGTAAAATAGTCTTTAGCGCAGAGTTAGTAAGGGTAAAAGGTAAAATTCAATTTGGGTGCTATTTTTTAAAAGATAAAGATGACCAAGTCAAAGGCTATTTACTTAAAAAAAAATCCAATAAAAGTAATAATAACCTCATCTCCAAGCCCAAACGTTACGGGGGATCCACCGCCGCCAATTTCTCCACACATGGTTGCTCTACGACTATCTTCCCTCACCTCACTCTCCTCCGCCGCCGCAGCGGCATCACTACCCCGTCGATGCCTCCCTATCCACCGTATCTCCGCATCAAAATTCTCGGCGAGCACCGCCGTCGATAAAGAAATCTCCCCGCCGCCGCCGCCCAAAGCCCAGCAGCAGGAAAAAGACCGTGTGATAACACCTCGGTCGCAGGACTTCAACGCTTGGTACTTGGACGTCATTGCCAACGCCGAATTAGCTGATTATGGTCCTGTTAGAGGAACAATGGTCATCAGACCTTATGGATATGCCATTTGGGAGGCGATTCAGGTCTTCCTTTTGCCTCTGATAACCTTGGCTGTGCTTCGGATATGAAATTGATCTCATGTTTTATTCTTTTTCCCCTCCCTTCGTTATTCTTTTTGTTAATTTGGACTGTTTATGGCTTTTGCAGGATTATTTGAATGTAAAGTTTAAGGAAACTGGTCATAGTAATATGTATTTTCCCCAGGTGCGTCTTTTCTGTCAGAAAGGTTTCTATTTTTTTGTTTGACAGCTCTAAGCTGGCTTGCTAGATATGAATTGATGATTCGCTAATCATTGCAGTTTATACCATACTCATTCATCGAGAAAGAAGCGAGCCATGTAGAAGGGTTTAGCCCCGAATTAGCCCTCGTGACCATTGGAGGAGGAAAGGAGCTTGAAGAAAAGCTTGTGGTAAAGTTCATCTTCTTACAATAATTGAGCTTTTTATGATATGTATATCAAAAGTACAAAACAGATAGACTTTTGATTGATTTACTTTATCAATGTCGTGGCAGGTCAGACCAACAAGTGAGACCATCGTCAACCACATGTTCACGCAGTGGATTCATAGTTACCGTGATCTTCCACTTATGATCAATCAGGTAAAGTTTTACATCACATTTCCTCATTAACTTCTTCCACTTTTATTTTAATCATCCATATGTTCTATTCTGCTTCAGTGGGCCAACGTTACAAGATGGGAGATGCGAACTAAGCCGTTTGTAAGAACCCTCGAGTTTCTCTGGCAAGAAGGCCACACAGCTCATGCCACTCATGAAGAGGCAGAGAAGGAGGTTTGGGTTCATACCGTTTCTTACGGTGCTAACGATCTTTACATCCAACGCTGAGTTTCGATCCAATCGATGTTGTCCAACTTCAGGCAATGCAGATGATTGACATGTACACTAAGTTCGCTTACGAGCAAGCTGCAATACCCGTTATCCCAGGTCGTAAATCCAAGGTTGAGACATTCGCAGGTGCTTCGAGGACGTATACGATCGAAGCAATGATGGGAGATCGCAAGGCTTTGCAGGCCGGAACGAGCCACAACCTTGGCCAGAATTTCTCACGTGCATTTGGGACGCAGGTTTTCAGTTTACGACTGTCTTTTTCTTTTAATCAATTGCTGTATGAATGGATAACTTAAGGTCGACTGCTTTTGCGTACAGTTCACCGATGAAAATGGACAAAGACAACATGTGTGGCAGACATCGTGGGCAATTAGCACCAGGTTCGTCGGTGGTATCATTATGACACATGGCGATGACACGGGCTTGATGCTTCCTCCAAATCTAGCACCTATACAGGTAGGTATTTCTATATAATTGTTAATCCTATCGAATTTGTTTGAGTTTCTCTAATTTATGCATATTGTAATCGAGTTAACGAACTGACGCAAGTAGTCTATGAATATGGTAATTTGAAAACTGCTTGAGAGTCTCTTGGTTGTATAGTTTAAGTAACCTTCGAAAAACCACTAGTGCAATATATGTGGTACATTATGTTGAAAGATTTTGACATCTAACTCTAACATGGCAATCAGGTCGTAATAGTCCCAATATGGAAGAAGGCTGATGAAATGTCGGGCGTTTTAAACGCTGCTTCATCTGTCAAGAATACTCTTAACTCGGCTGGGGTGAGAGTCAAAATCGACGACTCCGAACAGAGAACGCCCGGATGGAAATACAATTTCTGGGAAATGAAGGTTTGTTCATTTTCTTACCTCGATGATATTTCACAACAATTAGGTATACTAATTGAAAACCTAAACAACTGTTTCATTTTGAGATCTAGGGTGTGCCTCTAAGAATCGAAATTGGACCTCGAGACGTTTCAAGCGGGAGTGTGGTTGTTTCTAGAAGAGATATTCCCGGGAAACAAGGCAAAGTGTTCGGTATATCCATGGAGCCTTCGACGCTCGTTCCTTACGTGAAAGAAAAGCTGAACGAGGTTCAGTCCTCTCTTTTGGAAAGGGCAACATCGTTTCGAAACAGGTTTTTTTAATTATTCTCCCATGCAAAATTTTCTACTTTTCTTGCACTTATTTTTCTCTTATTACAGCAACATAGTGGATGTGGAATCTTACAACGAACTAAAGGATGCGATCAGCGAAGGGAAATGGGCAAGAGGTCCTTGGTCTGCTAGGTAACTTACTTAACCGAGCCCATAAATCTTAAAAACATCGTAATTAGTTTGCTTGTCCATGCATGATACGTACTTCTCTGTTTATTTCTTTTCTCGAATTATTACAGCGATGAGGATGAAATAAAAGTGAAAGAAGAAACGGGAGCTACGCTAAGGTGTTTTCCGTTCGATCAGCCCGGCGGTGAAAAGAAATGCCTAATGACTGGCAATTCTGCCGATGAAGTTGCTATCTTCGCCAAGTCTTACTGATGAAATTCATCTAAACTTTCATCTTTGTAATTTTATGTAACTTAATGTCCAATTTCTTCGAAAATTGCTCGTCTATGTTTGCTTTTGTTCGGGAAGCTTGACGACATTCTTTGTTTATATATACCTACCTTAATCGAGTTCTAGTTGGCGCTTCGTATAATATACTTGGTTATACGGGATTTTCTGCATCATTTATAAAGAGTATAAAATAGGCTTAATTATTCTTTTCGGTCTGTATATTTAGGGAGTGATATTCTAAGGACACTTAAATTAGATCGTATCAATTTTAGGACAATAAATTTCGAAGTTGAAGCAATTTAAGAAGACCTACATAAAAAGTTGTAATTTTAGGATAGTAAACTTCAAAATCGATCGAGTCTGAAGCTTGCCAATAAATTTCGAAGTTGAAGCAATTTAAGAAGACCTACACAAAACGTTGTAATTTTAGGATAGTAAACTTCAAAATTGTTGTAATTTTAGGGAGGAATTTTATGGTGCTCACCTGTGGCACCGATTTGTGCCATTTCAATATTCGACATCGACATCTATGGTTTGTCGTATTAATTAACACCTTCTAGGTGTCATTAATCGACATTTCGGATGCTAATGTGGCATATTGACGCGATATATTTCATTGACACGTAAAATGTTATGTAAGGCGTCAATATGTCACATCAGCATCCGAAATGTCGATTAATGGCACCTAAAAGGTGTTAATTAAGACAATATAACCTTAGATGTCGATGTGAGATGTTGAAATGGCACGAATCGGTGTCACATCAACTGGTGCCCACATAAGGTGAGCACCATAAAATTCCTCTAATTTTAGGATAGTAAACTTCAAAATTGATCGAGTCTGAAGCTTGCCAATAATTTCGAAGTTCAAGCAATTTAAGAAGACCTGCATAAAACGTAATTTTAGGATAGTAAACTTCAAAATTGATCGAGTCTGAAGCTTGCCAATGAGTTCGGCAACGGAAAGAATTTTGAGATCACACGATTCTTCAATTACTGAAATATTGGGCTTGAACTCTGCAGATAGCCTTATCATCATTTGTGAGGTCAAATAAAGCTAACGAAGTTTCTCAGTTGTACCGTAAAAACTGACAATGGCTACCCATAATATTCCATGTTCATTCATTCAATCCTCCCAAGTTATGCCACTTTCTATTTGTACTAAAGTACATTTGCAACTGATTGAAGAGATGAATCCCTTCTCCGAACATATCTAGTCTAAGCACTCGAGTTAGTTACCTAAAAAAAATTTACGAAAAATATAATTCACCTGAACAGAATTTCGTGCATGCACGTTACATGCGCCTTAGGACGAAATTTCCGAAACCGATTCCCAAGAACGTCGCTATCGATATTCCAAATATGCCCACGAGAATTCCCGGCACGACCAATTTGCTCCATCCCTTCGCAGTAGCCATAGCACAAGCAGTCGTGGGACCCCCAACGTTAGCGTTCGATGCTATCAGCAGTTGCCTTCGATCGATGCGAAGCAATCTCCCCAGACCAATTATTACTAGGAGATGAACGCAAACTTGAACTAAGGCAAACAAGAAGATACTCGGAGCTGTGTTTATCACGTTCCAAAGGCTCCCGCTAGCCCCGAGAACCGCAAAGAACACCTACGTTTTGGAAATAAACAAGAAAACAGATATTTTCGAACGAATTTTCTTTAATACTATGTATATTTATTATGGCTTAATTATTTTTTGGGGTATCTACATTTTCAGTCTCCTGCCAGATAATTTTATATATAAGTACCTAATAGAATAAAATTTTTACACGTAGGTACGCGTTTAGTTGAAGTACCACTTCACCATTGATGTATCTTTTTATACGCATATTACGTACTACATTACGTGTTTGTGTGATACCTAATACTTAAATATGTTGTGTGATATCTCTATAAGCATTACTTACCATTTTTTAATATATTAAGTAGCACAATACGTTTACCTATGATACCTAAATTGATAACTTTCGGCCAAAAGTACCTAGTGTAATGATTTTATTCTATTAGGTACCTACATATAAAAAAAATACTGACAAGGGACTGATCTGGCATTTTTTTCATACTTTTAGGTATTTAAGTGTAAACTTCCTTATCTTTTTTGGTCACGTGTATTAAAGATGGACTCCTAAGTTGAACGATTGCAATTTTATGATAAATAAGTTTTAAAATTGAAGCAATTTGAGGATACCATAATTAAATGTTGCAATAGGACAATGAATTTCAAAATTCGGAGGACAATTAACGCCCAAATTTCGAAACTTAATGTCCTCAAATTGCTTCAAGTTGAAAAGGTCTTATCCTAAATTGCTTAATTTCAAACTTAATTTCCTAAAATTCCAAACATTTCATTTATGTGTCCTCAAATTGCTACAATTTCAAAATTGATCGTCATAAAATTACCACCCTGTAGTTTATGAGTCCTTAAAATTCCACTCCCATAAAAGATACAAGACTAAAAAATAATTAAGCCTATTTATTAATCATTACATACCTGCATCAAAACCAAGGCAAATGCATCGCCAGCAGGTGCGAGATGACGGAAGCAGCCAGGGAAAAGCGTGGCTAGAGAGACAATGATCGCCGTAATAATAGAAAGATCGCCTCCTTCAACTTTGAAATAACCAGCGAGAGAAGTTCCAACTTTGCAAATGGCGAACGAAACGCCGATCGCCGCCGCCGATTCGGGCACGGCGAGTGTCATTCGGTTTAGCGCCGGACATGAAGGTGCAGCTGCAAATGAAAAGAAAAAAAAAAGAGTTATAAGATCTGTTTCATAAGGCAGCGCTCAAACGTTCCCAGTTTTGTTACGCATACTTTCGGCTGTGCTAGAGGATTCTTGAGGTAGTTTGGACGCTAAAGCAAATAAGAGAACGAAATACAACGCTGTAATGACGTTGTCTGCTGCTACGCCTGCTGCAATAACCGAAGGAGATACGCCGAGCGCCTCTGATATTGCAATGTAATTGATAGCTGAGAGGAAAAAAAAAAAGAAACCTATAAACGAATCGAAGATGACAAAAAAATCAACGAAGTTGTGCTTTTCTCCGTGTACTGATTTAACTTACCTCCACCGATATAACTGCCCATGAGCGCTGCTGCGATTTTCCAACTATCCTGACCGAGCGAACGCATTGGAACGAGTGTGAATGCCACCAAAGTCCCGACAGTCGTTGCGACTGTTAAAACATAAACAGTGGGATTGATTTATAAGACACAGATCATATGTATGCAGATTGGCAGACATAAACTTGATTGTCAAAGACAAAACCTGATCCCAGCAAGAAGGCCACGAACAGTGTGCCCGTGGAGCTAACGACTTGTCTTAAATCAGCTCTAAAAAGTAGCAAAGGTATTGTTAATGGCAGCAGATAACGGAAAACGACGCCGTAAGCTGGGGCGTCGTGTGGTATAATCCCCACATTACTCGCTGCAAGCCCAAGCAGTATGCTGACCAATGCAGCGCTGATTGTGCTCCCAATCTTGGTCTTTTCTGACCTTGTCATTTTGTCGAACACATTATATGCTTTAAGTAATACATTATATCATCTATGGATTTCTCTTTCTTTTGAGATGAAAAAAATTACCAGAGCCCAGCGGCGCCTGTAGCCAAAAGGGCAGTCCACAATCCCCAGTGATCGTCGGGAGAAACCAAAGAAGGGCTGCTGAGATTGCAGTTGGCCGTTACAGAAGCGGTCTTTACACGATTATCGTTCTTGCTGATGAGGCCGTCGATGAACGACTGTGATGGTGCTCCTTTAGGTGACTGTTTGAGTCGAAATTTGCGCGTCGTTCTGTGCGTCGACGATTGCGATGGAGAAGACGATTGATGCATGGTGACGTGTAACGGCAAAGCCAACGGCACCATTGACGATTTTGGATGTCGTTGACAGCTTTGCCGAGGTTTGGTTTGGGTTGGTGTGTGTGTGTCGTAGTGTGGGAGTGTGTTGTCATTGAGAGAGCCAGTTTGTGTTGATGGGTTTGGATATTATTAGTTTTAGTTGTCTTGATATAACGGAGAACATGTGATTTTTGGGGTGTTTGGTTGATTGAATTAAATAATGATTCTGATTTATGTGGTATATGAGTTTAGATAGTATTATATAAGATAAATACATTTACAAATCTTTCTTTGCTTTAATTAAAAACTCCGGTAGATAGAGAGAGATGAGAGAGGGAGATAAATATAGAGAGAGAAGGCCAGAGAGGCAGAGAGAGTGAGACGTTATTATTAAAAGAAAAAAAGTTAAATAAAATTTAAAATATAAAAATGGTTAATAATAAGGTGGGATTAACTTATATTATTATTGTTATACAAGAATGTTATATTAATTAGACATATTTTATACCCGTGAAATGCACGAGCATAAAACTAGTAAAAAACCATTTTAATGAACAAGGTTTAATCAACTTTGGGGTGATACTAATTATGTATTTTAAAACTTTCTGTTTAACTTTCTGAAATTTCACCAGCATGTAATCGTAACAAATTAGTATTGGTCAATAATAACGTTGGTATCAGTATGTCTAGTAACGGGATTGTGAACAGGCTTAAGTGTTCACTAGTACTTTTGCGTCGGTTGAAATCATATGTTCTACAATTCGTATCTCATTTCATGTCCCACTTTGTAGAATTAAATTAAAAATGATTCTTATGATTATCGTCAAGTTGATCATCATAAAACAAGGAATAAATTGGATGTGTTTATTTATTTTATCTTATAAATTACACGAAATAACAATAATTTTATGATTTGGTGGAATATATTATTAAAAGAATTTAAAAATAAAAAAGAAAATTTGTGAACTACATGATTTAAGATTCAACGAATCTGATCTTTTGGGACATAGAGGGGACATAATTTCTGGACATAAGATTTCATGCAATTTTTTTGTGCCCATACGTCTGTACTATATATTATATATTAATTATAAAATAATAATTTACTAAAAGTAGAAGGATAAATTTTGAAAAATAAAAATGTTATGAAGTTGATGTTTTTTTCTATTGGCTGTTACTTTATGACAGACCAAAATACGGTTTAACCTAGGCCTAAACCTTAATAAAAGATTATAGATACAGAAGGTTATCAGACGTCGACTGGACTAATATGTGTGTGTATGCTCGTGTGTGTTTGAGAACTAAAGTAACATCGGAATTGTTATGGGTAAAATAGTTGTCCATCTTCGAGGGGTAAAGGTGAGAGCAAGTATAGTTTTATTAGAATGGTTGGAAATATGTACACATATATTAGTCGTGTGGGTAAGGAGTCTAGGATTTGTGCTTAAGCACGAGCATAGATTTGTATGTTGTAATATAGTAAAAACGACTTTCTCTCTCTAAAAATCATCTGCCGCCCTTTGAACCCTAGCAGATATGAAATCTCTCTTCTTCCCCATTTCTTCCATTAAAGGAGGTTTGGGGGAGGGGACTTAGTTTTTCTTCCTCATTATCGTCGTCCTCATTTGTTCTCTGTCCTCTTTGTTGGTCTTTTGGAACCTCTGCCCTCGTGGGAGTCTTAGTCTCCCATTTTGGGAGGTATTCCCCCCTTGAGGGTTCATCTCCTCCTTGTGGGGGTTCTCTTTCCCTTTATGGGGCTTTCTTTTCCTTTTTTAAGACTTTCGTGTTGCTCTGTTATGTGATTCTCCATATGGTGGATGATTTGAAGTGCTTTGCAAATACATGGGTAGTAGATCCATTGGAATGGGCTGAACAGGGCTGAACGTGATCTTTTGGGTGGATGCTTTCAGAAGCGTAGTCAATTTTCGTGTGGCTGGAAGTGGTTTCGAAGATGTGATGTTCGACCATGGGCAAGCGTCTTTTGCACTTCTTTCCTTCATGTGCTATGTTTTTTTATGTTGAATCTATGTATATTTGCCATCTATTCTGAGCCGAAGCGTTTGTTTGTGGTGTTTTTTCTTTCATAAAGTTTCATGAGCTTGCTTGAGATTTTTATCTCATAGTAACTACTTCCGGTTTTTAATATAAATCGATTTGGCAAAAATAATTTCGATAGTGTTATAAAAATAATATTGTGATTAATATTTATATTATGATTATTATGATAATATAATTATAGAGAGGAATATTTAGAGATAGGAAGTATGAATTAAATTCAATACTTGGTGTGTTTTACAATACAACTCAAGGTACCTATTTATAGACAAAATTCTCAAATCACAACCACAAAATAAAATATTACATTCTCATAAAATAATCAAATTTATATTCTCATCTATTACATCCTTATTTAACCACCAATATAAATAATACACATCTACTATTTATTCCATCCTTATCTTATCAACCACTCCATATAATATACATCCACTATAATATTTCATAATACTCCCCCTTGGATGTATATTCAGGAATATGCCTCGTTAAAACTATACTAGGAAAAACACAATGGGATAAAAACCTTTATTACGCTTTCATATGTTGCCACATTAAAAACCTTTACTAGGAAAACCACATGGGAAAAACCACAGCGAAGGGAAAAAGAGTGCAACGCATATTTTCTCCCCCTGATGATGTTATCATTTCAAACCTCGAAGTCGTCGAACGCCAATTGAAAATATCAATTTTCTACAAATTATTGGGGAAGTGCTTTCGTAAACAAATCTGCAATATTTTCGCTAGATCGCACTTGTTGTACGTCAATATCCCCATTTTTCTCCAACTCAAGTGTAAAGAAAAATTGTGGAGATGCTTTGTTCTATTGTCTTTAATATATTCGTCCTTTAATTGTGCAATACATGCTGCATTATCTTCACATAATGTCGTCGAAAGTAACTTTTCAGATAATAGCCCACAAGTTTGTTGTATATGCATAACTATCGATCGCAACCAAATGTATTCTCGGCTAGTTTCACTAATTGCTGATATTTCAGCGTGATTAGATGAAGTAGCCGTTAAACTTTGTTTAACTGATCCCCATGAAATGGCAGTTCCACCATACGTAAATAAATAACCAGTTTGCGATCGAGCACTATATGGGTCGGATAATCCAGCATCCGCATACCCAATTAAATCTGCTTTCATCTCATTAGAGTAGAACAATCCCATATCAGTTGTTCCTTGAAGGTATCGAAATATTCGTTTAACTCCGTTCCAATGTCTATGAGTCGGCGAAGAACTGTATCTAGCCAATAAATTTACAGCAAATGCTCTATCAGGTCGCATATGACTCGTAAGATACATTACTAAGATATGGTACTTCAGGACCAAGTAGCTCTTCATCATTTTCATTTGGTCTGAAGGGATCTTTATTCACGTCTAACGATCGGACAATCAATGGATGAGCTTGTTCATGTAAAACCTTTTCAATACCTTTTTCGTATAAGTTTCTTGATGTACAAATATTCCATTATTTAAATATTCAATTTACAGTTCGAGATAAAATTTCATTTTTCTGAGATCATTCATTTCGAACTCCTTATTCAAACAATCAACAACTTTCGATAACTCTTCAGGAGTTCCAATTATATTGATATCATCAACATAAACTGCTATAATAACAAACTCGTTTTTAGATCTTTTCATGAATATACAAGGACAAGTTTGATCATTTTATACTCTTCTTTCACTAAAAATTCCTTTAGGCGATTATACCACATACGCCCAGACTGCTTTAATCCATAAAGCGATTTATTAAGTTTAATTGAGTACTCATTTCGTGGCCTTGAATTTTCAGGTAATTTGAATCCCTCGGGAAGCTTCACACACACACACACACACATATATATATAAATATATATATACCACTGTCAAGCAATCCATATAAATAAGCAGTGACAACATCCATAAGACTCATATCGAGTCCTTCACGTACTGCCAAACTAATTAGATAACAAAAAGTAGTTGCGTCCACCACAGCAGAATACGTCTCGTCATAATCAAAACCAGGTCTTTGCGAAAAATCTTGTGCAACAACCCGTGCTTTGTATATCATAATTTCACCATTTCCGTTTCTCTTTCTAATGAAAATCCATTTATATCCAATTGGCTTTACATTTTCTACAGGTTCAAAAACTTTTCATTTCTCAAGTGACTTTAATTCTGCCTCGATTGCGTCATTCCATTTTGGCCAATCATTTCTTTGTCTGCATTCTTGTACAGACCTTGGTTTCATGATCCTCATTCTCATTAATCTCGTTCATTTCATGTGGTGCTACGTTAAATGAGAATAGATCGTCAACGTTGACTTCGTCTCGGTTCCATTTAATTCCATTCTGAGCATAGTTTACCGAGATCTGTTCATTATCATTATTTTCAAAATTTTCAGAATTTTCAGGTAGCTGAGTTTTATTCTCATCAACATTTAGGCCCGTCGACTCTTCTTTAGTCGATAAATCCTCGATTGGACCGTTCTTATTATTTGCTCCTTTTCTTTTTCGAGGATTTTTATCTTTGGAACTCGATGGCCTGCCACACTTAAGTTGTGGCTTAGGCTCGATATCATTATGTTCTATAGAAACATCAATTTTTGCAGGACATTGACAGCTGGTATATGTGACTTAGTCACCCTTTTAAGGCTAGTAAAGCTATCTGGCAGTTGATTAGCTAAGTTATGTAAATGAATTATCTTTTGAACTTTAGTATACATTCTTTCGTTCGAGGATCATAATGATTTAACGATAATTCATTCCAACTAATATTCTTTTCTAGCTTTTTCTTTTCTCCCCCTAATGTCGGAAAAATTGATTCATCAAAATGACAATCGGCAAATCTAGCCGTAAATAAATCTCCCGTTAAAGGTTCTAAATATTTTATTATCGATGGAGATTCAAATCCGACATGTATTCCCAACCTCCTTTGAGGTCCCATCTTTGTGCGTTGTGGTGGCGCATTTGGAACATATACCGCACATCCAAAAATTCGTACATGGGAAATATCTGGTTCCTAACTTGTTGGCCTGATGCAAATTAATGTCGCTGCATGTAATATAGCATGTCCCCAACAAGACGAGGGAAGCTTCGACTTCATCAATAATGGCCTTGTTAGGTCCTCTTTATCAACTCAATCAATCCTAGGCATGAATTCTAAGGAAATCGATTAGAATGATTTAAATTGTAACTCGATCGAAAACCTTCGATGAAGAACACGAGAGAGAATTCCTCTAGGAGGTGATGTTTTCTGAGTTTCTCTCTCTAGAAATGAATTCGACAGCCTTTCGGATTGATTCTCTAATTTTCTGTATTAAGCTCAATGTTTGTACAACTATTATACCAAACAAACTTGGTATAAATATCTAACTAGTCCTAATCTATGGACTAATACAAATAAAGCCCCTAATTACAAGGACAACTAATGAAATCAAGCACAATCTAAAATGTATACTCTACAATCTCCCCCTTTGTGCTTGATTGCTTCTCCGCGCTGTTTGTCCTCGTCGGGCATAGTATAATCTGCGCAAGCCCAGCGCATGCTCAAAGTTCCTGAGCGTGTTCCTCAGCTCCAGTCGCTCCTCGATATCTTCTAATAATTCCATTAGGAGCGGCTGTTCTCTCACGAACCGGTGGATCCCCAGCATTGTCTCTCGGTTGATTTCTTCCAACCTCTGCTCTATATTTCTCCTGATGACCTTGAGCGTCCCATAACAGAATTTGGGTATCTCAGTCTTCAGCATCATCCTAGTCTTCTTCGCGATCGGATTGTGGTAGGAGATGCCTAAGACTGAGCTGATGTGCACGTGATTGTAGGGAAGCCCTTCAATCTCAGGTCCTTTGTTGAGCGGATCGGTAATGTTGACCTTCTTCATGTTGCTCTCCAGAGCCATCTGAAGGTCGTGTGCGGCGAAGTACTTGACTTGGCGCATCATGAACCGGTAGAGACCTTCGAGTCCTTCTTTCTTGATGAAGCCTTGAGGACCTTTGTACTTCTCCATGTACAGCTTGTAGAGGTTGTACACCTCATCAGCAGGGATGTACGGTAGGTCACTCTCGCTTAGATCTTCTCGAGTTCTATCTACTCGCTCGATGACATAATACGGTGTTGGAAGTCCTCCTTTAGCACAATAGACGCTGAGTAGTTGACAGATTGGAGAGAGACTCTTGTAATGACTCTTGGCTTGGCTTTTAGTCATCCCCAATCTCACATCCGGTCCAAGATGGGTCAGCAACCAGAGATACGTCATTCGCTTCTGCTGTTCTCAGTGAGAGATCCCTCTCAGCTCGAACTCGTTCAGCTTCTTAACTCTGTCCGGTGACCTCCAAATGTTTTCGCGAACTTCTTCAAGGAAAGGGATTTCTATTCGGATGTTCTCCGACGGCATGTCGATCCAAACTGTCCCTGGCATTTGTCTTGTGGAGGAAACCGCTCGTTGCGTGATCAGCTCTGAAAGCCCTGTGGGATCTTGTTCATGGTCTACACCTTCCTGAAGTTCTTCGTCTTCTATGAGTATGAGGTCTACCGAGGCTTGTTGTAAGAAGTGTCGAATGTCCTGAAGCCGTTGTCTTTGATGCTCCTCGGGCATGGAATGGGTAATCCACTGTCCTTCGAATATGTATTTGTCTAGGACCTTGTGTGGGTTGACGCCATGTCCGGATGGTCCCGGTTGGTCTGGAGCAATTGAGGGAGTCACCTGAGTCTGCGCTAGGGCGACGAGCATGACAGCGCTTGCTTCTTCTCCCGGAAGCAAGGGGCTTGTGAAGGTCGGTGGTGTGGGCGGAGGCGTCCTTATATGAAAGGTTGGTGGGTCGATTTGTGAGTCGATTTGGGTTAGAGTGGTGCAGCGGGTGGTGGTGGTTGTTTGGGTAGTGGGTTGTGAGGTTCCAGCGACTCTTTGACTTGTCTGAGTCGCGCCAGGGTTCTGTCTCTGACCCTTTGTGATTATCCTTAGCCTCTTCTCCCCCTCAGGACGACCCTTATCGTCTGGGTCGTCATGTCGGCGTTTGGAGTGGGAGCCTTGGCCGCGGCACGTTTCTGATTGGTCAGGACGATTCACGAGACGGTGGAAAAGATCTTCTTCTTCCGACGTTCGTGTGGTCAATTCCAACAGCCTGGCGACCAGAATTGAGTGGAGTTCGCTGATGGGTACTATGGCAGGATTTATTACGTTTCTCGAGTCGAATCTTGAAGATTCTCCTCTATGGGTGTTTCGGCAGGCTCGGGTTGGGCCTGCAAACCAGACACCGGTAGGCTGTGTTGCGGCTCAAGATTGAGCGATGAAGGGTCCGCAACACTTGTAGTGATGGTTTGCGCTGTGTCTGATGGTTCAGTGACGGTGGGGAAAAGGGACTCGAGTTGTATGCTAAGTCGTCTAGGAGTCCGCCCTATTAATCTGATCTCCTCATCGGACTCCGTGTCTGATGAGGTGGCTGTGTGAGGAGAAGGTTCTCGCTCAATGTCCTCACGAGCCTGTTCCGTCACTTGTAGAAGAGAGCTTTGCCCCATTTCTGCCTCGGGCTGTGCTACTTGTAGAGGAACCTCCTCGATAGGCTCTTCAAGCGCACTGGGCACTTCCACTTGAAGCGTTTCTGCTGGAGCCTCTTGTTCCAACTCTGCCGCCACAGCATCGATCAGCGTGGCATCTAAGTCAGGCATTGGCTCCTCGTGAGTTGGAGGCTCCAGCTCTAGTTCCTGAGCCACTTCATCAATCATCGTGTCTTCAGGACTAGGCTGTTGTTGTTGAGGGCTAACAGCGAAGTCTGTCGGGGGCCTTCTAATCATCTGTTCCGTCAGATGATTCTCCCGGCAGTATGCTCTATAAATGTCTCCCGTGGGGTCGGCGAGACGTAGCAACTCGAACGGTATGGCCATTGATGGCTGGTCCAATTCCGTTAGTTTCGGGTTGTGGAAGAACTTGAGCCTGAGTGGCTGATAGTTTCCTCCCGGAGGCAAAGCGAGGAACATTCTGCACGTACATCTCCATTTGTTGGCGGATGATAACGGAGAACCATCTCGCATACGGCACGTTCTTGGACTTTTTGTTCTCTTTTTGTCTGATCTGCTCTGCGAGGTCGTTCCAGATCAGTTGAGCGAAATCGTAATTCCGCGAGAACACAACTCCGTGAAATATCCGGAGGATGTGGCCGTTGCCTTTGTCGAAGCCGGCGTGCTTCGGGGATAGACACTTATTGAGAATCCCGAATAGTGTCCTCCATGGATGGGGAATCCCGTTGCTCTGCATCTGAGCTAGCTTGGTGAGCGGCGGACGGTACCCCATCTGGAGGAAATCATTCACCAGTTCTGCATCTGATGGAGGTCGAGGAGAACTCTGAACTCGTTCTTGCCCATGCAGATGTGCCTCGTCCCTAAAACCGTGGTAAAGTGGTATGCCCCGTCCAAGATTATGCTCTTGATCATCCCCCAAAACTGCTAGAGGTACACCATCGGCACTGATGCCGTCACTGTTAGTGCATGCCATAGTGGATGGCCTTGCAGGATGGACACGATAATGTCGTCTGGACACCGAAAGGTGGTCAGGTCTAACTGGAAGTTCGTGTCGTGGACGTTGAGATATAAAGCCTTCTCGTAGATGTGATTATATGTGGGGTAGTGATCCATCTGAAATTCACATAAGAAATGTAAATCATTAGTTCAAAAATTTGAGTCGGGATTAATTTGAAGAATGTATGGATTGGCACATAAGTATACGAGAGTGAAAAAAAATGATATTTCGACCTATGAATAAGAGGCATATGAAAATTTTGTCGAAAATTTTCTAAGTGTTTAGAGCCACTGTTCACTCCGTGAAATTTTTCGCACGTAAAATTGAAATTTCAATTTAATATCCCAAGTGCTATTTTAAATCAAGATATCCGTTTATTTTAGCGATCGAAAATTTTATTCGCTATTGAAAGCTACAGTGGAAAGTAAGGACTTAGAAAATTTCTAAGTGTTTGAACTCAAGATGCGAAACTGTAGCCGAGAAATTTTACGATGGAGAAACGTGTAAATTTACGATCGAGAAATTAGATTTCCAAGTAAATTTATGATCGAGAAATTTTTCCACGCGTGAATAAAATTTTTCGCTATGAAAATTAACGAGCGAGAAAGTATTTCGATTCTCAAAAGGTTTTTCACTGTGAAATTTTACGATCGAGAAAATTTTATCGTCGAAAAATTAATTTTATCGCCGCTAAAATTTTCGACCGAGAACAAAATTGAGATCGAAATTTTCGAATGTAAGTTTTGCGCTCGAAATTTTTAAAGACATTGCATCTATTTTATCTATTCCTCTCAGTAATATTTCGCTCGCATAAAATCAAAATTGTGTTTCTCGATAGTAAATATTTTTCAATCAGCGTTATTTATCGTAGTGACTAACTTGAAACTATTTGCGATCAAAGATCTTTTATGATTCAAAAAATGACTTAATCAAATCGAATTTCAATTTTCACTGTTTGCGAGTGAGAAAATTCTTCGATGCATTTAAACCTTTAAACTCCAGTTCAGTCCTAACTTTTAATCGAACACTAATAACGCAGAAAATCAAAGTTGTATTCACTCAAAATGATCAAGAACCATCGAAACTAGCCTATTATGCAGTTTTTAACCCAGATTATACTTAGAATAAGGTCTAATATACTGCTAACGAGGGTTTCGAGTTCTCAGAGTATGAACAGTCGAGAAATAATCAAAGAATCATGCGAAATATTCCAGAATACAGACGCTAAATGCACGAAAAACCCTAAAGGAAGTCAAATCTACCTTCAAAAGACGAAAATTAGTTGAAAAATCGACAGATTTTGAGGATTTTACTTTCGTCTTTTTGAGAGAAAAAGTTTTTCGCGAGAAAATTTGACTGTTGAATTTTGCGATCGAGGGTTTTGCGTGTATTTAGGGATTTTCGACTGCAAACTAATGATTTCGTTTAATTTGGGCTGATTAGACGTTTACGATACTTAGAGAATTAAGCCTGTTACTGTTTATGATCGAGAAACTTACGATCGAGTTGATTTGGCTACTGTTGAATTTTCGCTCGACAATTCCGATCGAAAATCTTTTTGGTTCCTGTTTAATTTTCGCTCGACAATATGAAGGCGAAAATTACAATTTGGACCCAAATTAATTTGTGCTCGAGAAACTGCTATTGAAAATTGCAAATTCGCCCGTATCTCGATAGTAAGTTTACCTTAATATTTCAGATTGATCCTAAATTTTAAGACTAAACCACAGAACTACTCCTAATTATAAACGAAAATGCAATTAACTCCCTGTATTTTCGAAGAAGTGACATCCGGCTCCAAAATTGATGTTCGATAATCTGTATTACTTAGAGCAAAATGTCGAGAATATTAGAGTTAATCAAGAAGTAATTGATCTACTAAGGCTCCCCCTGTATTGTTTTATCAATGTCTTGAGCACACGATCGTGAAATTTTGTGAGGTCCTCCTTATTCAAGCATTGACCAAAGCAATTCTAGAATGAAAATTTCTGCAACACTTAAAGAAAAGAACTTCAAAAATATTTGGAGCTCAAAACATGGAATCATTGTAAATGCTCCCCCTCAAATAGTGATGTATCGATTTATCACGTAATCAAGCAAATCAATACAAGTAACAATCATTATTATACGCAATTTAGGCAATTTCACCTAGATACATGGTCCCCAAATCATGTATTCAAAATGTTGCGGGAGGATATGAGCATAAACAAGTAAAATCGCATTTAATCAATTCCGTACCAATGCAAGTTAAACATGCATTCAAAATGTGCGATTTATATATATATATATATATATATATTATTTGTTTTAATTTATTATTATTATTATATATTTTTTTAATTGTATATATTAATAGAATTATTAGTATGGGGTCAAATTATTTTGCTACGATCATTGTCACGCCTAAATTTCACAAGACACTTGAAAAAATCACATACTGTCAAGTCATGTCGTCAAACTAAAGAGTCCTAAGTTCATTGAATGATCCATTTCGACAGCTCTCACTGGGTTCACTCTAGCACTCAATTATTTTTGCCTTGGGATGATTATATATATATCACTCATGTCAACACAAGCAATCTTAAGTCAATTTACCTGTGATCGAGGCGTTTTTAATCATTTTACCTTTGCGAGAGATCGTCGATATGGAATCATAGAGACTGTGAAATGTTTTAATTTGGTCTTGACTAAGAAGGGTTTGGAATTCATATCCCCTTCTAATGATATGAGATTGTGATAGTCGAGGGATAGGTTCTTTTGGACTGCTTTTTGTGCGTTGAGCATTCCTCGTGTGCGGTTTCCACCTTCTTTTGTCATCTTTTTCTTTGTCGTCTCTTTTTCTCCCCCTCCTTTTCTCGATTGAATATCCCATCGAAGACTTAGGTGTCGGTTGAAGGCTCGAAGGATTTTCAAGTGAAGAAAAGAATATTGGAGAAGGCACAAAATGGATGACTAAAGGCTGTATTAAAGGATTGAGATTTTCTATATTTAAGGCCAAGTGAGGAATTTCCTAAGTGCTCTAATCATTTTCCTAAGGATCTAACGATAGACGAGTATGAAGCCAAGAATCACTAGTTAAGACAAGCAATTGATGTGTGACTCGCTCAAGAATAAATTAATAGAAAGGAAAATTATCAGGCCAGAATCCTCACTTATGTAAAGTGGCTTTGTGTCTAGTGGAGCAAACTATCTGAGCTTTGGACACAAGAATGCGACTTAGACTAACAAAATTAAGTAAGCAATCAGTCGCATGCCAGGGAAATCTAATTGTGACGTAGATCGAGCATCCTAAAGATTTCGTCATTCCCCTATATTATAGGTATATGTATAGTATTTTATTATAATACTATTTTTTTTATATATATTCATGCAAGATAAAACATGTAAGCATAGAAAACACATAGAATAGAGCATCTAATAGCACAAAAGATCAGGTAATGCACACATCACAAGAGATTAAACATGCTTAATTTACCGACAAGGAATTGTAATCGTTTTTCATCCAATGCCTTGGTGAAAATGTCGGCTAGTTGATATTCCGTGTTCACTAAGTACATTTCAATTGTGCCTTTTTCTATGTGATCTTTAATAAAGTGATATCTAATGTCTATGTGTTTCGTGCGTAAATGGTGAACGGGATTGCACGTAATCGCAATGGCACTTTGACTATCACTATATATGGGTATATTATTTAAATTGTACCCATAACCGCAAAGCTGAGTCCGCATCCATAGCATATGAGAGCAACAGCTGGCGGCTGCGACGTATTCAGTCTCAGCCGTCGAAGTTGAGACGCAGTTTTGCTTTTTGGATGACCAGCAGACTAGCTTTTCGCCTAGAAATTGAGATCCACCGGAGGTGCTTTTCCTGTCCATTCGGCAACCTGCATAATCAGTCAGTATAACCGATAAGTTTGAAGTTCGTACCTTTAGGATACCATAGTCCTAGGGTAGTTGTGCCCTTAAGGTAGTGAAGTATACGCTTCACCGCGAGCATGTGGGATTCTTTGGGATCGGCTTGAAATCGGGCACAGAGACAAGTGGCAAACATGATATCCGGCCGACTAGAAGTGAGGTAGAGAAGAGATCCAATTACACTGTGATAGAGTGTGATGTCGACCGATTTTCCTGTGGGATCGGCATCCAACTTGCAGCTTGTGGACATGGGAGTGCTGAGAGGCTTACTCTGATCTTGATGGAACCTTTTCGGAATGTCCTTAATGTATTTTGTTTGACTGATAAATATACCATCCTCGAGCTGCCTGACTTGAAGTCCTAGGAAGAATTGCATCCTCCCATGTGGCTCATTTCGAACTTACTCTTCATGAGATCTCCAAACTTCTTGCAAAGCCGTGGATTTGTGAACCGAAAATGATGTCGTCGACGTAGACTTGAACGACCATCAGATCCTTGTCTTGCCACTTGATGAAGAGCGTCGTATCGATTGTTCCTCGAATAAATCCAGATTTTACGAGGAAGTCACTCAAGACATGATACCAAGCACGTGGGGCTTGTTTTAGTCCGTAAAGAGCTTTATCCAATCGATAGACGTGATCGGGATGTTCTTGATCAACGAAGCCGTCTGGCTGAGTAGACTTCTTCTTTAAGTACGCCGTTGAGGAAGGCGGTTTTAACGTACATTTGATAGACCTTGAAGTCCTTGTGAGCCGCATAAGCCAGTAAGAGACGAATGGCTTCAATCCGGGCAACAGGAGCATATGTTTCGTCGTAGTCAATTCCTTCCTGTTGGTTGTCCATTTGCAACTATCGTGCCTTGTTCCTAATCACTTCGCCATCTTCATTCTTTTTGTCTTGAATACCCATTTTGTTCCGATGATAGTTTTCCTATGCGGGCGGGGTACTAATTTCCATACTTGAAGACGTTCGAATTGGTTGATTTCCTCTTGCATTGCTATTATCCAATCCGGGTCTTGACGTGCGTCTGCTAACTTAGTAGGCTCGTTTTGGCTTAAGAAGCAGCTGAAAAGACTGTGTTGATGTCGTGTCCTTACTTCACTCGAAGGATCGCCAATTATCTGATCAAGCGGGTGGGCTTTAGTCCACTTGCGCTCATGTTGCAAGGCTGAAGAAGATGCATCAGCCATTTGTGGATCTAGATTTCCAATGATCTCCGATTGTTCATTTGCGTGAGGAAGTTCCAAATCAGCATTTGGAGGGAGCGACTCTGATGATTATTCCTCAACTCATGATAGGTTCTTCATTATTCCGCAGCAAATCTGAATCGGGTGAGGTAGGGACTATTGAAGAACTTGGTACATCAGCCATGTCGGGTGTATCGTTGACGTTAATTGGCGGATGTAATGGCTCAAAGAGGGAATCCAAGTCTTCTAACACAAGTCTCAGAGCTTTGTCTGGCGTTGATTTCTAATTTGTTGCCATCTCCTGTTGGTTTTGTGCCAACACACCAGTGAGTACGGGTTCTAAAATGTTGTCTCCAGAAGCCACCGGGTTTAGCACGGGTCCTGAACTGATGTGTTCAGAAGCCATATCTGCCACTTCGTGGAAAGTGACATTATAACTTTCCTTAATTGTTCGGTTAGACTTGATGTATACTCTGTAAGCTTTTGACGTTGTAGAATACCCGACGAAAGTTGCCTCGAATGCTTTAGGGTCGAACTTAGCACGGTGCTCTCTGTCGTTCGCCACAAAGCACTTGCACCCGAAGACTTTAAGGAATGAGATGTTGGGCACTCTGTTATTCACAATCTCGTACGGAGTCTTGTTGAACCGTTTGTGAACCACCGTCCTGTTTTGGGTAAAACAGGCGGTATTAACTGCTTCAGCCCAAAGAAAGTGTGGAAGTCCGGAATGGATCAGCATTGTACGAGCGGCTTCCACTAGGGTTCTGTTTTTCCTTTCAACGACCCCATTTTGTTGAGGCGTTTTTGCGGCTGAGAATTGTTGACTAATTCCAAGCTTTTGATAAAACTCACTGAGATGTTTATTCTTGAACTCAGTGCCGTTGTCTGTTCGAATAACTTGAATAGTCTGTTGCAGCAGATTTTGAGTAGTGTTCACAAAGTTGATTATCAAGTCCCCTGTCTCATCATTGGTTCGGAGGAACATTGTCCAAGTGTAGCGAGAGAAATCATCGACGATCACTAGCACGTACTTGTGTCCATTGATACTCTGTGTTTGCATTGGCCCACAGAGGTCCATGTGGATTAGTTCCAATGGTCGAGAAGTAGATACAATTATCTTGACATGATGAGACGCTCGCTTCATCTTTCCTAATTGACATGCCGAACATTGATGCTCCTTTTGTAGTAGTATAGCTGGAAGACCGTGAACCAACTTTTTCATAGAAAGGCGTTGGAGAGCTTTCATTTCAGATGAGACAGTCGTTGATGCCATAAACTGTTCCTCTGTAAATCAATCTGAGAGATGAGGCAACAGCTGTCGAGGGCCGCACGGACGTCAGGTTGATCGTGTAAAGGTTGGATTTCCGAAGTCCATAGAGGAGTTCTGTGTCCTGACTGTCCAAAATTCTTCACCGGTCAGCGTGAAAGACCACTTGAAATCCCTTATCACAGAATTGGCCTATGCTAAACAAGTTATGGCGGAGGCCTTCAACATAAGAGACATCTTTTATTGTCAGATTGTCCAAAATAATGTCCCCACATCCAAGAATGGGAGCTGAGTCATTGTTTCCGAATCTTGCCGTTTGGTCGGTCTTTGTAGTTGCTCAGCAGCTCTTGTTTTCCAGTCATGTGTGTGGAGCAACCAGAGTCGAGATACCACACATGATGGATCTGCAAAAACAAGTTAGAGAGCTTTAGGTACCCATTTAAGCATGAGTCCTCTCAGATTAGCAGATTTAATTTTAGGTTCAGATATGATTCCTAAATTATTACTTGAGGGAGTTATAATAACCCATATCACTTTCGTAGAAGTGGTTTTGGGTGTTGCCTCTTTAGGTGACTTGGCCTTTTTGGCTTTTGTCGTCTTAGGCGGAGATTTGACGGCTTGACAGGCATCTAGTTCTTTACTAAGCTCACTAACCTTAGCATTTGATATTTCTAATTGAGCTTCTAAGTTAGTGATCTTAGTGGTAGCTTCGGTTATCCTACAGTTCAAGGTGGCTTTCTCGTTGAGATTCCTAACCAAGCAATTGTAGTTATTTGCTAGCCTATCTTCTAATTCCTTAATCTTTTCGCCATGCTGTCCTAATTGAGGTTGACTAGTCTCTCTAGAATGTAGGCTCTTAGTAAGTTCTTCTCTTTTGGCACTAGAGCCTAGAGCTCATAAGTTCTGATTCGAGACTATTTATCCTTTCCTGAGACCTAGAAAGTTTATCCTCTACTTCCTTAATACTTTTCTGCTCACGTTTAATGTTAGCATATTGCTTTTGATATGAATCTAACATGGTCAATAATGTGGAAGAAGTGTCTACCTCTTGTGATGAGGTGGATGCGCCATCTTCGTCCATATGATTGGATGTTTCGGCGTCAATGTCTTTATCAAGGCGTGCCATGAGGGCAAGATTCTCTTCTCCAGAACTAGATGTGTCTTCGAGCCAATGATCCTGCTCTGCCATGAGGGCTACTCCTGCTTCCTTCTGCTTCGTGAGTTGAAGCTTCTTGGAGTAGTAATTAGCATCTCTTTTCTTGGGAAGAGTGCATTCTCAGCCAAAATGACCAGGCTTGCCACAGTTGAAGCACTTGTTGGGCTCTTCAGTGTTCTTGACTTCGGAGCTCTCTGGTGCATGTTCCTTGTTCTTAGAGCTTGAGGTCCGAAGTCGGTTGGCCGAGGTTGAGGACTTTTTCTTGAAGTATTTCTTGCTCATCATCTTTCCGATTAAAGCCAACTGCTTCCCCAGTGATTTCGTGTTTGGCTCGGCATCTGATTCTGAATCTTCTTCTGACTCGGATGATGAGGGAGGCTTCACGATCTTCTCTTTGCGAGGCTTTGTTCCACGCTTCTCTGAGACTAGAGCAACAGTGTTGTCAACCAGCTTGCCCTTCTGCTCTCTCTGAGTCTCGCAAACATCTTCCTCGTGTTGGGCGAGATTATCAAATACTGCATGGATATCCAACTCCTCCAGATCTTTGTTTTGTCTAAGTTGAGTGGATATCTTTTTCCAGTCCGAGGGCAGAGAGGATAGAAATCTGATATTTGTTTCCATGTTTGCCTTCGAGATTTCTAACTTCATCATCTCATTGAGAAGAGTGAGGTATCTTTGATATGCATCGTAGAGTCTCTCCTCTGGCTTTGCTTTGAAGCAGTCATAAGCAGTGAGAATATTCGCCTTTTTGGCCTTGATGCCAACTTCCGTCCTCTGCATCATCCTATGCAATTCATCCCATATTCCTTTAGCCGTTGGGAGGCTGTCTATCTGTCTATAGATGTCGTTGGGAATGCCCTGCATAAGTGTGTTCATAGCCATTAGATCTGCCTTTGCACGGGCCCTTTCCTCGATGGTGTATTCCCTAGGTTCCTTTAGTCGCCTAGTAGCGGGAATTTGAGGAGTAACCGTGTCATCACCAGCTACGTTAACCTAGAACTGTGCGGGTCCCTCTTCGAGTGACTTCAGCAGATTTTCGGTTTGATCTTTTAGAGCTATGAAGTTTATGAAACGGTTTCGCCATACTGTGTATTCGCCGCGTTGCAAGATTGGTGGACGGTTGTCATTTCCTAGCGAGTAAGCATCCATCCTTCTTCTCGAATTTTATTTTTAATTTTTGTGGAGTTGATGTAGGATCTTCGTTAGTTTTGATGAATGAACTTTGATGTAGTAAGCTTCACAAGTAGCAAATTTGTTAGTAGCGTTTGATTAAAAAAAATGATCGAGAATTAATTTCGATTGCCAAGGCATGAACGATCTGTTGAGGTTGACCAAATAGACGCAAACGAAGACGGGGCGGAACCTACGATCGAGGTGCACCCGAGCAAAGAGAGAAAAAAGAAAAATGTTCAATTGACGATCCACCAAAGCTCGAACTCAAACAATTACCCACTTGGAGTACGCATTTCTGAAGGACAATTCAAAACTTCCAGTGACCGTAGCGGCAAATATGGGAAAGGATCAGAAGCTCATGCTCCTAGATCTGTTACGAGAGCATAAGAAGGCGCTTGCATGGAAGATATCAGGAGGTATCAGCCCGACCTTCTGCATGCATAGGATCCTGATGGAAGACGAGTTCAAGCCGGTGGTGCAACATCAAAGGCGTCTAAACCAGAACATGAAGGAGGTAGTAAAAGCTGAGGTAATAAAGCTACTTGATGTGGGAGTAATATACCCGATCTTAGACAGCGCATGGGTAAGCCAAGTTCAAGTGGTGCCGAAGAAGGGAGGGATGACGGTGCTATCCAACGAGAAAAACGAACTCATTCCAACGAGGACCATTACAGGGTGGTGAGTGTGCATTGATTACCGTAAATTAAACGACACGACGCGAAAAGATCACTTTCCTTTACCGTTCATTGATCAAATGCTTGAGCGTTTATCCGATCATGAATTTTATTGCTTTCTTGATGGTCTTTCAGGATACTTGTAGATCCCGATCGCATCTGAAGTTTCAAGAGAAAACAACTTTTACGTGCCCACTTAGAACCTTTGCATATCGGCGGATGCCTTTAGGACTTTGTAATGCCCCGGCTACCTTCCAACGGTGCATGATGGCAATTTTCGACAAATTAATTGGTAAAGGAATGGAGGTATTCATGGATGACTTTTCGATTTTCGGTAACTCATTTGAAGTATGTCTTTCCAATCTTAAGGCGGTACTTAAACGATGAGAGGAAACGAACCTTGTGCTAAACTGGGAAAAATGCCATTTTATGGTTAGAGAAGGTACCGTTTTAGGTCATAAGATATCGGCTAAAGGAATCGAGGTAGATAGAGCAAAATAAAAACTATTGAACGATTACCTCCACCCTCGTGGGTAAAAGCAATTAGAAGTTTCTTAGGACATGTTGATTTTTATCGTAGATTTATTAAAGATTTTTCTAAAATTGCTAGACCTTTAACTCGCTTGCTAGAAAAAGATGTATCTTATGAGTTTACGACCGACTATATGAATGCCTTTACTATACTCAAGGATAAGCTTATTAATGCACCTGTCATGGTAGCCCAGGATTGGGGGCTACCCTTCGAACTAATGTGCGATGCCAGTGATTTTTGCAGTAGGTGCAGTTTTGGGGCAGCGAGGGGAAAAGTATTTCCAGCCGATACACTACGCAAGCAAGACTTTCAATGAGGCTCAATTGAATTATACTACCACCGAGAAGGAATCTCTTGCAGTCGTGTTGCAAACGACAAGTTCCGTCAATATCTTATCCTATCGAAGGTCATCATCTACACGGATCATTCAGCCATTAAGCATTTCTTTGCGAAGCCGGATGCAAAGCCGAGGCTGATCCGATGGATTCTACTACTCCAAGAGCTCGACGTGGAGTTTCACGACCAAAAGGGAACGAAGAATCTTGCCGCAGATCACTTGTCGAGACTAGAAGTGACACCCTGCGAGGTTACAAACAAGGATACAATCCGGGATAACTTTCCCGACGAGCACCTTTGCGCTATCCATGAGGCATCTGAGAAACTTCCATGGTATGCTGATATCGCTAACTATATTGTGGCCAGGATCTTACCAAAGGGATACTCAAGTCATCAGAGGAAGAAATTCTTCTCAGACTTGAAGTATTACTTTTGGGACGATCCCTATTTGTTTCGGATATGTGCAGATAATATAATTCGACGGTGCGTTCCCTACCCCGAAACAATCAACATCATCGGACATTGTTATACGGGACAGTGTGGAGGCTTGGAGGCAATCGAACCACACATAAGATACTTGAATGTGGGTTTTATTGGCCAAAATTTTCAAGGACGCACCAAGGTATGTGGAGGAGTGTGATAGATGCCAACAGACCGGTAATATTTCCAAACGTAATGAATGCCTCAGAATTTCATTCTTGTATGTGAAATCTTTGACGTATGGGGCATTGATTTTATGGGACCGTTTCCTACATCTTTCAAAAATCGATATATCCTAGTAGCAGTCGATTATTTGTCAAAATGGGTGGAAGCGCAAGCGCTGCCTACTAATGATGCTAGGGTAGTCGTTAAATTTTCAAAAGCTTTATTTTCACGATTTGGCTCACCTCGTTGCATTATCAGTGATAAAGGGACGCATTTTTGTAACACCCAATTTGCAAAGACGCTCAAGAAATTCGGCGTAGTGTTACCACTGCGTAACATCCTCAAGCTAGCAGCCATTAGTGCTGTCAATATTGCCCGTGGCCCGCGGGCAGGCCCCCGCCGCCAAAATGGCGGGTTGGGCTTCGATATTTTAGGCCCGCCGGGGGGGGCCTCGGCGGGCCAGCCCGCGCGGGCGCGGGCTTTGGCGGGGCGGGGCGGGCTAGCCCGCGGGCCGGCCCGCCAATCTCTTAATTATATAATATATTATATAATATATTATATAAATATATATTATATAGATAATAAATATATAATTAATTAGGTAATGTAATTAATGATTCATTAATTATATCTAATTAATACCATATTATTATCAACCATATAATTAATAACATATTTATCCATAGTTTTTTAATAAATACCATAATTTAAAACAAATTAGTAGTAAATTAAATATAAAACTAAAATAAAAAATAAAAAAATATTTTAATGGCGGGCGGGCCTGGCCCGCTGCGGGGCGGGGCGGTCCCCATTTTTTTAGGCGCGCCAGAAGGCGGGCCACAGCCCGCCTTGCCCCGCCAGATGGCGGGCATTAGCGGGCGGCGGGACGGCCCGGCCCGCCCCGCCAAATTGACAGTACTAGCGGCCATGCAGAAGTCGTAAACAGGGAACTAAAGCGGATACTCGAAAAAACCGTGGAACAACGTAGGCGGGGTTGGCCAAACAAGCTGAACGATGCTTTATGGGCATACCGGACATCATATAAGATGCCTATCGGATCCACACCTTATAGACTTGTTTACGGGAAATCTTGTCATTTACCCGTCGAGCTTGAACATAAGGCATATTGGGCTCTAAAGAAATAAATTTTGATTTGAATCTCGTAGGAGAAAAGAGGAACTTGCAGATCAACGAGCTCGACGAGTGGCGCCAAATGGCTTACGAGAACACCCGCCTCTACAAGGAGCGTACGAAGCAATATCAAGATAAAAAAATCATGAAGCGGGAATTCCAAGAAGGCGACCGAGTCTTGCTATACAACTCTCGGCTATGACTATTCCCGGGGAAGCTAAAGTCAAGATGGTCTGGCCCATTCACGGTAACTCGAGTATTTCCGTATGGAACCATCGAGATAACACATCCAGAAAAAGGGACCTTCAAGGTGAACGGGCACCGACTCAAGTATTACTATGGCGGTCACAACGAGGGCTCGAAAAAGAAACCATCCACCTCCTCGACACCACCTGGAGCTAAGAATCACCGAACTATGTCTAGCTAAAAGACATTAAAGAAAGCGCTACTTGGGAGGCACCCCAAGCCTATCCTATGTTTTTCCTTTATTTCTATGCGCATTTTTTGTTTTACGATTCTATTTTTCGATGATCGCAGGGAATTCAAAATCACAAGTGTGGGGAAGAGCCTTTGCACATCGGATTATTCAGGTAAATTCGCTTATCTATTTACTTCCTCTTCCTTGTGATACATAATTGTTACGTTGAGGACAACGTAAATCTTAAGTGTGGGGAGGGAAACTTCTGCGAAATTGATGATGCGACATGTTTATATGTGCATGTTGTGATTTCAAAAATATGGCATATTTTATTTTCAAAACTCATGTTTTTATCGATCAAAGGATGATTTCATGTTAGAAATTGTGTGAGTAATTAGGATACATATGCGAGTCGACCTCTTTCTTACATGATTAACTTGGCGATACCTGAGAGATATCCTATTTTTTTGAGATTTTTTAGTCTACGAGCTTTTTGCTCATTTCTTTGGTCGTTCGAATCATGCTTAATTTATTTCTCTTCAGAACTTGCTTGTGTATTGCGTTTTGAAACAAAGTGTGATTGTGTGAAAATGAGGAAGGCATTAGGAATTCAGTCCATAGCCAAAGCCCGAGCCTTTTATTTGAGGAAACCGGATTATAAATTGCCGACCTGATTAAGCCTTCAGACACAAACCCATCGTAGCGATAGTAGAAGTGGAGGTTGAATGCTGGACTCAAGAATCGCAACCCGTACTAAATTTTCGAGCTGAGCGTCAAAAAAAGAAGAGAGGGAGAGAGGGAGAGAGAGAGAGGGAGAGAGAGAGAGAGAGAGAGAGAGAGAGAGAGAGAGAGAGAGAGAGAAAAGAACGAGAAAAAATAGAAGAGATAAAAATAGAGGATATATATTGACTAAGAACCCTTCCTCCGATAATCTTTCACTCTCGAAAGCGTATTATCTATTTCCTAGATCGAGAAGTTGAAAGAAGAAGGGCTTGGTGAAAAACGACGAATGCAAAAGAACGGAAGTGATGAACAAGAACGACAGATTTGGCGCATTCGAGATGATGGCATGATTCTGATACGACTACAGCTCATATCCTTTTTCGCTTATTCTCTACATATCTTACCATATTATTACCCGGTAAAGACCTTCCGATTCACGCTTGATCATTAAAAGTGGTAGATTTACGAATCACTTGCAAGCTTTGGTAGAGATTAGATTAGTGCATGACCCGAGAGATATCACCGACATCTTAACCCATACACTTAGTGATTTGAATGAATCTTTATGAGGTGCGGATCTTGAAGGTATTGCTAAGGAATCGTGTAGTTAGTCATTGATTTCGAATATGCTTTCCGACTTTACTTGCATTATCTGCAACGCGATTTCGTCCTTGATTGGTATGTTGCATGATTTATCCCTTTATTGGCCATTAGCATTTCTTTGCTTGAGGGCAAGCAAACGCTTCAGTGTGGGGAGATTTGATAAACGTAATTTCTTATGTTTATAGTTGTTAAATTTAATTCGTTTGCATGATAAGTTAAGTCGTTTTGATAATTTTAGCGCTATATTATGATTTCACAGCAAATCAAACGTTTTTACGGTAGTTTTTTGATAGTTTCGTATTTCTCAAAGATCACGGGTTAACGGATGTCCGATGGACCTGGAACTTTAACCATAGATAGAAGACTAGTTAATATTGACTCTGACCAAAGGAATTTTCAATTCGAGATCTAGATTGTGAGATATGAACTTTTGAACTTGCTGTTATTTTGTAGAAAATAGCTTCACGGCCGTGAAGGTGGTGCAAGAGGCCGTGACGGATAGCTGGGAGTCATTTCCTAGCCCGATTATGTCACGGCTGTGAACTTGAAGAGAAAAAGCCGTGAAAGATGTCTCACGGCCGTGATGGCAAGCTGCCGCAGCCGTGAACGAGGGCCGAAACATCTATCTTCAGACCTGACGTTTTCACGGCGTGAAGTCTTGTAGAGAGGGCGTGATTGTCTCTTTCGCGGCCGTGAAGGTGCTGAAGTCAAGGCGGTGAACATTCGTGTGGCTGTGTCAAAATTCAAGGCTACTTAGATCGAAATGTCCCACATTTGTCAAAGGAAATATCACACACGTAACAGCTTGGGACCATATCTCTGCATAAGACAAGCCATTCAATTTAATAACAGACATGAAATCAGATTTTTGGGCTGCAAAGATTGCGTTGGAGGCAAAAGATCTTTCAAAATTTCTTTTCCTTGGAACTTACGTTGAAGAAAATGCACAAGTGAAAGAAGGGAAAACTTTATATAAAGAGCAACGTGAGGAAAAAAAAGAAAAGGAAGGAAGAAGCTACGTGAAAAGATACACCAGTAAGCTCATATACATACATACACGTTGCCTTTCTAAGACCCAAGAACACATATTTAGCTCGCTCACCACATGATCGATAAAAGTACTCAGGAGGAACGAGGATTAACTTCGAAACCAAATTCAGGGAAGTATTTATGATATCTTCGGTGTTAATTATGTTCTTTGTTGTGATCATTATGAGTAGCTAAATATTTTGTTTTTGAGATGAGATGAACCCTAGCGCGATCGATCATATGTTTAAGTGTATTTGATGTTGTTCTATTGTTATGACTCGTTTATGAAGTATATGATTTCGATTATGTCTATATGATTGAAATTGTCTTGTTAACTTGATCATGTCGATGTGTTCAAGTTAACGTAGTCCGGGAAATCGTAAGCTACGCTAGAGAGAGGGGCAAATGATTAGACCACTTTTAAACGAGCGGAATAAATCATCGCTAGAGATAGGTTGAACTACCCGCCGGATTAGAGTCAAATCTAATAGCGGGATTCATCGTACCTATATGCGGTCCTCGGTTGAGTAGTTAGGAAATCTTGCCCAGCTACTTAATTCGTTGATTAGTTGTTTACGATCATTGTATGGTAAGACGCGCAGTTTCTACAGCTATATAACTCGTACGCATGTAGTAGGAATTTCCACGGTCTAATGATAGCTTTATTTACGTACACTTGATATTTGTTTTGGTCGAGTTAGGGGGATTCGAAATCTCGAATACGTTTATTTTCATAAGGGTTTTCTTCTCCGTTCTATTTTATTAAGTTGTATTTCTAAGTATTGTTATTTACCGTTTCAACAATCAAACATTCATACTAGGATATTTGAGCAAAAGTTTTCTAAAGTATATAGTTCCTTTGGGTTCGATACTCGAATACTTGCCATTTCTATACTATTTTTGATAGGTACACTTGCCTGTTGAGCGTAGGATAGTTTGTCGATATTCGTTTTATTTTTATTACTCGATCCCTCGATCATCTTTAAAAACCGGACCTTACAGATTAAATAAACGGATAATAAAAGATTTATTTTATTTATGTTATTCTTGTTACATTTTTGGATCTTATGATTTTGATTATTTATCTTATATGATTAATTGTTAATATATTTTTGATCTTATGATAGTATAATGTAGAAATTGGCGAGCTTAGAATTTGTTACGCTTGATATTTCGGGAAAAAAATTATTTATCTTGGGCACTAGATGCCGATGTTCATTTGAATGCGAAAAGGTTTAGGCGACACCATTGTCGACCCGAAAACCACAAGCGCTCAAGCCGGAGGTGGAGGTGACACCGTTGACGCCACGAAAACCCCAACGGCGCAAGATAAGGCAAAGACGCTTATATTTCTTCGCCACCACAGTTTTGGCGCCAAACTGATTTCGATCTGATAATTCTTCAATCTGTGCTTAATTGACTTGAATTTGATGTCTCTGTGCTCGCTTAGATGTTATAAATCATTTGCGATTAGATCGGTAGCGTGTAGAACATCGATTAAGCAGAATTAATTGAATCTGTATAGTTACTGTTTGCGCTAAGAATAGCTTGAACACGTACTGATTTAGCTAAAATTCGATATCTTTTGTCTCATGACGTGTTTAATTGTATGTTTATGCGTAATTAGCAGTTGATTTCGAGCAAGTACCTGCAATTTCACTGCGTAATTCACCGTTTTTTCTTGAATCAGTGTTAATTATATTCTGTGATTTTTTGCGATTACCTTAATTTCTCGTTAGGTTTTCGATCAGGTTAATTTCTCGATCGAAAAACTCTGCGCGAAAATATTTCTCGATCAGAATACCAAGTCAGACTTAAAGTCGTCTTTCCTACGAACGACTTTAGTAGAAAAATTTCTCGAGCATTACTAAGCGAAAATCTTTTTCGACAAGACCAATTTTGACCTTTGCACTCGCAAAACTTTGCGTCGAAAAACATTTTCAGTCAGACTATTAAAGTTTGACCTAGCGAAAATCACTTATGATCGAAAAACTTTTTAGTCAACGGATTTATTTTGACACCGCGAGAAATTACTAAACGTATTGTTTCTTGCGATCAAAACAAATTCAGGATACATAAATTTTTCTCGATCAAAGGATTTTGAGCAATTTTCTTCGCTCGTAAAATTTTTCGCTGACATACTTTCTCGCACGAGAACAGTAACAAATACGTCTTATCTCGATGAATTAATTTTCGATCAAACTTTAAAGATTGAGTCAAAAATTATTCCCGAAACTGCCTTAGAATCAAACGATACTAGCTAATCTGCTACTTGTGAAGCACATCACATCAGTTCAAACCATCAAAACAACTAACGAAGATCCTTCATCAACTCAAGAAAACAAAATGGATGCTTGCTCGCTTGGAAACGACAACCGTCCCCCGATACTTAAGAGAGGCGAATACACAGTATGACGAAGCCGCTTTCTGAACTTCATCGAGCTAAAGGAACAGGCCGACAATCTTCTCTAATCACTTGAGCAAGGTCCAGCTCAGTTCTGAGTAAATGTACCTGGCGACAACACTGCTAATCCTCCAATTCCTGCTTCTAGGCGACTCAAACAGCCTAGGGAATACACATAGGAGGAAAGTGAGAGCAAAGGCTGACCTGATAGCCAAGAACACTCTAATGCAGGGCATCCCAAACGACATCTATCAACAGATCGACAGCATTCCAACAGCTAAGGGAATATGGGATGAGTTGCATAAGATGGTCAAAGAACAGAAGTAGGCAGAAAAGCCAAACCCGAGGAGAACCTTTATGATCTCTATCAGAGATATCTCACTCTGCTGAATGAGATTAGGAAAATAGAAATCACAAAGACGAATATGGAAACAAACATACGATTTCTATCCTCTCTGCCCTCAGAATGGAAAAAGATGTCCACTCAAATAAGACAAACCAAAGACCTTGAGGAGTTGGATATCCACGCTATGTTTGACAATCTTGCACAATACGAGGAAGACATTAGCGAGATCTCGAAGGAGCAGAAGGGCAAACAAATCGAAGACACAGCTGCCCTAGCCTCAGAGAAGCGAAGCTCAAAGTCCCGAAAAGAGAAGATCATTAGGCCTCCGACCCCTTCCGAGTTGGAAGACGGATCAGACTCTGATGTTGAGCCAAATATCAAAGCACTAGGAATACAGTTGGCTCTAATTGGAAAAATGATGAGCAAGCAATACTTCAAGCAGAAGTCCTCATCATCAGCCAACCGACTTCGGACCTCAAGCTCAAAGAACAAGGAACGTGCACCTGAGACTTCCGAGGTCAAGAACACCAAAGAGCCGACAAGTGCTTTAACTGCGGCAAACCAGTTTACTTTGCCAAAGAATGCACTCTCCCAAAGAAGAGAGATGCAAACTACTACTCCAAGAAGCTTCAACTCACAAAGCAGAAGGAAACTGGAGTAGCTCTAATGGCAGAACAAGACCACTGGCTCGAAGACACGTCAAGCTCTGAAGAGAATAATCTAGCCCTCATGGCCCGCTTGGACGAAAACTCAGACGCCAAAATCTCAAATCAAACGGACGATGAGCAAGCATCAGAATCGTCTCAGGAGGTAATTTCTCCTTTCACATTATTGACCATGTTAGAATTGTATCAACTAGCATACACTAACATGAAACGTGAGCAGAAAAGCGTAAAGGAAGTAGAAAAAAAACTATCTAGGTTTGGAAAAAATCGCTGGTCTCGAATCAGAACTTAGGAGCTCTAGTTCAAAAATTGAAGAACTTACTAAGAGCTTACAATTTAGTGAGACTACAAAGCCTCAGATAGAGCAGCATAACGTAAAAATTAAGGAACTAGAAGACAGGCTAGAAAATAACTATAATTGTTTGGTTTTAAATCTCAATGAGAAAGCTGGCCTCAATTGTAGGTTCACAGAAGCGACAACTAAGGTCACAAACCTAGAAGCCCAACTAGATCAATGTAATGCTAAGGTGTGTGAACTTACAAAAGAACTAGACGCCTGTAAAGCTGCCAAATTAATGGTGGAAAATAATTTTACTCTATTAGGAGAAGAGCGTAAGAAACTATACGCTAAAGTTAAGAATTAGAAGATCTTCTTGTAAAAAGGGATCAAACTGATCAGACTATATTTTTGAACCACCCAAGGACTTAGAATTTTATGATTATAACTTTGGCTTAGGCTTTGAGAATCCACGTTACTTGACGAAAGTTGACTGCAAACAACTTTACGATGTCAAGTACATGGGTTTAGGATTAACAAATCTTATGGCTTTTACTAACGCAAAAGAAATAGATGCTATAGAAGAAGTCAAGAGAAAAGCCAAGACTAGGGCTAAAATTCCCTTTTCTTACACCGAATTGAATCAAAGTGACAAAACTAGGGAACTTTTCAAATGCTGGAGCTTTGAGTCAATTTATCTTCCCGAAGATCTTTCTAAATCGGAGGAAGTGCAAACTCAACATTCTGAAAATTCTCTCTATATACCCCCTATTGTTAGGAAAATAGAAGAGTTAAGAGCCTCACTAGAAAAGGAACGAGAGAATTTCGAAGCTGAAAAGAACATGCTCCTAAAAGAGATGGAAAATCTCAAAGTTACCTCCGTATCCCAGACCCTTTCTCACGCATCTCCCTCCAAAGAAAACATTATTTTAAAAAGCGTGAGGAAAGAAAAATCGCCTTCTAAAGCTCAGACGTCTAACAATAAAGTGTGAAAAATATTAACTCTAACTTTGTTTCTACTTCATCGACAGGGAGCGTAGTACCAAAACTAGAGAAATCGAAGGCGAGAGTGTCTAAACTAGAAATTAAGAAGGAGCCTCTAGATGTTAAAGTTACAAATGTATCTACTCCTTCTGTAATAAGAAAAGACACTCGTAGAAATAAAAGAGCCGTTTCTTCACTTCAAATAATCGCTTCTACATGCTCTCTTTAGCCGACTACGTTTAGAAGCACTAACTTTGAAATAGGCTCTTCTTCTACAATACAAGTTAATCATTCTAAAACAGATGTATCTAGGAAGACACGTAGGAAACAAGATCCAGCCATTAAGAAAGCATATGGCGCTATTCATGCTTGTTCTCACCTAAGGTATCCTGTTAAGATTGAATCCCCCAAACACCTTAGGAGACTATTCCATGAAAAGATCTTTTCCTCGATCAAGCCTACCAAAGCATTTGTCCGTGCTGAAATTAATCTTCCCTGCCAGGTTCAACCTAAATGGGTTCCTAAATCCCCACCTAAAAAGACGAAAGCCAAAAAGGCCAAGTCTTCTACAAAGGGCAAACCTAACTCAACTTCTTCGAGATTGACTTGGGTTGTTAAAGCTCCGCATTAATTTAGGAACCACATCTGGACCAATATCTAATCTGCTAATATGAGAGGACTCATTTACAAGTGGGTACCTAAAGCTCTCTAATTTGATTTTGCAGATCCATCATGTGTGGTACCTCGACTCTGGTTGCTCCGCACACATGACGAAAAATCAAGAGCTGCTGAGCAACTACCAAGACCGACCAAATGGAAAAATCAGGTTTGGGAACAACGACTCGGCTCCGATTCTCGGCTTCGGAGATATATTCTGGAAAATCTGACAATAAAGGATGTCTCCTACGTCGAAGGTCTCCGCCATAACTTGTTCAGCATAGGCCAATGCTGTGATAAAGGATTCCAGGTGGTCTTCCATGCTGACCAATGCAGAATATTGGACAGTCAGGACAAAGAACTCCTCCAAGGACTTCGGAATCAAATATTTACACGATAAACCTGACGTCCGTGCGGATCTCGACTACTGTTTGCCTCATCTCAGACTGTAATTCAGAAGAACATCCTATGGCATCAACGTTTGTCTCATCTTACTATCAAAGCTCTTCAACGTCTCTCAATTAAGAAGTTAGTTCATGGTCTACCAACCATAACACTACAAAAAGAGCATCAGTGTTCGGCGTGTCAACTAGGAAAAATGAAGCGAGCGTCTCATCATGTTAAACTAGTTGCCTCTACTTCACGTCCTCTGGAATTACTACACATGGACCTCTGTGGACCGATGCAGACATAGAGTATCAACGGACGCAAGTATGTGCTAGTTATTGTCGACGAGTTTTCTCGCTACACATGGACGAAGTTCCTCCGAACAAAAGATGAGACTGGGGACTTGATCGTCAATTTCGTGAACTCTACTCAGAACTTGCTGCAGCAGACTATCCAAAGTCATCCGAACGGACAACGGCACTGAGTTTAAGAACAAATATCTCAGCGACTTCTATGAAAAACTTGGGATTAGTCAGCAATTCTCAGCTGCCAAGACTCGTCAACAGAATGGAGTGTTGAAAGAAAGAACAGAACCTTAGTGGAAGCCACACGTATGATGCTGATTCATTCCAGCCTCCCACACTTCCTTTGGGCTGAAGTAGAAAATACCGCTTGTTTCACTCAGAACAGGACGATGGTTCACAAGCGCTTCGATAAGACTCTGTACGAGATCATTGATAATCGAGTACCCAACATCTCCTTCTTCAAGGTCTTTGGGTGCAAGTGCTTTGTGGCGAACGACAGAGAGCAACGTGCTAAGTTCGACCCAAAAGCATTCGAAGCGATTTTCATCGGTATTCTTCAACTTCAAAGGCGTACCGAGTATACATCAAGTCCAACCGCAATATCAAAGAAAGATACAATGTCACTTTTCACGAAGTGGTAGAGATGGCTTCAGGGCACGTCAGTCCAAGACCCGTGCCTAATCAGATGGCTTCTGAATACGACATTTCAGAACCCGTATTCACTGGTGTGTTGGCACAAAACCAACAGAAGATTGCAACAACTACGGATTCAACGTCAGAAGAATCAATGAGATTTGCTATGGAAGACTTGGACTCACTTTTTGAGCAGATATATCGGCCAAACAACACTGCAACCCCTCTTGTCGTGGAACCTCCCCAAGACAACGCCGATATACCAAGTTCTTCAAATGTTCTCGTCACACCCGATTCAGAATTACCTCAGCAGGCTGAAGATCCAACCATGGAAGTTGAGGAAATGTCATCAGAGACACTCAACTCAAGTACTGAATCTGAATTGCCTCAACTGGCTGAACAGCCTCCGATCATTGGAGATCTCGCTCCACAAATGGCTTACGCTTCTAGCTCTGCCTTGCCTCATGAGCGCAAATGGACTCGAGCACATCCGTTTGATCAGATAATCGGTTATCTTTCGAGTGGACTAAGGACAAGACATCAGAAAGGACTTTTCAGCTGCTTCTTAAACCAAAATGAGACAACCAAGGTAGCAGACGCACTTAAAGACCCGGATTGGGTGATAGCGACTCAAGATAAGATCAACCAATTCGAACGTCTCCAAGTGTGGTCATTAGTACCTCGTCCGCATGGGAAAACAATTATCGGGACGAAATGGGTGTTTAAGAACAAGAAGAATGAAGATGGTGAAGTGATCCGGAATAAGGCAAGACTGGTGGCGAAGGGCTACAACCAACAGGAAGGCATTGACTACGACGAGACATATGCTCCTGTTGCCCGAATCGAAGCCATCCGCCTCTTTTTAGCTTATGCGGCTCATAAAGACTTCAAAGTCTACCAAATGGACGTTAAGACCGCCTTTCTCAACGGCGTGTTAAAGGAGGAAGTCTATGTCGCTCAGCCAGAAGGTTTTGTTGATCAAGAACATCCTGATCACGTCTATCGATTGGATAAAGCTCTCTACGGACTGAAACAAGCTCCACGTGCTTGGTATGATGTCTTGAGCGATTTCCTAACGAAGTCTGGATTCATCCGAGGAACGATCGATACGACCCTCTTCATCAAATGGCAAGACAAAGATCTGATGGTCGTCCAAGTTTACGTCGACGACATCATCTTCGGGTCAACTAATCCACGGTTTTACAAGAGGTTCGGAGATTTAATGAAGACCAAGTTCGAAATGAGTCACATGGGAGAGATGTAATTCTTCTTAGGACTTTCAGGCAGCTCGACGTTGGAATCTTCATAAGTCAGACTAAGTACATCAAGGACATTCTAAAGAAATTCCATCAAGATCAGAGCAAGCCTCTCAGCACTCCTATGTCAACTAGCTGCAAGTTGGATACCGATCCCACTAGAAAGCGATCGACATCACACTTTATCGCAGCATCATTGGATCTCTTCTGTATCTCACCTCAAGCCGGCCGGACATCATGTTTGCCACCTGCCTCTGTGCCCGTTTTCAAGCCGATCCCAAAGAATCTCACATGCTTGCGGTCAAGCGGATTCTGCGCTACCTCAAGGGCACCTCAACCTTAGGTCTATGGTATCCTAAGGGCACAAAATTTCAAATTAATTGGCTATACTGACGCTGATTATGCAGGTTGCCGAATGGACAGGAAAAGCACATCCGGTGGCGCTCAATTTCTAGGCGAAAAGCTGGATTGCTGGTTATCAAAGAAGCAGAACTGCGTCTCTACATCGACGGCTGAGGCTGAATACGTCGCGGCTGCCTGCTGTTGCTCTCAAATCCTATGGATGCGGACTCAGCTTCGCGATTATGGGTACAATTTAAATAATATACCTATTTATAGTGATAGCCAGAGTGCCATTGCGATTACGTGTAATTTTGTTCACCACTCACGCACAAAACACATAGATATTAGATATCATTTTATAAAAGATCACGTAGAAAAGGCACGATTGACATGTATTTTGTGAACACGGAGCTTCAACTAGCTGACATTTTCACCTAGGCATTGGATAAAAAAACGATTCCAATTTCTTGTCGGAAAACTAGGCATGTTGAATCTTCCGTAATATATGCTCTACGTGCTCCTATCTGCTTTCATCTGATCTATTTCATGTGTTTTGCGTACCTAAAATGCTATATTGTGCTTGACAATTTGAAATTAAATAAATAAATATAGTATCATAAAAATTAATAAACAAAATATAAATAAAACAAAAAAAAATATTATACATATACTTACAATATTCGGGGAATGACGACATCTTTGGGATGCTCGATCTACTCACGTATGAATTTCCCTGACATGCGACTGATTACTTGCTTAATTTTGTCAGTCTAAGTCGTATTCTTGTGTCTAACGTTCTTTAGTTGTTTCCACTAGGCACAAAGCCACTTTAAATTAATGAGGATTCTAGCCTTTTATTTCTTTCGACGGACCTATTCTTGAGCAAGTCACGCAATCTTTGCTTGTCTTAACTAGTGATTCTTGGTCTCATACTCGCCTTCCGTTAGATCATTAGAAAAATACTTAGGGCAATTAGGAAATACCTCATTCGGCCAAAAATTTAATTTTCCATCCTAACATAGCCTTTAGTCATCCATTTTGAGCCTTCTCCGAATTCCTTTTATTCATTTGAAAACCCTTTTAGCCTTACAACCGACTATCTAAGCTCTCGGTGGGATGTTCAATCAAGAAAATGAGGGGGAGAAAAACAAGACGACAATGAAAAAGATGACAGAAGAAGGTGGAAAACGCACACGAGGAATGCTCAACGCACAAAAAGCAGACCAAAAGAATCTGCCTCTCGACTATCACAATCTCAAATCATTAGAAGGTGGCATGGATCTTGCTGTGAACTTCTCCATCGATAATCTCGTACGCTCGTCATAACGACTGGAAGAGGAGCACCTCGAAGTGAACTACTCCAACGATAATCTGGTCTTATATCGGGAAACGAGAAGAGGAGCACGGCCTTGGGCTCGAATTCCATAACTGTGAACTTCTTCAAATCAATAATCTCTGAAACCTCTCTAGGGATTAAGAGAAAAAAAGCACGGTATCGGCCCGAGAACCAACAAGAAGAACTTCGCCTTAGATAATCTCTCAGCCTCGTAGAGAAGCCGAGCTTCAGCTTGAGCAAGTGCAGAAAAATACGAGAGATAAAAAAGATGAAAAAGACAAAAGATGAACAAAAAGAGAAATACCGACAAAAAGGAGTGACTAAGAAAAGGAAGATGAAGAGAATATTCAGTTCACAATCCCAAATTTTCCTTCCCTTCTAAGTCAGAGCTAAATTAAAATCCCTCGAAGTCCTTTTGATACCAAATCGACGATCTTTCCCCTAGGTGAAATGATTAAAAGCGCCTCGATCACAGGTAAATTGACATAAAATTGCTTGTGTTGACTTGAGTGATATAAATATAAAATTCCTAGTTGAAAAATAAATGAGCGCTAGTGTGAACCTAGTGAGAGTTGGATTATACTTTGAACTTAGGACTTTTAGTTTGCTGACGTGACTTGACGGCATAATATCTTTCAAGTGTCTTGTGAATTTTTAGGCGTAACGTTGATCGAAGCAAAATAATCTGACCCCGTACTACTAATACTATTAATATATATAAAAAATAATAATAATAAATATATATATAAATATAATAAAGTTTTATCTTTACACATTCTGATATGCAATATTAATTTGCATTTGAATTGAATTGATTAAATGCGATATTCTTTTTTAATTCGCACATTATGTCATGCAAATTCGGTTTGCATCTTCTTTGAATTGTATAAATGCGAATATTTGTTCTAGGTCATACCCTCGCGCGAAATTATAGTTACATGTATAGGGGACCATGTATCTAGGCTAATCTTGATAAATCACGTGTTTTTAGTAACTGTTACTTAGATTGATTTATGTACTTGTTTGATAAATCAATTGAGGTGCACTATTTGAGGGGGAGCATTTACAAAATTCTATGCCTTGAGCTCCAAATATTTTTGATGGTCTTTCTATAAGTGTTGCAGAAACAATGAGGAGGACCTCACGAATTATTCATGACTTGGAGTGAACGGCATTGGTTTAAATTTTGGTTGGTTAAATACTTTAATCGCTGACGTGTTTTATGGATTTGAATTTAACCAATATTCAGGGGACGCCTGATTAGAAAAATTGCTTCCAAATTAACTCTAATATTCTCGACATTTTTGCTCCAAGTATTGCAGATTTTCAAATTTCGACAATGGAGCTAGATGTCACCATTCAGAACTACAGGGGGAGCAATTATGTGGTTTTAAATTGAACTTAGGGTCAATCTGAAATCTTAGAAAAACTTACTATCGAGAAACTGGATAGAATAAAGTTGATCGATCGAAAGTTTCTCGATCGTAAATAGCTTTGGGCCTGATCCATCTTAGTATCGAAAACGTCTAATTAGCCCACTTAAACAAAATTAATGTTTGCAGTTGAAAAACCCTAAATACACGCAAAATCCCTCAATCGCAAAATTCAACAGTCGAAATTTTTCTCTCGAGCAAAACCCTTATCAAAAAGACGAACTTCAAAATTCACTAAATCTCTCATTTTCAACTGATTTTCGTTGTAAGGTAGAATCGACAATCTTTAGGGAATATCGTGTGTTTAAACTCCGTATGTTTCTATATTCTATGATCTTTCGCATGTTTCTGTGATAGATTCTCGTCTATTCAAAATATGAAAAGTCGAATGCTATTTTGAAGTATTTACGACCATTCTATGTGTCTAATCTGGGTTGAAGTCTGTATTTAAGATAGTTTCGGTGTTTTTGATCATTTTGGTAGTATATTCTTTCTGAACTCTGCGTCTTAGAAGTTCAAATCTGACATTCGACTTAACTGGGTTTTTAGGCGTAGAAGAACTTTCTCAATCGCAAACAGTTTCAATCCAATTGCAATTTGATTGGGTTACTGTTTGCATCGTAAAAGATTTTCGATCGCTAAAATTTTGATTTGGTCGCTAAGATAGCTGACGTAGATCGAAAAATACTTACAATCGAGAAATCTAATTTTGATGTTATGCGAGCGAAAGACTACTGAGTGAATAGATAAATAAGATGCAATTAAGTTTCGAGCGCAAAACTTACCATCGAAAACAGTAATTTCGATTTCATTTTATTTCGGTCGTAAATTTTATCAGCGATAAAATTAATTTTTCGACAATAAAATTTCTCGATCGTAAAAGTACGTAGCGATGATTTACTCGGTGAGTCACCTAGTTTCTCGTTGTCAATTTCTCAATCGTAAAATTTCGCAACTAAAATCTATTTTAAAATCGAAACTTTCTCGACGAAAAATTTTATTCACGCACGAAAAATTTCTCGATCGTAAATTTACACGGAAATCAGTTTTCTCGATTGTAAATTTACACGAAAATTTTTCTCGATCGTAAAATTTCTCGGCTAAAGTACCACGCATATAACTTTCAACACTTAGTAAAATTTTCTAAGTCTTTTTCACTGTTGCCAATTATAACGAATAAAATTTCTCGATCGCGAAATAAAACGGATTTGAATCACAAATCAGCACGTGGAAATCAAAACTTAAAATTCAATTTTACGTGCGAAAATTTTCACTGAGTGAATAGTAATGATCAAACACTTAGAAAAATTTTCGACCGATATTACACTTATCTTACATGCATATGTCGAAATGTTATTTTCTTCTAAATATTCACTTCGTATGACCTATGTGCAGATTTCTGATCTCAATTATGACTTTATCAAACATATTATGATATGATAGATTATGTTGGTTTGATGATATCACTTTTCGACTCAAATTAAATTTTTTGGACTAATGATTTGTTTTTCAAAACTGTCCTATTTCAGATGGCAAACTATCCAGCTTTTGACCACATCTACGACCACAATTTGTTTGTACCTTAGTGTACCAGACACTAACTTCCAGCTCGACACGACCACCTTTCGGTGCCCTGACAAGATTATAGTGTCAATACTTCAAGGCCATCCCCTCTGGCACGCGTTGACGGTGACGGCGTCAGTTCCAATGGTCTATCTCCAACAGTTTTGGGGAAGAATCAAAAGCCTCATAGTTGACGGAACATACCGATTCACCACGCTGATTGGGACGGGGCACATCAGCTTCAACAAGAACGATCTTGGCCTCTCCTTGGACTTAACATTCAGCCACAACTATGACCCTCTGCCTACGGATGCAGAGATGGTGCGTGATTTCCTACAGATGGGATACCGTCCGCCGCTCACCAAGCTTGCTCAAGTCCAGAGCAATGGCATCCCGCACCCTTGGAAGACACTGTTGGAATTATCAACAAGTGTCTATCGCCAAAGCACGCAGGCTTCGACAACGGCAACGACAACATTCTACGGATATTTCACAGAATTATGTTCTCGCGGAATTACGATTTTGCTCAACTGATCTGGAACGATCTAGCAAAGCAGATCAGACAAAAAGAGAACAAGCGCTCCAAGAACGTGCCGTATGCAAGGTGGTTCTCTGTCATTATCAGACAAATCATGGAGATTCACGAGAACATACCTCGTCTACCTCCTGGAGGGAATTACCAACCACCAAGACTCAAATTCTTTCATAACCAAGACTCACGGACTTGGATCAGCCGTCGATGCCAATTCCGTTTGAGCTGCTACGTCTCGCCGATCCCACGAGAAATGTTTATAAACTCTACTGCCGGGAGAATCATCTAACGGAACAGATGATTCGAGGGCCACCGACAGATTTCCATGTAAGCCCTCCCCAACAACAGCACCCACCTAGCCCTGAGGCTGAGCTGATAGACCAGGTGGCCCAGGAGCTAGAACAGGAGCCTCCAACTCAAGAAACACAACTATCTGACGAAGATGCCATCTTGATTGACGCAGTGGCACAAGAGTTGGAACTCGAGGCTCCTCAACAATCACTCGGTGCGGAAGTGCCCATAATTGTTGGTGTGTTCCAAGGATCTATTGAGGAGATCCTGCAATAGGAAGCACAGCCTGAAGCAGAAACGGGGCATAGCTCACCACCACTGGCTACAACGCCAAAAACCGAGGCTCTGATCTCAACGATTCAGCCTAACGAGCCTCTAGTAACAGAATAAGCACGTGAGGATGTTGCACGCAGATTATCACCTCACACGGCTACCCCGTCAGACACCGAGTCAGACGAAGAAATTCATTTGATAAGATGGACTCCAAGGCGATTGAGCATCCCATCCGAGTCTATCTTCACCATTGTCACCACTACATCAGACACGACGCCAGCCATCACTCCAAGGGCTGCGGATCCTACTTCGCTCAATCTTGAGCCGCAGCCTACTCTATCAGCATCTGTCGAGGTCGAGACTCAGATTCCACCCACTGTTGGCCTTGACCCTTAAGGATTGGATGTAAGTCTCGGACAGTCACAACCTCAAGTGACTGCGAGCCAGCCTGAGGAGCCGGTGTCAGCTCAAGGGTTGACAACAGGCGACATCAGTTGACCTGGTCCATCAACGGAGGCGTCCGTTTCATTTGTGACTGAAGATCATCTACAGGCCGCTCTCTCCGAAGCATTGAGATCTTTCGAAGATAAAATCATGGAGAGCGTGTGAAATGCCATCGAGACGTCCCGTCAAGATCGAGGAAAAGCATCCGTCTCGGAGCCGTCTTCATCATAACTTATCCTCACACCCACTCAACCCACACAATCCTTTCCAATCGCCACACCCATCCTCACACTCAACCTCATAAACCCTGCAACCGTACCCATCAGCGACCTTCACTCCATATTAGTCGCCCGACTACTTGAGATGACCACACGAACTCCCGAAGAAGAGGATCTCTTTCGACGTCTTGTGGATCGTCCTGATCCTACAGAATCATGCCGAGGTCAAGACTCTCGCTCCAAACACCGACCCAGACGATCAAGGTCGTCATGAGGGGGAGAAGAGGCCTAGGATCATAACTAAAAGTCAAGGACGAAGCTCGGGCGCGACACAGACAAGCGCTGGAGCTGCTAAAACCTCACAACCCACTACCCAAACAACCACCACCACGCACCGCACCACTCATACAACCCAAATCGACCCACCAACCTTTCAGCTAAGGATGCCTCCGCCCACACCACCGACTTTCACAAGCCCCTTTCTTCCGGAAGAAGAAGCAAGTGCCGCTATGCTCGTAGCACTGGCGCAGACTCAAGCAACTCCAAGCTCGGTTGCTCCAGACCAATCGGGACCATCTGGACATGGTGTCAAACCCACACGAGTTCCTCGACAAATATATATATTCGAAGGACAGTGGATGACCTATTCTATGTCCGACGAGCATCAAAGATAACGACTCAAGGACGTTCGACACTTCTTGCAACAAGCTTCGGTCGACTTAGTTCTGTTAGAAGACGAAGAACTTCAGGAAGGGGAGGACCATGAACAGGTTCTCCAAGGGCTTCCAGAGTTGATTGCTCAACGAGCGGATTCTCCAACGAGACAAATGCCAGGATTCGTTCGAATCGACACGCCGTGGGAAAATATCAGAATTGAAATTCCCTTCCTTGAAGAAGTTCGAGAACATATATGAAGGTCACCGGACAAAGTCAAGAAGTTGAATGAGTTCGAGCTCAGAGGGATCTCTCACTGGGATCAGCAAAAGAGAATGACCTATCTCTGGATGCTAATCCATCTTGGACCAGATATGAGGCTGGGAATGTCTAAAGGACAAGTAAAGAGCCACTACAAGAGTCTATCCCCCATATGTCAGCTGATAATTGTCTATTGTGCTAAAGGAGGTCTTCCAACACCATACTACGCCATAGAGCGAGTAGACAGAACTCGAGAGGAGCTAAGCGAGAGCGACTTACCTTACCTTCCTGCCGAAGAGGTGTACAATCTCTACAGACTGTACGTAGAGAAGTACAAGGGTCCTCAAGGTTTCATAAAGAAGGAAGGATTCGAGGGACTCTACCATTTCATGATGCACCAGGTCAAGTACCATGCCGCACACGACCTTCAGATGGCTCTGGAGAGCAATATGAAGAAGGTCAACATGACCACTCCGCTCAACAAAGGACCTGAGGTCGAAGGGCTTCCCAACAATCACATGCACATCAGCTCAGTCTTAGGCATCACCTACAACAATCCAATTGCTAAGAAGAATAGGTTGATGCTGAAGACTGAAGTTCATAAGTTTTGTTACGGGACGCTCAAGGTCATCAGGCAGAATATAGAGAAGAGATTGGAAGAAATCAACAAAGACACGATGCTGCATATTCACAGGTTCGTGAGAGAGCAACCCCTCCTGATGGAACTCCTTGAAGTCATCGAGGAGCGCTTGGAGCTGAGGAACAGCATCAGGAACTAGCCTGGGCTTGCGCAGGTCGTACTATGCCCGACGAGGACAGACTGCGCGGAAGAGAAATCTAGCACAAAGGGGGAGAATGTAGAATACCAGTTGTAATTGTGCTTTGATTTTATTAGATGCCCTTGTAATTAGGGGCTTTTATTGTATTTGTCCTTAATTTAGGACTTAGCTTGTTATTTCTACCAAGTATGTTTGGTATAAATACTTGTACAAACATCGAGCTTAATAGAGATATTTAGTCAATTGATCCGAAAGGCTTGCAAATCCCATTCTAGAGAGAGAAAATCAGAAAACATTCTCTCACTACACGAATTCTCTCTCGAAGCTCAACGAAGGTTTTCGATCGAAATTCTATTCTCTATACTTCTAATCGATTTCCTTAGGATTCAAGTCTATAATCAAAGAGTTGATAAATTAGGACCTAACAATAATAAAGATGAGAAGAGGCACACCGAACAAAAGAATAATGATGATGAATGCTATCGTTGTGGCGGTTTGGGCGATTGGTCGCGAACTTGTAGACGCCAAAACATCTTGTTGAATTATATCAAAATGATCAGAAGCGCAAAGGAAAGGAAATCGAAAATTGTTCATGGTGAACTCGCGTCTACTTCTGGTGACGATAATGAAAGTACCCATTTAGAGCTTGCAGATTTCTAATTGCTTTGATATGATTTTATTTACATGTTATATCATATGTTTTACTATTGTATGTTTTATATGTCACGTTTGTTTTAAGTCATTTGCATGTTTGTAATGCATTGCTTTGTTATCAATAATATATGTTGTGATTATTTGTGCTTGTCATTAAGGATATACATACGATGGATACAAGCATGTGCAACGGAAAATATGTCTTGCATACTGTGCAACGACTCATACGATTATGAGAAATAATAAATATTTTGATCATCTTGAAATGAAGAAATAAAGTATTATCACTATATCGGGTAGCACAAGTATAATTAAAGGCTCCGAAAGAGCTAATATTTTACTACCTCGGGGAACAAGGCTGATACTTGAGAATGCTGTTATATTTCCTAAGTCTCAAAGAAAATTATTAAGCTTTAAAGCTATTCGAAATAACGGATATCATGTTGAAACTGCACAAAAGAGAAATATCGAATATTTGCACATAACAAAGGCAATTTCGAATGATAAAAGAATTATAGAAATATTTCCATCTTTTGATTCTAGACTATAGTACGCATATCTTAGAACAGTTGAATCATATGTTGTTACAAACCAGAAGTTTGCCGATAACAGTATATTTAATATTTGGCATGACTGGTTGGACCATCCCGGTTCAATCATGATGCGAAAGAACCGGATGATTCTTCAATTTAATGAATTATCTTGCGTCGCTTGCTCTAAAGGGAAGTAAATTATTCAATCATCACAATGAAAGTAAAGAGTGAATCTATTGTATTTTTGGAACGTATACATGGTGACATTTGTGGGCCGATACACCCATCATGTTGACCATTTAAATATTTTATGGTATTAATTGACGCATGGTCACATGTATGTTTATTATCTATGTGGAACGTGGCATTTGCGAGATTACTTGCTCAGTTGATTCGAATAAGAGCACATTTTCCAGATTATCCGATAAAGAAAATACGCCTTGATAATGCTGGCGAATTTACTTCCAAGGCATTTAATGATTATTGTATTCTATCAGTATTGATGTTGAGCAGTCCCACATGTTCATACGCAAAACGGTCTTGCAGAATCATTGATTAAACGCCTGCAAGTAATTGCAAGGCCTGTAGAGTATACATTTTAGATTGTTCTTGATTTCATTAATTGTCCTTGTAATTAGGGGCTTTATTTGTATTAGTCCATAGATTAGGACTAGTTAGATATTTATACCAAGTTTGTTTAGAATAAATAGTTGTACAAACATTGAGCTTAATACATAAAATTAGAGAATCAATTCGAAAGGCTGTCGAATTCATTTCTAAAGAGAGAAAATCAGAAAACATCATCTCACTAGAGGAATTCTCTCTCGTGTTCTTCATCGAAGGTTTTCGATCGAATTACAATTTAAATCATTCTAATCGATTTTCTTAGAATTCATGCCTAGGATTGATTGAGTTGATAACAGAGGACCTAACAATTGGTATCAGAGCAGATTCGTTCTGTTTTGAATCGAAATTGTTAGAATTTGGATCGAATTTCATTTTCTGGAACTGTTCACGCGAAGAACAGTTTTGGCGCGAAAAAGCTTTTCGATCTGAAAGTGCCTAATTCTGTGCTTATTTGATCTGATTTTGATGTTTAAATGCTCGCATAAGTAGTATTAATCAATCAGGATTGGACCGGTAGCAATCAGAATCATGATTTGAGTCGAATTTTTGATTCTGTGAGATTACTGTTCGTGCAAAAACAGTATGAACGTGTTTTGATTTTCGTCAAATTGAACATTATTTACTTCAAAACATGTTTAATCTTCTGTTCGTGAATACTCAGTAGCTGGTTCCGAGCATATATCTGTAGTTTCATCGATTAATTTCCAGTATTTGCTTGAATCTATGATAAAATCGTATTCTGCGTTTAAACTGTGAATTTTAATTTCTCGATCGAAAACCTCTGTGCGAGAAATTTTTCTCAATTAGAATACGGATTAGTTACTGAAGTCGCTGCTGTCAAGAACGTGTTTAGAAAAATTTACGAGTGATAAAATTTCGACGAGAATTGACTATTTTGACCCCCGCGCAAAACATTTTCTCTCGAAAACTTAGTCGTTCACACATATTTGATTCTCGCTCGTAAACTTTTTCGGTCAACCATTTAGATTTTACTCAGCGAGAAACTCCTTAGGGTACTGTACCTCAACGATCAAAATCAATTAAAAGAAATTTTACGCTCGAAAATTCTGGTCAATCTTTCGAGTCTCTACATTGTGGATTCTGGTCAACAAAATTTTTCGACGCTTAAAATTTTTGATCGCAAAACTTCACTCAATAATTTTACGATTGATCTCACTGTTTGCACAATTTCTCAGCGTAAAATTACGTTCAAGTCGAAATATTTTCCGCTCGAAAATTTTTGAACAGTGCCTGTCGCGCGAAAACAGTACCATCTTTTCAAATCGAAGAAATTATGTTACCCTCGGGTTTTATAGCCAACGGTAAAATAACGTTAACTATCAAAGAACTCCCGCGAGCAGCGAGGCGCGAAGGAAATGGGGTAGAGCCCGATAGGAGACTTCGACCGGGTGAGGATGACCCGAGGAAGAAGGCTTCAAAGGTGAGGGGGTTGGAAAGAGAGTGGTCAGGTCAGGGAAGCTGGGGCAGAGGAAGGGCTGAAAGGCCCGACCCGACTTCCCTGGGGAAGAACCAAGGAAAGGGCCGCAAGGAAGTCCCCGAGAGGGCGGGGGGATCAGCATGCTCGAGGAGATTCGACCAAAGCCATATGACAAGGGAAACAAGGTCAAACCAGGGTGTATGAGCGCAAGCCAGGTGAACCCTGAACGAGCCCGAGCAGGGTATACCTCGAGGCAACTCTGAACGAGCCCGAGCAGGGTATACCTCGAGGCTAAAAGAGGTTGGCTCGATGGGAATAGAAGGGAAAAATCGGGAGAATGGGGCCGGATTAATTCGGGACTCCTCGAGTGAACCAAAGGCTCGACTAGGAGAGTATTATTGAGAAGGGAACAGGTATGAAGGAGAAACGAACGAGACAAGAACGTGGGATCGTGGGAAGAACCACGTTCCCTCTGCGAGGCCTACGAAAAACACGGGCCAGGGTGAGAGACTAGGTCAAGGCGAGATGTAACGAGGTTAGTATAAATAGTAACAGTTAATTCATTTCCCAGGGACGCTTTTTAAAAAAAACCACAACCACTTTACGAGCCAACGCACCTCTCTCTCACTTATTTTCTGACTTAAGCATCGGAGGGGATACGCCGGCACCAACCCCGGCCCCCTTCTGACGTGTTTTTGAGTTTTGGGTGTTAGGTTCGACGGAGATAGCCGACGAAAAACAAGAGATTCGCGCCAGAATAGATACGAGGGGAGAAGCAATTAATCCAACCGCCGTTGCCAAGAACTCGTTTTACGCGGTCCACATCATTGGCGCCGTCTGTGGGACGATATATCAGTAACAACATGGTGGATGCCGCAAACGACGATCGATCGCCGCTGATGGAAGAAATACTCGCGCCGGAGGAGATGGAGAGAAGGATGAGGGAGACATTCAACGCCGAATTCGCTGAGTTAGGAAAGCTGAGGGCAGAAGTCGAGATGTTGAGGGCTGAGCGGACGCGAAAATCCCGCGATGAGTCACCGGCACGGCCCGAAATGGAGGAAGGAGAAGCGGAGCGGTTACGAAAGGAAGCGGAAATTCCGCGCGAGGAAGAACAAGGCAGAGAAGCTGAGGAGAAGATGCTGAGAGCAGAAATCAACAGCTTGCGAGCCGAGAAAGGAAGGGGACTGGCAGAGGGGCAGATCACAGAGTGGGAACGAATGAAGGAGGAAATTCAAAAGCTAAAGGAATTAGCCAATCCTCAAATACCTCTCCCTGTCCAACGAGGTTCCCCGTTCTCAGAAGAAGTTGTTCAGGCACCTCTGCCGAGTAACTTCAGGTTTCCAGACATGAATCGGTACGATGGCTCGGGGCCCCCCGAAGACCATCTGGCGAGCTTTGAAGGAAACGCCGCGCTCTATCAATTAGCAGATGCGATCAAATGCCGGGTATTTGCCAAGACCCTCGCGAAAGGAGCCCAACAGTGGTTCACTATGCTGCCTGCAGGTGAAATCCACAACTTTGCGGATTTCACTCGGGCTTTTCTGAGGCAGTTTTCTAGCAACCGAAGAAGACCCTTCTCAGCCATAAATTTATTGCATATGAAGCAAGGAGACCAGGAGAGTTTGCGAGACTATCTGAAGCGATTCAATAGGATAATGATGGAAGTCCCGACCGCCACCTCAGACCTGCTGATCGGGGCTTTCCACAATGGGCTGAAAGAGGGAGACCTCTACAGGTCGTTGGTAAAAAAGTACCCGACTACTGTAGAAGACCTGATAATCAGGGTGGAAAAATATGTAAGGGTGGAAGAGGCGCATAACTTCAAGAAAGGAGATAAGAAGAGAGCAATCGGAACGGTGGAGGTCGCTCGGGAGCCGGCCCCTCCTACACGCCCGAAGGAGGAAAGTCCTCGAGGGGAAGCCCAAAGAGGAACTAGGTCCAGTGATATCCAGTGGAAGGTGAACAAAGCTCGGGCATTGGAAATTTGAGAAGAACGATACTTCATTAAGAGGCCAGCTAAAAGAAGGAATGGTCCCAAGAGTCAAAGTCATACTGTGAGTTCCATCGGGAGTATGGTCACACGATTGAGGCTTGCTTTCACTTGAACGATGAACTCGAGAGAATTGTAGCGGCCAACCCTGAAGCCCGAGCAGATTTAGTGGTTGGCGGGGAGGCGAACGCTCCATGGAAGTATTTTAGGAGGGACTTTGAACAAAGGTCCGGGAAGAACCATATGTATGCGAATGACAGACCACAGGGCAGGTTCCACAGGTCTCCCGAACGGAGGCAGGCTGAACACGGGAAGGAGGACAGACATGATCGAGAGCGAGAGAATGACCGGCGAACACCAGAACGTGGTCGGGCTCCCGCAGAAACATATGTGCCCCCGCGCAGAATCAATATGATATCTGGAGGACCTGCGATCGGGGACTCAAACAGAGCCAGGAAGGCAGAAGTTAGAAAATTGGAAAGTTGGGGAGTAACGTCTGTACAAAAGCGTGCGGGACCAGTAATCTCATTTGGTCCTGAGGACTTCCACGGAGGAGATGACTCACACGAAGATGCCCTGGTGGTCCGAGCTGAGATAGCCAATCATGATGTGGGGAGGGTGTTTATTTATAATGGGAGCTCAGTGAATATTATCTTCAAGGAGACCATGGACCAGATGGAGTTAGGAAAGTATCAAATGGACCCTGTGAAAATGGCTTTGTTCGGGTTCACAGGGCATGCCATCGAGGCTGCTGGCTTGATTCAACTACCTCTGACCTTGGGATCGGGCGAAATGAAGAAGACCCGAATCACCCCCTTCTTGGTGGTGGACATGGAGTCATCTTACAACGTCATATTGGGACGCCCAGCGCTAAGTTCATTTGCAGCCGTCGCCTCCGCCTTGCATCAAAAGATAAAGTTCCCAGTGGGAAATCAGGTAGGAGAAGTTCTCGGAGATCGAAAAGTGGCACGCAAATGTTAGGTGGAGGAAGTAAGAATCGAGCTAAAGTCCCTGAAGAGCCGACGAGATAATACTCCGAAGAACCGGGGAGCCTTCTACGCGGTACACACTATTCAGGAAGTAGGAACCGAAGGGGAGATGGAGGAAGTCATGATCAGGCCTCCCTCGGGAGTGGTGAGGATTGCTCAAGACCTACCCCTCGAGCTAAAAGCAGACCTTATCAAGCAGCTGAAAAAGAACGAAGACGTGTTCGCGTGGTCGGCGAATGAACTCACGATGATACCCAGGGACATAATGGAGCACCGGCTAAACATCTCTCCTACGATCAGACCGGTCTTCCAGAAGAAAAGACATCTTGGAGCGCAAAAGGACGCGATAGTCAAAGAGCAGGTCGGGGAGCTCTTAAAAGCAGGATACATCCGTGAAATACAGTTCCCGACCTGGTTGTCGAATGTGGTGTTGGTCCCTAAGTCCACGGGAAAGTGGCGCATGTGTGTCGACTTCCGAGACCTGAATAAAGCGTGCCCGAAGGACTGTTATCCATTACCGCGTATTGACCAGTTGGTGGATTCCACGGCCGGACACGAGCTCCTATGCTTCCTGGATGCCTTCCAAGGCTATCATCAGATTGGGCTGGCCGAGGAAGATCAACCTAAGGTCAGTTTCATCACCTCCGAGGGAACTTTTTGTTATGTGGCCATGCCGTTCGGGCTGAAGAACGCAGGAGCCACTTATCAGAGACTAATGGATCGGGTCTTCGAGGCCCAGATTGGAAGAAATGTAGAAGTTTATGTGGATGACATCCTGATCAAGTCCAAAACAGAAAGTAGCTTCTCGGGAGACCTCCGTGAAACTTTCTCCACGGCTCGAAGGTATGGCTTGAAGCTGAACCCTGCTAAGTGTACATTTGGGGTCCGCTCGGGAAAGTTCTTAGGGTACATGGTCACCCGATCTGGCATCGAAGCCAATCCTGACAAGGTGAAAGCCATCTCTGACATGGCCTCCCCGAAGAATCTTGACGAAGTCCAGAGGCTGACAGGGAGGATCACGGCTCTGTCCCGATTCATTTCCAGATCTGCAGAAAGAAGTATGCCTTTCTTTAAAGTGTTGAGAAGGGTCAAGGATTTCGAGTGGACACCCGAGTGTGAAAAGGCTTTTCACGAGTTGAAAGAATATTTGAAGGAGCTACCGACATTGAACAAGCCGACGCCCGGGGAGGAGCTTGTCGTATATCTCTCAACCACTCCTCGAGCCGTCAGCTCCGTGATGGTCCGGGAAGAGGAAAAGGTGCAGAAGCCAGTCTACTTCGTCAGTCACCTCTTGAAGGACGCAGAAGTTCGATATACTTCTCAGGAAAAATTGCTACTCGCCTTGGTGGTCACGGCTAGGAGGTTGAGGCCTTACTTCCTATCACACCCGATCGTAGTACTCACCAACAGCCCATTAGGGGTAATCGTGACCCGACCAGATATCTCAGGAAGATCGATTAAATGGGTAACGGAGCTGGGGGAGTACGATATCCAGTTTCGGCCCCGAGTGGCCATCAAGGCAGAAGCTCTGGCTGACTTCATAGTTGAGATGGCAGAGGAAGGAACCGTTGAAATGTGGAAGATATACGTGGATGGGTCTTCTTGCCGATTTGGAAATGGCGTTGGACTGGTGATCATCTCACCTTGGGGAGAGGAAACCAGCTTGGGAATCAGGTTGGACTTTCGAGCGTCTAATAATGAAGCCGAATATGAAGCGTTGCTACTAGGGATGCGAACAGCTATTAGGATGGGTCTAACTCATGTGACCCTATATTCCGACTCCCAACTGGTGGTCCAACAAGTAGAGGGAACTTTCGCGATCAAAGAAGATAAGTTGATGGAGTACGTGAAGGCGTTCGAAGGGATGAAGGAGAAGTTCGAGGAATTCAAGCTAGAGCTTATCAATAGAAAAGAAAATGAAAAAGCCGACCGGATCGCTAAATGGGCAAGCGCCTTGAATCCGCCCGAGGAAGGAGTCAAGGTAGAAAGGGCTCCTCAAATCCATCAGATAGAACTAGGAATCAGTCTGGAACCGGAGGATTGGCGATATGACATTTACAGATACTTGGAAGATCGATCTTTTCCCGAGGATAAAATACAGGCTCGGGTAATACAGAAGAGGTCAAGTCGCTTCACGATCATCGATGGGATCCTGTTCAAAAGATCTTGTCAAATGAGGAAGCGGAAGAAGTCTTGGTCGATATACATGAGGGAAGTTGTGGAGGTCATATCGGGGGGAGAGCCCTGGCGCGGAAGGCAATGCTGGCGGGTTTCTTCTGGCCCACGATGAGGTTGGACTCGATCAGGGTGGTGCGCGGCTGCATCCGATGTCAGAAGCATGCGAACCTGCAGAGAGCACCCGCCGAGATGATGAAAGCGGTCGTGTCAGCGTGCCCATTCGACCAGTCGGGATTGGACATCGTCGGGCCCTTCGAAGGCAATGCCTCCCAAAAGAGGTTCCTCTTAGTTGCGATCGACTATTTCTCCAAGTGGGTAGAGGCCGAGGCCCTGGCACGGATCACGGAAGCTGCTGTAATTGCATTCCTCTGGAAAAATATCCTGTGCAGTTTGGGATCCCGAGAAGGCTGATAAGCGACAACGGGAGACAGTTCAGTGGGCGCAAGCTGAAAGAATGGTGCGAAGGATACGGAATCGAGCAAATGTTCACCTCCGTGGCCTACCCACAGAGCAACGGCCAAGTGGAAGTAACCAACCGAACGATTGTCCAGGCCTTGAAGATACGACTCGACGGGCTAAAGAGGGCCTGGTTCAACGAGTTACAAAGTGTACTTTGGTCCTATCGAACTACCCCTCGAGCTGGAACGAATGAGACTCCTTTCAGCTTGGTATACGGAAGTGAAGCCGTGCTGCCTGTGGAGATAGGTCAGGAAAGTGCCCGAGTAATAGGATACTCAGAGGAGAATGACCAGCTCCGTGCCGATGAATTGGATCTGATCGAGGAAGGAAGGCAAAGGGCTGCACTCAGGATGGCAGCCTATCAAAGAAAGATCACTCGGGCCTATAATCGGAAGTATGCCTGAGAAGGTTCGAGGAAGGGGAGCTGGTCATGAAGGAAATACAACACAAGGGAGAAAGAGGGAAACTGGATCCGAAGTATGAAGGACCATACAAGGTGGTCAAGAAAGTCGGAGAAGCCACCTACTACCTGGAAGATTTGGAGGGGAAGAAGCTAGAAAGACCACACAACACCCGATACTTGAAGAAATATTACCCGTGATGGGCTCTCGGGCCCACACCTTATTTTCCCCATCATACTCATGCTTTATTTATTTGCTTAGTTAGGAAGTCTGCTCAACACAAATTATTTATCTTCATTTCTGAACACTTGCACCTTTTTCAATGAAGTCAGTTATGTCCGAAAAAATGCGGAGTATGAAGTTAAAAAGAAAAGTCCTCGGATGAGGCCCGATCACCTGTGAGGGTGAAGAAAATCTCCAAACGAAAAGAAAGAAAAGTCCTCGGATGAGGCCCGATCACCCGCGAGGGTGAAGAAAATCTCCAAACGAAAAGGAAAAAAAGTCCTCAGATGAGGCCCGATCACCCGTGAGGGTGAAGAAAATCTCCAAACGAAAAGGAAGAAAAAACCTCGGATGAGGCCCGATCACCCGTGACGGTGAAGAAAATCTCCAAACGAAAAGGAAGAAAAGTCCTCGGATGAGGCCCGATCACCCGTGAGGGTGAAGAAAATCTCCAAACGAAAAGGAAGAAAAGTCCTCGGATGAGGCCCGATCACCCGCGGAGGTGAAGAAAATCTCCAAACGAAAAGGAAGAAAATCCTCGGATGAGGCCCGATCACCCGTGAGGGTGAAGAAAATCTCCAAACGAAAAGGAAGAAAAGTCCTCGGATGAGGCCCGATCACCCGTGAGGGTGAAGAAAATCTCCAAACGAAAAGGAAGAAAAGTCCTCGGATGAGGCTCGATCACCCGTGAGGGTGAAGAAAATCTCCAAACGAAAAGGAAGAAAAGTCCTCGGATGAGGCCCGATCACCCGTGAGGGTGAAGAAAATCTCCAAACGAAAAGGAAGAAAAGTCCTCGGATGAGGCCCGATCACCCACGAGGGTGAAGAAAATCTCCAAACGAAAAGGAAGAAAAGTCCTCGGATGAGGCCCGATCACCCGTGAGGGTGAAGAAAATCTCCAAACGAAAGGGAAGAGAATTGCCGGGATAGCATGATTGTTGGTCAAGGTTAAAATAAGGAAAGATGTGTGAAAAAGCAAGAATAATGCTTAACAAAGTCTGCGAAAAACTAGAAGCCCCATGATTTGTAGCGCTGAATAATAAAACGACAATATATAGCGAAAAATAGCATATGAAGAATATTTATCGCCTCATCTGCCGAGCGTAGGGCATCCCCAGGTGTCGGATCCCCGAGGAGGCAAAGATCTCCCCACCTTGAGGAATCTTCTTATGTCTTAACGCCGAGATCCCGCCCGAGTATGGGGGTACAATATGCCTCATCCGATTAGGGGATCGAGCCCGATTATTTCTCCCTCGGACCCTTGAACGAATGTCTTGGTTCTCAGCGGGGGAATCGGCCAACAACTCCTTTAACTCAGAGATTTGGCGATCCTTCTCGCCCAAGAAGGTAGTCAGTCGGGCACAAGCATCCTCATAGTACTGAAGCAAGGCGTGTTGTTGGGTATAACGCCGAAGTCCCTCGCAGGAGAGTGAGTAGGACTAACGAAGAAAGTTAAGAAAGAATAAAGAAAGAAGGGGAATAAAAGGCGAAGGCCAGTATGACTGACCCGACTCTCGCTTAAAGCCCACCAATTCCAGAAGCTGGAATCGGAAATCTCGCCAGACGCCGCTTTTCATCGGGTTCCAGAAAACTTCCATGAACTGGCGGGAGGAAGCACCATCAGCCTCCAGAAGAAAACGAGGGGTCTGGCGAAGTCCTCCCAAGGAGAGTGCCTCTCGAGAAGGGCGGCCTGCGACGACTTGGCCTTCCCTGTGCGGAAAATCCGCGTTCGCGTTTGAGACAAAACCTGTCGCCTCCTCCCATAAATCCCAAAGAGGGCGTGATGGGGGATCTGAAGGGAAATTTCTCCTAAGTTGAGAGTGCGCCATTCTGGGATCAACAAGCTGGGCAAAGATATGTAAAACTCAGAAGGTAAGGGAAAAACGAATGAGCTATGAGCTACAAGAAAAGAAAAAGGGGAGGATAAAGTCCCAAGTTTGATAGACGAAATAACCTGAAAGAAGTAAACTCAGTAAGGGTTGAGAAGAGGGCAAAGACAATGAAACAAACACCGATTTTATAAGGAGACAGGCCCGTAAAGGTCGGACGGTTGCGAAGATCGAATTTTTGGGAATTCAAGATTTGAAGAGAGGAATACGGAGTCCGGGGACGAAAGGACCGTTAGGCAACGTTCAGAAAGAGACCTTAACAGAAGGGAAGAAGGAGATGCTCGAGGATCATGCACAGGAAGCCTAGTTTGACGGCCATGCAAAGCACTCAACAAGACAATACGAGGAAGAAGTTCTCGAGTATGTGATGATGGCGTCTCACAAATTTAGAGAGATTATAAAGGATGAGGAATGGTGAGTGCGCGAAAGAAGGACATTTGTTGGCAGAACATGGAAATAACAAGAACGAGCGCGATAAGTCAAGGGAAATATACAGATACACTAATATAATAAAGTCTGAAAAGGAAAGACATGGTCCCGAAAAGAAAGGACAGGGAAAGGAAAATGGTTCATTAATACAAACAGAAATCTTCAAAGTGGGGCGGCCGAACTGGCCTGATTCAACCCCACAACACTCTCTCCCGCTCCAACGACCGCCGACTCGACCAAGGAGGTCGGGGGCTCCTCTTCCAGGGCAGGGACCACGGGAACCTCCGTAGGAGCTTGCTCACTAACCTCCTGCTCAACAGCGGGCGGAGGGACCTCCACAGGCTTCTCGGGATTCTCGACAGGAGAACGGATGGTCTCCTCGGTCTCCTCGCTCGAGGGAGTGGCCACGGTGTCTTCCTGGGGCTTGTCCTCGGATTCTCCGCGAGCTACGGGATCGGGCGGGTACCCTCCTGGGGGGCACTCAGCAAGAGCCCGATCGACGTCTAGCCAATCGAGCTTCCATTTGTAACCTATGCCGGCCACCCGAAGCTGATGGACACACCCCCAAAAGCTGTGGTGGAAGTACTCCACGACCTGCCTCCCGTATGAGGTCCGGGGCAGATAGTCCGGAGCACGGCTCTCCTCCAATTCGCGGAAGCTGTTCTCCGCTTATTCCCGAGCATCCTTCTCCTTGCGCAGATCCCTCTTCACCTTCTCCGATTCTGTGCGGGCTTCCCTGGATATCCTCTGCAACTCCTCCTCTTTCTACTTAAGCTCCTCCTGAAGTCGGGCTACCTCTCCCTTTAATTTCGCCTCGGATTGGGTCAGCTCAATGCAGTCTTCGTGCATGAAGAGCATCCTTTCTAAGGCCTCGGCGGCGCAAGCGAAGCTCTGGCATATGAGGAAACAAGAGAAACGAGGAAAATAATGGAGACATGCTAAAGAACGAAAGGAGCCGTGAAAAAGGGGCTCGTACCTGGCCTAAGTGTTGGGCGAAGAGCGGGAAATACTCCCGGGGTTGTAACCCCGACAAGTGGGAACGGTTGACCTCAGAACGGAAACCCCGCATATACTCCACGCACTGGGCCCCCCCGAGGGCGATGGAAGTAATCGGGCTGCTCGACGGAGTCGGTGGGTGTGGGAGAGTCCTCGCTGACACCCACGCTTGCCTGGGAGCTGGCCTTGGCCTTCTTGCCCGAAGAGTTGCGGGAGGCAGCAGGTGCCTTCTTCTTGGGAGCTGCCTTAGGAGAGCCCGAGGAACCGGCAGAGGCTTTGGCCTTGCCCTTGTTAAGAGCCCGAGTGACTGAGGCTGGTGGAGGCATCTGAGAAGAACCACCCTCCTTCATCTCGCTAGAAATCTTGAGTAAATCGGCGAGATCCATGCGCGAATCTGGTAAGAAAGGGCAGAAAACCCTGTCTGAGATGTAAGTAGGAAAAGATAGAGAGAAATCGAGAAAGTATACCTAAATCATTTACCACTAGACCCTTGGAGCAATAGCCAAAATGGCAGAGAAGATCATCCTTGACAAGCTCGGGAGCGCTGAAACTCCGCTCCCCAAGGGTCTCCATGAACCTTTCGACTTCCGAGTTGGAGGCGACGGGGAGAGGATTATGTATGGATTTGGTTTTAGGCCACGTGCTAGTAGTATCGTTTTCGGGGCTCCCTTCGGGGGATCGGACATAGAAGAATTTTTTCATCCACCCCTTGTGAGAAGAGGGGTTCCCGAGAAGAAATTCCTTAGAGGTTGTGGAGGAGAAAAAGAATTTGCCAGGCTCTTTTTGGTTTATTTTCAAGAAGGATAGGAGAAGAGGAAGAGATAGGGGAATCTGAAAATGCTTGATAAGGATGGCTAGGGAAAGCAAGAGGCTGTAAGAATTGGGAGTCAATTGACTCGGGGAGATCTGGTGATAGTTGCAAAGCTCGGCTATAAAAGGAGCGAGAGGGAGGCGGAGACCCATATCTAGTTGGTCTAAGAAATACGTGTGGAAACCCTCGGGAGGACCACTAATCACCTCCCGAGGCCCGGGAATTCGGACCTCAAAATCGGGACTTAGGCCGGCCCGGTCAATGATGACAGGGATGTGAGATGCCCGAAGAGAGGATATGTTCACCTCGTGCCAGGGAAGCTTGACCTCTTCGCGAAATTCCTCCATTTGAGAGGTCCAGTCGGATAGAGCTCGAAGATATGTTTTCTTGCTCGAGTACCCTATACGCTGAGGGGGGCGAAAAATATCCAAGTCAGGGTAATTATTCAGGGCTTCCATGGCGTCGAGAAATGAAACGAAAAGTGACGAAGAAGAAGAAGAAGAAGACGGTGATTCTGTTTGATCTAGGTTTGGAACTGGAATCGAACAAGGGGAGGATGAAGTCGCAGGGTTGCTCATGAGGAAGGAAGGCAGAATCCTAAAATCAAAAACCCTAAAAACAGCTAATGGGGCGCATACGGAGGAAAATGGCGGAGAAAAAGAAAAGCGAAATCTCAAAACGAAAGCAAAAATCAAAGCAAAGATAAACAGAAATGACGAGTTAGGAGAAGAGGAGAATAACTTACCGGCAATGGCGATGGAGATGACGATTTGCGAGGGCAGACAGGATGCCGATTTGGGAGGGAAGGTTGGTGCGCTGGAGGTTTCTTCTGAATGAGGAAAAGGGAAAAGGTGAAATGAAGAAGATGAAGATCAAAAACCCTAAAGAGAAGGGGAAAAGGCACGAAAAATAAGGAAAAAGAATAAAAAGAAAAAGATAGAAAAAGAGGGAGACGAGAGAAGGGACGTCGAACCCTTCTGAGAGAGCCACGTGTCGAAACTGATCTGACTGTGATCTGATGGGGCGGCAACTTTCCCGCCCAAAGAAAATCGCGACGTGGCGTAATAAGAGGATACCAAGAGATGGGGGAAAGGCATTAGAACGCCCGAGACGGTCCCGAGAAAGACCAAAAGGCTTTTCGATCGGTTATTTTACCGATAGCTAACGTCCAAATACCCGTTACACTCTTTTTGGACTATTTTAGGGGGGGACTATTGTTACCCTCGGGTTTTATAGCCAACGGTAAAATAACGTTAACTATCAAAGAACTCCCGCGAGCAGCGAGGCGCGAAGGAAATGGGGGGGAGCCCGATAGGAGACTTCGACCGGGTGAGGATGACCCGAAGAAGAAGGCTTCAAAGGTGAGGGGGTTGGAAAGAGAGTGGTCAGGTCAGGGAAGCTGGGGCAGAGGAAGGGCTGAAAGGCCCGACCCGACTTCCCTGGGGAAGAACCAAGGAAAGGGCTGCATGGAAGTCCCCGAGAGGGCGGGGGATCAGCATGCTCGAGGAGATTCGACCAAAGCCATATGACAAGGGAAGCAAGGTCAAACCAGGGTGTATGGGCGCAAGCCAGGTGAACCCTGAACGAGCCCGAGCAGGGTATACCTCGAGGCAACTCTGAACGAGCCCGAGCAGGGTATACCTCGAGGCTAAAAGAGGTTGGCTCGATGGGAATAGAAGGGAAAAATCGGGAGAATGGGGCCGGATTAATTCGGGACTCCTCGAGTGAACCAAAGGCTCGACTAGGAGAGTATTATTGAGAAGGGAACAGGTATGAAGGAGAAACGAACGAGACAAGAACGTGGGATCGTGGGAAGAACCACGTTCCCTCTGCGAGGCCTGCGAAAAACACGGGCCAGGGTGAGAGACTAGGTCAAGGCGAGATGAAACGAGGTTAGTATAAATAGTAACGGTTAATTCATTTCCCAGGGACGCTTTTTAAAAAAAACCACAAAACACCACTTTACGAGCCAACGCACCTCTCTCTCACCTATTTTCTGACTTAAGCATCGGAGGGGATACGCCGGCACCAACCCCGGCCCCCTTCTGACGTGTTTTTGAGTTTTGGGTGTTAGGTTCGACGGAGATAGCCGACGGAAAACAAGAGATTCGCGCCAGAATAGATACGAGGGGAGAAACTCCTTAGGGTACTGTACCTCAACGATCAAAATCAATTAAAAGAAATTTTACGCTCGAAAATTCTGGTCAATCTTTCGAGTCTCTACATTGTGGATTATGGTCAACAAAATTTTTCGACGCTTAAAATTTTTGATCGCAAAACTTCACTCAATAATTTTAGGATTGATCTCACTGTTTGCACAATTTCTCAGCTTAAAACTACGTTCAAGTCGAAATATTTTCCGCTCGAAAATTTTTGAACAGTGCCTGACGCGCGAAAACAGTACCATCTTTTCAAATCGAAGAAATTATTTCGATCAAACTTTAAAGATTGCTCTTCAATCAGCTCCCCGTCTTCAGCTTCTCCGAATGATTCTGGTTGTGAGAGTCCCTGCAATGATAAGAATTCATCCCATGCATCAATGTAAAAGCATTTATCGTCTAATTTCTCGGCATTTTTCATAGATTCGGCCATATCAAATGTTACTTTCTCACTATCTATAGTTAATGTTAATGTTCCATTACGAACATCAACCATGGTTTCCCCGGTAGCGAGGAATGGCCTTCCTAATATTAGAGGAATATTTTCATCTTCCTCCATATCGAGAATAACAAAATCTGCAGGAATAATAAATTTATCGACCTTAACGAGCTCATCCTCGATAATACCCCTAGGATACTTAACAGATCTATCCGCTAATTGTAAACCCATCCTAGTGGGTTTCGGTTCTCCTAAACCAAGCTTCTTAAACATAGAATAAGGCATCAAATTTATACTTGCACCTAAATCGGCCAAGGCTTTATGTACCACTAGATCATCTATTAAACAAGGTATAGTAAAACTTCCTGGGTCTTTTAACTTTTTCGGTATTTTGCTTTGTAAGATGGCGGAGCACTCCCCTCGTAGTTCGACTGTGGACATGTCTTCGAGCTTGCGTTTGTTCGTGATAAGATCCTTTAAAATTTTACTACATGCGTACGAGTTATATAGTGTATTTAAGACCCTTATAAAAACAATCGTATTTGAGATTTCGAATACCCCTAGCTCGACCAAATATAAGTGTACGTAAACAAAGCTATCATTAGACCGTGAAAATTCCTACATGCGTACGAGTTATATAGCTGACGAAACTGCACCTTACCATACAATGATCGTAACAACTAATCAAAGAATTAAGTAGATGGGCAAGCTTCCCTAACTACTCAACCGAGGAATGGTACGGTGAATCCCGCTATTAGATTTGACTCTAATCCGGCGGGTAGTTCAACCTATCTCTAGTGATGATTTATTCCGCTCGTTTACGAGTGGTCTAATCGTTCGCCCCTCTCTCGAGCGTAGCTTACGATTTCCCGGACTACGTTAACTTAAACACATTGACATGATCAAGTTAACAAGACAGTTTCAATCACATGGACATACGTAATCGAAATCATATTGCTTCATAAACGAGTCATAACAATAGCAAAACATCAAATACACTTAAACATACGAACGATCGCGCTAGGGTTCATCTCATCTCAAATACAAAATATTTAGCACTTATAATGATCACAAAAAAGAACATAATTAACACCGAAGATATCATAAATACTTCCCTGAATTTGGTTTCGAAGTTAATCCCGTTCTTCGCTGAGTGCTTTTATCGAACATGTGGTGAGCGAATTAAATATGTGTTCTTGGGTCTTAGAAAGGCAACATGTATGTATGTACATGAGCTTATTGGTGTATCTTTTCACGTACCTTCTCCCCTCCTTTTCTTTCTTTTCCTCACGTAGCTCTTTATATAGAGTTTTCCCTTCTTTCACTTGTGCATTTTCTTCAACGTGAGTTCTAAGGAGAAGAAATTTTGAAAGATCTTTTGCCTCCAATGCAGTCTTTGCAGCCCAAAAATCTGATTTTCATGTCTGTTATTAAATTGAATGGCTTGTCTTATGCGGAGATATGGTCTCAAGCTCGTACGTGTGTGATATTCCTTTGACAAATGTGGGACATTTCGATCTAACTAGCCTTGACTTTTAACACAACCACGCGAATGTTCACGGCCTTGATTTCAGCATATTCACGGCCGCGAAAGAGACATTCACAGTCACTCTACAAGACTTCACGGCCGTGACAACATCGGGTCAGAAGATAGATGTTTCGGCCCTCGTTCACTGCTGCGGCAGCTTGCCTTCACGGCCGTGAGACATCTTTCACGGCTTGTTCTCTTCAGGTTCACGGCCGTGACATAATCGGGCTAGGAAATGACTCCCAGCTATCCGTTACGGATTGAAAATATTATAGACAAATTGCTCAAATTACAACCACAAAATAAAATATTACATTCTTATAAAATAATCACATCTAATTTATATTCTCATCTATTATATCCTTATTTAACTACCAATATAAATAATACACATCTACTATTTATTTCATCCTTATCTTATCAACCACTCCATATCCACTATAATATTTCATAATAGATAGGACCATACAATCACCAATGTCTATCAATGTTGTTTTGGCCTCATTTTATATATGCACGTTTCGTGAGTCATACAAATTCGATAGTACCACTTTATTTTAATGATTAATACATCTAGTGGACGTCCTACAATATACCAAATCCACATGACATATACTTATCTGGGTAATAAAAGGTAAAATTATTTGATCATTCACTACATTTTGATTTTCAATTTTGTGTCGGTATATATAGTTTATAATTGCAAAAGCATGCCGCTAACATTGGATTATTTTATATATATTTTTTTTAAAATATCAATATATAACATCTTATTATGCGTCCAGTCAAGTAATTGAGAAATTTTCCAAGTCAGGTGAGAAGTAGGATTTCTAAATTAGTTTATCGGAAAAAGATCGGCCTAATTTTGTTCATCATATTTATAACTTATTTTCACGACTGTTAGGTGACAAAAGCTAAAATTTAATCCACTTGGGGTGTTAGTTTATTATCGAAGATGTGATGTTCGACCATGGGCAAGCGTCTATTGCACTTCTTTCCTTCATGTGCTATGTTTTTTTTTTTTATGTTAAATCTATGTATTTTTGCTATCTATTCTAAGCCGAAGCTATTGTTTGCGGTGTTTTTTTCTTTCATAAAATTTCACGAGGCTTGCTTGGGATTTTTATCTCATAGTAATTACTTCTCGTTTTTACTAGAAATCATTTGGCAAAATAATTCGATAGGACCACACAATCACCAATGTCGATCAATTTTGTTTTGGCCTCATTTTATATATGCACGTTTAGTGAGTCATACAAATTCGATAGGACCACTTTATTTCGATGAATTAATACATCTACAGTGTACGTCGTACAATAGACCAAATCCACATGACATATACTTATCTGGATAATAAAAGGTAAAATTATTTGGATCATGCATTACATTTTGATTTTCAATTTTGTGTCGGTATAGTTTATAATCGCAAAAGCATGCCTCCAACATTGGATTTTTTGATATCTTTTTTTTTTAAAAAAATATCGATATAAAACATCTTATTCTGCGTCCAGTCAAGTAATTGAGAAATTTTCCAAGTCAGGTGCGAAGTAGGATTTCTAATTAGTTTATCGGAAAAAAGATCGGCCTAATTTTGTTCAGCATATTATGAAGTTTATAACTTATTTTCGCAACTGTTACTGTTAGTAGCGGCTGAAGTCGCCTGTACCACTTTACTGTCTCACTTTCTGTCCCATTTAATCAGAACCGTCAGATTTAAAATCATGTGACTCATATATTTTCTTTTTATTTTTTAAATGTTTAGAAACAATTGAATTTCATATTTCCACCAAATCATAAAATCATCGTTATTTTATGTAATTTATCCTATAAAAATAAATAAATACATCTAATTTATTCTTTGTTTAATGACGATCAAAATGATATCCATATCCAATATTTTTCGAATTTACGGTGATCAGTACTTTTCGTATGTTTAACACGTTGGGACATGGTGTGGGACATATTTCTGGGACAGAGGATTTGGTGCGGTTAGGAGACAAAGGCTAAAATTTAATCCACTTTGGCAGTTTGTTTTCGGAGTGATCATCATTGTGATCCTTTCCTCGGCCCTCATCAATGGATTCGTTTACCCTAGATAATAAGTCATTATCGGAATGAAGATCACTCAAGTGGTGAAAATAAAATGATATTCAAAATTTTGGACCGACCAAAAAACCCTCTATTATGTTTTAACAGTCCTTCCTTATATAGTATTATCGCAACCTAAATATAGCTTTCAAAAATAAATTTAATTATAAACAATAAAAGACTTTTATTGAATAATTATATAGAAAACTTAAATGTTTTAAAAAAAATATTAAAACTTGATAACAAAAACATTAATCATTATCACATATAATTATCACATTGAAATAAACATATTAGTCCACAATACATATATTTTTTTTCGAAACGATAGTTTAATCCACATTACATATACCTAGAGCTAAATATGATATTACACAACATCATCCTATACATCCCAGTTATTATACAAGCACTATAGTTTAACGTCGCACTGCTGTGCAAAATGGAATCACCCAAAAAACAAACACATCTTGATCCACGTGGGGCGATACCATGATCACGCAAAATATCACCCCAATGTTGGATTACCTCAAACAAACGTCCCGAATTTGAACATTAAGTTTATAGTTATGAGAAAAAAACAAGACAACACAGGTCATGTCAGTTTGTCTAGCAATGACGTGTAATATGCTTCGATAATAGGTTAAAACCCCTCCCCTTTATATACACAACCACCACCCACTTCCAAGCAAATACGTACATCATTCTAACGAACGCAAAACTGTTTCTTCCCTCTCAACACATTAAGCACAAACATGTCCGAAGCTATCCCCACCGTGATAATCATCTCTTCATGCCTAGTCAAACTACCAAGCAATTATCGACCCACGAATAAAACCCTAACAACAACGTCGAGATTAGACCTAACGCCATGGGATCTTCAGTTCCTTCAACTAGATCCAATCCAAAAAGGCCTCTTATTCAGAAACCCTAACCCACAAGACAATCAACGCGAATCTCCAATAGATCATCTAAGGCGTTCGCTCTCAAAAACCCTAGAATTCTTCCCACCGCTCGCCGGGCGTTTATCCACTAGCAAAACAGAGAAAAATTATGTCTCTTACTCGATAGAGTGCAACAACGCAGGCGTCGAATTCGTTCACGCGTCTGCAAAAAATGTGTCTGTTTCGGACATCTTAGAGCCCAACTACACACCGCGGGCGACGGTTTATTCTTTCTTCGCGCTCAACGGTTCTTACCGTAACTGCGATGGCGATGTGAGGCCTTTGCTTGGAGTTCAAGTGACCGAGCTTCGCGATGGGGTTTTCATTGCTGTTACGGCGAATCATGTGGTGATGGATGGGTTTAGTTTTTGGCATTTCTTTAATTCTTGGGCTGAGATATCGCGCGGTTGTTCCTCTCTGAGAGTTCTTCCTTCCTTCGATCGGTGGTTTCCCGAAAATATGCCCGAAAATAAAGCCATCCCACTTCCTAAATTAGAGCGAAAAAGAGTGGTGTTAGAACATAATGCTAACGCACCACCTCGTTTGCTCGAGAAAGTGTTTCGCTTCGACAAAGAGAGCTTGACGAAGCTGAAAGCCAAGGCTAACTCCGCAGAAGATGCTCGGATTGAGAATAACATCTCCTCTCTTCAATCCCTCTCTGCTCATCTGTGGCGAAGCGTTGAGCGATGCCGCCGCAGGTATAGTATATTCAGTCATTTTATTAATTCACATATATAATTTTGTGGGTTAACTATTTTTATTCATGACCTAACTTAGGGTTCGCATTATAGGGGGCAACGTATTTAGAGGGTGTCATTATACCGATATATAATAACTTTCAAAACTAAGCAATTTAGGGACATTATACGCCGTAATTTTAGGTCTTGTATAATGTCATCCCCTAAATTCGTTGTACATGTACACCCCTTAAATTACAAGAACAAAAGCTAATTAACAAAAAAAAATTGTAGGATAAATGCTTCGAAGAATATCAAGAACGAACACATCAACGACTTCATGATCCTCGTCAGTGCACGGCAGAGAATCCCTTTACCAGATGGGTACTTTGGAAACACAGTGTACCCCGCCAAAACATCCATTACCTATCACGAGCTCTTACACGGCGATTTCCGAAACATAGCGCTGAAGATCAACGAGTTAGTCAGAGAACAGACGCGCGACGCGAGCATGAAATATGTGGAAGATTGGGTGAACCATCCTTTATTGTTAGAGAGTTCGACCGTGAAATTTGTGATGAGTAGTTCGCCAAGATTCGACGTGTATGGATGTGACTTTGGATGGGGAAAACCGTTGACCGTTAGAAGCGGGAAAGGGCAGAAGAAAGACGGTAAGATGACGTTGTTTCCTTCGACTAAGGGAGATGGGATTGACGTTGAGGTTTGTTTGGAAGAAGAGACTTTGAAATCTTTGGAGAGTAATTCAGAGTTTGTGGAAGCCCTTTGAATATATGTCACTTTGCTAATGCCTATGTAATAATAAGCTATGGCTTATAATGTCTCTTGTGCTATTATGCGTTTGAGACAACTCAGCCAAGCATGCAATAGAAGACAAGAGCCATGTGAAGCAATAAATGAAAGACCTTTGTCTTTTATAACGGATCAATGTTTTAAAACGGGTACTATGCAGTGCGTTACGTTTTTTTTGGGGATGCCACTATTTTATTTATAATATAAAAAGTACAAAAGAAAGCATCGCTAACCACACACGGTAGACGTGCAGCCAAGCCAACTTAGGTCCAAACAAACGACTAAATTACAATACGTTTTGGTTCCAATATTGTTGCGTAAATAGCATATCGTAGTGCGCGATTTTTTTTTAGCATGCCGCTTATATGCCGAAAAGGAAAACATAACATATAACAACACAAGCAAGCAAATCATTTTTACAAGCAAACTATCACCGTAAAAAAGTAACAACAATAAAATTTAATCTAGTTAGAGGCTCATGGTTGTGTTTTTAATTTTATTATTACTATTTAAACTATTTTAAATTTTAAAGGTATTTCTCTCTTAAAAAAAGTCGTGGCGTACCGACGGGCAAAACTGAAGGCTCAGCTGCGTTGTAACTTTTTTTTCGGTCCCACGCAGCTCGGCTATGGGCTAACTGCCACACACTCCAGAGGTGGGACTAATCCACGGGGTTAGATGGATACGTCTCAAACCCACCCAACAACGATAGTCATGGGCCTTAGGACCATGGGGACTTTCTCAAAGTCATGTGGGAGGTAGGGTTCGAACCCCTGACCTCCTAGTCACATGAACTTTGAGTGCCTCAGCTTGGCCACTAGAGCCAAGCCTCATTGGCCAGCTGCGTTGTAACTATTTGGACCAATTCCGAGGGTAGGCAAATGTATTTTTATTTATTTTTAGATCTTAAAAAGAACTATATTTAAAATAAATAAAGAAAAAAAAATTTTGCACTATATTTATTAGGTTGCATCGCGTTTTTCCGAAAAAATTACGCTATATCGCGCTATACATCGCTACTTAAATTGTTGTATGGGAGACATACTTGCATTGAAGCTGATTACATTGTCATATTTGCTTTTGGACGGTTGCTTGAGCTCTAGACTATAAAATAACATAAAAATCCCTTGTGGTTTATAATATGCACCGCCCGATGGTTTAAAATCGGAAACCAATTGGAGTTTATTTAAATATGTACTCCTTGTTATTTATACCTCCTAACCTCGGGAGACAACAAATGGGACATAAATGTTACGTTAAGCACAACACAAGGGGTTTCGCGCAATAAAAAAAATGTATAGGGTAATATCGTACATTGCAGTATAACCACATGTGAGTAAATTATATTTTACCTAAAATAAAATAACTAATATAATATTATAATATTATTTTTAATATAATAAACTAATGAATATTTCATAATGATTGTGGGCGCGGCGGATTCATATCCGGCCGATGGCCCAATTAATTTTAAAAAAATAATCTTACCGTTGATTCTTCCAATTACAACGCGTCTATGTTTTGCTCAATCATTACTTAGTCTCGTACACTAGTTGCACGTGCTAAAATATACTCCCTCCGATTCTTAAGTCATTTTACAACTTTGTTTTGTTTTTAAATACAAGTCGTTTTGTTGTTCCAAAAAGAAATTTTTAATTTTTCCAATTTACCCCTTATATTAAATAAAAGTAATCACATTTAATAACATTAAGTAATTACTTAAGGGCATAATAGAGATTTTACGCTACTTCTTAATATGTGTGCAATTTCCTTAAACGCCTTCTTTTTAGAATCAGAGGGAGCATGGCATATTTAATTGTATTTTACAGATGAAAGAATAATTTTAATTTTTAATTTTGTATTATTTATATGTATAGAGGTTGATTTGTAAAATTAATATTATAATAAATTAAAATGTAAACGATAAAATAATATTTCACCTGTTATACCAATCAATTGAATGCAGTTAATATAAGCCATTCAGGCTTAAATGCTAGTGATTTGGCACGTTCACTGCTATAATCTGAAATACATTAAATAACTATTTGAATATATGATTTAATTAATATAATTTCAATTTTTAGTATTTATTGACAAATTTTTTTTAATATGTCTAATATAATAGGTTTAAATTAATAAAGAATTTTTAATTGTATTACGGCAAAATAGTAATTAGCATGAAATTGACACACCAAATAACGTTTATTATGTAATGCTCTCCCTAAATAAAACAGATATAGATATATCCCATGGATGGGCGTGGGCTCATTCACTACCCTTCCCAAATCTAGTATTTGAAGCACACTCTATGCGAGAAAAAAAAAATATATTATCTTATAGTTTAAGAAATTTCAAAATGACTTTTTTGTTATGATAATGTTTATTATTATAAGTACATTAAAATAAAAATTAAAGATATAAAGGGTTAAATTGTAACTAAATAAAATTTTTTTTTGTAAACATAAAGTGTAAATTGTAATTAAAGACACAATTGACATACCAGTTGAATTAGGCAGTTTAATGTCATGAGCTTTAATATAATAGATAGATAGATAGATAGATAGATAGATAGATAGATAGATAGATAGATAGATAGATAGATAGATAGATAGATAGATAGATAGATAGATAGATAGATAGATAGATAAAAATGCATTATATTAATATCAAACCAAATCAAGCATCCCACAAATTAGGATTGCAAACGAATCGAACACTTTTGGTTCGATTTCGAGATTCTATTCGAAATTTTTAAGATACGAATTCGAATATCTAGAATACGAATCCGAATAAGATTTTTTTATTATTCGAGAAATATCCGAATACGAATATGAAATCACAATATTCGATTCGAAAATTAATAGAATTATTCGATTCGAATAACTTAACTTAAAATATAGTATAACTAATATATATTCACATATAATAATACGATAACTCAATAAAACATTTAAACATAATATATTATAAATGAACATATGTTTAAATATAATTTTATAACGAATTCGAATAAGAATCGATTTTATGATTCGATTAAATATTCGAACATTCGTATTTGTATTCGATTGTCATCCGAATACGAATAGAATATTGTGGTATTCGACTCGATTCGATTCGTTTGCATCCCTACCACAAATATTCTTATTGGGATATATCTATACTCTTTCATAAAAAGCCTAAGGTGGATAAAAATTGTAAGTTGGTGTGTTAATTAACTAATCAAATTTTTCTACATTAATTACTATTAAAAAAATAAAAATACTTATTAAACCACGTAGACTAACCTCATAATTACTACATTCTATTTTTAGTATATTACCTATTAACATCAGCCACTACCAATTGATTTTATTTTATTGCACATATATGTGGTGTGCTAAAAATACTAGTATCAAGTAATGATTGAGCGAAGAGTAGACTAATTCGTCGAAATTGATTGGATCTTATCATCTTGTACATCCGTTGGTCGATGCAATGCATGTGTTTAGAGTAGGAAAAAAATATCTCTCTAGGAGATATGCACGAAACGTTTTGCTTGATTTAGTGCTCCATCAAAGAACAAGATGGTGATGGCGGCTTGTTAATTTTGAATAATTTGTCATTATTACTACTTAACGAAGGACATCAACGAATGTAAATGGAGCCGTGATCGGAAAATCCTACATATGATAAGGATAAGCTGATAGAAGATCTTCGAGAGAAAAAAAAAAAAAACAAACAAATTCTGCCATTTTTAGTAAAGTTTCATTCGTGAAGGCACGTACAAATTATTTTTGTAAATGTTTGGATGTGAATATGCAAAACACGAAATCTAGGGGTGTAAGATGACACGAGTCAGCTAGACCTAAAGCTCGGCTCGAGCTTGAACTGAGTTCGTCATGAGTGATGGAAAGGCCACAAGCTGGGCATTTTATTTTATGTTAATTTAATTTTTCCTTTTTTAATATTTTTACATAGACTTCGAGTTTGACGAGCTTCACGAACTCGAGCCCAAAATCCTATAAATACTCGCTTCACGTAACTCGAGCTTCTTAGAACAACATAGATAGGATTGTGGTACAATATCTGCCTTGTCGCCACTCATAACGTGGCTTTGGGTGGAATAGGAGGAGGCCAATGCAGAAGCAAGATGAGGAAGTTGATTAAAAGAATTGGGTAATAAAGAATTCAATGCTATATATATATATATATATATATATATATATATATATCCGTCAAATTAATTTATCAGTCACTTCAATTTATAGGATAGTACACTCATTTAGGGAAAAACCTTATGCTTCTTATTAGAGCAGTCAAAACGGGCCAGCGGCGCGGGGCAGACCGGCCCGTATCCCGCCATCTGGCGGATAGAGGGCCTGGTGGGCCTTTCCCGACCAAAATAAAAAAATAAAAAGGAAAAAAATAAAATAAATAAAATAAATATTTAAGTTGAATTACTCCTAATTAAATTCAAACTCTTAAATAAAAATTTATTTGATGTTAGTAAACTTTATTAAATTAGAAATTGGATCTTAAAAAAGAAAAAAACTTATGTAATTCATTTACATATTAAGTTTTAAGGGTAAAATGCATATAACCCCCTCGTGGTTTAGCCGAAATGTACATAAAACCCCGTAGTTTTTTTATTGCACGGTACTCCCTTGTGGTTTAACCAATGTTGCACCATACCCTTGGGCAGCAGTTTTTGTCCAAAATTGGATTACACTCGCTCTTACTGCAGGTGGATTAAGCTTGGACCATATTGTTTACTGTCAAATGATCAGAATAACCCCAACTATTCACCTTCTTTTCAAATGATAACCCCGAGGGCAGCAGTTTTTGCCCGAAATTGGATTATACGCGCTCAATGACCATATTATTTACTGTTAAATGACCAGAATAACCCAACTATTCACCTTCTGGTCATTTAACAGTAAATAATATGATCCAAGCTTAACCCACCTGCAGTAAGAGCGCGTGTAATCCAATTTCGGGCAAAAACTGCTGCCCGGGAGGTATGGTGCAACATTAGTTAAACCACGAGGCAGTACCGTGCAATAAAAAAACCACGGAGATTTATGTGCATTTCGGCGAAACCACGAGGGGGTTATATGCATTTTACCCTAATTTTTAATAAAAATTATTTTATGAAATTTGGCGGGCTTGCCCATGGCCCGCCAGGCCCACCCCGCCAATGCCAGCGGCCCGCGTGGGCTTACCCACCTAGGCCGGCCCTCTGGCGGGCCTGAGAAATGGGGTGGCGGGGCGCCGCGGGCATGTTTGACAATACTAGTCTTATGTGGACACCTCTTATGCGTTGCTGATCGGTGTCACATCAACGTACCTTATCGACATTAGATGGAGACCCCTACGACGAGTGTTCTTCGAGTATTATAAGAAGTGAAGATCAGGCGATGATATTGGGTTTTTTATTATTCAAGATGCATTTTTTTTTTTGCAAATAGTGAAGTGTATTAGTTTATATATAAATTTCTAAGTTGCAATTCAATTTTTTTAATATTACTTAAAAAGATCTAATTTATTTCAAATAGTTATACGGAAAAAAGGTATGTAAAACAAAAATTGACACAATAAACCGACGGTTTCAAACCGTAAGAGTAACCAACTCGACCGGTTTAAATCGTAATGGTAACCATGATTAACACGGTTCGGTAACGATTAGAGATCTTTACTAATCGTGAACTGCAGTTCATAACCGTGAACCGTAATAAGATGAACACATCTAACTTGAACTCTATAGTGTATGGCGGTTCTTTTTCCTTAATAACTTTGGTACATGACATCCAAACTAAATTTAAACCATAAATTTAATCCTGATTTAACCTCTAATTTTTATGTGGAGTAACATTGGTATCGTACCAAAAAGAGAAGTTCAAGAAAAAAAATCAGCTTCTAATCTAACCAATTAAAGTTACCTTTCGATTTTATTAGGAAAGATATCCTAATAGTAATTCAAAATCACTTGATATGTCAATTTTTTAATTAAAAATAGTAATTAAAAATAACATATAACATCCCACAATTCCAAGACCCTCATAAAACTACGGTTGGCAGTGGGGCGGGGATTCCCCGTCCCCGCGGGGATCCGCCCCGAACAGGGCGGGGAATCCTCGAGTTTTTATCCCCGCGGGGCGGGGACGGGGACTGATTTTTCCCCGCGGGGATCCCCGCCCCGTTCCCCGCCCCGCCCCCTATTTATATATTATAATATATATAATATTAAATTATAATTTAAATAATATTAAAATAATATTAAATATAGATTAAATAATATTAACTTAATACAAATAATATATAAAACTATAATTTATATAATATTTATAACGAAAATATATTTAAATTTATATAATATATTCAAAATATTATATTTTTTAAAAAATGTGAATCCCCGCGGGGATCCGGCGGGGACGGGGACAGGGACAATTTTGTCCCCAAATGCATCGCGGGGACGGCGGGGATTAGGTCCCTGCCCCCGTCCGGCCCCGTTGCCAACACTACATAAAACTAACTGTCCATTTTTATTTTTAGTATGTTGTTTAGTTAAATACATATTAAATTATTACTAATAAAACCACTCACTACTAATTAATTTTTCTTTTATGCACACATATTGGGTGTGCGTAATATACTAGGTATACGCTTTTTCAAGCTTTGATCCGGCAAAACCAAACATCAAAATAGATACATATCCTATAGTATTATGGAAATGTAGTTTTCATGTGGTGATGCCAAGTGTCTTCATAATAATTAATTGATGCTAACAAAAAATCCGATCCACGTACCCTCAGTAATCTTCCACGTACATTTTAATATTCCATTAGTAACCACCCTAAAAATAAACATACCAAATTTTCGGGTGAGCCATAATAAATTTTTCGGGCCTTTACTCCTGAAGGACGACTGTTTCTAGTCGCATATACAATTGAAGCTATCAAGGTGAGTTTTCTAAGCTGATATAAGTTTAAATTAATGAAAAGGTGAACTTTTTTTTTGTTTGTCGTGTTTTTCATTTTTGTTTTGTTTGATAACTTTGGTGGTGGTCTGAGTTGTTCTCCAATTGGGTTCTACTGCGATTGGGGTGAAAACTATGGAAGGTGTGGTTTTTGCTGTTGAGAAACGCATTATGTCGCCACTTCTGGTAATTACGAGTCTATCCTATTTTTGTATTTTACAGAATATCCATTTTTCAGCCATTTATTTGTGCATTTTCTCTGCGCACCATCGGACGAGTTATGTCATAATCCTTCATGTGAATATTCAGTTCAGGTGGACTCAAGCCCCTTCGTGTGAAGATTCAGCCCAATGAACGAAAAATTTTCATCTAACACTTTTCAGATGAACCAATGAGTAATATTTAATAAATAAAGACAAACAAAAAACCATCACACGACGTCCTACAAGTCTATGAAACCACCCACAAAAACAAAGAAAAGAAAAACTGAGTCAATAAAAATAAGAACAAACCCACTAAGAATTGGTCACTCATACTAAATTTACTCCTTTGAATGTTATGCGTACTACTTCTCTCCTATTCAGCAGAAAGATTATCTATTAATCTTATGTAATGATATAATATCGCCTCATTACATCATTTAATCTTATACGACTACGAAAAAATCTCAAAGGGTTGAACTCAAAAGAGCAAGATAAAAGTAATTTTTTTTAAATTTAATTTGCCATGTGTTTTTATAATCGATGTATGTGCCATGAAAAGATCTCGATCAAGGCCAAATTTCATATTTCCTTCTTTTTTTTTTGATTTGGGATAGTTTTCTACTGATTCACATTCTACTATTCTAATGATATTTACAGATCGACCAAGCGGTCCTTCGTTTTATGTATTTTCGTGTAGATATTATAATCATATATATCAACAAGCTTTCCCGTTTGGTTGTTATTCACTCTCAAACCCCATCTCTTTCTTTGTGATTTACTGGTATTTTTTTGTCGATAAATGTGGTGAAATATGTTTTGTGTATGATTATTTAATTACTCATCAATTTGTAGTTTTTTTATTATTCACTCTCAACCCTTCTCTTACATTGTTTGTGTTAAATTTTTATTCCTAAAAACTATGTTTTCAAAATATATTTCATAATGTTACGAGTTGGAATTTATATTTGCTGACTCCACCTTATTGCAGATTATCTGTATTGTTTCATTTTATTTGATCGGTGCATCATTTGCTAGTTATTACACCACTCCTGACCAGGTAAAATCTCAATTACTACTGACTATTCTTTGTTATTATTTGTTTTATAATTACATCTCTGTACATTGGAAATAATATATAAAAGTTACAGAATTTAAAAGATTGTACTAAACTATATTTTGTTTAACAATCTGTGACATTTTTTTTGTTCTAATACATGTTTTAATGTTTAACGTTGATTTTCTTTATTATAGTTGTCGTAAACATATTCACACTTCAAAGAAGAAAAACAATTTTGTTCTAAAGTGTTGTGTACTATTAACCATGCAGTTGATAAACGGAAAATAATAACAAAAACAGTATTCTTTTGGGTATTATAACTTCATACCTCGCCAATCACTTCAAAGCAAATATGGACGCCCATCATTTCCGAACCTTTGTCCCTTTTAATCAAACTATACAAACACGAAGGTCGCAGCAATTGTCATTACAATGGGAATCCCGAGCTGTTAGGATGACAAATCTCCGCAATAATTAATCAAGGCATTCCATGAATTGTCAGCCTACTAGACCCCGGAACGAAGCTGGTAATATCTTATTTCACGTATAATTATTCATGAATTGTAAAACCATTAAATATTTTTTTATTGATTTAAAATAAATGTTTTCTAGAAACATCCACTACAAATAGAAGATGTCGCTTCTCGCAACGCTTGGATATTGGAGAGAAAACATCCACGTGTGTCAACTGTAACGCCATCATGTGGATTTCTGAGAAAGTTCGAGATAGTAGCGATCTGACAAATCCTAGATTTCACTTGTGTTGCGGAAGCGGTCAAGTTAACCAAACAAATATTCCAATATCACCATCGTTCCTTCAGTCCCTTCTATCACAATAGGTCTTCAGAGACAAAGTTCGGACATACAATTCGTTCACGTCAATTGGGGGCTGAATCGATAACAGTGTCAACGATGGTAGGGACCTTATGTGTTTTGCATTTCTGATAGTAATTGTCACCGAATTGGGTCGTTACTACCTGAACCAGGTAGTGGTCCTAAATTTGAGCAACTTTATACTTGCGACACTGAGAATGAGATTTTCAATTGTCTTAATGCAATGGGATCATCGAGTAGTTCAGATATAAATGAAGATATACTTCGTGGACTACAAGTCATGCTTGACCTGTAAATCCATACGTATCGGTCTTCGACGTGCTCGAGATATGCTGGTCGACTAAGAAAACAGTAGTAATGTATGGATACGTATCATTCAAGCAAGAGAAGGTAGACAATATACGCGTCCAACGTCAAGCGAAGTCACTGCTTTGTTGGTAGGTGATTGTACTGAGAATTTGGGATACAGAGAGGTGATTTTACAAACAAGGAGTGGTAGTCTGCAAATGATAAACGAAATGCATCCAGCTTATGTACCTTTTCAGTATCCATAGTTATTTCCTTACGGAACAGATGGTTGGTCGTTGGAAATACCAATTATATCTTCAAGTTCTTCAAGGGACAGAGTCTCGATGACTCAATTTTATGCCTATCTAATTCAAGAAGAGAAAGGGATGGTGATAGTTTGATTAGAGGTGGTCGTCTATACTAACAGTTTATTGTTGACGTATATTGTGCTATTGAGCAAAGTCGTCTTTTATACGTCAAATGTAACTAAGGTCGCTTGCAAGCTGAATTGTATAGAGGACTGCATGATGCAGTCTTGCATGGAGTTGTTAATGCATCGCCTGTTGGACGAAAGTATATTTTTCTATCATCATTTACTGGTGGACCATGCAATATGATCCAACATTATCATGATGCAGTCGCAATATGTCGTACAATTGGTCCTCCAGATTTTTTCAATACTTTCACGTGCAATCCGAATTGGCCAGAAATAACTCGAGAGATACTTCAATATAAACGAGTTGAAGATCGTCCAAACAATGTATCTCGAGTTTTCAGGTGAAAAATGAAAGAATTACTACGTGATTTGAAGGAAAGACGGATGTTTGGAACTGTCATTGCTGGTACTTTTCTATCTTTGTCGCAATTTAATTTTTGACATTATTATTATGTTATGGTTATTTTTTGTTGTAGTTATAATAATAATTATTACATTACTAAAAAATATTGTAGATTTATACAACGTTAAGCGTGGACTTCCACGTGCACATATTCTTCGTGACTCCAAATGATAAGCCTACAAGTGCAAATGATGTTAACAACTTCATTAGTGTTGAGATTCCTGATAAAGACAACGACCCCCTTGCATATGAAACAGCCACAAGTTTACGATTCATGGGCCATGTGGTACATGCTTAGTTGATGGAAAGTGCTCGAAACGTTATCCAAAAAATTTTATGACGAGACAGTTGTTGATGATCGAAGCTTTGTGCATTACATGCATAGAAGAACACTCGCAGCAACTTTGGCGAGGTGGAGAAGTTGATAACAGGTCGACAGTTCCCTATAATAGGGATTTATGTGTCAAATATGATGCCCACATAAATGTTAACGTGTAGCGGTTCGGAGCGTTATTAAGTATCTATACAAGTACATCCACAAAGGTCATGGTCGAGCAATATTTATCATTGAAGATGTTGTACCTCGGAATAACATCGAATAGGCACAACTACAACACCTTGATGAGGTGAAACAATATTTAGACTGTCGTCATGTCTCTGCCATTGAAGCATGTTGGAGGATTTTTTAACTTCGCCTTTCAACATCAATACCCTTCTGTTGAGAGAATGAAGTTTCATATGCCGGGCGATCAAGATGACCTACACAGATTAGTTAATCAGCCACAAAAACAATGTTGATGATGTAGTTCGAAACAAACAAACAGCATCACCAAGCTCGATCTTTGACTTATTCTGATTTTTCAACCGAATGGTTATCGAACCGTCAAAGTAAAACATGGAGAAAACGTCAACAAAGAGTTTTTAGTGGGAGACTGCCTTTTGCGCACCCGAATTCTGGTGAGCACTACTATCTCAGGATGCTCCTGGCGAAGGTTCGTGGTGCAATGTCATATGTGGACATATGAACGGTTAGGGGAGTTATTCAACCGACATTTCATGCAGCGTGTCTTGAACTGGGATTGCTTGACAACAACAATGAATGGAATGCTGCTTTAATGGAAGCATCTACATGGACTACAGGTGCGTAAGAGCTATGTTCAGCTCTTTATTGGTGTTCGCCAAAGTAGCGAATCCTACGGACCTGTGGGAAACACATTGGAAAAGCATGATAGACGATATTGAACGTATGATTCAACGTCAATCGAATAAGTTCGATTTATGCCTCACAGATGAAGAACGACGTCGTTTAGGTATTCTTTAGATTGAACATATTCTAAACAGAAATGGCATGTCATTGAAAGATTAACCCCACATGCCATAACCATCATTACAGGATGTGCAGCGTGCCACCAGTCGATTGATAATAGACGAACTTGATTATGATGCAACAGTAGAGTTGGGAAATTACGGAAGTCTTGCTCGTGGACTAGATTCCAACCTATTTGCGGTATACGTTGATAGTCGTGTTCGTAATTTTCCAACTCTACTATTGCATCATATTCAAGTTCGTCTATTATCAATCGATTGGTGGCGCGCTGCGCATTCTATAATGATAGTTGTGGCATGTGGGGATAATCTTTCAATGATCTGCCATTTCTGTTTAGAATATGTTCAATCTAAAGAATACCTAAACGGCGTCGTTCTTCATCTGTGAGGCATAAATCGAAATTATTCGACCGACGTTGAATCATATGTTCAATATCGTCTGTCATGTTTTTCCAATGTGTTTCCCATAGTTCCGTACGATTCACTACTTCGGCGAACACCAATATAGAGCTGAACATCTTTCTTAGTTGCGCACCTGTAGTCCATGTAGATGCTTCCCTTAAAGCAGCATTTCATGCATTGTTGTCGTCAAGCAATCCCAGTTCAAGATACGCTGCATGAAATGTCGGTTGAATAACTCTCCTAACCGTTCGTATGTCCTCATATGACATTGCACTACGAACCTTCGCCAGGAGCATCCTGAGATCGTAGCGCTCACCAAAATTTGGATGCGCAAAAGGCAGTCTCCCAATAGAAACTTTACGTTTTCTCCATGTTTTACTTTGACGGTTCCGTAACCATTCGGTTGGAGAATCAGACTATGTCAAAGATCGAGCTTCGTGATGCTGTCTGTTTATTTCGAACCACACCGTCAACATTATTTTTTGTGGTTGATTAACTAATTCATGTAGGTCATCGTTGTCATGAAAGACAGTTGATCGCCCAACAAATGAAGCGGCATTCTCTCAACAGAAGGGTATTGATGTTGAAAGGCGAAGTAAAAAATCCTCCAACTTCAATGGCAAAGACATAACGACAGTCTAAATATTGTTTTACCTCATCAACGTGTTGTGGTTGTGCGTGTTCGATGTTATTGCGAGGTACAACATCTTTAATGACAACATTGCTCGATCACGACCTTTATGGATGTACTTGTATAGATACTTAATAACGCTCCGAACCGCTACACGTTCATTTATGTGGGCATCATATTTGACACATAAATCCCTGTTGTAGGGAATTGACGACCTGTTATCAACTTCTCAACCTTGCCAAAGTTGTTGCGAGTGTTCTTCTATGCATGTAATGCACAAAGCTTCGATCATCAACAACTGTCTCGTCGTAAAAATTTTTCGGATAACGTTTCGAGCACTTTCCATCAACTAAGCATGGACCACATGGCCTATAAATCATAAACTTAGTGATTGTTTCGTATACAAGGGGTCGTTGGCTCAGGAATCTCGGTACTAATGAAGTTTTTAACATCATTTGCACCTGTAGGTTTATCATTTGGAGTCACGAAGAATATGTGCACGTGGAAGTCTACGCTTTTGGAATTCAACGACGTATAAATCTGCAATATTTTTTAGTAATGTAACAATTATTGTTATAACTACAAGAAATAAATAACAATATTATAATAATGTCGAACATCAAATTACGACAAAGATAGAAAAGTACCAACAACAGTTCCAAACATCCGTGTAAGACTGCATCATGAAGTCCACCAGTAAATGATGATGGCAAAATATACTTTCATTCAACAGATGATGCATTAACATCTCCATGTAAGACTGCATCATGAAGTCCTCTATACAATTCAGTATGCAAGCGACCTTAGTTACATTTGACGTATAAAAGACGACTTTGTCAATAGCACAATATACATCAACAATAAACTGTTGGTACAGACGGCCACCTCTAACCAAACTATCACCATCCCCTTCTCTTCTTGAATTCGATAGGCATAAAGTTGAGTCATCGAGACTCTATCCCTTGAAGAACTTGAAGATATAATTGGTATTTCCAACGACCAACCATCTGTTCCGTAAGGAAATAACTATGGATACTGAAGAGGCACATAAGCTGGATGCGTTTCGTTTATCGTTTGCAGACTACCAGTCCTTATTTGTAAAATCACGTCTTTGTATCCCAAATTCTCAGTACAATCACCTACCAACAAAGCAGCGACTTCGCTTGACGTTGGAAGCGTATATTGTCTACCTTCTCTTGCTTGAATGATACGTATGCATACATTCCTACTGTTTTCTTAGTCGACCAGAATATCTCGGGCACGTCGAAAACCGATACATATGGATTTACAGGTCAAGCATGACTTGTAATCCACGAAGTATATCTTCATTTATATCTGAAATACTCGATGATCCCATTGCATTAAGACAATTGAAAACCTCACTCTCAGTGTCGTAAATATAAAGTTGCTCAATTTAGGACCACTACCCGGTTCATATAGTAATGACCCAATTCGGTGACAATTACTATCAGAAATGCGAAATCATAAGGTCCCCTACCATCGTTGACACTGTTGTCGATTCGGCCCCCAATTGACGTGAACGACAATAATGAATTATATTTCCGAACTTTGTCTGTGAAAACTGATTGTGATAGAAGGGACTGAAGGAACGATGGTGATATTGGAATATTTAGTAGCTTAACTTGACCGCTTCCGCAACACAAGTAAAATCTAGGATTTGTCAGATCGCTACTATCTCGAACTTTCTTAGAAATCCACATGTTGGCCTTACAATTGACAAACTTGGATGTTTTCTCTCCAATATCCAATCGTTGCGAGAAGCGACATCTTCTATTTGTAGTAGATGTTTCTAGAAAATATTTATTTTAAATCAATAAAAAATTATTTAATGGTTTTACAATTCATGAATAATTATACGTTAAATAAGATACTACCAGCTTCGTGTGGGGTCTAGTAGGCTGACAATTCATGGAATGCCTTGATTAATTATTGCGGAGATTTGTCATCCTAACAGCTCGGGATTCCCATTGTAATGACAATTGCTGCGACCTTCGTGTTTGTATAGTTTGATTCAAAGGGATAGAGGCTCGGAAAGGATGGGCGTCCATATTTGTTTTGAAGTGATTGGCGACGTATGAAGTTATAATACCTAAAAGAATACTGTTTTTAGTTATTATTTCCGTTTATCAACTGCATGGTTAATAGTACACAACACTTTAGAACAAAATTGTTTTTCTTCTTTGAAGTGTGAAGAAATATGTTTACAACAACTATAATAAAGAAAATCAACATTAAACAATAAACATGTATTAGAACGAAAAAAATGTCACACATAGTTAAAATAATATAGTTTAGTACAATCTTTAAAATTATGTTACTTTTATTATTATTTCCAATGTACAAAGATGTAATTATCAAACAAATAATAACAAAGAATAGTTACTATAATTGAGATTTTACCTGGTCCGAAGTGGTGTAATAACTACATCAAACGATGCACCGATCAAATCAACAAATAGCCTGCAATAAGTTGGAGACGGCAAATACAAATTCCAACTCGCAACATTATGAAGTATTACTTTAAAAACATGGTTTTGTAGGATTTTACACAAACAATGTAAGTGATAGGGTTGAGGGTGAATAATTAAAAAACTACAAATTGATGAGTAACTAAATAATCATACACAAACATATTTCACCACATTTATCGACAAAAAATACCAACAAATCGCAAAGAAAGAGATAGGGTTTGAGAGTGAATAACAACCAATCGGGAAGGCTAGTTGATATATATGATTATAACATCTACAAGAAAAAACATAAAACGAAGGACCGCTTGGTCTATCTGTAAATTTCATTAGAATAGTAGAATGTGAATCAGTAGAAAACTATCCGAACAAAAATAAACAAATATGCAATTTTGGCTTTGGTTGAGATCTTTTCATGGTACATACATCGATTATAAAAGCATATGGCAAATGAAATTTTAAAAAAAAAATACTTTTTTGTTGCTCTTTTGAGTTCAACCCTTTGAGATTTTTTCGTAGTCGTATAAGATTAAATGATCTAATGAGGCGATATCATATCATGATTATATAAGATAAATAGATAATCTGTCTGCTGAATAGGAAAGAAGAACGTACGCATAACATTCAAAGGAGTAAATTTAGTATGGGTGACCAATTCTTAGTGGTGTTGTTCTTATTTTTATTGACTGTATTTTCTTTTTTTTTTTTGTGGGTTACATAGACTTGTAGCACGTCGTGTGATTTTTTTTATGTCTCTTTTTTCTTAAAATTTACTCATTGGTTCATCTGGAAAATGTTAGTGAGATATTTTTTGTTCATTGGGCTGAATCTTCACACGAAGGGGCTTGAGTCCACCTAATGAATATTCACTGAAGGATTATGACATAACTCGTCCGATGGTGCGCAGAGAAAATGCACAGATTAGATGGCTGAAAATATATATTCTGTAAAATAAAAAAAATAGGATAGACTCGTAATTACAAGAAGTGGTGACATAATGCATTTCTACGGCAAGAACCACACCCTCCTTAGTTTCACCCCAATCGGAGTAGAACCCAATTGGAGAACAACTCAGACCACCACCAAAGTTAATAAATAAAACGAAAATAAAAAAACACGACAAACAAAAAAAAAGTTCACCTTTTCATTAATTTAAACTTAAATCAGCGTAGAAAAACTCACCTTGAGAGCTTCAACTGTATATTCGACTTGAAACAGTTTTCCTTCAGGATAAAAGGCCCGAAAAATTTATTATGGATCGCCGGAAAATCTGGTATGTCTTTTATTATTGGGGTGGTTATAATGGAATATTAAATTGTACGTGGAAGATTACTGAGAGTACGTGGGTTGGAATTTTTGTTAGCATCAATTAATTATTTTTTAATAGAGGACACGTGGCATCACCACATGAAAACTACACTTCCGGAGGATATATAAATGGTTCAGTACATTCGCTAAAACCTTAGGTTTATTATGAGCCGAAGCTATGTTACAACCATAATATAGCTGAAACAAAATTCTGTTATAAGGGAGACAAGTTCCGCAAGGCATGATTGTGAGAGATAAAAATGAAACACATTTTCTACATACGTACGATTTACCCACTAAACACGATCTTACTCCACTCGATGAAAATCCAAGAAATAACAATAACATAAAAAGGATGAACACGCAATAGTCTTTCCATAAAATTTTTCAAAGTCGACAAAAGAAAGATTCATGGCAATTTCAGTGCAAAACATAATTCAACATTCATGCCACACATACCTCGCCTCATCTAAGCAAAATGACATTAAAAAAAAACACAAACTTTTAACTCGGCGGAGCTCCTCCGAAACCACCAGAACCTCTTCCAAAACCCGGACGCCCGCCCTGCGAAGAACGAACGAAATATTCAACAAATTCAAAGTTTCAGCAATAAATACCGAAATACAAAGTGCGACAGAGGTTCACAAGTATAATTTAATTACCCTGAAAGCAGGCTGGTAGTCGGCGGGCGCTCCACCTTTATCACCGCCGAATTCGCCTGGTGGCCCTCCTCTCGGCCCACCACGATAGCCATCTCTATCGCCAAACCGTGGCCTGTCACCATCGAATCTTGGAGGCCCACTAAGAGAAATTTTGTGGAGATAAACATAAAGGGTGGTTAACAAAATGAAAACAAGTGAGTTTAAAGCAATTGCATTGCAACAACTGAAATCCAACCAACATGTCAGGACACATTGTCTTAGATTAATGCACACATTAGATGCAACCAAATATTACTACGGCAGGTTATAATAATAAAGAAAGTTCCAATGTCGATTCAAGATGCAATCGACCCATACATAGTAGAAGCAGTGTCAAATAATAATCAAACAAGTAAGATATACAACAGGTTAACATAACAAGGACAGAAATAAATGCCAATGCTTGTGTAGGATGCAATCAGCGCAACTGAAATCTATCAACTTGCCAACCTCAAACAGGCGACATTGTCCTTGTTGATACACACAAAGACTAAGTAAGAACCAAAGAATATCATTACCAGTGCACCAATCATTGAATAATGTCATTCTCTTTCATTAACAGAATCTGCAATACATCCACGATAAAGAAGTAGATCGTCAATGCTTACCGTGGACGATCGCCAGGTGGCCCACCAGTAGGACGGCCGAGGGGCTTGGCTGACTTCTTCAGCGTGGCGGGGACAATCTCAGATGGCAAGTTAAGGTAAGTGCGCAAGAATTCAATCCCATCGTTGGTAAGGTACCAGTAATAATGCATCCAAGCAAAGGTCTCTCGCACGTATTCCTTCGACTTGAAGCTCTGCATCAGCTTAATCACCTGAAGGTTTGGGACGTCGATCAAAGGGTGCTTCGCCAGGTTGTAATCTTTCTTCGCATAGAGCACACCCTCTGTAAAGGAGAGAAAAAAAAAAACTCTAACAAATCCGCATGAGAACACATGTGAAGAGTTCTAATCATTACCTTGGAAGAGGTACTTTGAGATCTCTCTCCTGTTCTTCTCTGAGATGATCTACAGCAATCATATCAACATGAAACATTAACGAAATAATCTCTAAAAGCCACAAATTTAATTTCCAGACTAAAACAACAAATTCTGATGGGCGATAAGTCGATTCCAAACGATGATATCGTAAAGTTTCTACACTAAAAGAAGATATTACCATGGCTGCTGAAGGATGAGCTGCGCTGAAGACTACGAATCAGTAGGAGGGGAAATCTACAGCTGCGATGCGGCTCAACCCTAGAACGATGGATCAGATTATATATAATAATGGGCTTTCTGTTTTTAGTGACAAAATCATAGGCCCATGAAGGAGAAAGTGATAATAATAAATACATTAATACCCAAAGAACCATAATACAAGCAAGATACCCGACCAGATCCCAGTACGTCCCCTTGTATCAACCAATTAACAAATTTTGCTTATTTGTTCTTTTCTCATTAAATGAAAAGTACTAATTAACATATTTTGCTTACGTGTCATTTTTAATTAAATAAAAAGAGAAATTTTAGGATACATACATTGATTGTTTCCTAAACTTTTAAAATTTAGGAATTTTTGGCATAAATAATTCATCCTATTGGTTTTCTTATGAAAATAAACCCAACATTAGATTATTCTTAATAAACCCAACTATAGTAGGTATCTTATCAAATTAGATCCATGTAACAATTTAACCTATTTCTTTCTTTTTATTTTTTACTTATTCTATTTTTCTATTTTAGTAACTTATTTAAAAATTAAGAAAATATATAAATAAAAAATATCGATGAATTCTTAATAAAATAGTTATAAATAAAATAAGTCAAAGTTTTAAAAAAATAAACGATAGGTTAAATTGCCTATAACCCATATGTAGTTTAAAAATAACCAAAACTTCATGTGAGTTATTAATTGAACAATATACCCCCGTAATTTATTTAATCACGTGCCCTTTGTATTTTTAACCCCTAATTGGGGCATATAATACAAAGTTTTAAAGAGGATGTCTGTTTATGTAAACCCGTCCATATGAGTTTAGAATGGTTATATATATAAACTCATTTTTAGATAAACATATGAACCAAACACCCTATGTCTTAAGCCCACTTTAACATTTTTAAACCACCCAACCAAACAAGCACTATATTAATTAAACATTAAATATATCTCCAACATGAAAAAAATATAAAATCAAAACAAAAATTTCCGCGAAAAGTTCTGAAAAATTCGTCGAAATATTTTTTCAAATTTTCGTGTTGTTTTAAAGTGTGAAATAATTTATTAAAATAAAAAAAAAAGAAGAAAAATATAAAAAGAAAGAAATTTAACATATTGCATAGGTTAAAGATAAAGGTGACATGGGTCTAATTTGAGAAGATACCTATAATAGTTGGGTTTATTCAGCAATAATTTAATGTTGGGTTTATTTTTAGAAGAAAATCAATAGGATGGATTATTCATACCAAATTTTCCTAAAATTTATGGAACCCATATAAACATTACTCTATAAAAAAATCTTATCTTTCACATGTTTTTGTTATTTTACACGCACATCTCATTAAAATATTTAATACAGCATTTTTTAACAAAAGGAGAAAGATTTGTGGATCAATTATTGCCCAATTAGGATTCTATTATATTTTTGCTCGTAACGACAGTTTCATTATAAATTGTCAGAAAATCGAATTTTGTTTTAGAACCAATAATTTGAAGCATCTATTTTATCTTTCAGTTACTTTATTTTTATATTCGTATTATTTGATATTTAATTCTGTGTCAGCCAATTAAATATTATTTTGCTCTTTGTTTATGTTTTTCCAATTTTTCTATTTATTTGACATCAGATTTTTTTGTTGCTCAAAAATCTGTCAATTTGGTGGAGTATAATTAAAAAGAGATGATCTACAACATTTATATAAATATCTAAGCTATCTAAATAAACTAAAAGAATTATAGCTTTTTCGTATAATAAAGGAACAACTTACCAAAAAATTAAAGGAGAAACAAATTTATTTTTTAGCATGCGCACGTATGGCCCACATAATTTTCTCTCTCTATTTTTAACGTGAGTGTCTCACCTATATCTAGTATTTTCTCTCTTCTCATAATTATAAAATGAAAGAATTTTCATATAAGCAAAATATATTACTTGGTACATACAATGGGACATATGTAGTGGGACATAGGATCCCATTCGGCAAGATACACGTCTTACCAATGCTCAATTGATATTTTGAAAACTATGTTACAAAAATAGAAAACTTTTAAACATTATTACATGTCAGTTTTAAGTAACATTGTTTTCATTTTAGGGGCAACTTCAAATAAATCCCCCTCCCCAAACTATCTATCAACTAACTCCTTATTCCCATTTATTTTTTTTTTAACTCCCTTTTTCAAAATAATCTTACACTTCACTACCAAATTGACAGAAAATTTGCCTCTCATTTATAATTTTTTAAATCTTTTCATCTCTGTATGTAAGCAACATGTAACAAAATGTAAATGAAAGGGGGAGACGAGCAACGAACGAGACAAGCAAGGTGGTACTTCTCAAACTTGATTCAGTATAAATTTTCGATCTCAATCCAGCTTTCCCTAAGGTAATCAACAATTTAATCTCCTTCTAATTCGTTTTTAAGGTCAGGTTCTTAGAAAAATCATTGTGAAGCTTTTGTTTTAGCAAATTTGACCTAGCTATTGTGCTCTGATTCTTTCGAAACTTATTTTTGTTGAAAGCTAAGGTCTTCAGCTTTTCATAGACTCTTGAACCGACTCGATCTGGTGTTTTTATGATTTTCTACGAATTTTTGAAGTTGTAATTTTGAAACTAGAATTTTCTGATATTTGCTTTTTTTGGAAAAACCTGCTGATGCAGCTGCTGTATTTCTCAGTTTTTACCCATCTGTGTTGCACCAATTTATTCGAAATTGGTCTCCTTTGAAAGCTGACTTTCTCAATTGTTCGTAGCCGCTGGAATCATGTCAATTTCAATATTTGTGCGAATTGTTGCGGATTTTTAAAGTTCTGCTGTAAAACGGAAAATTGTTCTGCAATGTTTTAGAATATTTCGAAATTATTCTTAACTTGGTTTCGAACGACCTTGAGCAGTACGAGAACGGCATTAAAGTGATCTTGGAACAGTTTTTCGGCGACTCGTTGCATCGAGGCAAAAAACGTCCATTGGAGGCACGAAGGCAGCTTGGATTTGGGGAAACACTCAATATTTTTTCTACTTTTTCGTTCCAACGCCGGCGAATTGTAACGGTAGCGATTGAATTAGAAGGTTTTTTTAATACTGTGATGTTGTCGTGTTATTGATGGTATTCAAATAAAATTGTCTTGGATTGTGTTTGTTGGTGGGTTATGATATTGGCTAACTAGCATATAGGTCACCTGTGATTTTAAAAATAAGCACAAAAACCCCTCGTAGTTTTAAAATAGCAAATAAACTCCTTGTGGTTTATTTAACTTTGTACACGCTCCATTTCGGTCAAATTATGTCTACCGGTTAGATAAAAGTCAAAATTCCCGTTTTACCCTTGTAAAACTAACCAGCCAAATACAACTCTGAATCTCGTAAGCTGAAACACTAAACGCACGAGCAGCTCAAATTCTCCATCCCAACGGAGCTATCGAACCCTTTCTGTCGTCCTCAGTTGGAAATAATTGATAGGTTATTCAGCCGTAAGAAGAAGACTTAGATAAAGATGCCATCTCCTCCATATGTGCTGTGGTGCAAAGATCAGTGAGAATGAGGTGAAGTAGGCTAACCCTGAAGCTGATTTCAAGGAGATGTCGAATCTAATGGCTGGGAAGTGGAAAACGGTGACCGCCGAAAAGAAGAAGCACCGTGCAGCACTTACTGCTGAGAACAAGAATGTGTTAGAGATTGCTAAGACTACCTCCGAGGAATGGAAGAACTTGTCTGCAGCCCAGAAATCGCCATACGAAGAGATGGCACATCAGATACACAAAAGAAATGGAAGCGTACAAAAGCAGCTAGCGTCAAGAAAGAAGAGGAAGAAGCCATGAAGCTTCAGAAGCAAGAAGCTCTGCAGCTGCTCAAGAAGAAACAGAAAGCAGACAATCTGATAAAGAAGGCCAAAGTCGAACACCAAAAGCAGAAGAAACCAAAGAAGACCGTCGAAACCCACTTTTAATAATCTCGATACTGATTTCTTCAATTCTTCTTCAATTGCTCTTCATGATTGTTGATTTCTTGTTCAATTGGATTTCTTCATTAACAGTGTGGAAGAAGATGATGACTTTATTCTGGTGGGGATGATTTAGCTATTCAACTCTATTCTGCGTCTGTTTGATTTCTGTTAGTTACTGTATGTTCAAGCTTTTTGGGGCTTTTCATTTGAATTTGCATCGAGAGGAAGAAGATGACTTGTAGGGATATTTTAGTCATTTGTGTTGAAAAATATGATCAATTCTTATTCCAGTCACAATTACGGCGCGTGTGACGCAATCACGGGTAGAATGTGTTGACCGGGGACTACGGTGTTAAGTTTTAAGAAGTATAAGGGGTTTTCGCGCAATTAAAAAATCACAAGGTAATAACGTGCATTTCATTAAAACCACATGGGGCAATGATGGAGTTTACCCTATGATATTAATGCTGGAAGGTGTTTGTTCAAATTTTTTACTATGGTACCACAAGACAGTAACATTTGATACTCCATCTACTCAAAACATGTTTTTTGTAACTGTTCAAGCGTTAAAGCATGTAATTATTTGGTACGACTAAGTAACAAACTTATGTACTGTACAAATACAAATAGATGTGCTACAAACATATATATATATATATATTGATAGACCATTTTAGTATAAGCTCCCTGTAATACCTGAGCGTCAAACGTTTAAATTTAATTAATATAATTCATGCATTTTATTCAAACATACATAAATTACGTGTTTTGCATAATATGTGGATTTTTACTATATGTGACAATTATTGCTTTGCATGTTCTATGCATTCATACGTGGTAAATCTGTTTATTTGGTTGTCATGGTCATTAATTTTGACATCATAGGATAGTAGGAATTACCGTAAGAATATTTTAAGAACCTTTACCCGCCTAGTTGAGTTGGTTTTGATTAGGCTATATTGATCACTAAACGCTGCTAATTTCAAATGTAGTTTTACGTGCACTGAACTTAAAAGAAGTATTTTTAAAGCTTACTCATTTTTCTTAATAAGATATGATAATTTAATTCCATGATACAAAATATATGTATATATATATAATAAAACAAAGAATCAGAAAGACTTTGATGGATGAATAAGAAACAAAATAACATTATGATAAAAGAAAAAAATTAAAATAAAATAAATAAAATAGATCATAAAAATATCTTTAATGAATGAGTGGCCTAACGTGGAGATTCCTTTGCTAATCTTATATATACAATAAAATGTAGTTTGCTCCTGCTTGCGACGCATGTCCATTTTCATTATATTAAACAAATAAAAGATAAAAATGAAAAAACCGCACACTAACAAAGTGGAAAACACTTTATTTTCACATTAAACCATTTAACTTATATTATTATTGTTATACAAGAATGTTATATTAATTACACATATTTTACACCCGTGAAATACACGGGCATAAAACTAATAACAAACAAACAAATGAAATAACAAGTAAAGATTTATACATGCATGTACTATCACAATAAGACACCAAAATGTGTTGGCAAGAAAGATGCTTAGATCTATTAACTATTATACACCCATCACCCTTGTTTCTTAATATATATCAAGTCCATCAAGTGCATCGAAGCATTGTGAGATGCAAAAACAAAAATCAGGAAAAATAATAAAAATAGAGAGGAGGTGAAGAAATAAGAGAATTAATCTTTTGGTCTTGATAAGTTAGGATTATACGCTATTTCTATACCCCGGAAAATTATATTTTCGGCCATTATTTATCCAAATACATGTGGGTATCCTACCTTTACGTACAAACTTTTTATTTGACAGATATCGGAGCGAAAGGAATCAAAGTCGAGCTATAATGCGCATTTGGGCTACAATCATCACAAGAATAGTTTTGTGTGCTTTTAGAGTTATTCAAGCCCATCGGTGGACTGAAGCCCACAAGAGATATGAATTAAGCTTGAAGAATAAGTCCTTTTTCATTCATCAAGATAGGCTACGTGCGACATGGAAGGGAAGAGAAAGTCAAACCAATATACATATGCCAAGTATAGATTCGAATCCCTAGAAAATGTTGGACTTGGTTACTTTGAAGTCGGTGTCTATATTTCTTTATAAAGGGAGCATCGAATCATATAAGGGCAAGCTGAGATCGGCGGTTGAGAAAATAATACGAGGCTTTGACGGCGAAGAATAAAAAGGCAAAGACGGCTGCGAAGGAAATACGGCGTGACCCGAGCACTGTGAAGGGACGAATTCTTTTCTTTAATATTTCGTTTTCGACAATGTTTTCTTTTGATTCTTTGTCGTCTTCGTTTATTAATATGCTAGCGTAATTTCTTTCGTGATTAAGGCCGTGTGAGGCCGAATTATGACTACGTATTAATGCTATTATAGTTTTATTTAATCATATGATTTAAGTTATGTGTTCGTTATTTGAGTTTATTGACGTGTGTGTGATCGGCCACCATGCACACGATTTTTGACCTAGTACATGAGAGCGAAAAGGTGATTAGAAAGGTTAGATCAAAATATCGAACATCACTACGTAAAACCGACCAGAGATGGAATTCGGTTTCGTATGTGTGGTTTTCGAGACCTTAGGCGCTTAGCGCCTAAACTCGGGGAATTTCACGAAGATTAAATGCACGTGTAGGAACTACAGTCATATATGAATATAGTTGATTGGTTCACTATTCATGTAGGGTTGCTAGTTACGTGACTAACAGGTAGCACATATATTAGGAAATTCCACCTTGACTTGATTCATATTGATTAGATAAGTTAGATTGCATGAAGACGTAGGAATAGTTCGTGCCGAGCATGTATCTTAATCACGTCGTCGTCAGCTGCTCTATCCTCATCTATTTTATTTGAGTTTATTTTATTATTTGCGTCTTTTATTTCTTTTATCAAATCATCTTAAGTATAAAAATTCTCTTAGTCTAAATTAGAATTAGGAATATTTTCTTAGAATTAATCGAGCTGTCTTCGTGGATCGATACTCGGACTTCGTCTGTTTTACTACTTGCACGACCTAGTACACTTGCTAGTATTTGAGCGTGTCAAGTTTTTGGCGCCGTTGCCGGGGACAGCGTTATATTAATTCTAGGATTTTATTCTAATTTTAGTCTAGATTTATTATTATTATTTTTATCTTGTCTATTATTATTATTTTTTTTATTCACTTATTTTGATTGTTATTTTCTTTCGCAGGAATAATGGAGATCAAGAACGCGAGGAGGTTCCTCCACGACCCACTTTACTAAGTCGAGCACTTCCGGGACTTTTCGATGACAACGATCCAATTGTCATTCCCTCCAGGCCAAATAATCATTTCGAGATCAAACCTATCACTATACAGATGGTTACGGGTTCAGCACAATTTCAGGGGCTAACAAACGAGGATGCAAATTCGCATATTTTAAAATTCACTCAAATTTGCAAAACTATTAAGTATCTCGTAGTCTCTACAGAAGTGATAAAACTAACATTTTTTCCATTTTCTTTGACAGGTAAAGCTTCTGAATGGTTCTCATCATTGCCACATGCATCTATCACTAGTTGGGAGCAGCTAGTGGAGTGTTTTCTAGGCAATTATCCACTCTCAAGGACGAGCGAAATCAGGGCGGAGCTTGTTAATTTCAAACAAGAAGGTGCGGAGACACTGAGCGACGCATGGAATCGATACAAAAGTCTCCTCAGACAGTGCCCCAATCACAGCATATCGTTGATTGTGCAGATGCAGTCGTTCTTTCTGCGACTTAGCAAACAAAATAAGAGGATTGTGGACGGAGGATGCGGACGAAGTTTCATGGAATTGGGCGACACAGATGCACTCGCAGCCATCGAGAGGATCGTGGCCTACCCGGCGAGATACACTGTGCAAGATTTGGACCGCAGGACGGCAGGCATGCACGAGATTTAGCACTTCGCTAGAGGTCCAATTTGAGGCTATACACCGGAGACTGGACTTGATGCAAGCCAATAACCTCGAGGAAGTGAACCAGATCCAATCGAGGCATAAGAATTTCTATTCGAACACATACGACCCGAGCTGGAGAGGCCATCCTAATTTATCTTATGGCAACTCACACTACTTGAAGCCTCCAGAAATTCAAAGTCAACAAAGCGCGCCACCACCAAAACAAAAGGCCGATTGGGAGATAGCATTTGAGAAATTGACAGACTATCAAGGCAGTCAGGATCGTAAGATGGACGAACGGCTCAACAAGATAGAGGATAGAATGCATAGTTTGGTAACTACAATTGAACATCTAACAAGTTCAATGTCCGAGCGCAAGCCAGGCACACTTCCGAGCGACACTGAAAGAAACCCTCGAGAGTACGTAAATGCCATTGAACTGAGAAGTGGAAAGACGCTGGAATCAACTCAGGAGGCTGAGGAAGTGGAGGACACAAAAGAGACGAAAAACGACGATGATAGCAACCTCACGGTCACGAACACCATGGTTCACGGCCCTGAAAAGGACAAACGGGCCAAAGAAGTCGAGGATGAGTCAGATTCGCTCTTGGAGGAGAAGAAGGTCAACCCACTCCCACCGATAAAAATCTGACCTCGCGGCTTTACGAAAAGGGAAGAATCATGAAGATTTTGATCGTTTCATTAATATATTTAAAAAACTTGAAGTTAATATCCCATTTATTGAGGCTTTGTTGCAGATGCCAAAGTACGCCAAATGCCTGAAGGAGCTACTATTCAAGAGAAACAAGTTAGAAGAATACGGAACGATCGCTCTCACCGAAGAATGTTCAGCCGTATTACAGAAGAAGCTTCCGCCGAAGCTTAAGGATCGAGGGAGTTTCTCTATTCCTTGTTCTATTGGATCTCTTACATTTAATAACGTGTTATGCGATCTTGGTACGAGTATTAATTTGATGCCATTTTCATTATTTAGGAAATTGGGACTTGGCGAGCCGACACCCACATCGACTATCCTTCAGCTCGCCGATATATCAATCACGTATCCACGAGGAAAAATGGAAGACGTATTGGTGAAAGTAGGAGAGCATTACTTCCCGGCTGATTTTATCGTATTGGATATGGAAGAAGATGATAACCTCCCATTGATACTTGGACGTCCGTTCCTAAACACGGCAAGAGCTGTCATTGATGTCGGTAACGGTAAACTTATTTTGCAAGTAGGGGACGAGAAAGTGGAATTCGATGTTTACAAATCTATGGAACGCCCTACTGATGAATCTTGTTCCTTTATTGATATCTTTGACCCTTGTGCTTTTAAGTGTTCTGAGTCTTTTAGGTACAACTTGTCTGGAGAGAATACCAGCAAGCTGAAGGACCGCCAGAACACGAAGGCTGATGCTCGAGTAGATGCGCCGAACGGGAACACAGCTAAATCTAACCATAACCTAGTCTCTTCTATGCTGAACTTGCTGTGGACTAAAGAGAGCAATGGCTCTAAATCTATCAAGAAGGTGGTTTCGCCGAAGAAAAAGAAGAAGCTTCGTCGGAAAGACTGCACAGAGGATGGCAAGTACATATGGCGAAAAAAAGAGAACCCTCGACCCCACACGATGATGCAGACACTGTTACCAGGAAGAGGGGAGCCGAATGTGTACAACGATCGAGATGTTTGGAAAGAAGACTCGATCAACCTCGATCATCCACCAGAATGAGCAGAACGAGAGTCGAGCTAACGACCATAAAAACAGCGCTTCTTGGGAGGCAGCCCAAGTATTATCAATGCATATATATTATATTTAGTCCTATTATTCTAAGTATTATTTATTTTTGTCTAATAAAACTCGCTTTCACGGTGCTCCTAGTCATGTTTGTTTCGCAGGCTCATAACTAGTTTGGGGGTTACCCGTTCGCGATGGTTGCTTGCTTACTGCGAATCAACAAAGTCTTCTACCGATCGACGTAAAATTCAGGGCAGTGTCACTTCTACTCTTTCTTTGCTTTTAATTTACACACTGAGGACAATGTGCTATTTAGTTTGGGGATGGGATGTGATGCATGCTAAATTTAATATGCTTACATATTTAGGTATCGATGTACTTTGGTCTTTTAGTGGATATAACTGATGAAGCTTGCGATTTGAACGTCGTATGTGGAATCTCCTGTCAATGATGAAAATTTTTAAAATTTTACCGTGGCGGGATATGATTCGATGAATTGAGTGAGATAGTTTTACATGTTGCATTGTCGTGATATTAGCATGATTATTTGGCTATATTGACTGCTTTAGGAGAGTATTGCGTATCATGAAGCACAAACCCATTATATATGTGAGTTTTTGATCATCAACCCATCTCTTGTGAATGACTGCTTCAAGATTCATTCCTCAACCCATCTCTTGTGAATGATCATCAATCTCTTGGTAAGTTTTAGATCTAAGCAATTTAAATTATTCATAGTTAATGAAGACGTAAGGAATTTTCGTAACCCATTGCTTTCGGGAAAATAACCGAGTGTGTTATTGTTATATCTTGTACATCTTAATTAGGTAAAAGCAATACAACTGATTAGAGTAATCTTGGAACATCACAGTTACTTAGAGAAGACGGAATCGGGTGCGATAATCCACTCTATTATTATCGAAGTTGGGTGCTTAGGAAACGTGAGGATAGGGAAGTTCGAGTCTATATATCTTCAAGCGACGACATACGAAAATCGAGTTTGAATTTCTGGAGTCACAAGTGAAAATCCAACTACGACGCATGATCATAGTATTTTGTATTATACGTGAATTATGTGTTTTGATAATATGACGAGATGCATTTTTTGTATATCATTTGTTGGCATCTAGCATATGCATGCATATTTAGCGAGTAAAGTCATGTATTGATAATCAGTCTAAGAGCGATGTGTATCTGCCAATTATTGGCGTAAGTTGTTATGGGCTGTGTTATTGGAGGCAGGAGGAGCGACCTAGGGAAATCTAGCGTAGGCCACCCAGTGTAGAGCAACTGTCCGACAGGAGGAGCGACCTGCTAGGGGCGACCTAGGTAAAGCTAGCGTAAGCCACCCAGCGTGTAGCAAATGTCATTGTTATTGAAGCAGGAGGAGCGACCTGGACATGAGCGACCTAGGGGAATACTAGCGTATGCCACCCAGTGTGTAGCAAATGTGTTATGATTTTATGGAGCTCTTTATGGCGCATAGTAGTTTAGCTACGGGCCCGAGAAAGTATGAGGGAAATATTGAGTTGTCGAGTCACATATAATATACGTATTCACTAGGACTTTCATATTCATTCAGCATGCATGATTTTCGTTTACTGAGCTTCTAGCTCATATAGTTCATGTGTTGTGAGCATGATGCGTGACTAACGTAAACGGCAAGGCTGGCCGTTTGAGCTTCCACATGCTTTTGAGGAGAACTGTACATGGATGACGACCTGTGTGGTGGCCTAGGTCTATTGCTGCATTTCGTTGTGTGATATTTAAAATTTGTGGTTGTGAGTTTTTATTAATATTTCAAGTCGAGTCGTTTACGTATTCCATTGGTGTTGAATTAATTTGGGTTGTGTTTTGTGATATTGTGAAAATTCATTGTGACAGTTTGCTTTGAATGTCTGGAAGATATTTTCTGGTTTTAAAATATTCGTGTTTTTTTTATGATTCTTTTAAATAGTCTTTGGGATGCTTACACGGGTTTTAAATGAGTCACGCAAATTTAATTTTTTTAAAAATGAGTTCATGAGTTTGGGCGGCCGTTACACTTCCATGCCTTATTGCACAATAATCTACGTGTTTTCGATAATGCACACATGATACAACAAGATTCTACAAGTAGCTACGCACAATACTACACTGGAATATGTTTTGGTACTACAATATCTACATATTGGTACTATAATTTAGGGTACCAGTTTTTATAATTATGTCGTTTAGGGTAGTTAATTGCATGATATCTATCATTTGGTATCAATATTGGTTAGTTGACATTTAGAATGAAGGTTATTACATTGGAACACCAACTTTTTTTCTACTTATATGATACTAGAACAATATCTTACGATACCGTATTTTGGAAGCTCTCAGGTCTTATTTGCTCAAGAATCTACGTGTTTTCGATAATTAAACACATGGTACGACAAAGATGCTACTACTAACCTACGATGGATACTACACTAGCATATGTTATGGTACTACAAACATCTATATATTGGTACTACAAAGATCTAAATATTGATACTACAAATTAGCGTATGCGGTTTTCGACGACGTTTTAATTATTTTTTCATCCATGACGACGTTAACATATTTATGTACTAAATTGATCTTTTGCTATCAATATTGGTGGGGTTAACATTTAGAACTGAGGATTATTACATTGAAACACCAACTTTCTTTCTACTTATATGATGTAGTAACATCTTACTGCGCAATCAAGATTTTTTATCTACTGAAAGTTAGTGTTTATGTTTTATGTTACCATGTGTCTAATTTTTATTATATACCGTATTTTGGAAGCTGTGAGGCCTTATTTGCTCAAGAATCTACGTGTTTTCGACAATTATACACATGGTACGACAAAGCTACTACTGGTAACCTACGAAGGGTACTACACTAGCATATGACATGGTACTATGAGCATCTACATATTGGTACTACAAATATCTATATACTGGTATTACAAGTTAGGATAAGCATTTTTCGTTGCCGTTCGAATTATTTTATGGTCTGTGACTACGTTATCATAGTTATATGAACTATATTGATCATTCGGTATTATTGGTGGGTTAACATTCAGAATTGAGGATTATTACGAACACCAACTTTTTTCTACTTATACGATACTAGTAAAAACATCTTACTTCATAGTCAAGATTTCTGATCTATCGGAAGTTAGTGTGTATGTTTTATGTTACCATGTGTTTCATTTTTACTATGTACCGAATTTGGGAAGTTCTCAGACCTTATGTGCACAAGAATTTACGTGTTTTCAATAATAAAAGACGTGGTACGAAAAAGATTTTACAAGTAACCTACGCATGGTACAACACTAACATAGCATATGCTACTATGGACATCTATATATTGATACTACAAATATCCATATACCGGTGCTACAAGTTAGGGTAAGCGTTTTTCGACGCTTGTTCGAATTATTTTTTGGTCCATGACTACGTTACCATAATTATATGTGCTATATCTATCATTGGATACCAATATTGGTGGGTTAATATTTAGAATTAAGGATTATTACATTGAAACACCAACTTTCTTTCTACTTATATGATAATAGTAACCACATTTTACTTCATAGTCAAGATTTTGATCTATTTGAAGTTAGTGTTTTATGTTTATGTAACCAAGTGTTAATTTTATTATGTAGCATATTTGGAAGTTCTCGAGCCTTATTTACACAAGAATCTACGTGTTTTCGATAATTAAAAATGTGGTACGAAAAAGATAATACAAATAACATACGCATGGTACCACACTAGCATATGTTATGTACTACGAACATGAATATATTGGTACCACAATATATATATATATTTATATATATATATAATATATATACTGGTGTTACAAGTCTAAAATCTTACAAACAGATAATATCATTCAAACAAGTGGATGATACAACTAAGGGGATCTCTAGGTATTGTGGCAGTCATGGAGCCATGATATACTTCGACTTCAACATCATCAAGATACCTCCCACGAGCTGTAGGTACGACGATGTATCTATCCATAGACATTGCAGCATGTACGCCGCAATCCACGCCCTCTGAATTCTGCTCTCTCGTGTACTCAAATAATGAATTTAGAGCACCATTTAATGCAGTACCAGAAACATAGACATGCAGTAGCAATTCAATGAATATATGGTATCAAGACATCAAACAATTAAATGATGTTTGCAGTACCACTAACCAGACATAAATGACACCAATATACATAATATACCCAAACACAGACACTAATGGCAACATGGAAACTTATGTACCCAGAAACAACCCAGTCGCGTACCAAGACAGTCACAAATGCATTATCTTTATGAGGTTTCATCGAAAGCGTATAGAAGCTAAAAAATCCTAATTTGAAAGATATCAAAACCACAAATTGAAAAACAAAAATAAAACCCTAATTTTAGACCTAAACCCAAAGTCGAGCACTGAGAGAATTAATAAACATAGCCCGACATGGAATCCTTGAAATGCACCTATCGAAGTCCTAAGCTCTACATTAACCCAAAATGCCAAAAATATAACTTCAAGATTTGGACGAGTATGATAAACGTCTACTAATACGTTTATTGTACTAGTTATTTGGGTCATAATAGAGTATTCTTCATTGTTTCAAGCATTTATATGCTCTATTTACACCTCTTTGCACTTTTAGGACCTTAGGACGGCTACCGGGCAAAAATGAGCGAAAAAGGAGCGAAAACGAGGCAAAACGGATCAAGTATGGAGACGCCAGTGAAACGTCACTGCCGTGACACCCTATGCACGAGGCCGTGACAAATGTGCGAAATCGAGGTTTCATATAGTCACGGCCGTGACACCTTGTGTTCCTGGCCGTGACGCTAAGTAGCAGCAGCATCAAAAAATTAATATATCCCAATCCAGACCTCGGATTGAGAATCCACTTTGTTCATAATCAAGATTGGCAAGTCTTCTATCTATGGTTAAAATTTCAGGTCATTCGGACATCGTTTACCCCTCCATCTGAGAGAGATACGAAACTGCCGCAAACCTGCCGAAAGTGTCACGATCGTGAATGTGTTGTCCTAGGCCGTGAAGCACGGCAGTGAGCTCATTTTGTACCCCGACAGTGTCACGGCCATGAAGGCCGATGTCCCAGGCCGTGAAGGTGTCGAATTTCACTATAAAAGCCCAATTTCGATTCAAAAAGAGGGGAAATCCTTTCAGAACTCAACCCTAATATATCAGAGACGAAAGAGAGCCGTCAAGAACAGAGAAACACCCCCTAAAGCGCAAGAGACGGATTAACAATGCTTTCACGCCGAATTGAACAAGGAAAGAGAATCTTCCGCCCCCCACCCCCCCCCCCCCCCCCCCCCGATAAATCAGAATGGAATATTATGAGTCCTCTGCCCTTGTTCTCTATTTCTTCCGTTGCTTTTCCGTTGATTATGAGTAGCTAAATTTTCTCTGTGTTTGGGAGTAGATGAACGCTAGGTTGAGTCGTGCTTAAGACATATATTTATCGTGACTCGTGTATCCTGACTATTTATATATCTAAGAAAGTGTTTCTTCGCTTTAATATGTCTATGGTTAAAGTGAATATGTGGAAAATCGTTTTGGGCGACAGCTAAACAACGATTAGGCCGTTCGTAGATGATAGGACTCGAGTATAGGGCAAGAGCAAATACTCGATCCTCGCCGTTAGTAATTATCAAATCTCAGATCCCCGCGAGCATCTAGGGCGATAGCAGCGATATTTTAGTGTCTTAGACGATAGTACCTAGCGGGATTCGAATCCCGAGCACATTATTCTTATCTGAAAACACTCTTATCAGTTTTAGTCGTGGTCCCTTACTCTCTCATTGCTTTAGGATTGGTTTGCTAGGTTAGTTCGCAGTATAAACAATTTGCGCACTTATTTATGTTAGATATCGAGTCGATAGGTTATTACTAGTAATCAAGTTTATTCATCGTGTTCGATACTTGTTTACTCACCTTACTACACTACAAATGATACGTCCATTGCATATCGCACGTCGGTAATAGTAACTACGTATTCGTTTTATTTATCACTTGTCGCACTTGCACTTTAAATTAGTAAACCGCGTGTCGATCAGAGTACTCCACGATCTTCAACGAAAAGAAATGCCTCGATCCTACGAATTTTCGAAAAGCTGTTTCAAGATCACTAGGTGGTTACCCAAGGTATTTGATCCAACATAAGAATAGAAATCAAATTTTCCTTAAGAACTGTAGAAAATTTTCAGATTCGTAGCAGCCAAAATCGTAAAGTTATCCGATCAAGATGTTTTCAGTGGCTACGAACAGCTTTCAACAGCTACCAATTTCGAATAATTCGGAGCAGTATTAATGGGTTAAAACTAAGAATTACAGCAGTTGCACCAGTAGGTTTTTCCAGAAACAGCAAATAGAAATTCCAGTTTCTAATATCAGCTTAAAAAATTCATAGTAAATCGCAGGAACATCAAATCGAGCCGATTCAAGAGGCTATGAATGACATGTTTCGGAACAATCGGAGCAAATAACTGGGTATTCGCTAAAAACAGTTGCACAACCCTGAGATAACTATTTCGAAGAAATGGACTTGCTTAACGAATTCGATCGAGATTTTACAACATACCTTGTACTGACACAACTTTAATAAAAGAATAAGCCATGCAATAACAGCTTGGAAGATTTTTCATCTGCTCACTTTCTCATTTTCTATCATAAGCAACGAGTGGAGGAAAAAATGAAAAAAATTAAAAGTTAGTGAGAGAAGGAGGGTGTTGAACATAGTCAATTGATTTTTTTTGGTAATATTTATGTTTTGCAAGACTAAAATTGTCCATTAGGTAGGTACTTGATTTAAATATTTGGAGTTTGACGATAAATAAATGGAAATAGGGAGTTCGTTGATAGATAGTTGGTGGGAGGGATTATGCATATGGATAGATTTGTCTTTCATTTTACAGCATAAAAGCTGTTAAAAATTTTCAACCTTTTCATTTTTAACAATTTTTTTTATTACAAAAAAAGTTACCGATAACTTTTCTTTGTCCACCAACGTCCTTGTAACTACTACCGCTACTATTAATCAATAGTGAAGGTGAGAACACACTTGGTATCTGTTATATTATAAGAAGCAATAATACTTCCCATTATTTTGCTTGTCTATGGAGGATAAAAAATATCCCATCTTGACAACAAGGTTCACGATGCTAACCACTGTGCTACTTGCAATATTGATAGATTTAATATTAGTAATCTATATATTTATCGTTAATGAATATAATACATATACAGTCCTAAGAGCATCTCCAACAGGTACTTCAATTTTGTGTAAAACACAAAAATAAAGTACGTCTTTACTCCAATGGGACTTAATATCTAACACTAATATTGTGTTGACAAAAATTGTATTGTACTTTCTATTTATTATAATTTATTTAATAAAAATATTTTAATTATATTTAAATATTGATATTCTTATAATAATAAAAGTTATAATTTAGTTAATTTTAAATATTAATTATTATAATTTATTTACTTTTTAATTTTTGTAATATAAAGTTTAATATAGGAATTTGATTTTCAGAGTAGAAAATAGAGTTAATGGGTTGGAGTGAAAATTAGTGTAGAAAATAGAGTTTATGAGTTGGAGTAAAAGCACTGTAGCAGCTGTAATATTGTGCAGAATTAACTGTATTTTCATGCTGCGGGTTGGAGATGCTCTAAGACTTCGAAACTTTTAGCGGGGGCCGCCCCCAGGCCACAACGTAGATCCGCCCTCGCATGAAGCTGAATTAAACTCTTAAACAAGTGTGTCAGATGAGAGGGATTGCGTCATAAACCCAAAAGGTTAATTTTCTCTAGCCAAATGGGTGTCGTCTATCACATTAAACAAAACATAAACCGATTACGAAGTGCAGCAGATTTATGTTCTTTTTTTCGAAACGATAGCTTGCATTAATAACAAAAGATACAGGGCTAAATAGCCCAAGGGGTCTCACCGTTACATCATCCACCGGGAGAACAAAGGCTCACAATAGGGCAACACACAACCCACAAGGGGGAACAACACTCCCAAAAAGGGAGAAAAAAGTCCACAAGGGACACAAAATCGACAGAAAACAAAACTCATTATCTAAAAACCCAAGATCTAAAGAACCTATAATAGAAAAAGCTATTAAACTAAATCTACGATACTCTTCACTTTCTTTGGCAGTCGACTTCTGGGTTTTGTGTTCATCGGACTGAGGGCTCCACAAGGGAGAAAAAGCTCCTGACCCGACGATCAGGAGAGACGAGGTCCGCGGACAGAAGTGGGCGGCGGCGGGCTGGCGGCAGAGTTGGCGGCCGGCGAAAGACAGGTGCGGGGCGGAGGCTGACAAGGCGGGTGCGGGGCAAGGGACGGCCGGCGTAGGGCGGACTGTTGTTAAAAAAAAAACGAGCTCCACGGGAGAAGAAGGCCGTAGAGAGAGAGAGAGAGAGGAGAGTAGAAGGAATAGACTTATGTTCACATCCACTAAAATATGCAGTAGCTCTTATCGAAATACATAAACTTCGAATCCCTCCAATAGAAGAAATAAGCCGTAGTAAATCAATCATTTACCCCCTTGCCTTATCATAATAAGCAACCAACCTCTTGACTAAAAGGTATTTCAATTTGATTGTGGATCATGCCGAGTTAGCCACCAAGTAAAATAACAATAATCATAATTTTAACAGTAGTTGGTAGTAAAATGAGTGACTCATAAAAAAACTATGTTTCCAAAAACTATCTGAGATCTCACTCATCGATCAATTAATCATCATCCTCTGATTCCGAACTCGACGAAATCTGCTGCTTCTTCTTCTTCCCCTTCACAGCTTTCTTGCTCTTCTTATTCCTCAGCTTCTCATCTTCATCGTCATCATCACTATACTCACTCTCAATCTCCTCCTCTTCAATCTGCTCCTCCTCTGCTTCTTCTTCCTCCAATTTCTCCTCCTCCTCTTCATAGCCATCTTTTACAACCTCACCGCCACCGCCACCTCTCTTCCCCGTCCTCGTCCTCTTCCCAACCTTCACCTTCAAACTCGACTTCTCATCGCAACCAATCCAAGAATCGCACAGCAAATAACACGTCAAGCTAAAGCTCCCTTCACCACTCGCCAAGAACTTCCCCATCGCAAGGCGGGCCCCACTCCTAACCCTCTCCGCAGCCTCCCTAACAGCAGCGCTCGTCTCTCCCGGGGTTTTCCCGAGCGCCTCCATCCTCTCCTCGACGGCGCTCGAGGCAATCCCGAGGGCAGACGCCTCGTCCGCGAAGCTCAGCTTCTGAGAGAACCAAACGCTGTTGGTATTCGAGTCGGCGAGGATTAGCCAGAAGCTCTCTTCCTTGGGGAATGGGTAGCGAGGGGCGTGTGGGAGGGCGGTTGTTAGCCCGTTGGAGCGTCTTAGGGAGACCCACGCTTGGAAGGTGACGACGTCTCCTTCTTGTATGGAGTCTTCTCCTTCCGTTTCGCATTTGGGGTCTTCGAGCTTTAGGGACGGGATTAGTTGGAGGACTTGTTCGACGTCTTGAATCTGTGGAGGGGAGAGCTCGGCAACTTGTGCGAGGAGTTCGGAGCGGTCGGGGACGGGCATCTCTTTGAACTCTTGAAATGTACGTATTTTCTGCAGAAGAGTATTGTTGTAAATAAGGCCGAAGAAGCACAGATATGTCCATTAGGTGAAAATCAAGGGTCACCTTTCGGGTTATTTTCTTGATTGTATCGTCGCTGATATGTGGAAGCTGTAAGAAAGGAGCGGTTGACTCGGTTTTCCTAGCACTAAGAGGCACTGCCTGCATTATTCACGAGGATGAATGTAATTGGTTTAATGGTATATAGAGATAGATTTCCTTAAAGGATGGACCGTGCAACAGATAAAGTGAATATCGAAAAATTGCAGAGGTGAGCTAACCTGAACAATACATTGTGAAAGTTCAATAACCCCTAGCGCAGGCCTAAGCCATCCATGGCCCTTCGACGTCCGTGGAACGATAGACATCTGTAGCACAAAAGGCAAATAAAATCATAGGTTGGAACAGAAAAACATCGCATGTGGTTGAGATCATTTTCTATATCAATGTTACAAATAACCTTTATTAGCTCTTCAAGAAGACAAGGTGCAAATTGCAGGACCTGCTTGAGGTCCTTTTCAAGATCAGGGGTCAAAGAAGATGTTTCACGAGTCAAGTGTGCTTGAATCAGCAATTCCGTCTGAGAAGACGAAGGTAAGAACATTACTCAAAAACAAAGTAACAGACATATTAAAGATTTCTTTTCAAGGTTTCTCCAACGTCTTCACCTTGACAAGCACTGGATGTTGCTTCCAGAACTTAGCTTGTTCTTTCTTTATATTTTTCAAGTCCATGTTCAGCTCACTTCTGACAGTCGTAAAGAGCTTGTGAAGAGGCTCGTCATCGGATCTACGGACTGGAATCTCAAAAAATTCAGCAGCTCTAACGAAAACTTCCATGACTTTGCTGTAAAATTTCAATTGTTAAATGATTGGATGCAGTCATTTGAACAATATCGAGTATTTAACAGACAAAGATGCTAAGTATGAAGGAGGGCACAACACACCAGTTTCTTCCACACAAGACACAAAGCAACAAAGAATGCATGACTACATATATACAGTTACATACCTAGGAGCCAATGAAGGCTTCATCAAGTGAAAATATGCAGCTAACGTGTCGTTCTTAATGTTGTTTCCCGAATACTTTGAAGCTTTTGAAAGATAAATTGCAGCAGCTACCAAAGGAAACAATATACAGCCTCCAACTATACCCAATAACAGCAGTCCACCCGACGATCCATGATCAAGCAGAAACTGAGGCAAAGCAATTCCCATTTGAAATCCCTGACATCATAGTATCATCGGTGTTTAGGTTCTGGGAACTGTCTAAATTATTGATTAACGTCGAAATTCAGAGTTTTGTGCAAGGTATATTACCTGCCTACCATCGGGATGGCCATATTTTTCATAATTCTCACGGGATATAGGATCTGTCAAGGCCTGGTAGGCCTTGGATATATACTCGACAAAATATTTATTAGCAGCTGAAATGTGAAAAACAGTTAGTTTAGACAAAAACGTTATATTGACAATCATTATAAAAATAGCAACGGAAAAACCATAATATTAAAAACCTGGGTCAGGATTCTTATCAGGATGATACTGGATCGAGAGTCTTCTATATGCCTTCTTAATACTGGACTCCGATGCACCAGGTTCTAAGCCAAGAATACTAAATGGCTCAAAAGCTTGAATCTGGTTCGAAACAAATAGGAGGAAAATATTATGACAAAATGAACACTGGAAATACAAGATACAAAATCGAACATTACAAAGAAAAGAGATTAGTTGATGGAGTACCTCACGGCTCATGTTTTTTACATAAAAAACAAGAAATCCCATGATGACCCATAACAGCACCAGAGTGAAGTTACCACACGTTGTGACATTTCCTATCTGGATAATTTATCAGCATACACACATGAATATAGTAAACATACTAGCAGTAACTAAAACATTTAACTTGCCCAATCAATTGCCACTTACTCGACTGAGAACCGATTTATGATATTTTCCAGACCGAGCACAGTCAGAACAACCACAATGGTTACTCTTTGTTTTCTTTGAAGCAGCACGGAATAACTTTAGAATCGTATAAGGAACTAAAGGCATCGCGATCATAGATAGGATAAAGATAGGAAACAATGCAGTATTCTCAGCTGAATCAGCCATGGTTATAGCTATCCCTTTTGCTCCTGTAAACAAAACTTGGAATCTGCAAAATAATTATTATTAGATGGGGATTGAAATAACGCAGCCTGAAGCCAACGTAAGATCAAACACGACAATTTTGTGACTTTTCATCCCACGTAAAAATGAAGAAAAACAGAAGTAAGGCATAATTGATAAATAGACTTGAGAAAGAAAAATCCAGTAACCCTGTTACTTGGAAATTAAGCATATAATTCCAAATTTAAGCTAATACTCTCAAAAAGGAAATCTATAATCCTCTGTAAAAACCCACAGATCAGAAGAAAACGAAACCCGAAATCAAATGAAGATCTAAGATCCACATGAAAGTTAATGGCGAAATCAACACAATTCGTATAGGGCAAAACGGTTTAAAAGTTACGACATAAACGCATTAGATACCTTCAATTAAACTATTCAAAGATCTGAATTAGCCACCAGCAGATAGAAACTGGTGGCAGTCGATGGCGCCAAGGCTGAGAGTTCGTTCTGATTGAAATTTCTCGAGTGTCGTCGTCACTCGTCAGCAGCTGAGAACGAGGCAAATTGTACAAATTGGACACAAACCCCTAATCTTGTAGTCATATTTATTGCTAATCCCTCATTTTCCAAGGTAGGGAGGAATGGTCCAAATTTCTACTACGTCATTAAAAGGCCCAACATATTATCTTGGCTAACGAATTTTTGTTATAAAGAATGTATTATAATCGATTTATTATATTAAATTTTGGATAAAGGTTGTGAAAAAATTTGATTTTGATTAATTCTATGTAGGCCCTTGGCAATTTGCTAAACTTTTTCTTTAATATTGAGATTTCTTGTCCCATGAGGTCCATCGCATTATCTCCTATTATTTCTTCAATAATAAAGTCATCCGGATTTTCCGGATCTTGTCCTTCACCAGCAAGGCAAAACTCTTCATCATCTTCATTTTTTGAAGATGTTCCCATCGAAATATCTCCAATATCCATACCGAAATTTTTTGCAATGTCTTTCTTCATTTCTTCGAAGTAGACATCAATGATTTCATTGGGCTTCATTTTACCCTTCTGTAAATTAATCCTTTGAGAAATCATCTCAAAAGGACTAGGAGCTTCTCTTTGCTCACGATTATTAGTCGCATTTTTATAAAGAGAAATTTTCTCTTCGATCTTATCGATCGTCTGCTGGCTTTCATATTCACCAGTGGCTGTTTTTCTTATCATTTTTTTCCAAAACTTTATATAAAAGTTTCTTTTAAGACATGGAATTTTTTGCTGGGTATAACCCACTTCAGGAGTCCATCTCCATATCCATGGAATACTAAATTCAGTATAAAAATGTAAGGAAGCCACTCCTTCAATACATTCTTTTTTATGTTCCGTTTCTATAAGAATCGGAGAAACTTTGACCAATTCTTGATATAATCCAAAAAAGGGTTCCTTAAGAATTTCAATTGTAGCTCCATAAGAAAGCCACCATTGATAAAAACCAATTTGGAATATCGGACTTATATACATCCGCACAGATTTTTATCCACCAAGAATGTTTTTTATTTTCATTCTGGTATAAAAATACTTTATAAAAGGCATCGATGTAATCGTAATAATTAAATTTAATAAGAGTTTTTAACTCTGGATGAAAATATTCTCTATCTTTCAACGGGTGTATAGCCCATTTTTCAGGCGAAATAATTTTACTAAAGGTATAACCCTTTTTCAAAGCATACGGGGTATTTCCCGCATTGAAGTGATCAAAGTCACATGTTCCCGTGGACTTTAGAATATTTTCATAAGTGTCACGGTTTTTATAAAAAGTAGCAGCATATGATGCTCTGTCTAAATACCTTGACATTAAAGTCCAAGGTTCATCAGACCATTTTAAGTCTTTAAATTCGATTAATATAATTACCTCATTATGAGAAATTTTCTCATAGTCAACCTCATCTTCTTCTTTCGCAATTATTTTTGCGTAAGATGTTCCTTCAGCAGACTTTGCTTTCTGCTTTTTATATTCAAGGAATTCTCTAAATTCTTCGCTGCTCAAGGTATTACTTGAGGATAGGTTTTCTTTAACCAGCTTCTTAAAATTCTTCGCTGCTCAAGGTATTACTTGAGCAATAACATTTTTGCCACCTCTTCCACCTCTATTAGAGGGGAAATATCTCCCATATTGGGACATATCTGCAAAATTCATGAAAGATACTCACGAGTAAGATAATCAGGAAGACTATTATCACTTCCATTTTTATAAATAATTTCAAAATCGAATGGGGCTAAATGAGCCTGCCATCTCGCAAACATTTGTTTGGAGACATCATGTTTGAAATCTTTCTGAAACATGAATTTCGCAGCTTGACAATCAGTTTTTATTAAAAACTTTTGATTATATAAATCATCCTGAAATTTAAGAACACATTTAACTATAGCGAGGACTTCTCTAGCTATAGTAGCATAATTTTTCTGAGCATTATTCCATTTCCCCGAATGGAATCTAACTAAATATTCTTTTTTATCTTCTGGAGAAACTTGTTTTAAGATTCCTCTGAAGCCTAAATCAGAAGCATCAGTTTCAATAATTTTTGGCCAATTAGGATTAGCAAGCATTAAACAAGGTAAATGAGTAACCTTATTCTTAATTTTCTTAATTGCTTCAGTGTGACTATTTGTCTACTGACATGGAATCTTTTTTAATCTATCATATAAAATAGATGTATCAATTGCAAGATTTTCATAATAAGGAGAAATATAATTAAGACTCCCTAAAAATCTTTGAAGCTGAGTTTTATCAATAATTTGATCTGGAAATTTTGACGCAAACTCAATACTTCTATTAATTGGGTTAACATTACCCTTTTCAATAGTATGACCCAAAAATCTAACTTTAGTTTGAAATAAAACCATTTTTGGGCTGGATATAACTAAACCATTTTGAATAACAATTTTCTTGAAGATATCAAGATGTTTAAAATGAGTTTCAATATCTTTGGAAAAAATTAAAATATCATCAATATATACGATGATAAAATTACTATAAGGAATAAAAATAGCATTCATAATATTTTGAAATTCAGAAGGAGCATTTTTTAAACCAAAGGGCATAACATTCCACTCAAATTGTCCAATTGAGACAGTAAAAGCAGTTTTATACCGATCTTCTTCGGCTATTTGAATTTGCCAAAAACCTGATTTTAAATCAAATTTTGAAAATATAATGGCATTAAATAAACGATCTAAAAGATCTTTTTTATTAGGAATAGGATACCTAATCCATTTTAAAACTTTACTTAAAGGCTTATAATTAATAACTAACCTTGGTGCTCCCCTTTCCTTTTCTGCATGGTTATTAACATAAAAGGCAGTACACGACCAAGGAAATTTTGAAGGTTTTATTAAACCTTTCTGTAAAAGAGAAGTTATTTCTTTTTTACATAATTCTAAAAGTTCAGAATTCATCTGACAAGGACGAGCTTTAGTGGGTGTTATCCCCGTATTTTATCGGTCAAATATTCGAGTTTGACTGAAATAGGGCGGGAATATCTCCCGCGGAAAAGATCTCCCGAGACGAAGCCCGAAGAAATACCGGCCAAGGAGTTGAAGTCGCGCTCGGGATGAAGGCTGCTCGAGACCTTCGTTCGTGACCAAACAATAAAAGGCGACCCAAAATAACTAACCATCATGGCCCTCAACGTGGGCAACTCACCATCATGGGTGGTTAGCAAACCCACTAATTCCCAACGTGGGATCCCTTAACTATATTACATATATACATACATGTATATATGAGAAAAGGGGAGGGTACGTACGAGGGGGGATGACTCTACTATATCACTCTCATTCTATTGCTAACTCGATCATCGCATGCGACTTCTCTCTCGCTGAATAAAACACTCGACAAGTACAAGACTACACATGGAGGATTCATAGTCGCATATCTCATAGCCGAACTGTCTGAACAGTTTACACTCTCTTTAATTATTAATCTATCTATTTTCTTTTACGCTTTAACGCCGACGAATAATTATCTGACTTGAGCGTCGGAGGGGCGTCGCCGAAACGGCGCCCTTAGCTCGTCTTTTTCGTGGTATTTCAGGGATCCGTCGAAGACGAAGACGGCGGACTCGAAGCGGCGACGGACCGATAGCTTCCAGCGCACTATTGATGCTAGGGTCGATTTTTCGGTCCGCATCAATTGGCGCCGTCTGTGGGAATCAGATAAATAAATACAGTGCACTTGGAAGAAAATCGAGAAATCTGAAGCTATTTTGGGTTCGTCACCATCTACACCGTTAGCCCATTGCGAACTCGACATCAGCAATACCGCGCTCGCATAACCCAGCGTGCGGACGATGCTTAAGTCGGTATCGGCAGCCCCGAGCACGACGGCGAACAATGCCCTGTCGAGGCCTGATTCACCATCTTCCACCCCGAACGAAACATCGCTGACCATCAATGGTTAACTCATCGGAATCTGCTGAAGCAGACCCTGCAACCATCTTAAGCCTTGTTCGCAGCTCACGCACTACTGATGATCAGCCAAGGACCACCATTCGGCTCACTGGAACATCCTCTGCTCTCGAGGACACTACTGACGCCTCTTGAGATTCTGCACCCACTGTAATTGGCGGAGGATCTCGTGTCGACGACCACCACAGTCAAGCGAGGACAGCTCGTTCGCTCTCCGTCTCTATAGCACCATCGCCGGAGCCAAGCACATCAATAGATTCAGCGGAATACCCTCTACTGGAGAGGACGTAAATCGCGGCCTTGAATCGCCTATGCACATCGCTTTTCGGAGACCAAATCGTGGGCGACTCAATTTGAAGGTGTGAGATGGACGATCGAGTCAATATTCTCCCCTGAGTTGTAATCGCCGAAGACTATGGGACGAAACCGCCACGGGATCGGTCCCCCAAGGACTGATGACGACCACCTCGGCTGCCCTTCGGCCACCAGTGGCAGATCCGTTGATCTCTGGTTGGACTTGGTTGTAAGTTTTCCTGTGTTTCGAGGTCTATTAGAAATTGCGTAAACTAGTGGGTCGATTCTGTTAATTTACTTGGGAGCATATATTGTGATATATGAAGATATGGGGTTAGTGTGTAAATTATAAAACTATGGGAGCTGTTACAGTAATTTCCTTAGGATTAAATTTATAAATATGGACCCTCCGTTTGGAAACTGCATGGGCTAGTGGGAAATTATTTATGGGGAATTTTCGGATCAGGCCCTAGTAAGTAAGTTTATAAAGCATTCAGGCCCTGTCAGAGATACTATTAGTTTTAAGGACCAACTATTCGTAAATGGCAGAGTTTAGGACTAAAAGTAGGAATTGACGAAAATACCCTTTCTAATATACTGTAATACTAGTTATTTTCTGGCGACTTTCTGTTATCATGTTAGATTACATTGTTATTAGCGTCTAGTGAACTGTTATTTTCTATCCCGTATCTGTTACTACGATACAGAAAATTGTTACCAATAGAGAATATTTATTTTATGAATGCCGTTTTCACAGTGAATCAAGCTCCGAAATTTCGAATGCCCATTAACTAACCAATTTCGGCGTGTAAGATAGGCTGTATTGTGGTATTGACGAAGCAAGATGGAAGATTTATAATAATTTTTATCTTTCAATTTAGGGTTCTAATATGCGAAAATAAGATGAAATCAAAGAAATTTTTGGCACCGATTACATCTTGTACGTACAAATTCGAAGTACCCATAGTATGGGCACCTCGGTGCGGCTCATTATTTGCTCTTTCGTTCGACCTTCATCTTTCAATTTCGCGAAAATACGAACGACCCCAATAATTGGGTATATTTTTATTGTGTCCAAATTGTTACTCGAAGTGCCAAATCTGTTACCTTTTACGCCAAAATCGTTACTAGATCTGTCAATACCGTTATTAAACTAAACTTAATTGTTACCATGTGTAGTGTTCTAATTTGCGAAAATAAGATGAAATCAAAGCCGTTTTTGGTAACGATTACATCTAATATGTATAAATTCGAAGTACCCATAGATTGGGAAGGTCGGAGCAGCACATTATTTGGTCGTTCGTCCGACGTTCATCTTTTAATTTCGCAAAAATACGATCGACCCTAATAATTTGGGTAATTTTTTTACTGTCATCAAAGCTGTTACTCAGTCTACGAAACTCGTTACTATGCCTGCCAAACCCGTTATTTAACTGTAATTAATTGTTATCATGTTTAGGGTTCTAATTTGCGAAAATATAATGAGATCAAAACCGTTTTTGGCAACGATTACATCTAATATGTATATAGTCGAAGTACCCATAGTATGGGCAGCTCGGTGCGGCATGTTTTTTGCTCTTTCGTCCGGCGTTCATCTTTTAATTTCGCGAAAATACGATCGACCCTATAAAATTGGGTGTATTTTTTTTCGTTTTGGCCGTTTGTAAAATTCTCAGGATCTGTTACTAATATATGCATTTCTGTAACTATGTTGCCTAAATTTGTTACTAAATTGTCGGTGAAATTTCGAGCGGGAAACAAGAATGAGATGAATTTTGGGCGGGAGTCTAAATTTTATCAAGCATAGATTATCTGTCACCCAATATGTGTAAAACTGTTACTAGTTATATGTTTATATGTTACAAGAACTATTATAGTTTGTGAATTAGGGTTTGTGATTAAAATCATAACCTAAACTAATATATTTTTATCTAAAACTTCTTAAATTGATATATTTTAGTGAATGTAGCGTATTTACAATATAAAATTTGAAAATCATAAAGTAAACTAATCACATATTAAATTGTTATTTTGACTATATATTCTGTTACTCGTGTTGTGTTTCCTTGTTACCTACATATCAATTTCTGTTATCTTTTCCTCTTCAAATTGTTGCTGATCACTGATAAACTGTTACTGCATGAAATCAGTAAACAACATACGGTTTGTGATTTAGATTAATTGAAGATGTCATTAACTTTGTTGAATCACTTAAGTTAGGTCGACCATTTGGATTGTAATAAACAACTAATAGTTCAGATCCACAACGTTTTGTGTAAGTAGAATCAATTTGGTAGAATCATGATCATCCACTCAAGAAGAGTTCTACTTGTTTTCATACTATATACTACAATTTCTTCAATTCCAACACAATCTCCACGAAAATCACAATCTAAACCAATATATTTTTATCTAAAACTTGGTAAATTCATATATTTCGGTGAATGTAGCGTGTTTGTAATATAAAATATGAAAATAATAAAGTAAACTATTCACATATTAAATTCTTATTTCGAGTACGTAATCTGTTACTCGTGTTGTGTAACATTGTTACCAACTGTCAATTTCTGTTACTTTATCCTAACAAATTGTTAAGGAACACAGTTAAACTGTTACTGCAAGAAATCAGTAAACAACATAGGTTTTATGTTTATGATTAATTGAAGATGTCATTAACTTTGCTGAATCACTTAAGTTAGGTCGACCATTTGGATTGTAATAAACAACTAATAGTTCACATCCACAACGTTTTGTGGATGTAGAATCAATTTGGTAGAATCATGATCATCCTCTCAAGAAGAGTTCTACTTGTTTTCATATTATATACTACAACTTCTTCAATTCCAACACAATCTCCACGAAAATCACAATCTAAACCAATATATTTTCATCTAAAACTTGGTAAATTCATATATTTCGGTGAATGTAGCGTGTTTGTAATATAAAATATGAAAATAGTAAAGTAAACTAATCACATATTAAATTGTTACCCAATATGCATGAACTGTTACCCAGAATGCATAAAGCGTTACCCGGAATGAATAAAGTGTTACCCAGGGTGCATAAATTGTTACCCAGAATGCATAAATTGTTACTTAGCGAGCGTTTTATTAGCAAAAGCTTCAATCATGGGACGCGTCAAATTTCTTCGTGATTAACATCAATATTTTCATTGAATATTAAGACCCACGACCAATTTCACCTTATTCGGTCACTAAAGTCCAGATTTTTCCTTGTTTCAACGAGATTTTCGGATTACTTTTAATACATTATTCCATTATAAACTTCAAAAAATTCCATTGATTAGTGACACCAATGGGAAATTATCATCGATTTAACCTTATTTGGTCATTAACGTCGAGATTGAGCCGGCTTTTAGATCGTAACTTTTGGTCTTCGTTGAACGTGGTTTGTGCATTCATCGGTTGGAAGAGACGAATGCATAGTGTTACCCAGAATGCGTTAATTGTTACCGAATATGCATGAACTGTTACCCAAAATGCATAAAGCGTTACCCAGAATTAATAAATTGTTACCCAGGATGCATAAATTGTTACCCAGAATGCATAAATTGTTACTTCACGAAATCTTCAATATACGTTGCATAAAAAATTTTGATTCAAAATTCTTCACCAGTTCTTTCGTAAACTCAATAATTCTCGTTCATTAGTAAAACCCATTATCAAATTCATTCAATTTCGTCTTAATCGGCCATTAAAATAGATATTAAGTCCATTTATATTCTCGTTTTTTCGAAGTGGAATTTCAACATTATTTCTTCTTACACTCTAAATTATTCGTTTATTATAACTACCCATGGGGAAACGAAGTCGATCCCATCTTTTTTGCACCTTAAAACGACATTTCAGTCCGTTCTACGTCCTCACACCAACCCAAAATCGAAAGATGAAGATGATGGCAAATGGCTGTAATTTTGCCAACTACAAAGGACAGATTTGTCATTTCCTAATTCATGGGTCCTTGAAACTATTATTTTCGGTACTTAGGTCCTTCAGCCTAATTTCGATACTTATGGGGCCTGAAACCTTTTCAAAATTGGGTATTGGGGACTGAACCCAAATTAACCCATTATTTATTGGGCTAAATACTAGTGGGATGCAGTAATAAATTACATGGGCCTATTATTAGGAACTTTTTTAAGATTGCGGGTTTAGGACTGCGCCTCGGGAAATCAATTGACAAAATTATTTTTTAGCTGCTGAGTTGCTAGAGTACAAATTACTATGGCTTGTTAAATGTTATCTGCATATGCGTACTTTCGAGATATGAAGCCGAGGGCTGAAATTAATAATCGGGGTTTGCTGGAAATTATTTTATTGGGTCTCTTTCATCATTTTTTGCTGGAATTGTAGAAGTCACATTGATTTGTTAATATTCTTTGCATCGACTGCTTTAGTCTTGAGCCCTAATATATGTTTTTGAAAATTAACCTTGTCTGCTCGACGAAATAATATCAACATCGGTATGTACGCACTCGAATGTATATGCACCGTTTTCTTTGAGATACTTGAGTGTAGGGAATTCTCGGCGCTACGTGGTCCACTCAGGCCTAGTATAACCATGCCCGAGGATTGAACAAACTCGACGAACGCCACATGAATCTGAATAAGCCCATGGGGAAGGTGCATTCGGGCGGCAGGCCTCCTGAGCCCACAATTGTGGCGGACATAAAATTCCACGGATGTGGCCCGAAGACCCGACCTGCTCGGGATAAATCTCCACGAATATCGTCCGAAGACCCGACCTGCTACCTGCTCGGGATAAATCCCCACGAATATCGCCCGAAGACCCGACCTGCTCGGGATAAAAGCCCACGAATGTGGCACGAAACTTGCGTTAACTCCCTTCCTCACAACAAGTGTGGCTCGGAGCCTAAGCCTACGAATGCACCACCCCCGACTTGAACGCCAACAAACTGACTTTGAAGGGGAATTTGAGAGCTGTACATATGACAACGCTTGGGACATCGTCGGGTATGAATATTCATTCTCTTCAATATCTTTATGTTTAACATGATGCTCGGGAAAGACGTATATTATGCTCGAATATTTTACCTATACTACGTCCAAAAATTACTAACACTCTTTTGGACTATTTGTGAGGGGGAATATTGTTATCCCCGTATTTTATCGGTCAAATATTCGAGTTTGACTGAAATAGGGCGGGAATATCTCCCGCGGAAAAGATCTCCCGAGACGAAGCCGAAGAAATACCGGCCAAGGAGTTGAAGTCGCGCTCGGGATGAAGGCTGCTCGAGACCTTCGTTCGTGACCAAACAATAAAAGGCGACCCAAAATAACTAACCATCATGGCCCTCAACGTGGGCAACTCACCATCATGGGTGGTTAGCAAACCCACTAATTCCCAACGTGGGATCCCTTAACTATATTACATATATACATACATGTATATATGAGAAAAGGGGAGGGTACGTACGAGGGGGGATGACTCTACTATATCACTCTCATTCTATTGCTAACTCGATCATCGCATGCGACTTCTCTCTCGCTGAATAAAACATTCGACAAGTACAAGACTACACATGGAGGATTCATAGTCGCATATCTCATAGCCGAACTGTCTGAACAGTTTACACTCTCTTTAAATATTAATCTATCTATTTTCTTTTACGCTTTAACGCCGACGAATAATTATCTGACTTGAGCGTCGGAGGGGCGTCGCCGAAACGGCGCCCTTAACTCGTCTTTTTCGTGGTATTTCAGGGATCCGTCGAAGACGAAGACGGCGGACTCGAAGCGGCAACGGACCGATAGCTTCCAGCGCACTATTGATGCTAGGGTCGATTTTTCAGTCCGCATCAGTGGGAATATTTTTCTCACTAAAATCTTCCTCATAAGGTAATGTAACAATATGTTTTTTCCTATTCCAAAAAGCATTAGGTAAATCATTACATATTTGTAGCGTAAAATCATTATGTAGAATTTTTATTTTTTCTTGTAACTTAGGATTTTGAAGTTTATCCTCAATCGTAAGTATACTGATTTCTTGTTTCATATAATTTACCTGATTTTCTTTTGCTTTGATAAGAATAGAATCCTTAATTTCATTAAGAATCCTAGAAAAAGGTTCAGTAATGAATTCAAAGTAATACTTCTTTGTTATTGAAGCTTCCTTTAAACCCATATTCATTAATTTTTTTTATAGGAAATATTTTCCTAAGGAATGGAGTACCAAGAATTACTTGGTTCGTGATATTCTTGACTAACAAGAATGAAGTAGGAATACAGACCTTATTTTTACAAATATAGGCCTTAGGAATTTTATAATTAATTTGCAATTTTTCTCCGCTTGCAGAGCTAAGAAAATGAGTTGTTTTATGGAAATATTGTGTAGGAATTATTCCTTCCTGAATACAATTTAAATCTGCTCCACTATCAATTAGTGCAATCAGATTCTTTTGGAAATTTCCGTCAATGAGTAGTGATATTTTCACTAACCATTTTTGCGAGGTTATTACTTCAAGTGTTGAAAGAAAATTATCATCTTTATCATTTAAGGAAATATTAGTAAATTCTTCATAATTTTTTAATTCTTCAATTTTTTCTTTTCCTTTTTCTAATCTAGAAAATCTTCGTTCTAAGTCAATATGACTTAATTTTAGATTTTTAAGAGAAAGAGTCGAGTTCTCTCTCTACATTACCTGTGTGGTTTTCCTCTTGCACTTAGGCACGTTCAAGCCGAGGGTTGTCCGACATCTTGCTTTCTTTCGTGAGCGTTTGGGAGGCTGACCTAATCGGAAACGGGCCCTCATAGCGCCTAATCAAGCCCTTGTGCATGCTCCGAAACGCCTTAAATTGTTGCGGTAAGAGCTTGACTAGTACTTGGGCACGTTCAAGCCGAGGGTTGTCCGACATCTTGCTTTCTTTCGAGAGCGTTTGGGAGGCTGACCTAGTAAAGCACGCGAGGGGCTGCTTAAAGGACTAGGTGCCGCACGGGAGCTAGCTAGCCAAAGTCTAGGTCCGTGACAAGTGTTTAAGATTTGAAATTTCAATTGTCAAATCTTTAATGTTAACGGGATATTCATTCTTATATTTATTTTTATTTTGAAGTAATTTCATTACTTGTGACATTTTATAAGGTTCATTTTTAGGAATAACTTCTTTTTAAGTTTCTTCCTCTTTTTGAATCAATCTTTTGATTATATGATTTTTTAAATCTGGGTCTTCTGTATGTTTTAATATTTCGAGAAGATTATTATCAAGAACATTTAATTCTTGGAATTGAGAAATAATTTGGTATAAATTATTATCTTCTGATTCATATTCTGAGCTTTTAATATTTTTAGAACAAGATTGTCCTATTTGACAATTTTGACATTCTTCAGATTCTGACGATGAAATATCTTCGATGATATTGTTTTCATCACTCGAAGAAGTTTCACTATCTGATTCTAACAGAATTTTTGATAAGGTTTCTTTTAAATCATTATCAATATTTAAATTATTAATTTTCTTTTTGGTCCAGCAAGTTTTTGCTTTGTGACCTATTTTTCCACATTTTCGACAAACAATTGGAGGGAAATTTTTTCTATATTGATAATCTTTATTATCTTTTAAAAGTTTTTGTTCTCTTCTTTTAGTTTTTCTATATTTTTTCCTTTCATATTGTTTAGGAGAATATTTTTTAGGTTTATATTCTTTACGAGGTTTACTCGTAGCAGGATTTTCTATGCCAAATTGATCACAGAAATCTCCTAATTGTTTCTTTTCATTAAGAGAATTTCTCTTAATTTGTTTGTTCAGCTTTATTTCGTTGCATAAAGCTAAACCTTCTTGAGTACAAATACCAATAAGTTTACCGTAAGTATAAGAATTATAATCTATACTCGGTTCTCCTTTTCTAAGATTATTCCTTACTCTTTCTGCAAAGAGTGAAGGTAAACCATCAATAAATTTGGATTTCCAATGAGTACTATTAGACTCTGGAAGTTCCATAACACGGCTAAGGAAAGTATCTTTATACCACCTAAAAGATGTAAGAGTTTTACATCTTAAGTTTTGGAGAAGAGTTCTGATATTTTCAGAATTATCAGACCATCGGCCTGTAAAATGTTCTATTCCAGTGTATAAACTGCATTTTCGACTAATTCGTCATTTTCTTCTTTCATGGTAAGATAAATATCTTCTTGCTCACGAGGAGTAAGATAATTATCCCACCATCCTTTTAACTGACCAGTGAAGCCAGCAACAATCATTTTAGCAACAACTCTGTCGCTATTATGATTAGCTTTGCATATTGTACTATACATAAGCATTCTATGTATCATATTAAAAATTTGTCTTTCAGTATAACCGTCTAAGTTCCACTCATAAATACTCCTACCACTATAAGAATTATTAAGTGTTAATTCTTGTTCTTCGAACAAGACATCTTGAGGAGTTGGTCTTGGATAATATAATTTAGTTTGAATTGGTTTACTGGAATATTTTTCTTGTTTAATTTTATTTAATTCTTCATTAAAAGTATTATAGATACTATCAGAATTTTCAAGTTTTTCTTCAAATTCTTCGCTTAAAGTATTAAGTTTTAAATCTTTAAGCTTTTCATTAAGTAAATTTTCAATATTAGAAATTGATTCTAATTTAAAATCGATAATTTTAGGAGGAGGCTGAACACTCGGAGAAGCTTTATTAGCTATTTTTTCTTCAACTTTATCTTTGTTTATTAAAAGATAATTTTTTATGTCTTTTATTGAAGACGAAATTTCTTCAATATTCTTTTTTAATAAAAAAATTTGTTCTCCTAAAACAATAACATACATATTTGTATAATTTTGTTGTTTTAAAAGACTATTAATATGATTAATAGTAATAGAAAGCGTATCATTTTCCTTTTCAAATAATTTTTGAAAAGAATTAAAAAACCTAATTTCATTTTCTTTTTCTATTTGGAAACTGGTTTGAGGAGGAAAGATAGAATTAATATTTTTCCCATTCGAAAGCTTATAATTTCTTTCAAGAACAGAAATCATATTTTTAAAATATCTTGATAAAAACCAAGGAACGAAAGGCAATTTTTCATTTCGTCTTTCAAGATCTTTATAAAATTTTCTTGAATAATATTTTTATCTTCTTTATTAAAGTTTTCGAAAAACCATTTTCTAAAAAATTCCCATTTGGATTGATTAAATTCTTGTTGAATTTTCTTTCTTGCCGGTGATCCCGGACTAAAATTAATTTTTGGTTTAAAATCCATTAAACACGAAAATCCATTTCTGACTCGGTTATTTCCTCGTCTTGATTTTTAAAAACACCATGAATAATATTATCAGGATTAATTCTTAATTCTTCAACCTTATTTTGAAGATAATCACTAGAGGCTGATTCTCTAATCTGAGAAGTCGAAGCTCTAGAAGGAGATCTTATCATATAATCACATGGTGATATATGATAGTGTGATGAGCTTGATCTAGTAATTCTAGATCTCGGAGTTTTTACATCGACAGATTTTATGTCCTGCTCAAAGTGTATTTAAACAGTTCCATCTGTTGTCTGTATTATTTGAGTAGGATGTTTCTTAATTTTGGGTTGCAGAGGCATAGCTCGTTCAATAACCCAATTTTCTGGGAATTGAATTTCTTCCCATTTAATAGATCTACGAGTTGTAATATTAGATCTACTAAAATTAGTTTCTATTAAAACAGTTTCGTTGATGGGTTTATCAATGATTTTGCATTGAGGATTAAGCGTATATAAAGGTTTATAATAAATTCTATAACAGATACAAACTACTTCCGAACCCGGAGCATAATTATATCCATGAGTTTTGACATTTAATGTCAGAGCATCCAATATATTGACATCAGTCAATGATAATTGGAGATTTGGATAAACATTAAAATAGACTGGACCATGTGCCAGACCAGACTGAATTATTCCCATATGGTAAACCTTCTAAAGTCAAAGGCTTAAAGGCTACCTGAACTAACCCGATATGAATAAACTTATGGTTTATTCTATATTTTTCTAAGTCTCTATTACTTAGAAGCCTAATAACCATCTCTTCATTATTAAGAGATATAGTTTCTTCGGTAGTTTTGACTACCTGTTTCAAACCTAATTTTTCAAAGGTTCCTAATTCATAGATTATTTTATGATCTATTTTAGGAATTGTCCAACGATTTAATTTGTCTAAATCTTGAGGAACATTATATTCCTCTTCAATACTGTTTTTAACAGTATCTTTTCTTCGCTTCAAATTCATTTGAATAAGATGTTAAACTACACCTCAAAAATACTTAATACTCCACCATGGCTCTGATACCATACGTAGAGGATCTTTACAAAAGTTTCAAAACTGTACAAAAGTTTGGAAAAGGTACGTGGCGTTGTTAAACCTATTAGTCTAGTTATCAAACTGTAAACAGTCTGATCCCGTTCGGACCCAAGGTATTCCAGCCTATATACCAAAAATCCAAAACAAAATTAAAATTTATTTTGTGATTGTTAGAATTAAATCATCGGATATAAGGATTTTATCATGATAAAATTTTCATTTGACTAATTCAATCGGTAAAAGCCATGCCCACAAACGTCTTACTTTCGGCAACACGGGCTTTGCCAAGGGCCGACATAGAATTAATCAAAATCAAATTTTTTCACAACCTTTAACCAAAATTTAATTCTTCTAATCGATTTTTTAAAAGATTTTTATAAAAGAAAATATTAAATACATCATATTAATATATGTATAGAAATATGATATAAAACCATGATTAAAGTATTAAGGCATCTTGGTATAGTTTAACGATGAAAATTAGCCTTGCATTAAGGCTAAGAAAGATAAAATAAAAGAAATAACAAAATTAAAAAACTTACTTAAATGAGGAGGAGTCGTACAGGAAACTTCAACGTTTATTCCTTAAGATATTTTACAGTAGAGGGGAATTACAAGAGAGAAGGAAGAGAGAGTACAAGATAATATATTAGGTAGTATTTTGATAATATAATCTACGAGAGAGAAAAAGTACGAAACGTTATTCTCAGTGACCCTAACGCTTGGGAGGGATTACATGGGAAGTTACTACTCCCAACGAAAATAATCATTAACGTATTGTATTAATTGTTTGATATTTTGAACATTTATATTAAGTGTCTTTACACATAAATACCCATTTGGAAAAATACTTATAATTTAGTACTCTGTCAGATTTTTTTTCTATATGTAGGTACTTAGTAGAATAAAATTTTTGCAGATAGGTACCCGATCCGCCCAATGTACGCAAACACATTTAGGTACCCTATATTAACGTATTGTGGTACGTCACGTTGAGAAAATGGTACGCCATATTAGCACATTTAGGTACGCCATCTATAACACATAAGGTACGCCGTATAAACACATTTAGGTACCATATATGGTACGCCATACACACAGGAAGGTATGGCGTGACTGAAGAAACTGATAAACATTAAATTGGGTACCTATCTGTAAAAATTTCTAACATTGGTACCTATCTGCTTTATCAAGTAGGTATTTATGTGTAGATGTCTGTTATATTAACTAGATGAGAATGGCCGCACGTTGTGCGGCTGCGGCGAGATTGTAGCCCGGAATAGGAGTCATAAAAATAGGAATACATATAAGCAGGTGTATAGTATATGCATTAACAAATTTCTTAAATACTTCCAACTGATAGTTGAGTATCTTCTTAAGTTATAGTTCTAGTAATTGCTTCAGAGACGACTTAGTAGCGACTGCTTGATAATGACAACCAACGCATTTCTATAGGCTACATGGATAAGATCAGGAAATCAGTACAGGTCAGCTGGTTTTTGCCCGTTGAGCGAGTTATTGTTCATGTGGCTGCACAAGATTCGAAAACAAGAAAGAAATCAAATAATGCGAGAACTTCATTAAGATTACACATAAACATAGAAAAGATAAATATCCTTACAAGTGTTTCGCATTGCTCAAGTTGACAAACGACGTAGGAACTCTCCTGAGGGCATCTGCTTCTCATTTGAGGTATCTTGTCATTAGGCATCTGCTTCTCATTTGAGGTATCTTCCGAAGAAACCGAAGATACCTTAAGTCCGTTGAAGAGGCAATAATCATCTATGTGAACTTATTTTATCCATGTAGTAAATATATGTAATTATTCATGTATGCGATGAATAATAAGAAAGAAATAAAATAACATGCAAAACAGAGCCATCTGCACGTGGCTCAAAGCATAGTTAGATCGTCCTCGTGCAAGAGAAACCAATTAATCGAGCTTACGGTGCATATTAAATTAAAAGCAGCCCCTCCACTTGCTTCCCCGTCACCGCCAATCTGTTGGCCCAATGGGCTGAGCAGGCAGCAGATCTTCGCCACAAATTGGGTCGATTACTGAAATAATTCACAGAGGATAATAACTATGTGCGGTTCGAAGTGACTTGAGACGGAAATCAGAAACAAGCGCTGGCCAAAGCATCCAAATCTGACCTACTTGATGATCACGAATGGTAAAATAGTGGATATTGTTTGACACCCACGAAAGAAAGTTATTAAAATCATTCATTCAATTTTCTCTTACACGCTATTTTCTTCCAATCAAACATTGTGTTAAGGTGGCACAAATTTTAGGTAAAGGAGAACAAGAAAATAACGTAGTAAATTTTAGAGTATACACCATCCCACCGGGCACTAAGGAAAATAGTATCAGCATCAGCAGCAAACCAACCTCCAATTCTACAAGGGCACCATTGAAGGACCTTATGAGCAAGCCCCTGCAATCTATACAGAACATCGGTGGCTTTTTCGCCAGATAGGCATCAACAAGTGAATGTTATTAAACAACCAACACCAACCTTAAATCTGATCTTCTCCCGAAGACTATTGATATACACGTTGGACGAACATATCTTACAGTGAATTTTTTGTGTTAAAACATCCGTCTATATAAAATAAAAGCACAAATCAATGATGTATCGTGGGTTCTTTCTAACAGTTATCATATACCTTTTTCAATATGCTCTCGAATGTTTCCCGAACCTTAGATGCTAAATCTCGAGGAAGTTGATTTCCGTCTATATCAAACATGGCATAACAGTATAATATGTAATAGAGCAAATAAATTGGAATGGAAGCAAATCATCAAACACCCTTAACACATAATCTCTCGACTTCTATCAGGATAGGAATTATGAATATATAATCAGCATCAAACACCCTAAACACTTTATCGTCTCTCGACTTCTCAGGATAGGGATGATCAGGCTTCAATAGCTCAGTAAAGCATACAATTTGGAGGAAAACTACTCACTTGGGTGGGTCACCTTCTGTCTCTTCATCAACAATCACCTCTTTATTCTCCTCCAATAAAGCTTTAGCCGCTGCCACTGCAGCAGCACAACGATCAATAACCTGCAGAGGTTAGGGACTGGGTTCCTCATCGAAATCCTAGCCACTGCGATCGTGATTGCCTACTCCGTCATAAGGACCCACGACATCAAGAGCCCGAGAACGCAATTGGGCATTTGGAGTTCTACGACCAGTCAGCCTCACAATAAGCAGAGAGTCGAGACTACTTTCTTTACGAGTGGGATTGGGGTGGGGAATTTCTTGGAACAACTTTGTGGTGGATAACGTAACGGGGAGAATACGTGATGTCTGACGAGGCCTGGATTGGGAAAACTGTGACCAGTAGACACGGTATTTTTACTTTTCAATATTTATTGGCAATAAATTTTTAACTGTTGAGGTGACCTGCTACCTAGGGGAAACTGGCGATGAAACGGTGGATAGCCTCTTTTATATAAGTACTAGATGAGGATGGCCGCACGTTGTGCGGCTGCGTTGATGTTGTAGCCCAGAATACAAGCCATACAAAAATAGGAATACGTATAACCAGAGCATATGCAATAACAAATTTATTAAATACTTGTAACATAATTGGATTTCTTTCTAAGTGGTAGTTCTAGCGATTGCTTCGATAATAACCTAGTAGCAACTGCCTGGTAATGACGACCAACGCATTGCTAGAAGATGTTAAATACAGTTTGAAGCAAACAAAATACTTTTAGAAATAATAAGATTTTAATCAGTGGTCGGTATCCAAACAACAACCAACAGAAGACCCGAGACGCCAAGGCCGAGCAAACACGGGATACGGTGACGCACTTACTACTGAACCAGACAACAACGCCAAGGCCGACACACTGATGACTGGGGCAAAGGAAACACGTGAACTCGAGCTGGCCAAGCCTGAGCTCGCCGAGGCCAAGTTTCAGGCCGTGATGCTTGACAAAATTGCAACCCGGAGAAAAAATCGAAAAGAGGAAACATACAAATATATGAAAATGCATAAACAAAAAATATATTATATTTCAATAAACTTTTATAAATAGAAAATCTTGACAAAAAAGATAAACATATGCTAAGCAATAAATATACGCAAATAGTCTTCAGTAGTAAGTTTTAACTATCTAACTATAGTCGGTGAAGATTCTTCACATCACCATAGTTCGTCATAGTTAAGTGCTGGTTGCTTAACCACAAGAACTATTGTGTCAATACCGTTCGGTTTATTTGTTTCCGCAATGAAGACGCAAATATGACACACGAATACAATTATGCTTCTTTCACTTTTGTCAAGGGTTTTTTTTTAATTCCCTGTTCACGTTATTGCTCTATATTTAATTATATACTTCAATAATATAATTCACCACCGTATAATATTGTATGTTCACCAGCATTACAGAACGAAAGCTATTCCATCTGGTGACATAAACTCAAGCAGGCCCTAATGTTTCAGACAAATGGTTGCGTTAATGGAACTCTCAATCTCATTCTTATTCTTTTTCCTGAAGCAAGACAATTGGAAGATGTTTATTATCCTTTTTTTACACTGTGACGAGATTGGTTGGTTATGTTGAATATCTGAAATTGATCGATGTAGTAACATACATTGTCTTAATTTAAAGGTTGAAGTTTTAGGCAATTCAGCTATCAATGAATCATGATATTCCTACAGTAGATGTATAATCATAGGAGGAACACAATCATCTATCTTGGATATCTAAGTGGTCTACAGATGATATGTAAAACCTTAAAAAAAAAAGAAAGAAAAACGAAAAGAAAAAGTAAAAGTTTTTCTAACACTAAGTATACATGATTAGCTTAACACATCAAGAGATTTGAAGATGATTGTTGTGGAAGAAGATCCACAAAAGAATATATGAGTCACTATGTGATAAATGACACGCTAGGAATGCATTTGATACAGTGTACATCGTAGGTCTGGTATTTGTTCTCATCATCTCACGGAATACCCTAATTGCCTCACGCCCATCGTCAACTTCCAAATACCTCCTTACAATCACATTCCAAGAAATCTCATTCTTAAAGAGCATACCGTCGAATAGCTTCTTTGTATCGCCCATGGCCCTGCACTTTCCGTACACATCCACGAGCTCTCTAAAATCACATTCCCTACGAACCCACTCTTCACGATGGTCATGAACCATCTGTGCAGCCCGAAAATCCAAAATGCAGGCGCGGCAGTTGAGAACGGTGGCGTAAGTCACCTCACTTCCCAAAATCCCCTCGCCGAACATATCTTTGAACAACCTCAGTCCATCTTCCTCCATTCCATTCCTCGAACAAGCTGCAATGATTGCGTTCCAAGAACCGCCGTCTCGTTGGGGCATTTCGTCGAACAGTCCCTTCGCATCTTGAAAAGAGCCGCATCTTCCGTAAGCTTCGATGGCCCGGTTGAGCAAGAACGTAGGAGGTTTGGGATTGAATGTGACGAGATGCGATTCGAGCTTGCGAGTTTCGACGAGGGCTCTGTTTTGGATGCAGAGTCTGTTTTGGCCGCAAAGGGTTTCAGTTGCACTCGATATTCCAATCTGCAGAAACATTGAAAATTAACGTCGTAAGTCAGACAATAAAAAAGATGGTTTTGTTATTACCATGTTGGTTCCGGTGTTGGGCGTCTGGTCGGTGGCGCTCGTAAAACTCGGACAGAGTTTCGGCTTACTACGTCGAAGTCGAGGCACGTACGTCGTACGCTTTCCGTAAGACGTTATTGCCCCGTATTTCAGTGCCTCGGGTTGTCGCAATACGTCTCGAAGATACAACGACTTCAGGAATTTCGAAACGTCGCACACCGTAACAAAATTATCGGGCGAATCTATTAAAGACTCGAGCCTTTCTTGCTTTATTAATAATAGATGCTGTCAACTTATTCTAAAATGCTGGGAGTGAATTGAATAAATTTCCAATCTGTTAGGGGACCTATTTATAGCTTCTGAAAAGCTGCAGGGGTCAATTCGTGAAAAGTTGCAACTTTCCTGTTGACCTCCTTTGACTGGGCCGAATCTGTAAATAGACACAACATTTGGCCATGGGTCAATCTGAGAATAGTCACAACTCTTGGACTGATATCCCTTCAATCAGCCACATCAGCGCGCCACGTCAGGGCCACGTCAGCCCGCGTCAGTGACACGTCATCATTATTTTTTTTTTAATTTTTTTTATTTTTTATTTTTATTTTATTTCGGCTGGCGTTACTAATTAATTTCTCATTCACCCGATATCGGTTTTGAGCAAATTAATATTCGTTAGATTCGTCTCGAAACGTAGATTCGTAATCTTTCAACGATTTCTCGTTTCGGCGACCGACGTCTTCTCGATTTAATAAAATCGTTTCAGCTCTTCTCTTAGTGGGCTAATTACCCACACTTGGGCCCAAAGGCCCATTTGGGCTTAAAATCCAACAATCCCCCACATGAATGGAAATCAATGTAAATGCAATGCACGCTGACTCTTGCAAGAAAGTCCCGACGATCCATCACTGCATCGAGATAGGTAGCTTGTGGCTTTGAACCTTCCCTAGTGAAATACTATCGAATTTACTCGCTGCTCAGTGAACGTGATGTCTTGAACTGACGGCTTTTTGTGTAAAACCAAGACAACAGTATACACACAGTGATGAATCTAATCTCTTTTTGATTCTCACGTTGTGTCCGTTTTGGCCGTGGACCATATCTCCGGTTCATAAGTGTTTCCACTGAACCGGCCCCACTTCACACTTATATAGGTGACCGACTATTACGACTTAATCCTCGAGTAGCCTGAAATACTCCACCAATTTGGTATAGTCATCATTAAAAGCATATGTGCTTACCCTAACCACACGTCATCGGGAAATTACTTGGGCAGCTATCGAGAATGGACTTTATTAGTTTCCAAGTATACTACTGAACTAATCGCAGCTTAGTTGTCTCATTGAACCAAGTTCGTGGGATCTCCACTCATCGAGGTTGAGTTACCACTGTTTTCGTTCTTTGGTGTGTGGATTTTTAGTCCCATTCTCCTTACTGCATTTTCTTACTGATCTCTAGCTATGCATTTTGTCAGCGGATCCGCAATATTTTCCTTTGACTTTACATAGTCGGTGGAAATTATTCCGCTAGAGATAAGCTGTCTTACGGTGTTATGTCTCCGACGAATGTGCCGAGACTTACGTTATACATACAGTTCTGTGCCCTGTCGATAGCCGCCATGCTATCGCAGTGAATCATAGTTGCTGGCACAGGTTTACTCCAACACGGAATATCCTCCAGAAAGTTTCGAAGCCATTCTGCTTCTTCGCCGGCTTTATCTAGTGCGATGAACTCCGACTCCATCGTGGACGAGCTATTGTTTGGAGGACTTCCAAGAAACTGCTCCTCCACCGATGGTAAATATATAACCACTCGTGGATTTGGAGTCTTTACTATCAGATATCCAATTCGCATCGCAGTACCCTTCTAGTACCGCGGGATATCTTGTGTATAGTATGCCGTGATTAACAGTGTGCTTCAGATACCTTAACACTCTTCTTAGTGCTACCCAGTGGCTACTACCCGGGTTACTCGTAAACCTATTTAGTTTACTAATTGAGTACTCTATGTCAGGTCGAGTGCAGTTAGACAAATACATTAGACTGGCAATCACCCGAGCGTATTCGAGTTGTGATACGGGCTCTCCTCTATTTTTGGCTAAGTGTACATTAGTGTCCACAGGTGTCTTAGCCGGAGGATCATCGAAGGCGTTAAATCTCTTTAACATGCTCTCAACATAGTGAGATTATGTAATCACAATTCCTTCGGACGTCTTAGAGACATTTATTCCCAAAATGATGTCAGCCAAGCCCATATCCTTCATACTGAAATAATTTTTCAGCATATTCTTTATATTCACGATTATGCTGTGACTGCTTCCCATGATTAGCATGTCGTCTACGTAAAGACAGACTATCACAAACTCATCGGGTGTGCCTTTTATATAAACGCATTTATCACACTCATTAATCTTAAAACCATTCGACAACATCGTCATGTCGAACGTCTCGTGCCACTGTTTTGGCGCTTGCTTAAGCCCGTAAAGTAACTTCACGAGTTGGCACACTTTATTTTCCTGCCCGGGTACAATAAACCCTTCGGGCTGCCTCATATATATTTTTCCTCGAGTTCCCCGTTTAGAAAGGGCGTTTTTATGTCCATCTGGTGTATCTCGAGGTCATACAACGCTTCTATAGCGATCAAGACCCGTATGGATGTAATCCTTGTCACGGGTAAGTAGGTATCGAAAAATCGTACCCCTCCTTTTGGTTAAACCCTTTAGCTACTAAACGAGCTTTGTATTTTTCGATTGATCCATCGGTCTTAAGGTTCTTTTTAAGGACCCATTTGCATCCTAAAGGCTTGCATCCATTTGGGAGGTCTACCAGCTCCCACGTATGGTTTTGCATTATGGACTCAATCTCGCTATTCACAGTTTCTTTCCAGAACGGAGCTTCTGGACTAGACAATGCCTCTTGCAAAGTCCGGGGTTCATCATCTAACATATACGTTAGGAAATCAGGCCCAAATGATTTGGTCACCTTTTTACGTTTGCTTTGCCGTGGTTCCTCGTTTTCTTGAGGTGAACTTTCCACGGCATTGTACGTTCGCTTATTATAGCTTATTTCTTTCCTTTCCTTATTTGGAAAAATATTCTCGAAGAATATTGCATTCCTCGATTCAAATATCATCCCTGTGTTCATCTCAGGGTTTTCTGATTTGTGCACTAGAATCTATATGCAGTACTGTTATTAGCATATCCAATTAAAATGCAATCAACAGTCTTGGGTCCTATCTTAACTTGTTTAGATTTAGGTACTTCGACCTTTGCTAGGCACCCCCACACTTTCAGGTAATTGTAGGACGGAGCCCTACCTTATCATAGTTCGTATGGAGTGTTTTCTTTCTTTTTGTGTGAGACCATATTTAGAATGCGGGTTGCCGAGAGGATTGCTTCCCCCCACAAGTTCTGAGGTTGCCCAGAACTGATCAACATATCATTCATCATCTCCTTAAGAGACCTATTTTTGCGATCAGCAACGCCGTTTGACTGAGGAGAATAAGGCGCAGTTGTTTGATGAATAATGCCGTGTTCCTGGCAAAATTATTCGAATGGCGCCACGTATTCTCCTCCTCTATCACTTCGAATTATTTTAATTCTTGAGTTTAGTTGATTCTCAACGTTCACTCTTATATCTTGTGAAGGCGTCAAGAGCCTCGTCCTTGCCACTTAACAAATATACGTAGCAAAATCTCGTGCAATCATCGATAAAAGTAATAAAGTACTTTTTTTCACCTCTAGTCTGCACGAACTTCAGATCACATATATCAGTATGGATCAATTCTAGAGGCGCACTACTTCTCTCAACAGAGAAGAACGGTGCCTTGGCCATTTTTGCCTCGACACAGACTTCACATTTTTGTTGTGAGTCGACTTCCATTTGTGGAAGCAGGTTTAAACTTATTAACTTTTTATTTTTTTTAAACCCACGTGTCCTAATCTATGATGCCATAAATTGGAACACTCAACCAAGTAAGATGAACTTTCTTTATTATTATTAGCGAGCTCAACCTCGCGTATTACAGGCATTACATTCATCTTAAAGAGCCCCTTCTCGAGGTAGCCCTTTCCTACGAAATGACCGTTTTTGGTCAGTACATATTTATCGCTTTCAAACACCTGCCTAAATCCGGCTTTGCTCAACAGGGAGCCGGACACCAAGTTCTTGCGGATATCTGGCCCATGCAGCACGTCCACAAGAGTTAGTTCCTTGCCCGAGGTCATCTTCAGCACTACCCTCCCTAATCCGACGATGTCAGAGGTGGCTGCGTTGCCCATAAACAGCTTCCTGTCTGAGATAGGGATGTAGGTTGAAAACATCTCCTTATCAGAGCAGATGTGGCGAGTCGCTCCAGAGTCGATATACCACGAGGATTGTCTACCACGTTGGCCTCGTATACGACGGCGGCTTGGTCCATTTCTGTCAGATCTGTCCCTAGCTTCGCCTCGGTCAAGTGAGCTTGGTTCTTTTTGCTCTTTTTCTTCAGCCGACAGCCTTGGCCATATGCCCAGGTTTGTCGCAATTGAAGCAGTTCCCCCTAATTTTGTTCGGCTTTTGCTGCGTCGTATTAGGCCTCTTGTGATTTTTGCCGGTGCTAGATTCGGCCAGGTTCGCACGTATCTCCATGCTGCCCCTTTTGTTCTTGGCCTCGATCCTTCGATTATCTTCTTCGATTCGGAGCCTCACAATCAGGTCCTCAAGCCCCATTTCCTTACGCTTGTGCTTGAGGTAGTTCTTGAAGTCCTTTCATAGGGGAGGCAGCTTCTCTATTATAGCAGCCACCTGGAAGGAATCGCTGATTTGCATATTCTCCGCGTATATATCGTGGATTATCAGCTGCAAATCACGGACCTGGTCCAACACTGGTTTGGAGTCGGTCATCTTATAGTCCAAAAACCTGCCGACGATGAATTTCTTCAGTCCGGCATCATCGGTTTTGTACTTTTTATCTAACGAGTCCCACAACTCTTTAGCAGTTTTAGCGACTGTGTAGACGTTGTATAGGGAGTCGTCTAGGGCGTTCAAAATATAGTTACGACACATGAAATCATTATGATTCCACGTGTCCAACGCCGCTTGTTGTTGTCCGTCAACTTTGGGTTCTTCGTCGTCTGCGACGTCGTCGGTGTTCACCTGGGGTGGGAGCTCTTTTAGAAAGCGCACCAGGTTCAGAGTCGTCAGGTAAAATAGCATCTTTTGCTGCCATCTCTTGAAATTGGCTCCGTTGAATTTCGCCGGCCTTTCAGCGTGGCTACTTCCCATTAGCGGAATGGCGGTCGGAATATTTGCTATTGCCGCCATCGATCAGACAGAATAACGTCTTACGATTGTTGGTTCCGGTGTTGGGCGTCTGGTCGGTGGCGCTCGTAAAACTCGGACAGAGTTTCGGTTTACTACGTCGAAGTCGAGGCACGTACGTCGTACGCTTTCCGTAAGACGTTATTGCCCCGTATTTCAGTGCCTCGAGTTATCGCAATACGTCCCGGAGATACAACGACTTCAGGAATTTCGAAACGTCGCACACCGTAACAAAATTATCGGGCGAATCTATTAAAGACTCGAGCCTTTCTTGCTTTATTACTAATAAGGGAGATGCTGTCAACTTATTCTAAAATGCTGGGAGTGAATTGAATAAATTTCCAATCTGTCAGGGGACCTATTTATAGCTTCTGAAAAGCTGCAAGGGTCAATTCGTGAAAAGTTGCAACTTTCCTGTTGACCTCCTTTGACTGGGCCGAATCTGTAAATAGACACAACCTTTGGCCAGGGGTCAATCTGAGAATAGTCACAACTCTTGGACTGATACCCAATACCCCTTCAATCAGCCACATCAGCATGCCCAGTCAGCACCACGTCAGTCCACGTCAGTCCGCGTCAGTGACACGTCATCATTATTTTTTTTACTTTTTTATTTTTATTTTATTTTGGCTGGCTTTACTAATTCATTTCTCATTCACCCGATATCGGTTTTGAGCAAATTAATATTCGTTAGATTCGTCTCGAAACGTAGATTCGTAATCTTTTAAACGATTTCTCGTTTCGACGACCGACGTCTTCTCGATTTAATAAAATCGTTTCAGCTCTTCTCTTAGTGGGCTAATTACCCACACTTGGGCCGAAAGGCCCATTTGGGCTTAAAAGCCAACATACCAGAATTCCAGTGATGAAGCAACCAGCGTTTGGACAAGAGCATAACCAGCTATATCGACTGAGCCTATGTGTCCGATGAAAGACTGTGTTATTATAACTGCGCCGAAGGAAGTGACTCTTGATATTATGCCAGGCAATGCAACTCTCCATATCATCTTGGATTCTTCGTACACTCTTTCCGGCAAGTCGAGTTTTCTTTCTGATTCATCGGTGTCGAGCAACCTCTGTTGAATTTTGTTGTCCATGGCTCAGTAACAACGAAGAAGAATTCATAAGCTTTAACCATATTCATATGGAGCGTCGAAACTCCTGTGGAAATCAATCTTGGCAATACAATTATGACAGAGGAATCAGCGGCCGCCTCCGCTGAAGGCAACCGCTACCGTCCCTCCACATACTGAAAAGAAAGGAATAGCGGAAGCGGTCACGTTAGATTCGGATGTATAATTACAATATTATCTTTTTCAAAAAAGTATATTACAATTTTACCAAAAATGACTGGCTACCTGCAGTAAACTGGCTGATAACCAGTGGATTCTCCCTTAGTAGATAGTAATAGATATAAAGATTAAGTTGTTTAAAATATAAATTTTAATTTTATAAAAAAATTGTATTAAACTAACATATAAATGATAAAATTGTAATAAGAACTTATTAAATTGAGAGACCGATTTGACAGTTTTTAAACGGGAGAAAATGGTCCATAGTTTTTACCACATAGACCAATTTCGTCCCAGGTGATTCGAGTGGACCAATTTAATCCCTAATATTGTCGATTTTGAACCAAATTGGTCCTGCCGTTAGATCTCTGTCAATTGGAAACTGACACGTGTTGATATACCATAGGTCAAACTTATAAATTAACATTAAACAAGGTAATCCAAAAAAGGAAAAAAAATAAAAAAAATACGAGAAATAGTAATAAATTAAAATAAAAATAAAGAGAGAATAAAAATTAATTATAAAATTAAAAAATTAAATTCAAATAATAAAGATAGAATAAAATTATATTAATAATAAAAATAAATAAAATAAAATAAAAAAATAAAATAAAAGAGAAAATGAAGATACAAAATAAAATGAATAAAGAGTAAACAAAAAAAGAGAGAGAAAAGATTAAAAATAAAAATTTATAAATAAAAAAAATTAAAAATATATTATTAATTAAAAACTAAAATAAGTGAAAATGAAATAAGGATAAAAACGCCATTGAAAGTTTATGAGGATCCCGGACTCCGTCCCTACCAAGTAAACGAGGACGCAATTGTCCCAGTATTTTTGTCCTCGTTAAGTTGGATGGGATGGGTTCGTGGATTTTCGTAAACTTTTTAGATCCTTATTTTCATTTTTTAGTTTTTAATAAACAACTATCTTTTTATTTTTTTATTTTAATTTTTATTTATTATTTTTTATTTTTAGTCTCCACTCTCTTTTTTAGTTATATTTTGGTGTATTGTTAATTTCTCTTTTATTTTACTTTAATATATCTTTTTCTTTTAAATTTATTTTTACTTGATTTTCATTTATTATATTTAAAAGTTATTATTTATTCTCTCTTTATTTTTCTTTTATTTAACTTGTCAGTATTTTTCTCTTTTTTTTTTTTGAACTTTTCCTTTTTCTGAAATTTTTTAGTTTTTTAATGTTAATTTATGAATTTTAAAGTTAGACCCGCAAGTCGACACGTGTCCAGTTTTCATCCAAACAGAGGACCAATTTGGTTCAAATTCAACAACATCGGGGTATAAATTGGTTCTTGCGTTAAACATCGGAGACTGTTTTGGGTTTTCTCCCTTTTTTAAACATAATAGAATATTTATAGAATAGATATTCAAGAAAGGTCCCGGAAGAAGAGAGAAATAAATACCAACTAAAAACAAACAAGATCGAAAGAAAACAAAATTCAAAATTTTAACATTATTAAGTATTTACATTTAACCAAGTAATCTGGGGGCCAAAATCAAGATCGATCTACGATGATGGGCTCACTAAGCTAAAAAAAAAAAAAAACCGCCCGCATTTCCCTACGTCTCGGAGGAGAGGCACGAATCTGGGCAAGGGGCTCAACACATCCCGGATGGCTCGCTCACCCGCTGATGCTCACGGCGAATAATTTTCAAATACGAATACAATATAACAATATTCGATTCGAATCTTTCTCGAATATTCGATTCATGTAATATATATTTAGATAATATAATATATTATAAATACTTGTTATTAAATCACATATTGTAATACGAAATGATTGAAAAAATATGGCTCAAACTTAGAAGTTCAAATGTTTTAAATGAAAACAGTTACACTAATGAACAATTAAAAATAACACTAGAGGGATTGCAATTTCAACAACATGAGCAGCCACATTGTCTCTCCGGCTAAGTTATCTTCTGATACGGTACAAGTTTTGATATGTGGAGCAGATCGGGTTCGACAAGTTCACAGAATCAATAAACATATTATGACATACATAAGTTCATATTTTATATATATATATATATATATATATATATAGCACTTAAAGAGACATTATCACTTGTTAGATAATTATTACTAGACCACATACTATTATTCCTTACTAGTTTGTTTCCTTTATTACGGCGTGAACCATATATTTCATGACAATTAATCAATTTGTTATTATTCTATAGATGGAAGAAAAACTTGTTAATGTGGTATTGCATAGTTGATTATCTAAGTAACCTAAGGCTAACAATTGTTGTCGGAACTTATTAATGAGTAGTTTGTTTTTTTTTTGTAAGATGTATTGGACGAAACAATTATATGCTTTGCTAAGTTTTTCCTTTTATGCCGTAACCGTATATTTTATTCACTAGGTAGTTTTTTGCTTACGTATATTATTTGTTAATGAAAAAAAATTATTCGAACGCAAATAGTTACAAAATCTAATATGAATCGATTTTAATATTCAAATAAAAAACAAATACGACTAAGAATATTCGAAAAATAAAAGAATATAATAGATTATGGTGATATTCGACACGATTCGATTCGTTTGTTATCCTATTCGCGAGCCACGCTGGAAGGTGTATGAGGACGAGGAAGACCATTGAGGAAAAATTGCCAATTCGAATCTTTTCTATTTTATTTTTATTTTTTCTTTTCTTTCGCTGACAATCAAATGTCACATTCAACAATACATGATGTTCCCCTTCTTATCATAATAAAAATCGAGTAAAAGACAAAAATAATGCTTGAACTATACCACAGTCTCACTGTTGGTGCTCAAACTTTTAAATGTGTCGTGTTGGTTCCTGAACTTTGCAAAACCTGTTATTTTTTGTTCATTTGACCTAAAGAATGTATGCCTCTTGACTAAATAAAAGAATTAAGAAACATGTACACAAATTTAATTGTTGTCAAAACTTTCGAAAATTTCGGTGTGACTGAGTTGATATTCCTCGTCAAAAAAAAAAATAGAAGAAGTTTGTGATCTAATTTGGTGCTCAAAATTTTAAATGTGACCTTTTGGTTCCTAAACTTTGCGAAAAGTTCGCTTTTGGTCTTTTACCTGTTCTTTAGGTTAAAAGAACATAAAATAACAAGTTTTGCAAAGTTCAGAAACCGAAGCAGCACATTAAAAAGTTTGAGCACCAACATTGAGACTGTGATATAGTTCAAGCACCATTTTTATTGTTTACTCATAAAAATGGATCTATTGATTTGTTGATGAGGTCAAAATCGAAATCAAACCCACATAGATCATGTGTTTCTTATTATTATTTTCCTAGTTTTGATTTGTAAATTTTAAACGAATAAAAGGAATAATTGTTTGTATTAGATGAAATTATAGAGAGAGAGAGAGAGAGAGAGAGAGAGAGAGAGAGAGAGAGAGTTTTAACCTAAAGCCCAATGCTAGATATTATTTATCAGTTGATAAGGCCCAAATCTGTAGAGGACTGAATGTAATGTCTAAAATTTGGGCCTTATGCTATTGCTGACCATTATCAAATTGACCAATGGATGTTGCACCTGAAATGACATATTGAGTGAGTGAGCGACTAGTTGTTCCAAATTTAAAAAAAATTCAAGTTCGATTATTTTAAACTAAAACAATGATTCTCTTAGCCATATATTGAATAATTTCTCGTGTGAAAAAAAGCTAAGCACAACATACCCTCAAAAGAATTTCATTATGGTATATGCAATGCATATATCCTCCGAAACGCATAATAAGAATATAATAACATCGAAAAACATCCATTTGGATATGACGTGACAACTAATAATGTCTCATTATTTTGAACAAATGCATGAACACACACTTTATAAGTATATATATATATATGTGGGGATTTTACATAAAAATACCCATTAATACCAAGTCAGTACCCTGTCAGCATTTTTTTATATGCAGGTACCTGTCAGAATAAATTTTTTGCACTTGGTACCTGCCCGCCGCAAGGTACATCATATCACACATTTAGGTACCATAGAAAACGTATTGTGGTATGTAATATAACTAGAAAATGGTACCATCAGCCGCAAGGTACCGTATGGAACGTATATAGGTACCACATATGGGTACCATATAAATGCGTGACGTGGTACGCAATACACATATAAAAAGTTACGTCAAGACCGGAAAAATGGTACGCACATTCGAACGGGTACTTATATATAAAAAATGGACAGGATACTGACTTGCAAATTTTTTATATAATTGGGTATTTTTCTATAGATTCACCTATATATATGTATACCTCTATATTTATATGTGTATGTATAAAAGAAATGGCGACCACATTGTCACGAGCTGCAAGAAAATGAAGTAAAAGAAACCCGTGAACCCAAAGAGCTCTGATTCCGATTCATTTTCTACAAATAAAACGACAAAATAAATAAATAAAATAATTGGTCCGCGAAGAAGTTCAATAGTGAGAAATACAAAGCGTACAAAAGTATATAATTTCCGGATAAAACGACGAGCGCCATATATCAATTCTGATATCATTATAAAGATAGTTTGTTATTGTCGGGATATAAAATGACCCGTGATCACATGTCCATTTGCACAATATACTTTGCGGATGAGAACACGCGATGGAAAATAAAATCTTATTAAATAATCAGTCAAGGTTTTATTTTATCCTTACACCATATCATGAAAAGGGTTTTCTTTTACCAATATGCAATTATCAAACCAACCAATGCATACGTAATTTGACAAAAAGCAAATCCTTTTTTTAGCAATTTGAACTTGATGTGTAACATTTCAGTACACTTCACGAAAGAGATCGAAGCATATACTGCAAAATGGAACTCTATTACGGTCCATCCCATCAAATCATTAACCATCACAATCATTATATAAATACAATTACAATTATCACGAGTGAATTTTAAGGAAAAACAAATAACATTGACATCTATAGAATAATAATAAATAGACTCCACATTCTTTTCATCGAGAAATCGTTGAATCCCAATCAATTCAAGTGAAGAAAATACACACATAGACTAATATAATTTCCTAGTACTTAATTAAAGTAAAATTCAAATGTCCTAAGTAAAATTCAAATGTTCCATTTAACTGAAAATTACTTTACACCATTTCCCACCATCACAAGTTATTCTCAAACAAACACGTAGAAACAAATTACAATGAACCAAAGAAAAACATGGTTAGATTCGGACAATTACCATCACCATGGAAATAAAAGATCATCGTCGTCTTCCTTTTCATCTTTCTTCTCACTTCTTCGACCTCGAAACCCTTCTGATCAAAACCAACAGCCAAAGAACTCTATAGATAACAAAGAACCCAATCAACACATAAACGTTGACCCATCTCTGCTTCTCATGAAGCCCTCTCTTGACCATGACGTCACCCCCACTCACCATGCAGTCGTCGTTCTTCCCATCGTCGAACCATACAAAGCACTTCGAAACGAGGCAAGAATACTCGTTGATCAGAAGAGCGTCGAGCGCGTACTTGTACATGGAAACGTAGTGCATGAAGAACCAAAACCTGGGCAGGCTTTCTCTGGACACGAAGTAGCCCGAGAACAGAAAGAATCCGGCGAGGAGCAGCGTCACCAGCGAAGTTCCGGCGATGTAGTTCGGCGCGACGGAGCTCAGGAAGAGAACGAACGAATTCGCCATGAGGACGATGACCCATATGACGAGGACGAAGTAGGCGAACGACTGCCACGTGGCGCACAGGCCCACCAAGAAGTAGACGGAGACTGAGTAGATTACGGCGACGGCGAGGAGGTAGGGGAGGAATACGAGGGTGTTCGCCATTAAGTAGGACGATAATCTGTAGACGCCGCTCGAAGTTTCTCTGAGGAGAATGGGCCTTTCGCTGATGAAGATGGGAAGGGTTTCTGTAGTTGAAGATAGGAGAAAGGTGAGTGTGAAGGCGAATAAGCCCAGTCGTTTTTCGATGCCTGCCTTGCCGAAACCTATGTTGATGTATATTGTGCCGAGGACGAGCCCGACTACTAATGCCTGCAAGGTGTTTGTTAAAAGTAATTGCTTCGTTCTGTAGATGATTTTCCAGAACCTGCTGTACAGTGTCATCACCTCGTGGATTCTTGAACTTCTGTACCTAATTACCGCTGCTTCTTCTTTAGATTCTTTACGATCTGTGGTAGGATGAGAATCATTACCAGCAGTAGCAGCATCTTTATCATCATCATCAACCTCAGTTTTACGCAGTTGGCCAAGAATTTCCATGGCATACTCAAGAGGGTTGAGCTGTGGAGGAACAGTGAACCCATTTTCGAGCAAAAACCCTTGAAGAGAAGGCAATGTGCCGTGGTGGACGACGCTTCCTTTAGCTAACAGAAGGATCTTATCAATGGTGGACAAGATCTTGAAACTGGGCTGATGTATGGAAAGCACAACAGTCCTTCGGCGCGAGTCAGTGACTGCTCTGAGTATCTGCATGACGTTCAAAGCCGAGCCACTGTCGAGCCCAGAAGTAGGCTCGTCGAGGATCAAAATCGCAGGGTCGTGCAATAAACTCAGACCTATGGAAACCCTTCTTCTTTCTCCGCCCGACAAACCATGGCCGAGCCTCGTATCGGCCAAGTGAGCCAACCTAAGCTCACTGAGAAGGTTCGAAACTATGGCTGCTATTTCATGCGGATTCTTACCAGGGTTGAGAAGGCGAGCTGAGAAGTTAAAGGTTTCGGACACTGTAAGAAGAGGCAAGAAAGAATCGTGCTGAGGCACGTAAGCTGATAGCTTTCGAAACGTGGAAGGGTTCAAAGGGGAAGAGTTTAAGAGGAGCTTTCCATCGCTTGGGCTCGTCCTTGCGGCCAAAATGTCGAGAAGGGTTGACTTTCCGGCGCCGCTGGGGCCCACCACGGCCAGGATTTGAGAAGGGTTTGCAGTTAGAGACACATTCTTGAGGATGTAAGTGGTTTGGGAAGAAATGATGCAAGGCTTGAAGATTAGGGTTTTGTGGACTGTGGACTTTGCGTAGGAGATGGAAGAGGCTGTGAGTGTGTAGGTTTTGTATGCTTGAGGTTGTTTTTCTTCCATGGCTGAGCGAAGCTAAGGTGTTTGTAATGTGGTTGAGATGATGAGATGATGGTATTAGATACAGTGTGATGATAGAGATTTAGTTTTTTTTTTGTCGTGAATTAAAATAGTTTTTTTTTCATCTTTTGTTTGTGGGAAATAGTTCGAGTGCCAAGTGGTGGATGGCTTGCATGGCACATGTGAGAAGCTAAAGCTATGTGAAGTCTTAATTGAGGTGTTAAGGCTATATCCTAGGTTAAAAATAATTTTCATAAATCCGATGGTTTGATGTTGAATAATTTCTTTGATATATAGTGAGACGGGTTGCCATGATTTTAAAGCATATATTGGTTCAAGTTTTTTTTTTTTCCTTGATTTAAGGGTAGGTCTGAAGCTAATCTGAACTTTATTGTGGTTATAGATAACGATTTCAAATTCCAGCTAGATTAATTCAAGTATTACTATGATATAACGCTTCATAAAACACTCTAATCTTAATCAGGATTTTCATTGTAAAATTAATGATGCATCTGATATATCCATATTGAACAACTCTGTTGATTTATCCATCAAATGGGAATGAGGGGTTTTTTTTATTTAATAATTAGGAATTGTTATATAACTTCTTTAATTATGTGGGAATAACGGGGAAGCATTTTCTTGAAAGAGATCGATATGTTTGACCTACTTCTTCTATCTACTTACCTATTTAAAATGTTTGTGTTGTTGGTCCGTTTAATCCAACCTTGACATGATTCATATAGTTGGTATTACCTAAGACGATGAATTACAGATGATGAAGAACTATACCAATGGACGCGTTGTAGAGCTTGAAAGATGATACGTGCGAAATATTTAGCTTAATACTTCAACTCTAATTATAAATCAGTAACCCTAAACATTGTTTCGGGTATATATACATAAGCCCTAATGGGCTATCAAGCCCAATGTAACTAATATACCCACAGGTTAGGTATATTTACAATCTGGTCCTAGGCTTAATATAAATTACAGGATATAGGCATAAAGTAAAATTGAACACAATAAAATATCTCTAACAATCTCCCCTTTTGTCTTCATTTGTCGTTGTAGCTTGGCCTTCTGTCCTGTAAACGGATTTTCTGAGGTTGAGAGCGACCTCAAATAGTCTGATGCTCCGGCGAAGGGACAGTCTGTCTTGAATTTCTTCAATGGTAATCTTGAACAGGCTGATGATTTCGTTTCTGAAATTTTCGAGATCTAAGGTGGTCAGGTCATCGTTTGATGGCTCACTGTATCGTCTCACCTTACTTCTCAGTGTCTGTAAGATGATTTTGAGAGTCCCGTCGCAGTATTTCTCGATCTCTGACAAGAACATGACTCTCATTAATCCTTCATGATTTCTGTAGACTACGACTGGCTCAGGTTCTTTGAAGATAAAGCCTTCTGGATATGATCTGAGTTCTTTCTCCAAGCCGGTGAAGTGGGGACTGGTAAGGTTGGCCTTCTTGACGTTATTCTCAATTGCTATCTGAAGGTCGTGGCCCGTGTAGAATGTAATGGCCCTCAGCATATGTCTCTTGATGGCCTCGTATCCCAACTTGTATTGAAATTCATTTAGAATGAATTTCCTATAGAATCTTGACAATTGATAGACATCGTTGGGATCGATGAACTGCAGGTCACATTCTGAGATAAAGTCTTCTAAGCCTTCTAGCCTACGCACTTTGTAGATTGGATATTTTAGCCACCTTCCCATCTGCTCGTAGTTGACGTCCAATATGTCGCTAATAGGTTCCTTCGCTCTCATTTTCTTCTTATCTTTGTCTGTGATCCTCGACCCTCCTTTCGTTGTCCATCTATACGGAAATTGATAGGCCAATTTTTTGGATTCTTCGAGATGTGATAAGCCTCTCAATTCCATTTCATTTAGGGTCGAATTTGATCACGACGTCGCCAGATTTTATCTCGAATTTCTTCTTGAAACGGACCTGTGATCTTGATATTTTCCCAGGTGCTCTCAGATGCTTTTGGGGTCTCCCGAAAGGTTTCTCTATCTCTGAGTTCTTCTGGCGCGATTCTGCAACTGACTTCAACCGCTGCCCAGATCAGGTCACGAACGTTGTCCAGTCTCTCTTGTAATTCATCCTCAGGAGTAGGATCCCTGTAGCTTTGTGATGTCCACCCTTGATCGATAATCTCGGTGAGCTCTATCAGAGGGTCAGGATGAGGCATGTCGACTGGAGAGAGGGGATCGTCGGTTTCATGTGGAGGTGGGTCTGGTCTGAAATCGGAGGGTGGCAAGGGTAGGTTTTTTGGAAGGTCAATGGTTGTGTGGGCTAAATGGGAGGTAGTGGGTTGTGGATTGGTGGACGTAGATGTCTCTGTGTAGGTTTGGGTTGAAGTGGATGGTTCTGTGTGGGTGTGGGTTTCGACCCGCTGATGTTTCTCCCCCTAAGGACGACCGTCGTCATCAGGGTCGTCATGATGTCGTTTGTGTGAAGGCGGGTCATAGTGGCAGTTGTATGGTAGTTGAAGACGATGAAGGAGCTCATTATTCTCGGCAGACAGTGTGTCCACCTCATTAAAAGGCGGGATAAGAGGGTGTCGCGGAGCTCCGTGATTGAAGGGATGTAGGTTAGTTGGTTTGTGGGTTCGGGTGTTGGGGAGTGGTGTACGGGAGATGACACATGCTCATTCGACCATTGGTGCTTTACCCTTGTCTTGGGTTGTTGCGGGCGTAGCACCAGCCAATTTTTGAAGTATGGAGGCCTCCATTTCCCTCATTTCTTCGCGCAGAGCCTCGAGTTGTTGGTCGAGTTGAACTTGGGTCACATAGGGTAATAACTCAACACAGCCACGAAGGCGGTCTGTTGTTATTTCTGTGTCAAGGCCCAATAGTACTAGGAAGTATTTGGGTCTTGAGGGACCGGGGCCACACAGGCTTACCATTGGCATCGTCGATAAGTCGAGCTCATCGAGATGGCCTGATTGCACAGGAGTTATGATGTTCCCCATGTCAGGTCTTTCGTCGATCCTCGAGTATCATCCATGGATGATATTTCTAAATATGTTCTGGACTGATCACGGAGATGAGTCGAGAAAGGTGTTTGTGTCCTAACAAAAGGGGAAAATTTTGGGATAGTGGACACTAGACTCGATGTGCAAGAAGGAGGGACAACGACGTGGGGCTGGGGGTCGCTTATTTGTACATCTCTCGCCTCCGAGTGAGGCAAGGATGGTTGACTTGTTTCCCGTGAGGTGTTAAGACAACAGCCTGTTGGGAGGATGTTGAATGGGAAGGGTTGTGTTGTGCATGCGCCGTTGAACCAGATGCGGCGACTTCTACTCGGGAGCTGATTAAATCAGCTCCTGTTCCTATGGGTTCGGTTCGAGGATTTATAGTGAGGAGGGGAGGTGCGAAGTTGACCGTCACGGGAGGAGGTGCCGGTCTGTCATGTTTTCTTTCCATTCGCACTTCGCGTCGGCGCTCAAAACTCTGTCTCACACTCGGGCTGGCCCCGGGGTTGGATACGGTGGGGTTGGACCGTATCGTGGGGGCGAGAAGATTCTGCAGGCTCCTGTAAGCGACGACTACGGGATCTGTTGGGTCGGCTAGATCGAGGAGGTGGCATGGAAGAGGCAGTCCTTGAAGAGGCGCGCCATCCCGTGGTCGTAGGTAATTCAGCTTTGGAGTTGATATGTGCTCCGCGGCTGGTCTGTGAGTAATTTCTGGGTTTAGTTCCATGTAGTGACGAATCAGAACTTGGAACCATCGCAAGAAGGGGATGCCTTTCTTCTTGGAAGTCTTCAGGTGATTTCGGATGCGAATCTGATTCTCTATCTCTCTCATAAAGATGTCTGCATAGTCGAACCGTTTCCCGAACGCAATGCCGTAGAAGAGTTTGAGGATGTTGATATTGCAGCGATCTTGTCCGGTGTGTTTTGGAGAAAGACATTTGTTGATCAGCGTGAATAAAGTGCTCCACAGGCTTGGAAGTTTGTTGATCGAGAAGGATGAGATTTGAGTCAACGGTGGGGTGCATCCCAATTGTAGCATCCCATTGAGTAGTTCTTGAGTGGAGGGAGTTGGATCGAGTTCATCAAATGTGGGCAGCTGGATGATTGTCTTCAGAAGATTTTTGTCGAGAATAACTGATATGTGTTCGATTTGACTTTGGAAGATTAGTTCATTTGACCCTTGTACTTGATCCATCAATCCCCAAAATTGTTGCAGATAGACTTGAGGGACGGTCGCTGCTAGACCTGGGTAACAGGGCGGTTCGGCCCCGCGGTTTCGGAACCGTGCTGGAACCGCGGACGGAACCGCGAGCCGCACCGGAACCGGCACGCCGAGATGGAGCGTGTTGGTTCCTGCTTTTTGAAACCGAAGAACCATGGTTCCGGCACGCGGTTCAGAACCTCTTGAACCGCGTGCCGTTGGGTATTTTTTTTTTTGCAGTTTGGTCCTTTTGGACCAAAATGCAAATTTTTTTTATTTTTAATCCCTACTGGAAAAATCTATAAATAGAGGTTCATTTTCATCATTTTTTTCACACAAATCTCTCTCATTCTCCTCTCAATAAACACACATTCTCTCAATGATAAACCACGATTTATATTTGATCAAAAATTATGAGAAAGCAGATATTCAATTATGAGTTATTCCAGACAAGCAAAATTTTGGAATAGCAGTGCGAAATATTCCAGAAACAGAGCTTCGAAAAATCGGAAAACTTTGATGAATTTGATCCACGATTTCGGCTCTGATACCACTTGTTGGTCCGGTTAATCCAACTTTGACATGATTCATATAGTTGGTATTACGTTAGACGATGAATTACAGATAATGAAGAACCGTAATACCAATAGACGTGTTGTAGAGCTTGAACGATGATACATGCGAGATATTTAGCATAATACTTCAACTCTAATTATGAATCAGTAACTCTAAACATTGTAATGTTTAGGGTATATATACATAAGCCCTAATGGGCTATCAAGCCCAATGTAACTAATATTCCCACGGGTTAGGTATACTTACAATCTGGTCCTAGGCTTAATATAAATTATAGGATATAGGCATAAAGTAAAATTGAACACAATAAAATATCATGTGTGTAATGTATCATCATCAATTTAGTACAATAGTACTTCATTGCAATATTATTTTATTGAGCTTTGTCACATTGGCATGTATTGGTGAAACAATATTGTCATTTTCCTATAAAGTAAGGCAATTTTATTATAAATAAAATATATATATGTTAATTTGGTGGTTGATAATTCCTTGTCTGATAGCACTTGCGGTTCACGAGAGGCTCCGAAAATAATCATGTGAGTGAATGATCTGTGTTCCTTCTTCGTAATAATTTTATAATTATTCTATTTTTTAATGAAACGGCACTTAACTGACACCTAACATTATGCACTAATTCACGAGAGTGTATTCGCATCGAGTATTACAACTCTAAAACTTTGCAGACAAAAAATTCTCTTGTTTGTTTTTGGCTTTAAACAATTATTATTTAATCAAAAGAAGTTAATAAGTTTGAAGGTTTTATTTAAGAAAAATACAACTCATACGGATTGTCCTCACGCTGCATAATATGATGATTGCTCGCCACTCTCCATTACATGACTTAGACCATCTCCAACCGAGGAACGCATTCCCAAACTCAAACGCATTCTCAAACTCAAAATGCAGTAATTCTTCTCCAACCGTTCAACTCATACTCAAACTCAAAAGACTATTTTGTAATATTCACTTTCACACCAATTATTACAAATTTCAATACTACCTACATATTTTACAATTAGGTGAGATTGACCCAAGGATTGACCCATCCCAAGAAACACGTAAAAGACTCCAACTTTTGTTGATGAGAAAATACTACGAATTCAACACTAGATTCTCCATAAAAATACCTAATTAGTTTCGTATCTTCAAATATAATTCCCTGTTGGTAAGAATTCATGATGGATTGACTTCCCTGACCTTGCGATTATGTCAAGCAAGCTGAATGCATGTATACGCACACCCTCTTGTTCCTGAAATTCAAATCAAGATTTTAACTTTTATTTACTACGAATTGCAGTAATTGGGGGGCTTTTAGGAACAAATTGGAGAAAATCAAACGTGATTACTGGAGAAAATTGCAGTAATTATTTACTACGAATTACAGTAATTGGTGGGCTTTTTTCTCTGATTCATTTCAGGATTGCTAACCAAAAGATTCCCGTTGCTTGAAAGATGTGACCGTGGTATTTCCTTGTTCTTTGGAAAACACAAAATAAAGAAAGGACCTTTTTTGCAATTTTAAAAATAACGGACGCATCCTTTCCATTTCAGACGCAAATATGCGATTTTATGAGGAAAGAGAATGTATAATCGCATTTTGGGTTTGGTTTTGGGTGTTGGGTGGAGAAATTTCACCCCATTTTTTGAGATTTGCAGCTCGGTTGGAGATGATGCTTGGTCAACTTGGAATTGTAAATCAATTTAAATTTATATTACTGCCGAATTTTGCATGCATGAACGTAGATATTTTCTTGGCTGGTGAGCTTTTATTTCCTTTTATTTTTCTTGGGATCAGTTCATATATGGTGCCCATGCAGTCACGGGACGCAGCGTTTTAGATGTTTCTTTCATGTATGTTATTTAATTTTAGAATATCGAAATAATCTCCAAATAAAAAAGTGCATAGTTAGATGGGATTGAAAGATGAGTCAAGCCTATTCATAAACTCGATGGTTCGAATCTGAGCTCGACTATCATCTTGATCTTTGTTGCTTACTATTAAAAAATTCACTAGATTGGTGGTTATTATTATTATTATTATTATTATTATTACTGTTTTTATATATTATTATTATTATTAAACTAAACTTAGACATTGAGCAAAACTATACTTGAGAATTTCTAGCGAGCTTAGGCTAGGTTCTTTGATTAAACGAGCTCACAAATCGAATTCAGCCTAATTATTAATCATCGAGCTCGTACTCGAGCTCTGAAATAAATAATTCATCAAGGTTGAGCTCAATATATAATTTCTCGAGTTCGATCTAGAAAAAGGGTCTAACGCGATATATAATTTTGGAGCTCGAGTCTAGAAAAATTATACATAATTAGATGCATGAATGCATTTAGCTCAATAAGTACAGTAAAACCTCTATAAATTATAACGTCTTCTAAATAATAAAATCTTCTGGCCCCAACTTGGGCTTTTGTAAAAAATCATCAAACTCGATAAGATAATAAGATAATAATCATTCAAAAAAATCATTTATAAATATTATGTCCCATTAAATCCTAAGTTAACAATTCATAAATATTGCAATTATAAATATTATGATAAGTTGCTAAAATGTGAATCTATTGTTACTAGCATTTTCTTAAAATTTTAATCTAATTGGATTTAACCCTAACTTTTTACATTGCGGCCAAGAGTTCGGGTGTTCATGAATATAATTGTTAATTGTATACAATGAATAATATTGCATGAATATATTTAATTAGGTACAAACAAATTGGTTGATGGATGAATATATTCAATAAAACATATATAAATACTAAATTAGCTTAATTTAAAAAAAATTCTCTTTTAATTAGTTCGATATATTAATATCTCTCTAAATTAATAAAATTTAAGGGTCCGCATGTTATTAATTTAGAGTTGTTTTAATGTAATATTATATGATACACAATATGCAGTTAGGTTTGGGCCTTACACTTTTGAGAACAAAGGCCCAATATGTCGTCCATCTAGACCATTTTAAAGCCCAATATATGACTGTTTTATGTGTCATGCAACCTCAATTGAGTTAATTTTCCAGAACTAGTGAGCCCAAATTATGTCCCAATTAGGTCCATTTGGCATCCACGATATACACATTTATATCATATTTTATACCTTATTTTACAGATAGGTTCTACCAGTGAATTTGTTAGATACATTGAACATAGAGAAAAATACTATTATTTAGGCTTCGAACAACGGATAAAGGTCGATGATAATTACGTTGAGCATTTCCCCGTTAATAAAGGGTTAATGTGTGGAATTAAGGAGACACAATTAACATTGCAAAATCTATGGTCCTTTAATGTCCATTTGTTTGTTGCTATGGTAATATGATCCATGGCATCTAACCTAGTCTTAGGACAATATTGATTATGGGGGGATAATCATTCACTAACTAGTACTTAGATATTACCAAAGCTTATGTAAATCCGACAGCATAATATATTGCCAAGACTTAATTAATTAATTAACACCGACGGTAACATTGATTTGTTTGATACGTGTGCCACGTTCAAAGGAGTATTTTCTCTGTTCCTAAATACAAATTGTTTTAAGGTAATTGAACACATATTAAGAAATAAAACAAAATTTCTATTACACCCTTAATTAGTTATTTTATCCGATTTAATCTAACTATTTTTATTAAAATGAGGGGTAAAGTTGTAAAAATTCAAGCTATTTTTCTTGAGAAAAGTAAAACACTTATATTAAAAAACAAAAATAGAAGCCTAAAACGACTTGATAAATTAATACTCTATAAATTAATAAACTCTCTAAAATAATAAAATCTTACCGTCCCGACTTGGGCCTTTATAAAATTCGATAAGATAATAATATAATATTTTTTCGTAAAATCCCTTTATAAATATTAGGTCCCATTAAAACTCTAAATTAATAATTCATAAAAAAATTTGCTAAAATAAGAATCTATTCGTTAGATTTTCTGGATTTCATCCCTAACTTTTTTAATTGCAATCAATAGTTCCGATGTCGAGTTCTCTAACTGCAACAAAAAGTTATGCAGGGTTGTTGTCGCCATTTTGTGTCGCTTAATATCACCACCCTTCCGAATTTGGCTGAACGATACTCGAATGATGTCCTGAGAGCATTTGATATTGTACATTGACTAATTTTCAAACGATATTTTTCATTAATCCACACTTGTAAATCGTTTTGAGTACATGAATATAACATATTTGAATTTATTTATCGTCAATACATTCAAAATTTGTTTAATTTAAAGAGTCTCTCTTTTAATTAATAAAATATTAATTGATCGATATATTAATATCTCTCTAAATTAATAAAATTCCATGTTCCCAATGTTATTAATTTATAGAGGTTTTACTGTATTTAGGAACATAGAGGGAGTATTATTTTATGAAGTCATTTATAGGCTTGTCAATGGGGCGGGGATTCCCCGTCCCCGCGGGGATCCGCCCCGAACGGGGCGGGGAATCCCCGAATTTTAATCCCCGCGGGGCGGGGATGGGGAATTTTTTGTCCCCGTAGGCGGGGACGGGGCGGGGACGGGGATCATAGTCCCCGTCCCGTTCCCCGCCATTAATATTATTTAAATAAAATATTTTATAGCTTAATTTAATAACTAAATAATATTTTTTAGACATAGTTTATATTATTATAGTTTAAAAATATATATTTTTTACACATTTTTAATATTATAATATAAATAATATTTAATATATAATATAAATAATGAATTCAATTATATTATAATGAAAATATAATTTTTTTTTAACAAAAATTTGTGTGGACGGGGAATCCCCGCGGGGGCGGGGACCCGACGGGGATGGGGATGGGGACGATTTTTTCCCCGTTTAGTTCGTGGGGACGGGGATGGGGATTCCCCGTCGACACGGGGATGGGGATGGGGACCTAATGCCCGCCCCCGCCCCGCCCCGTTGACATCCCTAGTCATTTACCACGTAAAATGAATAATGATAAAATGCGACACTTTTGAAATATTATATAAGCGGAACAAAATGATCTAATTGATGTTGTTGACGGCGTTTACGAATGAGTGTTATTTGGGATTAATGATGAGTCAAGTTGACCAGCGTGCCGTTCCGTGCGAGTTATTGCAATTAAGTTTAACTATGAGACTTTTGCGTAAAAAGTAGGTTATTTCAATTTTATGATTGACTGAACTGCAATAATGTGAGCATAAACTATAAATAAAGTAATTGTGATCCTCATATATACACTACGAGTTACTTTCTCCCTACACCCATCTTAGAGAGAAAAGGCAGTTCTGCAATAGTTAAAAACATTTTGTTTAATAATAATCGTATTCAACATGAGTTGGATATGGTATAATTAAAAACATTTTATATTTCTGCTAAAAGAACAATTATAACTGCACATGGGTTGAGGAGCGAGCTTCTTTAAATAACAAATGAGTTCATAACTGAATAACTAACCGAGATGTATTCATTACTTAAGAACTTGAATAAGTTAGAGTGACTCATCGAAAAGGGATGTTACATATCGATCATGGGAACAGTGAGTATCTAATTCATTGGAAACGTTCAATAATGTCCGAGCTTGTCGGATTATTTATTCTATGGTGCATTGTATCTTGATATATTTAAGCGATTTTAATATTTATAATTTTAGACGATCTATTGCGTTTAATGCATATCTATTCTATTTTATTAATCGTCGGTGTAAACTGCTACTTTGGCCAAAAGTCTCATAGTTAAACTTAATTGCCAGTTGCCACTTCAATTTTTTTCCGCAGAAGTCTCATATCATTCTATTTTATTAAGCGTGAAAGATCGGTATAAAATGTCACTTTTGCGTAATAACACCTACTACATTTTAATATATTTGGTTAATAGTATTTTTAGCTAATTATTATTATATCTTTAAGTTTATAATTCATATACATACATAATTAAATTTCAAATAGAAAGTTGTTAAATAAATTAATATTTTTTATATTATATATATATATATTTGTACCTGCATTTGAATGTGAAAGAATACTAGTATATCATATAAACGTGGTAGTAATAAATAACTTTTGTAAATAACAATCAATATGTCACTGCTTCGACAGTTTAAGCTTAGCTGACTTCTTCTATTTGTAACGGACTGGCGATAAACCAGCTTCACTAACATTCTGAAAAACATTCTGATATTATTATAAAACTGCCTGAGACCCAAATAATAATAACAGTCTATAGATCTAATCTAAGTTAGAGATAACGTCATTACATGCCAACTAAAGCTTCCATATTGTTCGAAAATATAAATTCGACCTATACTTAAATAAGATCAGGATTTTAACTTGGGTCCATTGATGCAAGAAGCCATTAGTATCGCATTTTTTTGTTTCTTTTTTTTCGGACAGTTTAATAATTGTTGTCATTAAAAATTTATTAGGAAACTAGCGGCGCCGGTGAGCTCAGCTAGACTAGAAATAGTTTAGGAATTAAAAATATATATAAAAAAATAATAAACGGTGAATTTAAGACAAAACGGTGAAGCGCATTAATGGAACTATTAAAGTTCGCCGTTACATTAGAATAGTAAGAATAGCAACAACATTCTCTAGTACAGTTAATGAGATTTTCATAGTTTATAACGAACCAAAAAACAAAGGATATCATATTATGCTATATTGCTTGCTTTGGAGTACAACGTCCAAAAAGCTGTAATATATATATATATATATATATATATATACACACACACACACACATATACTAATTCCTTTAACTCATGTATCTCATTTCAAGTCGAAGGACTTGTGTCATCCCAAATTTTGAAAACAAATAAACAATTGTCTCAAACGGTTATCTAGATTGGAACCAATGTTAGACAATTGCCTATAAGATATACTGTATATTGAATTAAAGACTTTATTAATTAAAGGATAAAATGTAAATACGCAGTCAAAAAAGCTTTATTATTTTATTTTACCTCCTTTACAGTCTTTTAACTTTTAACTTTATTTCTTTGTTCCTTTTGATTTCCCACGACAATTAATTAAGAATTATTATTTCGTTAAACTAAAGGGTGAAAAAGTGTTATTTTTCCTTTTTTTTTCTTTTTTACTTACTTTTACAGTCTTTTGACTTTGTTTTTTTTTTTTTGTTTCCCTACTTTAATATCATTAAAGCCCTTCTTTTTATTTACTAAGGAGAGAAAGCCCTTCTTTTCTCTTTAAAATATATTTTCCCTAAAACTATGATTTATTTTATTTATAAATGAAATAGATATAATAATCTAACCAAGTCAAACCTTTATTTAACTCAGTCGCAAGTATTCTAGTCTCTGACGTGTTTAAAAGTACATAGGCGTGCCCCATCCTCTCACACAGCCTTCAATGTACTGAGTCGTCAGATTTTATTTTTTATTTTATTTTTCAAAATAACATTATTACATGCAAACATACAATTTTATGTAAAAAGAAAAGTGAAAGCTGACTACTGAAAGCTCAATCTCATATAAACAAAGACTTCATATTTTGTTTTTGGAACTTTCCTGTCAGCATGTGTATTTGTATATATGTTTTATAGGTTGCTTTGTTTTCTTACCAAAACTAATATATTCCCTTTTGGCATCTCCTTTACCTTCTTCACATTCTGATGTCTTGTCATTTTCCAAAATTGTTGCATTGTGTCGTACCATAATCTAATTGTTTTTTCTATCATAAATATTAGATGAAAAGATTATAGAATCGAATAGACAGTTCTATAGAATTATAAAATCACACTATCCCTTCAAAAGATTATTCGTGTAATTTGCTGATTCGATGATCTAATATGCAGTATAGTTTGAGTGCGCAATGTATTAGTTTTTATATTGAATATATAAAATTTAATGTTAGTAACAATCATTTTCTGAGAATATATTGTACAAAACACTTTTCAGGCTACCAAAACCTATGGACCAACCAACACGATTATCCGCGAGCCACAATTTTAACTCATTTCGATTTTGGACCAAATGTCATATATATATATATATTAAATAATATTAGAAACGACAACAAATAGTCCTAAGTTCAAAGGCTGAACTCTGTAGCTTCTTTCTGTAACCTCAGGAAAATTTCAGTATTCAGTAGTCTGCATATTACCTGTAATAAATTATCAACACTAATTTCCTTTTTTTCTTCCCGTTAGTTATTCCCAAACTTCGAACTGAATATATTCTGTTTTACTATTGGGGGTTTACAATTTCGAAAAGTAATAAATAATCAATTTGGTTATCATTAGCCCCAACCCAATGTTGTTCAAGTTTTGGTTTAGGCCGAATTAAATTCCATAAAATGTTAATCAATGGAAAGGACGTAGGTAATATTTTAAAAATAAAAATATCAAAAGAGGATTATATTTTAGCATAATCGAATATTCAAAAGATAACAAATCAACCATTACTCAGCTCGACTCCTAGTGTTTTGGTAAGAAAATGTGCATCAATGTTACTCTAACTAGACTAATACCATAAGTGATCAGAATTTGAGCAGTTAATGTAGTGTAAACAAGTAATGTACATAATTTGAACTTAACATTAACATTCAAAATCTATCTACTATGTAGAAGGTATTCTAGCAAGTACGGTATTATGTACACGATTACGGGCGAATGATATTTTTAGTCCCCAATGTTCGAGCCATGGGCGCTTCTGGTCCTCCATGGTCCCTCGATTAATCTAATCGCTAATTTAGATGAAATTTAACACGTGAGAGCCCATGATCTCCTTTTACTCGACTTAAAACCTCATAACATATCTTATTCTTCGATTTAAACGCACATGAACATCATTATACATCACATTTAGGAAATGATCGACAACCTTGAAATGAGATAAATGTGATACGTAATGATGCCGACATGCGTTTTACTTGAAGAAGATGACGAGTCATGGGTTGTTAAGTAAATTAAAGGAGAACATGTGCTCTCATGTGTTAATTCCATCTAAATTAGTGATTACGTTAATCATACGATCAAAACGATCCAAAATTGGTAATATTGGAGACTAAAAGTGACACCTCGAAACATGAGGGTCCGAATACGTTCATGGCCCATACATCGAGGACTAAAACACTCGTTCTCCCTACTATTGCTATAAAAGTGAGTAACTATAATAAAGTATTGTGATATGCAATTATAACATGTTAAGACTTACGTGACGATATTAACTTCACAATTATCAAATAAATAATTCCTAAAATTTTCCAGTCTTCACTTTCTTTTCTCTATATAAGGACTTCTTTCTCTCTCTCACACACAAAGTAACTTCAGTTTCCCTTCTCTTTCTCTCTCTCTCTCTCCAAAATGGAAGCTTTATCCATACTGAAATTCTGGCGAAGCCAAACCGCCGTAGCCACCACCACCACAACCACCGATGACGACGAAACAACCGACGGCGAAGACTCTTTCTTCGACTTGGTCTTTTACCCCTCCAGTAAAGATTATCACATGGTAGAATCTCCGGCGAAAGGCACCAAAAGTAACAGTCTCTCCGCTGCCCCCGCCGGCGATAGTATCAAACCCAGTTCCTCTCCGGTCACTACCCTGCGGTTCCCTTCAGTCTCCAAGCCCAAGCCCTTCGCGCTTTCCTTCAAAAAATCGTCCAAGACCAACGACGATTCTACAGCAGCACCTGAGCGGCGGAGCCGGCGTTTCGACGGAGACAACAGCCTTAGGAGTAAGATGATGGCCGAGAACCGCCGGACGACGGCGGAGGATCAGACGGCGCTGGTTTCGAAGTATTTCAAGCTCATAAAGCCGCTGGTGTCGAAGAAAGGGAGGGCGACGGAGATTCTAACGCAGTTTGCTTCTCCGGCGAACCCTTCGGCGAGTAAGCTGGCGCAGGGCCGTAGTAGGGTCGTCGTCGGCAGCTTTAAGATCAATATTAACGTGGGGAGAAGCTCGTGGAAGGGGGCTGCGCCGGCGATGGTTTCCGACGCGGCGGAGGTCCCTCGGCGGAGGGACGATTCGTTGATTGAGCAGCAGAATGATTGGATCCAAGGCGCGATTCTTCATTGCAAGAGGTCTTACAGCTCAACGTCATCTTCATCACAAGGTTTGATTTTTCTTTTTTTGTTTAATATTTAAAATTTAGATTATTCAGTAATCGTTATAATTGATAATTCAAAATCCTTGAAACAACTTATATTAACGTCAAAATCGTTCATTTCTTACAGAGTCTTCGCAGCTAATACGATCTGCTAGTGATCCCTCGCACGACAAGTGTGTAGGACAAGGAAGATATTCATGTGAAGAACAAAAAAGGTGCAGCATTTGAAGTTTATTATGACGCTTTATATGACGTCATATTTAATCCATTAGGCAAATGAAATTTAAGATTTTTTTCCCCAAGATGGTCTTTTTGTTGTAGTAGTAATGTGTAAAAATTAAATAGGGGTTTGTTTCGTCCAGTAATGAATCAATAGCCTGTGATGTGGCAGTCTGATGAATGCCCATCGAGCAGAGACTAGAGAGAGATGCAGTTTTTATTTTATTTTAACTTTTCTGTAATGTAGAAAAAGTAACTACGTTTGTTTGTCTTGTCTGTATTCCCCACCCCATCTTCGCTGAGATGAAGTAAAAAAAATCTAATGAAAATGATTATTATTACTTGTTATCTTTTCTTGTAAGTTGTGTATGAATGACATGTCTTGCTCTTGAGTGAGTTTTTTGCTATCTTGGAGTGTAATTGTGCTATAATCATTATTTCCTTGACGTCGGGAGAAGTTATTCAATTTACATCTAGGGATGGCAACGGGCCGGGTCTGAACCGGGTTTGGCGGGACCCGGCCCATTTATTTTATGCTGGACCCGTTACCCGCCCCGACCCGGCTAAGACCCGCCCCGACCCGAGACCCGAAATAATCGGGTAAGACCCGCCAGACCCGAGAACTATCTCCTCCTTCGGCTTCCATCTATCAAAAAAGATGTTATTTTCTTTGTAAGAACAAACCCATAATAAATTAACACAGATCAATAAAACTAACGAATGCCCATGCAATTAAAGAAACAAAGAAGCAGCGTTGGACGAAAATAAACACAAATCAAAGCAGTTTATGCATAACAAAAAAAAAATTGTGAAAAACCATTTATGTCTAAAATTTACCGAGAATTACCTGTCCCAAATCGCTGAATCGAGGGTGGTGGCTGACAATGGCGGCTGAGGTGCTGGTGCGCTCGCAGATGGTGCCGTTGATGGTGGCTGATGGTGCGCGGTGTTGGCCGATGGTGCGCGCAGAAGGAGGTTGACGATGGTGGCTGAGGGTGGTGGCTGAAGATGGTGGCTGAGGGTGGTTGTGGGTGGTGGTCGAGGCTGGTGGTCGCAGTTGCAGGTGGTGCGGCCGTGGGATGTGACTCACGTGAATAGGAAGAACTGAAATTAAAATAGCTAAGCTAACCCTAATTATATATATATATATATAATATATATATATAAAATCAAATTAATTTATACGGGTCGGGTCCCGGGTCGGGTCTCGGGCCGAGTATGCCTAAACCCGGGACCCGACCCAGACCCGGCCGGGTAGAGGAATCGAATTCCATTACCCGGCCCATAACCCGTTTATTCTTAAAATACCCGGCCCATTAGGGTCGGGTCCAAGCGGGTCCGGGTCTAGACCCAGCCCAATTGCCATCCCTATTTACATCATTTAAAAGTTTGAAAACTTTTATTACATTAAAATGAAACAGTATTTTCTTAGGAAAGATAAGAAAAAAAAAAGAAGAATTTTGTAATGGAACAGTATTTTCTTAGGAAAGACGAAAAAAAAAGAATTTTCTATGGGGGAGTACATAAGAGGAGCGTTGACTGTGGTCAAGCAAGCGGTGACAAGACATGACTGGTCACAACTTAATATATAGTCAAACAGTAACCATAAATGGTGTTTGGGTAATAATAAGTCACGCAATTACCGTTGACTGACTTGAATGCTCAAAGTGAAGTTGTTGAGTCAGACCAAGTCAACACGTGATTTCGTTGTGAATTTCACGGTTATTTCTAAAATCATCGATGGAAACGTCAGTTCAATGGAAGTATTTAACACCGTGACATGGACTTTTGTACTAAATCAGCTTTTCCATGTTATTTCCAATTCCGACGGTATTTTTAATTAAACAAAAAAAAAGACAATCATTAACAAAATAAACGTAAAATGGAAACCATTAATAAAATAAAAAATTTCGTATGCCTGGAATACGAGTTAGAGTAACTCGTATTCCAAGGTTACGAGCTACAACACGCTGGCGGGTGCGTCTAACGTGGAGTAACTCGTAACTCGGAAGTACGAGTTACTCTAATTCGTACTCCTGGAGTACGAATTAGATCTGGTTTTTTTAAAACCCTATCCGCGACGGCGACGACGAGAGACGACGAAGAACCTGCCGCATCACCTGCTGCACGCCGCCGCCGACGCCACCCCTCACCAGCCGCCTCTGCCCCGCCGCTGAGATGGCAATGGGGCGGGTCCGAACCCGGACCCGCCTTGGACCCGCCTTGGACCCGCCCCGAAATAACCGGGTTTTACCCGATAATCCGGGTCTCGGGGCGGGTCCCGGGTCTCAAAAGAAGAAACCCGGCCGGGTCCGGGGCGGGTCCCGGGTCTGGCAAACCTCGCCCCGAGACCCGGCCCGAAACCCGCCCTGGAAATATATATATATATATATATTATACTTCAATTCGTAATTGCGTATTATATAGAATTATTGCTAATATTATGAATAGAAAATCTGTTGGTCTTATGGTAGAGGTTTGGTATTATAAACATAAGGTCGCGGGTTCGAGTCTCAAGCACTACATTTATCCATTTTATCTTTTAAAATATAAAAAGAAAAGAAAAAAATAAAAGAAATCAATATAACCGGGTATGGCGGGTTGGACCCGCCCCGCTCGGGTCTGACCTGGGGCGGGCGGGTCTAGACCCGAAGCGGGACGGGGCGGGTCCCGGGTCCGGGGAAAAGTAACCGGGGCGGGTCTCGGGTCCGGCAAAACCCGCCCCATTGCCATGCCTACCCGCCGCCTGTGCCATCACGCCGCCGACCCAAACCCGTCACCTCCCGCCGCGACATCAGCGGCCCGCCGTCCCGCCGCCCCGCGCCGCTGTCCCGCCTCCCCGCCGCGACCACCTGCCGCTGCCCCGCCTCCGCGCCCCGCTGCCCGTCCGATGTGGCCGCTGCTCCGCCACGACCCGCCGGCCCGCCCTGCCACGCTACCCGGCCACTCCGACACGCTGCCCCATGCCCCCGCTGCTGCCCCGTGCCCCGCGCCCCGACGCCCCCCGCACCCGCTGCCCGACGCCCCGACAGCCCCCCGCGCCCGCTGCCCGACGCCCCGTCGCTGCCCCGCGCCCCGCTGACCCGCCGCCCATACGACGTCGTACGTGCGAATAGTTTGGGTACCACGTTTATGATTCGAAATTTGATTTTTTGTGTAAATTTCATCATATCAAATGCTTTTATTGATTGTCCATTTGTTTGGTTTTTCTTTTAAATGTAGAATGGATTTCGATTCTTCTTACGGACCTCGTGATAGCTCGGTGTTGACGATGCAGTCAAATCACCATAGTAGGGATTTGTTGTTAGATGCAACAGCGTTAGATAGAACTATTAATATTAGGGCGTTAGAGAATGTTGTGTGGGGTACTAGAGAAGCGCCGAACGTCCTTCACGATCGCTTATTAGGAAAGTTGAACGAGATGGGTCTGTACAGCATCTACAGCTGTATGTCGCAGAGGGTTGACCCTAATTTGATTACAGCGTTGGTAGAGCGTTGGAGGAAGGAGACTCATACGTTTCATTTTTCTGTTGGGGAGGCGACCGTTACCTTACAGGACGTAGGTATCTTGTGGGGGTTGCCTGTAGATGGTAGTTGTGTCTCTGGTGTGAGGATGAGTGTGTGGAGTTGCTAGGTTTTAGACCGCCGGCAGATAAAATTAGGGGGTCATCGCTTTCGATGAAGTCATTATCGAGTTGGTTGTTGCACAATCCGATAACGGACGATAGCGATGAGGAAGAGGTCGAACAATCAGCATGGGGTTATGCGATGCTGCTCTTCGGTGCCGTGATGTTCCCCGATTGTAGCGCCAGCACCGTATCATTGAGTTACCTTCAGCTGTTGGAGGATATTGAGGAGGTGAGTACATATAGTTGGGGCAGTGCGGTGCTGGCATTCCTATACAGGGAGCTTTGTTCGGCATGCGAGCCGAAAAAGCTAAATATAGGCGGACCCCTATGGCTGTTGCAGGTAATTATATAGAAAATGTTATTATATTTTAATGGTTTTAAACATTTATTTAGAACAAGTGATTTGTTTTAGGCATGGGCATATGTGAGGATTTTGCCATTTCAGCCTGTACGGGGTGATGTTCGGATCACGATGGAGCCCCATGTCGTAGACGGGATACTCTTACCGGCCCCGCCACATGCTGCGAGGTGTGGTCGTCATTCCGAAAGTTGCAAAATATTTTACATTCTTACTTTTATAAATGTTGTGTAAATATTTGACAGGTGGAACTCATTCTTCGATTTTACTACGTCGACGAATTCGAACGTACGCACGATCCGCGAGTGCATCGATCGCATGCAGCCACATCAATTTGCGTGGACTCCGTACAACATGTCGGAGCCAGAGATTGTCGCTCTTTCTCCAGCATGCTTACCTCTCGCTTGTCGATCAAGATGTCCACTGATATTGTTCAATATCATGGAGTTTCATTACCCCGAACGAGTACTGCGGCAGTTCGGAATAGTCCAAGGAATTCCCATTAATCCGCTGTATGTTGTCGGACATCAAAACGGTATACAACGTGATCCCAAGATTCTGCCGTCCAACTTTGAAACATTCTCGTTGCATAACGTGACCAAAGCGTTTCCTTATTCGCCGTTAGGGACGATGCTTCTTGAAAGCGATCACGAAAATATTGTACGCACCTGTGAATTTTAAGAAATAAAACAAAATGTCATAACAACAAAATTCGAATAAAAAACAGACCACGTGATTAGAGCTTACCTATGAAAAGTGAAATCGACGATTGCTCTTGCGGGTAGCATTCGAGCACCTTTTAATACCCCGTTGAGCCCTTCTGAAATCTTAATCGTCATGACACCACATCGATAACCGCCGTCGTGTGCGAGCGTCCATTGGTCGAACCCTACTTTTTCTAACCAAGGCTTCGCTCGTTTATTAATTTGCGCAATCTGAGCCATAATGCGATCGAATTTATCCAATGTTGGCGCAGTACCGGCTCTATGACATAGATCCTTCAATTGTTGATCCTTGAATTTTTTGTAGAAGTTTGACTTTACATGACGAAGACAGAAGCGATGCATTCCATTTGGTGGACGAAAGAATTCAGTGGCTTCTACTGCTCCCGTAAGACTTGTACACACCATATACGCCATAAAGAGTAACCGATTTGACGAAAATACCAAGTAACTTACATTAATAAGATTAAATACCTTTGTGGCGATCCGAAATAAGGCAAACTGGTTGATTCTCTAGAACAAATATGTTCAAATTAGTAAGGAACCAAGTCCATGAGTGTGTACTTTCTTCCGTGACAATGGCAAACGCCAGAGAAAAGACGTTTTGGTTGGCGTCCAGCGACGTAGCAATCAGTAGTTTGTGTTTAAATATGGAGTACAAATGCGTACCATCGACACAAACAACCTTTCGACAATGTTTGAAACCATCGATGCTCGGTTTAAAAGCCCAAAAGACATACCCGAGCACGAAGTGTCCATGTCTCTCTGTCTGCAGATTCAGCCACCTCACGATTGTTCCTTGATTGTAATGCTGCAACGCCTTCATAAATGTTGGGAGTTTGGTAACAGACTCCTCCCACGTACCATAAGCATTTTCCAGAGCTCTTTTCAGACCATGCCAAGCTTGAATATATGAGATATCGTAGTCATATCTATCCTTCACGAGTTGTTGGACATTCTTGGGTAGGAATTGAGGATCGACTTTCACGGTTCCAACCAACAAATCAGCAATAAAATTTCGAGAGATATTACGATGTGTGCTCGCAGCTCATTCATATAGCAAGTGTGTGGGCCTTCAAATTTTGTAATAGACCAGTAACCTTTTTTTGGCTTAAATGATGCCCTCAGTCTCCAAGGGCAATCAGTCGTGTGATCACATTGAACGCTCCACCGTGTACTGCTGCTCTCGTTGACGTTGTACTCGCGTCTAGCAACCCTGATCGAAAAATCATTTGACGGCACGTTGTAAGTGTTTCTTAGTTTGAAAAATCATACCTCGACAAAACATAGGGTTTTCTCTGTCGTAAAACTCCCCGTAACCACCGTAATCGTCACCACCAGGAGGTGGCATTTGGTACGTTTGGAAAAATAGGGCGGGCTGAAACAGCATAGGAGCAGCAGAGTCCAGCGGAGTGGTATCATCTGGGGAATCGTCGTCGTCGTTCTCCTCGTCGTCGTCGTCGTCGTTGAGATTAGGTAACTCGGACAGTGGATCATCATCGTCCGCTTCTGAATCACTAACATCGACGTCTTCCTCGGGTTCATGCACGAGTTCTGGCACGGGTTCTGACAGGAATTCTGGCTTATTGAATGGAACACCAAGCGTCGGCGTCTCCAAAGAAACATTGCTGAAACCTGCCGTAACTGAGACAATGTCGGGAATATCCGGACACGTATAACTCGAAGAACCAACTTCAAAATTCCGACGAGGCTCTTCGTTCAAATCAAAGTTTGAATTTTCAACTATTTCAACGAAAACCTCAACACAATTGTTCTCTGAGTCGGGATGTATAAAAAATTGTAGATCGTTGTCGTTGGAGATTTGAAAAGCTGATGAAAGTGGCGGGAATGTTGATAGTATTCATTTTTTCCATGGACAATCAACGAACAACGACTACTATCAGCACCCGTAATTTCGAACAGCAACGATATAAAATCGGAAAAACTGGTGTTGCGACGAATTCGCCTATAACCAACAGGGCGGATACTATATTTGATGGTAGAATCGGATGGCTGAATTATTTCACCGCCGAAATATACTACGACTTGTATCGTACTCGACACCATTGTTTGAGTTATTATAAATTATCGACGAGGGATATGTTGATACCAGCGGGGGGGGGGGGGGGTGGTTTATATAGAAAATTCTATCGTACTGCGGAGGTACGATTTAGTATAACTCGTAAAATGGAAGTACGAGATAAAGTAATTCGTAATCCAGGAGTACGAGTTACGTGAATTATTGAAATAATTCAAGTAACTCGTACTCCCAGATTACGAGATACTCGTATTATTGGCCGACACATGCATGGCCATGCAGGTTGGTCGGGCCCCTCGTAGCTCGTATCTTCAGGATACGAGTTACAACACCATGTCAGCGCCATGTCAACAATTGACCAGTCCACAGTAACTCGTATCCCAGAAATACGAGTTACTAACTCGTATCCTGAAGATACGAGTTACGTATGCCAGGTCAGGTCAACTGGTCAGCGGACTAGTTTAATTCGTATTCCCAGAATACGAGTTACTAACTCGTATTCTGGGAATACGAAATTTTTTATTTTATTAATGGTTTCCATTTTACGTTTATTTTGTTAATGATTGTTTTTTTTTATTTATTTAATTAAAAATACCAATTCCAATCGTGTAGAATATGACGAGTATTGGGTCTAAAATGTTGGGTCGATGGTATTTTCTCGAATTTATTTGATTTGAGCAGCCCACTTTAGCTTAATAATTTATGTGAAAACGATCGCTGGTATTAGACACTAGTAGTTTTGCACACCCATATGTATGTGCTATATAATGTATTTAATTATGAAATAATAATACTAAAAATAGAAGGACATATTTGAAAATATAAAAATATTGTGTAGTGGGTGGTTTTTTTTATTTAATGTAATTTCTTTAACGGAGTAATATGGTAACTAACAAATTGGCTACAATTTTGGGTGTAATTGATACACCAAATTGGATAGAAATAGCAGTTTTTAGAGGGCCCTCACAATTAATATATGAGTATAGAGTTGTTTCAGATTGATGACGAAACGATCATTGATATTAAAAACATGGCTATCGCAAACGATCCTTACTGAAAAACATATCATAATCATCATATTTCATCTTTGTGAAATATTACGACTAATGCGTAGTATTACTATATTAGAATCAAGAATTAGATGATTAATATTCTTTATTTTCAATAGCAAATGATCCGTAGGGGAAAAGATTTGCAGCAGCTTTAAATAATCATCCTTAATTTTTTAACTACTGATGTTAATGTTATGATCTAACGAGGTGTAAGGGGTGTTGTTATATAAGACTAGTAATTTAGCACATTCGATGCATGTGTCCCACATTGGATAATTGAGGAGAGTTTGATCGTTATATAAGTAGACGAATACACTCCACCTATCACCAATTGACTTTAGGATGGAATCTCATATCTTATATGACCAACTCTCCTCTTATGCGGGCCGATCCAATAAGGCTCAATAACGAAAATTCACATGTTATTATCTAAAAAATATTAAATACCTTTTCAGATATTTGATTAAGTATTTCTAATTTTGTTCGGTATTTTAACGGCAAATTATAGTTCAGGTGACTTTTGGTGTCATGTTTAATATAAGTATTTTAATAATAAATAATTTTGAATTTAAATGCAAAATTATAATTAACATGGAATTGACACACCAGATTACAATTATGATGTGGATCTCTCCTTTAACATGTACTAGTATTTAAGCACATCTATACATGACAATATATAAATATAGATATATTATTTTATATTTTTGAATTAAATTATACATTAAGTTGACACATCAAATTAAGTAATTCTAAAAAAATTAATTTGCGGATATAACTGTAATATATTAACAAGCAAGATTACGAGTATGTAATTAGAGTTGACACACTAAATTAATTAAGAGGTAGTTATTATGAGGCTCGCACAATTAGTAAAATAGATTCATATCTCCATGTTTGTTTTTTCATTCCCTTTTTTATCCAATAATCTTTATGCCCCAAAAATATTTTTAAATAGGGTTCATACACTGTTAGAAAAAAATTAGTTTAAAGGATCCAATTTTTAGAGATGAGGACCTAAATTACACAAGTGTTATAAAGTGTATATGAACGTTATCGGATGATCGTTTTGTGTTAATTCAAAAAATGAAGTGTTACTCCAGAATAATGAAGTGTTACTGAGCAAATCGGATCCTTAACAATAATTTGTTTCTTGAATAATTGCCCTTAAATAAATGCCCAAATAATAACTCAAGTTGAATAAATAATATATTATTTGTGTTTTCCTCAGCACACAACTCAGTTGACCGATAAGCAATTTCACAAATTCCTTGAAAAAAAAAGAGGAGAGAAATTGAGAGATGGAATACGACTTCAGAACGTACGAATCGAACGCCTCCTCTGCATACAATCGACCTCCACCGTCCTCATCGGCCATGTACGGTCAGCCGCCGTCGCTCTATCCCAAGATCGGTGGATCGGGAGCTGGATCAACTTCCCACGGCGGCCGGAATCCGCCGTCGTACCACCCGCCGCCTCCGCCTGGATCGTGTACGAGCACCCCCTGTCTAATTTCTTTTAAATTATTGATGTTGCGATAAAGGTTCTGATTTTGATCTTTGGATGGAAACAGCTGGGTCTGGAATTAGGGTTGCAATCAAACCTGAATACAGAATCACTCCACCGGTATGTATTCTTACCCTCTTTTGCAATGTATTTATGTGACAAATTCTTCAAAACCTATGTGATTTCCCTCAATTACTGATGATTTTGCTTAGAATTCCTAGTTGCCTGTGCCCAAGTGCTTGCTCTTAAAAATTCAGTCACATGTATGTGATTTTTGGCCTTCTCTTCTCTTTTCTTTTCGAGTTTCATTCTATATACTTACTATTTGCAGCCTAGATTGTTACCTCAACATGGAGAGATTCCAAGAAGTAACTTCCACGTCGATTTCGAGTTTGAGAGGAACGTCCTAATTGAAGCAGCCAAGGAAATTCCCAATTGGAGTCGGCTGGGTATAGAAATTGCTCCGCCTAAGGCCAGCGAGACTACTCCCCCATATGTAATTTCCCTGATTCTTCTTCTTAGTCACGACCGCTCGTTTATTTGTTTGTTTACATGCTGCTCTCTATCTATCTCTCTGCGAGCTAATGCTCAACGACCCACTTTGTGCTATGATGATGAGCTTGATTTACTTGGAATAGCTACCGAACTCCTCTCTGTTACACATTTTGTCCTAGTTTTGTGTTCATCATTTGTTTACTTTATAGATTTTATTTACACTCTTCTGTCAGTTTATGTTCATGATTTTATCGACTCAAAACGGTTAATCTTGGGCAAGAAATGTTCCTTTTTTTTTTAACAATTTAAACCATTTTCTTGGCTGCAGGGAGCAAAAACTGATCCTGTACTAAGCAAGTACATAGCATCAGGCCTCAACAGAGAGGCCGTACCTCTTGCAGTTGCGAATTTCGGCGACAATCCCGCCAAAGTAAATTTCTCTCACTCGTAAACTAAAATTTGTTTGTCCCTTACGAAGAAAAAGTTGAACTTGGGTGGTAATTACTTGTCTGTAGGTTAAGGAATTCGCTAATGGATTCACGCTTCTGCGAGAAATGGGATTCTCTTCGAACAATATTGCCGAAGCTCTGCTGATGTACGACAACGATAAGGATAAGGCATTGGCATATCTCCTCAACAATACATCGTAAAAGTTATCTTCAGCAGTATGCACTATGCTTCTATGACAGTGATTTTAAACATTTTTCCTTAGCTGCACTGATGTGAACTAAGTCGTTAAGAGTCTCCTTGTAAATCTTATTACGCTTCTCCGAATGAAGCTGTTGGAAAGTGCTCCATTGCCTGTCGAAAGTCGAAGCACAGCAAACCTGACTCAGTATCCGAATCGCAACTCTTTGTAACGTAGGAGAAGCATCTCCAAATTGTTCCCACCAAATTCCTGCATTTTCATCGCCATGGAACTTAATTACAAGCACAAGCTTTTAGAATCAGATAGCTTTATTACAGCGTATGAACTTACCAGGCGAAACGGTATCTATCGCTTCCTTGGCAAGGTTACAACCGAACATCCCACTCCCCCTCGAGAATAAAAGGATCTGATTGGTAATATCACGCCTCAGATCGGGCGTTGGGAGAAGCTTTTCAAGAACCCCGAAAAAATCTTCCTTTATGGATCCAATGAACTTAATGTCGGGATTATACTGAATGCTAGGGTTCAGAAAAGCAGCAGCTGAATGGAGGGGAGAATGGAGATTGTTCTGAAGCTTCCTATCGACAATGTCAAGAAGAGTACTGCACTTGATTTCGTCCATGATGTAGTAAGTCCTTATCGACTCCTTTGCCCGAGTGGTGAGCTCGTATATGAATCCAACCGCGGGTTTTCCACCAGAAACTTCGCGCATCACTTTCAGAAAGGGCTCGGAGATTGCTACGCTCTCTTCTACGCATCGCCAGAATTCGTTATCGTCTATGATTTCCACACAATTTGTCGCCTGAGGCTTGTTAGCGAAAGATGGATCGGTAGAAAATTCTGGGCTGTTGAACATGTGCTTCAATCTTGATTTATGCTTCAGCATAGATTGCAGAGATAAGAAGTTTGAAACGTACTTTGTAATCCCTGTTTTGATGATATCTTGCCCGCCCGTGAAGTTCTTCATCATTTGGAGCAGAGGAGAACTATTGTATATGAACTTCGAAACGGTTTGCGCCTGTAAAATGCAGCAACTGATCCAATCTACCTTTGAAAACTCCTCCAAGATTGAGTTCATGCATTGAAAAGCACAATTGGTCACGAAGATAGACCCGTAATTCTGCAGAATATGGTTCGACAAACCTGGGAAATTGAGGGCATTGTCTATGATTATCTGAACTATGTTTTCCGGGCCAAATTGCTGTATGACCGAGTCGAACAGATCGAATACGTACTTTACATTCTTGTAATAAGAAGATGCATCGACCGATTTGTGAAAGAAGGTTCTCGAGGGAGAGGAAACGAAGAAGTTGATCAGAGCCCTCGATTTGTTGTCCGTCCAAGTTTCTGCAACGATAGTGCAGCCCGTCATTGCCCACTCTTTCTCGACATCCTTTGACTGAGAATTCAGTTCAGATCTGATCTTTTCGACCCATAGAGTTTTCAACGTTTCGACAGATGGTGCGATGAATTCGCTCCCGCAGTTTCTCAAAGCTTCGATCATTCGCTGGTAAGATGAAGAACGAGCCACATTAAAGTCCAACTCATTCTCGAAAAAGAAAAGGGCTATGCTTCTCTCAGCACTTTCTTGATCGTTTCTGATATTGGGACTCAACGACGAAATAGATGAAAGCCCTGTTGCTATTACAGGCGCTGTTTCAACACTTATTAGAGATTTCCCGGCAGACATGTTCAGAGATGAAGGAGATTTAGCTTCTGGAATCTTCTGCTTCTTAGTGTACGAAGTTTCTTTAACATCGTCCTTCAATGCTATGATTTCTCTTACCTTATCGGTTACATCGTCCCTTACTTTGGTGCATGGACTCACCCCTTTGCTCGGAATTCTTGACAAGTGGTGTTTCAATCTACTGATTCCACCGTTGAGGATTCTTTCGCAGAATTTGCACTTCACTTTGTTTCCTTCTAACCTTTCTGCGTATTCCCAGCAGATATCTTTCTCTCGAACCACTGTAATAAACCGAGCAGAGTGATTACCTGTGAAGTCTTTCCTTTCATGACTACAGAGCCCCACCCCATAACATCATGGAAATTCTAGCAAACAAATCCATTATCACAAGGAACTTCTTTTCTTAATCATTGACAATAGAGCTAGCTAAATGATGTATCAATGAAGAAGTTCATTACCATATTAATAGAACTATGAAATCATAAAATACACGCAAACCATGAACATGATTCACTAAACTCAGACATGTTTCAACATAAGAGATATGAGTGAAACGGACTCATTTACTATATTATAACACTGCAACTTACTGAGTCTGAAAGCGCCTTGAGGGACTTTTAAGCTCCACTGCATAACGAAAATAATTAAAATCAATATCCCCCAAAATGAAGATTTTAGGTTACAGCACCAAAGTAAAAAGTTATCATCTTTACAATAACAAAAGGGTTAATCTTACATATCATTTTCGTGGAGAGATGCATTGTTTCACTTAGCCTATCACTACGCACCAATCATAAATTTACAGATCTCTTCTATTGTTGTTATCAATGTCGCTGTGTAAAATTACAACCAAATAAAAAAAAAAAAAAATCGGCTAAACGAAGCGTGCATTTTCTCATATTTGAAGAGAAATCGAGAAATCCGACTCCGAGAGTGATGAACTAAACATATCTTACAGAGAGAGAACTTCAGATCTGGAGAGAGACTCTTTTTCTCGCGATATTTTGATAATTGAATATCACTTGCATTTCACATTCGATTTATTCTTACTGGTCTTTGATATGAATTCTGGCACCATAAAACCTCCATAAATTAATAAAAGTAGGAAATTAAATTTATTAATTTAGAGATATTTAATATATCCAAAAAATTATTATTCATCGATTAAAAGAAAAATTAAATTCAGCTTATTTAGTACTCATATATATAAACTTTTGACTACAATTAAAAAGTTAAGGATGAAATCCAATAATATTTAAATTTTAAGAAAAAGCAATTAGCAATAGATTTATATTTTAACAAATTACCATAATATTTATAGTTGGAATATTTATTAACTATTAATTTATTTTTTAATGGAACCTAATATTTGTAAAGAAAGTTTCTGAAAAGTTATTAGCTTATTAACTTATGGAATTAAGTGGATTGAAATGTCGAGAGAATAACACAAATAATGTCATTTTGAGAATGAAATTAAATATAGTTGAGTTTTTAAACGTATACAAAACTAATTAACTTTTTTAATTCAAATTATTTTTATTTTCATTTTCACCACGAAAATACACATAATTGCAAATTTTCACTATAGTTATCCTCAAATAGCACAAAACTTGTTAATAATTATATTTTTACCAACTTATTTTTAACTCAAACAAATTAATTAAAAGGGCGGGCCGCGCAGGAGCTAGAACTATCGATTTGGCCCACGACCCGCAAGTAGCGGGCTTGCGCGGGCCAGACCACGCATGACGTGGGTTTTGGCGGGGCGGGGCGGGCTACCCCGCGGGTGGGTTTGTCGTCTAATATATAATTATATATTGTATATTATATATACGGTTAATATAGAATTAAATAAGTTATATAATACTAGTACTTTTTTGCACACCCGATGTGTGTGCCTAAAATATAATTATATTGAAATTATTTTAAATTTTGAAATTATAATTTTTAGTGTTTACGATGAAATATAATTTTTAAATATAAAAAGAAACTTAGTTGTAGAGGCCTAAGAACAGTAAATAAAAAATTAGGAGTGATATTAAATTGCAAATAAGTTACACACCAAATTGTGGCTGTTTATATCCACCCGAACCAATTATATAATAGTATAGATATTATATACTGTTAAAAATTAATTAGAGCATATAGTTATTAATTCGTTATTATATAACTAAATAATTAATGACATGCTTATAAATAAATTTATTCTTACATACCCTAGCTAATTAAAATATTGTTAATCATTTAAAATTAAAATAAATTATAAAATAATTTTCAATGCGGGCGGACCTGGTCACCGGGCCCGTGGCCCGGCGGCGGGGCGGGCCTGAATTTTTAAAACCCACCATATGACGGACCGCCCCGCCAAATTGCAGGCTGGCCCCCGCCCCACTGGTCCGTTTTGACAGTTCTAGTCAAACCAAGGGAATAAGTTGATCGATTATACTCATAGCCATCGAGTGAGAGGATTAGGTCATAACAAATATTTTTATTTATTTCTTTAATTAATATATTTGAGTTAAGTAAGTTGGGGTAAATATATAATTGTTAACAAGCTTTGTGCTATTTAAAGATAACAATAGTGAAAATTTGCAATTTTAAGTACATTTGTGGTGAAAACGAAAATAAAAATAGTTAGAATTAAAAAAGTTAATTAGTTTTGTAATAGTTTAAAAAACTCAACGATCTATGTAATTTCACTCTCAAAATAACATCATTTGTGTAATTCTCTGAAATGTCTTATTATTTTAAAGAGTTTATTAATTTATGGAGGTACTGTATGATTAAAATAATATAATATTTTTTTGAATTATTTGTAATTTATAATGTTATAAATGAAATATTAATATATATATATATATAAAACTTAATTTGATTGTAATAAATATAAGTAGAAGGGTATATTAACAATTAAAGTCAACGGATCAAATTTTGACAGTTCTTACCTAATCCTCACACGTTATTATAAGTAGTATTTTTTTTCGTTTACTCTATACGTGTGCTTAACATATAGTTATGTCTAATATTACTTAATATTTTGAGATTCATAAGTTTTAGTATTTAAGATGAAATATAATTTTTAATATATAAAAGAAAAATAATGTGTGGGTACAAGTACAATAGATTAAGAAATTAGCAGTGATATGGAAATTGTTCAATTAATTAGAATACAAATAGATGGGGTAAATTGCAAATAAGTTGACTGACCATGTGACGGTTTATAGTCACCCTACCCCAATTATATTAGAGTACAATAGATAATTTTATTATAGTTATAAAATTATTATAACTATTATAGTTATTCCAGAGATAGCCCGTTCTCTTTCGCTCAATACTTTTGGGGCGTTTGTTTTGGTTTAATCATCCAAATCTTCACGGTCATCTCATCACTATGATTGTTTGGCAGAGATGACCAAAATGATGAATTATCTATGATTAAAATCAAGTGATATTTTCAGTTTTGAATCATTTCCAAAAAGCTGGTGATCTGATATAATATTTTTCCTCTGAAGGTAAACTGTATTACTTCTCAAATATATAGATCTTAACATATAAGATGAATAAGGAAAATATAATAGCATAATAAATGAAAATCAATTATACTAAATGGGGAGATAATCATGGGATTTGAGATTATCCACATCGATCATTATCCGTTATCAAGTACCCGTTATCACCCCCCTCAAGCAAGACGTGGGGCTTGGGCCGACTCGCAGCTTGGAACGAAAGAACTCAAATAGTGGCCGAGCTAGGCCTTTGGTGAAGACATTTCCAATCTGAAGATTTGAAAAGCGATGAACTTCGTAAGAAGCCGACTGGAGGAGACAAGTTCGCGAACGAAATGATAGTCAATGTCAATATGCTTCGCGCGCTTGTTAGCGATGGAATTCTGACTAAGAAAAAGAACACTATTGTTGTCACAAAGTAGAAGTGGCGTGTCAGAGAGAGAGAGACGCGAAGCTCTTTAAGAAGATTGGTTAACCAAACTACTTCAAATGCGGTGTTGGCTAAAGCACGGTATTCTGATTCATAGCTTGATCGTGCCACATTAGGTTGCTTCTTAGCACTCCATGATACGAGGTATCACCAAGAAAAATAGAGTACCCATATGTGGATCGACGAGTCTCAGTACACCGAGCCCAATCTGCGTCAGAGTAGGCAAGCAAGGTACAAGGCGATCAGTTACTAAATGAGAGACCATAATTAACCGTGCCTTTCACACAGCGAAGAATGTGCTTGAGAGCCTGATAGTGATCGGTTGTTGGAGATTGCAAGAATGGACTAACTAGGTTGACCGCATATGATAAATCAGGACGCGTAATTGTCAAGTACTGAAGAGCTCCCACTAATGAACGATAATGTGTTGGATCAGAATAAGACGCACACCACTTGTTAGATTTTGACCAGCAGTAAGAGGAGTCGACACAGGCTTGCACTCAAGAAGTTGAGATCGACTAAGAATCTCATGAGCATATTGTTTAGTTACTCGGTGTGTACCGGGATGCCACGTCCTCGGATACGGTGCGGAACAAAAATTTTCCGGGTTTCCCAATTATCCTCGTAGCTCGAATCAGAATAGTAACACATATTGCACGTAATAGGGCGGGTCAAACCCATAGAGATTTACCAGTTGAAGCGAGTGGCAGCTCCTCGTCCTTTTCTTCAAGACTACGTCGATGGTGGTGGATGGCACTAGATCGTCACGCCGACCTCACAATGTACCACGGAATCAATTCTCTAAAGATGGCTAGAGAAAACTGGTAAGTCGGGTGGGAGATATGTGTGTGCGTTCAGTGTGTGTTTTTGTGCCTTGGCCAAGGAGTTAGTTCAATACCTTGGCCAAGGATTTCATAATTTCCCATCGCCGTTCACATAGGACACTTGTCTCTATTACTTACGAGACTGTGAATCCATACTTGGTTGTCTGAGTCCGGCAATCACAAATCGTTATTAAGACCGCATCTGGTCCACTGACTCATGCAACAACAAATCGGGTCGAGGGAACCAGTGACAGTCGAGACTTCGAAGTCAACTTCGTCAAAGCCCCTTTTGGTCTAAGGTTCATGCAAACTACTATAGTGTTGTCGTCGGTCATTGACACTCCTTGAGTAATAAGCCATGTTCGACCGTACGACCCGTCAGTCAGTGTCCATGAAACGATTCAATCCCTTGATTCGACTCGTATCACAAGTCATGACATTCGCTTCCAAGCGGGATATCGGCACACGATTGGTCATCGACAAATAAGCCGTAATTGGTTATCTAGCACCCAACTGGAGCCTAAGGCTTACGGACTTTTAACGTTCGAGGTTAAGTCCACTGGTGTCTTCCTCTCTCGTGCCCATCGAGAAAAGTGAACCAACTCAACACATTTGGATTTGTTCATTTATTGCTTTATTGGATGGTAAGTAAAGAACTAATATAACCAATAAACGAACAATGCCTTTATTAAACACACGAAAATATCTTAGTACATAAGAGGTCGAATGATAAATAAGCTAATACCCTATGCAATCCAATCCTCATATAGCATTCGAGGGCATATTCCTAACAATCTCCCACTTGCACTCAATGCCATACGCTAAGGTATCTAATACATTTCTCCTCGAGAAGTCTAACAAGCATTGCCGGGCGCAATCTTCTGAAAGGCCATGTAGCCATTCTCAACGAATCCACGTAACACGTGGTACTTTGTTTCTATATGTTTGGACCTACTGTGAGATCTCGGTTCTTTCGCCTGAACAATAGCGCCAGTATTGTCACACCACAATGGCAATGGCATATCTACTACAGAAATGACAACAAGTTCTTCCAAGAACTTTCTCATCCAAACACCTTCCTTAGCTGCCTCTGAGGCCGCTATATACTCTGCTTCGCAGGTGGAATCTGTAGTAGTGCTCTATTTGAGACATTTCCAAGACACTGCTCCACCGTTGAGCGTAAAGACGAATCCTGAAGTGGATTTTTGGTCATCCACGTCTGACTGGAAATTTTCCGAATTCGTATACCCTTCCACTTCCAATCCTCCATTACCATAGATCAACATCATATCCTTAGTCCGTCTGAGGTACTTGATGATAGTCCTGACTGCTGTCCAATGTTCCTTACCAGGGTTAGCCCGAAATCGACTGACTACGCTCACAGCGTACGTCAAGTCAGGTTGCGTGCAAAGCATCGCGTACATTAAGCTACCCATTGCGGATGCATAGGAGATTCCAGTCATCTCTTTCCGATCCAACTCACTTTGAGGGATCATAGCCTTGGAAAGGTGAATCCCATGTCGCATAGGCAGGAAACCTTTCTTAGAATTCTCCATATTATATCGCTTCAGGACCTTCTCTAAGTAAAGGGCTTAGGAGAGTCCTAGCACACGATTCGCTCGATCTCTATAAAGGCGACTGTTAGAAATCGTGAATTAAAGAATTCAGATTAAACGGTTTTGGTGATTGTCCAAACTTGATTGAGTATACCGGTTAAACTAAGATTCAAGACCGAACATCAGTTAGCAGGTCACAAATGCGCCAGAGACCGAAATACATATACCGGACCTGCCATGAGCAAAGATCAGAACTCAGATACCGGACCAACAAGTGTCCAGACCAGAGTTAGGATACCGGACTTACCACGTGTACGAAGATTCAAATTTACTCAAGGCGGGATAATGAAAACCTCTGATGAAGCATTTAATGCAAGGCTGCCATAAGGAGCCATGTCGAAGTCAAGCCAAGCTTAAAGAGGAATAAAGCAAATAGGACAGTATGAACTGCAACCAAGACCGGACAGTACTCATTTCGGGTAAAGTACATTTAATACACTCTCCGGTAAAAGGAGCTATCTCACAACGGCTCCCTTCATCAAGCTCGACTATAAAAAGGAAAGAGATATGATGAAGAAAGTGTTGATCAATCAGAGTAGAGAGCACACAAGCAAAGCACAACGATCAACGATCAAAATAAAGAGCTTATTCATCTCTCAAGCGAGATATCAGATAGTTCCTCATTATACGTAGACCGGTTTGGTTAAGTAAGTGAGTGAGTGAAGTTTGTTTATCCGACGGACTGTAAAAAGCTGTTGAAGTATGTGGATTGTAATATACGACTGCCTAGGGATTCACTAGATTAAGCTGAGGGCAGCTGGGTAGGTTGTACAGTGAGTGTATAACTGAAGTCTAGTGAACCTTCCTTGCGAGGAAGAAGGGGAGATGTATGAGATTTAACTCCGAACTTCCAGAAACAAACTGATGTCTTTTCACACACACATATCAACACACCACATCGTCTATCGGTCTTGGTTCATAACCGACCAACCAGCTTCCGCACATAACACACTAAGAAAAAGATCAAGTACCGGTATCAACCTTAAACCGGTTAAATACCAAAAAGCGACAAGTGTTTATTCACCCCCCTCTAAACACGCGAACCTATCCTAACAGTGACTACCCAAGATGTAGGTAACTTCTCCCAAGTCTTTCATGGAGAATTCGGTCGAAAGCCACGCTTTCACCATTGGGAGCATCCCGCGGGGCAACCCCAAATTCTTATGTGATTTAAGCTCGGTTTTCGACCTGTCCATATCTGATACGGAATACGATCGACAGACTTTGTAGGGCATCTATTCAGAATGTGTGCCACTGTCAAAAGGGCATGACCATGTTGGGGATACGCCCTCGGAATGCTATTTGAGGATGTAATGAATAGGACATAAACATGAACCTATTATTCACACTTTAATATTTGGATATTGTATTCAAATATTTATTTATGAAATTTACAAAAGGAATATTATTTATTTACCTATCCAGTCTTACTAGGCATCCGGTGAGACGGTAAATAAATAAATCCCATATATACGAGTTTAGTCACCGATTCTCATGGGATGAGAGAGGGGCACCGGTGAGCTATTATTCTCGAATATTAAAATTGTCCGTAAGTCTTAGACCTCGGTAGGGTGACTGAGTGTCGATCACGACTTATTTGTTGACGACTCTTATATGGTTGTGCCAACTATTCACTTGGAAAGTGGGAGGTTGTAACATTGATATGAGTTGAATCGGGGATTAACTTATATTTGGACATGACTCGTAATCGATTGATCACATGGCTAATTACTCACTGAGTGTCAATGATCGATTGATTGACCATAGTAGTATATGTGGACCTTAGACCGAAGGGTCATTGACAGAGTTAGCTCGGGGTCTTGACTTGTCGCTAGTTTGCTAGGCCCGCTTTGTTCAAGGATGAACATGGGTCAGCGGCGACATGCGGTCTTGACAACGAAGTGCAACTGCTGGGCTTTGGCAGTCGTGAGGGATTCACAACCTCGCAAGTAATCGAGTTATATGTCCTATGTATATTCGGGGACGAGAAATTACGGAATCTTTCTACAGTATTAAAACTAACTCACGTGGGACGTGGAGTGTAGTTTAGTAATTTCATTGTCACGAATTTATCGTAGTGTCGGGTTAGTGAGTTTGACATGACCATGACTCTCACTCGACCGGGACATAACTGAAGGGTTTATACGTAGTACCATAATCTATAGTCGGTTCGTAAAATACGAAGATCGTACTCATTACGGGATCTATTCGGTGCCGCGGGATTGGCTAGGCGCTTACCGAATTCTTGGATTCCTTCCTAGCCGGGTTGAGACGAACCAAGAGAGTCGGGCTTAAAAAGGATCACTGAGACAGTATTTGATAAATTGAGATGTGTTATTATTTAACGAGCTTCGAGTCGTTAATAAAATGTCAAATAACGTTTTAGAAACTATATTTACATGGACTAATATTCCCGGAACGAAACAATTAAGAATGGACGTGGATAGGGTTCAAAACCACGAGCAAGGCTCGTCACGGTTGTGAAGCCCGCTTGAAAAGTAGCAGCGGACTCAAAAATTCGTATCTCCCAATCTAGACCTCAGGATTGAGAATCCCTTTGGTCAAAATCCAGATTTTTGAGTCTTTTTGGTTAAAATTTCAGTTCCATCGGACACGCTTACCCCTCGATCGGAGGGAAATACGAAACCGCCGCAAACGTGCCACGTTGTCCACGGCCGTGGGGAAATATGCGTGTGGCCGTGAGGGCTGGGCAGAGCAGCCCTAGCCTCTGCCCCCTCTCCCACGGCCGTGGGACTGAAAGCTAGAGGCCGTGGGCTCCCACGGCCTTGCGCAGGCCATGGAGGTGGCCGTGAGGCACGGCCAAGGCAAGCCAAGTGTAGCACCCCTCACTTTCTAGCTAAGATTAGTGGCGAATTTTCGCAACGTAAGTCGCGGAAGACCCGTCTAACAAAAACTTTTTCCTAAAATAATTTACATTACGATAAGATATCATATACAGTGTCATTACTATTCGCGGGCCGTAGCCCCAAAATATCAAAATGTCAAAACATCCTAGCATTGCTCCACAGGTCGTCATCCATGTACAGCCTTGCCCTCAAAAGATCATGGAGTACCACCGTCAGCCTACCTTAGCCGTGACGTTTCTCAACGTCCGACTCTATCGTACCTACAACACATAACGTAAGGGGTGAGCTATAAAGCTCAGTAAGTAGAAATGATGCATGCTATGCAAGTGCCCAATACCCCGCAGAGGCATCCGCGCCAATGCATTTAATGCTCGTACTACTTTCACTCAGGGCCCTCGGCTAATCTTACTATGCACCATAAATGAGCTCAAATCCGATATGGATAAATAAGGCATCGACCCACGCCGGGTGGCTTACGCTAGGATGCACTACGTTTCCCCTAGGTCGCCGTTTCCCAGGTCGTCCCCTCTGCCAGGCGGTCGCTCACGTTGGTAGCCCACGCCGAGGTTGCCTACATCAGTGTTACCCCCTGCGTTGCTTATTCCCTCAGGTCGCACCTTCCAGATCACCCCCTACCGCCAACAGGGTACTCGCCCAAATAAAATAAACAGGGCCGCAACCCCAAATATATATGTAATATAACCGACGACGCACCACGCCGTCATGGTGCATAGAAGTAGCCCTGACTCAACTGCGAGTCGACAACAAATGCCCACATTGCTTTTCCCTATCGAAAAGAATCGATTTCCCGATAAAGAATGGAAGCCACGGGACTATCACGAATGCGCTTTCAAGCGATATATACAATACACGCTCACACTTCGAAATCCCCCAAAATGAAACGTGCGTGCATATGAATATGCCATGCGAATAAAATAAATTACTTTACTAACCATGTATTGACATGTCGGAAATAATTCATATCACATAAAAGCATCGAAGCAGATAGTCACATAATTCAAGCCCACATAATAAATTTATGTGTTGTAGTTGAAGTTTCCACTTACCTGTCGTCCGAGCTAAATAATCTTACTGCTTCGGGAATTCCTTATTTTTCAACCCTTAATTAAAATATTAAAGTATCAGTATCATATCTAAATTAGATGACTAGGCCGAAATAAAATGTTTTGACTATACCAATTTGTTAGAACCCTTAGTCGTTTGATTTTAGTCTAAATTAATTCAATACTCGACTTGTACCTAATTTTACACTCACCGGAAATTTTATTAAAACATTGGTCAGAGTCGGGTCAACCCTTATTTACATAATCTCGGCGAAAGTAGAATCGCCCGATTGCCATGGGTTGCAAATCGCCCGATTCAATTCATGCCTTGAACTTAGTTTCGCCGAGAGTCCACCTAATCATTAAATCGCCCGACCCACCTAATAATTAATATTTATTCAGTTCGGCGAAAGTCTTCTTTATAAGGGCTGATTCGATCGAAAGTGTATTCATATAATGGTCAAAATCGGTTCATTATTTATATATATCACTTCGGCGAAAGAGAGTTTCGCCCGATACTTCACTTAGCATAGATTCGATCGAAACTCATTCCCTACATAAAAAGGTTCTCACAGTTTGTATATCTATAAGTCTGACTAAAATATCATTTCCAGTACCCTAGGCACAAGGTTTATACCAAGGAACATACGAATTAATAATACTTAATACTAAGATGTTCCAAAGTTCATTGATCATAGATTCACAGCATATCCAATCCACCCTATGTTGACTTATTCATCTTGTAATCTTTCATTCTTACGAATCTCCCTCACGTGAACATGATTTCACACGACATTAATATTAGTACATGTATTATCTCGGTAATAAGGGTTTTCGACTATCCATCATACCCGTAGATTTATCATAACCTAATAATTCTACTCCTACTCGAAACATCATCCCATGCCTACAAATTTTCTTACTTCAGCCTGGATAATATAAATAGCACGTTAGTCATCAAGCAAAAATTCCAGAAATTAGGGTTTTCAACCCTATATCTGAAAATTTTATAAATTTAATATGATATAATTATAACTGATTTTATATGTCATAAATGAGATTTCTACCTTCCTTATGTCCAAGTTTTGATTTGCTAAGGGCTGCTTCACTATGTGAATTTGATCTTGTTCAAGTCTGGTTTTCGTTCTCCTTTCCTTTCTACTCAATACGTTTTTAGCTTATGAGGAGTATTTTTCTATAGATAACTTTCGATCTACTAGATAAATATTAGAGCTTGGAAAATCGTGTAAGAATTGCCTACTAGGTTAGGTGACATGTTCTTCCTCATGAGTTAAGTAAAAACTCTCCTCTCCTCACATCTAATATTTTATTATTTTATATAATTATTTATCTCTTAGTACTATGTATATACATTTGTTTATTATATGTAACTATAGTTACTCGAGCTTTCCTTCCCTTGTTAAAATTGTAATCATTATTCGAATTCCTACATGATGATTGACCAATTTTAGTCCCAACTTGATTATCCAGAAATCACTTCACAATCGCCCGATTCAAGCCTTGTTATTTTTGCTCGGCGAAAGTAGTTATTTATGGGGCTTGGAATTGATCGATTCTTGAATTATGAATGGCTCGGCGATTTCTATCATTTGTAGTCCTTCAAGTCGGTCGATTCTTAGTTAGTACATAATCATACTATCGCCCGATTCCCATTTCCTCTTACTCGGCGATTCCAGTTGTGTGGGAATCAGTCGAAACTATCTCTTCAACTTTGTTTTAAGTTCTATGCCACAATCGGTCGATTCTAGGTACATAGCATCGGTCGATTGTCATTTTACTCAACGAGGGTTTATTCTTTTATATTAGAATCGGTCGAAACTACTTACTCCAAGTTTCTACCCTTCAATCGTCCGACTTAGTCTTTAATTTGGCATAAATTACACTACAATCGGCCGATGCCAACCTCATCTTATACTTATTTACTTTAGTCGATTCTTCTCTAAAGTTTTCTCTATACATGTTAGTCATCTAAAATTTTCTAAGTCTTAAATTCACCACGTAAGTCATAATTCATATAGCACATAGAGGAAATTATAAATCACATAATTCACTTAAGGGCATGAAAACATGAAAGCATTGTATCATTCATCACGTTCAAAATAATTATGTGATACAAACAAAGTCTTCACCCAAATTCCTAGCTTCTTTATTTAAATTAATTCAACAAGGTTTCTAATTAAGCATTTTCATTGCTACTTATACTATAAATTCCGTAATTAGATTTTACGGGTATTACACCAAGCCCTCTGCCGTGCGCCCACGGCCGTGGGCTTCAACTTGGAGGCCATGGGGGCCTTTACCACGGCCGTGAGCTCCTTGTTAGAAGCCGTGGACCGACGGTCTTTGAGTCAAATTTGATCCAAATCAAATCCAAATTTGTTCCTTGTTCTTATGTGAGACATATGTGACGTAATCTAGTCATTTGATGACTTAATACAAGGGAATCAAACAAGAAATTAAATCATGTTGGACAGTCATTTTCAATAGTTGAAAGTTGATTTTAATGTCTAGGCCTTGGAAATTTCGTGGCTATGAGTTCAAGTCCAATTCTCACTCTAAAGAATAGTTCTATAGAGAGTTGAGAGAAAACTTAGGTTGTTCTGTGAAAAACCTAAGTTTGTGAGTGAGGTTTTAGTAAATCACACACATATACATATCTCTTCTAAACATCTTCCCCTCTTCTCTAGCCATCCTTGGGAGGGGGTGGAATTTGGATACGTCCAGGGGTAGGCGCGACGATCATGCCAAGGCATTGGAGTTCGGAGAGGTCACGACGTTGCTCGGAGCGAACTATGACAACCGGAACAGCTAGGCGAGAGCTGGGATCTTCGCTACGAGGGTAAGGTTTTGAAACCCTAAACGTGTCATGTATGTTTTCTTTTCTATAACAAAGCGATCCGGGGCTCCTTACGGGGATCCGAGAAATATTTTTAAACTTCCGCTGCACCCGAAATTTGATCTCGGGACACTCGGAATTTCGTAATTTCTCGTCACCGTCCACATAGGACACTTGTCTCGATTACTTATGAGACTGTGAATTATTTGGCGGTCTGAGCCCGGCAATCACAAATCGTTATCAAGACCGCATCTAGCCCGCTAACCCATGCAACAGCAAATCGGGTCGAGGAGAATCAGTGATAGTCGAGACTTCGAAGTCAACTCCGTCAAAGCCCCTTTCAGTCTAAGGTTCACGCAGACTACTATAATGTTGTCGTTGGTCATTGACACTCCTTGAGTGATAAGCCATGTTCGACCGTACGACCCGTGATTCAGTGTCCATGAAACGATTCAATCCCTTGATTCGACTCGTATCACAAGTCATGACCTCCGTTTCCAAGAGGGATATCGGCACACGATAGGTCATTGACATAAGCCGTAATTGGTTATCCAGCACCCAACTGGAGCCTAAGGCTTACGGACTTTTAATGTTTGAGGTTAAGAGTCCACTGGTGCCTTCCTTTCTCGTGCCCATCGAGAATAGTGACCAACTCAACACATTCGGATTTGTTCATTGATTGCTTTACTGGATGCCAAGTAAAGAACTAATATAACCAATAAACAAACAATGCCTTTATTAAATACACGAAAATATCTTAGTACATAAGATGTCGAATGATAAATAAGCTAATGCTCTATACAATCTAATCCTCGTATAGCTTTCGAAGGCATATTCCTAACGCATATTTGGTTTGGCAAAGATGGAGTCCGATCTTCCTATAATTGACTTCAAGTCAATTTAAGTGGCCGAGATCTTTTACTGCAAATTCTGAATGTATCCGAGAGATGAACTATCTTATCCGAGCCGAGTTATTCCCTGTGAGAATAATGTCGTCGATGTATACCAAGAGATATAATATTAGATGCATGGTTGAAAATAAAAAGCGAGGTATCCGCACGACAACAATTAAAACCAAGTTTAGACAAAATCACTAAACCGTTGGAACCAAGAACATGGCGCCTGTTTGAGGCCGTAAAGTGCCTTTTTGAGACGACAACGTGCATCGGGAAGCAAGGTTCAATATAACCCGGTGGTTGCTCCATATATACCGGCTTCGTGAGAACGCCATTGAGAAATGCATTTTTAACATTCAACTTCGACAAAAGATCATGAAAAATGGGAAGTGGAGTTAACGCCATCTGAGCAGCTGAGAAACTGGAGAAAGAAGATCCAAGACCACGAAGAAATCAATGAGCTTTGTTGGTATCATCAACAGGGCGACCAATGGTAGCAAGCTGATCGCACAGTGATTTGAATTGACGGTCGTACTCAACAACACTTCGAGAACCCTTCTTCATGAGTTGGAAATCATCTTTTAGACGTAATTCATGTGACTTTGAGTTATGGCTAAAGGCAGCCTCTAGAGCGAGCCAAACTGCACGAGAGGTTGAACACCCAACAACCTCAGCCATGGATTCTTCGGTGAGAAAAGAGAGAAGAAGACTTAATAGTTGTTGATCTTGCATGCGCCATGCGTCATAAGCCGTATTTGGCACGGTTTGACCAGCTGCGTTGGTAATGGTGGGAGACGGGGCAGATTTGGATCCATCAACAAATCCGATGAGGTTCTGACATGCAAGAATTGGTGTTATCTGACTCTTCCATAATTGATAATTTTGAGAGGAAAGCTTGATCGTTATCATATGGAAGTGGCGAAGGGAAGCTTTTCGGTATTTTGTGCCATGGAGAAGGAAGAAGGGGAGAGAGAGAGAGAGAGAGAGAGAGAGAGAGAGAGAGAGAGAGAGAGAGAGAGAGAGAGAGAGAGAGAGAGAGAGAGAGAGAGAAGGATCGTAGTATTAGGCTGTTACCATGATAGAATATTTTTCCTCTGAAAGTAAACTGTATTACTTCTCAACTATATAGATCTTACATATAAGATGAATAAGGAAAATATAATAGCATAATAAATGAAAATCAATTATACTACATGAGGAGATAATCATGGGATTTGAGATTATGCACATCGATCATTCCGTTATCATGATCCATCGTCACCTTGATTGGATGATGTTTCGACATAGTTTATGATTTCGGGTTTTGGTACTTATAACGACGTTTTGCTATTGTTCGGTAACAACGCATGTTTTGCTTTTAATAAAAAATAATATAAAATGACTACGAGTTTCAATCATGATGGTTTGTTTGCATAACCCCAAGACACATCAAGAACATAATTTGTTCAAGTGTTATTATCCACTTTATATTGTGATCATTTCATTTGTCTTATCGTGGTATTTCTGATGAAGTATGCTTTAGCTTGGTGTATTACCAATCATAACAACCCAAAAAAGAAAAAAACAAATCATGATAGGAGCTAGTAAGACTAACTAAACCAGTCATTATGTTCATTAATTCAAAGATATTTGATTGTAGTTAAACATAACTGCGTTCATATGTACTTCTTCGTGGCTAAATTGCACTGTTACGCACATTCTCTTTGTTCTTATCACTCATTTATATTCTCTTTACATCATAAGATGATTACCATGGCCTCTCAAACCTGCAACTGCAAATCGATTGTGTTTTTCATAGTTCATACACCATCCCAATTTGCATTGTTCTCTTCGAAGGAATTTCAAGCATAGAAACCGTACCAACGCTGTTTTTCTGCAGAAATCTGTAGAGATAATCTATAGCAAACCACGCTAGTGACCCATTACCTCGATTCGCTTTGAGAATAGTTCGTCCCACAATAAAGGAAACACCTTTTTCCTTCTCCGTTTGTATCTTTCTCCCCTCAGTACGGTCATCGATTATCTCATGGAGTTTATTCAAGATCAAAGGAACATACACATCAGCTCTAATGTCTTGATCATCCTTGTACCCAAACTGAACAAGACATCTGTAAACTCCAATGCCTTGCCCTAATTCTCCTACGATGAATCTTTGATCTGCTAAAACGCTCTTTATCGGTAGGATTCTAACGGTTACTATTACCATAATTCGTCGTATGGAGTTTGTGTGCTCTATGTAGTGTCTGAGGATAGGGGGAATCCCATAGGCTAAGTCTGTGAAGAAGAAGCAAATACCTGGCGTTCGATGGATATTATTACTGCTGCCCGACGACAAAGCTTGGCTGAGTTCGCTTACGCTTGTCTTGTGCTCTTCTTCGTACGCTGTTTTCTTACACCTTCCATATGTCCATACCAACATCACTGTTAGGAAGAGTGCAGATATGGCGAAGGGTACCCATCCTCCTTGTGGGATTTTTTTCATTAAAGATGTCATGAAGATGCTCTCCATTGAGATGCATGGTAAGAAAAATAATAGAACTAGAATAGTATTTGCCTCCCATATGACAAGCATCACTAGCGTTGTCAAGAGTGTTGTTATGATCATGACCCATATGACCACCACACCTGCAAAATTTTCAAGAGATAAGAAAACATGTGAATGTATATTAGTATTTCTTTTTTTTTTTTTGTAAGGGTATGGATCATAGTCGTAGCGTTATGTAAAAAAGTTTCCTTGAATATTATTCTTACCATTTGCATTGGTTAGTGCAACACCTCCTTTGAATCCAACGACGAGACCAAGTGTGAGAATCATTAGAATGTAATTGACTTCAGGAGAATATATTTGTCCTTCGTGGTTGGACGACGTATGAACTATGCTTACTCGTGGGAAGCAACCCAAAGCGAGCGACTGCTTAACGATGGAAAAACATGCTGAGATCATCGATTGGCTCGCGACGACTGCAGCTAATGTTGAAATAACAAACACGGGCCAATACACGGGTTTTGGGATGGAGCTGTAATAAGCGTTTGAAATGTCTTTAGAGTTCTTCACTAAGTATGCTGTCTCGCCTGCGTACGACAGTACTAGTGAAGGATAAACCACCATTGAGAAACCCCACTGCCAATTGTTAATGCAATTAAATGGATCGATTTGTCGATATATTCGACAATAAACAGAAACTAGAGGATTTAATCTAAAACCTGGATAGCCCTTTTGTTGAAATGCCCTAAATCAGCAAACATGGCCTCAGCTCCTGCATTAGATGACATATAAGTTGTAAATAAAATTTCTTTTTTACTGTTTAAGTTGTTTGTAAGAGATGATTTACCTGTGATGCTCAAGAAAACAGCTCCAAGCACACTCCACGCAGTTTGGCCATTTTTCATGCAGAACTTAACTATATAGTGAGGTGATACAGCTTTGAGAATTGAAGGTTCGTACTTCATGATGTTGTGTAAACCAATCACAACGTTGAAACAGAACCACATCAACATTATAGGAGAGAACAACGACCCAACTTTGCCTGTTCCTCGATATTGGAAAGCAAAAAGCACCACAAGAAGTAAAACTGACATCCACACGACGTGTTCTTGAGCATATACGAAGAAATTGATCATGTTAGAAAACCTTTATATAACTTCACTTTATATAAGCATCAAGGTTTTACGGTGTTTACTTACCCTGAGTGAGTTTTGGGGAAAGAGATTGGATTCCTTGAAGGGCCGAAAGAACTGTGCAACGCTTCGTTTGTAATTCATTTTCAACACACACACACACACACACACACACACACACACACACACATATATATATATATATATATGCTTATGTAATCATAGAAATGCAGTTTAATTAGTTACCACAAGTTGCAGGTGTGAGCGCTCCATCTCCAATAACCATGCAAGTCCCAAGCAAAACAATAAAAGTGAGGAAGTTCTGAGCATAAATATGACTCTCTATAAATGTCTTTATTACTGTGCTCAGACGACTCATTTTTCCCGACGATCCACTGTCGTTCACTGTGTCCAAATCAGACCCTAATTCCAACCTTGTTGTGTTCAGAATCCTGAACTGGCTTCGAACATTTACATGTCTACATATGTAAGAATACAAAGCAAATGTCCCGCCTTCGCCTTGATCATTAGCATGAAGAACAATGCAGACATATTTGATCAAGACTAGGAGTGTTAGCGTCCAAACTATAAGGCTTAGCGTTCCCATGAGGTCTTCTTCTGTGAGGTTTGTCGAGTTGGTTGAAGAGAATACGTTCACAGGCGAGGTTGCCAAGTCTCCGTACACCACTCCAAGAGATTGGTAAGCTAAAACAAGTGTTTGCATGGTTGTGTATTCCTACATATGTTTGTTGCTTAAGTTAGTAATTCAACATGCCAAATCGATAAGGCAAATGCCAATAAAATTTGAAGTACCTTTTCACTACTTTGCGGAGATTGATAAATCTTAGTGAAGCTCATGGTTCTACCCACAGATTGATCGTGTCCAGCTTCAACATCATCTTTGTCATTTGTTATAATACTATTGCCGTCCTCCATATCCTAGCTCTGTAATTAACTTAATTTGGCTGCACCATATTATATTATATATTTTCGGCACATTATATTTATAAACATTTGTGGGCTAATGATAGGTCGGAAATCATTGTCAGTGTCTCTTACAATTAGTTTTTCGGGAGGAGTTGGTTAAGAGTAGGATATCATATGAGAATCTTACTTTATATTTATTTCCATTTTAGTAGAATACAAAGTAATTCGTCATTTTTAACGTCTGTTTATCTTATAATTCAATTTAATTAATATAAACACTATCACTCACCACGTCTCGTTGGGACATTCGTTCTAGTTTTTAAAAAAAGTAATGTAGAGCGTAGAACAGCCACAAACCAGAGCAGGTGAACTTTTCAACAACTCCATTTTCGGGATGTATAATATTCAGTTTGGGTGCATACTATTTTTTCTACAGTTATTTTGCCTATGCAAATTTCGGTTGGAAATTTTCTTTATTTCCAATACACAATAGTACTCGACATTATGTATATACCTCGAGTTTGTTACAAGGTTTAACCATATCTAAGTCATTTCTATCTATGTCGATCTAAAATAGTTTTGATATATGTTAAAGGGACACTCAATTTCGGGTTTAAGACCATCTACAACCGCAAACGCAAACGGATTTCGCAGTAATAGCCATAGTTTGCGGTAATTATCTCCAACAGTCAACTGCAAACACAAAAGCAAAAGAATATTTCTGCAATATTTCATTTCATATCAACTTTTATAATTTTTCAGTATCACCAATATATTTTATTACTTTACAAATTAACCACTATATTCTTTTGATTTAGAAAATATTTAATTATATTACATATAAAAAAATACAAATAAAATAAATAATAAGATATAAAATAATTATTACTAAACTATGTGTGAAGGTTAAAATGATTATTTATTATGTCACTTTATAATCATAATGATTAATATACAATTTTCAATTCATTAATATATTTTTATTTATTTTATTTTTTTATATGTTTGATTTAATACTTCCATACAGGTAAAGGGCTTATTTGCAATTTTAAAACAACAAACGCATTTTTGCGTTCAAACGCAAATTTGCATTCGAAACAGGAGAGAGAAAGCAAAAAACGCATTTTGCGTTTGCGTTTCCAGCCTACTAGAGCAGTTTCACTGCATGTTTGCGTTTGCGTTTTGCAGTTCTATTGAAGATGCTCTTAAGCTCGTATTTTGAAAGTGATTGGTTTAATATAGTATTGATTTGTGAAGTAGGTGTTATTATTTTTCGCTCGGTTTCTTCTTGAATATTTTTCGATTTTTAGCTCGTTAGAGACTGAACCGGAGCTCAATTGAACAATGAGCCTTCGTTGCAAAAGATACCACTCGGGTCTCGACTGTGAACTGAAGTGTGCGACTATATTGTGATAAATGCAAGAGTTGTGTATGGAAGTTCAAAGCTTAATCCTATTTCTCACTTCTTCCTCGCAAGAAAGGGCTAGAAGATTCAGTTTATGCATAACGGTATATAACTTCTTAGCTAGACTGTGAAGCGAAGTGTCTGAGTGTGTTCTGATGAATGCAAGAGATATTTATGGAAGTTTAAGGCTTAATATCCTTGTTCTCCCTTATACCTCGCAAGGAAGGCTTCACTAGTAAATTCAGTTTATACATACCTTAGCTAGACAGACACCAACTCACTAAGTTCTACTCTGCTAACTCAAACTATGAGACAATTTTTTACAGTTCGTCTACTTCAACAGTTTCTTACAGTCCGTTTTATTTAAGAAACTTAGTTGTTTTCTGTCGTTGTAAGGTCTCACTTTCGGTTTTGCTTTTCGCTCGAATGACTTGATAAGTTTTGTGAGGTTTGATTTTGCGTTTGCTTGCGCTTGAATGTCGTCCACGCATGAGTAATAGATGAAGAACTCTTAAAAATCAACGTGTCGAAGAGGGCGATTTAGGTTCCAACATACTTGGGAGGGTCGACAGAGTTGATGGCGGCGTCGGAGATTGAAAAAAGCTCAAAATCGGGAGATTTGCTTACGGTGCTCACGGTAGCCCGGTAGGTGGGCACCATAACAAGTATATATATATATATATATATACTTGTAGCTTCAATTCAAATGGCATTTGCTACTTTATAATTAATACACACAATATTCTTTAAATTGTCGCGCCTTTGTTTGTTTGAACTTGATCCATCGTGATACGATTCCGATCTTGATAAGGTTCGGTCTCGACGTGATCCGGTTTCTTTAGGTCCAAACTTTACTTTATCTAACTTGCCTTGACTTGATTGGGTCCAATCTTTAATTCAGTTAACGCATCAAGTTTAATCAAACATCAAAACTATTCATGATTTCTAGCAATTTTCTGGTGATTGACATATTGGGGCAAAGAAGACGATTTTTACAATCATTTATTAAAGTATAAATGATTACTTTAATATCTCCGGTCCTCTCTCTCATTAGTAGGGGTGTTCGTTCGGTACAAATCCAACCGAACCGATCCGAAATTTCGGTACGACATGAACCGAATACCGAACCGAATTTCCCGGTTCGGTATTCGATATTTACCGATTTTTTTGGTAAATTCGGTTTTTACGAAATAACCGAATTTTCAATAAAATAATAAAAAAATATTTTCAGAAATATTTAAATTAATATATATAATTTAATATAATTATAATTTTATTTTCACTATTAATATAATATAATATATTACAATATAAAAATTTTGGTAATTCGATATATCGAGTTTACCGAAATTCAAAATCCATACCGAACCGAATTACCGATTTTTTTTGGAAGAACCGAATACCGTCGGTTTGGGTTTTAACGAATTTTCGGTAATTCGGTAAATTCGGCCAGTATACCGAATTATGCACACCCGTACTCATTAGCTATCCTTTCTAACTTGTTGAGCTTTCTTGCCTCCACCAAAGAGCTGGTCTTCACGTCATACAACCTAATATGTTCCGAAAGTTGTTCGGTTGTGAAGCTGCATGTTCACATCCTCAGAGCTGGAGGACGATAGAACGTCTCAAGTGGCCCTTCCGCCTTTCTGTCAACACCGTATTGAAGTTCGGAATCGTTCAATATGCTAGGCCAGATATTCTGAAGACCTTCACGAAGCTCCCCGGTTCATCGTTCCTTTAGAGTTGTTAAGATGCACAACCTTCTGATGGATAATATGAACCATGACATCGGTTTCTTACCTAACTTTGAATAAATCAGACAGTTTTTTAGCCTACAGGGTCTTGTGTATGAAGCTCCTTAATTCTTCGTTGCATGATTCAAAAACCAGACATAATGGTGGAGATGATAGGTGCATTCTAGTTGGACTCTAGCTATTCCTACCACCTATGTTGCTGGTGTGTCCATCGCAGGTAAGTTGGCAAACTAGGGTATCCACATATAATGTCCCTAAATTGCTTAAGTTTGAAAGTTATTATCCGTATAAAATTACCCCCTAAATTCTATATCCCTGCATGTTGCGTATCTGAACAGCGGCGGCCTAGCCGATGCACATGCATGGCTGGAGCGTAATGCATGCCGCGTACTACTACGCACGCGCCCAACGAGGGGCGTTGACAACACTTGTAGTATTTTTCCACGACGAAGCCTTACGTGGAGGATTCTCATGATGACACCTCACCAATGGGACACACTATGGAGAGGTGGTTCTTTGCATAATAGACATATGCACAATGATAATTGTAGGAATCGTGAATTTAAAGAATTTTGAGTAACAATTTCGGTGATTGGACTTAACTTAATTGAGTAAACCTGTTAGACACAGGTGTAATCGGATACAGGAAAGCAGTTCGCCAAATGCAACCAGCAACCGGATCAAGGATGCTATCAGAAGGTCAGTAAAGACCGGAATGCAGATACCGGATATGCCACGGTGGACTAAGATTCAAATTTATTTGAAGAGGGACAAGTTGAAGACTTCTGACGAGTAGTTAATTCAAGGCTGACAGCAAGAGCCAAGTTGAAGTCAAACTACAAATAAGAAATAAAGCAAAGTGCACATGGCGACTGCTGCCAAGACCGGACAGACCCAATTTTGGAAAAGTCATTAAAAGCTTTGTCAGGTACAAATAGCTATCTCATAAAGGCCTTCTATAACAAGCCCAACAATAAAAGGGAGAGAGGCAAGATGAAGAAACTACTTCACCATCTTTGAAATCAAGAAACGGGAGAACTAGTTCAAGTTCTCAAGCGATTAAGCAAGAAGTGTTTAGGTGTTGTCCTTACTGCATTTAGACCAGTTTCGGTTATTGAGTGAGTTGTTCTCAAGGGACTGTAAAAAGCTCTTGAAAGTTGACGGACTGTAAAAAGCTGTCTAAGTGGTGTTTAGGAGTTTAGTTAGCTGAGTATAGCCGCGTCGGTTGTACTGTGTTAGTCTAGCTAAGAAGGCCCTACAACAGGGGTTGTAAGACCGAGTCTTCTAGTGGTGCCTTCCTTGCAGGGAAGAAGGGGTGTAGGAGATTTTTGGCTCCGGACTTCCAGAAACAACTCTGTGTCTTCAGCAAACACACACACACACAAATTACACTTCCATCCGGTCTTGTTCAAAACCGACCGGTTAGCTTCCGCATAAGTTTCATACACAAATATCGAGCATCGGTATCTAACCTTAACCGCTAGTGTTTATTCACCCCCCTCTAAACACGCAACCGATCCTAACAAGTGGTATCAGAGCGGGTTGCTTGATATTTTTCATTTTACTAACCATGACTTCATCAAACAAGCTTCCTATGTCTAGCAGGGAAAACTTGCTTGAGTGGAAGATTAGAATAATGACTCATCTCTGTGCGTAAGACGACGAGACGATAGACGTAATTAACACATGACCATTCGTATTTACAAAGGTAAACGCATGACATGCGGCACACCCTGAAGAACTGCAAGAAGTTCCAAAGGAAAGGCACGAGCTAACAATAGTAGAAAGAAGAAAGGCGAATTTTGACAACGTCGCCAAGGACACCCTGTTCAAAACATTGGACATGGGAATATTTAGACAGGTCATGACATGTAAGACCGCAAAGGAAGTGTGGGCCAAGCTCTGCCAAATCTGCCAATAGAAAATAAACTCGTCGTTGCCATCCAAAAATACGACACCATCAGATTGAAGCCAGGAGAAACCATGGCTGACTTCGAGGAGCAGTTTTGCTCTATTATCAACGATCTCTCAGCACTTGGGAGACAAATGGAAAATAGGGACATGACATTTAAGGCCATGAAAGCACTCCCACGAGAATGGGATGTAAAAACAATGGCTATGCGAGAATCCAAGGATTTAAGCAAACTAATGCTGCATGATCTTTTTGTAGATTTAAAAGCTTACGAATTCAAGCTCCAGACAAGACTGGAGGAGGTGATACCGGTTCAACCGGTAAAGGCACTTGCAGTAGCGGAACCTTCCACAAAGGCTACTGACGAAATGAGTGAAGAAGCTATGGCTCTCTTTATCAGGAAGTTCGGAAAGTTCATGAAGGGAACTCCAAATGAAACACCACGAGGTAAGCATGCTGGGAAAAATGAAGATCCTAACACATGTTTCAATTGTGGCAGGACCGGACACTACATTGCTGATTGCCCCAAAAAGAAAGAAAGATCGAAGGAGGCAAACAAATTCAAAAGCAAGAGAAAGTCACGAGTACTCATAGCGGGAAAAAGCACCCGCAGATGGAATGATGCAAACTCAGAAGAATCAAGCTCAGTACAAGAGCTGAGCGGATGTAGAAGTGAGAAAGAACTCGCTTGCCTAATGGTAGATCAACCGAACCAAGAAGCTGAGTTCAGTTATGAAGAGGTACTAGATGCTCTTCAGAACATGGCCGATGAACACTGGAAGCTTAACGAAAGGCTGAAGGTAGCAGAAAAAGGTAAGGCATCGGTACAAGAAGATACTAGCTCCCTAGTTGAAAGAATCATTCAACTAGAGGAAGAAAACAACAGGTTAAGGGAGACCGCCGAGCTGAAGGACTCGGAGAACCAGAAGCTGTCAACGATAGTCCAGTCTTGGACAATATCTTCTAAGACGCTCAACTGCCTTCAAGGAATAATGAAGGACACCAATGACCGGACATGTCTTGGTTACAGAGAATAAGCAAATACTGAGGAGGCATCGACATCTTATCAACCGCCTGCCTTAAAGGAATACTTGCAGGAGCTCAACCGGTCCAGCTGGTTTTTAGACAGCGGTTGCTGTCGGCACATGACCGGAGAAGGAAGACTTCTCACGGACATCAAACCATGTTCTAAAATGACCATCACCTTTGGAGATAACGGAAAAGGTGAGACTATAGGTAAGGTAAGATTACCTATGGTAACTTAACCTTTAGAAACGTATACTTAGTTAGGAACCTACATTATAACCTAATAAGTGTTACTCAACTAAGTGATACTGGATATGAAGTAAGTTTCAAACATGATAAATGCCTTGCTAAAAACAAGGGTGGGAAAACTGTACTGACCGGACGAAGAACCGATGGCACCTACACAATAAACTGGAATGAGCAAACTGCTCATACTCCAACGTGTTTGGTCGCCGGTGTTAAATCATCTAAATTTCAAAACCATTTCAACCTTGAGTAGAAATAACATAGTTAAAGGTTTACCGAAACTAACATATGTTAAAGATAAAGTCTGTTCAGCATGCCAACTAGGTAAACAGATTAGATCAACCTTTATGAGTAAATGAAACGTATTGTCAGACTAGTGTCTAGGTCTATTACATATGGATTTATTTGGTCCAGTTTTGGTAACCAGCTTAGGGGGAACTAGGTATACACTAGTAATAGTTGATGACTACTCTAGGTTTACATGGGTAATATTTCTAAAGACTAAAGAGCAAACCCCGAATGAATTAATAAAATTCTTTAACAGAGTAGAAAATGAAAAGAATCATAGGATAAAACAATTAGGAGTGACCGAGGAATTGAATTCCTCAATTTCAGTCTAACATTCTATCTTGAGAACCATGACACACGCCATGAGTTATCTGCTGCCAGGACACCTCAGCAAAAGGGAGTTGCTGAAAGAAGAAACCGGACGCTCAAGGAAGCAGCTAGGACTATGCTGGCAGATGCAGATATCTCTTAGAAATTTTGGGTTGAAGCTATCAATATCGCCTGCTACACACAGAACCGGTCAATGATATGCAAAAGCCAGGGAAAAACACCATACGGGATCTGGACTACAACATCCCTAGCATTGGTTATTTGAAAACCTTTTGAAGCAGATGCTACATCCACGACAACTGGAAGAACCATCTAGCCACCTTCGACAAAAGAGCTGACAAAGGCTTCCTCTTAGGATATTCAGCAGTCAGCAGGGCATATCGGGTGTTCACCTGCAAGAACCTGAGCATAGAAGATTCTCCGCATGTGGTGTTTGAAGAATCTCAACATGAGAACAACACCCCACAGAACATCAACTGACTAAGACACCAACTAGAAATACAGAATCTGGATGATTCCAATGAAGATGATGAACCAAAATGTGAACAAAAGTAGCTCGTCGAGCTCTGTTTTGAAATCCGAATTCGAAAACCTGATGCCAAACGACGAATTTGGATTACAATTATGATTTTGAAATTTATAATTTAAAATCAAACGATTTCGTTCAAATACGCGAATTCATAGATAGGCCGATTGTAATCGGTAAAAAATCACATAGAGAATCGATCACTGCAAAGTTATTTTTAAATATGTGCACTATGAAAAATTACATATTGGACTCCACACAGCTCACATACAGGCAAAAGGTTACAAACTTTGATTTCGGGGACTGAAATAAACTAGAACTCTTGAACTTTGAATACAAACACAAATTGTAATTCTCTACTCGATCAAACAACGTAAAATAAAGCGAATTTTTACTGAATCCCTAATCAGCCTAACGAAGAAGTACGCGTTCTTTGCATAATAGACATATGCACAATGATAATTGTTAGGAATCGTGAATTTAAAGAATTTTGAGTAACAGTTTCGGTGATTGGACTTAACTTAATTGAGTAAACCTGTTAGACACAGGTGTAATCGGATACAGGAAAGCAGTTCGCCAAATGCAACCAGCAACCGGATCAAGGATGCTATCAGAAGGTCAGTAAAGACCAGAATGCAGATACCGGATATGCCACGGTGGACTAAGATTCAAATTTATTTGAAGAGGGACAAGTTGAAGACTTCTGACGAGTAGTTAATTCAAGGCTGACAACAAGAGCCAAGTTGAAGTCAAACTAAGGCAAATAAGGAATAAAGCAAAGTGCACATGGCGACTGCTGCCAAGACCGGACAGACCCAATTTTGGAAAAGTCATTAAAAGCTTTGTTAGGTACAAATAGCTATCTCATAAAGGCCTCCTATAACAAGCCCAACAATAAAAGGGAGAGAGGCAAGATGAAGAAACTAGTTCACCATCTTTGAAATCAAGAAACGGGAGAACTAGTTCAAGTTCTCAAGCGATAAGCAAGAAGTGTTTAGGTGTTGTCCTTACTGCATTTAGACCAGATTCGGTTATTGAATGAGTTGTTCTCAAGGGACTGTAAAAAGCTCTTGAAAGTAGACGGACTGTAAAAAGTTGTCTAAGTGGTGTTTAGGAGTTTAGTTAGCTGAGTATAGCCGCGTCGGTTGTACTGTGTTAGTCTAGCTAAGAAAGTCCTACAACAGGGGTTGTAAGACCGAGTCTTCTAGTGGTGCCTTTCTTGCAGGGAAGAAGGGGTGTAGGAGATTTTTGGCTCCGAACTTCCAGAAACAACTCTGTGTCTTTAGCAAACACACACACACGCACACAAATCACACTTCCATCCGGTCTTGTTCAAAACCGACCGGCTAGCTTCCGCATAAGTTTCATACACAAATATCGAGCATCGGTATCTAACCTTAACCGCTAGTGTTTATTCACCCCCTCTAAACACGCAACCGATCCTAACAAGTGGTATCAGAGCGGGTTGCTTGATATTTTTCATTTTACTAACCATGACTTCATAAAACAAGCTTCCTATGTCTAGCAGTGAAAACTTCCTTGAGTGGAAGATTACAATAATGACTCATCTCTGTGCGCAAGACGACGAGATGATAGACGTAATTAACACATGACCATTCGTATTTACAAAGGTAAACGCACGACATGCGGCACACCCTGAAGAACCGCAAGAAGTTCCAAAGGAAAGGCACGAGCTAACAATAGTAGAAAGAAGAAAGACGAATTTTGACAACGTCGCCAAGGACACCCTGTTCAAAACATTGGACATGGGAATATTTAGACAGGTCATGACATGTAAGACCGCAAAGGAAGTGTGGGCCAAGCTCTGCCAAATCTGCCAATAGAAAATAAACTCGTCGTTGCCATCCAAAAATACGACACCATCAGATTGAAGCCAGGAGAAACCATGGCTGACTTCGAGGAGCAGTTTTGCTCTATTATCAACGATCTCTCAGCACTTGGGAGACAAATGGAAAACAGGGACATGACAATTAAGGCCATGAAAGCACCCCCACGAGAATGGGATGTAAAAACAATGGCTATGCGAGAATCCAAGGATTTAAGCAAACTAATGCTGCATGATCTTTTTGCAGATTTAGAAGCTTACGAATTCAAGCTCCAGACAAGACCGGAGGAGGTGATACCGGTTCAACCGGTAAAGGCACTTGCAGTAGCGGAACCTTCCACAAAGGCTACTGACGAAATGAGTGAAGAAGCTTTGGCTCTCTTTATCAGGAAGTTCGGAAAGTTCATGAAGGGAACTCCAAACGAAACACCACGATGTAAGCATGCTGGGAAAAATGAAGATCCTAACACATGTTTCAATTGTGGCAGGACCGGACACTACATTGATGATTGCCCCAAAAAGAAAGAAAGATCGAAGGAGGCAAACAAATTCAAAAGCAAGAGAAAGTCACGAGTACTGATAGCGGGAAAAAGCACCCGCAGATGGGATGATGCAAACTCAGAAGAATCAAGCTCAGAAGAAGAGCTGAGCGGATGTAAAAGTGAGAAAGAACTCGCTTGCCTAATGGTAGATCAACCGAACCAAGAAGCTGAGTTCAGTTATGAAGAGGTACTAGATGCTCTTCAGAACATGGCCGATGAACACTGGAAGCTTAACGAAAGGCTGAAGGTAGCAGAAAAAGGTAAGGCATCGGTACAAGAAGATACTGGCTCCCTAGTTGAAAGAATCATTCAACTAGAGGAAGAAAACAACAGGTTAAGGGAGACCGCCGAGCTGAAGGACTCGGAGAACCAGAAGCTGTCAACGATAGTCCAGTCTTGGACAAGATCGTCTAAGACGCTCAACTGCCTTCAAGGAATAATGAAGGACACCAATGACCGGACATGTCTTGGTTACAGAGAATAAGCAAATACTGAGGAGGCATCGACATCTTATCAACCGCCTGCCTTAAAGGAATACTTGCAGGAGCTCAACCGGTCCAGCTGGTTTTTAGACAGCGGTTGCTGTCGGCACATGACCGGAGAAGGAAGACTTCTCACGGACATCAAACCATGTTCCAAAATGACCATCAACTTTGGAGATAACGGAAAAGGTGAGACTATAGGTAAGGTAAGATTACCTATGATAACTTAACCTTTAGAAACGTATACTTAGTTAGGAACCTACATTATAACCTAATAAGTGTTAGTCAACTAAGTGATACTGGATATGAAGTAAGTTTCAAACATGATAAATGCCTTGCTAAAAACAAGGGTGGGAAAATTGTACTGATCGGACGAAGAACCGATCGCACCTACACAATAAACTGGAATGAGCAAACTGCTCATTCTCCAACGTGTTTGGTCGCCGGTGAGTCCAGGGGTTGGCTGTGGCACAAAAGATTAAAGCATCTAAATTTCAAAACCATTTCAACCTTGAGTAGAAATAACCTAGTTAAAGGTTTACCGAAACTAACATATGTTAAAGATAAAGTCTGTTCAGCATGCCAACTAGGTAAACAGATTAGATCAACCGGTGAATTAGGCTTATAAAAAATTTATGCTTCTTCTTTTCACAAGTCATAAGATGTAGTGAGTTAGAGATATCTACCGATGCTTGTGATGAGTATGCCTGATATATCCTATTAACGTCAGATGTGTGTCGGGTCTGTCTCACAGCGAAAAGGAAATAACTGTAAAATAAATGCGAGACAGGATTTTTGTAGAGGTTATATCCCCAACTGGGGTTTACTCCTCTCCTTGGGGTTTGCTCACGTCCGAAGACAGAATATATGGTGGGAGGTTGGAATATCTTAGTACGGTCAGTACATCGCAAGTGATTGCTCAGGTTGGCAGAAAGCTATCGCAAATGATAGCTCAGGAATCTCTCAATAGTGTTTCTGCTCAATACGCTTATAGTCGTAGGTTCGCAAATTCTAAGTAGTTCGAAATTATGAGGTGTTGCTTATATATAAACAACCTTTTCACTCAACACTTTACATGGAAAATCAGATCAAGATTTTAATCACCAAATCAAGCATATAGTCCATGTAATTTTCGAGAATCAAGATGCCATGTAAATCATGCTTCTAGAAGGTCATCACAACGGTTATAAGCTCATTAAAGCCTGATTATATTCCATATAAAGCTCAGATTCGTTCTCAAGGCATATTCAGTTTCTAGAATAAGTTAACCCAGAATTACTTTCCAAGTATAGCACATGAGATAGCATCATATCAAACATTTTCCATGTATAGCACATAGCATCAGATCAATATATTTACCATGTTTAGCACATAAATCAGATCAGATCACAGCTATCACGAATTAACATGCCATGCCACAACTTTCCATATTTCAGAGATCACATCCGTTTCTAGCGTATACCATATAAAAACACCTTATCCACAAAGTCAATTAAATCATATCTTTCCTAAATATAATATTCCAATCAGTATAAGGAAAGATATCAATTTAATATTGCACATTAAATTCAGTGTAAAGCATGCAAAGAATCGCAGATGTGATTTGCATCAGGAATAAACGATTTTCAACAGATATATCACTTTCCATATATAAACAACATATTTCCTTTTATAACTCAGTAGGATATATCATGCGTTATTTCCATATATAGCACAAAACGATATATCCTATCACATGGGCTGCCTATAACATGCGATCACATAGTTTCACCAGAAAATCACAACATCATACGCGAATCAATTATTCAACACTTTAACCAATTTATAGCTCATACATAATGCCTGGTCGAATATTTTTATATACTTAGACATCATTTTGACCATTTAACGAATTTCTTAATTTATAGACCTAACGTCATTACAATTACATAGTTCATCAAAACTCTCTAACGCTCATAGACCAAAAAGGTCAACATTCTCCCCCCTTTGATGATGTCATGTAATTGATGCAGCATGGAAACATGTAAGCTTATACGATCAGGCAAGTCCTAGCGCTTATGTCTAAGTATTCCATAATCATAAAACAGAGCATATGATATTTCCTAGTCACAGATGATACATATTTGCTCCCCCTGCCTAAGTGCATTTATCTATATGACATGCAGAGATATATCATGAGTGAATTTGCTCCCCCTGTCTAAGTGCAGATATCTCATGTCATACTCAATGATATATCATGAATGCAAAATTTTAAGTTACCCGTAAGTGTGCTCCCCCTGCCTAAGTGCGCATTTTCCAAACATGATTCAACCAGCAGATAATCATCGCAACAGGCACTTATCACTTATCAAAAAAGCTCACAAACGTTAATTTGCGCAGACAAGTATCAGAGCATTATTGTAATAGAGCATAAGATCAAGCATCGCAACATGAAAGCATCACAAATAATCATAAAGTCAGAGCATAATATCAAGCATCGCATAAGAGCATCACAGATATATCAAAAGTGTAGCTATTCCATTCGTGAGTGCACATATTCCATATCATTTATGCAGATATTCCATGTAAAGCGTTTAAGCATCAGAGCAAACATACTTGTGAAGTTCAGAAGTTTTACCAAGCTACATTAGTTTGCTCCCCCTGTCTAAATGAGGTTATTCCAAATGTCCAGAGCATACATTCAAAGTTCTACTGAGCATAGATAGATATCATATAGGCAAAAGTCAGAATTCACATACAATTATGCTGCCCTTGCATATTGCAGATATTTTCATGCAAATTCAGTCAGCACATATAAGCACTAAGATATGGCGCATAAAAGGAATATCGCACACAAATTATTTCGAATATCACAGACAGTTCTTAGATCCCTTACATCATTAATTACTCAGACTTCTCCCCCTTCAGCATAAGAAAGGGATATACTAAGGCTTTAAGGTTGAAAACTTAGCGCAAAATAACTAAGAAGAATGAGAATGAAGGAAGGAATAACTTATCAGAAAACGTTCTCAAGGCTGAAATCACTATTAGATCTGACAGATATCGCAGATTTGTTCAGCTCCCTGTGATCTTATCCGAACTCTTAAAAGCCGGGGTATAACTTAGATGATTTTCAAGAAGAGAAACTATGAAGTTCGAATTCGAAGGTAAGGAAGGAAGAAGTATAGAGTGATCACATTTAAAAATGGGCAATTATCCAAGAGTTATAGTTTTCCAAAAATGAGATGAGATAAACTCGGCTTAAATAGAATTAAGAAGATTTGGTTTCCGAACAAAGTGAACCGCCGGTCAGATATTGCAGATTGATCTGATGTGATCTCGTTTTGAATAAGGAAATTATTATCAAAGGCAGAATAAGAGATATTTTGGATATCCGAATTTCCTAAAATGACTTATCGGCTGAAAAGAGATCTCAAGGTAGGATAATTAGGAATTTCTTCCTAATATAATCAGACTTTAATATAAGATCTAAAGGATCCGAAATTCCTAAAATAATCTGGATAGCTGAAAGGTGATCTCAGAAATTGATAACTATGAATTTCTTCCTAAAATAACGTAATCACAGTTCTAAGGAAAGATTTGGAGATCTGAATTTTCGAAAATAATATAGATGGCTAAGAAAGATCTTAAAATCGGATAACTACGAATCTTTTCCTAAAATAAGATCGCACTTAATGATAAGGTTTATAAGATTCGAAAAATATTCTAAGGGCTGAATGAATATCTACGGGTTTCTACCTAAGATAACATATCCTAGAGTAAATGGCAGTATTATGCAGATTTACTAACCTTATTTAGCTCGATGACTCCTAATCGATCACGGATGTCGTAGAATCTTGCCTCAATTAGGGGCTTCATGAAGATATCAACAAGCTGATAATTTGTTCTTACGAATTCCACACTGATATTCCCCTTCTGAACATGGTCTCGTATGAAATGATGTTTAATCTCTATATGCTTAGTACGAGAATGATGCACGTGATTCTTAGTAATACTAATGGCACTAGTGCTATCACACAGAATAGGAATTTTCTCATAACCTAACCCAAAATCACTAAGGGTTTGCTTCATCCAAAGAATTTGTTGACAACAATTTTCTAAGGCCATATATTCAGCTTCGGTTGTGGAGAGGGCGACAATATTTTGCTTTCTACTAGACCAAGTTACCAGGGAATTTCCAGGTAACTGGCAAGTTCACTTGTACTTTTCCTATCTTCCCTACTGCCGGCATAGTCGGCATCGGAATATCCCATTAATGGGAATTCATCCGCATAGGAGTACCACAGACCAAAATTAACAGTACTCTTGATATATCTAAGTATACGCTTGACTGCTGTCAAGTGAGACTCCCTAGTGTCAGACGGATATCTTGAACACATACCAACATCAAAATATCAGGGCGACTAGCAGTTAAGTAAAGAAGGCTTCCTATCATACCTCGATATTGTGTTTGATCAATTGGTGTACCTGATTCGTCACTGTCTATTTTGGTGGTCTGATGCATAGGGGTGGAAATTGCTTTGGAATCACTCATCCCAAATGTTGTCATTAATTCCTTGTTATACTTCGTCTGGGATACAAAGGTTCCATTGTCAAGCTGCTTTATTTGCAACCCGAGGAAATAGTTCAGCTCACCCATTAAGCTCATCCCAAATTCCTTCTGCATAGACTTAGAGAATTCCTCGCAAAGAAGGATATTAGTACTTGCAAATATAATATCATCAACGTAGATTACCAGTATCATGTGATCATCTTCATATTTAATAAACAGTGTATTATCAATAGTTCCAGTCAAAAATCCTATGTCAATCAAGAACTTACTCAGCCTTTCATACCATGCCCTAGGAGCCTGCTTTAAACCATATAATGCTTTATTCAATTTAAAAACATGATTTGGAGAATCTTCCCTAGCGAAACCGGGTGGTTGTTCTACTTCCTCACTTATAAAGCCATTCAAAAATGCACTTTTTCGTCCATTTGAAAAAGTTTAAAACGTTTAAAGCATGCATATGCAAGTAAGACATGTATGGACTCTAACCTAGCTACCGGAGCAAAAGTTTCATCGAAATCAATACCTTTCTCTTGGGAATAACCTTTTGCAACTAACCTCGCTTTGTTTCTAGTGATATTACCGTGTTCGTCGAGTTTGTTGCGGAAGACCCATTTGGTTCCTATGATGGAATTTTCTTCTGGTCTCTCTACGAGTGTCTACACTTGGCTCTTTTTGAATTGAGATAACTCATCTCTATGGCAGAGAGCCAAGATATATCGTCTAGAGCTTCATGGACCGTCTTTGGTTCCATCATTGAAAGCAGTACATCATGGGATTCTTCCGTATCCTGATTTCGTGCAGTTGCTCGAGTTTTGATTCCAGATGTGATATTTCCTATTACTTGATCTGTTGCATGACTGGAAGCATGTTTACACATTCTGCGTTGCTGTTCATCAGCTTCTGGTTCCAGCATCTCAACATTTTCGTCTTTTGGAATATCTTCCTCACTATCTTTAGTATACTGCAATTCTGCACAAGGAAAATCTATACCTTCCTCATCAGTAGCATATGCTTTAGGAATCTCATCGAACGTAACATGTATGGATTCCTGAAAAGCCAGCTTCCTTTTATTATAGACACGATAGGCTTTAGAATGAAGACTGTAACCAAGGAATATCCCTTCATCTACCTTAGAGTCAAAATTTGCTCTCTTATCTCTATCTTTCAGAATAAAACATTTACAGCCAAACACACGAAAGTATCCTATATTTGGAGTTCTACCATGTCAGATTTCATAAGAAGTTTTCTTTAATATCGGCCTAAGGAATACACGATTAGGCACATAACAAGCTGTACTAACAGCTTCCGCCCAGAACTGTTTAGGAATATCATACTCATGTAATGTAGATCTAGCCATTCCTGTAACACTCTGTTTTTCCGTTCAACTACGCCATTCTGTTGAGGAGTTATAGGGGCAGAGAAGTTATGACTATATCCATATTGATTACAAATTGATGCAAATGACTTACCATCAAATTCTAATCCGTTATCACTACGTATCCTACATAGATTCATTTCTTTTTCATTTTCAAGTCTCTTTACTAGCGATGCAAAGTTATCTAATGCCTCATTCTTATGTGCAAGAAATATCACCCATGTATACCTGAAATAGTCATCAACAATGACAAAGGGATATCTCTTACCTCACAGAGACATCGTCTGAACAGGACCAGAAAGGTCGAGATGAAGTAGTTCCAGTGGTCTGGATGTGGATATCACATTCTTTACCTTGAACGATGTCTTGGTCTGCTTACCCATTTGGCATGCCTTGCACGTTTTGTCCTTAACGAACTTTATGTCAGGAACACCTCTTACCAGTGCATTGCTTGTAATGTGAGACAAGTAGTTCCATGTTAGCATGTCCTAAGCGTCTGTGCCATAACCAGGTGTTATACTGTGTAACTGCTAAGCACTTGACATTCTGGTCAGTGATATCATCAAGAGTAATACAGTAGATATTTCTCCATAGATGCACTAAATAACACTTTATCATCATTTCTAATAACACACTTATCATTTTCAAAAGTTACTGTATGACCCTTATCACATAATTGACTAATGCTAATGAGGTTATGTTCTAGATTCTTAACTAACCATACGTCATCTATAGTAGTATGTAAAGTGTTACCGACAGTTCCAACCCCAATAATCTTAGCTTTTGTAATCTCGGCATAAGAGACATATCCTCCGTCATGCGCTTTCACCGACACAAACTTACTGATATCACTTGTCATATGGTGGGAACACCCACTGTCGAGATACCACTTGTTTTTTTTGCTGAATTTTCTTCTTTGTACCTGCATGAATCAATTCTTTTCTAAGATGGCCAACTTTGATTGGGTCCTAAAAGGTTAGCGCAAAATAACTCCTGTTAACACGTGATATATCATGTGTCACAGACTGTGATCTCTTAAATACAGGCAGATCAGTGTTTTGATTCTCAGGAACCTGTTTTGGCCTCCAGACATATCTAGACTTATCCGCTTTCTTCAAAAACAGTTGCTAGAATAATGATCGTGACGGCCGCATGAAAAACACTTAGGTTTTTCTAACAGTTTGTGGTGCAGTGTGTTCAGGTGTCATGGAATATCCTATCCCTGATTTTCCAACATTTCTAGGAATATTGAGTAACATATCAAGATTTTATTTTTCTTCAAGAAGTCTATCAACAATACTTGCTTTTTCTTCTAAGGAATCCTTAAGAACAGCGATGTCCCTAGATATATCACTATTTGCTTTCTAAGCTCTTCACAATTACACAAGGCTTTTTCTTCCTTAAAAGTTTCTAGCTCGGCTCCTAAACGTTCATTTTCTAGATCCGTTCGGTGCTTTCTCTAGCTACGTCATCTCGTTGCCTAACCAATTTCTTTACTTGTGAGTTGAGCGACTTAATCCTCATTTCTGCGTTTTGAATTATTTCAAACATATCTTCCTTCTCATCTACTCCAGGGACTAAGGAAACGTTATCATGAGATTCATCATTCCTAGCATATAATTCATTCAGAATAAGTATTTTCTTAATAGTGGATGAGGAAGATACCTGATCATCATCGGCCATGTAGGCGAGATATTCCTCCTCTTCACTTCCGGCCTCTTCCCAGTTTGTGACCATTGCTTTCTGCTTCTTTATCTTTTTGTCACCGTTTTCCATCGGGCACTTTCAGGCGAAGTGGCCTGGCTTGTTGCCTTTGAAGCATTTTTGCACATTGTTCCCGGATGATGATATTCCCTTGTTTCTTGGCTGGAACTTGGAGTTTCCTTTGAATTTTCTTCTCTGCCGAGATCTTTCATATTTTCTGGTCAGCATGGCGATCAGCTCCAGTATGTCTTCCTCAGTTTCTTCTTCGCCCCAGAGTCATTTTTTGTTCACTGTTGAAGGCAATGTCTGGTTGATTTCTGACTTGGGGTTTTTCTTTGATGGAGATCTGAGTCATCTCATACGTGGTTAGAGATCCGATCAATTCCGAGATGGAGAGTTCGTCTAAGTCCTTTGCCTCGTAGATGACAGTCACTTTGGGATTCCATTCACTTGGAAGAGATCTCAGGATTTTTTGCACCTTCTCACCGTCTGCTATTTTCTTTCCCAACGAGAACATTTGATTGATGATGTTCATGAATCTTGCATACATGTGGCTTATAGTCTCGTTGTCCTCCATTTTGAACAGCTCGTATTGGTGAGTCAAGAGGGATATTCTTTCTTGTACGACTCGAGTGGTTCCTTCATGTGTGACTTGAAGCATGTCCCACATATCTTTGGCAGATTCACATGAGCTCACACGATTGTATTCTTCTCCTGTAAGCGCGCAGGCAATCATGTTCTTTGCTTTGGCATTCAGGGAGATTCCTCGCTTGTCTGTTGCATCGTATTCAGCACATTTCTTTGGAGTTTCATCCGCCTTTTTGGGATTGTATGGTCCAGTAGTGATGATATCCCACAGATCATAGTCAGCAGCAAGCAGGAATTCCTTCATACGGTTTTTCCATATGGCGTAGTTAGTTCCATCGAAGAGTGGTGGCCTGGAATGGGATTGTCCCTCTGCAAAAACATCAAAACGTGAAGAAGCCATTAGATCTTTAAATCAGGCTTGTTAAGCCCGTCGTTTGAGTAACCCGCTCTGATACCAAATGAAGATAAAAACGTGCCTAAGAGGGGGCTGAATTAGGCTTATAAAAAATTTATGCTTCTTCTTTTCACAAGTCCTAAGATGTAGTGACTTAGAGATGCCTACTGATGCTTGTGATGAGTATACCTGATATATCCTAGTAACGCCGGATGTGTGTCGGGTCTGTCTCACAGTGAAAAGGAAATAACTGTAAAGTAAATGCGAGACAAGATTTTTATAGAGGTTATATCCCCAACTGGGGTTTACTCCTCTCCTTGAGGTTTGCTCCCCAAGAGTTTAACCAATCACTATAATGAACCATAGCTGGATACAAAACTGATTGATTAACCCAAAACACAACCGAAACAAGTCGAACACTAAAACACTAGGTTACCACATGATGAGTTTCGTTCCTCGGAATCTCCTGATCCCGACAGATACAGCTCGCTACCGAAGGGCCCCCGGAACTCGTCCTTCCCTTCACGTGTGCATAAATGTCGACCTTGCCTCCTTGGTATTGTTCACGTACGAAGACAGAATATATGGTGGGAGGTTGGACTATCATAGTACGGTCAGTACTTCGCAAGTGATCGCTCAGGTAGGCAGAAAGCTATCACAAATGATCGCTCACGAATCTCTCAATACTGTTTCTGCTCAATACGCTTATAGTCGTAGGTTCGCAAATTCTAAGTAGTTCGAAATTATGAAGTGTTGCTCATATATAAACCTTTTAACTCAATACTTTACATGGAAAATCAGATCAAGATATTAATCACAAAGTCAAGCATATAGTCCATGTAATTTTCGAGAATCAACATGCCATGTAAATCATGCTTCTAGAAGGACATCACAACGGTTATAAGCTCATTAAAGCATGATTATATTCCATATAAAGCTCAGATTCATTCTCAAGGCATATTCAATTGTTTCAAATTATTTTTACCGTAACAGAACTTTCCATAAGTGATTCCCTCCTAGCAGTTTCTAGAATAAGTTAATCCAGAATTACTTTCCAAATATAGCACACGAGATAGCATCATATCAAACATTTTTCATGTATAGCACATAGCATCAGATCAATATATTTATCATGTTTAGCACATAAATCAGATCAGATCACAGCTATCACGAATTAACATGCCATGCCACAACTTTTCATATTTCAGAGATCACATCCGTTTCTAGCATATACCATATAAGAACACCTTATCCACAAAGTCAATTATATCATATCTTTCCTAAATATAATATTCCAATCAGTATAAGGAAATATATCAATTTAATATTGCACATTAAATTCAGTGGAAAGCATGCAAAGAATCGCAGATGTGATTTGCATCATGAATAAACGATTTTCAACAGCTATATCACCTTCTATATATAAACAGCATATTTTCCTTTTATAATTCAGTAGGATATATCATGCGTTATTTCCATATATAGCACACAACGATATATCCTATCACATGGGCTACCTATAACATGCGATCACATAGTTTCACCAGTAAATCATAACATCATATGCGAATCAATTATTCAACACTTTAACCAATTTATAGCTCATACATAATGCATGGTCGAAAATTTTCATATACTTAGACATCATTTTGACCATTTAACGAATTGCTTAATTTGTAGACCTAACGTCATTACAATTACATAGTTCATCAAAACCCTCTAACGCTCATGGACCAAAATGGTCAACAATTACGGTAACTTTATTTTAAAAATATAAATATTAGTGACAATTTATTTCAGATGAAAAAATGATACTGTGAGATAACATGAAAGCAACAAAAGATTGTTGGGAAAAAATATAACGAATGATTAAAAATAGCGTCTGGCGACAAGGCGAAGAGGGTTCTTCTTGTAGGTGGTAATCCCGGGCAATCTCTCCAAGTCGACGTCGTCGGGAGTCATTCCGTTGGGAAGTTCCCAGTTGAAATTGAAGTGGTCCCGATATGGATGTATACTAAGTTATAAACTGGTGACCTAAATGTTGAAACTAATGTTGAGGTAACATTGAACCTAACATCGAACGCACAGCGAAAATAATAACGAACATGCTCACACAGTCTAGCACAGCGAAATAACTAAAAATTTAGTAGTATAAGACGACACACACGAGATGTAAATTTATGCAGCAAGTTCTTCAACTTGCTGTGAGCCTCATGGCCAAATTCCACTATTAAAAATGGATTACACAAAGAACAACTATCGAAGATAGTAAACTCATGCCTAAAACGAATCAAAAAATTCTAAACCTTTCCTAAATGCTTATGTCTCGACTCTAAACTCAAAGGGAAAGAATAAAGCTAGGCAAAGCAATGAACACTATCTCGTTCCCTCAAACTCTCTCGTGTGTTTCGCTCGATATTGCTCAAAAAAGTTACTCAATAAAAGCTCTACTTGGCGGCTCGAAATATCCTTATATTTATAGGCCTTGGCTCCCTTTTGAATTGGTAAAATATCCCTTGAGAATCTCCTAAAATCTCTCCTCGAAGATCTCCCCAAATATAGTAAATATTTGAGTTCGAATCTTCTAATAATAGCGGCTGATCTCATATCTTCTATTTATGGTAGCCATTTGACTGATTCTCTTTTGGTAAAAGCAATCTCCTATTTTAAGCATGTAAGACAAGATCCGATATGATCTTCATATCTTATTGTTGGTAAGTGCATCAGTTATTTTTGGCATGAAAGACTTTTTCCATGTCTTTGACATTAACAGAAAGAGTACAAAAGATTTGCCAAAGCCAACTCAATGTTCGCAGCACCCAATGGCATGTCGGGCTCCCGAGCCAAAGGGTATGAACTCAAAGTCGTGGCCCTTAAAGTCAACGTTTTTGTCCAAGAATCTCTCTAGGATGAACTCGTTTGGCTTCTCCGAGTAGTCGGGATCTCTAGCTATGGCCCATATGTTGACGTAAACTGTCTTTGCTCTATCTCATAGCTGTCTATCGTACACTTGTTCATTGTTTCTCTAGGCACAGAGAGTGGAGCCGGCGCGAAGAATCTGAATGTTTCTTTGACCACTGCCTTGAAATAGGGAAGGTGTTGGAGGTCTTTTTCTTCAACTACTTTTCCCTTGTTAGCTGCGAATTTCTTCCGGAACATTGCTCATCACCTTGGGATGCTTCATCAGGGCGGTCATGGCCCATGTTAGAGTGGCCGAACTCGTGTCAGCTCCAGCCGCAAACATGTTCTACATTCACAAAAAAAAAGATAGAATCATTATATATAGGACAAATTAGCATGGCTCATATTTAGCGTTAAAATAAAGGAAAGAGAGAAAACTCTAATTACGTACGTACGTAAAATCAAATACAGGTTTTTTGTGATGATCCTTTGATAATTTTTCAGCTTGAGTTGCTGTATTTTTTTTGTTGTAGAGAAGATGAGCTGAAGAGTTTTTTTTTTTCTGCAGCTCAAAAACCGATAGATGCATTACCAAATAAAACAAGTAGTCTACTAGCTACCTAGCAACACAAAGGACAATTAACAAAAGACAAACATTAGGACTCCAAAAACATGATTAATTAAAAATAAACTTAGCACATTAATTGTAACAATTCTCCCCCTTAATGTGTTGTTCCATGACTCCAAGCAGCTCTCTCATCTTAAAAAATTTATCCTTTGGTAGTGCCTTTGTAAGTATGTCTGCCACTTGATCTTCGGACTTGCAAAACACAAGTTGAACTTCACCATCTTCAATTGCTTCTCGGATGAAATGATACTTGCTGGAGATATGTCTTGTTCAGATGTGATAACTGGATTCTTAGACATAGCAATGGCGGATTTGTTGTCACGAAACAACTCGGTTGCTGATCTTTGCTTTGCTCCAATATCTTCAAGAATTTTCCGCAACCAAATTGCTTGTGACGTTGCCAATGCAGCTGAAATGTATTCGGCTTCGGCTGAGGATTGCGCTACATTTTGTTGCTTCTTCGATGCCCAAGAAAACATGCTTGAACCTAGAGAAAATGCATACCCGATGTGCTCTTCATGTCATCCAAATAATCGGCCCAATCGCTATCACAATAGCCTTCCAATTTAACTTGAACTCCTCTAAAATATTTGATTCCAAAATTTATCGTGCCTTTGATATATCGCAACACTCTTTTTGCAGCTCCAGGATGAACTTGACTCGGATCAACCATGAATCTAGATAACAAACTCGAAGCAAACATTATATCCGGCCTTGTAGACGTGAGATACAACAAATTTCCAATTAAACTTCTGTACAAGGTAGCATCAACCTTTTCCGCACCATCTTCTTCTTCAATCTTTCATTCACAACCAATGGAATAGAAGTAGGATTGCAATCGCCCATGCCAAACTTTTTAAAAATATTTTCAGCATATTTTCTTTGGCAAATAAACACACCATCACTTTCTTGATATATTTTCATTCCCAAAAAATGATGTAGCAGCCCCATATTACTCATCTCATATCTCTTCATCATTTCACTTTTGAATTCATGTATCATGCTCTCATTATTTCCACAAACAACAAATTTCGACATATAGAGCAACGGCGATAATTGACGTACCTTGAGTTTTCACGTAGAGTGTAGGAATCCTTGATGTGTGAAGTAGGAATCAACTTGGCTATACCAAGCATTTAGAGCTTGCTTGAGTCCGTACAAAGCTTTCTTCAATCGATAAACTTTTTCTTCTCCTTTGATCACAAAGCCTTGGGGTTGCTCTACGTAAATTTCCTCCTCCAAACTCCATTCAAAAATGCATATTTCACATCAAGTTGGTACAAAAACCATCCTTGTTGGGCTGCAAATGCGACATTCGAATGGTGTCCATTCGAGCAACCGGCGCGAACATTTCTTGATAATCGATTCCCGGTTGTTGTGTGTAGCCTTTTGCCATGAGCCTTGCTTTGTTTCTTTGAAATGAACCATCCCTCATTCATTTTTACTTTGAGATCCACTTTACTCCAACAACTTCTTTATGAGATGGTTTCTCGACTAACTCCCAAGTGTTGTTCTTTTCGATGACATCTATTTATTCTTGCATTGCATTCATCCATGCTTCTTCTTTTATTGCTTCATCAAAATTTTCAGGTTCAACCATGCAAAAATTGCACCTTGCATAAACATCATTCAAGCTTCTCATCTATGATATTTGCGAATCGAAAAATGAAATTGAAGAACACAATCGATTAACGTGGTTCGGATTTGAGACAATCCTACATCCACGACCCAAGAACTTCAAATCTTATTGATGCTGACGAGCCTTTTTACAGACCTAGCTTGAGCTGGCCGCTTACATCAGAAAATCAAAAGAACAACCAAGAAGCTCAGAAAATGTTATGAACGCACGCAAACAGTGTGAAATTTCATCAAAAACCAAGTTAACAGCTACAACAGTGCTCTCCCGCCCTTTTATCTGTTGTGTCTGAGAAAACGTCGATAGCTAAGACGATTTAATTAGTTGTCCAATCTAAAAGCGCATCTTCTTGACCTTCGCGCCTTTTCTTCGTTAGCACCTTATGATCCAACGGGGCTGAAATGGTTTAAACTGAAATCAAACCTCAGCTATACTTCACTTGATCTTTAGCTTGATTTCAACAGCCCCCCACAAGATGGATGGAATAAATTCTTTACAGACATCTTGAGCATGAGTTGCTGCAACAAGGGCCCCGTGAGAGACTTCGTAAATATGTCAGCCAATTGGTGTTCGGAGCTAACGGGCAACAACTTGATCGAACCTCTGGAGATATGAATCCCGTATGAAATGGAAGTCGATCTCTATGTGTTTAGCGTTGGGGAACCCCGGGTGTCCCGAGATCGAATCCCGGGCGCAGTGGAAGTTTAAAATTTTTTCCCGAATTCCCCATAAGGAGCCCCGGATCGCTTGGTTATAAAAGAAAATATGCATGACACTCAATAAGGGTTTTTTGAAGTTTACCCTCGTAGCGAAGATCCCAGTTCTCGCCTTGCTGTTCCGGTTGTCGTAGTCCGCTCCGGTAACGTCGTGACCTCTCCGAGCTCCAACGCCTTGGCAAGATCGTCACGCCGACCCCGGGACGTATCCAAATTCCACCACCTCCCAAGGATGGCTAGAGAGGTGGGGAAGATGTTTTAGAAGAGATGTGCATATGTGTGTGATTTACTATAAACTCACTCACAAACTTAGGTTTTTCAAAGAACAACCAAAGTTTTCTCTCAACTCTCTCTTAGAACTATTCTTTAGAGTAAGAAATGGACTTAGAACTCATTCCCACGAAATTTCCAAGTCCAAGACATTAAAATCAACATTCAACTATTGAAAATGATTTTCTCATTAAATCATGTCCTACATGACTCATTTCTTGTTTGATTCCTTTGTATAAAGTCATCAAATGACTAGACAATGTCCCATATGTCTCACATAAGAACAAGGAATGAATTTGGACTTGATTTGGATTAAATTTGACCAAACCGACGCCCGTCACGGCCTGAAACAAGCCTATTCACGGCCGTGAGAACACCCTTCACGGCCTGGCTCATAATGGTCACGGCCGTGACCATGTCGAGGCCAAAACTCAGCCTCTGCTGTGCGTCACGGCCACGGCACGCATGTGTCACGGCTGTGACATGCAACAGCTTCGCGACAGTTTTGTTTTTCCATCCGTTCAAGGTGTAAACGATGTCCGATTGACCTGAAATTTTAACCACAGATAGAAGACTCACCAGTCTTGATTTTGACCAAAGGGATTCTCAATCCAAGGTCTAGATTGTGATATATGAATTTTGGAATCTGTTCGTACTTTTCAGGCGGGCTTCACGACCTTGATGAACCTTGCTCATGGTAGTGAACCTTGTTTTCGGTCCATTCTTTGTCGTTTCATTCCGGGAATCTTATTCCAAGTAAATATAGTTTCTAAAACTAATATTTAATGTTTTATTAACGTCTCCAAGACAGTTATGTAATAACACATCTCACTTTATCAGATACTATCCCAGTGATCCTTTTTAAGCCCGACTCTCTTGGTTCGTCTCAACTCGGCAAGGGAGGAATCCAAGAATTCGGTAAGCGCCTAGCCAATCCCACGGTACCGAATAGATCCCGTGTTGAGTACGATCTTCGTATTTTACGAACCGACTATAGATCGTCGTACTACGTATAGACCCTTCACATATGTCCCGGTCGAGTGAGAGCCATGGTAATGTCAAACTCACTAACCTGACACTATGACTCATCCGTGACGACGAAATTGCTAAACTATACTCCACGTCCCACGTGAGTTAGTTTTTATACTTTGCAAAGATTTTGTAATTCCTCGTCCACGAATATGCATAGGACATATACCTCGATTACTTGCTAGGTTGTGAATCCCTCACGATTGTCAATGCCCAGCAGTTGCACTTCGTTGTCAAGACTGCATGTAGCCGCTGACCCATGTTCAACCTCGAACAAGACGGGCCTAGCAAACTAGTGACAAGTCAGGACCCCAAAGCCAACTCTGTCAATGACCCTACGGTCTAAGGTCCACGCACACTACTATAGTCAATCGCTCGATCATTGACACTCAGCGAGTAATTAGCCATGTGATCTTCGATTACGAGTCGTGTCCAAATATAAGTTAATCCCCGATTCAACTCATATCAATGTTACGACCTCCCACTTCCCAAGTGAATAGTTGGCACAACCATTTTAGAGTCGTTAACAAATAAGTCACCCTACTGAAGTCTAAGTCTAATGGACTAATTTAATATCCGAGAATAATAGCTCACCGGTGCCCCCTCTCTCATCCCATGAGAATCGGTGACTAAACTCGTATATATGGGATTTATTTATTTACCGTCTCACCGGATGCCTAGTAAGACTGGATAGGTAAATAAATAATATGCCTTTTGTAAATTTCATAAATAAATATTTGAATACAATATCCAAATATTAAAGTGAATAATAAATTCATGTCTATGCCCTATTCATTACATCCTCGAATGGCATTCCGAGGGCATATCCCCAACAATCTCCCACTTGCACTCGGTGCCATATGCTGTGTGTATCTAATACTCGTCTTCTAAAGACGTTATTCAGCACTGCCTGAATAAAAGGCACCGTGAACGGGATGGCCACGTTTTCGCAGCGCTATCTTCTGCACGGCTAAGAAGCCATTTTTCAACGATACATGCAACATGTTGTATTTCTTTCTTCTTTTCGTTTGGATTACCTGTGAGACCAAGATTCATTGACTAAAGTGATCATTCTGCTATTGTCGCACCACAATGGCAGCAGTTGATTCACAATGCCTAGAACTATTTGAAGTTCATCCAAGAAGACTTCAATATCCAAACTGATCTCTTACCTCCCTAGTAATTATCTGCGCTCATGCGCATGGTTGACTTGGGATTCGAGCTAACGATTCCCATGTACTAACAGTAAGTGCTTCCCTGAAACCATTTCAAGGTACTGTTCTACCATTTAACTTTGTAAACTAAACCCTAAGTGGATTTTTCGATCACCCACGTCAAACTGGAGTTCGAAAATAAGTCTAACTGTCCACCTATATTTCTCCATTCGAATAGACCAACATCATGGACTATTGTAATTACCTAGGTAGCCTAAATTTTGACAAACGCTCTTAGCGTATTTATCTTTTGTCAAAAATGCGAGTCAAACTTCGCATATACAAGGCCACTTATTATAACTGTATATGTGACTCGATTCAGCTTTTCGATCTACCTCACAACGAGAACATAGAAAACTAAATCGTAGGTAAATACCCTTTATCTTGTAATTGACCTTGTCTTTTCAAGTAAAGGGCCTGGGATAAACCTACCATTCTGTATTAAATACTATCTCCAAATAGTTTGTTCCATGAATGTAGGTATTTTATCCCCAATCGTTTATGGAGAATTGGTCAAAGCCCCGCTTTTACCATTCAGAGTATTTCAATATTGTTCTCTTTCCTAAAGACAACATCTCTCGTACAATACGAAGATTATATCTAACTCCCACTGCTTTTAATACGATACTAAAGGCTATCTTTGTACTTATGATTTCATAGTTCCCAACTATTTCATCAAACCAAAGACACCAACTCCTGAAGGCTTAAGTAAGTTTGTATGACTTCTTTTCTATAATTTCACACACTATGAGCATCTGCTTGCGATATAAAATCGTTGGGCTTTACATCTCCTAGAGACATACGATTTTCACATCCGTCTGACGTAAAAGCGTGCATCTGTGTGAGTAAGATTTAGTAAACTTTATTGCAACAATTGAAAAGGTTTCCTCAGAGTCAAAGCCCATCATTTAAGACTCAACCTTTTCCATACAAGCCTTGCTTCGTATATTTCAACCAGTCTTTTAGATCTAATCAAGACATGGTTGTTGTGCATAGAGTTCATCTGCTCTCACAAAATAAGCCATCTAAGCGAGTTTAACCATTATTGCTTGGTCAAGGGTAGTGGGATTATTAATAACATATCCCTTCATCGCAACAATCCCGTGCTTGATGTGTACTATACAACTCGCAGCAACCCCTGTGCTCGACTTGTATTATACAGTATCTCTCAGGCTGACGAGACACCCTACCCGGCCTATGCAACTATTGGTGTATCTCGGACTTTTTTTTAAGTGCTGTCTAGCACTAAAACATTTTTAAGGTGTTTCGGTCAACACTCCCAGTGTTACCACTCCCACTCTTCATTCTCGAATAAACCATTTTTACAAAATTCCTGAGCCTCTAAGGCTTTGACATTTTCCAAAAATATAGTGGAATGAAATGTTTTGAGAGTCCAAAGACAATAACGACCTTAATTTTCTCGTTTATTATTCACACATCTTTGCCAAGCTTTATCACTCAAATGGGGCAACCCCACTATATGATTTGAGCTCAGTTTCTTACTAATTCCAAATTTCGTAAGGTACAGAATTAATTGACCTCATAGGAATTCTGTATAGAACGTTCATTGCGTTTCATACTCAAACCCATACCATATGGAACAACGTAGTTCAGCAAAGATCAAACTTTATCCAATATTGTTTGATATCTAACAACTGTTGAAGCGCATGCGTGACTATCGACTATAATGGCCCGCGTGCATGAAGTCTAACTTCTCGTCTCAAGACATCGTTAACAGCGTTCTTAGTTAACTGTGAAAAGATGACGTTCTCTCCAAAGAACTCATTCTAAACTCGAGAATAATTTGCCAGTTTGATCAAATCAAAATGCTTCTTTTATCTCGTAGTTTATTTTAAATTAATTTCCTCGATCTTATCAAGGATTTAAAATTTGTAACTTAACGCATACACTAATCTCTAAGAAAAGTGATTATTTGTGAAGGTTACAAATTAATAGAAATTACTTTGGGCAAATACAACATTTTGTCCACAAACATTAATGCGGGTCAAATCCAGAAGATTTATGACTCTTTTATTAATTCCCTATAAAGGGTGATTTGTCACCTTTTGCTGATGTTATGAGATTCCCACGACTTAACAATGTCGTGTTTATCCAATATTTGAATCACAAACTTCGGCATGACCAAATCAAAGAGACAATAATCTTCTTTATCAACTCAAAGTTGCGTTTGTTGATAATAATTTCACAGTATTAAATTTGGACAATACAGTTATTAATTGCCAGCGAATTTATTTCAAAAATAAAATCGCATACATTTATTCAAAATAATGTATTTAATAACCCATTGGGTATTTTAAGGCAATTATGTAACTGAAACTATGCCCAAATTTAAACAGAGAAATATTGATGCAATGTAATTATTTGGACACCTTGTCCACATTTAACATTGATCATAATCTCTCAATGCTGAAAAACTTCCACTGGAATCTAGTATGTTCATAACTAATAAGTGAGTACCATCTCAACTTATCTAGAACCCAGTCATTGTTTTAGAATAATTAGTTTCGAAAACATATTATTCAAAATTTAAGGCCCTCAAACTCAAAGTTTAGGTAAGTACAAATTCCAATACCTTGCCCTTGGAAATACTTGTCCAACCCAATTGGACCCTTTTATTACGTTCTCTTATTCTTTATGTGTATTGGATCGATAGACTCAAATATGAAGCTATCCAAGATTGCTGTTTTACAGCCCTTTTTATGAAGTAATAAATTATGCCAACTTATGCCACAATGGCTAGTTGTACATTATTACCAAATGATCCATTTTACGAGAATATGCATTTTCGAAAAATCCATATTAGGACCATCCTTAAATTGGATCAAATCCATATTGTTCAGTCCCACCAAACAATAAAGCAGTATTCATATATAATGGGTTTGTCAATCATAATAGAAAGAAATATAATGCAGAAGACATAACAATTATTGGGTCGAACGTATTATTCGTCAGGCACTTGAAAGGACTTTTTCTCTTGGCCTGACTCCCACTATTTTAATGCAAAATCTCATTCTCCCGATAGAGATTACGGAAACCTCGTTGATGGTTTCATAGTGGGGTTGAGATCCCCGCTCCACAGAAATAAGCCTCAAACTAACAGTTTGTTGGCCCATTAATCGGACGGCGCTGTGTCCCACACGAACCCATAGATGCCCCGTGTCCCACACGAGCCCATCTTATGAGTGTTTCAACAACTTTGTCTCCGGTCAGGAACCCTCACCCTAACAGGAATAATTGGGAAATAACCAGTCTAAGTGTGACCTATCAACGTCTGGCTCAATCCTAACATTTAGAAATTCCCGCCCGTAGGATAACACTTTATAAGGCGTGAATATGTTTCGGAGAGCGGCATTTTGACAGTCACCCGAAATATCCACGACAAAAGCGAAATGTTTGGCGCCGATAACTCGGAACAAACCGCACAAATACCCAAGTCGTTTCAATAACGAGCTTGACTTTATATGTCTCAACGCACCCGGACCAACTACAACAAGAGCGAGATGATTGGCGCCGATAACTCGGAACAAACCGCACACGACACTCAAGCGCAATGGTTTCGAGCTTGATAGAAGACAGGAACCAAGTCCCTTTACCCACTTAGTATTTTGTCCAACCGGGAGAATACGTCTCACATGCAAGCACATAATTTATGCACGTAACGTCAAACAAACATGCATGAAAGCGCGGTAAACCTAGTTTGCCTACAAGACGATCAGCGCGGACTATTTCTACTCTACTACATTTATTTTACAATAAATACATCTCTTCATCTTCAGGGTAACGCCATGTCTTCGAGCAACCTCCAAGTCCTCGAACAACATTCCTTTGTATTTCTGCCTCGTACTTGTACGGTCACCATACTTTAACTAATTTTCTAAAAAATTAATAAAGTACAGAACGGGGGGATCAGTTGTCCCGGACAACCCGTATAATATCAAATAAAATACAACCCGGGGGGGACCTTGTCACCCTTAACATATCACCCTAAAATAGAGCCTAAGTCCACGCTGACGTCATTGTCATATCATGCATACACAACGTAAATACGTACGCGACAACAAACGCTCAAAGAAGCCGAAACGAAATTTTGGGCTTGTCTTGGGCCAAGCCCATTAGTCCCATTAGGGTTACTTATTGGGCTTAAACTATTGAAAAAACCCATTAGAACTGTTAACATGACCCAGTCATTTAAAGTCCTAAAATGAATGGAATTGGACCAAAACCTTATCGGCCAATCGAAATGTTCAAAACAGCCCGGAACACAAAAACAACGTCACCGGTCCTTATCGCTACTTCATCGGAGTCGGACTTCGCCATCACCGGAGTTCAGACCCGGATCCGTTGAACGTCACAGTCCCGGTAAAAGTAAGGCGTAATTTAACGCACGACAAGGGGCAGCCGCTCGTTTTTGAGCTTTCGACGAGTCCCTCAAACTCGAATCGGAAGTCGTTGGCAATGAGGCTTCGCCCCGAGCCAATGAGCCTCACTATTCTCGTCTTAGGTATCGCTGAAAATTTCCGTTCAAACCACGTCTAACGTTTTTACGCAGATCTACTCTAGACCTCTAGATCTAAGCAATCTTAGTAAAGTACACCCTTAAACTCATCTCCAAGAGTAAAGTTATAATTCCCAGGGAGACAACCACTACGGTTTCTCACCACGGCGCTGCAATACGTCGGACCGCTCGCAACGAGACGGTGTTCCGACCATGCAAGTGCTCGGTTTGCAAACTCGAACCGAGAACAACTCATGCTATGACGCTCGAGTGACTCAATGATTTGTACAACCGAGATCATTTCGGGTTCATTTATGTCGTTTCTTAAAACCAAGCATGGCTCTGATACCAATGTTGGGGAACCCCGGGTGTCCCGAAACGAATCCCGGGCGCAGCGGAAGTTTAAAATTTTTTCCCGAATTCCCCATAAGGAGCCCCGGATCGCTTGGTTATAAAAGAAAATATGCATGACACTCAATAAGGGTTTTTCGAAGTTTACCCTCGTAGCGAAGATCCCAGTTCTCGCCTTGCTGTTCCGGTTGTCGTAGTCCGCTCCGGTAACGTCGTGACCTCTCCGAGCTCCAACGCCTTGGCAAGATCGTCACGCCGACCCCGGGACGTATCCAAATTCCACCACCTCCCAAGGATGGCTAGAGAGGTGGGGAAGATGTTTTAGAAGATATGTGCATATGTGTGTGATTTACTATAAACTCACTCACAAACTTAGGTTTTTCAAAGAACAACCAAAGTTTTCTCTCAACTCTCTCTTAGAACTGTTCTTTAGAGTAAGAAATGGACTTAGAACTCATTCCCACGAAATTTCAAGTCCAAGACATTAAAATCAACATTCAACTATTGAAAATGATTTTCTAATTAAATCATGTCCTACATGACTCATTTCTTGTTTGATTCCTTTGTATAAAGTCATCAAATGACTAGACAATGTCCCATATGTCTCACATAAGAACAAGGAATGAATTTGGACTTGATTTGGTTTAAATTTGACCAAACCGACGCCCGTCACGGCCTGAAACAAGCCTATTCACGGCCGTGACAACACCCTTCACGGCCTGGCTCATAATGGTCACGGCCGTGACCATTTCGAGGCCAAAACTCAGCCTCTGTTGTGCGTCACGGCCACGGCACGCATGTGTCACGGCCGTGACATGCAACAGCTTCGCGACAGTTTTGTTTTTCCATCTGTTCGAGGTGTAAACGATGTCCGATTGACCTAAAATTTTAACCACAGATAGAAGACTCACCAGTCTTGATTTTGACCAAAGGGATTCTCAATCCAAGGTCTAGATTGTGATATATGAATTTTGGAATCTGTTGGTACTTTTCAGGCGGGCTTCACGACCTTGATGAACCTTGCTCATGGTTGTGAACCTTGTTTTCGGTCCATTCTTTGTCGTTTCATTCCGGGAATCTTATTCCAAGTAAATATAGTTTCTAAAACTAATATTTAATGTTTTATTAACGTCTCCAAGACCGTTATGTAATAACACATCTCACTTTATCAGATACTATCCCAGTGATCCTTTTTAAGCCCGACTCTCTTGGTTCGTCTCAACCCGGCAAGGGAGGAATCCAAGAATTCGGTAAGCGCCTAGCCAATCCCACGGTACCGAATAGATCCCTTGTTGAGTACGATCTTCGTATTTTACGAACCGACTATAGATCGTCGTACTACGTATAGACCCTTCACATATGTCCCGGTCGAGTGAGAGCCATGGTAATGTCAAACTCACTAACCTGACACTATGACTCATCCGTGACGACGAAATTACTAAACTATACTCCACGTCCCACGTGAGTTAGTTTTTATACTTTGCAAAGATTTTGTAATTCCTCTTCCACGAATATGCATAGGACATATACCTCGATTACTTGCTAGGTTGTGAATCCCTCACGATTGTCAATGCCCAGCAGTTGCACTTCGTTGTCAAGACTGCATGTCGCCGCTGACCCATGTTCAACCTCGAACAAGACGGGCCTAGCAAACTAGTGACAAGTCAGGACCCCAAAGCCAACTCTGTCAATGACCCTTCGGTCTAAGGTCCACACACACTACTATAGTCAATCGCTCGATCATTGACACTCAGCGAGTAATTAGCCATGTGATCTTCGATTACGAGTCGTGTCCAAATATAAGTTAATCCCCGATTCAACTCATATCAATGTTACGACCTCCCACTTACCAAGTGAATAGTTGGCACAACCATTTTAGAGTCGTCAACAAATAAGTCATGATTGACATTCAGTCACCCTACTGAAGTCTAAGACTAATGGACTAATTTAATATCCGAGAATAATAGCTCACCGGTGCCCCCTCTCTCATCCCATGAGAATCGGTGACTAAACTCGTATATATGGGATTTATTTATTTACCGTCTCCCCGGATGCCTAGTAAGACTGGATAGGTAAATAAATAATATGCCTTTTGTAAATTTCATAAATAAATATTTGAATACAATATCCAAATATTAAAGTGAATAATAAATTCATGTCTATGCCCTATTCATTACATCCTCGAATGGCATTCCGAGGGCATATCCCCAACATTTAGAACGCTCATGAAACCTTGGGTTTAATGCCAGCTTAACTGCGGACTGGTTATCGCAGTATACAACAGGTTGTTGTCCTTTGTTGATGTCCAACTCTGTAAGCAGACCTCTGATCCACAAAACCTCTGCAACAGTGGAAGCCAATGCTCGATACTCTGCTTCTGTTGATGAGCGAGACACTGTTGCTTGCTTCTTGGCTTTCCAGGTGATCAAAGAGCTTCCCAGAAATGTACAGAACCCGGTGACAGATTTTCTCGTGTCCCTGCAAGCTCCCCAGTCCGCATCCGAGAAAGCTGTCAGATGGAAATCCTGTTCTGCCGCCATGTAAATGCCTTGCCCGGGTGAACTCTTCAAATACCTTAATAGGTGGTGAGCTGCCATCAAGTGCCCTGTGCGAGGTGCAGCCATGTATTGGCTCGCTCAGCTTTTGTACTGCAAATGAAATATCTGGCCGAGTGAATGTGAGGTATAGCATCCTCCCAATCAACCTTCGATACTGGAAAGGGTTAGGTAGCAATTCCCCATCATTTGCTGTCATCTTCTGACTCGGGTTCATAGGTGTGGACAATGGTTTTGCATTCAGGTATCCAATGTCCTCCAATAGTTGCAGAGTGTAGTGCCTTTGGGACAGGTAAATTCCTTCAGTATGTCTAGTTACTTTAATTCCCAGAAAGAATCTTAGCTGCCCTAAATCTTTAACCTTGAAACAGGTACCAAGAAAATCCTTGGCCTGCTGTACTTGTTCAGTGGCTGCCCCTGCAAGGATTATGTCATCGACATAAACCAGCAAGATGAGGGCCTGAGCACCTGTTCCAGGTGTGGTCAGAGTGGGTCTGGACAAAGCCAAATCCTTTGACAGCATCAGTGAACTTCTTGTTCCATTCCCGAGAAGCTTTCTTTAAACCATAAATAGACTTGTGAAGCTTACAGACAAGTCTGCCCGTACTGTGCTGTCCATAGGCTTTGCTGAGACCCTGTGGTCAATCCATGAAAACTTCTTCATAAAACTCACCATTGAGGAAAGCATTGCTCACATCCAACTGAGCAAGCTGCCACCCAAGTTTGGCCGCCAAAGAGATGATGATTTTTATTGTATTTGGCTTGGCAAATGGGGCAAAAGTGTCCAAGTTGTCCACCCCCTCCTTTTGGTTGTAACCCTTGGCAACCAAACGGGCTTTATACTTTTCTACTTGATCTGTGTTATTGTACTTCAATTTATAGACCCACCTGTTGCCAACTGATTTCTTGCCTGATGGTAAAGGCATAATTGTCCAAGTTGCATTGTCTTCAAGTGCTCTTAGTTATTCATTCATGGCTTGGACCCAATCCTGTGACTTGATGGCCTGAGCAAAACTCTGTGGCTCCTCTGCTAGTGCAACATTGCTGATAAAGTCCTGAAACTGCTGTGTGCAATTTCCATAGGACAGACACTGTGACAGAGGGTAAAGGGGTTGCTTTCCATGCCAGGCATTGCAGTGGTAACCTTGTAGATAGGCTGGCTTCCTGGGTGCCCTGCCAGACCTGGTTTGGAGGAATCATCTTCAGTGAACTAAGCTTCAGGAACAGAATTTCCCTCAGATAGCAGTTCCTCATCAGGAACAGAATTTCCTGCTGGTGGCAGTTCCTCACCTGCTATAAAGTCTCCATCAGGTGGTTTTGAGGCTGGCTGTGGGAATATTTCTGACTCAGGGGCATGAGAGAGAGGCCTAGGCAGGACTTGAGCATCGAAGGGATCTTTCTGAATGCAGACAGACTGAGGCAGTTTGAGAGGAAACTCATCTTCCTTGAAGTGCACATCCCTTGAAACAAAGACTTCTCTTGTAGAAAGGTCCATCAACTTGTATCATTTCATCCCATTGGGGTATCCTAGGAACACACATTGTCTTGCTAGGGGATCAAACTTTCTTCTCCCTGTTGCTATAGTAGAAGAAAAGCACAAACACCCAAAAACTCGAAGCAAGTCATAGTTAAAAGATTTCTGATAGAGTAACTCAAAAGGACTTCTACTGCCTAGCTTCACAGATGGTGTTCTATTAATCAGAAAGCAAGCAGTTAGGATATATTCAGACCATAATTCAATGGGTACACTAGACTGAAAGTATAAAGAGCGAGCTACGTCCAAAAGATGTTGATGCTTTCTTTCTACTACCGAATTTTGTTGTGGTGTGTAAATGCATGATAGATGATGAATGATACCTCTGTTTCTAAACAAATCAACAAGGTTAAACTCTTTTGCATTGTCAGTTTGCACAGTTTTGACCTTACACTTGAATTGAGTTTCAACCAAGACCAAAAAATAGCTAAGAGTGAGATACACTATTGATTTTTGCTTAAGCATAAACAGCCAAGTGAAGCGCGTGTGATCATCTACTATAGTTAGGAAGTATTGATGTCCTAGGTGAGATGCAACATGGAAAGGTCCCCACAAGTCACAATAAATGAGGTCAAAAGCAGAACAAGCAAATGAACTATTATTAGAAAAAGGAGTCCTCTTTTGCTTAGCTAAGGGACAGATCTTACAACATGAATTGGATTGTTCAATTTCACCCCTAAGCTTGTTTTTAAGAATACTAAGGACTTTATCAGAGCGGTGGCCCAGCCTTCCATGCCAAATCGCCCCGGATACTTTATTAAGAAAGACAGATTGCAAAACAGATTGCTTATTGGAAACTGGAAAGTGAGCTGGTCTAATGATGTAGAGGCCATCTTGTTGCTCACCCCTGCCAATCACTTGGAATGTAGGGCCCTGTATCTGAAATCTGTCAGATTGGAAGCTAAAACTGCAAGCATGGTTAGTTGCTAGATAGCTCACAGATATGAGATTGAAATGGAATTGAGGAACATATAGTTTTTCAGTCAGGGTAATATGTTCGTTGAGTCTGAAAGATCCTGCTTGGGTCACCTTGATGACAGTATTGTCAGGCAAGATAACCCTTGATTCCTTGATGTTATGCAAGTTATATAGCATGTCTAAATCACCACACACGTGCCTAGTGGCACCTAAATCAACTAGCCAAAAATCTGAGCTAGTGCACTTTGGCAAATTGAATGAAAGACACAAACCTGAGACCTTCTCAGGTTGCTGCACAAGGTCTGTTCCTTCAGGTGCAGTGCTGCTGAAGGGCTGATTTATCAGAGTTCTCAAACTATGCAGTTGGAGGGGAGTCAGATTTAATTGCACCATCGCATCACTTGTCATTGGAAAACCAGCTTGCCCAGTCAGCTGCACCTGTTTGCTGTAAGGCTCTACCAGAGTTTGGTTGGCTCTAGCTCCCTTGAAGCGTGCACTCTGCCTATAACCTGGGGGAAAACCATGTAGCTGGTAGCAATTGTCAACTGTGTGCCCTTTCTTGTGGCAATGGGTGCAAACTGGTTTGACAGAGTCCTTCTTCTGCCGGCCTGTCCCTTTCCTTATGAACTCATGATCTCCCTTGGCAGCCAACATGGCTAAGTTGTTGATCTGGTCATCAATCATTCAAGGAGTCCCTGCCACCATAGTTCTCTGCTTCTCCTCTTGTATGAGTAATGAAAAGACATTGTTGATAGTAGGGAAAGGATCCATCAGAAGGATTTGTCCTCGAACCCGGGAATACGCATCATTTAACCCCATGAGGAAGGTGAGGACATATTCCTCCTCAAGAAATGCCTTGATGGGATTAACACCACCACAGAGGCACTGACAGGGAGGCCTGTAACTTGCTAGCTCATCCCAGAGCGTCTTCAGTTTGGTGTAATAAGCTGCAATGTTGCTCGATCCCTGTTCAAGATTAACTAGTTCCTTTTTGAGCTGCAAGATGCGGGGCCTGTTTGTCTTCCCAAATCTCTCTTGGAGATCAATCCACACCTCACGCGCGGTTGAACTATAGAGTATACTAGCCGATATTTCCTTGGAAACAGCATTCAATATCCAAGAAATGACTATATTATTATTTCTTTTCCAAGCACTCACCTTATCTGCATCAGTCGCTGGTGGTGCTTTGATATCCCCGTTAATGAAACCTTCTTTGTTTCTCCCGATGAGTGCGATGATCATTGCTCGGCTCCATGTCATGTAATTGTCTCCAGAGAGATGCTCATGCACCAGGAGCTGTCCAGACGTGTCATTCGCGTTCAGGAAATAGGGATCATTGGAAGAAGAAAACACATTCGAGCTGTGATTCAGACTGCTGCTATTGGGATTAGGAACCTCTGTACTCATCTTGATTCCAGATTCTGATATTGATTAATCCTCAAGTATGTAACCAATTCTCAATTTGTGCAGAAGAACAAGAGCTCTGATACCATATGAAATTTGCGAATCGAAAAATGAAATTGAAGAACACAATCGATTAACGTGGTTCGGATTTGAGACAATCCTACATCCACGACCCAAGAACTTCAAATCTTATTGATGCTGACGAGCCTTTTTACAGACCTAGCTTGAGCTGACCGCTTACATCAGAAAATCAAAAGAACAACCAAGAAGCTCAGAAAATGTGATGAACGCACGCAAACAGTGTGAAATTTCATCAAAAACCAAATTAACAGCTACAACAGTGCTCTCCCGCCCTTTTATCTGTTGTGTCTGAGAAAACGTCGATAGCTAAGACGATTTAATTAGTTGTCCAATCTAAAAGCGCATCTTCTTGACCTTCGCGCCTTTTCTTCGTTAGCACCTTATGATCCAACGGGGCTGAAATGGTTTAAACTGAAATCAAACCTCAGCTATACTTCACTTGATCTTTAGCTTGATTTAAACATCATCTTTGTTGGAGAAGAACTTGATGATGATCCGGACGAACTTGAACTTGAGCTCGAACTTGAACTATAATTAGATTCCTGATTGCTTGTATTTTCTTCATCCGTGTTCGCTGAAAATTCTCCCACTTTATCATAAAAGTATCAATTTCATTGGTCTCCCAATTCCAAGTCGCACCCTCATCAAATATGACATCCCTACTACTCATAATGCCTTTTGTTTTCAAATTATAGAGTCGGTAACCCTTGGACGAGCTGCTATAGCCAACGAAGATGCACCTCACACTTGTTTCATCAAGTTTGTTCCTCTTCTCCTTCGGTATTTGAGCATAACAAACTCATCCGGAAACTTTTAAGTGATTCACCGATGGTTTTGGTTACTCCAAGCTTCAAGAGGCGTTTTATCCATCGCGGCTTTTGTTGGACTTCGATTAAGTAAATAAACGGTGGTCTGCCTCGGCCCAAAAAGTCTTTGCCAAATCCTTTGGCGTGCAACATAGATTTCGCCATTTCCATCACCGTTTGATTTTTCCTCTCGGACACTCCATTTTGTTGGGGTGTGTAAGCAACCGTGAGTTGTCTTCCAATGCCTTCTTCTTCACAAACTTGTTGAACTCATTGGAATTATTTTCCTTCCCATTGTCACTTCGAAGAACTTTGATCGAGTGCCCGATTTGCTTTTCAACAAGATTCTTGACGTAAGATGGCAAATACTTCGGATTTTTGCTTCATGAAGTAAACCCATGTCATGCGAGTAAGATCATCAATGAAGAGAATGAAGTACTTATTATTTCCATGATAAATTGTAGACATAGGTCCACACATCCGTATGCACGAGTTCAAGAGGCATCGATGCTCTCCAAGCACCGCCTTTTGGAAAAGATTGTCGATGATGCTATCCAAGTGCACAACCTTCACAAATCTGCTGCGTTTCTTCAATTTTCGGAAGACCATATACCATATTTTTGTTGTGTAGTATTTTAAGACTGAAAATTCAAGTGACCAAGCCTCCAATGCCATAGCCACGAGTTATTGACAATTTCAGCTTTCATCGCCAAATTTTCAGCATGCTTGAATGTGAGTGGGAAACTTCGATTCTTCTGCATTTGTACCCTCGTCATAATCTGCCTCGGCTCATTTTTGTCGAGTATGACACACGCATTTCCTTCAAAGTGGACAACATAACCATGTTTTGCAAGTTGCCCAACGCTCAACAAATTTTGCTCCAACTCCGGCACAAGAAGCACATCTTGAATGGTTCCCTTCTTTGTTTGGACACTAATCGTTCCTTTTCCTTGAGCCTTGACAAGAACACCATTTCCCATCTTCACTTGAGAATCTATTGAAGTATCAATGCTGAAGAAAGTCGATTTATCACTAGTCATGTGGTTACTACAACCACTATCGATGTACCACATTTCATGCTTTTTACCGGTTTCACTTTGACAAGCGTAGAACATGTTATTTGCAGCTTCTTTTTCTTCCGAGAAGTTGACTTGATGCTGATATTTTGGTTCCATGTTAGTGTAACACTCCTTTTGAACATGACCGAGCCTATTACATTGGTGGCACTTCGGCTTATCCTTGAACCAACAATCCTTGTAGTCATGGCTACTTCTTCCACAATGAGTACACTTCTTTTCACTTTCATTTTTGTCTGATTTCTTTCGTAAAAGCCTCTGCCTCTACCTTGGAAATTACGGCATCTTCCTTGACTACGACCGGATCTACCACCTCCAAAAGCGCCACTTCGATTTTGATCTCCACTTGAAGACTCTCCATAGTTTTGAGCATTTACTTTCATTTTTGATTGAAATACACTTTCAATCGATTTCTCGGATTGCCTCGTCAACCATTCTTCAAATGATTTCAATGCTCCCATCAACTCGTGAACATTCATTTGAGAGAGGTCCTTTGTTTGTTCAATAACGGCCACTATAGGATTAAATCGCTCTGGAAGACAAATAAGAATTTTTTCAACCATTCGCTGATTTGTAAGCTCTTCTCCATATACTTTCATTTGATTTGTTAATTCAATGAACCTAGAATGAAACTCATTCAAGCTCTCGGTCTCCTTCAATTTCATATTCTCGAACTCCCTTCTAAGAGTTTGAAGTTTAATAGCTCTTACCTTCTCATCTCCTCCAAATTCCTTTTCTAAAATATCCCACACTTCTTTTGCTGTTTCGGCTTCAATTATCCTCGGAAATATTGAATCTGCGACAGCTTGCTAAATCTTCGACAATGCTGCGGCATCTGTTTACTTTGTTTACTTTAACTCCTTCATTTGTGTTGCAGTGAGGTTAGCTTCTTCTTCCCATCATCATAGCCATCTTGTACGAGTTCCCACAGCTCAGAGGAGGCCAGCAACGTCATCATTTTCTTGCACCAAAACTCATAGTTTTCCCCTGCGAAAATCGGAAGAGGAATCTGTTGTAAATTGCTTGTATTTGCCATGAACTATTGAATTCAGACACTGGAACTTCTCAGACAAGAGACAAAGATGTCATCAAGTAGAGTTCACTGTCAGAGAACTTCAAGTTATAAAAGGATGAACAAGCTTGCCAGATTCGCTACTACCAGCCACGTTTTTTTTTATTAGTTGATTTACTCGTTAGATAAATTGCTTTGTATGATAAGTAGCGTTTTCTTCTAGTCGGCCAGTTAGTTAGCTTCAATGGTCGATTTCCCTCTTTAAATATGTACAGTACTATGTAAATTCATAATTAATCCATGAATCCTTTTATTTAGTCACGAGCTTTCACACAATCAAGATACAAACTTTAATATGGTATCAGAGCGAATTTCTTGAAGCTGCGATTACCAAGATCCATGAACCCTAAAATCTCCCTTCAAAAACAAATTCTAAAAATGGCAGAATCAGATCAACAGATAGAGCCAAATACAACCCAGATTAATGATCCATATTTTCTGAGCAACGGTGACACTTCAGGGCAGCTGCTCGTCCACGAAAGATTGAATGGCGACAACTACACAGCCTGGAGCCGAGCTATGATGATAGCACTCATCGGTAGAAACAAGGAGGGATTCATTAATGGTGTTCTTCAATCCCCAGGTGCAACAGATCAGAATAGGCTGACGGCTTGGAAGAGAAACAACAACATTGTGATATCTTGGATTCTGAATTCTGTCTCAAAGAAGATCTCGGCCAGCATCTTATACAACTCTGCGGCTAAAGAAGTATGGGATGATCTCCAAGAACGGTTTGGCCAATCAAACAGACCAAGAATCTTTCAGCTAAAGAGAGAGCTGATCAACCTTGAGCAATGACGAACAACATAGGCATGTACTTTACTAGGCTAAAGACTCTATGGGATGAATTGACCAATTACCAGCCTGCCCTGCCTGCCCGTGTGCTTGTGGAGGGATGAAGGCCATGAAAGAATATCTCAATGAGGAATATGTGCTTACCTTTCTAATGGGTTTAAATGAATCTTATTCGCAGGTTAGAGGGCAAATCCTTCTCATGGACCCTTTACCAACTGTTAACAAGGTTTTCAGCCTCTTGGTTCAAGAGGAAAGGCAGAGATCGATGGTCTCTGGGCTGATCAGAACAGGTGATGATCAGACAAATAGCATGGCAATTCTGACAGCTAGTGACAACCAAGAAAGGACCAAGAAAGCTGTGTTTCATTCAAGAAAAGATTCGGGAAAGCCTCTTTGCACTAACTGTGGGAAAAGGGGACACACAATAGACACTTGTTACCAAATCCATGGGTTCCCACCTGGATTCAGACAGGGTCCAAGGTACAAAGGGAGTAGAGTGAATCAATTTGGGGTAGAAAGACCTGCAGAGAAGGTGGCTCAGGGAAAAGATCAAGATCTCAGAATCAATCAGACTGAGGAACCTCTTGTCCAGGTTCAGCTAACCTCCTCTCAACTGCAGAATTTGAAGAGCCTATTGAGTCAACATAACACAAATTCTCCACCAGATAATAGGGTGCCACTCAGCCAACCAGGTAGATACTCTGGTATGTGCCTTTCTTTTAATCTGCCTAACATTGATAGCAAAGAAGTATGGCTGTTAGATTCTAGTGCAACCAAGCATGTCTGTGGAAATTTAGATTTCTTACATAACTTACGTGAGATAGAAGAGTGCAATGTAATATTACCTGACAATACAATCATTAAAGCTAATAAGACAGGATCAGTTAGACTTAACAAATTCATTACTCTGTCTGAAGTACTTTTCATTCCACAGTTCCACTTTAATCTGTTGTCAGTCAGTTTCTTGGCCAAGGAAAAGAATTATAGGTTTGCATTTGAATCTAATGGATTCATGATTCAGGATGCTTCAGTACGAATGATTGGCAAGGTAGAGAGACTGAGAGGCTGTACTTCTTTCAAGCTGAAGCAGTTTCCAATCTTACTTCTTATGCACCTGTCTTTCTTAATAAAATGTCTCCTGAACTTTGGCATCGTATGTTAGGCCACCCTTTAAAGAAAGTGTTGAATGTATTAAGATCTTCTTTAAACAATCCAGAGATAAGGATGGATGACTGTTGTAAAATTTGCCCACTTGCTAAAGAGAAAATACTCTCTTTTCCAAAGGATAATAAAAGAGTTTGTTCACCTTTTGATCTCATCCATTGTGATGTTTGGCGTCCATTTCATATACCATCCTACTTAGGACATAGATACTTTCTTACTATCGTAGATGATTACTCACGGTTCACATGGGTATTTATGATTAGATATAAATCAGAAGTCCCAGCTGTTATCAGCTATTTCCTGAATCTGGTTGGAACTCAGTTCAAGTCCAAGGTAAAGGTAATGAGAACTGACAACGCAAAGGAGCTTGAACTTGATAAACTGCTCAAGAACAGAGGTATAATACATCATTGGTCGTGTGTGCAAACCCCACAACAAAACTCCATTGTAGAAAGGAAGCATCAACACCTCCTCAATGTGGCTCGGTCCTTGTTCTTCTAGTCAGCAATTCCAATTGATTTTTGGTCAGAGTGCATACTCACAGCAACCTACTTGGTTAACAGAACACCATCAGTAGTTCTGGAATACAAAAGTCCCTTTGAGTTGCTGTATAATAAACCTGTTAATTATAACTCTTTTCGAAGTTTTGGTTCACTTTGTTTCAATTCCACCTTAGCAGCTGGTAGGAGGAAGTTTGATCCTCGAGCTAAGGAATACATTTTCCTTGGTTATCCTACTGGAGTAAAAGTGTATAAGCTGATGGATCTCAACACCAGAGAAGTGTTCATCTCCAGGGATGTGAGCTTTCGAGAGGATGTTTTTCCCTTCAGCCAAGCAAAGGACACTTCTGCACAGAAAGATCCATTTCCAGCTTCAGTATTGCCAAGGCCCTCTCATGATGATGACCAAATTGAGGATGTTTTAGGATCTCCTGAGGAGTCTGAAACTGAATCTCCCATTCAAGGAACAGAAGAAATCAGCCCCTCACATTCAGTACAAGAGCATGACAATACCATTGTACCTGACCCACAGCAAGGACTTGAAGTGCAGAGGAGATCAAGTAGACAGCAGAAGAAACCTTCCTATCTGAAGGATTATCATTGCAGCAGCCTTATTGCTAGAAAAACTTTGTATCCTTTATCTGAGGTTCTCACATACCAACATTTTTCCAATAATTATCAAGCTCTGTTATGCAGTGTTTCCCAGGCAAAGGAACCACAGAGCTTTACTAAGGCCTCAAAATTCCAAGAATGGACAAAAGCTATGGAAGCAGAATTTACAGCTCTTGAAAGCAACAACACCTGGACCATTGTTCCTTTGCCATCAGGGAAAAACCCAATAGGTTGCAGGTGGGTATACAAGCTGAAGTTCAACTCCAAAGGGCAGATTGAGAAGCACAAGGCTCGGCTAGTGGCTAAGGGCTATCACCAGCTAGAAGGAGTGGATAACATAGATACCTTCGCCCTGGTTGCGAAGCCCAACACTATCAAGATTCTTCTGTCACTAGCAGTCAAACTGAAATGGTTTCTTGTTCAGCTAGATGTAGACAATGCTGAGGAAGTGTACATGGACTTACCACAAGGCTTCTATACCAATCACAAAAGAGCTGGCCCGGGGAAGATGGTCTGCAAGCTCCAAAAGGCAATTTATGGTCTGAAGCAATCTTCCAGACAATGGAATACACGATTCACTGAGGCAGTTGGGAAATTTGGGTTCTCCCAAACTCAATCTGATCACACCTTGTTTATCAAGGGCAAGGGTGATAATTTGCTTGTTTTACTTGTATATGTGGATGACATTATCATTGCAGGTCCTTCGCTCAAGGAGATTCAAAAGGCAAAAGAGTTTCTCAAAGGCTGTCTCAGAATAAAGGACCTTGGTGATCTGAGATTTTCCTTGGTGTTGAAGTTGCAAGGAGCAATGAAGGCATCTACATCTCTCAAAAACAGTACACCGTTCAGCTACTGGAAGACACTGGCTACCTCGACTGCAAACCACTGTCCACTCCAATGTATCCCAACAGCAAGTTATCTGCCGAAGATGGAGACTTGCTCACAGAGTCGTACAAGTATAGAAGACTGATAGGGAGGCTGTTATACTTAACATTTACAAGGCCGGACATCGCCTTCACAGTCCACAAATTGAGCCAATACATAGGAGCTCCTCGGACTGGACACCTTACAGCAGCTCATCATCTCCTCAGGTACTTAAAGGGATCTCCAGGTTAAGGCATTCTCGGACTCTGATTGGGCAACTTGTCCAGACTCAAGGAAGTCACTAACAGGATTTTGCACCTTTTTGGGAGATTCTATCATCACGTGAAGGGCCAAAAAGTAGCCTACGGTGTCACGTTCATCTACAGAAGCCGAGTATCGAGCCTTAGGCTCTGCATTGAGTGAGGTTTTATGGACCAAACAGCTACTTTGGGAACTGAAGCTTTCTGCACTACCAATTCCTGTTATTTACTGTGATAGCCAATCCGCTTTACATCTTGCTTCTAATCCTAAATTCCATGAGCGTTCAAAGCACATAGAAATCGACGCCACTTCATCCGCCATCATGTCCTAAATGGTTCCATTCGGCTATTACCAGTCCGCACTGACAATCAAGTTGCTGAGGTGCTTACCAAGCCTCTTACAGGCCCGCTGTTGCATCGAGCTCTGTCCAAGATGGCTGTTAGGAATCTCTACCATCCATCTTGCGGGGGGCTATTGAATTCAGACACTGGAACTTCTCAAACAAGAGACAAAGATGTCATCAAGTAGAGTTCACTGATCTGAGAACTTCATGTTATAAAAGGATGAACAAGCTTGCCAGATTCGCTACTACCAGCCATGTGTTTTTTAATTAGTTGATTTACTCGTTAGATAAATCGCTTTGTATGATAAGTAGCGTTTTCTTCTAGTCGGCCAGTTAGTTAGCTTCAACAATCGATTTCCCTCTTTAAATATGTACAATACTGTGTAAATTCATAATTAATCCATGAATCCTTTTATTTAGTCACGAGCTTTCACACAATCAAGATACAAACTTTAATATGAACTGTCACAGATTTTCAGCAGCTATTTCTTCCTTCTCTTGTCTTTTCCTTGTGTGTTTCTTCAGTCCAAACCTGTTTCTTTCAAGCTATCACTGAAGAGTTTTTTTTTCTGCGGTTCAAAAACCGATAGACGCCTTACCAAATAAAACAAGTAGTCTACTAGCTACTTAGCAACACAAAGGACAATTAACTAAAGACAAACTTTGGGACTCCAAAAACATGATTAATAAAAAATAAACTTAGCACATTAACTGTAACAACGTACAATGATGACTCCCTTTACATTGGCTAGGGCCTGTTTGGCTTAAGATGTTCACCGATGAGCTCTTGAAAGAACGAATCCAAGCCCTTGAATACCTTCTCAAGCTTATCATTCTTGCTAGTGACGGACATTGCATGAAGGCCTTGCAAAAGGTTGTCGAACTGCCTCTTTCCCGAGGGTGACTCGTCGTACCTCTTTCCAAAGGCGATTCGACATATGACGCTGCTCGTAAGCCAAAGCGAGCTCGTTTATTACGACTGGTTCTCCTTTAGATTGAGACACATCTTTGACTATTCTAGAAACTTCCTCAGACCTTATGGGAAGGAAGGAGTCCATCTGCCTGCGTGTAAAAAGCTGGACAACGACCATCTTCCTCATGTCTCTCCAGTAATCACTATAAGGAGATAATGCAATGTCGAGGTTGTTGTATGAGAGCTTTGCTAAGGAAGTTGTCATGGGATGGCTAGGGAAGGTGAGATCGTTGTCTTTCAACGCCTCCTTGCAACCTTAGTGGATGAGATTACTACGACGGGTTTCTTCACGAGCTTCATGTCACTACAAGAAAACACAGTATCAGATACAGAAAACAGATACGGAATTGGTTTCGTGTCTAAATTATGAGTATTAGAAACGGATTCTGACACGGTTTTCTATTTTTATTTTAAAATAAATTACTGTTTTTATTTAGACACAGATTAGAGACGGAAATAAAACGGAAATGTGACAAAATTCATTTTAGAAACGGTATATATCCGTATCAAAATTTGCCACGAGAACAACACCTATGGAATTCTGATTTTAGACACCGAATTTTCCGTGTCTAATCACTCAATAGATACGAAATTTTGGTTTTAGACACCGAATTTTCCGTGTTTAATATGCATGTTTTCTAGTAGTGTGTGCATCAAATGTAATACTCGTAAAATCAAATACGTGGTTTACCAAGTAATCAGCAGGATAAATACTTAAGATAGACATTTTGTTGAATTATTTAGGTGAAGAATTCGAAACTTTGGGTGAAAGATAAAAATTATAGAAGTTTCAAAAAATGATAAAAATAAATTTAAAGTTCGAATGCTTAATAGGAAAATACCCAAAAAATGGAATTCGGACAATAGGATTAATTTTCGAATGAAAAGCCGATTTATGAGCAATGGCAAAATGCGGCTAAGGCTTGAAATTTTTGGGTAACACTCAGTGGGTGTTTGTTTCAGGTGATCCAACATTACGGTGATACGCACATCACGGTGATGTGGGTATCACCGGAATGTGGATCAAGGTGATATGTCATCAGTATGTTTGTTTTAAGGTGTATTTCATTTTGTAGATTAACGTGATATTGAAGTATTCTGTTTGTTTAATCATCGTTATGTGTAGGGTGACGTTGTATAAATGTCATATTTGACCTTATACATATGACTTAAATAATGTGTTAAATTTTTTTAAGGTGATATTTTATGTGATAATCATTAATATATTAAAATATACATTTAATTTATAAGCATTATTTATTTTTAAATATAAGTTTTAATATTTTTAAATAACTGAAATATTTTTAAGATTTAATATAATGGCGTATAAAGTAATATTGTTAAAATATGAGGGGTATTCTCGTCCATTAAAAAGTTAGATGGATCACCTCATCACGGTGATGTTGGATCACTTAGGTTTTTTGGGGTGATCTGAAATATGAAATATCACCCCATTTTCATCACCTAGGTGATCCATCATTCCGGTGATGACTCATCACCTAGACTAAACAAACACAGTGATACGTGGTAAACGAGAGGATCACGGTGATGTTTTGGAAGATCACCCCAAAACAAACACCCCCTCAAAGTTTTTGGATGAAACCCGAATTTTTGAGTGAGATCGCATTAATAGATTTTACTTTAAATGAGAGGTAAACGTTTTAAGCTTAGTCAACTAGTTGTCACTTCATTCACAACTTCCCAAGATGTTCATGCATATCTATGTTAAGAAACGAAAACCCTCACAAAAGGAAAAACACAACCAAAACGAAATAAACTGAGAGAGAACAAGAACTTCATCAAGGATTAATTAGAAGCAGGCCAAGCTTAAGATCCTTAACAAATTCAAAGTTTGGACGTGAGGTAGGTGAATTTTCATCTACAACACGTAAATATGTATGTGCTTAATGTGTTTTCGATATTATGTGCCTTACGTGACTCATGTGATGTTTATGTGAGATTTTTGAATGTTATGTGTGTTTGAGAAACCCAGATTTTTGGGTTTTAATCTGTGTTCATGTTGATTTTTATGTTTGATACATGTGTTTTTTTCGAATGCATAATGTTCTTCAGGGTTTTAATTTCGGGCCTTTGAAGGTTTTCAGAAGTGTTAGATATTTTTGAATGGTTGTAAAGGTGACTTTCGAAAGTGTTCTCGATATAGTTTTAAGATTTTCGAATGAGGTCTTCGCAAATTTGTATCGAAAATTATTTTCGAAGTTAGAGATTTTCGAATGGTAGTAAGTATGATTTTCGAAAGGAGTTTTCGGTACTGTTTTTAAGATTTTTGAAATGAGGTTTCATAATTTGTATCGAGAATTATTTTCGAAGTATGTTAATTTTCGCAGTGTTAGATTCTCGAAACAAAGACTTTCGAAAATTTATTTTCGAAATGTATTGATTTTTCTCAACTTAAGAGATTTCGGAACTAAGCTTCCAAATTTATTTTCGAAACCTATTTTCGCAACATTAGCGATTTTCATAACTTAGGATTTCGAAAATTATTTTTGAAACCCGCTGATTTTCGCAACGTGGGCTTCCGAAAATTATTTTCGAAATACGATTTTTCGCAATAAGTAAATTTTTGAAACCAAATAAATTTTCGAACCACCGTGCCGGGCTGAAGGATTTTCGCGGGCCTGAGATTTTCGATATCAACCGATTTTCGAAACAGAGAAATTTTTGATACTAAACGATTTTCGAACTACATTGATTTTCGAAACACTTCATTTTTTAAGTCAATTTTCGACACTTAACCAACTTTTGAACCTTAACTGATTTTCGAATCCAGATTCTTCGAAGAACATTATTTTCGAAACAAATTCAGTTTTGGGACTTTGGTCAAATTTTGGGCGTTGACTTTTGACTTTGATTAAATTTTGGGACTTATTTAATATTCACTGAATAAATGAATTTTCGGGTCTTAAGCCCAAACTTTGGGCAGAGCTGGGATTTTCATGGAGAACTTATTTTCAGTAGGGTACTGCATTTTATATGCACTAAACATGCATTTCATACCAGTGCGAGAGATGAGTACCGTGTTGATATGGTGACACTCTATAGTGTCGACGAGCGGGATAGAACATGACCAATGTTGGTCGTCGACTCGTGATATAGTTGAGGTTAGTAGTAGGGCCAGCAGACGGTAGTGGCCATCGAGGCAGTGCGTCGGTTCAAGTACGACAGGCGGGCGTGAGATATCCGGTGCGTGTGGCATGGGTCGTGAGTGACTCAGGTACGTAAGGCCGGTAAGCGTCCGGTGCGTGAGGCCTGGGCCGCGACTAAGGTGCCTCAGACTGGTAGGCGTCAGTGCGTGTGGCATGATAGTTCAGATGCACTACTAGCGTAGGCTACCGCTCGATGTTGTGCGCACATGATGCCTAGTCTAACCTAGGGCCCTGATGTGATTTTTGATATATGTTAGATTGGGATGAGGAAAAAGTCGAGTGTGCATTTAATTGTGAGATGTTGTGGAATGGGATTTGAATACACACTGCATACATCATATTTTCACTTATTGGGCAATAGCTCAGAGTTTACGTGTTGTAGGGTTCGTCGCGACAAAGGCGGGCTGATGCTGTAACTCCACGGACTTTTGGGGGCGGGGCTGTACATGGATGATGACCTGTGGAGCGACGTTAGGGCTTTTAACTTTTGACGTTTTTACTATTTTGGGGCTACGGCCTATGTAAAGTTGGAACTATATAGACGACTATCGTTGTAATATATTTTTATTTTAGGAAAAAATTTTTGTTAGACGGGCCTTCCGCGGCTTACGTTCTGAAAATCCGCCACTAGTTACTATTAGAAAATGAGGGTCGTCATATCAAAGTACCGTACTTGTCCGCGAGTTCTTTCAAGCACATGTGGAGGCTCGATGTGTCGAACAAGTGGATGTTCCCGATAAAAGGAAGGGTTGGTGGGCCCGACGGCGGAAGACGGACTACACTCGCCGTCAGGGACGGACCGAGGATTGGAAGACTGGGGGAAGCCCACAAGAGCCCATTTTTAGAATTGGAGGGGCAGCCCAGCAGTCAAGCCCAATGGTTTTTTTTACTGAAAATAAAATATAACCTAGGTGGGATTCGAAGTCATGCCCTTTGAAGGGTAAGAGCTTAAGCTATTTCGTTCTACCACTTGAACTAAGCTATTATTATGGTAATATCTATGAATGAATATACTACTACAAACGTTGGGGCTGGGGGCAACTGACCCCCATGCCTCAACGTAGTTCTGTCACTGCTCGCCGTCTTCCGAAATCTTTTGAGGAGAAGGAATATAATGGGGAGGGCTAACAAATGTAAAACATGAATAAGGCCATTTTTTTAGATGGAAAGTAATAAGTAATTGTGATTTTATGTGCTTTTTGATGGGTAAGAACTATAGACGTTGCTTTGTGGTTTTAGATGTGCGATTGATTCATTGCTCTCTACTTTGGAATCTATTTATAGATTAGCATTCTGAGAAAAGTGATGGTCAGCTCAATTATTTTGAATTATGACAGGGATTATAATTTGAAATAGGGACAATTTCTAATCAGACCATTGTGAGTAATTATTTATACATTTCAAGCCCTGTCAGAATTTCTATTAGTTTTAAGGACCAACTTTACGTAAAAGGCAAAGTTAAGGCTTAAAAATACGAATTGACGATAATACCCTTCTTATCATATTATAATAATCGTTATTTTATGGCCACTTTCAGTTATGCAGTTAGATTATATTGTTACATACATATAGTTAAATGTTATTTTTCATCCCTTATATATTACTATTATGCAGAAAATTGTTACCGACAGAGAATATTTATTTTACGAATCTCGTTTTACAGTGAATCGAGCTCCGAATTTTCGAATGCCCATTAACCAACCAATTTCGGCGTGTAAGGTAGGATGTATTGTGGTATTGATGACGCAAGATGTAAGATTTGTACTGAATTTTTATCTTTCTATTTAGGGTCTAACTTGCGAAAATAAGATGAAATCAAATCCGTTTTTGGCGACGATTACGTCTAATAAGTACAGATTCGAAGTACCCATAGTATGGGCAGCTCGGTGCGGCACCTTGTTTGGTCGTTCATCCGATGTTCATCATTTAATTCGCGAAAACACGATCGACCCTATAATTTGGGTATTTTTTACTACGCCGTTATATTCGAAATTATGTGTAAATTGTTAACTTCCAAGCCGTAAGTGGTGTAATGCATGTGGTATGAAAGACATCGACATTAAGCAGAAATCAGTTGTTAGTGAATTGATCCACACGTTCATCAATTGAGGTGATGAACAACTGTTACTTAATTAAAAACATTTGTTACTATGTCATGCTTTAACGTTACTAGTTGATAATAGTTTGATAGATTGTAAATAGATAATAAATGGTATTGTTACTGTGTGTCCGTTATCCGTTACTTGGAGTATCAAAACCGTTATTATATTGTAATTAATTGTCACCATGCGAATATGAACTGTTATTGTGTGTACATAATTTGTTATCAAGTAAAGAAAATGTTTCTCTTACCTCCAACAAAAAAATTTGTTTTTAGGAGCACAAAGTGCAAGAATGGAATCTTGTATGCGTGACATAGTGGGGACCATGGACACTTTCAAATACAGTAAATGAAGAAAGAAGATGCCTTTTTCTATTGAAATGGACTTTAGAGGGAAGTTGGGTGCATTTTTTTCGTTATGGCGGGATTTGTAAAATTCTCAGGATTTGTTACTAGTACATGCGTTTTTGTTACTATGTTACAAATTTGTTACTAAATTGTCGGTGAAATTTCGGTCGGGAAAACCATAATGAGATGAATTTTGGGCGGGAGCCTAAATAAAATCAAGCATAGATTATCTGTTACCCTATATGTGTAAAACTGTTATTAGTTATATGTTTATATGTTACCATAATTATTATAAGTTTGTGAATTAGGGTTTGTGATTAAAATCATAACCTAAACTTATATATTTTTATCTAAAACTACGTAAATTAATATATTTTAGTGAATGTAGCGTATTTGAAGTATAAAATTTGAAAATCATAAAGTAAACTAATTACATATTAAATTGTTATTGTGACTATATATTCTGTTACTCGTGTTGTGTCTCCTTGTTACCTACGTATCAATTTCTCTTATCTTCTCATCTTCAATTGTTGCTAATAATTCTTAAACTGTTACTGCATGAAATCAGAAAACAACATAGGGTTGTGATTAAGATTAATTGAAGATGTCATTCATTTTGTCGAATCGTTTATGTTAGGTCGACCATCTGGATTGTAATAAACATCTAATAGTTCATTTCCACAATGTTTTGTCTAAGTAGAATAAATTTGGTAGAAGCATGATCATCCTCTCAAGAAGAGTGCTACTTGTTTCCATACTATAAACTTCAACTTCTTCAATCAACATAATCTCCACGAAAATCACAACCTAAACTAATATTTTTTTATCTAAAACTTTATAAGTTGATATATTTTAGTGAATGTAGCGTGTTTGAAGTATAAAATTCGAAAACCATAAAGTAAACTAATTACATATAATTGTTATTGTGGATATGTATTATGTTACTCGTGTTGTGTTCATTTGTTACCTACGTATCAATTTCTGTTATCTTCTCCTCTTCAATTGTTGCTGATCATTCTTAAATTGTTACTGCATGAAATCAGAAAACAACATAGGGTTTGTATTAAGATTAATTGAAGATGTCATTAATTTTGTCGAATCATTTATGTTAGGTCGACCATCTGGATTGTAATAAACATCTAATAGTTCATTTCCACAACGTTTTGTGTAAGTAGAATCAATTTGGTAGAAGCATGATCATCCTCTCAAGAAGAGTGCTACTTGTTTTTCATACTATAAACTTCAACTTCTTCAATTCCAACATAATCTCCACGAAAATCACAACCTAAACTAATTTATTTTTATCTAAAACTTCGTAAATTGATATATTTTAGTGAATGTAGCGTGTTTGAAGTATAAAATTTGAAAATCATAAAGTAAACTAATTACATATTAAATTGTTGTTGTGACTATGTATTCTGTTACTGGTGTTGTGTTTCCGTGTTACCTACATATCAATTTATGTTATTTTCTCCTCTTCAATTGTTGCTGATCATTCTTAAACTGTTATTGCAAAAAATCAGTAAACAACAGCTGAATTTTACCAGAACCATGCATACATTTTCAGCAACAGAAGCGAAATTTGTTCAAAAGAAACATCCTACACATAAGTCTCAGATTCACATAGCACCAAATTGTAACAAACCGGCTAAGATCTGCGCTCGATATGATCGGATGTCGCCGGCTAAGATCTGGTCGTCGCTGCTGGTCTGTGATTTCTTCGATTAATTTTAGGGTTATCGATTTGGGGCTTTTGACACTGATAGAGCCCTATATGTTACTTTGAATGTGCACTGTAAAAATGTTTCAATAAAACGCGATTTAATTGTTAAAATATCGTTTTTCAGATCTGAATTAACTGTATAGTTACTAACTGTAAAGGATTTGGTATTAGAGAAATATAGAATTGTTATTTATTTTTTAATATTTTGTTAGTCAGATACCGTTTTATAACATGAGATTAGGGTCGATTATTTCAGACGCAAACGTCGACATTTTCACGGATTTTAGCTGGTTTTCTATGTCGCCGGCGGTTGCCGATCCATAGGGTCGATTTAATTTAGCTTCCGTCGTTTGGAGAAAGATGATGGCAAAATGAAGTAATTCTTTCATCTATCATTGGTAAATTGGTCTTTTCGCAATAATAAGGTCCTATTCTCTAAATTTAACCAAACTTAGGTCCTTCTCTCTCCATAAAACACGTATGAGGCCTGAAACATGTTGAAAATATGATAATAGGGACTGGCACGTAATTTACCCTTTGAAATATCATGGTCAACTAAATGTATTCAAGTTGTATCTATGTCAAAGAAGGTCGTTATTCAAGTCAAGGGTATTTTTATTAAATAAATAACCAACCACATGCTTAAATTAACCGAATAGGCTTGAATGGACGGGGAAATCCCCGACTTTTTATCCCGGCTAGGCGGGTAATATAGTCCCCGCCCCTTCCCCATCATTAATAATATTTGAACAAAAAATATTTACATTAAAATACTACTCCCTCCGTCCCACTACCTTTTGCACATTTTACTAAATCGGGTGTCCCACATCTTTTGTACATTTTCTTATTTAGTAAAAAACCATCACAAACAATCAATATAATTATATTAAATATTCTTAAAAGACGTGTCAAAATATACACTTTTTTACCTTTTAATTGTACTATACTAGTAATTACCCGTGCAATGCACGGAGTTAATTATGTATAAATATTAACTACTTATAGTTGTTTGTTTACTAACAATTAAGCTAAGATAAATGGGTATTTTAGTTAGTAAGCTAACATGATGGGTACTTTTTTAATATTATATTTATTTTTTTTGTAATTATTATTGTGGGACACGTGTCAACACCACAACAAAACTACATTTAAATGTACAAATGGGATTATTAAAATATTCAGTTTCTTAAAAATCGCGCCACACCCCAAATGTCCATAAATTACTGGGACAGATAGAGTATTAAATTATACCTTTTATACAAAACTATTATTATAATGTAAAATAATATTTTTAATAATGTATTTTCCAAATTTTATTATTATAAAATAAATCATTTTTAAAATATTATTTAATTAATATATTCAATTTATATTATAATATGCAAATATAATTTCCAAAAAAATGTTGTGGGGAAGTGGACGATTTTGTCCCCGTTTGGTTGGCGGAGACGGGATGGGGATTCCCCGTCGACGTGGGGACGTGGACGGGATCTAATCCCGGGCCCCGCCACGCCTCGCTGACATCCGTAGTACCAGATTTCGTATGCTCGTGATATATTATTTACGCCACATTAAATTTATATTTATCCATTCGGGGGTTTTTCAGTTCCAATGAGTGCGGAATATGGGGAAAATTTCTCCCCGCGGGATGATCAATCCCAATCAATCGACTTACTAAATTTATATCTTATTTTAATGGACTTAAACCCTCATGATTCTCATCTTCAATGTCCCCAATCCTTCACTAAATATGATGTGTAATGATGCTCACGTGCTTTTAAGTCAAAGAAGCAGATAGATGAGTTTTTAAGTTGATTTAAAGAAAATTCTGCTCTCACGTGTTAAATTCCACTTAAATTAACAATTAAATTACCCGGGGGGAAAAAACGGTCCAAAATAGATAACATTGTGTAATAAATTGGCACATCGGAATATTGATCAGAAACGCCCATGTCCCAGACATAGGGACTCGAAATATGGTTCTCTCTTGAAACAATAAAAAAACAGAGATGATGTCTAATTTCTGCGTAGAAACCGTCTATATCGTCTAGGCACCCTCTGGCGCTCCATTAGCACCCAATGAATTTTTCAACATCGCCTCAAACAAGCGAAGCTGCAAAGCTTATTTTGGATCTTGAAAATATTGGAGAGACTTTTAAGGAGAGAGATCAAGCTTTACTGCTTCTTTGCGCACTTTCTAGGAGTCATGAGCTTTTCAAAGAAGCGCCGTTGTATGGAATAGAAGAACAAAAATTGGATGACGTTCTCTCGGCCATTAGGTCGAGGCAGTTAAACAAAAGGGGAAATGAACAAAGTTCAGCGGAGCTATGCGAGGGGCAGACGGTAATAAGAAAGGGATGAAGAATGAGAAATAAAAGAACCACGTTCTTCAGTGAAGGAAGAAGTATTGGGATCTGAAAGTAATCCGTGTAATGAGAAGATAATGAACAGATATAAGTGGCTATGCAAGGGAGACCGTGAAACTTAGATAGAGAGTAGCCAAACTGAGGAAAACTCAGGAAAAGTTCGGTTGACATGAATCCAATTTCGAACTTAGGGCAATGAAGTTCTAGATTATCTAGAGTCGATTAGATCGTCTTTTATGTTGTGATTAAACTGGTGGGATTGCCAATTCAAAGACTGAAGTATTATTGATGTGAGGTGGAGGTTTACAACTAGAGTTTGAAGAGCTGCAGAAAATAGGGATCGATGTTTCAAAAATCTAAAGTTTGAGCTGCTAGGACATTAGGGATGGCTCGAAGTACTGAAATACATGGTTGAGTTGTCGTCTCAAGGTTGAGAATTGGGTGAGCCAAAACTCTTCTAAAGATTGTAAGAGCGGAGTTGTTATATTCTGGTCCGTGAGCAAGCTTGGTCTGGAAGATATTTTGGGAATAATCTGAGCAAGCCTTAGCTGCTCTTAAGCTTCTGATGTTGATAAGTAACAATTGAATTGTAAGTCAGAGTTCACGACCATTCCCTGGATGTAATGGGATGAGCTAAAGTTTGAAGATGGTGGAGTTGTCGAAAGTCCTAACTTTCAACTACTAATGCATGTGAACAAGACCGCAATTAGACAAGCCAACAAACATTATCTAGACAAGACATGATCTAGACAAGAAAGCCAAAAAGAAAAGCAGCATCCATGTTTGTCAATTATGTGTAGCTAGCTTGTCTACATAGCATCTATATAAATGTATGCATCTCGTTCAATATTATGTAGTAAGAAAAGCAATATCAACTAAGAAAGTGCCGTAGCACTACTTCTCTTTTTTATCTCCAACAAATTGTGGTATCAGAGCAAAGGAAAAATAAAAAAATTTAAAGGCATCGACTTCACCCTCACATATTCATACGCCAAGCAACAACCTCTCCATACACGTGAAACTTATTTCCAAGCAAGCACCTTACACTTCAACTACACATAATCTCTCTTTTTCATACACGCAGTGGCGGATCTATTCATGGGCTGGGGGGCCACGGCCCCCCCAAGAATTTTCGAAATTTTTACTAGTATGTATATGTATACCGAATTTGCATATATAAATCTCTAGCTGAACTGTGAGACAACTAAATTTTCATACATTTGGTCCAGGTTCGAGTCCATCGTGTCTCATATTTTAAAGTTTTTGGGTTTCAACTAGTAGAAACTAGAAAGAGTGTGCGTTGGTGGTTGGGCAGCATTATCTTTATCAAAGATAATGCAGTAAATTCGTTTAGCAGAAAATTCTAAGGTTAACATTATAGAAGCCGCTAAATTTATTTATTTATTTTATCGAGTTTGATTGTACAGTACACTAAATTTATTTATTTATTTTGTGGTGACAGATTACACATATTTCAATGGGAAAATCTTCTAATTGATAATTTATTTGAAAATACGTGACTTCTCTTTTAGGTGTTTTTTAAAGCTAACATAATTTAATTATTAATATTTATATATTTAATTTAATTATCCTTTTACTTTTCCAATTTCTTTTACATTTATACTACTAGATAAGATTCTAATTATTTAACCACATATTTATAAAAATAAATCTCATATATACATAAATTTTAGATGATTGTCATGGTGTATGTATTAATTTTGTCATAAAATTAACATTTCTTGTAATATAGATTAAATATTATTCATCTTTTTTTTCTTCAGGATCCATCAATGATTATCATTTTAAAAATTATGGTTTCAAATTAAAAATTTTTTATTATGACATGTGACTTATCCAAAAAATGCAAATGAAAATTTAGCTTTTATCACCCTCGCTAATATACACATTTTATACTACGGCCCCCCGGTCAAACATTTCTGGATCCGCCCCTGCATACACGTGCTCTTTCTCAAGCAACCACCTTATCTCACCTCACAAAGTCACACATAAAATTATTGGTGAATAACCCAACATAGAGCACGCATACGTGAGATGGCAAATCAAGTCGACTATGTTCTCTTACACTACGAATCAAGTTCCAATCTTTGACGGAGAAAATTTCGACTATTGGTGTAGTCAAATGGAAACGTTGTTTATCTCGCAAGATCTATGGGAGGTTGTTGGAAAACGTATGCAGAGCCACCACCTCAAGAAGATGAAGGCGAGTCCGATGAAGAAGAATAGACAGACGCACAACAAAAAGAGTACAACAAAAATCGGAAGAAGGATGCTAGTGCTCTAAGGTACATCCAACAAGGTCTAAGCAAAACCATCTATCCCAGAATTCATGACATTAAATGGTCCAAAGAAGCATGGGATCAAAGAAGGTTTTCAAGGAAACGAAAAAGTAACGTCAATCAAACTCCATTATCTTTGGAGAGAATTCGATAACTTGGCGAAGAAAGACAACGACACCATGCAAGTCTATCTCACTCGAGTTGCTGAGATCTTCAATCAAATCAGTAGCCTTGGAGATACTATTGAAGAGAAGAAGATCGTCCAAAAAGTTCTAAGGAGTCTTCCCTCTAAATACGACTATATTGTCGTCGCAATCGAAGAGTCGAAGGACTTGACCAAGTTCACTTTTCGTGAACTAACAAGCTCATTACAAGTTCATGAAGAGCGCCTCAACAAATCCTCAAATCACTCCTTGGAGCAAGCTTTTGACTCTAAGATGAACGTGCAAGGAACTAAAAATACCACAAGGCATCATAAAGGAAGAGGCGGTTCAAATCATATGAGAGGAAGAGGACGAGGCCATCCGAGTCAATTTAGGCCTAATGGTGGAAACTCAAATCAATCAAGCCAGCTACCGAATTTGCAAGAAAACGAATCACGACACAAAAGATTGTCGGTTCAAGTGCAAGAAGTGCCAAAACGCCAATCTTTCTCAAAGAGAGTGTTGGTATCAACAAAAACTGGAGAAAAATGAAGCAAATTTCAGCGAAGACGCAGGAGAGCAATTATTTTCTTGCATGACGGATTAACATCAATCATCATATACGTGGTATTTGGACAGCGGCTGTAGCAGCCATATGACCGGAGAAAGAACGTTGTTCGTTGAGCTTGATCAAAATTTTTCGTAGGAAGTTAAACTCGGCGATGGTAAGCTACACAAGGCTGAAGGAAAGGGAACCATTGCAGTCCAAACTAAAGAAGGTAACAAAAAGTTCATTCAAGGAGTTCTTTACGTGCCAAATCTTACGAGAATCTACTTAGTGTTGGACAATTATTGGAGAAGGGATATTCGGTATTTTTTTACGATGGAAAATGCAGAATTATTGATAAGAAAAGCAATATACCATTGCTTATGTTCCTATGAGTCCAAACAAGGTGTTCCCGATGATCATCCCTCTTCAAGAGAAAGTGGCGTTCAAGGGAGATAATTTAGAACAATCTCAACTTTGGTATTTGAGATACGGACATCTCAACGGCAAGGGGCTAAAGCTGCTCAAGCAAAAAAACATGGTGATAGGTCTACCAAATATTGATCAACAAACAAAAATTTGTGAAGGTTGCGTATATGGCAAAATGCATCGACTTCCGTTCCCAAAAACTTCTTGGCGAGCGAAGGAACCGCTGGAACTTGTTCATGCGGATATCTGGGGACCAACGAGAACTCCTTCTCTCGGTAACAAAAATACTTCATTCTATTTGTTGATGGTTTTACAAGGATGATGTGGGTTTATTTTCTAAATAAAAAATCCGAAGCGTTTGCTACTTTTCTGAAGTTTAAGGCTCTTGTCGAAAAACAGAGTCATTATAAAATTTAGACACTCATAACGGATCGAGGAGGAGAATTTATATATAATTCCTTCATGGAATATTGTAAAGAAAATGGTATTTAGAGGCAACTCACGGTTTGAAGAAGTCCTCAACTGAACGGAGTCGCCGAACGAAAAAATCGCACAATCGCAGAAATGTCGAGGAGCATGATTATCGGCAAAGGATTACCAAATTTCTGGGCCGAGGCTGTTCATACTTCTATTTATATTTTGAACAGGTGTCCGACAAAAGCTGTACGGAATAAAACACCATTTGAAGCTTGGCACAAGAGGAAACCCGTTGTTGATCACTTGAAGATTTTTGGAAGCATTGCCTATTCACATATCTCAACACGAAATCGAGACAAGCTCGACACAAAAGGTGAAAAACTCATATTTATTGGCTATAGCGATGAGTCCAAAGGCTATCGTCTTTATAATCCTCTAAATTGCAGGCTCGTTATTACGAGAGATGTAATATTTGATGAAATAGCTCAATGGAGCTGGGGAGAAAATAGGAATTTTCTCCAAATGAATTTTTTGAACCAACCAATGGCGAAGCAGAAGATGTAGTAGCAACTCCACCTCAAAGTCCCGGACCTTCTTATCAAATTCCGGAGGAGAAAACTCAGATTCGCCGGTAAGAAAAACTCGCTCTTTAAGAAATATTTATGAAACTTGCGAAGTTGCTTTCTCCACAGTTGAGCCAAATAGCTTTGAAGTTGCTGCAAAACAAGACGTGTGGATAAAGGCTATGGAAGAAGAAATCGTAACGATCGAAAAGAACAAAACTTGGGAATTGGTGGACCTACCGGAGCATAAAGAAGTAATTGGTCTCAAATGGATTTTCAAAACGAAACTGCTCGAAGATGGAAGCATACAGAAACATAAGGCTCGACTCGTTGCAAAGGGATTCGCTCAACAACCAGGAGTGGACTTCAACGAGACTTTTGCGCCTGTTGTCGAATGGAGACTATTCGACTAGTACTTGCTCTTGCGGCACAACTAGAACTACAAGTATTTCAACTTGATGTCAAAATCAGCCTTCCTAAATGGTGGGCTTGACGAGGAAATCTACGTGCAACAACCTCAAGGATTCGAAATACAAGGAAAAGAAGATAAAGTATATCGACTCAAAAAAGCGCTATACGGATTGAAGCAAGCTCCGCGAGCATGGAACAAAAAAATTGACGGATATTTTCAAAAGAATGGATTTTCTCAAAGTCCAAACGATCATTCTCTATATGTGAAGAAAAATGGTGAGGATTTTATGATATTATGCATATATGTTGATGATCTTATCTATTTAGGAACCAAAGAATCTGAGGTCGAAGTTTTTAAAAGAAATATGATGAACGAGTTCGAGATGACAGATTTAGGAGCGATGAAGTACTTTCTCGGAATTCAGGTAAAACAATCTAAAGGTGAAATATTCATTACTCAAGAGAAATATACAGAAGATCTTTTGAAAAAAATTCGTATGGAAAACTGCAAGCCTGTTTCTACTCCTATGTCTGTCAACGATAAAGTTTGAATTCTGATGGAGCTGCGAAAGTTGATGGTAAATTTCGAAGTCTCGTTGGCTCTCTGATCTATCTCACAAACACAAGGCCAGACATTGTGTATGCCGTTAGTTTGATCTCCAGATTCATGAACGAGCCAAGTCAAATTCATTTTTCAGCGGCTAAAAGAGTTCTTTGTTATCTTCAAGGAAGCGAAAATCAGGGCATCAGGTATGTAAAAGAGAGTAAAAATAATCTGATCGGATTTACTGACAGTGATAGGGCAGGTTCTTTAGATGATCGAAAGAGTACTTCGGGATACATATTTTCCATGGGCACTAATATAATTACCTGGAGTTCGAAAAAGCAAAAGACGGTCGCACTCTCTACAGCGGAAGCTGAATATATCGCCGCCACCGATGCTACTTGCGAGGCGATATGGTTACGTAGACTTCTAGCAGATTTACAGCAAGTTCAAGAACAACCTACAATAATTTATTGTGACAATTCGTCGACCATTGCTATGACTAAAAATCCGGTGTTCCATTCAAGGGCAAAACATATTGAGTTGAGACATCATTTCGTCAGAGATATGGTGAGCAAAGGAGAGATCATTTTGGAGTTCGTCAGCACAAATTATCAAGCTGCAGACTTTCTTACAAAAGCTATTTCTACGGAGAAATTTCAGAAGATCAATGATGAGCTGAAGATTGCAAATTAAGTGGGAGTGTTGAAAGTCCTAATTTGCAACTACTAATGCATGTGAACAAGACCACGATTAGACAAGCCAACAAACATTATCTAGACAAGACATGATCTTGACAAAGAAAGCCAAAAAGAAAAGCAACATCCATGTTTGTCAATTATGTGTAGCTAGCTTGTCTACTTAGCATCTACATAAATGTATGCATCTTGTTCAATATTATGTAGTAAGAAAAGCAATATCAACTAAGAAAGTGCCGTAGCACTACTTCTCTTTTTTATCCCCAACGGGAGTACCTTATAGAAATGTTAAGGCTTTTGTTTTTGTTTACTTTTACAATGAAAGCTTGTTATCTTATGCATCAAATACAATTATATTGGCTAAGCAGTAATAAAAGGTACAGCTGGTGAAACTGACAAAACATTATAGCAAAGCTGATCATAAGAGCGAATTACAACTAACAAGCAGACTTAAATTTAAACTTCTACTCCAATTCCAATTTTTAAAATTCCACAACGGTGGTGGTTAGTAAATGCGAATGTCGTAGACTGCACATCGGCCAATGATGATGAGTGCAAATTCGAGAATAAACATGTTCTACCTCTTTTAGTCAAAGTCTCGAACCGAAACCCTAAATTCAATATTAGACGAAGTTTTCTCCAACTAAGAATGAAAAAACTCTTCAACAATTGATACTAAAGTCTCTAATAATAGATCACACCCCATGTAGGGGAAGAAGACCACATCGAGGGGTAGAAAAACTTCCATTTTGGAGACGCTAACTACCAATATTGGGAGATAAAAAAAAGCGGGAAAAAGAAAAACACAAACAAAACAAAATTTTGTTCTTTTCGTTCGATCATCATCAAGATTAGTTCTTTTGTTCCAAATCTACGCACGCACCACAAGCTTCATCTTGTTAAGAGTCTTTTGGTGGCTTAGTTCATAGTTCATAACACTAAACGCACAGAATAGGGTAAAAACCGAAGGGTTGAGTTTCTCAATCCCCTTAACAACAATGTCATTATGCATCATATAGAACTCAACTTTCAACACCGCGCATAACATGGAAGGTGTCTACACAGCGCACACACATGCAAAATTTACCAACTTTGATTGCAGGTACTGACGCTTATATAAACTTCGAATACAAACACAATGATTCTCTACTTGATCAAACTAAGTAAAATAAAGCGAACAATTTTACTCAATCCCCAAGCAACCTAACGAAGATATAGGCATTTGTTGGTGTTGAGTGACCACTCTTCCTAAAAGGTTAATCCTGAAGGGAGTGCGTTACTTTTTAATTTTATATGATTTATTTCCAACACGACCCCTCACGTCTAAGCTGATTTCTCTATATCTAGCCTTAGACGTGTAACTCATAAATGGGTGGTCGTGAGGTTTCGTACCCAGGACCTGCGGATCCGTAAGCTCTGATACCATGTTGAGTGACCACTCTTCCTCTGCCATTGCCCGGTCGGTTGGGTCGAAGGTGAGGGTAGAGGAACCAACACTCACTCCGTTCATGTCCCTCATTCTTGCAATTGTCGCACTTTGCTGCTTTTTTCGCCTCGCTTTGAAAATTAGGGTTCGGATTATTTGAGATTAAGGCATGATACTCTGTCGCCGGGCGGTTGATGGGGTTCATGGCATTTCACCGTGACTCCTCCTGTCCCAAGGTGGCTACGATGGTGTCTAACGATGGGAGCGTTGAGGCGAGTAGAACCTGGCTTCGTGCTTGTTCTAAACTGGGGTCGAGATTGGCTAGGAATTGAAAGGTACGCTCTTGTTCCTTGAGTTCGGTTAGCTTAACAGCGTCTGTGGTCATCGGTATGTATACGTCGAGTTCATCCCATTTTGCTTTCATAGCAGCGTAGTACTCAGTGAGAGAGCAATTTCCTTGTCTCATCTGGGTAATTTCCTGTTTCAATTGGAAAATGTAGGCTAGATTATTTTACTTACCAAATGTTCGTTGAATTGCCTCCCACATTTCTTTAGCTGTGTTTTCATAAACGAATAGCTCGCTTATTGCAGGCTCCATTGAATTTAAGAGGTAGGAGATAACAAGGGCATCGTCGACTTCCCACTCATCGGAATCGGATGCTGCCTTCGGATCCTTGTCTGTGACTTTGTCGCTATTGGCCGCTGGCGTTGGCATCGGCGTGTTGCCTGTGACATGCCCGAATTTGCCCTTCGCCTTCAAAGAAAAGGTCACTGCTCGGGTCCAAGGGTGATAGTTTTTGCCATTCAACAATGACGTTGTGAGACGATAGGTTTGGTCTGGGTTTCTGTGTTTCTCGGCCATAATAGGCTTTAGATATTCTGAGCGTGATTATATCAACTGCTCTGATACCATGATGAAATTCTTATATGAATGAATTGTAACTTGTTTCTATTGCATACTGTTTAGGTACAGGATTGGCCTATTATATAGGCTATGAACGGATATGAACTAGTTACAGAATTAGCATTATAGCCGTTATCCCTAATTTCAGCTAAGTCCATATCTTCTTCTTGATTTTGGCTCATTTCATTCTGTAATTGATGCTCACTTGATCTTGTTGCCATATATAGGTTCGATCCTGATTTGGTAGGCATTGATTTCTGCCTTATCTTGTCAATGGCTGAGATTTGGTCCCGATCAATGATGAACTTCCCTAATCAGAGATCAACTGATTTAGCACTTTGATTTCTTTCCTCTTTAACGTCTTCAACACTCCCCCTCAAGTTGGACTCGAATAAATTGATGAGGCCCAACTTGCTAGAAATATTCTCGAAGCTAGGGTAATCAAGTGCTTTAGTGAATATGTCTGCCAATTGCCTTTCGCTCCTGACAAATGGAGTTTCTATTGTCCCTTCCTGAACCTTCTGTCTGATGAAGTGACAATCAACTTCGATGTGTTTTGTTCGCTCGTGGAAGACTGGATTCATGGCAATGTGTCATGCAGCCTGGTTATCACAGAATAGTTGCATCGGTCTTTTATGGTTGATATGCAAGTCTGTTAATATTTGTTTGATCCAAACTAGCTCGCACTATGCTGATGCCATGGCTCGATACTCTGCTTCAGCACTTGATTTGGCTACTATACCCTGTTTTTTGCTTCTCCAGGTAACGATGTTCCCTCCTACGAACATGCAGTAGCCGGTTGTCGATCTGCGGTCAAAGCTGCCTGCCCATTCTGCATCAGCATATCCCGATATTTCTAATGAAAAATTCTTCTTCATCCAGATCCCTCGGCCTGGTGTTCTCTTCTAGTATCTTAGGATTCGATCGATTGCTTCCAAATGTGTTGACCTAGGAGCCTGCATGAATTGACTGACAACACTAACAGCATATGATATGTCAGGCCGAGTGACAGTGAGGTATATAAGTTTCCCAACCAGACGCTGGAATCCTTTCATATCTTTTTCTGGTTGCCCGTCTTCGTGATTAAGTTTTTTGTTAATATCCATAGGTGTCATTGATGGTTTTGATGCAAGTTTTCCAGTTTCTTTGAGAAGATCTAGTGTATATTTTCTTTGAGAAAGGAATAGTCCCTTTTTGGAATGCGCTATTTCTATCCCTAAAAAATATTTGAGTGGTCCTAAATCTTTAATATCAAATTGTTGTTTAAGATAATTTTTCACCCTTTTAATTTCTTCATAATTATTTCCTGTAATTATAATGTCGTCTACATATACTAGAATTATGGTTATGTTTTGATTTTGTCTTTTAATAAATAAGGATGAATCTGCCGTACTTTTGCAGAAATTGTATTTAGTTAGTGCATGACTTAATTTTGCGTACCAAGCCCTCGGTGACTGTTTAAGTCCGTAAATGGACTTGTTTAACTTGCATACTAGTTTTGGATTAGTTTCGAGTTCGTGACCTGGTGGTAACTCTCATAAATGGGTGGTCGTGAGGATTCGTACCCAGGACCTGCTGGTCTCTAATCTCTGATACCATGTTGAGTGACCACTCTTCCTAAAAGGTTAACCCTGAAGGGAGTGCGTCACTTTTTAGTTTTATATGATTTATTTCCAACAGTTGGCACAACGGAAGAGAAAGAGCTGCTGCTCTTTTACTTTTATTGATGATAATATTTCTCTTGATCATACAAGAGTACACATACGTTAACTTATAATAAGCTAATATAACTCAAACTCTCAAACTTACTGAGATATATACTTCTTAAGAAAACTATATATAGAGTTGACCAAGTAGTTTGACCATTTGGAGCCTGACTCTTAGTTTACAAATTAATTTCAACACTTTTGCCCAATAGACATATGATCAACAAGTACGACAATTCAGTGAGACGCCAATTCAAATAGCTGGTTATGAGCGTTGGTTCGTTGACAAAAACAAAAACTTTAGCATCAAAATGAAAAACATCATTAATGTTGAGAGTTCACTTCTTTTTTCATAACGTTAATTTTCGTTGAGGTTATTGTAAATTTTCTATCATTACGGTAAATTTATTTAAAAATTATAGATATTGCTGACAAAAAAAATGTTTAAAATATTGAAAAAGGATACTGTTGAAATAACATAAAAGCAATAAAAGATTCAGTGAAAAAAATAACGAATATCAAAGATAGGGTTTTGCGAGGAGGCGAAGAGGGTTCTTCTTGTAGGTGGTAATCCCGGCAATCCCTCCAAGTCGACGTCGTCGGGAGTCATTCCGTGGGGAAGTTCCCAGTTGAAAGTGTACAAAAGATTTGCCAAAGCCAACTCAACATTGGCAGCCCCCAACGGCATGCCGGGACACTGCCTTCTCCCCGAGCCAAAGGGTATGAACTCAAAGTCGTGTCCTTTAAAGTCAATGTTCTTCTCCAAGAATCTCTCTGGGATGAACTCGTTTGGCTTCTCCCAGCAGTCGGGATCTCTAGCTATGGCCCATATGTTGACGTAGACCATCGTCTTGGGCTCGATCTCATAGCCATCTATGGTGCACTTCTTCATCGTTTCTCTGGGCACGGAGAGTGGCGCGGGCGCGAAGAATCTGAAAGTTTCTTTGACAACTGCCTTGAAATAGGGAAGGTGTTCGAGGTCTTCTTCCTCTACTTTTCCCTTATTCTTTCCTAATATGAAGCTACGAATTTCTTCCTGAACTTTGCTCATCGCCTTGGGATGCTTCACCAGGGCGGTCATGGCCCACGTTAGAGTGGCCGAACTCGTGTCAGCTCCAGCCGCAAACATGTTCTGAATGCACCGAAGAATCATTATATATATTAATATAGAGAGAGGTAATTAACATGGCTTGATTATATTTAGCATAAAATAAAGGAAATAAACCCTAACTAATTACGTACGTACCATGATGACCCCCTTGACATTGTCCCAGTCGAACTTGACGTCGCTTTTCTCCCTCAACTGAATCAATAGATCGACCATGTCTCCGTTCATGGACTCGGGCCTGTTTGGCTTGAGATGTTCGTCGATGAGCTCTTGATAGAACGAATCCAAGCCCTTGAAGGCCTTCTCAAGCTTATCATACTTGCCCATGAGCCTATCGATCCAAGCAAGCTTTGGGAAGAAATCAGCAGCAAAGATGGTGACCGACATGGCCTGAAGGCCGTGAAGAAGGCTGTCGAACTGCCTCTTTCCCGAGGAAGTCTCGTCGTACCTCTTTCCAAAGGCAATTCGACATATTACGCTGCTCGAATAAGCCAAGGCGAGCTCGTTTATTACGACTGGCTCTCCTTTAGATTGAGACACCTCTTCGACTATTCTAGAAACTTCCTCAGACCTTATGGGAAGGAAGGAGTCCATCTGCTTGCGTGTAAAAAGCTGGACAACGACCATCTTCCTCATGTCTCTCCAGTAATCACTGTAAGGAGACGTGGCGATGTCGAGATTGTTGTAAGAGAGCTTTGCAAAGGTAGTTGTCATGGGACGGCTAGAGAAGGTGAGGTCGTTGTCTTTCAACGCCTCCTTTGCAACCTTAGCAGATGAGATTACTACGACGGGCTTGTTCACGAGCTTCATGGACATCAAAGGACCGTATTTGTCCGAAAGCTCTTTCAAGCACATGTGGAGCCTCGAGTTGTCGAACTGATGGAGGTTTCCGATGAAAGGAAGGGTGGGTGGGCCCGGCGGGCGACGGGCAACACTCGTGTTCCGCCGATATCTTTTGAGGAGAACCAATATTATGGGGAGGGATAACAAAATGTAAAAGATGAGTAATGCCATTTTTTTTTAAATGAAGAAACCGATTGATGTCTGTGTTTTTTGATGTGTAAGAGCTAACGATGCTTTGAGTGACTTTTGATGTTGGGAACCTATTTATAGATTAGCAATCTGAGAAATCGCTTCAGCCTTTCGCTGACCCAAATATAATTGTTTCCGTGTTTTTCAGCTTACTCTTTTGAATGACACGACATGACAGGGATTATAATTTCAAAAGTCATGGTCAATAAAATGTATTCAAAGTTGTTTGTATATACAATTTACTATTATGCTTCGTCAAACCATGGTCGTTATTCAAATCGAGGGTATTATTATTAAATAAGCACATATGCCGAAATCATACAAATTTTCTGTAACGTGATTACGTATGCTAGTGATTAGTTAATTGCAACACTACACTCAAATGCGTGTAAATAATATATAGATGTACGTAAAATAATAATTAACTATAAGTAGGGAGTAAAATTGAGAATATACAACAATATGTGGTTTTTTTTCAATTTTAAATATTATTTTTTAATTAATCTAAATTATCGGACCAAAATTAGCCAGTTTATACTAAACCTTTGGGCTCGTTTGGTTCATAGGTTTATATTTAGGAGGGTTTAAATTAGTAAGGTTTATATAAAACAGATTAATGGGTATAAAATAAAATGCATGTTTGGTTAGTAGGTTTAAATAAACACATGTGAGGAGTGTGCTTATTTAAACCGCTGGCATGGGTTTAAAGTAGGATTATATAAACACATGGATTATATATACCTATGAACCAAACAATTGAATATGTGCTAAACCCACCTTTAAAATAACAAAACCCCTGAACCAAACAATCCAAGGCTTAATAAAAGGGTGTTGATATTTAACCCTCCATTCAGAGGTTTCTCTTCCTACCAGAGCTGAAATTAGGAAACTTTCCCGCAAGACGGATCATACTCTTCGTCTGTAGGATTTCCTGTCTCATGTCCGTTGAGATCAAATACATAGACATACTAAGTTTCTATCTCATGAAAGATATCGAAAGCTACGGATGCGTACAAGTTTAAAAACAGTGATGGAAATGTTGAAATTCATGTTGAAGCAACACTTAAAATCACACAGTTTTTGCATAGCGGAAAAATAAGAACTTAGTAGATGCACACGAGATATAAAAATATACAACAAGTTCTTCAACTTGCTGCGAGCCAAGGCAAAATTCCACTATAGAATGGATTACGAAAAGACGCAACTATCAACGGTAGTAAAACAAGCCTAGAGAAGATTCTAACGACTCTTCAGTTCACAGAAAGTACTGCGACTCTTGTAAAGAAAATCACTAGACTAAAACAGTAAAATGACGAACGCTCTCTCGTTCTCTTGAAGCTCTCGTTCGCTCAAATATCTCGTATATTTCCCGTGTGTCTTCTTTGGTAAAAATGAATCTTCTATTTATATATTCGACTTAGTAACGACTCCATAACGTCCACTATTTTCACAACGTTTACTGCCTTGAATGTGTCGGTTGGTAGTTGCTTTGGATAGCTCCAATTGACTTATTCTTTCTTGTTCTCCAATTCTCCTATTTTTAGTAAGCGTATTTCCTAGTTTTGCTCCAGCTTTTTGTACTCGTTTTCCACTAGTTTTTGACTCATTCCAGCTCATAACTAAGTCCTGTACACCAGTAAATAAACTCATACAAACAGGTTAACCGGTTTTTGGGCATGAAAGATAAAATCGAAGGTTGACCAAGTCTGAGATAACTATGTTGACTCGAATGTGGTCTCAACATTGTCAACATTGACACAAATGATTAGGTTGATTACAAATGTTAGAAATTCAATTATAGGACGAGAATAATAAAACTTGTATTTTTCGCAAACTCCGCGAGTGTGCTTCAAGTATAACTAAATATTATTTACTTTTAATTTTGAGATTTATAATTTTTAATGTTTAAGATGAAATATAATTTTAAATATATAAAAAGAAAAATAATGTATAGGGGCATAAATACAATAAATAAAAAAACTAGAAGTGATATGGAAACCATTGAGTTAATTAAATACAAAAAAATGGGCTAAGTTACAAATAAATTGGCAGACCAAACGTGATAGTTTATAGCCAGCTTAAACCAATTATATAAGAGACCGTTTGGTTGGGATAATGGGTTTAGATGATATTAGTTTTAGTTGAGTTCAAATAATGACGGTATAAGTTATTTGATGTGTTTGGTTGATGGGTTTAAATAATTATTTCGGATGTGTTTGGTAGATAAATTTAGATGGTATTAGATTTAATTAGTTTCAAGTACAATTTTACTCTTTGAATTTAAAATATAAACGTCGTTAGGGTTTTTTCGTCAGCACCCACTTCGCACTCATCTGCGCAGGTCCCGTTCTCAAATTTTCGTTCACCTATGCATATCATGTTTAATTATCTTTGTTCACCGATTCGTTCTCAACTTTTTGTTCATTATTTGTAGATCGATTGCATATCAGTGCTTTATTTGCCTTTAACCTTACATAGTTGTTTATTAGTTTTTGTTTTTCATAATTACACGTATAATTAACGATGGCATGCTTCTGTCTTTCTTATCTAAAAATTATGACATCATGGACGGGGCAAAGAATAACACCAAACGCTCTCATGGCTTTTTGCAATTCTTTCTCCATATATATATATATATATATATATATATATATAATGTTATGGTGCTCACCTTGCGTGAGCACCTTCGTGAGCACCAACCACATCAACGCGCCAAATCAGCATATAATGTGATTTTTTATTGATCTATAACCTACACATGGGATTAGTGAACCCGTCGGGGGTTGATTTGGCACGTTGACGTAGCACAAAAAAATGCCACACAACAGTTGCCCACGAATGGTGCTCACCCAAGGTGAGCACCATAACATTTCTGTATATATATATATATATAGCTGCCAAATCAGCAGGTGCCCATATAAGATGCTCACATAAGGTGAGCACCATATCATTCCTATATATATATAGCAAACTGCAGCATAAAGAAATAATTGGCTAACAATCCAAGAACCATTATTGCAGCAACATCGTCATCTTTGGAGCCCATTTTGGAATCAAACACCTGCATGTTTGGCAATTTAAAAAAAAAAAGAGAATAACACATATCATCGTGCATCGTCAATTTTCTATGAAACTAGTCAAACATGAAATGCATCAGTGTACGAAAGGCATCAAATAGGTTTCATTCCAAAAGTGAACAAATCATAAACTTTGATAAAGAATTCAGACAACAGAGTTCCATTAAGCAGAAAAGTTGAAGAATTATAGGGTGCATCGCAAATCTGCCTCACGAAATCAGTTTCAAGTTCATTAGTTGCCGCGTACTCTGTTCGTTATGTTTTAGTTAGACTAGAGGTTATTTTAGTAATTTAACCCATAGTTGTAGAATGTATAAAAGGCGCTGATGTACAGAAACGATTTAGATTGGTTAATCAAAACAGAAAATTCATCATCTATCTCTCTCTCTTTCGCTTTCTCTTTTCGCGCGCGATTAGAATTCCGATCAAATCGAAATTCTTCATGGTATCAGAGCAGGTGATCAACGATAATCATCTGCAAGTGATCAACGAATTTGCAGGACATTGAATTGCCTCCAGGCGTCAAGAATTGGAAATTTCTTTTGCTGCAGAAATTGTTTCTGAATCATAAGTTCAGAAGTTCAAACCACTGCCGAAACCTCAATCAATACCGCAGAAATGGAGGAGGATTATCAATTGCATGGATCGGACAATCCAGGCATGATGATTGTATCAACTCCTCTCACTTCATCGAACTATCTGATTTGGAAGAGCTCGATGGTTGAAGCACTCGAAGCAAAGATGAAGATAGGCTTCATCAATGGAAAGTACCAAAAGCCTACTGCTGCTTCGCCGAATTACAGAAAATGGCGAAAGGTCAACATCATGGTGACTGGGTGGATAAAAACCTCGATTTCAAAGGATATAGTGAACAGTTTCATGTTCATTCATGATGCCAAAGACCTTTGGGATGAGATAGCCGAGAGATATGGCACATCCAACATATCTGCCATCTATGAGATCAAGAGGGAAATTTCGTTTCTGAGACAAGGGAACCTGAATGTTGTGGACTACTACAACAAGATCAGGAACCTGTGGGATCAGCTTGAGCAACTGAGGCCTACCATTGATGCTGATGAAGAAGTCAGGACCAAAATTGAAGAAAGAGAAATGGAAGATAAATCAATGCAATTCCTAATGGGGCTTAGTGATGTGTTTGATTTAGAAAGGAACCAGCTACTATTCTTGGATCGACTGCCACCTGTAAACAGAATTTATGCCGTGATAGCTAAAGCAGAGAAACATAGAGAGGTCTCAATGAACATGGCAGTCTCTGATGAAAATGCAGCAATGGTGGTAAAAGGCTTTGATCAAAGAAAGCAGATCAATCATAAGCTTGCAGGGAAACAGGACAAGAGTCAACTTTCTTGCAACTATTGCAAGAAAACTGGCCACACGAAGGAGGAGTGTTACAGGCTAATCAGAGCACCTGAATGCAGTCACTGCAAGAAAGTTGGTCATGTTAGGGAAGACTGCTACAGGCTGGTTGGATTTCCAGAAGGTTTTGTCTTCAACAAAACCAGTGGTCTGCAGAAAAGAGCCCGAGCAATTTCAAGGCCAACTCAGTGGAGGCAGAGCAGGCCACAGAGCATAAGCAGCATAAAGAAATGTATGCCCAGATGATGGAAATGATGAAGAAAGAGCTTGGAAAGATGATGCATGACAGAATGGGTGCTGGAGCAGGTTCAACTTCTGTCAATTTTGCACACCTCGAAGATTTTGCAGGTAGCTCCGTTCTCCCTAAGCTCAGTTCTGAGTATGATGAAATAGGTGACGACTCTTGGTTAGTAGATACGGGTGCCACAAGTCATATGTGCAAAAATCTCAGCCTTATACATTTCCCAAAACCAGTGAATTCTTTTGTACCAGTGTGCTTACCAGATGGGACAATCAAGCCTATCTCACATACTGGGAACATCACCCTCTCACCCAAAGTTACCCTCAACCAATGTCTTTACATCCCCAGCTTTCGTTATAACCTACTTTCAGTCAGAAAACTGACAAAAGACACCCATACATACTTCAAATTCTTTACTGATTTTTTGGTGTTGATTGAGTTGCAGAATAACAAGATTCTTGCAGCTGGGAAAACGCACAAAGGCCTATACATACTTGACAAATCATCCTTCACAGAAAAGGCAGTCTTGAGTGCACAACGAGTTTATGTTTCCAGTTTCCCTTCTCTTCAAAACAGTTCTCTGTCTGATTTTTCCAGTCATGCATTTGCTGTTATTTCTTTTAATAAATGGCATTGTAGACTTGGACATCCATCACCTCATGTTATGAAATACTTGCCTGATTGCTCCATAAATAAAGCCTTTACACCCAGCCACACTGTATGTGACATATGCCCCTTAGCCAAACAGCAAAATCACCCTTTCCCACAAGTCACATATACACATCTTGCTGTTTTGAGTTGCTTCATTTGGACATCTGGGATCCCTATAAGCAACCGTCTATCTCGGGATGTCACTACTTCTTGACCATTGTTGATGACCATAGCAGATTTACTTGGATATTCTTGATGAAATACAAGTCACAGACCACAAAAGTCTTCAAGAAATTTCTCATTTATGCTGAAAATCAGTATGAAGCTAAAGTCAAAACCATGCTTTCAGACAATGGTACAGAATTTGTCAGCAGTGCCTTCCAGAGATCTTATCAGACAGAGGGATACATCACCAGAAAACCTGTCCTTATACTCCGCAGCAGAACGGGGTGGCTGAAAGGAAGCACAAGCACATACTTCAGATTGCAAGATCTGCTCTTCCAGTCCAAGCTGCCCAAAATCTTCTGGGGGGAGGCTGTCCTTACTTCCATACATATTCTGAACAGGTTGCCCTCCAGAGTTCTTAGGTGGAAGAGTCCCTTCGAGATCCTGATGAAAAGAGCCCCAACCTACTCGCATCTCAGAACTTTTGGATGTCTATCATTTGCTGTCAATACTGATCCACACAAGGACAATTTGATCCTAGAGGATTGAGTGAAATTTTTGTTGGCTACCCAAGTGGACAAAAAGGCTACAAGGTTCTGCTGCCCTTCCTTAAACAGAATCATCATTTCAAGAGATGTTGAGTTTCATGAAGAAACTTTCCCTGCATTGGACACTGACAAATCAGACACAGTGCTGCCAGACCTACACATTGGAGATCCATTTGAAGACACTCAGGCAGAGCCTCTCACCATTCCAAGTGACCAGCAAGTAGTGACATCCCATCCTGAGCCTTCATCACCACCTACTAACATCACAGATTCATTTCATTTGCCTAACCCACAACCTGACATTCCTCTGACCAACCAGACAGTCTCCAAGCCAAATCACACAACCTCACAACCAAACATACGACATAGTTCCAGGCCTAAGCATCCACCAACCTGGATGAAGGATTTTATAAGTATTAACTCGTGCACTCAGGGCTGTCCACAGCCTACCCTAGCCATTTCCAAACATACACTTACACCTGCATATAGGACTTTTGTGGCTAACCTGTCTACTTTTCATGAGTCTGAATCTTATAACCATGCTAGGACTGATCAAAGGTGGATCGAAGCTATGAATCAAGAAATCCAGGCACTAGAAGACAATGACACTTGGGAACTGACTGAACTGCCCAAAGGAAAGAACTCATTGGGTGTAAGTGGGTCTACTGAGTGAAATGTAATGCAGATGGCTCCCTAAACAGGTACAAAGCACGGCTCGTGGCTAAGGGATTCACACAAACTGAGGGGGAGGACTACACTGAAGTATTTTCCCCTGCGGCGAAGATAGTAACAGTCCGTGTGATTTTTGCTCTTGCAGCCACTAAGGGATGGGTTTTACATCAGCTTGATGTGAATAATGCCTTCCTTCATGGGCATCTCGATGAGGATGTATACATGAGACCACCTCCCGGCTACTTGATGGATGACACTTCGAAGGTTTGCAAGTTGAAGAAGTCCCTTTACGGCCTCAAACAGGCATCCAGGCAATGGAATCTGGAATTCAGTACCAAACTGATGAATTTTGGATTTGTGCAGTCATCCCGTGATCACTGTCTGTTCACCCTTACATCTGCACATACTCAGGTCTTTCTATTAGTTTATGTTGATGATGTGTTGCTGACTGGTAATGATCTGAGCAAGCTGCATGAAGTAAAAGATTACCTCGACCAAGCCTTCACAATCAAGGCCCTGGGGCCGGCAAGGTTCTTTCTGGGTATGGAAATTGTCCCATCAGATGATGGAATCCATGTCAGCCAGCGCAAATACATAGTAGATATCCTCATAGACACTCACATGCTAGATAGTGCTCCTGTTTCTACACCTCTTCCAGGTGGTCATGTCTTTGCTGTTTCAGAATCAGATTCCACGTTGCCCATGAAGGATCCTCTGCCATACAGACGCCTGATTGGACGATTGCTTTATCTGAACTTCACCAGACCTGATATCACTTATGCAATTCAGCAGCTCAGCCAATTTGTTCATGCACCTCGTGACTCACACTAGCAGACTGCTCAGCATGTCTTACGGTACTTGAACCACACCAGCTCAGCTGGACTGTTTTTCTCAAAGGATTCAGACCTGGTACTTCGTGCTTACAGCGACGCTGACTGGGGCGCATGTCGATCTTCTCGGCACTCTCTCACAGGATATTGTATCTTTCTTGGAAACAGCTTGATTTCCTGGAAAACCAAGAAGCAATCTACAATCTCATGCTCCACCGCAGAATCTGAATACCGCTCTATGGCCTCCACAGTTCGGGAACTTCAGTGGCTATCTTACATCCTGTCCAATTTACAGCTCAAAGTATCTCTGCCCATCTCTTTATACTGCGACAACAAAGCAGCTATTCACATCACTTCTAACCCTGTGTTTCACGAACGCACCAAGCATATCGAAATTGACTGCCATGTAGTCCGGGATCAGTTTAAAGCAGGCTTCGTTCTACCCACACATGTACCTTCCGCTGTGAACTTAGCTGATTTGTTTACCAAGTCCTTACAACCTCAAGGCTTTCTTTCCATTCTGTCCAAGATTAGTTTTTGGGTTCCCCATGCTCATCTTGAGGAAAAGATTGTCGGTTCAAGTGCAAGAAGTGCCAAAACGCCAATCTTTCTCAAAGAGAGTGTTGGTATCAACAAAAACTGGAGAAAAAGAAGCAAATTTCAGCGAAGACGCAGGAGAGCAATTATTTTCTTGCATGACGGATTAACATCAATCATCATATACGTGGTATTTGGACAGCGGCTGTAGCAGCCATATGAACGGAGAACGAAGAAAGAAGTTGTTCGTTGAGCTTGATCAAAATTTTTCGTAGGAAGTTAAACTCGGCGATGGTAAGCTACACAAGGCTGAAGGAAAGGGAACCATTGCAGTCCAAACTAAAGAAGGTAACAAAAAGTTCATTCAAGGAGTTCTTTACGTGCCAAATCTTACGAGAATCTACTTAGTGTTGGACAATTATTGGAGAAGGGATATTCGGTATTTTTTTACGATGGAAAATGCAGAATTATTGATAAGAAAAGCAATATACCATTGCTTATGTTCCTATGAGTCCAAACAAGGTGTTCCCGATGATCATCCCTCTTCAAGAGAAAGTGGCGTTCAAGGGAGATAATTTAGAACAATCTCAACTTTGGTATTTGAGATACGGACATCTCAACGGCAAGGGGCTAAAGCTGCTCAAGCAAAAAAACATGGTGGATAGGTCTACCAAATATTGATCAACAAACAAAAATTTGTGAAGGTTGCGTATATGGCAAAATGCATCGACTTCCGTTCCAAAAAACTTCTTGGCGAGCGAAGGAACCGCTGGAACTTGTTCATGCGGATATCTGGGGACCAACGAGAACTCCTTCTCTCGGTAACAAAAAATACTTCATTCTATTTGTTGATGGTTTTACAAGGATGATGTGGGTTTATTTTCTAAATAAAAAATCCGAAGCGTTTGCTACTTTTCTGAAGTTTAAGGCTCTTGTCGAAAAACAGAGTCATTATAAAATTTAGACACTCATAACGGATCGAGGAGGAGAATTTATATTAATTCCTTCATGGAATATTGTAAAGAAAATGGTATTTAGAGGCAACTCACGGTTTGAAGAAGTCCTCAACTGAACGGAGTCGCCGAACGAAAAAATCGCACAATCGCAGAAATGTCGAGGAGCATGATTATCGGCAAAGGATTACCAAATTTCTGGCCGAGGCTGTTCATACTTCTATTTATATTTTGAACAGGTGTCCGACAAAAGCTGTACGGAATAAAACACCATTTGAAGCTTGGCACAAGAGGAAACCCGTTGTTGATCACTTGAAGATTTTTGGAAGCATTGCCTATTCACATATCTCAACACGAAATCGAGACAAGCTCGACACAAAAGGTGAAAAACTCATATTTATTGGCTATAGCGATGAGTCCAAAGGCTATCGTCTTTATAATCCTCTAAATTGCAGGCTCGTTATTACGAGAGATGTAATATTTGATGAAATAGCTCAATGGAGCTGGGGAGAAAATAGGAATTTTCTCCAAATGAATTTTTTGAACCAACCAATGGCGAAGCAGAAGATGTAGTAGCAACTCCACCTCAAAGTCCCGGACCTTCTTATCAAATTCCGGAGGAGAAAACTCAGATTCGCCGGTAAGAAAAACTCGCTCTTTAAGAAATATTTATGAAACTTGCGAAGTTGCTTTCTCCACAGTTGAGCCAAATAGCTTTGAAGTTGCTGCAAAACAAGACGTGTGGATAAAGGCTATGGAAGAAGAAATCGTAACGATCGAAAAGAACAAAACTTGGGAATTGGTGGACCTACCGGAGCATAAAGAAGTAATTGGTCTCAAATGGATTTTCAAAACGAAACTGCTCGAAGATGGAAGCATACAGAAACATAAGGCTCGACTCGTTGCAAAGGGATTCGCTCAACAACCAGGAGTGGACTTCAACGAGACTTTTGCGCCTGTTGTCGAATGGAGACTATTCGACTAGTACTTGCTCTTGCGGCACAACTAGAACTACAAGTATTTCAACTTGATGTCAAAATCAGCCTTCCTAAATGGTGAGCTTGACGAGGAAATCTACGTGCAACAACCTCAAGGATTCGAAATACAAGGAAAAGAAGATAAAGTATATCGACTCAAAAAGCGCTATACGGATTGAAGCAAGCTCCGCGAGCATGGAACAAAAAAATTGACGGATATTTTCAAAAGAATGGATTTTCTCAAAGTCCAAACGATCATTCTCTATATGTGAAGAAAAATGGTGAGGATTTTATGATATTATGCATATATGTTGATGATCTTATCTATTTAGGAACCAAAGAATCTGAGGTCGAAGTTTTTAAAAGAAATATGATGAACGAGTTCGAGATGACAGATTTAGGAGCGATGAAGTACTTTCTCGGAATTCAGGTAAAACAATCTAAAGGTGAAATATTCATTACTCAAGAGAAATATACAGAAGATCTTTTGAAAAAAATTCGTATGGAAAACTGCAAGCCTGTTTCTACTCCTATGTCTGTCAACGATAAAGTTTGAATTCTGATGGAGCTGCGAAAGTTGATGGTAAATTTCGAAGTCTCGTTGGCTCTCTGATCTATCTCACAAACACAAGGCCAGACATTGTGTATGCCGTTAGTTTGATCTCCAGATTCATGAACGAGCCAAGTCAAATTCATTTTTCAGCGGCTAAAAGAGTTCTTTGTTATCTTCAAGGAAGCGAAAATCAGGGCATCAGGTATGTAAAAGAGAGTAAAAATAATCTGATCGGATTTACTGACAGTGATATGGCAGGTTCTTTAGATGATCGAAAGAGTACTTCGGGATACATATTTTCCATGGGCACTAATATAATTACCTGGAGTTCGAAAAAGCAAAAGACGGTCGCACTCTCTACAGCGGAAGCTGAATATATCGCCGCCACCGATGCTACTTGCGAGGCGATATGGTTACGTAGACTTCTAGCAGATTTACAGCAAGTTCAAGAACAACCTACAATAATTTATTGTGACAATTCGTCGACCATTGCTATGACTAAAAATCCGGTGTTCCATTCAAGGGCAAAACATATTGAGTTGAGACATCATTTCGTCAGAGATATGGTGAGCAAAGGAGAGATCATTTTGGAGTTCGTCAGCACAAATTATCAAGCTGCAGACTTTCTTACAAAAGCTATTTCTACGGAGAAATTTCAGAAGATCAATGATGAGCTGAAGATTGCAAATTAAGTGGGAGTGTTGAAAGTCCTAATTTGCAACTACTAATGCATGTGAACAAGACCACGATTAGACAAGCCAACAAACATTATCTAGACAAGACATGATCTTGACAAAGAAAGCCAAAAAGAAAAGCAACATCCATGTTTGTCAATTATGTGTAGCTAGCTTGTCTACTTAGCATCTACATAAATGTATGCATCTTGTTCAATATTATGTAGTAAGAAAAGCAATATCAACTAAGAAAGTGCCGTAGCACTACTTCTCTTTTTTATCCCCAACGGGAGTACCTTATAGAAATGTTAAGGCTTTTGTTTTTGTTTACTTTTACAATGAAAGCTTGTTATCTTATGCATCAAATACAATTATATTGGCTAAGCAGTAATAAAAGGTACAGCTGGTGAAACTGACAAAACATTATAGCAAAGCTGATCATAAGAGCGAATTACAACTAACAAGCAGACTTAAATTTAAACTTCTACTCCAATTCCAATTTTTAAAATTCCACAACGGTGGTGGTTAGTAAATGCGAATGTCGTAGACTGCACATCGGCCAATGATGATGAGTGCAAATTCGAGAATAAACATGTTCTACCTCTTTTAGTCAAAGTCTCGAACCGAAACCCTAAATTCAATATTAGACGAAGTTTTCTCCAACTAAGAATGAAAAAACTCTTCAACAATTGATACTAAAGTCTCTAATAATAGATCACACCCCATGTAGGGGAAGAAGACCACATCGAGGGGTAGAAAAACTTCCATTTTGGAGACGCTAACTACCAATATTGGGAGATAAAAAAAAGCGGGAAAAAGAAAAACACAAACAAAACAAAATTTTGTTCTTTTCGTTCGATCATCATCAAGATTAGTTCTTTTTTCCAAATCTACGCACGCACCACAAGCTTCATCTTGTTAAGAGTCTTTTGGTGGCTTAGTTCATAGTTCATAACACTAAACGCACAGAATAGGGTAAAAACCGAAGGGTTGAGTTTCTCAATCCCCTTAACAACAATGTCATTATGCATCATATAGAACTCAACTTTCAACACCGCGCATAACATGGAAGGTGTCTACACAGCGCACACACATGCAAAATTTACCAACTTTGATTGCAGGTACTGACGCTTATATAAACTTCGAATACAAACACAATGATTCTCTACTTGATCAAACTAAGTAAAATAAAGCGAACAATTTTACTCAATCCCCAAGCAACCTAACGAAGATATAGGCATTTGTTGGTGTTGAGTGACCACTCTTCCTAAAAGGTTAATCCTGAAGGGAGTGCGTCACTTTTTAATTTTATATGATTTATTTCCAACACGCCCCCTCACGTCTAAGCTGATTTCTCTATATCTAGCCTTAGACGTGTAACTCATAAATGGGTGGTCGTGAGGTTTCGTACCCAGGACCTGCGGATCCGTAAGCTCTGATACCATGTTGAGTGACCACTCTTCCTCTGCCATTGCCCGGTCGGTTGGGTCGAAGGTGAGGGTAGAGGAACCAACACTCACTCCGTTCATGTCCCTCCTTCTTGCAATTATCGCACTTTGCTGCTTTTTTCGCCTCGCTTTGAAAATTAGGGTTCGGATTATTTGAGATTAAGGGCATGATACTCTGTCGCCGGGCGGTTGATGGGGTTCATGGCATTTCGCCGTGACTACTCCTGTCCCAAGGTGGCTACGATGGTGTCTAACGATGGGAGCGTTGAGGCGAGGCGAGTAGAACCTGGCTTCGTGCTTGTTCGAAACTGGGGTCGAGATTGGCTAGGAATTGAAAGGTACGCTCTTGTTCCTTGAGTTCGGTTAGCTTAACAGCGTCTGTGGTCATCGGTATGTATACGTCGAGTTCATCCCATTTTGCTTTCATAGCAGCGTAGTACTCAGTGAGAGAGCAATTTCCTTGTCTCATCTGGGTAATTTCCTGTTTCAATTGGAAAATGTAGGCTAGATTATTTTACTTACCAAATGTTCGTTGAATTGCCTCCCACATTTCTTTAGCTGTGTTTTCATAAACGAATAGCTCGCTTATTGCAGGCTCCATTGAATTTAAGAGGTAGGAGATAACAAGGGCATCGTCGACTTCCCACTCATCGGAATCGGATGCTGCCTTCGGATCCTTGTCTGTGACTTTGTCGCTATTGGCCGCTGGCGTTGGCATCGGCGTGTTGCCTGTGACATGCCCGAATTTGCCCTTCGCCTTCAAAGAAAAGGTCACTGCTCGGGTCCAAGGGTGATAGTTTTTGCCATTCAACAATGACGTTGTGAGACGATAGGTTGGTCTGGGTTTCTGTGTTTCTCGGCCATAATAGGCTTTAGATATTCTGAGCGTGATTATATCAACTGCTCTGATACCATGATGAAATTCTTATATGAATGAATTGTAACTTGTTTCTATTGCATACTGTTTAGGTACAGGATTGGCCTATTATATAGGCTATGAACGGATATGAACTAGTTACAGAATTAGCATTATAGCCGTTATCCCTAATTTCAGCTAAGTCCATATCTTCTTCTTGATTTTGGCTCATTTCATTCTGTAATTGATGCTCACTTGATCTTGTTGCCATATATAGGTTCGATCCTGATTTGGTAGGCATTGATTTCTGCCTTATCTTGTCAATGGCTGAGATTTGGTCCCGATCAATGATGAACTTCCCTAATCTGAGATCAACTGATTTAGCACTTTGATTTCTTTCCTCTTTAACGTCTTCAACACTCCCCCTCAAGTTGGACTCGAATAAATTGATGAGGCCCAACTTGCTAGAAATATTCTCGAAGCTAGGGTAATCAAGTGCTTTAGTGAATATGTCTGCCAATTGCCTTTCGCTCCTGACAAATGGAGTTTCTATTGTCCCTTCCTGAACCTTCTGTCTGATGAAGTGACAATCAACTTCGATGTGTTTTGTTCGCTCGTGGAAGACTGGATTCATGGCAATGTGTCATGCAGCCTGGTTATCACAGAATAGTTGCATCGGTCTTTTATGGTTGATATGCAAGTCTGTTAATATTTGTTTGATCCAAACTAGCTCGCACTATGCTGATGCCATGGCTCGATACTCTGCTTCAGCACTTGATTTGGCTACTATACCCTGTTTTTTGCTTCTCCAGGTAACGATGTTCCCTCCTACGAACATGCAGTAGCCGGTTGTCGATCTGCGGTCAAAGCTGCCTGCCCAGTCTGCATCAGCATATCCCGATATTTCTAATGAAAAATTCTTCTTCATCCAGATCCCTCGGCCTGGTGTTCTCTTCAAGTATCTTAGGATTCGATCGATTGCTTCCAAATGTGTTGACCTAGGAGCCTGCATGAATTGACTGACAACACTAACAGCATATGATATGTCAGGCCGAGTGACAGTGAGGTATATAAGTTTCCCAACCAGACGCTGGAATCCTTTCATATCTTTTTCTGGTTGCCCGTCTTCGTGATTAAGTTTTTTGTTAATATCCATAGGTGTCATTGATGGTTTTGATGCAAGTTTTCCAGTTTCTTTGAGAAGATCTAGTGTATATTTTCTTTGAGAAAGGAATAGTCCCTTTTTGGAATGCGCTATTTCTATCCCTAAAAAATATTTGAGTGGTCCTAAATCTTTAATATCAAATTGTTGTTTAAGATAATTTTTCACCCTTTTAATTTCTTCATAATTATTTCCTGTAATTATAATGTCGTCTACATATACTAGAATTATGGTTATGTTTTGATTTTGTCTTTTAATAAATAAGGATGAATCTGCCGTACTTTTGCAGAAATTGTATTTAGTTAGTGCATGACTTAATTTTGCGTACCAAGCCCTCGGTGACTGTTTAAGTCCGTAAATGGACTTGTTTAACTTGCATACTAGTTTTGGATTAGTTTCGAGTTCGTGACCTGGTGGTAACTCTCATAAATGGGTGGTCGTGAGGATTCGTACCCAGGACCTGCTGGTCTCTAATCTCTGATACCATGTTGAGTGACCACTCTTCCTAAAAGGTTAACCCTGAAGGGAGTGCGTCACTTTTTAGTTTTATATGATTTATTTCCAACAGTTGGCACAACGGAAGAGAAAGAGCTGCTGCTCTTTTACTTTTATTGATGATAATATTTCTCTTGATCATACAAGAGTACACATACGTTAACTTATAATAAGCTAATATAACTCAAACTCTCAAACTTACTGAGATATATACTTCTTAAGAAAACTATATATAGAGTTGACCAAGTAGTTTGACCATTTGGAGCCTGACTCTTAGTTTACAAATTAATTTCAACACTTTTGCCCAATAGACATATGATCAACAAGTACGACAATTCAGTGAGACGCCAATTCAAATAGCTGGTTATGAGCGTTGGTTCGTTGACAAAAACAAAAACTTTAGCATCAAAATGAAAAACATCATTAATGTTGAGAGTTCACTTCTTTTTTCATAACGTTAATTTTCGTTGAGGTTATTGTAAATTTTCTATCATTACGGTAAATTTATTTAAAAATTATAGATATTGCTGACAAAAAAAATGTTTAAAATATTGAAAAAGGATACTGTTGAAATAACATAAAAGCAATAAAAGATTCAGTGAAAAAAATAACGAATATCAAAGATAGGGTTTTGCGAGGAGGCGAAGAGGGTTCTTCTTGTAGGTGGTAATCCCGGGCAATCCCTCCAAGTCGACGTCGTCGGGAGTCATTCCGTGGGGAAGTTCCCAGTTGAAAGTGTACAAAAGATTTGCCAAAGCCAACTCAACATTGGCAGCCCCCAACGGCATGCCGGGACACTGCCTTCTCCCCGAGCCAAAGGGTATGAACTCAAAGTCGTGTCCTTTAAAGTCAATGTTCTTCTCCAAGAATCTCTCTGGGATGAACTCGTTTGGCTTCTCCCAGCAGTCGGGATCTCTAGCTATGGCCCATATGTTGACGTAGACCATCGTCTTGGGCTCGATCTCATAGCCATCTATGGTGCACTTCTTCATCGTTTCTCTGGGCACGGAGAGTGGCGCGGGCGCGAAGAATCTGAAAGTTTCTTTGACAACTGCCTTGAAATAGGGAAGGTGTTCGAGGTCTTCTTCCTCTACTTTTCCCTTATTCTTTCCTAATATGAAGCTACGAATTTCTTCCTGAACTTTGCTCATCGCCTTGGGATGCTTCACCAGGGCGGTCATGGCCCACGTTAGAGTGGCCGAACTCGTGTCAGCTCCAGCCGCAAACATGTTCTGAATGCACCGAAGAATCATTATATATATTAATATAGAGAGAGGTAATTAACATGGCTTGATTATATTTAGCATAAAATAAAGGAAATAAACCCTAACTAATTACGTACGTACCATGATGACCCCCTTGACATTGTCCCAGTCGAACTTGACGTCGCTTTTCTCCCTCAACTGAATCAATAGATCGACCATGTCTCCGTTCATGGACTCGGGCCTGTTTGGCTTGAGATGTTCGTCGATGAGCTCTTGATAGAACGAATCCAAGCCCTTGAAGGCCTTCTCAAGCTTATCATACTTGCCCATGAGCCTATCGATCCAAGCAAGCTTGGGAAGAAATCAGCAGCAAAGATGGTGACCGACATGGCCTGAAGGCCGTGAAGAAGGCTGTCGAACTGCCTCTTTCCCGAGGAAGTCTCGTCGTACCTCTTTCCAAAGGCAATTCGACATATTACGCTGCTCGAATAAGCCAAGGCGAGCTCGTTTATTACGACTGGCTCTCCTTTAGATTGAGACACCTCTTCGACTATTCTAGAAACTTCCTCAGACCTTATGGGAAGGAAGGAGTCCATCTGCTTGCGTGTAAAAAGCTGGACAACGACCATCTTCCTCATGTCTCTCCAGTAATCACTGTAAGGAGACGTGGCGATGTCGAGATTGTTGTAAGAGAGCTTTGCAAAGGTAGTTGTCATGGGACGGCTAGAGAAGGTGAGGTCGTTGTCTTTCAACGCCTCCTTTGCAACCTTAGCAGATGAGATTACTACGACGGGCTTGTTCACGAGCTTCATGGACATCAAAGGACCGTATTTGTCCGAAAGCTCTTTCAAGCACATGTGGAGCCTCGAGTTGTCGAACTGATGGAGGTTTCCGATGAAAGGAAGGGTGGGTGGGCCCGGCGGGCGACGGGCAACACTCGTGTTCCGCCGATATCTTTTGAGGAGAACAATATTATGGGGGAGGGATAACAAAATGTAAAAGATGAGTAATGCCATTTTTTTTTAAATGAAGAAACCGATTGATGTCTGTGTTTTTTGATGTGTAAGAGCTAACGATGCTTTGAGTGACTTTTGATGTTGGGAACCTATTTATAGATTAGCAATCTGAGAAATCGCTTCAGCCTTTCGCTGACCCAATATAATTGTTTCCGTGTTTTTCAGCTTACTCTTTTGAATGACACGACATGACAGGGATTATAATTTCAAAAGTCATGGTCAATAAAATGTATTCAAAGTTGTTTGTATATACAATTTACTATTATGCTTCGTCAAACCATGGTCGTTATTCAAATCGAGGGTATTATTATTAAATAAGCACATATGCCGAAATCATACAAATTTTCTGTAACGTGATTACGTATGCTAGTGATTAGTTAATTGCAACACTACACTCAAATGCGTGTAAATAATATATAGATGTACGTAAAATAATAATTAACTATAAGTAGGGAGTAAAATTGAGAATATACAACAATATGTGGTTTTTTTTCAATTTTAAATATTATTTTTTAATTAATCTAAATTATCGGACCAAAATTAGCCAGTTTATACTAAACCTTTGGGCTCGTTTGGTTCATAGGTTTATATTTAGGAGGGTTTAAATTAGTAAGGTTTATATAAAACAGATTAATGGGTATAAAATAAAATGCATGTTTGGTTAGTAGGTTTAAATAAACACATGTGAGGAGTGTGCTTATTTAAACCGCTGGCATGGGTTTAAAGTAGGATTATATAAACACATGGATTATATATACCTATGAACCAAACAATTGAATATGTGCTAAACCCACCTTTAAAATAACAAAACCCCTGAACCAAACAATCCAAGGCTTAATAAAAGGGTGTTGATATTTAACCCTCCATTCAGAGGTTTCTCTTCCTACCAGAGCTGAAATTAGGAAACTTTCCCGCAAGACGGATCATACTCTTCGTCTGTAGGATTTCCTGTCTCATGTCCGTTGAGATCAAATACATAGACATACTAAGTTTCTATCTCATGAAAGATATCGAAAGCTACGGATGCGTACTAAGTTTAAAAACAGTGATGGAAATGTTGAAATTCATGTTGAAGCAACACTTAAAATCACACAGTTTTTGCATAGCGGAAAAATAAGAACTTAGTAGACGCACACGAGATATAAAAATATACAACAAGTTCTTCAACTTGCTGCGAGCCAAGGCAAAATTCCACTATAGAATGGATTACGAAAAGACGCAACTATCAACGGTAGTAAAACAAGCCTAGAGAAGATTCTAACGACTCTTCAGTTCACAGAAAGTACTGCGACTCTTGTAAAGAAAATCACTAGACTAAAACAGTAAAATGACGAACGCTCTCTCGTTCTCTTGAAGCTCTCGTTCGCTCAAATATCTCGTATATTTCCCGTGTGTCTTCTTTGGTAAAAATGAAATCTTCTATTTATATATTCGACTTAGTAAGGACTCCATAACGTCCACTATTTTCACAACGTTTACTGCCTTGAATGTGTCGGTTGGTAGTTGCTTTGGATAGCTCCAATTGACTTATTCTTTCTTGTTCTCCAATTCTCCTATTTTTAGTAAGCGTATTTCCTAGTTTTGCTCCAGCTTTTTGTACTCGTTTTCCACTAGTTTTTGACTCATTCCAGCTCATAACTAAGTCCTGTACACCAGTAAATAAACTCATACAAACAGGTTAACCGGTTTTTGGGCATGAAAGATAAAATCGAAGGTTGACCAAGTCTGAGATAACTATGTTGACTCGAATGTGGTCTCAACATTGTCAACATTGACACAAATGATTAGGTTGATTACAAATGTTAGAAATTCAATTATAGGACGAGAATAATAAAACTTGTATTTTTCGCAAACTCCGCGAGTGTGCTTCAAGTATAACTAAATATTATCATTACTTTTAATTTTGAGATTTATAATTTTTAATGTTTAAGATGAAATATAATTTTAAATATATAAAAAGAAAAATAATGTATAGGGGCATAAATACAATAAATAAAAAAACTAGAAGTGATATGGAAACCATTGAGTTAATTAAATACAAAAAAATGGGCTAAGTTACAAATAAATTGGCAGACCAAAGGTGATAGTTTATAGCCAGCTTAAACCAATTATATAAGAGACCGTTTGGTTGGGATAATGGGTTTAGATGATATTAGTTTTAGTTGAGTTCAAATAATGACGGTATAAGTTATTTGATGTGTTTGGTTGATGGGTTTAAATAATTATTTCGGATGTGTTTGGTAGATAAATTTAGATGGTATTAGATTTAATTAGTTTCAAGTACAATTTTACTCTTTGAATTTAAAATATAAACGTCGTTAGGGTTTTTTCGTCAGCACCCACTTCGCACTCATCTGCGCAGGTCCGTTCTCAAATTTTCGTTCACCTATGCATATCATGTTTAATTATCTTTGTTCACCGATTCGTTCTCAACTTTTTGTTCATTATTTGTAGATCGATTGCATATCAGTGCTTTATTTGCCTTTAACCTTACATAGTTGTTTATTAGTTTTTGTTTTTCATAATTACACGTATAATTAACGATGGCATGCTTCTGTCTTTCTTATCTAAAAATTATGACATCATGGACGGGGCAAAGAATAACACCAAACGCTCATGGCTTTTTGCAATTCTTTCTCCATATATATATATATATATATATATATAGATATATATGTTATGGTGCTCACCTTGCGTGAGCACCTTCGTGAGCACCAACCACATCAACGCGCCAAATCAGCATATAATGTGATTTTTTATTGATCTATAACCTACACATGGGATTAGTGAACCCGTCGGGGGTTGATTTGGCACGTTGACGTAGCAAAAAAAATGCCACACAACAGTTGCCCACGAATGGTGCTCACCCAAGGTGAGCACCATAACATTTCTGTATATATATATATATATAGCTGCCAAATCAGCAGGTGCCCATATAAGATGCTCACATAAGGTGAGCACCATATCATTCCTATATATATATAGCAAACTGCAGCATAAAGAAATAATTGGCTAACAATCCAAGAACCATTATTGCAGCAACATCGTCATCTTTGGAGCCCATTTTGGAATCAAACACCTGCATGTTTGGCAATTTAAAAAAAAAAAAGAGAATAACACATATCATCGTGCATCGTCAATTTTCTATGAAACTAGTCAAACATGAAATGCATCAGTGTACGAAAGGCATCAAATAGGTTTCATTCCAAAAGTGAACAAATCATAAACTTTGATAAAGAATTCAGACAACAGAGTTCCATTAAGCAGAAAAGTTGAAGAATTATAGGGTGCATCGCAAATCTGCCTCACGAAATCAGTTTCAAGTTCATTAGTTGCCGCGTACTCTGTTCGTTATGTTTTAGTTAGACTAGAGGTTATTTTAGTAATTTAACCCATAGTTGTAGAATGTATAAAAGGCGCTGATGTACAGAAACGATTTAGATTGGTTAATCAAAACAGAAAATTCATCATCTATCTCTCTCTCTTTCGCTTTCTCTTTTCGCGCGCGATTAGAATTCCGATCAAATCGAAATTCTTCATGGTATCAGAGCAGGTGATCAACGATAATCATCTGCAAGTGATCAACGAATTTGCAGGACATTGAATTGCCTCCAGGCGTCAAGAATTGGAAATTTCTTTTGCTGCAGAAATTGTTTCTGAATCATAAGTTCAGAAGTTCAAACCACTGCCGAAACCTCAATCAATACCGCAGAAATGGAGGAGGATTATCAATTGCATGGATCGGACAATCCAGGCATGATGATTGTATCAACTCCTCTCACTTCATCGAACTATCTGATTTGGAAGAGCTCGATGGTTGAAGCACTCGAAGCAAAGATGAAGATAGGCTTCATCAATGGAAAGTACCAAAAGCCTACTGCTGCTTCGCCGAATTACAGAAAATGGCGAAAGGTCAACATCATGGTGACTGGGTGGATAAAAACCTCGATTTCAAAGGATATAGTGAACAGTTTCATGTTCATTCATGATGCCAAAGACCTTTGGGATGAGATAGCCGAGAGATATGGCACATCCAACATATCTGCCATCTATGAGATCAAGAGGGAAATTTCGTTTCTGAGACAAGGGAACCTGAATGTTGTGGACTACTACAACAAGATCAGGAACCTGTGGGATCAGCTTGAGCAACTGAGGCCTACCATTGATGCTGATGAAGAAGTCAGGACCAAAATTGAAGAAAGAGAAATGGAAGATAAATCAATGCAATTCCTAATGGGGCTTAGTGATGTGTTTGATTTAGAAAGGAACCAGCTACTATTCTTGGATCGACTGCCACCTGTAAACAGAATTTATGCCGTGATAGCTAAAGCAGAGAAACATAGAGAGGTCTCAATGAACATGGCAGTCTCTGATGAAAATGCAGCAATGGTGGTAAAAGGCTTTGATCAAAGAAAGCAGATCAATCATAAGCTTGCAGGGAAACAGGACAAGAGTCAACTTTCTTGCAACTATTGCAAGAAACCTGGCCACACGAAGGAGGAGTGTTACAGGCTAATCAGAGCACCTGAATGCAGTCACTGCAAGAAAGTTGGTCATGTTAGGGAAGACTGCTACAGGCTGGTTGGATTTCCAGAAGGTTTTGTCTTCAACAAAACCAGTGGTCTGCAGAAAGGAGCCCGAGCAATTTCAAGGCCAACTCAGTGGAGGCAGAGCAGGCCACAGAGCATAAGCAGCATAAAGAAATGTATGCCCAGATGATGGAAATGATGAAGAAAAGAGCTTGGAAAGATGATGCATGACAGAATGGGTGCTGGAGCAGGTTCAACTTCTGTCAATTTTGCACACCTCGAAGATTTTGCAGGTAGCTCCGTTCTCCCTAAGCTCAGTTCTGAGTATGATGAAATAGGTGACGACTCTTGGTTAGTAGATACGGGTGCCACAAGTCATATGTGCAAAAATCTCAGCCTTATACATTTCCCAAAACCAGTGAATTCTTTTGTACCCAGTGTGCTTACCAGATGGGACAATCAAGCCTATCTCACATACTGGGAACATCACCCTCTCACCCAAAGTTACCCTCAACCAATGTCTTTACATCCCCAGCTTTCGTTATAACCTACTTTCAGTCAGAAAACTGACAAAAGACACCCATACATACTTCAAATTCTTTACTGATTTTTTGGTGTTGATTGAGTTGCAGAATAACAAGATTCTTGCAGCTGGGAAAACACACAAAGGCCTATACATACTTGACAAATCATCCTTCACAGAAAAGGCAGTCTTGAGTGCACAACGAGTTTATGTTTCCAGTTTCCCTTCTCTTCAAAACAGTTCTCTGTCTGATTTTTCCAGTCATGCATTTGCTGTTATTTCTTTTAATAAATGGCATTGTAGACTTGGACATCCATCACCTCATGTTATGAAATACTTGCCTGATTGCTCCATAAATAAAGCCTTTACACCCAGCCACACTGTATGTGACATATGCCCCTTAGCCAAACAGCAAAATCACCCTTTCCCACAAGTCACATATACACATCTTGCTGTTTTGAGTTGCTTCATTTGGACATCTGGGATCCCTATAAGCAACCGTCTATTTCGGGATGTCACTACTTCTTGACCATTGTTGATGACCATAGCAGATTTACTTGGATATTCTTGATGAAATACAAGTCACAGACCACAAAAGTCTTCAAGAAATTTCTCATTTATGCTGAAAATCAGTATGAAGCTAAAGTCAAAACCATGCGTTCAGACAATGGTACAGAATTTGTCAGCTGTGCCTTCCAAGAGATCTTATCAGACAGAGGGATACATCACCAGAAAACCTGTCCTTATACTCCGCAGCAGAACGGGGTGGCTGAAAGGAAGCACAAGCACATACTTCAGATTGCAACTGCTCTTCCAGTCCAAGCTGCCCAAAATCTTCTGGGGGGAGGCTGTCCTTACTTCCATACATATTCTGAACAGGTTACCCTCCAGAGTTCTTAGGTGGAAGAGTCCCTTCGAGATCCTGATGAAAAGAGCCCCAACCTACTCGCATCTCAGAACTTTTGGATGTCTATCATTTGCTGTCAATACTGATCCACACAAGGACAAGTTTGATCCTAGAGGATTGAGTGAAATTTTTGTTGGCTACCCAAGTGGACAAAAAGGCTACAAGGTGTTCTGCCCTTCCTTAAACAGAATCATCATTTCAAGAGATGTTGAGTTTCATGAAGAAACTTTCCCTGCATTGGACACTGACAAATCAGACACAGTGCTGCCAGACCTACACATTGGAGATCCATTTGAAGACACTCAGGCAGAGCCTCTCACCATTCCAAGTGACCAGCAAGTAGTGACATCCCATCCTGAGCCTTCATCACCACCTACTAACATCACAGATTCATTTCATTTGCCTAACCCACAACCTGACATTCCTCTGACCAACCAGACAGTCTCCAAGCCAAATCACACAACCTCACAACCAAACATACGACATAGTTCCAGGCCTAAGCATCCACCAACCTGGATGAAGGATTTTATAAGTATTAACTCGTGCACTCAGGGCTGTCCACAGCCTACCCTAGCCATTTCCAAACATACACTTACACCTGCATATAGGACTTTTGTGGCTAACCTGTCTACTTTTCATGAGTCTGAATCTTATAACCATGCTAGGACTGATCAAAGGTGGATCGAAGCTATGAATCAAGAAATCCAGGCACTAGAAGACAATGACACTTGGGAACTGACTGAACTGCCCAAAGGAAAGAAACTCATTGGGTGTAAGTGGGTCTACTGAGTGAAATGTAATGCAGATGGCTCCCTAAACAGGTACAAAGCACGGCTCGTGGCTAAGGGATTCACACAAACTGAGGGGGAGGACTACACTGAAGTATTTTCCCCTGCGGCGAAGATAGTAACAGTCCGTGTGATTTTTGCTCTTGCAGCCACTAAGGGATGGGTTTTACATCAGCTTGATGTGAATAATGCCTTCCTTCATGGGCATCTCGATGAGGATGTATACATGAGACCACCTCCCGGCTACTTGATGGATGACACTTCGAAGGTTTGCAAGTTGAAGAAGTCCCTTTACGGCCTCAAACAGGCATCCAGGCAATGGAATCTGGAATTCAGTACCAAACTGATGAATTTTGGATTTGTGCAGTCATCCCGTGATCACTGTCTGTTCACCCTTACATCTGCACATACTCAGGTCTTTCTATTAGTTTATGTTGATGATGTGTTGCTGACTGGTAATGATCTGAGCAAGCTGCATGAAGTAAAAGATTACCTCGACCAAGCCTTCACAATCAAGGACCTGGGGCCGGCAAGGTTCTTTCTGGGTATGGAAATTGTCCCATCAGATGATGGAATCCATGTCAGCCAGCGCAAATACATAGTAGATATCCTCAGAGACACTCACATGCTAGATAGTGCTCCTGTTTCTACACCTCTTCCAGGTGGTCATGTCTTTGCTGCTTCAGAATCAGATTCCACGTTGCCCATGAAGGATCCTCTGCCATACAGACGCCTGATTGGACGATTGCTTTATCTGAACTTCACCAGACCTGATATCACTTATGCAATTCAGCAGCTCAGCCAATTTGTTCATGCACCTCGTGACTCACACTAGCAGACTGCTCAGCATGTCTTACGGTACTTGAACCACACCAGCTCAGCTGGACTGTTTTTCTCAAAGGATTCAGACCTGGTACTTCGTGCTTACAGCGACGCTGACTGGGGCGCATGTCGATCTTCTCGGCACTCTCTCACAGGATACTGTATCTTTCTTGGAAACAGCTTGATTTCCTGGAAAACCAAGAAGCAATCTACAATCTCATGCTCCACCGCAGAATCTGAATACCGCTCTATGGCCTCCACAGTTCGGGAACTTCAGTGGCTATCTTACATCCTGTCCAATTTACAGCTCAAAGTATCTCTGCCCATCTCTTTATACTGCGACAACAAAGCAGCTATTCACATCACTTCTAACCCTGTGTTTCACGAACGCACCAAGCATATCGAAATTGACTGCCATGTAGTCCGGGATCAGTTTAAAGCAGGCTTCATTCTACCCACACATGTACCTTCCGCTGTGAACTTAGCTGATTTGTTTACCAAGTCCTTACAACCTCAAGGCTTTCTTTCCATTCTGTCCAAGATTAGTTTTTGGGTTCCCCATGCTCATCTTGAGGGGGGGCTGAAGAATTATAGGGTGCATCGCAAATCTGCCTCACGAAATCAGTTTCAAGTTCATTAGTTGCCGCGTACTCTGTTCGTTATGTTTTAGTTAGACTAGAGGTTATTTTAGTAATTTAACCCATAGTTGTAGAATGTATAAGGCGCTGATGTACAGAAACGATTTAGATTGGTTAATCATAACAGAAAATTCATCATCTATCTCTCTCTCTTTCGCTTTCTCTTTTCGCCCGCGATTAGAATTCCGATCAAATCGAAATTCTTCAAAAGTTATATTTCAACACAAAATGGAAACACACAATAAAAACCAATTCAACCACCCAATACTGAGAATTTCAAGATGTAAACGCACAATAAAAACATATCTTGAAATGATAAGAAATTGGTTTAAGAAATAAGCATACCTTTCAAGCTTAATCAATGTTTAGATAATCCAATCGGGGGTGAGGGCTTTTCTCGTCGCTAGGACGGTCGCCAGTGGTTGATGTTGATAGAGACGCTCGCCGACGGTGTGATCCAAATGACGATCTCTTGGTGAATCGCTGTTTGGTGGGTGAGTGAACAGTTGTGTCGATCAAGAGGGAAAAAAATAGTTTAGGAGATTCAATTCATAAAAAGGGTGAAGTAGGAAATAAAAATTAAAATAAAGAATAAAGCTTGAGATTAAATAAACTCGGTGGAGGCTGATTTATTTAATACCTTAGGGAAGACATTAATAGGGTATTAGTTAAATCTTCCCTTTAACTAAACGCTTCTTTAACTAATGTTAACTCCTCTAATCCCCTAATACCCCCAACCAAACACACGAGTATAGATTGTTCCACGCAATATTTTGGACCTATAATCCCGCTTCAAGTAGAAGCTAAATAAGGCTGATCCCACGGCAAGGGACATATATGTCTGAGACAAAGATTGGAAGTCGACTTAAAAGCACATAAGCATCATTATACATCACAATTGGGAAAAAATTCACGAACTTGAAGCTGAGTTAAATGTGATGCGTAATGATGCTTACGTGTATTTAAGTCGAAGAAGAAGATGGGTTATGAGGTGTTAAAGTCGAGTAAAGGAGAAAATTTATTAGTAGACTATAGGCGACAGTTGTGGGGTATCAACAGTAGCCTTTAGTCACGAAACCCTTAAAAATATTAAGGAAATGACACCGCATGTATTTTAGGCGCCAATTTTCTAAAAACCGTCGTGTATAGTGTTGTGGCCTCTACTGTATTATCCACTAGTGTACGGCACATATGCCCCTAGTTTTATCCAAATTTTGGATTTTTTCACCTAAACACCGATGTGTTCTTTATATATTTCGTTTCTCATCATATTGATATTACCATAATGCTATATTCATAAAGGGTTATAGAAAACCATAGTAAAGGTTGTTCTAAACAAAAGCCTTAATTTATCCAGTACTATGTATGACTAGCTATCATCAGCTCGCAACTTAATGACATTTCACATTTACGTTATTAATATCGACTTTTTTTGTTTTCGAGAACGTTCCAAGCACTATGCTTGAATTTATATTACTCGAGATGTTGTATCTCCTTGAAAAAGAAAAAGAGAGATGGATCTCAATTTATGAAAAGTCTCCTCTACTTATAATATTCACGAGGAAACGATAGAGAAAATTCCACATTCACATTATATTGGGGCAACTCTTTGGCGCTTGGTGGGTCAACTACTAACAGTAAACTATGTGTGGCCCGGAGGTTACCGGACTTGAATTTCTCCTATCTTCATCTTTATCATATTGACCAAGACTTTTGAAATTATAATCCCTGTCGTCATATCATTCAAAATAATAAGCTGAAAAACACGGAAACAATTGAAGAGATTTCCCATAATGCCAATCTATAAATAGATTCCCTATCAGATCACTCAAATCACCCATCAAAAAACACAAAGCATACCTTCTTTAACACATCAAAAAACACATCACAAGTTATTATTATTACAATCATCGGTTTATTCATTTAAAAAAATGGCCTTACTCATCTTTTACATTTTGTTATCCCTCCCCATAATATTGGTTCTCCTCAAAAGATATCGGCGGAACACGAGTGTTGTCCGTCGCCCGCCGGGCCCACCCACCCTTCCTTTCATCGGAAACCTCCATCAGTTCGACAACTCGAGGCTCCACATGTGCTTGAAAGAGCTTTCGGACAAATACGGTCCTTTGATGTCCATGAAGCTCGTGAACAAGCCAGTCGTAGTAATCTCATCTGCTAAGGTTGCAAAGGAGGCGTTGAAAGACAACGACCTCACCTTCTCTAGCCGTCCCATGACAACTACCTTTGCAAAGCTCTCTTACAACAACCTCGACATCGCCACGTCTCCTTACAGTGATTACTGGAGAGACATGAGGAAGATGGTCGTTGTCCAGCTTTTTACACGCAAGCAGATGGACTCCTTCCTTCCCATAAGGTCTGAGGAAGTTTCTAGAATAGTCGAAGAGGTGTCTCAATCTAAAGGAGAGCCAGTCGTAATAAACGAGCTCGCCTTGGCTTATTCGAGCAGCGTAATATGTCGAATTGCCTTTGGAAAGAGGTACGACGAGACTTCCTCGGGAAAGAGGCAGTTCGACAGCCTTCTTCACGGCCTTCAGGCCATGTCGGTCACCATCTTTGCTGCTGATTTCTTCCCAAAGCTTGCTTGGATAGATAGGCTCATGGGCAAGTATGATAAGCTTGAGAAGGCCTTCAAGGGCTTGGATTTGTTCTATCAAGAGCTCATCGACGAACATCTCAAGCCAAACAGGCCCGAGTCCATGAACGGAGACATGGTCGATCTATTGATTCAGTTGAGGGAGAAAAGCGACGTCAAGTTCGACTGGGACAATGTCAAGGGGGTCATCATGGTACGTACGTAATTAGTTAGGGTTTATTTCCTTTATTTTATGCTAAATATAATCAAGCCATGTTAATTACCTCTCTCTATATTAATATATATAATGATTCTTCGGTGCATGCAGAACATGTTTGCGGCTGGAGCTGACACGAGTTCGGCCACTCTAACGTGGGCCATGACCGCCCTGGTGAAGCATCCCAAGGCGATGAGCAAAGTTCAGGAAGAAATTCGTAGCTTCATATTAGGAAAGAATAAGGGAAAAGTAGAGGAAGAAGACCTCGAACACCTTCCCTATTTCAAGGCAGTTGTCAAAGAAACTTTCAGATTCTTCGCGCCTGCGCCACTCTCCGTGCCCAGAGAAACGATGAAGAAGTGCACCATAGACGGCTATGAGATCGAGCCCAAGACGATGGTCTACGTCAACATATGGGCCATAGCTAGAGATCCCGAGTGCTGGGAGAACCCTAATGAGTTCATCCCAGAGAGATTCTTGGAGAAGAACATTGACTTTAAAGGACACGACTTTGAGTTCATACCCTTTGGCTCGGGGAGAAGGCAGTGTCCTGGCATGCCGTTGGGCGCTGCCAATGTTGAGTTGGCTTTGGCAAATCTTTTGTACACTTTCAACTGGGAACTTCCCACGGAATGACTCCCGACGACGTCGACTTGGAGGGATTGCCCGGGATTACCACCTACAAGAAGAACCCTCTTCGCCTCGTCGCAAAACCCTATCTTTGATATTGGTTATTTTTTTCATTCCATGTATGTTTTCTTCTTTTTTTTTTTCTTTGATTTTTCACAATCTTTTGTTGCTTTCACGTTATTTCAACAGTTGAGTTTATATATGATTTTAGAAATTAGAATACATAGTCAACGCTTTGGAAATAAAGTTACATTTGAACATAAATTAAGGATACATTTAGAGCCAAAAAAATTAAAGTCAACACGACGATATTTAGAGCGAAAAGAAAAATAATATTCCAAGAGATATATGTTTATATTTAATTCTCTTACGAGTGGCAATGTGCTTCTTCAGCATATTGACAGAGACACGAGATTATGTTTTTTTTTATAGCATAGGAGCACTATGATCGTTTATAGCTCCGTGAATTGATTTTCTCAGCCATCGACAAACAATGTCGTGGACACCTTTTTCTTTATCTCTTGCATCTCTTCCACAGCTCGTATAGGTTCTGAGAGTCTTTCTTTCTAGTGACAGAATGATGTAGGGTTGGAGGGATCTGCACCGCATGTGGCGGGAATCCCGGTGTTCTATCCCCATGGGCGAGGATGAGGATTATAAACCCCATCCTGTTCTCCGCGGGGATTCGATATTTTGAATAATTTGAAATACATTATTATAATATATATAAGTAATATTGAAAATGTTCACATATCAACTGATAATGTATACATATGCATCCGTCTCCTAAAAGTATAAACACAAAAGCGCAACACTAATGAAACTTTACATAAACTATATGCAAACGATGAGCCAAGGGAGAAGGATGAAATTGCATCCAACCGGCCTTGTAATTAGGGGTTGCAAACGAATCGAATCAAGTCGAATATCACCATATTCTATTTGTATTCGTTTTTTTTCGAATATTTATACTCGTATTCTTTTTTATTCGAATATCAAAATCGATTTATATTCGATTTGATAATATATTCGAATATATTCGCGAAACTTCGAATATTCGGATTCAAATAATTTTTTACAAAACCCATTTTTTATTAAAAAAAAAACAAAACAACTATCTAGCGAATAAAATATACAATTACAACATGAAACTTAGCAAAACATATCATTGATTAATCCATACATCTTACAAAAACATACAAAAAAAATCTATTATTAATGAATTCCGAAAATAATTTCTTTACATTTTGGCTTTTAAGTTTGGGCCGTGTATTTTGTAACCATTTCTTATTAATATGTGACTTACGTACTGGTGTGAGGACACTTCAAGTTGAAACTTGTTATTATTGATAAAAACCTAAGGATGACACTTTAGGGAGAATTGTTTTAAGTTGCATGGATATCCTTCTAATTTGGTGCGAGGAGGAAGAAGGATTTGGAGGCGGAAGAGGCTAGCAAGGTAAATTTGGAGGAAGCAGAGGCAGGGCTAATAATGTCATGATTCCTGAACTGAGCAGTGATAGGATAAAGGGGGAGAATTCAAATAACAACCAGGAATTACTCATTAGCAGTACACTCAAATTCTAAAGCTGCTGGAGAAAAATGCTGGCATTGATGAGGTAAAAGGTGCTGGAACCTTAGCTACTGTGAAAGCATCAGGTATGTGCCTTGCTAACAATGGTTTACATTCTGATTCTAATGCTATTTGAATAGTAGATACATGTGCAAATCATCATATTGCTTGCACCAGTAATCTGTTTAGTTGTCTTGATGATGAAGTCAATTGCATTAATAATGTGAAGTTACCAAATGGTTCATATAGCAAGGTGTCTTTATCTCATACTGTTATTATTGATAAAAACCTGAGGTTGAAAAATGTTCTGTGTGTACCAGATTTTAAACACAACTTATTATCTGCATCTAAGTAGCAAAGGATGAAAACATACATTTAAGTTTCTTCCATGATCATTGTGTTATACAGGAAACCTTGACTTGCAAGACAAAGGGGATTGGTAGGCAAGAGAATGGTCTCTACATAATCAAATCAACCCCTTATATTCTGCCAGTAAAAGATACGATGAATATTGCTAGCTCATGTAGCCGTGCAAGTAAAGAAATTGTTTTTTTACCAAAAAGAATGACGATGATTAATGTGGCATTACAGATTAGGTCATATGTCTTTGGGATATTTAACTACTTAAGTGATTTGCATCTTAGCATAAATGACTCTGCTAATTACCTTGTCCATTGGCCAAGCACGCTAGATCTAAGTTCCCTGTTAGAAATAAGACTTATAATTCTGTTTTTTATCTTATTCACATTGATATTTGCGGCCCCTATAGAGAACTGACTTATAACAATGAGAAATATTTCCCAACCATAGTTGATGATTGTTCTGGTGCTACCTGGACATTCTTATTAAAAGATAAATCAGAAGTTGTTATGGTTTTGAAAGATTTTTATGCATATACAGAAAAACCAGTTTTGAACTAGGATAAAGGTTATGAGAAGTGATAATGCAAGTGAGTTCTTTTCACATGAATGCCATGCTTTACTAGCTTCATAGGGCATTATTCATCAAAGCTCATGTGCCTACACACCACAACAAAATGGTGTTGTGGAAAGAAAGCATAGGCACATCCTTGATGTTGCAAGAGCTCTCAAGTTTCACTCTAATGTTCCTATCATGTTCTGGGATGAGTGCATAAAGACAGCAGTATATATCATAAACATACTCCAACTCTGGAAGGGAAGACTTCATTCGAGGTACTTTTTGGTAAGAAACCTACATACTCTCACTTTAAGGTATTTGGTTGTAATACCCGTAGAATTTAATACGGGGTTTACGATTTAATTTAACAGTGGAAACGTCTAAATCAAAGATTTCGAAGATACTAATCTGGTGATTTGAAGATTTTAGAATATTTAGAGTCTCGGAAATTAGATAGAAATAAATTCAATTTAATAAATGATGTTTTCGACATTAACATTTCACATTCTCTTCAAAGTTTTCGGGTACCTTATATACATCCATATATATTATAATAACCAAGGGATAAGGATATTATATTAGGTGCGTCCAAAGAAGAATCAAAGTTTTCGTGGAGGCTAAGGAGTTTTTGTTGAGGCTTAGAAAAGTTCTCGTGGGACATGTAGCTAGAAAGTTTTCGCTGTAGGGTAAACTATAATATAATATATTGTGTGGAATGAGGTAGGTAGAAGGAAAGTTTTCGTAGTCTAAGAAAGTTTCGTGACCCCATACCATGCCATATATTTATATCTATTACATAGAGTAGATACAATACAATTACCTACACATATATATATTATTTTCACCCATCAAATCAAAGGGCCAAGAGCAACACGTGGAGATCATTTCTATTGTTGTAGGTACGAGTGAGTCCGACGTAGAAGTACGTCGAAACTAAGATATGGCGGGCTAGCGGCGGTGACTCCACGGGCCTTTGAGGGCGGGGCGGTACATGGATGTGACCTGTGGAGCGATATTAGAGTTTTGATATTTTATCGTTTTGTTATTTGGGGCTACGGCCCTTGCATAGTAGTAACGGTGTAGACGACATTTATTGTAATATATATTTGAAGTTTTTATTAGACGGGTCTTCCGCAACTTACGTTGCGAAAATCCGGCACTAATTATGATTAGAAAATGAGGATCATCACATTGGTTGTCTCAGTTTTGCTAACGTACTTACACAGAGGGACAAATTTCAGTATAGGTCTAACCTTGTGTGTTTATGGGCTATTCTGTCACTCAAAAGGGATATAAATTACTATATTTAGATTCTGAAAGTTCAATCATCTCCAGAGATTTGATATTTTTGTAGAATGTTTTTCCATTCACTATGAATGCTACTAACATTGAAAGGCAGAGGTTCACCACACAAGATGATCAGAGTTATTATGATGACCTTGTTACACCATACTAGCAACCATGTGATAATGAGGTTGTTGCTCATTCCCAACCTTAGTTACCTGAAGAATCTACACATGAAAGTATAGGGGCTGGAATTCAGAGACTGGGCAGAATAACTCAGAAGCAGCCTCATTACAACATCCTGAAATGGAGGTAAGAAGATCAGGTAGAGCTACTAAACCACCTTATTGGTATACAGGTTTTATATCACTTAATGTCTCAGATGTAAATATTGCTGATTCTGCTAAGTATCCCTTATCAAGGGATGTTCAGTATGACATAATAAGTCCTAGATATAGTTTTACTGAGCAGCCACCTCAAAAAATTGCATCCCAAAATACGAGGAAGCTAAAATAGATAAGAGGTGGTTGGAATTAATTCTGAGATAAAAGCTTTAAAGTAAAACGGAACCTGGAAAGCTAGTTGATCTTCCTCCAGGGAAAACTGTTGTAGGCTGCAAATGGGTATATGCAATAAAGTATAGGTCAAATGATGATATTGAAAGGTAAAAGGCTAGGTTGGTTGCTAAGGGTTACACACAAAGAGAAGGGTAGACTATAGTAAGACCTTTCACATTGTGGTTAAACTTGTTACAATAAGAACAGTCCATTCTCTAGTTGTAATATTTACTGGCCCCTGTTTCAAATGGATGTTACTAACGCTTTTGTTCAAGAAGACTTGAAAGAAGAAGTTTATATGGAAGTTCCTGCAGGTTTTCATATTTCAGAGAAAAGAAAACATCATGTTTGCAAGCTTAAAAAGTCATATATGGATTGAAACAGGCCTCGAGACAATGGAACCATAAGTTACATCCAAGTCATCAGTATGTTTGGTTTTATTCAGTCCAAATATGACTATTCCTTGTTCACAAAAAAAAGGAATGGAGATAAGTTCATGATATAACTAGTTTATGTTATGATATATTGATTACTAGAAATGATATGTCTATGATACATAAGCGTAAAAGTTATCTTAATGATACTTTTCTTTTGAAGACCGAGGGGAAATGAAATATTTCCTTGGAATTGAGGTTGCAAGGTCCAAAGAGAGAATATATTTGAATCAAAGGAAATATTTTATTGATCTTTGGATGTATGAGAGATTGTAAACCTGTTAGCACGCCCATGGAACAGAATAGCAAAGTGATCAGGGAAACATTCAAACTTTATGACCCCGTTCTTGATCATATTCCTAGTTTCCAGAGGCTGTTTCGTAAGCTATTATACTTGTGTATTACTAGATCAGATATAAGATATGTTGCGCAAGTCCTTAGTCAGTATATGCATAAACCAAGGCAGGTTCATCTTGATAAAGCTTATAGGTTATTAAGATATGAGGAAAGCATGGATTAGGCTTATTATTATCAGAAGATAGTGAGTTAAAACTTAATGTCTTTACTAATGCGGATTGAGCAGCTTGGAGACTCTATCATAGCATGGAGATCAAAGAAGCAAACAATTGTTGTAACGAGTTCTGCTGAAGCAGAATATAGATCAATGTCCTCAGCTACATCAGAAATAGTATGCTACTTGGATTATTAAAGGATTTTAGAATTAATAATGTGTCCTATGCAGGTGTGGTGGGATAGCAAGTCAACCATTGCAGAATATAGATCAATGTCCTCAGCTACATCAGAAATAGTATGCTACTTGGATTATTAAAGGATCTTAGAATTAATAATTTGTGCCTATGCAGGTGTGGTGAGATAGCAAGTCAGCCATTCAGCTCACTGCAAATCCTGTCTTCCATGAAATGAGCAAACACATCGAGGTAGATTGCCATTTCATTAGGGATAAAATTGAAGATGGAATTATCAAGAGTGTCTACATTTCAACATCTGATCAGCCAGCGGATATGCTAATAAAGCCATTGGCAAAAGACCAGTTTGATTATCTCTTGAGCATGTATACTGATTCGATCCGAGCTCTTGGAATTGGAATAAGTTCGACAGCGGGTCACGAATCTTGGTGATCTTCTCTATATAATGAACGGGGTGTCTGCTTTAAAATCAGCCGCCCTGCACCCATCCCAGAGTATATGCTTCAACAGGAATCACACAAGGGTAGATGTGGTTTTTAGGGGGAGTATTGAATTTATAGCGAGTATGGTCCGTAGAAATGATGGAGTTCTCAGTACAAATCTGTGTAACGTTATTAGAATAATTGGGCTTTATTAGTTAATAGGCTGGTATGTGTGTTTTTGTTAAGCCCACTAAATCAATTTAAATCAATAAGAAAATATTCTTCTTTATATCGTCTTCTCTATTTTCGTCGGTCTTTATGATGAAAAGATGAGATATCCATCTTCAATTGCAATACCTGCTTTTGAGAGTACCTGTCGCTGATATGAAAGATTTGATATAAGATATGGATCCTCTCGAGCAGTTCATCGAATTTGGCAGAAGCTTCAACTCGATATTATTGTGTTTGGTAGTACAATCTCCGACTCCGCCCCGCCACGTGTGGCATTCTTAAGCAAGTCTTGCAGTGGTGGGCCATCTTCACTTGTGTCTCTAGACTATATAAGGATGACTCTGTCTAAAAACTATTAGATGTGTCTTGAGAGTGGCTAACAAGTTCTAGAGAGCTGATGAACGTGTCTTGAGGCCGTATTTCAATTTTCATTGCAGCTTACGTTCGAAGCCCGGATATTCTTCAACAATTCGATACCCTTTGGCTCGGGGAGAAGGCAGTGTCCCGGCATGCCGTTGGGCGCTGCCAATGTTGAGTTGGCTTTGGCAAATCTTTTGTACTCTTTCAACTGGGAACTTCCCCACGGAATGACTCCCGACGACGTCGACTTGGAGGGATTGCCCGGGATTACCACCTACAAGAAGAACCCTCTTCGCCTCGTCGCCATGCGCTATCTTTAGTCATTCGTTATTATTCATTCTACGTATGTTTGTTTTCTCTTTGATTTTTTACAATCTTTTGTTGCTTTCATGTTATTCCAACAGTTGAGTTTATATATGATTTTAGAAAAATAAAATGTAAGTCAACGCTTTGAAAATAAAGTTACATATGAACATAAATTTAGGATACATTTAGAAAAAAAAATTAAAGTCAACACGATGATATTTAAAGCGAAAAGAAAAATAATATTCCAAGAGATATATAGTTATGTTTAATTCTCTTCCGAGTGGCAGTGTGCTTCTTCAACATATTGACGGGACAGTAGATTATGTTTTTTTTTTGTTTTACAGCATAGGAGCACTTTGATCGTTTAGTGCTCCGTGAATTGATCTTCTCAGCCATCGACAAACAATGTCGTGGACACCTTTTCTTTATCCCTTGTATCTCTTCCACAGCTCGTGTAGGTTCTCCGTGTTGGAGGGATCTGCACCGAATGTGGCGGGAATCCCGGTGTTCTATCCCCATGGGCGAGGACGAGGATTATAAACCCCATCCTGTTCTCCGCGGGGATTCGATATTTTGAATAATTTAAAATACGTTATTATAATATAATATTTAAAACGTTCACATATCAACTAATAATGTATACATATGCATATAACCGTCTCCTAAAAGTATAAACACAAAAGCGCAACAGTAATGAAACTTTACATAAACTATATGCAAACGATGAGCCAAGGGAGAAGAATGAAATTGCATCCGACCGGCCTTGTATTGTAACCATGTTTTGTACAAAACAAAATGTCAAATTTATTGAATAATCTCAATGCTCAGACAAAAAAAATAAAACAAAAAACCAAAAAGGCGATAGAGAAGCACACAAAAGAAATACAGCTTGGACTGTGCAAAACGATGCATTGCAAATTGATTCACGCGGCCCGAATGAATTAATGAAAGTACTGCTTAACTTTTCTTCATTTCATGATAAGGGATAGTGACATCTTATTGTCCATTTGCATTTTCATTTGGTTATAAATAGCCTTATCACGATGTAATTAAAAAAGTAGGAAGAAATATGAGTCATAATAGTAGAAGATAAACTAGGGTTGAAAACGAGCCGAGCCCGAACATGGCCCAGCTCGAGCTCGGCTCGATAAAGAATTAACAGGCTCGAGCTCGGCTCGAGCTCGATCTAGCTTAAAAATTCGAGGCTCGAGCCGCTCGAGCTCGGGTCGAGAGGTCGAATCAGATCAGATGATGCGGTTCGAAATACTTGAGCTCGGCTCGAGAAGCTCGAATCTTCGAACTGCTCGAGCTCGACCTCATTGAATTAAGCAACACTCTTCCAACAGTTGGTGGAATAGAGGCTCGTTCCATTGCAAAAAACGTCTGGTGCTGGAACAAAAAAACAGTTTCGGCGAGTTTTCTGCAGTAAAATCACAAAGCTCATTCCCTAATCGACATACTCTAAATATGAAAGTGCTAAATAATTTGAAAATGCTCAAGAGTCGAGCCCTAAACTCTAAATATTTGCATTCGAGAAAAAACCACATCCAGAAAAATACCGAGAACCAACATAAAAAAATCGAAACCACAAAAATTCGAAGCCTAATTAGCCTATCTGATAAATACTCACGAAAATTACAGTATAATCGACATGAAATTACCTGAATGTAGGCAACGAAGTTGGAGCGCGATTTTTGCGTGGTTGCGTTGATGGTGTGCGGCCTGTGCTTTGCCTTCAGCCTTTGCTGTACATCTTTTTCAATAAATGGAGCTTGTGCGTTGGGGTTGGGGTGTTTGAGAATGGGATGGAGCTTTGTGAAGTGTGGGTGTGTCGGGCGGCCGCGAGGAGGAAATTGGATTCATTTTAAGGTTAGTTAGGGTTTGTTTAAATGGGCCCAATGGTTAAAAATATAAAAACATATATTATAATAATATAAAAAACTAATGTGGCTCGATAAGCTTGACGAGCTATCGAGCCCACATATAATTAGCTCAAGCTCAGCTCGACGGTTCGTTTATACACCCCTAAGATAAACGTACTACAGCGTGTGAGAAAAATACAAAATCCTTCTTCCTCATATAGCAAAAAGAATAAGCCCGTAATAGTAGAGCTGTGAGATTCGGTCAATTTGCACTTGTTCAAGTACTTCTAAAATGACAAATTGGTATCAAAGCCTATGGCTATAATGGGAGCAACAACTGGTCAAATGCCGTTGCCGAAGCTCCCAAAAATCAACTACGACAAGTGGAGCATTCAAATGAAGGCCTTTCTCCAGTCTCAAGACACGCGGGAGATAGTTGCGAACGAATATACCGAAATCGAAAATACAAACGGATACACAATGGCACAATTAATGACGCTGAAGGAAACCCGCAAATAAGATAAGACCACATTTTATATCATCCACGAATCTGTAGATAAGGCCGGCTTCAAAAAAATAGCCGATGCCGCAACATCGAAAGATGCATGGGATGTGCTGAGAAAGCGTACAAAGGTTCCGATCGAGTAAAGCAAGTACAGTTGCAGACGCTTCGTGGCGAGTTCGAAATGACAAAAATGAAGGAGGGCGACGGCGTGTTCGGGTATATAACGAGAGTGCAATCCATCGTGAACCAGTTGAAGAGAAACGGCGATCCCCTAACTGATGCCCGAGCCGTCGAGAAAGTTTTTGCGGTCCCTGATGAACGAGTACGAGAATGTCGCGTGTTCAATAAAAAATGACGGTCGATGAACTCTCTGGTTCGTTCGAAGCTCATGAGCATCGAGAGAAAAAAAAAGCAAGGAGTCTTCAGATGAGGCCTTACAAGTGAAATTGTCACTTAAAGAGGACAAGGCGTTGTATACAGAACACGATTGAGGGAGAGGACAAACCCAAGGAAGTCCCAATTTCAGCAGCAACGCAAGTCGTGGTTGGGGAGAAAATAGAGAAGAGGAAGACCAAAACATCCATCAAAGTTGGCGTGGACGAGGCCATGGTCGTGGAAGAGGTGGTCGTACAAATCGCGCCTACATCGATTGTTATAATTGCAGAAAATATGGACACTATGCAAGAGAGTGTTATATCGACAAAAAGGTGAACAAAAATACAAATCTTGCCGAAGAAGAAAAGGTAGAGAATGATGATAGTGTTGTTGGTAAACAAAGAAGAAGGTCCAAAATATGAGAGCGTGTGGTATCTCGACACGGGCGCTAGTAACCACATGTACAGACACAAACATCTATTCACCGACTTGGAAGAGATAGATCACGGGCATGTTTCTTTCGGAGATGCTACGAAGATACAAGTAAAAGGCAAGGATAACGTTCTCATTGAACTGAAAAATGGAGCACAAAAATTAATTTCAAAAGTGTATTGCGTGCCTGATATGAAGACAAACATCCTAAGTTTGGGACAGCTCCTAAAGAAGGGATATAGGATTCTCATGAAGGATCGATCCTTCCATCTGAGAGATCAAAACAACAAGTTGGTGGCTCAAGTCGAAATGGCGAAGAATAGGATGTTCAAGTTGAACTTGATGAGCGTTGAGTCGAAGTGTTTGAAGGCATCTGTAGAGACACAGATTGGTTATGGCACTTGAGGTTTTGGGCACGTCAATTACGATGTTCTAAGACCAATGAGAAGCAAAAGAATGGCGCATGGGATGCCACAAATCAACTCACGTAACGAGTTTTAAGAAGGTTGCATAATCGACGAGCACCTAAGGAGCGTCTTTTCTAAAGTAGTTGAATGTCGTGCAAAAAAGGCCCCTCGAGCTGGTGCACATCGAACGAGATCCTTTGTCTCATTGGGTGTCTCATTAGGTGTACCCACTTAATACATTGCTGACATGGAAATTCTAATATTTTTTAATTAAAATAAAAGAACTAAAATGTGAGAGAGGAGAGGAGAGAGGAGAGATTAACCTCCAACTAGACATGCTCATTTTTAACTGTAACCGGCGGTTCAACCGGCTAACTGCCGGTTACGGTTATAACCGTAACCGGCCGGTAACCGTAACCGGCAACCGTCCTCGGCCGGTTACGGGGCGGTTAGGGATTTTCCCAAACCGCCAACCAGCGGTTATAACCGTTAAATAAAAATAAATAAAAAAAATATACTATTTTAATTTACTAATATTATAATTAATTAATTAGAAATACTATGTAACTTTACTAATATAAATAATAATTAATTAGAAATTTTTGAAAATATGTATTTTATATTGTCTTAAAATTTTGTAATATATCTTATGATTCATAAAATTTATTATATTTAACATTTTACATCAAAATAGTAAAATACGAACGAAAATACACCGAAAATTCATTTAACTTTGCAGTAAATTGCAAATAAAAAATAAAAAAATAAAAAAAATTAACCGGCAGTTAACCGTAACTGGCGGTTGACTAACCGGCGTTAGATTAACCGGCAACCGGGGACGGCTAGCCGTCAATCGTCCCCGGCCGGTTAGGTTAGACTAACCGTCAACCGCCGGTTACGGTTAACCGGCGGTTGGGCATCTCTACCTCCAATGAAAGAGACAAAAATATTTGTGGATCCCATTTGAACATGTTAAAATTTAAAATGTTTTCCTTAATCTTTTGGGTTTCTCCTTTATTATTGCTAAGATCATATGAAAAGTATTAATTCTTATAGTTATCTTATCTGTATAAATGTTTTCAATAATCGTTTTTGTTATTGATGGGGCCAACATAAATATCACTATATATACAAATTTCATCTTCGTATCTTTTTGTTATTTAACACAGAATCTCATCACAATAGTTAATTCATTTAGTAAATTTTACTTGACCATATTTTTATTATAATTCAGCTATTTATCAATAAAATTATCAGCATTTGCATCATTCACTGCACTAACAACACAATTAAAGTATGAGAAAATTGCTATATGTAAAATATTAAAATGTACACGGTTGTTACACATTCAAAAATCATAACAAAATATGCAATTCCAAAATGTGCGTATTCGGTCATCATTTGTCCATCAGTCCAAAACACGTTGGTTATTAGGGCATCGCTATCAACTTGAACGGCATAGAGAAATTTGGATCTTCTATTTGTCTGATTTGCAAATATTCTAACACACCTCCTGCATCTCCGACAACATCTCTATTGTTCTCTTTGACCGCAAATATTTGTAGTTGTCGAGAATAAATCCCAGATTCTTGCGCCCTCCAGCTTCATTAGCCAAATAATGTAGTCCAGCTTTCGGCGGAATCCCAGATCTATCTATGTTTTCCACCTGTGCTGCTTGATTCGCCGTCATCTTTCTGTGTGATCTATGGAAATGACTTTTGTGTGGAGTAGTGAGTTCGTGTCCACTATGCTCAGCGAAAAATTTGACGACTTTAAATGACCATAAACTGACATTTATCTTCATTTGTGCACCACATCCGCTTCTAGTTTCTGCACGACGATATTTGACGTTCACTAGAATAACAAAGTACCCTGTCTACAAGTCCGCCGCCAATAGGATCACGATGAGCTTTATGCTTCCTTATACCAAATCCAGTCTGACGTGCATACTGGTTATAAAATTTATAAGCTTCCTCTTCATTATCAAATTCCATACCGATAGTTGGAATTATTGTTTCTGCTTGGCGATCGTGTCGTTCATCAATGGCTTTTCCACTATCTTTCAACATAGTAGATTCAACTGCTCTCTCTGATAATTCGTCGTTTGTTTCAAAATCTTGCAACGTGGGGAGGCATTTCCTTTTATCCTACAAAAAATATTTAATAAGAAGCAGATAAAATAAGATAGAGGAACGACAAAGAAAAACAATATATTAAAAATTACGGGGCTATGTTCTTATCGTAATTTTTCGATAAAATTTCTGCATTGCAAAATCCCAATTGAAGATTTCTTCTAGGATGTAGTAATCCTTGGTTCACCAAACTTAATCAGTTTTTGTTCCATGAAGATAACATAAAATAAGAATGAGAAATATGTTCTAATAAGGAAAGTGAAAAATAACCTTTCTTTATATAGATACTAGTTTTATGCCCGTGCATTTCACAGGAGTAAAATATGTGTAACTAATATAAAATTATTGTATAACAATAATAATATAAGTTAAATGATTTAACGTGAAAATAAACTATTTTCCACTTTGTTATGGAAGATTTTTCAATTATTTTTTTATTTTTTATTTGTTTAATATAAGCAACATGGACACGTGTCGCAAGCAGAAGCAAACTACATTTCATTGTATATAGAGATTAACGTGGATTAACATTTCTCTCTCCTAAATTTTAAAGGATTAAAGCAACAAACTTACGTATCTACCCAAAGTTTTCTCTTTTCAGTTTTAATTTGAAATACAATTATTTTTCTGTTTATACACGTTAATCTCTCCTCTCTCTTTCACATTTTATTTCTTTTATTTTAACTAGTAGGAAACACGTGAGTTGCACGTGGACCCCTATTAGTTATGCCTGATTAAATTTGAGGAAAACTGTATATACGAAACCATGAGATTATGACAAAGTAAAGTTATGAGGTTACTAGGTTCGATTTGCAAACATTCTCTCGGGGAAAAAACAATACACGTTAGAAAGAATATTGGAATTAGATTCAATACACTACAAAAATAACTTTATATAGTGACGGAAAGTGCTACTAAACTGCCGTAGCACCTTTAGGTACGGATATTTGTTACGGGAGAACGGTAGCTAAGCTTTGCGACGGAAAATCCGTCGCAAATCCGTAGCTAAACTTAGCAACCAAATATCTGTCGCAAATTTGCGACGGAAAAACGGTCGCAAAATGTTGTGACGGAAAAGCCGTCACAAAAAATAGCGGCGGAAAATCCGTCACAAATTTGCGACGTCACAACCGTCGGAAAGTGTTGCGACGTATAGTCCGTCACTAAACGAATTTAGCGGCAATTAAAATTTCAAAACAGATTAAAAATTTAAAATTTAATAATTAAAAATTAGTTTTATTTTTTATTAGTTTATAACCCCAATAAACGTTACAGTTCCCCATATACCACTATTCTACCTTACCTATTATCTCTCTTACTTTTCGCCAGTATTATTTTCATCTCTTCGTCTTCTGCAATTAGGAAAAAAAAGCTTCGAAGAAATTGTGGCCGCGACGGCTTCGACGTGGCTGCTCGGAACAGGCTAAGGGAAGGTGACCGCAACGGCGATTGAGGGGCGGCGCCGCTCAACTGCGAGACGCCGTGAGGGTCAGCTCTGCGGTGGTTATCGGTCTTGAGGTACATATCTGGTTTTCTCTTTCTTCTTCCTTTTCTCTTCATCTTCTTCCGTTCTTTCTCTTCGTATATTTTTCTTCAGCTTTTTTTTCTTCTATTTTCAGCTGCTCCGAGGTTGGCGAGCTGGCGGATCATGCGGCGTTTTGGTCCAAGGGTGGCAGATCCGGCGGCAACAAACTCGAGCAGGTGGCGGATCTGACGGCGGCGACTCGGGCGGTGGCTGATCTGGCGGCGGCGGATCTGGCTGCGGAGAGCTCGGGCGGTGGAGCATCTGGCGGCGGAATGCTTTGGCGGTGGCGGATCTGGTGGCGGAGAGCTAAGAGCGATACGGATCTGGCGGCGGGAGCTCGTGCGGTGGCAGATTTGCGGCGATGAGGTCTGGTGTTGTAAGGTGGTCGCGGGTTTTTGATGTGGGTGCTGGATCATCCGGCGAGGTTAGCTCGCCGGTGGTCCGGCGAGTTTTTTTTTTTAATTTTTTACCCAGATTTTGCGACGGAGTATCCGTCGCAGATAGTCGGTCGCAAAAACTAGCGATGACGAAAGGGGTCGCTAGCCGGTCGCTAAATTTGTGACGGCTTCTCCATCGCAAAAATAGCGACGGTTTTCCCGTCGCAAGTTTCCGACGCTACCTTAGCGACCGATTTTGCTACCACTTCAATTTTTCCGACAGCGATTCAGCTACGGATTACTTCCGTAGCTATTCCGTCGCTAAACCTATTTTGTGACGGAAAAGCTACGGCTTTGCTTGTGGCTAATTTGACGAATTTTTGTAGTGATATGTTTACTACAATATAGAAGATTAAATGACGATGACGCACGAATAGAAAATATTAAATGACGATTACAAACAAAAGTTTTTAATGCGGAAAACCCATGATGTGAAAACATCACGAAACCTATTCCAGGCAAATATCTCCGCCATGTGAATGATAATTCATACAGTAATTTTCTTAATAATCCTGTAAATTAAATGAATATTAACATATTAATGTAGAAAATTTAATGAGAAAATAAATTTGACAATTTATACGAAAGAGTAACGAAATATTTATTCAAACCAACCATTTATATTTTGATCTCTTGAGAGCCTGCATTTTCCAACGATTAGTGTCGGTCCATCATATGAAGTATTTTTCTTCCCCGTAGCTGCATCACGCCAAGTTCTTTAGTGCATCCGACTATTTGGCAGATCCCACATATTTGAATAAGAATATACATGAAAAAAGATATATTATTTAGGTTACGTTTAAATGATTAGTAAATACTAATAACTATAAATTTTGAACATCTCAATTCTTTTGTTTGTAAAAGGAAATTCAACAATCGAAAGCTTCAGATAATAAAACAGATGACGACGGTTGTACCAATAATCCTCTCGTAGTTAATTCCGCAAAATATGCAATAATCGACTAACAGGGATGAATTATTTTTATAAACTCCATATAGGTTTCGAAGAACGGTATGTGTGTGTGTACAATAATTATTACATTTAGAAGCCATAATCTAACGAAATAGCTAATAGATTAAAGGCAAAATACTACATTGAACTCACGCGTGTAAGATATGTTTGAGTTATCTGGTTGAACCTTCTGTCTTGAAAAACTTTGTAGATGAACCTCCGTCGTTAGGCTGAGTTATGTTATCAAGTTTCAAGGTTTAACAAATATTAAATAAATCTAAAAAATTTGTGCGTTATATATATATAAATATATAATAAATACATTTAAAGGTTGTGATATAACGGAATTAGCAAACAGACTAAGGGAAAAAAATATAATTGGCGTACATGATATATGTATGAACAGATGATATATACATGCATTTTTATAATTATGTGTATTCCTCGTTGGTAAATGATAATAAAAATAAAAAAAACAATGAAGTATATGCACATATTTAAACTAATTGAAGGATGAAAAAACGTTACCTCTATCCACTGAGAGTGCTGCATCTGTTTCACTAATGTTATTGTTCTCGGACGTCTCTACATCGTGTTAATCATAAATATAAATTCGATATATGCCGAATTATTTACGTGGAAAACATTTAAGTAAAAAAAATATCTAATAGAATGTACCTCGAATTAGAACTTCAGGATATACCACATTTTTTGTCCACGTTACGCCATCGTCATGTATTTTTTTTCCGGTTTTATCAAAATTTTGGTATTGGACATTGAAATTCCTCTATATTGTGCAACATAAAGCTGACCATGGGAGAATATGGGCTAAGGTAAGTATACACCAACAAATGGAATGGTATGTCCTTGTGCTTTATTAATAGTCATGGCAAAACATAGACGAAGTGGAAACTATTTTCTTCTAAATGTGAAAGGGTATCCTTCATTTTCAGTTGGCGATAACGGTATCCTTGGAATGAAAACGTGTTTTCCTGCGTGCTGGCCTACTGTAATTTCTGCATGAATGACATTGTCTTCGAATCGTCTACAAACCATTCGGTTCCATTGCACATTCCATCTGAGGGATCCGAATTACGCAACAAATAACTGGACAATCCTTTTTTAGGACCAAACGATGGGGAGGCAATCCACTTGGTGAGAGGGAGTTCAAGAATTCAGCTTTATAGTAGTTCTGAGTGTCATCAATTGCTTCAACAAAGCTTGTATACGTTCTAGCAACTCCCGGAAATGATTGTATTATTTTGTCATTTAACCTGTCAACATATTCAGTTTTTGTAGAAAGTATCGCGCGATGTGAAGACAAATTTTCCACACGCTCGACGGATGCTTTGATGTAAAAGTAAGATTTCTTTGTTCATCCATTAAAATCAATATACATGAAGACAAAAAAATAATAATAATTTTGCAAATAAATTATATGGGCGAATGATATCTTTAGTCCCAATGTTTGATACATGGGCGTTTTTATGGTCCCCATGTTCCGAGGTGCCACTTTTAGTTTCCAATGTTGTTTTGATCCCTCGATTAATTTAATCGCTAATTTACACGAAATTTACACGTGAGAGCCCATGATCTCCTTAAACTCAACGTAAAACTCATAACACATCTTCTTATTCGATTTAAACGCACATGAAACATCATTATACATCACATTTAGGAAAGGATCGAGAACCTTGAAATGACTTAGTGATACGTAATGAAGCTCACGTGCGTTTTATTTCAAGAAGATAATGAGTCATGATGTGTTTAGTCAAGTTAAAGGAGATCATGTGCTCTCATGTGTTAATTCCATTTAAATTAGTGATACCGTTAATCGGAGGACCAAAACGGTCCAAAATCGGTAAGATTGGAGACTAAAAGTGACACATCGGAACATGGGGTAACCGAAAACGCTCATGCCCCAAACATCGAGGACTAAAAATGTCGTTCTCCCTAAATTATATTGAATAAGAAGTTTTTTTCTTTTGAGAAGGGTCAATGCACTAGTAGAAAATGATGAATAGTCCACGGCACTATGGGCGACGGTTGTACAAAATCCGTCGCCCATAATAGACGCGGTGGCATTAATGTAATTTTTTAAGTTATAAAAAAAATTAAAATATATATGTCAAGGGCGACGGTTATAGGATTTTTTTGTAACAACCGTCGCCCACGGGTCTTTAAAAAACACACCTTCTTCCTCACTTCACATTTCGAACAGACGAAAAAAAAAAGTGAGGCGCGGCTTTGGCGATTTTCCGGCGAATTCGAAGGTTTTCCAACGTATCCGATTTGGAGAACACGGTAAGAACCCCATTTAGCAATTCCCCTCTTTGAATTTCGCGATATACGGCTTGAAATTTTCGAAATTGGTATTTTTGCGAAAATTGGGGTTTCGTATTTTCGAGATTTTGGAGCTTGATTTATGCGATTTCGTAGCTTATTCGTGTGTTATATTTGATTTAAGGTTGATATTGATCTTTATCTTTGCGAAAATGAGGTATTTGGGTAAAGTTTGGACATTAGGGATTTTTGGGTCGAAATTTGGCCGCGACCTCACCTTCATCGGCGACATTTTCCGGCGACATCGACTCTTTTCCGACGTTCCGGGCTACGACAATATGGTAAGATCTCTCCTAACCATTTTCTTCATTGTAATTTGGCGAATAATGGCTTGAATTCTTCGAAAATTGAAGTTTTCCATAAATGTCTATTTAGAAATTTTGGGGATTACGTGCGTAATTTTGGCTTAGACCCTTGATGTATTCAATTTGAGGTTGATATTGAGCTTATATTTTGCGAAACGTAGGTTTTGGGTCAAACATTTGGAGGATTTGGGCAATTTGGGCGAATTTTGGGTGATATTCGTGCTTTGGACAATTATGTAAGTTTTCAAACCCGTATTTGATTTATATGCCTTTTGTCTTTGTGAATTTAAATTTTTATTTAAGCTTAGATACCCGTTCAAGGTTTTCTCTTATTTTCTCATTAGGAGAAAACCTTGAATGGTCCCCGTTGGGACCGTTCTTAAACGTTCGTTGTCGCTTTAGGATGTAAATGTGTGTTTGAGCGTCGGTGTTGATGAAACGTTTGGTTTACATTTCCCTTAAATGTTCTCCGGGTAGACATATGGATTGGATGTATAGCCTTTTCATAATTTTTTCGTCTACTTGGAGAACTGTAGGGAAATGCTGCCGAATTTTTGTCAACAGAGGCTCAAAGACACATTTATAAGCAATAGTGAATGTTTAAGATGAGTTAGGTTGGAGCGATAAGGACCCTATCAAAGCCTTTCGATCAATTGTACTTGCTTATGTGAATTACTTGTAAATATTTATTTGTATAGTTTAAGCGATTGGAATGGATCGGGGTTGGATGTGTAGTATGCGAACAACGGTTGAGTATGCGAAGGGTGTTGAGGAATTTATAAGATGTGCGGAACAGAATCGTAGGAAAAAAAGGCAATCAAAGATTCTGTGCCCGTGTCGTAATTGTAATAACATGAACTGGTGGAATAGTGAAGTTGTGAGGGAACATTTGCTAATAGCCAGTTTTAAACCTGGGTATACTAATTGGATATGGCACGGTGAAGCCGTCGTCGATGAAGCTAGTTCTGCGGGTGTCGGAACTAGTACAAGAGTGTCACTAGATTTGGAGGACGATGTTGTAGCTGAAGGTTCTTCGGACGACGATAATGATCATATCGAGGACATGCTTCGTGATGTCCAAGAGGATTTTCAAGAACGTCCTCCGATATTTGACAACCTTTTTAGGGACAACAATATCCCGTTGTACACCGCGTGCTCAAAATACACAAAGTTGTCTACTGTGTTCAAGCTGCTGAACTTTAAGGCTAAATTTGGGATTTCAGACAAGTGTTTTCAACACTTTTAGAAATAGTCGCGGATATGCTTCCAGATGGCACTGAGCTTCCGACGTCGACTTACGAGGCAAAGAAGCTGTTGTGCCCTTTGAACTTATAGTACGAAAGAATACACGCTTGTCGCGAACGACTGCATACTTATAGGGGAGATTATGAGTCGGCCGATAAGTGTCCGACGTGCGACACTTGGCGTTATAAGAGAAAAGACGAAGTTGGTGGGCCCCCTGCTAAAGTTCTTGTAGACTAAAACGTATGTTCTCGAACGCCGACGATGAAAAGATGTTTAGATGGCATGATGAGGAAAGGGAAAAGGATGGAAAATTGAGACATCCGGCGGATTCCCCGTAATGGAGGAATATTGAGATGTATCCTGAGTTTGGAGGTGAGACACGAAATCTCCGGATGGGGCTTTGCACTGATGGGATAAACCGTTTTGGTTATTTGGGTTAAATATTACCATTCGATATGAATTAAATGAATATATTTCTAAATTAGTGCCCACGACAACTGAGTGTGAGTGAGTTATGTGGCTTTTACGTCATAAGGTACATGTACGATATTATCTGCAATCGTATCGGCAAAGATGATACAACCAACTTGCCAACGGTATTACTTTAAACCGTCACCTTCTTTAAGTTTCAAGGTTAATATATGTTTATAAGTATGTTTTAATATTATCCTCTCGTTTAATGTTTTATAGATATTAGAACACTCCTCCGCTTACGGCGTCGAAGAGTTCAACGAAGTACGGGAATTGTGGGCGGAGCATTTATGCACTCGTAGGTTAGACTTTGGCGTTAAATATATGTTTGTGTTTATGTTATGAGGATAGATATTTAATGTTGGATGATTATTAGTTGTTGTTGTGATTATTAGTTACTGTTGATAATGATTGTTGGATAATGTTTTGGTTGATTTGGATTTGATTGTTGGGGGATGATTAAACTAAAAAAGAAAGAAAATCGATAATGGGCGACGGTTCCTACGCAAGAAACCGTCGCCCAATAGCTAATATATTAAAAAAAACACAAAGATCATGGGCGACGGTTGCTTACAAAAAACCGTCGCCCATGTGGTATATATAAAAAATAAAATATCATGGGCGACGGTTTAGTCCTTAGAAACAGTCGCCCATGTGTATTAAAAAAAAAAATTCATGGTTTCTGTCGTACAAACCGTCGCCGACGCACTAAAAACAGTAACCTACGAGGCGTTATGGGCAACGGTTTCTTAAGTAACCGTCGCCTATATGTTCTCTTGGGCGACGGTATATAACTGTCGCCCAAAATGCTGCAGATGGGCGACAGAGCTCTGGGCGACGCGTAGAAACCGTCGCCCATGACCTATAACAACAGTCGCCTATGTGCTTTCTGGACTAGTGATGGTGTGATTTGTAAAACTACCTCAACGAACTTATCTCTTTCCTCGATCAATTGTTTGATCGTGATTTCAGATGACTCTTATTGTGTTTTTTCAACCATACCTTTTGAAGATTGTTATCATCACAAGTGTTCGTCAACCTTGACATTCAAATGACCACACATCAGTTGCATATCTTTATACATGAATCGGCGTGGTAATATAATAGTCAATCATGTATTGGATAAAAAAGGGAATTACTATTTACCGCCCCCTTTTTCCTAGTTACCGCCCCCTAAAGGGCTGAAAAAAGACGTTTATGCCCTTATGTTATTTAAATTAATTTAAAAAGGTAAAATATAATAAAAAGTAAGAATTTTCTTTAAAATCCTACACGACGCAACACTTTTCAAATCACACAACCAAATTAAACAAAAAAAAACAGAAAACTTTGCAAATCGTAATGGAGCGAGGACAAGGAAAGGGAAACTGGGTAGTTGTTGTCAACGCATTGCTGAGTGTCCTCCAGAAGTCGTGCAAGCATTCTACCGAAACTGGGTAGTTTGTTGTCAACGCATTGCTGAAGCTCGCAAGCACATGGTAGTTAGTGCGTACGTCGTACTACACATCCGCACCTGGAGTAAACCTCATCCGACAACTCTTTGGCCCGCCGCAGCTCATTTCCCATAATTAATATTGCATGGTGTAAAACTCTGTATAATAATGTTAGGAATGGAAATCCTGACATCGGAATAGGTCGTTTCGACCGGGACTCCTCAAGTGTCTGCATGTCAACATTAAAATATTATTAGATAAGGATAAGAGACACGTTATAATAATTAATTTACCTTTCGGATGCGAATCAACTGGTTCTGAATCTGCTCGTGCACCTTCACCCATACGGTGTCAAGCGACCCAGTGGCCGAGTTCAGCCATCCTTTCAGTTCGCTATGAGCACTCTCCACACGACATGTAGTGGTGTTCCCGAAATGAAGCACATGGTTCGTCAAGCTCTGGCGAACTTCTCCTTATGCACCAACCATGTCTGCTCAACATAAGTAACGATTTCTGAGTCTTGTAGCCAGCGCAGACGCATGTCATTCACTGCATTCTCATATTCGTCAACCGTCGGAGCTTCCACGACTGCTTTTCAGGACTTGTGCGTGAAGTGAGCTGCGGTCTTTTTGCTATTCCCCCCAACCTATAAACTTTGTTCTCCACATCTTTATAAATATGCCACGTGCACAGCAGATGATGAGAATGGAGAAATACCATATGTACCGGTCGAACAAGGCCCAACTCACGATCAGTGACAATCGCCGACGGGTGGACATCTGGCCCTAAAATATCCCGGATAGACTGCAACATCCACCGGTAACTGATCTCCGTCTCGTCCTCCATGACGGCAAACCCACACAGAAAGTTGTGATTACAGGGAGTCATCCCTATAATCTCAACAAGAGGCATCTTATATCTATTGGTCTTGTACGTCGAGTCAATCCCAATAAAATAAGGATACGTCCTCAGCAGTGCAGGTGACTCCGGGTGTGCGCGAGAAAGACATGTGTCAGCATATTAGTCTCCTCGTCTCTTCTATATTCAACAAAATATCCGGACTCTGTCGCCTGGTGCATCAACTGGCTCACCACGTCTCGACCCTCAGAATATTGCTTCCTCAAACGATCTCTGTAATTATATATATGTCGGATCGTCGCGTTATCTACGCTGTGTCGAGCCCTCATCGCTGAGAGGATATGTGATGGTTTCGCTTGCAGCACACTCATTTCCTCTACGACCTTCTTTGCCTGGCTGCTTAACCCACTCGTCTGGCGGTGTCCCTCGGGATAATGTATCAGAGGGTGATTGTGCGTGGATTTTTCAGGTGGGCCCGTACGAATGAACCATTCCTTAGTAGCTGGATCTTGCTGGGCTATGACTACAAACGGACACCTGCACTTGTTAGACTTCGACAGCCTCTCCAATTCATCCTCCTGCCTCTATAACGTTCTCCGAGAGAACATCTAATCAATTTTTTTGTTCCTAATTTCTTGTGCGACGAAATTATCACCTCGAAACCAAGACCAATAGCGACGCCTTAGCGCCCAGTTAATGGCTTCCACGTCGGTTGAAAATCGTCCTCCTTCGCGAAAATGCCGACTGTAGTTTATCCCGTCGCTCGTGGAATCCTCCGGGACACTCTCCAAGTCTGACCAAAAAAAAATTACAACCGAAATCAAATTTCGGTCCCCTAAGAGGCGACCGAAATGAGATTTCGGCCACCTCTGTCGTGGCCGAAGACGGATCTCGGCCGCGACACAGTCGTAGCCGAATCCAAATTTCGGCTACGACAGCCGCGGCCGAACTAGAATTTCGGTCACCTCTTGGGCGACCGAAATTGATTTTCGGTCATCACAAGGGTTGACCGAAATTGTTGTTCGGTCACCCCTTGTGTTGACCGAAATTATGTTTCGGTCGGGCCAAAATTTTTGCTCGAATCCGACCGTTTTTCGAGAATTCACGTCTATAAAAACAAAATTTACGAGAATTTGATTACCATCCGTGCCAATAGACGCTTTCTTTTGACTTTTCCATTTCCCAAATAGACGATTCATTGCGATTTGAACGTTTTTTTTTGTTTTGTTTGAGTCTGATTTGAATGTTTAATTGCTATATGAAAATTGTTGTCTGGAAAAGGACTTTAAATAGAAATTTAAATTCAAAAGGGCAAAATCGCCTTTTTTCAGCCCTTTAGGGGGCGGTGACTAGGAAAAAGAGGGCGGTGAATAGCAATTCAGATTAAAAAAAGAGAGATCTGTGTATTGTGTACCATGAATTAAGATGACCCGATTCATTGCATAATGGATTTAACATCAAAGATTTAGTTGATGTCGTCTTCAGTTGAACAACACCTACAATAAATAATAAGCTCGCCTCTTTGATTTTTATTAACATATGCCATATTCAAATATCTACGATAACATAATGACTTTTTTGGGTACCTTGATAAATGTGCCTCTTTAGATTGGGAAAAAATGCGATTGTTCTGTCTGAAGACCTTATTTCCAACAATTGACCCTCATTCGTGGCTAGATCATCCCACAAATTCACATTGATAATACCACACCTGAAATGATGATATATTTTTTTAAAGTAGAGGAGTGCTACTGTGCATATATAATTTTTTGACGAACCTTTCATTCATCAATATAACTTCCCTCTATAGCCAAGACTTTTGTTCGCTCGAAAAAATTGGAACAATTATTTCACCTTCATGACTAACCCTACAACGTATATGGAAAATATATTTAGCAATAAGTTATAGCATGAGAAATATATTTGGCATAAAAAATATAGACAACATACCAATGAATTGATTCTCATCGAAACTCTGACCAATATGATAGAAGCTAACGAACTTGAATTTTTCTGGCGTTAAAGGAAATGCCACCTCATGCTCGGTAACAGTGGTTGATTCATTTAGTATAAACTCAACATCAAGGTTAACATTCGGATAGTTGCTGTTAATAGCCTTAACGACTGGGTTTGATATAACATATCCCCTATGCGAAAGCGAAATCAATATTGTCAAAGTATTCCAATGCATTTGAGAAAAAACTCCATTGATTGGGGATCCCTACGATTATTGACGCAAGAGATTCTATTATTCGATTGAAAACAAAAAACAATCAAATGTAATTCAAAAAATACAACGAATATATATTTACCTCTTCATCAATCAGTACCAGTGCCTTATTGATTTTCTTGGATGATTTGGAGGTGCATTCATTCCTTGTCGAATTACCAACACCTTTACAGCGATACACGTAGTTCTTGGATTTGCGAGTTAATTAAGTTTCTCCATTTCGCGACACGTTGAATGCCTTAAAAATTGTGTCGGGATCGTACGGCGATAAACGAGCTCGGATGCTGAATGATGCCCAAAGAAAGGTTCGAGAGGAATGATGGATTCTTTTGTGGTGATTCGAAACTAAATGTCTCGTGGGTAATGTACTCATTCTTGCATATCCATTATAGAATATTCATAAATTGTATCCAAACCAAATCGTTGTTGGAAAATCACGCGAACACAGTGAACACGATCTTATTTTGGTGCTGCTGAAATCTGCAAGCTTTTGTAGTCTTTGCACTGCTAAAATAGTAGTTTACATGGACGCTAATAAATGCATACAATCAAGCCACTAATTTAGCCTAAACTAATAAGGAAACACAATCCCTTCCTAAGGAAAATACAATCATCTCCTAAGCTATGCCTAAGCTAATTAAGGAAGGTAAATCACAGGATTATTCCTACAATCTCCTCCTAAGCCTTGTGTCCACCGTTGATGTCGATTAGGCCGATCTTACCCCGTAGCTCATGAAACTTGGTCCTTCCAAGCGGCTTCGTCAGAATGTCGCCCAACTGATCCTCGCTTCTGATGAACTCTACATCAATCAAACCCTTCTGCAGCCTCCCGGACGAAGTGGTATTTCACTCGAATGTGCTTACTCTGTCTGTGGAGTACTGGATTCTGATCAAAGCAATGGCGGACTACTTATTGTCCACCCTCACCATTGGCGCTCTTGCTGCTGTTCCCTGCACCTCAGACAACACACGAGCGAGCCACAATGCTTGACAAGCAGCATTAGCAGTGCTATGTACTCTGCCTCACAGCTGGACTGAGCCACCACCTTCTGCTTCATGGATTGCCAGGTGATCGGGCTGCCGCTGAGGAAGAAAATCACGCCAGTTGTGCTTTTACTTGCATCAACATCCCCGGCGTAATCACTGTCGCTGAAGCCTGTCAGATAAGGCTCCTCCTTCTCCCTCCTGCCGAACCAGATTTCCCAATCTTGCGTCCCAACCACATAGAGCAGGATGCGCTTCACAGCTGCGAGGTGATCCTCGCGTGGATCCTCCAGGAACCGACTCACATAGCCACCCGCAAACGCTAGATCGGGGCGAGTGTTGATCAAGTACCTCAAGCTCCCGACGACGCTCTTGTATGCCGTTGCATCGACCGGCGGCTCTGTGCTGAGCTTGCTCAACTTCAGGCGCGGTTCCATGGGCACGTGACATGGGTTACACCCTACCATGCCGCTCTTCTCTAGGATCTTGCCGGCGTATGAGCCCTGGCTCAGCAAGATCCCCCTCGCGCCTGCTTCACTTCAATGCCGAGGTAGTAGTGAAGCAGGCCGAGGTCACTCATCTTGAATGCGGCCGTCATCTCCTCCTTGAATGACTTGATGTCTCCGCCGTTCGAGCCGGTGATTACGAGGTCATCGACATAGACCCCGATCACCAGCTGCTTGCCGTCGTTCTGCCTGATGTAGATGGCGTGTTCCGACGGGCACTTCCTGAAGCCGAACGATAACAGCGTGCTGTCCAGCTTCGCGTTCCACGCGCGCGGCGCTTGATGCAGCCCGTACAGCGCCTTTCGGAGCTTGAGCACCTTGTGCTCCTTGCCGATTATGACAAACCCCGACGGCTGCTCGACGTAGATCTCCTCCTCCAGGTCTCCGTTCAAGAACGCCGACTCGACGTCCATGTGGTGCACCTCCCATCCTTCGTGCGCCGCGAGGGTGATGATTAGGCGCACCGAGTCCAGTCGCGCCACCGGTGCGAACACTTCGTCGTAGTCGATGCCGTGCCGCTGTGCGTAACCCTTCACCACGAGGCGTGCCTTATGCTTGGACACCGCCCCGTGCTCGTCCCACTTCACCTTGAAGACCCACTTCAACCCAATCGCCCGACGGCTCGGCGGGTAATCAGCGAGAGACCACGTCCGGTTGTCCTCATTCGAGTCTATCTCCTCCATCATCGCCTTCCTCCAGCTGGGGCTGCGTTCCGCCTCGGCGAACAACGCAGGTTCGTTGGAGCTCATGGCGTGGAGCTCCTCCGCCACTAGTTGTAATACCCGTAAATTTTAAAAACGGGATTAGGATATAAATAATATTTTATGTCTTCGGATTAAAAGAATGTTGTAGATTGCTCGATAGCTTACCCAGAAAGTCGAAGATGGATTTTCTTCTCATTGGATTGGTCGGCCACCATAGTACTTTCGAACGGCCCAAAATAATATTTCACCCAAAGAAATTGGACCCAATTAATATTCGACCCAAAGAGACTTTGGCTCAACCCAATAAAATGTAACAAATAATCTAAGTTAAATAAATGATCTGGGCTAAATCAATATAAGATCCCAAGTTAACTCATAAGGCCCAAAATAATATATAAGGGCAATTGGATAAAAGAAATTTGAAACTATAGAATGGAATTTCGAAACAAAACTTATGTATAGTTTCGAAATTAGGGTTTTCTGGTGTATAGTTTGAAGCATTTTTCTAAAATTATCTAAGGAGAAAGTCGAAACCTAAAGTGACGACTTCGAAAATTCTTAATGATACTTAGTTGAATTTAGGAATGGCAAACAAATGACTTAAGGGGATACTAGGTAAACGTAACTATCAAGTGGAAATTATAATACGTTAAGCAATAAAGTTCGAACTGTTCATTTTGATTAGGAGTGATCTCGAAATTCAAGTAGGGAGAATTTGGAAAAGTAAAGTCAATATGGAAAGTGACTCAAAACTAAAGTAATAAATAATATTCAATAAAGGAATAGACTTAGCATAAGGAAGACGTTGCTTAGTTTGTCATTTCCCTCATTTTCAATACTATGATGTATATCCATAAATCATTAGGAAAACATACACAGGGGTAAAAGCAAGGAAACAAATCATCCACTTGACAATTTGGGAATGACTAGTAAGACGTTTTTCATAAGGTAATCAACACCAATGTATAATTATAATAATATTATTGACCAAACATGAGGATAAATAGAAGAATTAAGAAAATAATGCACATAAGGGACGAAATATTTTCTTACCCCAAGAGTAGGACTCGTGACCTACCACCACTACACAAATGAAATCCCAAGCTTGTCCTATTTTCATTCTGTCGAAGCCTCAAGATCTTATCCACATACATCGAACATCATTAGTGAAGAAACCATTATTTTGAGTAGGAGCAAGGAGCGAAAGCTAAAACCAAGTGAAGAAGGAGAATATTAACAAGCTTAGGGTCCTTAATAATTCGAAAGTCAGAACTCCAAAGGGAGGAAGGTAAAAATCTTGATTATAATACGTAAATCTCCTAGATCTAGTAGGATTTTGTGTTTTTAATTAGATCTAGTAGGATTTTGTTTCAACCACCTTACATGATTGTGTGGATTAGGTGAAGTTTTGAATATGTTAGATATAGCTAAGAGTTTAGATGATGAAGTTTTAATACATGTTCGTGTGAGCTTATAGGTTGAAATGTATGACTTTCGAAATATTAGTGTTTTTGAGAGTTTATGTTATTGATATTAGAGAAGATTTTATGCGTGTATTGTCTCCTAGGTATAGGATTTTAATATTATAGGAGGAGTTTTGGAGATTTTCAAATACTTACCGTTCTTAAGATGTTTAAAGATTTTCGAAAGATTTATTGTTTTAGGATTTATGATGATTATCGAAATGTTAAATTATGATTTTCGAAAGATAGGATGCTAAATCTTCGAAAGGTTGGTTTTCGAAATAAGTTTTTGTAAGATAACAAAAGGTTTTTTAAGTTTCGCAAGCTTGAGATTTATGATGAAACCAGGTGATTTCGAAAGAATTTTCGAAAACGTTTTCGAAAGAATTTTCGAACTGGCCATTCGAAGATTGTTTCGAAATCTGTTTCGAAAATTATTTTCGAAACCAACTGAATTTCACAATTATTTAATTTTCGAACGAAAATTTTGAACTATCTCTCGTTTCGAAATTTAGTCAATTACGATAAGTAATTTCGATACTTCAACAAATTTTGAACTTTATATATTTTCGAAGAATTTCAAAACATGCATATTATAATATGATATTTTCACATGAGCATTTCAGCATTTAGGCAGTCTGCATATTTTTTAATAGTTATCTAATTTAATTAGTACGCTGATTGTATGATATTTTCGTAATTAAGGTTCGACAATTTAGGAGGTTCACGAGACTGTTAGGCAAATAAATCTCGGACGACAGGTAATTGGAAATCTCAACTACAACACATAAACTACATGTTTGTATTCGAATTACGTGGTTATCTGTGTTGTACGATTTTACGTGGCGTGAATTATGTCAAATTACGTGATTATATGGCAACGTGTGTTGGTTGTTTTACGTGACTGTGAATTATGTGAAATTACGTGATTTGTGGCAACCTGTGTTGGTTGTGTTTACGGGAGGTGCTTACTGGCGATAATGAAATCGCATGGTGAGCTATTATTTATGATTTTGCGATGACGTGGGAAACCAGTTGGTACACCATATCATAGTATATTATGTGCACGTTTGGGTTTAATGTTATTTTGGGAAGGTGAGCGTGCATTGCATTTGTCGCTTGTAGGCGAGCATGGGATGTATGCATGGCATCATTCATATGGCATGAGCATGTGCATATACGGAATATGTGAGGATTTGCATTTATGAGTATGCACAGTATACATCATATGAGAACGAATATTATAACTACTTCTACAAAGGCATCACGTCGGAATGTAAGCCGTCTAATGTATTATGTGAGGCAGGAGGAGCGACCTGGATAGGGGCGACCTAGGGAAACCTAGCGTATGCCGCCCAGTGTGGAGCAACTGTCCGATAGGAGGAGCGACCTGGGTAGGGGCGACCTAGGGTGACCTAGCGTAGGCCACCTAGTGTGTAGCAACTGTCGTTGTCATTAGCGGACGAGGGTCACCTGGACGAGACACATGGCGTAAGCCAGAGTGCCAGGAAAGGCAACCGCAATGAAAAAAGGACGATCGTCAGATAAAGGGGCGACCTGGTGAATGGAAAAACTGGAGATAAACCCTAGTTTTGTCCTAGCCAGAGTGGGCCAACTATCGTATTTTTATCCGTATAGGATTTGAGCTCATGTTATGGTGGTGCGAGTAGTAAGTTAGCTATGGGCCCAGATAGAAATGAAAAAGAAATGAGAAAGAAATAAGAATGATATGTGTATGTGAGTATTAGAAAGCACTGGCGCGGATGCCTTTGCTAGTTGGCACGTGCATACATGCATATTTCCACTTACTGAGCTTTATAGCTCATTCCACGTTTGATGTGTTGTAGGTACGGACGAGTCGGACGTTGAGACACGTCACGACTAAGGCAGGCCGATGGCGGTGACTCCACGTACTTTTGAGGGCTGGGCGTACATGGATGCGACCTGAGGGGTGTTATCAGTGTGTTTTAAATATTTTAACATATTGGGCTATGGTCTTTTAGATTATAATGTTTGCATAACGGGACGTGTGCGAAATAAATGTGTGCGAGTGTATAATATTAAATTATTAAATAAGAGTGTTTTTTTTAATCGGGTCTTCCGCAGCTTACGTTGCGAAAAATCCGCCAAACTAGTTATATGAAAAGTGGGTCGTGACAGTGTGGTATCAGAGCATAGGTTATAGGTTCTGAAGACAGTCCATGTACGGCCGCTCAAAAGTCTGGAGGAATCAGCCTCGCCTGTATGTTTCATATTTGATGTGATTACGTGATTATAATGACGTGCCTATATGTTTGGATGATTGTAGATGTAACAAGAAAATGACTAGCGGACATAAGGAATATGTTGGAGAGTCAAGTCGGGGGGTTGTATTCTCTATGAACAAACATGACTCGGTATTGTTGTACCTTACGGAACTGATCCAAGAACAAACGGATCAGACTAGTGAATTTAAGGATTAGTAGGCGAGCTTCAAGATCTGGTCTATAAACTCGTGAATATTCTAAGTTCGTTCGTATTCCATAAATTCCCACAATATGAATGTGTGGAGACTTTAGGGAAACGAAAAGTGAAGAACAGTTACAGCGGGAAGTTGACAAAAGTCGACTTTCCAGAGATCCTAATAATCGAGTAGGGCCGAATCTGTGGGAAGCTAACCTCCCCATTCGAGTTCTATATTTTATTCCTTGATGCTGACAATGAGGGCAATTTCATAAGGGCATCTGTTATGATTAATACGTAAATACAATTGTCGATGCTTCCGATGTGGGAAGTAGGGACACTTGGTTAAAAAAAAACGTCGGGAGTGCAAATTTGTTTCCGCTGGACTTAGTCTAAATATCGGGACAACCCTCATGGGTTCCTGACCGAATGTTCAATTTGAAGCTTATGAAAACAGAAGCTATTCCTACGGGGATAACGAGTACGATGAATATCAATAACAACACGTTCCTATGATTCCTGAGCCTATTTCCACATATCAACTATAAGAAAATTCTGCTCTCACGTGTTAAATTCCACTTAAATTAACAATTAAATTACCCGGGGGGAAAAAACGGTCCAAAATAGATAACATTGTGTAATAAATTGGCACATCGGAATATTGATCAGAAACGCCCATGTCCCAGACATAGGGACTCGAAATATGGTTCTCTCTTGAAACAATAAAAAAACAGAGATGATGTCTAATTTCTGCGTAGAAACCGTCTATATCGTCTAGGCACCCTCTGGCGCTCCATTAGCACCCAATGAATTTTTCAACATCGCCTCAAACAAGCGAAGCTGCAAAGCTTATTTTGGATCTTGAAAATATTGGAGAGACTTTTTAGGAGAGAGATCAAGCTTACTGCTTCTTTGCGCACTTTCTAGGAGTCATGAGCTTTCAAAGAAGCGCCGTTGTATGGAATAGAAGAACAAAATTGGATGACGTTCTCTCTCGGCCATTAGGTCGAGGCAGTTAAACAAAAGGGGAAATGAACAAAGTTCAGCGGAGCTATGCGAGGGGCAGACGGTAATAAGAAAGGGATGAAGAATGAGAAATAAAAGAACCACGTTCTTCAGTGAAGGAAGAAGTATTGGGATCTGAAAGTAATCCGTGTAATGAGAAGATAATGAACAGATATAAGTGGCTATGCAAGGGAGACCGTGAAACTTAGATAGAGAGTAGCCAAACTGAGGAAAACTCAGGAAAAGTTCGGTTGACATGAATCCAATTTCGAACTTAGGGCAATGAAGTTCTAGATTATCTAAGTCGATTAGATCGTCTTTTATGTTGTGATTAAACTGGTGGATTGCCAATTCAAAGACTGAAGTTTATTGATGTGAGGTGGAGGTTTACAACTAGAGTTTGAAGAGCTGCAGAAAATAGGGATCGATGTTTCAAAAATCTAAAGTTTGAGCTGCTAGGACATTAGGGATGGCTCGAAGTACTGAAATACATGGTTGAGTTGTCGTCTCAAGGTTGAGAATTGGGTGAGCCAAAACTCTTCTAAAGATTGTAAGAGCGGAGTTGTTATATTCTGGTCCGTGAGCAAGCTTGGTCTGGAAGATATTTTGGGATAATCTGAGCAAGCCTTAGCTGCTCTTAAGCTTCTGATGTTGAAAGTAACAATTGAATTGTAAGTCAGAGTTCACGACCATCCCTGGATGTAATGGGATGAGCTAAAGTTTGAAGATGGTGGAGTTGTCGAAAGTCCTAACTTTCAACTACTAATGCATGTGAACAAGACCGCAATTGACAAGCCAACAAACATTATCTAGACAAGACATGATCTAGACAAGAAAGCCAAAAAGAAAAGCAGCATCCATGTTTTGTCAATTATGTGTAGCTAGCTTGTCTACATAGCATCTATATAAATGTATGCATCTCGTTCAATATTATGTAGTAAGAAAAGCAATATCAACTAAGAAAGTGCCGTAGCACTACTTCTCTTTTTTTATCTCCAACAAATTGTGGTATCAGAGCAAAGGAAAAATAAAAAAATTTAAAGGCATCGCTTCACCCTCACATATTCATACGCCAAGCAACAACCTCTCCATACACGTGAAACTTATTTCCAAGCAAGCACCCTTACACTTCAACTACACATAATCTCTCTTTTTCATACACGCAGTGGCGGATCTATTCATGGGCTGGGGGCCACGGCCCCCCCAAGAATTTTCGAAATTTTACTAGTATGTATATGTATACCGAATTTGCATATATAAATCTCTAGCTGAACTGTGAGACAACTAAATTTTCATACATTTGGTCCAGGTTCGAGTCCATCGTGTCTCATATTTTAAAGTTTTTGGGTTTCAACTAGTAGAAACTAGAAAGAGTGTGCGTTGGTGGTTGGGCAGCATTATCTTTATCAAAGATAATGCAGTAAAATTCGTTTAGCAGAAAATTCTAAGGTTACATTATAGAAGCCGCTAAATTTATTTATTTATTTATCGAGTTTGATTGTACAGTACACTAAATTTATTTATTTATTTTGTGGTGACAGATTACACATATTTCGATTGGAAAATCTTCTAATTGATAATTTATTTGAAAATACGTGACTTCTCTTTATGTGTTTTTTAAAGCTAACATAATTTAATTTTTTCAACCGACGTGGAAGCCATTAACTGGGCGTAAGGCGTCGCTATTGGTCTGGTTTCGAGGTGATAATTTCGTCGGCACAAGAAATTAGGAACAAAAAATTGATTAGATGTTCTCTCGGAGAACGTTATAGAGGCAGGGAGGATGAATTGGAGAGGCTGTCGAAGTCTAACAAGTGCAGGTGTCCGTTTGTAGTCATAGCCCAGCAAGATCCAGCTACTAAGGAATGGTTCATTCGTACGGGCCCACCTGAAAAAATCCACGCACAATCACCCTCTGATACATTATCCCGAGGGACACCGCCAGACGAGTGGGTTAAGCAGCCAGGCAAAGAAGGTCGTAGAGGAATGAGTGCTGCGCAAGCGAAACCATCACATATCCTCTCAGCGATGGGCTCGACACAGCGTAGATAACGCGACGATCCGACATATATATAATTACAGAGATCGTTTGAGGAAGCAATATTCTGAGGGTCGAGACGTGGTGAGCCAGTTGATGCACCAGGCGACAGAGTCCGGATATTTTGTTGAATATAGAAGAGACGAGGAGACTAATATGCTGACACATGTCTTTCTCGCACACCCGGAGTCACTCGCACTGCTGAGGACGTATCCTTATTTTATTGGGATTGACTCGACGTACAAGACCAATAGATATAAGATGCCTCTTGTTGAGATTATAGGGATGACTCCCTGTAATCACAACTTTCTGTGTGGGTTTGCCGTCATGGAGGACGAGACGGAGATCAGTTACCGGTGGATGTTGCAGTCTATCCGGGATATTTTAGGGCCAGATGTCCACCCGTCGGCGATTGTCACTGATCGTGAGTTGGGCCTTGTTCGACCGGTACATATGGTATTTCTCCATTCTCATCATCTGCTGTGCACGTGGCATATTTATAAAGATGTGGAGAACAAAGTTTATAGGTTGGGGGGAATAGCAAAAAGACCGCAGCTCACTTCACGCACAAGTCCTGAAAAGCAGTCGTGGAAGCTCCGACGGTTGACGAATATGAGAATGCAGTGAATGACATGCGTCTGCGCTGGCTACAAGACTCAGAAATCGTTACTTATGTTGAGCAGACATGGTTGGTGCATAAGGAGAAGTTCGCCAGAGCTTGGACGAACCATGTGCTTCATTTCGGGAACACCACTACATGTCGTGTGGAGAGTGCTCATAGCGAACTGAAAGGATGGCTGAACTCGGCCACTGGGTCGCTTGACACCGTATGGGTGAAGGTGCACGAGCAGATTCAGAACCAGTTGATTCGCATCCGAAAGGTAAATTAATTATTATAACGTGTCTCTTATCCTTATCTAATAATATTTTAATGTTGACATGCAGACACTTGAGGAGTCCCGGTCGAAACGACCTATTCCGATGTCAGGATTTCATTCCTAACATTATTATACAGAGTTTTACACCATGCAATATTAATTATGGGAAATGAGCTGCGGCGGGCCAAAGAGTTGTCGGATGAGGTTTACTCCAGGTGCGGATGTGTAGTACGACGTACGCACTAACTACCATGTGCTTGCGAGCTTCAGCAATGCGTTGACAACAACTACCCAGTTTCGGTAGAATGCTTGCACGACTTCTGGAGGACACTCAGCAATGCGTTGACAACAACTACCCAGTTTCCCTTTCCTTGTCCTCGCTCCATTACGATTTGCAAAGTTTTCTGTTTTTTTGTTTAATTTGGTTGTGTGATTTGAAAAGTGTTGCGTCGTGTAGGATTTTAAAGAAAATTCTTACTTTTTATTATATTTTACCTTTTTAAATTAATTTAAATAACATAAGGGCATAAACGTCTTTTTTCAGCCCTTTAGGGGGCGGTAACTAGGAAAAAGGGGGCGGTAAATAGTAATTCCCTTTTTTAATCCAATACATGATTGACTATTATATTACCACGCCGATTCATGTATAAAGATATGCAACTGATGTGTGGTCATTTGAATGTCAAGGTTGACGAACACTTGTGATGATAACAATCTTCAAAAGGTATGGTTGAAAAAACACAATAAGAGTCATCTGAAATCACGATCAAACAATTGATCGAGGAAAGAGATAAGTTCGTTGAGGTAGTTTTACAAATCACACCATCACTAGTCCAGAAAAGCACATAGGCGACTGTTGTTATAGGTCATGGGCGACGGTTTCTACGCGTCGCCCAGAGCTCTGTCGCCCATCTGCAGCATTTTGGGCGACAGTTATATAACCGTCGCCCAAGAGAACATATAGGCGACGGTTACTTAAGAAACCGTTGCCCATAACGCCTCGTAGGTTACTGTTTTTAGTGCGTCGGCGACGGTTTGTACGACAGAAACCATGAATTTTTTTTTTTAATACACATGGGCGACTGTTTCTAAGGACTAAACCGTCGCCCATGATATTTTATTTTTATATATACCACATGGGCGACGGTTTTTTGTAAGCAACCGTCGCCCATGATCTTTGTGTTTTTTTTAATATATTAGCTATTGGGCGACGGTTTCTTGCGTAGGAACCGTCGCCCATTATCGATTTTCTTTCTTTTTTAGTTTAATCATCCCCCAACAATCAAATCCAAATCAACCAAAACATTATCCAACAATCATTATCAACAGTAACTAATAATCACAACAACAACTAATAATCATCCAACATTAAATATCTATCCTCATAACATAAACACAAACATATATTTAACGCCAAAGTCTAACCTACGAGTGCATAAAATGCTCCGCCCACAATTCCCGTACTTCGTTGAACTCTTCGACGCCGTAAGCGGAGGAGTGTTCTAATATCTATAAAACATTAAACGAGAGGATAATATTAAAACATACTTATAAACATATATTAACCTTGAAACTTAAAGAAGGTGACGGTTTAAAGTAATACCGTTGGCAAGTTGGTTGTATCATCTTTGCCGATACGATTGCAGATAATATCGTACATGTACCTTATGACGTAAAAGCCACATAACTCACTCACACTCAGTTGTCGTGGGCACTAATTTAGAAATATATTCATTTAATTCAATATCGAATGGTAATAATTTAACCCAAATAACCAAAACGGTTTATCCCATCAGTGCAAAGCCCCATCCGGAGATTTCGTGTCTCACCTCCAAACTCAGGATACATCGAATCAATATTCCTCCATTACGGGGAATCCGCCGGATGTCTCAATTTTCCATCCTTTTCCCTTTCCTCATCATGCCATCTAAACATCTTTTCATCGTCGGCGTTCGAGAACATACGTTTTAGTCTACAGAACTTTAGCAGGGGGCCCACCAACTTCGTCTTTTCTCTTATAACGCCAAGTGTCGCACGTCGGACACTTATCGGCCGACTCATAATCTCCCCTATAAGTATGCAGTCGTTCGGACAAGCGTGTATTCTTTCGTACTATAAGTTCAAAGGGCACAACAGCTTCTTTGCCTCGTAAGTCGACGTCGGAAGCTCAGTGCCATCTGGAAGCATATCCGCGACTATTTCTAAAAGTGTTGAAAACACTTGTCTGAAATCCCAAATTTAGCCTTAAAGTTCAGCAGCTTGAACACAGTAGACAACTTTGTGTATTTTGAGCACGCGGTGTACAACGGGATATTGTTGTCCCTAAAAAGGTTGTCAAATATCGGAGGACGTTCTTGAAAATCCTCTTGGACATCACGAAGCATGTCCTCGATATGATCATTATCGTCGTCCGAAGAACCTTCAGCTACAACATCGTCCTCCAAATCTAGTGACACTCTTGTACTAGTTCCGACACCCGCAGAACTAGCTTCATCGACGACGGCTTCACCGTGCCATATCCAATTAGTATACCCAGGTTTAAAACTGGCTATTAGCAAATGTTCCCTCACAACTTCACTATTCCACCAGTTCATGTTATTACAATTACGACACGGGCACAGAATCTTTGATTGCCTTTTTTTCCTACGATTCTGTTCCGCACATCTTATAAATTCCTCAACACCCTTCGCATACTCAACCGTTGTTCGCATACTACACATCCAACCCCGATCCATTCCAATCGCTTAAACTATACAAATAAATATTTACAAGTAATTCACATAAGCAAGTACAATTGATCGAAGGCTTTGATAGGGTCCTTATCGCTCCAACCTAACTCATCTAAACATTCACTATTGCTTATAAATGTGTCTTTGAGCCTCTGTTGACAAAAATTCGGCAGCATTTCCCTACAGTTCTCCAAGTAGACGAAAAAATTATGAAAAGGCTATACATCCAATCCATATGTCTACCCGGAGAACATTTAAGGGAAATGTAAACCAAACGTTTCATCAACACCGACGCTCAAACACACATTTACATCCTAAAGCGACAACGAACGTTTAAGAACGGTCCCAACGGGGACCATTCAAGGTTTTCTCCTAATGAGAAAATAAGAGAAAACCTTGAACGGGTATCTAAGCTTAAATAAAAATTTAAATTCACAAAGACAAAGGCATATAATCAAATACGGGTTTGAAAACTTATAATTGTCCAAAGCACGAATATCACCCAAAATTCGCCCAAATTGCCCAAATCCTCCAAATGTTTGACCCAAAACCTACGTTTCGCAAAATATAAGCTCAATATCAACCTCAAATTGAATACATCAAGGGTCTAAGCCAAAATTACGCACGTAATCCCCAAAATTTCTAAATAGACATTTATGGAAAACTTCAATTTTCGAAGAATTCAAGCCATTATTCGCCAAATTACAATGAAGAAAATGGTTAGGAGAGATCTTACCGTATTGTCGTAGCCCGGAAACGTCGGAAAAGAGTCGATGTCGCCGGAAAATGTCGCCGATGAAGGTGAGGTCGCGGCCAAATTTCGACCCAAAAATCCCTAATGTCCAAACTTTACCCAAATACCTCATTTTCGCAAAGATAAAGATCAATATCAACCTTAAATCAAATATAACACACGAATAAGCTACGAAATCGCATAAATCAAGCTCCAAAATCTCGAAAATACGAAACCCCAATTTTCGCAAAAATACCAATTTCGAAAATTTCAAGCCGTATATCACGAAATTCAAAGAGGGGAATTGCTAAATGGGGTTCTTACCGTGTTCTCCAAAATCGGATACGTTGGAAAACCTTCGAATTCGCCGGAAAATCGCCAAAGCCGAGCCTCACTTTTTTTTTCGTCTGTTCGAAATGTGAAGTGAGGAAGAAGGTGTGTTTTTTAAAGACCCGTGGGCGACGGTTGTTACAAAAAAATCCTATAACCGTCGCCCTTGACATATATATTTTAATTTTTTTTATAACTTAAAAAATTACATTAATGCCACCGCGTCTATTATGGGCGACGGATTTTGTACAACCGTCGCCCATAGTGCCGTGGACTATTCATCATTTTCTACTAGTGCATTGACCCTTCTCAAAAGAAAAAAACTTCTTATTCAATATAATTTAGGGAGAACGACATTTTTAGTCCTCGATGTTTGGGGCATGAGCGTTTTCGGTTACCCCATGTTCCGATGTGTCACTTTTAGTCTCCAATCTTACCGATTTTGGACCGTTTTGGTCCTCCGATTAACGGTATCACTAATTTAAATGGAATTAAACACATGAGAGCACATGATCTCCTTTAACTTGACTAAACACATCATGACTCATTATCTTCTTGAAATAAAACGCACGTGAGCTTCATTACGTATCACTAAGTCATTTCAAGGTTCTCGATCCTTTCCTAAATGTGATGTATAATGATGTTCATGTGCGTTTAAATCGAATAAGAAGATGTGTTATGAGTTTTACGTTGAGTTTAAGGAGATCATGGGCTCTCACGTGGTAAATTTCGTGTAAATTAGCGATTAAATTAATCGAGGGACAAAACAACATTGGAAACTAAAAGTGGCACCTCGGAACATGGGGACCATAAACGCCCATGTATCAAACATTGGGACTAAAGATATCATTCGCCCATATAATTTATTTGCAAAATTATTATTATTTTTTGTCTTCATGTATATTGATTTTAATGGATGAACAAAGAAATCTTACTTTTACATCAAAGCATCCGTCGAGCGTGTGGAAAATTTGTCTTCACATCGCGCGATACTTTCTACAAAAACTGAATATGTTGACAGGTTAAATGACAAAATAATACAATCATTTCCGGGAGTTGCTAGAACGTATACAAGCTTTGTTGAAGCAATTGATGACACTCAGAACTACTATAAAGCTGAATTCTTGAACTCCCTCTCACCAAGTGGATTGCCTCCCCATCGTTTGGTCCTAAAAAAGGATTGTCCAGTTATTTGTTGCGTAATTCGGATCCCTCAGATGGAATGTGCAATGGAACCGGAATGGTTTGTAGACGATTCGAAGACAATGTCATTCATGCAGAAATTACAGTAGGCCAGCACGCAGGAAAACACGTTTTCATTCCAAGGATACCGTTATCGCCAACTGAAAATGAAGGATACCCTTTCACATTTAGAAGAAAATAGTTTCCACTTCGTCTATGTTTTGCCATGACTATTAATAAAGCACAAGGACATACCATTCCATTTGTTGGTGTATACTTACCTTAGCCCATATTCTCCCATGGTCAGCTTTATGTTGCACAATATAGAGGAATTTCAATGTCCAATACCAAAATTTTGATAAAACCGGAAAAAAAATACATGACGATGGCGTAACGTGGACAAAAAATGTGGTATATCCTGAAGTTCTAATTCGAGGTACATTCTATTAGATATTTTTTTTACTTAAATGTTTTCCACGTAAATAATTCGGCATATATCGAATTTATATTTATGATTAACACGTATGTAGAGACGTCCGAGAACAATAACATTAGTGAAACAGATGCAGCACTCTCAGTGGATAGAGGTAACGTTTTTTCATCCTTCAATTAGTTTAAATATGTGCATATACTTCATTGTTTTTTTTATTTTTATTATCATTTACCAACGAGGAATACACATAATTATAAAAATGCATGTATATATCATCTGTTCATACATATATCATGTACGCCAATTATATTTTTTTCCCTTAGTCTGTTTGCTAATTCCGTTATATCACAACCTTTAAATGTATTTATTATATATTTATATATATATAACGCACAAATTTTTTAGATTTATTTAATATTTGTTAAACCTTGAAACTTGATAACATAACTCAGCCTAACGACGGAGGTTCATCTACAAAGTTTTTCAAGACAGAAGGTTCAACCAGATAACTCAAACATATCTTACACGCGTGAGTTCAATGTAGTATTTTGCCTTTAATCTATTAGCTATTTCGTTAGATTATGGCTTCTAAATGTAATAATTATTGTACACACACACATACCGTTCTTCGAAACCTATATGGAGTTTATAAAAATAATTCATCCCTGTTAGTCGATTATTGCATATTTTGCGGAATTAACTACGAGAGGATTATTGGTACAACCGTCGTCATCTGTTTTATTATCTGAAGCTTTCGATTGTTGAATTTCCTTTTACAAACAAAAGAATTGAGATGTTCAAATTTATAGTTATTAGTATTTACTAATCATTTAAACGTAACCTAAATAATATATCTTTTTTCATGTATATTCTTATTCAAATATGTGGGATCTGCCAAATAGTCGGATGCACTAAAGAACTTGGCGTGATGCAGCTACGGGGAAGAAAAATACTTCATATGATGGACCGACACTAATCGTTGGAAAATGCAGGCTCTCAAGAGATCAAAATATAAATGGTTGGTTTGAATAAATATTTCGTTACTCTTTCGTATAAATTGTCAAATTTATTTTCTCATTAAATTTTCTACATTAATATGTTAATATTCATTTAATTTACAGGATTATTAAGAAAATTACTGTATGAATTATCATTCACATGGCGGAGATATTTGCCTGGAATAGGTTTCGTGATGTTTTCACATCATGGGTTTTCCGCATTAAAAACTTTTGTTTGTAATCGTCATTTAATATTTTCTATTCGTGCGTCATCGTCATTTAATCTTCTATATTGTAGTAAACATATCACTACAAAAATTCGTCAAATTAGCCACAAGCAAAGCCGTAGCTTTTCCGTCACAAAATAGGTTTAGCGACGGAATAGCTACGGAAGTAATCCGTAGCTGAATCGCTGTCGGAAAAATTGAAGTGGTAGCAAAATCGGTCGCTAAGGTAGCGTCGGAAACTTGCGACGGGAAAACCGTCGCTATTTTTGCGATGGAGAAGCCGTCACAAATTTAGCGACCGGCTAGCGACCCCTTTCGTCATCGCTAGTTTTTGCGACCGACTATCTGCGACGGATACTCCGTCGCAAAATCTGGGTAAAAAATTAAAAAAAAAAACTCGCCGGACCACCGGCGAGCTAACCTCGCCGGATGATCCAGCACCCACATCAAAAACCCGCGACCACCTTACAACACCAGACCTCATCGCCGCAAATCTGCCACCGCACGAGCTCCCGCCGCCAGATCCGTATCGCTCTTAGCTCTCCGCCACCAGATCCGCCACCGCCAAAGCATTCCGCCGCCAGATGCTCCACCGCCCGAGCTCTCCGCAGCCAGATCCGCCGCCGCCAGATCAGCCACCGCCCGAGGTCGCCGCCGTCAGATCCGCCACCTGCTCGAGTTTGTTGCCGCCGGATCTGCCACCCTTGGACCAAAACGCCGCATGATCCGCCAGCTCGCCAACCTCGGAGCAGCTGAAAATAGAAGAAAAAAAAAGCTGAAGAAAAATATACGAAGAGAAAGAACGGAAGAAGATGAAGAGAAAAGGAAGAAGAAAGAGAAAACCAGATATGTACCTCAAGACCGATAACCACCGCAGAGCTGACCCTCACGGCGTCTCGCAGTTGAGCGGCGCCGCCCCTCAATCGCCGTTGCGGTCACCTTCCCTTAGCCTGTTCCGAGCAGCCACGTCGAAGCCGTCGCGGCCACAATTTCTTCGAAGCTTTTTTTTTCCTAATTGCAGAAGACGAAGAGATGAAAATAATACTGGCGAAAAGTAAGAGAGATAATAGGTAAGGTAGAATAGTGGTATATGGGGAACTGTAACGTTTATTGGGGTTATAAACTAATAAAAAATAAAACTAATTTTTAATTATTAAATTTTAAATTTTTAAATCTGTTTGAAATTTTAATTGCCGCTAAATTCGTTTAGTGACGGACTATACGTCGCAACACTTTCCGACGGTTGTGACGTCGCAAATTTGTGACGGATTTTCCGCCGCTATTTTTTGTGACGGCTTTTCCGTCACAACATTTTGCGACCGTTTTTCCGTCGCAAATTTGCGACAGATATTTGGTTGCTAAGTTTAGCTACGGATTTGCGACGGATTTTCCGTCGCAAAGCTTAGCTACCGTTCTCCCGTAACAAATATCCGTACCTAAAGGTGCTACGGCAGTTTAGTAGCACTTTCCGTCACTATATAAAGTTATTTTTGTAGTGTATTGAATCTAATTCCAATATTCTTTCTAACGTGTATTGTTTTTTCCCCGAGAGAATGTTTGCAAATCGAACCTAAGTAACCTCATAACTTTACTTTGTCATAATCTCATGGTTTCGTATATACAGTTTTCCTCAAATTTAATCAGGCATAACTAATAGGGGTCCACGTGCAACTCACGTGTTTCCTACTAGTTAAAATAAAAGAAATAAAATGTGAAAGAGAGAGGAGAGATTAACGTGTATAAACAGAAAAATAATTGTATTTCAAATTAAAACTGAAAAGAGAAAACTTTGGGTAGATACGTAAGTTTGTTGCTTTAATCCTTTAAAATTTAGGAGAGAGAAATGTTAATCCACGTTAATCTTATATATACAATGAAATGTAGTTTGCTTCTGCTTGCGACACGTGTCCATGTTGCTTATATTAAACAAATAAAAAATAAAAAAATAATTGAAAAATCTTCCATAACAAAGTGGAAAATAGTTTATTTTCACGTTAAATCATTTAACTTATATTATTATTGTTATACAATAATTTTATATTAGTTACACATATTTTACTCCTGTGAAATGCACGGGCATAAAACTAGTATCTATATAAAGAAAGGTTATTTTTCACTTTCCTTATTAGAACATATTTCTCATTCTTATTTTATGTTATCTTCATGGAACAAAAACTGATTAAGTTTGGTGAACCAAGGATTACTACATCCTAGAAGAAATCTTCAATTGGGATTTTGCAATGCAGAAATTTTATCGAAAAATTACGATAAGAACATAGCCCCGTAATTTTTAATATATTGTTTTTCTTTGTCGTTCCTCTATCTTATTTTATCTGCTTCTTATTAAATATTTTTTGTAGGATAAAAGGAAATGCCTCCCCACGTTGCAAGATTTTGAAACAAACGACGAATTATCAGAGAGAGCAGTTGAATCTACTATGTTGAAAGATAGTGGAAAAGCCATTGATGAACGACACGATCGCCAGGCAGAAACAATAATTCCAACTATCGGTATGGAATTTGATAATGAAGAGGAAGCTTATAAATTTTATAACCAGTATGCACGTCAGACTGGATTTGGTATAAGGAAGCATAAAGCTCATCGTGATCCTATTGGCGGCGGACTTGTAGACAGGGTACTTTGTTATTCTAGTGAACGTCAAATATCGTCGTGCAGAAACTAGAAGCGGATGTGGTGCACAAATGAAGATAAATGTCAGTTTATAGTCATTTAAAGTCGTCAAATTTTTCGCTGAGCATAGTGGACACGAACTCACTACTCCACACAAAAGTCATTTCCATAGATCACACAGAAAGATGACGGCGAATCAAGCAGCACAGGTGGAAAACATAGATAGATCTGGGATTCCGCCGAAAGCTGGACTACATTATTTGGCTAATGAAGCTGGAGGGCGCAAGAATCTGGGATTTATTCTCGACAACTACAAATATTTGCGGTCAAAGAGAACAATAGAGATGTTGTCGGAGATGCAGGAGGTGTGTTAGAATATTTGCAAATCAGACAAATAGAAGATCCAAATTTCTCTATGCCGTTCAAGTTGATAGCGATGCCCTAATAACCAACGTGTTTTGGACTGATGGACAAATGATGACCGAATACGCACATTTTGGAATTGCATATTTTGTTATGATTTTTGAATGTGTAACAACCGTGTACATTTTAATATTTTACATATAGCAATTTTCTCATACTTTAATTGTGTTGTTAGTGCAGTGAATGATGCAAATGCTGATAATTTTATTGATAAATAGCTGAATTATAATAAAAATATGGTCAAGTAAAATTTACTAAATGAATTAACTATTGTGATGAGATTCTGTGTTAAATAACAAAAAGATACGAAGATGAAATTTGTATATATAGTGATATTTATGTTGGCCCCATCAATAACAAAAACGATTATTGAAAACATTTATACAGATAAGATAACTATAAGAATTAATACTTTTCATATGATCTTAGCAATAATAAAGGAGAAACCCAAAAGATTAAGGAAAACATTTTAAATTTTAACATGTTCAAATGGGATCCACAAATATTTTTGTCTCTTTCATTGGAGGTAGAGATGCCCAACCGCCGGTTAACCGTAACCGGCGGTTGACGGTTAGTCTAACCTAACCAGCCGGGGACGATTGACGGCTAGCCGTCCCCGGTTGCCGGTTAATCTAACCGCCGGTTAGTCAACCGCCAGTTACGGTTAACTGCCGGTTAATTTTTTTATTTTTTTATTTTTTATTTGCAATTTACTGCAAAGTTAAATGAATTTTCGGTGTATTTTCGTTCGTATTTTACTATTTTGATGTAAAATGTTAAATATAATAAATTTTATGAATCATAAGATATATTACAAAATTTTAAGACAATATAAAATACATATTTTCAAAAATTTCTAATTAATTATTATTTATATTAGTAAAGTTACATAGTATTTCTAATTAATTAATTATAATATTAGTAAATTAAAATAGTATATTTTTTTTATTTATTTTTATTTAACGGTTATAACCGCTGGTTGGCGGTTTGGGAAAATCCCTAACCGCCCCGTAACCGGCCGAGGACGGTTGCCGGTTACGGTTACCGGCCGGTTACGGTTATAACCGTAACCGGCAGTTAGCCGGTTGAACCGCCGGTTACAGTTAAAAATGAGCATGTCTAGTTGGAGGTTAATCTCTCCTCTCTCCTCTCCTCTCTCACATTTTAGTTCTTTTATTTTAATTAAAAAATATTAGAATTTCCATGTCAGCAATGTATTAAGTGGGTACACCTAATGAGACACCCAATGAGACAAAGGATCTCGTTCGATGTGCACCAGCTCGAGGGGCCTTTTTTGCACGACATTCAACTACTTTAGAAAAGACGCTCCTTAGGTGCTCGTCGATTATGCAACCTTCTTAAAACTCGTTACGTGAGTTGATTTGTGGCATCCCATGCGCCATTCTTTTGCTTCTCATTGGTCTTAGAACATCGTAATTGACGTGCCCAAAACCTCAAGTGCCATAACCAATCTGTGTCTCTACAGATGCCTTCAAACACTTCGACTCAACGCTCATCAAGTTCAACTTGAACATCCTATTCTTCGCCATTTCGACTTGAGCCACCAACTTGTTGTTTTGATCTCTCAGATGGAAGGATCGATCCTTCATGAGAATCCTATATCCCTTCTTTAGGAGCTGTCCCAAACTTAGGATGTTTGTCTTCATATCAGGCACGCAATACACTTTTGAAATTAATTTTTGTGCTCCATTTTTCAGTTCAATGAGAACGTTATCCTTGCCTTTTACTTGTATCTTCGTAGCATCTCCGAAAGAAACATGCCCGTGATCTATCTCTTCCAAGTCGGTGAATAGATGTTTGTGTCTGTACATGTGGTTACTAGCGCCCGTGTCGAGATACCACACGCTCTCATATTTTGGACCTTCTTCTTTGTTTACCAACAACACTATCATCATTCTCTACCTTTTCTTCTTCGGCAAGATTTGTATTTTTGTTCACCTTTTTGTCGATATAACACTCTCTTGCATAGTGTCCATATTTTCTGCAATTATAACAATCGATGTAGGCGCGATTTGTACGACCACCTCTTCCACGACCATGGCCTCGTCCACGCCAACTTTGATGGATGTTTTGGTCTTCCTCTTCTCTATTTTCTCCCCAACCACGACTTGCGTTGCTGCTGAAATTGGGACTTCCTTGGGTTTGTCCTCTCCCTCAATCGTGTTGTGTATACAACGCCTTGTCCTCTTTAAGTGACAATTTCACTTGTAAGGCCTCATCTGAAGACTCCTTGCTTTTTTTTTTCTCTCGATGCTCATGAGCTTCGAACGAACCAGAGAGTTCATCGACCGTCATTTTTTATTGAACACGCGACATTCTCGTACTCGTTCATCAGGGACCGCAAAAACTTTCTCGACGGCTCGGGCATCAGTTAGGGGATCGCCGTTTCTCTTCAACTGGTTCACGATGGATTGCACTCTCGTTATATACCCGAACACGCCGTCGCCCTCCTTCATTTTTGTCATTTCGAACTCGCCACGAAGCGTCTGCAACTGTACTTGCTTTACTCGATCGGAACCTTTGTACGCTTTCTCAGCACATCCCATGCATCTTTCGATGTGTGCGGCATCGGCTATTTTTTTGAAGCCGGCCTTATCTACAGATTCGTGGATGATATAAAATGTGGTCTTATCTTATTTGCGGGTTTCCTTCAGCGTCATTAATTGTGCCATTGTGTATCCGTTTGTATTTTCGATTTCGGTATATTCGTTCGCAACTATCTCCCGCGTGTCTTGAGACTGGAGAAAGGCCTTCATTTGAATGCTCCACTTGTCGTAGTTGATTTTTGGGAGCTTCGGCAACGGCATTTGACCAGTTGTTGCTCCCATTATAGCCATAGGCTTTGATACCAATTTGTCATTTTAGAAGTACTTGAACAAGTGCAAATTGACCGAATCTCACAGCTCTACTATTACGGGCTTATTCTTTTTGCTATATGAGGAAGAAGGATTTTGTATTTTTCTCACACGCTGTAGTACGTTTATCTTAGGGGTGTATAAACGAACCGAGCTGTTCGCGAGCGGCTCGCGAGCAGCTCGGTCAAAGCTCGGCTCGAGCTCGGTCAAAATCGAGCCGGCTCGATAACCGTCGAGCTGAGCTTGAGCTAATTATATGTGGGCTCGATAGCTCGTCAAGCTTATCGAGCCACATTAGTTTTTTATATTATTATAATATATGTTTTTATATTTTTAACCATTGGGCCCATTTAAACAAACCCTAACTAACCTTAAAATGAATCCAATTTCCTCGCGGCCGCCCGACACACCCACACTTCACAAAGCTCCATCCCATTCTCAAACACCCCAACCCCAACGCACAAGCTCCATTTACTGAAAAAGATGTACAGCAAAGGCTGAAGGAAATACAAGCACATGCCGCACACCATCAACGCAACCACGCAAAAATCGCGCTCCAACTTCGTTGCCTACATTCAGGTAATTTCATGTCGATTATACTGTAATTTTCATGAGTATTTATCAGATAGGCTAATTAGGCTTCGAATTTTTGTGGTTTCGATTTTTTTATGTTGGTTCTCGGTATTTTTCTGGATGTGGTTTTTTCTCGAATGCAAATATTTAGAGTTTAGGGCTCGACTCTTGAGCATTTTCAAATTATTTAGCACTTTCATATTTAGAGTATGTCGATTAGGGAATGAGCTTTGTGATTTTACTGCAGAAAACTCGCCGAAACTGTTTTTTTGTTCCAGCACCAGACGTTTTTTGCAATGGAACGAGCCTCTATTCCACCAACTGTTGGAAGAGTGTTGCTTAATTCAATGAGGTCGAGCTCGAGCAGTTCGAAGATTCGAGCTTCTCGAGCCGAGCTCAAGTATTTCGAACCGCATCATCTGATCTGATTCGACCTCTCGACCCGAGCTCGAGCGGCTCGAGCCTCGAATTTTTAAGCTAGATCGAGCTCGAGCCGAGCTCGAGCCTGTTAATTCTTTATCGAGCCGAGCTCGAGCTGGGCCATGTTCGGGCTCGGCTCGGCTCGTTTTCAACCCTAGTTTATCTTCTACTATTATGACTCATATTTCTTCCTACTTTTTTTAATTACATCGTGATAAGGCTATTTATAACCAAATGAAAATGCAAATGGACAATAAGATGTCACTATCCCTTATCATGAAATGAAGAAAAGTTAAGCAGTACTTTCATTAATTCATTCGGGCCGCGTGAATCAATTTGCAATGCATCGTTTTGCACAGTCCAAGCTGTATTTCTTTTGTGTGCTTCTCTATCGCCTTTTTGGTTTTTGTTTTATTTTTTTTGTCTGAGCATTGAGATTATTCAATAAATTTGACATTTTGTTTTGTACAAAACATGGTTACAATACAAGGCCGGTCGGATGCAATTTCATTCTTCTCCCTTGGCTCATCGTTTGCATATAGTTTATGTAAAGTTTCATTACTGTTGCGCTTTTGTGTTTATACTTTTAGGAGACAGTTATATGCATATGTATACATTATTAGTTGATATGTGAACGTTTTAAATATTATATTATAATAACGTATTTTAAATTATTCAAAATATCGAATCCCCGCGGAGAACAGGATGGGGTTTATAATCCTCGTCCTCGCCCATAGGGATAGAACACTGGGATTCCCGCCACATTCGGTGCAGATCCCTCCAACACGGAGAACCTACACGAGCTGTGGAAGAGATACAAGGGATAAAGAAAAGGTGTCAACGACATTGTTTGTCGATGGCTGAGAAGATCAATTCACGGAGCACTAAACGATCAAAGTGCTCCTATGCTGTAAAACAAAAAAAAAACATAATCTACTGTCCCGTCAATATGTTGAAGAAGCACACTGCCACTCGGAAGAGAATTAAACATAACTATATATCTCTTGGAATATTATTTTTCTTTTCGCTTTAAATATCATCGTGTTGACTTTAATTTTTTTTTCTAAATGTATCCTAAATTTATGTTCATATGTAACTTTATTTTCAAAGCGTTGACTTACATTTTATTTTTCTAAAATCATATATAAACTCAACTGTTGGAATAACATGAAAGCAACAAAAGATTGTAAAAAATCAAAGAGAAAACAAACATACGTAGAATGAATAATAACGAATGACTAAAGATAGCGCATGGCGACGAGGCGAAGAGGGTTCTTCTTGTAGGTGGTAATCCCGGGCAATCCCTCCAAGTCGACGTCGTCGGGAGTCATTCCGTGGGGAAGTTCCCAGTTGAAAGAGTACAAAAGATTTGCCAAAGCCAACTCAACATTGGCAGCGCCCAACGGCATGCCGGGACACTGCCTTCTCCCCGAGCCAAAGGGTATCGAATTGTTGAAGAATATCCGGGCTTCGAACGTAAGCTGCAATGAAAATTGAAATACGGCCTCAAGACACGTTCATCAGCTCTCTAGAACTTGTTAGCCACTCTCAAGACACATCTAATAGTTTTTAGACAGAGTCATCCTTATATAGTCTAGAGACACAAGTGAAGATGGCCCACCACTGCAAGACTTGCTTAAGAATGCCACACGTGGCGGGGCGGAGTCGGAGATTGTACTACCAAACACAATAATATCGAGTTGAAGCTTCTGCCAAATTCGATGAACTGCTCGAGAGGATCCATATCTTATATCAAATCTTTCATATCAGCGACAGGTACTCTCAAAAGCAGGTATTGCAATTGAAGATGGATATCTCATCTTTTCATCATAAAGACCGACGAAAATAGAGAAGACGATATAAAGAAGAATATTTTCTTATTGATTTAAATTGATTTAGTGGGCTTAACAAAAACAACACATACCAGCCTATTAACTAATAAAGCCCAATTATTCTAATAACGTTACACAGATTTGTACTGAGAACTCCATCATTTCTACGGACCATACTAGCTATAAATTCAATACTCCCCCTAAAAACCACATCTACCCTTGTGTGATTCCTGTTGAAGCATATACTCTGGGATGGGTGCAGGGCGGCTGATTTTAAAGCAGACACCCCGTTTATTATATAGAGAAGATCACCAAGATTCGTGACCCGCTGTCGAACTTATTCCAATTCCAAGAGCTCGGATCGAATCAGTATACATGCTCAAGAGATAATCAAACTGGTCTTTTGCCAATGGCTTTATTAGCATATCCGCTGGCTGATCAGATGTTGAAATGTAGACACTCTTGATAATTCCATCTTCAATTTTATCCCTAATGAAATGGCAATCTACCTCGATGTGTTTGCTCATTTCATGGAAGACAGGATTTGCAGTGAGCTGAATGGCTGACTTGCTATCTCACCACACCTGCATAGGACACAAATTATTAATTCTAAGATCCTTTAATAATCCAAGTAGCATACTATTTCTGATGTAGCTGAGGACATTGATCTATATTCTGCAATGGTTGACTTGCTATCCCACCACACCTGCATAGGACACATTATTAATTCTAAAATCCTTTAATAATCCAAGTAGCATACTATTTCTGATGTAGCTGAGGACATTGATCTATATTCTGCTTCAGCAGAACTCCTTACAACAATTGTTTGCTTCTTTGATCTCCATGCTATGATAGAGTCTCCAAGCTGCTCAATCCGCATTAGTAAAGACATTAAGTTTTAACTCACTATCTTCTGATAATAATAAGCCTAATCCATGCTTTCCTCATATCTTAATAACCTATAAGCTTTATCAAGATGACTGCCTTGGTTTATGCATATACTGACTAAGGACTTGCGCAACATATCTTATATCTGATCTAGTAATACACAAGTATAATAGCTTACGAAACAGCCTCTGGAAACTAGGAATATGATCAAGAACGGGGTCATAAAGTTTGAATGTTTCCCTGATCACTTTGCTATTCTGTTCCATGGGCGTGCTAACAGGTTTACAATCTCTCATACATCCAAAGATCAATAAAATATTTCCTTTGATTCAAATATATTCTCTCTTTGGACCTTGCAACCTCAATTCCAAGGAAATATTTCATTTCCCCTCGGTCTTCAAAAGAAAAGTATCATTAAGATAACTTTTACGCTTATGTATCATAGACATATCATTTCTAGTAATCAATATATCATAACATAAACTAGTTATATCATGAACTTATCTCCATTCCTTTTTTTTGTGAACAAGGAATAGTCATATTTGGACTGAATAAAACCAAACATACTGATGACTTGGATGTAACTTATGGTTCCATTGTCTCGAGGCCTGTTTCAATCCATATATGACTTTTTAAGCTTGCAAACATGATGTTTTCTTTTCTCTGAAATATGAAAACCTGCAGGAACTTCCATATAAACTTCTTCTTTCAAGTCTTCTTGAACAAAAGCGTTAGTAACATCCATTTGAAACAGGGGCCAGTAAATATTACAACTAGAGAATGGACTGTTCTTATTGTAACAAGTTTAACCACAATGTGAAAGGTCTTACTATAGTCTACCCTTCTCTTTGTGTGTAACCCTTAGCAACCAACCTAGCCTTTTACCTTTCAATATCATCATTTGACCTATACTTTATTGCATATACCCATTTGCAGCCTACAACAGTTTTCCCTGGAGGAAGATCAACTAGCTTTCCAGGTTCCGTTTTACTTTAAAGCTTTTATCTCAGAATTAATTCCAACCACCTCTTATCTATTTTAGCTTCCTCGTATTTTGGGATGCAATTTTTTGAGGTGGCTGCTCAGTAAAACTATATCTAGGACTTATTATGTCATACTGAACATCCCTTGATAAGGGATACTTAGCAGAATCAGCAATATTTACATCTGAGACATTAAGTGATATAAAACCTGTATACCAATAAGGTGGTTTAGTAGCTCTACCTGATCTTCTTACCTCCATTTCAGGATGTTGTAATGAGGCTGCTTCTGAGTTATTCTGCCCAGTCTCTGAATTCCAGCCCCTATACTTTCATGTGTAGATTCTTCAGGTAACTAAGGTTGGGAATGAGCAACAACCTCATTATCACATGGTTGCTAGTATGGTGTAACAAGGTCATCATAATAACTCTGATCATCTTGTGTGGTGAACCTCTGCCTTTCAATGTTAGTAGCATTCATAGTGAATGGAAAAACATTCTACAAAAATATCAAATCTCTGGAGATGATTGAACTTTCAGAATCTAAATATAGTAATTTATATCCCTTTTGAGTGACAGAATAGCCCATAAACACACAAGGTTAGACCTATACTGAAATTTGTCCCTCTGTGTAAGTACGTTAGCAAAACTGAGACAACCAATGTGATGATCCTCATTTTCTAATCATAATTAGTGCCGGATTTTCGCAACGTAAGTTGCGGAAGACCCGTCTAATAAAAACTTCAAATATATATTACAAAAAATGTCGTCTACACCGTTACTACTATGCAAGGGCCGTAGCCCCAAATAACAAAACGATAAAATATCAAAACTCTAATATCGCTCCACAGGTCACATCCATGTACCGTCCCGCCCTCAAAGGCCCGTGGAGTCACCGCCGCTAGCCCGCCATATCTTAGTTTCGACGTACTTCTACGTCGGACTCACTCGTACCTACAACAATAGAAATGATCTCCACGTGTTGCTCTTGGCCCTTTGATTTGATGGGTGAAAATAATATATATATGTGTAGGTAATTGTATTGTATCTACTCTATGTAATAGATATAAATATATGGCATGGTATGGGGTCACGAAACTTTCTTAGACTACGAAAACTTTCCTTCTACCTACCTCATTCCACACAATATATTATATTATAGTTTACCCTACAGCGAAAACTTTCTAGCTACATGTCCCACGAGAACTTTTCTAAGCCTCAACAAAAACTCCTTAGCCTCCACGAAAACTTTGATTCTTCTTTGGACGCACCTAATATAATATCCTTATCCCTTGGTTATTATAATATATATGGATGTATATAAGGTACCCGAAAACTTTGAAGAGAATGTGAAATGTTAATGTCGAAAACATCATTTATTAAATTGAATTTATTTCTATCTAATTTCCGAGACTCTAAATATTCTAAAATCTTCAAATCACCAGATTAGTATCTTCGAAATCTTTGATTTAGACGTTTCCACTGTTAAATTAAATCGTAAACCCCGTATTAAATTCTACGGGTATTACAACCAATTACCTTAAAGTGAGAGTATGTAGGTTTCTTACCAAAAAGTACCTCGAATGAAGTCTTCCCTTCCAGAGTTGGAGTCTGTTTATGATATATACTGCTGTCTTTATGCACTCATCCCAGAACATGATAGGAACATTAGAGTGAAACTTGAGAGCTCTTGCAACATCAAGGATGTGCCTATGCTTTCTTTCCACAACACCATTTTGTTGTGGTGTGTAGGCACATGAGCTTTGATGAATAATGCCCTATGAAGCTAGTAAAGCATGGCATTCATGTGAAAAGAACTCACTTGCATTATCACTTCTCATAACCTTTATCCTAGTTCAAAACTGGTTTTTCTGTATATGCATAAAAATCTTTCAAAACCATAACAACTTCTGATTTATCTTTTAATAAGAATGTCCAGGTAGCACCAGAACAATCATCAACTATGGTTGGGAAATATTTCTCATTGTTATAAGTCAGTTCTCTATAGGGGCCGCAAATATCAATGTGAATAAGATAAAAAACAGAATTATAAGTCTTATTTCTAACAGGGAACTTAGATCTAGCGTGCTTGGCCAATGGACAAGGTAATTAGCAGAGTCATTTATGCTAAGATGCAAATCACTTAAGTAGTTAAATATCCCAAAAGACATATGACCTAATCTGTAATGCCACATTAATCATCGTCATTCTTTTTGGTAAAAAAACAATTTCTTTACTTGCACGGCTACATGAGCTAGCAATATTCATCGTATCTTTTACTGGCAGAATATAAGGGGTTGATTTGATTATGTAGAGACCATTCTCTTGCCTACCAATCCCCTTTGTCTTGCAAGTCAAGGTTTCCTGTATAACACAATGATCATGGAAGAAACTTAAATGTATGTTTTCATCCTTTGCTACTTAGATGCAGATAATAAGTTGTGTTTAAAATCTGGTACACACAGAACATTTTTCAACCTCAGGTTTTTATCAATAATAACAGTATGAGATAAAGACACCTTGCTATATGAACCATTTGGTAACTTCACATTATTAATGCAATTGACTTCATCATCAAGACAACTAAACAGATTACTGGTGCAAGCAATATGATGATTTGCACATGTATCTACTATTCAAATAGCATTAGAATCAGAATGTAAACCATTGTTAGCAAGGCACATACCTGATGCTTTCACAGTAGCTAAGGTTCCAGCACCTTTTACCTCATCAATGCCAGCATTTTTCTCCAGCAGCTTTAGAATTTGAGTGTACTGCTAATGAGTAATTCCTGGTTGTTATTTGAATTCTCCCCTTTATCCTATCACTGCTCAGTTCAGGAATCATGACATTATTAGCCCTGCCTCTGCTTCCTCCAAATTTACCTTGCTAGCCTCTTCCGCCTCCAAATCCTTCTTCCTCCTCGCACCAAATTAGAAGGATATCCATGCAACTTAAAACAATTCTCCCTAAAGTGTCATCCTTAGGTTTTTATCAATAATAACAAGTTTCAACTTGAAGTGTCCTCACACCAGTACGTAAGTCACATATTAATAAGAAATGGTTACAAAAATACACGGCCCAAACTTAAAAGCCAAAATGTAAAGAAATTATTTTCGGAATTCATTAATAATAGATTTTTTTTGTATGTTTTTGTAAGATGTATGGATTAATCAATGATATGTTTTGCTAAGTTTCATGTTGTAATTGTATATTTTATTCGCTAGATAGTTGTTTTGTTTGTTTTTTTAATAAAAAATGGGTTTTGTAAAAAAATTATTGAATCCGAATATTCGAAGTTTCGCGAATATATTCGAATATATTATCAAATCGAATATAAATCGATTTTGATATTCGAATAAAAAAGAATACGAGTATAAATATTCGAAAAAAAACGAATACAAATAGAATATGGTGATATTCGACTTGATTCGATTCGTTTGCAACCCCTAATTACAAGGCCGGTTGGATGCAATTTCATCCTTCTCCCTTGGCTCATCGTTTGCATATAGTTTATGTAAAGTTTCATTAGTGTTGCGCTTTTGTGTTTATACTTTTAGGAGACGGATGCATATGTATACATTATCAGTTGATATGTGAACATTTTCAATATTACTTATATATATTATAATAATGTATTTCAAATTATTCAAAATATCGAATCCCCGCGGAGAACAGGATGGGGTTTATAATCCTCATCCTCGCCCATGGGGATAGAACACCGGGATTCCCGCCACATGCGGTGCAGATCCCTCCAACCCTACATCATTCTGTCACTAGAAAGAAAGACTCTCAGAACCTATACGAGCTGTGGAAGAGATGCAAGAGATAAAGAAAAAGGTGTCCACGACATTGTTTGTCGATGGCTGAGAAAATCAATTCACGGAGCTATAAACGATCATAGTGCTCCTATGCTATAAAAAAAAACATAATCTCGTGTCTCTGTCAATATGCTGAAGAAGCACATTGCCACTCGTAAGAGAATTAAATATAAACATATATCTCTTGGAATATTATTTTTCTTTTCGCTCTAAATATCGTCGTGTTGACTTTAATTTTTTTGGCTCTAAATGTATCCTTAATTTATGTTCAAATGTAACTTTATTTCCAAAGCGTTGACTATGTATTCTAATTTCTAAAATCATATATAAACTCAACTGTTGAAATAACGTGAAAGCAACAAAAGATTGTGAAAAATCAAAGAAAAAAAAAAAGAAGAAAACATACATGGAATGAAAAAAATAACCAATATCAAAGATAGGGTTTTGCGACGAGGCGAAGAGGGTTCTTCTTGTAGGTGGTAATCCCGGGCAATCCCTCCAAGTCGACGTCGTCGGGAGTCATTCCGTGGGGAAGTTCCCAGTTGAAAGTGTACAAAAGATTTGCCAAAGCCAACTCAACATTGGCAGCGCCCAACGGCATGCCAGGACACTGCCTTCTCCCCGAGCCAAAGGGTATGAACTCAAAGTCGTGTCCTTTAAAGTCAATGTTCTTCTCCAAGAATCTCTCTGGGATGAACTCATTAGGGTTCTCCCAGCACTCGGGATCTCTAGCTATGGCCCATATGTTGACGTAGACCATCGTCTTGGGCTCGATCTCATAGCCGTCTATGGTGCACTTCTTCATCGTTTCTCTGGGCACGGAGAGTGGCGCAGGCGCGAAGAATCTGAAAGTTTCTTTGACAACTGCCTTGAAATAGGGAAGGTGTTCGAGGTCTTCTTCCTCTACTTTTCCCTTATTCTTTCCTAATATGAAGCTACGAATTTCTTCCTGAACTTTGCTCATCGCCTTGGGATGCTTCACCAGGGCGGTCATGGCCCACGTTAGAGTGGCCGAACTCGTGTCAGCTCCAGCCGCAAACATGTTCTGCATGCACCGAAGAATCATTATATATATTAATATAGAGAGAGGTAATTAACATGGCTTGATTATATTTAGCATAAAATAAAGGAAATAAACCCTAACTAATTACGTACGTACCATGATGACCCCCTTGACATTGTCCCAGTCGAACTTGACGTCGCTTTTCTCCCTCAACTGAATCAATAGATCGACCATGTCTCCGTTCATGGACTCGGGCCTGTTTGGCTTGAGATGTTCGTCGATGAGCTCTTGATAGAACAAATCCAAGCCCTTGAAGGCCTTCTCAAGCTTATCATACTTGCCCATGAGCCTATCTATCCAAGCAAGCTTTGGGAAGAAATCAGCAGCAAAGATGGTGACCGACATGGCCTGAAGGCCGTGAAGAAGGCTGTCGAACTGCCTCTTTCCCGAGGAAGTCTCGTCGTACCTCTTTCCAAAGGCAATTCGACATATTACGCTGCTCGAATAAGCCAAGGCGAGCTCGTTTATTACGACTGGCTCTCCTTTAGATTGAGACACCTCTTCGACTATTCTAGAAACTTCCTCAGACCTTATGGGAAGGAAGGAGTCCATCTGCTTGCGTGTAAAAAGCTGGACAACGACCATCTTCCTCATGTCTCTCCAGTAATCACTGTAAGGAGACGTGGCGATGTCGAGGTTGTTGTAAGAGAGCTTTGCAAAGGTAGTTGTCATGGGACGGCTAGAGAAGGTGAGGTCGTTGTCTTTCAACGCCTCCTTTGCAACCTTAGCAGATGAGATTACTACGACTGGCTTGTTCACGAGCTTCATGGACATCAAAGGACCGTATTTGTCCGAAAGCTCTTTCAAGCACATGTGGAGCCTCGAGTTGTCGAACTGATGGAGGTTTCCGATGAAAGGAAGGGTGGGTGGGCCCGGCGGGCGACGGACAACACTCGTGTTCCGCCGATATCTTTTGAGGAGAACCAATATTATGGGGAGGGATAACAAAATGTAAAAGATGAGTAAGGCCATTTTTTTAAATGAATAAACCGATGATTGTAATAATAATAACTTGTGATGTGTTTTTTGATGTGTTAAAGAAGGTATGCTTTGTGTTTTTTGATGGGTGATTTGAGTGATCTGATAGGGAATCTATTTATAGATTGGCATTATGGGAAATCTCTTCAATTGTTTCCGTGTTTTTCAGCTTATTATTTTGAATGATATGACGACAGGGATTATAATTTCAAAAGTCTTGGTCAATATGATAAAGATGAAGATAGGAGAAATTCAAGTCCGGTAACCTCCGGGCCACACATAGTTTACTGTTAGTAGTTGACCCACCAAGCGCCAAAGAGTTGCCCCAATATAATGTGAATGTGGAATTTTCTCTATCGTTTCCTCGTGAATATTATAAGTAGAGGAGACTTTTCATAAATTGAGATCCATCTCTCTTTTTTCTTTTTCAAGGAGATACAACATCTCGAGTAATATAAATTCAAGCATAGTGCTTGGAACGTTCTCGAAAACAAAAAAAGTCGATATTAATAACGTAAATGTGAAATGTCATTAAGTTGCGAGCTGATGATAGCTAGTCATACATAGTACTGGATAAATTAAGGCTTTTGTTTAGAACAACCTTTACTATGGTTTTCTATAACCCTTTATGAATAATAGCATTATGGTAATATCAATATGATGAGAAACGAAATATATAAAGAACACATCGGTGTTTAGGTGAAAAATCCAAAATTTGGATAAAACTAGGGGCATATGTGCCGTACACTAGTGGATAATACAGTAGAGGCCACAACACTATACACGACGGTTTTTAGAAAATTGGCGCCTAAAATACATGCGGTGTCATTTCCTTAATATTTTTAAGGGTTTCGTGACTAAAGGCTACTGTTGATACCCCACAACTGTCGCCTATAGTCTACTAATAAATTTTCTCCTTTACTCGACTTTAACACCTCATAACCCATCTTCTTCTTCGACTTAAATACACGTAAGCATCATTACGCATCACATTTAACTCAGCTTCAAGTTCGTGAATTTTTTCCCAATTGTGATGTATAATGATGCTTATGTGCTTTTAAGTCGACTTCCAATCTTTGTCTCAGACATATATGTCCCTTGCCGTGGGATCAGCCTTATTTAGCTTCTACTTGAAGCGGGATTATAGGTCCAAAATATTGCGTGGAACAATCTATACTCGTGTGTTTGGTTGGGGGTATTAGGGGATTAGAGGAGTTAACATTAGTTAAAGAAGCGTTTAGTTAAAGGGAAGATTTAACTAATACCCTATTAATGTCTTCCCTAAGGTATTAAATAAATCAGCCTCCACCGAGTTTATTTAATCTCAAGCTTTATTCTTTATTTTAATTTTTATTTCCTACTTCACCCTTTTTATGAATTGAATCTCCTAAACCTATTTTTTTCCCTCTTGATCGACACAACTGTTCACTCACCCCAAACAGCGATTCACCAAGAGATCGTCATTTGGATCACACCGTCGGCGAGCGTCTCTATCAACATCAACCACTGGCGACCGTCCTAGCGACGAGAAAAGCCCTCACCCCCGATTGGATTATCTAAACATTGATTAAGCTTGAAAGGTATGCTTATTTCTTAAACCAATTTCTTATCATTTCAAGATATGTTTTTATTGTGCGTTTACATCTTGAAATTCTCAGTATTGGGTGGTTGAATTGGTTTTTATTGTGTGTTTCCATTTTGTGTTGAAATATAACTTTTGAAGAATTTCGATTTGATCGGAATTCTAATCGCGGGCGAAAAGAGAAAGCGAAAGAGAGAGAGATAGATGATGAATTTTCTGTTATGATTAACCAATCTAAATCGTTTCTGTACATCAGCGCCTTATACATTCTACAACTATGGGTTAAATTACTAAAATAACCTCTAGTCTAACTAAAACATAACGAACAGAGTACGCGGCAACTAATGAACTTGAAACTGATTTCGTGAGGCAGATTTGCGATGCACCCTATAATTCTTCAGCCCCCCCTCAAGATGAGCATGGGGAACCCAAAAACTAATCTTGGACAGAATGGAAAGAAAGCCTTGAGGTTGTAAGGACTTGGTAAACAAATCAGCTAAGTTCACAGCGGAAGGTACATGTGTGGGTAGAACGAAGCCTGCTTTAAACTGATCCCGGACTACATGGCAGTCAATTTCGATATGCTTGGTGCGTTCGTGAAACACAGGGTTAGAAGTGATGTGAATAGCTGCTTTGTTGTCGCAGTATAAAGAGATGGGCAGAGATACTTTGAGCTGTAAATTGGACAGGATGTAAGATAGCCACTGAAGTTCCCGAACTGTGGAGGCCATAGAGCGGTATTCAGATTCTGCGGTGGAGCATGAGATTGTAGATTGCTTCTTGGTTTTCCAGGAAATCAAGCTGTTTCCAAGAAAGATACAGTATCCTGTGAGAGAGTGCCGAGAAGATCGACATGCGCCCCAGTCAGCGTCGCTGTAAGCACGAAGTACCAGGTCTGAATCCTTTGAGAAAAACAGTCCAGCTGAGCTGGTGTGGTTCAAGTACCGTAAGACATGCTGAGCAGCCTGCTAGTGTGAGTCACGAGGTGCATGAACAAATTGGCTGAGCTGCTGAATTGCATAAGTGATATCAGGTCTGGTGAAGTTCAGATAAAGCAATCGTCCAATCAGGCGTCTGTATGGCAGAGGATCCTTCATGGGCAACGTGGAATCTGATTCTGAAGCAGCAAAGACATGACCACCTGGAAGAGGTGTAGAAACAGGAGCACTATCTAGCATGTGAGTGTCTCTGAGGATATCTACTATGTATTTGCGCTGGCTGACATGGATTCCATCATCTGATGGGACAATTTCCATACCCAGAAAGAACCTTGCCGGCCCCAGGTCCTTGATTGTGAAGGCTTGGTCGAGGTAATCTTTTACTTCATGCAGCTTGCTCAGATCATTACCAGTCAGCAACACATCATCAACATAAACTAATAGAAAGACCTGAGTATGTGCAGATGTAAGGGTGAACAGACAGTGATCACGGGATGACTGCACAAATCCAAAATTCATCAGTTTGGTACTGAATTCCAGATTCCATTGCCTGGATGCCTGTTTGAGGCCGTAAAGGGACTTCTTCAACTTGCAAACCTTCGAAGTGTCATCCATCAAGTAGCCGGGAGGTGGTCTCATGTATACATCCTCATCGAGATGCCCATGAAGGAAGGCATTATTCACATCAAGCTGATGTAAAACCCATCCCTTAGTGGCTGCAAGAGCAAAAATCACACGGACTGTTACTATCTTCGCCGCAGGGGAAAATACTTCAGTGTAGTCCTCCCCCTCAGTTTGTGTGAATCCCTTAGCCACGAGCCGTGCTTTGTACCTGTTTAGGGAGCCATCTGCATTACATTTCACTCAGTAGACCCACTTACACCCAATGAGTTTCTTTCCTTTGGGCAGTTCAGTCAGTTCCCAAGTGTCATTGTCTTCTAGTGCCTGGATTTCTTGATTCATAGCTTCGATCCACCTTTGATCAGTCCTAGCATGGTTATAAGATTCAGACTCATGAAAAGTAGACAGGTTAGCCACAAAAGTCCTATATGCAGGTGTAAGTGTATGTTTGGAAATGGCTAGGGTAGGCTGTGGACAGCCCTGAGTGCACGAGTTAATACTTATAAAATCCTTCATCCAGGTTGGTGGATGCTTAGGCCTGGAACTATGTCGTATGTTTGGTTGTGAGGTTGTGTGATTTGGCTTGGAGACTGTCTGGTTGGTCAGAGGAATGTCAGGTTGTGGGTTAGGCAAATGAAATGAATCTGTGATGTTAGTAGGTGGTGATGAAGGCTCAGGATGGGATGTCACTACTTGCTGGTCACTTGGAATGGTGAGAGGCTCTGCCTGAGTGTCTTCAAATGGATCTCCAATGTGTAGGTCTGGCAGCACTGTGTCTGATTTGTCAGTGTCCAATGCAGGGAAAGTTTCTTCATGAAACTCAACATCTCTTGAAATGATGATTCTGTTTAAGGAAGGGCAGAACACCTTGTAGCCTTTTTGTCCACTTGGGTAGCCAACAAAGATTTCACTCCATCCTCTAGGATCAAACTTGTCCTTGTGTGGATCAGTATTGACAGCAAATGATAGACATCCAAAAGTTCTGAGATGCGAGTAGGTTGGGGCTCTTTTCATCAGGATCTCGAAGGGACTCTTCCACCTAAGAACTCTGGAGGGCAACCTGTTCAGAATATGTATGGAAGTAAGGACAGCCTCCCCCCAGAAGATTTTGGGCAGCTTGGACTGGAAGAGCAGAGATCTTGCAATCTGAAGTATGTGCTTGTGCTTCCTTTCAGCCACCCCGTTCTGCTGCGGAGTATAAGGACAGGTTTTCTGGTGATGTATCCCTCTGTCTGATAAGATCTCTTGGAAGGCACTGCTGACAAATTCTGTACCATTGTCTGAAAGCATGGTTTTGACTTTAGCTTCATACTGATTTTCAGCATAAATGAGAAATTTCTTGAAGACTTTTGTGGTCTGTGACTTGTATTTCATCAAGAATATCCAAGTAAATCTGCTATGGTCATCAACAATGGTCAAGAAGTAGTGACATCCCGAAATAGACGGTTGCTTATAGGGATCCCAGATGTCCAAATGAAGCAACTCAAAACAGCAAGATGTGTATATGTGACTTGTGGGAAAGGGTGATTTTGCTGTTTGGCTAAGGGGCATATGTCACATACAGTGTGGCTGGGTGTAAAGGCTTTATTTATGGAGCAATCAGGCAAGTATTTCATAACATGAGGTGATGGATGTCCAAGTCTACAATGCCATTTATTAAAAGAAATAACAGCAAATGCATGACTGGAAAAATCAGACAGAGAACTGTTTTGAAGAGAAGGGAAACTGGAAACATAAACTCGTTGTGCACTCAAGACTGCCTTTTCTGTGAAGGATGATTTGTCAAGTATGTATAGGCCTTTGTGTGTTTTCCCAGCTGCAAGAATCTTGTTATTCTGCAACTCAATCAACACCAAAAAATCAGTAAAGAATTTGAAGTATGTATGGGTGTCTTTTGTCAGTTTTCTGACTGAAAGTAGGTTATAACGAAAGCTGGGGATGTAAAGACATTGGTTGAGGGTAACTTTGGGTGAGAGGGTGATGTTCCCAGTATGTGAGATAGGCTTGATTGTCCCATCTGGTAAGCACACTGGTACAAAAGAATTCACTGGTTTTGGGAAATGTATAAGGCTGAGATTTTTGCACATATGACTTGTGGCACCCGTATCTACTAACCAAGAGTCGTCACCTATTTCATCATACTCAGAACTGAGCTTAGGGAGAACGGAGCTACCTGCAAAATCTTCGAGGTGTGCAAAATTGACAGAAGTTGAACCTGCTCCAGCACCCATTCTGTCATGCATCATCTTTCCAAGCTCTTTCTTCATCATTTCCATCATCTGGGCATACATTTCTTTATGCTGCTTATGCTCTGTGGCCTGCTCTGCCTCCACTGAGTTGGCCTTGAAATTGCTCGGGCTCCTTTTCTGCAGACCACTGGTTTTGTTGAAGACAAAACCTTCTGGAAATCCAACCAGCCTGTAGCAGTCTTCCCTAACATGACCAACTTTCTTGCAGTGACTGCATTCAGGTGCTCTGATTAGCCTGTAACACTCCTCCTTCGTGTGGCCAGGTTTCTTGCAATAGTTGCACGAAAGTTGACTCTTGTCCTGTTTCCCTGCAAGCTTATGATTGATCTGCTTTCTTTGATCAAAGCCTTTTACCACCATTGCTGCATTTTCATCAGAGACTGCCATGTTCATTGAGACCTCTCTATGTTTCTCTGCTTTAGCTATCACGGCATAAATTCTGTTTACAGGTGGCAGTCGATCCAAGAATAGTAGCTGGTTCCTTTCTAAATCAAACACATCACTAAGCCCCATTAGGAATTGCATTGATTTATCTTCCATTTCTCTTTCTTCAATTTTGGTCCTGACTTCTTCATCAGCATCAATGGTAGGCCTCAGTTGCTCAAGCTGATCCCACAGGTTCCTGATCTTGTTGTAGTAGTCCACAACATTCAGGTTCCCTTGTCTCAGAAACGAAATTTCCCTCTTGATCTCATAGATGGCAGATATGTTGGATGTGCCATATCTCTCGGCTATCTCATCCCAAAGGTCTTTGGCATCATGAATGAACATGAAACTGTTCACTATATCCTTTGAAATCGAGGTTTTTATCCACCCAGTCACCATGATGTTGACCTTTCGCCATTTTCTGTAATTCGGCGAAGCAGCAGTAGGCTTTTGGTACTTTCCATTGATGAAGCCTATCTTCATCTTTGCTTCGAGTGCTTCAACCATCGAGCTCTTCCAAATCAGATAGTTCGATGAAGTGAGAGGAGTTGATACAATCATCATGCCTGGATTGTCCGATCCATGCAATTGATAATCCTCCTCCATTTCTGCGGTATTGATTGAGGTTTCGGCAGTGGTTTGAACTTCTGAACTTATGATTCAGAAACAATTTCTGCAGCAAAAGAAATTTCCAATTCTTGACGCCTGGAGGCAATTCAATGTCCTGCAAATTCGTTGATCACTTGCAGATGATTATCGTTGATCACCTGCTCTGATACCATGAAGAATTTCGATTTGATCGGAATTCTAATCGCGCGCGAAAAGAGAAAGCGAAAGAGAGAGAGATAGATGATGAATTTTCTGTTTTGATTAACCAATCTAAATCGTTTCTGTACATCAGCGCCTTTTATACATTCTACAACTATGGGTTAAATTACTAAAATAACCTCTAGTCTAACTAAAACATAACGAACAGAGTACGCGGCAACTAATGAACTTGAAACTGATTTCGTGAGGCAGATTTGCGATGCACCCTATAATTCTTCAACTTTTCTGCTTAATGGAACTCTGTTGTCTGAATTCTTTATCAAAGTTTATGATTTGTTCACTTTTGGAATGAAACCTATTTGATGCCTTTCGTACACTGATGCATTTCATGTTTGACTAGTTTCATAGAAAATTGACGATGCACGATGATATGTGTTATTCTCTTTTTTTTTTTTAAATTGCCAAACATGCAGGTGTTTGATTCCAAAATGGGCTCCAAAGATGACGATGTTGCTGCAATAATGGTTCTTGGATTGTTAGCCAATTATTTCTTTATGCTGCAGTTTGCTATATATATATAGGAATGATATGGTGCTCACCTTATGTGAGCATCTTATATGGGCACCTGCTGATTTGGCAGCTATATATATATATATATACAGAAATGTTATGGTGCTCACCTTGGGTGAGCACCATTCGTGGGCAACTGTTGTGTGGCATTTTTTTGTGCTACGTCAACGTGCCAAATCAACCCCCGACGGGTTCACTAATCCCATGTGTAGGTTATAGATCAATAAAAAATCACATTATATGCTGATTTGGCGCGTTGATGTGGTTGGTGCTCACGAAGGTGCTCACGCAAGGTGAGCACCATAACATTACTATATATATATATATATATATATATATATATATATATATATATATATATGGAGAAAGAATTGCAAAAAGCCATGAGCGTTTGGTGTTATTCTTTGCCCCGTCCATGATGTCATAATTTTTAGATAAGAAAGACAGAAGCATGCCATCGTTAATTATACGTGTAATTATGAAAAACAAAAACTAATAAACAACTATGTAAGGTTAAAGGCAAATAAAGCACTGATATGCAATCGATCTACAAATAATGAACAAAAAGTTGAGAACGAATCGGTGAACAAAGATAATTAAACATGATATGCATAGGTGAACGAAAATTTGAGAACGGACCTGCGCAGATGAGTGCGAAGTGGGTGCTGACGAAAAAACCCTAACGACGTTTATATTTTAAATTCAAAGAGTAAAATTGTACTTGAAACTAATTAAATCTAATACCATCTAAATTTATCTACCAAACACATCCGAAATAATTATTTAAACCCATCAACCAAACACATCAAATAACTTATACCGTCATTATTTGAACTCAACTAAAACTAATATCATCTAAACCCATTATCCCAACCAAACGGTCTCTTATATAATTGGTTTAAGCTGGCTATAAACTATCACCTTTGGTCTGCCAATTTATTTGTAACTTAGCCCATTTTTTTGTATTTAATTAACTCAATGGTTTCCATATCACTTCTAGTTTTTTTATTTATTGTATTTATGCCCCTATACATTATTTTTCTTTTTATATATTTAAAATTATATTTCATCTTAAACATTAAAAATTATAAATCTCAAAATTAAAAGTAATGATAATATTTAGTTATACTTGAAGCACACTCGCGGAGTTTGCGAAAAATACAAGTTTTATTATTCTCGTCCTATAATTGAATTTCTAACATTTGTAATCAACCTAATCATTTGTGTCAATGTTGACAATGTTGAGACCACATTCGAGTCAACATAGTTATCTCAGACTTGGTCAACCTTCGATTTTATCTTTCATGCCCAAAAACCGGTTAACCTGTTTGTATGAGTTTATTTACTGGTGTACAGGACTTAGTTATGAGCTGGAATGAGTCAAAAACTAGTGGAAAACGAGTACAAAAAGCTGGAGCAAAACTAGGAAATACGCTTACTAAAAATAGGAGAATTGGAGAACAAGAAAGAATAAGTCAATTGGAGCTATCCAAAGCAACTACCAACCGACACATTCAAGGCAGTAAACGTTGTGAAAATAGTGGACGTTATGGAGTCGTTACTAAGTCGAATATATAAATAGAAGACTTCATTTTTACCAAAGAAGACACACGGGAAATATACGAGATATTTGAGCGAACGAGAGCTTCAAGAGAACGAGAGAGCGTTCGTCATTTTACTGTTTTAGTCTAGTGATTTTCTTTACAAGAGTCGCAGTACTTTCTGTGAACTGAAGAGTCGTTAGAATCTTCTCTAGGCTTGTTTTACTACCGTTGATAGTTGCGTCTTTTCGTAATCCATTCTATAGTGGAATTTTGCCTTGGCTCGCAGCAAGTTGAAGAACTTGTTGTATATTTTTATATCTCGTGTGCGTCTACTAAGTTCTTATTTTTCCGCTATGCAAAAACTGTGTGATTTTAAGTGTTGCTTCAACATGAATTTCAACATTTCCATCACTGTTTTTAAACTTGGTACGCATCCGTAGCTTTCGATATCTTTCATGAGATAGAAACTTAGTATGTCTATGTATTTGATCTCAACGGACATGAGACAGGAAATCCTACAGACGAAGAGTATGATCCGTCTTGCGGGAAAGTTTCCTAATTTCAGCTCTGGTAGGAAGAGAAACCTCTGAATGGAGGGTTAAATATCAACACCCTTTTATTAAGCCTTGGATTGTTTGGTTCAGGGGTTTTGTTATTTTAAAGGTGGGTTTAGCACATATTCAATTGTTTGGTTCATAGGTATATAATCCATGTGTTTATATAATCCTACTTTAAACCCATGCCAGCGGTTTAAATAAGCACACTCCTCACATGTGTTTATTTAAACCTACTAACCAAACATGCATTTTATTTTATACCCATTAATCTGTTTTATATAAACCTTACTAATTTAAACCCTCCTAAATATAAACCTATGAACCAAACGAGCCCAAAGGTTTAGTATAAACTGGCTAATTTTGGTCCGATAATTTAGATTAATTAAAAAATAATATTTAAAATTGAAAAAAAACCACATATTGTTGTATATTCTCAATTTTACTCCCTACTTATAGTTAATTATTATTTTACGTACATCTATATATTATTTACACGCATTTGAGTGTAGTGTTGCAATTAACTAATCACTAGCATACGTAATCACGTTACAGAAAATTTGTATGATTTCGGCATATGTGCTTATTTAATAATAATACCCTCGATTTGAATAACGACCATGGTTTGACGAAGCATAATAGTAAATTGTATATACAAACAACTTTGAATACATTTTATTGACCATGACTTTTGAAATTATAATCCCTGTCATGTCGTGTCATTCAAAAGAGTAAGCTGAAAAACACGGAAACAATTATATTTGGGTCAGCGAAAGGCTGAAGCGATTTCTCAGATTGCTAATCTATAAATAGGTTCCCAACATCAAAAGTCACTCAAAGCATCGTTAGCTCTTACACATCAAAAAACACAGACATCAATCGGTTTCTTCATTTAAAAAAAAATGGCATTACTCATCTTTTACATTTTGTTATCCCTCCCCATAATATTGGTTCTCCTCAAAAGATATCGGCGGAACACGAGTGTTGCCCGTCGCCCGCCGGGCCCACCCACCCTTCCTTTCATCGGAAACCTCCATCAGTTCGACAACTCGAGGCTCCACATGTGCTTGAAAGAGCTTTCGGACAAATACGGTCCTTTGATGTCCATGAAGCTCGTGAACAAGCCCGTCGTAGTAATCTCATCTGCTAAGGTTGCAAAGGAGGCGTTGAAAGACAACGACCTCACCTTCTCTAGCCGTCCCATGACAACTACCTTTGCAAAGCTCTCTTACAACAATCTCGACATCGCCACGTCTCCTTACAGTGATTACTGGAGAGACATGAGGAAGATGGTCGTTGTCCAGCTTTTTACACGCAAGCAGATGGACTCCTTCCTTCCCATAAGGTCTGAGGAAGTTTCTAGAATAGTCGAAGAGGTGTCTCAATCTAAAGGAGAGCCAGTCGTAATAAACGAGCTCGCCTTGGCTTATTCGAGCAGCGTAATATGTCGAATTGCCTTTGGAAAGAGGTACGACGAGACTTCCTCGGGAAAGAGGCAGTTCGACAGCCTTCTTCACGGCCTTCAGGCCATGTCGGTCACCATCTTTGCTGCTGATTTCTTCCCAAAGCTTGCTTGGATCGATAGGCTCATGGGCAAGTATGATAAGCTTGAGAAGGCCTTCAAGGGCTTGGATTCGTTCTATCAAGAGCTCATCGACGAACATCTCAAGCCAAACAGGCCCGAGTCCATGAACGGAGACATGGTCGATCTATTGATTCAGTTGAGGGAGAAAAGCGACGTCAAGTTCGACTGGGACAATGTCAAGGGGGTCATCATGGTACGTACGTAATTAGTTAGGGTTTATTTCCTTTATTTTATGCTAAATATAATCAAGCCATGTTAATTACCTCTCTCTATATTAATATATATAATGATTCTTCGGTGCATTCAGAACATGTTTGCGGCTGGAGCTGACACGAGTTCGGCCACTCTAACGTGGGCCATGACCGCCCTGGTGAAGCATCCCAAGGCGATGAGCAAAGTTCAGGAAGAAATTCGTAGCTTCATATTAGGAAAGAATAAGGGAAAAGTAGAGGAAGAAGACCTCGAACACCTTCCCTATTTCAAGGCAGTTGTCAAAGAAACTTTCAGATTCTTCGCGCCCGCGCCACTCTCCGTGCCCAGAGAAACGATGAAGAAGTGCACCATAGATGGCTATGAGATCGAGCCCAAGACGATGGTCTACGTCAACATATGGGCCATAGCTAGAGATCCCGACTGCTGGGAGAAGCCAAACGAGTTCATCCCAGAGAGATTCTTGGAGAAGAACATTGACTTTAAAGGACACGACTTTGAGTTCATACCCTTTGGCTCGGGGAGAAGGCAGTGTCCCGGCATGCCGTTGGGGGCTGCCAATGTTGAGTTGGCTTTGGCAAATCTTTTGTACACTTTCAACTGGGAACTTCCCCACGGAATGACTCCCGACGACGTCGACTTGGAGGGATTGCCCGGGATTACCACCTACAAGAAGAACCCTCTTCGCCTCCTCGCAAAACCCTATCTTTGATATTCGTTATTTTTTTCACTGAATCTTTTATTGCTTTTATGTTATTTCAACAGTATCCTTTTTCAATATTTTAAACATTTTTTTTGTCAGCAATATCTATAATTTTTAAATAAATTTACCGTAATGATAGAAAATTTACAATAACCTCAACGAAAATTAACGTTATGAAAAAAGAAGTGAACTCTCAACATTAATGATGTTTTTCATTTTGATGCTAAAGTTTTTGTTTTTGTCAACGAACCAACGCTCATAACCAGCTATTTGAATTGGCGTCTCACTGAATTGTCGTACTTGTTGATCATATGTCTATTGGGCAAAAGTGTTGAAATTAATTTGTAAACTAAGAGTCAGGCTCCAAATGGTCAAACTACTTGGTCAACTCTATATATAGTTTTCTTAAGAAGTATATATCTCAGTAAGTTTGAGAGTTTGAGTTATATTAGCTTATTATAAGTTAACGTATGTGTACTCTTGTATGATCAAGAGAAATATTATCATCAATAAAAGTAAAAGAGCAGCAGCTCTTTCTCTTCCGTTGTGCCAACTGTTGGAAATAAATCATATAAAACTAAAAAGTGACGCACTCCCTTCAGGGTTAACCTTTTAGGAAGAGTGGTCACTCAACATGGTATCAGAGATTAGAGACCAGCAGGTCCTGGGTACGAATCCTCACGACCACCCATTTATGAGAGTTACCACCAGGTCACGAACTCGAAACTAATCCAAAACTAGTATGCAAGTTAAACAAGTCCATTTACGGACTTAAACAGTCACCGAGGGCTTGGTACGCAAAATTAAGTCATGCACTAACTAAATACAATTTCTGCAAAAGTACGGCAGATTCATCCTTATTTATTAAAAGACAAAATCAAAACATAACCATAATTCTAGTATATGTAGACGACATTATAATTACAGGAAATAATTATGAAGAAATTAAAAGGGTGAAAAATTATCTTAAACAACAATTTGATATTAAAGATTTAGGACCACTCAAATATTTTTTAGGGATAGAAATAGCGCATTCCAAAAAGGGACTATTCCTTTCTCAAAGAAAATATACACTAGATCTTCTCAAAGAAACTGGAAAACTTGCATCAAAACCATCAATGACACCTATGGATATTAACAAAAAACTTAATCACGAAGACGGGCAACCAGAAAAAGATATGAAAGGATTCCAGCGTCTGGTTGGGAAACTTATATACCTCACTGTCACTCGGCCTGACATATCATATGCTGTTAGTGTTGTCAGTCAATTCATGCAGGCTCCTAGGTCAACACATTTGGAAGCAATCGATCGAATCCTAAGATACTTGAAGAGAACACCAGGCCGAGGGATCTGGATGAAGAAGAATTTTTCATTAGAAATATCGGGATATGCTGATGCAGACTGGGCAGGCAGCTTTGACCGCAGATCGACAACCGGCTACTGCATGTTCGTAGGAGGGAACATCGTTACCTGGAGAAGCAAAAAACAGGGTATAGTAGCCAAATCAAGTGCTGAAGCAGAGTATCGAGCCATGGCATCAGCATAGTGCGAGCTAGTTTGGATCAAACAAGTATTAACAGACTTGCATATCAACCATAAAAGACCGATGCAACTATTCTGTGATAACCAGGCTGCATGACACATTGCCATGAATCCAGTCTTCCACGAGCGAACAAAACACATCGAAGTTGATTGTCACTTCATCAGACAGAAGGTTCAGGAAGGGACAATAGAAACTCCATTTGTCAGGAGCGAAAGGCAATTGGCAGACATATTCACTAAAGCACTTGATTACCCTAGCTTCGAGAATATTTCTAGCAAGTTGGGCCTCATCAATTTATTCGAGTCCAACTTGAGGGGGAGTGTTGAAGACGTTAAAGAGGAAAGAAATCAAAGTGCTAAATCAGTTGATCTCAGATTAGGGAAGTTCATCATTGATCGGGACCAAATCTCAGCCATTGACAAGATAAGGCAGAAATCAATGCCTACCAAATCAGGATCGAACCTATATATGGCAACAAGATCAAGTGAGCATCAATTACAGAATGAAATGAGCCAAAATCAAGAAGAAGATATGGACTTAGCTGAAATTAGGGATAACGGCTATAATGCTAATTCTGTAACTAGTTCATATCCGTTCATAGCCTATATAATAGGCCAATCCTGTACCTAAACAGTATGCAATAGAAACAAGTTACAATTCATTCATATAAGAATTTCATCATGGTATCAGAGCAGTTGATATAATCACGCTCAGAATATCTAAAGCCTATTATGGCCGAGAAACACAGAAACCCAGACCAAACCTATCGTCTCACAACGTCATTGTTGAATGGCAAAAACTATCACCCTTGGACCCGAGCAGTGACCTTTTCTTTGAAGGCGAAGGGCAAATTCGGGCATGTCACAGGCAACACGCCGATGCCAACGCCAGCGGCCAATAGCGACAAAGTCACAGACAAGGATCCGAAGGCAGCATCCGATTCCGATGAGTGGGAAGTCGACGATGCCCTTGTTATCTCCTACCTCTTAAATTCAATGGAGCCTGCAATAAGCGAGCTATTCGTTTATGAAAACACAGCTAAAGAAATGTGGGAGGCAATTCAACGAACATTTGGTAAGTAAAATAATCTAGCCTACATTTTCCAATTGAAACAGGAAATTACCCAGATGAGACAAGGAAATTGCTCTCTCACTGAGTACTACGCTGCTATGAAAGCAAAATGGGATGAACTCGACGTATACATACCGATGACCACAGACGCTGTTAAGCTAACCGAACTCAAGGAACAAGAGCGTACCTTTCAATTCCTAGCCAATCTCGACCCCAGTTTCGAACAAGCACGAAGCCAGGTTCTACTCGCCTCAACGCTCCCATCGTTAGACACCATCGTAGCCACCTTGGGACAGGAGTAGTCACGGCGAAATGCCATGAACCCCATCAACCGCCCGGCGACAGAGTATCATGCCTTAATCTCAAATAATCCGAACCCTAATTTTCAAAGCGAGGCGAAAAAAGCAGCAAAGTGCGATAATTGCAAGAAGGAGGGACATGAACGGAGTGAGTGTTGGTTCCTCTACCCTCACCTTCGACCCAACCGACCGGGCAATGGCAGAGGAAGAGTGGTCACTCAACATGGTATCAGAGCTTACGGATCCGCAGGTCCTGGGTACGAAACCTCACGACCACCCATTTATGAGTTACACGTCTAAGGCTAGATATAGAGAAATCAGCTTAGACGTGAGGGGGCGTGTTGGAAATAAATCATATAAAATTAAAAAGTGACGCACTCCCTTCAGGATTAACCTTTTAGGAAGAGTGGTCACTCAACACCAACAAATGCCTATATCTTCGTTAGGTTGCTTGGGGATTGAGTAAAATTGTTCGCTTTATTTTACTTAGTTTGATCAAGTAGAGAATCATTGTGTTTGTATTCGAAGTTTATATAAGCGTCAGTACCTGCAATCAAAGTTGGTAAATTTTGCATGTGTGTGCGCTGTGTAGACACCTTCCATGTTATGCGCGGTGTTGAAAGTTGAGTTCTATATGATGCATAATGACATTGTTGTTAAGGGGATTGAGAAACTCAACCCTTCGGTTTTTACCCTATTCTGTGCGTTTAGTGTTATGAACTATGAACTAAGCCACCAAAAGACTCTTAACAAGATGAAGCTTGTGGTGCGTGCGTAGATTTGGAACAAAAGAACTAATCTTGATGATGATCGAACGAAAAGAACAAAATTTTGTTTTGTTTGTGTTTTTCTTTTTCCCGCTTTTTTTTATCTCCCAATATTGGTAGTTAGCGTCTCCAAAATGGAAGTTTTTCTACCCCTCGATGTGGTCTTCTTCCCCTACATGGGGTGTGATCTATTATTAGAGACTTTAGTATCAATTGTTGAAGAGTTTTTTCATTCTTAGTTGGAGAAAACTTCGTCTAATATTGAATTTAGGGTTTCGGTTCGAGACTTTGACTAAAAGAGGTAGAACATGTTTATTCTCGAATTTGCACTCATCATCATTGGCCGATGTGCAGTCTACGACATTCGCATTTACTAACCACCACCGTTGTGGAATTTTAAAAATTGGAATTGGAGTAGAAGTTTAAATTTAAGTCTGCTTGTTAGTTGTAATTCGCTCTTATGATCAGCTTTGCTATAATGTTTTGTCAGTTTCACCAGCTGTACCTTTTATTACTGCTTAGCCAATATAATTGTATTTGATGCATAAGATAACAAGCTTTCATTGTAAAAGTAAACAAAAACAAAAGCCTTAACATTTCTATAAGGTACTCCCGTTGGGGATAAAAAAGAGAAGTAGTGCTACGGCACTTTCTTAGTTGATATTGCTTTTCTTACTACATAATATTGAACAAGATGCATACATTTATGTAGATGCTAAGTAGACAAGCTAGCTACACATAATTGACAAACATGGATGTTGCTTTTCTTTTTGGCTTTCTTTGTCAAGATCATGTCTTGTCTAGATAATGTTTGTTGGCTTGTCTAATCGTGGTCTTGTTCACATGCATTAGTAGTTGCAAATTAGGACTTTCAACACTCCCACTTAATTTGCAATCTTCAGCTCATCATTGATCTTCTGAAATTTCTCCGTAGAAATAGCTTTTGTAAGAAAGTCTGCAGCTTGATAATTTGTGCTGACGAACTCCAAAATGATCTCTCCTTTGCTCACCATATCTCTGACGAAATGATGTCTCAACTCAATATGTTTTGCCCTTGAATGGAACACCGGATTTTTAGTCATAGCAATGGTCGACGAATTGTCACAATAAATTATTGTAGGTTGTTCTTGAACTTGCTGTAAATCTGCTAGAAGTCTACGTAACCATATCGCCTCGCAAGTAGCATCGGTGGCGGCGATATATTCAGCTTCCGCTGTAGAGAGTGCGACCGTCTTTTGCTTTTTCGAACTCCAGGTAATTATATTAGTGCCCATGGAAAATATGTATCCCGAAGTACTCTTTCGATCATCTAAAGAACCTGCCATATCACTGTCAGTAAATCCGATCAGATTATTTTTACTCTCTTTTACATACCTGATGCCCTGATTTTCGCTTCCTTGAAGATAACAAAGAACTCTTTTAGCCGCTGAAAAATGAATTTGACTTGGCTCGTTCATGAATCTGGAGATCAAACTAACGGCATACACAATGTCTGGCCTTGTGTTTGTGAGATAGATCAGAGAGCCAACGAGACTTCGAAATTTACCATCAACTTTCGCAGCTCCATCAGAATTCAAACTTTATCGTTGACAGACATAGGAGTAGAAACAGGCTTGCAGTTTTCCATACGAATTTTTTTCAAAAGATCTTCTGTATATTTCTCTTGAGTAATGAATATTTCACCTTTAGATTGTTTTACCTGAATTCCGAGAAAGTACTTCATCGCTCCTAAATCTGTCATCTCGAACTCGTTCATCATATTTCTTTTAAAAACTTCGACCTCAGATTCTTTGGTTCCTAAATAGATAAGATCATCAACATATATGCATAATATCATAAAATCCTCACCATTTTTCTTCACATATAGAGAATGATCGTTTGGACTTTGAGAAAATCCATTCTTTTGAAAATATCCGTCAATTTTTTTGTTCCATGCTCGCGGAGCTTGCTTCAATCCGTATAGCGCTTTTTTGAGTCGATATACTTTATCTTCTTTTCCTTGTATTTCGAATCCTTGAGGTTGTTGCACGTAGATTTCCTCGTCAAGCCCACCATTTAGGAAGGCTGATTTTGACATCAAGTTGAAATACTTGTAGTTCTAGTTGTGCCGCAAGAGCAAGTACTAGTCGAATAGTCTCCATTCGACAACAGGCGCAAAAGTCTCGTTGAAGTCCACTCCTGGTTGTTGAGCGAATCCCTTTGCAACGAGTCGAGCCTTATGTTTCTGTATGCTTCCATCTTCGAGCAGTTTCGTTTTGAAAATCCATTTGAGACCAATTACTTCTTTATGCTCCGGTAGGTCCACCAATTCCCAAGTTTTGTTCTTTTCGATCGTTACGATTTCTTCTTCCATAGCCTTTATCCACACGTCTTGTTTTGCAGCAACTTCAAAGCTATTTGGCTCAACTGTGGAGAAAGCAACTTCGCAAGTTTCATAAATATTTCTTAAAGAGCGAGTTTTTCTTACCGGCGAATCTGAGTTTTCTCCTCCGGAATTTGATAAGAAGGTCCGGGACTTTGAGGTGGAGTTGCTACTACATCTTCTGCTTCGCCATTGGTTGGTTCAAAAAATTCATTTGGAGAAAATTCCTATTTTCTCCCCAGCTCCATTGAGCTATTTCATCAAATATTACATCTCTCGTAATAACGAGCCTGCAATTTAGAGGATTATAAAGACGATAGCCTTTGGACTCATCGCTATAGCCAATAAATATGAGTTTTTCACCTTTTGTGTCGAGCTTGTCTCGATTTCGTGTTGAGATATGTGAATAGGCAATGCTTCCAAAAATCTTCAAGTGATCAACAACGGGTTTCCTCTTGTGCCAAGCTTCAAATGGTGTTTTATTCCGTACAGCTTTTGTCGGACACCTGTTCAAAATATAAATAGAAGTATGAACAGCCTCGGCCCAGAAATTTGGTAATCCTTTGCCGATAATCATGCTCCTCGACATTTCTGCGATTGTGCGATTTTTTCGTTCGGCGACTCCGTTCAGTTGAGGACTTCTTCAAACCGTGAGTTGCCTCTAAATACCATTTTCTTTACAATATTCCATGAAGGAATTATATATAAATTCTCCTCCTCGATCCGTTATGAGTGTCTAAATTTTATAATGACTCTGTTTTTCGACAAGAGCCTTAAACTTCAGAAAAGTAGCAAACGCTTCGGATTTTTTATTTAGAAAATAAACCCACATCATCCTTGTAAAACCATCAACAAATAGAATGAAGTATTTTTTGTTACCGAGAGAAGGAGTTCTCGTTGGTCCCCAGATATCCGCATGAACAAGTTCCAGCGGTTCCTTCGCTCGCCAAGAAGTTTTTGGGAACGGAAGTCGATGCATTTTGCCATATACGCAACCTTCACAAATTTTTGTTTGTTGATCAATATTTGGTAGACCTATCACCATGTTTTTTTGCTTGAGCAGCTTTAGCCCCTTGCCGTTGAGATGTCCGTATCTCAAATACCAAAGTTGAGATTGTTCTAAATTATCTCCCTTGAACGCCACTTTCTCTTGAAGAGGGATGATCATCGGGAACACCTTGTTTGGACTCATAGGAACATAAGCAATGGTATATTGCTTTTCTTATCAATAATTCTGCATTTTCCATCGTAAAAAAATACCGAATATCCCTTCTCCAATAATTGTCCAACACTAAGTAGATTCTCGTAAGATTTGGCACGTAAAGAACTCCTTGAATGAACTTTTTGTTACCTTCTTTAGTTTGGACTGCAATGGTTCCCTTTCCTTCAGCCTTGTGTAGCTTACCATCGCCGAGTTTAACTTCCTACGAAAAATTTTGATCAAGCTCAACGAACAACGTTCTTTCTCCGGTCATATGGCTGCTACAGCCGCTGTCCAAATACCACGTATATGATGATTGATGTTAATCCGTCATGCAAGAAAATAATTGCTCTCCTGCGTCTTCGCTGAAATTTGCTTCATTTTTCTCCAGTTTTTGTTGATACCAACACTCTCTTTGAGAAAGATTGGCGTTTTGGCACTTCTTGCACTTGAACCGACAATCTTTTGTGTCGTGATTCGTTTTCTTGCAAATTCGGTAGCTGGCTTGATTGATTTGAGTTTCCACCATTAGGCCTAAATTGACTCGGATGGCCTCGTCCTCTTCCTCTCATATGATTTGAACCGCCTCTTCCTTTATGATGCCTTGTGGTATTTTTAGTTCCTTGCACGTTCATCTTAGAGTCAAAAGCTTGCTCCAAGGAGTGATTTGAGGATTTGTTGAGGCGCTCTTCATGAACTTGTAATGAGCTTGTTAGTTCACGAAAAGTGAACTTGGTCAAGTCCTTCGACTCTTCGATTGCGACGACAATATAGTCGTATTTAGAGGGAAGACTCCTTAGAACTTTTTGGACGATCTTCTTCTCTTCAATAGTATCTCCAAGGCTACTGATTTGATTGAAGATCTCAGCAACTCGAGTGAGATAGACTTGCATGGTGTCGTTGTCTTTCTTCGCCAAGTTATCGAATTCTCTCCAAAGATAATGGAGTTTGATTGACGTTACTTTTTCGTTTCCTTGAAAACCTTCTTTGATCCCATGCTTCTTTGGACCATTTAATGTCATGAATTCTGGGATAGATGGTTTTGCTTAGACCTTGTTGGATGTACCTTAGAGCACTAGCATCCTTCTTCCGATTTTTGTTGTACTCTTTTTGTTGTGCGTCTGTCTATTCTTCTTCATCGGACTCGCCTTCATCTTCTTGAGGTGGTGGCTCTGCATACGTTTTCCAACAACCTCCCATAGATCTTGCGAGATAAACAACGTTTCCATTTGACTACACCAATAGTCGAAATTTTCTCCGTCAAAGATTGGAACTTGATTCGTAGTGTAAGAGAACATAGTCGACTTGATTTGCCATCTCACGTATGCGTGCTCTATGTTGGGTTATTCACCAATAATTTTATGTGTGACTTTGTGAGGTGAGATAAGGTGGTTGCTTGAGAAAGAGCACGTGTATGCAGGGGCGGATCCAGAAATGTTTGACCGGGGGGCCGTAGTATAAAATGTGTATATTAGCGAGGGTGATAAAAGCTAAATTTTCATTTGCATTTTTTGGATAAGTCACATGTCATAATAAAAAATTTTTAATTTGAAACCATAATTTTTAAAATGATAATCATTGATGGATCCTGAAGAAAAAAAAGATGAATAATATTTAATCTATATTACAAGAAATGTTAATTTTATGACAAAATTAATACATACACCATGACAATCATCTAAAATTTATGTATATATGAGATTTATTTTTTATAAATATGTGGTTAAATAATTAGAATCTTATCTAGTAGTATAAATGTAAAAGAAATTGGAAAAGTAAAAGGATAATTAAATTAAATATATAAATATTAATAATTAAATTATGTTAGCTTTAAAAAACACCTAAAAGAGAAGTCACGTATTTTCAAATAAATTATCAATTAGAAGATTTTCCCATTGAAATATGTGTAATCTGTCACCACAAAATAAATAAATAAATTTAGTGTACTGTACAATCAAACTCGATAAAATAAATAAATAAATTTAGCGGCTTCTATAATGTTAACCTTAGAATTTTCTGCTAAACGAATTTACTGCATTATCTTTGATAAAGATAATGCTGCCCAACCACCAACGCACACTCTTTCTAGTTTCTACTAGTTGAAACCCAAAAACTTTAAAATATGAGACACGATGGACTCGAACCTGGACCAAATGTATGAAAATTTAGTTGTCTCACAGTTCAGCTAGAGATTTATATATGCAAATTCGGTATACATATACATACTAGTAAAAATTTCGAAAATTCTTGGGGGGGCCGTGGCCCCCCAGCCCATGAATAGATCCGCCACTGCGTGTATGAAAAAGAGAGATTATGTGTAGTTGAAGTGTAAGGTGCTTGCTTGGAAATAAGTTTCACGTGTATGGAGAGGTTGTTGCTTGGCGTATGAATATGTGAGGGTGAAGTCGATGCCTTTAAATTTTTTTATTTTTCCTTTGCTCTGATACCACAATTTGTTGGAGATAAAAAAAGAGAAGTAGTGCTACGGCACTTTCTTAGTTGATATTGCTTTTCTTACTACATAATATTGAACGAGATGCATACATTTATATAGATGCTATGTAGACAAGCTAGCTACACATAATTGACAAACATGGATGCTGCTTTTCTTTTTGGCTTTCTTGTCTAGATCATGTCTTGTCTAGATAATGTTTGTTGGCTTGTCTAATTGCGGTCTTGTTCACATGCATTAGTAGTTGAAAGTTAGGACTTTCGACAACTCCACCATCTTCAAACTTTAGCTCATCCCATTACATCCAGGGAATGGTCGTGAACTCTGACTTACAATTCAATTGTTACTTATCAACATCAGAAGCTTAAGAGCAGCTAAGGCTTGCTCAGATTATTCCCAAAATATCTTCCAGACCAAGCTTGCTCACGGACCAGAATATAACAACTCCGCTCTTACAATCTTTAGAAGAGTTTTGGCTCACCCAATTCTCAACCTTGAGACGACAACTCAACCATGTATTTCAGTACTTCGAGCCATCCCTAATGTCCTAGCAGCTCAAACTTTAGATTTTTGAAACATCGATCCCTATTTTCTGCAGCTCTTCAAACTCTAGTTGTAAACCTCCACCTCACATCAATAATACTTCAGTCTTTGAATTGGCAATCCCACCAGTTTAATCACAACATAAAAGACGATCTAATCGACTCTAGATAATCTAGAACTTCATTGCCCTAAGTTCGAAATTGGATTCATGTCAACCGAACTTTTCCTGAGTTTTCCTCAGTTTGGCTACTCTCTATCTAAGTTTCACGGTCTCCCTTGCATAGCCACTTATATCTGTTCATTATCTTCTCATTACACGGATTACTTTCAGATCCCAATACTTCTTCCTTCACTGAAGAACGTGGTTCTTTTATTTCTCATTCTTCATCCCTTTCTTATTACCGTCTGCCCCTCGCATAGCTCCGCTGAACTTTGTTCATTTCCCCTTTTGTTTAACTGCCTCGACCTAATGGCCGAGAGAACGTCATCCAATTTTTGTTCTTCTATTCCATACAACGGCGCTTCTTTGAAAAGCTCATGACTCCTAGAAAGTGCGCAAAGAAGCAGTAAAGCTTGATCTCTCTCCTTAAAAGTCTCTCCAATATTTTCAAGATCCAAAATAAGCTTTGCAGCTTCGCTTGTTTGAGGCGATGTTGAAAAATTCATTGGGTGCTAATGGAGCGCCAGAGGGTGCCTAGACGATATAGACGGTTTCTACGCAGAAATTAGACATCATCTCTGTTTTTTTATTGTTTCAAGAGAGAACCATATTTCGAGTCCCTATGTCTGGGACATGGGCGTTTCTGATCAATATTCCGATGTGCCAATTTATTACACAATGTTATCTATTTTGGACCGTTTTTTCCCCCCGGGTAATTTAATTGTTAATTTAAGTGGAATTTAACACGTGAGAGCAGAATTTTCTTTAAATCAACTTAAAAACTCATCTATCTGCTTCTTTGACTTAAAAGCACGTGAGCATCATTTCCATTGATTGGGGATCCCTACGATTATTGACGCAAGAGATTCTATTAGTTCGATTGAAACAAAAAACAATCAAATGTAATTCAAAAAATACAACGAATATATTATTTACCTCTTCATCAATCAGTACCAGTGCCTTATTGATTTTCTTGGATGATTTGGAGGTGCATTCATTCCTTGTCGAATTACCAACACCTTTACAGCGATACCACGTAGTTCTTGGATTTGCGAGTTAATTAAGTTTCTCCATTTCGCGACACGTTGAATGCCTTAAAAATTGTGTCGGGATCGTACGGCGATAAACGAGCTCGGATGCTGAATGATGCCCAAAGAAAGGTTCGAGAGGAATGATGGATTCTTTTGGGTGATTCGAAACTAAATGTCTCGTGGGTAATGTACTCATTCTTGCATATCCATTATAGAATATTCATAAATTGTATCCAAACCAAATCGTTGTTGGAAAATCACGCGAACACAGTGAACACGATCTTATTTTGGTGCTGCTGAAATCTGCAGCGTTTTCTGTAGTCTTTGCACTGCTTAAATAGTAGTTTACATGGACGCTAATAAATGCATACAATCAAGCCACTAATTTAGCCTAAACTAATAAGGAAAACACAATCCCTTCCTAAGGAAAATACAATCATCTCCTAAGCTATGCCTAAGCTAATTAAGGAAGGTAAATCACAAGGATTATTCCTACAATCTCCTCCTAAGCCTTGTGTCCACCGTTGATGTCGATTAGGCCGATCTTACCCCGTAGCTCATGAAACTTGGTCCTTCCAAGCGGCTTCGTCAGAATGTCGCCCAACTGATCCTCGCTTCTGATGAACTCTACATCAATCAAACCTTCTTCTGCAGCCTCCCGGACGAAGTGGTATTTCACTCGAATGTGCTTACTCTGTCTGTGGAGTACTGGATTCTTGATCAAAGCAATGGCGGACTTATTGTCCACCCTCACCATTGGCGCTCTTGCTGCTGTTCCCTGCACCTCAGACAACACACGAGCGAGCCACAATGCTTGACAAGCAGCATTAGCAGCTGCTATGTACTCTGCCTCACAGCTGGACTGAGCCACCACCTTCTGCTTCATGGATTGCCAGGTGATCGGGCTGCCGCTGAGGAAGAAAATCACGCCAGTTGTGCTTTTACTTGCATCAACATCCCCGGCGTAATCACTGTCGCTGAAGCCTGTCAGATAAGGCTCCTCCTTCTCCCTCCTGCCGAACCAGATTTCCAATCTTGCGTCCCAACCACATAGAGCGGATGCGCTTCACAGCTGCGAGGTGATCCTCGCGTGGATCCTCCAGGAACCGACTCACATAGCCACCCGCAAACGCTAGATCGGGGCGAGTGTTGATCAAGTACCTCAAGCTCCCGACGACGCTCTTGTATGCCGTTGCATCGACCGGCGGCTCTGTGCTGAGCTTGCTCAACTTCAGGCGCGGTTCCATGGGCACGTGACATGGGTTACACCCTACCATGCCGCTCTTCTCTAGGATCTTGCCGGCGTATGAGCCCTGGCTCAGCAAGATCCCCCTCGCGCCTGCTTCACTTCAATGCCGAGGTAGTAGTGAAGCAGGCCGAGGTCACTCATCTTGAATGCGGCCGTCATCTCCTCTTGAATGACTTGATGTCTCCGCCGTTCGAGCCGGTGATACGAGGTCATCGACATAGACCCGATCACCAGCTGCTTGCCGTCGTTCTGCCTGATGTAGATGGCGTGTTCCGACGGGCACTTCCTGAAGCCGAACGATAACAGCGTGCTGTCCAGCTTCGCGTTCCACGCGCGCGGCGCTTGATGCAGCCGTACAGCGCCTTTCGGAGCTTGAGCACCTTGTGCTCCTTGCCGATTATGACAAACCCCGACGGCTGCTCGACGTAGATCTCCTCCTCCAGGTCTCCGTTCAAGAACGCCGACTCGACGTCCATGTGGTGCACCTCCCATCCTTCGTGCGCCGCGAGGGTGATGATTAGGCGCACCGAGTCCAGTCGCGCCACGGTGCGAACACTTCGTCGTAGTCGATGCCGTGCCGCTGTGCGTAACCCTTCACCACGAGGCGTGCCTTATGCTTGGACACCGCCCCGTGCTCGTCCCACTTCACCTTGAAGACCCACTTCAACCCAATCGCCCGACGGCTCGGCGGGGTAATCAGCGAGAGACCACGTCGGTTGTCCTCATTCGAGTCTATCTCCTCCATCATCGCCTTCCTCCAGCTGGGGCTGCGTTCCGCCTCGGCGAACAACGCAGGTTCGTTGGAGCTCATGGCGTGGAGCTCCTCCGCCACTAGTTGTAATACCCGTAAATTTTAAAAACGGGATTAGGATATAAATAATATTTTATGTCTTCGGATTAAAAGAATGTTGTAGATTGCTCGATAGCTTACCCAGAAAGTCGAAGATGGATTTTCTTCTCATTGGATTGGTCGGCCACCATAGTACTTTCGAACGGCCCAAAATAATATTTCACCCAAAGAAATTGGACCCAATTAATATTCGACCCAAAGAGACTTTGGCTCAACCAATAAAATGTAACAAATAATCTAAGTTAAATAAATGATCTGGGCTAAATCAATATAAGATCCCAAGTTAACTCATAAGGCCCAAAATAATATATAAGGGCAATGGATAAAAGAAATTTGAAACTATAGAATGGAATTTCGAAACAAAACTTATGTATAGTTTCGAAATTAGGGTTTTCTGGTGTATAGTTTGAAGCATTTTTCTAAAATTATCTAAGGAGAAAGTCGAAACCTAAAGTGACGACTTCGAAAATTCTTAATGATACTTAGTTGAATTTAGGAATGGCAAACAAATGACTTAAGGGGATACTAGGTAAACGTAACTATCAAGTGGAAATTATAATACGTTAAGCAATAAAGTTCGAACTGTTCATTTTGATTAGGAGTGATCTCGAAATTCAAGTAGGGAGAATTTGGAAAAGTAAAGTCAATATGGAAAGTGACTCAAAACTAAAGTAATAAAATAATATTCAATAAAGGAATAGACTTAGCATAAGGAAGACGTTGCTTAGTTTGTCATTTCCCTCATTTTCAATACTATGATGTATATCCATAAATCATTAGGAAAACATACACAGGGTAAAAGCAAGGAAACAAATCATCCACTTGACAATTGGGAATGACTAGTAAGACGTTTTTCATAAGGTAATCAACACCAATGTATAATTATAATAATATTATTGACCAAACATGAGGATAAATAGAAGAATTAAGAAAATAATGCACATAAGGACGAAATATTTTTCTTACCCCAAGTAGTAGGACTCGTGACCTACCACCACTACACAAATGAAATCCCAAGCTTGTCCTATTTTCATTCTGTCGAAGCCTCAAGATCTTATCCCACATACATCGAACATCATTAGTGAAGAAACCATTATTTTGAGTAGGAGCAAGGAGCGAAAGCTAAAACCAAGTGAAGAAGGAGAATATTAACAAGCTTAGGGTCCTTAATAATTCGAAAGTCAGAACTCCAAAGGGAGGAAGGTAAAATCTTGATTATAATACGTAAATCTCCTAGATCTAGTAGGATTTTGTGTTTTTAATTAGATCTAGTAGGATTTTGTTTCAACCACCTTACATGATTGTGTGGATTAGGTGAAGTTTTGAATATGTTAGATATAGCTAAGAGTTTAGATGATGAAGTTTTAATACATGTTCGTGTGAGCTATAGGTTGAAATGTATGACTTTCGAAATATTAGTGTTTGAGAGTTTATGTTATTGATATTAGAGAAGATTTTATGCGTGTATTGTCTCCTAGGTATAGGATTTTAATATTATAGGAGGAGTTTTGGAGATTTTCAAATACTTACCGTTCTTAAGATGTTTAAAGATTTTCGAAAGATTTATTGTTTTAGGATTTATGATGATTATCGAAATGTAAAATTATGATTTTCGAAAGATAGGATGCTAAATCTTCGAAAGGTTGGTTTTCGAAATAAGTTTTGTAAGATAACAAAAGGTTTTTTAAGTTTCGCAAGCTTGAGATTTATGATGAAACCAGGTGATTTCGAAAGAATTTTCGAAAACGTTTTCGAAAGAATTTTCGAACTGGCCATTCGAAGATTGTTTCGAAATCTGTTTCGAAAATTATTTTCGAAACCACTGAATTTCACAATTATTTAATTTTCGAACGAAAATTTTGAACTATCTCTCGTTTCGAAATTTAGTCAATTACGATAAGTAATTTCGATACTTCAACAAATTTGAACTTTATATATTTTCGAAGAATTTCAAAACATGCATATTATAATATGATATTTCACATGAGCATTTCAGCATTTAGGCAGTCTGCATATTTTTAATAGTTATCTAATTAATTAGTACGCTGATTGTATGATATTTTCGTAATTAAGGTTCGACAATTAGGAGGTTCACGAGACTGTTAGGCAAATAAATCTCGGACGACAGGTAATTGGAAATCTCAACTACAACACATAAACTACATGTTTGTATTCGAATTACGTGGTTATCTGTGTTGTACGATTTTACGTGGCGTGAATTATGTCAAATTACGTGATTATATGGCAACGTGTGTTGGTTGTTTTACGTGACTGTGAATTATGTGAAATTACGTGATTATGTGGCAACCTGTGTTGGTTGTGTTACGGGAGGTGCTTACTGGCGATAATGAAATCGCATGGTGAGCTATATTTATGATTTTGCGATGACGTGGGAAACCAGTTGGTACACCATATCATAGTATATTATGTGCACGTTTGGGGTTTAATGTTATTTGGGAAGGTGAGCGTGCATTGCATTTGTCGCTTGTAGGCGAGCATGGGATGTATGCATGCATCATTCATATGGCATGAGCATGTGCATATACGGAATATGTGAGGATTTGCATTTATGAGTATGCACAGTATACAATCATATGAGAACGAATATTATAACTACTTCTACAAAGGCATCACGTCGGAATGTAAGCCGTCTAATGTATTATGTGAGGCAGGAGGAGCGACCTGGATAGGGGCGACCTAGGGAAACCTAGCGTATGCCGCCCAGTGTGGAGCAACTGTCCGATAGGAGGAGCGACCTGGGTAGGGGCGACCTAGGGTGACCTAGCGTAGGCCACCTAGTGTGTAGCAACTGTCGTTGTCATTAGCGGACGAGGGTCACCTGGACGAGACACATGGCGTAAGCCAGAGTGCCAGGAAAGGCAACCGCAATGAAAAAAGGACGATCGTCAGATAAAGGGCGACCTGGTGAATGGAAAAACTGGAGATAAACCCTAGTTTTGTCCTAGCCAGAGTGGGCCAACTATCGTATTTTTATCCGTATAGGATTTGAGCTCATGTTATGGTGGTGCGAGTAGTAAGTAGTAGCTATGGGCCCCAGATAGAAATGAAAAAGAAATGAGAAAGAATAAGAATGATATGTGTATGTGAGTATTAGAAAGCACTGGCGCGGATGCCTTTGCTAGTTGGCACGTGCATACATGCATATTTCCACTTACTGAGCTTTATAGCTCATTCCACGTTTGATGTGTTGTAGGTACGGACGAGTCGGACGTTGAGACACGTCACGACTAAGGCAGGCCGATGGCGGTGACTCCACGTACTTTTGAGGGCTGGGCGTACATGGATGCGACCTGAGGGGTGTTATCAGTGTGTTTTAAATATTTTAACATATGGGCTATGGTCTTTTAGATTATAATGTTTGCATAACGGGACGTGTGCGAAATAAATGTGTGCGAGTGTATAATATTAAATTATTAAATATAGAGTGTTTTTTTAAATCGGGTCTTCCGCAGCTTACGTTGCGAAAAATCCGCCAAACTAGTTATATGAAAAGTGGGTCGTGACAGTGTGGTATCAGAGCATAGGTTATAGGTTCTGAAGACAGTCCATGTACGGCCGCTCAAAAGTCTGGAGGAATCAGCCTCGCCTGTATGTTTCATATTTGATGTGATTACGTGATTATAATGACGTGCCTATATGTTTGGATGATTGTAGATGTAACAAGAAAATGACTAGCGGACATAAGGAATATGTTGGAGAGTCAAGTCGGGGGGTTGTATTCTCTATGAACAAACATGACTCGGTATTGTTGTACCTTACGGAACTGATCCAAGAACAAACGGATCAGACTAGTGAATTTAAGGATTAGTAGGCGAGCTTCAAGATCTGGTCTATAAACTCGTGAATATTCTAAGTTCGTTCGTATTCCATAAATTCACAATATGAATGTGTGAGACTTTAGGGAAACGAAAAGTGAAGAACAGTTACAGCGGGAAGTTGACAAAAGTCGACTTTCCAGAGATCCTAATAATCGAGTAGGGCCGAATCTGTGGAAGCTAACCTCCCCATTCGAGTTCTATATTTTATTCCTTGATGCTGACAATGAGGGCAATTTCATAAGGGCATCTGTTATGATTAATACGTAAATACAATTGTCGATGCTTCCGATGTGGGAAGTAGGGACACTTGGTTAAAAAAAAACGTCGGGAGTGCAAATTTGTTTCCGCTGGACTTAGTCTAAATATCGGGACAACCCTCATGGGTTCCTGACCGAATGTTCAATTGAAGCTTATGAAAACAGAAGCTATTCCTAGGGATAACGAGTACGATGAATATCAATAACAACACGTTCCTATGATTCCTGAGCCTATTTCCACATATCAACTATAAGAAAATTCTGCTCTCACGTGTTAAATTCCACTTAAATTAACAATTAAATTACCCGGGGGGAAAAAACGGTCCAAAATAGATAACATTGTGTAATAAATTGGCACATCGGAATATTGATCAGAAACGCCCATGTCCCAGACATAGGGACTCGAAATATGGTTCTCTCTTGAAACAATAAAAAAACAGAGATGATGTCTAATTTCTGCGTAGAAACCGTCTATATCGTCTAGGCACCCTCTGGCGCTCCATTAGCACCCAATGAATTTTTCAACATCGCCTCAAACAAGCGAAGCTGCAAAGCTTATTTTGGATCTTGAAAATATTGGAGAGACTTTTAAGGAGAGAGATCAAGCTTTACTGCTTCTTTGCGCACTTTCTAGGAGTCATGAGCTTTCAAAGAAGCGCCGTTGTATGGAATAGAAGAACAAAAATTGGATGACGTTCTCTCGGCCATTAGGTCGAGGCAGTTAAACAAAAGGGGAAATGAACAAAGTTCAGCGGAGCTATGCGAGGGGCAGACGGTAATAAGAAAGGGATGAAGAATGAGAAATAAAAGAACCACGTTCTTCAGTGAAGGAAGAAGTATTGGGATCTGAAAGTAATCCGTGTAATGAGAAGATAATGAACAGATATAAGTGGCTATGCAAGGGAGACCGTGAAACTTAGATAGAGAGTAGCCAAACTGAGGAAAACTCAGGAAAAGTTCGGTTGACATGAATCCAATTTCGAACTTAGGGCAATGAAGTTCTAGATTATCTAGAGTCGATTAGATCGTCTTTTATGTTGTGATTAAACTGGTGGGATTGCCAATTCAAAGACTGAAGTATTATTGATGTGAGGTGGAGGTTTACAACTAGAGTTTGAAGAGCTGCAGAAAATAGGGATCGATGTTTCAAAAATCTAAAGTTTGAGCTGCTAGGACATTAGGGATGGCTCGAAGTACTGAAATACATGGTTGAGTTGTCGTCTCAAGGTTGAGAATGGGTGAGCCAAAACTCTTCTAAAGATTGTAAGAGCGGAGTTGTTATATTCTGGTCCGTGAGCAAGCTTGGTCTGGAAGATATTTTGGGAATAATCTGAGCAAGCCTTAGCTGCTCTTAAGCTTCTGATGTTGATAAGTAACAATTGAATTGTAAGTCAGAGTTCACGACCATTCCCTGGATGTAATGGGATGAGCTAAAGTTTGAAGATGGTGGAGTTGTCGAAAGTCCTAACTTTCAACTACTAATGCATGTGAACAAGACCGCAATTAGACAAGCCAACAAACATTATCTAGACAAGACATGATCTAGACAAGAAAGCCAAAAAGAAAAGCAGCATCCATGTTTGTCAATTATGTGTAGCTAGCTTGTCTACATAGCATCTATATAAATGTATGCATCTCGTTCAATATTATGTAGTAAGAAAAGCAATATCAACTAAGAAAGTGCCGTAGCACTACTTCTCTTTTTTTATCTCCAACAAATTGTGGTATCAGAGCAAAGGAAAAATAAAAAAAATTTAAAGGCATCGACTTCACCCTCACATATTCATACGCCAAGCAACAACCTCTCCATACACGTGAAACTTATTTCCAAGCAAGCACCTTACACTTCAACTACACATAATCTCTCTTTTTCATACACGCAGTGGCGGATCTATTCATGGGCTGGGGGGCCACGGCCCCCCCAAGAATTTTCGAAATTTTTACTAGTATGTATATGTATACCGAATTTGCATATATAAATCTCTAGCTGAACTGTGAGACAACTAAATTTTCATACATTTGGTCCAGGTTCGAGTCCATCGTGTCTCATATTTTAAAGTTTTTGGGTTTCAACTAGTAGAAACTAGAAAGAGTGTGCGTTGGTGGTGGGCAGCATTATCTTTATCAAAGATAATGCAGTAAATTCGTTTAGCAGAAAATTCTAAGGTTAACATTATAGAAGCCGCTAAATTTATTTATTTATTTTATCGAGTTTGATTGTACAGTACACTAAATTTATTTATTTATTTTGTGGTGACAGATTACACATATTTCAATGGGAAAATCTTCTAATTGATAATTTATTTGAAAATACGTGACTTCTCTTTTAGGTGTTTTTTAAAGCTAACATAATTTAATTATTAATATTTATATATTTAATTAATTATCCTTTTACTTTTCCAATTTCTTTTACATTTATACTACTAGATAAGATTCTAATTATTTAACCACATATTTTAAAAAAATAAATCTCATATATACATAAATTTTAGATGATTGTCATGGTGTATGTATTAATTTTGTCATAAAATTAACATTTCTTGTAATATAGATTAAATATATTCATCTTTTTTTTCTTCAGGATCCATCAATGATTATCATTTTAAAAATTATGGTTTCAAATTAAAAATTTTTTATTATGACATGTGACTTATCCAAAAAATGCAAATGAAAATTTAGCTTTTATCACCCTCGCTAATATACACATTTTATACTACGGCCCCCCGGTCAAACATTTCTGGATCCGCCCCTGCATACACGTGCTCTTTCTCAAGCAACCACCTTATCTCACCTCACAAAGTCACACATAAAATTATTGGTGAATAACCCAACATAGAGCACGCATACGTGAGATGGCAAATCAAGTCGACTATGTTCTCTTACACTACGAATCAAGTTCCAATCTTTGACGGAGAAAATTTCGACTATTGGTGTAGTCAAATGGAAACGTTGTTTATCTCGCAAGATCTATGGGAGGTTGTTGGAAAAACGTATGCAGAGCCACCACCTCAAGAAGATGAAGGAGGCGAGTCCGATGAAGAAGAATAGACAGACGCACAACAAAAAGAGTACAACAAAAATCGGAAGAAGGATGCTAGTGCTCTAAGGTACATCCAACAAGGTCTAAGCAAAACCATCTATCCCAGAATTCATGACATTAAATGGTCCAAAGAAGCATGGGATCAAAGAAGGTTTTCAAGGAAACGAAAAAGTAACGTCAATCAAACTCCATTATCTTTGGAGAGAATTCGATAACTTGGCGAAGAAAGACAACGACACCATGCAAGTCTATCTCACTCGAGTTGCTGAGATCTTCAATCAAATCAGTAGCCTTGGAGATACTATTGAAGAGAAGAAGATCGTCCAAAAAGTTCTAAGGAGTCTTCCCTCTAAATACGACTATATTGTCGTCGCAATCGAAGAGTCGAAGGACTTGACCAAGTTCACTTTTCGTGAACTAACAAGCTCATTACAAGTTCATGAAGAGCGCCTCAACAAATCCTCAAATCACTCCTTGGAGCAAGCTTTTGACTCTAAGATGAACGTGCAAGGAACTAAAAATACCACAAGGCATCATAAAGGAAGAGGCGGTTCAAATCATATGAGAGGAAGAGGACGAGGCCATCCGAGTCAATTTAGGCCTAATGGTGGAAACTCAAATCAATCAAGCCAGCTACCGAATTTGCAAGAAAACGAATCACGACACAAAAGATTGTCGGTTCAAGTGCAAGAAGTGCCAAAACGCCAATCTTTCTCAAAGAGAGTGTTGGTATCAACAAAAACTGGAGAAAAATGAAGCAAATTTCAGCGAAGACGCAGGAGAGCAATTATTTTCTTGCATGACGGATTAACATCAATCATCATATACGTGGTATTTGGACAGCGGCTGTAGCAGCCATATGACCGGAGAAAGAACGTTGTTCGTTGAGCTTGATCAAAATTTTTCGTAGGAAGTTAACTCGGCGATGGTAAGCTACACAAGGCTGAAGGAAAGGGAACCATTGCAGTCCAAACTAAAGAAGGTAACAAAAAGTTCATTCAAGGAGTTCTTTACGTGCCAAATCTTACGAGAATCTACTTAGTGTTGGACAATTATTGGAGAAGGGATATTCGGTATTTTTTTACGATGGAAAATGCAGAATTATTGATAAGAAAAGCAATATACCATTGCTTATGTTCCTATGAGTCCAAACAAGGTGTTCCCGATGATCATCCCTCTTCAAGAGAAAGTGGCGTTCAAGGGAGATAATTTAGAACAATCTCAACTTTGGCATTTGAGATACGGACATCTCAACGGCAAGGGGCTAAAGCTGCTCAAGCAAAAAAACATGGTGATAGGTCTACCAAATATTGATCAACAAACAAAAATTTGTGAAGGTTGCGTATATGGCAAAATGCATCGACTTCCGTTCCAAAAACTTCTTGGCGAGCGAAGGAACCGCTGGAACTTGTTCATGCGGATATCTGGGGACCAACGAGAACTCCTTCTCTCGGTAACAAAAAATACTTCATTCTATTTGTTGATGGTTTTACAAGGATGATGTGGGTTTATTTTCTAAATAAAAAATCCGAAGCGTTTGCTACTTTTCTGAAGTTTAAGGCTCTTGTCGAAAAACAGAGTCATTATAAAATTTAGACACTCATAACGGATCGAGGAGGAGAATTTATATATAATTCCTTCATGGAATATTGTAAAGAAAATGGTATTTAGAGGCAACTCACGGTTTGAAGAAGTCCTCAACTGAACGGAGTCGCCGAACGAAAAAATCGCACAATCGCAGAAATGTCGAGGAGCATGATTATCGGCAAAGGATTACCAAATTTCTGGGCCGAGGCTGTTCATACTTCTATTTATATTTTGAACAGGTGTCCGACAAAAGCTGTACGGAATAAAACACCATTTGAAGCTTGGCACAAGAGGAAACCCGTTGTTGATCACTTGAAGATTTTTGGAAGCATTGCCTATTCACATATCTCAACACGAAATCGAGACAAGCTCGACACAAAAGGTGAAAAACTCATATTTATTGGCTATAGCGATGAGTCCAAAGGCTATCGTCTTTATAATCCTCTAAATTGCAGGCTCGTTATTACGAGAGATGTAATATTTGATGAAATAGCTCAATGGAGCTGGGGAGAAAATAGGAATTTTCTCCAAATGAATTTTTTGAACCAACCAATGGCGAAGAAGCAGAAGATGTAGTAGCAACTCCACCTCAAAGTCCCGGACCTTCTTATCAAATTCCGGAGGAGAAAACTCAGATTCGCCGGTAAGAAAAACTCGCTCTTTAAGAAATATTTATGAAACTTGCGAAGTTGCTTTCTCCACAGTTGAGCCAAATAGCTTTGAAGTTGCTGCAAAACAAGACGTGTGGATAAAGGCTATGGAAGAAGAAATCGTAACGATCGAAAAGAACAAAACTTGGGAATTGGTGGACCTACCGGAGCATAAAGAAGTAATTGGTCTCAAATGGATTTTCAAAACGAAACTGCTCGAAGATGGAAGCATACAGAAACATAAGGCTCGACTCGTTGCAAAGGGATTCGCTCAACAACCAGGAGTGGACTTCAACGAGACTTTTGCGCCTGTTGTCGAATGGAGACTATTCGACTAGTACTTGCTCTTGCGGCACAACTAGAACTACAAGTATTTCAACTTGATGTCAAAATCAGCCTTCCTAAATGGTGTGAGCTTGACGAGGAAATCTACGTGCAACAACCTCAAGGATTCGAAATACAAGGAAAAGAAGATAAAGTATATCGACTCAAAAAAGCGCTATACGGATTGAAGCAAGCTCCGCGAGCATGGAACAAAAAAATTGACGGATATTTTCAAAAGAATGGATTTTCTCAAAGTCCAAACGATCATTCTCTATATGTGAAGAAAAATGGTGAGGATTTTATGATATTATGCATATATGTTGATGATCTTATCTATTTAGGAACCAAAGAATCTGAGGTCGAAGTTTTTAAAAGAAATATGATGAACGAGTTCGAGATGACAGATTTAGGAGCGATGAAGTACTTTCTCGGAATTCAGGTAAAACAATCTAAAGGTGAAATATTCATTACTCAAGAGAAATATACAGAAGATCTTTTGAAAAAAATTCGTATGGAAAACTGCAAGCCTGTTTCTACTCCTATGTCTGTCAACGATAAAGTTTGAATTCTGATGGAGCTGCGAAAGTTGATGGTAAATTTCGAAGTCTCGTTGGCTCTCTGATCTATCTCACAAACACAAGGCCAGACATTGTGTATGCCGTTAGTTTGATCTCCAGATTCATGAACGAGCCAAGTCAAATTCATTTTTCAGCGGCTAAAAGAGTTCTTTGTTATCTTCAAGGAAGCGAAAATCAGGGCATCAGGTATGTAAAAGAGAGTAAAAATAATCTGATCGGATTTACTGACAGTGATATGGCAGGTTCTTTAGATGATCGAAAGAGTACTTCGGGATACATATTTTCCATGGGCACTAATATAATTACCTGGAGTTCGAAAAAGCAAAAGACGGTCGCACTCTCTACAGCGGAAGCTGAATATATCGCCGCCACCGATGCTACTTGCGAGGCGATATGGTTACGTAGACTTCTAGCAGATTTACAGCAAGTTCAAGAACAACCTACAATAATTTATTGTGACAATTCGTCGACCATTGCTATGACTAAAAATCCGGTGTTCCATTCAAGGGCAAAACATATTGAGTTGAGACATCATTTCGTCAGAGATATGGTGAGCAAAGGAGAGATCATTTTGGAGTTCGTCAGCACAAATTATCAAGCTGCAGACTTTCTTACAAAAGCTATTTCTACGGAGAAATTTCAGAAGATCAATGATGAGCTGAAGATTGCAAATTAAGTGGGAGTGTTGAAAGTCCTAATTTGCAACTACTAATGCATGTGAACAAGACCACGATTAGACAAGCCAACAAACATTATCTAGACAAGACATGATCTTGACAAAGAAAGCCAAAAAGAAAAGCAACATCCATGTTTGTCAATTATGTGTAGCTAGCTTGTCTACTTAGCATCTACATAAATGTATGCATCTTGTTCAATATTATGTAGTAAGAAAAGCAATATCAACTAAGAAAGTGCCGTAGCACTACTTCTCTTTTTTATCCCCAACGGGAGTACCTTATAGAAATGTTAAGGCTTTTGTTTTGTTTACTTTTACAATGAAAGCTTGTTATCTTATGCATCAAATACAATTATATTGGCTAAGCAGTAATAAAAGGTACAGCTGGTGAAACTGACAAAACATTATAGCAAAGCTGATCATAAGAGCGAATTACAACTAACAAGCAGACTTAAATTTAAACTTCTACTCCAATTCCAATTTTTAAAATTCCACAACGGTGGTGGTTAGTAAATGCGAATGTCGTAGACTGCACATCGGCCAATGATGATGAGTGCAAATTCGAGAATAAACATGTTCTACCTCTTTTAGTCAAAGTCTCGAACCGAAACCCTAAATTCAATATTAGACGAAGTTTTCTCCAACTAAGAATGAAAAAACTCTTCAACAATTGATACTAAAGTCTCTAATAATAGATCACACCCCATGTAGGGGAAGAAGACCACATCGAGGGGTAGAAAAACTTCCATTTTGGAGACGCTAACTACCAATATTGGGAGATAAAAAAAAGCGGGAAAAAGAAAAACACAAACAAAACAAAATTTTGTTCTTTTCGTTCGATCATCATCAAGATTAGTTCTTTTGTTCCAAATCTACGCACGCACCACAAGCTTCATCTTGTTAAGAGTCTTTTGGTGGCTTAGTTCATAGTTCATAACACTAAACGCACAGAATAGGGTAAAAACCGAAGGGTTGAGTTTCTCAATCCCCTTAACAACAATGTCATTATGCATCATATAGAACTCAACTTTCAACACCGCGCATAACATGGAAGGTGTCTACACAGCGCACACACATGCAAAATTTACCAACTTTGATTGCAGGTACTGACGCTTATATAAACTTCGAATACAAACACAATGATTCTCTACTTGATCAAACTAAGTAAAATAAAGCGAACAATTTTACTCAATCCCCAAGCAACCTAACGAAGATATAGGCATTTGTTGGTGTTGAGTGACCACTCTTCCTAAAAGGTTAATCCTGAAGGGAGTGCGTCACTTTTTAATTTTATATGATTTATTTCCAACACGCCCCCTCACGTCTAAGCTGATTTCTCTATATCTAGCCTTAGACGTGTAACTCATAAATGGGTGGTCGTGAGGTTTCGTACCCAGGACCTGCGGATCCGTAAGCTCTGATACCATGTTGAGTGACCACTCTTCCTCTGCCATTGCCCGGTCGGTTGGGTCGAAGGTGAGGGTAGAGGAACCAACACTCACTCCGTTCATGTCCCTCCTTCTTGCAATTATCGCACTTTGCTGCTTTTTTCGCCTCGCTTTGAAAATTAGGGTTCGGATTATTTGAGATTAAGGCATGATACTCTGTCGCCGGGCGGTTGATGGGGTTCATGGCATTTCGCCGTGACTACTCCTGTCCCAAGGTGGCTACGATGGTGTCTAACGATGGGAGCGTTGAGGCGAGTAGAACCTGGCTTCGTGCTTGTTCGAAACTGGGGTCGAGATTGGCTAGGAATTGAAAGGTACGCTCTTGTTCCTTGAGTTCGGTTAGCTTAACAGCGTCTGTGGTCATCGGTATGTATACGTCGAGTTCATCCCATTTTGCTTTCATAGCAGCGTAGTACTCAGTGAGAGAGCAATTTCCTTGTCTCATCTGGGTAATTTCCTGTTTCAATTGGAAAATGTAGGCTAGATTATTTTACTTACCAAATGTTCGTTGAATTGCCTCCCACATTTCTTTAGCTGTGTTTTCATAAACGAATAGCTCGCTTATTGCAGGCTCCATTGAATTTAAGAGGTAGGAGATAACAAGGGCATCGTCGACTTCCCACTCATCGGAATCGGATGCTGCCTTCGGATCCTTGTCTGTGACTTTGTCGCTATTGGCCGCTGGCGTTGGCATCGGCGTGTTGCCTGTGACATGCCCGAATTTGCCCTTCGCCTTCAAAGAAAAGGTCACTGCTCGGGTCCAAGGGTGATAGTTTTTGCCATTCAACAATGACGTTGTGAGACGATAGGTTGGTCTGGGTTTCTGTGTTTCTCGGCCATAATAGGCTTTAGATATTCTGAGCGTGATTATATCAACTGCTCTGATACCATGATGAAATTCTTATATGAATGAATTGTAACTTGTTTCTATTGCATACTGTTTAGGTACAGGATTGGCCTATTATATAGGCTATGAACGGATATGAACTAGTTACAGAATTAGCATTATAGCCGTTATCCCTAATTTCAGCTAAGTCCATATCTTCTTCTTGATTTTGGCTCATTTCATTCTGTAATTGATGCTCACTTGATCTTGTTGCCATATATAGGTTCGATCCTGATTTGGTAGGCATTGATTTCTGCCTTATCTTGTCAATGGCTGAGATTTGGTCCCGATCAATGATGAACTTCCCTAATCTGAGATCAACTGATTTAGCACTTTGATTTCTTTCCTCTTTAACGTCTTCAACACTCCCCCTCAAGTTGGACTCGAATAAATTGATGAGGCCCAACTTGCTAGAAATATTCTCGAAGCTAGGGTAATCAAGTGCTTTAGTGAATATGTCTGCCAATTGCCTTTCGCTCCTGACAAATGGAGTTTCTATTGTCCCTTCCTGAACCTTCTGTCTGATGAAGTGACAATCAACTTCGATGTGTTTTGTTCGCTCGTGGAAGACTGGATTCATGGCAATGTGTCATGCAGCCTGGTTATCACAGAATAGTTGCATCGGTCTTTTATGGTTGATATGCAAGTCTGTTAATACTTGTTTGATCCAAACTAGCTCGCACTATGCTGATGCCATGGCTCGATACTCTGCTTCAGCACTTGATTTGGCTACTATACCCTGTTTTTTGCTTCTCCAGGTAACGATGTTCCCTCCTACGAACATGCAGTAGCCGGTTGTCGATCTGCGGTCAAAGCTGCCTGCCCAGTCTGCATCAGCATATCCCGATATTTCTAATGAAAAATTCTTCTTCATCCAGATCCCTCGGCCTGGTGTTCTCTTCAAGTATCTTAGGATTCGATCGATTGCTTCCAAATGTGTTGACCTAGGAGCCTGCATGAATTGACTGACAACACTAACAGCATATGATATGTCAGGCCGAGTGACAGTGAGGTATATAAGTTTCCCAACCAGACGCTGGAATCCTTTCATATCTTTTTCTGGTTGCCCGTCTTCGTGATTAAGTTTTTTGTTAATATCCATAGGTGTCATTGATGGTTTTGATGCAAGTTTTCCAGTTTCTTTGAGAAGATCTAGTGTATATTTTCTTTGAGAAAGGAATAGTCCCTTTTTGGAATGCGCTATTTCTATCCCTAAAAAATATTTGAGTGGTCCTAAATCTTTAATATCAAATTGTTGTTTAAGATAATTTTTCACCCTTTTAATTTCTTCATAATTATTTCCTGTAATTATAATGTCGTCTACATATACTAGAATTATGGTTATGTTTTGATTTTGTCTTTTAATAAATAAGGATGAATCTGCCGTACTTTTGCAGAAATTGTATTTAGTTAGTGCATGACTTAATTTTGCGTACCAAGCCCTCGGTGACTGTTTAAGTCCGTAAATGGACTTGTTTAACTTGCATACTAGTTTTGGATTAGTTTCGAGTTCGTGACCTGGTGGTAACTCTCATAAATGGGTGGTCGTGAGGATTCGTACCCAGGACCTGCTGGTCTCTAATCTCTGATACCATGTTGAGTGACCACTCTTCCTAAAAGGTTAACCCTGAAGGGAGTGCGTCACTTTTTAGTTTTATATGATTTATTTCCAACAGTTGGCACAACGGAAGAGAAAGAGCTGCTGCTCTTTTACTTTTATTGATGATAATATTTCTCTTGATCATACAAGAGTACACATACGTTAACTTATAATAAGCTAATATAACTCAAACTCTCAAACTTACTGAGATATATACTTCTTAAGAAAACTATATATAGAGTTGACCAAGTAGTTTGACCATTTGGAGCCTGACTCTTAGTTTACAAATTAATTTCAACACTTTTGCCCAATAGACATATGATCAACAAGTACGACAATTCAGTGAGACGCCAATTCAAATAGCTGGTTATGAGCGTTGGTTCGTTGACAAAAACAAAAACTTTAGCATCAAAATGAAAAACATCATTAATGTTGAGAGTTCACTTCTTTTTTCATAACGTTAATTTTCGTTGAGGTTATTGTAAATTTTCTATCATTACGGTAAATTTATTTAAAAATTATAGATATTGCTGACAAAAAAATGTTTAAAATATTGAAAAAGGATACTGTTGAAATAACATAAAAGCAATAAAAGATTCAGTGAAAAAAATAACGAATATCAAAGATAGGGTTTTGCGAGGAGGCGAAGAGGGTTCTTCTTGTAGGTGGTAATCCCGGGCAATCCCTCCAAGTCGACGTCGTCGGGAGTCATTCCGTGGGGAAGTTCCCAGTTGAAAGTGTACAAAAGATTTGCCAAAGCCAACTCAACATTGGCAGCCCCCAACGGCATGCCGGGACACTGCCTTCTCCCCGAGCCAAAGGGTATGAACTCAAAGTCGTGTCCTTTAAAGTCAATGTTCTTCTCCAAGAATCTCTCTGGGATGAACTCGTTTGGCTTCTCCCAGCAGTCGGGATCTCTAGCTATGGCCCATATGTTGACGTAGACCATCGTCTTGGGCTCGATCTCATAGCCATCTATGGTGCACTTCTTCATCGTTTCTCTGGGCACGGAGAGTGGCGCGGGCGCGAAGAATCTGAAAGTTTCTTTGACAACTGCCTTGAAATAGGGAAGGTGTTCGAGGTCTTCTTCCTCTACTTTTCCCTTATTCTTTCCTAATATGAAGCTACGAATTTCTTCCTGAACTTTGCTCATCGCCTTGGGATGCTTCACCAGGGCGGTCATGGCCCACGTTAGAGTGGCCGAACTCGTGTCAGCTCCAGCCGCAAACATGTTCTGAATGCACCGAAGAATCATTATATATATTATATAGAGAGAGGTAATTAACATGGCTTGATTATATTTAGCATAAAATAAAGGAAATAAACCCTAACTAATTACGTACGTACCATGATGACCCCCTTGACATTGTCCCAGTCGAACTTGACGTCGCTTTTCTCCCTCAACTGAATCAATAGATCGACCATGTCTCCGTTCATGGACTCGGGCCTGTTTGGCTTGAGATGTTCGTCGATGAGCTCTTGATAGAACGAATCCAAGCCCTTGAAGGCCTTCTCAAGCTTATCATACTTGCCCATGAGCCTATCGATCCAAGCAAGCTTTGGGAAGAAATCAGCAGCAAAGATGGTGACCGACATGGCCTGAAGGCCGTGAAGAAGGCTGTCGAACTGCCTCTTTCCCGAGGAAGTCTCGTCGTACCTCTTTCCAAAGGCAATTCGACATATTACGCTGCTCGAATAAGCCAAGGCGAGCTCGTTTATTACGACTGGCTCTCCTTTAGATTGAGACACCTCTTCGACTATTCTAGAAACTTCCTCAGACCTTATGGGAAGGAAGGAGTCCATCTGCTTGCGTGTAAAAAGCTGGACAACGACCATCTTCCTCATGTCTCTCCAGTAATCACTGTAAGGAGACGTGGCGATGTCGAGATTGTTGTAAGAGAGCTTTGCAAAGGTAGTTGTCATGGGACGGCTAGAGAAGGTGAGGTCGTTGTCTTTCAACGCCTCCTTTGCAACCTTAGCAGATGAGATTACTACGACGGGCTTGTTCACGAGCTTCATGGACATCAAAGGACCGTATTTGTCCGAAAGCTCTTTCAAGCACATGTGGAGCCTCGAGTTGTCGAACTGATGGAGGTTTCCGATGAAAGGAAGGGTGGGTGGGCCCGGCGGGCGACGGGCAACACTCGTGTTCCGCCGATATCTTTTGAGGAGAACCAATATTATGGGGAGGGATAACAAAATGTAAAAGATGAGTAATGCCATTTTTTTTTAAATGAAGAAACCGATTGATGTCTGTGTTTTTTGATGTGTAAGAGCTAACGATGCTTTGAGTGACTTTTGATGTTGGGAACCTATTTATAGATTAGCAATCTGAGAAATCGCTTCAGCCTTTCGCTGACCCAAATATAATTGTTTCCGTGTTTTTCAGCTTACTCTTTTGAATGACACGACATGACAGGGATTATAATTTCAAAAGTCATGGTCAATAAAATGTATTCAAAGTTGTTTGTATATACAATTTACTATTATGCTTCGTCAAACCATGGTCGTTATTCAAATCGAGGGTATTATTATTAAATAAGCACATATGCCGAAATCATACAAATTTTCTGTAACGTGATTACGTATGCTAGTGATTAGTTAATTGCAACACTACACTCAAATGCGTGTAAATAATATATAGATGTACGTAAAATAATAATTAACTATAAGTAGGGAGTAAAATTGAGAATATACAACAATATGTGGTTTTTTTTCAATTTTAAAATATTATTTTTTAATTAATCTAAATTATCGGACCAAAATTAGCCAGTTTATACTAAACCTTTGGGCTCGTTTGGTTCATAGGTTTATATTTAGGAGGGTTTAAATTAGTAAGGTTTATATAAAACAGATTAATGGGTATAAAATAAAATGCATGTTTGGTTAGTAGGTTTAAATAAACACATGTGAGGAGTGTGCTTATTTAAACCGCTGGCATGGGTTTAAAGTAGGATTATATAAACACATGGATTATATACCTATGAACCAAACAATTGAATATGTGCTAAACCCACCTTTAAAATAACAAAACCCCTGAACCAAACAATCCAAGGCTTAATAAAAGGGTGTTGATATTTAACCCTCCATTCAGAGGTTTCTCTTCCTACCAGAGCTGAAATTAGGAAACTTTCCCGCAAGACGGATCATACTCTTCGTCTGTAGGATTTCCTGTCTCATGTCCGTTGAGATCAAATACATAGACATACTAAGTTTCTATCTCATGAAAGATATCGAAAGCTACGGATGCGTACCAAGTTTAAAAACAGTGATGGAAATGTTGAAATTCATGTTGAAGCAACACTTAAAATCACACAGTTTTTGCATAGCGGAAAAATAAGAACTTAGTAGACGCACACGAGATATAAAATATACAACAAGTTCTTCAACTTGCTGCGAGCCAAGGCAAAATTCCACTATAGAATGGATTACGAAAAGACGCAACTATCAACGGTAGTAAAACAAGCCTAGAGAAGATTCTAACGACTCTTCAGTTCACAGAAAGTACTGCGACTCTTGTAAAGAAAATCACTAGACTAAAACAGTAAAATGACGAACGCTCTCTCGTTCTCTTGAAGCTCTCGTTCGCTCAAATATCTCGTATATTTCCCGTGTGTCTTCTTTGGTAAAAATGAAATCTTCTATTTATATATTCGACTTAGTAACGACTCCATAACGTCCACTATTTTCACAACGTTTACTGCCTTGAATGTGTCGGTTGGTAGTTGCTTTGGATAGCTCCAATTGACTTATTCTTTCTTGTTCTCCAATTCTCCTATTTTTAGTAAGCGTATTTCCTAGTTTTGCTCCAGCTTTTTGTACTCGTTTTCCACTAGTTTTTGACTCATTCCAGCTCATAACTAAGTCCTGTACACCAGTAAATAAACTCATACAAACAGGTTAACCGGTTTTTGGGCATGAAAGATAAAATCGAAGGTTGACCAAGTCTGAGATAACTATGTTGACTCGAATGTGGTCTCAACATTGTCAACATTGACACAAATGATTAGGTTGATTACAAATGTTAGAAATTCAATTATAGGACGAGAATAATAAAACTTGTATTTTTCGCAAACTCCGCGAGTGTGCTTCAAGTATAACTAAATATTATCATTACTTTTAATTTTGAGATTTATAATTTTTAATGTTTAAGATGAAATATAATTTTAATATATAAAAAGAAAAATAATGTATAGGGGCATAAATACAATAAATAAAAAAACTAGAAGTGATATGGAAACCATTGAGTTAATTAAATACAAAAAAATGGGCTAAGTTACAAATAAATTGGCAGACCAAAGGTGATAGTTTATAGCCAGCTTAAACCAATTATATAAGAGACCGTTTGGTTGGGATAATGGGTTTAGATGATATTAGTTTTAGTTGAGTTCAAATAATGACGGTATAAGTTATTGATGTGTTTTGATGGGTTTAAATAATATTTGATGTGTTGGTGTTTGATGGTAGATATATTAGTTTTTTAAAAATTACGTATTAGAATTAATTCAAGTACAAACTGTTAGGAAATTTAGGATTTTTCGTCAGCATTGCGCTTGGAGTTCCGTTCTCAAATTTTCGTTCATTATGTATATGGTATCTAGTTTGTCTTCACTGTTCATTTGATTTCATTAGTGTTCTATTTCGCATATGCATATCATGTTATTATGTTGATTTTTAACCATTATTTTATTCATATATTGTTTACCTTACATAGTTGTATTAGTTTTGTTTTTCATAATTACACGTATAATTAACGATGGCATGCTTCTGTCTTTCTTATCTAAAAATTATGACATCATGGACGGGGCAAAGAATAACACCAAACGCTCATGGCTTTTTGCAATTCTTTCCATATATATATATATATATATATATATATATATATATATATATATATATATATAGTAATGTTATGGTGCTCACCTTGCGTGAGCACCTTCGTGAGCACCAACCACATCAACGCGCCAAATCAGCATATAATGTGATTTTTTATTGATCTATAACCTACACATGGGATTAGTGAACCCGTCGGGGGTTGATTTGGCACGTTGACGTAGCACAAAAAAATGCCACACAACAGTTGCCCACGAATGGTGCTCACCCAAGGTGAGCACCATAACATTTCTGTATATATATATATATATAGCTGCCAAATCAGCAGGTGCCCATATAAGATGCTCACATAAGGTGAGCACCATATCATTCCTATATATATATAGCAAACTGCAGCATAAAGAAATAATTGGCTAACAATCCAAGAACCATTATTGCAGCAACATCGTCATCTTTGGAGCCCATTTTGGAATCAAACACCTGCATGTTTGGCAATTTAAAAAAAAAAAAGAGAATAACACATATCATCGTGCATCGTCAATTTTCTATGAAACTAGTCAAACATGGAATGCATCAGTGTACGAAAGGCATCAAATAGGTTTCATTCCAAAAGTGAACAAATCATAAACTTTGATAAAGAATTCAGACAACAGAGTTCCATTAAGCAGAAAAGTTGAAGAATTATAGGGTGCATCGCAAATCTGCCTCACGAAATCAGTTTCAAGTTCATTAGTTGCCGCGTACTCTGTTCGTTATGTTTTAGTTAGACTAGAGGTTATTTTAGTAATTTAACCCATAGTTGTAGAATGTATAAAAGGCGCTGATGTACAGAAACGATTTAGATTGGTTAATCAAAACAGAAAATTCATCATCTATCTCTCTCTCTTTCGCTTTTCTCTTTTCGCGCGCGATTAGAATTCCGATCAAATCGAAATTCTTCATGGTATCAGAGCAGGTGATCAACGATAATCATCTGCAAGTGATCAACGAATTTGCAGGACATTGAATTGCCTCCAGGCGTCAAGAATTGGAAATTTCTTTTGCTGCAGAAATTGTTTCTGAATCATAAGTTCAGAAGTTCAAACCACTGCCGAAACCTCAATCAATACCGCAGAAATGGAGGAGGATTATCAATTGCATGGATCGGACAATCCAGGCATGATGATTGTATCAACTCCTCTCACTTCATCGAACTATCTGATTTGGAAGAGCTCGATGGTTGAAGCACTCGAAGCAAAGATGAAGATAGGCTTCATCAATGGAAAGTACCAAAAGCCTACTGCTGCTTCGCCGAATTACAGAAAATGGCGAAAGGTCAACATCATGGTGACTGGGTGGATAAAAACCTCGATTTCAAAGGATATAGTGAACAGTTTCATGTTCATTCATGATGCCAAAGACCTTTGGGATGAGATAGCCGAGAGATATGGCACATCCAACATATCTGCCATCTATGAGATCAAGAGGGAAATTTCGTTTCTGAGACAAGGGAACCTGAATGTTGTGGACTACTACAACAAGATCAGGAACCTGTGGGATCAGCTTGAGCAACTGAGGCCTACCATTGATGCTGATGAAGAAGTCAGGACCAAAATTGAAGAAAGAGAAATGGAAGATAAATCAATGCAATTCCTAATGGGGCTTAGTGATGTGTTTGATTTAGAAAGGAACCAGCTACTATTCTTGGATCGACTGCCACCTGTAAACAGAATTTATGCCGTGATAGCTAAAGCAGAGAAACATAGAGAGGTCTCAATGAACATGGCAGTCTCTGATGAAAATGCAGCAATGGTGGTAAAAGGCTTTGATCAAAGAAAGCAGATCAATCATAAGCTTGCAGGGAAACAGGACAAGAGTCAACTTTCGTGCAACTATTGCAAGAAACCTGGCCACACGAAGGAGGAGTGTTACAGGCTAATCAGAGCACCTGAATGCAGTCACTGCAAGAAAGTTGGTCATGTTAGGGAAGACTGCTACAGGCTGGTTGGATTTCCAGAAGGTTTTGTCTTCAACAAAACCAGTGGTCTGCAGAAAAGGAGCCCGAGCAATTTCAAGGCCAACTCAGTGGAGGCAGAGCAGGCCACAGAGCATAAGCAGCATAAAGAAATGTATGCCCAGATGATGGAAATGATGAAGAAAGAGCTTGGAAAGATGATGCATGACAGAATGGGTGCTGGAGCAGGTTCAACTTCTGTCAATTTTGCACACCTCGAAGATTTTGCAGGTAGCTCCGTTCTCCCTAAGCTCAGTTCTGAGTATGATGAAATAGGTGACGACTCTTGGTTAGTAGATACGGGTGCCACAAGTCATATGTGCAAAAATCTCAGCCTTATACATTCCCAAAACCAGTGAATTCTTTTGTACCAGTGTGCTTACCAGATGGGACAATCAAGCCTATCTCACATACTGGGAACATCACCCTCTCACCCAAAGTTACCCTCAACCAATGTCTTTACATCCCCAGCTTTCGTTATAACCTACTTTCAGTCAGAAAACTGACAAAAGACACCCATACATACTTCAAATTCTTTACTGATTTTTGGTGTTGATTGAGTTGCAGAATAACAAGATTCTTGCAGCTGGGAAAACACACAAAGGCCTATACATACTTGACAAATCATCCTTCACAGAAAAGGCAGTCTTGAGTGCACAACGAGTTTATGTTTCCAGTTTCCCTTCTCTTCAAAACAGTTCTCTGTCTGATTTTTCCAGTCATGCATTTGCTGTTATTTTTTTAATAAATGGCATTGTAGACTTGGACATCCATCACCTCATGTTATGAAATACTTGCCTGATTGCTCCATAAATAAAGCCTTTACACCCAGCCACACTGTATGTGACATATGCCCCTTAGCCAAACAGCAAAATCACCCTTTCCCACAAGTCACATATACACATCTTGCTGTTTTGAGTTGCTTCATTTGGACATCTGGGATCCCTATAAGCAACCGTCTATTTCGGGATGTCACTACTTCTTGACCATTGTTGATGACCATAGCAGATTTACTTGGATATTCTTGATGAAATACAAGTCACAGACCACAAAAGTCTTCAAGAAATTTCTCATTTATGCTGAAAATCAGTATGAAGCTAAAGTCAAAACCATGCTTTCAGACAATGGTACAGAATTTGTCAGCAGTGCCTTCCAAGAGATCTTATCAGACAGAGGGATACATCACCAGAAAACCTGTCCTTATACTCCGCAGCAGAACGGGGTGGCTGAAAGGAAGCACAAGCACATACTTCAGATTGCAAGATCTCTGCTCTTCCAGTCCAAGCTGCCCAAAATCTTCTGGGGGGAGGCTGTCCTTACTTCCATACATATTCTGAACAGGTTGCCCTCCAGAGTTCTTAGGTGGAAGAGTCCCTTCGAGATCCTGATGAAAAGAGCCCCAACCTACTCGCATCTCAGAACTTTTGGATGTCTATCATTTGCTGTCAATACTGATCCACACAAGGACAAGTTTGATCCTAGAGGATGGAGTGAAATTTTGTTGGCTACCCAAGTGGACAAAAAGGCTACAAGGTGTTCTGCCCTTCCTTAAACAGAATCATCATTTCAAGAGATGTTGAGTTTCATGAAGAAACTTTCCCTGCATTGGACACTGACAAATCAGACACAGTGCTGCCAGACCTACACATTGGAGATCCATTTGAAGACACTCAGGCAGAGCCTCTCACCATTCCAAGTGACCAGCAAGTAGTGACATCCCATCCTGAGCCTTCATCACCACCTACTAACATCACAGATTCATTTCATTTGCCTAACCCACAACCTGACATTCCTCTGACCAACCAGACAGTCTCCAAGCCAAATCACACAACCTCACAACCAAACATACGACATAGTTCCAGGCCTAAGCATCCACCAACCTGGATGAAGGATTTTATAAGTATTAACTCGTGCACTCAGGGCTGTCCACAGCCTACCCTAGCCATTTCCAAACATACACTTACACCTGCATATAGGACTTTTGTGGCTAACCTGTCTACTTTTCATGAGTCTGAATCTTATAACCATGCTAGGACTGATCAAAGGTGGATCGAAGCTATGAATCAAGAAATCCAGGCACTAGAAGACAATGACACTTGGGAACTGACTGAACTGCCCAAAGGAAAGAAACTCATTGGGTGTAAGTGGGTCTACTGAGTGAAATGTAATGCAGATGGCTCCCTAAACAGGTACAAAGCACGGCTCGTGGCTAAGGGATTCACACAAACTGAGGGGGAGGACTACACTGAAGTATTTTCCCCTGCGGCGAAGATAGTAACAGTCCGTGTGATTTTTGCTCTTGCAGCCACTAAGGGATGGGTTTTACATCAGCTTGATGTGAATAATGCCTTCCTTCATGGGCATCTCGATGAGGATGTATACATGAGACCACCTCCCGGCTACTTGATGGATGACACTTCGAAGGTTTGCAAGTTGAAGAAGTCCCTTTACGGCCTCAAACAGGCATCCAGGCAATGGAATCTGGAATTCAGTACCAAACTGATGAATTTTGGATTTGTGCAGTCATCCCGTGATCACTGTCTGTTCACCCTTACATCTGCACATACTCAGGTCTTTCTATTAGTTTATGTTGATGATGTGTTGCTGACTGGTAATGATCTGAGCAAGCTGCATGAAGTAAAAGATTACCTCGACCAAGCCTTCACAATCAAGGACCTGGGGCCGGCAAGGTTCTTTCTGGGTATGGAAATTGTCCCATCAGATGATGGAATCCATGTCAGCCAGCGCAAATACATAGTAGATATCCTCAGAGACACTCACATGCTAGATAGTGCTCCTGTTTCTACACCTCTTCCAGGTGGTCATGTCTTTGCTGCTTCAGAATCAGATTCCACGTTGCCCATGAAGGATCCTCTGCCATACAGACGCCTGATTGGACGATTGCTTTATCTGAACTTCACCAGACCTGATATCACTTATGCAATTCAGCAGCTCAGCCAATTTGTTCATGCACCTCGTGACTCACACTAGCAGGCTGCTCAGCATGTCTTACGGTACTTGAACCACACCAGCTCAGCTGGACTGTTTTTCTCAAAGGATTCAGACCTGGTACTTCGTGCTTACAGCGACGCTGACTGGGGCGCATGTCGATCTTCTCGGCACTCTCTCACAGGATACTGTATCTTTCTTGGAAACAGCTTGATTTCCTGGAAAACCAAGAAGCAATCTACAATCTCATGCTCCACCGCAGAATCTGAATACCGCTCTATGGCCTCCACAGTTCGGGAACTTCAGTGGCTATCTTACATCCTGTCCAATTTACAGCTCAAAGTATCTCTGCCCATCTCTTTATACTGCGACAACAAAGCAGCTATTCACATCACTTCTAACCCTGTGTTTCACGAACGCACCAAGCATATCGAAATTGACTGCCATGTAGTCCGGGATCAGTTTAAAGCAGGCTTCGTTCTACCCACACATGTACCTTCCGCTGTGAACTTAGCTGATTTGTTTACCAAGTCCTTACAACCTCAAGGCTTTCTTTCCATTCTGTCCAAGATTAGTTTTTGGGTTCCCCATGCTCATCTTGAGGGGGGGCTGAAGAATTATAGGGTGCATCGCAAATCTGCCTCACGAAATCAGTTTCAAGTTCATTAGTTGCCGCGTACTCTGTTCGTTATGTTTTAGTTAGACTAGAGGTTATTTTAGTAATTTAACCCATAGTTGTAGAATGTATAAGGCGCTGATGTACAGAAACGATTTAGATTGGTTAATCATAACAGAAAATTCATCATCTATCTCTCTCTCTTTCGCTTTCTCTTTTCGCCCGCGATTAGAATTCCGATCAAATCGAAATTCTTCAAAAGTTATATTTCAACACAAAATGGAAACACACAATAAAAACCAATTCAACCACCCAATACTGAGAATTTCAAGATGTAAACGCACAATAAAAACATATCTTGAAATGATAAGAAATCGGTTTAAGAAATAAGCATACCTTTCAAGCTTAATCAATGTTTAGATAATCCAATCGGGGGTGAGGGCTTTTCTCGTCGCTAGGACGGTCGCCAGTGGTTGATGTTGATAGAGACGCTCGCCGACGGTGTGATCCAAATGACGATCTCTTGGTGAATCGCTGTTTGGGGTGAGTGAACAGTTGTGTCGATCAAGAGGGAAAAAAATAGGTTTAGGAGATTCAATTCATAAAAAGGGTGAAGTAGGAAATAAAAATTAAAATAAAGAATAAAGCTTGAGATTAAATAAACTCGGTGGAGGCTGATTTATTTAATACCTTAGGGAAGACATTAATAGGGTATTAGTTAAATCTTCCCTTTAACTAAACGCTTCTTTAACTAATGTTAACTCCTCTAATCCCCTAATACCCCCAACCAAACACACGAGTATAGATTGTTCCACGCAATATTTTGGACCTATAATCCCGCTTCAAGTAGAAGCTAAATAAGGCTGATCCCACGGCAAGGGACATATATGTCTGAGACAAAGATTGGAAGTCGACTTAAAAGCACATAAGCATCATTATACATCACAATTGGAAAAAATTCACGAACTTGAAGCTGAGTTAAATGTGATGCGTAATGATGCTTACGTGTATTTAAGTCGAAGAAGAAGATGGGTTATGAGGTGTTAAAGTCGAGTAAAGGAGAAAATTTATTAGTAGACTATAGGCGACAGTTGTGGGGTATCAACAGTAGCCTTTAGTCACGAAACCCTTAAAAATATTAAGGAAATGACACCGCATGTATTTTAGGCGCCAATTTTCTAAAAACCGTCGTGTATAGTGTTGTGGCCTCTACTGTATTATCCACTAGTGTACGGCACATATGCCCCTAGTTTTATCCAAATTTTGGATTTTTTCACCTAAACACCGATGTGTTCTTTATATATTTCGTTTCTCATCATATTGATATTACCATAATGCTATTATTCATAAAGGGTTATAGAAAACCATAGTAAAGGTTGTTCTAAACAAAAGCCTTAATTTATCCAGTACTATGTATGACTAGCTATCATCAGCTCGCAACTTAATGACATTTCACATTTACGTTATTAATATCGACTTTTTTTGTTTTCGAGAACGTTCCAAGCACTATGCTTGAATTTATATTACTCGAGATGTTGTATCTCCTTGAAAAAGAAAAAAGAGAGATGGATCTCAATTTATGAAAAGTCTCCTCTACTTATAATATTCACGAGGAAACGATAGAGAAAATTCCACATTCACATTATATTGGGGCAACTCTTTGGCGCTTGGTGGGTCAACTACTAACAGTAAACTATGTGTGGCCCGGAGGTTACCGGACTTGAATTTCTCCTATCTTCATCTTTATCATATTGACCAAGACTTTTGAAATTATAATCCCTGTCGTCATATCATTCAAAATAATAAGCTGAAAAACACGGAAACAATTGAAGAGATTTCCCATAATGCCAATCTATAAATAGATTCCCTATCAGATCACTCAAATCACCCATCAAAAAACACAAAGCATACCTTCTTTAACACATCAAAAAACACATCACAAGTTATTATTATTACAATCATCGGTTTATTCATTTAAAAAAATGGCCTTACTCATCTTTTACATTTTGTTATCCCTCCCCATAATATTGGTTCTCCTCAAAAGATATCGGCGGAACACGAGTGTTGTCCGTCGCCCGCCGGGCCCACCCACCCTTCCTTTCATCGGAAACCTCCATCAGTTCGACAACTCGAGGCTCCACATGTGCTTGAAAGAGCTTTCGGACAAATACGGTCCTTTGATGTCCATGAAGCTCGTGAACAAGCCAGTCGTAGTAATCTCATCTGCTAAGGTTGCAAAGGAGGCGTTGAAAGACAACGACCTCACCTTCTCTAGCCGTCCCATGACAACTACCTTTGCAAAGCTCTCTTACAACAACCTCGACATCGCCACGTCTCCTTACAGTGATTACTGGAGAGACATGAGGAAGATGGTCGTTGTCCAGCTTTTTACACGCAAGCAGATGGACTCCTTCCTTCCCATAAGGTCTGAGGAAGTTTCTAGAATAGTCGAAGAGGTGTCTCAATCTAAAGGAGAGCCAGTCGTAATAAACGAGCTCGCCTTGGCTTATTCGAGCAGCGTAATATGTCGAATTGCCTTTGGAAAGAGGTACGACGAGACTTCCTCGGGAAAGAGGCAGTTCGACAGCCTTCTTCACGGCCTTCAGGCCATGTCGGTCACCATCTTTGCTGCTGATTTCTTCCCAAAGCTTGCTTGGATAGATAGGCTCATGGGCAAGTATGATAAGCTTGAGAAGGCCTTCAAGGGCTTGGATTTGTTCTATCAAGAGCTCATCGACGAACATCTCAAGCCAAACAGGCCCGAGTCCATGAACGGAGACATGGTCGATCTATTGATTCAGTTGAGGGAGAAAAGCGACGTCAAGTTCGACTGGGACAATGTCAAGGGGGTCATCATGGTACGTACGTAATTAGTTAGGGTTTATTTCCTTTATTTTATGCTAAATATAATCAAGCCATGTTAATTACCTCTCTCTATATTAATATATATAATGATTCTTCGGTGCATGCAGAACATGTTTGCGGCTGGAGCTGACACGAGTTCGGCCACTCTAACGTGGGCCATGACCGCCCTGGTGAAGCATCCCAAGGCGATGAGCAAAGTTCAGGAAGAAATTCGTAGCTTCATATTAGGAAAGAATAAGGGAAAAGTAGAGGAAGAAGACCTCGAACACCTTCCCTATTTCAAGGCAGTTGTCAAAGAAACTTTCAGATTCTTCGCGCCTGCGCCACTCTCCGTGCCCAGAGAAACGATGAAGAAGTGCACCATAGACGGCTATGAGATCGAGCCCAAGACGATGGTCTACGTCAACATATGGGCCATAGCTAGAGATCCCGAGTGCTGGGAGAACCCTAATGAGTTCATCCCAGAGAGATTCTTGGAGAAGAACATTGACTTTAAAGGACACGACTTTGAGTTCATACCCTTTGGCTCGGGGAGAAGGCAGTGTCCTGGCATGCCGTTGGGCGCTGCCAATGTTGAGTTGGCTTTGGCAAATCTTTTGTACACTTTCAACTGGGAACTTCCCCACGGAATGACTCCCGACGACGTCGACTTGGAGGGATTGCCCGGGATTACCACCTACAAGAAGAACCCTCTTCGCCTCGTCGCAAAACCCTATCTTTGATATTGGTTATTTTTTTCATTCCATGTATGTTTTCTTCTTTTTTTTTTCTTTGATTTTTCACAATCTTTTGTTGCTTTCACGTTATTTCAACAGTTGAGTTTATATATGATTTTAGAAATTAGAATACATAGTCAACGCTTTGGAAATAAAGTTACATTTGAACATAAATTAAGGATACATTTAGAGCCAAAAAAATTAAAGTCAACACGACGATATTTAGAGCGAAAAGAAAAATAATATTCCAAGAGATATATGTTTATATTTAATTCTCTTACGAGTGGCAATGTGCTTCTTCAGCATATTGACAGAGACACGAGATTATGTTTTTTTTTATAGCATAGGAGCACTATGATCGTTTATAGCTCCGTGAATTGATTTTCTCAGCCATCGACAAACAATGTGTGGACACCTTTTTCTTTATCTCTTGCATCTCTTCCACAGCTCGTATAGGTTCTGAGAGTCTTTCTTTCTAGTGACAGAATGATGTAGGGTTGGAGGGATCTGCACCGCATGTGGCGGGAATCCCGGTGTTCTATCCCCATGGGCGAGGATGAGGATTATAAACCCCATCCTGTTCTCCGCGGGGATTCGATATTTTGAATAATTTGAAATACATTATTATAATATATATAAGTAATATTGAAAATGTTCACATATCAACTGATAATGTATACATATGCATCCGTCTCCTAAAAGTATAAACACAAAAGCGCAACACTAATGAAACTTTACATAAACTATATGCAAACGATGAGCCAAGGGAGAAGGATGAAATTGCATCCAACCGGCCTTGTAATTAGGGGTTGCAAACGAATCGAATCAAGTCGAATATCACCATATTCTATTTGTATTCGTTTTTTTTCGAATATTTATACTCGTATTCTTTTTTATTCGAATATCAAAATCGATTTATATTCGATTTGATAATATATTCGAATATATTCGCGAAACTTCGAATATTCGGATTCAATAATTTTTTTACAAAACCCATTTTTTATTAAAAAAACAAACAAAACAACTATCTAGCGAATAAAATATACAATTACAACATGAAACTTAGCAAAACATATCATTGATTAATCCATACATCTTACAAAAACATACAAAAAAAATCTATTATTAATGAATTCCGAAAATAATTTCTTTACATTTTGGCTTTTAAGTTTGGGCCGTGTATTTTTGTAACCATTTCTTATTAATATGTGACTTACGTACTGGTGTGAGGACACTTCAAGTTGAAACTTGTTATTATTGATAAAAACCTAAGGATGACACTTTAGGGAGAATTGTTTTAAGTTGCATGGATATCCTTCTAATTTGGTGCGAGGAGGAAGAAGGATTTGGAGGCGGAAGAGGCTAGCAAGGTAAATTTGGAGGAAGCAGAGGCAGGGCTAATAATGTCATGATTCCTGAACTGAGCAGTGATAGGATAAAGGGGGAGAATTCAAATAACAACCAGGAATTACTCATTAGCAGTACACTCAAATTCTAAAGCTGCTGGAGAAAAATGCTGGCATTGATGAGGTAAAAGGTGCTGGAACCTTAGCTACTGTGAAAGCATCAGGTATGTGCCTTGCTAACAATGGTTTACATTCTGATTCTAATGCTATTTGAATAGTAGATACATGTGCAAATCATCATATTGCTTGCACCAGTAATCTGTTTAGTTGTCTTGATGATGAAGTCAATTGCATTAATAATGTGAAGTTACCAAATGGTTCATATAGCAAGGTGTCTTTATCTCATACTGTTATTATTGATAAAAACCTGAGGTTGAAAAATGTTCTGTGTGTACCAGATTTTAAACACAACTTATTATCTGCATCTAAGTAGCAAAGGATGAAAACATACATTTAAGTTTCTTCCATGATCATTGTGTTATACAGGAAACCTTGACTTGCAAGACAAAGGGGATTGGTAGGCAAGAGAATGGTCTCTACATAATCAAATCAACCCCTTATATTCTGCCAGTAAAAGATACGATGAATATTGCTAGCTCATGTAGCCGTGCAAGTAAAGAAATTGTTTTTTTACCAAAAAGAATGACGATGATTAATGTGGCATTACAGATTAGGTCATATGTCTTTTGGGATATTTAACTACTTAAGTGATTTGCATCTTAGCATAAATGACTCTGCTAATTACCTTGTCCATTGGCCAAGCACGCTAGATCTAAGTTCCCTGTTAGAAATAAGACTTATAATTCTGTTTTTTATCTTATTCACATTGATATTTGCGGCCCCTATAGAGAACTGACTTATAACAATGAGAAATATTTCCCAACCATAGTTGATGATTGTTCTGGTGCTACCTGGACATTCTTATTAAAAGATAAATCAGAAGTTGTTATGGTTTTGAAAGATTTTTATGCATATACAGAAAAACCAGTTTTGAACTAGGATAAAGGTTATGAGAAGTGATAATGCAAGTGAGTTCTTTTCACATGAATGCCATGCTTTACTAGCTTCATAGGGCATTATTCATCAAAGCTCATGTGCCTACACACCACAACAAAATGGTGTTGTGGAAAGAAAGCATAGGCACATCCTTGATGTTGCAAGAGCTCTCAAGTTTCACTCTAATGTTCCTATCATGTTCTGGGATGAGTGCATAAAGACAGCAGTATATATCATAAACAGACTCCAACTCTGGAAGGGAAGACTTCATTCGAGGTACTTTTTGGTAAGAAACCTACATACTCTCACTTTAAGGTAATTGGTTGTAATACCCGTAGAATTTAATACGGGGTTTACGATTTAATTTAACAGTGGAAACGTCTAAATCAAAGATTTCGAAGATACTAATCTGGTGATTTGAAGATTTTAGAATATTTAGAGTCTCGGAAATTAGATAGAAATAAATTCAATTTAATAAATGATGTTTTCGACATTAACATTTCACATTCTCTTCAAAGTTTTCGGGTACCTTATATACATCCATATATATTATAATAACCAAGGGATAAGGATATTATATTAGGTGCGTCCAAAGAAGAATCAAAGTTTTCGTGGAGGCTAAGGAGTTTTTGTTGAGGCTTAGAAAAGTTCTCGTGGGACATGTAGCTAGAAAGTTTTCGCTGTAGGGTAAACTATAATATAATATATTGTGTGGAATGAGGTAGGTAGAAGGAAAGTTTTCGTAGTCTAAGAAAGTTTCGTGACCCCATACCATGCCATATATTTATATCTATTACATAGAGTAGATACAATACAATTACCTACACATATATATTATTTTCACCCATCAAATCAAAGGGCCAAGAGCAACACGTGGAGATCATTTCTATTGTTGTAGGTACGAGTGAGTCCGACGTAGAAGTACGTCGAAACTAAGATATGGCGGGCTAGCGGCGGTGACTCCACGGGCCTTTGAGGGCGGGACGGTACATGGATGTGACCTGTGGAGCGATATTAGAGTTTTGATATTTTATCGTTTTGTTATTTGGGGCTACGGCCCTTGCATAGTAGTAACGGTGTAGACGACATTTTTTGTAATATATATTTGAAGTTTTTATTAGACGGGTCTTCCGCAACTTACGTTGCGAAAATCCGGCACTAATTATGATTAGAAAATGAGGATCATCACATTGGTTGTCTCAGTTTTGCTAACGTACTTACACAGAGGGACAAATTTCAGTATAGGTCTAACCTTGTGTGTTTATGGGCTATTCTGTCACTCAAAAGGGATATAAATTACTATATTTAGATTCTGAAAGTTCAATCATCTCCAGAGATTTGATATTTTTGTAGAATGTTTTTCCATTCACTATGAATGCTACTAACATTGAAAGGCAGAGGTTCACCACACAAGATGATCAGAGTTATTATGATGACCTTGTTACACCATACTAGCAACCATGTGATAATGAGGTTGTTGCTCATTCCCAACCTTAGTTACCTGAAGAATCTACACATGAAAGTATAGGGGCTGGAATTCAGAGACTGGGCAGAATAACTCAGAAGCAGCCTCATTACAACATCCTGAAATGGAGGTAAGAAGATCAGGTAGAGCTACTAAACCACCTTATTGGTATACAGGTTTTATATCACTTAATGTCTCAGATGTAAATATTGCTGATTCTGCTAAGTATCCCTTATCAAGGGATGTTCAGTATGACATAATAAGTCCTAGATATAGTTTTACTGAGCAGCCACCTCAAAAAATTGCATCCCAAAATACGAGGAAGCTAAAATAGATAAGAGGTGGTTGGAATTAATTCTGAGATAAAAGCTTTAAAGTAAAACGGAACCTGGAAAGCTAGTTGATCTTCCTCCAGGGAAAACTGTTGTAGGCTGCAAATGGGTATATGCAATAAAGTATAGGTCAAATGATGATATTGAAAGGTAAAAGGCTAGGTTGGTTGCTAAGGGTTACACACAAAGAGAAGGGTAGACTATAGTAAGACCTTTCACATTGTGGTTAAACTTGTTACAATAAGAACAGTCCATTCTCTAGTTGTAATATTTACTGGCCCCTGTTTCAAATGGATGTTACTAACGCTTTTGTTCAAGAAGACTTGAAAGAAGAAGTTTATATGGAAGTTCCTGCAGGTTTTCATATTTCAGAGAAAAGAAAACATCATGTTTGCAAGCTTAAAAAGTCATATATGGATTGAAACAGGCCTCGAGACAATGGAACCATAAGTTACATCCAAGTCATCAGTATGTTTGGTTTTATTCAGTCCAAATATGACTATTCCTTGTTCACAAAAAAAAGGAATGGAGATAAGTTCATGATATAACTAGTTTATGTTATGATATATTGATTACTAGAAATGATATGTCTATGATACATAAGCGTAAAAGTTATCTTAATGATACTTTTCTTTTGAAGACCGAGGGGAAATGAAATATTTCCTTGGAATTGAGGTTGCAAGGTCCAAAGAGAGAATATATTTGAATCAAAGGAAATATTTTATTGATCTTTGGATGTATGAGAGATTGTAAACCTGTTAGCACGCCCATGGAACAGAATAGCAAAGTGATCAGGGAAACATTCAAACTTTATGACCCCGTTCTTGATCATATTCCTAGTTTCCAGAGGCTGTTTCGTAAGCTATTATACTTGTGTATTACTAGATCAGATATAAGATATGTTGCGCAAGTCCTTAGTCAGTATATGCATAAACCAAGGCAGGTTCATCTTGATAAAGCTTATAGGTTATTAAGATATGAGGAAAGCATGGATTAGGCTTATTATTATCAGAAGATAGTGAGTTAAAACTTAATGTCTTTACTAATGCGGATTGAGCAGCTTGGAGACTCTATCATAGCATGGAGATCAAAGAAGCAAACAATTGTTGTAACGAGTTCTGCTGAAGCAGAATATAGATCAATGTCCTCAGCTACATCAGAAATAGTATGCTACTTGGATTATTAAAGGATTTTAGAATTAATAATGTGTCCTATGCAGGTGTGGTGGGATAGCAAGTCAACCATTGCAGAATATAGATCAATGTCCTCAGCTACATCAGAAATAGTATGCTACTTGGATTATTAAAGGATCTTAGAATTAATAATTTGTGTCCTATGCAGGTGTGGTGAGATAGCAAGTCAGCCATTCAGCTCACTGCAAATCCTGTCTTCCATGAAATGAGCAAACACATCGAGGTAGATTGCCATTTCATTAGGGATAAAATTGAAGATGGAATTATCAAGAGTGTCTACATTTCAACATCTGATCAGCCAGCGGATATGCTAATAAAGCCATTGGCAAAAGACCAGTTTGATTATCTCTTGAGCATGTATACTGATTCGATCCGAGCTCTTGGAATTGGAATAAGTTCGACAGCGGGTCACGAATCTTGGTGATCTTCTCTATATAATAAACGGGGTGTCTGCTTTAAAATCAGCCGCCCTGCACCCATCCCAGAGTATATGCTTCAACAGGAATCACACAAGGGTAGATGTGGTTTTTAGGGGGAGTATTGAATTTATAGCTAGTATGGTCCGTAGAAATGATGGAGTTCTCAGTACAAATCTGTGTAACGTTATTAGAATAATTGGGCTTTATTAGTTAATAGGCTGGTATGTGTTGTTTTTGTTAAGCCCACTAAATCAATTTAAATCAATAAGAAAATATTCTTCTTTATATCGTCTTCTCTATTTTCGTCGGTCTTTATGATGAAAAGATGAGATATCCATCTTCAATTGCAATACCTGCTTTTGAGAGTACCTGTCGCTGATATGAAAGATTTGATATAAGATATGGATCCTCTCGAGCAGTTCATCGAATTTGGCAGAAGCTTCAACTCGATATTATTGTGTTTGGTAGTACAATCTCCGACTCCGCCCCGCCACGTGTGGCATTCTTAAGCAAGTCTTGCAGTGGTGGGCCATCTTCACTTGTGTCTCTAGACTATATAAGGATGACTCTGTCTAAAAACTATTAGATGTGTCTTGAGAGTGGCTAACAAGTTCTAGAGAGCTGATGAACGTGTCTTGAGGCCGTATTTCAATTTTCATTGCAGCTTACGTTCGAAGCCCGGATATTCTTCAACAATTCGATACCCTTTGGCTCGGGGAGAAGGCAGTGTCCCGGCATGCCGTTGGGCGCTGCCAATGTTGAGTTGGCTTTGGCAAATCTTTTGTACTCTTTCAACTGGGAACTTCCCCACGGAATGACTCCCGACGACGTCGACTTGGAGGGATTGCCCGGGATTACCACCTACAAGAAGAACCCTCTTCGCCTCGTCGCCATGCGCTATCTTTAGTCATTCGTTATTATTCATTCTACGTATGTTTGTTTTCTCTTTGATTTTTTACAATCTTTTGTTGCTTTCATGTTATTCCAACAGTTGAGTTTATATATGATTTTAGAAAAATAAAATGTAAGTCAACGCTTTGAAAATAAAGTTACATATGAACATAAATTTAGGATACATTTAGAAAAAAAAATTAAAGTCAACACGATGATATTTAAAGCGAAAAGAAAAATAATATTCCAAGAGATATATAGTTATGTTTAATTCTCTTCCGAGTGGCAGTGTGCTTCTTCAACATATTGACGGGACAGTAGATTATGTTTTTTTTTTGTTTTACAGCATAGGAGCACTTTGATCGTTTAGTGCTCCGTGAATTGATCTTCTCAGCCATCGAAAACAATGTCGTTGACACCTTTTCTTTATCCCTTGTATCTCTTCCACAGCTCGTGTAGGTTCTCCGTGTTGGAGGGATCTGCACCGAATGTGGCGGGAATCCCAGTGTTCTATCCCTATGGGCGAGGACGAGGATTATAAACCCCATCCTGTTCTCCGCGGGGATTCGATATTTTGAATAATTTAAAATACGTTATTATAAATAAATATTTAAAACGTTCACATATCAACTAATAATGTATACATATGCATATAACTGTCTCCTAAAAGTATAAACACAAAAGCGCAACAGTAATGAAACTTTACATAAACTATATGCAAACGATGAGCCAAGGGAGAAGAATGAAATTGCATCCGACCGGCCTTGTATTGTAACCATGTTTTGTACAAAACAAAATGTCAAATTTATTGAATAATCTCAATGCTCAGACAAAAAAAATAAAACAAAAAACCAAAAAGGCGATAGAGAAGCACACAAAAGAAATACAGCTTGGACTGTGCAAAACGATGCATTGCAAATTGATTCACGCGGCCCGAATGAATTAATGAAAGTACTGCTTAACTTTTCTTCATTTCATGATAAGGGATAGTGACATCTTATTGTCCATTTGCATTTTCATTTGGTTATAAATAGCCTTATCACGATGTAATTAAAAAAAGTAGGAAGAAATATGAGTCATAATAGTAGAAGATAAACTAGGGTTGAAAACGAGCCGAGCCGAGCCCGAACATGGCCCAGCTCGAGCTCGGCTCGATAAAGAATTAACAGGCTCGAGCTCGGCTCGAGCTCGATCTAGCTTAAAAATTCGAGGCTCGAGCCGCTCGAGCTCGGGTCGAGAGGTCGAATCAGATCAGATGATGCGGTTCGAAATACTTGAGCTCGGCTCGAGAAGCTCGAATCTTCGAACTGCTCGAGCTCGACCTCATTGAATTAAGCAACACTCTTCCAACAGTTGGTGAATAGAGGCTCGTTCCATTGCAAAAAACGTCTGGTGCTGCAAAAAACAAAATGAACAATTTTTCTGCAGTAAAATCACAAAGCTCATTCCCTAATCGACATACTCTAAATATGAAAGTGCTAAATAATTTGAAAATGCTCAAGAGTCGAGCCCTAAACTCTAAATATTTGCATTCGAGAAAAAACCACATCCAGAAAATACCGAGAACCAACATAAAAAAATCGAAACCACAAAAATTCGAAGCCTAATTAGCCTATCTGATAAATACTCATGAAAATTACAGTATAATCGACATGAAATTACCTGAATGTAGGCAACGAAGTTGGAGCGCGATTTTTGCGTGGTTGCGTTGATGGTGTGCGGCATGTGCTTGTATTTCCTTCAGCCTTTGCTGTACATCTTTTTCAGTAAATGGAGCTTGTGCGTTGGGGTTGGGGTGTTTGAGAATGGGATGGAGCTTTGTGAAGTGTGGGTGTGTCGGGCGGCCGCGAGGAAATTGGATTCATTTTAAGGTTAGTTAGGGTTTGTTTAAATGGGCCCAATGGTTAAAAATATAAAAACATATATTATAATAATATAAAAAACTAATGTGGCTCGATAAGCTTGACGAGCTATCGAGCCCACATATAATTAGCTCAAGCTCAGCTCGACGGTTATCGAGCCGGCTCGATTTTGACCGAGCTCGAGAGCGAGCTTGACCGAGCTGCTCGCGAGCCGCTCGCGAACAGCTCGGTTCGTTTATACACCCCTAAGATAAACGTACTACAGCGTGTGAGAAAAATACAAAATCCTTCTTCCTCATATAGCAAAAAGAATAAGCCCGTAATAGTAGAGCTGTGAGATTCGGTCAATTTGCACTTGTTCAAGTACTTCTAAAATGACAAATTGGTATCAAAGCCTATGGCTATAATGGGAGCAACAACTGGTCAAATGCCGTTGCCGAAGCTCCCAAAAATCAACTACGACAAGTGGAGCATTCAAATGAAGGCCTTTCTCCAGTCTCAAGACACGCGGGAGATAGTTGCGAACGAATATACCGAAATCGAAAATACAAACGGATACACAATGGCACAATTAATGACGCTGAAGGAAACCCGCAAATAAGATAAGACCACATTTTATATCATCCACGAATCTGTAGATAAGGCCGGCTTCAAAAAAATAGCCGATGCCGCACACATCGAAAGATGCATGGGATGTGCTGAGAAAGCGTACAAAGGTTCCGATCGAGTAAAGCAAGTACAGTTGCAGACGCTTCGTGGCGAGTTCGAAATGACAAAAATGAAGGAGGGCGACGGCGTGTTCGGGTATATAACGAGAGTGCAATCCATCGTGAACCAGTTGAAGAGAAACGGCGATCCCCTAACTGATGCCCGAGCCGTCGAGAAAGTTTTTGCGGTCCCTGATGAACGAGTACGAGAATGTCGCGTGTTCAATAAAAAATGACGGTCGATGAACTCTCTGGTTCGTTCGAAGCTCATGAGCATCGAGAGAAAAAAAAAAGCAAGGAGTCTTCAGATGAGGCCTTACAAGTGAAATTGTCACTTAAAGAGGACAAGGCGTTGTATACAGAACACGATTGAGGGAGAGGACAAACCCAAGGAAGTCCCAATTTCAGCAGCAACGCAAGTCGTGGTTGGGGAGAAAATAGAGAAGAGGAAGACCAAAACATCCATCAAAGTTGGCGTGGACGAGGCCATGGTCGTGGAAGAGGTGGTCGTACAAATCGCGCCTACATCGATTGTTATAATTGCAGAAAATATGGACACTATGCAAGAGAGTGTTATATCGACAAAAAGGTGAACAAAAATACAAATCTTGCCGAAGAAGAAAAGGTAGAGAATGATGATAGTGTTGTTGGTAAACAAAGAAGAAGGTCCAAAATATGAGAGCGTGTGGTATCTCGACACGGGCGCTAGTAACCACATGTACAGACACAAACATCTATTCACCGACTTGGAAGAGATAGATCACGGGCATGTTTCTTTCGGAGATGCTACGAAGATACAAGTAAAAGGCAAGGATAACGTTCTCATTGAACTGAAAATGGAGCACAAAAATTAATTTCAAAAGTGTATTGCGTGCCTGATATGAAGACAAACATCCTAAGTTTGGGACAGCTCCTAAAGAAGGGATATAGGATTCTCATGAAGGATCGATCCTTCCATCTGAGAGATCAAAACAACAAGTTGGTGGCTCAAGTCGAAATGGCGAAGAATAGGATGTTCAAGTTGAACTTGATGAGCGTTGAGTCGAAGTGTTTGAAGGCATCTGTAGAGACACAGATTGGTTATGGCACTTGAGGTTTTGGGCACGTCAATTACGATGTTCTAAGACCAATGAGAAGCAAAAGAATGGCGCATGGGATGCCACAAATCAACTCACGTAACGAGTTTTAAGAAGGTTGCATAATCGACGAGCACCTAAGGAGCGTCTTTTCTAAAGTAGTTGAATGTCGTGCAAAAAAGGCCCTCGAGCTGGTGCACATCGAACGAGATCCTTTGTCTCATTGGGTGTCTCATTAGGTGTACCCACTTAATACATTGCTGACATGGAAATTCTAATATTTTTTAATTAAATAAAAGAACTAAAATGTGAGAGAGGAGAGGAGAGAGGAGAGATTAACCTCCAACTAGACATGCTCATTTTTAACTGTAACCGGCGGTTCAACCGGCTAACTGCCGGTTACGGTTATAACCGTAACCGGCCGGTAACCGTAACCGGCAACCGTCCTCGGCCGGTTACGGGGCGGTTAGGGATTTTCCCAAACCGCCAACCAGCGGTTATAACCGTTAAATAAAAATAAATAAAAAAAATATACTATTTTAATTTACTAATATTATAATTAATTAATTAGAAATACTATGTAACTTTACTAATATAAATAATAATTAATTAGAAATTTTTGAAAATATGTATTTTATATTGTCTTAAAATTTTGTAATATATCTTATGATTCATAAAATTTATTATATTTAACATTTTACATCAAAATAGTAAAATACGAACGAAAATACACCGAAAATTCATTTAACTTTGCAGTAAATTGCAAATAAAAAATAAAAAAATAAAAAAAATTAACCGGCAGTTAACCGTAACTGGCGGTTGACTAACCGGCAGTTAGATTAACCGGCAACCGGGGACGGCTAGCCGTCAATCGTCCCCGGCCGGTTAGGTTAGACTAACCGTCAACCGCCGGTTACGGTTAACCGGCGGTTGGGCATCTCTACCTCCAATGAAAGAGACAAAAATATTTGTGGATCCCATTTGAACATGTTAAAATTTAAAATGTTTTCCTTAATCTTTGGGTTTCTCCTTTATTATTGCTAAGATCATATGAAAAGTATTAATTCTTATAGTTATCTTATCTGTATAAATGTTTTCAATAATCGTTTTGTTATTGATGGGGCCAACATAAATATCACTATATATAAAATTTTCATCGTCGTATCTTTTGTTATTTAACACAGAATCTCATCACAATAGTTAATTCATTTAGTAAATTTTACTTGACCATATTTTTATTATAATTCAGCTATTTATCAATAAAATTATCAGCATTTGCATCATTCACTGCACTAACAACACAATTAAAGTATGAGAAAATTGCTATATGTAAAATATTAAAATGTACACGGTTGTTACACATTCAAAAATCATAACAAAATATGCAATTCCAAAATGTGCGTATTCGGTCATCATTTGTCCATCAGTCCAAAACACGTTGGTTATTAGGGCATCGCTATCAACTTGAACGGCATAGAGAAATTTGGATCTTCTATTTGTCTGATTTGCAAATATTCTAACACACCTCCTGCATCTCCGACAACATCTCTATTGTTCTCTTTGACCGCAAATATTTGTAGTTGTCGAGAATAAATCCCAGATTCTTGCGCCCTCCAGCTTCATTAGCCAAATAATGTAGTCCAGCTTTCGGCGGGAATCCCAGATCTATCTATGTTTTCCACCTGTGCTGCTTGATTCGCCGTCATCTTTCTGTGTGATCTATGGAAATGACTTTTGTGTGGAGTAGTGAGTTCGTGTCCACTATGCTCAGCGAAAAATTTGACGACTTTAAATGACTATAAACTGACATTTATCTTCATTTGTGCACCACATCCGCTTCTAGTTTCTGCACGACGATATTTGACGTTCACTAGAATAACAAAGTACCCTGTCTACAAGTCCGCCGCCAATAGGATCACGATGAGCTTTATGCTTCCTTATACCAAATCCAGTCTGACGTGCATACTGGTTATAAAATTTATAAGCTTCCTCTTCATTATCAAATTCCATACCGATAGTTGGAATTATTGTTTCTGCCTGGCGATCGTGTCGTTCATCAATGGCTTTTCCACTATCTTTCAACATAGTAGATTCAACTGCTCTCTCTGATAATTCGTCGTTTGTTTCAAAATCTTGCAACGTGGGGAGGCATTTCCTTTTATCCTACAAAAAATATTTAATAAGAAGCAGATAAAATAAGATAGAGGAACGACAAAGAAAAACAATATATTAAAAATTACGGGGCTATGTTCTTATCGTAATTTTTCGATAAAATTTCTGCATTGCAAAATCCCAATTGAAGATTTCTTCTAGGATGTAGTAATCCTTGGTTCACCAAACTTAATCAGTTTTTCCATGAAGATAACATAAAATAAGAATGAGAAATATGTTCTAATAAGGAAAGTGAAAAATAACCTTTCTTTATATAGATACTAGTTTTATGCCCGTGCATTTCACAGGAGTAAAATATGTGTAACTAATATAAAATTATTGTATAACAATAATAATATAAGTTAAATGATTTAACGTGAAAATAAACTATTTTCCACTTTGTTATGGAAGATTTTTCAATTATTTTTTTTATTTTTTATTTGTTTAATATAAGCAACATGGACACGTGTCGCAAGCAGAAGCAAACTACATTTCATTGTATATAAGAGATTAACGTGGATTAACATTTCTCTCTCCTAAATTTTAAAGGATTAAAGCAACAAACTTACGTATCTACCCAAAGTTTTCTCTTTTCAGTTTTAATTTGAAATACAATTATTTTTCTGTTTATACACGTTAATCTCTCCTCTCTCTTTCACATTTTATTTCTTTTATTTTAACTAGTAGGAAACACGTGAGTTGCACGTGGACCCCTATTAGTTATGCCTGATTAAATTTGAGGAAAACTGTATATACGAAACCATGAGATTATGACAAAGTAAAGTTATGAGGTTACTTAGGTTCGATTTGCAAACATTCTCTCGGGGAAAAAACAATACACGTTAGAAAGAATATTGGAATTAGATTCAATACACTACAAAAATAACTTTATATAGTGACGGAAAGTGCTACTAAACTGCCGTAGCACCTTTAGGTACGGATATTTGTTACGGGAGAACGGTAGCTAAGCTTTGCGACGGAAAATCCGTCGCAAATCCGTAGCTAAACTTAGCAACCAAATATCTGTCGCAAATTTGCGACGGAAAAAACGGTCGCAAAATGTTGTGACGGAAAAGCCGTCACAAAAAATAGCGGCGGAAAATCCGTCACAAATTTGCGACGTCACAACCGTCGGAAAGTGTTGCGACGTATAGTCCGTCACTAAACGAATTTAGCGGCAATTAAAATTTCAAAACAGATTTAAAAATTTAAAATTTAATAATTAAAAATTAGTTTTATTTTTTATTAGTTTATAACCCCAATAAACGTTACAGTTCCCCATATACCACTATTCTACCTTACCTATTATCTCTCTTACTTTTCGCCAGTATTATTTTCATCTCTTCGTCTTCTGCAATTAGGAAAAAAAAAGCTTCGAAGAAATTGTGGCCGCGACGGCTTCGACGTGGCTGCTCGGAACAGGCTAAGGGAAGGTGACCGCAACGGCGATTGAGGGCGCGCCGCCGCTCAACTGCGAGACGCCGTGAGGGTCAGCTCTGCGGTGGTTATCGGTCTTGAGGTACATATCTGGTTTTCTCTTTCTTCTTCCTTTTCTCTTCATCTTCTTCCGTTCTTTCTCTTCGTATATTTTTCTTCAGCTTTTTTTTTCTCTTTTCAGCTGCTCCGAGGTTGGCGAGCTGGCGGATCATGCGGCGTTTTGGTCCAAGGGTGGCAGATCCGGCGGCAACAAACTCGAGCAGGTGGCGGATCTGACGGCGGCGACCTCGGGCGGTGGCTGATCTGGCGGCGGCGGATCTGGCTGCGGAGAGCTCGGGCGGTGGAGCATCTGGCGGCGGAATGCTTTGGCGGTGGCGGATCTGGTGGCGGAGAGCTAAGAGCGATACGGATCTGGCGGCGGGAGCTCGTGCGGTGGCAGATTTGCGGCGATGAGGTCTGGTGTTGTAAGGTGGTCGCGGGTTTTTGATGTGGGTGCTGGATCATCCGGCGAGGTTAGCTCGCCGGTGGTCCGGCGATTTTTTTTTTTAATTTTTTACCCAGATTTTGCGACGGAGTATCCGTCGCAGATAGTCGGTCGCAAAAACTAGCGATGACGAAAGGGGTCGCTAGCCGGTCGCTAAATTTGTGACGGCTTCTCCATCGCAAAAATAGCGACGGTTTTCCCGTCGCAAGTTTCCGACGCTACCTTAGCGACCGATTTTGCTACCACTTCAATTTTTCCGACAGCGATTCAGCTACGGATTACTTCCGTAGCTATTCCGTCGCTAAACCTATTTTGTGACGGAAAAGCTACGGCTTTGCTTGTGGCTAATTTGACGAATTTTTGTAGTGATATGTTTACTACAATATAGAAGATTAAATGACGATGACGCACGAATAGAAAATATTAAATGACGATTACAAACAAAAGTTTTTAATGCGGAAAACCCATGATGTGAAAACATCACGAAACCTATTCCAGGCAAATATCTCCGCCATGTGAATGATAATTCATACAGTAATTTTCTTAATAATCCTGTAAATTAAATGAATATTAACATATTAATGTAGAAAATTTAATGAGAAAATAAATTTGACAATTTATACGAAAGAGTAACGAAATATTTATTCAAACCAACCATTATATTTTGATCTCTTGAGAGCCTGCATTTTCCAACGATTAGTGTCGGTCCATCATATGAAGTATTTTTCTTCCCCGTAGCTGCATCACGCCAAGTTCTTTAGTGCATCCGACTATTTGGCAGATCCCACATATTTGAATAAGAATATACATGAAAAAAGATATATTATTTAGGTTACGTTTAAATGATTAGTAAATACTAATAACTATAAATTTTGAACATCTCAATTCTTTTGTTTGTAAAAGGAAATTCAACAATCGAAAGCTTCAGATAATAAAACAGATGACGACGGTTGTACCAATAATCCTCTCGTAGTTAATTCCGCAAAATATGCAATAATCGACTAACAGGGATGAATTATTTTTATAAACTCCATATAGGTTTCGAAGAACGGTATGTGTGTGTACAATAATTATTACATTTAGAAGCCATAATCTAACGAAATAGCTAATAGATTAAAGGCAAAATACTACATTGAACTCACGCGTGTAAGATATGTTTGAGTTATCTGGTTGAACCTTCTGTCTTGAAAAACTTTGTAGATGAACCTCCGTCGTTAGGCTGAGTTATGTTATCAAGTTTCAAGGTTTAACAAATATTAAATAAATCTAAAAAATTTGTGCGTTATATATATATATAAATATATAATAAATACATTTAAAGGTTGTGATATAACGGAATTAGCAAACAGACTAAGGGAAAAAAATATAATTGGCGTACATGATATATGTATGAACAGATGATATATACATGCATTTTTATAATTATGTGTATTCCTCGTTGGTAAATGATAATAAAAATAAAAAAAACAATGAAGTATATGCACATATTTAAACTAATTGAAGGATGAAAAAACGTTACCTCTATCCACTGAGAGTGCTGCATCTGTTTCACTAATGTTATTGTTCTCGGACGTCTCTACATACGTGCTAATCATAAATATAAATTCGATATATGCCGAATTATTTACGTGGAAAACATTTAAGTAAAAAAAATATCTAATAGAATGTACCTCGAATTAGAACTTCAGGATATACCACATTTTTTGTCCACGTTACGCCATCGTCATGTATTTTTTTTCCGGTTTTATCAAAATTTTGGTATTGGACATTGGAAATTCCTCTATATTGTGCAACATAAAGCTGACCATGGGAGAATATGGGCTAAGGTAAGTATACACCAACAAATGGAATGGTATGTCCTTGTGCTTTATTAATAGTCATGGCAAAACATAGACGAAGTGGAAACTATTTTCTTCTAAATGTGAAAGGGTATCCTTCATTTTCAGTTGGCGATAACGGTATCCTTGGAATGAAAACGTGTTTTCCTGCGTGCTGGCCTACTGTAATTTCTGCATGAATGACATTGTCTTCGAATCGTCTACAAACCATTCGGGTTCCATTGCACATTCCATCTGAGGGATCCGAATTACGCAACAAATAACTGGACAATCCTTTTTTAGGACCAAACGATGGGGAGGCAATCCACTTGGTGAGAGGGAGTTCAAGAATTCAGCTTTATAGTAGTTCTGAGTGTCATCAATTGCTTCAACAAAGCTTGTATACGTTCTAGCAACTCCCGGAAATGATTGTATTATTTTGTCATTTAACCTGTCAACATATTCAGTTTTTGTAGAAAGTATCGCGCGATGTGAAGACAAATTTTCCACACGCTCGACGGATGCTTTGATGTAAAAGTAAGATTTCTTTGTTCATCCATTAAAATCAATATACATGAAGACAAAAAAATAATAATAATTTTGCAAATAAATTATATGGGCGAATGATATCTTTAGTCCCAATGTTTGATACATGGGCGTTTATGGTCCCCATGTTCCGAGGTGCCACTTTTAGTTTCCAATGTTGTTTTGGTCCCTCGATTAATTTAATCGCTAATTTACACGAAATTTACCACGTGAGAGCCCATGATCTCCTTAAACTCAACGTAAAACTCATAACACATCTTCTTATTCGATTTAAACGCACATGAACATCATTATACATCACATTTAGGAAAGGATCGAGAACCTTGAAATGACTTAGTGATACGTAATGAAGCTCACGTGCGTTTTATTTCAAGAAGATAATGAGTCATGATGTGTTTAGTCAAGTTAAAGGAGATCATGTGCTCTCATGTGTTTAATTCCATTTAAATTAGTGATACCGTTAATCGGAGGACCAAAACGGTCCAAAATCGGTAAGATTGGAGACTAAAAGTGACACATCGGAACATGGGGTAACCGAAAACGCTCATGCCCCAAACATCGAGGACTAAAAATGTCGTTCTCCCTAAATTATATTGAATAAGAAGTTTTTTTCTTTTGAGAAGGGTCAATGCACTAGTAGAAAATGATGAATAGTCCACGGCACTATGGGCGACGGTTGTACAAAATCCGTCGCCCATAATAGACGCGGTGGCATTAATGTAATTTTTTAAGTTATAAAAAAAATTAAAATATATATGTCAAGGGCGACGGTTATAGGATTTTTTTGTAACAACCGTCGCCCACGGGTCTTTAAAAAACACACCTTCTTCCTCACTTCACATTTCGAACAGACGAAAAAAAAAGTGAGGCGCGGCTTTGGCGATTTTCCGGCGAATTCGAAGGTTTTCCAACGTATCCGATTTTGGAGAACACGGTAAGAACCCCATTTAGCAATTCCCCTCTTTGAATTTCGCGATATACGGCTTGAAATTTTCGAAATTGGTATTTTTGCGAAAATTGGGGGTTTCGTATTTTCGAGATTTTGGAGCTTGATTTATGCGATTTCGTAGCTTATTCGTGTGTTATATTTGATTTAAGGTTGATATTGATCTTTATCTTTGCGAAAATGAGGTATTTGGGTAAAGTTTGGACATTAGGGATTTTTGGGTCGAAATTTGGCCGCGACCTCACCTTCATCGGCGACATTTTCCGGCGACATCGACTCTTTTCCGACGTTTCCGGGCTACGACAATACGGTAAGATCAAGGGGATAGCGAAGAAGAAAGCTCTCCTAACCATTTTCTTCATTGTAATTTGGCGAATAATGGCTTGAATTCTTCGAAAATTGAAGTTTTCCATAAATGTCTATTTAGAAATTTTGGGGATTACGTGCGTAATTTTGGCTTAGACCCTTGATGTATTCAATTTGAGGTTGATATTGAGCTTATATTTTGCGAAACGTAGGTTTTGGGTCAAACATTTGGAGGATTTGGGCAATTTGGGCGAATTTTGGGTGATATTCGTGCTTTGGACAACTACGTAAGTTTTCAAACCCGTATTTGATTTATATGCCTTTTGTCTTTGTGAATTTAAATTTTTATTTAAGCTTAGATACCCGTTCAAGGTTTTCTCTTATTTTCTCATTAGGAGAAAACCTTGAATGGTCCCCGTTGGGACCGTTCTTAAACGTTCGTTGTCGCTTTAGGATGTAAATGTGTGTTTGAGCGTCGGTGTTGATGAAACGTTTGGTTTACATTTCCCTTAAATGTTCTCCGGGTAGACATATGGATTGGATGTATAGCCTTTTCATAATTTTTTCGTCTACTTGGAGAACTGTAGGAAATGCTGCCGAATTTTTGTCAACAGAGGCTCAAAGACACATTTATAAGCAATAGTGAATGTTTAGATGAGTTAGGTTGGAGCGATAAGGACCCTATCAAAGCCCTTTCGATCAATTGTACTTGCTTATGTGAATTACTTGTAAATATTTATTTGTATAGTTTAAGCGATTGGAATGGATCGGGGTTGGATGTGTAGTATGCGAACAACGGTTGAGTATGCGAAGGGTGTTGAGGAATTTATAAGATGTGCGGAACAGAATCGTAGGAAAAAAAGGCAATCAAAGATTCTGTGCCCGTGTCGTAATTGTAATAACATGAACTGGTGGAATAGTGAAGTTGTGAGGGAACATTTGCTAATAGCCAGTTTTAAACCTGGGTATACTAATTGGATATGGCACGGTGAAGCCGTCGTCGATGAAGCTAGTTCTGCGGGTGTCGGAACTAGTACAAGAGTGTCACTAGATTTGGAGGACGATGTTGTAGCTGAAGGTTCTTCGGACGACGATAATGATCATATCGAGGACATGCTTCGTGATGTCCAAGAGGATTTTCAAGAACGTCCTCCGATATTTGACAACCTTTTTAGGGACAACAATATCCCGTTGTACACCGCGTGCTCAAAATACACAAAGTTGTCTACTGTGTTCAAGCTGCTGAACTTTAAGGCTAAATTTGGGATTTCAGACAAGTGTTTTCAACACTTTTAGAAATAGTCGCGGATATGCTTCCAGATGGCACTGAGCTTCCGACGTCGACTTACGAGGCAAAGAAGCTGTTGTGCCCTTTGAACTTATAGTACGAAAGAATACACGCTTGTCCGAACGACTGCATACTTATAGGGGAGATTATGAGTCGGCCGATAAGTGTCCGACGTGCGACACTTGGCGTTATAAGAGAAAAGACGAAGTTGGTGGGCCCCCTGCTAAAGTTCTGTGGTACTTACTAATAATTCCGAGACTAAAACGTATGTTCTCGAACGCCGACGATGAAAAGATGTTTAGATGGCATGATGAGGAAAGGGAAAAGGATGGAAAATTGAGACATCCGGCGGATTCCCCGTAATGGAGGAATATTGATTCGATGTATCCTGAGTTTGGAGGTGAGACACGAAATCTCCGGATGGGGCTTTGCACTGATGGGATAAACCGTTTTGGTTATTTGGGTTAAATTATTACCATTCGATATTGAATTAAATGAATATATTTCTAAATTAGTGCCCACGACAACTGAGTGTGAGTGAGTTATGTGGCTTTTACGTCATAAGGTACATGTACGATATTATCTGCAATCGTATCGGCAAAGATGATACAACCAACTTGCCAACGGTATTACTTTAAACCGTCACCTTCTTTAAGTTTCAAGGTTAATATATGTTTATAAGTATGTTTTAATATTATCCTCTCGTTTAATGTTTTATAGATATTAGAAAACATCCTCCGCTTACGGCGTCGAAGAGTTCAACGAAGTACGGGAATTGTGGGCGGAGCATTTTATGCACTCGTAGTTTAGACTTTGGCGTTAAATATATGTTTGTGTTTATGTTATGAGGATAGATATTTAATGTTGGATGATTATTAGTTGTTGTTGTGATTATTAGTTACTGTTGATAATGATTGTTGGATAATTTTGGTTGATTTGGATTTGATTGTTGGGGGATGATTAAACTAAAAAAGAAAGAAAATCGATAATGGGCGACGGTTCCTACGCAAGAAACCGTCGCCCAATAGCTAATATATTAAAAAAAACACAAAGATCATGGGCGACGGTTGCTTACAAAAAACCGTCGCCCATGTGGTATATATAAAAAATAAAATATCATGGGCGACGGTTTAGTCTTTAGAAACAGTCGCCCATGTGTATTAAAAAAAAAATTCATGGTTTCTGTCGTACAAAACCGTCGCCGACGCACTAAAAAACAGTAACCTACGAGGCGTTATGGGCAACGGTTTCTTAAGTAACCGTCGCCTATATGTTCTCTTGGGCGACGGTTATATAACTGTCGCCCCAAAATGCTGCAGATGGGCGACGGAGCTCTGGGCGACGCGTAGAAACCGTCGCCCATGACCTATAACAACAGTCGCCTATGTGCTTTTCTGGACTAGTGATGGTGTGATTTGTAAAACTACCTCAACGAACTTATCTCTTTCCTCGATCAATTGTTTGATCGTGATTTCAGATGACTCTTATTGTGTTTTTTTCAACCATACCTTTTGAAGATTGTTATCATCACAAGTGTTCGTCAACCTTGACATTCAAATGACCACACATCAGTTGCATATCTTTATACATGAATCGGCGTGGTAATATAATAGTCAATCATGTATTGGATTAAAAAAGGGAATTACTATTTACCGCCCCCTTTTTTCCTAGTTACCGCCCCCCTAAAGGGCTGAAAAAAGACGTTTATGCCCTTATGTTATTTAAATTAATTTAAAAAGGTAAAATATAATAAAAAGTAAGAATTTTCTTTAAAATCCTACACGACGCAACACTTTTCAAATCACACAACCAAATTAAACAAAAAAAACAGAAAACTTTGCAAATCGTAATGGAGCGAGGACAAGGAAAGGGAAACTGGGTAGTTGTTGTCAACGCATTGCTGAGTGTCCTCCAGAAGTCGTGCAAGCATTCTACCGAAACTGGGTAGTTGTTGTCAACGCATTGCTGAAGCTCGCAAGCACATGGTAGTTAGTGCGTACGTCGTACTACACATCCGCACCTGGAGTAAACCTCATCCGACAACTCTTTGGCCCGCCGCAGCTCATTTCCCATAATTAATATTGCATGGTGTAAAACTCTGTATAATAATGTTAGGAATGGAAATCCTGACATCGGAATAGGTCGTTTCGACCGGGACTCCTCAAGTGTCTGCATGTCAACATTAAAATATTATTAGATAAGGATAAGAGACACGTAATAATAATTAATTTACCTTTCGGATGCGAATCAACTGGTTCTGAATCTGCTCGTGCACCTTCACCCATACGGTGTCAAGCGACCCAGTGGCCGAGTTCAGCCATCCTTTCAGTTCGCTATGAGCACTCTCCACACGACATGTAGTGGTGTTCCCGAAATGAAGCACATGGTTCGTACAAGCTCTGGCGAACTTCTCCTTATGCACCAAGCACGTCTGCTCAACATAAGTAACGATTTCTGAGTCTTGTAGCCAGCGCAGACGCATGTCATTCACTGCATTCTCATATTCGTCAACCGTCGGAGCTTCCACGACTGCTTTCCAGGACTTGTGCGTGAAGTAAGCTGCGGTCTTTTTTCTATTCCCCCCCAACCTATAAACTTTGTTCTCCACATCTTTATAAATATGCCACGTGCACAGCAGATGATGAGAATGGGGAAATACCATATGTACCGGTCGAACAAGGCCCAACTCACGATCAGTGACAATCGCCGACGGGTGGACATCTGGCCCTAAAATATCCGGATAGACTGCAACATCCACCGGTAACTGATCTCCGTCTCGTCCTCCATGACGGCAAACCCACACAGAAAGTTGTGATTACAGGGAGTCATCCCTATAATCTCAACAAGAGGCATCTTATATCTATTGGTCTTGTACGTCGAGTCAATCCCAATAAAATAAGGATACGTCCTCAGCAGTGCGAGTGACTCCGGGTGTGCGAGAAAGACATGTGTCAGCATATTAGTCTCCTCGTCTCTTCTATATTCAACAAAATATCCGGACTCTGTCGCCTGGTGCATCAACTGGCTCACCACGTCTCGACCCTCAGAATATTGCTTCCTCAAACGATCTCTGTAATTATATATATGTCGGATCGTCGCGTTATCTACGCTGTGTCGAGCCCTCATCGCTGAGAGGATATGTGATGGTTTCGCTTGCGCAGCACTCATTTCCTCTACGACCTTCTTTGCCTGGCTGCTTAACCCACTCGTCTGGCGGTGTCCCTCGGGATAATGTATCAGAGGGTGATTGTGCGTGGATTTTTCAGGTGGGCCCGTACGAATGAACCATTCCTTAGTAGCTGGATCTTGCTGGGCTATGACTACAAACGGACACCTGCACTTGTTAGACTTCGACAGCCTCTCCAATTCATCCTCCCTGCCTCTATAACGTTCTCCAAGAGAACATCTAATCAATTTTTTTGTTCCTAATTTCTTGTGCGACGAAATTATCACCTCGAAACCAAGACCAATAGCGACGCCTTACGCCCAGTTAATGGCTTCCACGTCGGTTGAAAATCGTCCTCCTTCGCGAAAATGCCGACTGTAGTTTATCCCGTCGCTCGTGGAATCCTCCGGGACACTCTCCAAGTCTGACCAAAAAAAAATTACAACCGAAATCAAATTTCGGTCCCCCTAAGAGGCGACCGAAATGAGATTTCGGCCACCTCTGTCGTGGCCGAAGACGGATCTCGGCCGCGACAGTCGTAGCCGAATCCAAATTTCGGCTACGACAGTCGCGGCCGAACTAGAATTTCGGTCACCCTCTTGGGCGACCGAAATTGATTTTCGGTCATCACAAGGGTTGACCGAAATTGTTGTTCGGTCACCCTTGTGTTGACCGAAATTATGTTTCGGTCGGGCCATAATTTTCGCTCGAATCCGACCGTTTTTCGAGAATTCACGTCTATAAAAACAAAATTTACGAGAATTTGATTACCATCCGTGCCAATAGACGCTTTCTTTTGACTTTTCCATTTCCCAAATAGACGATTCATTGCGATTTGAACGTTTTTTTTGTTGTTTGAGTCTGATTTGAATGTTTAATTGCTATATGAAAATTGTTGTCTGGAAAAGGACTTTAAATAGAAATTTAAATTCAAAAGGGCAAAATCGCCTTTTTTCAGCCCTTTAGGGGGCGGTGACTAGGAAAAAGGGGACGGTGAATAGCAATTCAGATTAAAAAAAGAGAGATCTGTGTATTGTGTACCATGAATTAAGATGACCCGATTCATTGCATAATGGATTTAACATCAAAGATTTAGTTGATGTCGTCTTCAGTTGAACAACACCTACAATAAATAATAAGCTCGCCTCTTTGATTTTTATTAACATTTGCCATATTCAAATATCTACGATAACATAATGACTTTTTGGGTACCTTGATAAATGTGCCTCTTTAGATTGGGAAAAAATGCGATTGTTCTGTCTGAAGACCTTATTTCCAACAATTGACCCTCATTCGTGGCTAGATCATCCCACAAATTCACATTGATAATACCACACCTGAAATGATGATATATTTTTTTAAAGTAGAGGAGTGCTACTGTGCATATATAATTTTTTGACGAACCTTTCATTCATCAAATAACTTCCCTCTATAGCCAAGACTTTTGTTCGCTCGAAAAATTGGAACAATTATTTCACCTTCATGACTAACCCTACAACGTATATGGAAAATATATTTAGCAATAAGTTATAGCATGAGAAATATATTTGGCATAAAAAATATAGACAACATACCAATGAATTGATTCTCATCGAAACTCTGACCAATATGATAGAAGCTAACGAACTTGAATTTTTCTGGCGTTAAAGGAAATGCCACCTCAAGCTCGGTAACAGTGGTTGATTCATTTAGTATAAACTCAACATCAAGGTTAACATTCGGATAGTTGCTGTTAATAGCCTTAACGACTGGGTTTGATATAACATATCCCCTATGCGAAATTAGGGGTGGTTCGGTACGGTATACCGTACCAAAACTGTGATACCGTATACCGTACCGAAATTTCGGTATCGAAAAAAATCATACCAATACCATACCAAAATTTCGGTATACCTTAAATTTCGATACGGTATCATACCGAAATTTCGGTATGGTATCGGTATCATACCATCTATACCATCCACACGGAAGGTTTTTTATCATGCCTGTCTCGTAACTCGTTAATTCGTTATTTTCGAATTTTTAGTCATTCAAACTCCTTAGCCCCAGGGTTTTGAAGACCGGACCGGACCGGACCGGTTTAGGCCGGTTCCGACCGGACCGGTCAAAATCCGGTCCGATCCCTGTCCGGTCTTCGCTTTAATTTAAAAAAAAAAGAAAAAAACGTAATATGTAATAAGTTCGCAAAACAGACTAGTATAACATAAAACTTGAGTTGGTCTAGTGGTGAGGCTCTCAATTTATTAATAGATGGGCCTGGGTTCGAGTTCTATTTGCCACATAGTTTTTAATTTATAATTATCAACCCAATACTTTTCTTCTATTTAATTTTGACCCCAAATTGATAGATTTAATACTTCACATCCCATGGTACAATTAATTTTTAATACCCAATACAATTACTTTTATTAATTTTGCCCCTTAATATTATAAAACTAGAATTTCGAAAAAGTCCATAAAAACATGTATAGTTTCTATTTAATTTGATTGATTTATTCATAAAATATATATTTCTAAAATCTAAAGATACCGGTTTAACTCTGGTTTGATTCCGGTTCTATACCGGTTAAACCACTCAAATTTCCGATCCGGTTCGAAAACCCGGTTTCAGAACCTTGCTTAGCCCCAATAATCTTAAATAATTTACATATTTTTGTCAGTCTCCTTAGTAAGACAAAAAACTTACATAACACAAAATACAACTTTACATACAGATTAATTAAAACGAAATGACTATTTTATCCATTTTATATATTTTTTGAAATAATATAATATACGTAGGTGTGTGTATATATATATATATATTTATATATACATATATATATATATATAAAATATTAAAAATTTTAGTATTTCGGTATTTCGGTATAATCGGTATACCTAATTTTTAAAATTTTCATACCATTACCGTACCGAAAATTTTCGGTACGGTATCATACCTTACCAAAAACTTCGGTATACCAAAATTTTCGATATATTCGGTACGTTTCGATACGATAAGGACGGTATATCGGTATTTCGGTATATTTCCCCACCCCTATGCGAAATCAACTTATTGTCAAAGTATTCCAATGCATTTGAGAAAATAACTCCATTGATTGGGGATCCCTACGATTATTGACGCAAGAGATTCTGTTAGTTCGATTGAAACAAAAAACAATCAAATGTAATTCAAAAAATACAACGAATATATTATTTACCTCTTCATCAATCAGTACCAGTGCCTTATTGATTTTCTTGGATGATTTGGAGGTGCATTCATTCCTTGTCGAATTACCAACACCTTTACAGCGATACCACGTAGTTCTTGGATTTGCGAGTTAATTAAGTTTCTCCATTTCGCGACACGTTGAATGCCTTAAAAATGGTGTCGGGATCTTACGGCGATAAACGAGCTCGGATGTTGAATGATGCCCAAAGAAAGGTTCGAGAGGAATGATGGATTCTTTTGGGTGATTCGAAACTAAATGTCTCGTGGGTAATGTACTCATTCTTGCATATCCATTATAGAATATTCATAAATTGTATCCAAACCAAATCGTTGTTGGAAAATCACGCGAACACAGTGAACACGATCTTATTTTGGTGCTGCTGAAATCTGCAGCGTTTTCTGTAGTCTTTGCACTGCTTAAATAGTAGTTTACATGGACGCTAATAAATGCATACAATCAAGCCACTAATTTAGCCTAAACTAATAAGGAAAACACAATCCCTTCCTAAGGAAAATACAATCATCTCCTAAGCTATGCCTAAGCTAATTAAGGAAGGTAAATCACAAGGATTATTCCTACAATCTCCTCCTAAGCCTTGTGTCCACCGTTGATGTCGATTAGGCCGATCTTACCCCGTAGCTCATGAAACTTGGTCATTCCAAGCGGCTTCGTCAGAATGTCGCCCAACTGATCCTCGCTTCTGATGAACTCTACATCAATCAAACCTTCTTCTGCAACCTCCCGGACGAAGTGGTATTTCACTCGAATGTGCTTACTCTGTCTGTGGAGTACTGGATTCTTGATCAAAGCAATGGCGGACTTATTGTCCACCCTCACCATTGGCGCTCTTGCTGCTGTTCCCTGCACCTCAGACAACACACGAGCGAGCCACAATGCTTGACAAGAAGCATTAGCAGCTGCTATGTACTCTGCCTCACAGCTGGACTGAGCCACCACCTTCTGCTTCATGGATTGCCAGGTGATCGGGCTGCCGCTGAGGAAGAAAATCACGCCAGTTGTGCTTTTACTTGCATCAACATCCCCGGCGTAATCACTGTCGCTGAAGCCTGTCAGATAAGGCTCCTCCTTCTCCCTCCTGCCGAACCAGATTTCCCAATCTTGCGTCCCAACCACATAGAGCAGGATGCGCTTCACAGCTGCGAGGTGATCCTCGCGTGGATCCTCCAGGAACCGACTCACATAGCCAACCGCAAACGCTAGATCGGGGCGAGTGTTGATCAAGTACCTCAAGCTCCCGACGACGCTCTTGTATGCCGTTGCATCGACCGGCGGCTCTGTGCTGAGCTTGCTCAACTTCAGGCGCGGTTCCATGGGCACGTGACATGGGTTACACCCTACCATGCCGCTCTTCTCTAGGATCTTGCCGGCGTATGAGCCCTGGCTCAGCAAGATCCCCCTCGCGCCTGCTTCACTTCAATGCCGAGGTAGTAGTGAAGCAGGCCGAGGTCACTCATCTTGAATGCGGCCGTCATCTCCTCCTTGAATGACTTGATGTCTCCGCCGTTCGAGCCGGTGATTACGAGGTCATCGACATAGACCCCGATCACCAGCTGCTTGTCGTCGTTCTGCCTGATGTAGATGGCGTGTTCCGACGGGCACTTCCTGAAGCCGAACGATAATAGCGTGCTGTCCAGCTTCGCGTTCCACGCGCGCGCGCGCTTGATGCAGCCCGTACAGCGCCTTTCGGAGCTTGAGCACCTTGTGCTCCTTGCCGATTATGACAAACCCCGACGGCTGCTCGACGTAGATCTCCTCCTCCAGGTCTCCGTTCAAGAACGCCGACTCGACGTCCATGTGGTGCACCTCCCATCCTTCGTGCGCCGCGAGGGTGATGATTAGGCGCACCGAGTCCAGTCGCGCCACCGGTGCGAACACTTCGTCGTAGTCGATGCCGTGCCGCTGTGCGTAACCCTTCACCACGAGGCGTGCCTTATGCTTGGACACCGCCCCGTGCTCGTCCCACTTCACCTTGAAGACCCACTTCAAGCCGATCGCCCGACGGCTCGGCGGGTAATCAGCGAGAGACCACGTCCGGTTGTCCTCAATCGAGTCTATCTCCTCCATCATCGCCTTCCTCCAGCTGGGGCTGCGTTCCGCCTCGGCGAACAACGCAGGTTCGTTGGAGCTCATGGCGTGGAGCTCCTCCGCCACTAGTTGTAATACCCGTAAATTTTAAAAACGGGATTAGGATATAAATAATATTTTATGTCTTCGGATTAAAAGAATGTTGTAGATTGCTCGATAGCTTACCCAGAAAGTCGAAGATGGATTTTCTTCTCATTGGATTGGTCGGCCACCATAGTACTTTCGAATGGCCCAAAATAATATTTCACCCAAAGAAATTGGACCCAATTAATATTCGACCCAAAGAGACTTTGGCTCAACCCAATAAAATGTAACAAATAATCTAAGTTAAATAAATGATCTGGGCTAAATCAATATAAGATCCCAAGTTAACTCATAAGGCCCAAAATAATATATAAGGGCAATTGGATAAAAGAAATTTGAAACTATAGAATGGAATTTCGAAACAAAACTTATGTATAGTTTCGAAATTAGGGTTTTCTGGTGTATAGTTTGAAGCATTTTTCTAAAATTATCTAAGGAGAAAGTCGAAACCTAAAGTGACGACTTCGAAAATTCTTAATGATACTTAGTTGAATTTAGGAATGGCAAACAAATGACTTAAGGGGGATACTAGGTAAACGTAACTATCAAGTGGAAATTATAATACGTTAAGCAATAAAGTTCGAACTGTTCGTTTTGATTAGGAGTGATCTCGAAATTCAAGTAGGGAGAATGTGGAAAAGTAAAGTCAATATGGAAAGTGACTCAAAACTAAAGTAATAAAATAATATTCAATAAAGGAATAGACTTAGCATAAGGAAGACGTTGCTTAGTTTGTCATTTCCCTCATTTTTCAATACTATGATGTATATCCATAAATCATTAGGAAAACATACACAGGGGTAAAAGCAAGGAAACAAATCATCCACTTGACAATTTGGGAATGACTAGTAAGACGTTTTTCATAAGGTAATCAACACCAATGTATAATTATAATAATATTATTGACCAAACATGAGGATAAATAGAAGAATTAAGAAAATAATGCACATAAGGGACGAAATATTTTCTTACCCCAAGAGTAGGACTCGTGACCTACCACCACTACACAAATGAAATCCCAAGCTTGTCCTATTTTCATTCTGTCGAAGCCTCAAGATCTTATCCCACATACATCGAACATCATTAGTGAAGAAACCATTATTTTGAGTAGGAGCAAGGAGCGAAAGCTAAAACCAAGTGAAGAAGGAGAATATTAACAAGCTTAGGGTCCTTAATAATTCGAAAGTCAGAACTCCAAAGGGAGGAAGGTAAAAATCTTGATTATAATACGTAAATCTCCTAGATCTAGTAGGATTTTGTGTTTTTAATTAGATCTAGTAGGATTTTGTTTCAACCACCTTACATGATTGTGTGGATTAGGTGAAGTTTTGAATATGTTAGATATAGCTAAGAGTTTAGATGATGAAGTTTTAATACATGTTCGTGTGAGCTTATAGGTTGAAATGTATGACTTTCGAAATATTAGTGTTTTTGAGAGTTTATGTTATTGATATTAGAGAAGATTTTATGCGTGTATTGTCTCCTAGGTATAGGATTTTAATATTATAGGAGGAGTTTTGGAGATTTTCAAATACTTACCGTTCTTAAGATGTTTAAAGATTTTCGAAAGATTTATTGTTTTAGGATTTATGATGATTATCGAAATGTTAAAATTATGATTTTCGAAAGATAGGATGCTAAATCTTCGAAAGGTTGGTTTTCGAAATAAGTTTTTGTAAGATAACAAAAGTTTTTTTAAGTTTCGCAAGCTTGAGATTTATGATGAAACCAGGTGATTTTCGAAAGAATTTCGAAAAAGTTTTCGAAAGAATTTTCGAACTGGCCATTCGAAGATTGTTTCGAAATCTGTTTCGAAAATTATTTTCGAAACCAACTGAATTTCACAATTATTTAATTTTCGAACGAAAATTTTGAACTATCTCTCGTTTCGAAATTTAGTCAATTACGATAAGTAATTTCGATACTTCAACAAATTTTGAACTTTATATATTTTCGAAGAATTTCAAAACATGCATATTATAATATGATATTTTCACATGAGCATTTCAGCATTTAGGCAGTCTGCATATTTTTAGTAGTTATCTAATTTAATTAGTACGCTGATTGTATGATATTTTCGTAATTAAGGTTCGACAATTTAGGAGGTTCACGAGACTGTTAGGCAAATAAATCTCGGACGACAGGTAATTGGAAATCTCAACTACAACACATAAACTACATGTTTGTATTCGAATTACGTGGTTATCTGTGTTGTACGATTTTACGTGGCGTGAATTATGTCAAATTACGTGATTATATGGCAACGTGTGTTGGTTGTTTTACGTGACTGTGAATTATGTGAAATTACGTGATTATGTGGCAACCTGTGTTGGTTGTGTTTACGGGAGGTGCTTACTGGCGATAATGAAATCGCATGGTGAGCTATTATTTATGATTTTGCGATGACGTGGGAAACCAGTTGGTACACCATATCATAGTATATTATGTGCACGTTTCGGTTTAATGTTATTTTGGGAAGGTGAGCGTGCATTGCATTTGTCGCTTGTAGGCGAGCATGGGATGTATGCATGGCATCATTCATATGGCATGAGCATGTGCATATACGGAATATGTGAGGATTTGCATTTATGAGTATGCACAGTATACAATCATATGAGAACGAATATTATAACTACTTCTACAAAGGCACCACGTCGGAATGTAAGCCGTCTAATATATTATGTGAGGCAGGAGGAGCGACCTGGATAGGGGCGACCTAGGGAAACCTAGCGTATGCCGCCCAGTGTGGAGCAACTGTCCGATAGGAGGAGCGACCTGGGTAGGGGCGACCTAGGGAGACCTAGCGTAGGCCACCTAGTGTGTAGCAACTGTCGTTGTCATTAGCGGACGAGGGTCACCTGGACGAGACACATGGCGTAAGCCAGAGTGCCAGGAAAGGCAACCGCAATGAAAAAAGGACGATCGTCAGATAGAGGGGCGACCTGGTGAATGGAAAAACTGGAGATAAACCCTAGTTTTGTCCTAGCCAGAGTGGGCCAACTATCGTATTTTTATCCGTATAGGATTTGAGCTCATGTTATGGTGGTGCGAGTAGTAAGTTAGCTATGGGCCCAGATAGAAATGAAAAAGAAATGAGAAAGAAATAAGAATGATATGTGTATGTGAGTATTAGAAAGCACTGGCGCGGATGCCTTTGCTAGTTGGCACGTGCATACATGCATATTTCCACTTACTGAGCTTTATAGCTCATTCCACGTTTGATGTGTTGTAGGTACGGACGAGTCGGACGTTGAGACACGTCACGACTAAGGCAGGCCGATGGCGGTGACTCCACGTACTTTTGAGGGCTGGGCGTACATGGATGCGACCTGAGGGGTGTTATCAGTGTGTTTTAAATATTTTAACATATTGGGCTATGGTCTTTTAGATTATAATGTTTGCATAACGGGACGTGTGCGAAATAAATGTGTGCGAGTGTATAATATTAAATTATTAAATAAGAGTGTTTTTTTAAATCGGGTCTTCCGCAGCTTACGTTGCGAAAAATCCGCCAAACTAGTTATATGAAAAGTGGGTCGTGACAGTGTGGTATCAGAGCATAGGTTATAGGTTCTGAAGACAGTCCATGTACGGCCGCTCAAAAGTCTGGAGGAATCAGCCTCGCCTGTATGTTTCATATTTGATGTGATTACGTGATTATAATGACGTGCCTATATGTTTGGATGATTGTAGATGTAACAAGAAAATGACTAGCGGACATAAGGAATATGTTGGAGAGTCAAGTCGGGGGGTTGTATTCTCTATGAACAAACATGACTCGGTATTGTTGTACCTTACGGAACTGATCCAAGAACAAACGGATCAGACTAGTGAATTTAAGGATTAGTAGTCGAGCTTCAAGATCTGGTCTATAAACTCGTGAATATTCTAAGTTCGTTCGTATTCCATAAATTCCCACAATATGAATGTGTGGAGACTTTAGGGAAACGAAAAGTGAAGAACAGTTACAGCGAGAAGTTGACAAAAGTCGACTTTCCAGAGATCCTAATAATCGAGTAGGGCCGAATCTGTGGGAAGCTAACCTCCCCATTCGAGTTCTATATTTTATTCCTTGATGCTGACAATGAGGGCAATTTCATAAGGGCATCTGTTATGATTAATACGTAAATACAATTGTCGATGCTTCCGATGTGGGAAGTAGGGACACTTGGTTAAAAAAAAACGTCGGGAGTGCAAATTTGTTTCCGCTGGACTTAGTCTAAATATCGGGACAACCCTCATGGGTTCCTGACCGAATGTTCAATTTGAAGCTTATGAAAACAGAAGCTATGCCTACGGGGATAACGAGTACGATGACTATCAATAACAACACGTTCCTATGATTCCTGAGCCTATTTCCACATATCAACTATAAGGCGAAGTTAAAATCTTCCTCGCTTATTTTAATATAGCGACTTAGTAACCTACCCAGCCAACACGATTTAATAAAGTGTTGGAAGGATATTTTAGTACCTGAATATAGTAGATGAATGTGGTCTGAATTGTAGTTTTAATATATATGCTCTCAACAATAAGAAACCATATTGGATTTCTATAGGGAAGATTGATCAACACTTATTACCCAGGAGAGGAGTATTCATCTTTTGGGTAAGACAAGGTTAAATAAAATTCTTGAATTCCTGCCCTAAAGGCCTAACAATTTATGAAGATGAATTATATGTCTTTTTCCGCGTATGTAGTGAGGGGAATTACCTTAGTCAGAACCGTTAGTAATTGATAGTCGTGCTGATATGCATATTCCGATGTTTTCACGAGATTTTCCTCAGACCAAATCATAAACGAAGACATACTTCCTTTTCATTAAATGTTCTTTCTTTCGTTGAAACGTAATGATGAAGTTCTGCTCCATTTCTTCAGCCGATGATTCGAACCCTTATTGTATCCAAATAAATTTTGATTATTTTTCTGTTCATGATCAGCTGCACATATTCGAAGTTCGATATTCAAGTTGCGAAGCGGAAGCGTAATGGATATATGTGCTTCATAATTTTGCTTACTATAATTGCATAATCATTCATACCATCTCCCAGTTCTCCCCAAAGTAACACAGAATTGATTCAAGAGGTTGTCGTGAATGCCTATCGAAAATTTATTATCCAAGTTCGAGTTGATTAGAAAGATCAAGCATTGACTTTTACGATCTTGGCTCCTTTATGAAACATATTTCCTATTTGAACTTCAGCCGATGAATGAGCATTTTGTTCCAAGCATTTAGAGATGAAGAATAAGTTTATCATAGTTTTTTTTAGGGTTTATTTATTAGATGGAATAAACTCTAGTTGGTCGTTGACAGACTTTCCCTTTCAGCAATTGAGAGTTCGAAGAGATTTATAAAAAAAAAAATGGGGTTGAGAATGTTAGAATATCACTTCAGCCTCGACGAATCAAGTCGAGTTATAGGTGTTTTCATGAGAAATAATAATACCTAACGAGCTTTACAGCTCATCTGCCTCATTAATGCGGTAGATATTTCTTACTTATGAGTTCACTACTGTACTGGAGAGAACCATATTATTTTCCTTCTCGAGAAGCAATAAGGGCCGAAGAAAATGTACGTAGATATTTCCATGCCGAATAAGCTGATAATCTGATCGCCTATGATTTTCTATATCCATCGTTCGATCTCCGTCCTAGAACCGCTGGGATTCGTTAAATTAACAAATCTTAATCGGCCTAGAAGTTTTGGGATACTTTTCAGGGACAATTGGATGATTGTCAAATCGCCCAACTGACAGCGAATTTATTTTCCAATTGCTATTCCGACGCATTCCAGTTGGCGTGATTTCGGGGGCGAAATCCTTTTTAAGGGAGGGTGAATGTAATACCCGTAAATTTTAAAAACGGGATTAGGATATAAATAATATTTTAAGTCTTCGGATTAAAAGAATTAATATTCGAACGGCCCAAAATAATATTTCACCCAAAGAAATTGGACCCAATTAATATTCGACCCAAAGAGACTTTGGCTCAACCCAATAAAATGTAACAAATAATCTAAGTTAAATAAATGATCTGGGCTAAATCAATATAAGATCCCAAGTTAACTCATAAGGCCCAAAATAATATATAAGGGCAATTGGATAAAAGAAAGTTGAAACTATAGAATGGAATTTCGAAACAAAACTTATGTATAGTTTCGAAATTAGGGTTTTCTGGTGTATAGTTTGAAGCATTTTTCTAAAATTATCTAAGGAGAAAGTCGAAACCTAAAGTGACGACTTCGAAAATTCTTAATGATACTTAGTTGAATTTAGGAATGGCAAACAAATGACTTAAGGGGGATACTAGGTAAACGTAACTATCAAGTGGAAATTATAATACGTTAAGCAATAAAGTTCGAACTGTTCATTTTGATTAGGAGTGATCTCGAAATTCAAGTAGGGAGAATTTGGAAAAGTAAAGTCAATATGGAAAGTGACTCAAAACTAAAGTAATAAAATAATATTCAATAAAGGAATAGACTTAGCATAAGGAAGACGTTGCTTAGTTTGTCATTTCCCTCATTTTTCAATACTATGATGTATATCCATAAATCATTAGGAAAACATACACAGGGGTAAAAGCAAGGAAACAAATCATCCACTTGACAATTTGGGAATGACTAGTAAGACGTTTTTCATAAGGTAATCAACACCAATGTATAATTATAATAATATTATTGACCAAACATGAGGATAAATAGAAGAATTAAGAAAATAATGCACATAAGGGACGAAATATTTTCTTACCCCAAGAGTAGGACTCGTGACCTACCACCACTACACAAATGAAATCCCAAGCTTGTCCTATTTTCATTCTGTCGAAGCCTCAAGATCTTATCCCACATACATCGAACATCATTAGTGAAGAAACCATTATTTTGAGTAGGAGCAAGGAGCGAAAGCTAAAACCAAGTGAAGAAGGAGAATATTAACAAGCTTAGGGTCCTTAATAATTCGAAAGTCAGAACTCCAAAGGGAGGAAGGTAAAAATCTTGATTATAATACGTAAATCTCCTAGATCTAGTAGGATTTTGTGTTTTTAATTAGATCTAGTAGGATTTTGTTTCAACCACCTTACATGATTGTGTGGATTAGGTGAAGTTTTGAATATGTTAGATATAGCTAAGAGTTTAGATGATGAAGTTTTAATACATGTTCGTGTGAGCTTATAGGTTGAAATGTATGACTTTCGAAATATTAGTGTTTTTGAGAGTTTATGTTATTGATATTAGAGAAGATTTTATGCGTGTATTGTCTCCTAGGTATAGGATTTTAATATTATAGGAGGAGTTTTGGAGATTTTCAAATACTTACCGTTCTTAAGATGTTTAAAGATTTTCGAAAGATTTATTGTTTTAGGATTTATGATGACTATCGAAATGTTAAAATTATGATTTTCGAAAGATAGGATGCTAAATCTTCGAAAGGTTGGTTTTCGAAATAAGTTTTTGTAAGATAACAAAAGTTTTTTTAAGTTTCGCAAGCTTGAGATTTATGATGAAACCAGGTGATTTTCGAAAGAATTTTCGAAAAAGTTTTCGAAAGAATTTTCGAACTGGCCATTCGAAGATTGTTTCGAAATCTGTTTCGAAAATTATTTTCGAAACCAACTGAATTTCACAATTATTTAATTTTCGAACGAAAATTTTGAACTATCTCTCGTTTCGAAATTTAGTCAATTACGATAAGTAATTTCGATACTTCAACAAATTTTGAACTTTATATATTTTCGAAGAATTTCAAAACATGCATATTATAATATGATATTTTCACATGAGCATTTCAGCATTTAGGCAGTCTGCATATTTTTAATAGTTATCTAATTTAATTAGTACGCTGATTGTATGATATTTTCGTAATTAAGGTTCGACAATTTAGGAGGTTCACGAGACTGTTAGGCAAATAAATCTCGGACGACAGGTAATTGGAAATCTCAACTACAACACATAAACTACATGTTTGTATTCGAATTACGTGGTTATCTGTGTTGTACGATTTTATGTGGCGTGAATTATGTCAAATTACGTGATTATATGGCAACGTGTGTTGGTTGTTTTACGTGACTGTGAATTATGTGAAATTACGTGATTATGTGGCAACCTGTGTTGGTTGTGTTTACGGGAGGTGCTTACTGGCGATAATGAAATCGCATGGTGAGCTATTATTTATGATTTTGCGATGACGTGGGAAACCAGTTGGTACACCATATCATAGTATATTATGTGCACGTTTGGGTTTAATGTTATTTTGGGAAGGTGAGCGTGCATTGCATTTGTCGCTTGTAGGCGAGCATGGGATGTATGCATGGCATCATTCATATGGCATGAGCATGTGCATATACGGAATATGTGAGGATTTGCATTTATGAGTATGCACAGTATACAATCATATGAGAACGAATATTATAACTACCTCTACAAAGGCATCACGACGGAATGTAAGCCGTCTAATGTATTATGTGAGGCAGGAGGAGCGACCTGGGTAGGGGCGACCTAGGGAAACCTAGCGTATGCCGCCCAGTGTGGAGCAACTGTCCGATAGGAGGAGCGACCTGGGTAGGGGCGACCTAGGGAGACCTAGCGTAGGCCACCTAGTGTGTAGCAACTGTCGTTGTCATTAGCGGACGAGGGTCACTTGGACGAGACACATGGCGTAAGCCAGATTGCCAGGAAAGGCAACCGCAATGGAAAAAGGACGATCGTCAGATAGAGGGGCGACCTGGTGAATGGAAAAACTGGAGATAAACCCTAGTTTTGTCCTAGCCAGAGTGGGCCAACTATCGTATTTTTATCCGTATAGGATTTGAGCTCATGTTATGGTGGTGCGAGTAGTAAGTTAGCTATGGGCCCAGATAGAAATGAAAAAGAAATGAGAAAGAAATAAGAATGATATGTGTATGTGAGTATTAGAAAGCACTGGCGCGGATGCCTTTGCTAGTTGGCACGTGCATACATGCATATTTCCACTTACTGAGCTTTATAGCTCATTCCACGTTTCATGTGTTGTAGGTACGGACGAGTCGGACGTTGAGACACGTCACGACTAAGGCAGGTCGATGGCGGTGACTCCACGTACTTTTGAGGGCTGGGCGTACATGGATGCGACCTGAGGGGTGTTATCAGTGTGTTTTAAATATTTTAACATATTGGGCTATGGTCTTTTAGATTATAATGTTTGCATAACGGGACGTGTGCGAAATAAATGTGTGCGAGTGTATAATATTAAATTATTAAATAAGAGTGTTTTTTTTAAATCGGGTCTTCCGCAGCTTACGTGCGAAAAATCCGTCAAACTAGTTATATGAAAAGTGGGTCGTGACACTAGTGCCCGTGGCGCGAAGCACGCGGGGAAGCCGGCCCGATGATGTTATCGATTCTCCAAAATCGGAGGGGAGCGTCGTTGTCGTGGTCGGCATCTAGGTGCTCGCCAGTCTCGCTCGGCGGTGAGGCGAACTCCACCTCCTGTGCCCTGCCGGATCCCGCAGGTGCAGCGCCTCCACCACCGTGAAGCGATGCTGGCGGCGTCAGCTTGCCCTCCTGAGTTGCAGTTCCAGGTGCCTCCTCAGTGCCCTCGGCCACCGGAGGTCCCTGATTCGCGATGGAGTACTCCACCATGAGCACGTCGTCATCGCCGTTCGGCTTGTCATCGACCTCTACAGAGCCCCAATCCCACTGGGCTCCCTCGTCGAACACCACGTCGCGCGTCACGTGGACACGCTTCGTGACAGGGTCGTAAGCACGGTATGCTTTGGAGCCGCGCTCGTAGCCGATGAAGATCATCTTGCAGCCACGATCCTCGAGCTTCTTCAGATGCGGCGTCGTGTTCCGGACTTAGACGATGCAGCCAAACGTTCTCGGGTGATGCACTGCCGGCTTCTTCCCATGCCACGCTTCGAAAGGCGTCATGCCGTCCACGCTCTTCGTTGGGCATCGGTTGAGGATGTATACCGCGGTGGTCACGGCCTCGCCCCAGAACCACCCCGGTAGCCCTTTCGCCTTGAGCATACTCCCAATGAGACAGAGGGTCTCGTTCGGGTGCACATGGACATCTATGGTCCAATCAAGCCAAGCTCGTGCGGAGAAAATCGGATGATTTTTCTCGAAAAAATTGGGTTTACTTCTTGAAGGAAAATCGGAGTCTTTCAGAATCTTAAAACGTTTAAAGCTCTTGTCGAGAAACAATGTGGCTTTATATCAAGACGCTAAGATCGAATCGAGGTGAAGAGGTCGCTTGAGCAGCTTTCAATTCTTTTTGTGAAGAAAATGGTATTCAGCGTCAATTTACGGCACCATACTCGCATCGACAGAACGGAGTCGCCAAGCACAAAAATGATCAATTTTTAACATGGTGTGAAGCATGTTGAAAAGCAAGAATATGCTGTGATGTTATACTACATCGGTGCAAGCTTAACGAACATGACACCTGAAGAAGCTTGGAGTTGAGTTAAACCAACGGTTTCTCATCTAAAGGTGTTTCGAAGTTTAGCATATGCAGACATACCAGATCAAAGGCGTATAAAGTTGGCGATAAAGCTTAAAGAAAATTTTCATCGGATACGACGATAGGTCGAAGGCGTATAAAATTCTTGATGCCGCTAACAAAAGAACATATATAAGTCGTGATGTGTAGATCGACGAATGAGCCACATGGGATTGGAATACAACGACGGAAATAAACAACAAGGAAGACGGTCATGGTATTATATCATCGAATCTATCAAAACTGCTGCTCAACGATCAGTGACGGAGCTACGTTGGGGCTAGGGGGGTCAATTGTCCCCCAGCCGATGTATGATATACTACTATTATGTGTTTGATAACATATTGGTCCATTAGCCTAGCGGTAGATGATCATTACTTAGGTTTCTTTTAACTGGTTGATGCGGGCTCGGATATTATTCCAAGACAATTTTGTTCTAGTTTTTTCTACTCTCAATGAATTTTCTATTATTTACCTTTGACCCCCAGCTTAAGAAGTTGTAATTTACATCCCCCCCCCCCCCCCCCCCCCCAACTTGTGAAATCTGGATCCGTCACTGTCAACGATGAGAGCGATGCAACGCCAACCACTGCTAACGAAATAACGTCACCACGTGATAATGGAGGCGTACAAATAATCAGGAACGAATCTACGAGGTTTGTATGAGTCAACAAGCGAATCGCACTTGGTGTGCCTCTTGGGTCAAGGTAATAATGCAAGATCACATATGGTACGACGCAACAATACAATTTCGAAGAAGCGACAGGAGACGGAAACTGGCGAGCCGTGAGGAATGAAAGGCGGAAAAGAAGAATGTTCGAGATGAAATAGCAGAAGGCATTGAGAATAAGGGGATTTTTTTGAGTAACTCAACGTTAAAACAAAAACAAAAAAAGAAAGGAGGATTTCAGCTTGGACTGCGCAAAAAAGGCTGCCTTGCAAATTGTTTCACGCACGCCGAATGAATAAATGAAAATACTGCTTCGCTTTTCTTTGTTGCATGGGTAAGGATAGTGACATGTCATTTGTCCATTTGCATTTTCATTTGGTTATAAATAGCCTTATCACGATGTAGTAAAGAATATGAAGAAATGTGAAGTCATAACAGTAGAAGAGAAACATATTACAATGTCTGAGCAAAATACAAAATCATTCTTTCTCATATAGCAAAAGAACAAAAATAGAGAGCATGTGAGATTCGTTCAGTTAGCATCAAGTACTTCTAAAATAACAAGATGATGGACTTCAATCTCCAACAATTGAAGAAAACAATACATAGCTTGATACAAACCATTTAAAGACCATCATTTTTCCGCGTTTTCTGCAGACAATAGGAGGGAATTTATTTTTGTATTGATAATTTTTATTATCTTTTGAGAATTTTTGTTCTCTTCTTTTAGATCTTCTGAATTTTTTCTTCTCGTATTGTTTAGCAGAATATCTTTTAGTTTTATGTTCTTTACGAGTTTTATTCGTAGAAGGGTTTTCCATGCCAAATTGGCCACAGAATTCTCCTAATTGTTTCTTTTCATCTAGAGAATGTCTCTTAACTTGTTTATTTAATTTTATTTCATTGCATAAGGCTAAGCCTTCTTGTATGCAAGTTCCTATAAGTTTTCCATAGGTATATGAGTTATAATCGATACTCGATTCTCCTTTCCTAAGATTATTCCTTACTCTTTCTGCAAAGAGTGAAGGTAAGCCATCTATAAATTTAGATTTTCAGTGAGTACTATTTGACTCAGGGAGTTCCATGACTCGATTAAGAAAAGTATCTTTATACCATCTAAAAGATGTAAGAGTCTTACATCTAAGATTTTGAAGTAAAGTTATGATATTTTCAGAATTGTCAGACCATCGGCCTGTGAATTGTTCAATGATGTTTACGCATAGTGTATAAACATTATCCACTTGCTGATCATTTTCTTCTTTAATGGTTTGGTAAATATCATCTTTTTCACGTTGAGATAAATAGTTATCCCACCATCCTTTTAACTGACCAGTAAAGCGCCGACAATCATTTTTGCAACAGCTTTATCATTATTTTGATTGGCTTTGCAAATTGTGCTATACATAAGCATCCTATGTATCATATTATAAATTTGTCTCTCGGTATAACCGTCTAAATTCCATTCGTATATACATCTACCATTATACGAATTGTTGAGCATAAATTCTTGTTCTTCGAACAAGATGCCTTGAGGAGTAGGCCTAGGGTAATAATATTTACTTTGAGTTGGCCTATCAGCATATTTTGTATGTTTAAGCTTATTAATTTCTTGATTAAAAGCATTTTGAAAATTATCTGAATTTTCTAATTGATCTTCAAATACTTCACTTAAAGTATTAAGCTTAAGATTTTGAAATTTTTCTTCAAGTAATTTCCCAATTTGAGAAATAGATTTTAATTTAAAATATGTAACTTCAGGAGGAGGTTGAATACTTGGAGACGCAATATCAACTGTCTCTAATTTATTTTTTTCTTTTACTAAAAAGTTCTTTATATCTTTTATTGAAGATGAAATTTCTTCAATATTTTTCTTTAATAAAGAAATCTGTTCTCCTAAAACAATAACATACATATTAGTATAATTTTATTGTTTTAAAAGACTATTAATATGATTAATAGTAACAGAAAGCGTATCGTTTTCCTTTTAAAATAATTTTTGAAAAGAATTAAAAAATCTAATTTCATTTTCCTTTTCCATTTGGAAACTAGTTTGAGGAGGAAAAACAGAAGTAAGATTTTTTCCTGTTGAAAGCTTATAATTTCTTTCAAGGACAGAAATCATATTTTTAAAATATTTTGATAAAAAACCAAGGAACAAAAGGTAATTTTTCATTCCGGTTTTCTAAATCTTTATAAAATTTTTCTTGAATAATATTTTTATCTTCTGTATTAAAATTTTCAAAGAACCATTTTCTAAAAAGTTCCCATTTGGGTTGGAAAAATTCTTGTTGAATTTTCTTTCTAGCCGATGAACTCGGACTAAAATCGATTTTTGGTTTAAAATACATTAAACACGAAAATCTATTTCAGACTCGGTTATTTTCTCGTCTTGATTTTTGAAAACACCGTGAACAATATTATCAGAATTAATTCTTAATTCTTCTACTTTATTTTGTAGGTAATCATTAGAGGTTGATTCTCTAGCTTGCGAAGTCGAAGCTCTAGAAGGTGATCTTACCATATAATCACATGGTGATATATGATAATGTGAAGAGACTGATCTAGAAATTCTAGATCTTGGAGTTTTAATATCGACAGATTTTCTATTCTGCTCAAACTGTATTTGAACAGTTCCATCTGTGGTCTGTATTATTTGAGTAGGATTGTTCTTAATTTTGGGCTGTAGAGGCGTAGCTCATTCTATAACCCAATTTTCCGGGAATTGGATTTCTTCCCATTTAATTGATCTTCGAGTTGTGATATTAGATCTGCTAAAATTGGTTTCTATAAGAACAGTTTCGTTGATAGGTTTATCAACAATTTTGCACTGAGGATTCAGTGTATATAAAGGTTTATAATAAATCCTATAACAGATACAAATTACTTCCGATCCTGGAGCGTAATTATATCCGTGAGTTTTGACATTTAATGTCAAAGCATCCAAAATATTGACATCTGTCAATGGTAATTGGAGATTTGGGTATACGTTAAAATATACTGGGCCATGAGCTAGACTAGACTGAATTATTCCCATAAGGGATTGTTTCCAGTCGAGATTTCGACCATCTCTAAGAGCTGCTATAAAACTCTCTGGTAAACCTTCTAAAGTCAAAGGCTTAAAGGCTACCTGAACTAACCCGATATGAATAAACGTATGATTTATTCTATATTTTTCTAAGTCTCTATTACTTAGAAGCCTAATAACCATTTCTTCGTTGTTAAGAGAGATAGTTTCTTCGGTAGTTTTGACTACTTGTTTCAAACCTAATTTTTCAAAAGTTCCTAATTCATAGATTATTTTATGATCTATTTTAGGAATTGTCCAACGATTTAATTTGTCTAAATCTTGAGGAACTTCATATTCCTCTTCAATACTGTTTTTAAAAGTATCTTTTCTACGTCATTTATATATATTATGAAAAATAAGATGAAGAAAGTTCCACGTTCACATATATCCAAGTCACACTTGGTGGCACGAACAGTCAACTATTATCGCGTCAAGAGCGGCCCGTAGGTTACCGGACTTGAATTTCTCAAATACTTATATAATATATTATATGCAAATATTAAGGTTTTTTACTTTGTATTGACCAAGACTTTTGAAATTATAACCATGTGTTATAGATTCAAAAGAGTAAGCTGAGAAACACGGAAAATTTTATATTAGGGTCAGGAAAAGGTAAACAAAACAGTTTCTCAGAATGCTAATCTATAAATAGATTCCCAAGCAGAGAACACTCAATCACAAATCCAAATCCAAAACACTCGGTTCCTACACTTCAAAAAACACAAGTTATTACAATCATCGGTTTATTCATTTAAAAAAAAAATGGCCTTACTCATCCTTTACATTTTGTTGGCCCTCCCCATAATATTTGTTCTCCTCAAAAGATATCGGCGGAACATGGCGAACACGAGTGTTGTCCGTCGCCCGCCGGGCCCACCCACCCTTCCTCTCATCGGAAACCTCCATCAGTTCGTTCAATAATTCCAGGGGCTTTAACTTCGACACGTCTTCGCTCGTGATTCATTTAATTCCCCTTTCTTTTGGGTCATTGACATAACAGATGTCCTTTCTAGTCTATCTCTTTCTCCTTCTTTTCTATGCTTACCGTAACCGCTTAAGCGGAATCTACGCCTCGGAATTCGTTAAGGTTGCGTTTGGATTGATGTATTTGAATTGAAATCCGTGATTTGAAATTATGAATTCTGAAATCCAAATTTTAAATCCAAATCCACCGTTTGGCAAACGTTAGGATTTCGAAAATCCGAATTTCAAAATGTCCTCGAGCTCTCGAGCCGGCTTGAGCCATCGGTCATCGAGCTCGAGCAGGCTCATCGAGTTCGCGAGCCGACTTGACTCATCGGTCGTCGAGTTCGCAAGCCGGCTCGACTCATCGGTCGTCGAGCTCGAGCGGGCTCGTCGAGCTCGCGAGGACTCATGTCGTCGAGCTCGTCGGCCGACTCGACTCGTCGTTCGTCGAGCTCGCGGGTCGGCTCGACTCATCGTTTATCAATAATAATAATAATAATAATAATAATTTAAGAAAATAATCACGGCAAGATTTGGTATTTCGAAAACGGACCGTTTCCGATCGAATTTCAAATCCATCAAAATACAAGCGCTCGGATTCTCCTCGGATTTGGATGAAATCGAAATCCAAATCCGAGCGGTTGCCAAACGGGTTATTTGAATGAAATTCGGATTTCAAATTGAAATCCCCCAATCCAAACGTAGCATAAACTATTTCATACCCTTATTTGATTAGTGACTCTGCGTAACCGGTTGTGACGCCCGGGGCCGAAGAGGGCGGGGAGTGATCGCCGGTGCCAGGGTGCACGGACAAGGAGCGGCTCCTGGCAAGGCTTCTAGGCGAAGGGGTACATGAACGAACCGATCCGACACCCGAATGAGAGGGGATCCTGAGACTGACAATGTATGGGCGTGTCAGGCTAAGAATCGTATAATAGAATTGATAGTACTACTCATATCACCAAGGTCGACCTACCTTTTCGGGAGTCCATCCGAAAGAACTTCGAAGTTAAGCGTGCTTGACTTGAAGCAATCTTAGGATGGGTGACCCCCTGGGAAGTTTGCCCAGGGTGCGTGTGAGCGAGGACGAAGCACTCTGAAAGGTTAAATGGTGGTACAGTGGGGCCAGACTATCAGCCGGAGTGTGCTGGGCCCAACCCCACAGGTCCCGGTAGGGACGGATGCTACAGTGACACCCGGTATGGGACGGGTCGTTACACCGGTCACCTCACCCGGGTTTTTCCCATCAACTAAAGAGCAAGGCTATCCGGCCTTGTACTCAAACGACTCAAGGACTGAGTGTAGTGAGGAATGTGATGCGAGGGACTTTGCGAACGGGGCTAGGCGATGTCTGTTTAAAGAGAATGTCCCCCGCCGCTCTCTCTTCTTCAAGAAAATGAAATTAGGAACATCCGCACCTAGGAAAGAAAAAAAGGCCGTATGCAGATAATGAAGAACCATAGGTAATTTACCAATAGAGGAGGTTGGTAATGATGATTTTGTCTGCACAATAAGAGACTTGATTAGTCATAAAACGTCGCAAGGTAAAGGTTTTTAACCGTAGGCATTTTGCCAGGAAGTTGGAGTTGATGGAGTAGCCAGTGCCCTTGAGTTATTCTATTCGGTATCGCCTTGAAAAACAGAATAGATCAAAAAAAATTCAAATGTTATAACGATAGACAAAAGCCGGACCACTACGTGTCGGACGCCCGCCAAATCATTTTTTTCTTTTTCTTTCAATAGGCCTTTCCTTAGGGCAACAACAAAATGGAAACAGCAACTAACTATGGCTCTTGGCCCAGACAACGTCCTAGGCGTAGGGCTTTTGTTCATCTTTTAGGAGCTCTCAGTCAAAGTTGTTTAGGTCGGTGAGCCATACCCTCTTTCCCCTTCGCCCGGTCCGGTGAGATCAGAACCTATTGATTCACTTGCACCCCTTTTGAAATGGCAACTTCAACTAGAAAAGAAAAGTCTCACCTTGCCTTGCTTGGAACTATCCCGTCTCGCTCAACCCCCCGAGACTTGTGGGATCCAATCCAGAAGCGTAAACTTTCGTCCGCTCCGTGTAAGCTCTACGGGTCGCTTTCGTTTTCTTCTTTCTTTTTCTTGGTGGGCAGGGTCAGGGCCCCAGCAGTTCACTGACCTATCACTGGTTGTAAGGGAATTTTAGACCTTGTGACCTTTCAATAAGGCTCGCGTAGGGGCGCTCACATTTTTTTGGCTTCCCTAAAATAGAAGATTTGGAAGTTGGTAAAGACCCCCCCTTGTTTCAGTCAAGAGTATCATACACTTGAGAATAGACTCTTTCCAAAGGAATTAAAGAGCTATCTTGATAAGTCAAGGGGATGGCAGGACCTATCGTCGATGTGAATTCGTCAAGTAGCAGGGGAATGAGAAAGGAAGTGAGCCCTTATTCGCTAGAGGAGTATGAAATAGTCTAGATTACTCTATTAGAGTGGGATGCCCGTAGGAGTTCCATAATAGAGATCTGGGCAGGAATATTTTCTTCAACTGGTTGGTCATATTGGGTTTCGAAGCTAACGAGCCCGAGGATTAGGAATCCCATGACTAAAGTCAGTAAGAAATGCTGTTGGAGATTATGAGTTAGTGATTGAGGAGATTGAGAAATCCAAACAGGTAAAGAAGAAATAAATTAGTTAGGGCTTTTATAGGTCCCATGCCCTAAGATTCTCATCCTACCCCCTGGCTAATCTCTTCCTGGGCCCAACGGGGGTAGCACCATGAATGTGGTCTTCATTCTGATTTGGGATATGGATTGGCCAGTTGATTGGATCGTAATAACTCATACGAAAGATAGTTGGGAGTTAATGAAACCTTGCTCTACGGTCGAGAAGAGTAAGGAACCGGGCTTTCTTGGAATAGGCTCAGAAAGAGTAGTAGATCGTCCAATGACTACTGCTACCTTCCCTGAAAGGATAGTGATGAGAGACCCTGTTCTTGCCTAAAGAGATGCGAATGCGGAATCAAAGGGTGTGGTTCGGTTTCCCTTCCTTTCTGTGATAGCTAGGCCAGGTAGGCGAACATTACGCCGATCGGAGTTACGCTGTAGAGTTGGAGTGTGCCCAGGCAGGATTATCAGGGAACAGGAGAATTCCCATTACCGCTGGCAGGCCAGCCGGGCCGTGAGCGCGGTGGGAACGGGCTTCCCAAAAAGCTGGCCCGGGCCGGGGTCAGCATAGTAGAATGAAGTGGACGGCCGTTGTGTTGGCGATTTATATATAAAATTTGTGCGACCAGAGGTCCATACAGTCTATAATGACGGAACGTTTACGCCCACGGGTAGTGAGACTTTCTATCTATTTTAACCCTCGGCTCAGGTTCAATCCTTTCATACCTCGAGTCAAGGCCGGTAGGGTTGAGCATTCCTAATGGTTTCCCCAGCATCCGCTATCACTTTTAATAAAGCAATTGCCCCTATAGCTGGGGTAATTTCCTTACCACTCCGAGTCATATTGATCCCTGGGAACAGTTCTTAGAGTTGTAGAAGTGGACGGCCCCGCCGCTATCACTCGGATCTTACTACATAGTCGCTCGGTAGTTCCGCCGGTTCTGAAGCTTACCTTCCCTTCTTCCTTTTGCACTCCTTGACAGATGGAGATAGCTTCGAATGATGAGAAAGTGCGCTGCCAGCCTTGAAGTAGATCTCCTATCTATATTCGACAGCTTGAAGAGGGCTTATTTCTAAAATCCTTGCTACGCTCCATCTTGAATCTTGAATCGATCATCAACCCACGCACTTCTTGTCCTGCTCCCTTTCTCTACTTTGAAATTCAATCTATATTGGTCTCGCTTAACGGACTGACCTTTCCGTTGTAAATAAGTAGCTCAACCCAGCCCTGTCTCCAGGATCTCATTCAATAGATCCAACCGGTAGATAGAGGAGTTCGTCCCCCACTTCCTTGGCTCCACTGAAATACGTGAAAGGTGGGACAGACGTGTCTAGTTACGACTTATCGTCGGCAACTGACCCAGGGCTTTCTCGTCTTTTCCTTCTTTCCCTCTCCCATTCCTGCTGGATGCACACAAATGGTCCCCCGCCTTTCCTTTCCTTCCTTGGTCGGGATATACCTTTGGTGCGATTAGGAGAGGTGGGGAATTAACCCTTTCGCTGAAAATTCACTAAGAACTAGGGTATACAACAATGGATCAATTCATTCAAAAAATCCGTTCGGATCAGACCAGGATGAATGGGATTGGTCTGACCTCTCGCTCGGATGTCAGACTCCTACCGCCGACAGATGCCCCATGCCACCTTTTAAGAGCGGTCCTAGCACGGTTTGCTAAGCATGGCGTTCCAAGACCAAACCGGATGTGTTCTCTTCATATTGTTAAACATTCCTCCTAGAGTAGCTGTTAATACGAATAAGAGAATCCGAAGTCGAGGAGGCAATCAGAGCTAAACAAGAGTCTTTCTCTTTTACTGTCCGAAAGTAGGCATTGCTCTGACAGGAAGGAGACCTCTGAATGCCTTGGCCAATAGCCTCTATCTGGCTCTGCCGCCTCTCATCCAAGTCTCACCTCATCACTTCCAATCCCCCCAATTGACAATCGTCCGCTACAACTCGTCCTGTTATACTGAGGATCGGGAATGGAATCCCATCCCTGCTTTCCTTTTCGATGTTGAAGCGGTTTCCTCGCTCTCGCGTTCGAGTGTTTGCTCGTCGTTTAGGCTCGTGAGTGAGATTTCTGCTCATTGCAGTCACTTCCGGCCAAATAAACTGTCAAAAGGAACATAGTAATGTATATGGCAAATGCTTTCACCCTCGACTTATGGATATTAAGGGGGTCGTAAGATCCGGGTTCTTGTGTTGGGAAGTAAGCTCTTGCGTCCAATGCTGAGAGATGTATGGCATTCGGCTTCATTTCCTTGCTCAAAGGCTCGCGCTGGCCAGGAAAGGAAAGCTCACTCGCTTATTTACTGAATTCTTCATTGAAGAAATGCTATTAAGAAAAGAAAAGCCAAAAATGGCATAACCAAATAATTGTTTAGCCAATGATGGACTTTTCAGTGCATAAGCCAAAGAAACCTCTTTACCTAACTTTGGCTGGAGTGGGAAAAAGCTTCACAAACCAACAATTCACAAAAATATGGTCCACAGATTCGGACTGAGAAAAGGAGAAGGAGCAGAAAGAAGGGCTTTTCTTGGTTATTTTCATCCTTTTATAATCAATCAAGCCCAGAAAGAGTAGTCAACCTGAGGATCTAGACAAAAAATGGGTTGGAGAGGAGTTCATGAATGACTAGACTGACTAGCCCTTGAAAGAATTTCGAGTTTGATCGCGAGGCTCTATCTCTTTCTTTTAAGCCGACAGTCTAGCGATCAGGAAAAAAACTAAAAGCAGTGGAAGGCCTTTGGAGCTAGTAGACAACTCGAGGCTCCACATGTGCTTGAAAGAGCTTTCGGACAAATACGGTCCTCTAATGTCCATGAAGCTCGTGAACAAGCCCTTCGTAGTAATCTCATCTGCTAAGGTTGCAAAGGAGGCGTTGAAAGATAACGACCTCACCTTCTCTAGCCGTCCCATGACAACTACCTTTGCAAAGCTCTCTTACAACAACCTCGACATCGCCACGTCTCCTTACAGTGATTACTGGAGAGACATGAGGAAGATGGTCGTTGTCCAGCTTTTTACACGCAAGCAGATGGACTCCTTCCTTCCCATAAGGTCTGAGGAAGTTTCTAGAATAGTCGAAGAGGTGTCTCAATCTAAAGGAGAGCCAGTCGTAATAAACGAGCTCGCCTTGGCTTATTCGAGCAGCGTAATATGTCGAATCGCCTTTGGAAAGAGGTACGACGAGACTTCCTCGGGAAAGAGGCAGTTCGACAGCCTTCTTCACGGCCTTCAGGCCATGTCGGTCACCATCTTTGCTGCTGATTTCTTCCCAAAGCTTGCTTGGATCGATAGGCTCATGGGCAAGTATGATAAGCTTGAGAAGGCCTTCAAGGGCTTGGATTCATTCTATCAAGAGCTCATCGACGAACATCTCAAGCCAAACAGGCCCGAGTCCATGAACGGAGACATGGTCGATCTATTGATTCAGTTGAGGGAGAAAAACGACGTCAAGTTCGACTGGGACAATGTCAAGGGGGTCATCATGGTACGTACGTAATTATTTAGGGTTTATTTCCTTTATTTTATGCTAAATATAATCAAGCCATGTTAATTACCTCTCTCTATATTAATATATATAATGATTCTTGGGTGCATGCAGAACATGTTTGCGGCTGGAGCTGACACGAGTTCGGCCACTCTAACGTGGGCCATGACCGCCCTGGTGAAGCATCCCAAGGCGATGAGCAAAGTTCAGGAAGAAATTCGTAGCTTCATATTAGGAAAGAATAAGGGAAAAGTAGAGGAAGAAGACCTCGAACACCTTTCCTATTTCAAGGCAGTTGTCAAAGAAACTTTCAGATTCTTCGCGCCCGCGCCACTCTCCGTGCCCAGAGAAACGATGAAGAAGTGCACTATAGATGGCTATGAGATCGAGCCCAAGACGATGGTCTACGTCAACATATGGGCCATAGCTAGAGATCCCGACTGCTGGGAGAAGCCAAACGAGTTCATCCCAGAGAGATTCTTGGAGAAGAACATTGACTTTAAAGGACACGACTTTGAGTTCATACCCTTTGGCTCGGGGAGAAGGCAGTGTCCCGGCATGCCGTTGGGCGCTGCCAATGTTGAGTTGGCTTTGGCAAATCTTTTGTACTCTTTCAACTGGAAACTTCCCCACGGAATGACTCCCGACGACGTCGACTTGGAGGGATTGCCCGGGATTACAACCTACAAGAAGAACCCTCTTCGCCTCGTCGCCAGGCGCTATCTTTAGTCATTCGTTATTTATTCATTCTATATATGTTTGTCTTCTTTTTTTTTCCTTTGATTTTTTACAATCTTTTGTTGCTTTCATGTTATTTCAACAGTTGAGTCTATATATGATTTTAGAAAAATAAAATATATAAGTCAACGCTTTGCAAAATAAAGTTACTTTTGAACATAAATTTAGGATACATTTAGAACAAAAAAAAATTAAAGTCAACACGACGATATTTAGAGCAAAAAGAAAAATAATATTCCAAGAGATATATAGTTATGTTTAATTCTCTTCCGAGTGGCAGTATGCTTCTTCAGCATATTGACGGGACACGAGATTATGTTCTTTTTTTTTTTTACAGCATAGGAGCACTTTGATCGTTTAGAGCTCCGTGAATTGATCTTCTCAGCCATCGACAAACAATGTCGTGGACAACTTTTCTCCGGGTTGGAGGGATCTGCACCGAATGTGGCGGGAATCCCGGTGTTCTATCCCCATGGGCGAGGACGAGGATTTTAAACCCCATCATGTTCTCCGCGGAGATTCGATATTTTGAATAATTTAAAATACGTTATTATAATATATAAGTAATATTTGAAATATTCTTTGAATATTAAATTTAAATTTATATACTATAAAAAAGAAGTTTTTTTCTAATAAAATCTAGTGTGATTCCCTGCAGGGACGGGGTGGGGCAACTTTATCTTCGTTGCTTGATGGGAACGGGATGGGGATTAGACTCATCTGAACTTGCATCGTTGACAACCCTCGGACTTTTATAGCAAGTCGGCATCTTCACGATTGTGAACTGTTGACCTCGGGATGCGTGTCAAGGAAAAGAAAGAAAATAATAATTCCTCTTCACGCTGCGCTCTCTCGCACTGCGCGAGGACAATTAAATAATATATAATAATAGTATTAGTAAGGCCTTTGCCTATAAAAATGCAGCGAACAAAGGCATATAAAACACACCAAAAAAGCTAAGCAACATCTCACATAAAAAAGTGTTAAATAGAAAATTGAGGTGGAAAAGAAAAATAAAATAGAGGGTTTGTTTGGTATTTTTCCCCAACTATAAAGAGAGATGGTGAGAGTTTTCTTCTTTGTAGATTGAGATGATGTAACCCCATTTTTACCCGGTAATAAAATTTCTCCTAGCCAGTGGTTTTTTACCCCGATAAAAATAAAAAAGTGATTTTCACTTAAATTCCCCTGTCCATTTTATTCTCATTGCCTTTTTCAATATAGTTACGTTGTCCATTTCGCAACAAGTGGTATCAGAGCCAGCCTGATTCATATTTCGATTATGCTATGAGGTTGCAGCTTTGTCTGATCTTCCACATAAGAAAGGATGTCAGAAAAGTTTAACGTTACAGAAGAGTTGTTGGTCGGACTGTTGAATTTCTCCGACGATAGCGACAAGGGAGAAATGGCAACTAAAAATGAGATTGAGAAATTCAACGGGAGAAACTACTCACTGTGAAAAAAAATTAGGATAAAGGCAATTTTACTGAAAGAAAATTGCCTAGAGGCGATCACTGGCAGACCATCAACAATTACAAGTGATGCCAAATGGAATCGCTAATATTCATCTGACATTAGCAGATGATATATTATCAAGCGTAGAAAAGAAACCCGTGCGAAGAAATTCGGGACCATCTTGAGAAGTTGTATCAAGTCAAGTCACTCCACAACCGAATTTTCCTGAAAAGAAAATTATATCATCTACGAATGGGAGAATCTTCTCAGTGACCGAGCACATCAACAAGTTGAATACTCTGTTCTCTTAACTTATTTGGACTAACAAATAGAGCCAAGTGAAGGTTCACATATCAACTGATAATGTATACACATGCATAAAATTGTCTCCTAGAAGTATAAACACAAAACCGCAATACTAATGAAATTTTACATAAACTATATGCAAACGATGAGCCAAGGGAGAAAGATGAAATTGCATCCGACCGGCCTTGTAACTAGGGTTGCAAACGAATCGAATCGAGTCGAATATCACCATATTCTATTTGTATTCGTTAATTTTTCGAATATTCATATTCGTATTCTTTTTTTATTCGAATATTAAAATCTATTCATATTCGATTTGATAATATATTCGAATATATTCGCGAATATTCGAATAGTCGGATTCAAATAATTTTTTTTACAAAACTCATTTTTTTAAAAAAAAACAAGCAAAAAGAAACTATCTAGTGAATTAATTACAGCATGAAACTTAGCAAAACATATCAGTGATTAATCCATACATCTTACGAAAACATACAAAAAAAATATCTATCATTAATAAATTCCGAAAATACTTTAAATTTTGGCTTTTAAGTTTGGGCCGTGGATTTTCTTAAGCACTTCATACTAATATGTGACTTATTTATAATATATTATATTGTTATATATTTATAATATGTTATATTGTTTATATATGTATAAGCATTTCATATTAACATACATTTTATATATATATATATATATTACATTACTCGAAGCGACGAAAAATATTCAAATCGAATATTGTCATATTGCATTCTTATTTGAAAAGTATTCGAATCGAAAAAAATATTTATATTCGGATTTAATATTCTAATATTATGAATCCGAATATTAAATTTCGAATTGAATTCCGAAACGAACAAAATATTCGATTCATTTGCAACCCTACTTGTAACCATGTACAAAACCAAAATGTCAAATGTATTGAATAATCTCAATGCTAAGACAAATAAAAAACCAAAAAGGCGATAGAGAAGCACACAAAAGAAATACAGCTTGGACTGTGCAAAAGGCTGTGTTGCAAATTGATTCACGCACCCCGAATGAAATAATGAAAGTACTGCTTAACTTTTCCTTGTTTCATGGATAATGGATAGTGACATATTGTCCATTTGTATCTTCATTTGGTTATAAATATCCTTATCACGATGTAATAAAAAAATAGGAAGAAATATGAGTCATAATATTAGAAGATAAACGTACTACAGTGTGCGAGAAAATACAACATCCTTCTTCCTCATATAGCAAAAAGAATAAGCCCGTAATAGTAGAGCACCTGTTCAAGTACTTCAGTTAGCACCTGTTCAAGTACTTCTAAAATAACAAATTGGTATCAAAGCCTATGGCGATAATGGGAGCAACAACTGGTCAAATGCCGATGCCGAAGCTGACAAAAATCAACTACGACAAGTGGAGCATTCAAATGAAGGCGTTTCTCCAGTCTCAAGACATGCGGGAGATAGTTGCGAACGAATAATCGAACATACAAACGGATACACACGGCACAACTAAAGACGCTGAAGGAAACCCGCACATAAGATAAGATCGCACTTTATATCATCCACCAATATGTTGATAAGGCCGGCTTCAAAAAAATAGCCGACGCCACAATATCGAAAGATGCATGGGATAAGCTGGAAAAGACGTACAAAGGGTTCCGATCGAGTAAGCAAGTACGGTTGCAGGCGCTTCGTGGCGAGTTCGAAATGACAAAAAATGAAGGAGGGCGACGGCGTGTCCGGGTGTATAATGAGAGTGCAATCCATCGTGAACCAGTTGAAAAGAATCCAAAGACCTTGATGACGGTCGATGAACTCTAGTTCGTTCGAAGTTCACGAGCATCGAGAGAAAAAGAAAAGGCAAGGAGTCTTCAGACGAGGCCTTACAAGTGAAATTGTCACTTAAAGAGGACAAGGTGTTGTATACACAACATGATCGAGGGAGAGGACAAACCCAAGGAAGTCCCAATTTCAGCAGCAATGCAGGTCGTGGTTGGGGAGAAACTAGAGAAGAGGAAGACCAAAACATCCATCAAAGTTGGCATGGACGAGGCCATGGTCGTGGAAGAGGTGGTCATACAAATCGGGCCCACATCCATTATTATAATTGCAGAAAATATGTACACTATGCAAGAGAGTGTTATATCGACAAAAAGGTGAACGAAAATACAAATCTTGCCGAAGAAGAAAAGGTGGAGAATGATGTAGTGTTGTTGGTAACAAAGAAGAAGGTCCGAAAAATGAGAGCGTGTGGTGTCCGACACGGGCGCAAGTAACCACATGTTTGTGGCTGGGCTGACACGAGTTCGGCCACTCTAACGTGGGCCATGACCACCCTGATGAAGCATCCCAAGGTGATGAGCAAAGTTCTGGAAGAAATTAGTAGCCTCATATTAGGAAAGAATAAGGGAAAAGTGGAGGAAGAAGACCTCGAACACCTTTCAAGGCAGTTGTGAAAGAATCTTTCAGATTCTTCGCGCCCGTGCCACTCTTCGTGCCCAGAGAAACGATGAAGAAGTGCACCGTAGATGGCTATGAGATCGACCCAAGACGATGGTCTATGTCAACATATGGGCCATAGCTAGAGATCTCGACTGCTGGGAGAAGCCAAATGAGTTCATCCCAGAGAGATTCTTGAACAAGAACATCGACTTTAAGGGTCACGACTTTGAGTTCATACCCTTTGGCTCGGGGAGAAGGCAGTGTCATGGCATGCGGTTGGCGCTGCCAATGTTGAGTTGGCTTTGGCATATCTTTTGTACTCTTTCAACTGGGAACTTCCCCGCGGAATGACTCCCGACGACGTCGACTTGGAGGGATTGCCCGAGATTACCACCTACAAGAAGAACCCTCTTCGCCTCGTCGCAAAACCCTATCTTTGATATTAGTTGTTTTTTTCATTCTATACTTTTTCTTTTACTTATTTTTAACAACTCTATTTTTTTACTTTTTGGTTTTCATTTTATTTCAACATTTGAAGTTCTGATCATTTTAGAGGAAAAAATTGCAATTTGTCAATGCTTTGCAAAATAAAGTAAGAAAATGATATTTGAAAATAAATTTACGATAACATTTAAAAATCAATAAAAAATTTTCATAAAATAAAGTCAACACTCAGGACACAACACAATGATGTCGATGTTCCCGTTGAGTTTGGGTGGTGGTAGGGATGGCAATGGGTAGGGTATGGGTAGATCCACTTGGACCCATACCCAAACCCAATTAAATTAATGGGTACGGATCCTATCCAATTATTGATGGGTCCAATTAATTGGATATGGACCCAAATTCGTTAAATTTAATGAGTAAACGGGCCTTAATTGGGTATTTCGTTAAAAACGAGCTGAAATGGCGGTCAGCTTAGACGACGCAAACCTCTGCTGATCGCTTTTCTTTGCTGACGTGGACTTCGACGAGGAGGACGAGGCCGCCGGTTTCCTGCTCCTCCGGCTGCCGCCGCCGACCGGAACGTCCTCAACGCGCCGCCGCGCGTCCAGTACCTCCGGCAAGTGTTGGTGTGGGTCTGAGGTGGTAGGGCTATTGGTTTGCAGCATTTGTAATGGCGGCATTGGCGTTAATTTCTTGAATTATTAGCTGATGATTATTTTCCTGAAGAAATTGAGAAGATGAAAGGAATTATTATCATTTTGCTGTAATGATTTCACGAGCTGGTTTCAAGAAATCATTGAAGGGTAAAGTGCAGGTCTTAATCAATTTCATAAAAATCGCATCTTTTTTTTCAGTGGTTTCATTTATCTGCTTTATTTCCATTCCATATGTGGATGTGTAGATTTTCTTAATGTTATTGGGTTAATTATTGCCGAATTTATTTGTAAGGTTTCGAATATGGATACCATCATCTTATATAATTTCTTATCTTACTGAATTGTTGTTTTGTTTATTTTTCCAGATTCGAAACCCTACTCTCTCTCTCTCTCTCTCTCTCTCTCTCTCTCTCTCTCTCTCTCTCTCTCTCTCTCTCTCTCATCCAAACATGTATAGCTAAACACGGCAAATATATCGCACCACAATCGGACAAAGATAAGAATACTAAGTTCGAACTTTAGTTTAAATGATTTGGTAAATGGGTAAATGGGTATACCCATTTGAGACCCAAGTTAATATAATTGGATCTGGATCTGGCCCATGCCCACTAAATTTATTTTTCAAGGACCCATACCCATAATTAACGGTTAGGGTCCTACGGGTATGGGTAGGGTCCAAAAAAGTTGCCATCCCTAGGTGGTGGGCATATAACGTTTCCTACGGTAAGATTCTCCACACCAGAAATGAGAATTTTTCGCAGGTGAGTCACTTCGAGATTCTGTTAAAATTCTATATAATTGTTAATTACTTGTTTCTATGCAGTTCTTGCAACTAACTGTATGAACCAGATATGTTGATGTTGATTTGAATGGCGCGCGCATGAGTGCTTTAGATCTTGTCCAAACCAGATATGAGAACTGGTGTTGAAGCGGCAGAATGAGTATAATACGCCCATTAATGCTTATTTCGCTCAAGATTTGAAAATGAGTGCGACAAAATCATTTCAACGAATCGACTACATCAAGCTCACAAGACTTTGACTATATGATAGAGCTGTTAATTTTTTGGAGAACGACATTTTTAGTCCCCGATTTTTGGGGCATGGGCGTTTTCAGTCCCCCATGTTCCGAAATGCCACTTAGTCCCCAATCTTACTGTATTGGGCTGTTTTGGTCATCCGACTAACGTAATCACTAATTTATATTGAATTTAACACATGAGAGCACATGTATCTCCTTTATTTAACTATACTTAACACCTCAAGGCATCTTCTTCAACTAAAACGCACGTGAGCATCATTTACGTATCACATTTAACTCATTTTCAAGGTTGTCGATCCTTTCCTAAATGTGATGTATAATGATGTTCATGTTCTTTTAAATCGAAAAAGAAGATGTGTTATGAGGTTTTACGTAGAGTAAAAGAAGATTATGGGCTCCCACGTATCAAATTTGGTCTAAATTAGCTATTAAATTAATCGATTGACCAAAATCGGCCAAAATCAGTAACATTGGGACTAAAAGTGGCACCTTAGAACATGGGAGAGCAGAAACGCCCATCCCTCAAACATTGGGGACTAAAAATATCTTTCGCCCTGTTGGGAAATGGCTACCTCTCGAACGAGGTTTCAATGTTCTTTTAGTGTATGCTAGAGTTAAGGTTCGATCTGAGCAATTTGGAGCTCAATCGAACTCAAAAACAGCACTCAAACTCACACACACCAAAAACAGATTTACGTGGTTCGGCCCAAAGTTTGGCCTACGTCCACGGATCAACCGAGCTTCCTTTCATATTAATCACAACACGAAACTTACACACTGTCGTGCCCTCAACAACTTTCATGTTTGACCCTCACCGAGATTCTCACTCTATACGAAACTAAAAGCTCTCAAAGATAGCTAGTCGAACTTACAAACACTGAATTTATACTACTGAAGTCATGAATTAAGCATGTCGCTCGAAATATCCCATACGTTGATTTAATCTGATCCAACGCCTCAGAAGATGCCACGTCGCCCTTGCCATCTCACGTGATCATGCATAAAACGCATGACACTTCTATAAGTGAAAATCCGCGTTTGATCTGCACCGTTCGATCTTGATCTCGCGGTTGAGATTCGTTATCCGCCTCATCACGCTTCAGCTAATCTGGGCCGTTCCTTGCATTCGCGCGTCATCCATCGGCTGAGATTAAATCGTCTGGCTTCAAATTCCAGCCATTCGATCGCGCGCGCACTTGATCGGACGGTGGCTGTACATCGCGACCTCAACACTTCAGATCTTCAGCTTCCCAACTTCAGTTCGAACAACTCCAACCGACGACCTTCTCTGACCAATTCCGGCGATCTCTGGCGAGTTCCAGGCTCGCCATTCCCGACTTGCCCTTAATTTTTTTAAAAATATAAGATGGAATGAGGAGAGGGTGACAATGTCTTTGGGACTGTTGTAACCGATGTGACTAATGAAGGTACAGAAATAATTTCCTTCTCTCTTTCTTTTAAACGGACATACATTTCACACTATTTTTAGCTCTTTCATGCACATATATATCGTACAAATTTATATAGAAAAGATAACATAGAATTAAATGCATATTATTACGTGATATCTTCATTGCAGCTACGCTGACCTTTTTTTTCCATCCATACGTGGGTTGATTTTATCCATATATGGTTTGATCTTGATTTGATATGATTTATTCCATGTATGGCTTAATTCTCTCAATATCTGCCGATTTTATGATATTTAATTTGATTCCCTTTCTTATTTAACAAATCTCTACACATATTACCAAGTATAAGATTTTGTATAAAAAGAATATATTATCACCACTCATGGTAATAGTTTATCAATTAAATTAACTATTTATTAATTTGAGATTCTAATAGATCGCAATTTAATTAAGTGACTTTATTTTATTTCTTGGAGTTATTTCATTAAATCCCAATAATATTGGACAATTAATTTTTAATTGTCTACACCTACTTTCGAGTTTCAGGGCAATTTTCACGGCCTCGCTCTTGGGTGCGGTTGAAAATCGGAATAAGAAATAAAACGTTACTTGGAAGAGATGCGGGGTTTGCATTTGACATATGATTTTCAAAGTAATTTGGGTTAAATTATTACCATTCGATATTTTACATGAAAATCCTTCTAAATTAGTGTCCACGACAACCGAGCGGGAGTGAGTTATGTGGCTATTACGTCATGAGATACATGTACGATATTATATGCAAACGTATTGGTAGCGATACTGTCAACTTGCCAACGGTATCGAACTTTAAAACAATCAGCTTTAATGGACATGTGATGGAAATCCTACGGACGAAGAGTATGATCCGTCTTGCGGGAAAGTTTCCTAATTCCGGCTCTGGTAGGTAGGGTTGCAAACGAATCGAATCGAATCGAATATCGCAATATTCTATTCGTATTCGGATGACAATCGAATACGAATACTCGAATATTTAATCGAATCATAAAATCGATTCTTATTTGAATTCGAATATTTTCTCGAATATTCGAATCGAATATCGAATATTTGTATTCAAAGTCATCTTTCATTTTTATTTAATAAAATATAAACAATATTATATTTAAAATATATATTGAATTATAATAAATTATATTTAAACATATATTGAATTATAACATATTATTTTTTAAATGTTTTAGTGAGTATCATATACTATATGTGAATATATATTAATTATACTATATTTTATGTTATATTATTCGAATCGAATAATTCGATTAATTTTCGAATCCAATATTGTGATTTCATATTCGTATTCGTATATTCTCGAATCGAAAAAAATATTCTTATTCGGATTCGTATTCTAAATATTCGAATTCGAATCTTAAAATTTTGAATCGAATCGCGAATCGAACAAAAAAAGTTCGATTCGTTTGCAAACCTACTGGTAGGGAAGAGAAACTACTCAATGGATGGTTAAATATCAATACCCTTTTATTAAGTTTAGTATAAACTGCCAAGTCCGATAATTTTGATTAATTAAAAAATAATTTAAAATTGAAAGAAAATCACATATTGTTGTATATTCTCAATTTTACTCCCTACATGTAGTTAATTATTATTTTACGTACATCTACATATTATTTACACGCAGTTAAGGGGGTGTTTGTTTTGGGGTGATCATCCAAAACATCACCGTGATCCTTCCATCGCTTCCTAATCACCGCATTTGTTTAGTGTAGGTGATGAATCATCACCGTGATGGAGGATTACTGAGGTGATAAAAACGGGGTGATACTCCAGCTTTTGGATCACCTCCAAAAAGTAGGGAGATCCTCAACACCGTGATGGGGTGAAATTTTCAATATTTCTTTGGACAAAATTACCCCTTATCTTTTAACATTAATTCCTTACATACCCTTACTCATATTTTAAATTACATAATCAACATATTCAAATCTTAAAAAAATTATATTTAATGCTTAAAAAATAAAAGAATTATGTTGAAGGATTATAGAAAATATTTATAATTAATAATTGATTAATATATTAAAGCCTAATAAAATAAATAATTATATTGAAGAATTATATAAAATACTTATCTTTAATAATTGGTTAAAAATCTATGTTTAAAGTCTAAAAATATAATAATTCTATTGATGAATTATATAACATGCTTATAAGATTAACAATAATACTTGATTTTCAAACATTATTAACTATCACGTTAAATATTACCTCAAATGAACATATTAAAATACTTTACTACATAATATACATAAGGTTAAATATGACATTTACACAACATCACCCAAACATCACTGCGATTAAACAAACACAATATTCTAATATCACATTGATATGCAAAATGAAATATCACCCCAAAACAAACACAGTGATGACATATCACCTTGATCCACATCACAGTAATATCCACATCACGGTGATGTGAGTATCACCATAATGTTGGATCACCGGAAACAAACACCCCTAAGTGTAGTGTTGCAATTAACTAATCACTATCATACGTAATCATATTACAATAAATTTGTATGATTTAGGCATATGTGCTTATTTAATAATAATACCCTGGATTTGAATGACGACCTTGGTTTGACGAAGCACAACAGTAAATTGTATATACAAACAACTTTGAATACATTTTATTGACCATGACTTTTGAAATTATAATCCCTGTCATGTCGTATCATTCAAAAGAGTAAGCTGAAAAACACGGAAACAATTATATTTGGGTCAGCAAAAGGCTGAAGCGATTTCTCAGATTGCGAATCTATAAATAGGTTCCCAACATCAAAAGTCACTCAAAGCATCGTTAGCACTTACACATCAAAAAACACAGACATCAATCGGTTTCTTCATTTAAAAAAAATGGCCTTACTCATCTTTTACATTTTGTTATCCCTCCCCATAATATTGGTTCTCCTCAAAAGATATCGGCGGAACACGAGTGTTGTCCGTCGCCCGCCGGGCCCACCCACCCTTCCTTTCATCGGAAACCTCCATCAGTTCGACAACTCGAGGCTCCACATGTGCTTGAAAGAGCTTTCGGACAAATATGGTCCTCTAATGTCCATGGAGCTCGTGAACAAGCCCGTCGTAGTAATCTCATCTGCTAAGGTTGCAAAGGAGGCGTTGAAAGACAACGACCTCACCTTCTCTAGCCGTCCCATGACAACTACCTTTGCAAAGCTCTCTTACAACAACCTCGACATCGCCACGTCTCCTTACAGTGATTACTGGAGAGACATGAGGAAGATGGTCGTTGTCCAGCTTTTTACACGCAAGCAGATGGACTCTTTCCTTCCCATAAGGTCTGAGGAAGTTTCTAGAATAGTCGAAGAGGTGTCTCAATCTAAAGGAGAGCCAGTCGTAATAAACGAGCTCGCCTTGGCTTATTCGAGCAGCGTAATATGTCGAATCGCCTTTGGAAAGAGGTACGACGAGACTTCCTCGGGAAAGAGGCAGTTCGACAGCCTTCTTCACGGCCTTCAGGCCATGTCGGTCACCATCTTTGCTGCTGATTTCTTCCCAAAGCTTGCTTGGATCGATAGGCTCATGGGCAAGTATGATAAGCTTGAGAAGGCCTTCAAGGGCTTGGATTCATTCTATCAAGAGCTCATCAACGAACATCTCAAGCCAAACAGGCCCGAGTCCATGAACGGAGACATGGTCGATCTATTGATTCAGTTGAGGGAGAAAAGCGACGTCAAGTTCGACTGGGACAATGTCAAGGGGGTCATCATGGTACGTACGTAATTAGTTAGGGTTTATTTCCTTTATTTTATGCTAAATATAATCAAGCCATGTTAATTACCTCTCTCTATATTAATATATATAATGATTCTTGGGTGCATGCAGAACATGTTTGCGGCTGGAGCTGACACGAGTTCGGCCACTCTAACGTGGGCCATGACTGCCCTGGTGAAGCATCCCAAGGCGATGAGCAAAGTTCAGGAAGAAATTCGTAGCTTCATATTAGGAAAGAATAAGGGAAAAGTAGAGGAAGAAGACCTCGAACACCTTCCCTATTTCAAGGCAGTTGTCAAAGAAACTTTCAGATTCTTCGCGCCCGCGCCACTCTCCGTGCCCAGAGAAACGATGAAGAAGTGCACTATAGATGGCTATGAGATCGAGCCCAAGACGATGGTCTACGTCAACATATGGGCCATAGCTAGAGATCCCGACTGCTGGGAGAAGCCAAACGAGTTCATCCCAGAGAGATTCTTGGAGAAGAACATTGACTTTAAAGGACACGACTTTGAGTTCATACCCTTTGGCTCGGGAAGAAGGCAGTGTCCCGGCATGCCGTTGGGCGCTGCCAATGTTGAGTTGGCTTTGGCAAATCTTTTGTACTCTTTCAACTGGGAACTTCCCCACGGAATGACTCCCGACGACGTCGACTTGGAGGGATTGCCCGGGATTACAACCTACAAGAAGAACCCTCTTCGCCTCGTCGCCAGGCGCTATCTTTAGTCATTCGTTATTTATTCATTCTATATATGTTTGTCTTCTTTTTTTTTCCCTTTGATTTTTTACAATCTTTTGTTGCTTTCATGTTATTTCAACAGTTGAGTCTATATATGATTTTAGAAAAATAAAATATATAAGTCAACGCTTTGCAAAATAAAGTTACATTTGAACATAAATTTAGGATACATTTAGAACAAAAAAAATTAAAGTCAACACGACGATATTTAGAGCAAAAAGAAAAATAATATTCCAAGAGATATATAGTTATGTTTAATTCTCTTCCGAGTGGTAGTATGCTTCTTCAGCATATTGACGGGACACGAGATTATGTTCTTTTTTTTTTACAGCATAGGAGCACTTTGATCGTTTAGAGCTCCGTGAATTGATCTTCTCAGCCATCGACAAACAATGTCGTGGACACCTTTTCTTTATCTCTCGTATCTCTTCCACAGCTCGTGTAGGTTCTCTTTTTTCGAGGGATCTGCACCGAATGTGGCTGGAATCCCGGTGTTCTATCCCCATGGTCGAGGACGAGGATTATAAACCCCATCCTGTTCTCCGCGGGGATTCGATGTTTTGAATAATTTGAAATAAATTATTATAATATATATAAGTAATATTTAAAATGTTCACATGTCAACTGATAATGTATACATATGCATATAACCGTCTCCTAAAAGTATAAACACAAAAGCGCAACACTAATGAAACTTTACATAAACTATATGCAAACGATGAGCCAAGGGAGAAGGATGAAATTGCATCCGACCGGCCTTATAACTAGGGGTTGCAAACGAATCGAATCAAGTCGAATATCACCATATTCTATTTGTATTCGTTTTTTTTTTTCCGAATATTTATACTTGTATTCTTTTTTATTCGAATATCGAAATCGATTTATATTCGATTTGATAATATATTCGAATATATTCGCGAAACTTCAAATATTCGGATTCAAATAATTTTTTTACAAAACCCATTTTTTTATTAAAAAAAACAAACAAAACAACTATCTAGCGAATAAAATATACAATTACAACATGAAACTTAGCAAAACATATCATTGATTAACCCATACATCTTACTAAAACATACAAAAAAAAATCTATTATTAATGAATTCCGAAAATAATTTCTTTACATTTTGGCTTTTAAGTTTGGGCCGTGTATTTTTGTAAGCATTTCTTATTAATATGTGACTTACGTACTGGTGTGAGGACACTTCAGGTTGAAAATTGTTATTATTGATAGAAACCTGAGGAAGACACTTTAGGGAGAATTGTTTTAAGTTGCATGGATATCTTTCTAATTTGGTGCGAGGAGGAAGAAGGATTTGGAGGCGGAAGAGGCTAGCAAGGTAAATTTGGAGGAAGCAGAGGCAGGGCTAATAATGTCATGATTCCTGAACTGAGCAGTGATAGGATAAAGGGGGAGAATTCAAATAACAACCAGGGATTACTCATGAGCAGTACACTCAAATTCTAAAGCTGCTGGAGAAGAATGCTGGCATTGATGAGGTAAAAGGTGCTGGGACTTAGCTACTGTGAAAGCATCAGGTATGTGCCTTGCTAACAATGGTTTACATTCTGATTCTAATGCTATTTGAATAGTAGATACAGGTGCCAATCATCATATTGCTTGCACCAGTAATCTGTTTAGTTGTCTTGATGATGAAGTCAGTTGCATGAATAATGTGAAGTTACCAAATGTTTCATATAGCAAGGAGTCTTTATCTCATACTGTTATTATTGACAAAAACCTAAGATTGAAAAATGTTCTGTGTGTACTAGATTTTAAACACAACTTCTTATCTGCATCTAAGCTAGCAAAGGATGAAAACATGCATTTAAGTTTCTTCCATGATCATTGTGTTATACAGGAAACCTTGACTTGCAAGACAAAAGGGATTGGTAGGCAAGAGAATGGTCTCTACATAATCAAATCAACCCCTTATATTCTGCCAGTAAAAGATACGATGAATATTGCTAGCTCATGTAGCCATGCAAGTAAAGAAATTGTTTTTTTACCAAATAAGAATGACGATGTATTAATGTGGCATTACAAATTAGGCCATATGTCTTGGGATATTTAACTACTTAAGTAATTTGCATCTTAGCATAAATGACTCTGCTAATTACCGTACCTTTGTCCATTGGCCAAGCATGCTAGATCTAAGTTCCTTGTTAGAAATAAGACTTATAATTTTGTTTTTTATCTTATTCACATTGATATTTGGGGCCCCTATAGAGAACTGACTTATAATAATGAGAAGTATTTCTCAACCATAGTTGATGATTGTTCTGGGGCTACCTGGACATTCTTATTAAAAGATAAATCAGAAGTCGTTATGGTTTTGAAAGATTTTTATGCATATACAGAAAACCAGTTTTGAAATAGGATAAAGGTTATGAGAAGTGATAATGCAAGTGAGTTCTTTTCACATGAATGCCATGCTTTACTAGCTTCATAGGGCATTATTCATCAAAGCTCATGTGCCTACACACCACAACAAAATGGTGTTGTGGAAAGAAAGCATAGGCACATCCTTGATGTTGCAAGAGCTCTCAAGTTTCACTCTAATGTTCCTATCAAGTTCTGGGATGAGTGCATAAAAACAGCAGTATATATCATAAACAGAACCCCTACTCCAACTCTGGAAGGGAAGACTTCATTTGAGGTACTTTTTGGTAAGAAACCTACATACTCTCACTTTAAGGTATTTGGTTGCAATACCCGTAGAATCTAATACGGGGTTTACGATTTAATTTAACAGTGAAAACGTCTAACTCAAAGATTTCGAAGATACTAATATGGCGATTTGAAGATTTTAGAATATTTAGAGTCTCGGAAATTAGATAGAAATAAATACAATTTAATAAATGATGTTTTCGACATTAACATTTCACATTCTCTTCAAAGTTTTCGGGTACCTTATAAACATCCATATATATTATAATAACCAAGGGATAAGGATATTATATTAGGTGGAAAGATAAGTCAAAAGAAGAATCAAAGTTTTCGTGGAGGCTAAGGAGTTTTTGTTGAGGCTTAGAAAAGTTCTCGTGGGACATGTAGCTAGAAAGTTTTCGCTGTAAGGTAAACTATAATATAATATATTGTGTGGAATGAGGTAGGTAGAAGGAAAGTTTTTGTAGTCTAAGAAAGTTTCGTGACCACAAACCATGCCATATATTTATATCTATTACATAGGGTAGATACAATACAATTACCTACACATATATATAATAATGTTCACCCATCAAATCAAAGGGCCGAGAACAACACGTGGAGACCATTTCTATTGTTGTAGGTACGAGTGAGTCCGACGTAGAAGTACGTCCAGACTAAGACATGGCGGGCTGGCGGCGGTGACTCCACGGGCTTTAGAGGGCGGGGTGGTACATGGATGCGACCTGTTGAGCGACATTAGAGTTTTGATATTTTGTCATTTTGTTATTTTGGGGCTACGGCCGTTGTATAGTAGTAACGACGTAGACGACATTTATTGTAATATATTATATTTTTGAAAAAGTTTTTGTTAGACGGGTCTTTCGCGACTTACGTTGCGAAAATCCACCACTAATTATGAATAGAAAATGAGGGTCGTCACAGGTGGTATCAGAGCTTAGGATATAGATTCTGAAGACTGTCCATGTACTGCCGCTCAAAAGCCTGGAGAACCAGCCTGGCCTGTAAGGTTAACGATTCAATATGATTGATTGCTTAAAACAAAGTGGTTGTTTGTGCGAATAATTGTAGACTTGGACAATGGGAATAAGAGTGCGCAGCGGAAGCGTGGTGAGAATCGGAATAAGTAAGCCTAGAGGACGTAGGAAATATATGGGCTAGTCTATACGTAGAGGAATTGTCGATCTTAGAAAACTGAGCCACACATTTAAATGTGTCGCCTAAATTGCGTGGTGAATGTGGGAATAAATCGTACCTTAATAGGGTACATGTAAACCAGGGATAAGAGAAATCGTTACCCGAGTTATCCGCTTCGGCTTAATTTTGGGGACGAAATTCTTTTTAAGGGGGGAGAATGTAATACCCATAAAATTTAAACTGGGTTTACGATTTAATTTAACAGTGAAAACGTCTAAATCAAAGATTTTGAAGATACTAATCCGGGGATTTGAAGATTTTGGAATATTTAGAGTCTCAGAAATTAGATAGAAATAAATTCAAAATTTTAATAAATGACGTTATCGACATTAGCATTTCACATTCTCTTCAAAGTTTTCGGGTACCCGTATATACATCCATATATATTATAATAACCAAGGTATAAGGATATATTAGGTGAAAAGATAAGTCAAAAGAAGAATCAAAGTTTTCGTGGAGGCTAAGGAGTTTTTGTTGAGGCTTAGAAAAGTTCTCGTGGGACATGTAGCTAGAAAGTTTTCGCTATAAGGTAAACTATAATATAATATATTGTGTGGAATGAGGTAGGTAGAAGGAAAGTTTTCGTAGTCTAAGAAAGTTTCGTGACCCCATACCATGCCAATATATTTATATATATTACATAGAGTAGACAATTACCTAAACATATATATAATAATGTTCACTCATCAAATCAAGGGCCAAGAGCAACACATGGAGATAATTTCTATTGTTGTAGGTACGAGTGAGTCCGACGTAGAAGTACGTCGAAACTAAGACATGGCGGGCTGGCGGCGGTGACTCCACGGGCTTTTGAGGGCGGGGCGGTACATGTATGCGACCTGTGGAGCGACATTAGAGTTTTGATATTTTGTCGTTTTGTTATTTTGGGGCTACGGCCCTTGTATAGTAGTAACGATGTAGACGACATTTATTGTAATATATTATATTTTTGAAGTTTTTGTTAGACGGGTCTTCCGCAACTTACGTTGCGAAAATGCGCCACTAATTATGATTCGAAAATGAGAGTCGTCACATTGGTTGCCTCAGTTTTGCTAACGTACTTACACAGAGGGACAAATTTCCGTATAGGTCTAACCTTGTGTGTTTATGGGATACACTGTGTGACTCAAAAGGGATATAAATTACTATATTTAGATTATGGAAGTTCCATCATCTCCAGAGATTTGATATTTTTTTAGAATGTTTTTCCATTCACTATGAATGTTACTAACATTGAGAGGCAGAGGTTCACCACACAAGATGATCAGAGTTATTGTGATGACCTTGTTACACCATACTAGCAACCATGTGATAATGAAGTTGTTGCTCATTCCCAACCTTAGTTACCTGAATAATCTACACATGAAAGTAAAGGGGCTGGAATTACATAGACTGGGCAGAATGACTCAGAAGCAGCCTCATTAAACATCCTGAAATGGAGGTAAGAAGATCAGGTAGAGTTACTAAACCACCTTATCGGTATACAAGTTTTATAACACTTATTGTCTCAGATCTAAATATTGCTGATTCTGCTAAGTATCCCTTATCAAGGGATGTTCAGTATGATAGAATCAGTCCTAGATATAGTTTTACTTAGCAGCCACCTCAAAAAATTGCATCCCAAAATATGAGGAAGCTAAAACAGATAAGAGGTGGTTGGAATTAATTCTGAGATAAAAGCTTTTAAGTAAAACGGAAGCTGGAAAGCTAGTTGATCTTCCTCCCGGGAAAACTGTTGTAGGCTGCAAATGGGTATATGCAATAGAGTATAGGTCAAGTGATGATATTGAAAGGTATAAGGCTAGGTTGGTTGTTAAGGGTTACACACAAAGAGAAGGGTAGACTATAGTAAGACCTTTCACATTGTGGTTAAACTTGTTACAATAAGAACAGTCCTTTCTCTAGTTGTAATATTTATTGGCCCCTGTTTCAAATGGATGTGACTAACGCTTTTGTTCAAGAAGACTTAAAAGAAGAAGTTTATATGGAAGTTCCTGAAGGTTTTCATATTTCAGAGAAAAGAAACATCATGTTTGCAAGCTTGAAAAGGCATATATGGGTTGACAGGCCTCGAGACAATGGAAGCATAAGTTACATCCAAGTCATCAGTATGTTTGTTTTATTCAATCCAAATATGACTATTCCTTGTTCACGAAAAAAAAATAAGTTCATGATATAACTAGTTTATGTTATGATATATTGATTACTAGAAATGATATGTCTATGATACATAAGTGTAAAAGTTATCTTAATGATACTTTTCTTTTGAAGGACCGGGGGAAATGAAATATTTCCTTGGAATTGAGGTTGCAAAGTCCAAAGAGGGAATATATTTGAATCAAAGGAAATATGTTATTGATATTTGGATGTATGACAGATTGTAAACCTATTAGCACGCCCATGGAACAGAATAGCAAAGTGATCAGGGAAACGTTCAGACTTTATGACCCCGTTCTTGATCATGTTCCTAGTTTCCAGAGGCTGGTTCGTAAGCTATTATACTTGTGTATTACTTGTTGTTTATAAATGTTTATTTTTAAGATCGAATGAAGAGAAGATGATGGAGGACGAAAATGTTTTTTTTCTTTGCTGAGTTTTTTCCTTTTCTCACTCTGTACTACATGCACACACAAGGCAACGTGCCTTTTTCTTTTTTCTCCCCACTCACGCACAACTCACTCTCCACTCACTTCATTACACACATACATGCATGCATATATATAGTATATAACTTAACATGCATATCTATTATTAAAATGCTAAATCATGCAGGATCTCAGCGTAGATTTGATTTCCAAGATTTGTTACTATTCCTTTTGCTGCTTAGTTGATTTTGGCTGCTCTTCACGCGTGGGTTCTTTTACTTCTTTCACATTTATTTTTCTTCGCTCGGATCCGTTTCTTACTTGGCTTCTTTCTTTTTCTTCTTCACTATTTGTCTTATTTGGCTGCTCGTATGTTTTGTTCTATTGTTGTGGGCTCTACATTGAGATTAGTCTAACAAATTCCCCCTTAATCTCAATGTTCCCGATATTTCGCCATTTCTTAAACTTGACTCTCTTTCGTCTGTCGTATGTCGCGGCTAGCCATTTGCCGTCAATAATTTCCTTTGTGATCCTCGCCATGTTTGTCATCTCGTCGTACTCGTCTACCACTAATTTTTCTTCTTGGACCGCCTTTGCCCTTCGGTTCGGTTCTTCGGCGATGTAATAATTATCCTCGTATTTTTCTTTGACCTCGTCGTTAAAAATGGCAGTATCGGCTTCATCATACTTCTTAACAAGCTCCTCCTCCTCGATTTTTCTGCGGGTTTTGTCGTACTCAAGGTTCATCGATATGGCGACCTGATGTTTCGCCTCCGATGGCTTGGGCTTCGTCAGCTTCTCGAAAGTCTCCTTCACGATTACGTCAGTCGCCTCTTTGTTCGCGTGCTCATCGATCTTATCCGTGCCCTCCTTCGGGACTTCTTTGCGAATTTGGTCGATCTCTTTTTCATTCATATTTTGGTTATCGCCGATCCGCTTGGGCGCCTCGTTGGTCGTCGTAGCGATCCGTTTGGGGTCCTCTAATTTTTCGGCGAGCTTGTACTTCTCGTTGCTTCGATTTTTCAAGTTGTTCATGTAGGCCTCAAGGCTGTCTCTTGCCTTGATCCATTCTTTTATTTCCTTGTCTTTCAGACGCGCTTTTTCTTTGTCAACGCGCTCATTCGTGTTCGAACTGGCCTCCATAGGTTCTCCAGCTTCTTGTATGCCGACTTAATCGTTAGTCAGCTGCAGGGTCTCCTTCGTGGCTGCGCCGATCGTCTCTTTCACGCCGCGCTCCTGGTTATCTCTTCGCATGGCTTCTTTAGCACGCATGGTTGTCGCTTCAACTGCCTCGACGCCTTTCTCGGATACTTTTCCGTGTGTCTCTATGACTTTCTCGTTCACCTCGTGGGTATAAGCTTCCTCCAACGACGTGTGCATGGCGTCGTCAACCGCATTTTTCATCTCATCGACATTCTCCGATGTCCTCACGTCGATCTCTTCAACTTTCTCAGGTGGTTGTCGTGGCGGCGTTTCTTCGACCGCTTCCTCTTTCTCGAGCTTTGAGGGCTCCGCCTCGTAGGAAGGTTCCGTTGATGGAGTGGTGGTGGATACTTCATGAGTGATATTTTCTTTTATCACTTCAACGACTGCTTCGGTCGTTTTCTCTTCTTTTACGGCCTCCTCGGCCTTTGGAGATTTTTCTTCCTTCTTTGTGGCTTCACCTGCGTCTTTCTTTGACGCTCCGCCTTCTTTTTCCTTCTCGGCGATAGGCAGTGGTTCATCTGTTTTCTTTTCCACCACCGATGGTGGATCCTCAGCGTAATCTCTATCACGCTTTATCGACAAGGCAAGGGCATCATCTTCACGTTCGCCGTCGTCTTCTATCTTCTCCTCGTCCTTTGAAAACTTGATAACGTCGTCTTCTTTCGCCATCTCAAGTTCGCCTTGATTTTGTTGCCAAACTTGGTTGGTGTGATCAGCGTCTTTATACGCTTTCTCCAACAGATCCCAGGCTTCTTTGGCTTTTCTCGTTGCGCCTATGGCTCCGAAACTGGTAAAATCTAACGCCTCGTAGATGACGAGGAGCGCGAGATCGTTTTCTATGGCGGCGGCTCGCAACGTCTTCCGTTGCAACCTTGTATACCCCGTTGTATCGGGTGGGGTATCTCCGTTTTCGACGATTTTTCATAAGTCTTGCTCTTCAAGCAAAGCCTTCATTTCTACGCTCCACTTTGCGTAGTTATTATCGGTAAGTTGTGGGACTAACATGTGGACATCTGCTATCCACCTCGACTCCATTGACACCGTCGGCTTTGACGACATCATCGGCTCTGTTGGCTCCGTTAACACCTTCGGCTCTTTTGACACCATCGGCTCTGATACTATTTTGTTGTTTATAAATGTTTATTTTTAAGATCGAATGAAGAGAAGATGATGGAGGACGAAAATGTTTTTTTTCTTTGCTGAGTTTTTTCCTTTTCTCACTCTGTACTACATGCACACACAAGGCAACGTGCCTTTTTCTTTTTTCTCCCCACTCACGCACAACTCACTCTCCACTCACTTCATTACACACATACATGCATGCATATATATAGTATATAACTTAACATGCATATCTATTATTAAAATGCTAAATCATGCAGGATCTCAGCGTAGATTTGATTTCCAAGATTTGTTACTATTCTTTTTGCTGCTTAGTTGATTTTGGCTGCTCTTCACGCGTGGGTTCTTTTTCTTCTTTCACATTTATTTTTCTTCGCTCGGATCCGTTTCTTACTTGGCTTCTTTCTTTTTCTTCTTCACTATTTGTCTTATTTGGCTGCTCGTATATTTTGTTCTATTGTTGTGGGCTCTACATTGAGATTAGTCTAACATTACTAGATCAGATATAAGATATGCTGTGCAAGTCCTCTGTCAATATATGCATAAACTAAGGTAGGTTCATCTTGATAAAGCTTATAGGTTATTAAGATATGAGGAAAGCCTGGATTAGGCTTATTATTATCAGAAGATGGTGAGTTAAAACTTAATGCCTTTACTAATGCGGATTGCGCAGCTTGATACAACAAAATCCTTGACAGGTTATTTAGTGAAGCTTGGAGACTCTATCATAGCATGGAGATCAAAGAAGCAAACAATTGTTGTAAGGAGTTCTGCTGAAGCAGAATATAGATCAATGTCCTCAGCTACATCAGAAATAGTATGCTACTTGGATTATTAAAGGATATTAGAATTAATAATTTGTGTCCTATGCAGGTGTGGTGAGATAGCAAGTCAGCCATTCAGCTCGCTGCAAATCCTGTCTTCCATGAAATGAGCAAACACATCGAGGTAGATTGCCATTTCATTAGGGATAAAATTGAAGATGGAATTATCAAGAGTGTCTACATTTCAACATCTGATCAGCCAGCGAATATGCTAACAAAGCCATTGGCAAAAGACCAGTTTGATTATCTCTTGAGCATGTATACCGATTCGATCCGAGCTCTTGGAATTGGAATAAGTTCGGCAGCGGATCACGAAATCTTGGTGATCTTCTCTATATAATGAACCGGGAGTCTGCTTTAATATTTGCCGCCCTGCACCCCCCCAGACTATATGCTTCAACAGGAATCACACAAGGGTAGATGTGGTTTTTAGGGGGAGTATTGAATTTATAGCGAGTATGGTCCGTAGAAATGATGGAGTTCTCAGTACAAATCTGTGTAACGTTATTAGAATAATTGGGCTTTATTAGTTAATAGGCTGGTATGTGCTGTTCTTGTTAAGCCCACTAAATCAATTTAAATCAATAAGAAAATATTCTTCTTTATATCGTCTTCTCTAATTTCTTCGGTCTTTATGATGAAAAGATGAGATATCCATCTTCAATTGCAATACCTTCTATTGATAGTACCCGTCACTGTGGATCCTTCTCGAGCAGTTCATCGAATTAGGCAGAGGCTTCAACTCGATATTATTGTGTTTGGTAGTACAATCTCCGACTCCGCCCCGCCACGTGTGGCATTCTTAAGCAAGTCTTGTAGTGGTGGGCCATCTTCACTTGTGTCTCTAGACTATATAAGGATGACTCTGTCTAAAAACTATTAGATGTGTCTTGAGAGTGGCTAACAAGTCCTAGAGAGCTGATGAACGTGTCTTGAGGCCGTACTTCAATTTTCGTTGCAGCTTACGTTCGAAGCCCGGATATTCTTCAACGATTCGATATTAAGGATGGCTTTGGATCATCCGTCGTGTAAGTATGATCAGAAGAAGTAAGCCACAAGATAAAAATAAAGAAATAAAGGAACTTAATAAAATTACAAGTAAATCATAATGGCTAAATTGCTGGAGTGTTCCTAGCATCAAATTCTTCTCCAACAATGCCGCCAAAAACTTGAGCTAACGTTGTGATGTGTATAATGTGTGTAGAACGAACTATTTTTATACGCAGCAAGTAATAATTAAAATTAATACCAATAACTAATAGCAAGAGCAACACACGATAGGCAGTATAGGTGGGGGCGTAGCTTAAGCGAGTATACTAGTATTGATTTCAGGAAATAAATATGACAACTAGTAATAAACTATCGACTCGATATATATTCCGGCAAAGGTTGATTGGTTGGTTCATATCAATACTAAATACCAATAAACCAAAATTAATACGAGTAAAGAACCAAGAAAGAACGACTAATGTAAATACGATCAAACTCAGTTACAGAATATGTGCTTGGAATTTCACATCGTGCTAGGTGCCATCGACTATGCCTAAATAAATTACTTTCAATCGTGTCCGTTGGATTATGAAAGGTAAGGTATGATTTAGGGTTAACTTCCTGGCTTTTTATAATAAGTCACAATCTCAACGATTACGTGCATGAACATCCACGGTTGTGGACGTCGCGTGAAACACGGCTCGTTAAGTCTTTGTAACTGCACATTAATCATTACATGGGGCCCTTTCATGGTGCAATGCCGTGTCCGTTGGAGGAAACACACTATCTTTGTTCTTTTGTGGATGTTTTGTCGAAGTTTCTTAATGGTATTAATTATCAGAATATAAAGACGAAAATTTACTCCGAGTTAATAATATAAAAGCTACATTGTTTGGCAGTTTCATTTTGTTCTTACATGAAACATCGTGATCAGTTGAACGGCAGCATGTTTTAATAAGATTTCTGTCACTTTTACATCAACTAATGATGCGTACAACTATTTGCATTTATAGCCGATCGGCCATCGTCATATCATTGAAGCAAACGATTTCGAATAAGTTAAACAGTGTTGAGAGAGAGAGAGAGAGAGAGAGAGAGAGAGAGAGTGAGAGAGAGAGAGCGAGAGAGATGGGTAAGATATATGATGACTGGGAGAGATTAGTCTCAGTTGTTCTCCGAAGAGAAGATGATCGTGAAATCGCTCTACAAGACTCAACGAGCGTGAGTAATGCATCGACACCTTATGATCTTTGGATGGACGAACAAATTCCAGACAGTTCTTTTGCCCCATCGGCTGTTAGTTTTAGCTCAAGTCCCGACCATCATAACTTCTTTTCCTCAGATATTGGTTATCATAACATTCGAACAACGGCGAAGTTTTACTATCTTGAATCGAAGAAAGAAAAACACATTCATGGAAAATCGTACAAGACATCATCTGTCTTGGGAAAAGATGAGTTTGTGACGATACGAGGTTGTAAATATAATAATCAACGGTGGAGCGTTAAAGATTTTATGAGCGCTCCTTGTTCGCTTCTCGGGTCGGGAACACTGGGCAATACCTATAAGGTGATGTTGGACAAAACAAAAACTTTCGTGGTGAAGCGATTGAAGTTGAAAGACAAAGAAGAATTAAGGGATGTGGTCTCCCTTCTTGCAGGCCTAAGACATGAGAACGTAGTTACGATGGCGGGCCACTTCTATTACACTGAGAACGACTTGTGTATGATTTTCGACTTCTTCAGACAAAACATGGCAATGATGCTCCATGGTAATAGAAAAAATTCTAGATTTATACATCCTACTAGGGTTTTCAATTCTTCACTGACTTTGCAGGAAAAGAGCGGCTGAACTGGGAAATTCGAAAGAGAATAGCTATAGGGACAGCCAGGGGTATAGCTCATATCCACGAACAAGGAAATGGGAAGCTAGCGCACGGAAACATCAAATCCTCGAATGTTTTCCTTAATGAAAAACAATACGGTTGTGTATCAGATTACTTCTTTCTCGCGTCCTGTAAGAATGGCTGTCATGCCCCTGAAGTAGAAGCTGGTGGCTCACAAGCACTTTCTCAGGCGTCTGATGTGTACAGCTTTGGAGTTCTCTTACTCGAGCTCTTGACTGGAAAGTTGCCCCATCGTGTGAAACTAGGTCATGACACCGTCGGCTTGGTGAGATGGGTTGTTTCGATTGTTCGAAATAAGGGAACGCGTAATGTATTTGATCAGCGAATTTACGGAAATCAGAGCACAGAGGAAGAGATGGAGAAAATGTTGCTCATAGCATTGCATTGTGTGTCTACAAAACCCCAACACAGGCCTAAAATGACTGATATAGTCTGGACGATGGAAAGTTGGGAGGAGACGTCTTAACGGCATTATTGTTGTCAAAATCGGCATAGGCGGGCATCTGGTCGGTGAAACCGATTAATTGACGATTATTAAGCGATAAGGGGGTGTTTGTTTCAGGAGATCCAACATTACGGTGATACGCACATCACGGTGATGTGGGTATCACCGGAATGTGGATTAAGGTGATATGTCATCAGTGTGTTTGTTTTAAGATGATATTTCATTTTGCAGATCAACGTGATATTGAAGTATTCTGTTTGTTTAATCATTGTGATGTGTAGGGTGACGTTGCATAAATGTCGTATTTGACCTTATACATATGACTTAAATAATGTGTTAAATTTTTTTAAGGTGATATTTTATGTGATAATCATTAATAAATTAAAATATACATTTAATTTGTAAGCATTATTTATATTTATACTTTTTTAAATATAAGTTTTAATATTTTTAAATAACTGAAATATTTTTAAGACTTAATTATGTTAATCATGTAATTATATTTATAATGGCATATAACGTAATAATGTTAAAATTGAGGGGTATTCCGTCCATTAAAAAGTTAGATAGATCACCTCATCAACGTGATATTGGATCACCTAGGTTTTTTGGGGTGATCAGAAATATGAAATATCACCCCATTTTCATCACCTAGGTGATCCATCATTCGGTTATGATTCATCACCAAACACAGTGATAAGTGGTAAACGAGAGGATCACGGTGATGTTTTAGAAGATCACCCCAAAACAAACACCCCCTAATAGTTCATAAAGAAAAAGATTTTTTCTTTACAAATAATAAATAAATAAATAGAAGACAAATGTACAATCTGTTGCATTTTTTGGATTGCCATTATTTATTTAGAATATTTGGATGTGATACACATTTAATTCTGATGTTAGCATATTTTATATGTGAAAAAAATGAAAAACAGATATACTGTCTAATTTCCACCTAAAAACTGCAGAGGCTCCACCTAAGCCGTCTAGGCGCTAGATCTGTTAAGAATTGAATTGCAAAGTCGTATAAAGAAAATCTATTTCTCTGTTCTATTTGATTCAAGAAGCTTCTGCTTTTCATCTTATCTTCTGATTATTTACATATCACATTCGAAGGCCTATATGTACATTCAGGAACTTGCATACAAGTCCCTCTGAAACTCAATACTCACACTAAAGCCCTACTATATTTATAAGTGTCAAATAGGTACAACTAAAATATTTCAATACTCCCCCTCAAGTTTGATGTTGATATAAATCAAAAACACCAAACTTGGATAATAGATAATCGAATTGAGATCTCCCCAGAGCCTTCCTTAAGAGGTCAGTTGGCTGCTCGTTTGTAGGGATGTTGTCAGGAATCGAAACCTTACATCATTTCATGCATTCATGAATTCATATATTTGCATAATTAATTTTATAGATATGGGTATAGAGGAATTGATATCTGACTAAATTATTAGTATAAGTAATTGCAATAAACCTTCGAATTACGAGAGGTTTTCGGTACAAAACAAGTCTGAAATAAAAGTTTCGATGTGAAAACTTAAAAAGAGAAAAGTTTCCGTAAGCCTTAGATGGAATCAAGGTTTTCGGCAAGAGGATTTGGTAAAGAAGAAAGTTTTCGACAAAGTTTATGATGATAAAGGAAGCTTATGTAACTAGCAAAAGAGGATGAATATCATTGGTGGAAAAACTATATTAGGGTGGAAAGTTAAGTTCTAAATGGAATGAGACTTTGCATGTTAAAGGATAAATATTAACGTAAGGTTTCTTAACATGAAAGGTAGATAACTTAGCTACTTGTCAAATCACCTTTTTGTAGTATATATCCTTAACATATTATATCCAAACATATTATTAAAGAACCACTCATGAAAATAAGAACACAAAAAAAAAAACGTCAAGGAGGAAAGAAGGAATAACTAAGCAAACTCAAACCATCAAGTTTCAAAATCAGGAGGTGAGAAAACGATATGACCTTTTCGTGACATATTAATATATATGATTATGTGTTGTGGAATTGCTACCGTTGAGACCGTAGTTCAATGGTTTATCAATGTATGCAACTCGTTCTCACTGATTTGAACAATCGCAGCTCAAATCAGATCGAAATGCGCAAGAGAAACACACGCACTCTAACAACAGATTTAACGTGGTTCGGTCTCGACTTCAGGCCTACTTCACGGATCAACCGAGCCTCGCCTTGTATTACTCTGAACACAAATCTTACAGAGCTCACAGCCCTCTACACTTTTCGTGTTTACACCTCTCAGAGATACTCACTCTACAAGACGCTATGATCGCTCAAAAATAGCTAGTCGAACCATTTACACTGATATTTATAATGGCTGTAACATGAAACAAGTGTGTTGCGCGATTTATTTCGTCCGTCGATTCAATCCGATCCAACGCACCACAGCATGACACGTGGCCTTGCTCTTCTGCGTGATCAAGTATAAAACGCGTGACACTTCTATAAGTGATTTCACGCGTTCAACTAAGGCCGTCCGATTGAGATCTGACGATCATCGTTCATCATCCGCACCATCACTTATCATTCAATCTGGGCCGTCGATGAATTCGCGCGCTATCTATCGATTCTCATTTAAACGCCAGCTTTAAATCTCGGACTTCCGATCGCGCGCCAAGATGATCCGACGGCTGCTGTAGCTCGACCTCTTATCAGCTTATTCCTTCAGCTAAACTCCATCAGTTCGACCTAGCTTTACTCCGGCGACTTTTCCGGCGACTCCGGCGAGGTGATGGCTCGCCTATCTCGACATTATGTAAGCTTAATGGTTACAATGAAGTGTATGTTAATACATAGAAGAGGTTTACGTAACCTTAAGCATATTAGGGTTTTAGATTGTTGAAAGGATTACATACATGCTTAGCTGGATAACTTCATGTTTAGCTGAATGAATTTTGATATTAAGACACGTTGGGGTCTGGAAAAGTTCGAATCTTTTGAAGAAATTATGCTTAGACAGATTTAAATTAAAAGCTATACTGAAAATCGGCCAAGTGCCTATCCCAGAAAACAGCACCCGGAGTTCAGAATCGGGCGCAATTTCAAGGTCGATGGACTTCAAATCGGGCTGACCCTAAAACACGAAAGTTCTAGATAATCAAGTTAGCTATTCATAGGAATTTAAATCAGGGTTGTCCGAGTTGTAAATTGAAAGTCATGCTTAAAATCGTGCAGGCTGCCAGTTTCGGCCGATTCCACTCGGACAGCAACCCTAAGTCAGAATCGGGCGAATTTTCGAGGTCATTGGACTTCGAATCGGGCCGACCTTAAAACATAAAAGTTATAGATAATTAAATTGGCTTTTAGTAGAAATTTGAATCAGGGTCTTCCAATTTGTAAATCAAAAGTTATGCTTATCGTGCAAGCTGCCAGTTTCGGCTGATTCCACTCGGACAACGACCCTAAGTCAGAATCGGGCGAATTTTTGAGGTCATTAGACTTCGAATCGGGCCGACCTTAAAACATAAATGTTATAGATAATTAAATTGGATTTCTATAGGAATTTGAATCAGGATAGTCCGATTTGTAAATCGAAAGTTATGGTCCAAATCGTGTAGACTGCCAGTTTCGGCCGATTCGACTCGGACAGCAACCCTGAGTCAGAATCGGGCAACTTTTCGAGGTCAATGGACATCGAATCAGGACTAACTTAAAAAAATTTTAGATAATAAAGTTGGATTTGCATAGAAATTTGAATCAGGGTCGTCCGATTTGTCAATCGAAAGTTATGGTCAAAATCGTGCAGGTTGCCAGTTTCGGCCGATTCCAGTCGAACAACAACCCTAAGTCAGTTTCGGGTGAAATTTCAAGGTCTATGGACTTCGAATTCGACCAAACTTAAAGAATAAAAGTTATAAGTAATTAAACTGGCTATTCACAGGAACTTGAATCAAGGAGATTGGAACTCTAAATCAAAAGTTATGCTTAAAATGGTGCAGGTTGTCGTATCGAACAACATCTCATGAGACTTATTCATGCACAATAAAAAGAAGAATAAGGGTTATGGATAGAGACCTATTCATGCACAATAAAGCATGCATATCACGCACGCATGTCATTATAGGATTTCGTATTTACGGATAAAATAATTATATAGGTCAGGAGTCGGATAAAGGCAAGGAAAAGGTCGAGTGAAGGACAGAGAGTTACAAAGCTTGTGAGTATGATATGCAACATGTATTTATGTGCTTACATGCTTTTAATTGATGATTTCGTGATATACGTGCTATATGAACTGATTTGATTATATGCCACAACGTGCTGTTATCTGTTAAATGTTACTTGTTAGAGATTTATAATATACGTGATATAAAGATAGGCGCATAGCATTGCATATACGTAATAATGAAAGGAGAAACCGTTATGACTGCTACGACAACGGATGCTACGACATACTTTCCTTCAAATTGGGGGGATGACAGTTACTTCCCTTCAAATTGGGGGATGACAGAGTCCTGTACAGGCACATACAGATATCTACAGTATTGACAGAGTCTCATGCATGGGCGCCGACAGGGCTTACAGTATACGAGTCTAGCTAGTCTATAATTGGAGTATCAAAATAAAATGGACATATAGAAATGCATTGATCTAAGGATCATATGAATGATGGTTATGTGAACGATGACTACATGATTAAAATGGTTTCGTGATGAAACGTGTGGCTGAATGGTTATGGCACGTACGAGAATCGATTCATTTCACGTTATTGTTTTTATTTGTTATTGATTAACATGTTACTATCATACTCTGAATAGTTGTCTTCACAGTGGTGTAGATACATAGCAGGCTCACTGAAGCGCATCATTAGCTGAAGCATGGATTCAAGGTTGGCCGGCTACGCGCTCCACCTGTTTCCCTCTGTTCATCGTTAGCATATAATCTAGAAATATTATAGGCTATAACATTTTGTGACTCGTGTGATATGGACTTATATGTACATTATTGTGAAAGGAATTAGACCAGATGTACGCCGTTTTTGTAAAGAAAGTAGTTATGGAAATCGCAAAAAAATTTTATGCGAATATTTTATCGATACGTAAAAAGGCTTAGGAAACGGGGCGCTACAGATGTCGTGTGTAGTGATCATCTTCTCTTGGATCTTTTGATCCCAACATCGTTCAAGATATTCAGTAGCCATATGATCTCTGATGTAACCATGGCAAGAGCTCTATATTCTGCTTCTGCGGAGCTCTTGGACACGGTTCTCTGCTTCTTTGTTTTCCAAGACACCAGTGAATCACCAGTGAATATGGCATAACCTGTTAAAGATTTTCTCGATAAAGGGCATGATGTCCAATCCGCATCACAAAAGGCTTTCACCTCAAAATCACTGTTAGATCTCATCAATAATCCAATACCAGGTCTGCCTTTCAAATATCTAAGCAACTTAAACATAGTCTCAACATGAGATTTTCTAGAAAAATGCATAAACTGCCAAAATCTGTACTGCATAACTAATATCAGGTCTTGTGAGGCATAAACAAATAAGCTTACCGACAGTTCTCCGATAGAATAGAACATCAGTGGCCAATGGATCTTCTGCCTCACCTCCTTCTAACATCCCATGCTGACCATTCATCAGTCGAGGTTTCTGCCACCTGATTGGACCATCTACTAACTTCAGATTCTGCTCAATTGGCACCCCCAATGGTTTTGATCCAAGCATACCTGTTTCTGCCAATAACTCAAGCACATATTTTCTTTTGGTTAAGATATATTCCATCATTTGATCTAGCTACTTCAATGCCTAGAAAGAACTTTAGCTCCCAAGTCTTTCATATAAAAGGCATTATTTAGGAAGGACTTTGTAGCTTTGATCAGTAGCTCATCATTTCCTGTAATCAAAATATCATCTACATATACAAGAATAATAATAATACTACTCCCCCTGGTTTTAATAAACAGAGAGTAATCATTTTTAGACTGTTGAAAACCATTTTCACTCATAATGTGAGTAAACTTATTATTCCACTGTCTAGATGCCTGCTTTAGGCCATAAAGTGGTTTCTCAAGCTTGCAAACTTTATTACCCGTAGCTTCTTTATTTGTTCTCATTCCTGGAGGAATGATCATGTACACTTCTTCATGTAAATCCCCCTGCAAAAAGGCATTAGTGACATCCATCTGCCAAATTGGTCATTTAAATTTAGATGCCAAAGATATAACAACTCGAATGGTCACATGTTTAACTATAGGGGAAAAGGTTTCTGTGAAGTCTACTTCCTCTACTTGGGTAAAACCCTTGGCAACTAATCTTACCTTGTACCTGTCTACAGTTCCATCTGCCTTAACTTTGATGGTGTAAACCCATTTACACCCAACAGCCTTCTTCCCAGCTGGCAGATTTACTATCTTCCAAGTACCATTCTTTCTTAATGCTGCTATTTCATTCTCCATGGCTTATGCCCATTTCTTTGACCTGACTGCTACATCAAAGCTGTGAGGTATGGTCTCACTGTCCAAGGCTGCAAGGTAGGACTTATAGGAGGGGCTGATTCTATCATATTGGACAAACTTAGACAAAGGATATTCAGTAGAATATGCAGTATTTGACTTATTAATAAACGAGGTAACATAATCCTTTGCCCAGTATGGCCTCTTACTTACTCTACCTGACTTAAGCCCGGCTCATGAGCAGTAAGATCTGATTCCCTCAAATCTGGTTCTCGAGTTGGATCTGATTCCAGAACATCAGTCCCTGCAAATGAGTTACCTACACCTTCATTATGATCAACAACTTCACGCTGAACTTCATGCTGTTCTGAATTGCTCTCAATTCCTGTTCTGTAAGGTGCTATGAACTCATAATAAAAGTTAGTATTATCATGTATGGGCATATCATTGACAACTGCATTTTTTGTACTTGAGGCTGCAAATTGGAAAATATTCTCATAAAAAATAACATCTCTTTTTTAGCCAGGTCTGAGTCCTAACCCAACGGCTTAAGATACATGAAATGTTTTTGACTTAAGATCTAACAACTTATATGCCTTCTTCGTTGTAACGTACCCCATTAATATGCATGCCTTTGACCTTTCCTTGAACTTATCATCCTTAGTCAAATTTTTTGAAAAACAGAGGCATCCAAACACCTTGAGGTGTTTGTAACCTGGCTCTCTGTTATATAATATGCTATAAGGAGTCTTACCCTTTAGCAATGGAGTAGGAGTCCTGTTAATTAAGTAAACAGCAGTTGAGACACATTCCCCCAATACCTTATTGGTACATTGGATTGAAACTTTAATGCCCTAGCTACATCCATGATATGCCGATGTTTCCTTTCAACTACCCCATTTTGTTGGGGTGTGTAAGGACAAGAACTTTGATGCATTATTCCATGTGAATCAAATAAATCTTTACATTCACTACTAAAAAATTCCAATGCATTATCAGTCCTAACCCTTTTAATTTTGACAGAAAATTGAGTATGCACATATAAAATAAACTTCTCAACAATGCAATAAACTTCTGACTTGGCTTTCATTAAGAAAGCCCATGTGGATCTCGAAAAATCATCAACAACAGTTAAGAAATATTTCTCATTATTATAAGTGAGCTCCCTATAAGGGCCCTATACATCAAGATGCACAAGTTCAAAGATAGACTCAGATACAGTTGTCCTAGCTTGAAAAACAGATCTACTATGTTAAGCTAAAGGACAAATAGGACAGTATTTATGTCCTTCTGAAATCTTCAGCCCCAAACTTGGCAGTAAATCAAACCTACCAAAAGACATATGTCCTAATCTCTTATGCCATGGACTTATTCTATCTGTCCCAGCTTGATTTGAAGAAAACTGGTCACTTATTGCATCACTATTATTGCTTTTCTGTCTAAGGTCACTAAGCTCCTGATCATGATTGTTACTAACATATTGCAAGTAATAAAGTACATTCTTTAATCTACCAATTCCACTTATCTTGCCAGTCCATAGCTCCTGGATCAGACAAATATAAGGATACAAAGTGATAAACATGTTATTATCATGAGCTAATCTAGACACAGAGAGCAGATTATGCTTAAATGCTGGAACAAATAACACTCTTGACAAATTCAGGTCCAATCCTAAGGTAACTATTCCAAAACATGATGCAGCTACTAATTTTCCATCTGGAAGTCTAACGGAAGCATTTGATAAAGGATTTATCACACGTTCAGCATACAAATCAGAACTACATATCATGTGCTGATTAGCTCCTGTATCTATAATCCAATCTTGACTCATAACATTGATTGGTAATACAGATTGAAAATTACCTCGATGCTCACCTATATTTGCTGCAGCAGTTATGCCTTGTGTCTGCTCAGAATTAGTAGCTAATCCTCCAAGCATACTCATCAGTTGTTGGAACTGCTGAGGAGTGATTTGTGGCTGAACCATAGGAATTCCACCAGCCAAACTTTGTGCAGGAACAAGATTCTGTCCAGCAGTTCCATTCTGAGGGATCTGAAAGTGCTGAGTATCTACAGAATTTGAACTTGCCCTTGTGACTGACCCCGTTCCTTGTGGAATAAACCTTCCCATTCCTTGATTGAAGTTGAATCTTCCTCCACCTCTGCTTCTTCCTTTTCTTCCACCTCTGCTCCAAGTAGGTGGATAACCATGAATTTTGAAGCAATTATCCTTCGTGTGTCCATTAATGTTGCAGACATCACAAAACATAGTACTCTTATCCTGTGGAGGCTTACTAGAGGAAACATTAGTCATCAAGGCAATTGAGGAATCAGAACCTGGAGCATGGACATTAATGCTCCTTTGTCCTTCGTCATTAGAGACCATAGCATATACTTGCCCATGAGTTGGCAATGGAGACATCATTAAAATCTGAGATCTAATTGTGCCATAGCAATCATTAAGCCCCATTAAAAATTGCATTATCTTAAGTTGACCACAATGATCAGTATATTCCTTGGACACATTAAGCGCCGGGAATGGAATTAAACTATCATACTCATCCCAAAGAACTCTCAGCTTCGAATAGTATTCAGTAACCGTATTAGCACCTTGACTAATTGTTGTAATCTGCCTATATAGAGAGAAAAGTCTAGCACCGTTTATTTTATCAAATCTTTCCTTTAAATCTGCCCAAACTAAGTAAGCTGAATAGCAGTAGATTACTCCATTAACTAATTCTCTAGAGAGCGACCTATGGATCCAAGATCTTACCAAGGCATTGCACCGATTCCATTGCTGTAGCAATACCTGATTGCCTTCTGGTGGTGCGCATGATCCGTCGATGAATCCGATTTTGTTCTTTGCTTGTAGCGCCAAGATCATCTCCCTGCTCCATACTTTGTAGTTATCGGATCCGTGTAGTATATCGGTGACAAGATCAAGCGTCGGAGTATGGGATGGATGCAAGTAGAGTGGATCTTGGAAATCAATGATCGTTGATGAAGAGTCGCATCCTGAAATTCGGGATTTCATTATTGACTGGCGGATTAGGGTTCTCGTCCTCAGGTACTTCTTCATTTGTAGCCATCGTAGATCAATTGAGTTGCAGGATTGTTTCAACACCGCTCTGATACCATCTATACTCTTTTATTAATTGTAATTGTCAGGCACTTAAAAACTGCTTTTTTATTCTAATTTAGTGTATCAATTACACCAAAATTCCTAGCCAATTTGACAGTTATTTAATAGAGAATAAGACCCTATCGAAAAAAACTACCCCACTACCTCTGTAGCGAATTTTGATTATTTTATTTGACGTGTGAAAAAAAAATGTTCTACATTTTTTAAAAAATAACTGTGCACAGGTGTAGACTGTGCCGCCGAACTATCAAGAAAATCTATTTCTCTGTTCTATTTGATTCAAGAAGCTTCAGCTTTTCATCTCATCTTCTGATTATTTACATATCACATTCGAAGGCCTATATATACATTGAGGAACTTGCATACAAGTCCCTCTGAAACTCAATACTCACACTAAAGCCCTACTATATTTATAAGTGTCAAATAGGTACAACTAAAATATTTCAATAAGATCCCCTCGTACGTCCAACTAGCGCCTAGCGAATTTAATAACAATGCATAATGAAATCTTACAACGTTGTATTAAAATGACTGTTGACGATTAATTAATTGTGCTGATATTCTAGTTTGCAGAAATGAGAAAGGAAGAGTAATGTCAAAGTCCTTTAAGCCATTCACTGAAAGGTATTCATAGCTTCCTTGAAAGGTATTTGTTCCTAGCTAAACTTGATTGATAGGTGGTATGCATCATTAAACTACACCTCTTTAATTAGTGCATTCAAGCATGTTCTGTTCCTTTGTTCTTTTTGTCTAGACCAGGACAGGTGAAGATTATTCTTGAATCATTACATTGTAAGATTATTAAATCACGTGACCCCTACTCCTTTTTGATCTCGAACAAGTTGTCATAGTTCATACACCATCCCAATCTGCATCGTTCTTTCCGATGGGATTTTGAGCATAGAAACCGTGCCAACGCTGTTTTTCTGGAGAAATCTGTATAAATAATCTACAGCAAACCATGCTAGAAAACCCTTATCACGGTTTTCTTTGAGAATAGTCCGCCCCACTATAAATGCAACTCTATCTTGGGCAATTTGGAAAGTTGGCCACTCATGTTCACCACTGATCTCACGGATTTTATTCAGGATTATTGAAGCGACAAGATAATCAGCACCCATGTCATGATCTTCCATGAAACCAAACTGAACTAGACACTTATAAACACCATTATTACCTTCGCCTAGTTCTCTGACGACGAATCTTTCTTCGGGTGTAACGCGCTTGATATGTAGAGTTTTAATGGTTACAATGACCATAATTTGCTGTATGGAGTTTGTGTTCTCTATGTAGTGTCTGACGATAGGGGGAATCCCATAGGCTAAATCTGTGAAGAAGAAGCAAATACCCGGCGTTCGATGAATTTCGGGGCTCGACAATGCTTGGTTGAGTTCGCTTACGTTTGTCTTGTGCTCTTCTTCATATGCTGTTTTCCTACACCTCCCATATGTCCACGAGAGCATAATCGTTAAGAAAAGTGCAGAAATAGCGAAGGGTACCCATCCTCCTTGTGGCACTTTTTTCATTAAAGATGTCATGAAAATGATCTCCATTGCGATATATGGTACGGAAAATGCTAAGACTAGAATAATGTGTGTCTCCCATATGACAAGCATCACAAGAGTCGTCAAAAGTGTTGTTATGATCATGACCCATATGACCACCACACCTGCAAAAAATTTTCAGAACATGTTCATATTATATTAGTATCACATGTTTGGTTTGGATCATAACACTAGTGAAAATGATTTCATTACCATATGCATTGGTTAGTGCAACGCCGCCTTTGAATCCAACGACGAGACCAAGTGTGAGAACCATTAGAATGCAATTTACTTCAGGAGAATATATTTGTCCCTCGTGGTTCGAGGATGTATGAACTATGCTTACTCGTGGGAAGCAACCCAAAGCGAGTGACTGCTTAACGATGGAAAAACATGCTGAGATCATCGATTGGCTCGCGACAACTGCGGCTAATGTTGAAATAACAAACATGGGCCAATATACGGGTTTTGGGATGGAGCTGTAATAAGCGTTTGAAATGTCTTTAGGGTTCTTCACTAAGTATGATGTCTCGCCTGCGTACGACAGTATTAGTGAAGGATAAACCACCATTGAGAAACCCCACTGCCAAAAAGATTATTGTTAATGCTATTAAATGGATCGATTGGTCGATATATTCGACAAGAAACAGAAACTAGAGGATTTAATCTAAAACCTGGATAGCCCTTTTGTTGAAATGCCCTAAATCAGCAAACATGGCCTCAGCTCCTGCATTAGATGAGATATAAGTTGTAAAGAGAAATTCTTTTTTACTGTTTAAGGTTGTTGTAAGAGATGATTTACCTGTGATGCTCAAGAAAACAGCTCCAAGCAAACTCCACGCAGTTTGGCCATTTTTCATGCAGAAGTTAACTATATAGTGAGGTGATACGGCTTTGAGGATCGAAGGTTCGTACTTTATTATATTGTAGACGCCAATCAGCACGTTGGTAAAGAACCATAGCAACATTATAGGAGAGAACAAGGATCCTACTTTGCCCGTTCCACGATGTTGAAAGGCGAAAAGAACCAGAAGAAGTAAAACTGACATCCACACGACGTGTTCTTGAAGATACATATACACGAGATTGTTATTTATGTTAGAAAACCCTATAAGCAAATGTTCAAAGTCTTGCAGTATTCACTTACCCTGAGTGATTTTTGGGGAGAGAGATTGAATTCCTTGAAGGGCCGAAAGAACTGCATGATCCCCGTTTATTAGTTAATGATTTGTTCTTTACCACACACACACGCACACATACACACACGAACACACACACAAACTTTGTATTGAATAAGCAGAAAAATAAGATTGAAGTTACCACAAGTTGCAGGTGTGAGTGCTCCATCTCCAATAACCATGCAAGTCCCCATCAAAACAGTAAATGTCAGACAGTTCTGAATAGAAGTATGACTCTCAATGAACCTCTTTATTTCTATGCTCAGACAACTCATTTTTCTCGATGATTCACTATCATTCACCATGTCCAAATCTGATTCCAACATCCTTGCGTTCTGAATCCTGAACTGGCTTCGAAGGTTTACGTGCCTACATATGTAAGAATACAAAGCAAATGTCCCGCCTTCGCCGTGATCATTTGCATGAAGCACAATGAATACATATTTGATCAAGACTAAGAGCGTTAGCGTCCAAATGATAAGGCTTAGCGTTCCCATGAGGTCTTCTTCTGTGAGGTCTGTCGAGTTGGTCGAAGAGAATACGTTCACTGGCGAAGTTGCCAAGTCTCCGTACACCACTCCAAGAGATTGGTAAGCCAACACAAGTGTTTGCATGGTAGTGTATTCCTATACGCGTGTTTCTTTGCCAAATTAGTAATTCAACACATACCAAATCGGTAAGGCAAATGTTGATAATCTCAAGCACACGAAAACTAATGAAATAAATAACACCTTTTCTCTATTTTGGGGAAGTTGATAACTCGTAGTGATGCTCAAGGTTCTATCCACCGACTTATTTAGAGCTTCAACATCCTCTATTGTCCTATTATTGCCTTCCATGATCCTCTAGATATTATCTTTGGTTACTACGACAAACATAGCAGCACAGCGCATGTGTGTGTGCTATATGTACACATTTTGGCTCGTGAGTATGTTGATCATCGAAATAAAGATAAAATAAATATTTCTACTTTTAGAACAGAGATTAATTAGACAGTTGGGTAAGAGGAGAGCCAATGCGATTAGGTCACGTATATATATTGACATCCGAAATATTGTGAAATATATTTCAATTATAAGTTAAAGACAAATTCAATTATACATGAATACTCACTTTATTAATACTTCCATTTAGTAGAATACAAATAATGATTTCTTGTACCCTAATTCATGTGAACTCAAGCATCGCCACTCTTTCGCTTTGGACCCTCATTCATGTGACCACCTGAACTGCAAAAAGATCACAAACAGATACAGAATCTACGACATTACCTAATTTATGTTTGTTATTATAATCACTGCAAAGCCGGCTTTTGGGTAGCGCTAAGTGAAGCAAGGGCTTGAAATTTTGAAGGCCCCCAAAATTAGAAATGCAAAAACGCCCGAAATTTATATTAACTATATCCACTACTTTAAGTTTCAGTCATGGTTCTGAAACCGGGTTTTTGAACCGGACCGGAAATTTTAGTGGTTTAAGGTTTAGTGGTTTAACCGGTATAAAACATCAATCAAACCAGAGTCAAACCGGTATCTTTAAATATAATTAATATATATTTAATGATTGATCAACTAATAACATAGATTATGTACATGTAAATTTATAACCTTTTTTAACATATTACAATATTATAAAATTAAGGGTCAAAATTAATTGAAGTAAATTGTGTTGGTGGTTAAAATTATTAAACCATGGGTGGACAAAAATTAAATCTTTAACATTTGGGGTCAAAACGAAATAAGAAGAAAATATGTGGTTTGTGGGTTAATTATAAAACAAAAATAATAGGAGGTATTAGAGAATCAAACCCAGCCCGCTAGGTGAATAAGCCCAATACCTTACCATTTGACCACAATAAAACTTGTGGAATTCTCGTCATTTTCATCATTATATTCGTTTATCATTACTTTTTTTTAAATTAAGTCCAAACCGGACCGGAATCGGACCGGATTTCTGGCCGGTCCGGCCAGAAATCCGGTCCGATTCCGGTCCGGTTTTCAAAACCTTGGTTTCAGTTACTTTTCATTGCTTATAGTGATTATAACGACAAAAATAAGCAATAATGAAAATCCGAGATCAATAAAATATTTATTAGAAATGAACGTAGAGTAATAAGACCAAGATCAATTTTTTATCTAAGAACTTTTAAACTTGAAATGTATTAATAAATAACAGTGCTTAGATATTAATAGACATGACTTATTTTAAGAACTAAAATGTTTAAAGAATATTATTCTTGCAAATATAAACACTCTAGTTGAAATTAATTATATTGAAAGGGCACTTTTTCCTTATGTGTAAATTACATATAAAGGTCCCTATTTTCCGTACTAGTAAATTGCATATTAGGATTTTGTTGATAACTCGTGTGATTGTACTTCCGCATAAGTTTTCTTGTCAAATTATTATAAAAACTTGTTTGAGATAGTTTTGCAAAATAATTCCCCTAAGCCAAAAAAAATAGTTCATTTGTTTAAAGTTTTTAACTTCGACTTGGCTGTGTTTGGATAAAGGAAATGAACGAGCGAAGAAAACCTAAGAGAAAATTATTATCACTAGTTTTCCTTTTACTTTTACTTTTCCTTTCCTCACCATTTGGTGAGGAAATTAATTTGTCACAGTTTTAGCTTTAAAATAGGTTTGAGTTTTATTTTCTTCATATTTCTTAGTCAACCAAACTAAAAAAAAAATAGTTTTTCTTTTCATTTCCTCACCAAATTCAATATGCCAAACAGAAACACACACTAAATCCAAGTTCGTGTAGATGAGAATGATTGCGCTAAGTTGACACAAAAAAATTGTCAACATACAATATTTAATTTTATTTTCGTAAAAAATGCCTCGTTTTAGAAATTGCCTTAGGCCTCGTATTACGACGATGAGCCGGCCCTGAATCATTGCCTTTTTTAAGCTATTAGATAGAATTTACCAATAATAGCCCCATCACTATTGTTCACTATTGTAGGGGCTCAATTTATTTGGAAAACTGCAATAAATACTTACACAAGTAGATTCGCTGGTCTCTATCATAATTAAATAGTACATTTATGAATAGTGGAAAATGGAACTCCAAGAAGTTACTCATTACGTTTACCATATGATTGATTGGTTGAAAGTTCATTAATCCTTTGAAATTGGTGTTCATAAATAGTTATTTTCATTACATCTTGTTCAATACTGCGACCATAAATCTCCGCTGTGACGTTGTTAAATGCTATTATCGTTGTCGATTCATTGTACGAATGAGATTTATTAGAGAAACTCGATTTTAAGATAAAACAGTAAATACATCGAAAGATAGATGATCACCGCATCTTACTCTTATTGAAGTGTGCATGGCCTCCTTGTTCCACAGCATGTTTTTCCTTATTTTCTAACATATTATTTTCAAAGACTGATGTAACGTAATTGATGAGGAACACTATATGTAATATCAATGTTCGTAGTTCCTCGGATCATCTTTGAAATCCTTGCGGGCCTTCGTCCTGCAATGATGTCTATCTACATTGATTAATTGTGTCGTAGCAATCTTGATATTCTTTGGTTGGTCGGAATTTTGTGATACAAATCAATTAAATCAGTAAATTTATTTCATTTCATCACCATATATATAGTGAAGCAATCATAATTATACCATACGATCTATAAATACTTTTAAGCTAAGATCCTATACAGTTGTAAGGAAACACATTTGGAAGAAGTTATTTCTGTTTAATCCACGTGATTAATTATTTTGTAGATTTGTATGGTGAATATAAATGTAACGACAGATGGATTGTCTTGTCTCATTGTACTCCACTAATTCTCATGTGGCTCCACACTGCTCTGAACATGTTCGGACAAAAAAAATTAGTGATCATATTATTTCAGTTAATTATCAAAAAAATATAAAGTTTACACCTAAAAGAATCTGTTGTTTGAGCCTTGAGTTGAGGTAGCGGTAGCGCAACAGAAAGAGAGGGTGTAATGTCAAAACTTACGACTAAACGTCAATAGCTGGCGGTGAGAGTGCAATTCTAAACTTTAAAAGATACAGCGTTTGCTCTCTATTAAGGACAATTGTTGCTCCCCAATACCAAATCTTCTAAGATAGTTATGAACATTTCGTTTGTAAAAGAAAAGTCTAAATTTATAGAAACCGAAACACTCTTTCATAAAATTACAATATTGATCGAAAGCAAACAAATACTTGAAACCATAATTCTACCTAACCGTATCGGGAAAAGTTAAGCCGCGTTAGAATCAATCCGCGAGTTTAGAGAGGGGTTAATCGTTAAAGATCACGAAGTAAAATAATTGATTCTAATTAACAATAATTTCTGTGATTGAATTAGCCAAATTTAACATCGATCGTAATTGGTACAACAAATAAAATCGATACAAGACTGATAAGGACAGATCAGTCTGCAGAATGAAGGACTGGACAGAAGAAATGAAGATTTATGGATGTGGGACCAAGCAGTGGCGGAGGTAGAAATGTAAATTAGTGGGATCCAGCCTAATTGGACCCCAGACCAAATATTTTTCAGTATTTTCACTGGGGTCCCTTTAGTATAATTTTCTTTAATTCTAATCCATACAATTAAACACTTAGGTTTCAGGCCCCTCATAAGTTTCATTTAGGTTTCAGGCCCCTGTCAGAAAATTCATAGTTTTAAGGGCCCGATTTCTGGTGAACCACTTCATTGTTCTGCAGTACCACTTCACTGTTTTTCAGTACCACTTCATTGTTCTGAAATAACATAAAACGATCATCCGATACCAGTTCATATACACTTTATAATACTTGTGTAAATTTAGGTCCTTATCTCTAAATTTTATAAAAATTGGGTCCTTAAACTATGAATTTTCTGACAGGGGCCTGAAACCTATTTTAAACTTTAAATGGGGCCTGAAACTTAATTACTACTAATATCTTATCATGACCCATTTGCCTCTCCGTTCATATACTTTTATTGGGAATTTCATCGGAGGAATTCTTGCCATAACATTACCTTCCTCTTCCAAATGAGCCCTGTCCTCAAGGCTAAAGTGAGCGAACTTGCATTGTATATCCTCAATTTTCATCCATGTCGCATCGTCCTTTTCGCGACCTTCCCATTTGACCAAAACTTGATCCTCCTAGCCATGCGTTGTCATGATGGTTCATTTTTGTAGCACCTGCTCGGGCTGTATCGGCACGTCTGCGTCTTCTTCTAAGGTCGGCGGAAGTTGTGCCTCGAGAGGATGATTTTTCCGACAACCCTCTTTAATTGCGAGACGTGAAACACAGGATGAATGTGGCTCGAAGTAGGGAGCTGTAAATGGTAGGCCACTGCTCTGATTCTTTCGATCACCTTGAATGGTCCACAAAACCGAGCTGCCAATTTCTGATTGAGCCGTGAAGTTACTGTATTCTGGCGATACGTAGCTTCAAAAAAACTACATCACCTTCGCTAAACTGGACGTCACGGCGATGTTTGTTCGATGCCTTTATCATGTGTTGTTGGGACCGAATCAGATTGTGATTGAGTTGGCGAAGAACCTCATCCCGATCACCCAACACTTCAGAAACTGCTGCCACGCTACATTCCCGAGGTAAAAATTGTACCAAGCTCGGAGGGTCCCGACCGTAGACTACTCAGAAAGGTGTTGTCCCAGCGGATATGTGGAAGGCAGTGTTATACCAGTATTCTGCCCAATCCAACCATCGGGCTAACGTCCGTGGTTTTCCTCCCACAAATTACCGTAAATATGTCTCCAATATTCGATTCAACACTTCGAATTGCCCGTCCGTTTGTGGGTGATAGGCACTACTCATTTTTAATTTTTTCCTCTGTTTACGGAATAATTCTTGCCAAAAATTGCTTAGGAAAATAGAATCTTGGTCACTTACAATACTACGGGGGATTCCATGTAGGTGAACCACCTGATGCACGAACTGCTCCACAACTCTCCGCGTGGTATACGGATGTTTCAATGGGATAAAATGACCATACTTTGAGAGGCGATCGACCACCATGATGTTGTCATACCCTTGGGATTTTGGAGCCCATTTATAAAATACATATCAATATCTTCCCAAACTTGTTGCGGAATTAGTCTGAAGCAGGCCTGCTGGGGACATGGCCTCATATTTCGTCTTTTGGCATACTAAACACGCAGCAACATACTCTTGAACTCGTTTTTATCATACCTCGCCAGAACAGTTGGAGGCCAACTGACGGTACGTACGGAAGGCACCCGAGTGACCCCTAACGGGGTTGCATGATACTCGTCCAGTAGTCGGGGAATCCAAGCTGAATTTGCTTGTATCACTAAGCGACCCGGTAAAATAACCAACCCCCGATTAGAGCATTTGGTGGTCGTCAATTAGGGTCCCCTTGTAATGCTTCAGCGTTAGGGCCTAGGGTTATATCCTGGCGTACCTCCGTCACTAGGGTGTCTTGATCCAACCATTGTGATATATATTTATCGCGTTAATCTGCATCTCGTCATGTCGTCTGGATAAGGCGTCGGCAGCATTATTTGTGTTGCCAAGTTTGTATTCCACATCGAAGGAATAACCTAAGAGCTTAGCTTCGCACATCTGTTAGCCCGGGTTGCCACCTTTTGGTGTAAGGAGCGCAAGCTTCGATGATCAATTCGGACGTGAAAGTGTTGCCCGAGCAAATACGGCCTCCAGTGTTGAATGGCCAAGACTAGCGCCATTAGCTCTTTCTCGTAGGTGGGCTTCGTCCTTAAGCGATCCGAAAGTCCTTCGCTGAAGTAGGCAATGGGCTATTTTCCTTGCATCAGAACCGCCCCAAGCCCCGTGCCCGACGTGTCACACTCGATGATAAAGGGTTTAGAAAAATCTGGCATTGCTAGGACTGGGGCTGTCACGAGTGCTTGCTGTAATTTTACGAATGCCTCTTCCGTCGCGTTATCCCATACAAATTTTCCAATCATGTCTTTCTTTAACAATGTCGTCAATGGTTGTGCGATTTTTTCGTAATTTTTAAATGAATCTACGGTAATAACCGGTCAGCCCTAAGAATCCTCGGACTCCTTTCACAGATTTCGGTCGTGGCCACCGTAAAACTGCTGTGACTTTTTCCGGGTCCATTGCAACTCCGCCGGAGAATGTTATATGCCCCAGATACTCGATCTTCCTCTTCCCGAACTGACATTTCTTTTGATTTACGTGGAATTGATGGTTTGTCAGAATCTCCATAACTCGAGATAACTGCTGCATATGGAGCTACCACGTGGCGCTATATATTAGGATATCACCAAAGAACACGAGCACGCCCTTGCGTAGATAGTGGTGAAAGATGTAGTTCATGGTAGCTTGAAAGATGGCCGGTGCATTTGTAAGCCCGAATGGCATAACTAAAAATTCGTAGTGCCCATCATGTGTTCGAAAGGCTGTCTTTGGGATGTCGGCCGGCGTGACGCGAATTTGGTGGCAACCGGAACGCAGATCCAACTTTGTGAAATATTAGACTCCGCCGAGTTCATCCAGAAGTTCTTGAATGAGGGGAATTGGATACTTATCAAGGATGATGACGCGATTTAGCTCGCGGTAGCCTACACAAAATCTCCAGCTTCCATCTTTCTTCCGAACTAATATGATGGGACTGGAGAACGGACTGACACTTGGCCGAATTCTGCTGCTAACATTTTTTTAACCAAATCGTTTGATCTCATCCTTTTGGATATGGCCGTATCGGTAGGGACGTACTGCCACTGTTTTGCTGCCGGGAATTAACTCGATTAGGTGGTCTGTGGTTCCGGCTGGGGGTAAGGTCTCCGATTCGTTGAATATATCTGGAAATCGTCCGAGAATGGTCCCTAAATCCTGTCGATGTGCCGCCGATAGTTCGTCTGGAACAACACATGGTTTTTTCTCAATTTGATTCAGCCATAAAGCAACCCCGATTTCGTCTTTGTTTAGTTTATTCAACGCCTTTAAACTTATTGGTGCTCGGGTTAGCATAGTATCCCCTCGGATAAGGTGTTGCAGCCCGTCCCATTCAAATCTCATTTCGGATGTTGCCCAATTGATCTTTACTTCCCCTAATTTTCTCAACAAGTCTACACCCAGTATGATGTCTACGCCTCCTAATTCAAACACAAAGAAGTTGGTCGTGATAGAGCATGTTCCCAGTTGTAGAGTGACCGACTGACATTCCCCTTCCGTGGCAGTTTGTCGTCCGGATCCCAGTCGAACTGTAAATCTATGATCAAGGGTACGCGGAAGTGACAATTAGTCGGCTAATAGTACGGAAATGAAGTTGAGGCTAGCACCGCTGTCAATCATCACCACCACCCCCTCTCCTATGACGTGACCGCGTAGCTTAAGCGTCTGGGGTCCCGATATGCCCCCAAGTGCATATAAGGGTAAATCAAGCATGGTAAGATTGTCGCCCGAGTTCTCTGACAGTGGGATATCGGCTTCGTAGATAGGTTCAATCTCCTCTAAACTCTCGATCTCATCGTCTATCGGTTAATCATCTAGCCCCGTCCCATTCAAATCTCATTTCGGATGTTGCCCAATTGATCTTTACTTCCCCTAATTTTCTCAACCAGTCTACACCCAGTATGATGTCTACGCCTCCTAATTCAAACACAAAGAAGTTGGTCGTGATAGAGCATGTTCCCAGTTGTAGAGTGACCGACTGACATTCCCCTTCCGTGGCAGTTTGTCGTCCGGATCCCAGCCGAACTGTAAATCTATGATCAAGGGTACGCGGAAGTGACAATTAGTCGGCTAATAGTACGGAAATGAAGTTGAGGCTGGCACCGCTGTCAATCATCAACACCACCTCCTCTCCTATGATGTGACCGCGTAGCTTAAGCGTCTGGGGTCCCGATATGCCCCCAAGTGCATATAAGGGTAAATCAAGCATGATAAGATTGCCGCCCGAGTTCTCTGACAGTGGGATATCGGCTTCGTAGATAGGTTCAATCTCCTCTAAACTCTCGATCTCATCGTCTATCGGTTAATCGTCTAGCCGCGTCCCATTCAAATCTCATTTCGGATGTTGCCCAATTGATCTTTACTTCCCTTAATTTTCTCAACTAGTCTACACCCAGTATGATGTCTACGCCTCCTAATTCAAACACAAAGAAGTTGGTCGTGATAGAGCATGTTCCCAGTTGTAGATTGACCGACTGACATTCCCCTTCCGTGGCAGTTTGACGTTCGGATCCCAGCCGAACTGTAAATCTATCATCAGGGGTACGCGGAAGTGACAATTAGTCGGCTAATAGTACGGAAATGAAGTTGAGGCTGGCACCGCTGTCAATCATCACCACCACCTCCTCTCCTATGACGTGACCGCGTAGCTTAAGCGTCTGGTGTCCCGATATGCCCCCAAGTGCATATAAGGGTAAATCAAGCATGGTAAGATTGCCGCCCGAGTTCTCTGACAGTGGGATATCAGCTTCGTAGATAGGTTCAATCTCCTCTAAACTCTCGATCTCATCGTCTATCGGTTAATCGTCTAGCCCCGTCCCATTCAAATCTCATTTCGGATGTTGCCCAATTGATCTTTACTTCCCCTAATTTTCTCAACCAGTCTACACCCAGTATGATGTCTACGCCTCCTAATTCAAACACAAAGAAGTTGGTCGTGATAGAGCATGTTCCCAGTTGTAGAGTGACCGACTGACATTCCCCTTCCGTGGCAGTTTGTCGTCCGGATCCCAGCCGAACTGTAAATCTATGATCAGGGGTACGCGGAAGTGACAATTAGTCGGCAAATAGTACGGAAATGAAGTTGAGGCTGGCACCGCTGTCAATCATCACCACCACCTCCTCTCCTATGACGTGACCGCGTAGCTTAAGCGTCTGGGGTCCCGATATGCCCCCAAGTGCATATAAGGGTAAATCAAGCATGGTAAGATTGCCGCCCGAGTTCTCTGACAGTGGGATATCGGCTTCGTAGATAGGTTCAATCTCCTCTAAACTCTCGATCTCATCGTCTATCGGTTAATCGTCTAGCCTCGTCCCATTCAAATCTCATTTCGGATCCTGCCCAATTGATCTTTAATTCCCTTAATTTTCTCAACCAGTCTACACCCAGTATGATGTCTACGCCTCCTAATTCAAACACAAAGAAGTTGGTCGTGATAGAGCATGTTCCCAGTTGTAGATTGACCGACTGACATTCCCCTTCCGTGGCAGTTTGTCGTTCGGATCCCAGCCGAACTGTAAATCTATCATCAGGGGTACGCGGAAGTGACAATTAGTCGGCTAATAGTACGGAAATGAAGTTGAGGCTGGCACCGCTGTCAATCATCACCACCACATCCTCTCCTATGACGTGACCGCGTAGCTTAAGCATCTGGTGTCCCGATTTGCCCCCAAGTGCATATAAGGGTAAATCAAGCATGGTAAGATTGCCGCCCGAGTTCTCTGACAGTGGGATATCAGCTTCGTAGATAGGTTCAATCTCCTCTAAACTCTCGATCTCATCGTCTATCGGTTAATCGTCTAGCCCCGTCCCATTCAAATCCCATTTCGGATGTTGCCCAATTGATCTTTACTTCCCCTAATTTTCTCAACCGTTCTACACCCAGTATGATGTTTACGCCTCCTAATTCAAACACAAAGAAGTTGGTCGTGATAGAGCATGTTCCCAGTTGTAGAGTGACCGACTGACATTCCCCTTCCGTGGCAGTTGTCCGGATCCAAGCCGAACTGTAAATCTATCATCAGGGGTACGCGGAAGTGGCAATTAGTCGGCTAATAGTACGGAAATGAAGTTGAGGCTGGCACCGCTGTCAATCATCACCACCACCTCCTCTCCTATGACGTGACCGCGTAGCTTAAGCGTCTGGGGTCCCGATATGCCCCCAAGTGCATATAAGGGTAAATCAAGCATGGTAAGATTGCCGCCCGAGTTCTCTGACAGTGGGATATCGGCTTCGTAGATAGGTTCAATCTCCTCTAAACTCTCGATCTCATCGTCTATCGGTTAATCGTCTAGCCCCCCCCCCCTAATGAGCATCCGGAGCTCTTTTTTTGGGCAAATATGTCCCCAAGCATAGGGTTGACGGTAGCAAAAACATAGTCCTTTTGCTCGCAATTCCTGAAACTCCGTATCAGAGATCTGTCGATGGGGTTTGGCTGGCGCTGGTGGCACGGTAGGGTATCGTCCCTCGGGGGTCTTGCAATGTCCGTGGGGCGGAACGTAGCGGCTAACCTGGCGTGTATCCCGATGTCCCCCTTCGGTACGAACTTCTGCTCCTATCGCTGGGCGTTGATAAGATTTGTATGGTGTCGTTGATTTTACGGCAGTGGCGCTGTATTCCCCATTTTTGGCTGCTAACAACTTGCGCTCAATCCCTTTTGCGAACTCGTATGCTTCCTCGAGATTGGATGGTATCAAAACCTCCACCTCGGTCCGTAGGACCGGATGCATCCCTAGTAGAAAGAATCCCAAGTGTTGAGATGTGGGGATGTCCTGTAAACTCATGACGACCGCTACGAACTCATAAAAGTACTCCTGAATTAAATTTTTATGCTTGATGTTGGTAATTCGTTCCAGCTGGTTGCCCCCATGCTTATCGTCAAAAGTGGTCAGTATTTTTTTCTTTAGGTCGTTCCATGCTATCATGGGGTAGGTCGCCGTAATCTACTGAATCCAAGACTGTGCGGCGCCCTCCACGCAAACCATGGCACATGATACTTTTTGGTTTTCTCGAGTCCGTTGAAGAGCAAAGAATTGATCCGCCCTCGCGATCCATGCTAGCGGGGTCTGTCCGTTCAAAGACTGGAAGCTCTATGAGATGCTGCAACGTCGTGGGTACGTCGTCGTTTGTCTCCTCTTCATGCTCCTTTTGCTGGTTCCTTTTTGGGGAAGGTGGGGTTGGTGTCTCACTGTCATGATCAGAGTGGTCGTGGTTCTTGTTGGCACTGATGAAGTTGTAGACGAGTTTGTGTAGTGTTTCCACAGTCGTGTTGAGCGAGCCCATCGTCTTCTCTAAGTCTTCGATGCGTTGTTCCATCTGGGACCTTGTGATGGTTATAAATGGAGTATGTTGTTTTTTTTTTGGGTGATGGATAGGTATTCCGGCAGCGGTGAGCGGTGTTTTCTGGCAATGAATAGTCCTCGGGCGGGGGTTCGGCGGCAGGTCGGACCAATTTGTTAGAGTGAAAAGATGGATTCGACGAAGAACGATAGTAAACTCGAATCTTATAGAGAACTAATAGCAAACCAAGAGTAAACTCTTGTCCTCAATACGAATACTCCCCAAAAACATACTACTACTCGTACCTACTGCCCTCCTTATATAGGAGTTAAGCGAGAGAAATAAAAGGAATCTAAACTAATAAGATCTAATAAAATCCCACAATAATCGAACTAATCAGCTAATGGCTTTGAAATAGTCAAACATGTTCCTCCTTCCATATTGACTTGGTCCTTGAGCCTATCTTCACGGTCGATTTCTCCGGCATTTTCTTGTGCTCGACTGAAAGAGGATAATATCTTATCATGACCCATTTTGCCTCTCCGTTGATATATTTTTATCGGGAACTTCGTCGGAGGAATTCTTGCCGTAACATACAACCGGACCAATCAATCAACCCGGCATTTTGAGAAATAAAGCAAAAGACTATAGGCATGGAAATCGAACATGAGCTGATGATATTCTGCAATGAAGAATTAAGTTGGAAAGTTGCTGTTGAGTTGATCTATAAGTAGGATGGCTCGCGATACAAGTCAACATTCATATGGTACAAGCCCGAGCACAAGCATAAATTGTTGTTTCAAATCTTATATATATAACTGACTAAGAGTTCAGCCAAGCATAATCACGTCATATCATTCGATAGGTTGCGAGTTTGAGTGAATTGTAGAGGAATGTACGATCTTGTAATCCAAATTTTTCAGCATAATAAACACTTTCTTTGGTCCATGAAGTAGGCTCGAACTCAAAGTCGAACCAAGTACATTTGTTTTCATTTTTATTTTTCTGGTTCGACTTGTTCGATATCAAGGTCATCGATCTTGATCTGTTTGATACATGCATACGAAAATACACTAAGTTGCAAACCTATGGTGATCAAAATATCAACAATTGGTGTGGTGCGGTGCGGTCGAGCGCGTGACCGTAAAAATTGATTGTCGATCAAGAATCAAGCACTGGAAAAAAAATTCGCTTCGGTGATCTTAAGTTCGAGAGGAGGACTGTCGAGGTATCAAACACAATTGCACATCGAAGAAATTGAGGAAGTGTGACTTGTATAAAAGCCTGTTGGCTACTCCCTCTATGCCAATAGTGGATGCCCTACAAAGGCTTATCCCCTACAAAGGCTTATAAGGTTGGAATTTTTAGAATTGATTAGATTCGCAACACGGCATACTTCGGTTTCACGGATGTGAGTCTGTGAGGATAACAGAACCGATCATCTGAGTTCAACCAAAGAAGACCAGATGAAGAACGTTAACCAAAATCTGAAGATCAAAATTTGAATTATAGTCAAGACAAACTGCGTCAAGGAGCTTGAAGCCAATCAGAATTAAGCTACAGTTTAGAGAGTCGTTCAGCTTAGGAGACGGTGATGGCCACCGCCATCACGGCGACGGCAGCCAACCAAAAATCAGCCTATCACGTCCATTCGAATTTTGTATATTTATGTTTTTCCATTATTATTCTTTTGAAAAAAAATGAATCGTAATTTGTGAAGACGGTTAATCGTCTTTTAGCTTAATTGCCGATAAATAACAAAGCCGTCGCCGGACCCAGGATTTTACAGCTGGGGGGCTGATTAGACTTGTGTTTCTTTCCATCGAAAAAATAAATATATAGTAATTTTTAAGATCAGGTATAACTCGTGTCAAAGTCATCAATACATCTATAATAATGATAATAGTAATAATAATAATAATAATACAGAAAAAATTAAAATCAATTTGAACTGTTGATTGAAGCACTAGCAATACAAGGAGGCTTCTTTGGTGGTAATTGCATTCCACGAGATCGCATCATCTGAAATTCTTGCAAAATTGCTTCGATATCAACTTTGACAAATAGCTCTTTCTCTATATAACAAATTAAGCAATCCAACAGAAACTCATCTCCCATTTGTTGCGCAAATCTGTCTTGATTATCTTCAGCGCATAGAAAGATCTTTCAACAGTTGTTGTTGCAACAGGTAAAACTAATGCCAACCTAATAAGTCGATAAACAAACGGAAAACCAGAATGACAATCCATCTCTACCATTTTCTTCGAAAGATCTACAATGTCTTTGAGGTCGGAGAAAGCCGGATCCGTTCTCATGTAAGAAATGTACATCTTTAGTTGAAATTTCAGTTCAGAAATATCAACAGCAAAAAAATCTTCTGAATATAACTCAGCTAGACGGACCAAACGCTCATGATCAAAAGAATTAAATGCATTTCTACGATCAAGGCAATCTACACACATACGCAACTCGTAGTTTGATTCCGTGAAACGGTTGTTCATTTCTTGAGAAATAAAATCAATTACCTATCATTTAACGAAAAAAAAATGCCAGACAGATAATTATATTTCATGTTAATAAATTGAAAATAAATAACTGCAAGAAAATGTCGATCTTATAATAATGAAGATATGTCTTCTGTTGCCCATCAAGAGTCTTTTGAATGCACTCCATAATGCAATCATCCATGTTCGGTACACTAATCTCATTTTCTGAACAATTTGACGACCTCTGTCAAAAAACCATCCCAATCATCGTTTCTAAATCTATTCAAGTCGTCTTTTAATTCTTGAACCAGTCCAATAACGGTGCCTATGTTTTGAGTCTTTTGTTGAAGAACTTGCGACAACGTATTTTTCATCCCTAAAATGTGCTCTATCAAACGACCAACAAACACGAACTCAAATGATTCCATTTTATCAACTAAACTTGTAGCACTAAACCGACTTTTCTTATCACATCCATCTTCCGCTACAGATGAAAGCACACCTTTTATCGGATTCCACAACTGAAATAGTCGAATGATTGTTTTAAAGTGAGAACCCCAACGAGTATCACCAGCTCTAATCAAACTTGTTTCTTGATTGTCACTTTTCTGCTAAAACTTCACCACATTCAATGCGTTCGACCATACTATCATGTTGTTTCTGTCGTAAAGAGTCTTTTCTTTTACATGAAGCACTAACAACGTTCACAATCATAGCAAGATATTCAAAAACGCTGTTAGTCATTATATGATCAGTTGAAGTAGCAGACTAACTGAAGCTGGTGAGCAAAGCAATGAATATAATGGGCGTGCTTATTCTCTCTCAAAATAAGTGATTTTAGACCATTAAACTCACCATGCATATTTGAAGCCCCGTCGTAACCTTGTCATCTAAGATTAGAAATTGATAATCCGTTCTTCGAAAAAAATCGTCAATAGCACATTTCAAAGCTTTTGCCGATGTATCACTAACATGGATTACTCCGAGAAACCGTTCAAGCACTTCACCATTATCATTCACAAATCTCAAAACAATAGCCATTTGCTCTTTCACTGAGCAATCTCGAGTCTCATCTATTAAAATTGAAAAATACTTATCACCAATTTCTTTTAATATTTCCTCTCTCACCTATGTTGCGCAAGCACTGATGATTTGCTTTTTAATTTTTGGAGACGTTAACTAAATATTTCTTGGGCACTTATATTCATTACCTTGTTGACTTCTTCACTTCGATCACAATACCTTGACCACAAGTTCAAGAAATTGCCTTGATGCATAGATTGTGGCGATTCATCATGTCCACGAAAAGCTAAACCTTGACCCAAAAGATATCGACTCACGTCAACAACTAGAGTTAACCTTGTATGATAAGCAAGCTCCAATCCATCTGACTTTCTCATCATCACATAATCCACATTATACCCTTTGATTTTTGAATCCAAAATATTGAATACTAGCATTATGATGAATGCTAGTTATTTCTTATCCCGCGGGAAGAAACAACTAAAATAACAGTGAGTGAGTTTCGAATCTTGACATCATATTCAGCTAGGAATAAGCCCGAATGTCCCTTCTGCCGTTATCTCCATAGCTTGTCTGAACGCATTCCTGCCTCGATGTTCGTCTTCGACTGTGCAACATGATCAGCACGAGTGTGTGAATGGAAGTGAAGTATGGGTATGTTACTGCAGCTATGAAACCTGCGACTGGCGCTAACCTGGCTAAAGATGCAGGCGCCCCGACGAAAGCTGCTAAGCGAGCGAAGAACAGAGCCCGCAAGTGAAAATGGAAGTCCATTTAAGTTTCAACAGAAGTAGCAGCAGTTCCTTGAGGCCAAGAGACAGACCCTCATGGGTATATAGAGTTACCATGCTTGTAGCAGCCGAGGCAAAGACCAAGACAAAACACAAGGTTAAGAAAAATGGGATTTCAATCATTAGAAGGCGGACAAGATCTTCGTTTTTGAAGGAGTTATTCTCTAAGCCATCCTCGACTTTTGCCATGAATGCTGTGGCTACCACAGAGTGGAGCAAGACAAGAATCAGCAGAGGAGCGAAGAGGATAAGGAAGACGTGGGACATCAGCTTCTTGTTTCTAAGTGGGAAATCAACAGCCCTTTGCAAGATTCCAAATACGCTTCTCTCCGCTGATGGTTCCATGATTCCAGGTGAGTTTAATAGCTCAATTCCTCCCAGCTAATGCTTATGCTTTCTTGTGTTTGATTATGCTGTTTATATTGAATACTAGCATTATGATGAATGCTAGTTACTCCCCCTTCGTGATCAACAAATTTTTCCATCGCTTTTTTCCAATTTCTAAAACCAATTTCAGTGAATGCATCATCTCCATGTTTGTGTCCTTTAGCAAATAAATAACACCAGAAGCAAAATGTGGCATCATTGGATATGCTATATTCTAGCCAATTATACTTCTCGAACCAAGACTATTGAAACTTCCGCTCATAGCCGCTGAAATTACTTGATGGAAAAATATGACCAATTGGTTGACAAGGTCCTCTCGCTATATATTGTCTCCTCAAATCATCTCTAACTTCAATAGGAGGGCTATTAATCGGCTTACATAATGCCGGATCACCAATAATATCGTTGTCTAATAACTCATCCACCCGCGACCTCTTTTACGACTTTGATCATCATTAGGACTGACCTCATTCGATAAAGATGTGCCAACTTTTGGAGACGATACCGAGTTCCTTGTTTTAATAACCCATTTATCCATACTTGCATTCCTACTTCTACATAATCATTCCAATTTTATGAATATTTTAAAATTAAAACAACATATGAAACCTAAATCAAATAAATCTAGAACTATCATAAAACCTAAATGAGTAGTCGAAATAATGGACAAATTGTCAAGAATTAAATAAATAAAGTATTAGAGTATAGCATTAAAAAACCTTAGACAGTACTTGAAAATGTTTTTTTTCTTGTTTGCGGTTTCTTTGCTGCCTTGTTGTACTGGAAGTGGAATGTCGCTTTCGTTTTCTTGTCGTCTGGTGTGGATTTGTTTTTATCTTTCTCCAGTCTAGCTTATTCGAGTTAATTGGCTTATAAAATGTTAACTGCATATATCTTTAGTAGTGGAGTGGCCCAAAACGTGTGAAAAAAATATGACCCAAGAGAAATACAAAAGCCCAATAAATATAATTTTATCAAAATAACTCTAATTACTGTATGATCTTCTTCTTCCTCACACTAAAAACTCCATTGATGCACAACCAAGTTATAGTACTAGTTTGCGGCCGGGGGGTCAATGGACCCCCCGAGCCCCTACTTAGGACCGCCCATGCTCGTGGGAGAGAAAAACACATGCTAATTTTTTTTCTTCGAATTAAAAGTTATAATAATTTGACGATGGATGGATGAAATGATTTCCTTTTTTATGCTGAAAGTGCGACCACCTTAGGTTACCAAATTAGTTACTTTTTCGTGGATGCGTATCAAACAGATTAAAATCAATATTCTTGATTACGAACGAATCGAATTTACCAACAAGAACTGAAAACTGGCAAATGACCACCTGATTCGGCTTCGGTCCACGGACCAACAAAGCACATTTTATTCAATCTTAGAATTTGATTGCAAGATCGTAACTTTCTTACCAACTGTCATCTTTTGACTTTAAGCTAATTCGCTCTCTATCCATAGATACACTCAGCTCAAAGATACACTCTACCTACCTAGCGTGAAAATTAGTATTTATTGATAATTTTAAATTATTAATAATATGTTTCGTTAACAGTATTCATTAATAAATTACACATTAGCGTGCCATTATTATTACTAGTACTATTCGCACACTCTATGCGTGAGCTTAAAAAATTAATTATATTTATGTTACTTCAATTTTGATAATTATAATATTTAATATGTAATAAATGAAATATGATTTTTAAATATATAAAGTGAAAACTAATGTGTTGGTGTACAATTACAATAACTATACAATTTAGAAGTGAAATGATAACTTACGAAATTAATTAAATTAAAAAAAGGATTAAATTGCAAATAAAATGACAGACCAAAATGACAGTTTTTAGCCACCCTAGCCCCTATATATAATAGAATACATTCCTTATTCATTAATAAAACATGTGGTTGGTTACAATATAATTAATTTATTAGAGCCTTTAATTAAAATATTAACCATATTTTGTAGACAAATCTACAAATAAATCCCTGCACCTTAAAATATATATCAACTAACTCCCACTACCATTTATTTATCATCAAATTCCTCATTTCAAACACTTAAATCAAATACCTACCTAAGGACAATTTTAGCTTTGTAAGACATAAATATTACCAAAAAAACCGTGGATTATGGTTCCCCCCCCCCCTCTCACTGAGTTTTAAGTTTTCCTTTTCTTTTTTTTACTCCACTTGTTGCTATCTAGAAGAATGAGAAAGTGAGCAGCAAAAAGATGAATAAATCTTCCAAACCGATATTGCATGGCTTCTTCTTTGATTTAAGTTGTGTCAGTATAAGTTATGTTGTAAAATCTCGATCGAATTCGTTAAGCAAGTTCCTTTCTTCGAAATAGTTACCTCAGGTTTGCGCAGCTTATGTTTCCAGCGAATTTTACCTAGTTATTTGCTTCGATTGGTTTGAAATTTGTTTCTATGCAAAGCTAATATCTTCTTCTTTTCATAGCCTCTTGAATCGACCAGATCTGATGTTCTTGCGATTTACTATGAATTATTAAAGTTGGTATTAGAAACTGGAATTTCTATTTGCTGTTTTTGGAAAAACCTGCTGGTACGGCTGCTGTATTTTTTAGTTTTCACCCATCCATAATTTATTCGAAGTTGTTATCTGTTGAAAGCTGATTTTCAAGACGTTCGTAGCCACTACATCTTGATCTGGTAATTCGATTTCTTTTCTTATCTTGGATTCAAGTACCTTGGGCAATACTACTGAGGCATTATAGTGATTTTGAAATAGCTTTTCGACAATTTGTAGGATCGAGACATTTGTTTTCGTTGAAGATCGTGAAGTACTCGTCTAAATCTTTAAGTTATTTTTTTTGGCATTTTGGGTTAACGTAGATCTTGGGACTTCGATAGGTGCATTTCTTCAAGGATTCCATGCCGGGCTATGTTTATTTCTTTGATTAGTGCTCAAATTTGGGATTTAGGGCTAGAACATTTATTAATTTGATCCAATTTTTTTGTTCCAAGAATTTGAACAAGAATCCAAAGAACTCTCCATTGATACGACATGCTATTTTTTCATTTAGTTCCTTTCAGGATCAGTCGCGATCTTCCAAACTTTGCCAATGGTATGGACGAATTCTTCACTTCATCAAAATGTGTAAAAGATTATTAGGATTTTATTTTCCGTTTTTGAATTTGGGGTTTTGATATCTCTCAAATTTGAGTTTTTAGCTTCTATTATGCTTTCGATGAAACCTTATAAAGATAATGCATTTGGGACTGTCTTGGTACGAGTCTTGGTTGTTTCTGGGTACTATAAGTTTATATGCTGTCATTTGTGTCTGTTTCTAAGTATATTATGTATTGGTGCGATTTCTGTCTGGTTAGTGGTGCTACAAACGTGATTTAATTGTTTGATATCTTGATGTTGTATATTAATTGAATTGGTACAGTTTGTCTTTTTGATACTGCTTACATAATTAATGGTACTGTAAATTCATTATTTGCATACACGAGGAAGCAGAATAAGAATGGCGTGGATCGCAGCGTACATGCTGCAATGTAGGGGGTATCTTGGCGATGTTGAAGTCGAAGTATATCGTGGCTCCATTACAATACATAGAGACCATCTTGCGCCACTAGTGAGTCTGTGTTTGTAAGATTTTAGACTTATTGAGACTGATATGTTGTTCTGAGGTTGAGGTTCTACGAACCTGTTCTGAGACATTTTTTTATGTTTCTGAGGTTGAAGTTCTGCTGTTAAGACTTATTTATGCTCCAAGTATTTTTATAGTACCTGAAAAAACAAGATGCAGTACCATTATGCTAGATAGATACTATCTAATGAACAATGTTGTAGTATCAAAACAATGTTTATAGTACCATGCTTAAATTATCGAGAATAATGATTTCCTAACACTATCACTTTAGGATGGTTGATAATTACAATACATATTACAAAAGAAACATATTTTACAACACTTCCAAATGTTCAAAAATTCGAACAAATTAGTAAGATATTCTGATTAGTATCATATTAGAATGTTGATGTTTGAAAGCGATAGTTATTTTATTTAAAGATTAACCCACCAATATTGATATCAAATGATCAATATAGTACATATAACCTAACATAGTCACAGACAAAAAACAAAAGCGAACAACGTCGAAAAATGCTTACGCTAATTTGTAGTACAATATATGGAAGTTTGTAGTACCAATATATAGACGTTTGTAGTACAATAACATATGTTAGTGTAGTACCCTTAATAGGTTACCAGTAGTATCTTTGTCGTACTATATATTTAATTATCGAGTAGATTCTTGAGTATAAGGCCCGAAGCTTCCCAATACGGTACATAATAAAAATTAAATATATGGTAACATAAAACATAAACACTCCTCGGACAAACTCTTCCAAATAGCAATCTCCAACACTACGATCCTAAGCCTATGAGTTGGACCAAGTTTTTGCGCTTTAGCTCGGTTATGAATTTCACATCTGTTACGTATTCTCTCGTCCCATGCTTGGATTCTCCTTTGGAAAATAAATCTCTTCACAACTATGGGCAAATCCATGTTTGAAGAATTAAGAATTAAAAGATAATTGAGCAAAATTGTCATTTCTATCAATTGAATAGTGAGGTGTAAGCTTGTTTATGAACCGAGAGTTTGATAATAAATAAAAGGGAATGTTGAGTTAGTTGATAGATAGTTTAGGTCGGGGAATTTTTTTGAGGTTACACCAATTTTATATGTTTATATATAATATTAATAATTATAACCGGCAGGCAGCCGCCAAAGCCCGCAACCCACACTAGCTGGCCCACTTAGGCCCGTTCCTTGGTGGGCGGGGCTGCCAGCCCAGGGCCATTTTGCTGGCTCTACAAGATTAAATAGAAATCAATCAAAGCTGAAAATCCTCAAAATGAACTCTGGTTAAACCATGGTTCATCTAACGGCCAACTCAAGGAAGGACAAAGAGCTGCTAGAAGTTTAAGCAAAGTCAAAAGAAGAAATTTCAGACGAACAATGGAATTCATGCATCATCATGCTGAACAAATTGGCTCAAAACATTTGGCGACTGTTTGGAGATTTATAAGTTTCTATCCAAGTATTGGAATGTAAGAACACATTTTCAATAACCGAGCTATGGCTGGCATCCTCGTCCTGTCCATGAATTAATAAATCCAAACAACCATAAAGATAAATAAAATATATGCAATATCTGTTGATTCCAAAACATTGGCAGTTCCAAAAGGAAAAATGTATTCGCATGTAAAGGTTTAAGCTGCTGATAAAAAACTGTGACTCCTTGTGAATCTAATAATAAAAAAAAAAAGCAGCCACCAGGGAATATCTAAAAATAAAAGAAAATGCAAGAAAGCAACTTACCAAAACCATTTTCTATGCCACTGAAATCATTTAAACACCATCCTCTAGCATTAGCCCTACTGTTACCTGCTACTACTTGAGATTTCCATTTTCTTGATCCATAGGATCATCAGTTTCTTCGGTTATAACCTTAAGAAGTTCCAATGGTGTGGCCGCTGGGTCAAGCTCCACAAACCCTTTAGGAGCATTCGGTGCTTCATAACCAGTGAGCACGTGATAAGGGACTCGATGAGAAAGACGAAATATTTCTTCCTTGGGAATCACCTTCATGGCTTCTATGTCTGAATTCTGACGAAACACTGTCTTGAAGCCAGCGACCTTCACAAGAGGTGCAACAGCTACGCCCTTCTCCTCGCTATAGTCCTCGAGCACCGTCGCCATTTCGTAGTCGTGGATGACTTCGTCTGGCGTATGCTCGTCCCAATCTGCCGACCAGTTCTTATACAGAGCCCAAACGTCGCCTTTCTTGGGGAGTATGAGTATGCTTCCACGGGGGCCTTTAACCCAATGAACCCTCTGAGAGAATGAGTTGATGTTCTTGCAAGTTTCGTACTTGCCAATCCTAAATTCTCCGCACGTTTTGTAGAAACCAGAAGCAACCCAGTCCATGGAGCTGAATTCGCTGTTCGTTTTCGAGTTAAGCCAGCTTACTTTTAGCTTAAATGGGTCCCGGGAAATCACCTTTCCTATCAGAGCGTAGAAGCGAGGCATACCATCATCGTCGTCGTATGCAGCCCAAACTTCATTATCGGCGAAAGTGCCTTCGGTCCTATCTTGGTCAAAGTCATGAAAATCAGGATCTGGGACGGTCATCGATGCATCTTGGGCATCCTCGTTAATCTCCTCCTCCTCATCATCATCATCATCATCAGAAGGGTTGTTGATTGCGGCGCCCTTTTTTGGTTGATCTGCTATCCTAGTAGTACCAGACGAGTCACCATTCCCATTTTGCTGGTGTACCTCAACATTATCAGCTTTGTTGGGCCTTTCTTTATCGGTCGATTTAGCCTTTTCCTTTACTTTAGGTGCAGATTTAGTAGCGTTCTCTGCCTTCCACTGGTTTAACTTGTCACGAATCTCCTTCTGAGCCTTAGCAATCAGAGTTTTCTTTATCTCCATAGGGGTCCAATCCCTAGCAACGCTAGGTTGACCGTAAGGGCCAGAAAATCCATGAAAACTTGGACCATTAGCAGCCCTACTTGCAGCTCCAAAGCTAACGTTTCCCCGTGCATTAGCATCAACATCAGCATATCCCACACCATAGCTACTGTTATTACCATCAACCTTTCTGTGCTTAGCAAACTCATTCCAGCCAGCAGAAGGGTTAAAATCCTTCGAAGCGTGCGTCTCAGTGTACGATCTCTTCAATTTATTATATGCCTCACGAACAACAGAGGCAGCTTTTGCAGCTATGGAAGGATCCGTACTACTTACACTACCCATCCCAGGGAGTGGATCTTGACGGTAATGTGGTGGAGGATATTTCGACGAACTCGAGCTTCCTTGAGGGAGATGTGGTGCAGGCTTTTTTGCAGCTGCCTCGTTTTTACCCGAACTGGGAACATTTCGATCACTAGGTGCTATATGTTGCTGCCTCTTTGGAGAAGCGTTTGGCAATTTAGCGTTGGATGGAGGGGGCATCTCTTTAGCAGCAAAGGGCTGCTTACAGCTCTGACATAGGAGAGTTCTGTCTAAATACTCCTTAAGATACTCGTAATGAATCTTACACCGTTGACAAACTGTCCAAAATGTGCCAGGCCCTTGGTGAGACGACTGAGCAGTAGTAGGATTCTGTGGAGGTTCGGCCCTTTTACTACTACCTCCCTGACTTTTCGACGCCGATGCATTTCTGCCGCCAAAATTGAAACTTCCATTTGGCCGAAATGGCGCAGATCCATTCGTCGGCATAGGCGCTGATGGGCCACTGGTAGTAGGTACATGAGCTCTCTGATTAGGACCCGAACCGCCCATATGCGGTGGTGGTCTCCGATGAAATCCCGAGCCACCCATGTGAAACGGAGCCCTCTGATGAAACATTGGACCGCTCGACTGAACCGGCGCCCCTTGACCCGACCCACCAGCGTGCATCGCGCCTCTTTGTTGAAATACTTGTGCGCCCCTTCTTTGGTTATAAGCCCATCGCTTTTGCTTATCAGACAAGAAACTAAATGCCTCTGAGACAAGCTTGAACGCGCCATCGGCGCCGATGGATTTATTCTTGTCGGGGTGCAATAATAGTGCATATTTCCTATACTGCTTTTTGATGGATTCGTCGTCGGCTGAAGGGTTCACACCAAGAACGGCGTACCAATCCCTCTCTCCGTTAACCTTATTCTCCGCAGAAAGGTATACGTCGAGGGCTGTCTGCATCTGGGAAATTCCCTCAAGATCGGGATATAAGGTCTGCGCTTTCATGGCGAACTTTTTTGCACCGAGAAAATCTGATCTAGTGAGCTTCTCCTCAGCGATCAGTTTGGCTCTTAGCGCTTCATCTTTATTGCACTCCATATCGGGCGAGATGTTGAATGTATTACAGACAATGCCCTCACTCGTGCATGAGAATCGCTGGAAAAAGCAAAGATTCAATGGGGAAAAAATGGCGTGTACAATGATGTATTACGGCGAAACGGAATAACGGATATAACACGAACAACGTTGACAAGGAAACATAAACCGTTTCGATCAATTAGGTTTATAACCCAATGCATATCATCAAGTAACAGCTCAATCTAAGAATGCTCTCCAAATAAAACTCAGATGAGGGTCACCAAGACTTAATTGCAATACCTAAACCTCTGAAATATGAAACGAAACCCTAGCACGCAAAAAGATACAGCTACGCATGGATCTAACCTATCATTATTCAACAAACTGCAAAACCCATAATCTGAATCGTAAGACTCGCACACATAAACAGCATAGAAGCCCTACATTCTGCGCCATAACAACAATCTCGAAACTAACTATAAAAAAAAAAGAAGAAGAAGAAGAATTAGAGGAAAAGAAAACCTGAGCGAACCAAATTCAGAACAACGCCGAATGGATTCTAAATTCCTCCCACCAGATTGAGATGCGTCTGTAACAATCTCAGCGAAGAGAAAGGATGAAAAGTTGGACGAAGTCGAAATTAAATCTGAACTATGAACCCTTCCCTTGGAAGGATTTCAATTTATGTCCTGCTAAACTAGAGGATTGGTAGAATACAAACTTCAGTTAGGCGCTAACCATAGTTAATGTTAATCATAGTAAATTACCAGTTTAAATTAACCATGGTAAAGTTGAAAAGCCTTAACCTTTTTTTTTTTTGTCTGCTTGAAATCATATGTCCCACTTTTAGTTTCTCAATTCCTGTATTTAATCGTAGCCGTTGAATTTTTTATCTAGTGGCTCACAACTTTTCTCTTTTATTTATTAATTATTTTTTAATTTCATATTTCATCAAGCAAATCACAATATCATTCATATGATTTATGTGATAAAAACATATAAACGTCAGTGAATTATTCTTTTATTCTTTATTTTTATGATGATCAAAATGATAAAATCTTATATTTTTCCTTATTAATAAAGGCAGAGGACTGAAAATTGTTGATCCCACTTCGAATCCAATTGTCACCTTGATCAATCTTTTCTTCTTGAGCTTCCAAACTATAAGAATCTTTTAAAAAAAAAAAGAATGTATTACCGTACATGGTGTGAGACACCAAAAGTGGGACAGATGATTTCAAACTTTTTTTCCTTTATCCATTATTTCCTAACTTGGCAAACATAGCATATTAAGCTTATATATTTTAGAAAAATAGTCTTTAAACAGAAAGTTTGGGCTCGTTGACCAAATATTTTGGTCAATGGTTTTAAATTTAAGAATATTTTTGTCATTTACCTAAAAAAGTATTAGGATCTTATGTCGGATAAGAAGATTAATAGCTAGTAAAGAACCCTACGAAAAATAACAAAGGACCATGGCTTTTTCAAAAATCTATTTGAAACGAGTTTATTCTTCCTTACACAAGAGGGTACTAACTCAACTCCATAAAATTGCAACACATAATACAAACACAAAAATAATAGGATAGAGATACTCAGATGGATAGTAGGATTGAACAATCATTTGAAACTAATGCTATTTTTATGGATCCACTCTTGAAGATTTTGTTACCCAACTATATAAGAATATAATCAAACTTTGAGCTTTTGTATTAGCTATATATGATAAGTTAATCAAACTCTAGAAGGATTTAATAAAACTACATGGTAAGGCCTTTAAACTGAATTATTTATCTCACAAATGATTCATACGTATGTAGAGAATAGAGATGTCTTTATCGTTCTAAATTACAGTCATAAACAAAAATCCACAAAAGATGACAAGACAAATAGCTCGTATTCGAAATCATTTTTAAAAACCTCAGCTCGTATACGAAGGGTAAGCCAAATTTTCCAACACTTTCTTATTGCAATAATTAAACAAATCATATGAAATCTTTGTCAATTTTATACTTATTATAAGTATTTTTAAATTGTATAACGTTGTCGTAATTATTTTTTCTGTATAATAATTGTATTACAAAAATATAAATTAGAGGTTAAGCATACACAATTATATTTATTGAAAATAACAATAAAGTAGTCATACCTTATTTAAAATGTGCATAATGGAAATTAATAAAACTTAAAAAAAACAACACATGATTGTTATGTCAAGAGGAAAGTTATAAATAACTCATTTTGAAAGACATTTCATAGAAAAACTTACATAAATATTAATAGCTTTTAAATCCGAAAACACCCACTTTGAATTGTAAGATATCATCAATGTAGGCTTTACAACATCAATCCTTCCTTATTATCCAATGCAACGGATTGTTTCTTCGGCCCATACTTTTATTGGCCGTTCGTTCATTTTGAATAGATTGCTTCCGACATAATTAAATTCAGGATTCACAATCACACATGTATAATGCACTTATTCGTTATTTCACATATATTGCATATTATTAAATATAAAATTTCTATTTATCAAAAGCAATTTTCAAAAATATGTATTGTGTAATACGTCGCGTTTTAGTTCAAATATTGCTTAGCGTAATTAATATAGTGTTGCATGAGCTTTTCGAGCAAGTTACTCGTAAATATCAAAACATATAATATATAATCATACAAGCAAAAAAAAAACAATTTGAAATGATCTTCAATCATGAAAAATATTTAAATGTTAATTGTCACAAGCAACTCAAAAACATAACAAGATATGAAGAAATAATTCTTGTGATGCGGTCGAAAATTGTCCCGACGCATCAATGGTGCGCTGGCAGTTATCGGATCGTCGCCGTTTCGAGTTCGTCGTCTTCGTCTTCAACGGATCCCTGAAACGTCACGAAAAAGCGGGCTAAAGGGCGCCGTTTCGGCGACGCCCCTCCGACGCTCAAGTCAAATAATCGTTCGTCGACGTTAAAGTGTAAAGGAAAATAAGATTAAAGAGTATAAAAGTATTGGAATAGCGTATAATAAGTAGAGAACCCGTAATCGAAAGCCGCATGATCGCCTTGTGCTATGAGTGTATGAATTCTACCATGGGCGGGCGATGAATTCGTCTGAGATCAGAGATGAGAGAGAGCCTTGTGTGCGTGTTCGTTATGATGCTAGGAGAGATGTTATGTGACTGTGACTCCAAGCTTGTTATACGGGGATGAGTGATGAGAGATGATAGTGTTGTAGTAATGTGGAGAGGATGAGAAATGATGAGTTGTTGGCGTGATAGAGTCACAGATTCCAACGAGAGATCGAATGAATCCCCTTCCACTTGAGAAAACTGTTCTTCATATATGAGCTTCCCACCCTTTCTTTGCCAAGACAACTAGGTTATGATCATGGGTGTTAGTGGGTTAGTTATAACGTTAGTGGGGTTAGTTATAATGTTAGTGGGTTAGCGGCTTTCTAAGTGGCGTCCTCGAGATTGCATAAGCGAATTGTCATAGCTCGGGTGGCGTTCTTTTGGCGTCCTCGGGAAATTGCTCGAGTGAGGCGTCACCCCTCGATTCGGGCCTTGTTCGCTTCGGGACGTCTCTCGTCGGGTGTCGCTCGGGAGGTTTTTCCCCGCCTCGGAAGGTGTTCTTTGCGGGAGATATTTCCCGCCCCGTATTCGATTAGACTCGAATATTTTACAGGTAAAATCCGGGGGTAACATCTTGTATTCCGTCTTAAGTGATCGAGTACACGTTTACATCATATATAGACAAAAGCTCGAAATCATACGCACTAATTACTCTATCTATTCCCTAATTAGACAGCCTAAAGACAGGAAAATATACACATGTGATATTTACCATATATACACATATATTCTGTTGACCTTTTTGGTCTTGCACTGTATTTGAGTTTTGATGATTCCATGTACTTAAGATGAGATAGGCACTACAAATTTAGCAATTGGAAATGTGTATGTATCATGTACTTATATTTGAGTGAATTGCATCCTGACATTATGATTCCATTGCAACGTGACTTATGTGATACCAATGTGATCATTGATTCCGCTGTCACGATATCATTATAACGTATATTTGGAAAGTGCATGCATAAATGGAAAGACTGAATGTGATCTTGAAATTGTCTGTGGAAAATAGCACGTGATTAATCCTTGTTATACTGTTAATTAGAGTAAGGATCATGCATTAATTTGAATAAGGATCGTTATGATATACATGGTCAATATATTTTTGCTGGAACCTAGTTATATGGAAGGTGATCATGACTATACCCTTGAATGCGTTAAATATGGTTATTATGTGTTAAGGATATATTTGCATACATGTTTATCCGTTTAGACATGCTAAAATAGGAATTATATGATAAGGATACAATTCAATTCTTGCTTAGCTGTTTAAGTTCTTGTATTTGTGCTATACATGGAAAGGATATGTGCTATACATGGAAAATAAGTCATCCACTGGAATTTGTCTATTCTTAGGAAGAAATCATGCCCATATCATTGAGAATTGCATCTTATGGCTCGTTTGATATTCTTGTTTATGGAATACATGGGTATAAGTTATTTGTGTATGGCGATACAAGGATTTTGTTGATATTGTATTTTAACATGTTTGATATGTGTGTATTAATTATTTGTGTAATGATATAAATTGTGTTTGATAAATATGTTTTAGGTGTGTATGGATTAGTGATACACGCCCCATAACCATCTTACAGGTGGGTAGGCATATACACGCTCTATAACCAAAATCCTTGTAATAGACGTGTATAGCCATACAAGGCATGTATGGCTATACGCAGATATCAAACACAAGGTAATTTATTTGAATGGAAAGTTCGTGATTAATGTGCTACATGTTTGATAAGATGCTGAGTGGAACTATTTATGGTATCTTCGTAAGTACCAACGTGCTAATATGGATGAGATTTACCGATATGGTATGGAAAAGGTATTTCGAGTAAGATTTCATGCAAATTAATGAATATGACCGTTGTGATACTTGGAGCTTAATTTGGCATGATATTTATGATGGAATTGATGTGCTGAACCGGAAACTGTGATTGACATTCCATATGAAGTGTGTGATGCTAACAGGTTTATATAAGTCAACACTTCTACATCGAGTGCACACAACGAACAAACACACATACGAAACAGCAAGAACAGAGATATTAGAACGAGCGTTTTGATTTGCGAATTATTGTATTCTCTGTTAGTGCTTTGAGCTTTCATTTGCGATAGTTAAATGCACCATAAGCTAGAAAAACCACCATCCCCATCTGAGCGTGTGTGACCTCACAAGGAGACAAAGAGTGAAGCGTGCCTTTCGTGAAGGAAGGATTTGAGATCCAGTTGACCTTCGGGAACGAGCTGTTTCCAGTCGGAGAATAGGGATTCTCAGGGAACGACGTGGAACGAAACTCGGCATTAGGCACCCTAGCCGCGGACTAGTGTTCATCTTGGTCTTGGTTGTGTAAGGGCAATCGGTAACTTCTGTAACCAACTACGGTAACATAGTGGATTGATCAAACTCTTGAGGAGCAAACCTCAAGGAGAGGACTAAACCCCACTTGGGGATATAACCTCTATAATTCCAGTGTCCTTTACTTTTCTATTCACTTCCACTCACACGGATCCACTCGGCCAACAGTTAAGGGAATAACCATCCAAACAATTTAATTCCGCTACTCTCATTTTTTGAAGATACTTTTTATGAAAGAAGCAAAAAGTTTTTAGTAGCCTAATTCAACCCCCTTCCCCTCCCCCTCCCCCCTTAGACACATATTTTACTTCATATTCAATAATACAATCTATACCATATATAAATATATATCAATACCCACCCCCTCAAGTTGGTGCGTGAAGGTCACGAACGCCCAACTTGCGTAACAAATACTCGAATTGACCCAAACCAAGGGCCTTCATAAATATATCCGCCAAATGATCTTTACTTCGTATAAAGTGGGTTGCAATAGTGCCATGCTGCACTTCATCACGAACAAAATGACAATCAATCTCGATATGTTTACTACGCTCATGAAAGACGGGATTAGCTGCGATGTGCAGAGTAGCTTGACTGTCACAATAAAGATGCATCGGTCGAGATTGATCAACACCAAGAAATAATAGCAACCCTTCCAACAACAGTAATTCACAAGTAGTCATATCCATAGATCGGTACTCTGCTTCGGCCGAGGATCGTGAGACTGTATGTTGTTTCTTCGTCTTCCAAGCAATAGGTGTATTTCTCAACACGATGAAGTAGCCTGAGAGAGAACGACGAGTCAATTGGCAACTAGCCCTGTCCGAATCACAATATCATCGCAGTGTCAAGTCACAGTCAGCGTCAAATAGATCAAATGTCCCACCAATCGCCGATATTTACCCGGATCCACCATGAGTGCATCATCAGCCAAATCCCAACGGTGATTTTGTTCAACAGGGAAATGACACGACTTTGCGCCCAACAAGCCTAGTTCACTAACAATATCAAAAATATATTTACGCTGACACAAAAATATTCCTTGCCGATTACGAGCAACCTCAACTCCTAGAAAATATTTCAAATTTCCCCAAGTCCTTCATATGGAAACAAGAAATCAAATAGTCCATAAACCATTATATCGCAGCAACATTATCACCACCAATCACAAGGTCATCAACATAAATCAAGACATACAACTGCACTCATGGCCGACACAAAGAAAATAAAGAATAATCAGGGTTAGACTGTGAGAATTCGTACCCTTTCAAAGCGCCAACCAGCTTAGGAAACCAGCAGTGAGGAGCCTGCCGCAAACCATAAAGAGATTTGCGCAATCGACACACGACACCAGGTTGAGATGACTTAAACCCGGAGGCAAGCCCATGTAGACTTCCTCACTTAAATCACCATGCAGAAATGCATTGTGAATGTCCATCTGATGTAACTCCCATCCCTTGGTTGCAGCCACAAATAGGAAGACTCTCACCGTCACCATTTTGGCCACGGGAGCAAATGTCTCCTGATTATCAATACATTCAACTCATTATTGCCAAGTATCACCAGGCGAGCCTTGTATCATTCAACTGTGCTGTTAAAATTATATTTAATCTTATACACCCATTTACTTCCAATCGCTTTCTTGCCAGGAGGCAATACATCAAGCGTCCAAGTTCCACTCTGTTCCAAGGCTGAAATCTCTGAAGCCATGGCCTGTCTCCACCGAGGGTCTCTCACTGCTTCAGCATAATATCGCGGCTCAGAACCTCCTATCACTGCTGCTAAAAAGGCTCGATGACGAACAGAAAAATTGTCACAAGAAATGTAATGTGTTAGAGGATAAGGCGTACCTAAAGACGCGACTGGATGGGGAGATACTAGACAAGGGCTATCACACCGAGCAGAATAACTAACATAATCGGTCAATCTCTGGGATCGTTGTTTCTGCCTATGACCACGCAGGTTCATCAACCAACCCCCCATCTTGACCACTCTCATTGACCAACCCCACGTCTCGGCCACTCTCACCCCCTGGGTTCCACAGTCGTTGTACCATCTCCAGGTAAAGTATTCTCATCTACGTCATTTTCACCCTTTACATGCTCAACAACCTCGTCCACCACACAGTCGAGTTCAGAGCGAACACCGGGTGAAACCTCTAAATCATGAGCCATATCACTGTGAGGATTTGCAAAAGGGAACTCACCCTCAGAAAATATCACATCTCGAGACACAAACAACTCCAATGCCTCAAGATTATATAACCACCAACCTTTCTTTCCAAATGGATATCCCACGAACACACATCGCCGACTTCGACTGGCAAACTTATCTCGATCTCTATTCAATGACTTAGCATAACATAGACAACCAAACACCCGCAAATGCGCATAATCAGAAAGTTTTCCAAACAAGCACTCGTACGGTGTCTTGCCCTTCAAAATTCTACTTGGTGTTCGATTGATCAAATAACCTGCAGTCAGGATGCATTATCCCCAAAATTCAATAGGTAAATGCGCCTGAAATCGCAAGGCTCTCGCAACATTTAAAATATGCCTATGTTTCCTCTCGATACGTCCATTTTGCTGTGGGGTTCCAACACAAGATGTTTGGTGTATTACTCCATTCTGAGCAAAGTAATCAGTTAGGCACGTAAATTTGGTCACATTATCGCTACGAACAATCTTGATCTCATTGTTATGTTGTCTTTTAACCATCGCAAAAAATCTTTGGAGCGTTTCGCCAACTTCAGATTTATCCACCAACAAATACATCCAAACTGCTCTTGAAAAATCATCAACGATGGTTAGAAGATAGGAAGAACCACAAGAAGACTTGACTTTATAGGGTCCCCACAAGTCACAATGAATCAAGTCAAAACTGGAGCATTCTTTATTATTACTCAAGGGAAAATACCTCTACTCTGCTTTGCCCTTTTACACACGTCACACACTTTATTCGACTAATTAGAACTACTCACACAAACATGCGGCAAACTACCAACAACTTTTGACGACGGATGGCCCAATCGCTTGTTTCACAAATCATGTCGAGAGTCTTGCAACATGCGCCTTCACATCTGCTACCGGTGTGAGACAGTATAGCCCTTGTCGTCTCTCATCCATGCCAATCACTGTCGTCATACGGGGGTCCTGCACAACACAATACAATTTCGTAAACGTAATTTCACAATTCAATTCATCAATCAGTTGTGTGATAGTTGCTGAAAAACTACCATTTTATGCTATTTTACACCCCGTGAACATGAGTTATCTATAGTTACTTCTTCAAATTCATCGTGATATCATGAGTATTTTTCTATTGCACATTTGATAGGATATCGAAGCAAAATAAACCAAAGTTTAGAAGAATTTGATCAGATGACAAAAAGACTCAGACCATGTGCAAAATAATTAAACGAATAGTGGGACAGAGACAAGGACAACAAACACACATGCGATTGAAAAAAAGGTTTTGAAGACTATTCATAAACAGATAAGCCGCCCACAATCAATTGAAGAAAAGGCACACATGCGATTGACAGAAAGAAGAAAAGAAAACAAGATATACATCCATATCTATCTTTCGGCTGCTTTGTTTATTATGGCTGCTCAATGTTTGAGTTTGTCGCTGAAGAACACGCGTGAGAAGAATTTCTACGTTCATTAAAAGGGGAAAGAGCTGCTCCATTTGAGTTATCTCCCAAATATCCAAAAGAGCGGAAACGTAGAGCTGCTAAACCACCTCTCAATCGCGCTCGCACCATCATCGATCACCCCACAAACTTCGCAGACTTGTCCCTAATCGAACCAGACCAAACGACGACAGAACAGAGAGGGCTGCGAAACTTGGACAGAACGAGCTGAATTCCTGAGTGAAAGGACAGCAGCTGAGAGTTTATTCCAGAGTCGATAGAACCTATTTTTCGCGCCAAATCGAGGACCAACAACGCGCGGCAGATCGGAGCAACGAAGGGCAGCAAACGAAGGTACAACGTAGATCCAGATTGAGGGAGCACGGCACAGAGAGACGAGGCAACACCGAGCAGCAACATTGGTAGCGAAGAAAATCTACTTTTGTTGAGTCGCTGGACACTTATCGTAAGAGAAAAAAATTGTAGATGGGAGTTGCTGTAATAAGGAGCGTACAGAAAGAAGCTTAATTAAAGATTTTCTTGTTGGGCTTGGACTAATTTCTTGGATCTCTTGGGCTGAATTTTCTTGATGGACTTGGGCTGAATCTTGGTGGATCGGGGCTGAAATTTCGCAACTTCGAATGGTTGTAAGCGACTTTGCCTTTTATCTATCTATGTCTTCGATTATTGTGTCTCGTAGCTAAACTTATCGTAGTTGAAGTATTATTCGAAACCTTGATTTATAATATTGTGAGATTATTGTGCTTATTCGTGAACGCGTGAGTATTCGTTTAAGCTTGAATTAATTTTAGTTGATGAACTTAGTTTGATTAAATAGTTGCAAATGTTTAATTAATCTAGGTGAGTCAATGGCTAATTAAAACGACAAATTCGTAATTGTTTGTTCATTTTAATAAGTAGCGAACAGCATTCAACTTCTCTACCTTAGGTAAGTGTAAGTAATATTGCAGTTTACGCGATTTGATTTTAACGGACTAGAGTCGTTTCTCGAGAGAGCGTCGTCCGAGCGTATCGGGTCTCTTTCATTTTTAATGCTGTCGGAATCTTAAACCTTACAGGGCGTCCCGGAGGTTATTTTCGATTAGGAAAATAATTATAGAGCGTCTCTTAATTATCGAGAAACTAAGAAGATATTGGTTATTAGGCGTTCGTCGACGACTATAACCGATTATACTTACGTATACACGTTATTTACGAATCGATAATCGATTATATAAATCAAGGTGGAGAACATTACTTCAATTATTATTTATATTCGTTAGTATTTATTTTTTCCGTCGTCTATTCTTAGTTTAATTTCGTTTCTATTTGAACCATAAACAACAAAACCCCCTTATTATTATTATTATTATTACTATTATTATTATTATTATTATTATTATTATTAATCGAACGAATTTTGATATAGAAATAAATCAACCATCTTCCATGTGGAGACGATTCTACTTTCGCTATACTCGTATTAGTAAGGTTATAAATTTTATTTTTGGCTGTTTACGACGAGACCATTATGACACCGAGAGTAAGTTGCAATTCAAGCACGAACATGCAACACATTGTCAGACTTTTAAATTCTTCCCAAGATCACCATCCCTTCATGCGTCGCCATTACTTCGCCAACATCCGGTAAGCCCACAACACAACCAACAACGTCACGTAGATGCATCAGGCATTGCAAAATTTCCATCATATGACGTGACGCCCCTGAATCAATTAATCACTCTAACAAGTTCTTACCAATTAGTTTATCCGTGGTACCCGGTTTATATGAGTTTAGCAAACTCATAAACGCGTTCCATTGCTCGACGTTCGGCATTTGATGTTGCTGACCGACCGTCTGATGTTGTCATGCTCGATGCATATCCGTCGTTTGCCCTCTTTGTACGCATGTGTCGGCTGTGGCCATCGTTGCATAATTGTCGCCATGATGCACCGTCTGAACAGAGTGGGCCCTAGCCGATGACCCTCTTCTGTTTCGATTCGAGGCGATATTTTCACGCCCCTTGTCTTTACCTCCACGAGTTGACGTTGCTCCATATTTCTCTTCCCACCACTTCGGGTATCAAACCAGTTGAAAACAGTCTCCAACCGCATGTCCTGCCTTGTTTCAATGAGAACAGACCATGGACCAATCCCTCGCCTCTGCCTTGCGTCCACCACTTCCACACCTCGAACACCAAATTCCATCAGCTCGTGCTTACCCGTCGCCGCCTTCGTCACTCCGCGAATACATTCTTCTTGGCAAATTTTTTTAGTAAGCCCTGCTCACCGTTGGCAGCGGTTCGGAACTCAATATATCCGACCTAACAGTTCCGAAATTAACCTCATCAAGTCCCATCAAAAATTGATGAAGCTTTTCCTCCTCGCGCTTTTTGTTAATTCGAACAGATAAATTGCACTTACAACCTTCACAAATGCACGTAGGGGGCTGATCGTAATTGTCCAATTCGTCCCACAATTGATTCAGCCTTCTGTAGTATGTGACCATCGTCGCTCCTTGTTGTTTCAAGCTGGCCATCTCCGCCTTGATCTGTTGCACTCGCGTCCCGTCGGTCACGACAAATCTCTCTCGAAGATCGTCCCCACAAATCCTTCGCCACCTCCATATGTGTCACCGTCTTACGTGGCGACGGTTCGATCGTGTTGAATATCCACGATACCAACATGGAGTTAACGGTCCACCATTCTTCATCTTGCGTCTCATCGGCCGGTTGTGTCTCTACGCCATCGATGAAACCTAGCTTCTTCTTTGCCCGTAAAGCAGTGCGCATCGCCCGCGACCATTCTTCGTAATTCGTCTGATTCAATTGCATGTGAGTAATCAAGTTACCTGGATTGTCGTTCGACAACAAAGTGTACGCCGAACTCAATTTCTTAGGTTCATCGATTTTCTTTGAATTTGCCATGGCTCTGATACCATAACAAGATATGAAGAAAGAATTCTTGTATTCCGTCTTAAGTGATGGAGTACACGTTTACATTATATATAGACAAAAGCTCGAAAGCCTACGCACTAATTACTCTATCTATTCCCTAATTACACAGCCTAAAGACAGAAAAATATACACATGTGATCTTACCATATATGCGCATATATTCAATAATATAATCTATACCATATATAAACATATATCAACAAAACATAAATATGTAAGGTGACAGTCCTCATGGCTTGACCTAAATGGTCTAGGGGTGTAAATATGACCCTCCGATCATGCGTTCAATTTCCATAGTCATACATTCGATAGCGCTATGTTTCCATTTCTTAAAGATATTGACACTACGGCCTACGCATTGAGAGATAGATAGTTGTAAATTTCATGTTGGGCTATGAATGAAAATTATCACTGTCTGCCAAAAAACAATTCTATGACTATCGTAATGAGTGATTTTGGAACATGTTCACTTGCCCTTTAGCACTACTACACCCTCGGAGTGTGGCTTAAGCCTATAGACGATTAAATGTGGGAATTGCCTAGATCGTAAAATAAAAAAAAATTATTGTGACACATAATATGCCAATTTGGCGCGCTATGCTATTACTCAAAATACGCGCGCTACCGAGAATAAAATGCTATCTTTTTGCGCTTAACGCGTTTTCTTCATTAATGTGCTATGCCGCGCTACGAAATGTGGTATATGTCGATTTATTGCGCCTAGAAGATGTTTATTGAGACGACATAATCTTAGATGTCGATGTGGGACGTTGAAATAGCACGAATCGGTACCACATCACTAGGTGTCCACATAAGGTGCTCACATAAGGTGAGCACCATAAAATTCCTATATATATATATATGTGTGTGTGTGTGTAAGATTTTCACATCTAATCAAATGTCATGATTCTTGCAAACAATTTCAATACTCTTTTTGACAATAAAGATCCGTGGCCATAAGATAATCGACATCGCGTTTCCACCCCATAACTTTAACATAATTTTTATTATTATTAAAAGAACTTTATATGGTACAAATTTGACCTTTGACTATTTTGTGCACCCAATGGGCGTTTGATCAAGTCAACGTTGACTTAGGTGTCCTTTATCATCCATATCACGAGACCTTACTTCACACAATACATTTATATACATCTCTATTACTACGAAAATTGCAATTCATGTATTCACGTGGGCAACGGTTGGATGTTAGAGAATCATCAAAATAATAATAGTAGTAGTAAACTCGTATCATCTATATAACCACAGGATAAACAAAAGAAAGATACGTCATTTTGTATTATCTAAAAAAGCCAAAGGCTAGCTTGAAATGCATTTGTTACTGTCTTAGCGTTTTTCAATTAGTTAATTACACCTTGTAACACTAGTCAACACACGTAGGTTCTGATCTTACGCACTCATCTATTATAATATGATATATAAATGATAGGAGATTTATTTTTAAATGCCGTCATATCATAACCAGCTGCGACCAATCAATGATATGATTTTTAATTAATTAATGTTAAATTATTGTGGGTAGAGCAAAGCGACAAATATTAGAAGCCTAACCAAATACCCCAATCTTCTTCTAAAGATAAAATTTCTTATGTGTGTGTGTGTGTGTTTGCTCTAACCTACCAAGTGATAACTCAATTCCGTTAAAAAAAAATTAAATTAATTATTGTATTTTATATCTTGACGTCAAGGACAGTTTGAAACTCCCAGCTCGTGTAACTATAAGGGCTGAAACTTAAAACTTACCAGAATCTTATGCATCCTCAATTCGTGTGTGTCTACATAAAATATACAATAATATTTGATATCATGATTTAATTGTATATTTTTAGTAAGTGTGGAATTATAATTGTGTGAGATTTGAAAAAAAAATAAAATAAAGGGTATTGTTTCGATAAATAAAAAATTGAAGGGTACAATGACACTTATCCAAACTAAATAAACTAAAAAACTAAAGGGTTAACTAGTAATCTGTTTTAAATTAAAAAGTAAAGGATAAAATATTGGATAAAGCATGGCTTTATTTGGGCTTGTGAATGTGAATTGTTTTGAAGGAAAATAAAAATGGGTGTTGTCCCACATTGGAAAACAAGTTGGTTTGACATGAATGTCGGACCGAAAACTAACGGGCCTGATCAACCCCCGTTTTGCCCTGGTTTTAAATTTTATTTCCTGGTATTTAACATGGCTTGTGAAACTGGACTTACTGACTAAGACCAGACTGAACTGGTAGCTATGCGTGACCGGTTAGCTAGGCTGACCGGAAGCGATCGTTAAGATACCTAGAAGTCCAACGGACAGTCATTTGAAATTGTCATTAAATCATTTGATTTAAAGCCATAAATGTCCAGTAATGAGACATTATGGCCATTAAATTATTTAATTTAAAGCCATAAATGTCCAGTAATAAAGAGACTTTATAGCCATTAAATTATTTGATTTAAAGCCATAAATGTCCAGTAATAAAGAGATTTTATGGCCATTAAATTATTTGATTCCTATTAATATAGGATGATGATTCTCAATGGAGGAGAGAGATACGAAAACTCACAAGCCTTCGAAAAGAAATTCCTGTTTTACCTAGTTCCAGTTCGTCGTTGGTGTTGTTATGTGCTAAACAAACGCCAAGTAATTCGAAATATCCTGGAAATAGACGCTCGTAAAGCATCAAAGCACAAACGTGAGGGAGCGAATCTGTTTTAAGGAAATTGTGCTTGCACAATCTTCGAATCTCTCTTCGTCCCGATCTATACCATACAAAACCAACATAAAATAGTACTTTCATTTACATACCAAATTAAATTGGAATTGATGAGGTGATGCGCGTTGACATATGATGCTCGGCTCAAGCTCGATGAATTATTTATGTCAGAATAGATGATAAATAATTAGGCTCGCGTTGGGGCCGTAAGCTACTTCTTTGACGAATTGAGCTTGAAGCTCGAATGTTTTAAATTTAACAACCAAAGTTATAAATAAGTTAATGGATTCAAAATAGTGACATCTTGAAAATTAAAGTGAGGTAAAATATAAACAACGGAAGAAATATGTACATCTTATGGCTACTCGGGAATTGAATGAATCAAGAATTGAATGAATTAAAATCAGTGACCTGTCTAATAATTATGTGCAAAAATATATTAATGTTTCCATCTAAACTGCACTATTTTAAAAATTTCTAAAAAATTATATTATTAAATGCTAATCTAAATTTACACTTACGGATGAATTTCGATGTTATCAAATAGCACAAGTGACCAGTCAAACATGACATATCTTGTTACATGGTTGACATAGTTGATCTCAAGGATTAAAGTAAATTAATAATATAAGCGCACCCGATGTGTGTGCAATAAAAAAATTAATTATTATTAAATAGTTTTAATAAGTAATATACTAAAATAGAATTTGGTAATTATCATGAGGTTGTGGAAGGTACGTAGCTTAATAAAGCTTTTTTTTTTTAATAGATGTAGAAGAAATTTCATTGGTCAATTGAAACAAATCAATTGACGGTTTATCATATACCCTCATCCTTATATAATAGTATAGGGAAAAAGAAATAAATAGAAACTTTGGTGGATATTTTCATAAACATGAAGCAAGGGTAAAAAGGGTTTTTCTCATTGGTCGCCAAGACAAAGAGATATAAACACGGGTCTACGTGGGCCCTATCAAAGACTTCTCATAGCAACTATTCGGCAAGTGCCACCTTTTCTTCCATTAAACTCAAAAATTCTTTATTCATCGTTCGTCATATTCACAAGAAATACAGTAATTTTTAAATTTCAAGTTGCATATCATTTCCATTCCTTAATTATTAAAGAAACCCATAAAAAAGGATAAAAAAGAACGAAAATTCAAACATAAAGAGGCCAAAAACAAAAGGAAGCCTGTTATGAAACTTCGAGTTTTTCTTTTGGTCATTCACATACATTGATTTAGAGTGCCCAAAGTCTCGTTCAGGTCTTCGTGGAAAAGTTCAGTGCTCGCCTGTTGCACTTCGTTTGTAAATAACGTTGGTTTTCCTTTTTTTTTTTTTTTGCTGGGCTGCTTTTGCTGTCAGAAAAATTGGGAGGAGTCGTAATAATTGGTGAGTGCTGGCTCTGCTTTTGGTAGTACATACGTTTCCTCTTTCTGTGTTTTGAAGACAATTTGCTTTCTGCCACTAAAAAAATGAATTCTGTGCGAAATTGATCGGTTATTACTTGAGATTTTATCAATGAGTTGGAATTTATGATGTCTGAAAAAAATATATGAACTTGGTTGCTTCTTCTTCTTCTTCCTCGTCAAATACGATGCACAGTGTTTGGGGTTAGAATTTCTTCAAATTTATCAGTGAAATAAATAGCCTGATTGTTTCTTTCTTGGCACCTAGTTGAATTTCTGCTTCTTCTGCTACCTCACTGTTCATACATAATTTCGAGTGGTTGATCATAACCCCATTAGCTCATCAATTTGTATTACAGAGCACTGAAGCAGTTATGAACTTCCCCAAAGAGAAGCTCGTAAGGTTAGTCAGTTAGTTCACAAACATCGTTTCGCAATGTAAAAAGTCGAACCTTTCGATCAAATTTAGGCTATAACACTTCCTCTCATTCAGGTTTAAAGATTGGACATCTGAGAAAAGCTTCGAAAAACAAGCCTCCCCCTCGAGAAAACTGATATCAGCCGTATCTTCAGTTTCAGACAAACTCCGTCGAGGCCTAGAATCTAGCTCGGAAAGAATAAAGACATTCTCCCTAAGATCTTTCTCCTTGTCTAAGCTTGAAGAAGAAGGATCGAGAAAGAAGATCCTCGACCCGCAAGGCTCCTTCCTTCAGAAGTGGAACAAGGTATTCGTACTCTCTTGCGTGATCGCCGTGTCTTTGGATCCATTGTTCTTCTACATACCCATCGTGGACGACGAAAGCAAGTGCCTCGATTGGGATAGGAGATTGGAGCTCACGGCGAGCGTTTTGAGGTTCTTCACCGATCTTTTTTACCTCATCCACATAATATTCCAGTTTCGTACGGGCTTTATAGCGCCCATCTCCCGCGTGTTTGGGAGGGGCGTGCTCGTCGAGGACTCATGGGAAATCGCCAAGAGATACCTTTCGTCCTACTTTATAATCGACATTCTCGCCGTTCTTCCGCTTCCTCAGGTGAAATTTATTTTTTCTTTTAGTTCTGTAGTTTAGGGGGTTGGCATTATACGGACAATAACTTTCAGAAATTTAGGAACGTTATACGTTGAATCCTATTTTTGCGCCACATTTTAGGGTCCTGGCATATAATCTAGAGTTCTGGCGAATTTAGAGGGCGACATTATACGAGCAGTAACTTTTAAACTTAAGCAATTGGTAAAATTTGGGCTCCTCGCTTATAATGTTCCTAAATTACTTAAGTTTGAAAAGTTATTATCCCTGTAATACCACTGTTTACAAATTACGGGACTGAAAAATTAATTAAGCCAGTTTATTAATATTACACGATGCATAGGATGGCAGATTTTTGAGCCTGTTTCGTTTGGGTTTTGTCAGATTGTGATTCTCGTCGTGATTCCTAAGCTGAGAGGTTCGAGGTCACTCCACACGAAGAACATATTGAAGTACGTCGTCCTCATCCAATACATACCGAGGCTTCTTCGTGTCCGTCCTCTGTACAGAGAAGTTACGAGGACTTCGGGCATACTTACCGAGACAGCATGGGCAGGAGCTGCGCTTAATCTCTTCCTTTACATGCTTGCTAGCCATGTAAGAAGAAGAAGTATCTAATAATACTTTTATGAATCTTCGACGTTCGATCGTTTCCGATGAATTTCATCCATTCCACTCCATTTTTCAGATATTCGGTGCTTTTGGTACCTATTCTCCATCGAGCGCGAGACGAATTGCTGGGAAAGAGCCTGTAATGGGGCGGCGAACTGTATGAAATCATCGTTCCACTGCGAAGCTGATCACACAGGATTCGTGCAGATTTTGAACGACTCTTGCCCTATACAGACGCCTAATTCTACGGCGTTCGACTTTTGGGATATTTCTCGGCGCGCTACAGTCTGGCGTCGTCCAGTCTAGGGATTTCCCCGAGAAGTTCTTCTACTGTTTCTGGTGGGGTCTTCAGAATTTAAGGTTAGTTCTCCTTTGCTGGTAGTGCCCTTGCGTAGTGCTCGATGATGTAATAAAATATCTGAACCTTCGAACTTCTCTGTGGACATTCGCAGCTCGCTCGGGCAAAACCTCAAAACGAGCACCTACGTCTGGGAGATTCTGTTTGCGGTGTTCATATCTATTTCTGGGTTGGTTCTGTTTTCTTTCTTGATCGGAAACATGCAGGTGAGCGTTCGATCCTTCTTAGGTTTCGATGATTTGCGATAAAAGAACTGAAAACCTCGTACTTTAAATTGTAACAGACTTACCTCCAATCGACGACGCTGAGGCTCGAGGAAATGAGAGTGAAAAGGCGAGACGCCGAGCAGTGGATGTCCCACCGCCTCCTCCCCGACAGCTTGAGGGAACGCATACGAAGGTACGAGCAGTACAAATGGCAAGAAAATAGAGGCGTAGACGAAGAAAACCTAATACGAAATCTCCCCAAAGACCTCAGACGAGACATCAAGCGCCACCTTTGCCTCGCCCTCGTCAGAAGGGTTCGTTCGACTTCTATTCTCTGTTGAGATTTCTGTTCTATCCCACATCGGATAATTCAACTCGCCAGACTCGGTCAATACATCGAAGAGTCGACTTCACCTATCACCAATTGGTTTTTGCGTTGAAGCCTTCAATTTCTAATCTTCGTAGTCAATTTTTTTGAAAAAAAAAATTAACAGGTGCCGATGTTTGAGAAAATGGACGATCAATTGATGGACGCAATGTGCGACCGACTGAAGCCGGTTTTATACACCGAGCACAGCTATATAGTGCGCGAGGGCGACCCAGTAGACGAGATGCTCTTCGTAATCCGCGGGAAATTATTCACCGTGACGACGAACGGAGGTCGGACGGGATTCTTCAACTCGGACTATCTAAAGGCGGGCGACTTTTGCGGGGAGGAGCTGCTCACGTGGGCCCTCGATCCTCACTCGTACTCAAACCTGCCGACCTCGACCCGAACCGTACAGGTACGTCTGCTAATGAATCGAATCTTTTATTTTTTTTAGTCGCGTTCTTATTATGCTAATCGAAATACCTTTTGAGATTCCATGAATGTTCGAATACGAGTATGACAATATTCGATTCGAGCGTTCGTACATATTCGAGTGATTAGTATATTTGATATCCAATACCGTTTCGGGATTAATTCTTACCTATCCATATGCTATATAAGCAAGGTTTTTAAGTAGCGTAATTTAGCGCGCTAAAAAATGCGCTATAAGTCATCCAACGCCATTGTGTTCCTGCTTAGCGCGCTATAGCACGTTTTTGAGAAAAAAATACGCATTATAAGTCGTCCAACTCCATTGTGATGTTGCCACATCGTAAAAAATTTAATTGTTCTGACGTGTCGTCTTATCCGAGTTGGTTTATAGGGTTTACGGTTTAGGGTGGTAGGATAGGAATAGGGTCATATTCGGAGAATTTAGCATACTATTCAGATTCGAGGACCGTTTAAAAATTCCTTTGTAATTATTTTGTTCCGTCGGTTCAATTATAATTTTAGCCTTCCAATTTTAAAATTTCATTTAAAAATTACTAATAAATCTTAAAATATAAAAATAATATCATGGACTTAGAATCCAATGGGATACCACATGAAATCAATCTCATAAAGACTTTGAATTCGATTCACCTGCAACCCTACTACTACTTCTCCGCACAGGCCCTTTCCGAGGTGGAGGCATTCGCCTTAGTAGCCGAGGACCTCAAATTCGTGGCGTCGCAGTTCAGGCGCCTTCACAGCAAGCAGCTTAGGCACGCCTTTCGATTTTATTCCCAGCAGTGGAGGACTTGGGCGGCGTGCTTCGTACAGGCTGCTTGGAGAAGGTACAGCCGCAAGAAAATGGAGGATTCTTTGCGCGAGGAGGAGAGCAGACTGAGGGGCGTCTTGGCGAGCCGTAGTAAAGACGACGACGGAGGATCTTCGCCGAGCTTGGGAGCGACTATTTACGCGTCGAGGTTTGCGGCGAATGCACTTAAGCTTTTGAGGCGTAATGGGACGAGGAAGAGGATGGCGCCTACCATGTTTCTTCAGAAGCCTGCCGAGCCTGATTTTGGGGCTGATGAGGAGGAGCACAAGTGAAATCTTTTTTTTTAGCTTGTCTTGTGATTTTTATGGTGTTACTTTTGTGCGGTGTGATAATTGTATTGTATCATAGTTCTTCTGTATACAAAATTTTTTAGTAGTTTGTTGTTTTTATTTTAATGCTGTTCTCTTTTTCAGATTTAGGCAGGAACCGGTGGTGTGTTCAATGTAAGAACGCGGACGTCTGGGATGAATTTGCGTATTATTGTTTGTCATTATTATGAAGCTAAAATGCATAAAACCTAGAGTGATTTAGTTAAGATGCACTTACTCACATATTCTTCAGAATTGTATGTATCCGCGGGATTAATTTGGAAAACCAGTATGGATATGCAAGAACAAACTATTTTGATTGGAAACGAAAATTGTATAGAAATTCCTCTTGGGACTTTAATCATAAGCTCGATGTCAGTTACACTGCCGATAGGAGGTACGGTGCTAGGTTTAGACAACATTGGAAGAACGATACGGGCCTAAATTTAATAGTGTAAGGATTATAACATAATTTTCTATGTCGTCAACTGTGGGGAGATGGGGCGGGCGAAGGGATAGTGGGACCCACAAAATAATTAGTGGTAAACATAGAATATTTGAGACAGACAAAAAATCAGGCCGGCATTCAAAAACTGCCGCTAATTATCAAACTTAAACAATTGAATTTCGACCCAAGAGAGAAAAAAAATACATTCTCTCCCTTATCTCTACAAAAACCCTAACTCCTCCCACACCAAAAACAGCCGTCACCCACCTCCATAGTCCGCCACCCCACCTCTCACCACCGCCCACTTTGAGTCTCCCGCGTGGAGCTCTTTTCTCCCGACCATTGGGTCAGGAGTTCTTTTTTTCCGTTGTGGAGCCTTTTCTCCGCTGGTGGAGCCCTTTCCGATGAAGACGAGGACCACGAGTCGTTGGACAAAGAAATTGTAGAGTACTGTAAAATTGGATCAATAGCCTTTTTGTGGTATGTTCTATAGTATTTGGTCCAACTTCGGGGGTTATTTCGTTTTCTGTCGGTTTTTGTCACGTTGTTGTGTTTTGTTCATGTGTGAGCCTTTGTTCTCTACCGGATACTGTCACCGAAGAGACCTCTGGACTATTTAGCCCATGTATTTTTCTTGATTAATACAAGCTACTGTTTCGAGAAAAAAAATTCAAAAACAACCGCTCTCTCGCCTCCCAACTTGTTCTCCTCCTCACTACACACCAAAAAACCCTAACTAAAAAACACTATCTCTCCATCCTACTCACCATTTTTTGAAGGATGGAGGAGGAAACTGTCATGAACTCATCTCGACCTAGCTGGGAAGATGGTTCCAATGGTGTTAAGCCAAGTGATGAAGATGATGCTGTAAGGATGAGAAGTGCTTGGTTGGGGTACGATGATGCTAAGAGAGAAAGGCAGAAGACAAAGGAATATTTGGGTTGGATTGGACAAGTATGGCTTTAGCTGTCTGATGGGCAGATTGTTGGGCCAAATACTTATCTTATTATTATATGTTTTACTTAAGAATGGACATTGAGCCCAAACTCTAATTTCTACTATAACGAACATTGTACGTAGGTTGTTTGAGGGTAACAAAGAATTAATTCTAATCTCCTTGTCCTACCTCGTTGATTCTCCTTCGTCTTCTATCTCTTCTCCTCTCTATCTCTAAATCTCTTCATTCTGCATACAAAAAGATATATAAAAAAAAAAAATAGATTAGTTCATAACAGAAACCATCTTTGTTTATTGCTTTTATTTGCTTCTTCATTTTCTGTGGCTTTTTCCCATTTCTCCCCTAGTGGGAGCTTGTTTCTCCCCTTATGGGGGCTTTTTCTCCCTGGGAGTGTCAGTGTCGAAGATGACGATTTTTAGAAGCTAACGGAAAAAGGTGATGACTATTTCAGACAGGGACGAATCTACGTTGGGGCTTGGTGGGCTATTGACCCCCAGTCAAATATGTTATAATGTAATATTATGTAGCTAAATACATATTTGGTCTTCAGTCTAGTGGAAAATGTTTTTTTCAGGTTGAATACAATGAAAAGATTTGGGTTTGATTCTCCCAAAGTTCCTTTCAGCATCTCAATAAATATTCTATTTACCTTTTGACCCCCCAAGTTATGAACTTTTATTTTACATCTTGAACCCTCAATTTCTTAAGTCTAGATCCGTCGTTGATTTCAGATCTAGGGTTCATTAGCCTAGTTGTGGAGTTTTAACTATATTTGAAGTAGGTTATTTGTTTTTTTTTTTTGCCTAATGCTTGTTTTCTTTCGAGTTTTTTTTTTGTTTTTAGTTCTGGTTTGATTTTCTCTAAATAGAGATTTCGTTCCTACTTGATGGTCGATTGTAGCCAGATGATCTTGTCGGACTATTTAGTCATATACCTTCGTTTATATATTAAACTATCGTTTCGAAAAAAAAAAAACATAAAATCTCGTTAAATGAAGGTGGTACTACGTTGGTAAAATTTTATTTTAATAAGAATGCTCAAACTCAATGTTAAATTTTCTATCTAGACTCGTAATTAGTAACCTAAGCGTCGTCCAATTAATTTCCAATAAAAAAATTCTGAAGATCGTCCAAGTTAGTCAGGACAGTGTCCACTCTAACGCCAAAAAAATGTATTAGTTGTGAATATATGCTCTCACCTTCCGCTGGAAACCGAAATTTATGTTTGAACAAAAAAAAATGAATTTGTTTGAAAATTGCTACACATTAACACATGCACTTTGATTTGTTTTGAAATATTGAAGCATTATATACAAAAATAATTAAATGTTTGATTTTTATGGCATTTACTCTTTCATTTTTTATATCTTAATGTTTTATTTTTAGTAGTTAAATATTATTTTTATTTTGACAATAACAAGTAGTTTAACTAGAAAAATATACTCCCTCCGTCCCATGATCTTTATCACATTTCTTGGTGGGCACGGATATTAAGGTGACATTATTATAATAATATAGTACAATGAAAAGGTAAAAAAATGTATATTTTGACACGTCTTTTAAGAATATTTAATATTATTATATTGATTGTTTGTGATAATTTTTTACCCAAAAAGAAAATGTGATAAAGTTATTGGGACGCCCGAAATGAAAAAATGTGATAAAGTTAGCGGGACGGAGGGAGTATAAAATTACCAATTGAAGTATAACCACACCATTAAAAATAAGATTAGCAGAATAACATACAAATAAGCAACCATGAAATAAATATCAATTTCCTTGTATCAATAATAATTTATGTGCATTTCGATGTATATTTCCTCGTATTAGTCAAATTTGTATTTTTAGTAAATGAAAATGAAATTGTCCCCGTCCCCAACAAGCAAACGACAACAAAATCGTCCTCGTTTGGGACTCAGGAGGATCCTCGTCCTGGCTTGGATCCCCCCCGCAATTTTTGTTAAACAAATATTACTTATAATATCATATATAAATTAAAATAATGATAAAATTATATTTTTATATTATTTACATATAATATAGAAAGGGTATTTTCGTAATTAACAAAGAGACCCAAAAAACTTGGGGCGAGTTTACACCTCGTCGCTGCCGCGAGGGAATAAAAGATCGGTCCAACATCGTCTCTAAGTGCATCTCCAACCCACAACATAAAAATATAATTAAGTTTACATTATAATATAGTTGCTACATTGCTTTTACTCCAACCCATAAACTTTATTTTCTACACGAATTTTTACCCCAACCTATTAACTCTATTATTTTACACTAGAAAGCAAATTCCTATTTACTACTATTAAATAGACTTATTAAACTTTATATTATATTGATTAAAAAGCCAATATATTATAATTGTTAATATTTAAAAATTAAATAAATTATAAAATCAACATATGATTTAATTATAATTTTATTAAATTAAAGGAAATATCAATAAATAAAAGAAAACTAATATTATTTTTACTTTATTATAAGAATATCAAATATTTAGTAAAATTTAACTCTATTTTATTATATAAAATATAAATAAATAAAAAGTACCAACTCTATTTTTTTGTGTTAAATTTTGTGCTCCACAACTAGAGTTTCTCTGCACACTCAATATTAGTGTTAAATTTAGACGTCCCATTAGAATAGAATGTACTCTATTTTTGTGTTTTACACAAAAATAAAGTACTCGTTGGAGATAGACGTCTTCATACGGTTACGGTTCACGGTTGTGAAACGTCGGTTTACAGTTACTAAAAACGTCTAACCGTAACAGAACCGTTGTAATCACGGTTACGATTAAGATTTTGAACTGGCAGAGCCGGTTACGGTTATGGTTTTGAACCGCCGGTTTACGGTTTTTTTTAATTCTTTTTTAAAATTTCTCTTATAATAATTATAAATTAAAAAAACTTTGATATTTTTATATAAAAATGTAAAAAAGAACTTTCCATTCCAAGTTAGAAATTTATATAATAACCTTCAATATTTGAAAAAATTTACACCTTAAATATTAAAAAATATTACGATTATCATTCATTCTTCGATTCGAAAATCTTCGGCAGACACTAGTAGTAGGCATTTAATTCTAAAGATCATGTTTATCACTCAATATTCGTCTAAGTTTTCGAAGTCAATTTTATGATAGTTGACAAAACAAAAATAAAAAATAAATATGATGAATAAATTATAATCGGTTATTTTGACAAGAACAATAAAATTATATATTTAATTATTATTTAAAAGACGGTTATAACCGCCGGTTTACGCTTAGGAAAATGAAGAACCGTAATCGAACCTTTATAATTGACGGTTCGATTTACGGTTTGAACCGTAACCGTTGACCACGATTAAACGGTTCCGTTACGGTTTGGTTACGGTTTTTCAAACCGTTTGAACGCCTCTAGTTGGAGATGTTATAATGGCTGGGCTTGTGGACTATCCAACATCGTCTCGAGTTCTAGAATAACTGACTATCATAAGGTTAAATGTTTGTTCCTATATTAACTTTTACTATCATATTAGGTTAATGTTTTAGTACGTATTGATCCTGAAAGTTCTAATCACTCGGAATTGAGTATCATATTAGGCTGATGTTTTAGTACGTATTGACCCTGAAAGTTCTAATAACTTTCAACTATCATATTAGGTTTAATGTTTTAGTACGTACTGACCCTAAAAATTAGTCCCATGCCTGAAATATGTGGTACAAGTTCATAGCCGTGGTAAAAACAATCATACAAAGTGAGTGAGAAGATAACATTTTATTACCATCGCGATTTCATACAACTGTACAGCACTTCAGATCATTTGATCTTGGAAAACAAAAAAGAAAAAGAACACAATACAAAAACAACCAACGTTATTTCATGTACGACGATGTCGGCGTCGTAGGTCGACGACGATGACGCTTATGTTGTCTCTACTTCCTCTCGCCATCGCCAGCTCAGCCAGCGCCGCCGCCGCTCCGTTACAACCACCGCACTCATCACCGTCGTCGTCATTTGCTGCTATGTCAAAACATGCCCTCACAACATTGCAAGCGACGTCGTTTGATACCACGTCCCATAAACCATCGCTCGCCATTATCAAGAACTCATCTTCTTCGCTTCTTCTTACAGATTTCACCTCGGGCTCGGTCATCACAAAGGGTTTCAGATATTGATCGCCTGTCAGAATATAATAAATCGACGTCAAAATCTTTACTTTTCTATGTTTGCTTAAAATCACATATAAAGAGATAGAAAATTGAAGGAGATACAAATTACACACACCTATGGATCTTGTCATGGCGAGCACACCTTCGACTCTTTGTCCGTACCAGTTTATCACTTTGCCGCCGGATTCTTCGATTCTCTCTAATTCGTCGGGCCTTTCGGGCTGAGATATTTAATATAAAATAATTAGGATAAATTCGTAATATTTAACTTCTAGTTATATAAAGCAAGTACTATATATAGTTCTCTAGGGTTTGACGAGACAGAGAAAAGCTAATGCTTATTATTTTAATTACCTTGTGATCATCAGACAACTGCAGAACCTCCTTGCCTCGCCGTCCCATAACGGCCCTTGAATCGCCGGAGTTGGCAACCACGACCTCATCGGAACCCACGACGGCGACGACCGCCGTGGACCCAGTCATCTCCACCTTCTTCCCACCAACCTTATTCACCTCGTCGTCCATTTTACGGAACGCTTCCACCATCACCTTTTCCCAGTCCATCCCATGCTGCTCCGCCACCTCCTCGGCCACCAGTTCGTGCAACCTCTCCGAGCACGCACCGGCGACGCGCCACCCGCCGTGGCCGTCGTAGACCCCAAAGAAATCGTACTTCTTTGAATTACTGCTAAGAAAATCCTTTTTAACAGCGATGTAATCCTCCATCTCCCTCCGCCGTCCGATCACGGATATGGAGCCATGCGCCGCGCACGTGGCAGCATCTCCTGCTTCTTGCCGATGAGCTTCGGTGCCGTCGGCTGATTTCATTTTTTTCAAGGGACGCGACGGCGCGTGGTCTTCATCGGAGGCGGCGGGTGGGGTCATCGTCGTGGGATATCCTTCTTCTGAGGGTAATAAGTTGGGTCGCTGGCACCTCATCCTCCTCCACCGAAATGGGTCGGATTTTTTCAACTCGTTTTCGAGTATTATTCCGCCGGAGTTTTGCCGCCGGCATCCGCCCTCCGTCGCCGGTGTTGTCTGGGCAAATCCACCTAACATCATTTGTGCTTATCAATTATTATACGTAAACTGGGCTATTCGTTTGATTGATAATCGTTACAGGAAAAAAGTACTCTGCGTGCGTCAGTAATAATAACCAAGGACTATGAATATGATTACGAAGATGTTGATATGGTATATATATAGGAGGAAAGAGGGAGTTTTATTAGTAGATAAATTTCTTGATAAATATAATAATACCTTCCTGGATGGAAAGTGAACGTTGAACGAAGACACAGAAAAACATATGGTGTAATAAACTTGGCAACTGAATGGGACACGATGGGTTGTAAAATTGAACACGTGGTAAATAGAATTCGGCGGCTGCATATGAACCGACATAGGTGTTGCTCTGTGGTTGGTCCGATTGACACGTGTCATAAGATATTTGAACTAACAATTCGATTTTATGTTGGTCTACTTTTGGTGTATGACACGGACGTATTAGGTGTAACATTAGCTGGTATGAGCCCATACTTGAGATACTTCTACTAAGATATTTTTAAATTGCTTTAAAATTCTTGACAAAGAAAAAGGAAAGAAAACACACAGAACACCTCACGTGCTTACTCTTACGTTTCCTTGTTGTGTTAAAATATAAAATTATGGACACATATGAGGTTGGTAAATCCTTTAACCGACGTTAAAATATATTTGTTACGGAATTTCTTTAGCTTGTGTTTGTGTGATTTCACTTCTTTGAATTTCTTACTCTTTTTCTTTTTTGCATTTTGATCAACTCAGCAATGGGGATCTTCGGATATGCCTGGTGGCACAATGGGACAATTACAAATGCCTAAGATGAAAGATAAAGTGCCTCGAATAACTCAAATGAGATTGAATTATTGTTGAGCCAAAGCTTACATGACTTAGCATGTCGTACAATAATGTTGGGAAGGGTGGTGGGCCCCGCGGTAGTCAGTGGCCCGCAGCGAAACAGGTCTCGGTTTGGCTCGGTACAACGATCGGGATAAGTGGAACCCACGGGGTAAATTGGTGGACCCGCACAGTAACTACCACGGTAAAAATAAAATTACCGTAAGGTAAGAAAGAACACCAGAATTTTAACGTGGAAAACTCTCTGTTAACGAAGAGGAAAAACCACGGCCGAGTCGGCAAAACTTTCACTATAGTAAAAATTACAACCCTCGAATTTTTACTATCTCACTTTCACCACTCGTGTTTACCTCACACCTCTCTGTGGATGTGGAACCCTATCAGTTTCTACCTGAACTGATAACCTCACAATTCACTCAAACTACTTCTCTCGATTTAGTAAAACTCGAATGAGCTTGTGATGATAATAACTGAAGAACTTCAACCTATTTATAGATGTCTTCAGCTCTTCTGGACCGCTCAAACGGGTGGCCATGAATCCGCCCCGTCGTCCTTCAATACGTACCGTTCATTAATTTATTATATATATATATATAATAATATTATAATAAAATATTTTAATATTATTATATTTTTTCAATAATGGTGGGCTTTGCAAGTGGGTGGCTGGACCCATCAATTCTCCCCCTCCAGCCTCATTTATTATTTGCGGGGGATATCTTCTACCGACTCAGCGATAGCCCATGCCAGCGCCTGGCGCAGAATCTGTCTTCTCCTTGGGAATAACCTTCGTCAGAATGTCCGCAACATTCTTGTCCGTGTGGATCTTCTGCAGCTTGAACGCTTTCTCCTCAATAGCCAGTCTGAGCCAATGATAAAGAACGTCAATGTGTTTCGTCCTCGAATGATATAGTATTCTTGCTCAAGTTCAAAGCACTTTGACTGTCGCAAAATATTATGTAGTCATCCTGCTGAATTCCCAACTCCTGAAGAAATCTCTTCAACCAGAGCATCTCCTTGCCAGCTTCCGTTGCAGCAACATACTCCGCTTCAGTAGTTGATAAAGAAACACATTGTTGTAACCTCGACTGGCATGAGGTAGCTCCCCCTGAGAATGTAAATATGTATCCCGACGTCGACTTTCCACTTATCAGCATCAGTATAGCCTGTAAGAAAACATTTACCACTTCCAAATGTAAGGCATAATTTGGAAGTTCCTCTCAGGTACCTCATGATCCACTTCACTGCTTCCCAATGTGACTTCCCGGGATTCGATAGAAATCGACTCACAACGCCAACTGCGTGAGCGATATCTGGCCTCGTACACACCATGGCGTACATCAAACTTCCTACAGCTGATGAATATGGAGCATCTGGGACATCTTCTCCGTCTTTTGTTGTTGATGGACCGAATTTCTTTCGCAACTTAAAGTGCACGGCAAGTGGCGTGCTAGCTGGCTTAGCATCCTTCATATTGAACGTCTCTAGAACTCGTTCAATATAGAGCTCCTGGGATAACCATAATTTCCCAGTTTTTCGATCCCGGGTAATCTCCATTCCGAGAATCCGCTTTGCCGATCCCAAATCTTCATGTCAAATGTCTTTGACAAATCTTTCTTCAACCTGTTAATCATCTCTGCATCTTGTCCGACAATTAGCATATCACCAACATACAGGAGAAGAACGATAAATTTACCTTTAGAGTATCTCCGGACGTAAACACATGGATCTGCATCTGTTCTCTTGAACCCCTGATGCACCATGAAAGAATCAAATTTCTTGTACCACTGCCGTGGAGCTTGTTTCCGACCGTACAACCTTTTCTTCAGCCGGCAGACCATGTCCTCTTTACCTCTAACCTATAATCTTTCTGGTTGTTCCATATATATATCCTCATCAAGATCACCATGCAAGATGCGGTCTTCAAGTCGCGTTGCTCCAATTGAAGATCCATGGTAGCAGCTAGTCCTAGTATAACTCTGATTGAACTCATCTTCACGACCGATGAAAATATCTCGTCTAAGTCGATTCCCTTCCTCTGAGTGAAACCTTTGACCATTAATCGAGCTTTGTATCTGACTAGTTTGACATCATCCTTCTTCAGTTTGTACACCCATGTGTTCTTGAGTGTCTTCTTTTCTTTCAGCAATCGTACCAACTCGTACGTATCATTCTTCTTCAGAGAATCCATCTCCTCTTGCATGGCCTTTGTCCAACAATCTTTGTCCGTACAAGATTGTACTTCTTGGAAGCTCTCTGCACCCCCCCCACCCCATCAGTAATCAAAATATAATCAAAACTCGAATACCTCGTAGATGATTGGCATTCCCTAGTTGACCTTCTCAACTGAGGTTCAACTGCTTCGTGCACATCTGAAGGCTCCCCTTCTCAGTACCTTCTATGTGTTCATCTACGATAGGTTCATCATCTCCAATGGCTAGCTCTTCTGGTTCAGGTTCTGATTGTTGCATTCCTTCCTCTGTGGCATCGTCATATGGAATGCTGACTGGTCTAAAATCGTCTACACCGCCACCTGTGGATTTTGTTACATCCATGTTTGAGTCGCCCATGGTCTCATGCTAATGGAACACTACATCGCGACTTCGAACCGTCTTCTTCTTCTTTGGATCCCAATGTCTATAGCCGAACTCCTCGTCTCCATACCAACAAAGATGCAAGGATTCGATTTATCATCAAGCATCGATCTTTGTTCCTTCGGTACATGCATGAACGTCTTGCAGCCAAACACTCTCAAATGTGAATATGAGATGTCTCTACCGGTCCACACCTTCTCTGTTATATCGAAATCCAACACCGATGAAGGTAGTCGGTTGATAAGATAGACTGCAGTGTTGACAGCTCCCCCCCAAATGACTTAGATAGATTAGCCATCTTGAGCATCGCTCGGACTCTCTCCATAATGGTTTTATTCATTCTCTCTGTGACACCATTCTGCCGAGGAGTGCCAGGAACTGTCTTCTCATACCTAATGCCCTGCTTCACGGAATAATCTCTGAACTCCTGAGAGATGTATTCACCACCATTATCTATGCGCACACACTTTAGCGGCATTCCCGTTTCTCTTTCTACCATTGCATGAAACTTCATAAAATAATAGAACACATGGTCCTTCGTCCGCAACAGATATACCCAGGTCTTGCGAGACGCATCATCAATGAAGGTCAGAAAATATTTACTGCCTCCCAAAGATTCAACTTCCATGGCTCCGCATACGTCAGAGTGTACCAACTCCAACTTCTTCATTCGCCTGGCTGACTTCTTCGCGAATGAAACTCTATGTTGCTTCCCAAAGAAACAGTAATCGCAGGGGTTAGCGCTTTCCCCTTGGCTACTTGTATGAGGGACTTTTAGCCAAGACATTCAACCCCTTCTCTCCTACATGCGTCAGCCGTCTGTGCCACAAATTTGGAGAAGCATCATCTTCAACTGCGTTCAGTTGGTTAGCACATATGGTTGCGTGCATCTTGTACAGCGAGCAGTTTAGCTTTCCTCTTCCTACCACCAATGATCCTTTGGTGAGTTTCCAGTTGCTATTTCCCATCTTGTTATAGTATCCTTCGTTGTCCAACACCTTCACAGAAATCAGGTTGAGACGCAGGTCTGGTATGTGTCGCACATCTTTCAGCCGTAATGTGCACCCTACGCTCGTCTGGATACAGATATCACGATCCCCACTATTTTAGAAACACTTTAGTTACCTATCTTGGTAGAGCCAAAGTTTCCCCCTTATATGTGGAGAAGTATTCACGCCTTGGTACACAATGGTAGGAGGCACCACAGTCCACTACCCATACGGTGCTTGCATCCGCAACATGACAACAGTCTGCCTCATTCACCAGAGTAACCTCTCCACTATCGTTGGAGGCGATTGCAGACGTGTTCTTGTCATCATCTTGTTTCTGTTTTCTGTTGAGAAGCCTACAGTTTCTTTGTAAGTGGCCAATTTTTCCAGAATGGTAGCACTTCCTCGTCTCCCTGGACTTGGATCTATCTTTTGACTTTCTTGGTAACACTTCTCTGTGACAAGGGTCTGATTTCCCGTACTGGTACTGGCAGCATCCTTCCTTCGCAGCTTTTATTATAGAGTTTGTTTTTCACCATATCCATCGTGACTTTACCGTTTGGTGCCGAGTTGGTGAGCGATACCACCAATGTATCCCAGCTATCAGGGCTTGTAGCTCATCATCAAGGATTATATTGGCACTTGTGAGTTGAGTTACAAGCCCCTCAAAGTCATTCAGATGTTCAGCAACTGATCGTCCCTCGTTCAACTTCACATTCATGAGTTTGCGCATCATGAATACCTTGCTCAGTGCATTTGTCACCTCGTACATACTCTCCAATTCCGTCCAGAGTTTGTGGGGGTCTGTCTCATTTCGGGCGTGGTTGTAGAGGCTAATGTCCACCCATTGGCGGATCACACCTAGCTCTTTCTTTGCAATTTCTACCATAGGACAGCATTCCCGCCTTCGGGAATATTGCCTTCAATTTCAATCGGATCATGGAGGTCATTGCAATAAAGATAATCCTCCATCCTTGATTTTCATATGGAGTAATTCGTTACTGTCAGCTTGATCATTCCTCCATCGTTCTCCATGGCCGTCAAAATCTACCAGAAACCTACTAGTATCTTTTCTGATGTGGAAGATCAGTCAAAGCTGCAACCACAGAGCATACTCAGAATATATCACGCTCTGATACCACTTCTTGGGAAGGGTGGTGGGCCCCGCGGTGGTCAGTGGGCCCCGCATGGAATAGGTCCCGGTTTGGCTCGGTACGACGATCGGGATAAGTGGAACCCACGGGGTAAATTTGGTCGGACCCGCACAGTAACTACCACGGTAAAAATAAAATTACAGTAAGGTAAGAAAGAACACCAGAATTTTAACGTGGAAAAATCCTCTGTTAACGAAGAGGGAAACTAGGGCCGAGTCGGCAAAACTTTCACTATAGTAAAAATTACAACCCTCGAATTTTACTATCTCAGTTTTACCACTGGTGTTTACCTCACACCTCTCTGTGGATGTGGAACCCTATCAGTTTCTACCTGAACTGATAACCTCACAATTTACTCGAACTACTTCTCTCGATTAAGTAAAACTCGAAATGAGCTTCGGTACGACGATCGGGATAAGTGGAACCCACTGGGTAAATTTGGTGGGACCCGCACGGTAACTACCACGGTTAAAAAAATTATCGCAAGGTAAGAAAGAACACCAGAATTTTAACGTGGAAAAACCCTCTATTAACGAAGAGGGAAAAACCACGGCCGAGTCGGCAAAACTTTCACTATAGTAAAAATTACAACCCTCGAATTTTTACTATCTTACTTTTACCACTTGTGTTTACCTCACACCTCTCTGTGGATGTGGAATCCTATCAGTTTCTACCTGAACTGATAACTTCACAATTCACTCGAACTACTTCTCTCGATTTAGTAAAACTCGAATGAGCTTGTGATGATAATAACCGAAGAACTTCAGCCTATTTATAGATGTCTTCAGCTCTTCTGGACCGCTCGAAACGGATGGCCAGGAATCCGCCGCGTCGCCCTTCAATACGGATTATTCGTTAATTTATTATATATATAAATAATATTATAATAAAATATTATAATATTATTATATATTTTTTTTTCAATGATGGTGGCCTTTGCAAGTGGGTGGCTGGACCCATCAAATAACACATTTTCTTTCTCTTTTTTTTTTCACGTCGAATTCCGCATACCAAACACATCATTATCCAAGTTATTGGAGATCGGCGAACGAGCCATAATCCAACTTGTCATGCGATGTTAACCTGGTTGAAGGATGTCGAATATTGGTTAACTCAACCAACAAGTTCCAAGCCTCAAGCCCCTGCTCTAACGAAGACGCAAGAACGACGGTATTGTCAATAAGGATGCAGAGTAAGGGTTTTTTTATTTTTGTGGTTTTCAAACTTTTTAAGTTGTATTTTTTATCTTACTTCTAATAATTTTTTGCAATTGTTTTTAAGTTTTTATTCTCATATTAAAAGGAAATGGGTGATTCCGCCGTAAAAATTCATGGTTTTTTTGTGCCGGTTTGGATCGGTTCCTCGAATATAAATGGAGAATCGGAACCGACGGCTCGTTTTCACAGTCCCGCCATTCAAATTTAAGAAATTTGGCCCTACTTCGATCAGAGATTTCCTTGTTCGGATGAATGCCTCCGTGAAATGGAAAGCCACTACAAACAAACACACGAATAGACTATTCTATGATATGTGTAAATAAAAGTCAATCAAGAAACCTCATTGAAAAAGGTTAAATTTTCGACGACGCCTTCGAAAATCCACGAATAGACCGCCATTAGAGATTTCCATTTTTGGTGTATATATATAGATTTTCCAGCATTTTCATCAAGTGTTACTACGTGGCAATCAAATGAACGGTTGAAAGATCCAATTAAAAAGTCGAAAAGTTCACGCACATGAATGGCTGACAACTGTTTATGCATGAAAAGAAATCAAATCAAATCAAATGAAAAATCTTTCTTAGATAAAAAGAAACAAACAGGCAAAACTGTACACATTCCCATGAGACACCTCCTAAGAGACAACTTATTTCAAAGAGAACACAAGCGAACAATCACAATCAACAATACAGTGGACAAGCACAAAAAGGATAATCCATCATTAAAAGGGCAAAACGTTAAGCAAATCCTAAGCCTTCCCTCAACAAACCAAACCCTTTATCCCTCTCCATAGTTCCTTCCTGCCATGGCCTTGTTTGAAGATATTGAGAAAGATGATCTCAGTTTTAAGGCGCCACAGTTTGAAGATTATCACCTTGTTGCTGCTGCTGTTGCTGTCTTAAAAATGCTTCTTGTTCTTCATCTGTTAGAAGAGAATCTTCTGCCTCGTCTTTCATGAGATACTTGTCGACCTGAGAAGCCGCTTGTCTCCCTTCACTGATTGCCCAAACCACAAGAGACTGTCCACGTCTGCAATCACCCGCAGCAAAGATACCGTCGACGCTCGTCGAGAATCGACCGTACTCAGCTTTGAAGTTCGATCTATTGTCCGTTTCCAATCCAAGTTTCTCGGCAAGGTTCTGAAACAAACCAAGAGAAGAGAATTGATACTTTTATCTCCATATTGAAAACGCACATTTTGACCTTAAGAAATGAAGTGGCTCGATTAAGGCTCTCACCGATTCTGGCCCGAGGAATCCCATTGCCAACAGAACTAAATCTGCTTCGATTATCTCCTCTGAGCCTTCAACCTCTTTGAACTGGAACCTTCCACTGGCATCCTTCTCCCATTGAACGCGGACAACTTCAAGTCCCTTTACCACGCCGTTCTCGTCGCCTATGAAGCGCTTCGTCAGTACTTCGTACGACCTCGGATCCTTCCCAAATTTGGTAATGGCTTCCTGGTGGCCATAATCCACGCGGAATATGCGAGGCCACTGCCAATATTTTTAAATGAATTCGATAACCAGTAATTTCCAATGACTGACTTGAAATCATGCAACGCAGATGATAAAACTGTGTTTTGGAGAAATTCTTAAAAAAGGAAGAAGAAAACGAAGTGTTTTCACTCATACCTGTGGCCAAGGGTTGCCTGGAGCCCTGGTGCGTGGTGGCTCGGGGAGAAGCTCCAAGTTGACCATGTTGGTGCATCCGTGTCTTATGGAAGTCCCAATGCAATCCGTGCCAGTATCACCTCCACCGATAACAACTACTTTCTTTCCCTTGGCGGATATGTACTTTCCATCCTCAAGATTACTATCAAGCAAGCTTTTTGTATTAGCGTGAAGGAACTCCATTGCGAAATGGACCCCCGAAAGGTCTCGTCCAGGTACAGGAAGGTCCCTGCAATAAACGAAGAGCAACATTTTAATCACGCTTTCGCAAGAATGTAATGGAGCTTTAAGCATCAGAGAACTTGTTCAGCAAAAACATTTACCTAGGTTTTGTGGCTCCAACTGCCAAAACGATAGCATCGTGCTCCTTACGAAGACGGTCTAATGAGTATGTTGGATCTATCCCGATATTAGCATTAACTACGAAATTGACGCCTTCCTCTTCCATAAGCTTGACTCGTCTCTGCACTACGTCGACTTTGTCGGTCTTCATGTTAGGCACTCCGTACATCATGAGGCCTCCGACTCTGTCAGCACGCTCAAATACTGTCACGGAGTGACCCATTTTATTTAACTGGTCTGCAGCAGCCAAACCAGAAGGTCCACTCCCAACAATAGCAACACCTTTCCTGAAAATTTTGGGGTAAACGTTAATACCTAACATAACAAAAGATGTGATCTTTCTTCTTACAGATGAAAAGATGAAAATAAAGGGCTCGGTCCCGAGAACCAATATCTGAAAGTTATATACATGGGTGTTCAATATAAAGAAATTTAAGACACAACAACCCATTCATACATGTAAGGTTAGTTAGTTGACATACCCAGTTCTCTTCAAGGGAGGTCGTGGCACCATCCATCCCTCCTTGAAAGCTTTATCTATGATTGAACACTCAATGCTTTTGATGGAGACTGGGTTTTCGATGATTCCAAGCACACAAGAGCCTTCACATGGTGCAGGGCAAACACGACCTGTGAACTCTGGGAAGTTGTTAGTCTCAAGAAGCCTGTCCAATGCTTCGCGCCATCTATTTTGATAAACCAACTCATTAAATTCTGGTATCTTATTCCCAAGTGGGCATCCAGAGTTCTCCTGCAGGTTAAATCATTCACAGTCTAGTTAACCCAGAACTCTTGGAAAAAAGATCAACAAATGCCTAAGAGGATCATCGACTTACCTGATGACAGAAAGGAGTACCACAGTCCATACAGCGGGCCGATTGTGTTTTCAGAAGTGGTCCAGGTTCGGTTTCTTCCATCACCTCATTCCAGTCGTTCATTCTAACATTTGGATCTCGGTATGAAATACTTTGCCGTTCATAAGCAACAAAACCCCCAGTTTTGTCAGGATTGCCAACAATACTTGGTCTGCCAGCTTTCTCCCCCTATTTGATTCAATTGATTATAGTTAGCAACAATCAATGGAATTCAGCCACAGATCATCGGTAAGGTTCTAGCAAAGGCATCATCATTATTTAGTTAGTAACCCGCCGACCAAATGAGCTATAAAATATTTTATCAAACATGTCTAACATAATAACAGATAATAAACAAACCTTTTACTTGTTGTCACTGCAGAAAGACACAGACAAAACTGTTAAAAATGAGGTTTGCATTTTCAATCGAAGTATTGGTACCTTGACGGTTACTTCTTCCTGCAAAGATGCAGGCGCCACTTTTTTTCTGCAAAGATGCAGGCGCCACTTTTTTCTGCAAAGATGTAGGCGCCATGTTTTTCTGCAAAGATGCAGGCGCCATCTTCTTAAGCTCTTCAAATGCATCTTTCTTCATTAGCTCCGCCTCCTCTCGTATCTCAGCTTCTCTTGAAGAATTTTCAGCGGCTGCTTTGATAATTGCTTCTTCTTTCTTACTCGCAAGAATGCGTTTGTAGTCACGCGGAAAGACCTTAACAAACTTAGGTAACAAGGACTCAAAGTTGGCAAGGACATCTTTTGCCAGCTGGCTGCTAGTGTGGCGCTGATGCTGTTGAATCATCATTTTGAGCATCAAAATATCATCCTCCTCTTCGACGGGATCAAGATCTACCAATTCCATGTTGCATCGGGATCTGAAGGTGGAATCAGCATCAAGAACATAGGCTATGCCACCACTCATACCTGCAGCAAAGTTTCTTCCAGTTCTGCCCAGCACCACAACAGTCCCGCCAGTCATGTATTCGCACCCATGATCACCCACACCTTCTACTACTGCCCTTGCACCAGAATTACGAACTGCGAACCTTTCTGCAGCCATACCATTAAAGTAAGCCTCACCATTAGTCGCGCCATACAATGCCACGTTTCCAATGACAATGTTCTCCTTTGGATCAAACTTGCTTGATTTAGGAGGATAAACAACAATTCTGCCACCAGATAATCCTTTCCCAACATAGTCATTGCTATCACCTTCGAGCTCAAGTGTAATTCCTGGACAGAGAAAAGCTCCAAGACTCTGGCCTGCACTTCCGGTAAGTTTGATATGAATTGTATCTGACGGAAGACCAGCCATATGGTAACGCTTTGTCACCTCGTGGCTTAGCATGGTGCCAACAGCTCGGTTAATGTTGTAGATCGGCGATTCAATGTACACTGGTAAACTTTTATCCAAAGCAGGCTTGGCTAGTGTGATAAGCTTGTTGTCCAAAGCCTCGTCCAGCCCATGATCCTGCTTCTGCACACAGTACTGTGCAGCATCTGGTCTAATATCAGCAGCCGGTCGAAGCAACAGGGATAAGTCGATGGTCTTAAGCTTCTCATTATTCTTGACCAAATCTTTATCCAGTTCAAGCATGTCAGATCGCCCAACCATCTCGTTCAGCGTCCTAAAACCAAGTTGTGACATGATCTCCCTAACCTCTTCAGCGAGCATGAAGAAGAAGTTGATCACATGCTCGGGTTGGCCAGCAAACTTTTCTCGGAGAACTGGATCTTGAGTGGCGATACCAACGGGGCAAGTATTTTTATGGCACTTCCTCATCATGATGCACCCCAATGTAATGAGAGGTGCAGTGCTAAAACCAAATTCCTCTGCACCAAGAAGTGCGGCAATGGCCACATCTCTTCCAGTTTTTAGCTGACCATCGGTTTGGAGAGTTGTTCGTCCCCGAAGATCGTTAGCAACTAAGGTCTGGTGTGTCTCCGCAAGACCAAGTTCCCAAGGAAGGCCAGCACTTTTGATCCCAGTCCATCTTGAAGCACCTGTACCACCGTCATGACCAGAGATCAAGACATGGTCAGCATGCCCCTTAACAACACCACTAGCAATCACACCAACGCCTGCTTCAGACACCAACTTCACACTAATGCGAGCACCGGGATTTGCATTCTACAGCAATGAATTGACCAAGAAAATACAATGAAACGAGTTAAATTAAATTGTGAAGCGGTTGAAACCACATAGAAGAACTCAATGGATATATAAGCATCCACAAGTTACCTTAAGATCGTGAATCAACTGTGCAAGATCTTCAATTGAATATATGTCATGATGTGGTGGAGGACTGATAAGTCCCACCCCAGAGGTGGAGTTCCTCGTCACAGCAATGTCACCGATGACTTTATGACCGGGAAGTTCACCTCCTTCACCAGGCTTAGCCCCCTACAATACAATGAGATCAACAATATCAGTTCATAATACAAGATCATACAGAAACATCCAAACATAAACTCTCACCCAGTGTCAAATGCAGTTATGATAAAATGACACAAAGACACCAGATGGTGCTTTGCTGAGACAGCATCATCTGTCCATGAATGTCGATTCATAAACAAGGGGAACCTGAGTTCCTTCTAGGATGCATGGGTTGGATAAAAATGTTTGTGAATTAGCATCAGGAGATAGAATGCATACCTGGGCCATTTTTATTTGCAACTCATCGGCATTTGTTAGGTAATAGCTCGAAACTCCAAATCTCCCGCTGGCAACCTGCTTAATCGCACTCCTCTTGGGATTCATTGAACCATCTGGAAGAGGTTCCATCCGAGAAGGCTGTTCACCGCCCTCACCTGTCACCGAAACAACAGAGTAAATAAACAAACCAAATTTCCTCATATGTTGTAATAATTATGCTAGTACGCAATGAAGTAGTATAAGTTAGTTCTCGTGGGCGTGGAGGTGGACCCAGCAACAAAAAGAAAAGAGTAACAAAATTTTATGGACGGATACCTGTGTTTGACTTCCCTCCAAGCTTGTTCATTGCAATTGCAAGTGTAGTGTGCGCCTCCAATGATATCGATCCATAACTCATGGCTCCAGTGCAAAAACGCTTCACAATTTCACTTGCTGGCTCAACTTCTTCCAACGGAACCTTTGTTTCAGACTCTTTGAATTTCAGAAGCCCTCTTAAGTTACATGACTTGTTCAGTTCTTCGATGCGTTTGGAGTATTCCTTGTAGGCAGCTACACTGTTGGATTTGGCAGCATCCTGTAGTTTTGCGATTGCAAGAGGATCATTGAGGTGAATTTCACCACCTTTCCTCCAATGATAATCACCAGGATTAGGCAGCGCTACAGCTTCAGCGCTACCAGGCGGTAATGCACGTGAAGGGAAAGCTAGTTCGTGCAACTTAAGTGTTTCACTTGCCAAAGCTTCAAAAGAGGCACCCTCAACCCTGCTTGGAGTTCCATTGAAGCACCGTTCCATCACCTCAGATGAGAGGCCCACTGCCTCAAAGATCTGAGCACCCTTATATGATGCCAAGGTCGATATACCCATCTTGGCGAGGACCTTCATCACACCGTAATTGCTAGCTTTAAAATACTCATTCACGAGCTCCTCCTTTGAGTGGAAATCGCCTGTAGCTTTCGGTGGAATTTTCCCATCAACTTGCAGCCTCCAAATGGCTTCTATAGCTAAATAAGGGCAGATTGCATCAGCACCAAATCCTACAAGTGTACAAAAATGGTGGACTTCACGAGGCTCAGCAGATTCAATAATCAACCCAACACGGGTTCGCTCTAGATTCTTAACTAAATGATGATGCACAGCACCAACAGCCAAGAGAGAACTGGCAGCCACACGCTTAGCTGAAAAAGCTGCATGAATTGAAGAGACAATAAATACCAACCAAAATTTTGAAACACAATATGAATCAGATGTCCTTCTAATAATATTACTCGAGAATTGAGGTCATGTACCTCTGTCTGAGAGCACAAGTGTCGTGTAACCCTCCTTAATTGCATCACGAGCTTCAGAACATATTCTGTCTAGAGTTGACTCCAAACCTTTTTTACCAAGATCCTTTGAGTAGGTAATGTCAATCACTTTACTCCGCCAACCTCGGTAATCCATCTTTTTCATTGCTTCCATCTCTTCAATGGACAGCAAAGGACCTTTAAGTGACAGACGGTGACATTGCTCTTCCGTGGTCTCGGTAAGATCACCTTCAGGACCAATCATGCATTCCATCGAAGTAACAATCTTCTCTCTTATAGGATCGATAGGAGGATTGGTGACCTGAGCAAACATCTGCTTGAAATATTCGAATGTGAGTTTCTCTCTGTTAGACATCACAGCCAATGGGGCATCATTTCCCATTGAGCCAAGGGCCTCAACACCATCTTTAGCCATAGGTAGCAAAAGCATCTCCAAAGACTCAACAGTATATCTACATCAGAGGTCAAGAAAATTTTATTACAAGACTTAGTGGCATATAATGGCGAATGTTGCATGAAAATCATCCAAAACAAGCATCAATGACATACCCAAATGCCTTCAATGGAGACAATAGACCATGAAGGCCCATGTTTTCCATGTTTTCATCTTCAGCAGAAGCCTGTAAATTAGGACAATTAGCTCACGCAAAGATAAAACAAGGGTACTGAAGATCAAAATTGATGCTCACCGACTGAACTCCAGCTATGGAAGGAGCATTTCTTTCAGCTTCCGGAACAGACTCAACAATATCTTTCAATTCAAGCTTCTGTCTTTTTAGCCAATCGCCATAAGGTCTAGCGAGAGAGTATTGCTGCTTCAGGGCTTCATCATCAACAACGACGTGCTTCTCAAAGTCCACAAGAAGCATCATACCAGGATTAAGTCTTCCTTTCCTCGAGACATCTTCTGGGGGGATATCGACAACACCAACTTCACTTGCCATAATAACCCTATTGCTATGAGTTATGTAAAAACGGCCTGGGCGGAGACCATTGCGGTCCAGTGTTGCTCCAAGATATCGCCCGTCAGTAACTGCAGAAGTTTCATGATATGTAAGACCCCTTGAAAGCATTGAATCGTGAAATTTACAAACATTAAATACATACATGATATAAGAGCAGGCCCATCCCAAGGTTCCATCAAGGCTGAAAAGTATTCATATAAAGCTTTCCGATTAGGATCCATGTTCTTATCATTTTGCCATGCTTCAGGAATCATCATCATTATTGCTTCAGGGAGACTTCTACCAGCTCTTATCAAAAGCTCAAGTACGCCATCAAATGAGCCTAATCACAAACACGGTAAAATCAGATCAGAAATACTGATAAGGAAAATAAAAATTAACGTGAAACTAGGATACGGCACTGCACATAATGATAATCTTGATCCAACCTGAATCTGATGAGCTAGCATCTACAATTGGCAAGAGCTTTGTCATCTCCGTCTTTGATAATCCAAGCTCCTTGCACTTTAAAAGACCTTCACGGGCCCTCATCCTAAAAAATGGGAAAAGAAAAAGGGAAACAAATTTCAATAGCTTATTGAGAATATTAATTTTGAAATAAGTGATGTAGGTTAAAACATAAAGTGACAGATGAATCCATATATATTAAACATCTACCAAGTGGAGGGAAAGAAAAGAGAAAGAAAGAGATATTTTTGGCACCAGGGCTTATAAACAATTTTTCATGGTTATCAAACAAGTGAAAATCACACCATGGGTATCAATAATCTGCACGTAGGAGAAAAAGGGATCTGCTGGACTTTGGTATGTAAAGCAATTACTTCATGAAATTTGATCACATGACTCAGAGAAAGCTAATATTGGGCCATTATCTTAGAACACACGATCACAAATGTACCTACCAATTGACATTGCCCCTGAGCGTGTTAATTTCTCCATTGTGCCCGATCACGCGCATGGGTTGAGCTCGATCCCAACTAGGAAAAGTATTTGTGGAGAACCTAGAGTGTATCTGAAAAAAGAATCCAGAAAAACATTTTAGGATAAATTGCAAATTTTGACAAAGAAAAGTATTCTCTGAGCAATGTAATTGTCCTAAGAGAAATTCAATTTAGCTAGAAGGCCATCAACAGGATCCAAAGGCTATCTTCACGAAATGCATTCTCCTTAAAAGTGGACCATAGAAGAACCACACCAAGTCTCGGCAAGCACTATTAATGAGGTTCCTTACCAACTCACCCACAAAATCGAAAACAGTGATCAAAGGTGCGGAAGTACTAAAGAGATCATTCATACTTCAATGCCTCAGAAGTCATTCCTCAACCTTGCATCGCCAGTTAATCGATTGATCCCATGCTGTTCGTTGTTGAAGCATGGAGTTAGCTACGAAATAAACAGAGATTGGATAAAATATTTACCAGGGCCATGTAGCTCGTGAACCTTTCATTGCCAAGATCGGCATGGTAGTATCCCTTCAATTGGTCTGGCTTCAACTGACCTTTGTAAACAATAGTCCTGCAGAGTATATACAGAGAACATCAAAAAAGTCCCAACTTCAAACCTAACCTTTCAATCTTCACCGACGCAGGAACAAACCTTGAGGAGAGAGAACAGATGTAGAAATCCCTTACTCCACCATGTTGAAGGTTTAAAGCAGCTCGTATGGCTACCATTGCAACCCTTCTTAGTATGTACATCTGTTTTCATGCACAAAATAGTAAGAAAAATACTATGACATATTTGAAAAAAAAAAAAAGAAAAAACTAACTTCATTGGTTGATGATAATATATTACTCTTCAACTTTAGCAATAAACACCTGTTGTTCGAAATCAGCCTTGGACCTGGGAGAGGAAGTGAGAAAAACTTGCTCGATGACAGGTTCTGTCTGCAGAGCAGAGTTTCCCAGCCCTGTATTATCTGTTGGGACTGATCTCCATCCAAGAACAGTATGCCCAAGTGATTCCGCCACCTGAGATGCATTGGGAATTAAGCTAATGAGACAAAAACTCAAAAGACCAAACATCACAAACCACAAATTTCTATAAGTTAAAATATTCAACTACCTTTGTGAATACAGTTTTACTCTGTTCTCTCCTACCATCGGAGGTAGGTAAGAAAAACATGCCAACAGCATATTGACCAGGCGGAGGTAGTTCAAAGCCAGCATCTTTAACAGCCTGATACAAGAACCATAAACCATAAAAATCAATTGTAACAATTTTTTCACAAAAAAGAATTATAAAAAATGGGAGAAACATAAATATCTCAGGAAAGATATAAAAAAAAAATCAAAGTTTAATAATACGGACAAATTACAAAGGAAAAAAAAAACACTATCTTGTCTTTCAGCCACAACGACCAAAATACTTCGTAAATAAAAACTTGACGTTAATTAACTCACCCCATTTGAAACTCTAAAACCTAAAAAACATAATCCATACAAAGAAATTAAACTTGGTAGGATAACAAAAAAAGTCCAAACCTCTTTGAAGAAACCATGAGGAAGGCCAACAAGTATCCCGGCTCCATCTCCAGTGTTTGTCTCACATCCACAAGCACCTCTGTGCGACATCCGAATCAACATTTCCAATGCATCAGTAACCTACAAACAGCACAATTGGATCAAAAAGAGAATAAAAAGAAACTACACAACTTCAACATATATTACACTCAACGGCTAGCTATGGATTCGTTTATATCTGTCAAAAGATCATCTCATCCACGCAGCACGAACCAAAATGAAAATATCTATATACACATACTGTTTTACGATTGCTTTCACCGGAAAGTTCAGCAACGAACCCCACGCCACAAGAGTCCTTATCGAACTTGGGATCGTAAAGGCCCAACGGCTTCTCCGGCACCAGAGACATCGAGTTGCTGACGATGAGCCTCTTATTCGGCCCCCGAAGACGCACCAGCCTCTCCGAACCCAAATCCTGACCCAAACCACCACAACTCCTAAGACCCGCGCCGCGCAAAAACGACGCACTCTCCACGGCTCTCCTCTGCGAAATCCCAACCCTGCGCCGGCTCAAAGCCGCCACCGCGTTGAGCTGGTGGCCAGGCGCACAAGCCGGCTTCGATTTCGGATGAATCAGAGCTCCCGAAACCGCCGACGACATGGTAATGGGCTCAAAAACCTTCACAAGCTGTTCGATTGAATCAGAAAATATCAGATCTGTAAGGCTGTAGGTCGCAAATTACAAGAAAAAGGGAAATTCTCGGCGAGGATATCGAGATTCCCAACGAAGGAGGTGATGAGATCTCGGCTGCTAGCTTAGCCAACAAGGTTCGCCGCGCTAGACGACGTTGAATCGGCGGTGAGCTGTAAATGAATGTGTATATAGCTTATCTGTATGTGTATGACCTCGACGAGGAAGAGGCGAAGCGGTGAGGTGGTTGATTTATAGACAGAGTGCCTGCGTGATTTGTGACGTGTGTAGGGCATAGGGGCACAAATTCATGTGGGGCCCACACTTGAAAGACAAGGAAATTTTGCTTCAGCTTGTCTCCCTTTTTTAATTTATTATTATTATTGTGTTTTATTCTACAGTAAATTATACTATTAACCTTAACACTAATTCAGGTTTGATCTTACTTTTTTTGGTACATCTCCACGTAAATACCCAATTGAATAAAATTTTTACGCATAGGTATCCATGTCAGAAAATTTTACAGATAGGTACCCGATTTAATTTTTACCAGTTTCTTTAGTCATGCCGTACCTTCCTGTGTGTATATTGCGTACCATAACACGTTGATATAGGGTACCTAATGTGTTTGTACGGCGTACCTACAGCATACCTGTGTGTTACATATGGCGTACCTAAATGTAGCATACGTCGTACCATTTTCTGTTATATAGGGTACCCAAATGTGTTGATATAGGGTACCCAAATGTGTTGTATGGTGTACCTGCGGCGGTCGGGTACCTATTCTGTTAGGTACCTACATATAAAAAAACCCTGACAGAATACTAATTACAAGTTTTTATCCAAATAGGTACTTATGTGTAAAGACCCCTACTTTTTTTCAAGCAAACTCACAATTAATTTTTTTTAAAGGGAAACTTCACTTAACTCCCTATTAGGCAAACTTTCTATCACATAACTCCCCTGTCAGTGAAATATATCACTTAACTCCCCGATTTGCTGTTTGTACCAGTTTACTTTACCTTTCAATGTTTGTATTGTGTACCACAACACGTTGCTATAATGTACCTAAATGTGTTGTTAAAGTGTACCTTAAAAGTGATGTTTGGTATACCATTTTCCCAATGTATGATGTACCACAGTACGTTAATGTAGTGTACCAAAATGTGTTGTATGGTGTACCAAACAGTAAATCGGGGAGTTAAGTGATATATTTCTCTGACAGGGGAGTTATGTGATAGAAAGTTTGCAAATAGGAATTTTAGTGAAAGTTTCCCTTTTTTAATTCATATGAAAGGTGGTCTGGCCTAATGGCTTGGAATTATATTATATCTCTTTCTGTAATTGGTTCAAACAGCATGGCTGTAGTAACGTAATATGTGAATTTGGGAAATATTCATTTCTTAAAAAGTAGTCTCATCTCGGAGTGTATGCCGTAAGCACATAGCCAATTGAGTGGGGTTGATACTTCGTCGAAAAAAGAAATTTGTATGAAAGGTAAATGTTTTTTTTTTCCTTATTATTAGGTAATCTATTGGTTAATTTGAGTTCCGATACTTCGGTTAACTTTAGTTCCAGGTTTATTGTCGAATATGGGACATCTTCAATTTTGTTAGTATTAATCCATGTATATTCAAATATGATATTTAAAAAAAACGATAATACCATTAATAAAATAAAATAATAAAGGAAACTTAAAAAGATCCCCACACCACATATGCTCTCCACAACATTCGAAGGTGGAATCTGTAACATGAAATTGAAAGGTGAATTTTTACACGGTAATTAAAAAGGTAAAATAACACGTGGAAGAGGTTGTCGTGGATGGTGGGGTCAACAGTTGCTTGGGCTATTTTGTCATTTTAAGCTTAGTAGGTGACTTTTAGCCGCCTCTAGGCTCGGCTCCGAACCTCCGCGGCTTGGAATCTAACGCAATTTTGGTGGGGCCCGCCGCTTGGATCCTCACGTGCAGTACACAGCTGTCATTACGTAATGGTTGATTATTTGATGTAAATTAAAATTAAATTAAATCTCTCTTGTTTGGTGTATTAGGTGTGGAAAATTAGGACATGACAATTACTATGATTTTTTAGATGTTCGGACATTTTTGGGTTGTTTTCTAGTTTAATGCTTTTTATATACTTTGAGAAGTGGGCACGGATATAAATGTGGCGACAAGAAAAGATAATTGAACGATAAGGATTTATATAATTTACTTAAATACTCTAGGAGGTGGATGAGGGCGACACGTACAAAATTCTATCTCAAAACTTCAATTGGCATAAATGAGTAATCTCCATTATTAGTCCAAACCGTCCATGTAAAAATACAACCAATTGAACTTCCGGAAATATAGGCATATAGCCAAGACAAAATTTATGTATTATGATACATATTTAGTATTGTAATATTATGGTTAATGGATGACCAAAGAACCAAACCTTATGGTTTGGATAATTAACCATGCCGATTTTTCGATTTTTGATAAACATATTTGATAAAAACGAAGTCACTAAATTCATATGTCAAGATTCAATTTTAAATTTTACAAATAAATAAACCATAAATCATACTTGACTTTATTTAAATTATTTAAAAATTAATTATTTAAAAATTAATTATGAGATTCCATTTCCAATCTCATGATCTTTGTTTAAATACCATTTAATATTTTTGAAAATTACTAAATTTTTTAAAAGAGATGTAAACCTAATAAAACCTGACTTCTGGTCCTTTCAACTGAAATAACCGTAAGAACAATGTCAACTTCGGATTTATTCAATTTATTTCAAATAAAAAACGACGTTTAACTAATAAATATCGACAGGATACATTGCATTGACAGATTGTGCTTTACTTTAAGATAATTTAGTACTTTGATTGAGCTGTGATGTAATGACTGCGTATGAGTGACGCAGCAGATGACGAAATACGCAATAGTTTAAGATTATAATTACGTGAACCCATAGCATTTAGTAGGGGTGGGCATCGGATCGGGTAGTCGGGTATCGGGTAGTTCGGGTTCGGGTAGTTCGGGTTCGGGTTAAGATTTTCACTACCCGAACCCGACCCGATTTACGGCGGGTACCCGCTTGTCGGGTATATATCGGGTTCGGGTACCCGACATCGGGTAGTCGGGTACCCGATTTTTTAATTGGGATGACTAAAAATATTATAATTCAATAATATTAAAATATCAATGTTATATATTAATATCGCTTACAATATTTGGATATTTTGTTTTCAATAAATGTAATATATACATATTTTATATGTTTATTTATAAAATTTTGAGAATATATTTTAAATTTTTATGATGATCTATGCATTTATATAAAATATCAGTTGTTAATTATACACTTAAAATAAGAAACTAGTCGAAATATTGTTTAAACTTTAACATCACTCAAGTTATATATTGATATCTAAATATGTAATTATATATATTTTTAATGTATGTACAAAATTAATAATTTTTTTAAAAAAAAAATGTCGGGTACCCGATCGGGTTATTCGGGTAATAAATTACTACCCGATACCCGACCCGATTAATAAATTCGGGTATCGGGTAACCCGATACCCGACAAATAACCCGAATTACCCGACCCGAACTACCCGAACCCGATCGGGTTCGGGTAAAACCCGAATACCCGAACCCGAACGCCCACCCCTAGCATTTAGTCATTTCCCAATATTATTATTTATTTTTAAATCCCTATCATATTTAAAAAAAAGATAGCGAGACGAAGCCAACTGCAACTGCGGCAGTTTTATGCGGCTAAAAGGAGCATACTCAAACTGATAAAATAATTATAATTAATTTAAAAAAATTAAAAATAAAGTACACATTGGAATTTGGATAGATGGAGAAGTCAATTAGTTCAATAATTGATCAAGAATAATAAGCTTAATACATTCATGTGATTTAAAAAAATTTAAGTTTCTACAAATAACAACCCGCTGTTTTGTGTTTCACTTTACTTTTTACGAGGAAATTGAAAAATTTTAGTGATAACTAAGTTTCAGGCCCAATTAACATAGTTTCATTAGAATTCAGGACCCAATAACGTTTAAAATAGAGATAGGGATCTATTTGAAGTTTTCTCCTAAAGTTAAGGACCTATTTTGAGCAAAACGACTCATTTGCCCCTTCCTGTTGCGAAATTACACATGTTTGCCATCAGCTTTTCCAAACAATCGACGGGTACCACTTTGTGCATTCTGGGTAACACTTCATGATTACAGGAAAGTGTTATCCAAAAATAAGGAAGTGTTAGCAGAAAAGCATGAAGTGTTACCGAGCCATGTTAATCGCACATGCTTCAAAACTACATTTTATTCTGCTGATACCACTTATTAGCAATAGAGTAATACTTCATGAGTTCTGCATAACACTTCTTGGATTAACTGCATTCTCTTACAAAAAAATGAATTACAAGAAAGTGTTAGCCAGAAACAAGGAAGTGTTATTCGGAAAAGTGGTACCTAGCATGTTAATAGCCAGAAACAAGAAAGTGTTACCCGAAAAGCATGAAGTGTTACCCAGAAACAAGGAAGTGTTACCGCGAACATGAAGTGTTACCAAGCAAGCATGTTAATGGTATATGCTTCAAAAACTGCATTTTATTCTGTTGATATCACTTATTAGATATACAGTAACACATTTATGCGTGGTAATACTGCTTGTTATGCGATAACGATATATTGCAATTTGATAACACAACAAGGGCGCTGGATACCACTTCTCATTACTTTTTATAATGGTATTTTGGTCAGAGGTCTTTTTCTTTAAGTTAAATTCAAAAACGGATCCCTAAAACCATATTTTTTCTGACAGTGTTTTGAACCCTAATAACAAACTATGTAGGGGTCTGACAGCTAAAGCTCCCAAAATTTTAATAGGAAAACTATGTGCCGAAGACTAGGTTTTGTTGTTTAATAATTTGTTTTTATTTAATTAAGTGAAAGTGAAGCTTCGCGAAATAGGATAAATAAAAACTAAATAATTTTTTTTAAAAAAAAAAGAGAAAAAAGGTAACTAATACCTTGAAAATCAAATATTTTATAGTCCATCGATACACGGGACCGTTCGTCACCCATGTTGTAATATAATGAAAGAGACGTGCGTGTGGCTATAAATTTTCTTTATAATGTCTATCGTCTATGATGCCTAAAAAATGTCAATTTTGTCAGTAATTTTATTTGCAATTTAATCCATACATTTGTACTTATATTGATTTAATAAGTAGTCATTACACTTCTAAATGTTTTTAGTTATCTATTCTATTTTATAAAGAGCCAAGCCCTCACCGTCAATTTCTAATTTTAATTTGGTCTGTCAATTTCAAGATTCAATCAATCATGTTTTATCTACAGTTAAAAATTGATAAAAAAAAAAAAAGAAAAGAGTTCCAACCCACGTTGTAGATAAGAAAACGTCATTTAACTTCACTCCATTTTTCATCTACAATTAATATAATTGCAAAAAAGAAAGAAAAATCTAAACGTTCACTTATAAAACCACCAACTACCTTTACTTACTATTTTTAGTTAATTATAATTCTATCTTCCATTTAATGATAATTATTTTTTTAAAATTATAATATGATATTATAGCACATGCATTTGACCGTGCAAGAATACTAGTTTTAACTTTTAATAAATTGCCTACATTTTATTTAGGAAAAATTGACAATAATAATCCAACCTATTAGTTCTCCGCTCAAAATAAACCCAACTATCAATTATTTCAGAATAATCCTAACTATATAGTGAGTCTTCCGAAATTGCACCAATGTCACTTGAAACTTGTTTAGCATGTAATTTTTTTTATTTTATTACCTATATATTTTACGATAATTTTTCAAAATAAAATTAGTAAAATCAGATTTTTTATATTTTAAATATCATTTGAGTTTTTGTTACGTATTAATTAATGGCGGCCAAAGTGGCGATTAGTCTAAGTTTTATTATTTAGATTGATTTATAGTATCTGAAGAAAAATAAATACATAATAAAATTCACATGGTATTTGAAAACATTTTATTTTAATTAAAATTATCAGGTTCAAATATATATATGTAGTTATAATAAAAAATGCATACATACCTGCAACATGTATCAATTGACGATAGTTTTTCAAAATAAAATTAAAATCAAATTTTTATTTTTTAAATATCATTTGAGTTTTTGTTACATATTAATTAATGGCGGCCAAAGTGGCGATTAGTCTAAGTTTTATTATTTAGATTGATTTATAGTATTTGAAGAAAAATAAATACGTACCGAAAATTCACATGGTAACATTTTATTTTAATTAAAATTATCAGTTTTAAACTATATATGTAATTATAATAAAAAATGCATAAATGTACCTGCAACATGTATCAAGTGAGATGAGCGCATTGTTTTAAAAAGCGTAAAATAGCGCGTTTTGTAGTGCCCCATATCGCATTTTAGGGCAAAACGCGGCGCAAAAAATATAGCGTTTTGTACTAAATAGTGCAAATATCTGAGTAACATTAGTTTTAAATTTTTTTGTGACTCTAAAATAAGATTTTAATGCTATTTTATTTTTTCCGAAGGTTTGACAGTTTGTAAAAGTTATTTGTTTGCTTGTATTGTTATATTATATTTTTTCATTATAAAAAATTATATTACTAATTTTTAGTTGAGATTATTTCGAAATGATTCGTAGTTGGGTTTATTTCGGGCGGGCAAAATCAAGTGGTGAGATTATCAACGTGAAATTCTCCTTAAAAAGATGAAAAAGAAAAAATTATTTTACTAATTTTATTTGAAATTTTGTTTTAAATGTATATATATATATATATATAAGTAATTAATATAAGAAATACCTGCTAAACAAGTTCTAGGTGACATGGGTGCAATTTCGAAAGACTCGCTATATAGTTAGGATTATTCAGAAATAATTGATAGTTGGGTTTATTTGAGCGGAGAACTGATAGGTTGGATTATTATTGTCAATTTTTCCTTTTATTTATTGATAAAAATGCCCTCTGTGTCAGAGTTGAAATTGAATTCCAAGCTTCAAGTGACATATCAACTGCTTTCCCTTTTCTTCATGACATGTGTAGCTTATCGTAAAAATTATAATTTCCAATATCAACTCATGTATGTTTAGGAATTAGGACAAATTGATGGTTAACTTGTTGATCAATAAGAGTATTAGTTACCTCAGTAAACGATAAGAATCTCACTTATTGACGTCAACTGTGAAAAATCCATCTCAAATCATAAAGGTGTAGTTAATAATATATATTTCAAATCATCAACAAACTCCAGGTTATAGAAATATGATTAATCAATCCAATTCAATAATAAAGAGATGCAAGAGCAATCATTGTATGTGAAAGTTAGGTAACACACCTACTTCTTAACCATGGTTTTTCCCTAAACCCATCTCACACCTAACATCTAAGTAAGAAAAGTTGACAAATTCCGAACCTAAAACAGCTGTCGTTATATTTATCCGAACCTAAGCTCATGTGCCTTTTGGACTCCATATCACTGTCCGAATCTCCAGTCCCTACATATATATGTTTATTTTAAAATATTACTTAAGCTAAAGAAAAATCGGTTACTACACATAAATACTCATTTGAATAAAAATTTACAGATAGGTACCTATATCAAAATTTTTTACAGATAGGTACCCGATTTAATTTGTACCAGTCTCTTCAGTCATGCCGTACCTTCCTGTGTGTGTATTGCATACCATAACACGTTGATATATGGTACCTAAATGTGTTTGTACGGCGTACCTAATGTGTAAATAGGGCGTACCTAAATGTGCTAATATGGCGTACCATTTTCTAAACGTATTACGTACCACAATACGTTGATATAGGGTACCCAAATGTATTGTATGGCGTACCTGCCGCGGATCGGGTACCTATCTGCAAAAAAATTATTCTGTTAGGTACATACATATAAAAAATGCTGACAGAATACTAAATTACAAGTTTTTTTTACAGAGGGGGTATTTATGTGTAAAGACCCCAAGAAAGACAACGAGTATTAGTTTTTAAATTTAACGATTATTATTGTAGGGTTTTTTCAGGCCTAATTATAACTCAATTGGCAAAAAGTTAGTTCACAAGCTCATAAGGAGCTCTAATTTTTCTAATTATCATATGTGGAACTGAGTTTGACACCCAATTATTATTATAATTAGCTATTATATTAAATGTGGGCTCTTTAAAGTAACTGATCTCCCAATTGGTGTGTCAATTTTGTTATGTAATTTATAATTTACTCCTTTAATTTTGAATTCATTTTAATTAAATCCCTAGTGTTATGAAATTTTTATTATTATTATTATATTAAGATTATTTTAATTTATATTATGATTATTTGATAATATATAGAGAGAATTTAGAGGGAGATAATATATTTTCTATACTTGTGTTCTCTTTACAATGCAACTCAATACACCTATTTATACTAAAATCATACACTAAAATACAATTTAATCATCTATACAACTCATACAAAAATACAATCTTTTTTATACACCTCATCTTATCATAATTCATTAGTCAATAATATTCCAAAAACATCCACATTTAATCACAAAATTTTTGATGATTCATTATGATGAATCATGTCTTAATTTTGATGATTCATTGATGAATCATGATTTATTCATAATTATTTTTAATTAACATATTTCAAAAAAATTATATACTTATGAATTAGGGCACGCGCATTCGAGTGTACTTAATATACTACTTTATTATTATTATTATTATTATTATTACTATTATTATTATTATTATTATCATCTATAATCTTATATAAAGAGCCTAGACGGGCTAGTGTAAATTGGTCTGTCAAAATTGACAAATCAAACTTTTTCTACTTATTATTAAAAAATAAAAAATCTATTAAATCATAATAACCACCCCATTCTATTTTTAGTATATCAATTATTTAAAAAAACTTATTAAAAAACGTAGCATTAAAACTCATAATAACCACCTCATTTTATTTTTAGTGTATAATTTATTAAATTCATCCACTAATAATTAATTTTATATTTTTGCACACACATAGGATGTGCTAAAACTACTAATTATTATTATGCAAGCTTGCAATCGTTTTCGACAAGCATCGATAGTGAGAATCAATGTGGAGTTATGAGGCTTTTCGATACTTCAAGAAATAATATATAAAAACAGCTGCAATGCAAAGCTAATTAATTCCGTAAAAGCCAAAAGTGCTGACAATTCTTATGTATATTTGTTATTATTATTTTCTTAATCTATCTGTAATGTAGGCGTGGTGCAGAAAGAGATATTTTAACTGAAGTGGACGAAGTTTGTATTTAAACTTTCATGTTGTTGTTGTTGTCCTCACTTATACATAATTTAATAAAAAAAAGGATAAATTAATTAATGGAGAAATGTATGAAAACCAGCCATGATATCGACATAAAAATTAAGTGGATTTTGGCTTGAAGACGCGCAATAGTTTTTAAACTTCGAACCATACGACTGCCCAAAGTTTTAAACCTAAAAAATATATATCATGTATGATGATGCGGCTGATGGACAAATTAATTATGTTTTTTGTAAGGATAAAAAATACAAGAAGATAAAATTTAGTTACTTCTCGATTGAATTATTGGGTTGCAATTCGCATCCAAGTCGGCTTCTATTCGAAGATGACGTGGAAAGGAAAAAGATAGTTAGGATTAATAATAAGGTTAATCTACAGAAAAATACCCATTTGTATAAAAAATTTACAAGTCAGTACCCATGTCAGAAAATTTTTTATATAAGTACCCGTTTGACTGTCTGTACCATTTTTCCAGTCTTGACGTACCTTTTTATATGTGTATTACGTACAACGTCATACATTTATATGGTACCTATATCGTGTCGATATGCTACTTTAATGTGTTATATGATGTACCATTTCTCACTTGTACCACAATATGTTTCTCTATGGTACCTAAATGTGTTATATGGAGTACCTTGCGGCGGGACGGGTACCAATTGTAACATCCGTCCCATATCGGGTGTTACTTGTAAAATCCGTCCCTACTGGGACATGTGGGGTTGGGCCTACCACACTACGATTGATAGTCTGGCCCCACTGTATCACTACTTAACCTTGCAGCGTGCTTTGTCCTCACTCACACGCACTCTGGGCAAACTTTCCAGGGGTCACCCTGTAGACAATTAAAAATGAATTGTCTATTATATTATTGGGATTGAATAAGTTAATTCCAAGAAATAAAATAAGATTATTTAATTAAATTGCTATTTATTGAGATCTATAAATTAATCTCAAGTTAATAAATAGTTTATTTAATTAATAAACTATTACCATAAGTGTTGATAATATATCCCTTTAATACAAATATCAACATAAGGAAAGTCTTGTAGAGATTTGCTAAATAAGTAAAGAAATAAAATCAAATATCATGAAATGGGAAAATATTGAAAGAATCAGGCCAAATATGGAATAAATCAAATCAAATCAAGATCAAACCATATATGGATAAAATCAACCTAAATATGGACGAATCATCCCAAAAAGATTATATTTTCCATTATTGAGAATTCTCTACGCCTATAAATATGGGGCTTCAGAATTCAGAACGAACAAGTCAGAGAGCAAAGAGAATACGAAACTTCGAGAGAATTAGAAGTAAGTCTTTGATAGCATTCGAAAATTCTCTCAACGAAGTTCTTCGTGTTCAAATTAAAATTCGAAGACATTCATCGAGACCCGTGCGAGTTTCTCATAATCACACGGCTGCAACGAGGAAAGTCCGTGCGAGTTTCTCGGAAGCGCGCGGTTCAACACTCAAGACCCGTGCGAGTTTCTCATAATCGCACGGTTGCAACGAAGAAAGCCCGTGCGAGTTTCTCATAATCGCACGGTTTCGACGCTCAAGACCCGTGCGAGTTTCTCATAATCGCACGGTTTCGACGCTCAAGACCCTTGCGAGTTTCTCACAATCGTACGGTTCAACGTTCAAGACCGTTTGTTTGATAGCACCAAGCCCAAGTACTTCGTGATTAAGCTCAAAAGCCCACGAAGAAGCGCCCATATTTCAAAACGTTCGTAGAGTTAAAACATTAAAGTTCGTGATTAAGCTCCAAAGCCCACGACCAAACGTTTGACAAGATTCGTGATCAAGCCCAAAGGCCCACGAAGGAATTTAAGGAAGAAGCTCAAGATCAAGAATTTCCCGAAACCCTTGTTTTGAAGAATCAGAGGAATAAGTAGAGATAGAGCTCATTAAATTTCATCAAATTTCATTGTACTATTTTTCTGATTATTTGATATTCGAATAAAAAGAAAAATACGCTACACACCCATCCCAAGATTGCCCCAAGACAAGCACGCTTAACTTTGAAGTTCTTATGAATGGACTCCCGAAAAGGTAGATCGACCTTGGTGATATGAGTAGTACTATCAATTCTTTTATACGATTCTTAGCCTGACACGCCCATACATTGCCAGTCTCAGAATCCCCTCTCATTCGGGTATTGGATCGGTTCATTCATGTATCCCTTCGCCTAGAAGCCGGCCAGGAGTCGCTCATTGGTGCACCTCACCGAACGTCGCACGCTGCTTGACACACCTGGGGGTTGGGGCCTCACGCACCGGCACCATACGTCTCACGCCGGGCGGACACCTGAGCGCGCCCCAGGCGGTATACATCGGTGATCACTCCCCGCCCTCTTCGGCCCCGGGCATCACATCAATGTGCAAAAAATTTATTCTAATAGGTACATACATATAACACTGCATGGTACTAACTTGTAATCTTTTATATAATTGGATATTTTTTGTAAATTTCCCTAATAATAATACATTGTCTATCATTTAAGGGACCATAATGCCACGTTCTCATGTCCCATAATGCAAGAAAAGGTCCCGATCAAGATTAGAAATAAACTATAAAGAAATGGAAATAATTTTTCGAGTGATAGTGTCTGTCCTCATATATTTCAATCAAACATATACATTGCTACTAGATATTATAACATATCTTCAATGAAAAATAATCAATATCATATGTAATTAGAAGAGTATAACACCGTGTACTGATAAGAAAAGGACAAATGAAAGAAATGGTGAATCATATACCTGTAACATTGCTAGCAATTAATTTAGTTGCAATGTCTTGCTTCTCAAGTTCTTATACAAATTTTATTTGAAAAAAAAAAGGAAAAGCCTCACTGTGTAGAGTAACATAATATCTACTAGTTTAAATTGCACACTCATATGCGTGTGCTGCATAATATATAAATCATTTATTAAATATTAAATAACAATTACTAAAAATAGAAGGGTACATGTGACAAATATAAATGCAAGGTAGTGGGTAATTTCGTATTTTTTTATTTTATGTTAATTATTAATTTGAGAAAAATTCTGATTGACCGATTTATCCAAATTGAGCGGTTTTTAACTCCTGATGAGCATTAATATTAGAGTATAGAAATAGATACTATTTTATCAAGTGTGAGAGCTTGACGTAAACCGTCAATTAGTCTTGTCAAATTAAGCTTTATTAAAAAGATTTTAATTACTAAATTAAAAGAAAGCCCCCAACTACCTTTAATTTCTACTTTAGTTATTCTACATTTAATTTTATAATAAAATATAATTAAATTTTAATTATAATTTCTCTTAGAGAATTTAAATTAAAATAAATTTCATATGATAAATTTATATGTTATAGCACGCGCATTTGAGTTTGAAAAAAGAATTTGTAAATAAACTAGTACTTTTTCGCACACTTGTGCAAATGATTTAATATTTTATGCCCTTAATTTTTAGATTTATTTTTTATTGTCGAATTGATGAAATAATTTATAACTATGTTAAATAAAAATAATGTTTAGGGAGTGTAAGTATAATAAATAAAAAATAAGAAAGTCACATGAAAATTCTTAAAGAAGTTAAATACAAAATAGATGGACTACATTGCAAATAAATATGACCCGCAGTTTATAGCCACCCCACGTCCTTTATACAATAGTATATATAGATATTTGTGGAAGATCGAAATAGAATCCACATATTAAATGGAGCCGTGGTTTGATTCGAGTCAACTTGCAACTTGCAAGCAGTTCAGTTATAAAAGTATATATTGTTTTATATGTAATATTTTTAATAAAAAGTCGTTGGCCATTGCACTATGTGAGCAGGCAATCAATCATCACACACCGCTCTCTCTCTTCTGAACTCAAAGGGTCAGTTGGTCTTGGTCAAGCAAGAGTAAATTATTATGCAAATATTCACATCGTCTGTATTAATAAATTCTGGAATCTCCAAACATTGAATTGTTCATTTATTATATATTAATTCCTAATAGTACGAGCAACAAGTTGTACACTTTGAGACAAAATCATTGAACGTAACGGAAACGCACAAGACGACTGATTCACAGTGGCGTTTCTCTGCAGTTGGAAAAAAATGAAAGGGACTTATCACTTATTTATCTAATCATTTTTATTTATTTATTGTATTATGTTCACTGAATCTTTTATACGATCAGGTCACCGTGTATGTGTGCGTGCGTGTCTGGGTTGAATCTTAATTATTTTTCATGTCGTTCAAGAATCTTAATTATTTTTATGTGTATGACTTTTTTCCAGGTTACACCACCATTATATATACTACTCCCTCCGATTTTTTTTAGGTGTCGTTTAAGGTTTTTGCACTCATATTAAGAAATAAAATAAATGTCTAATATACCCCTAATTAATTGCTTAAGACTATTTAATATATTCCATTTAATAATATTTAAAAGGGTAAAACTGGAAATATGATAAATATTTGTCTTGAAATCTGTAAAACGACAACTAATTAGAAACAAAATTAAAGAGCTAAAACGACATGTAAATAAAATCGGAGGGAGTAGTAGTCATTGCACACTCTAACGTGTGTGCTTTAATATATAAATATATAATATTAAATTTAATGTATTTAACTGATAATTATTATTTAAATTTGGTTATGTATATATATAAGTTATAAGATTAAAGATATAATAGTTTTTAACTAAAAATAGTAATTAATTAAATATAATAAATAGAGCTAGCGTGTGATTTTTTATTTTATTATTTAATATATATTTTTTAAATTGACAGTTAATAATACACACTGCTCGCGCTTAATAAAAGAGTACAAATTCTCAATATTCCCATGGAATACAATCGGTTGACATTATTGTTGGCTAATGGAACGACTTCTTTTTGAACTACGATAAGAGCTGCGATAATATAGCTCGAGTGTTTGATAGAACGGATAAACGAAAAATGAGGAGTTCGGCCTGGCAAATAAATCCCTTTGTATCCATTGCCTATGCATTAAACAAACTAGTCTTTTTGGCTAACTCGATGTGTTTGACTATAGAAATTTATATTATTAATTTATATTTCAAATTTTAATAGGCAAATTTATAATATTAGATTTAATTTTATATTATTTTTAATAATATAAAAAAATAATTTTAGAGGATGAAATGATGATAAATTTAGAAACGGAATAGAATAGTAATTTTATGACTGCCATGCTAATCGATTTCAGAGTAGTTACTATAAGACTTTGTCCCTCAAATAAAATAGAAATATAACATGTAAATATCAAAGTCATCCTATCAGAGTGGGTCAGATAATACCATACCCAAGCCCACAAATGCCCACAAATAAGAGATCGTTTTTTTTTTCCATTCAAACGATTATTTTATAGGAAAAAGGATAAATTACACTTTGCTTAAAATGCCAACGAAGATCAACTTTCTGGAGACGATCAAATTTTAGTAGGGAAGAAATCCATCCGACACAGGAAACAAGCGAGGAGAAGGAAAAGAAAGACAAATTCGAAAGAATATAAGTTTTAGAATTGGAAAAGAACCTGCAACAAATCAAGCCTAACACTCAAATCTATAATAAGTTTCACTACCGAAAACCCGTCCTCTTCGGAAGAACGCTTCTAAATGGGAGAAACAAACTCATAGGAGCCACGAAGTCCTAAAACCGAGGGACACAGAAAACAGAACATAAACAAGAAAAAAACAATGAAAACAGGAAAAAAAAAAATGAACTGGGAAGATGGGATTGGATTCCTCCTTACCAAAAAGGATTGGGAAGAAAGTGCTATTTATGATTTAGGGTTTGGGTTGGCAGATAGAAAGAGAAATCACGAGAGAGAGAGAGAGAGAGAGAACTAAGAAAGTCTTTCTTTACTATTACTACCCCACCAACAAGAATGCTACAACACATTACTCTGCACATGCATTTCAACATCAAGCTATTTTTCACGCCATGATTCTCTCTGCGCTTTGTTTCAATTGAGACTTCATCACCAAACACAAAACCACCAACTTTATTTCCACCAACTATCTTACACACACCGAGGCAGAAGAGAAGGAATCTTACGTTCTACTTACATCAAAATCACCTACAAAGGAGCCCTCGTGAACAGCAGAGCAGAACCATTAACACTCCTAAGCACCAGCAGCCTCGAGTCAACGTAGGTCCCACAAACGATATTCGAAAGATCGAACAATTCGGGCGGAATTTGCATCCTCACCTCACGGAGCACATTCTGCGCACCACTCACGTCTCTGCTCAAACGCTCATCGTCGAGGCTCATCGCTATTTCCACTTCCTCGGGCACGAGCTTGGCGACGGGGAGGCTCGAGGGAAACTCCTTGATAGGAATGATTTTGCTCCATTTCTTGCTCGCGAGCTTCTCTAGTATGAATTCCCTAACGTCGGGCGAGGCAGACGATAGCTGGGAAGAAGTCTCTTCCTTTATGTAGAGGCGTTTGCCAGCCCTGAGCTTGAAGTTGGTGGTGGACTTCAGTTTTCCTTTCGAGCCGGTCTTGTCGTGGGACCAGTCCTGGCCGAGCATGGCTTTGAAGCCCACGTCTGAGTCCATGGAGAAGGTTGCTTGGCGGGTTAGGAGCTTTGAGACTTTTAGGTGGACGTCGTGGATGAGGACTCGGGTCGTGGGCTGGCGGAGGGTTAGCCCGACGTGGCGGCCAGTGCTGTATAGGAGGCGCCATTTCCCGGGAAGGAGTTGGAGCCATTGCTGGGCGACGAAACGATGGATGTGAAGGAAAACGTAGAAACTAGTGATTCGTAGATGATGTAATGAAAGAATGTTTACCCTCGGCTTTGAGTTGGGATTCAGCATCTCCATCAACTCAATGAAATGTGCAAGTTTTCGCCTCTACAATATTTAAGTGAAGGTTAATGAATGGATACTAGGATCAAACGTTATGATAATTGGAGTTAAAAAAAAACGAAAAATTGAGAAACCTGTTGCCTCCCATATATGTATTCTTCTGCAATCCGAACTACAGTTGAACCTAAGCTCCATATGATCATGTCCATTGTATGGTCTACACGCCATCTCGGCCCGCATAGAAAAGGATGCCTCAAAGCATCTACGCAACTGGAGAAATTGCATATTTAGCCCTCAAACGGGGTTTTGAATCGCATTGTCTTGAGAATTGCAGTTAATCGTGTGTATGTAATAGACTTTTCTTTACGACGAGACATCGATTACCTTATCCTTTGTGAAGGTTTGGTAGCAAGGAGTAAGGACAACAGGTTCCAGCCTGCACCCCAGTTCCTATCAAGCATCTGCAATTATATTCTTTAAATTACCTTAAAACTTCGAATTGGAACAGATAAAAGAGTCTGTGGCGTCTGAAGAAAATAATACATACTTGAAATCCTACATTCCCAGATGGATTCCTATCCACGACGCGCATCAGAAACTCACGCAAGCATGAAGGATCATTTCCCTGAAGTTATTCCAAAGAGAAGTGAATTAAAGTTTACTCTAAATGCTCAACCACCGTACTAACCATATCAATTGGATAAAGTCAGAACTATTACCTGGGATAGGAATGCCTTGAACTTGGAAAAGATTGTGGGGTCCATGAGATCCCTCAAAACCATTTTAGCCATTATATATCCCACACATCTAATAGATATATTTGAATAGACATTTCGTGAAGAAGCTAGATCGAAGTAAAACAGCTAATTTTCCAGAAAAAAAAAATATCGCACCTCATGTCAAATGCAATCATCATTTTTCGTCTATCCATGTTATAATCAAGTTTGTTTTCATCTGGTCCAAAGTCCTGCAAATCAGCCGAGTTGCCCAGTATCCCGACCTAACAACAAAATCAAGAAGTATAATAACCCAAACAAGAGTATGAAAATCTGTACCTTGTAAATTTTGACAAATGAATCGGACGCAGAAGAATTAGATTATAATTAGTCTGTAGTAATTCAGAGACTCACTTTAATATGTCTATCCACAAGGCAAATATGCAGATTTTCAAGTCTCAGCTCCGTGTGAGCGAGTCCATGTCTATGTAAATAATTCACCTACCGTGGCCCCAAAAAAAAAGAAACAAAGAAAAAAACAATCAGTTATCCGTTTAAGCCACATAAACCACATATATTGATTTGAAGGCGTCTGCAACATACACCGATCAACAGATCTCTCATTAAGACTCTAATAAGCCGTAACTGTCGAGTAACAGCAGGGCCTCCCACTCTATCGTCTCCTACTTTCCTTACATACTCGTCATCCAATGCCAGAGTCGCTTCGAGAGTTGGAAGCCAATCTGATTGCTGAAGCCAATGTCTTAAAGAAGAGCTGCCATGATACTGCATATATATGTATATGTATCACAGGTGACTTAGTTCATTAAGCAGCAAGGTTGAACTATTTCTACAGTGAACTAACACAACCAAGAAACAGGTAGAGAAATGGAGATAAAAAATCATTGAGGCCAACCACAAATCCCTTTTCAATAAAGCAACATACACTGTGAACAACGGTAAATGAGACATTATCATCAGAAGTGGATGAGCACAAATAGCCGTGAACTTGCATCGAATAAGAATGGTACATTGCTCTTCTGTGAGCTAGTCTTTTCAACACCTAATAGAAGATGTAATGAAACAAAGTTAAATAAAGATAAAAGGAAATGAAAAATAACAGTAACACAACCACATCTCGCCCACCCATGTACCTCTATCGCCCTTCTTCCCCTACGCTTAGCAAGAGGACTGACAAGTTGCCGAAGCACAACTCTCTTGTTGAACAGAGGACTGCATTTCTAGAACGAAAAAAATATTACTCATTGATAGCCTCCAATAGTTCTTCATATGAATGGATACTATCAACCAAAACATACCTGGTACTTTCTTTCACAGTGGCTTCATAGACTATCTCATCACCCTACGTTGGAAATAAATTGATCCCATTTAACATAATAACCATAACAAAACAAGCATATACCGAAACCCTCAATGAATTTTCACATACCCTTCCACCAAGGCCAATGCTAACTCGATCGTGTATCTTAAAGTCCGACATCTTGAACTTTACCGTGTGGCTCAAATCATCATCCTTGCAACTCACACTAGGGTCTTCATCCGATTCCAGCTCTCGAGCTACATTTTCTCTAAAAGCAGCACACTTGATTCTCGACCTTTGTTTAGCAACAGGATTTCTTCTAGAAAATGCTGGAAAAGATATCTGCTGAAGGGAGGAGACATTACGACAATTCGATAATCTAAACAACGGCAGTTCAATGAAGTCGAACGATAAACTCAAGCCAGCCCCAATTGACAACGCCATCACTAATGTGTTTGGAGAATCTTCTTGCCAACTGCATAACGACCAATTAAATTGAGTGCATCGCTACCGACTAAATTCAGCAAAGATATACAACAGCAATAACTACCCAAAAGTCAAACCCGTACCCAAAAGTCAAACCCGGCGATGATCGGAACAACCACCGACAGAGAGCTAAATTGTCAATCAAGCTCGATCGATCTCAATCCCCTGCAACTCCGCACAGAGAGTAAGCAAAGTGAACAATAAATCAGATGCCAATCGCGTTCCAAAATAAATGAAATCAAACTTAATATATCGACCGAATAGCGATCTACGTTTCAACTTCGTAGAAGATTCAAAGATGCTTACCTTCGGATAACGCCGACGAGCGCGAGAAATCGGAGGAAACGAGAATCAGAGAGAAATGGAAGAGTGAATTATATAGGTTTGAAGCGTGTGAGAGTTGCGTGCAAGCAAGAGGTTCGAAGCGTTTAGACATGAGCCTCTCGCATGCCTACGTATGCCTCACTTCGATAGGTGCGTTCGCTTCCCTACAAATATCTACGAAAAGACTCAAATGAATCGAACCGCACACTACAGTCTAGCGCATTATGAATTTAATGATTTGTTTTTATTAATGGTGATAAATGCTAGTACTAAATAATAAACTCGTTATATTTTAACTAGTACACCAAGCATGTCCTAATATATAAATGTATAATTTCTTTAAATTTACGAAGTCGATATTTAATATATGATGTCATAAATAAATTTTAAAAGGAATGGTAAATAAAAAATAGTTTATAAAGATATAATTAGAAACACCAAAATTTAAGGACTAAATTATAAATTATACAATAAAATTGACCTACCACATTGGAAGAGTACTCGATGTTCTCCCTTAATCTATACTATACCACTTTATTAAGCGTGAGAGCTTGACATAAAACAGTCAATTGGTATGTTAAATTAAGGTTTATTAAAAAATATTAATTAATAAAATTAAAAGAAAACCTCTCATTACCTTTAATTTCTATTTTAGTTATTCCACCTTTAATTTTATAGTAGATTAAATATAAGTAATTTTCATTACAATTTCTACTACATAATTTAAATTAAAATAAATTTTAGCACACGTATTTGAGTGTGCGAAAAGAACTATATATACTCTTTTATAAAGATTAAGGTGAATAAAAACTGTTAATTGGTCTTTCTTAATTGACTAAACAGATTTTCTACATAATTACTATTAGAAAATAAAAAAACTTATTAAAACCACGTACCTTCCATAACCTTGTAATAATTACTTAATTTATATTTAGTATATTACTTATTAAAACTGTTCATAATTAATTTATTTTATTGCACCCACATAAAATATACTAAAAATACTAGTTATTAAAATAAGTAGATGTACGTAGAATTCAAAGGTTAATCGATATTTCCACGGCGAAAAGTCGATTTAGTTGATAAGTCATAAGTTTCATCGCATTTTACTATTTTTTAATCTAAAGTCAAGATATAATTATACTTTCCTTGACATAAAAAATATAAAAAAATGCATCCCACATATTTTCGTTGTCCTCTTTGACAATTCCTTTTTTTTTTTTTTTGTTAATGCACGGAATCAGAAACTTCTACTATGTTTATGTATACATCCACTAATGGTACGTTATTCCAGAAAAGGAGAAAAAAAAGAGACAAATCTACAAATAAATTCCCACATCCCAAATTATTTATCAACCAACTCCCCACCATCCATTTATTTATCATCAAAATCCTCATTTCAAACATTGAAATCAAACACATAACTAATGGACAATTTTAGCCTTGTAAATCATAAATACTACCCAAAAACCTTTTGACTATGGTCAACATCCCTTCTTCCACTTTCACTTTGAAACGTTACAGAGAGAGCTTGAGAGAACAAGAGAGAGAACGAAATAACGAGAGAGAGGACGAGATGACGAGCAAGCTTCCACTTTCAAACACATCTGTTCAACGAGAAAGAATTAACAAGCTTCCACGAGCAAGCCTCCACCCCTATTGGACACGTCAGACTAACGAGCGAGAGCTATGGTAAACTTCATTTTTTAAATTTTTTAATTTTTTGGCATTTAGGCTTAATGTAGAGTTTAGGGCTTCACAATGTGCATTTCTTGAAGGATTTCATGCTGGACTATGTATACTTCTTTGATTAGTGCTCGAGTTTGATGTTTAGGGCTAACATTAAGGTTTTATTTTTCATTTTTCGATTTGGGGGTTTTTTAGCTTCTATTATGCTTTCAATGAAACCTCATAAAGGTAATGCGTTTGTTTCTCTCTTGGTACGAGGTTGGTTGTTTTTTGGTAGTATAAGTTTCAATGCTGCCATTTGTGTCTATTTCTGGGTATATTATGTATATTGGTGCCATTTGTGTCTGGTTAGTGGTACTGTAAACGTCATTTAATTATTTGATGTCTTGATATCGTATATCAATTGAATTGATACTGTTTGTTTATGTTTTTTGATACTGCATTACATAATTAATAGTACTGTAAATTCAATATTTGAGTATAGGACGGAGCAAATACTGAGGGCGTAAATTGCAGCGTACATCATGCAATGTCCATGAATAGATACATCATGAGACCTACAGTTCGTGGGAGGTATCTTGATGATGTTGAAGTCGAATTATATCGTGACTCCATGACTGCACAATACTTAGAGATCCTCTTAGAGCATCTCCAACCTAAAACTTAATCGCAAACTCAACTCATTCTCAAACGCAAAATGCAATAACTATTCTCCAACCGATAAACTCATTTTCAAACTCAAATGACTATTTTTGAGATATTAGTTCTAGACCAACTTTTACAATTTTTCCATACTGCCCACATATTTAATAACTTAAAAAAAATAATATTTTAATAACATATTGAAATAAATAAATAAAAAAACATTGTTGGTAAATTTTATAATTCTAAGAAACTTTTCAATGACTTTTTTTTATATATTTTAATTTACTTTTTTATAAGGATACTTTAATTATTTAAACAAATAAAAAGACATTAAATGAAATTACTAAATACAGAACGCATATTATGCATTCTTGCATCTATGCTTTAGTGGTGGAGAGAAAGTACAAAACTCATTTTGGGATTGGTTTTTGGATTCGGTTGGAGTGATTGATATTTTTTTTGGGGTTTTGAAATATGGTTGGAGATGGTCTTAGTTGAATGGTCCACTTGTTTGAATGATATTATATGTGCTTATAATATTTTAGACTGAGGTTGAGGTTCTGTGAACCTTTTTTGAGACATTTTTTTTATGTTTTTGATGTTGAGGTGCTGCTGTGAGACTTGTTTATGCTCCAAGTATTTTTATAGTACTTGAAAAAATACTTGTAGTACCAATATTAGATGTTTATAGTACCAATATATCGACGTTTGTAGTACCATGACATATGCTAGTGTAGTACCCTACGTAGGTTATTAGTGTATCTTTGTCGTACCATGTGTTTAACTATCGAAAACACGTAGATTGTTGATCAAATAAGGCTTGAGAGCTTCCAAAACGGTATATAATAAAAATTAAACAAATGGTAATATAAAACATTCTATTAGATCATAGATCATGACATTTTAAAAAGATGTTACTAGTGTCATATAAGTAGAAAACAAGTTGGCGTTTCAATGTAATAATACTTAATTCTTAAATATTAACCCACCAATATTGATACTAAATGATCAATATAGTATATATAAACATGGTAACGTAGTCACAAACCAAAATATAATTCGAACGGCGTAAAAAAACGCTTACGCTAATATATAGTAACGATATATAGATTTTTGTAGCACCGATAATGTAGATGTTTATAGTATCATAACATATGCTAGTGTAGTACACTTCGTAGTTTACTAGTAGTATCTTTGTCGTACCATTTATTTAACTATCGAAAATACGTAGATTCTTGATTAAATAAGGCCTGATAACTTTCAAAATACGGTACATAATAAGAATTAAACACATGATAACATAAAACATAAATACTAACTTGCAATAGATCACAAATCTTGACTACGTAGTAAGTTGTTGTTACTAGTATTATATAAGTAAAAAGAAAGTTGGTATTTCATGTAATAATAATCAACTCTAAATGTTAACCCACAATATTGATTCAAAATTATCAGTATAGTACATATAAATATGGTAACGTAGTCGCGGACCACAAAATAATTCGAACAGCGTAAAAAAATGCTTACCCTAACTTGTAGTACCAGTACATAGATATTTGCATTACAAATATATAGATGTTCGTAGCACCATAACATATGCTAGTACCCTGCGTATGCTACTTGTATTAATCGTCCATGTTTTTAGTTATCGAAAACATGTAGATTCTCGTGCAAATAAGGCATGAAAACTTTCAAAATACGGTATATAATAAAAATGAACACATGGTAACATAAAACACAAGCACTAACTTCCAATAGATAAAAAATCTTGACTATGAAGTAAAATATTGTTACTAGTATCATATAAGTAGAAAGAAAGTTGGCGTTTCGATGTAATAATCGTTAATCTTAAATGTTAACCCACAAATATTTATACCAAATGATGAATATAGTACATATAACTACGGTAACGTAGTCACGTACCAAAAATTAATTCGAACTGCGTCGAAAACGCTTACGCTAATTTATAGTACCAATATATAGATGTTTGTAACAATATGTAGATGTTTGTAGTACCATAACATATGCTAATGTAGTACCCTTCGCAGGTTACTAGTAGTATCTTTGTCGTATCGTGTGTTTAACTATCGAAATAACGTAGGTTCTTGAGCAAATAAGGCCTGAGAGCTTCCAAAACATGGCATAAAAAAATGTAAACATATGGTAACATAAACCATAAACACTAATTTCCAATTGATAAAAAACACTATGTAGTATGATGATGTTACCAGTATCATATAAGTAGAAAGAAAATTGGTGTTTCAGTGTAATAATCCTTAATCCACCAATATTGATACCAAATGATAGATATCATGCAATTAACTACCTTAAACCCACTAAATCATAAAAAATTGCTTACCCTAATTTGTATATCAATATCTAGATCTTTGTAGGACCAAAATATATTCCAGTGAAGTATCTTGCGTAGGTTATTTATAGTATCATGTCGTACCATGTGTTGCAATGTCGAAAACACATAGATTCTTGTGCAAATAAGGCCTGAGAGCTTACGCTAAACTGTGCTACCAATATATAGATGTTTGTAGTACATCTGTGTGTATTATACTAATCTTTTGCCCTGCACAATGCACAGGTTATAAAAAAAATTGATCAAAACGATTTACTAAAAATATAGATTAAAAAGAAGTTTCATAATGGGTTTAACGGGATGATTTCCTTCAACGTGGATGTTTAACTTTTATTTTTTATTATTTATTTTATTAAATAGTTAATTATTGGGCACGTGGCACATTTAGAGATCTCCTACATTTCTATAATACTATAAGATGGTACATAAGTTTGTTACTTTGTGGTACCAAGTAATTACATAATTAATGCTTGAACGGTTAGAAAACACGTTTTTGAGTAGTTGGAGTACCAAATTGCTGTCTTGTGGTACCTTGGTAAATAAAAACTTGAAAAAATATTCCAGCATTAATTTCGTATCAATATTTATATCATTCATCTACCAACAGTCACTACAAAAAAAGACTTTTAGCGACTACACACCGTAGTCGGTAAAGCGAAATACGTAGTCACTATTGACTTTAGCGACCGATTTAGCGACTACAAAAGTGGTCGGTAAAACCATAGTCGCTAAGAGGTCAGTGGTCGGTAATCAATCGCCACTTCCGACTACAACCGACCGCACTTGGTGGTCGCCAAATATAGCGACTACGGCGACCACGACTTGTAGTCGCTAAATTAGCGACTGATACGTAGTCGCAAATTTCCGACCAAACGCGACTGGCATTAGGGACGGTATACACCGACTGACTTTGCGACTGAGGTTGTAGTCGGTTTATGTAGCGACTACGTTTCTGACTATGTGTGTAGTCGAGAATCTTGCCTGCTTTCGACTAAGTTTTTCGTCGTTATTCTGTTTCCGACGAACGTTGCGACTACAATTGTAATCGCTACAGTCAATTTTTTCTTTTTTCTTTTTAAATTTAGTTATTTAATTACTAATATATTATAATATATATAAAAACTTATTACAAATTCAAAATAGATGAAAATCCACTGAAAATAAAGACGTCTAGAATGTCGAATACTTAAAAATAAGAAGTCATCGACGTAAAAACCGACAAGATACTCTAGCTACAACTACGCCATCCCATGGCCTGAGCTACCACCGTCCGGAAAGTCATCGTAGCGACGGACATTTATATTCAGGGACGCTGCAGCGGCACACGTCTGCGTAGCATCCGTATCCAAGTCCACCGTCCGAACCTTGAGAATCCCTACGAAAATCCAAATGCTCAAGGAACTGACTGACCTCAGCATAGTTCTTCTTCAACGCTTCAAGCTCTGCTCGAGTCGCCTTCAACTCCTCTTGCACCTGAATATTCTAGGAAGGCATGTAGCTGTTGGCACTCGATAGGGATGGCTGTGAAGGTGTCTCAAAGAAGAAGTTTAACGCATTTCCCATGCTGCGTATGTTTTAAAACCCCGTATAACCTCTAGAAACCTCAAAGAAAGCTTGTGCATCCGACATGGATATATTAGCTGCCTTCTTCGCATTAAAATCTGCGTGTTAACAATCAAGCAAGTCAGAAAAACTTTCAAATGATAAAAAAATTTCAACAGAATCTCCTTATAAAATGGCCACCTAACTTTTTTCAAACCATTATACGCAACACCAAAACACAACATATCAACATATCTCAATCCACAATCAATAATTCCATTTCAACATATTCAATCTAAAAAAATAACATTTACTTACCATCCTCTTCTCCGCTTTTTCATCAACGAATTACTTGTCCTTCTTCTTAGTGTGGTTCTGCAAATAAATCTGATGAGGCGGAGGAAGGGCTCACTAACTCTGTGCAGCCTGTACAATAACATACAATTTGAAAATATAACAATAACGTTAAAAATGAAATATGAAATTTTCAAGTATGAGCATAATGAAATCAAAACTTACCATTTTCTTCGCAAGGTAGCTCGTAGCGCACGATCCTTGCGTGGACTTCGCGGCTTTACCATCTCGACCAAAATGGTTAGTCTTCCGCGTATTGGATCTTTCATTAAACACAGAAGATAACCTTTTTCTCTCTAAGTTCTTGAGCGACTGCATCGATCAAGAACTTAGACTTATAAGACGGGTCTTTCTCCAATTTAAGTCTTCAGCTCGCATATTATCTTGGAGCCGCTTACGAAGAACATTAAGGAATTTGATCTTTACGAACATATCGACAGTATGAATATCATTCATCCACAACATCATAATCCAAAATATATCAACAAAAAAATGTGCCATAACCTATCGGCAACATATCGACAAAAGAATGTGCGATAACCTATCGGCAACAATACCACCACAATTCGGAAAACGTGACATTCTCTAAGCCATAAAGATTACGAATAGCAGCTTCATTACCTCTGTAAACCTTTGGTACTCCACCTCTCTGTCCCACAACAAAGTTTCGTATAATAGGACCTGTTAAAATTAGAACAATAAACGATTACCATATGGTACTGCTGGAAAGCTTCATAATGAACCTCATATAAGAAATTTGGGTACTATAAATCAACAAATTTTGGTACTCCGTCGACACCCATAGTATGCAAACGATAGAAAAATGAAAGAGGATTTAACTTTTTACAGCTCGACACCCAAAACGCGACACCCACAGCTCGACGCCCAATTTAAGTCAATGCCACTACCAAAAACGTTCACAATACACCTCAGGAGAATGTTCTCTAGAACTCCGTTCGCTCGAGCTCAATTCCGTTCGCTAGAGCTCAAGAAGCTCGACGGTAACCCACGGCGAAAAAAATAATAACAAAAATTACCTTAACTTATCTGGACCAATAAACTCAAGGTGGATCGGGTAAGCTCGGAGCTTTTCGAACGCATGCAGGAGATGAAGACGGAAGAAGCGATTTGAGAAATGAAGTCTGAAATTGGAAGGCATCGATCGCAGATGTTTTAACTGAAATTTGGAGAAGAAAAGATTTTAAAACAATAAATGAGGGGCAAAAATTGTCATTTTTGTCAATTGGGTAGTGAGGTGTAAGATTGTTTTGAAATAGGGAGTTTGAAGATAAATAAATTGGGATGAGAGTTAGTTGATTGAAGTTTGGGGTTGGGAATTTTTTTTGAGGTTGCCCCGAAAAAAGACTATGTAATGTATGAATGATGTCTCGAGGGAAAAAGATTAATAAATTTGATAAAAGTAAAGAGAAAACAACCTTTATATATCTATTTGATTAAGTTTGTGGCATTAGTAATTTAGCGTAACTATCTTGGAGTGTCTCACTTTATTAGAACTAGCTAGTATTTTTTTGCACACTCGATGTGTGTGACTATATAAGTTTATAATAGAATCGGAGTTGCTACCATTCAAAGTTGTATATGGGTATATTACAGAATTAGAGCGTAGGAAGGACTTAGATTGAAATTGAGTTTGAGATTGAGTTTCCATTAAGGAAGCTCGGTAAGGTTTGAAAGGAAGGATTGAGGCTGGGGGTGGTGATCTTAGGTCGATGTACTTCTTCTCCCTCGCTCATAATTTATGTTTTAAATTTTAACAGGCGAAATTATAATGTTGATTTAATTTGATATTAATTTAAGAATATAAAAAATGATTTTAGAGGATGTAAGGATGATAATTTAAAATCATGGGTAAAATGGTAATTTTATGACTGCCATACCAATCAATTTGGGAGTCGTTATTATAAGTCTTTCCCTTAATAAAATAGAAAGATTATATCCTTTACAAAATTACAACTTTATCCTTCATTTTTTTATATATTCTGATTATACTCTCATAAATTAATTTGATCTCAATTAAAAAATAATACATTTTTTATATATTACATGAAATTAAGAATAACTTTTAAAATATAGAGAATACTATTTTATATTAATGTTTAAGCACCCACATTGAGTGTGCGTAAGATACTAGTATCGATTAAGTTTCAGACTTATGGAACATATAAAATGTAGTTTCGTAATTACCGACCTTAACCAATGTTCGAACTAGATAAACTTTATTTTCCAAATAAATGAGAGGGGTTTTTAGTAAATAAAAGTTGCTAATAAAAATTTGTAATAAAAAAAAAAAGATATTATTGGGAAACCAATCCGAAATCGACAATAATGAATGATGGTCTTATTTTGTAAATATTCCATTTTATTTTAGTATAATCGAATATAGAATGACATGCTTTATCACTGTCAAATATCAACACATTTCGGTCTCCTTCACAAGCCCTCTCTTTATTACAGTTTCCTTAATCTCTTCAAACGACGTCACCAAATCTTCACAAAGCTGATGAGGGTTTGGTATCAGTTTCTCATCAGCACCCACACATACCACAAGCTTGTCAGCATAACTTTGGTAATGTATAATCAAAGCCTGCCCTTACGTAAAAACAACAAAATCAAATCGAATGTAATAGTAAATAAAAACATTGTAATATTATTGTAAAAAACACTAACTAACCTGAGGAAACCCATAAACGGAAGGGGCAATATATGTTATGGGATGACCAAACAAGCTTATTTCGTTCTTTGGACCAATCACACTTGAGAATGTTAGAGTCGTGTGCTTGAACACTCTTCTTGTCACACGAGCTGTTGTCTGTTTACATAGTTAATAATATATGTGACGTTAACAATGTAATATATATATATATATATATATATATATGCATATATACATATATATTTATTAAAAAAAATAGAGAAATGAAAATACTTGACAGCTTACATTGATACCGAATAAGTAGACCATGAGTCTCATTACCAAAGAAGAACAATGTGGTCCTAGTGATAGCTTCTTTCTGTCCATAACAGCTTTAGCTTTACGAACATAAGTCAAGGGATCATCATCTTGAAGAGATATGGAGAATGGTAAGAGAACGATGCCTAATATATTCCCCCATTTTCCCTTTAAATCTTCACTTTTCTCCACCATTTCAGCAATGTCCTGAATATATACATACATGTATATATAAACACAGATGTAGTTATATTTATCGAAATAAAGGAGACGATGTGATGAAAGTTAAAACATGTACCTCGATGTTTGCAGATGATCTAAGGTTGAACACAACAGCTGATCTTAGATATATATCCTTGGGTAAGAAATTGTCCTTCTTGTGATCTTTCATAGCTCCGTTATCTGGACTTTGTTTGGCTGTAGTGTAATAAAAATTAACAAGTAAGAAATTAATAACAATATCATACAAAAATTAAATAAAACAAAAGAAAGAAAAACCATACCATATGAGGCGTTGAGATACCGAGTGAGGCCAGCGTCAGCTACTCCTAATAGAACGTCATTGACTGCCTACATAAAAAAAAAATAATAATAATCTACACTGAATGCCACGTGGAATAATGAAAAAACAAAAACAAGTTCAAAGCTTGTGCAAGAAGAATATATTACCACATTCATGGAATTCTTGACGAGCCTAACATCTTCGAAACGAATAATCCTATGAACGAATCTCTTAGTCGAAAGCTCCCCTTTTCGCGCCCCTTCGATCACAACATTCGTGTCCTTCAAGAAAAAAACCGTCGCAATAAAGAGGAAACAATCGCCCAAAGTATAGACCAACACCAGTATAATCCAGGAAACGAACGGAAAAACCCTCTTAATCATCGAAAAATCCTTCGCTCGCTTTTCGATACTCTTACTTGGTAAAGGCTTGGAATCTTCGATTTTCTCAGCAGCAGACACAAGGAGCGAAGCTAACGAAAGCCCATCTCCTAAAGAGTGGTGAATTTTATACACAACGGTCGAATTTGCATCTGAGGTTTGGATATTTAGAATATGCGCTTCCCATAAGGGTTTCTTCGAGTCCATTAGGGTTTTAGACAGCATCGAAATGAAGTCCTCGACGAACTTATCAGCGCTTTCACTTTCGTTGGGATATGAATTTGGATTGAAGACGTGATCGTCGATGTTTAGCTTCGTTCTTCGCCATTTCGACTTGTCCTCGAGCTTTTAAATTAATCGAAAGCTTAATTAGGTTTTATAAGAAGAAGGAAGCACAAAAAGCCTATTATTACCATAACGCTTGAGAAACGAGGTAGTTTAGCTACGGTTGTTTCCATGCCTTGCTTAAACGCATCGACGTCGATCTTCGTCGTAAATCCAATGCGTATTAGTATGTGGAGATTGTAGCCCCGCGACTGCATAAGCTTAGCCATTGGGCTACAAGTGATATCTTCTTCGGACACCATTTTTAAGGTTGTGTGTGTGTGTGTTATTTCAAAGAATGCGTGGGTGTGAACACTGAGTTTTGCTCCCAAGATTCATTGGATTTATATGGATATGTTTTGGGTTTGTACTTTATTTATTTATTGTTTTGCAAGTTAGGTTATTTAGGTAGGATCATGTGATACAACGTATGAGTATTGAGTTGCATTATTGCTTGAATGAAGAATAAATAGTATGAGATGGTATTGGTCACTGTGAAGTCATATATAGAAAGAAGGCATCTGCAAGAAGCCAGCTGTACGTGTGAAACTATACAATACTTTTTTTTTGGGTTCACTACAAACAATAATTGCAAAATAAGGTCAATTAGCTTCACACGTCTGAAAAAATTGTGTTTTTATCATTTTCTCAATGAAATAAATCGGAAGAAATTGATCATAAAATATTTTTCCGACTAATTTTATGGTAAAATGATCAGAAATCGAAGTTTATCCCTACTTATAACTTTATTCATCTATACAATGATCAAATATAGTTATTAAAAACCTAAATATTAAATGACCAAAATTTTATACTATTACATATCATTTAATAATTGGAATTATGTACCTAATCCACATGTATCACATATCGCATAAATCAGGAGATGTTGACTCGTATATAAGTTGAACACTTAATATATTATTATTAAGGGAATTCCGTCTGGTACCCTCGATGTTTCGACTTTTCCAGTTGGTAGCCAAAGTGTTTTTCGATTCCGCCCGGAACCCTGAGGTTTTATGAAATATAATTTGATACCCCTGAATTACCAATACTGGATTTAAAATACTTAAAATAATTAGAAATTCAAAAATAAAATATTTTTTATTAAAAGCATAATTTTAATTATAAAAAATAGTATATAGTTTGGAAAAATTATATAAATATTTTTAAAATATTTATCAAAATACTTAAAATAATCAGAAATTCAAAAATAAAATATTTTTTATAAAAAAATAATTTTAATTATAAAAAATAGTCTACTTGGAAAAATTATATAAATATTTTTAAAAATAGAATAAGCGTTGAGATCGAAAATCGAGCGTAAAGTTGAGCCGATGTTGAAATTACCATGAGAGATCGTGAGTAAAATAAAAACCCAATTGAAACATTGTGGATCGACAGTTATTTTGCAAAGAACGCTCGATATTCGATCTCCACGTTCGTGCGGGATTCGAAAATATATTTTTCTATTATTAAAACTATTTTATAATTTTTCCCAACTATATACTATTTTTTTTATAACTAATATTATTTTTTCTAAAAAACAATATTTTATTTTTGAATTTCTGTTTATTTTAAGTATTTCGGAAAATATTTTTAAAAATGTTTATATAATTTTTCCCAACTATATACTATTTTTTATAATTAAAATTATTTTTTTAATAAAAAATATTTTATTTTTCAATTTCTGTTTATTTTAAGTATTTTAAATCCAATATTGGTAATTCAGGGGTACCAAAATACATTTCATAAAGCTTCAGGGGTACCGGCCGGAATCGAAAAAAATTTGGGTACCAACTGGAAAAGTCGAAACCTCGAGGGTACCAGGCGGAATCGAAAAACCTTTGGGTACCAACTGGAAAAGTCGAAACCTCAAGGGTACCAGACGGAACTTCCCTTTATTTTTTATTGTTAGGGGTCAAATTAGAAAGCCAGCCTCGACAATAGAGTAGGCAGAAGTCAAATGGGAACGAATGGTTAGTTCTTGCATCGAATAAGTTAATCAGCTGATATTCGATGTAGTAGTGGGCTATTTCTTTATACAGTTAACATAGTACCATTGTCCAACTACCTCATTTAATGATAGTATCTCATAGGAAATTATGTTACATCTATTTCTATTATTCCCAGTATATTAAACAACCCAACAAAAAAGACAGACGGCCGAAAATGAACGTCCAATTAAATTGTATGGAGAAAATAGTTTTTTGATAGGTTAACCATGCCCATCACATGCTTTTTAGGGTTTCCTATTTAATTTTGGATTGTAACCTAAAAAGGAAACTCGGCCGTGTTGTATTGGATTAATTTATGGTGTATCTACACTTAATATCCAAAAGTATAAAAATGGGAGTTACTATTTACCGCCCCTTTTTACTTGTTACCGCCCCCTAAAGGGCTGAGAAAAGACGATTTTGCCCTTATGATATTTAAATTAATTTAAAAAGAAAAACCATAATAAACAATAAAAATTTCTATTTAAAGCTCTGTTACAGACAACACTTTCCAAATCACACATCCAAATCAGACAAAAACACAAAAAATATTGAAATCGCAATGGATCGCCGACAGGGACAAGGAAAGGGAAATGGCCTATTTTCACGACTGGTAAGCATATAAACGTAAAATCATTCGTACGTAGATGGATTACCGAACACGGATCGGAATAGTTCGAAAAAACGGCCGATCGAACGAGTTTAGGGTCGGATTTCGGCATGACCGAAACTTAATTTCGGTCGGCTAAGTCACGACCGAAACACAATTTCGGTTCTGCATATGCCGACCGAAATCATGTTTCGGTCGTGCCTATGCCGACCGAAATAATGTTTCGGTTGGGACAGTGCCGACCGAAATCATGTTTCGGTCTGTACTGTTCCGACCGAAATCATGTTTCGGTCGTACGACCGAAATCATGTTTCGGTCGGTTTTTTTTTTTTTTTTAAAAAAAACTTTTAATTGCAGACCAAGGGTGGAAAGACCCTACTCGGAGGGAGCAGTAGATCCCCCGTTGGAGGGATCTGAAGAGTGTCACACGAGGACACGAGGCGTTGACGCATCCGTTCGTAGAGAACGAGAAGAGGAGAGGTGGCAGCGAGCGGCTGCTTCTCAGTCGGTATATGCGGATTACAATCCGCATGCGGATGATGGTGTGGCGGATGATGGAGCATCGTTTCAGTCATCCGACGACGATCTGCCACCGGCCTCCTCAGGTAATTCCATTCTCCTCTATAAACTGACATGCGATGTCGTGTCTTAAAATACGTAAAAGAAATTAAATTTATTTTTGCGTTATTCGTGAAAAATGAAATATGGAGCAAGCGTTCCAGGGTCGTTGATGACGATTCCTGGAGGGTGCAGGGGCCACAGCCCAGTGGTCCATATGATGACGAGGTGATCCTAGTTATCTGGGGCACATCGCGCCCCCATCTGGATGGGTGAGGAGGAGAGGCCCCTGCTGAAGTGCGAGCAGCGGGCGTAGTGCTTGGGAAGCTAAAGAATTGGTACTCCCAATTCCCGCCGGAGACGCAGAGCCAGATCGATGGCACGGGGCTTGTGCACCTCACAGATGCCATGGTGGGTCACTTGGACCAGCCTCTACTGTGCGCTTTTGTGGAGCGCTGGCATCCAGACACGAACACCTTCCACATGCCATTTGGGGAGATGACGATCATCCTCCACGACGTCGAGCACATCCTGGGTATCCCGATCGACGGAGCGACGGTATCGGGCACCCCAGACGTCGCCGATGGACAGATCGCGGCGAGGGAGATTATGGGCATCTCCGCGGACGCGCTCAGGGATTCTTGGAGAGGTGGTGGGGTTGCGACGAAAGACGTGATGAAGCGGATGCGGGGGGTCGGCCGACGGGGTTCCAGGCCATCGCTTGGTTGTGGATTCTGTTGGGGTCGACGCTGTTTGTCGACAAGAGCGGGAACCGGGTGAAGCCGGACATCATGCGCGAGTTCTACCGCTCGTTGCCCTCTGCCAGTGGGTACTCATGGGGTTCGGCCACTCTCGCTTACCTTTATCGCCAGCTTGGCATGGCAAGCAGGGCGGATGCGAGGGGATTAGCTGGATGCCTCTCGTTACTACAGGCGTGGATCTACGAGTACTTCCCATGCTTCCGCCCACAGCGTCTCCCCATCATGTGGAGCCTGGCCAGGCACGACGCATGTGGTCTGTAGCTCAGCACGAGAGGACGGTCCACCGCTTGGTCGATATCCGCCGTCAGATAGATGTCATGACTGCAAGCGAGGTATCTCAACAATTTATGTCTATACTGACGACAATTATTTAAAATTTTTGAAATGTTTTCAGGTTGCTTGGCTGCCATACGGTCCCGATCCAGCGTCGCAGCAGCTGAGGACGATTTTCGTGGGATGGGTTATATATCGCGATGTCGTTGAGCCCTACTCGCCCTCGAGAGTTGCGCCACCTGGAGTACGTGCAGGTCATCCCGCCGCCGATGAGTCCGCCACGGAAGGCTGTCATGCCAGCAGACCCGACGAGGTATAAGGTGCTTCATTCTGCCGATGCAGCAGAACATGCTTGGCGTCAGTTCCCGTACGCCTACATCCTCAACCTCTCGTACATCAATCGGGCCACCGCGGAGTACCTTGGTGAAACCGTTGCAGGGTACATGGACTGGTATGAGCGGCATTCTCATCCTCGCCTGCTTTCGACGGAGCAGGGATCCTCATCGGCAGGCATACCCCCGCGCAGCCACGCCGACTACGTACGTAATTTAATCTTATGTCGATTTTTTATATTTTTATGTTTAATGGTACGTATTATTGCTATGTACAGTGGTACAGCACGATGTACAGCTTGAGTACCGATATGCTAGCCAGTATTCATCTTGACGGCTCGACGCATACGGACGAGTTCCGAGACAGGCTGGACGACATCAACGACCGGTGGCGCCAGGCCCCTTGACGTGTTGCTATTGTTTTTTTTTTTCCGTTTATTGTATAGGACGGATTTTCTATATGTTTTGAATATTTGTTTGCATATTATTCCGTTTCGAATTACTGATACAAATAAATAATATAAATAAATAATCCAAATAAATAATCCAAATAAATAATATAAATAAATAATCCGATTAAATAATCCAAATAAATAATATAAATAAATAATCCAATTAAATAATCCAAATAAATAATACAAATAAATAATACAAATAAATAATACAAATAAATAATATAAATAAATAATACAAATAAATAATCCAATTAAATAATCCAAATAAATAATCCAAATAAATAATATAAATAAGTAATCCAATTAAATAATCCAAATAAATAATATAAATAAATAATACAAATAAATAATATAAATAAATAATACAAATAAATAATACAAATAAATAATGCAGTAGACATTCACAAATTATTATGACGCATTAGGTTAATCCAGTGAGCGAATCGACTCTGATATCTGATCTTCCAACCGGCAAGTCGATCATTACGATACGTGAACCAATACGGATGTAAAATGGGCATAGGAAAATCTGGACATAAATTAAGTCTGATGTAATGCTGATAATCATCCCCAAGGTGCGCCATGACGATCGTACGGGTCGGTCCAGTAGCAGTCCGACGGGCACGCAGCGGCAATATTGTGTTCGAAAGCATGTTGATGTTCGTCCCATTGCCGTACCCGTAGAGGACAATTACAGCGGTGTCATCATCCAGTGGTTCGCTCCACAAGGGCCCCCTTCCCAGCGTATACGATCCAACTGCATTTCCAATGAATCACCATAGTATAATGCCGAGTAGCGATCCCAATGGGCCGCGAGTTCGTTCGCGACGTTATTCCTGACGGTGATCCATTCCTCCTCGTCATCGTAAACATGGGACGCGATAACGCGAAATCCACAGTTGCCGTCAGCCACCACATTCTTATAGCTAACTATATACGGATGGATGACTGTTGTTACGTGGTTGGCCAAGTGGGTGTGGTGGAAGTCTGATTCACCTATAGAATGCAATTTTCAGGATTAGATGTGCACCCGTGATTGAACAAATTTACGAGTAAGAGATAGTAGTACCTGTCTCTGTAGTAGATCGAGACCACTTCACAGACGAAGATGACGTGCGACCCTGGCTGCTACGACTGGTACTGCTGTGCCCCGCTGCGTCCACCCCTTGGGATTGCGTACTCCCAAGCACTTCCATCCCGCTTCGTCGAGTTTTTCGTTCTTCGGCCGACCTTTTACAAACGTCTTAACATCAGGCTCATTACACTCACGGGCGTCGGGATACAGGTGTTCGTGGACGACTCGATGGAGGCCACGCATAACGGCGATATCGCGGGTTTCTACCTCACGCACGAGGTCGTATAAGTAATCCCGATCAGAAATATCGGGAATTACTCCATCGCCGATCGTGAGTGTCCTCCAGAAGTCGTGCAAGCATTCTGCAGCAACTGGGTAGTTGTTGTCGACACATTGCTGGAGCTCGCGCATGGGAGATGGTGCGTACGTCGTACCACACATCCGCACGCGGAGTAAACCTCATCCGACAACTCTTTGGCACGCCTCAACTCTTTCCCATTATCGATATTGAATGGTGTGAAACTCTGTACAATATCGTGTGGAATGGAAAACCTGAGTTCCCAATCGGTCGTTTCGAACAGGACTCCTCCAGTGCCTGCATGTCAACATAAAAAAATTATTAGATAAACATTTCGTTTGACACGTATAATAATTAATTTACCTTTCTGATGCGATTCAGTTGGTTCTGAATCTGGTCGTGCACCTTCACCCAAACGGTGTCAAGAGACCCAGTGGCCGAGTTCAGCCATTGCTTCAGCTCGCTGTGAGCACTCTCCACACGACATGTAGTGGTGTTCCCGAAATGAAGCACCTGGTTCGGCTACCCAACGCAGACGCACCAACCATGTCTGCTCAACGTACTTGACGATAGCGGAGTCGGCTACCCAACGCAGACGCATGTCAGTCAGTGCCTGCTCGTACGTGTCTATCGTCGGAGCTTCCATGACTGCTTTCCAGGCCTTATGCGTGAAGTGATCTGCTGTCTTTTTGTTCTGACCCGTCGTCGAATAAACTTTGTTCTCCACGTCTTTATAGATATGCCACGTGCACAACATATGGTGAAAATACGGAAATACTTCCTGTATGGGTCGAAGAAGGCTCAACTCACGATCAGTCACAATCGCCGAAGGGTAGACATCTGGCCCCAGAATATCCCGAAGGGACTGCAACACCCACTCATAACTTCTCTCTGTCTCGCCCTTCATAATGGCAAACCCACAAAGGAAGTTCTGATTACAGGGAGTAATCCCTATAATCTCAACTAGAGGCATCTTGTACCTGTTGGTCTTGTACGTAGAATCGATGCCAATGAAGTACGGATACGTCCTCACCAGTGCAAGTGAGTCCGGGTGTGCGAGAAAAACATGCGTCGGCGCATTAGTATCGTCATCTCCCAGGGCTTGAACATAATATCCGGCATGACTCGCCTGGTGCATCAACTGGCTCACCACGTCTCGGCCCTCATAATAGTCTTTCTTCAAACGATCTCTGTAATTATATATGTGCCTGATCGTCGCGTTATCTTCTGCGTGTCGAGCCCTCATCGCCGAGAGGATATGAGCTGGTTTCGCTTGCGCAGCAGTCATTTTCTCTACGACCTTCATTGCCAGGCGACTTAACCCACTAGTCTGGCAGTGTCCCTCGGAATACTGTATCAGATGGTGATTGTGCGTGGATTTATCAGGTGGGCCCGTACGAATGTACCATTCCCTAGTCATTGGATCCTCCTGAGCTATGACTACAAACGGACACCTGCACTTGTTCGACTTCGAAACCCTCTCCAATTCCTCATCGTTGCCTCTATAACGTTCTCCGCGAGAACATCTAATCAGTTTTTTTGTACCGCATTTCTTATGCGATGAAATAATCACCTCAAAACCCAGAGCAATGGCGACGCCTTTCGCCCAGTTAATGGCTTCCACGTCGGTCTGAAATCGACCTCCTACGCGAAAATGCTCACTGTAGTTTACCCCGTCGCCGAAAATGCTCTCATCGTCTGCAAAAAAAAAAAGTTTTACACAGCCGAATACTAATTTCGGCCACATGAAGTGGCGGCCGAAACATGATTTCGGCCGCCGCAGTTCCGGCCGAAACGTGATTTCGGCCGGATCAGTCCGGACCGAAAAATATTTTCGGTCGTTTCTGTCCGGACCGAAAATTTTTTTCGGCCACCTCAAGGCACGACCGAAATTATTTTTCGGTCCGGCCTGGAGGTGGCCGAATTTCTGTTTCGGTCCGGACTGTTCCGGCCGAAATTGTGTTTCGGTCCGGACTTTTTTTGGAGCGATTCCGAATCAAGTTCGATCATTCATCTATGTACGAACGAATTTTACGAGAATTTGCTTACCAGTTGTGCGAATAGACCCGTTCCCCTTTCGTCGATCCATTGCGATTTGAACGTTTTTTTTTGTTTTGTTTGAGTCTGATTTGAATGTTTGATTGCGATATGAAAATTGTTGTCTGGAAAAGGACTTCAAATAAAAATTTTATTCAAAAGGGCAAAATCGTCTTTTTTCAGCCCTTTAGGGGGCGGTGACTAGGAAAAAGGGGACGGTGAATAGCAATCCAGTATAAAAATTTATCAATTCAAACCATGTCAGATAAACTTTATATATATATATATATATATAAGTACCTAGTTGAACGAAGTTTTTACTCATAGGTATCAGTTTGTTAGACGATACCTTTTTACCATCGTTTATGTATCTTTTATATGTATATTAGTATCATATCACGTGTTCATGTGGTACCTAATTTCTTAATAGTTTATATGATATTTCTGTAAGCATGACTTATGTTTTTTCAATGTATTATGTACTACAATATATTTTTCTACGGTACCTAAATTTCTTATATGATGTACCTTCAGCCAAGCAAATGCTGACAAAATAAAATAAAGGGAAGTTGTACTTGGTACTATGTGTTAAGGCTTTTTCAATTGGTGCCCAAAGTTATTTCATTTCCGATAGGTACCCCTGTGTTCAAGATTTTTTCAATTGGTACCCAAAGTATTCTTTAATTCCAGTTGTTACCCCTGCTGTAATTAAGGCTTTCCCAATGGGTGCCTAATGTATTTTAATTGTAGATATATCCTTAACGTATTCACATCGTGATTTTAAATTCCTTTAGAGTGATAGTGGCCCAACGAAACTAAGAAGCCCAATTAGAAAGGGGAAAAGTGGGCTGGTTAAGTTAGTGTGTAGCCCAAAATCAAGTAGCGACGGTATGAGATATTATATGGGTGAGGTAAATATTACATGGTGAGTTGTGATGATGAGTTTGAAATAAAATATGTAGAAATTATTCATAAGATTATTTTATTTTATCTCTTCTATGTAAAGCTTTTTGAGAGGATTGTGTTCTGTGCTTATTGAATTTAAATAACCCCAATATTAAAAAATTTAATTATATTCATTATAAATAGGGTCGAAAACTGCAAATAATCGGACCCATTCACGTGCTCTCTACCATTTCATGACCGCCCAAGAAACGCACGGTCAGGCTACTGCCACGTGTCCGTCAAACGGCGACGTTTCCGTCCGAAGTCTACAGTACGCTACAGCCATTACACTCCTCTCTTTTTCCGTGCCCTCCTCAGATCCTCCTATCGAACTAAACGAAGATATTTACCGTAATCTGTCCCAGAGGAGAAATCCCCGCCTATGAAATATTCATAACTTGTCGTCAACTTGGGTTCTCAATTTCTTTATTTTTATCACCTCGCTTTGTTTGGAGGAGGTTAGTTTTGCCCAATGGAGGCTCTGCAGTTCATGCCGTCGAGGAATTTCGCCTTTAAATTGGCTAAAGATGTCGGATTGAACTGTTTCTGCGGTTCAGGGCATGTGGGGATTTCTTACTTGGGACGAAGTACGAGAAAGACTCGACCTTTCTCCATAAAAACGAGGCCATCGTGTAGTGCTGACAACAATGGAGGTGGTTTTGTGAGTAAGAACAGTAGCAGCAACGCCCAAGATTTGGAGAAAAAGGAGAGTATCTTTGTTGGAGCCGAAATAGACATCAGTAGTAGCTCTGCTCTTGGAGTTCACTTGGTAGCCGATTCTCGTAAGTTCACCAAAATCCCAATTTCTTGATTTTTCTTCTTTGCAATCTCTAGTGCAAGTAATGATTTCGTATGTCTTCAGCAATTGACGATGAGAAGGGCCTGAAGGTCCAAGAACCAAGCGAGGGAACCGAGACGCCCGAGAAAGCTGCGATTAGGACAATGTACAACATAGTTTTCGCTACATCTGAAGCTTCTCCCTATTCTAAGACGGGCGGTTTAGGAGATGTCTGTGGCTCGTTGCCTATCGCACTAGCAAGGCGAGGACACCGTGTGATGGTTGTCTCTCCGAGGTATTTAAACGGAGGCCCATCTGATAAGAAATTCGCAAATGCAGTAGAAATGGAACAGCGTGCGAAGGTCTATTGCTTCGAGGGTGTTCAAGAAGTTGGGTACTTTCACGAATATAGGGATGGTGTTGATTGGGTGGGTAGATGCTCTACTTTTTGTACTACTTACTAAGCGATTAAGAAATTATTGGCTTCGTTTGTTGATTTGATGGCGCAGTGATTTTGGTTTGCTTTGCTGTTTTGTGTAGGTGTTTGTCAATCACCCTTCTTATCAACGGCCCGGGACGCCGTATGGTGATATCTACGGTGCTTTTGGGGATAATCAGGTCGAAATTATTTAAATCTCCAAAACAAAATGCAAAAAGAGAAAAAAAAAATCAGTTCTTGAAAAGCTAATCTAATCCAATTTCTTCTTGCAGTTTCGGTTTGCATTGCTCTGTCACGCGGCGTGCGAAGCTCCATTGTTGCTTCCGCTCGGCGGTTATACTTACGGAGAAAAGTGCCTTTTTCTTGCAAACGATTGGCACGCCGGTCTTGTCCCAGTGTATGCAATCCTTCACTGAATTCTTTACTTAAAAGCATATGTTCTCTTTTAAAGATTCATAATCTGCATTTCAATATTTCAGGCTCTTAGCTGCAAAGTATCGTGCGTTCGGTGTATACAAAGATGCACGAAGTATAATAGTAATACATAACCTAGCCCATCAGGTAAGCTTTCTACTTTGTTGATACTTCTGACAGTAACTGAACAAATTAGTGGCCGACCAAGTTGTAATAAGAAAAGATATCGTTTTTTTTTTTGTCTTAACTAAGGGAGTTGAGCCAGCGTCAACTTATCACAACCTGGGATTACCGCCGGGATGGTATAAAGCTTTGGAATGGGTATTCCCAACTTGGGCTAGGACACACGCGCTCGACCCTGGCTTAGCTGTCAACATATTGAAAGCTGCTATCGTCACTGCTGATCGAATTGTGACTGTTAGCCAGGTGCAGTTTTTAAGATTGATTTTTTGTCTGAATTTGTTCGTAATAAAGCAATTATGTATGCATATATGTATATGTAATATAAGATTTTCTCATGTTTCAGGGATATTCGTGGGAGATAACAACCCCTGAGGGGGGGTATGGGCTGCATGAACTTTTAAGCAGCCGAAAAATAGTTTTGAATGGTTAGATTTCTGCAACACATCTTTTTTTAATAGGCGTTGTTACATACATATATCTTATATTACTAAAGAAATGTAGTTGTCCTCATATGCTGCCACGTGTCCCATAATAATTAATTATAATAGATTAAAAATATAATAAAAACATGAAAAAACTGCCCACTATCACACTATTCACTGTAAATAGTTATTTATTAATATAAAATAATTATAGATAGTTAACCCGTGCAATGCACGGGTAATAAACTAGTATATGAATAAACATATGTATAAACATGCAGGAATTACAAATGGGATTGATGAAAACGAATGGGATCCTTCAATCGACGGGCATATTCCTTCTCATTACTCCATCGAAGATCTTTCTGGAAAGGTGAGTAACTAATATTTGTATTGTGCCGCTGATTTTCCTTTTTGACATTCTTATAAGGTTACGAAAGCGTATTTTGTACAAATTAACTGAATTATTCCATGGGCTCTTGCCTGTTAAATCTCCTACCTAACCATTCGTTATTACAGGCTCAGTGCAAGAGTGCGCTGCAGAAAGAACTGGGCCTTCCTATACGTTCAGATATTCCTCTGGTACGAAGATGAAATACTTTTTCAGTGTAATGAGATTATTCTTAATTTTCAATGCTTTAAACAGATAGGTTTTATCGGGAGGCTCGATTACCAAAAGGGCGTCGATATCATTCTTTCAGCCATCCCGGATCTTATGCAAGACGATATCCAATTTGTAAGTTCGTCTTCTAATCATTCAACAACATTCTTCTTTCTTATAAAGATTTGTCAAATAAGAAACTTATGCAAGTCCCATTTTTTTTATTTATTTTTATTTTCATTTTGGGTCAGGTAATGCTCGGTTCTGGTGAGAAACAGTACGAAGACTGGATGAGGCAGCTCGAGTCGACGTACAAAGACAAGTTCCGAGGTTGGGTTGGATTTAACGTTCCCATTTCCCATAGAATTACCGCCGGGTAATAAAACCTTTTCTACCTGATATGCATAAAAATAAGTACCTAATGTAGATTACTGAATACGAAACTCTTGGTGGTCCTTTTTTCCTATTTTATTTTCAGGTGTGACATATTGCTAATGCCTTCACGATTCGAACCGTGCGGTCTAAACCAGCTGTACGCAATGAAATACGGCACCATTCCCGTCGTCCACAGCACGGGAGGGCTTAGAGTGGGACCCAACTAACCTTACAATCTTTGTCACCTTTTTTTTTTCGTTCAATATAATCCAAGAAGACGATGATGATGATGTAAGCATGAAGGGTCTTTTTCTTTTTATTATTTTCAGGACACGGTGAAGAACTTCAATCCTTACGCTAACGAAGGGAAAGGCAAAGGCACTGGGTATCTGACTATGTATATGTAAACGATGCTTCTTTTAACATTTCTCGAGAGAAAAGCTAAGCTTTCTTGTTTGTCGTTTTTCAGGTGGGCATTTTCGCCTCTATCGAGAGAAAACCTAATCGCCGTGAGTTGTTCTTCTTGCATCACAATCTTCTTTTTAGGCTCACGAGTTTGTCTGAATACGTTTGTTTTTTTTTCTTTTTTTTTTCGGCAGACGACTAAAATAGCGGTTGGGACATATAAAGAGTACAAGCCGTCTTGGGAAGGATTGATAAGGCGAGGAATGGAGAGAGATTCGTCGTGGGACAACGCAGCGACTCAATACGAACAAGTCTTTGGATGGGCCTTCATAGATCCTCCTTACGCAGGCTAATAATTCCAAGTTAGTCGTTCAAAGAGAGCGAACCTTTTAGAAAATGGCGTACGTAGATTATGATGGTGATTTATGATGCGTATGTCCATATTATTTAGACTAGACAATACTCATGGCATTTGATTTTTGTAATTTGGTAGGGGCGAAAGAGAGGGAGATCTGTCAAAGACGGAAATATAATGGTTTTTTAATAAATTTCAAAATGTCATAATTAGGATTTTCCACTGTGATCGCAAACCGTTGATAAAAAAATGTAGAAATTTCTAATCATAAAAAAGAATAGTTTCTCTGAAGAAACAAGAATAAATAAATGGACTTTCAGTGTTGTTAAGGTTGCGTTTATATAAAAATGGAATACTACAATCGAACATCCAAATACTATTATTAAGCAATACCATGATAAATCTAAATTGCGGCAACATAAATATCATCCCATTACACACCAACATCAATAACTTAGAAAACAAATCAAGAATCAGCCACAAGGGGTTAGCTTCTTATTACCTGCGCCACGAGGATTGTCATATTTCCAATCATCCCAAGCCCTCGCTTTAGCTACTGCGTCATCATCCTCATCATCATCTTCTTCTTCCTCGCCACCCTTCGTCTTCATCTTCGCGCTACTATCCTTATACCACGCTGAGTTTGCTTCTTCCATTAGCTTCGCATTCCTTTCCTGCCATTTGTTCATAATTTCCATCTCCTTCAACCCAGCTTCCTCTATGCTCATCGTCGGCAGTCTATCAAAAGAAGTTGGGAATTTCATTTCAAAAAAGGCGGCAATCCACTTTATGCGTGTGTTAGCTGTAATCAATCGAAATACCTATGATGAGGTTGGAAAACTTGGGCTGCGATTCTCTCTCTTTCGCTCGTAGGGTTTCTGTTGATGAGGGAAGTGGGCCCGAATATCTGGGGTTGGTGGTGCTTATGTTCGCTAGCGTCTGAGACCTTTGCTCTGCCTTCAATTACATCTTGGGCGAAGGTGGCGCAAGTGATTGGAGTTGCGGGCTTGGCAAATCGAGCCCTTGCGGCGGAATTACGATGCCAGGCTTCTGCTTTCTCTGCCCGCTCGTCGAGGATAGACTTTGAGAATTCGTTCTCTCCTTCCTGAAAAAGATAGAAGCACAGATATTAGCGAGGAACTTGAATAAATAAAGCATTTCCATTTCAGAACATGTTACTAACCTGCGACTGCCTTTCCTTTACAGCTAAGAGCATTTCCTCCTCTTTCTTTAGCATTTCCAACAGATCAAATGCCTGAGAGAAGAATGTCAATACGCATGTTTAGTTAATTGTGCTGACTGAGTTGGGATTTGAAAAGAGTAGGGAAGTAACATTGACAGTTCCACAATTTTCAAACCAAGGTCTAACCTTACAGAGCACCAAGGAGATGGTTGTCAGCCATGCCTGCATCCCCCAAAAAAGAGATATTTCAGAATATACGAATACACATAAGCACACAAGTTTACTTCAGGAACAGGTTATTACCAGTTGTAATGAGTCATAGATCTGTATGAGTAGAAATTGGAAACTGAGGTATACTAGAATAGTAAACTGAGGTACACATGACGGCTAACAGACAAGACTTATGTGATTTGACAATATAACAGACAGAATCGAAAGAAACACTAGAAGAATGGGAACCCATCACCGATTTACCTCTCTTTCCTCTTCTCCATCCTCATCATCATCGTCATCGTCATCGTCTTCTACATCTTCCCTGGACTGAAAAGGAGTGGATAATGCAGATGCCCTGGTTGAACGTCCGCGCCTTTCCTTTCGTTCCTTGATTTCAAACAATTTTGACTCTGCAGCTTTCTGTCTTCTGAACCGGGCAATCTGAAATAAGTTTATTTAAACAAATAAGGAAAATTAAATACCGCTGTTTGAGCTCCCAATAGCATACAAGTTTAAGCAGCAACCAGAGGTTGACGCATGCCAAAGGGAGGAACTTGGCTGAGAAACCATTTAATAAAGGACTGGGAAATAAAAAACAAAGAGATAACAGTATCTACCTTCATAGCTCTCAGATCAGCTGGCGTTTTAGCCGTCGCATTTGAATATAGTTCTACTTCTTCTGCAGGCACAAGCTCCATCGCCTCACAGAATGTTATAAATTCCTATATAGTAAATAAGAGCAACTTGCATATGTAGCACTAACAATGAAACAGACCTCCCAATCGGGAAAATAAAACAAGAGAACACACCATAAAACCTGAAAATACTGGATTACAAGAAAGAAGTACCTTTAAATGTGCCTGCGAAGCTCTAACGATGTTAATCCTATCCTCCTGAGAAATTTTCTCAGTCAACTCACCAAGATAATAAGGCACCTGAATCAACAACACAAACAACATAAAAAATCTGCTTCACTTTCCTCGTGTTTAAAATTAGCACAAAGAGACTCACGAGAAGATATTTAAAATTAGAAGTGCTAATATCATCCTTCGTTTCATTAGCAGAGAATATCCCTAATTTTCCAACCATCTCCTCGCATTTCCTCAGCAATTCGCAGCCTTTCTTCAGCGCTTCCTGTAAAATCGTTCCGAATTAAACAAAAATTAGCAGTCAGAACCCTCAGCCATAATCACAAATCACAGAAGATATGAAATACAGGAAAATATATACATATATGATAAAACCTGATCGATCGAAGAATCTGAGGCAGCTTGGTGAATTTTCCGAGCCTGCTCGAAGAGCACAGGCAAAGTCACCTCGTCCATTTTTGATCCAACCTTAAGATTGATTCTACTCCAAGTATTCTATGAGCGTGATTTTGCCCGCGATTTGATTAGAAATTTTCAGAGAAGTAGAGAAGATGCGAGTAATAGGCTGGTCGAGAAAATTACGGGCCTGGCCCATCGGGCCAAACAGAGTCATTATTTATTTAAAGATCCCATTAGTATCATTAATTACACTTAGATCCTAATCCTTGTGCACGGTCAAACTTCCATGCAAATCCTAGAAGGGAATTACTATTCGCCGTCCTTTTTACTTGTTGCCGCCCCTAAAAGACTGTAAAAAGACGATATTGCCCTTATGATATTTTAATTAATTTAAAAAGAAAAACTAACGTCTATATATAATTCCGATACGAAATACTGAAAACTACATACACAAATAAATTCGAACGATCTTCGCAATGGATCGAAACGAGGTAACGAAAAAACAAATTCGATTTAACATTTTAGGGCCGAAATTTTCGATGGTCCGCTGCACTGCCTGGCCGAAAATCTCGATCGACCGATTTTTTTTTTCTAAGTTTTTCGGGAATAATTTGTAGGATTTTTTCGGCGACGGGGTAAACTACGGTCAGCATTTTCACGGAGGAGGACGATTTTGACCGACGTGAAAGACATTAACTGGGGGAAAGGCGTTGTTATTGGTCTTGGGTTCGAGCTGATTATTTCGTCGCATAAGAAATGCGATACGAAAAAACTGATGAGATGTTCTCGCGGAGAACGTTATAGAGGCAACATGGATGAATTGGAGAGGGTTCGAAGTCTAACAAGTGCAGGTGCCCGTGTCTATTGTGCCGGCCGAAAATATTTTTCGGCCGTGCCATGCACCGGCCCAAAAATTCGTTGGATCGGGACTTTTTTCAAACGATTCCGACCCGTGTTCGATAATTCATCTACGTACGAACGATTTTTACGAGAATTTGCTTACCAGTCGTGCGAATAGACCCTTTCCTTTCCCCTGTCCCTGTCGTCGATCCATTGCGATTTGAGTATTTTTTGTTATTTTAGTCTGATTTGGATGTATGATTGCGATATGTAAAGTGTTGTCTGGAAAAGGGCTTTAAATAGAAATTTTTATTCAAAATGGCAAAATCGTCTTTTTATCGTCCTTCAGGGGCGGTGATTAGTAAAAAGGGGACGGTGAATAGTAATCCAGATCTTAAAAATATATTGGCATCAGTAAAAACTGATTCGATAACACATAAGCTTTACTTAGTTTTTCGTTATTAATTATTTGTTATTTATTCTAAAATAGTGATGCCATTATTGAGAATGATTTCATGTTATTACTATTTTTTTTATGTGCAAGCAAGGCATATGAATAGGAATATTCTCAAGGCATTTTACTCCATACTGCAATATCCGGTCAGTATATTCCAATAACAAGCTCAATATATATATATATATATATATATATATATATATATATATATATATATATAGAACACCAAAACAAGACACATTGAGTTTGAGCATCAGAAATGAGCCAAAGGATGCAAGATTAGCTCAAGATATACATACACACCTGTAAGTATAACCATCCTCACCAACAAATCCGCATATTTTTCGTTTTCCATACGAATACGATATAGCTGATTTGTTCATTCTATTAGATGATCGCCATACACAGAGCAAAACACAGTATATTTTCACTGCATTTGTGTTAATAAACTGCAGCTTCCTTTGTGCCACCCTTTAGAACATAACTTAGTTTCACTGTATTACAACATCGTGAACATTAATAGTAAACTGAAGCTGAAGATGCAGATAAATTAAAATCATTTACAGACCCCCAAAAAAAAACTCTACATATTCGAATGTAGGAACATGCCTTGTTCGATCGATCTGCAGGGTTGTCCCTCTTTTTTTTTTTTCTTAGCTTCCTTTGCTTCTGTAAAGTCTATATTAATCTCTTCGTTTGTCTTAAAGGCAAACATATTTAAACCGCCGTGTCCCTGCAAACAGAGACAGTTTTCGAGCACGTCTTAAAAAGAACGAGCGATCTTTGTCTTCATCAAACGTGGCAAAAGAAAACGACTTCTATTACCTGAAGAAAAAAATGGGCTCTTGGACATATGTTGTCAGCAATTCTCACGCAAGGGCAGAACCGACCCTCACGGGCCTCAGACTCCTCGCCGTTCTCCTCATGTACTCAAAAACCAACACGAATAGACCGAAGAAGAAAACTAAGAACATTCGAAGCTTCTCTACGCTCTCAACTACGAAAGACGAACTAGCCTCTCTCCACATCAAAGCTTTACCACCGTCTTCTATGATAGACAAATTAGTCCAATCGTATGGGCTTATACGGAGCTTCGAAGCCTCCATCAAGTCGAAGAGAGCTTTGTTTACCTGAAAAGTAACACTATTAATGGAACAACTCGTCGATTTTCAAATCTGTTATTTGTGGAGTTTTTTTCGGGCCCAATTCTAACCCGAGCCCAACCACATATAAGCTTGTGGGGTTACTCTATAAAATCAATTGGCAATAGATGAAGTTAGCTCAAAAGCTTATAAAGAGCTCATCATTCTTCTAATTATCCGACGTTGGACTCGGGTTTGACACCAGACGTTATTATTACAGTGTCTAAGGATGTGAATGTCTACCTCTTCGGTTCTTTCATGGCTGACGAGGTGCCCGCCGTTGAGTTCGACCATTCTTGCAGATGGGTACAACTTCTCGGCGAGTCGCTTTGCGTGGGACGGCTGTGCGATGACATCATCTCTACGGGCAAAGAGAACGCTTGCTCGGGTGGGTAAGTAACTCCTACGTATGATTTCGTGAGAAAAAAAAAAGCGTACATACGATGTATCATACCTTCCGTGGATTACTGATACGGGAAAAGTAGCCGTACGAATGGACTCGATCTCCGTCCTCGAAAGCTTGTGCGTCCAGCAGGCGCTCAGCTGGCCGTCGAATCCGTAGCTCGGTTGCATGCCCGAAGCCGATATGCCCTTTACATACTCCTGCGTAAAAAACATCTTCAGTGTTCTATCGTTTTTTTTTGGTCTTTTTTTCCAAGTCTTTTTACGTTCCGAGGTATTCTTACGGGTTCCTTACTTTGGTATAGTATCGATCTTCTTGTCTCTTGCCCGACGAGCTCGTCGAGGTATTCCTGCATTGGACATAATAGGACGACAACGTTCTGAGTTCAAGTAAAGGATATGCAATGGAAGAAGATACTGAAGAACGCAGATATCGAAAACGATTGGAAACCTGAGAATAGTGCGTATCTAAATCAACTGCTGCTCTCTGCTCGGGCGTCTTCGCCTTGAGGAAAACGCATTGCTATCGACAGAGTCCTACGATCGATCTGAAATGAGCAGAGGTAGTGAATGGATTTCTTTTTCTGGGATCATAGTAAGATGTGAAGCTCGGCGTATATATTCAGAGACATATATGTACCTGAGGTATGCATTCATAACCTCCGCCAGTTACGTTTAACAGCGCCAGAGACAGAACTCTATGGGGGACCATGGAAGCGAGCTTACAAGCAATCATGCCACCTGGCGTTATTACACCAAGGCATCGAACGTTTAGAAGACAATGCTAGAAAATGGAAATGGCGAAGGTTATGAATGCCTACCAAAGGTATATTCATGTGATAAATTATACAAACAATGCAATGGAAACAGATTACCCATAGAATGACCAAAGATGTGAGCATTCTTCCATCCCAGATGATCCATTAATGCTATTGCATCTTTCGCCATTATCATAGTACTGTCCGAGGTTGTAAGAGAAGTAATTTTAAAATCAAGATGTTCAAATCTACACCCCAAAATCGATTTCATAATGATACAGAAGCTATCAAAGGCTTCTTTTTTTCCTTCCATGAAAGAGGGAAAGTCAACGAAGGGCAAAGGAGAAGAACACTCACGAGTATTCTGACTTCTTCATCGGAACTGAGCTCCGACCGACGCCGCGATTGTCGAAGGCGCATACCTCCACGTCAGCACCGGCATTCTCGTCGCTCAGAACGCCGCCGTCCGATGGCGAAACGTCTTCGTTTGGGCTCGTCGTTCCGACCAAGCCCTTGATCTGTGGACCCCACGAATCGTGCGTGCCGGCCAATCCTAAACAGCACAGCAATTTTTCCGATTGTCGGATATTTCGAAATAAGAACATTGCGAAAGAATCAACGTTTAAAATCACATCTTTTAATCAAAGGAGTAGCAGAAAAACATAAATTTGGGAGAAGGGTTCTGCCGACCGATGATCATTAGGACTTTGACCGATCCTTGGCCGTACGTTGTGTAGAAAATCTCGATTCCTCTGCTGTCGTTAGCTGAGGTGCCATATTTGTCTTGGCCTGAGCTAACGTTACAGAACGGCATTTCTGTGATGGTTACTCTGTGCCTGAAGAGATAGCTCTGAGGCGAAGGAGAGGAACAGAGAGATACGAGGAGGGAAGAGAAGATGAAGATGAGCTGTGGGATGTTGTAATTATTTTTGTTTTCGTTTTTTATTTATTTGCCTATTTAAGACGTTATACAGCTAGATTTTTTTTTTTATGATTTTTTTTGGCTTCGATTTCTCCAACCTAAAGAAGAGTTCATAAATCCCAAAAGTATTGGTCGGTCGTCAACCGCGTAGCGCGGTTGACCTCAACGAAGAAAAGTCAAAGGCCTTTTTAGAATTATGTATAAAAAAAGACCATCATATATTTTTACTAATTTAAAACATGTCATTTGTGAAGAATCAACTTTTTTTACTGCAATTGCTTCAACCTATTCATTCATAATTTGCCAGAACTGAATGAAGCAAATCAAATTCTTCTTCATCGTACCTTTCATGATCTAATCATGAACTTAAGTTCATCAAAACATGTGGGTTGGGTTGGGATGGTAAAACATCGAGTTTGAGTTGCATTTCCTTTATTTTGTTGTTTCTTTTCATAATTTTGTTCTAATGGGGCCGGCAATTTGTAACGATGCAAGTGCCACCTCAATCATTGGGTCGCCACGTCACTTAGATAGAGAGAAATGAGAAAAATAGTGCTATTTTGAGTAGTGCTATTACAAAACTAGATAATTTTCTAATCCTATTACAAAACTAATCAACTTTTTCAATTTACACTATTATTATTTTTCAGTTTTCACAATTTTAAATTACAATGATCTCTATTATTACTTCAAATAGGTAAAGCAAATTCCTCTTAATTATATTTTAAGTTTAATCCCAAAATATTTTTTACTCATTATTTTTCATTCTCGCCGTTTACCATCGAAAATCAGTCGGCATATATGTTAATATTATTTAATGCACTCAAAAAAATGTAATTGTTCATAGAATGTTCAAATCAATATTCTTTAATGCTACGTTTGGATTGGGGGATTTCGATTTGAAATCCGAATTTCATTCAAATAACCCGTTTGGCAACCGCTCGGATTTGGATTTCGATTTCATCCAAATCCGAGGAGAATCCGAGCGCTTGTATTTTGATAGATTTGAAATTCGATCGAAAACGGTCCGTTTTCGAAATACCAAATCTTGCCGTGATTATTTTCTTAAATTATTATTCTTATTATTATTATTGATAAACGATAAGTCGAGCCGACCGGCGAGCTCGACGAACGACGAGTCGACTCGGCCGACGAGCTCGACGACATGAGTCAAGTCAACTCGCGAGCTCGACGAGCCCGCTCGAGCTCGACGACCGATGAGTCGAGCCGGCTTGCGAACTCGACGACCGATGAGTCAAGTCGGCGAACTCGATGAGCCTGCTCGAGCTCGATGACCGATGGCTCAAGCCGGCTCGAGAGCTCGAGGACATTTTGAAATTCGGATTTCGAAATCCTAACGTTTGCCAAACGGTGGATTTGGATTTAAAATTTGGATTTCAGAATTCATAATTTCAAATCACGGATTTCAATTCAAATACATCAATCCAAACGCAACCTAACAAAACTTTTTAAATTTTTTAGTACAACTCATCATAGTGTTCCCTTGCGTTTTTCTTGTGAGATCTTCGCTCATTTCACATGGATATCTTCGTAATCGCTTACGCCCGACCATTCTCTCCGGACGTAAATAAGGATCCAGATGAAAAGGAGCCTTCCAACGTGACTCATCTAATGGAATTCTAGAAATGACTAAAAACGGTTCCAACATCTAAAAATCACATATGTAGCTTTTTAAAATCACGACGCTATATGTTAGGGGTATCTACCTTGAAAACACATTGGACGCCAATTGGAAAAGCCTTAAATATAGGGGTACCAACTGAAATTGAAAAATATTTTGGGTAGCAGTTGGAAAATTCTTAAACACAGGGGTACCTATCGGAATTGAAAATAACTTTGGGCACCAGCTAAAAAAGCCTAAAACACAGGGGTACCAAGTGGAATTCCCCTATAAAATATATTGCAAAATACATGAGATGTGTAAACATTAGACCGTTGATTGTAGTGCAATTTACCTAGTTTGTACAATTTACAGTGTGCCAACCCGTCTAATTAATTGTGTCTAAAGACATGAAGGGTAAAATAAAGGAAAAATAAAAAGAAAACCCGTAATCGATGGGAATAAAAAAATTAATCATAAAAAATCATATAATATTAATTATTAATTGGTGAAATATTTAGAGGAATAGAAAAGTGGGAATAGAAATGTGGAAGAGGATCGAAAGCAATCCCACACATCTATAATTCTTATCCATCTAAACCCCCCTAATACCCCCCAACCAACGGACTCTTAGGGGGTGTTTGTTTTGGGGTGATCCTCCCATCGTTTCTTCATCACCGCGTTTGTTTAGCGCGGGTGATGAGTCATCACCGTGATGGAGGATCACCGAGTTGATCAAAAGGAGGTGATATTCGAGCTTTCGGATCACCCCAAAAAAGCAGGATGATCCTCCATCACCGTGATGGGGGTGATATTTTCAATATTTTTTTGGACAAAATTATCCCTTATCTTTTAACATTAATTCCTTATAGGGTCTTTACACATAAATATACATTTGGATAAAAACTTGTAATTTAGTACCCTGTCAGTATTTTTTTATATGTAGGTACCTAATAGAATAAATTTTTTGCACATAGGTACCCGATCCGCCGCAGTTACGCCATATAATACATTTAAGTACCCTATAGCAACGTATTGTGGTACGTAATACGTTGAGAAAATGGTACGTCATATATAACACATTAAGGTACCATATAGTAACCGTATGGGGTACCGTAGAAACGCGTGACGTGGTACGCAATACACACATAAAAATATACGGCAAGACTGAGAAAATTGGTACAAACAGTAAAACGGGTAGCTATCGGTAAAAATTTCTGACATAGGTACTGATTTGTAAATTTTTTACTCAATTGACTATTTATCTATAGATGTCACTAAATTATATTTAATGCTTAAAAAATAAAAGTACTCCCTCCGTCCCATTATTTTTTGTACATTTTACTATATCGGGCGTCCCGTTAGCTTTTGTACATTTCCTGATTTAGCAAAAAACTATCACAAACAATCAATATAATAATATTAATATTCTTAAAAGACATGTCAAAATATACACTTTTTTACCTTTTAATTGTACTATATTGTTTAAATATTCAGTTTCTTAAAAACCGCGTCATAACCCAAATGTCCAAAATGAATTGGGACAGAGGGAGTATGTTGAAAGATTATAGAAAATACTTATAATTAATAATTGATTAATCTATTAAGCTTAAAAAAATAAAATAATTATATTGAAGAAATATATTAGATACTTCCAATTAATAACTCAATTAAAATCTATGTTTAACGCTTAATAAAATAAAATAATTCTATTGAAGAATTATGTAACATACTTATAATTAATGCTTAAAAATAATACTTGATTTTCAAATACTAATATAACTATCACGTAAAACAAGTAGCTCAAATGAACATACTAAAACACTTTAACTACATAATATACATAAAATATGACATTTACACAACATCACCCCACACATCACTGCAATTAAACAAAAACAATAATCCAATATCATATTGATATGCAAAATAAAATATCACCTCAAAACAAACACGATGATAACATATCACCTTGATCAACATCACAGTGATATCCACATCACGGTGATGTGAGTATCACCGTGATGCTGGATCACCAGAAACAAACACCTCCTTATATTAATGGTGAGGGTGAATTAAAAACTGCTTTTTGGTGTATCTATTAATCAATTTGACAAGTGTTATGTTTTTTATTTATTAAAAAATTAATTCACAAAATTACTAAATTAAACTAAATCAAACATAACCATTCACTAATATTTGTTCTTCTATTTTTAGTATTATTATTTCATAATTAAATATAAATAATATTATATTGCACACACACACGTATGTATGGGTGTGTAAAACTACTAGTACAAAGAATAACACAGCCCACGCCTAACACGCTCTTTCTTAAGGTGGCCACGCTCCTTAAGCAAGCCAGCCACCCATTGGAGCAAGCTGCCCACAAAATGATGCACGCAACGCCATTCTTTCGTGCACATATAAATTTCAGAACCAATTCTTCTTTTTTAATTTTTTCTGATCAAGAATCCAATTCTTCACGTTAACCACTAGGTATGTACAAGTGAACATTCAAACATATAATATTAATTTCAATTAGTAGAAATTCGTTTCTCCCCTTACCTACTACCTAGTTACCATGAACAAATATAATGACCACCAAGCCTTTGTGCATGGTTTATTGACTAGCAACGTGGTTGCGTACAATTCCACACGTGACCCATATGATCCATCTTTTAATCTATTACGGTCCCTCACAAACGTGTGTAATAATTCGATAATTCTTGATGATAAGTTTTACTAAACATAGTTATAGCGGGTAAGAACGAAGACTTGATTTTTCTTAAGCACGGTCAAACAAGATTAAGGCTTTTGATTAACCATTGGTCAAACATGACTTCGTAAATAAAATGACAAAAATGAAAAAGGAAAAAAAAAATAATAATAAATAATACGTCTCCCCTCAACACTATAAATAAGCCCACGACATTCGTTTCATGAAAGCAAAAGTCCTCTGTCGAAAAACACGCACACGGTTTTCGTTGAGATTAGCAATTCATTGAATATCTCCTCGACGCTGCCATTCTTTTTCCTCCTCTGCTTCTCAAAATTCTGCAAAAACCTAATTTTCCCGATATAGAATTACATCAATTCGTTGATAATAACATAGAAACAACAATCCCCAGTCGTCGTCGTTCCCCGAAGATGGCGTCCATGGGGATTATTCATTCACCTCTACCAAAGCCAGCGAACAACAAGCCCATCTCAGGCTTTTCGACAAACAGTTTCCCATCATCATTCGCATTAACAGCCAAGAAGAACCAAAGGCGTGGCCTGCGCGCACTCTCAAACGCCTCCGTCGAGATCGAAACCCACCCCATCGAAAAGATCGATTCGACTTCAACCCCCGCGAAAAAGATCGATTCGTGGATGGAGAAATCGGTCACGGAGATCGTAAGGAACCTAAAGAAAGCGCCTTTACTGGTCCAAATCTACAGCGACGACGACGGCGACGGGAGTCTGAAGATCCGCGCAGAAGAAGCCGTCCCCGACGAATGGGACTTACTTCAGAGCAATTGGAGAAGTGGGAATGTGAAATCGCCCGATGGTTGATCTTCGTCGAGGAATTAGAACACGAGTTCGACGGAGATGATGGTATTGGCATGGCGAAGGCTGATGAAGGTGTGACGAGGGCATGGGGGATTTGTGTACAGGGAAGAGGAATTGAGGCTGGGCCAGCTTGTTACTTGTTGAAGACTGATAGGGTTTGTGGTGGGATTGGGTTGGGATTTTGCACTCACTTCCGTTTGGTGAGGGTGAGGACTTTCAGGCACAGTGCTTTCGAGCAGTTTAAGGATGCTTGGCTGTTGAGATGATTGATTTGATTGTAAAGATATTGTGTTGAAAAAGGAGGGATTGATGTCATCTGTGTATAGTTCTGTTCTGTATTGAAATTCTTCCGCAGATTCTTTCACATAGTTTTGATAACTCGGAGGTTGTTCTCATTCGGAAGAAATGCTAATGTCAAAGACCGACCCTTTTAACCTTTCTTTTTTGACTACTTGTCTTTCAGAGCTTTTGTGCTGTGGTCCAATTTGGACCGAGATTAAACGTTAGTTGATTGTGAGTCTCTCAATTAATCCAAGAAAGGTTGTCGGAATAGTTCTTGCAAGGGCTGCTTAATTTGAAACAAGAAAATGTTGCGCTAATTCTTTATACTGTTGTGTTGACCTTGGATGAAAGAAAGACATGATGATCTTCATTTAGTTTTAATCTCCAGTTATTGTTTCTGGCTAGGTTTTGGTTAAAAGCAGGTTTGAATTTGTGTGTCCCTCTGTGATGATTACCTTGAGGTCGTAAAACCAAAGATGTTTCCTTGTTCATCCCACGATTCTAATCTTTACATGAAAATGATATTTGGAATGAATCTGAGCAGGGAAATTCCATTGGTCTAATAGATATTTAACAAAGCCATGGAATGATCTTGTAATGAAAGCTCAGATATCATAGGATTTGCTTCATGGTGCACCTGAATTCAATGTAAGGAAGTTCTATCAAACGTTTCTTGAGTTCATCTTAAATAAACAGGAAAAAGAAAGGGCAAAATACACCCCAAAACGACAGCGTTTCTTAATCGTCCTTTTGCCGCCAAAATCCACTCTGCCCAAATTGAGAAATTATTAGCCCTAAATATTCCCGATTTCAGCGGACGAATTACAATCATCACGCGGTAAAAAGATGCAGATCAGAGTTAAGTGCAGCTGTGGAGGAACAAACTGTAGAGAATGGGCAATCATCGAGTTACAAGGAGTTGAAGCCCAAACTTCGTTTGACAATCGCCTCCTAAACCTACCTATAGGCGTCTTGTGCCGTCCTTCTTCACAGGTTCTTAGTACGCGCTGAAAATCCTCATTGAATCGACGTTGTGTTCGTTTAATTTCGAAGCATCTTGCCGCTTCCTTTTCACTTGCGTGAACGAGAGTTGTTCGTGTGTTTGATTGAAGTCCACACTTCCTTGTTACAATTTTCTCCTCAACTTACGCCTTCTCATCTTCCAAAAAAATCTGGATGAATGTTCCCACATTTTTTTTTTCATATTCATCTTGCTTTCTATTTTTTCCCAGGAAACTTATACCTTTACCATAGGCTACCATGAGCTGACAGGGACAAAAGTGGGCCTTAAAAAGCCTCTGTTAGTGTTGAAGAAGATAAAACTTGGTGATGAAATGGAGTTGGGTGAAGGGGATAATGTAAATTCGTCGAGAGTGGAACTCGATGTGGTTGGGATTGTTCGCCACAAAATCTTGTTTAAGACTAGGCCCAAAGCCCTCATCTCTAGTGAGTATAAACAAACATACACTGATCGTTAGTCTTTCTGCTGCCGATCGATGATAAGGTTTCATTACCATTTTACGTGAAGTCTGTAGTATCATGCTCGAAAAGAATTTGTCACTTCTCGAATAGACAAATTCCTGTGTGATTCTGCTCAGCGTTCTTATTTCGGAACTTGTCTTGAATGCATATATGAGTCGCTGTTCTTTCTCCGACACTAAACATAGTAGTGATTAGGAACTAAAACCCATGGATTTTCATTGCAGGATCTCAACCACTTGCGAAAGAAAAGGCCAATGCACTGAGCTCTGTAGTCCCGCGCTAATGGGGTCGAATTTGAAGCAGCCGTGAGGAGAAGACCTGCAATGGTGAAGCGGCTGCACAGAAGAGTTTGTTTTTTTACTATCTTGTTTTTTCATCCAAATTTTAATTGGGTCTGAGATTGATGCACTTTGATAGTCTTATTTCTTTGCCAAATCTCTCTCACCGTGATGCAATTTTTGATTTGGTTAATCTTAAAAACATAATCCTCAGAAATGAAGTTCACAACGTCTATATATATATATATATATATATATATATATATATATATACGTGTTTGTGTGTTTGTATATATATATATATATACGTGTTTGTGTGTGTGTATATTGTTGCAGTAATTTCTCGGGATACAAGGAATAACTAAGTTGCGTTGTAATTCTTTCACTCATCCTTTTCCTTGACCGAAATTTGCATCCCTGAAATTTTAGTACAGGAGAAGTTGATCTATATGAGATAAGAGTTGACAATGTATCATCTATTTAATATTGGCACCTATCTTTTTAATTTTTGTGCATCTGATAAGAATTTATAGGATAAGTTTCCAAGTTCTTGGCCAATTTTCCTAACTTATGGTATTAGAATTAAATTGGCCTTACAATCCAGGCTTAGATCAACTCCAACAGTACTCCAAATAAGAACTCATACCCAAATTTTCCTTCAATAGATACTCAAAACTAAATTAAAATAGGTTTTGTGACAATTTCTCTCTCCTCCTATATCCATATTTGAGTTTCTGCTATTCATTACCTTAAAACTGTTTAAGCCTTACCAATTAACCCCTTAAGTTCTAATAATTATATTTTCAACATAAGAATATTTTAACAAAATTTTATTATTTATTTTATTCTTTTATATTATAATACATGAAGAATTTAAAAAAAAAAGGTTACAAACTGCAATATTAAAATTCTACAAATTAGCACATTGAAAAGGACACTAAATTACCGAATTGAAAATTAGCATACAACCATAGTAGTTAAAAACGCCAAAAATAACATACAAGCATTGAAAATAACAATACATCATAATTAACGAAACTAACAATAAATACTTACTACTGCGGCAAATTGTCATCACTTCCGTCAAGATTGTTTTAAAATTGGCCAAATGTATCAGGTTGAAATGGATAAGGTTGGCAAATGTATCAGTTTGAAATTATCATCTCTTTAGGTCGTGTATTGTTTTCTAAGGATATTTATTTCTCCGATTTTTGTGCGTACGACTTTATCATTTATATCATTAGTTTATTTCACATTTTCCAATCAAAGTTATAGTTTGGTCTAATTTGTAATTTTAGTAAAATATGTTGGTGTTATTGAAATGAAATAAAAGTTGAAGTGGAAATGAATATTCTGGAATATTCTTTTGAGTTTGAGAATGAGTGTTGTGTAGAAGAATTACTGTTTGATGTGATATTTAATGTAAAATGGGTTTGAGAATTGATTTTAGGGAGCTTTACGTGTCAGAAATCTCTATAGTTTTTTATTAGGATTCAGGACCCTGTCAGAAAAAGTATAGTTTTAGGGACCCGTTTTTGAATGTACTTAAAGTAAAGGACCTCTGATCAAAATATCCTTATAAAAGAGTAATGAGAAGTGGTATCCAGTGTGACGCCCGGGGCCGAAGAGGGCGGGGAGTGATCGCCGGTGCCAGAGAGGTGCACGGACAAGGAGCGGCTCCTGACAGGCTTCTAGGCGCAGGGGTACATGAACGAATCGATCCCACACCCGAATGAGAGGGGATCCCGAGACTGACAATGTATGGGCGTGTCAGGCTAAGAATCGTATAAGAGAATTGATAGTGTTACTCATATCACCAAGGTCGACCTACCTTTTCGGGAGTCCATCCATAAGAACTTCAAAGTTAAGCGTGCTTGACTTGGGGCAATCTTGGAATGGGCGACCCACTAGGAAGTAGCTCAGGGTGCATGCAGTGCGAAGCATGCCGGAAGGTTAAGTGGTGATACAGTGGGCCAGACTATCAGTCGGAGTGTGGTGGGCCCAACCCCACAGGTACCGGTAGGGACGGATGTTACAGGTAACACCCGGTATAGGACGGGATGTTACAGGTGGTATCAGAGCACAATCTCTCGCAGTACGGTATGGTTCAGGGACGAATCAGGCGGAAGCTGGTGGGCATGCGACGCCCGGGGCCGAAGAGGGCGGGGAGTGAGTGATTGCCGGTGCCAGAGAGGTGCACGGACCAGGAGCGGCTCCTGGCAGGCTTCTAAGCGAAGGGGTACATGAACGAACCGATCCCACACCCGATGAGAGGGGATCCTGAGACTGACAATGTATGGGCGTGTCAGGCTAAGAATCGTATAAGAGAATTGATAGTACTGCTTATATCACTAAGGTCGGCCTACCTTTTCGGGAGTCCATCCATAAGAACTTCAAAGTTAAGCGTGATTGACTTGGGGCAATCTTGAGATAGGGACCCCCTGGTAAGTAGCTCAGGGTGCGTGTAGTGCGCAACATGCTGGAAAGTTAAGTGGTGATACAGTGGGGCCAGAATATCAGTCGGAGTGTGGTGAGCCCAACCTCACAGGTCCCGGTAGGGACGGATGTTACAGGTAACACCCGGTATGGGACGAAATGTTACATCCAGCGCCCTTGTTGTGTTATTAAATTGCAATATATCGTTATCGCATAACAAGCAGTATTACCACGCACAAATATGTGTTACTGTATAGCTAATAAGTGGTATCAACAGAATAAAATGTAGTTTTTGAAGCATATGCCATTTACATGCTCGCTTGGTAACACTTCATGCTTTCCGGGTAACACTTCCTTGTTTCTGGCAAACACTTTCTTGCTGGTAACACTTCATGCTTTCCGGGTAACACTTCCTTATTTCTGGCTATTAACATATGCGATTTACATGCTGTGTAACACTTCATGCTTCCCGGGTAACACTTTCTTGTTTCTGGCTAACACTTTCTTGTAATTCATTTTTTTTTGTAAAAGAATGCAGTTAACCCAAGAAGTGTTATGCAAAATTCATGAAGTGTTACTCTATAGCTAATAAGTGGTATCAACAGAATAAAATGTAGTTTTTGAAACATGTGCGATTAACATGCTTGCTGGGTAATACTTCATGGTTTTCGGTAACTTCATGCTTTTCAGGTAACACTTCCTTATTTCTCGCTAACACTTTCATGTAATTCATGAAGTGTTACCCAGAATGCACAAAGTGGTACCCCATCGAGTGTTTGGAAGAGATGACGGCAAACATGTGTAATTTCCGCGATAGGAGGGGGCAAATGAGTCTTTTTGCTCAAAATAGGTCCTTAACTTTAAGACAAAAGTTCAAATAGATCCCTATCTCTATTTTAAACGTTATTGGGGCCTGAATTATAATGAAACTATGTTATGGGACATGAAACTTAGTTAACTCTTGATTTTACCATTAGAGATGGTCTTATAGCTTATGAGCTTAATAAAGTGTGTTTTGTTTGGTATCCCACTTTTAGGGATCAACCTCGACGGCTTAAGAAATACCTCAGCCTTGTGTATATTTATTTATTCTTATCTTATATATATGTCAAGATCTCATCCATGTGTATATTTATTCTTATATATAATATATTCTTCTAGAGATAAGGAATTGTAATAAGCCAATGTATGAAACATGTTTCTCCGTTGTACGATTTGATTTTTCTTCCCTAATACAAATACAAACTGGGGACCTCGTAATCTTTTCGGATGAGTACAGTTTTCAACCACATAAACAAACTTGCTTGTTTCCTTGTGCACTTTGTCACCTAATCTAGAATGTGTGCGAGCGTAGGCTGAAATGGATAAATTTAAAACAAACATACGAAGTTCCTTAAAAGGATCTTTCTTAATCATTATTTATTAAATATTCATGGCCAAATTATTATTTTAGGTCACTAAGTATACATGTTTTCATTTTTTGGTTACTTGTCTGGTAATTGCAAAAGCGTCTAAGCTCGGGGAAATTCATAAAGCCGAATGCGTGCGGGGTAACTACAGTCATATAGGAATATAGTTGATTGGTTCACTTTTGCATAGGGTTGCTAGTTACGTGAATAACGGGTAGCACGTACGTTAGGAATTTCTACCTTAACTCGATTCATATTGGTTAAATATATACGATTGCATGCAGACGTAGGATTAATCTGTGCCAAATATGTGCTTTAACCACGCTTGTCATTAATTGATAAAAAAAACAGTTATCTTTATTTGCGCTTTTCTTAAAACCATCTTAAATAATTTAAATATATATATATATAAAAATATATATAATATATTTTTAAAATCGCTTCAGTTTAAATTAATGGATCGATACTCGGATTTGGGTCCCCTCTCATTTTTGGGTCACTAAGTATACATATTTTCGATTTTGTTCACTATGTTTTTATGAATGCGAAAATGAATTTAATATAGCCCCAAAAACTTAAAACACTTATACTTAGTGACCCAAAATTGAAAACACGTATACTTCGTGACCCAAAAATGAGAGGGTGGCCCGAATTTGTTTTAATTCATAGCTAGTGACCTACTTTTGCAATTATCAAACATAGTGACCCAAAAACGAAAACATGTGAATTTAGTGACCTAAAATTATATTTTTAGTATTGTTTTTAAATAATCGACATAAAAGCTTCCTTATTATATACATCTGATTCGATTAATATCCAACAAAATTGTAGTCAAAAAAGCGTGTTAAGAATTTTCCACATAATAAGCTGTCAAAAATAACTACGTCTATATCCTAACGCCACGTCACTATACAATACCCCACGCTGAAGCTTCTCGTTCTTTCCTTCATATTTTTTCTTTTTTCTAACTTTCTCTTTCTTTCCCATTAATTTCTATGCATTCCCTTCGGAATATACCTCTCCTTCTCTCTCCCTGGAAATAAACAAAACTCATCTCCATCAGAAGAAACTTCTAGAAAATGTACGTGCACTGGCGGATCTAAGCGTAGGATTCCTAGAGCTCGATTGTTGATTGACGTAGAGCGTTTCTGCGTACGGTATTATTAAACGTTTTCGTTTTCGTTCTGTCTTCGTATCGTATGTTTGTTGGTTGATTATCGGCCTTGATTTTTGGTTCTGTGCGATGTTGATTCAGGTGGTGCGTGCGTCGGCGGACGGCGGATCGTGGGGGTTCCAATGGCCGGAGATGCGTCGAGGTCTCTTCCGACGCCGTTTCTGACGAAGACGTATCAGCTCGTCGACGACCCTGAGATCGATGACGTCATCTCGTGGAACGACGACGGATCTACGTTCGTCGTATGGAATCCGACGGAATTTGCCAGAGATTTGCTTCCCAAGTATTTCAAGCACAATAATTTCTCCAGCTTCGTTCGCCAGCTCAACACTTACGTAACGTCTTTCGCACTCTTTTTGTTTTTCCATTTTCATTTAATTGAGTGGATTCAGCTTCAATTTAGGAGATGTTTTGTTGATACCGTTTAATCTTTGGTGCGTATCTGATTTTTGCGTTGAAGTTTCTCTTTGTGTGCGTGTGTTGCGTGTAGAAGCTTCTGTTGATTCACTTCTAAGAAGTTCTGCCGTTTGGTGTGATTGATTTCCTTCGTTTTCCCTTTTTTTTTGTGTGAAATGATTTTGTTTTATCTGTGATGATTTGTGTTTGTTCAATACATCTATGACTTTAGGGATTCAGAAAAGTCGTCCCCGATCGATGGGAATTCTCCAACGACTGCTTTCGCCGCGGCGAGAAAAAGCTCCTCTGCGATATCCAGCGACGGAAAGTATGCTCTCAGGCATCACCGCCTCCACACTGCACCGCCGTAGCCGGAACGCCGCCTCCCTCCGCCGTCACGACCCCGCCTCCACCGCCACCTCCTTTCCCACGCACGATTTCTCCGTCTGACTCCGGCGACGAACAGGCAATCTCCTCCAACTCCGCCCGCGAGTTCGCCGGCACCACGGCGGAACTCATCGGAGAGAACGAACGCCTCCGCAAAGAAAACGTCCTTCTCAACAAAGAGTTGACTCAGATGAAAAGCCTCTGCAACAACATCTACGCTTTGATGTCCAACTTCAAGTCCGTCGACGGCGGAGCCGATCGCCATCGCCCGGCGCAAGGTCAAAACTGTAAGTTAAAACCCTTGGATCTCCTCCCCATGACGGGCTTCTGCCGCGAGATGAAACTCCGGTCGCCGGATTCCGACGGCGCCGACGAGAACAACAGTAAGTCTGCGGCGGAGGAGATAAGCGCGAGGCTGTTCGGCGTACCGATAGGCACGAAGCGCGGCAGAGAGAGCGACGGCGCCGGCTGTAGCTCCGACGAGACGATGACGATGGATCTGCAGCTGCAACAGCCTGGTGGCGACGCCGTTAAATCTGAGCCGTCGGAGGTGGATGGGGAGACGAACGGCGACGATCGTCAGATGGTGGACGAAGATGAGAGGACGTGGCTGGTTAGGAGTGGTTCGTCGAGGAATCAAAGGGTGTGTAATTAATTACATAATTTAATTTTAAAAGAAAGAAATTGTTCTGCTGTAGAATATGGTGATGATCCGATAGGAATTAGGATAGTGGGTTTTAGACTTCACCGGCACGTGCTGCAGAGGCTCACGTGTGAACCTTTTCTTCAGGAGATTTAATTTACTTTTGATTTACTGTTGAATTACTTCGTTTATTACGTTTTGCTCGTAATTAGAGATTGCAAACTATCCGAATTATTTTGCATCGAAATTGGTCAAAACTGGAGGCTGTAATAATAACTACTATTGCAGCTCTCGAAATATGATGACCTTCTAGAAACAGAAGGTTACGTACTTTGTATATTATGAATTTTATAAATCAGAAAATGAACTAGTATTGTCGTTTATGTGTTTTCTCATCTCGTCATTTACCCCAAAGTTCCAAAGAATCTTGATAAAACGGCAGTTTGGGATTGGTTCAATAATTACGTACACAAAAATTAAATTAGGTGAGATTCAAGGTATTCAATCACAATTCCTTGGGTCTAATAATTAATTATAAAATAACATGTCAATATGATATATTTTCTTTCACACATATATGGCTTATTGCTTTTCCTTCAACGACTTTTTAGATATTTTAATATTTTAATCCGAATGTTCGAGAAGAAGTCCATTTTGGCCATTCAGGAATCAGACACACATCCCTCCAGAAAAAAATCTGAACACTCTTCTCTCGAGATATTTTCTTCGAACTAAATTGCTGCTGCTATACAACACATTCAAAGAAACATCAAATTTATTGAAAACAGGAAAAAAACAAGCACTTGGGCTTAAATACTTCCCAATATCACACACAACTAACCCAAAAATAAAAGGGAAAAACAACCCACAGCCAATACAATCAAATAAAAAATCACTACTAACCATCATCATCATCATCATAATCCTTAATCCCCTTCAAGAACTTCAACACACTCAGCATCGTAGGCCTATTCCCAGGATTCTCAGACAAGCAAAGCAAAGCCACCCTCAACATCCCAAGCATCTCCTCCTTCGAATCATCACAATCAGCCACCGAAGAATCAAGAACATCCACCGCCCTCCCATTTTTCACCTTCAAGAAAACCCACCCAACCAAATTCCCGCCTTCCCCGTCCTTAAACTCCTCCCCCGTCGGCTCCTTCCCCGTCAAAAGCTCGAGCAAAATCACCCCAAAGCTGTAAACGTCCCCGCGAACAGTAGCCTTCCAACTCTGCCCATACTCGGGCGGGATGTACCCGAAAGTCCCAGCAATATCAGTGCTCACGTGCGTCTCACAAGCGCTGATCAGCCTAGCCAGCCCAAAGTCAGCCACCTTGGGCTCGAAATCCTCGTTAAGCAGCACGTTGCTCGCCTTCACGTCCCTGTGTATCACATGCGGGACGAACCCGTGGTGAAGAAACGCCAGCCCTCGGGCAGACCCGACTGCAATCTTGAACCTTCGGGCCCACCCGAGGGTCGGGAGGGTCCCGCTTCGGTTCCTTAGCCAGTGGTCGAGGCTTCCGTTGACCATGTATTCGTATACGAGCACCTTCTCTTCCTCTCCGTAAGAGCAGTAGCCCAATAAAGAGACGAGGTTTCGATGCTTGACCTTTCCCAGGGTTTCCATCTCGGCTAGGAATTCGCGCTGGCCTTGAGCCTTGGCCTGGCTCAGCTTCTTGACAGCCACGGCCTTGCCATTGGGCAAAGTGGCTTTGTATACGGTCCCAAAGCCTCCGTCGCCGATGATGTTAGAACGGCAGAAGTTGTTTGTGGCTCTTAGTATGTCGGCTAGGGTTAGTTTGAGTAAGGGCTGTTCGAATGTTGCTATGTTGATGCTCGGCGGCTCCTTCGATCTGTTGATGCTGCTTAGGAAGTAGAGGTTGGGATCGTCCGAGGAAGGGCTGCTAAGCTTCTTCTTCGAATAGCTTCTTTCGCTCTGTTTTCCTCTGTTTTTCCATGTTCTGACGGCGAGTAGGACGGTGAGGATTGAAAGAACGGTGCCGGCTGTAATGAAAGAAGCCAAGAAACATATTTTCGCGGGCGTCGATTTCTTGTTGATGGGCTTCGATGGGGGGCAGATAAAGCTCACGATTCCACCGCAGAGATTGTCGTTTCCGAAAACAGAGGATTTCGTCAGATTGCTGCATATGCCTTTCCTTGGAATTGGGCCGTGAAGGTCGTTCTCTGAGAGGTTGAGGTGGTAGAGATTGGTCAGGGCGCAGACAGCCTCGGGAATTTCTCCGGCGAGTCGATTTTCGGACAGGTCGAGAAACTCGAGCTGGGAGAGGTTTCCGAGCTCTTCTGGGATTTCTCCGGCGAGAGAATTGTCGTGGACGTCCAAAACCGTCAGGTAAGAAGCGTTGCAGAGCGATCTTGGCAAGTTCCCAGCCAGAGAATTCTTACTCAGATTCACAGCTTCGACCCTCCAAACTGAGGAATCCTTGAAGAGAAGATCTAAATCGCCCGAAAGATTGTTCTGCTGAACGAATAAGCCAACTAAGGTAGCGATTTCAGACAGAGAAGGCACTTCCCCGCTCAGCGAATTAGCGCTCAAATCCAAGTGAGAAAGCCCCTTTAAGCCTACGAAGCCAGGCGGGATGGGGCCCGCCAACATGTTCGAAGAAAGGTTGAGCTTCACCAAGCCAGCCAAATTCCCGAGGCTAGCCGGGATCGAACCGTTGAGCCTATTCTTCCCCAGAAAAAGCCCTCTCAGTGAAGTCGACTCGCCGAACCCAATGGGAATTTCGCCGGCGATCGAATTCCCAGTTAGGTCTAAGGTGGTCAGGTTCGAAAGGCGGGATAACGAGGTAGGTATTTCCCCCGTGAGCTCATTGTTGCTGAGGATGAGATCCACGAGGGCCCCACAATTCCCGAGATCTTCAGGGATCGAACCGCTCAGTCGATTGTTCGAAAGGTCGTACATTCCATGGTGTTGTAGGTAAGAAGAGTCGGGCAAGCCCAAGACTTGCTTGAAGTACTTGGAAGGGTAAGAAGGGATATTGCCCGAGAGGTTGTTGTTCGAAAGGATTAGGCACTGCAGCTGAGGCAAACCGGCGATTTCTTGAGGGATCGAACCGTTGAGCCTATTCTGCCCAAAATCTAAGGTCGAAAGGGAAGTGCAGCTACCGATCTGAGATGGAATGTTCCCTTCGAGGAGATTACCGTTCAAATTCAGGACAGATAAAGAACTCAGCTTTCCGATCTCTTTCGGGATATTACCAGTCAATCGATTGTTCGAAAGCACAATGCTCTGCAACGAAGCTGCGTCGCCAATCTCGGCGGGCAGAAAGCCCTCCAACTGATTGCTCGAGGCAGAAAACTCCATCAAAGTCGACGAACTCCAAAGGCTCGTCGGGATAGGCCCAGTGAAGTTATTCGAGTCTAATTCGAGGCCCATGAGAGGCAGCTTCGATAGGTAGCTTGGGATGGGACCTTCGATTTCGTTGTGATAGAGCACAAGCTGAGTCAAGTTTCGACAGTTTACGAAGGTTTCAGCGATGCTCCCTGTTAGAAAATTGTTGTCCAGTTCGATTTCTGTGAGAGAAATAGGGTTGCAAATCTCTTTCGGTATTTCCCCGGCGAGTAAATTGCTTCCCAGGCTGATCTGAGTTAGCATCGAACAGTTTCCAATCTCAGCAGGGATTTTGCCCGTGAATCGATTATTTGCGAGCAGTATAGAATCGATTCTTCGCCACTTTCCCATCCAAGAAGGCAATCGGCCCGAAAGATGATTTTCCTCGGCGGAGAAGGTGACAAGGTTCAGCTCGGATAATTCTTTGGGCAAAACGCCTGAGAGGGAGTTGAAAGACAGCAACAAAGATGTCAGATTCCGACACTTTCCGATCTCTGATGGTATGCTGCCGTTGAGCTGAGAACTGACGAGGTTGAGTACGGTGAGGCTCTCCATATCTCCGACGAACGGCGGAATGGGACACTGCAGAGGGTTGTCGGAGATGTCGAGCTTGCTCAGAAGCTTCAGCTGCGAGAAACTCTCAGGGAAAGGGCCGCGGAAATTGCAGTGAGGTGCTGATAAAATCTCAAGATTTGAAAGATTCCCAATTTCTTCAGGCAAAAGCCCGCCGAGATTATTGTTGCCGACGTAAAGTTCACGTAAAGAACTAACCTTTCCGATCTCAGCCGAGAGCTCGCCAGAAATGGAGTTGTTTGAGACGTCGAAGGAAGACAAAGATTCGAACTTTGCGAAGAAATTATCGGGCAATGGACCTTCCAGAAGGTTGCTGCCGAGCGCTAGAACTTCAAGTTGGTTCAAGTGGCTAATCTCTTGTGGGATATTCCCTGCGAACCCATTCCCAGAAAGATCTAACGTCTGAATCCTCGCCAAGTTCCCAATCTCCGGCGGGATTCTTCCGGCGAAGAGGTTAGGCCCGAGCCTTAGAGTTTCAAGATTAGTAAGCTCGCCGAGCTGACTCGGCAAGTCGCCTGAGAACTGATTATGTCCCAAGTCCAAGACTTTGAGCATCTGAAGCCACGCAATCTGCGCCGGCATTTCCCCGCGCAGATTATTGCCGGAGAGATTCAGCACGGCGAGGGCTTTGAGGTAAAAGAGCGACGCGTGTAGTACACCGCTGATGGGCCTCGCAAGTGTGTCTGGAGAAAGAACGAGCGACGTGACTCTGTTTTCGCCGTCGCAAGACACGCCGGCCCAGTCGCAGTGAGAGGTGGTTCGAGCCCATGAAGAGAGAGGCCGGGCGTCGTCGAGTGAGTCCATGAACGACAGCAAGGCTTCGCCGTCGGACTGCGGCGAAGTGGGCTCGGTGGCGGCGGCGGCTGAACGCAAAGCCGAGAAAGAGATGTGAAATAGTAGGAGAGTGCAAATGCCGCGCGTGATTATTACAAGGCTCGAAGCCATTTTTCTTTCTTTCAAGTGAAGGTATGGTATGGATAATGCGCTAAAGATGAGAACTTTTAAAGAGTATTGCAATTTGCAAAGGCGTTGTTTCTTCTTCTTCTTCACATCTTTGTCATGTTGTTCGTAGTCTATCAATGAAACTTTTCTTGAAAATTGAAAGAGACATTCGAAGAAGTACAGTTTGTTGGAAACATGAAAGAGTTGTGTGGTTTGATTGATCGTATTCGTAATGGACCAATGGTTGTAATTAACTACGAAGACTAAAACACAGCTCAAATATTATTTTTTATTATTAGATTCTTTATATCTATTTGTTTGTCTCTACTCTACTCTATACTTCCAATACGGCGTCGTGTTGTCGATCCGTGGTAGGGACCCTCAGTCATTTGAAAAAGCAACAAACGAATATCAAAAAGTGTTATTGTTTTGTAATTTTGTTGTGTGTGTCAGTATCTCTCTCTACAGTCAGACCCCTGCAGTTCCCTACGATGATGATGATGATGATGATGGTGGTATTTTGATCATGCATCCTACTTGTGTTTTGACCCTTTGAACCTTCTGCGGGTAGTTGAAAAGTTCTGTTTAGTTTTTCTTACCATTAAAATTAGTGCAGGGGATGCACATGGTGGATAGACTAACTTGTATAAAACTCATTAACTAGAATTAAATATCTACATAAATGCTCTAATTAAAAGCACCTTAATTCCAAAACAGACCATCAACAACTAAGAGAGTAATGTGTTCAACCAGAACAACTATTATGCCGTTAGTTTACCTGTTCGTGTGCCATATATATTATAGATTAGCTAATATGGTATTAATTGAAACTTTTTTTTGTTAAAATAGATCATTTTCTGTTATTACAGGGGCTTTTCCGTCAAATTATTACAAGATGTGGCTTGTAGAGAAGGAAAAGATATCTGTGATTGGACAAGTGAAGGCAAAAGGCAGTGTTGTGTGGGCCATTGAAAGACCTAACCTCAGAGTTCAGCTGTCTCACAACGTCAAGCAAACAAATACTTCGAAATACTAACTTACTTGAATCATTTTTTCAGGTACTAAATTAAGAAATTCGGGTCGTAGCCCTTTAATCAAACAACCTATTATAGCAATTATTGCTTTATTATGTAATTTTTTTTTTCTCGTTATCACGGACATGGTCACCTTAATTCGAACTCTAGTTAAGCAATTGAAGCAAATTTGATCCTATCATCTTCAATTAAAAAAGGGGCAATTACGTATCATGCCCTAGAAAAGTTTCAATTTAGTGATCAGGCCCTGTCAGGATAATATTTAATTTGAAGGACCAGTTTTTTGAAAAATTCAAAGGTAAAGACCCAAACTATGTTTTGACTAAAATACCCTTCATAAAGGGTTCTGTGAAGAGGTATTCGACGCCATATTTATGTTACAGATATCTGACGATTTGTTACCGTAATAACCATAAACGTTACTTTAAACTGATAATATGTTACTTCGCGATAGTAAAATGTTTTTTTAATAGATTTATATTTATTCGGCTAATCGAAACCCAATTTTCACAGAATCGAGCACAATCGACTACCCCATCAACCAATCAATGTCGACGTGTCACGTAGGATTTATCTGATATTGTTGAAGTACGATGTAAGAATTTTGATGAATTTTTATACGGTTTGAAATTCGAGAAAAAACGGGCCAAATCGAACTATACTTTCGTAGCAATTGCAGCTAATCTTTGTGTATTCGAGGTACCCATCGTTTGGGCATTTCATAGGCTCTGTCAATTTTGAACAATCGTCACCTCATCACTTTTGAAACGTACGTTGTGTGAAAGTGGTCGTATGGAAGGCATCGATTCATCTGGAATAAGTGTTACTATTTTATGCATTCTTGTTACTGATTTATGTTTTCATGTTATAAACGTACGAACAAAGTGTATCATGATACAAAAGGTAACTTATAATCGATTTGGTCATCTTTGGTATATTATGACCTAATTTTGTTTCTCAAAAGTATTGTTGTGGTATTTTGTTTAACGGACCTGTTTCGATAATTTTTGGCACAGAACTGTTACTTCATGAAATAGAAACGTTACTTGGATTGTCTAAGATGGTATATTATGACGTATTTTTGTTTTAAGTGTCGATGTTTTATTTTATTTTTCTTAGCAGACCTGTTACGATAATTTGGGGCACTTAATTGTTACTAGCTCAAAAGTTACTTCGAAGTGGTATATTCTGATCTCCTTTTGTTTTTCATAAGTATTGGTATAGTATTTTATTAGCAGGCTGTTTCGATAATTTGGCATAGAACTGTTACTACATGAAATCGAGCCGTTACTTTTTTTATCTGAAGTGTTATACTACGGCCTACTTTTGTTTTCATATGTATTGATGTATGTTTTTTAGCAGACCTGTTTCGATTTATTTGACGTGGAACTTTTACTAAATAAAATAGAAGCGTTACTTGTTCTATCGAAAGCGTTACTAAAATGGAACTGTTTTTTAGAAGGCATGTTTCGATATTTTTTGACATTGAAACTGTTACTACATAAAACCAAAGCGTTACTTGTTGTTATCGGAACTGTTACTAAAAGTACAGGATTTGTCACTAAATAAACAAATTGTATTGCCATGAAGTGGTACTATACTTGCTAAATTTTGGGCGGGATTTGTGGATTGATTGGGTTAATTGGGCGGGATATTGGTTTTGGCTGGATTTGGATGGATTTACTGTACTTGCTAAATTTTGGGCGGAATTTGTGGATTGGTTGGGTTAATTGGGCGGGATTTATGCAACGATTGGGATTTTAGCGGGATTGCTAAATCAGTGCAAATGTGTTACTAATAACTATTTAACTGTTATCCATTTAGTTAGATATGTTACTAAAAGTTGCTTATGTGTTACCAACTGCTGTAGTTGTCGCACCAAGGTTTAGGGTTATGTGTTTATGGAGATTAAGGTTTAATGTTTCAGGGTTACCCTTAAGGTTTCAGGATTTACGACATATAAACTGATATTTGTGGTTTAATTTTGAATTTTGATGGCATTCGTGCTGAAACTCATATGTGATGTTTCAATGAACAAAGTAATAGTTTATGTTTTGAATAACTATTGACCTCGAACATTCACTATCATCCACCTCAATCGAACAATGTAGCTTTTAAAGGAATTTGGTGTGATAAATGTATCAAATCATACATTTACAAGATGTTAATCTTATTAATCTCGAACAATGTGCTTTTATGAACGAAATTAATCGGATTAGTAATGTGGTACTGGAAACCTGTTATGTGGTATCATTATGTGTAAACACGTTATTCGATAGGTTCGCATTGTTATTTTATAGCAAACATGTAGTATTACGTGCGGGCAATCTGGTACTGGTAACGTTAACGAATCATCCTGTTAATATTCCTTAACAAATAACTTCGAAAATGTATCAAATACAGATTTACGACATATAAAATGATATTTGTGGTTTAATTTTGAACTTTGAATACGTTTGTGATGAAATTCGTAACGTTATGTCTCATTAAAAGAGATACTAGTGTATGTTGTGAAGAAAGAGCTATATGTTTACATGATATTTTATCTCAACTTTCACATATTGATATCAACATTCACAAAACATGTCTTTTAAAGAAATTTTGTGATTTACCTTCATCATATCATCTATTTCCATGAATGTCAATCTTATATATCCGAACGAAATGAATTTATGAACGAAATTTAATCGAAATAGTAATGTGGTATTGATTAGCTATTCTGTGGTACTTGTAGCTACAAATTTGTTATAAACTTTGCGTATATTGTTATTTTTTATCGGACATGTGGTATTATTTGCAGGCAATGTGTTAATATCTCTGACAGTCATGAACCTTCTAGAATGTTCTTAATGATATGTTACTCAGAATGCGTGACTTGTTACCCAGAATGCGTGAATTGTTACTCAGAATACATGAAGTGTTACCAACCAACTTTTTGATTGACAAACGTTCCAATATTAGGTCTCATCAAAATTCTTCGTTATCACATTATCAACATTAATAATCTCATTAAATTAAAATGACTCGTGATCAAACTTAGTCGAATCTACCTTATTAGTTCATTAAAGTCGAGATTCACATAATCACATTTTTCCATGATAAATTTCAGATTTTTTCCGTTATTTACATGAAAAATTGACATCGATTTAACCTTACTGTGTCATTTATTTTGGAGATTCGAGCGGTTTCAATTTTATTTGGATCTCGAATTTTTTTTACGATCTATTCCTCTTTGCATTTACTTGGATATTACACGTGTTATTTACGGGTGACGAGTCGTTATTATTTTCTCGTTATATGTTCGTTTTGCGGATATATTGGTTATAAATATTAAGAAATATGGTACTACCTCCGTCCCGGTATATTTTGTACATTTGGGATTGGGTTCGGTTTTTAAGGAATATAATATTTTAATAGTATAGAGGAAGAAAAGTGTATGGGTGTGACACGTCTTTTAAGAATATTTAATGTTATTATATTGATTGTGTGTGGTAGTTTTTTACTATAAATGGAAATGTATAAAAGTTAGTGGGACGCCCGATTTAGTAACTTGTACAAAAATTACTGGGACGGAGGGAGTATTATTGTTCCACGAATTGTTACCCAGAAAGTATGAAGTGTTATTCAGTAACCATTTTAATTAGCAAACGTTTACCGCTTAGATCTCATCAAAATTCTTCGTTATTCCATGATTAATATCAATAATTGTCGTCGATAACTAAGGCACATGATGAAATTGTGTCGAATTTACATTATTCCGGTCATTAAAGTCGAGATTTCACCGTATTAAACGAAATTCCGAATTATGTTTGTAGCATTCGTGCTTTATGAACTTCGAAAATTCTCTTTGATTATGAATACCCATGAAAAATTGAAGCCGATACAACTTTATGCCGTTGATAACGTCGAGATTGGGTCGGATTTGGAACGTGAATTTTTTCTTTCGAACGCTTGAGTGTAAGGAATGCGTTATTGCAGGAAGGCGGTATTGTTTTGAATGATGTGTTACTTCTGCGACATTATTTGTTATTTTCTAATAGAAACGTGGTATTTTCTGCTATACGGGCAATATTTATTTTCTCACAATTAACGTCACTAATATCCGAAACTTATCAACACTTATGATCAAATTAAAGATAATTTCACCTTATATAATCACAATCGTGGAGATCTGTTCGGGTCTGAAAGTGAAATCTCGTTTCGATCGATGTGTCGCTTGTTGGGAGAGATCGATGCGAAATTGTTATTATTTTTTTGAAACTTGTTATCGCATGTTCAGGTGTTTTTCGTCGATTTGGCATATGTTTTGTTAAATATGTCTTATTACATCATTTATGTATTTTTTCTCTGATTTATTCGTTTTATTAGTATTGGTATTATAATTGATAAAGTTGTTACTAAATATATGCGATATTGTACTCAATACAGACAATTTGTTATCCAAATAAATGGAAATGTTTTTTTCAGTCCAAAACTGTTATAATTATTTTGACAACTGTAATCGGATTATTTGGGTATTCTGTGGTAAATTTCGGATATGTCAGGGATAATTATGTCTTTTCGCAGCCTTTAGGTAGTTTTCACTGAATTTTCTGAAAAGTAGGTCCTTCATCCTAATTCAAATTCAAATGGGGCCTGAACACAAAGTTAAACTTCTTAATAGGGTCTGATGTTTAATTAACCCATTAAAAAATGTTAGGGGTTGACGGCTTTGACCTAAATCTCAGAGAAATTATTTGTTGTTTATGATTGTCTCAGTCTCATCACGGTAATAGCCATTTTTGTATAATTAATTATTTAATGTGTACTAAAATTTTAGTACGCTGCGCTGACAGATCATTAGTTTGACTTAGTAGTCAAACATGAGATGAGGTTATAATTGAATTAGTAAGGAAAAGAGAATAAATTAAATAAATTGTGTTTATATAGTAAGTCATCCGTATCTTGCTGCGATTCTTTTATATCAAATAATCACCTGACGTGCTTTTAATCATAGAGAAGTAAGAGTAATGTCAAAATTGCATTCTTATACAAGTTCCATCATACATTCACCTAATTAATTGGAAACGTAAGGACTTATTAAAGTTTTCTCGTATTTTTATTATATTATTGTCAATCAGATAATAAAAAGATGAAAACGCATTTAGATAGTGACTGTCGTAGTAAAACAGTTCAAATATTAATTTAGAAGGGATATAGTTCTATGTTTGCACACATGGCACAATAAATAAAAGGTCTTCGATCATTATTGTTAGAAAAGAGGGACTCACTAAAAGATAGCATTGATTAACTGAAGTGACCATTACTTTGATCAGATATTTGGTAATGAGGATCAACTAAAAAAACGTACACGCTTAGATTTGCAGAGATTTGATATCTCTTTACAGCAAAACAATATACCAATTTCAGAAAGTGGAAAGAGATTGTGTGAAATCATTGTATGCTAAAAATGTGTTGCTTCTTTAATGTACCAATCGAACTGTAATATTTAATATTACTTTTCCTAATATAGGTTGCGATAAGTACCCGTGAAAAGAGTTGCGTTGCGTTATCCAAAATTGATTTGAAATATTCCCCCCTTTTCTTCGAGAAACAAAATGTAGAGAGATTTCATATTGGGCCATGAATGGGCTTAGTTATTTATGAGTGTAAGCTCGGTCATCAATCATTTCTTTAATACAATTATTGTTTCTAAGACGTTGATTGCTAAAAATATTTAAAGACGCTTAAAATTGACAAAATACCAACTTGGTCGTGAAGCGATAATTCATCTACAATGTCCTATTGAGTCTACCAATTAGGAAGGGTAGTTTCGTCAATACATATTTTTAGTCCTTATCTATGCCATTTAACGCAATGTAGGTCATTTAAACTAATGGGAGTTCTGACAGCAATGTTGGTCCTTTAAACTAATGGGAGTTCTGACAGGGACTGAATGCTTTACAAAGTTACTTACTAGGGACTGATTAGAAAATTCCCCTTTTTATTATCTCAATTATTATTAAAATCACACCGTACCAATTATTTTTATTTTATTGCAAGGTGTGCTAAAAATATTGGTTTCCATAATCACCATGTGTTCGATGCAAGCCAAGCAGAGAACATATTACGTTTATTTGCCTTTCATAATTTTGCTTAGGGTCCTACTATTCACACCCCCCTTTACTAGTTACACCCCCCATTTACCCCCAAACACTTGAAATTTGGTATCTAATCACATGAATTCAACAATAATTATTTTATTATAATTTTTTATAACAATTAACTGTATTAATTGAATAAATTATTTAACAATATCAATTAAGTTATTTTATCGGATGACACAACAATACAATATTTAATTTATTTACTTTTGTATCACTCCTTATATTAATCCTACAATTTTACATTCATTTTGAAATATTAATATCTTCAAAAGTTACTATAAAATTAGTTTAATAAAAATATTTTCACATTACGTAAATATTACTTTTTAATTATACAAACTTAAATAAACACAATATTTAACTAAGGATTAATTGATGAGACATATGGCCGAAATAAGTACTTCAAAAAATTTTATACATGCATACATATAGATACATATATATTTGATGGTAATTAATAACCGTCACAAAAAATTTAGAAACAATATCTTTCATCGCTGGAACTCCAATACAATCAAATCTTTCATTGTTAATTGCTCAAGATATCCTTTATTTAGCCTTTAATGATAAGTAGTTAATGATTTAGAATTGGTAAGTATTTAATGGTTTAAAATATTATTGGTAAGTATATAATAGTTTACTTTACATATTAATTAGGGGGGTGCAAATAGAAAAATAGGGGGTGCCAATAGAATTACCCTTTTGCTTATCAGCAGATTAGGTCTTGCGAGTTGTTTGGTAATCAATTTGCATCGTTGAGAGGCTAGATATTTAGGGAACTTAATCCCCCCTATTCTTTTTTGGTAGAAATTTTTTTTTCTCCCTTTCATGTAGGCAAGCGACTTGTAAGACGAGCGATTGAAAGAAAGCATCTGTAATCCCGTTAAGGGCTGCGTTCTAATTTAGTCGCTTGGGATCCTCCCGTAAATTCCGAGTGTAACTCGTATCTTGTTGGTATGAGTTTGATGTGAGGACGAGTACTACGTTTTGAGTGAAATGAGGGTATGAGTGCATAATTTTAGAAGTGGGATATTCTTAAAATCGAGTCAAGGTTGGGTGACGAGGTGCGACCATACCGAGTGGTGTTTGAACCAACGCGAAAAATTTGTCTTAGTCATTCGGTGTCAAGAGGAACGGTTTCGATGATTTTCTTCGTTACATATTTTGGTTTGACGAACGCACCTTAATCGTATTGTCGAGTAAATGATAATATCATCCAAGTAGACAACGGCAAACTTATCTAAGAACTCGTACAACACCGTCACTATAGCGACCCTCATTTTCTAATCGCTAGTTAGCGATAGCTCACGACGGGTTTAGCAGCGAAAGCCGTGGAGAACCCATTTTACAAAAAACATTTATTTACACAAAATGTTAATACAAATGGGCCTTAGGCCCAAATCATCCTATCACTTGCCCACAGGTCGTCATCCATGTACAGCCCCGCCCTTAAAAGCTCATGTAAGCTCCGATAGCCAGCTTCTACCGTCGATTACCTACAACACGCAAACACTGAGCTATTGCCCATTAGGTGAAATAGTGCACATGCACGTGTGACTCACTCACGTTCACTCACCCCCAATTCTCACAATGCAATGCCACTCACTATCACTCATCACAACCGGGATACACTCACCACCTCACAATGGGCCCGGGATTCATACTGTGCACCATCACGCGAAATCACTACCACGATCACGAACACAACCACAACACGATCACAACACTACGGCAGTGGCCTACACTGAGCAGCCTCCCTGAGCCATATCAGGTCACTCTCTCAGGTCGCCTCTTCTGCCTAATGTGGTGCCTACACTGGTAGCCTACACCAGGTCCCGTAAGGGTACCCAAGTCGCACCCTCCAGGTCGCTCCTCCCGCATGCGACAGCGTGGCCTACACTAGCTAGACTACTTGGGGATATCCCAAGTCGCTCCTTTCTAGGTCGCCCGCAGTCTGCCGCATAATGTCCAACGGGCCAATGACTCACCGTCACAGGCGCTGGTGCACAAGCAGATGCTCACACTCACGTGACTCCTCTACGGGTCGACAGTCAATATCGGCTACTCGCTCACTAGGTACCATACAGTACCACCGTTCCACCAGGTACACTCCGTGAAATGACGTGTAATGCATATGCAGGTATTTAACAGGATAATATATGGTATCAGGATGCCATATGAAACGTACATATACATGTAAATCCCATAATCACTATGTAGCACGTAGAAGCACGTAAGTCATGTGAATCACTTTAAAGCACATAGTAGTCACGTTACTCACATAAGACCAGTGTTTTCAAAAGCGTTTGGTCGCGCGCTTTGTAGCGCGCATACGCGTGTATTTTCCTGAAAACGCTACAAGGCGTTAATTATTTAGCGTACTTTTTGTTTTTTAATTTTCTATTTATTTTATTATATTTTTTGGTACAAGCGCTCGATTTGACAGACTTTATTCCTTTTGGACATAACACGTGGCCTTTAGCAGTGTTTGTGGACGAAAGTTCTCAACTAAAGTAATACACTAGTCAAACTTTATATATATATGGAATAATGTAATTGGGGTATCTTTATCTTATTTTTCTTTTTTATTTAATGGTTTTTCAATTTTTTATCTTTAGTTGATAAAATTTTTATTGTATTTATCTTTTCTTTTGTTTTATAAAAAAAATAGAGGAGACAATGGAAAGCAAAAAATTAGAATGAAGTGAGTTAAATATATTATTGGAGATATAAGCTATAATATAACAAATTTATGTTATATATTACGTTTTCCTGCATTGTAAATTACTTTTTCGAAATACTCACGCAATGCGCTACGCTATTTACGCTACGCGCTTCAGGAGCCAAAACGCATCGCATTGCGCGTCACGCGTTTTAAAACATTGCATAAGACATATCTTAGAAACAAACACAAATAAGTTTACGTGTTGTAGATGGATATTCCACCTACCTGTCGTCCTGCTACTGTCGACTAAGAGTCCGGTGGAGTCCCTATATATTAATCCTCTGAATAAATAAATATTATCAGTATATGTACTAATTCTAGAACTATACTGATTTAAAATAATTAAGTTTCGAAATTAAATTCGAAGTCTACGGTCAACTCGCGAAACTCGTTTGATTCGCGAAAGGTTCACGGCTCGCGAAAACCTTAGAGTTCGCGATATCTATTTAGTCCATAAAGAGTTTATGTTTCGCGAGCCCTTAGACCCGCGAATGGCCCGTGAAACAAGCTAACCCGCGAAACCCCTCTCTCTACATTTAAGATTCACGAATTTCAGATTGGCCCGCGGAATCAATTTGAGTCCGCGAGACGTCCGACTTCAAGTCACAGGCATTAGCCCGCGAAAATTAAATCGGCCCGCGAGAACCGGTTTTCGGCCCGAGCTTGTCTCACCGTTCGCGAAATGTTCAGCCCGCGAAAATTGGGCATTTGGCCCGCGAAAACTCTCTTACTCACAGTTCGCGAAATCCCTATGGCCCGCGAACTTATTTCATGACCCGAAAAGTCTTACAGTTCGCGACACTTAATTCGCGAAGCTCAATTCGCGAAACACATAAAAAATTTATCCGAAGTTCAAAACAGTGATTCTTTCAAAATTCCCAAGAACACAATTTTCATACTATCGAATTCATCTTCGAAATTCATTCCTAACCCAGAAAATAATACCCTCTAATTTAATGAAAACTTCATTTTCTAGGGTTTTTATTATTACTCTAATACAAAAACCACCCTTAAGGCATCAACGTGCACTTACCATGACCAATCTAGAAATCTGGAATTTAATTCTAGCATATATGTGTTGGGTCCAACTCACGTTTGTGGAAGTCAAAGAACCAAAATTCATCTTGTGCACATGCTATGATGAATGCCATGACGTTTTTGGTTTGGATTTTAGTATGTTCATTTGCCTATATAATGGCATGTAGGCTTTCATTGTAATTCATCCCAAAAAATGAGAGAAATAGAGAGCGAGTGAGGGAGAGAGAAAATGAAAGAGAAAAAGGGAAATCTTGTCCGGACGGATGAAAGAGAAATAGTTGAGAGTGTGTACAAAAACATTATCCGAGTGGGTAAGGGGTCTCGGGTTTGGGTTTAAACACGAGCGTTATTTTGTACGGTGTAATATTCTCAAATATAGTAAAACAAGTGATCGATCTCCGTGGATGTAGGCGGTATTGGCCGAACCACGTAAAAATCTCGGTGTCCTCTCGGTGTCATTTCGACTTTAATTAATATCCCGATAAATTATCGCGTGGTCCAAATACAACTATCGTTGGCCCGAAATTAAATATTTACCGCTCAACCCCAACAAGTGGTATCAGAGCCAAGCCTAATTGATATTCTGAGTATGCTCTGTGGTTGCAGCTTTGTCTGATCTTCCACATCAGAAAAAATATCAAGAAGGTTTATCGTTACGGGGGGAGCCAATGTCAGAGCGAGGTTCAACGAGGTGATGCCTTGTGCTGAAGAAATGATGGTACAAGATGGTTATCGTTGATGGGATGCTCGGTGTGGGCGGAGCTTGTGCGGCGGTGGAGTTTTGGCGAGTTATGGCAATAGTGCTGTAAGGCAGGTCGTTAGCCTTTCCTGGGAAATATCTGATCAGTACTATTTGGGCCGGGCTGTTGAATCTCTGCAAGGATAATAACGACGGATGACAGCAAATTGCGACAATGTGCTATTGCGGGAGGTTTCACTCGGTGGCAGAAAAGAGTGAAGGAAGTGCTCGTTTGTCAAAGCTGGGCGATAAGCTTTGATGGGAGACGAGGAAAAGTCGGAGTAAATGACGAAAGATTTGGGGTCATGATGTGTCGGGGAGGAAGAAGTAAGGCCCTGTTACTTCTTACCTCGCTTCCTGATTCGGGTGATAATTTGATCACAACCATCCGGTACGAGACGGTGGATGGTGGAGTCAACTCTTTTTGGAGCATGAAAAGATAAGGCAGTCAAATTTTGGTAATAGCCGGGTGTTGGTTATTTTTCAGAGTGAATCATAGAGGAAGGTGATACGCCAAGGGATTTGGGGACAACAACAGGTCCAAATCCAGGTGGCGAGAAGGGCATGTGATGCTACAAATGTGGTGAGCCGGGACACATCAGGAGAACGGTCCGACTTGGAGGAAGAAGGACATGCGGCTAGAAAAATTCCACATGAGGGTAGCACACGGTTTATCTTGGAGACATTCTCCACGGTCTCTAATGATGGCGCTCGTTCTGAGGAAGAAGGATATTAAATTCAGGTTTGCCCCAAGAGAATATTTTGATGCGTTCAAGGAAATGCGAACGGTTTTCGATCTCCATGGGCCGATGGATATCGTTGTGTTGGAACGGGGAAGATCATAATGGTTGGTGGAGCGGTGCGCATTTTGGGTGGTGTGACGTTGTCCCAAAGTTGCGTAGTTTTTAATATTCTTGAGCCAGTCAGATTCCAGGGCTATGGGTTTCATAGCAGGGGGAGTCTGGGAAATCACACATGGGCGGAAATGGTCCTACCAAAGGGAGAAGAGTGCAAAGGTTTGTAACGTCTGGACGTGAGTATGATATAATACTCAGACTTTGATGGGTTCACGAAAATCGCGCGCGTGGTATGAAGGCAGACGATGGTGAGAATGGAAGTCCTGCTGGAGAAGGAGTTGCATCGAAGTCCCTCTTCGGGAGTCGACGGGTATAGTCGGCTGACAGTTGCACATAGGATTGGCTGCTGAGTGAGTCAAGTGGTGTAGGACCAATAATCTTGATTCGGATTATGTGTAGCTGCTACAAGGAAGGCCAAGTGGACGTTCGTGGTATTTACGAATGGGTTACTCTCATTCTCGGATCGCTGGAATGTGTTGAATGTCGCTGGAGGGGGAGAATTGTTGGGTCCAGCTCACGTTTGTGGAAGTCAAAGAACCAAAATTCATCTTGTGCACATGCTATGATGAATGCCATGACGTTTTTGGTTTGGATTTTAGTATGTTCATTTGCCTATATAAAGGCATGTAGGCTTTCATTGTAATTCATCCCAAAAATTGAGAGAAATAGAGAGCGAGTGAGGGAGAGAGAAAATGAGAGAGAAAAAGAAAAAGAAAAAAAGGGAAATCTTGTCCGGACGGATAAGGGCGAGAGCGGGTGTAGTTTTTTACTAGGTAGTTGAGAGTGGGTACAAAACATTACCCGAGTGGGTAAGGGGTCTCGGGTTTGGGTTTAAAGACGAACGTTATTTTGTACGGTGTAATATTCTCAAATATAGTAAAACAAGTGCTCTCCGTGGATGTAGGCGGTATTGGCCGAACCACATAAAAATCTCGGTGTTCTGTCGGTGTCATTTCGGCTTTAATTAATATTCCGATAAATTGTCGCGGGGTCCAAATACAACTATCGCTGGTCCGAAATTAAATATTTACCGCTCAACCCCAACAATATGGTCATGCAACATCATATAATTCACTTTAGCAACACCATAAAATCACTCAAGTTACTGAAGTGTTTCGAAAACCTCTCAGAACTAGTTTGAAATTATATAAGGCATAACAACGATTTTAACATATTAATTACATAAGATCTTCGAGTAATAGATAAAGTAATTACCTAGTTCACGTTAGATATTGCCTTGCTAAGGATTTTTGGTGTCGAATCCCTTTCTCCCTCGATGAAGTTCTTTTTCTCCTCTGTTCTTTGTCCTTTGCTTACTACAATGCATACTCTTCTACTAATAAACTCGTTATATGTTGGATAGGTATTAACATTTCGATAATGGTGATGATGGACAAGTTAGTGATATAGTACATACGTTGATTTCCTTTTTCATTAAGTTACCTTATTTAGTTTTGGGTTTTAATATTCGGCCACTTAGTCATTTGGGCATAATTTCGAAAATTACCCAATACTAAGTGTAGTCCAATCTTAATCCTCCAAATATTAGTATTTTTGTTTATTCCTTTGTCATTAAACAAGATTACTTATTTGGGCTTTTTCCTTATTTGGGTCTTTAGTATTGTATCAACCTTTATTTGGGCGCCCAGAATTATTTTAACTTCATCCGAATTTTCTTTAATAAATATTTATTAGGAATTTTATTCCTAATGTTTTCTTCGCTAATTATCCAAATCTCCTGTCGTAATCCCATTTCAAATTTTGCGGGTATTACAATCATCGCGTTCATCAAGTTGCGTTGTGTTAGTCAAACCAAACAGCATAACGAAGAACTCATAAGAACCGTACCTCGGTATGCAAGCAGTCTTAGTCTCTCAAGTGCAAGTCAGGCTTCGTAAAGTCTCGCGCCTTGTCGAAGAGCACGAGGAGATTAGGTATCAAATATTTGTCCTTATCGGATATTTGCTACACCAATATCACGAAGTTGCGGACGCATTGAGCTGCAGCCGCACTTGAATGCTCTCAAATACCTATAAAATAGGATTCAGATATGACAATGATTCGTTGTTCCCGTAACTTTTCTCACTCTTCCTCAACTCGACTCTAATAACATATGCCTCTCCAAAACATATGTACACATATACTGACCTCACTCATGACTCACTCATGACGTAGTACATTTCGAATTCATACCAACAAAAAATTGAAGGAGGAGACCTCACTCCACACGATTAGTATGGGAGCCCTTAACGGGACTACAAGCGCTTTCTCTCAATCGCTCGTCTTACAAGTCGCTCGCTAGCCTAACGTGAGTAATTCTTTCGGCGCTATGGACACTTGGGGCTCTCAAAATGCCTATATTTTTTGCTATTTCTGGTTCTCAAGACATAGACTTTATCCTCTCTTATGTGAATAGTCGAGATCTGATCCCTTGGCCTTCATATGCAAGTCTTGATGAAGACTCAACTCATATATGCTAATGGCCATGGTAGTATTATGCTTCATGTGATAAAGTGTGAGTGAGACACCTCATGCTTGCTTCAAGCGAATGGAAGTGAAATTGCCGCATCATCCTTGCTTGTTAGTGGGCTAAAGTGGGAACAGTCAATACTAGAGCTGTCAAATTGCTCTCCCCGCCGCCCCGTTTTGACAAGTCTAATCAAGACCATTTCAGTGATGTGAATAGTTTTTTTTTACGGTCTCCATACAGCCTTGCTATGGGCTAACCGCCACATACTCCAGAGGTGGGACTATCCTCCGGAGCCAGATGGATACGTCCCAAACCTATCCGACAACGATAGTCATGAGCTTATGCCCATGGTAACTTCTCAAATAAATTGTGAGAGGGAGATTCGATCTCATGACCTCCTAGCCACAAGACCTTTGAGGCCTCACCCTCAACCATTAGGCCAAGGCGTCATTGGCAATGATGTGAATAGTTTGGTGCCAATAAATGGCATATTTTCGGATGGGATTCTCGATCTAGTCTTTCTGTCCCAATGTGTGCACGACATCACCAGATGCTGACATTTGTTAAATCGGGTGGTTCACAAATTTCTTTTTATTTTCTCAATTATTTTTTAATTATATACTCCACCAAATCATAAAATCATCATTTATTTCACGTGATAAAAACAAATAAACATATCTAATTTCTTCTGTGTTTCACTATGATCATATTGATATCAATATGTTATATTTTCGATATTCATTGACTATTTTTTCGTAAATTCTGCAACATGGTGCACACAATAGGACAGGGATTTGGGGCCTAACCAATGGCTTCTTCGCCACCTCAAATTTGGCCCTATATCTCTTATCGAGTTGGAATATAGACTTGCCTTTTTGTCCACCATCTTAGCCGTCATCAACGATAATGCTAAGATCCATATAACTATCTTTTCCCCAGAATTAGGGAACTTCAAAATCCATGACGGAGAGCAGAAAAGCTGACCAAGTCTCTCTTCAACAAATTCGAAAGTTTCATTTCAGCCGTGCAATTATGAAGTGATTAAAAGTGGTAGAACTGACCACTGGCCTCATTTTTCTACCCTCATTTTCACCAATATATCTTATAGTCACCACCTATAATCACACACCTTTTACCCGGATTTTGCATGCTCCTCCATATGTCCGGTAGCATGTTTCCGAGTCTACAATAGTTTGGTCTAATATGTCCAAACACTCTTAACGAGGTTCATCATTTTTACGGACCCCGTCCTCTTCCTCTCTCTAAAAAAGCAAAAACCCAAAACATCAAAACCCTTCTCCCTCATCATCCATTAATGGAGGTTGCGAGAGCTCCTTGCCTTTCTCTTCATTATGTTAGTGTTTTATGTGCAATTTATTTTGTTTTTTGTGTATTCTCCCGATTTGGGAGTTTATTCTCCTCACTGAGGAGCTTTTTCTCCCCTTGTGGGAGTGCCAGTCCAAATAAATACAACATCTGAAGAAAGTGAAGAGTATTGTAAATCTGGCTTAATAGCCACTTTTATGGTAAATTCTTTAGTTCTTCGGTTTTAAAGATCTTGCAATTTGTTTTCTTCGGTTTTCTTGTCTCTTTTCTCTTTTATTTGGTTGCCTTCTCGTTTATGAGCATATATTCCGGATCATGATGTTATCGGAAAGATCCCGTTGGACTATTATTTAGCCTTTGTAAATTTGTTATGAAATGAAAAACTACAGGTTCGAAGAAAAAAAAAAGATTCATCATTTTTACAAAACACAGTGCAACGCGAACATATACTGTTACAATCACAGATGTCAATCAACCCTTAACCCACAAACTAAGAACAACCCTCAACCAACTGCTGCCTTACACAACTGTTAATTAGAACACCGAAGTGAAGATCACAGCTCTAATACACGAAATAATAAAACAACGACCCACACTTTCATATATATATATATATATATATATATTATTATATAATTTCCTACTAGAAACACCACATTGATCCAAGAACAAAAAAAAGGATATGTCAAGCAGCGTTGATCTCTGCATTGCACTGATGCTCTCTGCTGCAGCTCCTCCTACCCCAAAACATACTCGAATAACAAGTCGTTCCCTTATTATTCTCCAGCCTCGTCGTTCCATCAACCTTATCCTTACGGTGATGATCGCCAGACAAAGCCTGTTGATTGTCGGCCCCACCATCATCATCATCATCATCTCTTGCCTCGGAATTAGGACAAGGCCCTTCAGTGCACGTGCACATAGGGATCGCCACCGAAGGAAAAGGGCTGCAACTGACTATTGGACAAAAGACGTCAGACGAAATAGAAGCAACCCTTTGATGGTTCCCCGTCTTCCCCGCCGAGCGCTCGGGCGATTGCGGTCCCTCTTTCTGCTCCCCCCTCGGTGGGTGGAGCATGCACGGCGTGCATAGGCCCAGCGACAATGGTAGTCTGACCTCCTTTGCAGACGAGCCCGGCAATTTTATGAAGGAGACGATCCCGTGCCTGCATAGAGGGCATGGGATAGACCCGTGTGGGGCCCACGACACCGAGGAGGGCGGCGGCGCGCTGGCCGTAGAGCAGAGGTAGAGTGCGCACCTTACGCAGAATTCGTGGGCGCAGCCTGAGGATGTTTTTTCACTGACGTTTTTATCACTCGTGGAGATTAAAAGTGTGTTCCGTTTAAGGAATTCGGTGTAGAAAGGAAAACTAACTTTTATGTTGGTTGATTAGAGAAATAAATGAGAACATGAAAAGAAAACTTAAACTAAGTTCAGAGACAAAACAATGGAAAAAATCGATTTCTTCACCTGATGGTGAGGAAGAGGAAAGAAATGCTAGTGAAATTCGTTTTCTCTTTAGTGTTCTTTTCCTCACCACTTTCCTTGATCCAAACGCATCATAAGGGTGCGTATTGTATAAGGATTTCGATGCGGAAAAGAAAAAGGAAAAGTGTTACGGTACGGCACTCAAAGCGTGACGTACAACTGTTCGATGCGCTAACTTAGTTTTCCTTCGTCTTTTCCACGCAAGAATTCCGCATACCAAACGCACCCCAAGAAAAAAAGAACTTTCTTAGCGGTGCTATGGAAGTATGATCTTATTACCTTGGGCGGCGACACCGCACGCTCTCTCCAAGCACACCGAGCATGTGTCGGAGTCGTCGGCTGTTGAGGCCGAGAACTGTAGTCCATATTCTCTGACGTGCAAAAATACTAGTTAGATGTAATAATCTGAACGTATACAATACTCTACGAAATGGAAAACAAACTAAGAGTTCGTTTTTCTTGTTGTCGTTCTTACCTTGCTATGTTGAGGACGCTCAAGAGGGGCAGCGAAAGGTAATTAGACGGCTGAAAGGCTGGAATTGGAAGTTCGGAGTTAGGTGCTAATAAAGGCTCGAGCCAATTGCGTCCCCACATCCTCGCCACGTCGAGTGGTAGCCATCTGTTTACAGAAGATCAGTTTGCTGTTTAATGAAAGGCGTGTGATTGAACTGTCTAATATTTTAAAGTACAGTTCATTTACCCATTGCAGTTCAATGACAAACGGCTGGCGCCTTTGGCGATAAGTATCTGAAGGACAGTAGAAATACAGTTCGAAAAGTCGGTTTGTTAGGACAAAAAAACCCATCGATCGATAGTTCGTGATGTTATTACCTGGCAGCACTTTAAGTTTCCTCCACAAGCAGCGTAGTGCAAAGGGGTGCTTCCTGCGCCTATAATGGTGGAAATAGATGCGTAGTGTCCTAAGCAGCTATTAAAAAAAGTTTTTTTTTTTAACACAATTATACCTATCATATCCATGGATGTTCCGTAATGGAATGTGACAGCTGACACGTCAGCGTGGAGCTCGAGCAGAAGCTGCACGCAGTCGAAATGTCCGTTCAAAGCAGCCATGTGTAGAGCAGTAATACCGCCATCAGCAGCTTTGTTTACGAATCTTGTTAAAGCACTGCGGTCCAAGAAAAAGCAACGTTTATAAAGTGACATCAACTCTCTCTTAGTAATGGATTTTGAAGCTAGTTAAGATCGTTCTTCAAGGTACTAAGGAGATCGAACGAACCATATACAGACCTGGTTTTAGAATTAGAAACGTCACTTCTTTCGCTTGATGGGGAATTCGTAGATTCTGATCGAACACTTGGAATGAAGTCAGCAACCACTAATCTCAGGCATCTGACATGTCCGCTGACAGCGACAAAATGAAGAGCTGTTCGACCACTAAGATAATCCGCCCTAGTGACCTGAAAATATCTCAAAAGGACAATAAACAATCTCTTTCCATAGATCCACCGATAAAATGATAAAAGATATGACCAATAGGGACTCACATTGCATCTGAAGAGGAGAAGAGTTTGGACAACTTCCCAGTGACCATATCGACATGCTTGCATCAATGCTGTCTGCAGAAGCAAATGCACATTTGGAACATTCTTGATGAACTGAAACTACCATGTCATAACCAGGTAACCAACATGAAATCAAATCTATTGTGAAGATACCACAAAAAGCATCCCTTAAATACATACAATAGCTCATCCGTTATTTTCAAATGATCAAGTCAAGATATAAAACAGAAGACAAAAACAAACGTGAAGAACAAGAAGCAAGTCGAATCTAGCAATTTGGTAAAGAAAAGCAAGGAATAGCAAGGAACAATGGAAAATACCGTACCTGCCCACAATAGTTTCTTGAATTAACATCAGCTCCATTCTCCAGCAACAATGCCACAATCTAAAAATATTCCAACATTTTATAAATCAAATACACGTCCAAAAAGCCCAGAAAAATTGGGGGGGAAACCCAAAAACAGACGCGCACATAAATATTTTTTGACCTTTTTTTTACAGAAAACGATTACAATGAGAGAAAAAGAAAATCTTTTCAACCTCATTGTGTCCCTTAGATGCAGCAAAATGAAGAGGCGAGTTCAATCCACCAAACGTCGAGTACTTTGCAAGGCATGGATTGCAATCCAACAGCATTTTCGCCTCTACAAAATCCCCATCCCTCGCAGCCGATACCAATCTCTCGCCTGACGCAGAGCATCCAAATGAATTACCCATCGCCGTGCTATGCTCTGGCCTTCACTCTATGCTGTGATCAAAAGAATCAGCTAACCAATTGGGAATTTTTTTCAGTTATTTATAATTACGACGAATTTGATTGTGGATTTATCGATGATGGGAACGGGGAGACTTTTGGGGATTTATGTTTATTTGGAAATGATATTAGGTATGAATAAAATTGAATTTTACTTTTCTTTATTTCTATTGAGGAAATCTAAACTTGGACATTGGATGTATTGTTTTGGGAGCTTTTTTTTTGTCTTATTATCCAAAGAAAGTATCTAAACTTAAATACGCAAATGTATAAAAAAGTTTCATTTCATTTCCATATCATAAAACTTTCATATTTAGGCATAGAGTAAGAATAAAGTCTTTACACATAGATACCCGCTTGATTAATAGTACCATTATACCATCGTTCAAGTATATATTTTATATGCATACTACGTATCATATCACGTATTTGTATTGTATCTAACTTTTACACATAAGTACCTATTAGAATAGAAAGTTTACACATGTTTACTTATTAGAATAAAATTTTTACACGTAAGTACTATTAGAATAAATTTTTTATACATAAGTACCTGCTTGGCGAAGGTACATCATATAAGAAGTTTACATTGGGAAACAAAGTTAGGCATATGAAATATTAAAATACCATACAAATACGAGATATGATACAATATATATGATATGATATATATATAATATATATATATATATATATAAACAGTACGTAATAGATAGTAAAATGGTACTCCAACCAAGCGAATAAATATGTGAAAAAACTTTATTCTAGTAGGTACTTTCATGTAAAAAACTTCTTACAAGGGATCTGATACTTTTTATACATTTGGGTATTTAAGTACAATTTCCTTTATTCAAATTATTAATTCTTTTTTATTTAATTACGATAAAATAGTAATTGATTTTTGGTTGGTACTACTTCAGTATCAATCGCTGCGAAATTTAAATACAATATTGGCTTTTTGTCTTGTTTTTGAGCCAATTTTGTGTTTCCTTTCGAGAAAAGTGCTTTGGCAGGATAATATCCCAAGCAATCAACTTTATTAGGTGCGTTCTTTTAATGTATTCATATCCACAAAAATGAAATGATTTTTTTTTTCTCAAGAAAAGATTTCATTAAAATTTATAATAATTTCATTTATCCGTGATTCCAATTAATTTGTATTTATTAGTCTAATAAAATATTTCCGAGAAAGATCAAATAAAGTACTAGAAAACAAATATAAGAAAAAGATCAAATCAAATAAATATTTCCAAGAGAAAAATTATAACAGAAAAAAAAAAAAAAGAACCAATAAAGGAGAGAGCGCGATAGTCTCTTTTTTATACCTAATGGACTAGGACCACTTTTAAAATTGGACTTCAAATTATGACAGAGACAAAATGATCAAAGCGTGAACCACTTTTTACAGATTGTGCCTTAAAATCAAGGAAATGTAATAAAATGCCCACACCTATTTTTACACTTAGACCTGCGCGAACGTTTTTTTTTTTTTTTTTTAACGATTTTGAAGGGACTAAATAGCCCTCTAGACACCTCGTAATTGCATTAGGGAAACATACCTCCTAAAGAGGACAAACATATTCCTAAAAATGAGACGAAACTTCCACACATGTAAAGAAAAAACCGAAAGAAAACCAATTTATGGTTCTGGTTCACAGAGCGATAATTGACCCGTCCTTCAAACAATACATGTTATGTTTCAGCGATTTTTTTGGGTTACGGCTTCAGCCGGTTAAATATTTTCCAAAAATAAAAATAAAAAACGAACGAATTTCTAATGGTCTATATCATTATTAAGGGTTTTCTTAAATCGACTCCTGGACCATCTCCGATCAAAAAATGCATTCTCAACTCAAACGCATTCTCAAACTGCAGTAATTCTTCTCCAACCGACAGACCAGTTCTCAAACTCAAAAGACCATTATTGTAGTATTCTCTTCTACTTCATTTTTTTTTACCCATTTAATTTACAACTTTACAAATCAAACCACATTGTTATTTTAATTTGATTAGAAAAACTAATGTCACGAAATTAATAGTAAATTCAATATTTTTTCATATAAAAAAACAAAAAAATAACTAATAATTACAGGAGTCCTTTTATATACTTTTATTTATTTTTTATTTTTTATATGGGTACGTTAATAATTAAAATAAAAATAGAGTATATATTGTAATTTTTAAAATATCAAACGCCTTTTGGGATATTCATTCTCAAACGCATATATGCGTTTAAAACAAGAAAGAGAAGACGGAAACGCATTTTGAGTTTTCGTTTGGTATACGGTTGGAAACGCATATTGTAATTTTTATATACATTTTGCATTTTTGGGTATCGATTGAAGATGCTCCAAACGATTCACAATCTAAAACATGAACTTGCCGAAAAGTTGTAGAGAAGTGGGCTCCTTAGTTATTTAGTTTCAGATATAAATTGTCTATTTTATGCAAAACATACGTGCGTGTATGCTTGTCAACAATGGGGCATTATATGTGTTTTGGTCTAACTAAATACAATATATATATATATATATATATACATATATATATACATATAAGAAAACGTTGAATTTTGATGCAAAACAAAAGCTTCCCTACAATTAGGGGTGGGCATCGTATCGGGTAATTCGGGTTCGGGTAGTTCGGGTTCGGATTAAGATTTTCACTATCCGAACCCGACCCGATCTACGTCGGGTACCCGCTTGTCGGGTATAGATCGGGTTCGGGTACCCGACGTCGCGTACCCGATTTTGGATTGAAAAAATATAACTAAAAATATTATAATATATCAAAATATCCATGTTATATATTAAATGTCACTTATAATATTTGGATGTTTTATTTTCAATAAATATAATATAAACATATTTGTATATGTTTAAAAATTTTGAGAATATATTTTCAATTATTATAATGATTTATCTATTGATAATAAAACATCACTTGTTAATTATGCAATTAAAATAAGAAATTAATCGAAATAATATTTAAAACTTTAAAACGAACTCACATTAGATATTGATATCTAGATATGTAATTATAATTTTAAAGTAAAAAAAATAATCTATTCTTTTAAAAATAATTTATCGGGTACCCGAATAACCCGATCGGGTAGTAAATTACTACCCGATACCCGACCCAATAAATAATTATCGGGTATCAGATAATCCGATACCAAATTATCCGAATTACCCGACCCAATAAATAATTATCGGGTATCAGATAATCCGATACCAAATTATCCGAATTACACGACCCGAACTACCCGAACCCGAACGCCCACCCCTACCTACAATGTGAATTTCGGCTTCCACGCCCCGTAAAGAAACTCGCAATAAACCCGTAGAAACCGATCCATGTCATGTCCCAGTCCAGAACTCATTTGTCATGATTCACATTCACACTAGGAATGAAATTTGAGCATCATAAATACTTTTGGAAACATCGAAATAAAACTAAATAAAAGCAAATCCCTTCACAAATAATCAAAAACTGCTACCTACGACCAATTTCCCTTTGTTTATATAGCTGAGTCAATACCCGAACCACAATTCCTTCCTCCAATCAAAAGCAACAAACCAAAGGTTCGTTCTTGACTCAAATTCCAACTCAAGCACCAAAAAATATCCATTAAAGAACTAATAAATCAAATCAAATCAAATTCCTCATTGCATCAGATGAGGTTCGCTTTGATTCCTTGGATCGTCTGAGCAATTAAGCTCTTGACGGTATCGACCGACTCCACGCTCAGCTTTCCGTCCCCGTGGGCCCCGTCGGCCAGAATCTGAAACCCTACCGTGAGTAGCGATCCATAACCGCCTTCGTTCGATCCTCGAGACAAACAGTCGGGCACAATCGAGAATCCCGAGGGCAGAATCGTCATTTTCGAAACGTCTCCGCCGTTCATCGCCGCGTTCATCCCCGAGGCTTCGACCGCTCCGTACACCACCAGAGATCCCGACGCGTCCCTGCACGTGTCCTGCAAGATGAACACGCTCGTCCGATCCGTAGCCTGTAATAAAACAATATTTCAGGATTGAGCTTTTATGTAAATTAGTCACTCAGCATAGTATCAGATCCAGTGTAATAAAGGTCTTGGGTAAGAATCGTTACGACCACCCATTTAAGAAAATTACACGTCTACGCATGGCGATCGTGTTGGAAATAAAAATCAGTAAATTAAAATATGATATACTCTCTTCATGTTCGAAATTTCGGGTGAAGTACGCCATTCGACGTGGTGTCAGAGCTCAAACCAAAAGAGGTAAAGTACGAATCCTCACCGCCACCCATGTAAGCAAATTTACTCGTTTAGAGCTAAATGATAAAGAAATCGGCCTAGACGTGAAGGAACATGTTGGAAATAAAAACATATACATTATAAAATAGTACGCTTTCAGCGTTCAAGCTTAGCTTTTAGGCAAAGTGGCCATTCAGCAAGCAATAGCAAATATTTTTTCGAATGAAGTCGATGATTAATGAATGACTTACGTTTTCGTGAAGCAGAGAAATGCTATTCCCGGGATCCCCACTCCGATTCTTCGAGAAATGGAGCACCTTCTCGACGGGGCCGTCCTTGCAGAGGACGTCCCAGAGTCTCCTGTTGCCCTCGTTTTGTAAGAACTCGAGCAGATTTTTAGGCAATAAAGGCAACCAAACGGTCGTCGCTGCGCTCAGAATGACGCCGGACGGTTCGCCGGAATCTCCGCCGGCACTCCGACGCATCGTCAGTCGGACATCGTCGGCACTCTGTACGCTTTCCCAGTCGTGAACGGCACCGGAGATTCCCAAACAGAAGCTTCGGGTCATTCTCTGCGCTAGCCTAACGATGCTCCTCTTGCCGTTCGGCGGAAGCGCTTGGCAAGAAATACAAGGACATATTCACAACTTGTATATTTCGGTTGCATATATTGAAAATCGAAAGTTAATATCGACGGAACATTTTACCCGAATGGTCGTCCTGGGGAGACGAAGAAGACGCGAACGTAGAGAAAAGCTCGCACTGCCTCCGTAGATTGGCGAGCCATCTCAAAGCGCCAAATGCTAAGCCGCAACGAGCCAACGGTCGGCACATGGGAGGGATGATCGTCTCGTCGTACTCAGTGTGCTCCACCCAAATCACCTGAAACAAAAGATGAAGATTTATAGCGTAACATTTTTACGTAAAACGAGAACAAAATTAATGATTTTGACGTTCGATTGCTCGCCTTCGAACATCCATTCGACAAATCCCTTATGATGCATCCCGACGGTAGCCTCCTACAAGTCGAGAGCGCATTCTCGTTTGCGCCTTGAAATAAGAAATCGACGGACAAATCGACCACAACCCACGTGTCGTCTCCGTGCCGCTTGCAGAAGCGTATAAACTTCACTCGGCGCAAAGGCACCATAGCCGTCGAAGCTATGAACTCGGCTTGCATCTGACAAGAAAGATTAATAAGAAGCGCTCGAGCGAACGAATAAGATTCGTAATAAAAATAACACACACACACACACGCACCAGATGCAAACTTCCGCCGCCGGCTTCAGACGAAATCACTCCGACCATCAAAGCCCGCCCGACGTTTCCGGGGAACATCTCAGTCCATCGATTCTGCGAAAAATGGAACTTTTGTAATCGAAAAAAAAAAAGTTCTTACATCGATGGATGGGCTTAACGCTTAACGAAGATCTCCTTACCACATCCATAAATGCTTCTACGAGCGCCGGGCCGTCGAGGACCACGGTTCCACAAGCCCTCGTCGCTTCGCTGACGAAATGGCTCGGCTTCTCGCCGATCATCGGCGAGAAATTCTTGGCGTACTCTTCGAAATTCAGCGTTTCGAATTCGCCGTCTGCGCTTCTTAACCACATGGGACCGTCGACTTGTCCTAATCTTAGAAGCTCGTCCATCGCAGACAACGCAAGACTCAGAAGCAGCGACTTGTCATCGACGTTCGCCGGCGCCATGACATTCCCAAAAGGTAATAAATTGGCGCTCGGCAAAGTAAGTTCCATGGAGGGATCGAAGGTGTTCATCCCTATCGCAAGGCCTAATTGCCTTTCAGCCATCATCGTAGATCGAGCGATTGGACCAGCGCCCAAGAACTTGTTTGCAAGGACGCTGAGTCGGCTAAGCTCGTCCTTTAGCCTTGCGTTTTCGATCATTAAGTGGTGCTGTTCGATGGATATCTCCCCGAGGATCGCCGGGCTTCCACAGTTTTCGCAGATTGGGTTCCTCACGGCGTCTTTCATGGCTACGTTCTCGAAGCGCAGCTTGTCGTTTTCTTGCTTCAGCATCGAGTTTTCGTGGCGCTCCAATTGCGTCTTTCGTTAGAAGAGAACGAGTCGAATCAAAACGGCGATTTCGCACAAAAAGTAAAACGAATGGAAACTACCTATACCTTCATCTGAGTTCTTCGGTTCTGAAACCAAAACTTGACTTGCCTGCTTTCCAATCCCAGTCTCCTGCCTAGCTCGAGGCGGGATTTCTCGTCGGGGTGCGGATTCTCCTTGAAAGAGCTGTAAGGGAAACACAACCAATGCTTGTCATAAAGGACTTCGTGATCTTTAATGTAAAGCGTAAGAAATCGAAGTGAGGCTAAGTACTTTTCGAGCTCCTGAATCTGATAAGCAGTGTGGCGATGGTATTTCTTGCGCTTCGAAGATCGTTCTTCGCCTGCATTGTTGTTGTTTTGATCATTGCTGCCCGAACCAGCTTCGTAGTTATCGCTGCCCGACCTGCAATCGAATTCTTCTTCCCTCGTCTGCTGCCCCATCATCAAGCTCATTTCTCCAAGATTCTCCATCTTGGGCAGCTTAAAAAACACAGAAACTAAACTCAGAAAATAAAAATAAAACACCTTAAATCCATTCTAAAGAGATGGAAATCAAAGGCAAACACAGCGAGATGAGAGGAGCATACAAGGCCAAGAGAGAGAGGTGAATGAAAGGTTAGAGTAGGTCGAGACAACGTAGGCTTGAAACGGTTGTAAGAATATAAACCATCGGCGACCATTTTTCCCTCTTAACAAACACTATATTATCTTTACCAACCTCGCTCACAACTAATACTGTTGTTTTTTGCCAGTGAATGGATCTCTCAAAGTTCATCTATGAGAGTGGTGGAGTAGGCAGATAGATGGATATGACACAGAAACATACTCTTATAAAGACTAAATCTTTTGAAAGCTTTCTTTCATCTTCCCCACATCGATAGCTCGACTTTATTATGAGTAATAAAAGGCAGTAATAACACACGCAAAAACCCAACTCACTTGCGGCCCAAGCATTCAATATTCCATTGGCTTTTTGAAAACATGTAATAATAATTTTGATACCGATGGAATGGAAATACAGATGATGAACTTACTACTACAACCAACCAAGAATAAGCAACAAGATTTAAAGACCAAAATAGGGGTTGGTAATAAGAGTAGAACTCTCTTATTACATCCTCGCAAAGACTCTCACAGGCCACAGCTGTCGCAAGATTTTATCTTTTTAGAAGAGAAAGGCGAGAAATGAAAATTTGGGATTTATTTGTAGAATGGTTTTTTTCAAAGAGAGGATAGAAATAGGGTTTTCATACCATAGATAAGAAACACACACACACGCACACATAAAAAGTGCTACTTTTCGCTCAAATCCTATCTATCATGTCTGAGATCTTTTCACTCATTTCGGCCTTTTTTTTTTCCTTTCAATCCATCGCATGCACTGCCTTTCTCAAATCTTTTCCTAAAATCCTATCCATAGATCATGGAATAGAAGTGTATTGTGTAGCCTATCAAAAAAATAAAGCCCACACAAAAAAAGACAGCCTTTTCACTCGTTTTCGCTCGTAGTCGTATGACATATGATCTGAAGAACCCCAAAAGTCCAATGATGTACGAAATTCTGAGAACATCCGTCTTTGGGAAAAGTTAAAACCAAATGAAAACAAAACCAACGAAACGAAACAATGAATAAATAAACACACACACATATAGATACCATGAAGCTTCGTTGTTTCTCGTATCCATTAATACATATATACAATAAAAGAATGATTCTTTTGGCAGGTTTAGAGCTGACTTACAGTGAGGACTCCAATGTCTAAATAATGTCAACTAACTGTTCCTTCGTTTCTTTTTTATCGTTTACTTCCTCGAAAAACCCTCCAGAAAAGTTGCTTTTATGTGAAAGAAAATCTTTCTATCGCTCGATTCCTGAAAGTATATATGGCAGAGAAGACAGAGAGAGGAAGAGATAGATGGCTACGACGCTTCGCAGTGAAAATTGGGCACATTGTAATAAATTATATTGTTTAATAGGCCCTACAGTGTGGGGCCCAACAATGACAAAGTGTCCGTGCGCTGTGTCCTTTGGGGCTGATGCCTATCATCCACGCTCGTGATTTGGTGCGTGGATTGCACTTGTTGTCATCGTTAATTAATTAATTACTATAATTATACAAGATTTTCATTTATGTGATCGAAACCTATGTGTTATGGTTCGATGTATGTATATTTACTTACAGAATATTTAGATTTACTCAAAAATACATCCATATTTATTTTCTTACAGGAAAATATTGCACACACTTACATTGGACGTCCTATGTGTGATTGGGTGTGTGCTAATAAGTATGACAATTAATAATTAAATCGGATATAATGACTAACGCCAACACGCAGTATGTGGGGTCTATCGATTATAGCGTAACTTTAAGTGAATATTGAGTATCGATTTCATCTAATAAATATAACTGCAATCTGCACATAAATACCTGATAGAAAATCAAAAAATCACTTCAGTCCCTTGTCAGACATCTTTTTAAGCTAGGTACTCATTTGAATAAAAATTATATAGATAGGTACCTAATCACCTAAGAATACCAAAATACCCTTATTAGTTCATTTATAATTTCATTTCAGTTTTTTTTATCTGCAATTATCGAGCTCCATCCCGCCGTCGACGAAGTTTCTTCTTGCCGACCACCTCCTTCCGCTCGCGCCGGCACCGAACAATGATCGACGAGCCTCTTGAACGTTGGGTTCTCGATTTTGGATCTCGAGTTTGTCAGGTAAGCTTTTGTTTTGCTTTGGGTTTGGTTAATCGATTGCACTCGTTTGTTCAGGGTTTAACCCAAATCTGGAACTGAATGCGATCCAAGAGCTCGATATAAGGGTGGAATGTTAGGATTTGATAGTTATTGAGGCTAATCCATTGTGATTTCGGAATTTTTTTATATTACTGTTACGATGTACCATTTGTTATGCATATTACGTACCATTTGTTATGTTTATTAAGTACCATTGTAAGTGTCTATACGGTACAAAGATGTACGCGTACGCAGTACCATTGCAAACTATACAGCCGTACCATTTATACAGGTTGTTATATTATCTGAAAATATGCCGTCTACAAGTTCGGTTGGTGGCGGGACGTTATTTGCATGTTGTGAGTATAAAAGGGAGTCATTCTTACTACTGATCAATGAAGCGACGACGACGAGATGAATGCTCAAACCGATAAAGGGAATTTTATTTGTGATCCAGACATTCGTGTTCTTCCTAATCGCCGAAAGACGCGGAGGATTCCTTCTCAGGTAGATAGATGATCCAACAAGTGCAAATATGTGAGATATACGGGAATAATCGTCGTACTTGTAGAGAAGCCGTATCGACGTAGCGTCCGTATTTGCCATGTATTTTGTTACTGATTTTGTCCCAAAAACCTTTTTTGTTGCTATTTGTCTGGTAATGGCACATTCTTTTATCCACAGTAGGTTATTCTTTTGTCCAAATGTGTCAATAGGATATGTCTCATTCTTTTTGTCTAAATGATGCCAACAATGTACTGTAATATATGACAACAAGGTACTGTAATATATACCAAAAGGTACTGTAATATATGCCAATTTGGTACTGTAATATATGACAACCGTACTGTAATATATGCCAACAAGGTCCCGTAATATATGACAACAAGGTACTGTAATATATGCCAACAAGGTACTGTAACATATGCCAATTTGGTACTGTAATATATGCCAACAAGGTACTGTAACATATGCCAATTTGGTACTGTAATATATGCCATAGAGGGTACCGTATCGTTTCAAAAATAGATACCGTATAAATTAAAGTAAGAGTTCAAATTTAAGACTTGCGGGATATTTTGTCACAAGCGAAGCCTTTAAGAAGATGTTTGATGTGAATAAAGAAAGAGACAATTTCTGACGTTTTTCTGTTATGACTGGGCATATTTATGACGTTTTTCAGTCATGAGTGGACATATTTCTGACATACGAGGTACTAAATCAAAAAAGACAGCTCATATGACATGTCGTTGGCTTTCATAAAATGTTTGATGTCATATGTAATTTTGGGTACTACAACCGTATCTGAGACGGTACGCTTAAAACAAAAAAACAGATACCCCTACAAAGCTAAGAAAGGTACGACGTCCCTTAAATATGTGATACGTTATAATAGGGTTAGTATATTTTCGAGGTCGTACGAATTAGTTTTTCATCTGGCACCCTAAAACACTAATATAGAGTATTAGTTACGTTTCATACCAAATTAGGTACATTAGGCCTTACACGCATGAATTAAACCTTCGAACACCAAGATTCATTAGACTATAGGGATAGAAGCAAGAACATCTTACAACATAATTTGAAAAATCTGGTGAGTCCTACATATTTGAATTTTTTTAGTCATTTTATTATTGTTAGGTATTGTCAAAATCACGCAGAACAACACAATTCGCTTAGGAATCTATTTGTTTTCGATGGTATAACAAATGTACGGTATACTTGCATGTTAGGGTACTATATATGTGTACATAGTGATACGGTAAACCTGCCAATTATGGTACTATATACGTAAATGATAAGGTACGTTACTGTACAAGATAAGGTACCTTACCGTACAACAGATAAGGTACTTCTTATATTCTGTTTATGGTACGATATATATATACACACACACACATAACGGTACGGTTAACCTGCATATTATAGTACTCAGTATGTAAAAGATATGGTACGGTAATATAAAAGACAAGGTACTTCATATCTTCTGTTTATGGTACGACATATATTTACATAATGGCACGGTTAACTTGCATATTATGGTGCTATGTAAGTAAAAGATAAGGTACGCTAATATAAAAGACAATGTACTTCATATCTTCTCTTTATGGTACGCTATATATTTACATAATGGTACGGTTAACATGCATTTTATGGTACTCTATATGTAAAAGATAAGGTACCTTAATATAACTAACGAACATCACATAGTCTCAACCCCAAGGCAAGTAACTAATGAACATAAACAACCACGGGTCTCCAAACAGTCTCATCCCCAACTCAAATAACTTAACCAACATAAACAACACAGTCTCCAAACAGTCTCACAACATAGTGAAGTAACTTAACGAAATAGATCTAGCATACAACTGTGCTCGTCATATAAAACGCGAGCAGCCATAGAAGTACGATACACATCCTTGTTGACTTCTTTGCCATATTTCTTGAACTCTGGGGTGTCGACAACGTACTCCTCTATGGTTAATGAGGCATGCACCCCACAGTCTACGTCGCCAAATTGGAGCCGGTTAAACTCTAGATCAACGGTTTTCTTACATAGATACTTATACTTCTGTGCCCAATAATTCGTCAGAATATGAGCCTGCACAATATAAAAACGACATTAACACAGAAATGCAACAGTCGACGGAATATGCACAATGTTAAAACTTACGAATGCTCTAGCGGCCCAGGTCATCTTATGCAAGGCCATGGGATTCCGAACGTAGTTCGAAAGAGCGCAGGATGGCGCCTGGAAGAAAGCTCAAATCTGTTCCGCGGAGGCATTTCTGCAAAATAGCAAACTGTTAAGAAGCAGTACCATTTTATACACACATGGCGTACCAAATACAGTGATCATGTAGTACCAAAACAAATTGACCCCATTCAGAAAAACCCAAATCGACCCATTCGAAAATGGCCAAATCGACCACAGCAAATTGAACCATTCGAAAATACCCAAGTCGACCACAGCAAATCGACCCATTCGAGAAAACACGCACAAACATACCACAGTAAATTGAACCATTCGAAAAAAACCCAAATCGAACAGATTCATTCGAAAAACACGTAGAGATTGTTACGAACATTAACCGAAAATGCTTAAATCCAACGAATAACGACAAAGGCAAACTAGATACAAGCCTATTGATTCTCCACAGAGTAAGCGAAAACCCACCAAGACGAAATACCACGACGATTTCAGAAGGCGAAGGATATACCTTTGAAAGAATGTCGATTTCAGAAGGCGAATACCACGAGGAGTGAGTGTTGGGGATGTGCCCTCGGAATGCCATTCGAGGATGTAATGAATAGGGCATGTATTTAATAATCGATGTATTATTCGTTATGTATTTGAATAATGTATTCTTATACGTATTAAGGGAATTTATACTTTATTATTTATTCTTTAAAAAGGCATATTATTTATTTACCTATAAAGTCTTACTAGGCATCCGGTGAGACGGTAAATAAATAAATCCCATATATCGTGAGTTTAATCACCGATTCTCATGGGATGAGAGAGGGGCCCGGTGAGTTATTATTCTCCGATATTAAATTAGTCCATAAGTCTTAGACCTTAGTAGGGTGACTGAGCGTCAATTACGACTTATTTGTTAACGACTCTTATATGGTTGTGCCAACCATTCGCTTGGGAAGCGGGAGGTCGTAACGTCGGTATAAGTTGAATTAGGGAATTGACTTGTACTTGGACACGACTCGCAATCGACGATCACATGGGCCTTATCGTTACTCTGGGTAGCGTCAATGATCGATCGATTGACTATAGTAGTGTGCGTGGACCTTAGACCAAAAGGTTTTTTGACGGAGTTGACTTTGGGGTCTTGATATGTCACTAGTTTGCTAGGCCCACCTTGTTTGGGGACGAACATGGGTCGGCGGCGACATGCGGTCTTGACAACAAAGGGTAACTGCCGTGCTTAGACTAACGTTAGGAATTCACTATCTCGTTAGTAACCGAGACATGTGTCCTATGCATATTCGGGGACGAGAAATTACGAAGTCTTCGGCCGAAGCAATAAACTGACTCATGTGGGACGTGGAGAGCAGTTTAGTAATTTCGCCAGTCACGAATTAGTCATAGAGTCGAGTCTAGTGAGTTTGACGTAACCATGACTCTCACTCGATCGGGACATTTGTGAAGGGTCTATACGTACGACAATAATCTATAGTCGATTCGTAGATCGAAGATCGTACTCAACACGGGATCTATTTGGTATCGCGGGATTGGCTAGGCGCTTACCGAATTCATGGATTCCTCCCTTGCCGGGTTGAGACGAACCAAGAGAGTCAGGCTTAAAAATGATCACTGTGATAGTCCCTAACTAATATGAGATGTAAAATGATTTAACGGTCTTAGAGACATTAACCAAATGTTAAATATATGTTTTAGAAACTATATTTACATGGACGGAAATTTATGGAACGGAAATGGTGATGAATGAAGCATAAATAGGGTTCACAATGATGAGCAAGGCTTATCATGGTCATGAAGCCCGTATGCAAAGTAGCAGTAGCTTCAAAAATTCATATCTCACAATCTAGACCTTGAATTGAGAATCCCTTTGGTCAGAATCAAGATTGGTGAGTCTTTTAACTATGGTTAAAATTTCAGATCAATCGGACATCGTTTACCCCTCACGGATCGAAATACGAAACTGTCGCAAAGCTGTCAGGGCTGTCACGACCGTGACAACCTTGCACGTGGCCGTGACGACAGGCAGTAGGCGACCAAAATGCTGCCCGACAGTGTCACGGCCGTGACACTTCATGTCAAGGCCGTGAAGGCCTCCAGAAGACAGTTATGGCCGTGACGGAGGCCGTGACGCGCGGCAGAAGCTGCCTAATACTTGTCACGACCGTGAAGGGTCTTGCAAGAGGCCGTGAACCGACAGTTTTTGGTCAAATTTGATCCAAACCTAACCCAATTTCGTTCCTTGTTCTTTTGCTATGATTTGTGGGACAATATCTAGTCATTAGATGATAAAATAACAAAAGAATTAAACAAAAATGAGTCATGTAGGACATGATCTCATTTAAACAAATCTAAAGTCTATTTCATGATTTAAAACTTGGTTTTATAATTATGAGACTTGTGATTTTCGTCCATAACAAGTTCATAAGCTTTCTCACACTAAACTTAGAGATTTTAGAGAGAAGCTAGAGCATTTGGGGTTGTTCTTGAGAAAACCCTAAGTGTTTGTGAGTTTTAGAAATCACATACACATATAAACATCTCTATACAATACTCCACACCATCTCTAGCCATCCTTGGGGTGGTGTAAGTTTACGGCACGTCACGGGGTCGGCGTGATTCTGTTCGGCACAGTTCGTGAGCTACGGGAGCTAAGGATCTTCGCTACAAGGGTAAGATCCTTATTCCTTTATACGTGTCGATCATGCAGTTTTCTTTATTTAACCGAGTATCCTGAGGAAACCATATGGGGAACTCGGGAAAAATTTTAAATTCCGCTGCGTCCGGGGCAAGGCCTCGGGTCCCCGGGGTTTCCCAACAGTGGTATCAGAGCCATGGGCTCGGTTCTAAGAAACGACATAAACGAGTCCGAAACGAACTCGGTTGTGCAAGTCACTAAGTCACTCGAGCGTCATAGCATGAGCTGTACTTAGTTCGAGCTTGCAAACCGAGCACTCGCTTGGTCGGAGGTCGCCTCGTTGCGAGCGGTTCGACGTAGCGCAGTGCCGTGGTGAGAAAAACCGTAGCGGTTGATCTCGTCGTGGTTTGTAAATTCACGCTTGGCGTAAGTTTGGGGTATTCTTGGTGATGGACTGACAAGGGTGCTAGTCCAATTCAAATAATGATGGATCTAAATAGTTAGGCCCAATATTTAATATGGCGGGCTTGACAAGTTTAGGATCAATTTAAACCCGATTGGGCCCGTAAATCTAGGACTAGCCCAAATTTCGTTTCGGTTTCTTTGAGCGTTTTTGTTGTCGTGAACGTGTTTATGTTGTATGCATGTTTGTATGACACGTATTAAGACGTCGGCGTGGACTTAGGCTCTATTTCCGGGTGATATGTTAAGGGTGACAAGGTCCCCCCCGATTTGTATTTTATTCGATATTATACGGGTTGTCTGGGACAGCTGATCCCCCCGTTTTGTACTTTAATTAATTTTTAGAAAATTTTAAGTACGATGGCCGTACGAGTACGACACGGGTCCACGAGAAGGCCGTTCGAAGAATTGGAGGTCGTTCGAGAACATAGTGTGAAGCCGAAGAGAAGAGATGTATTTTTATAGATATATGTAATAGAGTAGAAATAGTCCACGCAGACAGTCTTATAGGCAAACTAGGTTTACCACGAATACTTGCATGTTTGTTTGACGTTACGTGCGTGTTTAAGTGTTTATGTGAGTGAGACGTATTCTCCCGGTTTGACTAAATACTAAGTGGGTAAGGGGACGGGGTTCCTGTCTTCTATCAAGCTCGAAACCATTGCGGCTTGAGTGTCGTGTGCGGTTTGTTCCGAATTATCGGCGCCAATCATCTCGCTCTTGTCGTAGTTGGTCCGGGTGCGTTAAGACAATAAAGTCAAGCTCATTATTGAAACGACTTGAGTGTATGTGCGGTTTGTTCCGAGTTATCGGCGCCCAACATTTTACTCTTGACGTGGATATTTTGGGTAACTGTCTAAACGCTGCTCTCCGAAACATATTCACGCCTTATAAAGAGTTATCCTACAGGCGGGAATTTCTAAATGTTAGGATTGAGCCAGACGTTGATAGGTCACACTTAGACGGTTATTTTCCAATTATTCCTGTTAGGGTGAGGGTTCCTGACCGGAGACAAAGTAGTTGAAACATTCATGAGATGGACTCGTGTAAGACATGGGTTCATCTATGGATTCGTGTGGGACACGGCGCCGTCCGAGTAATGGCCAACAAACTGTTAGGTTGAGGCTCATTTCTGCGGAGCGGGGAAATCAACTCCACTATGAAACCATCAACGAGGTTTCCGAAATCTCAATCGGGAGAATGAGGTTTTGAGAAAAATAGTGGGAGCCAAGCCAAATTGTTAAAGTCCTTATTTGTGCTTGTAGAATAATACGTTGACCCCTTCAATTCTTTATTTTCTGCAGATTGTTTTCTTTCTTGTCTGTATACAAAATGACGTCACCATTCAATTTACTGATCACGCAAAATCATTTGGAGGGTCCAAACCTTGCGGACTGGCTCCGTAACTTGAGGATAGTCCTCACTCTGGAACGCTTAGAGTATGTCCTTGAGGGACCCATACCACTCGAACCCCAAGAGGGTGCGAGTGATGCTGACAAGGAATATGATGCCAAATGGATGGCTGATAGTGCCCGTGTCAAGGCTTATATTTTAGCTGGGATGAATAATGATCTGCAGCGCCAGCATGAGGGTATGCAAATGTGCGAGATATTGATTCATCTGACGGAGTTGTATGGCGAGCTGTCGAGATCGTCTCGATACCGTGCAACTGACAATCTCTTTCATACCAAGATGTCTGAGGGCGCAGATGTCGCGGCACATGTGCGTAAGCTCATTGGGTACATTGAGGAACTGAGTTCTCGCGGTTGTCCCATTCACAACGAGCTTCAGATTGACCTGATCCTTCAGTCACTCCCAGCTTCATTTGCTCAGTTTATTATAAACTATAATCTGAGCGATAGACGATTTTCCCTTCCTGAACTCATGAACACGCTGGTTCAGACTCAGCGTGAGCTAAAGAAAGGAAAGGGAAAAGAGGTTGCGCTTGTTGCGACTACAAGGTCTAAGAGATCTAAGTCGAACAAGCCCAAGCCCAAGCCTAATAAGCCAAAAGGAGGGATTAAGAAAAAGGGCAAAGCAAAAATGAACGTGCCTAAAGTTCCAAAGGCGACTGATAGGTGCCTTCACTGCCAAGAGCTGGGTCATTGGAAAAGGGACTGCCCCAAGCTTCGAGCTTCTGGGGCTTCAGGTAAAGTTTCAGAAACTTACTGTTCATTTATTGTATTTTCCACTTCGTGGATTCTTGACTCGGGAGCTAGTGCTCACATTTGTGTTTTGAACCAGGGTCTGGAACGAAATAGGAAGCTGGCGGAACGAGAAGTCTTGATCAACGTTGGTAGTGGACATAGTGTGCCAGCTAGTCACATTGGATCGAAGACTCTTGTATTATATTCTGGACATGTATTATATCTATCCGATGTACTCGTATTGCCCAAGGGGCTAAAAAATATTATTTCTATTCCTTCTTTGAGTAAGAATGGTTATGAATTTCGGTTCAATAATAATATTTGTGAGATTTATTTTGGAAATAAATGCGTCGGAAATGCAACGTTAATAAATGGTTTATATTACGTTAATGTCCAAGAACATGCGAATGTAGTTACCGACAAACGTAACTTAGAGTTAAATAAAAAGTATTTGTGGCATCTTAGACTGGGTCATACTGGAGTTCAAAAGATTCAAGAGTTGGAGAAACACGACATTATTAAGCCGACGGAATCGGATTCCTATCCAACGTGTGAGTCTTGTATCCTCGGCAAAATGACTAAGTCTCCTTTTACAGGGACTTTTCAAAGAGCCACTAATCTTTTGGATTTGATCCATACAGACGTTTGTGGACCGTTTAGTGTAGCGGCCCGAGGTAATTTCCATTATTTCGTGACTTTCACAGATGATCACTCTCGCTACGGCTTGGTGTATCTGTTGAATCACAAGTCTGAAACGCTTGAAAAGTTCAAGGAATTCAAGACTTTAGTGGAAAATCAAACTGGGAGACAAATTAGAGTCGTACGATCAGATCGAGGCGGCGAGTATATGAGTCTCGAGTTCGATGATTTCTTGAAAGAAAATGGAATTATTTCGCAGTTTACACCGCCCGGGACACCACAACTGAATGGTGTTGCCGAACGCAGAAATCGGACATTATTAGATAAAGTTCGATCTATGCTAAGCTATACAGATCTTCCCATACCGTTATGGGGATATGCTTTGCAAACTGCAATTTATGTTTTGAACAGAACCCCTTCGAAGTTTGTAGATAGGGTACCTTACGAAATTTGGAATGGTAAGAAGCCCAGCTTGAATCACTTAAGGGTTTGGGGATGCCCCGCCTATGTGAAAAAGCTATTAGCAGACAAACTCGAATCTAGGTCCATGAAAGGACGTTTCGTCGGATATCCCGATGATAGCATGTGATATTATTTTTTACTTCCATGATGATCAAAGGATCGTCGTAGCTATTCACGCTCATTTTCTCGAGGAACAGTTCGTTCGAGAAGGTGGAGCTGGCAGAGAAGTGACTCTTGGAGAGTTATTTGAAACGCTTCCAGAGACATCAGTGCCTGAGGGCACAGATGAGCAGTCCGAGACGCGTCCAGAATTGCGCAGGTCGGGTAGAATATCTCGCATGCCTGAGAGATATGGTATGGTACATGTCGAGCACGGGGGTGCTGCGACTGAAGGGATCGTTGGTAACGACCCTGCTACCTTTGACCAAGCAATGATGGATGTCGACTCTAAGAAATGGGTCGAAGCTATGAAAGCAGAGCTGGACTCGATGCATACCAACCAAGTATGGACTCTAGTAGATCTGCCCGAAGGTTTTAGACCTATAGGGTGTAAATGGATCTACAAGAGAAAGATTGGATCTGATGGGCAGGTTGAAACCTACAAAGCTAGGCTAGTAGCGAAAGGGTATAAACAAAAAGAGGGCATCGATTATGAGGAAACCTTTTCACCTGTTGCAATGATTAAGTCTATCCGCATTCTGCTTGCTATAGCAGCATACTATGATTATGAGATCTGGCAGATGGATGTGAAAACCGCTTTCCTAAATGGATTCCTCCATGAGGAAATCTATATGGAGCAGCCCAAGGGTTTTACATCGCAAGCAGATGCTCACAAAGTGTGCAAGCTTAATAGGTCAATTTATGGACTTAAGCAAGCGTCTAGGAGCTGGAATCTTCGATTTGATGAAGTAGTTAGGAACTACGGATTCTTAAAGAATGAAGATGAGCCTTGCGTTTACAAGAAGGTCAGTGGGAGTAAGATATCGTTCCTCGTATGTACGTGGATGACATCCTTTTGATGGGAAACGATATCGGAATGCTTTCGGAGGTGAAAGCTTGGCTTTCGACCGAGTTCTCCATGAAAGACCTGGGAGAAGCAACCTATATTCTTGGAATTCGGCTTTTTAGAGATCGAGCGAATCGAATGATAGGTTTATCTCAGGCCCTTTACTTAGAAAAGATCCTGAAACGGTTTCGTATGGATGAATCTAAGAAAGGGTTCTTGCCAATGCGACATGGGATTCATCTCTCGAAATCCATGTGTCCTCAAAGTGAGGAAGCAAGGAAGGAAATGAGTGAAATCCCTTATGCATCAGCAATAGGTAGCCTAATGTATGCGATGCTATGTACGCGACCTGACATTGCGTATGCTTTGAGTATAGTAAGTCGGTACCAGTCGAATCCTGGTAAGGAACATTGGAATGCAGTAAAGAATATCTTTAAGTACCTTAGACGGACTAAAGATATGATACTGATTTATGGAAACGGTGAATTAGAGGTGGACGGTTATACCGATTCGAATTTCCAGTCAGACGTGGATGACCGAAAATCCACTTCTGGTTTCGTCTATACGCTCAATGGTGGAGCAGTGTCTTGGAAAAGTTCTAAGCAAAGCACTACTGCTGATTCCACCACTGAGGCGGAGTATATTGCAGCCTCCGAGGCAGCAAAGGAAGGTATTTGGATGAGGAAGTTCTTAGAAGAACTCCAAGTTGTTCCAGGCATAGTGGACCGCCCGCTACCATTGTGGTGCGACAATAGTGGGGCAGTAGCACAAGCCAAGGAACCTAGGTCTCACTCAAAGTCCAAACACATAGAAAGAAAGTACCACGTGCTGCGTGGGTTCGTTGAGAATGGCTACATAGCTGTGCAGAAAATAGCCACCGCAGATAACGTGGCGGACCCGTTCACCAAGCCTCTCTCACAGGCAGTGCTTGATCGACACCTCCATGAAAAGGGGTTACGATATCATAGCGCATGGCATTGAGTGCAAGTGGGAGATTGTTGGGGATGTGCCCTCGGAATGCCATTCGAGGATGTAATGAATAGGGCATGTATTTAATAATCGATGTATTATTCGTTATGTATTTGAATAATGTATTCTTATACGTATTAAGGGAATTTATACTTTATTATTTATTCTTTAAAAAGGCATATTATTTATTTACCTATAAAGTCTTACTAGGCATCCGGTGAGACGGTAAATAAATAAATCTCATGTATCGTGAGTTTAGTCACCGATTCTCATGGGATGAGAGAGGGGCACCGGTGAGTTATTATTCTCCGATATTAAATTAGTCCATAAGTCTTAGACCTTAGTAGGGTGACTGAGCGTCAATTACGACTTATTTGTTAACGACTCTTATATGGTTGTGCCAACCATTCGCTTGGGAAGCGGGAGGTCGTAACGTTGGTATAAGTTGAATTAGGGAATTGACTTGTACTTGGACACGACTCGCAATCGACGATCACATGGGCCTTATCATTACTCTGGGTAGCGTCAATGATCGATCGATTGACTATAGTAGTGTGCGTGGACCTTAGACCAAAAGGTTTTTTGACGGAGTTGACTTTGGGGTCTTGATATGTCACTAGTTTGCTAGGCCCACCTTGTTTGGGGACGAACATGGGTCGGCGGCGACATGCGGTCTTGACAACAAAGGGTAACTGCCGTGCTTAGACTAAGGTTAGGAATTCACTATCTCGTTAGTAACCGAGACATGTGTCCTATGCATATTCGGGGACGGGAAATTACGAAGTCTTCGGCCGAAGCAATAAACTGACTCATGTGGGACGTGGAGAGCAGTTTAGTAATTTCGCCAGTCACGAATTAGTCATAGAGTCGAGTCTAGTGAGTTTGACGTAACCATGACTCTCACTCGATCGGGACATTTGTGAAGGGTCTATACGTACGACAATAATCTATAGTCTGTTCGTAGATCGAAGATCGTACTCAACACGAGATCTATTTGGTACCGCGGGATTGGCTAGGCGCTTACCGAATTCTTGGATTCCTCCCTTGCCGGGTTGAGACGAACCAAGAGAGTCGGGCTTAAAAATGATCACTGTGATAGTGCCTAACTAATATGAGATGTAAAATAATTTAACGGTCTTAGAGACGTTAACCAAATGTTAAATATATGTTTCAGAAACTATATTTACATGGACGGAAATTTATGGAACGGAAATGGTGATGAATGAAGCATAAATAGGGTTCACAATGATGAGCAAGGCTTATCATGGTCATGAAGCCCGTATGCAAAGTAGCAGTAGCTTAAAAAATTCATATCTTAAAATCTAGACCTCGGATTGAGAATCCCTTTGGTCAGAATCAAGATTGGTGAGTCTTTTAACTATGGTTAAAATTTCAGGTCAATCGGACATCATTTACCCCTCGATCGGATCGAAATACGAAACAGTCGCAAAGCTGTCAGGGCTGTCACGGCCGTGACAACCTTGCACGTGGCCGTGACGACAGGCAGTAGGCGACCAAAATGCTGCCCGACAGTGTCACGGCCGTGACACTTCATGTCAAGGCCGTGAATGCCTCCAGAAGACAGTTATGGCCGTGACGGAGGCCGTGACGCGCGGCAGAAGCTGCCTAATACTTGTCACGGCCGTGAAGGGTCTTGCAAGAGGCCGTGAACCGACAGTTTTTGGTCAAATTTGATCCAAACCTAACCCAATTTCGTTCCTTGTTCTTTTGCTATGATTTGTGGGACAATATCTAGTCATTAGATGATAAAATAACAAAAGAATTAAACAAAAATGAGTCATGTAGGACATGATCTCATTTAAACAAATCTAAAGTCTATTTCATGATTTAAAACTTGGTTTTATAATTATGAGACTTGTGATTTTCGTCCATAACAAGTTCATAAGCTTTCTCACACTAAACTTAGAGATTTTAGAGAGAAGCTAGAGCATTTGGGGTTGTTCTTGAGAAAACCCTAAGTGTTTGTGAGTTTTAGAAATCACATACACATATAAACATCTCTATACAATACTCCACACCATCTCTAGCCATCCTTGGGGTGGTGTAAGTTTACGGCACGTCACGGGGTCGGCGTGATTCTGTTCGGCACAGTTCGTGAGCTACGGGAGCTAAGGATCTTCGCTACAAGGGTAAGATCCTTATTCCTTTATACGTGTCGATCATGCAGTTTTCTTTATTTAACCGAGTATCTTGAGGAAACCATATGGGGAACTCGGGAAAAATTTTAAATTCCGCTGCGTCCGGGGCAAGGCCTCGGGTCACCCGGGGTTTCCCAACAGTGAGAACCCAACGACGAGGAATCTGAAGCAAAACAAACACGGGTCGATTTCATGAAGAATGTCGCGCGATTTGGGTTTCCTCTGGTGTATATTTTTTTTTAATGAACGAACGTATGCTGGAATAAGAAACCCAGGTAAAGGATGTAATAAAGCAGTTTTAGTAAGGGTAAATCTGTCAGTTAGGTACCTATCAGTAAAATAAAATTCAAATAGGTACCTAAGTTAAAGTCTGACAGGGGACTGAACTGTTTTATTTTTATTGATGTATGTATTTAAGTGTTGAATCCCATAAATATAAATATGAAGTTGGTTAGTACTAAAAATTAATTAATAAACTCAAGCTCATACATACGACTAATTATTTAAAAGGACGCTGCTAACGAAACTAGTAGATATAAGTGTTGACCTTTTTGGTCCGTGAGGGTTAGAGAGTTTTGATGTACTATGTAATTATAATAACGTTAGGTCTATAAATTAAGCAATTCGATAAAAGATCAATATGATGTCTAAGTATATGAAAATATTCAAGCATGCATTGATTATGAGCTATAAATTGTTAAAGTGTTGAATAATTGATTCGCATATGATTTTGTGATCTATTGGTGAAACTATGTGATTGCATGTTATAGGCAGCCCATGTGATAGGATATATCGTTCTGTGCTATATATGGAAATAACACATGAGATATCCTACTGAGTTATAAAAGGAAAATATGCTGTTTATATATGAAAAGTGATATACCTGTTGAAAATCGTTATTCCTGACGCAAATCACATCTGCGATTCTTTGCATGCTTTCCACTGAATAAATGTGCAATATTAAAGTGATATCCTTCCTTATACTGATTGGAATATTATATTTAGGAAAGATCTGATTTAATTGACTTTGTGGATAAGGTGCTTTTATATGGTATATGCTAGAAACGGATGTGATCTCTGAAATATGGAAAGTTGTGGCATGGCATGTTAATTCGTGATAACTATGATCCGATCTGATTTATGTGCTAAACATGGTAAATATATTGATCTGATGCTATGTGCGAAAATGTTTGATATGATGCTATCTCGTGTGCTATACATGGAAAGTAATTCTGGATTAACTTATTCTAGAAACTGATAGCAGGGAATCACTTATGGAAAGTTCTGTTATAGTAAATATAATACGAAATGATTGAATATGCCTTGAGAACGAATCTGAGCTTTATATGGAATAATAAGCATGCTTTAATGAGCTTATAACCGTTGTGATGACTTTTTAGAAGCATGATTTACATGACATGTTAATTCTCGAAAATTACATGGACTATATGCTTGATTTGGTGATTAATATCTTGATCTGTCTTTCCATATAAAGTGTTGAATGAAAAGGTTTATATATGAGTAACACTTCATAATTTTGAAAAAATTTAGAATTTGCGAACCTACTATTACGAGAGTTTTGAGCAGAAACATTACTAAGAGATTCCTGAGCGATCATTTGTGATAGCTTTCTGTCTACCTGAACGATCACTTGCGAAGTACTGACCGTACTAAGATATTCCAAACCTCCCACTATATATTCTGTCTTCGGACGTGTTGTCTTTTGACGTAAGCAATACCAAGGAGGTAAGGTCGACGTTTACGCACACGTGATGGGAAGGACGAGTTCCGGGGGCCCTTTCGGTAGCGAGCTGTGTTTGTCGGGATCAGGAGATTCAGAGAAACGAAACTCGGCGTGTGGTAACCTAGTGTGTCTAGTGTTCGACTTGTTTCAGTTGTATTGGGCTAATCAATTGGTATCCAGCCACGGTGCATCATAGTGATTGGTTAAACTCTTGGGGAGCAAACCCCAAGGAGAGGAGTAAACCCAGTTGGGGATATAACCTCTATAAAAATCATGTCTAATTTACTTTACAGTTATTTCCTTCTAGCTCTGAGACAGATCCGACACACATCTGACGTTACTAGGATATATCAGGCATACTCGTCATAAGCATCAATAGGCATTTCTAAGTCACTACATCTTAGCATTTGTGAAAAGAAGAAGCATAAATTTTTTATAAGCCTAATTCACCGCCCCCCCTCTTAGGCACACTTTTATCTTCAATAAGAATATGTGTTTGAGATTTCGAATTTCAGTAGGTATCATCGACAATGCAGCAGATTAACGTGCATACGGAAATGCTAACTAATTCGCTGTAATTTCTTACTTATTCTCGAGTTTGTTGTTGCGATAAATGTTCGTGATTGTCAATTACCTAATACGATGATCGATTATTGCGATAAATCATTCGTTTTATTTTGTGTTCAATTTTTTTAATTGATGTTCAATTGAATTCCTCATTTTGCATCTAGAAATCAATATGATGATTTTTAGGGGTTTTAGAGCGGTCACTTTTAGCCTCAAGGTCGCCTCTTTTGGGGGTATTTTTTATCCTCCAAATAGAACGAAAATTCGGAATATTTATACTTACGTTATAATGTAATAATAATCATACAAAACGACTCTAATTCACTTGATTACGAATTACGTTTCATCACACTCTCAATGCTCGTTTGGTTGACATGTTTATAATTAAGATGGTTTAAATAAGTAATGGTTTATATAAACAAATTAATGAGCATAAATAAAGTGTGTTGGTTAGTGGGTTTAAATAAACACATGTGAGGGGGTGTGCTTATCTAAACCGCATGGGTTTAGAGTGGTTTTATATAAACTCATGGTTTAGATAAACCTGCTAACCAAACACAGTAAGATATCATGAACCCACCTTTTCCAACCAAACAAGCACTCATAGTCTCATATTATAAAAACAAAATAAATAAAAAATTGACAATGCATTTCAAACGACGCGTGAAAACGTAGCTTGATTAGCAAGCTAAATCAAAGAAAATCCTTTTGTATTAAAGACACTATTAATACGTCATATCACAATTATCAAGCATGGTAAGAAATAATTAAAATATATTATATTCAAGAAAAATCCTCATGTTTTTATCTCAAACAAAATATCAGCAAACACAGAGGAATTAATGATCCACAAAATACTACTTGATTCTTGTTTGAACTTTGAATTAGAAAATATCGTACAGTCATTATTTAGTACGGCAAAATAAGGAGATATTCTCACAACGACAGTTGTAAATTGTATTTTTATCTTCCAAAACATCACTGTGATACTCTCGTTTGCCACTTATCACTGTGTTTGTATAGTCTAGGTGACGAGTCATTACCGGAATGATGGATCACCTAGGTGATGAAAATGGGATGATATTTCATATTTCAGATCACCCCAAAAAAACTAAGTGCCAACATCACGATGACGAGGTGATCTATCTAACTTTTTAGTGGACGAGAATACCCCTCATATTTTAACATTATTACTTTATATGCCATTATAAATATAATTACATGATTAACATAATTAAATCTTAAAAATATTTCAGTTATTTAAAAATATTAAAACTTCTATTTAAAAAAAGTATAAATATAAATAATGCTTATAAGTTAAGTGTATATTTTAATATATTAATGATTCACATCAAATATCACCTTAAAAAAATTTAATACTCCCTCCGTTCCTGTAACTTTTGTACATTTTACTCTCGGGCGTCCCACTATCTTTTATACATTTCCTTATTTAGTAAAAAATCATCACAAACAATCAGTATAATAATATTAAATATTCTTAAAAGACGTGTCAAAATATACACTGTTTTACCTTTTAGTTGTACTATATTACTACCTCTGTCCCACTTTTTTCTTCCCATCTTTCTATTTCGGCCGTCCCACATAATTCTTCCCATTTCCATTTTTGGTAAAAAATTATCCCAATAATTAAACTAATTACACCATTTGTATTAAAAAGAGACTTCTTAATTTGCGTGCCCACTAATAAGTTTTCTCTCTCCGGACCTTTAAAGTGTACTATAATATTAAAATATTGTAGTTTCTTAATCTCCGTGCCCACTAATCTTTGGGAAGAATTAAATGTGACGGAGGAAGTATTAAAATATTCAGTTTCTTAAAACCGCGTCACACCCTAAATGTACATAACTTATAGGGACATAGGGAGTACATTATTTAAGTCATATGTATAGGGCCAAATATGACATTTATACAATGTCACCCTACACATCATAGTGATTAAACAAACAGAATACTTCAATATCACGTTGATCTGCAAATGAAATATCACCTTAAAACAAACATACTGATGACATATCACCTTGATCTACATTCCCGTGATCCTGCAAAATATCACTGTGATCCTTCCAACGCTTCCTAATCATCACGTTTGTTTAGCGTATGTGATGAATCATCACCGTGATTGAGGATCACCGAGGTGATCAAAACGGGGTGATATATCACCTCCAAAAAGAATGGTGATCCTCCATCAACGTGATGGGGTGATATTTTTAATATTTTCTTGGGCAAAATTATCCCTTATCTTTTAACATTCATTCCTTATAAACCCTTACTCCTATTTTAAATTACATAACCAACATATTTAAATATTAAAAAATTTATATTTAATGCTAAAAAATAAAAGAATTATGTCGAAGAAGAAAATACTTATTATTATTGATTAATCTATTAAAGCTTAAAAAAATAAATAATTATACTGAAGAATTATATAAAATACTTATAAGTAATCAAATCTATGTTTAAAGCCTAAATATATAATAATACTATTGATGAATTATTAAACATGCTTATAAGCTTAACAATAATACTTGATTTTCAAATATTAATAACTATCACGTTAAATATTACCTCAAATGAACATATTAAAACACTTTTACTGCATAATATACATAAGGTTAAATATGACATTTGCACAACATCACCCCAGACATCACCGCGATTAAACAAACACTATATTCTAATATCATATTGAACAAAAAAAGTACATATACGTCACAAAATTATGTATGTATATAACTAAACTATCGGATCAAGAGAAACCACATAGTAAGCAAGAAGCCTCAATGTAATATTGTATACGCCATATTACTATTAAACACATTTACATGTAATCATTTATTGTGTTAAAGATAAAATATATAAAATTAAACTGTAGTACTTTTCCCATAACCTTAAGGAGGTGTTTGTTTGATGTGATCCCGACATCATGATGATACTCGCACCACCGTATTGTGACTATGTGATGTGAATCAATGTGATATGTATAACTATATATGTTTTGGGGTGATATTTCATTTTGCATATCAAGGTCATATTAAAGTATTGTATTTGATTAATAATGGTGATGTGTGGGGTGATATGCGTAAATAACATATTTAACCCTATGTATATCATCTCGTTAATGTGAATTAATATGTTTATGTTGAGATGATATTTTAATAATGATCAATGTTTTAGTACCGAGTTAAGTTTCTTAAGCATTAAATATAAGTCTATCATATAATTATCATAATTATTTTATATTTTTAATTAGTAAATATGTTTTTAAGATTTAAAATAATAAGTTATGTAATTAAAATATGAATAAGGGTAAAGGAAGAAATGTTAAAATATTAGGCATATCTTGTCCAAATAATATTTAAAATATCACCCTATCACCGCAATGTTGGATCACTTATCTTTATGGGGGTGATCCAAAAGTTGGAAAATCACCCTACTTTGATCACGTCGGTGATCCTTCATTACAATGATGACTCATCAACCTACGAAACAAATGCAGTGACGAGGAGATGATGAGTGAATCACGGTGATTGTTTCCAGGATCACTCCAAAACAAACAACCCTAGGTGTTTTGATGAACTAATCATCGTTTGGGGTGAGCAAAACCAGATAACTGGATTTTTTATATCGAAAAATGATATCTGTTTTCGGTCCATTTTAATCGAATATCCGATTTTCGGATATCCGCGTTATTCAGATATTTAAATCTGATATCCGCATCCGATTTTTAAATTTATTTTCTTATATTTTTTATTATTTTATTTTCAAAATAATTTTTTATTTCTTATCAAAATAAACAATAATATTTATTCATATAAGAATTCCTACACATAGTAATTCACACAATATATGAATTTATGATTCAAAATTACATAATAAATAATAACACAGTACCACAAATTCACATTATTTTTTAAGTTGCATCTCGATATTTATATGGTTTTTTTGTAATTTCAATTCTCTAATGAAGTTTTTTACAATAATAAAATAATATAAATTTAAATTTCTACTTTGAGGATTCTTTTACCTTTTTGGACCTTCATTTTCTTTTTGGGATATTTTTTTTAAATATAAAACCGGAAATCATTATCCGTATTTTAGACAAACCACTATCCGTATTCGATTCGATTTTTAAAAGCGGATATCCATTTTTTTTTCGGGTTTTGAAAACTGGATATCGGATTCGATTTTCAGATATTTTGGCTCACCCCTAATTGCTATGATATTGGAAGTCTGGCCTAAATAATAACATAGAATCCTCTGGATATCCGTTTTACTTATACTACATATATAACATTACCCACTATTTAAATGAAACAAACTTAGATTTAATTTGGGTATTGAAGAATTGCCAGGATTAGAGCTGTCAAAACGGGCTTGGGCCCGCGGGCCGGCCCGCCCCGCCCCGCCAAAGTGGCGGGGCGGGCTCTGAAATTTTAGGCCCGCCTGGAGGCGGGCCTGGGCGGGTAAGCCCGCGGCGGGTGCGGGCTTTGGCGGGGCGGGGAGGGCTTACCCGCGGGTAGCCCGCCAGAATATTTAAAAAAAAAAATTATTTATTATATAATATTACAAATAAAATAATAGGTACTTAATAACATAAATAGATTAATATTAAAAAGTTTATTTAATTAGAGATATTTTCCTTCATTTTTTATATTTTTTCCAATTTTATATTATTTTTTTTCTATTTTTAATTAATTTTTTTTTACTTTTTCCTATTTTTAATAAATTTTTCTTATTTTATTTTTTTTAATAACTGGCGGGCTAAGCCCGCCAGGCCCGCTACCCGCCTGCAGGCGGGGCGGGCCTTCATTTCCTAGGCCCGCCATCAGGCGGGCTTAACCGCCCCCGCCCCGCCAGTGGCGGGCTTTTGGCGGGTACGGGCCGGCCCGCCCCGCCGGCCCGTTTTGACAGTACTAGCCAGGATATACGCATGGGCCCATTAGGCCCATCTCTTGCACTGCGTGCGTCATTCAACGTACGGCCCAACATCATTTTTGTTTGCTTGTGATCACCCCTCTTTAAAATCATAATAATAATTCGTATATTTGCACATTCGAATGCAAATCTATATAATATAAAATGTATGCTAATATAAAATAACTATGAATACAATTGAGAATACAACAAAAATTTTAGTGGATGATTTTGTTTTAATTTTTTTATTATTATTCTTCAATTTAAATTGACAGAACAAAATTAGTGATTTATACCGATCCTTGATGCTTAATAAAAGATAATTTATACCGGTCCTTGATGCTTAATAAATATATTTATTATATAATATTTATTAGTTAAAATAGAGGTATAAAATTGAGAATATACAATAAAAGAATATAGTGGATAATTTTGTTTAATTTTGTTATTATTATTATTTTAATTACTCTAACTTGACACAACAATTTGACGATTTATATTCGGGGCTTACAAAAAAGTATTCCCTCCGTCCCGCTAACTTTATCACATTTTTCCATTCCGGGCGTCCCACTAACTTTATCACATTTCCTTTTTGGGGAAAAAAATATCACAAACAATCGATATAATAATATTAAATATTCTTAGAAGACGTGTCAAAATATACACTTTTTTTAACTTTTCACTGTACTATATTATTATAATAATGCTATCTTAATATCCGTGCTGACCAAGAAATGTGATAAAAATCATGGGACGGAGGGAGTATGATAATAACAATAATAAAGTGTCCAAATTTAAAATTTTATTATTTTGCTGATATTTATGAAAATCAATATCTCCACGGCGACAGTAAAGTGCGCCAGGCGTCGAGAACTTTCACGAGCCAATTTATTAAACAAATATTCTTTCTACAATACACTTGTGATTGTTCCCCAGCAAGTAAATAGATCTCGATTCAAAGGGTCATCATAAGTAAGTAATTTAAATTAAACAATGGCTAAAGATATGATATGCTGGTGTGGCGTCATTCTCTAGAGTTATTACACGCGTCTTCTCTTGTGACAGATCACCATTTTGTTAATCAACATCAAGAGTTGGTAAGAGTAAAGCTAATGACAACATTTTAAAAAAAAAATCAACTTATTCAAACAAAGAAGCATAACAAACACTCAATATTTACAAGTATAAACTAAGATATTAGACTCCGTTCTTGTGATTTGCTTACTTCAATCTTAGTCAACCTATAATAACCAATTATTGATTTAGTAAATAGTACAATAATTACCCACCTCCGCCAGTCAGCTGCCCGCCTCCCACCGCAGTCGACTTCCCACCAGCTACCCGCCCCGCCTGCAGCGGTCGTTCCGTCGCACCTGCCGTTCCCTCCCGCCCGCCATGCCGCCCCCACCGTCTGCTGTCGCCGCCGGTCGCCGGTCGCCGCTCCCCGTAGCCGCTGAACTGCGGTCCACCGCCTACACTCGCAGCCGTCTCCGCCTCCGCCGACCTCCGCCTTTGCCTGGCCGCGACCACCCCAACGCCCAGCTCGTCAAGGGCAGCCGCCCGCCGCCCAGCCGTCGCCCGCCGGCTGCTGCCCATCCACCGCCCGTTGCCCGCCGGCCGCTGCCCGCCGCCCGCCCTCGCCACTGCCTCTGAGTTTTCCCGTTGTGGGACCTCGTTTCTCCCGACCCTCGGGTCGAGAGCCTTTTCTCCCTTCGTGGAGCTTTCAGTCCGATGAAAACAAAACCCAGAAGTCGAAGATTAAGTTAAAGTGAAGAGTATAGTAGATTTAGCTTAATCGCTTTTTCTGTTATAGGTTCTTTAGTTCTTGGTCGTTGATAATGGTGTTCTGTTTTCTGTCGGTTTTTTGTCACTTGTTGACCCTTTTCTCCCAATGCTGGGAGTGTTTGTTTCCCCTTGTGGGATTGTTTTGCTCCTTTGTGAGCCTTTGTTCTCCCGATAAATGATGTATCGGTGAGACCCCCTTGGGCTATTTAGCCTTGTATCTTTGGTTAGTAATGCAAGCTATCGTTTCGAAAAAAAAAAAAAAAAAAAAAATAGTACAATAATTAGAAACCTAAGTACCTAGCGAAGTCCCCTACCTATTTCAATTCAAGGAAGAAAACTAACTTGGCAATAATCTCTTGCACCGCTTAGCAATCAGTCTACGAACACCATAGCTCATTAAATCCACGTGGCAGTTGTATAGAACGCGGTGTATGAGAGAAGTGTGTGCCTCGTTCACATAGGATTCCCAAGCGCCCACCTTCTCAAGAAGCTACGGTACAGTACACAAACAACTCCTCCAATTATGCACACGTTTATTACCCCCACAAAACGCACTAACGAACACCCACTTTCACACGATAATCCCAATCCAGCGAGCTTATATAGGAATCTCCGAAGGATATTGCGTTATTCGAATCTTGAAGCAAAAAAGTAGGGAGATTTTGAAGGAAGTTTGCGAGTTGATTCTTATACAAACGTGGGAAATCGTTTGATTGCGAGCAGCTAGCAGCTATGCAAGGGAACGATATCGAAAGCAGGGGCGAGCAGAAGAGAAAAGACGCGCTTTCGTCGTCGGAGAGGGCATACGCAATCGAAGAATCGAGGGGAAGGAATTGGGTTTCATGGCTGATACCACTCTTCGTGTTGACTTGCATAGTTATGTTTGTGATTGAGATGTTTGTGAACAATTGCCCGAAGCACATAAGGAACAGGGCCGGCGATGATGACAAGTGCGTGGCGAGGTTTTTGGGTAGATTTTCGTTTCAGCCTTTGGGAGAGAATCCTCTGTTTGGCCCTTCTTCTGACACGTTAGTGCCTTTTAATCCCCCCTTTTTTTGTTTGCTGAGTGTGCTTTGTTCATGATTTGCTTGTTAAAAAAAAAAAACAGAGTTGATTGACGATTGGAATTTTGTGGGATGCCGTAATTCTCAAGCTGTTATACTTTCCTGTCTTGTCTACTTAGTTAAGAGACGTTCTCTCTGCTGCTCTTATATTGTCTTGTTCATACAGACTTGACCTGTTTGTTTCCTCTGCTCATGATAAACCTTGATTTTGGTGTTCATCGTATGTAAATTTGAGCCATGTTGTGCTAGCAGTATCCTTTGTCCTAACTGTTCGTGGCATCTTCTTCCTACAAAACTGATGAGAGTTCTGAGGGTTTAGTGTAACATATGAAATCTTTTTGCTCCTAACATCATCAGACTAGACAAGCTTGGAGCTCTCAATTGGAACAAGATCGTTCACGGGCATCAAGGGTGGAGGCTTATCTCTTGCATATGGTTACACGCCGGCCTCATACATCTCCTCGCAAACATGCTGAGCCTAATCTTCATCGGCGTTCGCCTCGAGCAGCACTTTGGCTTCTGTAATAAGAACAAACACTTTCTCATATCTTTCAACAAACACAACATCATTAAGATCCCATCTTCGTTCTTTCGCAGTGCGAATTGGCTTCATTTACCTACTCTCGGGATTCGGCGGGAGCGTTCTATCCTCTCTCTTCATCAGAAACAGCATCTCCGTAGGTGCTTCGGGCGCACTCTTTGGCCTGCTCGGCGCAATGCTGTCTGAACTGCTAACAAACTGGTCGATATACACCAACAAGGTTGTAAGAAGAACATATAATCTCTACTCTCAAGTCTCAATGGGGTTTTTCTGCAGATTTTTAGATGGGCTTTTTCGATTCTTCTTGTTTATTAGGTTGCAGCTCTGCTTACGCTTTTGGTCGTGATTTTGATCAACTTAGCCGTTGGGATATTACCCCACGTCGATAACTTTGCGCACATAGGTGGATTCTTGACTGGGTTTCTTCTAGGGTTTATATTGCTCGTTCGACCTCAGTTTGGCTGGATCGAACGGAATAATCTGCCAGCTGGCGTTCGTGCAAAGTCGAAGTATAAGCCTTATCAGTACGTTTTGTGGGTCGTTTCTCTAGTGTTGCTGATCGTTGGGTAAGAAATCTTTTTTTTTTTTTTTTCTTATTTGGTTTTCTGAGAATAGGTTGTTATTACGGAGACTTAGTAGTGATAATTTCCTCGAATGAATCGAAAAATGAAATCTCAGGTTGACGGTAGGAGTAGTGATGCTTTTCCGAGGGGTGAATGGATATGAACGGTGTCATTGGTGCAGATACTTGAGCTGTGTTCCGACGTCTAAGTGGAGGTGTAATGAATCTTGATTCATTAATTTACGCGAAGGTTGCTTGTGTTTTGAATTAAGTTTTGTGTGTGTCTTGTCTTTCGTTTTTATAGTTATTTTTACGTGTATATACAATGTTGACGTTTTTTTAAACCTATTTTGTGGTCTAGTTCGTTTTATCTGATATTCCTCGGCGATTATTCAGTCACATGTCAATTTAGGTTGATATATATTCCCGTTCTCTTACTAAAATTGTGGAGTTTTGGCATAATGGTTTTGGATTGTCAGTTTTTCGATATCCTCAGAAAAAGCTATATTATTTTTGGGTCCTACTATTTACACGGTCTTCACGTCCTTCTTTACATCATTTTTACGCTTCTTGGTGTAAAACACGTTTAAATTTGTGACATTTATTTACCTAACGACATGAACTCAACAGTTAATTTATTTTATATAATCACATGAATTAAACTAATTTATTTTAAATAATCACATGAATTAAACAATAATTATGTTATTAGTTTATTTTCGTTAAAGTTCAATAACTTTTAGTTGTTATTTAACAATATTTAAGGGCACATCAATTGACTTTTTTTCATCTTTTGGTGAAAATCATTTTTTACTCGAGCTTACGCATACGATACGAGAATCAATATATCAATCCAGAAGCAAAAATGGCTGAAGAGCAGTTCAACCAATTGGTAAACTACGTCTTTATGATCTAGCAATAGCATTGCATAACTAATGAGATAAAAGTCACTGAAAATCATGATATATGCTTTCACATCGTTTGTGCATAACTAGGTATTTGAATTGATGTAGTTTGAATTCTGAAATGGCTTACTTTAATTTAACGCTGAGAATTTAAACTTTAAAACCTTGTAAGTACTTAATGTTTAAATAATTACTTTTATAATTGGTAAGTATTTAATATTTTATTTTATATATTAATTGTGGGTGCAAATAGAATTACCCATTGGTTTATCACTATTATTCTTATCCCAGTTGCAATTTCAAATATGTACAAAAAATTTCCATTTTCTCCTTTCTATTGTTATAAATGCTTTTCTTATGTTAATTGGAACGAAGTCTTTACAATTGTTTGGTTCATGAATTTTAAATATTTTAAGTGTTGGTTTATTTGATCTGTTTGGTACTTGGGTTTATATAAAATAACAATTCTAAATATATGTATACGAGATTAGATAAACGAGCTCTTAGTTTGGTTATTACAAACTCACTAACCAACCACATACCTCCTTTGTTTTCTTGTTTTCCGATCCTGGAAAAGATCCCATCCATTGGTACCAAGTGAAGATTTGCTACAACAGTTGGCTTTCATCTCAGTTCACTCTTCCCGTTTGTCATTGTGGCTTGGCTTTTCATTGATAGCCTTAAAACAGTTGGCTTTCCCCAAGATAGCCTCTATCTTTAATTTCCACAGTAATAAATTTCTCATGTTGCACATTTCAAATCAAATTTCGCCGCCATTGGTCAGTCATGAAGGATAACTCCGAAAGGGTTGTAGCAAATAATTAACTCGTACCGATCTTTTCATCAGCGTAGTAATATATCTATTATTTTCTGATGTGGAAGGTCCACGTTAATGGCACCAAGCATGCGATAAATTGATTTATAAAACTTATAATACCAACTGTTGGAATGGGCAGCAGACCCGTTGTAGAGTTAGATAGCAGGTGAAATTTGAACAATTCTAAATAAATATGGACTCCGAAATTTTTACTGTGAAAACCCTCAATCAAATTGTGGTAAAAAACCACCGGTAAGGAACACTAATTTCGCTATAGAGAAAAAATAATAGGATTTATGATCACAATCTATAAAGGAGAATAGCATCAATATCTCGACTAAAATACCTCAACAAACTCTCTATTTCCTCTTATCTATTTCTTTCCGACGAGTTTGCAACATCTAATGCCCTTTCATAGCGAATAGACATTACTAACGTTAATAAAATATTATTTCAATTACCCTCGCGCACAACGAGGCAATTAAATTATTCTGACAGAAATTTTATTCAGTAATACTTGTGTTGTCGAGATCATGTCTTTCGCCGTTACTTAATAAGTTCTTAATCCGTTAATGTCAAGATGACTGATCATATTACGTACAATGAAACCCTCCTCAAGTATGCATGGTGCATTACCATGTTCGAAACATATGAAAATGAATGATGATAAACGTGCACCAATAAATTCAATCTATTTTTTAATAACCTTTGATCTATCATCAATTCAAAATCATCTTAACTGTTCAGTTTTTTTATTTTGTTTTTAAATTTCCTTGCTGCTGTCAATAAGCCTTCACCGACAACGTTCACTACTTTGGTAATAACAATCACTCGAGACAATAAATATTACCGACACATATCAATCATGCTCACAAAGCGTACGGCGCGACCTATGACCTTAAATTTATCATCCGCTACTGATTTAATTTCAAGATTTATCATCTATTGAATGTATGCATGAAATTACTCTTCATATGCATGGTTTTCTTTGTAGTCGTCAAGTATAATATCTCTATTAATTCGTCTTATTAAGCTGTCAATCACATTTAATATATAAACAGTTGCTTTGCTACATTGTCAATGCCGTCCCCATCTTAATGCATTCGACATACCATAAGTTGTTGTCGTCTTCTTGATGTGCTTTATCGATAAGACATAATCTTTGCATCTCCATAATCGATTTCTTCGAAGTACATATCACACGAATAGCCTATATATATGATAATTAATACATCTAAAACGTCACATTATATACTTCAATCAATAGAAAACCCTAGCTAACTAACAAATGTTGTTTTTCATTCTTGTCCTAATCGCTTCACTCTTGTTTCTTCTCATCAAAAGTCATCTCCATGAAAGAAACCTTCCACCAGGCCCAAACACGTGGCAAATATTGAAAAATCTCTCCGATTTAAGTCGAAATCCACACATTACATTCGAAGCCCTATCGAAATTCTATGGCCCCATAATGTCCTTAAAGCTCGGCCGCCAGCTCGTGGTGGTGGTTTCGTCTTCTTCGTTGGCCAAAAAAGTTCTTCGAACCCACAACAATGTGTTCTCGGGAAGATACGTGCCCTCGGTTTATTACAAAGTCCCTAACGGCCTTCAGTCATCCCTAGCAATGTCCGAAGAATGCGACGAAACGTGGAAGTTCTTACGCGGGCTCGGACAAAATGCAGTTTTTTCTTTGAAATCCATCGAGTCGAACGCCTTCATTAGGAAGGCCAAGGTATTTGATTGGGAAAAAATTGAATTTGGGTTATATTTTATTTCCATTTATAATTACAGTTGATCAATTTATGTTGTTTCAAAAAAACTCCATTCTATTTTTTTCGATCATGTTTTTGTACAATAAAATGCATTGATTGATTCACAACATTTCGAAAGGTAAATGAAATGGTGCGCTATCTATACGCAAAACAAGGCGAAGTCGTTGATCTCGAGGACGTAATTGGAATGACCATATACAACATCTTGAGCAACGTATTGGCTTCGAGGGACATCTTCGACCTACGAGGTGGTAAGATGGATGGAAAGGTGAGGGCTCTGGTCGGAGAGATCATCGAAATGGCTTCTTCCCCGGGAATCGCCGATTTCTTTCCGATCCTCAAGAGCGTCGATTTCTTGAGTAGTCGAAAAGGTGATGTTAATGACCTTTTCACTTAAAAGCTTAACCATTTTGGGGACAAACACTCCATCATTTCTATATTCAAGGCGCATTTTGATCATTTCATTCTGGTCTATTGTACACGGCCCAAATTTCAATGGTCAAATTTTTAGGGCTTTCACACATTTAATGAAAATATATTATTATGGTCAACTTTTTAGGCTCTGCTATCACATATACCTAATAAAAATATATTTTTAGGAACGCAAATATTTAGGGTCTAATATATCAATGTTATCACATCGTGAGAGCCTCACTTTATCACAAGAACGGGGTCACAAAAATTAAAAAAAAAAGCCATGTCTATATAATCTATAATTAATTCCCAACAGGCATTGAGATCTACGGCAAGGTAATGCTAATTTGGAGCGAAACGGTAAGGCAAAGATGGGCCAAAAAGGCAATAACTAAACCACGCGACGATCTAATCGACGCATTGCTAGAGAGCGGTAAATTTCGCGACGATCAAATATGCTTAGTGGTCATGGAGATCTTGATGGCCGGCGCAGATACAAGCACCATTACAACGGTTTGGCTCATGGTGGAGCTAATGAGACATCCCGAGATACTGAGTCGTGTAAGAGAGGAAATCTCAAGTGCTTTCGAAGGCGACGTAATGATCGACGAGAGAATTCTTACAGAATCCAACTACTTACAAGCTTGTATAAAAGAAACCCTAAGGCTTCACATCCCGGGACCATTCTTACTTCCTCATCGGGCGACAGAGAAGTGCGAAATTAATGGATTCGTCATTCCTAAAGATAGTATGGTTTTGATCAATGCGTGGGCAATTGGGAGGGATCCGATTTCATGGGAAGATGGTTCAATTTTTAGGCCCGAGAGGTTTCTTAACCCAAAAAATAGATTGTAAGGGCGGGCACTTTGAGTTTTTACCGTTTAGTTCGGGCAAGAGAATGTGCCCGGGCATGAACGTGGCTTTCAAGAACATGCAGCTCGTTGTGGCGTGTTTGGTTCGATGGTTCGATTGGAGGCTCGAGGATAACTCGATCGACGTGGCTCGGGTCGACGTGGAGGAGAGGTTCAGGACGGTGCTTAAGAAGGCCAAGCCCTTGCGTTTGGTTCCTATTAGACGTGTTGTGTTTGATTGATTAGCTTTTGTTTTCTTTCTCTATTTCTCTCTATTTTTTGTTATGCCACATGAATAAATGCTGTAGGTTTCAAATGTAAGTGTTGAAGATTACGATCAAATCTCAAACCATGTAAAATCAAGGCATCAGGAGAAGGATAAGATATTATGGGATATTCAGTCATTAATGTCCCAACGGCTAATTCCAATGGCTAGTTTTTTAATATGTAGCCTATAAATAGGCATCTCTTGCAAAAGAAAATCAATTTACTAGAAGTACAATATAATATTATTCCGCAAAATTCAACATGGTATCAGAGCAGGAAAAGGAAACCCTGACAAAATCAAAGAAGAAAAAGGAAAAAAAAAACAACAGCCACCACCAGAAGCCATCGAGACTCCCAATCAAAATCACAAACAACTTACCTCTTAACACACACCAAGCTTTTCGCTCGCAATGTAAAATCACCGTGCCGAACGTCAAGTCCACGCAGACAGACACGAAGCTCGCCGCTCAAAAAATCCTTTCAAGGATGTCACCTCAAGTGTGAACAAGACCATCACGTCAATAAATAAAGGGAAGTAGATCAACCTATATTTCTTTAATTGTATTATGTAAAAAAGGGGAGAAAACCTAAACTCATTCGATATTGTCTGACACAGGTCGGTCGAGAAACAGGTGCTCTCGGATGTATGACACTGTGAATCGCCTAAAAAAAGGCAAGTGCATGATACATCGGAGTCACCCAAGTGCACTCTACGGAGGAGCCACACAACCGCACTCTACGGAGGAGCCACCCAAAAATAATGATGGTAAAACCCTCGAACTAGCCACGATATAGAGAGCCATGGCCACTGTATAAAAAGATAAACCACATGTATTGTGGTTACCACGTTGGAGCAAGACGAGTCCCGACGAGAGTCTCAAGCTCCACAAAAAAATAAAGGATCGATGCAGAAGTCACGATGACCATCATATCTTTCCAAGTTTGACTTATCAAAATATTTCAAAGTCCAACTTGAGGGGAGTGTTGAAGATTCCGATCAAAACTCAAACCATGCAAAATCATGGAAAAATCAGGAGAAGATATTATGGGATATTTAATCATTAATGTCCCAACGGCTATATTCCAACGGCTAGTTTTTTAATATGTAGCCTATACATAGGCATCTCTTGCACAAGAAAATCAATTTAACAGAAGTACAATATGATATTATTCCGCAAATTCAACAGTAAGAGGTAGATTTAGATACCATCAATAAAATGATATATGTAAGACGGATAAAGATGATGTGGTCGATTTTTTAATCGGTTAAGCTTCAATATTATAGCTTCAGATTGTTGTGGCGTTCTCCCAATTAAAGTCATAAATCTTCAACTATAACACAATTCTTTTATTCTAGATATGTTCTTCTCAAAAACTAAAACTATTATAACGCGACATACTTTGAATTGCCCTAGCAAGTTGCTCATACCCTAAGAATGTTTTTATCGATAGATTGAAAATCAAAGGGTATCGTTTATCAAGTGTATGTATTTGCATTTTAGCGGTTGACACAATCTTATCACAAAATCGACTCCAACAATTTGATTGAACCATGCAAAACTAAAAAACTCTTATGTTAGCCAAAACTAAAATATCTTACGGTAGCCAAATCCATGCATGATGTATGTAACGCATAAAAATATAATAACATGCAGAATATATAATCCATATACGTAGACCATGCATATCGTATGCTGGCATTCAAATGGGTTACAGCATGCGGTGCTTGAATTATTTTGGTAAGACGAGAGAAGTATGAATTGCTCGGCTATTTAGAGACATAGTGTAATAAACATAATCATTTCGACTTCATGATGGTGAGTGAGCGCAGCAACGTCGAAGAACGAACGCCACACAACAGATTTATCGAAAACGTGTTTGTTGATCGCAAAACGCTTTCCTTAAGGAATTTCGCCCCCACTATATTGCTTGCTGGTTTAACGGCGATTCCTCCAGGATAATCAACAATAATATGAGAGTTTTGTAAGCAAAAACAAAAGCTCCCCACAAGAACTCAAGAGAATTACTAAATATTAAGATAACTTGTGATGAAACTTAGATAATGACAATAGCCAATGTTTAGGCTATTTATAGGCCACGAAAAGCCTCTTCTAAGGGTTAGGAACCATTCCCAAGAGTTTCATAAACATACCTCTTGGTTAGCAACGGATACCATCTTTTGGATGAAACGTTGCATCGTTTCGTTTTTCAACGGATATCATCCTTTGGATGAATCGTTGCTTCCTTTCGTGTTTAACTGATTGTTTGTCATCATATCACTAACTATTATCCAACACTTCACACCTAAGCCGACAAGATTCCAAGATCAAGATCTCTTATAAGGACCACCAACGTATAATTATTTTCAAACCCTCAAAATAAATGACACTACTTGCTATTAATGGAAGGGACCATTCGATCACTAACGGTTTGTGGTTCTATCATTAATTATTTCACAGCATATTATAAGGTCAAGGGATAAATAGTCGGCGGTAATGTGGACGCACACATCAATGTTCTTTCCAATCTAATTAAATATCCTTTCAAGTCGGTTTAAGTCACGGGTCTTCGTGTACACATGATATCAATTAATACATCACACCCCACTACTAAATTCCACTATATATACACATTAATATACGCAAGAGCATTGCATCAATCTATCATATACCGCGAAAAACCTATATCATAAAATACACAAAAATGAAAATGAAGTTCACATTATCGTCCTATTTCAGTTCTACCTTGATAATATTGCTGATCTCCTTCCACTATTCATCAGCTTCTTCAAGAAATGGTGCCATTAATGTCATCGGCGATCGAAAAACAGATTCAAACTCGAGCCCTAGCGATGAAGCTGAAGCACCTACTAGCAGTGGAGCGAGTGGCTCGGGCCACGGGCCGGGCTGGGACTATAGATGGGCCTGGGGTTCGAGCCCAACGTCGGGATGGGGCTACGGGGTCGGGCTCGGGGAAGTCCCCTAATGGGTTTGGTAAGGGATGGGGTTTCGGGTCCGGGTCCGGGTCAGGGTCAGGGTCGGGGCATGGGTCGGGGTATGGGTTCAGCAGTGGTGGAAGCGATAATAACGACAAGGAAAAGGGCAAGGATGGAAATTCAGATGCTTTGGCTCCGTCTACACCGGACACTAATAATTAAGAACTTTGCGTGTCTAAGTTACTAAAATTAGGGGTGAGCAAAAATATCCGGAAATCGGATTCCGATCCGGTATCCGATTTTCAAAACCCGAAAAAACGGATATCCGATTTTAAAAACCGGATCGGATATCCGATCCGATTTATTTTAAACTAAACCGGATCGGATACGGATAGTGGTTTGTCTAAAATTCGGATATCCGGTATCCGATTTTATATTTTAAAAAAAATAAAAAAATAAAAATAGTCCAAAAAGAAAAATGAAGGTCCAAAAAGGAAAAAAAATCATCAAGTAGAATATTTTAAATTTATATTATTTATTTTATTGCAAAAAACTTTGTTAGAGAATTGAGATAAAAAAAAAAACATAAAAACATCGAGACGCGAGTTAAAAAATTAATGTGAATTTGTGGTATTGTGTTTATTATTTATTATGTAATTTTGAATCATAAATTCACATATTGTCTCAATTAATATGTCTAGAAATTCTTATATTAAAAAATATATTTTTTTTATTGTGATAAGAAATAAAAATATGATTTTCAAAAGAAAATAATAAAAAATATAAGAAAAATAAATTTAAAAACCGGATGCGGATATCCGGTGTAAATATCCGGATAAACCGGATATCCGATTTCCGGATATCCGATTAAAACCGGAGCGGATACGGATACCATTTTTCGATATCCGAAAATCCGGATATCCGAATTTCGGATATCCGAAAAACCGGATATCCGGTTTTGCTCACCCCTAACTAAAATGATCGTGAGAGCTAGTAAAGTGAGCTATAATATATGCATGTAATAAAATATGAAAGTGACGAAGCTTAATACTCAAATATCATGCAATAGTGTGGTTTGTGTATGGTGAGACTTCTACCGGTGTGTAGTATAATAGTTTGTGTGAAATATAGAAATATATATTTATACGGCTTAAATATTTTTGTGGCATCATACGAATAACAAGTTTAGGGGGTTAACGTTATAGGGACGACGAATTTAAGGGTTAACATTATAGGGACAAAGAATTTCTTTAGGGATTTATACTAGGGTGGTAAACAGGTCGGATTGGGTCACATTCGAGTTCAACCCTAACCTGACCTGTTTAGTTAAACATGTTGAAATATCAAACCCAAACCCGACCTGTTTTAACCCAAATCTAACACTTAACCCGCCAATCCGTTTATAATTAAAAACAGAAAAACAAAAAGAAAATAAATTTATAATAATAGTTATAAATTCAAATTAAACAAAATAATTGAGAAAAAAACGGTTTTTTTTTCTAAAAATCAACATAGTGAAGAACCAATTAAGGTTCCAAGTAACAAAAGTATCACAAAACATAAATAAATATGGTTTATGTTAGAATTTTTCCTTGTATGTAAGGATATTTTAATAATCTATATTATCATTAAATGGGTTAATACACGGATTGATTTCGGGTTGAAAATTCCAACCCTAACCTGACCCACTCAATATTTGGGATGGTTCAGATTACTCATTTACTTAAACAAGTCGAAAATGATAACCTGCTATTTTCGGTACGATTCGTGTCGGTAGGGATGGCAATATTTTCATACCCTACCCATACCCGCCTATTCTACCCGCTAATAACTGGTATGGGTATACCCAATTAAATATAATTGGGCAGGGATCATGTCCAAACCCAATAAAATTAATTATGGTTTTAAATTGGTATTACTTATTTACCCTTTTACTAACGTTAAGCCCAATTATTAGAAATGAAGCCTAGTATTTGAGCCCTAAATAGACCATTTAACCCTAAATAAGATGCCCAAATCTGAAACGAGAGAAACCGAATTTGACGGGCTTCCAATTTCTTTGACACGAGGAATATAAAAGGTAACTTATTTATTTATTTAGGAATGTATATCTGTATAAAAATTAAGATGGAAACAAAATAAAGAATAAATAATTGAAATGATTATGGAGAGTGTGCTACGTGAAGGAAGGAAATTATGGCTATTTCCTAATCTGAAAATTTGCCTTAAATATGAATATTTATTCATTTATTCAATTTGAGTTTTCTAATATATATATTTTTTCGAACATAAAAGTTCCATTTTAATCAAACGGAAATATGACATTTTAGTTATAAGAATAATATCGATTTAACTTATTAGTATTTTAGCAAGAAAATTTTGGGTTTTAATGCTGTTGTCTAAAACAATGTTTTGGGATATTTCATAGTGAATTTATGGCATTTATATAAGTTATGACTCATTCCACAATAATTTAACCTTTCCAAATCCTCAAGTAAATAAATTTCCACAATATAATCGAAATACATTAATTTGTGAAAATAATTTACCAAAGAATGTAATGGGCAACCTTACTCGGACAGAGGTTCAGACAACCTTCGACTGAGCGCCACGATCTGCCGCGTTTAGTTACTGTTAGATCTCAACTCGTGGCAAACGTGGCTCCTGCATTTATTATTTTAAATTAGTTTTTACACATGAATCAATATCGTCGTATTTGGAAGTTTAAATTGAAACATACTTATTGTTCGCAGATCCATGAAGTTAGTGACAGAATTTCCCTATTTTCCGAACGAAAAAAGAAGAATTCATCAACAGTCTTTCTTTTAACTGTGTTTTTCCCTATTCAAACGGAAAAAGAGTTGTGTCGATTGTACGTTTGGACATATAAATCACTTTTGTCTAAATTCAAACATTTTAATTTGTAAAAGTATTTTACGAAAGTTATAGGTCACTAATTTATTTTGTAGTATTAAAGCGCCAAAAAAGTTCCTAAAACGTGAGCTTCGTAGCTCTCGTCTCTCCATCTCAAGAGAAATTTAATGCCATGTAAGACCCGTTTACCCGTTTAATCTAATGGGTTTGGGTCTATACCTAATTATTGAGACCCATTAAATATTGGGTATGCTCATACCCATTTATTTAATTGGATATGGATATGGGTCTAGATAGGTATACCCATACCCTACCTAGGGGTGAGCAAAAATATCCGGAAACCGGATTCCGATCCGGTATCCGGTTTTCAAAACCCGAAAAAACGGATATCCGGTTTTAAAAACCGGATCGGATATCCGATCCGATTTATTTTAAACTAAACCGGATCGGATACGGATAGTGATTTGTCTAAAATCCGGATATCCGGTATCCGGTTTTATATTTAAAAAAAATAAAAAAATAAAAAATAGTCCAAAAAGAAAAATGAAGGTCCAAAAAAGGAAAAAAATCATCAAGTAGAATATTTAAATTTATATTATTTTTATTATTGCAAAAAACTTTGTTAGAGAATTGAGATAAAAAAAAAACATAAAAACATCGAGACGCGAGTTAAAAAATTAATGTGAATTTGTGGTATTGTGTTTATTATTTATTATGTAATTTTGAATCATAAATTCACATATTGTCTCAATTAATATGTCTAGAAATTCTTATATTAAAAAATATATTTTTTTATGTGATAAGAAATAAAAAAAATATGATTTTCAAAAAAAAATAATAAAAAATATAAGAAAAATAAATTTAAAAACCGGATGCGGATATCCGGTGTAAATATCCGAATAAACCGGATATCCGATTTCCGGATATCCGATTAAAACCGGAGCGGATACGGATACCATTTTTCGATATCCGAAAATCCGGATATCCGAATTTCGGATATCCGAAAAACCGGATATCCGGTTTTGCTCACCCCTAACTAAAATGATCGTGAGAGCTAGTAAAGTGAGCTATAATATATGCATGTAATAAAATATGAAAGTGACGAAGCTTAATACTCAAATATCATGCAATAGTGTGGTTTGTGTATGGTGAGACTTCTACCGGTGTGTAGTATAATAGTTTGTGTGAAATATAGAAATATATATTTATACGGCTTAAATATTTTTGTGGCATCATACGAATAACAAGTTTAGGGGGTTAACGTTATAGGGACGACGAATTTAAGGGTTAACATTATAGGGACAAAGAATTTCTTTAGGGATTTATACTAGGGTGGTAAACAGGTCGGATTGGGTCATCAACCCTAACCTGACCTGTTTAGTTAAACATGTTGAAATATCAAACCCAAACCCGACCTGTTTTAACCCAAATCTAACACTTAACCCGCCAATCCGTTTATAATTAAAAACAGAAAAACAAAAAGAAAATAAATTTATAATAATAGTTATAAATTCAAATTAAACAAAATAATTGAGAAAAAAACGGTTTTTTTTTCTAAAAATCAACATAGTGAAGAAACCAATTAAGGTTCCAAGTAACAAAAGTATCACAAAACATAAATAAATATGGTTTATGTTAGAATTTTTCCTTGTATGTAAGGATATTTTAATAATCTATATTATCATTAAATGGGTTAATACACGGATTGATTTCGGGTTGAAAATTCCAACCCTAACCTGACCCACTCAATATTTGGGATGGTTCAGATTACTCATTTACTTAAACAAGTCGAAAATGATAACCTGCTATTTTCGGTACGATTCGTGTCGGTAGGGATGGCAATATTTTCGTACCCTACCCATACCCGCACTATTCTACCCGCTAATAACTGGTATGGGTATACCCAATTAAATATAATTGGGCAGGGATCATGTCCAAACCCAATAAAATTAATTATGGGTTTTAAATTGGTATTACTTATTTACCCTTTTACTAACGTTAAGCCCAATTATTAGAAATGAAGCCTAGTATTTGAGCCCTAAATAGACCATTTAACCCTAAATAAGATGCCCAAATCTGAAACGAGAGAAACCGAATTTGACGGGCTTCCAATTTCTTTGACACGAGGAATATAAAAGGTAACTTATTTATTTATTTAGGAATGTATATCTGTATAAAAATTAAGATGGAAACAAAATAAAGAATAAATAATTGAAATGATTATGGAGAGTGTGCTACGTGAAGGAAGGAAATTATGGCTATTTCCTAATCTGAAAATTTGCCTTAAATATGAATATTTATTCATTTATTCAATTTGAGTTTTCTAATATATATATTTTTTCGAACATAAAAGTTCCATTTTAATCAAACGGAAATATGACATTTTAGTTATAAGAATAATATCGATTTAACTTATTAGTATTTTAGCAAGAAAATTTTGGGTTTTAATGCTGTTGTCTAAAACAATGTTTTGGGATATTTCATAGTGAATTTATGGCATTTATATAAGTTATGACTCATTCCACAATAATTTAACCTTTCCAAATCCTCAAGTAAATAAATTTCCACAATATAATCGAAATACATTAATTTGTGAAAATAATTTACCAAAGAATGTAATGGGCAACAGAGGTTCAGACAACCTTCGACTGAGCGCCACGATCTGCCGCGTTTAGTTACTGTTAGATCTCAACTCGTGGCAAACGTGGCTCCTGCATTTATTATTTTAAATTAGTTTTTACACATGAATCAATATCGTCGTATTTGGAAGTTTAAATTGAAACATACTTATTGTTCGCAGATCCATGAAGTTAGTGACAGAATTTCCCTATTTTCCGAACGAAAAAAGAAGAATTCATCAACAGTCTTTCTTTTAACTGTGTTTTTCCCTATTCAAACGGAAAAAGAGTTGTGTTGATTGTACGTTTGGACATATAAATCACTTTTGTCTAAATTCAAACATTTTAATTTGTAAAAGTATTTTACGAAAGTTATAGGTCACTAATTTATTTTGTAGTATTAAAGCGCCAAAAAAGTTCCTAAAACGTGAGCTTCGTAGCTCTCGTCTCTCCATCTCAAGAGAAATTTAATGCCATGTAAGACCCGTTTACCCGTTTAATCTAATGGGTTTGGGTCTATACCTAATTATTGAGACCCATTAAATATTGGGTATGCTCATACCCATTTATTTAATTGGATATGGATATGGGTCTAGATAGGTATACCCATACCCTACCTAGGGGTGAGCAAAAATATCCGGAAACCGGATTCCGATCCGGTATCCGGTTTTCAAAACCCGAAAAAACGGATATCCAGTTTTAAAAACCGGATCGGATATCCGATCCGATTTATTTTAAACTAAACCGGATCGGATACGGATAGTGATTTGTCTAAAATCCGGATATCCGGTATCCGGTTTTATATTTAAAAAAAATAAAAAAAATAAAAAATAGTCCAAAAAGAAAAATGAAGGTCCAAAAAAGGAAAAAATCATCAAGTAGAATATTTAAATTTATATTATTTTTATTATTGCAAAAAACTTTGTTAGAGAATTGAGATAAAAAAACATAAAAACATCGAGACGCGAGTTAAAAAATTAATGTGAATTTGTGGTATTGTGTTTATTATTTATTATGTAATTTTGAATCATAAATTCACATATTGTCTCAATTAATATGTCTAGAAATTCTTATATTAAAAAATATATTTTTTTTATGTGATAAGAAATAAAAAAAATATGATTTTCAAAAAAAATAATAAAAAATATAAGAAAAATAAATTTAAAAACCGGATGCGGATATCCGGTGTAAATATCCGAATAAACCGGATATCCGATTTCCGGATATCCGATTAAAACCGGAGCGGATACGGATACCATTTTTCGATATCCGAAAATTCGGATATCCGAATTTCGGATATCCGAAAAACCGGATATCCGGTTTTGCTCACCCCTAACCCTACCCATTGCCATCTCTACGTGTCGGGCCGGCGGGTAAGGATGGTTTTTAGCAAATTTAGGGAGTGCATTGACCTGGTTATACTGTAGTCGATGCTATTATAGAAAAAGAAAGTGTGGTTTAGGTGAATTCTCATGTGACTGTGACAAAAGAGGATCGCATTGATAATTTATATTCGATCTGAAAAATTTTAAAATGATGACATTAGGGAGATATGGACATATATCACCAACCAATAGGTATATAATGCGATGATCCAACTGGAGAATTATCATGTCGAGGAATTCGCGTACGCAATTGTACAACGACGTGTTTCATCGCTAGCAAATGTTAGTAAATAGGTCCAAGACAATATATGCAAGTGCCAGAAAAAATGATTTGTCTGAAAACAGAAATATCCAACGAAACATAATTTCCAGCTCAAATAAGGTTCATTACATGGAAAGATCATCACAACTAAAACCATGGCATGCCCAGCAACGACAAACAACCAACAAACTATACCTCAGAAAAGACAATATCACCATTGCAATATTTCTCATATGGGTTTGATTTTGAAATGCAACGAGATCAAAGAGAAGACTAAGCATTTCAGGTCCTGCAATTAAAGAAATCAACAAAGGAATGCCTTTAACATGATATATAGAAGAAGAACGAATGGAAGAACGGTTCCAGTTTTACCCAGAGAAAAAACAGACCAAGAACATTTACTACGTCCTCCATCACGAATGGACTCAATGGAAGAAGAATGTTTTTATAAGCTAAAGTGTTACCCATGCAACAATTGTCGAAGCTTAGCTTATCATATCGACTAAATAACCTCAAGGTTCCAATATTAACTTTGACGAGACAAGCGCTTCACCTATTTTTAACATCTTCATGTCAATTAGTGAATCAATACCACCAAGATTCTCCTCATTGCATCTTTTCCTCAGATGCAAATTCACAAACGCACGCAAAGTGGTACATATACACAAATGGATTTGCAACACTCTCCTCCACCTAGAGACTACCTCAGAAAGCAACAACACAAAATCCAAGCACATTCCCAAAGAAGCGACAAAGATAAAAATACGAACCTGGACAAGGTAATAGAAGATACGCAAACCCTCTGGATCTTTACTCGTCTGAACATCCATAAGAGACCCAATTTTCGACGTTGTGAAGGAAATGTGCTCATTGCCCATGACGATCTCCAGCTCCTGCCTTCCCACACGGTCAGGCTCAGGCCAGTTATTGTCGTCTTCTTTCATTATCTTCCCGGAAAAAGAACAGCAATTTTAAAACCCTCCAAATCAAAACAGTAACATAACGAAAAGAAATTACAATCGAACTACAGAGGAAAAAGAAGAAAAAACTACCTCAGACTCCGCGACGATGCGTCGGCACTCTTTCACCGCAGCTGGCGTCAGAAACACCTCTTTGCGAATCATCGTGTCGTTCTTGTAGTTCGAATTGTTGGCGTACCGAAGCTTTCCGTCGGGGCGAAATTCGAATTCGAGGAATTCGTGTCCGAATTTTCCCTTGTGTCCGACGTAGTAGCGCAGGTAAAACTCGCCGTCGTCAGCCTTGTCCCCCATTTTCTAAGAGTTGTGATTTTGATTTTGATTCTTCCATTAGGTTTTAAAAGAAGGCCATCTTTGTTCACGGAATGGGCTTTGTTGGGCTCTTTGAAAGCCCAGCCCATAATTCATGGATATAGCAGGAATTGGAATCATGGTTTTGAAGACCGGACCGGACCGGCCGATTTTGGCCGGTTCCGACCGGACCGGTAAAAAATCCGATCCGATCCCGGTCCGGTCTTCTTTAATTTAAAAAAAAAAGAAAAAAACATAATATTAATTAATTTTCGCAAAACAGAAAAATATTACAGAAAAGTTGGGTTGCTATAGTGGTGATGCTCTCAATTGTTTAATAGCTGGGCCTAGGTTCGAGTTCTGTTTGCCACAAAATTTTTAAATTTATAATTAATTATCAGCTCAATATTTTCCTTTTATTTAATTTTGACCCCCGAACTAGCCCAATATTTTCCTTCCATTTAATTTTGATCCCCAAATTGATAGGTTTAATATTTCACATCCCATGTACAATTAATTTTTAATCCCCAATACAATTTACTTTTATTAATTTCTCCCCTTAATTTTATAAAACTAGTTTAATATTGATTTATTCATAAAATATATATTTTATAATGTAAAGATACCGGTTTAACTCAGGTTTGAATCCGGTTCTATACCGGTTACACCGCTAAACCTTAAACCACTAAAATTTCCGGTCCCGTTCGAAATCTCGGTTTCAGAACCTTGATTGGAATAGATTAGTTATTATGGTCTATTCTACACTTTTCAAAAATGTTCTCCGAAATGTTGATGTTGCGAAATGAACAACATAACGATATTAGATATTAGAAATGATAGTGAGGATAAAAGGGACACCGGAATTTTCATGGAAATTCAATCTTGCATCGGGGAAAAAAATTGCAGAGTGGTAGAAATATTATTAATGGGATAAAATAGGGGTTACAGTATTTCAATCTGTAAAGAGTAAACAGTCATAATCTCTCTTTATAATCGCTCGGTAAATCCTCTATTTTTCCTACCCTTTAGTTTTCTTATTTTTTTCCTTTTCTTTTGTTTTATAGGCAAAAGATATGTCTATTATTGTTATAATATTCATTATATTATTATTATTATTATTATTATTATTACTATTATTATTATTATTATTATTATTATTATTATTATTATTATTATAATATGAAATCGCGTGAAGCTTCACGGTTTTCATTAAGCAAGTTGAGGCAAATTTCGCCTTATCTGGCGATCGTTGGTGTATTAACATAGGTAAGACAACAGTGATGAGATATTGTATACAAAGGTATATAGTAACTACATCCAACGTATAAGGTCTAATTATCGTTGTATCCTTTGTTTTTTAATTAACTCTAACTTAGAGCATCTCAAAACCATGACGTAAAAATACAACCAATTTTACAGAATAATACAGTTGCTAAACTGCTTTTACTCCAAACTATCAACTCTATTGTTTATAGAAAAAATCAAATTCATATTTATTACTATCATAATTGACTTATTAAACTTTACATTATAATGATTAGAATGTCAATATATTATAAGTATTATTATTAAAAAATTAAAGAAATTATAAAATCTGCATATTTTTTATTATAACTTTATTAAATAGAAAGAAAAATATCAAATAAACGAAAATTAATATTATTTTTACTTCTATTATTATAAAAATATCAAATATTTAAAATATTATTAAAATATTTTTTATTAGTTAAAACAAAAATAAATAGAAACTGCAACTCTATTTTTGTGTCGAAAATTGTGTGCACTATAGATATGGAGTATTTTCTACTCATTAACGCAATATTTATGTTAAATATAGAGTCCCATTGGAGTAAAAAACGTACTCTATTTTTATGTTTTACACAAAAATGAAGTACTAATTGGAGATGCTCTTACATATTAACTTTTTTATTTTTACATAAAAATACTAGTCAATTAAAATTGAGGAGATAATTTTACCTAAACTACAGATAATGGTTAACTCCTTGTAAATTGGTAATAAAAAAAGCATCATTTTGTAATATATTTTACGCCAGTGGCAGAATCTATTATCAAAGAGCTCATGGAAGTAATTTCTATAATAAATAGTTAATAGTGTACAGAATTTCTGTTAGAAAACGTGTACGTGTTGGAACAATAACTTCTCGTAATATTTTTTCTTACGTGTTAAACTATGTAACAACTAGGAATTTTCGAAAAGAAAAGATGAAAACATCTTTGAAATTAGGAGATAAAATTGTGAGACCTTTTTGGTCCAATGCTTATAAGAGTTTTAATATTCCAAGTAATTATATAAAATGGGGGTACAACTTAGAAAACTCGATATGTATGATCTATGATGTTTAAGTATGACCAAATATTCGATTACGTGCCTAAGTATGATTTAATTGTTGAAGTAATCGAATATATGTGATCTTGTGTTTAATTGGAATATTGATGTGATAACTTGGATATGAACGTTTTCATTTGAATGGAATCTCACTGTGTGCTATATATGGAAAATATATTCTGTTGAGTGATACGTGAACTGTCTGCGAGAATCAATTTATTTTAGGAAAGAATATCACTGTGATCATTTGGATATGAACGACTATATGCTATATATGGAAAAGATATTCTGATTGAGCTGTACACGTGATTGAGTTATTTTAGGAAAGAATTTTATGATATATCCGTTTGAGAACATGTTAAGTTGACTTTTTAAATCAGTGAATCAATGATCATGCTTTCCTTGTGCGACTTAGGAACTATATTTTGAAAAGTGATTAATTGATTGACCTTATATGTGATAAGATGCTGATTGAGTCTATTTATGGTATGTGCTGAAATCGGATGAGATCACCATATATGGAAAGTCTGTTTTGCCTTATACTCAGTAGGTCATTGTGTATCTTTCCTTGTGCGAATTGACTATTATATTTTGGAAAGAAATCAGTTGATTATGCTTATTATTGGTAATATGTTGAGTGGAACTATATATGGAATGTGCTGACAAATGATGGGATTACCACGGAAGGAAAGTAAGTATGTGGAAAATATGGTAAGTAATCATGCATGATCATTGATCTTTATTGGTTTATTCTTGGCATGATTCTTTGAGTTAATGCACGTGATTCTCGAGCATACTTTGCATATGTTTCGTGCTTGACTTTCTATGTGAAGTGTTGAAGCTATTTTGGGCCTATATTAAGGAGCACACTTCACAATCAAGGGTACCGAAGATACACACAAGCGAACGAATTCCTTTAAGTGATTAAGCTTTGCTTTGCGATAGATTCATAGTTTGTGTCTGAGCTTAGAATTGCGAAACAGTACCCTTTGAGCGAGCGTTTGTAACACCGTATCCAAACCCTTGTCTTCGGATGTGTTTTGTCTTTGGACATGTTGAGCGCACAAAGGAGCACACGAGGAGTCTTCTGCATGTGGAGGGACGAATTTGGTGGATTCGATGGCCCTTCGGTAGCGAGCCGTGTCCAGTCGGGGAACTGCTTTCCGGTAAACGACGTGGAACGAAACTCGGCGTGTGGAGGCCTATAAGGAGGTCTAGCTTCCATAGTGCTTCGGTTGTGTAAGGGTCGATCATTTTGTAACCATAACCGGTAATACTTAGTGATTGATTGAAACTCTTAGGGAGAACGCACCCCAAGGACAGGATTAAACCTCAGTTGGGGATATAACCTGTATAAAAATCTCGTTTCACTTTACTTTCAGTCATTTACTTTTCTGTGAGACAAACCCGGAACGCCTTCAAATAACCAGGTAATATCTTTGAAACGTTTTCAGAAAACCACGCGATATCTTTGAAACAGTTTTTGAAAAAGGGTTATGTTAAGAAGTGTACATTCTTCTAATAGGATCAGTTTGTAGTTGTGTAAAGTATTCTGGTCCTAGTATATAATTAGGGTATAAGCAGTGACTAAAGTGAAAAGTAGCTAAGCTGTATATAAATACACGAGTTCAGTGTAAAAGTATTATGGATTGATTTTCATTATCAATAGAAACACGTTTTATATTTACTCTGATTTTGCTGACATGGTATCAGAGCCACACTGGCTCGATCAAGGCAATCGCAGGCTCTCAAGGTCTGGAGTCGTGAAATGCTCATCGCGCTCGAAGCAAAAAACAAGTTAGGATTTATCGATGGCTCGTGTGTGCGATCTGAGAATGCTGCTGCCTTGGATCAACAGTGGAAAAGATGCAATGCGCCGGTGCAGTCATGGATTCATCGATCATTATCACGAGAAGTAGTCCAAGCAGTCATCTACTGTGAATCAGCTCAGCTAGTCTGGAAAGATTCGATAAGGTTAATGGAGCACGATTGTTTGATCTATACAGAGAGATCAATACAATTAGTCAAGGCGCAGCCTATGTTACATAATATTATTCCAAGCCGAGGAACCTATGGGATGAATATGACAGCCTAATTCCATCTCCTGCCACTATGGTTTCAAAGGAATATTTGGAATTTGGGGATCAGCTCAAGGGATGCAGTTTTTTATGGGACTCAATGAAGGATACACTCATATGAGGTCGCAGATTCTACTGATGTCATGATCGCGTGCGTGTACGTTAATATATTAAATAAAGGTCAAGTAATAATTAAAACGAATATATTATAACTAGCAGGACGCGCGATAGGCAGTGTACCTATCGTTTGTAGAATAGCTATAGCGAATATCCGAGTATCGAACACGAGGAATAAATTGAGTACTAGTAGTAACCTATCATTTCGATATTTAGCCTAAATAAATATTTTTAATTGTAGTTTGATTTATAAAATAAATTCTAACAACTTAACCTAGCAAAACCAACAGCTTTAAACACAACTTAAATATTTAAAAATAACCTTTTATATAAAACAAATGTGCTCGGGATTTTGAATCCCGCTAGGTATCATTGACGAGGCCGTAAATTATCGTTAACACAAAAATAATGACTAAGTTGCGGTAATTCCTACTCACGCCCGAATTTGCTGTCGCCCTAGACGGTTGTGAGAATATATATTAATTTACCTAAGCGAGGATCGATTATTTGCTATCGCCCTATAATCAAACTCCTATCATTTTGTGAAAGGCCTAATCGTTTTTCTAGCTGTCGCCCTAAAACGATATTACCACGAAATCACATCAACACATAGATATATCGAAGTGATATTCAAACCAACACATAGACATATTAATTTGAAAAACAATATCATAAATGATAAATAGCCAATATCGCATGTTCACGAATAATTTACGTCCAATAACTCTACCTAACGTTCATCTCATCCCAAGCACACAATAAAATTAGCTACCCATACGAAATATTAACGCAACGTGAAGCATAAATGACAAAGAGAAATAAAACATATTTCTTCCCTGATATTCGGCTCCGTCAACGTCGCGTTCCCTCCAAGTTTCCCGATCCCGCTTCGGTTCTATCTCATGTCACGTCTCAGCCGGTCCTCGTAACACTGCCCTCCTATGCAGGTGTGCGAGCGTCAGTTACTCGCTGCGCTAACGTGTGCGCCATTGGGTTATTTCGTCGAACGGTTGGTGAGCGGATGAGATGTACTTGAGGTGAAGTAGGTGCTTGGTGTTTGCGTCGATGACAGCTGTAAACTTGGAGTGCGAGTCTGACCGAAGCTGGGAGCTTCAATTTCTTCCAGTCGTGAAGTGCTCGATGAGCCTTTGAAGCTGTTCGGTTCCTAGTTGCAGCTGCGTGCTTTGGAGCTTGGAGAGGTTGACGTATTGATATTGATGGTTCCGAGGTTGGTTCAGCTGTGAAGTGTTCGGTGCTGGAGGTGTGTGTTTTCTCCAAAGAGGTCGATGGTTGATGGTCGATGGTTTTATGGTGAGAAGTTCGATGGTCAAGTCCCTGGTGGTTGCTGGTCGATCTCCCTTATTTATTTGGTTGTAGTCAGTGTTAATCATGAAGAGCTGGATGCTTTATGGAATTATGGCAGGAGAAGTGGGTAGTGCTGGCAACGTGTCTTTTCCTCCCTTTCATTTTTCCTTGTCTTGGGCAACTATGTTTCCTTGTTTTAAGGAAAACAATTCCACTCAAGCTCCTTGCCATCGTTCATTATCTGCCCAGTAATATGAAAAAAATGATTTGAGTGGGTTGGGTTTTAAATGGGCTGAATTAGTATTGGGCTTTGTCCAATCAAAACGGGCTGCAGCAAAGTGGTGTGTTAGAAAATCCGTATCTTCCATTCTGGGACTCGGAATAGAAATTCCTTCGGTCAGAATCGATATCTATGAGTCTTCTATCCTCGTTAAATTTTCAGCTCCATCGGACATCGTTTACCCCTGTTCTGCAAGAAATACGAAACTGCCGCAAAACTACTGTAAAAATGTTTATATTGCCATTAACGCACATTTAAGTGCTATGTTATTCAAAACGGCTTCATTAATGAATGCAAACGACTTAAATTAACAAATATAAACGTAATAAATTACGTTTATCATGTCACCATTGCCTTCACACAGACAAGTGTACTCTATGATTTGCAATGAGGAAGCTCAGAGAAAGATAGTCATACCTAGTTCTCATCCTGAATCTGCATCTATGGCCCTTCAGAGCAATGCATACTCACAAAATCTTGGAATCTTCAGGGTGAAAAGAATCCTGCTTGGTGTGATTACTTCATGATTGGAGGACACACTAAAGATAACAGCTTCAAAATTCATGGCTACCCTCAAAATTGGAGTAGGGGCGACAGAAGAGATGGAAGAGCTAGAGGTGGATCAAGAGGAGGAAGGTTTCCTAATCAAGGGCAGACTAGATTCTCAGGACAGTGGCGGGATAACTCTTTTGGGAGCAATTCAGTCACTGTCAATCCATAAAATAATCAGCATCAACACCATCCTACTGGAACTGGGACAAGAAGAGATCCAGTACGTCCACAATTGACTGATTTTCAATATCAGCATATATTGGACATTCTTGGAGGACCTAGAAGTCAGGATCAAACTGCTGCTGCAATAACCTCCTCTAATCAAGCAGAAAAAGCTCAGTTATTGGCTACCCGCTTCCTTCCAGTCTAAAAGGTTGGATAATCGATAAATGGGCTAATAAGCATATGGTTTCTGATGAATGTTTGTTTGATGTTGGATCAATGATTAGTAGATCTGATATCTATGTTAAATTACCTAATCTGGATCTGTGTCCTTGACTGAGAATTTAAAGATGCTTGATGTATTATTTGTGCCTGAATTTCAGTTGAATCTCTTATCTGTGTTAAGGCTATCTAGAGATGCTAATGTATATGTTACCTTTTACCCTTTGTTCTGACATGATAAGGGGGATTGGTAGGAACTGGAATGGCTTATACTACTTAGACAAGGATTGTAATAGGTTGGAGAATGTTAAGCATGTCTGTAGTGAGCTTGAACAATATGTTATAGTCTATAATGCTCATTGTAATAAAGTTTTGCTATGGCATAAACGATTTGGTCATATTTCTTTTAGCAGAATTGGTTTCTTACCTAGCATGCAGTTAAAAGTAGATGGTAATTACATATACTGTCCTATACGCCCATTAGCTAAACATAGTAGGACCAAATTTCTAGAAAAGACCAATATGACAAATTCTATAATGGAGTTAGTACACATGGACATTTGGGGATCATACATGGAGCCCACATATAAAGGAGAAAATACTTCTTGACTCTGGTTGACGACTACTCAAGAGCAATATGGCTTTCTTAATGGCTAATAAGGCAGAAGTAATAAGCATCATTAGGAATTTCATATCTTATGTGCAAAATCAGTTTTTCAGCTAAAGTTAGAATTATTAGGTCTGATAATGGCTTGGAATTCTTTAGCACAGAATGCGCTAAGATGTTTGAGTCTCTAGGTATTGTTCGTCATTGCTCATGTTCCTATACACCACAACAAAATGGTGTGGTGGAAATGAAACATAGGCATATTTTGGATGTAGCTCGAGCCTTGAAACTTCAATCTCATGTCCCTATAAAATATTGGGGAGAGTGCATTAAGACAGCAATTTATCTTATTAATAGGACTCCAACACCTCTGGCTGGAGGTAAAACTCCCTTTTCTGTGCTATATGGGAAGGAACCAAGTTTCCATCAATTAAAAGTGTTTGGATGCTATGTTATGCAAAAATTCTGCCTTATCATGATAAGTTTACATAAAAATCAAGACTAGACCTGTCAAAACGGGCCGGCGGGGAGGGCCGGCCCGTAGCCCGCCTATACTCGGCTTCTGGCGGGGCGGGGCGGGCTAGCCCGCCATTTGGCGGGCCTATATATTTGAGGCCCAGACAGCCCTGCTAGCGGGCCGCGGGCCTGGCGGGCCAGTTATATAAAAAATATTGTAGAACGAGCAACGGTCATAAACTTTTCGAACCCAAGTCAGTAAACATCAATATCACACAAAACAAATTCCAAATGGAACAACCAAATCACACAAAAAGCATCAAATGCTAGGTTTGGTATGCGATTGGGAGGGGCTGCGAACGCGACTGCCGTCAACTGAGAAAGGCCGCAAACTGCTAAAGAAAAGGGGCGGCGACTGTACTTTTCCTTGGCGTCGAACACGTCCATGGAGACCATCTTTCCATGCCAGGAAAAGTTGTAGAAGAAGAGCGTTCGCTTGAAGAACGCATTGCAGAAACCGAAGCTAAAGCTTTCGTTTACGTACCTCACCATATCGCCGAGGTCGTTGTCCCTCGATTTGCAGTGGATTCGTAGCGGCTTGGAGTTTGAGGGAAGGTTGCCGAATATCTTGACTGTGAATTTTTCCAGGATGAAGTAGTTTCTGGCTGTGGCTCGCCGAGGAAGGTGGGTCGCCGCAGTGACGAGTCTCTGTATCTGATGATTGATGAAGATGAACTGATGATTGATGAGGTGATGATCGGTGAATTGAAGATGAAGGTCGATGATGGTTTGGGAGGAAGCTAGGTTTTGATTTGGGAATTATTATTGGGTTGGACTTCAAATAGGGAAAAAACTGTTATGTGGGCTGGGCTAAAAAAATTTATATGGGCTGGCACAGCGGGCCAGCCCACGGGCTAGCCTGTTAAGGCCCGCCTTTTGGCGGGCCTTAAAAATTGCAGCCAGGCGGGCCTTAGAAATTGCAGCCCAGCCCACCCTAATCAAGACAGACAACTTCATTACCTCAAGAGATGTGATTTTTTATGAAACTGAGTTCCCTTTTATTCAAGATAGGAACAGTGATAGTAAGGCTGCAAGGGAAAAGAATACAGATGATTCCATGTTCAAAGAACCTTACAATAACTCTGGGTCAACAGATTTTAATGATAATTCTATCATACATAACAATGAGCTTTCTATAAATGATGGAGGTGAAGGGAGATTATAAGGAAATGAGATAGAACCTGCTACCTCTGGTGAACAATCAGAACCTGAACAGTCTGGAGAAGGATTTTTGTCTGTAAGAAGAACCAATAGAATTAGCAGGCCTCCTAATTGGCTCAAAGACTATATATCTCCTTTTTCTAACACTGCTAACCACTCTTGCAAGTATCCTATGTCTATATATTATGACATGGTTAAGCCAAGGTATGCGACCTTCCTACCTGCTCTGGCTAATGAAGAAATTCCCAAAAGCTTCCAAGAAGCTGTACAGAATGAGCAGTGGAGAAAGGCTATGGAAGTGGAAATTTCTGCCCTAGAACTGAATAATACATGGAAGGTAACAAACTTGCCAAGAGGTAAGAACCCTATAGGATGTAGATGGGTTTATTCAATTAAGCATAAGGCTGATGGGTACATTGAAAGGTATAAATCAAGGTTAGTGGCTTAGGGGTTTAATCAAATCGAGGGAGTAAACTATAGTGAAACTTTTGCCCCTGTAGCCAAACATGTCACTATTAGATTGATAATATCACTTGTAGCTAGCTATCCATGATTGGCCACTGATGCGTTCCAAAAAATTGCCCTTCACGTTCGCCCGCAAAGTAGACCATTTTGTTCCTGTCACCACCGTGGAATGCCTGAAATATCAAAGAAAACACTAGGAAGGCGCCGTTTCGGCGACGCTCCTCCGACGCTCAAGTCATAGAAATCATCTTCTTCAAGAAAAAGGTGATCGCAGGTGCTAGGCATAGAAGTGGCTTTTTCGTTATAGAGTGCGTACCTTTGATATGTTTTAACCGTTACCTTTTATACTGGTCTCGTCTTCCCTTGCCTTGACCTATTCGTCACCCCAGTCCGCTCTTTCGTGAACTTTACGCAGAGACCTGGTCTTCCCCGTCGCTCCACGTTCTTTCCCACGTTCTTCATATCATCTAAAACCATCTTGATTGAGCTTCCCCCTTTATTCTTCAGACAAATCGATCCTGTCCGACCCTCTTCCCTCTGAGACCAATCACCTCGGCTCGATCTCTCCATGCCACTGGGTTGACCTACTCGGGTCGTCCTCAATTTTCTCCTCGGGGGAAATATCTCGGGCTATCCTCGGCTCGTGGGTTCTTTTACCGTTAGCCAAATCCCGACGATAACATTCTTCATCATCGTTCTTCTTTCAAGCAGGTATAATCATCGAGTGTAAAGAGAGGAGAGTTGTCGTATTCTAGCCAAGATCCCCTTTGCCTTTCTTCAAGCTTGTCTATATATGTATTCTATACAGTAAAGTGCCACACGATTTGGGTTAGTGGAAGTTTTGTAACCACCCATGTCCCATGATTGGTGTAAGACTTGGTCTACCCCTATTGGAATTGGTCTTCTTTGCTTATCTCTTAGTGGTGTGCTCGAGCAAATATTCATACCATTCAATACCCGATTGCCTTATTTAGCTCCTCTCTCGAGGTCTCATCCTAGCATGTGTGACCTCAATCATTTAATCCCGAGCCTCTCGGGCAGCGCTCCCTCGGGCCTTAATCACTTCGGAAGGTATTTTCGCGGGGTTGTCGTCGCGAGAGATCTTATCCCGAGGGAGATGTTTCCCGCCTTGGGGGTTTCCGCAGGCATGTTCCCCCCCCGTTTCGATTAACCTCGAATATTTGACCGGTTGAATCCGGGGATAACAGCCACTTTGACAAATCTGCCACCAGGACTGATAACAGGTAAATCAGGTAATACTATCAAGGTCTGTAAGCTTGAAAAGCCACTATATGGCTTAAAGCAATCTCCTCGGCAGTGGAATAGTAAATTTACTATGACATTGGATAAATTTGGATTTAAACAGTCAAAGAATGATTATTTTTTGTTTGTTAAATCCAGGGGGAGAGATATGGTGTATTTATTAGTCTATGTGGATGATATTGTGATTACTGGAAACAATGTGCCTATGATGAATGAGACTAAGTGTTATCTGAATAGTACATTTCATATGAAGGATTTAGGGGACCTAAAATAATTTTGGGTATAGAGGTTGCCAGGTCTGGTAAAGGCATTGTGCTAAATCAAAGGAAATATGTGTTGGAATTGTTGGAAGAGACTGGAATGTTGAGTTCAAAACCTTTTAGCATACCCTTTTAGCAGATTGTGAACCTTACTGATGAATTACCAGTTGAGACTCATATTGTTACCTCTATAAGTTCTTCTACTAAGAATGTGATACATGATAAAACCCATGCTACTACTACTGATACTCAGTTTGATAAGTTTTTTGCTTTAAGTAATTCAGTTGCTCTTATTTGCTCTTCTGATACAAGTATGATATGTTCAGATATTGATAAGCAGCTCTACCAAAGGATGGTTGGTAAGTTGATTTATCTATGTTTAACTAGACCTGATATATCGTATGCAGTTCACATTCTATCTCAATACATGCATAAACCTAGGAAAGTTCACTTTGATGTTCTACATAGAGTACCGAGGTACTTGAAAGGGAAACCAGGTCTGGGATTATTCCTCAAAGCTGACAGCAAAACTTGTCTAACGGCCTATTGTGATGCAGATTGGGCAGCTTGCCCGAACACAAGAAGATATTTGGCAGGATACTTGGTCTTCCTTGGAGACTCGCTGATATCATGGAAAGCAACAAAACAGAAAACTGTTGCTAGAAGTTCAGCCGAGGCAGAATACCGAGCCAGGGCAACGGTTACCACAGAAGTGCTATGGCTGATAAGCTTAATGAAGGACTTGGGAATTCAAGAATATAAACTAGTCACTATTTTTTCTACAGCAAATATGCCCTTCAAATAGCTGCCAACCCTGTGTTTCATGAGAGAACCAAGCACATAGAAGTGGACTGCCACTTCATACGAGATAAGATATAAGAAAATCTGTTCAAAACCGAGTACCTACCCTCTCAGGAACAACCAGCTCATCTTCTTACTAAAGGTCTTGGAAGGGATCAGTTTGAGTATTTGCTATCCAAATTCGGTGTTCTAAATTTATATGAACACCAAATTTGAGGGGGTATATTAAGAAGTGTACATATATACTTCTAATAGGATCAGTTTGTAGTTGTGCAAAGTATTCTGGTTCTAGTATATAATTAGGATATAAGCATGGACTAAAGTGAAAAGTAGCTAAGCTGTATATAAATACACGAGTTCAGTGTAAATGTATTATGGATTGATTTCATTATCAATAGAAACACGTTTTATATTTACTCTGATTTTGCTGACATGTTAGGGATATAATATTGATACTCGTACTGCTTTCCAGGAAATAACGTACTCTGCAATATCTTCTTTAAGAAAAATATTTTTCAAAGAAGAACAAGTCAAGTTTTTATAAGCCTAATTCAGCCCCTTTTAGGCATATTTTACACTTCAAAAATTAAACAGAAAAAAAAAAAATCAAAACTTGCAAGACGATCCGTGCATCGAAATAATATTCAAATAAATATAATGTTAATTTATGTAAAGTAAAATGCATAAATAACAAATTATGGAAGCGTGACCGACTAAGCAAGCACGTCTCAGCCAAGACAGCTATAGCTTTCCTTTCCCTAGAAGCGTACGCCACAAATTCTGTCGGTGCATTTATATATTTTTATAGAAAATAAATAATATAAAAAATTCATAATAAATCATAAATGATGAGAACGATATAGAAATTTACAATTACAACCACCTTTCCTTTGTTTTTGGCACCTGTTAATTACGATCCTCATTACACGAACCCTCGATTTCTACTCAGCTCCGCTCGGTCTCCGTCGACGATCCCTAGAAGATACTATTCCGTCGAATCTGACAATGAATCCAGAATAGTAAGTTCTATTTCTCGATTTGGGAGAAGAACAAAATGATTGCTTGATTTGAGAAGTTTTTTTTTTTTTTTTTTTTTTTTAAGTTTCGAGATCATTGTCCGTTTCGTTATATATATGTGGTATCATCCACCTCGATTTTGCTTGCAACCGTGTTGAGGTTCATTTCAGTTTCGATCTTAATTTTGTTGATGATGGATTCGTCGATTTGCCGAACTGAATTCCTCCTTTTGAGTCGGGATGTATTACTGTCACCTTTAGAGTCTATTTATTTTGTATGTGATGTTTCCCTCGTGAAGCATCTGTGATGGTTGAAAACATATTTGTTCCATGTTTATGTGGGCAATCAGAAGTTCTTGTTGTTGAATTTCTGTACAATTGATAAGTTGAGCCATCATCCAAGGGGGCCTATCCATCCATTAGCTAGCTTCCATATGATGTTTCACCTGAATGCTTTGAGTTGTTGAAATAAGATACGCTCATTTGGTGATTGCTGAGCTTGTTTTGGACTTTTTGTGATCATATATGGTGTTTAATCTTATAGACGCATACTGCTGTACTTTTTTTTCAGTGATTACTTGTTCAAGCTTCTTTTAATTGGAGACTCAGGTGTGGGCAAGTCATGTCTTCTCCTGCGATTTGCGGTACATCATTAGCTGCTTAAGTTGACCATATATTTGTTGCTTGGAGCCTCTCGTTATCATGATCGTCAGCTATCATTTTCTTGGATGATACAATGGCAGGACGATTCATATCTTGACAGCTATATCAGCACAATCGGCGTCGACTTTGTGAGTGTCTGGTTTTATAGTTCTGGGCCGTGAATGTTTTCTTTCTACAAATACCATCTAGTAATTTTTTTTCCCCTTTATGACTTCCCCAGAAAATTCGAACCGTGGACCAAGATGGAAAGACTATTAAGCTGCAGATTGTAAGCGTTTTTCTATTTCTTCTGTATCCAGCGATTGGAATTGGAGCTAGCATCATAGCTGAATCTTATAACTTTACATTAAAATACAAATGTTATCATTCACTTTCTTATTTCAAATGACTTTATGCTTCTAGTGGGATACTGCTGGGCAAGAAAGGTTTCGAACTATAACTAGCAGCTACTACCGTGGGGCTCATGGCATTATAGTGAGTTTCCTCTCTATTCCTTAGTCTCTATCATACACCAAACTCTAACATTTCCTCCCTAACTCTGCAGATAGTATACGACGTGACTGATCAAGAGAGCTTCAACAATGTAAAGCAGTGGCTGAACGAAATTGAGCTGTACGCCAGCGACAACGTCAACAAGCTCTTGGTAGGAAACAAATGCGATTTGGCTGATAACAGAGCCGTCCCTTACGGAACAGCAAAGGTATGATCATGTTTGTTTTCTTTGTAGTCATTCGAAAAGCGATCGATCTTTCACAGTTCATGACTCTAGGCATTCGCGGATGAGATTGGCATACCATTCATGGAGACGAGTGCTAAGGATGCTACCAACGTTGAGCAAGCTTTCATGGCTATGGCTGCAGATATCAAGAACAGGTATTTGCCTATGCCTAATCTATCCTCTTCTTCTTCGATTGAATTTCGACTTAACTTTTCATGATTGATCATTGTTTGTTAGGATGGCGAGCCAACCGGCGAGTAATGTGAGGCCGCCGACCGTTCAGATTCGAGGCCAACCCGTCGCCCAGAATAGTGGTTGCTGTTCTTCTTAGCTCTCATTCATTATCTGCTTCTTTATGTATGGAGTGAAGAGACAACACTTTATATTAATTAGTACCCTTTCCATTCTTTTCAGAGACTTGTTTCTATTTATTGTACAAAATTGATACTTCATGCAGCCCCATTATGTAATATATTCTCCAGCTTATCATATCCTGATATTCAATTAATTTGGAAGATGATTATGCTAGAAAAACAGGTTGTTCATACAGGCTAATTAACACAACAACATACTTATTAGACAACAAAGCTCATCATCCATCGTCAAACCAAAAATCCACAGTAAAAACACATTATTCATTCCCAATCTCTCTCTCTCTTAACTCTTCAAGTCCTTGTGGTTCCACCACCACCGTACTGCTCCGCCCTATCCTTCATCTCCTGCGCCTTGCTGGCCAGCTTGTGCCTCGCCGTGTCGAGCTGCTCCGCCCCAGGTGGGCTTTTGCCGGTGACGTAGCCGTAGATCCACGTCAGCACGCTGATGGCCGCCACACCCAATCCGCCGGAGAACAAGAACCCCGTCGCTATGAGGAACATCGATATGACAGCTGGCACCAGAACAGGGCTGAAGATCACCAGCAACGGCGTCGCCACCGTCAAAGCAATCACCGTACCTTTGATTTGGGGAAAAAACAACTCAATTTTATTTACAGAGAGAGAGAGAGAGAGAGAGAGAGAGAGAGAGAGAGAGAGAGAGAGAGTGAGAGAGATTATACTTACCTGCTAGGGTGAGGCCGGAGAGAACGAGGAGAGATCCTCCGGCGGTGGCGGCGGTGGCGGCCTTGACGACCATGTGGCTGCGCGGCTGTTGCTTTGTGAGCTGATTTTGGGGTTGGGCAGTAGCAGAAGTACCGTAGTGCTCCACCATTTATTTATCTTATTTTAGTGTTTATTACTAGTTTGGGAGAAAATCGATTTGAATGATAATTGAAATTGGTAGTGTGGGGTTATTATATAGGCAGGAATTGGGGGATGTTAGTGTTACGTGTTTTGGGAAGAGTTGCAACGTGTAAGAGAAGTTAACATGCAGCGGCTGCATGCGTTGTACAGCCGTCTGTTTGGGACACATCATAGCATAGCATAGCGGTGGTGGTAACTGGTAATATTGGGCCGTTCTCTAATGTCCATTTATATGCAATAAAGATAGAGGTGTCAAAGTGGGTTGAGATCCTCTATTCCACTTTCTGTATTCCACTCCGTATTCCAACGAACGAAAATCGTTACACCTCCCCCCGACAAGTGTTAAAACACACGTAAATATCATTACACCTATAAATTTCATTACAACAAGTGTTTAAACAAAAAGAAAAACCTCATTATTACGTATTTTTCAATTTTAATATATAATACTGATTTTTTCTACTCCATATTAGAAAAATACGTAATAATGAGGTTTTTTTTTTTGTTTAAACACTTGTTGGAATGAAATTTATAGGTGTAATGATGTTTACGTGTGTTATAACACTTGTCGGGGGGAGGTGTAACGATTTTCGTTCGTTGGAATACGGAGTGGAATACAGAAAGTGGAATAGAGGATCTCAACCCTGTCAAAGTGGCCCGTGGCCCGCGGGTCGGCCCGCCCCGCCCCGCTAAAGTGGCGGGTTGGGCTGAGCTTTTCAGGCCCGCCTCAGCGCGGGCCGCGGGCTTGGCGGGGCGGGCTAGCCCGCCCGCCATTATTGTAAATATATATAATATATTAATAAATATATATTATATTGAAAATAAATACTAAATATAGAAAATAAAACTAAATTAATTAGATAATATAATTAATGTCATTAATTATGTATCATTAATATCATATTTATTCATAATTTATTAATAAATACCATAATTAAATAAAAATTATTACTAATTAAAATTTTAAATTAAAATTAAAAATAGAAAAAAAAATTAGTAGGCGGGCGGGCCTGGCCCGCCAGGCCCGCGGCCCGCCGCGTGGCGGGGCGGTCCCCGTTTTTAGGCCCGCCCCGCCAAATTGACAGTACTAAATAAATATTGTGTGTGGTATATCCAATAAAGATTTTGGGCTTATCATTTTTATTCTATCTCAATGTTGGCCCAAATCAGATTTGAGTTGAGTCTAGAGTTTTTCGAAACAATGACTTATATATCAACAAAAATACTGGAGCTAAAATGCCCAATGAGTATCTCCAGTGACATCATTACCTGGCAGAGAACAGAGGTTCACAAAAAGTCGACAGAAAACGAAATAAATTTCGAACTTTGATCAAAGAATAATAGAACATACCACAAAAGGCTATTAATACAAATTTACAGTATTCTACACTTTCTTTATCCAACGACTCAAGGCCCTCGTGGGCTTCACATGGGAGAAAGGGCACCATAATGGGAGAAAAGAGCTCCTGAAGCGAGCTCCACATGGAAGAGTCAAGAGTGGTCGATGGTGGTGGGTGACGGTCGGCGGGCAGCTGCGGCGAGCCGAAGACAGCATTGGCGGAGACGGAGGCGGCGAGGCGGAGAGAAGATAAAGACATTGGCCCGACGGCGCAAAAAGTGGTGGCATGTGTCATGCGGCGGTGGAGGAGGGGGATGCGGTGGTGGAGGGGGCGCCTGACGGTGGCTGACCTCGGAGGCGACGGCGGCCGCGGCGGTTTTGGCGGCGACAGGGATGGCTAATGGCGGCGAGGCGTTGAGCGGTTGCCGGTGGTGGCAGGAAGCAACAAAGAAAAATTTTTTAATATTAAAGCAAAGATAATAAAAGAAAAGGGAAAGTGCTCCCTCAACCTCCGTTAATGGAGGCGGGGGAGGAGGTAAGGAAGAAGGGCAGGGTGGTTGTTGGAGGGGGGTGGCGGCTTGGGGTGGGAGAAAGAAGGGTTAGGGTCGAAACGGGCCGGCGGAGCGGACGCGGGTAAGCCCGCCATCTGGCGGCCTGAAAAATAAAGGCCCGCCCCTCCCAAATAAAAGAAATAAAAAACAATAAAAATGAAATATTTAACCTTGAAATTACTTCTTAATTAGATCTAATCTCTTTAATAATAATTTATATATGTTATTAAACTTGATTAAATTAAAAATTAACCTAAAAGACGGAGCGAGGTTCTACCCGAGATCTTAAAAGTACTATGTCTCGACCCAACCACTTAGTTAAGCTTTTGAATATTGTTTATATATACGATTATGTTTTAGCACATACAATACATGTGCAAATATATCAAAATATTTATATTTATATTATTAAAAATAAATTCTAAACCTAGAATAAAATTGTGAAAAACTAAAATATAAGGGTAAAAATTGTAAATTGACAGACAACTTAGACAATTTTTAAACATCATGGGCCATTTATATAAGAGTATAGATGGTTTAGCTTATATAAGTATTCAATTTGGGATTAGTTTTTAAGGCTCGAGTTGGGTGAGTTATTTATTTTAGAACTCGAGCTCGGCTCGTGAGTTCGTTTACACGAGAATGTGAGAGCCCGTTCTTCAATCTAATGATAAATAACTAATAGTTGGATGGTGAATTTTCGAATAGTCACGACTGAGCTCGAAATCTATTCGGTGAGGGGAAACTCAACTCGAGTGTCATGGACTCTAACTTAATATGCTTTTTCTTTTGGAGAAAGGTCCCGTGTATATATATAAAGGAATGAGAATACAAGATGAGTGGGAAAGCTACTCCTCACAACCAACCAGTAACAGGCTACTGGGAAACAAATCAAAAGCGAGAAAACCGTCACAATTTGTGATTTATTCCACTTTCATTGTTGGCTCTACTTTTTCTTGTATATTAATTTGATGAGTAACATTCCTTGGTGTTAGACATTGGCATGGCATTGGTATATTTGGTTGATAAAAAATTTAATGATCATTATTTCAATACATGTTGCAAATTGGTGAAAACTAATTGAGATATCACCAATCATAGCAACAACATTCAATTCCTTCAACTAATATGGTTTGGCACACCCTATGTATGTGCATAAAGTAAAATGAATTACTAGTGGGTGGTTTTATTATTAATAATTTTATTTTTACTTAATAAAAAAGTAAACATATTAATATAGAAATTGACAGTTTTTATGTGGTTAGGACTTGAATTGTGTTGTTATGGTTATCTTTTTATTTTATTAAGGGAGTGAGCCTTATAGAAACTGCTCCTAAATTGATTGGTGCGGCAATTACTAAAATTACTATTCCACCCTTAATTTTAAAGTTATCCCAAAATAATATAAAATTAAATTTAATATTATAATTTCACCTAATAAAATTAACTTAAAACATAAGTTAATATATTTATATAGCGACACAGATCAAGTGTGCCAAAAATACTAATAATCAATGATTTTTAAATAACACACTAATTGATTTTGAAGCGGTTACTATGTGAGTCTCTCACTTCATAAAAAGAAAGATAAATTGTGCGGGGAAAACAGATGACTATTCACTATGAAATTTATGCGCCATAAGTGATCTCGCCCTTTGGTTGGTCATTTTCCCGCACCAAAGAGATTCTTCTATACGCAAATGACTACCCAACTTTACCAGAGACAATTCCTCCTTTTTATGTTTAAGAGTGTGCTTGAAATCTTTACATGATGGTGGCAAACTTATCGATTATACTCGATACTACTATCGCATCATCCATCGCAAGTTGGTATTGAGAAAATCGGCCTAGGAATTGCAAACCAGGAATTTTCTGCTCGAGGCGTCTTCCTCCATGTACTTAGCTTCGAGATCATCCCACAAGACTTTAGGAGTCAAAATTCTTGTCAAGTAGCACATCCGACATGACGTTCAGAATATGACCGTGACAAATGTAATCGTCGATCTCCCATTTAATCGTTGTTCTCCCATTTGTTCCTCCTTCGGGCAGCCTCCAGCGTTTCATTTTCTACATACTCCGGCATGGGCGTACTTAATACATACACCACCTTGATGTTTGTCAGGAGGAAGTGCATTTTCTTCTGCCAACGACGAAAATCCACCCCCTCGAACTTATTTTATTTGCAGATTTTGGAAGTCATGTCTCCGAAATAGTGTCTTTGATTGTTGGAAAATTGGGTGGTATTTGATTTGGCCGGATATACTCTAGAATCGTGAATTCACTTTCCAAAGACATTATTTGGACCCTTTTCTCGAGTTACACCAAATATGTCCCGATATAAGACTAGAGCGCTTATCGTTCTTGACGCACTGTAAATTCTAAGTCGATTGTTGGTCTGCCATTTATAACCCAAATATTTTCTGTAGTGTCTATTCATAAGATAGACATAACTCATTAAAAGGTGGTGTCTGTTTACTAAGACATCACACCTATTTAGGCCATGCACACCTATTCGACCATGCATAGCTATTCGGCCGTGCACACCTATTCGCCTATGCACTCCCTCTGAGTGAAGGGTTTTTGGCTTCCAAAATAAAATGATTTTTGAGTGTGCACTCCGCACCTCCCAACTCGTGTGTGTTTCATTTCCAATTACGCTAAAATATACAACATTTTGGATTAGGGATCGATTAGTCCTTCAATTTGGGGTTGATTAGGGCTCAACGTATTTCGGTGTTGCTGTTTAGGGGTTCGATTGTGGACTAAATTTGTCGTTATATGTACTTAGTATGGTATATGCTTGATAACTTCGAATCATACATATGGATTGATACTCTTTATTTCGATGGTCTGTGAGTACAAGTGAAGAGAATGTAATGTAAGCTTAGAGTTAGAAATGGATTTATTTACGTTTGCACCCTACATCATTTTTGATTCCCGTTCAAACTTTAATAACTTCATCATCCAAATAAAATATAATAGTTAGATAAGTAATTGAACGAAGCACCAAGTTACTACTTGACTTTTAAAAGGATTTATGCGAGTGTGTGTGTGCAGATGAAACTGAGATTGTGAACACAATTATTTAACTTGGTTCGAATTAATCAAATCCTACATCCACGATCAAACCACCTAAAGATTTTATTGATGTACGTATGAGTACAGAGCAAGAAGAATTTGGGAATCTTCTTGAGAGTTTTACAGAATTACAGAGATTGAAAAATGAAGAAGATGATGATGATTACACAACTCACTCGTTCTTCACTGTTCCATTTAATATTATGAATTTCGCGCCAAATCAGCTAGCCTCGCCTCTATTGAAATCGTTGCTGCCAGTGGCAATTCTATAAGTAAACAACACTTATTAAACCGCTCGTGTTTTTCTCTTAAAAATGCTCTTCATCAAAGCTGCTTCATTTAGAAACTCAGCTATGTCACATAGCTGCTCGATCAGCTTCATAAAGCTGCTGCTGTCATCTTTCTTCTTCTTCCCTTACTTCTTTTGATATCCCCCACAAGTGGATGGCCCGGAATATTGACAGACATCTTGACTATGAGATCTTGCAAAGTAGGCGCTGGTAATGGCTTAGTTAATACATCTGCCAACTGATGTTCTGATCTAACTGGCAGAAGCTTAATCAGTCCATTTGATACATGATGTCTGATGAATTGGCAGTCTATTTCAATATGTTTGGACCTCTCATGAAACTTGGGATTGGATGCCAACTTCAAGGCTGACTGATTATCACAATACACCACAGGTTTCTGGTTCATTACCACTCCCAATTCTTCTAATAAATGCTTGATCCACAACACTTCAGCAACAACTGCTATCACAGCTCTATATTCTGCCTCTATCGAGGACCTTGATACTGTAGTTTGCCTTTTAGCCTTCCACGTTATCAAGGAATCACATAGGAATATACAATAACCGGTTACTGATTTCCTTGTTTCCCTACATGCCGCCCAATCTGTATCTGAGAAGGCTCTCAGGCCAGAGTTCTGATATGAAGTTAGTAATATGCCTTGCCCTGGTGAGTTCTTCAAGTACCTAAGTAAATGATGAGCAGGCGCAAGATGAGCTGTTCTTGGCATGGATATGAAATGGCTAAGCTTGTGCACCGCAAAAGCAATATATGGCCTTGTGAAGGTCAAGTAAAGCAGTCTACCTAGTAGCCTTCTGTACTGAAATGGATCAGTCAGCAGGATGCCATCATCTTCTGTGATTACTTGGCTTGAGCTCATGGGTGTTGACAGAGGTTAAGCATTCAAATACCCTGTATCTTCAAGTAATTGCAATGCATATTGTCTTTGTGAAATGTAGATCCCTCTTTCATTTCTTGTCACCTCAATCCCGAACGTCTTGCATTAGCTTTGAGAACTTTTTGCATAACTTCGGATTGTTTGAGCCGAAGATTATATCATCGACATAGATTCGTACAATGAATAGGTCTTCCCCCTTTGTGTACCGGAACAGTGTCTTGTCCACAGTGCCAATAGCAAACCTGTTGTCCGTGAGGAATTTAGACAGAGTCTCGTACCGGGCTCTTGGTGCTTGCTTGAGTCCATAAAGAGATTTCTTCAGCCGATACACGTGATATGGGAACTCGTGGCTGGTAAAACCAGATGGTTGAGCCACGTAGATTTCTTCAAAAGATGCTTCCATTTAGGAATGCACTCTTGACATCCATCTGATAAACCTTGAAGTCTTTGTAAGCAGCATAGGCTAGGAAGATTCTTATTGCCTCCAGTCTGGCTACCAGTGCGAATGTCTCGTCATAATCTATCCCTTTCTCATGCTGGTATCCCCGAGCTACTAGCATTGCCTTGTTCTTTACTACTTGACCATCTTCGTTCAACTTTTTTTTGAACACCCACTTGGTTCCAATCACTGTCTGAGTTGGTCTTGGAACAAGCATCCATACATCGCTCCTTTCGAACTGGTTCAGCTCTTCCTACATAGTTGCAATCCAGTCGCTGTCTTGTAGTGCTTCCTCGACTTTAGATGGTTGCACTTGAGAGATGGGCATGGATGAACAAGTTGGGATTGGACTGGCACCTGGTCTTCATCGGTACACTGGGATCACCGATGATTAACATCTTAGGGTGATTGAGTTTGGTCCGGTTCCACTTGATGGATTCCCACTCAGATTGATCTTCCTCCTGAGGATTGACTGGTTTTGCTGAATCTTCTGGCATAATTCCCGTCTGAGATTCTTCTTCAATCATCGGAGAATTTTGCTGAGCTGGGGCTTCTTGCAAGGCTTCCTCATTTGAGATTCCGATTTCTTCAGCCTCTGGTTGATTAGATTCACACACCGGTTCATCATCTTCACTGGTGTCGTCTAGGTTTTGGATTTCCAGTTGATTGCTTAGCCGATTGATGTTCCGTGGAGTGTTGTTCTCATGCTGAGATTCTTCAAAGACCACATGCAGAGATTCTTCTATGCTCAGGCATTTACAATTGAACACCCGGTATGCTCTGCTGACAACTGAATATCCCAGGAAGAAGCCTTTGTCAGCCCTGTTGTCGAAGGTCTGGGCTAGATGATTCTTCCCGATGTAGCTTGCTTCCAAAGGTCTTGAAATACCCGATGGTAGGAATGTTGCCAGTCCAGATCTCATAAGGCGTCTTTCCATGGCTTTTGCATATCATCTACCAATTTTCCGTATAGCAGGCGATGTTCATAGCTTATGCCCAGAACTTCTGCGAGATGCCCGCATCTGCGAGCATTGTCCTAGCCGCTTCCTTGAGTGTCCAGTTTCTTCTCTCAGCAACCCATTCTGCTGGGCTGTCCTGGCAGCTGATAACTCATGGCATATACCATGGTTCTCATGATAGGATGTTAGACTGAAATTAAGGAACTCAGTTCCTCGGTCACTTCTAATTGCCTTTATCCTAAAGTTCTTTTCATTTTCTACTCTTTTGAAGAACTTTACTAGCTCGCTTGGGTTTTGATCTTTAGTCTTTAGAAATATCACCCAAGTAAACCTACAGTAGTCATCAACTATTACTAGTGTATACCTAGTTCCCCCTAAGCTGGTTACCGAAACTGGTCCGAACAAATCCATTATGTAATAGACCTAGACACTGGTCTGACAATAAATTTCCTTTACTTTTAAAGATTGGTCTAATCTGTTTACCTAGTTGGCATGCTGAACAGATTTTATCTTTAACATACGTAAGTTTCGGTAAGCCTCTAACTAGGTTATTTCTACTTAGGGTTGAGATGGTTTTAAAGTTTAGGTGATTTTATCTTTTGTGCCATAGCCAACCCTTGGACTCACCAGCGACCAAACACATTGGAGTATGAGCAGTCTGCTCATTCCAGTTTATTGTGTAGGTGCCATCGGCTTTTTGTCTGGCTAGTACAGTTTTCCCACCCTTGTTTTAACAAGGCGTTTATCATGTTTGAAACTAACTTCATATCCTGTATCACTTAGTTGACTGACACTTATTAGATTATAGTGTAGAGTTCTAACTAAGTATACGTTTCTAAGAGTTAAGTTACCATAGGTAATCTTACCATTACCTATGGTCTCACCTTGGCCGTTATCTCCAAAGGTGATGGTCATTTTGGCACATGGTTTGATGTTTGTAAGAAGTCTTCTTTCTCCGGTCATGTGCCGACAGCAGCCGCTGTCTAGAAACCAGCTGGACCGGTTAAGCTCCTGCAAGTATTCCTACAAGAGCAAATAGAATCTTTGGTACCCATATAAACTTGGGTCCAGTCAGGAATTAGGTTCTTAGGGATCCAAACTTGGATTACCCTAATATGTCCACCAGTGATCGAGTCGATTAGATATTTGTAGTTATTATTATTTTTATTTGGGGACCGGTTTCTAGAGTTTCTGTATCGGGGCTCCGGTTTATTATGATAGTGGTTCCCCCTTAGCTGTCGGGGCCTCTCCCTTCTTCGTGGGACAGTATTCTTTTTACTATTTATTTTAGTAGTATTCCCCTTACTGGTTGTGATATAGTATTTCTGTGAGGGACTAGGGCTTTATGAGTAGTACATATCCCAATCCAGCTCTTCTAAATCCAGTTGAACTGGACTAGGGTTATAGTCGGATGGGCGTACAAATTTTATTACCTTTGAGGCAGTCGGTTGATATGATGTCGATGCTCCTCATTGTTTGCCTGCTCTCTTTGGCCAAGCCCGGTCCGGTCATTGGTGTCCTTCATTATTCCTTGGAGGCAGTTGAGCGTCTTAGATGAATTTGTCCAGGACTGGACTATCGTCGACAGCTTCTGGTTTTCTGAGGCCTTTTGCTCAGCGGCCTCCTTTAACTTGTTTTTTCTTCCTCTAGTTGAGTGACTTTCTCAACTAGGAAACCGGTATCTTCCCGTACCAATGTCTTTTCTTTTTCTGCTACCTTCAGCTTTCGTAGAGCTTCCAGTATTCATTGGCCATGTCCTAAGAGCATCTAATAGCTCTTCATAACTGAACTAAGGAGCTGACTGGTCGTCCTCCTGGATTGGATGATCTGCCATCAGACATGCGAGTTCTTCCTCGCTTTCGTGCTCACTCACCTCCTCTTCATAGCTTGATTCTTCTGAATCGGCGTCGTCCCATTTGGGCTTAGTTTTCCAGGCCATTAGTGCACAAGACTTTCTCTTGACCGATTCCTTTTTCTTTTTAGGGTAGTCCGCAAAGAAATGCCCTTTCCTGCCACAGTTAAAGCACACATTAGAATCTTCATCTTTATCAATGTGCTTACCTCGTGATGGCTTGTTCGGAGTCCTCTTCACGAGTCTCCCGGACTTTTTGATGAAGAGAGCCATCACCTCTTCACTCCCTCAGCATCCTTTGAGGTAGATGTTTCCGCCACAGCCAAAGCCTTGACTGGTTGGACCGGCGTTGTTTCCTCCAGCCTCATCTGGAGTTCAAACTCATAGGTCTTCAAATCTGCAAAAAGATCATGCAACATGAGTTTGCTCAAATCTTTTGATTCTCGCATGGCCATGGTTTTGACGTCCCATTCTCGTGGGAGAGCTTTCATGACTCTGATAGCCATGTCCATATTCTCGAGCTGTCTTCCTAGCGTCGAGAGATCATTGATGATGGAGCAGAACCGCTCCTCGAAGTCTGCCGTGGTTTCGCCTGGCTTCATCCTTATGGTGTCATATTTCTAGATGGCCACAACGAGCTTGTTTTCCTTCGCCTGCTCGTTTCCTTCGCAGATCTAGCAGAGTTTGGCCCACACCTCTTTCGCGGTTGAGCACATCATGACTTGCCTAAAGATACTCACATCCAAAGTTTTGAACAAGGTATTGGCAATGTTGTCGAGGTTTACCTTCCTCCTTTCTGTCGTAAGCTCATTTCTTTCCTTTGGGATTTCTCGTGATTCGCTGGGATGAGTGGCATGACGCGGGTTCGTCTTCTTGTAGATGAATGGCCCCGTGTTTATCACATCGACCATCCCGTCGTCTTGCGCACAGAGATGCGTCATTATTCTCATCTTCCATTCAAGGAAGTTTTCACTGCTGAACATCGGCAGCTTACTAGAAGAAGTCATCGTGAATACCAAACAACCCGCTCTGATACCACTTGTTAGTATTGGTTTGCCTGATTAGAGGGGGGTGAATAAACACTTGGTAGTTTTTCAGTTCTAAACCTGTTAGTGTTGGATACCGGTCTCCTATGTCTCCCCCTTTCCTGCGCTGCGAGAAAGGCTATCACTAGAAGATTTGGTTTCGATACAACCCCCGTCTTATAACTTTCTTAGCAAGACTCGCACATATAAACCCCTGGCTATACTTGCTAACTAAACTCCTAGCGCTCACCACTAGACAGCTTTTTACAGTCCGTCTTCAAGAGCATTTTATTCCCTTGTGAAAAACTCACTTACTAAGCAGTACAGTGAGTACAACACCTAAGTTTTCTTTCTTCGCTTTGAGCTTTGAGCTTGAGCTTGAGCTCTCGATTTGATTCTCGTGATAAAGTGTCATAAAAGTCTTCAGCCTCTCCTCTGCTATTTATAGCTGGGCTTTGTTGAAGAAGCCGTTGTGAGATAGCTCCTCGTACCGGACAGTGCATTATATATTCTTTACCCAAAATGGGTACTGTCCGATCTCGTTGCAGTTCGCTCTGTGCCATTTGCTTTATTCCATTTTAAGCTTGGCTAGAATTCAACTTGGTTCCTCCTTGCAGCCCTGCATTGAATGCTTGTCAGAAGTCTTTAGCTTCCCGCGCCTTGATTATTTTTGAATCTTTGTCCATGTGGCACATCCGGTATTTGCTTTCCGGTAATCAGTGAGCTTCCGGTAGCAGCCTTCATCCTGTTGCTGGTCGCTTGTTGAACTGCCGACCGGTATCTGGTCTTTCTACTGTATAACCGATATACTCAGTTAAGTTCAGTCCAATCACCAAAACTGTCTAACCTGAATTCTTTAGATTCACGATTTCTAACAAGCTGCCACTCGCTTCAATCGGTAAATCCCTATATGTTTGACCCGCCCTATTACGCGTCAATATGTATTTCAATTTCGATCCGAGGTACGAGGGCAATGGAAAACCCGAAAAAATTTTGTTCCACACCGTAACTGGGGACGTGGCATCTCCGGTACACAACGAGTAACCCAACAAAATCATCAAATATGGAGAAAATCATCAAATATTGGGAGAACCAAGCCAAATATTGGTTAATCAAACTAAAAGTGGACCAAATCATCTCAGAGAATATATTTTCCATTATTGAGAATCATCTACGACTAAAAATATGTGGCTTCAGAAGTTCAAAAAGGAGGAGGCAACGAAGAGTATAGAAAACTTCCAGATAATTAGAAAAAAGTCTTTTGATAGATAGCATTCAAAAAAAATTCTCTGCACAAGGTTCTTAGAATTCGAGTTAAAATTTGAAGATGTTAGTTTCGAGACCCGTGCGATCTTCTTGGAAGCGCGTGGTTCAACGCTCAAGACCCCTGTGTAATACCCGCAAAATTTGAAGCGGGATTACGATAGGAAGTTTGAGGATAATTAGCAAAGAAAATAGTATCCTAATAAATATGAACGAAAATTCGGACGAAACTAAAGTAATAAAATATTCCCGGAAAATATTCGAACGAGCCCAAATTATTTAGAAATAATAATAATAGAAGGACTCATAATATTGGGCTATATTTTATATAAGGCCCAATTGATAGGCTTTATTTAGTTTAACAAGTAAGATATTATCAAGGCCCAATTAGTAACATTACTTAAAGCTTAAAGTAAGGTAACTATATTAGTCTAAAGAAGTTTGTGATTGCTAATAGAAATAAGCTAAAAGGTCAATTATTTAATACAACGAAAACGAGTAATTAAAATAGTTGGTATAGGACATAAGTACTTAATAAACTTAGAAATTTTCGTGAAGATAAATTTGTCTAGAAAGTTCCGTGGTATCATTCACATAGTATATGAAATTTTTGTACAAGGCATATATGTATAGTATTACGTAGAGTAGATATAACTATATATATATAATATTCATCCATCAAATCAAAGGCTTAGATTATACACGTGGAGGCTTTAAAGGTATTGTAGAAGTGACTAACCTAAGGGAAATCGACTTCATCACTTAACAAGCTACAATAATACGATAAATACATAACATATACATCAATTATCATTGTAAGGAAACCCTTACTAACTCCATACGAATACGGAGCAGAACGTGAAATCAACAATCTCACAATATAGAAGATCTACTGACTCGAGAAGTTGAAATTCGAATTGAGGTATATGAATTGTCCCCTGTATTTAACATATTTAATTTAGTTCTACTAACTAGAGGTTACTACGTCATGATATGGTATTCATGAGATAAGTTTTGATAGTCTTATGTTTAGAAAACTAGTTTTGCAAGGATTCGTGTCTAGTGAATATCGATATTATAGTGTTCCGTAGAAGTTCTTTAAGGATTCATAAGTTAACATGTTTGAAACCAAATGATTTAAGGTATATACGTTTTCTGGAATTAGTATAAACTTGGAAGATGATTTCAATAAATACCGATTTTAGGGTTTTCTGGGCAAATTACAGTCTTTAGATAAGATCTCGAGGGGTTTGAGGAAAATGTCGACATAAATCTCGGTATGTTATGTCCCGACATTTTATAAGAGTCTTGGATTAGATCTCGACATTTATAGTGGTTAGATTTCGATAAGGCCTTGGTAGCTATAAGATGTCGACAAGTGATAAGAGTGATCTCGACATTAGTATAAATCTCGACCCTAGATATGCATAGATAGATCTCGATATTTTATGAGGCTTTCGACATTTTAAGGAATAGACTTCGACATTTTGTAGGAGTTGATTTCGACATACTCACTGAAACATTTCGACATTTAAAGATTATAAACAGTTCGACAGATAAAAATATCGGCATGAGTAATGAAACATCTCGACATTTCGATATCATGGTCTCGACTTTTTAACATCTCGACATTTAACCTCCAACAGACCTCGACATTTTCTTAGATCATTTCGACTCCTTCATGTCAATTCGACATTCCCAACAAAACACTTCGACATTATTAGGGTTCGACAAGAGGGTTTCGACATTTTGTATAAGATATCGACATTTTTAAAATGTCTCGACATCTTCTATCTCAATTCGACATTTTCCATATTGTTTTGACTAACCAAATCTCGACATTGTATATATGACTTCGACTTTATTTTCTCTAACATAAAATGTCGACAATCCTTTTCAATTAAAGATCTCGACATCTTTAATGTAACATTTCGACATTGCTAAGAATACGAGCTCAACATTTTTATATGTCTCGACAATGAGCTCGACATTCTTTAGAAATAGATTTCGACAATGTTTAAATATTTCGACACTTAACATAATTTCAATAATTTAAAAGTGTTCTACACTTAATAAATTTTTGGTATTTTAGAATTTGCGATTGTTAGGGTTTTTAATATTCTGGGATTTAGTTATTTTTAAGAATTTCATTATTTTTAAAAAGTTAAGGTTTTCGAGAACTAGCATCTATACTAATAATATTTATTATATTCAGAGGATCGAAATATAGGGACTACGCCAGACTTCCTATTTGACTATAGCGGGAGGGCAGGTAGGTGGATCATCCATCTACGATACGTAAACACGAATGTGAATTTATGTGTTTCCATGAGATTCTGTGATTTACGTGATTTATATGATTTACGTGTTTACATGTTTTACGGACATTTTATAAATCATGCTTTTATGAGATTTTGTGAACATGCATGGCATGTGCATATCACGGAAGGGGGAGATATGGTTGTACCGTAGGATGACGGTAAGGATATGAAATATTGACGTATGGGGTAGATTGAGATTATTAAGACGACTTGTTAGGCTCACAGATTACCTGGCCGAGACAGACGTGATCGATCTGTCTACTCGGATGTGGTCGGTTCGAGGTGCAAAACGCCAGATGATTATATATATATATATGGATACGGGCTTTATCGCCCATGATTTATTGTGGAAGAGACGACCTGGTAAGTGGCCATTGACGTGATCGATCAGTGCACTACCGGCGTAGCTTACCGCTGATTACGGGTGGAATCACGTGACCACCCATGATATTTATTGCGCGCGTGAGCCTAACCATGGGCCCCATATTGTGATGTGAGATAGGAATGTGGGAAAAGAAAAGAGTGTGCATGGCATGTGAGGTATTGGGATTGGGATTGAGCGCACACTTGCATACATGCATTTTATTCACCTACTGGGCAAATCGCTCAGTGTTTACGTGTTGTAGGTACTGAGTCTGACGCTGCTACGCGTCAAGGCTGAGGCGGCTGGTGGCGGTGCTCCACGGACTTTTGAGGGCAGGGCGGTACATGGATGCGACCTGTGGAGCGGCGTTAGGGTTTTTGCGATTTTATTATTTTGGGGCTACGGCCTTTGTATAGACTGACTATGTAGACGACATTTTGTCGTAATGTATATTATTCTAGGAAAAAGTTTTAATTAGACGGGCCTTCCGCGGCTTACGTTGCGGAAATCCGCCACTAATCGTAATTAGAAAAGTCGGGTCGCCACAGGTGGTATCAGAGCTTCGGCTTTAGATTCTGAAGACTGTCCATGTACTGCCGCTCAAAAGCCTGGAGAACCAGCCTGGCCTGTAAGTTCAATGATTGATTATGTGATTACGTGTTATTTGATATGTGTGCTTTCTATGACTGACTGTAGAATTAGTTAAAAATGCCGAAGGGACGTAGAGAGGTAGGCAGTTCTAGTCGTAGGGCGGGATCTGAATCCCCACCTAATTCTACCATCCATCAGTTGACCGATCTGATACGGCGACAGTCAGATCAGATCAATGATCTCATTCACCGTCAGAACTCTTCTGAACATCATGCATCCCCGGGACTAGAACGTATAGAAGCGGCCGGGAGAGGTTCCGTAGACTAAATCCCCCTACCTTCGAGGAGGCTGCCGATCCTACTGACGCAGAGGATTGGCTCAGAACTATCGAAAGTATGTTTCGCGTTAGCCATCTGCCTGATACAGAGAAGGTGACTTGTGCAACCTTCTTATTGCGTGGGAACGCGGGCTACTGGTGGGATACTATTCAGGTACTCGAGGATCCCACTACGATGACCTGGGGGAGGTTCAAAATAGTCTTCCGAGGAAAGTATTTTACGGCACCAGATAGGACGCGGAAGCTGAACGAATTTATCAACCTCAAACAAGGAGGAATGTCGGTGGCGGACTATATCCGTAAGTTCGAGCAACTCTCGAGGTTTGCGCCACATATAGTAGCTACCGACGAGCTGAAGATTGAGCGTTTTCTGGAAGGTCTCAAACCCGAGATCTTCCGAAACGTAAGTATGTACGACACCGAGGGGAAAATATACGCACGCATCGCGGAGCGAGCAATCCTAGCCGAGCAGGCGGAGAGCAGAATTGCAATAGCGCAGAACGCAAAGCGGAAAGCAGAAGGACAACAAGGAGAAGGAAACCAGAAACGCCAGTTCGTTGGCAAGGCACCAAACTATCACGGAGATCAGCAGGGTCAACAGAATTGGCGACCGAGGCCGAACCAAGGACCGGTTAACGTTCCAAACCGACCCCCAGACATCGTACCGCAATGTAAGCAGTGCGGACGTCACCACTACGGCGTATGTCAGAGAACAGGACCAAATATGACTCCACAGTGTTTTCGATGCGGAAAGGTTGGGCATTTTGCTAGAACGTGTCACGTGAATGTGCCTCAAGTTCCGAATCAACCTCTAACCCGACCTCCTCTAGTGCCTGCGCGAGTGTTTACATTAACAAACGAGGAGGCTGAAGCGGATCCCTCCTTAGTAACGGGTACGTTAACCATCTATAGCGTGCCTACTCCTGTGTTAAGTGACTCTGGGCCACACATTCGTTCGTGTCGGCCAAGAGGAAGGGGTAGGATCTCTCCTACCTTATTTAAGTGCAACCATATAGTTCCTCTGCCGTACATAGATCCTACACGCACTAACCAAGTGCTAAAAGAATACTCCGTGAACATTGAGGATAAAAAAATTTGAGTGTCGACCTAATTGCGATCCCATGAATGACTGTGATGTCATCTTTGGGGATGAATTGGCTTTCGAGACATAAAGCCATTATATATTGTAACAAGAGGTCGTAAAATCTCACGTGCCCGAAGAAGAGGTATTCATTTTTCGGGTAAGGCAAATAAAAATAGTGTTCCGCGGATATCTGTCTTTGAAGGCTCAACGACTATTGAGATCAGGTTGCGAGCCTTGTTCCTGTATATACGGTGAAGGTGGAGGAATTACCTCAGCCAGACTTGAAAAGCATACCGATAGTTAATTAGTATGCGGATGTATTTCCCAATGATTTCCCGGAATTACCCCTTAATCGAGAAATACGGTTCAGGACAGATCTAATTCCAGGGTTTGCCCCTAATTCTAAAACTCCTTATCGCCTAGAGGAGTGCGCAGTGGAAGCGTCGTAGGAATATAAATATATATGCCTAGAAAATGTAGAAAATATGCGGGCGAGTTCAGACATAGAGAAATTATTGACCTTAGAAAGTTAGGCCACATATTTAAATGTGTCATCTAAATTTAGTAGGAAAGGTGCCTTGATAAGGCACTGATAAATCAAGGGATAAGAGAAATCGTTACCCGAGTTATCCGCTTCGGCGTAATTTCGGGGACGAAATTCTTTTAAGGGGGGGAGGATGTAATACCCGCAAAATTTGAAGCGGGATTACGATAGGAAGTTTGAGGATAATTAGCAAAGAAAATAGTATCCTAATAAATATGAACGAAAATTCGGACGAAACTAAAGTAATAAAATATTCCCGGAAAATATTCGAACGAGCCCAAATTATTTAGAAATAATAATAATAGAAGGACTCATAATATTGGGCTATATTTTATATAAGGCCCAATTGATAGGCTTTATTTAGTTTAACAAGTAAGATATTATCAAGGCCCAATTAGTAACATTACTTAAAGCTTAAAGTAAGGTAACTATATTAGTCTAAAGAAGTTTGTGATTGCTAATAGAAATAAGCTAAAAGGTCAATTATTTAATACAACGAAAACGAGTAATTAAAATAGTTGGTATAGGACATAAGTACTTAATAAACTTAGAAATTTTCGTGAAGATAAATTTGTTTAGAAAGTTCCGTGGTATCATTCACATAGTATATGAAATTTTTGTACAAGGCATATATGTATAGTATTACGTAGAGTAGATATAACTATATATATATAATATTCATCCATCAAATCAAAGGCTTAGATTATACACGTGGAGGCTTTAAAGGTATTGTAGAAGTGACTAACCTAAGGGAAATCGACTTCATCACTTAACAAGCTACAATAATACGATAAATACATAACATATACATCAATTATCATTGTAAGGAAACCCTTACTAACTCCATACGAATACGGAGCAGAACGTGAAATCAACAATCTCACAATATAGAAGATCTACTGACTCGAGAAGTTGAAATTCGAATTGAGGTATATGAATTGTCCCCTGTATTTAACATATTTAATTTAGTTCTACTAACTAGAGGTTACTACGTCATGATATGGTATTCATGAGATAAGTTTTGATAGTCTTATGTTTAGAAAACTAGTTTTGCAAGGATTCGTGTCTAGTGAATATCGATATTATAGTGTTCCGTAGAAGTTCTTTAAGGATTCATAAGTTAACATGTTTGAAACCAAATGATTTAAGGTATATACGTTTTCTGGAATTAGTATAAACTTGGAAGATGATTTCAATAAATACCGATTTTAGGGTTTTCTGGGCAAATTACAGTCTTTAGATAAGATCTCGAGGGGTTTGAGGAAAATGTCGACATAAATCTCGGTATGTTATGTCCCGACATTTTATAAGAGTCTTGGATTAGATCTCGACATTTATAGTGGTTAGATTTCGATAAGGCCTTGGTAGCTATAAGATGTCGACAAGTGATAAGAGTGATCTCGACATTAGTATAAATCTCGACCCTAGATATGCATAGATAGATCTCGATATTTTATGAGGCTTTCGACATTTTAAGGAATAGACTTCGACATTTTGTAGGAGTTGATTTCGACATACTCACTGAAACATTTCGACATTTAAAGATTATAAACAGTTCGACAGATAAAAATATCGGCATGAGTAATGAAACATCTCGACATTTCGATATCATGGTCTCGACTTTTTAACATCTCGACATTTAACCTCCAACAGACCTCGACATTTTCTTAGATCATTTCGACTCCTTCATGTCAATTCGACATTCCCAACAAAACACTTCGACATTATTAGGGTTCGACAAGAGGGTTTCGACATTTTGTATAAGATATCGACATTTTTAAAATGTCTCGACATCTTCTATCTCAATTCGACATTTTCCATATTGTTTTGACTAACCAAATCTCGACATTGTATATATGACTTCGACTTTATTTTCTCTAACATAAAATGTCGACAATCCTTTTCAATTAAAGATCTCGACATCTTTAATGTAACATTTCGACATTGCTAAGAATACGAGCTCAACATTTTTATATGTCTCGACAATGAGCTCGACATTCTTTAGAAATAGATTTCGACAATGTTTAAATATTTCGACACTTAACATAATTTCAATAATTTAAAAGTGTTCTACACTTAATAAATTTTTGGTATTTTAGAATTTGCGATTGTTAGGGTTTTTAATATTCTGGGATTTAGTTATTTTTAAGAATTTCATTATTTTTAAAAAGTTAAGGTTTTCGAGAACTAGCATCTATACTAATAATATTTATTATATTCAGAGGATCGAAATATAGGGACTACGCCAGACTTCCTATTTGACTATAGCGGGAGGGCAGGTAGGTGGATCATCCATCTACGATACGTAAACACGAATGTGAATTTATGTGTTTCCATGAGATTCTGTGATTTACGTGATTTATATGATTTACGTGTTTACATGTTTTACGGACATTTTATAAATCATGCTTTTATGAGATTTTGTGAACATGCATGGCATGTGCATATCACGGAAGGGGGAGATATGGTTGTACCGTAGGATGACGGTAAGGATATGAAATATTGACGTATGGGGTAGATTGAGATTATTAAGACGACTTGTTAGGCTCACAGATTACCTGGCCGAGACAGACGTGATCGATCTGTCTACTCGGATGTGGTCGGTTCGAGGTGCAAAACGCCAGATGATTATATATATATATGGATACGGGCTTTATCGCCCATGATTTATTGTGGAAGAGACGACCTGGTAAGTGGCCATTGACGTGATCGATCAGTGCACTACCGGCGTAGCTTACCGCTGATTACGGGTGGAATCACGTGACCACCCATGATATTTATTGCGCGCGTGAGCCTAACCATGGGCCCCATATTGTGATGTGAGATAGGAATGTGGGAAAAGAAAAGAGTGTGCATGGCATGTGAGGTATTGGGATTGGGATTGAGCGCACACTTGCATACATGCATTTTATTCACCTACTGGGCAAATCGCTCAGTGTTTACGTGTTGTAGGTACTGAGTCTGACGCTGCTACGCGTCAAGGCTGAGGCGGCTGGTGGCGGTGCTCCACGGACTTTTGAGGGCAGGGCGGTACATGGATGCGACCTGTGGAGCGGCGTTAGGGTTTTTGCGATTTTATTATTTTGGGGCTACGGCCTTTGTATAGACTGACTATGTAGACGACATTTTGTCGTAATGTATATTATTCTAGGAAAAAGTTTTAATTAGACGGGCCTTCCGCGGCTTACGTTGCGGAAATCCGCCACTAATCGTAATTAGAAAAGTCGGGTCGCCACAGGTGGTATCAGAGCTTCGGCTTTAGATTCTGAAGACTGTCCATGTACTGCCGCTCAAAAGCCTGGAGAACCAGCCTGGCCTGTAAGTTCAATGATTGATTATGTGATTACGTGTTATTTGATATGTGTGCTTTCTATGACTGACTGTAGAATTAGTTAAAAATGCCGAAGGGACGTAGAGAGGTAGGCAGTTCTAGTCGTAGGGCGGGATCTGAATCCCCACCTAATTCTACCATCCATCAGTTGACCGATCTGATACGGCGACAGTCAGATCAGATCAATGATCTCATTCACCGTCAGAACTCTTCTGAACATCATGCATCCCCGGGACTAGAACGTATAGAAGCGGCCGGGGAGAGGTTCCGTAGACTAAATCCCCCTACCTTCGAGGAGGCTGCCGATCCTACTGACGCAGAGGATTGGCTCAGAACTATCGAAAGTATGTTTCGCGTTAGCCATCTGCCTGATACAGAGAAGGTGACTTGTGCAACCTTCTTATTGCGTGGGAACGCGGGCTACTGGTGGGATACTATTCAGGTACTCGAGGATCCCACTACGATGACCTGGGGGAGGTTCAAAATAGTCTTCCGAGGAAAGTATTTTACGGCACCAGATAGGACGCGGAAGCTGAACGAATTTATCAACCTCAAACAAGAGGAATGTCGGTGGCGGACTATATCCGTAAGTTCGAGCAACTCTCGAGGTTTGCGCCACATATAGTAGCTACCGACGAGCTGAAGATTGAGCGTTTTCTGGAAGGTCTCAAACCCGAGATCTTCCGAAACGTAAGTATGTACGACACCGAGGGGAAAATATACGCACGCATCGCGGAGCGAGCAATCCTAGCCGAGCAGGCGGAGAGCAGAATTGCAATAGCGCAGAACGCAAAGCGGAAAGCAGAAGGACAACAAGGAGAAGGAAACCAGAAACGCCAGTTCGTTGGCAAGGCACCAAACTATCACGGAGATCAGCAGGGTCAACAGAATTGGCGACCGAGGCCGAACCAAGGACCGGTTAACGTTCCAAACCGACCCCCAGACATCGTACCGCAATGTAAGCAGTGCGGACGTCACCACTACGGCGTATGTCAGAGAACAGGACCAAATATGACTCCACAGTGTTTTCGATGCGGAAAGGTTGGGCATTTTGCTAGAACGTGTCACGTGAATGTGCCTCAAGTTCCGAATCAACCTCTAACCCGACCTCCTCTAGTGCCTGCGCGAGTGTTTACATTAACAAACGAGGAGGCTGAAGCGGATCCCTCCTTAGTAACGGGTACGTTAACCATCTATAGCGTGCCTACTCCTGTGTTAAGTGACTCTGGGCCACACATTCGTTCGTGTCGGCCAAGAGGAAGGGGTAGGATCTCTCCTACCTTATTTAAGTGCAACCATATAGTTCCTCTGCCGTACATAGATCCTACACGCACTAACCAAGTGCTAAAAGAATACTCCGTGAACATTGAGGATAAAAAAATTTGAGTGTCGACCTAATTGCGATCCCAATGAATGACTGTGATGTCATCTTTGGGGATGAATTGGCTTTCGAGACATAAAGCCATTATATATTGTAACAAGAAGGTCGTAAAATCTCACGTGCCCGAAGAAGAGGTATTCATTTTTCGGGTAAGGCAAATAAAAATAGTGTTCCGCGGATATCTGTCTTTGAAGGCTCAACGACTATTGAGATCAGGTTGCGAGCCTTGTTCCTGTATATACGGTGAAGGTGGAGGAATTACCTCAGCCAGACTTGAAAAGCATACCGATAGTTAATTAGTATGCGGATGTATTTCCCAATGATTTCCCGGAATTACCCCTTAATCGAGAAATACGGTTCAGGACAGATCTAATTCCAGGGTTTGCCCCTAATTCTAAAACTCCTTATCGCCTAGAGGAGTGCGCAGTGGAAGCGTCGTAGGAATATAAATATATATGCCTAGAAAATGTAGAAAATATGCGGGCGAGTTCAGACATAGAGAAATTATTGACCTTAGAAAGTTAGGCCACATATTTAAATGTGTCATCTAAATTTAGTAGGAAAGGTGCCTTGATAAGGCACTGATAAATCAAGGGATAAGAGAAATCGTTACCCGAGTTATCCGCTTCGGCGTAATTTCGGGGACGAAATTCTTTTAAGGGGGGGAGGATGTAATACCCGCAAAATTTGAAGCGGGATTACGATAGGAAGTTTGAGGATAATTAGCAAAGAAAATAGTATCCTAATAAATATGAACGAAAATTCGGACGAAACTAAAGTAATAAAATATTCCCGGAAAATATTCGAACGAGCCCAAATTATTTAGAAATAATAATAATAGAAGGACTCATAATATTGGGCTATATTTTATATAAGGCCCAATTGATAGGCTTTATTTAGTTTAACAAGTAAGATATTATCAAGGCCCAATTAGTAACATTACTTAAAGCTTAAAGTAAGGTAACTATATTAGTCTAAAGAAGTTTGTGATTGCTAATAGAAATAAGCTAAAAGGTCAATTATTTAATACAACGAAAACGAGTAATTAAAATAGTTGGTATAGGACATAAGTACTTAATAAACTTAGAAATTTTCGTGAAGATAAATTTGTTTAGAAAGTTCCGTGGTATCATTCACATAGTATATGAAATTTTTGTACAAGGCATATATGTATAGTATTACGTAGAGTAGATATAACTATATATATAATATTCATCCATCAAATCAAAGGCTTAGATTATACACGTGGAGGCTTTAAAGGTATTGTAGAAGTGACTAACCTAAGGGAAATCGACTTCATCACTTAACAAGCTACAATAATACGATAAATACATAACATATACATCAATTATCATTGTAAGGAAACCCTTACTAACTCCATACGAATACGGAGCAGAACGTGAAATCAACAATCTCACAATATAGAAGATCTACTGACTCGAGAAGTTGAAATTCGAATTGAGGTATATGAATTGTCCCCTGTATTTAACATATTTAATTTAGTTCTACTAACTAGAGGTTACTACGTCATGATATGGTATTCATGAGATAAGTTTTGATAGTCTTATGTTTAGAAAACTAGTTTTGCAAGGATTCGTGTCTAGTGAATATCGATATTATAGTGTTCCGTAGAAGTTCTTTAAGGATTCATAAGTTAACATGTTTGAAACCAAATGATTTAAGGTATATACGTTTTCTGGAATTAGTATAAACTTGGAAGATGATTTCAATAAATACCGATTTTAGGGTTTTCTGGGCAAATTACAGTCTTTAGATAAGATCTCGAGGGGTTTGAGGAAAATGTCGACATAAATCTCGGTATGTTATGTCCCGACATTTTATAAGAGTCTTGGATTAGATCTCGACATTTATAGTGGTTAGATTTCGATAAGGCCTTGGTAGCTATAAGATGTCGACAAGTGATAAGAGTGATCTCGACATTAGTATAAATCTCGACCCTAGATATGCATAGATAGATCTCGATATTTTATGAGGCTTTCGACATTTTAAGGAATAGACTTCGACATTTTGTAGGAGTTGATTTCGACATACTCACTGAAACATTTCGACATTTAAAGATTATAAACAGTTCGACAGATAAAAATATCGGCATGAGTAATGAAACATCTCGACATTTCGATATCATGGTCTCGACTTTTTACATCTCGACATTTAACCTCCAACAGACCTCGACATTTTCTTAGATCATTTCGACTCCTTCATGTCAATTCGACATTCCCAACAAAACACTTCGACATTATTAGGGTTCGACAAGAGGGTTTCGACATTTTGTATAAGATATCGACATTTTTAAAATGTCTCGACATCTTCTATCTCAATTCGACATTTTCCATATTGTTTTGACTAACCAAATCTCGACATTGTATATATGACTTCGACTTTATTTTCTCTAACATAAAATGTCGACAATCCTTTTCAATTAAAGATCTCGACATCTTTAATGTAACATTTCGACATTGCTAAGAATACGAGCTCAACATTTTTATATGTCTCGACAATGAGCTCGACATTCTTTAGAAATAGATTTCGACAATGTTTAAATATTTCGACACTTAACATAATTTCAATAATTTAAAAGTGTTCTACACTTAATAAATTTTTGGTATTTTAGAATTTGCGATTGTTAGGGTTTTTTTATATTCTGGGATTTAGTTATTTTTAAGAATTTCATTATTTTTAAAAAGTTAAGGTTTTCGAGAACTAGCATCTATACTAATAATATTTATTATATTCAGAGGATCGAAATATAGGGACTACGCCAGACTTCCTATTTGACTATAACGGGAGGGCAGGTAGGTGGATCATCCATCTACGATACGTAAACACGAATGTGAATTTATGTGTTTCCATGAGATTCTGTGATTTACGTGATTTATATGATTTACGTGTTTACATGTTTTACGGACATTTTATAAATCATGCTTTTATGAGATTTTGTGAACATGCATGGCATGTGCATATCACGGAAGGGGGAGATATGGTTGTACCGTAGGATGACGGTAAGGATATGAAATATTGACGTATGGGGTAGATTGAGATTATTAAGACGACTTGTTAGGCTCACAGATTACCTGGCGAGACAGACGTGATCGATCTGTCTACTCGGATGTGGTCGGTTCGAGGTGCAAAACGCCAGATGATTATATATATATATATATATGGATACGGGCTTTATCGCCCATGATTTATTGTGGAAGAGACGACCTGGTAAGTGGCCATTGACGTGATCGATCAGTGCACTACCGGCGTAGCTTACCGCTGATTACGGGTGGAATCACGTGACCACCCATGATATTTATTGCGCGCGTGAGCCTAACCATGGGCCCCATATTGTGATGTGAGATAGGAATGTGGGAAAAGAAAAGAGTGTGCATGGCATGTGAGGTATTGGGATTGGGATTGAGCGCACACTTGCATACATGCATTTTATTCACCTACTGGGCAAATCGCTCAGTGTTTACGTGTTGTAGGTACTGAGTCTGACGCTGCTACGCGTCAAGGCTGAGGCGGCTAGGGCAGGGCGGTACATGGATGCGACCTGTGGAGCGGCGTTAGGGTTTTTGCGATTTTATTATTTTGGGGCTACGGCCTTTGTATAGACTGACTATGTAGACGACATTTTGTCGTAATGTATATTATTCTAGGAAAAAGTTTTAATTAGACGGGCCTTCCGCGGCTTACGTTGCGGAAATCCGCCACTAATCGTAATTAGAAAAGTCGGGTCGCCACACCCTGCAATTTTCTTGGAAGCATGCGTTTCAACGCTCAAGACCATGCGATAATCTTAGAAGCACGCAGTTCAACGCTCAAGTCTTGCTTCTTTGATAAGTATCAAGTCCAAGTCCTAATGTTAAGTTCGTGATTAAGCCCAAAAGTTCACAAACGAAATGTTCGACAATATCTCTTCACCAAATCCTGAAGAAGTTTATCAAGACTTGTGGTCAGGCCCCAAGGCCCACGAAGAAACTTTAAGAAAGTCCCAATTCAGGAAATTCAAGATCAAGATTTCCCGAAGCCTTTAAAAATTATATAGTGAAGAGGAATAGAGATAGGGTCCACTAAATTATATCAAAGTTCATTGTACTATTTTTCTAATTATATCCTAATTGAGATGGGGAATCAAATAATGTTATACAGTAAAACCTCCATAAATTAATACTCTATAAATTAATAAACTCTCTAAAAAAGTAAAATTGTTTGGTCCCCCGACTTGGCTTTTGTAAAATTGTAATTCCAGATTATCCAAGAACACTATAACAGATTAAACCTTCGTAGAATGTGAATAGTATGCTTTTGAGGTTTAGTGCTGAATACGTGAGATTTTAGCGAATGGAAAACTTAATTAGAATGCTGTTAGGGTTTAAGCTTAAATACCTTGGAAGGTATTAAGCCCATTGGGCCCCTAACAAGCCCATTACAATTGCAACTCATATACATACAATAAAGCATATAAAATACATCATAAAGAAATAGCAAGACTTAGAATAAATATGTTGGGCACTTCTAAAATATTCCTAACATTCTTCCCCTAAGTGTCCAAATTACATATAAGCCTATCTTGTAAGTCTTCACTTCTTCTTTTTCTTTGAGCGAGGAGGAGGCCGCGGTTCCAGAAGCTCGTAGGCTGATCTTCTAAGTTTAAGTCTTATTTCATATGATCTCAACCTTCTGCGAAAGGAAATTTGGGCAGAGATGGTTTCGATCATTTTATGGTACTTCTCTTGGACTTCATATTCTTCGTTTCTCATTTCCTTAGTGATCCTTTTTAGCTTATCTGAATAATACATAGAGTTCCATCGCTGAACTTGTGAATCTCTAAAGTTCTCATCAGTCTCTTCTCTCCTTTGTAGTTTATGTAGATCACTGAAGGGTCTTCTCCTACAAATATATGGCCTTCTCCATAGCTATCTGATTCTGGTGCTTCAAAGGAGGGCTTCGTGAGATTCACCTTTTTCATGTTGCTCTCAAGTGCCATTTGGAGGTCATGTGTTGCGTTAAACTTGACTTGGCGCAGCATGAATCTTTTCAATGAAGCATAACCCATCTTTAATTCTGGAGTTCTGAGTACCCCAAGCGTCCTGTAATTCCCTACTAATTGATCAATATCTTCACCTCTAAGATAAGAGAGATCTTCTTCATTCAGTTCTTCGACTGACTCATCTTCTCATCGTACTAAGTAAATAGGGAAATCTATGTCTCCGAATCGCTCCTTTTGAACTGTCAGAATCTCTCTGATTCTGGGTCGTTTTGCCTCTAGTCTTCGAAGATCATCCACATTCGTTCCTTTCCCTCTGAACATTAGTGTTCGACGGATAGAGAGCAGGTACTGAATGGCTTTTGGTCGTGGAAGATCCGTTAGATCTCTGAGGTCAAGCTCATCCTTCTTCAAGATCTTATCCTCCCTCCTCCAGATTTTCTTTCGTATTTCTTCTTAATATGGAGCATTCACCTTCACTTTTTCCATGGAAGTTTCAGCTCGTCTATTCCTTTTTGGTTATCTGGAGGGCAATATTCGTATATGACCGTGTGCTGGAGAAGCTCGGGAAGTTCAGGTATTTCTGCTTCATAATCTTCACCTTCATTGAGCTCATCTTCTTCAATTTGGACTAGACTAATGTTTGCCTTCGAAAGGAAGTATCTAACATTGTCCATTAAGTTTCTGGCCATAGTCGGATTTGCTGGATGAGTCCTCCATTCTTCGCCAAAGATGTATGTCTCCACTACATCATGTGGATTGTACAATTCTTCGGCTGGCATGGTTGGATTATCGATAGTGACTGGAGCTTGGGGATGTGGGGTTGTGGTTGTTTGGACTGACTGGGTGGGGGTCCTCAAAGAGCCAGACTCGACTACGCCAATGGAAGTTGTCTGGTTCGGCCCTGGCGTAGCTTGTCTACCTCTAGAAGAACTTGGTGGTGGTGGTGGATTGGATGGTCGGGAAGAACCGCCTCCACGAGTTTGAACTCCACGTCCTCTTCTGCCGCGAACGACCGGAGACATGGTTCTCGGACTATTCTCCCCCTCAGGACGATCGTGGCCATCAGGATCGTCATGACGACGCTTCTGACTTGAGCCTTCTTGACGGCAGGCAGTCGGATGAGGTATGACTCCACCCGCAATCAGCTTTTGGTACAATTTTTCTTCTTCTGGAGTCCGCTGATTGTCGAGTTCAAGAAGGCGAGAGATGCCGATGTCGAAGAGTTGAAGTAGAGGCATATGATATGGATTGGGTTCATGGGTTACTCGTGGTGGTGGTAGTGAGATGATGCGAGGCTGTGACGGTGGTTGTTCTACCATGGGAGCCTTTCCTTTGTCTGTGGAGGCTGATTGCATGGCATCCCTAACGAGCCCTCGAACCCGTGGTAAGATTACGGATTCAAAGAACTCAAACAGGCGATTCTCCAGGTAGGCCGTCGTCACAGCTTGGGGAGGTGCTGAGGGTGCTCCGGCGCCACTAGGGTTAACCGTTATCACACGTTCAGAACTAGGTTCTGTACGGTGTCCCTCGTCAACTGAAGTCCGTTGGACCTCAGTTTCCGCGGGTCTTCTGACCTCTCCTTGCGACACATCTTTCGGAGATGGTGCTCGGGTCGTTACGGCCACTTCCCGTTAGCACACGTACATGACTAGGTCCCCTACGGTGGCTCTCGGATGATGAGTTGCTGAAGTCATCATCCTTAAGGCTTCCGTCCAATCCTTGAAGTGCCTCAATTATAGGCGCTTCTATGAACGTTGAGGCCTGTTGGTCAGGCTGAGGCTCAGTCTGTGTCTGGGTAGTGGGTATTTCTTTGTCAGGTTCAGACACAGGAACCAAGCTGATTGGGGCTTGGGGTGGTTCTGAGGATGTTGAGACACTTGTCTGTTGGGAGACAAGTGAATGGTCGGGTTGGGGTTGTTCGTGCGCCGTTGGGTCGAGTACGACGTCTTCTATCCTATGGGTTGACCCAGCCTGTGCTGACTGTGGGGCTTCAGACATTGATATTTCAGGAACAACTGTTTGATGTTTTTCAATTTGTTCAGGCAGTGGTGGTTGTTCGAGTGGTTGTTCTGGAATGATTTGTTGAAAACTCTGTTGGGATTGTTGAGGTGTTATCTGTTGTTCTGAGGGTTGTCTCTGGCCCTCACTCTCTCTCTCACTAACCCCTGGGTCAGACTCAGGTAGGTTTTCTTGAGTCATGGGGTGGGGTATGTTGTATTTCTGGCAGTAGGCTTCGATGGCATCTGGACTAGCTAGAGTTAGTAACTCGTGCGCAATTGGCATAGGTGTGCGCGAGTACTTCTCGTCGGTCTTCCCTTTTTGAAGAAATTTGAGTTTGGGCTGTGATTTTCTTCTTCATCCCCGGTGTTGTGGTCATAAAGTGGTGGATCATTAGAGAGAACCATCGGGGATAGGGCAGGTTCTGTGGCTTCTTCTTTTTCGATCTCTGGTGAAGTTGATCATCCAGGTCTGATGTGATCAGCTTGGCATAATCATAATTCTTCCTGAATACGATCCCGTGGAAGATCCGAAGAATCGTGAGGTTGCATCTGTCCCAGCCTGAGTGCTTTGGTGAGAAGCACTTGTTGACAATTGCAAAAAGAGTCCTCCAAGGATGCGGAATCATGGACTGCTGAATGCCGGAGACGAAATCGACTGAAACGTAGTATCCCATTGTCCTCATGTCGCCAATGAGCTCGTCCTTAGATGCCTCAGGTTCATATTCGGGTTGATTAGGTAGTCGAAGGATGCTTCGGATGAACTCCTTTGTGATCTGAACGGTCTCATCTGCAATCTTGGCCTTGTAGAAGGTGCTGTTGTCCTGAGCGATTTTTGTCGTCATTGTTCCCCAAAATTATTGAAGATAAACAGTGGGGACTTGGACGGATGCCGAGAAGGCATATCCAAGTTGATGATTTCTCAAAATAGATTTGATGATCTCTTCTTGACATTTAAAGGTGCGCATGTCAAGTTGATAATTATTATCTCTGGTTGGAATCCATTTTGCGGTTGAGTAAACGAGGTCCGCCGGTGTCGTCATTTTTTTTTATTTAAAGCACCGGGAAATCCTGTTGAAACTGCAACACGAGAGAGATGAGATTAGAAAATATAATAGGTAATAATGTGTTGTTTCGAAAAATATGGGCCTTAATAAAATCTGTTTTTTATTTTTTTTTGTTTTAAAGACAATCACCCCCCTAACGTTTTTGACGAGGTCTTCGAAAATTTTTTAAGTGTATTTCGTGAATCTGTTTGAAAAATTTAGTAAACAAAGTTCGCGAATTTGATTGCAACGGAGTTCGCGAATTACAAATTTGTGAACTCGAAGGTTTTCGGGTCTGAACTGATTTTCAAATTTTACTAACTATGTTTTGCGAATTGGTTTGAAAAACAATGTAAGCTCGGTTCGCAAAGTCACTAAGGCAATTTGAAATCGTGAAATTTTCGGTTTGCGAGCTTTACTTTAAAAGGTTTCGTGAATTACATGTTTGCGAACTCGAAAATTTGCGAATTGACTAGGTCAAAAGTGGTGTGTGAAACTTCAGTTCGCGAGTTGCATCTTGTAAACACGAGTTTTGCGAACTACAATTTGCGAATTAACGAGTCAGTGACTAATCGGATTCGCAAAAAACAGATTTGGAATTCGCAAAATGGATTTTGACCGATCAAAAAGTAATTTTTCAAACACTGTTCTTAAAAACCCAATTTCATTTCAGCGAAAGACGCCATTAAAACACACAAATGACTCTAGACCTAAAAGCACCGAAGATGACAAGTATCAAGAACAACTCAAGACTAGAACATCCTAAACAAAAATGGACTGATTTCTCCAAAGATTGGCACAAGAGCTCCTGTTCGCCAGAAAGATCGAACCTGTAAACACAAAAACAGTACTGAAAAAGAGCTAGAGACGGTGTTTCTTACCCCTACGAAGTAAGTGAGTGTGTGAGAGTGTTTTCGAGTGGACAAACACAGCAATGTAGCAAGAACACACAATCTGACGAGGTTTGATGAGTTCGTGACAGAGAGAGTTTAAGGATTCGAGATTTCGTGAAATTAGATTTGGGAATTTTGCGAATTAGGTTAAGTTGAGTTTGCGGGCCTAGAGATTAAGATTGATTAAGATTTGGGTTCAATTTGGGCCGCGAAATTTTGTGAAGAAGGGCCCACAGAGGATTCGCAAATTCTGTGGAAGTGAAATTTTGAGCTGTAGTTCGCAAATCAAAACTTTGTTAATTCGCAAACTAGTAGTTTAAAATATTGACTGGTCAAACATTTGAATGACTTCGCGTATTGTCACATGGTGATTTTGCGAAGTAGTGTTCGCGTATCTTGAGTTCGCCAATTAAGTATCTAATTCGCTAACTAGTATGGTCCGCGAATCTTCTCGGGCCTGTAGATTTGGGCCGCAGAGTTTGTTGAAGAAAGGACCAAAAAAACGTATTTGAGATATGAAAGTCCAAAGGTCTTCGCGATCTGAAGATTAAAAAAATGCACTGATTCGCGAACTGGGCTAAGAGATTGACGAATCCTAATTGGAGAATTCACTAATTGGATTGAAGGCAGAATTTTAAATGGAATTCGCGAACCAAAGGATTTTTAGAAGTCCAAGCATTGATTCATGATAAAAATTTGAAAGGAACCAGATATAGACTTGTGAATTAGTACTAAAATGATATGCGAAATTTTCAACTGATCAAAGACACAAAATTTTAATCATTAGCCTAATACCACCAATTTGACTCTATCGACTATACAAAACCAAATCTACGGGTTTTTCAAAATCGATATGTTTGAAGCAAAATCCGAGAGTTAACAAAGAAAATATCGCTTTCTTTCGCGGCGATGAACCTTCTAAGTCAAAAATTCGTCTGTATCATTGATTATGTTGGTTGGAGCGATAGCAATGTTATTGTTCAGATTATGCCTGTAAATAGACAAGACTCGAATCAATACCGCAATACTCTAAACATACAAATTACTCAACTTTCACATTCTCAGCTTTCTCGCTCACATAGATGGACTGGTTGCAGCAGCAAGTACACGAAACTGAGGAACATGCGGAGTTAAGGCGTAATTTTGACCGCAATATAGATAAACTGGCGTTTCTTATTTTTCTTCTCTTGTGCTTAATCGTCGTCTTACTAGCTATTATGTTTTGGGCTCTCACAGGACATGTTAGCTTTTGAGTTTTTGTTTGTGTTTTGAGTATCTTGAGAGTTCATGAAAGCTCGTTGAGAATGTTTTGAGAATTGTTTTAAGAGTGATTTGTAAGCTTATCCTATTTGTATTATATATTTGAGATTGTTTTCGCATTTCTGAAAGACTCGTGTAATTTTGAAAGATCAATTAAGCGAAAAAAATAATTACTCCCCCTCAATGTTTTGAAATTTGGAATAATTATCCCAAACTCCCCCTAAATACTATGCCTATCGAGAATCTTAAAACATTTGATAAATCACTTACTCCCCCTCGATGCATGGATATAACATTTCTGCCCCTCGATGTAGTGCCATCAGCATTGGCGCTACATCGACTTATTTGAAACGAGAAAATTTATTTGTAAAGGAAAGTAAAAAAACTGAAGAAAAAATAAAATTCTAACTAACTAAGAAACACGCACAGGATAATAAAAAGTAAAACAGAGCAGATAGACAATTAGTGACCCGTAGGAAGGCATAATCGAGGTTAGAAATTGAGATTCAACATTCCGAGCTTTGCAACTAAGAATTGGAATCATTTTTCATCCAATGCTTTTGTAAAACAAATCGGCTAGTTGAAACTCTGTATTGACAAAGTACATTTCTATTATGCCTCTTTCTACCTGGTCCTTTATGAAGTGATATCGAAGATCTATGTGCTTAGTGCGTGAATGATGAACAGGATTGCATGTAATCGCTATGGCACTTTTGGAATCACAAAAAATAGGAATTTTATTTAGATCAAACCCGTAATCTCGTAGTTGAGTCCTGATCCACAAAATTTGTGAGCAACAACTTGCGGGAGCAACATATTCTGCTTCTGCCGTGGAAGTTGATACACAATTTTGTTTCTTAGAGGCCCAACATACGAGTTTGTCTCCAAGGAATTGGATGTGTCCTGATGTGCTTTTCCTGTCCAGTCTGCAGCCTGCAAAGTCTGCATCAGAATACCCTATTAGTTTCATACTTGAGTTCTTAGGATACCAAAGTCCGAGGTCTGGAGTGCCTTTCAGGTACTTCAAAATTCTCTTGACGGCATGAAGATGCGACTCCTTGGGATTAGCTTGGAATCGAGCGCAGAGGCATGTGGCGAATAAAATATCTGGTCGGCTGGCAGTGAGGTAGAGCAGAGATCCAATAATTCCTCTGTAATGGGTAACATCTACAGGTTCACCCAAGTGATCTGCGTCGAGGGTGCATGAGGTCGACATTGGAGTGCTTGAGGATTTGCTCTTGTCAATCCCATATTTTCTGAGAATGTCGTGGATGTACTTGGACTGATTTATAAATATTCCATCCTGATGTTGCTTGATTTGCAGTCCAAGGAAGAAAGACATTTCTCCCATCATACTCATTTCAAACTGTGACTTCATCAGTGTCCTGAATTCGTCACAGAGTTTCGGGTTGGTAGAGCCGAAAATGATGTCATCCACGTAGATTTGCACAAGCATTATATCAGAGCCATCTTTCTTGACGAAGAGTGTTGTATCTATTTTCCCTTTAGTGAAACCTGAGTTGAGAAGAAATATAGATAGAACTTCGTACCAGGCTCTTGGAGCTTGCTTTAGCCCATATAGTGCTTTATCGAGTTTGTATACGAAGTCTGGATGATTTGTATTAAAAAATCCGTCGGGCTGTGAAACAAACACTTCTTCCTTCAAAATCCCGTTCAAGAAGGCTGTCTTGACATCCATTTGATAGACAATAAAGTCTTTATGTGCTGCATATGCTAGAAATAGTCTAATTGCTTCGATTCTTGCTACAGGGGCAAACGTTTCGTCGTAGTCGATTCCTTCTTGTTGATTATACCCCTTAGTGACAAGTCTAGCTTTGTTACGGATTACCACACCATCCTCATCTTTCTTATTCTTAAATACCCATTTTGTTCCGATCACTGTCTTGCCTTTTGGACGAGGGACTAAGTTCCAAACCTTGAGATGCTCGAATTGATTGATTTCTTCTTGCATAGCTACTATCCAGTCAGGGTCACGTAGTGTGTCTATTACTCTTGTAGGTTCTATTTGGCTCAAGAAGCAAGTAAAATTACATTCATTTGATACCGAACCTCTAGTCTTTACTCCATTGGTGGGATCTCCTATTATTTGATCTGTAGGGTAACTTCTAATCCATTTCTTTTCGTGCGGTAATGTAACTTCATCCATTTCTAATCCCTCATTAAGTGGGTACTCTATCTCAGTGGCAGTAGTGTTACTAGCGGAAGTCGGTGGGTTCTCTGTTGAGGTTGCAGGGATCGAGTTTTCCGTGTCTGAGGGAGGAAATATTTGTTCATGAATGGGTTCGGATTCAGAAGTTGATGGACTAGGGCTTGGTTCAGTGGCAGGAAAGGGATCGATGGTTGGCTTGTCTCTGTTAATAGAGAAGTACATGTGTTCAAAAAGGTGATCCAGATCCATTTCCTCTTGAGTTTGGTGGCTGACACATGTTGGGCTACTGTTTCTTGTGTCCTTAGTTGCTTGTTGTTGGTAGTATCCCATCCTTCCTTTGTCAGTCCCTGATTCTGAGCGATCGTGTTCAGAAGCGCCACTCGAGGACTCTCCCAATTCCATACGTGTTTGAGTAGAACCTACTGATGTTGGCTCGCGTCCTGAGCTGCTTTGTCCAGACTTAATTTCTAGACCTTCATCAAAAGTGACATTTACACTTTCAATAATCACTCTTCTTTCACGAAGATATACCCTATATGCCTTAGATTGCGCAGAGTAGCCCACAAAGATTCCTTTAGTAGTCTTTGGATCTAGCTTAGATTTGTCTTCGCGGTCGTTGGCGACGAAGCATTTGCATCCAAAAATCCTAAAGTGGGCAATGTTGGGTAATCTTCCGTTTATAAGTTCATAAGGTGTCTTTCCAAATCTTAGATGGATGTTTGTGCGATTCTGAGTATAGCAAGCAGTGTTCATTGCTTCTGCCCAAAGGAAATGAGGTAGTGATGATTGTATGAGCATTGTTCGGGCAGCTTCTACGAGTGTCCGATTGCGTCTTTCGACAACCCCATTCTGTTGAGGAGTGTGAACTGCAGAGAATTGTTGAGTAATCCCTAGGGATTCGTAGAAGTCACTGAGTTGTTGATTCTTGAATTCTGTTCCATTATCAGATCAAATTATTTTAACACTGCGCTGTAGTAAGTTATGCGTTGTCTTGATGAGATTTGGAATATGTTCAACTGTCTCTGATTTTGTCCGTAAGAAGCGGACCCAAGTGTAGCGTGAGTAAGCGTCTACAATAACCATCATATAACGCTTTCCACTGATGCTATCTGTTCGCATTGGTCCACATAGATCAATGTGTAATAGTTCCAGTGGATGTTGAGTTGATGCTGTGTGTTTTGTGGGGTGAGATGCCTTCTTCATTTTCCTCTCTCACAAGCTGAACACAGATGTTCCTTTTGGTACTTCAGTGGTGGAAGGCCAATGGCTAGTTTGTTGGTTGACAGCTTGTTGAGAGTCTTGAAATTAAGATGAGATAGCTGCTGGTGCCATAAGTTATTCTGAATTGAGGTTGCTTTGGAGATCATGCAGATATTTGTCTTTGGTCTGATCGTCCTAATGTCGATGGTGTAAAGATTTGTTTTGCGAGTTCCAGTGACAAGTTCTTCACCATATTGGCATTGAGAATTTTGCAGGCCCTCTTTTGAAACACAACTTGGAGTCCTATGTCACTGAACTGGCCTATGGATAGGAGATTGTGTGTCAGTCCTTCAACATAGGAAACTTCCTTGATTGTTAGTCGATTGCATATGAGATCTCCATAACCAAGGATTCTGGCTCCATTGCTGTTTCCAAAGCGTACCAGTCCACCCGGCCTATCAACGTAGCTGCTCAACAGTCATTTCTTCCCGGTCATGTGTGTGGAGCAACCTGAATCAAGATACCACACATGTGGGGCCTACAAAATCAAACCAGAGGGTTTTAGGTATCCATCTAAAAATGGGTCCACCTCTGTTGTACTTGTTAGTTTGTAGAGACTCCCTACCCAGCCTAGATTTATTATTGTCATTGGTAGACTTACTATCATGCACAGAATCATTAAAAGTTTCTAGGGCTTGGATTTGGGTTTCCTCAATCTTAAGCTTTGGAACCCATTTTTGTAGTAGCGGAACCCCTTTTTTCTTAACTGTAGGGACGTGTTTTGGAGTCTTTTCTTGTTTTCTGGGTTCCTTAGCAGGTTTCGGTTTTGATTGTTTCCTTTTCTTCAGAGGCGTGTCATTTGAAGTCGTTTTGTGAACTTGTTTGAAGAAATGATTATGCTTGGAAAAATGATTTTTCGACTGAAAAGATGAAATATGCGATACATAAGAAAGTGAAGACGATACAAAGCTTTTGGAAGGAAAAAAATCAATAACAAGAGGTTCTTTAAAATCATGAGTCTCCTTCAAAAGATTTTCTTTTCTAACCCAGACTTGTCTTTTCAATGGTTCTTTTGTGGGTCCTGAAAATTTCAACGCATTATTGCAAGAAAGTTTATCACTAGAATTCAAGGTATATGTGAATGATTGTAATCTTAATTTTTCCTTAAGTTTAGAGATTTCTTCAGAAGTATCTGCCTTTCATTATCAAAGGACTTTCTCTCTCTTCCAAGAGTGAAGTGTAGATCACTAATTTTCTTTATGCATTCGGGCATATACCGTGATGTATAAGTAGTCATCCGTGTCTCACTCGTTGATTCTTCTGAAGTATCTCCCTCAATAGGTCGGATTTCAGACTCGAATTCAGTTATCGCTGGACACTTTCTTTCTTTATAATTATCATTTAATTCTTTATAATCAAATGATATCTCAGCTTTCCTGTGCGTCTCATCCTTTTCGGATTCACTGACAAAAGGCATGAGTTTAGTCATGTAGTCTAACTGCATATATTGGACATCATAGAGATAGGGTGCATCGGTTATAGCTTTCTTTACCAAACATGGGTTTTCAAAACCTACTCCTTTATGGGGATTATAGAAGTCGACGTTGGCAGGTTTGTTTAAGAAGAATGTTTGTTCTGTCTATTCTCGTCGGGTTAAGAGGTCCTCCAATTTTTTAATCTTGGAGTATAGTCTTTCCCGTTCCTTACAGAGTAAGTCATATTTTATTGAGGCGTCCATGGCTTTATCTCTATGTGGACCTCATTTCTACGGCTAACTCCGTGGCTTTAGCCTCAGATTTTAGCACTTGAGCTTCTAGCTTTGCAACTTTCTCATTAGCTACAAGTACACGATTTTTCTCACATGCGCATACCTAAACTTATCTAGAACTTCTAGATTATTTTGTAGATTTCCCTCTAATTCTCTAATTTCTTTTTACTCTGTTTGTTTGATTTATATAGAGTTAAAAATTCATTTATCATTTAAGTAATGAGTCATAATCTGCTTCGCTTACCTCAACCATATCTGAGTTGTTGGTGGTTTCCTTTTTTGACTCACTTCCTTCAGCTTCAGCTTCATCTTCTTCGTCATCCAGTCTGGCCATCAGTACCATGTTTTCTTCCTTGCTGTATGAGGTGTTCTCAAGCCAATGATCTTGTTCAGCCATCAAGACCATTTCTCCTTCTGCTCGGCCAATTGAACCTTTCTTCGATAATAGTTGACATCCTTTTTCTTCGGCAATCTGCATTCTCTGGCAAAGTGTCCAGCTTTCCCACAATTGAAGCATTTTCCAGCTTGAGGATTTGTTTCAGGGTTCTGTTCTTCCTCATGAGCCTTTCCCTTTGAATTAAAGGAAATTCTTTGACGGTTGGATGAGGATCCAGGCTTCTTATAGTATTTCTTCTATACAAAGTTTGAGACCAAAGCGAGTTGTTTTGCAAGTTCCTTGAGTGTGATTTCCTTATCCCCATGTTTTGTGAGATCCTGTTCTCCATCAGTGTCTGAATCCCCTCCTTCCTGAGCTTGAGATGTCTGGATGATCTCCTTGTCCTTTGATTGCTTCCTTGATGATCGTTCAGTCATAAGTGCGAGTGTGTCGCTTCCCACAGTCCTAGCTTCCTCCCTTCTTTTCTCCACATAATTGAGTGTTGATTGAGATGGTCGAATAAGGTGTGGATACTGACTTTGGTCAAATCGTTCATTTGTCTCATCATGATTGCTGTTGCTTCCCATTCTGGTGAAGTGATCCAAGGAACTTGATGTTGATCTCCATTACATTTTTCGTAATTCCGTTCATTTTTAGTTCATTAGAAGGACAAGAAATCGGTGGAATGTTTCTTGAAGAGTTTCTCCTTTGTTTGCCTGAAATCGATCGTAAGAGATGAGGGTGTTCGATCCTTGCCATTGTGTTCACTTTTGTTCCCTGCATCATAATCCGTAGAGCATCCCACATTTCTTTTGCACTTTCACCACACTCGAGTTGCATCAGAATGTCGTTTGGAATGGCTTGCATCATGTATGATTTTGCAACTTTATCGGCCTTAAGTCGCAGTTTTTATTCGTCACTGCATTGGTCGACAGTCTTCAAGATACTCTGTGCTTCTCTTGCAGGTGTGGTAGTGCTTGTGGCTGGGATAATGGTCCAGAACTGCTTAGGTCCATTGTAAATAGAATCAAGCAAGTTATCAGATTATCCTTGCTTTCAATGAAGTTGATGAACCTTCTCTTCCAAACTGCATACTCTCCATGTCGGATGATGGGAGGTCTAACATCATTTCCCATTTAAAAGTTTAAATTAATAATTCATAAATATTACGATTTTAGATTTATGATGGTTTGCAATAATAGTACGATTATAAAATATACATGAGATTTGCTACGGCCACCATATCACATATGTAAAAATAAATAAAAATAATCAATATTATTACTGATAAATTGTTGTACGATATAATGTTTGTATCACGATTTATATGTTCACTCTGTTATAATTTGATTTAGTTCGCATTGGTATGCACTAAGAGATAGTTAAATTAAAAAAGTTTACCTTTTAATTATTAAATATTAATTTATTGATATATTAATATAGCTCTAGATTAATGAAATTTGCGGTCCTAGTGTTATAAATTTAAGGGGAGTTTACACTTAAACACCAAAAACTATATAAAATTATTAGTTCAGTCCCCTGTCAGTATTTTTTTTAAATATAGGTACCTAGTAGAATAAAATTTTTGCATATAGAGATAAGCGCTTGGTCGAAGTTACATCATATAAGAAATTTAGGTAACATAGAGAAATGTATTGTGGTACACGATACATTGAAAGAAGATACGTCATTCTTACATATATATCACATAGTATATTTAGGAATTAGGTACCACACAAAAAGTAATATGGTTGGTATATACATATAAAAAGGTAACTAAAATGATGGTTAATGGTATTTCCAAACCAAACGGGCACCTATGTATAAAAACTTTATTCTACGAGATACATATATATATAAAAAAAATTGATGACAGGGAACTGAACTGATAATTTCTATACTGTTGGGTATTTAAGTATAGATACACCTCAATTTAACGAGGTTTTACTCTATTTTAAAGTTGAGTAAACTTAAACTCACCACATTAGGAGAATTCATCAAAATTTGAGTCTTGACATAAATGTACATATGTATCTATCACCTCTATGCATGATGCTGAAAACGAAAAGAGACCAAGAAGAGAAAACAACATAAAAGGAAAATCGTCTATGTTCTCTTAGTATCACTTCCTTCCGGCCTATTGCAGCCAAGGTTTTAAAACCGGGTTTTCGAACCGGACTGAAAATTTTAGTGGTTTTTAGTGGTTTTAACCGGTATAAAGCCGGAATCAAAACCGGAGTCAAACCGGTGTTCCTAAATATATAATATTATGTTACCAATCAAATAAAAAATATTGGAGGATTAAAAACTAGTTATAAAGTGTATTGTCATAAATTAATTGATAAAATAGGGGGTCAAAAATTAAATAAACATAAAATAGGTTGGGAAATAAGAAATTGATTATAAATAAAGTACCAAAATAATAATTCAAATAACATCCATAGGAAGATTTGAACCCATGACCTTTAAAAACAAAGTCCAACGCCTAAACTATTGGACCACACCATTCAATACTACCTTTAACTCTATTTCTGTAATTTCGTTTTTTTATTTTTTATTTTTTTAATTAATTCTGAACCGGACCAGAATCGGATCGGATTTCCGGCCGGTTCGTCGGTTTCTTTCAAAACCATGATTGCAGCTCGTGTTTGCTTTGAAGTTCTGCCTCCGCTAAAACGAACGCCAGCCAGCACAGCAAAAGATGAAATGTTGATATTCATAAACCAAGTCTTTCATTTATTTTCATCCAACGCATTACACTTGCATTTCCTCGTGTAATTTCCAAATGCTTATACGGACAAACTTCAAGGTTCAAACTGAATATGACATCAAGATTCAGGAAATTCTGACAATTGCGAGCATACATTTTTTTTTTCTTTCCATATATGGAACAACAACGTTGCTGAAAATGCTGCAAGGTATTGTCTGATTGCACCTCGACATCGCCTAAACCACACACACACATACACACACACACACAAAGTTAATTAATTGATTGATTGATAAATCAATGTGCTTACCTAAACAAGTGCAAAATAATTGTTCCGTTTCTTCTATTTTCTTTCTATTTTCCTATGTCTTCTCCAATTTAAAAAAACAAAAAATCTGCGCATGAAAAACCCTGTTAAACAAACTCAAGAAGCAAAAAAGGAGTCCTCACCTCCCCGGCTTTCAGCATGTTTTTCTTTATCAACCAGCCATGCCATAGAAATAATTACCAAGGTCAAGAATTTTTTCCTGGCATTGCCTGACAATGATCGTTCATCATCAAGATAGATAGAACCGACACTAATGATACCTAGAAATAATTTGCAAATTACCTTTTTGGGTTAGTCTAGTAAATCATTCAATAAAGTTTGAGCAGAAATCCCATCATCAATGGCAAGAACTTGAGAGCGTGAAATGATCTTCAGTTGTAGATCCGCCAACATTTAAGGGGATAAGAATCTCAATTAACATAAAATCGGAAACATATGAAATGAAACAATATAAAACGAGATTAGCATGTTCGTATCCAAATGAAACGAAAGGATTTTTCGTCTATCGTTCACGGGAAACTGAAATGCATAACTGAAGCCAACAATTTAAATGAGCTTACAGGATGAAAATTAAGCGAGTTGATGTAGTAGTAAATGTCATTGCCATCCCTGTGGCAACTTGAAAGCAAACTTCTTGCTAGATTGTGTATCGTCTAGGTGGTGTACATTGACCCTCCCCCTTCAATAGAAATATAATTTGAGGAAGTCAACCAACCCAACAATTGCACGTTAAAGGTTTCGACGGTCAAATTGCACTAATTATGATTTTATATAAATGATATTTGTGTATTGCTGCTGAATGAAAGGACACACACAGACAACAAGGTATTAGTAACTGATATGGGGCTCTCCCAATCAACGAAATTTATATATGTGGGAGAATTTATATAGCCGGAAAATTGCTTACACAAAATTTAAAACATGTGCTTATTGGTGAGGGAACTGAAAGGGATGTGTTTGGGACGCATTTGGGGTATTGGGACGTATTGGGGACCTGTTTGGGACATTGGGGCGTATTGGGGGCCTGCTTGGGACATTGGGGGCGTATGGGGGACCTGCTTGGGACATTGGGGACCTCTCTGGGACGTGCTGGAACATGTTGAGACGTAAATGAAATTAACACAAGGAATTACGTGGTTCGGATCTTTGCAGGGGAGCTGCCCTCTCTTGATCGGACACGTGGCACTTTCATTGGATTCTATTTATATCTTCATTAGTAGCATGTCAGAGAAGCTTCGTCCGTCCTCGGGAGCTGCTAGGTAGTTCCTCAGGTCCCCAGCACCTGTTAGCTTCCTAAAATCTGTCGGAGGTCCCCATAACCCTTTTTTCCTGTTGTTAGCTCCCTAAAGTCTGTTGGAGGTCCCTAGAAGTCTTATTTCATGTTTTTTATCTCCCTATTTTCCCAAAACTCTAATTTCTATCAAGTCCTTCTAATTATCACTTTAATCTAGCTTATTTCTTTAATTTCATTATTTCACCTGCCTAATTTATGTCCGTATCAACCACTCCCCTACTCTAATTTGCCTTTTGGGACAAAAGTGAATTTGAGTAAAAACTGTAAGGCAGGTTGTAATTAAAGTAGCTAACCGTATGGCAGGTCTTACCAGGACCCACTCAAAATCCTTACTCTGTTTTTTGAAAATGTACGTCTTCAAGGGTAGCAACGTCTCTTTTGCGGGTATTTTGAGCTTTTTGACTTCTCCATTTTGCCTTGGAGAGTATTATCCGATCATGTGTCTTGGGATCCCGGCACAGGTATGACATCCTCATGTGGGCTATGTTGACCGATCTGGAGAAGGGAACAGCTTATTCGTTCCTCCGACTCCCCAAGCCAGCACACCCTACGTAGCTCCCTTGCTCCATCGGTTCCCAGTGGCAAGGGATGTTTGCAAGGAGATTCCTCCTTCTACAGGGGCGACGGACGTCCCTGTGGTTCCTTCTCCTATTAGGGGAGCTCAAGAATCACAGCCCCTGTTTCTGGTGTTAACAGGAAAACAACTTCATCAAAGGGTCAGAAAGAAAAACAAAAAGGAAGCTACGTCCTTCTTCCCCTTGAGGTCAATATGCTGAGCCTCTTCTCGGTGGATGAGCTCCCTACTTCTGTGGACCATCTGAACAGAGGCGAAATGTGAGCTTGTTAGGTCGTTGGGTGCTCCCAGACGTTCAGAGGGCCATCTCCCAGGTGGTGGGCTATGTAGCTGCCGGACCGTCCGCCAAGTCGTCAATTCGGGACCTGGAGATAGCTAATCAGACAAAGTCAACGAATTAGGATGAGAAGGAACTGCAGAGCTCCTTGTAGAATGAAAGATAAAAATGCTGCGCTTGTGAAACTGTGCGAGGAGGATCTCTGGAGCTCCTTCGCTAAGGAGAAGGAAGAGTGGGATGTCGATTTCGCGCGTATGACGGAGGTTCAATTGGCTTATCTTCAAGAGCTGCCATCTTTGATTGCTTTGAATGAGGTCCCCAAACTCCCGAGAATCCTCATTTCTGGGTTGGCGTCTCAAAGGAGCATGTGGAGGTCCTGGCCCATGCTATGATCTCCAGACGTCATCTCCAGCTCCTCAGGTAGGGGTGTTCAAACGTCGGATAAAATCGGAAAAAACCGGTCGAACCGAAATTTTCGGTTTTTTCGGTTCAGTTAATTCGGTTTTCCGGTCGGTTTCGGTTTTATGTTTAGCAAATATTGGTTTTTCGGTTCGGTTTTCGATTTTCAAAAAGAAAAACCGAACTAACCGAAATAACCGAATTATATATATATATATATATATATATATATATAATATTAATATTGTGTAATGGGCCAATCGTTTGTGAATGTGATAAATTTAAAAAGAGCCCATTTATAGTGATATTTAAGCCCATTAAATAACTATATTTTCTTCATAAAAATAATAAAATTTTAAATATCAGTTCCACACCAGAAGACTTGGTAGATTGAGAACCCAAACCTAATTTCTGTAGTTAACATATTTGGTTCCTTTTTTATTTTTTACCACTTGCTTTCTCGTTGTTGTTTTGTCGATTATTTTATTCATCTGATCTTGTGTTACGTTGTATTGGCCAAATGCTGAAATGGATTTCTATTCTACTGCAATGAATTTGCATTCTTTTGTTGCAAGCTTGTAGTGTTACATCACAAACGATCTCTATGTATTTGGCATGGATTCCATACATGTTCGGTTTTTCGCTGCAATATTTCCAGATAATGATTTATTGAACTATATATTATTCTTATTGAATGAAAGTCTTTAACCGAAAATCCGAACCAAAAAGACCGAACCGAATAGTGAAAACACCGAACCGAACCAAACTAAAACGGTTCGGATATCAGATTAAGACTATCTAAAACCGAAACCGAAAAAACCGAACCGAATTTTTACAAAACCGGACCGAACCGGCCGTTGAACACCCCTATCCTCAGGGGGCTTAGTGGAAGGCCTTTCCGGACATCTTAGGACCTGCAATGTTTTAGGGGAGCTTAACTCCCCTATGTTTATGTGTTTCTGTTGGAGCTCGTTTTTCCTTAGGTTTTATCGTCGCCGTTGCATCCATCGTCCTTGGAATATGGAAGGGACCTGCCGGGACCTGATGGCGGAGTTCATCTTGCACTTCGAAGGAGATTCCTGTAATACCCGTAAATTTTAATACGGGGTTTCCAAAATAATAGGGATGTAATCATATGCCTTAAAAATATTTATAGAAAATTTAAGGGTAGAAATACTTAGTAAGGAGGGTAATAGAATATAAAAGATAGACTGATAGGAATAGTTCAAATAATTGGGATGAAATTCGAGTAAATGATAAAATACTCAAGTAGTCAAAATTCGGGCAGAACATAGAAAATTAGGCTGTTTACTAGACAATTGGTGGCAATCAATTTCGGGTAACGTAAGGGAGGCTAAATTTGGGTGCTTCCAAACCAATTTCGGACTATGAATAAAGAACTCGACGAAAATACCTTGAGCCATGAAATTTATAATTCAGCCAACCATAATTTGAATAGTTCAAATCTCGAGTGATGTGAGAGGAGGAAATCAATTTTGGACAACTTAGAGAAATTCATTTGATTAACTTATGAGGCCAATTCCGAGTAAACTTAAAGTTTATCTTATGGTTGCTTAACATATAGGGAATTATCGTCACCTAGTAGTCTTATCATACACCATTCCCTAAGTACTTGTACTTATCAAATATATCACAATTATTAAGAGAGGAGAACCATCAGACACGAAAGAAAAAAAAAAAGAAAAGAAAGAGTTAGAGAAAACCCTTATGAACTAAAAAGAAAGAACGAAAGGAAAAGCAGGAAGCAACTTAGGAGATCCCAAAATAAATTCGGCCAGTTCAACAACCCTTAATAATTCAAATTCTTGGAGGTTAGGTAGGTGAAAATCTCACCTACAACACGTAAATAATTGTATTAATATTATGCGTGCTTTTGAGTTGTTGGATGAATTATATGAGATATGCGACTTATGTGGCATTAAATGATTTATGTGATTTTTAATATGTGATTTGAGCAATTTATTTGACCTTTTTCGTGACTTAGGTGTAGGAGATTAAGAATCTGGATTTCTGGATTAATTACATGTTTATATTTTATGTCTTCGTAGTGAGCATGTTGAGAATTTAAATGTTTGGTGTCGAGAGTTTCTCGTGGGATGAACAGAGATTGTTTCCAACTGAGTTAGGCATGAATATGTTTTAATATGGGATCTAGTTTAGGTTACTAAATATTTGAAAATCCTAGAGAGGAGAAGCTTTGGCATATGAATAATGTTTATGTATTTATTTGGAATATGTGCTCATAAGCTTTCATATTGAACGGGATATTATGTGTTTGGGGTTTTGTGACTTACATGATTTTAATATATGTTAAACGAGGATTATTTAGGTGATATTATATGGCTATATGAATTTCGAAGTGCTATATGTGTGAAACCCATATTGTTGGGTTTGATGTATTTCTTTATATGTTAACTGCTTGGGAATGTTAAGCATTGAAAAGTTTTTGAACCCTTGATAATAGGAATATTTTGGGTAGAATTAGGGTTTCAATCTTTGGTACATTCTTTTAAACTTTCGGCAGCTCTACAGAGGTTTTGATATAAATAATGTTTCGACATTTAAGAATGTTTTGTTAGCACAGCATAGAAAGTTTCGGTGTGTGTGTGGTCACTTAAAAAGGTTTCGCTAGTCAATAAGATTCTTGGCAAGTCTACTAAGTCTTCGTGAGGCTATATAATACTGTTTGTGGAGTTCCATGGATGATTAGGTTGATATATGGATATATTTTAGTATTATCTAGTTTCGACAATAGTAAGACTTTTGGCTCTTAGAGTTCAAAGTTTTCGTTACCTATATTTTCATATGACTTAAATAGTTTGTGCTTAATATGATTAAATATGTTTCAGATTTTTATGTGCACTGCACATGCATTTCACGTCAGTACGAGGGGGGTGAGTACCGTGCGGAACGGTAACGTGTGGGGTGTTGTCGAGTGGTGTAGAAGTAGAAATTAGCGAGCGAGCGCCACTCTAACGCGAGAGACCTGAGCTGGCCGCTCGAGCGATAGATTATTACGTGGGCAGAGAGGGGGAAGACTCCAGTACGTACCACTCTAACGCGAGGGACCTGAGTGGGCCGACCGAGTACGAACCTCTAGTTTTATACTTTACATATATTCGGAAATAGGCGACTCTAACGCGAGAGACCTGAGGAGCCTACCCACTCTAACGCGAGAGACCTGAGTGGAATACCCGAATACATGTATTGTTAGGACACGGGGAGTCGTGGGATGTGATAGATCGTGAGATGAGTCGAGCGTGCATGTCGTGAGGTGTATGGGATGGGATCGAGCGCACGTTGTATTCACGCATATTTCACCTACTGGGCAAATAGCTCAGGGTTTACGTGTTGTAGGTACCGAGCCCGACGCTGGTGCGCATCGCGGCTGAGGCGGGCTGACGGCGGTGCTCCACGGACTTTTGAGGGCGGGGCTGTACATGGATGCGACCTGTGGAGTGACGTTAGAGTTTTGAGTGTTTTGATATTTTGGGGGCTACGACCCTTGTATAGTAATGACGATGTAGACGAACCTTATTGTAATATATTTTATTTTAGGAAAAAGTGTTTAGACGGGCCTTCCACGACATACGTTACGAAAATCCGCCACTAATAGGTATTAGAAAGCGAGGGTCGCCACAGGTGGTATTAGAGCTTAGGATATAGACTTTGTAGACTGTCCATGTACGGCCGCTCAAAAGCGTGGAGAATCAGCCTTGCCTGTAAGTTTTAAGGTACGATGTGATTATGTGCTTAACATCATATATTTGCTTAAATGGTTTCTTGTAGATAATAGTGATAAAATGAGGAGAACACGTAGAGAGTACGTAGGCAGTTCCAGTCGCAGGGACGAATCTGAGTCTCCTGTACATGAACGCGAATCGACGATTATAAGACTCACCGAACTGATTCAACGACAGTCAGATCAGATCAATAATCTTATCCAACATCAAGTTTCTTCTGCACACCAACCGTCTCCTCAGCCTGAACGTATAGAGATCATAGGAGAACGGTTCCGGAAATTAAATCCTCCTACCTTTGAGGACGCCATTGATCCTACTATGGCCGACGACTGGTTGCGCACAGTCGAAGATATGTTCATGTACAGTCGGGTCCCAGAGAATGAACAAGTGTTGTGCGCAATCTCCATGCTCCGCGGGAACGCAAGGTTTTGGTGGGACACCATCAAAATCTTGGAGGACCCAATGACTATGTCGTGGGGAAGATTCAAGGAACTGTTCCGCGACAAATATTTCACGACCTATGACCGAACTCGGAAGATGAACGAGTTCATAAATCTCAAACAGGGCGAAAGACCTATTGCGGAATATATCCGCAAGTTTGAGGAGTTATCCCGATTCGCCCCGCACATGGTGGCGAATGATGCTTTAAAGATAGAACGATTCCAGGTAGGTCTCAAACCCGAGATCTATCGAGATGTTATAGCTGGAACTCGAAACGTGGCATTCGCTCAAGTGGCTGAACGAGCCCTTATAGCAGAACAAGCGGAGGCCCAAATTGTAAAAGCGCAGGAGGCGAAGAAAAGAAATGAAACCCAGCAAGGGAATGGCGGCAATAAGAAGCGTCAGAATTTCGAAATAGGCCCCAGTAACAATCCGAATATTCGCCAGGGGCAGCAAAACTGGCGACCAAGGCCAAACTTGGGGATGGCTAATTTTCCGTTTCGACCCCCAACTATCCATCCCCAATGTCAACAGTGCGGGCGATATCACACCGGCGTTTGCTTCGGAGCCGGACCTAACCTCAATCCGAAATGCTTTCAGTGTGGAAAAATGGGACACATTGCCAGGAATTGTCAAGAATATCGTACCAGAAACCTAACTCAGGTGCCAGTACGACCTCTGTTAGCACCAGCCCGGGTGTACGCTTTAACAAGCGAAGAAGAAGAAGAATCACCCAGCGATGAAAACGGGTATGTTGAAATGTTTATAAGCATACCCACCCCTATTACTAGTTGATTTCAGAATCGCATGTTTATTCATGTCGAATAAACGTGTGACATAAGTGAAAATAATTCCCCCTCTATTTAAGTACAACCACGTATTGTCGTTATTCTGATTTGCTTAATATCAGAGTTGCGCAGCGGAAGCATGGTGGGAATAGAAATAAGTATGCTTAGAGAATGTAGAGAATATCTGAGCCAACCTAGTCGTAGAACCGAACTCGAATCCTCTACCACTGAATTTCGGGGACGAAATTCCTTTTAAGGGGGGAGGATGTAATACCCGTAAATTTTAATACGGGGTTTCCAAAATAATAGGGATGTAATCATATGCCTTAAAAAAATTTATAGAAAATTTAAGGGTAGAAATACTTAGTAAGGAGGGAAATAGAATATAAGAGATAGACTGATAGGAATAGTTCAAATAATTGGGATGAAATTCGAGTAAATGATAAAATACTCAAGTAGTCAAAATTCGGGCAGAACATAGAAAATTAGGCTGTTTACTAGACAATTGGTGGCAATCAATTTCGGGTAACGTAAGGGAGGCTAAATTTGGGTGCTTCCAAACCAATTTCGGACTATGAATAAAGAACTCGACGAAAATACCTTGAGCCATGAAATTTATAGTTCAGCCAACCATAATTTGAGTAGTTCAAATCTCGAGTGATGTGAGAGGAGGAAATCAATTTTGGACAACTTAGAGAAATTCATTTGATTAACTTATGAGGCCAATTCCGAGTAAACTTAAAGTTTATCTTATGGTTGCTTAACATATAGGGAATTATCGTCACCTAGTAGTCTTATCATACACCATTCCCTAAGTTCTTGATACTTATCAAATATATCACAATTATTAAGAGAGGAGAACCATCAGACACGAAAGAAAAAAAAAAAAGAAAAGAAAGAGTTAGAGAAAACCCTTATGAACTAAAAAGAAGAGAACGAAAGGAAAAGCAGGAAGCAACTTAGGAGATCCCAAAATAAATTCGGCCAGTTCAACAACCCTTAATAATTCAAATTCTTGGAGGTTAGGTAGGTGAAAATCTCACCTACAACACGTAAATAATTGTATTAATATTATGCGTGCTTTTGAGTTGTTGGATGAATTATATGAGATATGCGACTTATGTGGCATTAAATGATTTATGTGATTTTTAATATGTGATTTGAGCAATTTATTTGACCTTTTTCGTGACTTAGGTGTAGGAGATTAAGAATCTGGATTTCTGGATTAATTACATGTTTATATTTTATGTCTTCGTAGTGAGCATGTTGAGAATTTAAATGTTTGGTGTCGAGAGTTTCTCGTGGGATGAACAGAGATTGTTTCCAACTGAGTTAGGCATGAATATGTTTTAATATGGGATCTAGTTTAGGTTACTAAATATTTGAAAATCCTAGAGAGGAAAAGCTTTGGCATATGAATAATGTTTATATTTATTTGGAATATGTGCTCGTAAGCTTTCATATTGAACGGGATATTATGTGTTTGGGGTTTTGTGACTTACATGATTTCAATATATGTTAAACGAGGATTATTTAGGTGATATTATATGGTTATATGAATTTCGAAGTGCTATATGTGTGGAAACCCATATTGTTGGGTTTGATGTATTTCTTTATATGTTAACTGCTTGGGAATGTTAAGCATTGAAAAGTTTTTGAACCCTTGATAATAGGAATATTTTGGGTAGAATTAGTGTTTCAATCTTTGGTACATTCTTTTAAACTTTCGGCAGCTCTACAGAGGTTTTGATATAAATAATGTTTCGACATTTAAGAATGTTTTGTTAGCACAGCATAGAAAGTTTCTGGTGCGCGTCGCGGCTGAGGCGGGCTGACGGCGGTGCTCCACGGACTTTTGAGGGCGGGGTTGTACATGGATGCGACCTGTGGAGTGACGTTAGAGTTTTGAGTGTTTTGATATTTTGGGGGCTACGACCCTTATATAGTAATGACGATGTAGACGAACCTTATTGTAATATATTTTTATTTTAGGGAAAAGTTTTTAGACGGATCTTCCACGACTTACGTTACGAAAATCCGCCACTAATAAGTATTAGAAAGCGAGGGTCGCCACAATTCCCTGGTCCTGCTGCATGTTGCTTTTAGCTCCCTGGGACATCCCATTTATATAGGCATCTCCTCTTTTTCATCATGGTGATAGCCTGTAAAAAATACTTTGTCACGTTTTTCTTTCGAGGCATAATGGTGTGTGGGAGCTTAACTCCCCATATTCGCATATTACATCGGAGTTCCCTTTCTCCTTGTATTATATTTTTTCTTTTGTGGGACCTGATGGATGTTTCTAGGAACATCATTATCGTGGCATGGTTATAGCGCCAACTCGCTTATTCAATTCGTAGGCCAAGTACGAATTCACGCCCTTGGTTGCAATGACCGTCTCATTGTCCTCGGGTGTCGCTTTGTGCTAGGCTCTCTTTGTCCTTAGCGAGTTCAGTATCTGGGTAGACACTTAGGTCTACAAAATTATAACCCCGGGGATCCCCCTCATCGATTTACCCTGGTTATAGCGCCAGCTTCGCGTTTAGGTACCATTCACGTCGTAGGCTTACTAAGGGCCTTTGATGTCCTGTACACCGCAGCCCGTCAGCTGCGGCATCTTGTACACCCTTATGGGCATCATCACGTCGCAGATTTATTTTCTTTGATGTCGGGTACGCCGCCGGCCCGTCGGCCTTTGGGATCATCACAATATCAGTCTTTAATGTCGGGTACACCTTAGGTTCGTCGACCCTCGGCATCGATTATATTATGTGGTGCACCTTTCATTATATGATAAAATGTGTTTATTCCGACAAGGCGGTATTTTCTTAGGGATATAATTAGTTTACCCTGGTTATAGTGCCAGCTTCGCTTGAATGCGTGGTTATAGCGCACGCTCACTTAAACGCGTGGTTATAGCGCCCGCTCGCTTAGTATCTGAGCTTCTTGTTGGAGGCCTAAATTTTGAAGTAATGGTGAAATGGAGCTCCTTTGTTCTCGGTTAATGATGAGGTCACAGGCTCCAGATCTCCGGAGGCTCGGACCTTCGACTGCTCAATTTTTGGGCTCTGTTGGATACTGAAATTCCCCGGCCCTGGAGCTCCTATTATGATATGGATGTAAACTTTAAATGGATCTGGCCCAATGATGGTGAGGCGAGAAAGGCGAGCGCCTCAGTAGACGTCGCCTCGTTAAGAGGCGCTCGCCCGAGGCGCGCCTCAGTGAAGTGAGGTGAGTCGAGGCGGGTAGAGGCGAAATGCCTCTGCCTCACCTCGCCTCTCGCCTTAGGCGCGCCCTCAGGTCGCCTTTTAAAACTATGATCTGGCCCTTGTCTAGAGGAGGTGGGGGTTGTCTGCCTTTGATTGGCATAGATCCCCCAGACTCCTTGGCTATCTCCCGACCTTAATTGATGCCACGGTCAAGGAACTTCCTCAGTTGTCCCACTAGGGAGGGCACTTCGGTTTCATCCTTCAAATAATAGCAGTCGTTCATTTATTATGGTTCCGATGATATAAATGAGAATAAGGTTTAGAGGGCCCTGAGATTCCGGCTAAGAGCCTTATCAATGCGGGATGTCTCCTGTGGGTCTTTTGGCGTCGTCGCGGAATTGGTTTCTAGGTTCCAAATGTGGTAACTAGGCTCCTCAGACCAGCGCGGAGTTGGATTTGTAGGTCCCCAGTGTGGAGATTCGGGTCCGCGCGCTAGCACGGAGCTTTCTTAGGTCCCACGGATATCACCAGCGAGGACATGGGCTTTGAGGTCCTACGGATCTTTGCCAGAGCGGAGCTGGGCTTTGAGGTCCTGCGGATCTTTGCCAGAGCGGAGCCGGGAATTGTCCTCCAGCAGAACTTTACGTGCCAGCATGGAGCTCAGGTTTTTTATTTCCATCAGGTTTTCAGGCGCTGCGGCCCTTTGGATCTTTTATGCAGGCGCGTAGCTAAGTCTATAAATCCCTAATAGAAGCTTAGGGACTTTGCTACAGGGAAAGGAGATTGGGCTTTCGAGTGCTAGTGCGGAGCTGGTGGCAGTGCGGAGCTCCCTTCGAGGTCCTACGGACCTTCGCGTGCCAATGCGGAGGATCCTTAAATGGAGCTGGCTTCTATGTGGAAGACGCGGGGGTTGTCCGCCTTTAGCCGGTTAAGATCCCCCGGGCCTCCTCTTGGCTGCCTTCAGACCTTGTTCGAGGCTATGCCCAACGGACCTCCCTAGACGTCATACGAGGATGGGTCCTTCTATTTGATCCTTCAAACAATAGAAGTTGTTAGTGTGGTGCATATACTTATTATGACAACAATGTTATATAATTGAGAAGGGGATGTAGAGGGCCCTGGAATTCTGGCCAAGGGCCTTATCAACGTGGGACGTCTTCCGGCTTGGTCAGGATCTCCTCCGTGTTGTTACATGACGGTATGAGGTTCTGCGAGATCCCAAGGGGAAATCCCAACAGCTCCAATCCCGAGGTTGAGGTGGTTTTCCATGGAAGTCTGAGGGAGCTCTTGGGACAGCGAGCTCCCATCATGGAGGCCGTTGGTTGGTGCACTCATTTGTTATGGAGAAAATTGTGGTGGGTACCCCCAGGGCCACAATGTTGGACCTACTGGTGTGGAGGTCCTCGTCCTCCCTTTGTTGATGAAAGGGTAGAACCCGCTGGTCTTTAACATCTTGGACCTCTCATACCAGCGTGGAGCTCCTATAATAGATCCACTGGGCCTTCCTTCGCTACCGCGGCTAGCGCCTTTTTCGGGTGTTCTGTCAGGATAAGCCTCTCGATCACATCCTTCAATCAATAACAATTGTTAGGGTGGTGCACATGTGTACTATGATAACAACATCATATAAGAGAGAATGAGATTTTTAGAGTGTCTGAGGTCCCGGCTAGGAGCCTTATCAACACGGGATGTCTTCCGTGGATCTTCATGTGCCCGCAGGGAACTAGACTTTTATCTCCCGTGGACCTTTGCCAGCGTGGAGCTGGGCTCTTGGGTCCCAAAGATGGAGCTTCGGTTCTTCGTGGAGCTGAGCTTTTTAAGCCTTCTGCTGGCGCGAGCTAAACTTTTGGGTCTTCTGCCAGCGCGGAGCTGGGAGGTCCCGAATGCGGAGCTTCGGGTCTTCGTGCTGGCGCGGAGCTGAGGAGATCCTTAATGCGGCGCTTCGGACCTTCGTGCCAGCGCGGTGCTGGGGAGATCCCGAATGCGTAGCTAGATTTTTAGGTCCCAAAGGTGGAGCTCCGGGTCTTCTTGCCAGCGGGGAGCTGAGGAGATCCCGAATGCGGAGCTTCAGACCTTCGTGCGCTGGGGAGATCCCGATTGTGCAGCTTCGGGTCTTCGTGCTAGCGCGGAGCTGGGGATTTAGGTCCTGAATGGGGAGCTTCGGGTCTTCTCGCCAGCGGGGAGCTGGGCTTTTAGGTCCTGAATGGGGAGCTTCGGGTCTTCCTGCCAGCGCAGAGCTGGGCTTTTAGGTCCCGAAGGGGGAGCTTCGGGTCTTCTCGTCAGTGCGGAGCTAGGCTTTTAGGTCCCGAATGGGGAGCTTCGGGTCTTCCTGCCAGCGGGGAGCTGGGCTTTTAGGTCCCGAAGGGGAAGCTTCGGGTCTTCATCCTTTCCTCCTTTCAGTGAAGGTGGTGCATATGGCATTACGTCTCAGGAGCTTCAGTTGCGCTCCGACAGCTCCTGCGGGTTATAAGTCCAAACTCTTCGGCAGAGAGAGTCTTCTTCCCCCAATTTTTGCATTTTTTGTCTCGTCCCAGTAGAAATAAGGAGAAGAAAAGAGAAATAGAAACGTTAAGCACAACTTCGCACAACATAAGCAAAATTACTCACGTCTTCAACTCGGAATTTCCCACAGACGGCGCCATTTGATATGGGGCCCTCCCAATCAACGAAATTTATATATGTGGGGGAATTTATATAGCCGGAGAATTGCTTACACAAAATTTAAAACGTGTGCTTATTGGTGAGGGAACTGAAAGGGATGTGTTTGGGACTTGTTGGGGACGCATTTGGGGTATTGGGGCGTATTAGGGACCTGTTTGGGACATTGGGGCGTATTGGGGACCTGATTGGGACATTAGGGGCGTATGGGGGACCTGCTTGGGACATTGGGGACCTGTCTGGGACGTGCTGGAACATGTTGAAACGTAAATGAAATTAACACAAGGAATTACGTGGTTCGGATCTTTGCAGATCCTACGTCCACGGGCGCTCTAAAAACTGTTTTCACTATACTTTGATGAATTACACACTCAAACTGCCTATTCCTCACGTTTTCTCTCAAGAACAGAAGTTATAATAAAGAAAGGTGTTTCCATAGTGAGAGAGAGAGATTTCTTAAGTGTTTCATGTGTTGAAACGTGAATGAATGGTGAAAATGACGAAGTCCCCTTTTTATAGGGGGCTCTTGGGCATTGCCTGAAGGTACGTCCATAGCTCTTGGATATTGCCTGAAGGTAGGTCCCTGGAATCCTGGAGATGAGAAGCATTCCATCACATCGGGGAGCTGCAAGCAATCTGGTCTGCATCACTCCCCGAATTCCGGGTAATAGGGCCTTTTGTGTACAGTGTAGGCTGTCTGTCAGCTTTGTACAGTCTGCAGTCCTTTCAGTGAACAGTGGTCGGCTGACAGCTTTTTGCAGGGGAGCTGCCCTCTCTTGATCGGACACGTGGCAATTTCATTGGATTCTCTTTTTATCTTCATTAGTAGCATGTCAGAGAAGCTTCGTCCGTCCTCGGGAGCTGTTAGGTAGTTCCTCAGGTCCCCAGTACCTGTTGTTAGCTTCCTAAAATCTGTCGGAGGTCCCAAGAACCCTTTTTTCCTGTTGTTAGCTCCCTAAAGTCTGTTGGAGGTCCCCAAAAGTCTTAGTTCATGTTTTTTATCTCCCTATTTTCCCAAAACTCTAATTTCTATCAAGTCCTTCTAATTATCACTTTAATCTAGCTTATTTCTTTAATTTCATTATTTCGCCTGCCTAGTTTATGTCCGTATCAGCAACATCTAAAGAAAATATGGCAAAATGAGTCAATATCTGAAAATGCAGGCAGCAAAAGGGGTATAGCTTCGTCGAACTCCAAAGTATAAAACTTGTATACTTACAAGAAAAACTTGCTGATTGGTTAAAACATCCAGTCTGGTACTTCAGTGTCGACATGAATCTCTTAAATTCGTGCAATTTTCGCAACGTAGTCACTCTAGTATTCAGATTCATCATTCAATGTCCACATAAATTCAATAGAACTTACCGCAAAGATGAAACGTCGTACTGCTTGCAATTTCCGTAAGTGCACACACCACCATCCGTAATTTAAAAAAAGGACATGGAGGAGTAAGAGGACCCATGGAACGCTCGGTAAAACAAAATAACCCAAAAATCGGAAAATCCAGATAACCAGTCTAGTTAGCAGTTTCTAACAATACCCCAACGTTTCACATTTTCTAGTGTACTTGGAATAGATTTACTGATATCAGGTTTCGTTATGAAACCGAACAAACTGGATATCGTTGATTACAATCTCATTTAACAAACTGCTTGTGCAGGAAATAGACCACCAAAACTATATAAGTATCAAATTTGAACCTTTTCCTTGACTGATTACGAGTAGTACAGTCATAATTCATAAATGAAACGCTAAGAAGCACGAAACTAATGGAAAAGGAAGAATTGTGGTCCACTCGGTAAAGCAGCGACAGTAATTAAATAAGTAAATTCACTAACAAATCCAACAATCATCAATTGACGAGTGATCATAAAACAATACAGAGAGAAAATGCATGCGGGTTCTGTGAGTTGAAAACAATAAGGTTTCTATCAGCGTTCAAACAACCACAAGCTGTTGCACCCTGTTAATTTCAGAGAATCTAGTAATAGCAATGAAGAAGAATAATGTTTTTCATTCCTTTTACTCGTTTACAGATTACAGAGCTTTATACTATTGCTACTTTTACATATTACCATTCCAGTCTCTATCTACTTTTCTATCAATATTTGTGCCCTATATATTTTATATTCTATACAATAGCCTGACTTATACATTAACCATTCTCAACACTCCCCCTCGAATTTGGTGTTCGTATAAGTCTAAAACACCAAATCTGAATAATAGGTAGAAAAATTGCTCTCTTCCCAAAGCCTTCGTTAGTAAGTCAGCGGTTGCTCATTTGAAGGTATGTACTCCGTCTTTATCACCTCTTGTATCTTGTCTCTTATAAAGTGGCAATCAACTTCGATATGCTTCGTTCTTTCTCGGTAGACGGGATTGGCAGCTATCTGCATTGCGGATTTACTGTCTGAATATATCGTAACTGGTTTCGTTCTTCGAATCCCGATATCAGTCAGTATGTTGGTTAAGCAAATAATCTCCGCCGCAACCATTGCCATGGCTCTGTATTCCGCTTCAGTTGAACTTTTTGCCACAGTTTTCTGCTTCTTTGTCTTCCATGATATTAGCGAGTTCCAACAAACACCATATATCCCGTCAAAGATCTCCTAGCACGATGCCCAATCTGCATCACAATAAGCTTTCAAAGAAACTTGACTATTAGCATCAAGAAATAAACCAAGACCGGGTTTCCCTTTCAAATATCTCAGAATTCGATGCAAAATATTAAAATGTACTTTCTCTGGACTATGCATATGCTGTGACAGAATATGTACGGCATAAGAAATATCAGGCCGTGTTAGACATAGGTAAATAAGCTTACCAACAATCCTTTGAAGTACCTGAACCTCTGCTTTTCCTGTCATGTTTGAGCTGCTGGAATTCTGATACACAGAACCTGTTTTTGCATAATTTCTACCTTTGTGCTTGAATGTATAATTTTCAGCACCAAAGCAGTGAACATGATTATTTTCCGTGGCTGAGCATGTAAATTCTGATTTTTTTCACATAAACAACCAGATTCAGCTTTGTGATTGCAAACAGAAACATTATTTGATCTTAAATTCACATTTTGTTCAACTGGTATGCTCAACGGCTTAGATCCCAGCATTCCTGTTTCTCCTAGCAACTCCAAGACATATTTTCTTTGGCTCAGAACAATGCCATTCTTCGATCTAGCCACTTCAATACCCAAAAATATTTTAACTCACCCAAGTCTTTCATATAAAAGGTCTTATTTAGATAATCCTTAGTTTCTACAATCATATCATTATTATTGCCAGTTATGACAATATCATCTACATATACCAAAAGAAAAACCACACTTATCCCCCTTGATTTAACAAACAAAGAATAATCATTCTTTGATTGTTCAAATCCAAACTTATTCATTGCAAAAGTGAACTTACAATTCCATTGACGTGAAGCTTGTTTTAAGCCATATAATGGCTTTTCAAGCTTGCATACTCTAACACAATTACCTGATTTACAAGATTAGGCCCGAGGGGAGACTCATATAGACATCTTCAAGCAAATCTCCCTACAAGAACGCATTAGTGACATCCATTTGCCATAGCGGCCATTCATATATAGATGCAAGTGACATGATTAGTCTAATTGTAACGTGCTTAGCGACGGGGGCAAAAGTATCATGATAGTCTATTCCTTCTACTTGATTATACCCTTTTGCAACCAATCTTGCTTTATACCTTTCTATAGAGCCATCTACCTTATATTTAATTGAATAGCCCATTTACAACCTATTGGAACTTTACCTTTTGGTAAATCTACTACCTGCCAGGTGTTATTGAGCTTAAGGGCTGCAATTCCACTTCCATGGCCTTCCTCCATTTTTCTGATATAATGGCCTCTTGGAAGTTTTGAGGAACTCTTTCATTTGCGAGGGCAGCAAGAAAGCATGCATGCTTGGGACTTATACTGTTGTAATGTACATATGAAGATAAAGGATACTTGCAACTTTGGTTAGCATCAACATAAAAAGGTGATACAAAATCTTTCAACCAATGTGGAGGTTTTCCAACTCTACTTGACCTTCTTACTGGTTGAATAGTTGCTGCTGGTTCATTATTTTCAACCTCGGCTGGTTCAGTGTTGTCATTTTCTACTTCTATTCTGCTAGAGTCCAAACTCTTATTGTTTGAATTATGCATAATATGATCGCTCTTCTCACCGGAAATCAGATCTTCACTGTTTTGATCAGATATTATTGTATCATTGTTCACATCAAACCAGCAAGTTTCATCAAAGATAAACTCATTATCTTTGTTCATTCTTGATACTAAAGTATCATTACCAGCTTCACTTGTCCTAAATGGGAACCTATCTTCATAAAAGATCACATCTCTAGAAATAATAAAATTTTTTGTCTTGAGATCAAGGAGCTTGTATGCCTTTTTATCAACAGCATATCCCATGAATGCACATGGCCTTGATCTCTCCTTAAACTTATCAATTGAAGGCAAGATCTTAGCAAAGCATAAACATCCAAATACTCTTAAATGACAAAAACTTGGCTCTTTCCCAAATAGAACATAAAAGGGAGTTTTACCGTTAAGTAATGGGGTTGGTGTTCTGTTAATTAAGTAGATATCAGTTTTTACACAATCACCCCAATACTTAAGTGGTACATTCGACTGAAATTTCAAAGCTCTAGCCACATCAAGAATGTGCCTATCTTTCAACCACTCCATTTTGTTGTGGAGTGTAAAAACACGAGCTTTGATGAACCACACCTAAAGAACTTAATAAGTCAGTGCAATCTTTATTCATGAATTCAAGCCCATTATCTGTCCTCACAATTTTGATTCCTTTAGAAAACTGATTTCTTACATAGTTCATGAATTTTTTTAATATTCCACATACTTCAGACTTACTAACCATAAGGAACCCCCATGTAGCTCGAGTGAAGTCATCAACTATTGTCAAGAAGTATCTCTCACCTTTGTATGTAGGTTCCCTATATGGTCCCCAAACATCTATGTGTACTAATTCCATACTAGAAGATGTCACGCTATTCTTTGTAGGAAATTTGGTTCTACTATGTTTAGCTAAGGGACAGACGGGACAATACTTATGGTGTTCTATAATTTTCAGATTTAGGTCAGGTAAGAAGTTAAATCTACCAAAAGACATATGACCATATCGTTTGTGCCATAACATGATTTTATCGCAATCTGCTTTATTCACTACAGCTGGAGTAATTTCACTGTTACAAGAAGTTGTAGAAGAATTACAACCTATACTAGCAAGACTAGCAGATTTATCATCAATTTTCTCAAGATAATATAACTCATTCCATGTTCTACCAATCCCCCTTATCTTGCCAGTCCAAATGTCCTGGATTAGGCAAAAATGGGGATAAAATACCACACAAACATTAGCATCATAAGTCAATTTTGACACAGAAAGCAGGTTATGTTTAAATTCAGGTACATACAAAACATCGTTCAACTTCAAATCATTAAGCACGGTAACATTTCCAGTGTTAGAAGCTAACAAGAGTTCTCCATTTGGCAACTTAACATACAAGTCAGCTCTAGCAATGGCAGTTCCACTATCATATAGATCTTTGTTTGAGCACATATGCTTGTTAGCACCAGTGTCTATTATCCATCTTTTCAAATTTAACGGCTGAAAATGATTCATACCTGAGCTCTTACCTGACTGATTAGATGGAGCTACTGCTGGAGGTGGACCTTGTATTTGTGTCCCACCAAGAATGGCCATATATGTTGGTATTGCTCAGGGGTAATCTGTGGCCGGACTGCAGCATGAAAGCTCTCAATTCCTGCAGGTTGTTGCCTAGTTTGGGCGCTTGTTGTAGTGGAGTTGGCTTTGACACAGTTTTCTTGCCATTGCCCTCTACTTTGGCCTTGGTTGAATGATTTTCCTCTAGATGCTCCTCGGCCTCTAATTCCTCTTCTTCCATCTCTGTAGGTGTTCTGAGGATAACCATAAATTTTGAAGCAGTTTTCCTTGACAAGTCCTCCAATATCACAGTGATCACACCAAGTGGGCCTCCTGCCTCCTTGTAAATTCCATTGCCTTGTTTGATTAACACTACCTTGCAAAGCTATGGATGTTGATTCCTTACTGTTTCCTTGAACACTTATGTTTCTTTGAATCTCTTCATTACAAACCATTGAGTACACTTGCTGGTGTGATGGTAGGGGCAACATCATAAGAATTTGTGACCGCATTTGACTGTATCCCTCGTTTAAACCCATCAAGAACTGCATCATCTTGAGCTGGTCACAATACTGCAGATATTCCTTCGACAAACATGTGGCTGGAGATGGGATGAGGCTGTCATACTCATCCCATAATTGTCTCAGTTTCGAGTAATATTCTGTAACAGATGCTGTGCCTTGTGCAATTGAGTTGATCTCTCTACATAAGGCGAACAATCGTGCACCATTGATTTTATCGAATCGCTCCTTTAAATCCTTCCAAATCGAATGAGCAGATTCGCAATATATAACCCCTTGTACAAGCTCCCTGGACAGCGATCGATGGATCCATGAGCGCACTAAGGCATTGCATCTCTTCCACTGTTGATTCAACACTCCATCTTTCTCAGGTTGTTGACACGATCCATCAATAAAACCTATCTTATTTTTTGCCTCAAGCGCTAATAGCATCTCACGGCTCCATACTTTGTAATTCTCACTTCCTTTCAATACTTCAGTCACCAAAGTCAAATTAGGCGTGTCCGATGGATGTAGGAATAGAGGATATTGAAATCCATCTCTGTCACTTCACGCATTCTTGATTGCTTGATTTAGGACTTCTGATTTCTTCCTCCTCATTGAATATAGCTTCAAGATCAGACATCTTCTCTTGGATTTTCTTCACTGATGTTTGATTTTAAATTTCGAAACCCTAAGGCTCTGATACCATGTTAATTTCAGAGAATCGAGTAATAGCTATGAAGAAGAATAATGTTTTTCATTCCTTTCACTCGTTTACAGATTACAGAGCTTTATACTATTGCTACTTTTACATATTAACATTCCAGTCCCTATCTACTTTTCTATCAATATGTGTGCCCTATATATTTTATATTCTATACAATAGCCTGACTTATACATTAACCATTCTCAACACACCCAAGTTGGATTTCGCTGTCTCAAATCCTTATACCTGGAAAAAAGTACAAGCCCGCTTTTACAAGATACAAACTAACAAGTTACAACCTTAACCAATGAAAATCATGCATCAGTATCATAATGCATGCAACGCATGACAGGACATTGCAGTTCAAACTCAAACATGCACAAAGAGTAAAATGCAAGATTTACAGAGAACTTAAAAAAAAAAAACAAATAAAATTGCCTTAGTCTTATCCAAGCCCAGCTTGCAAAAGTTGAACTATCATGCAGTAACGGTAGAATACTGAGCACTCCACGGCTCAATTTCAAGATATAAAATGCTTAACTGAGATGGGCCTAGCTTCACATATGGTCGTTCCAGATTTATTGGCCCATTAACCAATACAAAACAAAATTACGCAGATAATGCTTGTTTAACAATTTTTTATTTCTATAGAAGAAAGAAAAACAGCCTATTGGATTAAAGAAGTTTGATAGTATTTTAGAACATGATGTTCAAATTGATAAATACTCCTCCGTCCCAGCAACTTTATCACATAAGTTGTTGGGCACTCAAATTAAGGTGGTATTATTATAATCCTATATATACAAGCAAATGTAGGTTTCACATAAAGCTGCCACGTGTCCATATTCTTATTCTTCATTCATAATAAAATATTATTACTTATAAGAGCACGCACTAAAGAAAAAACCACCCACTTTCTCCAAAAAACTTATCGAACCACCTTACAAGTAATTATCAATACAGATTATTTAACCAAAATAAAACCACCCACTTTTTACGATAGATGCTTGTGAAAGAGTCAAATGTCTCCATTTGTTAACTTCATTTATTAACTTCATTATCAATAAAATCAAGCTATGGAAAAGTCATACCCAAGTCTTCACTCTTCATCAACTCAGACGTAAGTTAACATTATTATTGTTTTTCCTTCCAGTACTTTAGGGGTTGCCCGTGCACAGGATAAATAAGTAAGACGTATGGCATAGAGTTCAATCAAGCACCTCTTTCTGTATTATGCACTGGGCGATGAACAGTGATTTAAGTAAACGGCGATGAGAGAATTACACAAATAGTGTTATTTTGAATAGTGTTATTACAAAAGTAGATTACTTTTTTACACAATTACAAAACTAATCAACTTTTTCAATTTGCACTAATATTATTTTCAGTTTTCACCACAAAATTATTTTAAATTACAATGATCTCTATTGTTACTTGAAATAGGTAAAGCAATTGCTCTTAATTATATTTTAATCTAAAAATATTTTTTATTCATTATTTTTTCACATTCTCACCATTTACAATCGGAAATCAGTCAGCATATTTGTTAAGAAACATTATTTAACACAATAACGAACAAGAAAACTCAAGAAAAAAATGTAATAATTCATAGAATATTCAAATAAGTATTCTTTAACAAAATTTTCTAAATTTTTTATTACAACTCATCATAGTTTTCCTTATGCGTTTTTCTTGTGAGACCTTCGATCCATCTCACATGGATATCTTCATGATCGTTTACGCCCGACCTTTCTCCCTGGACATAAAAAGGATTATTTGCAAGATGAAAAGAGCAATGCGACTCATCTAATGGACACTCAAACTGAAAAGAATATGTTGTCTCCAATATCTCAAATAATCATTTGGAACATATTCATATGGATCAACACATGCCTGCGAACTTGAACGAGAATAGAGCAAACGAAATTCAACAATATAATAAGAATAAAATATTTATTACAATATAAAATGGAATATATTTCTTATTGCCAACTAATGATTTGGATTATGTTTTATTTGCAGTTATTTTCTTAGTAATATCTTCGAAATTAAATTATTAGTATTGAGTTACTAAGATTGAAATATGAAATTTCTTAGTTTATGAAAGTATTAACAAGATTATGGTTAAAAATATAGTTATTGATAATTTTGTAGCGAATTTGAGATGGTTATGGTAAGAAAAAAAGCAATATTAAAAAGATTTGTGGTGAAAACTGAAGACAATAATAATTAAAATAAAAAGTTGATTAGTTTTGTAATAGAATGAGGAAGTTGTCTACTTTTGTAATAGTACTATTCAAAATAAAACTATTTGTGTCATTCTCTCAAATGGCGATTGGTGAATATGCAAATTGAACTGTGACATAAGTAAATGGCAACGTAATCATTTTTAAAGTGCAAACTGTAACCATCCCTTTCTGTACTGTTTTGTTTTGTTTTTCTTCTTCATCCACTCATGTTATTTGTAACTGAGTAGACGTATAAGTTCATAATTAATTTATTTTCATTTTTCATCTTACAAAGCAGTAAAAGCGTAATTTATTCGTTGTTTGATATGATCTGCACGTGTGGTGTGTTAGATAATCGAGGTATAAATGTTGGGTTGAATATATACGATGTAATATGGATCAATTGATTTTGTCTAAGTTTATATTTAATACTTACACATTAAAATTTGATATATGCAGCAAATATTGATTAGACAGACATATTAGCTTCTCTTCACTCTTGAGGGGATCGTTTTTTATCCATAAGCGGTGTCTCAAGCCCTCAAAAAATTGACATCTCTTCGAGGTTTGAAATTTTTTGCTTATTGTATTTGTACTTCAATTCTTTCCTATAATGTTTATTTTTTTTATATTAATCATGTAATCGTTTGGTATGATCTTTGGATGGGTATTTTAGATCCTAAAAATATCGACATCTTTTACCTATATGTATTAACTTTTGCAAATATCTTCATCTTATGATAAGTGGTGTGCTACATAATCAAACCCTAAAAAGATTGACAGCTTTTACATATGTATTAACTTTCGCAAATATCTTCATCTTATTATGATAATCTATTTTTTTGCCTTTATATAAATAATAAATTTTTTATTTTCACATGATCGACATCTTTTACCTATATGTGCTAATTTTCGCAACTAATTTTTAATGTGTTAAATTTTTAATAGACGTGGAATGATTGTTAAATTAGTTATTTTTTAAATTTTATTTTACATTTACTGTTTGGATGAAATTGAATGCATATATCGTACATGCAATTTTTTTTTCTTTTTTATTACTCTATTATGCGATGTTTTCATACGTCAGTTTTCTGTATGGTTTTTGAAATCGATGGCATTGATCATACATGGACAATGTTTTATTTGTTTCAATGGTTGATTTTTCATACATGTATGTTTTCTAGATGACCTTCGAGTGAGAGTGTGTAGGACATATATTCACGTATAATTTTATTCGTTGTTTACTGTAATCTTCATGTGGTGTGTTAGATCATTGAGATATAAATGTTGGGTTGAATATCATATATTATGGAATATGGATCATTTGATTTATATGTAATACTTACACAATAAAGTTTCATTATATGCAGCGAATATTGATACGACGGAAATTGGGTCAAATAACCTGAATATTAAATCCAAAGGACGCTCGAACGGTTAGTAACTTCTAATTTTTTTTAACAACATTTAACTTTTTAACTTGACGTGGAATGCATTGCTAAATTAGTTACAAATTTTTAAGATTTTAATTTACATCTACGATTTTTTTTTAGTTTTATGATAGTATTGTGGAATAAATTGAATGCATTAGCGTACATGCACTTTTTGGATGTGTGTTGATGGTTGTTTGAGATTGCCTAGGTTTAACTAATTAAATATCTACTCTATCTAACATCAGTAGTTTTACAAAAAAATTCCCAAAAATATATATATCTACTATACCTAACTTTAGTAGTTTTACAAAAAACTTCCCCAAAAAAATAACATTCAACTGGTTTAGGTATCACATCTCGTCTATCACTTTAAAACAACTATGGATGCACATAATTGTTGGTCCAATTTCCCTTCAAATCAAAACATGCAAACAAGAAATCTGCGCCAATTGTCATTACAACGGGAAGCTCGAGCTGTGAGGATAACAAATCTACGCAGTAATAGTTCAAGACATTTCAAAAATAGTCAGCCTACTCGCGATCAACCAGGTAATACCTTATACCAATTACGTATATGTTTGTGAGTCGTAAACCCGTCAATATTTAATCGTTCCTTATTATATATTTGTAGAAACATCGACTGTAAATAGAAGACGTCTTATCCCCCAACGCTTAGATATTGGAGCGAGAACGATAAGATGCCCCAGTTGCAGTGCCCTCATGTGGGTTACCGAAAAAGTTCGAGATAGTAGCTTGAGGAATCCAAGATTTCAATTATGTTGCGGGAATGGTCAAGTTCGTCTACCAAATATTCCTATATCACCACCGTTCCTTCAATCGTTGCATTCACGACCAGTCTTCAAAGACAAGATCCGAATGTACAATTCATTAATGGCATTCACTTCAATGGGAGGACGATCGACAACAGCGTTAATGATGGTAGGGGACCTTATGTGTTTCGAATTAGTGGAAGCAACTACCATCGAATTGGGTCATTGCTTCCCGAACCTGGTAGTGAACCGAAATTTGTGCAACTATACATTTACGACACTGAAAATGAGGTTTTCAATCGTCTACATGCAATGAGATCATCGAGTTCTGCGGACATAAACGGTGACATTCTTCGTGGCCTACAACATATCCTTGATCAAGTAAACCCATATGTTTCAGTTTTCCGAAGCGCTCGCGATATGTTGGCACGACAAGAGAACAATATAAATCTACGTATTCGTATCATTCAAGCAAGAGAAGGTAGACAATACACCCGTCCAACGTCAAGCGAAGTAGCTGCTTTATTGGTAGGTGATTGCACGGAAGATTTGGGGAATAGAGACGTCATTTTAGAAACAATGAGTGGGACTTTACAAAGGATAAACGAAACTCATCCATCTTATATCCCTCTCCAATATCCATTGTTGTTTCCTTATGGAAAAGATGGATGGTCAGTCGACATACCAATAAACTCTTCCACTACCTCAAGGGAAAGAGTTAGGATGAGACAATTTTATGCCTATCGAATCCAAGATAGGGAAGATGATGGTGATAGTTTGGTTCGAGGTGGTCGCCTGTACCAACAATTTATTGTCGACGTATATTGTGCTATTGAGCAAAACCGTCTTATGTACGTCAAATATAACCAAGCCCGTTTGCGCACCGAATTGTATAGAGGGATTCAGGATGCTGTATTAAGTGGAGATGTTAATGCAATTTCTGTTGGAAGAAAGTATATACTGCCATCATCATTTACAGGTGGCCCACGCAATGTCATTCAACATTATCAGGATGCAGTCGCAATATGTCGTAAAATGGGCCCTCCTGATTATTTCATCACTTTCACGTGTAATCCGAGTTGGCCCGAGATAACTAGAGAACTGCTTCATTACGAACGAGTTGAAGATCGTCCGGATGCTCGAGTTTTCAAATTAAAAATGAAAGAATTACTTCGTGATTTGAAGGACAAACGGATGTTTGGCACGGTCGTTGCAGGTAAATTTAGATAAGTTTAATATTCAAATTAATTTTTTATTTGTGTAGCTAACCCAACCTAAATAACTGCAGATTTATATGTTGTTGAATTCCAAAAACGTGGACTTCCGCATGCACATATACTTCTTACCGTGACCCCAAATGATAAGCCTGCATGTCCAGAGGATGTTGACAAATTCATCAGTGCTGAGATTCCTGATAAAGACGATGACCCCCTTGCGTATGAAACAGTAACTAAGTTCATGATTCATGGACCCTGTGGTCCGTGTTTAGTTGATGGAAAGTGCACAAAGCGTTATCCGAAGAAATTTTACCACGAGACCATTGTTGATGATCGAAGCGTTGTGCATTACATGCGTAGAAGAACAGTTGCCACAATTTTAGCCAATGGTCGAGAAGTCGATAATAGGTGGATAGTACCATACAATAGGGATTTGTGTGTCAAATATGATGCTCACATAAATGTTGAACGTGTAGCAGTTCGAAGTGTGATTAAGTATATATACAAGTACATCCACAAAGGTCATGATCGAGCAACGTTTGTCATTGAAGATGTTCAACCTCGGAATAACATCGATTTGGCACAACCACACCGTGTTGATGAGGTAAAGCAGTATTTAGACTGTCGTTACGTCTCTGCTATGGAAGCGTGCTGGAGAATTTTGGATTTCGCCCTACAACATCAATACCCATCTGTTGAGAGAATGCAGTTTCATTTACCGGGCGACCAAAACATTGTGTTTCATGACAACGATGATCTACATGAAGTAGTTAATCAGCCACAAAACACAATGTTGACAATGTGGTTCGAAACAAACAGACGGTCTCATGAAGCTCGAACTTTGACATATTCAGATTTTCCAACGGAATGGTTATGGAACCGTCAAAGTAAAACATGGAGAAAGCGTCAACAAAGAATTTCTATTGGGAGACTGCCTTTTGCGCATCCAAATTCTGGTGAGCGTTACTATCTAAGGATGCTCCTTACGAAGGTTCGTGGTGCAATGTCGTACGAGGACATAAGAACGGTAAGGGGTGTTATTCAACCGACATTTCAGGCATAGTGTCTTGAATTAGAATTGCTCGACGACAATAGTGAATGGAACGATGCTTTAAGAGAAGCATCGACATGGACTACAGGTGCGCAACTAAGAAATATGTTTTGCTCCATATTGATGTTCGCCGAAGTAGACGATCCAACGAGACTATGGGAAACACATTGGAAAAACATGACTGATGATCTTGAATATATGGTTCAACGTCGATCGAGTAATTTCGAATTACGCCTTAGAGATGAAGAACGTCGTAATTTAGGTATCCTTGAGATTGAGCACATCCTCAACAAAAATGGGAGGTCATTGAAAGATTATCCACAAATGCCACAACCATCATTAGAGGAAGCGCACCGCGCCACCAACCGATAGATAATGGACGAACTTGATTACGATGCATCGTTAGAGTTGGAGAATTACGAAAATCTTGCCCGGGGGCTTAATTCTGACCAATATAGAGTATTTTCTGCAATCATGAGAGCTCATGATCAAAACAGAGGTGGATTATTCTTTGTTTATGGTAGTGGCGGAACTGGAAAGACCTACTTGTGGAATACATTAATATCTAAATTTAGGTCAGAACGACATATCGTTATCTCAGTCGCATCTTCAGGAATTGCTGCCTTATTACTGCCTGGTGGAAAAACTGCTCACTCCATGTTTAAGATACCGCTACATCCTGCTGAAAACTCTGTGTGTTCGTTTGATAAATCTTCATCACGAGCTGAACTAATTCGATCGGCGTCGTTGATAATTTGGGATGAGGCTCCTATGACTAACAGACTCGCATTTGAGGCAGTCGACCGTCATTTCAGGGATATTTGTGACAATGATTTTCCTTTGGAGGAAAATTATTTGTATTAGGAGGTGACTTCAGACAAATATTACCGGTTGTCGCAAATGGTGGTAGAGAAGCAATTGTCGCATCTACTTTGCACCGTTCTACCTTTTGGAGTCACTGTCAACTAATGAGGCTACAAATAAACATGCGACTTCGCGGTAATGATTTTTCGAGTGAAGAATTACAAAAACTTACACAATTCGGCAAATGGATTTTAGATATAGGGGACGGGAGATTGCCTGGAAGATCTCTAACAAGCAGCAGTGAACCAAATTGGATTGATATTCCGATGGATTTCTTGATAACAGACGATGCACATGGACTTGAGCAGTTAATTGCTTCAACTTATGAAGACTTAACGGCACGGTATTCTGATTTACTTTATCTTAAGGAACGAGCAATACTAGCGCCAACTAATAGTGATGTTGACATTCTCAATTCAAAAATATTATTGATGCTTCCTGGAATTTCTCGAAGTTACTTGAGTTCGGATAGAATATGTTCGTCGGAAGCTGGTGAATCAATGGAAGAAATGAATCCGATTGAGTTGCTACATTCCACGAATTATGTGGTCTTCCCAACCATTGTCTCGAACTAAAAGTAGGAGCACCAGTCATCTTATTGCGCAACATGAACAAATCAATTGGATTGTGTAATGGGACACGATTGGTTATTTACAAGCTTGGAGATAAGGTGATTGAAGCAAGGGTAATCTCAGGGCCAAGGACGGGTGACAATGTTCTCATTCCACGGATTGATTTATCACCCTCCAACCAAAAGCCGGGCTTTTCCATAAGAAGGAGACAATTTCCTCTTAAATTGGCCTTTGCGATGACAATTAATAAAAGTCAGGGCCAAACATTGAAGTCAGTTGGTTTATATCTTCCCAATCCTGTCTTCAGTCACGGACAACTTTATGTTGCTCTCTCCCGTGTCACATCACCGAATGGGCTCAAGATTCTGATACGCAACAAGAATGATTTACCTGGAAATGTTACAAAGAATGTTGTGTATAGTGAAGTTCTATCCAATATATAGTGATAATATTTTTCGTAGTTTATTTATTTTCCCATTAAATTTTTGTTGTTTTTATTTTTTGTAGTTTCGCATTTACCTTGATTCTCTATAGTTGTCTTTTTAATTTCGCATTTACCTTGCTTCTATTATATATTTTGCATTACCTTATATCTTCTTGAATGGATTAATGCAAATGGATCATTTAAGATACAAACCATTTAGACAAATACTCCCTCATAATTATACGTGGAATATGAGAGGGCGTTTAATGTGGCGGTACGATCTTCAAAGCGCAATACGATCAAATATTGAGTATCGGGTGCAAGATCTGATTTTTATTGATGTCGAGGTATGAAAATCCTTATCGCTACGTGTTAAATCATTCAACATATCATTTGTTAAGTTATCTCATTATGTAATATTTAATATTAATTTTTTTGTTTCAGGGTACAGAAATACAAGTAACCCTACAAAACAATGATGTTGATATTTTTAGAGATATTATCAAAGTAGGGAAAGTTTATTATATTGACAATTTAAGTGTTGACCGTGCATCAAATTTCGATTGGCCCATTCGGAATGATTATAAGCTGAAATGGCCACGCACAACCAAAATTGTAGATTATCAGCATCACTCTGATGATGATATTCCCCTAAACAACTTTCGATTTGAGCAACTAAGTGCAATTCATCAGTATGCCACTCAGAAGGACCACTTAGTCGGTGAGTAATCGTCTTTTATTTTTCCACTATTCGTTAAACATTATTAATTATGTTGCCTTTCAACATTCGCTGCAGATGCGATTGGCGTTGTGGTTTATGTTGGCGATTTGGAAAATGTTACTTTCAAGAAAAAAAATGGCATGGTTGTCGAAACTCATGTTCGAAACGTCCTAATTTGTGACACGAGGTACTCCTATAATATGTCGAATATCCCTAAATAATATTGTTACCATCTATCTAATTTCTTGCTAATTTCTTTTTCAGCACGAATGTAATGAAAATTTCACTATGGGGAAACTTTGCCACATCTGAAGATTATAAACTTTTATTTGATGCAACAAAGATTCAGATTCTGGCAGTGTCGAGAGTTGAAGTAAAGCATTTTGATGGTTAGTACAAATTTATATAGTTTATTATATTTTTTGGCATTTTAATGACCACAACTTAATTTCGTTCTGATACGTATGTTTTTAATTTGAGGAACGCTGTAGGTGCGTATCTAAACACCACTAGATTTAGCAGAGTGTTTGTTGACCCAGACATTGACGAGACTCGAAAGACACGTTTGTGGTATGTTATTTCCTATAATTTTGTTAACATTTCTTATTTATTCCCTTTGCATATCATTTAACTAAATCATCATTGTTTGTCAGGTATGATTGGGATAATATTGCACGAAACCATATTTTATTGAGTCAAAAACGGGGAAACACTCTACATCAAGTACACAGCTTGCTTGATGCTGTTCCAATCAACTTAACTGACTACCGTGTCGATGAGAACGTAGTACTCCCTTACTTTTCCCGCAAATGAAGTATTGGTTATACCATGTTAAAGATATAATATATTATTTTTATGCAGATTCGGTGCTTCCGTGTATGTGCATGTATAGCTCACATAGAAATGGTGACAATTTGGTACGAATCGTGTACGCTCTGTAAGGTAAACAAGGTCATGGATGGTTATTGCATAACTTGCAATAGGTTGGTTACACACACTATCCCGAGGTAATCACTTCGATCGAAATACAATGCATTTATGTGATTAAATGAAAATTATATTTTCGTAGTTTTAATTCTTACTTTATTGTCTGGCCTGCAGATATAGATTAAAGACAACAATTTGTGACAAATCTGGTTCCAAACAGATTACATGCTGGAATGATCATGCGAAGGTCATATTAGGCATACCAGCAGCGGAATTAGAGCAGATTTACATTGAGGTACAAATGTTGTCATGATTCAATTTTTTCACGGGTCTTAAGTTTGTTTTTGGACTTTATTATAGGGTGGAGATGATGGGCCATTCTTACTTGAAGATTACGTGAATAATCGCCTGATGTCGAAATTTGTGTTTATACTGAGGGCGCCAAAATCAGTCGATGATGAAGTAAAGGTTTCACATGTATTTAGAGTCGATTGAGAGGAGGAGTATAATTATTTATTCTTCAAGCAAGGAGTACGATGTCATTAGCTATTTTTTGTTATTTTCTCTGATTAGATATATCATAGTGATTTAAATAACGTTTTCTTATGCAGTTTACGATTATATAGTTTATAATCGACAAGTATTATAATGTTGCCATTTTTTGTATTAACACATAACTAATTATAATATTAAATTAAATTATATATGATATTAATACCCGTGCATTGCACGGGCAAAAAACTAGTATATATATATATATATATATATATGTATGCATTTTTATTTTTCTTTCCTTTATTTTTAGTTGGGCCGCCTTACATTTGAAGGGAACAGATTTTTGGGCCGATAATGTTGAAAATCAGTATAAAGAACTCGCAGTTATATCGGAGAGTAGGTGATTCCCCCAATTTCTAAATCGATTAATCCGCTAGGGTTCGAAGATTCATCAACAAATTCATTCCAAAGATGGAGTTGGGCGACATCGAGGGGGTTAATTGTGTTCGTGTTCATGGATATTTTTTCTCTACATTCATTAGATTAAGTGAACAATTAATCATGATTGTAGAACGTGGGAGGTCAATTTCTTCAATTTGTATAATATATGCGCGCAGGTCTATACATATATATATATATATACTAGTTTTTTGCCCGTGCAATGCACGGGTATTAATATCATATATAAAATTAGTTATGTGTTAATACAAAAAATGGCAACATTATAATACTTGTCGATTATAAACTATATAATCGTAAACTGCATAAGAAAACGTTATTTAAATCACTATGATATATCTAATCAGAGAAAATAACAAAAAATAGCTAATGACATCGTACTCTTTGCTTGAAGAATAAATAATTATACTCCTCCTCTCAATCGACTCTAAATACATGTGAAACCTTTACTTCATCATCGACTGATTTTGGCGCCCTCAGTATAAACACAAATTTCGACATCAGGCGATTATTCACGTAATCTTCAAGTAAGAATGGCCCATCATCTCCACCCTATAATAAAGTCCAAAAAACAAACTTAAGACCCGTGAAAAAATTGAATCATGACAACATTTGTACCTCAATGTAAATCTGCTCTAATTCCGCTGCTGGTATGCCTAATATGACCTTCGCATGATCATTCCAGCATGTAATCTGTTTGGAACCAGATTTGTCACTAATTGTTGTCTTTAATCTATATCTGCAGGCCAGACAATAAAGTAAGAATTAAAACTACGAAAATATAATTTTCATTTAATCACATAAATGCATTGTATTTCGATCGAAGTGATTACCTCGGGATAGTGTGTGTAACCAACCTATTGCAAGTTATGCAATAACCATCCGTGACCTTGTTTACCTTACAGAGCGGACACGATTCGTACCAAATTGTCGCCATTTCTATGTGAGCTATACATGCACATACACGGAAGCACCGAATCTGCATAAAAATAATATATTATATCTTTAACATGGTATAACCAATACTTCATTGCGGGAAAAGTAAGGGAGTACTACGTTCTCATCGACACGGTAGTCAGTTAAGTTGATTGGAACAGCATCAAGCAAGCTGTGTACTTGATGTAGAGTGTTTCCCCGTTTTTGACTCAATAAAATATGGTTTCGTGCAATATTATCCCAATCATACCTGACAAACAATGATGATTTAGTTAAATGATATGCAAAGGGAATAAATAAGAAATGTTAACAAAATTATAGGAAATAACATACCACAAACGTGTCTTTCGAGTCTCGTCAATGTCTGGGTCAACAAACACTCTGCTAAATCTAGTGGTGTTTAGATACGCACCTACAGCGTTCCTCAAATTAAAAACATACGTATCAGAACGAAAATTAAGTTGTGGTCATTAAAATGCCAAAAAATATAATAAACTATATAAATTTGTACTAACCATCAAAATGCTTTACTTCAACTCTCGACACTGCCAGAATCTGAATCTTTGTTGCATCAAATAAAAGTTTATAATCTTCAGATGTGGCAAAGTTTCCCCATAGTGAAATTTTCATTACATTCGTGCTGAAAAAGAAATTAGCAAGAAATTAGATAGATGGTAACAATATTATTTAGGGATATTCGACATATTATAGGAGTACCTCGTGTCACAAATTAGGACGTTTCGAACATGAGTTTCGACAACCATGCCATTTTTTTTCTTGAAAGTAACATTTTCCAAATCGCCAACATAAACCACAACGCCAATCGCATCTGCAGCGAATGTTGAAAGGCAACATAATTAATAATGTTTAACGAATAGTGGAAAAATAAAAGACGATTACTCACCGACTAAGTGGTCCTTCTGAGTGGCATACTGATGAATTGCACTTAGTTGCTCAAATCGAAAGTTGTTTAGGGGAATATCATCATCAGAGTGATGCTGATAATCTACAATTTTGGTTGTGCGTGGCCATTTCAGCTTATAATCATTCCGAATGGGCCAATCGAAATTTGATGCACGGTCAACACTTAAATTGTCAATATAATAAACTTTCCCTACTTTGATAATATCTCTAAAATATCAACATCATTGTTTTGTAGGGTTACTTGTATTTCTGTACCCTGAAACAAAAAAATTAATATTAAATATTACATAATGAGATAACTTAACAAATGATATGTTGAATGATTTAACACGTAGCAATAAGGATTTTCATACCTCGACATCAATAAAAATCAGATCTTGCACCCGATACTCAATATTTGATCGTATTGCGCTTTGAAGATCGTACCGCCACATTAAACGTCCTCTCATATTCCACGTATAATTATGAGGGAGTATTTGTCTAAATGGTTTGTATCTTAAATGATCCATCTGCATTAATCCATTCAAGAAGATATAAGGTAATGCAAATATATAATAGAAGCAAGGTAAATGCGAAATTAAAAAGACAACTATAGAGAATCAAGGTAAATGCGAAACTACAAAAATAAAAACAACAAAAATTTAATGGAAAATAAATAAACTACGAAAAATATTATCACTATATATTGGATAGAACTTCACTATACACAACATTCTTTGTAACATTTCCAGGTAAATCATTCTTGTTGCGTATCAGAATCTTGAGCCCATTCGGTGATGTGACACGGGAGAGAGCAACATAAAGTTGTCCGTGACTGAAGACAGGATTGGGAAGATATAAACAAACTGACTTCAATGTTTGGCCCTGACTTTTATTAATTGTCATCGCAAAGGCCAATTTAAGAGGAAATTGTCTCCTTCTTATGGAAAAGCCCGGCTTTTGGTTGGAGGGTGATAAATCAATCCGTGGAATGAGAACATTGTCACCCGTCCTTGGCCCTGAGATTACCCTTGCTTCAATCACCTTATCTCCAAGCTTGTAAATAACCAATCGTGTCCCATTACACAATCCAATTGATTTGTTCATGTTGCGCAATAAGATGACTGGTGCTCCTACTTTTAGTTCGAGACAATGGTTGGGAAGACCAGCATAATTCGTGGAATGTAGCAACTCAATCGGATTCATTTCTTCCATTGATTCACCAGCTTCCGACGAACATATTCTATCCGAACTCAAGTAACTTCGAGAAATTCCAGGAAGCATCAATAATATTTTTGAATTGAGAATGTCAACATCACTATTAGTTGGCGCTAGTATTGCTCGTTCCTTAAGATAAAGTAAATCAGAATACCGTGCCGTTAAGTCTTCATAAGTTGAAGCAATTAACTGCTCAAGTCCATGTGCATCGTCTGTTATCAAGAAATCCATCGGAATATCAATCCAATTTGGTTCACTGCTGCTTGTTAGAGATCTTCCAGGCAATCTCCCGTCCCCTATATCTAAAATCCATTTGCCGAATTGTGTAAGTTTTTGTAATTCTTCACTCGAAAAATCATTACCGCGAAGTCGCATGTTTATTTGTAGCCTCATTAGTTGACAGTGACTCCAAAAGGTAGAACGGTGCAAAGTAGATGCGACAATTGCTTCTCTACCACCATTTGCGACAACCGGTAATATTTGTCTGAAGTCACCTCCTAATACAAATAATTTTCCTCCAAAAGGAAAATCATTGTCACAAATATCCCTGAAATGACGGTCGACTGCCTCAAATGCGAGTCTGTTAGTCATAGGAGCCTCATCCCAATTATCAACGACGCCGATCGAATTAGTTCAGCTCGTGATGAAGATTTATCAAACGAACACACAGAGTTTTCAGCAGGATGTAGCGGTATCTTAAACATGGAGTGAGCAGTTTTTCCACCAGGCAGTAATAAGGCAGCAATTCCTGAAGATGCGACTGAGATAACGATATGTCGTTCTGACCTAAATTTAGATATTAATGTATTCCACAAGTAGGTCTTTCCAGTTCCGCCACTACCATAACAAAGAATAATCCACCTCTGTTTTGATCATGAGCTCTCATGATTGCAGAAAATACTCTATATTGGTCAGAATTAAGCCCCCGGCAAGATTTTCGTATTCTCCAACTCTAACGATGCATCGTAATCAAGTTCGTCCATTATCTATCGGTTGGTGGCGCGGTGCGCTTCCTCTAATGATGGTTGTGGCATTTGTGGATAATCTTTCAATGACCTCCCATTTTTGTTGAGGATGTGCTCAATCTCAAGGATACCTAAATTACGACGTTCTTCATCTCTAAGGCGTAATTCGAAATTACTCGATCGACGTTGAACCATATATTCAAGATCATCAGTCATGTTTTTCCAATGTGTTTCCCATAGTCTCGTTGGATCGTCTACTTCGGCGAACATCAATATGGAGCAAAACATATTTCTTAGTTGCGCACCTGTAGTCCATGTCGATGCTTCTCTTAAAGCATCGTTCCATTCACTATTGTCGTCGAGCAATTCTAATTCAAGACACTATGCCTGAAATGTCGGTTGAATAACACCCCTTACCGTTCTTATGTCCTCGTACGACATTGCACCACGAACCTTCGTAAGGAGCATCCTTAGATAGTAACGCTCACCAGAATTTGGATGCGCAAAAGGCAGTCTCCCAATAGAAATTCTTTGTTGACGCTTTCTCCATGTTTTACTTTGACGGTTCCATAACCATTCCGTTGGAAAATCTAAATATGTCAAAGTTCGAGCTTCATGAGACCGTCTGTTTGTTTCGAACCACATTGTCAACATTGTGTTTTGTGGCTGATTAACTACTTCATGTAGATCATCGTTGTCATGAAACAATGTTTTGGTCGCCCGGTAAATGAAACTGCATTCTCTCAACAGATGGGTATTGATGTTGTAGGGCGAAATCAAAAATTCTCCAGCACGCTTCCATAGCAGAGACGTAACGACAGTCTAAATACTGCTTTACCTCATCAACACGGTGTGGTTGTGCCAAATCGATGTTATTCCGAGGTTGAACATCTTCAATGACAAACATTGCTCGATCATGACCTTTGTGGATGTACTTGTATAGATACTTAATCACACGTCGAACTGCTACACGTTCAACATTTATGTGAGCATCATATTTGACACACAAATCCCTAGTGTATGGTATTATCCACCTATTATCGACTTCTCGACCATTGGCTAAAATTGTGGCAACTGTTCTTCTACGCATGTAATGCACAAAGCTTCGATCATCAACAATGGTCTCGTGGTAAAATTTCTTCGGATATCGCTTTGTGCACTTTCCATCAACTAAACACGGACCACAGGGTCCATGAATCATGAACTTAGTTACTGTTTCATACGCAAGGGGGTCATCGTCTTTATCAGGAATCACAGCACTGATGAATTTGTCAACATCCTCTGGACATGCAGGCTTATCATTTGGGGTCACGGTAAGAAGTATATGTGCATGCGGAAGTCCACGTTTTTGGAATTCAACAACATATAAATCTGCAGTTATTTAGGTTGGGTTAGCTACACAAATAAAAAATTAATTTACCTGCAACGACCGTGCCAAACATCCGTTTGTCCTTCAAATCACGAAGTAATTCTTTCATTTTTAATTTGAAAACTCGAGCGACAATATCCGGACGATCTTCAACTCGTTCGTAATGAAGCAGTTCTCTAGTTATCTCGGGCCAACTCGAATTACACGTGAAAGTGATGAAATAATCAGGAGGGCCCATTTTACGACATATTGCGACTGCATCCTGATAATGTTGAATGACATTGCGTGGGCCACCTGTAAATGATGATGGCAGTATATACTTTCTTCCAACAGAAATTGCATTAACATCTCCACTTAATACAGCATCCTGAATCCCTCTATACAATTCGGTGCGCAAACGGGCTTGGTTATATTTGACGTACATAAGACGGTTTTGCTCAATAGCACAATATACGTCGACAATAAATTGTTGGTACAAGCGACCACCTCGAACCAAACTATCACCATCATCTTCCCTATCTTGGATTCGATAGGCATAAAATTGTCTCATCCTAACTCTTTCCCTTGAGGTAGTGGAAGAGTTTATTGGTATGTCGACTGACCATCCATCTGTTCCATAAGGAAACAACAATGGATATTGGAGAGGGATATAAGATGGATGAGCTCGTTTATCCTTTGTAAAGTCCCACTCATTGTTTCTAAAATGACGTCTCTATTCCCCAAATCTTCCGTGCAATCACCTACCAATAAAGCAGCTACTTCGCTTGACGTTGGACGGGTGTATTGTCTACCTTCTCTTGCTTGAATGATACGAATACGTAGATTTATATTGTTCTCTTGTCGTGCCAACATATCGCGAGCGCTTCAGAAAACTGAAACATATGGGTTTACTTGATCAAGCATATGTTGTAGGCCACGAAGAATGTCACCGTTTATGTCCGCAGAACTCGATGATCTCATTGCATGTAGACGATTGAAAACCTCATTTTCAGTGTCGTAAATGTATAGTTGCGAAAATTTCGGTTCCCTACCAGGTTCGGGAAGCAATGACCCAATTCGATGGTAGTTGCTTCCACTAATTCGAAACACATAAGGTCCCCTACCATCATTAACGCTGTTGTCGATCCGTCCTCCCATTGAAGTGAATGCCATAATGAATTGTACATTCGGATCTTGTCTTTGAAGACTGGTCGTGAATGCAAGGATTGAAGGAACGGTGGTGATATAGGAATATTTGGTAGACGAACTTGACCATTCCCGCAACATAATTGAAATCTTGGATTCCTCAAGCTACTATCTCGAACTTTTTCGGTAACCCACATGAGGGCACTGCAACTGGGGCATCTTATCGTTCTCGCTCCAATATCTAAGCGTTGGGGGATAAGACGTCTTCTATTTACAGTCGATGTTTCTACAAATATATAATAAGGAACGATTAAAATATTGACGGGTTTACGACTCACAAACATATACGTAATTGGTATAAGGTATTACCAGGTTGATCGCGAGTAGGCTGACTATTTCTGAAATGTCTTGAACTATTACTGCGTAGATTTGTTATCCTCACAGCTCGAGCCCCGTTGTAATGACAATTGGCGCAGATTTCTTGTTTGCATGTTTTGATTTGAAGGGAAATTGGACCAACAATTATGTGCATCCATAGTTGTTTTAAAGTGATAGACGATGTATGATACCTAAACCAGTATGACTAATAGTATAAAATAAGTTGAATGTTATTTTTTTGGGGAAGTTTTTTGTAAAAACTACTAAAGTTAGGTATAGTAGATATTTATATTTTTGGGAATTTTTTTGTAAAACTACTGATGTTAGATAGAGTAGATATTTTTAATTAGTTAAACCTAGGCAATCTCAAACAACCATCAACGCACATCCAAAAAGTGCATGTACGCTAATGCATTCAATTTATTCCACAATACTATCATAAAACTCAAAAAAAATCGTAGATGTAAATTAAAATCTTAAAAATTTGTAACTAATTTAGCAATGCATTCCACGTCAAGTTAAAAAGTTAAATGTTGTTAAAAAAAATTAGAAGTTACTAACCATTCGAGCGTCCTTTGGATTTAATATTCAGGTTATTTGACCCAATTTCCGTCGTATCAATATTCGCTGCATATAATGAAACTTTATTGTGTAAGTATTACATATAAATCAAATGATCCATATTCCATAATATATGATATTCAACCCAACATTTATATCTCAATGATCTAACACACCACATGAAGATTACAGTAAACAACGAATAAAATTATACGTGAATATATGTACTACACACTCTCACTCGAAGGTCATCTAGAAAACATACATGTATGAAAAATCAACCATTGAAACAAATAAAACATTGTCCATGTATGATCAATGCCATCGATTTCAAAAACCATACAGAAAACTGACGTATGAAAACATCGCATAATAGAGTAATAAAAAAGAAAAAAAAATTGCATGTACGATATATGCATTCAATTTCATCCAAACAGTAAATGTAAAATAAAATTTAAAAAATAACTAATTTAACAATCATTCCACGTCTATTAAAAATTTAACGCATTAAAAATTAGTTGCGAAAATTAGCACATATAGGTAAAAGATGTCGATCATGTGAAAATAAAAAATTTATTATTTATATAAAGGCAAAAAGATAGATTATCATAATAAGATGAATATATTTGCGAAAGTTAATACATATGTAAAAGCTGTCAATCTTTTTAGGGTTTGATTATGTAGCACACCACTTATCATAAGATGAAGATATTTGCAAAAGTTAATACATATAGGTAAAAGATGTCGATATTTTTAGGATCTAAAATACCCATCCAAAGATCATACCAAACGATTACATGATTAATATGAAAAAAATAAACATTATAGGAAAGAATTGAAGTACAAATACAATAAGCAAAAAATTTCAAACCTCGAAGAGATGTCAATTTTTTGAGGGCTTGAGACACCGCTTATGGATAAAAAACGATCCCTCAAGAGTGAAGAGAAGCTAATATGTCTGTCTAATCAATATTTGCTGCATATATCAAATTTTAATGTGTAAGTATTAAATATAAACTTAGACAAAATCAATTGATCCATATTACATCGTATATATTCAACCCAACATTTATACCTCGATTATCTAACACACCACACGTGCAGATCATATCAAACAACGAATAAATTATGCTTTTACTGCTTTGTAAGATGAAAAATGAAAATAAATTAATTATGAACTTATACGTCTACTCAGTTACAAATAACATGAGTGGATGAAGAAGAAAAACAAAACAAAACAGTACAGAAAGGGATGGTTACAGTTTGCACTTTAAAATGATTACGTTGCCATTTACTTATGTCACAGTTCAATTTGCATATTCACCAATCGCCATTTACTTAAATCACTGTTCATCGCCCAGTGCATAATACAGAAAGAGGTGCTTGATTGAACTCTATGCCATACGTCTTACTTATTTATCCTGTGCACGGGCAACCCCTAAAGTACTGGAAGGAAAAACAATAAAACTTAAAATAATGTTAACTCACGTGTGAGTTGATGAAGAGTGAAGACTTGGGTATGACTTTTCCATAGCTTGATTTTATTGATAATGAAGTTAATAAATGAAGTTAACAAATGGAGACATTTGACTCTTTCACAAGCATCTATCGTAAAAAGTGGGTGGTTTTATTTTGGTTAAATAATCTGTATTGATAATTACTTGTAAGGTGGTTCGATAAGTTTTTTGGAGAAAGTGGGTGGTTTTTTCTTTAGTGCGTGCTCTTATAAGTAATAATATTTTATTATGAATGAAGAATAAGAATATGGACACGTGGCAGCTTTATGTGAAACCTACATTTGCTTGTATATATAGGATATATAGAGAGAGGAATGATATTACCTTATACGGGCACCTGCTGATTTGGCACCGATTCGTACCAAATCAGCATGTCACTTCAACATCAAATGTTACGTGGCATTAATCAACACATCTTAGATGTCATAGATCGATACATATGATGCTGATGTGCCATATTCACGTCTTATATGGCACTTGTTGTGTCGCCTTGATATATACCACGTAAACATGGCACATCAGCATCATATGTATCGATCTGTGACACCTAATATGTGTTGATTAATGCCACGTAACATTTGATGTTGAAGTGACATGCTGATTTGGCACGAATCGGTGCCAAATCAGCAGGTGCCCGTATAAGGTGCTCACATAAGGTAGCACCACATCATTCCTCTATATATATATTTTATATATATATATATATATATTTATATTTATTTATATATATATATATATTTTGCCCGATTGCACGGGTTTTAACTATGTATAAAATTTAACACGTATTAAAAATAATATCATTTATAATAATGAAGCTGTAATATTATAACGGTTTTCTTATTGTTAAGATAAAATGACATAACTTTGTATGTTATCTTTGATAATATAAAACTCATCATATCTTAAACTAAAAAAAAAAATTATAGATTATGTCGGAAAAAGAAATATGTCAAACTGGTATATTGATGACAGTTAATAATTATTTTGCATCACAATTATTATTTGAAGAATAAATAATTATAATCTTTCCCCTAATCGATACGATACGCTATTTTTATTTTCGTATGTGTTGCATGAACATTGATTTTGTAATGTTCCCATGATAGGTAAATATACATGGTTGTTCCATTCGCTATATTGTGGTAATGATGTGGAACTTCTTGATCTCAAAGCACATGGAAACTTGTCCTTGCCCTTTCTTATTGCAATTAAATAACTTTTGTTTACTAACATTGTATCTTTTAAATGATGAACGTTGATGTTTAGAGGCTACATCAAACATTTGGTGGTGTGGGCACATGGAGAAAAAATATGACTGATTAACTTATGGGTTAATTAAAGTTCAGGCCCCAATAGCATATTTAAGTTTGGGTTCAGGCCCCACTTGAATTTAATTTAGGCTAAAGGACCTAGTTTTCGAAAAGTTCAGTGAAAACTACCTAAAGGCTGCAAAAAGACATAAATATCCCTGACATATGCGAAAATTACCACAGGATACCTAAATGATCCGTTACAGCTGTCGAGATAATTATAACAGTTTTGGGCTTAAAAAAACACTTCCATTCATTTGGATAACAAATTGTCTGTATTGAGTACAATATCGCATATATTTTGTAATAACTTTATCAATTATAATACCAATACTAATAAACGAATAAATCAGACGAAAATACCTAAATGATGCATATTTAACTCGACATATGCCAAATCGACGAAAAAAATACTTAATATAAATGTGATGATATAAGACCCGAAGATATCTCCACGATTGTGATGATATAAGGTGAAATTATCGTTAATTTGATCATAAGTGTTGATAAATTTCAGATATTAGTGACGTTAATTGTGAGAAAATAAATGTTTTCCGTATAGCAGAAAATACCACGTTTCTTTAATAAATAACAAATCATGTTGCAAAAGTAACATATCATTCAAAAATAATACCGCTTCCTGCAATAACACATTCCTTACACTCAATCGATCGAAAGAAGAAATTCATGTTCCAAATTTGATCCAATCTCGACGTTACTAACAGCACAAAGTTGTACCGGCTTCAATTTTTAATGGGTCTTCATACTCAAAGAGAATTTTCGAAGTTCATAAAGCACAAAAGCTTCAAACACAATTCGGAAATTTCATTTAATACGGTGAAATCTCGACTTTAATGACCAGATAATGTTAATTCGACACAATTTCATCATGGGCCTTAGTTATCGACAATAATTATTGATGTTAATCATGGAATAATGAAGAATTTTGATGAGATCTAAGCGGACGTTTGCTAATTAAAATGGTTACTGAATAACACTTCATGCTTTCTGGGTAACAATTCTTGGAACAATAATACCATATGTCTTGATGTTTATAACAAATATTTCGGCAAAACGAACATATAGTGAGAAAATAATAACGACCCGTCACCCGTAAATAACACATGTTTAGTGCCCCAAAATAATGGTTTTAAGCTGAAAAAACATACGTTTAATAAGCTGAAAAATTCATGTTTGAAATTCGATCCAATCTCGACGTTACTAACAGCAAACGTTGTATTGGCTTCGATTTTCATGGGTCTTCATAATTAAAGAGAATTTTCGAGATTCATAAAGCACGAATGCTCCAAACATACGTTTAATACGGTGAAATCTCGAGTTTAATGACCGAATAATGTAAATTCGACACAATTTCATCATGGGCCTTAGTTATCGACGACAATTATTGATGTTAATCATGGAATAATGAAGAATTTTGATGAGATCTAAGTGGTAAACGTTTGCTAATTAAAATGGTCACTGAATAACACTTCATGCTTTCTGGGTAACAATTCGTGGAACAATAATACAATATGTCTAGATATTCATAACAAATATATCCGCAAAACGTAACATATAATGAGAGATTAATAACGACTCGTTACCCGTAAATAACACGTTTGCCAATAAAAGTTGGTCGGTAACATTTTCTTTATTCTGAGTAACAATTCACGCAATTTGGGTAACATTTTGTTAAGAACATTCTAGGAGTTTCTAGAATGTCAGAGATATTAACAGTACAATAACACATTGCCTGCAAATAATACCACATATCTGATAAAAAATAACAATATACGCAATATTTATAACAAATTTGTAGCTACAAGTACCACAGAATAGCTAATCAATGCCACATTACTATTTCGATTAAATTTCGTTCATAAATTCATTTCGTTCGGTTATATAAGATTGAAATTCATAGAAATAGATGATATGATGAAGCTAAATCACAAAATTTCTTTAAAAGACACGTTTTGCGAATGTTGATATCAATATGTGAAAGTTGAGATAAAATATCATGTATAAATATAGCTATTCCTTCACAACATACACTAGTATCTCTTTTAATGAGACATAACATTACGAATTTTATCACAAACGTATTCAAAGTTTAAAATTAAACCACAAATATCATTTTATATGTCGTAAATCTGTATTTGATACATTCTCGAAGTTATTTGTTAAGGAATTTTAATAGGATGGTTCGTTATCGTCACCAGTACCAGATTGCCCGCATTTAATACTACATGTTTGCTATAAAATAACAATGCAAACCTAGCGAATAACGTGTTTACAGATTATGATACCACATAATAGGTTTCCAGTACCACATTACTAATTCGATTAATTTCGTTCATAAATGCACATTGATCGAGATTTACAAGATTAACAACTTGTAAATGTATGATTTGATCCATTTATCACACCAAATTCCTTTAAAAGCCACATTGTTCGATGAAGGTGGATGATAGTGAAACGAGCCAGCAATTTGTAACACATAAACAACGTTCAGTAACATAATTTAAGTAACGCGGTAACAGTTAAATAGTTTTTAGTAACACAGCTCGATACCATATTGCCAAAATCCCCAAATCCCGCTCAAAACCACAAATTCCGCCCAAAATTTACCATGTATCGTAAATCCGTTTAAAACTCATATCTTTTGGAGCATTAACATGTTTACAGCTTGGGTTTATTGTTGCGAATGCCACCAATCTCCATACACACATAACCCTAAACCCCAGTACGATAACGGCAGCAATTTGTAACACATAAACAACGTTCAGTAACATAATTTAAGTAACCGATAACAGTTAAATAGTTTTTAGTAACACGGCCCGATACCATATTGCCAAAATCCCAAATCCAGCCCAAACCCCAAATCCCGCCCAAATCCACAAATCCCGCCCAAAATTTACCATGTATCGTAAATCCCCAAATTCCGCCCAAATTCCCAAATCCCCCAAATCCACAGTAATGTTTATTGTTTATTTAGTAACAACTCATGTACTTTTAGTAACACTTTCGATAGAACAAGTAACACTTATATTGTATTTAGTAACAGTTCCACGTCAAATAAATCGAAACAGGTCTGCTAAAAAACATATCACATCAATACATATGAAAACAAAAGTAGGCCGTAGTATAACACTTCAGATAAAAAAAAGTAAAGGTTCGATTTCATATAGTAACAGTTCCATGCCAAATTATCGAAACAGCCTGCTAATAAAATACCATATCAATGCTTATGAAAAACAAAAGGAGATCAGAATATACCACGTCGGATATTCCAAGTAACTTTTGAGGTAGTAACAATTAAGTGCCCCAAATTATCGTAACAGGTCTGCTAAGAAAAATAAAATAACACATCGATGCTTAAAACAAAAATACATCATAATATACCATCTTAGAAAATCCAAGTAACGTTTCTATTTCATGAAGTAACAGTTCTGTGCCAAAAATTATCGAAACAGGTCCGTTAAGCAAAATACCACAACAATACTTTTGAGAAACAAAATTAGGTCATAATATACCAAATGACCAAATCGATTATAAGTTACCTTTTGTATCATGATACACTTTGTTCGTACGTTTATAACACGAAAACATAAATCAGTAACAAGAATGCATAAAATAGTAACACTTATTCCAGATGAATCTATGCCTTCCATACGACCACTTTCACACAACGTACGTTTCAAAATTGATGAGGTGACGATTGTTCAAAATTGACAGAGCCTATGAAATGCCCAAACGATGGGTACCTCGAATACACAAAGATTAGCTGCAATTGCTACGAAAATATAGTTCGATTTGGCCCGTTTTTTCTCAGATTTCAAACCGTATAAAAATTCATCAAAATTTATACATCGTACTTCAGCAATATCAGATAAATCCTACGTGAACACGTTGAAATTGATTGGTTGATGGGGTAGTCGATTGTGCTTGATTCTGCGAAAAACTGGGTTTCGATTAGCCGAATATATATAAAAATGCATAAAAAAACAGTTTACTATCGGGAAGTAACATTTTATCAGTTTAAAGTAACGTGTTTGGTTATTACGGTAACAAGTCGTCAGATCTATGTAACGTAAATATCGCGTCGAATACCACTTCAGAGAACCCTTTACGAAGGGTATTTTAGTAAAAATATAGTTTGGGCCTTTACCTTTGAATTTTTTAAAAAACTGGTCCTTTAACTAAAGATTATTCTGACAGGGCCTGATCACTAAATTGAAACTTTTCTAGGGCCTGATCCGTAATTGCCCCTTAACTTATATAATGACAGACTAACAACTGCGTTGAATCCTACCATGATATTATGTGACACGCAAGGACAGAATATTTTCGCAGAGTCAACTAGTCAAAGAAGATTTACAACAAGAATAATATTGATGACGTAAGATACATTTGGCACAACTATAGTATAATTTAATTTGATTATTTACTATTTCATTATTTAACCATATGAGGTTAGGATTGTACGCAATTCGATAGAGCTCGGGCATTTTTTAGGCTCGAACTCAAATATCAACTATTCGAAATATTAATTTAAGTTAATATAAAATTCCAAAGTTAATATAAGATATATATATATATAAGGAAAATAGGTTAAATAAAATATTGATGTGACTTTTGATAAATAACTTATGATTGTGTTGAATTACATAAAATAAATTATTAAATATATATTGTTGAATTCATGTGATCCGGTAAAAGTAGTTTTACTAATGTAATGTGTTTTTCACTAAGGGAGTCTAAATATGGTGTAAAAGAGTGTAAAGGGGGCGAATAGTAGAACCCTAAAGTAGTACTGTCAATGGGCTGGGCCGGGGCGGGCCGGGATGGCCCGCTGCCCGCCAAAGCCCGCCATTTGACGGGGATGGGCGGCTGGACGCCATGTAGCGGGCCTAAGAAATGGAACCCAGCCCGCCTGCGGCGGGGGCCGCGGGCCTAGCGGGCCAGGCCTGCCCGCTAAGATGTTTTATTTTTTTTATTTTAAATTTATAGTTTAATTTATTATATATTTATTAGTTAATTAAGGTATTTATTAATAAATTATGAATAACCACCATATAATTATATATTTATTAGTATATATGTAGTTAATTATGGTATAATGAATCATTAACTATAAAATTAATATATTTTTCATATAATATATATAGTTAATTATGCACGGGTATTAACTATCTATCATAAAAATAGTAAGCAAACTATAAAAATAATTTGTATTAAATCACCGCCATATACAGTAAGTATCCTCCTAATGACATTATTATAAAAAATATACCTTATTGAAGAACACCACTGGGTGGACGCATGCTATGACAATGCACATAACTTGAGAATAATCAAGAACAAAATTCATTCTTCGTCAGACAACAAATAGCTTTCCTTATTGAAATTACAGACACTATAATTCAATATCGAACGTACGGCGTTGCTTTGAAGTTGTCTGACTTTCCATGACATTGAAATCGAATGAATCATCATTGGTATGTATGCCCAATAAGGTCTTTTCGGAGTGATATAAGCATTGCTCGTATAATCTTGTAAAGACCTTGTAAAGGGTACCGACCAGCGTGTCGATTGTCGATGATACGACCTAGAGATAAACAGTAGTGACATAAGATTTTAAGCTTCGTAAACTACACTTTGTATGATGATAAAATCAGGAAAATTTTTGATTCGAGGTACTTGGAAAGCGTGAGGGCATCGTGAATGTCCCGTTAGGCTCCGGAGGAAATTGCGCAGCACGACTATATCAGACAACGCGTGGAGCGTGGGCCAACCAACATGCTTTTCTGGTGCATCGTCCTGATATTATCTTTCTTGACACCTACGAGAAGTTCGGGAAGATGAGTGAGGATAGTGACTTGAGGAGCGGCAACGTATTTCAAGTATGCATGATTATAAACTTCAATAAAGATTGTTATCGACTGACATATGTACAACAGAACCACGAACACAAACGAAATATCTGCTCAGCTAAATCAACACAAAGAACTTTTCACCTTCAAATAAAAAATTAATCAGATTAAGGCAACCACTCGGCTGCGATAGCGATCCGACGATTCTTTCAGTATCGATCAAATGTCGTTGATGACACAAACTCGACGAATTTATGGAGCTCGGCTGAGACTTCATCCTTTGAACGGTACATCAATTCGTCATTCACCACATATGCAGAATTAATATACGAAAACAAAAAAACAAAAAAAATTAAGCTGGAGGATGAGAAGGAATGCATTTTATTTACCTGAAGAGTGCCATCACCTCCACATGACTCTTCCTCCGTCATCAGAAACAATAACCAGTCGTCCATGAGTCATAAGCATTGTAGTGGAAATCCACCACTTTGCCCCTAAAATGAAGTTATGAGATATTACGAAGCCAAACCAATCAGCTGTAAGACTTATTATTACTCTTCGAAAGAGGCAGATTTGACAAAAAAAAAATTAAAATAAAAATTTCAGAAACATAATAGCATAAGATGAGTAAGAGCGATCTCAAACCTGTGCCCAGCGTGTTGGAAGAATAAGCTTGATCATCAATAATCCCAATCCTGCAATAATAGTTATGTCAACGCAGTAAAAAAAAATAATTATATACACATATATCATTATGCGTCGGCAGGGATTTGATACAACAAAGGAACATGATAAATGTCATCAAGAATCTGGTTTTTGCCACTCAAGCTGCTCCTGACAGAATATGAAATTGGACGTATAACTACTGAACAAAAAAGCAGAAATAAGATCTGATAACATAAAACAATCGGAGTAGAAAGAAGCCAGCGAACTCGATACTAAAAAAAAGATCAAAGGAACCGAACTTGAACCTAACTACGACCGAGCCCTATATAACCTGCACATGCCGTTTCCAAAGCCTTCTTTCAAACCTAAATAATATATTGCAAATAGCACCCGGACCAGTGTTTGTCAATGCTAGAAGGCATGAGATTCCTACGTTTATGAAGACAAAAAAAATGGTTTTGAAAATCGACATGCTAATACGAATATAAAGTAATTATAACCAAATATACACACAACTCTTAAAAAAAAAATAAAAATCGAAAACCCAATAGCCATCAGTTCGAAAATTAAACTCACTCCATGCCCAATTTATCCTATTCTAGCCACAAACTTCGCACAAACAAAAACCGCAAAGTTGCTCTATCCATACATCGCTGCCAAAAGTTTTAAATTTGAGCAGAAATGATATTAATAGATAAAGAAAAATATGATAGGTAAAGAGTGAAGATCGATCACATAATTTCGATCTCACTTCCCGAAATAATCAAACATCATGATTTGATGACACTTGCTCTTCATGTGGAGACATGAGGTGTGATGTGATCAAAATAGACATATAGTTGTGCATGTGTTGTAAGATCTGTCGAACAATAGATGCGTCTCCATAAAATAGAAACCCGATAAAGAAATGTATGACGTGTAGATAAGCACCACCTCCCTTTACACGGCTCGTGTACACAAATAAATCACAATATAGTGAGTAAAATCTGCTCTACATCTGATAAATAATGGCAAAACGTGAAGGAAAACTTCAGCGGGGATGAGAAATCTTTACTCTGTTCATGCCGATTATAATCAATTATAATCATATTCTAAAACTATACATAAAAAAGTCACCCATCAATGAAGGATCGTCCGAAGTTGCAATGCATCACAACAGGTAGACACTTCATCTTCTTTAAAACGTCAAGCCTCCTCTGCTTTCGTCGTCTTCTTTGACTGACCACTTATTTTTGGATTCTTCTTTCACACCTTGATGTAAGCGATGGCCGTGGCCAATGGCGTGTTGTGGGTGGCAGAAGTGTTGAGAGATCCGATTTTCCAATTTTGAAACAAAAATCGGGTGAGAGAGAGGCAATGACGATGGGAAAGAACAAAGCCGTTTACATGATTGTGGTTTGTGGCTGTGGGATGTAGTGGGGTGGTTTGAATTAAGAGTGGGCTATATTTTTCATTTTTTAAATTATTAATTATTAAAGTTAGGATGACACGTGGCAAGACAACATGAAACTTACATTTGCCTAGTAATATAAGATTAGTATATATGTAGTTAATTATGGTATAATGAATCATTAACTATAAAATTAATATATTTTAAATATAATATATATATAATCTCGGCCCGCGCGGGCTGGCCTGTTCAGGCCCGCTCCTTGGCGGGCCTAAGAAATTGCAGCCCGGCCCGTCCTTTTGGAGGGCGGGCGGGCCCGCTGACCATATGCCAAATTGACGGTACTACCTATCTGAATGATGTCTGTATTTATAATTTAGGGCATTGAGCAATTATTCTTCTTCACCACCATCTCTACCATTTCTTTGAACAACATCTAACTCTCTCTCTCATTTCTTTGAAAAACCCTAGCAACCCCTTGTAGCCGCCAGCGCCACCCACAACTAGGGTTGCAAATGAATCGAATCTTTTTGTTCGATTCGAAATTCGATTCGAAATTTAAGATTCGGATTCGAAATATTAGAGTAACAAATCCGAATAAGAATATTTTTTTCGATTCGAATAATTTTCGAATAAGAATACAATATCGCAACATTCGATTCGAAGTTTTTTAGAATATTCGATTCGAATAATATAATATATATTAAATAATATATATTATAAATACTTGTAGTTAAACTAACATATTAATATGAATGAAATAGTTAAAAAGAATATATATGGCCCAAAGTGAAATGCCCACATGATTAGATTGAAAATAGTTAAACTAATAAACAATTAAAAGTAAAGCAAATGCCCTAAGACGATTGAATTGCTTCTTGCAATAATTTGAGCGCCACCGTAGTTCTGCTCTCCCTCGCACAGCCACCTGCGGCCACCACCAGTCGCATCTCTCTCACGGCCACCAGAAGTCGGCTCTCCCCAGGCTTTGAGTGCCAGACGCACGTGAATAGCACGTGGGTTCCAGCGGCTAAGAGGCGAGAGAGACATCAACAGTTGGCTTATGTTGATCTTCAGCAGCAGCAAAATGTTTGAGGAGAAGCAGTGGTAAGAGACCCAGAGATAGCAGCTCGAGCAAAATGTGTATCGATGAAAGATTTGTTTGTGCTTTCGTATGATGTATTGAATAACCTAATGATATGTTTTGCTATATTTTTCTTTTTCGTAACCACATTTTTCATCCACTACATTTTTTTTGCGTTATTTGTTTTCTTAAAACAGTTTTTCTGAAAAAAAATTATTCGTATCCGAATATTCGAATATTCGCAAATATATTATATTATCAAATAGAATATGAAGCAATTTTAGTATTCGAATAATAAAAGAATATGAATATTCGGGAAATAAAAGAAACAAATAGAATATGATGGTATTCGACTCGATTGGATTCGTTTGCAACCCTACCCATAACCACACGTCCCCTTCACCACCATCTCTACCATTCCCCCAAACTACCGTCAACCTCTCCAGCGCCGTCGTCCTCCTCCCCCGCCTCCATTAACGGAGGTTGGGGGAGCCGCCTTTCTTTTTTTTCTTTTCTTTCCTTTCTTGTTAAAAAAATAAAATAAAATTTCCTTCCTCCGTTGTCGCCCACCGTCTGCCATCGCCGCCGGTCGCCGCTCCCCGTCGCCGCTGAGCTCCGCTCCACCTCCGTTCGCCGCCTCCACCGCCTCTGCTCCACCTCCGCTCGCCGTCGTCTCCGCCTCCGCCAACCTCTGGCTTCATCCGGCCGCGACCACCCCAACGCCGGCTCGTCAAGGGCAGCCGCCCGCCGCCCGCTGCCCACTGGCCGCCCGCCCGCCCTCGCTCACCCGCGTTGCCCGCCCTCGCCGCTGCCTCGAGTCTCCCCGTTGTTGGACCTCGTCTCTCCCGACCCTCGGGGTCGGAGCCTTTTCTCTCTAGTGGAGCCCCAGTCCGATGAAATAAAAATCGAGAAGTCGAAGACCAGGTTAAGTAAAGAGTATCGTAGATTTAGCCTAATCGCTTTTCTGTTATAGTTTCTTTAGTTCTTGGTCGTAGATAATGGTGTTCTGTTTTCGGTCGGTTTTTTTGTCCCTTGTGGGCCATTTTCTCCCAAAGCTGGGAGTGTTTATTTCCCCTTGTGGGATTGTTTTGCTCCTTCGTGAGCCTTTGTATTCCCGGTTGACGATGACCCGTTGGGCTATTTAGTCCTGTATCTTTGTTATTAATGCAAGCTATGGTTTCGAAAAAAAAAATGTCTGTATTCGCCAATCGTACAACAAACATATAGAAACATATAATGAAGTAACAATGAATTAATTATATTATACCCGATACTGGAGATTTTTTAAGATATGACTTGACCAGCCAATTTCGACGACCCAGTAAAATATATATGTTTTAATCGATTGGTCAATTATCCTGGACTGTGAATTTGGATTTATGCGTTTTCTATTTTGTCTCCTTTCAGCAAAACCCAGTCTAAATAATAATTTGAAGTGTTCATATTACCAACCTTGTCTATCTTGAGTCTTGATAATTACCCCGTCTTGCTTTCACATATGACGCCATACTAACTATATATAATATACCATATATTCCAATAGTATTAAACATGTCTTGAAAACGAGCCGCTTGTCTTGAAATTTGAAATGCGACAAATAACAAACAATTAAATTAACATCTGATTTGGATAAAATCCAAATCCAAATCCGTAATTCCGAATGGGTGATTTGAAGGAAACACGAATTTCATAAGTGTTTCTTTTATCACATAAATAAATACTCCCTCTGTTTCACAAAGAAAGTCGTTTTAGATTTTCTCACGCATATTAAGACATTGTTTAAAATGTCTTTTATACCCCTCATTAACTATTAATTATTATCCCACTTTGTGTATTTTTAGTATTGAAGCATGAGTTGTTATTTAATATGGGGGCAATTTTGGAAATTTACACATATATATTTATTGAAAATATCAAAACGACTAGCTTTTTAGAACAGAAAAAGACATCTAAAACGACTAGGGTTGTCAACGGGGTGGGTTCGGGGCGGGGATCTAATCCCCGTCCCCGCCCCGCGAGGCAAACGGGACGAAATCGTCCCCGTCCCCGTCCCCGCGGGGATCCCCGTCCCCACGGGGATTCCCCGCCCTGTCAATATTTTAAAAAAAATTCAATATATATTATTTTAATATTATTTAAACTATATTTTAATATTAATTAAATTATTTAAACTATATTTTAATCATATTTATATTATTTTAATATTATTCAAAGTATATTTTCTTATTATTTATCTTATAATAATATTAATTGAATATAATAATAATTATTTTAATTTCGGGGACGGGGCGGGGAACGGGGCGGGGATATCCGCGGGAAAAATATTCCCCCGTCCCCGCCCCGCGGGGATAGAATAGCGGGGATTCCCCGTCCTATTCGGGGCGGATCCCCGCGGGGACGGGGAATCCCCGCCCCATTGACAACCCTAAAAACGACTTTCTTTGTGAAACAGAGAGAGTAGTAAATACTTAAAAAGTCTCCTCTATTTAATGACTTTTACAGAAATATTTATATGATTATTTTTTAAATACGTTACAATATTAATATTTGATATTTTTCTTCAAGGCTATTTTTGGTAAAAAAAAAAAATTAATATTGATAAATTTAAAATATTGAAATGGTTCTATTAAATATAAGTTGTTTTAATTTTAAAATATAAAATTAATGGTATCGCATTCAATAGTGATTAGTTGATTCCAAAGTTGAAAAAGAATGAATAAATAGCATTTGCAAATTCCAAGGTTTCTTTATTTGCAAATTCCAAGGTTTCTTTCACCCAGGGGTGCGAATAATAGCACCCTATCAAATAATGTCATTGGATGATTCCTTGGACTTGTCCTCTATATGAATAAATGAAATTGTACTATGTTGTCATATCAACAAGCTTGACATTTTTTTGTCAAGCAGGACTTTGGACTATATCCATATAATAATAAATGTATATATCATTAATCCCTTTCTCCACAGGCACACACAGTGTGTGTGTGTGTGTGTGTGTGTGAATTTTGTATCTATATATATGTCCGTGAGCCATGACAAACTCTTATTACAATTCCAAAAGTCTTATGTAAGATCGCATGACAACCCCATACGACGACGAGTCATTAGCACTACAACACATAAGCCAATACCTCCTCTTAGACGACTTCTTCACTCCATCATCATCTGATCAATCGTTCCTCGAAAACCTAAACTCTTCTTTAATCTTCGACGAAATCGACCCGTTCTCCTCCTCCGACCTGTGGGGCGACCCGAGTAAGCAACCCGATCCGAACCCGTTCCACAACGTCGACCACGAACCAACTCCAATAAATTCTCCGGGCTGGGCCCAAACGGGTCGAGGTTACAGGGGAGTGAGGAGGAGGCCATGGGGGAAATACGCGGCGGAGATCCGCGACCCGGCCCGTAAAGGCAGGCGTGTTTGGTTGGGTACTTACGACACTGAAGTGGACGCTGCGAGGGCTTACGATATCGCAGCGTTTAAGATGAAGGGCAGTAAGGCCATACTGAATTTCCCGATGGACGCCGGGAAATCGAGCCCGCCGGTTAATTCAGGCCGGCGGCATAAGAGAAAGGGATCTCAAGCAAATTAGTCATAGGGAGAGATGAGCATCTATGGGTGAGGTACTATGAGATAGAGTGGAGGATATATGAGACACTCCTACGGGTTTGGCATAAAAATCTTTGTAATAATAGTTAGGCTTAATTATTTCTTTTAGGACAATATGTTTCGAAATTAAAGCAATTTGAAGACAGATAAACTAGAAGTTACAGTTTAAGGACATTAATTTTCGAAATTAAAGAAATTTGAAGACGCATAAATTGAATGCTGCAAGTTTTAGGACGGTAAGTTTTAAATCAATTGAGGACATTAAGTGTCGAAATTCTGACGGATCTCAAAATTGCTTTAATTTTGAAATTTAATGTCCCAAAATTACAACATTTAATTTAATTGCCCTCAACTTGCTTCGATTTTAAGGACAATATACGTGTCCTCGGGACACAAAAAAGGACACAAAATAATTAAGCCTAATAACGAAATCTACGACTTCTGAGACCCGAGTTATTACATGTGCAAATCCAAATGTAAGATAATTTTATAGCTCAAAACACTTGCTTCTCAACTCTCACGACACACATGATCTGCCTTAGATCACTCATTCTCACAAAACCAAAGGGTTAACACCATAATAAACCCACGACACAGCCCAGAAAACGCAACGGAAAACAGATAAAAGATCATCTAACTCATCATTCGTCGGAGCTGTAATAGCTCGATTCTTCTAAAACGGGCACAGCAGCACAGCAAAACAAGTCCTTATCTCTAAGTAGAACGCAGCTACCGTTTGAATTCCACTTCAGGTCGACTACCGAAAAACGTGGAAAAGGAACGTTAATGCAATAAGCACCTGATGGGGTCCACATGTACAGGTTGGAGCTTCCCGTGCATAAAACCAGACGTGGGCACGTTGGGTCCCACGCGGCTGACCGAATGGGATCTTTCTGTAATAAAATGGCTGCTAGCTCGAGATTTTGCAAGTCCCATATCCACAAAACGGTTGGCATGCTATCGTTGCGAGTGCATAGGTATTGGCTATCATTGCTCCAAGACATTAAGCCTGCAAAGATTTAGCTACTTTTATGTTTACAAAAATGTAAAACGAAGAAGGAGAAAAAAATGTGAGTTTGCCTCACTCACCGATTCCTTGCTTTGGATTTGGTTTGTCGACGGGCGGTTTCTGCAAAGGGAGGGTAATTGGAAACTCCATAACATCGTACCTCACTTGAACGTAAGTCTCTGCAGCATTATCTAAAGCAGAAATAGAGAGAGAGGAAAAATGTCAAGTGGGATCTAATTTCCATGAGAAAAAGAAAAGCTGAGGAACATAAGGTGCACAAAGAAGTGATGAACTGTATAATTATCTTCATCTCAAATTTTCTATCTTTACCAGTGTTCTTTTGAACAAAGTCATCAGTTAGTGACAGCTCCGACATATCGAGTTGCAGTGGCTCGTCTACTTCCTGACAGATAGGAAAGATTCAAACATGCTCATCGAAAAATATACGAAAAATAATCCAAAATCATCAAATATAAGTAAATGAAAAAGTTCTATTCCACCTTGAAAATCGCAGCAGCACAAGGCCCACGTACGGTAGATAAGTGAGTGAACTCTGCAAATACTTTCCATGTCAAGTGATTCAGAACACGTATCATCTGATCATAGCTTCCTACAGCCAAGAATTGGCTACAAGGCGACCAAGAAACGCTTTTGACTCCTAATCCACTTTCATACGCCTGATACTTGGACAAACACCTCCCATCAGGCGAATATATCAGAACCTAGCCAAAGATCAAAAGGTTATCATAACAAAATTATCAAGATAGACTATGATTTTGCTGGTAATAAATAGGTTAAAGAACCTTGTAGTCAAGGGGGCAATCCCAGATAACTATGGCACTGTCATCGGGCGACCACTGAATATCATGCAAATCCAAAGTATCAACGGCGAAAACACCCATGATTTCCCAAGTGCTGCAAGAAAGAAGATTGACGTAGTCTTTACAATCACGCCTGGTGCACACCACAGCAAACTTGCCATCTCTGGTGAACGATACCCCCTTAGAGCCATGCTTTGGCCATTGTACGTGCACGCACGCAGTGTTCAAAAGGGACCAAACGGTTAACCTCAGTTGAAACTCAGAGGTTGTCAGAATGTGGCGACTGTCTGGGCTCCACCTGGCGTAAGAAATGCCTGCGGGCCCTTCGTCGATCTTGCAAGTCCAATCTGGTTGGGCTAACGACCATGCCTGAATCATGGGCTTCTTGTGTAGACCGCAGAGTATGTATTCAGAATCGAGTGCCCATTCGATGTACGTTATTTTGTCCAAGCATGAGAATAAGTGTACCGCCTATAAACAAGGTGAATCGAAACACAAACCATCCCAGCTTCAAATCTAAAGCTAAAACACCAAATGAGAGAAAGTTTTATCTTATGCTGAATTTCTGATACTACATTTGAAACTCACAGCAATCATTCAGCTTTTAGCTATCAAATTATTAACCTCGACTTCTTACTGATGGAAAATTTGGAAAAGGGAAGTAAAGATCACGAATCTTACCAGAGACATCAAAAGTCCGTTGCTTTGACTTTCAAAAAGGCATGAACGAATTTGAAATTTGAAGGCATGTATTCTTCTGATTGAAGAATCAAACCCCACACCCACGATTTAAAATCCAAAAATGTAAAATGGAAGAAGATTTATCCACCTGTAGCGTGAGGACATCTCGGATGACAAGGCGATAGTCGACTGCGACTGCTAAAAACCTCGCATTGGGCGAAAACGCACAAGGCCCCGTCAGCTTGTACGTCTCGGTGAACTCCATTTCTCGACCAACCCAAGCAATTGAACTTTTAGGAAACAAAGAATGGTTTAAAAAGAAAAGCAACAGTATCAGGTTTTTCTGTTTTCCTCGTTGGATGAGAACAAATTACATTAATTGAAGGTAATTCATGAGCGGGTTTGGTGAGATCTGAGCCATGGAGTTCGAGGAATCGATGGGTGGTGAAAATTCTTGAGGAAATAATTCAAATTTTAAAATATACAGTTCGCAATTTGCAGGAGGTGAGAACTAGAAGTGAGAACTTTTTAGGGAAAATTACTTATCAGTACCTTTCGAAATTTAAACTTCCTGTTCAGTACCCTAGAGAAAATTATTCATTTTTATTACCATCTGCAAAAAAGTTGTGTAATTAATACCAAACAGTGAACGGACGAAAATACCATTTCCTAAAATTAAATTGGACATCATACCAACTATTTTGATTATTATACCAACTGTTATTCTAACTATACCAACATAATAATGTTAAATTGAAAATTATACCAACTGTGATCGTTATTATACCAACAGAATTGAACCCTACCAACAGATGGTATAATATCTACAATTTTTGGTAGCAAAATTAGTTGGTATAATCTCCAATTTTGCTGTATAAAATTAAAATAACTTTATATATTGGTATAATAACGAAAATATATAGCATAATAACGAAGACAGATGGTATAAATAGCGACGATAGATGTTATAATTTCCACAATTTCTGGTATAATTGCAAAAATTAGTTGGTATATAATTTAATTTCGCTGTATAAAATTAGAGTAGCAATATTTACTGGTATAATAACAAAATAGATGGTATAATTTCCTCAACTTCTGGTATAATAGCAAAATCAGTTGGTATAATGCCGAATTGTTTTGTATAGAGCTGTCAAACGGGCCGCGGCCTGTGGGCCCGCACGCCCCGCCCCGCCAAAGTGGCGGGGCGGGCTCTAATTTTTCGCGCGGGCCGCGGGCTTTGGCGGGGCGGGCCCGGCGGGCCGCGGGCAAGCCCGCCAAAAAAATAATTACTCCCTCCGTCCCGGTAACTTTATCACATAAGTTACCGGGCACGTAAATTAAGATGGTATTATTATAATAATATAGTTCAATAAAAAGGTAATAAAGTGTATATTTTGACACGTCTTTTAAGAGTATTTAACATTATTATATTGATTGTTTGTGATAGTTTTTTTGCTAAATAAGGAAAGGTGATAAAATTAGTGGGACGCCCGAAATGGCAAAATGTGATAAACTTAGTAGGACGGAGGGAGTATTATATTATTTTTTTGAAATATAAGATTTATAATAAATTATGATTATTTTCATATGTTTTAGCTATAATTGGTAATTAATAACATAAATAAATTAATATTAAAAGAGTTTATAAAATTAGATATTTTCCCAACTTAAATTCTTTATTTTTGTTTATTTTTTACTATTTTTATATTATTTTTTCCAATTTTTTTATTATTTTCTCTTACTTTTTATTATTTTTATTTTTTTTCTTATTTAATTTTTTTTGAAATTGGCGGGCTAAGCCCGCCCGGCCCGCTACCCGCCCGCAGGCGGGGCGGGCCTTAAATTTCCAGCCCCGCCAGGAGGCGGGCTTACCCGCGCCCGCCCCGCCACTGGCGGGCTTTGGCGGGCTACGGGCCAGCCCGCCCCGCCGGCCCGTTTTGATAGTACTAGTTTTGTATAATTTATTATACCTTTATTTATTGGTATAATTTCTATAATTTCTGGTATAATAGCATAATCAGTTCGTATAATATCCAATTTCATTGTATAAAATTCGAATCTCATTATTTACTTGTATAATAACGAAAACAGATGGTATAATTTCAACATTTCTGGTATAATGTCCAATTTTGTTGGTATAATAATGATTTTTTATGGTATAATTCATGTGAAAATAATTATTTAGCTTTTTTGAATGTGTGATACATGGGTATTTTCATCTTTTTAACACTGAAAAGACCATTTTAGGTAGGGTGTTCAAATGGTTCTGTTTGGGTTATTCGAATTATTCGGTTTGGGTTATTCGGGTTTTTGACTCTTGAGATACCCGGCCACAAACCAAACCAGAATAATACAACACCAAACCAAACCACCCGGATAAGCTTTTGGGTTATTCGGTTTGGTTCGGTTAAAAATCGAACTTCATAAAAATTAATTACACAATAAATAAAGTTTCAACGCACAATATCAAATTCGGATAGTATAAATAGAGATATATTCTAGAAAAATCAAGTAGCATGGTTTTACATTATTAAAATATATTTACGTATGATTAAAAATAAAAAAATTATGTTATTCGGGTTTTGGGTGGGCCCCGAATTTTTTATCCCACCCGATAACTGAACCATTTCCCTGTTTAATAATTTGGGTGACACAATAACCACCCGATCCCCGAATTACCCAAACCAAATAAACCGATATTGGTTCGGTTGGGTTAATTGGGTCACCCAAATAATGACACCCCCTAATTTTAGGTACTAAACTGGAATAAATTTTCAAATAGGTACTTATAAGGAAGAAATAACGGGGGTACTTAAGAGGAATTTTATAACACAAAGGGGACTAATAAGAAATTTGCCCAACTTTTCATAACTTTATATCTCACCAGCGCAGCACAATCAAATCGAGTTAAAAAAAAGGGAAATTTTCATTTCAGGCCCGCCAAATTTTTAACTTAAAAAATTTAGTTTTAAGGATCCGATTTCTGCAGTACCACTTCATTGTTCTGCAGTATCACAAAATGATCATCCGATACCAGTTCATATACACTTTATAACACTTTTTCAAGTTTAGGTCATTATCTTTAAAATTTTACAGAAATTGGATCCTTTAAACAATAGTTTTTTCGGATAGGGTTTGAAACCTATTTTAAAACTTTAAAGGAGCCTGAATTCAAATATACCAAAAAAATGGAAGCTTGAATAAGAAATATATGGAAGTTTACACTTACATACCTATAAAATAATATCAGATATCAGTTTTCTGTTATATGTAGAACTCAATAGAATAATATTTTTAATACTGTAATAACTACTCGTTTGGTTGAATGTACACTGTGAGAAAAAAGTTAGGTACAATAGAGAGAATTAAGTGGTTCACCATACGTTGAAAAAAGATACAGAGATATTAAGAAACCAAAGAGACTTTTGAGGGTGATCGGGGTGATGTTTTAAATTTTTATTTGGACAATATTACTCCCCTAGTTTAACATTTATACATTATACATCCTTATGCATATCTAAATTATATAACTAAACTATTAAATCTTAAAATAATATATTTAATAATAAATATTGGATAACTATTCAAAAAAAAATTAAACTCGAAAATAGCAATCATGATTATGTAAATATCATCAATATATAAATTAATCCACATTATCTATATAGTATTCGTAGGGTTAAATATGCCATTTACGCAATATCACCTCCCCCTCCACCCAGATCACCGTAATTAATCAAACTAAGATCGCTATGATATGCAAAATGAAATATCACCCCAAAACAAACGGTAATGAGATATTACCTTGATATACATCATGTTGATATTCACATTACGATGATGCGAGTGAATATCATCACCAGAAACAAGCACCCCCGTTTTGAAGACCGTACCGGTCGGTTCGGACCGGGAAACCGCGAACCGGCGAAACCGGTCCGGTCTTTGTTTTCCAAAACAAGAAAAAAATTTAAAGGCAAAAGGGATCAAATTATCAAAATGATGGGTTGGTCTATTAGTGAAGCTGTTGAATAACAGCTTAATGGGCTTGGGTTCAAATTTCATCCAACCGTTTACAATTCTATTTTATAATTAACATATTGCCCAACTTTGTATTTCTATTTTCCCAAAATTGATACATTTATATACTTTACATCTCATGCACAATTAATTTCACCAACACAATTTATTTAATTTTGCCCTTTATAATTATAATTTGGAAAAATATAATTGTTTTACTTTTGGTTTTGAAATTTATAATTTATTTTTAGTAGATGAAATATAATTTTTATATACATAAAAGGAAAATAATGATTAGGAGTATAATTATAATAACTACAAATTGAGGGGTTAAATGTGATAATTATTTAATTAATGAAATTAGAAATAGAGAGGTTAAATTGTAAATATTTTACAGACCAAATTAGCAGTTAATAGCCACCCCTCACCCTTAATATAATAGTATAAATATGTATATTTTCTATTGTATTTGATTGATTTATTTATATATATATTTATTATATTTAAGATATCAGTTTTACTCCGATTTGATTTCAGTTTTAAATTGGTTGAACAACTAAGCCTTAAACTACTAAAATTTTTTCGGTCCGATTTGAAAACTCGGTTTCACAACCTTAGATTAGGATTAACGTGCGGAACATCGTCAACAGAATGTCAACCTTTATAACTGTCCCAACCAAAATTGAATTACAACTCCAGTACATAGTTCTAAACTTATGATATATCATATATATTTATTTAATTTTTTTTACCATATGCGTATTAGGTCGAAAAGACTGTAACTGAATAAACGTCGGTGGCTATTCTTTCGTTCTTATTGCTTTTCTTTTGGATTTACTTTTGACCATATGGAAACAAATTATACTTCAGTCTCGGGTGTTCCATGAAGTAATTAATAGCCCAACAACTGATCAGCAATTATTCCAAGAAACAGTTCTGAAGGATCAACAACAGAGGCAACTGCCAATGAGCCCTCAGTCCTACTGGCTGAGGGGGAGGTGCTTAGGGTCATGTTGGGAGAGGTCCTGGGTTCGAATCTCATCCCTGTGACATTTCCCTAAGCCTGCCCACATGGGCCCAGACATGTGCGATTGACCTGGTCGACCTGTTTAGCAGGTAGTGGGTCGGCCCCGGGGTTTACCATCGGCTTTACCCGGTTACCAAAAAAAAAAAAAAAAAAAAAAAAAAAAAAAACAACAGAGGCAATTAAAAGAGAAAATATTCCATGTAATCATTGGTCACACAGCAAAGAATTTATATACAATAATATGATGGGAACTAAAATTAAAAAGCAAAAGTATCATCATCTCCAAACAGTTTCATTTGCATCAGTGAAGACCGCATTGTGATGCTCAATCAGGCATTGGATAGCTTCAACAGCAAAGTAGTCCAACGGTATTCCATCGTCAAGAGGAATAGAAGATGACAATGATGATATTTCATGACTTTCATCCTCATCTGCATGAATAAATAATATCAAAGGGGAGAAAAAATAAACTCCAAGATTTCAATGACCTCTCAATCCTGCGGTTGTCAGCAATCTGATACAAAAATAAATTCACCTGAAAGAATATCGTGTGCGCTGAAGCTGTCAGCAAAGCTCGTATTTTTCTTGAACTGAAGCTTCGTGGGATCGCTCCAAAATAACTTATACAGCTCGGGCCGGCGACCCTTTTGCCACATAATGATTGGAGCCATCTCCATTGCAAGGCTTCGTGCGTCCATCTTCAGGTAATAAATTAAAACTCATAATGCACAAAAAATTCGAACATATAGAGACATAAAGGGTACTTACTACAAGCAAACATTAACCTTGTTAAGAAGGGATTTCTGGCTAACACGGAGTAGAAGTGCAGTGACCATTTCAAGGGTCATATAGTTCACCGTTGTAAGCCTCTTGAGTACATTTCCCAGTAGGCTTACGTTTGAACGAGCATTTCTTACATCGTTGTGGAGGTCAAAGGTGATCAAAGGCTCGGGTAGGCTTGCGAGGTAGCACTTGGTAAGAGCAGCGACGTCGATGGGATTAACACCTTCTGGTAATGAGGCGTTTGGGTCTGAACGAAAAAATATTTTTTATAGAATTTTAGCTATGAATGATTGATACTGTTCTTGATTTACGAAGCAGATGGTGTCTTGCCTTGATTGTACAGCGATACTAACTGACGAAGAACTCTTCTGTCTCCTTCTGCCTTAAACAACTCCTGAGAGTTCAGTCCTGAAAAAGGAAGAAGGTAAAAAGATTGAACCAATTGTGACAATTGGGAGATTGAGAAGCTTTTCATTGACTTGGATAGAAGAATTCACCTGATAATATAAGAAAATCTGCACATTTCACCAATATATAGGGTATCGGCGTGGTGGATTGTTGCCGTTGTACGACGAGCTCAATCGGGACGCCAAAAACTGATTCATGCATAATAAAAAAGGAGAGTCATCGTCTATAACTATAATGGCATCACATATCACACGAAAGCTAATAACGAACTTGCGAGATACGAGTAATCAATGGAAAATAGATAACTTAACCATTGTGAGTAATGCGATGATCAATCGAATGAAAATAAAAGACTTACCATCAGTACTTGCAACGCCCTGCATCAATTTATAAGGTAAAACCTATGTTAGTAACATTCCGCCCCAAAGTGAAATTAGAGAACTATAAGGATCCAATCGACTCTTACTCACTTTTTGCCACCGCTCAATGTCTGTCAAAAGAGTCTTACTCTTTTGTGCAGTCTTCTTAGCCACCTGCATGAAAATGCAACAAGCACAGTTGTTTCTAATGTAATGCAGCAATACGTCAATGCCACGTAATGACATAGATAAAAGTATGCTTGGTAAAGGATATGCTATTTTCCTATCAACTTTCGAAAAAATAGCATTTTAAACAACTGCAATACCTCTTCGACTTTAGTCTTCCCCACAACAACCTTATCCTTTGTCTCCGATAATCCCTTCCTTAGGAACATAGTCGTCGTAGCAGCAGCAGATATAAGATTTTCTCGCATGGCTTGTCTGGTCGATGGCTGTTGAAAAACGGCCCAACGACTTTTACCGCTGTGCCTACTTTCTCTGCAACCTCAGCTACGTTTCCCTTTGCATCCTTTGTGACCCCACCGACGAAAATCCCAGCTGAGTTTCCAGCTTCTTTAAGCTTCAAGCCTACTCATACATAGTATTCAGACATGAATCTTAAGGATGTGTTATGACGAAAATGAGAGGAATATAAGTTTCAATTTCTGTACCTGAGGACTGAAAGAAACCGCTAGCCTTATCTTGCCACTGAGGCGAGCGCGAGACCATTGGTGAACTATTACTGCTCGTCCTTAACTTTCGCAAACTGCTTTGTTACATAAAAACCAGCGAGAAAACATGGAAGAACTTGTAAATTGCACGAAGATGGAATTAAACCAAATTCTCGCAGACAACAGAAGTAAAGAATCGAGGCTTGTTTTGAGATTCTGTTTTCGGCTTATAATCGACTACCTAACTGAATCATACATCACTTGACAACCAAACCATAATCACGGTATGTATTTATCCCTTTTTCTTCGATTAAGCAATAGAATCCAGTCCAGCCTAAGGTGATCATGGACAAAACTTAAGGAAAATTAAAGATTCAATAATCTTTATCATAAGAAGCATATTTCTACCATCTGTTTAATTCCCAGTAGAGTACTTCAGTTATTAACAATACAGTAGCAGCTAAAGTGAAGCCACCATCATTTGAAATTCAATTTTCAAAAAGTCCAAAAATGTCAACGATTAACAGGAGGAAGAATACTCACCACCCAATCTATTCTAGTGCAAGCACAAACAAAGAAAATCGTTACAAAAATTTAAGAAAAATAAATCGTTTGGAAGCTCGTCTTTTTCTTGTTGTCTTCTTTTTTTTATTTGTCCGGCCACCACAACATAATTTTGAGAAGGAATACAAGCATCGATCATCAGCATCATACAAATCTTACAAAACGAAACCGAAAAAAAAAAAAGCTTCATTGAGGAATAAGTCACCTTTTGTATGTTTGAAGATCGCTCAAGCTCAACAACGAAAAATTCTCGGAAAATAGAAATCCGCCGTGTGTGTGAGAGAGAAAAGAAATGGTACAAATATTTTTATTAAAAAAGAAAAGGAAAGTCAAATTGCTTGGTGTTATCATAAATAATATATGCTTATCTTACTTTATAATGATAAATTATGAAGCGCAGAAATGTCGCTGTTTTTGTACTGGCGAGTCTTTATTCAGTTATCTACCTTTGTTCTTTACGATAATTTACCCGGAATTAAAATCAAACTCAAACCATATAAAAAGTAGCGAAAACAAATATAAAAGATAAGAGGAAATACAATTAGAAGTACATTGAGTGATTGAGATATTCCGATCAATTAGATCCTAGTTTGAGGTAAATATCTATAACACAAATATTAAGGCGTAAACGGACAAGTTTAATAATCTCCTTGTAAAGAGTTGACTAAAAATAAATATTCTTTTGTTTTTTTTTTCTTATTACAGACATGCAGTTCGTCAACTATGTCGGGCAGGACTAACTTTCTTCTCACCAATGACTAAACTAATTTCAGCTTTTAATACCAAGCTACTAACAAGGTTATGAAACCGGATTTTCGAAGGGGACCCAAAATTTTAGTGGTTTAAGGTTTATTGGTTTAACCGGTAATAAACCGGAATCAAATCGGAGTAAAACCAGTGTTCCTAAATATAATAAAATTATATTTTATGAATAAATCAATCAAATTAAACGTTTTAGATATCTAAAAGTAATTATAAAACGATATGTCAAAATTAAATTTAGAAATTAGGTATAAAAGCAAAATATACTGAGAAGAAATTAAAAACTAATTACGAATGAGGTACTAAAAGATAATTTAAAATAAAATTTATTAGAGGAAGAAAGAAATTAAACTCAAGACCTTGAGAATGCAAGGATCCTGTGATAACCAGGCAACAACTAGTTATTTGACTATTAATCTATGCACTTAATCTTTATTACATTTTCGATTTTTATTTTTATTTTTTTAAAAATTAAATCAGAACCGGACCGGTCCGGCTTGAACCCGGTCCGATTTTAAAAACCCTGGCTACAGATACATATGCGTCTTTCCATTTTTTCTGCTTTTATCGATGTAATATCTAGCGCATGGAAGTCTTCAAACTCAATTTAATTTTTTCTTGAAGTGAATTGACCCTCCAAGTCGACTATACACCATGGTTCTGAAACCGGGTTTTCGAATCGAACCGAAAATTTTATTGGTTTAAGGTTTAGTGCTTTAATCGTTACAAACCCGACCGGTATCTCTAGATTAATAAATATATATTTTATGAATGAATTAATCAAATAACATCGAAATATAAATGTTATTATTAATTTTTTTTCAAATCAGAGTTATATAAATATAAGAATCATAGTTGAGAATTGTGTTGGTAGTTAAAAGCAATTTTTGTAATAGGATGTCAAAAATTAAATTTATAAATTTAGGGATCATAACTAACAACAATAAAATGTTGAGCTCATAAGTTAACTATAAAATAAAAAATTAAGATAGGTTGGGAGAGAATCCAACTAGCCCAGCTAATTCCTTCCAAAGCTTTTACCAATAAACAAATCCCAATTCTTTCAATATCTTTCGGTTGGGTTGATTTTTAATATTTTCGCTTTTTCTTTTTTTTTTAATTAAAACTTAGACCGGACCGGGGCCGAACCAGATTGCCGACTAGTTCGCCGGTTTTTGGTCGGAACCAGCCGGTCCGGTCCGTCTTAAAAACCGCTATACACATGGAGAAAATCTGAACCTCGGCTTCCATGTAGGGTTGTTCTATAGGTAAAAATCGAACCGTAATTATTGTTATCAAATTCTTTGTTCGATAATTATAGAAACGGAATACCAAGCAAAAATAATCGGTTCGGTTTCAATTTTATCAATTTTTTTTGTTCGTCTCTGTCATGTGGATCAAAACTGGTATGTCATATAAATCTAATATATGTATATATATATAATATGTGTGTGTTTATATATTTTAAATAAAAACAAAACTTTGGTCTTCGGTCCGAATTCTGGATCGATTCAGTTATAAAAAATGGAAACTAAAATACCTAGTTGAATCGGTACAAACCGAAATTTTGTTGTCTATTCAGTTCTGTCAATAAAATGAATTATGCATATTCTTTCTTATAGCGGAACTAACATCTTAGTTCTTAGCCCATGGGTACCGTTTCAAGCCTATAAACACAACAATGGGTATTCAAATGGTTCGGTTTGGGTTCTTCGAGTTGTTCGGTTTGTGTTATTCGGGTTTTAACACTCCGGACACTTAGCCACAAATCAAACCAGAATAACACAAAACCAAACGCGAATAATACAAAACTAAACCAGACCACTCGAATTTATTCGGTTTGGTTTAGTTAAAAACCGAATTTCAAATACATACATAAAAAGTAATTACATAATAAAAAACACAATAAAATTTCAAGAAAGAATATAAAATTTAATCCAATAAATAGTGTTATACTCTTGAAAAGCCAAGTAGCATCGTCTTAAAGTCACTTTTTTTAAAAAAAAAAATAGTAACTATATTTAAGGATATATGGAAAAAAAAAAAAAAAGGTTATGTTATTGTGGTGACTCAATTAACCACTCGGACTAACCAACCAAATTGAATTTGGTTTGGCTGAGTTAATTGGGTCGGCCAAATAATAAACACCGCCAAACTCGACAATTCCAGGTAGGGCATAACTCATTTCCTGTACCTAGAGATAAGATATCATGTTTTCCCCACCACTTTTAACATATATACCCCTTGGGACTAGAGTTACGTATACCAGATGTGCTTTTAATTGTCAAGCTTAGATATTCCATAACAATAAAGTAATTTAACCACAGACATGTTATAACGTTTGACTAATCAGTTGCATTGCAAGCATATCCATGGCGGTCGCTGTAATAACTGCTAACAACACTGTACACTACAACGGGAAGATTACATGGTTCGTCTTCTTGTCTTGCATCGTCGCTTCCACCGGCGGCCTCATCTTCGGCTATGATATCGGAGTCTCAGGTATACTTGCTAATCTTACTTTTTTCAATTCGATTTAAAAAGTAGAGAAAATTTTCTTTTTGTTTTTTTTTTTTTTAACGCGTTTAGGTGGGGTGACGTCCATGGAGCCCTTCTTGAAGAAATTCTTCCCGGGGGTTTACGAGAGGATGGGGCGAGACACGAGGATAAGCAACTACTGTAAGTTCGACAGTCAGCTCCTCACGATGTTTACCTCGTCGCTTTACATCGCGGGGCTCATCGCAACGTTCTTCGCTTCGCCCGTCACGAGGGCATTCGGGCGACGGGCGTCAATTTTCGTCGGCGGGTCTTCGTTCTTGACCGGGGCGGCGCTCGGCGGAGCCGCGAGCAACATCTATATGTTGATTTTCGGTCGCATATTGTTGGGCATAGGCCTCGGTTTCTCTAATCAGGTACGTTTGTTGTGATACTATTCCTGAGGCCAGTATTCATCATGAGAACGTCGATATATCCGTTAGAATAAAATGCTGCCAGAACGACAATATATCGACAGGAATGACAATATATAGTCCCAATTATAAAAAAATAAATTTATAAAATAATCCACTTCCTTAAGCTTTTAGATAAAGTAGTCATTCAATATCGTATCAAAGCTCACGGACCAAAAGAGGTGGGATTACTTATTTAAGAAAATAACCCGTCTAAAACTAAATAATAAATAAATCACCCGAACGATGTTAGATAATAAAGAAATGAACTTTTACTAGCTACGTATCAACCATAACTTATATAATCTTTTAGGGGGAGTGATCACTCACATGCACATTCATCGATGACACTAATGAAACGCCGCGACAATATCTCTTAGGACCGATCCGTGCCTCGAATGATTTTCGATTGCCATATCACGAATGAACGCCAGAACTAAATTGCAAAATTGAAAATTGAGTTCCTTTTTATCTCATTAAACATCCATTCTTGCAACATTGGTAATGCCATCCTCGTCGTCTTCAACCTCTGTGCAGTCAGTTCCACTGTACCTATCAGAGATGGCCCCTCCAAAGTACAGAGGAGCTTTCAACATAAGCTTCCAAGTCTGCGTAGGCCTCGGAGTACTATCCGCCTACGTCATAAACTACTTCACCGAAAAGATCGCCGGAGGTTGGGGATGGCGAGTGTCCCTATCCGTCGCCGCCGTCCCAGGCTCAATCCTGACCGTAGGATCCATCTTCTTGCCGGAAACACCCAACAGCCTAATCCAACACGGCGGCGACCTAGACAAAGCCATGAAATTGCTTCAAAAGATTCGAGGCACCGACGATGTAAGACAAGAGTTCGACGATCTCACGGCGGCGAGCAAAGCTTCGAAGTCCATCAAACACCCTTTCAGAAACATCTTACAGAGGAGATACAGACCGCATTTGGTGATGTCCGTAGCCATCCCATTCTTCGTGCAAGTCACGGGCATCAACATCATCTCTTTCTACGCTCCGATCATCTTTCGAACCATCGGATCTAAGACGAGCTCCGCCCTGATGTCGTCGGTGGTCGTCGGAGTGGTGGGCACGGCCATGACCGTCGTTTCCTCCCTGACGGTGGACAGGATTGGGCGGAGGGTTCTGTTTCAGATCGGAGGGCTTCAGATGTTCGTTCCCCAGGCGATGATCGGCGCGATTATGGCGGCGAAGCTGGGCGACCACGGCGGGCTGAGCGCCGGCTATGGGGTGGCCGTGGTGGTCTTGATATGCGTGTACGTTGCGGGCTTCGGGCTTTCGTGGGGCCCGCTGGGGTGGCTGGTGACGAGCGAGATTTTTCCGCTGGAGATTAGGTCGGCGGCGCAGAGCATCAACGTGGCGGTGGGGTTTCTGCTGAGCTTCGCGGTGGCGCAGAGCTTTCTGGCGATGCTTTGTGGCATGAGGGCTTATTTGTTTCTCTTCTTCGCCGCGTGGGTGGCGCTTATGACGGCGTTCGTCGTCGTTTTCTTGCCGGAGACTAAGGATGTTCCGATTGAGAAGATGGAGAGGATTTGGAGAGAGCATTGGTTTTGGAAGAGGTTTGTGTGTGACGGGGACGATGTTGTTGGGCCGTAATTTAATCGAAGGCCCATAAAAGAAAATTGGGCCGAAATTTATCAAAGGCCCAATGATATACGTTGGACCTAATTAGTTTTTTGTAAAAGCATCTTTAACGGGTACTTTATTTTTGTGTAAAACAAAAATTGAGTACGTGTCTATTCCAATGTAACTCTATATTTAACACAATATTGTGTTGAGGAGCATAGATACTCTATATGTAGAGTACATACAACTTTCAACACAAAAATAGAGTTGTAGTTTCTATTTACTTCTATTTATTTAAACAAATATGTCTATATATATTTAAAGTATTTGATATTCTTATAATAATGAAAGTAAAATATTAATTTTCTTTAGTTATTGTTATTTTCGATTTAATTTATAAAATTTTTCGCCCCCCCAGCTTGTAGGGTTCTCGAGCAAGAAAGCATATCTCGAAGCTCTAGCCAATTGGTCTTTCCAAATGGGAGAATTTCGCGAGAAGGTCAAACTCCCTTGGCATGAAACTAGTGTGTCTACGCTTCGGGAGTCTCATATCCCTTTTTATTATAGACCGAGCTGGGCTGACCCCCGACTATGAGGTGAGGATCCCTTCTCCTTGAGAAGTGGCCAGCGGGCCTCCCGATGGGTTCCGCACCTTCTTCCTCGACCAGCTCGATATGGGGCTCCGTCTTCCCCTTCCTCGATTCTTGGTCGACGTCTGCAATTATTACCAGATTTCCCCAAGCCAACTGACCCCTAACTCTTATAACCTTCTTCTCTCCATGGCCATTCTTATCGAGCATTTTCAGGTTCCCTTATCTCTTCCCCTTCTCCTATTCTTTTTGAAGATAAACCAAAAAGAACCCGGCAAATTCTTTTTCTCCTCCACTGCTCCTAAGGAGTTCCTCCTCGGGAACTCCTCCTCTCACAAGGGATGGATGCAGAAATTCTTCCATGTCCGTTCACCCGAGGGGAGCCCCGAGAACGACACCGTCGATACCTGGCCTAAAACCATATCTATATCTACTCCTCTTCCGGCTGCCCCTGACTCAGAAGTTGAGAAGTTTATGGAGGTCCTCGGGTGCCGAAGCTTCAGCGCCCCCGAGCTTGTCAAGGATGATCTTGCCATTTTGGTTACTGCTCCAAGGGTCTAATGGTAGACGACTTAGGTATACCTTCTTGATTTCTCTCTCTTGCTCTGCTTTTATCTCTGACCGAGCTTTCTGTCCTTTCTTGCCAGACTCGCGCATGGATCTCGCCGACCTGCTTAAATTCTCGGAACAAATGAAGGAAGGTGACCTTTCTCAGGTACCTCCTCCCGCCTCTGTCACCCGGGCCCTCAATAAGGGTAAGGGTAAGGCCACCACCAGTTCTTCGGGTTCCCCGAAGGTGGCCCCAAAGAGGAAGGCGCCCACGGCTCCCGGTGGTCCCTCAGGCAAAAAGGCCAAGGCCAGCTCCCAGGCTGGCGCGAGCGTTGGCGAGGGTTCCCCTACGCCCATTGACCCCATTGAGCAACCCGATTACTTCCATCGTCCTCGAGGGGCCCAATGTGTGGAGTTCCTACGGGGTTTCAGATCTGAAGTCAACCGATCCCACCTTTCAGCATTGCAACCTCGGGAGTTCTTTCCTCTTTTTGCTCAACACATGGGGCAGGTATTACCTTTCTTCCTTTGCCTTTTTACTCCCCATCATATGGCCTTCGGCTTCGGCGTTCGTCTTTTTCTCTACTTGTCAGGGTTTTTGCTTGTGCCGTCGATGCCCTGGAGAGGATGCTCTTTATGCACGAGGATTGCATCGAGCTTACTCAATCGGAGGCGGCGTTAAAGGAGAAAGTATCTCGACTTGAGGAGGAGCTTAAACGGAAAGATGAGGAGTTGAAAAAACATTCAACGGACGCCAGGGCGAATTTGGAGAAGGCCAAGAGGGACCTGCTCAAAGAGAGGAATGCTCGAGAGGAGGCGGAAAACAATTTCCGCGAGCTAGAGGAAAGCCTCGCTCGGGACTACTTACCTCGGTCCGCCTATGGGAGGCAGGTCGTCGAGTATTTCCACCACGGCATATGGGGATGCGCCCATCAACCCAGGGTGGCCGGCATAGGTCAGAAGTGGAAGCTTGACTGGCTAGACGTCAATCGAGCTCTCACCGAATGCCCTCCAGGGGGATATCCACCCGACCGCATAGCTCGAGGAGGTTCCGGAGCTAGTACCCAGGAGGACGTTGTGGCCACGCCCTCGAGCGAGGAGACCGAAGAGACTGTCCGCTCCCCTATCTAGCTTAGCATAGATCGAACTTATCTAATAATGTTCGATTTCTGCGTTCGGCAACACCATTAAACTGTGGTGTTCCGGGCGGTGTAAACTGCGAAATGATTCCATTTTCTTTCATGAAATCATCAAACTCAAGACTCATAAATTCGCTGCCTCGATCTGATCGAACAACTTTAATTTGTCTTCCAGTTTGATTTTCCACCATTGTTTTGAATTCCTTGAACTTTTCAAGCATTTCATACTTGTGCTTTAACAGATACACCAAGCCATAGCGAGAGTGATCATCTGTAAAAGTCACGAAATAGTGGAAGTTACCTCGGGCAGCTACACTAAACGGTCCACAAACATCTGTATGGATCAAATCCAAAATATTTGGGGCTCTTTGAAAAATCCCTGTAAAGGGAGACTTAGTCATTTTGCCTAAGATACAAGACTCGCACGTTGGATAGGAATCTGATTCCGTCGGCTTAATAATGCCATGTTTCTCCAACTCTTGAATCTTTCGCACTCCGGCATGACCTAGTCTAAGTTGCCACAAATACTTTTATTTAACTCTAAGTTATGTTTGTCGGTAACTACATTCGCATGTTCTTGGACGTTAACGTAATATAAACCATTTATTAACGTTGCATTTCCGACGCATTTATTTCCAAAATAAATCTCATAAATATTATTATTGAATCGAAATTCATAAACATTCTTACTCAAAGCAGGAATAGAAATAATATTTTCAGGCCCTTGGGCAACACAAGTACATCGGATAGATATAATACATGTCCAGAACTTAGTACAATAGTCTTCGATCCAACATGACTAGCAGGCACACAATGTCCGCTACCAACGTTGATCAAGACTTCTCGTTCCGCCAGCTTCCTACTTCGTTCAAGACCCTGGTTCAAAACACAAATGTGAGCACTAGCTCCCGAGTCAAGAATCCATGAAGTGGAAAATACAGTAAAAGAACAATAAGTTTCTGAAACTTTACCTGAAGCCCCAGAAGCTCGAAGCTTGGGGCAGTCCCTTTTCCAATGGCCTAGCTCTTGACAGTGAAGGCACCGATCAGTCGCCTTCGGAACATTAGGCACGTTCATTTTGGCCTTGCCCTTTTTCTTAATTTCTCCTTTGGCTTATTAGGCTTGGGCTTGGGCTTGTTCGACTTAGATCTCTTAGACCTTGTAGTCACAACAAGCGCAACCTCTTTTCCCTTTCCTTTCTTTAGCTCATGCTGAGTCTGAACCAGCGTGTTCATGAGTTAAGGAAGTGAAAATCGCCTATCGCTCAGATTATAGTTTATAATAAACTGAGCAAATGAAGCTGGGAGTGACTGAAGGATCAGGTCAATCTGAAGCTCATTATGAATGGGACAACGGAGAGAACTTAGTTCATCGATGTACCCAATGAGCTTACGCACATATGCTGCAACATCTGCACCCTCAGGCATCTTGGTATGAAAGAGATTGTCGGCAGCACGGTATCGAGACGATCTCAACTGCTCGCCATACAACTCCTTCAGATGAATCAATATCTCGCGCATTTGCATACCCTCATGCTTGCGCTGCAGATCATTATTCATCCCAGCTAACATATAAGCCTTGACACGGGCACTATCAGCCATCCATTTGGCATAATATTCCCTGTCATCATCACTCGCACCCTCTTGGGGTTCGAGTGGTATGGGTCCCTCAAGGACATACTCTCGGCGTTCCAGAGTGAGGACTATCCTCAAGTTACGGAGCCAGTCCGCAAGGTCTGGACCCTCCAACGATTTTGCGTGATCAGTAAATTGAATGGTGACGTCATTTTGTATGCAAACAAGAAAGAAAACAATCTGCAGAAAATAAAGCATTGAAGGGGTCAACGTATTATTCTACAAGCACAAATAAGGACTTCAACAATTTGGCTTGCTCCCACTATTTTTCTCAAAATCTCATTCTCCCGATAGAGATTTCGGAAACCTCGTTGATAGTTCATAGTGGAGTTGATTTCCCCGCTCCGCAGAAATGAACCTCAACCTAACAGTTTGTTGGCCCATTACTCAGACTGCGCCATGTCCCCACGAACCCATAGACGTACCAGTGTCCAACATGAATCCATCTCATGAGTATTTCAACTACTTTGTCTCCGGTCAGGAACCCTCACCCTAATAGGAGTAATTGGAAATAACCGTCTAAGTGTAACCTATCAACGTCTGGCTCAATCCTAACATTTAAAATTCCGCCCGTAGGATAACTCTTTATAGGACGTGAATATGTTTCGGAGAGCGGCGTTTAGACAATCACCCGAAATATCAACAACGAGAGCGAAATGTTTGGCGCCGATAACTCGGAACAAACCGCACATACACCCAAGTCATTTCAATAACGTGCTTGACTTTATTGTCTTAACGCACCCGAGCCAACTACGACAAGAGCGAGATGATTGGCGCCGATAACTCAGAACAAACCGCACATGACACTCAAGCGCAATGGTTTCGAGCTTGATAGAAGACAAGACCCAGTCCTTTACCCACTTAGTATTTTGTCCAACCGGGATAATACGTCTCACACACAAAAGCACTTAAATACACGCACGTAACGTCAAACAAACATGCACGTAATTGCAGTAAACCTAGTTTGCCTATAAGACCGTCTGCGAGAACTATTTCTACTCTACTACATTTATATTGATAAAAATACACATCTCTACGCCGTCGGCTTCAAATCGTGTTCTCGAACGACCTCCAAGGCTTCGAATGGCTATCTCATGATTCCTCCTCATACTCATACAGCCATCGTGCTAAACTAATTTTCTAAAACTAATAAGGTACAAGACGGGGGGATCAGCTGTCCCAAACAACCCGTATATTAACGAATAAGTTACAAACCGGGGGACCTTGTCACCCTTAACATATCACCCGGAAATAGAGCCTAAGTCCACGCCGACGTCTTAATACGTGTCATACATATATATACATACAACATAAACACGTTCACGACAACAAAACGCTCAAAGAAACCAAAACGAAATTTGGGCTAGTCCTAGACTTACGGACCCAGTGTCAATTACGAACCATGAGGAGACTCCACTAGGGTTTTCTCCCCACGTTGCTTCGCTACGTCAGACGGTTCGCAACTAGGCGACTTTTGACCAAGCGAGCGCTCGGTTTACAAACTCGAACTAAGTACAACTCATGCTACGACGCTCGAGCGACTTAGTGACTTGCACAACCAAGTTCGTTTCAGACTCGCTTATGTCGTTTCTTAACCGAGCCTATGTCTCTGATACCACTGTTGGGAAACCCCGGGTGACCCGAGGCCTCTCCCCGGACACAGCGGAAGTATTGAATGGGTCTCCCAGGTTCCCCGTTGGAACGAGTGAATTTCAAAAACTTCCTCGTTTCCGCCACAAGACCAAACTCGGTATAAAGAAAAACCCGCATGTATACACGTATTAAGGTTTAGAACATTACCCTCGTCGCGAAGATCCTTAGCTCCCTAGCTCACGAACTGCGCCGAAGAGAGTCACGCCGACCCCGTGAAGTACCACAAACCAACACCAGCCCAATGATGGCTAGAGATGGTGTGGAGTGTTGTGTAGAGATGTATATGTATGTGTGTGATTTCTAAAACTCACAAACACTTAGGGATTTCTCAAAGATCACCCTAAATGCTCTCACTTCTCTCTAAAACTCAAAGATAGAATGAGAAAGAGCTTAATTCAAGTTATGGACTAAATTCTCTAAGAAAATATATTAAAAGTCCATTTCCAAACCAAGAAAATGACTTTTAATTTAATCCAAATGAGATCATGTCCTACATGACTCAAAAGGTGTTAGATTCCCTTTTATTATGTCACTAAATGACCTAATAATGTCCCATATGTCTAACATAAGAACAAGGATCGAAATTGGATTAGGTTTGGCCAAGAAAATGATGTTTTGATGTGCGTTCACGGCCTCAAACAAGCTTGTCACGGCCGTGACTCATCATTGGACATGTTCTGCCACTCGTCACGGCCATTGTCATGGCCATGACCATTTCTTTGAGGCCTTCACAGCCTTGGCAATGAGTGTCACGGCCGTGACACAGTCGGGCACCATTTTTGGTCACCACTGCCGGTCGTCACGGCCGTGACACTTTGACAGCTTTGTGGTAGTTTCGTATTTCGATCCGATCGAGGGGTAAACGATGTCCGATTGACCTGAAATTTTAACCATAGCTAAAAGACTCATCAATTCTGATTCTGACTGAAGGGATTCTCAATCCAAGCTCTATATTGTGATATATAAATTTTTGAAGCTACTGCAACTTTGCAAATGGGCTTCATAACCGTGACAAGCCTTGCTTGTCATTGTGAACCCTATTTACGCTTCAACTTTTACCATTTTCATTTTGTAAATATCCGTCCATGTAAATATAGTTTCTAAAAAACATATATTTAATATTTTATTAACGTCTCTAAGACCGTTAAATTAATTTACATCTCATATTAGTTAGGCACTATCACAGTGATCATTTTTAAGTCCGACTCTCTTGGTTCTCTCAACCCGGCAAGGGAGGAATCCAAGAATTCAGTAAGCGCCTAGCCAATACCGCGGCACCGAATAGATCACGTGTTGAGTACGATCTTCAATCTACGAACCGACTATAGATTATCGTCGTACGTATAAACCCTTCACTAATGTCCCGGTCGAGTGAGAGTCATGGTTACGTCAAACTCACTAGACTCGACACTATGACGAATTCGTGACTGGCGAAATGACTAAACTGTTCTCCACGTCCCACGTGAGTCAGTTTATTGCTTCGGCCGAAGACTTTGTAATTTCCTGTCCCCAAATATGCATAAGACATATATCTCGGTTACTAACGAGACAGTGAATCCCTCACGTTAGTCTAAGCACGGCAGTTACCTTTCGTTGTCAAGACCGCATGTCGCCGCCGACCCATGTTCATCACCGAACAAGGCGGGCCTAGCAAACTAGTGACAAGTCAAGACCCCGAAGTCAACTCCGTCAAAGACCTTTCAGTCTAAGGTCCACGCACACTACTATAGTCAATCAATCAATCATTGACGCTACCCAAAGTAACGATAAGGCCCATGTGATTGTCGATTACGAGTCGTGTCCAAGTACAAGTTAATCCCCTGATTCAACTCATACAAATGTTATGACCTCCCGCTTCCAAGCGAATGGTTGGCACAACCATTTAAGAGTCGTCAACAAATAAGTCGTAATTGACGCTCAGTCACCCTACTGAGGTCTAAGACTTATGGACTAATTTAATATCGAAGAATAATAGCTCACTGGTGCCTCATCCCATGAGAATCAGTGACTATACTTACGATATATGGGTTTTATTTATTTACCATCTCACCGGATGCCTAATGAGACTTAATAGGTAAATAAATAATATGCCTTTAAAGAATTAATATAAAAATATAAATTCCATTATCAAGTATAAGAATACAATATTCAAATACATGCGAAAATACATCGAATATACAATACGTGCCCTATTCATTACATCCTCGAATGGCATTCCGAGGGCACATCCCCAACAGTTCAGTGGTAGGATGAGCGTGCATTGCATGGTGAGGATAGAACACTTTCATATGAGATATGAAAGTGTTGGTATTGGGGTTTGAGTCAGGGTTGAGTGCACGTTGCATGTCATGCATATTTTCACCTACTGGGCAAGGAGCTCAGTTTACGTGTTGTAGGTACATTCGAGTCCGACGACATCGTCGCGACTGAGGCGGGCTGTGGCGGTGACTCCACGGACTTTGAGGACAGGGCGGTCATGGATGCAACCTGTGGATGGATGTTAGGAATTTAATATTTTGATATTTTAGGGTTACGGCTTGTGTAAATATACGACTATATAGATGATGTTTATTTTATTATATTTATTTTAGAAAAATATTTTATTAGACGGGTCTTCCGCGACTTACGTTGCGAAAACCCGCCATAATTAGTATTAGAAAATGATGGTCGTTACAGGTGGTATCAGAGCTTAGGTTAGAGGTTCTGTAGACTGTCCATGTACTGCCGCTCAAAAGCCTGGAGGTTCAGCCTTGCCTGTAAGTTTTAAGTTTGACGCAATTATGTGATTATGTTAATATACTTGTTGTGACAAATTGTACACAATAGGAATCAATATGCTTAACTAGAGTGCGCAGCGGAAGTGTGGGAATTGGAAAAAGTAAGCTTAGAGGATGTAGAAAATATGTGAGTGAATCTGGACATAGAAAAAAAATGGTTCATCCTACAAAGTTGGGCCACACATTTAAATGTGTCGCCTAAATTTAGTGAGAATGGGCATTAACAGCGTACATGGAATAGAAGGAATCGCTACCCGAATTATTTGCGTCGACGAATTTCGGGGACGAAATTCTTTTAAGGGGGGAAGATTGTAATACCCGTGAAATTTAAAACAGGAATTATCACAAATATTATGAAGTAGTTACCTTAAAAGGAATTTAAGGACTTATATTTTTAAATAAAGAATATTATTCCAACCAAGCTTAATTAAAAATGGGAATAAAGAGAGGTTATTTGTTGAAGCTCAAATAAAAAAAAAAAAGAAAACTTTAATATTAATATATAGGCTCAAACGAAAATAAGGGATAGAGTAAAACATGTTAGTGTTTTTTTTTTCCCTTGCAATTAGTTACTAATGTGTACAACTAAGGAAAAACAAAGGAAATAAAATATTATGGGTGGGGAAAGATAGAAAAAGACTCAAATGTCTTTCGTGCATGTGATTCAACGAATATGCATGGGTCATTGTCTCCAAGTTATTAGTAGGTTAAACAACTAAGCAATAATAGTGTAGTGGGTATGATGTAGGGGTGTAAACGAGCCGAGCCGAGTCCGAACATGGCCCAGCTCGAGCTCAGCTCGATAAAGAATTAACAGGCTCGAGCTCGGCTCGAGCTCGATCAAGCTTAAAAATTCGAGGCTCGAGCTCGGCTCGACGGGTTATCGAGCCACTCGAGCTCGGCTCGAGAAGCTCGAATCTCCTAACAGCTAGAGCTCGATTTTAATTTTGTAAAAAAAAAAAAAAGCAAAGTTACCAACATTTCCAATTACATCAAAACAATAATTCTGAAAGCAACGCGCACAAAAATAAAAACAATAATTCTGAAAGCAACGCGCACAAAAATAAAAAATTCAGGCCCAATTGTACTGTCAAACTAAAGAGTTACGAGGGTAAAACTCGATGGAGCATGAGAAAACTAGCCCCATCGTCCAGCGTTTGATGTCCGACCCAGTGGGAAAGGAAGGAAGATATCTGTCGCCTTCTCGATTTAGACTTATTTAACCTTGGAAAGATAGAGCAGAAGTTTTAGCTGTAAGGAAATCTCGGTCATTCCTCACGAAAAAACCAAGCCAGAAAATTACGGAGAAACCAACAAAAAAATCGAAACCAAAAAAATTTGAAGCCTAGTCAGTCTATCTGATAAATACTACGAAAATTGCAGTTTAATCGACATGAAATTACCTGGATTGGATGTGACAACGAAGTTGGAGCTCGATTTTTGCGTGGGTGCGTTGATGGTGTGCGGCCTGTGCGTTTATGGTGTGCGGCCTATGCGTTGGAGCTCGATTTCAGCCTTGTGCGTTGGGTTGGGGTGTTTGAGAATGGGATGAAGCTTGTGAGGTGTGAACTGTGACGCTGGGGATGGGGTGTTTGAGAATGGGATGAAGATTTGTGAGGTGTGGCGGCTTCTGAGGATTGTTAGGGTTTGTTTAATAATGGGCTATTTTAGACTTTTAATTCTTATATTATAATAATATAAAAACATGTATTATAATATTATAAAAACTAACGTGGCTCGATAAGCTCGACGAGCTATCGAGCCCACATATAAGCAGCTCGAGCTCGGCTCGATAGTTATCGAGCTCGGCTCGAGCTCGGCTCGAGCTCGATTTTGACCGAGCTCGAGCCGAACTTTGACCGAGCTGTTCGCGAGCGGCTCGCGAGCAGCTCGGCTCGTTTACACCCCTAGTATGATGTAAGAAAAGACAAGCATTAGAGTATGATATAAATAAACTAATAAGGGATTGTTAGTAAGGGTTTGTTATTTACCACCATGCCCAATCAACGTGAATGTCAAGATTAATTGTTAGGGATATTAGTAAGTAAATAATGAGAAGGTTACAAATTATTTAGTAAGCCATGTTAGTGGTTTGTCTCTTAGTAGTAAAATAATAAGAATGAAAAGAATATTACAATGTGTGTAAGAAAGCCACGTTGGTTAGGTTAGTAAACCATATTAGGATAGTAATAAAATAATGAGATCAAAGGTGATATCTCAATTTGATTGGTAAGGTCATGTGGTGCATGTCACTCATTTGTCATATTCTAAGAACAACCATTTGAATATAAGGCCACATTAAAAGAAAAGCACAAATGGAGGGGGCCAACGTGAGAAAATAAGATAATGATTTTTGATCTACCATGTGCACGAGAGACAAAGTGCTTGAATAATAAAAGAGGAAATGAGTTGTGTCTACTTGTCTAACTCTCACCACCATCGAAGCCTTGAAACATATTCAATATATATCATATAACATAATGCCTAAGTGGAAAGTTCAATACACGAAAATTACATCAAAGAAGATAGAGAATACTTCCATGAAGAACGACGCATGATAATCAAGCGAAGCTAGCAATTCTCTAAACATCTAAGCTTTAGGTTTAGAGGTTCAGAATATTAAGGAATTACCGCTTGCAAAAACTAAGGACGACAGGTAGGTGGAAATTCACCTACGGCACGTAAACAATATGTGATATTTATGTGAATGGGTGAATTATGTGATTTGATAAATTACATATTTTACATGTTTTAAATATTTTGCATGTTATATATATTTGATTATTTTTTTTTTTTACTGAAACATTAGCTTTTCAATAGATATAAAAACTTACAAGGCTAAATAGCCCAGTGACCTTCTGTTTACAATTCCCACAGACAGGCAGTGCTCACATGGAGCCAAAGATAAAACTCTCATGACAGAAAAACAAAACTACCAACAATAAGTCCAGATGGTTCAAGCAAAGACAGAAAGAAAAGAAATCCAGGGCAGATTTGAAGTAAACACTGCATTGATGTAAAACACCCTACAGCACTCCAAAAAGACAAAAGATGCCCACGAAATCAGTTCAACAACTGTCCAGGTATTCAGCCCATTCAAAACCTGCAAGCTGAACAATTGTTCGATCATCTCGCCACTCGCTCTTGAATAGCCACAAGTTTCGTGTCTTCCACAACATCCATAAGATATAAACTGACAGTTGCACTCGATGTTGAAAGACTTCCTTTTTGGGTACCAAGCAGACTGATCCCCACCAATCTTTAAAACATCCCATTCCATTCTTCATGAAGTTCCAAGAAACTGGTGCCAGGCGCCAAACCTTACAAGCTCGGGGGCACTGAAAGAAAACATGCTCCAACGACTCTTCACTTTCCCCACACGATGAACAGATGGTATCAACATTCATGCCTCTTCTTTTCAGATTGAGCTTAGTAGGAAGGACATCATGGAGGCATCGCCAAAGAAAGTGTTTCAATTTATTTTTTATTCGCAGCTTCCACACAAACAACCATAATTTTTTCATATTAGCCCCACGATCACTGCCTTCAGACTCCTCTTTACGACGCACATCACATTCACACAACATTTTATAAGCAGAATGGACTGAGAACTGACCTCTTTTATCACTGGTCCAGAACAGCTTTAGTCCTATTCTTTGAGAAGGTGACAGGGCATCTAACAATTTGAAGGTTGATCCATCATCATGTTTATAGATAGCTCCAGCGATTAGGACGTGTCTTGCCTTGAGCCAACATTTCCAGAGCCACGAAGAGTTAGCAGGAGCGGAAGTTTTGAAAAGATCAGCCTTCGGGAAATACTTGGCTTTTTGAGAAGTTTGGCCACTTGCAAATTAGGATTGACGAGGATCCTCCACAACTGTTTAGCGAGCAATGCCTCATTGAAATTTTGAATCTCCTGAAATCCAAGACCTCCATCTTCTTTGGCTTTTGACATTTTATCCCAAGCCTTCCAATGGAGTTTTTGCCCTCCCGTCTCTTTTACTCCCCACCAAAAGTCCGCTGCAATCCTAGTGAGTTCCTTACACAAATGTTTAGGAAGTTTGAAGCAAGACATCACATAAATGGGAAGAGAATTAATCACTGCTTTGATGAGAACTTCTTTCCCAGCACAACTCAGAAATTGTGCTTTCCAATTAGTAACTTTGTTCTTCACAGCTTCAGCAACAAATTTGAATGTCTCAAGCTTGGATCTTCCAATGAACAGTGGGAGTCCCAAGTATCTTGCTTTCTGCTCCTCCTTGATTCCAGCAAGGACACGCCTAATAGCTTCTTTCAACTCAGGTTGAGTGTTCTTGCTAAAAAAGATGGAAGATTTTGCCATGTTCACTGTTTGTCCCGAGACAAGTCTGAATAGCTCCAGGGTGTCTCTAATCACTTGTGCTTGTTCTAAGCTTGCCTCTCCAAAAATGATAGAATCATCTGCAAAAAAGAGATGAGTAACAACCGGCCCGTCCTTGCAAAGTTTCAGCCCTTTATATCTCCCACTAAGAACCGCTTGTTGAATGAGATTGGAAAGACCTTCAGACAAAATAAGGAAAAGGAATGGAGATAATGGATCTCCTTGTCTAATGCCTCTAGATGGAATAATATAACCAGTGCTAGTACCATTGATATTGAAAGAGAAAGAGGTAGTACTAATACAGACCCTAATCCACTCAATGAACTTGGAATCAAAACCCATTTTTTGCATAATGCGGATAAGAAAAGGCCATTCAACCCGATCATATATTTGATTATTTTACACTGTGTGAATTTTGTACGAACGAGGTTGTACGAACGCTTCCGTAATCCGTACACACCGTTCATGCAATATTAAGCTTTCTTCGTTATTCTTCAGCGATGGAGGGATGGTTGACCATGGTTTGTTCGTTGACTCCGAGAAGAAAGGTCGATGACTCGCTCGATTTGGGCCTCTTTGGGCTACTATCTTAGTTGGGATGGGCCTATTTGAGTTTTTCATTAAAAGGATTCCCAAATATATAAATTTAGTTGAAGCAATCCTCCAAGTAACAATTATAATAAATAGTATTTTAACACCTTATGCGTGCTTAAAATGCTCAAAATATAATTATATATAATGTTACTTTTAATTTTGGGATTTATAGTTTTAAATATTTAGTAGATGAACTATAACTCTTAGATATATAAGACACGAAAAATAATGTGCAGCGATATAAGTAGAAGTGATATAATAATTATTCAATTAAGTAAATTATAAATATTATAAATAGAGAAGTTCAATTGCAAATAAGTTGGAAGACCAAACGCCAATCATACCCAATATTTACCGTTAATATACTAGAAAAGTTTTCTGTAATTCCCAATTGATTGACGAAAGCTGTAATAGTACGAAATCTATACTCTTTCTTTTATAACTAGACTATGGTGGATAAAAAACTATAAGTTGGTCTGCAATTGACCAATAAGAATTTTCTACATAAATTAGTATAAAAAATAGAAAATAACCCTCTTATTTTATTTAATATATCACCTATTAAAATCATCCATTATTTACTTTTATTTTAGAGTTAAGTAGATCTCAGGTCCATTTAGTAGTTTCGTTTTTTATTTCAGGCCCTATTCATGTTTCAAATAGAAATAAGGACCTAAAATTAAGTTTCATTTAGGAATAAGGACCTAATCCATGAAAAAAGACATATTTGCCCATAATAAACAAATAGAATTACGAATCACTGCCATCACCTTCTTCAAACGAGCAAAGCAATCATAAAGAAGTGGTATAGACCGTCCATGAAGTGGTATTGTAGACCCATGAAGTTGTATGAGTGAACAGTAAAGTGGTACTGTAGAGTGTAGACCCATGAAGTGGTACTGGTGAACAGTGAAGTGGTACTGTAGACGCATGAAGTGGTACTGGTGAACTGAGATGTGGTACAACGTTGTAGACCATGAAGTGGTAGTGTTGAACATAGAAGAAGTGGTACTGTAGACCCATGAAGTGGTACAGTTGAAATGTTTGGGAATTCATGGGTCTAAAAACGCAGTACCAATTCTCTGACCAACAGTACCACTTCATGGGTCCTCTATACCACTTATTCTATGTTCAACATTACCACTTCATGGGTCTACAATGATGTACCACTTCACTGTTTACCAGTACCACTTCATGGGTCTACCGTACCACTTCACTGTTTACCAGTACCACTTCATGGGTTTACAATACCACTTCACTGTTCACTCGTACCACTTCATGGATCTACAGTACCACTTTATGTAACACTTCCTGTTATGTGATAACTGATAACAGAACATGCGCGTTGGATACCACTTCATAACTACTCTTCTATAAGGATATTTTCGTCAGTCAATCTTTATTCTATGTTAAATTCTGAATTGAATCCTTAAAACTATATGATTTCTGACATGGGTCTGGGCTCTATATTAAAAATTAGATGGGGCCTGACACGTGAAGCTCCCATTTTATTGCACTATTATGAATAATAGGGTATGTATCAATGAAAATAGTTGTATTTGATTGAGATGGGCCTTTAATATGGGCGGGCACTAAATGCAATATTTGAATTTGGATTCTAAAGTAGGTTTAGGTTGGCCGTGTAATTAATCGAACACCATCCTATATACTCTTCAACCAAAGCACATGATTACTTATAAAAAATGTTGGAAGAAAATGATGTTATATTCTTGAACAAAATCTTTATTACAACGCATTGGTAAAAATTCAAGAAAATACCAAAAAAGGAAATGGACTTTCTTGCAAGTTTGCATGTTATAATTATAGGGTAAATCGCCCCCCAAAAAACTTGCGTTATTCATTAAACACGAAGAAGGCAGCTTTGGTATTCACGTTACGTGTCTGTCTTGTTCTACCCACATTGTGCCATTTAATCATCACCTACTTTCCCTCTCCTTCCTTGGATCTTCCCTTAATCTGCAAAAATCTTTCCTTCTATTTCGTTTCTCTCTCTATCTATCTGACACCCTTTTCGATTTCATTTTCTTCCCCGTTATATATACTTATTGGATTTAATGGCCCCAGTCGTTGTTGAGGAAAAGGATAACGGTGACACTAACGCCGTTAGAGGAGGTGAGCGATTCCCAGCGAGGGAGATGTCGAGAGTAACGGTAGTTGGCAGTGGAAACTGGGGAAGCGTTGCGGCCAAGCTTATTGCTTCCAATACGCTTAAGCTCGATTCATTTCATGGTACTTTCGTTTTTTTTTTTTCTTTCCCCATGTTCTTCTTTTATCCATCGAAATCATCGACGTCCATCACTTGGGACGCGGATTATAACGGCGAGATGCGTGTGTCGTGGGTTAATTTAATGTTATGGGCTATGTAAAATTTCAATGTTGTTTGCATGTGAAGTTTGCTGAAATGGAAAGATTGATAGTTGATGATACATATTTCTATTCTAATTACACATGTTCACAATTAGAAAGTACGATAAAAAAATTGAGTTGTGGGAATTGAGTAGAGGCACACGGATTGCTGTTAATTTCGCGGGCGTCGAAGATCGTCGATGTCTATTTGAGCAAGTCGTGAAGTTCTCTTATTTTCGAGTCTCTTGTGCTTAGTTAAATTCTGTTGTTCCTTTTTCTTACCTCATCTTTTCATTCATGGCTTGCAGTAATGTCTTGCCTTGTTTTCTGGATTAACACTGATTATTGCTGTCTTCTGTTTTCTGATTAGATGAAGTGAGGATGTGGGTGTTTGAGGAGGTATTGCCTTCAGGCGAAAAACTCTCTGAAGTCATCAATCGAACAAATGTAATGTGCTTACTCAAGTGTCTCAATTCTTTCCTTGCCTCTTGTCATAACATATTTTGCACACTCTCTAACTATTACATACATTTCTGCAGGAGAATGTTAAGTATCTCCCCAGCATTAAGCTCGGTAAGAAAGTCGTTGCAGATCCCGATCTTGAAAGTGCAGGTAGGTATATATATGAAGTTCAAGCAAAAGCTCCTTTAATACAAGCTCGTTTTAGTTCACGTTATTCGATTACACAACCGTGCAGTTAGGGAAGCAAGCATGTTAGTATTTGTGACTCCACACCAATTCATGGAGGGCATTTGCAAAAGGCTAGTAGGGAAGATAAAGCCCGACGCTCAAGCAATATCTCTGATTAAAGGAATGGAGGTGAAAAGGGAAGGCCCGTGCATGATATCTTCTCTAATCACCGAGCGTCTAGGGATCAACTGCTGCGTTCTCATGGGTGCAAACATTGCCAATGAGGTTAAGAACGATAAAAAACCGTTGTCTATATTTCGTTTCTCTTTTTCTTTTTCCTTCCCATTGTGGAAAGAGGATTGTTTCTTGTTCAGATTGCTGTGGAGAAGTTTAGCGAGGCGACCGTTGGCTACAGAAAAGATAAGGAGATTGCTGAGAGGTGGGTTCGACTGTTCAACACATCATACTTCAACGTATCAGCTGTGAGTATGATAGCTTCGTATCAAAGAAACTCGTTGTATATATATATACATATTATTACATCTATATTCTTATTGCAACGATGGACAACTACGAACAGGTCCAAGATGTGGAAGGAGTTGAACTGTGTGGAACGTTGAAGAACGTCGTGGCTATTGCAGCAGGTGAGTTTCAAGCTAATGCGATTCTTTTCCTTACATTGAACTCTTTTGCAAGTCAACAGCTGACTCATATAAGCTTTCATAAACAGGTTTCGTCGATGGCTTGGAGATGGGGAACAACACAAAGGTGAATGAAAAAGCAGTACAACTGTAACAACACGCACAAACACACGCAGCGACTCTTATGTAATGAATGATGTACTTTTTATCAGGCTGCAATAATGCGAATTGGTTTGAGAGAGATGAAGGCGTTCTCCAAGCTGCTGTTCCCATCTGTCAAAGATAGCACCTTCTTCGAAAGCTGTGGAGTAGCAGATTTGATCACAACATGCTGTAAGATAGCACTGTCTTTTTTTTTTTCATTTTCTTTTCCATGGTAGTAACTTTCTAAGCTTTGATGTGTTTGTGAAACAATAGTGGGAGGAAGAAATAGGAAATGTGCTGATGCTTTTGCCAGGAACGGTGGTAAGAGATCGTTCGACGAGCTCGAAGCTGAGATGTTGCAGGGCCAGAAATTACAGGCAAGACTTACAACTACCATTCTCTTTTTTTTTTTCCTTACATGTATCTTCATTACATGCTATGCAATGATTAAACACACACACAATAGGGTGTTTCGACTGCGAAAGAGGTGTATGAGGTTTTGAGCCACCGAGGATGGTTAGAGCTCTTTCCTCTATTCTCCACAGTTCACGAGATTTGCATAGGTCGACTTCCACCTACAGCTATAGTAGATTACAGCGAGCGAACGCCGAACTTTTCCCTACTCGGCGGCTCTGCTCAATATTTCTGAAGATTTTTTCACAGAATAATAATTTTATCGCCATATCATTAGCAGCTGTAATAACCAACCGTTTTCGTACTGGGCAAGACTTTTGTGTATCTTGCAGGCTAATGTTTTACTCTGTATGAACTGAAACCCCAAAACTACACTCATATATCTGAAAGATTGTTTCTTGCTTGTTTTCTCGTACGAAAAATTCGACAAGCGAATGGATTCGAAAAAACAATGCGAAATAACACTTGAAAAACAAAATCAGAACCCTAAAAACTACGCCTTGGCCTTTCCTCAGCAACATTCACGCGAATCGCCCGACCATCCAAACTCTGCAGTCGAATCAGCCATACCAAAATCAAACAGATAATGCCAATAACAGGGCAGTTATATAGTATTTATATTCTTCTATTACCTGCCCATCGAGTGCAGCAATGGCATCGTTCGACTCAGCCTCGCTCGACATGGTAACGAACCCAAACCCACGGGACCGACCCGTGTCTCTATCGTAGACAACCTTTGCATTGACCACTTTTCCGTGCTCGCTGAACACTTGCTCCAAGCGTTCGTCGTCCACTTGCCAAGGCAAGTTGCCTACGTATAACCTATTCGAGGGCTCGAAGCTGTTGTTGTTTCTTGGCGCTCTTACGGGCGGGTCTGTGCCACTTGGAGAGGCTTTGTTCACCGTTAGTTGCCTCCCATTTAGGTCCTGAATTTGGACAGAATGTGTGAAGATTGTTGAGAAGTGATCATCACACTAAGAAGAAAAAAAAAACGATTTCTTGTTTATTGTTTACATAGCGATTGAACATCTCCACGGCCTTTTCAGCTTCTTCTACTGTGCTCATCGTCACGAAGCCGAAGCCTCTGCTTTGCTCTGTTTGCCTGTTGTAGATAACCTACGGTGATCGACATATGCAAGAAAGAGATTAGTCAAATGACATAAGCTAAGCTAACACTATCTCAAGCTATCAATTACTGAGCAGACAGAGGTGAAGTTAAGCTAAGCTAACACTATCTCAAGCTATCAATTACACTAAGAATGTGAAGTTAATCCGAGAAAAGGCACCAATTAAGAGAGCTGTACGACAGTAATGAGCCCCAGAAAAGAAAGAGGCAAAAAGCTACCTCGGAGTTAAATGACATAAGCTAAGCTAACACTATCTCAAGCTACCAATTACACTAAGAATGTGAAGTTAATCCGAGAAAAGGCACCAATTAAGAGAGCTGTAAGACAGTAATGAGCCCCAGAAAAGAAAGAGGCAAAAAGCTACCTCGGAGATTTCAACAACTCCAGCCTCATTGAAGAGCTGCGCCAACTTCTCACTGTCAACGTCGTACGGAAGATTTCCGACGAAGAGCTTTGCCTCCTCCGGCGGCTCGGGGTAAGAAACCTCGTCGTCGCCGCCTCCGCCGTCGCTCTCTTCCGCGCCATCCCACGCGGCGGAATCGGCAGCGTCGCTTTCGTACTCCGGCCCATCTTTCTCCGGCGCCCAATCTTAAGTTTGCGCGACGAAGGAGACGGTCTTGCGCCTGTGTCGTCGGAGGGAAACCGACGAGGAGATGGTCGCTGAGAAGTTTGTTTGATTCCTGGAGAAAGAGACGAACGAGGGCTTGTAGGCAGTTCTTGACACAATGGGGGGACAACAGTCGAAGAATTTGAGGTGAGGCGTTGTTATTGCAGAAGACATTTTCGAGTGTGTGTTGAGCGATGAAGCTTTGTGAAGGCTGTGCCGTGGTAGATGGATAAGAAGATTGTTCTTTTAAGCGGCAATGGAAGAGAATGATTAAAAAACCCCCAATAAAATCACCATACGTTATAAATCGCGTTGTCAGTGGCGATTTTGTTGTAATAAGCTATTCTCTTTTCCTAAGGGCCAAGAACATCAATGATATCTTCTTGAATTTTTTCTCATCTTTTACTGAGATTAATGTTTACGGTGAAAAAAAGATATAGATGTAGGTAGACCTGTCAAAACGGGCCGCGGGGCGGTCGGCCCGTAGCCCGCCAAAGCCCGCCCACTGGCGGGGAGTTGGCGGGCTTAAGAAAGTGAGGCCCACGCCCGCCCACTAGCGGCTGCAGGCCCGCCCACTAGCGGCCGCGGGCCTGGCGGGCTTAGCCCGCATAAATTTCCTAAAATAAAAAAAAAAAATTTTGAAAACCAAAAAAATTAAAAAAAATACTTAATCTATTTCAACTTCATAAATAAGTAATAATTTATTTTTTTAATTTTATTAAACCATAAAACTTACCAAAAAAATTTAAAAATTATATAATTAGTATATATAAATATATATTTATCAATTAATATATATTTTTTATTATTGGTGGGCCAGCCCGCGGGATAGCCCGCCCCGCCGAAGCCCGCGGCCTGCGCGGGGCGGGCTCCGCCCTGAAAAATCGGAGCCCGCCCCGCCCTTTTGGCGAGTCGGGGCGGGCCGGAGGGCCGGCCACGGGTAATATTGCCGGCTATAGATGTGGGCAACGGGGCAGCCTGTAACCGCCATGTTCGCCGTATCGACCTTAAGTGGACAACATAAAGTGAGCGACTTTTACGGATCTTGTTGTTTTGTGTAACTTGTATCATATATGTATGTCTATATATATCATATACAGATTAGCATTTCATTTCTCTAATGCCCTGAGGTGTGAAGTTCCAACTCCAAATATAAAACATAGTTTCCCGTATAAAAGGGAGCTTCTCCGCCAATACTCGAAGCAAGGTGATCTAACTTCAACCAAAAGAAGATTAAACTCGAGGTAATCCTCAGCTCTACACGATCGAATGGGTATGATATTATAAATTTTCTTCTGAAAATTGATTTTTCAAAAGAAGCTTACGTGAAGTCCATCAAGTCTACCAAACACACTATATATGTACAAATGTTTATATATATATTCAACATACATGAAAATATTTCGTGCTGATGTTTGTCTACGTTTCTGTTTAACGTACATGTATTATTTTCAATAGAAAACACTGAAACGAGATCTTTAACGTACATTAATAATTTTAAGCAGAAAGCTAGAACGGCACTGAACGAGATATTCGTTGGGACTTTGGTGATCCAGTCGGTGATGATCGAAGAAAAATCAAGTGTAAGTTTTGTAACAAAGTCGTTCATGGCGGAATTACAAGGTTGAAACAACATATTGCCCATGTCATGAGAAATGTAGATTCTTGTAAAAAAGCTCCGAAAGACATCATGCAAATGCTACTGAAGCATTTACGAGACGGCAAATGCGAACGTGAGATATTACGACGTAAAAAGGAAGCAACCCTAAAGGGAATAAGGTCTATGATGCGTGGCAATGAATGTAGAAGCAAAGATGGTGATGAAACTGTAGTTGAACTGAACTATACAAGCAAAGAAGAAATGAGGCAGATACGGAATGCTACGAGAGAAAGTCGCAACAACACAGCTTTTGAGGAAGAAATGCGTAGCCTTTACGGGCGTGATATAATTTTATTATAATTTTAAGGTTTTATCGGTGCCTAAAGTATATATTTTATTCATTACATATAGGACACCCTGATGCTAGTTCATCACGAGATCAAGGAACAAAAGAAAAAACACGACTGTCGTGAAGCTTTACGACAAGAAAAAGAATACAAGCCTCTGGACGGAATGTTGATACGGCACATGTTTCCATCAAAATATAGGAGTGTGAAGAACTGGTTTGCACCGGGTACAACCATTAGTAAATGGTTTTCATTCATTGCGATTCCATTTAATTCCGTCGATAGTTGTTGGCCATATTATCAAAATATGATTGATATTATTGCTAAAGATGGCCCAGGAATAAAAGGTCCTTCAGGTAAACAAATCGGTGGGATCTTTTAAATGAAGAAGTTGAAGAAATAGACGGGTACGTGAGTACTTTGAAGGATAAGTGGCACATTTACGGCTGTACAATAATGTGTGATGGATGGAGCACTCGAAATAAGCATCCACTCATCAACTTCATGATTTATTGTTATCGCAAAATGATATTTCACAGCTCAGTTCATTGAACAAAAAAAGAAAAACGGCTGAGTTTATTTTTTCTCTTATCAACAAAGTTATTGATGAGGTTGGAGAGGAAAATGTGGTTGATGTGGTCATAGACAGTGGAAGTGCTAATAAATCCGCTTGAGAAAGGTTGATGATCGACAGGCCGCGTCTATTTCGGTCACCTTTTGCTGCACATTATCTTTACTTAATGTTAGATACATCGGTAAGATGAATAAGGTTAAAAAAACTCTCGATTAGGCAAAGCAGGTCACAAGCTTTATCTACAATAGCAATAAAGTGGTGCATCTCAGGAAATCACATACGAAGGGACGAGAGCTTTTGAGATGAGATAACAAGATTTGCTACAGAATTTATTACGATCAAAAGTATTGTCAGACATCAGTGGAGTTAAAAAGAATGTGCACTGCTCTAGAGTGGGAGGATTCTAAAAATACCTCGAGAAGAAAACATGCTGCAGAGAAGGTTGCTGATATTATAAACAATTTTTGGAAACGGGCAAGAGAGGTTTGTACAATTATGAAACCAGCAATATGGCTTACGAGCAAGAGTATGACGATTATTATTCCCCGATTGACCTCAACCACATTTTCACGATGATGATATCCTAGACGAGTGGACAAGAGAGAATCAACCAAATGCATTTCAAGATGATGATTTACGATTTCTAGATCAAGATCGCCACCAAGACAATGAAGATACAGATAATGGTGGCCAAAGTCGTCGATCAAGAAAAGACAAAGGCCAACCAAGAAGAGATATAGGAAAGAGCGTGCACCAAATACTTCAATCCATAACAGTGATGATGACAGCAGCAGTGATAGTGACGATGATAATGGAAATAATATAATGAATCCCGCTCGAGATGAATGAGAAAGTGCTCGCAACTATGCTGATGATCAAAATAATACCGATATGTCTTGGACTCAAGGAAACGAAAATTATTATGCCACTTAAGATACAGATCATGGTTACCGTCAATTATAGAAGTGGAACGTCGTTATATGTCAGGACGGAGTGGTAGTGATTATTCATATCATACGGATATATCGCATCGCTATCCAAATGTTGTCGCACAACTACAAGATCTACGCTTGAGAGAAACTACTGAATTGCGTCAAGATATGGTTATGGGTCAAGACATGACGACCCACGTCATCGAAAATTTGATTACAGTGCCAACGGAAGTTTGTATGGTCGGCAAAGTCACATTGATTGTGGTTCTTCACTTGGTCATTCGGCAAGATACTTTGACAGTGGAAGATCAAGTGATTATTTATCTTTCTTGCAAACAACACTAGATGTACTGGTACGGATCATCAAATAGCACAAATAGTACAGCCGACTATGAGGGATTTGAATACTACTATCGTGACATCATTTTGTCAGCCATATCAGTTCGACGTTTGTATCGCCACGTCACTCTTCATGGAGTTAAATATTTGTAGAAACCTTTGTGATATATGTAATATAACCTTATCATATATTTTTTACTTTTTCACAAATATTATCCGGTATAATTGCAAACAAATTTATATAATTTACAATTTTTTAACAACGTATCACTTTCACGGGAGTTAAAAAAATACTATGATGGCTCCGTTGCTTTCTTTTTTTTTTTACGTATTGCTCGTGTCTGCATCGACGTCCGCATCGGCGATGACGAACCATGGTAACCGTCCCAGAACCCTCCCGCGGTTCCAGAACCTCCCCGGGAGGAGGGCCTAAAAAGCCCGCCCCGCGGGCTTCGGTGGAGCGGGCGGCTCGCCCATTACTAAAAAGATTTAAAATACTTTACTAATTACTATACTTAAATCACCAATGACAAAAACAGAAATGAAAAGAAAATGACAAGGCTTTACAGTACAACCTTTCACACCTACAGATGAACATAATAAAATCAAAAAGTCAGATCGCCCATCTCTACTGCTGCTTCGACGTCACCCAAGCAAGTCACCATCCCTGCTGTTGAGCAGTCGTCGAAATACCCTCGTCGAAGCAGTCACAAGCAAACCGAAGCCCTCGTCACCGTCTCTGCTGCGCCTAAGGCCTCATCGTTATGCATAAAAAATTGAATCTAAGAATGCCTTGCATCCTTTATGTATTAATTTATGAGCTGAAAGCACAGAAATGATAGGAAGTGATGTAGATGATGTTCACCTTCGAAAATCAACTCTGGGAATCCCGGTCTATGGAACGTAACAAGCTTTGCTCGACAACCATGAACTGCATGATGACGAGATAACCAATCCATGCCAAGAATAGCATCTAGATCGACCAACGGCAATGGTATCAAATTAGCTTCTAGAACAGAGTTCTTAATCAAAATGGGACAACTTTTGAACACCAAGTCTCGATCCATTCGTTCCCCAAGCGGGATATGAACCACCATTACTGGTGATAATGGTGAAGCATGAAAAGGTAGATCGGTAGTAAGACCATCCGGAATATAAGAACGCTCAGACCCAGGATCAATAATAATGTAGATCGAGCGGTCTCCAATGAACATTCAGCCTAAAGAAGTAACGATAAATTGGTGCCAAAATGTAAGAGAGAAAATAATTGTTAAGAATAGTAGCATGCCTATAGGAATGATCTAATAACCTCAAGACCATAGCGAACTTGACATATTGGTGGGATATTTTAGTCAAGGCTAGAGACGTTTTTACCTGTCACAACTTTCGGATCTGTGCGAGCTTCGTCTTGTGTCATGTGAAACACCCGAGTTTGATTTCTTTCATGCGCAAGCGGTCGGGTGTTTGGGCCACCCTTGTTACCTTGCATGCCAGGTCGAATACCTCCAGATGTAGAATAGGGTGGGGGCTGAAACGTTTTGCCCCGAGGATGAGTGAAGTGTCGCCCGCTAGCTCCAACTAGTTGGGGACACGAAGATACGAAATGTCCCGGTTGTTGACACTGGAAGCATACCTTTGGAGCTTTACAGGGACCTTCGTGGTGTTTTTGACAATTTCGACACCTATTATCCCAATTAACGGATCCTGACGATGAGCTCAAACCCATCCTTGGCTGCTCACGAGGCTGAGAAGAACCAGATGTAGACATGGGGATATTATGCAAAGATCCCGAGCTTCTACCTATTTTTGGCACATTTCTCGATAGCGCTTCCCCTTCTCTTTTCTTTTGAGAACGTTCGGCGAGCTTATGCTTTGTTTGGATTAAGCCCTCGACTCGCAACGCATCCTCTACAAGTTCATCAAGACTTTCATACTTATCACCCGACTTCAAACGATCGCGAATGTTTATATTGAGGCCATCTTCAAATCGCTTGCACAAGTCTCGCGTCGTATAAGATTCTGGAGCGAATTCCCGCAAATCCAAGAATCTGCTCTCATAGTCGACGACCGACATGTTGCCTTGATAAAGATTGAAGAAGTCCTTCCTTTCCTGATCCATGCTATACTGAGAGAAATAACGCTCTTTGAATCTCTCCACGAAAATAGGCCATGAGATAGTCTCAGAAGACGATTCCTTAAGATTTTGCCACCATCTACGCGCTTCCTTTCCCAAGAGCTTCGTTGCAATCACCACGCGATGAGACTCGTCGATCATTAAGTATCAAATGTCTCTCTGTCTTCCTTTAGCCAAGCTCCGGCTTCAGTAGCGTCCCTTACGCCTTCGAAGGTTGGAGTTCCCATATCAACTACAGCCCTCACCAAATCTGGAATATAACGCACGCTCCTAGGATTAGAGCCCCCGACTGCGGTATGTGGAGTAGGAACCGGTATGGTAAATGGCGGTAAGTTTCGTACATTGCGAGGAGGAAGATCCTGAACTCCCGAATGCTGAAAGAACGACATATTGGGACCTTGAGGCACAGTGGAGGTCGAAGGACCCATCGTAGGTGGTGGAATACCATGGACACGAACATAATTATAATACATTTGATATTGTTCTGGCGTCATCATTTGATCAACTCGTACTTGAGCTGATGGTTGCTCGGTAGAAGTCGTAGGAACATGAGGGGTATATGTGCGAGGTCTACGAGGCACAGGAGAAGAAAGAGGACTTGAAGAACGTCGAGAAGCACGTCCCCTACCTCGACCTCGGAGACGAACGAGAGGTGCCATAAAAACTATCAATAGAAATGAGCAAGGTCAAGATCAACATTAAGGAAAAGATAAGAACAAAGAATATCAAGAAAACGGATACATTGGCAACACAGAAAAAGAAAGGCAAGGAATGTAGCAAAGGCTCTGATACCACCAAAACTGTCACGCCCCGACCCACGTCACTGGCGCAACAGCCGCCGCATTTATAAATATACGCAAGGCTAAGATATCAATTCTTTTATCGTAGAATAACAAGAAAACCCGAGAAAGAAGGCAAATAACATATATATATATATATATATATATCAAAGATGAGTTTATACAAAATATCAAAATATCACGACATATCGATCAACGAAGGAATACATGTACAAACAAAATTTCCTTCCAAAAATATTCCCGCCAATGAATCCAACACCTAAAGAAGATACTATACCCAAGGTGGAAGAGATTGCAGGGTAATGATATCAAAAAGGCAACCTCCGATCAAAAGATATCAACAACTTAGAAAGGAAGAATATATATATGGGGTGAGCGAACCATAAGCTCCGTGAGAAGATAATACGACTTACGAGTACATGTATTCTCAACGATGATACCACAACAAATTAAATGTATACTCACATGAGATGAATACGACAACGAACTACCATGGAAAATAATAAGACAATCAACGACATCCACGTAATCACATAAACGACGCGTGGGTGGCCATCTCCTCCCTCGAACTGAGCTCCCCGTTGGAGAGTCAGACAAGTCCGTCACCGTACTCTAGACCATGGACCGTAAACTAACCTATCGACTACTAGAACATGCATGTCCCACCCATACGGTGACGTTAGCCGGAATCTCCCCAACGATCACCCTTTAGCGACAATCAACATCAGTACATGGCACTGGAAGGGTGTATTCGTTGGGGCCTCACTCACCCGGGTGTGCCAAGCCACTGGCTACTTACTCGATTTGCCACTCTCCACTCACCCGAGCGTGGCCATTCGGGCTACTTAAAACCTGGTACCAAGTGTATGCAACATACAAGACCAACCAATATAACACATATCACCAATCCGATCATAGAAGAAGCCTCATATGTTCTCAATCCAAATCACCAAGCATATATGCCAAATCACAACAAATATCCACATCCTATAGCCGGCAAGGCTCACTAACACCAACGATAAAATATCATATAATTCTAGAAAACGACGTATAATAGAATGACCCATCGCGAGGTACACACGTCCCGCGAAGGGAAGGTGTCCCCATACTATCAACTCACTGCGTATGACTAACTCTTTTCGTCCTCCTCGGCTGCTCTCAAGTCCCGTCTCGATGTCCCTTCGCCTAAAATATGATATCACAAGCTCAAGAGATCAATATATCGATAATAAGCTAGGTTCTTAAAAACTATAGCATAAACACAAAATCCGGCATCAAAAGGAGCGTTGAAACTGCTAGAAGAACATTTATTTGAAGCTGTAATTCTGTTCGAAGAGCAGCAGAACCAGAAACGATGAACATTTCGAAATTTTGATAATTCACCAGAAAAATTCTGTTTTGCGGCAGAAACTTCAAAATTTCGTAATAATTCCCACAATTATCGAATCGAGGTGATTCCAACGGCTTTGAACAGCTAAGAGAGTCATCTTTCCAAATAACAAACCTTGAAAGATTTGGAGTACCGGTTCAAAATCACTAAAATAGACTGCGTGCGATAGGAATTTTCAGAGCAGAAAACTGAATTTGGTTGAATTGGTTGAAGAAGAAGGTTCCTTACCCTTATACAGCTCGAATTAAGCAGAATATATTCCTAGAAAATCAATTTCTCACATTTTCCCCACTTGTTGCTTGCTTGCGCGGTTGAAACTCACGTAGGATAGGCTAAGATTGAAAAGAGATGATAAGGATGAAGTAAGAGATAACTAATCAGTATATGGGTTTGGCTGCGATTTGGACTGGGCTGAAATTAAAAAAAAAAAAAAATAAAAATAGGGTCACGAGTTCAGATGTTATATTACCCGCCTAGGTTCACCCTATGGCGGGCCTGAGAAATGGTAGCCCGCGGCTGCGGACCCGTTTGACATTACTATTGAGGATACCATCTCCCCTTGCCTCCATTAGAAAGGTAGCGCACAATCTTTTTATGTTTTTTTCTTTTTTCTAGCTTCATTTAGTTTGGTTTCTTTTTCTTGTCCCATTGTGGGAGCTTTTGTCTTCCAGTTTTTTGGAGCTAGTCTTCATGGATGTCTTTCCCCTTTATGGGGTCTTTTTCCACTTGATGGGGCTTTGTCTCTTATTAGCAACGTTAGTATCTATTGTCAAATGTTGCGTTCACTTTTGACGGGATAATATAACGCATGGATTATGAGTCACATTGATTGTTCAAGTACTAGTTCACTTTACAAGATATAATCTCAGGATTGTTTGTACAATGACAATAACATTTTCTTCATCATTATATAGTTTTATAGTAAATTATTCTTATGAATATCGAAATATAAGATATGCATATCAATTTGATCACCATATAGCAAAGAATAAGTTGGTGTGGTCTATTTATTTTTATAATATAAATCACATGAAATAAAGATTATTTTTTAATGTTGTAGAATAAAGATATTATGGTCTTTTCCTAGCAATCGGGATTGGATTAATAATATTGGCCCAACCCATCGGACCAATTATGTCGGGCCTGCTTGATTATAAGAATGGGCCGATGTTTTATTCCGTGCTTTAATACGTGGATGTTAGTTATACTGAACGGTATTTGACACGCTCAAATACTAGCAAGTGTACTAGGTCGCGCAAGTAGTCTAAAACGGACGAAGTCCGAGTATCGATCCACGAAGACAGCTCGATTAATTCTAAGAAAATATTCGTAATTCAAATTTAGACTAACGGAATTTTTATAGTTTTGATGATTTGATAAAAGAGATAAAAGACACAAATAATAAAATAAACGCAAACAAAATAAATGAGGATAGAGCAATTAACGAGACGTGATTAAGACACATGCTCGGCACAAATTACTCCTACATCTTCATGCAATATCATCTATCTAATCAACATGAACAAGTCAATGTGGAATTTCCTAACATACGTGCTACTCGTTTGTCCCGCAATAGCAACCCTACGTAAATAGAGAACCAATCAACTATATGTCTATATGACTGTAGTTCCTACACGTGCATTTAATCTTCGTGAAATTCCCCGAGTTTAGGCGCTTTCGGCGCCTAAGATCTCAGAAACCACGCATACGAAACCGAATTCCATCTCGGGTCGGTTTTACGTAGTGGTGCTCGCTATTTTGATCTAACCTTTCTAATAACCTTTTCGGTCTCATGTACTAGGTCAATAATCGTGTGTGCGGTGGCCGATCACACACACGTCATTAAACTCAAATAGCGAACACATAACTCAAATCATACGATTAAACAAAATAATAATAGCATTAATACGTAGTCATAATTCGGCCTCATCAATCACAAAAGGAATTAGGCTAGCATATTAATATACGAAAACGACAATAAATCCTAAGAAAGCATTGTCAAAAACGAAATATTAAAAAGGTAAGAAATCGCCCTCGTTACGGTGCTCGACTTCTCTCGCTCTTCGCCGTTGATTATCTTCGCTCGCACCCGTCAATTCTTCGATGTTCTCGGCTCTTCTTTCTGCCGTCAAAAGCCTTTATATTATTCGCTGTGTAGCTCCCTTTATTCGCTGTATTTCCTCGGTTTTAAATAGAAGACAAACCCTCGTAGCCGACTTAGAATAATGGGCCTAACTTGGGTTGTTAATTGTTTCCATCTTTGAGTTTGAATGCAGCCGCAATTCACGTGGTCACGTATCTCCTCAAAAACTTCAATATTTGATTGAATCTCCTTTTGCAAGCAAGCACGTGAAATGAAAGTAATCATTACTTCAATCATTGGCTTCCACAATTGCTTGATTAATCACTGAGGTTGCTCTTAGATGGCGTTGACTTGCATGTATCTGATGTGTCTTTTCAAGAATGAGGTCTCGGGTCTTCCATATCCGAATTTTTCCTTTTCTGCGCCAATTTGCCCCGAAGTCTATGAAGTAGGAAATATTACATGAACATAATATATTTGAGGGTATTTAACCATAGAAAATGCACATTTACGAGTATAAAAACTACGTAAAATCCTAACTTATCAACAACCCCCAAACTAGCTTCGATCGTCCTCGATCATGAATGCGGGATAAAACTACATCAAGTTAGGATTATAAAACATCAGTCAATGAAATTCTCCCGTTTCACCTCAGAAAACGTAAAAGCATATAAAGTCAAAATAATCATCGACTAATGAATGATCTAGTCAAAACACGAGGCATGAGGCAATAGGTCGCAATCTTATCATAGCATGAAAGACATTTCTAGAATTATACCACGCATCAATCCACAACTCTCACAAGGATCGCTCGAGTCGCTCGGGGTGTTTTCAAAGGGATCTGTATAAAAATGCTCCATTTACCACATGAAAAGAATTTACTCTATGCTTGCAAATATATCATATCATAGTCACATAGTAGAAGTCATGCACGAATCAACGGGTCTTTCATCAAGGGTTGTAATGGGGCTCGGGTTTTAAAAGGTGCGTCATATGGGAAAGTGAGCTAAAAGTATCAAACGTGTCAATCATCGAATCGCTCTTCTCACCATTTATTTCGCTCTTCTAACGCCGTGCCTATTTTCACTCAACTCATCGTTTTTCCTTTTCTAGCTCTTCTCGCTCGCTTTTCTCTTTTTTAATTATTTTTTCATTTTTTTTTCTCACTCTCTTTTTTTTTTTTTTTTTTCTATTTTTTTCTTTTTTTTGGAACCAGCCCCTCCTATATTTTTTGTACGTCTTATCGAAGGAAAGGTTTCTAGTCCGCTGCAATATTACGACGAGAGATCTATATCATAAGACGAGTTCATAACTAACATGCATCGACGATTAGCTCCTTCTCAACCAACAAGCCACGATTCACGATATCGGTAAATTAACACGTTGATGAGGGGTCGTATAGGCTAAATTTGAGGCAATTAGGCTAAATATCTGGGCTCCAAATAAACAAATAAGTCAAATAAGGCTCAAAGGGGCTCACTAAGTGGTAAATGCATAAGGTAGGAAAATATTTAGGCCAATGACTCATTCCTAGAGCCCTTCTCATTTTCGCACACAAAAATCCACATAGTAACCATTGACATGCATAACAGAGCAAGTTCGAAAATATTCAGTCCATGCGTGTCACACAAGAATAAACACCGAGCATAATGAGTTGCTCTGAATTAATCTCTGATGGCTCAAAAACTCACATATATAGCTGGGTTTGTGCTTCATGATACGCAATACTCTCCTAAAGCAGTCAATATAGCCAAATAATCATGCTAATATCACGACAATATGTAAGACTATCTCACTCAATTCATCGAATCATATCACGGCACGGTAAAATTTTACAAATGTTCATCATTGATAGGAGATTTCACAGATGACATTCAAATCGCAACCTTCATCAGTTATACCCACTAAGATGATCGAAATGGATCCCTAAACATGTAAGCATATTAATATAGCATGTGTCACATCCCACCCCCAAACTAAATAGCATATTGTCCTCAATGTGTAAAAGAAAAGAAAAGAGAGAGTAAAAAGTGACACTGCCCTGAATTTAGCGTTGATCGATGTAGAAGACTTGGCTGCTCCACAGTAAACGAGCAACCATCGCGAACGGACAACCCCCAAACTGGTTATGAGCCTGCGAGAAAATGTGACTAGGCGGCACCGTGAGAGCGAATTTTTATTAGAAAAAAATGAAATAGGTAATAGGACTAATATAAAATAATATATATGCATCGATAGGCTTTGGGTTGCCTCCCAAGAAGCTCTGTTTTTATAGTCGTGAGCTCGACTCACAAATCGCTTATTCCAATGGATGATCGAGGTTGATCGAGTCTTCTTTCCAAACATCTCGATCATTGTACACCTTGGGCACCCCTCTTCCCAGTGATACTGTCTGCATCGAGTAGGGTCGATGGTCGAGGTTGCCTCCCAAGAAGCGCTGTTTTAATAGTCGTGAGCTCGACTCACAAACCGCTTATTCCAATGGATGATCGAGGTTGATCGAGTCTTCTTTCCAAACATCTCGATCATTGTACACCTTGGGCACCCCTCTTCCCAGTGATACTGTCTGCATCGAGTGGGTCGATGGTTCTCCTTTTTTCGCCATATGTAGATGCTACCCTCTGTGTAGTCTTTCGGACGGGGCTTCTTCTTTTTCTTTGGTGGGACCACCTTCTTGTTAGATTTGGAGCCACTGCTCTTTTTAGTCCACGGCGTCCATCTGTTAAAATTCAACACAGAACAAACTAGGTTATAGTTAGATTTAGTCGCGTTCCCGTTCGGCGCATCTATTCGAGCATCAGCCTTAGTGTTCTGGCGGTCCTTCAGCTTGCTGGTATTCTCTCCAGACAAGTTGTACCTGAAAGACTCAGAACATTTAAAAGCACAAGGGTCAAAGATATCGATAAAGGAATAAGAATCATCAGTAGGGCGTTTCATAGATTTATAAACATCGAATTCAACTTTCTCGTCCCCTACTTGCAAAATAAGTTTACCATTACCGACATCAATGATAGCTCTTGCCGTGTTTAGGAACGGGCGTCCGAGTATCAATGGGAGGTCGTCGTCTTCTTCCATATCCAACACAATAAAATCAGTCGGGAAGTAGTGCTCTCCTACTTTCACTAATACATCTTCCATTTTTTCTCGTGGATACGTGATAGATCTATCGGCGAGCTGAAGGATAGTCGATGTGGGTTTTGGCTCGCCAAGTCCCAATTTCCTAAATAATGAAAATGGCATCAAGTTAATACTCGCACCAAGATCGCATAACACATTATTAAGTGAAAGAGATCCAATAGAGCAAGGAATAGAGAAACTCCCTCGATCCTTAAGCTTCGGTGGAAGCTTCTTCTGTAATACGGCTGAACATTCTTCGGTGAGAGCGATCGTTCCGTCTTCTTCTAACTTGTTTCTCTTGAATAGTAGCTCCTTCAGGCATTTGGCGTACTTTGGCATCTGCAACAAAGCCTCAATAAAAGGGATATTAACTTCAAGTTTTTTAAAATATTAATGAAACGATCAAAATCTTCATGATTCTTCTCTTTTCGTAAAGCCGCAGGATATGGAGGTCGGATTTTTATTGGTGGGAGTGGGTTGACCTTCTTTTCCTCCAAGAGTGAATCTGGCTCGTCCTTGACTTTTTCGGCCCGCTTGTCCTTTTCGTAAACCCTAGTGTTTGTGGCCGTTACTTCACTCTGATCGGATGTCTCTGTCTCTTTTGCTTCCTCCACCTCCTTGGTCTCTTGGAGAGATTCGAGCTTCTTTCCACTTCTTAGTTCAATGGCATTCACGTACTCTCGAGGGTTCTTTTCGGTGTCGCTCGGAAGTGTGTCAGGCTTGCGCTCGGACATTGAATTTGTTAAATGTCCAATTGTAGTCACCAGACTTTGCATTGTATCCTCTATCTTGTTAAGCCGTTCGTCTGTCTTACGATTTTGACCGCCTTGATAGTCCGTTAATTTCTCAAATGCTATCTCCCAATCGGCCTTTTGTTTTGGTGGTGGCGCGCTATGCTGACTTTGAATTTCTGGAGGCTTCATGTAATGCGAGTTGCCATAAGATAAATTAGGATGACCTCTCCAGTTCGGATCGTATGTGTTCGAGTAAAAGTTCTTTTGCCTCGACTGGATTTGTTTCACTTCCTCGGGGTTCTTGGCTTGCATCATGTCTAGTCTCTGGTGTATAGCTTCAAATTGCGCCTCTAGTGAGCTACTAATCTCATGTACCCCAGCCGTCCGACGGTCTAAATCTTGCTCAGTATATCTTGCAGGGTAGGCTGCTATCCTCTCGATGGCTGCAAGTGCATCCGCATCGTCAAGCTCCATAAAGTTCGTGTTGCATCCTCCGTCGACGACGCGCTTGTTCTGCGTGCTAAGTCCCAAGAAGAACGACTGCATTTGAACGCTCAAGGGTATGCTGTGGTTCGGGCATTGTCTGAGAAGGCTCTTGCATCGACTCCATGCATCGTTGAACGTCTCGCCTCCTTCTTGTTTGAAGTTCACAAGCTCGCTCCTTATCTCGCTAGTCCTAGAGAGTGGGTAGTACCTACCCAAGAAATACTCCATCATCTGTTCCCAACTAGTGATGGATGCGTGTGGCAGTGACGAAAACCACTCTGACGCTTTTCCTACAAGAGAGAATGGAAAAAATGTAAGCCTTATAACAGTAGTAGATACCCCAGGATACTTAATAGTTCTGCAAATCTGTTGAAATTTGGTAATGTGGGCATTAGCGTCCTCATTAGTTAGCCCATGGAATTGGACTGTCCTGTCACCATATGCAAAGTCACGGGCTTGATTTCGAATTGATTGTTAGGTCCTTCGGGGATCACTATCGGGTCATTATCGTAGAAGAGGCCTGGAAGCGCTCGACTTAGTAGAGTGGGTCGTGGAGGAATCTCCTGGCGTTCTTGATTCTCCATTATTCCTGCGAAAGAAAATAAAAATTAAAATATAAATAAGTGAAAATGATAATAATAAAGAAAGAAAATAATAAAATAAAAATAAAAATAAATCCAAACTAAAACTGGAATAAAATCCTAAAACTAATAATACTGCTATCCCCGGCAACGGCGCCAAAAACTTGACACGCTCAAATACCAGCAAGTGTACTAGGTCGTGCAAGTAGTATAAAACGAAGTCCGAGTATCGATCCACGAAGACAGCTCGATTAATTCTAAGAAAATATTCCTAATTCAAATTTAGACTAACGGAATTTTTATAGTTTTGATGATTTGATAAAAGAGATAAAAGACACAAATAATAAAATAAACGCAAATAAAATAAATGAGGATAGAGCAATTAACGAGACGTGATTAAGACACATGCTCGGCACAAATTACTCCTACGTCTTCATGCAATATCATCTATCTAATCAACATGAATCAAGTCAAGGTGGAATTTCCTAACATACGTGCTACTCGTTTGTCCCGCAATAGCAACCCTACGTAAATAGAGAACCAATCAACTATATGTTTATATGACTGTAGTTCCTACACGTGCATTTAATCTTCGTGAAATTCCCCGAGTTTAGGCGCTTTCGGCGCCTAAGATCTCAGAAACCACACATACGAAACCGAATTCCATCTCTGGTCGGTTTTACGTAGTGGTGCTCGCCATTTTGATCTAACCTTTCTAATCACCTTTTCGGTCTCATGTACTAGGTCAATAATCGTGTGTGCAGTGGCCGATCACACACACGTCATTAAACTCAAATAGCGAACACATAACTCAAATCATACGATTAAACAAAATAATAATAGCATTAATACATAGTCATAATTCGGCCTCACACGGCCTCAATCACAAAAGGAATTAGGCTAGCATATTAATATACGAAAACGACAATAAATCCAAAGAAAGCATTGTCAAAAACGAAATATTAAAAATGTAAGAAATCGCCCTCGTTACGGTGCTCGACTTCTCTCGCTCTTCGCCGTTGATTATCTTCGCTCGCACCCGTCAATTCTTCAATGTTCTCGGCACTTCTTTCTGCCGTCAAAAGCCTTTATATTATTCGCTGTTAAGCTCCCTTGATTCGCTGTATTTCCTCGGTTTTAAATAGAAGACAAACCCTCGTAGCCGACTTAGAATAATGGGCCTAACTTGGGTTGTTAATTGTTTCCATCTATGAATTTGAATGCAGCCGCAATTCACGTGGTCACGTATCTCCTCAAAAACCTTAATATTTGATTGAATCTCCTTTTGCAAGCAAGCACGTGAATGAAAGTAATCATTACTTCAATCATTGGCTTCCACAATTGCTTGATTAATCACTGAGGTTGCTCTTAGATGGCGTTGACTTGCATGTATCTGATGTGTCTTTTCAAGAATGAGGTCTCGGGTCTTCCATATCCGAATTTTTCCTTTTCTGCGCCAATTTGCCCCGAAGTCTATGAAGTAGGAAATATTACATGAACATAATATATTTGAGGGTATTTAACCATAGAAAATGCACATCTACGAGTATAAAAACTACGTAAATCCTAACTTATCACTATTATATTAGATATCCTAGTCTTTATCCTACTTTATCCATCGAAGCAAACACTGCCGTAGAGTTTTCCATTGTCAAGGGTTATGTGAAGCTTTTTTATTTGGAGATTTAGGCTTTTCGGTTGGAGAATGTTTCAGATTTAAACCAAAGAGGTTCATCAATTGAAGAAATAAGTTTTATCGAAATAGCGATTGCATCATACTGGTTTTGTCGTTGTCACCAAGAGGAACTCTGTTTGGCTGCTTATGCAGTGTAATTATATTTTATGAACGAGGCAAGCTTTCGTTGGAAAAAAATAGATGAATTAGCAAATGCTTGAGACGGACTGAAACGACAATAAGACATGACAAAGTTAGGAAATGGTGATCTCTTAACTAATTGTAGTCGTTAAAAATAACACATTTTTTTCGGAAAAAGAAAAAGAAAAGAAAGAGTAAAATCTCTATCACCTTGTCTTCGGTTTCAGCGTAATGTCGCGCGCCGCGCGCTTTCGATTAAGTTTAGATCAAAACGCGACAATGCATAAAAAAAAAATAGCGTCAGACAGAATTATTGAGACCACAGGCAGAGAAGCTGATTGACGGCGAGTGGACAGCTCTTTTCTTTTATTGTGACGTTTCGTTTTTAAGTCCTTTTATGATTCACATTTTTTATTTTAGATTTTTATTCTTTTTTTCTAACTTTAAAATTACTTCCATCATAAAAGCCAATTATTTAATGTAAGCTTGGTGATAAAAATAAATAAATTTAACTAATTTACTCTTTGATTAACAACGATCAAAATGACATGTATATCTTATATTTTTTGTGTATCCATAAGAATCATTTTCTAAATACTATACTTTTTAAGTTTAGATTTTCAAAAATTTTATTAGTTATCTTTTTGGTATTTTAATGCTGCTCAACTCGTTGTGGGTGAAATTAGATTTTTAAAAAATCTTTTAAATTTTATGTACTTTGAATTGTTTAATATATTTTTATGTATGTTGTTATTGTTTGGATAAAAAGCTTACTAATAATGAGTATATGATTAATAATTAGTTATTATGTTTTTTAACGTAATAAATGGCATGTTCGAAATACTTACGCAATACGCTACGCTATTTACGTTACGCGCTATCTGAACTGAAACGCGACGCGTCGCGCTACGCGCGTTTTAAAACACTGGTTTCCGCCAACAATAACATATATAAATTTATGATTTAAAAGCATAACTGCCGCTACTTACTATTAGGGCTGGGAAAATATACCGAAATACCGATATATAGTCCTTATCATATCGAAAAGTACCGAAAATATCGAAAATTTTGGTATACCGAAGTTTTTGGTAAGGTATGATACCGTACCGAAAATTTTCGGTACGGTAATGGTATGAATATTTTAAAAATAGGTATACCGATTATACTGTAATACTGAAATACTAAAATTTTTAATATTATATATATACACACACCTATATATATTATATTATTTCAAATATAAAACGGATAAAAATATTTGGAAGGATCTTCATAAATTTATTTAGCCAATAAATTATTAACTCTACCCAACTTTCTAAGATTATAAGGCCCACCACATACAATGGAATTACTTTTTGTTAATCTGCACTAAATTTTTTAAGTAGCCCTTTTGTTTTAATTAATCTGTATATAAAGTTGTATTTTGTGATTATGTAAAATTTTTTGTCTTACTAAGAGACTTACTAAAATATATAAATTATTTAAGGTTATTTTATAATTTAAAAAATCTTTTTATTTTGGAAAATTTGGTATTTAATAATCCATTTTATTGGGGCCTAAGGAGTTTGAATTGACTAAAAATTCGAAAACAATAAATTAACGTGTTACGAGATACGTATGGTAAAAAACTCTTCGTGTGAATGGCATAGAAGGTATGATACCGATACCATACCGAAATTTCGATATGATACCGTATCGAAATTTAAGGTATACCGATCGAAATTTCGATACATCACAGTTTTGGTACGGTATACGATACCGAAGCACCCCTACTTGCGATATTGGTGAAATGTTATTTGATTTTTTTTAACAACAGTGCAATAAAATTGCCAGCCGACGTGGGACCCACACTGTCCCATCTTCGTTTACATTGCATTGCATATCCCACCTGCATTTGGGCATCTATGTAAGTATTCCTACTTGGTCAAAGCCACGAAAGGACACGAAATTGCAAATACATTAAAATATCAATTAGCATAAAATTTTCCTACTAGTTTTTCGCCATCGTCAACGATAAAGAAAATCCCAATCAAGGAGACTTTGTCTCTGTCCCTTTGAGATTCTCGTTCTCAATCTCATCATTGGTTCATCACCTTTTCCTCTCTTCTTTCCCCCATTGATTAGATTCCTGCGAACCCCATTGGTTTGTTCTTACCTTTACAAACAAAAAAAACCTCGGACCTAATCGGATTGTGGAAGCGATTTTAGATTCCCTGGGAAGAAAAAGGTGCGAGCCCTTTGAATCATTACTTTTCAGCTGATTTTCTTCAATCCTAATTTGATTTATTTTCGTAACATCTTGGGCCATAGATAACTTATGTTCAGATTAGTATCCATGACTTTGGACTCGCTGGGGTAGCTCATTTTTTCTTTGTGACTGATTATTTTCTAACCTTTCCCATAAAAGTCAAAGTTCATAATGGTTATTTGATGTTGAAAGATTTGATTTTTTTCCTCTTTGAATCGTAAACAAAATGTTCAGGACATACAAACTGCGAAGGAATTGTATGTAGAGTGGAAACTTTTTGGTAAATCAAAAGGCTGCTATTCAAAATTTGATATGGCTACGCCAATGAGGAGACATAATGGCACAGTGTAAGTGTTTACTGTAAGGTTGGGACTATTCGACCACGTATTCCAAGCACAATAACGTTCGGACATGTAGACGTACATGTATTGTGGTATTAGTCGTATGCCAAATATTGTAATTAAGTTAAAAGGACCCATTCGGTGATCAATTAATTTAAGGGGGTCTGTCGCAATTAAATAAGATGTGTGGGGTTAATTAATATTTGTGTAGAATTCCTGGGGGCTGGAACGTAAGTATCTGATGGGCTTACTAACGGGCCAGCCCATTATGACATCTATAAATATGGGTGTGGAAAGTGCTGTACAATGAAACATACAGCCGTCGCTCTCGTAAAACCCTAGCGACTGCTTTAAGGTTATTTGGGGTACCCATCTTCCCCAAGATAAAGGTTTCACGTACGCGTACTTGGAAGATCCGCATACTCATTCTCATTAAGAACGCTATGGAATTATCAGGTACGTTTTCTATTTCCGCTGTACTTAGTTTAACGCCTTAATTAATCCAGTCAAGGTTGAACTTTTTCGGATCCATACGGCTACGGATCCCAACAAGTGGTATCAGAGCCACCTTGTTTTGGATTAATTAGGGGTCTATGATGCAAACGACAGCGATGTGGGCTTAGTCGGACAGAATTGCTCGTCTGCTATCCGATCTGCTGCAGCGCCGTTGGGCGTCGCATTCGGTAGTTGCAGATCGGGGTCGTCAAGCGCTAATTGTTGCTAGCCGTCGTTGGGCTCTGCCGGTGGCTGCGCGACTGCGTTTACAGGCGCCGTTTAGAGCCGTGTCCCGCGCGGTTCAGCGCCGTTGGGCGCTGCGTAAGCCTGCCTGTGCACGGCCGTACGGCGTTGGGCGTCGCCTGGCTGCGCTGGCTGCCGTCCGGCTTGTGGCTGTACGTCTCCACAGTAGCGATTAGGTGGTTGCCATACAAAGGGGACCGTTGGGCTCTGTGATGTGTGGCGGCCTGTATGGCTGATCAGCGCTACATGGTTGCCTAAAGCTGCTGTGCGGCTGTTCTGTTCTATAAAGCAAGGAGCACTTTAGGGTTTCTTTAGGTGGGCCAATTTAAGCCCATTATTGATAGTTTATGTTGCTAGAATTTTTATGCATGCTCCTAGGCGTATTGCTGGAATATTAAAATCATTAGGGCTTTGTATGGTGTAGTTGCCGCATAAGTAATTAAGTTTCTGGCTAGGAATTCGTGCGTCACTTTTTCATTTGCTTGGCATGTTTCACTAGGCTAGGGCTAAGTTAGGTTTATTTATGAGCCAGACTTGGGGTCGTTAAATATATATATATATATATATATATATATATATATATTTGGACCTTTTATGTTTTTCTTTTGGGCTGACTGGGTTTTAGTGAATGGGCCACAATAATTTTAGGCCCACTTCAGATTTTTTGGACTAATTTAATTAAATTAGGTCCAATAAATGTGTTATTAGTTGGCTATTTTCCGTGACTATTCGGGGTGCTTTTAAAGTCAGAAGTCTTCGGAAAAATTGCGACTTTTAACAGACAATGATTATTAAATTTAATAACGGCATAAAGATGCTTGTTTTAGCATATCGATTATTAGAGATATTTTATTGAAGCAGTATAGTCACCTTCGTGACCTCTGCTGTGGAGATTTTATAAATCTGATTGTCGGGTCGGTGGCGTAACATGACGCATGTGGATATTTCGACCGGCCCTTCGGAAGGCGATTATCTGGCAGTGGCTTGTGTATGTCTGTGATGGTAAGCTGAAGTACCTGAAGGTTTTTCCATTGCGAGTAGTTGATCGGCCCTTCGGAAGGCGACTACTTGGCTGGAATTGGGTATGAACGCTTGATCGTTGCACCAGTTTGATCACTCGTGGATTGACTACCTAACCTTCGTTAGGCTCTTTTGCACAACGATTAAGCTGAAGATGGGTTGTTATTATTTAATTTTTTAATCATTATTAAAGCTAAAAATTGTGAGTTAATTCAATCATCGTTCTCTTTTCAGCTGAGATGGTCGGTGTTGCGACTACGAACTCTGCCGTGAACATAATATCAACAGCTAATGGTACAATATTTGATGCTTGGAAAAATAAAGTACCTAAGGAGACTGCGGTTAAACAGAAGAAGCCTAAGGGCTCTGATAAAGAGCATAAAGAAAAATTAATTCAATGCTTCTTCTGCAAGAAAACTTCTCATATAAAGAAGAATTGTGCCAAATATCATGCTTGGCGCCTAAAGAAAAACTTGATTTTTGTAAGCGCTGAAATCAATATGATTTCCGTACAGAGACATACTTGGTGGGTTGATTCTGGTGCTACAACTCATATAAGTATGTCTATGAAGGACTGCCTAAACTGCCGAAAGCCCAATGATGCCGAAAGATTCATCTATATGGGGGCTGGAGAAGCAGTTGAAGTTCAAGGCGTCGGGACATTTAGATTACTGTTGAGTTCTGGGTTCTTTTTGGATCTGAATAACACTTTCGTCGTTCCGTCATTTAGACGGAATTTGATTTCGGTTTCTGTTTTAGACAAAGAAGGTTATATTTGTTCGTTTGGTAACAGGAAGTGTGTTATTCATTTTAAATCTTCGGCTATTGGAACCAGTAACTTATCTGAACATGATAATTTGTATCTACTTGATACAGTAAACTACGGAGAGTCCCATAATGTGGAAACTAGATGAATTAAGCGCAAGTTACCATCCGAGAATTCATTTGGTTTATGGCATAAGCGTTTGGGTCATATATCCGAAATGAGAATTGACAAGCTTGTGTCTGATGGAATTCTGGAAACACTTGATAAATTCGGAGATCATTTATGCATCGAGTGTATAAAGGGTAAAACAACAAATAAAAGAAAATTAATTGCTGAGAGAGCTAAGGAAGTCTTAGAACTGATTCATATGGATGTGTGTGGTCCATTCCCTACGGCTTCTTGGAATGGACAACGCTACTTTATCACGTTCATTGACGATTACTCTCGTTATGGGTATTTGTACCTAATTCATGAGAAGTCTGAAGCACTTGACGTTTTAAGGCGTTTAAAGCCGAAGTCGAAATCAACACTGCAAAACGATTAAGGCCGTCAGATCCGATCGTGGTGGAGAATACTACAGGAGGTATGACGGATCAGGTGAACAACGTCCAGGACCGTTTGCTAAGTTTCTAGAGGAGTGTGGGATCGTCCCTCAGTACACCATGCCAGGAAGTCCAAATATGAACGGTGTTGCTGAGAGACGAAACAGAACCCTTCAGGATATGGTGAGAAGTATGCTTGCTCGTACGACTTTACCTCTCTCTCTCTGGGGCGACGCATTAAGAACTGCAGCCTACATTCTTAACAGAGTCCCTACTAAAGCTACGAACAGTACCCCTTACGAGTTATGGACGGGTAAAAGTGACCCGTCCTTAGGCATTTACGAGTTTGGGGATGTCCTACTGAGGCACGGCCTTACAGGCCGGGCGAGAAGAAATTGGACTCAAGGACTGTTAGTAGCTACTTCGTAGGTTATCCAGAAAAATCACGAGGCTATAAATTTTATGATCCCACTTTAAGGACATTTTTCGAGACAGGAAATGCCAGGTTCTTTGAGGATCTTGAGTTTGGGGAGGATAAGGATAATCGAAACGATTTTCTATTCGAAGAAGAGGGTTCAGAAATTCCTCTTCATACAGCTCAGGTCGGTCAGGACGAAATTTTTGTCCCTATGGTTATCCGACCTCGAGATATAGACGAAGATGAAATTGTTCCTCCAATGGATCAGCATACTTCACCTGTAGTTGTTCATCACGATCAGCCTTATGAAGGTGAAGGTGAAGCTGAAGCTGATCATCAAGTACAAACTCATGAACCTCAGATCGAACCAGCGCCTCTACGGAGGTCAACGCGAGAAAGGAGAAATGCAATTCCGGATGATTAAATTGTATTTCTTCACGAGCATGAGGATACCATTGATTTAGTGGGAGATGATCCCTTTACTTACCAAGAGGCAATGGAAAGCTCTAAGGCTCGCGAATGGACCAATGCCATAGATGAGGAAATCCAATCCATGAAGGACAACGACGTTTGGGATCTCGTCTCGTTACCTGAAGGCGTGAAACCGATTGGTTGCAAATGGGTATTTAAAACCAAACGGAATTCACTGGGTAACATTGAGAGATATAAAGCTCGTCTTGTCGCGAAAGGATTTACTCAGAGGGAAGGCATAGATTATAAAGAGACTTTCTCTCCAGTTTCATCGAAAGACTCTTTTAGAATTATCATGGCGCTTGTGGCACATTTTGACCTTGAGTTGCATCAAATGGACGTAAAGACAGCTTTCCTCAATGGAGATCTCGAGGAAACTATATATATGTTGCAGCCAGAGGGCTTAGCTTCGGACAAATCTAGCCCACTGGTCTGTAAACTAAAGAAATCCATTTACGGACTCAAGCAGGCTTCTCGTCAGTGGTACCACAAGTTTCACCAGACTATCACCTCTTTCGGTTTTGAGGCTAACTCTGTTGAGGACTGTGTGTATCACAAATTCAGTGGGAGCAGGTTTATCTTTTTGGTCTTATACGTAGACGACATTTTACTAGCTAGCAGCGATGTTAATTTACTTCGGGACACCAAGAGATTTCTTTCGGGTCATTTTGACATGAAAGATCTTGGGGAAGCTTCTTTTGTATTAGGGATCCAGATTCACCGTGATCGCTCACGGGGAACTCTTGGGTTATCACAAAAGAGCTACATCGAAAAGGTACTGCAAAGGTTTAGCATGGAAAATTGTCGTCCACATGACACTCCAGTCTCAAAAGGTGATAAGTTCAGCCTCAAACAGTGTCCGGATAATATTTTGGAATCCAAGCACATGATGGATATACCATATGCGTCGGCAGTATGAAGTTTAATGTACGCACAGGTTTGCACCAGACCTGATTTGGCGTTCATCGTAGGAATGCTTGGTCGATACCAAAGCAATCCGGGTAGAGAACATTGGGTAGCAGCCAAAAGGGTCTTTCGATATCTTCAAAAGACGAAGGATTATATGCTCACATACAGAAAGTCAGAGTATTTGGAGATCATTGGGTATTGTGACTCTGATTTTGCGGGATGCCTGGACAGCCGCAAATCGACATCTGGTTACGTTTTTATGCTGGCTGGGGGAGCGATTTCTTGGAAAAGTGTCAAACAGACACTTATCGCTTCATCTACGATGGAGGCAGAATTTGTAGCTTGCTACGAGGCTTCCAACCAGGCAGTTTGGCTGCGCAATTTAGTGACAGGACTTAAAGTTGTCAATTCTGTTGAACGACCAATAAAGCTATTTTGTGACAACAATTCGGCGGTCCTGTATTCCAATAACAACAGGAGCTCTTCTAGGTCTAAGCACATAGACATTAAGTTCCTGGTTGTGAAAGAACGAGTTCAGAGTGGATATATAATCATTGAGCATGTAGGACAGATTTTATGATTGCAGATCCACTTACTAAAGCGTTAGCGCCCACTATATTTCATGGGCATGTTGCTCGTATGGGTGTGACGAATTTAGTTATGTCTTATCGTGGATTCTGTAAATTCTGTGTTTAATGATTATTTAATAAAGTTTCTTTAATACATGTTTATGTCATGACATTTGGGTTTTTAGATATCCATTAGTTTATCTCTGAATTCTGATCTCACTAAAGTAGGACCAGTTGGAAATATGCATGCATGATCAACTGAGCATGTAATTTCCATGCTACACGTCCACACTTGATCTATGTCATTCGATGGAATTGGTGTTCGTGATTATTGTGGGTTGAGTTACGATATATGTATAACGACTACCCCTTTAGTTCTTGCATCGACAATATTGATGGATGAGATTGATTTCATATGCGACACTTTGGTTATAGCTATATTCGGTACGATATTTAGTATACGACGAAGGGTGCTTATTTGATAAATACAACGTCTTATAGTCCAGTGGGAGATTGTAAGGTTGGGACTATTCAACTACGTATTCCAAGCACAATAACGTTCGGACATGTAGACGTACATGTATTGTGGTATTAGTCGTATGCCAAATATTGTAATTAAGTTAAAAGGACCCATTCGGTGATCAATTAATTTAAGGGGGTCTGTCACAATTAAATAAGATGTGTGGGGTTAATTAATATTTGTGTGGGGTTAATTAATATTTGTGTAGAATTCCTGGGGGCTGGAACGTAAGTATCTGATGGGCTTACTAACGGGCCAGCCCATTATGACATCTATAAATATGGGTGTGGTCCCTAAGTGCTGTACAACGAAACATACAGCCGTCGCTCTCGTAAAACCCTAGCGACTGCTTTAAGGTTATTTGGGGTACCCATCTTCCCCAAGATAAAGGTTTCACGTACGCGTACTTGGAAGATCCGCATACCCATTCTCATTAAGAACGCTATGGAATTATCAGGTACGTTTTCTATTTCCGCTGTACTTAGTTTAACGCCTTAATTAATCCAGTCAAGGTTGAAGTTTTTCGGATCCATACGGCTACGGATCCCAGCATTTACAGCTCATTCAACAGCCGATTGATTAATCCATTATCGCACGAATGTTGATCCCTTTCTTGCATTTTATTTCTGTAGTTTCACTGTAAGGAGAACGAACGAAACGATGAGGCTATTCATTACAACATTCGTGGGAGTTATTTTCGGCTTCTTTTTAGGCGTATCGTTTCCTATGCTTGCAGTGACTAAGGCAAGCGGTTTATGGTTTTGAACTAATTAGAAGACTAATCGAGCATATTTCATATTCTGTCACGGTTTTGATGTTTCTTTTCAGGCCAATATACCATCGAATATATTTCCTTCGATCGATCTTACACGTCTCGAGGACAAGTACTCGGGCCTCTCGACACAAGCTCTTTTGAACATATGGACTTCGCTTAAAGTTCGTAAGGGCATATATCACAAGACGAATGGTACCAAGGTATGAACATAAAGTTAAAAAAAAAAAATGAATTCTAAGTTGTTCTTCACCTCTTCGTGTTAAAATTAACTCGAAGTTGTTCTTTTTTTGCAGATTTGGGTCCCAACGAATCCCGCGGGTGCTGAGAGGCTGCCACCTGGCATTATTGCAGCGGAGTCTGATTATTATCTCCGAAGATTGTGGGGTGTTCCTAACGAGGTGTTTTTGCGTAGCTTTGCTAAAATTTGGACCAAAAATAATCCTTGTCGAATGTGTTTCTATTACATGATGTACATTTGCTATTGCAGGACTTGATCGTTAAGCCTAGATATCTTGCTACATTCACAGTTGGATATGAACAGAAAAAGAACATCGATGCTGCTGTGAAGAAGGTAATAAAATTGGAAAAAAAAAACTTATTCGATTTACAAGCCTTCGACTAAGTTCTGAGCAGTTGACAGAGAACTTCACAATCATGCTATTTCACTACGATGGTCGAACAAGCGAATGGGATGAGTTCGAGTGGTCGAAAAGGGCTATCCACGTCAGCGTTCGAAAACAGACGAAATGGTTCGTTCCTATGCTCGTAATTTTCAAAGAAATTATTACGTAAAGTTAAAATCGACGCAATTGTTTTTTCTTTTTCTCTAGGTGGTATGCGAAGCGTTTCTTGCATCCTGACATTGTCGCACCGTACGACTACATTTTCATCTGGGACGAAGATTTAGGAGTGGCCAACTTCGACTTTGAAGAGTGAGTTCTTTCGATCTATAAAAAACAAGCTTATTTATTACATCTTTCGAAGCTTTTATACTTTTTTTTTCTGACATGTTTTTAGATACCTCAAACTGGTGAAGAAGCACGGCTTGGATATCTCTCAGCCCGGCTTATCACCAGATAGCGGAATGACATGGCAAATGACAAGAATGAGAAACGACACCGAAGTTCACAAGTACTTATGGTTTCACTAAAGATCTTTTTTTTTTTTTCGTAATAAATGAAAATGCCCACAAGTTTAGATTTTGATTTTCTGCAATAGGGACACCGAAGAAAGGCCGGGCTGGTGCCAAGATCCTCACTTGCCACCTTGTGCAGCGTATATACATACACACACATATATATATATATATATATATCCTTACACATTGTCTGAAATCTTGTCAATGACCATAAATGTGTATACATTCAGATTCGTAGAGATCATGGCGCCAGTTTTCTCTCGAAAGGCATGGCGATGTGTGTGGCACATGATTCAGGTAAATGAAATCAAGATTATTTATGCGTAAACTAATATTAAAATCGTTAGGACCTAAATTATTACAATGTTTGTTGCTGTCACAGAACGATCTTGTTCATGGATGGGGTGTAGATTTTGCCCTCAGAAAATGCGTCGAGGTATATCAAGATCACTGCTTAACTTAAAAAATCGACATGTCCAGGCCACGTTTGGTTGCGCTGATCTCTGCCTTGTTTTCAAAAACAGCCAGCCCATGAAAAGATAGGAGTGGTCGATGCTCAATGGATAGTTCACCAAACGGTTCCTTCCCTCGGGAATCAGGGCAAGGCAGAGAAGGGAAAAGCGCCCTGGGAAGGGGTACGTAATGAGCGAAGCAGTCTATGGTAAACTAACTATGAATCACATTGATATTTGTTTCTTTTTTACGTTGTTTTGTCTTAGGTAAGAGATAGGTGTAGGAACGAGTGGACGATGTTTCAAGAACGTATGTCGGCCGCGGAGAAAGTGTACTACGAAGCTATGGGCATTGTTCCGCCCAATTCGACTTTTTACGATTGATTTTGTAGTCTGAGGTTCGAAAAATAGCACAAGAATCGTACGCTAATTCTTCGTTTGTTTGTGCATATGTTAGTTTACTTGTGATCATCACATTTGAATTTTGGTTCAAGTTTTCCTGCGATTGTATTCCTTTGCGGAATTTTTTGAAGGTTGTGTTTTCTTTTTTTTTTATGATGATCCAAAATTAGAGCTGTCAAAACGGCCCTGAAAGACGGGCCGGCCGGTAGCCCACCAAAGCGCGCATTTGGCGGAACGGGAGCAGGTAAGCCCGCCCCAGCCCCGCCCTACGGGCGGCAGCGGGCCTGCCTTCCCAAAATAAAATAAGAAATAGAAAAAAAAAAAGAAAAACAACAAAATAAAATATTTAAACTCGAATTACTTTTTAACCAAATTAATGGATTTTTTAACAATTTAGTGCTACTTTTTTCCCTTGTTAATAAAATATAAGGTTGCTACAGTTAAATTCCTTTATACATACAGTTTAAACAGTAATAACAACTCCAACCATCTCCTCTATATTTTCCTCTAAACCTAATACTATCATTATTTTATATATTTTATGTTATATTTAATATTTGGTTAATGATTTAAAAATATAAATGATACTTCCTCCACTTAATTATCAGAATAATTACCATCACAACATTATAATATTGACTTATTTAATTAATTAAAAATCTTGAAATTAAAATCATAATATTATAAAAGGGCTGAAATTTAAAGAAAATTTCTGGAAGTAATTTACAGTAATAAAATTCCACATGCCAATTTTAAAACTCAACTTTACCGTAAAATAAAACCTAAAATAAATAAAATAAGGAATAAAAATCGAAAAATAAATTTAATAAAATAATAAACCCAGCCACATCCCACAAATCAACGAATTATTTTGAATAAAATATTAATTATTAGTCCATGGCAGTTTTGCAATTTTTATTATGTTTATGGGCATCAAGGTAATTGCCAGTCATTCTCCCAATCTATCGTCTTCTTCGTCGAACGACTTCTCCATTTGAGCACTCCGCGTCGTCATCATCTTCCCCCATCGGTCCTCAATTCATAAAAAATCAAAATGGAAAAAAAAAATAAAAAAAGCTGGATAGCGGGTGAACAGTGCCCCGCTACAGAACGCGGGGCACTGTAGACTCCGTTGATTTTGGCGTCGAGTTTGGCGGTGCGTTGGAGCTCCGCCAACGCCAAATCTCCAGTGGGACGCCAGCTTTGGCGTCCCGTTGGAGATGCTCTAACGAAATAGGACAAATCGCTATTATTAGGCGCGTCATGGTGGGCATTACCTGCGACGCCTTCTTGCCCTTACATAAAACAGTTCTTGAATAATTAGTAAGTCTTCTGTTTGTTTTTACAGTAAAAGCATCCACACAAAAATTAAAAAATAAATAAAAATATATAAAAACTAAATACATTTTTTAAAATTATAAAGTTTCCTAGCAATATTTTATTTATTTATTAAGATGTAATATAATTTTAAAATATTATTCTTTTTAATATTTGTGGACAATATTGAAAAGTTATAAAAGTTAGTGGATATATTACTAATATAATATATATGTATAAAAAATACAAAAAATGAGTTTTCGGATCATTTCGGTTACCGAGGTAATATTTTAAAATGAATGTATACCGAACCGAAATTTTTTGGCTCGAGATCCGGTACGAAGGTTCGGTCGCTTAACCAATATTTGAATTTCTGAGAAATGGCAGCCCGCCCCACCCCGCGGGCCTGCGGGCCACGGGCCAATTTGACAGTTCTATCCAAAATGGGTAGGAAATCGTCGAGAAGAAAAAAAACATTCGATTAGATTTCCCGCCTGAAAAATCTCAAAGAAAAACCAACAAAGATAACTTATCTTGACATAGCTTAGATTGGATTAGATTACTATCTTGTTTACATTGCAAGATAAAAATAATACTATTTTAGATTATCTTGTTAAGTTACCATTATAATCTAACCCTAAATTAAAGAAACAATATTAATATCAAAAATATTAATTCTTATTAATATTAAAAAATAGAAGATATGCATATCATTTTGATCGTCATGAAACGAAGAATAAATTGACTATGTTTAATTATTTTATCATATAAGTCACATAAAATAACTATAATTTTATAATTTGGTGGATTGTCATTTAAATGATGTTTTTGTCATTTTCTTGTTATAGTATGGGTTAGATTAATAGTCTTGGCAATTCATTTGAGATAAGTTATCCACGTTTCAATAGATTATTGTAGCGGGCCTTATAATTATCTCGGGGCCTTATTTATGTAATTTTGGGGAAAGTGAACAAGATAACATTAGATAAATAATACCTTATCTTGCTTTATCACGTGAAGTAAACGCTGAATAAAGAACGTTTGAATTGATCTCAGCTTCTAGCGAGGTGACTCTTTGCATCTCACGTTACAAGTCTACATTAATATCGATGTAATCATAGATTTTTCTTGAATTTGTCTGTTCATTATTATATAGAATGATACGAATTTCTTAACTTTATTAGAATTCATGTAAACTTAGAATCATCATAAGAGTAAAAGATTGACGAATACTAATATTTTATATTGATCAGACAGGTATATATTAGTAATTTCGATGAAAGTATAACTCGTAAAAAGAAGTGGAAGGTCTTGGATTGGAGTTCATTAGAGACTTGATTATATTGTTGGTCGGAATATAAGTCATACTTATCTGAAAAAAAATTAGTCTCACCTTCAGAACTTGCCGTGCAAGGCATGCATATATACCCCCGAGGAAAATAAAAGTTGATTGTCGAGGAGTTATTTTTCTTTTTTATGATTGGTAATGATATGAGTTTCGAGAAGTGTGACGTGAATAATGTAAATAAATAGATATTATCCTATGATGCATATATACCCCCGAGGAAAATAAAAAGTTGATTGTCGAGGAATTATTTTTCTTTTATATGATTGATAATGATATGAGTTTCGAGAAGTGTGACGTGAATAATGTAAATAAATAGATATTATCATGTGATAAATAAGTAGATAGTATCATGATCATTATATTGTCTTGTCTTCAATTCTTCATAGGATTCCTCTCAACTCGAGCGACATGTGTGCATTGCCTGTCATATCCACCAAGAACTTTTTACATACATTTTAATAAGTTATAATTTCAACTTTGTGATATTTGAGGATTTGATTCATTGACGACGCGTTATTTCTCTAATGATGGAGTTGGTCGATAGAACCGTTTCCTTTTTCCATTTTTCAAAGTCAAATATCATTTGCCGCATTCAGAGTTCTTATTTTATGATGTATTAATCAAGCAAATTAACAAATAAGCGACCAACCACCAATCATGGCAAATATATCGAGTCAAAATGATTAATTAATTTATAGTTTTGCTGATATATACGATACGACCATGCGCTTAACCGTCTCATTTTATGTAGGGGCACATTGAAAGGACAAAAAGAACACCAAATTACAGGTCAAAATTCCGCAAAAATAACCAAGAAAATAGGTCTTTTTTTTCGTAGTGTATTTGGTATAAATTGTCTGTCATTGATAGTGAACGATGCTGACAAGGGAAAAAAGAAGGATATATTAAAAATCAAGCCCCAAACATGTTTGAAATAAGATTTCAGGTCATGTTAGAAATAATTTTAGTTTAAAGGACCCAAAATTTAGAGATAAAGACCTAAATTACACAAGTGTTATCAAGTGTATATGAACTGTTACTGAATGATCGTTTTGCGTTATTTTCAGAACAATGAAGTGTTACTGCAGAACAATGAAGTGTTACTGTAGAACAATGAAGTGTTACTGAACAAATCGGGTCCTTATAACTAATTTTTTCCCTGACAGGGTCTGAATTCTAAATTTAGACCCTGACAGGGGCCTGAACGAAAATTGCCCAAAAAAGAAATGAAAATTAATGCAGGCCATGTAAAAGATTTCAACTTTGACGCCTTTAGAACTGTTGGTTTCTTACATATCTTTCTCTCTAATCTATTCATTTAGTTTTAACTAAGATTCTCTGTAAGAACAAGTGTGATACTTGTGTTGAACGAGGAAGACAAGATTTAATGGTGTTGAACTAGAAAATGATTAAAACTTAGGCAGTCTCCCTTTTCGTATGTATATTGTAAAGTATTACAGCTGATACAGAAGAAGCTAACAACTCTTTGTCATCACTTAATATTAATAGATATTGAAAATAACACCTTTAAAACATATCTTTCAAAAAACCATTGCTTCAACACCAAACATGGAATTAGCAAAGGAATAATTCTCTTGTTCAAGATGATTCATACTAACTATGGTATCACAGATAATTTAACATTACATGATTGATAACTGCTGTTGGCCGATTTCACCTTCTTTGACCTCCTTGTTGAGAAGCTCGATCGAAACGCACTCGAATGATCCACGAACGATAGAGATTGAACCGGAGAGAAAATATTCGAAGATTGTGTCGCACACAATTTCCTTAAAACAGATTCGCTCCCTTACGTATGTGCTAGAGATTTTAACGAGCGTCTGTCTCCCAGGATACTTCGAAAACACAGCGTTCGTTTAGCACAAAAACGACACCGACGGCGAACGGAACAGACGATAGCAGAACGAATTTTGAGAGATATTTCTATGTTTCTTTCTCTTAAGTTTTCCTTATTATTTTTCTTGTGTTTTAATTCTTATGCTTAATCACCTATTTATAGAACCCAAAAAATATTAAAGAAATATATTTTTTGTAATTAAATGACATAATATTTGAGAATTGGTTTTAACCACTCCAACACTCAATTTGAGCCATGGATTTGATGAGTGGTTAGCCCCTACATGAGCCTTCTAGAAATTGGGCCTTCTAGAAGTTGGGCCTTCTAGAAGTCGGGCCGTTATTGGGACAGTTCGAAGCCCAATAAAATTTCGAAGCCCAATTCCTCATTCACATAAATAATTTATAAAACAATTATATTATTAATTTTCTAACAATCTCCCACATGAATGAGAATTGTCTTATTGAAGTTTCTGCTAATCTAATGATACTCTGCATAAAGGATAGTATGTTTTACCATTTGAACTTCCTCCTTGTATGCACGCTTGGTTTACTGCAGTCCAGTAGAACGCGATGTCTTTGAACTGTCCCGCTTTTCGTGTAAACGAACCCACGCACAATAACAGAGACCATTTTTCTCTTGTTTCGTTCTCATGGTTTTGTCCAGTACGGCCATGGACACGTCCTGATTCTGCGAGGGTTTCTAAAGAACTAAACCTTTCAGTTCTCCTTTGAAGCGGCCCCACTTCTCCCTAACATAGGTGACTTCTCACGCGCGAGTATTTTCTATCAATACTCTACGATAGTCATTAAAACATCATTATGCTAGCCTTTCTCCGTCATCACTGTTTCTTGACAGGAATGAGCGGGGTTATTCCCCACAGTGATATCAAGTCCTAAGATTAGGTTGTCCCTTTGAACCTAGATCTTGGGATCTCCAGTCATATATGTAGGGTTTTCCTTCTTAGCACCTTTATACTTTAAGGCTTTAAGCCCATCCCTCTCGTCAACCTTTCAACCGCATCTCTATTTAACCCTTTGGTTAGCGGATCCGCAATGTTATCCGTCGATTTCACATAATCAATCGAGATAACCCCAGTTGAGAGCAGTTGCCTAACGGTATTATGTCGACGACGTATGTATCTCGACTTACCATTATACATAGTACTCTGTGCTCGTCCAATTGCCGATTGACTATCGCAGTGTATGCATATAGGCGGCACAGACTTTTCCCATTTTGGGATATCCTCTAAGAAATGGCGTAGCTTCAACTTCTTCTCCACATTTATCCAAGGCAAAGAACTCGGATTCCATAGTGGATCTTGCTATAGCCGTTTGTTTCGAGGATTTCCACGACACAGAAACTCCAGCAAGTGTAAACACATAGCCGCTTGTGCTCTTAGAGTCCTTCATGTCATATATCCAGTTCGCATCTGTGTAGCCTTCTAACACAACTGGATATCGACCATAGTGTAATCCATAGTGTCGAGTATACCGTAAGTATCTCAAAACCCGTATTATAGCGGTCCAATGATCCGAACTTGGATTGCTCGTGTACGAACTCAGTTTGCTTATAGCATAAGCAATATCTGGCCTAGTACAGCTCATTAGATACATCAAGCTTCCGATAATTCGGTAGTATATATTTGAGCAATAGCTCGTCGCGATTTTTCGACAAATGAACGCTTCGATCTAATGGCGTTCTGGCAACACCAGAATCACCCTTGCAGAATTTGTCGAGAATTTTGTCTACGTAATGAGCTTGACTCAAAACAAGACCGTTACTCGTTCGTATGATTTTAATTCCTAAAATCACGTCCGCAAGTCCCATATCTTTCATATCAAATTTCGAATTTAACATATCCTTGGTAGACTTGACCATTTTGTCATTACTACCAACAATGAGTATGTCGTCTACATACAGACATAAATTGACGTAGTCATCGCCTGTTTCCTTTGAGTAAACGCATATCGCTCGCATTGATTTTGAAGCCGTGGTTGATCATCGCGTGATCAAACTTTTCGTGCCATTTCTTGGGGGCTTGTTTCAAACCATACAAAGATTTGATTAATCTACAGACTTTTTTTTTTCGGTTCCACGAGCACGAAAACCCTCGGGTTGCTCCATATATATTTCCTCGTCTAATTTACCATTTAAGAAAGCTGTTTTGACATCCATTTGATGTACTTCCAAATTTTTAAGGACGCGATAGCAAGTATCATCCTTATCTAATTTATTCTCGTCACCGGAGAATATGTGTCAAAGTAATCTAAGCCTTCGCATTGCTTGTATCCTTTGATAACAAGTCTGGCTTTATACGTTTCCACAGACCCTCTGGTCTCATTTTCCTGTTAAAGATCCATTTTGATCCTAAAGGTTTACATCCCTTTGGGAGATCAACTAACTCCCAAGTATGATTCTGTAAAATAGAATCAATCTCGCTCTTTATGGCTTCTTTCCATAAAGGCCCGTCCACGGAGCTCACTGCTTCGTCATAAGTCAGTGGTTCCTTTTCAATCAAATATGTAACGAAATCGTCACCAAAAAATTTCTCTATCCGGGCACGCTTGCTTCGTCTCGGTTCATTTCCATGAACAGTACTAGGAATTTCGGTTTCTATATCATCTCGTTTAGATGTACCAGATCCATTATCGGATTTACAAGGAAATACATTTTCAAAGAAACAAGCATTCCTCGATTCCATGACCGTGTTCTTGTGTATATCCGAAATTTTTGAATCATATACAAGAAATCGATATGCCGTACTATTGTATGCATATCCTATGAAAATACACTCCACCGTTTTAGGACCAATTTTCACCGCTTTAGGCGTAGGTACGGCTACCTTCGCCAAACACCCCCACATTCGCAAATGTTGGTACGAAGGTGTCTTTCCTTTCCATAACTCATATGGAGTTTTATTCATTTTCTTTCGAGGTATCCTATTTAATAGGTAATTACTCGTCAAGATAGCTTCGCCCCACATATTAGGTGGTAGACCTGAACTCAATAACATCACATTCATCATTTCTTTTAATGTGCGATTCTTTCGTTCGGCCACTCCGTTTGATTGAGGTGAATACGGGGCGGTCACTTCATGGACGATACCATGTTCCACACAAAAGCTCCCAATTGACGCTTCGTATTCTCTACCCCGATCACTTCTCAATCTTTTAATTTTCTTGCCGAGTTGCGTTTCAACTTCGGTTTTGTAGAGAACAAATTTCTCTAATGCTTCGTCTTTGCTCTTAAGCAAATAAGCATAACAATATTTGGTGCAATCGTCAATAAATGTGATAAAATATTTATTGCCGCCACGTGTTTGAACGTATGTCAAATCACATAAATCGCTATGAATCAATTCAAGAGGTTCGGTACTTCTTGCTACCGAGGGGAAAGACGATCTTGTCATTTTTGCCTCAACACAAATATTGCATTTATGTTTCGAATTAATTTCTAATGTTGGGATATGATCCATGTTAATTAATCGATGTATCGATTCAAAATTAACGTGACCTAATCTACCGTGCCACAAATTGGAAGATTCGGGCAAGTAAACGGAAGAACATTTTTCATTTTCATTTACAATAGTCATTACATTCAGCTTGAACAAACCATCACAGGCATAGCCTTTACCAACAAACATACCCGACTTAGACAATATCACTTTGTCGGATTCAATAACAATACGGAAACCATGCTTGTTCAACAAAAATCCCGAAATTAGATTTTCCCGTATCTCCGGAACGTACAACACATCTTTCAGCGTCAATATTTTCACGGAAGTCATTTTGAGCAGGACGCTTCCTTTACCCTCGACAGTAGCAGCAGCCGCGTTGCCCATGTAGATTTTTTCTCCTTCAACCGGCTCACAGATAGAGAAGAATCTACGGTTCGTGCACACATGACGTGTAGCACCGATATCGATCCACCATTCTTGTGGATTCGACCCAATCACGTTTACCTCCGAGACCACCGCGACAAGACTCATCTCACCATCCTCCTTGGCAATGTCTCTTACCATGTTGGCCTCGTGGTGCTTCTTTGGAAGTCGACAGTCCGACGACTTGTGGCCTAGTTTGCCACAATTGAAACACTTTCCCTTGAACTTATAGTTCGGCTTAGCGACGCCTCCGGTCGTCCCAAGTTTTGCTTTGGGTTTAACCGCGCCTTTGCCCTTTTTAGAGCTATGCTCCACCACGTTTACTTTCGGTTCAGATGAGCTCAACACTCTCTTTTCCGACCTTTTGTTGTCTTCTTCGATTCGAAGTCTAACAATCAGATCCTCCAAAGACATCTTCTTGCGCTTATGCTTGAGATAGTTTTTGAAGTCTTTCCAGCCCGACGGCAGCTTCTCAATGATAGCAGCGACTTGGAAAGATGCGCTCAGAACCATTCGTTCTGCATGGATCTCGTGCAAGATTAATTGAATCTCTTGTACTTGACTAATCACAGTCTTGGAAACGACCATTTTATAATCAAGGAACCGTCCGACAACAAATTTCTTTGTGTCGGCATCCTCAGTTTTATATTTCCGGTCTAATGATTCCCACAAGTCCTTAGTCGTAGCGACCGCACCATACACGTTGTATAGAGTATCGCTTAGGGCATTCAGAATGTAATTACGACACAGGAAATCAGAGTGTTTCCATGTATCAACAGCGATCAAGACCTCAGCGTTCGTCTCGCCGTCGTTCACCTTAGGTTCGACCTCTTTCAGATAGTTGGGCAAGTTCAGCGTGGTGAGATAAAAGAGCATCTTTTGCTGCCATCTCTTGAACGTCGAGGCTGTCCCCATAAATTTCTCCGGCTTCTCCAGGTGGTTGACTGGTACGTTTGGCTTCGTTACCACATGTATGGCAGTGGGGATAAGAGTAGTAGGGGAACGTCAATGTTTTCTTCATTTCCCGTAGATTTTTGGTTGTTGAGGAAGTCCACATAGTCTGACATCTTTGCGGGATCGTCGAGTCTGTTTTAAGATTGTTGGCCGATTTCACCTTCTTTGACCTCCTTGTTGAGAAGCTCGATCGAAACGCACTCGAAAGATCCACGAACGATAGACCCGAAATTAGATTGAACGGGAGAGAAAATATTTGAAGATTGTGTCGCACACAATTTCCTTAAAACAGATTCGCTCCCTCACGTATGTGCTAGAGATTTTAACGAGCGTCTGTCTCCCAGGATACTTCGAAAACACGGCGTTCGTTTAGCACAAAAACGACACCGACGGCGAACGGAACAAGACGATAGCAGAACGAATTTTGAGAGATATTTCTATGTTTCTTTCTCTTATTTTTTCCTTATTATTTTTCTTGTGTTTTAATTCTTATGCTTAATCACCTATTTATAGAACCCAAAAAATATTAAAGAAATAATTTGTTTTTAATTAAATGACATAATATTTGAGAATTGGTTTAACCACTCCAACACTCAATTGAGCCATGAATTTGATGAGTGGTTAGCCCCTACATGTGCCTTCTAGAAATTGGGCCTTCTAGAAGTTGGGCATTCTAGAAGTCGGGCCGTTATTGGGCCAGTTCGAAGCCCAATAAAATTTCGAAGCCCAATTCCTCATTCACATAAATAATTTATAAAATCAATTATATTATTAATTTTCTAACAACTGCAACTACAATTGCTATTACCGTTCTATAGATCCTACGACAGGAAAAAAAAACAACTATCTTAACCGAAACAAATTGAAAGAAAAAACTCATAAAAAAGAGAGAGAGTAAATTAGTTCAAACAACACCATCAACAAAGTCCCATTACTTAGCTCCCTCGGCTCGGTATATAAACACAGATTCCAAATCTGGGGGATTAAAGAACTCCACGACGCCATTGAAATGACACGTGGACGAAGGCCTTCTCTTCCTCGGCGGTGGTGGACACGTCAGCAACTCAGGTATCTTCGACTCGCGAGCGGTGGGAGTTGTAGAGCACGCGCCGTCGTCCTCATCTTCGGCACCCTTTGTGATAGTCGATATGGGCTTCAGCGGAGGCCTTATAATGGAAATCCCAGCTATTACCCATTTCTTGCTCTTGTCTGAATCTTTCCTTACTTCGACATGATGCTTCTTCTTCGAGCAACCCATTGAAGAATATCAGTCCTTTTTTTTATGAGGAAGGTGTCAGATGGTTTGGTAAACCATGTGCTCACCTCACCTACTCCGAAACGGGACACCGCCCAAGACCACCGCCAAGCATGGACTTTAACATATATATAATAATATTATATCTTGTTATTAGTAGGAAACCTTGCCTATATAAAGGCAGCGAGCGGAAGTTAATAAAAACACACCAAAAACCCAAAGTAGAAAGAGAAATAAGAGAGGAAAGAAATAGAGGGTAATTGAGGGTTGATTCGGTATTTGCTCCGACTATAAAGAGAGATAGTGAGTGTTTTCTCCTTTATAGATTGAGAGGTTGTAACCCCTGTTTTAACCCCAGTAATAAATTTCTACCTCGCCCGTGGTTTTTTACCCCAAGTTAAAAAGGGGTTTTCCACGTAAATTCCCGTGTTCCATTTATCCTCACAGTCATTTCCAATTTCGTTACGCTGTCCATTTCGCAACAAGTGGTATCAGAGCCAGGTTTGATTGATATTCCAATTATGCTCTGTGGTTGCAGCTTTGTCTGATCTTCCACATCAGAAAGGATATCGAAAAGATTTATCGTTACGGAAGAGTTTTTTGGCAAGTCGTGGTAATAGACTGTGTAAGTAAGTTCTGTCTAGGTGGCTGGTGCCAAGCGGGACACATAGTGACCCCACCAGATCTCATCTGGGAATTTACTTAGAAGGGTAATTTTGTCTTGAAAGCTGGTCGCTACCCTTTCTGCAAATTATCTGATCAGTACTATTTGGCTGGACTGTTGAATTTCTCCGACGATAGCGACGTGGGAAAAAATGGCAGCTAAAAATGAAATTGAGAAATTCAACGGGAAAAACTACTCACTGTGGAAAACGAGGATAAAGGCAATTTTACTCAAAGAAAATTGTCTTGAGGCGATCACTGGCAGACCAACAACTATTACAAGTGATGCCAACTGGAGGAAGATGGACGGGAGGGCCATCGCCAATATTCATCTAGCATTAGCAGATGACATATTATCAAGCGTTGAAGAGAAAGCTAGTGCGAAAGAAATCTGGGATCATCTAGAGAAGCTGTATCAAGTCAAGTCACTCCACAGCCGAATTTTTCTGAAAAGAAAATTATATCATCTACGAATGGAAGAATCTTCTTCAATGACCGAGCACATCAACAAGTTGAATACTCTATTCTCTCAACTTAAAGACTTGGACTACAAAATAGAGCCAAGTGAACGTGCTGAGCTTCTGCTTCAAAGCCTGCCAGACTCCTACGATCAACTCGTCATCAATCTGAGCAACAACCAAGCTGCGGGGAAACTTATCTTCGACAATATTGCAGCTGCGTTTCTCGAAGAAGAAAGTCGGCGCAATAACAAAGAAGACAAGTTGACAATGTCCCAACAGGCGGAAGCATTGACGGTGACGAGGGCAAGATCGGGAGCACGCGGTCCAAATGTAAGCCGAAAACGAACAAGACCCGGAGAGTCTGGTCCAAGTGGGATTCAAAAACGGCAAAGCCTTGTTGAAAAATAAGAAGGCAATAAAATGTTACCACTGTGGCAAGAAAGGTCATCTCAAGAAAGATTGTTGGCTCTAAATAAAAATCCCAATGCCCAAGGAAATGTCACCAACACTACCGACGATGGAATTGCCTTGGTGTGTGAAGCCGCAACCACTATCACTGAAAATGGAAGATTCAACCACGTGTGGCTCATGGACTCAGCAGCTACTTTCCACATAACCTCTCGAAGGGAATGGTTTCATCAATACGAGCCAGCCTTTGGAGGGTATGTCTACAGCTGCAATGACCAAGCGCTGAAGATTGTCGGGGTCGGTACTATTCAAATAAAGATGTACGATGGCACTGTGCGTACCATCCATGCTGTCCGACATGTGGAGGGCTTGAAGAAAAATCTATTGTCCGTGGGGCAACTTGATGATCTTGGTTTCAAAATTGAATTGGAGAACAAGATAATGAAGGTTTCCAAAGGAGCACTAGTGGTGATGAAGGGAGAAAAGATAACTGCAAATCTATACATGCTGAAGGGAGAGACTCTGCAAGAAGGGCAGGCATATGTTGCCACGACAAGTTCAAATGAAAAGTCTACGATGACTTGGCACAAGAAACTTGGTCATATGTCTGAAAAAGGCATGAAAATTCTTGCGCAAAAGAATCTACTTCCTGGTCTCACGACGGTGACGCTACCATTCTGCAAGCATTGTATTGTGAGCAAGCAGCATTGCCTGAAGTTCTCCCCATCAAGTTCTAGAAGCAAGGGAATTCTAGAATTGATCCATTCTGATGTATGGCAAGCACCGGTTGCGTCCCTGGGAGGAGCCAGCTACTTCGTATCATTCATAACGACTACTCCAGGAGATGCTCGGTGTACCCAATCAAGAAGAAGGACAACGTGTTTCCTATCTTCAAAACATACAAGGCGCGAGTTGAGCTTGAAACCGGAAGAAAGATCAAGAGTCTCCGGTCAGATAATGGAGGGGAATATATTGGCAAAGAATTCACTGAATTCTGCAAAGGTGCGGGCATCAGAAGACAGTTCACCACGGCGTACACTCCACAAAAGAATGGAGTGGCAGAGCGGTTGAATAGGACCCTGTTGGAAAGAACAAGGGCTATGTTGAGAACTGCGGGCCTGGAAAAGAAATTCTGGGCGGAAGCGGTCTGTACTGCCTGTTATGTGGTGAATCGGGCCCCATCTACTGCTATAGAGATGCGGACACCGATGGAAATGTGGATTGGTGCACCTGCAGACTATTCAAACCTCCATATATTTGGAAGTTCAACGTACGCGATGTATCACAACCAAGAAACGACAAAGTTGGATCCAAAGTCCAGGAAATGTTTGTTCTTGGGGTACGCTGAAGGAGTAAAGGGGTATCGCTTGTGGGATCTCACTGACCACAAAGTGATTATCAGCAGTGATGTTATCTTCCTGGAAGATAGCGATGAGGAGCAAGTCGAAAATGATAGCAGTTCAAAAGGTGTGACAGAGACTACACCGATGAAAAGAAAATTGGAGCAATATAATTCTTCTGAAGCTGAACCGGTGCACGAAGAGCTCAACCCAGTCGAATCTGAAGTACCGGATCTCTGGCGGTCATCACGCGAGCGTAGGCCGCCTAGTTGGCACTCAGATTACGAGATAGAGAGCAATATTGCATACTGTTTTCTAACTGAGGATGGAGAGCCAACCACTTTCCAAGAAGCACTCAATAATTCAGATGCGAGTCAGTGGATTTCAGCAATGCAAGAGGAAATGGAAGCTCTATAAAAATAAGACATGGGAGTTGGTGCCATTACCGCAAGGAAGGAAACCCATTGGCAACAAATGGGTGTACAAAATCAAACGGAATGGTGATGACCAGGTAGAGCGTTACCGTGCTAGACTGGTTGTAAAAGGATATGCTCAGAAAGAAGGTATTGACTTCAACGAAATTTTCTCACCGGTGGTACGACTTACAACAGTCTGGGTGGTCTTGTCAATGTGTGCTACATTCAACTTGCATCTTGAGCAGCTGGATGTAAAGACGGCCTTTCTCCATGGTGACCTGGATGAAGAAATATATATGCTTCAACCAGAAGGTTACGAGGAACAAGGAAAAGAAGATCTAGTTTGCAGATTGATCAAATCTCTCTACGGCTCAAACAAGCGCCTCGATGCTGGTATAAGAGATTTGACTCCTTCATAATGAGTCTTGGCTACAACAGGCTATATTCAGATCCTTGTGCGTATTTCAAGAGATTTGGCGATGACGATTTCATCATGTTGCTGTTGTACGTCGATGATATGCTGGTAGCAGGACCCAACAAAGGTCGTATCGCCGACTTAAAGACTCAACTGGCTAGTGAATTCGAAATGAAGGACTTGGGGCCAGCAAACAAAATCCTTGGTGTGCAAATATTTCGAGACAGAAGCAAACGGAAGATTTGGCTTTCTCAAAAGAACTATTTGAAGAAAATTTTGCGAAGGTTCAACATGCAAGATAGTAAGCCAATATCTACACCTCTTGCTACTAATTTCAAGATATCCTCCGAGATGTGTCCTACTGATGAAGACGAGAGGATAGAGATGTCCCGACTGCCATATGCATCGGCGGTAGGAAGTCTAATGTTCGCAATGATCTGTACCAGACTAGACATTGCCCATGCAGTGGGAGTTGTTAGCCGATACATGTTCAACCCTGGCCGGGAGCACTGGAGTGCTGTTAAGAGGATTCTCAGATATATCTAGGGAACCTCGGATCTTGCCTTATGTTACGGAGGTACAGATTTTACTGTCCATGGTTTTGTTGATGCAGATTATGCAGGTGAACTTGATAAAAGTAGATCCACAACCGGATACGTGTTCAATCTTGCTGGTGGTGCTGTAAGCTGGGTCTCAAAACTGCAGTCCATTGTTGTAACGTCAACAACGGAAGCAGAATATGTCGCAGCTACGCAAGCCAGTAAAGAGGCAATATGGTTGAAGATGTTGTTGGAAGAACTCGGCCACAAACAGGAGAATATTGTTCTCTATTGTGATAGCCAGAGTGCATTGCATCTTGCAAGGAATCCAGCATATCATTCAAGAACCAAACACATTCGGGTCCAATACCACTTTGTTCGTGAACAAGTGGAAGAGGGGACTGTGAACATGCAAAAAGTTCACATTGCTGATAATCTGGCTGACTACATGACGAAGGCAATTACCCTGGACAAGTTTATGTGGTGTCGTTCCTCATGTGGATTGACGGAATCTAAGTAACATACAAAGACACGCTAGAAGAATGGTGTGAAGATCCGATTGTGCTTCAATCAAATCTTCAAGTGCGAGATTGTCAGATGGTTTGGTAAACCATGTGCTCACCTCACCTACTCCAAAACGGGACACCGCCCAAGACCACTGCCAAGCATGGACTTTAACATATATATAATAATATTATATCTTGTTATTAGTAGGAAACCTTGCCTATATAAAGGCAGCGGGCGGAAGTTAATAAAAACACACCAAAAACCCAAAGTAGAAAGAGAAATAAGAGTGGAAAGAAATAGAGGGTAATTGAGGGTTGGTTCGGTATTTATTCCGACTATAAAGAGAGATAGTGAGTGTTTTCTCCTTTATAGATTGAGAGGTTGTAACCCCTGTTTTAACCCCAGTAATAAATTTCTACCTCGCCCGTGGTTTTTTACCCCAAGTTAAAAAGGGGTTTTCCACGTAAATTCCCGTGTTCCATTTATCCTCACAGTCATTTCCAATTTCGTTACGCTGTCCATTTCGCAACAGAAGATTAGGAGAATAAATGAAAAGATGTTAAAGGGTACTTTATTTTGTGGTTACTTACTGTATGTATATTTTAGGATTTGTGAAGAAGAAGAAGAAGAAGAAGAAGAAGAAGAAGAAGAGACTTGCAAGACAAGACTTTGATTGAAGAGCTTTATCGTTTTTATATGGGATGGAAAAATGAAAATAACTAATGAAGAAAAGGAAGACATGAAAAGCTTACTGAGAAAGAGTTGTATAGAAATTAGAACAATGTGGACTCGAAGTTTGTTGTCTTTTGGGGGCTGACCGAGAAATATTTCGGGGAGGCTGAAAATTTGGCGGTAAAATTTGGGTTATTCAGCGAGTCGTTTTCCCGCCCTAGCAACGTAAATTCCCCGTTCTGCCCTCGCTGGAAATTTGGGTTGGGCCTGAGTTGGGCTTCTTTGAATTAGATGGCCCAAAACTACTATACCTATTATTATAATCTTACAGAAATAAGGCCTCGGTCCAGTCAAGTTCACGACTAGTTAATTTACAAATAAGCCCATAAAAAGAATTAATTATTAATAGACCCCAACTTGCATTGAGGAGGCTGATCCAAATCATCCGATGATAGATTGTAGTATTTAATTAATTATTCAGTAATTAATGAATGAATATAATTAATTAACTGCTCAAAAACCCAAATTTCCCGCTTTCGCCAAGCTGCCAATTGAAGCTCGATCATTACTCAGAAGCAGCTCGATTTCAAAGCTCATTCCAGCGAAGAGAGAATGTTTTGATCAGAAATAGGGTAACATGAGGAAGACATCATAGCGTCAATCGTTTTTCCGAGACTTGAAATCAAGGGAGGTTGATGGATTCCGAGGTAATCGTGCACCTTTTTTTTTCTGTTTCCGAGGCTAATTAAATCTGGAATTTCAATTGAGATTGGTTTGCGATAATAGCTAAGAAACTTTCCTTTGGTTTCGACGATCCTGGAGACTTAAACCCAATCGGAAGTCTGTCAGTTGTACACAGCGGTGAGATCTTTCCGTCACTTCCGATGGCATTGTCTTTTGGCAGGGTCAGTAGTGTAGTAGTAATTTACGCACGGCTGTTTTAATTTTTCAGATGAATGCAGTTTTGTTCAGTTGATTCATGTTATTGCAGAGTAACAGGAATGCAAATGTTCTCGCTATGGTTGATCAATGGGGTTATGTTACTCTGTTGAATACGAACCATAAGTTCGATGAATCATCTTCATACCGAGAAAATGCAGGTGGGACTTCTTAAGTCAATTGATTTGGCCGTTTTTTGATGCGCTAATTTTGATTCTACATGTATTTCCTTCGATTTGTAGTTTCAGAAAAGTCGATGATATGTGAATGGTATGCCAACAACAATACCATATTTGACCTGTGCTGGATCGAGGTGAATCCTATATTTTCGTAATATGTTACTTCCGATGTGTTTCAACGATGCAGTCATGCAAGTTTCTGACTGTTACAAAAGTGCAACAACTAATGAGTATGAAATAATACTACTACTGAAATTTTAATTGTTTAGACGAGTAAAGAATTTGAAAGCTTAGCTGTTTGAACATCAACAGTTATATGAAGAACTTCAAATTGGTTTACGTGGTTGATTAGTTTGGTGGAAATCATATAATGTGTCTTGTTTCTCCAAAGATGTTCAAGGTTTAAACTTTATCCAGGGTGATGTGAAATTGGTAACAGCTTCAGGAGATCAAACAGTAAGTCCCATTAGTTGTTGGATTTCCTCCTATACTTGAATAATCTATCTACCACTAAAAGAAATACAAGATCCATCGGTTAAACCTCTTAGTCGGCAAATAGGACATATTAGTCGGTAGAGATTCTACCGACTAACAAATAGAAGTCGGTACCAACGTTGTTAGTAGGAAACTGTTAGTCGGTAGTTACGACTGACCCCAACTAACACATATTAGTTGGACATACCGATTGTTAACTACTAACCACTAATGCGAATGAAAACAGTGTTACGATTTTTGAGTAATTCCTCATTTCGGCAGATTAAGATCTGGGATATACAAGCAATGAAATCCATTAGATCATTGATAGGGCATACTCGATGCGTAAAGTCCATTAGTGGTCATCCTACCAATCACGGTAGATTTCTTTCGTTCCACTCATGGAAACAGTCAGATGCTCTAATATTAAATGCAAATCTAACTTCTGATTCTGAACATTAATACAGATGTTATCGTGTCCGGTTCAAGAGATGGATCTTTGTTGCCCAAGCCCGACGGCTAAAACCAATATATTCTTATTGCATAATCTTAATCTAAACCCTAACTGAGGTTTAAATACACATACTAATGGGCCATACTAATTGGTCAATACTTAATCAACAACTCTTAATAATAATGATAACAATAATATTAATAATATAAGAATATAAACTAAAGACTAAGTCTCCAGCCCACAAATAGTAGGCTCAAGCCCGTCCCCGTCGTCGGTAAACCAATATGGGCTTCGGCTAATGCCCCGCTCTCTATCAATGGATCATTTGCGGTATGGGACACCAGATGCACCAGAGTTGATGTTCAACTTCAGATGCGTATACAGTAAGTATCTTCTGTTAGTTAAACTTCATTTAAGCTCAAACCCCTGACGAATTCTGCTGCTGAATGTTACAGTCCTATTAGTATGGTCCACAAAGCTTCCGCTTCTCCTGGAAGAAGACAAGGAAGGCGTGTTAAGGTTTTTTCTTCTTTCCTTTCTCGATTCAGTAGCTCCATATGCTTGTGTTTTAATTCTCCGCATAACCTTAATAACTTCAGGCTATATCAATTAGTATGACCTCAGTTCTGTATCTCAAGGGTGAGGTTTCTGTGGCAACTGTTGGAGTAGTTGACAAGTAAGAAAGAAAGTTCTCTGGAAGATTTGCAAAGATAAATATCCTTTTTTCATGTTTCCTTTTAGGTTCTAGCAATAAAATACTTTTGTTTTCACTCACAGTGTTATCAAATTTTGGGACACAAGATACCTTAATCGTCCAGTCACGCGTGCATGTCCTGACTCGAATCATCAAATGATGTAAGTCTTTACTTTTACCTCCATATGATGAACATATTTAAATTCACGTACGACTTAAATGATGACCCGGGTCCTGATAATTCTAACAGTTTCTAAATTTACCATGTTTTCATGGAAGTATTAACTTTAAGGATTCGTCGTTAGAAATTTGACTCAAATCCTATCATTCTGTTTTAGAAAAAAGCAAATGCATTGCATATCCAGTTTGTCGCAAGACCTGAATGGTGTGTTTCTCACAGCATCATGCATGGATCATAGGTGAATGAATATCTTGCTCTAAGTCGACATCTCAATGCAGAATGTCCTTTCTTGTGAAACCATAATGGTAAGGAATGGAATCTAAACACCTCTCTTTTTCCAGAGTGTACCTATATAATGTACTTCAGCTTGAAAAGGGGCCGATAAAGACTTTCTCCGGGGCAAGAATTGAGTCATACTTTGTCAAGGTAAACACAACTGAATAAACATTCAATCATTAAACCGTTATCTGAATTTGCTTGATCGTTCGCCAACCTATAATATTCATATGAAAACACTCTGCAATAGGCCCTGATGCATCTCATGTAATAAGTGGTTCGAGCGACGGAAATGCCTACATTTGGCAGGTCTATGTCATCCCATGTCCTTTTCCATTGTTTTTTGCAGTGATCATGGGCAAAAAAATAACACCTGAGTTAAGCATTTTAAATGCAGGTGAACAAACCTCATCTTGGTCCTATCAAAAAATTAGAAAGCCATGATCAACAAGTCACAACAGTAGATTGGTAATTCTTTATTCGTTTCAGAACTCAGGCGCCTCCATCATTATCACAAACATGGTTTCTGATGGTACTCTCTAATCTCTTAAACAGGAGTCAATTTGATATGGGAAAGGTGGCCACATGTTCAGATGACTTCACAGTAAGTCTTAAAGCCAATATCATCTGAGATTTCATTGCTAACATTAGGATGTCATTATTACCTGTTTGAATCAAATGGATAATGCTTTTGCATTGTTTCATAATAGGTAAGGCTTATGAACATCGAAAGCAGCTTCTTCAAGTCGAACAAGCAATCTCCTCCTTCATCATTTATGGCAATTCCTAGCTTCGAAAGCAAACAGTTGCTCGGGGATGATGACGCTGCTACTACTTCAAGCGAAATGACTCATAATCTACAAAGCCCTCCTCCTTCAAATGACCATTTCGGTTCACCACTAATCACTGAACCTGAAACTCAGAAGGAAAAGCTATCCTTCATCCTTGGATACTGATTTGCAAGAGAATCTGCTGAAAAGTCCAGATTGTGAAACAAACAGCCCTTACTCTGTCCTAAATTCTCCTTCCTCGTCAAAGAGTAAGACAATCCGCGACGATTTTACAGCTTCTTGATGAACTTGGAGAGTTCCAAAGGTTGTTCGTACAGTTATCGAAAGCTATCCCCCAGTGTCTCTTTCGAATAGAGCTATATATTTATATACGTTTTTATTCACTTGAAAACTACATTGCAAGAAAACAATCACTTCAGCCAAAGAGGAAAATGCAAGCAAGTATTAGCTTTTCCTCGCCTACTTTGTCCCGTTTTCCTACAATAAAAATATCTTTGGAATCAAATTTATGTATTAATAATATTATTTAATTATCTATCATATAATTAAGGTTGAGCTCGTATGTTTTTGTTTTCGGCGGTGGCGGGGCCTGTTGGGCTTAGGCCCATGATTGTGCCTTTGTTATTATCCCACATCGGATATAACAGTAAGGCATGAGGGTTCCCTCCCCTATATAAGGAGGGCTATACCCTGGATTATAAGTACACCAACACATTAGAAAGTTATTTTGTGTTAACAATTAACTCTAGGAAAATTCCCTTGGGTGAGAGTTTGGGTTAGCGGGTGAAATAACTTTCGGGTCGTTGTTGTCGGGTTTTGGGTGTAGGCGAGCGTAGAAGAATTGTGTGATTGTAATATTCACATAGTGGATTTTCTGTGGCCTTGTTGCCCGGGTGGTTTTTCCCTCTTCGTTAACAGAGGGTTTTCCACGTTAAATCTTTGTGTTCTCCAGTTTATTATTTCCGGCGGATCTTGGGCAGAATTTCGGTACGGCCGAATTTCCCAACAAGTGGTATCAGAGCGAGGTTAAACCTAGTTTGTTCGTGCGGTGGAGCTAGCGACGGGTGGAGCCTGAGCGTAGAAGGGTCGACAGACGAGTTGCTGTTCCATTTTCTGTGAAGTTCTTTGATGTGGAGAAGTTCGACGGAAGAATCAACTTTGGCTTGTGGCAAGTGCAAGTCAAGGATGTGTTGATTCAGTCGGGGTTACACAAAGCTTTGAAGGGCAAGGAAATTCCCAAAGGCGATGCTACCAGCAGCACTGAGGAAACAGCTGGTGCGATTTGCTGGACGTGTGGGCAATCTGGGCACGTGAAAAGAAATTGTCAGAAAGGTGGAGCAGGTTCAGCAAGCAGCTCCAAGTCGGTAAGTGGAGATACCGAGAAAGACGCTAATTTTGTCTCTCTCCACGGATGAGTTTTTCTGAGAGAGACAAGGGCGTCCTTATGGCATGTCGCTAAGTGTCATGAGAGAGTGCGCGTTACTATTAGCGGGTCCACAGTTTACACACGGGCATTGGTTTGGCGTTGATGCAAGGTGTGTGGTGGAAATTTCGTGTCGAGGGCTGGTGAACTTCCTGGCAAGCCAAGCGTGGAAGTTGCACCATAGATTTCAGCAAGGTTATTTCGACATGGGCCGAAGAAATGCTTGGATATGATTCCAAGTGGATATGCTTTTATGGTGGAGCATGGTAGCGGAAGCTATGTGGATCTTCGTCAAGTGAAGGTGTCAAGGCGGACAAAGTCACAAGGTGGAGGTTGTTGGGCTTAGGCCCATGATTGTGCCTTTGTTATTATCCCACATCGGATATAACAGTAAGGCATGAGGGTTCCCTCCCCTATATAAGGAGGGCTATACCCTGGATTATAAGTACACCAACACATTAGAAAGTTATTTTGTGTTAACAATTAACTCTAAAAATTCCCTTTGGGTGAGAGTTTGGGTTAGCGGGTGAAATAACTTTCGGGTCGTTGTTGTCGGGTTTTGGGTGTAGGCGAGCGTAGAAGAATTGTGTGATTGTAATATTTACATAGTGGATTTTCTGCGGCCTTGTTGCCCGGGTGGTTTTTCCCTCTTCGTTAACAGAGGGTTTTCCACGTTAAATCTTTGTGTTCTCCAGTTTATTATTTCCGGCGGATCTTGGGCGGAATTTCGGTACGGCCGAATTTCGCAACAGGGCCAACGGTTCTATCGTTAACCACTCAATGCTGGCCCGTCGTCTTCTCCGTCGCGACGCCATCATCGGTTCCTTAATTTCAACATCGCCTGCTACGCTTCGAAACCCTATATTATTCACGCCTGAATCTCCAGTCCTCGTCGATAGACCTCACTAGACCAGCCGATTTGATGCGTAGCGTGGCGCTTTGCCACAAGTGCTATTCATAGAGTTCGGGTTCATAATGTTGGGAATGGTGGTGGCCCCGCGGCGGTCAGTGGGCCCCGCAGCAGAAGTGGTCCCGGTTTGGCTCGGTACGACGATCGGGAGAAGTGGGACCCAAGGAGTAAATTTGGTGGGACCCGCACAGTAACTACCACGGTAAAAATAAAATTACCGTAAAGTAAGAAAGAACACCAGAATTTTAACGTGGAAAACCCTCTGTTAACGAAGAGGGAAAAACCACGGCCGAGTCGGCAAAATCTTCACTATAGTAAAAATTACAACCCTCGAATTTTTACTATCTCACTTTTACCACTCGTGTTTACCTCACACCTCTCTGTGGATGTGGAACCCTATCAGTTTCTACCTGAACTGATAACCTCACAATTCACTCGAACTACTTCTCTCTCTATATAGTAAAACTCGAATGATCTTGTGATGATTATAACTGAAGAATCCTCAGCCTATTTATAGATGTCTTCAGCTCTTCTGGACCGCTCGAAACGGGTGGCCAGGAATGCGCCGCGTCGCCCTTCAATATCAGCCGTTCATTATTTTATTATATATATAAAATAATATTATAATATAATATTAATAATATTATTTTATATAATTTTCTTCTTTGGTGGGCTGTAGCATGTGGCTGGAAAAATGCCAACACATAACCCTATCGTCGAAATGGATGGTACAAGATTTAGATACGTGTGTTTAAGTAGTAAAACTTGTTTCCTGGGCTTTTTTTCGGATTTTCATCTTCACCTTGTGCTGTTGATGCTGTTTGTTTTCCAGGTGACGAGATGGCTAGATTGATTTGGAAGATGGTCAAGGACAAGGCGTGGTCCCTTTTTGTTTACTTCGATTTGGGCGACAAAGTGTTCTTGTTTGGTTTGTTCTTACCATGGTGCTGTTAGTGCAGTTCCTATTACCTTATTCGGAGCTTGATATAAAGTACTTCGATTTGGGGATACTGAATCGCGACGCTACTCATGATAGAGTTACTATGGAGAGCGCCAAAGCTGCTCGTGTGTGTGTGTGTGTTTTGCTTTATCATGTTTGGTTTTTCTGTCCCGTCTCTTCCATGAGCTAGCCGTTCGGTTTTCTTCTTCAGGTAAAACATGGTTATAGAATTTGCTACAGTAAGTCCTAGTTAGTTGATTTGCTAACTACCGAAAAGCTACATAGTTTATGAGAGAGTTCAATTGAAACGGTTCTCTGTTTCAGATGAACGCAGAGCCAAAGGATTCAGGCTCAGAGCTATGTTGAAAAGTCCGGGGGAACAATCACAAATATGCTCGATGGTCTGCTCTGAAAACCTCAGCTTTCGTGTTCTCTTTCTTCTTGCTTCTCCTGTCTGATACCATTTTTTGTGGATTGAACTCATTATGTTGATGTGATTATGTGATCCAGGAACTCTTTTTCGTGAGCCTATTATATGCCAAAACATTCCCAGGATTATTACTGGTATAGTTTCTGCTTCTTTTATTGTTAAGAAACTGTAATGTTCTTAGCATTATTTAGCCACACGATCGTTACCAAACCTTCTTAGGTTGGAAGAATTCGATATGTCTTGCGAGACCTGCCTTTAGTGATCAATCTCGCACCACAGATACCCTCATTAAGGGACCTGGGAAACTTAAACTGGTCTTTTGTGAGCTTGTTGGGCTGCCTTCATTTTAATAGATGTTTCCGAAAATTTCCAGATTTATAGTTCTGTTATTTTGCATCTACTGTATAGAGCCAGAAGGTGGAGATGGGCCGTTAAGAATTGAATGTAGACGATTTCAATAGTCCAGGAATTGCACTTGCCATGTATAATATCGATGAGGTATTTTAGATTAATTTCGCCTCCATGAAAGCTGCTGTTTGATTTTTTTTGGTTATTCTGTTCTTGACCTTTTCTTCATTAATCCACAAATACGGTGGTAATTCATCAGGCCATTCGGACATTTGCAGAATCAACAATGGCAATGGCATTTGGGAAAAAATGGCCCTTCTACTTGAGCATAGAGAATACCATACTCAAGAGATATGATGGCAGGTATCAGAGTATTATCACTTTTTGCAGTTACAGAATCTTATGATCAATGCCTAATTATGTCTATGTCTTGTCCATTTCAGATTCATGAACATATTTCAGGAGGTATATTAGGAGAAGTGGAGAGACCAATCTGAAGAGCACTCAATATGGTTGTTCACATTACAAGATACATAATAGCTTCAAATACCTCACCATCATTTCTATCAATTCACTCAGTTGCGTTTTCTAAGGTTCGAACATCGCCTGATCGACGGCGTGGCTTATGCAAAGAAGAGCGAAGGCGGGTATGTTTGGGCTTGCAAGAACTACGAGGAGATGTGCAGAGCGATTTTATCGCCCAAGGTGATTTCGTCTGGAAAATCATATTACAACAGCATAAATAACCTGCTTCCATTTCTTCTGCCAGTTATATCACTTTCATATTTTTGGGACTATTATATGATGAGTAAATGTTGCTCTGTGTAGGATTTGGATCTTTAGGACCGATGGCATCTATTCTGGTTAGCTCCTTTTTTTTCCTCCATATAATTGCTATATTTATATTTTTCCTTTTAGTTTACTTCTTGCAAAAGTTATCGGGGGACGGGAAAACAGTGGCATCCGAGGTTGCTCATGGAACCGTGAGTTTCCATTTCAGACTCCATCAAAAGGGTCAAGAAACAAGCACTAACAGTATAGCCTCAATATTTGCTTGGACAAGAGGATTAGAGCATAGATAAGTCAGTTTTCTTGCCTTAAAACTACAGTCTAAGGTAAGCTTCTATGTATTAGAGGCAACCTCATTCCATATCTATCTCAGGGCCAAGCTCGACTGTAATGCATGACTTATGGATTTCGTCCACAAACTCGAATCAGGACAGTAAAATCGGGGAAGATGACGAAAGATCTTGCAATTTTAGCTCATGGGCCTAGGGAAGCACAGCAGTAGTACTTTTCTTCCTCGACATTAATTCATGGGCACAATTTGAATCTTCTTCGACGAATTCTAACAACAACAGCAAGCTTTTGACTAGGGATTTCTGAGCTGTAATAAATGATTTTGTTCCCTTGCAGGGTATCGAGAGAATTATACTTGAACACGGAAGAGTTCATTAAAGCCGTCGCACAAAACCTCGACTCTAAGCTCAGTTCTCTTGCTTAGGGGAAATAAGTCGATTTTCAACAGCTAAAACATACATTTTGTCTCAAACATTATGTAACAGAATAAGGATCAGCAACATATAGTCTGTTCATACTGTACTAATAGAATGATAACCTGTCTTATAAGATCATAACTAGAAATGCAACGCACGCTGGAATAAAGATCAAGAAACCCTAAATCACATAGGATTATCACATATACCCATAAGAGATCATCTCCATGAATTCCATGTCCTTCTGCATCTGCACTTGCATACATATCTGACGATCATGAGAAGAAGATGAAGAAGTAGACTCCACCACCTTACTGAAGCTTGAATTTTCTGCAGTGGGCAGATTTGAAAGGCGGGCCTTCTTCGCCATGTCAGCATTTGGGGACTTCGAAGCCTTGTCCGAGTTTATGCCCTTATTTGCCCTGTTAGATTCAGACAACATGAGACTCTTAATGTACTTATGAAGAGGGCTGCTTTTTGAAATTGAGTCATTTTTGTTTCCGCGAGAAGAGAGCTGTCTCCTTTTAGTTGCGTGCCAATGATTCTTGACAGTGTTCTCGCTTCTCCCTGGAAGGCTTCGAGCTATCTCTGCCCATTTGTTGCCTAGTTGAAGGTGGGCTTCGATGAGAATCTTGTCTTCTTCCTCGGTCCATTGATCTTTCTTCATATGTTAATAAGATGGATAAATGGATAAATATGCTTCTTCAATATGAAGATCATGATGTAAAAGTATGTTGATACTAACATTATTTCTAACTAGGGTTTATGTAAAGCCTACTGCTAACCAGGGTTTCTTTAGTCAATATTATTTCTTTAATCTTTTCCTGTCCGAACTTATATAACATTTCTGTAAAGAGCATGCAGTTTCACTATGAAGCATTCACGGTAGGATTCATTAGATTTTTGGAAAGGTGAAGAAATAAATCACATGGAGAAAAAGAAAGAAGAAATATATCAAGGGAGGCTTTTTCAAAGATTACATGAATACCGTAATATGAATGATATTTTTCGGACCAAGACAAAATCTTTTACTATCTCATGATTTATTTCCTACTTAGATATTGAAAAAGGATAATGCAATGACGATGATATCGGACATATGAAGAAAAATCATAACTCATGAGATTTGTGTGCCTTAATATAATTACTCATTTTGGTGAAAATTTGTTGACTTATTGCATGACAATTCCATTGAAATTATGAAGTAATAATGTATATAAAACATATTTCAATGTTAAGAAAAACCTTGATGTCAGGCTTCAAATGGTTGAACCATCTTTCCCTACATTGCTTCCCAATCCTCCCCTTAAGCTTTTCAGCAACTGAAGACCATTTCTTGACTCCTTGCTTCTCTACCAACTCGGCCAACAATCTCAAAAAAAAAAAGAAAGAAAGGAAAAAGTAAATGCAATTTGGAACAAACTTTTATGCATCAGATTCATGTAATCGTATTATGCGAATGACGTCACGAGCAGTTAAAAACAAAAAGAATACGAGCAAAAGTTACGACAAAAGTCGTAATGTAAGGATTTTAAAGCTAATCACCTGTCTTCCTCGGCTGTCCAATGACCCTTAATCACTGCTAATTTCTTTCCATGGCTTCTTTCTTGTCTTATTGTCTCTTTGTTATTTGAGATCTTGCCCTTGGAGGCCTCTCCTTCGTTGCTCTTTGAGAGGTAATTAAGTTCATTCATCTCTTGAAATGCCATTAGTGGCTCATCATTCATTTGATCATAGTAGGAATGACAGTCTTCTATTCTTTGGGACGAAACCCTAGAATCGAAGAACTCGAGAGATCTCCTAACACCTTCATCAGAGCTGCCGTGCATGAGATTATAAAATGGATCAAAAGGATCGTAAAATGATGAACATATGATGGGATGAGGTTTAGCTCCGAAGTCCTCCATTGCAAGATTTGGATGAAAATGGGAGGATGAAGAAGAAGAAAAGAAACCCTCATTTCTTTGCTGACTATGTTGGTCAAAGAGTTTTGGACATAGATTAAGGTTTTCCCTTAGTTTTGAGTTGATATCCATGCATGGAATGCTCGGACAAAAGAATTATAGGAGGAGGAATTAGAGTGAGGAATGAGGAAAGTGACTTAGGTTTCGGTGTAAGGATTATAGAAATGATCACCAATATGAGCATATCGGCGATTACTAGCGAGAGAAATGTGGAGGACAATGGGCTCTATTAGTGAATGTAATTTGCGCATTAGCGTTTGGTGGGGTTTAATTATATATATATATAATATATATATATATATATATACATATATATTATGTACATCGTGAAGAAATGTCAAAATAAATAAATGTTGAAGTTAATGGGATCATTGTCTAGCTTCAATTTATTTTCTTAAGTAGTGACTGACACGTGGCGGTATTGATCCTCTTTCCTTACTTCAGTTACAACTTTGACTGTTTTCATCAAGATTTCCTGATCCCTGGTAAAGGAGAGTACACCAAGCATGAGTTTTTTTGTTATGTGTCTTCTCATATAAATTCTTGTGATTTATGAGTTTTGAATTACCTTTACTATTAAAAATTTAATAGAATATTATACATTCTATAAAAATAAAATGGTTGTTAGGATCGGTTTATGCGCTTAGAGGGGGGTGAATAAACGCTTAGCACTTTTTCTTTCGTAACTTACTGTTCGTGATGACTGAGATTCAATCTGTGACCGGTCAGTATGTATGCGGAAAAGAATACTGAGCAATTGTAACCGAATCTTAAGAGAACGTGTATGTGTATTGTGAGTGAGAAAGACCGGATTGTTTCTGGAAGTTCGAAGTTAAATCTCCTACGTCTCCCCTTCTTCCTCGCAAGGAAGGTTCACTAGACTTCAGTTATACAATATACAGTACAACCTACCCAGCTGCTCTCAGCTTAATCTAGTGAATCCTAGGCAGTTGTATGAAACAATCCACCTACTTCAACATCTTTTTACAGTCCGTCGGAAAAACAAGAACATAAACTAATACAGTTATGTCTCGTGACTTCACTCTTATTTTTCACTCTATCACAGAGAAGATCGTTGATGCTTGCTTAGAATGCTTTTCGTTGTAAAGTTGGAGAGTCGTGAAGTACTTGTCTTCGTCTTGTATCTCTCCTTTTATACCTGAGGTTTGAAATTCAAACCGTTGTGAGATAAGCTCTTCAAACTGTGTAGTGCATTAATTGTCTTTCCCAAAATAGGTCTGTCCGGTTATTCTGCGGTTTATCTTGTCACTTTCACTTCATTCCTTATTTGCGTTAGTTGACCCTTGTTTTACTCTGGACTCGCAGCCTTGCATTTAATGCCTGAGATTTCCTTTTTGTCTGAATAGACTCTTGTCCCGAGATTCCATTCTGTAATATGTCCAGTCAAGCCTTTTGGAATATTCTGTTTGAGATCTTCTTTGTGACCGGTATCCATAGTCGGTATGCTGATTTAGCTTTTGTCCGGTCACTTCAGTGTAGCGCTTATTCCTTAGTGTTGACCGATGTGTTGAATCTCCGGTTTCTTATCTTGAGTCAGTTATGTCATCACCAAAACTATTAATCCGAATATTTAAATTCGTATTACTAGCAATTTCCCCCTTTTTGGTGATTGACAAAACTTAGCAGCGGAAAACCAGTTTTCATTTATATCAAAAAGATTGATACAAACTACTTCTATTCATGATCCGCTCCACCTCCTTCAACTTGTCCTCATCTTTGTACGCTTGTTCCTTTATGTCATGCATCCTTGTAAGATTGCTCAGTTGATCCTTCGTAAGGTTGCAGGCCAAATGCCGTAAACTGTTGCTATCATAGAGTACCTCAACCGGTCCAGTTTGACTGACTGGAATAACCGCAGCTTGTGTCCCTAAGACATTGTCCGGTATGAGTGTCGCTTCAACTGCAGCTCTTTTTGGATCAGTAGTACTGACATAAAGCTTAGAGATGAATTTCTGAGGCTCAGTTGAGCTAGAGGTGGGAGACTGAGGTTTTCTGCTGTCTGAACTTTCCCCCTTTTTGGCAATAACCGGAGTTAAGAGCCAAGTAATGACAGTCATCTTAGCCTTAAGGACTTCAAGGTCAGCACAAACGTCAGAGCGAAGACCGGTGATATCCTCTTTGAGGGCATCAAACCTTTCGTTGTTGTGCTGCCGGTCACTATTGATCGTCTTGCTCAGTATAGACATTGTTTGGTAAGTCTGTCTGACCAGAGATATTTCCTTAGGACTGCCTATGATATCAACCGGCACAGAGGCAGTTTGGGGAGGCTCAGTTGACTGTTGAGAAGTTAGAGGAGTGGGTTGCGAGGAAGCAATGGTTGAGACGACAACCGACTCAGTGGTGACTGCAGAAACAGAAATCCCTTGACTAGCTGTCGCATTCGTAGTTCGTTCGATTTCTGGCACAGCCTGAACTTCAAGTGGCTAAGGGTCAGAAACTGGGACAGAAATATCTTGAGTTGCAGCTGTCTGGGATGAGGATGGCTCTGCGTTGATGGATGCCGATGTAGATTCTGAGTGAAGAAGCTGAGGCAGCTGACTGAGAGGTCTAATCTGAATCGGTATATGCGGCGGCGAGTAGAGACCCGGAGTTTGAAAGGGTATCTGCATCCGTGGTAATGAGGGAGAAGAAAATCGTGGGAGAGGTTGACGAAAGAAAATTGGTCTGACAGGTAATGAGGAGACCAATGAGGAAGTAGCCGGTTCAGAATGGAGAGCTGAAACTGGTGTAATGACCAGTGGCAGAGAGATTGAGGAGGAATCATCTGCTGAAGCTGAGGATGATGAAGGCAGCGATGAAAGAACCAGGGCCGTAGTTATAGGAGAAGTAACCGGTATTTCGGTGGTCTCCGTCGTTGCTGCAGATGCAGGAGATGAAGAGAGGCATCAGGTTGAAGCTTGGCAAGTACTGTGGCTGAGTAGACTTGCAAGCTTTGCATCTCTGCCTCTAGCCTGGTCAGAATCTGAATTTCTTGAACCGCATCGTGTCCGTCCGATTTGAAATTCTGCCTACGCTGCTCAATGAAATTCGCTAGATGATTCATGGTGAGGCGAACGCGGTATAGCTCTCGAGCATTAATCAGAGTCTGGATGGACTCAATCCCCAGAGTCTTAATGAGTTTATCCTCAGTCTTTTTGGCCTGCTTGAACCGGTCATTGGAGGCCTTGGAACTCCAGATCTTGTGAGTAAATGGAGTGTACCGTAACTCCAGCCAGTCTTCATAAGCTTGAAGGCCAGCCTCAATCTTAGCTGTAATGTCCTCGCTGATGAGCTTCCAAGCGGTCTCATCAACTGACTTAGGAACCTCTGGTTCGAGGATGGCCTTGCCCTTTCCTTTGTCAGTTGGTTGTGTTTGGGCTGGTTCTCGTATCACCACTCGTAGTGGTTGTGCAGCCCTGATCATCGAACCAGTTGTTCCTGTAGTTGAAGGAACAGTGATGGTTGGTGCAATGGTAGAAACCGGTTGTTGAGGTTGTGTAGATTGTGCCGGTTTCTGAGCAGAGGCGGAGCCTGTATTCGCCCTCTTTTTGGCTGTGAAACTTCTGGGTTTCTTGAAAACCTCTGTAAGTGGCCTGGTGTCGTCTGAAGAAGAGACTAGTACCAATTTCTTCTTAGCAGGCTTTGAAGTCACACCCTTGGAGGCAGCTTCCGAGGTGACGGTAGTCCTCTTTGTAGAGGATGCGACTGCAACTGGTTTCAAGGTTTGGCCAACTGTAGTCTTCTTGGATGGCTGGGAATCGACCGTATCTCCAGAGGCTTTTCGCTTGATTGGGATCTTGGTTGGTGAAGCTGCCGCGTTTATCATCTGGCGAATGATATTGGCAGAGATGTAGTTCACGAACCCTATCGTCTCGACAGTCCCAACATCTCCAAGTTTCCGCTTAAGAATAAATGATAGTTGAGGGTACTGTCTAGTACGAGCTGGCAGAATTCCCTTCAACACTGAAAAGAACACTGGCCCAGTTGATCTTGATTCCAGTTAAGATGGCGACCATGGCTTGAACTTTATCACTGGTAAGCATGTCGAAAGATCCTGCTTTTCCCAGTACTGACTTGGCCACAATATCATGTAGCAAGCGGTATTCTGGTCTTAATACCACCCGTTTGTCAGAGTCTTTGAACGTTGTCCCTGTCAAAGACACCGTAGGCTTCAACTATTCCTTCACCTCATCTGGGACAGTAAGATCGGTCGCTCCTGAGGTAGTTAGATTTAAGTGCGCGGCGAAGTAATCTTCAGTAATGTCGAACTGACGTCCATTGATGTTGCACTGAAGTCGATCCCCAACGATAAGCACGGTGTCGAAGAACTGATACAGTGCATCCGGGTAATACTCAACAGAGCAGTTGAGAAACGTCTGAAGGCTAGTTTTAATTAGGGCGTCAAGAATCCGATCGAAATCTTGATTTTCCCTTTTGCAGTTGTCATAGTTGATCTGCAGTGCCGTTCGTGTGAGGCCTTTGTGAATAGGAGCCATTTTTCTAAGAACTGGGTTTGTGGTGGTAGAATCGGAGAATTTTTGAAAAGAGGAGATGCATCTGCTTTTGAAATTTGGGATAATGATAAAACTTCTCCTGTTCACCACGAAACCAGGGTTTTGAGCGGGATAAGGCGTGCTTCCGCATTTAATGTACACGACGTCTTGTCGTTTAGTATTCCTCTCTCATCGTGGGCAGGGCTAGTCGTCAGTTATTCCTGAAAAGGTACTATGACGGTATATGTGCAGTTGATGACGTGTATTAAATAAAAACAATTTCGGTCAGTCATTGGTCAAGGGTGTAAATATATCGGTATGGATACCAGTTTTGTTGAGAGATGATTTCCGGTTTTATGATAGGAGAAAGTAACTGGTTTGAAAAAGTATCCAGTTTTAGATAAAAAAAATAATAGACTTTTTGGAAGACTCGGAGGGCTGTATTTTGACGGTGGTCAGTTTCGGACGAAACTGATAAGATTAATGTAATTTTGACCAATAAGAAAGAGGTGACTGAATAAATAGAAAGGTTATCACGATCATCAATCTGCACGGTTTGCTGTGGTGTCTGGGTAACTTGTTTTATCAATCAGTTTGATAAAACATAGTTCCCCCTGACTCCATGCTTAGGTTATTTATGATAAGTCTAATAAACCTAAGGTATTTCGAAAGAAAAGGAACTTAGCTTCCGGTAGTGGTTTGGTCAGAATGTCGGCGACTTGGAGGTCGGTAGAGATGTGTTCTAGGCGCACATTCTTCTTCAGCACATGATCTCGTATGAAGTGATGCCGTATCTCAATGTGCTTCGTCCTTGAATGGAATACCGAATTCTGTGTGATGGCAATTGCACTGGTATTGTCACAGAATACGGGGTCTCACTTTCTTTGATTCCATAGTCCTCCAGTTGATGCTGTATCCAAAGAATTTGCAAGCAACAACTTCCTGCTGCCAAGTACTCTGCCTCAGCAGTGGAGGTGGCTATAGAGGTTTGTTTCTTGCTAAACCATGAGATCGGCCGGTCACCAAGAAACTGACATGTACCACTGGTGCTGCGCCGGTCTATTTTGCAACCTGCATAGTTAGTATCGGTATACCCATGTAATGATAAGCTTGAGTCTTTGGGGTACCATAGCCCAACGTTCATGGTCCCCTTGAGATATTTTAAGATGCGCTTTGCAGCAGAAAAATGACTTTCTTTTGGATCAGCCTGGAACCGGGCGCACAGACACACTGTACATAATATCCGGTCTGCTGGCAGTAAGATACAATAATGATCCGATCAGTCCCCGGTATTTGGTTACTTCGATTGAGACTTCCTTTTCATCTTTGTCCAGTTTGATTGATGAACTCATAGGAGTTGTGGCCTGTGAGCAATTTTCCATACCGAACTTTTTGAGCAGCTCCTTTGTATATTTGGCTTGATTTATGAAAATGCCCTGCTCCATTTGTCTTACTTGAAGTCCCAGAAAGAATGTAAGTTCACCCATCATGCTCATTTCAAACTGATCTTGCATTAATTTAGAGAACCGCTTGCATAATTTTGGATCAGTTGATCCGAAGATGATGTCTTCAACATAGATCTGGACAATTAGTAGGTGCTCACCCTTTGTGAATCTGAATAGTGTTTTGTTAACACTTCCTATGACGAACTGATGATCAGTTAAGAATTTCGTTAATGTATCGTACCATGCTCTTGGTGCTTGCTTTAGTACATATAGAGCCTTTTTCAACCGGTAGACATGATCAGGGTGCTCATGGTTTTCAAAACCGGGTGGTTGAGCAACGTAGACTTCTTCAGAGATTGTACCATTCAGAAAGGCACTCTTGACATCCATTTGAAATACTTTGAAATCCTTGTGTGCTGCATATGCCAGAAAAATCCTTATAGCTTCAAGTCTTGCTACTGGTGCGAAAGTTTCGTCATAGTCGATTCCTTATTCTTGCCTGAAACCTTGAGCCACCAGTTTTGCCTTATTTCTGGTAACAAGCCCGTCTTCGTTGAGCTTGTTTTTGAATACCCATTTTGTACCGATTACCGTTTGAGTTGGCCTTGGAACTAGAATCCAAACCTGGTTTCTCTCAAACTGGTTCAACTCTTCCTGCATTGCTTCAATCCAGTTGTCATCCTTGAGAGCTTCTTCGATCCTTGTTGGTTGAATCTGAGATATGAAGGCATGACTGAATAGGTTTGGGTTGGTTTGCCTTCTTGTTGTCATGGGTGCTGTAGGATCTCCAATAATCAGTCTCTTAGGATGATTCAGCTTAGTGCGATTCCATTTGGACTGTTCCCCCTCAGTTGAATCCTCCCCTGCGTTTGGAGTATTATGGCTTGTTCCATCTTCCAGTCTGTCATCATGACTTACACTGCATGGCTCTGTTGGCTCAACTGGTATTTCAATGTCATCAGCCTGAGTACCGGTCTCCTCTACGATGGGTATTCAGTAAGTTCCATGATCGGTCGATCTCGTTCTTCATCGCTTTCGTCTTCGAGATTAGAGATTTCCAGTTGAGTGCTTAAGCGACTGACGTTGCCAGGTGTTTGATCATCGGCCTCTGAATTTTCAAATACCACGTGTGCCGACTCTTCTATGGATAGAGTTTTGATATTAAAGACCCGGTATGCCTTACTGACTAAAGAGTATCCTAAGAAGATTCCCTTTTCTGACCTTGTGTCGAAGGCCGGGAGATGATTCTTCCCGTTGTTATGGATGAAACACTTGCTTCCGAAGGTCTTGAAGTAGTCGATTGAGGGAATATTTCCAGTCCATACTTCCTAAGGCGTTTTGCCCTGTTTATTGCAAATCATGGACCGGTTCTGTGTATAGCACGCAGTATTGACAGCTTCTGCCCAAAATTTGTGAGAGATGTCTGCATCTGCTAACATTGTTCGGGCTGCTTCCTTTAAGGTTCGGTTTCTCCGTTCAGCTACTCCATTCTGCTGTGGTGTCCTAGAAGCAGATAAATCATGGCGTATACCATGGTTCTCAAGATGTTCAGTTAGCATAGAATTTATAAACTCAGTACCTCGGTCACTACGAATCCGATTTATACTACCATTTTGTTCATTTTGTATTCTTTTGAAAAGTTTTATCAGACAGACTGGTGTTTGATCTTTGGATTTTAGAAAGACTACCCAGGTGAACCTAGAGAAGTCGTCTACCACTACCAGAGTATACTTAGCACCTCCAAGACTAACTACCGGTATGGGTCCAAAGAGGTCCATGTGAAGTAGATCTAGACACTAGTTTGACTCTATGTTCCCTTTACTCTTGAAAGTTGACCTGATTTGTTTACCTAACTGACACGCGGTGCAGTGTCTATCTTTCAAAAACTTTATATCGGGTAAACCTCTCACTAGACTGTTTTCTTTAAGAACTGAAATTGTCTTAAAGTTTAGATGGTTAAGACGCTTGTGCCATAGCCAACTCTTAGAATTATGAGCTATAAGACATGTTTGTGTGGGTACCGACTGATCTCCCCACTGAACCCTATAAGTACCTCATACTCTATGGCCTGTTATCAGTATATGCTCATCACTATCCTTAACGAAGCACTTGTCCTTTTCAAGAGATATAAGGAAATCATTCCTACACAGCTGACTAACACTTATTAGATTGTAGTTTAGGTTTTGTACTAAATGTACTTCTCTTAAGGTAATGTTCTTGTGAGTTAGCACACCCTTTCCTATTGTTTTACCTTTACCGTTGTCTCCAAAGGTAATGGTTGGTCTTGCGTGTGATCTGAGATTCTTCAGTAACCTTTCGTTCCCGGTCATATGTTGGCAACATCCACTGTCGAGATACCATACCAACCGGTTCAGTTCTTCAATGTATCCCTGCAAAGCAAAGGTATATGTATATATATGTATATATGTTGGTACCCAGTTTTACTTGGGTCCAGACAATATTAGACTCCTAGGTACCCACATCTGAAAGACTCTACCGTCCAGTGCTTGGGTCTATAAGATATTTAACGTTTCTAGATCTTGGCAGTTCTAGTCTAGGTTATCGATACTGCCTACTCCTATTTCTATACTCATGCTTATGCCCCTGATTCCCCCTAAGTTCGTGTCTTCTGAACGTTGGTCTTGCTCGTGGAGGAATAGTTCTTGGCTGTCTCTCTTCTTTCTTAGTTCTGACTGGGGGTCCAGGTTGATTCTCAGTATCTCTAGCTTGTAGGGAACTTGCTGGTACAAATTTGATCCAGCCAATGTTTCCAGCGTGCGATGAGACTGCGCCTGGTTCAGTATTCTTGAATCCCAGCCCAGTCTTGTCATTGCTATCTTTCAGGTTGTTCTGAATGCTTTCTGCTTTCTTCTGGGACTGATTCCAGGACTGTATGATGGTGTTTAACTTAGTATTTTCAGATTTTAGTTCCATTATCTCCTTACTAAGTTCTTTAACCTCCTCAGTCGGAACTCCTGTCTGACTGTCCTTACCCTCGGTTTGTTCAACCGATATGAGTATCATATTCTGCCTAATTCTAGTAGATAACTTCTGATATTCGTATGCCATTTCTTGAAGTGCTTGTAGCAGCTCTTCCTTTGTAAAGTTATCAGAAGCAGTTTCACATACCTCGTCATCGGTCATGTTTGCCATGAAGCATTCATGAACTTCCTGGTCACTGTCGGTTTCTGACTCATAGCTGTCTGATCCTTCAGAGTCAGAGTCATCCCAGGTCCTTCCTGTTTTGGCCACAAGTGCCTTTTGGTACTTCTTGGCTTTCGAACCGGTTTTCTCCTTCTCTTTCTTGGAGACTCGACAGTCAATGGCAAAGTGTCCTTTCCTGCCGCATTTAAAACAGGAGGCGTCCGTCTTGTCAGTTTTATTTTTTGTAAAGTTCTTACCTTCCGAAGTATTACTTCGGTTTTTCTTCATGAACTTCCCGAATCTTTTTACAAAGAGTGTCATGACTTCATCAGTCAGTTCCTCTGATGTTTTTGAGGTCGAGGCTTCAGGTGCTACGAGTGCCTTAACCGGTTGTTCTGTAACTGCTTCTTCCATTCTCGTTTGTAGTTCAAACTCATAGGCCTTAAGATCAGCAAGTAGATCATGAACTTGTATTTTGCTGAGGTCCTTTGGTTCTCTCATGACCATGGTCATAACATCCCATTCACGTGGAAGAGCCTTCATAACCTTGATGGCGACATCTTGATTTTCCAACGTCCTCCCAAGGGCTGTGAGGTCGTTGATTATGTTCATGAATCTGCCCTCAAAGTCGGTCATCGATTCTCCTAGTTTCATCTTCACACAGTCGTACTTTTGAATAGCGACTATGAGCTTGTTTTCCCTAGTGGACTCGTTTCCTTCACAGATCTGGCATAGTTTCGTCCAAACCTCCTTTGCGGTCTTACACAGCATTACTTGTCTGAATGTTCCAGTGTCCAGTGTTTTGAACAGAATGTCCTTGGCCACGTTGTCCAGGTTCATAAGTTTCTTCTCGCCCTCAGACCATTCACTTTTTACCTTCGCAATCGTTTGCGGCTGGGCGTTATCTCGTGCATGTAATGGGTTGACTTTTGTCAGCTCCGGAGGTCCGTCTGTAATAATGTCCCGCATATCTTCGTTCTGAGCCACTAGGTGAGTCATTATACGAACTTTCCATTCCATGAAGTTTTCCCGGGAGAACATCGGTAGCTTACTTGATGTATTCATCTTTATCGGTTGGTAATTGAATAAACCCGCTCTGATACCACTTGTTAGGATCGGTTTGTGCGTTTAGAGGGGGGTGAATAAATGCTTAGCACTTTCTTTCGTAACTTACTGTTTAGTCGTGATGACTGAGATTCAATCTGTGACCGGTCAGTATGTATGCGGAAAAGAATACTGAGCGATTGTAACCGAATCTTAAGAGAACGTGTATGTGTATTGTGAGTGAGAAAGACCGGATTGTTTCTGGAAGTTCGGAGTTAAATCTCCTACGTCTCCCCTTCTTCCTCGCAAGGAAGGTTCACTAGACTTCAGTTATACAATATACAGTACAACCTACCCAGCTGCTCTCAGCTTAATCTAGTGAATCCTAGGCAGTTGTATGAAACAATCCACCTACTTCAACATCTTTTTACAGTCCGTCGGAAAAACAAGAACATAAACTAATACAGTTATGTCTCGTGACTTCACTCTTATTTTTCACTCTATCACAGAGAAGATCGTTGATGCTTGCTTAGAATGCTTTTCGTTGTAAAGTTGGAGAGTCGTGAAGTACTTGTCTTCGTCTTGTATCTCTCCTTTTATACCTGAGGTTTGAAATTCAAACCGTTGTGAGATAAGCTCTTCAAACTGTGTAGTGCATTAATTGTCTTTCCCAAAATAGGTCTGTCCGATTATTCTGCGGTTTATCTTGTCATTTTCACTTCATTCCTTATTTGCGTTAGTTGACCCTTGTTTTACTCTGGACTCGCAGCCTTGCATTTAATGCCTGAGATTTCCTTTTTGTCTGAATAGACTCTTGTCCCGAGATTCCATTCTGTAATATGTCCAGTCAAGCCTTTTGGAATATTCTGTTTGAGATCTTCTTTGTGACCGGTATCCATAGTCGGTATGCTGATTTAGCTTTTGTCCGGTCACTTCAGTGTAGCGCTTATTCCTTAGTGTTGACCGATGTGTTGAATCTCCGGTTTCTTATCTTGAGTCAGTTATATCATCACCAAAACTATTAATCCGAATATTTAAATTTGTATTACTAGCAATGGTTAATATATTCCAGCAAAAAGAGGTTTGTAAAATGAATCAATAATATCCAAATTGTTACATTTGTAGTGTAAAACAACGATTATAATGTTTGTTGAAGCATGGATAAAAATTAATGTAATATCTTTATCCAAACAGTATGCACACTAACTAGCTAAACTAGTAGATTCAGAAATATACTTTATTAGCTAAATCCAATATTGTACACACTATTGACCAACTTATCAATACTGTATAATATTCTTTAGACTATCTTTATCAATGACCTTCACAACCGGTCATGATAATAAAATATTATTTTCTCTCGTCTCCACATTCCAACCTACACCTCAATTCAACTTAAATAATTTTCAACTTTATCAACAACCCAAGACAACCCATAATATTTATATTTTATAATTATTTTAAGTAGTATTTGAATGTTTGAAAAACAGATTACATTATATGATATAAAATTAGATACTTTGGCCATTGGAGAAAAAAATAATATGAATTATGATAGATTATAGAATGTGATAGAGAAATAGATAATTTGAAATTGTGCTTCAAAATGTATCAATATTAGTCTCTATTTGAGAGAAAAAATCATATAGTTTGGTAAAAAATAAAAATTAATTTCAAAATATAATTAAATATATCATAAAAATTTCATAAAAACATGTATAACAGTTTATTGAAAACTATGCACAATCGGTTGTGGGAATTATTAATTTTTTTAGTTTATTTTAATTAATTATACTCCACGACCGGTCATGGAAGTTGTTGATAAAGCTAGTCTTAGGGAAAGTCCAAGGGCAAACACAATCATGAGCCTGGTCGTGGGTATAGCATGGATGGGTTTGGGCCCAAAATAAAGGCCCATATGCTACCGCTGAATTAATATAGAAAAAAAAAGATTAATTTATACGATACTAGACCTGGGTAACCAATTGGGTCGGGCCGGTTCCGGGCCGGTTCTACCGATTCCGGTTCTACCGGTTCCGGTTCTACCGGTCCCGGAACAGTACCGGTTCCGGTTCCGGTCCGGTTCCGGGACCATTTTCCCCGGACCGGACCAGAACCATTATGTAGAACCCCGGGTCTGTAATGGGCCGGTTCCGGTTCCGGAACCGGAACCGGCCCATTTCAATTTTTTTTTTTACTTTGAGACATTTTTCAGTATTTTAAAATATAAAAAAAAAATTTAACATTGGCCCAACGGGCCGGTTCCGGCCCGGAACCGGAACCATTGGGCCGAACCGGGAACTGGAACCGGTAATCTACGGTTCTGGATTCCCGGAACCGGCCCAATCCACAACTATTGGGCCGGTTACCGGTTGCAGAACCGGTTGCCGGTTCTGGTTCTGGACCGGTTTCGTGGGCCGGTTCTGGGCCGGGTCTAGGTTGACCCGGCCCATTACCCAGGATTATACGATACCAATGACAATGAGGCACGATAACATTACATGTGATTTTAATGTCCAAAGAAGTGGTCCTTGTTATGACACCTCGATTTTTAAGGAAAAGCTTATATTTAATAAAAAGACTCTACGTTATGTCCATGAAAATATGTGTCTGTTTTTATCGTAGTAAAGATAAAGACACAAACGACTAGCAGAAGGAGAAACAAACCATATACTAATCCCTTGCTTGCTTAATATAATTCCCATAGAAATGTTATTAAGAATATTACTTGGCAATAAGTTAGGAACCAACACCCCTCTCCCCTAAGTCCATTTAAGTCGAATATGAATATCATTGTTGGTCCGAGTATACCATCATAATCCATACAAACTACGATAGCTAAGTAAAGGAGTTCGACTGAAATCGAACTTTAAACTTCATTTAGTAATATAAGGAGCTCAACCACTTACTTAAATCAAATAGCTTAAATGTGGACTAGTGACTTTTGTCCCGACCCTTGTTAGACTTTTCCTTAGACGAGGATTGATTGATTATACCTAATTTGACATGCTTTATCATTAAATTGCTTCTATCCATCATCTTCAAAGACGCGTATTATTAAAGCGCACAGCAAATCAAATACCATTTTCTGCAAAAGAAAGTATTATGGTACCAAAAAGAGATATATGATTAATCATAGTTTTAGTTGCATGTGTGACCTCTCTTCTGTACTTTTGTTTTTTTTCTAGCCGTCCCAACTCCATAACATCGTCGTTTGTCACTAAATATATAGTCAAGTTTTCTGTATCTCGTCTTTCCCGGGTCCGTCCTTCATGCATAAAATTCAATGATTCGAAATTTTTGCTTCGATGAATCAAATTTGAGAAAATTTTCAAACTACTTGCAGTTGCAGGATATAGTTTTTCTTGGATGTATATATAATATTTTAATCGGGTTTACCATAATTAGGAATAAGTCAAATGCATTTGAAAATTACTTTTTGTCTTTATTCCAATTTAATTTGATTAAATTTATAGTTCAAATATTATATCGATCCCATTGTTATAATATACTAGATGACGTAGCCGCACTTTGTGCGGCTTCTACGTACTGTCCCGTGAACAAATTATTAAGACAGTTGATAAATATATACACTAAGTGGAAAGATGTATGTTACATATACATAAAAATAATGTCTTGAGTGTTGTTACCCATAATTCAATAGATATATATATATATATATATATATATATATATTAGTCAAAAAAAGCTTTTAATCAACATTTGTTTGCAAGAATAGAGTACACATTGAACTGATAGCCGACCTATAACAACATAACCACCAAGTTTATGTCCTTACTCATACCTAATTCATTAGTGATAAGTTCGAACTGATGCTAAAAATTGTGACACTATTTATCTATTGTATACTTATTAAATATATATATATATGTATGTGATTTATATATATATATATATATAATATATATATATATATATATGCTTGTGTGTGTGTCATGGTTTTCGGAACCGGACCGAACCAGCCCGTTCTTGCTTGTTCCGACCAGACTGGTCAAAATCCGGTCATGTCCCGTCCGATTCATATTTAAATTTAAAAAACAAAAATAAAAAATAAAAAAGAAAAAGAACTAAATGTAACAAAACATAGTATTGACTCAGTGGTAACATTTACTAAAATTTTATATTGGCTTGTTCGATTCCCACAGATTTCGTTGAAATTAGTACTTTCAATATGGCCCGTGGGCCGGCCCGCCCCACCCCACCCCGCCAAAAGGGCGGGGGGCTTCAATTTTCTAGTTCCTCCAGGAGGCGGGCCTGGGCGGGCTAGCCCGCGGGCCGACTCGTCATTATTGTAAATATATACATATTATATAAATATATATTATATACAAATATTAAATACAGAAAATAAAACTAAATTAGTCAGATAATATAATTAATTATGTATAATTAAGATCATATTTATTATCAAATACATAATTAATATCATATTTATTTATAATTTTTTTAAGAAATACCATAATTAATTAAAAATTATTAGTAAATTAAAATTTTAAGTTAAAATGAAAATAGAAAAAAAATTCTAGGCGGGCGGGCCTGGCCTCGCCGCGGGGCGGGGGGTTCCCCAGTTTTTTAGGCCCGCCATTTGGCAGGCTTTGGCGGGCGGCGGGCCAGCCGGTTGGCCCTGCCAAATTGACAGTACTAATTGAAATCATATTTTATGATTAGCATTTTGATCCCCAACTAAATTTCAAATTTGGCACTCATTTTGCAATTAATTGTTCTAGAAATTTTGCTCTTATTTTATTGAACCCCCAATTTATAAATCATAATTATGTTTACCTATATTGTTTGATTGATTGTTACAAGAAAATATATTTTGTTGGTGATCAGTTTTACTACAATTTGATTCTACATTAAACTTTAAAACACTAAAATTTCTAGTTCGGTTCGAAAATAAGATGTCATAAACGTATGCGTTGCATTGTCATAAAAAGTAATAAAGAAAAAAGAAAACATAAAGGAAAACAAACTCCTATTAACGTTAAATATGACAATGTAGGTATGCATTGTCATATCGCAAAAAAGAAAAGAAAATAAACAAAATTTATTTTTCAGTTAAACATGATTTATATGTGTCACGTTATTATTATATAAAAAATGCAATACAACCAAAAAGAAACGCAATATATATTTTTCAGTTAATTATGATATGTGTGAAATGTGATGTGTATTGCGTAATCATAAAGGAAAGAGAAATAAAAAAGTCAACTACATGGTTCAACCTTCAACGTGTATATCTATGTATTATTATAAAAGAAAATGAAAATAAAATGTTGGCATCTGAAAAATGCCGGTTTCCCACACAAACATTTAAAGGCAATCAGTGACTTGCCACCTACAGTGTAAACTGGTCATATTCCCTCTTTTATAGTAGTATAAATATATATCATATATACAATATAACATATCACATAGGTAAATATATAGGGCACTATTTGACATGGTGCATGCGAATGCATGCTCAAATCCATCTTTATAATAACTCAAACCGCTACCAGCTAGCGGAAAAAACTCTCGTTTATCGTCTTCGTAAATCTCTCTATGGATTGAAAGAAGTGCATGGTTTGAACAATTTCGAACCACAATTTGGAGTGCTGGCGTACAATCATTAAAAGAACCAAGAAACCGTTCCATAAATGAACTTTGACCCAATGATAAAACGAAGTACATAGACGATGAAGTAAATTTTTAAAAAAAAAAAACAAATAAGTGAAAAACAGATGCGTTAAAGCTTCAACTAATATAACACACACACGAAGACAAATTTGAAAGTATTCAAGATTTAAATCACTATTATGTTGTTAAGCTCACCAAATTTCAAGCACAACTTCGAGGATCAATCACTTATTAAAATATGAAATAAATTATGCCAATAAAATGAAGTTAGGTCAAAGTATCTTCTTGTGACGACACGTAAGGTGATGTATGGACTTGCTTAACTAGCAAGTTGATACATATATATCTCTCTCTATAAATAAGGCCAACCCAAATTCCACTATCTTATCTCTCTCAGTCTCATATGCAACAAAATAAAAAAATATGGAAAAGAAATCACAAGAAGTTGAAATAAGGAAAGGTCCATGTACAATGGAAGAAGATATAGTTCTCATGAACTACATTTCTAACCATGGTGAAGGTGTTTGGAATACTTTAGCTCGTTCCGCAGGTAATAATTATATATACATATATACACACATGCATACATCATGTCGAACAAATAAAATAACTCCAATAATATAAAATTTTGTTTAATTTGCGAAAATAATGTAATATAGGGCTGAAACGCACTGGGAAACATAACATCAGAAGAGCAGTTATTGATTATGGAACTTCATTCTAAGTGGGGAAACAGGTAATAACTTATAATTACTTATATATTTATATATACATATATATATTAGGTTAATTTTCTTCTTTTTTTAGTTGATGCTTCATAGGCGAGAGAAGAGCACGATGTGTGAAGGACTCCACAAAGATGGAAGTTTCCATTAATAGAAATACCTTATTCAATAACTCACATGATCGAATAAGGATATTGTTGCTCTATGATCGAATCAAGTTGAAGGCCCTTTACATTTATTTTCTTTTCTTTTAAATTAATCCCAAAAAAATATCATGTACAAAACAAACCCTTGTTTAGACGAAGATATAGGGTTCGAGAAACGGACTTTCTCTTTTTATCGCAGGTGGTCGAAGATTGCGAAGCACTTGCCTGGAAGAACAGACAACGTGATGGGTGGTCCCGTACACAATGGATGAAAAACGCCAAGTTATATACTGATGTTGGACTCGATGTTAGGCTAACACTCACTCTCACTCTTTTGTATGCACAGCGGAAAACGCAACGAACACAAATGAAGTTTTTGTGCAGCAAGTCAAATAACTTGCTGCGTGCCTCTCGGCGTAAAAATCCACTAGAAATATGGATTACAAAAACTATCGAAAAAGATAGTCAAAACTAGTCTAGCAAACGGAACGAATCAAAAAGAATTCTAAACCCACAAGATCTCACGACCTCTAAAAGTTAGACTTAGAAAAGAAAAACTCTTTCAAGAAATAACTCTCGCTCAGAACTGCTCTAACTTTCGCTCGGTGTTCGTCTTCCAAAAGCCTCACCTCAAACGGTTAAGTCTTTCGACTTAAATACTCCTTCGATTTGTCCAAGACTTCGCCACTCGTCCTAGCAACTTCCCTCAACGTCCACTAACGTCCACTAAGTGATTTTGGACAGTTAGTGACCATTGAGAGTCGACTTGGTCAGTTCCAAGAGCTCGGTCTCTACTTGCTCTTCGAGCATCCTATTTTTAGCATGCACTCTTCCTATTTTTGCTCTAGCTCGTCTACGCTTCTTCCACGCGGTTTGATCCGTTCCATTCCTTGAATTAGTCCTGCATAACACTAGAAAAATGCCACGTCATTAATTAAATTAGTTTTGGGCATGAAAGATAAAACTGAGTAGGGGAACATTCTCGGCCAACAAATGTTGGCTAGAATGTTACCCCAACATTGCCAATGCTGAATGCTCAACATTAACAATCTCCCCCTTTTTATCTTTCTTCCCAAAACCAATGCAGAAGTCAGTCTTAGCAAATCTCCCCCTAAAGATAACACCAACTAAACCATAAAAACACAAAATGATTAGAGTTAGATGCAAAAGCCGAATAGTCATAAAGACCATTCAAAGTACTAGAATAGTACAGCGCCTTTAGAGGTCCTGAAAAAAAAAACACATCTGCAAAATAAAAAAAAAACATGGTCCAAAAGAGAAACACAAGAGAAATCAAAAGTAGTCATGCACAAAAACCAAAAAGTGCATGCACAAACAATCGAGATCTAACTGTTTAGACCCTCGATCGACTCCCCTTCTTCTCCTCCTCTAGCTTCTTCACCAGCTGCCACTTCTGCTCCAACTCCAGCTCTTTCTTCAGTCTGAACTTGCTCTTGTTCAGGAGCTCTTTCTCCCCCTGCCTCAGCACTTTCCCCTTCTGTCATCTTTGCACCGCTCGTCCCACCTTGATCCTCAGCTGTTGGCTCTTCTCTTACTGCTTCTGCCCTATCTTCCCCTTTTTGGGAAGAAATGAATTCCTTAATGCATCTCTTTGAGCTACCAACGCTGAGATAGAGTCCTCCAGAACTCTAAGGGCCTGTTCTGCCATAGATGTTGATCCAACATCCTGGCTAACATCGTGCGCTAGCTGTTCAGGGGAGCGCCAGGGTAAGTCCACAACTCTGTCTGAGCCTACCAGATGGTTCTGCTGAACAGGATAAGGGCTGCGTTGAGTAGTCATTGTGTCTCGCCGGGTTGGTTGAAAGCCTCCTTGTAAAAGAACTCCATAGATAATTGAGGGATAGGGTCGAATGTTGGGTCAACATTCGGTTGAGAAGGAGAATTCGACATGATTTCAACTGAGAAAAGTGAATCAACGACGAAATTTGGAGATGAAATATAGAACCCTAATGAACTACAGATCACAGCGAGCAATTCTAGAGAGAGATTCGAGTGAAGCAAGTGGAATGATATGACAAGTTAAAAATAATCATAAAATCTATCACTTAACACGAGAGCTAGACACAACGGTTACTGCAGTTAATTCAGCTAATCATGGAGTTAATGGGCACGAAAGTAACCGTTGAGTACAAAGATACAAACCGCTTAGATTGGATAAGATCAGATTAAGTCTTGATTTTTCAAAGCATGAAGCTAAAAATAGTAAATAAACTACTTCAACATGCGAGCATATATAAACAGTTTGAAGACCAAGTCATGCGAGTTAAAAGGAGCACTTCGAATCATGATTCAACCAAAAAGACCTAAATCAAAATCAAGGTAGAATCAAGAGATACTAACCGTTTGAGCGACTTCGATGAACACATAGAGACACGTGTAAAGAGCTGTTCTTCGAGAGTTTCTAATGCAATTCTGAGAGATAACTAGACACACAGGACAAATAAAAACAGTACTAAAGACAGACACGGACAAAACGAAAGCACAAAATGTAGCAATATCGAACTGATAGTTACATGTTGCCCTAACATTTGACTCAACATTCTAATTCCATAATCCTAGACTTTTCTGCTTAATTCTTCTCAAAATCAGTTCCCTTTATATCTACCCTTTCACCTCACATATCCACAACGAATTTATGCACTGCCCTCATACCCTCGGCCTCAAGGTTCGGCTTTTTGTCGCATAGTATACATCGTCACCGCGAATGCCGTGTAACTAAGGAATCTTATTACCAAATACCTATATCTAGCCGAGAGTTTATGAGCATGCTAATCACAAAAAGGATTGGTTTTTTAGTCGCAAAGAGTACATCGTCACAGCGAATGCCGTGTACCTAGGGACGTATTACCAAGAGCCTACAAAGGAGGGATCGGGTTCATTTAGGGACCAATCAAGAAGAATCAAGTCATTTCACAGGAAAACAGAACAGAATATGAAACCAAATATTAAAGCAGCAACTATCAAAATCGACATATGCTATGTTGATCCAAATATTGGACCAACATTTAAACTAACATGTGCAAACCTATGGATTTCTTCAGGTCCGAGAACCTTTCAGAATCCAATGCTTTCGTAAAAATGTCTGCTAACTAATTCTTAGTGTCTATATGCTCGATGCGGACTAACTCTTTTTCTACCATATCTCTCAGAAAATGATGCCTAATATCTATATGCTTTGTACGAGAATGTTGGATGGGGTTCCTAGATATATTAATGGCACTAAGGTTATCACAATACATAAGTACAGATTCGCACTCTAACCCATAGTCACATAACATGCTATTCAACCACAATAATTGCGTGCAACAACTACCCGCCGCAACATATTCGGACTCAGCAGTAGATAAAGACACACAATTCTGTTTCTTGCTATACCATGCAACTAAGTTATTACCTAGGAAGAAACAGCCACCACTCGTACTCTTGCGGTCATCCTCGTCACCCGCCCAGTCAGCATCGCTATAGCCTACAAGACTCAAGTTAGTATCTTTGGAGAACCATAACCCTAGGCTACACGATCCACTCACATAACGAAGTATTCCTTTAACAGCATTCAGATGCGAAACCTTAGGTTCAGATTGATATCTAGCACATACGCAAACACTGTACATGATATCAGGTCTACTAGCAGATAAGTACAACAAGCTGCCGATCATAGATCGATACAATGTTGGGTCAACATTCTGCCCAACATCGTCTTTACTTACCTTTTGAGTAGAACCCATGGGCGTTTTCATTACCTTTGCCGTGTCTAGTCCAAACTTCTTGACAGTGTTCTTGGCATACTTCTCTTGGGACATAAAGATCCCATCGCTGCTTTGCTTAATCTGCAAACCTAGAAAATACGTTAATTCGCCTATCATCGACATCTCAAAGGTAGTGTTCATTGCCTTCACAAACTGGTCTAACAAAACTTGTGAGCTTGAACCGAAAACAATGTCATCAACATATACTTGAGCAATCAAAATATCAGATCCGACCCTCTTAACAAAAAGAGTGCGATCTGCCTCACCTCGTGTGAAACCAAACTCAAGTAAAAAAGTTGCTAACCTCGCATACCAAGCTCGAGGCGCTTGTTTCAACCCGTACAATGCTTTCTGCAGCTTAAAAACATGGTTAGGATAATGGGGATCTTCGAACCCTTTAGGTTGTTCGACATAGATTTCCTTATCAATATACCCATTCAAAAACGCACCCTTAACATCCATTTGATGTAATGTAATGTTAAGCCAACATGCAATCTAACAAAAGCCTAATCGATTCTAGCCTAGCAACGGGAGCAAACGTCTCATCAAAGTCTATTCCTTCTACTTGCGTATAACCCTGAGCTACTAAGCGAGCCTTGTTTCTAACAACCCTACCAAGTTCATCAGATTTATTTTTAAATATCCACTTAGTGCCTATGACATTAATGTCTTTTGGCCGTGGCACTAATGTCCAAACTTGGTTTTTCTCGAACTGCAAGAGTTCCTCTTGCATCGCATTTATCCAACAATTATCCTTGAGAGCTTCAAGGACATTCTTGGGTTCTATCTCAGAAACAAAACAGTTAAAACGTACCTCAGAGTATAGCGAGTTCATACACGCATTTCTTACCATAGACTTATAATCCTTTCGTGGTTTGTCTCTGGTCTTCCTTCCTTCATTCACATCTCCAATTATTAGATCAGTGGGATGATCTTTCTGAATCTTAGCTGGCGGATCACGTCGCACTTCGCTGGGACCAGCTTCTGCGTTCTGTTCTGGCTCAGATGTTGAGTCCAATGTTGGCTCAACATTGTCATCCGCAGGCTCCTCTGATTCGTTTCTTGCTTGTATAACATCTGCAACATCAACTTGAGGAGGCATGTTGCTAAGATCAGTAGCATCATCAAACACAACGTTCACTGATTCTTGAACAGATTTCAAACGCAAGTTGTAAACACGATAGGCACGACTGTTAGACGAGTATCCTAGGAAGATGCATTTATCACTTTTCGAATCAAACTTAGTCAAATATTCACGATCATTTAGCATGTAGCAAAAACATCCAAAGACATGAAAATATTTAACCGTAGGCTTCTTATCATTCAACAATTCATACGGGGTTTTCTTCGTACCATGCCTAAAGAATACACGATTCGAAATGTGACATGCAGTATGCAAGGCTTCTGCCCAAAAACGTTTAGACACATTTTTAGAAAGTAACATAACCCGTGCCATTTCTTGTAACGTCCTATTCTTCCTTTCGGCAACCCCATTTTGTTGGGGCGTCTTAGGAGACGAATACTCATGCACAATGCCTTTCTTATCACAGAATTCATCAAAGAACTGATTCTCAAACTCTCTACCATGGTCAGACCTAATGCGAAAAACAGTAGCACTGAAATTGTTTCGTATCATAGCACAGAAATTTTTGAAGAAATCAACCGACTCTGATTTTTCCCTAAGAAAGAAAATCCATGCATATCTGGAAAAGTCATCCACGAGCACATAAGCATATTTTTTACCCCCTATGCTATCAACTTCCATAGGACCCATCAAATCCATGTGAATCAACTGAAAACAGTGAGCAGTTTTAAAATGTTGGGCAGCTTGTTGGTCAACATTGTGACTAACATGTGTTTGCTTACCCTTCAAACACGACTCACAAACAATCTTACCAAACTCCTTGAGTTTCGGAATGCCTCTTATTGCATCATGTTTGATAAGTTGTTCCAACGTTCTGTAGTTGACGTGGCCTAATTTAAAATGCCACAACACCACATCGTCCTCGGCTTTCGAAAGTTGGCACACATCCTTTACGCCCGGTTTGTCGCCAACTAGATAGCAATTGTCACTCGATCTTTTTCCTGCCATCACTAGAACAGAATTTCGGTTAAAAACTTCACAACACTCCTTATTAATTCTTACCTCAAGGTCATCGTCGCACAGTTGGCTTATGCTGATCAGATTCGCGACAAGCCCTTCTACGTGAAGTACGTTGCTCAGCTTGGGAAAGTAAGGAACATTAAGTCTGCCACGGCCGAGAATTCGACCTTTGGAACCTCCTCCGAAAGTCACAGATCCACTCCTTAAAGGCGTGTAATCACTGAGATACTCTTTGGTACCCGTCATATGTCGGGAACACCCGCTATTGAAGTACCATGAACCTGCAACGTTAGCTCGCAAAGATGTGTACACAACAAGACATTTATCCCCTGATTTCCTGATCCAAGCTTTCTTAGATAATTTAACCATATTCTGTTTACTAGAATTCGAAGAAGAGCCAGCTGAGTTTCCTCCAGACACATCCTTCAACACGGATTTCTCAATGTTGACCGATATGTTGGGCAACATCTCAGCAGACATCGATTTCTTTGCGGAAATCTCTCTCTTCAATTTCCAGCAGTATGATTTAAATGACCTGGTTTCTTACAATGTTCACAAAGAAATGATTTATCATGACTTTTTGGGGTCACATGCTCGGGACTATCCTTAGGATTTGTAACTTCGTCATTTACGGATTGAGCTTTAACAAAAACTATCTTAGGCTTCTCATGGGAAAGGAGTTTCGTACTATCACTCGCAGACTGACGGTTATATCCTAGACCTTGTTTATCATAAATACCAATAGACAGTACCTCTTCATGGCTAGTTTTGCTCCTGTTCCACTTAGCAAAAGTTTTGTCGGCCTCATTGAGTCGCTTTTGAAGTGAGTCAATCTCCCTGTCCTTTCGTGTCAAAGCAGCTTCCAACTTGTTCATGCCATCCATTAGACCTTCAATGACCTTCTCGTTTTTCTCATTTTCCTCGGCCAACAGTTTCACCGCAGCACGGAGTTGTGTGTTATTTGCCTTCTCTAATTCGTACAGTGAGGTCAACTGCTTAACGGCTTCTTCACCGCTCTCAGTTTCAGGTTCTGTATCATCACAACTCAAAAGACCATCAAGACAGTTTGAATCATCATAATAAAAAATGATATGTTTTACAGATGTTGAGTCAGATGTTGGCTCAACATCAGTTACCGCAGTAAGGCCGATTTGATAATCTTCATCTTCTTCGTCGTCAGAAAACGACTGGATGACTACGGATGATTGCAAAGGCTCTTCTCTTCATCTTCATCTTCTTCGTCTGACAGGTCGATCCACATAACCTTACCACCACGCTTGCGAATAGTGTTGGCACATTCGTTGGCAGAATGGCCCCAACCTTGGCATTCATAACATCTGACTGCCTCATAGTTGATATTCTTCTTTGGCTTTCCGTCTAGCCTCCCAAAAGGTTTCCGTTTAGGGAACGGAGGAGCTGACGATGGTTCAGCCTTGACATTCTGGCCTTTCCTGAATGTTGGGCCAACATTTTGCACAACATTCTTCTTCTTGAAATACTTCGCGAATTTCTTTACAACTATGGCCATGTCTTCTGCGTTCCTGGGGTTGACCTGGATCAGTTCATCGGATGGCTGGGTGACCAGTGCGAGACTCTTACCACGTGCGGCCCTCTTTTGGACTTCGAGATTGGTTTCATAATTTTTCAAAATGTTCATCAAGACGTTGAAGTCCATGGTGGCTAGGTTGTGCGACTCCTCGATCGCTGATACCTTCATATTAAATTTTTCAGTTAGTGTACGAATAGCTTTAGAATTTAATACCTTGTTGGACAAAGGATCTCCTAGACTGGCACACTCGCTGGAGATTGTCAAGAGCTTCCCAAAATACGTCGTAATATCCTCGTCTTCCTTCATTCTGATATTCTCGAATTGACTTAGGAGGAGGCGTAGTTTGGTTTCTCGCACAGTTGTGTCACCTTCACAGTACCTCTCGAGCAGATCCCACGCATTCTTAGCCGTTGTACAATTCTGGATGATCTTGAACATAAAGATATCCACCGTCGAGAAGATGGCGTTTAGGGCCTTGTCATTGAACTCTGCTAGGCTTCGCTCAGCTGCCGACCACTGTTCGACAGGCTTGTCGACGACCTCGCCATCTGCATCTGGTTCTGTCCTTGGTGGGGTATACCCGTGAAGTACTGTTTCCCAAGCTCGCACGTCAATTGACTTGATGCACTGACGAACACGGACCTTCCAATACGCGTAGTTGGTGCCGTCAAGAACAGGGACTTCGCCGATATTGTTTGAACTGGTAATATCCATTGTAGAGGATGTTAAGCGCTTAGTGACGTCAAGCGTTGGCTCTGATACCACCTTGATGGGTGGTCCCGTACACAATGGATGAAAAACGCCAAGTTATATACTGATGTTGGACTCGATGTTAGGCTAACACTCACTCTCACTCTTTTGTATGCACAGCGGAAAACGCAACGAACACAAATGAAGTTTTTGTGCAGCAAGTCAAATAACTTGCTGCGTGCCTCTCGGCGTAAAAATCCACTAGAAATATGGATTACAAAAACTATCGAAAAAGATAGTCAAAACTAGTCTAGCAAACGGAACGAATCAAAAAGAATTCTAAACCCACAAGATCTCACGACCTCTAAAAGCTAGACTTAGAAAAGAAAAACTCTTTCAAGAAATAACTCTCGCTCAGAACTGCTCTAACTTTCGCTCGGTGTTCGTCTTCCAAAAGCCTCACCTCAAACGGTTAAGTCTTTCGACTTAAATACTCCTTCGATTTGTCCAAGACTTCGCCACTCGTCCTAGCAACTTCCCTCAACGTCCACTAACGTCCACTAAGTGATTTTGGACAGTTAGTGACCGTTGAGAGTCGACTTGGTCAGTTCCAAGAGCTCGGTCTCTACTTGCTCTTCAAGCATCCTATTTTTAGCATGCACTCTTCCTATTTTTGCTCTAGCTCGTCTACGCTTCTTCCACGCGGTTTGATCCGTTCCATTCCTTGAATTAGTCCTGCATAACACTAGAAAAATGCCACGTCATTAATTAAATTAGTTTTGGGCATGAAAGATAAAACTGAGTAGGGGAACATTCTCGGCCAACAAATGTTGGCTAGAATGTTACCCCAACATTGCCAATGCTGAATGCTCAACATTAACACAACGAGATAAAGAATTTTTGGAGGACTAAAATTCAAAAGCATATGAAGCAAGCGGATACTGATGATCATCATAATAACGTCGACAGAAGCACAAGCAAGAATATTTGGAGCACTAATAATATTAATGGATTAGATGATGAGTCGTATAATTATTCTCCGTCTTCCTTCAATGGAGATAAAGACGACAATAATAAGATTATTACTTCCAACGGTATTATTACAGAAGCTTTTCCCTTGTCCGATGATCAGCAAAGCGACAACCTTTGGAGCGTTGAGGATCTTTGGTCGTTGCAATTGCTTAATAGAGATCAATAAGAGTGTGAATATATTTTTATATTACTTCAAATTATTATATTTGTAGTATTACATGTGTATCTACATAATATATAGGGATGGCCGTGTATCAGGCCCGGCCATTGGGTAAAGCTACTAAAGCATGGGCTTTAGGCCCCAACATTTTATAGGGCCCCATCATTTGGCTTAGTAGTATTATAGTGTGCAAAAATTATTAATTAAGCCCAGCCCAACAAATATATACCTATTATTCTTTTTTTAATTAAACTTGCATTTAAGTTTATTTTTTGTCTTTTCAACTTCCAGACCTCATTTCTTTCGGCTGTCTTCTTGTCTTTTCAACTTCCTATTTTATTTAGCCTTTTTGTGCCTATAAATAAATCTCTCATATCCCTCATTGCTATATCCAACGGTCTCAAATCTCATTATCTATCTAATAGTAATAGCTCAATTGAATCTCCACGTCAGACAACAACCGAAGCTCAAGTTCAACAAAATAATTCAGGTTTTATCTTTGTATTTTTATCTTTTATTTATTAAAATTAGTAAAGCTATTTTATTGCATTTCTGAATTTTTTTTGCATTATTTTGTTGTTAGTAAGTGATGTCTATGAGTCCGGTCACTCAAAGAGATTGAAAAAACAGAAACTAGAAGCTTTAGTTGAATCTCAAAAAGGGTCATTATTAAAATATGTTACTGTTACTAAAGATAAGACTAACACCCAAGAAAATTTTGGGCAGACTTCTATGAATGAAGATGGTATTCGTGAGGCTTCTTTAAATGAAGAAACTATACCCCTAAATATTGATGCCAAACAAATTTTAGAGGAGGAAGAAGTATCTGATGATCTACTGAAATATGATAATCTCGAAACTAATAATATGGAACAAGAGAAAAATAATGAATCAATTAGTTTACCTACTAACTTTTATGATCCGAGCAAATGGATAAATATTGATACTAATTTAAGAGATTTACTAGTACAAAAAGGTCCAGTTAAGATCGATGATATTGAATTTCCTAAAGATGAGTATTGCAGACACTTTTCTTCTTCTCTTTATGTTCAAAAATTAGCTAATGGGGAAACATTAGAAAGAAAATGGTTAGTTTATTCTAAAGACTTGGATAGGGTATTTTGCTTTTGTTGCAAATTATTTAATGTTACTATATGCAAAAGTAAGTTAGGAAGGGATGGAAGTAACGATTGGAGGAATATTAGTGCTAAACTTAAAAGACATGAAATTAGTAATGAACATATTGTGAATATGAGTGCTTGGATTGATCTAGAACTGAGGTTGATGAAAATAAAACAGTTGATAAACATATTCAAGATAAAATAAATAAAGATAAAGAACATTGGAAAAATGTCTTAATAAGAATTATTGCCGTTGTAAAATTTCTAGCCAAGAGAAGTTTAGCATTTCGTGGCACTAATGAAAAGATTTACCAAGAAAATAATGGAAACTTTTTAGGTGCAATTGAGATGATTGCAATCTTTGATCCAATAATGCAAGAACATCTTAGACGTGTTAAAACCATGAAATTCATAAGCATTATTTAGGACATAATATGCAAAACGAGCTAATCTTTTTATTAGGACACGAAGTTAAAACTAAAATAGTTGAAAAAGTTAAGCAATCTAAATATTTTTCTATCATACTTGATTGTACTCCCGACGCAAGCCATAAAGAGCAAATGACTCTCATATTAAGATGTTTGGATATATCATCAAGTTCGGTCAAAGTTATGGAGTATTTTTTAGAATTTTTAATAGTAAATGATACAACCGGTAAAGGTCTGTTTGATGCGATTGTTGAAGAATTAAAAACTACTGGACTTGATATAAATGATATTAGAGGGCAATGTTATGATAACGGGTCTAATATGAAAGGCAAAAATAAAGGCGTGCAAACAAGAATGTTAGATATTAATCCTAGGGCATTTTACACTCCATGTGGTTGTCATAGTTTAAATTTAGTACTCTGTGATATGGCTAATTCGTGTAATAAAGCTATCGAGTTTTTTTGGAGTGATACAGCGTATATATTCATTATTCTCTTCTTCTACTAAACGATGGCAGTTGTTACAAAATCACACACCAAACTTAACTCTTAAATCAATGTCACAAACACGTTGGGAAAGTCGTGTCGAAAGTGTTAAAGCAATTAGATTTCAAGCCCCAGAATTACGAGATGCATTGTTGGCATTAAGTGATGATTGTTTGGATTGTGAAAAAAGCAGAAGACTTCTCCAAGTTGACCATTTGGCCTGATGCTTCACAGAAACGACCCAGTAGCTTTTTAACGATCTGTGCCTGGGCTACTGATGCTTCACAAAAGAGGAGAGAGTCATCAGCAAAGAGCGAATGGGTAATAACGGGCGCTGTCCTGCTGATTTTTATGCCTTGATAGAGGCCACTTTTAGAAGCACAGTGGATTATATGGGAAAGAGCCTCAGAAATGATAAGAAATAAGTAAGGAGACAAGGAATCTCCTTGTCTGATGCCTCTTGAAGGAACAACCATCCCTCCCCATTGACATTAAAGGAAAAAGACGAGGTGGAAATACATTTCCAAATCCATTCGATGAAACCCTTACAGAATCCCATTTTTTCCATAACTTTACCTAAGAACACCCATTTCACTCTATCATAAGCTTTAGCCATATCTAATTTGAGCGCCACATAGTATTTTCTTCCCCCCCTAAGATTATTAAGGTAGTGTAAACACTCACGACCCAAAATGACATTATCCATGATTTGTCTACCACTAATAAAGGCCGATTGACACTCATCGATGCACAGGGTCAGGCACAATTTCAGCCTATTAGCAAGTATTTAGAAATGATTTTGTATACCACATTACAAAGACTAATCGGTCTGTAGTGGTGGATAAACTGAGGGTTGGGAATTTTGGGTATAAGGGTGATCAATGTATGGTTTACTCTTTTAAGCATTCTTTTGTGGATAAAGAAATTCTCAATAGCATTACACAAGGTAGATTTACTAATATCCCAATATTGTTGAAAGAAGAAAGGGGCTTTCGAGGGGTGCATCTCAAACAAGGCCCGTTTTATCTCTGTTTCATCAATGGGGCTGAGCAAGTCCCGATTCATTGCTTGACTAATGGACTGAGGCATTCCTTCTAATATCCCTTCAACGTCTTGAGTATTAGAGCTCGCAAACAGATCTGTGAAGAAATCAGATATCTCCTCTTTAACATCATCATTCGTTTCACATTTAGTTCCATTTCTTCGTCGCAGCTTGCTTAGAGTATTTAGGTATCTTCTTTGGGAAGTAGTTGCATGGAAGAATGATGTGTTCTTGTCACCTTCCTTGAGCCATTGTACTCTTGCCTTTTGTGCCCAAAAGCCTTCCTCTGTCTTATACGCCAAGTGCAACTCCGTCCTAAGCTTTCTCCATAAAGTCCAATCCCTATCACCTTTTTGTTCCTTCATCGTCTCCATCGCGTGCTTAATTTTCTCAATCTGGGTTGCTGAGTTTGTCTTCTTATCCTTCCTCCAATCTAGCAGTGCCATACGACAAGATCTAATCTTCCCCATGAGTTGGAAAAGTGGTGTACCCGTAGATGTTAAGTTCCAGGCGTCATCAATGACCTCTTTGGCTCCCTCTAGCTTAGCCCATCTCTTATCGAATTGGAATCTAAACTTACTTCGGTGTCTTCCAGATTTGGTGTGGTCGGATGATTGTCTTTCCTCATGCAGGACAACAGAATTTGGAAATTTCAATATCCATGAGGGAGAGCAAAAAAATCGATCAAGTCTCTCTTCAACAAAACCTTCCCCAACTCTGTTATTAGCCCATGTAAAGCTTCTTCCGCAGAAATTAATTTCAGCCATCCCCATTTGCTAAATGAAGTTGTTAAAATGGTAGAAGCTGGACACGGGCCTGAGTGTTCCACCCTCCTTTTCATTAGCATTCCTAATGTCGTTAAAGTCACCGCCAATAATCCAATTATCACCCCACTTCCGCCTGGAGTTAATTAGATATTCAAATTGAACTCCCCTATGTTTGATATCTGTGCTAGCATAAACAAAGATGATCCAAAACTTGCAATCTTCTTTCAATGACTCACAGTACAATTCGATACAAAAGTCAGAACAACACATCTTATGGACAACAATAGAATCAGCCCAACACGCAAGCAGCCCTCCTCTCGTACCAATATGGTTCCACATAACACCATCTCTCGTCTTTTTCATCAAAAAATTCAATTCTATTTTTTCCCCAAAGGACTTTCCTGATAAATATTATCCGCTGCAATATGTATGTGAGGGTGACGATTATTCAATAATTGAATTATAGAAATACAAAAAAAAAAAAAAAAGGATATAAAGGAATCTCAGTATAATGCGTCATGACATCAACCTTTGAACCATCGAAGTGATGCGGAAGATTTCATGGATTGAGATTTGAAACCACATGCAAAATAAAAATAGTTACAGTAATTATTTATGAAAAATAGAACTTCATATTTGCTTAATGGAAAATTAAATAATCTGAATGTGTTGCAACAAAGGGTAGTCACGGGCCACGTGAAATGTAGATAAAAGATCACATGGCAGGGTAATTCTACTAGGGACCGTTGATATATAAGGTAAAGAGGCAATTTATGAGATAGAAATGATTCTATTTTATTCGTGATTTCGTCGCTCTAAAGAAATGTACTTTTGTTTAATGCCCAGATATAAAATATATTTATATAATTAAATTTATTTTTCAATACGATGCTGAGGACTAGGAGGACCATCTAAATGAATAAGTAGATAAATATATAAATGTAACATAGTATAGCCATTTATCCGAAGGCTACTTTTCAAAAGTTATAATCGATCAAGCTATTTCTTTAAAGTTGACTGAGTCAGAGGTACCCGCTCATTGAGCCGCCACATAGAAAGCTCGTACCGCCAAATTATCTCAAATTGTATTAACTGAAGATTACACTACTTTTTTTAATCAACATTTTCAAATTTTGTTGGTAAACTAGAGTATTCTTTTTGAATCCGCATGAACCAACAGCATAATACATAACATTTGTAGTCTAACGTAATTATTTTATTATATATTGAAAAACGCAGCACAACATACACAAAAGTTTCGAATCTTACGCCATTTTATTTCAGAAGAATGATTCATGCCATCTTGTTCCTTATTTCACGAAGGTTTTTCTTCTTTTTTTTTTTTGGGAAACTTATATGCTATTTCTTGATTGATTATGATACTAATTTCAAAGATTTTACACATAAGTACCTATTTGACATAAATGTTTTGCACATAGGTACCCGATCCCCGAAAGTACACCATACAACACATTTTGGTACCATATATCAACATATTTTGGTACCCTGTACAACAGAAAATGGTACGACGTATGCTATATTTAGGTACGCACTATGTAACACACAGGTATGCCGTAGGTACGACGTATGCTATATTTAGGTACCCTATATCAACGTGTTATGGTATGCAATATACACACAGGAAGGTACGACATGACTAAAGAAACTGGTAAAAATTAAATTGGGTACCTATCTGTAAAATTTTCTGACTGGGTACCCATGAGTAAAAATTTTATCCAATTGAGTATTTTTCTATAGATTACACTAAAATCAATACAAAAACGTCCAATACATAAAAAAAAGGCTATTTAAAAATTAAACTAATGGTTTTTAGAAAAAGAAAAGAAAGGAACATTATAAGCCCAATGATATTTAGTAGCCCAGACCCAATATGAGTTTAACTAATAATAGCCCAAAATGTGCCCTATCCCCTGTGTCGTCTTCTTCCTTTGGGCACAGCAGCTGAAGGTGGGAAATTTTGTGCAGCGTCGTCCTCCATGCCTAAGCAGTATGACGGACGGCCGGGGGGCAATGGCCCCCCAAGCCCCTACGTGGGTCCGTCCCTGGTGGGTCCGCCTCTGACTACACTCGCCGACGCGGGCAATTTACGCATACGCGTGGGTAGGACTGCTAAAAACTAATCCAACCCGCCAGCCCGGCATGAACCGCACCCGACATGTTTGAGTTAGTATTTTCGATCTATTTAAATAAATGGGTAAACACAAACCGACCCGAGCGTTAGGAGTGTTTGTTTCACGGTGATACTCGCATCACCGTAATGTGAGTATCACCGTGATGTGGATCAAGGTGATATATCATCACTATGCTTGTTTTGGGGTGATATTTCATTTCGCATATCAAGGTGATATTGGAATATTATGTTTGATTAATCACGGTGATGTGTGGGGGTGATATTGCATAAATGACATATTTAACCCTACGTATATGATATAGGTAATGTGAAGTAATATGTTTTTGTTGAGATGATATTTTACGTAACAATAGTCAATGTTTTATTATTGAGTTTAAATTTTTTTAAGCATTAATTATAAAGTCTATTATATAGTTATCAATATTATTTTATATTTTAATTATTAAATATGTTTTTAAGATTTAAAATAGTTAGTTATATAGTTTAAAATATGAATAAGGGTATATAAGGAATAAATGTTAAATTATCATGGGCAATATTGTCCAATAAAAATTTCAAATATCACATCATCACCGTAATGTTGGATCACCTAGCTTTTTGGGGGTGATCCAAAAGTTGGAATATCACCCCACTTTGATCACCTAGGTGATCCTTCATTACGGTGATGACTTATCACCTACGAAAAACAAACACAGTAATGAGGAGGTGATGCGAAGATTACGGTGATGTTTTGGAGGATCACCTCAAAACAAACACCCCTAAGGGGTCACATTATGGTTCGAGTTTTTAACACGACGAAAGCGACCTGTTTATCAACTCATTTAACCCGAATAATACAGATTATACAAATATACTTAATTAAAAAATAAACTGCTTCTATTTAAATATATGACTTGTATTATTTGGAATTTTAATTGTTTACTAGTAGAAAACGATACATAGGCGACGGCACCTTCGGCGACGGTTCCTGAAAAACCGTCGCCTATAGTAGACGCGGTGGCACTTTCGTAAATTTTTTAGTTTTTGTTCATTATAGGCGACGGTTTCTTGTCCAAAACCGTCGCCTATAATTGACGAAAGACCCGGCGACGGTTTCCTCTTAAATAACCGTCGCCTATATGCTTTTAATATATATATATATATATATATAAAGAATTTGAGTATGGGTGACGGTTGTTATTTAGCAACCGTCGCCCATGGTGCGAGAGTATCATAGCTACAGTTTTTTTATTTTTTTGAACGTGTATCATAGCTACGGTTATTTACATTCTACTAGTAATCGGAGCACACTCGACGCGTGTGCAATATATTTAAACGGTATCTTAATATGTTTCGATGTAATCAAATGATATTGGACAAACCCTTATCTTCTGTAGATGATATCAACGTTAGCCAAAAGTCATTGAAATAAAAAAAATCATAAAGAAAAGGAGAAGATGAAAGAACTATTCATGTCTGAGCGAATGACATAAGCATTTCCCTCATTAGTGGTTGATTTCTATTAATTTTATTATTATTTCATTTTTAATTACTGTGCGGCAGTTTACTTTAATGGCAGTTGTTGGTCGCAATATAACGTGGAAGGTTATAATAGTAACTTTTCTTTTTAACGTGTGTAACTACCAAATAGGCTTCAATTTTTGGTGTAATTGATACACCAAATTGATTATAATTTGACAGTTTTTAAACACCCCTCTCCATTAATAAAAGAGTATAGATATTTACATTCTATTGGGAATCATCACAGTAATGGATTTCAGCCCAACACGTGTACTCAAAAGTCTTCCTTTTTCTGTAACTAACTTTGTCGGACTTTATTATTGTTTTTTTGGGGGGACAGTCTTCAAGTTTGTTGTACCGCCTTTCCATTTCTCTCGAATTTACTTTTAAAGTTTAAATTTTTTTATTTTCTAACACATGGGCGACGGGTGTTTCGAAGAAACCGTCGCCCAAAGTTTTCACATTTTTAAATTTTATTTTTTTTTTGCATGACCATGGGCGACGGTTATTTCTCCGAAACCGTCGCCCATGGTTCTCTCGAATTCTTTTATTTATTTTTTTTAGCATGAGCATAGGCGACTGTTGTTTCGAACAACCGTCGCCCATGGTCTATCTTAACCCTAACTAAACGACGCCGCCGCACTTAATTGATATACTATCCTAAACATCTGTTTCTTCTCTCTCTCCGCCTCCGTCACTTCTTACTTTTCTCCCTCTTTCTGCTTCCTTTTATTTTTCTATCTGATGTGTGCGAGAGGGTGTTGGATGGTGGCTGTGGTGGTGCCGTGTGAGGGCTGGTGGCAGATCTGGCGCTGGGAGGCTGCGATGGAGACTCGCATCGGCCACAGCGACCGGCAGCGGGCGGTGAGACCAAGAGCAGATCTGGCGCTGGGAGACCGAGACGACCGGCAGCGGGCGGTGAGAGATCTGGGCCGCAAAATCAGGGCCGATGGGAGCGGTAGGTGGATGGAACGGCCGGCTACGATCCCCTGAATCTGGCTGGGCGATGGTATTCTGGCGAGGTATGTTCTCTTGTTATTTTCTTTTTCTATTTTCGAAGGATATCCGGTAGGTGGCGGCTGTTGGAGTGGCTGAGGAGAGGCCGTAAGACCGTCCGGATTCTGTTAGGTAGTTGCGAGATCGATCTATTAGGTGGCTACTATGGGGGTGGCTGCGAAGGTCTGGGCGGGGCGGTGCGGGGTTGGCGACGGCGACGGTAGGTTACATCAACGGGACAGACGACTGTTTTTTTTATTTTCAATTTGATGTTTTGGGCGAATAATATTTTTTTTTAAAAATTGATTTTGGGCGACGGTTGTTGTGCCGGACAACCGTCGCCCATAACCTATCTTCGCGACGGCTGCACACCCGTCGCCCAAAATCGCGCACATGGGCGACGGGGCTCTGGGCGACGTAGAGAAACCGTCGCCCATGACCTATAACAACCGTCGCCCATTCGTGTTTCTGTATTAGTGGTTGTTGGTTTTTAGAAAAAAAACAACTGCTTTGTTTCTCTATTTTCTTTATTTAATTTGGGTATATAATTATGATTAGGTAGTTATTTTTCTTTTTCTTTTTAAAATTTAAACGGTATTATTTGGCGGGTTAATGAGTTATATTTGGTTTAAAGCAGGTCGGGTTAGGGTTCAATATTTCAACCCGTTTAAGTAAATAGGTCAGGTTAGGGTTGAAGTTTTCAATCCACTAAACGGGTTGAACCCGAATGTGACTCAATCCGACCTGTTTACTACCCTACGCGCGGACGTTGGTGACTTGTACAGAGTTGATGGCGCGTAAAGATATATTGCGTGTGGGCTAATGACATGGCATAGTGTTAGAGTTAAGACGATGATAGACACGAGAATATGACTAAATATTATTTTATTAATCTCGAACGAAGAAACAAAGGACAAAGACACTTTCCTAATAGCCAAACCGAGAGATAAACTCCGGCGCCCAAACTTTTCCTCAAAACCCGATACTTGCCTTCTACGAGACCGACGCCTATATATAGGACTAAAACAAATATTTAAACTCCTAATAAATCTCAAATACTAAAACAAATCTAATTAAAATTCAAACTGAAACTACTAATAAATAAAACTTAATATAATAATAGTAATACTAATTATAGACTCTTAACACTGTCCATCCCTCGAAAAACAGCCTTGTCCTCATGGCGGATAATCGGTATCTTGTCCAAAAATCTCCGTCTCACAAAAGTCATCCTCTTCACCACCGATCATCATACAAAGTTCTTTATTTTGAGCACACGTGCCCCAAATGATAAGGTTGGCGACAACGGAAGCAAAGACCTTTGGATCGCAGTTCTTGAAATTCACGGTCCGAGATATGACGGAAAGGCTTCGATCGCAGATTTGGATTACGAGCATGAGGAGGCATATAGCATTCTGGGGCCTCATGCTTAGTGGTAACTGGCACATGCTCTTTCTTGATGTTTTCTTGTTTGGTCTCCCCAAACTTGCGCTCGTTTCTTGCTGCCCGAAAATCCGTGAAATCCGACATACTGCGTAACAGTTTGTTTTGGGATGACGTTTGCAACTTTGATAGAGTATACTCCTGCTCCTTCGCGGCCAAGTGATAAGCATGCTCGAGAGTAGTCGGTCGAAGGACTTCTACGTCTGTACGCACGACTGGATGTAATCCTAGTAAGAAGAAGCCCAAATGTTGAAACACTGGAATTTCGTGTAAGTGGGTAATTACACCCACAAACTCGTGAAAGTAGTCTTTAACGGATCTGATTTACTTGATGCTACTGATTCGCTCGAGCTGATTTCCTAGATGCTTCTCATCGAAGGTGTCGTTCAACTTTTGTTTCAGGCCTTCCCACGTCAAATTTGGGTGAGTCGACATCTGCAACTCCCTCCATGCTTACCATGGCGCATGATACCCTACTATTTGTTGGCGTCTGCTGGAGAAGAAAGTATTGATCAGCCCTTGCAACCCATCCCAGCGGGTCAGTCCCGTCAAAATACGGTAGATCAACGCGCCGATGCCATCGTTGATCTGATTCAAGGAGTGGTTCCTGGACATGCAGAAAAGCGTTCAGGTTTGCTCGGTTGCTTGTTGATTGTTCACCATCTGGTGGTGTCTATTTGCTTCGATGCAGATTTTCTTTATTCGTGTTGACTGTTGCGGCGATTGTTTTCGTGGTTTCGGATAGCTCACAGATCATTTTAATTAAACTTGCAATCACAGCCTGGTTCCCTTGCTGTTCGGCGTGAACCCGTGCAGTAAGAATCTCGATGGACTCTTTGGTTTAGTGAATTTCAGCCTGGAGTTGATCGTCGAGGTTTCCGATCGTCTTCTCTAACGCTTCTAGCCGGTTCTCCACCAAAGATCTGGCATGCAAGTCGGACCAATTTGTTGGTGTTAAGACGATGATAGACGCGCGAATATACTAAATATAATTTTATTAATCTCGAACTTTCCTAATAGCTTTTCTAATAGCCAAACCGAGAGACAAACTCCGGCACCCAAACTTTTCCTCAAAACCCGATACTTGCCTTCTACGAGACCAACGCCAACATATAGGACTAAAACAAATATTTAACTTCCTAATAAATCTCAAATACTAAATCTAAATCAAATCTAATTAAAATTCAAACTGAAACTACTAATAAATAAAACTTAATATAATAATAATACTAATTATAGACTCTTAACACATGGCATGGCAGGTCTTTGAAGTATAAGAGTTCTTTTTTTGTAATAGTATTGATGTTGACTAAAAGTAGATGGGCCTAGAAATAAAAAGGTCCAGCAAACTCGTACACAAAAGAAGGCCCACACTTAATCAAAAATATCTGTGAAGGGAGTCGCTGGGACCTCTGGACAAAAGGCAGTATCCGGATAAAAGAGGAGCATCCTCTAATAGCCCTAGGTGAAAAGATAATGAAAAGGAAAGAAGAAGCTAACGGGACGCGTGTCAGATCGCTATAGGGCAGCACCACTGTTGGAAAAGCTGTGGCTGTCGCAGGGGTCACTCAACATGCAGCTTTCTACTGTTCACAATACTTCAGTTGTCACGTCCCCCTTAAATCCTGAGATGTTATTTCGAAGAGCTGCTTGGAGGTGCTATAAAAAGGAGAAGACTTAGTCATTTTGTACAAGAACAAACCCTTTTCTACGAGAGATACACAAGACGATTTCTCTTTCAAGTTTGTTAGTTAGTTTCTTTCATATTCTTCAACATTTATGAGCGAAAGTGAGGATTGATCGAGTGTGTAATCCATGAAGATATAGTGAAAGGAATTTCCACAGCGCCCCGTGGACGTAGAACCCAGAAGGGTTCGAACCACGTAAATCCTCGTGGCCTTTTACGTCCCCTTTACATTCCCCGTAAAAATAGCACCTTATGCCCTTAAAAATCATAATATTCGATCTACCGCTATATAAACTCACCCACACGTATAAATTTCATTGATTGGGAGAGCCCCATATCAAATGGCGCCGTCTGTGGGGAATTCCGAGTTGAAGGCGTGAGTAATTTTTGCTGCTACTGTGCGAACTTCTGCTGAGGATTTACTGTTTTTTCCCTTCTTCTGTTCTGTTGGGACGAAACGAAGCGCGCGAGACATCAATGGAGGAAGATTTGTCTATATCGAAGAACCTAGACCCACAATTTGCAGAGGTGGACTCCAGAAACTGCCAAACGTGTTGAGGAACGTCCAGGACCTGAAACACAGGCTTAAGATAATGAAGACAAGCAAGACAGTACATATAAATCGTAAAGGGATCTCAGAATACCAGGCAGACCTCAAACAGAGGAAAAGCCAGTAGTCACGCAAAGAAGGAGGGAGCCTTGGGGATCTCTTTCGAGGGCCCCACAAAGGTTCATGCCGCTACACAACAACCGGAAGAGATCCTGACCTTAGCATGAAGGCATCCGACGATGAGAAGGACGAAATAGAGAGGCTCATCCAAGCAGTTGCCCTAAAGGAGTCTGTCCGAGGTCCCGTTCTAGATCCCAGAGCAAAATCCGAAGCTCCCCCTTCGGGGACCTAAAAGCCCAGCTCCGCACTGGCGAGAAGACCCGAAGCTCCCCATTTGGGGACCTAAAACCCCAGCTCCGCGCTGGCAAGAAGGTCAGAAGGATCTCCTCAGCTCCGCGCTAGCACGAAGACCCGAAGCTCCGCATTCGGGATCTCCTCAGCTCCGTGCTAGCACGAAGACCCGAAGCTCCGCATTCGGGACCTCCTAGCCCCGCGCTGGCAGAAAACCCAAAAGTCCAGCTCTGCGCCAGCCATGGTTCGCCGTAACGGGAATTGACAACGGAACGGACACGAGCGTTCCAGTTCCATTGCATTATCGCGGAACGATAACGGACGTTCCGCTATTTTTGTTAAATAAATATATAAATATAAACAATAATACATGTAAAAATATAAAATAACAAAATAAGTTCTCAAAGGTAAAAATATAATGAATACCTTACAAAATATAACTTATATGGTTAACTATCTAAAATTATATCGAATCTAATGTAAATTCGTAAATATATATTATTAAAATTATGTATTGTAAAAAATATTAAATTGTTTAATTACAATTAGAAATAATTAATAAACTGAAATTTAATTTTTTATTTAAATAAAAAGCATATATTACTGGAGATATTATTTATTTAATAACAATTAAAATTGTCTTAGGCTTATTAAAATTGTCTTAGGCTATATAATTTGTATTAAATAAATATTTTGAGCATTAATTCAATCCAAAGCCCAATAAAAATAAGCCCAATATTATTAAACCCTAAATAGTTATTGCCACATCATCATCTTCGTCTCATCTTCCCCAAATCATATTCTCTCACCTATCGTCACCCATCGCAGCTGAAAGCTAAACCCTAAAATCATCAACTCCGAAACATCGGTCGCTAACACGGTTAAAACGCCGTTTTGCCCCTTTGCAACTCCGATCCGCCTGCTAAAACGCCGTTCCGGCCGACTTAACGGCCGTGACAACGCAGAACTTCAAAAGGCCGGAACTTTGGCACGGAGGCCTTCGTTCCAGTTCCGATGCGGCCGTTCCAGGCGTTTTAACGGGGTTCCGGCGAACCATGGCACCAGCAGAAACTTAAAAAGCCCAGCTCCATGAAGACTCGAGCTCCTATATTTGGGATCTAAGAGCCAAGCTCCAAGTTGATTCATAAAGCTCAACTCCTTTGTGGAGAACCACTGAGGACTACGAAGACCAACTCCGTGCTGGAATGAAGGCAAAGAAGCCCGACTCCACACCGACGTCCGAAGAATCCGCGAAAGATACAAGCCAAGCTCCGTACTGACACACAAAGGTCCGTAGGACCTATAAATCACCTCCACACTGACATTTGCAGATCCGCGAGAGGTACAAGGCAAACTCCTTGCTGGCACACGAGGGTCCTTGGGACCTAGCCAAGCCCCACGCTGATGTCCGACGATCCACGGGAGATACAAGCCAAGCTCCGCGCTGACACGCGAATGTCCGTGGGATATAGAAGCAGCTCCGCTCGACGCCTGAAGATCCGCGAAGGATAAAAGCCCCATTCCACGCGGGCACATGAAGATCCACGGGAGACATCCCGCATTGATAAGGCTCCTAGCCGGGACCTCAGGGCCCTCTAGATCTCATTCTCTATTATATATTGTTTTATCAATATATGTATCGCACTAACAATTGTTGTTAGGATCAAGTGGCTCATCCTGACGAAGCACCTCAAAGTGGGCTAGCCGCTTGTCACGGACCTAGACTTTGGCTTGCTAGCTCCCGTGCGGCACCTAGTCCTTTAAGCAGTCCCTCACGTGCTTTACTAGGTCAGCCTCCCAAAACGCTTACGAAAGAAAGCAAAGTGTCGGACAACCCTCGGCTTGAACGTGCCTAAGTGCAAAGAGGAAAACCCACACAAGTGTTGTCGATAGAGAACTCACTCTTTCTCACACTAAAGGGTTTACAATGAAGGCTTTTACCACTTGTTCGGTGGATACAAATGAACTACTCTAAGCCCCTATATATACAAGTTGTCCAACCCGATGGACGGCTAAGATCTACCCCATCTAACGGCTATTATTTACAATCTAGATTATTCTAGGAATATGCAAAGGCATATTCCTCTCTAGAGAGTTCCATAGCATTCTCCACTTGGACTCTTGACTCTCTAGAATGCCCCGCAATGTTCCGCACGGTTCCACGATCTTCCGGAAGGTTCTACACGAATCCGGATGGGCCAACAATCGTGGTAAACCTCATTAGCCCCGTCTCCCTGCCTAACGGGTGCTACGTGCCTCGGCCTCGCTTGGTTAGATCGACGTCCCGCACGCGACAAGCTTGGCCGGTCCCAAAAGTCTTGTTCTGGGGCGCCTCGACACTCTTGGCTCGCAAGGTCATCGCCCGATTTGCCCCGACTCTTGGTCAAATTTGTGAGGGCATGACATCCTCCCCCACCCAAATCGGCAACGTCCCCGTTGCCGTGCCTCCGCATCTCATGCTTTGGCCCCTTCGGATGCCTAGTCTTGCCCCCATTGCCCTCCGAAGTCCTCAACTTCCTCGGCATGGCCCTGACTTGGTCACCCGAATTGAATCCTCTCGGTCGATTCCCTACTTCAGCCGTTTTGTTGGTGTGGGCAGCGTCCTCGCATCTCCCCGAGTCCTCCTTGGCTTCGGCTGGCACCCCTGTGCCTAACATGCTTGGATCGTTGCTGGCACACCCTTGTTCGAGTCGCATGCTTGCCATGCGTCTCGGCTCCCCGGTCTCGCCTATTGCCTCCTCAGATATTATGGGCACCGAGCACTTCCCGTCCTGCCCAAACAAATACAACGAGCTATGCATAGGCATAAGGATGGCATTGGACTTACCCATGAAGTCCATGCCCAACACGAGTGTGTGGTTGTCCATCGGCACCACCGTGAAGTCTGCCTGGCCCTCCCAAGCACCAATTTGTAGCTTCACCGCTCGAGCTACCCCGCGCACGGTCGTGTATTCGGACACCATCTTGACCCTCCCCTTGAAGGCCCCAATATTAAGCCTCAATTTCTTGGCCTCGGCCTCCGTCACGAAATTGTGGCTTGCCCCGGTATCGAGTAATGCCTTGGTCTCCTTGCCATTCACCTTTGCCTCGACGAACATGCGCCCCTCGCATGGTCGCACAGGTGGTAGCTTGACCTCCATGGCATTCAATACTTGAATGGCCTCCTCACCACTCAAGACTCGAGCAGCCCCAAGCCTCTGCTCGGGCGCTTCCTCCGTTTCTTGCGCTTCCCCTTGCGCAATCATGGCCGTGAGCATCCCCCTCTTGGGGCATTCCGACACCTTATGAGGCCCCCTGCATAGAAAGCAACCCCCCCTTGGGCACGAATGCTTTCTTCTTGTCCTCATGGTCTCGTCGGCCTTGCATGGATCCCCGATCTACTAGGTGATCGCCCCTCGTCCCGCTCACGAACATGGGTCTCTCCCCCACCTTTGGCTGAGCCCTCTTGCTCGCGCCTTGGAGCTTCCCTCTGGTACTCCATGAGTGACTCGGCAACCATTATGGCCTCGTCCACCGACTTGACACCCCGACGTTGGACTTCCTGCCTAGCCCAACTTTGTAGCCCATCAATGAAGAAAAACAACCTATCATCGTCCGTGATGGTAGGAATCTGAAGAGTTAGCATCGTGAACTCATCCACGTATGCCTGAATTGAGCCTCGGTGCTTCAATTCCCGCAACTTCTTCCTTGCTTCATAGACTACATTCTCGGGATAGAAGTGGCGCTTGAGTTCCCTCTTGAACTCCTCCCACGTGTCCAAGCCACGCGCGCCCCTTTCTATGTCGGCATGCACACGTCTCCACCATAACGCCGCAGTCTCGGTGAGGTAGTTGCTTGCGGTACGGATCTTGCACGCCTCCTCTACGATGCCTAGATCCTCAAAGTACCGCTCCATTCGCCAAAGATAGTCCTCCACTAGCTTGGCGTCTCGCTTGCCATTGAACCCACACGGCTTTGGCACATCAATAGGCCTTTGGCTAGTCGATCCCCCTGTCGAGCTAGCTTCGTTGCCTCCCCCGCTTAGTGCCAACCTTCGGCATAATGCCACTTGCTCTTGCAGCGAATCCATGGCCTCCCTCATTTTGGCCATCTCGCCCCGCAAGACCTCGTTCTCGGCCTTCAGGACCTCGTTGGCTTCCCTCAATGCCTTCGACTCCTCCTTGGTGGCCTCGAACTCTTTGAGAACCTGCCCCTGCAAGGTCTCAACAGTATCCCTTACCGTCACAACCATCTCAATGTCGGCCTTGACCTTGTCGAGCTCCTCATTAACGCGCTCCTCTAGTGTTTCCACGTTCCCCTCGACGTCCTCGAGCCGCCCCCTATGGTTGCAACAATTTGGCCCATCTCCGCGATGGTGCCTTCCCACGGACAAGGGTCTCGCGCCTTCGATTGATCCCGCTTTTTCCTCCCACCTTGGCTAGGAGCCGGCTCACGACCCCTCTCCGCGTTCACTTGCGCATTTGTCTCGGCCATCTTCGCTAACTTTGGCTCTGATACCACTTGTCACGGACCTAGACTTTGGCTTGCTAGCTCCCGTGCGGCACCTAGTCCTTTAAGCAGTCCCTCACGTGCTTTACTAGGTTAGCCTCCCAAAACGCTTACGAAAGAAAGCAAAGTGTCGGACAACCCTCGGCTTGAACGTGCCTAAGTGCAAAGAGGAAAACCCACACAAGTGTTGTCGATAGAGAACTCACTCTTTCTCACACTAAAGGGTTTACAATGAAGGCTTTTACCACTTGTTCGGTGGATACAAATGAACTACTCTAAGCCCCTATATATACAAGTTGTCCAGCCCGATGGACGGCTAAGATCTACCCTATCTAACGGCTATTATTTACAATCTAGATTATTCTAGGAATATGCAAAGGCATATTCCTCTCTAGAGAGTTCCATAGCATTCTCCACACTTGGACTCTTGACTCTCTAGAATGCCCCGCAATGTCCCGCACGGTTCCACGATCTTCCAGAAGGTTCTACACGAATCCGGATGGGCCAACAATCGTGGTAAACCTCATTAGCCCCGTCTCCCTGCCTAACGGGTGCTACGTGCCTCGGCCTCGCTTGGTTAGATCGACGTCCCGCACGCGACAAGCTTGGCCGGTCCCAAAAGTCTTGTTCTGGGGCGCCTCGACACTCTTGGCTCGCAAGGTCATCGCCCGATTTGCCCCGACTCTTGGTCAAATTTGTGAGGGCGTGACACGCTGTAGCAAACATGATCTGAAGGTGATCGATAAGGTGTCCTGGGGATCTATGCCGTATCGACCCCCACTCCCTCTAGACGAAGGATCATCTGAAAGCTGATACATGGTTTTCGAAATGGACCATTGATCCAACTTTGAATTAGTCGAACCCAACTTAAGCTCGACTCCGCGCTGGTGTTCGAAGATCCACAGGAGGTCAAAGTCAGCTCCGTACTAACGTGCGAAGGCTTAATTTCTCCGGTCGGAGTTCATGAGCCCAACCCTCGCTGGCTTGCGAAGATTTAGTCATCCAATGGGGATCTCCAGAGATCGGCTCCGCATTGGTAACAAAGGAAATATGTGAGAAGGACCAATCTATCAAATCAGGACCTATGGCCCTTGCTCTCCACTAGCATTAAAAAACAACCAAAGGGGATTTATGAAAGACCAGCTGTGTGAAAACAAAGACACGAGTTATGAGTTCGGGATCTCCAAGTCTGCCCTCGGTTATATGCGACGGTTCGCCCTTGGGGACCGCTGAACCAGCTCCACTATAATGGTAAAACACCGATCCTTATGTTAGGGATCTACTACATCAGCTCCATGAAGGATCCGAGATGCTCCTACGTAGAGATCCTTTTCCTCCCCAAGTCACGATCTTTCAACAGTCGTTGTAGCTAGTTCCCAATTCCACTCTGTCATTCGAGGAAACTCCACATCGTGTCCGTTATACAAATTCATTGGATAAACAAGATAACCCAAAAAATAATATGACGAGGTAGAGGGAGAACGGGGACCTCCATGCGTACATCAGCAGGAGGACATGGATCTTAGCACAACGAAGTAAAGGCGCCAACATCCATGAAGAGAAGCAGGCCACGAACCGAACGGGAAAGAGCAAGCGAGAAGCATGACCAAAGAAAACCATTACTGCCTTAACCTCACAACAAGGAGCCGTCAGGATCTCTTCTTAGAGTCTTGCGAAATGCCATACTGTTACGCAACAACATGGAGGGGGTCCTGACATCAGCCGGGAGACATCTCGTGATGAAAAAGGCTCTTAGCCGGAGCTTCAGGGCCATATAAATCTCATTTTTATTTACATTCTCGACATCATATTAAAGTCATGCATCATACTAACAATTACTATCATATGAAGGATGAAATGGAAGAGCCCATCATAACAAAACATCAGAGGAAGTTCGTAGACCATGGCCTCGACCAAGTTCTCAAGGTAGCCGAGAAGAAGTTCGGAGGATCTGTGCCGACTAGGGGTAGACAACCCCCACCTCTTTCGGGGGCCAGTGCTGATTAAGGCTCACATCTCATAATAGGAGCTCCGGGCAAGGTGGATCCCAACCTTCAACAGAGCTCAAACTTGTACACCTGAGCAGTCGAAGATCCGAAGCTCCGCTGGTCATGGTATTTTCATCAGAATAATAGTTATCGTTTGAAGAAGGAGATAAATTGACTTACCCAAGCGGGACTCGCAGTGAGCTTGTTGGCCGCGACGGCAAACATGACTCCAAGCTTGCCGAAAAAGTAGGGGGATCTGTGGCTAATAAAGGCAGACAACCCCCACTTCCTCCAAATGGCGCCGTCTGTGGGAAACTCTGAGTTGAATGTGTGAGTAATTTTTGCTGCTACTGTGCGAAGTTGTGTTGATGATTTACTGTTTTTTTCCCTTCTTCTGTTCTGTTGGGATGAAACGAGACATTCGAGACATCAATGAAGGAAGATTTGTCCATATCGAAGAACCTAGATCCACAATTTGCAGAGGTGGACCTCCAGAAACTGCCAAACGTGTTGAGGAACGTCCAGGACCTGAAACACAGGCTTAAGATGATGAAGACAAGCAAGAGTACATATAAATCGTAAAGGGATCTCAGAATACTCAGGCAGGCCTCAAACAGAGGAAAAGCCAGTAGTCACGCAAAGAAGGAGGCAGCCTTGGGGATTTATTTCGAGGGCCCCACAAAGGTTCATGCCGCTACACAACAAATTGGAAGAGATCCTGACCTTAGCATGAAGGCATCCAACGATGAGAAGGACGAAATAGAGAGCTCATCCAGGCCGTTGCCCTAAAAGAGTCAGTCCGAGGTCCCATTCCAGATCCCAGAGCAAAATCCGAAGCTCCCCCTTCGGGGACCTAAAAAAGGTGGGCAGCTCTTGAAATCTACGAAGACTTGTTGGATAAAGGGCCCAAACCAAATAACAAGTCGTACGAACTAATCGTCTCACACTTCAACATACTGCTCTCCGCTGCTACAAAGAGGGGAATTTGGAGATGGGGCGTGAGATTACTCAACAAAATGGAAGAAAAGGGGATCAAACTGGTAGCAGAGCGTGGAACTCTGTCCTCGTTGCTGGCTCCAAAGCTTCAGATCTTCAAAAGAATGGTCGAACAAGGCGATAAACCTACCATAATCTCCTACGGAGCATTGCTCAGCGCCCTCGAGAAAGATCGTCCCTCCTCGCCTGCATGTGGAGAACCACAACAATCGTGGGTTCCACTTAATCGAGCACAAGTCGTGGATAGAATAGACCATTTGCACGAATAAAAAGGTAAATGAAACGTAATCAACCAGTATTTTAGCTAAATGACCTCATCTCACATTTAAAGAATGTCACAGAGATCTGCTATTCTTTTTCTCTCTCGGGGTTAGAATCTCAGCATCCTTCTCATCCCCTCTTGGTACTTGGTCAGCATCCACAACTTCCATAGTGTTCGTCTCCTCTTCGAGTCCACCTCACCAACCGTTTTTAGGAGATTTAGAGCCTTAACCTTCCCTTTGTCTTTTTTTCTTCTTGCCCGTGCAACTAACATTTGCAGTTTTAGAAGACTCAAAAGAGCCTTTACCGTCCAAAATCTTACGCCTCTTGGTAGGCGTGTCGCTCTTATGATCCCGAGTTTATCGGAAGAAGCGCTAGAATCAGGCGAAGAAGAACCATCACCTTCCTCCTCCTCTTACGAGCCCCGAAAAGGAAACCTCGTCAGGATGCTAATAAAACACAAACGATTTAAAGATAAAAACACCAGAAATTAACGTGGTTCAGATTCAAATGAATCCTACATCCACGACCTTCAAACTGTCTTTTATTATAAACTGAAGAGGAAGGATTACAGATTGTAGAAATTACGGAGTTGATCAAATCAATTACAGCTGAACTATTGAGCTTATTTATATACAAAAAGGGAGGGAAAACAGTTAGGTGCCCTCGTTCATAACTCCTCACTGAAAACGTCGATCACCATGGCGACTTAGTAAGTGAGTTAGCGCTTTATCATCAACACGCGTTATTCTTCTGCTTTCTTCATAGAACGCGCCAATAACAGAGCTTGAACTCTGTTCTAGCTTAGCTCGATTGTGATCAACTGCTGGTGATCCCTGCCATTTCCATCTTCATGTTTTAACACCCCCCGCAAGATGGATGATACAGATTTAGTACAACCATCTTAATTAGAAACTGCTGTAAGATGGGTCATGTCAGAGGTTTGGTAAGTATATTAGCAAGCTAAAATTCTGATCTAACTGGTAATAACTTGATAGTGCCATTGGCAGCATGATGCCAGATGAAATGACAGTCAGTCTCTATGTGCTTTGATCCTTCGTGGAACTTCGGATTGGAGGCCAGTTTTAGTGCTGATAGATTGTCACAAAAAACATATGGTGCATGGTTCAGTGAGATGCCAAGCTCATTAATCAACTGCTTTATCTATAATACCTCGGCTACTGCTGATCCCAGGGCCTTATATTCTGCCTCTGTGGAGAACATTGATACCGTGGGCTGCTTCTTTGCCTTCCAAGTGATCAATGAGTCACCTAGGAACGTGCAATAACCGTCACTGATTGCCCTGTGCTTACATGATGCCCAATCAGCATCTGAAAAGGATTTCAGTTCCAGTTTCTTTCGTAAATATCCCTTGTTCTGGTGCACTTTTGAGGTACCTCAGTAGGTGACCATCTGCCATTAAAATCCCTGTTCTTGGAGATCCTATGTACTGGCTCAGCTATGGACAATGTAGGCAATATCTGGACGAGTAAAAGTTAAATATACCATACGGCCAACCAATCTTCTATATTTAAAAGGGTCCTTCAACAGTCCTCCATCACTTGCTGTGAGTTTGTTGCTGGGATTCATAGGTGTGGTCACATGCTTTGCATTAATGTAACCAGTGTCCTCTAAAGGCTGTAATGCATATTGCCTTTGGGAGTGATATACCCCCTTCTACTTCTTGCCACTTCAACATCAAGGAAGTACCTAAGCTCACCTAGATCTTTGATCCTAAAGCATGATGTGAGAAAGTCTTTTCCTGCCTGTATTGCCTTCTCTGGGGGGCTTGCTAGGATGATATCATCCATGTATACCAGTAGGATGAGTAGCTGGTCCCCCTACCCTTTTTGGAACAATGTGTGGTCTGACTTAGTTTGAACAAAACCAAAATTGCTCACATCATCTGTGAATTTTTTGTTCCACTATCTCGAGGCCTGGCTTCAACCCATAAATTGGCTTATTTAATCTGCAAACTATCTTTTCTGTCCCTGTTCTGTCAAGGTTGTTGTAGAAACCTGGAGGCAAGTCCATATACACTTCTTCTGCAAGATCCCCATTCAAAAAAGCATTGCTCACATCAAGTTGCGCCAGTTTCCAGTTAAGTTGTGGCATCAGAGACATGATGATCTTGATTGTGTTTGCCTTTGCCACATGTGCAAAGGTATCAATGTAATCTACACATTCTCTTTGGTCGTATCCCTTTGCCACTAAGCGTGCCTTATGCTTTTCTACCTTCCCTTCTGGATTAAATTTAAGTTTATATACCCATCTGCACCCTATGGATTTCTTTCCATCTGGGAGTGGTACAAGTGACCTTGTCTCATTGTCTTCGAGTGCTCTAAGTTCCTCATTCATAGCTGCCCACCAGAGCTGAGAACTAGAGGCTTTTATGAAGTTTATTGGTTCCTTTTCCATGGACATGTTATTAATGAAGGCCTTGAACTGATCTGTGAAGTTCTGGACAGGCAGTGGCAGTGAGATTGGATATAATATATCCTCTTGTTTGGTAACACAATGCGTTGATAATCCTGCAGGTAAGTGGGCTTCCTTGTCTCCCTGCCTGATTTTCTGAGGGAAGTAAAGGCTCTGGCTTAGGTACTTGTTCTGTTTCTTCTTCTGCTCCACTTTCCCGATCCTGATCTTCTGCATCAGTTTGTGAGGCTGGTTCTGCTTCCTTGGTCAGAACTGCTTCCAATTCTTCTGTTGATTCCAAATCTTTGTCTGCAACAGCATCATCCTGAAGTGATATGGCAAGACTAAAGTGGAAAAAGGATCTTCAAGATCATTAGTTGACGTGAGGTTCTTGAAGGGCAGCTCATCGTCCCTGAACACAACATCTCGAGATATAAACACTTCCCTGGTTTCCAAGTCCATTACTTTGTACCCTTCATTCCAATGGGGTAGCCAAGGAAGATACATTGCCTAGCCCTTGGATCAAACTTCTTCCTTCGTGCAGCCAATGTGGAAGAAAAGCACAGACGCCCAAACACTCGGAGCATATTGTAATTAACAGGTTTATTATACAATAACTCATAATGTGTCTTATTGTGCAGCATGTAAGAGGGTGTCCTAATTATAAGAAAGGGGCAGTTACAACACTTTCAGACCAAACATTGATAGGAATACCAGATTGAAACATAAAGGAACGAGCAACAATTAATAAATGTTGATGTTTACTTTCTACTATTGAATTTTGTTGTGGTATTTGTACACATGATAAGTGTTGCATTATTCCTCTGTCCTAAACACTTATGCCAGGTTCAGTTCTTTAGCATTATCTTTCCTAATGGTTTTCACCTTATAAGCATATTTCTACCATAGCTAAGAAAAATGGGATAACTTTTTGTGCTTCTAACTTATATTTAATCATGAAAACCCATTAATATATTAAAGGTTCGTGCAAGTACGTCAAGTAATAATTAAAAAGAATATGTTATAATAACTAGCACCACACGTGATAGGCAGTGTACCTATCGTCTGTAATATAACTATAGCGAATATCCGAGTATCGAACATGAGGTAAATTGAGTACTAGTAATAACCTATCATTTGATATTTAGCCTAACTAAATATTTTTTGTATTTTAATTTATGAATTAAATCCGACAATAAGACCTAACAAAATCACAAGCTTAAACACAACGTAAGATATTTAAAAATAGGGTAAATGACACTTTTTCTCCTCGTAGTTACATCCTATTTCACCAATATACCTCATGGTTTTTTTATTACATGCGTGTCCCTTATGGTTTCAAAAATACTGCACGAAACCCACCGGGCAGGTTAGACTGCCCGAGATTGTTGTACACGCGCTGTTATTGCGTGTATGATAGGTACCAAAGTAATATTTTTGGTAAAATGACCGAAATAACCTCAGGTCGTCTTCTTCACACCACATGAACGAATCTTTTATTTAGGGCTGAGTAAGAAAAAAGAAGTCGACTGAGGCGTATGGTTGAAGGTTGAGCTTCCGTGAAGAAGACAAAATTGTAATACGTGAGTCTCCTATCTTGTCTCTTTCAATTTCGAAGCGAATGTCTGTTTTAGTGACACCGGGTGAAATTTTCAATACCTGGATTGCGGGAAAATTTCTTGCGATAGTTACTATATCTAGGTTGGGTTGGTTCAATACTCTGTTATTTAGGTGTCAGCTACAGGATCCCCCCAGAATGCGTTCAATTTTGTCAATTCTCTATTTTGTATATATTATGGCAGCATTATTACTATTGTTCAATTTTGTAAACATATTCAGGCAGCATGTCTTCGACGTCACAGAATATTGTCAAATTGGATTTAAGGTGCAATTGTGGTGAAGTGGCTGTTGTGCGAATTGTTGGTCCTAATAAGGCCACAAGAGGTAAACTCTTCTGCAATTGCCAGAACAACCACTGTAACTTTTTCATGTGGTTGCGTCCGTTTGAGAGCAAAGGTGAAGAGGAAATGCCGTCATCTGAAGACGTGCAATCAAGAAGCTGTGGTATAAACACATACCAAATTGGGGACCTCATTGATGCATGTGACCAGTTCGAGAAAAGAATTGGGGAGCTTGAAGACAAAGCACGAATGTTTAAGTACTTCGTTGGCATTATTACAATCTTGGTTTTAGTGACACTCTTTAGCATGTTTCAATAGTGGTTTTGTAGTTATCTTCGGCTATTTCAACGGTTTTTGTTTGTACTGGGATGACTTATCAATGTAATCTTTTGTACCTGGTTTCAATGCTTTTACCAAAACAGAACATAAACCAAATAGAACATCCATTGGTCCAAAACAGCATACCATGAAACATAACAATTCCTCTGGTCATTCCAAAACAGAACAATTCCTCTGGTCATTCCAAAACAGAACAGTGTCAAATGTCTCAAGCATTAGTCATTCCAAACCAACACAAAACAAAACCAACATTACAAAACAGGCAAAAACTTCTTCTCAGAACATAAACCAAACAAAACAGAACATAGGGTTGCAGTTTCTTCCAAAACATAACAGTCACCTAATCTCCCTTCTTTTTTTGTAGTCTAGGGGCTGCAGACCTTGACTTGCATGAGAATTGGACACCTCTTGACAAGCTTGAGGCTGTGGGCTTGCAAAAGCTCTTAAATACTCTGGAACTACCTTCTGCAACATCTCCCTTTCTTTTTGGTGCTTTTTGCTTCCTTGATTCATTTTGATTGGTGCTAGACCCCTGTGCAGATTCAGAGAAGTGATTAGATAGATGCTAACCATATGCGCATCGTGTGAAATTTGATAGAGCAAAGACCTGAGTTGGAATTGCTTGGTCTGGAGCAGCCTTATCTGCAACATGTGCTACAGGCATTGGAGGAATTTGAGCAGGGTCTGCATCTACAGGAGCTGTAGCAGTCATTGAAGGAATTGAAGCAGATTCTGTACCAAGCATTGTAGGTATTGGTGCAGATTCTATAGCATCGATTGGAGCACATTGTGACTCTACTGAAGCCTACAAAAGGGAGCACATGAATCACATTATTCATTAAACTGAATAAATTTGAAGTTAGTTACCTTGTAGAATTTTGAATTAAGATAAGGCTGGTTTTGCACTTCCTTCTATTGTGCCCTTGTTGCAAACAAATTGCAGAAGTTACTGTAAGCTTTTCTAGTCGATGTTGACTTAGGATTGTGGTCATTTGCATCGGACCTTCTCTTCTTCTTTGGTCTTCCTGCTCTTTTCTGAACATGTGGTGGTGCCACTTGACCAAGTGGAGAGACTTTGAAGTCATGCATCCCAGGGACAGGTGACATGTGATGATCATATATCTTCATGTACACCTCCTCGCTGAAAACCTTTCAATATAAGGTTCATACCGAGTCTGTGATGGTCTAAACATGCAATGGCATGGCAACATGGGTATCCAACCCTTTGCCTCTTCCCATAGGTACTATTCTTTTCATCCAATTTCACCACATGATTCTTTTCATTGTTAATGACCTCAAACTCTATACATCCCCGCCAAGTAGGAAAACAGTTGGCACTCTTCACTCTTTCAGCTTCAACTTTCTTTAGAATGTTAGGGCAGAAATCTTTCTCAAACTTCAACATCCATTCTCTCTTTTTCTGAATTCTGGACATGCACTTCTTTCTTCCACTCCATCATATCAATGATTGGCAGGTCCCTTGCAGGATGTAGTTGTTGAAGCATTCTCTGATTGTTCACTAACACATCAGATTCAGTTGTCAATGGGAAATGATTTCTAGCCCATTGATGTTCAGGAATGTCTCTGAGCCATTCATAAGGTGACTGTTGATCACCTACCTTAGGGTACTCATTTATGATCTGCTTCATTAGCATTTGGTGCTCAACCAAACTGTGTGTCGAAGCTGCTTTCCAGAATAATTTCTTCAACTCTACCCCCTGAATTTCCCTTTGAAGTTGTTGTGCATGTGTCTTACACAAAATCTGTGCTCTGAATGTGGAGCTAGTTTTGAAATTGCATCAACTAGTCCCTTTTGTCTGTCACTTATAAATGACAGATTTCTGCACTTGGATCTCCAATATCCCTCAACAACAGATGTATAAACCACTCCCATGTTTCCCCTTTCTCAATCTCAACAAAAGCCCAAGCCAAAGGATAGATGTTATTGTTCCCATCCATTGCAATAGCACTCAATAACTGCCCTTTGAACACCCCTTCAAGAAACAACCATCCACTCCAATCAAAGACCTGCAACCAGCTTTGAAGCCATTAATGACTGGCCTCAGACAATAATAAAATCTTTTAAGGACAGGTGGATTTTCCTCCCTGTTCACATGTAGCATGCAAGAACTGAGAGGATTATTCTTGACAACCGTGGCACAGTAGTCATACACTCTGGTATACTCATTGTTTTCAAAAGCGTTATGACGCGCGCTTCAATGCGCGCATATGCGTTTTTTTTCTGGAAAACGCGACAACGCGTAAAATATTTAGCGTAGTTTTTAGTTTTTCTTTTTTCTATTTATTTTAGCATTTTTTCGGTCTAAAAACGCTGAATTTGATTGAATTTATTCAGTCTGCTCGACCACGTGGCATTTGCATAGCTTGTGAGTCATCAAATGCATGTGGAGTCGACGGTTGTCAGATAGTAATACATTACTTTAAACTTTATGTATATTATATATATGAATATCTAATTGGAGAGATAAAATATGAATATCTAATTGGAGAGATAAAATACGTTATTTTATTTCCCTTCTTTATTTATGGGTTACTTTGTTCTCTAATTTTTATTGATAAACTTATTATTGTATTTACTTTCTTCTTTTGTTACCTATTGTAAATAAAAGAATCAACGGGAGCAAAAGATTAAGACGAATGAGTTAAATATATTATTGGAGATATAAGCTATAATATAACATATTTATGCTATATATTATGTTTTTTGCATTGTAATTTACTTGCTCGAAATACTCGCGCAATGCGCTACGCTATTTACGCTACGCGCTTCAGGAGCCAAAACGCGTTGCGGTGCGCGACACGCTTTTTAAAACATTGGGTATACTGTACTTTTACATCTCCTTTAAGCAACTCCATAGCATACCTTCTCGCTCTATAAACCTTAAATGTACTAACCTCCACCTTCACATCCCTCCTGATTTTCCTCTTAAGTGACAGTAGATCTTCACTTGGGTTGTCCTTCACATAATTCACAATCCTCTTTCCAAGATATTTGTAATCTGCTTGAGAATTGTTGGTCTGATGAGAGCATTTGTGAGTTCCTGAGTGTGATTTGATCTGCCATTCTGTGCCTCTCATAACTGGGGAAGCATGCAACCTCCAAGAACAACCAGTTTGCAGAAAACCGTGACCTTCATCTTCTCATTCTTCACAAATTTCAAATCCAACCCCTTCTTAACTGCCCAATCTTTTAAGGCTGCCTTAAAGGTCGCTCTATTTGGAAATCTAAGCCCCACAGGTAACTCATCAGCCATATCAGTTGACTCATCCCACTCAGGATGAGCAGGAGCAGCTGCTACTGCAGTTTTTTCATCTGATTCACCCATCTGTTTCTCCAAAATGTCATAATCCTCTTCACACAGATCTTTCTCTAATCCTTCATCAAATACATAGTCTTCATTTTCTGAATCAGAAGCCTCTGAATCAGTAGTTTCTTCACCCTCTGCCTCCTCATTGTCACCTTCTATTTCTTCTGCTTCCTCAGGAGAACAATTTGCATCTGCCTCAGGAGTAGCCTCATCTGCCTCAGGACAAGCATTTGCCCGAGAACCTAATGCCGCAGGAGCAGCCTCATCTGCCGCAGAATCCAAAAAATTGTCATTTACACCCTCATTTGCATTTAACCCAGACCCTTCATTCTGCTCAGACCCTGACATTGCCCCATCATCTTCATCTGCATTTGCCCGAGAACCTTCTGTCTGCTCAGACCCTGACATTGCCTCATGCTCTTTCTCATCATTTGCCCCATCCTCTTCGGAGCAAGCATTCTGGTCTACAACAGGAAACTCAGAAAGACCATCGGGTAGGGGATAAGTAAGGAGGGGCACTTCTTGGCTCGGGTAAAAAATTAATCTACTTTCGCTGTCTCTGGCTTCCACAAAAGTACCCAAATCTTATACAAAAACGTGAACAGCTGTCTGATTCCTATGTTCGTTGATCAAATCCCTTATATCTTGATCATTTTTTATAACCCTCAGACCTGTATCTAATTCAGCACCAGGCAAGCAATAATAGAATTGGACACATGGTGATTTACCACCGGCGCCTGTAAAAATCGTTCAATGTACCCAGGAAAAGCGTATCCTTATCGACACACCTAAATAATACCTTCATTCCCTCATCTCACCTATGGAATCCATTCAATCCTACCATCGACCCAAAGATACAAGTTGCAGCGAATGAGCCATTAACCCAGAACCCACGGCTTCGTTCGAACTATTCGAGGAATTGTAGAAACGATGAGATTATGTTTGAAACTTTAGGGTTTTGAGCTGGGTTCAGCGGATTCGAGTCGAATTGAGCGGAACTTTAGGGTATGAGTGAGCTGTGTTTCAGTGTTTGATTAAGCGGGAATTGTTGTCAAAATGAAATCTTCACTAGTGTAAAGTATGCAAGGGCAGAACTGGAATTTTAATTTTTTTCTGACCGTAAGACCTAATTTGACCGAAAGGGGAAAGTGAGCAAATTAACATAAAACATAATGTATTTATATGCTATTTATAAACCGCAGGAGGATTATGTGCATAATTTTAAAACCACAGGTGGGTTATATGCTATTTACCCTTAAATATATATATATATATATATATATATTTATATAAAACGGAAGTGCTCTGGATTTCGAATCCTGCTAGATATTATTGACGAGACCGTAAATATCTTTAACACAAAAAAAAAATGACTAAGTCGCGGTAATTCCTACTCACGCCCGAATTTGCTGTCGCCCTATAATCGAACTCCTATCATTTATGAAAGGCCTAACCGTTTTTCTAGCCGTCGCCCTAAAACGATATTACCGCGAAATCACATCAACACATAGACATATCGAAGTGATATTCAAATCAACACATAGACGTTAATTTGAACTACGGAAATCATAAATGATAAACAGCCAACAATTCACGTTCACGAGTATTTTACGTCCAATAATTCTACCTAGCGTTCATCTCTTCCCAAACACATAAAAATTAGCTACTGATATTAACGATGGAAACAAGAGAGTACGAGAATATCAAAGACGAAAACATAATTCCTTCCCTGATATTTAGCTCCGATAACGTCGCGCTCCGTCAATGTCTTCCGTCGGAAATAGATTCTGGCTCACGTCTCTTCTCAGCCCGTGTGCGTACCGCTTCCCTCCACTGCGTATGTGCCCTGCGTGAGCTTCAGTTGCCCGCTGCGCTACTTGCGTACGTCGTTGAGGAATTTCGTCGAGCGGATGGTGAGCGGTTGAGGGAGGTGCACCTGCTTGAGCCGCGTGCTTCGTTTCTGTGGTGAGCTGCCTCCTTGAGGTGAATGCTTGATGGTCAGATGGGTGGTGAGTGCGTGATGACGATGGTCGCGTAGTGTTGCTTCTTTCTTTCGTGAGGTGAGTGAACTTTATTTTTTCTTATTTGGCCTTAACTCTCGTTTGCTTCGTCTGTGAGCCACCTCCTTTTTTTCTATGCCTTAGCTTTCCTTAAATAGACCTTCATGCTAAATCGTATATGTGATAGTGAAGGAATTTTCTTCAACGAAGCCACGTCGAGCAGTCTTGCGCGTAATATTCGAAGATCTCCAAATCTCATTTTTCAACTAGCCACCAACGTAACTATGGATGGCAACGGGTCGGTTATGGGTCGGGTTTGACCGGACCCGGGACCGACCCGTCATTAGCGGACCCGGGACCCACCCCGCCCCGCCTTGGGTCTGGACCCGCCCCGCCCCGAGCTGGACCCGAACGAATCGGGTTTGACCCGCCAGACCCGGATATATTATTTTTTTCTTTTTTTTTAATTTTTTCATTTTTTAAAAGAAAAATAGAGAAATGCATTGCTTGAGACTCGAACCCACGACCTTTATCGTTGTAATATCAAACCTCTACCATTAGACCAACAAATTGTTTATTCATAATATTAACAATAACACTATATAACTTAATTACTAAATGGATTATAATATATATATTTTCGGGACGGGTCTCGGATCAGGTCTCGAAACGGGTTTGGCAAGACCCGAGACCGCCCCGGACCCGGCCGAGTTGAAAAATTCAAATCCACAACGCGCCCCATACCCGATTATTTTGAAGATACCCGGCCCATTAGGGGCGGGTTCGGGGCTGGTCCGGGTCCGGATACGCCCCATTCCCATCCCTAAATGCAACTGATTTTATCTCTACTATTTTCCTTTTTTTTTAATTCATCACTTGGGCTTGGGCTTGGGCTTTTACTTTTGGGCTGGAATTTATTCTTCGACCCAGTTGGTTTGGGCCGATATTTGGTTCAATGGTTCCTCAAATTTATTTCAAGCCCGGATATTTCCGGTTGTAGTTCTCTCTTCGAATATATGTCAAAAATCAAAATATAAACGTTATACGTACGATAATCGGGGAAATTCATAGAAATAACAACCGAGGAAATTTCATTTATCAAATCTCCGCACAACTAAGCGTGTTTGCCCTCAAGCAAAGAAATAACAAGGCATAAAATTAATATTTAAATCCTACAACTTATCTTTCAAGAATGAATCGTGTAATGAAATACTGCAAGTAATATCGAAAAACACATTTGAAGCTGACGTCTAACTACACAAATCCTCAGCAATATCCATCCATATTCGTACCTCACAGGGGTTAACTCAAATCACACAGTGTATAGGCTTGATATGTCAGTGAAATCTCTCTGTTCATGCACTACTCTAATCTCTACCATAAGCTTGCAAGTGATTCGTAAATCTACTACCCCAAGTAATAAGTGTATATTGGAATGACTTTATCGGTTATTAGCAGGCTAAATATCCAAAATATTCAAGGGCTAAGCGCAAAAGGATATGAGCTAGAGTCATGTTGGAATCATGCCTTTGTCACGAATCCGCCAATAAGTCGACCATCTGATTTCCATTTTTTTTCTCTTCTCTTCTCTTTTTTTTACCAAGTCTTTCTTCTTTCGACCTCTACTTAGGGTATAAAAATGTGGTCTCGAGAGTGAAAGATTATCAGAGGAAAGATTCTTAGCTATTTCTCCATTTTTTTCTTCTTTTTTTTCGGCTCTTCTTTTTTTTTTCAATGTTCAACTTCGGTGTTTGTCTGACATTTGACCAAATTGTGCACCGTGACTCCGTCATTCATCCTTCACTTAACTATCGCTCTGATGGGATTTAATTCTGAAGGCTTATTTAGGTTGGTAGCTATGATATCAGGTTTCGAAAATAAAAGGTTCAGGCTCCAAGTGGCTGCCTACGGTGATCAGGCGTGGTCAGGAACTTTGGCTATGGACTAACTCCTAATGCATTCCTCATTTTCACACATTTTTACCTGAAACAATTTCAGCACGTAATACGCGAGCAAGTTCTAGAGAGAAGTAAATTAGGCACGTTTCACACAACCAAAGAAATGAGCAAAAAGCTCGTAAGCTCAAAAATCTCACAAAAATAAGGTTATGTGTACGAATCCTTCAAGTACCGCTAAGTTCATCATGCAAGAAAGAAATCGACTACGCATATGTATCCTAATTACTCACAAAATTTCTACATGAAATCATCCTTTAGTAGATAAGAACCACGGATTTTTCGAAAAAATTTATGCTATATATTTTTTTTATATCAGAGCATGCACATGTAAATATGTTTGCATCATCAATTTCGCAGAAATTTCCCTCCCCACACTTAAGATTTTGCGTTGCTCTCAACGTAACAAACATTGGAACACAAGGAAGAGGAAAATAAATAAATAGACGAACTTCCCTGAATAGTTCGATGTGCATGCTTTGCAAACGGCCCATCCCCACACTTGAGATTTTTAATTCCCTAAGTTGCAGAAGCGTTTGGCATGATTCTGGCTGGCTTGGATGAGACTACGCATTCAATTGTTCGTAGATCTCGTTCCTCGTGACATTTGACCTGACAAAATAGACTTAAAGAAAATAGGCGTAAAAACATATCATAGAAAATTAATAGTAATAGGCATCTCACAAAAAGTAGAGGGGACAACATTGATACTCATAGCGAAAACATCACCAATCCCCCTATTTTTTTTTAAAAATAATTGCAAGAACATAAACGTGGATGCATAAATCTTTTATCGAGATTACGGAACATGACCTCCATGAATAGATTAAAATTTAGTTGCCCAAAGGTGTGTCGTCCTACATCTCTCTTTTTTTTTGTGTGTTGTTTTGTTTTGTTTTGTTTTTATGATGATAAACGTGAATGCAAACAAACCAAAGGCAAAAACTAGACGTGAATGCAGAAACCTGGGTGTCCTCCCAAGAAGCGCTTTCTTTAAGTCTTTTAGCTAGACATAGTCGAGTGAGTTGTCAAGGTGGTTCGAAAAAATGGTTGGAAGGTACTGTCATATGTGGTTTTGGACCGCCCTCGGGAAAAGCACAGCTGAAATGGTTGGGCTGTCGCTCAAGCTCTAAAAGCGGTGGGCAGTCGATCAAACGCGCCTCCTTGTTCCCCTTTTTGCTTCCCTCGACTATTCCCGTGTCTTTCTTCTCGATAACCTGCGATAAACTTGGGAGAGACATAGAAGAATGTTGATCAATAACATCAAGATAGGAATAATTATTATCATGCTTGCTAATATCATTCATAGTTTCTGCCATGCAAAACGTTACTTTCTCTCCATCTAACGTAAACGTCAAGGTGCCGTTTTTAACATCTATCATGGTCTCTCCGGTGGCTAAAAATGGTCTCCCTAAGATCAAAGGTACATTCTCATCCTCCTCCATATCAAAAATAACAAAATCCACTGGAATAATCAACTTATTAACCTTGACTAACACATCCTCTAACCTAGGATACGTAATAGATCTATCCGCTAATTGTATACTCATCCTAATGGGTTTGAGTTCACATAAACGAAGCTTCTTAAACATAGAATAAGGCATAAAGTTAATACTAGCTCCTAAATCAGCAAATGCCTTATGAATATATAAATTCCCTATAAGACATGGTATACTGAAACTCCCTGGATCCTTTAGCTTCTTCGGGATATTCATTTGCACGTGGCGGAGCACTCCCCTCGAAGACAATTAGCAGAAACATCTTCGAGCTTGCGTTTGTTCGTGAGCAAGTCCTTGAGGTATTTCACACATCGAGGTATCTGTGCAAGGACTTCGACGAGCGGTAAGTTAATATGTGGTTGTTTGAAAAGTGAAAGAAAGTTACCAAACTCGTCGTCAACAATATATTTCTTTGGTTGACACGCCGTGACAGGGGGCTTAGTCACGACCTCCATCTCCTTGTTGACTTTCTCTTCCTCGATGCGATTGACCGGCATCACTGGGGGTCGCACATTCTCCTTTGTCTTTTCTTTTTCAGGGGCGGCTTCCTCTTTTTTGGGTTTGACCTTCTCCTTTTCAGGTTCGGCCTCCCTCAATCGAGTTGGGAACAGAATCTTTGGCTGGTACGGCTTCACGAATGGTCGTGCCTTTCCTTTGTCAACCTTGACCTTCTCGACATCGTTGTCCTTGCTTTCCTCCACTTCTGGCTCGTCGTGGCCCTCGAAATCAGCTTTCTCCTTTGAATGCTTGGCGGGTACTTCTTTCAACTCTCTCGCACTTCTTAGGGTTACCGCATTGCAATACTCCCTAGAGTTTGGCTCGGTACAGCTCGGGAGTGATCCTTGATTTCGCCCCGCCAGTTGTTCCGCTAACTGGCCCACTTGCTGCTCCAACTTCTTAATCGATGCGTCTGTGTTCTGATCACGTACATTGTTGACTTCCATATATCCTCCATCTTCGTCAGTCGACTCCTGTGAGCAGCAGCGGTATTGCTAAAATTTTGAGGAGCGTCTTCGTCATATCCTTCATCTCCCTCATATCGTCGTTCCCCGACCCCGCGGATGCGTTCTGATACTGATGTGGTGCTCCGCCTTGGAAACCAGAAGGTCTGGGTTGGAATCCTGGTGGCCCTTGCCCGTGGTGGTTTTGATTCCGCTGGCCTTGGTAATTCTCCATGTAGTCAACGTGCTCAAGTGATTGTCCGACTTGGCACTCTGATGTCTCATGAGCCACGCCACAAACCCCACACTGTGGTATGTATGGCTTACGCTGAGGTGGCGTGGTGGCTATGAGTGTCATCACGGCATTCACGGTTTGTGCTTGCCCATAGTGTGCTCAGTTTGATTGCATCGCTCGAGACTCCATTTATCTTGATGGTGTCTGTCACTGTCAAGAAGGCCTTCAAGTGTGATATGGGTCATCGTCGGGGTTTTCCTCGAACTGGGCCGTCTGAAAGATCATCTGAAGCCAAGAGTGCTTCAGCTCGAAGTTGCTGTTCTCGATCGGTGGATAACGAACGCCGACTTTGTACTGCCTAGCGTGGCACTCTTGAGCAGATCTTGTAGAGATTGCTCCTCCTCTTGAGGGTGAATAGGCACTATGCGATCTTCCATTTTTGCCTCTGTCTCTCGGCTATCTACCTACGTCTCTACTGGAAAATTTCCTGCCAACTTCTGAGAGCTGCCCTCTGAGTAGCTTACAAGAGCTTCCTCAGAGTTCCTAGCCGGGCCGTCGGAATCATATCTGAGTTGTCTATGTAATTTCGCTCGAAATCTAGATCTACTTCAACGATGGGACCCGGTGGATGGCTTCGGGTCATTTACTGTTGAAGGTACCTTAGACATGCGAAGCAAAAATTAGCAAAGTAGTAGACAAATAAGCAGAAAAAAATAAAGCAAAAAGATGAATACTTAAATAAAACGCAAACAAGTAAACAAAGAAAGGATAACTAGCTAAATTCACTTTAATAAATACAACTCAAATATATAAAAAAAAGGAAACTAGCAAATAAAAGTGGCTAAATTACCGAACTACGGTGTTCCTAATATCAATTTATTCCCCGGCAACGGCGCCAAAAACTTGATCGCGAGCGTGTACGTTAATATATTAAAGGTTCGTGCAAGTACGTCAAGTAATAATTAAAACGAATATGTTATCACTAGCACCACACGCGATAGGCACTACCTATCGTCTGTACTATAACTGTAGCGAATATCCGAGTATCGAACACGAGGAATAAATTGAGTACTAGTAATAACCTATCATTTGATATTTTGCCTAAATAAATATTTTTTCTATATTAATTTATGAATTAAATCAGCCAGTAAGACCAACAAAATCACAAGCTTAAACACAACGTAAGATATTTTAAAATACATATATGTTTTTGTTATATAAAACGGAATTGCTCGGGATTTCGAATCCCACTAGATATCATTGACGAGACCGTAAATATCGTTAACACAAAAATAATTACTAAGTCACGGTAATTCCTACTCACGCCCGAATTTGTTGTCGCCCTAAACAGTTGTGAGAATATATATTAGTTTACCTAAAGCGATGATCGATTATTTGCTGTCGCCCTATAATCAAACTCCTATCATTTTATGAAAGGCCTATCCGTTTTTCTAGCTGTCGCCCTAAAAAGATATTACCACGAAATCACATCAACACATAGACACATCTAAGTGATATTCAAATCAACACATAGACATTAATTTGAACAACGAAAATCATAAAATGATAAACAGCCAACAATTCATGTTCACGAGTATTTTACGTCCAATAATTCTACCTAGCGTTCATCTCTTCCCAAGCACATAAAACTTAGCTACTCATATTAACGATGGAAACAAGAGAGTACGAGAATATCAAAGACGAAAACATAATTCATTCCCTGATATTTAGCTCCGATAACGTCGCGCTCCGTCAATGTCTTCCGTCGCAAATAGATTCTGGCTCACGTCTCTTCTCAGCCCGTGTGCTTACCGCTTCCCTCCACTGCTTATGTGCCCTGCATGAGCTTCAGTTGCCTGCTGCCCTACTTGCGTACGTCGTTGAGTAATTTCGTCGAGCGGATGGTGAGCGGTTGAGGGAGGTGCACCTGCTTGAGCCGCGTGCTTCGTTTCTGTCGTGCGCTGCCTCCTTGAGGTGATGCTTGATGGTCAGATGGGTGGTGAGTGCGTGATGATGATGGTCGCGTCGTGTTGCTTCTTTCTTTCGTGAGGTGAGTAAACTTTATTTTTTCTTATTTGGCCTTAACTCTCGTTTGCTTCGTCTGTGAGCCACCTCCTTTATTTCTGTTGGTCCGAGATTTCACCAACAATACGACTTCGGACGGATTAAACACGCCTAAAGATCGAGATTTAGGTTCGGGGCGTGTGGGGCTTGGTGGTGTTCTTGAGGAGACTCTCTCACTCTAAAATTGTTTATTTGATCTTCACACACAAGCACACGTAACTATGTGTTAGGGTTTTCCTATTTATACCACAAGTTGGTATATAATAGGTGGGCCTCTTGTGAAGGCCCATTACATGAATAACTAAGAACTAACCCAACTAAGAGCTAGCCCAAAGTTTAATAAAGCTAACCAACAAAGATAATATAATGAAATTGAACACTACAAAATATTTCCTAACAATCTCCCCCTTAGTGTTCAATCTTCAATTCAGCGCGGGATATCTTTGTTGGGCGTATTAGAGGAATCTCGAGTCCTAACAAACTCCCCCTACAAGGGATATCTCCTCTTCTTGCAGAGGCATTGATGGCTCGGCTAGGACTCACTTGTTAAGATTCTCCAATCTTCTTCTTCTTGGCGCCGGATTTGTCGTCTTCGAATGGAAGTTGTCTAGTTCGGCATCGAAGATGACTCGTCTGGCTCCAGAAGAAGGTAGGCGTGGGGCGTAAAAAGTGTGCCAAGGCTCTATTGAAATGTGACTTTCAAGAGTAGGGAGCCTGGTCTTCAGAGTGGTCAGCGCAGTAGTGGCGGAATGTGGTGGATGAGATGTGCCATGGCTCCTTCGAGTGTTCCATTATGAACATAATAGCCTGACACATAAGAATGTGCGCGGAGGTAGTGGAAGCCTCCGGCGGGGCGTAGTTGGTGGAGGTGGTGGAGTAGGTGTCGTGAGAGGTGGCATAGGTGGTGTGAGCGGAGGTGGATGATGGTTGCTGCTGATGCTGCTGTACGATCTTCAACTCAGTTCTTCTCCTTTACTCCCCCTTGAGATGATCTCCTTCTTTGGGATCGTCACGTCGTTCGTGGGACGAGTCTGCCTCTGGCGTTGATGGTGGTGATGGTGATGTGGTGTGGTGTTGAGTGAGGCAATCAAGTGGGATTCTCAGGAGTAGCAGCAATTGATGTTCCTCCGGGTTCAGTTTTGAACACTGGAGAGACGGAGCAGCATGTGGTGGCGTAGGCGTAGGCGTGGTGGAGTGGTGTCGGTGATGGGACCTTTTCCTTCATAGATCCTCATTAAGCGCGGCATGGAATGTGTAAGTTCCTCGCTGATTGCTATGAGTCGGGGCTCCATCACGAACGGGGTAACTAACCAGACGGGGGTCACAAAGACGCTCCGTCGTCACAACATCGAAACATGTGTCCGATGTGCCGCCTGTTTGCACAGGTCAGAAAGAACCGGAGAGCCACAAAGGCTTTCCGTTCGCACGGACGATGAGACAAGCTCGTATCCGTGGCCCATCGACAGTTGTGGTGAGGGTGGCTGTCGTGGGTCTTCTGCTCTCGGTCACAAGGACATCATCAAGCGTTCGGGCAAGTTCACGAAGAACCTGCGGTGCGTAAAGAGTGTTTGTGTCCTAGAACGTGGAAAATTTAGGTGGGTGAGGACACTAGACTCTATGTGAGTGGAAGAGGTGCAGTGAGAGGCGGGACACTGCATGTTCAACATCAACCGTCTCCAAGTGGGGCGGTGATGGCTAACGTGGTTCCTCTTGTGCGAATGAAACAGCTATCTGCGAAAGGATAGCTGAGTGGTTGGGGGGTTAATTGCGCGGTTGGACCAGATGCCGCGACTTCTACTCGGGAAACGAACGAGTCGTCTCCTGTACCTATGGGCGAGGTCCGGGTTATGGTGAGATATGATAGAGGAGTGCGATCATCTCGTCGTTGGTTCGCGACTCCTGCAAGCGACTTACGTCATCCTCCCGAGATCGTTGATTGGATCTTTGCGTGGAGAAGGATGTCGCGCGACCTAGACCTAGACTAGAGAGGCTAGGGTAGGCTCGTTCCTGGGTTAGGATCAGGGGGTTTCACTGATCCATGGGAACTATGGTGACGTGGCGTGATCGCGTTGAAAGGCGACCACGAGTGATGTCGACGAGGGTGGCCCAAAACTGTTGATCAGACACTTCTGAGACTCGTCAGGTGGTGGTGGTGGTGAGGGCGTAAAGAGGATCACGGTGGCTTAGGACGTCTCCATGTAGCGCACCATGGTGGAATGGATGGCAGTGGGTGGACGGTGGAGTCTGGTACAAGAGATCCACATCGCCTAAGCATCAAGATTGGATGGCGCGCCCACTGATGGTTGGTTGAACTGTTGTCAACCCTTCTTTGTAGGTCCGGGTTCTGCACGGATTTGTACAGAAGTCATGATGATTGCTCGCTTTTCTGACATCCCTTCATGCACGTGGAGCAATCCGTGTAACGTGCATGATGGGGTTGGTTGCTCGCAGTGCATACCGGTCATGAATGTGGAGCAACCATGTACCATTCATGCCGGGGGGTGGTTGCTCACGTCGTGTACCAGTCATGTATGTGGAGCAACCCGGGTACCATACATGCTGGGATAAAATTAGCTGCCCTCGTCGCATACCAGTCATGAGTGTGGAGCAGCTTTCTTAGTACCTACTCATGCTGGGAAGTGTGAAATTGGCATTTGGAAATTCGGCTCCGAAAAGTTTGGGGGTGACCTAAACTTTTTCTATAATGTGCCAATACCGTCCTAGGTCGATTGTTGGGTACGGTGATCGTTGCCGCGTTTTGGATTTGCCTTCAAAATTTCACAAAAAAAAAAACGTTGTCTATACCGAAAATTTTGGCCCAGAAAAATTTATTTCGGAAAAAATTTTCAAAGTGTAAAATAGACAAAGTCCAATGGGCTTAGAAAATTTTTCTCTATCCAATGATATGAATTTTCCTTAGGCTTAGAAACCTTATTTAATCCGGGGGCAGAAATTTTTGGTGGTCAAAAACGTTTAAGTGTATTTTTAAAGAGTGATTTTTGCAAGATTTGAAGCTAAAAGGTGTGTTTGGATCAAGTTTAAAGATTGGGTGCAAATTTCTCGGGGGGTGCGAAAAATGGTGTGTGAAAATGTGCGAAAAAGTTGTCCGAGAAATTTCGTTGTGAGAGTGAGTCGCGAAAATAAGGAAATTTCGCATTCAGAGGAATTTTCGCATGTAGCACTGAAATTTCGCATTCAGAGGAAATTTTCGCATGTACTGAAAATTTTCGCATGTTGAGAGAAAATTCACATTTAAAGTAAAATTTCGCATGTATAAAAATTTCGCATGTATAGAAATTTTCGCATGTATAAAATTTCGCATGTCGTGAGAATTTTTCGCATCCAAGAATTTTCGCATGTACAGTAAAAGTTTCTCAGCCTTAGAAAATTTCGCGGTTTCAAAAATTTCGCCGTTTCAAAATTTCTCAACCTGAGAAAGAAAGTTTCTCGGTTTCGAATTTCTCAGCCTTAGAAAATTTCGCGGATTTGAAAAAAATTTCTCAGTTTTGCAAAACTTTCTCGGGCAGCGAAAGTTTCTCGGCCAGCGAAATTTTCTCAAGCAAACTTTCTCGGATAAAAAATTCTCGGCCTCACTCACTGTAGCAGCGAAAATTTCAACGCAAGAAATTTCTCGGCTAAGAATTTTCTCGGGTATGAAAATTTCTCGGCCAAGAACAGTACTATTTCATTGCGCGACTTTTACTAGAAAAATGACTCGTTTTCGCTCAAATCTCACTCAAAATCGACGAAACTTGTTCCAAAACTTCAGAAAAACATTCCTAAACACATAATCAACCTTTGGGATGTCTAAAAACAACAAATCGAGGTCGAAATCGCCCAAAAACAGAGAATGGGCGAAAATAATTTTTCAAGCAATTTTTCACTCAAATCTTGCTCAAAACACGCAAATCCGGTCGCGTTGGGCTCTGATACCAATTGTTGGTCCGAGATTTCACCAACAATACGACTTCGGACGGATTAAACACGCCTAAAGATCGAGATTTAGGTTCGGGGCGTGTGGGGCTTGGTGGTGTTCTTGAGGAGACTCTCTCACTCTAAAATTGTTTATTTGATCTTCACACACAAGCACACGTAACTATGTGTTAGGGTTTTCCTATTTATACCACAAGTTGGTATATAATAGGTGGGCCTCTTGTGAAGGCCCATTACATGAATAACTAAGAACTAACCCAACTAAGAGCTAGCCCAAAGTTTAATAAAGCTAACCAACAAAGATAATATAATGAAATTGAACACTACAAAATATTTCCTAACAATTTCTATGCCTTAGCTTTCCTTAGCCTTATTGAATAGTTTAAGAGAGATGCTTTGAATAGCGTAGTCGTAGTTTCGTACCCGGAATAAACTTGCTTGCCTTCTGGTCTGACCTTCTGAGATGGCGAGAATTCGGCATAACCGGTCAACGCTTTGACTTTGGCATAGCTTGTTGTGAGAATCTTAAGATAAGGAATGGTAGGAATTGAGCCAACAATAGAAGTCGGCTTAGTTAAGATATCCCCTGGCGCATAATATAGACCCGATCGGTACTCCATCTAGAGAAGAGAAAGTACTAGGCCAGCCATAAGCCCTAAGTAAGGGAAAGGGAAGCGGGGGGACGACAACCATTCATTGTTAAAATAGAGCCTGACCTTCATGCTAAATCGTATATGTGATAGTGAAGGTATTTTCTTCAACGAAGCCACCTCGAGCAGTCTTGCGCGTAATATTCGAAGATCTCCAAATCTCATTTTTCAACTAGCCACCAACGCAACTGATTTTATCTCTACTATTTCCCTTTTTTTAATTCATCACTTGGGCTTGGTGGGCTTTTACTTTTGGGCTGGAATTTATTCTTCGGCCCAATTAGTTTGGGCCGATATTTGGTTCAATGGTTCCTCAAATTTATTTCAAGCCTGGATTTTTCCTGTTGTAGTTCTCTCTTCGAATATCTGTCAAAAATCAAATATAAACGTTTTACGTATGATATTCGAGGAAATTCAAATAAATAACAATCGATAGTACGCTTTTATGGGGTATAAAATATAATATAAATTTCATTTATCACCCATCTGAATCTCGAGTAGTCACCTACAACGGCAACAAAGAACTGATGACCTAGGTAGGATGGAACACCACCCCACACATCACAATGTATTAAATCAAAAATTGAGCAAGTTGTTTTATTCTCTTTAGGAAAAGATTTCCTTCTCTGCTTAGCTATAGGGCATATTTTATAGAAATACTCTACTCATTTATTTGCATGTAAGAAAGGTCTCATCCTATCTAAGACTCTATTTGATGGATGCCCCATCCTCTTATGCCAAATATCCACAGACAAGTTATTAAGGAATACAACATCAGTTTTGGTTATCTGTGTGGCAGAATCTGCCCTTATTAAGTACAACCCAGCTACTTGCTCACCCTTGTCAATCATTTGCTGTAAATGATCCTTGATAGGGGTGACTTATAGCATAGCATTCCTCCTAACCTAGACATCTGTGAATAGTGACATTTTTTATATAAAGGCAGGTGCGGAGGAAATCGGGGGATCAGCAGTCTTGTAAGGAAAAAGTAGGGTAATTTCTGACGACATATTGGTTTGAGCGGGAAACGACGAGTAGAGCCGACCAGAGGACACGTGGTGGGCTACGAGTGGTCGACATGCCCTTCAGAATGGAGGCGCGCCAGTCTGACAATAGTACGACTGTGACTATTGTCTCCCCCAGGTGATACCAGACGTCGCTATCAAGTGGTCCCAAAGGACTGCCACCTGGAAAAGCAGAGGAAAAATGGATATATTGGAATAGGAAGAATCAGAAGAGAGATTCAACACAATACTCAAGAGGACTTAGATTTTCAATGTATTCATCTTCTTCCTCACCATTAACGCACTGTAACGAGAGATGTGAGATTGAGGGTGTAAATCTCGACTGTCAATAGTGAATACTATTTCCGACGGCCCGTGGACGTAGGACATCTGTCCGAACCACGTAAAATCTGTGTCTTCTTCGTCTCTTCTATTCTTAACCTTAAAAAACATATTCAAACACACCTTAAAAGATCTAACCCAGTCCGTCTGGCCCATCAACGCTTATTTCTGGGACCAAATCTTGTTGATCGGGGTCATACCCGCATCAAATGGCGCCGTCTGTGGGAACGATGGGCTGAGACGTGAGTACGCTGGGTGGTTGTGACGAGGACGGACCGAGCTTGTGTTTATTCGAAGGTGAGACGTTAGAGAGGCAGCAGATCTGCACGACGTACGGAATGTAATACCCGTGAAATTAATACGGGATTATTTTTGTAGATGTTCGAAATTAATAAAGTTAATTTTCGGACAAAACGAATTTTCGGAATTAAATCCAAAATACTAATTGGGCCCGAGCGTTGAATAAATTGAGATGGGCCGAAAAATGTAAGTCCAAGAAAGGAAATACGGATTAAAAATAAGTAGAGAAGCTCAAGGAGATAAAATGGGCTCAATTTAATTTACATGGCCGAAAGTGCTAAATGGCCCAAATGGTTTATGATAGAAATAGGAATCCTTCCATATGAGGAGAGTTACGTTGAGATGATGTAGTTGCTTTGAATAAAGAATTCCACCACCTTAAAGCAACCAATAATCAATAAGTAAGGATGATGACTTTGTAATAAGGGAAAACCACGTGGGAATCTATTATTAACCAGCTACGTACTAAATTAAAAACCCTCATTTGCAAACTAGAGGAAAATAATCGTAAGAAGCAAGGCAAAGAAGGGTGAGTTCGAACGATTAGGCAAGAAGAGAAGAATTCGAAGTAAGTGAGAAGCTTATTTATAACTTATTAAATCTTCTATAAGCTCGCATGTTTAACATCTTACATCAGGTGTTGAATTCGAATTGGGGACTAGAATATTATTAGGTGACGAAAGGAGCTGAAAGGAATTTGTTGGCAATCCAAAGCAGATTTCAACCTCGAAAGAATTAATTAAAATACAGCCAAGGACGTGAGGTAGGTGGTTTTTAACCCCTACAACCCGTGGTATTTTCGTTAAACAATTTAGAAATCGGATGAAAGGTCATCCGAGTTCAAAAGGTTATGTTTTACGATTTCTGGAATTTTACGATGTTCGATATGTGTTATTAAGTGACCTTCGAGCTCAAAATATGAGTTCGGGAATTTGATTCTATGCTTATGTGATTTTGGTTGATGATCGAACTGGAAATTTAGCGTTTTTATATGGTTTGATAAAGATCGGGCGATCTTTGAGTTCGGCCGATTTGTAGAAATCGGACGATTTAAGGCCTTATAGGAAGATTTCCAATTTCGGGCCTGTGTTGAATTCGCGAAATCGGTGAAACATGATTTTTAATTGAATAGGGATTGGCCGATTGGAGTTTCGGGTCACGAAAGCTTTTCGCGGGCCCAATTGATTTTGATGTGTGAGTAAAAGCAGGTTTTTCGCGGGCCAGGATTCGGGTTTCGCGGGCTGAAGCTGTTTCGCGAGTTGTGAGATAGCGCCGGGCCGATTTTGAGTTTCGCGGGCCGATTCCAAAATCGCGGGGTGATTCCTGTGAGAAGAGTCGGACTTTCGCGGGCTTTAAATCGTGTTTCGCGGGCCTGATCGAACGATTTGCGAAATCGCCAAAAGTCTCACGAAATCGGGCGCTGACCTGGACTTTCGCGTGTTGACCAATTTCAAATCGGGCGATTTGCGAAACGCGGCAAGTGATTTTGCGGAATCGGGCGTTGACCAGATCGTTTCGCGAGTTGACTGAACATTTTAATTGGGTTTCGGGCGAAATCCAATTTGGGCTTTGACCAGAGTTGACCAATGAATTTAATTTTGGGCTTTTGCCCTATTTTCGGCCCTAGTTATTTAAATAAAATTATTTTAAGCCCAAGTCATTTTAAAAATAAAATATTTTCGTACTATAACGTATATTTTCGGGTCAACCCATATTTTAAATTATAAATATTATTTTTGGGTTTAAAAACAATCGGCCTAGGTTGGCATTTATACGAATTATGTGGTTTCGATGCATATGTTTCATGTGATTTATTATGTGCATTGCACGACATGCACGTGAGGATTTGATGTTGTACCGTATTGTGACGCCTTACGATGACGCCTTACAGTGTCGGACGAGTGGGGTAGAGTGACCTTTATTGATCGTCGAGGTTAGACTCGTGTAGCACCTGGTGGGAGAGGGGGTTTGCGACACCATCTACTCGGGATTGAGCCACCCGAGGTGTATACCACCGGATATTATTTGGCTCAGGGACGGCAGACAGATGTGAGATTCCTGTCTACCCGGGTCGGTGGTAGACCACTCGGGGAAAAGTCGTCGGGTTGAGATTGTGTGCGGAAGGAGCGACCTGGCACGGCCGGCGTGGGCTACCGCATGATTTATGGCGTACTTTGCCATTGCGCGCGTGGGTGCTGAGTCTAGCCGAGGGCCCTGTTATGTGATGAGACGTGTGATAGGTTGAGCGTGCATATTTCATGTGTGAGGACATGGGATTGGGTTGAGTGCACGCACGCATATACGTTGCATGTTTTTACTGCCACCTACTGGGCACTTTTGCTCAGGGTTATATTTTTCAGGTGGAACTGAGCCCGACCCCGATGGGTGTCAGGTTGAGATATAGGCTGGCTGGCGGCGGTGACTCCACGGGCTTTTGAGGGCGGAGTGGTACATGGGACGCGACCTTGGAGAGGCGTAGGATAGTGTAGTCGGGTTTTGATTTTTGGGGCTTCAGGCCTTTGTATTATATCGACGTATTTTTGTAGACCCGACATAGTATTTATATATGTAAATTATTTTCCCCAAAAAGTTTTTAATAAATCGGGTCCTCCGCAACTTTCGTTGCGGAAATCCGCCAACTAATTTAATTAGGAAGTAGGGTCGCCACACGGAAGCGGGCTGAGATGGAAGAACAACCACTGTTGGCACAGAATCTACAGTAACGATTCGAGGAAGTCGTTGAGAAGACGGGGGAGAACCCCATACCATCGCCGACACTGGCGTCGCCGGTCGAGATCCCGTCGCCGATGCCAGCACCGACCTTCGTCGGACCATCTGGAGTGGTTCCGCCCCAAACACCTACAACAATGACGGTGGAACAACTGGACAGGCTGGTAAAAGGCGCGGTAGATGCCGCAATGACGGCTGAAAGGGCGAAGAACAAAGGCAAGCGGAAGCAAGCTTTGTGGGCTCAGGGCAGGACTCCAGATGGGCACATCGGTAGGAACGGAGACGATGGGAGAAAATATGGTGGCTGAAGAGGAGACCTTAAACCCTCAGCCGAATATGGACCCATCCGAGAGGGAAGCTGTCCGAGAAAGGGAGAACGAAGAGCCAATGGTCCCTCCCGTAGGAAGAGATAATGAGCACCTCAGAAGGCCACTGGAAGGGCCAAGAACAACTAACCATAGGAGTATAGCGTCTCCTGCAACTATAGCTAACGGATGCAGAGTAGAGAGAAGGGGGGCGAGGACAAGAGGTGGAGATGAGAAGCTATGGCACGCGAGGTCAGAAGGATATTACGAGCGACAGGGGACAGGGGTTCAGGAAACAGATGTCCGACTTGAGGAGGATGGTGGAAGGTATACAAAACAGGGCCACTCGGCCACATCTGCGAGGAGTGCGCCAGATCGGTACGCCTTTCGCCAAAGAACTGTTGGAGGGAGAAGTATCACTTAACTTTAAACAATTGCCCTACGAATATGATGGTACCACTGACCCAGAGGACCACATATTGCATTTTAAGAATACCGTCTTGTTGCACAACTTTTCAGAATGAGTGAAGTGTAGGGTCTTTTTGACGACTTTGGTGAGAGCTGCTCAGCAATGGTTCAGCTAGTAGGAACCAGAAGTCATCCACTCGTTTGAGGAATTCCAGGAGATGTTCGTTAACCAGTTCGCTAGCGCTCGAAAGCCACCCAAATCCGACATGTCCCTATTTCAAGTCAAGCAACGACCGGATGAGAGCCTCAGATCTTATATGCGAGATTTAATGTGGCAGCTTTGGAGGTACCCTCTGCTACTACTTCCGTCAAGATTAACGCTTTGGTTCATGGTTTGCAGGTTGGCGACTTCTTCGCATCACTCTCGAAGAAACCCCCGCGGACGTTTGAAGAGCTGCTGGGTCGAGCTGATAAGTATATAAACTTGGAGGAAAGCAAATTGGCAAATGTGCGAGAAGCAACGCCTAGGGCATTCCCAAAGAAAGGGGTACCTGACCAGGGCCGGAACAGAGAAGGGGCTAGGACAGATCGCCCCCAGATGATCAGGGGACCTATGCAGGGTAGGGGAGGTAGATTTCCCCCTAAGTACCAAAGTTATATTCCTCTACGGACTAACTTGCAGGAAGTGCTGACCGTGGCAGCGAGACACCCAGGCGTCCGGTATCCCCGAATTAACTCGCGTGGACCTCCGAGACCTACTACGGGACCCTTCTGTCGGTTCCATAATGAGCATGGACATCATACCGACACCTGTACGCACCTGAAGAATGAGATAGGGAGACCGATAAGGGCAGGACACCTCAAGGAGTTTATATATCGAGACTGAATGCCAGGTCCGCCAGTGCAACTGAGGGAAAAAGAAGGCCCGGCACAAGACAAGGGAAAACAACCAATGATAGAGCCCAACAGGCCGGGACCTAGCCAGTCCAGGGTTCATATCCTCATCATAGTGGGATGTCCAGAAGGGGAGATTCGCATAAGGCTCGGAAATCTTACGCTAGAATGAAAGGGAATGGTGACAATCGAGTAGGAGGCCGCTTAGTGGGTCAAATGGAGACCACAGGGAATATACAGTTTGGAGCCAAGGATGAGGCTGACGTCGTACGGCCTCACAATGATGCCCTGGTGATTACCACAGATGTGGCGGGGTACAATGTCTCGCGAGTATTCATAGATGGGGGGAGTTCGGCAGACATCATGTTCGTGGAATGCTTCAGGCAGATGAAGTTAGGGACGGAGCTGAGGCCGGTGGCCACTTCCTTGTATGGATTTGGCGGAGCTGGCATACAACCATTAGGTCAAATCACACTTCCTGTGGGATTAGGAGAGGACCCCCTGCGAGTGGTTCGGATGGTCAACTTCCTAGTTGTTGATGCGGTTTCCTCATACAATATTATACTTGGTCGTCCGGCGATCAATGGATTCAGGGCCGTACCATCCACGTACCACTTAAAGATTAAATTCCCGATGGGTGACCAGGTAGGAGCAGTTTCAGGGGATCAGGGAAGCTCTCGTCGATGTTATGCGAATGAGGTCAAGGTAGTAACTGGAGGTGAGAAATTACAAGGAGCCGAAGCCAAACGGATGAAACGTACAGGAGGAACGGCTGCAACCCCAGTCTGACGAGGAACTAATGACAGTAGAGCTGTATCCAGGAAGGGAGGGTTTCACTACTCAAATAGGAACAAAGATGGAAAAGGAAGCATCAGGACGGTTGATCGAATGCTTGAGGAGGAACGCCGACTTATTTACCTTTTCACCAGCAGATATGACGGGAGTAGACCCGAGCATAGCCATGCACCACCTCAACATAATCCCAGGAAGCCGACCCGTGAAGCAGAGACTCCGTCAATATTGGGCCGAAAGAGATCAAGGTATCAGGGTAGAGGTGGAGAAACTACTCACGGCTAGACACATCAAGGAAGTACAGTTCCCCTCCTGGTTAGCTAACGTTGTTATGGTCAAGAAGGGGAATGGTTCTTGGAGAATGTGCGTGGACTTTTGGGATCTCAACAAGGCTTGTCCCAAGGACCACTACCCCCTGCCAAGGATAGATCAGTTGGTGACTCCACATCTGGTTGTGAGATGTTGAGTATGATGGATGCCTACCAGGGATACCACCAGATTAAGCTCAACTCGGATGATATAGACAAGGTCTGCTTTGTCACAGCGGGAGGCACATATGGGTATGTCCGGATGCCTTTTGGACTCAAGAACGCAGGAGCTACCTATAAGAGGATGGTTGATGCAGTATTTAAAAACCAGCTCGGACGTAACATGGAAGTATATGTGGATGACATGCTGATTAAGTCGACCTGGGCTAATGATCACATCGCCGACTTAGAGAAGGCCTTTTAGGTCATCCGGGGGAGTGGCATGAAGCTGAACCCCGAAAAGTGCACCTTTGGAGTGCAATCGGGGAAGTTTTTGGGATACATGGTGACAAAGAGGGAAATTGAGGTGAACCCCAACAAGGTGAAGGTCATATTGGAGATGCTGCCACCTCGGAATGTTAACGAGGTACAACGCCTAACAGGCAGGCTGACGGCCCTGAGCAGGTTCATTGCCAGGTCCGCGGATAAGAGCCTGCCCTTCTTCAAAGTGCTCCGGAAGGGGTGTCAGTTTGAGTGGACAAAGGAATGTCAAGCGGCATTTGAGGGGCTAAGGGAGTATCTACATAACATGCCTTTGCTAGCCAAACCATTACCGGGTGATGAGTTAATCTTATATTTGTCCACAGGAGAGCACGTCGTGAGTTAGGTCCTCCTGAAAGAGGAAGGTGACATCCAGAAGCCAGTATATTTCATGAGCAAGATAATGCATGGAGTGGAGAGTAGGTACTCCGTGATCGAGAAGGCGGCCCTGGCGGTGATGGTGTCGGTGCGGAGGTTACGCCCCTACTTCTTATCGCACAAAGTAAGGGTACGTACTAATTTACCTTTGAAGCAAACGTTGAGCAGGTCGGATCTTTCCGGAAGAATGGTCAAGTGGGCAGTCGAGCTAGGGGAATACGATGTTGATTTTGAGAAACGACCAGCCATCAAAGGACAAGCCCTATCGGACTTCCTACTGGAATCCACTCGAGGAGAAGCGGTACCAATCTAGAAAGCTTATGTTGATGGCTCATGACACGCTCAAATACTAGCAAGTGTACTAGGTCGTGTAAGTAGTAAACGGACGAAGTCCGAGTATCGATCCACGAAGACAACTTGATTAATTCCAAGATATTAAACCTAATTCTAATTTAGACTAAGAGACTTTTTATATTTTTGATGATTTAATTAAAAGAATTAAAAGACGCAAATAATAAAATAGACGCAAATAAAATAGATGAGATAAAAATCAATTAACGACGAACGTGATCAAGGCACATACTCGGCACGGATTAATCATACGTATTCATGCAATCAATATTTATTTAATCCATATAAACTAGTCAAGGTAGAAATTCCTAATATACGCGCTACCCGTTATTCACGAACTAGCGACCATATGCAATAATGACCAATCTATATATTTCTATAAGACTGCAATCACTTCACACGCCTTCCGCTTTATGAATTTCCCCGAGTTTAGACGCTTTCGGCGCCTAAGGTCTCGAAAACCACACATACGAAATCGAATTCCATCTCCGGTCGGTTTTACGCCGTGGTGTCCTATATTTATTATTCTAATCGGTCTAATCACTTTTTCAGTCTCATAAACCAATCAAAAATCATGCACATGGTGATCAGGCATACGCAAGCATTAAACTCAAATATAGAACACGTAACTAAATTCATACGATTAAATAAAACACGAATAGCATTACTACGAATTCATAATCCGGCCTAATACGGCCTCAATCACAAAATAATCTAAGCTAGCATATTAGTAAAATAAAAACACAAATATTCAACGTAGACATAATAGAGAAATAATATAAACTTCGCCTTTACGGAAGAAACGCCTTCGCAAGAGTCGACGACTCTTTTATCGCAGCTCTTTTATTTTCGTAGCTTCGCTCTTGTCGCTGCCACAAAGCCTCCTTAAATAGAGTAGAAACCACCGACTCCAAAGCACAAAGTCCAATCTTTTTTTTCGGGATTCGAATCGTTACTTGGAGATACATATTGGTTTCGATTTTTCTTTCCTTCTATGTCTCACGTGATGCTTACTACTAAGTCTTGCAATATTTGACTTGGTCTAGCCTCGAAATCCGTGCCCATAATCTTTTCCTTGTATGATGCTCCACGTTGCCTTTCTATGTGATATTTTGGGCTGATTTTGGACAATTGCTTGGGCTTGGGAGTATGACTTGGGCCTAATGCTCTTAATGAGAAGAGATTTGACTAAAGGCCATGTAAAACACATCTTGCGGTCCATTTTGCTCCAATATCTACGCAATATAAAATATAAACGTAAACTTAAGATAATCAATTATATTACGATAAATAATGATCAGAAATACGCTTTTATGGGGCATAAAAATAGCGCGAAATTCTAACTTATCAACAACCCCCAAACTAGCTTGGATCGTCCTCGATCATGAAAGCGAAATAAAACCAAATCAAGTTAGGATTATAAAACATCAATCAATGAAATTCTCCCGGTTCATCTCAGAAAACGTAAAAGCATATAAAGTCGAGATAATCATCAACTAATGAACGATCTAGTCAAAACACGAGGCACGCGTAATATGTCGCAATCTTATCATAGCATGAAAGCCATTTCTAGAATCGTACTACGCATCAATCCACAACTCTCACAAGGGTCGCTCAAGTCGCTCGAAGTGTTTTTCATAGGGATCTGTTTAAAGACGCTCAATTCACGACATGAAAAGATATTACTCTATGCTTGCAAATTTATCACATCATAGTCACATAGTAGAAGTCATGGACGAATCAAGGGTCTTTCATCAAGGGTTGTAATGGGGCTCGGGTTTTGAAAGGTGCGTCATATAGGAAAAACTGAGCTAAAAGTATCAAACGTGTCAATCATCGAATCGCTCTTCTCACCACTTATTTCTCATTTCTAACGCCGTGCCTATTTTTCAATCGACTCATCCTTTTTCCTTTTTTAGCTCTTCTCGCTCGTTGTTTTTTCTTCTTTTTCTCTTTTTTTTTCTTTTTCTTTTTTTTCTTCTTTTTTTTCTTCTTTTTTTTTTCCAGAACCAGCCCCTCCTTTTCTTTTTTTTTACGTCTTATCGAATGGAGAGGTTTCTAGTCTGCTGCAATATTACGACGAGAGATCCATATCATAGGACGAGTTCACAACTAACATGCATCGACGATTAGCTCCTTCTCTATCAACAAGCCACTTTCACGATATCGATACACGTTGATACGGGTCGTGTAGGCTAAATTTGAGGCAATCAGGCTAAATATCTGGGCTCCAAATCAACAAATAAGTCAAATAAGGCTCAAAGGGGCTCACTAAGTGGTAAATGCGTAAGGTAGGAAAATATTTAGGCCAATGACTCAATCCTAGTGCCCTTCTCATTGTGCACAAAAATTTCACATAGTAACCATTGACATGCATAACAGAGCAAGTTCGAAAATATTCAGTCCATGCGTGTCACACAAGAATAAACACCGAGCATAATGAGTTGCTCTGAATTAATCTCTGAAGGCTCAAAAACTCACATATATAGTTGGGTTTGTGCTTCATGATACGCAATACTCTCCTAAAGCAGTCAATATAGCCAAATAATCATGCTAATATCACAGCAATGCACCATGTAAGACTATCTCACTCAATTCATCGAATCATATCTCGACATGGTAAAATTTCAAAAATTTTCATCATTGACAGGAGATTCCACAGATGACGTTCAAATCGCAACCTTCATCAGTTCTACCCCACTAAAATGACCGAAATACGTCGATACCTAAACATGTAAGCATATTAAATCTAGCATGTGTCACATCCCACCCCCAAACTAAATAGCACATTGTCCTCAATGTGTAAATTAAAGTAAAGAGAGAGTAGAAGTGACACTGCCCTGAATTTTCCGTTGATGTAGAAGACTTTGTTGATTCGAGCAAGCAACCATCGCGACCGGACAACCCCCAAACTAGTTATGAGCCTGCGAGATAACATGACTAGGCGCACCGTGAAAGCGAGTTTTATTAGATGAAAAATAATAAAAAAAATACTCAGAATAATAGGACTAAATATAAATATATGCATCGACAATACTTGGGTTGCCTCCCAAGAAGCGCTGTTTTTAAAGTCGTTTGCTCGACTCTTGAGACGATCAGGGTGGCTTGGTGCCTAGGCTTGATTTGTTGCTCTGGAGGTCCTTCAGCTCGCTGGTATTCTCTCCAGACGAGGTGTCCCTGAAAGGCACAGAACAACTAGAAGCAGAAAAGTTAGAAATTATGGGTTCCACAAGATATACCGATGTTGTTTCGCCAATTTTCCCTTCGTCATACAGCTTTAGCCGTTGTCCATTGACTTTGAGAGAGTCTTTTCCGTTCATAAGGATTTGCACTGCTCCGGATGGAAAGACTTGCTCTACTATATAGGGTCCGCACCACTTACTCTTTAATTTACCGGGAAATAGGCGTAGCCTCGAATTGAATAAAAGGACACGATCGCCGACTTTGAACTCCCTTTTAATGATTTTCTTGTCATGCCACTTCTTTGTTCGCTCCTTATACAGCTTAGCATTCTCATAAGCATTCTGGCGAAATTCCTCCATTTCGTTCAGCTGAAGCAACCTATTTTTACCTGCTTCGGAACAATCAAAGTTAAGCTTTTTAATAGCCCAATATGCACGATGTTCTAACTCAACGGGTAACTCAACGGGTAAATGACACGCTTTTCCATAGACTAGAGGAAAAGGCGAAGTCCCTATAGGGGTTTTATATGCGGTGCGGTACGCCCATAGTGCGTCATCTAGCTTCAACGACCAATCTTTCCTTGAGGCGTTCACCGTCTTTTCCAAGATCTGCTTAAGCTCCCTGTTGGAAACCTCCACTTGTCCACTAGTTTGAGGATGATATGGGGTAGACACTTTATGCTTAACACCATACTTAGATAGCAAATTATCAAACAATTTATTGCAAAAATGTGTACCCCCATCACTAATTATTGCCCGTGGTGTACCAAAACGACCAACTACATGCTTCTTAAGAAAACGAATGACAACTCGAGCATCATTAGTTCGACATGCTTCAGCTTCTACCCACTTAGACAGATAATCGACCGCAACTAAAATATACTTATTAGAGCATGAAGTATGAAACGGACCCATAAAATCAATGCCCCAAACATCAAATAACTCTACTTCTAACATGACATTTAAAGGCATATCATGTCTCCTAGATATAGTACCATTACGCTGACAACGATCGCATGAAGCTACGTATGCATGGGCATCCTTAAAAAGAGTGGGCCAGAATAAACCTGATTGAAGTACCTTAAACGCTGTTTTTGTTGGTTCGTGGTGTCCACCCGTCAAACCAGAATGACAATGAAATAAAACAGAGCTTACCTCATCGATGGGAATACATCGTCGAATTACCTGATCAGAGCAAATTTTATATAGGAATGGATCATCCCACATGTAGTGTTTCGCATCAGAGAAAACTTTCTTCTTCTGATGAAAACTCAAGCCTGAGGGAATCTCACCTGTAGCAGCATAATTCGCAAAATCCGCGTACCAAGGTAGTGATGTATCAATTAAAGCAAATAGTTGTTCGTCAGAAAAATAATCGTCAATAGGTAACTCCTTATCGCGCTCATGTGAGTTATCTAACCTAGATAAATGATCAGCTATCACATTCTCAACACCTTTTTTATCACGAATCTCTAAGTCATACTCTTGAAGTAGTAAAATTCAGCGAATCAACCTAGGCTTAGCATCTTTCTTAGCAAATAAGTATCTAGTGCAGCATGATCAGTGTAGATGATTACCTTATTCAACCTAGGTAAGAACGAAATTTATCTACTGCAAATACCACAGCTAGTAACTCTTTCTCAGTGGTAGCATAATTTCTCTGTGCATCGTCCAGAGTTTTACTAGCGTAGTAAATAACCTGAAATACCTTATCCTTGCGTTGTCCTAGAACTGCGCCTACAGCACCATCGCTAGCATCGCACATCAATATAAATGGGAGTGTCCAGTCTGGTGCGACCATCACTGGGGCGGTGGTGAGTTTCTCTTTTAAGGTTTGAAAAGCCTGCAGACAATCATCAGTGAAGTTAAAAATAGCATCTTTAACAAGTAAATTAGATAATGGCTTAGCTATTTTTGAAAAATCCTTTATGAAGCGTCGATAGAATCCTGCGTGTCCCAAGAAGCTTCGAACTCCCTTCACTGACGTAGGTGGTGGCAACTGCTCAATCGCGTCAACCTTGGCAGATCCACCTCAATTCCTTTGTGCGATACCTTGTGCCCGAGAACTATACCTTCCTGTACCATAAAATGACACTTCTCCCAATTTAAGACAAGGTTAGTTTCTTCACACCGAGATAGAACAGATGCTAAATTATCAAGGCATGTATCAAATGTAGACCCAAATACAGAAAAATCATCCATAAATATTTTCATAAATTTCCCAACTATGTCATGAAAAATAGCAAGCATGCATCTCTGAAAAGTAGCTGGTGCATTGCATAATCCAAATGGCATGCGTCTATATGCAAAAGTACCGTAAGGACAAGTAAAAGTCGTCTTTTCTTGATCCTCAGGCGCTATAGAAATCTGATTATAACCTGAGTAGCCATCTAAAAAGCAGTAAAACTCATGTCCAGCTAGTCTTTCTAACATTTGATCAATAAAGGGGAGGGGGAAATGATCCTTACGGGTGGCATCATTCAATTTCCTATAATCTATGCATACACGCCACCCCGTAACAGTTCTCGTGGGAATCAACTCATTAGAGGCATTCTTTATAACGGTCATACCTCTCTTTTTTGGAACAACCTGGGTCAGACTAACCCACGCGCTATCAGAGATAGGGTAGATAATACCTGCGTCCAAAAGCTTAATTACCTCCTTTTTCACCACTTCTTGCATCGCTGGGTTTAGGCGTCTCTGTGGTTGTGCGACCGGCTTGTAAGAATCTTCCATCAGAATCTTGTGCATGCAAACAGTCGGACTTACTCCCTTGATGTCAGCAACCTTCCACGCGAATGCTCGTTTGTGTTCTCTTAGCACCCTCACTAGCTTTTCTTCCATTAGATCTGTCAAAGTGGAAGAAATAATCACGGGTAAAGTATCAAGAGCGCCAAGGTAAACATATTTAAGGTGACTAGGTAAAGGTTTAAGTTCTAAAATCGGAGGGTCCTCTATTGATGGTCAAGGTTGTATGGCTGAAGATCGATCTAGCCGCTCTACTTTTGGCTTGGCTGACCTCCGATGAGGTGGGTTCGCTTCTAAGCTTGCTACGGTATCGGCCATCTCCTCGGACTCGTCTCCGACTAGGCATGCTTCCAAGTTTTCCTTATTCCTGTAAGTTTTAAAATACTCCAGAGCACATGCGTCAATACTATCAATAAAGGAACAAGAATCATCATCTGGAGGGTGTTTCATTGCTTTATAAACATCAAATATAACTTTCTCATTCCCAACCTGTAGGATGAGCTTACCATTACCAACATCAATAAAGGCTCTTGCCGTATTCAGAAACGGTCTTCCTAAAATAAGAGGCATGTCGGTGTCTTCTTCCATGTCTAGTACCACGAAATTGGCTGGGAAGTAGTGCTCTCCAACCTTCACTAATACGTCCTCCAATACTCCTCGTGGGTATGTGATCGATCTATCTGCTAGTTGGAGGATTGTAGATGTTGGCTTTGGCTCACCAATCCCTAGAGTTTTCACAAGTGAAAAAGGTAACAAGTTAATACTCGCTCCTAAATCACAAAGAACATTAGTAAATGATAATGAGCCTATAGAGCAAGGAATAGAAAAACTCCCCCTATCTTTGAGCTTTGGTGGTAACTTCCTCTGTAACAGTGCAGAGCACTCTTCGTTAAGGGCTATAGTTCCATATTGCTCTAGCTTGTTCCGGTTTGATAGCAACTCCTTGAAAAATTTGGCATATTTCGGAATCTGCAAGAGAGCTTCGCAAAAAGGGATGTTAATTTCTGACTTCCTAAAAATATTAATAAGCGCTCGAAGTTCTTATCCGGTTTTCCCCTTCGTAATGCCGCGTGATATGGAGGTCGAATCTTGACTGGTGGGAGTGGGTCGACCTTCTTTTCCACTGCGAGAGAATCTAGCTCGGTCTCCACTTCTTCAGCCCGCTGGTCCTTCCTATGGTCGTGATGAGTTGCGTCTTTGGTCGTGACCTTGCTTTCATCGTCGTTTTCGGTCTCCTTTGCTTCTTCTTCAACCTTGGTCTCCTTGGTTGATTCAAGCTTCTTCCCTAGCTGAATGGCCTTAACCTGCTCTCAAGGGTTCTTTTCAGTGTCGCTTGGGAGTGTGCCTGGCTTGCGCTCGGACATTGAATTTGTTAGATGCCCTATTGTAGTCGCCAAACTCTGTATTGTGTCCTCTATCTTGTTGAATCGTTCGTCTATCTTACGACTCTGATCGCCTTGATAGCCCGCCAATTTCTCAAATGCTATCTCCCAATCAGCTTTTTGTTTCGTTGGTGGCCCACTCTGTTGATTTTGAGCTTCTGAAGGCTTTAAGTAGTGCGAGTTTCCGTAGGACAGATTCGGATGGCCTCGCCAGCTTGGGTCGTATGTGTTTGAGTATGCATTCTTTTGCCTATTGTGAATGTAGTTCACCGCCTCAGGGTCCCTGGAGTGTATCTGGTCTAACCGTTTATGTATGGCTTCCAATTGTGCCTCCAACGAGCTACTTATCTCATGCACCACAGCCGTCCGTCGGTCCAGATCATGCTCACTATATCTGGCGGGGTAGGCTGCAACTCGCTCGATGGCCTCGAGTGCTTCCTCGTCGCCTAACTCCATAAAGTTTCGTGTGCATCCGCCGTCGACGATCCTTTTATTTGGTGTGCTCAGTCCTAAGAAAAATGACTGCATCTGGATGCTCAGGGGTATGCTGTGGTTCGGGCATTGTCGCAGAAGGCTCTTGTACCTACTTCATGCATCGCTCAGAGATTCGCCACCTTCTTGTTTGAAGTTTACTAACTGGCTCCTAATTTCGCTGGTCCTTGACAGTGGGTAATATTTGCCCAGAAAGCACTCCACTAGTTGCTCCCAACTAGTGATAGATGCATGTGGCAATGATGAGAACCATTCAGAAGCCTTACCTGTCAAAGAAAAGGGAAAGAAAGTCAGTTTTATCACTTCTGTAGAGACGCCTGGATACTTAATAGTTCTGCAAATTTGAGTAAATTTTAAAATATGTGAATTTGCGTCCTCGTTCGTAAGCCCATGAAACTGTTCTGAGCCCGTCACCATTTGTATAGTAACGGGTTTAATCTCAAAATGATTATTTGGTCCCGGCGGGATGGCAATCGGGTCGCTATCATCGAAAATTCCTGGAAGCGCTCGACTTAGTAAAGTGGGTCGTGGAGGAACCATCTGTTCTTCCTCGTGTTCTTGATTGTCCATTCTCAGTCTACGATTTCGATTGTTACGCCGACACGTCGCTTCGATCTCTGCGTCAAATAGCAATGGTACGTTCCTTGAGCTTCGTGTCATGCACTAATAGGAATTGTCTGCAAAAGATGAAAAATCAGCGTAAGCGAATTGGCAAAAAATAGTAATAAATAAATAAATATAATAATAATAATAATAATAATAATAATAATCGAGAAATAAAACGTCTAAACTAAAACTCAGAATAAATCCTAAAACTAATAATATAGCTATCCCCGGCAACGGCGCCAAAAACTTGACACGCTCAAATATTAGCAAGTGTACTAGGTCGTGTAAGTAGTAAAACGGAAGAAGTCCGAGTATCGATCCACGAAGACAGCTTGATTAATTCCAAGATAATAAACCTAATTCTAATTTAGACTAAGAGACTTTTTATATTTTTGATGATTTAATTAAAAGAATTAAAAGACGCAAATAATAAAATAGACGCAAATAAAATAGATGAGATAAAAATCAATTAACGACGAACGTGATCAAGGCACATACTCGGCACGGATTAATCCTACGTATTCATGCAATCAATATTTATTTAATCAATATAAACTAGTCAAGGTAGAAATTCCTAATATACGCGCTACCCGTTATTCACGTAACTAGCGACCATATGCAATAATGACCAATCTATATATTTCTATAAGACTGCAATCACTTCACACGCCTTCCGCTTTATGAATTTCCCCGAGTTTAGACGCTTTCGGCGCCTAAGGTCTCGAAAACCACACGTACGAAACCGAATTCCATCTCTGGTCGGTTTTACGCCGCGGTGTCCTATATTTATTATTCTAATCGGTCTAATCACTTTTTCAGTCTCATAAACCAATCAAAAATCATGCACATGGTGATCAGGCATACGCAAGCATTAAACTCAAATATAGAACACGTAACTAAATTCATACGATTAAATAAAACACGAATAGCATTACTACGAATTCATAATCCGGCCTAATACGGCCTCAATCACAAAATAATCTAAGCTAGCATATTAATAAAATAAAAACACAAATATTCAACGTAGACATAATAGAGAAATAATATAAACTTCGCCTTTACGGAAGAAACGCCTTCGCAAGAGTCGACGACTCTTTTATCGCAGCTCTTTTATTTTCGTAGCTTCGCTCTTGTCGCTGTTATTTTTATTCGCTGTTTTTGCTTTCGCTGTCGGTCTCCACCAATAGCTGCCCCAAAGCCTCCTTAAATAGAGTAGAAACCACCGACTCCAAAGCACAAAGTCCAATCTTTTTTTTTCGGGATTCGAATCGTTACTTGGAGATACATATTGGTTTCGATTTTTCTTTCCTTCTATGTCTCACGTGATGCTTACTACTAAGTCTTGCAATATTTGACTTGGTCTAGCCTCGAAATCCGTGCCCATAATCTTTTCCTTGTATGATGCTCCACGTTGCCTTTCTATGTGATATTTTGGGCTGATTTTGGACAATTGCTTGGGCTTGGGAGTATGACTTGGGCCTAATGCTCTTAATGAGAAGAGATTTGACTAAAGGCCATGTAAAACACATCTTGCGGTCCATTTTGCTCCAATATCTACGCAATATAAAATATAAACGTAAACTTAAGATAATCAATTATATTACGATAAATAATGATCAGAAATACGCTTTTATGGGGCATGAAAATAGCGCGAAATCCTAACTTATCAGCTCATCAACGTCGACGGGGGCGGGAGCAGGTGTCCTCGTTATCACACCAGAAGGAGATGAACTACAGTTCGCCGTCACATTTTACTTCCCTGCGTCCAATAACGAGACAGAATACGAGGCCTTGGTGAAGGCCATGGAGATCATCGGTAGCTTAGGAGCCATTGGGGTGATCATATATTCAGATTCCCAGCTGGTCGCCCAGCATGTCCAGGGGAATTATGAGGCTAAAAATGAAAAAAAGGTGAAGTATGCTGAACGAGTGGGAAAGCTGAAGGCATCCTTTGATAGTTTTGATGTAAGGCAGATCCCCCGAGAGGAAAACAGCCGACGGATTCTCTGGCGAAACTGGCCAGTGCTGCAATACCAGAGGGAACTCGGAAAGTCACGATGTTGACAGCTAGTAAGAAGAACGGGGTAGAACAGGTGGGATGCATAGTGGAGGAGGAAGATTGGAGAGCTCCTATACTGGAAGCCTACGCAGCCCAGAACACAAGGATGCAGGAAGACATCGACAGAAGTTCTGTATTATCGGGGAGGAGTTATACAAAAGGGCATTCGTTCACCCGTACGCCCGATGCTTATCTGGAAGGAGGGAATATCGGTGTTGGAAGAGATCCACGAAGGATGCACCGGAGATCACGCCGGATATAAAGCCGTTGCCCAGAGGGTAGTCAGAGCAGGGTACTTTTGGCCGACGATGTTAAGAGACGCCAAGGAACTAGTCAGACGATGTGAAAGCTGCCAAAAACATGGTCCGAAGATACACGTACCTGCGGAGGAGCTGGGAATTATGCATTCCCCGTGCCCATTTGACAAATGGGGAATAGATATAGTCGGACCCATGCCCAGGGCAAAAGCCCAAAAGAAGTTCATCATAGTAGCGGTCGACTACTTCAGCAAATGGGTAGAGGCTAAGGCCGTGTCAAAAATTGATGAGACTAACGTGATAGATTTCCTGTGGCACCATATTTGTTGCAGGTTTGGAGCCCCCCGGATCCTCATCTATGACAATGGCATGCAATTCTGCGGTGCAAGAGTGCGCGAATTTTGCGTAGGGATGAAGATACAACAGAGATTCGTCTCTATAGGACACCCTTAGGCTAACAGACAGGTGGAGGTCACCAACCGCACCATCCTTCGAGGGATAAAGGCCAGATTAGAGCAGGAGGGCGGCAGGTGGTTGGAATCCTTGGATCCTGTGCTATGGGCATACCGTATAACTCCAAGAGAGGCCACGGAAGAAACACCTTTGCAGCTAGTCTATGGATCTGCCGCTCTAATACCCGCGGAAGTAGGAATGGAGACGCATAGAGTCATCCATTATGAGGAGGAACAAAATGCGCAACTCAGGAGGGAGGATCTGGACTTGATAGGGGAGATCAGGGAGCTGGCCTTGATAAGAATGGAGCAGTACAAAAGCCGGGTGAAAGCAGCCTATGATCGTAGAATAAAACCCAGGCAATTCCAGGCAGGGGACCTGGTCCCGAGGAGAGCAGATGTGCTCAAACCGTTGCGAAAGGTAGACTCGACGTGGGAAGGTCCCTACAAGGTGGCCTGCGTCTTGAGAGGGGGTGCTTACGAGCTGGAGGACAAGGACGGACGTGGGGTGCCCCGTCCCTGGAATGTTTCGAAGTTGAAGAAATACTATGCTTAGTAGGTTTGCGAAGTTGTATATAAATCAAACAAGGGGGTGTACTCTTTTTCCTTCGTCAAGGTTTTATCCCAAGGGGATTTTACTTGGCAAGGTTTAACGAGGCACCGTCCTCCGAATGAAAATAAAACTTTTTCTATGTCCAGCTCTCTCCCCAGAATTGAGAATTGAATTCCAGGCTCCAGGTTATCCTGGATCGAGGCCTGATGAACCCAAATGGGGTTATATCCAGGAGAGCTGTGCCGAGCATGCCCCGCGCAGATGGCGCTTGAATTCCAGGCTCCAGGTTATCCTGGACCGATGCCTGATGAACCCAGATGGGTTATATCCAGGAGGGTTGTGCCGAGCACGCCCCGCACAGATGGCGCTTGAATTCCAGGCTCCAGGTAATCCTGGATCGAGGCCTGACGACCCCAGATGGGGTTATGTCCAGGAGGGCTGTGCTGAGCACGCCCCGCGCAGATGGCGCTTGAATTCCAGGCTCTAGGTTATCCTGGATCAACGCCTGATGAACCTAGACTGGGTTATATTCGGGAGGGCTGCATAAAGCACGCCCCGATGCGCTTGTATATACATGCCCAGGTTTACATTAATCTAGGACGTTTGAGGTCCCCCGGGACTAGGCGGACCTGACAAATGCAAAAGACAGGGTGTGTCGGACTTAGCATGCCTATGGGCCCTTTAGGTACATGTTTCTATTTATCAAGCGACCTCAAGAACAGAAATTTCGATGTCTAGATAGTAAGGGAGGTTCATACTAATGGATTCGAGAAAGCACTTCTCATATACTTCGGATGCACTGATGAACATCAGCACAATCCGAAGTAGGGGGAGTAGGGAAAGGTGATAGTACAGACCCAGGTATGACAGCAAAACTTATCCCAAATATCTAAGTTCTTGCACGACAAAATTAAGGGGTGAGCAGGAAAAAGGAAAACAAGCTTTAACATCCTGAAGAAAGCATCACCAGAACTAGGAAGGCAACACACAAAGCCCAAAAGAGAGACAATAGTGAAAGGTCCAAAACAGAGAAATAATAAAAGAGGTCTAAAACAGGAAAACAACACATATAGTTCGAAACAAGGAGCAATCTAGCAATCTAAGAGGGCGGAACACGGGAATCGACAGCGGAGTCAGGAACCCCTGAAGAGGCAGGCACCCCATGCTGCTCCAGCTCTGAGAGCTGATCCAGGAGAATCTCGGGGGAAACCTCCAGCAGAGTAGTAGAGCGGCGAGGTAGCTCAGCGAGCCAGAAGTTGGGATCATGGGCTGCTTCGGGATCTCCCTTGAAAGCTGGAGGAGCGCTCAGGGCTCCCATTGCCGCATCCAAAGCGGAGGCCGGGTCACGTCCAGCCGCGAAACCCCCAGGAAATAATGTTGCATGAAGGGCACGAAATCCACCAAGGAAAGGGTATCGCGAAAATAGCCCGCATGCCAACTTTCGCTCAGCTGGGCAAAGAACTTCCTACCAAGAGGGGAGACTGGGAGATGCTTCTGGCAGAGCTGAACTCCTTCCAGCTTACCCGCCGGACGACTATCCTCAACTTTGGCGGCGAAATCCCGCTCCAGCTCAGCCTTCAGGGTCCTCTCTCTCAACCAGCAGTTCTCTAGCTTTCGATTCGATTAGGGCATGCTGCTCGTCAACCAGACGATTTAGACGGGTCGCAAGCTCAAGTTTCTTAGCAGCAAGAGCAGCTGCACTCTCCTCCTCCAATTGGCGCAATCTCGTCGAAGATAGGTCTCGCACACGAACCTTTTGCTCGTTCTTTTCTTGTCTAAGCTCTTCCTCCATCTGGGTGATCTTCAATCTCGCCCTTTTATCGCTTCGAGCGCATCACTGTTAGGGGTAGCAGAATCATCGGCCCCCAAACCGCGGAGGGAAGTCGCGGGCAGAAGACTGGGCAGCATAAAGGACAGCTGACGCGACTAATTAACAGTCAACAAAAGGGTGAAGAATAGGGGATACAGAAGGATTGAGAATGAAAGTTACTTGGGCCCAGTGATAGGCGGCAAGTTCAGCAATGGAGGCATCAGACCGCTGCTGGAATATCTTCTGTTGTTCAATCGGCACGGAGGCCTGGAGGAACTTGACTCTTTCAGCAAGGCTCAGCAACTCGTAGTTGTCAGGCATGTCCAGCACCATTCTTCCATCAGCACGACGGCCAATGCCCCACTCATCACCCTGATGCATGAAAGGAACGAATTCGAACGGGTCAGATGAGGGAGGAGCTGTCTCTAGGCGTGGTTTCTTCCCCTTTGTCACGGCGGTTTTCTTCTTCCTTTTGGGAGGCTTAGACGAAGCACCTTTAGCATCAGCATCACCCTCGGAGTCCAATACCATCACATCTGGGTCTTGAAGGTCTCCTTGTGGAGAAGAGCGACGGGGAGATGGGGACCTGGGAGGAGAACCTCTTCGAGTCTCCAAAGCTGGCAGGACAGGTCCGCCACGACCCCCCTCAGGATGAGGCTCAGCAGAAACATCAGGGTCTTCTTGCTTGAGGGGCAGGGCTTTGAACGCATCCCTCCAAGAGAATGACATGTCTGCAAAAAGGAAAAAGTCATCAAGTTAAAAAGGGGGACTCGTAAAAACGGCTAGGATGTAGGGGGAACCTGCTTACCCTTAGGATCAAATGGTAGAGGCTGTGGGGAGAGGCTGAAGTGATGGAGGAGGCCGGGATACGTCACCAGCTTAACCATGTTAAATTTCTTTTCAGAAGCTAGGAGGTTTAGGCGACCGAGGGCTGCTTCGTTTTCCTCAGAACATGCAGGCTCAGCTCCGTGAAGTCGTGGGGGTAGTTGGTTAACCCAGTGACGATGGGGAAAGTACCAATCGCCCTTTGTTTGAGCCACGGAGAAATAGTACGGATGCCACTTCTTATCCTTGTGAGAACCCTTGTCAAGAAAGTGGACGAGGCCGCGTGGATTCGCAAACAAATAAAAGAAGGGTGGAGTAGACTTAAGCTGAAATTGGGAAAGGACCAGCTCCACAGAGGGAACTCCACCTGCAGCCGTGACTAAAACGTAGAAAGATCTAGCTGGCGGATAGAGGAGGGGCTGAGTTGATTCAGAGGTACCCGGTAGGCATGAGATACAGCAGCTAAGAAGGGGTGAATGGGAAAGCGCATGCCAACTTTTATTTGGCTTTCCCAAAAAGCAAGCGCCTGATAGGGGGAAAATTGGCACGCTGGCTAGGGTTAGGAACCGAAACATGAAACCAGAGTTGTGAAAACCCTCAGGAACCAGTTTCTCCAATCGCCGATAGGTCGATCTGGAGGGACCGAATACTTTCCAATCGTCTACCCCAGCGCTGTTTCCGGTAGTCCCTTGTGAACGAGTTCGCCGAGATGAAGACGGCCCTGGAGCTGGTTGTGGCGGCGGTGGCACCACGGACGGTGAGTTGACAGAAGGATGAGATGAAGAGGGTTGGGGAAGTTCAGAGGGTGTCGTGTCCTGCGACGAGGCCTTCCGCTTAGACCCTCTCCGAGTCGTGACGCTCGGAACGGTAGAGGATGTGGAGAGACCCGGCGAGGACGGGCGCGAACCCCCAGAGGCAACGCTATCAGACATTTCTTCGACGCGTAGAGGGAAAAACCGAAAGAAAAACGGGGGAAACTAAGAAAAAATCGACAAAAAGCACAGAAAAGAGGAAAGTTAAGAAGAAAAGACGTTACCTGGGTGCCGAATGGAGAAACGGAGCGGCGGCTTTGAGCGATCGAGGGTACCACGTGATTTGGGGAGCGAAAATCGATGACGGAAACCCTAGGGTGTGATTGGGGATTTTTACTAAGTGTTTGATGTTTTCGAAAAGGGGGGAGAAGACGAAGGGGGAAAAGATGCTAAAATTTTCGAAAAGAGAGAGGAAATATGAAAAGACAGGGACACGTGTCGCCCCAGGGACATGTTGCTTCTCTGAAGAAAAGCAGAAATGGCAGTGAGGCAGTCCCATCAAGACAGAAATACACAGGCCAGTGGGGAAGATTCAGAGATGCTAGAAAAGAGGAATGCTCTACTAGGTGTACTCGAACCGTAATACTTGGCGCATTACACTTCGGAGTAGGGGGACTGGTTGATAGGGGTGACTTATAGCATAGCATTCCTCCTAACCTTGACACCTGTGAATAGTGACATTTTTGATATAAAGGCAGGTGCGGAGGAAATCGAGGGATCAACAGTCTTGTACGGAAAAGTAGGGTAAGTTCTGACGACATATTGGTTTGAGCGGGAAACGACGAGTAGAGCCAACCAGAGGACACGTAGTGGGCTACGAGTGGTCGACATGCCCTTCAGAATGGAGGCACGCCAGTCTGACAATAGTACGACTGTGACCATTGTCTCCCCCAGGTGCTACCAGACGTCGCTATCAAGTGGTCCCAAAGGACTGCCACCTCGAAAAGCAGAGGAAAAACGGATATTTGGGAATAGGAAGAAATCAGATAGAGAGAGATTCAACACAATACTCAAGAGGACTTAGATTTTCACTGTATTCATCTTCTTCCTCACCATTAACGCACTGTAACGAGAGAGGTGAGATTGAGGGTGTAAATCTCGACTGTCAATAGTGAATACTATTTCCGGCGGCTCGTGGACATAGGACATCTGTCCGAACCACGTAAAATCTGTGTCTTCTTCGTCTCTTCTATTCTTAACCTTAAAAAACAGATTCAAACACACCTTAAAAGATCTAACCCAGTCCGTCTGGCCCATCAACGCTTATTTCTCGGACCAAATCTTGTTGATCGGGGTCATACCCGCATCAATCCTATATAAGAAAGTTATTAGCATAAAAACAAAATTTGCAGTTCTTCTGCTTTGCCAGGGCACTCACTGATAGTAAGTTAAAACCAAATTCTGGAACATAAACAGTTAAAGTAATGTGCTGATTCAGTCTAAAGGATCATGCCTTGTTTACCCTTATTACTGAATTATCTGGCAAGATGACCCTTGACTCCTCTATATCATGTAAATCACTCAAGGATGCATGATTACCATACACATGGCATGTATCTCCAGAATCTACCAACCATACTTCTGCATTTTTACAAACATGCATGTTAAAAGACAAGAGTCTACTTGAGTGGATGCTCTGTCACCCTCAAGAGAAATGGATGTGACTGACTGGTTTAACAAGGTCCTCAAGCTTTGCAGTTGGGATGATGTTAACTGCAGCTGCACCATAGGATCTCCTAAAGAGGAGCAGGAACTCTGTGTCCTTTCTGATCCCTGCTTAGTGATCACTTCAACCGATGCCAGGTTGGTTCTTGCTCCTTTTGTCCTAAAATTGGATCTGTAACCTGGTGGAAAGCCATGTATCTGATAACATGTATCCGTATTGTGACCTCTCTTATTGCAGTGGGTACAAAATGGCTTCCCAAAGTCATTCTTCTGAGTGACAAACCCCTTTCTGACATGTTCTTGTGGATTCTTTGATGCAAGCATGGCCATATTACTTGTCTGATCCTCACTTGTTTGGATGAAAACTGAAGACATGGATCTCTGCTTCTCTTCTTGTAGCAGCAATGAAAACACTTTTTTGATTGCATGCAATGGATCCATGAGCAAGATCTGTCCTCTGATATGTGAAAAGGAGTCATTCAAACCCATCAAGAAGGTCAAGACACACTCCTCATTGTGGTGTTCCTTCAGAACCTTTAATCCCCCACATGTACACTGGCAACTTGGCCTATAATCATTCAATTCATCCCAAAGAGTCTTAAGTCTTGTAAAATACACAGCTACACTGCTAGAACCCTGTGTAAGATTTATGAGTTCTTTCTTTAGCTGGAATATTCGTGGCTTATTGGACTGCCCGAATCTTTCTTGTAGACCAATCCATACCTCTCGTGCTGTAGAACTGTATAGTATGCTAGCTGAGATGACCTTTGACACTGCATTGAGGATCCAAGAAATGACAATGTTGTTGTTTCTTTTCCAAGAATTCATCTGTGAAACATTATTCTGATTAGGCGCAGGTGGCATGAGGTCTCCATTAACAAACCCCTCTTTGTTACTCCCAACAAGCGCAATCATCATAGCTTGCTCTAAGTCGCATAATTGTCCCCGCTCAATTGTTCATGGACTAGCAATTGCCCGATGTATCATTACCACTTAAGAAATAGGGATCGTTGGCTGCTGACTCTGTGGTGAAACCTGATTGATCTGCGGGATCTAGTTGACCTGTGGAGCTAAGTTTACTGTGAATTGATCTGACGCATCCATAGTGTGATCGAAAAAAAGGAAAAGAAAACTCTCAATCTTGTGAAAATCGAGTCTAAATCCAAGAATGCTCTGATAACATAATAAAACACAAACGATTTAAAGATGAAAAACACCAGACATTAACGTGGTTCAGATTCAAATTGAATCCTACATCCACGGCCTTCAAACTGTCTTTTATTATAAACTGAAGAGGAAGGATTACAGAGTGTAGAAATTACAAAGTTGATCAAATCAATCACAGCTGAACTACTGAGCTTATTTATATATAAAAAGGGAGGGAATAACAGTTAGGTGCCCTCGTTCATAACTCCTCACTGAAAACGTCGACCATGGCGACTTAGTAAGTGAGTGAGCGCTTTTATCATCAACACGCGTTATTCTTCTGCTTTCTTCATAAAACGCGCCAATGACAGAGTTTGAACTCTGTTCTAGCTTAGCTCGATTGTGATCAACTGCTGGTGATTCCCTGCCATTTCCAGCTTTATGTTTTAACAGATGCTGATGTCATCGTCGTCATCATCATCATTCTCCAAGCCTTCGATACATTTGAATTCCCGATATTCTCTCAGCCCATCGACACCCTTCCAATGCTGAAACGTGGAAATCCAACCCCTCACTACTCCCATATCGAGAACGCTCTCAGAAGGCACTTCTTTGGCGAAGTTCGCCAGTTTAGAAATTACGTCGAATGCTCCATAATTAGGAAGCGAGAGCCTTCCTGCGTCCACCTCGGGCCTACTTGGGATGACGATCCTTCTTTCGGCCGGGACGCAGGCGCACGTCATGCGAGAATTGAGGGATCGGCCGACGTCGACCAGCGCTTTCACGGCTTTCGAGCAACTAATCCTCGATGCTCCGCCTTTCAAAAATTCGGCGAACTTCTTGACGGGCGAGAGCTGCTCGGGACTGCACCAAAAGAACGAAGAATCGCCTTAAAAGGCGACGAGCAGCTTACCGCCACCGCCTTCGTCGGGGTCGACATTGGCGTAAGGAGAGGCTTTTCCGGGTCCTGGATCTGAGCCCAAAAGCTTTCCGCCAACACTCATGCTCCATGGCACGTTTGTAAGATGAAGGAGTTGAAATAGAGGAAAAAGAGGCTTGTAAAGATATAGGATTTGAGAAACCATACCTGGGCCAATATTGAGGATAAAGTGTGTGAAAAGTACTAGTAAAGAAGAGTGGTCTTCACTTCTAGGTACATACTTGATAGCCTAATTAACACTCAGAGAAAAACAAAAGAAAAAACTAAATTTATTTCTTTTGACCACCCAGGAAAGCTAGCGACAAAGGCGATAAATTGATGAAATATCTTTAGGGGTGTCAAAATTCCCACGGTGAACCATCCCCGTCGTGACCCGAGGTTATTGGGACGGGGAATCCCCGGTCAAAATGGGGATGGGTAGTTGACGGTGATTCCCGTCGGTGAAAGAGCAGGGACGGGATGAGGATGGTAGTCATGTTTTTAACCCATCCCCGGCCCCGAACCCGTCCCCATTTGAGTCAAGCGGTAATTCCCCGTCACCCGATTAGATTTATTAATAAATAATATAAAAATATTTTAAATCAAAGATTTTTAAAAGATCATCCTTTTAGATTCAAGATTATTTAGAAAAAATCTACTCTCAATATATATTCTTCACAATACACTCATATTTCAATCACATGTTATATTAAATTTTTTATACTTTACTATCATATTTTAAATATTAATTTGTCTATTACTTAGTTTTTTTTTGTTGGAAAATATTTTTAATTTGTTAGATATACATGAATATAGGAGACGAACCTTTTGAATTATATTTCAATCCAAATGACCAAACATGCTATTTTATCACCCAACTCCTTGATGAGCCTTCACTATTTTTCGATGGTTCTGCTTTTAGATTGTAAGATTAAACAACAATAAGAGCTCGAAATCCTTTGTGTTGAGTAGAATATTAAACAGAAATTAGAGAAGAAAAATAGAAAAAAAAAAGACGAAGAAGAAGATGACGACAATATGAAGAGAGCGCCCATCGGAAAAAGTGAGCGAACCTCTTAGGGCACTCTTGCTTCCTAGCGAGAGTCGTAACATAGATTAATTAACGCGTCTTTCATCAGTTATCGAAGCTTCTAGACGTGCTGTTTTTACGACTCTCATATTTTATCCAAAAGCGTTTCGATGATGTGATACTCTTGAAGTTTTATTCAAAAATATAACTGATGTGGACACTGATACGGGCTGGAAAAAAGCAAATAAAGAAAGGCCCAACAAGGCCCATGAAGAGAAGGCCCATAGTGAAGTATCTGCTTGGGAGGAAGGACCTGCAGGGACCTGACGGGCACAAGTCTTGACCGGACAAAAGAAGAAGAACCATTGTGTATAGAGGCGCAGGAACAGTGGAAAAGAAGAAAGACAGTTGCAGGGACGCGTGTCACTTTATCACAGGAAGATATTACTAAGAAAATCACTGCAACTGTCGCAGAAGTCATTCCATCAAGCAATCAGTCATCTTTCCTAAGCACCCTAGGTGGTACGTCCCCCCAGAAATCCTGGAACCTAGCAGCAGACAAACGGAGGGAGCTGATATAAAAGGAGGACTTGGCCATATTTTCTACAACGATCATCTTTCCATAGAAGCATTCAGACAGCCTTCTCTCTTTAGATAAATTAAACGTGTTTTCATATTTTAGGAGTGAAGGCGAGGATTATATGAGTGTGTAACGTGTTGCTACTTAGTGAAAGATAGTTCCCAGCGCCCCGTGGACGTAGAATCCGATAGGATTCGAACCACGTAAATCCCTGTTGTTCTTTCTGTTTACGTCCCAGCATCCACAACGCCTCGCTTACCCAGAAACCTGCATAACTGTTAATCTACCGCAAATTATCCCGAGCCCCCACACATACAAATATCGTTGATTGGGTTTGCCCATATCAAATGGCGCTGTCTGTGGGAAATCCGAGTTAAAGGCGTGAGAAATCTCTTAAGCAAGGTACAAGGTTGCGTTGAAAAATTTCTTGTGTGTTTTTCATTTTGTGTCACAGGGATAAGAAAAGGAACACGAGGATGCTGATGGAGGGAGATTCGTCCATACCAAAAAATCTGGACCCACAGTTCGAGGAAGTTGCGGGAGGAGAAACGGTGGGGCAAACTGCTACCCCGGCACCTACTCCTGGTATAATACTGCCGGAAACACCGATCACCCTGACCGCTGCACAGTTGGACCTCTTGGTGCGTAACACTGTCAACAGCACACTAGCCGAGAGAAGGAAGAAGTGGAGACAACGAAAAAAGGCCCAGCCACGTGCCGAGACTGAGCGAGTGGACGGTCGATTTACAGAGGTAACTGGGGAAAACGAAACGCAGGCAAAGCCCCATGCGACGCCACCAAAACATGGTGGACGATTGACCGAATCTGAAAATGAGTCGAGGAAGGAAGCATAGGCCCAAGCATCCTTATGGGCAAGGGGGAGCTACGGAACAGGTTCGGGGGAAGGATGAGGAGCAAAACAGGGCAGATCAATCAATGAAGGGGGTTAGAACTCCCACACGGATCTCCGACGAATCTGTCAGTAAGACCCCGGATCATGCTAAAGAGATAGGGAGCTCCAAGAGAAGGAAAAAAGTCACGCCGCTTCCAGAGGGAAGGGAGGAAACTTGGACCAAAAAGGAGAAGGAGTTGCGAGATCAACTTGCGGACCTCAGGCAAGTAATAGATGGTGTCAGAAGCAGAACCATGCCGCCAAGAATAGGAGAAGGACTGGTGGCAGGGACGCCCTTCGTGAAGGAGCTACCGGTGGGGGAGGTCTCATCTAACTTCAAACAGCTACCATACGAGTACGATGGGACGACGGACCCTGTGGAGCACGTCCTACGTTTTCAGAACACCATCCTGCTTCACGATTTCTCGGATGGGGTCAAATGTAGGGTGTTCCTAACCACCTTGGTGAGGGCGGCCCAGCAATGGTTTAGCCAACTAGCGCCTGGGTCCATCAAGTCTTTTGAGGAATTCCAATTGATATTCATCACCCAGTTCGCCAGTGCTAGAAAGTAGCCCACCGATATGTCGCTCTTCCAAGTGCGACAGGGGGAAAGCGAAAGTCTCCGAACTTACATAAGCAGGTTCAACATAGCCGCCTTGGAGGTACCGACAGCTACGCCCTCTGTCAAGGTTAGCGCCTTGATAAACGGGCTTCGAGACGGGGATTTCTTCGCATCCCTCTCCAAAAGACCGCCGCCGACCTTCGAAGACCTGCTGCTGAGGGCCGACAAGTATATCAACTTGGAAGAAAGCAAGATGGCCAAGCTCAAGAGGAGAAGCAGATAGCCACACCAAAGAAAGAAGGGACCATGAGGAGCCAAGGACAGGGAAAGCCGCCTCTGCGACCGCCTCACAGAGAGCCTTGGGGACCTCCAGCCAGGGCCCTACGGAGGTACACGCCGCTGCGTGCTAACCCAGAGGAGGTCCTAGCTGTAGCAGGACGACATCCGGCTTTGAGAAAGCCCCTCGCCGGATCATCAGGACCTTCTAGACCCTACTGTAATTTATATTGTCGTTACCATAATGAATACGGACACCATACTAACAATTGTTATCATTTGAAGGATGAGATAGAGAGGCTTATACAAGCAGGACACTTGAAGGAGTTCGTGAAGCAGGGACCTGAGCCCAGTCCCCGGAAGAACGAAAAGGAAGAGGGAGGACCTGGGCCGAACAAGGGTATGCCGTTGCTTCCACCAACAAACAAGGGCCCCCCTGGACCTTCCAGGGCCCCCATCCTGATCATTGTTGGAGGTCCCAGCGGTGGCGATTCCCACCGGGCTAGGAAGTCCTACGCTAGGACCACGGGGGAACTCCAGCCAAAGGGATTGGTAGGACACACTGAAGCCATCGCGAACGTACAATTTGGACTGGAAGCTGAGACTCACGTTACCAGGCCACACAACGATGCCTTGGTCACAACAACTGATATCGCCGGATACGATGTGTCCCGAGTCTTCGTAGACGGGGGGAGCTCGGCGACATCATATTCCTAGACTGTTTCAAGAAAATGGACCTGGGAATGGAGCTACGGCCAGTTTCCACTGCCTTATACGGATTTGGGGGACCTGGGATACAAACCATGGAGGAGATAACGTTGCCCGTCGGAATGGGAAGAGATCCAGTACGGGTTGTAAAAATGATCAACTTCCTTGTGGTTGACATCACCTCCTCCTATAATGTCATCTTGGGACGACCCACCATCAGCGAATTTAGAGCAATTCCCTCCACTTATCACTTAAAAATCAAGTTTCCAGTGGGGGAGCATGTCGGTGAGATTTTGGGGGACCAGCAGAACTCCCGCCGATGCTACGCCGATGAAGTCAAGGCGGTGACCAAAGAAAAGGAGGTTGCCCGAGAAGGGAGCGGTCGTGACAAGCGGATCAAAATCGAAGGAGGGGGACTTACGAGCTTGCAGCCTGAACCGGGCGAGGAGCTCGTCAGGGTGGAGCTGTACCCCAACCAACCAGGAAGAACTACCAAAATAGGAACACACTTGGGGGAACAAGCCACGAAGGAGCTAGTAGGATGCCTACAAAGGAACGCTGATCTGTTTGCATTTTCCCCCGGAGATATGACAGGAATCCACCCCGATATAGCCAAACATCATCTGAATGTCCTGCCAAATGCTAAGCCCGTTAAACAGAGGTTGAGGACGTGCGGGGCAGGAAGAGCGCAAATCCTGAGGGAAGAAGTTGACAAATTACTTCAGGCAGGCCATATCCAAGAGATTCAGTTCCCCACTTGGTTGGCCAACGCTGTCCTGGTAAAGAAAGGAAATGGGCAGTGGAGGATGTGCATCGATTTCAGGGACCTCAACAAGGCCTGCCCTAAGGATCACTACCCTCTGTCCAGAATAGACCAGCTCGTGGACTCTACCTCCGGGTGCGAGGTCCTCAGCATGATGGACGCCTACCAAGGTTATCACCAGGTAAGTCTCGATTCGAATGACTTTGATGAAGTTTGTTTTGTGACACCAGGGGGAACATACGAATACATCCGAATGCCTTTCGGACTCAAAAATGCGGGAGCAACGTACCAACGGATGAGGTCTTCAAGCAGCAACTGGGCAGGAACATGGAGGTGTATGTGGATGATATGCTCGTGAAGTCCATACACCTCAACGATCACACTAGGGACCTGGAGGAAGCGTTCGAAGTAATAAGAGGAAGTGGGATGAAGCTCAACCCTGAGAAATGCGCATTCGGGGTAAGATCTGGGAAGTTCCTTGGTTATATGGTGACCCAGCGAGGCATCGAGGTCAACCCTACGAAGGTAAAGGCTATCCTGGAAATGCAACCTCCCCAGGGCATCAAGGAAGTTCAGAGACTTACGGGGAGGCTGGCAGCCCTCAGCCGATTCATTTCTCACTCGGCCAAAAGAAGCCTACCCTTCTTCAGGGTGCTACGAAAGAACAAACAATTTGAGTGGACCAAAGAATGTCAGCAAGCCTTCGAAGAATTGAAGGAGTACCTCCACAACACGCCCCTCTTGACTAAGCCCTTGATGGGGGATGTGTTGATACTATATTTCTCCGTAGGAGACCACGCGGTGAGCTCCGTCCTATTGAAGGAAGAAGGGACCTCCCAGAGGCCCATCTACTTTGTAAGTAAGGTATTGCTGGACGCCGAAACTAGGTACTCCGAGCTTGAGAAGGCCGCCCTGGCTGTGATGACCTTCGCTCGCCGGCTCCGGCCATATTTCTTGTCGCACAAAGTGAACGTGCGAACTAATTTCCCGCTGAAGCAGACGTTAGATAGGCCAGACCTATCGGGGAGGATGGTAAAGTGGATCATCGAACTAGGGGAGTACGACGTAGAATTCGAGCGAAGGACAGCCATAAAGGCCCAGGCCCTCTCAGACTTCGTCCTTGAGACCACTAGAGGACCTCCAAAGGGCCGATGGAAAGTATACGTGGATGGGTCTGCCACTTCTCAAAGATCGGGAGCTGGGGTCCTCATCATCAACCCAAAAGGAAAGGAGCTCCGTTTCGCTATCACGTTCCACTTTCAGGCCTCCAACAATGAGTCAGAATACGAAGCCCTCCTTCATGGCCTACGAATCGCGAAGGAGCTGGGAGCACGAGATATTACTTTGTTCTCGGACTCACAGCTGGTGGTACAGCAAGTAAGAGGGAACTACGAAGCAAGAGATGAAAAGATGGTTGAATATGGTGAGAAAGTTGAGGGGCTAACGAAAGCTTTTGATTCTTGTGAGATTGTGCAGGTCCCCAGGGAGGAAAACTACAAGGCTGATTATTTAGCAAAAGCGGCTAGGTCGGGGCCAGCTCTTAAGGAAGAGGGTATTACATACCTCGCGGTGGATAAGGAGGAGACAGGGGAGTTTCGTGGCGGACGTAGAAGAGAGGGACGATTGGAGAGCCCCCATCATAGCCATCTTAAGGAACTCCAGCCAAAAGGACAAAAGGGGATATCGGCAGAGGTTCTGCCTGAAAGATGGATGCCTATTCAAAAAATCCTTTGTACACGCATACGCTCGGTGCCTCTCCAAAGAGGAAGGCAAGAAAATACTCGAGGAGATCCATGAAGGATGTGCGGGGGATCATGCGGGATATAAGTCCCTTACTAGGAAGGTGGTCAGAGCTGGGTATTTCTGGCCCAATCTCATCAAGGATGCCAAGGACCTAGTCCGAAGGTGCAATAACTGCCAGAAGTATGGTCCCAGAATCCACATCCCCGCCGAAGCGTTGGGAACCATGCATCCTCCATGCCCTTTCGATAAATGGGGGATCAATATTGTCGGTCCATTTCCTCGAGGAAAGGCGCAAAAGAAGTTCATTATTGTAGCAGTTGACTACTTCAGCAAGTGGATCGAAGCTAAGGCAGTGGCGCGAATAGACGAAGAGAAGGTGATCGAGTTACGGTGGAAAAATATCTGTTGTAGATACGGAGCTCCCAGGATCCTCATTTCCGATAATGGAACCCAATTCTACGGAGCTAGGACACGAGGATTTTGTGAAGGCATGAAAATAACACAGAGGTTCGTCGCGGTGGGGCACCCCCAAGCGAACGGGCAGGCTGAAGTCTCCAATCGAACCGTTCTCCGGGGGATCAAGGCCCGACTTGAACAAGATAGAAACAAATGGGTGGAGGCGCTGGACGCTATCCTTTGAGCATACAGAACTAGCCCCCGTGAAGTAACAGGGGAAACGCCGTTCGAGCTAGTGTATGGATCTTCCGCCGTGATACCCGCAGAAATTGGCATTGAGACACACCGAATGATAGCATATGATGAGCAGGAGGACGCACGATTAAGAAGGGAGGACCTGGATCTCGTTGAAGGGATGCGAGAATAGGCTCACGTCAGAACGGAAGGATACAAGAGCCACATCAAAGCGATGTACGATCGGAGGATCCGACCCAGGGGATTTCAGCAGGGGGACCTAGTACTCCGAAGAGCTGATGTCCTACGACCCCTGAAGAAAATGGAGGCCCCCTGGAAAGGGCCCTATCGTGTGACGAAGGTGCTGGGAGGTGGAGCCTACGAGTTAGAAGATGCCAATGGGAGGTCCTTGCCCCGCCCTTGGAACATCTCCAACTTGAAAAAGTTTTATGTGTAGTACTGCTATGTAAAATAGGGAGGGGACGTACTCTTTTTCCTTCATCTGGGATTTTCGCCTCAAAGAGAGGTTTTGCCCAGATAAGGTTTTAACGAGGCGTACCTCCCCAGCGGAATATAAACGTTTTGTTGTAACAAAGTGCACTCACAGCTGATACCAAAGGTCTAAGGACCTGCGGCGTACAATGACATCAAAGGCTAACAGCCTGCGACGTGAAATGATACCAAAGGTCTAAGGACCTGCCGCATACAATGACATCAAAGGCTAAACAGCCTGCGACGTGAAATGATGCCAAGGGTCGACGGACCTGCGGCGTACAATGACATCAAAGGCTAATAGCCTGCGACGTGAAATGATGCCAAGGGTCGACGGACCTGCGACGTACAAAGACATCAAAGGCCGATAACCTGCGACGTGAAATGATGCCAAGGGTCGACGGACCTGCGACGTACAAAGACATCAAAGGCCATAGGTCTGCGATGTGAAAGATGCCAATGAGGGCGTACAAGATACCACCGCCGATGGGCTGTGTCGTACAGGACATCAAAGGTCCTCAGTAAGGCCTGCGACGTGTATAGGTACCTCAGCGTAGCTGGCGCTATAACCAGCGTAAAACGGTGGGAGAAAGTCCCACTTTTTAAGACCTTCGGGCTTACATTACTGAATTCGCTAAGGACAAAGAGAGCCTAGTGCCTAAGTGACACCTTTGGATAGGGACGACGGTCCTTACAACCAAAGGCGTGTATAATTCGTACTTGGCTTATGAATTTAATAAAGTGCTGGTGAAGCACGACAGAGTAAAGCATAAAAAGAGAATAATACTTGATAAGGAGTTCCTATATTACAAGGAAAAGGGGGACCTCGGCGAAAACACACAGGAGTAGGGGAGTTAAGCTCCCCCATACAAAAAGCAGCATCCTAAAATTGTTCGCAGAAGCATGAAAGGGAAAAAGGTCCATTACACGATACAAGAAAAGAAAAATTAAACAGAAGAATCCTCAGGAGGATAGAAAACGATGCCAGGGAGGTCGGAGATATCGGCCTGGGCGAGGACTGCCATGTGCTTCTCGGCAGAGGGGTGCCAGAACAAAGGGTTCTCCTCAGCCATCGGATCCCCTTTAAAGGATGCAGGGGGAGGAAGGTCCTTGAGGGCAGCAACTGCGGCAATACCGGCGGATCCTGCGCGATGGCCCCCCGGGAAGTAGTGCTGCATAAAGGGGACAAAGTCCCTGAGAAAAACAGGGTCCTCCAGGTACGCCAGACGCCAATCTTTGGCCAGGTCCCCCAGGAACTTCTGACCAGCCGCAGTCGATAGGAGGTGGCGCTGACAAATCTGAGCGCCCTCCGCCTTCATGGCCTCCAGCTCGACCGGTCCATGGACCTCCGTTATGCGGACGAAATCTTCATCGCACTTTGCTTTCTCCCTGGCAAAGGAGCTCTTGAGCTCCTCCTCGCGCTGCTTCAGAAGGGCCGCATGGTCTTCTTTCTCCTTCTCTGAGGAGTTGAGCAGCTCCTCATACCGCTTGGCTAGCTCAGTCTTCTCCTCCTCTAAACCTTCCTTCTCACGCTCGAACCAGGTTTGAATCTCCTCGACTATTTTTTCATGGGCGGCCAGACTGGCCTGAACTTGCTCTAGCTGATCTTGGAGGGACCGGATGCGCCCCTCCAACTCCGGCACCAATGAACTCTCAGAAGACTTCACAGACACCAGACCTATCACCTAGGTACCACGAAAAAGGAACCCTAAGACCAGACAAACAGAGAAAGCATATACCACACGAGGGGACCTTAAGAGGAAAACAAGGAAAAACGTCCACCAAGAAGCAATGAGAGGTATACCTTTAGGAGATGGTGACTGAGCTCCACCTCGTTCTCCGCCGCCGATCTATTGGCAAACACCTCCTTGTCTTCTGGGGGAACCAGACGGTTTAGCACCTCCATCCCTGCTGTAGCCAAAGAGTCTCCAGAAGGAGGTGGGCCCTCTTGTTGAAGCCCTCCCTGAGGAGCCTCAACCTGAGCCTCACCTCCCTCACCTTCAGTGAGGGCAGCTTCTTCCTCGACTTTTTGGCAGGCTTCGCCAAAGAACCGGCTTTCCGCTTCGCCTTAGGAGCTGAGTGGGGCGGAGGCAGCTCAGAGGTTGCTAAATCCTTAAGAGGAGACTGGCCCACCTCAGCACGAATGTCTTGGGCCCCAGGAAGCGGGGGGAGGTCGGAAACCGGGGTAGACCTCTCAGCACCAGAGGTCGGAGGAGCATTCATGTCCTCTATGTTCGCCAGCAAGTTGAGCCACGAACCTGTCATCCCTGCACCCAAAGTCCACCAACAATAAGTTAGCGAAAGTGACAATCCCAGAAAAACATGAAAATACAGAAACAACTACGGGTACCCTCAAGAAAAAAGCCGGCGAAGAAAGGTGAGAATCCAAAGCGATATAGGACCCCGGGAAATCTGACTAGGGAAGAAGGGTTCAGAGAACCATGTTCGTCGGCATGAGCGTTCAAAAGAGACAAGGCTTTTAGGTTCCTTTCCGAACACCTGCCGGAGCTGCGAGGGGGAGCACCATTCACCCACCTATCGCAGGAAAAATCCCACGAGTCATCCGGCGATTCCACGAAGAAATAAAAGCCATGCCAATCTTTGTCCATCTTATGGTTCTTGCCGAAGAAATGGGTTTCTCCTCCCAAGTTAGAGGAAACGGAAGAAAGGTAGAAGAAAGCACCATGAGGCTTGAGCGAAAACTGGGAGAGTACCAAATCAGGGGAAGGGACGCCTTTCGCGGCCCGCACTACCACAAAGAACAATATGAGGAGACGAATGGCAGAAGGTTGAAACTGATTCAAAGGGACCTTGAAGGCCCTAGACACTTCAGAGAGGAAGAGGGGGACGGGGAAGCGTAATCCGGCCTTCACCTGGGCTTCCCAGAACGCCAAACACGAAGGAGGCGGACGGTCAGCCCTCTGATCAGGCGAGGGTATATTCACCGTGTAGCCCTCGAAAACGAAGCCCTCTTCCACCAAAGCGCCTAGACCCGCCGACGAACATGTCGAGGCTTTAAAACACTCAGAGGGGCCCCTGCAGAAGAAGAAGGGGCAGATCTAGGGTTTGGAAGGGGCGGCGGCCCAGAAAGCGCAGCCGAATCTTGCGTATCTGCTGGCGAGTTAGCAGATCTAGCTTCACCTGAGAATGGGAAGCCATGGCGGAGGCGATGGCCGAGCGAGTTCGAGGACGATTGCTGGTTTGGGGCGCGGCGGCGCGTCGGGTGCGAACTTCTGGTGGGGAAATAGGCTGTGAAATTGGAGGAGTAGAGGACGTATCAGAAGAGATCGACTGGTGGGAATGAGTGGGAGGAGACGAAGGGTTCCTGGAATCAGAAAGCGAGGAAGCCATGGAGACGGAAGAAGAAAAAGAAATAGAAAGGGAGGAAGAGAGAGAAACGTACCTGTTAAATGACGAAGCAACTCTTCAAAAAATAAGAGTGAACTTCCGGAAACCACACTTAAAAAAGAAGCGGTTCTCAAGGCACTGAGAGGGAGTATGAAGAGTCACTTCCCTTCAGAAAAGCCTGACAGAAGGACCTTAAAGGATGCCACCCTTAAAAAAGGGGGCGGTTCCCGAGATACTGAAAGGGAGCAGGAAATGTCGCATCCTTTCAGTAAATCATGACGAAAGGACCTCAAGGGGAGGTAAGACGTAACTTACTTATTTACTCTGATTCACTTTTTTTCCCAAAAGTAAATTAGAGTAGGGGAGTGGTTGATGTGGACTCAACTGATACGGGCTGGAAAAAAGCAAATAAAGAAAGGCCCATGAAGAAGAAGGCCCATAGTGAAGTATCTACTTGGGAGGAAGGACCTGCAGGGACCTGACGGGCACAAGTCTTGACCGGACAAAAGAAGAAGAACCATTTTGTATATAGGCGCAGGAACAGTGGAAAAGAAGAAAGACAGTTGCAGGGACGCGTGTCACTTTATCACAGGAAGATATTACTGAGCAAATCACTGCAACTGTCGCAGAAGTCATTCCAAGCAATCAGTCATCTTTCCTAAGCACCCTAGGTGGTACGTCCCCCCAGAAATCCTGGAACCTAGCAGCAGACAAACGGCGGGGAGCTGATATAAAAGGAGGACTTGGCCATATTTTCTACAACGATCATCTTTCTATAGAAGCATTCAGACAGCCTTCTCTCTTTAGATAAGTTTAACATGTTTTCATATTTTAGGAGTGAAGGCGAAGATTATATGAGTGTGTAACGTGTTGCTACTTAGTGAAAGATAGTTCCCAGCGTCCCGTGGACGTAGAATCCGATAGGATTCGAACCACGTAAATCCCTGTTGTTCTTTCTGTTTACGTCCCAGCATCCACAACGCCTCGCTTACCCAGAAAACTGCATAACGGTTAATCTACCGCAAATTATCCCGAGCCCCCACACATACAAATATCGTTGATTGGGTTTGCCCCATATCAATAACTATGTCAAAACGGGCCGGTCCGTAGACTGCCAAAGCCCGCCAGTGGCGGGGCGGGCAACCCCGCCTACTGGCGTGCCTGGGAACTGAAGGCCCGCCCCGCCTGCAGACGGGTAGCGGGCCCGTTAGCCTGTCAGTTTTAAAAAAGAAATAAAACAAGAAAAATAATATAAAAAATAGGAAAAATAATATAAAAATAGGAAAAAATAAAAAAATGACGGATTTAAATTGAAAAATATATTTTTGATAAAAATTTTTAATATTAATGTATTTATGTTATTAAGTACCAGTTATTATTGTATATTTGTAATATTTTATTATATAATTTTTTTAATTATTCTAGCGGGCGGCCCGCGGGCTAGCCCGCCCCGCCCTTCCAAACCCGCACCCGCCGCGGCTTAAACGCTCAGGCCTGCCCGTCCCGCCCTTTTGGCGGGGCGGGGCGGGGCGAGCTGGCCGCGGGCCCAGTTGACAACTCTAAATATAACATTGCTATTGTATACTGTAAACTGTAATTAACATGCATGAAATTTTTCTCCATCTATGAAATTCTGTTTTGCATATTTTTTATTTGATGAGATTCATAATCAACTACGTACAACGGAACTTAGTCGGAGCTTGAAGAATACACAAAAATAAATGGCGTCTGAAAGCAAGTGTTATTTATTAGGGAGTTACTATTCACCGCCCCTTTTTACTTGTCACTGCCCCCTAAAGGGCTGGAAAAAGACGTTTTTGCCCTTATGATATTTACATAAATTTAAAAAAACTAAATATATAATTTCGGTACTAAATACTGAAAACTAAATAAAAAAATAAATTCGAACGATCGATCCATACGGGAAAAAATAATTCGATTTTAACATTTTAGGACGGATCGATCGATATTTTCGGCCCTGCAGTGCACGGGGCGAACAAAATTTTCCACGTGCGGGCCGATCGATATTTTCGGCCCGAACACTGCCTGGCCGAAAATTTCGTTCGGCCCTGTAGTGTACGGGCCGAACTAATTTTTCGGCCCGCACAGGTCGGGCCGAAATTTTCGATTGGCCCACACTGTTCGGGCCGAAAAAATCGATCAGCCCGTGCCCAGGTCGGGCTGAAAATTTCGTTCGACCGTATTTTAATTGGAGTAGAACTTAAAACCGGAGCAAAACGGGGGTTGGTCAGGCCCACTGTTTTCGGTACGATATTCGTGTGCGCGGGCCGCGCGCTTGCACACAAGTCGGCATGATTTGCACCCCCCTGCGCGCGCACGCGAGCGACTTATGTGGCATAATATTAGCTATTTAATTTAAACTAATAAAATTCACATCTATATATAAGGTGGGTGAAACCATGTTGTTTTTCCAACGTGGGACAACAATTCTTCACTTTAAATTCCCTCCAATTAGTTCACATTCACAAGTCCAAAATAAAGCCCATGTCTCTCAACTAATCGGGCTAATATTATGCCACATGTAATTCGCTCGACGGACCGAAAACAGCGGGCCTGACCAACCCCCGTATTGCTCCGATTTTAACTTTTATTCCTCCCGGTATTTAAATTCCTTTAAAAAAATTAAAAATTAACATACGGTCGAACAGAATTTCGGCCCGACCTGTGCACGGGCCGATCGATTTTTTCGGCCCGACCAGTGCGGACCGATCGAAATTTTCGGCCCAACCTGTGCGGGCCGAAAAAATAGTTCGGCCCGTACACTGTGGGGCCGAACGAAATTTCCGACCAGGCAGTGTCCGGGCCGAAAATATCGATCGGCCCGCACACAGCCCGGCCGAAAATTTCGTTTCGCCCCGTGCACTGCAGGGCCGAAAATGTCGATCGATCGGTCCTAAAATGTTAAATCGAATTTTTTTTTTCCCGTATCGATCGATCGTTCGAATTTATTTGTGTATGTAGTTTTCAATATTTCGTACCGAAATTATATATTTAGTTAGTTATTTCTTTTTAAATTAATTTAAATATCATAAGGGCAAAAACGTCTTTTCCAGCCCTTTAGGGGGCGGTGACAAGTAAAAAGGGAGCGGTGAATAACAATTTGTATTTATTATTGTGCATATATGGTCAGTCCTTTTTTTTCCATGGATATTGGATTTGGAACTCAGACCTAGAATAAGAAAAAGAAACACAAAAAATGCAGGAAAGGAAAAGTATTGCATGTCTTCATGATACAAACGTCTATACCTCAGCCAAGCTTAGCTGCTCATTACAAGTAAAGAAAAGGAAACATGCCTTCTTTTTCTACGGCAACTTCTTCTCCAACGCGAGATCATGAATCCTTCTGTGAAAGGATTCGACCTTTTCGGAGAAGTCCCTAACCTCAACCTTGAGAATCTCTTTCTTGGAATCTATGACTTTGTCATGGAAAGTCCTGAGTGTGGCGTGCGTAATTTCAAGCTTGTTTCTAATCAATCTCATCGTATCATCGACCTCACCAGGTTTCTCTTCTACTGTCTTCTTCTTCTCTGAACTCCCCACCGCAGCCCGAGATCTGGCCTTCTTAGATGACCAACCAATGACTTCAGCTTTCATCGTAGAGGCCAGTTTAAGATCATCATCGTCCGATGAGTTTCTAATCAATCTCATCGTATCATCGACCTCACCAGGTTTCTCTTCTACTGTCTTCTTCTTCTTCTTCTCTGAACTCCCCACCGCTGCCCGAGATCTGGCCTTCTTAGATGACCAACCAATGACTTCAGCTTTCATCGTAGAGGCCAGTTTAAGATCATCATCGTCCGATGAGTGTCCAGCAGCATATCTCCTCCTTGCCAAGCGAGTGGTGGGTGGTTCTTCTTCTACTAAGGAAATTTGCTCTTCTTTTTCTCTCTAGAGGTTAGAATCAAAGCATCGTCGTCGTCATCCATGGTGGTCTTCCTCGTCCTCTCTGAAGCCACAACGTCGTCCTCACCGCCAGCCGTTTTAGGAAGCTGGGCGAGCCTTCGTGCGTCTACCAGCGCCTTAGCCACGCTGTTCAAGAAACAAGTCGACTGTACCTCTTTCGAAACTTCGCCGTAGCTCTTGAGGAATGGTAAGAGCTGCGTCTCAGGCGAGCACCAAGAAAAGTTACCGTACCCATAAAAGACGACCAATAGCTTATTATTATTACTGCCTTGTACGGCGGCGGGGGGGACTTCAGGGGCGTTTTTCGGGTCGTGGATCGTCGCCGGCCACCATGGGCGGGTGTTTACCTTCGCCCAAACAACGTCTCCGACGCGGAATTGTTGATCTTTTGAAGACTCCTTTGAAGATGGGACTACTTTTCCTTGTGGGCCGCCTGACATTTCTTTCTGTGTACTGTAGTGTGGTGTGGAAGAATGAAGATTAAAGAAGAGCCAGGTGAAGACGACGAATGCGCGTTCCTTCTACCCTCCAAGAACGTCTAGCGATTTCGGAAAAGAGAAAATGAAAGAAGAAGAAAGTGATATTCTGTATTATTCTCCCAAGAACAAGAAAAGAGAAGGCTTTTTTTTTTCGGTAAAGAAAGAGAAGAAGGCTTTAGATTGTTTAGTAAGCGCAATAAAATGTTTTTTACGCGTTTGTGTACTTAAAAGAAGAGCGGACCCAGCTGGGGGGTTAAAGACCATTTCAGCCCAGCCCACTTTCCTAAAGCCAGCCCATATTCTGAAAATAGGAAAAAAATGCTTCGAATAAAATCGAAACCGGGTCAGTAAATAGGACAACCTTATTGTAAGTCCAATACCCACTAGCCTAGAAGTATTCTCCGAAATTGTAATGTATATATAGTATAGAGATTGGGGTACCAGTGGACCTCCCCCTGGCTACACTAGCCTGCATGGGCAATTTACGCATACGTGCGGGTAAGACTGCTAAAAATCAATCCGACCCGCCAACCCGACACGAACCACACCCGAAAATAGCAGGTTTGAGTTAGTATTTTTGATCTGTTTAATTGAATGGGTAAATCCAAACCCAACCCGAATGTTAAGGGGTCACGTTAGGTTCGAGTTTTCAACACGAAATCAACCCGAAAGCGATCTGTTTGTCAGCCCATTTAACCCAAATATTACAAATTATTACACATATACTTAGAAAAATAAATTGCTTCTATTTAAATATATGACTTGTATTATTTGGAATTTTAATTGTTGTTGATTTTAGAAAAAAAAAAAAAAAAAACAACTGCTTTATTTCTCTATTTTTTTTATTTAATTTGGGTGTATATAGGGGTGGTTCGGTATGGTATACCGTACCAAAACCATGATACCGTTTACCGTACCGAAATTTCGGTATTGAAAAAAATCATACCAATACCATACCAAAATTTCGGTATACCTTAAATTTCGATACGGTATCATACCGAAATTTCGATACGGTATCGGTATCATACCTTCTATACCATTCACACGGAAGGTTTTTCACCATGCGTGTCTCTAACTAGTTAATTCGTTGTTTTCGAACTTTTAGTCAATTCAAACTCCTTAGGCCCAATAAGATGGATTATTAATACCAAAATTTTCAAAATAAATAAGATTTTTAATTCATAAAATAACCTTAAATAATTTACATATTTTAGTCAGTCTCATTAGTAAGACAAAGAACTTTACATAACCACAAAATACAACTTTATATAGAGATTAATTAAAATGAAACTGTTATTTAGAAAAATTAGTAAAAAAGTAATTGCATTGCATCTTCACGCTTTCAAAATCCTGAAGAAAAAAACATTAAAAAGGCCAAAATTAAACGTAACTTGAGTTAGCTATAATAAGTAAAATATGGTGGGCGTCAATAATCTTAAAAGGTTGGGTATAGTTAATAACTTATGGGCTAAATAAATTTATGAAGATCCTTATAATATTTTTATCCATTTGCTATTTTTTAGAAATATATAATATATGTAGGTGTGTGTATATATATATATTTATATAATATTTAAAATTTTAGTATTTCGGTATTTCGGTATAATCAGTATACCTAACTTTTCAAATTTTCATACCATTACCGTACCGAAAATTTTCGGTACGGTATCAAACCTTACCAAAAACTTCGGCATACCAAAATTTTCGATATTTTCGATATGTTACGATACGATAAGGACGGTATATCGGTATTTCGGTATAATTCCCCAGCCCTAGGTGTATATGATTATGTAGTTATTTTTCTTTTTCTTTTTAAATTTTAAACGAGTTTTGGCGGGTTAAAATGAGTTATATTTGGGTTAAAGCAGGTCGGGTTAGGATTCAATATTTCAACCCGTTTAAGTAAACAGGTCAGGTTAGGGTTGAAGTTTTCAATCCATTAAACGGGTTGAACCCGAATGTGACCCATCCGACCTGTTTCCCACCCCTACGCACAGGCGTTGGTGACGTGTATAGAGTCGATGGCGCGTAAAGATATATTGTGTGTGGGCTAATGACATGGCATGGCAGGTCTTTGAAGTATAAGAGTTCTTTTTTGTAATAGTATAAGTAAAACATGAATAGGAAAAGGAGTTTGAGTGGTCTTCAAGTACATACTTGTCGCCTAATTAAATGAAAATCCAAGAACTACAGTTTTGTTTCAATAAAATTAAAATGTAAATAAAGTTGGCAATTAGGCCATCTCCAACCATTCCCTCTATATATAAGGTTGCTACAGTTAAATTCCTTTATACATACAGTTTAAACAGTAATAACAACTCCAACCATCTCCTCTATATTTTCCTCTAAACCTAATACTATCATTATTTTATTTATTTTATGTTATATTTAATATTTGGTTAATGATTTAAAAATATAAATGATACTTCCTCCACTTAATTATCAGAATAATTACCATCACAACATTATAATATTGACTTACTTAATTAATTAAATTCTTGAAATTAAAATAATAATATTATAAAAGGGCTGAAATTTAAAGAAAATTTCTGGAAGTAATTTACAGTAATAAAATTCCACATGCCAATTTTAAAACTCAACTTTACCGTAAAATAAAACCTAAAATAAATAAAATAAGGAATAAAAATCGAAAAATAAATTTAATAAAATAATAAACCCAGCCACATCCCACAAATCAACGAATTATTTTGAATAAAATATTAATTATTAGTCCATGGCAGTTTTGCAATTTTTATTATGTTTATGGGCATCAAGGTAATTGCTAGTCATTCTCCCAATCTATCGTCTTCTTCGTCCAACGACTTCTCCATTTGAGCACTCCGCGTCGTCATCATCTTCCCCCATCGGTCCTCAATTCATAAAAAATCAAAATGGAAACAAAAAATAAAAACAAAGCTGGATAGCGGGTGAACAGTGCCCCTCTACAGAACGCGGGGCACTGTAGACTCCGTTGATTTGGGCGTCGAGTTTGGCGGTGCGTTGGAGCTCCGCCAACGCCAAATCTCCAGTGGGACGCCAGCTTTGGCGTCACGTTGGAGATGCTCTTAAGGTGGCTAATGGGTTGGGAAAAAAAGGTGGATATTGGGCCGCATGATATGGACAGTATGGCCCACTATGATGTTTTTTAGCATAATGAGAATGGTCCTTGAAAAATATAATCCGAAGACAAGATAGAAGTTATTGGACATAAAGGAAAACTAAAAACAGTCGGAGGAAAAAAAAAATGAGAACTTTATGATTTTCACAACTGTCAAATTGAATTTATTTCTTCCCCAACACAAAAGGAAAGCCAGCGGCAAAGGCGATAAATCTGTTGAAATATCTATACCTAAAAAACGTCTTAGGGAATTCGGGTTTTATTAGGTTACGTGGGGGGTATTATGGTCATTTGCTTCATAGCGAGACTCGCTAAATAGATCAATAAACGCATCTTTAGTCATTTATCGAAGATTCTAGACGTAATGTAATTTACGACTCGCAATGATACTCGCATGACATATTCTCATCCATGAAATTTGGTTTTTGCATATGTTTTATTGATGATGCTTATAATCTAGGGATGGCAATGGGCGGGTTCGGGGCTGGTATTGGACATACCGTCCCCATACCAAACTCGTATTCTTAATATCATCCCCACTAATTCACCACTTATGAGGAATTGGTTCGGGGATGGGTAATCACCATTCGGGGAGTCGGGTTCCCGTGGGGAATTCGGGTTCCCCATATTCATGTATATCCAACAAATTAAAAATATTTTACAACAAAAAAAAAAGAAAATAAACCAAGTAATATAGACAAATTAATATTCAAAATATGATATTAAAGTATAAAAAATTTAATATAATATGTGATTGAAATTGAGTGTATTGTGAAGAATATATATTGAAAGTAGATTTTTCTTCTAAATAATCTTGAATTTAATGGTCTTTTAAAAATCTTTGATTTAAAATATTTTTTATATTAAGTATTAATAAATCTAATCGGGGGGACGGTGAATTACCGTTTGACTCAAATGGGGCCTGGTTCGGGGCCGGGGATGGATTAAAAACATGACTACCATCCTCATCCCGTCCCTGCTCTTTCACCGACGGGGAATCACCGTCAACTCCTCATCCCCGTTTTGACCGAGGATTCCCCGTCCCAATAGCCTCGGGTCCCGATGGGAATGGTTCACCGTGGGAATTTTGTCACCCCTATTATAATCAACTCAGATTGAAGTTAGATGGAATGATTACGTCAAACAAAATAAATTGTCTGAAATAAGTGTTTTCTATCGTGCATATCCATCCTTTTTACATGCCATTTGCTTGTGAAATTTCAAATTGTCCTCGTCACGTCGTCGTATTCAAAAATAAAATTTAATTATCTATAAATATTTTTATAACTGGCCATTAAACAAAACATTTCTTTAGAGCGCCGAAATCACGAATAAAATAGAATCATTTCTATCTCATATTCTACCTCTTTACCTTATATATGAACGGTCCCTAGTAGAATTACTCTAAAATGTGAAATAACATAGTATTTTTTTTTCATCTGACCTGCCATGTGATCTGATGTATTCCGCTAAAAACGACTGTTGGTCCGGATTGCACCAAACAAGGAATTAAAGAGGCATGAATGGGATGAAAAGTGAGAGGATCTCACCTTAAAGTGTGTGTATTGTGTGAAAAGTAGGGTTTGCCTTTTGATCTTTCATTACCTCGAAAATAGTGCTGGAAAAACCTTATATACCACATTAAACCTAGGTATATTAAGGCCCAAACACAAATGTTTAAACTAATTACAATCTAGCCCAAAGCCCAAGCCAAAAGGATAATTACAATATATAACCCAAGACGTAAACTAATGACACAATCTATTAAATATCCTAACAACGACCTTGGCTGGGCGATGGATTCTCGTGTCTTCTTAAACGGACGACAACGAACGCTTGAAGCTAACACTGGAAAGAACTCAAAAAACCAAGTTAGAGGGGGCCGATGTGGTTGCCGGCGACCGATGCTTAAGTCAGTTTTTGCTCGTAAAATGGAGTAACACAGGTGCTAGGCTTAGTAAGAACGGTTTACGTTTGAGTGTGTTACCTGGAAAAGGACCCAAACCGTTACCTTTGATACTGGATTCAAGTTTCGTTGCCATGACCCGTTCTTCCTCCTAGCCCGCTTTTCCCGCGAGCGTCGTGTGGAGATCATGGCTTCTCAACTCCACCCACGTTCTCCCTTTGCGGTTTTTCCTTCGCTCGCCATCTCAACCTCATTTTCCTGGTGTGACTCTACTCTGCTTCGGTATTCCTTTCCTTATTTGCTCTGTTCGGATTCTTCATTCTACCCTCTCGGGCATGCTGGCCCCGTTTGATCTCATCTTCCTTGCTCGTTCACCTGACCCACTCGGCGAACTCTCTTCTTCCTGGCTCAACCTGCTCGGGCATCCGCCCTTCTCCGAAGCCGTTCACCTTAACCGCGACAGCTCTGTTGGTCCCGTGATCGATTTCTCCCCAAACTGCTCGGGTCTGCTCTGGTCGGGTATTCTCGGTACCCCTCTCGGGAGGGAGCTTCTCGAACACGTCTTCAGCTTTGTCTCCCGCCTCCCCCTTTGCGGGTTCTTCCGGTGCGCGGGTTATTTTATCGTTAGCTGAGAATCCCGATGATAACAATAGTCCCTCCCTAAAATAGTTCAAAGTGTAGCGAGTTTTGGATGTGAGCTATCGGTAAAATAATGGTTGAACATTCCCTCATTCTTCCCGAGGTGCGTTCTCGGGTCTTCACATGCTTTCCTTTCCGGCCTTAGGCGGCCTTCCCCTTCGCTCTTTGAAGTAACCCCCTCTCGACTTTCCAGAGGCGGGAAATTGCCGTCCCATCAAATCAGGGTCAGGCTAGCAGGCGCAAGTGTCAAACATCGTGGGTTACAACGTCTCTTCCCCTTCTTTTATTTTTTCTTTTTTTATTCTATTTTCCATCTTCTATCCCCCTTTTTATCCTCTTTTCTTTTCAGTGGGGCTTTCATTCCCCCTTTCTGCTTTCTCTCGCCCCCTTTCTCAAAACCGTGAAATCACAGCGGTTCCTTACGTTTCACGGTGCATTCTCGTCGCCTTCTCCGCCATCGTCATCGGTAAGTTCTCCTCCTCTCCCTCCTCATTTTTTACTGTCTTTGATTTATTTCTTAAGCCTGGGTTGCGAGTGCCATAGACGATGCCCTGATTTTGTTTTGTATCTGTCTTTTGACTAGGGGAAATGAAATCAGGGCATCGTCTATGGCAAATAACCTCGCAACCCAGGCTTAATAAATAAATCAAAGACAATAAAAACGAGGAGGGGGAGGACGGAGAACTTACCGATGACGATGGAGGAGAAGGCAATGAGAATGCACCGGGAAACGTAAGGAACCGCTGTGATTTTAGGGGTTTTGAGAAAGGGGGCGAGAGAAAGTAGAAAGGGGAATGAAAGCCCTACTGAAAAGAAAAGAGGATAAAAAGGGGGATAGAAGATGGAAAATAGAAAAAAAAAAGAAAAGAAAAATAAAAGAAGGGGAAGAGACGTAGCCCACGATGTTTGACACGTGCGCTTGCTAGCCTGACCCTGATTTGATGGGGAGGCAATTTTCCCACCTTTGGAAAGTCGAGAGGGGGTTACTTCAAAGAGCAGAAGGGGAAGGCCGCCCGAGGCCGGAAAGGAAAGCATGTGAAGACCCGAGAACGCCCCTCGAAAAGAATAAGGAAATGTTCAACCAGTTATTTTACCGGTAGCTCACGTCCAGAACTCGCTACACTCTTTTTGAACTATTTTAGGGAGGGACTATTGTTACCCTTGGGATTCTCAGCTAATGATAAAATAACCCGCGCACCGGAAGAACCCGCGAAAGGGGGGGCGGGAGACAAAGCTGAAGACGCGTGCGGGAAGCTAGCTCCCGAGAGGGGTACCGAATACCCGACCAGAGCAGACCCAAGCAGTTTGGGGAGAAATCGATCACGGGACCAACAGAGGTGTCGGTTAAGGTGAACGGCTTCGGAGAAGGGCGGATGGCCCGAGCAGGTTGAGCCAGGAAGAAGAGAGTTCGCCGAGGGGGTCAGGTGAATGAGAAAGGAAGATGAGATCAAACGGGGCCAGCATGCCCGATAGTGTAGAACGAAGAATCCGACCAGAGCAAATAAGGAAAGGAATACCCGAGCAGAGTAGAGTCACACTAGGAAAATGAGGTTGAGATGGGGAGTGAACGATAACCGCAGAGGGAGAACGTGGGTGGAGTTGAGAAGCCACGATCTCCACACGACGCGTGGGAAAAGAGGGCTGGGAGGAAGAACGGGTCATGGCAACGAAACTTGAATCCAGTATAAAAGGTAACGGTTTGGGTCCTTTCCCAGGTACGCACACTCAAACGGAAATCGTTCTTACTAAGCCTAGCACATGTCTTACCCCATTTTACGAGCGAAAACTGACTTAAGCATCGGAGGGGCGTCGCCGGCAACCACACCGGCCCCCTCTAACCTGTTTTTGTGAGTTCTTTCCAGTGTTAGGTTCAAGCGTTCGTTGTCGTCGGTTTAAGAAGACACGCGAATCCGTCGCCCAGCCAAGGTCGTTTTTAGCGGAATACATCATATACTATGTTTCAACCATAATTATAACAATAGTAATCTAGTACTTAGCTTATTACATGAGAGTTCATTTCATATTTCAAACCCTATACCGATCTACTTGTGAATTGTGATCCATACTCGTCGATACACGGCCATCCCTACATATTATCTAGATACACATATGATACTACAAATATAATAATTTGAAGTAAGATAAAAGTATTGAAGTGGTCCCGTCGGATATGGATGGAAAAATACTAAGTTGCATACTGATGTTGGACGAGATGTTAGGCTAACATTCACTCTCACTCTTAAAGCGCACAGCGGAAAATATGATTTCTGAATGACAAACTGAAATGAACACGAGATGTGGTTTTGTGCAGCAAGTCAAATAACTTGCTGCGTGCATCAAGGCGAAATTCCACTAATAGCAGTGGATGGCAAAACAATTATCCGAAGATAGTAAAAACAAGCCTAGAAAAACTACGAATCTAAACGATTCTGAAAAACCTACGAAGTACTAAGACTTCTGAAAACTCAATACTAGGCTAACGGTAAAAGATACTCGACAATTTTCGCTCATTGCTCTCAAAATATTCTCGTCCAATGGTGTAAGTATGTAGCTCGACTTCTCTTATTTATAGGCATTGGCTTTCTCTTGAATTGGTAAAAGATATCTTGAAGATCTCCTAACATATCTCCTTGAAGATCTCCCCAAATATAGTAAATATTTGAGTCGAACCTTGACTCCTTTTCTTGATCTTCATATCTTCCAATAATGGTAAGTGCAATCTCCTATTTTTGGCATGTAGGTGCATCTCTTATTTCGGGGAAGGAAGACAAAATCTTCCTTCAAATCTTCGATATGTCTTCGACATTAAGAAATATATTCCCACTCTTATTGATATCCATTAAGCAACTGCAACCACCAAAGATCCTCAACGCTCCAAAGGTTGTCGCGCGCGTTGCTGATCATCGGACAAGGGAGAAGCTTCTGTAATTATACCGTTGGAAGTAATAATATTATTATTGTCGTCTTTATCTCCACTGAAGGAAGACGGAGAATAATTATTACGACTCATCATCTAACTCATTATTACTATTATTAGAACTCCAAATATTCTTGCTTGTGCTGTTGTCGACGTTATTTTGATGATCATTTTTATCGGCTTCGCCATATGCTTTTGAACTTTAGTCTTCCAAAAATTCTTTATCTCATTGTCTGTTCTTCCAAGCAAGTGCTTCGCAATCTTCCACCACCTGCGATAGAAAGAAAAAGTCCATCGTAATTAATTCTCCAACCCTTATGTCTTCGTCTTAAACAAGGGTTTGTTTTGTACATGTATTTCTGGGATAAATTTAAAAGAAAAGAAAATAAATGTAAAGGGCCTTCAACTTGATTCGATCAAAGAGTAACAATATCTTTATTCGATCATGTGAGTTATTGAATAGGGTATTTCTATTAATGGAAACTTCTATCTTTTAAACACATTGTGGAGACCTCCTTCACACGTCCTGCTCTTCTCTCGTCTACGTCGAAGCATCAATTAAACAAATGAAAAGAGAAAATTAACCTATATATATATAAAAGTATTTATAAGCTATTACCTGTTTCCCCACTTAAAATGAAGTTCCCTAATCAATAACTGCTCTTCTGATGTTATGTTCCCCCTTCTTACATCGGGCCGAAGGTAGTTAAGCCATCTCAAACGGCAGCTCTTTCCAGTGCGTTTCAGCCCTATATTACATTATATTCACGAATTAAATTAAATTTATTGGAGTCATTTTATTATTTGGACATGATGTATGCGTTTGTGTATATATATGTATATATCTATACTCTTTTAATAATGCTCAGGGGCTTTTAAAAACTGTCAAATTATGATCAATTTGGTGTATCAATTACACCATAACCTATTTGACAGTTAAATCGCGTTCAATAGTTGAAAAACTGTCACTAGGTTCCAAAAATTAACTACCCTATTCACGTTGTGTAATGGCCACAGTTTTGGCAGTTTTTCATTCATTATGTCACGTCATGTCCAAATCAACATGGCCCCATCTACCAATGATTCCTCGCAGGTGTTTGTTTCGATACCTACTGCCATTGGAGTTTTAGATTTTGATGGTGCATCCTTTGTCATCCAAATAATTAATTTATTTATGTTATATATTTTAAGTTACACATTGGGTGTGCAGGGTTACTAGTAATTATTACCTGCGGAACGAGCTAACGTATTCCAAACACCTTCACCATGGTTAGCAATGTAGTTCATGAGAACAATATCTTCTTCCATAGTCCATGGATCTTTCCTTATATCAACTTCTTGTGATTTCTTTTCCATAATTTATCTATACTCTTTTATTAATGGAGAGCACCATTTAAAAACTGCTCTTTAGTTTCCAATTTGGTGTAGCAATTACACCAAAAATTGAAACCTATTTGTCAGTTATTTCATAGACCTAATCGATGTGAGAAAAACTCCCCACGATGTGGGTGCCAGTTACTAGTTTGTTTTATTTTTGTTGCATACGAGACTGAGAGAGATAAGATAGTGGAACTTTGGGTTGGCCGTATTTATAGAGAGAGATATATATGTATGAACTTGTTAGTTCAGCAAGTCGTTACGTCACCTTACGTGTCGTCACAAGAAGATAACTTTGACCTAACTTCATTTTTATTGTCATAATTTATTTTATATTTTAATAAAGTAATTGATCTTGAAGTTGTGCTTGAAATTTGGTGAGCCTAACAACATAAATAGTGATTAAAATCTTGAATACTTTCAAATTTGTGTTCGTGATGTGTATGTTTTATATCGTTGAAGCTTTAACGCAGTTGTTATTCCCTTATTTCTTTTTTTTTTATTTATTTACTTCATCGTCTATGTACTTCGTTTTATCAGTGGGTTAAAGTTCATCTGGATTGCTATTCACCGCCCCATTTTTACTTACCGCGCCCTAAAGGGCTGGGAAAAGACGTTTTTGCCCTTATGATATTTAAATTAATTTATAAATAAGAAACTAACTAAATATATAATTTCGGTACGAAATACTGAAACTACATACACAAATAAATTCGAACGATCGATCGATACGGGAAAAAAAATTCGAACGTAGATGAATTATCGAACATTGATCGAATTATCTCGAAAAAATCAGCCCAGCCGAAAAACAATTTCGGCCCCTACAGGACCGGCCGAAACATAATTTCGGCCGCACCATGTGGGGACCGAAAAAAAATTTCGGCCCTGCACAGAAGGGCCGAAATAGTGTTTCGGCCGAAGCTGTTCCGGCCGAATTACTGTTTTGGCCGGAACAGTACTGGCCGAAATCTGATTTCGGCCCGCTCATGCAGGGCCGAAATCTCAGTTCGTCCGCCTTTACAAAGGGCCGAAATTTCAGTTTGGCTGCATATTAATATTTTTGTTGTTATTTTGTAATATTAATATTTTTTGTTGTTATTATTTTGTAATTTTAATATTTTTTGTTGTTATTATTTTGTATTATTAATTTTTTTGTTATTAATTTTTTTGTTATAATTATTTTGTAATATTATTTTTTTGTTTTTTGTAATATTAATATTTTTTCTTGTTCTGTTTTGTAATATTAGTATTTTTTGTTGTTATTATTTTGTATTATTAAATTTTTTGGTTATTAATTTATTTTGTTATAATTATTTTGTAATATTTTTTTTGGGCTTGTGAATGTGCCCAAATTGGAGGGAATATTAAGTTGAGAGACATGGGCTTTCATTTTGGACTTCTGAAGGTGAATTAATTGGAGGGAGTTTAAAGTGAAGAGTTGTTGTCCCACATTGGAAAAACAACATGGTTTCACCCACCTTATATATAGATGTGAATTTTACTAGTTTAAATTAAATTACTAATATTATGCCACATATAAGTCGCTCGCGTGCGCGCGCAGGGGGGTGCAAATCAGGCCGACTTGTGTGCGAGCGTGCGACCCGGTCACACGAATGCCAGGATGAAAACAGTGGGCCTGGCCAACCCCCGTTTTGCTCCGATTTTAACTTTTATTCCTCTCGGTATAAAACAAAAATTTTGGACTTTTATTCCTCTCGGTTTAATAAAATACGATAGAACAAAATTTCGGGCCGAACAGAAATGGCCGGGCCTGTTCGGGGCGAACTGAAATTTCGGCCGGGCCTGTGCGGGGCGAACTGAAATTTCGGCCGGACCTGTGCGTGCCGAACTATAATTTTGGTCGGGCCTGTGCGTGCCGAAAATTTCGATCGGCCAGCGCACTGCTGGACCGAAAATATCGATCGATCGGTCCTAAAATGTTAAATCGAATTTTTTTCGTTATCTATCGATCGTTCGAATTTATGTGTGTATGTAGTTTTCAGTATTTCATACCAGAATTATATATTTAGTTAGTTTTTTATTTTTAAATTAATTTAAATATCATAAGGGAAAAACGTCTTTTTCCAACCCTTTAGGGGACGGTAACAAGTAAAAAGGGGGCGGTAAATAGTAACTCCCAAGTTCATTTATGGAACTTCTTGGTCCTTTTAATGATTGTACTTGTGAGTTAGTACAAAGATGGATTTGAGCATGCATTCGCATGCACTAGGTCAAATAGTGCCCTATATTATTATCTATGTGACATGTTATATTATACATATTGAAGATAAAAATGTGCCTAAGAGGGTGGGTGGGGGGATTAGGCTTATAAAATTTTGTGCTTACGATCCTTTAACTTCACGAATTAACATTTCACAAATCTGTCACCTTCCAAATTAATAAGCTTCAAACTATCATAAAACCCCTTTTTAACCCTAAAAACCTTCCAACTGTCGATCAAAATCGGGTTTGATATCATTTCGGTTATCAAACTGTTGAAAGACGGCAGACTGCCGCTTTAGTCGAATTGATAATTTCGAACCACTGATTTGGTTTTGTGAAAAATACCAAACGACATCGGAATGATTCGAAAGACCCCACGTTACGATCGTCGGGAAGTGTAGAATCATTCTGGAAAATTTGGTATCGATCGGAAATCGTTTCGGTCGCCAAATAGTCGAAACACTGTCGGCTGCCGCTTTGTTCGAACTAGTTTGGAACGAAATTATTAATTAGACTAAATTTGTAATAAATTCGAATTTAGGAAATTCGAATTAGACGTGGTCTCCTGAGGCTCAGGGCAGTATCTTGAGCCCTCGGGAGAAGCCGAAGGGCGTTAGGTCGAATTTAGATGTTGAAAATCAAAAATTCGGCACCCTACGCCGCTCGGTTCAAAACGCGCTTCCGCTATCGCCACGTTGAGCTGTTCGGGGGCCGGCGTCGATTAATCGGGCCTACCCCATTCAAGAACAGTTTAATTATCATCCAAACTTTATTATTTTCAAATCTTCAAGAATTAAACTTATACGAACTCTAAGCGAGTAATAATAATCTCCTAAGATATATTAATATATGAATAAAAACATGAACTCAGGGTAAGGAAATATACCTATTCCAAGCCATGTTAATGGCACCTCTTACGTTCTCCTTCTTTCTAAACGGGTTCCTAAATTTTTAACAATAAATCATTTCCATGCTTAATCCTCAAAGTTATAATTAATATAATCTTCTATCTTGAATTAAAGTTTCGATGTATTTGTACTTTTCCTAAGCTAACTCATCTAATAATCTCTAAAGGATAATGATATTTACCCAATCCCTTAACAAAGTATTTATGTATTTCTAATTTAAGAATACTTTTGATACAAGACAATAAGTGATGATGTTCACTTTTCATTTGCCAATAGGATTCACCCCTCACATTCTTAATTAGCCAAGTTCGTGAAACAATTTCATGAAAAGCCTCCAATTCGTGAAAACTATCCACTCAATTCGTGACCTCAATCCAATTCGTGAAATAGTCCTCACTCCATTCGTAATCCAATTAATCCACTTCGCAACTTTGTCTACACAATTCCTCTATTTCACGACTTATCAATTTCACGAATCCTTCACTTCTACTAACAACCAACTTCACGAATCATTGTTCATACACACACGCACACACATATATATTCTAATAATTAATCACTTATTTTTCAATCTTCGAACTAACATCCCAATTCGCAACTTAATTCCTTTCTTTCACCATTCGCGAAAAGCTAAACCCATAATACTTATACCGCACAAATTATTAGCCCCCACATATCCTTAACGAGCCGTACATCATTAATTCATAGACCAAAAATCACAATTCGTGAAACTATCCACTAACGAGCTTTCATAATCTATTCCTCTACCTTTACCATGTACTTCTATTTACTTCAACTACTCTTTTCGATAACAAACCCTAAACACCATATTCAATTTTTATTATCATCTATATTCATGCTTATATACTCCTAACAATGTGTGAAATCATGACATAAGTTTTCGGGTTCTGACAGAAATACTCCAACACTTTGGTATAGTCACCATTAAAAGCATACACGATTACCCTAACCACACCTCATCGGGAAATTACTTGGGCAGTTGTCGAGAATGGAAGTTATTAGTTTCCAAGTGTACTACTGAACTAATCACAGCTTAGTTGTCTCACTTCATAATATTTGTGATAATTCCTGTTTAAATTTCACGGGTATTACATCAACCGTCGGATCAGATTTCCATGCATCCAACGGTCAATACTTGCTCAGAGCTAACACTACGTGTTTTAACTAATAGAGTTGCTAAAGCAATTTTCCTGCTTTAAATCACAGCCCTTGATCCCTTGCGCGCCAGATCTAACGGATACCATTTAAACTGAAGTATTTATATCTGAACCCTCAGATCATGTGCTTCCTATCATCGAACGGTCCATATTAAATCTGGATACTTAGCATATTCTTGGGCAGAATATGTTCTTTAGTGAGTTGTGATCATCCGACCGACTTTCCGGCCGCTTCCCGGCCTAACTCCGGCGCGTTTAGGCTCGCAATTCCTAACACTTAATTTCGTTACGACGCTGACTTCAAACAAGGTTAATCCTCATATTTCATCATCATCATAGAAGCATTGCAAGTTAATGAAAATAAAATATATCGAACACATAACTTTCATGTGGTACTTTATTGAATTTAAATGAAGACCCAACAGGCTTGACCCAGCCTAAAATATAACCCGCGAATGGCCCAAACCCATATAAATCACAGCGGCCCAAATGTTAGTAAAACGACATCGTAGGAAGAGATTCGTGGCTCACATGTCTCTCTGGAGTGCTAACACGTGGCATTTTAGTGGCCGTTATCCATCCATATATTACATAAAAATTGCCCAGAAGCCAAAAAACCCAGCAAATCCTTTTCTACATGATTGAACCAATTCACAAAGGTAAGGTTTTGCTGAAGTGTAAGAATTCCCTGTATGCGCTTCTACTTTAATAGATTGAAGAACTGAAGAGCTAAGGGTGCTTCGATTGTGATTTTACTGCAAGGTTATGCCTCCTCATCATAATCTAGGCATCTCTATCTAGGAGAATTTTTGTGTTTTTCTTCACCCCTCGAAGCTTAATATGCAAGCTCTGACGATTTGGCCGTCTGCGGATAATTGTTGCCATTCTTGCGCTATGCCTCGGTTGTGTTCAGAGTCGTACTCCTGCAATGATTCTGTTAGATATAGTAAAAGAAGAAATGGGTTCGATTTTTGCAGTACAAGTGCATATTCATCGTATAATGTCAGAAGTTTCAGGCCGATAAACTGCAAGTTGAAATGGGGCGCATTTCGTTTTAATCACAGCAAACTTCATGCGTTGTCGAAACAAAAGAAAGGATATGGTGTAGCATCTTCTTCCTCTGTTTGGGCATTGGAGGAAACGAATGTTGCTGAGGAGGACGATCTTTCTTCCAAGGATATGAAAAGTTCGACTGATCACGTGAAGAATCGTAAGGATGAGGAATTTGTAAGCATTCGATTAGATGTAGTTAACGGGGAAGATGATGATGGATCAAAAGGTGAATTTGATGATGGTGGAGAAGTGGGAAATGTGAGTCGTACAAAGATTGATGTTCGTGCTTTAGCCTTGAGTCTGCATTCTGCTAAATCTGCAGATGATGTTGAAGAAATTCTTAAGGAGAAGGGCAATAATATCCCTCTTCAAGTGTACTCCACCATGATTAAAGGTTTTGGGAAAGACGGGAAACTAGGGTCAGCAATGGCACTCTTTGAGTGGCTTAAGAGGAAAAGCAAAGAGATCGACAGTCCAATTAAGCTGAATCTTTATATCTACAACAATCTCTTGGGTGCTATGAAGCAGTCCAAAAGCTTCGATGTTGTTGAGCAGATCATGAACGATATGGCCATGGAAGAAGGATTGGATCCGAATGTGGTCACTTACAACACCTTAATGAGCTTTTACATCGAACAAGGAAGAGAGTCCGAGGCCATAAAACTCTTCGAAGAGATGCCCAGTAAAGGTTTGTCTCCTTCACCTGCCACTCTATCAACAGTCTTATTCGCATACCGTAGAATGGAAGATGGATTTGGGGCTCTAGCGTTCTATGTACAGATGAAAGAAAAATACGAGAGAGGTGAAATAGGGAAAAGGGATACCAAAAAAGAAGGAGAATGTGAAGATTGGGAATGGGACTATGAGTTTGCAAAGCTAGAAAATTTCACCGTTCGCATATGCTACCAAGTCATGAGGCGTGCGCTGGCAAAAACTGACAAGTCAAGTACATATGTAATGAAACTGCTGCATGAGATGGATAAGGCGGGTCTTAAACGAGGTTGTGCAGAGTACGAGCGACTGATATGGGCCTGCATTAGGGAAGAACACTGTGTCGTGGCTAAGGAACTGTATACTAGGATACGAGAAATGGAGGCAGAAACGATAAGCTTGTCTGTATGTAATCACATCATATGGTTAATGGGCAAGGCCAAGAAATGGTGGGCAGCTCTTGAAATCTACGAAGACTTGTTGGATAAAGGGCCCAAACCAAATAACATGTCGTACGAACTAATCGTCTCACACTTCAACATACTGCTCTCCGCTGCTAGAAAAAGGGGAATTTGGAGATGGGGCGTGAGGTTACTCAACAAAATGGAAGAGAAGGGGCTCAAACCTGGTAGCAGAGAGTGGAACTCTGTCCTAGTTGCTTGCTCCAAAGCTTCAGAAACCTCAGCAGCTATTGAGATCTTCAAAAGAATGGTCGAACAAGGCGAGAAACCTACCATAATCTCCTACGGAGCATTGCTCAGCGCCCTCGAGAAAGGTAAGCTCTACGAAGAAGCACTTCAGGTATGGAAACACATGGTTAAAGTAGGCGTAGAGCCAAATCTATACGCCTACACGATCATGGCTTCTATTTACGCTGGTCAAGGGAAGTACGACATTCTTGATTCCATAATTCGAGAGATGGTTATTGTGGGCATTGAGCCAACAGTCGTCACGTTCAACGCCATAATCAGTGGCTGCACTCGCAACGACGATCAAGGGAGCGTGGCTTACGAATGGTTTCAGCGTATGAAATCGCAGAAAGTAACGCCCAATGAAGTCACTTACGAAACGCTGGTCGAAGCTCTAGCAAAAGACGGCAAGCCAAGGCTTGCCTATGAGCTGTACTTGAGAGCTCAAAACGAAGGCCTTGCGCTCTCTGCCAAGGCTTACGACGCAGTGATTCGGTCTTCGCAAGAATACGGAGCAAGCATCGACATTGAGAGCTTAGGCCCGAGACCATTGGAGAAGAAGATGAAGAACAAAGTGCAGATTAGGAAGAATCTTACAGAGTTTTGCAAGCTCGCTAGTGTTCCTAGGAGAAGTAAGCCCTTTGACAGGGAAGAGATTTATAAAAATCATGGTGAGGAAGTAGAAAGTGAATCTCCAGCTGTGTAGGGTTATTGATTGTTCATTCCTTGAATCTCCATACAGACAAAGTTTACTGATAAGTAGTAAATTACTCCATTGTCCGGCAATTCTTCGATCAAACAATGTCTTACAATCCTGGTAAGAGAACAGAAACAAACAAGCACATAGCTAAAGGATGGTTAGGTAAATGCCCTTTATTCATTCTTCCTCGAGTCCTTGAGCTGTCCTCTTTTTCTGATCCCAAGGCAGAACCTCAGACGCCAAGCATCGATGATAGACTCGGGCAAAAAGCTCGCCACAGCCCAGAGAAGAGAATGGGGCCAATAAGGAGTGCAGCGAGGCTCGTAGCCTATCCAATGCATAGCAGCACGGGCGTAGCCATCAGTGGATGGGACGAAGAAGGAAGATTTTCTGATCGAAGCCATCTTCGTGGCTACGTATAACGGTACCTATGGATAAGATGGAGAAAGAAGGAACAGATATGATTTTTGGACAAGGATTTATGGTTTTGGATGATAAGACGAATTAAAAGTACCTGGCACTGAACGTCGATTCCCTTGTTCTTGTACTCCACGTAGAGGCATCTTGAGAACTGGTCGACGTATCTGAAAGATATACGTGTGGCGAGTTTAATGGATGTGAAGCAATCCGTGCAAGATTATCTGGTTCTTACTTCATTCAGCCAGTTGTAAGAACAAGGATAGGATCTCCATTACATCAAGAATGTAATGGCCTATGTTGAACATTATGACTAAGCTTAGGTAAAATTCGGCTAAGCTAAGCTTACCCATCAGTTAACTAATCTCAAAAGCAGATCTTTGCACCCTCAAAGGCGAAAAACAGAGCAAAACCAAAGCAGACGAGAGCCCAATAGCTATTATATCAGTTTTGCTATGCACTTGAGCTACAGAAGAACGATGGCAAGATAGCTACTACTACACTACTACAGATATCTACCATGCTAGAAACCAAATGAAACCCATTAACAGGCAAAGGACGAGTGAAAGAGAAAGACAGACAGAGGTGGCTAAGGTTGTAAGAAAAGACTCACGCTTTGGTGGCAGCATAAACTGAGTAGAGAGGATCCGAAGGTATAACAATGGCGGCGCCAGACCCAATGTTGACGATTGCCCCCGTTTTCCTCTGAACCATCCCAGGCAAGACCGCCCTCGTAACCTTGCTAGTGCCCTCGACGTTCACCTTAATCAGATCTCCGAGCAGTTTCTCGTCCACCTCGTGCAAGTACCTGGCGTACGGATACGAAACGCCTACGTTGTTCACCAAGACGCCGACGTCCAGCCCTTCGATCTCCTCCGCGATCCTCCTCACGCCGCCGTCCAAATCGCCGGAGAAATCCACGACGACGGTCTTGATCTGGGTCGAGCCGTGCTTCGACTTAATCGCTCCGGACACGTCCCTGAGCTTCTCGGGGCTGCGGCCGACGAGGACGAGGTTGAGCCCATTTCCGGCGAACTGAAAAGCGAACGCTTTTCCGATTCCGTCGGTGGGGCCGGTGATTAGGGCCCAAGAGCCGTAGGTTCTCTTGAGGTTCTTCCCCGGCCGGAGAAAGTTGGCGTAGACCCGTTTGAGGGCTGAGATGGTGAGCTTGAGTAGGGTTATCGTGCCGAAGAAGAGGAGGATGAGGTAAAAACGGAGCTTGTGAAGACATTTTCTTGACTTGGAAGATTTTTCAAAACTGCTAACAAAAACAATACATAGTTCAAGTTCAATGGTTGTTTAATGAATTGATTTAGTACACGAGGTTAAGAGTGTTCTAACCTTGAGTGTACTAATTTGCAGGAAAATCAGTTAGAATTAGGTAATATTTACTGACTAGGAAATACCAATTTTGATGTTAGTATTAAAAAGTATACAACAATATGCAATCAAAACAAATGGTTGAGTAATAAATAAACAGTTGTGAGGTAGCATTTATTATTTTTTATTATTATCATCACTTTCACGAATTTAATACGCAAGACGAGGTGAGTGGTTAAGGCAGCTGAAATGTTTGAATAACCCTAACCAGTTAGTTGGAGTAGATATAATGGATCAGCAGAAATTGGGCAAACGCATTTTTCATTACATTATTCTAATCGAATGTAGGTGATCCAAAATTGAACATTAAATTTAACTCATTTAATCATAATCGAGTTTTTAATTGGATATTATTGGGCAATTTATAGTAGGCCCAAATAATAACATTAAGCCCAATGTACAGTTTGCGCCAGTATGCATTTTACGCTTGAATGGGAACAAAGAAACAAGCTACGTTCAACACCCCCATGAATCGCAGTGATATCGAAGACTCGCTCCTTGAATCTCACAGAGTTCTTCGGCGCCATATTATATATGCATACAAATATATATTTGACTGTTTCTGTGTTTTGTTTCTCGCCGGTGTTTATTTCGTATCATGTAGGTTGGAAACTCGCTCACTGAGACCACGTTCATTATTACAGGGGAAGGGAGACGAGCGTATACGGAGCAAAAAAGAAAAAAAAAGTGGTAATCTATGGCTTCGTGGAACTCCGATCAGCTTAAGGTGCTGTATCATGTGTTGGGTTGGTCGGCATTTGCAATGTGGTCCGTTTGTTTTTACCCTCAGGCCATTTTAAATTATCGACGGAAAAGGTGAATTGCTCTTTCCAGCACTTTATGCTTCTCTGCATCACTGTCTTTTCTATGCGTGTAATGGGGTTTCTTTTAGAGCTGATTTTGTATTTATTCTACTTTGTGCTTGGATTTCTCAGTGTGGTGGGATTGAACTTCGATTTCGTGGTGTTGAATCTGTGCAAACATGCTTATTACCTCGTCTACAATGTCTCGTTGTTCTTTAGCCCAGTTGTACAGAAGCAATACCGTGCAAAGCATGGCGCCAATGAGGTAAAATCCTTGTCTAGAAATCTCATCTCCCCTTTTCGTGGGTAAATTATTTGGTTTGTTGTATTCCTTTTTTTGTTTTTTTTTGTTTTCTGAGTAAGGTGATTGCAGATGATACCCGTTGCAGCTAATGATGTGGCTTTCTCAGTGCACATTGTTTCCATACTCACATTTTTGACGTTTCAGATTACAATTTATGAAGTAAGCAGAGCTCTTCTCTTCCTTTCATTTCGTTCAACAACTTCCATAGAAGTTACAGAAACTCGAGAGTCTGAAGTGGGACAACGTATAATGCTTCCTTATTACTGACCTTCTTTGTTCTGGGATTGTTGTGTGCTTATTATTACAGCGCGGGGACCAGAAAGTGTCCAAAATGGCGTCTGGGATTATGTGTTTGTCAGGCGTATTTGTTGCAGTTTGCGTGTGCATAGCATATCAGAACGGTTCCTGGCTTTGGTTCATGTCATGTTTAAAGTAAGAAAGATCCTTGCATTTTATCTGTCTGCAATCCGTAAGATTTTTCTTGCAAATGTAATAGATCTTTGCGATGACCTTTCTCTTCTACCCATACATTTCAACTGACCCGAAATTACATGGACTCCATTGCAGCATAATTCAAGTTATCATGACCATATTGAAGTACATTCCACAGGTGAACTCATGATCACTTTTATTACACCGCCCTCAGTTCTCTTTCTTTCCCAAGCTTGAGCGTTTCCGTCCCATGCACATTATAGGTTGTGGAAAACTATCGTCGGAAGAGCACAGTTGGCTTTAGCGTTCTCTACGTTTTGCTCGATACCTTCGGTGGAGTAGCTAATATTTGTCAAATGGCAGTGCACTCCATAGATCAGAGTGAGCTTTTCCCTCTTGAAACAGGACAATGCTAATTCTTGAGCCCTAATCATATCTTTGTGTGTTCATCTGTTAGAATCCATGGTGAACTTGAAAGGGAATTTGGGGAAGCTTTTGTTAAGCTTGGTAATGAGAAAACGACTATATATAGATAGTACTTAATCAATACGCATCTCTATCTCCTTATACTATAATATGTGCTGAGGTTATCTTCTTTGTAGTTGACGCTCGTCTTCTGCTTTATGTTCGTGTTTCAACATTATGCTCTATACCGTCACAATAAGAGCGACACTGCTGCTATTGATCATCGAGGGGTAAGCAAGAAATTTTCTGTACTACTTTTTTTTTTTTGTGTGTGTGAGTATTAATGATTATGAAATTAAAGGTTCCATAGTTTCTTTGTTTTTCCTCTTCTTCAATTTCTGATCTTTGAGTGTATGAAGGTACGTGAGAATCGATCCAGGGATATAGAAGGATGATGACGACAGAAGTTTTTATTTTTTGATGAGTTGAATGTAATAAATTAGTTTGGTTAGATTTGATTATGGGTTGTTTTATTTGTTTGTAAATAGTGGGCTGTTTTAAGTTATTTGATTACTAGGCAATTTGCTACATGTTTTCGTTTGCATTGATTATTAAGGAAAGAATACATTCTGAAATCGATGGTCCACGAGGAATCCGCGTGATTTATATTGTCAGCATTATCTGGAAAATTATAAAAATGGTCACTGAATATGACAATTTTCGATTTTGAGTCACTGTGTAGGCCATCACGCCACTAAGTATGTATATAGTAACAAAATTGGGTCACTGATCTTTTTTTTCTTATTATATACATATTTAGTGACCTAAATTCACAACTATATACATACTAAGTGAGCTAGTTTTGTTAAAATATACATACTTAGTGACTTTGTAACTAGTGATCCAAATTTTGTACTATATACATACTTAGTGATCTAGTTTCGTAATTGGCAAACTTAGTGACCCAAAATAACAAAAACGGTATACTTAGTGACTCATTTTTATAATTTTGCGCAACATTATCTTATATATATTTATAATATAATATATACCTACTTTTCTCTAAGGAATTATATAATATACATATATACGTAACGGTTATTCTGTGAGAAGTAGACGTGTTTGTTCTATTTAGTCATACGTGTAGGATTCATTTATATGTTACGGCCAAGATAATAGGTTTTGACAATAGTGTCTTGATAAATATAATTGTTGGAAAGCATTGTAATGGAGTGAATGATTTATTTTTCTACAATATTACGAAAAACACATTAGTAGGGAGGAGGTATTTTTAATTAAATAAACAAAAAATAATCAATCATTAATAAAATAAACGGAAAAACAGAAGAATTAATAAAATAGCGAAGTTCGTAACCTGGGAATATGAATTAGTAATTCGTATTCCTAGGTTACGAGATACTCTTGGGCCGCTGACCCGATGACCTGACACGGCGACATAACTCGTAACCTGGCAATACGAACTAGTAATTCGTACTCTAGGAGTACGAAATAAGACCAAAGCCCGCTGACCCGCTGACCCTGACATGGCCAATGACATGGCACCTTAACTCGTATCCTCGGCATACGAGTTACTAACTCGTAATCTAAGGATACGAGTTATAGTGTATGGGCGACCAACCTGCATGGCCATGCAGAGAGTCGGCAATTATTCCTCTAACTCGTAATCCGGGCATACGAGTTACGTGAATTATTGCAATAATTCACCTAACTCGTATCCCCGGATTACGAGTTGCGTTTCTATAAATCCCCCTCCCCCCTGACTCATATATCATTAGCCCTTATCAATTTATTTTATTAACTCAAACAATGGTTTCGAGTCGCGTACAAGTCGCAACACAAGTTTTTCCGAGTTTATTTCGTTGTTGTTCGAAATTACGGGTGCTGATAGCAGTCGTTGTTCGTTGATTATCCATGCCAAAAATAAATACTTTCAACATTCCCGCCAATTTCATCAGCTTTTTCAAATCTCCAACGACAACGATTTACAATTTTTCATACATCCCGATTCAGAAAACAATTGATACGGACTAAAACTAGATGGGCCCGGAAATTTAGAAAAGGCATGTTAGGCCCATGGGAGAATATTTAATATTTAGTAAATAATGACAAATAATAGAGATAGGAACCTTCAGGAACCTCCGACAGGTTTGAGGGACCTCCAACGGACTTTAGGGAGATAGCGACTGGAAATAAGGGTTTTAGGGACCTTCGGCCGGCTTTAGGGACCTAACACCATATATGGAAGTGTTTTGGGACCTAATATGCTAAGCAGGTCCTGTTGTCCCGAGGAAGCGTCATAAGGAAGCAACTGAAGTCTGAAAGGACGTCTGACAACACTGAAAAGCTGTTCTGACAGAACCTGTCCTATCCACCTGCTGTACCTGACAGCGCAGAGCCAAGTCCCATCTCCAGCAGCCTGACGTCCCTAACAGCACAGAAGCTGTAACTACTGCAGGAATGACCTCTAACAGACGGCCTGCCACTCTGTAGCAGCACAGTGTCCCAGGAGGTCATATCAGCAGGAATCTGGGCAATATCCGGGAATCTGGGGACGTACCTTCAGGCAATATCCAATAAGCCTCCTATATAAAGTGGACTTCATCATTCTCGCAAGGATCATTATCAGAATACGAAAATACTCTCTAGTTCTCTCTTTTTACAGTGTGTTAAACATCTCTTTCGATACTTAGCATATTTAGAGCGAAAGTAAGGATTATTTGAGCGTGTAACCTTCAAAGTATAGTGAAAGGAAGTTTCTGAGCGCCCGTGGACGTAGGATCTGCAAAGATCCGAACCACGTACATCTTGTGTCCTTTCTCTTACGTCCCTTTATGTCCCAACACGTCCCCACACGTCCCAATACGTCCCGAACATGTCCAAATACGTCCCTATACGTCCCGACAAGTCCCAACGCGTCCCTGATATGTTCCTTTCAGTTTTCTTACAAATAAGCACCTTATGCACGCCCTAAAACTTTGTAATTATCGATTCTCCGGCTATATAAATCTTCTAAGCCCCACATATAAATTCTTTTGATTGGGATTGCCCCATATCAAATGGCGCCGTCTGTGGGAAAATTCAGAGTTGAAGGCGTGAGTGATTTTGCCTATATTGTGCGAAGTTGTGCTTAACCGTTCTTCTTTCTTTTCTTTATGGGACGAAACGAAACACCCAAAAGATAGTCGAAGTCAGAAGTGAACCGCGGAGGAGGACCTCCAGAAACTGCCGAACCTGTTGAGAAACGGTCATGACCCAAAATACAGGCCAAGAGATGATGAAGACGAGCAAGAGGGTACAGATAAGTCTTCAAGGGATCTCAGAACGTCCAGGCGGACCTCCACGAGTCCCGCTAGTGATCCACCCGAAAAAGCGAAGGGGGATGGAAGCTCCAGAAGAAGGGAACTGAACCACGATCGAAAAAAAAAAGGGGAAAACAGCTCTTGGCAAAAAAGGAAGGGAGCTGCGAGACCGACTTGCGGACCTCAAACAGGTTACGTCCGAAACGCCGATGAAACAAGCAACATGGGGAGTCAAGCTCCCCGAATCCATATACTGTACGGTCCCAGGATGAGAAGCAAGTCGTCATGCAAAGAATGATAGAGATGTAAAAAACCATGGACGAAGGAAGCCAACGCCACGACCTCACCACAGTGAACTCTGGGGATCTACGCAAGAACCCCAAGAAGATTCGCACCACTATGCAAATCCAAAAGAAATTGACATCAGCTCGAGGGACCTCATGTGATGAGGAGGACCTTAGCCGGAATTCCAGGACCCTCTAAATTTCGTTTTCACTTATATACTATGATAAAATGACGACCATACTAACAACTGTTGTCATTTGAAGGACTTAGAGGCCCAGCCCATCAATGGCGTACGAAAGTCAGAAGGACCTCAAAGTCCAGTTCCGCGCTGGCAGAAGGCTTAAAAAATCCAGCTCCGCGCTGGTAAAAAGACCCGGAGCTCTAAATTTGAGACCTTCTAGCTCCTCGCTAGCACGCGAAGCTCCGCGGAACTTAGAAGGAATCTCCATGCTGACATCTGAATATCCGCGGGAGATACAAGCCAAGCTCCTTGCCAGCACATGAAGGTCCGTGGACCTAGAAGTCAGCTCCGTGCTGACGCTTGAAGATCAATAGGAGATAACAGCCCAGTTCCCTGAGGGCTCATGAAAATCCGCGGAAGGCATCCCGCGTTTATAAGACTCTTCGTCGGGACACCAGGGCCCTCTAACTCACATTCCCATTTATATTATCAATACCTTAATAAGTGCATACATCATGCTAACAACTGCTATTATTTGAAGGGTGAAATCGAAGGACCCATCATAGCAGGGCATCTGAGGAAGTCCTTTGGCCGTGACCTCAACCAAGTTCAGGAGGTGGCCAAGAAGGAGCCTGGGGGATCTGTTGCGATTAGAGGCAGACAACCCCACCTCCTCTGGGCCAGCTCCATTTAAGGCTCAGCCTCAAGCCGAGCTCTGCACTGGCAAGGATCCGCAGGACCTCCAATCCCAGTTCCACGTTGGTAAGGTCCGTAGAAAATCAAGCCGAGCTCCGTGCTGGCACAAAGACCCGAAGCTCCTCATCCGGGATCTCCCAGCTTCGCTCTGGCAAGAAGCCCCGAAGCTCCGCATTCAGAACCTCCCAGCTTCGCGCTGGCAGGAAGATCCGGAGCTCCGACTGCGGGACCTATAAAATTCCAGCTCCATGCTGGCAGAAGACCTAAAGGTCCAGCTCCGTGCTGGAATAAAGGCAAAAAAGCCCGGCTCCGCGCTGGCACATGAAGCTCCACGGGAGGTCAAAGCTCAGCTCAGTAGTGGCGTACGAGGACCTCCATGCACGCATTAGCATGGAGCTGTCGAGATCCCTCCTTAGGGTCCTACGGAACTTCCACCGTGACGCAACAACATGGTGGAAATCCTGACATTAGCCAGGAGACATCCCACGATAAGAAGGCTCTTAGCCGAAACTCCGAGGCCCTCTAAACCTCATTTTCATTTATCATTACCATACTAAATATATGCATCCTACTAACAACTACGATCATTTGAAGGATGAATCGAAGGGCCCACCCTAATGGGATGTCCGAGGACGTTCATTGGCCATAGCCTCGACTAAGGTCTGAAGGCAGTTGAGAGGGAGATCGGGGGATCTATGCCAACTGAATGCAGATAACCCCCGCCTCCTCTAGACATGTGCCACTCCATTTAAGGCTCACATCCCTATCATAGTAGGAGCTCCAGGCCAGGAGAATTCCAACTTCCAATAGAGCCCGAGATGGTACACTTATTCAGTCGAAGGTCCGGACCTCCGGAGATCTGGAGCCAGGGACCTCCGCATTACCGAGGAGAAAGGAGCTCCATTACTTCATATTTCCCAGGCCTCCAACAAAGAGCCCGAAAAGCGAGCTGGCGCTATAACCACGCACTAAGCGAGCTGGCGCTATATCCACGCATTTAAGCGAGCGGGCGCTATAACCACGCAATTTAAGCGAGCTGGCGCTATATTCACGCATTTAAGCGAGCGGGCGCTATATCCATGCATGTAAGCGAGCGGTCGCTATAACCACGCATTTAAGCGAGCTGGCGCTATACCCACGCATTTAAGCGAAGCTGGCGCTATAACCAGGGTAAACTATTGATGTCCCTAAGGAAATCTGCCTTGTCGGAATATATATATTATATAATAAACGGTGCACCGTATAATATAATCGATGCCAAAGGTCGAAGGACCTGCGTGTACAGGACGCCAAGGATGATATATCTGCGGTGTGATGATGCCAAAGGTCGACGGACTTGCGGTGTACAGGACGTCAAAGATAATCCATCTGCGATGTGAATGATGCCCATAAGGGTGTACAAGATGCCGCCGCTGACGGGCTGCGGTGTACAGGACATCAAAGGCTCTCAGTAAGCCTGCGACGTGAATGGTACCAAAGCGAAGCTGGCGCTATAACCAGGGTAAATCAATGAGGGGATCCCCATATTTTAGAGACCTAAGCGTCTACACAAATACTGAAATCGCTAAGGACATAGAGAGCCTAGCGCAAACGACACCTGAGGACAATGACGACGGTCATTGCAACCCAGGCGTGAATTCGTACTTGGCTTACGAATTACTAAGCGAGCTGGCGCTATAACCATGCATCTAAGCGAGCTGGCGCTATAATCATGCCACGATAATGATGTTCCCAGGAACATCCATCAGGTCCCGAAAGGATGCAAAAACATAAAATACAGGAGAAAGGGAACTCTGGGGAAACATGCGAACATGGGGAGTTAAGCTCCCCATACCATTATGTCCCGAAAGGAAAAAATAACATAGTATTTTTTACAGGCTATGACCATGATAAAAAAGGAGAGGTCTATACAAGTAGGAGGTCCTAGGAGCTAGGAGGAACGTGCAGTAGGACTTGGGGATCTCTCTCAAAATGCAAGGCTTGAAGAGGAGCTCCGCCATCAGGTCCCTGCAAGGTCCCTTCCAGATCCCAAAGACAGCAGATACAACATATGAAGCGTACATAGCACAGAGAAAAATCCCCCGATAGAGACAGGTGTACCTAGGGGAGTTAAGCCCCCGTAAAACGTTGCTGGTCCTATGATGTCCGAAAACAAGGAAGATAGAGGTTAAAGAGAAGGAATCCAGAAGTTATGAGTCTCGGGAGCTCAAGGATCTCCTTCGAAGAAATCACGGAAGTACAAAGCTTTGACATCAGCTCCCTCAATGCCGCGCACGTCCCGTGTCCCACACCAACTTTGTGTCGTCACTACTTCGGATCCCGACCTACATGACCTCCGGGTGGCATAAAGTCAACTTCTTCCGTGGAAGTAGGTAATAACCTAACATTTAGAGTGTCCAGGTCTGTGTCAAGTCCTTTTCAGGTCCGCTCCAGGTCCCTTTCAAGTCCGTGCCAGGTCCATGCCATGCACGTCCCAATGTGTCAAGCTGCCTCGACACAGGTCCACAAAAGACGGGACTTGTCCGCTGAGGTCCCTAAAGGTCCCGAAAGAGGCTCAGCACTTCGCCTCCTGGGAAAGAATGACGAAATTTCTTTTTTGCTTTTCTTCTAACCATTTCGATGAAATTGTTTTCCTCTTAAACACCAAAGGCAGTGACGGTGAGGGGAACTTCGGATCCGCCGGGAACATCCTCCGTCCCTTCGGAAGGAGGAATCTCCTCGCGAACGTCCCTAGCCACTAGGACCTGACGGAGCAAGGGAGCTACAAGGGGTACGCTCAGGAACTTGGGAACTGGTTTCCTTCCTCCACATCAGCCAACGGAACGTGTCTCTACAAGAGGTAATTGTGGTAGGTCCCTAATAGGGAGGTAAGGCCCATCTTACTATTTTACTCTAATTTACTTTTTGTCCCAAAAAACAAATTAGAGTAGGGGAGTGGTTGATACGGACTAAAACTAGATGGGCCCGGAAATTTAGAAAAGGCATGTTAGGCCCATGGGAGAATATTTAATATTTAGTAAATAATGACAAATAATAGAGATAGGAACCTTCAGGAACCTCCGACAGGTTTGAGGGACCTCCAACGGACTTTAGGGAGATAGCGACTGGAAATAAGGGTTTTAGGGACCTTCGGCCGGCTTTAGGGACCTAACACCATATATGGAAGTGTTTTGGGACCTAATATGCTAAGCAGGTCCTGTTGTCCCGAGGAAGCGTCATAAGGAAGCAACTGAAGTCTGAAAGGACGTCTGACAACACTGAAAAGCTGTTCTGACAGAACCTGTCCTATCCACCTGCTGTACCTGACAGCGCAGAGCCAAGTCCCATCTCCAGCAGCCTGACGTCCCTAACAGCACAGAAGCTGTAACTACTGCAGGAATGACCTCTAACAGACGGCCTGCCACTCTGTAGCAGCACAGTGTCCCAGGAGGTCATATCAGCAGGAATCTGGGCAATATCCGGGAATCTGGGGACGTACCTTCAGGCAATATCCAATAAGCCTCCTATATAAAGTGGACTTCATCATTCTCGCAAGGATCATTATCAGAATACGAAAATACTCTCTAGTTCTCTCTTTTTACAGTGTGTTAAACATCTCTTTCGATACTTAGCATATTTAGAGCGAAAGTAAGGATTATTTGAGCGTGTAACCTTCAAAGTATAGTGAAAGGAAGTTTCTGAGCGCCCGTGGACGTAGGATCTGCAAAGATCCGAACCACGTACATCTTGTGTCCTTTCTCTTACGTCCCTTTATGTCCCAACACGTCCCCACACGTCCCAATACGTCCCGAACATGTCCAAATACGTCCCTATACGTCCCGACAAGTCCCAACGCGTCCCTGATATGTTCCTTTCAGTTTTCTTACAAATAAGCACCTTATGCACGCCCTAAAACTTTGTAATTATCGATTCTCCGGCTATATAAATCTTCTAAGCCCCACATATAAATTCTTTTGATTGGGATTGCCCCATATCAACAATTGTGTTGAGGTTTTTGTTGAAACAGTTGAAAATTCAAACTTTGATTTGAACGAAGAGCCTCATCGGAATTTTGAAGTTGGTTCTTCGAGTTACACCTGTCCGGATTTTCCCGACATTGCCTCAGTTACGGCAGGGTTCAGTAATGTTTCTCTGGAGATGCCGGCGTTTGGTGTTCCAGAAACGGAGCCAGATTATGTGCCAGAACCAGAGGAAGATGTTGATGTTAGTGATTCGGAAGCGGACGATCAGGATCCACTGTCCGAGTTACCCGATCCGAACGTGGATGACGAGAACGACGACGACGATGCGCCAGATGATACCACTCAAGCGAACGCTGCTCTTCCAACGATGTTTCAGTCCGTCCCATTTTTCCAAACGTACCAAATGCCACCTCCTGCTGGTGACGACTACGGTGGTTATGGGGAGTTTTACGACAGAGATAACCCTATGTTTTGTCGAGGTATGATTTTTCAAACTAAAAAATATTTACAACGTGCCGTCGATGATTTTTCGATCAAGGTTGCTAGATGCGAGTATCACGTGAACGAGAGCAGCAACGCACGTTGGAGTGTCCAATCTAATCATACGGCCGATTGCCCATGGAGACTGAGGGCATCCTTCAAGCCAAAAAAGGTTACTGGTCTATTACAAAATTTGAAGGACCGCACACTTGCTAACGACTTCATCGATAGCGATGACCCCCTAATCCTATCAGCAGGCGGTCTAAAACCTAACAACCGCTCACACTCGTCCATCCACTGTGTGACCGTTCTCGAAACGATCACACTGGAGACACAACTACCATCTACAGGCAAACCCCACAAAATACCTACATCCTGTAAAGTGACGGTCGCCTCCCCAACAAAAAAAATGAAACGTATGGGTCTCTTTCCTCCAACGCTTTACCAAAGCTGTAATCAAATGAGGGTCAACCCTCTGAGACATACAGTTGTAGACGCTGTATAGACCCATATCGTTCAACTTCCCTAATAAGCGACCGTGTAAGATATTCGGTGCTTCTCTAGTACCCCACACTACATTCTCTAATGACCTAATCTTAATAGTTTTATCAATCGCTGTCGGATCTAACAACAAATCCCTACTACGGTGATTTGACTGCATCGTCAACACCGAACTATCAATAGGCCCGTAAGTAGAATCGGAATCCATTCTACATTTTAAAAAAAAACAAACAAACAAATCGCAAATCAATAAAAAAACATTTGATAATAACGAAATTAACGCAAAAATGATAGTTCGAGCCGTAACGGGGTACCCGAACTAATCGCAAGTATGACGTCGTCTAGGTGGCGGGGCGGGGCAGCGGGCAGTAGCGTCGGCGTCGCGGGCGGGAGGGCAGCCGGGCAGCGATCGCGGGGCGAGAGGGCAGTCGGGCAGCGGTCGCGGGGCGGGAGGCGTCGTGGCGGGGCAGCGGGGGGCAGCGGTCGCGGCTGGGGAGCGGGGCAGGGTGGCGCGTCGGGCGGGGCTGCAGGTCGCGGCGGGGCTGGTGGCAGCGCGCGGCTTGGCTGGGGCGCGCCGGGCGGGGCTGCAGTTCTGCTTCTCGTCGTCTTCGTCGGCTTCGTCGTCGTCGGCTTCGTCGTCGTCGCTTCGTCGTCGTCGATATTTCGTCGTTTGGTTCGTCTTCTTCCTCGCGTAGGGTTTCATAAAAACCAGATCTAATTCGTAATCCCAGATTACGAATTAGAGTAACTCGTATTCTGGGAGTACGAGTTAAGCCAGCTAAGCGCACGCGCCAGCTCGGACAGTAACTCGTAATCCCAGGGTACGAGTTACTCTAATTCGTACTCTGGGATTACGAAAAGCCCTATTTTATTAATACTTTACCTTTTCAGTTTATTTTATTAATGATAGTTTTTTTTTTACTTATTTAATTAAAAAAGCCGTAGGGATGATGCCTAGCGTGATTCTTCTTTCTTACGCATAATATAAACTAAGATCGAAGCATTTAAGATGATAAATAACATTGATATGTAGGGATTAAAAGGACGGATTCAGAAAATATAACCTTAAAGATATCCAAATTTGTTATGGGTTTTTCTCTAACAAACTTCCCATAAAATTACATTCAATCGTGGAAAAATGAAACGTAACAAATTATATTGTCGCATATAGACTTGTCGGTGATGTCTTAGGTTCGGTAGAATACAAGAATCGATCATTATCTATTATTACATAAATTAAAAAAGAAAAGCATTGGCTTGGCCAACACGCACGTTGTAAGATGTAAAAAAGACTTGGTTGACCAATCAACCCCTTGCTTCCCAAGCTTGCTAACCTAAGCTTATTCCATGAGCATTTCGGACCTTTAGTTTTGCTTTAATTTCTTTATTAATTAATTATTCAAATCCCTATATTTCTATAAATAAAAGGGTCCTCAAGCAAATCACATCTACTCCAATCCCTAAAAATCTGATCTTTACAGAGAAAATGAAGAGAAAAGGTCGCCAGCACGGAATGGTCCGTACGTTCCCCATCTTGTCCGGGCCAGGATTCAACCCACGGCCGCAGCGCCGCCCCATCAACGAGCTTGCCTCGCCGCCCACGGCGGGCCTTTTCTCGAAGGTTCCGACCAAGCCCACGAACCACTCCAAGTTCACGGGAAAGTGCGACCGACCCATGTGCCGTGGGTGCCATATAAGCCCGGCGTGCAAGTCAAAGCCTAAAGTCAAGGGGGCCCACAAGACCAAGTCGGCGGCGGACCTCGTCTCCGACGCCAGGCTCGTTTCTTGGAGGGTGGTCGATAATTGCGGCGGCGGTTCTTCGAAGGTTAGAGGGTTTTCGGCCACCGGCGTTTTGGACTATTTGGATAATCTCGATAGGTCGTTCTACGACGATGATGATGGTGAGGTTGAAGATCAACTCTATGCCGATGATGATGATGTTGATGGAGTTGTGTACAGTAACTCGATTGAGATTGAAGAGGCGATCGATGATGGGACTAATGATGATGATGATGATGATGACGATGATGATCATATGAGCTTCTGTGAGGTGGGATATGTTTGGGAGGAGCCATTGGATGAGGATGAATGGTGCTTGGTGATGGAATGAAGATGATGGTGATGATCTGAGTCATCAATTTGTCCTTGACTTCGCTTTTGCTTTTGTATATCCCATTATTTTCTTTTTTTCTAACATTTGTTTGATGTAATAATAAATGGATTGATTGTGTCAGGGCAAGGCATCGATTACGTTACGTTTATTCAAGATGTATTAATCACTCTATTCTATTAACTTAAATGTATGGTTGATCGATTGCTAATTAAGAAATGATCAATTTGGATGATTGACTTCTCTATTGGTTGTTCCATTTCGTCGTCCTTATTTATTACAATATCAAAATGGAATCTCTATCATTGAAAAAAAGGTTTGATCTTCACAAAGACGGGCGAAAAATGTGTGATCAAGACAGAAGAAGCTTGTAATGAATGCGTGATATTATTAAATATAATTCACTTGAAGATTGTCTCCTTAGCTCCTTCGGCTATAGTCTTTGCTAAGTTCTACTGCACAAACGAGAATCAAAATATACATTATGTAAAAAAGAAACTGAAATCTCAAGTTTTTCACGAAGCATGAGTAATTGATTTCAAAAGGTGACTTTCATTACATGCAATGCAAAGCTTAATAGAGCACAAAAGAATACATGAGCTTTAGTAAATTATTACCCAGGTGGCAATGGCACAAGGTCATATATTATCATCAGCCATTGCTAACAGTGTCATCTTCGCCATTGTTCAGACTCGCAGATTCATTCCATCTTTATAGATCAAAGTACTCCATGCATAAGTTCCTCATTTCTCCGAGTCCTTTTCATTGCCATTTTCCATTGCATGCCAAACCTTAACATATATAATGTCAGGTCTAAGACAGCTCAGGCAGTTACCTTAACCAAAGGCCTCCCAAGGAAGCATGAAACTCCAAAGAGATTTGCCTTAGTTACTAGCCACCATCTTCATCACCGTTTCCGTGATCTTCTTGATTCTCGATTGGCAACGGATATGCATAGCAATCCATACAGCAAAAGTGAAAATTGAACGTCTCTTCGTAAGGTTGATCAGCCAAGCAACACCCACAGCATATGCAACGAGCGATGCATCGGAAGCAACCTCTGCACTCATCGTTCGATCGAGCCTTCTCCTTACAGCTGGGCAGAGGACAGTCGAAGACTTGCTTTGGCTTCTCACACTTTGGGCACGTTTCGACATCTAAAGAACGTTCGTCGTCTAGAGAGAGGTACAGCTGATCGTAGAAGTGATATCTTGGCACATAGTTTTCGACTTTTGTGCCATCGTTTACTTCCAATAAACGGTGGAACTCTTTCACGTGTTGGTTTGTTAGGTCACTGAGTTCGCCCACCCTAAGGTATTTGATTCCAGGCAAGTTTTCAGCGTTGAAGCCCTTCAAATCTTGCAATAGGTCTTCGACGTTCACTTTGCGACAGCCCACTAAGTCTAACTGGAGAAAATCGAAAGAACATGGTCAAATAGAAGGAAATCCCCTTATTACAACAGGCTTCTTCAGCGTATAAGGACACCACTTGTCTAGTACAATGTTCTTGCAAGAGAACACAAAAAACCTTGCATAAAAGCGAAAAACCACAAAGATATAGTCAAAAGTACATTACCTTGGTTAATTTGGGATTACATTTCAGAACATGCCTCAGACCGTTATTAGTGACCTTAAAGCAGTTAGAAAGGTCCAAACTACGAAGTGAGCCCTGAGCCCTATCGGTGAGCCACGTAAGCCTCTCATCGTTCATATTGATACACAACAAAGAGTCTATCTTAAAATGCTGCCAGAGAGCAGCATTGGCTCTAACTTCATCACGCAAAGGTCTACAAACTCCTTCAGCACGAAGAAGGTCAGCTATGCTAAGGTAATAAAGGACCAAATCCAACGAATAGTGTGGAGAAACTGAACCCTCTTGACCTTCATCTTTCGCAGGCTCGTTAAGGCATAGATCGAGAGATGATTTAAGCTCTTCATTTGGTCTGTTTGTAGAGTCGATAAAATGCAGCTTGATAAGAGTCTCAGAATTACCAATGTTTTTGCATTCAGAAACTTTGCATCCATCCTCGAAGTCATCGGCCTGTAGAATAATTTCTGCTAACCAATCAGTGATATCTGAGATAGTGTTGTCTTCGGTAAAATATGCTTCGAGATAATCAGCAGTTTTGAAATCTAGGCGAGGCACACGTAAAGTTATATCATGTACAAAATCATCACAATTCTGTGAGAGCAAGTCTCCAATCTCCTTAACATCTCTCCGTTCCTCGTAAGAAATTCCGCAAGCATCAAGCATAGTGCCAAAGTTCATCATAAGATCCCCCTTATTTGACCTCATCGCTTCTACACCACCAAATGAATGATTCATCTGTAATGTATCCACGGAAAACCGAAATGGCGTTTAATCATAAAATCAAGAAAGAATAAGCTCCAGTTCCCTAATCTTCAAACCAAGAAAGTAAAAGAGCTAGACAATCCCAAGACCATCATAGCCCATCTCCTTTAAATCTAAACTAGAAGGTCGCGACTCATTATCCACACAGACAATAAACTCAGACCTAAAATAGAATGAATATCAATATTTCGCTCTAGAAAGAAAAAGAAAAAGGGGGAAAATAACAATTGAAGACGGCACTATAATGAACGGCAATGAAAATGAACATCATCATCAAAATGTTGATGGTTATCCAACGGCTATGTGATAAAGGGATCCACAAAAACAAATGCAAAATATCAAATTTTCAACATCAAACGAAAGGCTTCGATTGACTGACAGAAAAAGAGAAAGGATTAGGGCAATGGGCAACACCTACGCCAGATTAAAAAGTGCACAAACAGAAACACGAGAAGCAAATCACGTACATGTTAGCTTCTTCTCTGTTCTTTCTTTCTTCCCTTGCGAGGAGGCGTCAATGTGGTGAGTGGGTTCCTTTTATACCGGAGACAGAAATTTCCAAAAAAGAAAAAAAAGAAATCCTAATTAAGGAAGAAGCAGATTGGGAGATTAAAACGAGAGAAAATCGGCGGAGTAATATGCCACTGTTTGTGTTTGATAAAACGCCGCGTGGTATATCAACGCGCGAGAGATGGATTTCTGTTGGCTTTCCATGGGCTCCTTTGATATCCGTGTTTAGGAATTATATGTGTCTTATTTCTTATTTCTTTTTGTTTTATCTTTGTTATTCGACGAAAATTTCCCTGCATTTTAACCTCTATTCGTTCATGATAGTTACTAAAAGGTTTTCTCAACGTGTTCTTAAAAAACATTTTCCCTTAGTAATAGTTTAGTCCTATTTTTCAGCAGAAACTACTATGTTTGGACATGTTCGAGGTCCATTAAAGTGATAGGAATAGCCTAAAAATTTAGTTCACTTACAAAAAAATAGACTTGATCAAAGTCTATTTTCGTAAAAATTCCAACAATTTTCATCTCGCATCAAATAATACTATTGGTTGCGATAACAAATACACTTGTTCCTCGAGAATATATCTTTGCCCTTAGGACTAAATCTTTGCACAAATAGGGGACAAAGGGAGCCACGACAAGGTATTTATTTTCTTCCAAGAGTTTTAGAAAAGGAATAACACAAACCTTGCAAGGAATACAGTCACAACATCCTTCTTATTATCATATTAAAAACAAAACACTAATACTTAAATCACACCATCATCATTCTCAAAGTCCTCGAAAGAGAAACTAAACTCACAAAGTTGGAGGAATCCATATATATCCATGTGTTTGGACATAGCCAGCTTTCTGCAAAAGCTCATCAGCTTCTTCGGGCCCACGACTTCCCGGCTTGTAAGGAATTGGCTTCACTTCTCCTTCGTCGATTTGATGAAGTAAAGGCGTGAATATCTCCCATGCAGCCTAAAAAAAGTGTTTTTTTTTTGTTTGGGACACATATTAGATGCTGTCGAAAATGTTAGAACATTGGACTTAGACGACGTTTGTCTTTTTACCTTCAGCTCGTCCCTGCGAACGAAATGCTGCTGGTCGCCTCTAATTCTGTAAGATAAGAGAAGAAAAAAAAAGAACATAAAAAATCTCTCTTTGCTAGCGTAACGTAATGTAAAGAAAGATTCGAGGGTTTTCTTTTCTGCCATTCTTCTTACGTGTCGAGGATGAGACGCTCGTAAGCCTCGGGAATTACGATTCCTTGGTAGCGCTGTCTGTAGGACAAGTCGAGCTCGCTCTGGGCCGTCTGCATTTCCAAGCCGGGCTGCTTCACCTGTAATATTATTACAAAAAACCGTGTAATAGATAGGCCAAAAAATAGTCCGATTTGTTATTTTGTCGTGGAAATCTTCGATCGATTTCTGCTTCCTAACGTGTGATAGATAGGCCAAAAAGCAGACCGAACACTGACCATGTTGAACGATCAATTGGCCTAAAAGCTTAAGTTTCAATGGAGTGTATCATACTTTAAATTATATCTTCTTATATTTCCAACACGTTCCCTCACGTTTAGGCTGATTCCTTTCTTATGCAACGTGCAACTTAAAATTGGCGACACGGATATCTCTATGTCGACACCAGCAAAATCGACCTTAAATTTCGATTGGTGACCTCAATTGCAAAAAAAAAAAAAAAAAGCGCAATTTATACGGAAGTGCACACTAACCGTTAGTTTCATGTAGATGGCTTCAGAAGGCTGAAGGCGAATCACAAACTCGTTCCTACCTTGCTTTTGAGCTATACACCCCAATGGTAAGTAAGAACTTAAGTACGCCGAAGGTTTAATTCGATACGGTTAAGACCAAGAAAGAAGACATACACTTGAAAATGTCGCCGGGGACATCCTTAAACTGCACGCGAATCTCAGCTTTCCTCGAATTCAAGGCTTTCCCCGCCTTTAGTATGAAAGGCACTCCTTCCCATCTTTCGTTGTGTATGCGTAGAATCGCAGTTGCAAAAGTAGGAGTGTTCGAGCCGTCGGGCACTGTCGGGTCGTCTAGGTAGCCTTCGTATTGCCCGAGGACAACCTCTTCGTCCGAGATAGGGAGGACCGACTGAAGAACCTGGGAATTTTTTCCAATTTTGATTCGTGTAAGAACTTGGAATGTAACCCTACACTACATAAATATATATACCTTGACTTTCTCGTCTCGAATATGCTCGGGTTTCAGAGAAACGGGCTTCTCCATAGCAACGAGGCAAAGAACCTGTTTTTTTTTCATAGCGAATGAAGCAAACTTGGTGATTCTAAGACAGGCAAATCAAGCTGATGCTGTAATAAGGCTACCTGCAATAGGTGATTCTGTATAATATCGCGGATAATTCTGCAAAGCCAAGAGAATCGTGTGAGGAAATGATAAGCCGATGATATAAAGTAACATACATATATATATGTATTATACGTACCCATATTGGTCGAAGTATCCGCCACGACCTTCCGTGCCAAAATCTTCTCTAAACACAATCTGCGGGGAAAGTTCGATCATCATAAGTCGGAGGGGGAAGAAAATTATAATAATATCTTCGCATATTTCCATTGATTTAGTCGGAGATTTACCGACCTGAACATTGGCGATGTTATCTCGATTCCACAGAGGTAAGAAGAGGCGATTAGCAAAGCGAAGGACCAACTGCAGATTAATCAAGGGAAAGGATGATAAACAAATAAGTATCTGGAAGGCAAAGACTGTTTTTTTTTTCTTCTTACCAGATTCTGCACCAATTCCTTTCCCAGGTAGTGATCAATGCGATAAATCTGTGGCTCGTCGAACAATTCGCCGATCTGGGAGCTCAGTTCTTCGGCCGAAGCCAAATCCTTTCCAAACGGCTTCTCAACCACAATACGAGTCCAACCGCCGAGATCAGCTGATAGAAAGTTTCGATGGAAAAAAGAAAGGTCGCAATTAACGGTGTTCATGGGAATGAAGAGTAGCATTAAGACAGCATTTTCATCAGCCAAGAACACGTAAAAGATGCCTACATCGATTCATGGCATGATTCTTGATCATTTTGCAGACTTGTGGGTAGACTGATGGTGGAAGTGCGAGGTAGAAAAGTCTTCTTGAGGATCCTTCAGTGCTGTTTTTCAATATCTCATGCTCTGAGATTGCCCTGTCTAGTTCTTGAAACCCTTCGGGCGAATCGTAAGAGCCACTGACGTATTTGATCTGCAAAAAAATTGGAGAAAAAATTCGTCTATGGCGAGAGTATCAATACTTTAGGTTGGATGTAAGAGGATGGACCATAACTCACCAACTGCAGGAAGTTCGAAACATAATCAGATATTCCCTCTTCCTGGGGAAGATACCTGCAGTAATCGATCATTGGTCAGCTAACCGAGGTTAAAAAAGCAATGAATACGATTCAAAAGGGCCACGCATTTTCAGTAAGAATCGTTTGTATTATAATGAGGTAGAAAGGCGTACCCTCGAATGCGATCTCTCAGTTCATGATCAGAGATCTTAGTCCTCGCATATCCAAAGATATGAACTTCTTCAGGATTCAAAAACCTCTGAATGTCATCAATATGTTTCACAAGGTAAGGATTCATAACATATTATTTCTGATCGAAGAAGCAGAGAATTTAATCGACCTGTCGATAAAGGTTAAAAAGTGCGGGAAAGGTTTTCTTCTTCGCAAGATCGCCAGAAGCGCCAAGGACGATGATAGACAAACAACCAGTTTCTGGCACAAATAGGCTATCGTTCCTCGAAAAAGACTCAAACTTGTCGAAAGGTCTTCGCTCGCAGTGCCACTCGCCAGAAGCAGCCACCATTTTTCACTGGTTAAAAAGCCTTTTTTTTCTAAGAATCCCAAATAGACTGATTAAAGCCCGCGTATCTGAAACAGACAGCAAAATCGTTCAAGTCTAAGCTCTCAAAGGTCAATCAAGAACATGTCAGAGATAAGAGATGTAAACAGAGAGTTGCGATCTCAATCACTAGTAAACTACATGTAAAAACTTTGCCCAATCTCCTACAACCCTTTTGAGTCCGACGATTCTTCGATCCAAAAAAAAAAAACAGTAATCGCGCCCTGGAAGAACTCTACTACAGCGATCGCAGGAACAAGAAGTAGTGAAACATTAAAAAATAAAAGAAACGAAAAGGTTCATGCAGTTTTCCTCACCAAGAAACAGCCCAGCTCGGCGCAGAGAAGAGTAAAATTAGGTGGCAAGAGAAAACAAGAGGGTCGATATATGAGCAGTCCAAGTTTTGGTTTGAGGCAACAAATGTAGGACGTAGAAAAAAACAGTGAACCGTACATTTATAATTTATACGATCCCTTGATAGAGTCGCTGAAATTGACTTGAGAGAGAGAGAGAGAGAGAGAGAGACGGAGGTTTGGAGTTTGGTGGGGGAACTTTTTGTAGATACTATTCTATTACATTACAACAATACAGCGAGGTTGGTCAGATCTAAGTGGCTGGTGGGTTGATCTCCTTGACCTTAAGACTTTCCAACATTTCTTTAACTTTAACTTTTATTTGAGAATGTAACTGGTAGGGTTGGGATTCGGGTTTCGGGTACCCGACCCATCCCGATCGGAAGAAAAGTCGGGTTTATAGTCGGTACCGGATTTAAACCCGATACGCCGACTATAAAGTTCGGGTATCGGATTTAAACCCGATACCCAGACTATAAAGTTTGGGTCGGTAGCATCGAGTACGCGACATAGAAAAAAACCTCATGTAAAAACTAACTGAACTACTAAAATAAAAAATTCAAACATAAAACTAAGCCCATCTAATGAAAGAAAAGATATGTTCATTTTTTAAACATTTTTATTTTTATTTTAGAGTGTCGAATTTTTGTCGTTGATGTTGATGGAGTTGAATTTATTTTATTATTGATGGTGTTTAATTTATTTTATCGATGAAGAAAATGAACATAATTTAAGCTTATCTAAAGTTAAGAAAAGATATAAACAAAAAAAAAAATAAATAATAGTAAATATCCAAACCCGACCGCGTCACACACATTGAATTTATTTTATCGTTGATTTTGATTCTGTTGAGTTTATTTTTATAAATGGTGTTTAAATTATATTATTGTTGAAGGAATTAAACTAATTTAAGCTTATTCAAATTTTCTAAAAATTTAATAAAATAAAAATAAAAACCCCGACATTTTGGTGCTGTTGAGTTTATTTATAGTAAATGGTGTTTAAATTATGGGGCATTTTCATTTCAGACCCCCACATAACTATCATTTAGGATTCAAGCCCTCTTGACAAAAAATTTAGTTTTAAGGACCAATTTTCTGCAAGTACCACTTCATTGCTCTTTCATACCAGTATATTCAAATTTTGTAACACAAAACCATCATTCGGTACCAGTTTATGATCATCAGATACCAGTTTATTTTCTGCAGTACCACTTCATTGCTCTGACATACCAGTACGTTGAAATTTGTAACACAAAACGATCATTCTATACCAGTTCATATATCTTTCATACCACTTTTTTACACCACACAAAATGGATCCTTTAACCTAAAAAATTCTCAAACAGGGTCTGAATTCGAAATCAAATCCTTAATGGGGTCTGATTTCGAATTGACCCTTAAATTATATTATTGTTGAAGGAATTAAACTAATTTAAGCATATTTAATTTTTTGAAAATCTAATAAAAAAAACAAAACAAAACAAAACAAAATCCGACACGACCTGCGGGTACCCGAAGATCATCGGGTACCCGCATTTGATCGGGTCAGGATCGGGTTTCAAAATCACTACCCGATTACATCGGGTACCCGACCCGAAAAACCCAAACCCCAAAAAACCCGACCCGATCCCCCATCATGAATGTGGAACGTCCCAGCGAAGATTCATTCCCATCTAAAAGTCAATATGTGTAAACTTACATTATGAAATCTTCCCTTACGGTATTTCTTATACTTGGAAACTGTTCAAAGTTAATGTCATAAACCATGCTCATTCAAATTTCAAAGTACACGAGATTGAATGTTTGACTATGATTCTTTGAGTTGATGTGACATATACGAACAAGTGATTAAAGATGGTAGTTTTGTATGTGCGTATCCACTGATGGACCCAGCCCATGTGTCTCGATAACTCTCGCGACGCTGTTGTAATTCAATGTCATGAAATGATTCTTTCACTTATTCGATATTTCTGCATTCACCCAGCTGCAATGCTTCTTTTGTATTATATGTAATGCAACCCCATTAAGGTCCGAAAAAAGACAATTCGGTCATGAAATGCTTGAAACATCATCAGCAGAAAACCAAGAAAGAAGGAAAGAAAACCTGCAACTAATCAATGTCTTCTTCCTCTACAGCATCGTCCCTTTTCACGTATAATCCGAGTTGTTCCAACGCATTGTTTCCTATAAAATTGAAATCTCCAAAGTGAGGTCTTTCGAGTCTGGGTTGGCCTCGTCCACAGACGCAAGTAATTGATCTCCAGGGACAACTACACGCAGCATTTCCAAGTCTTCAAGAAACCGAGAATTTTCAAGCTCAACAGTCTTTTCCATCTATTTATGATGAGAAAGATAAACGTCACATGGTAATCTTCCAAAGCATAAAAAGGGAAGGAAAACACATAATAGATATTATGTGGACAACCTTAAGCAGTGCTACTCGTGCTGCTTCTCTCTCGACTTCTCTTTTTCTTTTCGCTTCAGCTTTTTCTTCTGCTTGCCTCCGTGCATCTTTTGCAACTCTAGCTTCTGCTTCCAACCTAGCCTTCTCTGTTACAAGTTGTTTACTAGGTTAAAATCCTCTTTTTCCCCAAGATTTATTAGGAGATGATTTCGATGGATTACCTTCTATTTTTGCAGCTCGAGCATATCTCTCTTTCACGACGAATTTTTTCTGGGTCAGCTTTGTCATCCTGAAAATTTTAGCATGTAAAGAATGGAATTACATGCTGACAGATGAATTCCACAGACATACGGAGGAGAACCTATGCGACTAACCTGAGTCAGCGTCTTCTCTAGAGCTTTAACGATTGTATCAGCGTACCGGTTCTTCGAAAGAGTGATCGCGTGCGTGTATGTTTAAATAAAAGATCGTGCGAATACGTCAAGTAATAATTAAAACGAATATATTATAACTAGAATCACGCGCGATAGGCAGTGTACCTATCGTTTGTAATATAGCTATAGTGAGTATCCGAGTATCGAACACGAGGAATAAAATGAATACTAGTATTAACCTATCGAATCGATATTTAACCTAAATAAAATAGTAGGATTTGTTTATACTACGAACTAACTTAACAAAGCAACTTAAAGGATCGGAAGACTAAGGAACACAAATAGAAGTAATAAGAGTGACTTAAGACAGCAAATCCGCGAGTGGGTAGGAAATTACTGCGATTTAGTCGATTTTCACGTAGACGGCCGTGAACTGACCTTCTCCAACTCTCTGCCGTAGTTCACGGCCTCTTGCTTGAGAGTCACGGCCATGACAAGGGACAGTGAACTTACCCATTGTCTCTGCCGAGATTCACGGCTTCGTACAATGGAGCTCACGGCCGTGACTGGTTCCAACATTGCATCGTTCCTTTTCTGCCGTGATTCACGGTTACTTACTCATCAGTCACGGCCGTGACAGAGCCTTGTTCTACTTGCTGCCCCTATTCACGGCCGTTTGCGAGGAGAGTCACGGCCGTGACATTACGCTGACATCTTCATTCTTTGCCATTTTTGCGTCGTTTTCGCCTCGTTTTCGTTCCTTTTCGCTCGATAAACATTCGAAGGTCCTACAATATTTAAATGGGTGTAAATAGAACCAATAAACGCATGGAATGACCAAAAATATCCTATTATAACCCAAATAAGCATATCTATAAACGTATTAAAAATACGTTTATCAAAGAGCAGCTCTATACAGTTTGTCAGGAGAGACTTGACTCTCAGAGTTTGCAGTCTCTCCTATTGTGTGCATTAATGAGAGCGGTAAGGATTGACAAATACATGAGAAATGTGAGATGTCTTCATCTCTTATTCTTACCATCTTGACCATCAGAATGAGTGAATCTTAAATCTTGTTTTTTATGGTCCAACCCATTAACAGATGCTGCACAAATGCAAGGAAATAATATCAACAACCAGCTACTATGAATGAGAATAGAAGGGCTAACTCCAAATTTGATATCCAGGTTCATATTTTAACAAATGTCTAGGTTTACCCGCTTCAGTGGGCTCTTCAGCCTTTATACATGCACCATTTTCAATTACAGGAGGAGGATAACTAGTAACAGGAGACTCATCGCCGCCAATATCCACATCCTCGTCAATATCACCATGTCCTAATATAATTGTTATGAGAAAGCCACAATCAGATTTGCATCACATGATCATTGAACAATGGCATCAAGTCATACGGTATAATTTTAAAAAAATACCGTTGTCTACTTGCAAAGAAGAGTTGTTGAGCACGAATACATTTGGCAGCTGAAATAGAGTATGAATGCAAAATAATCAGGCTTGAAACATATGATACAGAATGCACCAAATAATAAACTACTAAACAAATCAAAGGCATTACCTCAATTTCACACGCTTCCGCTTTGAAACTCTTTTGCTTAAGCTGAAAATGGTCGTTCAGAAGTCTTCTTAATGTGAATAGAACATCATCACTAAGATCACCCATATCAAGTTCGATCTCATCTTGAGGGCCAACATCTCTATTCGAACAACGTGCCCTTAAGAAATCTTCAATGGGGGCAGGAAGGTCATTCACGAGCTCTTCCAACTCACTTCCTATCTTCTGCTTTTCTTCATCAGTCATCTTCTGTTTGACTGCTACTGGCCTCACCTCATGCAAAGTTGGGCTGAGCTTCTTCTTTTTTGAGTGGGTCATTGACTGTTCTCTGCCCACATGCTCGATGTTACCAAAATTTGCATCCAGTAACACACTAGCTTCTGCTGGAATTCTCTTTTCTATCATTCTCCATCTTGTTTCAAAGAATTTACTCATTGTCCCAGCCATGATATGTACATCACTACCAGCTGGATTATACATCTTTGCATTTGTGAACGTAAGTCTAACATCTGCTAGAAACTCCATGGAAGAGTGATACTTTCCAATTTCAAGATTACTCTTTATGGTCCCCAGATCCATCGGGCATTTATTAATATCAAAATAATCAGGAATGTTTAGCGCAACAACATCGACTGGTTGGTTGAACACCCAAGCATGCTTGTGTACCATCAACTTCTTCAAAAGAGTTCCACACCGCTCAAGTAATCCACCATAACAATTCAAACCAGCGTGTTCGACAGGCTCAAACTTTCCAGTGAAACCTCGATTAAAACCACGCTCTTTCCCCAGTGGCAAAGAACCCAGAGCAGACGAAAACCCTCTTGTTTCCTGATTCCAACTCTTAACTTTGTTTCCAAGAAGCCTAATCTGGTCATGCTCTGCTATAAATAGAAGGCATAAGTTCTTCCTTTCATTCGAAGATAATTTGGATAATGGGATAGTCTCTATTGGTACATCAAAAGAATCTTTTGACTTATAGTTTAAGTCCATCCATTTCCCAGTAACCGCTGAAGATTCCTCAGTAGAATCAACAATATCTGAACTATCCAGTCCTTTCAATTCATATTAATGTGCAATAGTACCCGAATAACCATAAGGAAACCTATCTTTCTTAGCCATCATTACAGCTGAAGCCTACTTCAACTCGAAAAACTCTTTCCCACTCGCGTAAAATTTGGTCTCTGCATGAGCAGTGGCAGAAATCCACATTTATAATTAAACCAGTCCCTCAATTTCACAAGAGAAACACCAGCTTCATGAAGTTAATCCTATCATACCTCAATTCTCACTATACAACTGACAATTACAATTTCAACCGGTAAACCAAATCCAAAGTGGAGGAAAATGTGTTTTATGACGAATGATGGCAAATTCAAATAATACATGTGAGAAAGTGCAGCTCACAAAAGAAAAAAAGGTCAAACATGTGTCCAGTTCAATGTCAGTTTCACAAAATATAGTTCAGAAGTAACACCAAGGCTTACATTGAATTACCTTAATACCAAACTCAAACCTCAAAGAACCACAGTAGGGAAACCTCAGCAGCAACAACCCGTCTTGAAAGCCAATAGCAACTGCAATTAGCCCAAATATCCTTTGTAATCACCGGCTTCACTGTGGCCGATGAAACCCTCAAAGCAAACCCTAGACGCGGCAACTCGAATCACACGCTCGAACCCCATAATAAATAAACTAAGAACGGTAAAATCCGAAGTCCCAGATTACTGAAGGAGGAATGAACCAACCCGCTAGATTACAAAAATAGAAGCGCCGGTGGATAAAGATGGGGGAAAAGCCTCCAACTTCCGATGCGCTTTACCGACGAGATAGGCGACCCTCGATTTGGGGTTTTTTCCAAGAATTTCCTACGATTTCCACTTTTATAGTGAGAGAATCAAACCCCATGAGGCGTACGTACAAGGGTGAGGCTCTAAGAGTGGTATATATAGATCTCAGTGGTAGCACCTATCCCTAGATTCCAAGTCATGTGCTGATTAATCTGGACCTTTGATTATCAGTCAGTGGCGATCCAACGGTTGATATTATTGTGGCGCCCATCTGCCGCGAGATCTCCATCTTAGTTGTGAGAACCATCTAGACAATAAACGCGTCGAAAAAGTTATTGGTCCTAAGGCCCATTTTAGGTTATTTGGGCTCGGAGCCCAATAACATTTTGGAATCCAAATCCTTTCTTCAATAGGGTTATTGTTAACCATGGTGTATGGTCTTGATCTTGATTCCATACATGTTCTGAATTCAAACAGATATGGGTTTGTTCGGCTATGACTCGTTAATTTACCCCATCCACGTTTTTTTTTACGAATTTTAAAATTATTACTTGTATTCATAAATAATTATTTCATCAAAAAGAATAATAAACTATAGAATACAAGTAGAATATTAACTCATGAAATCTCCATCTCACAACCCCTGTCCCATATCTGTCCCACTTTGTAAAGTTTATATGAAAAATGATTATTATGATTATAAAAAAAAATATAAGATATATGTGTATCAATTTGATCATCATAAAACAAACAATAAATTATATGTGTTCATTTGTGTATGGATCGCATGAAATAAAGACGAATTATGATTTGGTGGAAAATAGAACTAAAAATAAAAACTAAAAAAGATAACTTGTACACCACATATTAAAATTCAACGATTATTTGGGACATAGAGGGGAAAATGGATTATGGAGCAGATGATTTTTAGCGGAATACTAACTAGACTATGTACATCTGGAAAAAAAAAAAAAAGGATTCATCAACGTTTAAATTTGAAAGTGGATTAAAGTAACTTTTATTACTATTCTTATTGTTATTATTATTATCCATGCTAATGACGTGCTTGTTTGGTAGCTTAGGTTATATTTATGAGGGTTTAAAATGGTAAGATTTGTATAAACCAATTTATGGGTTTAATATTAAATGTGTGTTTGGTTAGTAGGTTTATAATAACCCATATGAGGAGGTGTGCTTATCTAAACTCGTGTGCATGAGTTTACACCTATAATAGATAAACGTGCTTTATAAAAATCCTTAAACCAAATACACTAACATGATCTAAACTATAATTAAAAATCGTAACCGGCAAGCACTAGGCTTTTGTCGTACCTATCCTCTTGGGTGTATGATCAACTTAGCATACTCAGTCCACGTTGGCACACCGATCAATTCGTTGAATTTCCGACGCATCAATGAAAATTTCACATTTCGGAAATCGAGTATGATAGAATATACTGTAAAGTGGGTTAGTATAATAATAAAAATTGAATATATGATTCTTCTCTTAGAAATATTATATCATGACATTTCAAGAAGAAACTTTTGTGCAACTAATAAACAATAATTCTATAAAATGGAGCAATACGAATCTATATTGGGTAAAAAATTGAAACGCACAATTACCAGTTTCGATTGTGATCATTATATTTAAGTAGTTTTTTCTTTTTGTACAATCTACTCTTGCTTAAAATATAATCATACTCAATACTATTTAATTTTAATTAATATGAGATATTATTTCTTTTTAAAAATATATAAAAGGAAAAATAATGTGTAAAGGGCATAAATGAAATTTTAAAAAGTTTAGGAGGGATATGATAATTATTGAATAGAGTTAAATATGACAGTAAATATACCGCTTCACCCTTAGAGAATAGAGATCGAATAGCTAATTAAAAAGTAACTTCATACATAGGACAATTTTAAATTTCGGATCTCGATAAACTAAGTTAATTGCTTACCTGAGCTAATTCTCACTAGTAGGGGTGAGCGCGGTGCGGTTTGGGCGGTTTATATCGAAAATTTAACCCGACCCAATATATTGCAATTTTTTAAAATATACCCCAAACCCGTTCATAAAAATCTTAACCCGATAGATTGCGGTTTGCTTATGTGCGGTTGGGTTTGGGCGGTTTTTGCGGTTTCAATATTTATTTTTATCATAACGAAAATTAAGGTAATATTCTAAAGTATAGATAGAGCAAAAATGTATATCATTAACCTATTTACAAATATAAAAGTTTATATACATAAATGTTATTATCATAGTAATAAATAATAGTAACAGTTAATAAAATTCCGATAAGAAGCTTGATTAGAAGCTCATATTCCTTGTTCACAGTCGGCTTTTGGTAAAGCAACTAAAGCAGTGCCTCATTTTGATTTAAAAATTTTCCTTACAAGAAATAATTTTTTGATTTTAAAATTTTAACTTGCCTTCTATGAACATCAAATGTTATAGTTCTTGATCTCAAGTCCGAATAAAGGAGGGTCGCATTGGAAAGACACGTAATTTTTTACTATATAATATTTGATTTCTTTTAAAAAAATCATCATTTAGAACTTCGTTTTACGCAATGTATTATGATTAGGCCATGTCCTTGTATTCAATTCCCCTTTCGAAGAAGAAAATTATTTATTTCAAAATTTTAGCTCGCCTTCTATAAACAAGTGTATAGTCGTTGATTCCAAGCCCGAATAAAGGAGGAGAGTTTGGATAAACATATAAAAATAATTTCACTACATAATATCTATTTTTTTTTATGAAAAACTCATTTAGAGCTTAGCTTTACGCAACGTGTTATGATGAGTCGATGTTCTTGTATTAATAGTAATTAATATTTTTTAGCCTAGCTACTATTATGAGATATTTATTTTATGAAAGATTGAATATCATATGGTAAAATTTTAGTATATTTTTAAATGCGGTTGGGTGCGGTTTTATGCGGTTTTAAAAAATACAAAATCAAACCCGATTGCAAAATATGCGGTTTTACTTTTTAAAACCCAAACCAACCCATCAAACCGTTAACCCGACACATGCGGTCTGGGTTGGGTTGGGTCGATTGGGTGGGGCGGTCCGACGGGTTAAATGCTCACCCCTACTCACTAGAGCTGTCAACCGGCGGATTGGGTCGGTCGTTATCCGCCAAAGCCCGCCAAAAAAATTTTTATGTTATCAAAATTGATTAAATTAAAAATTGGATCTCGATAAAAATATAAAAAACCTATATTATACATTTATGTACTAATTTTTATAAAAATACTTTCTAGTATTGGGCGGGCCTGACCGTGGCCCGCGCGGGCTTCCCGTCTAGTCCCATTTAACAGTACTACTTTCACTCACTTGGTAACCACCTTCACATACGATGCCGACTTAATTTATAAAAAACAAAATAGTCAAAACCTAAATTATTCCGACATTTAAAGGTAGCCTATGAAATTGTTGTAGTGACCCAAAAAAAAACACAAATATCTGTACAATTGCAGACTCAAATTTATGAGTTTTCTGGTGGGTACCTCATACACACACATATATATATATATAGTCATACAAAAAGCAGATATATAATTTTCTTTTCTTAATGTCGCATAGAAACTCAAATTTGACATTGAACACATAACTTGGCAACCTAAAGCCTCGCTAATGCCGACGTTGTAGGTATAAAAATGGGTATATTTATATACTAACCCGCTCAAGTAATTTCAGCACTCACCAAATGGAAAACCCTAAATCGGGATCATAACAGTGAGATCGTAGTGCATGATTTTTTGCGAATTGTACGTTGATCTTTGGCATGACCTCATAAAACCATGATGCATAATCATCGTATTATGTAAGGGATACATAGTACAGAAAGACGCAATGCACATAACGCTCTTGCGAGCGTCGATGACACAAGAAACCTTAAACTTCAACAGAAGTACTTCAACCTTAGTTATTAATGCCTCATTTTCCATGCTGCTTCCTGCAAATCATGGTAGATGGTTGGCTTCATATCATAATGTATACGTGTGTGTTTGAATTAGGTGAAAATAATTTTCATTTGTGTCGTTGTTTGATTGAAACTATAGTCGAGCATGATTGGACTAAACTTCATATAAGATAATTGTAAACATACTATGAGATCAAGTTAAATTGAGACTTCATATAAAGTAAAGATAATTTGCCTGTTATAAACGAAATAGATTGCTCCATCTCCAATTGACTCGAATTTTATTGGAACGTTGAGAAAAGTGGTTTTATATTATATGTTTAAATTTCAAATTATGAAAAATATAATATTTTATCCAATAATTAAGCTTGTTTATCATTACTAATATGTTGAAAGATGCGCAACATACATGACTTAAAGAACTGAACTGAAGATCACGAGATGATGTTACAAAGAAATCATATGTAAATCTGGTAAGAAATCGGACATGAAAACACTTTGAAACACTTAGAGGGAAATCCTAACAGAAGCTTTTCGATTTCCCAACATGTCTTTTTGCTTTACGTGGAAAATTTTGTAAATATTGGAGATATTTGTTCAATTGTAGATCTTCAAATAGAGTAATATGTACGTATATATATATATATATATATATATATTTTAATTTACCTGATCTTTGTCGAAATCATGGATTGAATCTTCTTTATTCAACATCCCAAACCGATCGAAGTATCCAAGTCCATTCTCCATGCGAACCCTTCAAACTTACACATCTTCCAAACATCGCAGTGAAAAATTCTATTCCACTTTTGCCCTCTCCAAGTTCGCTGAATTAGCGTGGCTCTGCATGCAAACGAAGGGCAAAATTGGGGCAACGTTTCTTTCACCACCAATCGTACGGTCAACTCGTTACTGTAACTGCCCCCCATTTTCCGGTAGGCATCGTTGACCCAGACAACGTTATTCCCACCGTCGGATACGAATCCAGGACACGTGTCAACCTCTAAGCCCTTGATCTTTTCCTTATCATCAGAAAACCCTAATTTGCCAAACTCCGTGAAAATCTCCGTCACGCACTCCACGACTACCCACGACTGATCAACACAACTCGCCACTCTCAACGACGACTTCTGGGAATTCGCGATTACATCATTGCTGTTATTGTTTTGCGGCGTGAAAAAGTTCACTTCTTTTCTGCTATTTTTATGGCCGGCGACGACAGGCAACAACTGAAGCGTCGCTACCACTTTCTTCGCCGGAGAAGACTCGCTTTCAACTGCAGATTTGTCAGCAGACGACGTCGTCTCAGCCTCTTTTCGCCTGCAGCAGCGCCGGCGGAGAACCCTAACGTACTTTCTCTTCATTCTCTTACCACCACTTGCAGCGACGTCGCCGGCGTTTCTCCTCTGAAACTCCTCCGTTTTGCCCGGAACCCAGTCAGCTCCGGCGGGCTTTGGTGCGATCGGTCGAAACCTTAGCATAGCTCTCTGCTAGTAACAATAACTGGTAAGTTTGCCCAGCTTATACGTACATTCTTTAAAGATATATCTGAGAAAGTGGTTAAATTAGGTTTACGACAAGGACAAAAGTAAATCGTAGGAAATGGCGTGGTGACAAATGTTTGGTTCTATGTGGCGATTATTAATTGTTGTGAAATAGAAAAGAAGGTTAAAGGCTCCTTAAACTCCATTATTCAAGGGGGACACGTAGCTTTGAGAGATTAATATAGGTCATGGTGACTAGCTAGGGTTTCGTATATTCGCGAATAGTGACGCGTGGGCATGAAATAATAGATCAACTTTAATGTACTTATTATTATTCTTGAATAATAAGTTTCGAACATTAATGTATGGAGAGAAGTGAAGCTAACTCGCGCCGAAGCTGCGAGTGACTAAATTGCATAAAAAAACGATATCGTACATTAGTACGTGGAGGGTTCTTTAAGGTTAACTCTTTTGTCTCGTGGAATGATTCAGATTCGTGATCTGTTGCGTTATGAATAGTTGTTGTTTCTCTTTCTTTTTTCTCTTTTTGTTTTTTCCTTTTCACTTTCTAGTGCAGAATATGTTGTATGTTATTGATTAATTGGGATAGTAAAGAAATCGTGATTGACGTTAAAGGGCCAATCATAATTGTCACTTTCATCGAACCCTTATGATTTTACTTGCAAACGTTACATTCGATCATTGGTTGTTTATCAGACAGTGATTGCATGACTCCTCGACTTATATATGTTATAACGTGGATAAGTACACGTGGCTTTTGATTTAACCGCTCAGCTCCGATTTTCTCCCTCGCTCCCAAAAACGAGAAGGGAGACTAAGACTTCCATCCGAAGAGACTAAAAACAATGAAAAAATTGGGAAAAGAATACGACAAAAAAATGAAGACAACAAAAAAATAAGCTTCCCCAAAACTACACTAATGGAGGAAGGGGAGAAAAGGAAGTTTATAGTTTAGTCAGGACTCTAGATAGTAGGTGAGGAAAAGAGAAACAGCCACAGCATATACTTCTTTTTTTTTTTTCATCTCCATTCATATCTCTACCATTTGTGATTGTGAATACTGTTTAGTGGCTCACTAGTTGCCCAAATGGTCAATTCTTGTGGAAATTCTCTCGACTTTAATTTCACTTGGTTACTTTATCTGAATTTGACATGCAATTGAAGGTATTATTAGTCCTTTTAAAAGTCAGTTGCTCTTAAGAATGAAACTCAGATTATAATGAATCAAAGTGCGGATGAAATCGTCTGTCCCACTTTTTGTATCCCATTTCCTGTCCCAAAATACGAAATTTAAAAATTAATGATTCTAACTGATACATAAAATATAAGATATGGATTCATTTTGATCATCATAACATAACGAATAAATTGGTGATGTTTATATGTTTTTATCATATATATCACATAAAATAATAGTGATTTTATGATTTGGTGAAGTGTATAATTAAAATAATTTAAAACTAGTGAGAAAATCTGCTAGCCCCTAGATAAAAAATTCGATGACTGTGATTAAATGAGACAGGAAGTAGGATACAAAAAGTGGGACAGACGATTTCATCCGATCGAAGTGTAGGAACTATGACGATATCGTGGAATGGCATGTCACAAAAATGGCATTTACAAAAAACAAAGTCATGAATCATTGCACTAACATTTTACGTTTTCACATTAATCCCAGAAATAGTTTTTTTCTTACATAAATCTGTTGGAAAATCCGGCCGTACCGAAATTCCGCCAAAGATCCGTCGCGGAAATATAAACATGAGAAAATAACAACACAAAGATTTAACGTGGAAAACCCTTTTCTTAACGAAGAGGAAAAAATCACCCGGGCAACAAGGCCGCAGAGAATCCACTATGTGAATATTTACAATCACACAATTCTTCTACGCTCGCCTACACCCAAAACCCAACAACAACCCAAAAGTAATTCTATCGGCTAACCTAAACTCTCACCCAAAGGGAATTTTTCTAGAGTTAATTGTTAATACAAATAACTTTCTAATGTGTTGGTGTGCCTATAACTCATAGTTTAGCCCTCCTTATATATGAGAGGGAACCCTCATGCCTCACTGTTATATCCGATGTGGCATAAATAACAAAGGCACAAAAATGGGCCTAAGCCCAACAAACTCAGACTCTATTATGGGTGAAAACGAACAGAGCCATTCGTGAGCTGCCCGCAAGCAGCTCGGTCAAAGCTCGACTCGAGTTTTGTTTGACCAAAGCTCGGTTCGAGCTCGAGTTCAGTTCGTTAATGTTTGGTGTCAAACCTCATCCCACATCTGTCAAGCAAGGAAAATTAGGAGTTGTTTATAAGCGTGTGGGTTCACTCCCTCTGTTGCTAATTGGTTTTAGAGAGGAACCCCACAAACTTATACGGGCTTGGGCTGGAATTGGTCCGATAAAATCCCTACAGTGGTGCGGTGAGCGTGGACGAACACGTGAGGGTGCCTTTAGATAGAGGGAATTCTAGCACAGATACGGTGTGGGTGGTGTGTCCCCGGTCCTTGTAAAATGATTGGTGCCTTGTGTCAAAAGTCTTCCTGACTTTGATGGTGGTCAGGCGGTGGGTCTCGTTCAAGAGGAACGGCGGTACAAGATGATTGTCGTTGAAATGGAGGCCCGTTGTGTGGTCTTGAGTTTGAGGGGAAGATTGTTGGGTATCAAACCTCATCCCACATCGGTCAAGCAAAGAAAATTAGGAGTGGTTTATAAGCTTGTGGGTTCACTCCCACTGTTGCTAATTGATTTTAGAGAGGAACCCACAAGCTTATACGGGCTTGGGCTGGAATTGGGTCGATAAAAATCCCTACGGTTAATAATCAAGTCGTAGTCAAGCTAGGTAATGTTCGACTCGACTAGGCTCGAAGCTCGATTAAGTTATATATTAATATATATTATTCTCATAAGATATAAATAAACAGAAAAAATATTGATTTTAATTTCCACCATTATCAAAGAAATCATTTGATTGACTAAAACATTTATTATAAACTGCATGGGGAATGACCGGATCAAATCAGAGTGTTAAAATTGTCAAGAAAATGTCAGAAACTCAAAGGTATATATAGGACTCGTAATAGACAGTGTGTTCATTCACAGTTCGTGAGCACCTCGTGAGCAGTTCGGCTCAGTCGGCGCTCGATTCGAGTTCGAGTTGACCAAGCTCGGCTCGAGCTCGAGGTCGAGACGTTGGTTATCAAGTCAAACTCAAGCATACCCAACTTCGGGCTCGGCTAGTTTTAAACATTAGTGATTTATTTGTCTCTCTACTACTGAAACCCTCCCCACCAAAACAGAAAAAAACCATCGTTCATCCCAGCCGCCACCTCCATCTAGCCGCTACCACCTCCTCCACCTCCATTGGAGGTGGGGAGCTTTCATTCTCTTTCATTATCTTCTTTCATTCTTATCTTCTTTTTTCTGTTTTGTTTTAAAAAAGATTATAATAATAAAAAAAATGCTTTGTATCCACCTCGGCTCGACACCCTCCACCGTTTCCATCTCCGCTCGCGGCCGCCTCCGCCACCGTTGTTGCCGTCTCGGCTCGCCGCCGCTCCGCCACCGCTGTCTCCGCCTCTGCTTGATGCCGCCGCCTCCACCGCCTACGCCTCATCCATCGCCCCACCTGCCCCGCCTTCTCAAACAGCCGCACAGCCTCCCCGCCTCCGTTGTTTCTGCCTCATCAGCACCACTGCCTTTGCCTCCGCCGTCGCTTCTCCGCCTCCACTCGCCGTCCTCCTTTGCGGAGGTTCTTTCTGAAGAAGACATGTTTTTCAAAATGAAGATGGAGGAAAATGATCAATATTTCATCTTTGAGTTTAATAGCCATTGATATGGAGTTTTAAGCTTGATTTTGACTTGTTTTTCAGTTCTTCTTATCTTAGTTTTGGAGAGTTTCCGTTCAGCTTTTGTTTCCCCCGTGGGAATTTTGTCTCCTCTTGTAGGAGTGGTCTGTCCTCTTTATGAGGTGTTTGTGTCTCCTCTCGTAGGAGTTTTCTGTCCTCTTGATGAGGTGTATTTCCCTCTGGCATTTGTAATATGACCAGAGGGCTTTGTGGGCTTTTCAGCCCGTTGTACTTGTTTTTTAGTAATGGCAAGCTAACGTTTGAAAAAAAAAAAAAAAAAAAAAAAAAAGTTTTAACCCCTGGACTCTCTTATACAATCGTCTAAGGTAATAGGATGAATATTTTCTACATTGTAGATAAGGTAATAGGATGGGTTGATTGGTGTCCCAACATGATGAGAGAGTATGTACATTATTATTCAATCGTGTAGGTAAGGCAAAACTATTTTAAAAGCTACATCCATCGTGGGTATAAAAGAAAACAAAAAAAACATTTCAATTTTAAATGCCTATCCATCACGTGTACAATTAGAGAAAAGGAAAAAATTGAAATTTTAATTATAATTATAATTATTAGACTAAAAACAGTATGCAATTAGTATGCCTTCAAGACGCTCGACTAAATATAACAATATCAAACTTATTAGGCCTCAATACTTCATTTTCAAGCAATCCGTACAATCATAAGCCAGCATTTTAATTATGGTAATAGTTCAGTTTTTATGCCAGAAATAATCTTCACTTAATAGCGGTCTAAACATGTGGATGGAAAAAATCCATGAGAAGGAAAGAAACAAATCTATAGGAAATGATTTACAGTAACCGTTGAAACTGCCAACTTAACATTAAACTCCTTAATAATTGATTAACACCCCATCAAACGTTCGACTGTCAGATTAGTCCTAAACTCGGCTTTCCCTAAAATATCCCAAACATGCATCAATCAAGACAAACATTATCCACCATAATGAAACGTTCCAATTCATTGAAAAATAAAAACTAAACCCCATTCGTATATAAGCATATCCCACCTTCAAGACCAAGGAAAATCTATGTAAAAAGATTTGATTTTTATACCAAATGTAATAATAATAATGACATACTCAAGCCGATGTGCTGCATGCAAGCACTTGAGAAGAAGATGTCCCTCAGATTGCATATTCTCTCCTTACTTCCCTTCAAACGATGCAAGCAGATTCGTTTATGTCCACAAAATATATGGAGCTAGCAACGTTGGAAAGCTTCTCAAGGTTTCTATATATATATATATATATATATATATATATGTCTAATCATCTCCTTAAGCTATTCTGTTCATCGCAATAATATAAAAAGACAAATACACAATTATTATACATAGGATTTGCCAGTACATCTCCGTGGAGAAGCAGCAGATTCTTTGTACTATGAGGCCTACTGTAGGGTAAAAGATCGATCACTATCTTACATCAGCAGTTATACGAAGCTCGAATGGAGCTTGATAATGTTCGAGTGGAGATCGATCGGATGAGGAACGCTGCTGAGGTGGCAGTTTTCGGTGATCATTTTCATCAGCAGACCATGCAAGAAGATCATGAGAATTTGAGTACTGGTGTTTGTAATGGTTCTACGATGTTGTTGCCACGTCATCAGCCGACATATGAAGGTGTTTTTGGGCCTAATTTCTTACTTGAACACAACGACGGCGACGATGATGATGATGGTCCAAGGAGCAATGATTTTTCTTCTTGGCTTATTTAATTGTGTTTATTTCTTTTTTATATGTGTGTGTGTGTGTGTAATTAAGTAATATATGCATTGAGTTTATTAATAGATTTGTTCTTGTTCTTTAAAGTGTTTGCAGCTGCATGAGCCCAATATTCAGGGAAAAAAATTAAATTACGATTTGCTATTTGCTTCTACTTTGATTGCTGTTTTGCTAATTTGTTGCTGAGATGAAGGATGCCGATGAATCAACTCCTAATGCTAACTCCAGTCACAGTTGAACATCGACGAACAGAGGAAAGCACCATGTAACTTCATGGTTCTGATTCGCCTGGAATGATTTTAGTTACGAATCTGCTGACAAGCAACAATTACGCAGCCTGGAGTCACGCGATGATGATTGCTTTGGGTGCAAAGAAGAAATTGGGATTCATAGATGGAAGAATAAAGGAACCTACTCACACTGATCCTAGTCACGATGCTTGGGAGCAAGTAAACTTCATGGTCTCATGGATCCTAAATTCGATGAACAAAGAAACTGCAACTGGATATTTTCATTGAATGCGAGAGTACTCTAGGAAGCGCTGAAAGTCATGTACGGAACTTCGAATGGTCCACTCTTTAATCTGCAAAAGGAGATAATTTCTATCACTCAGGAGAATCTGCCACTAGATCCGTGTTTTTCAAAACTTAAAAGATGCTGGAATGGAATTAGCTATAGATCCACCAGTCCAATGTGTTTGTGATGCTCAGCTTTGTATTGATAAGAAGGAGAAGAGAAACAGATTGATGCAATTTCTGCTAGGACTTAATGAGCAATATGATGGAGTGAAAAATCACATCATGATGGTGGAGCCTATGCCCGATGTAAATAAGGCATACTCTATGGTTATGAATGTGGAGAATTAAAAGAAATTGAGCATGTTTCTGCGGGAAAACAGTGCATTCTTGGTGCAAAAAAGAAACACAGCAAAAGGACCTTCAACTCCATTTATGACAAAGGAAGAAATAAGGAAACTATGGAGTGAGCATTGCAAGAGGAATGGACATAACAAAAGATGTGCTTCAAGATTCATGAACTTCCAGACTGGTGGAATGAGTACAAAGAAAAAACAAATAAACCATCTTAGAAATTTGTGTCAAGCATTGGAAAAAGACAAGTGTAGCAAATAGTCCACTTGATATCCCCGGTAATGAGCTCACCAATCTGCACACAATAATGGCTAATTTGAATCTGTTGCATAATGAAGTTGGAAAGATATCGAAAAGAAAAAATCCAGTGAAATCACATAATTCAGATCAGGAGAATTTTGCTCATAGGATGGATTTTGCAGGTATGAATTTCAGCCGTAGTAATAATTCTGCTAATTCAACGGATGTGTGATTTTGGATTTTAGACAGTGGGCCACGAATCACATGTGCTCTAACCATTAAGCCATGATCTAACCAAAAGTCACCACAATTCACTCCCATATTTTTATTAGATGCAGTATTAAATTTGTCCAACATATAGAGGATGTGCACTTCACTGAAAATTTTCATTTAATTAAGTGTCTGCATGTTCGCGATTTCAAATACAACCTTATATCCATACACAAGCTCGCAGATACATGTGGATATCACCATTTTCTCTTCTAACTGTTGTATATTGCAGGACCAACAGACTAAACAAGTAATTGCTGTTGGGAGAGTGACAAACAAGCTGTACATTCTTGACAAGGAATCATTCAAGCCGGGAACAATTCAGTCAGTCACAAATGATTTGTCCTCTGGCTCTCCTATTGTCCATCAACCAGTCAGTAATTCTATCTGTTTCTCCAGTAACACTAGTCATATTTCTAGTCACATTTGGCATAATCGTCTAGGACATTCATCCATTGATGTCATGAAACATATGAATTTCATTCATTTCAATGACAAATCCAGTGAAGTGTGTCATATCTGCCCTACTGCCAAACAACATCGCATAAAATTCCCCATAAGTTCAAGTCATGCATCCATTTGTTTTGACCTACTACATGCTGACATATGACGCCCATAAAAGTACCATACACACAATGTTCACCATTATTTTTTAACGATTGTGGATGATCATATCCGATCTATTGGACATCTCTCGTGGCCTTTAAATCCCAAACACCATCCATACTAGCCAAGTTTCTGAACCTAGTAAAAAAACCAGTTTCAATGCTCAGTGAAAATCATAAGAGTGATAATGGGGGTTGAATTCAATGGTCGCCATTGTCAAACTCTCTTAACCGAACTTGGAATCATCTATAAAAATCACGTCCCTACATCCCACAACAAAATGGGATTGTTGAACGCAAACCGTGCACTTTTACAAGTAGCGAGGGCCTTCATGTTTCAATCCAATTACCAAAAGAATATTGGGGGGAAGCCATGGTCACAGCAACATGCCTCATAAAACGTATACCTACATCCACACTTCACTGGAAAAGTCCATATGAAATCCTCAACAACACAACACCCGATATTAGCCATATAAAAACCTTTGGATGTTTATGCTTTGCTACCAATACACTACCACACAAAGACAAATTCGGTCATAGAGCCATCAAGGGTATCTTCTTGGGATACCCTTCGGTTCAAAAAGGCTACAAAATCCTTGACATTTAATTTACACATGAAATATCTTAATATCCAGGGATGTCACGTTCCATGAAAATACCTTTCCTTTACATACTGCTACCACTACTATTTCCTCTCCTGTCAATTATGATAGCTCCATTACATCCCGATCCCTGCTCTCCTGAACACTTACCTACTGAACCTACCCAGAACCCTCCTCGTCAAAGTTCTAGACCCAGAAAACACCCTCGTTGGATGAATGAATATGTGTCTTGCAATGTACATGATGGTTCTGCCACCTCTCCTAGCTGCAATATGATGCATTCTTTCCCTCACACTTCGAAAACTTATCTCTTTCTCACTAACCATCATTTTTGTCCTAAGTACATGTGTTTCTTGGCTAATCTGCATAATATGAATGAGCCATACACCTATGAAGAAGCTAGAAATTCGTCAGAATGGGTCCAGGCAATGAATGCCGAGTTAGAGGCGTTTGAGGATAATGAGACCTTGGACATTGTTGAATTGCCACGGGGCAAGAAAGCTGTAGGGTGCAAATGGATTTGTAAGGTCAAAAGCAAGGATGATGGTTCAATCGACCGGTACAAAGCTCGTCTTGTTGCCAAGGGTTACACCTAAACTGAAGGGGTTGACTATTTTGATATTTTTGCACATGTTGCTAAGGTTGTCTCTGTTCGCACTGTAATTGCTCTTGCGGAAGCTCATGGTTGGTCTTTAGAGCAATTGGATATAAACAATGCTTTCCTCCATGGCGTGTTGGACGAGAAAGTTTACATGAAACCTCCACCCGGCTATCTTATGGTTGTGGATAATCGAGTTTGAAACTTAAGAAGTCTTTATATGGTCTTAAGCAAGCCTCAAGAAAAAGGAATGCCCAGCTCACTTCTCAATTTCGATCTTATCGTTTCACTCCATCACCTCATGACCATTGTCTGTTCGTCCTCCGAACAACATCTGTTCTATAGCGCTAATCGTTTATGTTGACGATGTTCTCCTAACCGGTTCATCCTTTGTTGAGATTACAAAGGTGAAGCAATTTCTTGAGTCCATGTTTACTATTAAAGATCTTGGTCCAACCAAGTTCTTTCTTGGGATAGAGCTTATTCGCACATCTCATGGAATCTATCTCAACCAACACAAGTACATTTTGGATCTTCTTACCACATTTGGGATGAGTGGATCTATGTCTTCTTCCACTCCGCTGCCCAAGAATCATTCGTTTTCTAGAGAAGACTCATGTGGTGCCTTGTTAAAGAATCCCTCTCAGTACAGAACCATAGTTGGGCAGCTTGTCTACCTCGGCTTCACAAGACCTGACATTACTCATCCTGTGCAGCAATTGAGCCAATATACAAATGCCCCTCGCACGGCTCGGTTGTTGTTATGCATGTTCTCCGTTATTTGAAGTCACATACTTCTCTGTGCTTATTCTATTCAGCTGAAGAATAACCTGCAGCTCACTGCTTACAATGACGCAGATTGGGCTGCATGTCATGTAACTCGCAAGTCCCTCACATGTTATTGCATTTTTCTTGGCAATTCCCTTATCAGTTCGAAGACGAAAAAGCAAAACAAGGTGTCACGCTCATCGGCTGAAGCTGAATATGGCGGCTTTGCCGCCACTGTTTGTTAACTCAAATGGCTCAGTTACTCACTCACTGGTCTCCAGGTTTGTGTCTTTTTGCCTATTCCTTTATGGTGTGCTAACAAGGTGGCGATTCACATCTCTGTAACCCGATATTTCACGAACGCACCAAGCACATCGTGATCGATTGTCACATCATTAGGATCAATTTAAACTTGGTTTCATTTCACTTCATCATGTCTCTTCTCGCCTGCAACTCGCTGATGTTTTCACCAAGTCACTAAGCTCACCCATCTTCACATTCTTGATTTCCAAGTTGGGCTTGCTGGATTTTCACCAAGCACCAACTTGTGGGGGGATGTAGTGAATATGCGAGATGATGAGCTAGCCAACGTGGCAGCTGATTCAAGACTTAGAGATTACACGTAGCTTGATTGGCATCTAGGATTTATTTATTTTACTCTCAGCTGTTTTTTGTTTAGTTAGTAAGTCAAGTGGTCAAAAGACATTGAGTATATAACGATTTGTACAGATACTGATTACAATTGAATCAAGAGGAACAATAAAAAATATCTTCTCTACTTTCTTCTTCGTAACACTGTCTAACCGTTTGGACACTCCTATGTATATATTATTTTGTTCCTAATGCATACTCAATTTGTTACGCTCTAAGATATAATTATATAGAATATTTTATATGTCAAGTTATTTATCTTTGGAAGGAGATCAAAATTATAATCTAAACCTAAGAATTGTAAATCATTTTAAGTATATAAAAGAAAAAAAAGTTAATTTATAAGGGTTACATATAAAACTGAAAGAAAAAATAATTGAACTAAACCAACGAATAAAAGAAAAATTATAGATTAGCAATTACTAGACATACCATCTTATATAAGACTATGATGTACTCGTAAATAGGATCCTACAATCCATACCCCTTACATCCTCTTTACACTTTTTACACCCTCCTAGTGAATATGAAATTGTAAAATTTATTTTACCTAACCACATGAATTCAACAATTACTATTTAATTAACTTGTTTTTCATATAATAAACACATTAATTACATGTGTTACGCGACCAAGTTATAGTTTATTTAATTTTTATTAATCAATGAACTTTTATATTATTAATCTGAATATTTATTCTGTTCTAATAAATTATTATAGGACACCAATACTTTGTTAACATATACAAACTTAAATAAAAATATAAATAAACAATTACCTAAAAGATCAATATTATAGCTTGTATCATTCCAATATAACACGATTGGATCCGAAGTAATTTTCCCACAAGTTTTTATCGTATGTTCTCTTATGTTAAAGGATCAAACTGTATATAAACTGTATGATGATCATGTCGATGCCTCATCCCCAAAGAAGAAAGTGAATTCGTGAACTTAGTCAACTATATTATTTATTGGAAGAGTTCGATCCATTCTGCTTTTGAAATTGTCGATTGCCACTTTCCAAATATAATTATTTATAAGTATGATAATTAAAATCTATTTTAGGAAAAATTGAATAATTAATAAAGCGATAAATCTTAAACATAAAAATTTTTTATGACGTACTTTCATTATTAGGTAGTGTAAATAGAGAAAATTAGGGTAACAATAGAATCGCATGAAATCATCCGTCCCACAATTACGAGCACCCTCTATCTCCCAATGACCTGATTCGTTGAATTTTAAATCTTGCGGTTCAAAAATTTTCTTTTTGTTTATTAATTCCTTTTATTCTATATTCCACCAAACCATAAAATCATTATTATTTCATGTGATTTATAAGATAAAAATAAATAAACAAAACCAATTTATTCCTTGTTTTATGATGATTAATTCTATATCCTTACCATATATTTTCGATAATCATAAGAATTATTTTAACAAAGTGAGACAGGAATTGTGGGACAGACGATTTCAACCGCAATAAAATTACCATTGTAAACATTACGATAATACATACCAACAAACGAGAACGTACGAAATGAGGCCTAATAAAAATTTTACTTCTTCGGCACGTGAGTACGTTATATTCTTGTTACAATATAGCTGAAAACAATTAATAGTAGGAAAAAAATATAAATTTGGAGGATCATTCTTTATTACCTTAAGTAGATAATAACTGCATATTCCTGAATCCGACGCATGCATTAAATTCAAAAGGTAAAGTGTGTAGGTGATGGTGTTATCTCAGTTCAACCAAATCCATAATGTATAAAAGGGAGAATAATGAATAAATAGATGCATAATCCTTTTACGTCATTAATTGGGAAATTTGTGTAATTGTTAAATATTCTTTAATTATGTTGCTTGGCGTTGGGCTTTGCGACGGTAAATCAAATGTTTACTTCACTCTCTAACTGCAGTTTTCACCTTGGCCAACTAAAATTAGCACGCATATTTACGTAAGCATGTCGGAAAAAACACTGACCCAAATCATTAACTTATGCAATAAATGCAACTTTATTAAGATGAAAAAAGTATTTTTAATTGATGACAATTACATAGATAAGAACTAATGATGAGAGGGATTATAAAAACTCATCTCAAATTACATATTTATGCAATGAATGACAGGCCAAACTAGTCATGGGAGAGATTTAATTAGTTAACATAGTTTGTCACCTTTTTCTTATTATTTATCCCCATATTAAATATCTTCTTGGACTATTTTCCTCAGAGCGTTAGAAAAAGGCCAAGACGTTTTCTGCAATCCATGACTCAGATCCTCAGACTCGAAAATACATACGTGAAGCTCTCTCTCTCTCTCTCATCACATGTCTGCATGAGTAAAAAACCAAAGCTCTTCGGTTATCACAAAGGTTCGTCTTCTTCGCATATCCATCCATCTAAATTATCCGCCATTTTTGCATATCTCATCCCACTTTCTCCATCTATTGACTGAACTTTCAGTGTTAATAGTTAATCCTTGAATGAATCCTGCGATTGCCAACAGTGTAATAATGAATGTGTTACAGACAAGTAATAGCTTCCGCCGAAGAATTGTTGTATACTGTAAATCTTGGTTATGAGCTGCTTTCTTTAATCCTTCTATGATTTGTTAGCTTTCGATTCCCTCATCGTCAATAGACAGAGACGACAACCCCGCGCCAAGTTCTTACATATCTGCAGCTTTTACACTTTTTTTTTTCTTGCATTTGATTCCCATTTCATCGATTTCTGTGTGTGCTAAAAGTGAACTCCCCACTTAAAATAACTCCACACATTATTGTTTCTTCGTATACGTCGTCTTCTCATCAACCAACTGCTACAGTAGCTCAAATTATTTTTTTCCCCTTCTCTCTTTCCTTCCCTTTACATTCTTGCCCAGGCATGTGATGATGTCTGAATCTGAAGCTCCCTTAAACTAAACGCCAGGCCTAACAATGGTTCTCTTGGGCCTAAGGACCAAAACCCATAAACCCCTAACGGTCCACTTCGATTACGCCATCAACATCAAAGAGATCAAACCATGGCCGCCGTCGCGCGCCCTAAGAACCCTCCGCGCCGTCGTAATCCAATGGAACCTCGGCGGCGACCTATCCGGGTCGACCCACGAAGCTCTCGGGTCGGACTCCGACGGAAGAATGGAATTCAACGAGTCGATTAGGCTATCCGCGACGCTCAAGCGCGAGCTATCAGTCGTCAATGGGAAGAACGGATACACTTTTCAGAAGAGCTCTTTGGAGTTGAACCTCTACGAGCCTCGAAGAGACAGGGCAACGAAGGCCCAGCTCTTGGGAACGGCGGTTCTCGACTTGTCTGAATGCGCCGTTGTAAGAGAATGTGTGAGCGTTAATCTTCCCATTAAGTGCAGGCGATCGTATGGGAACACAGTGCAGCCTTTTCTCTACCTCGATATACAATCCTTTCCCAGGCAGAGATTGGATAGCTTTCTAACCAGGGAACCTTCTGCGGATATAAATGGAGGCGAGTCTATCTCTGAGCTGATGGGGGACGAATCTGCAGAAGAAGAATCCGAGGCTTTTGGCAGTAGTGGTAGTTCGTCGTCGCCTCAGTTGGGTGTAATAAGCAATGGGCCCGAAAAAGATTCCAAGAAAAGCACGAAACTCGAGCAGCAATTTTACAATGTAGAAGACAGTTCAACATCTGCTGCTGATGTCGATTCGCATATGCACGTTTACACCAAGTTCGGATTTTTCCTCAGCCATCCCCAAGAAGACGACGAAGAAGACGGTGGGCACGCTTTATCTCCTGATTCTGACAGCTTCGTCATGTCTGATATAATCGACCAAGATGGGACCAAAGAGAAACAAGAGAGCGTAAGAGCTAACGGTGGCGATGAGCCACTGAGCGACTCTTCTCGTAACGATTCGCCGAAGCCTACTACGAATTTAAGCAGCAGTGGTTCGATCAAAAGCAATCCCTTCATCGTCGCAGATATAGAGACAAACGCCCAAGACCCTTTAAGCAGCGTGCGAAGGGACGCTAACCTTTTGTTGGAGGGTAAAATACAGCAGTTAGAACAGAGTATGGAAGCTCTCAAAGCAGAGCTGAAGTTGGTGGCTGGCATTGAGATTAGCCTATACTCTGTAGTAGCCGAACATGGAAGTTCATCTTCAGTTAAAGTCCACGCCCCAGCCCGGCGACTATCGAGGCTCTACTTCCACGCCGAAAAACAGAGAGGACTCACCGTTTCTAACAGCATTGTAAATGGATTGCTAACTGCCGCAAAGGCGTGTGGTAGTGATGTTCCCAGGTATGGTAAAGCCATCTCAAAATCCCATTAGTCCCTTCAAACTATCAATCTCCTATCTTTTTGCAGACTAACTTTCTGGCTATCGAACGCCGTAGTTCTGAGAGCGGTCATGAGCAGTCGTCGCTTGCTGTTATCTGAGGGTTTCAAAGCGGACGGGAAAACGTCCCTGAGGTTCGTCGCTGCGCTCGAGGAGGTGGAGAAATGGATATTTTCACGCATCGTCGAGTCTTTATGGTGGCAGGTAATGGATGTGAGTCTGCTTCGTTCTCTCTCGAAAGGTTCTCTATTACTGATCTTTCTAAATTTCCATCGGGCAACTATTGTTAGATTTTTACGCCCTACATGCAATCGGTAGAAGGCGAATTGATTAGTAAGAGTATCGATGCAATTAGTTCGAACTATCGAAGGCAGGGAAACTATTCGATAGAGCTGTGGAAAAGGGTTTTCGGCTATGCGAATGAAAAGATTTGCCCTCTTCGAGCACAAGGTCGTGAATGCGGATGTTTGCCCGCCCTGTCCAAGCTGGTACATAACCGCTCAGTTCGATCCTCTTTTTCTTTTTTTTTCGTTGAATTCTATTACATCGACTGGCGATTATGTAATAACAAAAAAAATTCAGATTATGGAGCAACTGATTGCTCGACTGGACGTGGCAATGTTCAACGCCATCCTTCGAGAATCAGCCGAGGATATTCCCACAGATCCTTTAGCAGACCCAATTAGCGATCCTTACGTTCTTCCCATTCAGATGGGGAAGGCTAGCTTTGGCTCGGGCGCGCAACTGAAAAACGCTGTAAAAATTTGCACAACTTTCCCTTTCTTGATGCAAATCATATTATACATGCAACTGACTTTTTATCGTTTTCTTTTTCCTGGGAAAGATTGGAAATTGGCGTGCATGGCTAGCCGAAAACGGTTACATTCAAGAAGATGACGACGACTCGCCTGAATATTTTTGTCTGCTCGCATCGCTGAGTGACCTAATGATGCTTCCCAAAGATATGCTGCTAAGCCAAACAATCAGAAAAGAGGTCCTTCTTCTATAAACACAAAGCTGTTAAAGCTGCGCATTTAACCACGAACTTTTGCCGGGCCTGATTATTACCATTTATTATTACAGGTATGTCCTATGTTCGGTCCATATCTGATAAGGAGAGTTCTCAACTCTTTCGTCCCCGACGAGTTCTGCCCCGAACCAATCCCTGAAGTTGTTCTTGAAGACTTGAACTCCGAGGTTAGTTTAGCTTATAGCCCATAAGTTCAATCTTCCACTTCTTTTTCTTTTTTCTCTAAACGTATCAAACATTACCTTACCTTTTAGGATCCATACGACAATGATAATGGCGAAGATCACATCACTATCTTCCCCTGCGCTTCTCCTCCTATGACATATCACGCCCCGTCAGCCGATTCAATTGCTAGAACTATAAAAGGCATTGGCGATAAAATCGATTCAAAGTCGAGAAACGATGGGCGTTCGTTTCTTGAGAAATCGCAGACCAGCGACGACGAGCTTGAAGAGTTGGAATCGCCCGTGAACCGTATTATATCATCCCATTCGTCGAAAGATGAAGAGAGTTGCGAATATAGTACCGTTAGGTATAGGCTACTCCGTGAGGCTTGGATGAATGATAAGTGTGCGAATCAGCAGTGGGTGGAAGGATTGTCTTCTATAGTGTAGACATGTAATAAGTTTGCGTTGTCTGAATTTCTTCTCACAGCTTCGCCCTTCAACTCTTTAATGCAATTCATAGGCTCTTACCTGCATCCTTCAGTGTAAGTTCGCTTTGCGCATGAGAGGAGAGCAGAAATCGAACAACATAATAATAATCCTAAAGCAGCATTTGACATTTGGCACATACGTTTCAAAGATATACCTAAACGCGGAACTCACGTTTACCGTGATCCTTTCAGAGAAGAAGAGTCTACAGATTATATAGCGTTGAAGAAAAGGGGAAGAGATAAAATAAGAATCAGTAAGGAATATCTCCTTGTGGTAGATCCCAGTTGTCTTCGTCCTCGTCTTCCTTCTTGCTCTTCGAAGCCTCCTGCTTGTCCCATGAACCGCCAGTTCTTGGTGGAGGTCGCCTGTTCAAAGTGAGCAAAAGAAAGTAACTTACTAAACAGAATTAGCATTTCGGGTTCAAATCGAAAACAGAGGTGATACTCTCAACAACTTCGTTGGGAGATAAAGGATACACGAATACGATTGCCTTAAGTTTAGCATCAGATGAACCAACGGAGTCATATGGAAGTTAAATCTAAATATATAACGCTCATCAGGTGGCAGAATTTTTTAAAACAAAGATGAAATTTACTATCAAAAAGACTCTTTGTTGGGAGATAAAAAAGCAAACCAAGAATATGATTTCACTAAGCAAACACCGATCAAGTCACCATGATGGAGCTATATATCTTAAGATAATCGCACTGAAACCAGACCCAACCAAAGGCATTCATTTTTGCATTAATTGAACCAATGGAGCAATAAGGGAGTTAAATCTAAACATATAATGCTCAAGTGGCTACACAATTGGAAACAAAAGGGATACTCTACAGGTCTTTTGTTGGGAGATAAAGGAATATGATTCCCCCCAAGCAAACACCGATCATTTCAACGTCATGGCGCTAGAAATGTTTAGGTAATTACAACACAGTAAGACTAGTTAATAACTTAGAAAGAGTATCATATCATCGTGTATAACGAAATATATATTAAAAAAATGTGAGAATTAATTATTCTACGTCTATCCTACCTGCGACGGTTGCGCTTGGCGGCCTCACGCGTCTTCCGTTTCTTCTCGTCTTGTTTCGTCTCGAAAAACCTCCGGCGCTTACACTCCTGAATGACGCCGGCTTTCATCACCTCTCTCCTGAACCGGCCGAGGAGCTTCTCCTCCGGCTCGTTGTCGTCGACCACCACCTGCACGTTGTACGCCGATCTGAAGAACATCGTGTTCGCGTGAGCCAGCGACGGACACACCACGGACATCACGTCGCGCGGCGGAGCCTGCGCCTCGTTTGTCAGTACGAGAGGCGGATTCCATGCTGTTGTGCCGGCCGCCGGAGGCGCGGCGGTAGAGACGCTGGAAGGCGTCGTCCTGGCGGCAGAATGCGGCGGTGCTGTTGGCGGTGGTTTCGATGCGGTGAAGAAGGCGAAGAGTTGGGTAAGTGGTGACGTGGCCATTGTTGGGGGTTGAATCGGATAGAATCTGATAAGATCGGTGTTTGAAGATATATAGACTGACTAGAAGTCGGCCTTGCCAGTCACGATTTCCTATATTGGGTCGGAATCAGCAATATGGACCCTTATTGGGCCGAAAAACCCGTTACCATTACGTACGTTTTGTATGTGGGTCGATTTCGAACCCGTAAAACACAATTGACCCGTTTTCTACACAGCCAAGCAATAGATGAAAATTACAAGACAGTTGATACCATTGATGTTATTTCACGAAACATAATATTATTCTACTGCAAGTAAATTTGCAAGTCAAATAGCAAGAAGAAAATTCTCATTTGGCAATCTTCGAAAGCATAGCACATCTTTGACTTTGAACTAGAGATTCGAGTGACCGACCCGAACCTGAACCCGATGCCAAGAGGTATTCAGTATCCCCCTCAAGTTCCAAATATCTCTTACACTTTCGGGTTGGACATTCCCAGCAATATCAACCTATAGAATAAGTCGGAGACAGGCGATAATGTAAGAAAGTTGTATTGTGTTAAAGAAAAAAACGTAAGAACTTTATGTAACGAACCGCTTTTGCGACGATTTCGGTCGAATGTGGTACATCAGCCTCGGCCTCAAAAAGCACCCATGCCCATTTATCGCTACTATCGACTGCATCCGGTATGTAAGGGACATTGGGTTTCTGAAACTTGGTGGCTTCGACCCATGTCTTTCCACCGTCGAAAGATATGTCTACTCTTTCGATTCCTCGACCTCCGCCCGATGCAGCATAGCCCTTTACGGTTATCTGTCGAGGGTTGTATGTGAAGATCGTTATCTCGATGAACAGGTGTAATGAAAGTTGTGCTTAGAAATAGGACACACTATAACGTTCTCCAAAGTTCCTACCTTTCCGGGCTTCACCATGCTTACATCCTCCAGTGAACATATCGCACTCTGTAAGGATTAAAATCCATTTCAACGTTGTGCAATGATTAAAGCATGTTCAAAGAATTGACCCTTACGTTTGCTGACCTGAACTGGAAAATCCATCTGCGGGCGTCTTGTAGACCAATCGATGTTGTCCCAGTTAACTGAAGGTGGAAACATCTTGTAATCTTTTTGCATGAAGAATCCCTACAGGGAAGGAAACCATGAGCGGATAAGAAGGGTATCTTCCAAGAGAAGTGATAATATGGACAACTTATCAATCACCTGGCATTCTTCTGCTATGATGTTGATGGATTCGATCCATTTGACAGATCGAGCACCGATCACACCAGGGACGATTACACGCAGAGGATATCCGTGATCCCTGTTTAGTGTCTGAAAGAAGACACATACGTTGAGATTAATTACACTGCATCTCTTTTTATGGTATGTATCAAAGGTACTCTTATTCATATTCTTCTTTCTTTGGAGATTAACGTAAAATGGCTGTAATAGTCTTATTCGTGTACACGACTTGTTAGCATACCTCACCATTCATCTCATAAGCTAGCAAAACATCAGCCTCGGGATTCGTAGCTTGTATCAACGGGATTGACCCTTTGTAAGGACCACCATTCTCTTCCTATATTAATAGCAGCCCAGGTCATCCCTATTACATAAAAGAAAGGAAAAAAGAGCATGACGAAAGGAAGGAAATGAACAGATAACTTACCTTGCATTTGTCGATGCTTACGAATTCTACATGCCTTCCACCAGAAGGTGTCACGCGTGAGAACTTTGGGATTCCAACAAGTTCAAGAACATCGCTTAACTTGGCCCCACCCCAAACAGCTGAGCAAAAAACCATGGTAAGTACAGTGCCAAAAAAGAAACCATGTAGGAAACTATTTGGGAAAAAGCTGAGCATGAGCTAACCATTTCCTATGGCACAAGCATCCCAACCACACCCTTGACCTGACGAGTCTTACTCATCGCGGTCCTTCGGTTACCAGCGCACTGCGAATCACACGGTTGAATTTATTGCGAGGATTGTTATTACTAAAACAATCAAGCCGCCCATAAGACAAGTTAAGTCGTGTACCTGTAACGTGGCAGTGACAGTATGTTTTTGGAGCTTCCTGTTTTTGTTCGTATATACGAGGAGTCAATAACAGAGGGTGTTCATAACAAAAGTGAAAATACTAAATCATTACACAAGGTTATCGTATCTAACCAGATATCTTTCATGGAGAGCTCTTTAGAATACCCGGCAAGGCCAGTGATGGTAAAAGTGTACCTACTCCGCCAACAAGAGATCAAGAAATGCAATTAATCACAGAAAAAGTTTGAAACTGAGATATTCAAACAAAATAGCTATGTATGTGTTTAAGGAGATTCGAGAAAGTTTCAAGACTTGTTAATGTCTTCAACAATTGGGATCGGCCCATGGTTCCTCTTGTAGAAAAACTCAACCGGCGTCACGTAAGAAGCGACTAGATCCTGGCGACGAGGCTCGGCATTGAACGGTTCCTTAATCAGAAACAAAGACGAGCTGAATTGATTTTTAAACACGGCAACCACACAACGGAGTCAGATTACATTACACGCCCAAAATCATCGTAATACTCAACAAGGTAAAGCAAATCCAATCCATAGACAAATAGCACATAAAGAGCTGATTAAATCAACGCAGCCTAGCAAAAAAAAAAACTAGTTTCCCAATATGTTTCATACATCCTCGACACCGTTAAGAACAAACGTCTCTTTGAATTCATCGGCGGAGTATAAAATCCATGAACAAACCGATATCATCGACTAGCTGAAAGAATACCTTAGCGTTAACGACTAGGGAAGGATGGCGAGAAGGCTCGCGCGAGTAGTCGGACGGTCCCTGCAATCCCGGCATTTTCCAAGTGTGTGTAAGAAAGATTTTTTCTCTGTGAAATGAGCGTTTGTGTATTTGATAAAATTGGCTTATTACATACTAAAATTTAACATAAACACCACCCATAAAATAATATCATATCTGTGACTTGTGAGTGTGAGTGCTTGGTCACGTCACGGACCAGTAGAATATACCACAGATGTATCTTTATATTTTTCATATTTCAATGTGGCGAGGAGGAATTCTGTGGGCGACCATACCACTGCCAAAGATTTGTTTTCATTGTTGCTGTCCTTACTGAATTACATTTCAAGAAAAAAATATTAGATTAATTAGCTTAGGCGAAACAAGGTAATAAATATTGACAGGATTATCATTAGTGGCCATCTGCAGCATCGAAATCAACGTTTGAAGGAACTATATTATGCTTTGTGTATGCTGTCCAAGATAAAGATAAGATATGATAATCAAACAATAGGGCTTAGAAAGCGTTTGGTTACCGTTTTCCAGCCCTACTAATTTAGAGTCCGATATTGAAGAAATAGACCGCTAAAAATTAACTAGAAAAAGAAGCCAAGATAAATAATATTGGGCTTGTGAGATAATGGGCCCTAAAACAGCCTTCATAACCGATCATGGCAATACCAATATTATTAGGCTGCGTTTAGTTCATGGTACAAGTCCAGATAAAAATGGTTTTATCCAGTTTAGCCTTGTTCTCTTTTCAAATACTATGTTTTTTTTTCTTTAGAGTTCGCAATTAATAAAAGCCCGTTTCTATAAACTGATCGGTCCAGCATAAATAAACTGATGATATGGGATGAGTTTATTTAATCGAGCGTGATAATTATTCGGAAATGACTAAATATCCTTACTCTACTAAATTAAAATCATCTTTATTTCCTGTGACTTATATGGCAAAAATAAATAAACAACACTAAATTATTCCTTGTTTCATGATGATCAAGTTGATATGCATATCTTATATTTTTCGATATGCATATAATAATTATTTTTGTAAATTATGTAATGATGAACTAAACGTTATTTTGTAAATACAAAGATAAACGTTTTGTTGTATTGGAAACTAAACAAGAAAATAATATATATAGTATTGTAAAAATACAAAGTGAACACCGACAAATGAGGAGATTATAATCATTAGATAAATTTGTGTGACATTGTCTTATATACACAACTAAATACAGCATTAATATGGATAATGTAGGATAAAGACCAAGATAAAGCCTGCAATAAATAATCGGGTCGTTCTAATAATCAGGCAAGCACGGTATAATTCTCCCCATGAGCTGGGTTATACAATTAAACCAAATGTTATTATTACGAAAAGTAATATGCTTATCCCACCATATAATAATTCATTTTTATTCCATGTGATTTACATGATAAAAATAAATAAACAACATCAATTTATTCTTTGTTTCATGATGATTAAATTGATATGCAATATATCATATTTTTCGATATTCATAAGATTAATTTTTTAAACTTATATTGATGAGTTAGAGGTTACTTTTTTTAATTTTATAATAATACTAAGATTATATGTTGTAAAGTAAACAAATACTTGGATAAGACAACTCATGTGATTAATGATCAAAAGATAATGATATGGTATATTATACGGGCCTTTTTATTAAAATGGAGCAATTTCAATTCGAAATTAATTAAATAGGGTGATTTTGCAAAAAATTAACAAAATCGAGCAAATTGGGTGTAATAAACGCATCAAAGAGCCGCGATGTCGCACCTAATAGACGCGACAGCCCATTGACTCGGGCCTGTTCTTAAAAAAATTCATTGGGCCAATTGTTGGCCCAATAAGGCGTCACCGCTAATGGACGCGACGCCGCGTTCAATGAGACGACGACCCGAAGAAGCCCACTAACGATCAGTTGACAGGCCATTGTGCGTTCTGTAATAATTGAATACCATCGCGTCCATTCCCCGCGACGTCGCACCCATTACACGCGACGTCGCTTTTATTACACGCGGCGATTTCCATTATTTAAACGCCCAACTTCAATGTTATATTTCACAAAATTTCATATATATTCAATATGGTGTCTAGAAAAATTCAAATAGTTTCTATTTTGGTGGTGAAATCGTACAAGAATCAAACACCATTCGATATAGTCTTCAACCCATGGGTTATCGACCACGCCAAACCAATTTCGATCAATTTCTTAGTATGATGTACGATATGACTTCCGTCGACAGCACTTCTTTCTCTTTAATGGTTCGGGTGAAGAACGAATATTATCAACACTCTCGGCTGTAAAAGAAACTCCTACGAATGTCAAATGATGGCGAGCTCGCATACTTCTTGGATCCCGACGCCGAACTTAATTATATTGAGGTATTTGTGGAGCCGAATGAGAACGTTGACTTCGACGATCGATCATTATTAGCCTTCGCATCTCATAAAGACCATTATTAGCCGACAACTATAGAGCCGTATAGTTGAGAGGCCCGTTAAGAAACTACATAAAAATGGCCTTTTCCCATTGATCTCATAGCGATGCGAAGCTCATGAATGAATGAATGACCATGCTGGGGAGCGGCAGATCAATCGATACTGGGGATGCTTTTTCGAACCATACGCCGTCGATCAGCAGCAACAACGATTCGCCGTGCTTCGCCGTTCACAACCCTCTCCCATCTAGCCGACGGATGCAAATCGACTGCTCAGATCAAGCAACTCCACGCGCATCTAATCACCGCCGGTCGCATCCGCGACGACTTCGCCGCGAGCCGTTTGCTCAACTTCTGCGCTCTTTCCTCCACCGGAGATCTCGAACACGCCGTGAAGATATTCCGCAGTATTCCGACCCCCAACTTGTTCATGTGGAACACCATCATTCGAGCGCACGCGGGCAGCTCCGGCGACGCTGTCCGCGGCCTGGTATTGTACGTCGAAATGCGAAGGCGTGGAGTTTCGCCGGGGACTCACACTTTTCCCTTTGTTCTAAAGTGTTGTTCGTGCCTTAAGTCGGCTGAATGTTGCCGGCAGGTTCACGCGCACGTGTTGAAATATGGATTCGACGCCGATTTGCACGTGGCAAACGGGCTAGTCCGCGGCTACTCTGTCTCAGGTTTGGTTGATGAGGCCCGAAAGGTGTTCGACGAATTGTCTGAAAGAAATTTAAGCATTTGGACTACAGTAATATGTGGGTATGCCCAGAATGGCTCTGCTGAGGAAGCCCTCAAGCTATTCGATGAAATGATACGCCAAGGGTTCGAGCCAGGCGACGTTGTCTTGTCCTCTGTGTTGTCAGCTTGCGCACAATCAGCTTGTTTAACCTTGGGAGAGCAGATCCACGACTACATCATAGATAAAAGAATCGATCTAAAAGTGATTCTCGGGACTGCCCTGGTGAACATGTACGCAAGGAACGGAGCTTTAATGAAGGCAAAAGAATGTTTCGACGCTTTGAAAGAGAAAACCACTGCAACTTGGAACGCATTGATCTGTGGGTGGGCAGTCCACGGACATGCCAAAGAGGCCATTGAGCTCTTCGAAACAATGCAGAAGGAATATACAAAGCCAAATGCCATAACACTTCTTGGCATCCTATCCGCTTGCTGCCATAGTGGACTTTTCGATTACGGAATCGATCTGTTTTACTCCATGGAATCGATTTATGGAGTCAAACCCAACGTAAAGCATTACGGTTGCATGGTGGATTTGCTGGGCAGAGAAGGTAGGGTTTTGGAGGCTGAGGAACTGATAAAAGGAATGTCTTTTAAAGCTGATGTTGTGATTTGGGGAGCATTGTTGAGCGCTTGTAAGGAGAGTGGGAACATTGAGGTTGCTGAGAGAGCTGTGAAGGAGATTCTTGATTTAGAGCCTCATAATCATGGCGTTTACGTCGTCTTGTCTAATATGTACGCAGAGGCTGGGAAATGGGACTTTGTGATTGAGCGAAGGAAGGGAATGGTTGAGGGCAATTTGAAGAAAATTGCAGGTTTGAGCTTGGTGGGGATAGATTCGTGATGGATAGATTTTGTTAGAGGGTTATTTTACTGAGAATGTTGCTTCTTGTTAGGAGCAATGGTTCCTAACGATTTTTACCATTGTTGCTTCTTGTTAGGTTTACATGCATGGATCATTTCATCTTGTCGTAATTGTTGAGTACCTGTAGATGGTTCACTGTACGTACGAGTTCTGTCAAAATTATATCAAACGATTTTTTATCCATTGAGGCACTTGTGGCTTGAAAAAAGCACAGACACAAAAAACAAGAACATAAAACGCACGAATATGAAATGAGACTGAACCCTAGAAAGAAAAAACCCTAATTCCTAGAAATCGAAATCAGCAAACGGTCACAATCTCATGACCTCAATCAAGATTTCTCTTCGAATAAGCTGATACGATATAAGCTAAAGCGCTGTTTACCCTTCAGGGGTTATATTTATTATTATTGGTAGGAATCTGATAAGAAATCTCCATTTGAGGATCATAATGAGGCAATAATGGCATATCCAAAACTGCGCCATTTATACCACCATGATCGCCAACAATCCCAGCATTATTACTTGCTTGAACCCAAAGCTGTCCTAAATCTGCATTTCCCGGCATTTCTTGACGATTATAAGCTTCTTCATTACAACCAAAGGCCGGCCCCCGAGCTGCATTTTCCATATGAAAAGGAGCCGACCCATAATTCATCGCATTATTCGAAGTCTGAAACAGCAAATTATTATTCGGGCCCACGTAAGGAGCCAACTCTCTCAATGCAGAATCGATCTGCATTTGAACTTTATGGATCCTCTCTTGTAATACTGCCATATACATAACGCAGCCATGGATGGGATCATCGCGGCGCGCCTTGGCCTCGTAGCACAATGAATCGACGGCTCGCTGGCGTTCGTTGGGGCTGATTTCCTTGAGAATCTTCGCGACCTTATATGCTCCGTAGACCGTGTGTACGTCGATGAATTTATGAGTGTTTTCTGGCGGGAAATAAGGAGCGAATATGCATTGTTCTGGGCACTTCCTTCTCATGAATTTGCATGCGCCGCATGGTGTTTTATTGCTTGCTTCTGCTACAGATGGAGAAGACGACATTTTTGTTATGTCCTATGTTGAAGAAAGGAGAAGAAGAAGAAAACGAATTAGTAGATGTATTGTATGTATGTATGTATGTATATTGTTTTTGTGCCATCACTGTGTTACTACTGTACAAGGAAACCCTAATAATCTCCAAACCACGGATAACGATAGTAACGTAAATATGCAATTCGATGGATATTTTTCTTTGCGGCGAACACAAATAATCAAGATCTTCTTGTCATTAATCGAACCTAGTTTTCGATTGAAAGAAACAAGTAGGGAAATGGAAGAAAGAAAGACAAGAAAGCAAAATTTGAGGGAAAAAATAAAAAGATGTCAAAAAAGCAAACGACAAACCAAGAAAATCTTGATTTACCTCACCTGACCTTGATATCAACAGTGCTCACAAGACCTAAAGAGAAGGGAGTGAGTAAGACATACGAATGGGCGGCTAAGAATATTAATTTAGATAATGCACGTTTTAAGTTTGAATATTTAAAAGTGTGTTGTTTAGATTTGGTTTGACATGGTATTTGGTTTCTGTATGGTTATTCGTTGGAAGCATAATTGAGTTTTCAAATATTTGTTCCATCATTTTAGTATCTTTTTTCTTTTTAATCCTCAAAATTTCATTAGGATAGTTGAGCCCAAAACAGTGCTGATTAAGCCCATCAAGGCAGACAACAATAGTTCTACATAGGGTTGCAAACGAATCGAATCGAGTCGAATACCGCAATATTCTATTCGTATTCGGATGACAATCGAATACGAATACGAATATCGAATATTTAATCGAATCATAAAATCGATTCTTATTCGAATTCGAATATATTCTCGGATATTCGAATCGAATATCGAATATCTGTATTCAAAGCCATCTTTCATTTTTATTTAATAAAATATAAACAATATTATATTTAAAATATATATTGAATTATAATAAATTATATTTAAACATATATTGAATTATAACATATTATTTTTAAGTGTTTTAGTGAGTTATCATATATTATATGTGAATATATATTAATTATATTATATTTTATGTTATATTATTCGAATCGAATAATTCGATTAATTTTCGAATCGAATATTGTGATTTCATATTCGTATTCGTATATTTCTCGAATAAAATAAAATATTCTTATTCGGATTCGTATTCTAAATATTCGAATTCGAATCTTAAAATTTCGAATCGAATCGCGAATCGAACCAAAAAAGTTCGATTCATTTGCAACCCTTCTACACAATCGCCAATCGAAGTGTTGTATATCTAACTACAATCTATAATTGTAATTGGCAAACGTGGTTCCATTCTCCACTCTGAAGCTAGAGAGAGACCCTTTTGACGACGTTGAACTTCAAGTCCCATTCCCATCAATTGATGTGAAATCTAAACCCTTTCAACTGAGTTGAACCACTTCAGACGCTTGAGGAGACTTATATTCTTGACTCCTCGACCATTCGTCGATTTCACGAGCACGCAAATTGGAAGTGGATCAGTGATATCAATGGCAGATAGCGGGCCATGGCGGATACCAAAATACATTTATAGTTTATCTAACTATAAAGTCTCAAAACACTTTAATTCATTTCAAAATATCTATAAAGAACTAGCAATAATCATTCAATAAGTTCAAGATTACAACACGTATCAGAAGCCAACAAGACTAAACGAACAAGTCAATCAAATAAAATGACAAACATAAAAACTCAAATACAAATGAATTGTCTAATCTCATGCTCTTTCCAAAACCTCAATATAATCATTTGAAAAACAAATCTCAAATATAAATAGTGAAATCGAAATGTAATTGGAAGGTGGACTGGCATAATTTCTATTGTAAGACAAAGGAAATAAAGAAAAAAAAAGAAAAAACTTATCACAAAGATCGCGCTGGAGGGGTTCACCGACGGGAGGGGGGCCGCCGGCTAGTCGCCGGTGGGGAGGGCAACTACCGAATGTTGCCGGTGGGAGATGATTAGGGTTTCATTAGTTTAATATTATTTAATTATATTTATTGTCTAGAGGTGGGCTGCCCAAGTAATTTATGTTTTAAAAAGCCCAAACACTTTAAAAAGCCCAAAAAGAGACCTAAAAAGCAAAATAGAAAAAACCCTAAAACAGCCAACTTCAAGTGGCGGCCGCCACCGCCACCACCCCGCCATGGGAACCCGCCAGTAGCGGCCTTGGCATGGCGGATTTGTAAAATACCGCCACGCCATTCCGCCATGGCTGGATTTTAACAACACTGCTTGGATGTCTCCCTGGAGGTGGTAATAATGTACTAAATTACATTGATTCATATGCCTCTTTTTTATGTTTGAACCTCCATCCCCAAAAAGTAAAAGATTATTTCACCACAAAGAAGGTTTTGGATTAATAAATGAACGAACTCCTGTCGTATTGGAATTTATATGAGTTTGACAAATTCATTATGCTGGGCTTTTTTTAGTTTATACGTTGCTCTTTCTGTCTGAACTCTCAGGAAGTGTGGTCGTGATACGGGGCATTTTCATATCTTGTGAAGATATTCAAAACACGAATAATAGCATCCATCATTGGTTCCGCTCGGTAACTAATCAGCTGTTTCTGCTGTTATTTGAGTTGGAATTTTCTATCACAACGAGTTTATTACCACTTGATGATGTACTTAAGAAATTTAAGGGTGTGCGTAATCTGCAGTTATTGTAATAGATCATATAATGTCGATCTTTTTTAAGTTCTTTTTTAATCCAAAAATCTTTTCGAATGCATTTGTGTCTTGCAGCCAGTGTTTTAAAAAGCGCATTGTAGTGCACATAGCGTGCTATCACGCAAAATTTTTAAAAAACACTTCGAAGCGTAAAAATAATAGCATTTTTATTTTTTATTGTTTTATTTTTTATAAAGCAAAAAATTAACAAAAATAGCATACTCGAACCCAACGCCTAAGCTGAACTCGCCGATCAATCCGCTAATTAGGCCGATTTTTCAAAATTAATCGGCCCAATAGGAGCAATCGGCTATGAAGCTACAATTTCTTTAGGTTATTTATATAGACAGTGTTGTACCCTTTCATTGCATGAAGTTACCGGTGTGGGACGAAATGCATTTGTTTTTTGTTCTTCTTTTTATTTTATCGGTTAAGGAAGCTAGTTGTATGTGTTGTAGGAGCCACGAGGCTCAGCTTAGGTGGTGGGTCTGCCCTCACATTAGCGCATACTTTTTCTTTTTGTGTACTTGATAGTTTTTTCTTTTTTATGTAACGGCTGCATTAAAGCTTACAAATTAATATTTCAAACACAACAATTTTCAAATTATTAAATGAAAAAAATAATGTTATTTTGTAAAGTATTGTATTGATGCTATTTATTTATAATAGGTTGATGCACATGTTCTCCGTTAAAATGTTAATAGTATATATTATTGGATATATATAAGCTACAAAACAATTTAACAAATAATGATAATTATGTTTTTTTGGCATAATAACTGGCTTGCTCAAAATACTCACGCAATGCGCTACGCTATATACGCTACGCGCTACCGGAATCAAAACGCGACGCTTTGCGCTTTATGCATTTTAAAACATTGCGTGCAGCTGGTCAAATATGCATTCAAGCATCATTCATATGTTCAAATAGTAAGTCCAATAATGAATGTAAACAACTTTCAAACGATCAGGGACAAATACTATGTAACCAAAATAATAAGTGTTCCAAAAAGGGTGGAAAGAACAAATACTATTATCTAATGATCAACCAACAAAATCACTTGTAGACAATTAGTTTCTTTTCCAGCACCGAGCATTAATCCCATTTTCCGAAAGACAATGTTGAAGCTTGAAGGTCGAAGGAGAAGTGGTAGTCTCTTTGTACATTACTTTCGACGATTCTATGTCTCGCTGATTCGACGGTCAAGCAGAAATATTCACCGCCTTTTGCCTGGCGAAGAAGGTTCCGCGTCTCGAACTCCATATAAGCTGTCTCCCCAAAGAAGAATCGGACAGAGGGGAGTCCATATAAGTCCTCGTCGACCCGTCCCTCATAGCATAAATCATCACGGGACGTGCGCTCGTATCGCTGCCAAAAATTCCGTTGTTCGATGAGTTTCTTAACTATGGCCTCAAAAGGCTTGTAGACTACAGACGGATAATACGTCGTGGAGGAGCCTGAGTCCACAACCATCCCCCCGTTCTCTGATCTTCGTCCCTCCTAATTGTGCTGATGTCGAAAGCGAGTTCTAGGTCTCCTATTTTTCAGTCACATTCAGATAGCAAAAAGTAAGTAAATTTGGAGCTCAAATCCTGGATCTTTACACCCGTTTTCTTATCTTCTTTAATTCATATAACATTAGCGTCAAAAGTCGGCTTCACTTCGATGTATATTAATGTTAGATCTAGAAAGTGTTCCATTAATAATCAAAATCGTACGCATTATATGGTTGCTCATCAATCTCTCGATGAAAAGTCGTCTGCCAATATTATCAAAACAAAATGAGAATATCTTCATTAACAATTGGGAACTCGTGTTTCCTATCCTGTAATACCATCTGCTCGTAATTTTATTCCTCTGAAGAAAGCAAAACAAAGCTTTCCTAAGGTACTTTCTTTACAACCAAACACTTTGTGGTATTAGTGGAAAAAAAGTTGGCAAAATGGAAAATGAGAGAAGAAAGTTGAACTCAAATTGCTAAATGTCAATTGTCAATTGGTGATGAAGATACACATAAGGAGTCATTCGTTCATACTTATCAATACATAATGACCGTCAAAATTCCTTGTACGCGACCTTTCCAAATCAAATTTTGATAGTCGACACACCAACTAGATCTTATCAAACCGTCTATGATAATATACACATTTTGATTACCCTCCTAAAAACATCAATGTCAATCTCCAAATTAATATCTGCAATGTAGATATGCATAATGTCGATGTAATATTTCTCGTAAACTATAGATCTTATACATTCGAAACTTTTTGATCGAATCCCCTATGAAAAGTTGGCTTGTGAGCGTAGCTAACATCTCCAATATAAGTCAAGCAATATGAGAACTCTTTCGATAAAACTAAGCCAAATTGTTCTGAAGCAAAATAAGCTATTTTGTCGTATTTGTCGACCCTCCAGCATTTGATGTACACGATTTTTTTCAAATCAAAACCTAACGTCGGAGAAATCCGACAGTGGTCCGATTTGTACGAGAGAGAATATTGCTTCAACTGAACCTAATGATTACAAATTGATTGCGCTTGGGATAGTAATTATGCACTATTCGAAAATTGATATTTATCATCCCATCGACTTGCTTATCCAAGTGGTTTTTAAAAACATTCTTGTTAAAAGCTAAATTAACATCTACGATATATCTTTATATGTGTGTGTGTAATGCCGATGCTATATTTCGAGTACCATGTGAGCTTATGCAACTGTCAGCACTTTGATTGGACTCTCTGTGATAGGTTAGTTGTGATTGTAGTTGACATCTCTAAAATAGTTCCAAGTAGTACGAGAATATTTTGATAACAGAAGTCAACTTAGTAGAAAACCAGTCCTAAGAAGCCATTTACTTGTAAAAACCAATTATTCCTTCAACTTAAATGTAAACGAATCTTCCAAATAGAAATCTAACGATGGAGAATCCAATCAGATTTATCAAACCTTACATGAAATACAAATTTTGATTATGCTGATAATGACCGTTTACCAAAATCCAAATATGTTAGATAAAGACAAATAATGCAATTAATTTTTATACCAAGATAAATATGATAAATATATTATACTAACATAAGTCATTACTAGGTTGTTCTAGCGCGTGAACACGACGACTTATGTTGTAGTAACAAATAACATATGCTAAATGTGTCCAGTAGTTACCATTCTCTCTGCACTTCACTACACTGCAATATCTCAAGCGAAAAACCCAATGTCTCTCCGTAAAGTACTTTTTAATAACTATTAAAAGTTCGAATAATCTCTATGACAAAATATAAGGATACATGACTATCAAAAAAAGGAAAGAATAGTTTCGTTTCTTCTATATAAATAAAGATCCTTTAGCAAAAAAGAAAAACTTAAGATGATGTGTAACATAAATATATTATATAAGACATGTCTAATGAATTGGATACTTGTATTTAATTTTATTTATTTCCCAATTAGTTAGAACTTAGTAGAATAGAAGAACCAAGTTTTATGATTTTATTGCTTTTTCTTTTAACCGTTATCATGGTGAATCAATGGAATATGAACACGCGTTGTACACTTCGAAGATGGACAACAAAAATCTTTTCCAATAGAATTGAACCAGAAACTTTGAATCGTTTTGTTTCTACGTTTACGGATACGGACAGAGTAGTAAATTACGATATTATCCTTTAATCTGGGTCGTGAAACTGCAAGCATGGTTATTCAAGTTGGGCCTTACAATGGGCGTTTATGTGGGCCTGTGGCCCATTTAATGGCTTATTCCTATTTCGGCTAGTCTTTTTTTTTTCTTTCTTTTTGTATGCTTTAATTTATGGAGTGCGATTTCTAATTTCTAATTGAGCTTAGACGAAAAGTTCAGCTTTAGTTTAGCCTCAGCTCCGCCGCCTCCACCGCCGGTGCTCCCCATTCCATGTTCAGCTTTGGTGTGACATGGTATTTAGTTTCTGTATCGTTATCGTTGGAAGCATATAATTGAAATGCCACTTTTCCCCCTCGTAGTTCCATCGAATTGCACAAATATACATCATAGTTTTTTTATTATATGCGTGTCCCTTATACTTTCATAAACATTGCACGAAATCCCCCGGGCAGCTTATACTGCCCGAGATTGTTGTACACGCGCTCTTACTGCGACTTAAACATGATTTAACCAAATTTTATGCCGTAAAATGATTAAAATAACCCTCAGTCATCTTCTTCCTCCCAACATCTTTTTTTTCCCCGACTTCTTCGAGCTGAAAAGAAACACTCAGATTCACCACGCGGTGCATAGGAAAGATAACCTAGTGAGGGAAAAGAAAAAACGATAACAGCTTTTATTGCGATCTCAACTAAGCTCAGCTCAAGGCCTACATTTCACGTTATTTTCCTTGTTTTTTTTTTTCTCTATTTTCGCAATTCTTGGATCTGTCGTCGGTGTTATTACTTCTGTGGTAATCAGATCTGACGGACCCATCGATAATTTCTTCTTAGATTGAATTTCGAGATTTCGAGATCTCGATTTAGAAGAAGTGATCGATCTTTCTGCAATTTTCATGGCCTATTGGAAAAGCAAACTTTTTTGTTTTTCCTTCCGTCCACGCGCCGCCGTCAGTCTCTTCCCATTTGGGATTTTTTTCCTTCAATTTAATAGATTGATCTGCCGATTATGGCTCCGAGCACTATACGCAAGGCGATCGGCCCCGTCAAGGACCAAACTAGCATCGGAATTGCTAAAGTCGCGAGCAACATGGCGCCAGAGCTCGGAGTTCACGCCGATGGATCTCACGGTGGTGGTAGTGAGGAAAAAGGAGGATGAAGACGATGAAGAAGGGCGACATGGGAATTAACTTTTTCTTTTTCTGGGTCACTTGAAGAAGAAGAAGAACGCTGATGAATCTCCACCTTGTAATCACTCATCATCTTGCAAAGAGAAGAAAGTACAAGAAAATCTGAGAAAACCCATAAAAAATCAGAGAAAAGCCATAAAGAAAAGGGAGAGAAATCGAAGAACATTGTAGTAGTTCAAAACACCATTGACGAGGGTATAATGGGAATTCCGTTTTTTTTTCTGACAGGTCAGACTAAATTTGACCGGATAGGGAGCGTGTGCAAAATTATTCAAACTACGAGGGCGTTTTAGTTTATTTCTAAACTGCAGGGGTTTCGGCGCTTTCTTTTTAAACCACAGGTAGGTTATATGCTATTTACTATTTGTTCCATCATTTTAGTAACCATTTTTTGTAATCTCAAAATTCACTGTTTGGCAAACGTTAGGATTTCGAAATTCGGATTTCAAAATAGAGTTCGACTCGAACTCGTGAAGCTCGTCGAACTCGATTTTTAACTTTTTCTAAAATAATTTAAAAAGTACATAATTAAATAAAAATCATGACTAATATAAAAAAACAAGCTCGTGAGCCGGCTTGCGAGCGCCCACGAGTGAGCTCGAGCTCGAGTCGGCTCATTTGCGAACCCGTGACAAGCTCAACCTTGACAAGAGCTCGTCGAGCTCGAGCCGGCTCATTCGCGAATCCATGACGAGCTCGAGTCGGCTCATCGAGCTTACGAATCGGCTCGATTCATCGTCCATCTCCTAATTACTATTATTATTTTATTATAATTTTTATTATTATTATTGTTATTATTATTATATTTTTTCATTATTATTATTTTTTATTATTATACTATTATTGTTATATTATTATTATTATCAGTTACGAAAAATTCTTTACGGGCTCAGCTTTGGATTTCGAAAACAACCCATTTGACATGGAATTTCAAATCCGACGAATTGTAAGAGTGGATTTACCCTCGGATTTGGACGAAATCGAAATCCAAATCGGTACGAAACGGAAGATTTAGGCGAAATCCGAATTTCAAATCGAAATCCAGAATCCAAACGGGGGATTAGGATAATTGGGCCCAAACAGTGCTGATTAAGCCCATTCAAGGCAGACAACAATAATTCTACACAATGAACTGATAATCGCCAATAGTGCTGTATATCTATCTATAATCTATATTTGTAAATGGAAAACATTCCATTCTCCATCTCAGAAGCTAGAGACCTTTTTGACGACGGTGAACTTAAAGTCCCATTCCCATCAATTGATGTGAAATCTAAACCCTTTCAACTGAGTTGAACCACTTCAGACGCTTTAGAAGAGACTTATATTCTTGACTCCTCGACCATTCGTCGATTTCACGAGCACGTAAAACTGGAAGTGGATGAGAAAGTTGCCTGGTTTGTGCATTCCTAAACGAAAAAACAACAGTGGTTAACCACTTCCCCTACATATTCGACGGCTCTGATGTCTACATATACTTACTATTTGACCGACCTTATGTACCAGCCAACTGGGCTCGAAGAAGCTCTCTCATACGAGCGAGCTTGCTCCAAGAATGCATCCACATTCAACTGATCAGCCATAGATGGGCAGCCGCCGGCTAATTTCATCAGAACGGAGATGACCACCTCTTGTGGGGAAGAAGAAAGTGCAGCAGAGATTAATAGATTGAAACGTAAAAATTATTCATCTTTATACTGTTTATTTATCTACCTTTGGGTCTCGAGCGACGAGGAGTGCTGCTCGGTCGCACGTAAGTTCTGCTGCTCGAAGCCAGCGAAAAAGTTGCTCTTCTAATCTCTGAGCGATCATACTGCCAAGGCCTGTAGAAGATAGAGGCATTTGCTAAGTAGTGAATAAGTGGCACGTAAGTTGATCGATTGGAAAGTCATAGTATCATCAGTCTCATCGCATATGGTTTGGTTTAGTTGAGGTCGAAGGGATTTGGATTCTTATTACCAGGAACAGTATATGCTCCGAGGGTGACGATGTTTGCAAATGTGAGCCACACTCCATGGTCGCACTTCAGATGGCCCAACTCATGGGCCAGAACAGCCTAAACAAAGCAATGTAAATCAAGTACCCCACTAACCTCATTCAAGAATCAAATGACAAAAAAACAGATTTGCCAATGACGTTATTCAAAATTAAAAGATATAAAGTCAAACGTTAGGCAAAAAGATTGAGGACCTGCAGCTCCTTTCTTGATAGAAGTTCCACCAAGCTTGTATGAACAACAACAAAGGGCTTCTTCCCACTGATAGCCAGAGTATATGCATTTGGCACGGGGCTTTGGCGCAAGTACAAGTCAGGCGGCTCGATGTTTAGTATATTAGCAGCTTCTACCATAAGCTGATTTAGTTCAGGAAGCTGAACGAACAAAAGAATTCGACATATAAGATGATAAATAAAAAGTTAGCTCTTTCTCGTTCATATTCATGACTTTACGATTGTGTATAACCTGTTTTTCAGATACAAGAACAGAAGTGCCAATATTCTCCAGAAGCATGACTTGCTCAGAAGCAGTTCCTGCGAAAAAAGCCATGATTAATTGGAAACAGCAAAAAAAAAAAAAAAAACTGAATTCTACAAGCTCGAATCAACAAACAAAGGCATCGAATCCGATCACTACCTAGTAAAGCTTTCCCGATGTCGTTTAACCCTGGAATAGCTCTCAAAAGCAAAGTATTCTGAAGCGCGCAAGGGTATACTCAAAATCAAGTTGCTGAAGAGCCAAAAGCATAAACACGTCTATCTTCCCTAATTACACACAGATACGATAAAATTAACCAAAAACTGCGATTACTTGTCTGTCGAGAGGATGTCTGAAGTCATCTGCATCTAGATCGCGTATAGAAACAGAAGACGCAGCTCGACAAGCAAAACTGTGCCTATTGATTTTCAACCGCCTCAATTTGCAACGACCGTAAACCCTACTTACCGGCATCTCATGAGAAGCGAAGCCGAAACTAATCGATGGGGGGAACTTCACAGAGACGCCATAGGATGTTAGTGGAATCGCTGCCATGAAAAAAGGAGAGTAGATAACTGCAAAGGCGAACGTTAGCGTTTGAGCTCATTAAGAAAGAGTCTTTGCTTCGTTCGATTCATTAAACGGCAGATTCTCGTCCACGAATGAGCAACCGTACTCCTGGTAATTATTTGCCGCCATTCGTTTTCAATTGACCTTTCTTATTTTATTTATTTCGTTTATAAAATTGAAACCAATTATTTCAAACTAGTATTTCTGACACACCCGTGCAATAAAATAAAGATATATGTTATTAAATAGTTTTAATAAGTAATATATTAAAAATATAATCTAGTAGTTATTATGAGGTTATGGAAGATACGTAGTTTAATAAGTCTTTATTTTTTAATATATGTAGAAAAAATCTTATTGATCAATTGATACAGACAAATTGACGGTTATTCTAACCAATCACCCTTAATATAATAGAATAGATATCATAATTTAAGATGGTGTTTGGAAGCACTCTTAAATTAAATACCAAACACTCTAAGGCTTATTACTCCAAAAGTGCATTTAGAATTGTTTCCAAACAAACCCTAAGTCGTGCATAATTTTGCAAGTATCTTTATGTTTTATTAAGGGAGAACATCTTAGAATAACTGTTATTCCAATTTGGTATGTCAATTTTGTTGGAATGTCACGTGCGGGGAAAAGTCCCACATCGAAAAGTGCAAAGAAAATTATGTGGTTTATAAGATTGATGGGCCACTCCTCCTAACACCAATTGATTTTAGGAAGGAACCCCATCAAGCTTATACCGGGACACCTCCTCATGTGTGGCGTGTGTGCGTGGGCCTCGATGACGGATAAATTACCGGAGGCCCGGCCCGAATTTCTTACATGCTATCAGAGCGGGAAGATCCGACTCAATTAAATATACGGTGGGTTCGAAAAGAATGGCGTTCCCGTTCGATTAAAAGAAATGGGTTCACAAGTGAGGGGGGAGTGTTGGAATGTCACGTGTGGGGAAAAGTTCCACATCGTAAAGTGCAAAGAAATATGTGGTTTATAAGCTTGATGGGCCACTCCTCCTAACACCAATTGGTTCTAGAAGGAACTCCATTAAGCTTATACCATGACCCCTCCTCATGTGTGGCGTGTGTGCGTGTGCCTCGATGACGGATAAATTACCGGAGGCCCGGCTCGAATTTCTAAATGTAATATTTATAACTAGTCCTTTAATTTTTTATTTTAATTATATTTTTTATTTATTTTTTTATTTCTCATATTTCAAAGGAAAATTTTAAAAAAGAGGAACGATTCTATTTCGTTTTAAAAAAAGAGGAACGGGTTCTCAAATGACTGAAATACCCTTACTAAAAAACTGGTTAAGGAGGCTAATCCGTTTTTTTAACAGTGAAAAGTTATTCGAGTTTTATTCGAGTGACACAATACTCGAATAATGGACTCGAATAAATGCATTTTTGACTTATTAAAAGCGAAAAATTATTCGGATTTATTCGAGTAAAAGCAAGACTCGAATGACTTACTCTAATAATAAATCGAAGAGATAAGGTGACTCGAATAATGTGCAGAAAATTTAAACGAATAAGCTACATTATTCGAGTATCTTATCGAGAGTTCTTTTCGAGTAAACACTCGAATACCAAACTCGATTAATATACTCGAATAAGCAGTGTTTTAAAAAGCTCGGAAAGAAAATTAGACACAAATCACTCGAAAACCTTAAATCCCTCGCGCTCTCTCTTCGAAACCAAATCACTCGAAAAATCGTACACAAGCCCAAGCATAATCATCAATGGCGAAAAGAAAAACGAGATCATCGGAGCCTTCCGCGCCTGTTCGTAACCGGGTGGATGAGCAAATCGACGGCGGTAGAGCCACGGTGAGTTTTTGGTCGCATTTTGGGTTTTTGTTAAATCGAATTGGTTGAACGAATTTCTTGGTTAGATCTTTTGTTATTAGCGTTAAATCGATCGATTTTGATGTTAAATCTTTGCGTAAACGTCGTAATCGGTCGGATTTTTGTTAAAATCGTATTCATCGCCTTTCCGAGTATTTATTCGAGTAATTACGGTTCGAATAACTGCTTGACGTATTCGAGTGATGTTTTACTCGAATAATTTACTCGAATAACAGTGAATTTTGTTTTTGCGTTTTCAGATCTATTTTCCGACGAAGTTGCCGGCGGACAATTTCTACCATGCCACCCTCACTCTGAACGCGCAGTACATGTCGGTATGCGAACGCATCCGTACGCTTTTGAACGAGGAGGAAATGGAGGAGATGGTTAGACGGACTCAGTTCGGGAACCTGATAAAGGTGGCCCGAAACCACTACAACTCGAACATGATCATGTGGTATTTGATGAGCCGGCAGGTGGAGTACATGCCGGACTCGAAGGAGTTCTGGATGGTCGTTCGTGGGCGACCATTACGATTTTCATTGGTCGAGTATTGCCTACTCACGGGCCTCGACTGCGGCGCTAACGAGCCGGAGATACCGTCATCGAACGAGTTTGCGACGAGGCATTGGCCTGGTATTAATTCTATTTTTTTATCTTTTTGATTCGTTTTTTTACTTCGATTTCAAAAACTAACGTTTGTTTTATGGCTCGCAGGCAAGCCCGTTATATATTTACACGATTTGGAGAAGAAAATCACGGAAATGATCCGTGACGCCGGTGGAGCCTCGGGCGTTCGTCCCGAGAAATTGAAGATCGCGGCCCTTTATTTTGCCGTCGGGGTGCTAGGTGAGCGGAGGGTAAAGAAGGACTTGAAGGTCAAGGAGGAGTGGCTCCGTCTGGTGGAGGACTTCGACCGCTTCAACGAATATCCTTGGGGAAGGATATCGTTCGAGGAGGTCATTTATGGTCTGAACAAAGACCTCTTGGGGAGGGCGATGGAGATGGCATCGAACATATCGAATAGAAGAACCCAAACAACCTTCGATATCAGCGGCTTCGTAATGCCGCTTCAGGTAATTAAATTAGTTTTGTATTATTATTTAAGACATATTATATTTATTTTAACTTACTTCTACTCTCTTTTATCAGGTTCTGGCATACGAGTGCTGGCCGACCGTCGGGCAAGAATTCACTGTGAGAAGAGCCGGCGAAGGGCTCCCGCTACCCCGTATGTGCCATTGGAAGACGACATTTTACGGCAAGAGCTCTGCTCCGGGATGGCAAGCGGTCGAGCGTGCATTCGGTGCCGTGGCGATGGATGTAAGTATATTTATTTATTTATAATATGGATTTATTTAGATTGCGTTTTCTAAATTGTACAAATACACAGGACGTGCGGTGTTGCCTTACACCGACCGATGCTGAAGCCGATTCAAGGCACTTCCGCACGGTCGCCGGATTTTGTGGCAGCCGGAATGATGCCGTGGCCCAGAGGATAGTGGAGCATCTTCTAAATGGGCTGCCGGTCTACTGCACCGAGCATCGGCTTGCTCCGTCTCCTCCTCGGCCGTCTCCTCCTCGGCCGTCTCCTCCTCCGAGGCCGTCTCCTCCGAGGTCTTCTCCTCCGAGGCCGTCTCCTCCTCCTTCCGGCTCAATCATCGCCCATTTCGATAGAAGAATGGACAGGCTGGAAGGCGATGTACGGGATTTGCGGACGGAGATTAGGGAGCTGCGCTCGATCGTGGTCCAAGGTATGTCTTACTTAATGTTTATTTTATAAGATTATATTGATATTACGTAAATCTAACGTAATACTCTAATTTTGTAGCCCTTGAGAGCCTGACGCCGAGAACGGTGCGGGATATTACGAGAAGCTACGATCAGGACATGCCGCCTCCTTCGCCTCCTCATTCGCCGCCGAAGGGGAGTCGGGAGCAGGGGGGCGAGAATGTGGAGATGGAGGCTGAGATGGAGGCCGCGGCCGTGGCGGCGAAGAGGGCCGCGGCGGAGGCGGCGGAGAGGGCGGCGGCGGAGGCGGCCGCGGCGGATAGGGCCGCGGTGGAGAAGGCGACGGCGGAGAGGGCCGCGGCGGATAGGGCGGCGGCGGAGCAGGCGGCGGCGGAGAGGGCCGCGGCGGAGGAGGCGGCGGAGAAGGCGGCGGCGGAGAGGGCCGCGGCGGCGACGGCGGAAGCGGAGAGGGCGGCGATGGAGGCGGCGGCAGAAAGGGCCGCCACGGCGTCGAAGGCAAAGAAGGCGGCGTGGGCGGAGGCGCAGAGGGCCGCCGCGGCGTCGAAGGCAAAGAAGGCGGCGGAAGCGGAGGAGAGGCGGCCACGGACGGAACGTGCGAAGAAGAAGTCGAGGTTGCTTTCGAGTCCGTATACGCCGACGCCCGATTCGACCCCTCGCGTTGTAATACAACCCCGCGCGGACATAGAGCATATCATCGGCGAGAGGGTGAAGAATTGGGATGCCGTCGCGGCGGAGGTGGCAAGAATGGGCGCAAAGGAGGAACGGCAAGGAATCCTCCAAGCGTACGACAAGAAATTCTTTGCCGACCTGTCCACTCCGAAAGTGTGGCTTTCGGATGAGGTATGTGTGTTTTTTGCTAAATATGTTCTAATTATTTCGTTTAATAACATTATATGCTATTATTGCAGCACGTCAACGAGGCATTTAGCGGGTTCACGGCGATGCAAGAAAACTGCGTGCATGCGGAGCGAATCGCGTACGTGAACGCCAACTTCGCACATGCAGTCAGGATGGAGTCCGCCAAGCCGCGACCGTGGAACGTGTCCTCGTTCGAGCTATTCGCCACGGGAGAGATCAATGCGTTATACGGCGGCAAGCCGTCACTTCACTGGAGCCAAGCGGATGTGGCCGTCATCCCATTGGCGTTTAACGCGCATTGGGTGCTCCTCGTCGCTCGGTTCAAGGAGAGGAACATCCTCGTTTGGATTCCGACCGCAGCAGCGATTCGGACTTGAGGTTCATGAAGCCGTTCCTCGATCCTTTGGCCGAAGTGATACCGCTGATGCTTCAACACGTAGGTGTGGAGCAAGAATCAGTGGAGAAGTTTGCTTGGGTGCGGTGCCCCAAGTTCCCTCAACAAGTCCTCAGGTAATTTTCTTATTTTCTAACTTTCTTATTTTCTTATTTTCTTAAACCTGAAATTGTTCTATTTCTCGAACAGCGGAGAGTGCGGTACGTACATGCTTAGGGCGGCGATGTCTCTGTTGATCGGTAACAGAGATGATCTCTACGCTTTGGACGATTCTAAAGTTTTGTCGTTTAGAAAGTTTTTGACTATATGTATTTATTTTAACAATTGGGATATTGTATGAACCGTTTTAGATATATTTGTATAGATTTTTTGATTTGGAATTGTTCTGTGTTATGGTTGGTTGAGTTGCTGTTGAGGTTGTTCAGAGTGTTCAAGGTTCAGTGTTGTTTTTTCCAAATTTCACTGTTATTCGAGTGAAAGAGCTTGTTCGAATAATGATAATTATTCGAGTAACCTAATCGAGCTTAATTCGAGTACCTCATAGCACTCGAATAAGCTTCACTGGATCAGTTGATTTTATCGGACTTCACTGTTATCCGAGTCAAAGATCTTGTTCGAATAATGGGAATTAAACGAGTAAGCTACTCGAGCTCAATCCGAGTGTCATACAGCACTCGAATAAACTTCACTGGATTAGTTGTTTCTGTCGAACTTCACTGTTATTCGAGTGAAAGAGCTTGTTCGAATAATGCTACTTTTATCGAGTTGCTTATTCGAGCATATTCGAGTATAATACATAACTCGAATAAGTTAAAAATCGAAAATATTGTTTTTGTATCATGAGCATGAAATGTTAAATAACATGAAAACATTTCATGTTAAATATCATTTCATGTTAAATAACATTTTCTTTCTAAGTAATAAGATATTATAGAGATTCTTGAAAAAAAAGAAAATCAAGTTGATATTTCGATACATGTTATATATATTGTTGATGGGAATGTATACTAAAGTCCTATCTACCAATGTATTTCATTGTATGTTATGCAACGACTTTTATTAAACATTGTTAATCTTCATAAAGCGACTTAGTAACATCATGAAGGACCTAAAACATCGAAATATTGATATTTATACATCTATGTATCGAGATAATTAAAATTCAAAAATTCTGAAATGTACACTCGAATTACAAGATATTATTAGAGTACGGTATTCGATTTTTTTGTAAATTATTCGAGTTATTCGGTTACTCGAATAAGTTCAGGTTTTCGTTTTCGACTTTTTATTGTTACGTTATTCGAGAATAATGATGATTATTCGAGTAATCTAATCGAGCTCAATTCGAGTACCTCATAGCACTCGAATAAGCTTCACTGGATCAGTTGATTTTATCGGACTTCACTGTTATCCGAGTCAAAGATCTTGTTCGAATAATGGGAATTAAACGAGTAAGCTACTCGAGCTCAATCCGAGTGTCATACAGCACTCGAATAAACTTCACTGGATTAGTTGTTTCTGTCGAACTTCACTGTTATTCGAGTGAAAGAGCTTGTTCGAATAATGCTACTTTCATCGAGTTGCTTATTCGAGCATATTCGAGTATAATACATAACTCGAATACGTTAAAAATCGACAATATTGTTTTTGTATCATGAGCATGAAATGTTAAATAACATGAAAACATTTCATGTTAAATATCATTTCATGTTAAATAACATTTTCTTTCTAAGTAATAAGATATTATAGAGATTCTTGAAAAAAAAGAAAATCAAGTTGATATTTCGATACATGTTATATATATTGTTGATGGGAATGTATATACTAAAGTCCTATCTACCAATGTATTTCATTATATGTTATGCAACGACTTTTATTAAACATTGTTAATCTTCATAAAGCGACTTATTAACATCATGAAGGCCCTAAAACATCGAAATATTGATATTTATACATCTATGTATCGAGATAATTAAAATTCAAAAATTCTGAAAAGTACACTCGAATTACAAGATATTATTCGAGTACGGTATTCGATTTGTTTGTAAATTATTCGAGTTATTCGGTTACTCGAATAAGTTCAGGTTTTCGTTTTCGACTTTTTATTGTTACGTTATTCGAGTGACCTATTCTAATAATATACGAGTTGTGCATTTTACTCGAATAACAGTGAAAAAAGCTACAATCAAGCCAAACTCACAATAATCCATCAATCTCATACAACCTCATACATCAAGATTTACTTAATGTCTACGACCAAACTCACCGACGGACGGAAACCTCCTTTCTTTTCTCCGACCACGCCTTGCTACGAACGGAGGCGGCAACACCAATTGATCCGAGGTATCCCACTCGGCTTGATCCGGAACCGGCGAAACTCGTCCGTGATAAGCAGACTGCCACGTTAGGACAGAATAATATTCCGAACACAATGGGTAGAAACTCATGTTCGCTCGTAGACTCGCCGCGATTGCATGTGGACAAGGAATCCTGTCGATGTCGAATTGGCGGCACGTACAAGTCTTCGACCGCAAGTTAACAATGGCACGACCCCCCGGAGATCGGACATCGTACTCATGCGGAGCGATTTCATGTACTTCATACCCTTGACTTAGCTCATACCTCTCACGGAGCTTCATTTCCACCGTCGGGGTAAACCGCGTGGTTGCTTGTCCAGATTGCTGTCTGTATCTAGCAAACCAATCCGCCGTCAGCCTCTGTATCGATTCCAGAAGCGCAATGATCGGTAGCTTTCTTTCTTCGCGGAGTCTTGCATTAATCGATTCCACCCCGTTCGTAGTCATGATGTTATAGCGAGACGTCGGAGAATAGGCTCGACTCCATCGTTCCTTAGTATCAGTCTGTTGCAAATACGCGTATGCGATGGGAAACCTATTCTCAAAATCACCATATTGTGAATCAAAGTCGCATTGCTTGTATATTTTAGCAATGTGTATGAACGTCTCGGTCGCACCCTGCTTCTTACACCTGCTTTTCATATTTTGTGACAGGTGCCAAATACAATGACCGTGGTGCGCACGACCGTAGACGGCTGCAACGGCGGCTTTGATAGAAGGAGATCTGTCGGATACGATGACAAGATCGTCCTCGTTGGGCACGACTTGCAAGAGCTCGTTCAAGAACCACGACCAAGCTTCTATGCACTCGTTATTGTCGATTATGCCCCAAGCTAAAGGAAACTGATGGCGGTCGCCATCCTCCGCTGATGCAATGAGCAACGTACCCCCATACTTTCCTTTCAACCAAGTACCGTCTATGCAAACAACCTTCCTCATGTGACGGTATCCCGCAATACAAGCACCAAGGGATAGGAATGCGTGCTTAAATCTCCGCTCGTCGTCCAGATATACACTTGCTGTGGTTCCCGGATTCACTCTTCTCAACGTCGACAGGTACGACGGCAACAGCTTGTAACTCTCATCGGGGTCACCCTTCATTGCATTTTGTGCTAAAATGCCTCCTTTCCATGCTTTGAAGTACGAAACTTCAATCCCACGATTTCTCATCATTGTTTGAATGAGTTTAGGGGCCGGTGTACTTGTTGAACCCTGAAAAGATTCAAGCAGCATATCACTCACGGAGGTTGACGATGCTTGAGTGAGTCTTGCGTTCCGATTTGCAAGGTCGCACGTATGTGTGTTGCAATACGTACGAATCGAGAATACGGATGTATCCTTAATCTTCGCCGTCCATATCCTCCAAGTACATCCATCCTCTTTGCATCTCACGCCATAGTACGATCGGGAAGATTTTATAATCTTGACCTCGAAGCATGCCTCTATAGCAACTCTTTGGATCATATTCTTGACGGCCTTCTTATCCTCGAATTCATCACCGACCTTCATGGTGGAACCGTCGGTAAAAGAATACCGATCGCTAGGAATAGTTGCATTTTCCTCTTCCTCCTCCTCCTCATCATTCCCGTCCGCATTTTCTCCGTCTACGCCATCAAAATTGACGTGCACGTTCTGCCGTGATGCAACATTCTCATCACGGTCGTTCGCCTCATTGTGACCTTCACCCCCATAATTCACATCTTCGCATCCGCCAAAGTCGATGATACGGTCAAAATAATCATCGATGTAACCACCTCCATCGCTAAGAACCTCAATTGGAACGGGACCAACTTCATCATCCGCGAGGGTTTGACGGTGGAGGGTCGTAGGGAGTCCAATCTCCACACGGAGAATCGGTCTATCCATTGGACCCCCTAAGTATATATAACCCTTCAACTCTCGATCATTCTTTATATACAACGGAGCACACCCTTCCATACCTCTCATAGATGGCTGATAACTTAGCTTTAACTCCGGCCTCCCGCTTACGCCAATAGTCTCGTATATTTCGTTCCGCAGATCGTCCAGCAAACAACAATCGACATCGAACCCAATGGGCTTCATATTTGTTCCCATCCTTGGAACCCATGTCCATTTATTATCATTCCCAATTATCCATTCTCCATCGTAATCAATCATGATGCTGGTCGGCATAACCTGCATATGAAACAAATCATTGTTAATAAATTTAATTGCAATATTCATTATTCGAATAATTTCAATATTCGAAAAGGTGAAATTAATCGAGTACACAATTCGAGTAGTAAAACAACTCGAATAGAGTCTTTGAGTATTAAGATTTTGAAGACACTCGATAAGTTGTTATCGAAGAAATAAATGGAATAAATCAACTTTTATTGCAAACGAGTTATTCGAGTAAATAAAATATTCGGAAACAAAAATTATTCGAGTAAGACATTCGAGTATACGTTTAACTCGAATAACATATCCGAATAATATGTAAGTGTAAAATTTCATAAACAATAGTATTAATCGAGTAAAGTTTCCGAGTTTATTCGAGTTTGATGTCCGAATTGTATGTTGCCAAAACAACTTATCCGAGTGACTTTTCGAGTCAACGTAAACTCGAATAACAGACTCGAATAATCGGAAAACGAAAATTTTCTGCAAATTCGCACAGATCTAAGGTTAAAATGCTACCCATAACTACCCAAACCTTCGAAAATCTAATACCCGATGCTCGAAATGTAAATGTCATTAACATGAACGGAAATTACAATGCCCGATAATATATGGCGTTAACATGAACGGAACTTACTGTATATGCGTTCAAGAACGAAATTGGGATTCTTGGAGCTTGGGTGTTTCGATTTCGGCGGATGCTTCAGCTCGTTTTTCCTTCAAGATCTCGTTTTGGTGCTTCGTGGGTGCATTAATCAATGAGGTTGGTGCGTTTTCTTTTTTATTTTATATATATTTCTTTTTTTTTATTTAGGTATTAATTAGGGGTTTAGTTAATTAAGGAAACATGTTCCTCTTTTTTTAATTGACTCGGTCAAGTTCCCTTTTTTTAAAAAGAAACCAAAAGTAATCTTATTTTTTAAAATACCCCAATTTCAAAAGATTCCTTTTAAATTTTTTTTTCATTTAAAATTCCTTTTAAATTCCTTTTAAAATTTAACTAATATGGTATATATGATAGATAAACCTTTTAATCGTATAAAATTATATATTTTTATTCATTGGGCCACTCGCATTCAAGCGTGCTTAATATATACTAAAACAAAAATCACACATCCCTGACCGTCTAATTAATGTACTGTTGATGGAATACAACGCAAAGTAGGATTCCAATCCTAGAGTTGAACATCAAAATACTCTTTAATTATTTTTTGTACCGTTGTGAATGGGTAATCACGATCAATAAAATATTGTGGAGATGGCCGAGTTGGTCTAAGGCGCCAGATTAAGGTTCTGGTCCGAAAGGGCGTGGGTTCAAATCCCACTCTCCACAACAATTCCTTTTTTTTTTGGTTTTTATTTCTTACTATTGTTATGGTTTTGGCCCATATTAATTAGTTATTTGGTTCTTATTGGGTAGGTAATATAAATGTTCATTAAGAGAACGTCCACGGCCCAATTGAAATTTGTACGGAAATTCTATTTATTTTTGTTTTTCTTGTCCATAGCGAGTCTCACATCTTGCGGGCAACGATTGATTGACTCTGCGTTCAGCGTACGCACAACCGATCCAAACAAAAGAAGAGAAAAAAAAGGGATACGCCGCCGATCTCAATCGCACCCATGGATCCCGACGCTGTGGCCAAGGCATTCGTAGAGCACTACTACTCCACGTTCGACGCCAACCGCGCCGGCCTCGCTAACCTCTACCAGGACGGTTCGATGCTGACTTTCGAAGGCCAGAAGATAATGGGTGCGCAGAGCATCGTGGCGAAGCTCGCCGGCCTTCCTTTTCAGCAGTGCAAGCATCACGTGTCGACAACTGATTGCCAGCCGTCGGGCCCTGCCGGCGGTATGCTCGTGTTTGTGTCGGGGAATCTGCAGGTCGCGGGCGAACAGTACCCTTTGAAGTTCAGTCAGGTTAGTGCTTTATGCCCGACGACAGCTAATTTTTTATTTTTTATGTTTTAGGGTAGGGTTTTGTAGTTGGGGTGGCTGTCGCTTTGATTCGTGTTTGTATATGATATCAATTTGTGTGCTGGGATTGGTTCGATTGGATGTGTTTGGTTGTGGAAAAGAGAGGGTTGGATTTTACTGTCTCGTCGCTTGTGTTTCTGATTATTGGTTTGTTTGATTGATTGGTGCTCTTGGTTAGTGAGACTCTCAATCATTCTTACAAGAACACGTTTTCAGACATTTTAAGCGGCGAATTGTACTCATTAAGTATGATCATTTTTGAAAGAGTTCTCTTTTAATGATTTCGGGGTCTTTTCACATGTTTTAGTTTGTTGGGGCACTCTTGAATCTGAATCAAAGCGGCCTATTGGGCATACATTTCAATGTGTGAACTCCCTGTATCTCTACTGTGAAGTGTGTATTGAACTTTTTGTAGTTGGCCAGTTTTTGCAGAAACTGGTTTTGTGATTTGTTACTTGTAATACCAAATATTTAACCCTATCTATCATTGGGCACGTTAAATCAAGCAACACCAGTTTGGTTTGTGCAATTTCTGAAAGAAAACAAGAGACACTTTTTACATCATTTGCATTTTCACTTCGCTCTTAGTAGTATGTCGGTTAAATAAAACCATTGCCACGATCAAGTTCTCATGATTTTCGAGTGTACTAGATTAATGTCTTGTAGCTATATCATACATTACAATCTTTAGTGGTATAGATAGGACCTGCATTCGAACTAGTAGCTGATATCAGTAAAGTATCTTTCTCGCTTGTCCGCATTCGAAAACCAATAATAAGTCTGGTTGACATTCATCATGAAATTCGAATGTTATATTACAAAACTAGTTCTTGATTCTTTTACAACTTATCCTAGATATGCAATTCTCCTCTTATTCAGGGCTTTCTGCTCTTTGCTGTATGTAATAAACCTTTGTTTCTATTTATGTTTTAGAAACTGGGTGTTTTGAAATTGCTGCATGTACTCTTTCAGAGTAAGCATGATAGTAAATACACTGGGCTCATTGTCCCAGTATTTCAAATAAATATACATGCATGCTATGGTAGTATCTTGTATACATTTTTTTGTTACGCATATAGGATCAAGAATTAAGAACTTGTTTCTTATTTCAGCTGACCTTTTCCTTTAAGCTTATAACCTCACATATTTTCTCCCGTTTCTCTTATGTGTTAGATGTTTCACCTCATGCCAACTCCACAAGGAAGCTTCTACGTCCAAAACGACATATTCCGCCTGAACTATGCGTGATCAGCAACCGTGGGCGGTCAAAGACCAAAAACGAAGCTTGAACGTTTTCCATTCTATACCATCAACAGTTGATAAATTATGGGTTTAAATTCATCTGCTCGAATTGCTTTCTTCGTTATCATGTTGTTCATTACTCGGACTGCATAGAACACCTTGCTTGAAATCGTGTGAATTTTCATTGGATGAAATTCTGCTTATGTATGAAAACTATCATGGGTTTGGAATGGATTGCAGTTTTATGGCATACAAAATATACAAAAAAAAAAAAAGAAGAAACAAAGTGCTGTTGTTCCATTACATGTTAGAAAGAAGAATTTTGAGAATCAACCAGCGTGTATGTGGACACCTATCGCAATAATCAATATGGTGTAGATGCATAGGTAGAGAATTGCATGAACCAAGATTGAGATACCGCTCGTGTACATATTCCCGAACTCGATGACCCTCGTTCTTGCAGGTAACTGAAAAAGCAATCCCGGGGAAAGCAGAATGAACATGGCCACGGCCACCACCACTGGCCCCCAATCAGCAGATCCCATTTTGAATCTTTTTAGTTGAAGAATTGATGAAATTATATAATATATTTATATATATATATATATATATGTATTGGTAAGTGAGTGGCTGTATGAGGATGGGATGATGATAATGATACAAGGTTCAATAAGTAATGAGAGATGAGGGGAAGGGAGTGGGATGGTTTTTTATCTTTCTTAAGGGAGAAGAAGAAGATGTTGATGCTTAGCTTGAGACAAGGTGGTGGATTTAAAGGTGGGCAAAGTATATGAAGTGTAGATTGCTTTTAAACTTTCCTTTTTTTTTTTTCTTTTTTTTTTAATGATCCAGTTTGTTTCAACGAAGCAAACTTTCCCATATGATCATCTAAGTTGCTAATTTTTCTCCCATGGGTTTTCTTGAAGCTATTTAAGATATAAAAAATGATAATATGATCGTGAACGTCATCTATATCCGTTGTTTTTAGCACATAAGTCTAAAATTAATTGACAATAGATAGAGTGGTCAAATTAAACTTATATACTGGTCACGACTCACGTCACAATTTACCACCGTGTCCTTCCAATGAGATACGACCAAACAGAGGTGACGGGATAATATCATTCACATATTCTAATTCCAAAAATAAAATTCCATTAGACCATATGTAGAGGCCCAACTTATACGACCAAGCGTGATCTATAATCAATTTATAATAGGTGGAACAACCAACTAAATTTAAGTAAAGATCACAAAAGTTTTTATTTAGTCCATTTGGTATTGGGTATGATACCCAACTTTAGGATTTCGATCATAGATTTCCTTGGCACTATGATTCTCTAACCATAAAATCAGGCCGGGTCCTACTATTCACACCCCCTATACCCCTATACCACTCTTTACACCCCTTAACACTTGATTTTTGTAATAATAATTTTAAATAATCACATGATTCAACAAAAAATATTTTATTAACTTATTCTCCATTAAATTGGACTATTAAAATATAAATGAATTATGTAGGTTTTTTTTTATATTTTTTGAGATCCAATTTTTAATTTAATCAAATCTAATAACATAAATAAATTTTTATTAAAAAATTAAATTTGATTAGGATTAATTCAACTTCATTAGTTTATTCTAATGTTTTTTAATTTTTTATATAATTTTTTTCATTTTTACTTTTTAGGACCGGCCGGGCCCACTAAGCCGCTACCCGCCAGTAGGGTGGGCGGACTGCCATTTCGCAGGCCCACCAGATGGCGGGCCTATGCCGGGAAGCCCGCACGGGCCGCGGGCAGGCCTGCCAAATATCATACATTATTCTTTTAAAAATCAATATGTAAATGAATTATATGGATTTTTATATTTTTGAGATCCAACTTTCAATTTAATCAAATTTAATAACAAAATAAATTTTTATTAAAGAATTTAAATTTGATTAGGCGTAATTCAACTTCATAGTTTATTTTAATATTTTTTCTTTATATCTATATATATACATATATATATAATTTTTTCGTTTTTATTTTTTAGGACGGGCCTGGCCCACCAGGCCCGTTACCCGCCTGTAGGGCGGGGCGGGTACCATGCCCGTTAGTTGGAAAAAATTACCTTTTTAATCGGCAAGTATTTATTTAATATTACTTTACATATTAATTAAATTATTAACATTGAACACCTTTTTTTCCTTTTTATATAGGGTATATAATTGGTAAATAACTAATGTTTACTCTACATATTAATTAGGGGGTGCGAATAGAAAAAAGATGGGTGCCAATAGAATTACCCAATCAGGCCTAATACAATTATGTGGCTTTTAGAGTGCAGCCCCCATAAGCTTTATTTAGTTTTCTGGCAAGGCCCTGCCAGAAAATCCATAGTTTTAAGGACCCGATTTCTGCAACTTCATTGTTATGGAGTACCACCTCATCTGATCTCAAAACTATTTTAAAACATGTTTTGTGCTGCCACGTAATTATACCTACAATTATGGGCCACAATGACAATATATTTTCTAATAATGAAAAAGGAAAAAAAATGTTCGCTTCCTTCTCAGCTAAATCCCTTTTATTTGGCTTTGGATTCTTAATTCGTTAGCTGCATTGATTTCGATCGACGCGGGAAGTGGTAATGGCGCTGACTAATTTTATACTGACGGTGGCTGCTGTGAGCGGAGTGGTATTGTTGTTGAGGAGCGATGTGAAACAATCTGCCGCCGTCTTCCGCCGTAACGTCCGTCAGATACGCAGCTGGTTGGAAGAAGAGTCTTCGGCGGCAGCTAAGTACGCCGCTAGCCCTACGTCTTTGTTTTGATTTGTTGCTTGCTTGGTGAAATCAAACTTGAAGTCTTGTGGATGAAAGTATTTTATGAAATTGGAATATTCGTAGGATTTTGGTTGAATATAATGATGTTTGATGGTAAGGTATTGAAAATTCGGGAGGTGATTTTTCACCGTAATCTGAGTCTTTGGTCTGTATTACAGGGAAATGGAGAAGGCGAAGCCAAAGGAAATACCTGAAGAAGGCATTCCAAAGAGTAAGGACAAGAACTAGATCACCATGAATTTGAAAATCTGTTGAAGTAAGTTTCTACTTTACCGTTCACTGTATAAAATATGAATCTTATAATCGTTTTGCTACGTATCCGATTATGCGACTAAAAGGATTTCTGTAGCGAAGTTGTTATGTCTGTAGTGAAAGTCATTGAAGACTTCAAGTTTCATTTTTGAGAACAACATTGATGAAGAAAGCATACATTTCAGATTTTCAGCAACTGAATTGGCTTGCACAAGAATCCATAATATGATACAGCAATTGCCAATTTAGTACTCACGTTACTCACATATCTTGAAAGCACACACAAGGACATAATAGGATAGGCTCCCATTTATTTTTAAGATGATACTTATTAGACACACAATACAATATTAATAAACTGGTAAATATGATCAAACGAACTCCAATTGACATTCAACATGGATATCTCAAACTGGATATCCCTTCTGGTCTTCTTCTTCTTCTTTATCCCTTACAGCTCCAAGACTAAATCTAGAATGCAGATCCAAAGCATATAGTAAGAGAAAAGATTAGGCAAGTGTGCCTATAAGGATGCAATGAGTCAATATTGATGCATTGTCTTAAATTAACTTACAGTCAGAGTCTGTCTTTATCCAATGCCCATCATTCATCGATGGAGGATCACTGCAGATGACATTTGAGGATAGTTGTGCATTAGTCTGGTTAGATCTTTTTCTGGGCATGTGAAAAATTGCTTTTTTCTCAGTGTTGTCTTCATGATCAAGCCGGCCACCATTTTCATGGGAATTATGTTTTCTCTCACGCTTCGGCGCACTATATTGTTTCTCCACCATCTCTTCTGCGTGAACTTTGTTGTAGAACTTTTTATAGCCTGCATCCACAGTATCAGCAGCAAGTAGAAACTTAAGTGACTATTCCATGCTTTCTTGAAAAGATACTCTGAAATTCCATTGATTAAATGCTCAAATTCTCAAATATTTGCTGATGATGTGCCTTGTCTCAGGAATACAAAAGGTTCATATCACTTTTAAGCCATGTATCTCTTGACTTTTCACTTTCAATATTCCTTTTAAGGGGATACTGAAGATTATGTGCTTGGAAACAGCATACACATCCCTCTGTTCTGGCTACGAGCACATTTTGAATAAGAGAGGTGGACCAATAATGCATTGTCTATCCTTTCACAAGACAATACATCTTTAAGTATATTACAACTTTTTAGCTAGTCATATATGTATATTTCCTTTATTTTGTATTGATGCCTTATATGGGAAATATCATTGTCAATGAACGATAGCTTAGCAGTAGATTGTGTAAAAAAGTCTAAATATTTTGTTTTTCCTTCAGACTGATACTGATAGACTAGCCAATTTCTTCCGTAACCTCGATACTTACAGAAGCAAGATATTACTACCGAACTTGACCATTTAAAAGGGCTCGAAAAAGAGAGACATCTAATTGATATCTATGAGCAGTGCAGTTTGAGAAAGCTTACCTTTGAGAGCTTCTTCTTGATAGAAATGGATGAAGGAACACCGTTCTTTGGAGGAATCGTTGATCCACTCGACGAAGGTTGGATCTTTTTCACCACTTTTTTCATGAAGTGGGCTACATTTCTTTTTTGGGCGGCTTTTCAACTCCTTGGCGTTTCCCACTTGGATCCTCATGGACTACGTTGGTCCTCTTAAAGAGCTCTTGAAGGGATAGCTTTTCCTTCTTTACTTCTTTGTCTGTCTCTTCCAGTTCAATTGGAGTGGCAAAGAGATAATCTTGGAGAGGACAAGCTACCATGTAAACATGGCCTTCAGAATCTGCACCTTCAAGTGGCTTACTGCTGAGGGTTATAATGCTTGCGTGACTGCTCCTCTCAGATGTATCATTCTCCTTCTCTTCAGCTTCAAGAAATTTCTCGAGTTCATAGTTTATCTGCTTGAGGTCATTTTTAGTTATCTCTGTGTGATCAAAGTTCTCGAAAGGCATTGGAAAATTTGGTGTTGGGGGGTCTGTGTTCAATTCCATGCCAAAGGTGCCAATTGTGAGAAAATCAAAAGGTTCATATGTTTCTTGGCAGAGCAGTGGATTCTCTGTGGCTTCAAATTTTTTTGGTGATTTTTCACAATTAATAACATGGTGCAGGCCCTTATTAGGGTCAACAGAGTAATAGTGCTCGTCTGAGAATGACTGCACTGAGAATTTCGGATTTCCTGCAATTAGGAACTGACCCTTTTTAGCAAGGCTGTATTATTTGATTATCCTCTTGCATGGACTATTCTATGAGAATCATTCCTCTAGGTGCCTCACTAAGTCTAAAGTATTTGTTCTATTTATTCAAGTGGAACTATGAGGTACAGTACAGGTGCTTATGAATACATGAAATGTCTGATTTTGAGAAGGTGCCATAGTTTTCTTTTGAACCATGTCTGTGACTTATCCAAATAACAGAAAGGGATAGTGAATGCTAGTTTCATAATTTTAGTATTTATGTTGATTTATTGTTGAGAGAATTACCTGTTGTAGAAATCTTCACTTCCTCCATGCCGTTATGTGTCAACTTACGGTGCATCCAACCTAGGAACTGCATGGAATAAACCAAGGTCAGAAATATTTGTATCAGATACATTTTGTAATTCTTTCGTTTATACTGAAGTTTGAACCAACCTTCATACTGGACTTTCTTAGTATGATTGATCAGAGATCTTCAACTGATGATAGCTCGAATATATATAAGTAGATATTGATGTTAGGAAGCCTTGTTCAGGGACGTGTTAAAGTACTTTTTCATCACGTTGTCAACAAATTGAAGTCCTTTGGTTACTAGAACGGTCCGACATCATGTTGAGCAGACAAAAACATTCAGAAATTTACAAGACTTTGGGTGGACAACTCTGTCCAAATAGTTGAGGGATGGGCATTTTTGGACCCACGAGTGGATCTGCCTCGAAATTTTCTAATCAAATCCAAATCCTTATCACTTAGGTTTCTATAATGGTGATTTGATATAGTGTCACTTGCAAATGTTCATAATTTTATCCATGTGAACATTTGTTTATATCTATAGAATTACTTTGCAGAGTTATACGGATTTAAGTCAATTCTATCTCCTTGTCATCGATTTAGAAAATATTTTCAGCAGACTTGAGACATTACGAGCTCCGATCCACGTGGATTCAATGTGTAGACTGTAGAGTGCACTTTTAACTTCTTCTTTTTTTTTTTTTTTTCTATTTTTTGTATTCTTGATATTTTTGTTAACCCAGCCGCAGATCTACGTGATTGTGAACTTATATTGGGTTAAATCCAACACCTGGCCTAATACGACCCCACTGAGGTGCACATGCATCAATCTGTAAGTTGATATGTATTATTATGTACAGATTTCCAATGTGCTTGCATGTGGTTAAACTCATGTATGGTTATGGCGATAGGGCAGCTTATGTTGTGATAATTCTGAAGATGGCATTCATTATTTGATCAACTATTTTAGAGATTATACTCAGGGAAATTGGTTTACAGCTTTCTTGTATGCCATGCATGCATTTGATTCTTTGATGTAACACCTGCTTTCCGGCATGCGGTATTAGGGGGATTTGCCTAGTACAAGTTGGGAGTAATAATGTTGGTTATATGGAAGTTTATATATGGAATTTATCCTTAGCACACACTCATCATCTCACCGTTCGATGCTAAGCTGTACCAAGATGGACGATGGCGATGAAAGATTAGACTAAGCCCTGTTCTTTTCCATGAGAAGCACCTAGAAGCTAGCTTCTTTAAAAGGTCAAATCTCTCTCTCTCTCTCTCTCTCTCTCTCTCTCTCTCTCTCTCTCATGTCATCTTGCGATTAGGGATAAGCAGAAGTAGTCGGCATATTAACAATATGGTTATCATGGAATTGGTAGGCGCATACAATTATTTGGATGTCCATAGTATGCAGAATGCTTGTGCATGGGGCCGAGCTTTAGTGCTGTGATCCTAATTGAGTTGGTTGAGCTAAGCAACAAAGGGATACAATTACGGCAAAGCTGCCTTTTTTTTTTCTTGGACAAGTGTATGAAAAAAGAGCACACGGATATAGGCAAAGGGATCTTTTCCCAAACACAAGAATCCACAGAGGTTGATCAAAATGTCTATGCATGCACGTGGGGTGTGCTTAGATGGACGGAGTTCACGACATAATTTTCGTCTGTATAAGGTAAGATTTTGATGGAAGTGTTGCATCAAATCGTAGGGTGGCCCAAACGAATTGGGTCGAATTCTTGATTGGCAATGGCATAGTCCCCCATCACTCGTTATGAAGAGGTAAGTCCCAACAACCCTGCTCAACATTGAGTTCATATAAATTGCTCAAAACTTTGCGGCCAAATGGACATCACTTTAATCAGTTACGAAATTTTAGATGATTAATTGGCTTGACGGGTTTGAATGGACAGTAGAAGTAGAAAGACCTTCCAACGTTTCTTAAATTTTTAGACGACTATGTGATTACAATCGAGATGATGCAAGGCAGACCATGCTTGAGTGAATAATAAAACTTGATCCAATCCAAAATTAAAACGAAAAACAGCATCCATGTCAAACGCTAAAAAACTCGATAAAAACAATGGGGCACTTCAGACTATAGATGAGCAACAAACACCCCCTTATGTCATCCTCTGAGCAGCCTCCTTGGCAAGGAGCCTCTCCTTAGCCTTTGTCTTGGCTTGCGATTTGGAGCCCATAATACCACCTCCCCACTTCTTCCTCAGCTCATCATATTTGTCATTGAAGTTGGCCTGAAATAGAAAATGCAGGGAAAATTAAGTGATATTGCTAGAGGCGTAGTAAACTTCTCAACAGTGTTCACTGCTTTCATTTATCGTAGTACCTTGATAGCCTCGAGGATTTTGCTGAACTCCATCTTGTCCTCGTTCTTCACGGAGGTCAAACACAAAACAGAGGCTGTCTTCTTGTGGACAATCTACACATTGTCACATACCCATTAGAATCCAATCAAAGTGAAATACCACCAAAAGAAGGGATTAGTGGCCAATTACCGTTCCAAGCCTAGCTTTTCCTTTCACGATACAGTAAGGAATTTCCATTTTCCTGCAAAGTGCAGGAAGCCAAACAACCAACTCAATTGGATCGACGTCGTGTGCAATGACCACCAACTGAGCTTTGTTCTGAAACGAACACATATCTATGTCAAAAATCTGAAAGTTAATGGGAAGAGAAAAGAACTAGGCAACTATAGCACAGAATCCCAAACCTGCTCGATGAGATAAGTGACGTGGTTAAGACCGTATTTCACCACAATGGGTTTCTTCGACTCAGCAGTTTTTCCCACAGCTTCGGCCTGAGCCCTTTTCAAAAGCCTCTCTTTCTTTTGTGCTTTGTCCTCGGGCCGGTATTTGAGGAGCATCTTAAAGAGACTAGTTGCTGTAAGAAGTCAATTGAAGAGCTCATTGAATGAATATTTAGGCGCCCAATAAACTAATAAAAAATTTCTATTATCTGAGATTTTATAGCTAACAAGTGACATTAAGATGCAGCATTTTTAAGGATCCAATTCAATAATCAACGAGCAGCATTCAGAGCTAATATGGCATCCACATTACCAAAATTGTGAAAGAAAGGAGAAGAGAACTTACCCAAATTCTTGTCTAGGGTTTTGGAGAACTGATTGATCGGAGGCGGCACCTTCAACCTCTGCTTCAAGATCATCCGTTTCCTCTGAATCCTCACGACTTGCGGCCATTTCACGAACCTGTGGAGATCCTTTTTCGGCGGCAGAGCACCTCCGATCCCAAATTGCTTCGGCCTCTTCTCGTAAAGGGGGTTCACCTGTTTCTCCGCCTTCTTCTTCGCCGCAGATGGAACCTTAACTCCTTTCTTGGGTGCCTATCATCAGAAATTTATCAACACGAAAGTCAACATAAAATAATAAACTAGCATCAACGATTAGAGTGAGTGAGCTATCGAATTCACACCATTTGCGTTCAGTTTCTCGAGCGGCTGTGGAGGAAACCTAAAATGGTGGTGAGAGTGAAGGCTGGGCTTATATAGCACATCGATGGCAAAGACATAAAACCCTCGTTATTTAAATGGGCCGACCATATGAAAATTTAATGGGCTTGGGCCCATTTGTCAATCTTACTTGTACCCATTGGACCGAACCCTCTCTTTAAAAATAAGAAGTTGATTCAGTTCTAGCATAGCCATAGCATATATGAAGAAACTATGCGCGAAAGAAGCATTTGTTTTGGTTCAGTTCTGTACTTCAGGTCAGACGACACCATAATAAGTTAAATATCAGAACAATATTTTACTAGCCGTTTTATTTTGTATGATGTGTGTGTACATAATATAGCACTCGGAGGTTGTCTGTGGATGATTATTTTAATATGGGAGAAATATAGCATGTGAAATGCAAGTGGTGCGAGGAATAATAGAGAAAGAAACGCACTAAAATTGATAGCAACAACCGTTACACAGAGTGGATGGACCTCAATCAACCTTACATTAAGTAATGAGCATATAGAAGTACTGTTATTGTCATGAGCCGACACTGCTGGTAATTTATACTCAGAATAGTTCATCTTCATCAGATCTCTCTTCACAGAATAGAGCAGCATAAGCCTTTCTTGGGCAGCTCATCGACCTTCTTCTCTGTAAAGACATGGGTAAATGGTTAATTATATGTATGGAGAAGTAAATAGAAACCAACGGAAGATAAACTAAGTGCATGGGTTGAGACTTGAGTGGAGTTTTGGGACAACATGATGAAATATGGATGTAAGAGGAATGAAACCAAGTTGGCCTGTGTTTACAACATCCCAACATGTATAGATTTAGACACAATTAACATAACGTAGAGTTTGCAAAGCGTTTCCAGGCCGTTGAGCAATATCAAGCAAGCTACTCACAGAGTTCGAAGCAGTTGAACACAATACACATATTGAAAAGATAAAAACCAACATTTTAGGAAAATCAAGAATTGTGAACTGATCTAGGTACGGAAGAGGGAACAATATCCCAACTAAGCCGAATGATTTTACCTGTTTTCGCCTTTGCTAATGCAGGCTGCACAACCGCGTGCATAGTGATAACTCCATTAGGAAGCTCCCCGAAAAGCATCGTCTTGCACTGTGCAAGAGTCTTGTTGTTCTCCAGAATCTTTCCACCACTTATTAGCTTCACATCAGTGGATGCCTTCGGTGCAACTTTCTTATCTTATAACACAAAAAATCTTTAGTTAGATGAAGAGTGCGAGAAAGGTATGGCGGAGCTTGAAGCATGGCAGTTCTAAAAGCAGCACAAGTGAGTCTGAGTGACACAAGTCTATCTCAAAAGGAAATCTAGTTCATACAGAAAAATCCTATCTATCAATTTCCATTAGGAATTTACGAATTGAAACTTGCAGTGGATGATAATATTCAATCTCAGCTAAAGATCTGTCAAAAAATCCCAAACACTGTACCGTAAAACCTGGATATCGAATTCCAACCTCCAATCAAGTACGCGAATATAGAATAGGGCAACAGATGTGTAAAGCAAACCTTTCGGCCATTCAGCTACAATTCTCTCCTTCAGCATAGCAACAGTTGACGCCGGTGAGTATCGGAAAGGACCCAAATCTGATCCATCGCACAATCTGAATTTCACCTCAACTAAATCTTCCTCAGGCATTTGCTTCTTCCGCCCCAAAACACTCGATTCTAACACAGCCAAACCTCAAATTGTCAAACCACAAATAAAATCGAACACCAGCCGAGTCCCTGACAGAAACTACACCCCAAACTCTACGGCAATATTTAAGAAAACCCAAGCCCCAGATCTACTGAGTGAATTGCACAGGCCGTCCTCCGTGCTTCTACCTACTGATCTTTCCTTCCCCTAACCAATTTCCTAAATTCTTCTTCAATTATTCGTCTTCCCCACAACAAATCTTATCTCTTCCTTTACTCTCCCCTTTTCCCTTTCCCTTTATCTCCTTTTTCTCGATCTCATATCGCACTCGAGTCAATTTATAGCGAATTTTTAACTTCGGTGGGGCATATCACAACACAACACTACAGTGAACGTTTCATCTTTTAGCTGTAGTTGGGCTTATTGGACCATCCCACTCCGAACGTTATTATCGATAAAGCTAAAAAATAAAATAAAGTTACATAAAATACCAATCTAAGTTACAACGGTAAAAGAAAGAAACCTCTCCCTGCATTCAAATTACACCGTAAAAAAATAATCCCAAACTCAGAAGAACTCAACACACTGACGTAACCTAACCCAGTAATAAAACGCCGCCGAAAGCCTTCCCTAATTCTGCTGCTGACCCATCGGAGCCGCCGGCAACGACTGCTGCTGCGGCTTCCAACCGCCGCCCTCCGGCGAATACCCACCACCCTGGTAGGCAGCCGTCGAAGGAGGAGCAAAGGTGGACTGAGGCACATAGCCGCCAGGCACCACCTGCCCCTGGCCCATGTATCCATACGGCCCATACTGAAACGGCGGCTGAAGAGGCGGCGGAGGCATCGGCTGCTCCGTCGGAGGAGACGCCGGCGGCGGCGGCGGCGGCGGCAGTTCGTCGGAAGCAGCAGCCATGGCTTGAGGTGGTGGTGGTGGTGGTGGTAAGGGAGGGACATACGCCTCGACGAGCTGAGTAGTCGTCGTCCTGGCTCTCTTCTCGGGGGGAGGAGGATTATTGTTGCCTATGACCCCTTCGGAAGCTAAGGAAGAGAGGACGTAAGTCAGCATCTCAGCCGAGGTGCTCGAAGCAGCTAACTTTGCAGCCATGGCTGCAGCCACCGATTTCGGATCTTCTCCTTCCTTTTCGGCTGCAAATGGCTGGTCGATCCTCGTCGGCGATGGACCGCCGCCAAAGAGCTGCATGCAGACGCGGTTCGCCTGCTCGGAGTGCAGCTGAGCTACCTGAAAAAATTGGGACGATCGTTGTGTAATAATCTATACTCTTTTATTATAAGCATTGGGACCACATATAAACCGTCAAGTTTGGCATGCCAATTGATATAATTATTAAAAAATAACATTAAATCGAAAGAAAACGACCCAGTACATCATGACATTTTTATATTCTCTATCTTACCCAGTAATTATTCTATAATTAATACGATATGTTTATATCATATATAGCAAGAGTGTGCAAAAAAAAGCCTAGTTATTGTTGTCAAGAGGAAAACAGCAAGAACTCTTACCTGGAGATGATCCCGAGCCTGATTCAGCTTATATTCCTGCGATCGATATCAGAAAAGGGGAAAATGTAAGCAAACGTAAAAAAAATAAGTATTTGCTAGCTTTGGTAATTAGTTACCTCCTCTCTAAGGGCCTCTTGCAAAAGAGAGACGAGGTTTGCTCTAGAAGATTCAACTATGGTTAGACGCTCGACGCAGTCTCTCAATATTGCGTGCTGACCCTTGAGCTCGTCCGCTAGCTCGTCGTTCACGTGTTCTGTAAATTCATCACAGAAAGTAAAAGATATGAACACAATTATTATTTTTCTATGCAACTTTAAATACATCGGTAAAACAATGATAAAGGCTTCTTTTCATACCTAATCTGTAATCGCCTCCGAAATCTTTATCGACCTTATCGTAAAACGCAATTCCGTTTCTACATCTGCTGAAGATGGCTTCTTCGTCTAATGGGCTGCCATAGACGGCCTCATAAGCAGAGAGTAATTTATCCAAAGAATTACCGCCAGTAGACTTCTGTTCGGAAAATAAAAAAATAAAAAATATTGTGTTGGAAGCTGTTGAAAACAACTGCAGAAAACCAATCAAATGAAAAACAGAACTCACCAACTTTGAAGATGGAAGCTTCGTATTTCTACTGCCATTGTCAAGTTGCCTTTTTGCGCACTCTTCCTTGAGACTTTGGCCTCTCGAACCAAATACTTTACGTTCCTCCCAGATATTCATCTGCAGAAAACATGAAAGGTTGGTAATATGGTTCGAAGATTCTTGTTGCACTGAGAAACATTCAACTCGCAAGGCTATAAAGATTTTTTTTTAAAAAATTCACATCATGTTTTCTTAGGCCACTTATGTTTCATATGAGTGCAAAACATAGAGAAAAGGGTATATACCAGGCGTAAAGCAGCTTTCTTTCCAAATTCGTCCCCGTTTTCAATCACATCATGGAGTGAATCTGGGAGAACCTTCCAAAACTCTGAGACAAACTCAGCGCCTTTTCGGCGGCTGTTTTGGAGAATATCGTTCGCAAGATACAGAAAGGCCAAGCGCTGTTCACGAGGAGCACAATGGAACTGCTTGGCCCATGTTTCTACGACTTGCCTCGCCTTGTTCATGTGAAAGATACACCAATGTGATAGAGCTAACCATGTCAAGGAGGCTCCAGAAAATTGGGATATGATTTGTGGTTTGTAATAGATGCAGCACTTGGATTGCATTGCTTTGCATTCACTTTTACGAGATACGGTGTGCAAGTAATTCTACTGTAGGCAACAAATAACATGATTGTACATAAAAGGATAAATAATTTAAACAACGAGTAAGACAAGGGACACTAATAAACACCAGATATGCAAGCAAAGACTAAAGTAGGATACTCTCAATGCTTTGCTGGGAGCTGTTGAGCTTTGACAACTTCTCAACCAGAATCTGAGGGTTAAAATTGCTCCCCATGATCCGCACACAATGTCTTCGAGTACAATGAATCTCGAGCAAAATCGAGATAAAAAACTGGAAAATCAAGAATATATCATTATTTAGTATACCTTAACCTCAGAGATCCTTATGAAACACGCAGAGGGGGCTGGGCTTGGGGCCTGGGGGGTTAATCAAGAACAACTCTGACACTATCATAAAGATGAAGGTTGCACTTACATAATTAGTTCCCAATCTGAGACACTAAATTTTTATGCCCAAAAATGTTTCCACTCTACATAAGAACACCACAAAATTCCAATTCAATAAATTATGAGGCTTTAAGCCTGAGATTGTCAGGATTTCAGTTTCTACACTTAAACGAACAAAACGTGTAAAACCAAGTACAAATATAGAAATCATCATCACAACGCGATAGATTAATTGAATACAAGCAGGCAAAATTCATATTCTTATTCTAAAAGAAGCTGCTGAAGCAATAAAAAGTGGTAAAACAACAAAATACATAATGTCTCAGCAAACAAAAGCGATAGGGCACCAATTCAAAACCATAAGATAGAACCGATAATAGTAGTATTCGGAAAAAATTCATATTCTAACAGAAGTTTTCTTAGAGAAAGGAGAAGACTTTCGTACAAAGTTCAGATTTTTGCGCCCAATACAGATTCGGATTATTTCCGTAACTGCGAAGTCAGAGCTCAAAACATGAAAGATACTAAAAAATGCAACTTTTTTTTCTTCGTTGGCGTCACATTGAAGATGGAGAGTACTCCTCCATCGGTGAATTTGAGGAAAATCGCGTGAAGCTTCTTAATTTAGGGTTTACAGCTCAATTCACTCGATGTCCGATTTCAAGTAACGAATCAGTTGAGATGCGAGGGTGTCAAAAATCTATGCTGCAAGGACAAAAGTGAAGCTAAATTTCCATAATTACCCTCCCTTCGCTTCTCGTGATACACTGCGATCGATCCTATTTGGAGTTTTACAAATATTGCCCTAAAAATACTATTAATAACAATTTAAACCTTCCTTCGTAATTTTGCACATAACTACTCCCAGTTAGGGTTGCAAACGAATCGAAGTCGAATACCACAATATTTCGTATTCGGATGACAATCAAATACGAATACGAATACTCGATATTTAATCGAATCATATAATCGATTCTTATTCAAATTCAATATTTTCTCGAATATTCGAATCGAATATTTGTATTCAAAGTCATCATTTTTTATTTAATAAAATATAAACAATATTATATTTAATATATATTAAATTATAATAAATTTTATGTAAACATATATTGAATTATAAAATATATATTGAATTATATGTGAATATATTAATTATACTATATTTTAAAATATATTATTCGAATTGAATAATTCGATTAATTTCGAATCCAATATTGTGATTTCATATTTGTATATTTCACGATAAAAAAATATTCTTATTCGGATTCGTATCTAAATATTCGAATTCGAATCATAAAAGTTCGAATCGATTTGCGAATCGAAAAAAAAGGTTCAGATTCCTTTGCAACCTACTCCCAAGTCCAAAATACAATCGTACATGGGTTAGGCTACATAGCATTAGGCCGGCCCAAGACATCACAAGACGGCGGTGATTCGATCTCAGCTCCGAGCGAAATTACACGAGCCATATGCCGAATGATGGCCGCGAAGCCGATGGTTTTGCGCCGGCGCAGACTACCGAAGCTGCTGTTAGTCATACCGATCACGGTCTTCACAGCTCTCTGCTTATTCTTGGTGATCAGTCTCAGGTCCATCGAACCGTACGCTGAGCTCCGAAACGCCAGAAACGCGTCCGTCGACATTGTGGACAGATCGGCGAACGCGACTCTGAATGGTGAGGTGATTGAGCTTAACGGCGATGTGAAGAAGTGCGCCACGGTTGAAGAGATGGGTGAGATCTTCAAGGGAAGTTACGCGGAGGAAAGTCTCAGGGTCAGGATGATTATTCAAGATCACTTCGCCCTTAACGGTGTGATTTTGCTCTCTGAATTTTTTTCTTCCCTTGATCGCGTGCTTATTGTCTGATGATCGATGTATATAGTCCTGCGCCGAGATTCAGGCGTACATGCTTATGCACTCGTGTTAGTTATATGTATCGAAAAAAAAATTGAAGTTGACGTCCTTTATTGTGTTATGAACACTGCAATTTATATGATGAAGTTTTGCCTAAATAGGCTTGCGTTTGTGGGAAAAATGAAATTGTACGTCTCTACGGATGTGAATTGATGGAGCTAATGTTGATTTCAGGTGCTTCAAGAGTTCGAGATCTGCAACCAGAAGAATTCTGCAGGCACGGTTTTGTGATCGCAAAAGCTTCGGAGGCTGGTTTGGGTAATGAACTGTACAAGATTCTTACTGCTGCAGCGCTGAGTGTGATGTTGAATCGGTCGCTGATAATTGGCCAAACCAGGCATATTGGTTCTTTCTCAAGCCTTTCTTTTTGCGCTAGATTTGGGATTATTCTTTCTGAATTGAATCAGAATATGACCTGTCTCATTCGGTGTCTTGGTTGCTTGCCTTTGTGTTCATCTTGGCTATGAAAGCTGATGGCACAATTCCTCTAATTCCTGGTTTGTATATTGTTGTGTCACTTCCAGGGGTAGATACCCGTTTGAGGATTACATCATGTATTCCAATATGTCGTTCACACTAAAAGAAGTAAAGCATTTATGGAGACAGAATCGTTGCTTGGTGAAATATGGAAGGCATTTAATTATGAGGATTGATGACTTTCAGAAACCGACAAAGACAAATGTGCTTTGTGATAATTGGAGGAAATGGGAAGAACCTATCATATGGTAATGGTAATTACAGAACTGAGTTTCCTTCTAGATTCATCGAGTTATTGAATTGTTCTACCACCAGGTTCCAAAATACCACGGATGCTGTGGCTGCCCAGTTCTTCTTGAAGAATGTGCATTTTGAAATGAGGGAGGCTGCATCTAATTTGTTCGGCAAACCAGACAAACTTCAACACAGGGGTAACGTGTTCGGAGAGCTTATGAGGGTTCTAATATTTCCTTCAAGAGCCATTGAATCGGCGGTAGATTGGGCTCTTAGTGGCAGCGGAGAACCTGATATTGCACTACACTTGCGGATGATGATGAATAGGTACAGCGTCTCAATCTGCAAAATGCCCAAATCTTGCAAGATCTCTGAATTTAAATTATTCAGTTGAGCACCAGAAGTCCTCACATTGTTATTTCGTGTTTTGTAATTTATGCCCACACAGTTTTAGACTTTCCGACTATTTGTTGGAACAGTTTGAGAAAAAATTCATGAGATCGACTGATTCTATTGTGATTGAATTTAGCTTATCCATTGTTCCTCCACTGGAAGCATTGCATTTGAAATTTTGCAGGTCTGTGAGAGCCAAAAGGGCGGCCTTAGATTGTCTCAGAAAGAACATTGACAAAATTCCAGTCATATGGAAACCTAAAGTAGTTTTGATTTCAGACACGCCATCCATGATAAAAGACATTGCCCCCGATCTGGAGGAATTCGCAGAGGTAAAAATAGTTCCTTCGGCAAAAATGTCTCTCATTTTGTTCGAAACAAAATGATATTCTGTGAAAGGCATTTTTTTACTTTTGTATGTTCTGTTTCTCTAACTAATTCCTGTCTGGAAATATTCCTATTCAGGTCCTCCACTTCGATCACAAGAACTTCACTGGAATTACATCCAAAAACACGAACAAATTCAATAGCTTAAATTTCAGGACAAAGGATTGGGGGCCAGAGCCTCGATGGGTGGCCTTTGTTGATTTCTTCCTCGCCGCTCGTGTCAAACACGCTGTTATCTCAGGAGCACACAGACGTGTCGGGACAACCTACGCTCAGTTAATCGCAGCACTTGCAGCAGCATCTAATCTTGGTAACCTTCTTCTACTCTAATCTGGCCTTCTTTTCGAATTGAGAAAAATAAAATCATTTCTCACGTAATTCTACAGATGACAAATCATCTCATACCAACTCAAGTTTCGCATTCCTCAGTAGCTTCCAAAGCAATCTGCTAACCGAGGGCCTAAAAAATCAAATTGGATGGGGCCATGTGTGGAACAGATTTGCTGGCCCACTGAGCTGTCGTGGCCAAGCGAATCAATGCGCTGTGACTCCCCTCCTTGCCCCGGCTTGGTGGGACGGGCTATGGCAGTCTCCCATATCTCGGGATATCCAAAGGATGGAAGCTTACGGCATCAAACTCTCAGGTTTTGGAACGTTTGATGTCGACTACCTTAATCATTTCTGTCGCGTAAGGAAAAGTTCAGTGATAAGAACTCAGATCATTTAGTTGCTTGGAGTATTAATGGGCTATTCTTCTTGTTTGAGGCCAATGCTATGATGAGATACAGATTGTGTGTGGCAGCTGGGAATTTTACTGACTAATTATTGTGAAAGAATCCAAGAAAAAATGGTTAATGACACTGCTTTTTAAGAGATTATGTTGTTAGTTTCTATTTTAGTTCAGAAACAGGTGCAACGTGTTGTTTTCTTGATAAAAATGCAACATGCATCAATCTTAGGAGCTGCAATGATTACAGTCTCGTCACGCCTTAACATCATCTCTCCCAAAGTGAAAAGAATATCTTATGTGTCTGTGTATTGTGAGATGTCCAAACAAGGTAAGGTAACAGTGTAATAGAGGAATGTTGATTGCGAATTAAGCAAATGTAGTCAAAAGGTCAACTAAAGATGGCTAGTATTTAAGAACAGCTAACTACTGCTTTTACTACCAAATCTCATGGGGTTTGACCCCCAGCCTAATATGTGTAAGAAGATGACCAATGACATACGCCCACGTCACTTTGGTTAAAGCGTGAGCCCTGGGGGTTGGAAAAAGAAAAGAAAAACCACAAAATCACTTTTTTTTTTCTTCCTCCTTCCCTCGAAAGACACAGCGAGATTTATACTCTTCTTCTACAAGCGTCGTTCAACGTAGATGTGAAGGATACATCGATGGGTTGTCCAGATTAGGAAATTTAGAGTTATTTTCTTGCCTTTGGTGGGGTTGGGGCAGTAGGGTTTATTCCCAAAGTTTCGATTTTTGAAGTGCAGAGAAAACAAGGGGGAAATGTACGTGGTTCCTCCTCCTAATAGATCCGATTCTTTGTACGGATCTAATAATGGGTCGGACGAGCTCATGGTTTACCAGGCTTGGAAGGGCAGCAATGTCAGTTTTCTTAATGTTTTTTGTCATAAGCTCTGTTTTCTGATGATTTTTCCCTTTTATTGTGCTATTACATGCCGTTAGCTGTAGCATTTTGGCTAATTAGTGTGTTTATTAATGCTGGATTTAGCGTACTGAGGCAGAGTTTTCAGTTTTGCTTTTTTTGTCCTGGGGAAAGGGAAAGTCGATAGGTGAAGATTTATCTGACCTAATGCGTCCATTTACTCTATATTTTTTTGATATGATTGTGGATTGAGAAGTGTTTTGAGTTTGCTGGTTCTGACTGCTGTAGATGCCATTCTCGGGTTTCTGAGTAATCTAATAGGCAGTCACTTCTTTTAGTTGCTAGCTTAAAATTCTACACTGGAAGAATCTGTTGTTTCAGTCGATAATCTCTGCTCCAACTGTGATACTTCATAGTGCTTTTGTTGGTTCACACTAGATAAAGCTGATTATATTTACAAACCGTGCTTTGTATTATAATGAGAGCTCGTGATTTGCTTAGAACTTTGAAGTAGTGACCGAAACTTTCTGGTATAGCAATTTTTAGGCTGAAATTATGATTCGAAATTATCTCCGTTTTGATCCCCTGCTTACTTTTAGGATAAGAGAATCGAGTACAAGGTTATATTAGAATTTGTTTTACAGTTATCGGAGTCAGTCAGTTAGTTCCACCTTCTTGTTGGTCTTGTTTCTGCTTGGTGGAAATCAGAAGTATCCTTGAATTATCCAAATACAGAATCTAACGAATTGTCCTTAGAAGGCCTGAAATGCTTAGTATTTTTTCTTTTGCCTTTTTGGCTCTTCTCTAATTTCTGACTCTTCCATTGCATCTCTCTCGACAGAAATTCTTCCTTCAAGGAAGATTCATATTCGGCCCAGACGTTAGGTCGTTGCCTCTAACCATCCTCCTAATCATCGCCCCTGTCAGCGTATTCTGTGTCTTCGTCGCACGAAAACTTATGGACGACTTTGCTAATAGCTGGGGAATATCAATCATGGTCGTTGCTGTCGTCTTCACATTCTATGTACTCTCTCTCTCTCTCTCTCTCTCTATATATATATATATATATATATATATAATATATATATATATATATATCAAAATCACACACAGTACACACGCAGAAACACAACAATTCAAGGTCTTCATCTAGAAAAACTTAATGGTCATTTTCTGTTTTCTTCTTCTTGCTTGGTTTTCTCAGGACTTAGTTCTCCTCCTTCTAACTTCTGGTCGAGATCCCGGGATAATCCCTCGAAATTCACACCCGCCCGAGCCCAACAGCTACGAAGGGAACATCGAAGGTTCTCAGACGCCTCAGCTGCGCTTGGCCCGCTTTAAGGAAGTCGAAGTCAACGGCGTCACAGTGAAGGTCAAATACTGCGACACATGCATGCTTTACAGACCTCCTCGATGCTCCCACTGTTCGATATGCAATAACTGCGTCGAGAGATTCGACCATCACTGCCCTTGGGTCGGTCAGTGCATTGGCTTGGTAAGAGAATATTCCATCTCCTTCTAATGTAGTAGTATACTAATTCTTACATGGCAACATTTTTGTTTTCTTTGTTCTCAGAGAAACTACCGTTTTTTCTTCATGTTTGTCTTCTCCACGACCCTCCTCTGTTTGTACGTCTTCGGTTTTTCCTGGGTTTACATCGTAAGGATAAAGAACGCCGAGGAGACGAATATATGGAAGGCCATGATAAAGTCTCCCGCCTCAATCGTTCTTATTATCTACACATTCATCGCTGTGTGGTTCGTCGGCGGGCTAACGACTTTCCATCTATATCTCATCAGCACAAATCAGGTGAAAATTCGCCATTTTATCGCAGCAGCCCTTTTGTTCTCACGAGGATAACTTAAAAAAAAAAAAAATCATTCTTTTCCCATCGCAGACTACTTACGAGAACTTTAGATACAGATACGACCGACGAGATAACCCATACAGCAAAGGAGTAGTGCGCAACTTCGCCGAATTGTTCTTCAGTCCAATCCCGGCGTCGAAGAACGATTTTCGGGCCAAGGTACAGAGGGACCCGCCCGCCTTACCGGCCCGGCCCGTTTCTGGCGGGTTCGTGAGCCCGAACATGGGCAAGCCCAGAGAGGACATAGAGATGGGTAGAAAGGCCGTTTGGGGAGACGCCGGGTCGGTGTTGGATCGACCCGACGGGTCGCCCGACGTGAGGACGGCGGTGGACGAGGGCGACCGTTTGGGCGTTCACGGGCGGCCGTCGAGCTGGGGAAGGGCGGGCGGGAAATGGGAGATGTCGCCCGAAATTCTTGCGCTTGCGTCGAGGATTGGGGGAGAAGAGAATAGTCGAGGGGGCGGGACCAGCGCTCGGGCCGACATGGGTTCTTGATGGGTTGGGTGGGGCCCGTTTTCGTGATTTTTTTTTATGTGATTTTCGGTGAGTGTGAAGTGAAGTTCGGTGGAGTGTTGCTTGTGTGTTTTTCGGTTTGATGGGGTTTTTGTTTTGTATGTGCTATGTTTTCGTTGAGGGTTTGCGATTTTGATTTCTTACTTATGTAATATAATGTGTAATGGTCTTTGGTGTACTTTGGTGCTTATCGAGTGGGAAGAGCATTTCTTTCAAGTGTGTTTAGGTTATAGACATGCTGCTATTATTAACCCTTCATGAATTGGGTCTGAATCAGCAAAGGCTCTCGTGAAGTTGAGCTTGGCAAAGAAAGAGACATTATTACATTACATGTATATATATTTTTTCTAAAGCAAAGGTTCTCATGAAGTTGGGCTTGGTAAAGGAAGAGAGACATTATTACATTACATGAATATATATATATTTTCTAAAGCAAGGTTCTCATGAAGTTGGCTTGGCAAAGAAAGAGAGACATTATTATATTACATGTATATGTATATACTAGATGTCTGAACTCGACGCCCCAATCCACGGTAATAAGTGCCCATATTTTTTTAATAATCTAATCATATATTATAAATTTCAGTATAATAGTCATTATTGAAGATAATTTAGAACACAAAAAGTTAAATATGAGATATAAAGTAAATTCGAAATATAAAATCAAAAATTTTCAATGGTTGCAATACCGACCGCTAATATGTCATAACATTATTGAACGAAACATGCTAACCACGAGCTCCGATGGTTTCGTGGTTCAGTCTGTCTTTCATGTCCTTACAAATGTTTGATCTCTGTTGGTACGATATCCGACAATTTTCAATGGTTCAGTTTCCAATGATGTTCTACTCCCATAGTTTTCATTAAATACTATTTTGTACTTCTTTCCGTCAATCACGTATAGAGATTTTTATACATGTTGAAAATTCGTCGTCTATGATGGATTAGATGAAGTGTTTATATAATCATAAATCTCTTTGTTAATAAAAAGATAATAAACTGTTTAAAAACTCAAATTGCCTTTCTTGCTTTGGGTGCAACTTTTTTTCATAGCTTTGTAGAATTTCTGAATCTGAGTTTCCAGCTTTCTGTTCTTGTTCTTGGTTTTAGTATCGACATCGAGAGACGGATAAGAGAAATACTGTTTTATTCATAATTGAATTGTACCTCCAAAATATACGTGGGAATCATATATACATCAGTTGTACTTTTGGGCTTTAGGTATACATTTAGCCCAATAAGTAATACTAGCCCACTAACTAAAATAAACGGCTATATGATCAAATAACAGAACAAGAATCGAACACATCTCAGCTATATATATTACACAGCTTATGATCAATACTCCCCCTCAAGTATGGTGTTCGTATAAATCAAACACACCATACTTGCCAAGAAGATAGACAAACTGATCTTTCCTTAAAGGCTTGATTACCAGATCACCAGGTTGATCTGAAGAGGGAATGTAGCCTGTTTGAACGGTTCCATCTGTAATTTTGTCTTATAAAATGACAGTCCACTTCTATGTGTTTGCTCCTTTCATGAAAGACTGGATTTGCCGCGAGCTGCAAGGCTGACTTGCTATCAGACCACACCTGCACAGGACAAAGATTATTAACATTAAGGTCCTTCATTAAGTATCTTAACACTCTATAAGCTGCGTCAAGATGGATCTGTCTTGGCTTGTGCATGAATTGACTAAGCACCTGCACAACATATGTAATGTCAGGTCTAGTAACACATAAATATAACAGCTTTCCTATCAGCCTTTGAAAACCAAATATGTCATCAAGAACTGGATCACTCTGGCTAATCTTTTCTCCAACAACCCTGCTGTTTCTTCTATTGGGGTATGAGCAGTCCTGCAGCCCATCATACCAGTTTCACTTAGCAGATCAATCACATATTTCCTCTGATTTAAATGAATTCCTTCCTTGGACCTTGCAACTTCTATTCCAAGGAAGTACTTCATTTCTCCGAGGTCTTTTATGAGAAATACCTGCTTGAGATACTCCTTACATTTATTTATTAGTAACAGATCATTCCCCGTTATCAGAATGTCATTAACATATACTAGTAATACTATGAATTTATCCTTCTCATGCATGGTAAACAATGAGTAATCATATTTGGATTGAACAAAACCAAACTTACTGACAATCTCAACAAATTTATGGTTCCACTGTCTTGAGGCTTGCTTTAGCCCATACAGTGGTTTCTCAAGCTTGCAAACCTGGTATTTTGCCTTTTCTGAAGAAGAAAAACCTGGAGGTACTGCCATATACACTTCTTCACTTAGATCACCTTGCAAAAATGCATTAGTAACATCCATTTGGAATATAAACCAATCATAAATGGCAGCAATTGAGAGAACATCTCTTATTGTTACATGCTTGACTACAGGTGAGAAGGTCTCACTGTAATCAATACCTTCCCTTTCTAAGTATCCGTTAGCAACTAACCTAGCTTTATATCTTTCTACTTCTCCATTTGATCTATATTTTATGGTGTAAACCCATTTAGAAATTATAGCAGATTTTCTTTGAAGAGGCTCAACCAGCCTCCAAGTCTTATTCAATTCAAGTGCTCTTATCTCAGAATTCATAGCTTCTATCCACCTCTTATCTTCCTTTGCATCCTCATATGACTTAGGAATATAATCCTTTGAAATAGTAGCTAAATATGCCTTGTAGTCAAAAGTGATCCCATCATATTGGATCATATCTGATAAAGGATATTTAGTGCTACCTGTCATATTAACATCTAATACATAGGGAGATACGAAGTCACTATGCCAATAGGGAGGTTTGGATACTCTACCTGACCTTCTTACATCTGTTGTTGTGTTCTGTTCTGGGATTATTTCTGCTTCAGGCTGCTGTGCTTGTTCTGTGTTTTCCTGTGAGGATTCATCAGGCATAGCAGGCTGCATTTGATCTATACCATTGTTTCTTGTCTGCTGATATGGCATAATCAGCTCATCATAAAAGATCTGCTTATCATGTGAGGGAAATTATTCTCTTTCGAGGTTAGTAGCATTTGCAGCAAAAGGGAAAACATCCTCAAAGAATATCACATCTCTGGATACTATAAAACTTTCAGAATCTAAGTCTAACAACCTGTAGCCCTTCTGTGTGATGGAATATCCCATAAGAACACAGGGTTTAGACTTGTGCTGAAACTTATCTTTCTATGTAAGAACCTTAGCAAAGCACAAACAACCAAAAACTTTAAAGTGAGCATAAGATGGCCTCTTACCAAACAGAACCTCGAATTGTGTCTTACCATTAAGGACATGTGTAGGAGTCCTATTTATAAGATATATAGCAGTTTTTACACACTCACCCCAAAACTTTATAGGAACATTTGAATTAAATTTCAGTGCTCTAGCAACATCAAGAATATGCCTATGTTTTCTTTCCACAACCCCATTTTGTTGTGGTGTGTAGGCACATGAGCTTTGGTGAATAATGCCTTTTGAGGCTAGCATAACATAGCAATCATGAGAAAAGAATTCAGAAGCATTATCACTTCTGATAACCTTAATCCTACTACCAAATTGATTTTCAGCATATATAATAAAGTCTCGTAGCATATCAACTACCTCAGATTTAGTTTTTAGCAAGAAATTCCAACATGCCCTGGAACAATCATCAACCACAGTTAAGAAGTACCTTTCGTTGTTGTAAGTCAATTCTTGTATGGACCCCATATATCAATATGTACAAGTTCAAAAATGCTCTGAGCTGTGAACTGCTTAACAGAGATTTTTGACCCTGCATGTTTTGCTAAGGGACATAGAGTGCAATATCTAACAGAATCATTATAATCCAAGTGCAAAGCAGTCATATATTTCAATCTACTAAAGGACATATGGCCAAGTCTATAATGCCATAAAGATACATCATCATTCTAATTCAAAATAGACAGAGTACTTTTATTTGCAAGATTGCAGAAAGTAGCAGGTAGCATAGTGCCCTTTTCTGGCAGATTAAAGGGGCTTGGTTTGAGTATGTATAACCCGTTCTCTAGCTTACCAATCCCCTTTATCCTACCAATCAAGACATCCTGTATGATGCAAGAATCACAAGAAAAGCTTAGATGCATGTTCTCTAGCTAGCTTAGAGACAGATAGTAGATTATGCTTAAACCCTGGCACATACAAAGCATTCTTAAGTTTCAGATTTCTACCATTGAGTATGGTACCAGATAGGTAAGCTCTACTGCAAGATCCATTGGTCAAGTTAACACTACTAACCATGCAATTATCATCATCAAAACTGCTAAAGAATTCACTATTGCAAACAATATGATGGTTATGTATCTATTATCCAGTCAGAGCTGGAGTTTGATGATATACCTGAAGTGTTGATTGTAGCAGAGGTGCCAATGGCTTTTGCAACTTCGAGGCTGGCATTCTTTTTCATCATTTTCAGAATCTGTGAATATTGTTCACTTGTAAAACCTTGTTGAGGACCCAAGTTCTCCCCCTTGATTCTATCCTGATTTGCCTCTGGAACTGTGATGTTATTTGCTCTGCCTCGAAAGCCTCCAAATCTGCCTTGACCCCTTCTTGCTCCATTTTCCCTTCTTCCTCCCCTCACAAAGTTACGAGGATATCCATGGATCTTGAAGCAGCTATCTTTAGTGTGGCCAGATATATTGCAGTGTTCACAGAATGATGCAGTTTTTCCAGCTTGATTGATACTACTGCTGTAGTTGCTGGAAGATAAATGTGACATGAGGGCTATGGATGAGTCTGAATTTGTGGCTTGTAAGTTGATTCCCGGCTGAGCTTTCTCATTGATCACCATTGAATAAACTTGATTATGAGATGGCAGAGGTGACATCATAAGAATCTGAGACCTAATGTTCTGATAGCATTCATTCAATCCGATCAAGAATTGCATCATCTTCTGCCAGCTGCAAAATTCCTTGTATTCCTTGGTAGGTTCAGCTGCATGTGATGGTATAATAGAATCATATTCATCCCAAAGAGGTTTCGGCCTGTTGTAATACTCCGACACAGTTGATGCACCTTGCGTGCTTGTGTAAATTTCTCTAAACAATCCATACATCCTCGTGCCATTAATTTTATCAAATCTCTGCTTTAAATCATCCCAAACCTCTACAGCAGTTTGGTGATAAGCTATGCCTGAGATTAACTCCTCAGAGATCGAACGGTCAATCCAGGTTTTCACCAAGGCATCGCACGGCTTCCACTGAGCAAGGAGAGGAGAATCTTTCTCAGGACATTTGCAAGATCCGTCTATGAATCCGATCTTGTTCTTCGCCTCTAATGCAATCATCATCCTCATGCTCCATATCTTATAATTCTCAGTGCCTTTAAGGATACCTGTGGTTAAATCCAGATTGGGCGTATTGGAAGGATGGATGTACATTAGGTTATTGAATTGCACAATCCCCACAGTCTCTCTTGGAATTGAAGAATTCTGCTAATTATCTTCGCTCGCCATTTGTTGTGTGAAATTGCTTCAAGCTAGCTCTGATACCATGTAGAATTTCTGAATATGAGTTTCCAGCTTTCTGTTCTTGTTCTTGGTTATAGTATCGAGAGAGAGATAAGAGAAATACTGTTTTATTCATAATTGAATACCTCCAAAATTCACGCGGGAATCATATATACATCAGCTGTACTTTTGGGCTTTAGGTATACATTTAGCCCAATAAGTAAGACTAGCCCACTAACTAAAATAAACGGCTATATGATCAAATAACAGAACAAGAACATAACACATTTCAGCTATATATATTACACAGCTTATGATAGCTAATAATCTCTCAATAAGTTTGATCAATAAATTAAATGCCACTAAATTGCACTTAACGAGCGGAATTAATGTGCATTGTGGATGCAGTACTACAATTTTTTTGGAATGTTTAACTACTTTTTTAATATATGTAATAACTACTATTTTTTATATATATACATAGTTTATATACATGCATACACATGCATATAATTTTGTAAAGTAGGTGGACAAGTCATGACACTCACACATATATTATCTATAATATGAATATACACCAAAAGGAAGGTTCTCAACACCCCCATAGGCCCCATAGTCTATATGGTACATTTTTTAGCATTTATATATTTAAATACTGAAAGCAAATAGATTAATAGGCAATGATTGCCCTATAAGTAGATTATGACGAACAAACACTGTTCATTTTGCCGTACACATTTTAACCTCCATCTCGCTTTTCATTTCACTACCCAAAAGTTACATAGGATAAAGATCTAACTTGATCTCTCAAGCAACCAGGGCTCCTAATAATTTGTGGGCCCGGGGCATAATACAATAACGAAGCCCCTGAGTACCGTAAAATTTTTCCCATTATAGTAGCAATAAACGAACAAATGGTTAAATTAATTTTTTTCGTAGTTAGCCCAATTAAGGGTCTTCTAAGAGACCCATGTTGAAATCCTTTTCCCACATCAGTTAGACTCAATAGAAATCATCACCTTATATGGAAACCCAATTTAAGTTGTTCGGGCTTGCCTGTGCTCCAGTGGTTTTAATGGGACCAATGTGATTTTCGCACAAATAATAGCCCGAGTTAATGAGAAAATAAAAAATAAAAAGAGCACTGGGGTAATAAGAAATAAAAGTTTTTATATTAACCAACAAAAGGGTGATTTTATATACCTGATGCCTTTGCCACAAGATTAGACTCGAGATTTGGTATTTTTGCAGATCTTATTTGTGAAAAAAAAAAAGCTTACAATTTACCGCTTCTTTCAATTGCTCGAAATGGTATTACTCGTTGGTCTATGGTGTGTTTTATAATAGTAATTATTTGAGCTTACTATTTTAAATGATGAGTGTTTAATGTTTGAGTTTTATGGGATATATTAATTTGCTGGCCCAATCTATTTATATATTTTTTGGTTGGTTTTAACGAATTCATGCTGGACATTTATGTATGGCCTTTCTTTTTCAAAAACAATTATTTGGCATAGTTAAACACATCGTAGTATACCATAAAAATGGGCCTCCAATTACAACTGGGCCTGGGGCGGTCCCCCCTTTTGCCCCCCTTAAGGGCCGGCCCTGCAAGCAACATGAGAAGAATACTGTAGAGTATAAAGATTCACATTTGAGCAAACACAACTCATACAAGCAAGACTGCAAAGCCGAAAGAAAACAAGAAACAAAGTTTGAACAAAAAAAATTTAAGGATATATTGTAGTATACCCCCCACATGGTTATACTGAAATATACGTTACTACCATATGCTTTTTTTATTGCGCGAAACTCCCTTGTGTTGTACTAAATTTAGCATCTTAACGCGATGGTGCCTAAAATCTAGCATTGTACCCCCTAATTAGGGGGTGATAATAAAGAGCGCATATTAAACAAACTAGGAGCGGTTTCCATGTAATTTTTTAACCACAAGTGTTCTGATGCATTTTGGTTAAACCACTAAGGGCTTTTATGCATTTTAGCCATAAATTAAATAACCTACTACAAAATCAGACTTAAACTACATATATATGACTACAAAAGTATCAGCATTGTCAGGGGCGGAGCTAGAAAATAAATTGAGGGTGGGCGAAAAAAATTAAATAAATCAAATAAAATAATATATAACATGTAATAAAAAACACTTACGGATTACAACTGCTCTTTTCGAGTCTTCATATTTTGAAACCTTTGTATGATAGCATCATTGTCAACGTTACGAAATATTTCCTTCTCTATATAAACAACGAGACTATCATTCATCCAGTTATCGCCCATTCGATTGCGCGACTTATCTTTCACAATTCCCATGGCCGAAAATACGCTCTCAACTGTTGCAGTTGAAACTGGAAGAACCAACGCCAAAGTCAAAAGCTTATAAACCAACGGATACACCAAATTTTTCTTTGACTCAACTAACTTTTCTGAAAGATCCTGTAGACCTTGCAATCCTTCAAATCCTTTATTAGCTCGCATATCAAATATGTAAGTGTCAAGTTGATCATCAAGTACAAGAAGATCCGAGCTTGAGAAGTCCATGGGATAAAGCTCAGCTAGTCGCATCAACTTCCTCTTGTCAAAAGCACAAAATAAGTCTTGCGGACATAAGCAAGCAACACAAAGAAGTAACTCCATAGTTGCCTCTGAAAAGCGATCATTTAGTTCTTGGAGCTGCATATCAACGACACCGTAGAATAACTCCACACGATAATGATGCAAATTTGTCACTTCTGGAGCATTACGATGAGGGCGACCACGAGGTGACCAACGTGTGAACATATCATCCATTTTGAGGATATTGATTTGGTGTTGATCACAAAAGATGCAAACCTTCTCTAATAATGAATCCCAACCACCATCTCTGATCATTTGGAGTCGACGTTTGCATACTTGTACCAAATCCATTGCATTCACAATATCTTGGTCTTTCTTTTGTAAAGCCGTCGACAATTCATTAGAAATTCCCAAGATATGCTTCATCAAATGCGTATTGAATGCAAAATCAAACGAAAGAATTTATTCCAATAAGTTATAAGCCTCCGTTCTTTGATCAGGAGAACTAGATTTATCGCCATAAATCATTTCAAGCACATCACTAACAGCTGAGAACATAGTAATTAAGCTGACCAAAGAATTATAATGCGAACCCCAACGTGTATCTCCGGCACGTTGAATGGTAGTTTCTTGATTTAATCCCCGACCACTTGAAATCTCCCCCCTCTCTAATGCATCATTAATACAATCTAAATGCTTCTCTCGAAGAATATCTGAACGTTTGCACGATGCTCCAACAACATTTACCACATCCCCAACAACACGGAAGAAATTAGAAATTGGTAGATTTTTCTTAGCCACGGCTACAAGAGCTAGTTGAAGCTGGTGAGCAAAACAGTGTATGTAAAATGCACACGGATTCTCTTTCAAAATAAGTGTCTTTAGGCCATTAAATTGGCCCTGCATACTTGCTCCATCATAACCATGACCCCTCAATCTAGAGATGCTCAAGTTATGTTTAGAAAACATATTATCAATTGCAGCTTTGAGTGAGAGCGTTGTAGTACTAGTAACACGCTCAATCCCAATAAAGCGTTCATTCACTCGCCCACTACCGTCCACATAACGCAACACAATTGACATTTGCTCCTTCATCGATATATCACGAGATTCATCCACCAAAATAGAGAACAAAGAATAGCCAATATCTTTAATAATAAAACCAATCGTTTCACTAGCGCAAGCACTCACTATATCCTTTTGAATATCAGGTGAAGTTAACTTGCAATTCTTGGGCGCATTTTTCAATATCACGTCATTAATATCTTGATTGTGAGCACCTAAAAACTCCAGTAGGACAAGAAAGTTACCTGGATTAATTGAATCTTCAGTTTCGTCGTGACCCCGAAATGAAAGCCCTTGTCTTAACAAAAGTATGATACAATCGATTGAAGCACTGAGACGAATACGATAATCATTCTTCATTGTCTTTGACTGTCGGTGCAATATCGATTGAATATGCTGATCTTGATTCATCAATGCTTCACACTTCATCCGAGCTTTATGATGTTCACTGTCATGTTGACCAACATGAACATTTAACTTATCTTTGGCCTTCCAATTTGTGAATCCTTCCCTAACAAATGCCTCGCCTCCAGATTGTTTTCCCTTAGCCGTCTTGAAAAGATAACAATATAAACAATATGCAGCATCTTTTTCTATACTGTACTCCAACCAATCTCCATATTCTCTAAACCAAGAAGAATTGAACCGTCTAAATTGATGTGCTCCAAAATTTTCGTTTGGGAAATTCAACACCTGAAGGTTGGCAACGGACCTTTTTGCAAATACGCCCTTCTAACTTGATCTCGAACATTAGCATCGTTATCGGAAATTGGAATCCTTAATCCGGGATCTGCTGATAATTGCGAAACATCAAATGCACCAATTAGTATCTCCTACGTTCTGTGGTTCAATTTCTGTAGCTTTGCGTTTAAAATACTTGTGCATTGCGGTTGTGCTATTGCAATTTTTTTGGGGGATTGTTCTCGTCTAGATCGAATGTTTGCTGTTAGGTGTATTATTTTCTTTTGAAGGGTTTTTGTTTTTAGTGTTGCTATGTTAACGTGATTATTTGGGCTAAGAAACAACTTAAACCTCTAATTGTATATTAATGGTCTAGCCTCAACCCAATATATAACATCAGTTTGGACACACATACGCCTAGGCCCACTTCACTATATATTATTAAATAAATTATTTTGTTGATGACTCCACATGTCACTTAGCATATACAAACAAAAAAAATAAAGGATGATGGTAGGCAAGTAACGCATTTAACAACTATATCTATATATATATATATATAAAAAATCTGCCTACCCTGGGCCCAAGCAAGCTCCGCCCTTGAGCATTGTAACATTTGCGAAGTGAAAGATCTTTATCTCTTCTTAGAACATGGCGCTCCTACAAAGGGAGACAAGCCTCCAATATTTAGGCGACTCGAGCTCCCAATCATGAACAAAAGACTCAAAAAGAACTTGAAGAAGAATTATACGGTTCATCTTATTACAACGAGTACTTTAAGTCTAATTAAAACAATGTCTTCAAAATTAAAATGAAAACCAATAAATATAATGCTGCTCTTATGAACACGATATAACGCACTATAAAAATAGAATTAGACCTGGAGAATAAAGCATAAGTTTGGAAGCAAGAGCAAGACTACATGTATATTATATTCTTGTTTTAACATATAAAAATGTTATAATGCAATTCAAAGTATGGCGAATATTATGCGACGCGGCAAAAATTGAAAGCTTGTGGTTGGTTGTTCCAATTTAATGTGGTCAGCAACGCCAACTCTAATCCCTAGAAACCATTAAATGTGGATCCACGTCATAGCGTGGAAGGCAAATGAATTTAGTAACGTAAGATAATCTAAAGAAGCAGCATTTTCATTTATTTAATTTAGTTTTAATACGAAAAAACAAAAAACTTAGCTGACCAACGGTTCCCCCGATTTTGGGTTTCACATCACATGTGACATATATCGTCAAATGCTTCTATCATTGTCTATTCATGTCCATGTCAGCCTTCCTATTTCTTATCCAATAATTCAATTTTTTATTATTTTAGTTCGTAAAATTATATATCACTCGTTCGTTCCCCGCACGTCCTTGACCTTACCCCATATCCTACTCCACCAAACAATTTTATAATTGACTTGCATTATCTTCTTTACCAATCACTTCTTTGAAATATATTGATTAAAATATGAAATTATGGATGCTTGACGTAGGAATGGCAATGATGGAACGATTTCTGGTTCACATTAGAGCATACCATCTCAATTATCACCACCACCGTTTTTTGATTTGAAGATTCAACTTTATACTTGAAAATATAAGCAATTTGCAAAACATTTGACTCAGAATTCCAACAAGGCATATATATGCCTGCTGGAAATGCTTAAAATAATAAATATTAGCAGCAGCAAACTTTTTACCAAAATAATATCATATACGACGTCATGATGACGTGGAGAGGAGAATATCCAAAGGGATAATACGAATAGGAGAATATTCGATCTCCCATGGATGGCATCTTCAAGTTCAACCCTTTCTCAACGTATATAAATAGCTCTAGGCGCAAAAAACCTTGATTGTCAAATGTACGTTCGCCAACTCCGTTCATTCTTCCCGCGTCAATTTCTTCATCATCTAATCCCCCGCCGACGGCAGCTGCAAATGGCTCTTAAAGCCGTTCACGTCACCGACGTTCCTAATCTCGATCAGGTTCCTGAGAATGCGTCGTCGTCCCTCTACTCTCCGCGATATGCAAAAGGTGCGTGTGGTTGATGTTTCTGTTTATGTGTTGTTGTTGTTTTTTGTTTTCATGGTGTCAAGTTGTTATCCATCATCTGTTCGTTCAAAATAGGGGTGGAGTTTGGGCGTGCGACGTCGTTTAAGGCTCCGAAGTTTTTGGTAATCGGTCACAGGGGGAATGGGATGAACATGTTGCAGTCGTCGGATTTGAGGATGAGAGCCGTCAAGGAAAACACCGTCCTCTCTTTCAACACCGCCGCTAATTATCCGGTCGATTTCATCGAGTTTGATGTTCAGGTATCCGTTGTTTATTTTTTTCTTTTTCTTTAACGTGAATTAGTGACTGAAGTTCGGCGATAATCGTTCGACGGCGCCGGCGATTGGCGTCGATTTCTTTTCTGCAAACCTTCGTAATGATTCTCAGTTTCGATAAATGGAAACCTTGCCCGCGCAATTGGAAATCGTTGCCTGTTAATCTATTTCAGAGGATAATAGATCAGAGAGAGAAATTCAACTTTTCTTCGGTGGTGTTTATTCGCCGCGTCCCTTTTCCCTGATTTGTTTTGAATTGACAGTTGTATCTCTTCATCTTCCGCCTAAGGCTAAGCTACTAAACCCCATTATTTCTAAAAATTGATATTAAAAAAGCCACGTTTCTTTCCATATAGTAATTAATAAAAGGCCTTGACTTACCTACCAAAGTGGGTATAGCCCAACTCCTATTAAAAAATTAACATGTTTAATTTTTATTTTGTGAAACATGTATGTGGTGTTTTAACATAGTGGGGTAGGGTGTAATGTGTAACTTTTATTTAGTGAAACACGTTTGTGGTGTTTTAACATAGTGGGGTAGAGTGTAATGTGACACATGTCGGAGTTGGGTTATACCCAATTGTGTAGGAAAGACAAAACCTTAATAAAAATAGCAATTCTTTTCCAGATAATTATCATCGGAAAACCTGGTTGTTTCTTGACCTTGACTGATCGATAAAGATACTGATCAAAGTAGTAATTTTTGGGTTTCTCTCTCTCTCTGTTTTTTTTTTTTTCCTTCTTCATCCTCGGATGTAATACTAAAAGGACCTCTAAGATTCATGGTCTTGCTCTTGAATTTGTATAAGTACTCTGTACCTGCGAACAAGGGGGTTGAGACAGGGTATTGAAGAGGACTGTGTCTTGATTTTTGCAGGTGTTAAAAGATGGCTGCCCCATCATTTTTCACGACAACTTCATCTACGCTGAAGACATCGATGTACGTTTTTAGCTCCCTTTTGACTAAATAATTTCTAGTTCTACTCTGTAAGAAGTCATGTCCTTAACCTTGGGCTTTCTTTCATACGTAACTTTCAGGGGACAGTACATGAGAAAAGAGTAACAGAACTGTCTCTATCCGAGTTCCTCACCTACGGTCCCTTAAAAGAAGAAGGCCTGACTGGAAAGAAGCTGCTGAGGAAAACAAAGGAAGGGAAAATGCTCAATTGGAACGTCGAATCCGATGATTCAGCCTGCACTTTGAGAGAAGCTTTCGAAAAGGTGAACCCTTCAATTGGGTTCAACATCGAATTGAAGTTCGACGATAATGTCGTCTACGAGCAAGAAAACCTTACGTCTTCGTTGCAAGCGATCCTTCGAGTTGTTTCCGATCACGCCAAAGACAGGCGAATAATCTTCTCTAGCTTCCACCCCGACGCTGCTTTGATCGTCAAGAAACTTCAGAATTCCCACCCCGTAAGTTCCATAACTGTTGTTGATGCTTTGAAACGATGAACTACTGTGATCTTCAATTTTATTCTAAACCCCAATCTTTCTCTCCAGGTATTCTTCCTTACAAATGGTGGGAATGAGATATACGATGATGCAAGAAGGAATTCTTTGGAAGAAGCCATTAAAGTCTGCTTAGAGGGCGGTCTGCAGGGAATCGTTTCTGAAGTAAGGGGCGTTTTTCGAAATCCCGCCTCCGTGAAAACGATGAAGGACTTGAATCTTTCTCTGTTGACATATGGCAGATTAAAGTGAGTCCTTTATCTTATATCTATCTCATAAATTAACTTCTTTGTGTGATATGAATTGTGGGCTGAATGATGATCCTTTCTTTCTAATCTATCCTCAGCAATGTCCCTGAAGCAGTTTACATGCAACATTTGATGGGAGTCGAAGGAGTGATAGTAGACTTCGTCGAAGAAATCACAGATGCAGTTTCAAGAATGGTGAAGCAGCCATCTTGTGAAGAAGGTGATGAACAAATAATACAGAGAAGTAGGCCTCAGTTCTCCCACACAGAATTGTCATTCTTGTTAAAGCTCATCCCTGAATTAGTACAGAAGTGATATTTTAGTTCACGTTGTTGTGTCTGTATATCATTGATTTTACCATTGTAAGAGTTTCTCTCCCCGATTTTGGCCATTTCATTCGTTTGCAGCACACCCCATTTGAAGCAACAATCAAAGATACGTAATCGACGTTAAATTAAAGAGTTTACAAAGAAGATTTATTTAACCTAGAATGAGATTGAGATTTGCTAAAAATATAAATTTAAGTCTGTGGGACGTACTTTCTCAAAGGCGAGAAAAAAAAAAAAAAAAACGAACCCATCCCCAATAAATGGACGTACGTACCTAACCAAAAAAGTTAATTTCCATTCTTCATTTCATTAAATACAAACAAAATAAACAACTAGCCAAAATTAAAAAATTGCCAAATTCGATGAATCAAGCACTGGAAAAATCCAAAGAAAGCAAACGATATATTCGAGCAACATTCACATCGAAGAATTTGGTCAAAGGAGGAGTTTTAATGACCTTGTCGACATGTCTTGTCACACATATACGTGTATATATATATATATATATCAGCGCATATAATTACACACAACACAACCATGCATCTCTCGACAAAGCTGTGAAGTGAAAAAACCAGTCAAAGGAAAGAGTACAGTTTTCTTGACTGGCAAGTAGATCAGAGATACGATGGAGAACTGCTGTAATAATGGCGGCGATGGAGATATAACGAAACTAAAACTGCCCATTGGCTTCAGATTTCTACCCACGGACGAAGAGCTCCTTCTTCATTACTTGAAGAGGAAGATCTTCTCCATGCCTCTGCCCGCCGCCGTCATCCCTGAGCTCGACGTCTTCGCCTTCAACCCATCGGACTTACCTGGTAATTAGTTTTATCAGTTGTTTGTCACCTTCGCTTATCTCTTTCAAATAACGTTTGTTTATCTACTGTGTCTGTGTAATAATAATATACTCAAAGGTGACGCAAAAGAGAAGAGATACTTCTTCTGTAAGAGAAGCCAAAGGATGAGCAGCGGTAATAACGTCGGCGGCTACTGGAAAGTCACGGCCAAGCACAAGCAAGTCACTTCACGCGCCGGCCCTGCGCCGGCGGTGATTGGGCTGAAGAGATCGCTCGCTTACTACAAAGGCAAAGACGAAAGAACTCGATGGATGATGCGTGAGTTTTGCCTTGTGGGCCGCCGCCATTCAAGTTCAACTAAGGTAGTAAGTAAGAAGTAAAAGAAAAAAGGAAATGCTTTCTGCATAGATTTGCTGGTAATTATTCGAAGTAAGTGCTCGTTTTTGTTTCTGATGTTGTTAGAAACCGACGGCGGCGACGGAGACCCATGTCGGAGAATGGGTCGTCTGCTACGTTTATCAGAGGAAGTCAATAAGCAGTAACCGTGCAAGAGAAAGAAGATGTCTTGTTGAAGCTTCTCATAAAGATTCATCGCCGTGCTCAAGCGTGACCACCACTGAGATATCAATATCATCCTTCCATTGATTTGATGAGTTAGATCAGAAATCATCTCTTTGATTTATTGGATCTACTAACTACGGCGTTAAACGTTATTATTATTACAAGAAGTTGATGCAGTAGTAAAGCTGTGCAGGGCATTGTTGATGTTGCAAAGAATCTGAATATTTTCTGCATATATGAAAAGCAGTTTCAGTTGATCTATCTATAACAAGCTAAGCTAAGGTATGGAATTTGAAAAGAGGAAAGAAAAGAAAAAAGAATTTTTTTTTCGATGATCATTATGATTATTAGCAGCATATCTCTTCTCTGTTTTGTGTGCCCACAAGAATCAGGACAAGTACTAAAAGAAGGCGTTGATAATGAATGGTTATGTTTTGACAAGCACATATTCATTTGGCATCTTCACCAGGCTAAGGAAAGAACTTAGTTTTTATTTATTTTTTAGTATATTACTACGGAATCAGTCCTCAACTTTCTATTTTTATTTAATCGTCTCTTGAAAGAACTGCAATAATGCTAAGATTGTATGTATGTTTTTTTTTTTTTTATTTCATTTTGGTCTATTGTTCTATCTACCGTTTTAAGCTTGGGCCTTAATTTAGAAAAACAATTTAAAGGCCCGGATTCAAGGTCATCCCAACGTAGATTGGTCAAACAAAATTCCACCTTTGTAGAATAATTTATACTAGAAATGGGAGTACACTCGGATGCGTGGGCGATGATATATGAAATTAGTGAGTTTTTAATAATTTTATTCTTTATTCTTCATTTTAAATAAATCAATTGCGGCAGTTTTTTTTCATGCGATAGTTTTTTGTCAACAATCAAGAAACACCAATTTAATTCGCATGTTGGACGTCTGCTTGGTGGGTGGTTATGTTAAGTAATAATTTCCCTTTAATTAAATCATACGGAGCAAATTAGGACAAAATTAAAGCAACTTAATCAAAGGCCTGAGCCTTAATAAAATAGAATAGATATTTACTTGCATGTAATTTGTTGACAAATAGGGCACGGAATCAAACAACGTGTTTGATTAATCTTGTTTATCTTTGATTATGAGGTGGTAAACTTCATCCCTTTGATTTAATAATCACTTGACAAAAGGTTTGACAAAAGATTGCTACTAGGATTGAATAAGGTAATGTCTATGATTTGTTCAAATAAATATATATTAAAATATGATACTCTCTCAAAACCAAATGAAAAACATCGTGAGTATGAATCCTCACGATCACTGGTAAAAGAAAAATCGAGAATAAGAAGTTGTGGCAGAAAATAAAAACATGTTGAAGTAAAATAATAAGATTTACTATGTTTGATTCAATTCACTCCCCCACAAAAACTTAATCAACTGGTTCTTTAACACCAATTTCTATTTTACTTGTTTATTATTAATTCAGTTTACCAAAAGACTATCCTCTTAACTTTGAATGTTGAAACTTTCATTATACTTTCATTTGTCAAGCTTCATAAAAGAAATAAATAATTGAGAAAAATGGGATACAATACAAGAAGCATCTCCATCACCTTGGGCCAACGGGTTTGACTAATCTAAGAATTTAGGCCAACGATTCCGAGGGCAAGATAGTCAAACCGCATCAAGCTTTATTTTTCAGCTATTCAAATTAGAGATGGGATCTTTGAAGTTTGAATTACCTTTCCCCATCCATTATTGCATTTATTAATTAATTATCTATCCATTTTATTAAAGGAAAGCATCACGTAATAACTGCTATTTAGTGTGTTTATTTCATGTTAATTACCATTTTGTCATTAATTAATCAAATAAAAATTATTTATTAATTGAAACTATTATATTAAATATGACACTACAAAATCATCTTAATCACGATTTAGCATTAAAATACTAAAAAAAATAAAACTACATTATTTAAATCATATATTCAACGATTAGTAACAAATGTATTGAATGTGCTAAAAAAGTTAAAATTACATTATTGAACGATTAATTTAATATTTTTTAATAGCACGTGCATTGAATGTGCTAAAAATTTGAAATTAGATTATTTAAATCATATATTCGATGATTAATTTAATATTTGTTAAGATAAGAGCACATGCATTGAATGTATTAAATCATTAGCGTAAATAATCAGCGATATTCCTTTCACCATAAAAGGCAACACTTCTAACACGGAGTGTGATTTCTACAAATAAGAAGAAATTTTAGATATTTATTTATTGGTTAGTGAAAAATCGTTTATATTATCAACTCTCAGATAGAAGCGAAACTAGGGGTGTTCATCGGTCGGTTCAATTTTTTCAAATTTTGGTTCGGTTTTACGTATGCTTAATCCGATTCCGAACCGTTTTAATTTGGTTCGGTTCGATTTTTTATAGTTCGGTTCGGTTTTTCGGTTAGTAATTTAATATCAGCAAAAAAAATATTATGAGCTGAAAATACATAAAACAATTTATGGTTATTAAAACAAAGAAGATTTCGGACCTGACATGTAGCAAAATAATTCAAAGGTCCGAAAAAACAACATGAAAATGGAACAAGATCTAACCAAAATATAAAAACATTCATCTGAAGATACTATAAATTATTTGGAAGAAAAATAGTATTTGATTGGTGAGGAAAACATTCACCTAAAAATGGAAAAAAGTATACCAATGAAATTATATTTACTGTGTTGTTTACGTTATGGGAGAAAAACAAATGATTTTTTATATTTTTCTATTTTTAGTGTCGTATGATAATTTCAGTTTGGTTTTTCGATTTTTCGGTTTTACGTATGCTTAATCCGATATCCGAACCATTTTAATTTCGTTCGGTTCGATTTTTTACAATTCGTTTCGGTTTTTTTCGATTTCGGTCTTTTCGATTCGGTTCTTTACGGTTCGGTCGGTTTTTTCGCTTTTTCGGTTAATTTGAACACCGCTAAGCGAAACGACGTCGCGTTGACTGAGGAAGGGAGGTTTCGGTTCTGACCAGTGTGCAATTACCTGAAGGCCATCGAGGGTCAGTTTCCACTTTTCTGATTTCGGCGCATCATTAACTCAGATTTTTCTCCCTCTAAGGTCATTGCTTATCAATTTTGATCATCGGACTATTTGAGCTGATTCAGCATTCAACTGTTCAGGTTTGCTGTCTAAGAGTCTAAGAGATGAAGTCGCCTCTGGAGAAGCTGAGAAAAATCGCTATGCATAAGAGCGAGCCTAAAGAGAATTGGGATCAACGTATTTCGGTGCATACGGATGGGTTGGCTCAAGCATCGAAGGTGGATCTTTGTTCAATTGTTTGCTACTGTATCCTGATGATTGTTTTTAGTGAATTGAGACTTAATTCTTCATTTTACTTCCTTATTTTTAAGTATGGTACACTGAGGTTTATGGTTCTGCTTATGTTCGGACTTTCAATAGAATTTGGAAATCCTAATTATGGTTGCCAAAGATTTGATTCCCGTGGAAGAAAAGAAAAAGAAAGGGCTTTCGAGTATTGCATGCTCAGTTAGAAACTATTATTCTAATATTACGAATCCATGATCTATATTGCGTCAATAGCCACTTCATATGCCTACTTTTTTATATGGTTTTCTGACAATCTTATTTGTGTGTTTGTGTTGCAGGATATGAAAGACATGAGATCTTGTTATGACAGCCTACTTTCTGCAGCTGCAGCAACTGCGAATAGTGCTTATGGTAGGTGCTTTTTGATAACCTCTCCGTAGTGAGTTTCCCAGTTTCCCTATCTATCGCTATAATACATTTCCTTCCAGAGTTTTCGGAGTCATTGCTGGAGATGGGGAGCTGCCTTCTGGAGAAAACTGCAATATATAACGATGGAGAAAGTGGTCAGTGTACCCGACTTGTGTTGCTGCAAGTATTGTTGTCATTGTTTGGCTGTTTAGAAATCTTTTCTCATGGTTGACTTTGCTTCAGCAAAACAGTCCTAAGGAATTTACGGCTCATGGTGTCTTGGTTTCAGTTCTTATTCGTTTGCTATGAAGTCTGGGTCCGGCTGATAATTATCTGTAGCCCATTGCATGTTTTGTTGACTGAGTTAAATTGACATAACTCCGAAAGAACAGATGAAGACAGTAAAACAAAAATTATTTTTCCGCTGTGATATCTTTCCCTATCATATTATGGTTAAATGCACGAAGCATTTTGTTGTTAGTTGAATATTTTGATGGATACTGGAGTGATAAGGACTTGCTAAAGAATTCGTTGTTTCTGTCAAATCTGTACTGTTTGTGTGAGCTTTTAAGCAGTCTAAAGCCCCGAGTTTGCCATGCTTTACATTGTCCTGAAAGAACTAGTATCTTATAGCTCCTTGGGCTTTCTTACACCTGGACTAATTCATGGACCTTCTTTGTTAAACATTGTGAGTTGTCGTACTGACATGTCCCCATGTAGCAGGGCCGTTGACAATGCTAGGGAAGGTGCAACTCGAGCTTCGGAAACTAGTTGATTCCTATGTTAGTGTTTTTTGTCCCGCTTATTCTTCATGACGCAAATATATGTGATAGAGAAATTGAAAGGAACTTGTTTTATCTTTCCAGAGGTCCCATGTGATCATGACAATAACCAACCCGTCAGAGTCTCTTTTGAGTGAGCTACGGAAAGTTGAGGTTCGAGTCAGTTCCTTGGTCCCACGATAGTTTTTCCACTATTTATCCTAGCTGACTAGAAAATTTCTAAGATGTATAATATGCGGATGTATTATCTCACTCACTTTTACTGATGAATTAGTTTTATGTGGTGCAGGAAATGAAGCTTCAATGTGACGAGAAAAGGTATTTGGTCATGCCATAGTTTTGACTTTTGAGTGACCATTTTCTTTCCTTCTTCGCATGTAGTGAGGTTAATCAAATGTATAACTTTCAGAGAGATGTTTGATTACATGGTGGGGCATGTCAAAGAAAAGGGGAAGTCGAGGCACGGAAAAGGGGATACCTTTACCTCACCACAATTGCAGGCAGTTTGCGATGAATATGATGATGCAGCACGCCTCTGCATTTTTCGCGTGGAGTCATTGAAGCAAGGGCAAAGCCGTAGCTTGTTAACTCAGGCTGTTCGTCATCATGCTGCTCAGGTCTTGAGATGAGATGTTTGTACGTTATTAAGACAACTTTTTCCCATAGCCTACTTTTTGTTCTTATGATTTTTTTTGTTTTCTCATCACAGTTAAACTTTTTCCGGAAAGGACTTCAGTCTCTTGAATCCGTCGAACCACATGTTAAAAATGTTGCAGAAGTGCAACATATTGACTATGAGATTGGCGAATTAAACGAAGTACTTGATGGAGGGAACAGTTTTGAAATCAGAGACAACGAAGAATTAAGTTTCGAGTACAAAAGGAACACGCAGGAGATGGATGGCGAATCTAGGAACTCCATGGAGGTGAATTCTGTTTGCTACTTTGTTGCCTCTCTGTTCAAATATCTATGACACGTTCATCAAGTTTTACCCCTTGCAATTCACAGTTGGACCAATTGGGCGCTCTCAGTTCGCAAACATTAAAACCCAAAGACTCGAACAAAAGTCAAGGCGAGCAGCAGATGCTAACTCAGCCACGCAGAGTCGTAAGTCACTCTGCTCCAATCTTCGCAGAGAAGTCGGACCCCGCCGACAGAATGAGAGAACTAAGGACAAGCGTTCACAAGCTCAATACACACGTCCTTCCTACCCCAGCCGATGCAAGGACTTCAATAGCAGCAGCTAGCTCAGTAGCACTCCCTCCAAACCCTCTTCAACACACTAGAAGCTCAAAGAATCTCTGGCACTCATCTCCTTTGAACGTCGATAAGCCCAATGCTGCAAAATCTCATATGGAAGTCGAAGAGAGCAGCAGTAATAACAAGCAATCTCTTCCATTGCCCCTTCCTTTCTCCAATGGAGCCCATCAGCAGCAGTTTGATACGCACAATAACACAGCCGATACTCAGAAGCTCAAAAGACAAGCTTTCTCTGGCCCACTGACGAGCAAATCATCATCTTCAAGCAAGCCACCGCCGTCGTCCAATGCGCAAGATTTATCTACGGTCTTGCCTTCTCCTAAGATAAGCGAGCTTCATGAACTCCCTAGACCGCCCGACGCTTTAATTTCTCGGCCTAGGCGATCGTTAGGTGCTCTTGGACACTCTGCTCCTCTCGGTAATAGAAATCGTCGGGATATTTCTCCCACGAGCATTAGGAATCATCCGTCGAGGCAGTCGAAGGAGGGCTCCGCTCCCCTTCCATTGCCGCTGCTAACTGTTTCGCGGAGCTTCTCCATACCGTCTAGTAGTCAGAGAGCGTTCGACTTGCAATCTAGGAAGATTTTTGAATCTTCTAAGGTTATGGAGAAGGTTGAAGAAGTTGCATCTCCTCCTCTTACACCTATGTCCTTATCAGAGTTCAAGCCTCCAGCAAACGCTGGGCACATCAGAGGTAATAATGCCAATACCGTGATTGTAGCAGTTAACTCTTCTGCTTAGTTACTAGTCAACGCTGTTCTTTTTCGTTGTCTTTCCACGCTCTGAATAGAGCGATGATGCGTTTCCATTTCGCGTGCTAATAGCACGGTGTTTACGAAAGATTAGTATTCTTTTTCGTTGCATAATTAAGTGAAGAGTGTTTGTTATCTCATATTTCTGAATATGAAACTGAAATCACAGTGAATGCAGGTCGGAGCTGAACAACGTCTTCACCAATGCGAGATGTATCTGTAATCTTCCATGCCATTCTCGGCTGAGAGATTGTTTGGCCATTTTTTCCTCCATGGCTCTAATGCATGTCTGTATATACTTTGCATTATATTATTATTATTGCTATTACTCGTATTGTATTATTATACCTTAGTTTCACAGGTGCACTTATAGAGGGTTGTCAGTGGAGCATGGGGACCCGCCCCATGGAGCTAAAACAACCCGCCCTGAACCCACCATGTTGACAACCCTATGTATTACGTTTCGGATATTTCCGTCCACCAAAATTAATCTAACATGCTAAGAAGGGATACGCTACGCCCACCCCACAAAAGATTATAATTCTAATGCAAAGAATCTGGGAAATAACCGACCCGGTTCGGGGTCTTTGGTCGGACTCCGAGCATAAATATATTATTTCTTTCTTTCTCATTAGATGATTATATTATAATATACAACGTCCTCTCCTCTTTAAGAATGATGCCTTGAGAAAACCAAGCATGTCGTATGAGGCACAAAAAGACAATTGAACATGATTTGCGTGACGGTGGCGATTATAACAATGGGAGGGTGGGTGACGATGACGACTAGTGGACTGAGAAAACACGCAATCGGCCACGATTTTCTGTTCCATTTTCAAGAGACTCCAAAGGATAAAGCTGTGAAGAAGCTACAATGAACTTGTAATGTGATCGCTCCGATCCGATCCGATTGATGTTCGTTCTATTTCCGTGTTTAAGAAGATATAAGTGGAACCGTTGCTGTAGATTTTCAGTCCTCGAATTGGAAGATCATTTATCGGTTGTGCTATGATGCTCTCACCCGTCGCAATATAAACTGGAGTTCTGCTTCTGCATCTGCTGTTTTTGGTGCGTGCAAAGCTCTTGTTTCTCGGTAGTCTGTCGATTCATTTGGGAATTCTCCATTTTTTTTATCTTCATTAGTTTATTACCACTTTGGGAGATTCAAAGTGGAAAGGATACCAGCTGCTTTTTGCTGATTAGATTATACGCCACGGCTTAAGCCGCGTTAAACTTTTTGTTAATAGGCCTGCTCTTTATCTACCTTGATTCTTAGAGTCATGTAATCAGAAAAAACAAAGTTAAATTGCAATTGAAGGGTGATTTTTTGTTCGCAAAATGTTGTAACTGTGTGTTGACTAACGTTAGTGTCAACGGTTTTCGGTCACGGTTCATCGTAATTTGCTTGTATGTTCAGTTTCTCCGTCTTATGATGCTCTAGCGTAGTGATGCTGGTTTTATTTCTGTTTTTATTCACAAACGCCTGATGTCCGATTGCAGTGTTTGCATTTTTGGTGCCGCGAATTGATACAAATCGGTGGCGATGCGGTAGATTGGGATATATACTCATATCGGTTTCCTTTCCTGTAATTTTCAGGTGAGTTCTAACGTTTTGTTTCCTGAATTGGGACCTGCGCTGATCGATCGCACACTCCCATACGTTTCGTTGCGTTGGCTTCGTTCGAATTTGCCGTTGCTAATTTGGATGCGATAAATAATTTGTAAAACGTGGGGAGATTTATTGGACGAGCTGATATAACAGATCTATCAATCGCAGACAGAGTATGGATGATTGCTTTAGAGTAATAAGGAGCTGCATTTTGTTGTCTAGATGTTCTTGGTAGTAATCTTTGTAGAGGAGAGATGGGATTGCCCCAGGGTTCATATGCTGAAGCATCTGATCATGAAACCGAGCCTCGAAGAAGATTTGTCTCTGACTTGCCAAGATGTCGTGATGTGGGCACTTGTGACTTGGATGGGATGTGCGAAGGAGCTGCAAGACAATCATATGAGGATTCAACGTCCCATCCTTTGGGTGATTTCGTGAAGAAAACGTTTAAGGGTTCTGCTGAGTCCTCTGAAGGAGGTGAGGTAACTCATTTGGACACTAGTTGGGATGCTCAAGGTAACAAAGAGGTGTTTTGTGGTGACGTAGATATATCCCGCCCCTGTAATTATCTTGTTTCTAGAAGTGGATTTGGTGTTGAAGATGAGCGTGGATCTCATGTCAGAAAGCGAATGTTGTCCCCATCAAATAAAATGTCTCTGCCCCGACTATTCGCTGGTGATTCTTTGGATCTTGGAGCCTTAAGATATCACAATTTTCATGCTACGAAAGCCAGATATCCTATTTCTCCAGTGCAGGATAGTAAGAAAGTCAATATTGGCATCAAAAGTTCTTCAACTTTGCCAATATGGTCTGTGACCAATTGCTCAGAAGTAAATTTTCGACTGTATAGCCAAACTGCCCCAATGTACATCACAGATGGCCCTGTACTGGACGACGGGGAACTAAAGAAGTTTTCTTACTTGCCTTCACCCTGTATAAATCCTTCACTCGGGTGCGATGACCGGGAATTTACACCCGTACCTACGAAAGAGTCAGTTCAATCTCCTCGCAAACACATTCCTTTGGGAGAAATTAAATCTTCTGCCAAGAACGTCGACAAGGAGGACACATTATGTAAGTTAACGCATGCTCTGAATGAGAGCCCAGGATTTGGATTTTCCTACAAGGAAGACGAAGTTAGGACTCCTAAAGGTAGGGATAATGTGGAAGATACAACTCAATCTTCCTATTCACAGGTGAAGTCAGGACCTGAGCAGTTTCCTTGTTCGAATTTGCGAATGGGAGTCGGTCAAAGAGCATTAGGCAGGCAATTTCTTGGAAATCCTGTAAGGAGGTCACTGATTGGTTCGTTCGAGGAATCTCTTCTTTCTGGTCGGCTTTCATGTGAAAGCTTTAGACAGGTTCGCTCTTCTGTCTTCGGTGCATTAGGTGGATTTATGCCGCAACTTATTGATCCAGTTGTTAACATACACCGAATCTTTCTTTCTGTTGTACAGAACATAGACGGCTTTCTTGCTGTTTTAAGTACAACTGGAGGATGCTCTTCTCCAAAGCCGCAGAAACTTCCATTTTCAGTAACTAGTATCGACGGGGATAGCTATTTGTTATACTATGCATCGATTAATCTTGCTGGTGGTTCACAACCTAACAAGTGCAAAGATCGAAATTCTGAGAAGCTCCTTGACAAAAAAGATGCAAAATGCGAGATGAACCGTCTACGAATTCCCATGAAAGGCCGCATCCAGTTGGTACCGTCTAATCTCTTCGAAAGTTTTATGGATTTTTCCTTAATATTACGAGACTTTTATCATTGTAGTCAAAATGAAATCATATACTAGTCACCAATTTATAAACAAATATGTAATTCTTAGGTACTGAGCAATCCAGAGAAGACTCCTATACATACCTACTTATGTGACTACGATTTAAGCGACATGCCAGCTGGCACCAAGGTGAAGCTTACAGCATATGTTTCTAATCGAACTAGACTGGCTATTTTCTTATGGTTTTATATGCTGCTCAATTCATAGTAATATTTTATGGTATTGCAAGTTTCAGAATATATTGATTTAGCTTGTCCGTGTTATTGTTTCTGAAACCTTCTTCTCTTGCTGAAGTCTGTTTTGCTTTCGTATAGGTGATCTAACCATTGAAGTTGAGTTTGCAAGCTCTTTTCATTAGTTTCGGTGTTTTTTAACAACATACTTTATAAATCTTCATGATTCAAATATAGTAGTAGCTCTACAATCCCCAATGAGTTTATTTACACATTCAGAACTATGACACTAATAGAGATGAATGAACTGGTTAGAGAAGACATCATGAGTTGATGTATGTTAGTTGCATGAATATGACTACTGTTAAGCTAATTGCTTCTGTAATTAAACTTACTTGAGCACTACCTTATCAATTCTCTCAAACGAGCTTTTTTTTTTCCCATTATTTGGAGACAGACTTTTCTGCGACAGAAGGTTTTCCTTGAATCTTCAGGTTCAGAGTCGCCCATTCATAAGCAGGCAAGTCCTGTCATAGACGATGAGGGAAAAGCACGGTCAATCTTAATTGATAAGCAAATAGGCAAAGCACCGTTTCCTAATTATGCTGTAGATGCGCGTCTTAACGTCGAGAAAAACCGCCCCAAACATAGAGTTTCAAGGATCAATGGGAGCCCTACAGCCGCCGGTGCTCTTCGTTACGCTCTTCACCTAAGATTCGTCTGCCCTTTTCCTAGGAAGAGTTCGACTTGCAACGAAAATCGCCGCAGATTTTATCTGTACAACGATCTCAGAGCTGTTTTCCCTCAACGTGCCGAGGAAGGAAAGGTGTGTATATATATAACTTTACATGTTCTTGTTCCTATACTACAATGAATCATGCTCTTAGTTTGTTCAGAATAGATTTTATTTGTCTGTGATCTCTTAACGGAGTTTCTTACTTGACATTGCAGCTGAGGGTCGAATATCACTTCCCGGAAGATCCGAAATACTTCGATATCTGCATTTGAAGTTTGATATATAATGTCGAGATTCGTTTCTATCGCCCGGTTGAGATGAAAAAAAGGAGCAAAAGAAAATTATTGTGCTGGATATATATGTGTATTTTCGTTAATAATAATAAATAAGCATAGGTCCAACCTTCCTAGTACAAGTACAGCCCTATTTCTGATAATGAATGGGAAGGAACATTCCTGAGGTTTATGGGTAAGGTTGTAGCTATTTTTTATAGCAAAGATGTCATGTGGTTATTTCCGATTTATAACCATATTGATGCAGATCTCAATTCTCACCTTATTGGTAATTAATTAGCCTTTATTCGTTTGCCAGTTTGATACCTGCTTGCTATCTTACGCCTTGATCATATGATCAGTTTTGGCAGTTCGTTTTGTCATCGCATGAACTCGTTTCACTCACTCTTACCTGTTGAAAGCGTGTTTTCTTGTCAGAGAGAGAGAGAGAGAGAGAGGGAGAGGGAGAGAGAGACTGACATAACAACCATTGCAGCACATAAGACAAGGCGCAAAAATCACTTCACATGTTTGCCCCAACCTACATCCTTATGAAATGAAATGATATTAAACTCCAATCATAGGTTGCTATTTTAACTAAGCAAGTATTACAATATTGCATTGCAGTACGAGGGTTTTGCAGTTTGCTACATATGCATGTAATGTTTGATTGGACAATGAGGCCTTTTTCCTTTAAGTTCTCATCGTACACGTCTCTTCAATCTCCTTTCATGTGTGTGACTAACCCCATACCCTAAAAGTCTCATCAGTTTCAGATTTATTATTACATTTTTGCATAGTAGTTCTCCTTGGGTTTTTATTTTAGTATAATATTACAAAAATGTACCAACCTCGTAGGAGATGTCTCAGTTACCATAAAGCCCCAGTGGTTTAGTCAGTTTTATAATAGTTCTAATATTTGGTCCCTAATGTTAGATGAGAGTAGAGTGTGTTTGCTAAAGCAAGAAAGTTTGAAGTGCACATACAACGCAACACTTGCAGCTAAGCTAAGTATCCGTATAATTTCCTTATTCTATAGAAACAGACACTTCTCAACATCGCCCCAAATTCATGTAATAAATCTTTATCTCTTCGCTAGTAGAATAATAGGATCCAAAAGGCAACTTGCTATTTTGGTCTTATTGTACATGATGCATCTCCTCTCTCACACACATATGTATTATATTATTTGTCACCATAATTTCATACTCCGACTTAAGTTCAGTATCAACCTCATTGTCGATCGATGACGAGTTTCGGCGATACTAATCTACAAAACCTACGTTTTAAGACTTTCGATGGTCAAGGGAGTCAAAAGTGAATCTTATACCTCCATTTGGGATGCACGTAACTATGGTTTGAGTACTCTTATATATTTTCATTAGGGCCTAACAAAGATGGAATTGTTATTTTTTATATATTCGAAAAATGTAAGTTAATAGAATTATATATATGTCCTCTAAGCAAATAGCTGTGCGATCACATCACACGATACAAACATGTACCTTCGCTGCAGTTATTAGTATCATCATTCTCTATATAAACCCAACTGTAGCGTTCTGCTTCGTCCTCTGTCAGTCTCTCTCTCTCTCTCTTCTCTCTCTTCTCTCTCTCTCTCTCTCCAAATGGCAGAGCACCCATCATTCACGTACGATTTCTTCAAGCCAAACGACGTCGTACCCGCTGGTATTGCTAGCAAAGACGCCAAGCTGATGACGATGAACGACGGCGGCGGCGGCGCTAGTAACGATAACGTCGTCAATGAAAATGCTGAGAATACCTTGATGAGCAGTTGTTCGTCGTCACTGCCATCTTCTTCTTCTTCGAGAATGTTCTCGTGCCTCTATTGCAACCGCAAGTTCTGCACGTCTCAGGCGCTGGGGGGACACCAAAACGCGCACAAGCGCGAGCGCGCCGCCACTCGCCGCTCCCACGGAGTTACGACGGCCTTCGCCGGAGGCGGCCTCACTATCAGCACCAACTTCGGTGCCGGCGCCGTCGGTTCGAATCGGATGAGCAGCGTCGTCAATGACATCGTCGCCGACCACCAGAACCAACATCACCGCCAGGTCTACGACTCTCAGCAGCCTTACGGCAGCTGGTTCCACCCGCCGTCTACGTCGGACCACGACGCCGCCGGAGCTTCGTCTCTATCCCTCTTCGGTGGCGCCGGACGACCTTCATCGGCCGATCAAGATATGAACAATAACAACGGTATTGACCTCACGCTTCGTCTCTGATTCGATCGATTTTAAAAATTACTGAGACACTGTTAACTTTAACATCTATCGTCGTCGTCGCCGTCCGTTATCGAGGGTTTTTTGTTTTTGTTTTTGTTTTTGTTAGAATTCATCATCATTATGTTATGTGCATGGGATGATGCAAAGTACTTTTGCTGATGAACAGAGATACACAGTGAACTTGGTGAACTGTTACGACTTTGAAGCTTTGATCCTTGTCTATCTTTTCCTATTTTTTTTCAGTCTTTATTTAATATATGTCCAATGCATATATTTATTGCTAATTACCAAGTTAAAATACTTTACGTTAGTAAATGGTTTTGGAAAGAAATAGCAAGACGAAATGAAGTATATATAGTTCGGGTTGTTAGTTGTAATCTTTTAATCAGCTTAATAAATAACAAACAAACTTTGTCAATTATAATCATTATAGATATTACTGTACAACTGTACATATAATGCTGCTGGCAACTTTCACACACAAGCATTCCACTTGTTTGTAACCACTTACAACGCTCGTACTCTCTCACTCTCAGTTTTATTTTATTCTATCAAATATCTTAATGAAATAAAAGGTACATGTATATATATGTACATTTAAGAACGTCAAGCTTGTTGGTTGTTTCCATGTAAATATTCCTATATAAAACAATGTATAATATAATTTATTAATGATGCAATCTATTTTTAGGCTAGCATTAACAATAGAAAAGAAAGTGATAGATTAACGACCAACATATATGGGCCGAGATGACCCAACTTAAGGCCCAAAAGCCCATTTTGAAGGTCGTTAATGTAATCAACAGAACTTTCAGCGTTCGCCACTCACAGTAACAAAGTATCTCGGTCTCACTCACTCCAATGGTGTTCAATCATTCATTATACATACACAAAAACATATATTTCTTCAAGGATGAAGCTCTCCATGGCGCAATTGTTGCTCTTGCTCGCCGCCACAATTCCACGCAGGATCTACCTCGGGCAGCTCGTAATCATCAGGTTTCAGTGACAATTGAAATTCTGGAAGATCAGGCAGCATTTGCACGCATCTGCTTCCACCACACTTGAAGTAAGATATATATACGTATGTGTATTTTAATCCAAGGTCAGTTTCTTACTCGTGTTGTTCCAAGAGGTAAGCGTAAGCCTGAGATTTCTTCGACGCAGTTTCTGGGATTTTGTTGTGTAAATGCTTCATAGCACCCCAAGGCGGAGAAGCCCTTGCATAGGAATAGGAATACGATGAATCAATTTTAGATTCTTTTTAAACGTAGATGAAGTGGGGTGAATTACCTAGTGATTGGTTCGGCGAGGCAAAAGCTTAAGCAAACCTTCTTGCTCTCTGCTAGAATCTCTTCGGCTGCGAGGAAGCAGAACGTAGCTGTAGCGTGCGATGATGGATCATTCGTGTCTTTGTCAACGATCAAAGCGTGGTAGTAATATGCTGCAGCCTGTTTATTATGCATGTCTTAGGTGACATGAGCGGGAGACAAATCGAATCGAGACGGTAATTGGGAAGTAAGTAAAGATCGATATTCAGGCAACCTTAGACTCGAGACACTTCCACTTGAGGAACTGTAAGAGCTTCTTCCCAGTTGGGGAACTGTTGCTGAAGTCGGATTTGGATAAGCTGTGATGTGCCTGCAAGTAGTAACTCAGTTGTTCGCATGCTAGCCTTCTCTTCACGGATAAAGTAGCGTTTTGGCTCTGAAGAGCTAGCCCGAGCTGAATCTCGGTTGCCTGTCAGACGATCTCTTGAGTTACTTCGCATATTTTTTCATAGCGGTGAATGTGCTGCCGTGTTATGTTACCTGAGCTAATGACTGAAGTGAAACTGATTCGAGGACATTCTCGTGCATATCATCGGGCAATTTGTTCCTGGGCATAATACATGAATTGCAGGTAAGAGAAAACCAAAGTCACATAGATAATCATCTGCTTTCGTGTATTAACTTACTTCATCTCAGGTGGCAAGCTGAGGAGGACATCTTCCCTGCAAAAATTTAGATATCCAGCTGATTTCAAGAGTAAGTCCACCGCGTTCCTCATGGAATCTGTTCAAATTTTCTTATGACAATCGCAATATTGATTTGCTTGTTATTGAGATAAAACGAAAAGAATAACAAATGGGACCTGTTGATACAACTCTGTCCAAAAGACTATTTGGTCTGGGAATAAGCATTTGATTTGCTTCCATCAATGTTAACAGGGCAATCAAATGCAGAACGGATAGCAGTTCGAGCTGGGAATTCTCCAAGGTTAATTCCTGCTTAAGTATTTTTCTCTTAAGATTCTCAAACATGATCGTAGAGAAAGAGATCTAAACATCCAATGGAAAAAAAAAATGTGCTGTCTCACCTGTCTCCCGGGATCTAAATCTTTCCATCTGAACTCTATGTCATCTTTTAGCCCGTGTTCTGCATATGCATCAGCAGTTCAAAATTCATCGATACTTGTGTTTACAGGAATACATACTGTTAAACCCTTTGTACGTTTTATAATGTGATGTGATCGATGTTTAGATGATATACCGACCTTTCTTTGTTAGGCCCATAAGAAGGGATAAGTACTCTTGCAGTGCTCTCTGCAGCTCGGCAATTGCTGAGAAGCCTTAAGCAGATTCAAGAAATAAGTTGAGGAAACAACTTTGATGATCCAATAAAACTCTACACATTAAGAATCTACATAAGAAAACGCCAGACCTGTGTCCTCAGCTAGCAATGCAATCTGATTGCGCGTGGAAATGATTCGATCGGTGAGATCCTTTGGGATAAAACTTCTAAGGGTTCTCTCAATGCTGTTCGATTGTGAAGGAATGCGCAAACACGGGATAAAGAAGGAGACTTCAGGTACAGTCTTCTTGTTCTTTTTCTTCTTCACTTTACCAATTGCATATACAGAAAATGTGCAGCCCATCTTTATTCCCAATGGAAGCGCATAACACTTTTAACCAAATAACACAGTTTAAGCAGTAGTTGTGTCGAGGGCTTGTTTGTGCCAGTTTTTAGCCTGCAAGTTAGGATATAGAAGAGGAAAGAAATAAAGAAAAGAGAGACAAAATGCTACAAACAACCATGTGATGTCTTAAGGGTGACAATAAATGTGGGAAGAAAGCACTTACTTATTCTATCTAATCTCTGACAGGCACTTATCGCAGCAGTGAAGCTTCTTTGAGTGTACTGAGATTAGATACACAACTGAATACAGCTTTTATCTTTAAGCTGTGTGAAATGGGAAGCTCAGAGATCCACAAATGTGTCACATGGCTAGCGCGTAGCTAGGTCAAAGGTATATTAAATAACAGATGCAATGCAACATGACAATCCATTCATATAATTTTTTTAGTTATTATTTTCTTCTTCTTGTTAGCCTCTGCATGGAGAGGTGTGCAGATATAGTTGAAGGTGAATATATATGTGTGTTGTGTACAAAAGAAATGAGTTCGTTTAACTCAAAAATCTTACTTTTGTGATAGCAAGCATGCACATTGCACCACTTGGTTTTCTCTTCGTTTCACCTCGGCTGAAGAGAACGTAAGAAGACAACCTTAGATTTGGTGAAATTTGCGGCGTGTTGAAAGTCAATGATTTAACGACACTCTTTTTTAACAACACTCTAAAGATTACGTGATACACCATTCACTCCCCCGTTTCTTTATTTCGTTATTTTCTTTTTTTTTTTCTTTGATCGAACCGTTCAAGTCCATAAGCTATATCTCACGTGAAGGTCAAAGTCATGTTTTTTTTTTTTTTGTCTCACCTCGATTTCTTGCTTTTCGTTATATGAGTGGATTTAGGATGATCGAAAAACACATAACGTAAAGTCGGGGGGGTATTCCCCAGCCTACATTGTAGTTCAGATTCGATGATTGGCTTAAAACTGAACCCAAACGTATCGTGACCATTGTACTTAGACTGGTGGGTTTCGATTACCGAGAATACGATCATAAGTCATCATAGCTGGAGAATACGAAGCTCATTAGCGAGGCAAAAAATGAGAACTTCAAGCACATCACCAATCAATTCATGTGTTTGGGTTTCAAGCCTCAATGAAGAAAATATCAAACAAAATCGAATAACCATAACTGGCCATTATTAGTTGTCTGAGGGCCCTTTGGCCTGCCCAGAATCCTAACATGTCTCTCTCCTCGCCAAAAAATTCCTCAATGATCCACACACATTATGGAGCATGCAACACTAACCTCCAAAATGAAATTGTGTCAAATACATCTTTCGATTTAACAGAAAAGAATACTCTCCAGTGACTGCCGAGAAAAGTCAGTCAAGTTTATTGCTAAAAAGTTAGTAACCTCCAAGAAATCTGCAGTGGCTCTTTACGCCTTTGCGAGCTCTGTACCAACTGGTGCAGGAACAGGAGTAACGCCGCCAGTTGTTGGACTGTACTCAAATAGTTTTCGACGTTAGCTTTCAGAATGTCATATGCGTGAGAAACATCGATGAAAATAAAATTGGTTTAAGGAAAAAAAAGACTTACAGGCCAACAAAAACTTTGAAAGCATCATAGATTCCCCACTGGGCACCGGTGAGAGTTCCAATCATGACAATACGAAGAGGAAGTCCCCGAGTGAATAGACCCCACAGCCCGAGCTTCTTCACAGCCTAAGGAACAACAAAAGAGAACAAACAAGAATTATGTCGTGGAAAAATGAAGGAATAATCTTTATGAATATATAAGCAGAAATAGAAAAAAAAGACATTGTGCAATTGGGTAAGAAGAAGTAAGATAACTTACATCACCAACAGTTGCACCCTTGGCGTTGTTGAGGAATGAAACGAGGTTGTCAGCTGGATGTGATACAATGGCACAGAAGACACCAGCTACATATCCACCAGCAAAGCTCACACCGAGCTGGAGGTTTTTGCTGCACTCGTTCTTAGGGGTGGGGATTGCATGCTTGTAGATCATTTCAACGATAGTTTCGAAAGAGGCAAACTTCATCATTGTATCTGAAAGTAAAACCATCAATGCAGAATAAACAAAACATTTAGATTAACAGAAAACATTCAGCTAAAGGAGATAGCATCAATCAAGTTCAAGATTTACCTCAAAACAGTTTTCAAGTATGAAAACAAAATGCATCACACAGAAACTATCTTCTCAAGACAGGTTAGTATCTAAGAGTTGCATTGCAACGATGAAATAAAAAAAGGAAAGTAAAAAACAGGACTTTTTATTACAAAAAAAATCATCAGCTAATTACAGATAATTACCAAGCTCTTAACGAGATATCATGCCGTGCGATCAGAAATGTGTAGGATAAACTATGTTTATAGCTGATTCAAGCTCGAAAATGAAAACTACAATGTTCAAGATGTGAGGTAAGATGTGCTAGTTTGTGCATCGAAAAGCCAGTAATACGTTCTGAGTAATGTGGTATGAGTAAGTGTCTGGCAATCAAAATTAGAAAGATGAAAGCTAAATAGCTGTATAAGCTGCATGTATGGCTAAACTTACATGGAATTTGACGTCCCCAGAGAGGCACCAAACCCTTGTATAACCTGCAAAACGAAATATATAACGGGAGATTAAGACAACTTCATATAAGAACAATAACAAATCTAAAAGGAAAAATGACAGAGCTTCTACGTTTAACCTACCCAAGTGCACCTTCAGATCTGACAAATTTGGGAAGCCCATCAGCCAATCCACGAGCAAAACCAGGCTGGGTCTGGACTCTGACCTTCACGGCCTCGAAAGGGCAGAGAGCAACATCAGCGATAACCTCCGCAGATGCAGAGCCTGCGAGATAGATGAACGTCTTGTATTTGGCAGCATTTTCTGCCCCGGCGAGGTCAGAGTAGTACTTCTTGAAGAACTCGTAGAACCCAAACTTGCAGGCGCCCTGGGCACTATAACCTAGGAGTGTAGGCACCCACCCCCTGAAGAAACCCTTAACCCCTTGCTCCTTGAGCAACACCCCAAAACCCGAGGAGATGCTCTTGTATTTTGTGGGATCAATCTAGCAAATTGAAGTAGGAAACCAAATAACTTTTAGTTGAGTCTATGCCATGTAAATCAGATGGATATGACCCAAATCAAATAATCATCGGATGAATAAATCTTTCCATGGTCCAGAAAAGGAATAAATATGAATTGCTGAGCACATAAAACATGTCACTCCCAAGCGCATCATCACCATTCATCTACAAGTGGTACCAAGCTACGTTTCCCTGGAATCGAAATCAAACCAGAGGAAGCGGCAAAATCGTGATGGGAAATTGCAAAGCATATAGACAGAAAACAGCTACAAAAATAATCCACAAAAACAATGAAAAAAAAGGTGGAACACGGAAATGAAAAGGAAGAGGGATGTAAACCTACCTGCATATTGCATTTGACAAGATCTAGGGGTGTGACGGCCATGTGAGTAAAACCGCAGCTGAGGATACCACCAAACGTACACGCGGCGTAGTACTGAGGAGAGAACAACTCGATCTTCTTTCCAGGCTCAGAAGGCGCAGCGATCAACGGAGATTGAGATAGGTTTGCTGCTGGAATCCCTAGGGTTTTGGGTTTAGTCGCAAAAGAAGCCGTAGAGTAAAGGAAACTCGGCATCAAAGATTGACGACGATCGACTTCCATGGCTCTCTCTTTCTCTACGTTAAGATCTACCCTGCGCACGCTAAGAAGACGATCAGGCGATTCCCTAACCTCACTATCAATGGAGGATATCAAATCTAAGCACAAGCTAAAGTATCAGATGCTCGTTGTACTACTTGTGTGTAACGCACACCTCGAATGGATCAATAGCATATACCCCGAAGAAAGCGAGAAATTATAGTTTCTTTTCATATTTATATGTTTAGTCAAATTACTAAATTAATCACTAATTATGGGTCCAGCGTATTTGTATCGCTAAGTTTCATAATTGTAAAATTAGATTACTAAATAATGTAACTGGTTCTTTTGGGTAACTCCGGCAAAAATTGTCAGAAATTCGACGTGGCCGCCGACGTGTCATCGGCCACGTCGAATTTCCGGCGAGTTTCGCCGAAAAAATTCGCCGGTGACCTATAAAAAATCAGACACGTTACTTAGTTACGTAAGTTTGCAATTATAAGACATGGTGACCTGAAAATGAAAACGGCTAAAGTTCGTGACCTAATTCAGTAATTTGACCTTATATCTTTACATTGTATTACGATGTGCATTTATTAATAATTAAACCCCTCCTAAATTGGATAATAGCAGCCAAATTGGAAACTACCATTGGTAGAAAATAACAAGTGAAAGAAAAAAGAATGTTCTTCGAAAACTGCTAAAGTCCCTCAGCCTGCTATTGTACATAATAAGCACATCTGCTAAGCTAAGCAATGCACACAAAATGAATTTCAAGCCCATCTTTCTTCGTAAATAATCGAAAAAACGACGTTCGACCAACGTCGTCACGCTTCGGATTTTAACGAGTGCCTAACACAGACCAAATCGTCTAATCTGTTCCCATCCATTTTGTACTGAGACACGCCTTCCATCTGAAGAAAATGATCCCTAGCTTCTTTTCTCAGTTCCTCGAAAGGCATCACTTCCCATTTGTTATAATTCGATTTCTTCCTCGCATCGCTCATATCTGGAGATCCCGACGTGGGCCCGCTCCCGTAAGAACCCGAGTTTCCCCACACTTTGCAGTTGCGAAATTGTCCTAAATCGCCGCCGTTTTGGCCAGCCTGGTTCTTTCTCAAGCGTACAGCGGCAGTGTGGGCCCTACTTATTGTTTCTCGGCTTGGTACATCAGACCAATCTTGTTTCCTTTCGGCCCTCATTGGAGAGTGGATCCTTATAACCTAGTATGATGGTAATATCAGCAATTATGAATGAACGAGTTTCAATTTGATGAAATCGTTAAAGATTTACGAAAAAGAAGGCGTGTATATACTTACACCAAGGCACTCTAGGAGTTGGTAGTATGCTCTTCCTTGGAGGGGATTGTGTCCTTTTCTTGGAGTTGAGAAGTATCGTGTCCTAAATCATTCTTAAAGTCAATGTAAAGGACCAAGTTATCGAAATAAGGCAGTGGAAGAAAATTTAAACAGACCACTCGGTATATCCAGGATCGACAGTGAAGCCATAGATGTCAACGATGTCACACATGGAAAGTGCTAGTTCTATGGATTTCATTCCAGTTCCTTTGGCTCCACGTCGGAGGACAATGCCTTGGAAAAGATAAACTGGATTTGGGATCGTCTGCCATTCATCAAGATAGTAAGTAGATAGTGAGAAATCAATCCTACATACATCAGTTGTTAGACTAATCTAATAGCCAATAAAACAATTATTTGGAACTTTTTGTTATGTATAATTAGAGTCATTCGCCCCTACCTTTATCATGGCGTTGAAATCTCTATGAGTGAGACTTTTGATGATGAGAACTTCGTCATCTGCAATGAACAAAGCATATGAGTGAACCTAACTGTATATCTCTTCAGAAGTTTCCCATAAGGGTCATGGCTCAATGTGCTTGAGTCCATAAATTCCCACGTGTTTACCCTTACAGAGCATTCATTCCAAATATTTACTAGTTTAAAATTTCAGAACATTGCACAGAGCAGGGAGAATGCAGCAGAAACTAATAATATGGAGATGCATTGATCAATTGATGTTAATTACCCGATCCTTTGAGGATTGGAATCATGTTACGTGCAGCGCCCCTAACTACAAGACGAAAATCTCTCTTCAGCCCGACGAACTTGGCGTATTTCTACAAAAATCAACACAGCACATGAATTATATTAGGCCAATAAGACAGCATAAAATGTGGTTAGATACTTGAAAAAACTATAACGAAAAATTCATATGGTAAAAAAAAAATAACTGTTGCAAATGCCGATCCATCTCCAAGACTGCTGACAGAATTTAAAAGATTAATCATTCAGATCATATGGTACCCTAGGTCACTCAGTATGGATAAAGCTCAAATAAAGAAATCTGAAAGAGAAGGGAGAAGTATCAGCGTAACAATGTGTAGATATGTTTCACCTCATTAACAGGGGCCTCATTATCTCTTATGACAGCATCGTGTCCATCGATCTCAGGACCAAACTCAGTTTTCAACAGATCACCGGAGTTTCCAACAACAGCACAAGTTTTGAACTGGCGAGGGTGAAAAGGTGGCTTTGCAGGTAAAAGCACATTAAGGTGTTCCTCACATAGAGTTCTGTTGTCACACTTTTTCGTTCCTCTGTGATAACAGAAATGAGAATCACAATGCAATAAGAGCTGTCGTAAGTGAAACAGCTCGGATGAAAAGAAATGATTGAGTTGGGACCGAACAATTGTGCTATCCTCTTTGGAGCATACTCTAGCCATCCATCAGGCCGTGAGTCTAAGTACTCTCTTGTCAACACTGTAGTCATATTACGGTACTGCATTTCATATAATTGTTGCTTTATTAAACTAAGGGAAGTAACAACCCACAGAACTCAATTATAAACAAAAATGAAAATCACCTGTTCCCACAGTAGTATTGCTTCACAAACGTCATATTTGTACTCCAAAGGCTCAAAGATTTTAAATTGCTCGTTGTACTGAAAAGAAAAAATTATTTAAGCTACTAATGAGACATCTGCAGACAGTAACATAGAAGATATACGCATGCATATAACTAGTTAAAAATCTGAGCAGTTGACAGATACTTGCCCAGGTGCTATTAGTCCCTGGAGGAAACTTAAGAATCAAATTACAGTGATCCACAATATGAGCACTGAGTCCAAGGCCTCTGTTTGCCTACAAACAATCGATAGATAACTAGTGAGATGTGAGATCTCGAGGGGTAGAGAGTGATTGGAGTGATGAATCAAAATAAAAAAGCAGCAGAAAAGGCATGAGTTACCAACCACGCATTGCTGAAGGTTGAGTTGGAAATCCGACAAAATCTTGATATCCTCCGAATTAACCTGGGATAAGTGGTCGCCGCCTAGAAGATCAACCAACGCACATCACAGTCTTAACATGAACTTCGAACCTAACGATCATTGCAGTGCAGTGAGACGAAATCAGCTTAGTTACCTAAAATTGAAGACGAGCGGAATGCGAAAAGAAGGAGGGACAAAATTGCCGCGGCACCCAGAAGATGGAGCACAGATGGTATACGGTAGCCGGAGAATGAAGAAGGCGACGTCGAAGAAGAGCCCTTTCTCAGAGAAGCAGGAACACTTCTCATCTCTTCCCTTCGCTTTTCTCCGATCAAGTTGAAAACTGCAGCACAAACCTCAAGCAAACAGATCCTTCGGTTTGCAAATCCAAAACACCAATTACAGATCCAATCGACGGACGTAAACAATTACGGTGAGAGTAGCTGATCTGATCCAGTAATAGGCGCCGGCGCCGTGTAATAAACGGTGGAAACTCGCCTGGCTGAGATTACTAACACAGATGATGTCTTTTCGCCAGAGCAGCAAAGTAATTTCTGAATTTCTTAAAAAACTATTACTCCCTCCGTTCCAAAAATTTTTGTACATTTTACTAAATCGGGCGTCCCACATTTTTTGTACATTTCCTTTTTTAGCAAAAAAACTATCACAAACAATCAATATAATAATATTAAATATCATCAAAAGACGTGCCAACACATACACTTTTTTACCTTTCCAACACACTATATTATTAAAATATTCAGTTTCTTAATTCCCGTGCCAATACCCAAATGTCCATAAACTTATGGGACGGAGGGAGTATTAAATTAGAGATCCAAGACGCCGTCGTTTGAGTGGCAATCTTCTCGTGCCACTCAATTCCTCAAGCCGTGTCAAACGTTTTGATTTCGTATCTGCGAAGCTCAGTAACTATATTACAAACTTCCTCACAAACCATGAAATGGGTATTATAGTTAAATGATCTCGTCTCAAATTCATTTTAGGTGAATGACATCCATTTTTTAAATATACAATTGTACCCTTACTAACTAAGGCCCAATTACTATAATACCCTTACTTAAAGGGTAATTGTGGGCATTAAATACAATTAAAGGATCATACGGTTAAAAACGAAAAAAAAGAAAAAAAAAACTAAAAAGGAACCCAGACAGACGCGTGAGACCCAGACGAAAAAAAGAAGAAAACATCGAGTCTTCCAAAAAAGAAAACAGCGAGATCGTGAGAACCTTTTGAAGATTTTCAGCATTACAGCGAAACTCACGCAATGGCGTCTGAAACTGTAAGTTATTTTACTTCTTCAGTTGTTTCGAGACGTGGCCGAGTAGTTTTCTCTGTTATTTTGGTGTTTGAGGAGTGTTGATTTCGTGGGTACTCACAAAGCGGAACATGTTCACACATCCGACCATTATATGGTTGTTGATTTTGTAGGTGTTTGATGGTTGTTGGGTGTCTGAGTTTAAATCGTGAAAAGAGGGTTTTCAGATTCGTTCGATTAGAAGAGAAAGAGTTCTCAGATGTTAGACTGGTTCTCCGATTTGAGTCCATGTCTGAGGACCCGTGTAAGGTCTGAGAACCCGTTCGTGGTCTGAACCTATCTGAGAAAAGGTTTTCAGACATTAGACCGGTTCTCCGATTTGAGTCCATGTCTGAGGACCCGTGTAAGATCTGAGAACCTGTTCGTGGTTTGAGAACCTACCTTCGCGATGTGATGGGTTCACACATTTTTATGTGTCCTCAGATTGGTGCTCAATTCTGAGGACCTGTATATAGTCTGAGAACCCAACACATACCATATGTAAGCAACAACTCAAAACGTTTACTCGACTAAATATGATTTTTTCTGAATTTATATAGGTTTTGTTGAAACCACAACTTTCTCCGGATGATGACTTCGACTGCAAAGTCGTCATCACCGCGGATTACGTGCAGGCCTGTGAGCGTATAATCCATTTCCTGAACTGAGTCGAGCTTCGTGAAGTACTGGCAACACAATTTGGCCATGCAATCTGTGCTGCTCAAGAACCTTTCGAACCAATTAATTTAGTTTTTAATGAAGAGGCAGATTTCGATCAACAATCGAAATGAATTATGGATGATCATCAATCAAACCCCAGTCCGCTTTTCTATTAAGGAGTACTGCTTGATCACAGGCCTCAACTGCTCCTCCAATATTCCGAACGTGAACGAGAGGACGGGGTTCCGTGATCGCCACTTTCTCGGGATGGATCCAATCAGAAAATCCTACATGGAGAGCCGAATGGTAGAATTTTCCGGTGAAGATGCTACGGAGTTTAACGTTGAGAAGATGAAGTTGGCGCTTCTCTACTTTGCCGCATCCGTCCTCCTTCCTCGTCGAACAAAGAAGGATCTCGCCGTGCCAGACTAGGCTCTTTCGTTGGTAGAAGACTTGCCTTCATGGAACCAATATCCATGGGGGACCGTGGCTTTTGCTGAGGCCCTGACCATGTTGAAAAGAGATCTTGTAAGGAAAAAGAGTGAGTTCGAGACGAAATTGAGTGGAGGTGGCAGCGGCTACTCTAGTTTCTGCGTGAGCGGATTCGTACATCCGTTTCAGGTAATATTGAATTAATTTCAACAAACCCTAGCTAGTATCTTGTAAATTTTCAACAAACCCTAAAGAATAGTATTGCTAACTTTGGTCAGATTCTAGCGTTCGAATGCATACCTGGGATCGTGCCTCGGTTTGCTCGTCGCGTAGATGAGCCTATATTCCCTCGTATTCGTCGCTGGAATCCAAAGCTATCGATCATTACCGCTGACGCACTTCAATCAGAAAGCGTTGTTGCAATATTGGTTCCTACAGCGGAAGAGATGTGGGCCGCATACTACGCCGGCATGGATTTTGGCAATCAAGAAGCCGATGAAGTGCTTGACCACGTCACATCCTTACTCGAGCAAGGAAGGACTGTGACATGTGTCTCGGAGTTGTCAGTGCAACCACCTCCAGAAGGACCTCATGATTATTTTGGTAATTTCCGTATTAGACCGTCGAGACGTTCTCGCCGTCAGCAATACGAGGCGAGTGACCACATGCAACAGTCCCCGCCCGTGTGGTTTCGCACGTTTCAAGAAGGGGTTGATAGCAAGTTACGAAATCTCGAAGAAGTCATCTGTAGCAAGATCGATACGTTCAAAAATGAACTTCTAGGCAGTGGAAACGGTGCCGTCTTGGACCGCATTGATCTGTTGTGGCAAGACATTCAACGAAAATTCCACGGTTTTGGAGGTACGCAAACATTGTCTTGCACCACTTATTACATTATTTTTCGGTAATATTTTTTTTTTATGGCTCATAGCCGCGACTGATCAATCCTAACCTTAGGGACATGATACGAGCTGTTGGTTCGTCGGATGGCCTGGGGATGGCCCGCAAGGAGAAGCCGTGGTGGAGGAGCAAATAGGAGAAGAAGAGATGCCGGAGGAGCCCTCGCGAGAGGTGGAGATGCAACAGGAGCCATTGGAGATGCCGGACCACCAACGAGACAAAGGGAAAGCCAAGGCGAGAACGCCTAATGTCCGACCTCGGCAAGCGAGACCGTCCAAGTATAAGTCTCATCCGTACACGACCCCGCCACCAACGAGAGATCCAAGAAGCGGAAACTCTACATTTGTTTCCAATTTCATAAATTATAAATTGAAAGGATTCATTCAATGCGTAGCGGCCAAAACGTTCAATGCACGTTAGGATCGCATACGAAGGAGTGGTTCTCACCCTTTGGACAGCAAAGAAGTGGATCGATAGTGCGGTAAGATTTACTTAAATATTTACTTTAAATATGTGTGATATATATTTATATTTCTATTTTGCAACACGTTGATGAATCCATGAAGGGATTTATTGCCATCCAGAATAATGTGGCGGAAGCTTGCAAGGATATTGCTTTCATACCGATGATGTTTGCCAACTATATAAACGTCATCACGATGGACGGTCGAAGGGAGCTTAATGACGATATTCTGAAGACTCTTATGGAATATGCTCTCGGGACTACTGAGGAATGGGGGTCTGTGCCATGGAGAGTGGCCAAACTCATCATCATACTGGTGAACAAGGACGACAACCACTGGGTCCTAGCCGTTGTGGTTTATAAGAACAACGCAATGACTGTCTACGACTCGGAACTTTCAGCTGACGTGATAGCCACAAACATTGAAAAGGCATGCGCCGATATCCTGCATGTACTTCCAATAGTGTTCTCGCACATGGGACTTGCGAACGGATTGACGCAGCTGAGTTACATGCGAGATCCGAATTTTCCACAACAAAAATTCTCGTAAGTTTTATAATTAAGTTTATGATAGAATGTCTTATGATAGACTCATCTTGAGAATATTAAGATCTAATTGATGGTATGCAGAGGTGAGTGTGGGATATACATGCTACGGGCTGCATTTGCACTGATGTTCACCGGCGACAACTTATTCAATATTGCTCCTGAAGATATTGCAACTTTTAGAAAATTTTTGACATGTTGCATATTTCGTCGGCAACGGTATGGTTCTGTGGTTGCTAGCTGATTAGGTGGTTGTATAACATGATTGTTTGACTGTTTGTCTTAGCTTATGTTTTTGGTTGAACGATTTTTATTGCCAATTTTAATGACATGTGAAATTTAATCGTTTGACTACGTACGGATTCTCAGAAGTTACACGGGTTCTCACAAAATGATTCAACTCTGAATACCCCTTCTATACGTGAGTACCCAATAATACTCCTTTTAGAGTAACCTATACTCCCTCTGTTCCACTATAAATGTCGTTTAAGAATTATTCACACATATTAAGAAATGGGTTAAATTGTCTCTTATATCCCTCATTAATCATTTGCCACATCACTATTCCACTTATTGTTATTTATTATGAGGGGCAATTTTGGAAATCTACACATACTCCTTTCTTGAAAAAAAAGGCATCCTTTATGAGAAAGAATAATATGTAGAACGACTTCCATATTGGAACAGAGGGAGTTTATTTTAAAGACATAATTATTACACAATCATTCACGAGTGAGTTAAAGGTCACTTTCGGAATAGTCAGACATGTCATAACTGTCGCTGTCACTGTCACTGTCAGGAATCATTCATGAGTGGGTTAACTCTTAACTGGCGGGTACTCAGAGTCTTTACGGGTTCTCTGATAAGAAACAAATACAAAGGACCCTGTTGATTACTTGAGGACCCTATGCAAATCACGTTTGATTTTCTTACGATTTGGCGTGTCTAAAGACGGTTTTGTGTTCAATCTTCGGTGGTTTAATAGTTTTCCTCGGGGAGATAATATACGTTGTGGAACGCACCTTCTTATTTTAAATTTTGAGTTAACACGTTGTGTTGAGTAATAATGAGGTATGATTGTATGAATAATGTTCTACAACTTTCATATTATTGACTTATCATTAATGGTGGAATATTATTCATGACGAGCGGTTCCTTCCATTAAACTGTTTCGGGGTCAAAATGGTAGTCAAAGTTCGTTTGACTGAAAGGGTCCTCACAAGTTGCACAGGTTCTCACAACAAAATTTCAAGTCTGAGTACCTTTTCTTTTCCTGAGTACCCAATAATAACCCTTTATCAATATATTTTAAAGATGTCAGAACTAACGCTTCCTCTGTCAGAGAATTAAAGGCCGCTTTAAAAAACAGTCAGACATGTCGTATAACTGTCAGGAATCATTCATGAGTGGATTAACTCTTGACTGTCGGGTACTGAGAGTTTATACGAGTTCTGATAAGAAACAAATACTAAGGACCCTGTTGATTACCTGAGGACCTTCCATTAAACTTGTAATAAATCCGTATAGCAATAATGTGGCGGACTAGGGAAACCCTTGTTGGACTTTGATAAATATAGCTTAATATGAAAGTCACCTTCTTCTTATTCTTCCGAATTCACCGACTGTCGGATATCTTTGTGTCCTTAATATGCCGCGCTTACTTTTGAAAATCGGAGGAAGAACGGTAGTGATACTTCCTTCATTGTTATAGTCTCTCTCGATCATGGGCCAAATCGTATCGCCATAAGCTAATTTCCATATCTCCAGCATGTAATAACCATCTACTAACGAATAGACATCAACCCCAGCTACATTGCAAGCCGCGAAAGCATTTGGAATGGAATTCAGTCGATATCTAACCTTCTACAACTGCACGATTTTGTTTCAAGATCGACGACCTCTGTAACATTCTGAGAACGCACACAGAACTTTGAATCACCTACCTCAGTTACCTGGTAGATCTTAGACTCCCGATCACTTTTTCACATAATTGATTCGATCACGGGAGTACAGGTTGCCGTTCCACTATCGATTGAAACAGTTGAAGTGGCTCGACGACTATCGAACCAACATTCAGTCAGTTTATGAATCGAATCCAATAGTCCACTGAGTGGTAGCTCTCTATCATGACGCAAAGCTGCGTTTATCGATTCCGACACATTGGTTGTCATTATGTTGTATCTAGATGTAGGGCAGTATGCCCTGTTCCACTTATCAGGAGAAGACCCTTCTTCCAAATATTCCTTGATTTCCTCGTCTCTCACCCAGAATAGCGTACAAGTGGGCAAACTCAAACGTCGTATATGCATTTGCCACTTTCCAGAACATATCTGCAACGCCTTATTCTTCTTACCGCTTTTCGATTTAATATTTTCTTTCTGTGCCTTACATAATATCCATGGAATGCATTCTCGAATATTGTCTCCATGGCGTTCTTTATACTGGCATTTCTATCTGAAATTATAACAAGATCACGAGTGTCGCCCACCACAGTCCGCAACCTCGTGAGAAACCATGACCAAGAAGGCGTTGACTCGATGTCAGCAACACCCCATGCAATAGGAAACTGATGGTGATTACCATCCTGTGCCGCAGCTATGAGCAACACCCCTTTGTACTTTCCCTTTAAAACAGTACCATCAATAGAAACAACCTTCCTCATGAAGCAGAATCCCCTCACACGCGCCATACCTTATAAATAGGTATTTGAATCTATTTTCTTCATCAACCTCCAAATCAGTAATACTTCCTGGGTTCGTGTTTCGTATAGCCTCTAAGTATCGAGGCAATGAAGCGAAACATGCATCCATGTCGCCAACCATGAACCAACGTGTCCTTTGCAGTCTGCTTACCTTTCCAAGCTTCCAATATGTAACGTCACAGCCCCTGTTCTGCATCATCGAAACGATTCCTTTTGGTCTTGGAATTTCTGTAAATTCATTGAAATTATCCATCAGCATACTAGAGACCAATGAAGCACTTCCTTGACGATGTTTCCGACGATGATTAGACACATGTATGTGTGTGTTTACTTTCTGATGGAAAAAGTTGACGAGCCTTTGTCCTTCACAACCCGTACACGCCAACTACACAGGTTGTTCACGCATCGGACTACGTACAGGGTTGTGGTTGACTTTACAACTGAGTATTTAAACGATCCATTAATGGCGACATTCTTCGTACTTCAAGGTTTGAACCGTCGGGAAAAGCAAATGTACCATCCTAAGCAGAGTCATTGATTCCGTCATCAACCTCCATGCGCTGATCATCATCAGAGTAATCTCTACGGACTTGAGCATATTCTTCCTCTTCCTCAAAATTCTCTTCTATATTACCACGACCCTCGATGCAGTATTGGTCCTCACGACCAGTGTAATTTTCCAGACAACAAGGATCCTCATGTTATGGTCGCGACAGAGTTGAAATAGAGTGCCCATGAGCTCCGCATATGATAAGACCCGCGATAGGCTGAATTTCGTCATTTCGATCATAAATGCGATAAGACCATTATCGCTTCCAAATTCATTGGCTTCAGGTTGTTTGATGACTTCATGTTGTGCTTCACGATACTCAACCTCTACATGAAGCACTGGTCTTGATCTTGTACAACCAAGTCCGAGATATGAATGTAACCCAATATCGTTTTCGATATAAATAGGCCGTGGAAATGGTTACATGACATCCGCACATGTAGGTTAAATTTATTTTCGTATTAACGTCTCTAGACGATAACACTTCTAGTATTTGACTTTTTACTTGTTCCAGTCCGCACGTATCCTCATCCACTCGGATGTTTTGCCATCGGCAATCCGGCGCAGGACACCGTTTGGAAGTATTATCATCCCTAATTGTCCATTGCCGACCGAATTGAAACACAATGTTTGTTAATGTGATAGAGATCACCTGAAAATTATGTGAAAAGACAATCATGTAAAATTCGTAGATACCCAAACCCTAGAACATTAAACCACAAAACCCTATATAAGAAAACCCTAGAATATTACCAAACGTAAATTACACAAAAACCTTAAAACCCTGGAAACCAAAAAACACATTTAAACCACAAAACCCTAGAAATTATACAGCTTAGAACCTAGAGGTTCTCAGATATATGACGGGTACTTGGGAATCATTTTATAGCTGAGAACCTATAGGTTCTCAGATATATGACGGGTACTCGGGAATCATTTCATAGCTGAGAACCTATAGGTTCTCAGATATATGATGGGTACTCGGAAATCATTCATAGCTGGGTTTCGTTATAAAACTGAGAACCCGTATTGAAGAAGCGATATGGTATCCCTATCACGAGATATCACTACGATTTTGGTTCACCGCTTCATATCAGACGGTTAAAAAAGGTTTCTCTACTCTTAAAACCCGCGAAAGATAACCCAACACTCTGGTTCTTAGTGAAAGTAACAGCAAAGAACCCAAAACTAACCGGAATTTGATTATGAAATTCATGAAGACGGCAATGACTTCGTTTAAATTAACTCAACAAATAGCAAACCCACTCAAATTATAGTTGACAGACGAAAACTCGGAAAAAAATGACTTACTTCGAGAACAATGTGACAAATTTCTTGGTTGAACCACTCGACTTCAGCAAACCGGAAGCTTTTCTGAATTTTGTTTCTCCAATCGACAGTTGTTGCGGCCATAAATGATCGTTCTTGCATCATTAGTACTGATTAGTGCTGGTGGTGGTTGTAGCGTCGTAAATGTCGTTGGGTTTTTTTTTCAATTTTTTATTTTTTTTACCGCTGAATGTCGTTGGGTTTCCTTTTCCTTTTTTTATTTTTTTGTTTATATATTTAATCGATGATTAGTGTTCAGCTAATTAAGTTATTTAAATGGAGGTCATTTGACCAAAGACTTATAGTCAACGGGGACCGGAGTCATTTTGCAAAAACTTATTCAGTCAAAGGTCATTTTGCTAAAATACCCCCATGAAATGGTGCTTCTGATCGAGCTTATGGTGCCTATAGTTGCATTTATGTTTATGATGCGTTATGTGGAATTCGTGCGTGGAAAAGGCGAAAGGAAAACTAAATTAGCGCATCGTACATAATAATACGTTAGGCTTCAAGTGTCATATCATCACTCATTTTTCTTTCACACATCGAAATACTTCTACTAAATGCACCCTTATTGCATCTTGGACTGCATTGCTTGTTTAGCATAATATGCGTTGATGACATGGATGAATGTCGAAAGCCGAAAATGAATGAATCACGTATATAATCTTTCTCTTTACAGTGTATTACATAAGGTACAATCAATCAGCAATTATTCAGGCTCTCAAGAATTTTTGACTATACGAGCAAGACGACCGGCGAATAATAGATATATCCATTTATAATCAGAATACATTAAAAAGCAATATTCGCGTCACCTAAGGTGGTCAAGGCTCGGGCAGAATCGTCGAGTCTATCAGTTTCTCACTGTCTTCGTGGTCCCTACTCCAAACGTGGGATTTAAAAGAGAATAGCTTTGAGCGGTCGAGGTTGTTCCCTCTGAAGCCCGTAATTTTCGAAGAGACCATGGGCATTGCAAGAACGGATGATGCGTGCATGGATTCTTCTCCAAGGCCCAAAGCTAGCGAACAAGCGTCCTGAAAATAGTAACAACGTTTGCACATTAGTCGCGCTACAGACGTTCAAGGTAAGAAGTAGAGTTGCTTGCTTAGTGTGTACTTTCGGGAGTACCTTTGTCTTATCGATCAAGTTTGATGCTTTCATCCACGCCATTCCCAGGTTTGTTCGCGTGTCTTTCGCATGGGACTCCTCAAGAGGAATCGTACCCCTGACAGTAATTGAAAAAACAATCAATGAGTTCCATGGGTAATGACAGACATATCTTCTTACTGAACTGCTAAATATTCTATCTTTTTGGACAGACTACTACAATTTAGTAGTGAATACCTGTCTGCTTCATTTGGATGGCTTGCAGTTAAAGAAACCAGAGGTGTATCTTTTGCTTCTCGTCCTGAGAAAAGTCGGGTGTTTTAAGTAATTTTCTAATTGGGAAAAAACACAGAATTACTACAGCTTGCCAAAATGGCTCAAGACTTTTACCTTTCGGTTCGTCAGGAGCTAACAACGAAATGCCTACGAATACGGAAAGCATTCCTAGTATGAACATGGTAGTTCGCAAAGAATCAAATACCTGCTCAGATACAACCCGGTCAGTAACTGTTGATCAGAATTCAGCTTTTAACTAGGTCACTCAAAGAATGATGCAGTGGTTAAAAATGGGACAATGAAATCTGAGTCCAAGATACTTTCACGTAATTTTGCAAGTGATTTAACAATACAAGAGACTCCTCGGTTACGCCATCTATCCAAACACAATCCTTTGACCATGGAACCTAGGTTGAAGCCTAAAGTATGATATCCACTAAGCACATGGTTTATTGTTGAATGTTCAGACTTCAAAAAGCATAAGTTATTAGAGAGGTGTATCCTGTTCCATTGATTTGCTAAAGCCGCCTAAAGTATCGGTTGAATTGCTTTTAAGAAGCCTCATATCTTGAAAATAGATGAAACCTGTAAGATTAGCACGATTAAAACAAAATGAGGAAGAATTACCACCTGATATTCCTGAAAATAAATGAATCCTGTACATATGGAGAAAAATGTCCAGACTATCTGAAACATTGGGACGATGAGTATTGCATCAAACAAAGACAACCCTTCATTTAGCCTTGCCATCTGCAGAAGACGTTACTACACAGTGTTGAAAAGGGAATTTAAAATACTGACAGCATCTACAGAGTACGCGTTCCATCATGATATTCATAAAGTACGCAAATGAATTGAAGTTTACCCAAAACCCAGCTGTACTGAAGAACAACAGAAGCATGGAGTATGTGAACCAACTATGCAGCTGATACTCGCTAGACATAGACAGTCTTAGAAGGTTTGACCTATGCATATAAGCATGGATTAGAATATCAATACACTCCAAATGACCTCTGTACTTAAAGGATGTAGCAGGTCTTACAAGGATTTCGCAAATAATACCGAACATGATCCAACAGCACCTGAAACGATAGCATAAGATAACGGAAGAAGCATATGCCAATATGGCTCAATCCCATTCCCTGAATTTGTGAATAGCAGTTTCCCTCTTCTGTGTGGCCACAAATTATAAGAAGTCAGGAACAAGCAAAAGCATTCATTGAATTTTCTTGCATGCAATAAGAGGATGTCATTTTGGCATCAATTCTGTTGAAATTCACAAACTCACCTATATATTGCCTGATGCAAGCAGACTACTACAACCAGAATCAGACAGTAAATCAGGAAAGTAGAGTTCCCATACTTCTCAGCTAACTGCTCAGGTGTGTAAACTGTAAGCAGATAAAAGGCTATCAACAAGAGTCTCTTTACAAAAATATTATGCAGCATTTTTAATAAATATAAAAAAAGCACCATATGCCTTTGAGCTAGGAAACACTAACTAGAACTCTACTACATGATAATAACATTAACCTCTTCTCCGTTTGCATAATGCCGGAATATGCTGATATATATATATATATATATATATATATTATCAAGAACCACCAGACAGTGTATTATGGAGATCATGGTAGACCAACTGAGAACAATGATAGATTATACTCTTTCATTGTTAGAAAATTAATATATCGAGTTTAATTTCTGAAGTAGATGCTTATCAATCATCGGGAGAATCAGAAGTTTGTTTAGCCACTATATGTCCAACTCGCAAGCGTATGTGCATAAAGAGTTTGTTGTGCTCATTTTTTTCATTTATTATAAGAAACAGAACCTCAGATCACACTTCATTCCCATCAACAAATGAAAGAAGCAATTTTTTTTTACGAGTCTTCATTTTTTTAATCTGTAAAAAGGAATATTTCTCATGTTAGTGAGTTCATGAAGGACAATGTCTGGATCGAGTTCATGAAGATATATGAAATATACAGATTAGAAATGCTTTGGCCTCATGAATAATTTTTCCATAGAATACCATATTTCTATAGAGAATTTTACAACAAATAAACCATGTAAATTGTAGTGCTTAAATACCTGCCTACAATATTGTTTGCACTATATCCAGCATTCAATACTATATGGATGACATACCTGGTGATTGGTGGTTTCCGAATGCCACAAGGAATATGTTTCCAAGAACAATAAAGGCTGTGGCAACAAGTACCCTGTTGTATAATAATGTAGTAACAAAAAATAGGAAATATAAGGGAAAGAAAGGATTTAAAGTGGGTAATGGGAAAATGATGTTAATATGTCACTATACTTGTTATTAGAAATCAAATGTCAACATACTTGACTGCCACGGTTTTATTTAAGACAAAATAGGCGAAGGCAATATTTGAAACAAATTGGACAGATCCTAGAGCTGCGAGAAGTGACTGCAAAAGAAACAGACAAAATAAGAGAGAGATAAGCGAACATAAAGCAAATCTACACATTATGGATTTATGGGTGCATATTATGCTTCTCCTAGTTTAAGGTATATATATATATATATATATATATATATATATATATATATATATAGGTCGCAGTAAAGAGAATCTTTCTTTGCAAACTCACCTGAGCAGCGTAACCAAAGGAAATGAAGTTAAGACAGTTTCCAAGAATAAAGAACAGGATACCTGCAGTAACAAAAAAAGAATCAGCAAATTGTCGGCATCCCGAAAAAGCTGGAACCAATTATTTATTATTACCAACTCTCCAAGATTGAAAATATATGATAGGCTTCATGAAAACTTTTCCATTTGCCCCATCATCACCAATCATGCTATGTCTTTCTCTCTGTCATCATTACAAATTGTTAAAATCGTTGCTGAATATTTCAACTTATGAAGTCTGAGGAGTTATGTCAGGACCCAGAGCTGAAAATTATCCTAAGTTCACAATTTTGAGACTAGGCAAAGTATTTCCCAACGCAAGATTCTGATGCTGCAGCGAAATGACTTAATGCCAAACAATAAATAAGTTTAAAGTGTATCATCTCATCAACAGCGACCATTGAAATTGAAAACATGAGTCGTGACTGGAGATAATGTATTCCTAAAGGACCTTTTATTGCATTTAATTTCACTCTTAATTGTTGGCCTGTAGTCTAGCCCTTTAACATTTCACTTGATCTTATCTGTGAGCTGCAGCTGTAGATCTTAGCATTAAAATTTAACGGTTTTAAAACCAGTCAAAGTAAAACAAAGTAATATTGCAAAATCTTTTCATGGATAAGGGGTTTGGAGATCAAAAGCGCAACAAAAACTTCGCATGGTTGAACTAGCTAGCAAATGATAATTATTCCATGCATGCAGAATCTTGCAGTAAATATAAAAGTTGTTCATCAATTACCTCATCGTGACCCAACTTAAGTAAGTTTGTCCCAAAATTGATGGCAATGCTGCCGAAAAGGTTAATGAACGCTCCTATCACCCACTCTCCCATAAGTAAACGATATGCTAAGACAGATTCACTTTTACTGGAAACAACTATTTAATGGCCATCCATCGTTGGTATCGTTCATGAGCTGCCTTCATGAACGAACTCGTTCATCAAACTTGTATCCTCTGGATTTGCGCTTGTTCGTGTTACAAATAGAGGTAACTTTGGTATTATGAAGCAACACCAGATCGACTATCACAAACAATATGGAGCCAGGTTAAGCACTATACGCCCTGTCGGAGAGGCCTGTTACTGCAAGAATATCGAAAAAGGATTACATATGACAACTCACACAAATGTCACCAACAAATAACCTTGGAAAATGTATGACCATCTCAGCCCCCCCCCCCCTTCCAGATCAAATATGCAAAAAACAACAACTAGTGATTTAAAAGGAATGAACTTGCTGAACCTCAAACGTAAACCCAATTCCAAAATCAACGATGGGGGACATAGGACACGATTGTGGTTTTAACCCATATTAAATCGATATGATAAGAGACGCATCAACAGCTGGGTATAAAAAACGAGTTGGGTTCTTCAGATCCAACTACCAGTTGGTCGCATATCATGCATCGGGAACAACAACAAAACTCGGCATTATTGTACAAAATAATCACAATGGCAATAGAATATCAGCACGGAATTAAGTCAGAAAATTGGGAAGTCATACCCAGGGTTCGGCGGTTAAAACGTTCAAATCGCCCTGAGATCGGGCTTGGACCCGAGAAACGGGAAATCTTGGACTCGATGAGAACTAAGTTCCCAACGACGCAATGATGCTATCCGTCTAGCACTTGCCAATACGAAGAGCGACGGCGATGAACAATGCGGCGACAATCCACCGTAGCTGGTAAAACAGTTAAAAAAGAATTGTAATACACACAAACACGTACACACGTTACGTAAAGGAAGGGAGTAGGGAGATATAGAGCTAGGAAAGAGAGAGTCAACAGAAAAAGGGGTCGAAGCGAACCATTTATGGTTCACGAATTGATCGGTGGCGGCTAAGACAAGTCAGATCAACTTTAAAATGATCCCAAATCACAGGTCTAATTTGGTGAGCAATGCAATTTTGATTTTGACCGAGAGCTATCGCTTTGACTATTTAGTCCTTTCATTCTCTCATAATCCCGAAACTGTTTTTCTTATTTTTAGTATTAAATGAAGAATAAAAATGCATCTATTATGTTCCATTAAATTTCAAAAAAAAAAAAAATCTTTCTAAAATATCGAGCTTCAGCCTTCAAGTAGATAATGCGGTGACTGTAACACTCGCTCTATGCAGTTGAATACCTCGGCGAAAACCGCCGTAGACCTGAGGGGAGAGCTACGGATGGCCACGGCGGCGTACATTTCAGTGTTTCCCTCCTCCGCCGATTCAGTTGCTTGTACTTTGAAGAGAGGCATTCAATGGACAGACGTTAAAAACTGGCATTGGTTATCTTCTTCATCTTCATCATCGGTGAGAATCATCACAAGAGTAAAAGCGATAAGAGCGAGAGAGTGCGTATCGTCGGCGTTATCGTGGTCGGATTCAGTGACGCTATCCGACGCCAAGGACAAGGGCATTCTCGGCTCTCCGAGAAGTAGAGCAACAGCTGAGGCGCCGTTGGACGCCATATCTCTGTTCAACGAGAGGATTCGGCGCGAGCAGTTCAAAAGAGAGCCGTCGTCTCCGTCCAGACCAGTCATGGACTCGGAGGAGGCCGACAAGTATATTCAGCTGGTCAAAGAACAGCAGCAGAGGGGTTTGCAGAAGCTCAAGGGCGGCGGTGCTGATGGCAAAGCCTTCAGTTACAAGGTTGATCCGTATTCGCTTCGTTCGGGCGACTACGTCGTGCATAAGAAAGTTGGTATTGGAAGGTTTGTTAGTGTTAAATTTGATGTTCCTAGAGATTCTTCAGAGCCGATCGAGTATGTTTTCATAGAGTACGCCGATGGGATGGCCAAGCTTCCGCTTAAGCAGGCGGCTCGCATGCTCTATCGCTACAATCTGTAAGCAATTTTTCTTTTTCCAGGTATCTAACGGTAGATAAATTGCGTTTGTCTGTCTGTAGTGTGAATGTGTCGTTCTCAGACTCGTTAATCTTCTGAATTGAAGGATAACTACCATCTTTCCGTAGCTTCTACTTATTTCTACCAAGTGAAAAAGTTTTTCTTTGATGCAATCTTTCTTGTCCCTATCCCGTGTCATCAGTATAATTCAGCGTCAATCCCCTTTATAATGGCTTGATAGAATGGTTATTCATCATTTTATCAAGGTTTGTAGCCCATTGGTGAACCGTCCACTCGAAAGAAAATGGTTAATTTGTCGGCTTTTGCTAGGTTTCTCAAGTTGTAATCCTTTCATGTTTCTTTTCTATACATATCATGTTCTTTGAAATATAAGCTTGTGCTGAATAGTTAGGATCTATCTCTTTTCCACATAGCACTAGTTAGTCTTGATGAAGCAATCCCATTGCTGTTTATGACCTCAGAACAAATGAAAACAAGAAGCCACGGACCCTGAGCAAATTGAGTGATACTAGTGCATGGGAGAGGAGAAGAATAAAGGGTAAAGTTGCAGTTCAGAAAATGGTAGTCGACCTAATGGAGTTGTACCTGCATAGACTCAAACAGAGGCGACCTCCTTACCCTAAAAGTCCTGCTATGGCCGAATTTGCATCTCAATTTCCTTATGAGCCAACACCTGATCAACGACAGGTTATAACTTTACTTGTCACTTCTTTGTAAGCTGATATGCAATGTTCATGACTTGTCAAGTTTCCTTTCTAAGTTTTTTCCATATTTTATTTCCTGGCTAGATATATATTTCCGGAGTGGGTAATTAAAGTTTGAAATTTAAAAACACATCTCCATCAACAGTTGGCATTGCTTCTGCTCACGTGCCCTACAATTTTGATTTATCATTCTAGGCATTCATGGATGTAGAGAGGGATTTAACAGAGAGAGACAACCCTATGGATCGATTGATATGTGGGGATGTAGGCTTTGGTAAAACAGAAGTTGCATTACGTGCTATATATTGTGTGGTCTCAGCTGGGAAGCAGGCTATGGTTTTGGCACCCACAATAGTGCTGGCCAAACAACATTTCGATGTAATATCTGAGCGCTTCTCCAGATATCCACACATAACAGTTGGGCTTCTTAGTAGATTTCAGGTGTGGTACATACTTATCATTCTTGTGATATTCTAAGTAGGCATTTAACTCCCAAAGCCTTGATAAAGTTTGGGTATCCTCCAAGCTTGATTTATCAATTTTCATGAATTAGCACTTTTTTGTGATGTTTGCAATGCTAAACAGTGCATGAACTGTTTGCACGATAACAAAAGCATCGGCGATCAATAACTTTCTCTTAAATATGAGAAAATTGTGTTTTGAATTGTGAGGTGGTCCAGGTGATCGCTTTAGTAAAATAATTATTATTGGATTTAGATTGTTTGCGTTGAATCTATATCCTTTTCGTTTCAGAATGGGAGGGAGTGCTGTTCTCAACCTACATAATACTAAGATACCTAATTAAGAAAGAAGTATGATAACTGGCCATGCTAACTTTATGTTTTTCGGTGGTCTTGATTTTATCCTATAATGAAGGTCAAATCGGAGAAAGAGGCACTGCTAGAAATGATAAAATGCGGTGATCTGGACATCATAGTTGGAACTCATTCTTTACTGGGGGATCGTGTCGTGTATAATAACCTCGGCCTGCTTGTTGTCGATGAAGAGCAGGTTTGTTCTCTTCCTCTCTTTACGGACACATCCAATCTTTTATCTGCTCACTCCCTTGAACGAGTCAAGCTTGAATGGAATGGATATTTAGACATGTCTGCCTCATGGCTGCTACTTTGTGACTCCATTCGGTAGCCTGCTGGTTCTTTTGAATTGCAACTTTAAACTGCCATAATGACATTGAGGATATATCTTCCTTCTAGCTTATAGGACAAGGATGATCAAAGAACTAATTGAAGGTCTGGAGCTCATTAGAATTGAGACTGGCATTAGCTTGGGAGCCTTTATTTAGAGATATAGATTCTAGATTCATTTACAATGAGAAATACTTTTTTCAACAGTCCTTAATATTCTTATCATTAGGCATTTAAAATATTTGGTCTATCGACATCCTATTTCGAAGACAACATCATGTAGGTTATAGTAGATTTGGAGACCCAATAGCCTGGATACTGTTTATCATTTATGATAGGACATTGTCTAAATATCCTCATATTATATTGTCATAGTAGTTTTCCGAGTTTCTCTTTTATATAGATTATAGCTAAAACCTTTACACCTTTTTCCAGAGGTTTGGTGTTAAACAGAAAGAAAGGATAGCTTCATTTAAAATTTCTGTTGATGTGCTCACACTTTCTGCGACACCTATTCCAAGAACACTATATTTGGCGTTGACTGGGTTTCGTGATGCCAGGTATTTATTTTTAGTACCTTCTATTTTAAGACTGCTATCTCATTGCTGAATAAACTCTCTATCTAGTGGCTATATCGGTGCTGTAAATATTTATCTGAGTCCTGGTAATGGCCTTTGCTTAGTGTTGACATAATTATGTTCAGCTACTGTACCCTGTGACATCCCAGTGTCTTTTTCAGGGCTGATGATTCCACTAGCTGTTTCCTGTAGAGTAAAAACTATACGGTGCTTCATAATTTTGATTGGGCATATGCAGTTTAATCTCAACGCCACCTCCAGAGAGGGTTCCAATAAGAACCCACCTAGCTGCATTTACAGAAGAGAAAGTAATATCGGCAATCAAGCATGAGTTGGACCGTGATGGCCAGGTTTTCTATGTCTTGCCTCGCATCAAGGGTATCATTCATATTCAGTTTTACAAATGTCGTAAGAATGGATGTCTTCAGAATCACAGGATACTAAATGTGCACAGGTCTTGAAGAGGTTATGGAGTTTCTCAGGCGATCATTTCCTGATATTGAAGTTGCAATGGCTCATGGAAAGGTAATTTTTCCTGGCGCTCTTAGCTGAGCTGCAAGTATATTTATATTAATTATTAAATGCATAATTGCATCAGAAGGGATGATAACTCTCAAGTCCCAACTTGACCTTCTCCCGTATTAGAATGCCCTGTATATATTGATGAACATTAAGTTCCATGTATGATGCATCTTATACGAGTTTCGACAGTGAATCTTTCGTTATTAATTGCAATTCGTTTGATGCGAATTAAATTATGTTTATATTTGGAGTTTCTGACAGATATCCACCCTAACTTATTGTGTCATTTTCCTCACCATTTTAATGTAATAAACCCTGTAAATATTATGTAAATTAATATTCGCCTCTATATTCCAACTATATTTTTCATCTTGTTATTCACGTTTTATGTGTTCCCAAGAGGCATTCCTGATGTGATATGAAATTAGAACTATTAAGTTTGTTCTTGTGCTCTTTTACAGTTGTCACTATATCTTGTCTGTCTGCAGCAATATTCAAAACAGCTTGAGGAAACCATGGAAAACTTCGCAAGGGGGCAGATTAGAATTTTGATATGCACAAATATAGTTGAAAGTGGGCTTGACATCCAGAACGCTAACACAATTGTGATCCAAGATGTTCAGCACTTTGGACTTGCTCAGTTGTATCAGGTTTGACTTGCAATCTAATCTTACTTTGGTAGCTATAGAAGGCTAGATATAATCCTAAATGCAGGTTTTGATTTTCGTTCAGAAATATTAGTAACATGTTCATTCATCAGTCAACTCTCTATACGAAAATACTATTTACTCAATGCTTCCTGAGAATAAATTGTAATGTTGTCTATCCCCCGAATTTAGTACGATTTGGATCATGATGAATTTTTCATAATCACTTTTAGAAATCAACTCACTTGAGTGGCATGTTTTGTCTAGTAAGGAAATCAACATAACATGGTAGACTTTTATGCTCTCTAAAGGGAAGTTTTAGTAGTAAATTTTATATCTTTGCTCCAACGTCACTTTGTACATAAGAGCTCTTGCAATATTGATTGTTTTGTTTGAGCTTACTGAACCTTCATTGGATAGTTGCGTGGAAGAGTGGGGCGAGCTGATAAGGAGGCTCATGCATACTTATTTTACCCAGATAAATCGCTACTTACTGACGAAGCTCTTGTACGTCACTCTTCTCTCGATATCGAATCAGACAATTTATCACTGCACTATGAAATTTTACAAATGATATGCTTCGATGCCCTTGATTTGAATACTAGTATTTCTATTTGCACTGTGATTCAGTGGCTAGCATAATGTGAAACTTTATGGCTCTTCAGGAGAGGCTTGCTGCTCTTGAAGAATGTCGAGATCTTGGCCAAGGTTTTCAACTTGCTGAAAAGGACATGTCCATTAGAGGATTTGGTAACATTTTTGGTGAGCAGCAAACCGGGGATGTTGGAAATGTTGGGATTGATCTGTTCTTTGAAATGCTTTTCGAAAGCCTATCGAAGGTATGTAAATTCAACTTTGGCTAGCCTTTTGAAGTTGTCTTGTTAAAATATTAGTTTTCTGTATAATTTTCTATTTTAGTAGCCTAAAAAAGCACTTATAATCTTATATAAATCTTGAGAATAGTCTAATTTATTCCTGCAATTCATGGACTGAAAGGTTTTGCTCTCCCAGGTAGATGAGCACCGTGTTGTCACCATTCCTTACCATTCGGTGCAGGTATTGCTTGCATCTATTTATGATAGATGTAGAATGACGGCCTTCCATTACAGTAACAATAAACGTCTGCAAGCATAATCAGCATTAAATTGCAAATCCCAACATGTTAACTCTTAGCTTGAACTTGAAGCATTTAAAGTTACCAATTGTCCAATTTTCTCTTACATACATATACGTATATATATATATATATTCTTCATATGAGAATCTCGTTTTTGACTTTCGTGCGCAGTTTGAGATGAATTTCAGCCCTCATCTTCCTTCTGAATACATTAATTATTTAGAGAATCCGTTGGGAATAATCAACGAAGCCGAGAAAGCTGCAGAAAAGGACATTTGGTGGTTGATTCAGTTTACCGAAAATCTACGCCGTCAGTACGGAAAAGAACCCTACTCGATGGAGATCTTGTTGAAGAAGCTATATGTCAAGAGAATGGCAGCTGATCTAGGAATTACCAAAATTTATGCTTCGGGTAAGATGGTTCGAATGAGAACTAATATGAACAAAGGGGTTTTCAAGCTGATGCGGGAGTCAATGGCATCTGAAGTCCACAGAAATTCTCTTGCTTTTGACGATGGCACGATCAAGGTCTGTCAATGCTTACTCTTTCAAGTTAAATTACAATAAAGCGTCACGGAGGAGAGTTGGAGTCTTCTCTTTGTCCTCTACTTCATGTTTTGAATAGTTAATGATCTTTTCAAGACGATAATCCCTTTGCATCTTAACTTTCTTGTGATTTAGGCTGAACTGCTTTTGGAACTTCCAAGGGAACAGTTGCTCAACTGGATCTTCCAGTGCTTAGCAGAACTTTACGCTTCTTTACCAGCATTGATAAAATATTAGTGCCATTGCCTCACATTTTATACTTTTGGCCCAAGATATGTGAAAGGTTAGGGCTCTTACTTTATCGTATGAAGAGGCATGTGAAGACTCTCGACAAATGTAATAATGAAGGTCTAGATGCCGAAGATTACAATATGTATACTTAGTTCAGAAATACACACAATTGATGAAGTTAGGACAATGGGTGGTTGTGAGAGATTACATGGCAAGGTGTAAAGTATGTGAAGTACTATTTTTTTGGTTCGGCTGAGATATGTATTCTTCTCATCATGCACATTGTAAAAACTCATCAGTACTGATCATCCGTGAGTTTCAGAATTATAGGTCAAAGTGTCAAATTTGTGTCTCTGTATATCATCCACTTAACTCCTGCGAGTTCACTTTGATTGTAATCTTCTTTAGTTAAGCTGGTGCAAATAATCAGCAAGATATTGACCGGCAATGCTGAAATCAGCAGTGTGCTTACACTGCCTTCCACCTTGCAAGCTTAATTATACTCCGTTGCAGTACGGTCTCATTCCTTGTCCGGGGTTTTCTGCTCGCGTCGTTCGAAACACTGTGAAGATTGCTGGCGACTCCAAACAGTGCCTTGTCCTAGACAAAGTTGAAGAATGGTGGTTGACTTAAAGGGAAACCCGAGGCTCAGAGGCCTCACAATCTCATCATCTCCACCACCAGCTCTTCTTCTGTGTGAATTAAGCAGGTTTGAGAAGATGATAAGTGAAAAGTTCAGGACAGAGTCTGTGTTTACTTACTGCCATTAGTTTGATCGTGCAATAAATATTTGCCCTGAAAAGTCTTATGTTTACATTTGTGTTGTGTTTGTGTGTCTGTAAGAACCTCAGCTACCAATGATATGGCTACCAAACTACTGACAATGATGAAAAATTTTCAGTAGTTTCAGATTCTGATGGTCCTCAGAAGTGAGAACTCAGATGTGTATGTATTAAGAAGAATTAGTCGAATATGTTTGGATGATATCTATGATTGGAGCTCCACATATCGGACATTTTCCGCTACTCCACAGCAATTCGTGGGAACACGTGAAGCAGCTCCACATATGCCCGCACCTGAAGGAAATAAAGTGAAACACCAGGTAACAGATTAAGTTCTCTTCGTTGTCTACATTGTTTAGTTATATTCTTGTGCTTATGACATGTGTGATTGATTATACCTGTAGAAAACACAGTCGACTTTCTTTTTGCAGCAGGTACGATATCGTCCTCCACCTGTAAGTGAACTCTGTTGTGCCTCTTCTTTCATCTGCATAACACGCATGTAATGGTTTTGCGGTTAAGTATTTAAGAATAAATTGTTGAAATTTTAGTATCTACCGAAACGACTCAAGGTCATCGTGACTTCGTTTGTGATTGAATGCGCGAACTTGACCTGCATATCCATGTAGCATTGGATCGATTTCCTCAGTTCCAAAACATCTTCAATTTCATGTATCTGTTTTATATGCCTCCTCAATCGTATATAAGTTCCATTTCCTGTTTCTCGATACCAATGTGAATCGAAGCAAACATTTGAACTTTGATTAGTCATTAGGGTCAAGATTGTCGATTAGCTTACTGTTGTTGGGTGGCTATTATACGAAATAATTTGCCTGTTATCCACAGAGTGAGAATTGGACGACGATGATCGCCGCGTTGATAGTAACTCGACCTGATTAGAACGATCTCCGATTTCATAACCTTCATTTTGAGGCCACGCCAGTAATGGTGAGGGTATGCTTTGGTCCATACAGTCGTCAGATTCATTGCACTGTTGGTCCATAGAGCTGTCAGCTTCGTCGTAATCATAATATTCAGCATAAACTTCCTCCCCTGTTGTCCTATCTTCGAGTTCTTTATCTGGCATCGCTTCTTCTTCCCTTTTCTCATCTCTACCCTCATGATCAGACCCTTGTCTACGTTTTCCACTTCCCTTGACGGTTTGTTGTCCTTGAGTACGGCACATCATCACTTGTTCTATCTGATCCCTCAGATCACTTGAAAGAAAACTTGAGACGCTTTTTCTGCAAGAAATGCGTAGAACATTAGACTACCAGATATGAGTTCTAGTATGATGCACCCTGAATAATTGCTACTGTCTTAACCCTTTGTTTTTTCATGTATAGTGTGAACAATGGCAAGGACTCTCACCTTTGAAGCAACGAATGGATTTCATTTCTTCATTGCCATAGAAGGGATCGAGCATCTCTTGGTATCTTTCTTGCCTCAGGTCTTCCCAGTCGCTTTGCGAGCGGGATACCTCTGCAATCCAAACGTTGCTTGTAACTGCTTCTACCTCGTAATCATGTGCTTCTTCATCCATAAGTTCAGACATAGAACCATTACTTGGCCAGGTAGCAGTTCCCATTGGATCATGGATGTCTGCAAGCATTCCATGGTAGCTCGGTGCATGAGTTATATCACCACCCTACGGATAACTGTCTCCTGACACTTTTTGATTAGACAATTCTTCATTTTCTGTTTTATTATGCATGTTAATTTCATTTTGTCGACAGAAAATTTATTTGTCTCCTCAGATTCAACATAGCTATCCCTTTTCTTCTCCCAGAATTGCTGATGGTGGGCTCTCCATGTAACTGGGAAGATGGGGAGCTTTCGAGTGATGAGCGGTCTGCTCTGAAGCTTTCGTATCTGATGATCGAATCCTCCCTTCTCCAGGGCCACCTTTTGGCGAGGCAATTTTCCGCTTTTCATCTGCAATTTCTGATTTGCTCCCAGTCTTCCCTTCACCGCTAGAAGAATACTGAATGACTCTTGTCGCTTGGTGTGTTATTTCAGATGACGACGTGGGCTTGGAAAATTGGCGATCAATGTCCTTTCGAAGGAACCTCGTGCGTAGCAATGCCTGTGAGTTAATCCATTTACTCGCTCTAATATCCATCATTCATACATTATCTCGTGGATAGAATATTAAACCTGTTAACCATACCTGAATACGCCCTCGGTGGGAGAATTTGGAGACAAGTCTGCGAGACCAACATGTCTACGTACGCCTGGCGTCCCCTTATGCGCGGCGAACAGCTGAGGAGGACGAAGGCGACTCGGGCCCGCAGCACGACAAATCTCCGAAGCGATACTCAGACGTCAGCTTCTTGATGATGTCAGCTACCTTTAACCTGTCCGTGTCGGAATAATATTCCATATATTCTGATGAGGCCGTTAAAGCTGACCCCAATAGCCTCGTATTTGCTCTCGTCAATAGGCACGACAATGTTATTGCTAATTCTATTCGGCCTATTGCTTACGCCCTCGTTCTTGGACTCCAAGCATTTCCATCTCTGTACGAGCGAAGACACGCCCCGGCGAGTCTCCGCCGCCGCTGCCGGGGGCGGGATTTGAGTCCTCGCCAGAAAAGGCGATTTCCCGAGCCCCTCGCCCAGTTATTCTTTTTGTTTACGAGGCGGTTTTGTACTTCGTCGGTGGTGGTGGCCGAGGATTGCCATTGGGGGCGGTGGGACCCACAGATCAACATTGTGGGCCCCGCAGACGAACGTTGTTCGAATTTCGACCTGGGAAGAGGCCATCGTATGTATGGAGCTAAATTATGATTTGATCAGATCTGTAGATTGGAAAGATGAGCGTTTGATTGATCTATGCATGCATGTATCTATGGATGCATGTTTGAAATTATTTTGTATCCGTGTCCCGTTTGTCTTTCCACAATTCCGTAAAAAGCCTATGGAGATGGGTGATTGATGGTTGCTTTTGCTTGCATAGTAGTAGTGTATGGGAGGAGATAGGAGACATACAAGTTACCAAAATATATACACACGTAAATGTTTTTTCAATATCTCGTCGGGTATCTACAAATAAATACATATATGAATAAAAATTTACAGATAAGTACCTATGTCAGAAATTTTTACAGATAGGTATCCTATTTAATTTGTACCAGTCTCTTTGGTCATGACGTACCTTCCTGTGTGTGTATTGCCTACTATAAAACGTTGATATAGGGTATCTAAATGTGTTTGTACAGCGTACCTAATGTAACATCCGATACCGGGACCCACTTGTAACATCCTTTCCTTTTGGGACATGTGGGGTTGGGCCACCGCACTCCGATTGATAGTTTGGCTCCACTGTATCACTACTTAACCTTCCAGCGTGCTTCGCACTGCACGCACCCTGAGAAACTTCTCAGGTGGTCACCCATCCCTAGATTGCCCCAAGTCAAGCACGCTTAACTTCGGAGTTTCTATAGATGGACCCCCAAAAAGGTAGGTTGACATTGGTGATATGAGTATTACTATCAATTCTCTTATACGATTCTTAACCTGACACGCCCATGCATTGTCAGTCTCAGGATCCCCTCATTCGGGTATGGGATGGGATCGGTTCATTCCGATGTACCCGAACCGAACCGAAAAATTCGGTTCGGTATAGGTAATTCCGGTTGTTTTGGATTTTCGGTATTTCGGTATACCGAATTACCGAAATTTTAAAAGTCCGAATTTTCAGCAATTCCTCCGAAAAAATCGGTAATAACCGAATACCGAACCGGCGATATTCGGTTTTGGAAATGGGGGACCGAAATTTCGGTTCGGTTCGGTTCGGTTTGTACCGAACGAACACCCCTAGCCTTGTTAGGAGCCGCTCCTTGTTCGTGCACCTCTCTGGCACCGGCGATCACTCTCCGCCCTCTTCGACCTCGGGCGTCACATGCCCACCAGCTTTCACCTGGTTCGTCCCCGAATCACACCGTACTACGAGAGGTTATGCTCTAATACCACCTGTAACATCCCGTCCCATACTGGGACCCACTTGTAACATCTTTCCTTTCGGGACCTGTGGGGTTGGGCCCACCGCACTTCGACTGATAATCTGGCTCCACTGTATCACCACTTAACCTTCCAGCGTGCTTCGCACTGCACACGCACCCTGAGAAACTTCCAGGGGGTCACCCATCTCTAGATTGCCCTAAGTCAAGCACGCTTAACTTCGGAGTTTCTATAGATGGACTTCCGAAAAGGTAGGTCAACCTTGGTGATATGAGTAGTACTATCAATTCTCTTATACGATTCTTAACCTGACACGCCCATGCATTGTCAGTCTCAGGATCCCCTCTCATTCGGGTGTGGGATCGGTTCATTCATGTACCCATTCGCCTAGAGCCTTGGTAGGAGCCGCTCCTTGTCCGTGCACCTCTCTGGCACCGGCGATCACTCTCCGCCCTCTTCGGCCTCTGACGTCACACCTAATGTGTAAATAGGGCGTACATGTGCTAATACAGCTTACCATTTTCTAAACGCATTACGTACTACAATACGTTGATATAGGGTACCCAAATGTGTTGTATAGCGTACCTGTGGCGGATCAGGTACCTATCTGCAAAAAATTTATTCTGTTAGGTTACATATAAAAAATGCTGACAGGGTGGGTATTAAATTACAACTTTTTTTACAGAGTGAGTATTTATGTGTAAAGACCCATATCTCGCCGTTGAAAGGTGTTTGGACAATAAAAAAAAGTCGATCCTGCATCAAGTGTCTTCTTTTTTAATCTCGTGACTCGAAGGTGGAAAGAAAAAAAAAATCATGGTTTACTCATTTATACACAACCCCATATGGAGATAAAATTCAGGAAAAAAAAAAGTGATATCAAAATTAGTAATGAGCTATCATCTCATATTAGTTATAATAAGCCCAAAATAAACGGCCCAAATGATTTCAGAAATTTTGGAGCGAGAATGCCAAACACTCGGCATACGTCAAGTTTCATATTCCTATACTCTATATATATAAGTCGAGATTTCATTTGTTATGCGACGAACTGAGAAAAAAACTGCTGAAACTGAGAGAAGATCTTGAGAAAATCTACGAGCCAAACCCCTCCATTTGGATCTATCCGAGTTCATCTCCTTCCATGCTTATACAGTTTGACGCAAAGATCTTTGTTCGCTAATCCGTTCTTTTTCTTTATCTTTCATCGCTGAGATCTCTTTCTGAACTTTTCAGCTGAGTCTTGCGTAGAGAAATGGCGGATCAACCAGACGGAAACCCTAATCCTAACGTGGATAATCCTGCTTCCCCTAGTGGAGAACCGTAATAATACTTTTTCTTTTATCAGTAACTCGTGGTTCTTTTTCAGATGATTTCTTGTTTATGTCGTTTGCAGAGCTCAGATTGAGTTTCTTCTGCAGATTTCTTTACAGTCTTTATTGGTTATATGTGGCTGGATTTGAACATCTAAAAGCAGCTAATAAGATTTTCTCATCACATAATAATAGGAACGAATCATCGAATCCTTCGACAGACAATGAAGAAGGTGCTGCTGCAAATGTAAGTAGTCCTAAGCCAGAAGCAACAGAAGAAGATGCTGTCAATTATATGAGCCAAGTGCAGCATGCTTTGCTTGAAGATCACAGGGTAAAATACGATCGTCTCGTCTACCTAATATACGCTTGCAGTGAGCGACTGTAAGTTGATCATCTTGGTAATTAAATTGGTATGTGCGTGTTGAAGAGAATTAAACGATTCAAAGTACTAATTTTACTCGTCTATTTTAACTTCTCATTTTAGAATTTTAGGACCTGCCCTGAAGGTGCTAGTAAAGAAGATACTCAAACAACATCCTCATCTGATTATGGGGTTCAACGTTTTCTTGCCCGAGGGACACGAATTTACTCTCGACGACGACGACGATGCATCTTCGCCTCAGACAAATGCACCCAGCATCTTCCCAGATGCTGAAAGGTTTCTCCGCAAAGTCTGGGTAATTATAGTTTATTATTATCAAATAACTGTGTGTTCTTCAGATATGGGCTCAATAATTAATAATGCCTGCTGCCAAAATATGGCCTTGGAATATTTTTAATATGATCTCTTCTCCTCCCTCAGGAACGTGATGATTCTCTTTATGAATCGGTGCTAGAAATCTTAGATTCTGCTGTTCCTAGGTGTGTCGCCAAATTTTCCCAGGAGGTATGCATGCATGCATGTGACTTGAATATCTAAATGTGTATACATATATATATATATATATATATACACACACACACACATACACATAACACATATACGTATATATTTTGGGGGCAGATTACTTCAGTTTTGATCGACCACAAAGATCTGCTGGAAGAGTTCTCCCTATTCTTCCCAACAATATTGACTGCTCCGATTAACTGTATAGGTAATCATTCTAAAAACTAGTCATATAAACATGCATATCTACATATATATTTACATCTATGTGTTGTTTCTTATTTTTTCCCATGTTAGCATTAGTATGCACGTGCTTGATTTATTTGTAGTCGAAGATTGCCCAATTCATCGCCGATGAGGACCCCCAGCAACTAAACAGCTGTGAACCTTCTTAAGGAGAAAGGAGAACAAACAATAAAGATGGGAAAAAAGGAAAACATGCGCATGCAAAAGACAATTTGAAGATTTCTTGATGGTAACTACAATACAATAATAAGAGAATGCGCCGAAAAAAGTCTTCTGCAGCGCTATTTTTCCTTGTTTGGTTCTTCATTGCGCTGTAAACACTGATCCTTAATTTCCCATTTTCCTTTCGGTGAGAAAATTGATATCTGATAGCTCTGTGGTCGACTGTTATCGAACCTGAACGAAATCAAAGTTCTTGGCTAATACAACATAACCAAACGTTTTATTGAACTCATGAACTTAGGCGTGCATAGATTTACAAGACTTGATAGTTTAATTATGCATAGGAAAAATGACATATAATAGAGAGGAGGGAGAATGATAAATGATATGCTATAGAATAACGTCGTTTCTCAGCAAAAATGACGTAGGGGTTTTTTTCATAGGGTGTCTGCATACCCTATATTGTGACTCGTCTATTTATTAATTACAAGACTTGAGTTGTTGTTTGCCTAGCTAGTTAGAGAAAGGTGTGTCTCTGCTGCTGAAATCGAGAGACAACGTTTTGGAAGAATCAATCTACGAATAATCAAACACTCCAATTCGGATCTATCTAAAGTACTACACCTTTGGTTTGCTTCTACACAGTTTTTTATGCTACATTTTTATTCGCAAATCCGTCCTTTTCTTTTCCTTCTATCGTTTGTTAGTTCACTAAAACCATGTTAATATCTCTGAACTAACCGTCTTTTAATTTTTCAGCTGAGACTTTGCGTAGAGAAGTGAAGGGTTTGAACGAGGACTCTGATGCAAACCCTAAATTTTACCGGCCAGCTAATGCTTACTCTAGAGAAGAACCGTAATACTTTTTTGTTTCTTTTCGGTTTCATGACATCTTTAAATTACTTGCTTTGCAGAGTGATTTCCTGTTTATTTCGTTTCTGTGGAGTGATTTGTATTAAAAGACATAGTGCTTGTAAGATTAGTCTTTATGATACCACTGATTAATCTATATATGACCTCTTCTGTTAGAGCCTGATTAGATAGACCTTTACATGCTATTGAAATGGGAAAATGAAAGATAAGAACTTGATTTTTACTTGGCAGATGATTTCCAACTTATAAATTAACATTGGCATATTTCGTATTAAATCCAACTAGGGTTTTGCCACGACGTTGCTCCAAAAATAATATGGTTTTTTTGCTTTATAGGTTTTTTGTTAATGTGGTGGATTTGGTTGTTTAAAGCTAAGATTTTCTTTTTTTTTTCGTTACATAATAGGAACGGCCAATCGTCGCAACGCCCTCCGACGGGCAATGATTGCTAATTTAGGCAGTAATAAGCCGGCCGAAAGTGACACAATTCAGCATTATGTTTTATTTCATGCGAGTGAAGGATGTGCTTTCCAAGATCAGATAGAAAAGTACGACCGCCTCCTCACTATACTAAATGCTTACGACCACAAATTGTAAGTTGATCGTATTATTAATTCTTGGTAGCATTGATAGATAGGCTTGTTAACGAATCACAACTAACTTCACCCTTTTGTGTCGTTTATTTCTCGTTTTTGCGTCTTTTATTAGAATTTTAGTACCTGCCGTCAAGGTGCTGGTGAAGGAGTTATTCACAGATCACCCTGATTTGATTATCGGGTTCAACGACTACCTGCACGAGGACGACGAAATTACCCTCGACTATGCGCCTCATACGAATAATCTACCCGATCGAGTCCCCTGATGCTGAAAGAATTCTCAACAAACTCAAGTGGATTTATTATTTACAAATTCAGGCGCTCATAATGTGTTTTCAGACGAGTTTTAAAGAATTATTTTAGATTTAATCACAAAAAGTTAATAAGGTTAATAATAAAAGTATATTTATACATATAAAGGCATCGATTAATGTTTATTAAAAACGCGACAACTACAATCATGTTGTGCAAAATTATACACTAGTTATTATATTATAGATGGTCTTATATGCAGTTATTACATCCCCATGGCCGCTTCACCTTTTCTTCGTTTTCTTTTTCTTCTGTTTCCTTCTTTGTAGAAAGAGAAATGTATGTAATTGAGTAATTCTGGTGAGTGGGGTTACGTGGTCGAATGTTTTAAGTATTTATTTTAAATGTTTGATCTTTTTGGATTGATCGAAAATTGTGGAGTAACTTCAGTGATCAACTGTCTAGCTTCTTACATGTTTACGAGATAATAAAAAGGACTATCAATGCTAGTGTCGTATCAGTGATCGAAAAGGATCGGAAAAGGACTGAGCTTATTACATCCCTACTTTCTTCTGCAACAACAAAAAAATACAAAATCATAAGAAACCCAAAAAATTAAAGATGAAGAGAAAGAAAAGGAAGAAAAGGACTTCGTCAGCTTTTTATGAAAGATTCAGATACACGAGAGAGAAAGAAAATTAAGGACTTCAATGTAAATTAAAAAGATCCATCGCATACTAACTGTTCCAAACGCAAACATGCGTCCAAATGAGGAAAGAGAAGATATCTATCGCATTTTGAATTTAGTTTTTGGTGTTCGGTTGGAGTAAATTTACCTCAAATTTTGGGTTTTGGTTGGTTGGAGATGCTGTTATACACAAACGATATCGAAATTATTAATGAGCTATTATCTCGGATGAGTTATAATAAGCCCAATATAAACGGCCCAAACGATCTCTGATATTTTGGAGGGAGAACTGCGAAACATTTGATCGGCATACGTCATGTTTCATATTCCATCTATATATATATAACGAAGCTTCATTTGTTATTTGCGACGAACGGAGAAAAAACTGCTGAAATTGAGAGAAGATCTTGAGAAAATCTACGAGCCAAACCCTCCATTTGGATCTATCTGAGTTCATCTTTTTCCTTGCTTATACAGTTTGACGCAAAGATATTTGTTAGCTAATCCGTTCTTTATTTTTATCTTTCAATCGCTGATCTCTTTCTGAACTTTTCAGCTGAGTCTTGCATAGAGAAATGGCGAATCAATCCGAAGGAAACCCTAATTGTAACGGGCTGGCTGATTCTTCTTCCTCTAGTGGAGAAGCGTAATATATTTTTTCTTTTCAGTTTCTTTTAGCATCTTTAGTTACTTGCGTTTCTTTTTCAGAGTGTGAATTTCTTGTTTATGTCGTTTGCAGAGGTCAGATTGAGTTTCTTTTGCAGAGTTCTTTATAGTCTTTGGTTATATGTACGTGGTGGATTTTGAACATCTAAAAGCAGCTAATAAGATTTTCTCATGACATAATAATAGGAACAACGACTCGTCGAATCCTTCGACAGACGATGAAGAAGGTGCTGCTAATGTATTAGATGGAATGCCAGAAGCGATTGATGAAAACGCTGCCAATTATATGAGCCAAGTGCAGCATGCTTTGCTTGAAGATCACAGGGAAAAATACGAGCGTCTCGTCTACCTAATATACGCTTCCAAAGAGCGACTGTAAGTTTGATCATCTTGGTAATTAGATTGGTATGTGTGTTGAAGAGAATTAAACGATTCAAAACTAATTTTACTCGTCTTCTTTTCCTTCTCATTTTTTCATTAGAATTTTAGGATCTGCCCTGAAGGTGCTAGTAAAGGTGTTACTCAAACAACATCGTCATCTGATTATGGGGTTCAACGTTTTCTTGCCCGAGGGCAGCGAATTTACTCTCGAAGACGAGGAGGACGACGACGATGCATCTTCGCCTCAGTCAAATGTACCCAACTTCCCAAATCCTGAAAGGCTTATGAGCAAAATCTGGGTAAATTTAGATTTATTATTATCTAATAACTCTGTTGATCTTCAGATATGGTTCAATAATTGCATGGCAAAATATGGCCTTTGGAATATTTTTAATCTGGTCTCTTCGCCTCCCTCCCTCAGGAACGTGATGGTTCTCTTTATGAATCGGTGCAAGAAGTCTTAGATACCTTCCACCCTAATGTTCACAAGTGTGTCGCCAAATTTACCCAGAAGGTATATGCATGCATGCATGGGACTTGAATATCTAAATGTATATGTATATATACACACATAACATATGTATATATTTCGGGGCAGATTACTTCACTTTTGATCGACCACAAAGATCTGTTGGAAGAGTTCTCCCTATTCCTCCCAGGAATATTGGCTTCTCATACTCCGATTAACTGTACTGGTAATCATTCTAGCACTAGTCATATGAACATGCAGATCTATATATATGTATACATATGTTGTGTTTTCCTATTTCTTTTCCCATGTTAGAATTCATATGCACACCATTTTTGCTTGGTTTACTTGTGTAGTCGTGGACTGCCCCATTCATGGAGAGCCCTAGCAACGAAACAGCTTATGTGAAGCTTCTTAAGGAAATGGAGAACAAATAAAGTTGGGGAAAAGGAAAACATGCGCATGCAAATAAGGACAGTTTTAAGATTTCTTGATGGTAACTACAGTACAATGATAAGAGATGCGCCGAAAATAGTGTTCTGCGCGCCGCTGTTTTTCCTTGTTTGATTTTTCGTTCACTGTAAACACTAGTGAACCTTTTCCATTTTGCTTTCGGTGAGAAAATTGATATGTGATAATTCTGGTTGACTATTATCGAAAAATAACAAAACGAAATCGAATTTCTTGGCTACAACATAACCAAAGTATATTTATTCACAATTCATGAACTTAGGGTTGCAAAGATTACCAGACTTCATATTTTTATTATGCGTAGGAAAAATCACATATAATAGAGAGGAGGAAGAGAATGATAAATGATGTGCTATAGATTAACTTCTCCACACGTCGTTTCTCGCCATTGCATTAAAAAAAACGAAAAGACATGATTTGATTATAGAGTTAACTAAGTTTCAGGCCCAATTTGTATATTTTCGTTAGGGTTTAGGACCCAATAAGGTTTACATTAGAGATAAGGACCAATTTTGAAGTTTCTGTTAAAGTTAAGGACCAATTGGACGCATTTGCCCCTGCTTGTTGCGGAAATTACACAGATTTGCCATCAGCTCTTCCAAACACACGACGGTACCACTTTGTGCATTCTGGGTAACACTTCATGAATTCAGAAAAGTGTTATCCAGAAATAAGAAAGTGGTACCAGAAAAACATGATGTGGTAACAGTTCATGAATTACAGAGAAGTGTTATCCAGAAATAAGGAAGTGTTACCATAAAAGCATGAAGTGGTACGTGTGCACAGTGAAGTGGTACTGTAGACCCATGAAGTGGTACTGTAGACCCATGAAGTGGTACGGGTGAACAGTGAAGTGGTATTGTAGACCCATGAAGTGGTACGGGTGAACAGTGAAGTGGTACAAACATTTGTTGACCCATGGAGAGCTACTGTTGACCAGAGAAGAACTGGTACGGGAGACCCATGAAGTGGTATTGTTGACGCAGAGAAGTGGTACAACAGTTTGTAGACCCATGAAGTGGTATTGTTGAACGGAGAAGTGTTACAGAAGAATTCTTTAGTGTTTCTGCAGAAATCGGGTAAATATTTGCACAAGAAACACATAAGAGTTTTTCTGTAACACTTCTCCGTTCAACAATACCACTTCATGGGTCTACAAACTGTTGTACCACTTCTCTGCGTCAACAATACCACTTCATGGGTCTCCCGTACCAGTTCTTCTCTGGTCAACAGTAGCTCTCCATGGGTCAACAAATGTTTGTACCACTTCACTGTTCACCCGTACCACTTCATGGGTCTACAATACCACTTCACTGTTCACCCGTACCACTTCATGGGTCTACAGTACCACTTCATGGGTCTACAGTACCACTTCACTGTGCACACGTACCACTTCACTGCGATTTGATAACACAACAGTGGCGCTGGATACCACTTCTCATTCATATTTTACAGGGGTATTTTCGTCACAGGGTCCTTAACACTATGCAAACTTCAAAAACAGGTCCTTAAAACTAAACTTTTTCTGACAGGGTCCTTATCCCTAAATTCAAACTATCTTTGGTCCTTAACTCTAAGTCCCCCTTGATTATATTAGGGATGGGATTAGTAGTTGTGTTTATTTTCATGTTCATTTGATGTATCTTTGTTCTGTCTCTAATACAATACCATATGAAACCAAGAAAAATATGAAGATGTTTAGGCTCAGTTTGGAATGCAATAAAAATTAGCGCGTGAAAACGAATAAAAATGATATTAATTGTGCATCAAACATCGACATGTTATGCTTTTTAATATCTCGCCATTGAAAGGTATTTGTTTATTATCTAAATATATATCTTTATGGTCACACTTGACCTAGGGGACAATTAAAAAATCTATCTTACTGCATCAAATGTCTTTTTTCCTTTAATCTCGTGACATAAATGGAGAAAGAAAGAAAAAATCATGGTTTATTCATTTATACACAACCATCGAGATAAAATTCAGAGGAAAAAAAAGAGAGCGATATCGAAATTATTAATGAGCTATCATCTCGGACGAGTTATAATAAGCCCAATATAAGAGGCCCAAATGATTTCAGATATTTTGGAGGGAGAAATGTGCGAATCCCTCGGCAATCGTCCATGTTGTATACTCCTATATATATAACATAACGACTTCATTTGTTATTTGCATTACTCCGCCAGAAAAAAAGAGATGATTGCTGAAATCTTGAGAAAATCTTGAGAAAAATCTACCAACCGAACCCTCCATTTTGATCTTCAAAGTACAGCTTCTGGCGTTTGCTTATACACTGTTTTACAGATCTTTGTTCTCAAATCCTTTCTTTCTTATCTCTTGGTTCAGTTGATCATCGCTGATCTCCTTTTTCGAACTTTTCAGCTGAGTCTTGCGTAGTGAAATGGCGGATCAATCCGACGGAAACCCTAATCCTAACGTGGATAATCCTTCTTCCCCTAGTCATGGAGAACCGTAATAATACTTTTTCTTTTATGATCAGTAACTCGTGGTTCTTTTTCAGAGTGATTTCTTGTTTATGTCGTTTGCAGACCTCAGATTGAGTTTCTTTTGCAGAGTTCTTTTTATAGTCTTTGGTTAATATGTCGCTGGATTAATTTTGATCAACATCGACGTCCAAAAGCAGCTAATAAGATTTTCTGATCATGACATAATAACAGGAACGAATCATCGAATCCTTCGACTGACAATGAAGAAGAAGGCGTTGTAAGTCCTAAGCCAGAAGCAACACGCGGAGATGCTGCCGATTATCTAAGCCAAGTGAGGGATGCTTTGTCTGCAGAAGATCACAGGAAAATATACAATCGTCTCGCCCACCTAATACACGCTTACCATGAGCGACTGTAAGTTGATATTGATCATCATCTTGGTTATAATTAGATTGGAAGTATGCATGTGTGTTGAAGAGAATTAAACGAATTTATCTTACACCTTTTTTTCTTTCTGCTCATTTTTCCTTCATTAGAATTTTAGGACCTGCCGCGAAGGTGCTAATAAAGAAGTTACTCAAAGGATATCCTCATCTGATTATGGGGTTCAACGTTTTCTTGCCCGAGGGCACCGAATTTACTCTCGAAGATGTGGACGACGACGACGATGCATCTGCGCCTCAGACAAATGTACCCTACTTACCAGATGAAGAAAGTTTTATCAGCAAAGTCTGGGTAATAGGTTTATTATTATCTAATAAATAACTGTGTTCTTCAGATATGGTTCGATAATGGCTGCCAAAATGTTGGCCTTTTGGAATATTTTTAATATGCTCTCTTTCGCCTCCCGCAGGAACGTGATGAATCTCTTTATGAATCATTGCAAGAAATCTTAGATGTTCATCAGTGTGTCACCAAGGTTTCCCAGGAGGTATATAATGCATGCATGGGACTTGATTATCAAATCAATTAATCATTTATTTGTTCTAAATATATATGCACGCACACACACATAACATATATATGTATGTATTTCGGGGCAGATTACTTCACTTTTGATCGACCATAAAGATTTGCTGGAATATTTCTCGCTATTCTTCTCAGGAATATTGGCTACTCTTGCTCCTTGTACTGGTAATCATTCTATAAAACACTAGTCATTATAACATGCATATCTCTCTCTCTCTCTCTCTCTCTCTCTCTCTATATATATATATATATATATATATAGATAGATAGATAGATAGATAGATAGATAGATAGATAGATAGATAGATAGATAGATACATGTGATTCTGTCTTCTGTTTATTTTCCCATGTTAGCATTCATTTGCACAATCAGTTTTGCTTGATTTATTTGTAGTCGTGGGTTGCCCGATTCATGGTCATAGAGAACCCTAGCTACAAAACAGCTGTGAAGCTTCTAAAGGAAATGGGAGAACAAATAATAAAGATGGGGGAAAAGGAAAACATGCGCATGCGAAAGACAGTTCGAAGATTTCTCGATAGTAACTACAGTACAATTGTAAGAGATGCCCCGAAAAGAGTGTCTTCTGCGTCGCTGTTTTACCTTGTTTGATTTTTTTCATTGCGCTGTAAAAACACTGAACCTTTCACATTTTGCTTTCGGTGAGAAATTGATATGTGATATAATTCTGTCGACTGTTATCAAATAAGTAAACGAAATCGATGGTTCTTGGCTACAACATAACCAGAGGTAATTTATTCAATTCATCAACTTAGGCTTGCAAAGATTTACCAGACTTGATAGTTTAATTATGCATAGGAAAAATGTCATATATAGTAGAGAGGAGGGAGAATGATGCATGATTAACGTCTCCACAACGTCGTTTCTCAGCAAAAATGACGAATTATGCGTTTGATAGGGTTGGGATCGATTCAATTTGTGTTTTAGCCATTGCATAAAAAAACGAAGAGATATATGATTTGATTAGGGTTGGGATGGGATTAGAAGTTAATATCTCGCCGTTGAAAGGCGTTTGATTTTTCGTGCGCTCTATAACCGAGCTATACAAGATCGAAATTCTTGGCTGTACATAACCAAAGATTGAACACATGATGTTAGGATCGGTTGCATGTTTAGAGGGGGTGAATAAACACTGTCTCTTTTGGTTCTTAACCGGTTAAGGTTAGATACCGGTGCTTGATATTTGTGTATGTAACTTATGCGGAAGTAGAGCGGTCGATTTTGAACCAAGACCGGATAGAAGATGTGATTTGTGTGTGTGTGTGTTTGCGAAAGACACTAATTTGTTTCTGGAAGTTCGGAGCCAAAAATCTCCTACGTCTATCCTTCTTTCCCGCAAGGAAGCCACCACTAGAAGACTCGGTTTTTATAACCCCCGTTGCACAACCTCCTTAGCTAGACTAACACAGTACAACCCACACGGCTATACTCAGCTAACTAAACTCCTAGACACCACTTAGACAGCTTTTTACCGTCCGTCTACTTTCAAGATCTTTTTACAGTCCCTTGAGAACAACTCAATCACTAACCGAAACGGTCTAAATGCAGTGAGGACAACATCTAAACACTTTTTGCTTAATCGCTTATGAACTTGAACTTTCTCTCTCGATTCTTGATTTCAAAAATTGGTGTCGTAGGTCCTTCATCTTGCCTCTCAGCCTTTTATAGTTGGGCTTGATGTAGTAGGCCGTTGTGAGATAGCTCTTCGTACCGGACAGGGCTTTTAATGTCTTTCCTCAAAATGGGCCTGTCCGGTCTTCGCAGCAGTCGCCCTGACCGGTTTGCTTTATTCCTTATTTGGCTTAGTTTGACTTCAACTTGGCTCTTGCTGTCAGCCTTGAATTAGTTGCTTGTCAGAAGCCTTCAACTTGTCTCACTTCAAATGTATTTGAATCTTAGTCCTACGTGGCACATCCGGTATCTGCATTCCGGTCTGCGTGACCTTCTGGTAGCAGTCTTGATTCGGTTGCATGTCGCGTTATCGAACTGCTGACTGGTATCCAGTTCCACCTATGTCTAATCGGTATATTCAATTAAGTTAAATCCAATCACCAAAACTGTTAATCTGAATTCTTTAAATTCACGATTCCTAAAAAATGAACTTATGCAGAGGAAATATGACATCCATAGGTTGCTATGACGACACCAATTATTTAATGGAGCTAGCGAATCATACTACAAGATCTATAATAATAATAATTCCACAAATATCCATTAATCTATACAACAAATTAAATGTATCTCTATCACCGGTCTTCTACGCAATAGAAATAAGCGAATATGTGGTATCTCTATCTATCTATCTGTCTGTCTGTCTATCTGTCTGTCTGTCTATCTATCTTGTAATAATGTAGGATATGATCTATGTATATAGAGAGAGAAAGAAAAGTGATACATGATATGCTATAGATTAACGTCTCCACATGTCGTTTCTCAGCAAACATGACGAGTTATGGTTTGATAGGTTGGGACCGTTTAAATTTTTGTTCTCGCCAATCGCCATTGCATAAAATGTTTTAATCCCATGGTAAATAAAGAAGAACAAAAAGTCGCCTTTCATAACACATCCATTATCCATACCCCCCTCCCAACAAAAAAAAAGAGGACACTGTATTTTTTAAGTGATGTCGTTGTATATTTTTTTAGGGGATTTTACATAAAAATACCAATTAATATAGCAAGTCAAATACCATGTCATTATTTGTTTATATGCAGGTACCTGTCAGAATACATTTTTTGAACATTGGTACCTGCCTGCCGCAAGGTACATTATATCACACATTTAGGTACTATAGATAAACGTATTGTGGTATGTAATACAACTAGAAAATGGTACCATCATATAGTCAGTCGCAAGGTACCGTATGGAACGTATATAGGTATCATATATGTGTACCATATAAATACGTGACGTGGTACGCAATACACATATAAAAAGGTACGTCAAGACCGGAAAAATGATACGACAATCGAACGGGTACTTATATTAAAACATTTCTGACATATGTACTACTTGCAAATTTTTTATACAACTGTGTATTTTTTTATATATTCACGTTTTTTTTATATAGACGGGCTATCATCACTTAAAGATATACTTAATAGTCCAATATCCAAATAGCCGTCAAAGTAAGTCAACGTTACTAAACATGTCAGCATACCCTATTGTGACTCCTCTATTTATTACCAGACTTCAGTTGTTTCTTGCCCAAGACAAAGAAAGGTGTGGCTGCTGCTGATATACAGAGACGACGTTTTGGGAGAATTAATCTACAAATCAAACAGTCCAACTCGGATCTGTCCAAGTACAGCTTCTGGTTTGCATTATACACAGTTTTTTGTGCTAGATTTTTGTTCTCAAATTCGTCCTTTTCTTTTCCCTTCTATCGTTTGTGTTCGATGTTATCATCTCTGAACTCAGCGTTTTTTATTTTTTCAGCTGAGTCTTGCGTTGAGAAATGAAGAGATTCAACGAGGATTCTGATGCAAACCTTAATTTGGACCAACCAGTTAGTGAAGAACCGTAATTTGTTTCTCATCCGTGTTCCATTACATCTATAATTGGTTTTTTGCAGAGTGATTTCCTATTTATCTTGTTCTTGTGGAGTGATTTGTATTAAAAGACATCGTGCTTGTAAGATTAGTCTTTTTATGATACCACTGATAGATTATTCTATGACATCTTCAATTAGAGCCTGTTAGATCTCTACTTTTTTTTTGAAATGGGAACCTGAAAGATTGAACTAGATTGTACTTGGCAGATGATTTCAAATTTATAAATTAACTTAGGAATATTTCTTATTAGATCCAATCCAACTAGGGTTTTGCCGCGAACTAACCCAACTCCAAAAAATAGTATAGTTGTTTTTTATTTATAGGTATTGTAAATGTGGTGAATTTGGTGGTCTAAAGCTAAGATTTTATTATTTTTCGTTACGTGTAATAGGAATGGCCAATCGTCGCAAGGTCCTCTGACAAGCAACGAAGGTGATGATGCTAATAATGTAGGCAGCAATAAGCCGAAAGTGACACAATTCAGCATTATGTTTTAGTTCATGTGAGTGAAGGATGCTTTCCAAGATCAGATAGAAAAGTACGACCGCCTCCTCACTATACTAAATGCTTATGACCACAGAGTGTAAGTTGATCGTATTATTAATTCCTGGCAACATTGATAGATATGCTTGTTAACGAATCACAACTAACTTCACCGTTGTGTGTCGTTTATTTCTCGTTTTGCGCCTTTTATTAGAATTTTAGTACCTGCCGTCAGGGTGCTGGTGAAGGAGTTATTTACACATCACCCTGATTTGATTATCGGGTTCAACAACTACTTGCACAAGGATGACGAAATTACCCTCTACTATAGGACTATGCGCCTCATACGAACAATCTACCCGAGTTCCCTAATGCTGTAAGAATTCTCAACAAACTCAAGGTGGATTTATTATGATATAAATATATTAATTACTACTCATATGCGAAGAATTTGTGTTTTTCAGACGTTTAATGACTAACGAATATTTGGCGCCTTTGGGGGTCGATCCTCTTCCTCAGGAACGTGATGGCACTGCTCATGCATCTGCCGTGGAAATCTTCGAAAAGTACTTCAAGGAGCAAAAGTTGAGGTTTCCCGGGAGGTATGCAATGCATGTGACTTGATTCAATAGTTCAATTATTCATTTCTTTGTCCTAAAATACCCACGAATATATATATATTATATATATATATATATATATATATATTGGTACAGGTTTTTGCGCTTTTGATCGACCAAAAAGATCTGTTAGAGGAGTTATCTCCTTATTCTTGCCTAAAATGTTGGCTATGGCTCCCTTTTTAGGCATGTACTCTCATTCTAGCACTAGTCATGAATAGACAAGGTTATTGTTTTTTTTCTTCTTACTTATTTTCCACTCTTTTAACATGCACATAAACATCAGTTTTGCTTCATTGTGATTTTTAGTCGAAGATTGCGGTATTCATCCAAAATCTTGATGAGCAACAGGACAGCAGCGAAGCTTCTTCGGAAGGAGACGAAGAATAAAGACTCGCCACGAGAAAAAGAAAATCTGCCTCCGTACCGTTGAAGATTTTGTATTAACTACAATGTGATGATAAGAGATGCGCCAAAAAACGAGTTATAACATGAGGCGCTATTTTTCCTTGTCCGATTTTTCATCGCACTCTAAACACCAGAACGTTTGCTTATGTTTCATGTTAGGAGGGATGTTCCTTCCCATTTTTCCTTTCTTTGAGAATAATTGTTCTGATCATAGTTAATCCAGATATGAAACGACTAGATATGGTTTGAGTATGGTTGGGATGGGATTTGAAGTTAAAGTTAATGTTTCAAACCGACGTGTGTTATATTTATTTTTATGTTCATTTATGTATCTTTTTTCTGTCTCTACAACCCCGTGAAACAAACCATATATGGAGATGTTTAGCCTGAGTTGTAATGCAATAAAACTTTGCGCGTGGAAAGACGAATGAAATCGATGTTTGTGCATAAAAAATCGATACATTATGCTGCGAGTGTCGATATTATTACATTTTTTTGATTTCCACGCCGAAATCCGTGAACCAAAGGGAGCGGTAACGTTGGAGAAAAAAAATACTTAAAGTTTGTGCATTTCTAGTGTAGGAGCATTATAGGAAGGGTAATTCTATTGGCACTCCCTTTGATTCTATTTGCACCCCTTAATTAATATATATCTGATGAGTAATATATGTAAAGTAAATCAATTAATATTAGTCTTTATTTATTATTAATTTCACTTTCTGTAAAAATATTTTAATGCAACTCATTAATAAAGTTGAATTGATGTTATTAGATAAAGCAACTTTTTACAAACAAGCAAAAAGTAATTTAATTAATGTGGTCAAATAATCTATGCAATTAAAGTAGTTGGATTATTGAAAAGAAATTAATGAATTAATTATTGTTGAATTCATATTATTAGATTAAATAACTTTTACAAATTTCAAGTGTTTATTAGCTAAGCCACCAGTGTTTTTTTTTTTTCGGAAACGATCGCTTCAATAACAAAATGAAAGTTACACGGGCTAAATAGCCCAAAGGGTCTCACCGGTACATCATCACCGGGAGAACAAAGGCCCACAAACGGGCAAAACACGACAGTGAAAAGCCGACAGAAAATAAAAGACACAGTAACAAACAATCACGAACTAAAGACCATACCACAAAAAAAGCTGTTAAGCTAAATTTACAATATTCTTCATTTCCATCGACTGTCACTACAACGCCTTCATCTTCGTCGGAAAAGGCTCCACAGTGGGAGAAGAGGCTCCACAATAGGAGAAGAGGCTCCACGGGGGAGAAAAAGCTCCTAACCCGAGGGTCAAGAGAGGCGAGCTCCCGCCAAGGGAGACTCAAGGGGGACGTTGGGGCGGTGGCAGGGGACATCTGACGACAGCGACTAGGTGGTCGGAAGAGGGGCAGCGGGACGACAGTGGGAGGCCGGAGGTGGGGCGGAAATCGTGGCTGACGGAGGTGGCGGCATGGAATTTTTTTTAAATTTTTTTTTTTTTATGAAAAACAAAAACAGAGAAGACAAATTAAACTAAGCTTAAGCTCCCCCAACCTCCATTGGAGGTTGGGGGAGGAGAGAACTAGCTAAGAGGGGACGGTGGCGAGTAGGAAAGAAGAGAAAAGGAAAGGTGAAAGGGAGGGGGAGAAGATGGAGGCGGCGATTCTGCTGTTAGGGTTTTGCTTCAAAGTTCAAAGCGTGAGAGAGAAGAGAGAAGTTTAGAGAGAGAGGTAAGAAACACTCAATCGTGTGAATAGTAGGATCCATGAACAAAACGTGCGACGGCTTACTACAGCTTCCAATCGCTCTACGACACCTGACGTTTTTTATTTTGGACGTAACTTTTTCATTTTCAGAAAATGGATAATATGATAGTTCCACTTCCGTTGACCATTATTAGGGACACAACATTCAGAAAAAGAGAATGGTGATGTATCGAAATTATTAATGTGATATTCATCTTCATATGGTTATAAAGCCCCAATATAAGCGGCGCACAAATGACTTCAGAAATTTTGGAGAAGGAAGGGCATACGTCATATTTCATATTTCTTCTATATGTTGGCCTCAACCTCCAAAATAAAGCATGAATATTATTTTTATTTTGGTGATGATGGAACAGTGATAGTGAAGGGAGAGGGGCAGCCGTTTTCTTCCCTGCTCTAAACTCTGTTTTTTTTTCATTCCATCAAATAAGTTTTTAATACATAACCCTTAACATTAATCTGGGCCTAAGACAAAACAAACCAAAAAAACTAACAGCCCAAAACATTAATTTCAACACTCCCCCTTAATGTTTTAAACCTTCATACCCAATAATTCTCTAAAATAAATAATCTTGTCACCGGGAAGAGCTTTGGTAAAAATGTCCGCCAATTGGTCTCCGGTCTTCACATACTTGATTTGAATTTCTTCATCTTCGACCGCCTCTCGAATGTAGTGATGCTTGAGATTAATGTGCTTCGTTCGGCTATGGAACACGGAGTTCTTCGACATTGCAATTGCCGACTTGTTGTCACAAAAGAGAACCGTCGCCATGTGTTGCTCCCCCATGTCTTCTGAAATCTTCCTCAACCATACCACTTGCTTTGTAGCTTCACTCGCCGACACATATTCGGCTTCCGCCGAAGAGTGCGCTATTCTCTCTTGTTTCTTCGACGCCCAACAAAGTACCCCGGATCCAAGCGTAAATATATATCTGGATGTACTCTTCATATCATCCATACTACCGACCCAATCACTATCACAATAACGAAATAACTCGATGACCTCTTCATCACTTCTTTCATACATAATCCCAAGCTTATTTCAAGCAATTCACAATCGAAAGAAAACGGTCCCTTGAATATATCTCAACAATCTTTTTGTTCAACTCCAAAATCTTGGTCGATGCATAAACCGAGACAATAACCCCGAAGCATACATGATATCCGGTCTAGTAGTAGTAAGGTATAACAAACTCCCAACTAGACTCCTATATAAAGCCGCATCGGCATCACCACTACCATCCTCTCTCACCAACTTCTCATTAACCAACAATGGTGTCATGACCGGATTACAATCCTCCATCTTAAACTTCGATAAAATATCTGTGGCATACTTCTTTTGAGAAATAAATACACTATCATCCCTTTGATCAATCTCAATCCCCAAAAAATAATGCAACAAGCCCAAGTCATTCATCTCATATCTTCTCAACATATCATTCTTGAACTCACCCATCATATTCTCATCATTTCCCGTAAATATCAAATCATCAACGCAAAGTGAAACAAGAAGTATAGAGTTGGTACCTTGCTTCACATAGAGTGTCGGCTCACTTGGACTCCTCTTGAATCCTTTCTCCGAGAAGTATGCGTCGATATTCCCATACCAAGCATGTGGTGCTTGCTTCAATCCATACAACGCTTTCTTTAATTTGTATGCTTTCGTTTCTTCACCCTCCAACTCAAATCCTTGAGGTTGCTCCACATACACTTCTTCTTTCAACACCCCATTCAAGAAAGCCGACTTCACATCAAGTTGATAAAGCTTCCAACCGTTGTGTGCCGCTAATGCAATCAACAATCAAATAGTCTCATGTCTAGCAACCGGCGCAAACGTCTCATGATAGTCGATACCGGGTTGTTGAGTGTACCCTTTCGCTACTAACATTGCCTTGTACTTTTGCACCGAACCATCCGGGTTAGTCTTTCTCTTGTATAACCACTTCAACCCAACAACATCCTTGTCCTTCGGCTTCTCAACCAACTCTCACGTCTCATTTTTCACAATCATGTTTATCTCATCTTCCATAGCATTTCTCCACACTTCTTCTCTACTTGCTTGCTCAAATTTCTCCGGTTCAACAACAACAAAATTGCAATGTGCATGAATATCGGTCATATGTCTCAATTTTATCGGCGTTGAGCTTGGGGATGATGACGCCGACCCGACATTTATCGTTGGAGATGATGGAGATGGCTCTTCCTCTTCGGTATCATGCCCACTACCACTTGGCCCTTCTTGTGCATCATCTTGGATAGGATATGACACACTTTCAACTCCTTTTCCTTTCCAATCCCAATGATCCTTCTCATTAAAAATCACATCTCGGCTTTCTATCACTTTGTTTCTCTTCAAGCTAAAGAGCCTATAGCCCTTTGATTTTATACTATAGCCAACAAAGATGCACTTCTCATCTTTATCTTCAAGCTTGTTCCTTAACTCCTTTGGAACATGTGCATAGCAAATGGACCCGAATACCTTCAAGTGATTCACCGATGGCTTTTTGCCGCTGGACCAAGCTTCGAATGGAGTCTTGTTCTCAACCGCCTTCGTGGGACACCTATTCAATAAGTACACCGCCGTAAAACGAATCGTCAATTGTCTCTCTAAGCCGGTATCTTCACAAAACTTCTCAAACTCCTTAGAGTTTTACTCACCACCTCTATCGCTTCTTAACTTCTTTATCGACCGGCCGCTTTGTCTCTCAACCATTCTTTGGAACTTTTTGAAGACATAAAGCGCTTACGACTTTTGTCTCAAAACATAAACCCAACACATTCTTGAATAATCATCAATGAAAGTGATGAAAGACCGGTTTCCACCATGTGAGTTTGTGCTCATGGGACCACAAATATCGGTGTGAACAAGCTCTAATTGCGTCTTTGCTCTCCACGCCTTCGCCTTCGGAAATGATTCTCGATGTATCTTTCCAAGAGCACATGCCTCACATATTCCACCTTTCTCTTCTATAGTTGGTAGTCCGTACACCATATCCTTCTTGCTTAGCAACTTCAAGCTCTCAAAATTCAAATGACCATACCTCTTATGCCACAACCATGAGTCATCACCTACACCAACCTTCAAGGCAACACTTCTTTCGGGCTTGAGAGCGAGAGGGAAGTTTCTATTCCTCTCCACTTCACTACGGCCATCAACTCTCTTTTATTCCCAACCTTATCAAATATTCTACAAGCCGCACCCTCGAAGTGAACCGCATGACCATGCTCAACCAATTGTCCAACACTTAGCAAACTTTGAGCCAAATCCGGCACTAGCAATACGTCATGAATTAGCATCCTTCCCTTCTTTGATGCAACCGCAATCGTGCCTTTCCCCTTAGATTTCACCACGGCTCCATTTCCCATCGTAATTTGAGTAGTAGCGGTGCTATCAAGCTTGCAAAAAATCGACTCATCCACGGTCATGTGGTTGCTACATCCACTATCAACATACCACACATCTTCCTTCTTCTCAATGGCCGCTTGGCATGCATAAATGTGCTTCCATCATTTCTCTCGAAACTCTTCTCTTCGGTGTAGTTTGCTTGCTCCTCATTCTTCACCCTACAAAACTTCTCTTTATGGCCATACTTCTTGCAATTGTAGCGTTGAACCTTCCCCTTGCTCCAACAATCTTTTTCAATATGGCCCGGCTTCTTGCAAAAGTTGCATAGCTTAGCTTCTCCGCTTTGGTAGGTACCTCTACCACCTCCACTACCAAATCTACCACCAAATCGGCCTCGGCCTCTACCACCACAAAAGCCACCACGGAAGGTACTTCCATTGGCCGCCTTTTGGTTGTTATACTCTTTTACATTTACCTTAGATTGAAAGGCGCTTTCAAGAACTTGGTCGCCATGCCTATTCAACCTTTCCTCATGTATCTCAAGAGAGTCCATAAGATCATGCACACTAATAGTAGAGAGGTCTTTAGTCTCTTCAATAACGGCCACAATATTGTCATACTAGGAAGGAAGACTAATCAAGAACTTCTCACACACCGACTTATCGCTCAAAGTTTCACCCAAATTTTTTATTTGATTCACAACCTCAATCACCTTAGAGAAATACTCTTGTAGAGTCTCTTTCTCCTTCATTTGCAAATTTTGAAACTCCCTCTTCAAGGTTAAGAGCTTTATCGTTCGAACTTTATCGGTGCCTTGAAACTCCTTTTGCAAAATCTCCCAAGCTTCCTTGGAGGTTTGAGCCCCGATTATTCTCAGAAAAATCTTATTGGAGATACTTCCTTGAATCAAATAAAGAGCCCTTGCATTCTTCTTTCTATTCTCCTTCTCGTCGGGATCCGAAACCGTAGCCTTCACAACATTCCCTTTCCCATCTTTCTTGTCTTTTATTTTCTCATTTATCACATAACCATCTTCCACAATCTCCCATAAATCTTGTGAAATCAAGAGTCTTCATCTTAATACTCCAATAATCATAACTCTCACCATCAAATACGGGTTGCCCACCTTGTGGTGCCCAAACACCTCCTTGTGTAGCCATGGTGCTCTTATCAACTTCAAACTATTTTCCTATCACCTTCAATGAAAGAAACCCACTTCAAATCTCACCAAACATAAGCTCTGATACCATTTATGTTGGCCTCAACCTCCTAAATAAAGCATAAATATTATTTTTATTTTAGTGATGATGGAACAGTGATAGTAAAGGGAGAGAGGCAGCCGTTTTCTTCCCTGCTGTAAACTCTCTGTTTTTTTTCATCCATCAAATAAGTTTTTAATACATAACCCTTAACATTAATTTAGGCCTAAGACAAAACAAACCAAAAAAACTAAAAGCTCAAAACATTAATTTCAACACTATATACATAACGATGCTCCATTTGTTATTTGCATTAGACTGCGAGAGAAAGAGATAACTGCTGAAATTGAGAGAAGATCTATGAACCAAACCCTCCATTTGGGTCTAAGTACAGCTTCCTGGCTTGCTTATACACTGTATTTTTCGTAAAGATCTTTGTTCTCAAAGATATCTTAAATCATTTCTTGTAATCACCGCTGATCTCATTTTTAACTTTTCAGCTGTGTCTTGCGTAGAGACATGGCGGGATTCAACCATCAATCTGAAGGAGACCCTAATTCGAATGGGCTGGCTAATTCTTCTTTCTCTGGTGGAGAATCGTCGTAATATCAGTTTCTTTGCATCTTTAATTACTTGTGTTACTTTCTCAGAAATTTGATTTCTTGTTTGTGTTTTGCAGAGCTCAGATTGTGCATTTCTTTTTGCAGAATATACTTTATAGGGTTTCTTAAGTGGTGGATATATATTGAACTTTGATCTAATCTAAAAGCTTATAAGATTTCTCATAAACATAATCGGAATGGATCGTCGCATCCTTCTACAGACAATGAAGAAGGTGTTCTTAATGTAGGTGCTAAGTCAGAAGCAACACGCGAAGATGCGATCAATTATGTAAAGTGATAGAGAGCGGGTCATGGGCCGAGGCCCATATTGGCTTACCGAAGGCGGGGACGGTCTTGAGCCCACTTTTCGTGAGCGGGAGGAAGAGTATCTTAGCATTAATTATTAGGATTATATTTCTATAAATAATCGGGAATCTTCTTACTAATTATTAGGATTTCCTAGCATTTATTACTGATTCTCTAAAATCACGTCCTTTATTAGTATCGTAGTAGAGTCTATAAATAGGCATAAACCCTTCTGTAATATTCATCTTATCTCATAATAAAGAAGGTTATAAGCCTAAAGGCTTTGGGCAACGGTATTTTATCGTTGATTTTGGGCAATGTTTATCGTTGATTTGGGCAACGGTGCTTCACCGTTGATTTTCCATTCTCGTTCTTATCAAGTGGTCCGACCTGCCGGATCCCGTTCCCGCCGGAATGACGAGATCAAACATTGATCTTTTGGATAAGTTGGAGATCGATCAAGCCGACATAAGGGAGAAGCTGGACACACAAGGTGCGAAGCTGGACGCACAAGGTGCGCAATTGGCCGAAATCACGGCGTCCTTGGCTGCGTTGTCAAAGGTGATTCTGAAGTCATCAGAGGATGAGACGGAGACGTCCGTCACGGGCAAGGTGACACCGCCCGCGACGATCAGGTGCATGTGAGCGCTAACTTGATGCTTCTGCCGTCGTTTGAGGGGATAGATCCGATTGGGTGGATAGCACGAGCCGAACAACAGTTCGAATTGAACAACACGCCGCCGGGAAGGAAGGTGGCGGCAGCTGGGGTTGCCATGGACGGATCTGCTTGCACTGGTTGACATGGATGAAAGCGCGAAAGCCTGAAATTTCGTGGGACGAGTTCACGCAGGCGTTGGTGGCACTTTTCGATACGCGATTTAAGGGTAGCAAGTTTGAGCGGCTGTCTAGAGTCCGACAAACAGGCACAGTGGAGGATTACATCTCTGTATTCGTCCAATTGGCGGGTCAAGTTACGGGACTATCTGATGAACATTATTTGGGTTATTTCATGAATGGGTTGAAGGGTCAGATTCGGGGATCGTTGCGCCTGCTTTGCCCAAATGATTTGGAGACGATAATGGAACTAGCAAGGGATATTGAGGATAATTTGTCTTTTCAGAGTGGAGGGCGAGAGGGTCAGACTTTCAGTGGTTGGGGGATGAATTCGGGCAATTCTTCGAGGCCGTCCGGGGTGAGTAATGCGACAGCGCCAGTGGGTGGTAGTTCACGGGGTTCAACTGGGAGTATCTCTAATCCGGCTACGCATTCCCTAGGAACGAATTCAGGGCTGTCCGGACAGTCCACTGCTCGCTCCAGATTCACTCGACTTCCACCGAGGGTATTAGAAGACCTAAGAGCAGAGGGGTTATGCTTTAAGTGTAAGAAACCGTTTACACCTACGCATGACTGTCCGTTCAAACAACTGGGAGTGATGTTGGCTGAGGAGGACGAGGAGCTTGATCTCCAACAGTACGAGTATTATGAGGCGATGGGGCAGGAAGAAGTTCAAAAAGACCAAGTGTGTTCAGATGAAGAAGGTGGCAATCTTCTGGTTTATTCCATGGCCGGAATTTCCAGCCCTCGCACGATGAGGTTACGCGGCATCATGGGAGGACACACGGTGACGATATTGATTGATAGTGGCTCAAACCACAAGTTTATTTTCCCATCCTTGGTTTCCTTAATTCGACTTAACCCGAATAAGACAGGCAAATTCAGGGTGCAATTAGGAGACGTGCATAGACATGAGTCAGAAGGGGTGTGTAAGCAGCTATCTATCTCATTTTTGGGGTGCGCTATTAAGGTAGACTGTTATGTGTTCGCTTTGGGCGGGGTTGACGTAATTCTGGGAGTGGCATGGCTCGCTACGCTGGGAGAAGTTTGCACGAATTGGGAAACTCTAACCATGAGTTTCGAATGGGGTGGCGACCGAGTGGAGTTACGAGGGGATATCGCGATGTGCCCGAACGTGGTGGGAAGCCATTCTGTGGAGGCGGAATTGCCGGAGAGTTTGGAGATGACAATGGGGTCGGTGTGGGAACCCGAGGAGGTGCTAGCATGGATGAAGGAACGTAAAAAGGGGACGGAAGATGAGCAACTATTTAAGGCGGTAGGGCATCCCGGGGTTGATGCTACTTGGATGAGTAAGATCTCCCTTCAGAGCCAGTTTCCAGATTTCAACCTTGAGGACAAGGTTGTTTCGAAGGGGAATGGAATTGATAGAGAGCGGGTCATGGGTTGAGGCCCATATTGGCTTACCGAAGGCGGGGACGGGCTTGAGCCCACTTTTCGTGAGCGGGAGGAAGAGTATCTTAGCATTAATTATTAGGATTATATTTCTATAAATAAACGGAAATCTTCTTACTAATTATTAGGATTTCCTAGCATTTATTACTGATTCTCTAAAATCACGTCATTTATTAGTATCGTAGTAGAGTCTATAAATAGGCATAAACACAGGCCCATAACTTCTATGAGGCCAGCGAGGCGGTCGCCTCGGGCCCAACTTCGGAGGGGGCCCAAAATTTCTTATACCTATATATATATATATATATATATATTAACCAAATAAAGCCCAAAGTAACCAAAATATATATATATAACCAAAAAAAATTAAAAAACTAGATCTATCAAAATGTTAAGTGGACAAGTGGTAGATGGGCCTTGATGTTAACCAAATAAAGCCCAAAGTAATTTATTAAGAAATTCAGCCCAAAATATATTAATGCTTTTTATTAAGAAAAAGAAAGGAGAATTGACTTTGTTTAATTTAGTAATTAGGGTGTGGTCGTGTGGACCACATCTTTCTTGGTGGGAGTGTTGACACTACACAATCAGATAAAGAATCTTTCAGAGTCGAATACTTTTTATTTATAATTGATCAAGCTCGAACGTCACTGCAAGTTAGATTTGAACAATTTAAACAATACCAAGAGATGTTCGGATTTTTGCTAAAGTTGGAAACGTTGAAGAGTGATTCGTCGGCTAGCTTAATGGCGTCGTGTAAGAAGCTTGAAAAATTCTTGAGTCATGATGGACGTTTAGACATCAGCGGCGATGAACTATGCTCAGAGTTGATGGTTGCGAAATGCTATTTGAGAAATGAAAAGAGAGCAATTGATATTCTACGAAGTTTGGTGAAACTGGATGGCTTATTTCCAAATACATATATAGCATATAAGATTTTGCTAACGATACCTGTCACAGTTGCATCAGCAGAAAGGAGCTTTTCTAAGTTAAAGTTGATCAAGAACTATCTCAGATCAACAATGTCACAAGATCGGCTGAATGGGTTAGCGATGTTGTCGATTGAAAAGGAAATGGTCGGACAACTAGATTATGCAGATTTGATCAATGTTTTTTCCTCTAAAACATCTAGGCGGGTAGTATTTATGTAATTAGTTTAAGTATTTTTATCGAACATTCTACTATAAAATATTTATTTTTGTCTATTTATTTATTTTAGTTACATTTACGGTTAAAATTTATGCTATATTATACATATCTTATGCTAAATTTGAGTTTCGCTTCAGGTCCGGACTTCCTCAGGTACGGGCCTGCATAAACCCTTCTGTGATATTCATCTTATCTCATAATAAAGAAGGTTATAAGCCTAAAGGCTTTGGGCAACGGTATTTTATTGTTGATTTGGGGCAACGTTTATCGTTGATTTGGGCAACGGTGCTTCACCGTTGATTTTCGATTCTCGTTCTTATCATAAAGCAAGTGAAGTATGCTTTGTTTGAAGATCACAGGGAAAAGTACTATCGCTTCGTTTATATGCTAAACGCTTACAAGGAGAAACTGTAAGTTGAATCATCTTGGTAATTCGATTGATATTTGTTAGCGAGAAATAATTGATTCAAAACTCATTACGTTTTTCGTTTTTCTTATATCAGAATTGTAGTACCTGTCCTGAAGGTGCTAATGAAGGAGTTACTCAAACAACATCCTCATTTGATTCAAGGGTTCAACATCTTCTTGCCCGTGGGTTGCGAAATTACCCTCGAAGATGAGAACGATGCATCTTTGTCTCCGACAAATGTACGGTTTACTATTGCTAAATAATTATACAAACAATGTAGCCTGCCAAAAATATGGCCTTTGGAATATTTTTGATCGTTTTTCGCCTCTTAGGAACGCGATGTTTCTGTTCATGCATTGGTGTTACAAGTCATGGATATGTACTTTTACAAGAAAATGTGTGTGCCCAGCTTTCCCAGAAGGTATGCATGAGTGTGACTTTAATCAAAATTTAATTAATCATTCATTTGTTCACACTGTATATAACATTTATACACATATATATATACATATATATATATATATATCGGGTCAGATTTCTCTACTTTTGATCGACCGTAAAGATCTGCTGGAAGAGTTCTCCATATTATTTGCGAAAATATTGGCTTCGCCTGCCATTCCATGTACTGGTAATTAATCATTCAAACACTGGTCATATGAACATGCATATCTATCCATCTACCTATCTATATACATACATGTGTCGTTTTTTTCTTATTTATTTTCCCTATTAGCATGAATATACACATCAGTTTTGCTTGATTTATTGGTAGTCAAAGATTGCCCGATTCATCGAAAACCCTAGCTAGCGAAACAGCCGCGAAGCTTCTTCGGGAAAGGAAATGGAGAACAATAAAGATGGGGAAAAAGAAAACATGAGCATGCAAACGACATTCAACGGAAGACCACAAATCTGCTCGTACAGTTGAAGATTTCTCGATGGTAACTATGATAATACACACAACAATAAGAGATGCGCCGAAAAGAGAGTATCTGCTGCGCTATTTTTCCTCGTATGATTTTCATTGCGCTATAGTTTTGATTTCTGTGAGATATTGATATGTCTGATAGTTATGTCGCCTGTTATCGAACTAAACGAGATCGAAGTTAATTCTTTGCTATAAAAAACCAAAAGGTGCTTATTTGTCTAATATATTTGTATGTCCACTTAATAACCTAGGCGACAATAAAAAGGTCATTCCTTTACTGCAACTTTTTTAGCTCGTGATATAAAGGGAAGAAGAAGAAATAATCATGGTTTATTCATTTAACAACCAAACCATAGAGGCGTAAAATTCAGATAAAACAAAAGAGTGATATCAAAATTATTAATGGGCTATAATCTCAGAGGAGTTATACTAAGCCCAATATCAAACTGCCGAAATGATTTCAGGTATTTTGGAGGGAGAAAAGTGCGAAACAATCGGCATTCTTCAGGTTTCATATTCCTTCTATATATGTAGAACGAAGCTTCAACAGTTGTTATTTGCATTGCATAGACGGAAAGAAAGAGATTACTGCTGAAGTTGAGAGAAAATCCTGAGAAAATCTACGAACCAAAACCCTCCATTTTGATCTTCTAAGTACAGCTTGGCGTTTGCTATACGCTGTTATTTTACATATCCTTGTTCTCGAATACTTTCTTTTTTATCTTCCAACATTTCTTGGTTCAGTTGATCATCGCTGATCTCATTTTTGAACTTTTTCAGCTGATTCTTGCGTAGAGAAATGGCAGGAATGAACCATCAATCCAACGGAAACCCTAATTCGAATGGACTGGCTAATTCTTCTTCCTCTACTGAAGAATCGTAATACTTCTTTTTTCTTTTCAGTCAGAAGAAATGATGATCCTCTTAATCTTGGTTGATTTAGCCACCAATTAAGTATTATTACCAAGGTGGCGTGTGATGGAAATTGATTTCTCCTGATTGACGTTCATGCTATTCGTTTCTCAAGTGATTGGAATGAATAGTTATCAATATCATCGTTTATGATCCTTCTCTTTATACTTTATCTATTTGTTTGGTATGATCTATAGCTTATCTGTCAATACTATCTTAGATTACGGCCTTTATTAATTAATTGTGTATCTTTAGCAAAGGCCTGATTTCCTGTCTATGTCTTTTGCGGAGCTCAGAGTACTTTGCAGATTATGTGATTCGAACCAAAATTTGAACATCTAAAAGCTAAGATTTTCTCATAACATAATAATAGGAACGAATCATCGGATCCTTCGAAAGACAATGAAGAAGGTGCTGCTAATGTAGGTACTAAGCCAGAAGCAACAGATGAAGATGCTGTCAATTATGTAAGGCAAGTGAAGTATGCTTTATTTGAAGATCACAGGGAAAAGTACGCTCGTTTCGTCTACCTACTACACGCTTACAAGGAGCGACTGTAAGTTGATGATCGTCTTGGTACTTAGATCGGTATGTGTGTGTTGAAGGGAATTAAACGACTCAAAACTAATTTTACACGTTTTTTTTTTCTCATTTTTCCTTCATTAGAATTCTACCACCTGTCCTGAAGGTGCTAATGAAGGAGTTGCTCAAACAACATCCTCATCTTATTATGGGGTTCAACGTTTTCTTGCGCGAGGGCAGCGAAATTACTCTCGAAGATGAGGACGACGACGACGACGATGCATCTTTGCCTCAGACAAATGTACCCAACTTCCCAGATGCTCAAAGGATTATCAACAAACTCATGGTATAGTAGATTCATTATTTATCTAATAACTGTGTTCTTCAGATATGGTTCAAATATGGCTGCCAAAAGATGGCCTTTGGAATATCTTTAATATGGTCTTTTCGTCTCTCTCAGGAACGTGATGATTCTCTTTATGAATCGGTGCTAGAAATCTTAGATATCTACTCCTCTGCTGTTCATAGGTGTGTCGCCAAATTTTCCCAGGAGGTATATATGCATGGGACTTGAATCAATTATGCAATTAATCATTTAATTTGTTCTAAAATGTATATATTTTGGGCAGATTACTTCACTTTTGATGGACCATAAAGATCTGCTGGAAGAGTTTTCCCTATATTTTCCAGAAATATTGGCTGCTGCTCCGATTAACTGTAATGGTAATCATTCTAACACTAGTCATGAAAATGCATATATATATATATATATATATATATGAGTAATGTTATGGTGCTCACCTTGCGTGAGAACCTTCGTGAGCACCAACCACGTCAACACGCCAAATCAGCATACAATGGAATTTTTTATTGATCTATAACCTACACATGGGATTAGTAAACCCGTCGGGGGTTGATTTGGCATGTTGACGTGGCACAAAAATATGCCACACAACAGGTGCCCACGGATGGTGCTCACGCAAGGTGAGCACCACAACATTTCTGATATATATATATATATGTATATAATTATATATATATATACATATATACATACATACATATATATGTTGTCTTTCTTATTAATTTTCACTCTTATCGTGCATATATATACATCAGTTTTGCTTGATTTATTTGTAGTCGAGGATTGCCCGATTCATCGAAAACCCTAGCAACGAAACAGCTGCGAACTTCTCGACAGTTAGTTATCTGCGGCGCTATTTTTCCTTGTTTGATTTTCCATTGCGCTCTAAGCATCATATCAATGAACCTTTCCCATTTTGCATTCTTTGAGAAAAATTGATATCTGTCGATGAATGTTATCACTAAATGACATCGAAGTTTTTGGCTTATACAACACAACCAAAGGGTATTGATGATTGAACTCATATTTTACCCTAGTAAAGATTTGCCAGACTTGATATCCCAAGTATGCAGATGCAAATGACAACAGAGAGGAAGCTATATATGACGTCGATGATCCTATATATATGGAGCTAATCATAAGGATCTATATATAATATTACCACAATATCCCTTAATCTATAAAAGAATATTAAATATATATATATATATCTATGCCTATCAATACCAATCTATCTAGTAATAATGTAGTACATGATGTATTTTTTCCTTGTTTAATTTTTCATCGAGAGTGCATGCGATGAAAGATCAAACAAGGAGAAATAGCGCCTCATGTTATAGCTCGCTTTTTGAAGCTTCTCTTATCATCGCATTGGTAGTTTTCCTTCTCCAAATATTTATTCTTCGTCGCCTCCTTCCGAAGAATTAGCTTCGCTGCTTTCTTGTTGCTCCAATTTTGGATGAAGAGCGCAACCTTGGACTAGGAAATCACAATAATGAAGCAAAGCTATGCTTATGTGCATGTTAAGAGTTGATAATAAATAAGAAGAAAAAAAACAATAACCTTGTCTTATTCATGACTAGTGCTAGAATGAGAGTACATATACCTAAACAGGGAGTCATAACCAACATTTAAAGCAAGGAGAACTCCCTCCAACATATCTTTCTGGTCGATCGAACTAGTATCTTTTAGAACAAAGAAATGAATAACTGAACTATGATTCAAGTCACTTGCATACCTCCCGGGAAACTTCAGTGATACACTTTTGCTCCTTGAAAGTACTTATCAAAGATTTCCACAGCAGATGCATATGCAGTGCCATCACGTTCCTGACGAGAATGGACCAAAGAAAATCCAAAGTCAACGCGTGGTCTTTAAAACTCATCTGAAAACAAATCATGAATTAAATATTGTAAATAACAAATTCACCTTGAGCTTTTCAACCGGGTAGATTATTCGTATGAGGCGCATAGTCCTCATAGTCGAGGGTAATTTCGTCATCCTCGTGCAAGTAGTTGTTGAACCCGATAATAAAGTCAGGGTGATCTATGAATATCTCCTTCACCAGCACCTTTACGGCACGGCAGGTACTAAGATTCTAATAAAAGGCGCAAAAACGAGAAATAAACGACACACAGGGGTGTAAAATTAGTTTTGATTAAATTCGTTAACAAGCATATCTCTATCAATGTTACCAAGAATAATTCGATCAGCTTACAATTTATGGTCGTAAGCATTCAGTATAGTGAGGAGGCGGTCGTACTTTTCTATCTGATCTTGGAAAGCATCCTTCACTCGCATGAAATGAAACATCATGCTGAATTGTTTCACTTTCGGCTTATTATTGCCTACATTATTAGCATCATCACCTTCATTGCTTGTCAGGGGACCTTCCGACGATTGACCATTATTATTACGTAATGAAGAAAACATAAAAATCTTAGCTTTAGACAACCAAATCCACCACATTAACAAAAATCCTATAAATAAAAAACAACCATACTATTTTTGGAGCAACTTGGGTTAGTTCGTGGCAAAAACCCTAGTTGGATCTATCACAAAATATTCCTAAGTTAATTTATAAGTTTGAAATCATCTGCCAAGTAAAATCAAGTTCTTATCTTCCAGGTTCCCATTTCAATAGCAAGTAGAGATCTAATCAGGCTCTAACTGAAGATTTCATAGAATAATCTATCAGTGGTATCATAAAAGACTAATCTTTTACAAGCACCACGTCTTTAATACAAAAATCACTCTACAGAAGCAAAATAAACAGGAAATCACTCCGCAAAGCAAGTGATCAAAAGATGCAATGAAACCGAAAAGAAAAGAAAAAAAAAGTATTATATGGTTCTTCACTAGAGGAAGCAATAGCTGGGCGGTTCAAATTAGGGTTTGCATCAGAATCCTCGTTAAATCTCTTCATTTCTCTACGCAAGACTGCTGAATAAAAACGCTGAGTTCAGAGATGACAACACGATCTCAAACCAACAAAACGATAGAAGGGAAAATAAATAAGACCGATTTGCGAACAGAAATCAAGCATAAAAAACTGTGTATAAGCAAACCAGAAGGTGTAGTACTTAGATAGATCAGAATTGGAGTGTTTGATTATTCGCAGATTGATTCTCCCAAAAGGTTGTCTGTCGATTTCGGCAGCAGCCACACCTTTCCCTGTCTAGCTAGGTAAACAACTCAAGCTTTGTAATAAATAAAGGGGCTTTTAAGAATCAGCCCCCTTTTAACTTTCATAATAGAATTCAGCCCATGTCAGTAATAATTTAAGTATAAAGGACCCGATATCTTATAAAGTTAGAGAAAAGGACCAAAAAGCTGATCTGACCAAAATACCCCTACAAAAGCTGTATAATAAGTGGTATCCAGAACATGTTTTCTGTTACCATCGTTAACCACATTTTTTACGATAAAAAAATCTTGCAAATTTCTATTTTCGTTCGAACGATCCTCGAAAACGAAACTCGATCTATCACGAGGGTTTATTTTGATATTCAGGTCTCGGAATGTTCGATTTTATGGGTATATTCTTCGAACTCTTTTGACGCAAATAACAAAAACACGATGAAATTGAATCTCGATTCGGTCGAAATTGAAGATACTTTGTACAAATTCAAGAGACCCATAACCTAAACAAATCTCTGAAACACAGTATTGGCTCGATTGTTCGTCGCTCATGGTTTGCTGAAATTTAAAATCGCCAGATTGTTGCCTAAACAATTGTTTCCAGAACGTGGTATGGATGGTCATGCATCTGTCATCGTAAAACAGATAATAGGTATTAATAAGCTGGCATATGGTATATATACTAATTTAAAGGTAACAGTAAGCCCGATTTGGTACCAAATGCCTATTATCTGGTATCGATATAACAGTGGAAACTCGATCGAAACAATCGATCGTATATATCCATCTGCATGAACACAGGTGTGTCCTAGATTGTTTATCATGTTATTTGGGTCTCAAATATTCGATTTTACAGGTAAATTTTTCGAGTTCTTTCGACGCAAATAATAAAAAACACGGTGAAAATCGTATTCCGATTCGGTCGAAATTGAAGATATTTTGTACAAATTCGAGAGACCATATCCTGAACAAATCGCTGAAGCATAGTATTGGCTCTATTGTTCGTCGCTCATGGTTTGACGAAATTTATAATCGTCGGATTGTTGCATAAAAAACTGTTCCCGAAACGTGGTATGGGTAGTCATTCATCTGTCACCGTAAAACTGTTAACCGGTATTGTCAAGATATCATATGGTATATATACTGATTTAAAGGTTCGAGTATGCTGGATTTGGTACCAAATGCCAAATATCTGGTATCACTATAACAGTGGAAACTCGATCGAAACAATCGATCGTATATATTATTTCCATCTACACCACCTGCACCAACCAAGTTGGGTGTGTCCTAGACGGTTTATCATGTTATTTTGGACTCGAATGTTCGATTTTACTGGTAAATTGTTCGAATTCTTTTGACGCAAATAATAAAAATCGGTGAAATCGAATCACGATTCGGTCGAAATTGAAGATACTTCGTACAAATTCGAGAGACCCATATCCTGATCAAAGCACCGAGACACCGTGTTGGCTCTATTGTTCGTCGCTCAATGTTGCCGAAATTTAAATACAATCGTCGGATTTTTGCCTAATTTTTCGAAATAAGAAAGTGGTACCAGTAAGTTATTAATTGTTATTCTTTGTGTAACTTGTGTTATCCAGTTTAGGCGGGATTTCAATAATCTGAGCGGGATTGCATTACCCGGAATGTTCTACATTGTCAAGGGATATTACCACATTACTCGCCAATAATAACGAATCTTCGATATAAAAGAACAATACAAATCCAATTTTTAACACTATTGTTGATATTGATACTGCATATACCACACTACTAATATCATTAATTTCGCTCACAAATCCATTTTTCTTCGATGGTTTAGGGTTTGAGGTCTCGAATTTTGAGTTTATGGTCTATTAAATGTTGTTCGTGCTTTAATGTTGAACTATGAATACGTTTGTGATTGAATTCATAACGTTATGTCTCATCAAAAAGAGATACTAGTATATTTTGTGAAACAAGAGCTATGTGTTTACATGACTTTTGATCTCAATTTTCACATATTGATATCAACATTCGCATAACATCTCTTTAAGGAAATTTGGTTTGTTAACTTAGTAAACTCACATACTTACATGAACATAAATCTTATACATTCGGGAAAAAATGAATTTACGAACAAAATAAGTCTAATTAATGATGTTATACTGAAAAGTGTATTATGTGGTATCTGTACCAAACAACGTGTCATAAATTCGGTTGGTATTGTTTCTTTATATCAGACATCTGGTATTATTTGCAGGTAATGAGGTAATATTCTAAAACATTTCATTAATTATGCTCAAAAATCCATTTTGCTTCGATTGTTTAGTTTGAGGTCTCGAATGTTGAGTTTATGGTCTATTAAATGTTGTTCGTGCTTTAATGCTGAACTTTGAATACGTTTGTGATGGAATTCATAACGTTTTGTCTCATCAAAAGAGATACTAGTATATTTTGTGAATGAAAAGCTATGTGTTTACATGACTTTTGATCTCAACTTCCACATATTGATATCAACATTCGCAAAACGTGACTTTTAATGAAATTTTGTGATTTAGCTTCATCATATCATCTATTTTCATGAATGCCAATCTTATACATCCCAACGAAATGAATTTATGAATGAAATTAATCGAAATAGTAATGTGGTATTTATCAGCTATTTTGTGGTTCTTGTAGCTACAAATGTGTTATAACCTTTGTTTATATTGTTATTTTTTATCAGACATGTGGTACTATTTGCAGGCAATGTGGTAATATTAAGTTATTGTACTATTAATATCTCTGACAATCTAGAACCTTCTAGAATGTTCTTAGTGATGTGTTACCTAGAATGCATGAAATGTTACTCAGAATAAATGAAGTGTTACCAGCTTTATAATTGACAGACGTTCCAATATTTCCCATCAAAATTCTTCGTTATTAAGAAATTAAAAATGTTTCGTTCTTAGGTCATCAAAATTCGTCGTTATTCCATGACTAGCATCGATTGTCGATTAGTAAGACTCACACCCGAATTGGTGTGAATCCACATTATTCGAGCATAAAAGTCGAGATTTCACTAGTTTTTTTACCAAATTTTTGAATTGGGTTTGAAACATTATTCCAACATAACATCGAAAATTTTCCTTGTTTATGAGGACCCATGAAAAATTGAGATCGGTTTCACCTTTATCGATTACTAACTTTGAAGATTTCTTCAATTTCGGGGAGTTTTGGTTAGCATACGAATTTTTGATCTTTCTGTGACACCTTAGTAAAAAGTGGTAGATAAAGTGACGTGTAACTGAACTGATTTGTTACTAGTGAGGCAACATTTATTCGTCAATGTTAAGAATCTGGTATAGTTTTTTATGGTAGTGTTTCCAAACGAGCATAAAGGGTACCCAGATCAGGTGATTTGTTACTGAAATTGAAAATGTTCGGATCTTAGGTCGCGGCTAGATTCGTTGTAATTTCGTGTCGATTACTAAGACCTACATCCGAATTGGTGTGAATCCACATTATTCGAGCGCAAACGTCAAGATTTTGCTCGTGTTTGTACCAAAATTTTCGAATTGAGTTTGAAGCATTATTCCAACATAACATCGAAAATTTTCGTTTGTTACGAGGACCCATGAGAAATTGAGCTCGATTTTACCTTTTTCGCTCAATGACGTCGAAGATATATTTTCAGGGCGTTTTGAGTGTCGTACGAATTTTTTATCTTCCTCTTGACAGCCTAGTACGTACTAGTTGCATGTAGTTATTATAGGAAATAAACCGTTTTTGTTTTCTCATTTTTTGTTATACATAATGCAACATTTGTTCCTCAGTGCTAGTCATCTGTTATTATTTTTTAGGATGTTGTTTCCGAAACAGACGCAAGTGGTACCACGATGACGTGATGTGTTACTGGAATTTTTTATCTTTCTCGTGACACGTTATTGTTTTCTAATTATTTGTTATTACTTTTTTTCAAAGAATTATTTGTTATTACTGAGGCAACATTTATTCGTCAATGTTAAGAATATGGTATAGTTTTTTATATTAGTGTTTTCGTACGAGCAGAAAGTGGTACCTAGGTAAAGTGATTTGTTACTGAAACTGAAAATGTTTGGATCTTAGGTCGCGGCAAGATTCGTTGTAATTTCGTGTCGATTACTAAGACCCACATCCGAATTGGTGTGAATCCACACTATTCGAGCACAAACATCAAGATTTTACTCGTGTTTGTACCAAAATTTTCGATTTGAGTTTGAAGCATCATTCCAACATAACATCGAAATTTTCCTTGGTTACGAGAACCCATGAGAAATTGAGCTCGATTTTTTTACCTTTTCCGCTCAATAACGTCGAAGATTTCGGAGATTTGAAGGCGTTTGGGTGTTGTAAAAATCACAGATCTACCATAAATCGTACGAGAGGGATGATGGCATAGCTTTGTAAATTTTCGCAACAGTTGAGGGCAAATGAGTCTTTTTAGCACAATTGGGTCCTTAACTCTAAGGCAAACTTGAGATGGGTGTTTTAAACTGAATTTTAAAGTAATTGGGGCTGAATCCAAATGAAAGTTACTTAAGTGGGGCTGAAACGAAATTAACTCATAAATAAATAGTCACAGTAGGGTATATGCTGACACGTTTAGGTATTACATGAAAGTAACGTTGACTTTGGGCTAATAATATATTTTACGTGATTAGCCCGTTTATAAAAAAAATATGATGACATCACCTTAAAAAAATGGGAGAATTTCATGTCAGGCCCTGATAATGTTTGAATTTTCTATCCAGGCCCTGTCAGAAAAGGAGTTAGTTTAGAGGACCTATTTTCTGTAAAATTTGAGTATAAGACCAAAAAATGTTATTTGACGAAAATACCCTTACTAAAATGCTTTTTTATTTCTTATTTTTTTCCAGCGAAAGTCTATACGTGTTGCTCGTGGTCTTATATGAAGCGTTACTTTTACTTCATTTTATGTTACTAAGTTAAAGCATACTGTTACTGTGTAACAAAGAAACGTTACTCTCCAATGATATTGTGTTACGACTCTATTGCAAAATGTTATCAACAGAACATTTTTATTTAATGATCGAACTCATTTTTCTTGCACTAAATCGGCACAAAATAATTCGACTGCACCATCCAACCGATTTTGACATGTCATGTTGGATTCATTATGATATTGACGACGCACGAGGTAGATTTTGCTTGTATAATTAGGGTGCAAATTCGAGAACATGATTGTAAATCTAATCTAGACTTCGACATAATTGCAAGTAATCGGTATAAATTCGAGGTACCCATGAGAAATCGAGGTCTATTTTACATTATTGAGTTAATAACGCCGAGATTTATGCACTTTTCATCCGTTTTCAGTGTCGTTTGTGATTTTTCTTATATTCTCTCTGATTCATTGCTTGTATACAGAATGTGTTACTTACGACAGATAATACGTTATTAACATTCAGCGACGTGTTACTACTAAGTCAACATTTGTTATTAACCATAAGACATTTGTTATTTTTGCTATGTTATAAGTATTTCTTTTTTACACGATTTAGGGAAAATATAATATCCGTTTCTTGCAACTAATCGGTATAATTCGAGGTACCCATGAGAAATTGAGGTATATTTTACCTTATTGAGTTAATAACGCCGAGATTTATGCACTTTTCATCCGTTTTTAGTGTCGTTCATGATTTTCGTTATATTCCTCCCGATCCGTTGCTTGTATACAGAATGTGTTATTTATGACAGATAATGCGTTATTACCTTTCAGCGACGTGTTACTATTAGGTCAACATTTGTTGTTAACCATAAGACATTTGTTATTTGTTGCTATGTTATAAATATTTCGTTTTTACACGATTTAGGGAAAATATAATATCCTTTTCTTGCAACTAATCGGTATAAATTTGAGGTACCCATGAGAAATTGAGGTCTATTTTACCTTATTGAGTTAATAACGTCGAGATTTATGCACTTCTCATCCGTTTTTAGTGTCGTTTGTGATTTTCGTTATATTCCTCCCGATCCGTTGCTTGTATACAGGATGTGTTATCTACGACAGACAATCGTTATTACCTTTCAGCGATGTGTTACTTCTAAGTCAACATTTGTTATTATCTATAAGGCATTTGCTATTCTTTTCTATATTTCGTTATTTCTGACGATTAAAGCTGAAAATAAATATACAAATCATACCCACGATCAAATTAATAATAATTTCAATAATTAGGTAATAAACTTTGAATTTTGTGGGGTCCTTCAATTTCGTGCCATTAAAGAGGGTTGAAGGATGTTTTGGAAGTAAGTATATATTTTCGGAAAAAGCATAAAGTGATACCCGTAAGTTTGTATCTGTTATTAGAAGGAACACTTGTGTTTATAGTTTGGGCGGGAATCTTAATTTTTTGGCGTACTATTGGGAGGGAATTTCAGGGGACTATTGGCGGGATTATCAATTTTTTGCTTAAAGGGTCCATAAAATAATGTGTTACAGTTACGAAGTAAAGCGTTACCAATTTGAGTTTTCAGAATAGGGTTTCTATGTTTAGTGTTTATAGTTTTTAAATTAGGGTTCAGGGTTTGGGGGTTCGAGGTTTAGGGTTTTGGGGTTGGGGTTTTGTGGTTAGGGTTTAGGGTTATATTTTATAAATGTTGCTTGTGATGTAATGTCGAACTTAGAGCTGTTTCGTGATATAATTTTTAATGTTACATTTCACGTTATGAAGTATACTCTATGCAACGAATGGGACCTTGGTTACATGACAAACAACCACAACATTGGACCATTAACCTCAACGTTAATAAAATTTGATTTGTGAGTGAGTTCTTTGGTTTAAATTCATCAAATTATATATTTTCCTTTATGAAAATCTTACACCTTCTGGAATAAGTGCATCAACGATCGAAATTTATCGAATTAGTAAAGTGTTATTGACAACAATATAATCCGTTATCAGTCCACTATTTTGTGTTATAATGTAAGTTTTTCTTGATTTCGCTAACATAAGGAAGAGGTATTTTATTCTGAAAATGTGTTAATATATAACGGGTCAATCATGGTGGTATTCACTGACCACACAGAACCATCCAGATGCATCGCGAAGCTTCTAGAAAATTCCGAACTATGTGTTATCAGCATAGATCAATCCGTCATGACAATATGTCCATATGTTATCAGTTATCATCTTTGTGTTAAAACGTAAGTTTTTGTTTGCTTAATCATAGTTTCACTAATAAAACACAAACTTTAACACCGACATTAAATTAAATTGACTTTATTTACACCACTGTTCATCATTAACATCGTGATTTTTAGTCGATTGGGCCAATAAAACCGACATTTATGCGGTTTTAGCGTATTGAGAATATAATGATAAATCGAATCTAGATTTTGACATAAATTGCAAGTAATCGGTATAAATTCGACGTACCCATAAGAAATTGAGGTCAATTTTACTTTATTGAGTCAATAACGATGAGATTTATGTAGTTTTCATCTATTTTTTAGAGTCGTCTGTGATTTTCGCTCTTGTTGCCCCGATCCGTTAGTTGTACAGAATGTGTTATTTACGACAAACAAGGCGTTATTAACTTTCAGAGACGTGTTACTTCTAAGTCAACATTTGTTATTAACCATATGACATTCGTTATTTTTTGCTATGTTATAAGTATTTTTTTTACACGATTTAGGAAAAATATAATATCCATTTCTTGCAACTAATCGGTATAAATTCGAGGTACCCATGAGAAATTGAGGTCTATATTGCCTTATTGAGTCAATAACGACGAGATTTATGCAATTTTCATCTATTTTTTAGAGTCGTCTGTGATTTTCGCTCTTTTTGCCCCGATCCATTGGTTGTATGTAGAATGTGTTATTTACGACAAAAAATGCGTTATTACCTTTCAGCAACGTGTTACTTTTAAGTCAACACTTGTTATTAACCATAAGACATTTGTTTTTGTTGCTATGCGATAACTATTTCTATTTACACGATTTAGGGTAAATAATAATATCCGTTTCGTGCAAATAATCTGTACATATTTGAGGTATCCATGAGAAATTGAGGTTTATGTTACATTATTGACTCAATAACGACGTGATTATGCAGTTTTCATTTGTTTTTAGTGTCGTTTGTGATTTTCGTTCTTTTTCTCTCGATCCATTGGTTGTATACATAATGTGTTATTTACGACAAACAAAGTGTTATTACCTTTCAGCGACGTGTTACTTCTAAGTTAACATTTGTTATTAACCATAAGACATTTGTTATTTTTTGCTATGTTACAAGTATTTCTTTTTTACACGATTTGGGGAAAATACAATATCCGTTTCTTGCAACTAATCGGTATAAATTCGAGGTACCCATGAGAAATTGAGGTCTATTTTACATAATTAAGTCAATAACGACGTGATTTATGATGTTTTCATCTGTTTTTTACTGTCGTTTGTGATTTTCGTTCATTTTCTCCCGATCCATTGGTTGTATACATGATGTGTTATTTATGGCAAACAAGGCGTTATTACTTTTCAGTGATGTGTTATTTCTGTGTCAATATTTGTTATTATCCTTAAGATATTTGTTATTTTTGCGAAACTTATCAACATTCATATCAAACTGACGATAATTTCAACATATTTGGTCACAGCAACTGCAATCTTAGCAAATTGACGATATTTCTTTGATTTGGGTTTATCACATGTAATAATATCGATAGTTTGATATGCAACACAAGATTGAACCCAAGTTTGAACCCAAGTTTTGGTGAGATCTGCATTTCGATCGGATGTTGAAGACGATGGTATTTCAGTGTAATTGTGGCAAATTAGGAGGGTGAATATGTCATTTCGTGTCTAAATGACGTTTTTCTCTAAAATTTCCAAACAGTTGGTCCTTATCAGTGAACGAAACCTAGATAGGGCCTGGACCCAAAGTAAAACTATAAATGGGTTCTGACACGTAATACACCCTAAAAAAAATACCGTATCCTTCTTTTAATGGGGGGTGTTATGGATGTGTTGTAAAGGGCGCCTTTTTTCTCTTCTTTATTTAACTGAGACAGAAACATTTAATGCGTGCAATATGGCGAGAAAACAAAGTGAAATGGTCCTATAGCATAGCACATCATGATCATTATTACTAGAATGTACAAATATAGAGATACTATATCGTTGTATAGATTAATGGATATAGTGGATTTATTGTGGATCCCTGTATAATTAGCTGCACAGGGTAATCGACGTCATATAGCTGACTAATATATTTTGGCACTTCCGCTATGCATAATTGAAATATATCATGTGTCTGGTAAAATCTATGCAAGCGTAGGAGTTCAATCAATTTCGTTTAGTTATTCGATAACAGTCGACAGAACTATCAGATATCAATTTTCCACAGAAATCAAAATGGGAAAGGTTCCGTGTTTTACATGTTGGGGTTGAGCGGTAAATATTTAATTCTGGGCCAGCAATAATTGTATTGGACCCCGCGACAATTTATCGGGATATTAATTAAAGCCGAAATGACACCGAAAGAACACCGAGATTTTTACGTGGTTCGGCCAATACCGCCTACATCCACGGAGAGACAATAGTTTTACTATATTTGATAATATTACACCGTACAAAATAACGCTCGTGTTTAAACCCAAAACCCGAGACCCCTTACCCACCCGGGTAATGTTTTTGTACCCACTCTCAACTACCCAGTAAAAACTACACCCCCTCTCACCCTTATCCACCCGGACAAGATTTCCTTTTTTTTTTCTTTTCTTTTTTCCTCTCATTTTTCTCTCTCTCTCTCTCTCACTTCACCCTCTCTCTCTCTCGTTGGTTTTGGGGTGCTTAAAACATTGAGGAATCATGCCTATTTATAGGCACTAAATGAGCAAAAGCACGTCATTGCTTAGCTCAATACAAGAAAAAACCAATTTGATCTCCTACTGCTTATTATCATTGTTGAAAAGTCAACAATTCTCCCCCCTTTTCAACGCATCCGTCTTCTTTAGAGAGCACACCAGCGAACCCGAGAATGAGAGTGACCCGTTCGTAAATACCACGAACGTCCATTGGCCTTGCTTTGTAGCACCTACACATAATTCGAACCAAGAATTCCGATCCTACCCCACTTGATTCATTCAGCGACCAATCCTATGTGCAGCTCTGTCGAATCGATTCTACCCGTCGATTCCAAAGAGGGACTTCGATGCAACCCCTTCACCAGCAGGATTTTTCTTCTCACCATCGTCTGCCTTTATACCACGCGCGCGCGATTTTCGTGAACCCATCGAAGTATGAGTATTATATACCATACTCACGTCCAGACGATACAAACCTTTGCATTCTTCTCCCTGTGGTAGGACCATTCCGCCATGTGTGATTTCCAGACTCCCCCTGCTATGAAACCCCATAGCCTGAAATTTGACTGGCTCAAGAATATTAAATTCTAGCAACTTTGGGACACGTCACACCACCCAAAATGCATACCGCTCCGTCAACCATTTTGATCTCCCACTGAACAACACAACGATATCCATCGGCCCATAGAGATCGAAAAACCGTTTGCATTTCCCTGAACGCATCAAAATATTCTCTTGGAGCAAACCCGAATTTAATATCCTTCTTCCTGAGAACGAGCGCCATCATTAGAGACCGTGAGAACGTCTCCAAGATAAACCGTGTGCTACCCTCATGTGGAATTTTCCTAGCCGCATGTCCTTCTTCCTCCAAGTCGGACCGTTCTCCTGATGTGTCCCGGCTCACCACATTTGTAGCATCACATGCCCTTCCCGCCACCTGGATTTGGACCTGCTGTTGTCCCCAAATCCCTTTGGCGTATCACCTTTCTCTATGATTCACTCTGAAAAATAGCCAACACCCAGCTATCACCAAAATTTGACCGCCTTCTCTTTTCATGCTCCAAAAGAGTTGACTCCACCATCCACCGTCTGCATCGTATCGTACCGGATGGTTGTGATCAAATTATCACCCGAATCAGGAAGAGAGGTAAGAAGTAAATGGACCTTACTTCTTCCTCTTTCGACACATCTTGACCCCAAAATTTCCGTCATTTACTCCGACTTTTCCTCGTCTTCCATCAAAGCTTATCATCCAGCCTCGACAAACGAGCACATCCTCCACTCTTCTCTGCCGCAGAGTGAAACCTCCCGCACCAGCACATTGTCGCACTTTGCTTTCATCTGTCGCTTTTATCCTTGCACAGATTCAACGGCCCGGCCCAAATAGTACTGATCAGATATTCCAAACAAAGGCTAGCAACACAGCACTATTGCCATAACTCCAAAACTCCACCGCCGCACAAGCTCTGCCCGACACCGAGCACCATATCAACGATAACCATCTTGTACCATCAGCACAAGGCATCACCTCGTTGAACCTCGCTCTGACACTGGCTCCCCCCGATCGATGTTCCCTTCTGATATCTTTTCTGATGTGGAAGATCAGACACAGCTGCAACCACAGAGCATACTTAGAATACCAGCAGGGTTTGGCTCTGATACCACTTGTTGGGGTTGAGCGGTAAATATTTAATTCTGGGCCAGCGACAATTGTATTTGGACCCCGCGACAATTTATCGGGATATTAATTAAAGCCGAAATGACACCGAAAGAACACCGAGATTTTTACGTGGTTCGGCCAATACCGCCTACATCCACGGAGAGACAATAGTTTTACTATATTTGAGAATATTACACCGTACAAAATAACGCTCGTGTTTAAACCCAAAACCCGAGACCCCTTACCCACCCCGGTAATGTTTTTGTACCCACTCTCAACTACCCAGTAAAAACTACACCCCCTCTCACCCTTATCCACCCGGACAAGATTTCCTTTTTTTTCTTTTCTTTTTTCCTCTCATTTCTCTCTCTCTCTCTCTCTCTCTCTCACTTCACCCTCTCTCTCTCTTTGGTTTTGGGGTGCTTAAAACATTGAGGAATCATGCCTATTTATAGGCACTAAATGAGCAAAAGCACGTCATTGCTTAGCTCAATACAAGAAAAAACCAATTTGATCTCCTACTGCTTATTATCATTGTTGAAAAGTCAACATTACAGCGCAGTAAATCAAACAAGGAAAATAGCGCCTCTTTACGGCGGATTCTCTTATTATTGTACTGTAGTTACCATCAAGAAATCTTCAAACTGTCCTTCTCCCCCTCTTTTATTGTTTGTTCTCCTTTTCTTCTTGAGAAGGTTCACAGCTGTTTCGTTGCTCGGGGTCATGGACGATGAATCGGGCAATCTTCGACTACAAATAAATTAAGCAAAACTGATGTGCATATTAATGCTAACATGGGAAAATAAATAAGAAAACACAACACATGTATATATATATATATATGTGGATATGCATGTTCATATAACTAGTGTAGAATAATGATTACCAGTACAATTAATCGGAGTATGAGTAGCCAATATTCCTGGGAAGAATAGGGAGTACTCTTCCAGCAGATCTTTGTGGTCGATCAAAAGTGAAGTCATCTGCCCCCCAAATATATACGTATATATGTTATGTGTATGTGTGTGTACATATATATATATACATTTACATATTCAAGTCCCCATGCATGCATGCATACCTCCTGGGCAACCTTGGGGACACACTTATGAACATCAGAGTAGTATGTATCCAAGATTTCTTTCACCGATCCATAAAGAGAATCATCACGTTCCTGAGGGACGACGAGGGAAAGAGGCCATATTAAAAATATACCAAAGGCCATATTTTGGCAGGCATTATTGAACCATATCTGAAGAACACACAGTTATTAGATAATAATATATAATAAATCTAACCCTGATTTTGCTGATAAACCTTTCAGCATCTGGGAAGTTGCTGGGTACATTTGTCTGAGGCAAAGATGCATCATCCTCGTCCTCATCTTCGAGAGTAATTTCTCTGCCCTCGGGCAAGAAAACGTTGAATCCCATAATCAGATGAGGATGTTGTTTGAGTAACTTCTTTACTAGCATATCCAGGGCAGGTCCTAAAATTCTAATGAAGGAAAAATGAGAAGAAAAAAACGAGTAAAATTAGTTTTGAATCCTTTAATTCTCTTCAACATAAACATACCAATCAAATTACCAAGATGATCATCAACTTACAGTCGCTCGTTGTAAGCGTGTATTAGGTGGGCGAAACGATCATAAATTTCCCTGTGATCTTCAAGCAAAGAATACTCCACCTGCCTTACATAATTGGCAGCATCTTGGCGTGTTGCTTCTGGCTTAGTGCCTACGTTAGCAGCAGCACCTTCTTCATTGTCTGTGGAAGGATTCGATGATTCGTTCCTATTATTATGTCATGAGAGAAAATCCTAGCTGCTTTTAGATGTTGAAAATCCACCACAAAACAAAGACATAAAGTATACTCTGCAAAAGAAACTCAATCTGAGCTCTGCAAACGACATAAACAAGAATCACTCTGAAAAAGAACCGCAAGTAACAAAAGATGCTAAGAAACTGAAAAGAAAAAGTATATTATTACGGTTCTCCACTAGAGGAAGAAGAATTAGCCTGCCCGTTAGAGTTAGGTTTCCTTCGGATTGATCCGCCATTTCTCTACGCAAGTCTCAGCTAAAAAGTTCGGAAAGAGATCATCAGTGATGAAAGATAAAAAAAGAACGGAATATCGAACAAAGATCTTTGCGTAAACTGTATAAGCAAGGCAGAAGATGTACGCAGATAGATCAAAATGAAGGGTTTGGTTCGTAGTTTCTCAAGATTTTCTCTCTATTGTCAGCAGTTCTTAATTATCTGTTCGCTGCAAGTAACAAATGAAGTTTCGTTATATATAGATTATGGAATATGAAATGAAACCTGACGTATCCCAAGTGCTTCACATTTCTCCCTCCAAAATTTCTTAGATCGTTTGGGCCGTTTATATTGGGCTTATTATAACTCATCCGAGATGATAGCTCATTAATAATTTCGATATCACTCGTTCTTTTTCTGAATTTTTATGTCTCTATGGTTGTGTATAAATGAATAAACCATGATTTTTTTTCTCCCTTTATGTTGGGCCGTTTATGTCACGATTGGCCATTTCTATTATGTAATGGAAAAAATTCTTAGCTTTAGACAACCAAATCAACCACATTAACAAAAAAACCTAAAACCATACTGTTTTTTGGAGCAATTTGGTTAGTACGTGGCGAAACCCTAGTTGGATCTAATGCGAAATATTCCTAAGTTATACGTTTGAGATCATAAGCCATGTAAAATCAAGTTCTTATTTTTCAGGTTCCGATTTCAATATCATGTAGAGATCTAACCAGGCTCTAACAGAAAATGTCATAGAAAATCAGTGGTTAAAGACTAATCTTACAAGTACCATGATATTTAGTAAAAAAATCACTCAACAGAAACAAAATAAATAGGAAATCCCTCTTCAAAGCAAGTAATTAAAAGATGTAATGGAACTGAAAAGAAAAAAAAAAGTATTACGATTCTTAAGTAGAGGAACATTAGCTGGCCGGTTCAAATTAGGGTTTGCATCAGATTCCTCGTTGAATACCTTCTTCTTATGCAATGGCGAGAACACAAATGAAACGTATGTGAAAGATTTCTAAGTTCAAACCACACAGACGACAGAGCTATCAGATATCAATCTTCTCAAAGAGTAAAACTGGGACAATTCCTCCCAACATGAAACACAAGCAAAAGTTTTGGTATAGAGAGTACGATGAAATATCAAACAAGGAAAAATATAGCGCCTCATATAACTCGCTTTTTGGCGCATCCCTTATCTTCGAACTGTAATTAGCATCGGAATCTTCAACTTGTACGGGCCTTCATTTCTTTTCTCGTGATGTCGTTTGGATGCGCATATTTTCCTTGTCATAATATATTTATTCTTCGCCTCCTTCCGAAGAATTAGCTTCACTTCTGTCTTGTTGTTGCTCCAGTTTTGGATGAAGACCGCAATCTTCGACTAGAAATCACAATGAAGCAAAGCTGATGTTTATGTGCACTTTAAGAGTGGAACATAAATAAGAAGAAGAAAAACAATAACCTTGTCTTCATGACTAGTGCTAGAATGAGAGTACATACCTAAACAGGGAGCCATAGCCAACATTTCAGGCAAGAATAAGGAGAACTCCTCCAACAGATCTTTCTGGTCGATCAAAAGCGCAAAAATCTGAACCAATATATATATATATATATATATATTAGTGTGTATTTTAGGTCAAAGGAATGAATAAATGAACTATTGATTCAAGTCACATGCATTGCATACCTCCCGGGAAACCTCAGTGATACACTTTTGCTCCTTGAAGTACTTATCAAAGATTTCCACGGCAGATGCATAAGCAGTGCCATCGCGTTCCTGAGGAAGACGATCGACCCCCAAAGGCGCCAAATATTCATAATCACTAAACATCTAAAGACACAAATTCTTCGCATATGAGTAGTAATTAATATATTTATATAATAATAAATTCACCTTGAGCTTGTTCAAAATCCTTTCAACATCTGGGGACTCGGGTAGATTATTCGTATGAGGCGCATAGTCCTCATAGTCGAGGGTAATTTCGTCGTCCTCGTGCAGGTAGTTGTTGAACCCGATAATCAAGTCAGGGTGATCTATGAATATCTCCTTCACCAGCACCTTGACGGCAGGTACTAAAATTCTAATAAAAGGCGCAAAACGAGAAATAAACGACACAAAAGGGTGAAGTTAGTTGTGATTCGTTAACAAGCATATCTATCAATGTTACCAAGAATTAATAATACGATCAACTTACAATTTGTGGTCGTAAGCATTTAGTATAGTGAGGAGGCGGTCGTACTTTTCTATCTGATCTTGGAAAGCATCCTTCACTCGCATGAAATAAAACATAATGCTGAATTGTGTCACTTTCGGCTTATTACTGCCTACATTATTAGCATCATCACCTTCGTTGCTTGTCAGAGGAACTTGCGACGATTGGCCATTCCTATTACGAAATGTAAAATAATAAAATCTTAGCTTCAGACAACCAAATCCACCAATTAACAAAACCTATAAAGCAAAACAACCATACTATTTCTTCGAGCAAGTTTGGTTAGTTCGTGGCAAAAACCTAGTTGGATTGATCAAATACGAAATATTCCAATGTTAATTTATAAGTTTGAAATCATCTACCAAGTAAAATCAAGTTCTTATCTTTCAGGTTCCCATTTCAATAGCAAGTATAGATCTTTATATTACAGAATGTGTCATAGAATAATCAGAGGTATCATAAAAAACTAATCTTACAAGCACGGTGTCTTTTAATACAAATCACCCTACAGAAACAAAATAAACAGGAAATCACTCTGCAAAGCATGTAATTAAAACATGTAATGAAACCGAAAAGATAAAAAATATTACGGTTCTTCACTAGAGGAAGCAATAGCTGGGCGGTTCAAATTAGGGTTTGCATCAGAATCCTCGTTGAATCTCTTCATTTCTCTATGCAAGACTCAGCTGAAAAAATAAAAAACCGCTGATTTCAGTGATAACGTGATTTCGAACCTATAAAACGATAGAAAGGAAAAGAAAAAGGACGGATTTTGCAAACAAAAATCAAGCATAAAACTGTGAATAAAGCAAAGAAGCTGTACTTAGACAGATCCGAAATTGGAGTGTTTGATGTCGTAGATTAATTCTCCCAAAACGTTGTCTCTCGATTTCAGCAGCAGCCACACCTTTCTCTGTCTTGGGCAAACAACCACCGAAGTCTTGTAATAAATAGAGGAGTCACAATAGGGTATGCTGACACGCCTAGGTATTATCTGAAAGTAACGTTGACTTACTTTGACGGCTATTTGGATATTGGGCTAGTAATACTTTACTTGATGATAGTCCGTTTATAAAAAAAAAAATATATCACTTTAAAAAAAACATATTGTTTCCTCTTTCGGGGTATGGATGTGTTATAAAAGGCGACTCTTTTTTTCTTGTTTATGTAACATGGGATGGAAACATTTTATGCAACGCGAGAACACAAATGAAACGGTCCCTACTAAACCACAACTCGTCATTTTTTGCTGAGAAACGACGTGTAGAGACGTTAATCTATAGCATATCGTGTACCATTCTCCCTCCTTCTCTATATAGTATACATAGATCATAGGCTACCTTGTTACAAGATAATAGATAGATAGCGATTTAATTCGTGTTATAGATTAATGGATATTTTTGGAATTATTATAGATCATGTATTATGATTAGCTCCATTAATCAATCGACGTCATAGCTGCCTGCCTATAGGATATCAAGTCTGGTAAGTTTATGAGTTCAATATCTCTGGTTATGTTGTAGCCAAGAACTTCGATTTCATTTAGTTTGAGTCGACAGAACTATCAGATGTTCTCACCGAAAGGAAAATGGGAAAGGTTCAGTGTTCATAGCGCAATGAAAAATCAAACAAGGAAAAATAGCGGCGGCGCATCTCTTGTCATCATATTGTAGTTACCATCGAAATCTTCAACGCTTTACGAGCAGATTTTTGTTTTTCCGTTGAATATGATCATGTTTTCCTTTCCCCCATCTTTATTATTTGGTCTCCTTTTCCTTAAGAAGCTTCACAGCTGTTTTCGTTGCTAGGGTTCTCCATGAATCGGGCAATCCACAACTACAAATAAATCAAGCAAAACTGATGTGTATATGAGTGGTAACGTGGAAATTAAAATGAGAAAAACAACACGTATATATATAGATAGAGATAAACATGTTCATATATATGACTAGTATTAGAATGATTACCAGTACAGGGAATCACATGTGAAGCCAATATTTCTGGCAAGAATAGGGAGAACTCTTGTAGCAGATCTTTATGGTCAATCAAAAGCAAAGTAATCTGACTCGAAAAATAATATACATATATATGTATATATGTTAGGTGTGTGTGTATATATATGTACACATTTAGAACAAATAAATGATTAATTGAATAATTGATTCAAAATGCATGCATACCTCCTGGGTAACCTGGGCGGCACACTTGCAATCTTGAGAGTACATATCAAAGACTTCTAACACCGACTCATAAACAGAATCATCGCGTTCCTGAGAGGCGAAGTGACCATTAAAAAATATCCCAAAGGCCATATTTTTGGCAGGCACTTTGTTCTCTTACACTGAAACAATATCTGAAGAACACATTATTTGAATCATTATTTATCAATAACAAATCTAACCCTGAGTTTGTTCATAAACCTTTCCGCATCTGGGAACTCAGGTACATTTGTCTGAAATGAAGAAGATGCATCTTCGTCGTCATCAGCTTCGAGGGTAATTTCATAATCCCCAGGCAAGAAGAAGTTGAACCCGAGAATCAAATACGGGTGTTGTTTGAATAACTCCTTTATTAGCACCATCACGACAGGTATTGAAATTCTAATAAAGGAAAACGAAGCAACAAAGCTGTGTAATTTTGAACCATTTATTTCTCTTCTGAACACAACATATCAATCTTATTCATTACCAATTAGATGATCAACTTACAGTTGCACCCTGAAAGCTTCTAGTATATAGAGGAAACGGTCGTACTTTTCCTTATGATCTTCAAATAAAGCATACTTCACTTGATTTACATAATTTGCCGCATCTTCGATTGTCAGCTTTGGCTTAGCAACTACATTATTAGCAGCAACTTCACTTTCTGTAGAAGGATCAGACGATCCATTCCTATTATGTGATGAGAAAATCTTAGCTTAGGTAATTATAAGATTAAAGGTTCAAAATCCAGCATATAACAAAACCTATAAAGTACTCTTGCAAAAGAAACACAATCTGAGCTCTGCAAACGACACAAACAAGAAATCAACACAAACAAGAAATCACTCCGCTGCTAAAGAAACACGAGTATTAAAGATGCAAATAATCTGAAAAGAAGAAGTATATTACGACGATTCTCCACTAGAGGAAGAAGAATTATGATCCAGCCCACTGAAATTAGGGTTTTCTCTGGACTTATGGTTCAATCTCGCCATGTTTCTACGCAGGACACAGCTGCAAATTGCAAAATAGGAAATCAGCGATGATGACTGAACCAAGAAATTGATGGAAGATGAAAAAAAAAAACAAAGAAAAGGATTTGGGAACAAAGATCTTGCGGCAAACTGTGTAAGCAAGGCAGAAGATGTACTCAGATAGATCAAATTGGAGGGTTTGGTTCGTAAATTTTTCTCAAGATTTTCTCTCAGTTTAAGCAATCATCTCTTTTTCTCGCGGTCTGATGCAAATAACAATGAAGCCTCGCCTCGAATATATATATATATCGGAGGAGTATACAACATGACGAATGCCGAGGGTTGCGCAATTCTCCCTCCAAAATATCTGAAATAATTTGGGTCGTTTATATTGGGCTTGTTATATTATAACCCACCTTAGATTTCTATCAGCATGCTTTCATAATAAGAAAAAAGATATAGGTTGTTAATTATTACATTTATATGTTTTAGAAACCTATATTATATCGTACACAAAAAATCTTATCCCATTGCATGTGAATCATATGCCAACGTACATTTATATCACAAACCTGGCCTACTATTATATTCTTGTGGTCGCTCTTGTTTACTGATTAAAGAGACAATGGGTGTGGACTAATTAAGTCAGTATGTGATGGTCCCAAATTTTCAATGATAGCCAAACTCGCACGTGCTTATATTCAATTGGGATAATTTATATCGAATTGGGATAATTTAGTTTCCTCGGATATTTTAAAACAAAAGCATTCGTGAAGACTACTACTATATCATATAATCTGAAATTTGCATCAATTTGTTATAGACAACCGGTCTTGCACTAAAGAAAAAAAAAAGCAAATAAAAAAATTCAAAAATAAAATAAATTGTCACAACTGGTTGGTAGACCAACGTTGAACTTGACATGGTTGTGCACAAATCCCAATGTCTAGCAATATCCAAAGAATGCCATTTGTCAAAATGTGATTGTGATATTTTGAGATTTTTATGATATTTTCAATTATCTCTTAATTTTTTATTTTTATTTTCACCAAAATCCATGATTTTTGTTCTCTATAAATAGAGTCTAATATTGATACATTTATGAGTGTATCATATTTTTTTAATAATTAATAGAGCTCTTAATATAATATAATTTAATATCTTGCACACAGTTTCAATAATAATAATAATAAATATAATTATAAAATACAAATATATTTACTAAATAATAAAATAAATAAATATTATTGGTTGTGTTGGGTTGTTGATAAAATATGAAAATTATTGAGGTTGAGTTGAAGTGTAGGTTGTGTATGTGGAGGAGAGAGAAATTAATATTTTATTCTCATGACCGGTTGTGGATGGAGTTTATAATCATAGTCTAATCGAGGCCATGGTGTAACGTCCCTCACTTTCTAATACTAATTATGGCGGATTTTCGCAACGTAAGTCGCGGAAGACCCGTCTAATAAAAACTTTTCTAGAAAGAAAAAACATAATATATTACATCAACGCACACATCTCACAAAGTTATATTTTACAATATACACACCACTCGCACACATCTTATCGTACAAAAGTCGTAGCCCATTATTTATATGTTCAAAACACACAACATAACTCTAAAGTCGCTCCACAGGTCGCATCCATGTACAGCCTCGCCCTCAAAAGTCCGTGGAGCACCGCTGTCAGCCCACCTAGTCGCGACGCACATCAGCGTCGGGCTCGGTACCTACAACACGTAAACTGAGCTACTTGCCCAGTAGGTGAAACATGCATGTATGCAACGTGCGCTCGATCCCAACCCATACATCTCACGACATGCACACTCGACCCTCATCTCAATCCATCGCATCTCACGACATGCACACTCGACCTCATCTCAACCCATCACATCTCACGACTCCCCGCAACTCAACACCATACACCCTCGGGTATCCCGTTCAGGTCACTTTAGAATGGGAAGGCTTCTCAGGTCTCTTTAGAGTCGCCCATTTCCCCGAGTTGAGGTTCACGTTCGGTCTGCCCACTCAGGTCTCTTTAGAGTGGTACGTACTGGAACCTTTCCCTCTATACCTACCGCTCGCTCGGCCCACTCAGGTCTCTTTAGAGTGGTACGTACTAGAGCACGGGCAGCCCACTCAACTCAGGTCACTTTAGAGTGCACGCACCCAAGCACCATCCTATCGCTCGGTCAGCCCACTCAAGTCACTTTAGAGTGGTACCTACTGGAGCACGGGCAGCCTACTCAGGTCACTTTAGAGCGGCATCACCCACCCTCTATTCGACACACGGACCAACACCACTCATCGACTTCCCCAAATGTTCCCGTTCCGCACGGTACTCCATTCCCTCGCACTGACATGAAATGCAAGTGCAGTGCATATAACATAACACATGACATGCAACAGGTGTACATATGACGTGTGATAATATCGAAATTGTAAAGCATGGACGTACAATAAATATAACACACATAATGCATATAATTCACCAAGGCATATACTTCACAGAATTTACATAATACTCATATAATCTCGCATAATATTCATATAGTGTTTACGTACCGTAGGTGAGTTTCACCTACACCATGTTATATAAAAATTCACACATAATCATGTAAGCACATAAATACCACATAATAATACACATAACCGTTTACGTGCCGTAGGTGTATTTCACCTACACCATGTTATATAAAATTCACACATAATCATGTAAGCACATAAATACCACATAATAATACACATAACCGTTTACGTGCCGTAGGTGTATTTCACCTACCTTTCCTCCGTAGCTTTTGAGCTTATATTCTACACCTGAGGTTGCTACATCTGTTGGAAAATTTCAAAACATGTTCTTCATTCACGAAGAAAATACAGCAATTCTATTTTTGCGACAGAACCTTCTAAATTACATTGAAAATGCTAGGAACATCGGATTGAGATGATTCCAGCGGCCATAGGAAGCTGAGAGGATTAGATTTCAATAGAAATAAACCTCAATATCAGCGGAGCAGTTTAAAGAGGTGAAAGCATAGAAATGCGGGTACAGCTGAATAAAAATTTCTGTTCAGCGGCATGAGCTTTAAAAATTTGTAACAAATCACACGGACATCCGATCGACCTTATTCAAGTGGCTATGGAAACCTGATGATCTTAGCTTTCTAATGAAACAGGTTTCGAAGGAATCAAAGCACTATAACTAGGTCAAATATTTTGAAAACAAAAGCTGCGCACAGATCCAGTTTTTAGAAAATCCTGAACTTGCATTAGAAAGTCAACGCCTCATAATCGATCCTAGAGATATCGGATCGACCTGATTCAAGTGGCTTTGGAAAGCTAAGAAGTTAGCTTTAAAATGAGTCAAGATTCGAATGAATCGGAGCACAGTAACTTGGTCAACTTCGTTTGAAACTAAAACTGCGCACGGATCTAAAACAGCAACTACAGAAATAATTTCCAGTTTCGTGCTGTGACTTTAGAAATTCATAGAAAATCGAAAACTGATCCGATCGGACCGATTCAAACTGATTGGGAAAGCCCATGAAGTTAGCTTTCATAAGAACTAAGTTTCGACGAATCGGATACTATTGCTATGTCAAAATCACCAAAAACGAAAGCTGCGCAGACTGTCCTATCAAGAACCTGATCAGAGAACGAATTTAGAGTAGCTTAGCTTGTTAATTACCTCAAAAGCACTCAACTGCGACAAGAACACCCACAAAATCAAGCTTCGGATTAGTTGCTCACAGCCTTTGCTCTCTCGTTGACTTGCACTCTCCCTTTCGTTAAAAGATTAACTTCCTCAACTTGGTTCGATATTTTTGTTTTTCCAAGCTCTTCTTCTTTGCAATACTTTCGATTTCTTCTTGTGCTAAGTTTCGTTGTTATGAGGTGTTCCTTAGTTAGTGTCTATTATACATTAGATATACATGATGATGATGTCTACGTTGATTAGGCACAGTGGTAAATGACAAATTCTTTTCATTTGCTCTTATCATTTCCTAGCTAATCCTCTTTAGTTTAGTACACCCAAATGCTTATCTTTTTTTATGTATCGTTATTAGTAATATGCATACATCTTAAAATAAATAACAAACAAGATGTAACGAGACTTTTGGTTGAGAGTAAGTAAATGTCATTTTCAAAGTTTAATATTTTAGTTGGTTTCTATTAACTACTTTGTCTCTTAGTCACATAATTATATACATACAGGTGTAATGTATCCAAAAGTATCTCCAAACTTGACGTGTATAAATGCATCAATGACAAGGACTTTTGGTCTCATACTTTATCTTCTCCACTCTACGTAACGTTCCCCAATTTATTATAATCTAGTATTTATCCTCTCCAAAACAATGTTCCAAATTAATTTAAGATTCCTGAGTTTTCCTTAAAATTAATTCCCAAGAATTTAATCTCAATTACTTTACTAATTAAACATTATTAGTTATTATAATCCCGTTTATATTTTCACGGGTATTACACATGGTAACGACATTGATTCTATAATCAGTAATCTCAAGTAATAAATTACAATTTCACATCCTCACTACATTTTTTTTTCACGTAATTCTCACCTATATGTTGGTTTGGGCATCTCCAACGAGACGCCAAATGCCATCCCATTTGCAACGGGTGTTACAGTGCCGGCCTACCTTTATTGAAATGACTTATTGTTCTTATTTATTGAATGTCATAACATTTCCTGCAAATTCAATTATTTTTTCCCAAAAAATGATTGTATTTTAAATTACATTTTTATTGCTATTCAAAATTAAATTAATCACCTTCTAAAAAACATAATCCTTATAATTATGGTTTAATTTTAGTGACCATAAACATATAACACAAGAGTTGCTATTTTAGTAATTAAATAATTATCCAATTATTATGTTTTATTACATGAGCGGAAATCTATTAAGAGTATTGTTTTATGGAGGAAAATATAGAGATTATTGTTGGAGCTTGCTAGTACTATTCATCCTGTAAATATGGAGGAATTGTAGTGTAACAACTCTATCGATCAATAGTGGCGGGAGGGCCTCATCAATATCGGTTTTTAAAAATACTACCTCCGTCCCACTATCTTTTGTACATTTTACTAAATCTGGCGTCCCACTATCTTTTGTACATTTCATAATTTAGCAAAAAAACTATCACAAACAAATTAATATAATAATATTAAATATTCATAAAAGACGTCAAAATATACACTTTTTTACCTTCTAATTATACGATATTATTAAAATATTTAATTTCTTAGAAATCGTGTCATACCCAAATGCCCCTAAGTCTGGGCCAGAGGGATATCTTTTAGTCAAATTGCTATTAAAAAAAAAACCAATGGGCGGGGTTGCCTTTCCTTCCATGGAGCAGAATACGTTGACACTTCCTATAAATGGCATGATAGTATGGTAGCGGTAGTCTCATCACATCACATGGCAGAGAAGAGAATGATGTTGAAGTTCGTGCTTCTCTTATCCGCCGTGCTTCTGCAGTGCGCCGACTGTGCTTCTGCTGCCGGCGGTGATAGCACTAAGTACGCCGTCGTATTTGACGCTGGAAGCACTGGCAGCAGAGTTCACGTCTTCAACTTTGACCAGAAATTGAATCTCCTTCCTCTCGGCGAAGACTACGAATTCTTCATATCTGTAAGTTGGATAGTGTAGTGTCGTTTCTCGTGTTTAAGGATAAATGTATAAAATTTCCTCTCATTGGCGTTGCAATCAGAATATAGCATAGCAGATGTTTATCTTTATGCCGCTGTTAGCTGTCGCGCGATAATCTATTATGAAGCTTGTTTACGCAATTTGCAGACAACACCAGGCCTGAGTTCATATGAGACTGATCCCCAGGCTGCTGCGCTTTCCCTAAAACCTCTCTTGGAAGGAGCAGAAGAGGTTGTACCCAAGGAGAAGCGTCCCACAACACCACTTAGGCTTGGGGTTAGTGTGAATTTTAAGATGAATTTTGTCCATCTATTTAGACGTTGATATATACTAACAACACTTGTTTGTACGATCATTCATTTGGCCGCAGGCCACTGCAGGTCTGCGATTGTTGAATGGCAATGCATCTGAACAGATAATCGAAGCTGTATGTGTCGTTTCGCCTAACTGCTTAATCTCTCCCTCTTTCACTCTCTGACTTGAATAATGAGTTTACATCGTTGCTGTTGTTTTAGGTAAGAAGCCTTTTCAAGAAGGAGAGCAGCCTGAATTACAAGCCAGAGTTGGTCACCATACTCAAAGGGGTGGAGGAAGGAGCTTATCAATGGGTAAGCCTTTTGATCTCTAACGGTCTTCTGTTCACATAAAGGACGCATGTTGTTGAACATTCTTTGCTGTTCGTCAGGTGGCGATTAACTATCTTCTAGGCAGATTAGGTAAAGATTACTCAAGAACGGTAGGAGTTGTTGATCTTGGCGGCGGATCTGTGCAGATTGCCTATGCCATCTCCGAGGAAGCTGCAGCCGATGCCCCCAAGCTTATCCCAGAAGGAGAAGATCCCTACGTTTCAGAAAAGCTCATCATGTCTAACGACTACAACATTTATGTTCACAGGTACATGCAAATTAGGTCTTGTGATTTGAATCTATATTCAGTATCTAGTCTGATGGTTACATATATATCCCCTTTTGCAGTTACTTGAATTATGGCCTGAAGGCTGCTCGAGCTCAAAGCCTGAACATTTCTGGCGCCCGCGGGAATCCATGTGTGACTAATGGCTACGAAGGTTTTATCTTACATATTTATTTGAACCCTCTTCAACATACAGCTGAAAAACTGCATACCAAGAATTGCAGGCTAACACAACGTTATGCTATATGTTATCTTCAAGGAACCTACAAGTACTCGGGGGTGGTATACCAAGTGTCTCCCCCTCCCTCTGGCACGGACTTCAAGAAGTGCAGAGCATTGACTCGAAAGTTTCTCGGCCTCGACGCATCGTGCTCATACAAGAAATGCTCCTTCAATGGCATATGGAGCGGCGGAGGTGGTGAAGGCTTCAAGGATCTCTATATTTCATCGTTCTTCTACGACACTGGCGCTGGGGTAATAATAAGACCCTTTTTTAAGCCTAGCCTTATTTATTACCTTGTTTTCGAGTGCCCCTATATCTACCTTAACAGCGTACATATACAGGCTGGATTCATCAAGGCAAACGTAGCGTCTGCCATTGTTCGCCCAATCGATTACTTGATTGCAGCTCAGTTGGCGTGCAAGGGACACGTGGACGACATGAAAAATATTTTCCCTAACATCGACGACAGGGACGTGCCTTATCTTTGCATGGACCTCATATACGAGTACACACTCGTCGTAGATGGCTTCGGTAATAATAATACTAAATCCTTCAGTTGCTTAAGAGTCATCGATCTTATGCGAATGAATTTTCTTTCTTTTTTTTTTTTGTCCTGGCGTACGATAGGTTTCCCTGCCTCGCAAAACTTCACGGTATTGAAAGAAGTCGAGTATAAGGGTTCGATGATTGAAGCAGCTTGGCCGCTGGGATGCGCCATCGATCTACTCTCATCGTCGAAGATCGAAACAAAAGGCTCTTCTTTTCTGCGTGTTCTGTCGATTTAATTATAGGTAGTTGTTTATGTGCAATATCTGCAGCTTTCCATGTGCTTTGGAGTAGTAAGAGGATAAAAAAGCTTGCTGATATAGACACACTGTTATTAAATTATTGGAGCAAAAAATACAAGTTGGGAGCAATTAAGGGACCAAAACGGAAAAAAAAAAAGTAGAAAGGGAGATGAATCCATCGCTCAAAATTAGTATTACACCAAAATTAGTATTAAATTTTGTGTTAGAAGACTTTTCATCTACTTCGGGCATTTGGACTGGATGCACATGACATGAGACCATTGTTGGGAAAGTCAACGAAATGATTATTTCAGAAATTCTTTTCTATCGGTCACATACTATATTTTAAAGGGAAAATTTTCGTTCAGTCCCTGTCAGGGTCTGAAATTTTAGTTCAGGCCCTGTCAGAAAAAAATTAGTTTTCCCGATTATTCAGTAACAATTTATTGGTTTGAAGTAACAATTCATTGTTCCTCAGTAACAGTTCATTGTTATGAAAATAACAGAAAACGATAATCTGATAACAGTTCATATACTTTTATAACAGTTGTCTAATTTAGGTCATTATCTTTAAAGTTTACGAAAAATTGGGTCCTTTAAATTAAACTTTTTTCTTAAAGGTCATGAAAACTATTTTTAATCACTTTTGGGGCCTGAATTTTAATATACCCTATTTTAAAATATTTCATAAATTTCAACGCTCTTGAAGCTACTGACAAAAAAAATGGGCTTATTGGATTTCACGCCGTATTAAGAATATGAAGTAGGAAATCAGGCCCTCTTTATATTTTAAATAGGGAGAAGGACCCAAACAATATATACGTTAGGGATAAGGATCCATTCAGATTGAAAAGACTTTTTTACCCTTAACCTTTTCTAAAATTACATCAAATTTTTAGACATAAATCATCACGTGTTATAAAGTGGTATATAAATATGGCCTTGTTTGTTCCACTTTTGAATTATAAGTGCTTCTGTTAAATGAACTTTTTTGAGATGTAGTTTTTCTAATTGTAAATTTATTTTCTGGTAGTGTTTGGTGAAATGGACTTTTGGAAAAGTGGACAGGAAGTAATTCCAAAAAGTGATTTAAAGTTGTTTCTCTGAAATGGGCTTTTAGAGAAGTAACTTATTTCAAAAGCCCATATCAGAATATTTACCAAATGCATATTACTTTTCAAAATGGACTTGTGGATTAGAAGTCCATTTCAAACGTGTTTCCAAATACCCTCTATATTTTAGTGGTATTTATAAGATTGAAATGTTATTATTAAATGATCTATAAGTCTTATGGTATATACCAATTAAGACACGAACTGAGACCCAAAATCGATTTCCAGTACCAGAAACCCTAAAACTAGATTTCCCCTCTTCATCGAGAAAACACGACGAAGTTTCTATCGATTTGCACCCTTAATCGACGAATCTTGCGATGGCTCCGAAGAAGAACCCTGTCAATCGCCAAGAAAGTGGCCGGAAGAAGGTTGCTAGGAAGAAGAAAGTTGGTACAAAGAAGCACGGCGTCGATCGCCGAGGAATTGGCCGGAAGAAGGAGAAGATAGTTGCTGGGAAGAAGAAAGTCGATGAATCGAGTGAACGGCGTCCAGCAGGCATAAGAACTCGATGCCAACCCAAGTTCTTCCTGAAGAGTATGACCGAGATTATGAAAGGAGCAAGCTCCGACCATTTACAGGCAATGGAGAGAACGCCGGCGGCATTCCAGCGGCTAAACCCATGTGAAATCCCCAGCGGTAGGTTAAAACCTGTGCTTAGTCGACTAAATGGAGATGCCACGATTTTCAGGTTCGGAGAAGGTAATTTCGTTCCATTTTCTGTAAAAGAGTTTTCGGTGTTAATGGGTCTTAGAGCGGAAGGGCATTTTGTTGACGTGTCACATAGATCTGGGACTGAAGTAGGATTTGTGAAGCGTTGTTTCCCAATCGAGTCTTTAGTCAATTATGTCGGGACGATGTCATTAAGAAAATGATAGAATTAAAAGGTCAGTGTGATACGGTCAGTTTGGAGGATTTTAGTCGGATGTATATCCTCTTAGTGTGTATTAGTATTTTGTTTCCCACACCGAGCTACTTTTTCTCCGAATTTCTTGCGTCTTACGTTGAGCGTCTGGACTGGATTGATAATTTAGTGTGGGGGCTGGCAGTTCATTCGTTTCTTGTAAGATCGATTCTGCAAAGGCCGGCGTACATTGAAGGGTGCACTCTTGGCTTGTTAGTAAGTCTTCGTCTCTGCTTTTCAGTAATGCTATTCTATTTCTTTCTTATTCATCGCTTAATGTACTTCTTTGCCCTTTTTTAGGTATGGGTGTATGAGCATGCACCCCCGTTAGGTAAGTGGCAGTCGGTGGATGGTGTTCCTCGGTTCACTTGGTGGGTGAACCCATCTAGTCGACCCAGTGAAGAGAAATTCTTGGAATCTATCGAGAAGTTGAAGCCTAATGAAGTTGCCCACCCCCTTCTACTTCTCAAGGAAGAGGTTAACATGTACCTCTCTTTGCCCGCAAGCCTAATGTGGGTCGATGGAGTTGATGTTGATGAGAAGACAACGGATGAGGAACTTGATAAGGCAAAGGATGCATCTGAGAAGGCGGCCGATGTGAAGGTGGACGATGCATCTGAAAAGGTTGATGCGACTGATGGGTTGTTGGATGATGAGAAGGTCGATGAGCAGGCGGTCGGTGAGAAGGTGGTTGATGCGAATGAGAAGGAAGATATTGCTAGGACTTATGAGAGTGTGGAGGGTGATGAGGATGATGATGCTAGGGCTGATGAGAGTGCGCGTGAGAGGATGATGATGCTAGGGCTGATGCGACGGGTGATGAGGATGATGATGCTAGGGCTGATGAGGGTGTGAAGGGTGATGAGGATGATGATGTTAAGGCTGATGGGAAGTCTGTTGATAAGGCTGATTAGGCTGATGAGAATGTTGAGCCAGACGACATGATTTCCAAGTTACTGAAGTCTTTTCTGTTTCGACGGTGGATTAGGAGTACAAGCAATATGTAGCTTCAAAGAATAAAGAGGTGGTTTGCACACCACAGATAATGGCGCAGGCGGATGATCCCTCGATAGCGAGGAATGTCAGGACAAGGGCCAACAGAAACCGAAAAAGGGACGAGGCTTCGTTACACCACCCGGAAGCACGACACCGCCTAAAAAGAAGCGAACAAAAAGCTGCCCCCAAAAAGGCACCAACAGTTGAAGTAGACGACACATATCCGATAGGCAGTCGATCAGACGTTCCAGACGAGGGTGGTGTTGATAGTTCCCTGACGATTGACAAAGAGTTTGCCGGGAAAGTTTCTCTATCTCTTGCCGAAAGAGAACTTGTTGACCGATACATCAACCTAGGCAATTTCACGTAAGTTATTTTTAATTATTTTTTCGATTGTTGAAATATGATCCGCAAGTAACTAATGGTTGTTGTAAATGCAGCACGGTCATTTGGGACGAGGGGAATGTAGAGCTAAAGGGTGTTCATGGCCGCAATTTTGTTATTATATACATACTTAGTGACCTAGTTTTGTAACTGGCAAACATAGTGACCCAAAATAAAAAATTGGCATACTTAGTGATATTTTTATAATTTTCCCAAGTTTTAAAAATATTCAGTAATAATAAAAGGTGGTTTTGGGTCGTTACGAGCTAATGGGTCACTGATCAGCCCACGAATAATATCCGATCCGATGCGAAAGTGGATAACGTATGCTTCCTAGTACAAGAAATTGTTTCAATTTCCCTCGCAGCTTTGCGTAAGAGAGAAAAATCTGGTCAGTTTCTCATCGGAAAAGATGGCGACGGTGGGAATCTCCCTAGTTCAGCCGCAGATATCATCCTCGTACTGCATATTCAACAATCCTCAAAAGGTCTTCTGTGGTGAAAAATCTGTGCTGCTTTTCTTCATGAATTGAATGAAAGGCAACTTAGAACCATTATTATTTATGTGCTTAACTGAGTGACATTCGTGTTGATACTTCACTGTGTAGTTCATGGTCTTACAACAATACCTTAATGCAGCTAGAAATGAGGAAGGCTTGTTTTGAGGTGAGAAAAAGGAAAAAGTCAGGTAGTGTCTTTGCAAGAGCAGCTTTGGCGACGGAGGAAGAGAGCTTTTCCTCGTTTCCCTTCTTTCAACCACCTTCACCTCCACAATCCACGCCTGCGTCGGAGGTAAAACACTCGATTGCTGATCATCTAATCATTAGTATTACCCGATTTTCCTGTTTGCCTTTCTGCGTCCTCCACGTTTGTCTTTCAAATTTTTGGAATTTGAGTTGTCATCCAAAGTCATGCTTCTTTGTGGTATTGTTTCGGTTTTTGTTGGGTTGTTAGCATTCTGTTTGTGAGAGCTTTTCCTGCGAATATGTTCGATTAATTCGTCGTGGAACCTATTGACAGTTGGAACCAGCAGATCCTGATTTCTACAAGATAGGATATGTAAGAAGTATGCGGGCCTACGGAATAGAATTCAGAGAAGGTCCTGATGGTTTTGGAGTATATGCTTCCAAAGACATTGAAGCGCTTCGTCGCGCCAGGGTAACATGGCCTTTTAGCAAATAGTTTGACCTTTTTTTCCGTATAGGTTCTTGCATTGTACTCTTTATGGGAAAATGGAGATTCAATCAATCTTTTTTTTGACACTTCAGGTCATTATGGAGATTCCATTGGAGTTGATGTTGACTGTAAGCCAGAAGCTACCTTGGATGTTCTTTCCTGATATTATTCCAGTGGGTCATCCTATATTTGACATCATCAACTCGACCAATCCCGAGGTAAATATGGACTGATATGAGATTTGTTTGTTGTTAGTATGATATCTTCCTTATCACTTCCACCTTACATCTCCAAATTTTCGATATATCTCTTTCATTTTATCAAGGCTTCTGAGTCTTATCGATTTTTCTCTTACTCCTATATTTTTTATCCTATTTTTTTGTTAATGTCAGACAGATTGGGACTTAAGGTTAGCGTGTCTTCTGTTATACGCATTTGATTGCAAGGATAACTTTTGGCAGCTATACGGTGATTTTTTGCCTGGTGCTGATGAATGCCCTAGCTTACTTCTTGCTACAGAGGTCTGATCTGCATAAAGGTTTTATATGTATATGATATGTTTGTGTATATGTGATATTCCTTCAAAATGATCGAACAACATTTCTCTAGAGAGACAATATCCATTAGTAGTGCTTCTGTTATCTTCTTCTTTACCTCCTTTCTTTATCTCCTTCAAACTCGATTTGTCTTATTGCCTGAGATCTTTCCTTAAAATTATAGGAGGACCTTCTGGAGTTACAGGATCAGAAACTTGCTTCAAACATGAGGGAACAGCAACATCGGGCGTTAGAATTTTGGGAGAAAAATTGGGTACCAATACCTATTTTTATCGAGTTATCTTATTCGTATTATCTCCTTTTCATTCTTCAGTAATCTAATTAAATCTCAGCACTCTGCTGCGCCGCTGAAAATAAAACGCCTTGCGCGAGAACCTGAGAGATTCATCTGGGCACTGAGCATGGCCCAATCTCGGTGTATCAGCAAGCAAATAAGAATCGGTGCCCTTGTGCAAGATGCAAATATGCTTGTCCCTTATGCTGGTTAGTGTTTTTGTTTTTTGAAATATATTTGCTTAAACGCCTGTCCGATTCTGTTCATGGGTTCACTGTTTTTCCAGTGCATCTAAAGCATATATGGTTTTTTGTTTGCAGATATGTTAAATCATTCTTTTCAGCCAAATTGCTTCTTCAACTGGCGTTTCAAGGATCGGATGCTTGAGGTGATGATAAATGCTGGGCAAAAGATTAAAAAAGGAGATGAGGTATCCCATCAACCTACTTATTCTTTCATTGCAAATATACACCAACCATGCCATATTTTCTGTGATAAGCACTCTGCTTCTAATATTCAGCTTCTGTTATACACTGATTGCAAACCCCATGTATTTGGTGTTAATCCTACAATCACTCACCATGCATGTGGAAAACGCCGTGTCTTTTTCTTTTCTTTTTTTTTTCTAATCTACAAAAATCATATCATTGTTACCCTCTGATGCTGTATTGTAGATGACTGTCGACTACGTCAGCGGGCAGAGGAATAACTTTTTCATGCAAAGATATGGATTTTCGTCGCCAGTGGTAAGTTTCTGTCGTATTCTTTTACTTCCTACATTCTAAGCTTCTGTTCGTCATTCGTCACCTGCTGGGCTTTGCATGATCAATATCACCATTTGTACTCATGCTTAAACAGAATGTGCATCTTTTTTACAAATTTCTGATGAATAATGACAAAATTGGTTGCCATAGTTTCCCTTTCTCATTTTCCACATAAATCGTTCTTCTTTTCTCATTTTCTATGACAATGCAGAATCCTTGGGATGTTATTCAGTTCTCTGGCAATGCACAGATTCACTTGGATTCCTTCTTGTCCGTCTTCAACATATCTGGCCTTCCAGAGGAATATTATCACAATAGTAATAATAATACATAATTTTCTTCATAATCGTCTCAGTTGCAACACATGCTACTAAGTTCAGTATACTCATTCCCTGAAATGGTACTTTATCACTCGACAGGTAAACTATCTAATAATGAAGGTAGCTTCGTTGATGGAGCGGTTATAGCTGCTGCAAGAACAATACCCACTTGGTCTGAGGGGGATATCCCTCTTATACCTAGTCTTGAACGGAAAGCTGTGAAGGAGTTACAAGAAGAATGCCAGCAAATTCTCGCAGAGTTTCCCACTACTGCGGAGCAAGATCAGCAAATCCTCGGTAGGTTTTTATATTTTTTATTTTAATTTTACCTCTTCTCGTTTTCGTCTGCTACAACTAGTTAGATTTTTCGCTGAATGTTCTGTTAGTCATGGTTTCAAGCATTCACCTTGAAGACTGCTTTGCAAAGTTCTAACTTAGGATCTTATTGTGTGCCTTCTTTATCTTGGTTTATTATGCAGAATCTATGCCTGAGGCTAGGAGGACACTAGAAGCTGCAATAAAGTATGTAGACAACAATCTACATTAAACTACCCCGTCTTGTTTTTTTTTTTTAACATCACCTTCGTTATAACAAACAATCTACTTTGTGCAGGTACAGATTACACCGGAAATTGTTCATAGCTAAGGTTGTCCAAACATTAGAGATTTACCAGGAACGGATATTGTTCTAAATGTAATCGACGGTGTGCTTACTCATGAGATAATCATCTGTGGCAAAGAGAACCTTTCTTGTAGGGAGCCACGGTATGATACGATGCATGTAATCTAAGTTAGGTATGTCCTCCACATAAACTAAGTATCATCGATTAGTCGTCTTCTCAATTGTATCAGTGGTTCATAGAGCATCATCAATCAGGACACCAGCTATGCTTATTATTTTGTTTTCTCAAACGACTTGTGACAAGGTTGGATACAAAAAGAGACTAGTTGAAGCAGACGTATCAAAACTGTATTTCCCTTGACAAATTAAGTATTATTTGTTCATACGATTTCTACTTCACAAAGGTCTAAGTTCCCAGAACCTGCAGAAGTGCTGCGCTATGCAGCCCTCGAAAGCATCTGTTGGAGTTGAATAACTTGCTGCTGCTGCTCTATTGGCAGGGAACTCAGCTGTTCGGGAGTTAGGTTCAGCAGTTGTTGGAGTAATGTGGAATCCAGCCCAGATGGAAGTTGAAGCTATCATATCAGGTGAAAACATGGATAGTCAAGCAAAGTATTGAAAAGAACACAGATAAAGTCGAAAAATTTCTCAGGCAGTTAAAAAATCTCAATGTTAACAAGACGATCTCATCAACAAAAGGTTAGAGTGCTCCTCTTTTACTATTATATGAGCAAAATATTGAGTATCGATCAGAAGTCTAAAGGGTGACAGAGCAGCGATGGAATTTTGCGTACCTGTGCAACTTGTGCTCTGCCACCTGGAGTTTCTTCTGGTCTTATCAAGACGTTAGAAGCTGGGAATGGTATGGAATTCAAAGCTCCTTTTGATGCACCAGCCAAATGTGTTGGCACACTAGCTTTGGCCAATTGGGGTTGACGACCTATACTTTGCGGAGAAAGATGAGGTTGTTCACGCTGCCTAAAAGAAGAGGATGTTGATGCCTCACCGTAGGAACTAAGCCCTACTGATTGGGGCCGAGTATGAGGTATAGTAAATGATGGTGGTTTAGATTGTTGAAGCACTTGGTCTTGGAGGAGCTGTGGCCGTTGGATTTGAGATTGAGCAGGCATTTGATGGACTGGTGCAGCGTATTTGTTAGTGAGACTACTAGCAGGTACTTGGCTTTCGTGTGCGTAAGGTTGATAGTTTACTTTCATACTGTCTGATGAAAGTTGGGGCAATCTAGAAATGGATTGAGCAGTTTGTGAAGGCTGGTCTGACTGAGCACGACTTTGGTGAATATTTGCTGCCTGCAACTGCATATATCATATGAGAAATCCAGATCAAGAACTGTAACAAAGAAAGATAGATCTGAAGAAAAAGAATGGGATGGAAAGCAATGAACCATTTGCGGTGTCACCATTCCAAGCATAATCAGGGCCTGCATTCATATCAATCATACAATTTCAGTTTGTATAACCCCAAGTCTGAAGTGTATAAAGAAACTGCACGTTAAATTCACTAGGAGTGAATAGTAATCACCAGGCCACAAGTTATAATCCTACTACCGTTTTAAAGACTTCAAAAATAAGCTAAAATTTGGGAGGCCACAAAATGTAAAATTTGAATTTCCTAACTCTCAAATACTATTGACAAGTTTGGCATAATCAATTCACATTTAAGAACGCAAATTTGGGTCGAAATGTAGTCTTATCACAACAGCGATATAATGTGCTTATAAGAACCTGAAGTAAAGCTTTTGGCAAGTTCGGAATGGCAAGTAAGAGTTGCCTGACTTGTTCTCTATTTTGTGAAGCCATGGTCTGCAACAATAATCATCAGATTAACATCTGCTAAAAATAAACAAGACCTCTAGCGAGAGCAAGAATATACACATCAATCATATTCGTACGGTATCAGTACAAGGTCAGCTACCAAATGAATTGTGGGATTCACCATTTACCTATGTTCACAAAAACTCTCACCCCCTCAGCTTATGTTGTAAATGAGAATGACAGGTCTCAATAGATAGACAGATCAGCCTCGTTAAGAAATCATTAAGTAGTTCAAGTTGAGTCATGGTTCAGCGCCTAACCTTCAATTCAGAAATGACCTCTATCAGTTGGCTCCTCGACATCTTTGCCAAATGATTAGTCAGGGGATCGTTTAAGATCTGGCCTTGCAATACAGTAGGATTTGAGCTGCTGCCAATCTGAGAAGCTCCAAGAGCCCCTGCCATAACAGTTGAAGCAGCCATGGCCGCAGAATCGCCCATTGGTTGGTGAAGAGCAGGCATTGCTATACCTAAAGACTGCTTTAGAGGATCTGAAAAGGAATCATTTAACGCAAATGGTCATTAATGTATTGAGTTGGAGTGGACTAGGCAAAAAAATGAGCTCTCTATTGGCATTTCTTGTTTTCCATATGTCCACAGAGACACTCGCATTTACCAGGATTTGAGTTTATTCCGGGACCACCGCGCCCCTGTAAAAACAGCTCAATAAAAAGTTGGCGGCGAGCAAGCATTTAAGTGTTGGAATTCACCAACGAGACACAGTTGAACTCAGTGAAGAAAGAAAGAATGAAAAAGAAAAAGGAATAGATGATCTAAACAAAGAAGAAAAACTATATGCTCATTTCACATGCCACTGATTTCGTATATAACTCACAGGTTCACGGTTTTTATCGACGTTCTTGCCAGTTTCGGCAAAGTCGACTCTTAGCTGCCGACCGTTTATATCGTAACCCTGAAGGTTACGCCGAGCACTAAGAGCTGTTTCCTCGTCCTTGTATTCGCAAAAGCCGTAACCCTTGGGTTTCCCAGTCTCTCTATCAACAACTAATCTGAGTATCAAATACAGAGATAATCAACATGAGGATCGGTTAAAATGCACACGAAACAGAAGAAAATGAAAAACTTCTTGTCATGTCCAAACAAATTCGGATCCTTAGAATGGAGAAGTTACAATTTTTTGAAGAACCTGTGGCGTGATGTATCAATCATGCATACCCATTAAAGAAAGGCAATTCAACTACTGCAATATACATATAAAAAAAATCTCTCTCATTCACGACAGCACCACGCTCGTCTAATGGTGGGAGAATCTAACAAACATTTAATCTTAAGACGAACATCAACTTTCAGCAGTGTATGCCAGAACCAGGCCATGTCACTATGTATCGACATTGATAGCTTAAGATATTTTATGTATGAGAAGATATAGGAAGCAAAGAAACACACCTAAAAGAAACAACAGGGCCAACCTCTTCCAATATTTGGAGAAGCTGCTCTTCAGTAGCATCATACGGTATATTTCCAACTAGACATGTAACAATAAAACGTATAAAAACATCATCAATCGTATAGACACACGAGTTTTCTTGATGGAAAAACTGTTCAATTATTAGAGGGAAAAAAAAATAATAATAAGCAAGAGGGCGCCAATGTGCAAGTTAAAGGAAGACGAGGTTGCATTCTAAACAAAAAAAATTCGCGTAAAATCCAACACATTCATCACTAGAGAATAATTAAACATACTAAACATAAAGTTAACCGAAGAAAGGGAGGTTCTTGCTAAACACTAACCGAAAAACGCAGCGTTGCTGAGATTGAGAGGTGGCCGCCATTTACCGGCTAATTCCACCACAAGTCCACCGCCTACTGCGCCTTTTTCTTTTCTTACATCAACCGCCGGCCAAATAGATTATCTAGGTTCTCAATTAAGCAATCTCCAAGAAATAAAAATCAATGAAACAACGATTAGCTAACGAGCCCTCCACAGCTCAAGTCGATCTTCTCCTTGCACAATTTCTAGTTAATTTAGCTGTAAAACAATTTCATCGGTCTCAGCAATCCATAAGCCGATCGATCTTCGTCTTGCAATACTTCTCAAGTCGATCTTCGCCTTGCACGATTTCGATTATCACGGTGAGTAAGTGCTAACGAATGGATCGATCCTCGTCGTTGGGCTTAACCTTTCCCCTCGAGAGAATGGCAAAATTTTTTAATTAGAATTGCAAATGTAATTAACTTTTTAACAATGTTACAAAATTAAACAACTTTTTTAGTTTTAATTATTATTGTTTTTATTTTCATCACAAAACTATTCTTTACTTTCATTATTTCACAATTATTCTTTACTTTCATTATTTCACAATTATTTTAATGATAATTATATTTTTAGCCCCAATTTATTTTACCTAGTTTGAATTAATTTTTTTTAATAAATACCTATTCTGTAGTATTGCTTGCAAAGGTCTCACATGAACCTTTTTACAAAAGAGTGAAGAGTCTCATCTTTTATTATGATTATTTTAGTACTTAAAAAATAAAAAAGGAGATCAAAAGAATAAGAAAACGGGCGAACCCTACACTTGAAGTGTTGCAATTGACGGATAATCGCATAATAATCTACTACAGCCCTGCGAACAATATCATTTTTTACCAAGTTAGTTTCTTCGTATTGTTCATGTAAGTGATACATTTTTATTTTATTTCAAGAAACGACCTTTCTTTTGTCCATGGCATTCACCTTTTTCCTAAAAGTTCGGTTTTTAATTTGCACATTATGTCGAATTTAGTTAGTGTGATGCTATATTGGGGTGGTAGTTTAAATAAACTGGGGCTAAAAGTATAATTATCGTAAAAATAATGCTTGTATGAAACAATGAGAGTAAGAAATTGTAAGTTTGAATAGTTTTGTGGTGAAAATAAACAGAATAAAAATAAAAATTAAAAATTATTTAGTTTTACAACATTATTAAAAAGTTAATTACATTTACAATTCTATTTTAAAAACTTAACTAGTTTTGCTATTCTCTCCTTTCCCCTCTTTCGGTAATTGGGAGCTAATTATACATGTAACTTAAGGGATGTCAAGGGGGGCGGGGCTAGCCCGCGGGCCGGGTTGCAATTATATATATATATAATCATTAATTATGTCTAACTAATATCATATAAAATAAACATTAAATATATAAAATAAATACGTCATGAACTGTCCACATGTTCAGCCTGGCCCTCAAGCTCTTCTTTGGTTTGATTTGTCTACCTTTCACATACGGGGTTCAAAACCTCCCTGCCTGCTGCTGTTGGTAGTGCACTCTCCTCGGTCGGATGGTATTTCAACGGAGAATGCGGGTGGATGGACACGATATATAAGATCAAAATCCTTCAACAGGATAAGAAACTTGAGAGGATCGACGACCCTGAGAGAGGGATCGAGAATCAGAGGAGGCGACTCCATTTCCATTAAAGAGAGCATTAAGGATACATCGAGTCTCTTGGATTTCACGTCATAGCATCTATACCCGGACTGAGCATATCCAAGAAAGACACAAGTGGTTGCCTTGGGGACATTAAATTAATTAGATAATGTAATTAATGATTCATTTGGTCTGCATACATGGTCTAAATGGAAAATAACTTGACAGACCACATGCGACATTTTATAGCCACCATAAACCAATTATATATGAGTATAAATATTTTCGAATAACTAATTCTACTATGTTCACAAGCTCAATGAGTCAGCTCAAGCTCGCTACAATTAAGCTTGACACGTGATTTTCATACCCTACTCAGATCACGTTTACTCTTGAGTGGTTGGAAGCTCACGAGCAGGGAATTTTTTTAATATTTGTGACCCCATTTTTATGGCATATGAAGGTCCAACGTTGCTATTAATAAATACAATTTTAATATTTAATACAGTTTTAATTGGGCCTATTTTCATAAATTACGGCATATCTATTAAAGGCCCTAAAATCCATGTAGGGGACGTTGAACCACAAAATGGGGTCCCAAATTTTGTGGCTTGTGCCACAGGCCAGGATGCATAGCCCAAAATTTTGTGGACTTATTATTTTTTTTTTTTTGACATGAAGCTCGAGCTCCATTAACATTAATAATTGAGGAACTGGCGATAATAATCGATTTTTTTACATAGTACACATTTCCAAGGCATGATACAAGGGTTCAGCCCTTGCTCTATTTTAAGTAAGAGTCTCAGATGGGAAGTGAGACATTCTCATATGATTTCGGGGATCAGTCTCACCCTAAATAACTCTGTTTTAGATGGGAAGTGAGACATTCTCATATGATTTCGGGGATCAGTCTCACCCTCGAAGTAGTGTCGAGCAAGCTCGTAGCTAAGAATGGTGATACAGTCGAAACAAAATTTGGGGAAAGTGAAAGTAAAATTAAACGACTATGATTGTAGATTCCAAGCATGCTTTTCTTCAGGTATCAACGAATCAATTCAACTGCCAAGCTTTAATCAGAAGGCGCATGCGTGTGTTAATTTGTAGTCCACGTTGAAACTAGCGTTTGCCTACACTCTTCAAAAAAGGTGCGTAACGCTTTTACAGGATTACAACATCTACATTTAATACCTTGCAAGGGAAAGTACCTTTGTACATACACCTTGCAAGAAACGAAATGACTTCCAAGTCATTACGGTCTGATTCGTTTTTTCAAATCTTTCTATTTCTTCAAGACATAATTAATCATCGCTAGCTATGAAAAAATTAAGGCACAAGTGAATGACCATAACAAGAAGGTTGTTGTTCGTTGAAGAAATTAATTGTACTTTCCTCTCTCAGCGCACACACGCGAACCATAAATCAACAACAGTATATTTTATGTATCGACATTAAAAGAGAGCTTTTTGTTGGCTAAATTAAAATATTTCAGGTGCTATACGTATGACCATAGGTAGGATATTCTACATGTATATATTAAAGTTACCACTTTTTTGGAGATTGCGTTAGACTAAAGTTTACCAACTTCTTTAAGGTGATTATTTCTCCATAGTCGGCCATGATCAAAAGCAGCGACAAGCCGCTCCGCCAATCTTTAACTCTCCGGCGAGGTAGATCAATGACGGCCCTCACAAGAACGGCGGCAATATTATTTTTCACGGTGGTGGGAATGATAATCTTGGTCCTAATCCACGGAGACATCCCTTCTTCTCCGGCGAGACGTGGCCGGAATTCTCCATTCTCCGGCAAGCGTTTTCACGAGAACCACCTGGCTAGAATGCAGTCCATTAAAGCTTCGTCGTTCGCCCGAAGAAATTCGATAGTAAAGGCTTCGATCGCCAGCCAAGAACCGCCTCCTACTGCTTCATCTTCTTCCAAGCTCGTAAGTGCTCTCTATATATGATGAATAGCGTCCAGTAAAATCATCAAGAAAATTCTTGGTTTTTTTTTTTCCGTTTTGTACGTACTTCTAATAAGCAGACGGGTAATGATCCCCTGGTGTACCACGTGACGTCTTACGGTGCGGACCCGACGGGAAAAGTCGACAGCACGGACGCCATCTTGAGAGCCGTAGCCGACGCCCTCGATGGCCCGAGCCATGGTTTCCTCTTCGAGGGCATCGTCAATCTCGGAGGCGCGAGGATCGATCTCGACGGCGGAAGATATTTAATCAGCCGCCCGATTCAATTTCCCGTCCCGGGCCGAGGAAACCTCGTCGTAAGCAACAATACCTTATAACAATTAGGATTTTTTCCCGCCTATGGAATAATTTAAACTAACGTGAGCCAATCAGCCAGCACTTGAATACCAATTGATTTTAGGACGAAGCCCTCAATTTCAAAACCACTGTACAGGTCCACGGAGGGTCGCTGAAAGCCTCCGACGACTTTCCGGCTGACGGCTACTTAATAGACCTATCTCCGGCGAACGCCGCAGCCGACTCGCCGGAGTACAACTACGAGTTTGTGACGTTCCGAGACCTCGCGCTCGACTCGAGCTACCGAGGCGGAGGGATTCGGATCGTCGACTCGCTCAGGACGGGCGTCGACAACTGCTACGTCGTCGGGTTCAACATCACGGGAATATCCGTCCAGGGCGGGCACGAGGCGTACGTCCGGCACACGTACCTCGGCCAGCACGTCACCGCCGGCGGCGACCCAGACGAGCGGCGGTTCTCCGGCACCGCCGTCGAGCTCACGGGGAACGACAACTCCGTCTCGGAGGTGGTGATATTCTCGGCAGCCGTCGGGATTTCGGTCTCCGGCGAGGCCAACGCCATCTCCGGCGTCCACTGCTACAACAAGGCCACGGGATTCGGGGGGACGGGAATCTACCTGCGGGCCCACCCCTCGGGACTCACCCAGACACGAATAACCAACTGTTACCTGGACTACACGGGGATCGTGGCCGAGGACCCCGTGCAGCTGACCGTCTCGGGCAGCTTCTTCCTCGGGGACGCCTTCGTTCTCCTCAGGTCTGTGAAATTTTGTTATTGGGCCAACAAATCAGCCCACTGGGGAAGAGTTAGACATGCATAAGCTTGATGGGTTCCATCAATTTATAAGCTAGTCAATCTCTTCTAAATTAATCTATGTGAGACGACTTATTATAATTTTTGTCTACTTTTAACAAGGTCGGTCAGGGGCGTGGCGAGAGGGGTCAGCGTGGTCGGCAACATGTTCTCCGGGTCGGGTCGGGGCGTGGGGATTGTGCAGGTGGACGGCCCGCGGTTCGAACGGGTCGAGCAGGTGGTGGTTGATGGGAACGTCGTGAGGGGGATGGAGCTGAGGGCCACGGTGGGTCGGGGCGGGGCGAGCGGGCGGGGGAACTCGTGGACCGTGGACTTTGAGTCGGTGCTCGTTTTTCCGAACCTGATTAAGATGGTTCAGTATGGGTTCGTCTTGGGTGGGGACGACGGTGGGGTCGTGCCGGCTCATGCGGTGGGGAATGTTTCGGAGAATAGAGTTGTGGTTCGGTCAAGCGTTGAGGTGAATGCGACTGTCTACGTGACTGCCGATCAGAGTTTATAGATATATAATTCTTTTGGTTTGGATTATTATTACAAAGATATCTATATGATCTACATATATATATATATATATATAGGCTCGGTTGCATGTTATGACCGGAGAACTAACTGTATAACAACGGCGGTTCAATTCTTTTGTTTTCTTTATCTGTTGAACGATATCGAATGTGTGAGTCTTCATTCAATCTACATGCCGATAGTGAAGATGAGTGCCATGCAAAATATCTTTGATGAAAGGAATTTCTTTACTTCATGACTAATCTCTGCATTCCAGTTAAATTAAGTCTGGTATATGAGAATGCATCGACGGCTTTCGGCGGAACTAATCACTTGTGGGAAAACCTAAAAGGCAAAATTATAAAAATGGGTTACTAAGTATACTATTTTTTTTATTTTGGTCACTATATTTGCCAATTACAAAATTAGGTCACTAAGTATGTATATAGTAACAAAATTGGGCCAGTAATTACAAAACTATGTCATTAAGTATGTATATAATAACAAAAATAGGTCACTAAGTATGTATATAGTTACAAATTTGGGTCACTAAGTATGTATATAATTGGAAAAAAGAGGTCAACCCAATTATGTTACTATATATATACTTAGTGATCTAGTTTTGTAACTGGCAAACATAGTGACCCAAAATCGAAAATTGGCATACTTAGTGACCCATTTTTATAATTTTCCCAAACTTAAAATATCTGGAAACTTTTTGCTCGTTTTTTGCCCATTTAAATGGATAGGCCCATCTAAAGCCCAAGGAGGGTTATCCAAATACACACAACAGCAAAACCTGAGAATCTTCATCTTCTTCCCATTACCACAGGTCCACTGTCAGTAGGAAGTAGCGAACGACGGAAAATGGCGTTTTCAATTTCACACGCCACCAACTTCTTGTTGAAGCCGTCATATTCTCAATTACTGCGGGGAAGCTGCTCAGCCTTTCGCATTCAGCTTCCGCTTTTCTCTACTTCCGCCTCCCCTCGAAACAAGTGGAAGCAAGCGGTGTCGGCTTCACTTGTTGAACTAGGAGGAATCAAAGTTTCTAAAGAAGGTATAGAAAAGGATAATTCAGTGTGTTCGCGGCGCTCCTTAGTTTCCGTGCCCTTGTTTGTAATGGGATTTTTTTCAGTTTGTTTGCGGCGGTGACCATCTTCTTATCTAGCGCTCCTTTTTGCAATGGAAACTTATCGTAATTGCAATAATTTGCAGAAATTAAGTATCTGCCTGCACGTTTCAGTTATTCTTTTACAACATTGGATTTGTTTAATTTGCAGAAATAGTCAAGGATGACCCGACAAACAATGTTCCTGATACGATATTCTCGAAGCTTGGAATGCAGCTTCATCGGAGAGACCAGCATCCTCTTGGCATACTGAAAAATGCAATCTATGATTATTTTGACACGTCCTATCCCGATCAATTTGTCAAGTTCGACGATTTATGCCCTATAGTTTCTGTTAAAGCGGTAGGCTTTGGAATCTTTTCTTCTTTGGGTTCGCTTCGTAGTTCCTATAGAGAATGTGAGTGCTATTCATTGCATGTCTTTAATGGATCCATGTTTAGTCTAACATGAAGGCCTAACTGGTTAAGAGTAAGAAGTAGGCATAATTTTGTATGTTCATTGGCTTGCCACTTTGTAGGCAAGAGTAAACATGTTCATTAGACCACTAATTAGGCTCGTAAAAAACAAGGATGGTGGAACATTTTGTTGACTCTCGCACTGAGTGACAATTGTGTTTAGTGTACAATTATAAGACTAGTTTAATGCGCCTAATTTATACAGGGTTGACCTTTGTTTGGATGCTATGATGATTGGTACTTACCTGACTTTTCTTCATGTCAAGAAGAGTTGTAGGAAAATCATGTTTATGTGGTGCCATGTTTTTGCATTAGTACCATTGGGTGGAAGAAAACCTAACGAGAAGTTTCTCTTTGCAGAACTTTGATGATGTATTAGTCCCTGCTGATCATGTAAGCAGGAGTTACAACGACACATATTATGTGGATTCCCAAACCGTCCTGAGGTGCCATACGAGTGCACATCAAGCGGAGCTACTCAGAGGAGGGTATACTCATTTCCTCGTCGCTGGAGATGTTTACCGTAGGGATTCTATTGACTCAACACATTACCCTGTGTTCCATCAGGTCTGTTGAGATGTTAGAGTTAATCAAATAGCCTCCACTGCATTTCTTTATTAAAATTCTTTGAAATGTATTTTGCATGGCTCTAAGATGGAAGGAGTACATGTTTTTACACCTGCTGACTGGGAGGGGTCTGGTGTGGACGGTACATCATATGCGGCTGAGGATCTAAAAAAATGTCTTGAGGGCTTGGCTCAACATTTATTTGGTATGGGGTTGAGGAACTTCTTTTTATATGTTGCTGATGAGATTAAAATCAAAGTTATCCATCAACATTGTGACAAGCTTGTCTATAATATTTGATTTGTTAGCAATGATGGAATCACTTTGGTGTTCCATTTGCATGTGTTAATCTTCACAGGTCGTGTAGAAATGCGCTGGATTGACACTTATTTCCCATTCACCAACCCATCATTTGAATTAGAAATATATTTTCAGGTAATTCTTTTTTTTTTTATGATGATTTTGAGTTTCCCATTGTGTTTCTCTGTTCCCTTATAAAACAGCAAAAGAATGATATATATTTCTCATCTCATCTTGCCAAATTGTAGTTCACAAAGTAGGATAGTGTTATGTACTATGGTGTCTTCCACTCAATAAGCTATGGATGGGCTTTTCAGGAAAAATGGCTTGAAGTGTTGGGCTGTGGAGTAATGGAGCAGGAAATACTGAAGAGAAGTGGGAAGACGGATAACGTGGCCTGGGCTTTCGGGCTTGGGCTCGAGCGCTTGGCTATGGTTCTTTTTGATATTCCAGACATACGTCTTTTCTGGTCTAGTGATGAGCGTTTTACTTCACAGGTAAGAGTTTTCTCCAGTCATCATCTCCTATGGGGTATATTCTTTTTACAAAACCTTAGCAATTGTTCGCTTTTCCCGTTTGATTTGAAGTTCTCCAAAGGCAAGCTGGGGCAAAAGTTCAAACCCTTTTCTAAGGTGATGCATCATCTATTTACATTTGTGGTAATCTCAATCACACACTAAACTTGCATTAGTGAACATGAACATTTGCATGCAGTTCCCTCCGTGTTACAAGGACATGAGTTTCTGGATAAGCGACTCATTCACTGAAAACAACCTATGTGAAGTCGTTAGGGGCATTGCTGGTGATCTTGTGGAGGAGGTATGTAATAAAATCTCATCGTACGCATTAACTAAGCGATTATTAAGTTAACTCGTATTAGGAATCTCTCTGAATCCTAGCTTTTTATTTGAATTTTTCGGCCTAATAAATATCTGACTTTTTTTGCCAGGTGAAATTGATAGACGACTTCACCAACAAGAAGGGAATGACCAGTCACTGCTATCGAATAGCCTACAGATCGATGGAGCGATCACTCACCGATGAAGAGATTAATGATTTACAGGTTGGTAATGGCTTATCAACTTAGTTTTACCTCCGATGAAACAAATGATTTGAGGTTATTTACTCTCCGTAAAATCATTACGCATCACACTATTTGGCGCTAAACTTTCTTGAATATGATGATGATACATACAGTGGAAAGTTAGGGAACAAGTTGAAAGCAAGCTGAAGGTCGTGCTGCGATAAGTAAGGGATTCGTATGAAGCGACTTTGATCCAAGAAAACCGTTTCTTCGCCTGTTTGTGGTAAGCATACTGAGCTGAGCTGTTTTTTGTACAGAATCCATTATTTGTCAGTCAATCATCTTCATTACACGCCTACGATGGTTTACACAAGATGCTTAAATATTCTTCTCTATATTATCTTCTATAACGTTATATGAACGTTGAATTAAACTGTGAAAAGTAATCACAATAATAAATACTTGTGTTTGTTATTTACGCCTGCTAGATATTAAAAGGATGTGGAATTTTTCGACTGCTAGATATTAATGGGATGGAATTGAGTTATATGATTATTATTATCTTGGCGAATGCTCGTAGAACTTAGAGCAACTCCAACCGAGCGGATAATCCAAAAATTCTAGATAAAATACTCCAATCGTACTTCAAAACAAAACGCAAAATGAGATTTTACTTTTCTCTCTCATCAACTGCACGCAAATATGCGATTGCGTCAGAACATATGCGTTTGTTCTTCTCAATTTACATTCAAGTCCCTATACTTCTTTTAATAATTAAAAACACTGATATAATAAATAAAACAAATAAATGTATTATAAAAGAACGTGATGAACCGGGAAAAGTAACATGATAATGAGACCTAACCTTTTCAATTTGCTCATTGCTGCAGCTAGAATCTCCTTTGTTATTATTTCCATCGCTATTTTATATTTGATTGGTTTGGCTTTTCAATAAAGTCTTTTTTTTTTGTTTGATTAATAACATGAAGAAAAAAAATTAGAGATTAAATGAATGTAAGAAGTAAATGAATATGTGCGAGAATATTAGAAATTAAATAAAAAACTTGTAATATATAATCATCCTACTGAAAAAAATGTTGAAGTTGATGTTGACTTAAATATTCTTTTGAGTCTGAAAAAAGGCATCTAATTTGAAAATTTTAAAAATATATGGGTAATTTTAAAAATAGGGTAGAAGAGAATATTACAAAAATGATCGTTTGAGTTTGAGAATTGGTTTGTCGGTTGGAGAAGAATTACTGCATTTTGAATTTGAGAATGAGTTTGAGTTTGGGAATGGATTTTTCGGTTGGAGATGGTCTTAGAATGTAAATACAGTCCGACTTTTCTTTCCCGCAAATTTGTTTTAGTTAAATCTAAATAATATAGAAGTTCCAAACACAAATAGAATCAAGTATGAATGTATAGTTTGTGTGTATATGTGTGATATTTGAATGTTTGATGAATACTTTAGCATCCAAAATAATCGAATGCGAGGGCATATAATCCTTTATTCAAACTAGTAATATTTGCACATTCAATGCATGCGCAATAATATATAAATAGAAGAGTGTGTTATAATTGTTTTTATGTAGAAAATGTGTTTCTATATTTAATCAATTCATTAAAAATTAAAATTAGTTTTAAATTTAATGTGTATTAAAAATATATTTTTTATTATTATACTAATAACTATTAGGATATTTTGATTCCCGATAATTTAATTGCCCGAGAAATGATGATAAAAAAATAAAAGAGACGAAAAATAAAGTTGGACAGTGAACATGAGATTTACGTTGTTCGGTCAGAATGACTTACGTCCACGGGCTGGAGGGTAGAGCTTCTTTGTTTTGTGGAGTGATTACAGACACGTATATCGGACGCGGTATATAAAAACAGCTACAACAACTGTAAGAATAAAATGAACGGATTGACAGAAGATATATTGCGTTGTGGTGTATTCTTCTTTCATCGAATGAGCCTATTTATAGGCAGGTCTCATCCTTGATAAATAATGTGAACAGAACAAAAAAGTGTGCCCACTTTGAATGTGAATACGGCAACCGACTTCTTTTTATTGACTTCTCTGACTTATTCCACCCACATGCTTTTATTCTTTTCTAATGCAAGGTCACATCATGCCAACAATAATAGATAGTGGATGGTTATACTAATAATTGATAGTGGGTGGTTATCTTAAGTGTTTTTTAATAATTATTAATTGTAAAAAATATTGGCTAATTGATGCACCAAATCACAGCAGTTTTTAAAACGCACTAACATTTACTATAAAAATATAGATAAACAAGAAAGTCAATCTATATGCAACCACATCAGCAAGTCCTACCAAATAATATCTTGTTGCTTGGGCCTGTAAGATGGGCCAAGTAGGATTTCATCGGCCCATTATGACTTTTGATCCCCCATTAATTATTGGTAAAATGTCGGCCATGTAATGTATTTTAAGCAGCAATAATTAAGATTTGGGGAAGTACAATAATGAATGATGGTGCAATGACAAGAAAGAATGGGTCTGAATGGGTAAATTCCTTATCAGGTCCTGTCAGAAACTAAACTTCCTGTTCAGTACCCCTACGAAAAAATCTTCCTGTTAAGTACCCATCTGCAAAAAGTTGTGTGTTTAATACCCCTAAACAGTGAACTGACGGAAATACCCTTTCCTGATATTAAATTGGGCATCATACCAACTGTTCTGATTATTATACCAACTGTTATTCTCATTATACCAACAAAATAATGTTAAATTGGAAATTATACCAACTGTTATCGTTATTATACCAGCAGAATTGAACCTAATAAACAGATGGTATAATTTACTCAGTTTCTGGTATAATAGCAAAATTAGTTGGTATAATCTCCAATTTTGCTGTATAAAATTAAAATAACTTTATTTATTGGTATAATAACTGAGATAAATGGTATAATAACGATGATGTGTGGTATAATTTCCACAATTTCTGGTATAATTGCAAAAATTAGTTGGTATATAATTCAATTTCGTTGTATAAAATTAAAATAACAATATTTATTGGTATAATAACGAAAATAAATGGTATAATCTCCTTAATTTTTGGTATAATAGCAAATCAGTTGGTACAATGCCTAATTTTTTTTGTATAACTTATAATACCTTTATTTATTGGTATAATAACTGAGATAAATGGTATAATAACGATAATGTGTGGTATAATTTCCACAATTTCTGGTATAATTGCAAAAATTAGTTGGTATATAATTCAATTTCGCTGAATAAAATTAAAATAACAATATTTATTGGTATAATAACGAAAATAGATGGTATAATCTCCTCAATTTCTGGTATAACAGCAAAATCAGTTGGTATAATGCCTAATTTCTTTTGTATAAATTATAATACCTTTATTTATTGGTATAATTACGAACACAAATGGTACAATTTCCATAATTTCTAGTATAATAGCATAATCAATTGGTATAATGTCCAATTTCATTTTATAAAATTCGAATTATAATAACGTAGTATAATGTTCGAACATTTGGTATAATTTCTACAAATTTCTGGTATAATTTCAATTTTATTGGTATAATAACAAGTTTTGTTGGTATAATTCATGTGTAATAATTTATTCAACTTCAATGGAATATGTGAGACAGGGGTATTTTCGTCTTTTTAACGCTGAAAAGACCTTTTTAGGTACTGCAGAGGAATAAACTTTGAGATAGGTACTTATAAGGAAGAAATAATTCGAGTGGTATTTAAGAGGAAGTTTAAACTTTGAGAGGTAGTGATAAGGAATTAACCCCTGAATTAATTATAAATCTTAAACCACTGTCGGGCGATTGCAAACACACACTGGCTCACATCTAAAGAAGCACAGCAAGGCAATCATGTGAATACTGACTAAGCTCCACCATTTTAATTCAAGAAATTGATAGTCGAATAAAAACTATTAATACGATACAACTTTACGTTACGTTGGGTCACTCACGAGTCCCACTGCCAGATATTAAAACGCATGATTTACTATAGTTGATAAATAAATATTAGTTGGATCTAGGAAGTAAATAGTGAAGCTCAATTCGAGCTCTTAATGCTTTGCACTCATAATAATAACCGTTGACTTCGATTTCGAGCTTCGTCGTAACTCTCCTATGAATCAGTCCATACATAAGCTTTTTATTATTTACAAATCTCAATTTTAGAACTTAAGATTAATTGATAAATGAACTCAGAGACCATAATTAGCAGTATATGTGGGCTGTGGCTTTCTACTGATTGAAAAAAACTCCATCCCTTGCTTGGTCAACACTCCTATATTGTCAGAAGTGATGAGTTTATCATTATTTAAAATAGTTAACTATATTATGACAAGAAATAATATTAAAAACCGACATTGATTAAGCCAAACTCTACTTACTAGCATGGATGATTGAACTGAAGGTTAACTCGACGTCTCATGGAGAAGAGAAACACAGGAAAAATAATCAAAATAATCTCCAAATGGGATTATTGCTCACAGATCACTTAATTATCCTCTCTCTCTCTCTCTCTCTCTCTCTCTCTCTCTCTCTCTCTCTCTCTCTCTCTCTCTCTCTCCTAATCAACCCGCAAATACCAAACCGAAAAAGTCTGAAATAGGCATTATTTATTTATTTATTGCAGTCACAGACTTTGTTGTTGCTTCTCAGGGCGATTACGTTTTGTCAGACACGCACAGATCTCAACTAGTAGTGGAAAACCAGCAGAAACATCAACAACATCATGGGAGAAACGGCCGGCGACGACAACGGCGTTTCATCGCAGGCGCCTCTGCCGTTGCTGGAGAGGCTCAAGGATTACGGCCAAGAAGACGCTTTTGCCCTCTGGGATGAGCTGTCCTCCGACGAACGCCAGCTGCTCGTCAAGGACATTGAGGTCAGTTCACCTTTTTACGGTTTCAACCTTAGGAGTTGGAATAGAACAGGGTTGTGATATCACTGTTGCATATATCTGCCGACACTTGATTTCTAATCGTGAATTGGTTGTGAAACTTAATAATCACAGGGCATTGATCTTCCGCGAGTCGATCGTATTATTCGATGCTCCTTCCGCAACCAAGGTTTTGATCTTTCTGCTGCGGTTTTGTTTGCGCTTTAAGTGTTCGAATAATTGATCGAATCTGGGTGATTTTATTCAGGGGTTGCTGCTGCATCAATAGAGGCGGTTCCCGAGAATGACGTGTCAACGGTGGAGAAGCGTACGATGGAAGATCGAGAGAAGTGGTGGAAGATGGGAACGAAAGCCATATGCGAGGGCAAACTGGGCGTCATTCTTTTATCTGGTGGCCAGGTATTGCTCGTCGATGGTTCTTTGATTGTCGATTCAGTGATTTGCATTCTAGATTTAGTAGTGAGGAGTGAGAGATTTTTTCTCCAATTACTTTCATGTGTATTGAGTAAGCAAAAATACCCTGCGCTATAGTCACGGCATGTAGTGATGATTTTCTGAATATGACATTGTTTCAGTTGGATTGTTGAATCATTGCTTTACAATGAGAATCAATATATTGTTGTAAATTGTTTCGATCTACTCTTTTTGCTGTTGCTTCATGAACATGTTCCTAAATATTATCATTGAACGCAGGGGACTCGCCTAGGAAGTTCAGATCCGAAAGGGTGTTTCAGTAAGTGTTATGAATGTTCAAACTGTTATCACAATTGCGTAGAAGTAAAAACATATTCTTTGTTCTAAAACATTACTTCACTGATATATCAAAGACTCGAATAGTTTGCCCTTCTAGTACACCAGAGGATGCCATTGTCTTGATACCGCAATTTTCTAATATCACAATTTTAAAAATTTATGTTTTACCTTTATCATCTCATGTTCATTTTAGATATTGGACTTCCATCTGGAAAATCTCTGTTCCAAATTCAAGCCGAGCGAATTTTGTGCATCCAAAGATTAGCAGCTCAATCTGTAAATGATGGTGAGTTCAGCTTCATCTACTATTTCGTGAATTTTTCTCGATCATGCTTAACATTTTCAGCCTGGTATATGCAGGCATTGGAAGCATTACGCCCATACATTGGTACATAATGACCAGTCCATTTACCGATGGACCCACCCGCAAATTTTTCGAAAGCCACAAATATTTTGGTCTTGAAGCAGATCAAGTGAGACGTCTTAATTTGAATTTTTATTTTATTGTTGCGAAACATGTATGGCTAACATTGAAAGGTTGGGCATTTTGCAGGTCACCTTTTTCCAGCAAGGCACAATTCCTTGTGTCTCAGGAGATGGTCGATTCATAATGGAAACTCCATACAGAGTATGATATGTTCTTACTCTATCTATCTACATGGGTAGCTGATGCCTTCCCCAAATAAACTGTACATAATTCTATTGATGATTTTGGTTCTCCAAAATCGTATCTTTTGGTTTAAACTTAAGATCTCGCATTAAAATATCTGTTATTGAGAATATCTGTTTGATTCCTGAAAACCAGATAGCAAAGTCTCCTGATGGAAATGGAGGAGTTTACTCTGGTACGCGTAATGATATCTTGTTGCATTTAAAGCTAAGGCAGTATGTGTGATTTAATTTAGCACAAAAATAAAATTTCAGCTTTGAAGTCCTCACGCTTGTTGGAAGACATGGCTTCAAGAGGCATAAAATACTTGGACTGTTATGGCATTGACAACGCTTTAGTAAGTTACCTTTCTGCTTCTCTGTTTCTTGATTAATTTCTTTCGAACGCTACTAAAACAGGAACTTCCTGGAACAGGTTCGAGTTGCAGATCCAACGTTCTTGGGTTATTTCATTCAGAAAGGCGTGGCTGCTGCTGCTAAAGTAGTCAAGAAGGTCAGTAGTTTCTCATATTCAGCCAAAACACCACTCATCAAACAATTAATTGTTTTAAAGCTCAAAGGATTATTAGAACTTGCACGACGTTGTAGGCATACCCACAAGAAAAGGTCGGCGTATTCGTTAGAAGAGGAAAAGATGGGCCCCTCTCCGTGGTTGAGTACAGCGAATTGGATCCATCAATGGCTACTGCAGTTAATCAAGAAACTGGCCGTCTACGCTTTTGCTGGAGCAATGTATTTGTTATCCCTTCCCTTAATACCCTCTCGAGTTTTCTGAGTTCATGGTTTTCTTTCTTCCTTCACCCTTTTTTTATCTTTGCATTTTGCAGGTCTGCCTCCATATGTTCACTTTAGATTTCCTTAATCAAGTGGCAAATGGTCTCGAAAAGGACAGCATGTAAGAAACAGTCTTCGTACGCTCACTCTACACACTCCTCTTTCAAATCTTAAAATCCAAACAATTTCATCCTATTTTTTCTCTTGCATTTTTGCAGCTACCACTTAGCAGAGAAGAAAATACCTTCGATCCACGGCCAAACGACGGGTTACAAGCTAGAGCAGTTCATATTCGACGCGTTCCCATACGCGCCTTCCACCGCCCTCTTCGAGGTAAAATTAACTCATCCATCGCCTTCTTTCACCGAATTTTTGCGTGCGAATAACAACAAAAAGCGCATGAAAAGCAGGTGCTGAGGGAAGAAGAATTTGCCCCCGTGAAGAACGCAAACGGGTCGAACTACGACACGCCCGACAGCGCTCGACTGCTACTGCTCCGCCTCCACGCTCGGTGGGTGGTGGCCGCCGGCGGATTTCTGACTCATTCAGTGCCTCTGTACGCGACGGGCGTGGAGGTCTCTCCCCTCTGTTCGTACGCCGGAGAAAATTTGGAGGCGATTTGCCGAGGTAGGACTTTCCACGCTCCGTGTGAGATTTCGTTTTAGTTATTTTTCGAGAGACTGACGTGTTTTTTTTTTCGAGAGCGACTCGTAATATGTTGTAGGCTTAATGCCGCTCCTTTTTATGTACGATGAAACGTGTATTTATTCCGTCGAGGCTGACCCCTTAGACAGCGTTTGATCTGCGAATTTCGTGTGTGGAAAGCACTACGGAAAATTAAATTAGCGCATTGAACGATAATACTTAACGCTTGGATCGATGTACCTTTCTATTTTTTTCCTAATTGAAATCATTGTACCACAAAGAAAAGGATCGTGGATCCAAAATATCTAAAAAAACTGAAACCCTAACCCCTCTTTCTCCTTGACCCCCAAGCCGCCACCACCCTTCCAACAAACACCCACCCCTTCCGCCTTACCTCCTCCCCCGCCTCCATTAACGGAGGTTGGGGATGCTGCCTTTCTTTTTTTTCCTTTCTTTGTAAAAAAAAAAGAAAAAAAAAATTGCTTCCTCCTTTGCCGCCCACCGCCTGCCGCCGCCGCTCCCCGTCACCGCCGAGCTCCGCTCCACCTCCGCTCGCCGCCTCCACCGCCTCCGCTCGCCGCCATCTCCGCCTCCGCCAACCTCCGCCTTCGCCTGGCCGGCCCACCCCGACTCCAGGCTCGTCAAGGGTAGCCGCCCGCTGTCCGCCCGTTGCCCGCCCTCGCCACAGCCTCGAGTCTCCCCGTTGTGGGATCTCGTCTCTCCCGACCCGGAGCCTTTCCTCCCTAGTGGAGCCATCAGTCCGATGAAGACAAAACCCAGACGTCGAAGGCCAGGTTAAAGTGAAGAGTATCGTAGATTTAGCCTAATCGCTTTTTCTGTTATAGATTCTTTAGTTCTTGGTCGTAGATTGTGGTGTTCTGTTTTCTGTCGATTTTTTGTCCCTTGTGGATCCTTTTCTCCCCATGTGGGAATATTTGTTCCCCTTGTGAGATTGTTTGGTGCTCTTATGTGACCCTTTGTTCTCCCGGTTGACGATGTGCCGGTGAGACCCCTCGGGCTATTTAACCTTGTATCTTTGTTATTAATGCAAGCTATCGTTTGGAAAAAAATCCAAAAAATATCTGAGATCGGTTACGGTTGACCCGACCTGGGTGCCCGACCCATTTCCCTGTACAAGAGGAGAGGTCTTTATCCTTATGGGTCGCAGCCGAAACATAACAGCAAAGCCCAACAGTCATTGAGTTAATTGTATTTCAGGCCCACTTAACATATTTTCATTAGATTTTAGGACCCAATAACGTTTGAAATAGAGATAATGATCTATTTGAAGTTTGGTTTTAGAGTTAAGGACCAATTTTGAAAAAAATGACGCATTTGCCCCTGCCTGTGTGCGGAAATTACACAGAACTGCCATCGCCTTCTTCAACCATGAAGAAGTGATATACACTGTACATGAAGTGGTACTGTAGACCCATGAAGTGGTACGGGTGAACAATGAATTGGTACTGTAGACCCATGAAGTGGTACTGGTGAACAATGAAGTGGTACGGTAGATCCATGAAGTGGTACTGGTGAACAGAGAAGTGGTACAACATTTGTAGACCCATGAAGTTGTACTGTTGACCAAAGAAGAACTGGTACGGAAGACCCATGAAGTGGTAATGTTGACACAGAGAAGTGGTACAGCATTTTGTAGTCCCATGAAGTGGTATTGTTGAACGGGGAAGTTGTACATGAAAATTCTTAAGTGTTTCTGCAGAAATCGGGTAAATATTTGCACAATAAACACATAAGAGTTCTTCTGTACCACTTCTCCGTTCAACAATACCACTTTATGGGTCTACAAAATGTTGTACCACTTCTCTGTGTCAACAGTACCACTTCATGGGTCTCCCGTACCAGTTCTTCTCGGGTCAACAGTACCATTTCATGGGGTCTACAAATGTTGTACCACTTCTCTGTTCATCAGTACCACTTCATTGATCTACAGTACCACTTCACTATTTACCAGTACCACTTCATGGGTCTACAGTACCACTTCACTGTTCACTCATACCACTTCATGGGTCTACAGTAGGGTTGCAAACGAACCGAATCGAATCGAATATCATAATATTCAATTTGTATTCGTTAATTTTCTAAAGTATTCGTATTCGATTCGATTCGTATTCGAATACTAAAAATCGATTCGATTCGATTCGATAACGATATTCGAATATATTCGCGAATATTCGAATATTCGAATATTCGAAAGGAAATTTCAGTTTTCCCCCATAAAACCTGTTAAAATTACAAAATAGTTCCGAAAAATTACAAAATCTGAGAAACAACTCCACGTTCGATTTGTGAAGAAAAACTAACGAGAGAACTACTTAATACACAATGTTTCTTTCTTAGCCTTCTTTCTCATCACGCTTGTAATACTACATCAACTTGTTCTTCTTCCACCTGTAGACAATAAGAAGGTAATTCACTGTCATAATCATGCAAACACAATAAATAAATAAAAAGAAAGAACTTACATATGTCACAATGGGTTTATTGATTCCATGAAGTTGTCGTACCCAATCTGCTCCACATATCAAGACTTGTACCATATCGGATGATAACTTAGAACGGTAAGGATCTAAAACTCGTGTCCCAGCACTAAATGTAGCCTCTGATGCCACTGTGCTAACAGGAATAGCTAAAACATCACGAGCCAATTTCGACAATACTTTAAATTTCAATTCTTGAGATTTCCACCATGTCAATGCTTCGAAGTCAGTTGTATCCCCATCTTTGCCCCTAAACACCCCTTCCTCTAAGTAAATATCAAGCTCCGACTTACTAGGGCCATCAACTTCGATAGTGCTCAAATAATCGTCAAACATAGATAAACCGGAAGGTATTAGCTTTCCTTTAGATGTGGAGCTCGCACTAGAAGCAGAAGAACTCGTATCGGGCATACTTTGACGAGATTTCAGATTATCATATTCGACATATTCAAAGAATAGATCATACAATGCATCTCGAACCTTCGAAATATTTGCACGTGCATCCACATCAGTATATATTTTGTTGAAAGCAAATTCAACTAACCTTATCTTAAATCTCGGATCAAGTATAGCTCCAATAGCCATCAGAAGGTTACAGCTGCCCCAATATTTGTCAAACTTCTGTCTCATCTTTTGAGTCATTTGTCTAATGAACTCATCATGATGGTTTTCTTTCTCGTTTAACACATGCTTGACTCTCCAAATAACAGCAAGAAACACGTTAGAGGTAGGATAAATGGTGCCCGATATCACATGAGTAGCTTCATAAAATACTCCAAGAATGTCAACGACATCCTTAACTTTATCCCAATCTTCTGAACTTGGACAAGAAATGTATGAAGGTTCTCTTTGTGCAAAGATAGGAAATGCATCCTTAACTTTGATGGCTTCAACCAACATTTCATAAGTCGAATTCCAACGAGTAGGACAATCTATGATTAACCTTTTCACCGGAATTCCCAAATGATGTACAATATCAGAAAACTTCATCAATCTAGACTCTGACTGATTAATGAACCGTACACTATCTTTAACATCTTCGATAATGTGCTTAATCTCAGAAAGACCATCTTGAACGATAAGATTTAAAATGTGAGCAGTACACCTTACATGGAACAACTTACCATCCAATGGCAACTTACGACTCTTGGAGAAAGTTTCTTTGGCAATTCGAATTGCGGAATCATTGTTTGAAGCATTGTCCACTGAAATGGTAAATATTTTTTGTTATATTCCCCAATCTTTCGTACACTTCATAAGCCCATCGAAGATATCAACACCTATTAAATATCAATGATTCAATTTAGATCAATAATGATATAAGTAGTTGTTAATAATTACTGTAATAGAAGAACATTACCAGCATGTGGCGGTGGGAGAGGCATAAAGCTAAGAATCCTCTTTTGTAGTTGCCATTGCGAGTCGACAAAGTGGCCGGTGACGCACATATAAGAAATCTTTTGCACCTTGGACTTCCAAATGTCGGTTGTCAATGAAATCTTATTGATGCTCTTCAACATCAATTGTAACTTCTTCCTCTCTAACTCATAGACACTAATGACATCATTCTTCACCATGGCTCGAGAGATCTTCTCAAATTGTGGTAGATTAACTTTGAACATAAACAAAAAGCCATAGCTTTCCACGACGTTGAATGGTTGCTCGTGCATTAGTATCCAATGTGCAATAGCTTCTCTTTGCTTCATATGATCATATCTCCCGTTAGATAGAGTACTCAACTCAAATTTGGATTTTACCGGTTGTAGTTGCAAAGTTGTTTGCTGCTTCATATGAACTTTCTTTTGGAGGCACCTCTTCAAGTGATTCCAAAGATGACTTGTTGTACCAGTAGGTGGCTTACAGAGGAGGGACTTGCAATGTTTGCATTTATAATTACCAGCTCCATCGTTTGAAGTAACTTCAATGAAATCATCATAAGCATGCGATGTTTTCTTTCGCTTTCGCTTTTGAAGATTGCTTGCATCACCATCATCTTTTGCATCGCCATTGTCTTTACCCGTCTCATCTTCAGCGTCTACGTCTTTGATTTCGTGATCATCTCCATATTCGATGCTACCACCTCCAACAACTGTCTCTAGTCCCGGACTCAATACCTTAAACAAGTTAAAAATAAAATATATTCGAATGTTTTATAATATAATCTGTTTTTTTCACATACAATGTCGAATATATATACCTCATGAATTTCTTCTATTTGCACAATATCATCTCCTTGGGCAGTTTGTTCCGTTGTATTTGAGGATTCCATAGATTTCACACTTCAAAGCCTTCACTAAAGCAAAAAGACCTTCAAATCCACAAGCGTAGCTAACAGATGCTCATGTAATTTAACAAATAGATCCGTCATAAGATTTAACACACGTCATATTAAAACCTGATACCTTTACCTTCACTAAAACACACAACAATGGCTTATTACAGATCTCAATTTCGCACTAAACAAACGGGGTAAATACCTTCACTGTCGAGAGAGTCGTGATATGGTGGTGGGCCACAGGTGGATGTCGATGGCTACAAAGACGACGGACGGCGAGAGAGATGCTAGGTGGTGGCGACTTGTGAGATGGCGACTTGTGAGAGATGGAATGGAGCCGTCACTTGAAAGTTGAAACAAGGGTTTGTTTTATTGTTCTTTTCTTTTTTATGGGCTAAACAAATAAATAATTTGAATCTAATATTTGGACCATAATACTTTATTTGGGCTTAGAAGTACATATATAATATATTATATTATTTAAATATATATTACATTAAACGAATCGAATATTCGTTAATTTTCCGAATCGAATACAGACATATTCATATTCGTATTCGAAATTATTCGAATCAGAAAAAGTATTTGTATTCGTATTCGTATTCGTTTATTTCGAATTCGAATCTTAAATTTCGAATCGAATCTCGAACCGAACCAAAAATATTCGGTTCATTTGCAACCCTAGTCTACAGTACCACTTCATGGATCTACAGTACCACTTCATGTTATGTTGCACTGGATACCACTTCATGCTTGCTGGATACTGTTAGGGAGTGTGCCCTCGGAATGCCATACGAGGACTAGGAATAGTATAGGGCGCACAATGATGTATAGGTCAATAGACAGTTTTATTGTATATACTGTTAAAATAAAGTAGTGAATATTATTTTCATTATAATAAAGGCATTATTATTTATTTATCGAATTTAAAGTCTGCTTGGCATCTGGCGGTGCGATAAATAAATAACACCCAAATGTTTGAGTTGGACGTCTGATTCTCGTGGGGACGAGGGAGGAGACACCGGACGGTCCTTATCTCAGCATTAAATAAAAAGTCCGTAAGTCTAAGGATTATAGGTGGGTGACTAGATATCCGAATATGACTTATTCATTGACGACCACACAGTATCGGTAGTGTCACCGATTACCTGAGAGGTTGTGGGTCGTGATGGAGATATCGGTGATCGGAGAGATCGCGTATTCGGACATTCGGCTCGTATTCGTCTCGATCACATGACTAGGATGTTGTCAATGATTGAACGAATGACTATAGCAGCCTCAGACCGATAGGGTCACTGACGGATTTGCTTTCGCGATTTCGGTTTGTCGCTAGTTGGCTAGGTCCGCAAGTGTTCGGAAATGGGACACGGGCCAGCGACGAAACGCAACTGACTTTACGGAGGTGATTGCCGGGCTTTGACTGCTATCGGGATTCACTGCCTATATTCGTATAGGTTAACGTCCTATGAGGTAATTGGAGAACGACGATTGTAAAGCCTTCGGCCGAAGCTTAGAAAGCTCGCTCGTATTAGATACGGAGCGGAGTTTAAATAATCGGTTGGGTCTCGATTATAACATAGAGTTAGGTCAGTGAGTTTGACATTTACATGGCTCTCACCTAACCGGGACGCAAGTGAAAGGCGTAAGAGGTATTTAAATGTATACACTGTAGTCGGTTCGCCCGAATTTCGATTGGATCAAAATTCGTTCTCAACTGGGATCTGTCCGGTACCGCGGGATTGGCTAGGCGAATACCGGGACTCGCGGATTCCTCCCGTGCCAGTTGAGACGGACCTAGAGAGTCGCGCTTAAAAATGGTAATGAACTTGAACGAAAACGGCGGGCTTTTCTCTAGAACCTAACGAATGGGATTCGTTAAGGTAGTGGCATAGTGATACGAGGTGTCAACGATTTAGTTAATTCCGGTGACGGTCACGGGAATAATTAGGACTTGAGATTGTCTTAAGTGCTTAATTAATTAACTAAATGAGGATCGATTGTAATTAAAATAATTAGATTGGATTTAATTATTTTATTACATAAAATTGAGGGACTAAATTGAGAAATTAGAAACCTCATGGGCCGAAGTGGAATAAAATGAAAATGTGCATGTTGACTTGGTCTTTGACATGTAGACATTTCCATAGCTTGCCACATATTTGAGGTGGCATATGAGTCACACACTTTAGGAGCTTAACAAGTGTTAAAGAAAAACAATAAAATAATGGTAGTGGATTTTTACTACAAGAAACATGCATAAAATAGGACAAGTAATGAGAGTAAAGCTCTAAGCCATGTACTTGGTACTTTTAACTCAACAACAAAGCTTGTAAGCTAGCTAGTAACGTGGGGCTGCCTAAAGATAGTGTACTTGGTACATTTCTAATCAAATATCTAGAGATAAGGAGGAACAAACGTTGGCTGAGGTTTTGGAAACTCGTAAGCTACGTAATTCTAGCCACGGGATCGTTCGACGAAGCCCGACGCCCGAACCGAACTGCCTCTAGCCATCGGGAGCAGTCTCGGAGGTTCGATCAAGGACATACCGGCGTGACGATCTAGCCCGGAAGCCCCGGGAACCAGACGAGGCGCAGCGACGACCATCCGAGGTGCAATCACGTTCATCGACGGTATATTTCGAACCTTACTGATTTGGTTTTGCGAAAAATACCAAACGATATCGGAATGATTCGAAAGACCCCTCGTTACGATCGTTGGGAAGTGTAGAATCAATCTGGAAAATTTGGTATTGATCGGAAATCGTTTCGGTTGTTAAACTGTCGAAAGACGGCAGACTGCCGCTTTAGTCGAATTGATAATTTCGAAGTACTGATTTGATTTTATGAAAAATACCAAACGATATCGGAATGATTCGAAAGACCCCTCGTTACGATCGTTGGGAAGTGTAGAATCAATCTGGAAAAGTTGGTATCGATCGGAAATCGTTTCGGTCGCCAAATAGTCGAAACACTGACGGCTGCCGCTTTGTTCGAACTAGTTTGGAACGAAATTATTAATTCAAATAAATTTGTAATAAATTCGAATTTAGGAAATTCGAATTAGACGTGGTCTCCTGAGGCTCAGGGCAGTATCTTGAGCCCTCGGGAGAAGCCGAAGGGCGTTAGGTCGAATTTAGATGTTGAAAATCGAAAATTCGGCACCCTACGCCACTCGGTTCAAAACGCGCTTCCGCTATCGCCACGTTGAGCTGTTCGGGGGCCGGCGTCGATTAATCGGGCCCACTCCAACAGTGGTATCAGAGCTACGGCTCATGCATGGTTTGACCGAAGGCCTCGAAAGCCGATGTGGCGAACGAACGGTCGACGTAGTTTGGAGACTATCGTCGCTCGTGACGTCGGTCGGGCACCCGGCGTCAAAATTCTGTGTTGCATGTTTATGTGGGACATTTACGCGGGCTTAGGTTCTAACCGGGTTATTTGTTTAAGGGCCGTTTGCTGCCCCCCGGTATGTACATGGATTACGGGTTGTTCGGGAAATAATTCCCCCCGTGTTGTATTTTATCGCTTTATTAGATAAGTTAGATAAAATGGCGGCCGTTCGACGCAAGGCGAGATTGGAGGGTTCGACGACCCGCACGACGACGAGTCGACGTTTGGAGATCGAAGACCCGGTCGTTTTACGACCCATGTAATAGGACCAGTTTAGAAATAGCCCGTGCATTTGTCCATTTAAATTACTTTCCTAGGGTTAGGAATTTAATTAACGCATTAATGTGCTCGTGCTTAATTTTTATTTGCTATGAGAATACAAACTCCCATAAAATACTAAGTGAGTAAAGGGATTGGATGCCCTGTCTTCTATCAAGCTCGGGTTAAGTTGTTACGAAACCTAAATGCAAGGTTTGGTTCCGGGTATGCCGGCGCCTTGCATTTGTTTTCGTTTCGATTTGCTCGTGTGCGTTAGCGTCGCTCGCCAAGACCACACTGTGCGGTAAAACGTACGGTTCAAGTGTGCGGTTTTGAGCAAAGTTGATAGGTCGCACTTAGACAGTCATACCGCCTTGTTCCGGATTTACCGGCGGGGGTCCCTGACTGAGACAAAGATAGTTGAGACATTCGACGAGGTCGGATTCGTGCGGAGCACGACTTCGTGGGCCGCTGCAAACCAATAAAACGACAGAGGTTGAGGTTTGCATCCGCCCACGGGGACATCAACTCCACTATCGAAGTTATCAACGAAACTTCCAAAACATCCAATGGGAGAAAAATGGAGTTTATGAAAAGATAGTGGGAGTCAAACGGAATAGAAGTCCTTGTTCGCGTTTGATGATCTATACAATCAACTTAATAGGCCTTTTATTTTCTGCAGCATTTTTTCTCAGTGTAAGTTATGTCTACCGCTTTAAACATACTGCTCAAGGAGAATAGGTTGACTGGGTCAAACTATTCAGACTGGCTTCGCAACCTGAGGATTTTCCTTCAGATTGAGAACCTAGTGTATATCCTTGACTCCGAGTTGCCGCCGGCCCCAGGGGCGCGGGCAACCGAGCAGGCTCGTGCCGCTTATGACAAGCGACTGCGCGACGAGCAGCTCGTAAAGGCTCATGTCCTCGGATCGATGAGTAACACGCTGCAGCGTAGCCATGAGGGTATGGCTGATGCTCGAGCGATGGTTCAGCATCTGAAAGAGCTTTACGGTGAGACGTCAAGGACAGCTCGCTATGCGGCTTCGTCGCAGCTCTTCCGGTCGAGGATGTCTGAGGGTGAGAACGTTGGCGAACATGTTATGAACATGATCACCATGATCGAGAGATTGGAGACTCTCAATTTCCGATTTGATCGGGAATTACAAAACAATCTCATCTTGCAGTCTCTGCCTCCGTCCTTCAATGCGTTCATAGTGAACTATCATCTGAACGGCATGACGCTGACGCTTCCTGATCTGATGAATCAGTTAGCGACGGCGCAAGGTCAGATGAAGAGGGCAAAGCAGACTGCACTTGTCGCTACCTCTTCGAAGCCCCAGAAAGGCAAAAAGAAGAAGGGCAACAAGCTCAAGCCAACAGGGAAGGTTTCTAAGAAGAACAAATCTTCTGGGAAATCGAAGCAGATCGGTGTAAAGCCGACGGATAGGTGTCTGCATTGCGGTGCGCTGGGCCACTGGAAGCGGGACTGTCCGAAGCTCAAGGGTGAGCAGGCTGCGTCAGGTAAGGAACTTAATGTTTTAGAAACAGTTTGTTCATCATCTGTATACTCTACTTCCTGGATATTGGATTCCGGAGCTAGTACTCACATTTGTGTGTCCACGCAGGGTCTGGGACCAAGTAGAGCGCTTGGGGAGCGGGAGATCGAGGTTAGAGTGGGAAGCGGGGATAGTCTCTCGGCAAGCCACGTCGGATCAAGATCTCTTGTTTTGTTATCTGGGCATGTGTTGCGTTTGTACGATTGTCTTGTACTCCCGAGGGGTTTTAAGAACATCGTCTCCATTCCTGTTCTGAGCAGGAATGGTTATGTATTTAACTTTAATAAAAATACATGCCACATTATGTATCGAAACAAAAATGTTGGCAACGCGACACTATTTAATGGTTTGTACTATTTAAACACCCAGAACGACGTATCTGTGAATACTGTCACAAACAAACGAAAGTCAGGAATAAATGCGAGGTACTTGTGGCATCTTCGATTAGGGCATGCTGGAGAACGCAAGATCCACGAGTTGGAGAAAAACGGGATTTTGAAACCGTTGGGATCAGATCCCTATCCGACTTGTGAGTCGTGCCTCCAAGGTAAAATGACCCGATCACCCTTCACCGGGACATTTAATAAAGCCACGGAAATTCTCGGTTTAATTCACACGGACGTTTGCGGGCCATTCAATGTGAAGGCTCGAGGTGACTTCCACTATTTTATTACCTTCACGGATGATCACAGTCGTTACGGACTAGTGTATCTGATGAGGTATAAAGCTGATGCTCTTGAAAGGTTCAAGGAGTATAAGGCATTAGTGGAAAAGCAAACGTCGAAACTCATTAAAGCCATTCGATCGGATCGAGGAGGCGAGTATATGAGTGTCGAGTTTGACCAGTTCTTGAAGGAGAATGGAATATTATCACAGATGACTCCGCCCGGTACGCCACAGTTGAATGGCGTGGCCGAACGTAGAAACCGAACTTTATTAGATATGGTTCGTTCTATGTTAAGCTATACAGATTTACCGATATCATTATGGGGACACGCGCTTTTGACAGCGGCGTATACCATAAACCGGTGTCCCTCGAAGTCTGTTAACGGCATTCCGTATGAGATATGGACTGGTCGTTTACCTAGCTTATCACATATTAGGATTTGGGGTTGCCCCGCCTATGTGAAAAAGTTGAAAACAGACAAACTGGAGTCTAGGTCAATGAAAGGACGTTTCATAGGTTACCCTGAAGACTCTATGGGGTACCTATTCTATTTTCACGATGATCAGAGGATCGTTGTGGGCCTACACGCACACTTTCTCGAGGAAGAGTTCATTCGAGACTGTGGCGTTGGCCGAGAGGTCACTCTCGAGGAGCAGTCGACCGAAACGCCCTCACAGGATTTGGAATTGGATGGTCCGAGTGAAGCAGTCTTGCGACGATCTGAAAGGGTGCCACGCCAACCAGAGCGGTATGGCATGTCACACGTTGAACACGATTATGTTGCGACTAGGGGACTTCTAAAAGAAGATCCCGCTACTTTCGATCAAGCTATATCCGATGTTGACTCAACGAGATGGATTGAAGCTATGCGGGCTGAGATAGACTCAATGTACTCAAACAAAGTCTGGACTCTTGTAGACCTACCGAGCGGTTTTAGACCAATTGGTTGTAAATGGATATACAAGAGAAAGATTGGATCTGACGGACAAGTTGAGACATACAAGGCCAGGTTGGTTGCCAAGGGCTATAACCAAAAGGAGGGAGTCGACTATGAGGAGACTTTCTCGCCTGTAGCCATGATCAAGTCTATCCGCATAATGCTCGCAATAGCTGCGCACTATGATTATGAGATTTGGCAGATGGACGTCAAAACGGCGTTCCTTAATGGATTCCTCAAGGAGGAGATTTATATGGAGCAGCCAAAAGGTTTTGAGTCGCATGCAGATGCTCACAAAGTGTGCAAACTGAATCGGTCCATTTATGGACTGAAACAGGCCTCTCGTAGCTGGAACCTACGTTTCGATGAAGCAGTTCGGAACTTCGGATTTTAGAAAAACGTAGATGAGCCGTGTGTCTACAGAAAGAGCAGTGGGAGTATGGTGTCGTTCCTTGTATTGTACGTGGATGATATCCTTTTGATAGGAAACGACATCGGGATGCTCTCGTCGGTGAAAGCGTGGCTTTCAACTGAATTCTCCATGAAAGATCTGGGAGAAGCGACGTATATACTTAGTATTCGCTTGTTCAGGGATCGAGCGAACAGAACGATCGGCTTATCTCAGGCCCTTTACTTAGAGAAAATCCTGAAAAAATTCAGAATGGATGACTCTAAGAGAGGGTTCTTACCTATGCGACATGGGATCCATTTGTCGAAATCAATGTCACCTCAAAGTGAGGAAGACCGACGAAGGATGAGTGGGATACCCTATGCGTCTGCAGTGGGTAGTCTGATGTACGCGATGTTGTGCACACGACCGGACATTGCCTACGCTGTGAGCGTGGTTAGTCGGTTTCAGGCAAACCCAGGTGAAGGACACTGGACAGCCGTTAAGAATATCTTTAAGTACCTTAGACGGACTAAAGACTTAACGCTTGTCTATGGAGGAGCGGGACTAGAAGTAGAAGGTTACACCGATTCGGACTTCCAGTCGGACGTGGATGACCGAAAATCTACTTCAGGTTTTGTATTCGTGCTCAACGGTGGGGCAGTGTCTTGGAGAAGCTCCAAGCAAAGCACGACTGCCGATTCCACGTGTGAGGCAGAATACATAGCAGCCTCAGAGGCAGCTAAAGAAGCTGTTTGGATGAAAAAGTTCTTGGAGGAACTTACTGTGGTACCAGTTGCGGACAGACCGCTTACACTTTGGTGCGATAATAGCGGTGCAGTCGCGCAGGCAAAGGAACCACGATCTCATAGCAAGTCCAAACATATTGAGAGAAAATATCACGTACTACGTGAGTTCGTTGAAAACGGGATGGTCGCCGTGCAGAAAATCGCCACCGCGGAAAACGTGGCGGACCCACTTACGAAGCCCTTGTCCCAGGCAGTTATGGAACAGCATCTGGACAAGATGGGCTTACGATACCATTGTGACTGGCATTAGGTGCAGCACATGGCATTCGAGTGCAAGTGGGAGGCTGTTAGGGAGTGTGCCCTCGGAATGCCATACGAGGGGACTAGGAATAGTATAGGGCGCACAATGATGTATAGGTCAATAGACAGTTTTATTGTATATACTGTTAAAATAAAGTAGTGAATATTATTTTCATTATAATAAAGGCATTATTATTTATTTATCGAATTTAAAGTCTGCTTGGCATCTGGCGGTGCGATAAATAAATAACACCCAAATGTTTGAGTTGGACGTCTGATTCTCGTGGGGACGAGGGAGGAGACACCGGACGGTCCTTATCTCAGCATTAAATAAAAAGTCCGTAAGTCTAAGGATTCTAGGTGGGTGACTAGATATCCGAATATGACTTATTCATTGACGACCACACAGTATCGGTAGTGTCACCGATTACCTGAGAGGTTGTGGGTCGTGATGGAGATATCGGTGATCGGAGAGATCGCGTATTCGGACATTCGGCTCGTATTCGTCTCGATCACATGACTAGGATGTTGTCAATGATTGAACGAATGACTATAGCAGCCTCAGACCGATAGGGTCACTGACGGATTTGCTTTCGCGATTTCGGTTTGTCGCTAGTTGGCTAGGTCCGCAAGTGTTCGGAAATGGGACACGGGCCAGCGACGAAACGCAACTGACTTTACGGAGGTGATTGCCGGGCTTTGACTGCTATCGGGATTCACTGCCTATATTCGTATAGGTTAACGTCCTATGAGGTAATTGGAGAACGACGATTGTAAAGCCTTCGGCCGAAGCTTAGAAAGCTCGCTCGTATTAGATACGGAGCGGAGTTTAAATAATCGGTTGGGTCTCGATTATAACATAGAGTTAGGTCAGTGAGTTTGACATTTACATGGCTCTCACCTAACCGGGACGCAAGTGAAAGGCGTAAGAGGTATTTAAATGTATACACTGTAGTCGGTTCGCCCGAATTTCGATTGGATCAAAATTCGTTCTCAACTGGGATCTGTCCGGTACCGCGGGATTGGCTAGGCGAATACCGGGACTCGCGGATTCCTCCCGTGCCAGTTGAGACGGACCTAGAGAGTCGCGCTTAAAAATGGTAATGAACTTGAACGAAAACGGCGGGCTTTTCTCTAGAACCTAACGAATGGGATTCGTTAAGGTAGTGGCATAGTGATACGAGGTGTCAACGATTTAGTTAATTCCGGTGACGGTCACGGGAATAATTAGGACTTGAGATTGTCTTAAGTGCTTAATTAATTAACTAAATGAGGATCGATTGTAATTAAAATAATTAGATTGGATTTAATTATTTTATTACATAAAATTGAGGGACTAAATTGAGAAATTAGAAACCTCATGGGCCGAAGTGGAATAAAATGAAAATGTGCATGTTGACTTGGTCTTTGACATGTAGACATTTCCATAGCTTGCCACATATTTGAGGTGGCATATGAGTCACACACTTTAGGAGCTTAACAAGTGTTAAAGAAAAACAATAAAATAATGGTAGTGGATTTTTACTACAAGAAACATGCATAAAATAGGACAAGTAATGAGAGTAAAGCTCTAAGCCATGTACTTGGTACTTTTAACTCAACAACAAAGCTTGTAAGCTAGCTAGTAACGTGGGGCTGCCTAAAGATAGTGTACTTGGTACATTTCTAATCAAATATCTAGAGATAAGGAGGAACAAACGTTGGCTGAGGTTTTGGAAACTCGTAAGCTACGTAATTCTAGCCACGGGATCGTTCGACGAAGCCCGACGCCCGAACCGAACTGCCTCTAGCCATCGGGAGCAGTCTCGGAGGTTCGATCAAGGACATACCGGCGTGACGATCTAGCCCGGAAGCCCCGGGAACCAGACGAGGCGCAGCGACGACCATCCGAGGTGCAATCACGTTCATCGACGGTATATTTCGAACCTTACTGATTTGGTTTTGCGAAAAATACCAAACGATATCGGAATGATTCGAAAGACCCCTCGTTACGATCGTTGGGAAGTGTAGAATCAATCTGGAAAATTTGGTATTGATCGGAAATCGTTTCGGTTGTTAAACTGTCGAAAGACGGCAGACTGCCGCTTTAGTCGAATTGATAATTTCGAAGTACTGATTTGATTTTATGAAAAATACCAAACGATATCGGAATGATTCGAAAGACCCCTCGTTACGATCGTTGGGAAGTGTAGAATCAATCTGGAAAAGTTGGTATCGATCGGAAATCGTTTCGGTCGCCAAATAGTCGAAACACTGACGGCTGCCGCTTTGTTCGAACTAGTTTGGAACGAAATTATTAATTCAAATAAATTTGTAATAAATTCGAATTTAGGAAATTCGAATTAGACGTGGTCTCCTGAGGCTCAGGGCAGTATCTTGAGCCCTCGGGAGAAGCCGAAGGGCGTTAGGTCGAATTTAGATGTTGAAAATCGAAAATTCGGCACCCTACGCCACTCGGTTCAAAACGCGCTTCCGCTATCGCCACGTTGAGCTGTTCGGGGGCCGGCGTCGATTAATCGGGCCCACTCCAACAGATACAACTTCATAACTATTCTTTTATGAGGGTATTTTCGCCAGTCAACCTTTATTCTATGTTAATTCTTAAATAGGTCTTTAAAACTATATTAATTCTGACAGGGGCCTGAATCCTATTTGCAAAAATATGGGGGCCTGAATTCAAATCGTCCCTTTATAAAATGTATGGAAAGAAATGTAAAATGAGGGATTATTTAAGAGTTAATTTCGTTTCAGCCCCACATAAGCAACTTTCATTTGGATTCAGCCCCAATTGCTTTAAATTTCAGTTTAAAACACCCATCTCAAGTTTGCCTTAGAGTTAAGGACCCAAATGTGTTAAAAAGACCCATCTGTCCTCATCTGTTGCGAAAATTTACAAAGAATGCCATCATCCCTCTCCTGCGAACCATTAGCCCCAATTGCCATCTATTGATTTATTTCAACACCCAAAAGCCTTGAAATCTCCGAAATCTCCGACGTTATTGAGCGGAAAAGGTAAAATCGAGCTCAATTTCTCATGGGTTCTCTTAACCAAGGAAAATTTCGATGTTATGTTGGAATAGTGCTTCAAACTCAATTCGAAATTTTTGGTACAAACACGAGCGAAATCTTGACGTTTGTGCTCGAATAATGTGGATTCACACCAATTCGGATGTAGGTCTTAGAAATCGACACGAAATTACAACGAATCTAGCCGCGACCTAAGATCCGAACATTTTCAATTTCAGTAACAAATCACCTGATCTGGGTACCACTTTATGCTCGTTTGGAAACACTACCATGAAAAACTATACCAGATTCTTAACATTGGCGAATAAATGTTGCCTCACTAATAACAAATCAGTTCAGTTAGCACGTCACGTTCTCTAGGTACCACTTTTTACTATTTTGGAAACCCTACCCTAAAAACAATAACAGATTCCTAACATTAGGGAATAAAAGTTGCATCATTTATAACATATAACGAGAAGACAATAACGATATGTTTCTTATAATAACTACATGCAACTAGTACAAAATAGGGCGTCAAGAGGAAGATCAAAAAATCGTACGACACCCAAAACTCTCTGAAATCATACAAATCTTCAACGTTAGTAATCGGAAAAGCTAAAACCGATCTCAATTTCTCATGGGTCCTCATAAACAAGGAGAATTTTCGATGCTAAGTTGGAATAATGCTTCAAACACAATTAAAAAATTTGGTAAAAAACGAGTGAAATCTCGACTTTAATGCTCGAATAATGAGTATTCACAGCAATTTGGGTGTGGGTCTTCGTAATCGACATGAAATAACAACAAATTTTGCTACGAACTAAGATCGAAATGTTTTCAATTTCAGTAACACATCACTTTATCTGGATACCATTTTCTGCAAGTTCCAAAACTCTACCTTCAAAAATCGTAACAGATTACTAATAAATGGTAACAAGTCTTGCCTCACCTATAACAAATAATAAAAAAACAATAACGGTTTGTTTCCTATAATTACTACATGCAACTGGTACGGACTAAGGTGTCAAGAGAAAGATAAAAAATTCGTATGCTACCCAAAACTCCCCTAAATTGAAGAAATTTTCAACGTTAGTAATCGGAAAAGGTAAAATGATCTCAATTTTTCATGGGTTCTCATAAACAAGGAAAATTTTCGATGTTATGTTGGAATAGTGCAACAAACCCAATTCGAAAATTTGGTAAAAAAACTAGTGAAATCTCAAATTTTATGCTCGTGGATTCACACCAATTCGGGCGTGGGTCTTAGAATCGACAATAATTATCGATGCTAGTCACGGAATAACGATGATGCGAAGTATTGGAACGTTTGTCAATTAAAAAGTTGGTTGGTAACACTTCATTTATTCTGAGTAACGATTCACGCATTCTGGGTAACACATAACTAAGAACATTCTAGAAGGTTCTAGACTGTCAGAGATATTAACAGTACAATAACTTAATATTACCACATTGCCTGCAAATAATACCACATGTCTGATAAACAATAACAATATAAACAATGATTATACCACATTTCTAGCTACGAGAACTACAAAATAGCTAATCAATACCAAATTACTATTTTTGATTAATTTCGTTCGTAAATTCATTTCGTTGGGATGTATAAGATTGAAATTCATGGAAATAGGTGATATGATGAAGCTAAATCACAAAATTTCATTAAAAGACACGTTTTGCGAATGTTGATATCAATATGTGAAAGTTGAGATCAAAAGTCATGTAAACACATAGCTCTTCTTTCACAAAATATACTAGTATCTCTTTTGATGAGACATAACGTTATGAATTACATCCCAAACGTATTCAAAGTTCAACATTAAAGCACGAACAACATTTAATAGACCATAAGCTCAAAATTCGAGACCTCAAACTAAAACAATCGAAGAAAAATGGATTTGTGAGCGTAATTAATGAAATGTTTTAGAATATTACCACATTACCTGCAAATAATACCAGATGTCTGATATAAAGAAACAATATCAACCGAATTTATGACATGTTGTTTGGTACAGATACCACATAATACGCTTTTCAGTATAACATCAATAATTAGACTTATTTTGTTCGTAAATTCACTTTTTCCCGAATGTATAAGATTTGTGTTCATGTAAGTATGTGATTTTACTAAGTTAACAAACCAAATTCCCTTAAAGACATGTTATGCGAATGTTGATATCAATATGTGAAAGTTGAGGTCAAAAGTCATGTAAACATAGATCTTCTTTCACAAAATATACTAGTATCTCTTTTGATGAGAAATAACGTTATGAATTCCATCACAACGTATTCAAAGTTCAACATTAAAGCAAGAACAACATTTAATAGACCATAAACTCAAAATTCGAGACCTCAAACCCTAAACAATCGAAGAAAAATGGATTTGTGAGCGAAATTAATGATATTAGTAGTGTGGTATGAAAAACCTATTATGCAGTATCAATATCTACAATAGTGTTAAAAATTGGATTTGTATTGTTCTTTTATATCGAAGATTCGGTATTATGTGGTAATATCCCTTGACAATATAGAACATTCCAGATAATGCACTTCCCGCCTAAATTATTGAGATCCCGCCTAAACTATTGAAATCTCGCCTAAAGTGGACAACACAAGTTACACAGAGAATAACAATTAATAACTTACTGGTACCACTTTCTTATTTCGAAAAATTAGGCAAATTTGGCGATTATATTTAAATTTCGGCGACCATGAGCGACGAACAATAGGCCAGTATTGTGCTTCAACGACTTGTCAGGATATGGGTCTCTCGAATTTGTGCGAAATATCTTCAATTTCGATCGAATCGGGATTCGATTTTCACCGTGTTTTAATTATTTCCGTCAAAAGAATTTGAGAAATTTATCCGTAAAATCGAACATTCGAGACCTGAATAACATGATAAACCGTCTAGGACACACCCAACTTGGTTTGGTGCAAGTCGTGCAGATGGAATAATATATATGATCGATTGTTTCGATCGAGTTTCCACTGTTACGGTGATACCTGATATTTGGCAAATGGTACCAAATCGAGGTTACTCGAACCTTTTAATTAGTATATACACCATATATCAGCTTACCAATACCAGTTAACTTTATTACGGTGACTGATATCTGACAATCCATACCACATTTGGGAACAGTTGTTTAGCAACAATCCGGCGATTTTAAATTTCGGCAAACCATGAGCGACGAACGATAGAGCCAGTATTGTGCTTCAGCGATTTGTTCAGGATATGGGTCTCTCGAATTTGTACAAAATATCTTCAATTTCGACCGAATCAGGATTTGATTTTCACTGTGTTTTAATTATTTGCGTCAAAAGAATTCGAAAATTTACCAATCGAACATTCGAGACCTGAATAACATGATAAACCGTCTAGGACACACCCAACTTGGTTTGGTGCAGGTCGTGCAGATGGAAATAATATATACGATCGATTGTTTTGATCGAATTTTTACTGTTGTAATGATACCAGATAATTGACACGGGTACCAAATCCAGCTTAAAGATACCTTTAAATCAGTATATATACCATATGCCAGCTCACAAATACCAGTTAACTATTTCAGGGTGACGGATACATGACGATTCATACCACGTTTCAGGAACAGATGTTTAGCCAACAATACGACGATTTTAAATTTCGGCTAACCACGAGCGACGAACAATAGAGCCAATACTGTGTTTCAGAGATTTGTTTAGGTTATGGGTCTCTCGAATTTGTACAAAATATCTTCAATTTCGACGGAATCGAGATTCGATTTCATCGAGTTTTTATTATTTGCGTCAAAAGAGTTCGAAAAATATGCCTGTAAAACCAAACATTTCGAGACCTGAAATAAACCCTCGGGGATAGATTCCGTTTCGTTTCCGATGATCGTTCGAAAGATCTGCGAGTATTTTTGATCGTCAAAAGAATATTTTATTTACTTATTAATATGGTAACGATGATAACAGAAAACTGGTTCTGGATACCACTTATTATACAACTTTGTAGGGGTATTTTGGTCAGATCATGTAGTTGGTCCTTTTCTCTAAAATTAAAAGATATTGGGTCCTTAAAACCGAGATTTATACTGACAGGGGCTGATTCATATTTTGAAACTTAAAGAGGGGCTGATTCTTAAAAGCCCCATTATTTAATTAACTAGCAAAGACCGTTGAAATTACAGTGTGGAGAAGAGAAATAACTACGCTTGTCAGAATTTATGAGCGAAAATGCAGCTCCAGTCAACTGAATCCACCCAACTACATACAGTCTTCATTTAACATACAGATTACAGAACCCTAAGTAGAGCTTTTTCAATCCATGAATCAAGTCTTGAGAGATCGTTGAGGGCGGCGTCTCCTTTATCAGATGGGAAGCAAGTTACTCGTTTCTCGCCTGATCCTAATCTCACTCCTCGGCGGCGTTTTCTGCTCGGTGAGGCCTCCTTACTCGTGAACTGTGCTGCCCATTCTTCTTCGATTCCCCACTTTATTTCTTTTAAATTTTTAATTCTTGGTGAGGCGAAGAAGCACTGACTTGTTTGCTTCTTGCTCAGGGCGATAATGGCTCGGTGAGTGCTTCTGCTACGGCACCTTCTCTCAATCAAACTCAATCCAAAGGTCTGTTTTGTTTAATTTTGGTGGTCAGCTTTTAATTCTTCCTCACCATTTTGCTGTGGTGTTCAATCAATAAGTAAGATCTTTAGGTGTTTCCTTCTTTCACCCTTTTCTTACTATTCCTGAAACTTCTCTGTATCTTATGCGCCAATTACAGCATCTTGCCCTAATGGTTGGAATTCCATCTTGAACAACACCAAGTGTTACAAGTACTCTTCGAGCAACAAATCATGGGACGATTCGGAGAAATACTGTTCTTCACACAGAGGAAACCTAGCAGAAATCGAATCATTACAAGACCTAATCGTCCTTCAAAAGTTATGCGGCCAAAATCCCGACGGTTGCTGGGTTGGCGGGCGATGGATGATAAACTCCACGGGCAACAACAGTGGCTGGAAATGGTCGTCTTCTTACAGCTCAAATTGGTCTGTCAACGTTAGTGCGCCGTTTCTGCCCAAATGCACCGCCAATCAGTCGTGCACAGTCAATAATCTGACGAATATGTGCACTTTGATGATCAACGGCACTTCATCGCTCTTGCCTGAAAGTTGCAACGAATCTCACCCATCGCTGTGCATGCTTGACATAGGTACGTATGTCGTGAGAAACTGTTTAGATTATAAATTGGCCTTTGTAAAGCTCATAACCACCTAATATGTCAAGAGGCAATCTCCTCCTATCACCAATTAGTTATAGGAAGGACTCCTCAATTTCGACAACAACTCTGCAACCTCTGAATTAACGTACTGATGTTAGTTATTTCTTTTTCTTTTCAAAAAAAAAAAAAAACAGAAAACGTATGCCGTGGAATGCACTGTCGAAAGGAATACTTGATCATCCTCGCCGTCGTGAGCGGGCTCATCCTCTCCACCACCATAGGCGTCGTCCTATGGCTCCTATTTTACCGACGCCAAAAAAGGCGTAAAAGGAGTCGAAATCAGTCGAACTCAACCGAGCTCGCCTTAGTCCCGCCTTCGTGGAGGCTATTCAGCCGCGAGGAGCTGAAGTCAATCACGAAGAACTTCAGCGAGGCGAACCGTCTGCTCGGGGACGCAAAGACGGGCGGCACCTACAGCGGACTATTGCCCGACGGGTCGAGGGTTGCGGTGAAGAGGCTGAAGAGGTCGAGCTTTCAGAGGAAGAAGGAGTTCTACTCTGAGGTCGGGAAAGTCGCCCGTTTGCACCATCCGAATTTGGTCGCCGTTAAGGGGTGCTGTTACGATCACGGAGATCGCTACATCGTTTACGAGTTTGTCGTGAATGGGTCCTTGGAGAGGTGGCTCCACCACGTCCCGAGGGGCGGGAGGACGTTGGATTGGCTCATGAGGATGAAAATCGCCACCACGCTCGCCCAGGGGATTGCGTAAGTCACTTGCACTGTTTCCTTAAGTATATTGTCGGGCTTGCCAGTGAGGCCTTGGCCTAGTTGTCGAGGCCTGAGGTTTTAAGATGTTGGGAAGGTCATAGGTTCGAAATTCGTCCTCAATATCTTGAGGAGCCTGTCACGCGTGGATACGTCCTAGTGTGGCTTATATGGTTGGCATAGTTTGCAGACTATTGCGTCAGCCTTTGGGTTTACTTGGTCAGAGTTCCCCGGGTTACTAAAAAAAAGTATGTGGGCTTTCGTCTGAGAGCCATATTTCAACATAAAAAAAATGTAGAATGACCACTTCGAACGAAAGCTTAAAGCTTTAAGGGACTATCGTAGTTTAAAATTTATATATGTTTCTTCCCGACACGCCTCCTCACGTGTAGCTGGTTTCTTAAATGGGTGGTCGTGAGAGATTCGTACCCATAACCTCTTTTGTCCTTGACCTCTGATAGTTGAATGTCCACTTCACTGAAAAAGATTAAGCTTTTAGGGGAAGTGTATCTTATCTTAAATTTTAATATATTTTATTTCCAACAAAAAAATAAGTTAGAGGTAGTTTGATCTGCGTGTATAATCGGGCCATGATGAATCACCGACAGGTTCCTCCACGACAAGGTGAAGCCTCAAGTGGTCCACCTCGACGTAAGCGCGACGAACGTACTCCTCGACGAGGAATTCGGGGCCCACCTCATGGGGGTCGGGATTTCCAAGTTCGTCCCGTGGGAGGTCATGCGGCACGAGAGGACGAAGGTCACGGCGGGCGGGACCCACGGCTACCTCGCTCCCGAGTTCGTGTACGGGAACGAGCTCACCACGAAGAGCGACATATACAGCTTTGGCGTCCTCCTCCTCGAGGTGATCAGCGGGCGTAGGCCCGCCCAGTCGTCGTCGGCGGGCCTTCAGCAGAGCATATTCGAGTGGGCCACGCCGCTCGTCCAGGCCCATAGGTACCTCGAGGTTTTGGACCCTTCGATATCCTCGGGCTCGTCCTCGTCCTCGTCTTGTACGATTCCTGAGGCTGGGATTGTACAGAAGGCGGTGGACTTAGTGTACGCCTGCACGCACAACGTGCCTTCGATGAGGCCGAGGATGTCCCACGTAGTTCACCAGCTTCAGCAGTTGACTGCGGCGCAGCAGCTTTCTTCGACGACGAGGTAGATGGTGTATTTTGTAGTGCTGTGTAGCGTAGTAGTACACTTTCGGCTTTTGGGATGATTTCTATGAAGCTCTGTCTGTCTTTATTACACTATGTAGAACTCATTGACTATCAATGGTGGTTGTTATTATTAGCGGGAGCACAACAAATATAAAAGAAGATAACACAATCCTCAGGTTGCAATGCAAACAACCTTATCAGTCGCCGCAAAGAACAGAAAAGAAGCCTAACCGTTTCAAAAAATTTACATTCCTAAGAAATATGTACCTTAGCACCGATTTCATTCATCAAGCGTCCAAGTTCTCCATCTGAATGCTGCTCTTCAGCGGTACGTATTCACCGAGATAGCCACCAAGATGATCGTTCAATGCTGTCTTATCGATTCCCTGATGATGATAGCTCTTGCAAACGTAGTAAAACACACTCTGCACCAACAAACCAATCAAATTCACGATTACCAATACGCCAACCAAGAAACCGCCTACGAATATCCTCATCATCACCCCACTATCACCGCCTCCGTGCACCACGATTGACCCAAACAACCCATTGATCACCCCACAAACTGCCATGTAAGCGAACACAAGCCCAAATCCCTCAGCAGTCTTTCCTTTCAACAGATAGTAGCTCTTCTTCATCGCAGCGAACCCATAGATAGGCTCGAGAACAGACACTACGCTCGCCAGATGCCATAGTGCACTGATGTAGACATGAACCACGAGAAACAGTGCGATAACGGCCAGAAGCGAGAATAAAAACAAGCCCACGTTTTGAATGTCCAGCGCTACAACGAAGAGAAGGAGGAAGACGAAGAACACGACGTTGTAGGCCACCATCAGAATCGAGACCCACACGAAGGTAACGAACAGCCGCCTGAAAACGCTGGGAATAGCCGCGATCGTGGACGAGAACGAGACGGGCTTCGAAGCATACAGTGAGGCGACGGTGAAAACCACGGCGGCGGTCGAAAGCAGAGAGAAAGCAAAGAGGAATATGAGGTAGGTGAACTGTACGGCGAAGAGCCTCGACCAATCTGTGTAATTCGAGTCGTCGGATTGCAGGCGGGCGAGGATTGGATGCGTAAAGAGGGAATGAGCTAAGATTGCAAAGGAAAGGGGGAAAATCAGGGTTAGGGTTATGAGGTAGAAGGCCCTCGGAGACTGTTTGGGGATGGAGATTGATTCTCGGAGAATGTGCGGCACGGTTAGAAATTGGAGCTCTTCGCTATGCAAATCCATTATCTTTCAGCTATGAAGAAAACGAACAATGGATTATTGCTGCTTCGAGTTTTTTAGCAGTGGATCGGAGATTACAATGGCGGCGATCAACGGTTCATCGGAGAAGACGACATGTTTCTGTTTAGATCGATCGATGTAATCTGATCGGCTTTGCATGCAACTGTGATCCATATTGGGCTTATCTTTCATATGGATTTGGGCCCATTAGCCCAATAAGTTGAGGGTTATATACCAACATTCATTTCCTTGCACACAAATATATAATACTTTTATATTTTTATTTATTTATAATTATAATATTGAAAATATGAAATTATAACTGTGTATTTCAAAAAGAAAATTGATTTATGATAATAGGATTGCAATAAATCAAAAACTGAAAGGTACAGAGCAATGACAATTAGTCGAAAAAAAAACGAACTAAAAACTAAATGAGAATAATGTCAATTTAACCCAATAATAGATGATTATGGAGATATCCCTGGAATTTGAGGAACCAAAGGTTTAGGACTCTTAACTTTCTCCACCAATACAGCCTGCGTTGTAAGAATCATACCAGCAACAGAGACGGCGTTCTCAAGCGCACACCTCGACACTCGACAAGGATCGACGACTCCAGCCATCATCAGATCCTCGAATTTCCCATTCATCGCATTGTACCCAATTCTAGAATCAAAAGCCTTAATCTTCTCGGCCACCAACGATCCGTCAATCCCAGCATTTTTCCGCTATCTTCTTCGCAGGAGAAAGAAGCGCCTGCCCGAAAAAGTTTTTAAGTCTTCCAAAGAAGAATACATAATTAGTACATTTTGATAAGCAGCTAGTTACCATCTCAATAATATCAGCGCCAATCTGCTCGTCGAGATCTTGGAAACTCTTCTTTATCAGAGGTATCTGCTTCGCTAGATGCACGTAAGTGGATCCGCCGCCAGGCACCACGCCTTCGGCCATAGCTGCGAAGGTTGCGCTCTTTGCGTCCTCGATTCGTAGCCTTCGATCTTCGAGCTCTATCTCAGTGTGCGCCCCGACTTTGATTATGGACAGCCCACCCGAGAGTTTGGCTATACGCTCCCTTAGCTTCTCGGCGAGGTAGTTGCTATCTGTCTCGGCTAAGTCCTTCTTTATCTGCATTATTCTCGCTTGAATTTCGTCTTTCATGGAAGGATCGGCCACTATTGTGGTGCTGCTGCTTGTTACTAAGACCTTCTGTGCAATGCCCAGTTGGTCGGAGGTTGCGGCGTAAAGAGTCATGCCCAATTCGCCAGAAAGAAAATCAGCTCCTATGCGAAATTTTGACAGAATTTGAAATTTAATGCACTGTACGTTTTGAATAGACGGTGAATGTAGAGAACGATGGACCGTTTTTTCGGTTGAGAATTTGGATGGAGTTTACCAGTCATAAGTGCTATGTCTTGGAGCAAAGCTTTCTTCCCATCCCCAAAGCCTGGACATTTTACAACGGCGACTCTTAAAGCGCCTTGCGTTTTGTTCACTACGAGGGTTTCGAGCACTTGTCGTGATATGTCCTCAGCAATTATGAGCAAGGGGACGCTCAGCTGTGTGGCCTTTTCGAGCAGAGGAACGATCTCTTTAACGTCGGAGATCTTCTGATCAGTCACGAGAATCCTTGGATTATCGAATTCCACGGTGGAATTGTTCGTGTTTGTGATAAAGTGTGGAGACATGTATCCCTTGTCTATCTGTAAGAAATGATTTTGCCTGAAGGAGATTAAAGAAGATCATGACAGCCCAACACAGAGCAAAACAGGTCGTGTAAGAAGGGACAACATCAGGTTCGAAATAATAAAACTCACCTTCATTCCTTCTTCGATAACAACAGAAGTTTCAGCAGATGAGGAAGACTCAACGAGTACCACCCCATCAGAACCAATTTTCTCTATAGCTTCGGCGATTAAGTTGCCAATGTGTTCATCATTTCCAGCAGATATAGCAGCTACAGCTGCAGAGAAACGTAACAATCAGAAACTAGAAGGGAAATTAACCAAGAACGAACAGTTGAAAGAAAGGTAATAAAACCTGCGATATCATCTCTTCCTCTCACAGGATAACTCATCTTTTTCAAACGTATAATCAACTCATCGACCGTTCGCTCCATGCCTTTCTTCAGAGAAACGGGATTTGCACCATTGGTTATAGCCAATAGCCCACATCGAACCATTTCTCGGGCCAACACGATTGCAGTGGTCGTTCCATCACCAGCCGATCCATTTGTTTTTGTTGCAACCTGCAATAGATCTTACACATAACATGACAGAATCATAACACTATATCCATCTTTACTTATATATGTGCTGTTGTAAACCTCTTGTAGTATCAATGCTCCAGCATTTTCTATCGGGTCAGAGAGCTCTATAGCTCGGGCAATTGTAACACCATCATTTATCACTTTTAGCTTCTCGGAATCGGAGAGGATCACATTTCTTCCTGTATAATTAGAGCAAGAACAGTAAATTTTTCTTGAATTAGCAGTGCTCACAGTTTAGAAGAAAACTGCCACAATGAAAAATGAAGATATAAATAAAAGAGAAACCTTTAGGGCCTAGTGTCACAGAAACAGCATCTGCGAGCTTATTAATTCCAGTAAGTAAAGCATCTCTGCAATTTCTGTCGAATTCTATCCTCTTTGCCCCTGCTTTAACCACTAACGATGCGCTTCGAAAACGTTTTCTCCTCAAGAAGAAATATGAATTCGATCTTCCGCACAATTCCTAAGCAAGTAGAGGGGGAAAACCCATAAAAATGCGTAAAACCATGAAGGTCGTAAGACGAAGGAAACAATTAGAGCGCTACCCACTGAGAACGAAGGATTTGCCCGCAACAGAACTGGTGGCGACCGAAATGATACTGACATTTTCACAGCTAACTCGTGGGTTGCTGCCTGTAATAAATCGATTAGGGTTTTACATGGGTTTTTGGGAGGTAAATGGCGATGATTTTCTTTTATTTGTTTGTTTTTTCAATTTCTTGTTTTTTCTTTTTGGTATTTCACATGGTTTGGCGGAAACCTTTCTAGTTTACCAAACAATCTACATTGCATAAGCGCAAACAAGTTCAACGCTTTCAACATCTCGAGCTAAATCAAACGAGCAGCAGAAACTGAATAAGAAAAGAAAAAGAAACGCTTTGAAGATTATATTATCTCAAAAGCTTATTAATTTTCCGCTGCAAAGTTTATTTTTTTCTCAATGCTTTGCGTCTTCTTCTTCGCAGAACTTGGAGTACCGATCAGGGCCCATCAAGCTATCGAATTCCTCGGCGTTGTTCAGCTCAACCTTTATGATCCATCCATCTCCGTAAGGGCTCGTGTTTATCTGTTGTTCAAGAAAAATCAGATCTTAGCGTCCTAACGAAAGATGAAGAACTTGATTTGTTTGAAAACAGAGGAAAAAGGTGTTCCATTTATGTAAGAAAACAGAGGAAGGCAGGGGAATAATGATAACAGAAGCAAATCGTTATCGAGTAACTACTTTTCAGTACAGTTTTTTTAGCTCACCTTCTCGTGAAATCATCTACTTCATTCAATAGTGCTGCGAAATGAATAATGAATGCTACAAAAAGAACTCACCAGGCCAGGAGAATCGTTGAGCTCAGCGTTGACTTCGACTACTTTCCCCGAAACTGGAGAGTTGATGTCGCTGGTCGCCTTTACGCTTTCGACGGCCCCAAAACCCGAGCCTTGCTTCACTTCGACTCCCTTCTCAGGAAGTTCAACGTAAACGACGTCGCCCAAGTGGTCTTGAGCATGATCTGTAATGCCAATTGTTGCTGAATTACCTTCGACTTTGACCCATTCGTGGGACTCATAGTACTTTAGGTCCTTGGCAACTGCAGGGATTAGAATTCGGGAAATCGATCATTGGTCCATAGGTTTATAATAATTCAGCTGATAAATCTTGCAACAATGGTGCAAAACACATCATAGAAACTGAAGGTGGCTAAAAAGACAAGACAATATAGCCTCAATCTTAGAAATCCCAGATGAGCATCAGCATTAATATGATATCACAGAATTCAATATCTATAGTCACCAGCCCATGGGAGTATGTTGCAATTGATACCAACCCAAACATCTATTCATTAAAGGAAAAATAAAAATCAGATCTTTATTACCAAGAGGAGCTATACCATAACAGAAACCTCGGATAAATCGGAAACACGGATCAAGGAAACGATATAGCGCATATGTAAGAAGAGATAGAACACACCATTGGCGAAGCCTCGATAAGGAACAGAGATCCTAAAGTATGAAGCAGCCTTCGTCGCCCACAGCCTCGAAGCCATCTTCTTTTCGAAGGCAAGGAATCAAATCCACCGCTTTTGCTCTATATTTTCTTTTATTTCTTTATATGCAGAGGTGGCGCACAACACTACACTGACCTGAGGAGTTGAGGACCCTTGTTTGTCATAATAATATTGTAAGAAAAAGGAGAAAAAGTAGGGAGGAGGGTTGTTGGTTGGTAAATTTGCAAATTCGCCCTATTATTTTATGTAACTGTGTTTTTAGCCCTCATCTCTAAATCTTCCCTACCAAACCATGCATATAATTTTGTTTCACACAAACCCTTGCCACGAAATACAATGTGATAACTTTAAGGGTAAATGCCACTTTTCCCCCTCGTAGTTACATCGAATTTCACAAATATACCTCATAGTTTTTTTATTATATGCGTGTCCCTTATACTTTCATAAACATTGCACGAAATCCCCCGGGCAGCTTATACTGCCCGAGATTGTTGTACACGTGCTCTTACTGCGATTTAAACATGATTTAACCAAATTTTATGCCGTAAAATGACTAAAATAACCCTCAGTCATCTTCTTCCTCCCAACATCTTTTTTTTCCCCGACTTCTTCGAGCTGAAAAGAAAAGCTCAGATTCACCACGCGGTGCATAGGAAAGATAACCTAGTGAGGAAAGAAAAACGATAACAGCTTTTATTGCGATCTCAACTAAGCTCAGCTCAAGGTCTACATTTCTCGTTATTTTCCTTGTTTTTTTTCTATTTTCGCAATTCTTGGATCTGTCGTCGGTGTTATTACTTCTGTGGTAATCAGATCTGACGGACCCATCGATAATTCTTCTTAGATCGAATTTCGAGATTTCGAGATCTCGGTTTAGAAGAAGTGATCGATCTTTCTGCAATTTTCATGACCTATTGGAAAAGCAAACTTTTTTGTTTTTCCTTCCGTCCACGCGCTGCCGTCAGTCTTTTCTCATTTGGGATTTTTTTCCTTCAATTTAATAGATCGATCTGCCGATTATGGCTCCGAGCACTATACGCAAGGCGATCGGCCCCGTCAAGGACCAAACTAGCATCGGAATCGCCAAAGTCGCGAGCAACATGGCGCCGGAGCTCGGAGTTCACGCCGATGGATCTCACGGTGGTGGTAGTGAGGAAAAAGGAGGATGAAGACGATGAAGAAGGGCGACATGGGAATTTTCTTTTTCTGGGTCACTTGAAGAAGAAGAAGAACGCTGATGAATCTCCACCTTGTAATCACTCATCATCTTGCAAAGAGAAGAAAGTACAAGAAAAACTGAGAAAACCCATAAAAAAAACCAGAGAAAACCCATAAAGAAGAGGGAGAGAAATCGAAGAACACTGTAGCAGTTCAAAACACCATTGACGATGGTATAATGAGAATTCCGCTTTTTCTCTGACAAGTCAGACTAAATTTGACCGGATAGGGAGCGTGTGCAAAATTATTCAAACTACGAGGGCGTTTTAGCCTATTTCTAAACTGCAGGGGTTTTTGCGCTTTCTTTTTAAACCACAGGTAGGTTATATGCTATTTACTCTAACTTTAATCATGGAACTATAGTTTTGTAATTATCGCATATTACGAGACATTCTATGCAATTATCAAAGATAATGAAAGATTCCACACCCTTTACCTAATTAGAGTATGGTGGCCAACTAACAATCACCTTCCCACCAAGAAAAATCATAATAAATCATAGTTTCTTTGTAGTTAAGCAGAACAAGTCCATTAAACCTCTTCTTACACTATATCCTACGATCATCTCTATGCATTGTCCTAATCACAGCGGTAACTTGCTCAATCTGCTCCTCACTTGAACAGGAATTCAGTAGAACCTTCGCCGTCCCAGCGTCTGGATAACACCCATCGTCGATCATCTCTTCGAAAATCTCCAAACACCTTCCATAAAGCTTCTTCTTCGAGTAGGGCCCGAGCCTCGACGTCCAAGTCATCACATCGGGCCTCAGATTCTTGAACTTGAGCGACGAAAAAATCTCCTCCATCTTGTCCACGAATCCAGCCCGCCCGTAAGCGTTGATCAGTATGTTGTAAGTGCTGATGTCGGGCCTGCACGGGCCCAATAGCCCGCCTTCCTCAGCCTCCATCGTTCTTAGGACTTGCTCCATCTTGTCGAACTGCCCCAGGCGACCGTACAAGTTTATCATGGAGTTCAGTACGAAGGTGTCGAGTTTTATGCCCGATTCTTGCATGTGGTCCATGATTTCTTCGCATTTTCGCACGTCCATCGTTCTTGAGTAAGCAGATATGAGCAGCATGTGTGATTTCATCGTGGGCTCTATTCCCAGGCGCTTCATTTCGTCGAAGACTGCTTGCGCCCCTGTAATAACAACACTAGAAGGCATCATCTTTTTCGTATATTATGACGTGGGATTCTCGAAAACGTCGCTCAGAATAGATCCCAGTTTTCAAAATCTTTTTTTTTCTCACGTGAGATTCTCAAGAACGAATGGCGTATCATATAGTCCTACCTTTGTGAAGGCCAGATCTTCCATAAGCATCCAATAGGATATTGTAAGAAGCTCTATCGGGTTGGACTTCCATATGTTGCATGAGAGAAAATATTTCTGAAGCAGCATGCGGAGAGCCAGCTCGGCTGTTAAAAAAAAGTACAACTTAAAGAAGCTAAAAAAAAAAAAAAAACTCTCCACGAGCGTTTGTATCGAAACATCATTTGTATGTAGTAAGTCTATTGAAGATTTTTTTCAGACAGTTAGTTAGTTACCTATAAGCTTCCATCAGGGCGTTGTAAGCGTACACGTCGGGCTCGTGCCCATTTTCTTGGAGCTGTTCGAAGATCTCCTCTGCCTTATCGCAGAGTCCATCCCTTGCAAATGCGTTTATCAGTGCAGTGTAAGTGCATATATTGGGCTTGCATTTTCTATTCTGCATCTCTTGGAACGTCTCCAATGCCATAAAAGATCTGTTTTCCTGGCAAAGAAAAATGCCGTATACGTTCAGACGAAGAACGGGGTTTAAAAACTGGGAAAATAGATTTTTCGTTTTCGTTCACCTTTCCATACAAGTTGATGAGCAGCGTGTAAGTATCGGCGGTAGGTTCGCAGTTGTCCCTTTTCATCCTTTCGAAGACAGCAATGGCTTGGTTATGGTTTCTTCCTTTGAACAACCCTTCGATGTAAGCATTATAAACAACGGCGCCTGAAGAAAATGACTAAAACATCAATCCAAAGAGATAAAAAAAGAAAATCAGATAAATGAGGACGACGTACTAGGTGTAATCCCATGTTTTTTTCATCTCGGAAAAGACAGCCTTGGCATGGTCCAAATATCCACAAGTACAGTAAGCTTTGAGGAGCAGTGCATAGGTGTCTTGTGTAGGAATGCATCGAGCTTCGAAAAGTTCTAAGTAAATGGATTCTGCCTTCTTGATAAGGTTAGTACGCCCATAAGCCTCGATAAGCAGATTGTAGCATATTATATCGGGCTTGAAGCTACTCCCATTCAACAACCATTCACACATCTGCAAAAAAAAGACAGGTCTATAATCGTTCAGACAACAACTGAGGTTACTACGAGAGAGGACATCTAACTAACTACCACTATGATTGGATCCCATAGTTTATTCTGACGAAGGCGAACTGCTATGCTGATTAGGTCATCCCAAGTGGTGTTAGTCGGCGGAAGATTGCTTAGGGCAGACCATACTTTAGCTCGATCCTTTTCGTGCTGTAAGAAGTTTAGGATTTCAAGTGCAATGGGGCTCAAAACTGGGAAAATCCCGTCGACGAATCCCGACCCATATTGCCATCCCTGACCCCTTAACGAGCCCCCTTTTTTAAAACCACAAACAGAACGAAACGATTTCAAATGAAGGGGCAATGACAAAATCGTATCGAATGTGAGATAGTTAGATAGTGTTTTACCTTTTTTCCTCGAAACTTTCTTGGGATTGAAGTTTCGAAATTTCCCTCGTTTGTCGATGAAAATGGTGTCTCTCTTCCACTTACCGTTCGACTCGATGCCAGCGCCTTCGGTTCTTCGTGCGATGATGTAGACCGAGGGACATTTGAAATGTAACCTGAAAAGCAAAGAAGAGCTTCACCTCATAAGACAATACAATAACTTCAGAGGATATTACCCAGGAAATGCTAAAGGTGGCCATAAACCTACACCCCAAATGTTCAAAATCAGTTCTTGGAAGCAAAATTGCACAGTTGTCAACAAACTGAAATCTTATCGTAGACCTTCCAAAAGCGATTGACTAATTAGAGAGTCAAATTCATCGAACGAAGAGAAAAGTGCTATGGAAAAAAAGAAAATGCAGCGAACAGAGACTGCTCTGAGCTTCTTACATGAATATGCAGAGCTGATAATACGAAGCACAGCGTCTGTGATGCTACGTTGCAAGTGATAATGCGTAGGTAAGAATAACACTAAAAGTTAAAAATATCAACTACACAAGAAGACATAGAGGAGCATGGCTTTACTCCAACGTCACTGTTATCTGTTCTCTTTCTTCCCAATCTGAATGGATTGGCTTAGCTTATATGAGTCGCAAACAAATCAAAATATTGCCTTAATATTTTCCGAATGGGCTTTCAATAATGGGCTGTGATGGGTTGGTTCGTATGGTTAAGCTTTCCCAGCCCATTTGTGTAAGTAACATTTATAATCACATTTTCCATTTTTCCAAAAGTAAAATAAACAAAAATCTCATTATCCATTAGATAGTGGTGATGATTCGAAATCTTTAAGCGTTGAAATTCTGGTGTCGTGCGGCTGCTCGAATCTGAATATCTAGACAGCCAAAATTATTACCAAAAGGCAAAAAAAAAGAGAAAATATTCGAGAGTGGATAATACAACCAATTGAATAATTTCGTTTTCCAACTTTTCTTATCTTTTTTCTTTTTGTTTCTGTTTTAAGATTTTTCCAACATGATATGTTATTCTATTCCGTATTATCCATTGTTTTCCTTTTCCTCCATCAACTCAGCTACATCGTGGAGCGATATATAATGTTTCGGAAGTGGTCCCTATACGGATGCAGACTTTGTCAATCTTCTCAGATTCATTTCATGTATCATCAGAACTCAAATACCCAGCAAAATAATTCAAATCATCATAATAAAATAATATATTTTTCAGATGTTGAATACGTGTGGGATCAACATCTGTTACTGCAGTATGTCCGATATGATGTTCTTCATCATCATTGTCTGAGAAGGCTGAGATTGGTATGCTAGACCACTGGACTACCTTCTTCGAGTCTTTCATATATACATATTCTTTATCATCAGAAAGATCCACCCATAGAGCTTTTCCATACATGCGAAGGTGTTGGCACACTCATTTGCATTAGACATGGGTAATGGGTCGGGCTAGGCCGATTCCGGGCCGGTTCCGGTGGTTCCGTTCCACCGGTTCCGGCATTGTTCCGGTCTCGATTCCGGACTAATTTTCTGGACCGGAACGGAACCCTGAGCTGGATCACGGGCCGTTAATGGTTCCGAGCCTGTTCGGTGCGGCGCCCCTGACTCCTACCGCCCATTCTTACTACTATTTTATGTGACTGCATGTGATAATAATGAAATCTATATACAAAAATGCGTACAAAAGTTTTCCTTTTATATAAAGGAAATTCTCCTGTACAGTACAAAATATTCCTAGGACATAAATACAAGGTAGAGTGCGCATGCGTGTTCAAAATAACCTATCGGCCCGCCACTCAGGTCGCATCCATGTACACACTGCCACCTCAAAAGTCCTCCGGAAGCTTCAAAAATAGCCTCGCCTTTGTAAAGATCACGTACCGTGATCCCGTGAACCTACAACACATAAATTCGTGGAATGAGCTTATAAAGCTCAGTAAGTGAAAGCCATGCATGCCATGCACGTGTCCTAAACTCGCAAAGGCATCCGCGCCAATGCTCCTTAGACCTCATATTTTTCCTTGTCTTGTCTTGTCATATAGGGCCCTTGGCTATCTTGCTATGCACCATCATGGAGCTCGAATCCACAAGGGATAAAATATATAAGTGGCAATACCCACTCAAGGGAGGCTAACCCTAGGGCGCCTTTTCTGTCCCAAGGTGGTTTCATACGCCACGCGGACGCTTCACACTGGTAGCCTAATCTGAGGTAGTCGACACCAGAGGTACCCTCGGTGTCGCGTACTCCCCCAGCTCGCATCCTCCAGGTTTCACGACCCGCCATGAGGGCATTAGCCCTAAAATCATGTCTTGCCTTGTACATGTCATGTCTTGAAGGTAGCGCCATACGACGTCACCATGGTAGCATAGAAGAGCCGTGACTCAACTGTGAGTCGACATCAGACGCCCATATCGGCGAATCTTTATCGCTCTCAGGCGATCGTATATTATGCACGCTCTCATATCATGCCTTTCGTTCTAACGTGCGTGCACATGCTCATGTCATGAATATGCGTGTCATGCCATAATATCATGTAATTAAATTATGCGTGTCATGTAACGCAAATAATTCACGTAGGAAGTCACATAAATTCACATAAACATATAACACATAATTTCATGCACATACAATTATGTGTTGTAGTTGGGACTTCCACTTACCTGGTATCCTTAGCTTATTTAATCTTATCGTACGGTAAGTCGTAAATCTTCAAACCCTAAATATAGAAACATAAAATTAGGGTTTGTTAGTCTAGTTATAGTTTTACTAAAATGGCTTAATTTGAAAACCCTAGTTTGGACTTTTATAAATTTGGGAACCCTAAGATTTAGAACTTTGACCTAGACTAAGAAATATTATTTTCAGAAAAAGATCTCACGAGATATGTCTCGACATTACGCTAAGATTTCGAGTTCTATACTAACCAAGATAAAATCTCGATATGATTTTGACATAGATATCGAAATGTTATAGAATGCCAAATGTCGACATTATAGGTCAAAATGTCGAGAGGTTATAGATACCAAATGTCGACATTACACTAAGAATTTTGATGCTCATTATACGAATAACTCTCGACATTTTCCAATCTATATACTTTAATATATATCTCTCGACAATTAAACATGCAACAAGATCTCGATATTATACTAAGCAACATATCGACATTTTCTGGGGGTAAATCTCGAGTTTGATGGTGGAACAATTCTTGATATAAGACATAACATGGCCTCGACATTTTCATGATAATCTCCACATAGTATATAAACTTCGAGACCTGCTTTGATATTATAACCAAGGTGTCGATATATATATGCATTAGACTTTTATAGGGAATGTCGAGAGGTGTGTGATTAACATCAAAATGTCGAGATGTGCCTTAACCTCACACACAAGATTTCGATATGTGTTTACAAATAAAAATCTCGATATGGCTTTGGTGAATCTCGAGATGAGTTATAAATATATCTCGAGTTTGGTGGTGGAAAGATGTCGGCATCATTTTCATTAAGCTAACAAGGTCGACATTCACCATCGTATCATTCGTGAACCTTGAATATTTTTCAAACCCTTCAGAGAACCAATTGAATATTTGGGAGCTTCATAAAAGTGAGCTATGTCTTATCCTACTGAAATTTAAACTTGATAAAACCGAATTATAAAGCTCTAATTATTTCAAAAACCCTTGTGAACTAAACGTATACACCCAACTTTCATACCAATTTCTATGCATGCTAATATATGTAAACATCAGAATAATAAATTATACCTTTCTAAGCTTTTTCTTTTTCAAATTCCTTCTTTTTCCTCCTCACTTAGGTCCCTCCGACAGTGCTCCACTAGTCTTTTGATGGTGCTCCACTAAGTGTTATGATATATGAATTCTTGTCTTTGCTTAACTTTTGATAGCTCCTCAAATCCTCTCTCGTAAGTAAAATATACGTATTTCTTTCTTAGCCCTATCTTTCCTTGCGTGTTATAATCAACAAATGATGTTAGCTTCTACTTTTACCAAGCTTATCTAATTCTCATGTAATAAGTCTTATAATATTATTATCTCTTTCCTTCCTTGATAAGTCTTCGAGTGTTCGGGTTTAAGAAATTTTGCTACTAATATTTATTTCTTAACACTTTGGGCTTAAATTTAAATGTAGCCCAATCATGATATAGTCCAGATTTTAATTTCAATAGTTCTATTATATAGTTCAAATTTCTTATAACTAATCATATTAATAATTATTCCTACCCGATCAATTTTCCTAATAACTCATAAGCACATAAGATGGTATCATACGTAGCATGTAATCATATAATATTGTAAAAACATGTACCATGCAGTCACGTAAGTCACATAATATGTATGCAAATTTATTGGCCGGCTTACTTACGGGACTCGGGTATTACATCCTCCCCCCCTTAAAAGGGATTTCACCCCCGAAATCAGGTAAGGAGAAATAGCTCAGGGTAGTGGTTTCTCATATCATCTTCCCGTTCCCACGTAGCTTCTTCCGTGGATTGATTCTGCCACAATACCTTGACTAGTGGAATTTCTTTATTCCGTAATCGTTTCATGTCGTACATAAGGATTTCCACTGGTTTCTCCTCGTAGCTCAAATCTGGCTTGAGTTGTTGATGAAGATTTTCAGTATTCAGCACATGGCTTGGGTCTGCGACGTATTTTCGTAACGTCGATACGTGAAAAATATCATGTACTTGAGCTAGCGAATTTGGTAGTTCCAGTTGATAGGCAACTTCGCCAACTTTTCTGAGGATTCGGAACGGTCCTATGTAACGTGGATTTAGCTTACCTTTCTTTCCAAATCGTTTCACGCCTTTCATTGGGGATACCTTCAAGAATACCAAGTCATCTACTTGGAACTCCAGTGGTCTACGCTTTTGGTCTGCGTAGCTTTTCTGTCTATTTTGGGCCGTTTTCATCCGTTCTCGTATTTGAGCAATGGCTTCTGTCATTTCTTGTACCAAATCAGGGCCTAATATTGCTCGTTCTCCGACTTCATCCCAGTGAATTGGAGATCTACATTTGCGTCCGTATAACGCTTCATATGGAGCCATTCCGATCGTTGCATGGAAGCTGTTGTTGTATGAGAATTCGATCAATGGAAGGTATCGGCTCCAATTTCCTTTAAAATCGAGCACGCAGACTCTTAGCATGTCTTCCAACGTCTGGATAGTTCGTTCAGACTGCCCGTCTGTCTGAGGATGGTAGGCAGTGCTGAATGATAACTTAGTTCCCATGGCTTTCTGTAAACTCATCCAAAACTTGGATAAGAATCTTGAATCACGATCGGAAACGATCGAAATTGGAACTCCATGCAGTCGTACTATTTCTTGAATGTATAGTTCCGCGTATCGTTCCATTGAGAATATTGAGCTGATAGGCAGAAAGTGAGCAGACTTGGTTAACCGATCAACGATAACCCATATAGCGTCGTGGCCTTTCACAGTCTTAGGTAAGCCAACAACGAAGTCCATGGTAATGTGATCCCACTTCCATTCAGGTACTGGTAGGGATTGCAAAGTTCCTGCCGGTCGTTGATGCTCTGCCTTAATTTGCTAGCACGTCAGGCATTGGCTTACAAATGTTGCTATTTCTCGCTTCATCCCTGGCCACCAATAATTGGCTCGTAGATCTCTATACATCTTCGTTGCTCCCGGGTGAATAGAGTAAATGGTGGTATGAGCTTCCATCATGACAGTCTTTCGAAGTTCGGCGTCGTTTGGAACATATAAACGTCTTCTGTAGTATAAACTTCCGTCGTCTCGTATTGTAAAGTCTGAAGATCTTTGCTCTATTGGCGCTTCTTTGATTTTCAGATATAATTCATCGTTCTCTTGGACCTTCGTAATCTGCTCCATCAGTGTAGGTCGAAGTGTTAACGCTGCTAATCTTGTCTCAATCTCGCCCATAGGTATGACTTCTACTGCGAGCTTTTGTAACTCCGTGTTCACAGTCTTGCGGCTTAACGCATCAGCCACTACATTTGCTTTCCCCGGATGGTAGCTAATCACGCAGTCATAGTCCTTGACTAACTCAAGCCATCGTCGTTGTTTCATATTTAACTCCTTCTGAGTGAAGAAGTATTTGAGACTCTTGTGATCAGTGAAGATCTCGCATCGCTCGCCGTATAAGTAGTGCCTCCAGATCTTGAGAGCAAAGACTACAGCGGCAAGCTCTAGGTCGTGAGTCGGGTAGTTCTTCTCATAATCCTTGAGTTGTCGCGAGGCATATGCTACGACATTCCCATTCTGCATTAGGACACACCCTAGGCCATTCTTAGACGCATCACTATAGACAGAAAACCCTCCAGTGCCTGTAGGGATAGTTAGCACTGGAGCCGTAGTGAGTCGTCGCTTAAGTTCTTGAAAGCTTTGCTCACAAGCGTCATCCCATTGAAATGAAGTATTCTTCTTCGTTAGCTTCGTCAGGGTTGATGCGATTTTGGAGAAATCTTTGATAAATTTCCGATAATACCCAGCTAGTCCAAGAAAACTTCGTATTTCTGTGACATTCGTCGGTTGAGGCCAGTTGTTAATAGCTTCGATCTTGCTGGGGTCAACAGAAATTCCAGCACCTGAAATAACGTGTCCAAGAAATGCGACTTGATTGAGCCAAAACTCGCATTTCTTGAATTTCGCATACAACTGCTTTTCTCGTAATATCTCTAATACAGTTCTCAGGTGTTGTTCATGCTCCTCCTTGGTCTTCGAGTAGATAAGAATGTCATCAATGAATACGATAACACACTTATCTAGGAATGGCTTGAATACCCGGTTCATCAGGTCCATGAAGGCTGCTGGTGCATTAGTCAGCCCAAAAGGCATGACTAGGAACTCGTAGTGCCCATAACGGGTACTAAAAGCTGTCTTCGGGACATCTTCTTCTCGAATCTTCAACTGGTGATACCCTGACCTTAAGTCTATTTTCGAAAAGACAGTTGCGCCTTGTAGTTGATCGAATAAATCGTCAATTCGAGGGAGGGGGTATTTGTTCTTGATCGTAATCTTGTTCAGCTCCCTAAAATCGATGCAGAGTCGCATCGACCCATCTTTCTTCTTAACGAACAAAACCGGTGCTCCCCATGGTGAAAAGCTCGGCTGAATGAACCCTTTTTGCAACAGTTCATCCAGTTGCTCCCTCAATTCCTTCAGTTCCGCTGGAGCGAGTCGGTACGGTGCCTTAGAAATCGGTGCAGCTCCTGGCACTAGGTCAATCGTGAATTGAATCTCACGATCTGGCGGAAGTCCGGGTAAGTCTTCAGGGAACACATCAGGAAAATCTTGTACTACTGCGACTTCTTCTAATTTTGGAGGTGAACGTTCTTCGGATGATATCGCGAATATCAGATAAGCTTCGCATCCTGTCCGGATCAGACGATGTGCCTTCATTGCTGAAATCTTGGGAATATTACTACTCTTGCTAGTTCCCGTGAATGTAAAGGGTTCGCTGTCTTCTAGGTTAAATGTCACTTGCTTACGGTTACAGTCAATAACTGCTCCGTATTTCGATAACCAGTCCATTCCAAGGATTACTTCATAATCGTTCATTGGAATGACTATCAGGTCAACGGGTAAGGTCCTATCGTTCACTAGTACGGGGCTATCTCGTAAGATTTGGTTGGTTCTCATAGAGGTTCCGTGAGGGATGGTAACGTTGTATTCGTAGCTAACTAAGTTAGGTGTAACCCCGAGTCTCGCCACGTAATTAGTAGATGCAAATGAATGCGTGGCTCCTGAATCAACTAATATGCATGTTGGGGTCGAATGGATAAGGAGAGTACCTGCCACCACAGACGGATTGTTCTCCGCCTCTTCAGAAGTCAGCGTGTAAACCCTAGCAGGTACCGTAGGTGGCCTAGTTTGAGCAGGGGCTTGACTTCCAGACGTCCCTTCTGTGCATGCCTTAGAGAAATGGCCTGTCTTGCCGCACTTATAGCACACGGCATTCTGAGAATAGCACACTCCCAAATGTCGGCGTGTGCACCTGGGGCATGGGGGTATACTCATCGGAGGTCTTCCTTGAGTAGGATTGAACTGTTGTGGAGGTCCAGGTCGACTCTGGAAGTTAGGCCTGACATTCTTAGGGTTTGGGTTAAAGGGTTTCTTCGGGCTACTTCCACTCCATTTCGGCCCTTGAATAAACTTCCTCTTTGCTTCATGGGCGCGCATAATTCGGAGTTCAGCTTGTTCCGCCATTAATGCGCGTTCGGCCACTTGAGCGTAGGTGGTTCCTTGAGATCCGGCCATGTTTACATCTCTGTATAGTTCAGGCTTCAGGCCTTCCAAGAAACGCTCCACCTTTAATGCATCCGTGCTCACCATGTGAGCTGCAAATCGGGACAGTTGCTCAAACTTTCTGATGTATTCAGCCACGGTCATGGGGCCCTGGCGTAAATTGATGAATTCATTCATCCTTTGGGCTCTGACTGGGGCGGTGAAATATTTGCTCCTAAAGAGCTCCTTGAATCGGTCCCATGTCATTGTGATAGGATCTTCAAAGGCGAGAATTGTATCCCACCAATGGCCTGCACTCCCTCTCAACAGGAAGGCGGCACATAACACCTTCTCATCCTCTGGAATGCGGCTATATTGGAACATGCTTTCCAGAGTTCGAATCCAATCTTCAGCCGCTGTAGGGTCAACGGCATCTTCAAACGTTGGGGGATTGAGTTTACGAAATCGCTCCCCAACAATTTCGACTTTTTCCGCCTGAGAGAGATTATTACTAGATTGTCCGCCCGCATTTCGCTGTTGCATCATTTCTTGAATTTGTGCGGATTGCTGGCGAACAAGTTCGGTGAGTTGAAGAATCGCTGTATCACGATTATCGGCTTGTGTTTCGGGTTCTTTACCTTTACTAACACTTCCGCTACCCTCACTTCTCGTTCTACCCATTTTTGTCTTGATACCCTAATAGTCCCTATGGCCAATAAATTACGCACATACAACATTCATAGAAACATAAAACTTACTAGCAAGGCCGCTTCCGTGCTTTTGAGTGTGTGTACATGGACAGTCTACAGAACTTGTAACCGAAAGCTCTGATACCACCTGCGGCGCCCCTGACTCCTACCGCCCATTCTTACTACTATTTTATGTGACTGCATGTGATAATAATGAAATCTATATACAAAAATGCGTACAAAATTTTTCCTTTTATATAAAGGAAATTCTCCTGTACAGTACAAAATATTCCTAGGACATAAATACAAGGTAGAGTGCGCATGCGTGTTCAAAATAACCTATCGGCCCGCCACTCAGGTCGCATCCATGTACACACTGCCACCTCAAAAGTCCTCCGGAAGCTTCAAAAATAGCCTCGCCTCTGTAAAGATCACGTACCGTGATCCCGTGAACCTACAACACATAAATTCGTGGAATGAGCTTATAAAGCTCAGTAAGTGAAAGCCATGCATGCCATGCACGTGTCCTAAACTCGCAAAGGCATCCGCGCCAATGCTCCTTAGACCTCATATTTTTCCTTGTCTTGTCTTGTCATATAGGGCCCTTGGCTATCTTGCTATGCACCATCATGGAGCTCGAATCCACAAGGGATAAAATATATAAGTGGCAATACCCACTCAAGGGAGGCTAACCCTAGGGCGCCTTTTCTGTCCCAAGGTGGTTTCATACGCCACGCGGACGCTTCACACTGGTAGCCTAATCTGAGGTAGTCGACACCAGAGGTACCCTCGGTGTCGCGTACTCCCTCAGCTCGCATCCTCCAGGTTTCACGACCCGCCATGAGGGCATTAGCCCTAAAATCATGTCTTGCCTTGTACATGTCATGTCTTGAAGGTAGCGCCATACGACGTCACCATGGTAGCATAGAAGAGCCGTGACTCAACTGTGGGTCGACATCAGACGCCCATATCGGCGAATCTTTATCGCTCTCAGGCGATCGTATATTATGCACGCTCTCATATCATGCCTTTCGTTCTAACGTGCGTGCACATGCTCATGTCATGAATATGCGTGTCATGCCATAATATCATGTAATTAAATTATGCGTGTCATGTAACGCAAATAATTCACGTAGGAAGTCACATAAATTCACATAAACATATAACACATAATTTCATGCACATACAATTATGTGTTGTAGTTGGGACTTCCACATACCTGGTATCCTTAGCTTATTTAATCTTATCGTATGGTAAGTCGTAAATCTTCAAACCCTAAATATAGAAACATAAAATTAGGGTTTGTTAGTCTAGTTATAGTTTTACTAAAATGGCTTAATTTGAAAACCCTAGTTTGGACTTTTATAAATTTGGGAACCCTAAGATTTAGAACTTTGACCTAGACTAAGAAATATTATTTTCAGAAATAGATCTCACGAGATATGTCTCGACATTACGCTAAGATTTCGAGTTCTATACTAACCAAGATAAAATCTCGATATGATTTTGACATAGATATCGAAATGTTATAGACTGCCAAATGTCGACATTATAGGTCAAAATGTCGAGAGGTTATAGATACCAAATGTCGACATTACACTAAGAATTTTGATGCTCATTATACGAATAACTCTCGACATTTTCCAATCTATATACTTTAATATATATCTCTCGACAATTAAACATGCAACAAGATCTCGATATTATACTAAGCAACATATCGACATTTTCTGGGGGTAAATCTCGAGTTTGATGGTGGAACAATTCTTGATATAAGACATAACATGGCCTCGACATTTTCATGATAATCTCCACATAGTATATAAACTTCGAGACCTGCTTTGATATTATAACCAAGGTGTCGATATATATATGCATTAGACTTTTATAGGGAATGTCGAGAGGTGTGTGATTAACATCAAAATGTCGAGATGTGCCTTAACCTCACACACAAGATTTCGATATGTGTTTACAAATAAAAATCTCGATATGGCTTTGGTGAATCTCGAGATGAGTTATAAATATATCTCGAGTTTGGTGGTGGAAAGATGTCGGCATCATTTTCATTAAGCTAACAAGGTCGACATTCACCATCGTATCATTCGTGAACCTTGAATATTTTTCAAACCCTTCAGAGAACCAATTGAATATTTGGGAGCTTCATAAAAGTGAGCTATGTCTTATCCTACTGAAATTTAAACTTGATAAAACCGAATTATAAAGCTCTAATTATTTCAAAAACCCTTGTGAACTAAACGTATACACCCAACTTTCATACCAATTTCTATGCATGCTAATATATGTAAACATCAGAATAATAAATTATACCTTTCTAAGCTTTTTCTTTTTCAAATTCCTTCTTTTTCCTCCTCACTTAGGTCCCTCCGACAGTGCTCCACTAGTCTTTTGATGGTGCTCCACTAAGTGTTATGATATATGAATTCTTGTCTTTGCTTAACTTTTGATAGCTCCTCAAATCCTCTCTCGTAAGTAAAATATACGTATTTCTTTCTTAGCCCTATCTTTCCTTGCGTGTTATAATCAACAAATGATGTTAGCTTCTACTTTTACCAAGCTTATCTAATTCTCATGTAATAAGTCTTATAATATTATTATCTCTTTCCTTCCTTGATAAGTCTTCGAGTGTTCGGGTTTAAGAAATTTTGCTACTAATATTTATTTCTTAACACTTTGGGCTTAAATTTAAATGTAGCCCAATCATGATATAGTCCAGATTTTAATTTCAATAGTTCTATTATATAGTTCAAATTTCTTATAACTAATCATATTAATAATTATTCCTACCCGATCAATTTTCCTAATAACTCATAAGCACATAAGATGGTATCATACGTAGCATGTAATCATATAATATTGTAAAAACATGTACCATGCAGTCACGTAAGTCACATAATATGTATGCAAATTTATTGGCCGGCTTACTTACGGGACTCGGGTATTACATTCGGCCCATTTGTTTTTTTTTTGGTAATAAAATATTAAATAATTGTTTTATATAAAAAATAATAAAATAACCGTTAAAGCAACGGTCAAATGAAAAAAATTCAAAAAAAGAAAAAATAAAAAATAGTATAATAACCGCCGGGCCGGAATCGTAACCGGTTCCGGATTACCGAAACCGGCCCAGTCCAGTTTAAATGGGCCGGGCCATGGGCTCGGAATCAGTTTTTACCCAGTTAATTTGCATGATGTCCCCATCCTTTGCACGCATGGCACTGAACATAATCTATGTTCAATTTGTCAGCTTTCGCTTTATCAACAGAATTTCTTTTGGCAAAAGGATGCGCAAATGAAGATTCATTCTTCTTGAATGTTGGACCAACATTCAACTCCTTTTTTAGCAACTTGTTGAACCTTCTAACGAGCATAGCCAAATCCTCATCATCGTCAGAATCAACCTCAGTTATGCAGAGTGAGGGTTGAGTGAATAGAGCAATGCTTTTACCCCTTGAAGCTTTCTTCTGGACTTCGAGATTGGTCTCGTAGTTCTTCATGATGTTCATCAGGGTATTGAAGTCGATTGTGGCCGGGTTGAGAGCTTCCTCGACTGCTGCAACTTTCACATTGAACTTTTCGGTTAGTGAACGAATAACCTTAGAATTTAAAACCTTATTCGAAATCGGTTCACCCAAGCTATGACACTTGCTAGAAACATTCAAAAGTTTTCCAAAATAAGTAGTAATATCCTCATCTTCTCTCATTCGGAATCTCTAATTGACTATGAAGAAGTCTCGGTTTTTTGTATCTTTCACACTAGCATCACCTCACAATATCCTTGAAGCATCTCTTAAGCGTGTTGCGCATTGGTACAATTTTAAATGATTTTAAACGTGAAAATATCAACCGAAGAAAAGATAGCATGGATTGCTTTTTCACTAAAATCAGCAGATAAAGAGTAGTCCATTTAGAAATGGGTTTGTCAATGACTATCCCCATCTGCCTCGGGAGCAGTTTTAGGAGTGGTATAACTATTGAGAATAGCGTCCCATGCACGAGAGTCAATAGACTTTATGCATTGGCGCATTCGGATTTTCCAATAGGCATAGTTCGATCCGTCTAACACGGGAACCTTACCAAAAATAGTTTGAGCATAAAGCATCCATAGCCTAGGATTAAAAATGCTTAGTTTATCAAACGGAGATCTGGTACCACTTTGAAGTGGTCCCTATACGGATGCGGACTAAGTTAAAAGTAGAAACGTAAATGTTGACCCAAATGTTGAAGCAATATTCGGGATCAGAAAGTATTTGCACAAGTTAGAGTAAAACCGATGCAACAACAGGTTGTAAACATACGCAGCAAGTTATAAAACTTGCTACGCTTCTTCAGGGCAAAATTCTACTATATGAATGGATTACAAAAATGCAACTATCACACGATAGTAAAAGCTAGTCAAGAAGAACCTAACGACTCTTCTAAACTTTACACAGAGTTCTACGACCTATGTAAAGAAAATCAGTAGACTAAAAACCAAATGACATCGAATATTTGTGAGAGCTCTCTCGCTTTCGTTTTCGTCTCGTTCGCCCGTCATCTGTCACTTGGGAATGGAGTCTTAAAATTTCTTGATTACTTCGACACCCATGATCTCCACGTTCTCCATGATGTCCGCTGCTCCACTACTTTGATTATGGACGTCGATAGTTATCTTTGAAAGCCTCATATAGACTTGTTCTCCATCTCTTCTATTTTTAGTAAATGCACCTCCTATTTTTAGGTCGCACTAATTGATCCATTCCAACTCGTAAATCACCTCTGCACACAAGTAAATAGACCCACAAAAATAAGTTAAACGATTTTTGGGTATGAAAGACAAAATCAAGAATGCCCGAGTCTTAGTCAATTGATGTTTGACTCCAGGGTCGGTTTTTCATTTTTGGAGGCCCTGTTCTGGCCCAAATTATTAAGGTCCATTTAATATTTTTTTTTCCATTGTGTGGCCCTATTGAGATCCATTGGGCCTATTTTAATAAAAAAATTTTAAAAATACAGCTCATTTTAAATGAGTGTGGCCCTCTATTAGACTGGGCCGGATTTGTGGCGCTGTGCAGTAGATCTGGATGCACAGGCCCAAATCCGGCCCTGACTAGTCCGACGTTGTCAACGTTAAGAAAGTCAACACTAACAGTTTCTTACGTATAATGCTATATATATATATATATATATAGAACAATTTCTATATATATATAGAACAATTTCTTACGTATAATGCTATATATATATATATAGAACAATTAAGTCAGTGCTTGATACGACTATATATCTATCAACAAATATATAGTTCGTGATATTCGATTCTAGAGATTTTTCGTGTCGAAGCGATTCTTGATGAGAGAATTCGAATATTATTCGAATGTCAAATGGAGATAAGGGGGATTTATTAGTCTCTGTACTGCATCTTCGTGTAACTATAAAAGGCGAGTGAAGAATGCGTATACTAATATCTACATGCATGCATGTATGTATGTATAAGCATTGATAAGAAAATGAGAAGAGAAGCTCTTTTCATGAAGATATTAAAGAGTTAATTATTTGTTAGCCAAGAATGATTCAGCCTGGGACGGAGAAGAGATAATAACGTTGTTATCTTCGTTGCCGTTATTTGTTCTTTGATTTCGGGCTGGTCATTCGGCTAACTGATTATTAAGCTCTTTTTCAATGGCCATTTCATCACATTCCCCTTGGTATTAAAAAAAGAGCACTTGCCAATTGATATAGTCGTTTCATCACATTTTCACCGAATTTAATAAATAATGCTTGGTTTAGATCAGAGCATACATCATATGTGTTTTGGTACTTCATTGTACTGTCATCGTATCAGAGCAGAAACTAGAGTAAAAGGTGTAAACTATTTTGTATCAAGATTGAGTAATTATTTTAATTAAAGTAAGCCCAGCTACATGTTGAGGATATGTTAAATTTAATAAAATACAATTTTTTGACCAATTTTAGGCCCACTTTTGTATGCATTATTTACTTGGACTTTGCCTATTCTGTTCAGTCCAAAGGGAAAGAAAAGAAAAACTCGTAAACTTGCGGCTCAAAAAAAAATTATCTACCATTAGTAACTAAACTACTCTACCCGTCTCGACCAAAACGTCACGAAAATTCCTATTTTATTTTCTTATGTCAAACATCTTTTATTAACTATTATGCTAAGGCTACGTTGGCTCTGCAGACAAACTTGGAAAATGGGTTGAAAATTAATTACAAACCCATTTATCATGTTTGGTTATTTATGAAAATAAAAAAAGCCCGTACTTACGAAACGGGCTCTTATATAATCTTCTCATATGGACCCTTATGATTAATTTATTTTGGATTTTTCGTTACTGTTTTTTTCTTGGGCTTGGGACTTTCTACTAAATGGGTTACGAACCAAACGTAGCCATGCTTAATATAAAAGCCCAAGATTTAGCTACTTTTGTAAATGGAATGAGAGCAACTCCATGTCCATAGTTAGAAAGTTATAAATTGAGGCTAGATTTTGTAGGCTGCGTTTAGTTGGTAGGTTATATCAAGATAATGGCTTTTTTATCCGGTCTAATATTATTCACTTTAAAAAGTATGCACTGTACATGGCCCGAGATAAATCAATGGCCCCCTACAATAAACTGTCAAGCCCACTATAAGTCATCCAACGATGTATAGCTAAGATCATAAAATCATTTTTATTTCATGTAGTTTATATGGTAAAAATAAATAAACAACACTAATTTACTCTTTATTTCATGGCGATCAAATTGACATCCATATCTATATTTTTCCATATTCATAAAAATAATTATTTTATAAACTATATATTAATAAAATAAAGGCTACTTTTGTAAATTTACAATAACATGGAGATAAAATTTTGGAACTAAACAAAGTATAATGATTACTGTACAAGACTATTATCTTATATTTTAACTTGGGCTTTTTTATACTTCGTTTTCTGGTGTGTTAAAGTAAACGCAGCCGTAAAGTATTATATAAAATTTCACCTGGTCATCCCGAAAAAAAAGGTTATTTTTCACATTGGCTATAACTCAAAAATCATGATATGCAAATAAAATATTCCTAATTGAATTCAGATCAATTATAATATGTCATGCTGACAAAAATTCTATCGTGTATGGATAGGCGGCTTAATCATATGGGGAGCCAATACCCGAAATTCACGCCCATTGTAGTGGGCCCGGCCCGAAAGGTACCGGGCCCATATAATCTTATCTTCAACCGTAGATGGCCCGACTATAATGACGGATGGGATGTGAGCTTAAGGTGGCCCCACTTACAGGAAAATAAAAATTGAAAAAGACCTCGTCCAATAAACTAATAACTATTCTATTATATTGACGATTAGAGCTGCTAATAGGTCATTTAGTTTTTTTACTATATACCCTTAATATTTTGATTTTACTATAATTTAATCATTTGATTTAAAAATGTATTTTTTTGAATAACTTAACTAATAATATAATTATATAATGACTTATATAGATTGGCTAAATATACTATTTAAATATTAATCACCACTACTTTTGAAAATTACCCTTATATGTATGAAAGAAAATCAATGCATACATCATGATAGGAACGAGGTAAAAGTCAACATTTCTGATGATTTCATGATTGACTAAACGAGCGAAAAAAAAAAGCTGATATCTAATCTCTAGGAGCCACGTGAAGAGATTAAAAAGGTCTGAGAAAGATAATGGAGAAAATCATTTCATCGTCTAGTCTCACTCTCCCCAAGTTTTTTTTTTGTAGGGGTCCTCCACAGATCAATCGTGGCGTGCGTGTAATAATATATGTACTATATATATAAAGCCCTTTCTTTCTTACTGCTTTTTTGTAGATAGCCCAGAAGGAAATAATGAGTTTTGGCTGATGAAAATGGTGAAGAAGACGAAGTTTATGCCCATGTAAGTGACGCTCACTAACATCTTCGTCTTCGTTTTTCATTTTCTTTCATGAATTTAGGTGATTCTGGCTGGGTACTGTAATATAACTGGGTAGATATTGTGTAATGCGTACAAAAGGAACTATCCAAGAAATGGGCAAAAGAAATCGAGGGGTCAAAGACTGATTTTTTATTACATTATTTGGGGTGGACAAATGTGGAACTTTTGGGGAGCAAATGTTCATGGGCCCCTAATCATTATGACGAGCGAAATAATATATTCATCCATGGAAGAAAAGGGTGAGAAAAAAAATGGAATTTTGATTATCTTTCCAGTCCAGCCTCGTCGTTTAGTTTCCACCATTAAAATCTTTTCACACCTTCACCGTTAAATAATCAAGCAACGTAAGCCATCACATAATCACTCGCATGATGAGTGGCTTAGAAAGGATTTTAGGGACCTCTATAGACTGAGTAATAAACAGGCTTTTGTTTTTCTTTTTGCAGCACTTCTTGGTTAATTATTTCATGGTTATTCTTGATTATTGTTCTGCTGTATTGTTATGTATTATAGTATTAGTTTCTTGATTTCTTTCCATCTTTAGAGAACCTTTCTAAATATAGTACTCTCAGTTTCTCTCTCTCCCTCACCCACAATCACAAAAATAAACTCCTGCGTAGTTAGTGCACGTTCTTCAAAGAAATGCTGAAATAGAAGAGTGGCAATAGTTAGCTCTCTGTTTCAAATATTCATCTTGGTTTAATATATGGATTTGGAGTATTGTGAGATAAATAGGTATATTTCTTGTTCACAACTGATAGTTCTTGATTGAATATGCATCAAAGATTTTTAATTTTTTTTTCTAGGATTGGGTTATTTAAGAAGTGTTGGATGCTTCATTGGTAAAGGTAGTAGCAGATGCTTTGGAACATCCATTGTAGATCTTAAAGTGAACATATGCCTCATTATGTGAATATTAACCATCTTTCTCTTCCCCTTGTTTGTCCATGTGCTTAGATGAATTGCTGCTTTATTTCACATCCTTCTCCATGGAAATTGAATCCAACTATAGCGAAAAGAATCCCACACTATCGAATACGAGATGTTGATCTGTTCTGAGATAGATGAATCTGTCTAAGTGTGTTCGTGGAGTGAATGTGTATGGTGCATACATTATCTTCACAAGTATTTCATCGATATTAAGTCACTCAGCCAAAATTCAGTATGGCTTATCTATCTCTTCAACCTATTTCTTGCATTGCAGGGAAGTCGAATCCTCAGACACAAGTAGATCCTTGAATGGATCATAGTGTCCGAAAATCATTATCTGCACAGTCAGATGAAATCAATTCTAACATGGAACCATCGAATCTTTTACCGTTTCAAACCTTCCCAAGTACTAATCAAGCCTCGGAGAGCAACGCAGCTTACTTTTCCTGGCCAGCCTCACGAGCCACCGATGCTGCAGAGGATCGAGCTCATTACTTTGCGAATCTTCAGAAAGGTGACAGCCGAAAAAATTACAATCTTGAACATTCCGTAGATAAAAATGTCTTGTCTGAAACTGAATATAATAACGCCTCTCGAAAAACCTTACAGGGGTATTGCCCGAAAGCCACGGGCGTCGCCCAACGGGCCTTCAAGCGTCTACATTGCTCGAACTGATGACCATTCGCGCGTTTCACAGCAAACACCTTAGGCTCTTCAGCCTTGGAACTGCCATAGGTTTCAGAATCAGAAAGGGCGTTTTGACCGATATACCCGCCATACTCGTCTTTGTCGCCAGAAAAGTCCATAGGCAGTGGCTGAGCCCCTCACATTGCCTCCCCACCGCCCTCGAGGTTTTCTTCTTTTTCTTTTTTCTATCAATTCTGGTTTGTTATTTTTTGCCGTCCTGTAATTTAGGGAATGACATTATAGGGATAGAAATACAAAGGGCTGCATTATGCAGACAATAACTTTCAAATTTTAGCAATTTAGCTATATACGTCGTAATAATCCCAAAATTGCTTACTTCTGAAAGTTACTGTCAGTATAATGCCACCCTCTTTATTTGCAAGAACCTATAATATAATGTTCCTAAACTGCGTAATTTTAAAAGTTATTATCGGTATATGGCACTCCCTAAATCAGTTGTTCCTATAACGCTACGCCACATACACAGGGCGAAAAAAAAAAGTTAGCCATCCTTATTTATGCACTTATATATTTAATTTGAAACATATCTCAACGTATGATGATTCTTATGAAGTTGTGTACTGGCGCCGTTTTTTAAGGGGCCTGGCGGCGTTTGGTGCGATGTTGACGTAGTCGAATTTGCTTACTACGGCGCGCCTTCTGCGACTCCTAAAGAACAGCTCTACACTGAGCTTGTCGATGCCTTCGGCGGGAGCGACCCATGCATTGGCTCGGGCTCTCAGGTCGTTGAAAAAGCGCTAACGCCATTCGTTAAGCTTATCGAAAATCTGCGCCTTTTTAAACCCGACCGATTTGCGCCTTTTTATTTCTAGGTGGCGAGCCAAGAAACTTACGGTACCTTGGGCGCAATCGTAAAGAGCAGGACGGGCAAGAGGCAAGTTGGGTTCCTCACAAACCGCCACGTGGCGGTCGACCTCGAATACCCTAGTCAAAAAATGTTCCACCCATTACCGCCCAGCCTCGGGCCTGGCGTCTACTTGGGCGCCGTCGAGAGGGCAACTTCTTTCATCACCGACGATCTTTGGTACGGTATTTTCGCCGGGACAAACCCAGGTAAGTAAAAAAATATCCCAAATCTTTACTGTCAAAATACTGGTGTGCAATAATTGTCCCTGCTGAATGAGCGATCGAACTGAACCGCTGTTTTTGGCCGCTGTACGGTTTAAGGATTAGAGTTGTACCATCACCACCACCTATAGCTTCTGATGTAGCTGTAGGCGCTTGATCGTAATTGAAAAAAAGCTTTCGTTTCTTAGCAAGTCGTTACTGTCAAAATACTGATGTGTGCAATAATTGTCTCTTTGTTGAGCGAGCGTAGGATCGAACTGAACCGTGGTGTGTGGTTGCCGTGCAGTTTAAGGATTCAGAGTTGTACCCTTACCACCAGTTATAGCTTTTGAACGCAGCGTTAGACGCTTGATCCTAATATAAATATCTATAATTATGCAGAGACTTTCGTTCGAGCGGACGGAGCGTTCATCCCATTCGCCGAAGATTTCGACATGAAAAACGTCACTACGAACGTAAAAGGCGTGGGAGAGATCGGCGACGTACACGTGATAGATTTGCAGTCGCCCGTCAAAAGCCTCGTCGGGAGGCGCGTGGTGAAGGTGGGGAGGAGCTCGGGCCTGACGAGCGGCACGATTATGGCTTATTCTTTGGAGTACAACGACGAAAAGGGCATGTGTTTTTTCACCGATTTCTTGGTCGTGGGGGAGAATCAGCGAACCTTCGACCTCGAAGGTGATAGCGGTAGCCTTATCCTCTTATGTCGAGAAAATGACGAAGAGAAGCCTCCGCTGCCTGTCGGGATTATTTGGGGCGGGACGGCCAATCGCGGGCGCCTGAAGCTGAAAGTCGGGCAGCCGCCCGTGAATTGGACGAGCGGGGTCGATTTGGGGCGGTTACTCGATCTTTTGGAGCTCGATATTATCACGTCGGCTGAAGGGCTTCGAGGTAATTTAACACACGTGCAAGAATGCGCTTTTTGTGCTAGCGACTTTTTTCTTTTTTTCTTTAAGGCTTCGTTTGGTTTATGGATTTCGACGTGGAAAAGAAAAGGAAAAGTGGAATGTTACGACACGTGAAGCGTAATGTACAATGATTTAATGCGTATGACCACACTTTTTTTTTTCGTTTCCACATCGAATATGCGGACCAAGCGCACCCTAAGCGTTTCTGTTTTTTTGTTGGGATAGAGGCGCTTTTAGAGCAGATGAATGCGTCTATGGCCCGAATGGATTCGACCATTGAAGGATGTTCGCCGCCCGAGCTGATAAATCCTGAAGATAACATCGATTTGAACCTTAATCGGGAAATTTCAGCTGATGCGAACGATTTGCGTTGGGATTTCGTCGCGCGACCGTCGAATTTGGGCGTGGGGGAACGCCAGTTTTTGCAGGGATTTTCTTGCGAATCGAAGAATTTTTCGAAGGATGATGAGATTGTGAGGAAAACTGGGCAGTGCCTTTCGATGTTCAGGGATATTGTAGAACGCGACGAAGGAGATGATGAAGGGATTTGCGTTTCGTTGCAGTTAGGGGATGACGAGGCTCGGAATAAGCGAAGGAAATTATCCGACGCAGATTAATCGGACTGTCGTTTTGTCGATCTTAAACATCTGTAATAAATATGTAAGAAAATTTCTGATCTGTGTAATGAAAGATGGAATTGTATACGAACATGTATATATATCAGCCTGCAAGCTATATTATTTGGCATGCAAATATATGCATTTTGCTCATCAAATTACATGGATTTGCATGTAGTTACAGTTTACAAAGATAATTAAATCGAGTATCCCTTGAAGGGGCGTTGAGAATAAGATTAATAGCCAAATATTAACAAGGTAATCGATGATTAAATTCTATTTATGAGTTCTTAACGATTTATGACATAATATATTTAACAACAGACATACCATGTGACAAAACTACGCATGCGCCGGTTGTATTACAGCTTTTTTATTAGTTAAATTAATGAATGAACAGTATATATCGATTATCGAGTGCAGAGATTCAAGTTAAATTAACTAGATTATGTATTTAAGGGGTCCCTGTGTGCTGTGCTCGACATTATAGAAACAACTAATGCCTAGCAATATATAACCTATTAAAGGGTCGAAAAAGAAGGTTTAGAGCAGACAACAAGTCAGTGTCAACATATTAGCTGTAATAATTAATAAACAGTTTGATGACCTTCTATTTGTTATTATTATAAACCCTCAATAGCACGTAATAACAGTCGCAAGAGAGTGTCTATTCACGAGGGTTTTCTCTATCAGGGCTTAATAAGCACATCCATGGCCTCTTCTCTATCTATTTCTTCTTTTGTCTGCATACTTATGATATTTATAAGCATATAAACATATAATTAGATTTTCTAGTTATTGCTGAGAAGCCTTTAATGTGTTTCCTTTTTGTACGGTTGGTTTGAGAGGCTGAAGCTGCCAGCATGATCTGGTAAATTTTATTTAGGGTCTTGACTATATTTGAAATTTATTTTCTTGAGTAAAATATGAATTTAGTATCTATATATATAATCAGCATCAGGTCATCTTGCAGCTTCAATCACTCATTACCACCTATAATACACTGCAAAGAATACTTGATCATTGTGAATTAATTTGCATATATATTTGCAGAAGACCATTGATGAGGTTCATATATATAATATATATTTATATATATATATATTACTGTGTGTGTGTTGAAGATGGCAGATGAACACCAATTACTATCTATATCTTTGTGTGTGTGTGTGTATATATATATACATATATATGTTGGAGATTGTGAGGATGTTTAATTACCCTTTGTTAGATAATTATTCAGATATTTAGTATAACATTTATATGCACTAAATATGATCTTGCTTGACCGAGTTCATCTTATTATATTACATGTAATGTAATTTCTTGCTCCAAGGCTGAACAGTTTTGGTTCGTATTTATTACACAACTAATTACGCTTACTTCGGCTTGATTAGAACCCCTTTAATCAACAACCCCTTCTTCCACTCGCCACCTTCATACTCGAACATGGAAAACTCAACCTCTCCTCCTCCTCCGGCGACGTTCTCCGGCGATGCCACGAATTCTCCGGCGTCAATCTCCACCCATCTCCCCCTCGGCTTCTCCATCAGATTCTCCTTCCTTTCCCGCCTTTTCCCGTCCGGCGAGACTAGCCTGACGTTCACCGGCACCTCCCAGCCGTAGGCTGGGTCCTTTAGCTGAACGACGAACACCACTCTGTAAACGGCCGCCGGCGGCAGCCGCCCCACCTCGAGCCTACCCCGCACCTCTAGCCAGCACACGTTTCGGAGCTCAGCCACCTCAAAATGATGGTCCCTTTCGCTATCGCTGCAAAAATCGCACATGGATTTTACTGTCTCTGTAATAAGTACTGCTGCTATGTTAAAGCTTTAGTTATTGCAAAGAAACCTTGATTCGTTGAGCAGTGCCCATCGCCAGAAACGTTCGTCTTCCGCCCAAGTGATTGAAAGGTCTCTAGCGGATAACGTGAAGCAGTTATTGCGGTTCGAATCTTCCTTGTTTTTCTGGGTTAATATTGCGAGAGAAATTATTACAAGTCAGATACGGTTAATTAAATACTTAGCTCATTCATTGCAGCGTATACTTACCTCCTTATTCTTCACTTTATGGGAAACGCCTTCTTCAGCAATTTGTTGGGGCAGATTCTTGGTCGTCGGAGATTTTCCGTCGGCGGGCGAATGGGCATGTCCTGAAATAGCTCGGTGTTTGTGACTGTGAGGTAATGAAACGTCGTCGAGCTTTTCTTTCTCCTTTTCCTCGCTGAGAATCATTGCTTGTGCGTTATTATTATTCTTGTTTTTATCATTATTATTACTATGTGGTGGTTGTTCTTGATTTGCCTCGGACGCTTTGTCATGCGATGATGACCCACCGCCCATAACTGTTAGAAGATTATAACTAACTGCTAGCGATGTGAATTGCAAATTAATTCCCATGGTCATGTAGTATTATATAATAGGTAAGAAAAGTTATGTTTAGCATCGTATGCTTGTCTTTATTCCTTATCTTGTAAAACTTCGGTGGTGGTAGTGGTAATAAATAATAAGTGATAATTGAAGCCTTCGTGTAAGTAACTTTGGTATCTGATGCTTTCACACATCCACACACACACATAAACACATAGATATCTTTAATCGTAAATGTAGGTAGGTAATGATAATATTCTATGTTTTATACGACGCATTGAATTTGATTCCATGTTACTAACTTGCACTCACATTTCTTTTCTAATTCTTATATTAAAACTCCAATGGTGCCAACTTTTAACGCAGCGACGTCGATCGGCATTACTTACCACAAACAATTAATCTACTTTGTTCATTCTATAATATTTTCCAAGCTTTTCTCCCAAAGTTAGCTTTTCCAAATTAAGATTTTATTGATTGTGTTTGTTCCTTTTACTTGATTGCTTGGAAGAATTTCCACGCCGGCGGATAAAATCTGCATCTAACATATTACAAGTAATGACGTGGAATCATCATATGTAAATTGAATTTACCAGTTAGTATATATCCATATACTATACGAAAGTAGGCCACAATTGAGACTTGTAGCAAAATGTTATCTGAAAATATACTTAGATCAAACCCGTTTCTTCACATTGATAATTGGGCCCGACAGCTCAGTCCACTAACTCAAACAATAAAGATCGATCTTACAATGTGTTATACAAAATGATAAACGTATACGTTTATATTTATTAAATTTAAGTTGTTTGCATGATAAATGAAATCGTTTCGATTATTATAGTACTTAAATTAAGATTTCATAGCAAAAATCACACTTTTACGGCAGTATTTCGGCATCTTCGTATTCTTTGCAGATCCAGGGGTAAACAATGTCCGATGGAGCTGCAATTTTAAGAAGATAGAAGACTAGTTGATCTTGATTCTGACCGAAGGGATTTCCATTCCGAGTTCTAGATTGGGAGATATGAATTTTTGAACTCACTGCTACTTTGCAGTGCAGAAACGCTTGAATCATGGCCGTGTGAAATCTCATGCGGCATGTGTTGATTGGCTGAGAATAGACCAGGGAGCCGGAAAATGTCGAGACCAATGTGTATACACGATCAAAGACACCAAGTTCAAGCAAGCACCTCAATGTAAATCAAAGCAAGCAATTATTTATATCCAAGGTGGCAGCTCAAGCAAGCAGGTCACGGGTTTTTCACGAGCTGAATTGAATATTCTCTCCACTTAATCAATGGAATGCCATGTCAAGGGCGGAAAACGGCTCATATACTTCTAAGTTGGCCCAATAGGGTTTTAGATCCTATTTGAGACCCGATGCTTAAACAATGATGAGATGAGACAAAAGTCTACTTAACCAGCAGGCGATCAAGACACCATCATGCACGCGGCTCAAGTCAGGAAAAAGATAATAAGACATCGTGGTGTATCCTATGGATGCACGGTGTTATCGGAGCCGAAATAACAAGATTTAGAAGATATAGATGTGATATTAAGTCGGATCTATGTTTCTTTGTTGAATGATGCGTTGAAGATTTTTAGTCGCTACCATGTCAGTAAAGGAGTGCTATCCACCTCAGAATGGGGGGAGGACCATTCACGGGTCAAAACCATCTCACCAAGCACATTCCTTCTCAGTCGCTGAAGGATTAATCCCGAACCAAATTTCAGGGAAGATACTATGTTTTCTTATATGTTATTTTTATCATTCGTTGTGTTAATTTTCCATATGAGTAACTAAATCCCGTGTATTTGAGATTAGATGAACCCTAGCGAGATCGTTCGTATGTTTATGTATTGTTGTTTTTTGCTATTGTTATGACTTCTTTATGAATCGTATGATTTCAATTATGTCTAGGTAATTGGAACTATATAGTTATCTTCATCATGTATGTGTGTTTAAGATAGCTTAGTCAGGAAAATCATACGCTACGCTCGAGAGAAGGGCAGACGATTAAACCACTTGTAAGCGAGAAGAATAAACTCAACGCTATAGATAGGTTGAACTACCCCGCCATACTATAGTCAAATCTAATAGCGGGATTCACCTTTTAATGCGATTTTCGGTTAAGTGGTTAGGGAAGCTTGCCCGGCTATTTAATTTGTAGATTAGTTGTGTACGAACTTTGTATGATAATGCACAATTTCGTCAGTCATATGAACTCGTACGCATGTTGTAGGAATCTCCACTGTCAAAATCTCATTACATTTGTCAGTCATTCGGTCAAGCTAGGGGGATTCGAAGTCTCAAATACTTTGCTTTCATAAAGTCGTCCCAACCCCGTTATCACTATTTTATCAAAAAAATTGTGTTTATCGTTTATTTAGTTTATCGTTATTTTTATCAAACCAAAAAAATATTTACTATGATATTTAAACGATTGCTTTCTAAAGTATATAGTTCATTGGGGTTCGCTACTCGAAGACTTGTCATTTCTATACTATTTTCGATAGGTACACTTGCTTGTTGAGCATATGATAGTTCGTCGATATTCGTTTTTTTTATACTCGGTCCGCTCCATCACATTACTTTCTCAATCTCATGATAACTCTTATATCCTATTGCAAAAGCAATAAAAGAAAAAAATAGAAAAGAAATGGAAGGAATTTGTCCTTCCTGAACAACAGTGTGGTAAATTAAACAAAATAATAAGAATCTTAATATATTATGGCTGTGTTTAGTTCATGGTATAAGCCCATATAAGAATAATTTTATCCGGTTTAATCTTGTTCTCTTTGTAAATCAATTTTTTCTTTAGAGCCCGCAATAAATGAAAGCCCGTTACTATAAACTGGTCTGTCCAAGATAAATAAACTCATGGCATGGACCGAGTTAATTTATCCAAGTCTGATAACTATTCTGAATCGACTAAAATATCCATACTCTACTAAATTATAAAATCATCTTTATTTCGTGTGATTTTTATGGTAAAAATAAATAAACACTAAATTATTCTTTGTTTCATGATGATCAAATTGATATGTACATCTTATATTTTTCAATATACATAAGTATATTTATATTTGTAAATTATGTAATGATGGAATAAAGGCTATTTTTGTAATTTAACCAATAATACAAAGTGAACAACTAATCAGTACAAAGGAGCAGATTATAATCTTTAGATAAATTTATATGACGTTGTCTTATATACAAAACTAAACGCAGCCTATCACATTTACTGACAATAATAAGTTAGAACGTGCGTGTTACAGTTACCATAGTGCTGCCGTTCGCTTGTAATGAGGTCCATTTGAAGCCCTGGATAAATACCTAGCTCGTTACTAAAAGCGAGAAGATCCCGTCTAATTTATCCAATGTAACGTCCCGTTTTCTATTACTTTATTTGCGCAGCTATTATATATATATATATATATTTATTTTCCGTATAAATTTTTTTTTCCTTTTTACAACCATACCTTTATACATAAACGGGCGTACATCTGTTCTCGTCACTTTCACGCATATTATACATATATATTCACATATCATATTTCTTATGCATCATATGAAAGACACTAATAGTTTTTATACTACATGCACACGATGAACTTAGGGGAGTAGGTGAGAGCGTAGCCGGCCAACCTTGAATCCATGCTTTTGTATGAAGATGCACTCTAAGTTGCCTGCTAGATATCTACAGCAACTGTGGAAACAATTATTCAGAGTATGATCGCAACATGTTATTCCATTATAGAAATAATAATCAAAACTGTAGCAGAAAATTAATTTCTTCCTTTCGTTTGCTTACATAGACTTTTCAAAAGAATATACTATCGTTCATAGAATCCGTAGATTCATAACACTCATACTGTAAACACTTTAACTCACATAATCATCACATAATCAATCATCGAAGTTTGTCATATGACCATAGTCCATAAAATCATTCATGTAATCCAGACCAATGCAAACCTACATGATCATTTATTTCTGATACTTCCGTTATGACCTGCTAGACTCGTACTATTGACCCCGTAGGGGCCCATGCATGGGAGTCTGTAACCGTATATGTATTTTTGTTTGCCTGTACAGGACTCTGTAATCCCCCGATTTGTAGGGATGTAACCATAGCTGTGTATCAAATTGTCCGATGTCGTAGCAGTCATAACGGTTTCTCTTTTCTTTACTGCTTTATTTTCACCTTATATGACATATAAATTCTATACACCATCGAATCACACATATCATACAGTAGCACATTATGGCCACATAATTCACGTTCATTTCGAGTAATACGTTTATAAGAAAATCATCAATCATTTAATTCGCATAAAGCACATAAAAACAGAACACATGTTGCATATCATACTCACAGTATGGTTTAAAGTCTCACTGGACTTTGTCCTTGCCTTTTTCCGAATCCTGACCTATAGATATATTATTTTTGATAAATATGAGATCCTAAAAATAATGTATATGTCATGATATGCATGCTCTATACATGATTTAATTTCTATTTGTAATCTTTTAACTTTCTATCTTTTGATTATTAACACTTGAACTCTTTCTCCCTGGAAAGTTATATTTAAATCAGTGTATTTGTATTCTAATTTTCACTAACTGCGACATACTTCGTATATTGGAAATCTGCTAAATTGTTGAAGTCCTGTTAAATATTGGAAATCTGTCTCTACTTCAATTTTCATTTTTCATTCATTTAATATTTATATCTATTATTAACTAATTATTTTTTTTTCAAAATTACTGTTCATCCAGGAAAAGTTAATGTTCATTCGCAAATCACTATTCACTCGCGAAAGTTACTGTTCATTCGCGAAATCACTGTTCATTCGCAAGAGTTACTGTTCATCCGAGAAATCACTGTTCATTCGTGAAATCACTGTTCATCCGCGAAATCACTGTTCATTCGTGTTACTGTTCATTCGAGAAATGAAAAACACTATTTTGTCCTAAACATCTAAAATTCATACGATCAAAATCAAATTCTTAAGAACATGATCAACTTAACCCAGACTCTAAACATGTTCGTCCTATCGAAAATCAAACGTCTATTGACTAATACGAGTTTTCATGTATGTCTAATCCTAATCATGTTAATCTTAATATAAAAAAATGAACATCATAACAAAATTCATACCTCTTCCTAACTTGCGTTCATTTACTGGTCAAACATTTCTCTCCTTAGCTTAATATCGAAGTTTTTGCTTATGAAATGAATTATTGATATCATCGTTATTAACCTCTATCCTTCCATGCACTAGACCACAAATAGATAATTCCAATGTTTTCAAACCTAACCTTATCATTCATTCACCTTTTTATTTTCTTTATTTATCACTTGCTAATTTTCATTATTAAGCTTAAAGTTAGTACGGAACCCTCAAAATAAATTTCGAACCCCCTTACTAATATTTCGAAATCCTTGTCCAAATTATTTCGAAACTATGACTTTAGGGTTTCGATTTTTTTTTTCATTTCGAAATTTATCTCGTTGCTTAAATTATTAGTTTTGCATTTCCTTGATATTATTTAAGTTTTTCACTTCATTAGATACTTTCGAATTCCACCTCTAAAGAATTTCGAAACCAATTAAAATTTCGAAATTCACCTTATTCAAAAATCCTTTTCGCATTTCTTAATTTTGAAACCTAGGGTTTCGAAATTCTTATTCCCTTTTATAACTTTTGAAGTCCATTCTTCACACCTTACTCTGTTTTATTATTATTATTATTATTATTATTATTATTATTTTTAAAAAAAAACTCCATTCACTACCTCTAATTGCCTTTCAACAATACTTCTTCAAGAATTCCTAATTTTCATAACACAATCTATCCAAATCTTACTTCATGCAAACTACTACAATTCCTTTATCACTCACTGTTACTATACTATCTTAGTCATATCATAAAAATGCAATAATTAATGAATGAACTCACATAATGCATAGAATTATATAAAACTTTGGTTTGAGGTCCTGACATCCAATGCTTTGGTCAAGATAATTTGTCTAACCCATTATATAGCTTTCCAAAATACGAAAAGGCCCCTAATTCGGACAAACAGGCGCTGCAGCTGCAGATTTCATTTTATTTCATCTCCCGTTATTTCAGTCAGGCGACCTCCAGCATAGTGCTCCTTGGCATCCATTTAAGCGATTTCGTTGACGGTTCATCACCTCACTCTTAATCAGCGAAGGTCCTCCCATCGCTGAAGCTTTTCGATTGACAAGATTCCGACGATTTGGGCATTGCAAAACCAGGTATTTCGATGTTGTCCACTGCTCAAGATTATTGCATTATACCTCGTATTCATTCTCCTAATCCGTCCTTCTTTTCGGTATCAGGTTATAAATCAACGGCTTCTCGTCTGGGCTGGACGAATTAATAAGAATTTCGTACTGAACACCAGAAGCTCGACATTGGGGTTTTTATTTGGGAGAAGGAGTATAAAGGTAATTTAACGAATATATTCTTTGATGATGTAGTGGAAAGTGAACAGCATAAATAATATTATCCAAAATAGAGACTAAATGGTGCAATGAGATAAACAATGATTATAATCCCAAGATAACTTTATGGCCTTTTATCCGATCTTGAAAACTAAACGGAGCCATAATGCTACGTTTAGTTGTTCAGTTCAGATAAGAAAATGATAGATAATTTTATCACAAGATTATTATCTTTTCATTTGTAGAATATTTATGTTCACTTTGTAAGATTGACAAAAATGTTTTTACAATTATTTGGTTTCCAACGTAATAAAAATTTTATCTCATTTATTATTTGGTAAATTACGAAAGTGACCTTATTATATGAATACGTAGTTTACAAAAACAACTATTCTTATTAACATTGAAAAATATAAGATATACATTTTAATCACCGTAAAATAAGGATTAAATTAGTGTTGTTTATCTAATTTTATCATATAAATCATATGAAATAACAACGATTTTAAAATTTGGAGGAATGGGGGTGTTTTGGTCATTTTAAATTAATAGTCTTGGTTGGACAAATTCTCTTGACCCAAAGCATTGGATAAATTATACGGGATCTTCTGACTTTAAGTAACGGGCCAGTGATTTATCGAGGGCTTTAAGCAAATGGACCTCATTTCAAGCGAACGGTATATATTAAGATAATAAAAGCTTTATCTGGTTTAATCGATCGAACTGAACGCGCCCTAAGATAACAAAAGCTTTATCTGGTTTAATCGGCCGTAGTGAATGCGCCCTATACATCTGATATATTCTTATCAAAATTATAAATATATGTACATACAGCAAAGCAAAGCAGTGTCTTATGCTCTGCGCAACAAATCTAAAAGCAAACAGTGGTGTTGGTTGTACAAAGCCAGATAGAGACGTATCATCATCAAATACGTAAATTTAAAAAATACGGTTAATTTATGGTCATGCCCCAAAACATATTTTCAATTAGAGATTAGGACCTATGTAAGTTACATTTAGAGATAAGGACCCAATTTAACTTTCATTGAGAGATAAGGACCTATGTGGTACCACAGACCCATAAAGTGGTACCACAGAGCAATGAAGTGATACCATAGATCCACGAAGTGGTACCACAGATCCACGAAGTGGTACCACAGACCCATGAACTGTTATTGCAGACCAATGAACCACTGCATAGTAATGAAGTGGTATGAGGGAGCCATTAGGTGGTTTCTGAAGAAAATGAGTCCTTAAAACTAATGCATTTTCTGACATGGGTATGAACTGAAACTGAAACATAAAATGGGGTGATCCGAAATTTGGCCTAAAATGCCTCGTGTAATCCAACAAATTGGTCAAAATATGTTTCCAGAAAGACCTAATTAATTACATGACCACTCGAGAAGTAAAATGAAAATTAAGTTAAAAAAAGTTAATATATACGCTCCAGCGTACGTCAGCAAAGACAAGTAAAGTAAACGACCAAAAGTTCATCAGCAGCCGCATTTGGTCAAAAAGGTGAGCTCAGGTAAAGTAAATAAATGGTTAATATTATTAAGTATTTTGCTACAAGCACAGTGTAATACTTAGTTTAATATGATTATTATTTTATTTTTCAGCTCAGTCTTCTATGTGAAATTGAGCAGCTGTTTCCTTCCACTCAGCCACCACGTAACCCATAGGCCTGCCCACGTGCCCACCTGACATCGTACATCCTTCAACTATTATTTATTTATTTCTATTTTTATGGAATCTTATAGTACTTCACGTTACTAATTGTTTTATTATCTCCCAACAATTATATTAAATTAAATAAAAGCCTTCTATAGCATGAGAGGCGCCGTCCGTATTGTTTGGATGAGTAGGGCATACGTAAGCACTTGAATGTTATTGGACAGGTTAATAAGTAAAAATCGATTTTATTGATGTAATAATTAGAGGTGTTTAGACGGTTTGAAAAACCGTAACCAAACCGTAACGAACCGTCGGTCAACGGTTCGGTTAACCGTGGTCAACGGTTACGGTTCTTCGTTTTCCTAACCGTAAACCGGCGGTTTTAACCGTCTTTTAAATAATAATTAAATATATAATTTTATTGTTCTTGTATAATAATCAATGATAATTTATTCATCGTATTTATTTTTTATTTTTATTTCATAAACTATCATAAAATTGACTTAGAAAACTTAGACGAATATTGAGTGTAAACATGATCTTTAGAACTAAATGCCTACGACGAGTGTCCTTCGAATAGAAGAATGAATGATAATCATAATATCTTTTAATATTTAAGGTGTAATGTTTTTTTAAACGTTGAAGGTTATATATAAATTTCTAACTTGGAATGAAAAGTTATTTTTTTACATTTTTATATAAAAATATCAAAGTTTTTTAATTTATTTAAATTATTATAAGAGAAATAAATTTTTGAAAAAGAATTGAAAAAAAAACCGTAAACCGGCGGTTCAAAACCGTAACCGTAACCGGCTCAGCCGGTTCAAAATCGTAACCGTAACCGTGATTACCACGGTTCGGTTACGGTTAGACGTTTTCATTAGCCGTAAATCGGCGGTTTATAACCGTGAACCGTAACCGTCACCGTATGAACACGTATAGTAATAATGGATAATCGAGAAGAAGGAAAACATGATACAGATATGAGGAAAACAATCAACTTTCTCCTTAAAGCCAGCCGTGACACGTCACCTCCTATCTGCGGCGGCTATTCAATATACTTATTGTGTATCCCATTATCACATAAAAAATTCATATTATTTGTTTATATAATTGCTATGATATCAATGATATAAAATAAAGAACCATGCTTGGAAATGCTACACGAGGCATTTCGTGATGGCCTGCCGACTATTACGGGAGACCCAACACACCACCGCAAATCCGCAATTACGTTTTTATTTAGATGTAAATTTAATATTATATACATACGTTTTATTTTTATTATTTTCCTTTTTTAGGAAACAGAAACAAATTATTTAGTCGCCTTCAAAACCCTCTCTTCCCTCAAATCATTTCACTTAATTGCTCTCTCTCTCTCTCTCTCTCTCTCTCTCTCTCTCTCTCTCTCTCTCATTAATAATGGCGTCGCCACCGCGCGAGGGTCACTACCGCGGCGTACGGAAGCGTCCGTGGGGGCGATACGCGGCGGAGATACGCGACCCTTGGAAAAAGACGCGCGTGTGGCTGGGGACGTTCGATACCCCCGAGGAGGCGGCGCTCGCCTACGACGGCGCCGCCAGGAGCCTCCGTGGCGCCAAGGCCAAGACCAATTTCCCGGCACCTCCAGCTCCGCCTCCTCCGGGGCTGACGTTCGACCTCAACGCGCCGTCATACCACCACCGCAGGTGGGTCGTCGCTGCCACCCCGTCGTCGCAGAGGTTTCTGATAAACGATTTCCTCCAAGTAGGCAGCGGCGTTGTTATCCCGCCGCAGGGTTCGGAGGGCGGTGTCGGCGATTTGGCTTCTCCGGCGAGGTTCTTCGGTGTGGTGAAGCGTGGGCTGCCCATTGACTTGAACGAGCCGCCGCCGTTGTGGATGATGTCTTGAATTTTTTTTTTTGCAGTTTTCTGTTATGATTCTACTTTTCCTTTTTTCCCTCAATTTAGTTGATGGATAATATCGCCAGCTATGTAAATATTTGTTTCAACGAGGATTCCATGTTACAATGACGACGACGAGCATTCCATTCTAGCTTTATGTCAATACTACGTTGTATTTTGACCAAAATACCAAAAGAATTCACATCTTTTACTAAGTGAGGTTAGGTTTTAAATCGTAAATTGCATTTAAATGGTAGTTAATAATGCAGGTGCTTAATCTTTACATGGATATAGTAAATATCATCAGAATATCATATCAATGTGTCGTACTCTGTTGCGTTGGCTCACGCGCCGGCATGTCGACGAGAAAGGTCCTATTATCTTTTTTTTTTTTCGTTGAGAAAGGTCTAAAAAATAAAAAGTTAAATAATGTTATATATTGTTTTGCGATGTCAAACTCAAGACAAAGACAAACTAGCTAAAGGAAGGATGTGATGTGGCTGCTTTGAACGAACAGCGTATGTTGCAAGAGAATATTATTAGGGTCAATTCCAAATCTGGACTCATTAGGGATTTGATTTCGAATCCAGGCCCGTTTCAGAATTTTTTAGGTTAAAGGACTCATTTGTGTGTGTAAAAAAGCAGTATAAAAGATATATAAAGTGGTATAGAATGAGCGTTTTGCGAAACTTTTAACAAGGCCTGATTTCGAATCCAGGCAACGTTTCAGAATTTTTTAGGTTAAAGAACTCATTTGTGTGGTGTAAAAAAGCAGTATAAAAGATATATAAACTAGTAAGAATGAGCATTTTGCGTTACTTTAACATACTGGTATGGCAGAGCAATTAAGTGGTACTGTAGAAAATGAACTGGTATCAGATGATCATAAACTGGTATCGGATTATGGTTTTGTGTTATAAAATTTCAACATACTGGCATGTCAGAGCAATGAAGTGGTACTGCAGAAAATGGGTCCTTAAAACTAAATTTTTTGCCAAGAGGACCTGAATCCTAAATGATACTATGGGGGTTTGAAATGAAAATGCCTCTTATTATTATTATTATTATTATTATTATTATTATTATTATTATTATATTATTATTATTATTATTATTATTATGATTATTATTATTATTAGGGGTCTTTACACATAAATACCCCCTCGGTAAAAAAACTTATAATTTAGTACCCTGTCAGCATTTTTTTATATGTATGTACCTAACAGAATAAATTTTTTGCAGATAGGTACCCGTTTCGCCCAGGTGCGCCATACAACACATTTGAGTATCCTATATCAGCGTATTGTGGTATGTAATACGTTTAGAAAATGGTAAGCCGTATTAGCACATTTAGGTACGCCCTATTTACACATTGGATACGCCGTACAAACACATTTAGGTATCTTATATCAATGTGTTATGGTACGCAATACACACACAGGAAGGTACGGCATGACTGAAGAGACTGGTACAAATTAAACCGGATACCTATTTATACAAATTTCTGACATAGGTACTGATCTGTAAGTTTTATTCAAATAGGTATTTATGTGAACATACCTATTATTATTATTATTATTATTATTTTATTATTATTATTATTATTGGTGTTGTTGTTGTTGTTGTTAATATTTAATAAGCCTTATTATAGACTAGTGTATATTCATCCATTCATTTCACCGTGTTCACGTGGGCTTTGCCTCGATTTGACGTTTCAAAGCCTCTCACTTTGAGATTGTTGATGCGTGAGAGAGAGAGAGAGAGAGAGAGAGAGAGAGAGAGAGAGAGAGAGAAGAGAGACGCGTGGTTGAATGATAGCTATACAAAAAATAATAATGATCCCATTTATGAATGTCCATCGTTCAATTGCTAAAATCGGTATTAATCATTTTAAAATAAACAATCTATTTCCTACTAAAACTGGTCACTTTTTTTTTCTGTTCCTCAATCATCATTAATGTTTTGCCGGAAACCATGGAGATTGAATCAACCAATCTGTATTCTAATGATTCCGTGATAGACAACTAACGAAATCAAAATTCTTATATTTACTAGTTTCGGCATTCATAGATAGATAGACTATGGTTTGACTAATTCCAATAGAACCACTTTTTCCATGGGTATAAAGTTTGTTACAAGATAAAACTCTTATGGAAACATTAAGATTTGTCTAAAGTTGGTAAACAAATAAAATACATGCGTTTGATCACTGCTCGCTGGCAAAGCCATTATTAAAAAGTAGACGATTAAATTAATGCTATGTCACTGGATGTGTGGACGACGACATCTTGGCAAATTTATTGATTCGGAAATCAATTTATGTTTTTTTTGACTCTCAAGTCCCCACTAACTATTTTATATTGTCGTTAAATTATTAATCTAGTTCTCTATCTCTCCCTATTGTATAAAACATCCAAATATTATAAGTGATAAATGATATATAACATGAATATTTGATATGTATATTGCATTATAAAATTTTTAGTCATATTTTTTCAATTCAAAATCAGGTACCCGACGTCGGGTACCCGAATTCGATATATACCCGATAATCGGGTACCCGCCGTAGATCGGGTCGGGTTCGGGTAGTGAAAATCTTAACCCGAACCCAACTATTTTATATTGTCGTTAAATTATTAATCTAGTTCTCTATCTCTCCCTATTGTATAAATTATAGTCTCACCTAATAAAGCGTCAGCAGCAGCAGCAGACATGAAAAGTTGGGGAATTCTGCTTCAGATGTTGCACTTATTGCTTGTCTTAATTTATTCATATTATTAATTATATCTTATATATAACTTCTAAGCTCTCTAACTATATATATGGAGGTGAACTCATATTCATAAAAGCATTTTAACGATGGAGAATCATAGCCCACCACTTAACCTTCTAGAAAGATTATCTTACAAACCATACGAGAAAGTGAAAAGAAGATAAGAAGCAGAATACGACTTATCAAACGAGTACGTGGCGAGAAGATGTAAGTAGCGAATCAAAATGGGCCAAAAGATAAAAGATATGGTCAATTATAATATTTTGTTCCTTCTTTTAGTTTTTCTTTTTTGTGTAAATTTAATGATAACCATCAACTCAATATGCCAATATCTCTGTCTCACTCTTGTTTACACTGGTATTTTTTCGCGTTCAAATGGGTGCGTTATACTTCAGATAAATATCAGCTAAAAATACAGGGTTAAAATTGGAATAAACGATAAGAAACGGAGTGGATGGTTTCTTTTTATTTTCATATTAATTTTTTAATTAATCTAAAGTGGCAGACTAAAATTTGACATTGTATCCCAAGCCCTAAAGCCTTAATTAAAGAGTATAAATAATATTCATGTTCTAATATTATGGAAAGTTTCGTGGTTTCATTTCAATGACGTGAAAATATACATGTACGTTGAATTGTTTGCGCCCATCGCTTTCCAATTTTTTTTGCTCCTTTTTAATTAATTAACTGAAAATAAAATAAATGCCACCTATTGGTTGAAATGGAGCTGTCCTGTCTGCGATGACTGTCCATTATTAGGGCGTTCTAACGGTAGTATAAGCCTTCTAAAAGCATATGTGCAATGATATTTTTTATGAATGGACTGTCGTAAACAATAGTCTATAGATAACAAATAAAATAGTAAAATTTTGCACTTCACATATTACAGTGCAGAAGATTCGGCCATGTTAGAGGGAAAATCCAAGAACTCTATTAAGTTGATTTTGGCCCATGACCCAAAGCTGTACATCGGACAGGAATTACAAATACATGAACCAAAAATATACCGAAGCTGTGCTGATGTCCGATACACCAAGCTACTAAAATACATTATTAATATCGAGACTAACATAATTTCTTCATTTCTCACTATACGTCATAGTCTTAATCTTTCATACTTCGCCTTGAAGTCAAAATTAGATTACACACTTAAAAGTAACACATTGACGTAGGATTTTTTCTCTCGGAGAGATGTACATTGTTCATAATTCTTAATGGGGTTGGAAACGAAGAGAAATATTTCTTGTTTGCTTGCTGAGGACAAGGCGTGGATTCTACACAAGTATTGGGGCCTTGTGGGGTAGAAATGAAGATTAGCAACCCATTGCCAAACCTAGAGCATATTATTACAGCTCCTCACGGTTTGAAGTCGAAAGACATAGGAAATTGTAACATGCACTCTATTAGACTGTTGATGATTCTCAACCGCACAATTGGTTTTCTTCGCTTGTAAAACTACGTTACTCTTCAAGAAATTAGAAAGGTAGCTATATTTTTACCACATCATTAAAAACATCGAGAAAACATTGAGTTAGATATAGATCGAGATTAGGACAATTATCACTCATTATATTTGAGTTTAGCTTCTAATTTCAATTGCCGTAAAAGAGAAAAGACAATGCCTCCGACCATGGAACAACCACCGCATGCATCTCAAATTCTTAATATCATCATCCATCTACAATAAAAAAAAAGAAAATAAAAATTAAAATTTTTTATAAAGTTAAAGTTATTTCAGCCAAAAAGCTAACACAACGCATATTGTTCAGAACACTCGGCCACGAAAAAAAAGGAAGACAGTTTCGACATCTTCATCAATCCCAAAAACGCAGCAAATGACATCACAAACCTATAAAGAAAGAAGCTCAAGTTAACTGTCATGTACACATTGTTTGCAATCTTCGAACGTGGAAAGATCATTCATCATAATGTCGGAAAGAACCCATAAATCGAAATTGATAAAAGTATAAGTTTAACATTCGACAGCCTTGCAAATAGCAATGTCTTTATTCAACATATTTATAAATTCTCCTCTCTAGCCCACTCAAGACTATTTATCAGGGAATTCTCATAGCAGAGGTTGCAAATAAACCTCGCCTGGACCATCGACAGTCATCATACATCATCGTTGCGATCTGATAATACCACAAATTAGGACCTCAAACGACTGAACAGAAATGTTACTAAATTAAAAGGATAGATTCAATTTCTCTCATATTCATGAAATAATCATTTGATGGACGAATTGAAGTCAACTAGTCAGGAGCAAATCAAAGCAGCACATGAAGACAGTCCTAAACGGACAATAAGATCACCAAAGTAATGTCTTTAGCAACTCGAGATTTGTTTAATGCAATAAACCGAATATTAGAATCATGGTATTTATGTTAAGTTGTGATATCCAAGTGATATACAACATATGACACCATTACAGTATCATTTATCCCGTAAGGCTGGAACACTTTTCTCTCAGATTAAATTAGAACTTCAAAAAGCTTCTATAACTAAATTGGATCTTCTACCCCGAAACACTATATTGATAACCTAGCCATAGTCTACTAACAAGCTAATCTAAGACAAAACACACATGAACGGTGGGTTCTTTATATTTATCGGGAGAAAGAAAAAATGAAGTGGAATCACCTCCAACTTAAGGCCCTTCATCTAGTCCATTCATGACCTACAAGATTGAAAATGGATCCCTTTTATTTTCAGTTTACTGGTTCATATCTCACACAACGACTAATTAATTACAGAGATAGGTGCAGATGAAAAAAAAAGGATATTGATTTACTTCCTCGAAATGACTGCTCATAAGGAGAGTAGAAAAGAATGTAATTTATACTAGTATCTACAATTTTCGTTCAAGAGTATGTAGCAGGACTTGATCGATCAAGAAACTACTTGTCAACTACCAGGCCTTTTTTAACTAGAAAGCAAATGGTTATACGACAAAAGGACACTAATTGCACCAATAAAAATTCTTATCTCAAAGCCAATAAGTTTGTCACGCACCACAATCCTCACAATGAACTTACAATCGTAAGGAAATGCCCACGCAAGAAAGACAAACTTCGTAAAAGGGAACCCACCGAACAAGCAACAATTAACACAAATTTAAATGATATATAAACTTCAATTCTAAGATTCAAGCAGAAAATCAACAAAACAAGCGAAAAGAAACGAAAGCACTGTATCACCTTCGAGAGTCCACGTGTGTCGTCGAGAAGAGACTGAAAGCATCGACGTGAGCACCGCGGATGCCGTCGCAGTGTGGTACGGCAGCATCGACGCCACATTAACGCTGCTCATTTCCACGGGCGACCTGAAAAATTAAGAATCAACAGCACTACTAAGCAAACAAATTCGCAGAAACAGGACTAGACTAAAGCAGATTGGGGGAAAACCGAACTCAATTCCATCACCTGAAAACTCGCGCCGAGAGAGGCTTCTGAGACGAGGCACGAAACGGAGACGAAGCCGTCCTAGGCTTGACGCCCGATGACAGCCTCGCGGCTGAACGGAGCACCGATCTGGCGGCGAAGGTAGTAGCCATAGCTGAGCTGTGTCGAAATGAAATGATAGAACTTGAGCTAACTTCACTAGGGTTCTGTTGCGGTTTCTATTTTCCAATTCTTTATTATATGTAATTACTTTGTACGCAGTTGATATGATAGCCTAGTAAGGCAGTCTGAATTTACTTTATTGGGCCGTAAGTGGGCCGAAAGGAAAGCCCATGGGCCTCCCTTTATTCAAACAAAAGCCAGGTTCTAGAATGTTCTTTCCCTCGGACATCATCCTAATTTCCAGACACATCTCCTCGCCTGCGTCTCTTAATCTTCAGACTCACCGCACAATTCTTCAAACCAAATGTTAGAAGAAAACACAAATCAATCAGCACTCTCAACTGCAAATAGGCTATCGAATCGATAAGCATATCAATCAGCAGAAAAAGATGGGCGTAGATTATTACAAGTTGTTGCAGGTGGACAAGAGTGCCAAAGACGACGACTTGAAGAAGGCCTATCGAAAGCTTGCGATGAAATGGCACCCCGACAAGAATCCCAACAATAAGAAGGAAGCCGAAGCTAAATTCAAGCAGATTTCCGAGGCCTACGATGTAAGAAAATCCGTTTCTTTTCTTGATTTGATTGTCGCCGTTGTTGTATCAAATGGTTCTATGCTATTGTTTGTGCTTTCCGAACGGAAAAGAAAGCAAGCCAAAGATATGAATATATTGCTTTCTTACATACAGGTGCTAAGTGATCCACAGAAGAGGGCTATTTATGACCAATATGGTGAAGAAGGGCTCAAGGGGCAAGTCCCACCGCCCGACGCTGGTGGTTCGTCGTATTTTTCGACGGGCGATGGGCCGAGTTCGTTCAGATTTAATCCTCGAAGTGCAGATGATATTTTTGCTGAGTTGTTCGGCTTTTCGAGCCCCTTTGGTGGGACGGGCGGCGGTTCGAGGGGTGGTTTGAGGTTTCCTAGCTCTATGTTTGGCGGTGGTGGTGAGGATACATTTAGTTCGTTTGGCGAAAGTAGACCGCATATGAGTTCTTCGGGTCCAAGAAAGGGACCGCCCATTGAGCAGAAGCTGCCCTGTAGCTTGGAAGATCTTTACAAGGGTACTACGAAGAGGATGAAGATTTCAAGAGAGATTTCAGACGCTAGCGGGTAATGATACTCAAATCTTGCTATGTCCGCTTTACTTACTACACGTGTCATGCTGCTCTTTACATGTTAAATTCGGTATTTGGGCAGTAGTTATGGACTTTGAAGTACATCTTTTTGCAATTCACATCATTCAATGTGGAATGAGATTCTCAGCATAACGTGTCTCATGAGTTCGTTGCTAGTTATCATTTACTTATTACACTTGTCCCGATTCTAATTACACGTTGAGTTCGAAGATTCTGTTAAAACTGATTGTTGATGGGACGTGTAATTTCACATGAGTTAGTTTCCTTTGATAGACCACCTTTACCTAATACATGCTCCCATCTCTCATTACACGTCAAATTCGAAGATTCTGTTATATGAACTGATTCTTGATAGGATTAGGACTGTAATTTCACATGAGATGGCTTCCTCGATCGTTGTTAGATCTCCTTTACTTATTGCGCGTTTCCGATTTCCCACTACACGTGAAATTCGAAGATTCTGCTGTAGTTAACGAGCTTCTAAAGCAGAACTTTTACTGCATACTTAGATTCTCAGTTCTTTGCACTTTCTTTCTCTATTTCCCTCAGGAAAACAATGCCAGTGGAAGAGATACTAACAATTGAAATCAAACCAGGCTGGAAAAAGGGCACGAAGATCACATTCCCAGAAAAAGGAAACGAACAGCCCAACATAATCCCATCAGATTTGGTCTTCATAATCGACGAAAAACCGCACAGCGTCTTCTCAAGGGACGGGAACGACCTTGTAATGACTCAGAAGGTACCGCTCGTCGAAGCGCTGACGGGCTACACCGTACACCTAACGACTTTGGACGGCAGAAGCTTAACTGTGCCAATCAATGGTGTGATTCATCCCACCTACGAAGAGGTTGTGCCTAGGGAAGGCATGCCCATTCCTAAAGAGCCTGGGAAGAGAGGGAATCTCAGGATAAAGTTCAATATCAAGTTCCCGACGAGGTTGACGAGCGAGCAGAAATCTGGGATCAAGAAACTGCTTTCTTCGTAAGCTCTTTTAGATAATCTTATTACATCTAGTTTGTTGAAAGGATCGTCGTATCTGATCTGTGTAATGATTCGAGGATGGAAGGTTTAGTTTTGGTCGGGGATTTTTTTCTTGGTTTGTGCCTTTCGGTTTCGTTATAAATTTGGGGCTTTTGATTATATTATGTTTTGGTAAGCTGAAAATAATAGTGGTTTAATGCTTAAGAATTGGAGCATTGTATAGACGAAAAAATCTAACAAAACGGAACTACTTGTGTTGTGGGGATACCCTTTCGTTAAAAAATCTCGATGGTTGTCGACTTGTCAATGGTTAGGTTTGGTTCGAGTTAGATGTCAGGTGGTTAAGTTTAGACGGTATTAATTTTAGATGGGTTTTAAGTAATTGAGGATATGCATTTTTTGGTGTTCTATTGATAAATTTAAATAATGATATCGGAAGTGTTTGGTAATTGAGTTTAGATGGTATTAAGTTCTATTGTCAATTACAATTTTATCCGTGTCTTGAATTTAATATTTTATAAAAAAGAGTAAATTTATAAAGAATCGCTCGGACTAAGGCAGGAAAGTGGGTAGTTTTAGCTAATATTATTAGAGAATTAAGAGAATATTAACTGAATCTTACCTTTAAATAAATATGCTAACCCAACAAGATTGCTCGTTTGGTTGACAGGTTTATATTCAGAAGGGTTAAATAAGTAAGAGTTTATATAAAATAAATTAATGGGTATAAATAAAATGTTGTTTGCTTAGTGCGTTTAAATAAACACATGTGAGGGGGTGTGTTTATCTAAACCCGTCTGCATGGATTTAGAGTGATTTTGTATAAACCTGCGAACCAAAAATACTAAGCCATAAACCCACCTTTAAAATACTTAAACCTTCCAACCAAATAATCACTCTGTAAGTTAATTCGTATCCCTCTAATCCCTCAAGGCTTTTAAAGTCTGTATGACTTGGACAAAATAGTTAGTTTCCCCCACTTTCTTGTTGAAACAGCCAAAAAAAAGAGCATTTAATGTTAGTTTGGATTTTATGTATTTGTCATGTTTCATGAGTTGAGACTAGATCCCAAATGTTTTATTTTATCTTAGGTATTGCAATTATGGATGTCTGGTGAAGAGATTATATTCAGAACTCTTAACGGATTTAATTTTTTTTCCTTCCATTAGTGGTTATCGGAAGTCACAGGCGAAAAATTACTAGAGATACTACTACTATTATGTAACTAGTTACAAGCCATTTTTTGGTAAATAAATTTTGGTTCTTCTAAGTTCAATAATAACTAAATAAAAATGCATTCGATAAAATATAAATAAGAACGTATAACACCTAGATTACAATATTATAAGTTTAATATTCGCTTCACTTATTATATGAATTCAGTAATTCTATATATTAGAACTCCGCGTAGATTTATTGTAGCTGGTCACATTCTTTTGTTCCGTACATGTTCCCGTTATGTTCAAAATTAAATATATACACATACTCAAAATTTTCCGTGGAATTCATGATTCCCATAGAGTAATTTCGCCTATTGTCAAGTCGTCCTTGTGAAATTCAAAGTAAAAGCTCAAAAAAGGCAACTTTAAGTTATGTATTTATTTTCGTTTTTTACTACGACACGTCGCGTAGGTCATAGGCGTGACATGAAAATCCAAATACTTTAAATTGAAATTACAGATGATTTGTCGTAATCACATTTATTGTCGGCGCCATTAACCAGTTTGACATTTCTAGTAGCTCCCCCAACTATTTTCTCCTCAAAATGATGCAATCAACGCGTAGGCCTTGTATCATAAAATACTATTTAGATTATTAATGAATTAGCAATTTTTTACCAAGTCATAATTTCCTAATGAGAGAACGACAACTGTTATAGTTTATCTACTACTTTTAGCACACCCTATGTGTGTGTAAAAATATAAAATTAATTATTAGTGGATGACTTTAATAGATTATATATTAAAAATAGAACGAGGTGGTTAGAGCATCTCCAACCCAATACAGGTAATATTACACAATAATACAGTTGCTATAGTGCTTTTACTCCAACCCATAAACTCTATTTTCTACACTAGTTTTCACTCCAATCCATTAACTCTATTTTACACAAAAAATCAAATTTCTATATATTACTATCAAATTGACTTATTAAACTTTATTATATAAAATTAATAAGTCAATATATTTTAATTATTAATATTTAAAAATTAAATAAACGATAAAATTAGTATATTATTTAATTTTAATTTTATTATATTAAATAAATTATATTATTTTTAATTTTATTATTATAATAGTGTATCAAATATTTTAAATATAATAAAATATGTATTATTAAATAAATATAATAAATAGAATTAACTCTAGTTTTGTGTTAAAAATTGTGCGTACTCTAGATCTAGATTTTCTCTGCTGATCAACACAATATTTGTGTTAAATATAAAGCCCATTGGAGTAGAATAGTACTCTATTTTTGTGTTTTACACAAAAATAAAGTACCCGTTGGAGATGCTCTTATTACGAGTTTTGAAGTTGCGTTGTTTAATAAGTTTTTACTAAAAATAGAATGAGTTGGTTATTATAATTTAATACATTTTTTAGTTTTTAATAATAATTAATGTAGAAATTTGATTGGTCAATTTTGACCGGCCAATTTACAGTTTTTATCTCCTATGCTCTTTGTATAAGTGTATAGATATAAACAAATATAAAGAAGATGCTACAAATCAAGCGTAAAGTACTCGTTTTTAACTTCAAAAAACACTTATCATCTTTCGAAGTAACACTCCAAAATGAAAGCCCTATGAACTTTTGACAGAGCGTGTAACAATTGTGAGACTTAAAACGCGAAAAACTAATATAATAAAAAGGAATGTAGTAAGAGGGAAAAAGAAGGAGTCAGCTCAAATATAATAAAATAAAATTTCTCAACTTATTAAATTCCACGTGTCCCCTACCCTACAATGGCTGCGCCCATCACCTACGATAGCGACTCCATGCAAATCTCATTTATAAAAACACACTCAATTGTACATCATTACAATACAAACTCAAGAAAACCATCAATCTTTCTAAATACTCCAAAATTCCAGCCACATCCTATCTATACATAATATATATTATTACACATTCAATAAAAAAAAAACATAGCATACATAAACACCATCCATGGATCGCCAAAGCAAACGAAAGAAGAGGCTCACCCAAGAACAAGTGAAACTCTTAGAAACAAGCTTCACCTTCAACAATAAGCTCGACCCACGTCTGAAAGCCGAGCTAGCCATCGAGCTTGGGGTCCCACCGAGGCAGGTCGCCGTTTGGTTCCAAAACAAGCGAGCCCGAGAAAGGACCCAAACCCTCGAGCTCGACCACGGTGCGCTTCGGCTAAGGCTCGAAAGCGCACTCGCCGAGAATAAGAATTTGAGGCACGAAATCGAAAAGCTCGAGGCTGAGCTGAGCCGAGTAAGACGTTCACTTGCTATGATGAATTCCTCGGGTTCGTCTGAGTTTTACGGTTCAATTGCTTCGGATGATCATTATTTATTTGGTTAATGATAGATACACATGCATAAATATACATATATATATATATATGTGTGTGTGTTTCAAATATTATGGGACAGCCTTATAGTAGATCTCAAATTGGTTGGTGTGGCGGTCATCAAAATTACTAGTCGTTGATTTTAAATTTAACCCCAATAATGTCCTCTAAATCATTTTTATAGTGCTAGAAATAATATAAAATTGTAATTTAGATAAGTTATTATTATACGTTTATATAGCCAAACACATCGGGTATGCAAAAAATACTAGTTTATATATGTGTGGGTGGCTTAATAGGTTTTTTCGTCATTTACATTAATTAGGGATTGATGGCGCTATAAGGATTAAGGACGCATATGTGACAGTAAATTTTAAATTTGAAGCAATTTGACGATACGTGAATTAAATGTTGTCATTTTGGGACGACGAATTCTATTCGAATCAATTTGAGAACAACTAAATGTCGTAACTTTGAAACTTATTGTCCTAAATTACTTCAATTTTGCAACATATTGTCCTGAAACTGCAACACCTAATGTTTATCCTCCAATTTTTACAACATGGAACTTATTTTCTGGCACCCCAAAAGTCCTTGAAAATGAAATGCTACTTCCCAACTATATAGGGCTAAAAAAAATAACAACCTGATATACATAATATAAATAACATGTGGAGATATCCAAAAATATTCAATCTATACAATGTAATGAAAAAAAATAATGCATGAACAAACACACTATACATTCCCTACATGAAAACCCCGAAAAGATCCGAGGCTGAGACGATTAGGCGGCTGCTCGAATCGCCTATCATTCTCCGCCGCGCTTATTATTATTATCTCCTCATCAGCGCCATATTCGCTCGCATCAGCGTCGAAATCAACGCTCGAACCGTCGACAGATAGATTGCCGAGCGAATAATTAGTTTCGCTTTCGTTATTATTCCTTCTTCGAGCCAAATTTTTTCGAGCCTTCGCCTTCCATCGCTTAAGTCCCCTGACGACCCCCTCGGGAAATACCGAGACGCTCATCGACGTCCCCATTTGCGTTACCAAAGCGTAAAGGGGAAGCGCAACGTAGCCGCTTAAAATAGGTATGAGAAGTCCCATCGCCAGCCTTATTACAATGTCCTCGGTTTTTCGGTGGAAGCACGACCTTAGTCCGAATTTATACTGCAGTATTATGTAATAAGAATATACGTAAAAAAAATCGCACGAGTTGTATGATCGATGGGATTGATTTGATTTCTTACCCAAGACCAAGAAAAGAAGGCGAGCTGAAACGAATTTTGAAATAAGATGAAGTGAATGAGGTGGAGGAGAAGCTTGGGGCGTTTTAGCCAGAAAAAGCGATCGCTTGGCCTTACGAGGAGATGGCCTCTAACTATGTGTGGAGTTCGATCGCCAGTGTCTAAGCACATCCTTGTAATGATCCCTTGTAGCTTTGTTCCCGCTATTAAAAGCATCTGCGAATCGATGAAAAATGATGATCGAAAGTCGATTTTTTTATTTTTATTTCTGCTGAACTTGGACACACCAGTAGAGGGATGAAGGGAAGCCAAGCGTAGTTGTGAAACACTGGGAAAAAAAAACACGAAAAAGCGATTTGAGTTTTCTTATTGCGCGGTTGTATAGTGTGTGTGCGTGTGTGTTAATTCTTACCATGAGCGTTGAAGAAGATGAAGAGAATTGAGCATATCCATATCCAAAGGCTGCGAAAATTCGGTGCGTAAAATGAATTTAATACTTCCGTGATTTTTTATTGTCTGGAGAAAATATGCTTCTGTAATGATTTTTACCGCATGCCTACGATGATTTTGAAGTCCTTGTCGAGCGCTCGTTTTATGTACTTGTGGAAATCGAATCGACTTCCTTCTGCGAAATGCGCCTGAAAAAAAAAAAGAGATGTAAAGATCAGACATTTTGAATGAACTTTAGGAATAAAAAAGGCTATGATATAACTTATTACCGCGATGAATCCATGGCGAAGAGTGAAGTAGTCGACTTTATAGACAGATCCAAAGAACATGCGCAGAAGACTAACCTGCAATAAAATCGTTTTAAAAATAACGTCGTAATACATTCGAAGAAACGGGCGTAAGAAAAAAGTAAAAAAGGGTCGATCGATCGATCGTAATGGGCTAACGGGGAAACGAAGAAATCTGTGTTCGCTCCAGAATTTAAGATGTCGCCTTCCGAACGTTGTTTGATGTAAGAACTGGAATCGTCTGGGATCTGCACAAAGAAGCACAAAAAACAGTTTAATAAGCATTCGGAAAAAAAAAGGGAAATCGATTGAATATAAACTTATACCATTAGAATACTGATATTCGAGGGATCTTGTTTCTTCCTCCCATCGTTCCCATCTCTTCATCTGCATATATATTCTCATACAGAAAACTGCTGAATTGTTTTGATATCATTACATAATGAAAACATTATTATTACCTTAGCAGTTCCAAGACTGAAAGTGAGGAAGCTAGACAAGACATGGAAGGAAGCCAAGAAAAATATCAGCATCTGAAGCTGCTGTACGCCAACTCGGGACATTAGAGATACCTTTCCCTGTCGATCAAGACCGAATTTTTATAACGTCTAAAACAACCACGTTTTAAAAAATTCGTCGAAAAGCGATTGAATCTAACCTTTTCTTGGCATTTCGTAACTTCGAGTTTTTCTTCATGATCGTCTTCATCTCCGATGCTTCCGCAAGGAAGGAAAGAATCGGCGAAGCTCTCGGGTATGCAAATATTTGAAATTGGCTTCTCAAGTACGGTCAGAAATAAGGATATAAACCCTAAAAGCATCAAGTCTGCAAAAGCAACGTATACAAATGAAAGCTGTATATCTTCAATATTTTAATAGACAAGAGAAGAGAGTTAGTTATGTAGAGCAAACTTCCGTTCTTGATATAATATATATGATATAATAACCTGATTTGATCTTGTTGAGTGCTTGCAGTAGAAACTTCCTCTTCTTCTTCTCCAAATACTGCAAAATTAATCACTCTCATTTCATGGCAACTCAGTAGATTTATTTAAGCATGGGTTGTTTAGTAATTTTGTGTAAACCTTAGCTAATCTGTGAAGCACTTGTTCGATTATTACTGAGATGGTGATTAGGACGAAACAAACGGTGGCCACCGCCCATGTCGGAGTCTCTTCAAGCGTCGTTCCAATCGCCTCTCCGCCGCCGCTGTCTCCGGCCATTTTTTTTTTCTTCCACTCCTTCCGTACTGTGTGTACTTTTCAAAGGACAGTTAATTACTTGCTGATGAATAATTGCGAGAATTATTTTGTAGCAACAGAGAAAGACTCTTGCGTTGAAAATTGAAATCGATGCAAATTTTCTCTCTTCGTTTCTTTCTTTCTTTTTTTATCTACGTTTTGGGTTTCTCGACGGTTGACGGCGATTGGCCACCGAATCGGTTAAATTTCTGACACGTGTCATAAAGGAACCGTATCGGAAATTTCGTCTACGGTTCGATTTGGGCGGTGACGTGAGCAGTGAGCTTTTGCAGTTTGAACGCTGGACTCGTTAAAGCTGTCAAATTTGGAATCTCTCTATATATTTTATGAAAATAAATAAGAAAAGGGTGATTATAAAAACTTTTGGTGATTGAAATATTCAGGGAAAGTAGTCTCTTTTCCACACGTGCGCAAAGATAATTGAGTTATTATAATGGTAATGAAATAATTTGTTCTTGTTTTCACGCTACAAAGAAGATTACTTGCAGTTCATTTGCGTAGGAGGAATAAACTAAGACTGTGCTCGACAATATCATATTCTATTTCAGACTGCCTTGCAATTTAGATTGTTCCTTCAAATTTTTTAGGTAATAATGACTCAAAACAAGACGCTTTCCGGGCACAAATTGCGCCATCTAAGATGAGACTTAACAATCTGATTTCGAAAATAAATACTTTGTACCATCACACAACAATTTGTGGTCAAAATTAAGAGTTGTAAGTTATTAATGCTCCCTAGGGTTGCAAACGAATCGAATCGAGTCGAATACCGCAATATTCTATTCGTATTCGGATAACAGTCGAATACGAATACGAATACTCGAATATTTAGTCGAATCATAAAATCGATTCTTATTCGAATTCGAATATTTTCTCGAATATTCGAATCGAATATCGAATATTTGTATTCAAAGTCATCTTTGATTTTTTATTTAATAAAATATAAACAATATCATATTTAAAATATATATTGAATTATAATATTTAAACATATATTGAATTATAAAAAATTCTATTTAAACATATATTGAATTATAGCATATTATTTGTAAATATTTTAGTGAGTTATCATATATTATATGTGAATATATATTAATTATACTATATTTTATGTTATATTATTCGAATCGAATAATTCGGTTAATTTTCGAATCGAATATTGTGATTTCATATTCGTATTCGTATATTTCTCGAATCAGAAAAAATATTCTTATTCGGATTCGTATTCTAAATATTCGAATTCGAATATTAAAATTTCGAATCGAATCGCGAATCGAACAAAAAAGTTCGATTCGTTTGCAACCCTAATGCTCCCTAGATTTGGGACCGCTCTATATTTATTCCCCTTCGAGTTGAAGAAACAACTAGTCATTCATAGCCACGCTTTTGTTCATTTTTACTTTTAATAATTTAATCAAATCTATTCCAACATCTTAACAAAGTGCAAATTACGTTTCAGGCCCCAAAAAATGTTATAAAATAAGTTTCAGACCCTATCAGAAAAAAACTGTTGTTTAAAGGACTCAATTTTTATAAAATTTAGAGATAATGATATAAATTTACGCAAGTGTTATAAATATATATGAACTCGTATCAGATGATCATTTTGTGTTATTTCAGAACAACAAAGTGGTACTGTAGAACAATGAAGTGGTACTGCAGAACAATGAATTGGTTCTGCAGAAATCAAATCCTTAAAACTATGAATTTTCTGACGGAGGCCTGAAAAGTGAAAAAACTAAATGCAACTTATGAGAAGGCCTGAATTGTAAAAGCCCAAAAACAAATTCTAATCTAACACGTTCCAAAGTAAAAAACGACAAGCCAACAAACTCAAAAAAAAAAAAAAAAACAGTTTATGAACACTTAAAATAGGGAGGAAGAGACAGCATAACTGTTGTCATCAAAGCACATCGAACAAAATCAAATTATTATTACAAGTTACAACAACAGAATTCAAAACTCAAAGTGCCATGTCAAGAAGAAGCCCTTCCTTCGTCGGACCATTATTCTCCTGCGCCACGGCTCTGTTCGTCAAAGGAAACCCGAAAAGCCTGCAGCTGCCATCGTTACTACACGGGTCGGCCCGTGGGACCATAATCTGGTACCCATCGAGCCACGGTGGTGCGACCCGCGAGAACCCATGGCTCGTCAGCTTAGCACCGTCGAGCACTATTACATCATCGTCGTCTTTGGCAGCTGTTTCTTGACCTTGCAAGACCTTAGGGAATCGGAAAGGTTCGCCTAATAGGAGAGTACTTCTTCCCTGTAAGGGAATCATCGGGTGGGCCCCGTTCGTCGAAGAAGCAGCTATTTCTGCTCGTCCGCTGCTGAATGGGGTTCTGAATCTGAATATTTCTTGACCTTGCAAGACCTTCTGGAACCTCATAGGCTCCTCGACGGCCGACAAAACTAGTAATAAGGAAAAAAAATATAGTCGGGTTTGTCGAATGACTACTTCACCTAAAAAGCTTTAAGCTTGAAGGAAGCGCGTCGTATATTAAATTTATATTATATTATTTCCAACACACTCCCTCACATCTTGGCTGATTTCTTACTTATCTAACCTTAAACTTGTCGTGACGATTCGTGCCTAGGACCCTATGTGGTTTTCCTAAGTTCTGATACAATGTTAATAACCAATTCACCTAAAAGCTTAAGCTTGAAGAGAATCTATCGTATTTTAAATCAATATATACTTTGTCCAACATGATTTAATCATGGAAGGCAAAAATGACGAGATCAAATAACCTCTGGGAAGTAATGGGAGATCGGCGTTCGATGTGGGCCTACTTCGCTTCAAGCCCGTCAGAACGAAGCTGTGGTTAGGTTCGGCCAATGAGCTCATCAGCTCGATCTCCCAAGGCGAGACCCTTTTTAGACGGTTTAACTCCATTTGTTCCCATCTGACCTGGAGATACAGTAGTTCGAATTACATCGTGTAATAGAACGAAAATAACTAACGCCTAACGGTCCGATTATGTATATAAATCTTATTACAGTGATGAAATGAAACTCACCAACAAGCTCTTCCACTTCGAACCGGGCCAACCCACGGGGTCCGCTTCGCCGACCCCAACGATTACGCCACTGTCCCCGACAAATTATATATATATTTCAATAATTATCCGAGCGAAAAGAATTGCGTAAATTTGGCACGAACTTGCACGTCACCTTCTTTCGGAAGTATCCTCAGTGTCCGGACGAATCCTGAACCTCATCCCAGGAGCATAGTGCTGCGCGACGCTCTTAGAGAACTTGCGATAAGGCACGATGATCTCAGACGAACGAGCCCTGAAAAAACATATAATTCATATATTCGTACTAACTATTGAATCTCAACGAACTTTTTTCACGACGAAAAACCATTCGAACTTTTTACGATTCCAAGTAAGTACCTCGGATTGTAACAGATGCTGAAAGTCGATTGTGTCGATATGGCATTAGCCACAGCAGAGAAACTGCTGGCATTCAACGGTTGGCCGTTGGGAGGGAATAACGTAGGAGGAGTTTTCGCCGGAGAAGCTCGACGAATCCCGAGCCTAAGGTCTCCATTACCACCTCTGAAACACAAAAAAGACGCCACCATTTGAGGATCAAATGTAATAACTCGAATCAACAGTCAATCATGGTACTAACCTCAGAAAGAGAACGGCGTCGCCCGAGACTAACTTCTTCTTGTTTACGAATCCACTCCACCCCGTCGTAAGCAAATGCCTTCGAGGCTGACCTGAATATAGCCCAAGTTTTCTTTTTTCTTTTTATTATTACGTACCCAGCGATAAATGAGAAACTGAGTGTTACAATTTACAACCTCTGTAGATATGTCTGAACTTCCACTCCATGCCGTGAAGATCCTTGGCTACAAGCTCTTGAGAAGGCCTCTGCTGATTGTAGTCCTTTTACACAGAGCAATGCAATAGAAGTAATAATCTGAAGACAAATAGGATAATGAAAATCGAAGCTAATAATCAAGAACAGTTTTGACGAGTAGTAGTACTAAAGGAGGAAAACAGTCTTCGGCGGCTCGACGAGGGACTGAGAATCCTCCATGGGTGCTCGTATCTGAGGCTGTAAGAGTTTTACAGAACATGTGGGGAGTCATTGTTGACTTCTCCTCCATGGCTTCTGAATCTTCATAGTCTGATTCTTCCCTGTATTTCTGCTCAATCTGCCATTACAGGCATTTCATGTCGAAATCAGCCTCTTCTCAAACCATGAATAACATCATCCTATGAAGAAGATTATATAACCTCGTACGTATAATTGGAAATGTTTCAGTTTTCGTCCGTACCATTCGATCTGGGGAAAGTGAAACTTGAGCATAAACCTCGTCGTTAGCTGCATCGGCCTACGGAAACGATCAACCAATCAGAATCTCAGAATCCCAAAAGAAAGTCAATCGAATTCCTGAAAACGGGAAAAAATAAACGACTATTACGTGAAGCCCAACGTCGTCGACGCGGCAGAAGACGTGGGGTTGGGGCAAATCGTAGGCGGCGGCGGGCCGGCGTTGTTCCGGCGAGTGCTCCACGTGTCCCTGAGGAAAATAGACGACTCTGCTACCTTTCTTGGGAAGAGAAATCAACGGCCCAGCGCACGCGTACCACAGCTCCATACACACGGAAGAAGGAGAAGCACAAAACGGCGCCGTTTTCAGCTGGGGCTCGGCGTCCGAAGACGACGACGAGCGATTGAGAGAAGCAACGCCGTCCGACGCCGCTTCGTCGTCTTCGGTCTCCGCCGCGTTGTTCAGATCGATCAATCCGCTCATCTTTTCCTATCAGCTCACACGCAACAAAAAAAAACCCACAAAAGAAAAAAACAAACAAAACACGAAATTGATAGAAATCCGTAGAATTTAATAGCTGGGCAAGCTCTGCAATTACATTACTGAGAGCACATATACAGATTAAAGAGATCGGATATGAAAAAGGTGGAGCCGTTCGTTAACTCAGCAGACCACTTGACACCATCTCTCTCTCTCTCTCTAGATGCAGTTTGCAGTTTGCTTTATACGCAGTTAATTCAATATTACGACAATAAATACATAATTTGCAGGTTGTTTCAGTGGACCTTATTCATTACAAGCAGAGATTTGTATGTATGCATATGTCGATATATATACAGTAAACACATGAGGTGTCTGCAAATTAACTGAAGAAGCTGACTATAGAGATGATAGAAGACAGCAAACGTCAGTGTTTTTATCTTGTTGGTTAATTATTACTTTTTTTTTTTTCGGAAGTTAATCTTAGGTTTGTTTTCAAAACTTAGTATTTAACAACTTAGATTTTTCTTTTCCTTTTTTTAATATCAAGTAATTACCACCAACGAGCTGAAGGCGAGATAAATCTCCAGGCTAGATGAAGATATTCTAATTTCACTCAAAAATGTTATTCATGGGTTTAATCCATGGCTAAGCATAAATAATACATCCAGCAGTAATACTATATTTAATGATGATGACGAAACAAAAAAAGGAATTAACAAAAGAAAAGAAAAGAAAGCATTTTGTGAAGAAAACGCCCTTTATTTACGGGGGAATGTCTACTCAACAAATCTCCCTCGTGTCGTGTCCCTTATCTATTTAACAATTCACTCTCTTGATTCTTTTCATCTTTATATTTTATTTTTGTTTAAGATGATAAAATAGCAATTTGACTTCTAATTATATACTTCTAATTTTGCTTTGTTGATATTGATTATGTACCGTTGTTCAAGATTTTTTATTTTCAAATATTATGCATTGGCAAAATTATGAATTTGGATCGATCACTAAATAATATTGCCTTTGGGTTTTGGTTCACTATATATGATATTGTAAAAATGTATTATTAACTTAATATGTCGGGCAACTTGGGGTCTCTGATCATTTTCGCGATGAAATAAGTCGGAAATCATATTGAAGCTGACAATGTTGTCGTAAAACCTAAATTCACTTCGACATATGCAGTTGGTGACTTATTTTGCAATTATCAAAGATAATGATTGAAATCGCTATATTTGGTGGCCAAATTTCGAGTTTTGATTCAATTAATATCATAAGATTTTTTTAACTTCACCTAATTTTCCAGCTTTAAATTGGGGATTTTCGCTTAAATTCTGTTGGCTCTTACCATTACCATTTATAGAAAAAAAGTTGGGTGAAGTTTCTTTTTATTCGCTGTCAAATTGTCATTGCATGAAAGGTAAGTTGCCTAAATGTTTTATTGCTATTATTATGTTAAAATAAAGTTTCTTTTTCATAATTAATCCTAGTACAATTGTCACGTGGTCACCATGTTTGTTTCTTTCAAGAAATTATTTGCCCAAAACTGAGGTTTAACCTTTTTGTTGGATCGATAAAGTACGTTACTATGAGCTATTTTAAGCATTGCAAAAGGAAAATAATTTTTTTTAAAATGAATAAGGAAACCTAAGGTGTGAGATGGTCCTGAAAATTTGGATCTCTTCTTAACATGGGATAATATTTTCTGAAAAAAGAAAACTAATAATTTTACCATCCATTGTGCAAAGCAAACGATGATAATCTATTTCTAATGGTTAGAAATAAAATCTATTTAAAAATATTATATCCTGATTTTGTTTGTTATATGTATTGTATATATGAAATTATCCTAATAATATATTTCAATTCCACCCCATGACTATTGACTACATTACAATCAGAAATTAATAAAAAAAAAATCTGAAAATGTACTTATAACAGATCACATGGAAGCAGAAGCACCAGCGTAACGTTATCTCTTATTCATTCTTCGTCCTCTCAGTTTTACTTATATTTACTTAATCAGTATCTTTTATTGTAAAATTATTGATTTGGTCCCCCCCAATTCTTTTACTTCATTAGGCTTACAAATTTACAGACAACACTGATCTTTAACAAAAGGCTGCAACAAAGAGAACTTCATTCGCAGCATTCTGTAGTTATAATAGTTAACCAAATCCCATCAAATCAATGTCCAGTTATTATAAATACATGTAATCTAAGATATCAAACATATGGTTAATCGTCCGTACGCGTGATTTGACCATGCAAGTAGTAAAATAAATATATATGACTATATGAGATATCATATGTAAGTATATAACAAGAATGGTAATTGAAGAGAGACAATGACTGATGATGATAAAAGAGTTTTGGCTTCTTTGTTTATTACATGCATTGCAGTGCAGAGAGCCCTCGACTTTTTCGCGGGCTTTAAAACACTGACTTATCTTTTCTTCTCTCTGCAATTTCTCTGACACTTGTCCTTTTACTCTGTGACTCTTGGCAGCCTTGAATAAAATATGAAATCAAAATTTATGTTAATTAAATTAGGGGAAATTTTAATTCAGTCCCCAGTTTGTAAGTTTGTAAAGGGTTCAGTCCCTGTCAGAGATGAAATTAGTTTAAAGGACCAACTTTTCGAAAATTGCAGAGATAAGGATGAAAACTGTGTATTGACGAACCCATCCCAACATACTGAAGTAATCGTTATTTTCCGGCGACATTCTGTTATGCTTTTAGATTATATTGTTATCAATGTCTAGAGAATGTTATTTTCCACACTTTATCTGTTACTACGTTGCAGAAAATTGTTATCGACAGTGTAATTATTTTACGGATCTCGTTTTTACAGTGAATCGAGGTTCGAAATTTCGAATGCCCATTAACCAACCAATTTCGGCGTGTAATGTAGGATGTGTTGTGGTATTGACGAAGCAAGATGTAAGATGTGTATGAGTTTTTATCTTTCTATGTAGGGTTCTAATATGCGAAAATAAGATGAAATCAAAGCCGTTTTTTGCACCGATTACATCTAGTACGTACAAATTCGAAGTACCCATAGTTTGCGCAGCTCGGTGCGGCTCATTATTTGCTCTTTCGTCCGACCTTCGTCTTTCAATTTCGCGAAAATACGAAGGACACCAATAATTTGGGTATATTTTTACTGTGTCCAAATTGTTACTCGAAGTGTTAAATATGTTAACAGTGGCGTCAAAATTGTCACTTTGTTTGTAAAAACCGTTATTAAACTGAACTTAATTGTTACCAATTGTATTGTTCGAATTTGCGCAAATAAGATGAAGTTGAAGCCATTTTTGGCAACGATTACATGTAATATCTATAAATTCGACGTACCCATAGTATGGAAAGCTCGGAGTGGCACATTGTTTGGTCATTCGTCCGATGTTCATCTTTTAATTTGGCGAAAATACGATCGACCCCAATAATTTGGGTATTTCTTTATTGTGTTCAAACTGTTACTCGCAGTGTCAAATCTGTTACCCGTTGTGCCAAAATCGTTACTAGTTCTGTCAAGACCGTTATTACATTTAACTTAATTGTTACCATGTGTAGCGAAAAGATGGTCATTCGTCGTCGTCGCTGCTCTTGCCCGTCGTTGCTCGTCTTCGATTTCTTTGATTAATTTGGGGGTTATCGATTTGGTATTAGCGAAAAGAACTTAAAGAATAAAAGTTATACATAAGTAAGTTATCGATAACCCCCAAATTAATCGAAGAAATCGAAGACGAGCAACGACGGGCACGAGCAGCGACGACGAGGACGTTACAATTTGGTATTATGTGTATCTCATACTTATGTGTAAGATGTTTCTTTTGAACAAACATCACTTCTGTGGCTGAAAATGTACGCATGATTCTGGTAAAGCCCTATGTTATTTACTAATTTCCTGCAGTAACAGTTTAACACTGATCAGAAACAATTAAAGAGGAGAAAAAAAATAGAAAATGATATGTAGGTAACAAGGGAAAACAACACGAGTAACAGAATACATAATAACAATAACAATTTAATATGTAATTAGTTTACTTTATGATTTTCAAATTTTATACTTCAAACACGCTACATTCACTAAAATATATCAATTTACGAAGTTTTAGATAAAAACATATTAGTTTAGGCTGTGACTTTCGTTGGAATTGAAGAAGGTGAAGTATATAGTTGAAAAACAAGTAGCACTCTTCTTGAAAGGATGATCATGCTTCTACTAAATTGATTATACTTACACAAAACGTTATGGAAATGAACTATTAGATGTTTATTACAATCCAGATGGTCGACCTAACATAAATTACTCGACAAAATTAATGACATCTTCATTTAATCTTAATCACAAACCCTATGTTGTTTACTGATTTCATGCAGTAACAATTTATTAGTGATCAACAACAATTTGAAGAGGAGAAGATAACAGAAATTGATATTTCGGTAACAAGCAAACACAACACGAGTAACATAATACATAGTCAAAGTAACAATTTAATTAGTTTACTTTATGATTTTTAAATTTTATACTTTAAACACGCTACATTCACTAAAATATATCAATTTACGAAGTTTTAGCTAAAAATATATTAGTTTAGGTTGTGATTTTCGTGGAGATTATGTTGGAATTGAAGAAGTTGGAGTATATAAGCAAGTAGCACTCTTCTTGAAAGGATGATCATGCTTCTACCAAATCGGTTCTACTTACACAAAACGTTGCGGAAATGAACTATTAGATGTTTACTATAATTCAGATGTCGACCTAACATAAATGACTCGATAAAATTAATGACATCTTCAATTAATCTTAATCACAAACCCTATATTATTTTCTGATTTCATTCAATAACAGTTTTAAGAACGATCAGCAACAATCGAAGAGGAGAAGATAACAGAAATTGATATGTCGGTAACAAGCAAACACAGCACGAGTAACAGAATACATAGTCAAAATAACAATTTAATATGTAATTAGTTTACTTTATTATGATTTTATACTTCAAACACGCTATGTTCACTAAAATATGTCAATTTACGAAATTTTACATAAAAATATATAAGTTTAGGTTATGATTTTAATCAAAAACCCTAATTTACAAACTATAATAATTCTGGTAACATATAAACAGATAACTAGTAACAGTTTTACACATATCGGGTAACAGATAATCTAGGTTTGATTTTATTTAGACTCCCGCCCATAATTCATCTCATTCTGGTTTTCCCGCCGAAATTTCACCGATAATTTAGTAACAAATTTAGTCAACATAGTAACAGAAGCGCATATACCAGTAACAGATCCCGAGAATTTTACAAATCGGCCAAAACGAAAAAAAATACACCCAACTTTATAGGGTCGATCGCATTTTCGCGAATTAAATGATGAACATCAGACGAACGACCAAACGAGGTGCGCACCGAGCTGCCCATACTATGAATACTTCAAATCTGTACTTATTAGACGTAATCGTTGCCAAAAACGGCTTTTATTTCATCTTATTTTTGCAAATTAGAATCCTACACATGGTAACAATTAAGTTAAGTTTAATAACGGTCTTGACAGAACTAGTAACGATTTTGGCACAACGGGTAACAGATTTGACACTGCGAGTAACAGTTTGAACACAGTAAAAAAATACCCAAATTATTGGGGTCGATCGTATTTTCGCGAAATTAAAAGATGAACATCGGACGAATGGCCAAACAATGTGCCGCTCCGAGCTTTCCATACTATGGGTACGTCGAATTTATAGATATTACATGTAATCGTTGCCAAAAACGGCTTCAACTTCATCTTATTTGCGCAAATTCGAACAATTGGTAACAATTAAGTTCAGTTTAATAACGGTTTTTACAATCAAATTGACAATTTTGACGCCACTGGTAACATATTTAACACTTCGAGTAACAATTTGGACACAGTAAAAATATACCCAAATTATTGATGTCGTTCGTATTTTCGCGAAATTGAAAGACGAAGGTCGGACGAAAGAGCAAATAATGAGCCGCACCGAGCTGCGCATACTATGGGTACTTCGAATTTATACGTACTAGATGTAATCGGTGCCAAAAACGGCTTTGATTTCATCTTATTTTCACATATTAGAACCCTACATAGAAAGATAAAAACTCATACACATCTTACATCTTGCTTCGTCTATACCACAACACATCCTACATTACACGCCGAAATTGGTTGGTTAATGGGCATTCGAAATTTCGAACCTCGATTCACTGTAAAAACGAGATTCGTAAAATAATTACACTGTCGATAACAATTTTCTGCAACGTAGTAACAGATAAAGTGTGGAAAATAACATTTCTCTAGACATTGATAACAATATAATCTAAAAGCATAACAGAAAGTCGCCGGAAAATAACGATTACTTCAGTATGTTGGGATGGGTATTTTCGTCAATACACAGTTTTCATCCTTATCTCTGCAATTTTCGAAAAGTTGGTCTTTTAAACTAATTTCATCTCTGACAGGGACTGAACCCTTTACAAACTTACAAACTGGGGACTGAATTCAAATTTCCCCATTAAATTAATCTGTAAATATGCAATAGATAGAAGATCCATTTTGTAATTTGATGGAAGTAGAATATATCAATATTATAAACGTATTCAGAGCAAGCAAAATTATTAATATTAGAACTCAAAGGTGAGATCTTTCAACCAAATATCGTACTAGAATCCTAATCACAAACATGAGTACTTGATAAAAAAATAATAGTTTGACATATAGCTCTTTATACGGTGAGAAGCACACGATCACTGAGACAAATGTGCACGAAATTATACATTTTGTCACTAAATATATAAGTTCTTGTTGGGAAATCGGCCTTTGACTCACTCTTCTATCAAGTGAGTGTGAATCGATCCACGACATTCAATCTCGAATGAGATCGAATCGAAAAACAAGTTGAAAATGAAAACCAGAAAACAGGCAGTTCGGTCTCGACTTTCGACCTACTCCAATGACCAACCAAACCGTAAATTGGGATTACAAGATTTACTTCCTCACAGTTGTCCAGTTTACATCGAACCCTAACTCTTACTCTATCCGAAAGTTATGATCGCTCGAATTCTTTTACTTGAACCAGAAATTCCGGTATTTATACAGTAGAAATTCCTGCTGCGTGCATTGATGACTTGTACCACGCAGAACATGACGTGTACCTCGCGCACTGCAACTTATAAAAGTGCTAATGCGACTCTATAAGTTTAAATCTCAGTCGCACGATCATTAGCGCCAGATCTACGATGGATATCCATTAGCCGATATTTAAATCTGAGCCATCCGATCTAATAAAGCGTGCCATGATCCAATCGTCCACATTAAATATGCAAACTCATCTGTTTCTTCGGGAGGATCGATTCTTCCTTGGACTGTGATCTTCTGAGCACTTTCTCGATCGTCTTGGACGTCGATCATTAGAGCTTAGGTTCATATTTTCCAACGGTTCTGGATTTTGAGTAACTATATTCGTTAATTGCAATACAATAGGTCAAGTTTCATGTAGCAGAATAAACTGCGACTCTTAACAATGCTCGGCAAGGAACGACAAAGAAGAAAAAAGAAAAAAACAAAGCATCAATAAAAAGCAGGCTCAGTGCTTTAAAGGGGCAATTTTGACACTCATGCCTGATCCATCCACGTGTGAAAAATGACAAAAGAAATAACCTCATTATGACTGGTTAAAGTTAAATATCTTAATAAATAAAATAAAATTATTTGCATTAAAAAATTGAATATGGATCAGTGATCATATTGACAGATCATAGGTTAAAACTTGATTACACACGAGGCACAACATTTTCTCTATAGTAAAGTCTCTCCTCCATCTTTATCTCGCCATCTTTGATATCACGCAGCATTTAGTCAATCTGCATCAGCCTTTAACGTTCCTTCCCAGCACACATCTGTGGTTTTAAGCTTATTTAAATAATGAACCCTGAGTTTCATGTAATAATGGGGACTATATAAGAGAACACACACGTCAGAGAACGCTACACCCAGGAGACTTCTTCTTTGCTCCCAAGACATTCATCTTTCTTCTGACTTCACTCGCATCGTCCCATCTCTCAACAGCCGCATAAATGCTAGCCATAAGCGTATGACCACTCGAATCGCCAGAGGACTCAATCTCAGCAAGCCTCTTAGCAACCCTTTCCCCCATGTTAATCTCCTCGTAATTCCTACACGCGCTGAGCAGAGCTCCATAAAGTGGGACCACCATCTTCCGATCTTTACTCGACACTTTGCCTATCAAATCCTCTGCTTCGCGTAAGAGCCCAGCTCGGGCGAGTAGGTCTATGAAGCACCCATAGTGCTCCACCTTTGGCTCGATCTGATACGTCTCCTTCATGGAGTCAAAGTGCCATCGTCCTTCCTCGACAAGCCCACCGTGACTGCAAGCACTTAGCACACCAATGAAGGTTATGTCATCGGGCTTCATGCCACAGCTTGTCATCTCCGAGAACAACTGCAAAGCCTTTGCGGTGTATCCGTTCATAGCGTGTGCACAGATCGCTGAAGTCCATGCAGCCGTGTCCTTTTCCTTCAACCCATGAAAGATACGCAGAGACATGTCCAGGGAACCACACTTTGCGTACATCTCTATGAGAGCAGTACCCACCACAGCATCGATGACTATTCTGTTCTCTTCTATGTAAGCATGGATCCAATGACCTTCTTCTAAGGCACCCACTTGAGAACAGCCCGTGAGTAGAGCAACTAATGTATACTTGTCGGGTTTAATCCCACTCATTTGCATGTCCCTGAACAGTGCCATAGCTTCGCTGACCTTGTTAAACTGTACGTACCCATTGATCATTGATGTCCAAAGATGAAGATCTCGAATTGGGCTCGTATCGAACAACATCCTGGCCTCGTCCAAATGACCGGCACTAACATAACCAGATACCAAACTGGTACAGCATATCACGTTTTTCTCCACCATACCGTCGAATATCCCTCTTGCCAAATCTAAACAACTGCACTTGGCAAACATATCGACTAATGCGTTCCCAATTCTCATAGTAAACCTGATTTCCCGAGTTACGTACTGATATACTTCATGACCAACGTGCAAAACTTTCAGTGCTCCACAAGCTGTTAAAGTGCTTACTATAGTAGCTTCATCGGGCTGAACATTCTTTGCCAGTAGCATCATCTTATAAACATCGATAGCATTTTCGAACCACTTGTTCTTCACCAAGGCACTGATCATAACGTTCCAGGACACCAAGTCCTTCACGGTCATTTCATCGAACATCTTATGCAAATTCTCAACAAGGCCCAACTCGCCGTACATATCAAGAACCGAATTGCAAACATAACAATCCCGGAGATCACCACACTTAACCACAAACCCATGAACCTTTTCCCCTTCATTAACCATCCTCAATCCTCCGATTGCCTTAAACACAAAGGGATACGTGTAATTATCCGGGCACAACCCTCTAGCACGCATTCCGTCGAACACGTACAACGCGTCTTCAGAACATCCCGCTCTGACACAGCCCTTGATCATCACATTGCAGACGAACAAACTCGGGCTCTCCAATCTAGCGAAAATTCGCTTTGCGTGGTTTAAATTAGTCTGACTTGTAAATGCCACAAGCTTGTGCAGTATGTCGATGTTTTCGTGAATACCGAGAGTAAAGACCTGGGCTTGGATTTGCTTGAGATGGAACATGGATTTGCAGATCTTGAGGAGCTGGATGCATCTTGTTCTGGGCACTCGCATAACGTATTTTTGTTAATTTCTGGGGGCTGATGCTTTTTCCTGTCAACTTGGTCGACCTAGACTTCAGTTCCATCTGTTGTTTATATTCATAACCATAACGCTTGTTAATTTCTGTTATGGTTATATTCGTAAGAAGGAAATAACGCTAGAAAATGAATCGAGACGCAAGAGCTCTCCTTCATAGACAGATTCCCAATCGGCGATCACATCCCAAATGATAAACATCAAATATTCAGCATCGGAAACACTTACTCATCTCTTCCGGCGGGAAAGTTACGATGCCCTGTTGGCTTGCCCTTAAATTTCCCTCTCCCCATCGATATGTCCTCCTCTACTGTCGTCCCCTTAGCCTTCAAATCTGCAACGAACGGCATATATCACCAGTCGAGAAAGAAGCAGATTCGTTCGTCTCTATTTTCTCGATGCTCTCTTATGCTGCCGAAACACCCTCTTTCGTGAATCAGATTCCCAGGTTTTCTTTTTTTTTTTTTCTTTTTAAAACCCTAATTTAAAAAAGAGGATAGCTCGAAGCCGGAGAGGAATGGGAAGCATTTCTGAGTAGAAATTCTGCTTCTGCCGAAGGCAACGCTTTTCTAGCTATCTTGGATACCAGATATTGCATTATTCAAACTAATCTGCATTGTTTTAACAAGTTGAAATCCATAAAGAAACCAGTCAGATCTGTGCAATTATATCAAATGAAAAATAATTCAGGAAGTGCTGCTAGACTCAAAATTAGCACACGGGACTAAGATTTTATTCCGGTTTCACGAACACAATAAAATCTCACTGAAGACTTTCATCGAACATCTTGTGAGGAGAACAGCAAAAAAGAAAAGGAAAAGAAAAATCCGAAAAACACGCAACAACAGCATTGACATCACAACAGCAAATGGTGTTCTAATATGAACATTATAGGACGGAGGTGGAATCAACTTACCTCGGACGCTGATTCTCAAGTAGATCAACACTGACTGATTACCCAATCTTTGTGAAGTGCTACGCTAACGCTGACTAATGTCCTAAACTACAGCTTTGATTTGTTTATGTTAAGGTATTAATAATTTTTTCTTGTGCGACGAATAATATTGCAAAAAGGAAAAAAGAAAATTAAGGCCCGTTAGGTACGACTGTTCGAGTCCAAATGGTAAGCCCATCTTTACAATCTATATATATCAAAGTTGGATGGTCTCTTTCCGGGGCTTGCCACGTCAGCAATGGAGCCCCCAACCAATACGAATTCCGGCGATAATATTTGGTGGTTCCGCTTGGTAGTCGTCGGATTTCGCTGACGTGGCATTCCAGGAAGGCTTGTTTTTTTTAGGGACTCGCCGGCGTATGTGTGTTCCATTGGGTTATTTATTTTCTAATGTGGGGCCTGAGAACTAATTATTAATTTGCCATTAATGGTGCTTTTAATCTGTCTGTTCAATTCCAAATCGTGACTCTTGGCCTTTTCTTTTCAATCGTACAGTCGTTTCAAATTTCAGAGAAACACTACGACGGATGCATAGCACAAGAGAGAGAGAGAGAGAGAGAGAGAGAGAGAGAGAGAGAGAGAGAGAGGAGAGAGAGACGTAGAACCCCCAAAACTGTTGGGATTACGTCGTTGGGCAGCAACATTAGAAGGTTTGAAGTATCAAGCGAAGAAGATGGTGGGGATGCTGGATTTGTAGTAGGCGTGATGTATAAGATGAGTGTTGAAAAAGTTTTACGTCTGTAGAATGAATTTATCAAGGTACGATTTGATTCCATTTACAAAATCCTCTTTTAAATAAGCGAATAGCCAAATGTCAATCTTCTATCTTTGCATATGTGTCTTTTCTTTAAGGAGCAGTTCCAATTTATTCTTCTATGAGCATATACTGAAATGGGATTCAGACCATCTCCAATAGAGACCCATTTTCCAACTAAAACACAAAAATTGCTCCAATTGATACCAATAGCCATTCCCAAAATGGGTTTACAGCAATTTCTCTGACAAAAAAACGCATCTTTGCGTTCAAACTGTTCACAGATCGCAAATATCGCATATTGTTTTAACAATTACAAAGTGACCCTACTAAAATTAGTAATAATTATTCTGATTTACTATTCACCAAAAAACGCTTCGTTGTTCTTCCTGATTTTACCCTTCGTTACAATCGTTTCTTTCAGACCTGTCTCACTCTGGCTGGATGTTACCTTTGTCCAGCTCCAGGATCTAAAGGAACAAAAGTACTTGTTTGGTGTTTAGCTGATTCAACGTTGCCTCTGATGATGAAATTGCCTCATGAATACTGATTAAAAGTACCGATCGGTCCATTAAGAGCGAATTAGAGCAGATTGTAACTCAAGGCAGGGAAAATGAGGATAAATTTGCTTCAGATGCTTCGTAGTTGGTGATGAGATGGTGGCCAAGGTTCGTCAAATGATTGATGCTGATTGGCTATATCTATCTGAACGGAGCAAGAAATCGTAGATTCTCGTTCACATATTTAATTAACTGATACCTATTATAGTTTTATTGTTGCTTTTTATTAAATTTTTCTCGATCAAATATAAAATAATATATAGTCTAATTTGTAAAACTGTAAAACATGTGGATCGTATCGAATTAAGTAAAAATTAGTGTGTAAGTGAATATTACAAAATAAGTCTTTTGAGTTTAAGAATGCGTTTAACGGTTGGAGAAGAATTACTGCATTATGAGTTTGAGAATGAGCTTGAGTTTGAGAATGCGTTTTTCGGTTGGAGATGGCCTCAAACATTTATGGTGCTACAATTGGCAGCTCCATTAGCAGCTTTTGGTAGATCAGCACGCCGAGTTACACGTTAGAAAGAGGACTCACATAGGTATGCCCTCTTCCTATTTCATGCCCACTATCTCTCCCTCTCTCACGTGATCAGCATATATGTAAATCTTAAAATAAAATCCGGTTTATTACCACGAATGGATTTTGTGTTTGAATGGGATGAGTCTGAAGCTTTTGTTAAGATGCCAGATGGTTCACTTTTTAGTCGGTGCGAAAGGTTCTGCTGCTACAGTCATAAAATCTCTGAAATTGTGAGTTGTTACTCGGATATATCGTCTTTTCGTCGAATTCTGCTCATTAACTTAAGAGGAAAAATTGTGCAGGACAATACAGAAACGACTGCTGTAATGTTGAGGAAGGATGGGAAGGAAAGCATCTGATGTGGACCGCGTAAAACGACCTCTTGAAAACGGCGATTAAAACGGTTGTTCCTCCTTCGCAATCTTCCTGGCGGGAATCCCTTACTCTCCGTCGACTACCACCGTCGAGCCTAACACTCACAAACTAAAAAACACGTCAGAAGGGGGTCGGGGTTGGTGCCGGCGTATCCCCTCCGATGCTTAAGTCAGAAAACGGGTGAAAATAGGTATTTTAGCTCGTAAATCAGTTTTGGTCTTGTGAAAGCGTACCTGGAAAATGGATTAACTGTCACTATTTATACGAACCTCATTTCATCTTGCTTTGACCTAGTCTTTCACCCTGGCCCGTGTTTCGCGCGGACCTCACGAAGAGAACGTGGCTTTCCCCACGATCCCACGTTCTTCATCTCCTCCTCTTCCTTCCAGTTTCCTTCACGACCTCGTCTCCATCAGGCGGCATCATCCACTCGGGCTGTTCTTCCTGCTCGGGCTCTTGACTCACTCACGAGGTCTCGCCAACCCGATCTGGCCTCAGTTCCTCGGCCCTTCCCTTCTCGGGCAACTCATCTTCGAGCGCTTCCTTCTTCCTGATCTTCTCGGGCACTTCCTCCCGATCCGACTTCCTATTCCTTCTTCTTAGTCCTCCTCCGGACTCGACTGCCTCGAGCAGGCTGTTTTCCATCTCGAGCCGTTCCCCACCCACTCGAGGTGTCTCTTCGCACCTTAATACTCGCGGGTTATTTTATCGTTAACGCTATTTTACCGTTAGCTAGAAATCCCGAGGGTAACAATAGTCCCCCCCTAAAAAGTCCAAAAAGAGTGTAACGAGTATTTGGACGTCAGCTATCGGTAAAATAATTGGTCACGGAGCCTTCCGTCCCCTCTCAATGAACCTTATCGGGTATCTTAATACTCGGGCGTCCCACTATGCTTCCTCTTTTAACCTTACCTCCTCAAGCCACGTCGCGATTCCCTTTGGGCGGGAAACTTGCCGCCCCATCATATCACGATCAGATCGCTTTCGCCACGTGGCTCTCATCCAACGGCTCGACGTCGTTTCTTTCTTTTTCTTATTTTCCGTGCCCTTTCCCCTTCCCTTAGGGTTTTCGATCTTCGCCTCCCCCATTTTCCCATATCTTCTCTCTCAAAAACCGTCGGCGCGTCAGTTTCTTCCTCAAATCGACATTTCCTTCCCTGCGATTCGTCTTCTCTGCCATCACCACCGGTAAGTTACTCCTCTCTCTTCTTCTCTCTCGTTGATTTCGTTTGTCTCTGCCTTGATTTTCGCCTGTGAGTCACGTGATTGTAGCCATAGGTGCTGTTTCCAGTTTTACTCCGTCTTCCTTTCTTTTTCCCTTTCATGTATCTCTGTATTTACTCCATTAGCTATTTTAGGATTTCATCCCTTTTCGTCATGAGCGGCCCCGCGACTTCGTCTTCCTCAGTCCATTCGATTTCATTTTCGACCCTAAGCTACCCAGAATCCCCATCTTCTTCTTCATCACTTTTCGCTTCCTTTCTCAATGCCATGGAGGTCCTGAGTAAATTCCCTGACCTCGATATTTTTCGCCCCCCCCAGATTGTAGGGTACCCGAGCGAGAAAGTCTTTCTCCGAGCTTTAGCCGACTGGACCTCACAAATGGAAGAATTTCGCGAGGAGATCAAGCTCCCTTGGCATGAAGTGAACATTTCTTCTCTTCGGGCATCTCACATCCCTCTGATTATCGATCGGGCCGGGCTGAGTCCTGAATTCGAAGTCAGGATTCCTAGGCCTCGGGACGTGGTCAGCGGCCCTCCCGAAGGATTTCGTACCTTCTTTTTGGATCAGCTGGACATGGGCCTCCGCCTTCCTCTTGCCCCTTTCATAGCCGAACTTTGCAACCATTACCAAATATCCCCGAGTCAATTGACTCCCAATTCTTACAGTCTTCTCCTCTCTATGGCGATTCTTATCGAATATTTCCACCTCCCCTTTTCTCTCTCCCTTCTTCTCTCCTTCCTGAAAATAAACCAGAAGGAAACCGGCAAATTCTTCTTCTCTTCCACTGCTCCGACAAAATTTCTTCTCGGGAATCCTTCCTCTCACAAGGGATGGATGAAGAAATTCTTTTACGTCCGTTCTCCCGAGGGCAGTCCCGAGAACGACACCGCCGATAAATGGCCCAAAGCCATATCTGTATCTACTCCTCTTCCTCTTGCTCCCGATTCAGAGGTTGAGAGGTTCATGGAAGTCCTCGGGGGTCGAAGCTTCAGCGCTCCTGAGATTGTAAAGGATGATTTACTCTGCCATTTTGGTTATTGTTCCAAAGGGCTAAAAGTAGATAATTTAGGTATATCATACCAGCTTTCTACTTCTCTTCCTCAACTTTATCTCTAACTTGATCTCTTCCCGATAGATTCACGCATGGACCTCGCCGACCTGCTAAAAATACAAGAGCAGATGAAGAAGGGAGGTTCCTCTCAGGCTCCTCCTCCTGCCTCCGTTACTCGGGCTCTCAACAAAGGCAAGGGTAAAGCCCCAGCCACCTCCTCGGGATCTCCCAAATCGGCTCCGAAAAGGAAGGCACCTGCCGTCCCGAGCAGCTCTTTGGCGAAGAAAACTAAATCTAGCGCCCGGCCAAGCGCAGGCGCCGTCGAAGGCACTCCTTCCCCCACGGATCCCGTCGAGCAACCCGACTACTTCCATCGCCCTCGCGGGGCTCACTGCGTGGAATTTCTTCGGGGTTTCCGGAACGAGGCCAACCAATCTCACCTCTCGAATATGAACCCTCGGGAGTTCTTCTCTCTCTTTGCTCAACATATGGGTCAGGTATAAACTTTCTTCCTATTCTTTATTCTTCCGCCTGCGTCACATTCCTTCAATCCTAGTTACTCCCCCTTCGCCTGCCAGAGTTTTGCTTGTGGTGCCGAGGCCTTGGAGAGGATGCTTTTCATGCACGAAGACTGCAACGCTCTTACCAACTCTGAGAAGAAATTAAAGGAGGAAATGGCTCAGGTCAAGGAGGAGGCCAGCCTGAGGGAAGACGAGCTGAAAAAGCAGGTGAAAATTGCTCGTACTGAGTCGGAAAAGGCGATGAAAGCCCTCTCTAAGGAGACAGGGGCTCGGGAGGAGGCGGAGAGGAATTTTTGCGATCTGGAGGAGAGCGTCGATCGGGATTATCTGCCTCGGGAAGCTTATGGGAGGCAGGTCGTCACGTACTTCAAGTACGGTTTCTGGGGATGCCTCCATCAACTTCGTAAGGTCTGGGCACGCCCCAAGTGGAAATTCGACTTTCTAAACGCCGATCAGGCTCTCGCCGAGTGTCCTCCCCAGGGGTATAAACCTGAGACGATAGCTCAGGGGGGGTTCTGAAGACACCGTCCCAGAGGAAATCGTGGCCACTTCCTCAAGTGAGGAAACTGAAGAGGCTCTACCCTCCCCCGTCCGAGCTCCCGAGCGACCTACCGAGGCTTCTGAGCCCCCTGTCGAGCCAGAGAAAGTTGATCATGCGCCCTCCGAAGTCCTGAGGGTTCCTACTCGGGAAGGAGAAGAAAACCTCCGTCCCGACGAGGAGAGAGCACCCCTGGTTGAGCCCGCAGTGACCGGGGTAGAGGAGATGACGATGGAGTCCCATCAGGCCGGATCGGCCGCTCCATCCTAAACATTTTTATCCTGTTTGAAAAATGGGCTGTCTTTCTTTCATTGTCTTTTCTTTTTCCGGATCCTAATGTGTCTTTTTATTTCAGACCGTATTATATTAGTGTATTCATGTATTTTCACTCGGCATATCATGCTTGCTCTTATTGTTCTTGCACCCTGTCGACAAATGTCTCTTCCTCGTGCGCTTATGATTCTTCCTCGTTTATAAACTCTCTAAAATTAGAAGGCATGATCCCACTGTACTCGAAAGCTTCTTTCGCCGTGCCGTTCTACCGAGCGCCCTCTATAATCATCAGGCTGTGCCCCTCGCGAACGATTCTTGAGAACTCCCTCCTTCCTCTCTGTTCGGGCACGAACGTTGCCCAACGGTCCTTTTATCCCCGGACCTCGTATTCCTCCCTTTGAATTTCGAATCCCCCTCAAGATCCGATCTTTGTAACAGTCCGACCTTTACGGGCCTGACCTCTTATAAAATCGGTACTTATCCAATCAATCCTACTCTCTCTTCAAACTTCACTGAGTTTATTTCCTTCAGGTTATTTCGTCTATCCAACTTAGGGTTTTACTCCCTTTTTTCTTCTTAGCTCACAACATACTCGTTTTATCTTATCTTCTGAGTTTTTTACCTTCTTTGCCCAGTTTGTTGATGGATCCCAGAATGGCGCACTCTCATCATAGGAGAAACCCCCACTTAAATCCCCCCTCACGTCCTCTCTGGGATTTATGGGAGGAGGCAACAGGTTTCGCTTTAAACGCGGATGCGGATTTTCCGCACAGGGAAGGCCAAGTCGTCGCGGCCCGCCCTTCTCGGGAGGCACTCTCCTTGGAAGGACTTCGCCGGACCCCTCGTTTCCTTCTGGAGGCTGATGGTGCTTCCTCCCGCCAGTTCATGGAAAATTTTCTGGAGCCCAATGAAAAGCGACGTCTGGCGAGATTTTCCGATTCCAGCTTCTGGGATTGGTGGGCTTTAAGCGAGAGTCGGGCCAGTCATATTGGCCTTCGCCTTTTATTCTCCTTCTTTCTTTATTCTTTCCTAACTTTCTTCGTTAGTCCTACTCACTCTCCTGCGAGGGACTTCGACGTTATACCCAACAACGCGCCTTGCTCCAGTACTATGAGGATGCTTGTACCCGACTGACTACCTTCTTGGGCGAGAAGGATCGCCAAATCGCTGAACTAAAGGAGTTGTTGGCCGATTCCCCTGCTGAGGACCAAGGCACTCGTTCAAGGCTCCGAGGGAGAAATAATCGGGCTCGACCCCCTAATCGGATGAGGCGTATTGTATCCCCATATTCGGGCAGGACTTCGGCGCTAAGACGCACGAAGATTCCTCATGATGAAGAGGCCTTTACTTCCTCGGGGATCCGATATCTGGGGACGCCCTATGCTCGGGAAATGAGGCGATAGATATTTTCCGTATGCCATTTTTCGTTACACTGTCGTTTTATTATTCAGCTCTTTAAATCACGGGACTTCTAGTTTTTCGCGGACTTTGCTCTTTTGTGTATTTGCATTCGTATTCTTAAATATCAGTCTTGCTTTTTCATGCATCCTCCATTGTTTTAGCATTGATCAACAATCGTGCTCTTCCCGGCGACTTTCTTCACCCTTACGAGTGATCGGACCTCGTCCGAGGACTTTTCTTCGTTTTCGTTTGGAGATTTTCTTCACCCTCACGGGTGATCGGGCCTGGCCTCATCCGGGGACTTTTCTTCATTTTCGTTTGGAGATTTCCTTCACCCTCACGGGTGATCGGGCCTCATTCGAGGACTTTTCTTCGTTTTCATTTTGAGATTTTCTTCACCCTCACGGGTGATCGGGCCTGGCCTCATCCGAAGACTTTTCTTCATTTTCGTTTGGAGATTTTCTTCACCCTCACGGGTGATCGGGCCTCATCCGAGGACTTTTCTTCATTTTCGTTTGGAGATTTTCTTCACCCTCACGGGTGATCGGGCCTCATCCGAGGACTTTTCTTTCGTTTGGAGATTTTCTTCACCCTCACGGGTGATCGGGCCTCATCCGAGGACTTTTCTTCACTTTCGTTTGGAGATTTTCTTCACCCTCACGGGTGATCGGGCCTCATCCGAGGACTTTTCTTCACTTTCGTTTGGAGATTTTCTTCACCCTCACCGGTGATCGGGCCTCGTCCGAGGACTTTTCTTCCTTGTCGTACTCCACGTTCTTTCGGACACAATTAACTTCATTCAAAACATACAAATGTTCGGAAATAGATAGACAACTTATAATACATAGATCTTCCTAACTAAGAAAATAAACAAGGCATAAAAATGACAGATAAATGAGGTGCGATCCCGAGAACGTCTCACGGGTATACTTCTTCAAATGCCGAGCGTTGTGCGGCCTCTCCAACTTCTTTCCATCCAAGTCTTCTAGATAATAGGCGGCTTCCCCCGCCTTCTTGACCACCTTATACGGTCCTTCATACTTGGGATCTAGCTTCCCTCGCTCCCCTTTGTGTTGTATTTCCTTCATGACAAGCTCTCCTTCTTCAAACCTTCTCAGGCATACCTTCCGATTATAGGCTCGGGTAATTTTTCTCTGATAGGCTGCCATCCTAAGCGCGGCCTTCTGCCTCCCTTCCTCGATTAGGTCCAACTCATCGGCCCGGAGCTGGTTATTCTCTTCCGAATATCCTATCACCCGAGCACTTTCTTGGCCTATTTCCACGGGTAACACTGCTTCGCTTCCGTATACTAAGCTGAACAGGGTTTCCTTCGTCCCAGCTCGAGGCGTGGTCCTGTAGGACCAGAGTACGCTTGGCAACTCGTTGAACCAAGCTCTCTTCAGCCCATCCAGCCGGACTTTTAGTGCCTGTACAATCGTTCGATTTGTCACCTCGACTTGACCATTGCTCTGGGGATAAGCTACAGAAGTGAATGCTTGCTCAATTCCGTATCCTTGGCACCATTCTTTCAACTTGCGCCCACTGAACTGTCTCCCGTTATCGCTTATTAGCCTTCTCGGGATCCCAAACCTGCACAGGATACTTTTCCAAAGGAATGCAATTACAGCAGCTTCAGTGATCCGTGTCAGGGCTTCGGCCTCCACCCATTTGGAAAAATAGTCGATCGCGACTAGGAGGAACCTCTTTTGGGAGGCATTGCCTTCGAATGGCCCGACCAGGTCTAACCCCCATTGATCGAACGGACAGGCCGACACGACCGCCTTCATCATTTCCGCCGGTGCCCTTTGTAAGTTCGCATGCTTCTGACATCGGAGGCAACTTCGCACCACCTTAATCGAGTCTGCCCTCATGGTAGGCCAGAAGAAACCGGCCAACATCGCCTTGCGTGCCGAGGCTCTTCCCCCAATGTGACTTCCACAACTACCCTCATGTATGTCGACCAAGACTTCTTCGGATTCCTCCTTCGATAAACATCTCAACAGGGGGCCCGAGTAGGATCTTTTAAACAGAATCCCATCGATGATGGTTAAGCGGCTGGATCTCTTCTGTGTTACTCAAGCCTGGATTTTATCCTCTGGAAGGATCTGCTTCTCGAGATAACGATAAATGTCACGCCGCCAGTCTTCGGGTTTCGGCTCCCTTACTTCCTCGATCTGATGGATCTGGGGTGCTCTTTCTACTTTAATCCCTCCTTCAGGCATACTCAACGCACTGGCCCATTTGGCGATTCTGTCCGCCTTTTCGTTCTCTTTCCTGTTGATGAGCTCCAACTTAACTTCTTTGAATTTTTCCTTTAGCTTTTCAAAAGACTTCGCATATTCTGCCAGCCTGTCCTCCTTGATAGCGAAGTTCCCCTCGGTTTGTTGAACTACCAACTGCGAATCAGAATACAGAGTTACCCGGGTCAACCCCATCCTTATCGCTGTCCTCATCCCGAGCAAGAGAGCTTCGTACTCGACTTCGTTGTTAGAGGCTCGAAAGTCCAACCTTACGCCTAAGCTAGTCTCTTCGCCCCAGGGTGAAATGATTATCAGCCCGACGCCATTTCCAAACTGACAGGAAGAACCATCCACATAGATCTTCCACATCTCGATTGGTTCCTCTTCTGCCATCTCAACAATGAAATCAGCTAGGGCCTGAGCTTTGATGGCTACTCGGGGTCGAAACTGGATGTCGTATTCTCCCAACTCGGTTACCCATCTGATCGATCTTCCTGAGATATCTGGTCGAGTCACAATTACCCCCAATGGACTGTTGGTGAGTACTATGATCGGGTGTGATAGGAAGTAGGGCCTCAACCTCCTGGCCGTAACTACCAAGGCCAACAACAATTTTTCCTAGGAAGTATATCGAACTTCGGCACCTTTCAAGAGATGACTAACGAAGTAGACCGGATTCTGTACCTTTTCCTCTTCCCGAACCATCACGGAGCTGACTGCTCGAGGGGTAGTCGAAAGGTAAACGATGAGCTCCTCCCCGGGTTTTGGCTTGTTCAATACTGGCAACTCCTTTAAATACTCTTTCAGCTCCTGAAAGGCCTTCTCACACTCGGGCGTCCACTCGAAATCCTTAACCTTTCTCAACACTTTAAAGAAAGGCATGCTTCTTTCCGCGGATCTTGAAATGAATCTGGACAAGGCCGTGATCCTCCCTGCCAGCCTTTGGACCTCGTTAAGATTCTTCGGGGAAGTCATGTCAGAAATGGCTTTCACCTTATCGGGATTGGCCTCAATGCCTGATCGCGTTACCATGTATCCCAAGAACTTCCCCGACCGTACCCCGAACGTGCACTTAGTTGGGTTTAACTTTAGGCCATACCTTCTGGCCGTGGCAAAAGTCTCCCTCAGGTCTCCCGAGAAGCTATTTTCCGTCTTGGACTTGATCAGAATATCGTCTACGTATACCACGTTCTCCCGATCTGGTCCTCGAAAACTCGATCCATCAGCCTCTGATACGTGGCCCCTGCGTTTTCCAGCCCAAAGGGCATGACCACATAACAAAAGGTTCCTTCTGACGTAATGAAACTGACTTTAGGCTGATCCTCCTCGGGCCCGATCTGATGATAGCCCTGAAAGGCATCCAGGAAACATAACAACTCATGTCCGGCAGTGGAATCCACTAACTGATCTATCCTTGGCAAGGGATAGCAGTCTTTCGGGCAAGCCTTATTTAAATCCCTGAAATCGACGCACATGCGCCATTTTCCCGCTGACTTAGGGACCAACACCACGTTTGACAGCCAGGTCGGGAACTGTATTTCGCAAATATACCCCGCTTTCAGGAGCTCCCCGACTTGTTCCTTAAGTATCGCGTCCTTCTGCGCTCCGAGGTGTCTCTTTTTCTGGAAGACTGGTCTGACCATGGGGGAGATGTTTAGTCGGTGCTCCATTATGTCCCTTGGTATCACCGTGAGTTCGTTCGCCGACCAGGCGAACACATCTTCGTTCTTTTTCAGTTGTTTGATAAGGTCCGCCTTCAGCTCGGGTGGCAAGTCTCGGGCAATCTTAACCATTCCTGCGGGAGGTCTGATCGCGACTTCTTCTATTTCGCCCTCAGTTTCTACTTCCTGAAGGGTATGTATGGCATAAAAGGCTCCTTGGCTTCTGGGATGGCTCTCTCGTCGGCTTTTCAATGACTTTAACTCGATCCTTACTTCCTCCACATAGCACTTTCGCGCTATCTTCCGATCCCCGAGTACCTCTCCTACTCGGTCTCCCACTGGAAACTTCATTTTCTGATGTAGGGATGAGGCGATCGCCGCGAAGGAGCTGAGCGCCGGGCGTCCCAGTATAACGTTATAAGAAGAGGACATGTCGACCACCAGGAAAGGGGCAATTCGGGTCTTCTTCAATTCCCCCGATCCCAAAGTCAAGGGTAGCTGGATCAGTCCTACGGCTTCGATGGCATGCTCGGTGAACCCGAACAACGCTGTTTCCACAGGGTCCATCCGATACTCCCCCAATTCCATCTGGTCCATGGTCTCTTTGAAGATGATGTTCACGGAACTCCCATTGTCGACAAAGACTCTTCCTACATCGTGATTTGCTATTTCCGCCCGGATTACTAAGGCATCCTCATGCGCGTCGTTTCCTCCATGAAAGTCATCGGGCCCAAAGGAAATGGTGGGCCCCGATCGCCTTGGTACCGATGTCACTCCCAGGCTCTCGAGCTTCCTTACTTCTGCCTTTCTAGCTCTGTTTGAATCCCCGATTGCGGGTCCTCCCGATATCATATTGATTCTGCGTGGAGGCACGTATGCCTCCGCGGGCGCCCGAGTACGCTCTGGTGTTTTCTGGTCGTTCCCTCGCTCTTGGTTAGATTTATCTTCCCTTCTATACTCTCCTCGTCTCCGTTCTGGAGACCTGCCTTGCAGTCTACTGTTAGCGTATAGATGGTCCCTCCGAGGTCCTTGTTCGAAGTCCTTCCTGAAATATTTTTGTGGGGCGCCCGCTTCTCTGCCCATCACTAACTCGGCTCGGGCTTCTGGGTTGGCCGCCACAATTCTTTCAAGTTCATCGTTCAGGTGAAAGCATGCCTCAGTCGTGTGGCCGTACTCCCGATGGAATTCACAATATGATTTCGAAATGGGATTCCTGGGTCCTTCTTTACTTGTAGCCGGCCTCTTAATGAAGTATCGTCCTTCGCAAATTTCCAAAGCCCGAGCTTTGCTCACCCTCCATTGAATATTGCTCGGTCGGGATCTCCCTTGGACTCGAGGATTTTCCTCCTTTGATCCTATGGGGCGAGCTGGCTCTCGCGCAACCTCCACTGTCCCGATCGCTCTCTTCTTATCTCCTTTTTTGAAACTGTGCGCCTCTTCCACCCTTACATATTTTTCTACTCTAATTATCAGGTCTTCTACAGTAGTCGGGTACTTCTTCACCAACGACCGGAAGAGATCTCCTTCTTTTAGCCCATTGTGGAAGGCCCCGATCAACAAGTCTGAGGTGGCGGTCGGGACTTCCATCATAGTCCGATTGAATCGCTTCAAGTAGTCTCGCAAACTCTCCTGGTCTCCTTGTTTCATATTCAGCAAATTTACAGCCGAGAAAGGTCTCCTACGGCTGCTAGAAAATTGTCTCAGAAAGGCCCGAGTGAAGTCCGCAAAGTTATGAATTTCCCCTGCGGGTAGCATGGTGAACCACTGCTGGGCTCCCTTCGCGAAGGTGGTAGCGAACACTCGGCACTTAATTGCGTCTCCTAATTGATATAATGCGGTGTTTCCGTCGAAGCTGGCCAGATGGTCCTCGAGATGCCCCGACCCGTCATAACGGTTCATGTCCGGGAACCTGAAGTTGTTCGGTAAAGGAGTGCGAAGGACCTCCTCCGAGAAGGGGGAGCCTCGCTGAATCGGGAGAGGCATCTGTGGATTGGCCAGTTCCTTCAGCCTTTGTATCTCTTCCTTCATCCGTTCCCACTCCACGATCTGTCTCTCTTCTAGGGCTCTTTTTTTCTCGGCCCGTAAGATGTTGATCTCCGCCCTCAACGTCTTTTCTTCTGCCTCTTTCTCTTGTTCTTTGGCCCGCGCGTGTTCTTCCTCGCGACGCAACCGTTCCGCTTCTTCCTCTTCCGTCTCCTGTCGCGGTGGCGACTCCACGCGAGTTCTTCGCGATCGTTCCGCTCTCAACATCTCTACTTCCGCCCTCAATTTTCCAAGTTCAGTCTGATCAGCGTTGTGTATCTCCTCATGATTCTACTCCGTCCAGTCGGTCACGGGAACTTCTTCCATCAGCGGTGGTTGGGTGTCGTTTGTGGCGTCCACCATGTTACTGATTTATCTTCCCACAGACGGCGCCAATTGATGTGGACCGCGTAAAACGACCTCTTGAAAACGGCGATTAAAACGGTTGTTCCTCCTTCGCAATCTTCCTGGCGCGAATCCCTTACTCTCCGTCGACTACCACCGTCGAGCCTAACACTCACAAACTAAAAAACACGTCAGAAGGGGGCCGGGGTTGGTGCCGGCGTATCCCCTCCGATGCTTAAGTCAGAAACGGGTGAAAATAGGTATTTTAGCTCGTAAATCAGTTTTGGTCTTGTGAAAGCGTACCTGGAAAATGGATTAACTGTCACTATTTATACGAACCTCACTTCATCTTGCTTTGACCTAGTCTTTCACCCTGGCCCGTGTTTCGCGCGGACCTCACGAAGAGAACGTGGCTTTCCCCACGATCCCACGTTCTTCATCTCCTCCTCTTCCTTCCAGTTTCCTTCACGACCTCGTCTCCATCAGGCGGCATCATCCACTCGGGCTGTTCTTCCTGCTCGGGCTCTTGACTCACTCACGAGGTCTCGCCAACCCGATCTGGCCCAGTTCCTCGGCCCTTCCCTTCTCGGGCAACTCATCTTCGAGCGCTTCCTTCTTCCTGATCTTCTCGGGCACTTCCTCCCGATCCGACTTCCTATTCCTTCTTCTTAGTCCTCCTCCGGACTCGACTACCTCAAGCAGGTTGTTTTCCATCTCGAGCCGTTCCCCACCCACTCGATGTGTCTCTTCGCGCCTTAATACTCGCGGGTTATTTTATCGTTAACGCTATTTTACCGTTAGCTAGAAATCCCGAGGGTAACAGCATCTATTGGGCACCTGGAGAATCCTTAGTTTGAAAATTGGAACAGCTAGGGATTGTCAAAGAAGTGTTTCCTCTTCATGGTAAATTTTCAGTATCCTTACATGCTCTATTGTTGTCGAAAATCCCACATTTTAAAAGAAGTATGCATCCATGTTGATTATATTCTTAGATGAGAAGAAGAGGAAACATCTCTTAAGGAATTGTGCAATAAATTGGAGCTATTTTACATGACAACCGATCGATGACGTATGTTCATTCTATGGAATAAAGGTCAGTGGAGTACATCATGCAAATTGACTCCATTTCCAAGATTTAGCCTGAGATTTCAGTTTTCATTCCATTATTCAGAACTTTATCTTTTGCATATTGCTACATATTTCACTTTCCTTCGTATGTACTCACTGTGGATGTTGTTTCCAGCAATACTTTGAATCACAGTGCAATTGGTCGATTTTGGGTGCTCTATTAACAAAGTCTGATATGTGATTTTTTCTTTATATAAGGTCAGTTATCCACAGTGAATGAGCTTATCTTTATTTCTTGATTCTCTATCTATAGGCAATTTCATTTCTTGGTTCTCCTATTATTCTTCATATGCATGATATTATGGGCTGCATTTCTTTTCAGGGAACGCGAGAACTCAACCCTTTCCGCTAGGTATATATTTATTATGTCCAACAAATCAAATTTTCGTCTCTTTCCCCATATGTTATTTTACCTTTTTTCTTGATCATACAATTTGCAGATATATCATTTACCTGGTACTGAATCACGGCACAAGTATTGGCAAATAAATCTCCTACATAACTAGACCTGTCAAAACGGGCCGGCGGGGCGGGCCGGCCCGTAGCCCGCCAAAGCCCGCCCACTGACGGGGCGGGGCGGGCTTAAGAAAGCTAGGCCCGCTCCCGCCCACTGGCGGGCTACGGGCCCGGCGGGCTTAGCCCGCATAAATTAAAAAAATAAAAAAACCTGAAAATAAAAAAAATAAATAAAAAAATATTTAATATATTTTAACTTTAGAAAATATTAATTAATTTATCTTTTAATTTTATAAATTATAAAAAATATAAAAAATTATATAATTTATATAGAAATTTTATAATTTATAAATATATATATATATATTTATTATTTAAAATATATTATTTATTATGGGCGGGCCAGCCCGCGGGTAATATTGTCACCTCTATACATAACATATGAGGAAATGACATATAGGATGAAAGACAAAACCTTTTTTCAGTGTGAAGAGTTGGTTAGATGGCTGATGAGAGTGAGAAACGATGCTTTGATCAAATGGGCATCATTTACTTACAGTTTCTTTTGAACTGGCTTATGCTCATCTCTACGTGGTAATAGCCTATGACCTTCTCAAGTAAGAATCCCGAACGTAAACCATTTTTCGTTTATTAACTATAGTCTGTCGAAAAGTTGACATGGGATTTTGTGTTGATTGTTTTTTTAAGGAGTTTTAGCCTAAGAAGATGGTGGGGATGCTGGATTTGAAGAGAGTAGTCGCGTCATTCGAAGTGAGATTTTTGTGCTGTTCTTTCGTGAGGCATGGCCTTATTTTTTGGCGCACAGGGGCAACGTATTCATAGTGTTGCTTTCTTTTGAAATCTTGAAGCTATTCTTATGGCACGTGATCCAAGTGGTATGCAGATACAAGTAGAGTTGTAATGATGTTTATGAATTTCTAAGTTTTTTATTCCGTTTTGTCAAAAACTGAATATATATTTCCTTGATAGAATCACCATACGCTAAATGTTTAAATATAGGTCAAAGCTGCTAGGAAATTCAAAGAAACTCAGAGGTGGAATATCAACGTCCTTTACATTATGAGGGCACTATAGGATTAGAACCAATATGTGATCCGTTGTTAGGGTATGAATAGAATGCCTTTCATTTAAAACATCTCAATTTGATCTGCTTGCAAATACCATATTATCTGAATATTGTGTGGTACTGCTCTCATTGTGATGATTATGAAAAGTGACTAAGAGCCAAGATGGGCCTATGGAAGCTTCAAGAGAAAGTCAAGGAGCAGCATGAAAAAGTGGTAGAGAAGGTTAACTATCTATCTAAAAGAGCAAATCATTTGATGTTCACTCTTTGAAGTGTTCTTGAATCGTCGGTTTTGGTTTCGCCTTGGCATTCTCTGTAGTTTCGTTGGTTGTTCAGTTAAAATCAAGACGTTGTGACCAGAGTCAAGTATTGCGAAAGGAGCCAAAGCTGGCCAGCTTCAGCGGAATAAGATGGTGCATTTAATATTATTTAGGATGCAATTTGTGGTTAGATGATATGATTTTTGACAAAGTGCAGTTTATGATTCAATTTGTAGTTAAATAATTGTATTTTGAATGAAAGTTTTCTGCTTTATAGATGAGGGAATAAAAGAGAGCGGTTGTGCTAAAAGAGAAGACGGCGTTATCGGGTGTGCCAGATTTTGCTGCAGTCCGACATCTTCGAGTTTAATGTTGTGCGTGGCGACATCGTTCTACCATTATTTGTTGGTACTGCGTAGTGTTCGACCAATTGGATGGATCTTCTTACATGTGGCGACTGTGGTGTTTCGATTGGGATGGTAAATACTCTCAGCCAAATGGAAATACTTTACAGTAATATATACGGAGTAGAGAGTAATTTATCCTTATCTGTAGATTTTTCGGAACTACGCAATCAAAGATGGCCACATACCCTCTCTCGAAGGCGTGCTCCAGCCAGTGAAGAACATGCTAGCAACTAGTTATTGCATGTACGGAAGCTCTTGCACGGTAGAAAAGAGAAAGAAAGAAAAATAAAATCTAATTACTCTTAATGTCTAAATTCTGTGAATAGAACTTTGCGGGACTTCAAGCAGTTTTCAGTATACTATATTACATTTATTATCTTATAGGATAGTATTATTTTATATTAATGTATATTATATCGAAGTGAAGTTCAAACTTTGCAGTCTAGCAGTTTTCAGTACATTACATTTCATTGCAATAAATTATATTATATTATATTTTAAATATTATGATATATTACATTATATTATGATCAGGCACGGACCTACGTTGGGGCTAGGGGGCCATTGACCCCCAGCCAAAACATCTACAACTAGTTTGTATATACTTAAATCAAATAATATGGCTTAGACTAGTGGAAATTGTATTGTTGATAAAGTCTTTCGAGCAATTAATGTGGGTTCGAAAACTACCCAATGTACTTTTTCTTTTGTTTTTCATTTATTTAAACATTGACCCCAGTTTGGGCTTATTAAATTTTGACCCCCCAGTTTGACTTATTTAACTTTGACCCCCCAGCTCTTGAAAGCTGGGTCCGTCACTGATTATGATATATTATATTGTAATATATTATATTCAGTCTGTTTAAACTTTGCGATACACCAAGAAGTTTTGGGTATCTATGTTGGCAGTAAAAATAATATTTGCAGTTCGATTTTATTGATGAGTGCCTGTTATAATTCAAAGAGTTCTGCATTGACCATATTATACGTGTGTTATGATCCCAAAATATTATCAATTAGGTGCGTACATTTATGGTATCTAAAAGCAATAAATACTTGGCTTTAAAAATAAAAAATAATTATAAGACTTCGTAATGTAGACAATTTGTAAGACTGCAAATTTGCGCGACTGCGGATTTCTAAGACTGCAATAGTGTGATACTGCTAATTGGTATGACTGCTTGCCAAATGTGTGACTGGAGTTTTATTACAATAGTGTTTGTTCATAAACATAAGACTGCAAGTACGTAATATTGTCGCTTCGTTTGCCTCTAAAAGCTATGGTTCTAAACTTGATCAACCTTTTTTATCTTCCTCATTAGTAGATATACATAAATGTATAGTTTGACATCAATATCACTTTATCGTGTTAGATTTACGATGAACAGCTAGCAGTAAACTGTATTACTTAGAGATTGTAAGACTGCACGGCTGTGAGATTGTAGAATATGTTTTTTATTATTGTTTTTATAGAAAGTTAAAATTTATTATGCAAAAATTTATATCGCACAATAAAAAGATTGATGTGTGTGACAAAACATGACTAACAAAATATTAACTTGAAAATTGTGTTTATAATCGCACAAGAGCAAAATCTGGTTATATAAGCGATACACATAGTTCAAATCCAAATTGATTTCGTAAATTTCTCATTAATCGAAAAGCTGGGCGAAAGAGGGTGTATTCGTATCGGCAGCAGTATAGGAGAGCATCGAGAAAATAGAGACGAAAGAATCTGCTTCTTCCTTGATTGGAGATTTCTGCCGTTCGTTGCAGATTTGAAGGCTAAGGGGACGAAAGTAGAGGAGGCATATCGATGGGGAGAGGGAAATTTAAGGGCAAGCCAACAGGGCGTCGTAATTTTTCCACGCCGGAAGAGATGAGTAAGTGTTTCCGATGCCGAATATTTGATGTTTATCGTTTGGGATGTGATCGCCGATTGGGAATCTGTCTATGAAGGAGAGCGCTTCTTTTCTCGATTCATTTTCTATCGTTATTTCATTCTTCTGATTGGTTTTCATGCGTAGCGAAGGCTGTTTCTTCAGTATTATCTATCTGCTAACCGGTTATATGATTTTGACGTGATAGTGTCTGGATCCTCTTCTCGTCCAAGAACTTTCAGAAAGGTAAATATACTGATTATGTTGAGGGTTCTGATTTTCTGTGCTGTTTTTTTTTGGGGCAAATATATTTTCGTGTGATTGTAGCCCTAGCTCTTTTGAGGTTGAGTTTTTATTGAGCATTGTAATCTAATGCATATGTTGTTTATCATAAAGGATAAGTGTGGTGACTTCTATCAGTTGGACTTTGTATCCTCAGGAAGAAGCTGAGGTTGAGGAAGAAAAAGATTCATTTGATGTTGTCGAGTCAGATGAGGAATCTGAAGAGGAGTCTGAGGTCAGTATAACTTTTCTTCATTATATAGTCATTGTATGTCCCTTTTGAAAATGTTAGATAACACTCTTTCTTTGACGATGTTCTTCATAGAAAACTAAAGGCACCCATGGTGTTATTCAGATTGAAAACCCGAATCTGGTGAAGACGAAGAACTTGAAAGCACGTGATGTTGATGTGAGTTTGGAAATATATCAGCTTAAATTACTTTTGCTTGAAAATCAACCAAATGGCTTTTTCTCTATGCAGGTCGAGAAAACTACTGAGCTTTCTAGGCGTGAAAGGTATGCAGCAGTCAGCACACTATTTTGCTACTCATTAAATTTTTTTTTTGTGTTTTAAAATGTTTGTATACTCGTTTTTTATTCGTATTTCTCCCCCAGCACATGTGCTAAAATATTAACGTAGCTTTTGTTACATGCTGCCAGTTACACGTTTCTTTCCATTTAGCCGTACGTGAGCTTGTAGTTATCAATTGACGTTCATTTAGCTTTGTTCGCATTTCATCAGAGAGGAGATTGAAAAACAGCAAGCACATGAAAGGTACATGAGGCTGCAAGAACAAGGGAAGACTGACCAAGCAAAGAAAGACTTGGGTAATAAAACATTTTATGTCAGTTAATTTCTGACCAACGGTTTCCTCTTCTTTATATTGCTTCTGACTGCTCATGGAAACTTTGCTTCTCATACCAACCTTACACCTTATGTGTTCTCAAAATTGTTGGGTCTTGACACATTTTCGTATGCTAACACTCCTTCCAATAATGAAACAGAGCGATTGGCCCTCATCAGGCAACAAAGAGCCGAAGCTGCTAAGAAACGCGAAGAGGAGAAAGCTGGTAAGCTTCTTTTGTCCTTTTATAATTCCCCCTTTTACCATAGCTGTTCTTCGCTTTCAGAATCGATGCCCTTAGCTCCTTGAAACAACTATGTCACGATGCAGCCAAGGAGCAGAAGAAATTGGAAGCTCGCAAATAATTTCAGCCTCATGACACGATTGAAGCAAGTTCTTACCGTAGCAAATCGATTTTCACTTGCATGATGTCTTATCTTCTATCACGTCCCTCAAACGAACTGTTTTCGATTATCAGATTGAACATCGAAGCACGTCTTCGTTTGCTCGAAAACGCGTCGGAGAAGAAAATACAAAAACCGATGACATTGAGCAAATAAAATCACAAACGAAAACCCTAGCAACACCCGCCCGAATTCGCTTGTGACGAGCTATTCCTATTAGCGATATTAATCATCTGTCCCTTGGGCGGGGCCGCCTGGTCGTCCCCGCCGGCCTCGAGCGACCTCCTTCGAACCACTCCGAAGATCTGAGTAAGCACGTCGGTGAAGGCGGCCTCGACGTTGGTCGACTCCAACGCGGAAGTCTCCACGAAGAAGGTCTTCTCCCTCTCGGCGAAGGCCGTGGCGTCCTCAGTGGGGACGGCCCTTAGGTGTCGGAGGTCCGCCTTGTTCCCCACGAGCATGACCACGATGCTCGCGTCCGTGTGCCCTCGGAGCTCCTTTAGCCACCGCTCGACGTTCTCGAACGTCACGTTTCGCGTCACGTCGTACACCAGCAGGGCGCCTACCGCTCCTCTGTAGTACGCGCTCGTGATCGCTCGGTACCTTTTTCCGTCGTATATATTAGAGGCAAAAGTGGGGTTCAGTCCCGCCCATACGTTGTAAAATTTGCTAAGCGCTAGATGGTGTAAGGCCGGTTTCTAAACAAAAGTTAGACGGTATGCCTGTTTTTTATTATTCTGTTTTCATGTGTCAAATATGCTAACATAAAGGTGCATCATAATTATCGAAACATTCTAAATCTAACAATTCAACATAATAGCATTTCCCACAATTCAACAAAATAGCATGAGAACAGACATCCCATTTTCTTTTTCTATTTATTGATTTATTTCACAAAACAACAAATTTATGAACTAATGACTATCAATTTCAACGACGATACAGGCCGATTTTATGTGCTTCTTCGCCTCATTTACTTCCCGATTAGTGCCTAGACGGCCGATCAGGCCGAATTTTTTTATAGCATTGGCCCAGTTATTTATTTATATATGGCCAGAGGTAGAATCTACACTAGGGGTTTGAGGGTACATTAATCCTCCGTCCGGTTGAATTACCCCTTACGAGTATACCGCCAGCAACCAGGGGCAGCAACCAGTGCTGGTCTGGGTCTGGGCTAGAGCTTGCCGTCCCCAGTCTTGGGGGGTTGGGTCAGCGCATGTATATGAATAGATATACATAAACATGCACGAATTGTTACCTTTCTTGGCCGGCAGTGTCCCAAATCTGAGCCTTTATGACCTTATCGTCGACTTTAATGGAACGGGTCGCAAATTCGACCCCGATGGTGGATTTGGACTCTTGGCTGAACTCGTTTCGCGTGAACCTCGACAGAAGGTTGGATTTTCCGACGCCGGAATCTCCGATCAGGACGACCTTGAAAAGGTAATCGTAATCGTCGTCCGTCCGATACGCTCCCATGCTTTCTTTCTCGTCACAGATCTTATTTGTATCTTCTCTTCCTTTTTCGATCAAAACTATGTGTGTATTATGATGCTTGCATATGATGACATTGTGCTCATGGAGATGGAGAAAGGATATTGGTTTTGTTTATTTTAGATTCATTTTTTCCCTCCGAATAATTAGGTCCTCCAGTAAAATAAAAATAAAGAAGCAGATACGAATGCATATAATCTGCCATGTGGTAAGTAGGGGTGGTTCGGTATGGTATACCGTACCAAAACTGTGATACCGTATACCGTACCGAAATTTCGGTATCCAAAAAAATCATACTAATACCATACCAAAATTTCGGTATACCTTAAATTTCGATACGGTATCATACCGAAATTTCGGTATGGTATCGGTATCATACCTTCTATACCATTCACACGGAGAGTTTTACCATGCATGTCTCGTAACTCGTTAATTCGTTGTTTTGGAATTTTTAATCAATTCAAACTCCTTAGGCCCCAATAAGATAGATTATTAATACCAAATTTTTCAAAAAAAAAATATTTTTTAACCTTAAATAATTTACATATTTTAGCCAGTCTCATTAGTAAGACAAAAAACTTTACATAACCACAAAATACAACTTTATATACAGATTAATTGGAACGAAGCGGCTATATTAAAAAATTAGTGAATATTAACAAAAAGTAATTGCATTGCACCTTCACGCTTTCAAAATCCTGAAAAAAAAAACATTAAAAAGGCAAAAATTAAACGTTACTTGAGTTACATAAGTAAAATATGGTGGGCCTAATCTTAGAAAGTTGTGTATAAGTTAATAATTTATGGGCTAAATAAGTTTATGAAGATCCTTAATTTTTTTCATTTTATATTTTTTGAAATAATATAATATATGTAGGTATGTATATATATATATATATAAAAAATTTCGTATTTCGGTATTCGGTATAATCGGTATACCTAATTTTAAAAACTTTCATACCATTACCGTACCGAAAATTTTTGGTACGGTATCATACCTTACCAAAAACTTCGGTATACAAAAATTTCGATATTTTCGATACGATAAGGACGGTATTTCGGTATTTTTCCCTAGTAAGTGATGTATTAGCAACCATCATGGACTACCGACCCGACCCGATTGGAATCTGTGTGTGGAAATGGAATTCGCAAATCGTAGCTGTAGAAGATGAGTTGTGTACTTTTTGGCGGGAAAAGAACAACGCTCCACCACTCCCGTTAGGGTTTTAATCACAAATCGATTCGTCGCAGCTCGCAGAGGATTAAAATTTCAAAGGGGGAAAGAAATAATCGAAGCAAATATGGAGAAGCGAAGAAGACTCGTCGGAGAAACCGGCGCCAATCGAGGGATGGAAGAGAACACGATGGCGATTCTCGATACTTCTGGTTTCAACACTTCCACAATCTCTCACCACCTCAACGACGACCGTGCGTGTTTTATTGAATTCTTAACCTTTTCCCCATTGATTTCGTTATTTATTCCTCACGATGTTAATATCTTAGGACTGGCCTTTCTCGAAGCTGTTCGAACCGCTTCTCTTCTTCCAGATAATGGAAGCGCACCTACGCGGTATGCTATATACTTGGTTACAGCTCATTGAGACTGCTTATGGATAAGAGTTTAGTCAACCACTGTCTTAGTTTGATCGCAGTATATGTTTCCAGTTAGCGAGAAAACAAGCTAGTGTTATAAAATTAAGTAAATCAATGAATGGTGGTCATGAAATTGAGAATTTGGATACAGTGATGTATTGCATACAAATTGGTGCAACAGGAAAATGTTTGATGCGATATTTCATATTTTGTTGGATGCTGATTCGCTTGAGTTATTAGTAGAAAGTTATCAGCTGCTGATGGATTTAGATAAGGTACTTGATATCGTGTCTTAATCCACGTATTAATTTTTTTGTGATTTCGAATCATTTAGTTTACAAAATTTGGCTAATTTTGTTTTCCTTATCTTTGATGCATAGCAATTTCCTCGTGTTTACCTATCCAAAGAAGAGCAGCTAGATTCTTCTTCATCGTCACCTTCTAAAATTACCTCGCAACTGGTGATTGTTGAGGAGGTAACTCAGTGTTCTCCAGTTTGGTGATCCTTATAGTTTCATATAAAGTCAAGTTATTTTATGGACAACTATTAATTGCTTCTTCCAGGCCTGGCATCCCTTTAATTTTGGAATGGAAAACCATAGCGAGAAAGGACCAAATTCTTCAAGGAGTTCATTGGATTCAACTGTATGATGCTGAATGCAGATACATCCCAGCTGCCTTTTTTATTGTTTGCATAGAATTTTTTACTACATTGAAACACTTCTTGGTTGTAGCTTTACCTAACATATATCTGTGTCGGATTATTCATCACCACAGTTTTAGTAGTCAATGAAACTTAAGTTGTAAACTTCAGGATTTTCATGCCCTCATTGAAGAAGTGGCTAAATCGGCTAAAAAAACCGAGAAAAAGGCAGCTGACACAAAGGTGGGCAAGCTTGACTAAGATTCCAACGCTTTCCGTAACTATTAATCTCAACATGCATGCATTGCAGTCCTTGAAGAACATGTTACTGTTTCGGTATCTCATTACTGTCCTGGAAGGAGACTTTTTACCTCGTAATTGTTCTTATAAAGGTAACCTTTCCCATTCGTAGTGTTTTATGTAAAATATAAATGGTTATGGTTTCAAGTTTGCTGCAGAAACTATGAACTGGGTACTTCTTAGGGAGTCACAGCTGAACATGCTTCTGGTATTCCTTGTATACTTTGATTTGTTATTCGTATATGATCATGGTGGTGCTCATTCAGCTTACAACATTTATTTGGGAATACTTTTGCAGGGGTCTAGAAAAATTATGTACAAAAGCCTTATGAAAGATTGTCTGTCTCTCATGTGTGACCTGCCTCAATCAGCTGTATCTAGTCACGAAATTAGGTGCCTGGAAAACACTTCGGCACAGCTGGAGCTGGCTTTACCTGAAGTGGAAAAGCCTATTCGCACTGCGTTAAATAAATTATTCTTAATGGTATGCATTTGCTATATGGTTTTAAGCAGCTTTATCAATAACCAAATGCCTAACCAGTTTTCATACACTTAGATTATTGAGCTAGATTCATCACGTCGTATTGCTGATGACCAAGGCCTGACAAACAGGGCTGATGGAGTCAGGTTCTTTCTTAGACTATTTCTTGGGACATGGCATTTTTTTATCCCTCCATGATTTGTTCTGAGGAGCCATAATTGTTCTCTTTTTGCAGGACCCCCGTCATGGATATAATCTTAGATGAACTCATTTATAATGAAAATATCCGTTCATCCTTTCTTCAGGTGCCTTATCTCTCCAATCCATATATACATTCACAATTGTTACCATCCTAAATAGCATTGACATGTGGTGTCGACAGTGGAACAATACGCAAGCAGCTCGGGACTTGTATAGGATAGGTGTCCTACTTTAAGAAATTTGATTTTTTGTTTCCCAAGTAAATAACATTTGATGCATGGAATTCCTTTTGTGAACTGTATTACACTCTTACTATGAAGAAAACAAAAGAGTAAAGTATCAGTCGCCAAGATGTGAATGAGAGACTTTTGCCTCATGTTTGGTGCTGTTCTAGACCTGGCTTGTCCTGTCCTCTTTACTGTAACTCGTCTTCATGTGTTTTTCAGATCCTTTTAATGTGGATTTACTTTCAATAAATTTTACAGGTCTTTGATGAAAAATGGAAACTTGAGATAATAGTACAATATTTCCAGAAGTATATTCCAAAGGTATACTGCTTAGATAACTGATCCTATCCATTTGTTTCTAGCCACACCTGAAATAACTCTCCACACATGGATGTTTCAGCGTGCTGTTCAAACTCGGAAGTCAGTTGGTTCAGTATCTACTGAGAGTTTTCCTGATGTTCTGAACCATATGTCTAATAGAAGCAGTTTTAGAAGCATCATTAAAAAGATTGATGTTGAGGTTGTTCAGTTGCTTATCGCCCATGCTTTCCAGGTGAGTACTCTCTACTCATGTAAAGAATGACATTCGAAGGCTGATACAGTCCTTGGGTTCTTGGTTATATATATAATCTCTAGATCTTCAGTGCTTTACCCTAAACAAAACCTAATGATGGTTTCTTGGTTATATGTATAATCACTTGATCTTCAATTCTTTCCACTTCCAAGTCTTGCTATTTTTTTTTTCTTATTTTCCAGGCATATGTGGCACTGTCATATCGAAGTTCCTCTGAACCCTTTTCCAACACTATGGGAGATGACCAAAGCCGATCTATTGCGGTGGTCTGCAAAAGCATGATATCTGTTTTTAACTGTCTCAAACAAGAACTGGGGTAAGATACACTTTTCTCCATCTGCTTATCCATATATTAGCATCCCTTACGTTTCATCAATCGACTTGTAGATGGTGTTACAAATTTGATGTGGTAAGATCTCCCAAAAGATTGAAATACGTTGCCCGTTCATGCCTTCAGTTTGGAAATGAATCTTAGAACAGTTACTGATTTGTTACTCGTATCGTGGTCCAGGGATGTTGAAATTCTGAATTTTGCCAAGGAAGCACTGATTACAGCTGCAGCCATACTTTCCACTACTGCATGAAGATTTAGTCTTCCGTCAGTTCAATTGAATCCATGCAAGTAACAGAAAAAAGCAAGCATGGATCGTCAGTTTTTGTCAAAATCTAATTTTTTTTGTTCATCTTTAATTATGTAGTAGTAATTTCTGCACACTTAAAAGTAGAGCTGTCAATGGGCCGGGCCGGGGCGGGCCGGCCCGCCCTGCCAGCGGGCCACGGGCCGGGCGGGCCAGCCCGCTCGCCCTTAATTTTTTTTTAACATTTTTTAATTTAAACTTTTTAATTAATTAACAATAATTTATATAATTATGATATTTAAATTTACATTAATTATGTATTAATTAATCATTAATTATTTAATTATAATATTTAAATATACATTAATTATATATTAATTAATAAATGCATCATTAATTATAAAGAAAATAATTAATTAATTCCTATATTTAAATAAATATATATTTAATTCATAAATAAAACAACTAAAATATATGGTGGGCCGGCCCGCCTAGCCCGCGGCCCTTAAAAATCCCAGCCCAGCCCGCCCCATAGGCAGGCGGGGCGGGCCGGCCCGCGGGCCGCGAGCTATTTTGACAGCTCTACTTAAAAGCATGTGCGATATATATAAATATATGTTTTTAATTTTATTTTAGTTTGAAATATTTAATAGAAATCATAGTTTAAATTTAATTTGTACGTTTCTAAATATATAAAAAGGAAAAATTGATTTATTACATTTTTATAGGTAGAATAGTAATTAAATAAAAATAGTAATAAACTAAAAATCAAAATAGAAGTGGTTAGTGATTTTTTTAATTTTACATATTAATTTTTTAAGCTTAATTGACATAACGATTCTTAATATAATAGAATATAGGGTTAATTAAAGATCAGGCCCTCCTAACATATTTAACTTTGAGTTCAGGCTCCATTTGAATTGATTTAGGATAAAGGACCTAGTTTTCGAAAAATTCAGTGGAAACTACCTAAAGGATGCGAAAAGACATAATTATCCCTGACATATGAGAAATTTACCACAGGATACCTAAATGATCTGAATACAGTTGTTGAAATAATTGTAACAGTTTTGGGCTGAAAAAAACACTTCCATTCATTTGGATAACAAATTGTCTGTATTGAGTACAATATCACATATATTTAGTAACAACTTTATCAATTATAATGCCAATACTAATACAACGAATAAATAAGAGGAAAATACCTAAATGATGCGATAACATATTTAACCCTACATATTCTCAATCGACGAAAAATACCTGAATGATGCGATAACAAGTTTCGAAAAAATAATTAACAGTTTCGCATCGATCTCTCGCAAACAAGCGACGTCGATCGAAACGAGATTTTACGCTCAGACCCGAACAGATCTCCACAATTGTGATAATATAAGTTGAAATTATCGTTAATTTAATCATAAGTTTGACAAGTTTCGGATATTAGCGACGTTAATTGTGAGGAAATAATTTTGCCCGTATAGCACAAAATACCACGTTTCTTTTAGTAAATAATAAATGATGTCGAAGAAGTAACACATTATTTAAAAATAATACCGCTTCCTGCAATAACACATTCCTTACACTCAAGCGGTCGAAAGAAAAAATTGACGTTCCAAATCCGACCCAATCTCGACGTTACTAACAGCACAAAGTTGTATCGGCTTCAATTTTTCATGGGTCTTCATAATCAAAGAGAGTTTTCGAAGTTCATAAAGCACGAATGCTTCAAACATAATTCGGAAATTTTGTTTAATACGGTGAAATCTCGACTTTAATGACCGGATAATGTAAATTCGACATAATTTCATCATGGGCCTTAGTTATCGACGATAATTATTGATGTTAATAATGGAATAACGAAGAATTTTGATGAGATCTAAGCGGTAAACGTTTGCTAATTAAAATGGTTATTGTATAACACTTCATGCTTTCTGGGTAACTGTAAGAAATACGGGCCGGACCTCTGGTAATTAATATCCGTTAAAGAGTCCCACGCACATGTGCCACACGAGGAAGGAGTGCCCGTATAACCTTGATGGGGTTCCTTCTTAAAACCAATTGGTGATAAGAGGCGTGGCCCATCAAGCTTATAAAGCTATTTATCTTTCTTGCTCTTATCGGTGTGGGACATTTATTTTTGTCCTTCACACGTGAATTCTCAACAGTAACAGTTAATGGAACAATAATACCATATGTCTTGACGTTTATAACAAATGTTTCCGCAAAACAAACATATAATGAGAAAATAATAACGACTCGTCACCAGTAAATAACACATATAATACCCAAGTAAAGGCAAAGAGGAATAGATCGTAAAATGTTGGAAACCGCTAGAAGGTTCTAGATTGTCAGAGATTACAAACTTAATATTACCACATTGCCTGCAAATAATACCGCATGTCTGATAAAAAAATAACATTATAAACAAAGTTTATAACACGTTTGTAGCTACAAGTACCACAAATAGCTAAACAATACCACATTACTATTTCGATTAATTTCGTTCATAAATTCATTTCGTTCGGATGTATAAGATTGACATTCATGGAAATAGATGACATGATGAAGCTAAATCACAAAATTCCTTTAAACGACACGTTTTTGCGAATGTTGATATCAATATGTGAAAGTTGAGATAAAAATTTATGTAAACATATAGCTATTCCTTCACACCATATACTAGTATCTCTTTGAATGAGACATAACGTTATGAATTCCATCACAAACGTATTCAAAATTCAAAATTAAACCACAAATATCATTTTATATGTCGTAAATATGTATTTGATACATTCTCGAAGTTATTTGTTAAGGAATATTAAAAGGATGGTTCGTTAACGTCACCAGTACCAGATTGCCCGCACGTAATACAACATGTTTGCTATAAAATAACAATACGAACCTAGCGAATAACGTGTTTACAGATAATGATATCACATAATAGGTTTCCAGTACCACATTACTAATTCGATTAATTTCGTTCATAAATGCATATTGTTCGAGATTTACATGATTAACATCTTGTAAATGTATGATTTGATGCATTTATCACACCAAATTCCTTTAAAAGCCACATTGTTCGGTTGAGGTGGATGATAGTGAATGTTCGAGGTCAATAGTTATTCAAAACATAGACTATTACTTTGTTCATTGAAACATCGCATATGAATTTCAGCACGAATGTCATCAAAATTCAAAATTAAACCACAAATATCATTTTTCGTAAATCCTGAAACCCTAAGGGTAACCCTAAAACCTTAAGCCTTAATCTCCATAAACGCATAACCATAAACCTTGGTGCGATAACTATAGCAATTTGTAACACATAAATAACTTTTAGTAACATATTTAACTAATGGATAACAGTTAAATAGTTATTAGTAACACATTTGCACTGATTTAGCAATCCCGTCCAAAATCCCAATCGTGGCATAAATCCCGCCCAATTAACCCAATCAATCCACAACGCCTAAAATTTAGCAAGTATAGTAAATCCATCCAAATCCATCGAAAACCAATATCCCATTTATCGAAACAGTTCTGCTAACAAAAATACCATATTCAATAGTTATGAAAAACAGTAGAAGGACATAATATACCACTTCAGGTATACCAAGTAATGCTTCAATTTCAGGTAGTAACAGTTCAATGCCAAAAATTAACGAAACATGTCTGTTAAAAAAATACCACATCAATACTTGCAAAAAACAAAAATAGTCATAATATACCATTTTAGACAATCCAAGTAACGCTTCTATTTCATGTAGTAACAGTTCGATGCCAAAAATTATCGAAACATGTATGTTAAACAAAATCCTCCATCAATACTTATGAAAAAGAAAATTAGGTACCAATTAATCGACAAAGAAGTCGATTATGAGTTACCCCTTGTTTCATGACCCACTTTGTTCTTAGTACCATATATTGGACAAAAAATACCACATCTATACTTATTATAAACAAAACGAAGTCAGAAGATACCACTTTGTCAGGCAAAAAAATATCATTTACGAGTAATGAGTAACGTAACTTGATACTGTTATAACGTTAAGACGTAACCTAGTAACAATAATGCATGAAATAATAACACGTATTTCAGATGAATTGATGCCTGCCATACGACCTGCTTCACACAACGTACGTTTTAGAAGTGATGAGGTGACGATTGTTACAGCCTATGAAATGCCCAAACTATGGGTACCTCGAATACACACAGATTAGCTACAATTGCTGCGAAAATATAGTTCGATTTGGCCAGATTTTTCTCGAATTTGAACCCATATAAAAATTCATTACAATTCTTACATCGTACTTCGTTAATACTAGAATAAATCCTACATGACACGCCGAAATTGATTAGTTGATGGGGCAGTCGTGCTCGATTCATTGTGAAAAATAGGTTTCGATTATCTGAAGAAATAAATATAAATCTGTTAAAAACATTTTACTATCGATAAGTAACTATTATCAGTTTAAAGTAACGCTTATGGTTTTTACGATAACAAGTCGTCGTATCTCTGTAACATAAACCTGGCGTCGAATACCCCTTCAGATAACACTTTATGAAGGGTGTTTTAGTCAAAACATAGTTTGAGTCTTTAACTTTGAATTTTTTAAAAATAAGGTCCTTATAACTAAATAATATTCTGACAGGGCCTGAAGACTAAGTTCAAAATCTTGGGGGGCCTGAACACAAATTGTCCCTAGAATATATGGGCTTACCGTATTGGACTCGTACCTGAACGGGCCTTAGTAGATCGATCAAATGACATCTTGTTTTATTTATTTATTTTTTTTTTTGCAATATTATTCGTCGCACAAGAAAGCTTATTAATACCTGAACATAAACCAATCAAAGCTGTAGTTTAGGACATTAGTCAGCGTTAGCATAGCACTTCACGAAGATTGGGTAATCAGTCGGTGTGATCTGCTTGAGAATCAGCGTCCGAGGTGAGTTGATTCCACCTCCGTCCTATAATGTTCATATTAATCTGTTGAACACCATTTGCTGTTGTGATGTCAACGCTGTTGTTGCGTGTTCTTCGGATTTTTCGCTTCCTTTTTTTTTCTGTTCACCTCACAAGGTGTTCGAGGAAAGTCTTCAGTGAGATTTTATTGTGTTCGTAAAACCGGAATAAAATCTTAGTCCCGTGTGCTAATTTTGAGTCTAGCAGCACTTCCTGAATTATTGTTCATTTGATATAATTGCACAGATCTGACTGGTTTTCTTTATTGGATTTCAATTTCTTAACACAATGCAGATTAGTTTGAATAATGCTTCACCTGGTATCCAAGATAACTAGAAAGGCATTGCCTTTGGCGGGATTTCTACTCAGAAATGCTTCCCATTCTTCTCCAGTCGAACAATTCCATTTGCGTCCCTTCTCGGGCGTAGGAAATTCCGTTCTTCCCACAGACTTCACCAAATGCGCATCGCTCCGGTTCTGCAGGAGGATGAGTTTCGCATCAGGGTTTGCGCCTTTGAAGAGAAAGCCTTTGGAGTCAATTATGGACGTTGAGAGGGCTAAGAACAAGTCCCATGAAGAACTAGCTGACATTTGGGATGATGTGAGATATATAAATTTTAGTCAAATTTTACATTTAGTTATAAACTCTGAATATGGTCATTGTTCTTTTTATGCCTTCCAGTATCACTTGGGCAGAGGTCATATTGGTGCCTCAATGAAGGCCTCTCTGTACAATCTATTGATGCAAAGGGCTGCGGATTGGTACATATCTATCTCTCTTACTTATAATTCTTGTTTTGCACTTTTTTTATGTGTGTGTTTGTGTAAGCATCTTCCTTGAATTAGCATAATCTTTCTTCGTTTTCCACAGCCAATATTTTGTGATTCCCCTGTGGAAAGGGAGCGGATACACATCAATGTTTCTACAAGGTACCGCCAGAACTATGTATCTTAACCAGGAGGCAGATGGCTAAAACTTAAAAAATCGCATCTTTCTAGTCTGCATGTTGGACATAACTCCGCCATAGATGGATGATTGATAAAAAAAATCGTTAATGTTTTAGGTGGATGAAGATCTCTGTTTTTCTCTTGTTTTCAACGCATATTTTGCGATGCAGTTCAGAAGCCACACATGCTTTTCACCGGGCTCGAAGACTATAAAGCGAGAGGGACTCAAGCAGCGCCATACTTCACCCTTTCGTACTACACGGAGTTTGCGGACACCAAAGACTTGGTTCTAATTCGTGGGGACGTTGTCTTCGCCAGCAAGCTCACCGATTCTGAGGCAAAATGGCTTTTAGAGACCGCTCAGTCTTTCTACCTCAACGATTCGAGGTATAAGCTCGTTGAACGCTTCAACAAGAACGCCCGCGAATTCGAGTTCAAAGACGTCCTTCAAGCCCTTGAGATGCCCACGTTATAGTTCAAGGGAGTAGAAACGACAGTGGATTATTGGTACAATAAGAGCATATTTTCGGGCAATTTTGTTTATGGACGAATAATCTTCACAGCTTGCTTTCATGCCAGAATTTAGGGTTCCTCTCTTCGAAGGCGGGCGGTCGTTCATACACCAGGGATGCAACTCTCACTAAGATTGCAGCGGTGAAAGCCCATACAAGGTATGTGTTTTCGCCAACTCGATGATGGAAGGAATGCAGCAGATATTTTCCCCCCTTCCATTCTTTCTCCACTTGCCTTCTATGCTCATTCTGATTTAGGGAAAGAAGAAAATAAAAACACAAGGGTTCTTACTTGGGTATCCATCCATCAATATCTCCAATTGAAAAATGCTATATATTTTTACTTTTTCCAATAGAACTTTATTCATAATATACCTTGAGGAACATTTCTAACGGAGCATCGAATACGAATTCGACCTCCGCCTCGTTAGGGATCGGCTCGAAGCGTTCCCTCTCCCACATTATCGCAACCACGGGAAATACTGTGACACGCATCTGATGAAGACAAAGTAAAAGCTCGAATATGAACACCTCATCATCAAGTAATAATTTCATCTCATTCTGTATGCCCAAACTGGACTTAAAATTTGACATGTGACGCTTTACCAATGTTTTAATCGCGTTTTTGTTCCAACAGCGCGTAGCGTAAATAGCGTAGCGTATTGCGTGAGTATTTCGAACAAGCGGATTTTAATAAAAAAGATACCAGCTATACTATTTATGGTCTCATATTTCACAATTTATATTATATATTTATAAAATTAAAGACACATATGTTTACATATACTATTTATATAGTGGTATCCTCCCGTTTATTAATTAAAATAATTTAAATATAAAAATATATAAGATATATATGTCATTTTGATCGTCATGAAACAATAAATAAATTAGATGGGTTATTTACTACATAGATATAGTAAGGATATTTTCTAATTTAATGGGAATATGTAATAAAACTTAAATGAAAAAGAGAAAGAAAGTTTTATCAATTTTTGTCACGTGGCCACTTACACTTTTTCTTTTGTCTCGAAATTCGCATTGGACCATTGGAGTTACGCTTTTTTATGTCACATCACCTCTTTTTTTGAAACAAATAGAAAATAGAAAAGGAAAAGAAAAAGTTATGCTTTTTTTTTTACGCATTGAAGCGTTTTGTTGGGAATACACGCGAAAACGCGCGTCAGAGCGCGCGATCCCGCGCTTTTTAAAACACTGCACACAATATACTCCATTAATAACTGTTTTCACTCTATACAAGTAGGAGTGGGCATCGGGCGGGTAGTTGGGTATCGTGTGGTTCGGGTTCGGGTTAAAATTTTTACAACCCGAATTCGACCCGATCTACGGCGGGTATTCGCTTGTCGGGTATATATCGGGTTCGGGTACCCGAATTTGAATTGGAAATATGACTAAAAAAATTATAATGCGATATACATACCAAAATATTATACTAAATATCATATATAATATTTGGATAGTTTATATTAAATAAATACATATTTTATATGTTTATTAATAAAATTTTCAGAATATATTTTTAAATTTTTATAATGATTATGCATTGATAATAATACTCACTTGTTAATTATACAATTAAAATAAGAAATTAGTCGGAATATTGTTAAAATTTTAACATTACTCAAGTTAGATATTGATATCTAAATATGTAATTATAAATTTTTAATGTTCATATATGAAAACTAAAATATTTTTTTTTAAAGAAATATATCGGCTATCCGAATAACCCGACCGGGTAGTAAGTTACTACCCGATACCCGACCGATTAATAATTATCAGGTACCCGACAATAACCCGAACTATCCGAACCCGATCGGATTCGGGTAAAACCCGAATACCCGAACGCACACCCCTATATACAAGTGTCACGTGTCAAATTATGTAAGAGAGTGTCTAATTAGTATTACTACTTACTACTGCTACTACGTATACGTACGTATTTACCTTAGTGTAGAAGGGTTCGAGGACGGTTACAACATCGACGAGGTGGGACCCTAATCCAATCTCTTCCTTAGCCTCACGAAGAGCCGTGTCGACGGCATTCTTATCGCCCTCTTCCCACTTTCCGCCTGGGAGAGCGATTTCGCCTTCGATCGGTAATATCATTTGAGCCAAAAAAATGGCGTTACATATATATATTTTGAATAATGGTTAAGTTTCAGAAAGTGATATTGTGACGAGTCGAATAGAAGCTAAGCTACTAACCCGAGTGAGAGGACATGTTAGAGGATCTTCGTGTAAGAATAACGCGTAAATTGCCACCATCTTCTTTGCCTGCGAACAAACAGATCAAAACCGCAGCTTTTTTGGGTCCGAAGGTTTCTTGGCTCTTGCTTTTGTAGAGACGAAGTCGTCTATGGGCAGACTTGAGTAAGTCCTCGGCGGCGGACATGATATATTATATATCTTACGTTATCTTTTGCTCGTCTGAAAATTGGTGGAACTGTGTACTGGAAAGTTCCAATGGTTTATGATATGGTATGGCATGGGATGATTAATAATGGAGAGGACCAATGAATTAAGTCTATCGGTGAGCCCTTTTCTTTTCCTTTTTTTTTTCCCTTTTGTTTTTTCAATAGTAGATCAATAATGCATATGTTTGATTGACAGAAGCATAGTGAATACCTGAGAAAATATGCGTGTCAACAGTTTTTCAAATACTCCATAAATAATGTGTATTGTATTTATTGTTCACGGACAAAAGAAAATTAAAATACGTATTATTATTCGCATACTTGCCGACAGAAACCCTTAAGATATTTAATACAAAAAAAAAATTAATTGAACATATTTAATAGTAAAATTAGTGAAAAAGACTACACAAGAAAAATGGTCCCGGCGGGGCTCGAACCCGCGACCTTCGGCTCATAAGACCAACGCTCTAACCAACTGAGCTACGGGACCATATTTGTCACATTTATTTTAAATTTCTTATTTATTTTAAGTAGTAGATAAATAAGGTCGTTGAGTACATTTAGTCATGGACAAATAATATATATCTTGTCACATTCCATTTTCTAGTGCGGATTGGATAGAATAATGTTATCAGTCTGCATGATATATATGTATCATATGCATCGGTTTTTAATCCAAAAAAAATTCATTTTTACCAACTCAACGTAAGATAAGGGACTGCGTGTAAAGTGCCTTTCATCCTTTCCTTCGTAATCCAGATGACGTCAACCCAAAAATGATGAATTTGATATCCTAATTAAAAATTGTGCCACCACTTTCTTGATGTTAATCAACTCAACTCAACTCCCATGTTTGTCTTAACTCTTATCTAATTCAGCCAACTCTTTCGTGACTGTATTGCTGACATAGAGAAAACGGATTGCTTCGATTTGACTTGTCCAAGGTATATCCTTTAACCTAAAATGCCCCTTCAACATCTAATAATTTATTGCAATACTATACTATATAAAGAGAGAGTGCTTTCTTCTTTGCATATGTAAGGTCAATTAACTCATTGTGCTTTCTGAATCACTACACTCATTTTTTCTGCGAGCTATATATATAAAGGGTTTGCATGCATAGAAGCTGCGCATTGACATAGGCAAGAGAAAATGACTCGTTCGAATAAAAGCTTAGTCTTTATCTTATTAATCTCATTGATCTTTCTTACATCTAAAGTGATGGTAAGAAGTAGGCCACTAACAGATGCCCGACGTTCGTTAGAAGCTCGATTCGAAAGAGATAAGACTAATCGAGGAGATCGTGAATGGCCCGCAAGAACGAGCCCGGGCGGGCCCGACCCACATCATCATTTTGAAGGCTACTAATGTTGAATCTATTATGGTCGCATATATTTTGAAATGACTTTTTTTATTTTCTATGTATTTACATGTTGTGAAATCTTGGGATTACGACGATATGTGTTAAGGTTTTATCCTTAAGCTTTGTCCGTGTTAATCTAGCTTCAAGATATCCTTCCTATGGATAATAGTTGGCTTGAGTTAATAAAGATAATATGATCGACTAGCTAATGAATTCAGAGAATGTTTATTTATTTAATAGTGCATCGCCGTCGTTTTTTCGCGTTCATCCGTTGGTTATATTTCATTAATTTTTAGCCGACACGCCGAATAATAAAGGGTTTTATTTTATAAAGTACTTATCTCAAAATTATCTAATATAATGTGTATATATAGATATGCTATTGCTAGTAGGCAGAGAGAATCTTACATATGCGTCATTAGTGCTAATGGCCACATCGTTACCTAAAATAAAAAAGCAAATCACGCTGACGCATACTACAAATTTACCATATTTAATTTGAATGAGATTACTGTCAAAAAAATTTGAGTGACATATACAATTTTGAGCCAATATAGTTATATACTATTCTTCCAACATACGTTCTTTCCAGTTTATGCCATTACAATATTATTTTTTCTAGTCTAACACGCAATTTTTTTTTCTTTATAGGTGATCGTGAATGTACAACTATAATCTCATCTACAATGGAAAATTGGAAAATGTTTACCAAATTGGATAAGCTTATTCTATATTTTTTTATGTTATTTTTATTTTCAGCATCGAACAGCCACGCTTGGCCAATGAGAATTAATCTATAGGCGTCTCATATAAGGTCTTCCTCAATGCTAGGTTTTTTTATGAGTAGGAGAGAGAAAAACCTGTAAAATAGAGGTTTTTTGCATTGTGAGGTGTTGTAGGTTTTTTAAGAGGTTTAGTAGAATAAACCTGGGTTTTTTGGGTTTGTGTGTCAGCTTTTAATATATATTTATAAAAGAATATGAGAAAACAGATATTGAAAATAAAATTAATATATAAATAATACATTATGTGATGTGATGGTTTTTTAATACTTTATCCTATATTAATATTTATTAATTTTTTTATTTTTTACGAATAAAATTTTAGTGTGTTAAAAAATGTTTATTTCTTTTATATTTCAAATAAATAAATAATATTTTTTATTATGTAACGAAATTTTATTATTAAATATAAAAAATTAAATAAGATGAAATATAATTATTTATAAATTATTTCGAAAATTAGATAAATAAAATTAAATCAATTAAAGAGAGTCCCCAAAAAACCTACTTTTTGGGTTTTGTGGTTGAGGAGAAATTTTGTTTTGGAGGTAGATGTTTTTTCTTTTGAGGTGGCGCTGACATGGCACACAAAAAACCTAACTTTTTGGATTTTAAGGTCACCACGAATAACACACAAAATTGGTGCTTTTTAATGACGTGTCAAATTCCACTGACGTGTCGAATTCAACTTTTATATTGCAAACACGATTACACAATAGCAATTATTTGTTTACATATCTACTCGAAGAAAAATATTCATGACTAGACGCATTTGAAAGCATTCATTCTATATAAGGAAAGCACGTGGAAAATTAACTCGTTGACTTTTATTCTCCGTTTTTAAGTGGGTAAATTCCTTATCAATCCAATTTCAAGTTAATTTCTCTTAAATAACCATCGAATTATTTCTTCTGTTTAATAACTATTTGAGAATACCTAAATGGTCTTCTCAGGGTTGAAAAGACGAAAATACCATTTCTCACACATTCAAAAAAGTTGAACAATTATTTTCACAAGAATTATACCAACAAAATTCGTTATTATACTAAAAAATTGAAATTATACCAGAAATTGTAGAAATTATACAAAGTTTTCGTTATTATACCAATAAATAACACTATTTTCAATTTATAACGCGAAGTTGGACATTATACCAAGTGATTTTGCTATTATACCAGAAATTGTAGAAATTATACTATATGTTTTTGTTATTATACCGATAAATAACGTTATTATATTTTTTATACCAAAATATTGGACATTATACCAACTGATTTCTCTATTATACCAGAAACTGTTGAAATTATACCATCTATTTTCGTTATTATATCACTAAATAATGATATTCGAATTTTATACAACGAAATTGGACGTTATACCAACCGATTTGCTATTATACTAAAAATTATAAAAAGTGTACCATCTGTTTTCGTAATTATACCTATAAATAAAGTATTATAAGTTTATAACAAAAATAGGTATAATACCAACTGATTTTGCTATTATACCAGAGATTGAGGAATTATACCATCTGTTTTCGTTATTATACCAGTAAATAATGTTATTATAATTTATAAACAAAATTGGATTATACCAACTATTTTGATTATTATACCAACTGTTGTCGCAATTATACCAGGCTTTAAGCTGTATCCAACTGTTATCGTTATTATACAAACAGTCGTATAGTGTCAATTTTGTTGGTATAATAACGCTACAGTTGGTATAACTAGTGATAATAATTAGTATAATAATCTAAACAGTTGGTAAAATGCCTAGTTTTGATTTGAAAAGGGTAATTTCGTCAGTTCGCTGTTTGGAGGTATTAAACACACAATTTCAGATGGGTACTTAATAGGAAGAAATTTTCGTAGGGGTACTGAACAGGAAGTTTAAAACTCAAGTGGGACTGATAAGGAATTTGCCCTTTTTAATTCAGTTGTCCCCATCTGAAAATCTGAATATTATATCGAAGCAAATCCTTGATCAAGTTATATCACACGCAAAGCACGCCATTAGGGTCGTTTGATATCCATGTTAATGAATTACATGGTTATAAGTTATTTGTGTATGGCTATACAAGGATTTTGTTGATGTTGTATTTTAACATATTTGATATGCGTGTATAATTATTTGTGTAATGATATAAATTGTGTTTGATAGATGTTTGAGGTGTATATAGGTTTGTATGTGTTATTGATGCACACCCATAACCATCTTAGAGGTGGATATGCATATACAAGCCCTATAACCAAAATCCTTGTAATAGACATGTATAGCAATACATATACAGATAACAAACACGATGCAACTTATTCATACACATCTCATAACCACCAATGATATCAAAGGAGCCCAATCATATCATATCCTACAATATCGTGAAAAGTTTGACTACGCAAAAGTCCACTTCGAATTGACTTGTCAACAAATTCAAACATAACTTGACGATACACTTCCAGAAATATATACTATACAATATATAATTCAACAACAGTAATATAAAATAGCAATAATTAATCAAGAATCCCAAATGGGCCCAAAAGCAGCGATCCCACTCTCCTTACACGCGCCGACGACATCCCTACTTCCCTGTGGATTACTCGTCACAATCACAACCTCGGCGGCGAACCTTTTAGCCACGTCGACGCTCATCTCAGCCACGTTCGGCCGGCCCAAAACCGCCGTGTCGTGGACGATAACCTCCTCCGCACGCCGCCCACTCATAACCCACTCCTTAATCTCCTTGCCGAAGTTTTTCTCCACGTCCTTCGTCACCCATAGCAAGCAAACCTTAGCCCTATTACAAGGCTGCAATAAAAACGACAGAAAAACGCATATCCCCGAGCCAGTGGCCACCAATAGGACCCTTCCGTACATGTGGGTCAGGTAAGGCAGGCCCGCGAATCGAACCGTTCGAACCCAAAGGTGGCTCGGCGGGTTCGAGACAAGCGATTTCGTGAAGTCGCCCACTGCGCCGGCGAGCATCATGTGTTCTTTCTTGTTGTCCGAGATGATCCCAAAAGCGTGCCATTCTGAGAGGGGAGAAGGGCTTATTCGTCCGAGGATTCCAGCCTTGACCCCACCTTCGAACTTGATGATCGAAGCGTGGCCAGAGGAAGAAGAAGATACCCTTACGGGGACTTTTCTTACAGTTAGCCACGGTAATAAGATGAGGATGGTTATCCCTAGTGTGAGCCAAAATTCTTGAGTCTTGACCAGCGTGGACCTTAGCTGGTCACCTCTGTATGAGTTCTTCGAAGGGTCGTAAGCCACGGTTAGGGCTACGAAGGCCCATAGAAGGGCCAAGGCGGTCCAGCCGGCGAACCTATGGGTTCGCTCGAAGACGTTGTGGTGAAGGTGGCGGACCAAAGGGAAGGCGGCTAAAGAAGAAAGGCATAGGAGGGCTAAGATGGTCGAAGCAATGTCTATAATCTCAGGCGTGGTGCTTTCTCTTTCCTTCAGTGTTAGGACCAAAGCGTAGACGAGCCATGCAATGGAAGAAACCCCACATCCACTGTGTATTCCGCCCAGCGATTGGAGAAGAGAAGTGGCCATGGTTTTGAGTCGGAGTGGGACCCACGAATGGCCCAGGCCGGCCACTGCGAGCCAAAACACAACCCTGAGAAAGGCCTCGCTTCTGCATAGGACTAAGGCGAAGATGTTGGCTATGGAGAACAAAGCTGCGTGGTTTCTAGCGTATGGGAACTTCTCAGTTGCTGCAAGGACGAGGGCTGTAATGTTTAGTGCTAGGCAGACGATGAATAAACGCTTGTAGACAGTGAAGAGGCCTTGGTCGAGGAGTATTACGGAAAGCCTCGAATGGGAAGGACGAGGCTTATTCTTGGAGTTTTTAGGAGCTGGTTTCTCGGTAATTTGAGGGATGAGTAAGGGCTGAGGGGAGTATTTTTCGGGTGATTTATTACATTCTAGACCTTCTTCGATGCTAGCAAGAACGACATCATCATCATCATCGTCATCATCATCATCGTTGTTCTCTTCTTCGATGTCACAGAAATGGCTGCTATTGTGGCTCATGGATCTTTGCATGAACTCGGAATGAATGATTCTTGACAAGCTCCCATATGAGAGCCATGATCTTTGGCTGCTGCTATCGATGATTGGATTATTAGGGTTTATGTTCGTGGGAATTGAGAATAATAGATCATTGGAGTGGGGTTTGATTTCGAATGATACGCCTCTGCAGCTTGAGAATTTTTTAGGGTTTTCCATGGAGGTGTTTTTCTTTGTCAGAAGTGAAGGGTTTTGTTATTATATATATAGAGAGATTAGGGAACGAGGGAATTAACCCTAATACGTAGTGGTTTGAAATAATTGAAGATAAGGTTCATTTACAGGTGGGATGGGTCCTGAAAATTAAATTCTGATTTAAAAAAATGGTGTTTGAAATTATAGTTGGATGGATATTTGTTTAAATCGTATATTTAAATAATCATATAAGTCAACTTCTTGACTAGGTCAGGTAATGTTACTACTTGAGCTGCATACATATGTATCAATATTTGAATTGACAATATCCTCCCAACAACTTTTTGGGAGATGATTGCATTAAAAAAAAAGTTAATTTCTTGTAATGTATTATGAATTTAAACTAGCGAATCTTAATCAGACACTAACTTATTAAGTTTTGAATGATTCGAGATAATATTAATATATATGGTGACTGCAAAGTCAAAGGTATTCACTTGCAAGGCATTGAAATATTCAACTCGGTCGGTTAAAAAAAATGAATGTAGTCCAATATCCATAATACATCGTGATGGAAATATCTGACGATGTGATAGTTGAACTAGGTAATATACAAAGAAGGAAACATAAATCTATATGGTGGAATATTCAAATTTGAAACAATATATGTTTAGTTGCGTAACTTATTAAAATCTTGAATGATCATAGCAAATCTCTACAAAAGACTAAATGAGTAGCCTAATTACAATTAGGACGACTAAATTTGACCGATTAGCTATTTTTATGAGTTTTTGTTTACCTTAATCGCTAACCACATATTCAGTGAGCGACTCTTTTATGACAAGCCTCACAATTATACAAAGAGGTTGACTTTGGATTTCCAGAAATAACGGCTTGTCATTGTCAACCCTTTAGATCGAAAAAAACTGTTGACTTGGTTTGGATACAAAAGTCAAAGTCATGCTACTTGGAGAATACTACTTGTCGTTATTATGTGGATTACTGGAGAATTACTTATACTAATGGTTATTATACTGCCTAAACATTGTAAAATTATATTTTTGAGTATTTTCTCGGTTGTATCTATCTATATACTGTCTCAAAACATTGGTTAATTATATTTCATTGACGTCTCCTGTGTGTCTCAAGACGTTTACTGCCCACATGGTGTTCGATCTTATATCGACCTGAAAAAAACATTTCTTCTTTCCTTCGTAGTAATAATATATGTATATGTATGTACGTTGAACTAATATTGGTCCTCCTTTAACATATCTTTTCGGGTTTCAGGAAACATGCCTGGAGGAGTTTCGCTCGTTGAGATGAATTAAGCTACAAATCAAATTGAAAGTTCCTAAAGCCTCTCCATCATTTACAAATCATTGCTTGCGGGACAAACTCGTTGCTGCTTTTGGTTTAATCAAAATCGCGTCGATCTCTTTATGCTGCTGTTGAAATAGTTGAGCTCGTCGGCGGTGGATTGATATGATCAAACGGCGTTCGCGTTCAAGAATGGGAGATAAGAACGACGACTGCTACATTGTGAATGCTGCTGCTTTTTACGTTGGATACTGAGGAGATCAGTTTCATCTAGGTTGTTATCAGGTAATCATGAAGCTTGTCGTATTCCTTGTCGGTTTTTTCTTACAATCTCCAAAAGGATCTGTTCCATGATGCTTGTTGAGAAGCTACTCCTTACAGTTTCTAACTCAATGTAAACTATCCATGAGGTTCCTTCTTTCACTGAAATGAATTATGCTGTTTGTTCAGCATATTACATATCTGATCACAATGCTTATCGAAACTATCTTAACTATCAACAGCAGACAACAGTTTCTCAACATATCGAGACATCAAAGAAGAAAAGGGAGAGAGATTCAATATTCAATCACATAACTAGAGCTGCATAAAGCAGCTGGTTCCAGGTATCGGGCAGCCCGGGCAGGCACCAGTGGCTGCAGTCGACGCCCGAATGATCGCCGCTGTAAGAAGAAGGATGAGCGTCTTTCCTCAACTGGGACAGCCTCGTAATATCGAGCAAGAAAACAGATTTCTTGATTCTGCTCAAAACCCTACTCACCACATCGACTTGGGGCGGCGTCCCGCCTGGATACAACGAGCCCGATAAAGGTCCCTGTTCTCCGTTGCAGTTTCCATCCGATGATTTCCAATCTCTACCCCTGTAAGTATATATACATATACGTTTTCTTGAAATGGGAAAATGGAGTTTTTCGTTTTCTGGCTTACCTATAATGAGTTGGAGAAATCCCTTGGAAGAAAACTCTGGTTTTCGATGGATCGACGTTTCGATCGACCCATCGACCCCATGTGGTTAGGGCTTTGTAAAACGCCACTAGACGGTTCATGTCTTTCGATACCACAGAACCATCTTGTATATAATCCCACCTGAACAAGAAAAAAAAAGAGTCTTTTTAACCACATTCGACTATCTTCGCCTAAATATAAAACAAATCGAAGGGCGAGCCCTAGGACTGATCATTACGATTGATCTTTGCCCTTGTGAGTCCACCAATGCCAAGAGTTGAAGACGAGCATGTCCATTCCCTTCCACGCTTCGCCTTGCTCGATGGAGTCTAGCTTCACTACTCTGCCTATGCTTTCCCTTGTTATGTCCACCAAGTAAGGTGAACGATAGTACAGCAAGGTAACTCCATAATCCTGAAAATATGGACTCTTTTTTAATCTGAAGTTTTTTCGTTATTCTCTCAGGACTTACGAAACGAAATCGAACCTGGAAACTGACGGAAGACAGGGAATCTTTCCTGACGAAGCTCGTCTTAGAATTGGGAACAGAAGCATGGATCATACAAGCGAGAGACTCCCACTGATTCAAGCTCAGCGAATCGCCCACGAACATGATCTTCTTCTCCGCAAACCTCTCCAAGAAATCCGACCCATTAAACCTGAAGTGAACCCAACGCGACCCATGTATACAAAAACATCGTTAGAAAACTGCTACTCACGACTAAGACAAGACTATTACAGTAATACCTCGGCATGCTACTGCAAGAATTGGGCTCCCAAGCATACTTGAGGTACTGTCTATCAGGTCTTCCATACTTTATGCAGTCGAACTCTGCATCTATAAAGGGGCAACTTGAAGGTTCATAGAGAGGGTACGAAGCGTCAATGACCCATTTTCCTTGGAACAAATTGCAGGCGTTGACTTGGTCTTTGCTTCTGACAATGTTTTGGTCTTGATGTAGGGATGCTCCGCCGTGAACTATGAGTAGGAACAAAGACAAGGATTGAAGTAAAATCAAGCTCAAGCGTGGGGACTTGGCGATGGAACTCGCCATTTGAGTGAGAAACAAAAGGTACTACTACAAAGAATGAAGTAATGGCTGTCCCTTTTAAATGTACGAACTGTTGCCGGTGCTTTGATTTGTATTTGGTGGAATTTTCACATGGCTTTTTCTACATGTTTTCTTTTTCTCACCCCAAGAATAAATCATGGATTAATAATTAAATGTGTAGGGAAGAATTAATTTCTGATGGATTTAATGTGCCATGTTCTTAAACTTTGCGTTTTTTTAAGTAGGAGAGTGATTATTAGCCTACGAAATTATTGTTGCTTATCGTTAACTATAGTTATAAATTTAGTTTGCCGCCAATTATTCTCGGGTTTAATTTTATAATAATTGTGAGGTTGAAAGGAGCTATATCATTAATTTTGAAACCCAACTTATTTGTCGGTAGTGTTTTAATAGTGGGAGTTAGGTGGGCAAGTTATTACATGATGATAGATTTCTTTATAACACTTCAGTATCCTTTCTCTTTTTTGAATTTTTATTATTTTTGCAATTTCTAGTCGTTTAACGAACATTTATTCTTGAACCATTTAATCCACAGCCAAACGTTTGGTTACATTACAAGGGTCTCAATCTAGGGGTGTTCAAATTAACCGAAAAACCGAAAAAACCGACCGAACCGTAAAGAACCGAACCGAAAAGACCGGAACCGAAAAAAACCGAACCGAATTGTAAAAAACCGAACCGAACCAAATTAAAACGGTTCGGATATCGGATTAGGCATACGTAAAACCGAAAAAACCGAAAACCGAACTAAAATTATCATACTACATTAAAATAGAAAAATATCAAAATCATTTGTTTTTCTCACATAACGTAAACAACACAGTAAATATAATTTTATTGGTATACTTTTTTCCATTTTTAGGTGAATGTTTTCCTCACGAATCAAATACTATTTTCTCCCAAATAATTTCTAGTATCTTCAGATGAATGTTTTTTGATTAGATTTTGTTCCATTTTCATGTTTTTTTTCCGGCCTTTGAATTATTTTGCTACATGCCACGTTCCATAAATCTTCTTTGTTTTTTAATAATCATAAAATGTTTTATGTATTTTCAGCTCATAATATTTTTTTGTTGATATTACATTCCTAACCGAAAAACCGAACCGAAAAAACCGGAACCGAATTATAAAAAACCGAACCGAACCAAATTAAAACGGTTCGGATATCGGATTAAGCATACGTAAAACCGAAAACCGAAAAAACCGAACCGAATTTTGAAAAAACCGAACCGAACCGACCGATGAACACCCCTATCTCAATCAATTAAAAAAAAAAGAAAAACCGACCTTAGATCTTTGCCAGTTCAGCAAAGATTCCAAAGATTATACTAACCCAAGAAACGCACAAATTCGAACACAATATTACATCAGAAAACAGAGATAATTTTAAACATAAGATAAGAAAAATTATAACAAATAAACAATAACAGTACCAATAAATGCGTATATAACTAACAAGAATACAAAAGAGCCAAACCCAAAAAAAACTCCCAAGGTAACAAAAAAAAAGAGAGAAAAAGAATATAGCTCAGATTATAAGTTAACACAATCAGCCCAATCATTACCTTCTTCTGAGAGATGTTCTTATTACAGAAGCCTCAGATGAGAGGTATCATTCAACCTCTTCACTCTCCACCCATCCCTCCTCGAATGCTGAATCACAGTAATCGAAGAATCGTCGACGCAAAGTCTCTGTGCCATCGCCGAACTACACCCAAGCAAGCCCGTCACCAAGCACTTGATCGGCGTAGAATGACTGAAAACCCCAACGCAGAAAGATGAAGAAGAAATAGAAGAAGGGCTGCTATTATTACCAACGCCGGGCGGGCCCACCATCGAAGATGAAGAAGGGGGCCCACCGCTTCTTACAACGCCGGGATGATCCCTCGGGGACATCTCATCATCGGCCTCGTGGTCGCCCGTTCGGGCAACGATCTGAAGCCTGCTCTTGCCCGACTTCCTCCTCGGGAAGCTGTGCCTTAGCCTGGGCAGCTGCTGTGTGGGAGAAGGGCTGGAAATTTCGGGAGGGGAGAAGCTGCCCGAGGTTGGGAACTTGTTGTCGGGGAAGGGATTTGGGTCGATTATTCCGTGTAAGAATTGGACCATTCGGTATTCGACCTGGCGTAGGGATTCGCCCGATGGGGGTTGGAAGTCGGGTTGGGTTTTTTCGATTAGGGTTAGGGTTTCTGGGGATAAGATTTCGGATCTTCGACATCCTTCCCAGTGGCCTTGGCTCATTTCGGTTAGGGCTTCGGTCGACTGTATGCTTTCTTCTGGGAAGTTTAGTTCCTGGGAAAGTGAGATTCGATGCAAGAAGAAGCTTGGTTTAGAAAAGAAAGATTATTCATATATATTTCAACAAACAAATCACAGTACAACGTTGATATGTTACCATACGATGCTACATTCGAAAGTTTCGTTTGAGGAATCAATCGATACAAACGATGAGCGTTATATACTTTCGCCATCGAGGCGAATTTTCAGCGTGCGGACGATAAAGAAATTCTGTGTGATGAATCTGATCAAACCTATTGTTGTAATTATGTATTGCTTAAACTCGAAAATGAAATGCTTAAACTAAATCGTAATAGGGCAACGAGCAGATTCGTTTGCTTTTGCGTAATAAGATAGATTGTGTTGTAATAAACGACTTCAGCTTCTTTCGACGATCGAATTCACCAGCCACCTATAACTACCAAACTCCCAACAAGGAAATAAGGCCACCTTTTACGACGAGCAAAACCAAACCTTTTAGCAGCAAAACACAATAAACAAAGAAAAAGATCCGTTTTTTAGCACATCAAGTTTCAATCCCACAATCCCCAGATAATCAAATGTCAACCAAGAACAGAAAGATACGATCTTTAGCAACAATAGAGCAGATAATGCACATACGAAACAAAAAAGAGCTGAAGGAAAGGGAACATTACGTGGCAAACAGAAGCAGCAGTAGCCCTAACTCGATCCAAAGGCGAAGCATAGACAGCAGCGAACCTAATCCCCTGACCCTTGAGAAAAACAGCGAGCGCACGCGCTTGTCTCTTACCATTAGGCGTGAGCGAAGCATCAGGGCATCTTCCTCCGACCAAATCTGGCCTTAGGCTCATGTGGCATTCGCCGTGGCTGATTAGGTACACGTCGGTCCTCGAATCCTCGCCGTGGTGGAGGTGGTGATGGTGCTGCTGGTGGAACTGCGGCGGCGAGGGCGGTGGGCCGAGGACGTTGTACGGATCCCACACCTTGATTCGCGGCGTGGAGAGCTGTGGAGACAGAGGAGATGCCGACGCGTGGTAGGGGAGCATTTCGGGCTCTTGTTCGAGGATTTTCTTGACCATTGATGGCCGTACAACATTGTCGTGTCCGATGCCACCGTGTCGTTCTTCTTCTTCGTCGTCGTCTTCTTCTCCAACGTGTTCATCTTGGTCTTCTTCCTCTTCTTCTTCTTCTTCTTCTTCTTCTTCGGCTTCGTCGTCTTCAGATGGGACTTGGGTTGATTGAGAAGATCCCATTTTGTCGTAGGAAGATGATCTTCGGCTGGAGATCTACGACAATGGCGGAAATGGGCAATCTGTAAATTTTAAAGAGGTTGTTCGAATTGAATGCGAAATCGGAGATCGCTGAAGCAAAGTTTTAATGGGCAGAGCGAAGAACATAAAACATAGATTAGATCTGCTGTCTCCCAAAGCAACTGTTTCTTTTATTACTTACATACAGGTAATAAAAAAAGGGAAAAGGATGAAAAAAATGACTGTTTTTATCCTAAGAAAAAAATTTATTTTTCTCCCATTTTACAGCTGGCTGACACGTAGGCGCTGGAAAATGAGGTTTTTCACTGTGCAGTTTTCACCACAGCGACGAAGTGGCGTTTTCTTCTTGAAAAATCCCAAATTCTGATATCTGATCTTTCTTTCGTCAAGCGATAGAAGACCTACGTTGTTCAATTGAAACACTCGGCACGCTAGGTGGAAGCTGAGGTAGAGGGGTTTATGATGTCCACCGTGGAGGATCAAGCAAAAGAAACGATCCTTCAATTCGCGCCGTTTCAAAGTGCAGTTGACGAGGGTTTCTGGCACAGGTTGTCGTCATTGAAGCTCAACAAGATTGGTATTGATGAGTCTCCGATTCCAATCACGGGTATGTTTGTTCCGTGTGATGCTTGGTTTAATTACGAAATCATATGGATCAATCATCGATCGAGTCTTCGAAAGTTTTCAACTGAGTAGAACATTGATGTATTATCTTGGAAACTTTTCAACTGTAAATTGGAAGTGCAAGTGGACTGTTGGTAATGGTGCTAAATAGGCATGGAAATCTTGTGAGTAATTGTCGGAGATGCATTTTATCATATTAATGTAGTGATAATTTCAAGCTGGTACAGGAAAGTTAATGTTGAAGTCAACTGTATAGCTAATAAATCAACTCGAAATAGTAAGAATCAGTGTAATCTTTGCAAATGACTTTTCATTAAGCTGTTTCTGAGCTGGTTGATTGATTTATAACATGATTATATATTTTTATGGTTCTTGGATGGAGTATGCTGGAAAGTGTTTCCTTTGCCTCTGTCAGGTTTTTATGCACCGTGCTCTCATTACAAGTTGTCAAGTCACTTGACACTTCATGCTGAATCTTTACCTGCTGAATCCAATGACACTACCGAGCAATCATCATCAACAGCAGTAAGACGTGGAAATAGGAACAGATGTCCGATCCCTGGAATTCTTTACAATACAAACACCTTGGAGGGATTCCATGCACTTGATAAGCAAAGCATTCTCCAGAAAGAAGCAAAGAAGGTTATGTCTCTGTCTTTGGCCTTTTTTTTTAATCTGAAAGTTATCTATTTAATCCATGGATGGACCCTGTTTATCCAGTAACCAGTTACTTTGATGTATTTTCACCTTATCCTCCTCAATTTTACGAATTCTCATACATTTTACTTCAATACCAGATTTTGGAGGACATTAGTTCTGGAAAAGTTGAAGAGGACTGTAGTGTTCTTTTAAGATTCCTGGTTATATCATTTGCAGACTTGAAAAAATGGAGCTTCCATTATTGGTTTGCTTTTCCTGCTTTTGTTCTTGACCCCCCTGCGACATTGGTTGACTTGAAATCAGCTGCTCAGTCATTCAGCTCAAAAGAGGTTCTTATAAATATTTGACCCTTTGATAATACTCATTGCATCCCTTTGTAATGTTATATTTAGTTTGGATATGATTTCATGTCTGTAGGCTGAATTCTTGACAGCTGCGTGCAACGACTGGCGCAATAGCAGCTCCACGACAGGTAAAGGATATTGATGACTGGGGCTTTGTGGACTCACCCATTGTATTCATGTTAAAGTAACATATTTGTTGCAGATATTCCCTTTTTCCTGGTCTGTGTTGCATCGAGTTCACATGTGACTATTAGACCCATGGCTGACTTTGAAACCTGCCGAGAGGACTATGATAAGGTGTTCTGTTTTGAATTGACCGAAATGCATGTCGCACATGAGTTTAAACTTTAAACTGAGTGTCTTCACTTATGTGACTTTGACACTTAGCTTTGGAACTTTTCACCAGGACAGTGCACTTGTTGTTGTTAGTTCACAAATTTTAAGAATAAAAATTGCTTACTACTAGCTATTCTTTTGTAGGTCTTGTTCGGATTTTATGATCGATCCTTGTCATCTTCCAAAGAATCCTGGTTGGCCACTTCGAAACTTGTTATACTATGTTTTTCGGAGATGGGCATTCAGAGGGTTCAGTTTCTTTGTTATCGAGAGCATCGTGGTTTTGCTGATCTTGAATTATCCCTGGTTGGTGAAGCATCCATATCTAATTTTCCAGGTAGATCAGTTAGAACTGAGTGTTAACTCTATTTCCCGACCTTTTTCTCCCCTAGTTGAAAGAGTCGATTCTCATTTGCGTTAGTTGTTATGGATCGCACAGATAATGAAAATATGCCAAATGCCATTGGGTGGGAACAGAATAGTAAAGGAAGAAAATCTTCGAGGTGTATCAGCCTCGCCAATACAATGGATCCAATCAGGTATACTTGCATAAAATGCCATCACTTAAGATGTCAGCGCCTTGCATATGTTGTATTTGAGCATTGTTTATTATTTCTTCACAGATTAGCTACTGCAGCAGCAGATTTGAACCTAAAGCTCATGAGATGGCGTGCATTGCCTTCGCTAAACCTCAACACTTTATCTACTACACGATGCCTTCTTTTAGGTGCAGGTACTCTGGGGTGTCAAGTCGCTCGCATGCTTATGGTAAAGTTTTGAGCATCCTGGAAAAGATGTAAGTTATAGGTGCTAACCTCTGATGAAAATTAAATTTTACTAATCTTACAGGCATGGGGTGTTCAAAAAATCACTCTGCTTGATAGTGGCAAAGTATCCATGTCCAACCCACTACGACAATCCCTTTATACCTTGGACGACTGCCTCAAAGGCGGCGAATATAAGGCCATAGCGGCAGTTAGGAGTATGAATAAAATTTATCCAGCGGTGGTGAGTACTTTCGTAGTTTAATTCAATTTTTCTTCTCTTTTCCTCACTTAGCCTCTACTGCATCTAGGAAGCAGAATCCGTGGTGATGGGTATACCAATGCCAGGGCATCCAATACCGAGCCAAGAAGAGCATAGCGTACTCGGGGACTGCAAGCGCTTGCATGATTTGATTGATTCACACGATGCAATTTTTCTCCTAACCGACACTCGTGAAAGTAGATGGCTGCCAAGTCTTCTTTGTGCTAATGCAAACAAGGTCGAATTTTGACGCATCTTAGGTCATGTTAATTTGCCCCACGAAGTAAAATAGTTTGGTTTGATCTACTTTTAGATTCTGATGGATTCTTCATCTGATTTCCGTATTCATAGTTTCACATATCTTTACTCTGCAGATCACCATTACTGCAGCCCTCGGCTTCGACAGCTTCCTAGTCATGCGCCATGGAGCAGGTCCCCATATCTCTTCCCACGAAACGAAACCTGAAGCTTCGAATAGTTTATCATTATCAAGCGCCTCTATTACTGACGACACCAGCGTACAGAGACAGAGATTAGGCTGTTACTTTTGCAATGATGTTGTCGCACCTGTAGATGTAACTACACATCCTAACATACATTTTCGTATATCTGATCTTAACTGTTCTCTTGTTGATTATATTCATTGAACTTCATTTTTCTGCAGTCAACAAGCAATCGTACCCTAGACCAGCAATGCACCGTTACTCGTCCAGGTCTCGCACCCATTGCTTCATCCCTTGCAGTAGAACTGTTGGTGGGAATCTTGCATCATCCTTCTGGGTATATTCCATTGATGCACTGTAATTCAGATTTAGGCCTATCAGCTTTGGTAGCTCTAGTTTCTTTCTATCTTTGAGCTCTGTGCTACATGATATTTTTTTCCTACAGGAATTTCGCAGAAGCAGAATTCGCAAATTCAGTTCATGTCAGTAGCTCAGAGCAGCCCCTCGGTATCTTACCACATCAAATTCGCGGCTCACTCTCCCAATTTTCTCAGATGACGCTCGTGGGTCACTCCTCGACTAGCTGCACAGCGTGTAGCTCTATCGTAAGGCTCTTACAACTCTCAACTACTTCTATGGTTTCCTTTGGCTTGCTCACATACATCTTTAAGTGCTTGTTATTATAGTGACTTAAGCTTTTTGTTCTTAGCGTTAACAGCGTAAGATTATTACGTTTTATACATTGATAATACGTCGACTTTCGTTTGCAGGTAGTGTCAGAATATCGAAGCAGGGGAACGGAATTCGTGCTTCAGGCCATCAATCATCCTACTTACTTGGAAGACTTAACTGGGCTAACCGAACTGATGAAGACTGCTAACTCTTTCGATCTCGACTTGGATGACGACGAAGGTGGGGACGAAGGTGATGACGTCGACTTTGTAGAAATTTGAAAATAAAAAAAAAAAAATTCTGCAATTGATAAGGGATTACTTTTCAAAAATAGAAGAAAAAAAAAAATGTGTTGGTTCTCACAACAGCTAGATTGCGTTGTACTTTACGACCAGTCATTGTCCTGAAGATGAAACCAAGCGAATAAATTCATTGTTGATTACGTTCTTACCATAGCTTCAGTTGTATCCCGAAATTATCGTACATTGTTAACATGAGAGCATGAAGTTATCAAATTTCCATAATAATGTCTATATATATATATATATATATATATATATATATATATAGATATCATCTTGCACTCGACATGAGTAGGGCATATATAGCAATGTAGGAAAGGAAGTCCCCATTTGCCTTGTAATAATAATATATTGGTATCGCGTTACATCCTAAAACAACAGTCGACCCCTCTTTCAACCTAGAACGAATAATAGAATGGAGATATTAAAACCATTAACTATCTATAAATACTTTCCATCTCCTCCTAGCGTTTGTAAGGTAGCATATATAACCTGATTAAGCTTCCATAAACAGTATCCACCAAGGAAGAAAAACACAAAAGAAACTTCAATGGCTTTTTCGATCAAACACAAGCTCATTCTTACCGTTGTCCTAAACACACTCGTTTCTCAATCAACTTCCGAAAAGATTTCAGCCACAGATTCCTCTGATGCTTCCATCTCCGCCATGCACAAGCAATGGATGCTTCAATACGGACGAGTATACCAAGACGACTCCGAAAAAGCACTTCGATTGCAAATATTCAGAGAGAACGTAAAATACATTGAATCGTTCAACAATGCGTCGGGGGGCACAAAGACTTACAAGTTAGGCATCAATCGATTCACAGACCTAACAAAGGAAGAGTTCCTTAAATACCACACGAGCCTCAAAATCCCAGCTGACAACGCTCTTCCTAGAAAACCCTCGACAGGTTTTCGATACGCAAACTTCACAGATATTCCTCCGAGCATTGACTGGGTTCAGAAAGGCGCCGTCACTCCAATCAAAGATCAAGGACAGTGTGGTAATGTACTCATGCAATTATTATTCAAATCCAATGTTCTTTCAAAATCTAACTATATATATATATATATATATATATATATAGGTTCTTGCTGGGCTTTTTCATCAGTAGCAGCCATAGAAGGGATCCATCAAATCAAGACGAGACAACTAATCTCACTGTCCGAACAACAACTAGTCGACTGTGATGTCCAAATCCTTCGGCTGTAAAGGTGGTTGGATGAACACTGCGTTCGAATATGTAGCGCGAAACGGAGGCATTTCCTCAGAAGCAGACTACCCGTACAACGCGACACAAGGAACGTGCGAAAGGAAAACCCTAATCGGACCTTCGATAGTAACAGGCTACGAAGACGTTCCCAAGAACGACGAGTCTTCTCTGATGAAGGCAGTGGCTAACCAGCCCGTCTCTGTGGCTATAGATTCTGGAGAATTTCAGTTCTACGAAGAGGGAATTTTGTCGGGAAATTGTGGGACCCGATTGAATCATGCTGTTACGGTTGTAGGGTATGGGACGTCGATCGATGAGAATGGACATAGTACTAAGTATTGGCTAGTGAAGAATTCTTGGGGAAGTGATTGGGGCGAAGAAGGTTATGTAAGGATGGAGAAAGATGTTGATTCTCCACAAGGGTTGTGTGGGATTGCTATGAAAGCTTCTTATCCAGTCCAAGTGCTTGACAGTTGATGAGAGTTGATATCGTCGTCGTTTTGATTTGTATTATGAGCGTCGTTTTGTTGTAGTAAGTGTGTGTGTGTGTGTGTGTTGAAGTGGAGCATGGAACGACAAATAGTGTAATGATGAAGACTAAAATGGAATGTGTGATAGTAAAGCTTTGGTATATGATCTCAATAAAGTTGCTTACTGTTAGATTAGTCCATAGAGTAAAATGTGGGTCAATAGGTAGTAATCTTCGACTCGTGGGTACGTATAGAAAGTGATTTGGGGCGAAGAAATAAGGAAAACCCTAGAGAGAGAGAGAGAGTAAAGCTCAAGCGGGCTTATGTTTATTGGTCTTTCTTTATTTACAACGGACATGGAACGATCAAGAGATTTGTTTTTAGGAGACTTTAGTAAGTTATATAGTTAGTAGCAGCTTGAAGTGTGTGTCGAACAAGTTCTTACACACCAAGTTCTTGTTTCTGTAATTAGGGTTTTCTCACAAATATTTCGTTATCATTGTCCATCATCTCAAATTGGATAGTTGTGCATAGAATTTCCCCCAAAATTCCAAACATGTTTCGTTTATGGCTTACAAACATGAGAATACAGTATATATCATGTATTACACTTTATTCAAATCAATATCGAGCAAAGCTAAAGACGTCGTCACATCATCAATTTTTCTGTTCATGTCAGATTTCATTCACTCATTCCATCGTTGGTCAGCTTCTGTTCTCTCTTCAAAATCCATCGCCAAACAACAACCACCACCTCAACAGTTCACCGTCGACGTCGTCACCGTCGTCTTCATCGCCGGGCTTTTTCTTCTGCTTCTTAATCTGTTGCAACTGAAGAAACAGTTTCAGCAAAACTCTTCATCTTCATAGCTTTTAATTCCATGTCAAACTTCATCCTCTGTGTCTCCAACTCCATCGCATGTTGAATCTTCAAAGTCTCAATCTCCGTATATGCTTTTGCGAAGCTCTGTATTGCGCCGGCCAACTTCTCCATCCCACCTTCCGAACTATTACTCCTGAAATTAGGGTTTATAGTCAAAGAGGATTCGATTTAACGAGGCAAAAACGAAAACCCAGAAACTGTTTCGATCTAATTAGAGGAAAATTAAAGGAATTCGTATGATTTTAAACAAAAAACCTGAATTGCAACTCCTCGGGACCAAGCGACGTCGATGGGCGTTTCTTTGGCGTAAGCGTAGGAGAAATTGAAGTTCCTGGCGCAGACGAAGGTTGTCTGATGGTGGTCGGAGTGGGCAGAGACGACGAAGCCGCCGCCGGCGCAGGCCTGCGAGGTTTTGGAGTGGGTACAGACGACGACGGAGCCGCCCGCGCAGGTCTAGGAGGCCTAGGAGGTTTTCCAAAGGGAGGAGTGCGTGGAGACGCCGACGAAGCTGCCCGCGGAGGCCTAGGAGATTTTCCAAAGGGAGGAGTGGGTGGAGAAGACGACGGAGCCGCCGGCGCAGGCGTAGGAGGTTTTCCAGAGGGAGGAGTGGGTGGAGAAGACGACTGAGCCGCCAGCGCAGGCGTAGGAGGTTTTCCAAAGGGAGGAGTGGGTGGAGACGACGACGAAGCCGCCGGCGCAGGCCAAGGTTGTCCAAAGGGAGGAGCGAGCAGAGACGACGACGGAGCCGCCGGCGCAGGCGAAGGTTCTCCAATTGTTGGAGTGGGCAGAGACGCCGAAGAATCCACCGGCGCAGGCAAAGGTTGTCCGAAGGGAGGAGTGGGCAGAGACGACAACGAAGCCGCCGCAGCAGGCCAAGAAGGTTGTCCGAAGGCAGGAATGTGCAGAGACAACGTAGCCGGCGGCGAAGCCAAAGGGTGTCCGAAGGTAGGAATGGTCGGCGTCCACGAAATCTCCGCCGGTTCTATGGCAGGCATCGCCGGCACAGTCCATAATTCATCCAGCGATGGTATTTTGACGGGCGGGAATAGTAAAAGAGCCCTTTCCCAAGAGGACAGAGAAGAAGAAGACGCCTCCTCCGCCGCCGACGGTACCGCCGGATTCTTGCCGTGAAGGCAACTGAGCAAGATTTCCAGCCGCTCGTAGAATGGCCACGAAGACGACGCTAGGGTTCCTTCGGACTCCGAAATCTTTTTCCTCTCCGATTTGTACTTCTCCTTCAGAGCGTCGATCATTCGCCGGCACTGATCAACCGTACGCGGCGACGTTCTGTAGCCGTCCCAGGCGAAGACGGCGCTTGCAACCTCAAGCCAATCTACGTCGCTGAGGGCGCCGCCGTTGAGTTCGATAGTACGGCGCGCCCAAGCATTGAGCAAAACCTCCGCAGCATCTTCCGGCCAAATGTCTTCCAGCGACGGTAACTGAGCCGCCGGTGGCGGAGGCGGAGGGGTGGGTTCCGTTTGATCTGCCATTGTACACGTCAGGGGTAAGTAAAATGCGTAACAGAATTAGAACATTCGTCTGAGGAAGTGAGAGAGGTGAAGTGGTAGAATTAGTTCTTCGTTTATTTAAAGTAAAAGTTGACTAACTATGGCGGTTGGGCGCGTGTAGTCCACGGTCACGCTCTTTCCGCAGAGAGCCAATTGCCATTGCATTGCATTTGCAACAAATTTAATTAATTAAAATTATAAATTTTGGGGAATAACAAATTTAGTCCCTTATTTATTGGGCTCTTTTTTTCGGCCCATTGGGTTATTATGAGATAAGCGTATTAGTTTGCATGGGACAAATGTAATGAATTAAAACAACGATGGGAATGTGTAGTAATAAAATTCTGATATATGACCTCAAATCATACGATGGAAAACTTGACTTGGAAAGCCAAGAATCAGAAGAAATTAAGAAAACCATAGAGCGAGAAATAGTTGAATAAGCCAACTTTTTGTCATTTATTTTGTCTTTCATTTGTCCCTGACTTAGTAGCACGAAACTAAATATAAATTATAGTCGATTATTGCAAATGGAGAAATGTAAAGAAACGTCGTTGACAGTATCAATTTCTTTCCGCTTCAAATCCCAACCTATTTTTCTGTACCTTGTCACAGCTTCTGTCCTCTTCGTCTCTGCAAACTCATCTCATCAAACTTCATCGGTGAAAAGAAAAAACCAATCTAACATAAATTCGATATAATCATAATCATCATCATCGCCAGAAGCATTCGATGAACTTTGCTTCTTCTTCGTCTTCTCCAACTGAACAAGAGTATCAGCCATCATTCTCATCGTCTGAGATTTCGATTCCTTAACAAACTTCATCCTCTGTGTCTCCAACTCCATCTTCTGACTCAGCTTCAAAGTCTCCATCTTCTCATAAACTTCTGTAAATCTGTCTATTGCATAGGCCAACATATCTGCATTGCTCTCATCACCTTTCAAACTTCTGAAAAAATTTAAGGGTTTTGTCTGAATATGATATATGCTTGACGACCCACACACAACAACACCAATTCTCAATCTGTTTCAATCTACGAAAGAAATTCAATATGATTTTTGGGAGAAAAAAAAACCTGAAAATCGAAGGAAAAAGTTGTCCGATGGAAGGAGTGGGCTGAGGCACCGAAGCCGCCGGCGATGGCATTCTGATGGGCGGGAATAATGACAGGGCCATTTGCGCCTGAGTGAGCCGAGAAGACGCCGCCGGATTCTTGCCGTGAAGGAAACCGAACAAAATTTCCAACCGCTCGTAGAAGGGCCACGTGGACCCTAGGGTTCCTCGGGAATCCGAGATCTTTTTTCTCTCGGACTTGTACTTCGCCTTCAGAACGTCGATCATCCGCCTGCACTGAGGAACCGTGAGAGGCGGCGCGTTGTATCCATCCCAGCCGTCGACGGCGCCGGCCACCTCTTCCCAATCTCTGTCGCTGAGGGCTCCGCCGTTGAGCTCGAGAGAACGACGCGCCCAGGCGTTGAGCAGCGTCTCAGTAGCATCTTCCGGCCAGCAGTTTTCCGGCGACATCTGAGTCGTCGTAGGCATCGCCGGGATGGGTTCCGTCGGATCATCCATTGGACGTCAGGGGGGAAAATAAGTTACAAGAGTAAAGATTCAGATGAGGAAGTGAGGTTTTTTTATGTGTTCGCTTATGATGTAATGTAGGTTGACTAAGCTGACGTTGGGCGCGTGGATTCCACGGTCACGCGCTTTCGGCAGAGGAGAGGAGGTGGAGCCATTTGACTTGCATTATAAATAGAAATTATACACCTCTTTGGTGATACATAAATAATTTTTATCCCTTAGTTCTATCATCTAAGCTAAAGTTGGCCAATTTTGAGTAGACGTGTTCATTCAGTTCACGGTTTTGTTTTAAATCGCGTAAGATTCGACCGAGTTCCCTCCAATATTCAAACCGCAACGGTTCGAGTTCAATTCAAAAAAAAAAGAAAAAATTTTAACGGTAAAAAACCGTTTGTTGTCGGCGGTTTCACTGTTAGGAAATCGTTGACCAATGGTTCCTTTACGATTTTCTCGAACCGTTCCCGCCTCTAAATTCGAGGACTAAGCAATTCAAATGAAGCTACGTCTAAAGTTCATTCATTATGCTGAAAAAAAAAAAAATCTTGCCAAAATCCAGAAACCCATTACACAGCTTCTCTACTCTATGATTCAAATGCAAAAAGACTCATATCAATCTACTAAGTATTCGCATTCTTGCAAGCGCGAAAGAACCTCTTGAGCACTCGGTCGCTCTTCGGGCGGTTCGACCCAGCAATCTGCAAACATAGTTTCCCAATGACGAATCGATCGATCAATCAAAGAACGTTTAAAATCAAGCTTTTTCACACCTGCTATGAGCTTGCCAAGAGGACCCTCGGGTATGTCCAACCTCCTTCCACCATTGCCAACAGCATAAATCACCTAAATCGAAATTTCATGTTCATAGCAAGCAAAGATTTTAAGCTGGGCATATTAACAGATGAGACTCGTCTTACTTACTTGTGCAGAAGGCATTCGTTCCCAAGGCCTGTTGAGTGTGCAAAGCTCCCACATTATAACTCCGAGGCTGAAAATGTCGCACTTCTCCGTAAAGGGTTCGTTGCGTATGAGCTCGGGCGCCATCCACTCTGGCGTTCCCGCCGAGTTGGTCTCCTTCGCCTTCGAGCCCGCCGAGCATTCGCGAGAGCCCGAAATCGCAGATCTTAACGGTCCAGTGCTTGTTCACCAGGCAGTTTGCGCTCTTTAGGTCGCAGTGGGCGATTTTCATACGGTGAATGCAAATTAATCCCCTAAAAGATCATCATTTTTTATCAGCACTGTGAAGATTGTAGGTACATATATCATTTTCCCACTATTAATGGGAGAAAAAAATCTACCTGCATATGTCACAGAGCATTTTGATTCTCTTTTGCCAGCTAAGCTTCTTCTTCAGCCCGCTGGCGTGGATCAAGTAGTAGAGAGATCCCATCTCCATGTACTCGGTTACTATGGATAGGCGTGGGGGTTTTGTGCAGGCGCCGAGGAACAATATAACTGCGAAAGAGATGATATGGTAAGGTCCTTACAAAAACTGATGCAATGAGATAATTTTAAGCAGAAGAGAAGCAGTTTTAGTCTGAATATTACTGTTTGGGTGGCGAGTTCGACTGCATTGGAGAAAAGAAAAAAGAACAGGTTAGGTGGAAAAATGTTGAAATTTTAAACTCACTGAAAAATATATATAATTTTTGTGGTACGAAGATAAAAGTACCTCAAGATTGATATTTCATTGCAAAAATCTTTAATGTTCTCGACAGTTGGTTCTTGTTCTAGAAATACTTTGATTCCAACCTCCAAGCCGTTCCAAGTGCCACGGAAAACCTCACCAAAGAATCCTGTCGAAAATGTGGCATTCAAAAGAAGAACAGTGTAATGAATGTCTCAAAGATACGCAGATGCAGTGCCGACCGGTTGGAAATTCTGATTTAAGGGCAAGTCTGAATCACATCAGTAACCATAATAAATCAAATTGGAGAACGATATGGTGTGCTTGTATTCAAGTGTAAAACTTCAGTGAAGGAAAGTTCCAAGGTAGGTCATTTTTTACCATATCAGAAAAACGTTTTAGGAAAAAAGTGGAAAATGTAGACAAAGTGAAGAGTCTAACGTACCAATTCCAACTCGAGTTCCCAAGGTTAATTCGGAAAAATCAATGTTCCATTCTTCATAAGGCAACAGTGGCTTGTTCAGGATCTTCGAAGACTCCATCACCTTATTTAGCACTGACTCCATGCCTGGATTCGTAAAGGTCTGGTTTCGAAGAGGACCTCGGCGTGATAAATGTTGAGGAGATGAGGGCAAAGATATGGCCTTGTGGGGATTTATTTGTTTCAAATGGAAATTATATGTCAGTGGTTTCTGACAATACAATCTATCGTGGCCATCCGAACTGTCTCTTGACACCTGTATTAATAACGCTGTGTGAGAAAAATTGCATCGAATAGATCGAAGGAGAGGACTACAGACACGTAAGCTAATTCATGCAGAAACAACAAATGCAAAGTAGTTGGAAAAGGAATCTAAAGCAGTATGGTGGACATGGATAAGCCAAAAAAATGATGCGCTCATTGATTATTTTTCAGCGATTTTCTAGCTACCGTAAAGTATCTTAGTTCGCATATTCCGTGTAAACTTTAGAGATAAAAATAGGTCCATCAAAGCAACATTTGAAAATAGATGATAACTCAGCGCCTACATATCGCCTACTTACTTTGTTTGCACCAAATAAAAACAGAGGAAATGCTAAGAAATAAGCTTACAATTTCTGGAAGATCTGAGCTGTCATCTTTATCGCTTGTGGAAGAACTAACAGTTGTTGAATTTACTTGTCCCTCTAGAGCACGGTTTCTTTTAGAGTTTCGTTCATTTCTCGAACAGCCCTAAATTTAGATTTCTCCCGTAAATATTAAAGAAGTTTCCTCACAAAATATACAATAGAGAAATACTAATTAGGCATCTGGTGAAAAAGATCTCAACAACTCTGTTAAACAAACCAAAAAAAGTGAATCACCTAACGATGTCGTCACCAATCTCAGGAACCAAGCTTATACATCGCCGTCTTCTCCTACGGGCTTCTATCGGAGACGCACCAGCAGACCTTTGATTTAGGAAGAATGGCATGAGGAAAAAAGCTCTAGAAAAGTGACATAGAGCTTTATTTATGATGCAGATAAAATCGAGAGACGAGAACGATGAATGACACGGTCTCCGAACAACTAGAATTACAAAAAATCCATTGAACACGGGTGAAAAATGTTTAAATACTGTGGTGAGAGCTGATCGAGAAGACTCTCGAGTTTCAGTGACAGAGATCTAAATCAATTCTTCGGTCTTATATTGCTATGGTTCTCAAGTATGCCAGATTAAGAATAAAATGTTAATAAATTCCTAGTCTTTTTAACCCGTAACTGAATTCTCACATGGTAAGAAAGGAATATATCACATAAGGCATATGATAAGATTTTTTGAGATTTAAAATTACCGTGTGTATGTACTTTGGATTAATTTACGCCAGACTGGAAAGTCGTGATAGCATAAATGATAAAACTTTTAAAAGGTAAGAAACTAGAACCTCGACGCACTGATGTCATCATTGTAATCCTTGAATGAATGCCTGTGACCTCCAAGCAATGACCTCCCATGACCACGAAAGAACGGATGCTCAGGACTGGAAAAGGAACTTGTTATAAATGAATTCACATGAAAAGATAAGTGTCAATAAAATACATCCATCTATTACATAGACATGGAGGACTGGTTAGAAACTTATATAGAGGCCATTAGAAAATGAGGTCAAATGATACGATCATGTAGTCCGGGGGAAAAATAACAAGTATCTATCATAAATTTCTCATGTATTGCCTGCAAGAGAGAGAGAGAGAGAGAGAGAGAGAGAGAGAGAGAGAGAGTTTCCGTTAAACCAGATACAGTACCTTGAACTTGCGGTCCTTTGTTCAGCAATGACTTTCTTCCTATCACGTCGCCAAAACGCATTTGCTACATTTGGTTCACTGTGAGATGTTCTGTAAAAGAACAGTTCTTATTAGTAGAGCAGACCCCAATAAAAGAATATCTGCTACATAATTTATTTAAGAGAACTCAAACATAATCCTTACCCTTCAATATCTGCAGGATCTGAGAAGCCGCAAAGTGGGCTGTTTGGCTCGACGGGCGAGTCATAAGAGTCATTTTCTGCAGAATCACTCTCAGCAGCAGAAGGATGAGACAGAAATACAGTCTTCGTCATGCAGGGTAATAACTTCCCAGGGTTACGAGAAAGATCCACCAAAAGTTGTTCAGAGTTCAAAAGAATATGACTGACATATGCTTATAAGAATCTGTCCTTTCCATTATTCCCTCTCTAGGTAACCCCTGGAGGAGAATGAAGAAAAAACTGCAACATAAAAAACTAAACAAGAAAAATCTTCTGTCAAGAATTTAGACACCAGCAACTTGACATGAGAAGTTGACGATTACTAATTTAGCGAGAAACGGAAATACTTAGACATCAAAATATGAAGTCAACACCTTACCACCATAAGCATGGTTTCCATACCGATCGCGTCGGCAAGGACTTTGAACAAAATAGCCCTGGAATGGCAAGATCCATGTTTTATGTGACCCAGCATATGAATACCGTGATTATCTAATGCGTGAGAGACTTCTTCAAGGGGCCCCTTCATGTGATCTGTCTCCAAGTTCGGTCTTTTGAAGAAATCACAGACCTGCAAATGGTGGCAATTAGCTGAAACTCAAAACATGTACTTTTTGCATCATCGAGGAATATAAAGGAATAAAACTAAGCACATTCACACCAATCCAGCTAGCTTCTTGATCTTGGAAGCTGGACTAGAATTCATTCCCTTCACCAAAGTACTTGCAAGTTGCTTTAACATGGAAAGCTTCTTATCTTTCCTTGTATCAACGATGATAACATTGGGCCTGAGTCCCTCTGCTTCCAACGACTGAAGCTCATCTATAGAAGGAATAGCATCAAATAGCTCCTTAAATCGTCTCTCCTGTAATCCACGAAAAATAATTATTAGCGCATAATCAAAATTACCTACTACATAAGCACATACTTCATGGATTCCACATAGTACACTAGTTTAAGAAGTCAATCACAAACTCCACACCAAACTTCAGCAAACGGATCATAGAATGATGATAGACTCGGGCATGCAGCTCTAAATGACTAATAATGTTACAATTCCAATTTTGGTTTATCCATCATACACAACAAATCCCACACTAAAATCAGATACCAATCTCAGAAATCAGAATGCTTATTTTGCTTCTTTTTTTTCCCTTTCATGGCCATTGGAGAATTGTTCTTACTGGATTTACAAAGTAGAAACCATCGGGAATTGGCTCAGTAAGTTTCCCAGTATCCCACAAAGCCTGCGACATTTTAAATGCAAGATTTCCGAACTCGTGCTGATCCCTCGAGACTCGGAAAGTTGAGTTTTCGTCTGAAGAGACCAAAGAAATAGGTCGCAATTTATTGATGAGATCTGTTGGGGACCATTGCGTATTAGGGCCTTGACATTCCCTAGCCCTTGCGTAGTCCTTTTTTTCCTCCATGTCTTGTCTGGTTCAAGAACTAATATCATGTTTGACAACTTTTTGCATGCGTAGGACTCATAAACCTGAACATGAACAAATACAGTGCCAAATTAGGATCGTATACAGCTTCTTCACCTATGACCTGCGAAGAACGAAAGAAAAGAAGTCCATATAAATCAAGCATGTTGATCAAGAAATACATTAAAATATGCATAAAATTAACAAAACCCACACGGATTCTCTGATTGAGAAGATCAAATCCTACTGATATTTCCATCTTACGTGCAGTCCCATGCTTCATCGAACAACCAACAAATAGCAAAACAAAGAGAGAACCGTGCAAGTTATCGTTCAGCTCAACACTTGATCATGAGAAAGCGCAGAACAGACAACCACTCCCACATAATAAGGAAAGAAAAAGCCTAAAATTACGAATTAATAGCTAGCCCAACGTACTTGATTTAGTTCCGAGAAAAGGATTGCCACAGAAATCCCTTATCAAGGAACTATGAAATTGGAAAGCAAGAAACATCCCTTACCTTATACATACGCCGACATTCAATTGGAAACAAAGATTAAACGACAACGAAGAGCGTACCAATGATAATGTAGTACAATCGCCCAAAGATCCAAGGACGTGAATGTCATCACTGTTCTTGAGAACATGACATCTCAAATTGAATCTGAGTGAGTGGACATTAGCTACATTTCTACGTTTGCGTCAATAACTAAATTGTATTTATATTGCTAAACCTGCAAGCTTGTGTGACCAGGACTTCAATATAATATAATAAAACTAGTATATAATTAACAAAAGAAAAACGCTATTAATTAATTTTATCGTTGTTAATTAACAACAATTATTTCTATCTTTGGGAGGAGCGTTGTGCTTATTAAGCAAACCGTTAACTTTATTTTAATTTTTTCGTTTTTTTTTTATGTGAACCTTCATTCATATCTTAGTGGAGTACAAAAGCGCAAACAACGCTTGTGTAGGCGGGGAACGCCCCTCAGCATTAAATCCTAACTTCTTCGCTAAGTAATGAGCAGCCTCATTACCTTGACGTCGAATAAAAGAGAACGAAAAGAAAGAGAATAAATTAGATAGTGAAGCACAATCCTCAAGAATGGGAGCCGTTCGTGTGGAGTCAAGGCAGCGAGTCGTAAGTCTTTCAATAATCCCTTTGCAGTCACCTTCAAAAATTGCCCTTTCCCATTTGTTCTGCAGTGCAAAACGCATCGCCCGAAGCAAAGCCATTCCCTCTATAGTTTCAGCATCGATTTCTCCCCTACGGAAATTTGTGCACCATCCTACACATGCACCCTCTGCATCCCTCGCTATGACCCCTACAGCAGCACCTCGTGGATTAGCATGGATGGCGCCATCAAAGTTTAGTTTGACAACATTCGCTGGTGGGCATTGCCACGCATGATTGTCATTCGCTTTGGTGATGCTCTGGTCGCATGGCTCTTCATTCATCTCCAACATCCCGGCCATCGCCTTTACTACAACCTCGGTCGGCGACATCAATTGGTTCTCCATAAGCCACCTGTTTCGCGCGTCCCAAATAGCCCATAAGATAACCAGAAAACGTGAATAATCGGTCTGCTTTAATGTCGCGTGCATTTTACGTATCCATTCCTCCATCGCTCCGGCCCAAAATCTGCAAACATCAGTCATGCCGCCTGAAGAATTCCAGATCGCCTTGGTCGACGCGCAGCCGAGGAAGACATGGTAGCTATTTTCGTAATAGTAGCCACACCGACGACACTGGGGGCTCAACGAACAGCCTCGCGCGATGAGATTAGCCGATGTAGGTATAGCCTCCCGGCAAAGACGCCATATGAACGTTCTTACTCTCGGGGTAACATTAGCCTTCCATACGAAATTCTAATTCGATTCCGAGCTCGCCCCTGCTGCCCCACGAGACTCAAGAGATTTAGCTAATTTGTATGCTGACTTCACCGAGAATTGCCCATTGGCTGCATAATGCCAAGTCAGTCTATCAGCTCGCAAAGATGAACTCAACGGGACTCCCAAGATCATTTCCACATCGACAGGGGCGAACAATGATGATATTAAGTTTTCATTCCATGGCCCCCTTGGATGCACTCGTAGATCAGCCACTGTAGTTTCTCGGTATTCTGGTAAGCATGGAGACACCGGCTTAAAAGTGGTAGGGCGTGGTAACCATGGATCACGCCACACATTGATAGATGATCCCGAATGAACCTGCCAACGAATACCTGCAAGAAAAAGGGGTCGTGCGGCCATAATACCCCGCCAAGTTGATGAGGCATTACATCCGAGTTGGGCTTTAGAAAATTGCACAGTGGGAAAGTATCGCGCCTTTAGCAATTGGCTCAGTAAGATAGACGGTCGTGATACGAGTCGCCAAGCTTGCTTCGCCAGCAAAGCAAGGTTAAACAGCTTTATATCGCGGAAGCCCATACCACCCTCATCTTTAGTCATCGTTAACTTTTTCCATGCAACCCAATGTACCTTGTTTTTCTCCGTTGAATGCCACCAATATCTAGTCATTCGCCTTTGTATCTCTTGAATAATTTTATTTGGGAGCAAGAAGCACGTCATAGCATAAGTGGGAATTGCTTGGATCACGGCCTTAATTAATACCTCACGTCCGGCTTGCGATAACAATTTAGTAGACCACCCCTGAATGCGATCCCATACCTTGTCTGTAATGTAAGAGAACACTTCAGTTTTATTTCTGCCCAGCACTGATGGTAATCCCAAGTAGAGACTGGGCTTTGCTGAGTTCGAAATACCCAGCACCCTACGGCGCACTTCACGTGTTGGAGCATCGACGTTCGGGGAAAAGGTCGCAGATGATTTTTCGAAATTCACTTTTTGTCCCAAACCCAGCTCGTAGTCATGTAAGACCCCTTCAATAATTCCCATCGCAGCACTGGTAGCTTGGCAAAAAATCATCGTATCGTCTGCAAAGAGAAGGTGCGATATCGCCGGTGCTTGTCTTCGTATCGCAAAACCCTTTAGCCCTCGAACACGCTCGGCTTCTTGTAGTAGGCTACAAAAAGACTCCGTACAAAATAGAAAAAGGTAAGGAGATAAAGGGTCTCCTTGACGTAGCCCCCTTGACGGTATAAGATTCCCAAAAGCTTTCCCATTAAGAGCAAAATCATATGTAACATGCGAGATACAACGTGCAATAAGATGAATAAATGAATCGTGAAAGCCAAGTTTACCCATCACCATCTCGAGGAAGGGCCATTCCACTCGATCATATGCTTTGCTCATATCCAGTTTAAGGGAACATATTCCCTCTCCAGCTCGTCTTTTCTGTTTCATCGCGTGGTTGAGTTCAAAAGCTATAAGGACATTATCTGTAATAAGACGGTTAGGGATAAAGGCAGATTGGGTCTCGGATATAATAGCGTTCCTCAAGTGTTTCGGCCGGTTCACAATGCATTTCGAGATAATGCGATAAAGAACATTACAAAGGCTTATCGGTCTAAAGTGAGCTATTAACTCTGGGTCCTTCCTTTTAGGTATAAGAACTATGCGTGTCTGATGTAGAGAAGGTGATGAATGACCATAATTAAGGAAGTTAAGGACATATTTAGAAATATCAGGACCAATAATATCCCAGTATTTTTGATAAATCGGAGGGAAACCGTCATGCCCCGGAGATTTAAAAGGGAACATACCGAAAAGCGCCTGTTTTACCTCCCCCTCAGTGTACTGGCGTAAGAGAGTCTTATTCATACCATCCGTGACATGAGGCGTGATAGAACGAGCTGCTCTTTCCATGTTTGATCGCGACGGCCCACTAGAACTAAATAAGTCGGAAAAGTACGAGCTCACTATATCTTCTATTCCCATCTGCTCATCGCACCACTGCCCACTGTGGTTCTTAATCCTCGAGATTCGGTTATGCGCTCTACGAGAAGACGCCTTTTGATGGAAGAAACGGGTATTACGGTCTCCTTCCTTGAGCCACTCCAATTTACTCCGCTGCTTCCAATGCAATTCTTCTTGGAGTAGAATATCGTTTAGGCGCCCTCTGAGTATTTGTTCCTCGTTACGTCGCATGTTAGTCACCTGGTATCGAGTCATCTCTTCAAGAGCCTTCATTATGCCATCCTTCTCTTCCCTCGCCCGAGCTGCTTGTTTCCTTCCCCATTTGCTTAGATTATCTCTGCACATCTTAATTCTGTCCCATATGTCCATACTTTTCTGAACTTACCTCGTTACTCCAACTTTTCCTTACGATAGTCTCGCACTCCTTGATCATCGTCCATTTCGCTTCAAACTTGAACATATGATGATATCCTTGATTTGATTTTTCTTGTGGCAATAAATTCACAAGCACAGCTGCATGGTCCGAGAAAGAGGTTGGAATATTTACTACTTTATAATTAGAAAAAGATGGCTGCCCATTCTGCTGTAGCTACAGCTCGATCAAGTCTCTCAAAAATTGTGTTCGGGTGTAAACCCTTATCGTTCCACGTGAATTTATTATCCCCAGAGAACCCCAAGTCGTGTAAGCTACACTCGTGAAGTACCTCCCGAAAGTCAGCCATTTGCCATGGAGGTCGGTTGCGCCCACCTTTTTTTTCATTCGATAAAAGGATCTCATTGAAATCACCAAGACACAGCCAATATGGTGAGTAAGACATTTCGCTGATTCTTCGTAGCAACTTCCAGCTATTTTTACGTTGACCTGTTACCGGGTCCCCATAGAAACCTGTGAGTCGCCATGGTTGGTGGTGATTCTCAACAATTGCATCAATATGGAAATGTGAGAACGACTTCAAAGTTAGAGTGATGTTTTTCCCCCATAGCAAACCAAGACCTCCCTTCTTACCCACAGCTTCTACACATACGCCATTCATGTTTAGAACGTTCTTCACATGCTCGAACCGTCTCTTTCCACACTTTGTTTCGATAAGGAACAACACCTCCACCTTATAACGTCGGATAAGATATCCGACTTCGTGAACTGTCGGAGCTCCCCCTAACCCCCGACAGTTCCAGCTAAGGCAATTCATAACGCTCGGCGGGGCTGACTAGCAGCGCCCGCCGCGTCTTCCACAACCTCCATGAGGTCTGGCATGGTTTGCATGGCTCGTTTTAATTTAGGTGCAGCATCAGAAACTTCGTCGTCCTCCATTTTACGTTTTTTCGAGGTGGACGGGGGCCTAGTTGAGGGGGGAGGGTGGGGCGGCTCAGATAGTGGTTCACGTTTTACAGCTCGTAACTTGGTTTTGACTGTTCGGAGGGATCTAACGTGGAAAGGTTCGGAGTTAGGGTTTAGTTTATCATGTGGGTTAGGGTTCATAGGGGTACTCAAGATTTTCTCAGTCTGGTTTAGTACTAGCTGTGGCGATGGTACGAGAATGTTTTGTAGTGGTTTGACATGGTTTAGTTGATCTTTTGTTGGGAATAGGTTCAGTGGCTCGGATGAGGTTTCAGAGATGGTGCGGTTGGTTCGAGGTGGGTTAGTCAACGTCTCAGTGTTAATAGAGCTTGAACTAGGGCTGAGGATATTTTGGTAAAAGTTACCTATATTGGCTTGGGAATTGGATTTTACATGTGGGAATAGCACAGGCAACGGATGGGTGACTAATTGCGAGATTGGTGGGATTGGATGTAATTGGGAAGAATTAAAATCCCCAACGTCATGGGATTCATTAATATGGATTAATGGCTGATTTTTGGTAATGTTTATGGCTGAGATGGAAAGTGGCGGGATTTTGGCAGAAGATTCCGCAGAAATAAAAGGGGTTTCATTCTTCTCCGTAATAATGGTCGAGATATTTTTCGGGTCAGTAACGGGATGGGTCGGGTTGGGGGCCGGGTTTGAATTATGATGGGTCGGATGGATTGGTTTTGGGTCAGGATTTTTGAAGGAGGAACCATGTATACGTTGAATCATCATGTTAGGACGAGATGCGCGTAGAGATGGCGGGTATGGGTACGAACTTCCAGGCTCAAATCTCGGGTCCTCATATTGACGAGAGCATGTCGACAAAGAATGATCCATGAACCCACAGAGATAGCAAAAATTCGGTAGCCGCTCGTATTTGAAGGAGATCATGGTCTCATCACGTCCTTCTACCTGTAGCTTCATCACTCGGCGTAGTGGCTTTCTGACATCCATGAGTATCTTAACCCTAATAATCGAATTCCATTGATTTGAACTATCCAAATCCGTCTCCACAAAGCGGCCGAGGCTATTACTGATATTCTTCACTATACTTGTGAGCGAGCCCAAAACGGAAGATCATAGAGTTGGACGTAGAACTGACACCAATTTAGATCCACCTGTCTCGGATCAGTATCTTTATCGATTTCCTGAAGGATTATTAGTTGCTTCTCAAAAGCCCATGGTGAAGCATTCAAAATCCTCTGGCGATCTAGTGTGTGATTAAAGCGTACCACGAATCGGATATCATCTACTTGGTACACCTCCATACCTCTGCCAGGGTTGAAGGCTGAAGTAAGAGTACGTTTTTAACGCTTCGAAGTTGAACGACTTCTGCGCAAGGATTCGTCCAACAACCTCAAACCCTTCCTTATGCTGCCTAAAACTCAAATCATCCCCAGATATTGTGAACCCGTTCAATTCCTCCTCAGTCAGTTCCCATTTGCCGTGCTCCATACAAGGATCAGTCATTCGTGCTTCAGCCCACGCCAACGAGGTAGAGACAAACTCAGATTACGCAGTACTACCTAGAAAAGAGAAAAACACAGCAAATAAAGAGTTAGGGAAAGGCTAAAAAAGAGATATTTTAGAAAGGCCGGGGGTTTGACATGGAATACTAGATCAGAGGAATATTAAGAGTGAATATATTCATTCTGAAAAACAGATAGACGATTGGAGATTGCTGGTAAACAGTTGCATATGTGGTGAGAGGTACTCCATGCGAGAAGTGACGAAGATAAACCCTCATGCGAGGGAAGAAGAAACTCTCATTATCGAGAGAAAATCACTCATACGAGAGAATATTTTAATTTTTTCGTTAGTTTATAACTATGATTGCCAACTTGTACAAATCATAATATCTTGTAGTCCAGTGTACACTGTGATTACAATACTTAGATCCATCAAAAATGAAATTTATAAATTATAGTTGAAGATACCTATAAAAGATACATAATATCACATTAACTATAATGAAACGATAAATTATATTGTCGCTATATTAACGTGAACTAAAATATTATTATTATTGAAATAAAAGTACTTTAAATTAAAATAATTTTCTTGAGGTACATAGTAGGCCGTTTTCACGTAATAGAGTCGAGTCCAAAATAATTTAGCACATGCTTTGCGAGATTCCCAACAGTATTTCTTATGTTTAATGATTTTTCTTGATTTTCGGGATCTATTTTGCTTGTATAAATTATCATGCATTTCTCCAATATCTAGAAAATCAGTTTTTTCTAAGATACCAAGCAACTTGCATGACATTTTAATGCATGTTGTGCAAGACACATCCACACATGCCTAGAATTTAGTTATGGTTAACAGATGGTTTGGTAACGATTTGGTTACAGTTATCCGACGGTTCGGTTACAGTTTGGTTACGTTTTTCAAACTTTACAGATGATCTATATTGGGGTTAGGATTCGAATTATGCTGTCCGTCCCAAACATTTTACATCAATATATCTAACTGCGATATCATATATTATATCTTTCCTTTTGTGAAATTCGAAACTACACTTTGTTTAGATAATGTAGAAACAAAATGTTTATTACTGTGTAAACAAAATGTGTAAATTATATTTGGTTGATTGGTATGAAAACATAATTGAAGCAAAAAACTAATATAAAATATGGTATTAATTATATCTAAAATATAAAACAAAATGTGTTTTCTTAACCGTGCGGGTACGCGCTTTCTAATTGTTCGATTTAGTTACATCAATTTAACTTCTAACTTCTTCAAAGTTGAAAATTACATTTTGTCACGCCCTCCTTATTTTATTCCGGAACGAAACGAAATAAAATATTTTTCGACGAGCATTTAATTAGAAAAATACTTAATAGTGCAAATAAATCGTGGGTAATTGGTCGAAATGGATATATAACACTCAATTAATCAGTCAATAAGCAAAATATGTTCAATTTAAGAGACCGAATGAAGATCATCAAAATCGCACGATGAAGAGAAATTGGACCCAACATCCAAAATTTCATCACACAACGAGATTTAGAACTCAAAAATTATTTAAAACTTGAAAAATAACTTCAAGTAACGGCAACAAAAGTCACACATAATTAATTAACTTCGACATCATACACTAATCGACAACAAATATGAATAACATTGATATAGAGTCGGTTCAATCTCACCGCCTCCATCCATAGCAACTTATATCTTCGGTGACCATTGGAATATAGAACTTACATAGCAAATTTTTATTGATGGGGATGATAACGTAACCTTTAAATCCCCAATTATCGCCCCAACTATTTCGGAGAAGAAGGAATTTGTGATCTTTTTTCTTATCGTCTCTCAGTGTTGTGTTTCCAACCACCGTCATTCCGTGATATCCTGAATCCCGCGATGTCCGACGATTGTATGTAATCTAAAACCGAATAAAAAAAATATTCAAATATTATTTTGATACAATAAAAAATAAACAAAAATACACTTAAAACTAACCTCATTCAAATGCTAGAACCCTCGGCAAACATGAGCATTCGCGACTATAGCCTGTTTTTGATAAACTAAATACTCGCTCGTCATATGCAAACCTCTTATATGAATGTATTCTTTTGCACTGATAATGACAAAGATTAGGCATTTAACAGTTACATACAAAAACAACATTAAATATTTATCATGTTACTTACCTCCGTGCAAAATATTGAGTGTAGACTTTTTTCACTTCCAGATTGAGCTACAGTTGTCAGTCTTAATCCGCCTCGTTGGAATAATTTAGCGCATGCTTTGCGAGAGTCCCAACAATATTTCTTCTGTTTAATGATTTTTCTTGATTTTCGGGATCTATTTCGCTTGTACAAATTATCATGCATTTCCCCGATATCTAGAAAATCAGTTTTTTCTAAGAGACCAAGCAACTTGCATGACATTTTAATGCATGTTGTGCAAGACACATCCACACATGCCTAGGACTTGGTTATGGTTAACCGACGGTTCGGTAACGATTTGGTTACAGTTATCTGACGGTTCGGTTACTGTTTGATTACGATTTTCAAACTTTACAGACGATCTATATTGGGGTTAGGATTCGAATTATGTTGTCCGTCCCAAACATTTTACATCAATATATCTAACTGCGATATCATATATTATATCTAACTTATTCCTTTTGTGAAATCCGAAAACTACACTTTGTTTAGATAATGTAGAAACAAAATGTATGTGTAAATTACATTTGGTTGATAGGTATGAAAACATAATTGAAGCAAAAAACTAATATAAAATATGGTATTAAGTATATCTAAACAAAATATAAGTTATACAATTTAAACATTTTGTATAAAAAGTAAACAAAATCTAAAATATAAAACAAAATGTGTTTTCTTAACCGTGCGGGTACACGCTTTCTAATTGTTGGATTTAGTTACAACAATTTAACTTCTAACTTCTTCAATTGGTTGAGTTGAAAATTACATTTTGTTATGCCCTCCTTATTTTATTCCGGAACGAAACAAAATTAAAATATTTTTCGACGAGCATTTAATTAGATAAACACTTAATAGTGCAAATAAATCGTGGGTAATCGGTCGAAATGGATTTATAACATTCAACTAATCAGTCAATAAGCAAAATATGTTCAATTTAAGAGACCGAATGAAGATCATCAAAATCGCACGATGAAGAGAAATTGGACCCAACATCCAAAATTTCATCACACAACGCGATTTAGAACAAAACTATTATTTAAAACTTGAAAATAACTTCAACTAACGGCAACAAAAATCAATACATAATTAATTAACTTAGACATCATACACTAATCGACAACAAATGATGAATAACATTGATATAGAGTCGGTTCAATCTCACCGCCTCCATCCATAGCTTATATCTTCGGTGACCATTGGAATATAGAACTTACATAGCAGATTTTTATTGATGGGGATGATAACGTAACCTTTAAATCCCCAATTATCGCCCCAACTATTTTGGAGAAGAAGGAATTTGTGATCTTTTTTCTTATCGTCTCTCAGTCTTGCGTTTCCAACCACCGTCATTCCGTGATATCCTGGATCCCGCGATGTCCGACGATTGTATATAATCTAAAACAGAAGAAAAAAATATTCAAATATTATTTTGATACAATTAAAAATAAACAAAAATACACTTAAAACTAACCTCATTCCAATGCCAGAATCCTCGGCAAATATGAGCATTTGCGACTATAGTACTGTTTTTGATAAACTAAATACTCGCTCGTCATCTGCAAAGCTCTTATATGAATGTATTCTTTTGCACTGAAAATGACAGAAATTAGATATTTAACAGTTATATACAAAAACAACATTAAAAATTTATCATTTTACTTACCTCCGTGCAAAATATTGAGTGTAGACTTTTTTCACTTTCAGTTTGAGCTACAGTTGTCAGGCTTAGTTCGGCCGTCTTGGAACAATTTAGCGCATGCTTTGCGAGAGTCCCAACAGTATTTCTTATGTTTATTGATTTTTCTTGATTTTCGGGATCTATTTCGCTTGTATAAATTATCATGAATTTCCCCGATATCTAGAAAATCAGTTTTTTTTTCTAAGATACCAAGCAACTTGCATGACATTTTAATGCATGTTGTGCAAGACACAACAACACTTGCCTAGGATTTGGTTATGGTTAACCGACAGTTCGGTAACGATTTGGTTACAGTTATCCGGCGGTTCGGTTACTGTTTGATTACGATTTTCAAACTTTACAGACTATCTATATTGGGGTTAGGATTCGAATTATGTTGTCCGTCCCAAACATTTTACATCAATATATCTAACTGTGATATCATATATTATATCTAACTTATTCCTTTTGTGAAATCCGAAAACTACACTTTGTTCAAATAATGGAGAAACAAAATGTATGTGTAAATGGACATATTCCTTTGCGCGTCGAGGATTTTCGCTCCTTCTGCCATAGCGAAGAAACGGAAACCGGTGACACAGAGAGCGGCGCAGAGCACGGTGGTGACGACGCCGCCCCTACCATTGGGCAATCGAACGCTAAATCGTGCCAGAGCTCTGCCACTTCCCAGCATAAGCAATCAGAAGTTGCGAAATCCACTGTATCACCATTTAACCTTTCAGCGTGCTTCGTGCACTCGCTCACACGCATCCTGAGAAACTTTTCAGGGGGTCACCCATCCCTACATTGCCCCAAGTCAAACACGCTTAACTTTTGAGTTTCTATAGATGGACTCCCGAAAAGGTAGGTCGACCTTGGTGATATGAGTAGCACGATCAATTCTCTTATACACGATTCTTAGCCTGACACTCCCATACATTGTCAGTCTCAGGATCTCCTCTCATTCGGGTGTCGGATCGATTCATTCATGTACCCCTCCCCGTGGTTTGCACCTCGGACTGTACTCCCATACATCCGAGTAGACGAGTGGCTCACCCCCGTCTCCACGGCCCGGGTGTCACATTAAGTATATCTAAACAAAATATAAGTTATACTATTTAAACATTTCGTTTATAAAGTAAACAAAATCTAAAATTTCGTTATTTATTTTAAGAAAATATCAATATTGACATAACACTGACGATTTATGATGCTTTAGCTCTTTATATAACGGAATAGGTATCACTAGACGTGTTCATACGGATATCACGGTTATGAACCGCCGGTTTACGGTTTGTAAAAACCTGTAACCGTAACCGAACCGCGGTAACCACGGTTTCGGTTACTGTTTGTAACCAGAGGAGCCGCTTACGGTTACGGTTTGAACCGCTGGTTTACAGTTTCAATTTTTTAAAATAAATGAATTTTTTAATAATGTTAAAAAAAATTCATTCCAACTTAGAAATTTATAAAAAAAAAAACAAGCGTTAAACATTAAAAATAATAATTACACATTGAATACTATAAAAGAAAATACGATAATATAATCGCTCAAATTGGTTAGCAAAATACTTCGGGAATGCTAGAAAAATGTTCAACTATTTCTTTTTCATTTGTATGATACATTAGCTCCATATTGTACATGAAGGATATTTTTTAAAATGTGCAATTTTAACACAGCAATCTAAGACCAAATAAAGGTAGGATTATAAACACCGAATCATTCTTCGATAGCTTCTTTAAAATTACGCAAATTTTGTAACAAATAGTAACATAAATAACGAGAAATCGGAAATAAAGTAATGTTACGCTCGGAAAACATACAAAAAAACACGTAATGCTTCCTTGTATTCATATAAGGGGATTCAACACTTAAATACTTACATCAATAAAAATTAGACAGACCAGTCCCTAGTCAGTGTAATTTTTAACCTAGGTACCTAGTTGAATTTTATTTTACTGATAGGTACCTAACTGACGGATTTACCCCTACTAGAACTGGTTTGTTACATCTCTTACCTTGTTTCTTATTTCACGCTCGTTAAAATAAAAAACCCCACATCCCCAAACCAAATCGCGCGATTCCTTGGCAGAAATCGACCCGGGTGTTTTTGGCTTCAGATTCTACGTCGTCACTCCAGTCGTTCGTCGTTGTATTCCCTTCTGAAATCGATTGGTAAGTCTTTCACAGTATTACCGTAAAGTGGTCGCATTTCGTCACAATTAGGGTTTTTTTGTGCGTTTTTTGGAATGACATTGATTTGTTGGTCGATTACGGTTTTTTGTGCGTGCATTTCGTCGTGGCTGCTTGATTTGGAGTTTTTTTGGAATGGGTCGATTTTTATTTTTTCGAATGGGGTCCCTTTGTTGTGGTACTACATTGTAACTGCATTTGGTACCCTCTGTTTTGGCATATTAGTACCCCTTGTGAGAATAAAATGGTACTGCTTGGCAAAAGTGGTCGAATGGGTCAATTTTTTTGGTACTACATTATCACTGCATTAGGTACTCTCTGTTTAGGCAAATTGGTACCCCTTATGTGAGTAAAATGGTACTGCTTGTTAACATTGGTTTTATCGACTGTGCTCAATTTGTTTTGGTACTACATTATCCATGCATTTGGTACCCACTGTTAGGGTAAATTGGTACCCCTTGCGTGAACAAAATAGTACTGCTTGTTAACAGTGGGTTTTTCGAAAATGCGGTCATTTTTTTTTGTACTACATTATCACTGAATTTGGTACCCTCTGTTTGGCCAAATTGGTACCCCTTTTGTGAATAAAATGGTACTACTTGTTAGTGGTTACCTTGAATGGGGTCAATCTGTTTTGGTACTACATTATGACTGAATTTGTACCCTCTGTCTGGGAAAACTGGTACTCCTTTTGTGAATAAAATGGTACTGCTTGTTAGCAGTGGGTTTTTCGAAAGTGGTGTCAATTTCTTTTGGTACTACATTATCACTGCATTTGGTACCCTCTGTTAGGGTAAATAGGTACCCCTTATGTGAACAAAATAGTACTGCTTGTTAACATTGGGTTTTTTGAAAATGGGGTCAATTGTTTTTGGTACTACATTATCACTGCATTTGGTACCCTCTGTTTGGCCAAATTGGTACCCCTTGTGTGAATAAAATGGTACTGCTTGTTAACAGTTTTGCTTTTTTTTGCAGAAATGCCTCCGCGGAAGGGATTTGAGCTGTCTTTCAGGTGCCATCATACGCGCTTTCGATCTACCATTAGCAATTTGAAGGGTAGCATGACCCCTGATAAAAAAGAAGCTATAAAAAGTCCCCGTTTCATTTTTTTTAGATATGCCTAAGATGTCGCATTCGTTTGCTCGAATCATGGCATTGATAAAGCGTTATAGTGTAGAGGCGAACACGTTTAGGTTGGGGGAGAATACAAATATGGTATTCTCCCCACAGGAATTTAGTGTTGTAATGGCCTTGCATAACGTAGGACAGCCCGTGGACCTAAATTCGAAAATGAAATCGAAAACCGTTGAACGGCTTTTCGGTAAGAAAAATGGCAATGTAACCCGTAAAAAAATCTTAGAGTTGTTGAATGAGTTTGTAGGAAAGCTTGGGAGGGAGAACACGGATGAGTTCCTTAGGTTGTTGCAGTCTGCGTTAATGTCGTTTTTATATTGTGCAGGCTGATTTTCTGACGAAGTATTGGTCATTGAAGTACGTCAATCAATGTAAGAAGACCGTGGATTCGGAGTTCAACAGGCCCCAATTTGGCGATGTAGACTGCGGGGTGCATGCCTGTTTGACCATAGAGGAGTACGTTGTCGACACCCCAGAGTTCGAGAAATATGGCAAAGAAGTCAGCATGGATGTGTATCGTGCTTCTATGGCTGCTCGCATTTTACGTGACGAGCGTAGTTGTATGCTAGATCTTTTTCACTAAGTTTCTTGGATATGCTGTTAGACTCTTTGGAGACTGTGTTGTCTAGTTAGGTTAACTTATTTTGGGTTGAGGATGGGACTGTTTGGAGACCCTTGGTTGTTTATGTTGGATTTTCTTTTGTGCATGGACGGTTATTGCCAAGTGTGTGCTGTGTTGTGTTGTTCTATGACTGTCCGTAATTTATACAGTACCATATGTTATTGTAGGACCGTATCTTATCCTTTGCGTACAGAGTACCATTATGTAAATATATGGCGTACCATTAACACAAGATATAGAGTACCTTGTCTTTCATATTACCGTACCATATCGCTTAACATATAGCGTACCGTAAATGCAGGTTAACCGTACCAATACGTAAATATATACCGTACCTTATATATCGCACATGAAGTACCTTATCTGTTGTACACTAAGGTACCTTGTGATTTATAGAAGGTACCTTATCATTTACATATATAGTGCCATAACCTGCAGATTTACCGTATCCAGAGTTATACATATACAGTACCCAGATATCAAAGTATATCGTACCATTTGTTACACCATCGAAAAATAAATACATTCCTATATGCATGTTAACCGTACCATTACGTAAATGTATACCGTATCATATATATCGCACATGAAGTATCTTATCTGTTGTACACTAAGGTACCTTGTGATTTACAGAAGGTACCTTAACATTTACCTATATAGTACCATAACGTGCAGGTTTATCGTATCTATAATTGCACATATACAGTACCAAATTATGAAAGTATATCGTACCATTTGTTATACGATCGAAAAAAAATACATTCCTAATCGAATCGCGGTGTCGTGCGTGATTTTGACAATACCTAACAATAACGGAATGAAAAAAAATGTGAAAGCCCAATGCACCGAATTCGCAGATGTAGCACTCACCACATTATTCAAATTATGTTGTAGATGTTCTTGCTTGTATCCTTATACTATAATGAATCATGGTATTCTAAGATTTAATTCATGCGTGCGGGGCGTAATGCACCGAATTTGATCTGAAACGTATTTAATACTATATATTATTGGTCTGCGGTGGTTCGAGATGAAAAAGTAATTCGATCGACCCCGAAAAATACTAACCCTAGTATGACGTATCATATATATAAGGGACGCCGTACCTTAAATATCTTTGTAGGGGTACCTGTCGTTTTGTTTAAAGCGTACCAACGCAGCCACGGTTGCAGTACCCAAAATTACATATGACATGAAACATTTTATTAAATCCACTGACATGTCAGATGAGCTGTCTTTTATTATTTTAAGGGGAAATTTGTAGTCAGGCCCCAGTCAGAAGTTTCGTAAATGGTTCAGTCCCTGTCAGAGTCCACAATAGTTTAAAGGACCAACTTTTTTGAAAATGGCACAGATAAGGACGAAAAATATGTATTGACGAAAATACCCATCCTTACATACCGAACTAATAGTTATTTTTCGTCGACTTTCTGTTATGCTTTTTGTTATATTGTTATAAAAGTCCAGCGAAATGTTATTTTTCATACTTTATCTGTTACTTTGGTGAAGAAAATTGTTATCGACTGAGTATTTATTTTACGAATCTCGTTTTTACAGTGAATCGAGGTTCGAAATTTCGAATGCCCACTAACCAACCAATTTCGGCATGTAATGTAGGATGTGTTGTGGTATTGACGAAGCAAGATGTAAGATGTGTATGAGTTTTTATCTTTCTATTTGGGATTCTAATATGCGAAAATAAGATGAAATCAAAGAAATTTTTGGCACCGATTACATCTAGTACGTACAAATTCGAAGTACCCATAGTATGGGCACCTCGGTGCGGCTCATTATTTGCTCTTTCGTTTGACCTTCATCTTTCAATTTCGCGAAAATACGAACGACCTCGATAATTTGGGTATATTTTCACTGTGTCCAAATTGTTACTCAAAGTGCCAAATCTGTTACCTTTTATGCCAAAATCGTTACTAGGTCTGTCAAGACCGTTATTAAACTAAACTTAATTGTTACCATTTGTAGTGTTCTAATTTGCGAAAATAAGATGAAATCAAAGCCGTTTTTGGTGACGATTACATCTAATATGTATAAATTCGAAGTACCCATAGAATGGGAAGCTCGGAGCGACACATTTTTTGGTCGTTCGTCTGACGTTCATCTTTTAATTTCGCGAAAATACGATCGACCCCAATAATTTGGGTATTTTTCTTACTGTCATCAAAGCTGTTACTCAGTCTACGAAACTCGTTACTATGTCTGCCAAACCCGTTATTTAACTGTAATTAATTGTTACCTTGTAAAGTTGGGTGTAATTTTTTTTTCGTTTTGGCCGATTTGTAAAATTCTCAAGATCTGTTACTAATATATGCGTTGCTGTAACTATATTGCCTAAATTTGTTACTAAATTCTCGGTAAAATTTCGGGCGGGAAACAAGAATGAGATGAATTTTGGGCGGGAGTCTAAATTTTATCAAGTATAGATTATCTGTTACCCAATATGTGTAAAACTATTACTAGTTATATGTTTATATGTTACCAGAATTATTATAGTTTGTGAATTAGGGTTTGTGATTAAAATCATAACCTAAACTAATATATTTTTATCTAAAACTTCGTAAATTGATATATTTTAGTGAATGTAGCGTGTTTGCAGTATAAAATTGGAAATTATAACCTAAACTAGTTACATATGACATTGTTATTGTGATTATGTATTCTGTTACTCGTATTGTATCACCTTGTTACCATAATATACATTTCTGTTCTTTCCTCGCTTGATGTGTTACTGATCATTGTTAAACGTTTACTGCAGGAAATTAGTAAACGGCATATGGTTTACGTTTAAAATTAATTGAAGATGTCATTAATTTTATTGACTCATGTATGTTAGGTCGACCATCTGGACTGTAATAAACAATAATAGTTCATATCCACAAGTTTTGAGTAAGTAGAATCAATTTCGTAGAAGCATTATCATCTTTAGAAGAAGAGTGGTACTTGTTTTCCATATTATATACTCCAACTTCTTCAACTCCAACATAACATCCACGAAAATCACAACCTAAAATAATATATTTTAGTTTAAAACTTCTCAAATTCATATATTTTAGTGAATGTAGCGTGTTTACAATATAAATTTGGAAAATCATAACCTAAACTAGTTACATATGAAATTGTTACTGTGTATATGTTTTCTGTTACTAATACAGTAGGACATTGTTACCGTAATATACATTTCTGTTCTTTTCTCCTCTTGATTTGTTACTAATCATTGTTAAACTGTTACTACAGAAAATCAGTAAACGATATATGGTTTACATTTAAGATTAGTTGAAGATTTCATTAATTTTGTTGAATCATTTATGTTAGGTCGACCATCTGGATTGTAATAAACAATTAATAGTTCATATGCACATGTTTTGATTAAGTAGAATCAGTTTTGTAGAAGCATTTACCATCCTTTGAAGAAGAATGATACTTGTTTTCCATACTATATACTCCAACTTCTTCAACTCCAACATAACCTCCACGAAAATCACAACCTAAACTAATATATTTTAGTTTAAAACTTCTCTAATTCATATATTTTACTGAATGTAGCGTGTTTACAATATAAATTTGGAAAATCATAACCTAAACTAGTTACATATGAAATTGTTACTGTGTATATGTTTTCTGTTACTAGTACAGTAGGACATTGTTACCGAAATATACATTTCTGTTCTTTTCTCCTCTTGATTTGTTGCTGATCATTGTTAAACTGTTACTGCAGAAAATCAGTAAACGATATATGGTTTACATTTAAGATTAATTGAAGATGTCATTAATTTTGTTGAATCATTTATGTTAGGTTGACCATCTGGATTGTAATAAACAATTAATAGTTCATATGCACATGTTTTGTTGAATCATTCATGCAATGCCATTTTCGAACAACATCCCTAAGCACCCGTAAATCTTTTTTCGGATACTTATTTTAGGTCAATGGACTTCGAATCAGAAATAATGTAAAGAATAAAAGTTATACATAATTAATTTGGCTAATCAAGGGAGCTTGAATCAAGGTCATTTGAATTCTAAATCGAAAGTTATACTCCAAAAGGTGCAGGTTGCTATTTTCGGACAATGCAGAATGCATAAATTGTTACCCAAAATGTGTAAACTGTTACCCAAATGCATGTAATGTTACCCAGAATGCGTAAAGCGTTACCCCGAATGCATAAAGTGTTACCCAGAATGCATTAATTGTTACCCAGGATGCATAAATTGTTACTTAGCAAACGTTTTATTAGCAAAAGCTTCAATCATGGGCCGCATCAAATTTCTTCGCGATTAACATCAATATTTTCATTGATTATTAAGACCGCCGATCAATTTCACCTTATTCAACATTGAAGTCCAGATTTTCCCTTGTTTCAACGAGATTTTCGAACTACTTTTAGAACCCTTCGGCTGTTTCGACCTTTTCTCCTTCTTCGCCGCTGCTTTCTTCGATTTCTTGGCCATTGTCGTCGTGGTATGGCTCGCTGCTCATGGCCGTCGCTGCTCGTGGTCGTCGTCGACTCGTGGGATGGCTCAATCGTTTCTTGGATTAACATGGGTTTATCGATTTGGAGGTTATTGTCACTAATAGAGCCTCATCTGTTACTGTCTTTGTCACATCTGTTACTGTATTTGCTATATCTGTTACATAAGTTGCATGACTTGTTACCCAGATATCGTCTCCACAAAATCTTCAATATACGTCGCATAAAAAATTTTGATTCAAAATTCTTCACTACTTCTTTCTTAAACGTGATAATTCTCATTCATTATTAAGACCCGTTATCAAATTCACTCAGTTTCGTCTTAGTCGGCCATTAAACTCGATAATTCTCGTTCATTATTAGAGTAGTTGGTGATTTTCGTAACAAAGAATTGTTACTGGACAACTGTTACTTTTGTTCAGTGATATGTTACAGTATTTGTTAATTCTGTTACTATTTTGGTGATATATGTTACTTAAGTTGCACGAATTGTTACCCAGTTATCTGTACACAAAATCTTCAATATACGTACGTCGCATCAAAATTCTTCACTACTTCATTCTTAAACTCTCTAATTCTCATTCATTATTGAGACCCATTATCAAATTCACTCAATTTCGTCTTAATCGGCCATTAAAATCGATATTTGGTCCATTTATAATCTCGTGTTTTTGAAGTGGAATTTCATAATTATTTCGTCTTACACTTGAAATTATTCGTTTATTATAACTACCCATGAGGAATCAAAGTGGATTCCATCTTATTTGCACCTTAACAACGATTTTCAGTCGGTTTTAGAGTCTTAAACGCAACCCAAAATCGAATCAAAGAGACGATGGCAAATGGTTGTAATTTTTGGCAATTATGAATGATAGAATCGTCATTTTCAGTCGCCTTGGTCCTTAAAACTTATGTTTTCGTTAACTAGGTCCTTAGGCCTGAATAAAACCTTATGGGGCCTGAAACATTATGAAACTTGGATATTGGGGACTGAACCCAAATTAACCCTTATTTTAAACCTCGTATGTCAGAATCTGTCCAAACATGACATAGAAAATGTCAGAAATCTGTCCACTCATGACTGAAAAACGTCAGAAAAGTGTGCAATCATTACTGAAAAAAGTCAGAAATTGTCTAATCATCCACATCAACACATGCTGAAATGCTTCGTTTGTGACGGAATCTAGCCAAGTCTTAAATTAGTTTTACTTTAATTTATACGGTACCTACTTCTGAAAGGATACAGTACCCTATGTCGTACACTTAGAGTACCTATATTACCCATATTACAGTACCAAGGCTGCGTATATTAACGTACCAAATTGGCATATATTACAGTACCAAATATGCATATTTAAACATGCATATATTACGGTGCCAAATGTGCATATATTACTGTACCACTTTTGAATATCTTACGGTACCAAACAGGCATATATTACAGTACCAAACAGGCATATGCTTGAACGGTACCAAACATGCATGTCGTAGGGTACCAAACTGGCATATATTACAGTACCAAATTTACATATCTTAGGGTATCAAACCGGCATATATTACAGTACCGAATTTACATATATTGCGGTGCGAAATGTGCATACATTGGCAAACTGGCATAGGTTACGGTACCAAACAGGCATATATTACAGTACCAAAAATATGTATATTATCGTACCGAGCTGGCATATATTACAGTACCAAACATATGTATATTACCGTACCAAACATGCATATATTAGCAAACTGCCATAGGTTACGGTACCAAACATGCATATCGTAGGGTACCAAACTGGCATATATGGCAGTACCAAACAGGAACATCTTACCGTACCATACTTGCATATCTTATGGTACCAAACTGGCATGTATTACAGTAACAAAATTACATATATTACGGTGCCAAATGTGCATACATTACCAAAGTGGCATAGGTTACGGTACCAAACATGCATGTCGTAGAGTACCAAACTGGCACATATTACAGTACCAAACATATGTATATTACCGTACCGAGCTGGCATATATTACAGTACCAAACATATGTATATTACCGTACCGAGCTGGCATATATTACAGTACCAATCATATATATATTACCGTACCAAATTGGCATATATTACGGTACCAATCATATATATATATATTACCGTACCAAATTGGCATATATTACGGTGCCAAATTTGCATAGCTTAGGGTACCAAACTGTCAGTCATCACAGTACCAAATTTACATATACGGTGCCAAATTTGCATATCTTAGGGTACCAAACTAGCAGTTAGTACAGTACCAAATTTACATATATTACGTTACCAAAACTGCATATATTACTGTACCAAACTGGCATTCATTACAGTACCAAATTTAGATATAATACGGTACCAAATGTGCAATCTTATTGTACCAAACTGGTAGTCATTACAGTACCAAATTTAGACAAAAACAATGAGCCATATCCTATTGACACATTTGAACAAAACAATGACCTACTGGCATCATTTAGACAAAAAGAATGAGCCAATACCATACAAAAGAGCACCGAAAAAGGTTATGGGACAAAAGCAAAAAGAAAATACATGGAAAATACGGACGCTACGTCGTTACGGGAATCGATATTGAGTCATGCCGGAAACTTTGGAAGGGAACTTGATACTTTATTGAGTCATGCCGGGAATCGATATCCGACCACCTTCTTTGGAGGGATACGTATATATCGATAAGCGTCGTTGCTTCATTGATTAATAGTAAGGAAGACTCCCTTTTATACTCACACATTGCAAATAACGTCCCGCCACCAAACGAATTTGCAGACGCCATATTTTCAGATAATATGGCAACCTGTATAAATGGTACGGTGTGTAGTTTAGATTGGTACTGCATAACTGGGAATTTTGGTAACGTATAGACATGTTACTTGGTACGTAATATAAATACACAAAGTAACTACATAACATAAATGTCCAATCGGACAGTGTCGCATAATGTATTTAGGTACGGTAAAACAACATACAATGGTACGTAATATTCATAGGAAATGGTACGTCGTAACAGTTAAAAGAAAACCGAAATCTCGACGGATTAGCCTCAATAACTATCAAATCCTAACATTCCACTCTTATATGGAGCTCTTGGATCGCATTGAGCTCCCGGATTTGGGATAAACCTTGAACAAACGCCCAAAATCGATTAACCAAACCCAAACCAAAAGAAAAACTTACCTGACAAAATCAACCCCCAAAATCGAGAACCCAACGTTCAATAGGCTCTTCGATCCTTGTCCGGCGCCGGCACGAGCAGAAGGAGTTGGTCGGCAAGAAGAAATCGTCGACGGCGAGCTGAGGTCGAATTTTGCAGAGAAAAAAAAAAGCTGAAATGAAATTCTAAATCATTTAATAAGGGTATTTTCGTAATCTTATGTGATTAGGTACCTAAGTGTAAAAATTTTATTCAACTGGGTACCTAGCTATAAAATAGTTCTGACAAGGTACCTAAGTGGCTGATTTTTTTCCTATTGGGTATTTATGTGTAGATTTCCGTTCATATAAATCATTCAAAAATTAATAAGTAGAATTCCAACCATTTTCTAAATTAATAAATAATAAAAATAAATCATAAAATTCAAACCCATGGTTTAATTTTAATGTGAACCACGGTTATAACCGGCGGTTTACGGTTAGAAAATTGGATAACCAAAACCGAACCGTATTAAATAACGATTTGGTTACGGTTTGAACCGTAGCCGTTGACCACGGTTAACCGAACCGTTGACCGCCGGTTCGGTTATGGTTCGGTTACGGTTTTTCAAGCCGTTTGAACACGTCTAGCAGTACCACCTACAATGAAATTGATGATGATTGATGCAATCTTACCAATAGTAAGTATATTTTAAACTAAAGTAAGTGGTGCAAAATCAATAGTTAATAACGAGTTCAATTTGTTTTGTTAAAGTTCTATACATGATCCATTTTTGTTATTAGCAAAATTTACCCTCATTTGTTTTAGTTTTTCATAAAATCTTTACATTAACAAACGCTACATAAGATAATCACCATAGTCATCAAAATATATAGATCATTTTTGTGTATGTAAAAGTAAACAAAGAAAAAAAGAAATCTAAACGACTCGATCGAATTGGGTCCCGCTCCCCTGTGAAATTTGGAATTAATCAATTTTGTAACTCCTACAATAATATGAGCTTTCGGACAAGAACGGTGGCACACTTATATGGTCCACTTGCCCTTAATTCGACCTCTTTCGTGCATCCTTTTGCAAGCTTTTGCATGAACTTAATTGTATCCTCGGAAATTACTATTTTTGGATTCATGCAAGTATTTCAAGTTTATTCCATTCAGTCCCATGTTTGGTATGATTGCGGGAGTTTATAATCTTTGTTAATCTACTTATAGGGGATTTTATTAATTTATCAAAACATTGTATTGGGTATGTTTTTGTATTGCTAATGACAAAATTATTATATTAAATATTGATATTCGGCTGAATAGTTTATGGTATTATTATTATAGATATGAATTAGAGTGTATTTAAAGAGATTAAGTTATACTAATGAATTTGTAATATTATAACTAGGTTTTTAGAGTTGTATTTTAAAACACATTGAAATAGTTGATTATATTTTACTCTAACCTTTCTCTTTATCTTTCTAAGGGCACCTCCAACCCAAATCATAAAAATGCAGGTAATATTACATAATAATACAGTTGTTATAATTCTTTTACTCCAACCCATAAACTCTATTTTCTACACTAGTTTCACTTCAACCCATTAACTCATTTTTTACACTAAAAATCAAATTCCTATATGTTACTATCATAATTGACTTATTAAACTTTATTATATAAAATTAAAAAGTCAATATAATCAATATTTAAAAATAAATAAATTATAAAATTAGCATATTATTTAAGTATTTGAATTAAAAGGCAAATATCAATAAATAAAAGAAATTTAATATTATTTTTATTTTAAATATACTAAAATATATTTTATTAAATAAATATAAATAAATAAAAACTAAAACTTTATTTTTGTGTTGAAAATTGTGTGTACTCTAGAACTAGGGTTTCTTTGCTAATCAACACAATATTTGTGTTAAATATAGAGTCCCATTGGAGTAGAAACGTAACCTATTTTTCTGTTTTACACAAAAATAAAGTACCCGTTGGAGATGCTCTAAGCTTTTTCTCATTATAATGTTCTCCAACATTCTAACCTTATTCTCATAATAATGTATAAGCATAATAATACATTATAATATTTAATCTATATATATAAAAGATGGATGGGGTACTCTCACGGGAGGACACGTCAGCAACAAAATACAACCTCCAAGCTACACGTGTACAAAACAAGAAAAACACATTTTATGATATGTACGTTGGTTTTGTTGATTTAAGTTACATACACGGACATTTATCCCACACATATCGAAGAGCCGTGTAATGTGTGTTTAATGAATAGAGTCATGTAATGTGTGTCTAATGAATGTTTTATGACCTTTGATTTCTCTTGATCAATAAAACCATAGCTTATTTATTCTGATCATCCTCGGCAGGTGAGGAACTGATATAACGTCACAAACTTGGCCGTCAAATAAGTGATCTTTGACGATGCATGGATGTCTCGCTAAGATTGAAAGCTATCAGATTCTGTAAGGATCCACGCTTATCAGAGGTATTGAATTACAAGAGAAACAGCTGGCTTAATTTATTGATAACTTATTGATCCATCGTCAAAGCTAAGGATATCTTATATGAACAAAAGCTATCAGATGGATGTTTACAGAAAAATGTATGACGATTCCAGAAGTAGGCATAGGATTGCCAGAGCACTATAATTGGCTGTCACCTTCTATCTAATAGGCATTTTTAGATCAATTGCTCTTGATCAATAAAAAGGCAACCTCAAGTTGGGAAAAGATTTGTATATCACGTACTGTATTATATATATTTTTTAAATCTCTTAATATATATTTTTCTTTTCGAACTTGAAAAAGAGTTTGAAACGCGGCATATCAATGATCATGGAATAGCTGCAATTCTTCAATTGGGATATCAACGAAAGGGTCATCAAAGAGACATCTGATGCACTAATATCCATAGGGCCGGAGTGATCTACATCTACGTTAATATAACCGTTCTTCGCATCAATTTATAATATAATATAATATGATATAAGATAATATAATATAATATAGTTCTAATATTGAAAACTGATTATTAAGACCATCCGGAACCACATGATATTTTGTTATGAAATTTAAATACATTTCTTCAAATAGGTAGACTTATAGGTTATAATCAGGCTTGCAGGTTTGCAGTCTTACAAAGCTACAATCAAATATTTGACAAGAAGTCTTGCAAATTTATAATCGTACAAATTCGCAGTCTTACACCAATATAGCCTTATGAAATCGCATTCGTCCAAATTTGTAGACTTATACTGGTGTAGCCTTTTGAGGAGGACATGACGAAGTAGATCATGTCAGTGGACGTGAATAACTTGGTTCATCATTTAGAGTACCTAAATTATAAAGCAATCGGGTTTGACGGATTCGCCTGATCAGATCCCGCTTATTCGGGGTTTGGGACGGGGTAGGATAGGCAATGAGTATCGAGTCCGTTTCAAATAATAGACATTAATTTTGGTCCTACTAAACCCGCGTCAGATAGAAGCAATTTAATAATAGTCTATGCATAATCATATTTAAATTCGCAAAATATAACCCGTGCGTAGCACGGGCAACACCTAGTATACTACTAATAATTGTATTTTCAATATGCTATCTTTAAGAACCGCACCAATCCCTTGTGGTTGCTTGTCGATATAAACAAGTTAAAAAACCCACTTCACATCTAAAACCACACAAGTACCAATGTGTCAACTATGTACTTGCAACCTTAAAAACTTTCCAAAGATCCATGCAATTCCTACAAATACAGCAAAATAAATCTCATCCCAACTATATAAAATCATCAAACCATCACGAATCATCACAGAAATTCCACATCAATTCAAAGCCAAAAAAAAAAAAAAAAAACAGAAAAAAATCGAGAATCAACCGTTCCCATGATAATAACCCCGCAAACCATAGACAAACTCCTATCAACCCACAAAGCCCACGCCCACAGGGCGACGGGGACGAAGACGACCAACTCCGACGACGGCGAGCCCAACCGCCGCTGCACCTCCACGCTCCTCCAGCCCATGAACGCGCCGCTGTCCCTAGTCTGGTCGCTGCTGCGGCGGTTCGACAGCCCACAAGCTTACAAGACCTTCACCAGGACCTGCGCAATGGTCGACGGCGGCGGAGAGGTGGGCAGCGTGAGGAAGGTGGGTCTGATCTCGGGTTTTCCGGGTCGGGTCAGCCTGGAGCGGTTGGATCTCTTAGACGATGAGTCGCATGTCATGGTTTACAGTACGCTTGGGAACGACCAGCGACTGGATAATTACAGGTCTGTGACCACCGTCCACGAGGCGGTGGGCGGCGGAGGAGCGGAGGAGGCGTCGGCGGTGGTGGTGGAGACGTACGCCGTCGACGTGCCGGAGGGGAACAGTGAGGAGGAGACGAGGGCGTTTGTTGATACTGTTTTGGGATGTAATCTTAGGTCTTTGGCTCGTGTTGCTGAGAAGTTGGCTCGTGATAGTCAGGTTAGAGATATAAATTAAACAAATAAAAATAAAGAGAGAGAGAGAGAGAGAGAGAGAGAGAGAGAGAGAGAGAGAGAGAGAGAGAGAGAGAGAGAGAGAGAGAGAGAGAGAGAGAGAGAGAGAGAGAGAGAGAGAGAGAGAGGGAGAGATTTCCTGGTTGAGCGAGAATATTCTTTGATTTTCACGGTCCCAGGTTTTAGAAAATTCCATCGTTGCAAATGAAAATATGAGATAAACGAAGGATTGATCTTTTGTCACTACTCGTAAATTGTCAACGGTGTTATACTACCGTTCATCCATAGTACTTATCAAGAGAGTTAATTTAATACAATAAAGAAATGTATATATTGCATCACGAAGACGGCCGTCTCTTTCTCCGACGTGCATAAGAGATATTACATAGTACTTTGGAATAATAATAATATCGTCTCTCTTTTCACCTTTTTTTTAAAGCATACGAGATAATGATATTGATTAACTATTGACCAAGCTGGACAGCACCTAAATCTTGAATCTCTAGTTCCCAAAATACATAACAAAATGATCGCATTAGTATATGACTTGTTGAACATGTAAGAAGATGTATGGTGCCATGCGATAGTACTTCACGTGAATAGACAAAAGCCATTTAAAGGAGTATTGTCACACAAAAAATAGTAAGATTCACATACTTTGGTTATTTCGTTATGTAATATATATATATTGCTTCGTATAGTTTCACCAAGTATCTAAATTCCCAACACATCGATTAATATAATTCACGAACGATGCACCATTAAACTCTAGCAAGAAGATAGAGACAAAAACTCTTGTCGCGTCCTACAATTTTCCTAGGTAATGAAAGAATATTGAATACGGGGGCAATTAATAGTTTGTGCTATCTTATCTCGGTATCATATTATGATCACACGAGACTTCACTAAATTAATTAAACCAGAATTTTACAAATATATATATATCATCTTATATACATTTAAATGTAGTTTTGTTGTGGTGTTGACACGTGTCCCAAATAATTACAATACAAATATAATATTTAAAAAAGTACCCATTATCTTAGCTTACTAATTAAAATACCCATTTATTTTAGCTTAGTTGTTAGTAAACAAACTACTATAAATAGTTAATATTTATACATAATTAACTTCGTGCATTGCACGGGTAATTACTAGTATATATATGTGTTCCGGTGCTCGGGCAAAAATTAATTAGAAGGACAAAATATCTTGGTGTTACGTAGTTTGGTACATGGACGGGGTTTGGTGTTGAAAGCAAATTAATCGTTTGTTGTGAAATGAATAACTATTCTCTTAACTAGGTATGCGAATTTCTCATATATGTAGATTGATATCCATTTTAATTGAATTATTAAAGAGAGCCACCATGTTACTCAGCTATATTCTTCAAGATGTAGAAGAAATTTATGGTGCTCACCGTGGACACATGTTGATTTAGCGTCGATTCGTGCCATGTCAACAGCTCACACCGAAATTTGATGTGATGTCATTTTTATTAACATTTTATGTGTCATTTGAGCAACATCTCGGATGCTCATATAGGGTGAGTACCATAAAATCGTCTTATATATTAACTAGTGAAAGCCCAATAATTTTTGTGTCCAATTTTTTTTTCTCAAGCCCATTAAGTACCTCGTGGCTCCAGAGTCAAAATTATGCAACTCAATTGGGGGTGTGAATGTGATTGAGGAAACGGTGAAAATATCTCCCATGGGATTCAATTTCCGATTCAGATGAATATTTTTGAGGCGTCTCCGGCGATGGTGTAAATTGCTCAGATGCTTCCTCAATTTTGACGAAGATTCTTCGTAACTTAAGGTAAGCTTATCGATTCATCCACGGCGGTGACAGATCGATCCTTTTGCTGTCGATGTTGTTCGAATACACAAGATTTATCGTTGTTTCTGCTCGCCGCTGTCGAATGCTCGCGCAGCGAATTTCATACATCAATTTCTCTGCTATTACTGGTAATTTTGACCTCTGTGCAATGCAATTGATTTGTTTTTTATCCGCAGCTCAAGACGAGCAATTCAGTCAAGGGAATCTATCTAAGCGATGGACGATAGCTCCTCAGGCGAAAATCTGAATGAAGATTTTTCCGATTGTGTCACTCCTTGCGATACTCAAGCTCATGGTTCAATGGTAAAGCTCAGAAATGACGTGTCAAAGCTACATATGAATGATGAGACCAGTACAGATGACACAGAAGATGAAGAAGATGAATTAGACGAAGAAGAGAACAGCAATCAGACGAGTGATTCAGTACAACGACGAACGATGAATCTCACGTCAGCTCTAAAAGGGAGTCGTTCGTCTAAAGAAGGAAAATGTCCATCTCTTCGAGTGTCGTGGGCCCCCGACGTGTACGATCCAATTCCCACGTCGCCCGATCAATTTGCGTCGTTGAGTTTGGGCAATGATGAGCCGAAGATCTTCGATGGAGGGAAAAAACGAGGCGGGAAAGGGGCTCGGGAGATCGAAGAGGGTTCGTCGTCTTACGTTAGAGGTAATAATAGATTCGATAAAGGTAATGATTTGAGGTTAGTAGCTAAGGGTTCGAGGAAAGGAAGGGATAAGAAAGATATTAGGAGGCAGGGGCGTGATAAGAAGTGTAGTTCTTATTCAAATTATGAAGATGATTAACTGACATTATGTATATGTGTAGTATAATCTTGTATTTAGTGTCAGAAAAATCAGATGTTGAGCTATGTTGTGAAAGTGGAGGCCTTGTTCTGGTATGTAAGGAGATCTTGGTTATAAAATTTAATATTTTTTCCCAGAAAATACATAATTGGGTTAACTTTAACTTGTAAAATTGGATAAGTCGAGTCGAGCGTCAGGCTCTAGATTATTTTCGTAAATATTGTGCAACACTAAATTAATAGCTTAAAACTGTGCATTAGTTTTATATTCAACTCTTGTAGTGGAGGTAAGTAGATAATATTTTTCGCCATTGTTTGTGGAGCTGATTGAGATGCCTTTATTGTAACTCTAACCCCAATAGCTTATGTCGTGTTTCAAATTTCAAATACTAATATATACTATAAACTTTATAACATGGCAAAACAATAATTGTTTAATCGTAGCTAACATTTTTATATATTCAGCTTGCATTGTGGGTAAATCCGAGTGGTCATTTGTCAATTCATTACTCTTATTGGAAACTTTCTGTTCATACTTCATTGGATTAGTTGAAAATGGAATAATGTATGATTATATTTTTCCCGTATCCCGTAAACATAGTTTGATGGTAGATATTTCACTAAATTCCATTAGTTGTAACTTGTAGTCCTTTTTCGCCGTCATAGATTTTCACTTTTTTTTTATCGTCCATCTCACCAGTCACCAACCACTCACATTTTCCTTTATTTGTTTTAAATATATATATATATATATATATATGCATATTATTTCTAGCTATTCCGAAGAGTAATGACCGGCCATATATTCACGAACATCGCACTAAATACCACCGCAGCATCTCTGTCTCTCTCGATCTCTCTCTCTCTCTCCCAATGGAAGCTCAAAGGCACTAAAAGCGAAACATCTTCCCCCAAAAACAAACGCACATCACAATCGAACGCCATGAAATTCTTCACCTTCACAGCCATACTTTTCTTCACCTCCCTTCTTACACTATCATCATCGTCGTCAACACCATGCAAGAACACTAAAGACCAGCAATCTCTGCTCAAAGCATTCGCCTCAGTCTCCAACTTCAACACCTCATGGCTCTTCGTCACCCCTCAAACGAACTGCTCATCATCAATCTATGAAATCAAGCTCCCTTCCAAGAACTTAAGCGGCGCAATCTCATGGAAGTATCTCACGAACATGACTCACCTTAAGACAATAGATCTCTCGGACAATTCCATAACTGGCGCCGTACCTTCCCTTCTGTGGTTGCTCCCAAGTCTCGTCAAAGTCAACCTTTCGAGAAACATGTTAGGTGGCTCAGTTCAGCTGCCCAAACCTGGAAAGTTGAAGTCCTCTTCGCCTGTTAGAAAGATCGATCTTTCGTACAATAGGCTCAAGGGCTTCGCTTGCTCTTCGAGTTTCGAGAATCTTACGTCTTTGACTCTGTCCCATAATGATTTCGGAGGAGGGCTTTTGAAGGGTTTCTTGTTTGATAACTTGACGAATCTCCAGCGTCTCGACATTTCTGGCTGTAATATATCTGGAGAAGTAAAGTCGATTTCAATTCTTAAGTCCTTGAAATACCTCGACGTTTCGAGGAATAGGCTAACTGGGAAGTTTGTTGTAGATTTTCCGCCATTAGAGAACCTCGAGTTCTTGAACATCTCCTTCAATGGCTTCTCAGGTTCTTTGGACGAGGAGAACCTTCGTAGGTTTGGAAAATCAGCTTTCATTCATGCTGGTAATAATCTTACCATTAAACGCATGAGCTCCGCAAACGCCAGGCCGGAGCTACACGTCAGACCCCCTTTATTACCACGAACGCCGACGACGACCCATAAAATTTACCCGAAATCCGTCAAGGGACACAGAGCCAAATCATCAAGAAGAACCCTAATCTTAGCCACGTCACTCGCCGCCGCGTTTCTAATCTTCATCCTCGTACTGTCCGTCACGTGCCTCTGCGCCGCCTACAAGAAGAGAAGAGCGGCAAAGATGAACAAATGGTCGATCTCAAAGCCAATCCAATCCCCATTCAGAATGGAGAAATCGGGTCCGTTTGCATTCGAAACCGGGTCGGGTTCCTCGTGGGTCGCAGACATCAAGGAGCCAACTTCAGCCGCCGTCGTAATGTTCGAAAAGCCGCTGGTGAGCCTCACGTTCAAGGACTTGATAGCTGCCACGTCGCACTTCGGGAAGGAGTCCCTCGTCTCCGAAGGCGGCGGCGGTCCCATCTACAGGGCGGTGCTTCCCGGCGACATGGACGTGGCAATTAAGGTCCTCGAGAATGCGAGGAAGCTCAGCCACGACGAAGCTGTGGCCATGTTCGAAGACTTTTCGAGGCTCAAGCACTGTAATCTGCTGCCTATTTCTGGGTACTGCATCGCAGGTGATGATTGTTCTGCTCTACTGTTTTTTACCTAATGGGCTGACAATATATTTAATGGCATTCACGTGAAAGATGTAAATGTCAAACACAAACGCTTGAATAGTTGTTGTAGATTTCTGGGGATTCGTGCTTGGAAAAAAGTCAAATTGGTTTGATAGTGTTTAGGCATATCTGGGATTTGATTGTGGCCAAAAGTAGGCAGGCGAAGCAATAACTGCTGGAAATTGAGAGTGACCAAAATTTTGCAGGCAAAGAAAAGCTTGTCTTGACGGAGTTCATGACGAACGGCGACCTCCGGCGATGGTTGCACGAGCTACCGCCGGGGGAAACCTCCGTGGAAGATTGGAGCAACGACGCGTGGCAGATTCAACCAGTTGGGACACACGGCGAGTCCTCGCCCGACAAGCTAGAGTGGCCCACGCGCCACCGCATAGCGGTGGGCGTGGCGCGCGGGCTGGCTTACCTCCACCACGGCAGGTCCAAGCCGGTGGTGCACGGCAACTTGGCGCCGTCGAACGTTTTGTTGTCCGACGATTTCGAGCCCAAGATCGCAGATTTCGTCATGAACCGGAGTTGGGTCGGCGGGTCGACGGCGACGGCGGAGGATGACGTGTTCAATTTCGGCGTGATTTTGATCGAACTGCTGACTGGTAAGAAGATGGTTTGCTCGTACGAGGCCGTCGAGTGGGTGAGGAAACTGGTCAGAGATGGTCGCGGGGCTGATGCTCTAGACTCTAGGCTGAGGCGCGGCGGCGATGAAGTGGCGGCGGCGGAGATGGTTGAGTGCCTGCGTGTTGGGTACCTCTGCACGGCGGAGGCACCGGGGAAGAGGCCCACGATGCAGCAAGTTTTAGGATTGCTGAAGGATGCTCGTCGGTCAACGTCGGATTTGATTTGATTTTGACTTTATTTTTTTAATATCGTTTTAGGCCTTATAATATGGATTATTAACATTAGGACCCAAGGATTACAAAGTCACGCATATGAATTATCAACAACTATTTTCCTATTTGATTGTCTTCTCTCTCTCTTTTTCTTTCTTTTTTCTTTATCGTAGAATTATTTTTTTGCGTTGTCTTTCTTTTTGGTTTTGTCTATATGTATGCTTTGTTTCTTTTTCTATTCATAAGATTCCATGCAATTTATCAAAGTGGCATCCAATAAAAGATAAAGTACGCTGTAAGAATAATCTTTAGCAAACATTTTGGATGTATGCTTATTTTATGTATCCTTATTATTATTGTTTATAACCTTAGAAAGCACGGGACCATTTTTATCATGTGCGCTGCGCTTCTACTTGTTCGATTATAGACTAAGTAAATCAATCATTTTCCTTATTCTAAAGAAACCTATATATACACTATATAGACAAATAAAAAAATTATAGAGTTTCAAGTGAAAATAGCAGAAAAGGGAAATCGAAATTAAATTATGTTATGGAAGTAGCTAAAAGAATACGTTCCCATAATTAAAACAAGTATAAGGAAAAAAAATATACAGGCCTGAAAAATAATGTGAAGTTCCGTCTTTAGAATAAAGCATCCAAAAATGAAGTATCGAAAACTAGGGCCGTTAAAAAGCAACCCGACCCACCAGTTCGACACGAACCGCACTCGAAAATAGCAGGTTTGAGTGAGTATTTTCGACCTGTTTAAGTAAATGGGTAAACCCGAACCCAATCCAAATATTAAGTGGGTCAGGTTAGGGTTCGAATTTTCAACCCGAACAAGGCTGGGAATCCCCGATTTTTTATCCGCGCGAGGCGGGGATGGGGAATAATCCATCCCCGTTAGCGGGACGTGGCGGAGACGGGGATTATAGTCCCCGCCCCGCGGGGATCCGCCAATATTAATATTTAAATAAATTTAGTACCTAAAACAAATATTAAATTATTTTTTATAATATTATTATATTATTTATATAATAATTTTTAACCAAAATGTATTATAATAATAATAATAATTAAAATATAATTTAAATAATATAATCAACTTATATTATATTAATAATAATATATATATTTTTTAAAAATTCACGGGGATGGGGATGGGATTCCCCGTCGACGAGGGGACGGGTATGGGGATCTAATCCCCCTCTCGGCCCGCCCCGTTGACATCCCTACATAAGATGTACAAGAAACATATAAAAATTACCATTTATGTTTCCAAAAGTTATTTGAAGTTTATTTGCATATCTGAAATAGTGACACGTATAAGAACATAGAAAATCTCCAAAAAAAATATCAAGGAAAGCGTAAGTTCTTAAACATTTCACTAAACTACTAGGATAAGGACCGACTTTTGGGTATGACAACTAAAACAAGGACTTTAGGCCCCCGAATTTTGTAGGACCCCATGATCTTAATTTAGTAATATAGTTATGTAAAAATTATTAATTAGGCACAATAATGTGAGGCCCCAATATTTTTTTTGAGTAACTCGATAAACGTTTTGGTCTTGGATAGCCTGACGTGATGGCCTGCAAACCATGCCAACCAAGTTAACCATAATATGTTATGTTCATGTATAACAGGCTCAACTAAAAATATTTGGTCGTCTGGGAGGGCCGAAAACCACTCCAAAGACTTTGAGGGTCCAATATTATAATACATACTTATTATTTTTATTTCATTAATTAAAAATAAGTTTTTTCACGTTTACCCTTTTACCTTCTCACTTTCAGCTTTCACTATCGTTTTAATTTTTTTCATTCACTCAATTGTTTAAAAGTTTAAATTTCTTGTAAACATTTTTTTTCTGTGTTTTAAAAAATTTCCATTAAAAGAAAAAAAAAATTCAATTTAAAATTTTAATTTGACCTTCTATAAACTTCAATATTTGTAATTGTTGATCTCATGGAGGGTTACGTTTATTGGCAAGTAAAATTTAATTTCTTTTTAGAAAAATCCGTTTTAGCACTTGCTTGAGGCCCCACGTTATGATGAGCCGGCCCTAACTATACTTAATATGTTCTTGCTGAAGTACATAACCATCAATGTTCGTCTTAATATCACGAAATATAATTTACTATTTCACTACGCTATAGTATATTTGTCTGATCCATCCCAAAAAAGAAACTCGATGAAATTTTGGCAAACTGCAGGAAAAATTGCATTTCTGTTCTGATGTATAATTTAATCAGTGTGAATGGGCCGTTTCCCGGCCCAGTCCGGCCCGTGAACTACCACCAACGATCCTTCCATTTCCATATATCGATGATTAAGTAAACTTTTTCACAGGCGAGTAACATTATCTAACTTGAGCACAAGAAAGCACGTAAATGAATAAAATTCACGTATATATAAATCATTTTAGGGGCATGTAATCATTTCTAATATGTCTAGAGAATGAAAAATAAAATAAGATAAAAAAAGGTTCAAAGTACCTTTTAATCGTAGATTCCTGTATGTTGAATGTTTGTTGGATGCACCTGATTTTAGGTAGATGGGGGGATACAAAATCAATAAATGCCATGAATTACGTTACGCTTTTTTATGTGGAGATAAAAATAATTATGGTTAAAGGTGAATAAAGGTAAAAACTTTTCAAAAATCTTAGGCTGGGCTCGAAGACCAAGACTTGTGGTTTTGTCTCTGTCGTTGCATTGCACTACCAAAGAGAGACGTTGAACTGCTTCGACTGGATTTATTCAGTAAAATAATTAGAAAATGACACCAACGACTACGAAGAAGGATAAAATTTTGATCTTTTTTATTTATACATACTCTTTATATATTACTTCCTTATCGTTAAAAAAATTGAAGATTAAACTAATGGTGTATCAATCAACCTAAAAAATTCCATATTTTGAAGTTTATATGATTTGCTATATAGAGGTCAGGAAACTTCTTATGTTATAGAAATTTTTTAAGTAAGAAACTTCTTCTGTTATAGAAAATTTTTAGTTGAGAACTATATTCTCTAAGTTCTAATACTGAGTGTAATAAAACATCTTACTATTTTACGTTCGATAGTTCAATAATAGTTTGAAACAAAAAATAGAAAACTAATATAAGTACGTTTCAGACAACCAGGGGAGTAACGGTAACATATGATCTGGCAGTTCCTTAAGGGGTATTATCGTAACAAACCAAAACTTAACATGCTTTCCAATAGAGAAAAGAAAACCACACAGCAAAACCAAGAAAAAACCGCCCTTTTATCTAAAAAAAAAGAAACTCTCTTGTGCTTAATTCATACATGCACACACAAAGACTTACGATATATGATATATATAAATCGGTCCAATCACTTTGAGCTATTGACTCCTCTCTCTCTTCTCTCACACACCCACACACACATTTACGTTACTCTGCTTTAGCTTTTTCTCTTTTGTTGAATTATCCCTTTATTGGCTTACAGCTTTATATCTGTAATCGAGTCATTAGCTAGCTTTTTCCTCTTCAGTCTTCACTGTGTATTCACTTTGCTGAAAGAAAAAAACAATAAGCAAGCAATGGCCACTCTAAAACCAGAGGAAATAAGTCATCCACCCATGGAACAGCTTCAGGGATTGGAGTATTGCATTGATTCTAATCCTTCTTGGCGTATGTGGTTTTTCTCAAATTCCTTTCCCCTTTGTTAATCTTATAGCTTTTTTTTTTCTTAAAGAGCTAATGTTTTTCTTTCTCGTCTTTTTTGCTTGTGCAAAAACAGCTGAGGCAATCTTACTGGGATTTCAGCATTACATTCTCGCCTTAGGAACTGCTGTTATGATCCCTTCCTTTCTAGTTCCTTTGATGGGCGGAACTGATGTAAGAAGACTAAAAGAATCTCTTTTCTCTGATTTCAGATTACTTTACTCTGACTAGCTTCTCAAGTCTCTGTCATTTCAGCTCGATAAAAACGATAAAGATGCAATTTTTTATTTTTTATTTTTTCTGCTGGTGTTGTTCTTGATCAGGGCGATAAGGTGAGGGTTGTTCAGACATTACTGTTCATGCAAGGAATCAACACTTTGCTGCAAACTCTGTTTGGTACGAGGTTGCCTACTGTGATTGGAGGCTCTTGGGCTTTCATGGTGCCCATAATTTCCATCATCCACGATTCGTCTATGCAGAGAATCACCGATCCTCATACGGTGTGTGTGTGTGTGTGTGTTTGTAAATCGTGATTTTTTTACTCGGTTCGATTAAGCCCGGGAAATTCGAATTCGTCTTTTCGATGCCTGCCCCTAACGAAAAAAGCATGTAAAGTCGAAATCTTTATAAGTAGATGACTTGAATTATGAATCTGTCAATACTAATGTTGATTATGTCATTGGCTGATCGATTGTGTAATGAATTCGATGCCTACTTTTTCATTGCAGAGGTTTCTTAACACGATGAGGGCGACTCAAGGTGCAATGATCGTAGCGTCGAGCGTTCAGATTATATTGGGATACAGTCAGCTTTGGGCTATATGTTCGAGGTATTGGTTATAAATCGAAGCGAACTACCCTCTAACTTAACTCATTGTTTTAGTACATCTTGTTAGATTCTCATATTTTTATTTTTTCAAAAAAAAAAAAAAACAGGTTTTTCAGCCCACTTGGTATGGTCCCCGTGATTTCTTTGGTTGGATTCGGTTTGCTCGACCGAGGATTCCCAGTGGTACGTCGAAGCTTCGATTCATATACATATAAATGATGAAATAAATTATTATGTTCTTGAGATTGTCTTTACCACTTTGCTCGAATTGCTAACAACGATTTGCGTTCGTTTCTCAGGTTGGGCGATGCGTAGAGATTGGCCTTCCAATGTTCATCTTATTCGTCGTTTTCTCGCAGGCGAGATATTATTATTACCATTCGATCGTAGCTAAAATGAGATTATACATTCCCATAATCCATCGAACGTATAGCAACTAACGTTCGCCCGATTTTTGTCATTTACAGTACCTGAAGAACTTTCAGACAAGACAATTGCCCGTAATGGAGCGATTTGCGCTTCTCATCTCCATAACCGTCATTTGGGCTTACGCTCACCTTTTGACGGCCAGCGGAGCTTATAAGCATCGACCCGAATTAACTCAAAGGAACTGTAGAACCGATAAAGCAAATCTCATTTCCTCCGCTCCATGGTTGGTATTTTCGACGAAAATTAAATTATGTTTTGTACCGTAAGTATGATATTATTACATGGTTATGTCTTAATTTTTTTATGTGAAAAAAACATAGGATTAAAATCCCGTATCCGCTCCAGTGGGGTGCGCCTACGTTCGACGCTGGCCACGCTTTTGGAATGATGGCCGCCGTATTAGTCTCAATGATCGAAGTAAAAAATCCCGTATCCGCTCCAGTGGGGTGCGCTTACTTATTTATTTTTTGTATTTTTCCAGTCGACTGGAGCTTACAAGGCAGCATCCCGTCTGGCGAGCGCAACGCCGCCGCCAGCTCACGTTCTTAGCCGTGGAATCGGTTGGCAGGTTGGCAAAAAAAAAAAATCATGAAATTTCTCGTCGTTTTTCGAAATAAATGACCATTGACATACAAATTTGTCGCAATTATTTATGGTTTAGGGAATTGGAATATTGTTGGACGGAATGTTCGGTACTCTTACCGGGTCGACGGTGTCCATGTAAGCATTTCGGATAATTCTATTTAAATTTTCAGCATGTCGACATACGTTTAACAGATTTAACTAACTTTCTATATCTCGAAACAGAGAAAACATTGGACTTCTCGGGAGCACACGAGTAGGTAGTCGGAGAGTCGTCCAAATCTCCGCTGGTTTCATGATTTTCTTCTCAATGTTAGGTAAAATACAACAAATCAATCCCATTGCGAAAATTTGTTACTTTTTCTTTCCCTCTTACGTTATATGCATCTCCTTCCTATTTACGCCAGGGAAATTTGGAGCCTTATTTGCGTCGATACCGTTCCCAATGTTCGCAGCTGTATACTGCGTCATGTTCGGCCTTGTAGGTGTGTAGTCTTTTCTCTGAAATAAATTCATCTTAATTTTCGAATTATTCGTAGTAATTCATGGCGCTTTCTTTTTGTTTTCGGACAGCTTCGGTAGGATTATCCTTCTTACAGTTCACAAACATGAACTCGATGAGAAACCTATTCATAGTCGGCGTTTCATTATTCCTCGGCCTTTCGATTCCCGAGTACTTCAGAGAGTACACTACCGGCGCTTTTCACGGTCCCGCTCATACCCGAGCTGGATGGGTAAGTACGTAGCTTATTTTTATTAACGCAATTGCGACATACTTAACAATATTGCGCCTAAATCTTGTTTTTTTTTTGTTGCAACGACAGTTCAACGATTTATTGAACACGATATTTTCGTCCTCGCCGACCGTGGCGTTGCTAGTGGCTGTGTTTTTGGACAACACGCTCGATTACAAGGACAGCGCAAAGGACCGAGGAATGCCGTGGTGGGCCAAGTTCAGAACGTTCAAGGGAGACAGCAGAAACGAAGAGTTCTATACGCTCCCCTTCAACCTCAACAGATTCTTCCCGCCATCGTGAAAGCGCTTTTAATTTATTTATTTCCCTATTTTCGACTCGTCGGTGGATTGCGAACGACAGATTACAGCTCCACCCTCTGTCGTCATTTTTATTTATTTTTTGAGCCGCTTTATGTAGGGTTATTCCAGTTTAATCCAACGGCGCGACGATTTTCTGAACTATTTCGACTTTTGTAAAATAGATGCGCTTTTTTGTTAGAATCGAATCGTTTAGTTTACGCTTTATTTGCACATGCATTCGTTGCATCTTGGCTGTCGATAAATGCTCCTCCCGGGATTTCTTACACTAACAACCCTCTGACCTTCCTCGATCATCTTCCTCGTCCTTCCCCTGAAATCTTGCCAATCGATCGTATCGTTCTCTTGTAATATCGCTGCTAGCCTTTTCTTGCTCGGCCTCAAGTTGGGCGCTTTTCCCTCTCCGTAATAAGTTCGAAAACCCGACGCTAGGGACGACAGCTGGCTTCCAGAATCAGTCATCGCAAATACGTTGGAAGCCGTGCATGCAATGAAGTCCAATGCTGCAAGCTGCACTTATTACAGTATCAATTGGTGATAAGTGAAATTGCATCTTTGATATATTAATCGAGTCTGATGTGGGTTAGAAAAAAACCTAAGCAATTATCATAATGAGTTCGACGGAAATTAATTTTTTCAGATGTTTTATTATTACCTGAGAAGTGAAGTTTCGAAAAGGCGCAAGTTCGGCCGGCGAGAGAAGGTCGTCTTTAGTGACGAGGTTAGGGAAAAGGCTAACGAGAGGCGCCATTCTCGATTTTCCGCCGTAGATTTGCGAGCCTGCTAAGTAGATATGAGTTCCGCGATTGAATCCAAGCGAAGCAAGGACTAGAGCCGCCTCTTCAGGCGTCAATGGGCATTTTCCCGCCTTTCGTAATTCTTCGGGCGTAATGCGCCTATTCGAAAAAATTGCTCGAAAATGTCATTGCGAATGTCGTAGTCGCAAGATGAGCTAACTGAGTTTTTTTTTTTTTATATAAAGTTACTTTGCGTTCTTTAATCGTTCGAGGAGTAACGGGAAATGCTCTTCTCGGTAGGCCTGAAGCTCTCGACCCTCATTCGAACCGCCGCCAAAAGCGCACATTGAATAAGCGACCATATCGACTTCGAACCTCATGTGCAAAGCGAGGTACTTTGAAGAAGAAGAAGGAAAACTCGAAGACGACGTTTTCGTGGAAATATCGGGCGCGAAGCTTCCAAGGAGCTGTTTTTCTAACACCCTCGTCGTCGAAGCAGTTCCATGCCTCATCCTCTTCAACAACAATGCGCCCGTTTTTTGAATTTTGGGTGCGAATTTCAAGGCGTGGAAGTTACATTTGCATCTAAGCGTCTGCAATATACCAGAAAACGCCTTGGTCAGCATTAACCTGCAAGTGTGTTCTTATTATTACCTGAAGGTAAGAAGGCAAACGCTCAAACCCTAGTCGATTTCCAAACCCCAATAGATGAACGATTCCATTACGCAACAAAATGGGAAGGATCTTTTCTATATATTCATCAGCTGTCGCCTCCTTCGAAAGATCTGCGTCCGTTATCTGAAACAGCATAGAAACAACCGTGTTTACTAACTTATATCTCTACCACACAAAAACGTTTCTTGCAATGAAAATGGCAATAAATTCATCGCATACTAGGCTGCCAATGGCTTCGAAATCTATCGATCTCAGATGATTCGGAAGCTCTTTTACGATGGTTATGTCGTCCTTTAGTACGTCAACGAAAGCCTCCTCTTGGTAAATATCGCCAAACTGGCTGAAAACCATAATCAAGATTCATTTTTTTATAGAAAAATAAAAACGTAATAGCAAGTGATTAGATTCGTTTGTCGAAGAAGAGAAGATTTAAGTCCACCTTCACCTTGGATCCTTCCATACATTACTATATAGAAACCTTGGAATCACCAAAGTCGCGTTCAGCAATGCTGCTACGGCCACGCCATTACAAACCTTCACAGGAAAAAAATGGGTCATCATAAAATAAAAAAAAAAAAGCGAACTCGCGCCGAGGAAAAAATAATTTATTCTTACAGCTACTCGCTGCTGATTAAGGCCACCATTTGCGCTTATCAAGATGAAACCATTGTGGTCGCTCACTATCCCTGCCCTGACGGCGACATTAGCGAATTATTAAATCGATGGACGATGATCGAAGTTCAATGTAATAACAGCGATAGTCAATGTACCTTTTTCTGCGCTTCGAATCTGCACATGGTTTCCACATTGATGCTTGGCGATACGTTTCGGTCCAAAACTTGGATAATCTTTGTTTTACCTCGATCTTTTTCATATGATCAAATCGGTTTGTTCAATATTTTTCTTTTTGCATTATAATATGGATCGCCATGAGTCTTAGATTGACTATAATCGAAATTCAAATTCAAACCTCAGCTAGCGAAACAGAAGCCATGCGCAGCAGTTGAGGATACAACACTGGCCCCTTTCCATCGCCTTCATGTGGCGTATTTCGTCTCTGAAGACCCCATTAGTTATAGAGATTAAATTAAACGAGCAATCACAAGAAAAAAAGGAAAATAACGAGGAAAATAACGAAAAACCTGATCTTTAGCATGCGATGAGGGTTCTATTGGAGCGCCTAAACCGTCCTTGTCATACGCGTGATCGAAGAGAGAAACCATCAAAGAATCCAAAGCTATCATAACACAAATCAACCCTAACGTCAGGATGATACACTTGATGTTCTTACGAAGGCATGAGGCATGTCTGATTTTTCCAGCGCAAAATACTTTAGAAGCGCTTTGCTTGCTAAAGTCGATGCCTTTGGTCGTCGATGAATTCTTCTCGAAGTGATAATCACCCGAAGAAGAAACCCTTCTCCCTAGAGAAAGATCGCCGTTCTGTAGCATCTCTGGTCGCCTGGTGATTTGATCGTCCAACAATAAACCGAAGATCGAGCTTCTAGAGAAAGATCGATATCATTACTCATTCATGGCTACACAAAGATTGAGAAGAGAACTATACATATTTGGTGGGAAAGAAGAATCAGATTTAGATGAAACAGAAGCATCAATGGAACTAATTGGCATGTTTTGCAAGCTAAGTTAAAGTTGGTGGGAATGATATATAATATGATATTGCATTGACATGGAAAAACAAATATAAATATTTATATATATTGGAGTCTATCACTCAAATATTAAACTAATGGAAACTATCGAACTGCTATAAAAATATATGTATGTAGTGGATATATAGTTATAATCTTAAAAAATTTTAGCTTGCGTGTCGTCTAAATAGTATACTGAGACTCAACATCTACAACAAACTACCTTAACCTAACATAGCTTCTTAAATTATTGATTTTGGCGATGAATTGGGGAAGTCTAAGGAGCAGTGAGATATTTCTTTATTCCTTTTAAAATTTATTCATTTATTTTCTGTTTGGTCATTTTTAACCGATTCTAACCACCACTCGTTAGGTTTTCTTCAATATTCATCAAACGTAGACCTCAGCAGTTGGGGAAGCCTATTGATCGGATCGGGCCCGACCCGTTGAAGGCGGGCCGGGCCAGGGCCTCAACGGCATGCAATATAGATCGATCTCTAACCTCTATCAAACAACATTTTTGGAACACAAAACTTCAGCCCAAGTGTTTTCAAGAAACCAATGTAATTACCTCTTCGCCCCATGCGGCCTTTTTTTGAAGTACTCTTTTAATAAGTATATCCTTATAAAAAATCCTTCCATGATACAGCTATATATTAACATCAGAGAAACGCTAATAGCTTTTATTGTACAGCTTCATTACCGGGCAAATCTCCTTTGGCAGTAGCTTAATTTGGTTATATTTAATTAGCAGGTAGCTAATTAAATTACATTAAAATATTTTTAGCATATATATTATAGACACACACTGTAATAAAATGAGATAATGATTAGTAATTAGCTTCTGCCAGAGGAGAGTCAGCCCGATAATGATCACGTACATACATGCATATACATTTCTAAATTGCTTTATATCTCAATGAAGAAAATGCATTGGCTGGAGTTCAAGTGTTTATATAGGGTACTGTACGTACTTGCTCGATAGTTATTTCGATTTCGTACTTAGTATATTCTGAAGCATTTTTTTTAATAAATGCTTCTTCAGCTTGTAGAAAATCGAAGGAAAATGAATATTAGAAAAGCTCAAAAGGCAAGCATCTAACTTTGCAGCCTGTAATATCCAAGTTAAAGTAGTGAAAAGGGTTATATACTCTCAAAGCAACGAGAAATGCCACAGTACATTCTCAAGACAAATTTATATGCTCTCCTATATTATGCCTTTTTTTTTTCAAAAAACAATTCAGTAAATGTGTATGTTTCTGCAATGATTTAGAGCTAAATATATGTTAAATCAAGACAACAATAATGTATTATATATAAATTGTTATTCATTTTCCAGAAGAAGCAAGTGGCTAAAATCCGAAAGAAATTAAAATAATGCTCAACTCGCACGAGATAATTAAATAATGTAATCGGACGTAAAATAGGTATTACTTGAGTTATAAAATAAATGAAATAATAACTTTAGTTATGGGGTGCCTTAGATCATACCGAATCATATATCGTACCCACTAAGAGACAAGTGTTGCATTGCATATGAATCATTGAGATTAACCATTTCTCAAAATCGATTTGCTTATATATGTTATACGCTCAGATCGATTGATGAATACTCACAAGCTAAAATTGTTCATTTTACGTATTCTATTAATCAAAAGATACGATAGTAGAAATTATAAACATTATAGCGTAGATCGCGACTGCGTCGAAAAGTGTCGGCAAATATGGTTTGCTTTATGCTTGAAGATACAACAACGAAAATAATTTACATGCGAGCCCTACAAATCAGAACTGACACGTTGACCATATCACTTGTATAAGTCGGGGAATATCTCATAAAAAGAATTGTCCTAGCATATGCTATTTTCATTTTTTTCTTTTGAAGTGCGTATTGTCAACAATCGCTATGTTTTATATGTTGGCTGTTATGAGTTCTATATGCATCAGTTTTTTGCAAAGAAAATCTTGAAATGTGCAACAAATACCTAGACGTATTGTCAATTTGTTGTTTTCTGCATGACAGTAGTGTTGTTTTATTTTTTAAGATCGAATGACGAGAAGGACTGATGAGGGAGGACAATTATTTTCCTGAACAAAGTTTTCTTTTTGTTCTCTTACTTTACACCATGGTTTTCATGACCGGACCGGACCGGCCGGTTCCGGCCGGAAACCGGTGGACCGGTCGGAATTCCGGTTCGGTTCCGTCCGGTCTAAATTAATTAAAAAAAAAAAAAAAACGATCGACTGTTTAAAAATATAACGAAATGGATAAAAACAGTAAAAATGACATTGATCGAGTGGCAAAGTGCTCTGGACTGAAACTGTTAGGGTTGGGTTCAACTCTATGCAACCCATTTTCCATTTTTATTTATTGATTAATATATGAGCCCAATATTTCATATTTATTAATTTTGACCCCTGAAATTTATAAAATTTACTTTTGAGTTCCTTTTATACCTTTAATTTTAACTACCAACACAATCTACTTTTATTCAATAATGATCCCTATGTTTATACAATTTTAATTTGAAAAACTTTCATTAAAACATGTATATTTTCGATTGATTAATTCATCATAAAATATATATTTATCATATATAGAGGTTGCGGTTTTATACCGGTTTGATTCTGGTTTTATACCGGTTAAACCACTAAACCTTAAATCACTAAAATTTCGGGTCCGGTTCAAAAACCCGGTTTTAAAACCTTGCTTTACACACGCTCGCACACATGTAGCACTCGAGCTCTCTAACTCACATAGCACTCTGTGCTTTCTTCCCACTCACCCTCTTGTACATAATACACATATATATATAATATCACATGATAAGAAAGGACAACCTAATATAAACGCTCGGACTTAAAGCCTTACTTTTGTGTGCGCATATCTTCAACGATAAGATTTCCTTGACTTCCTTCCAAATAATATCCATGCTAGCTTTATCTTTCTCTTTTATTGTTTTCTTTGTTCTTGGTCTTCTTTAGCTGCTATATCGATTGATCTAATCATCTTTTCTTCCAACATGCAGATCACGTTGGATGTTGGTTTTTCTTTTCTATTTTTTATTCTATTTTATTTTATATCTTGTATTGCTTTGAGATTATATCCAACAAATTTCCCCCCGTAATCTCAAAGCATTTGGGTCTTTCATCGCTCTTTAAATTTTACTCGCTTTCGTCTGTCGTATGTCGCGGCTCGCCACTTGGCATCTTTAAATGCCTTCGTGATCGTTGCCATGTTTGCCATCTCGTCGTACTCGTCTGTCACCAACCAGCACAGAGAGTCGACCACTAGTTTTTCGTCTTGGACCGTCTTTGCCCTTCGGTTCTGTTCTTCGGCGATGTAATAAATATCCTCGTATTTTTCATTCATTCCTGTGACGTAGTCCTTCAAGCTCGTCACCTCGTCGTTAACATTGGGATTGTCGGCTTCTTCGCGCTTCTCCGCGATTTTTTCTGTGAGTTTTGTAGTACTCGAGATTCTTGGGTATAGCGACCAGATCTTTCGCCTCTGATGAATTGGGCTTCTTCATCATCTCGAAGGTCTCCATCTCGAAGGTCTCCTTCGTGGTTACGTCGATCGCAACATTTGCCACAAGCTCATAGCTTTTATTAGTAATCTCCTGCGCGACTTTTCTGCAGTTCTCGTTGTTTTTCTCCTTCTTTCAGATTTTGGTTATCATCTACCGCCTCGAGGGTCTCCTTGTTCATCGTCGTAATTTCGTCCTTCTCGTACGCTTCTAATTTTCCGGCGAGCTCGTACTTGTTGGTTCGGCTCCTCAAGATATTCATGTAGGCCTCAAGGCTGTTTCTCGCCTTGATCCATTGCTTCACCTCCATGTCTTTTTGGCGCGCTTTTTCCTTCTTAACGCGCTCCATCTCTTTTGGACTGACCTCATTAGGTTCCCCGATCTTTTTGTTTATTGACTTCTTCGCCAGTCTTTTGCAGAGCCTTCATCATGGCTGCATGCGCGCCCATCTCATCGCGCTCATGCGTCTCTCCTCGTACGACTTCTTCAGCATGCTTGGTTGTCTCTTCAACCGTCTCACCGCTTTTCTCGGACATTGTCTCGTGTGTCTCAATGGCTTTTACGTTCGCCTTCGACGACGCATGCATGGTGGCGTCGACCTTGTTTTTCATCTCATCGGCATTTTTCGATGTCCTCACGTCGATCTCCTCGACTTTCTCAGGTGGTTGTCGTGGCGGCGTTTCTTCATACGCCTCCTCTTCTCGAGCTTTGAGGGCTCCTCGGCCATTGGATATATTTCCTCCTCTTCATCGCCGTCGGTTTCATCTTTGATGATTCGCCTTCTTCTTCTTTTCCCATCTCGGGTTTTTGTGGTGGTTCATCATTTTTCTTTTCCACCATTGGCTCGGCGTGATCTTTATCACGCTAGCTCTCCACGACACGACCTACCTCTTCTCGTACGGGTTCGCCCTCAACGTTCTTCTCGTCCTCCTTCGTCGTCTTAAGTTTGCCCTGTTTTTGTGGCTGAACTTGGTTGATGCTATCAGTGCCTTTATACGCTTTCTCCAACAGATCTCGTGCCTCCTTGGCGTTTCTCGCACCGCTTATCTCTCTGTATCCGGTAAATTCTACTGCTTCGCGGATGACGAGGAGCGCGAGACCATTTTCTATGGCGGCGGCTCGCAACGTCTTCCCTTGCGACCTTGTATACCCCGTCGTATCGGGTGAATATCCATCTTCGACTATTTTCCATGCCTTGCGATTTCAGAAACGCTCTCGTCTCGGCGCTCCACCGTACGTAATTACTTTCGGTGAGTTTTGGCGGGAGTGGCATTCCAACACCTGGTAATTTCAGCATTACCATCGGCTCTATCGGCTCCGTTGACACCTTCGGCTCTGATACCACTTTGTTGTTTTATTTTTTAAGATCGAATGACGAGAAGGACTGATGGTGGGAGGACGATTATTTTCCTGAACAAAGTTTTCTTTTTGTTCTCTTACTTTACACACGGTCGCACACATGGAGCACTCGAGCTCTCTAACTCACATAGCACTTTGTGCTTTCTTCCCACTCACCCTCTTGTACATAATACACATCTATATAATATCACATGATAAGAAAGGACCACCTAATAAAAACGCTCGGACTTAAAGCCTTACTTTTGTGTGCGCATATCTTCAACGATAAGATTTCCTTGACTTCCTTCCAAATAATATCCATGCTAGCTTTATCTTTCTTCTTTTAAGGTTTTCTTTGTTCTTGGTCTTCTTTAGCTGCTATGTCGATTGATCTAATCATCTTTTCTTCCAACATGCAGATCACGTTGGATGTTGGTTTTTCTTTTCTATTTTTTATTCTATTTTATTTTAAATCTTGTATTGCTTTGAGATTATATCCAACAAGTAGTACATAACATGTTTTCTCATCTGGTATTACTAACACTACTTTATTGGTCGTGGTTTCCATTATCTACAACTGTTTGTTTTCCAAAAATCTATCGTGTACCCATGGGAGTAGAAGACAATATTAGTAGGATGATTTGTTCGATTAATGGATTTTCATGCAGTCTTGCGCGGGTAAATGTTCGGTGGCGTTTGTACGTCAATTCAAATGCAGCTAATTATCCTCATGTGATTCGATGGGCACTTCATATCTTTAATGATTGGCTGTCATGGAGTCGTTTGTTAAGTCTTTTTTTGAATGCGTGTGCTTGTATTAAGGATCATTTTCCGGTGATTCGTATGCTATATGTGCTGCCTGGCAAAATTGTTTGACATTTCTATTATTGGTTTTGAATCTGTTTTATAATGTTGTTTGACTTTAGCATACATGGAGGAGTGATTTAAGGTATATGTGTGATATTGGGAATTATACAATCAATTGTTACAGTTAATGTGGGATTTTTATTAGTAATGGTGGTTGATAATAATAAGGTTTGGGTTTAGCTTATCCTGTCTACCATTAACGTCATGACAAGTATGTGTGTTCATTCTTTGATGACCGGCTATTGTCTATATAATTTGTGATTCTGTTATTATGTATTCCCGATGAGGTTCCTGACGATTGTGTATTCGGAAATTATGTTGTTCCTTATTTTTTATATACTGTTTATGCAAAATATGTTACGTTTGCATATATGAATGAAAAATAAGTATGTTTCCATTAGAATTAATTGTGTTTGCATTATGTAGTTTGACTGGGTAATTAAAGTCAAGGGTTGTTAGTATGTTACGTTTGGGTGTTGGCCAGTGTGAAGGGTTATTTTCGTTAATGTTGACAGAAAATCCAGTTTACCCAAATTGAAAATAGATTGACTTTTCTATTTTATACTTCTTAGCTAATAAGTGCGAATCAAGCTCTCTCATATTTGCGGTTCTCCTCTTAAGAAAATAGCGCATTTTACAGTCTGAAGGATCGAAGATGACACACACGAAGTCACTGTTAATGACATAGTTCCAATGGTTAGTTTGGTCTTCTGCTCCCTTAGTTTTGTTGCTCACGTTTTTAGACTGTATGTGTGCATGCATGCGACTTCCTTTTGGTTAGTTAATATATGTGTGTTGTTGTCTACTCAGGAGATTCTTGACACTCAAATTTCTCCAGACGTGTTTTTCCCCTGTAAGCTAACAATGTGCGCTGATTATCAGTCGATTAGTCAGTTCATTGTTAATAATTTGAGCAAGAATGAATTTGAAGAGCTGGTTTCTAAGACACAATTTGGAAACCTTATTAAGTGTGCCGACCAATTTTGCTTATCAAGCCAGCTAATCTGGTATTTGATGAAGTCGCAAACTGCGGTTAGTGATGCACATGGATTTTGGATGGTCGTCGACAAATCGCCCATTCGATTCTCATGTTTAGAATACTGCCTCTTAGCGGGTATGAAATTTTCTACTGTTCCTATTACTGATGACAACGGGTTTCTTTTGAGGCACTTTCCTGGGAAGAATAGTGTACATCTAAATGACGTTCTTAATCGGTTATCAAAAATCAAGAAAATTTCATCCAACAGAGCTAATGTAGAAAAGTTGAAATTAGCTTGCATCATATTTATCGTTGTAGTGCTGGAATAGCGTAGTTCTAGGAAAAATGTCATAATCAGTCCGAAAATATTTTCTTAAGTGGAGGACTTTTACATATTCAACAACTATCCACGGGGAACTATTGCATATGGGGAAGCTCTAAGACGCTGAAAAAAGATCACAGTATGCATGTAACAATGGAGCAGATGGGTCTAAGAAGTATATATGACTGACTCTTGGTGGATTCATGCATCCTTTGCAGGTATGTTTAGTTAATTGATGTGTTAGTTAAATATACAATTCCTAAATTGTTTTATGGTGTTGAAGTGAATGACGTTGTGTTCGATTCTGTATTGCACATGTTATTGCATATGAATGACTACCTGGTATTACACAAAGCTTTGCAACTGCTTTCGATAAGCCAGAACGAGTAGTTCATCACATGTGTTTGTGGAAGACAAATCCGTGGAAGACTAAGGCTTCTCCGAAGATGGAGCAAGTAATTGAGGGAGTTTCGGAGTTCAGTGTCAAGAAAGGCCTCTTGTAGCCTACTGCCGATAAGTGTAAGGCAAAGCTCTTTACAAGAATCACTTTTGAACAGATTGATTTCCGATGTTATCAAGAGGATAACAAATTATTTATGGTGTTGCAGTCGTGTGCCTTCCGTCTGTTCACTCTAATCTAGAGGGTGGTGCTGAGCAGCATGTGATATCTGAAACTGATAAAGCAAATATTCTGAGTATGTGCCTGGCAGATGTACCTGCAAGAGAAGCTTGCATCACAGCCAATAAAAGTCTGAGAAAACAACAGTTGGGCGCAAGTGTTCTCAACGGTTGAAGAATGTTAAGAATAATGTCCCTTTACAGTCTTCTGTACACGTTAATTTGACGTCATCAAGCGAATCTGAATCGTCTTCCGAGTCTATTTTTTACGATGACATTGGATGTTCGTTCAATAAACAGTCGCCGCATGACAATACCGAACAATCTCCTCAAGAGCATCGGCTTGACTATGGCAGTGATCAGTTCGTACAATCAGAGACTGTATTTTCTGGTGTTTCGACAAGTGACTCTGATGACACTGATCGGGATACAAAAACTTTTTACAAAATGTTGGTTGAACTGCGATCGGCGAGGATGAAGAAAAATACGTGTTATAGCAGTGAGATGATCCTCAGCTGGCATCTCCAGCTATTGTCCTGCAACTGGAAATGGGAGAACCGGATGGTAGAACTTTTCGTGATAACACGTCGTCTTACGATGACATTGGGTGGGAGGAGCCAATTGTTCGAAACCAACAGCTACATATTGAGTATCCACAGGATGTTGTGACCGGCATGCAGTTTGTAGGAGACGGATCCGGAACCACTCGAAATATTGATCAATGTTTTAGTCCAGATATAGTATTCAAAGACAGTGTGCACAGACTACTGGGAATACAATTCTGCATCTGCATCTACTACCCATCGATCAGAAGGAGGCTACTGCACCGAAAAACCAAATGGAAGGAAGTGGTTTAGAAATTGGAGACCCTGATGGTCGATGTTCTTATCAGAAGCACGCTGTATGACTTTCGGCAGGCGGATCAGATGATGAATGAGCAGTTGAGTGACGATATTCGCTGCAGAGGGTCCGACGTAACTCAAACTGTTGAAGTCGTTTCTGATGAGTCCGATGAAAATAATGAAAATATTATAACAAGTTATCCTCATGTGGCTATTGAGGAGACGAGCAGATCAAAGGTTGCATCTGGTTTTGCTAAAGGAACTTAGGATTCTAATAAAGGGAAGGTTGAAGTTCAATTTGGTCAAGATTTTTCTTATGAAGGAATGGGTCCAAGAGTGGTTGACGTCTTGAACGAGGTTGCTGGTGCGGGGATATGGTTGATTTTTCATGCTGAGCAAGTTTTACGCATCAAAATCAGATCGAATTGTCTTCCATTGAAGTTAATGAAAGGTTGTCGAACATAGAAGCACCTGACAGCATACATGTTCAAGAGGAGTGGTTTGATCAAAAAATTAAGTCAATGTGGAAACTTCTACAATGAGTTTCAAACCAGATTCACACTATGAATGAAACGATGAAGAAAGTCAGCCAATCTCAGACTGGTGTGTAGAGTATTTTTGCTCAAACCCCACGTTATTCATTCTTTATTTTTTCTGTGCGTGGCACACGTTTTATGTTAATTTTGATTTGTTTGTAGATACTGTCTTATGCATATATTAATTGTATTGAATGCAGAAAAGGAGTCGATTAATAAAGTTCAGGCTGCAAAGAGGCAAGATGAAGTAGGTTTGCCTACCCTTCCAAACAGTCAGAGAGTTCCATATAAGAACTGTCTGATTGACGTGTTGTACAAGCTATGCATGTGGCCTGATGCAGGCAGATTAATAAGACGGATGAGGCTAGATAATTCTCGAAGAGGGCTGTTGGGTATGTGTCTTAGGTCTGATGTTTTCACTGAGCTCATGACACCAGGGACGTGGTTGCGTGATGTTGTGAGTTATTTTTTCATCTATGTTGATATTGAAATTTTAATTTCTATGGAAGTACGTTTTTCTTGGAAATATTGTGAGATGGTTTTTTAAATAAATATTGCAGCATATTGATGAGTGCCTGCGCGGATTCATTGAAATGCAAAGCCTGTGCTTCCACATAGTGAAGCAAATTACATTTATGAACGCGGCATTCAGCCAATTTGTGACAAAGTTACCCATGAAAGAAGGGGTAGCTGATCTGAGTGATGTAATGCCATTCGTTATGGGACAGGTCGCTGCCTAGCCGTCGTGTAGCTGGAGGACCGCTGAAATTATTATTTTCCCGTTGAATGTGCATGAAGAATTTGAGTTCTATGTGCTGCTGCGCATGAACGAAGCACGATCGCTATTATTGATTCAAAAACTAATATGACCCTAATCTGCGTCTCACACATTCATCGCTAAGAGAGCTGTTGCCATTACGTTGGCTTTAAAGGTCCTGGGGATGGTGAATTATGAGTATAAATTTAAAGTTGGCCGGGACAACAGAACTCCTCGACAGAAATTTGGGAAAATTTGTCAAGAATTCGTTGACTAATGAATCTTTCTATCTTAATATGGCTGAACATTTATTTGTTTGCTTTATGCAATGGAGAGTGTGATGTTCATGTGTTGCGAAATTCATTTGCCATGATGTTTGCACCGATGATTTCCACGGCTTCCTGCTTTCTCAGATAAAGGCGTTCCGCCAATATCTTACAGCCTCTGTTTTCCAGGGGTAATCCCATTCAAGAAACATAGCTCAGACTCTTATAAAGTACAAAGTTCATATCATCCCATTCAAGAAATCTATCCAAGAACGCCACCACAAAACCAATACAGACAGAGCCAAGAAAAAAAATGGATGAACAAGTCGTAATTAGTGTCTCTCCAAGTGCGCCCGATGCTCCCTCACCAAAGCCGTCGCCGATTCTTCATTTTGTTAGAAAATGGATCACACAAGAAGGCGAACCATCGAATCGTTCACCAGTCCCATTCCGCCACCATCAACGACGAATGTTTTTTTATTCATATACGGCTGCAGACAACGAATCAATAGCTATGTTGGGATAGGTTGCAAACAAAGAATATTTTCTTAAATCAAGTATTATGATTTTTTTTTAAGCCAGCAGCTTAAAAGTTGAGCATATGAATAGACTCCCCCTGTATTGAATTGCCATACTAGCCGCTACCGAACTATTCTCTTGATTGACAAATAAAAGTGAGTCCAACATTTTATGGATGTGTCATCTTAGCATAATATAAATAAATTAAATGGACGATGGCTATTATTTTGCAAATTTTTCTCAATTACTATCTCAGAAATACGAATAAGGGCCGCTTACAAAAGCAAAGACTTTGTCTGCGTGTCTTGGGACGAAGTAACAGCAAATGGGAAGGAAGAAGAAGAGGAATGTCGCCTCTGTCACTGAGGTAAGCAAAGAAATTTCTTTGATTGGGTGCTCTTTACTTACACCCTGTTTTATTTCGACTCTTAGGTGCGAAAATATATGGTAGCTATTTCATGATTTCTAGTCACAACTCAGCCATAGTTAATCGCCCTCAAGTTCGTGCGTTTATACCTAGCAACAAAATGCATACAAGTTCATCAACGGGAATGAGGGAAAACCTAGCTTCAGTAGCATGAATTTCAGTAATTGTTTCAAAAATGGTTCACGTCGTTTTAGATTTATGGAATTGATTGTTGAAAATGTTTTGCGAAATTAGGTTAGGTAAATATCCTGAACCTTGATTGTTCCGCCGACTGCATTATTACATTTATGCACGTTATTAGGCTTCAACCTCAAATCACGGCCGAGCAAACTCAAACCTGGTTCGTCAAAGATCAAATCGTCTCAAATCTCCAAGTCTGGTGCAAAAGCCCAAGCAGGAGAAAAAAATTCATTGGTAAGATCTTCGAAATCGACAAGGTGAGAGCAATGGAGAAGAAGATGTTTTTTACAATTCTGATGAAAGCATTGAGGAGGAAGATGAAGTCCAATGCAAAAACCCTGAAAGAAGCCAATGGTCGACAATGTCATCAACTTGGAGGGACAGACTGAAGATAACAAAAATTTGTACATCAAATTGCAGAAGAAGGTATATTTTTTCCTGAAACTCTCTTATAAAATTAGAACGTATTTGCATGAAATTTTTTCTATTTTCGACAGATTGAGATCTTAATGGAATAAAAGTTTACCATACTCCAGGAACTGCAATTCATGCGTGGACAGATCATTGCAGTACTCTTTATCTAAGTTTTTCTTCCCTCTTCGATGTCTTAAAAGATCTTTTTGTGCTTCTGTTTTCCAATAGTGTTTGTTGACCAGTTTGAGAAAATGAAGGAGATGTTTACTGCTCCCCAACAAGTGATAGTCGACGGACCGTCCACTCAAGGAAAAAAGCAATTTCTCATCACTCGCCATTCAGTCAAAGATGACGTGAATGATAACAATGCTTCTCCAAGTGCGAAAAGGACGTACAAAAGAAAACAACGTGTGAATTGACGTGAAGTTAGAATTGATGATTTTGTATTTTGATGCGAACATGTGCCGGTAGTTATTACTCTTTTTTATCTATTTAGGAACTTTGGACAAGATTTTTTATGTTAGGTGAATCATGTTCTGAACTATGCCTATGTTAGTTTGTCATATCGTATTTCAAAGTCATGTTTTCTATTAATATGACCACCTTCTATATATGTGAAGGCCGTCTACAACGGTGTAGTTGTCATCGAACACTCCAAACACATTGAGAATAAATAATCAGAAAATACATTGCGAATGACTATTCGATATATAGAAATGCAGAAAATCTGTGAGAGTTCTTATGACAAATGACAATATTAAGCAGTTCATGCCTAATGCATTATAGATCAGTAGAAGGCTCATGTGGTGCGTAAGATATCCATGGTTTATTAAGCAAATGCAACTTAGGCGAGTTCAAAAAATTTCATGATCGACCCTAAAATGTCCTTTGGTTTTATCAAATTACGATTGAAAAGTGAATGGTGGGATAAGTACTATTAAGAAAAATGTATGGTCTTGCTCAACTGAATGTGTAGGCAATCAAACACTTCTACAAGAGTACGAAGCTACCATTCAAAAATATTGACTATTGTTATGTGTAGGCAATCAAAACACTTCCACAAGAGTACGAAGCTACCATTAAAAAATATTGACTATTGTTTTATATCAAATGCATTTGGTAGATGATGACGGAGAAGTTATGGATAACGTAATTAACTATTTCTTCTAGGGCACTGAGGAGTCTTGCACGCACAAAAATTACTCAATAATATTTATGTAAGACCGCATTAAAGGTTTATCTATTTAATGAAATTTATGGTGGTAACGAATGATTGTACTTGATAATTGGTTATGTACATTAATTAACTTAAGAATGTTTTATGGTAATGCGAACAAACTATTCATTGCACCTCTACTTAGCTGTTAGTTGCAATCGAATATCTTTAGTGCTAACAAAAAATCGGTATAAGACATATAATGCACATTCCCTTTTTTTTTGTTTTCCTTTAATTATTACGTGCGTGGCACCTCGACAAGGATTATCGAGTGGTTTACTAATGTAGACTAGGAATATGAAGTAAGGTGAGAATAAGGGGGTGTTTGTTTTGGGGTGATCCTCCAAAACATCATCGTAATCCGCTCGTCACCTTATCATCACCATGTTTGTTTAGCGTAGGTGATGAGTCATCACCGTAATGACAGATCACCTAGGTGATGAAAATGGGGTGATATTTTACCTTTTGGATCACCCCAAAAAAGCTAGGTGATCTTATATCACCGTGACGGGGTGATATTTCAAATTTGTATTTGGACAACATTACCCCTTAATTTAGCATTTATACCTAATACATATCCTTATTCATATTTTAAATTATGTAATTAGATTATTTAAATCTTAAAATAATATATTTAATAATAAATAATTATATTGAATAATAAATAATTATATTGAATAACTATACGGAAAACTTATTATTAATTCTTAAAAAATTAAACTCAATAATAAAATAGTAATCATTATTATGTAAATATCATATATATATCATCCACATAATTTATGTATTATTCATAGGGTTAAATATGACATTTATGCAATATCACCCCACACATCACCGTGATTAGACAAACACAATATTCTAATATCACATTGATATGCAAAATGAAATATCACCTCAAAACAAACACAGTAATGATATATCACCTTGATCCACATCACGGTGATATTCACATTACGGTGATGTGAGTATCACCGTGATGTTGGATCACTGGAAACAAACACCCCCTAAACGTAATATGTGATTATAGTTACTGTTGAAGAATATGAAAGAAGATAACAGCGATCTCAGATTATTTTCATCATTCATCTCTTACATTCTCGGCCTCAACCAATCTTGGCAATGATTACAACTTACCTAATTGAGATTGCAGCAAAGACGGAAAAGATCAAAGCATTAATCCTATCATTAATTCATTAATGTATTATAGGAAATTGGAGGATATTGCTTATTAGTCTCCAACCGCTATTAGAGAAGCTTGCTTGTATAAGAATAATCGATATAAGCCTACAATGTACAAAGTTCAGTCCTAATAAAACTGAATCTGTTATGAGATTTCGAAACCAAGAAAAAGACTTGAGGGGGCGTGATGGAAATAAATTATATATAAAATTAAAAAGTGGTGCACTCCCGTCAAGATTAATGTTTTAGGAAAAGTGGTCACGTAACACAAATTTGCTTGTCCTCCATATAAGAAAAACATTTGTAAACCTTTCCTCTTTCGAAAATTTGTAATTTATTAAAATTCAAAACTTATTCACCAAATTGAAAAGCTCAAATATAAACATATGAAAAGAATTGGTGGCACTTATCTCACGTTTTGCGATATCAATATCGTGCCGTGTTGTTCTTGTTGTTGTTCGAGCTCCGTCGGGGTTTCAATTATATTCATTATCGTCTATATTATATCTATATTTATTTGTGGATCATACTGAATATAAGTGAATTTTTTGTGATCATATGATTCAATGGAAATCTAGTACAAAGATAATTTCTTTCGAAGGGGATAATGGAGATCAGATCTGTCTTATCTTATGGCAATGATCTCATCCAATGTCAAATGACAAACTAGTTAAATAAGGTATCGATAATGTCACATTAAAATATATTAGTAAATCTCATAAAATGGGTGGTCGGGAGGATTCTACGCAGGACCTGCGGGTCTCTAAGCTCTGATACCATATTAAATGACCACTTTTCCTAAAAGGTTAATCCTAAAGTGAGTGCATCACTTTTAAATTAATTTGAACGATAATATTTAACATAAAAAATGAATACCATTAGACCTACACATACACAAGCAACTCGACCTTTTTATTCAGAAAAAAAAAAATTCGAACTAACAAATTCAAAACGCTGAATTGTTTTACTCGATTGGAAATAGAAAGATGGACCGTTTAGCACTAGTTGGACCTAAGTTGATGATACATCAGCTAGAAATATGAAAATAAAAATCTTCGAAAAACCCATAAAGCATAAAAGTCGATATGATTAAGACCAGACTATGATATATGTATGTTATTAAAAAAAATATTGTAAATGTCGCACATTGTTCGAAATCCTACTAGGCTGAAAAGATTTGTTTATTAAAAAGCTAGCGGGGGAATTGCTGGGCAAATCTCCTTTGGCAGTATAATCAATATATCTTTTCGTTTGCCAAATATAAATTGCAAAGCATTAATCAACTGCCAAAGGAGTAATTGCCCAGTAATTCATTCACGCAATCCCATTATTCATAACTGAAAAATACTTCATAGATCTCTGAGACTGTTGATGGACAGTGTTACTATTTGCATGTATTTATACCTACGTGAAAACATTGTAAACCACGGATATGTGAAAGCATATTCTAATGTTGCTTACCCGTCAGAGGAATAAAACTGTTCTTTTCTCAATCTAGAGATGAATCAATTTTATATATTTCCAAATTGAAATTATGTTAATTATTCAAGTACGTGAAATAACATTCTGGTACATTCAGTTTATGAGGAACATGTAAGCTATATATGTGCACAGTGGATTTTTTTTTTTCACATTAGTATCATATCCTTTTTTTTTTAATTTCATATAGTATCGTATGGCAGCTTATAATAAGTAGCCGATTAGAGCGGTCAAAGCTGAGGCCTAAAGCCAATGAGCCCTCAGTCCTACTGGCTGAGGGGGAGGTGCTTAGGGTCATGTTGGGAGAGGTCCTGGGTTCGAATCTCATCCCTGTGACATTTCCCTAAGCCTGCCCACATGGGCCCAGACATGTGCGATTGACCTGGTCGACCTGTTTAGCAGGTAGTGGGTCGGCCCCGGGGTTTACCATCGGCTTTACCCGGTTACCAAAAAAAAAAAAAAAAAAGCTGAGGCCTAAATGTCTTTTGGGATCTATCAATGTGTAATACAACGTCATTACGTTGGTGACATCTACTTAACTATATTCTCAAGATGTAGATGTACTATATATATTAACCTTTGCGGATAATGATTGAGACTATGTCAAATCGTGTAAGAAAAAAGAAAAACATACAAAACACAAACAATGGATATTCGAACCAATCAAGGAAGCACCCATAAAAAAAGAAAAAAAAAAGCAAGGATCACATTCCTTGTGAAACACATACCAAAAGAAAATATAGAATGCATGCAAGTATACAAATACGTTTGGTCTATTCTTTATCAGTAAAGAAAAGCATATCCATAAGCACAAAAAGAGAACAAAAAACTCAAAGCAAAAGGCCATGCAAGAACATTAACCTTGGCCCGAAGAAAAAGCAAAGGCTGGAAAAACCCTAAAAAGAAACGGTTCCAAGCATATCCTTTAGCATATCCTAGTTAAGGTAAGAAGCTATCTCGCTCACATAATATATATATATATATATATATATATGTATATATATATATATATATTGCATGTATCTACGGCGTCGAAAAGACGAACTCGTGCAATGAAAAATGTCATGCATATCTTCCATCAAAGAAATTTTCAACAAAATGTGTGAAAATTGAATAACAGTGCGATTCTCCTTTGGCAGGTATCTACTAAATTGCGACGTAAATGAGTATGTAGTATATATTTTATTTCCTTGCCAAAGGAGAATTGCCCTGCAATTCAGTCCGACAATGCAGCTTTTTATCGATCAACAAGCTTTCATGCATGGTATGTAATAGCAGAAATAATTATTGGCATATATGTATTTTGTAGCACTTTAAACGGTGATCTTATCATCCCTTCGGCCATTTATAACTCTACGGATTCATGGGGTTTCTATTTAATGTCAACCCTTCTTTTTCTTATTCTCTCACATTTCTCATTCTTTTCCCTTTATTATTCGCATCGCTGGCTAAGATAGAGAAATGAGGGTGAAGATGAAAAAAATAAAAAACCATTGTGACTTTCTAAAGAGATTCTACTCAAATGGGCCGAAGAGTTGGCCCACTTAATGAGAGTCCAAATGTTGTGTGAGCTGAGGCTGATAAGGGAAACCCCTATTTTGTTAGTACTTTTAAAAGAACACATATTTTAATGATTAAGAATTAAAATATGATTAGATTGTTAGATAATTTGTTGACCTTTTTGGTCTATGTATGTTAGTGAGTTTTGATGGACAATGTAATTGTAATGACATTAGGTCTATAAAATAAGCAATTCGATTTGGAACAAATAAAATGTCTAAGTTCATGATAATATTCAACCATGCATTGTTTGTGAGCTATAAAATCGATTAAGTGTTGAATATTTTAATTGCGTGTGATTCTGTGATGATTTGATGGAACTAAGTGATCGCATGTTATAGACAGTCCATGAGATAGGATATATCGTACTGTGCTATATATGGAAATAATGCATGAGATATCCTACTGAGCTATATATGGAAAATATGCTGTTTATATATGGAAAGTGATATATCCGTTGATACTAGTTTATTCCTGGACGAAAATCACTTATGCGATTCTTTGCATGCTTTACACTGAATTTAATGTGCAATATTAAATTGATATCTTTCCTTATGTTGATTGGAATATTATATTTAGGAAAGATGTGATTTGATTTGATTGATTTTCTGGATAAGATGTTATATGCTATAAACGGATGTGATCTCTGAAATAAGGAAAGTTTGAGCCATGATTGATAAATCGTTTTAAGTATTCTCGGATCTGACTTCTGTGCTAAACATGGTAATTATACTATGAATTATACATAGAAAACGTGCTGATGTGATGCTATCTTATGTGCTACACTTGGAAAGAAAATCTGGATTGACTTAGTCTAGAAACAGATAGCAGGGAATCTCTTGTGAATGATCCTGATATGGTAATTATATGCGAAATGCGTGAATATGCTTGAGAACGAAATTGACCTTTCTATATGGAATATAATCATGCGTAAATATGCTATATGACCGTTGTGATGATTTATTAAGAGCATGATTTATATGGTATGATTGCATGGAAAACTATGCTTGATTAGGCAATTATTGTTTGATATGATTTTCCATGTGAAGTGCTATTTGAAAAGGATTATATATGAGCTGCACTTCATACTTTCGGGGTACTTAGATTTTGCGAACCCACGACTATAAGCGTACAAGAGAAAATAAGCAGAAAGATACTGAAAGATTCCTGAGTTCCCACTTGAGATAGCTTTCTGCCCACCTGAGTGTAACCGGCATATCCATCACTGAGCGAGTGATTTATCTTGTTATTCCATAATCCCTGCCATACATTCTGTCTTCGGACGTGAGCGATACCAAGGAGGCAAGGTCGACGCTTACGCACACGTGAAGGGAAGGACAAGTCCGGGGGCCCTTCGGTAGCGAGCTGTGTCTGTCGGGATCAAGGAGATTCCGAGGAACGAAACTCGGCGTGTGGTAACCTAGTAGTGACTAGTGTTTCGACTTGTTTCGGTTGTGTATTGGGCTAACCAATCAGTTTTGTATCCAGCTACGGTGCATTATAGTGATTGGTTAAACTCTTGGAAGAAAATCCCAAGGAGAGGAGTAAACCCCAGTTGGGGATATAACCTCTATAAAAATCCTGTCTCGCATTTACTTTTCAGTTATTTCTTTATCGCTGTGAGACAGACCCGACGCACATCCGACGTTACTAGGATATATCAGGCACTCGTCACAAACATCAGTAGGCATATCTAAGTCACCACACTTAGTATTTGTGAAAAGAAGCAAAAATTTCTATAGGCCTAATTCACCCCCCCTCTTAGGCACATTTATATCTTCATTTGGTATCAGAGAGGGTTACTCAAACGACGGGCCTAACAAGCCTGAGTTAAAGATCTAATGGCTTCTTCGAGTTTGATGTTTTTGCAGAGGGACAATCCCATTCCAGGCCACCACTCTTCGACGGAACAAACTACGCCATATGGAAAAATCGCATGAAGGAATTCCTGATCGCTACAGACTACGACCTGTGGGATATCATCGCAACAGGACCTTACATTCCAAAAACGAAGATGGAACTCCAAAGAAAGGCCCTGATTACAATGTAACAGACAAGCGGGGAATCTCCCTAAATGCAAAGCTAAGAACATGATAGCTTGCGCACTCACAAGAGAAGAGTACAATCGTGTGAGCTCATGTGAATCTGCCAAAAATATGTGGGACATGCTTCAAGTCACACATGAAGGAACCACTCGAGTTGTGCAAGAAAGGATAGCCCTCTTGACCCACCAATACGAGCTGTTCAAGATGGAGGACAACGAGACCATAAGCCACATGTATGCCAGATTCATGAACATCATTAATCAAATGTTCTCGTTGGAAAGAAAATAGAAGATGGTGAGAAAGTGCGAAAAATCCTGAGATCTCTTCCTAGAGAATGGAATCCCAAAGTGACCGCCATCTATGAAGCAAAGGACTTGGATGAACTTTCAGTGTCAGAACTGATCGGATCTCTGACCACCTACGAGATGACTCAGATCTCCATCAAAGAAAAATCACCAGTCCGAAATCAACCAAACATTGCCTTTAATACCGAACAAGAACACGACTCTGAAGGCGAAGAAGAATCTGAGGAGGACCTAATGGAGCAGATCGCCATGCTGACCAGAAAGTTTGACAAATTTCGGATGAGAAGAAAGTTCAAGGGAAATTCAAAGTTCCAACCTAGGAACAAGGGAATATCGTCATCCGGAAACAATGTACAGAAATGCTTCAAGTGCAACAAGCCAGGCCACTTTGCCTCAAACTGCCCGATGGAAAACGGTGACAAAAAGATAAAGAAACAGAAGGCCATGGTCACAAAACTGGAAGAGGCCGGGAGCGAAGAAGAGGAAGATCTCGCCTACATGGCCGCGGATGATGATCAGGTATCGGACTCATCTACTATTAAGAAAATATTATTTCTGAATGAACTATATGCTAGGCAAGATGAATCTCATGATAACGCTTCCTCAGCCTTTGAAGTAGATGAAAAAGAAGAGATGTTTGAGATAATTCAAAATGCAGAAAGAAGGATTAAGTCACTCAACTCACAAGTGAAGGGTCTAATTAGGCAACGAGATGAAGTAGCTAGAGAGAAGCATCAAACGGATCTAGAAAATGAGCGCCTGAAAGCCGAGCTAGAGACTCTTAAGAAAGAAAAGGCCTTGTGTAATTGCGAGAAACTTAGGAAGCAAAAGAATATATCTAGGGACATGTCCGCTCTTAAGGATTTCTTAGAAGAAAATTCTCGTACTAATGTTAGATTTCTTGAGGGACAACAAAATCTTGATATGTTACTTAGTGTTCCTGCACAAATCGGGAAAACAGGATTAGGATATTCCACAACACATGAACATGCTGCACCTCCACAAAACGTTAGGAAACCTAAATGTTTCTCATGTGGTCGTCTTGGTCATTATGCTAACCACTGTTTCTTGAAGAAAGCTGATAAATCCAGATATGTCTGGAGACCTAAGAAAGTTCCTGAAGTTTCTAATTCTGGTCAGCCTGTGACTGAGAGATCACAGCCTGTGATACATGATATGCCACGTGTTAACAGGAATTACTTTGCTGCTAACCATTTAGGACCCAATCAAAATTGGGCACCTCAGAAAAGAACTGATTCATGCAGGTACAAAGAAGAAAATCCAGTAGGAAGAACAAGTGGTACCTCGACAGTGGGTGTTCCCACCATATGACAGGTGATATCAGTAAGTTTGTGTCGGTGAAAGCACATGATGGAGGATATGTCTCCTACGCCGACAACACAAAAGCTAAGTTACACAGGATGACACCTGGTTATGGCACAGACGCCTAGGACATGCCAATATGGAATTGCTATCTCACATTACAAGCAATGCACTGATACGAGGTGTTCCTGACATAAAGTTTGTCAAGGACAAAACATGCAAGGCATGCCAGATGGGCAAGCAGACTAAGACATCTTTCAAAGCAAAGAATGTGATATCTACATCCAGACCTCTGGAACTGCTGCATCTCGACCTTTTTGGTCCGGTTCAGACGATGTCTCTGCGAGGTAAAAGATATGCTTTTGTCATCGTTGATGATTACTCCAGGTATACTTGGGTGATATTCCTTGCACATAAGAGCGAGGCATTAGATAACTTTGCATCACTAGTAAAGAGACTTGAAAATGAAAAAGAAACGAACTTATGTAGGATACGAAGTGATAACGGTCTGGAATTCGATAGTAAGTCGTTTGCATCATTCTGTGATCAGTATGGATATAGTCATAATTTCTCTGCTCCTATAACCCCCCAACAGAACGGTGTTGTTGAACGTAAAAACAGGGTATTACAGGAAATGGCTAGATCTATGTTACATGAGTATGATATTCCTAAACAGTTCTGGGCGGAAGCCGTTAGTACAGCCTGTTACGTATCTAACCGTGTCTTCCTTAGGCCGATATTAAAAAGGACTTCTTATGAAATCTGGCACGGTAGAACTCCAAATATAGGTTACTTTCATGTGTTCGGATGTAAATGTTTTATCTTGAACGATAGAGATAAGAGAGGAAAATTTGACTCTAAGGTTGATGAAGGGATATTCCTTGGTTACAGTCTTACGTCTAAGGCATATCGTGTTTATAATAAAAGAAAGCTAACTGTTCAGGAATCCATACATGTTACTTTTGATGAGATGCCTAACACAGATGCTACTGGTGAGGAAGATATTCCTGAAGACGAAAATACTGAAGCAGTGGAACCAGAAGCTGGAGAGCTGCAACCTAGAAAATGGAAACATGCATCCAGTCATCCAACAGATCAAGTGATAGGAAATATCAGATCTGGAATCAAAACTCGAGCAACTGTACGAAATCAAGATACGGAGGAATCTCATGATGTACTGCTTTCAATGATGGAACCAAAGACAGTCCATGAAGCTCTAGATGATATATCTTGGGTCTCAGCCATGGAAGATGAGTTATCTCAGTTCGAAAAGAGCGAAGTGTGGACACTCGTAAAAAGACCAGACGATAAATCCATCATAGGAACCAAATGGGTCTTCCGAAACAAACTCGACGAACACGGTAATGTCACAAGAAACAAAGCGAGGTTAGTTGCAAAAGGTTATTCCCAGGAGGAAGGTATTGATTTCGATGAAACCTTTGCACCGGTAGCTAGATTAGAATCTATACGTGTCTTACTTGCATATGCATGCTTTAAACGTTTTAAACTTTTTCAAATGGACGTAAAAAGTGCATTTTTAAATGGTTTTATAAATGAGGAGGTTTATGTAGAACAACCACCGGGCTTTGCTAGGGAAGATTTTCCAAATCATGTCTTTAAATTAAATAAAGCACTATATGGTTTAAAGCAGGCTCCTAGGGCATGGTATGAAAGGCTAAGTAAGTTTCTAATTGACATAGGATTTTCAACTGGAACTATTGATAACACGCTGTTTATTAAGTATGAAGGTGATCACATGATACTAGTCCAAATTTACGTTGATGATATCATATTGGAAGTACTAATATCCTTCTCTGCGAGGAATTTTCTAAGTCTATGCAGAAGGAATTTGAGATGAGCTTAATGGGTGAGCTGAACTACTTCCTCGGGTTGCAAATAAAGCAGCTTGACAATGGAACCTTCGTATCCCAGACGAAATACAGCAGGGAATTACTGACTAAATTCGGGATGAGTGATTCCAAAGCGATTTCCACCCCTATGCATCAGACCACCAAAATAGACATTGATGAATCAGGTACACCGGTTGATCAAACACAATATCGAGGTATGATCGGAAGCCTTCTTTACTTAACTGCTAGTCGCCCTGATATCATGTTTGCTGTTGGTATGTGTTCGAGATATCAGTCTGACCCTAGGGAATCTCACTTGACCGCAGTCAAGCGGATACTTAGATATATCAAGGGTACTGTCAATTTTGGTCTATGGTACTCCTATACGGATGACTTCCCATTAATGGGATATTCCGATGCCGACTATGCCGGCTGTAGGGAAGATAGGAAAAGTACTAGTGGAACTTGCCAATTACTTGGAAATTCCCTGGTAACTTGGTCTAGTAGAAAGCAAAATGCTGTCGCCCTCTCCACAACCGAAGCTGAATATATGGCCTTAGGAAATTGTTGTCAACAAGTTCTATGGATGAAACAAACCCTTAGTGACTTTGGGTTAGGCTATGACAAAATTCCCATTATGTGTGATAGCACTAGCGCTATTAGTATTACTAAGAATCCCGTGCATCATTCTCGTACTAAGCATATTGAGGTTAAACATCATTTCATACGAGACCATGTTCAGAAAGGGAATATCAGTGTGGAATTCGTAGGAACAAATGATCAGCTCGCTGATATCTTCACTAAACCCCTAATAGAGGCAAGATTCTGCGACATCCGTGATCGATTGGGAATCCTCGAGCTTAATAAGGTTAGTAAATCTGCCTAATTCTATCATTTACTCTAGGTTATTCTATTTTAGATAGAAATTCATAGTTATCCCATCTTAAGATATTCAGCCCTTAGAATACTTCTGTGGATCCTATAGATCTTTTCCTTAAGTAAAATTCTCGTATTTTAGGAAGAAATTCGTAGTTATCCCTTCCAAGATATTTCTTCAGCCATCTAGTTTATTTTAGGAATATCCGATCTTCTAGATTCGTTCTTAAATGTAATTAGGTTATTTAAGGTAGGAACGCGTGGATATTATTTCAGCCATCCAGTTATTCTAGGAAACTCATTTTCCTTTATAATATATTCCTATCCAGTCCAGTCACATCCCTTCCTTAATTATGAGATCCCGTCAAATCAGTCTGATATCCCTGACAGTTTTCCATTATCTTTTTGATTTCAAATTTCAAATTTCGAAATTCATCCTTATCTCTTCCCAAAATAAACCGATCCTATTCTTTAAAAATTCAGAACCGTTCCTTAACCTTCATCATTCAATCATCTTCTCCAAACACTCTCTCGATCTTCAAACCTTCATCAATGGCCAAAACTTCCAAAGTTGTCAACCCTGAATCATCAAGCCGTAAACGCAAGGAGCCCAGTTCCGACACTGAAGAAGCCCCACTCGGATCACCTTCCAAATCACCAAAACAAGCCTCGCCTTCTGTTCGCAAAAACCCGTTCCAAAGCCAAATCTCCCAAATCCTCTGACAAGATCTCATCCCCTTCCAAAACTACAAAGAAGAAGAAGAAAACCAAGAAATCCAAGACGCCCGAACCAGAAAAGTCTGCCTCAAGCTCTGAAATTCCTGAAGAAGTTCCCAAGGTTACCCAGGAATCGCCGCCGCGATCCCCAACTCCAGTTGAAACCCAGAAATCACCTCCGCCAAAGTCTCCTGAAAAACAGCCATCACCACTTGAAAAAACCTCTCCACTTCCGCCATCAAGTTCAAAGTCCTTTACCATTCCGCCTCTTGATCTGTCCAAAACGAGTGAGATCCCTGCTGAACACCTTTTTCTGGAAGAAAGTAACCGCACCACCTACAAAAGCCTCCTCAAAAGAGATATCGCCCGTGGTCGCGCTGTTGCCTTTGACAATCTGCCTGCTGGAACTGTTATAACCTGGCTGAAAGACTACGGATGGGAGCAATTCCTTAGTCTCAACACGCCATTCTATCCTGAGGTCGTCAAACTGTTCTATGCAAACTTCGACTACGACGAGTTTGAAGAACATATCACCATCCGTTCCTATGTTCTCGGACACAAGATCGAGTGGACCACTAAGAAGATGAATGCTATGCTTGCAGTTCCTGATGAACCCTTCTGCCACTACGACATGAACGACTGGTGCCATGCTGATGGTTTCGACCCCAGTGATGTCCTTCAGAAACTCTGGAATACCCGCACCAAGCCCCGCTTTTCAGATGGAGAAGCTCTCAATCAACTTCCCATAGATTTCTTCTTCCTTCATAAGCTGCTGAACATGACCTTGTGGAGTGCCAAAATCGGAAGTGGCGGCCACTCTACCACTATGAATTTCATGAGCACTTTTGCCGTGTACATGATATCTCAGAATCGCAAGTTCAACCTCGGATATACCGTCATGAAGCACATGATTCAGGCCGTTGAGAGCAAGGACAAGGCGATGCCCTATGGAATGCTGCTCACTCATATGTTTGAGTGCGAGGGCATTATTATGCCACCTGGCTGGGAAGATAAGGCCGTCCACATTGTGGACCTTGTGACCTTGAAGCGGATGGGTATTCACTACACAAAGGGCCAAGGTTGGTTCAAGGCTAAGGAGAGTAGGTCAGTGGATAGCGCCCAGAAACGGTCGGCTGCGAAAGGAAAAGCAAAGGTCAAGAGCGACGACGACGAGGACTATGAAGATGAGCTCAGTGTCGGGAAGGCTGGAATCTCGGTGTTGCGCCGCGATATCTCCGATATCAAGGCTGATAATCAGAAGCGCTTCCGCAAGCTCAAAGAGCAGTATACTGAGTTATCGATGAAACTATCCAAGCTCTCAAAGCTCGTCAAGAAGTCCCTTAATAAGCCCGCCGATTCTGAAACCTCTTCAAGCCAGTAGGCTGCCCTTCTAGTTCCTTTCTGCTCCTAGTTGCCACTAGGATATTCCAGTTCTGTTCAGTTTTTAGTTGATCCTCCCGCCTTTTTGATGATGAAGGGGGAGTAGTAGTAAGGTAAGTTTAGACGTTTAGCGTCTAAGCTTGTTAGTGGTAAGTATGTATAGGGAGGCTCGTTGAACCCTAATATAATATTTTGCTGCTATTATGATATATCTACTGTGCTTAACATCTTTTGCTCTGATCTTAGGATATATCGTTTGTTGATCTCACACTCTGATGCGTAACTGTGCTACTTGACTTGCATAAAATTTCTTACTAAATGCTAAGTGCCTGCTGAGATGATTACATGATTGCTTGAACCATGCTTGGAAAATGCGCACTTAGGCAGGGGGAGCACACTCACGGGTAATCTCTAAATTTTTAATACTAAGGATATAACATAGAAAAGATAGGATATATCCGCACTTAGACAGGGGGAGCAAAATTAGTCCATGATATATCATAGCATGTCATAGAGATAACTGCACGTAGGCAGGGGGAGCAAATATGTATCACATGTGATTAGGAAATATCGTATGCTCTGCTTTGTGATTATGAAACACTTAGACATATGCGCTAGGACTTGCATGATCGAATATGCTTATATGCTTCCGTGCTGTGTCAATTACATGTCATCATCAAAAAGGGGGAGAATGTTGACCTTTTGGTCTATGTATGTTAGTGAGTTTTGATGGACAATGTAATTGTAATGACATTAGGTCTATAAAATAAGCAATTCGATTTGGAACAAATAAAATGTCTAAGTTCATGATAATATTCAACCATGCATTGTTTGTGAGCTATAAAATCGATTAAGTGTTGAATATTTTAATTGCGTGTGATTCTGTGATGATTTGATGGAACTAAGTGATCGCATGTTATAGACAGTCCATGAGATAGGATATATCGTACTGTGCTATATATGGAAATAATGCATGAGATATCCTACTGAGCTATATATGGAAAATATGCTGTTTATATATGGAAAGTGATATATCCGTTGATACTAGTTTATTCCTGGACGAAAATCACTTATGCGATTCTTTGCATGCTTTACACTGAATTTAATGTGCAATATTAAATTGATATCTTTCCTTATGTTGATTGGAATATTATATTTAGGAAAAGATGTGATTTGATTTGATTGATTTTCTGGATAAGATGTTATATGCTATAAACGGATGTGATCTCTGAAATAAGGAAAGTTTGAGCCATGATTGATAAATCGTTTTAAGTATTCTCGGATCTGATTCTGTGCTAAACATGGTAATTATACTATGAATTATACATAGAAAACGTGCTGATGTGATGCTATCTTATGTGCTACACTTGGAAAGAAAATCTGGATTGACTTAGTCTAGAAACAGATAGCAGGGAATCTCTTGTGAATGATCCTGATATGGTAATTATATGCGAAATGCGTGAATATGCTTGAGAACGAAATTGACCTTTCTATATGGAATATAATCATGCGTAAATATGCTATATGACCGTTGTGATGATTTATTAAGAGCATGATTTATATGGTATGATTGCATGGAAACTATGCTTGATTAGGCAATTATTGTTTGATATGATTTTCCATGTGAAGTGCTATTTGAAAAGGATTATATATGAGCTGCACTTCATACTTTCGGGGTACTTAGATTTTGCGAACCCACGACTATAAGCGTACAAGAGAAAATTAAGCAGAAAGATACTGAAAGATTCCTGAGTTCCCACTTGAGATAGCTTTCTGCCCACCTGAGCGTTAACCGGCATATCCATCACTGAGCGAGTGATTTATCTTGTTATTCCATAATCCCTGCCATACATTCTGTCTTCGGACGTGAGCGATACCAAGGAGGCAAGGTCGACGCTTACGCACACGTGAAGGGAAGGACAAGTCCGGGGGCCCTTCGGTAGCGAGCTGTGTCTGTCGGATCAAGGAGATTCCGAGGAACGAAACTCGGCGTGTGGTAACCTAGTAGTGACTAGTGTTTCGACTTGTTTCGGTTGTGTATTGGGCTAACCAATCAGTTTTGTATCCAGCTACGGTGCATTATAGTGATTGGTTAAACTCTTGGGAAGAAAATCCCAAGGAGAGGAGTAAACCCCAGTTGGGGATATAACCTCTATAAAAATCCTGTCTCGCATTTACTTTTCAGTTATTTCTTTATCGCTGTGAGACAGACCCGACGCACATCCGACGTTACTAGGATATATCAGGCACTCATCACAAACATCAGTAGGCATATCTAAGTCACCACACTTAGTATTTGTGAAAAGAAGCAAAAATTTCTATAGGCCTAATTCACCCCCCCTCTTAGGCACATTTATATCTTCATAATTAAAACAAGGCCATATAGTTCATGTTAAAAGTTACGACACACCTATAAAGTAATGGGGAAACTTCGTTGAAAGTGAAATGTCAAGTTGTGGTTTGATGATGATGAAGGTAGAAAAAGGATTATCGATTTAATAATACTAACAACAGTAATAATAAGTTTAATATAGTAATACCAACAAAATATACTTGAGGACAACTAACGAGAGCGATTTAAGGAGGTATGCTGCTGCTACATTCCAATATGTTTCTTCTGCACTTTTTTGGATGTGCTATTTTGTCTCTGTATTTAAGGAGGCATGCAAATCGAAGTATAAAAAATTTATTAAAATATCTTTTCTTACAGATGTGGCGTAGGTAGAGAGAATTGAGAGGTCTTGTCGCCAACGAGTACGACGATTAATGTGCTGTTATCATCTGTAAGTAATTATATTTTGAAATTTTATTGTCTCGTAAAAAAAATAAGGGAAATTTCATGCGGTAACATCGAGTTTTCGATTTTTCCAGTTGGTACCCGAAGCTGTTTTTCGATTCCGGCTGGTAACCTCGAGGTTTCGACTTTTCCAGTTGGTACCCAAAGCTTGTTTTCAATTTCGGCTGGTACCGCTGAGGTTTTATGAAATGTAATTTGGTATCCCTGAATTACCAAAACTGGATTTAAAATACTTAAAATAATCACAAATTCAAAAATAAATTATTTTTTTATTTATAAAAATTAATTTTAATTATAAAAAAATAGTATATAGTTGGGAAAAGTTATAAATATTTTTAAAAATAGAAAAATATATTTTTCGGATCCCGCACGAACGTTAGATCGAAAATATTTTAAAATGTAATCGAGAAAAAATTTGGGTACTAACTGGAAAAGTCCAACTTGTAGCCATGAGGTTTTGTGAAATGTAATTTGGTACCCCTGAATTACCAAAATTGAATTTAAAATACTTAAAATAATCAAAGATTCAAAAATAATAGTAAAAAGACGTTCACTACATTGACTTCCATTCACCGTATTCAATTCAACTACATTGTTTTTGGAGAAACGTTTACGTCGATTTCTTATTATAGTCATGTAGACAAATCCTACCAATGTTATAGTCAAGTAATTAAAAGAAATCATATTTCTATCATATATAATATATGTTTTCAAACTAGGTTTAGGCGTGCAATACATTACACATCAATAGCCCCATTCAGGGAAGCAATGTATATCAGAACATGTGATCATTTCGCAGACAGTGTCATTAGAAAGTTTTTCAAGGACAAAACAAAACTGATGAAACGCCAATTCCATAACAAAAGGACGACGTTTCGAGTTGTAAGAAACAATGAGCACTCGTGAATCTTTTTTTTTTATTTTTTATTTATTTGGTTACAATAAGAATCAAATATATTTATGTCGTTTTCTTTGTGTATAAAGTCCAAATTGACAGAGGACCCTACGCGATATAGCTTCTTCTCTCGCTCTGCGTATTATAGATTCTTTTGGTGCCTGCAATTTGGTTTCTAATGTGTTGACCTTTTTGGTCCATGTATGCTAGAGAGTTTTGATGGACAATGTAATTGTAATAACATTAGGTCTATACCGAGCTGTCGCTGAAACTGTCCAAGCTCTCCAAGCTGGTCAAGAAGTCCCTTCCTAAACCCGCCGATTTAGAAACATCTTCAAGCCAATAGGCTGCCCCTCATGTTCCATTCTGTTCTTAGTTGCCCTTAGGATATTCCACTTTGCTAGTATCAGTTTAGGTTTTAAGTGTCCCTCCCGCCTTTTTGATAATGAAGGGGGAGTAGTAAGGTAAGTGTTAGGCGTTGAGCGTCTAAGTGTTTTGGTGGTAGGTAATGTGTAGGGAAGCTTGTTGAACCCTAATATAATATTTTGCCGCTACTATGATATATCTCCTATGCTTAACATCTTTGCTCTGATCTATGGATATACCAATATACTGATCTCATACTTTGATGCTTAAATATGCGATTTGACTTGCGTGAAATTTCTTGATAAGTGCTAAGTGTCTGCTGCGATGATTACATGATTACTTGAACCATGCTTGGAAAATGCGCACTTAGGCAGGGGGAGCACACTCACGGGTAATTTCGAAATTTTGTACTCAAGATATATCTTAGCATGTCATAGAGATAACTGCACTTAGGCAGGGGGAGCAAATGTGTATCATATGTGACTAGGAAATATCATATGCTCTGTTTTGCAACTACGGAACACTTAGACATATGTGCTAGGATTTGCGTGATCGAATATGCTTACTTGCTTTCGTGCTGCATCAATTACATGTCATCATCAAAAAGGGGGAGAATGTTGACCTTTTTGGTCCATGTATGCTAGAGAGTTTTGATGGACAATGTAATTGTAATAACATTAGGTCTATAAAATAAGCAATTCGATTTAAGACAAATAAAATGTCTAAGTTCATAATAATATTCAAGCATGCATTGTTTATAAGCTATAAATCGATTAAGTGTTGAATATTTGAATTGCGTGTGATTTTGTGATGATTTGATGGAACTAGGTGATCACACGTTATAGACAGTCCATGAGATAGGATATATCGTTCTGTGTTATATATGGAAATAATGCATGAGATATCCTACTGAGCTATATATGGGAAATATGCTGTTTATATATGGAAAGTGATATATCTGTTTGAAATCCGTTATTCCTGGACGAAAATCATATGTACGAACCTTGCATGCCCTTAACTGAATTAAATGTGAAATATTGAATTGATATCTTTCCCTATGCTGATTGGATATTATATTTTGGAAAGATCTGATTTGATTGACCTTGTGGATAAGTTGCTCTTATATGGTATGTAAGATAACGGGTGTGATCTCTGATATAAGGAAAGTCGAGTCATGATGTGATAAATCTATTTAGGTAAGCTCTGATCTGATTTGCATGCTAAACATGGTAAATATATTAATTAAATGCTATGAGCTGTACATGGTAAATGTGCTGGTGTATTGCTATCTTGCGTGCCATACTTGGAAAGTAAATCTGGAGTAACTCGTTACTAGAAGCTGATAGCAAGGAATCACTTATGGAAAGTGCTGAAATATGGTAATTATATGCGAAATGCTTGAATATGCTTGAGAACGAAATTGAGCTTTTATATGGAATATAATCATGCTTAAATGTGCTATATGACCGTTGACATGATTTATTAAAAGCATGATTTATATGGTATGATTGACTCGAAAGCTACATGGAAACTATGCTTGATTTGGTGATTACTGTTTGATATGACTTTCCATGTAAAGTGCTATTTGAAAAGGATTATATATGAGCTGCACTTCAGATTTTCGAGGCACTGAAAATTTGCGAATTTAAGCCTACGAGAGATTTTTGAGCAGAGAGATACTAAGAGATTCCTGAGCCTCTCACTTGTGATAGCTTTCTACCCACCTGAGCATTAACCTGCATATCCATCACTGAGCGAGTGATTTATCCGATATTCCATCATCCCCTGCCACATATTCTGTCTTCGGACGTGAGCAATACCAAGGAGGCAAGGTCGACGTTTACGCACACGTGAAGTGAAGGACAAGTCCGGGGGCCCTTCGGTAGCGAGCTGTGTCTGTCGGGATCAGGAGATTCCGAGGAACGAAACTCGGCGTGTGGTAACCTAGTAGTGGCTAGAGTTCGACTTGTTTCGGTTGTGTATTGGGCCAACCAATCAGTTTTGTATCCAGCTACGGTGCATTATAGTGATTGGTTAAACTCGTGGGAAGCAAATCCCAAGGAGAGGAGTAAACCCCAGTTGGGGATATAACCTCTATAAAAATCCTGTCTCGCATTTACTTTTCAGTTATTTCTTTATCGCTGTGAGACAGACCCGACGCACATCCGACGTTACTAGGATATATCAGGCATACTCGTCACAAACATCAGTAGGCATACCTAAGTCACTACACTTAGCATTTGTGAAAAGAAGCATAAATTTTTATAAGCCTAATTCACCCCCCCTCTTAGGCACATTTATATCTTCATTTGGTATCAGAGCGGGTTACTCAAACGACGGGCCTAACAAGCCTGAGTTAAAGATCTAATGGCTTCTTCGAGTTTTGATGTTTTTGCAGAGGGACAATCCCATTCCAGGCCACCACTCTTCGATGGAACAAACTATGCTATATGGAAAAACCGTATGAAGGAATTCCTGCTTGCTACTGACTACGACCTGTGGGATATCATCACTACTGGACCGTACAATCCCAAGAAGGCGGATGGAAACCCAAAGAAAGGTTCTGAGTACGATGCAACAGACAAGCGTGGAATATCCTTGAATGCCAAAGCTAAGAACATGATCGCCTGTGCGCTTACAAGAGAAGAATACAATCGTGTGAGTTCATGTGAATCCGCCTAGGATATGTGGGACATGCTTCAAGTCACACATGAGGGAACCACTAGAGTTGTACAAGAAAGAATAGCCCTCCTGACTCACCAATACGAGCTGTTCAAAATGGAGGACAACGAGACCTTAAGTCACATGTACGCGAGATTCATGAACATCATCAATCAAATGTTCTCGCTGGGAAAGAAAATACCGGACGGTGAGAAAGTGCGGAAAATACTGAGATCTCTTCCAAGAGAATGGAATCCCAAAGTAACTGCCATCTACGAAGCAAAGGACCTGGACGAACTTTCCGTGTCAGAACTGATTGGATCTCTTACTACCTACGAGATGACTCAGATCTCCATCAAAGAGAAACCAACAGTCCGAAACCAACCAAACATTGCCTTCAACACCGAACAAGAGAACGACACTGAAGGTGAAGAAGAAACTGAGGAGGACCTAATGGAGCAGATCGCCATGCTAACCAGAAAGTTTGAAAAGTTTCGGATGAGAAGGAAGTTCAAGGGAAACTCCAAGTTCCAACCCAGGAACAAGGGAATATCATCATCCGGGAACAACATGCAAAAATGTTTCAAATGCAATAGGCCAGGCCACTTCGCCTCAAACCGCCCGATGGAAAATGGTGACAAAAAGGTAAAGAAGCAGAAAGCCATGGTCACTAACTGGGAAGAGGCCGAAAGTGAAGAGGAGGAAGATCTCGCCTACATGGCCATTGACGATGATCAGGTATCAGATTCATCTACCATTAAGAAAATATTATTTCTAAATGAATTATATGCTAGGCAAGATGAATCTCATGATAACGCTTCCTCAGTCCCTGAAGTAGATGAAAAGGAAGAGATGTTTGAAATAATTCAAAACACCGAGAAAAGGATCAAGTCGCTCAACTCACAAGTAAAGAGTCTGGTTAGGCAACGAGATGACGTAGCTAGAGAGAAGCATCAAACAGATCTAGAAAATGAGCGCTTGAGAGCCGAGCTAGAAACCCTTAAAGAAGGAAAAACCTTGTGTAGTTGCGAAAAGCCTAGGAAGAAAGAAAATATATCTAGAGACATGTCTGTTCTTAAGGATTTCCTAGAAGAAAAATGTCGTACTAATGATAAACTTCTTGAGGGACAACAAAATCTTGATATGCTACTCAGTATTCCCAGTAATATTGGAAAAACAGGACTAGGATATTCCATGACACATAAGCATGATGCACCACCTACTGCTAGAAAACCTAAGTGTTTTTCGTGCGGCCGTCACGGTCATTATGCTAACCACTGTTTTCTGAAGAGAACTGACAAAGCTAGATATGTCTGGAGGCCAAAGAAGGCTCCTGAAGTTTCTAATACTAATCAATCAGTATTCCAGAGATCACAGTCTGTAACACATGATATATCACGTGTAAACAGAAGTTTTTTTGCTGCTAACCATTTAGGACCCAATCAAAGTTGGGCACCTCAGAAAAGAAATGATTCATGCAGGTACAAAGAAGAAAATCCAGCAAAAAGAACAAGTGGTACCTCGACAGTGGGTGTTCCCACCATATGACAGGTGATATCAGTAAGTTTGTGTCGGTGAAAGCCTATGATGGAGGATATGTCTCCTACGCCGACAACACTAAAGCTAAGATCATTGGGGTTGGAACTGTTGGTAACACTTTACATACTACTATAGATGATGTATGGTTAGTTAAGAATCTAGAACATAATCTCATTAGCATTAGTCAATTATGTGATAAAGGTCATACGGTAACCTTTGAAAGTGATAAGTGTATTGTTAGAAATAATGATAAGGTACTGTTTAGTGCATCTAGGGATAGAAATATTTATTGCATAACTCTTGACGATATCACTGACCAGAACATCAAGTGCTTAGCAGTTACACAGGATAACAACTGGTTATGGCATAGACGCTTAGGACATGCCAACATGGAATTACTGTCTCACATCACAAGCAATGCACTGATACGAGGTGTTCCTGACATAAAGTTTGTCAAGGACAAAACATGCAAGGAATGCCAAATGGGCAAGCAGACCAAGACATCGTTCAAGGCAAAGAATGTGGTATCCACATCCAGACCTCTGGAACTGCTGCATCTCGACCTTTTTGGTCCTGTTCAGACGATGTCTCTGCGAGGTAAAAGATATGCCTTTGTCATCGTTGATGATTATTCCAGGTATACTTGGGTGATATTCCTTGCACATAAGAATGAGGCACTAGATAACTTTGCATCGCTAGTAAAGAGACTTGAGAATGAAAAAGAAACGAACTTATGTAGGATACGCAGTGATAACGGACTGAAATTTGATAGTAAATCATTTGCATCATTCTGTGATCAGTATGGATATAGTCATAACTTCTCTGCCCCCATAACTCCCCAACAGAATGGCGTAGTTGAACGTAAGAATAGGGTATTACAGGAAATGGCTAGATCTATGTTACATGAGTATGATATTCCTAAACAGTTCTGGGCGGAAGCTGTTAGTACAGCTTGTTATGTGTCAAATCGTGTATTCCTTAGGCCAATGTTAAAGAAGACTTCCTATGAAATCTGGCATGGTAGAACTCCAAATATAGGTTACTTTCGTGTGTTTGGATGTAAATGTTTTATCTTAAACGATAGAGATAAGAGAGGAAAATTTGACTCTAAGGTTGATGAAGGGATATTCCTTGGTTACAGTCTTCACTCTAAGGCATATCGCGTTTATAATAAAAGAAAGCTGACTGTTCAGGAATCCATACATGTTACCTTTGATGAGATACCTAACGCAGATGCTACTGATGAGGAAGGTATAGATTTGCCTTGTGCAGGATTACAGGATACTAAAGACAGTGAGGAAGATATTCCCAAAGACGAAAATGTTGAGACACGGGAACCAGAAGCTGATGAGCTGCAACCTAGAAAATGGAAGCATGCTTCCAGTCATCCAACAGATCAAGTAATAGGACACATCAGATCTGGAAACTCGAGCGACAACACGAAATCAAGATACGGAGGAATCTCATGACGTACTGCTCTCGATGATGGAACCAAAGACAGTCCATGAAGCTTTGGATGATATATCCTGGGTCTCTGCCATGAAAGATGAGTTATCTCAATTCGAAAAGAGTCAAGTGTGGACACTCGTAGAGAGACCAGATGAGAAATCCATTATAGGAACCAAATGGGTCTTCCGCAACAAACTCGACGAACATGGTAATGTCACAAGGAACAAAGCGAGGTTAGTTGCAAAAGGTTATTCCCAGGAGGAAGGTATTGATTTCGATGAAACCTTTGCACCGGTAGCTAGACTAGAGTCTATACGTGTCTTACTTGCATATGCATGTTTTAAACGTTTTAAACTTTTTCAAATGGACGTAAAAAGCGCATTTTTAAATGGTTTTATAAATGAGGAGGTTTATGTAGACCAACCACCGGGCTTTGCTAGGGAAGATTTTCCAAATCATGTTTTTAAATTAAATAAAGCATTGTATGGTTTAAAGCAGGCTCCTAGGGCATGGTATGAAAGCCTAAGTAAGTTTCTAATTGACATAGGATTTTCGACTGGAACTATTGATAACACGCTGTTTATTAAGTATGAAGGTGATCACATGATACTAGTCCAAATTTACGTTGATGATATCATATTTGGAAGTACTAATATCCGTCTATGCGAGGAATTTTCTAAGTCTATGCAGAAGGAATTTGAGATGAGCTTAATGGGTGAGCTAAACTACTTCCTCGGGTTGCAAATAAAGCAGCTTGACAATGGAACCTTCGTATCCCAGACAAAATACAGCAGGGAATTGCTGACAAAATTCGGGATGAGTGATTCCAAAGCGATTTCCACCCTATGCATCAGACCACCAAAATAGACATTGATGAATCAGGTACATCGGTTGATCAAACACAATATCGAGGTATGATCGGAAGCCTTCTTTACTTAACTGCTAGTCGCCCTGATATCATGTTTGCTGTTGGTATGTGTTCGAGATATCATTCCGACCCTAGGGAATATCACTTGACCGCAGTCAAGCGGATACTTAGATATATCCAGGGTACTGTCAATTTTGGTCTGTCGTATTCTTATACGGATGACTTCCCATTAATGGGATATTCCGACGCCGACTATGCCGGCTGTAGGGAAGACAGGAAAAGTACCAGTGGAACTTGCCAATTACTTGGGAATTCCTTGGTAACTTGGTCTAGTAGAAAGCAAAATGCTGTCGCCCTCTCCACAACCGAAGCTGAATATATGGCCTTAGGAAATTGCTGTCAACAAGTTCTTTGGATGAAACAAACTCTTAGTGATTTCGGGTTAAGTTATGACAAAATTCCTATTCTGTGTGATAGCACTAGTGCCATTAGTATCACTAAGAATCCCGTGCATCATTCTCGTACTAAGCATATTGAGGTTAAACATCATTTTATACGAGACCATGTTCAGAAGGGAAATATCAGTGTGGAATTCGTAGGAACAAATGATCAGCTCGCTGATATCTTCACTAAACCCTTAATAGAGGCAAGATTCTGCGACATCCGTGATCGATTGGAAATTCTCGAGCTTAATAAGGTTAGTAAATCTGCCTAATTCTATTATTTACTCTAGGTTATTCTATTTTAGATAGAAATTCATAGTAATCCTACCTTAAGATATTCTTTAGGTCCTTAGAATAATTCCGTGGATCTTATAGATCTTCTCCTTAAGTGTGATTCTCGTATTTTAGGAAGAAATTCGTAACTATTCCTTCCAAGACATTAATTCAGCCATCTAGTTTTATTTTAGGAATATCCGATCTTCTGGATCTATCCTTAAATGTGATTAGGTTATTTAAGGAAGGAACGCGTGGATATCATTTCAGCCGTTCAGTTATTTTAGAGAACCCCATTTATTCAAAATATATTCCTATCCAGTCTTGTCACATCCCTTCCTTAATTACGAAATCCCGTCAAATCAGCCCGATATCTCTGACAGTTTCTACTCTCTATTTTGAAATTTCGAATTTCAAATCTCGAAATTCATCCTTATCCCTTCCAAGAATAAACCGACCTCATTCCTTTAAAAAGATAAGAACCGTTCTTCAACCTTCATCATTCAATCATCTTCTCCAAACACTTCCTCGATCTTCAAACTCTCATCAATGGCCAAAACTCCCAAAACTGTCAAGCCTGAATCATCAAGCCGCAAACGTAAGGAACCCAGTTCCGACACCGAAGAAACCCCGCTCGGATCACCTTCCACATCACCAAAACAAGCCTCGCCTTCTGTTCGCAAAACCCGTTCCAAAGCCAAATCCTCTGAAAAGATCACAACCCCTTCTAAAACTGCCAAGAAGAAGAAGAAGACCAAGAAATCCAAAACACCCGAGCCTGAAAATTCTGCATCAAATCAGGAAGTTCCTGAAGATGTTCATGAGGATACCCAGAAATCACCTCCTAGAACCCCAACTCCTGAAGAAACCCAGAAATCTCCCTCCCCACATGATAAGACCTCGCCGTCCTCACAACCAAGTTCAAAACCTTCAGACATTCCACAAATTGATCTGTCCAAACCCAATGAGATCCCAGTTGAACTGCTCTTCCTCGAAGAAAGTAACCGAACCATCTACAAAAGCTTCAACAACCGAGATATCGCTCGTGGTCGCAGTGTTGCCTTTGACAAGCTGCCTGCTGGAACTGTTATAACTTGGCTGAAAGACTACGGATGGGAGCAATTCCTTAGTATCAACACGCCCCTCTACCCTGAGGTCGTCAAGTTGTTCTATGCCAACTTCGACTACGACGAGTTCGAAGGACATATCACCATCCGTTCCTATGTTCTCGGACACAAGATCGAGTGGACCACTCATAAGATGAATGCTATGCTTGCAGTTTCTGATGAACCCTTCTGCCACTACGACATGAACGACTGGTGCCATGCTGATGGCTTCGACCCCAGTGATGTCCTTCTGAAACTCTGGAATACCCGTGCTAAACCCCGTTTTTCAGACGGTGAAGCCCTCAATCAACTTCCTATCGACTTTTTCTTCCTGCACAAATTGCTTAACATGACCCTCTGGAGTGCGAAAATAGGCAGTGGCGGCCACTCGACCACCATGAACTTCATGAGCACCTTCGCGGTCTACATGGTATATCAGAACCGCAAGTTCAACCTCGGATATACCGTCATGAAGCACATGATTCAGGCAGTTGAAAACAAAGACAAGGCGCTGCCCTATGGAATGCTGCTCACGCACATGTTCGAGTGCGAGGGTATTATACTGCCGCCAGCGTGGGAAGATAAGGCCGTCCACATTGTGGATCTTGTGACCTTGAAGCGGATGGGGATTCACTACTCAAAAAGCCAAGGTTGGTTCAAGGCAAAGGAGAACAGGTCAGTGGATAGTGCCCAGAAACGGTCCGCTGCGAAGGGAAAGGCAAAGGTCAAGAGCGACGACGACGAGGACTATGAAGATGAGCTCAGTGTCGGAAGGCCGGAATCTCGGTGTTGCGCCGCGATATCTCCGATATCAAGGCTGATAATCAGAAGCGCTTCCGCAAGCTCAAAGAACAGTATACCGAGCTGTCGCTGAAACTGTCCAAGCTCTCCAAGCTGGTCAAGAAGTCCCTTCCTAAACCCGCCGATTTAGAAACATCTTCAAGCCAATAGGCTGCCCCTCATGTTCCATTCTGTTCTTAGTTGCCCTTAGGATATTCCACTTTGCTAGTATCAGTTTAGGTTTTAAGTGTCCCTCCCGCCTTTTTGATAATGAAGGGGGAGTAGTAAGGTAAGTGTTAGGCGTTGAGCGTCTAAGTGTTTTGGTGGTAGGTAATGTGTAGGGAAGCTCGTTGAACCCTAATATAATATTTTGCCGCTACTATGATATATCTCCTATGCTTAACATCTTTGCTCTGATCTATGGATATACCAATATACTGATCTCATACTTTGATGCTTAAATATGCGATTTGACTTGCGTGAAATTTCTTGATAAGTGCTAAGTGTCTGCTGCGATGATTACATGATTACTTGAACCATGCTTGGAAAATGCGCACTTAGGCAGGGGGAGCACACTCACGGGTAATTTCGAAATTTGTACTCAAGATATATCTTAGCATGTCATAGAGATAACTGCACTTAGGCAGGGGGAGCAAATGTGTATCATATGTGACTAGGAAATATCATATGCTCTGTTTTGCAACTACGGAACACTTAGACATATGTGCTAGGATTTGCGTGATCGAATATGCTTACTTGCTTTCGTGCTGCATCAATTACATGTCATCATCAAAAAGGGGGAGAATGTTGACCTTTTTGGTCCATGTATGCTAGAGAGTTTTGATGGACAATGTAATTGTAATAACATTAGGTCTATAAAATAAGCAATTCGATTTAAGACAAATAAAATGTCTAAGTTCATAATAATATTCAAGCATGCATTGTTTATAAGCTATAAATCGATTAAGTGTTGAATATTTGAATTGCGTGTGATTTTGTGATGATTTGATGGAACTAGGTGATCACACGTTATAGACAGTCCATGAGATAGGATATATCGTTCTGTGTTATATATGGAAATAATGCATGAGATATCCTACTGAGCTATATATGGGAAATATGCTGTTTATATATGGAAAGTGATATATCTGTTTGAAATCCGTTATTCCTGGACGAAAATCATATGTACGAACCTTGCATGCCCTTAACTGAATTAAATGTGAAATATTGAATTGATATCTTTCCCTATGCTGATTGGATATTATATTTTGGAAAGATCTGATTTGATTGACCTTGTGGATAAGTTGCCCTTATATGGTATGTAAGATAACGGGTGTGATCTCTGATATAAGGAAAGTCGAGTCATGATGTGATAAATCTATTTAGGTAAGCTCTGATCTGATTTGCATGCTAAACATGGTAAATATATTAATTAAATGCTATGAGCTGTACATGGTAAATGTGCTGGTGTATTGCTATCTTGCGTGCCATACTTGGAAAGTAAATCTGGAGTAACTCGTTACTAGAAGCTGATAGCAAGGAATCACTTATGGAAAGTGCTGAAATATGGTAATTATATGCGAAATGCTTGAATATGCTTGAGAACGAAATTGAGCTTTTATATGGAATATAATCATGCTTAAATGTGCTATATGACCGTTGACATGATTTATTAAAAGCATGATTTATATGGTATGATTGACTCGAAAGCTACATGGAAACTATGCTTGATTTGGTGATTACTGTTTGATATGACTTTCCATGTAAAGTGCTATTTGAAAAGGATTATGTATGAGCTGCACTTCAGATTTTCGAGGCACTGAAAATTTGCGAATTTAAGCCTACGAGAGATTTTTGAGCAGAGAGATACTAAGAGATTCCTGAGCCTCTCACTTGTGATAGCTTTCTGCCCACCTGAGCATTAACCTGCATATCCATCACTGAGCGAGTGATTTATCCGATATTCCATCATCCCCTGCCACATATTCTGTCTTCGGACGTGAGCAATACCAAGGAGGCAAGGTCGACGTTTACGCACACGTGAAGGGAAGGACAAGTCCGGGGGCCCTTCGGTAGCGAGCTGTGTCTGTCGGGATCAGGAGATTCCGAGGAACGAAACTCGGCGTGTGGTAACCTAGTAGTGGCTAGTGTTCGACTTGTTTCAGTTGTGTATTGGGCCAACCAATCAGTTTTGTATCCAGCTACGGTGCATTATAGTGATTGGTTAAACTCTTGGGAAGCAAATCCCAAGGAGAGGAGTAAACCCCAGTTGGGGATATAACCTCTATAAAAATCCTGTCTCGCATTTACTTTTCAGTTATTTCTTTATCGCTGTGAGACAGACCCGACGCACATCCGACGTTACTAGGATATATCAGGCATACTCGTCACAAACATCAGTAGGCATACCTAAGTCACCACACTTAGCATTTGTGAAAAGAAGCATAAATTTTTATAAGCCTAATTCCCCCCCCCCCTCTTAGGCACATTTATCTTCATAATGCTATATGCAAATTCGTGTCTACGTATTTATGTATAATATATAAGATATATACATATATACCATGCTATGCACGTAGTCAATGAAAGAAATATTTGAATAATCACAATTCCTCCACCTACACAAGTTTCATAATAATTTAGTTAAAATATATGATAAATCCTTTATATATACAAATAAATTGCATGCGCCAGATTATTGGTCGCTTTAACATGCATCAGTCACAATCATTTTGTAATTGTGCGATTATTAGAGGTATCTAATGATATATTGCGTCATTGGTTACCATCCCACCAATAGTTCCACATCTTTTCAAATTTATTACTCTTACAAAAATTAAATAATATATTCATTCATTACAAGACGAACCATCGTGTCAGAGGAACATTATCTTCGCCTCCTTCCATCTATTTTGAGTCTATAAAAAGCAAGCTTTCATATTGAAACTCTTAACTTTCATTAGAAAAACTAAACACACGTCACACACATACATATGTACAAAAGAACTTGCAAATAAAAGTCAACGAAAATGCAACGAAGGGTTCCCCTGCGTAGGAAGCTTCATGTTCTTAGAACTCTCACAAACTCCAAATCTGTAAGCAGCACACTGCAAATAATTTTTGTCTTAAAACTAATTCTTAGTTGCAAGATCTTGTCTTCATTCATTATTTTTGTAGGTGAAAAAGAGCTCCATAATCATGGATGCTTTCCTCTACATATACAAGCTGAAGCTCCAAGTCGAGGCAATAAGAAACGAGTATCAAAATCTCTTGAATAACATCCAAGTAAAGTATTTTCCAATCTTGCAAATATCACTACATTATCGATCGATACAATCAAGATTGAGAATGCTTTTTTCTTTCTTTTTTTTTTCAGGAAGTCAAAGTAGAGAAGCTTGTTTTCCCAGGTCGTTTTGCAGTGAGGATAACATGTAAGAATGTTGAAGATATTCTCATTTCAATATTTGAGGCCTTTGAAGAAATGAAAGTCAACGTAGTACAAGCAAGAGTCACTTGCAAGCACTTCTTTGGTATGGAGGCTATTGTCGAAGCTGATGATAGTTCTAAAGTTGATACCACAATATTAACCGAAACAATTCTCAATGTTATCCGAAAGAAATCTAATTAATATTTTGTGGATTTTGTCATTTTTGTTCATTGACTATCGGCATTCCTTAAACTAAAGAAGCCCATGGGATGGAAGTGTTCCCTAGGCCCAGCTGATGGTTTACTTCTATTTTGTTATTGGATTATTGTCTATGAGAAATATCTATATATATTTAATTGATGATTTGTACTGTCGGGTACGTACTTTGTTAGGATAAAAAGTGAGTGTACTAGTACTGTATATTATTTCATTTTCGCTGAGCCAAACTAAAGAGTATTCAACGTCTCGACGAATATTATATAATTTCTTGTTATAAATATCCACTCATGTTCTATTCAACTCATAACCTCCCCATTATCAACTCATGATCTCCATACTTAACCCATAACCTCATCATGTTTATGGCCTCTTAATTGTAGTTATTTACGTTATCTAACATCAAATGTGAAGGTTACCAGCCTATAAATAGAGGTGTTTGTAGAAGTAAAAAGATACAAGTGAATGGAAGAATTCTCTCTTATATTTTATACTCTCTTGCAATAATTTTACAACACATTATCAACACGACTCTCTAGCCAATGCCGTCGTTTCTATACTTGAGTAAGTTTGGTACGTTCTACTTTACGTTTTTCTTCTACACATTTTCTTTATGGCTAACTAGACCTGGGCTTTCGACCGAATTGGGCCGGTTTCCAGGCCGGTTATCGGTTTCGATTCCACCGGTTCCGGTTAGTTAGATTTTATTAAAACAGAGAGAACAAGACGTTGAAATTCTGCATATATTATCACATGAGTTTGCCAATATTTATACAAAGAGAAACATAACTGTAGTAATGCTTGCTAACAGTTATACTAGAAAATAGCTAATAAGTTATTTTATAACTGGTCGTGCATATCCTTCCATTCTAACTGCTCTGCTTAGCTGGATTCGTAGATATCTTAACATCCCCCCTCAAACTCGAGGGTACCATTCGGACACCGAGTTTGTCACGCAGAAAAAGAAAGCGAGAGCAAGCAAGGGGTTTAGTGAACAAATCCGCCACTTGATCAGACGAAGGAACATAGCGAACGTCAAGCTCACGATTAAGAACCTTATTACGAACAAAATGAACATCGATCTCTATGTGTTTTGTCCTGGCATGAAAAACAGGATTAGAGGCCAAAGCATTGACACTCATCACACCAAGTAACAGGAGTGCCAATATCAGGGATGCCAATTTCGTTAAACAGTGACTGCATTCACGTAATTTCAGCAGCTACATGTGCTAGCGCACGATATTCAGCCTCCGTACTTGAGCGAGCAACAACACTTTGCTTTTTCGAAGACCATGAAACCAACGTCTCACCAAGATACACACAATAGCCAGCAACGGATCGACGATCATTGGGACATGAGGCCCAGTCAGCATCTGAAAACCCCATCAGATTGATGTGTTCAGTGCGCTGAACGTGTAATCCAAGATGAAGAGATCCTTGAAGATATCTAAATACAAGCTTTAATAGTCCCCAATGTGCGTCGGTAGGTGCTGATAAAAATTGACTTAATCGATTGACAATAAAAACAATGTCTGGCCTTGTATGAGTAAGATATTGACGACCACCAACAGCACTGCGATACATTGTGGGATTAGGTAAAGGACTGCTCTCAGTTGCACTAACAAGTTTGCCTGTGCTCATAGGCGTTGGACACGGCTTACATCGGGCCATATCAAACTTGGACAGAAGATCGATAATATATCGCGTTTGAGTAAGAAACAAACCAGACTCATTCCGGCGCACCTCAATGCCAAGAAAGTGATGAAGATCACCAAAGGTCTTTGAGAGAGAACATTTGATTGAGCTGCTGAACAAAATTCTGCAAAAAACATAGATCATTACCTGTAATGATAATGTCGTCAACATATATAAGAGCAAAAATCACGCGCCCGCTGCTCCGATAGAAGAAAAGAGATGAATCACACTGAGATTGCACGAAATTCCAGCTGCAAAAGGTTTCTTTTAAACGATCATACCAAGCGCGGGGCGCTTGTTTCAAACCATAAAGTGCCTTGTCAAGTTTACACACATGATGAGGCTTTTGCGAATCAGTGAACCCCTCAGGCTGACTCATATATACGCATTCAGACAATTTCCCATTCAAGAAGGCGTTGTTCACATCAAGTTGCTTAATATGCCAATTTTTTGAAACAGCGATGGTGAGGATGATTCGAATCGTTGATGCTTTTACTACAGGACTGAAGGTCTCAGTATAATCTACCCCCTGGTGTTTGAAGACATCCCTTCGCAACCAAGTGCGCCTTATATCGCTGTACAGAACCATCAGCATTGTGTTTGAGACGAAAGACCCATCTATTCTTCACTACATTCATGTCTGGCGAGAAAGGAACCAACTGCCATGTCTGATTTTTGGCAAGAGCAGCTAATTCTTCATGCATAGCAGCTGTCCAATTTTCATCTTGAAGTGCCTCTTTAACTGACGTTGGCTCAAATACGGGAGATTTAATTTTCGTCTGAACAAGAGCCTTTGGTTTGAAAATTCCAGCTTTTCCTCGTGTAACCATGCCATGAGTCTCTGCATATTTGATGTTCTTGTTATCTCAGAATCAACTTGCTCTTCATTCATATTTGAGGGCGTAATAGACTCCAGCAAAGTATTTTGATCTTGCTGTTCTGAAATGGCTTGTGTACCAGCTGTATCATTTGCTTGATTTGAGAAGTTTCACTCTGATGTTGTAGGTTTTCATACTCGGTTGGTGCAGCTCCTTCATCAAGAGACGTTTGCTGATGATTCATATCAATTAAATCTTCACCTGTAGACTTGAAGAAAGGAAAAGGCCAACTAGGTTGGGGTGAAAGAGTTAAAACGTCACCTTTGGGAATCTCTTTTGTAAGAAACTTCGAATTTTCAAAAGGAAAATCATTTTCATTGAAAATAACGTTTCTAGAAACAAAAATTCTTCCACTCGGACTTAAACAGAGATAACCTTTGTGACTTTGACTATATCCTAAAAAGACACTTTTAACAGAATGGAACTGAAATTTGTTACTCTGATATGGCCTTAGACATGGAAAACATGCACACCCAAACACCTTAAGAAAATTGTAGTTCGGTTTCTGAGAAAATAAAACTTCAAATGGAGATCGAAATTTAAGAACAGACGTAGGCATTCTATTTATAAGATAAAGAGCGGATTGAAAAGCATACCACCAATATTTGAGAGGCATCTTAGCTTGAGCTAACAAAGTGAGTCCGGTTTCGACAGTATGCCTCTATGTTTTCTCTCGGCTCTACCGTTTTGAGAAGATGTGTGAGGGCAAGGGTGTCTAAATTCTACTCCACACTGTTCCAAAACATGCGTAAAACTTCTATACTCACCTCCCCAATTAGATTGAACAATTTTTATTTTCTTATCAAACATGTTTTCGACTAATCTTTTAAATTTAATAAACATTTCTATTGCTTCACTTTTATTTTTCAGCGCATATATCCAAGTGTATCAGCTATAGTCATCTAGGAAATGTATATAATATTTATAACCTTCACACGATGTGATGGGAGCAGGTCCCCACAAGTCCGAGTGAATTAACTCGAGAGGTGACTTCGCATGATATGAAGAGATAGGGAATGGTAAAGCATGAGATTTTCCATACTGACAAGCATCACAAAAGAAAATATTTTCATTAAAAACGATAGACTGATTATACGACTTCATAATTTCACACAAGACTTTATGAGACGGGTGACCAAATCTCATATGAAAAAGTTTACTATTCGAACTTGCAATACTTGACTCAAAAAGAACAGGTAACCTAGTTTCAGCAGCAATAGATTTGGAAGGATCAAAAGACGTTGATTTCTTGACTTGAGTGGGAAGATCTAGTTGATATAAGCTATCTTTATGCGTCCCTTGAAGCAGAACCTGTCCCGTTCCCTTGTCCTTGACAAAACAACAATGTGAGTGAAACTCAACAAATACACTGTTATCAAATGTTAGCTGAGAAACACTAAGAAAATTTTTCTTGATAGATGGCACATGTAAGACATTCTTTAATTCTAAGATTCTTCGTTTCACAGACGGCAGGTGAATAATACCAGAATTGGCAATGAATAGTTTTGAACCGTTTCCAACCATTAATTTTTCTTTACCAGTATACTCTGCCGCATTGGTGAGACGACTCGAGTCATTGGTGACATGGTTGCTTGCTCCACTGTCCATGAACCAACCAGAATTAGTTTCTGAGTCAAGAGCGCCGACAAAAGCAGAGGCTTGTGAATTCCGGTCTGGCTTTCCTTTCACATGTTGTGTTGTATTTCCCGTGAAATTTTCATCATATCTACTCCAGCAGTACACAGCAGTATGGCCAGTTTTTTCACAAATTTGACATACTAGCTTAGAGTAATTAGTTCTGCCACGACCCCTTCCTCTGCCATTTCCATACATGGGATTTCCTCTGCCTGAAAACTGATCATTGTGCCTGTTATTTGACGTCATTCTGCTAGCAAGTGACGCGGTTGGTTGAGTCACTTGCATTCCAGCCATGCTCAAACGAGTTTCATTTAACTGATCTAGCCGACTTTCAAAAGTCATTAAGGTAGATTGTAATTCGCCCCAGATAATAGATTCTCTTCCCGTGACTTGAACCACAATCGAATTATAGTCTTCATCTTATCCAGCAAGAACTTGATTGATGAGATCAGATTTTTCAATTGGCTTTCCTGCTAATGTCAAATTATCGGCAATTGACTTCACCGAATTAAGATATTCTTCAATTTTCATTGATCCTTTTCTAACTTTCTGCAATTCTCCAGTTAGAAAAATAATGCGAGCCCTATTTTGCATTCCGAAGTATTCTTTGATACCTTTCCACAGATCTACGGAAGTTGTGAAACCCATAACGCAAGCTGCAACTCGTGGTTGCATTGAGTTATACAACCAGACTAACAAAAGCTGATCCTTTGACATCCAGACATCATATTCTGGATTTGGTGCTTCCTTCGTGGTTGGACTGCCCGAAACAACAGATGCAGAAGTGGTGACTGTAGAGACTAAGAGCTTAGGCGGACATTGCGTTTCACCAGTTAAGAAGCCCTCAAGTCTGTATCCTCTCAAGGTTGGCAATATCATATTTTGCCACAGTAAAAAGTTGTCATTGTCTAACTTGAGTGACGAAGGTTGAGCAAACATTCCTCCGAGAGAGACGAAAGATGAGTTTGATGAAGAATTGGCGTTGGCCATTGTGGCTCTGATACCAAGTTAGATTTTATTAAAACAGAGAGAACAAGACGTTGAAATTCTGCATATATTATCACATGAGTTTGCCAATATTTATACAAAGAGAAACATAACTGTAAGTAATGCTTGCTAACAGTTATACTAGAAAATAGCTAATAAGTTATTTTATAACTGGTCGTGCATATCCTTCCATTCTAACTGCTCTGCTTAGCTGGATTCGTAGATATCTTAACACAACCGGTTCCGAAGTGGTACTGCTTCCGGTTCCGGGACCATTTTCCCGGGATCGGCCCAGAACCATACTTAGAACCCCCGGGCCTGTATTGGGCCGGTTCCGGTTCCAAAATTGGAACCGGCCCATTTAATTTTTTATTTTTCTTATTTTTTTTACTTATTCTTTAGAAAATATCCAAAAATTTTATTCCAAAAAAAACAAAAAAAAATAAAGAAAATTACAAAAAAATTAAAAAAAAAAACTACCTAAAAAATACAAATAAAAACATAAAAGAAAGAAAAAAATACCTAAAACTTATAAAAAAGGAAAAAAAATTTCGAAATAAAAAAATACAATTTATCGACTTGACTATTAACTTAAACTATGTTAGAGGCCTCTTCGTCTTCGTCCGACGGAACTCGTCGATGGCGTTCTCCCGTCGGTTCTTCGATTCGGCCAAATACCAATTCTTCAATAAGGTTAGCATTGCGAGGGAAGCCGGGCTAAGGTTCGCGCGTCGGTCGCCGATAATTCGCCCGGATGTAGAGAAGTCGGACTCGGAGGCGACACTAGACGCTTGCACGGCTAAAACGTCTCGAGTGACGGCGGATAGGGTCGGATAGAGAGTCGCGTTCGACTTCCACCAGGCCAAAACGTCGAAGTCTTCAGGAGTCTGGAAGTTGTGGCTCAGGTAGAGCTAGATCTCATTCGTGTTCGACCCCGACGCACGCGTTTTGATCTTCGTCTTTTGTGCTTTCAATCTTCGTAGTAGTCCCATTGCGCCGCCGCCTCCTTCTGACGAACCGGCTTCGCTCGCTGGTACGGGTTGCTCCACACTGTGTCCCTGCCTGCATAAACAGAAAAAAGTTCTTGGAGAGATCGTGAATTGACGCCTTTTGGTCTTCCACTTTCTTTCCAAGAAACTGAGCATATTAATCGAAAAAAATATCAAAAGTATCAACACCGCAACTAGGGTCGAGTAAGGCAGACAAACCGTGGACTATTGGGATGGTTTCTCAATACTTCCTGAACTTTAACTCCATGTTTTGGATGAAAGCACCCAAGTATGGACTATTGCGATACTCCACGAACTTGTAGCACATCGCGAAGAGGTTCGGGATGAACAATGGGGACGTCGGGTAGTGAACTCCGGAAAATTTCTCCGTAGCCTCGCTGAACACTTCAAGTATGAACACGACCAAACCTACAATATCCCAATCAGTTTGTCGTAATTCATACCTGGAGGTGTTGCCGACTGCGACTTCGTTCCAAAAAGGCGTCAACAAGTCCTTGTAGCGCATGAAGGTGCTGAGGAGGTGGAACAACGAGTTCCACCTAGTCGGGACTGGCAACGGAAACTTCTTGTATGTGAGGCCGGTGGCAAGGACGGTTTGCTTCCACGACGTTCCGTAGCGGCGTTCCCGAAGTAACTTACCTATCACCTTAAATTTTTCTACAACATCTCCCAAAATTTCGTCAAAAGCACATTGCACACACAAGTTAATAATATGACAAGCGCACCTAGCATGTAGTAATCGGCCGTCTAAGGGTAACTTAAGATGTCTACGGAGGATCCCTATCGCTATGTTGTTCGCGCTAGCATTATCTAAGGTGATAGACATAATTTTATCTTGAATACAATATTTATTAACGACATTCAACACATAGTTCGATATCGTAGCGGCGTTATGTTGCGCATCTATGGGATCTAGGGAAAGAATACGTTTTTGCATAGTCCATGTTTCATCTATCCAATGGGCGGTGACGACTAAATAAGATTGCGACATAATGTTAGTCCAAATATCGGTAGTCAAACTAATCATACACGAAATGTTGGCTAAATGACTAATTAAGCTAGACTGATATTCCTTAAAAGTTTCTAAGACATATTTCCTAAGGGTTTTACGGGTCACGTTATGGAATCCGGGTTGTATCGTACCCGTAAATTCGATAAACTCTTCACTTTCCGCAATGCAAAAGGGTTCTTCACACATTACTACGAATTTAACTAAGGCTTTCTTAAAAATTTCCCTATTAATAACAAAATTCTTACCCGTACTTACGTTTATTTGTTGTTGTCGGGGTTCGGTTCCTACCGGCTCTAGATCGTCCCCGAAGTTATGCGCCCTCTGGAGGTGTTTTTTCATCGAGCCCCTCCCACCTTGATTCGGTCCGGTCTTAATAGTGTAGGGTGGCGGCACATTTTGCAATACGCGGTACCTACAGCGGGATTAGTTTTATCCATTTCTAAATCAAAAAAATTCCGTACCTTAGACCGCCGACCACGCGGTTGTTGCTTCCTTCTTGTAGTCGCCGTAGAAACTTGGCTCGGTCCCTCGTCGGTCGCCGCCGTCGGTTCCGGTTTCGGTACATCGGTCTCCTCGTCGGTGTCGGCATTTCCCCGAAATGTATCGGCGTGACCTAAAACCATAAAAACATCTTCGTCGCGAGGATTAGGATTTCTCGATGACGACGCCATTAGTATAAAATAATAATTTAATTATTTGTAATAATAAGTGAGTGTGTGTGTGTAGTGTAAATAAAATAATTATTATTGTTAATAATATTAAATATTAATATGAGGATGATTTTTTGAGAGCTTTTTGAGATAGAATGGAAGAGATTTGGATGTAATTGTGAGTTAAAATGAGGTGGTATTTATAGATTTTCGTTCGGGGGTAAATGGTAATTTTCCAGGGTTTAAAGAATAAAAAAAATATCAGGGGGAACCGAAACCGGTAATCCGCGGTTCCGAGTTCCGCGAACAGGCCCAGTTCATTTTAATTGGGCCGGTTACCGGTTCCAGAATCGGATCTACCGGTTCCGGTTCTGGGCCGGATTAATAGGCCAGTTTGGGGCCGGTTCCGGGTTTGCCCGGCCCAAAACCAGGTCTATGGCTAACCATGCAAAACTTGAGTTCGTCGCTTTTGATATCACGGGGAAGAATTACTCGTTATGGGTTCAAGATGCTGAAATCCATCTAGATGCTAATGGTCTTGGTGAGACCATAAAAGCTGAAAATGAAGCCACTAATCAAGAAAAGGCCAAATCAATGATATTTCTTCGTTACCATCTTGACGAGGGGCTGAAAATTGAGTACCTGACGATCAAAGATCCACTTGTCTTGTGGACAAGCTTGAAGGAAAGGTACGAACATCAAAAGGCGGTTACTCTTCCACGAGCTCGTTACGATTAGATACACTTGCGTCTGTAAGATTTCAAAATCGTAAGTGAGTAAAATTCAGCAATCTTTAGAATCGGTTCTCAGTTGCAACTATGTGGCGTGAAAGTGACCGATAAAGACATGTTTGAGAAAACTTTCTCCACTTTTCACGCTTCGAATGTGCTCCTGCAGCAGCAATATCATGAAAAGGGTTTTAAAAAATATTCTGAATTGATCTATTGTCTTTCTTGTTGCTGAACAAAACAATGAGCCTTTGTTGAAAAATCCCGAGGCCCGTCCAACTGGTGTTGCACCGTTTCCTGAAGTAAACGCGTCAGCCGTGCAACATGATTATAAGCAAGTTAGAGGACGTGATCGTGGTCGTGGACGTGGAAGGAACCATTATAATCGTGGTGGTTATACTAAAAATACAACTCACCACCAGAAGTGGAAGGGTAACAACAACGATGAGAAAGATGGTGATCAAGGTAAAAGAAAGTGGAAAATGAATGCCATCGTTGTGGCTTGAAAGGTCATTGGTCTCGTACATGTCGTACGCCAAAGCATTTCGTCGACCTCTATCAGGCATCGTTGAAGAAAAAGGAAAAATATGTCGAGAAAAACTTTCTTAGTGATCTTAGTCTCGCCGACGACGGCTTTAACGATTTTACTTCTCTAGATGTTGCGAATTTCTTTGTCAGTAACCCTGAAGGTGAAACTAGTGGTAGTCACCCCGAAGGTGAAACTATTGTAAATCACCTTGAAGGTGATAATCCTAGAAATGTCTAAGAAATCTTTTCAATTATATTGATGTAATGGAATTTTAGCAATAATATTTTAATTTACCATTGTATTTAATATAGATTGGAAATTTATCTAGTTCCAGATTTGTTGATTGTCATTTTGACGAATCAGTTTTCCCAACATTAGGGGGGACCGGAAAAGAAAATTAGTTGGAATGAATTATCATTGTCTCATTATGACCCTCGTACTAAGCAATATGAACTGGAAGTTCAAAAGATAATTCATTGCAAAAATTTAGTATATCAATTACCAGACGCGTTTACTACCGTAAAAGAGTTACTAGATCTCATATTCCGACTGTTAATGCTCTGATTAAAATTAGTGTCCCTGAAGGACAAATAACCACTGCTAATGAGTCTACGGCACGTTTGAAACTTGTTAGATCGATCGGTTCTAAGGATAAAGTTCCTCGTAAAAGAAAAGGGAGCAATAATTCAAGGTGGTCTCGAGGAAACTAAAACTCCTGAAGAGTCTACTGACATGACTATTGAAAAGTTTCCAGAAGAAACAGAGGTACCTGAAAATGTTGATAATCATGAGATCTCAATAAATTATGTCATGAGTAGAAAAATATGGAATCGAATGAAATAAATGTCGACGGTATTTTTGCATATGCAGTGGCAAAAACAATTGTTAATGATAATGAGGATCTTGAACCTAGGTCTATGAATGAATGTAAGCTCAGAGATGATTGGCCAAAGTGGAAAAGACGCAATTCAAGCTGAATTAAATTCACTGGCAAAACGTAAAGTTTTTGGACCAGTAATGCGCACACCAGAAGATGTGCAGCCCACAGGGTATAAATGGGTTTTTGTGAGGAAAAGAAATAAGAAAAATGAAATTGTGCGATATAAGGCGCATCTTGTAGCACAAGGTTTTTCTCAAAAACCCGGCATTGATTATGATCAAACGTATTCCCCCGTAGTGGATGCGACTACTTTTCGATATTTAATAATTCTGGCATCAAATGAAAAACTGGAAATGCGTTTGATGGATGTTGTCACGGCATACTTATATTGCTCGTTAGATAGTGACATTTATATGAAACTCCCTGAAGGATTTAAACTGCCTGAAGAATATAGTCATGTTCTCGTGATCTTTACTCGATCAAACTATGCAGATCTCTTTGCAGTTAGAGCAAGTCAGACGTAAGTGGTATAATCGCCTTAGCGAATACCTATTAAAAGAAGGATATAAAAATGATCAAATATGTCTTTGTTTATTTATAAAGAGATCATAGTTAAATTTTGCCATCATAGCTGCATATGTTGATGACCTTAATCTAATTCGAACTCCCGAAGAGCTCCAAAAAGCGGCTGATTATTTAAAGCAAGAATTTGAAGTGAAGGATCTTGGCAAGACAAAATTTTGTCTTGGTTTACAAATTGAACATATTGATGATGGCGTATTCTTGCATCAGTCCCCTTATACTGCAAAAGTGCTTAAACGCTTTTATATGGATAGAGCACACCCCTTGAGCACGCCTATGATAGTCAGATCACTTGCGGCTCGTTTGATATGTGGGTATGAGTGTGTATTGGTGTGTATGGGGTGTGTATGAATAAGTTGGCTTGTGTTTGATATCTGTGTATAGACATACATGCCTTGTATGGCTATACACGTCTATTACAAGGATTTTGGTTATAGGCCTTGTATATCCATACCCACCTCTAAGGTGGTTATGGGGTGTGTATCACTAATCCATACACACCTATACACATCTCAAACACATCTATCAAACACAATTTATATCATTACACAAATAATTAATACACACATATCAAACATATTAAAATATAACATCAACAAAATCCTTGTATAGCTATACACAAATAACTTATACCCATGTAATATCTAAACACGATATCAAACGAGCCCTTGATGTGAATAAAGATCCATTTCGACCACGTGAGGATAACGAAGAACTACTTGGTCCAAAAGTATCATATCTAAGTGCAATAGGAGCACTAATGTATCTCGCAAGCCATACCCATCCTGATATATTATTTGCGGTTAATTTGCTAGCAAGGTACAGTTCCTCACCCACACGAAGGCATTGGAATGGCATTAAGCATATATTTCGATACCTTCAAGGTACGATAGATTTGGGTCTTTACTACCCTAAATCTGCAAAATCCAATCTTATAGGCTATGCAGATGCTGGTTATTTTTCTGATCCTCATAATGCTCGGTCCCAAACGGGTTATATTTTTACATGTGGTGGTACGGCTATTTCTTGGCGCTCAATGAAACAAACTATAGCCGCCACTTCTTCAAACCATGCAGAAATTTTGGCAATACACGAAGCAAGTCGGGAGTGTTTTTGGTTGAGATTAATAATTCATCATGTTCGAGGAACATGCAGCTTAAAATTGCACGAAGGAGCTCCAACGCTATTATTCGAAGATAATGCCGCATGTATCGCTCAATTAAAGGAAGGTTACATAAAGGGTGACCAGACGAAACATATCTCACCAAAATTCTTTTTCACTCACGGTCTTCAAAAGAATGGTGAAATTACCGTTCAACAAATCCGTTTATATGACAATCTAGCGGATTTGTTCACAAAATCGATGCCCACTTCAACTTTTGAAAAGCTGGTTTATAAGATTGGAATGGGCCAAATGAAGAGCTTCAAATGATGTACTCAAGAGGGGGAGAAATACTACGTTGTACTTTTTTTTCCTTAACCACGGTTTTTTCCCATTGGGTTCTCCGGGTAAGATTTTTAACGAGGAAACATTGTATAGGAAAATGTACTATTTTTCCTTCATTAGGGTTTTATCCCTTTGGGTTTTTTCTAGTAAGGTTTTAACGAGGCATTTTACCGAAATATGAACATCCAAGGGGGAGTGTTATAAATATGTGTTTTACGTAGATGTCCACTCGCATTCTATTCAACTCATAACCCTCCCCATTATCAACCCATATCTCCATACGTAACCCATAACCTCCTCATGTTTATGGCCTCTTAATTGTAGTTATTTACGTTATGTAACATCAAATGTGAAGGCTACCTCAAGCCTATAAATAGAGGTGTTTCTAGGGGTGTTCAACTTTCGGATAAAACCGAAAAAATCGGTCGAACCAAAAAGAACCTAAACGAAAAGATCGGAACCGAAAAAAACCGAAACGAACCAAATTAAAATGGTTTGGATATCGAATTAAGCATACGTAAAATCGAAAACTGAAAAACCGAACCGAAATTATCATACTACATTAAAAATAGTAAAAATCATTTGTTTTTTTCTCCCATAACGTAAACAACACAGTAAATTTTATTTCGTGTTATACTTTTTTCCATTTTTAGGTGAATGTATTCCTCACCAATCAAGTACTATTTTTCTCCAAACTAATTTGTAGTATCTTAATGTTTTTGTATTTTGGTATTTTGTTCTATTTTCATGTTGTTTTTTTACCTTTGAATTGTTTTTGTTACATATCACGTTTCATAAATCTTCTTTGTTTCTTAATAACCATAAATTGTTTTTATGTATTTTTAGCTCATAATAATTTTTTTGTTATATTAACTTCCTAACCGAAAAAAATCGAACCGAATTATAAAAAACCGAACGAACCAAATTAAAACGGTCCGGATATCAGATTAAGCATACGTAAAACCGAAAACCAAAAACCGAACCGAAATTTGAAAAAACCGAACCGAACCGACCGATGAACACCCCTGGGTGTTTGTGAAGTAAAAAGATATAAGTGAACGGAAGAATTCTCTCTTGTGCCTTATACTATCTTGAAATAATTTTACATTTCTTTTATAGTATCTGGAATAGTATCTGACATTTTCTTTATAACCATAATAGATAATGTTACATATTTCATTTGACAGGGACGTTTGAAGCAATCATTGAATGCTATAATTTCTCTCTTTTCTTAAAGACATTACCTAAATGCTCATAAATCACGGTCTTTCTTTATTGTTGCGTACTTGACCCTGTATAATAAATAATACATTTAACAAGATTAAGATAGACAGGCCAAGTTGCATTAATATCATAGGAGTAGTTGAATGATTATTTGGAAACGTATTCCCATATAATAATTTATTGTTACATATACATTCCGAACAGTAACAAACAAAAATATTCAATTTTCTCTACAAAATGTATTAAAACCAACCTAATGTATGTATGTCTGTGTTGTGTCTGTTCAGACACAAGGTCCATGTTTTTTTTACATGTGTAGAAAGGTTAGATAGATTCTCAAAAGAGGACAACTCGATGGGATGCTTTATCATTAATGACAATTATTATAACACCATAATTAACATTAAGGTCTCTTTCACACAATCATTATTAAAATTTAATCAAGTACTGACTTGTTCAACATTTTCGTCCAGCTCTATCCTATGAATATAATAGCAACATTAGAACACTAACTCACCCTTCTTCTCCATTTATTCCATCGACATTAATTCATCCTCTCTTCTCTCTATGTCTCTGTGAATAATATCTGATTAACAAGATTAATGGAAGGAAGAAGATCATTAAATAATTATCGGTTTATGAGCGGTGAGGTGGACTTGGAAGCTGAGAATTCACCAGAAAACAGCAGTGATTCGTTGTGCGGTAACAAGAACAACATCAACAGTTCATCTTCCAGGAGAAGGTAATTCGTAAGTTTTTAGTTGAATATCAAGAATTATATCATTACAGCTGAACTATTTTCGAAATAAAATGATTTTTTTTTTCTTTTACAAAATCATGATGATGACCTCAGACGAGCTACAGCGCAGCATGTGATAACTGTGCCAATCAGTGAAATTGAGGGCTTTAGTAGGGTGAAAGGAGGCGATTATCGCTTGGCTATGAGCACACCACCTTGTGATTCTTGGACATGGAGAAAGTACGGGCAAAAGCCCATCAAAGGTTCATCATATCCCAGGTATCTAATTTATTTCTATGTAGTTTTTCATTTCGATTAAAAAATATCGAAGTACAACTAAAATAGCATCGTGACTGTTCATTTTATTAATATTACCGTTGCTTGTGTGCATGACCGAACCCTAATATCTATCATTGCGTCATAAGATGTTACAATGCAACGAATCTCCTTAAAATAGTGCTACATGGTCAAATTTCAAACTCTAGTGTGATGTAAGGAGAGAAAATGTTGAGGAACACAATGCTCCAAGTTATTAGTTTCAGCTTTAAAAATCTTAAGCGAGTACGAACGTACGTTTAATTTTATTTCCAACATATGTCTTGTAGATGATTCTTCTATATTCGCATCAGCTCTAATATGATGTTAATTTAAATGAATATTTGTTTATATTGCAGAGGATATTATAGATGCACCAGTTCAAAGGGTTGCCCGGCAAGAAAACAAGTGGAGAGAAGTACAGTCGATCCTAACACATTGGTCGTGACGTATACTATCGAACATAACCATCCTAATATTTCCCAAAATCGTCATCGTAGTAGAAGAAAAAGAAACTTTACTACTTCAAATTCCACCTTAAAAGATGCAAGAAGTATAGCGACTACTACTGTATCTTCGTCCTCTCAAGACCAGGAAGATGAAGAAGAAAAGAAATCGGTTATCAATGATATTAGTAATACCACCGATACGATCAATGATTCGTACGAATCCACTCGTATGATCGGCAATGGCGTCGATGAATTAGGGAACTTTTTTGAATTTGATGATGAGCCCATTTGTCGTACGATGTTAGAATATCCTATTTTGAAGACAGGAGAGGAGTGTAACAATAATGGAGTGGACGAAATCTTCGAGTTGAGAGAAAAAGACGAATCGTTCTTCGCCGAACTCGAAGAATTTCCGGAGTGTTCTGGCGTTTTCCGGCGAGTGGTTGGCCGGAGAGAGGTGGCTGAGTAATAGTTTCCTTGTAAATTGAAATATAGCAATATTATTTTTCTTTCTTGTCTTAGTCTATCTGTTCGTGTAATTAAATAATATGTCCCAGTTCGGATGTTTAATGTAAGCATTTTGCCGCAATGTAATATGGTTGTATTCAATTTAATAAGAACAGTAAGTAGCGATTAATATATAATAGTATATGTTGCACACAGCACACCCTAACCCTACGTGTGTGCATGAAAATAAAAATTGATAAGAGGTTTTTGTTTTTAATTTTAATTTTAATATTTAGTTAGAAAAACAAGCATTTTATTAAAAATAGAATCGACACTTTCATTATGCTAAAAGAACGTGATCTAATATTTATTTTTTTATTTTATGTCAATTTTTAATTTGAGAAAATTTCTGATTGGTTAATAGATACACCACAAAACAGTTTTTAACTCACATTCACCATTAGTATAGACTAGTCACAGCTGCACACCCCGATGCGTGTGCAACCTACATATCAAAATTTTAGCAACAAAATCATAATATTATATAAAAGCTAATGCTGCAAAAACGATGAGCAAAATGCTCGTTCAATCCCATATTCAATTTTTAGTATATTATATGGCAGTTTTAGTGGTAAAACATGACAGTTTCCCGGCAGTTCTTATATGTAGTGTAGTGGGGAGTTATTGATACATCAAATAACTGACAATTTGGCTAGAAATTTTGGTGTAATTGATACACCAAATTGTAGAAAATTGGCAGTTTTTAAATGGTCCTCACCATTAATAAATAGTATAGATATACTAGTATTTCTGGCACACTCTACGTGTGTGCAATAAAATAAAATTAACTATTATTAAATAGTTTTAATAAGTAATATACTAAAATAGCACTTGGTTAGTTATTATGAGGTTATGGAAGGTACGTAGTTTAAGAAGTTATTTTATTTTTTTTATAATAGATGTAGAACAAATCTGATTGGTCAATTGATACAAACCATTTGGCGGTTTGAGTGTAGAATAAACAGTCAAATGGTATGTCAATTGAGATTGAAAAAATAATTGTTCCTTATTTACTATATTTAGTTTAGTACTATTTTAGTTTAATTACAATCCTACTTAAAATTTATAATAAATCAATTTTTTTCTTTTTACATATTTATAACTTAAATTAAATTATGATTCTATGAAATATTTCAAACTAAAATAAATTTAATAAAAATATTTATATAAATAGCACACGCATTTGAGTGTGCATAAATTACTAGTATATATATGGCTTTGAAACGAAATCAGTCCAATTTTGGTGAACAGTAAGCATTTTCTCTATTTGTTCCCTCTATTCCCCCCAATTTTGGTGAACATAACAAATCAGTCCCCGCGTGGCGCGTAGAATAGAATCGATCCGACCGGTATTCCTAAATGGGTCATTCTGACCCGTGATCCAAACAGGATTGAACGCTTCAACTAGGGGTGCTCAAACTTTGGTAAAACCGAAAAAATCGGCCGAACCGAAATTTTCGGTTTTTTCGATTCGGTTAATTCGGGTTTTTGGCCGGTTTTGATTTTGAAATTTGAAAAATTTTCTGTTTCGGTTCGGTTTCGGTTTTCAGAACCAAACAACCGAAAAAAAATCTAAAAGTAAATACTATTTATATTTTGTTAATTGAGTTGGGCTACAAAGTGAAAGCTATAAACCCATTAGTAGTTGATATTTAAGCCCAAAATATAACTATATTTATTCGTTAAAAATGATGTATATTAAATTCAATTAAATGTTTAATTTCACCCCTATCTCTTAAATGGCAAAGTTCCTTCTATATTATTTTTTTTTCAATTCCTAATTAAATTAGTTACACAAAATCTTGTTATTTTAGCTATTGTGATTTAAAAAAATACCTTATATAATATTGCTCAGTTATTTTTTCAAAATATAGTCTTTATCGTCCTTGTTATACCATTAAATATAAACTAATTATTTTTCTTTATTGATTAAGCTTTTATCCGAAAGTCGAACCGAAAAAATCGAACCGAATTGTAGAAAGCCGAACTGAAATTTCGAAAGCCGAACCGAACCGGTCGATGAACACCACTAGCTTCGACCCGCCTACAAACGTACGACAATTTAGTAGCCCGACAGAAGGACTTGACCCGTTTAGTTACAAGAATTTTTTTCGAGGAAAGAAAAAAATCATAGTTTTCTTGGTATGCTTCATTTGGAAGCATTTGTGGTCAACTCTAATTTTTGGAATGGACTGAAATACCATAATCGGAAAATAGTAATGTTATCCGTCACGTAGTACTCGCAGCATTATATTGTAATAATCACAAATGCTTGACAAGAGAAGACAAATTGTGTGTTCTTAATCTTCGAATGATAATAATGACCGTATGTATTATTTGTTAGCCAGTGATATTATACAACTATAGATAATATGTCACGAAAAGAAATGATTCTTCACTTCACGGACGGTATTGGTAGGCTGCTTGGAAACATTTAAAACAAGCTTATCAGAAATGCTTGATGGATAGATTCGAAGTCGAAATAAGTGTCTGTTTAATTCTACTCACAGTCCCTATAGCTGCTTTTCTACACTTCCTCCTTACGAGGCTTACCTGCGTGTAATACATCCACATAATAAAGAAGTTCCACCCTCCGCCCCGTGGACGTAGGTCATTCTGATCGAACCACGAAATTCTTGTGTTCACTGTCCAAATTTATCGTTCGTCCTTTTATTTATTATAATTATTTTTCGGACAAAGATATTATCGGGGATCAAAATATCCTAACATATTATTTATTAACCAGTGATATTATACAACTATGAATTTATATATCACCGAATTTAAATTCTCTTAAGTAATATGAAGGGAAAAAAGATCACTTCACGGACGCTTATGGCCGGCGGCTTGGTAAATGGTAACATTTAAAACAAGCTTATCAAAAACTCCATGAATCATCATCATGTGACTTTTATGCACACCTTTTTCCGTCAACAATAATAAAAATAAAACTGATGTTTTATCTTTCCAAAAAGGCAAACAAAGTACATAGCTATACTAGTCAATTATGACACATGAGGAAAAAAAACAAGCAAGACACCCGTGTGTGAAGAAAACCCTATTCCACAAATGATATATATCAATACTCTTTTATTAAGGCGGGGCCTAGGTTAAAACCTTGTTCTGTCATAAAATAAAAGTCAAATTGAAAAAAAAAAAAAACCACCCACTACAAGTTGTGCATAAGTACTAGTTAGACGAAAAGTCCGAGCATTGATTTCCAAGTTCTTGATTAATAATGTCCGAGATGCTTTTTCATTATAGTGACATATTTTCTAAACGTTTTTCAATTACTTGTTTTGGCTTCAAATTCGTTTATTACAATCGCTATTATTCGTAACAAAAAAACATATGATACGATTAATTTGATTAGTTATATAGATAAAATTTGATAATTGGACAGGCGGTGAATGTGGAGAGGTTATAATTTTCAATTTGCATGCGAGTTGAAAATTAGGTTGCATGCGTAGTTGAAAATATGAGGGTGCATTTAATTGTGGAGACGGTGAGGTTGTGCTTTATTTAAGTGTAGTGTTCATAATTATCATGAGCTTCTCGAAGAGCTTATGCTATAGCTATCCCACTTATTAATTGATTTACTTAGTAGCAAATATCAATTTTCAAAAACAGAGAGAGAGAGAGAGAGAGAGAGAGAGAGAGAGAGAGAGAGAGAGAGAGAGAGAGAGAGAGAGAGAGAGAGAGAGAGAGCTGGGTCGACTCAATTTATGTGAAACCGACATGAATTTATCATATTTTGATATTGTTTCTATATTTAAATGTGAAATCGATATAAATCTCATTAGATTGAGCTAAGGCTTCCGCTTTTTTGACGACGAACGCCGAGTTTGACTTCAAATTATTTGGTTTGACTACATAGACATTTCTAGTTTCTACCAATATATCACGTATATGACGCGATATACAAGATGGGTATATAATTAAGTACATTTTAACTCCATGAAAGAATGATTTAGTTGTTGATATATACGACAAATAATATGAAAACGGCAGAATATAGTTAAGGATGGAAAAGACTCATATTGGTTTGGTCGCCTAATGCGGGTGGGAAATCTTCTCCAATAATTCCCACCAAAGCGTATGTAGAGTATCATTCATTTAATAGAGATATTAATCCATTAATTTAATTCTTTATAATCAACATATTAATTTACCTCGACTCATATTGTCTCTATAAGACGTCATTAAGGAAGTGTTTAACTCAACAAACAAAAGAAAAAATATATCAATTAATCAACATATGAATTAACTTAGAAACTGATTAAATTGATTTAGGATTAAAAAGTTGAGAGCTCTGACTCGAGTGTGGAAAATATGTGCGACAAGATTTGCCCACTGATCATAGTATCTTGATTTAATTAAATTCCTAACAAAGTTATAATATAGCATAAAAAATTGTGATAATCAACGAAGCCGAGTTTGCAGGAATCTAGGATTTACTTTAGAAGCATCTCAAGTGGAGATCTCTTAGGTGGATATTTTCGATATATAATACTTTAAATTTGTCCGTCACATAAAATTATTGATGATGCTATTTATTTGTATTTTCTTGCTTTGGGCGGCTGTGAAGAAGACAATCTTTTGTACATTTACTAGAAACCATATTCAAATTAAGGAAAGTTTTTGAAAAAAGTTAATAAACTGAAAGACTGCCCAAATAAAAAACAATAATTTCAATATTCATAAGGACATAGCAAAATGAAATAAATTTACATAGTTAGTAGTTGAAATGATTCCAAGCTGTAATATTCATTAATATCTCTATATTTCCGGTGGGTGGTTGAGAAAAAATCAATGCTGTATTTAATTACTAATTAAATTAAATAATATCCACATCACACTTTCCAACGGTGTCTACAAGGTAAAGAAAAGTATTAGCAATTCCACTTGTCTGAGGAAAATCTTATGATAATAACAAAGTTGCAATAGTGCGAATTCACAGGCACAAACACACACATATATAAGGCCTTAATTATCCGAAGATTGATCTCACTTCATACCAAGCTTATAAAATAGTTCTTACCATCCAAAGCTAAAACTCAAAACCAAGAAATCACAGAACTATAAACAATATGGCTGAGATCTCATCTAATGGAAACCATGGTGGAATCTCAGTGAACATAAAAGACGATGAAACTCAAAACCTTGAAAATTCTTCTAACTGCAGCTTCGTCTCCGTGCCATTTGTTCAGAAGGTATGAACACACAAGACACACAGACACACACACACACACACACAATTTATCGTGGTTTTCTCTTACAAAAAATCCCAGAAAAAGTGTCTGCAAAAAACTAGTCACACAGCCCTTGTTCTTGATTTCCGAATCAAGAAATCTCGACCCATATTCGTCGCTATCTCTTCGAAATGCATTCATTATCACTAACATGTATGTACCTAATGAATTAATGTAATAAAACTATACGCGGGCGCAGATTATAGCTGAGACACTTGGCACGTATTTCTTGATATTCGCTGGCTGTGCATCAGTCGTCGTTAACAACGACAGAGACAAGATAATAACGTTGCCCGGAATTTCAATCGTTTGGGGACTTGTCGTGATGGTTATGGTCTACGCCGTCGGCCATATTTCCGGCGCACACTTTAATCCTGCGGTTACAATTGCTTTTGCCACTTGCAAGAGATTTCCATGGAAACAGGTATGTTCAATTGATTATTATTGTTATTTATTTATCAAATAGTTGTAATCTTTGACCATTAAATTAAACTTGCACGACTGTTCATATTTCCTTTTTGGAGAAATGGCTATGATATTGTTGAAGTGATTGAATAAACAAACCATTGGATATTATTATTACAGGTGCCTGCTTATATCGCCGCCCAGGTGGCGGGGTCCACGTTAGCCGCCGGGACTCTCCGGTTGCTATTCGCCGGAAAACACGACCACTTCGCCGGAACTTTACCGAGTGGAAGCAACGTTCAGTCTTTGGTCATTGAATTCATCATCACTTTCTACCTCATGTTCGTTATCTCCGGCGTAGCAACGGACAATAGAGCGGTAATAATAATACTATAATATATATAGTAATAATAATTATAATAATAATATTAGTAATAATATCTTTATATTGAATACAAACTATAGTCAATTGCCTCCTCCTATCATTGGTGCACGTTGAATGATTTCTAATGATCGACGGCGACGCAATCTTTATTTAATTTGAGAGTGGAAAAGGGACGAAATTTTTTAAATACATGGGAATATCAAAATGAATAGTGATGACGGTACGATTTTATTTTGTGATGTTTACTATTATATTAACTTAAATGTTGGTACAGATTGGTGAGCTCGCCGGACTAGCCGTTGGAGCCACAATTCTCCTCAATGTGATGATCGCTGGGTAAGTTTATATATTCGTGAGGATTAATTAATAATATGTAGATCCTAAATTCGTCCCTAGGTAATGAAATCTAACGTCATGAGTTCGATTTCACTTGTAAGTTCATAATACTCTTTGTGAACTTGGGACATTACTCACATGTCAGGACTCAGGAGATTCACTTCAATCTTAGATTAAGTGGTATGATATCCTCCTAAAGAAATTTGTTGGGTGTCAAACTCAAGTCCCACGTCAGGATAATTACAAATTATGAGCATCTTATAAGCTTGTGGGATATCTCCCTCTTTCACCAATTGGTTTTAGATAGAAACCCCACAAGCTTATATGGGGATTGATCTGGGCTGAAATTGAACGAAACTTTCTCTAGAAGCCATGAATTCGATTCCACTTGAACGCTTTTACTACCGTAGTCTGCGTGGACTTGAGAAAGTACATAAAAATCAGGGGAATTAGTTCTGCTGAAAGCCGAGAATCGAGATCGTCCCACGATCGAAAGTGAAGTTCGTATTTGCTTCAAACTGAACTTAGTCGATACTTAAATGGGCTTTTTTTTGTGTGTGCAGGCCCATATCGGGGGCTTCGATGAATCCAGCAAGGAGTTTGGGCCCAGCATTAGTGTCGAGTGAGTATAGAGGTTTATGGATATACTTTTTGGGCCCAATAGCTGGTGCCATAGCTGGGGCTTGGGTTTACAACATCATTAGGTTCACTGATAAGCCTCTTCGTGAACTTACGATGACCACCTCTTTCCTTAAATCTAAATCAAGAAATATTTCCTAAAAGAATATATCTATGTATGTGCATGTGTTATTACGCTCACTATGACTGTAACTTCAGTTGATTTCGGAATGAAATGACTGCGTAACTTCAGTTGGTTTATCTGAATGAAATAAATTGTTCATGTGCTTTCTATTTATTTTTTTCCTGGCATGAGCAAACGTTAATCGGCCGAGTGCTGAGCTGACTGTGTAGTCCGTTTTTATCACATCGAGGTGATTTTAAAAATGTATTATTTGTAATGACGAAATAGATATTTGTTTAATACAATCCCGTATCAAGCTTTTCAAATGGATCCAACCATGCTTTAAATATGTCTAATAAACTAGTACTTAATTTTCTCTCCGGAAATTCGAGTTTCTTTTTTTTTGTTTCCTTTTTTTGTTATCTATGAAATGCCAATCACCTGTGGATATATATATATATATAAAACAAAAACTTATATTTTGATTTTGTAATATGTATTTTTCAACTATAATCATGATTAATGGCCCATTAATTTTTTTTTACGGTCCCGAGGTATTCCCATACAACCGGCTATGGACTAATCGCCACACACTCCAGAGGCGGGACTAATCTCCGGGGTCAGATGGATACATCCCAAACCCACCCAACGATAGTCATGGGCTATTTCTCAAAGGAAATGTGAGAGGTGGGATTCGATCCATTGACCTCCTAACCACATGACCTTTGAGGCCTCCCCCTCAACCACTAGGCCAAGGGGTCATTGGCATTAATGGCCCATTAGTAACTAGTCTATTTTACACACCATGCATGCGTGCTGTATAATATATAAATGTATTTATTAACTATTAAATATTACTAAAAATAAAAAAGTAAATATGACAATATAAAAATGTAAGGTAGTGGATGATTTTCGTATAATTCAATATGCTTTTTACTCTAATTAACGGATCAAACTTATTGTTTATACAGTCATCATCGCACCATGATTCTGAAACTGGATTTCGAACCGGACCGGAAAATTTTAGTGGTTTAACCGGTATAAAATCGGAATCAAACCGGTGTCAATGGTATCTTTAAACATATTTAATATAAATTTGTGATTGGATCAACAAAATAACAATAGTGTTTATTTCATAACTTTTTCTATATTAGAATTTTATAAAACTGAGGGTCTAATTAAATAAAGTAAATTGTATTGGTAGATGGAATTAATTATATTAAGGGCTACAGAAATTAAATCTATAATATTTGGGGTCAAAAGTAAATAATATAAAATATATGTTTCATTAGTTAATTATAAAACAAAATATTTGAGGTTATAAGATTCAAACCCAGCCCACTTATATAAAAGCCCACTACTTTACTACTGGACCATCTTGAAAAATATACAACTTTATTCTTTTCTTTATTTTATACTGCAATTTTCTGTTTTTTTTTCTTTTTTAAGCTTAAATCGGAACGAATTTGCGACCGGTTCGCCGGTTTCGAGCATGAACTGACCGGTCTGGTTTTCAAAACCCTAATTCGACGCTTATGAAAATAGCATAGTGCTCTGTTTGGTTATAAGATCGGTTATAAGGCCCAATATAAATTTATTTTACTAAGCCCAGTATTATTTATCTTACCCCATATAACAAGTCTATTTATATCGGGCTTCGCGGGCTCATGAATTAATTCCGGGCCGTTATAAGAAACCAAACACTCTATTATCAGTTATTATTTATATTATATGGGCTTATATTGGATAGCAAACGGGCCATAGATGACGCAAAAGAAGCCCTTATAACCTCGTCCAATGCAATACTTCAACGTGTCCCCAAGAAAACACTAACTCATCCGTCGTTCAACACGTGCAAGCTCCCCCATCTTAGTTCACGACACGACGAAACCCCTCAAAAGTCCCACGTGTCTTCTCATCACACCTACTTCTATATCATTCTACACACAGCACATCGATCAACATAACATCGAAATTTAAATCTCACTCCAAAGAGCAACACAACACAGAGAGAGAAATGGCAGGCAAAGGAGAAAAAATGGAGGCCGAAGTAATCCCACCAGGCAAACCCATGGGCATGGAACAGCACATAATCGACAAAGGAGCTGAGATGATTCAGTCACTCAAACCAATCAAGAAGATGAACCAACACGTATGCACCTTCGCACTCTACTCCCACGACATGTCTCGCCAAATCGAAACTCATCACTACGTCACGAGGGTCAACCAAGATTTCCTTCAGTGCGCAGTCTACGATTCAGACCAATCGAACGGCAGGCTCATAGGTAGTAGTTAAATTAGTTGTTTAATTACGATCATCGCCTTCGATTCGACGTGGGTTTTTCTTTTTTTTTTTTTTTGTAGGGGTGGAGTACATAGTGTCCGATAAGATCTTTGAGACTCTTCCTTTGGATGAGCAGAAGCTATGGCACTCTCACGCTTACGAGGTTTTTGGAATATGAGCCATAGCTGTCGCTTATATGTTATGTAAGAATATGTTAACCCACTTACAACTCGTCGAAACATCAGATAAAAGCAGGGCTTTGGGTGAACCCACGAGTCCCAGAGATGTTAGGGAGGCCTGAGCTTGAGAATCTTGCCAAGACCTATGGAAAGTTTTGGTGCACTTGGCAAACTGATAGAGGTATGTTTGAACGTTTATATATACGTATGTCCTAAAATGGTATCTCCATTTTACTATTATGCTACCTTCTATTAGGAGACAAGCTGCCCATGGGCCCACCAGCGCTGATGATGTCTCCACAGTCGGCGGAGCCCAACATGGCCGTAGCTACGATAAGGGAGGAACTCGTAAAACAGAGAGATGATAAGTACAACATATCGAGCGAAGCGATGAAGAAGGCTCGCCTGGAAATAGCAGAGCCTGAGTGGATTAATCCCCAGGCAGATTACTGGAAGCAGCATGGAAAGGGTTTTGCTATTGATGTTGAGGACACTGAGATGAAGAAGACAGTTCCTTTTCCGTGAATATGGTGGATTATGCTGAAGAAAACTTTTTGCAATGGGTAGGAGTACTACTGTGTAATAACTCGAATGTTTTGAGGGTGTGGGGTTGAAGATGGTTTTTTGGTTTATGCAAAGTGGTCTGTGTGTGCATATGTAATGAATAGCTTTTGTCTACCTTTTGTTGTTGATATGTACAGAGAACTTCCACAGCAGACTAAGTTTAGCTATCATCCTTGTTTGAGCTTACTGCATCCAAGGAATTTCTAACACGGACTCTTTCCCCTTTGAAGTGTACGTACTTCCATTTGCTCAAGTACTTCTCCAGGAAGAGTCTCTCCCTTTCATCTTGTCCCAGTTTTCTGAATGCCCTAGAAATTCTTCTAACTGTATCTTGATCGGGTTTGACTCCTAGCTCCTCCATGTCAGCAAACACCTTTATTTTCCACAGTTGGTCAGAATTTTGCACGGATGATTATCTTGGAGATGATGAAGAAGAAAGGGTTGGAGCGAAAAGAATCACCTCTACAACTTTCTCTGTTGCATTATGATGATCATACAGAGATATGATCCTCGAGAAAAGCCTCCTCGATATTGATCGATTGTGTTCTTGCAAAATAACATCCCACAATGCCTCTGCTTCGTCCAACCTTGCATCCATGTCGTAAGCCAGTAAGAGGCAGTCGTAGGTAGCCATGGTTGCACCTTGTCCTTTGCTTAACATCCATTTGGCCACCTAATCCACGCAGTCAAGTGAATGAAAGCCATTTTCGTTGTGAAATTATAGTGTCACAAAACATGCCTGAATGAGTCTTTTCCACTGACTCCTCTGCCTTAAGATTCTTAAAGCCTTTGCAGCAGCAACTAATGGGAATTCAGTCTCCCACGCTACCCATTCATCGAGAGCGCCATAAACGGATTCTTTATCATTTGGAAGCTTTGATACCTGCCAAATTATATATATAATACCCCTTTCAGATATTGGCTGTTGTGGATATTAGCAACAAAAACAATATGAACAATACACATCAGACCTTCCGAACAAGGTTCAATGCCTTTTGGCCTGAACCAGCCGTATCTCTTCTCTGCCAAAGGTGGTGCTCTTTCTTCCCCGTCTTATTGATAGTTTTACTGCGTCAAAAGCAGTCTAGCAATCGTTCAATTGCACTAAAAAGCACATGTTTTTCCGCATCACAAGCTCGTCGGAAGGTTAATACTATGACCATACGCGATTCAACTAAGAAAAGGGGGGACACCTACTTCTCACCAACGTCACGGTTGGATAAGGAACGGTCACTTTGGGCACTGTCGCGCTTTACAGTGGAGGTAATCCTAAGCTGCAAAAGAGCATTTGAACTTTCCTTCAATCTAAGAGATGAATCGAATCAATTAGTAGAAAAGACAACTAACCTAAACACGACCCATTGATTACCTTCTTAGGAGACGAAACTTGGCTTGAATGAAACATCAAACAAATTGGAAGGTTGGCTAAAACCTGTGAAGAGAGGGTTCACGAAAACTCACGCAACTAAGCTAAACCCTGATGAAAATACGGGGAACACACAAAAAAAAAAATTGAAGCAAATTAACCTGATTTTGTGTGGCGTAGAGCAACATGTTTTTCCTGCGTATTGACTCTACGAACGAATTTATTCCACAGCTCTACAGGATAGCTTCGCTTCTGTGGCCATATAAACTCTCTCCTAGACGGAATCAACTCATAATTAGAGACCAAAGTCAGTAGTTTAGCACCTTCACTCGCCTGAAACATCAAATGCATATAGCACTAATAGAGGAAAACGCCAGAAAATCAGACACCTTTAATAAGACACGAAGCACAATTAGAAACAGGCAAAGCTCATCTCATTACTCGAAGAAGTAGAGAAACTTGTCGATATTGATTACGCTTGTGTTTTCCTTTTGAAGAGATACAGCGATTCAATTAAAAAGGCTTTGGGTAATTTGGGCTTAGCATAAAGCCCAATATATATGTAGTCCATTGGTGGCAGATGTCCTATTTTCGCGTTATTCACATGACTTACGGTAAAACCGCAGTAAATTAATAACATTGCATTGGATCGTTAAATCTATTAATTTAGAGAGATATTAATAGGTGAACTATAGAAAAATACCTACTTGAATAAATTTTTACAGATAGGTACCCATGTCAGAAATTTTTACAGATAGGTACCCGATTTAATGTTTACCAGTTCTTCGGTCACGCCGTACCTTCCTGTGTGTGTACGGCGTACCATAACACGTTGATATAGGGTACCTAAACGTGTTTGTACAGCATACCTTATGTTTTATAGATGGCGTACTTAGGCGTACCTAAATGTGCTAATACGGCGTATCGTTTTCTCAACGTATGATTTACTACAATACGTTAATATAGGGTACCTAAATGTGTTGTATGGCGTACCTGCGGCGGATCGAGTACCTATCTGCAAAAAATTTATTCTACTGGGTACCTAACATATAAAAAAAATCTGACAGGGTACTAAATTACAAGTTTTTTTCCAAATAGGTATTTATGTGTAAAGATCCCATACTAATAGATCGATAAATTTTTTTAAATTAAACTAATTTAGTATTTATGTATGGTTTAATGTCTATATTCATCCATCAACCAATTTACTTGTAAATAATTAAATGTATTATGTATAATATCAATTCATTGTACATGGACATCAAAACTCTTAGCTAAATTTAAAAAGTTGAAATGCAATTAGATTTTCATTTTAAGAATACGCTTGTAACAATAGATTCATATTTAGCAAATTATCTTAATATTATAATTGTAATATTTATGAATTATTAATTTAGGCATCTAATGGATTTATAAAGGAATTTTTGAAGTATTATTATTTTATATCTTATTTGATGATTTTGACAACCCAAGTCAAGACGGAAGATTTTAAAGAGGTTATTAATTATAGAGTATTAATCTACCGAGTTTTATTGTATTTGCATATATGGATAGAAAAATCTTCACAAAAAATCTAGCTTTTTATATCTTGTAATAAGATACTTGACATATATGAGCTGAATCAACTTGCTAAAATATCATAAAATATAACATATATTCCAGTTTTGCCCTCAAGAGTTTGCTCCGCAAATCACTCATTTTGCGTTGAATAAAATTAAGGGAAACTTTTTAAGAGAGAGAAAGGTAATTAAACTGAAACCCTAAAACCCTTTTTGTTGTCTCCTACTGCGTTGCTTCGCTTCACACTCTGTGCGTCCTAATTCTACTGTAACCGCGAGCGTCGACAATTCCTCGCGGTTAATCCCATGCAGAACAGTCCCTTCCTCGCTGTCGCGGTTCATCTTCTGGTAAGTTTCGTGTTTAATTTCTGTTTTCTTTCAATTTTTATGTTCTTAAATAAAATCGGAATGGTTTCGTGTTTTGGGTGTTACTATTTTTTTTGTCCGAATAAAATACGATTTTGGTGCTCGGATTGAGGTTTGGGGCTTCTTTGATTGCTTGAACAGATATTTGGGTTGTGATATGCTTTGATTTTCGTAATCGTCTGCGTTCTTCTTTTGTTTCTGATTGATTAGGGATTTACTAAGTAAATCGCGATATGCTGTTGCTGTTTTGTTTGTGATGTTTGTCTCGAATATGTAGATGAGTTTTGGGATCAGTCTACTTTTATATCTTGTGATTTATTGTATTTAAGCCTTCTAGCGATTCTGTTAGTTGAAGTTGACTGATACTGTTGAGAACTTCTATCGATCACTTCAGTGTCTGCTCACATAAGTTTTATGTGGATTTACGTCTACAGCGTGCCAGTAAAGCTTATTACTTCAGTGGCTGAGATTCAGAGCCTACGACATACGGTGTTTCCTGAAGGAAGCACAATGTCGAATAAGGGGACCTTGAAATTCAAAATAACTTGTAAAGGCATACGCCCTGTTTCAAAAGACTCATTACAAGGAGATGTTTCTAATGATGGAAGACGAGACAAGGTCAATTCAACTGAGTCTACTTTAACTATGTCGACAACATCTTTAAGTTCCCCCTCTCGCAAGCGACGTGCAGATATGCCCCTCAATTGTCATACAGTAAAGAAACAAAAATTGGAAGGGAATTTGAAGCTTCGATGTGGAAGCATTCTGAAAGAATTGATGAGTATCAGTGGTGCATGGATATTTAGCAAACCCGTCGATCCAGTTGAGTTGAAGATTCCCGATTATTTCTCGATAATCACCAACCCAATGGATTTGGGAACCATAAAACGTAAACTAGAGGGGAATGCCTACTCTTGTACGGAAGAGTTTGCTTCTGATGTGAGACTGACCTTTGACAATGCAATGCTATATAACCCACCTCTGAATGAAGTTCATCTCTTGGCCAAGAAATTCAGTGATCACTTTACTCGGAGGTGGAAGAATTACGAGGCATGTATGAAGCGCAAGAACGATAAAGTTCACCATTTTGACTCTTCTGATTTTAAGAAAACAGACGGCCTAGACACACAGCGGAGTGTAGAAACAAATTACAAAGACGTTGGTAACAAAGCCGTCCGTTTCGAAGATTCTTCGGTTTCGGAGCATAGCATGCCTTCTAGGCCGATGCCACTTAACGAAAAAAGGAAATTGAGATTAGGGGTAGCACCAAAGCGGTGCTCCTCAGTGGTTAGAACTGTTCAGAAAGGTGAGTTTTTTTGGCTCTTTCACATGACTTTGAGGTGATAAAAGTCATTAACCTCTCATTGCTACAGAACAATCTGGTCGAAGTGCTTTCCCTGCTTCTAAACGCTGTCAGCCCAGCAAATGTTTTTCATGTGATGGCCAACCATGTTCTTGCATGTATAATAGTTTTGCTGCTCTTGCTAAGTGTTCTTCATGTGACAGCCAGCCATGTTCTTGTATGCCTAAAAGTGGTGAGCTAATGGTCTGATTCGCACTTCATTTTATACTAAGATTATGGTGATTTAACTAAAACTTGTCCTTTTTCTAGATATATCATCTGAGAGATCAACCGAGCACGATCGTTCTGGGACTTCCGAGGGTATAAATTCTAATGGTGAGTGAGTGGGAGAACACACAGACACATAGTAGATATTCAATTATGCAATTCCATGATGTCATCTCCATTGTTCCTTTTTCATATCTTGGAAATTGAATCAATTAAAACCCTTTTGATGACCAGGCTCTGTCTCCCTTGATGTCCACTTGTCGCCAAATAAGGCTTTAAGAGCTGCAATGTTGAAAAGTCGTTACGCAGACACTATCTACAAAGCTAAACAACAGGGGCATCAAGACAACAACGTAAGGAGTCCTAATTTCCCATTCTGGGAAGTTCACTTGCATATTAAGCTTCTCTAAACTTGGATTGCCTGAATGTTATTTTTCGCTTGAATGAGTTTTCTCTTTTTCTGGTTTCTTATGACTGCAAAATGCAGTCTGAGAAGCTTGATACTGCAAAGTTGCAGAAAGAGAGAGAAAGATTCGAAAGACAACAACAAGAAGGTATTTATTACGGGTAAACATAGTGTCGTTATTTTGCATTGTCATTATACCTGATTCTTGTTAATTTCAGAGAAAGCAAGGATTGAAGCTAAGATCAAAACAACACAAGAAGCATCGATGCTTCAACGTGAGAGAGAACGAGCAGCTGCGAGGATTTTATTGCAGAATGTGCGTAAAATTCCTCATATGTGATACATCTGTTAGAAGGTGAGATGTCTAATTTTCTTTCATTTGTCAGGTGGAGAAAACTGTGGAGATTGATGAAAATCACAACGTGATGAAAGACTTGGAGCTACTGTGCTATGGCAGCTCATCGTACAAAGGAGGAGGAATTCTCCGTGTGAATCATCTCGAGAAACTCGGGCTCTGTATGAAAGAAGATGATGAAGAAGACGACGAGTTTGATGCTACTATTTTGAATGCTGAAGAGGGAGAAATTTTGTAGCGTTATTAATGGTTTTTTTGGCAACTTGATGAGGCATTAAACCTTATGAAACAGTATTATTGTGGCTGTGTTCTATTATATGATGGTGTGGCGCATTTACATATGCTATCTTTGCTAATGCAGCTTTAGCTTTCTCCGATGCTATATTTCTGAGCTATAATCGTAAGGCTAAAATGTTATACTATCAATTTGTTCGCCAACTTATCCAGTTCATATCTTCAGATTAGGGATGTCTTCTTCAAAGCACTCGGCTATTATTTGAGTTCTTTGGTTGCAATCTACGAGTGGTTTCTTTTGCGTTCCATGTCTTGTCTGAATTGGGTGATTAACGTAAATGCAAGATAAAGAATTTCAAATTTAATGATTGGATAATCTCAAATTTCATCATCGTGCTCCTAGTTTAGTTTCATTTTACTATGACATATTCCCATTAATGATGTAATTATAGTTGGGAATTAATATGATTTATTGGAAATATTTTCTATATCAGCAGACAGCAACCCAGTGGTGACAGGTAGAAAAATAAAGTAAAAAAAGAACAGACGCAACCCAGTGGCAAAGGGGCGGGTATGGGTCGGGTTTGGTCGGATCCGGGACCCGCCCCGCCTCGGGCCTTTTAATTCTAATTTAGAACAAAACTAGCATTCAACCCAGTGGCAACGGGGCGGGTATGGGTAGGGTTTGGTCGGATCCGGGACCCGCCCCGCCTTGGGCCTTTTAATTCTAATTTAGAACAAAACTAGCATTCGATCTCATGGCCTCTAGAGTAAAACTAAAGACTTATCCAGTAGGTTATGAAGCTTTTTACCAGAACACCATATATATATACATACAATAAAAATAAATTTAACTATAAAATATGTATCTGTGCGGGTCTTGTGGCGGGTTTAGCAAGACCCGAGACCCGCCTCGGACCCGGCTGGGTTGAGATTATTCGGACCCGTTACCTGCCCCATTACTCGAATAAGAAAAAAACCCGATTCATTAGGAATGAATCTAGTCGGGTCCGGGTCTAGACCCGCCCCATTGCCATCCCTGCACAATTAACTGGCAAAATTGCGACGAGGTCAAAGCAGCGATCGTTTTCGCTTTCATAATATGATTTGACAAGATAACAACTTCCAATATTATCATATATTAAATAACTGAAGTTTCGACATCATGCTATACTACGAATAAACAATGACTTCATTAAAGTAAGTGTGAGGTGCGATAAGTCGGTCCAAAAGTATATCTAAAATCTTGTCAAATGATTTAGTTAAACGGAGACTTGCGCTTCATTTCGTACTTCCTTTCTAAAAGAAAAGCTTCAGAACCAATTTCTCTTCTCCCTACTTTCTTCTTCACTTTGTCGAACAGAACAGAATGGCGACAGCTTACGCAGCTTTTACTTCTCTAATGCATCTCATATCAGATCTCCATGAACATCCCTACCCTCCCATCAAACTCGACGAGGAACATGTCGACTCTCTCAATTCGAAGATCTCTTTCTTTCAGAAATTCCTTGAAGATCACCATACCTCCGTCGATCTCAGTTTGGAGCTCCGATTGGCTGATGCAGCATATGCTGCTGAAGACGTTATTGAGACCCAAATAGCTGATCGAGTTCTCGATCAAGTTGACTTCAACGCAAGTCTTCGAAAGGCGATGGAGGCCATGGATCTAATCGAGAAAGTAGTCATGAACATGAGTTGGAACACAGAGAAGGAAAGGAGCCAAGGCAACAACGATCAACATAGAGGAGCACAACTAGCAAGACCTGATGCTGCTGCTAATTCTGGTAGTAGTGAGCATAACGACATAGTGGTGGGTATGGAAGATCTAACGCTCAGAATTGTGGACAACCTCACTCTACGTCAGAGAACATCTGGCCGTCAGATTATCTCAGTAAAAGGTATGGGTGGAATCGGTAAGACTACACTCGCTCGTAAGGTTTATGACCATAAATGTATAGTGGAGGACTTTGATGTTCGTGCTTGGGCTACAATATCAAAGGACTACAATATACACGAAAGTCTCGTAGAACTTGTTCACTGTCTACATAAGACGGACAAGGAAACTTTGCGAGGGCAGGACGAACAAGAATTGGGTCTAAAACTGCACCAATATTTGTGCGGCAGAAGGTATCTAATTATATTGGACGATCTATGGGACGTAGAGGCATGGGATAGACTGCAAACCTTCTTTCCGGATAAAGAGGGCAGCAAAATAGTGATAACCTCTAGAGAATCAAGATTCGATACGATTAGCTCGCACGTTTTCAAAGTGGGTTTGTTAGACGAGAGTCAATGTTGGGATTTATTTTGCAAAACTGTATTCGGACAGGACGACTGCCCTCGGGAGCTGGAGGATGTCGGAAGGAAGATATCAGACAACTGCGGAGGACTTCCTCTTTCGGTTGTCGTGATTGGAGGTCATTTAACAAAGTCTCCGAGAACACAAGAACATTGGGAATCTATTGCGAAAAAGTTGAGTTCCATTGTGAATTCAGAAGACGACGGTCTTTGTCTGAAGATACTATCATTGAGCTACATTCATCTACCGGTACATTTGAAACCATGTTTCCTTTACATGGGAATTTTTCCCGAAGATAAAGAGATTTGGACGTATACACTAATCAGACTATGGGTGGCAGAAGGATTTCTAAAACCTATTAATGGAAAGAGCCTAGAAGAGGCTGCACGAGACTATCTTCATGACCTTGCTAATAGGAATCTTATTTTAGTTTCTGATTCATCATTTTACATGGGAGAAATAATCCAATTCAAGATCCATGATCTTTTGAGGGATTTATGCTTAAAAGAGGCTCTAGAGAAGAAATTTTATAGCATCATGCAGAATCAAGATCGAGAATTTCCAAACAACGAAAGGCGAATAGTCCTCTATCCAAGCTCTTATGAGGTGGACCATTGCTATTCCGGCACGACTATACTAAAATCGCCATCAGTTCTTCGTAGCTTGATACTTCATGATGGTTTATCATTACCTTCTTCTGTAGTCTATAAATCATTACGAGTTTTGGCTTCAGTTCGGTTATTGGATAGTAGTCTAAATGACGTGTTGGTGGAATTTGCCTCTCACCTGGTTAACTTGCGATGCCTTTACCTTGATTTCTCATCTAAAAAGCGCAAATTGGGTAGCTTACTTTCATCAATTCTAAACACGACATGGAATCTTCAATCTTTATCTACAGGAGCGAAGCACAACGCACCATTAGAAATCTGGAAATCGTCTCAGCTTAGACACATCGACATATGGTCTGAATTTAGCCTCTCGGATCCTCCTCCTCTTCCAAGTGAAAGCCATGGTGGTGATATGATGATCTTGAAGAACCTTCAATCCGTTGAGAGAATATTAAATTTCAGCTTTAGTGAAGATCTGATCAAAAGAATTCCCAACGTAAGGTCACTAAGTGTGTCTTATAATGAAGAAGTGGGGGCATTCAGCGAAGGGGCGCAATATGCTCTCAACAATATCGCACTTCTCGAAAAGCTTGAAACGTTTTATTTGTGGTTGAAAGATGTGAGATCCGTAAGACTAAGAAAAGAAATGTCCGCAAGTCTTAATTTCCCCAATTCACTGAAGTGTCTTTGGGTTAGCGGCATTCAAATGGATGACGAAGTAACAATGAGTAAGATTGGGTCATTGCCACTGCTCGAAGAACTACATGTGACTCAATGCAGCATTGGAAGGGAGTGGAAGCACGTTGATGGACAATTTGTGAGTTTAAAATACTTGATGCTCTTTCGTTGCAGTGATTTCGAATGTTTTGCAGCAGAGTCCAGCCTTTTTCCTTGCCTTGAACAGCTGGCACTGTACGAGATGGATGGGTTGAAAGAGTTATCATCCTCATACATCGACAATATACAGACGCTGAGAATTATCAGATTAATTTGTCGCGACTCAGTTGTTATCTCTGCCAAAGAAATAGCCGACTTCCAAAAACACGAAATGGGGAATGAAGAGTTACGGATAGAGGTTATCTTGCGTGGAAAATCCCGTCTGTCTGCAGAGAGCTTGAGCGACAGTAATTTTATGGTCTATGATTATAAATGATGCTGTTTATATCAGTGTCGTGAACTCATTAGCAAGAAACACTAATTCTATATGCACATTCAATTGTGCGTGTGATAATATATAAATATATAATATTAAATTTATTTTAATTTAAAATAGTTATTTGAAATTAAAATTTAAATTTATGTTTATCTGAATTAGAAATTTAAAGGTATAATAACTAACTCAAAATTTAGTTGGGTTGTGGACTAGTACACCAACACTTGAATTGAAATCATAATATAACTATATATAAGTGGATTGAATGATCATTGCCAGTTTTGAGATGATCAGGTCTACTAGTTCAAGCTATGTCAAATTCAATAATAAAGAACTAAACTCGGGCTCTCTTTAATCGAATATCCTTCAAATTTTTATAGATTGAAAATAATAAAAAAAAAATTAGAAACGCTTCCAACGTCGCTTCATCGAGTGGGCAAATGATCATCTTCTATTATGTTTTTTCGTTCTCTTCTTGTTTCTTCTTTTTTTTTTCTGTGTGAAAACTCATCAGCGTGTCTAATAAAGTGGATCGCTTCCGACTTATGATCTGCCGTCCTAAAAATGAACTAATAAGAACTGTTTTTCAGATTAAGCATTCATCTATTTTGAGAATGTCTATCTATAAAGGAAAATAATCATCAGTATGCAAACATTAGAGTCATAGCACTGATGTAAAACAGATGATTTTTATGAAAGCCTGGCCAAAGATGCATAGGGTACCCTTTCGCATAGGTTAGTCTACAAAATTGTTGAATTTTTTTCCATCTTAGTATGTTAAGGTCTTTGATATGCAAAATTGCGGAAAAGAAAAAACATTTAGCACTGCTAAACCATGAAATACCAGACATCTAGGTGAGCATGATATATGGTGCACTGAATGAAAGTACCAGACATCTGGCATTGTAGGTGTAGTGTGCGATTGAGATGACAGTGAAAAGGTAATAACGTCTTGAGATATCTGGGCCTCAATATAATAGGTATCGATTCAAAGGACAGTTACAACAGTAAAGGAATCAAAGAGACGATGTAAAGTTACAAATATCGTAGCAAACTACTTTTACCGTGGAAGTTCTTATGAAGTTTATTGTTGAATTTGATCGATGGATATGGTATGTTTATATATTTTATTAGGATATTTTGTTATGTTTCAAGCTGACTTTTTATAATAATATATTACTTTCTTAAGACCAACGAAAATGTTGGGAACAAATGTGCTAGGCGATTAATATGTGATTAGTTGATAAAATGATGATATCGCCGGTCAAGTGGCTATGTTTACACAAGAGACTTGAGAAATTAAAGTGCCTGTTTTAAATAAATCATAGAACTTAGAAGGGTTAATGAGGTCGCCAAATAATATATTTATTGATTTCCCAGATTTCGTTGTTGCATAAAATAAAAATCAAAGTTAACAAGTTGAGTATACTTTATAAGTTGAGGTCGAGTTTGTCCAATTTCTACGTTCATTTTTTTTCACCTCAATTCTCAATACTTAAACAGGGATACAAGCAGTGAATTTCTGACATCGTACATATCAAATGCAAATCATGTACATATGGAAAAGGTAACAAAGTTCAAGATTGAGTAGTACATGTTGGTTTTTGTTGCAAATGGTTTTGAATATCTTGACGAATCTTCACGGTGGCATGATCCAATTAAGGAATTTCATAATGATAATGCGCATTAATCGCTTCGATGAGCATGGTGGTCCCCTTCGTGAAATTTTTCACAATAACTCACAGCAGTTATACATAATGTAGACCCGTGCATCGCACGGGGGCAAAACTAGTATATTAAATAACTAAAGTTTCGACATCATATGCTATACGACGAATAAACAATGACTTCACTAAAATAAGTGTGAGGTGCGAATAAGTCGGTCCCAAAGGTATATCTAAATCTTGTCAATGATTTAAGTTTCATTTCGTATTTCCTTTCTAAAGAAAAGCTTCACAACCAATTTCTCTTCTCCCGAGAGAATAGCAAAACTAGTTAAGTGTTTAAATAGAATTGCAAATGTAGTGTTTAGAACTGTTCATAAAGGTGAGCTTTTTTGGCTCTTTCACATGACTTTGAGGTGATAAAAGTCATTAACCTCTCATCGCTACAGAACAATCTGGTCAAAGTGCATTCCCTGCTTCTAAACGCTGTCAGCCCAGCAAATGTTTTTCATTTGATGGCCAACCATGTTCTTGCAATGCTGCTCTTGCTAAGTGTTCTTTATGTGACAGCCAGCCATGTTCTTTCATGCCTAAAAGTGGTGAATTAAAGTTCTTATTCGCAGTTCATCTATACTAAAAAGTCATGGTGTTCTAACTTCTGACCAGCAACTAAAACATGTCCTTTTTCTAGATATATCCTCTGAGAGATCAACCGAGCATGAACGTTCTGGGGCTTCTGAGGGTATAAATTCTGATGGTGAGTGAGTAGGGAACACACACACACACATCTTAGATATTCAATCACACACACATCTTAGATATTCAATCATGCATTGTCATTATACCTGATTCTTGTTACTTTTCAGAGAAAGCAAGGATTGAAGCTAAGATCAAAACAACACAAGAAGCATCGATGCTTCAACGTGAGAGACAACGAGCAGCTGCGAGGATATTATTGCAGAACGTGCATATAATTCCTCATACGTGATACATCTGTTAGAAGGTGAAATATCTAATTTTCTTTCATTTGTCAGGTGGAGAAAACTGTGGAGATTGATGAAAATCACAACGTCATGAAAGACTTGGAGCTATTGTGCTATGGCAGCTCATCGTACAAAGGAGGAGGAATTCTCCGTGTGAATCATCTCGAGAAACTCGGGCTCTGTATGAAAGAAGATGATGAAGAAGACGACGAATTCGATGCTACTATTTTGAATGCTGAAGAGGGAGAAATTTTGTAGCGTTATTTTTGGCTTATACACGCTCAACTTGATGAGGCATTAAACCTGATAAAACAGTATTATTGTGGCTGTTTTCTATTATATGATGGTGTGGCGCATTTACATATGCTATCTTTCCTAATGCAGCTTTTGTTTCTCCGATGCTATATTTCTCCGCTATAATCATATGTAGTGGTGGGCTTTGGACTGAATTGGGCCGGTTCTGGGCCGGTTCTGGCGGTTCCGGTTCCACCGGTTCCGCCGCGGTACCGATTCCGGTCCCGGGACCATTTTCCCGGGACCGGCCCAGAACCGCACTTAGAACCCCCGGGCCTCGGCCCATTAATTTTTTTTTTTTACTTTGAATAAATTCTGTAGAAAATATCCAAAAATTTTATTCAAAAAAAAACAAAAAAAAGGTTAGAAAAGTACAAAAAAATAAAAAAAACTACCTAAAAAATACAAATAAAAACATAAAAGAAAGAAAAAAATACCTAAACTAAAACATAAAAAAAAGGAAAAACATTCGAAATTAAAAAATACAATTTATTCGACTTGATTATTAACTAAAACTATATTAGAGGCCTCTTCGTCTTCGTCCGAACTGGAAGAAGGGAACTCGTCGATGGCGTTCTCCCGTCGGTTCTTCGATTCGGCCAAATACCAATCCTTCAATAAGGTGAGCATCGCGAGGGAAGTCGGGTTAAGGCTCGCTCGTCTGTCGCCGATAATTCGCCCGGATGTAGAGAAGGCGGACTCGGAGGCGACGCTAGACGCTTGCACGGCTAAGACGTCTCGAGCGACGGCGGAGAGGGTCGGATAGAGAGTCGCGTTCGACTTCCACCAGGCCAAAACGTCGAAGTCTTCAGGAGTCTGGAAGTTGTGGCTCAGGTAGAGCTGGATCTCGTTCGTGTTCGACCCCGACGCTCGCGTTTTGGTCTTCGTCTTTTGCGCCTTCAATCTTCGTAGTAGTCCCATTGCTCCGCCGCCTCCTTCCGACGAACCGGCTTCGCTCGCTGGTACCGATTGCTCCACACTGTGTCCCTGCTCAGACGCATAAACAGAAAAAAGTTCTTGGAGAGACGAGTGAATTGACGCCTTTTGGTCGTCCACTTTCTTTCCAAGAAACTGAGAATAATATTCGAAAAAAATATCGAAAGTATCAACACCGCAACTAGGGTCGAGTAAGGCAGACAAACCGTGGACTATTGGGATTGTTTCCCAATACTTCCTGAACTTCTGCTCCATGTTTTGGATGAAACCACCCAAGTATGGACTGTTGCGATACTCCACGAACTTGTAGCACATCGCGAAGAGGTTCGGGACGAATAATGGGGACGTCGGGTAGTGAACTCCGGAAAATTTCTCCGTAGCCTCGGCGAACACCTCAAGTATGGACACGACCAAACCTACAATATCCCAATCAAGTTGTCGTAATTCATACCTGGAGGTGTTGCCGACTGCGACCTCGTTCCAAAAAGGCGTCAACAAGTCCTTGTAGCGCATGAAGGTGCTGAGGAGGTGGTACAACGAGTTCCACCTAGTCGGGACTGGCAATGGAAACTTCTTGTACGTGAGGCCGGCGGCAAGGACGGTTTGCTTCCACGACGTTCCGTAGCGGCGTTCCCGAACTAACTTACCTATTGTCTTAAATTTTTCTATAATATCTCCCAAAATTTCGTCAAAAGCACATTGCACACACAAGTTAATAATATGGCAAGCGCACCTAGCATGTAATAATTTGCCGTCTAAGGGTAACTTAAGATGCCTACGAAGGATCCCTATCGCTACGTTGTTCGCGCTAGCATTATCTAAGGTGATAGACATAATTTTATCTTGAATACAATATTTATTAATGACATTCAACACATAGTTCGATATCGTAGTGGCGTTATGTTGCGAATCTAGGGGATCTAGGGAAAGAATACGTTTTTGCATGGTCCATGTTTCATCTATCCAATGGGCGGTGACGACTAAATAAGATTGCGACGTAATGTTAGTCCAAATATCGATAGTCAAACTAATCCTACACGTAATGTTGGCTAAATGACTAATTAAGCTAGACTGATATTCCTTAAAAGTTTCTAAGACATATTTCCTAAGGGTTTTACGGGTAACGTTATGGAATCCGAGTTGTATCGTACTCGTAAACTCGATAAACCCTTCACTTTCCGCAATGCAAAAGGGTTATTCACACATTACGACGAATTTAACTAAGGCTTTCTTAGAAATTTCCCTAGTAATAACAAAATTTCTAACCGTACCTACGTTTATTTGTTGTTGTCGGGGTTCGGTTCCTACCGGCTCTAGATCCTCCCCGAAGTTATTCGTCCTCTGGAGGTGTTTTTTCAACGAGCCCGTCCCACCTTGATTCGGTCCGGTCTTAATTGTGTAGGGATGGCGGCACATTTTGCAATATGCGGTACCTACAGAGGGATTATTTTTATCCATTTCTAAATCAAAAAATTCCATACCTTAGACCGCCGACCACGCGGTTGTTGCTTCCTTTTTGTAGTCGCCGTAGAAGCTTGGCTCGGTCCCTCGTCGGTCGCCGCGGTCGGTTCCGGTACATCGGTCTCCTCGTCGGTGTCGGCATTCCCCCTAAACGTATCGGCGTGTCCTAAAATCATAAAAACATCATCGCTCGGGTTCGGGTTAGGATTTCTCGATGACGACGCCATTAGTACTTTAAAAATATCGAAAATAATAATTATATTGGTGTATAATAATAAGTGAGTGTGTGTAGTAGTGTAAATAAAATAATTATTATTGTTAATAATATTAAATATTAATATGAGGATGATTTTTTGAGAGTTTTTTGAGAGAGATTGGAAGAGATTTGGATGTAATTGTGAGTTAAAATTATTAAAATGAGGTGGTATTTATAGGTTTTTGGGTTGGGGTTAAAATTGTAATTTTTTAGTGTTTAAAAAATAAAATATTTGGATGGCCCATTGGCCCAACGGCTATATAGCCGTTGGGCCGGTTCCGGTTCCGGTTCGTAACCGGAACCGGAACCGCGGAACCGGAACCGGGAATCGGAACCGGTAATCCGCGGTTCCGAGTTCCGCGAACCGGCCCAGTTCGTTTTAACTGGGCCAGTTTACCGGTTCCGGAACCGGGCCTACCGGTTCCGGTTTGGGCCGGTTAAACGGGCTGGTTTTGGGCCGGTTCTGGGTTGGACCGGCCCAAAGCCCAGGTCTAATCATATGGCTGAAAATTCAGAGCTGTCAAAAAAGCCCAAAGCATATTAGGCCCGTTTCAAGGCGGGCCTGGGCGGGCAAGCCCACGCGGGCCGCGGGCTTTGGCGGGGCGGGCCTGGCGGGCCGCGGCAGGCCCGCCAGAATAAAAAAATTAATTTTTTATATTATTTTATATATCTATAAATGACATATAGATTTTTTATATTTTGTAATTATAATTTTAATTGGAATTAAGTTTAATAAATAAATAAATTATTATTAAATAGTTAGGATTAAATTACAAATACTTTTAAACTAAAAATAATCTTTTTTAATTTTTTTCTCTCTTTTTTGGGGATTCAACACTTAAATACCTACATCACTAAAAATAAAACAGTTCAGTCCCCTGTCAGTGTAATTTTTAACCTAGGTACCTAGTTGAATTTTATTTTACTGATAGGTACCTAAGTGACGGATTTACCCCTACTAGAACTGGTTTTTTACATCTCTTACCTTGTTTCTTATTTCACGTTCGATCGCTCATAAAAACAAAAATCGCACAGCCCCAAACCAAATCGCGCGATTGCTTGCCAGAAATCGACCCGGGTTTTTTTGGCTTCAGATTCTACGTCGTCTGGCCACTCGTTCGTCGTTGTATTCCCTTCTGAAATTGACTGGTAAGTCATTCACAGTATTACCGTAAGTGGTCGCATTTCGTCACGATTATGGTTTTTTTGTGCGTGCTTTTGGAATGGCATTGATTTGTTGGTCGATTAGGGTTTTTCTGTGCGTGTATTTCGTCGTGGCTGCTTGATTTGGGGTTTTTTTTGGAATGGGTCGATTTTGGTTGTTTTGAATGGGGTCAATTTGTTGTGGTACTACATTGTAACTGCATTTGGTACCCTCTGTTTTGTCAAATTGGTACCCCTTGTGTGAATAAAATGGTACTGCTTGCCAAAAGTGGTCGAACGGGGTCAATTTTTTTTGTACTACATTATCACTGCATTAGGTACTCTGTTTAGGCAAATTGGTACCCCTTATGTGAGTAAAATGGTACTGCTTGTTAACATTGGTTTTATCGACTGAGGTCAATTTATTTTGGTACTACATTATCACTGCATTTGGTACCCTCTGTTTGGTCAAATTGGTACCCCTTGTGTGAATAAAATGGTACTGCTTGCTGACAGTGTTTTTTTTTTTTTTTTTTGCAGAAATGCCTCCACGGAACAGATTTGAGCTGGCTTCCCGGTGCCATCCTGCGCTGTTTCGATCTACCATAAACAATTTCAAGGGTAGCATGACCCCAGATCAAAAGAAGCTCGAAGAAGGTCCCCGTTTCATTTTTTTAGATATGCTTAAGATGAGCCATTCGCTTGCTCGAATCATCCGGCCTGATGATGAACGGGTGCACTATTGGGCTAATGGTAATACTCACCGTTACGTTATGAGTTTACCTTTTTTGCTAATGTGTTTATTGATGTATTCAATGCTTTGGGAACTTTCAGATGGGTGTATGAGCATGTGCCCTCGTTGGGGCATAAGCGACAGATGTATATGTTTCCCCGAATGTTCAATTGGGAAGAAAGTAGGTTTCCCAATGACGTAATCGCTGCGGAGGCTGAATTGGCTGCAATTACCGCTATCGTCCCAATATACCCAACAAAGAAGGAAGTGAAGTTCGTGCATCCGATAAATTTGCTGCCGGAGGTATAAAATTCCCAACTTTTTATGTACTATTTGCTTTGTTTCTAACTGTTGAATGAATTATGTGTTGTTAAGGTTGATGGAGGAGTTGGCAGATCTCACTTGGAGAGTGGAGTGCTCGTGTGGAGAGGTTGGAAGCCGAGTTGAGATTGAAGGACGAGGTTATAAGAGATCTAAGGTCAAATATTCGGACGTCGAAGGTTGATATGTCCAACGAGGATGCGAGGGAGGAGGTAGAGGCTGAGGATAATGAATGAGTGGATGATAAAGAGGCTGAGGCTAAGGATAGGGATGTGTGCGAGGATGAGGGTGTGATAAGGCCGATGATATGTTGGTTTTTCTTTTGTGCATGGACGGTTATTGCCAAGTGTGTGCTATGTTGTGTTGTTCTATGACTGTCCGTAATTTACGCAGTACCATATGTTATTGTAGGACCGTATCTTATCCTTATGTACAAAGTACCAGAATATGCAGGTTAGACCGTACCATTATATAAATATATAACGTACCATAAACAGAAGATAAAAAGTACCTTGTCTTTCATATTACCGTACCATATCGCTTACATATAGCGTACCATAAATGCAGGTTAGCCGTACCATTACGTAAATATATACCGTACCTTATATATCGCACATGAAGTACCTTATCTGTTGTACACAATGTACCTTGTGTTTTACAGAAGGTACCTTATCATTGACATACATAGTACCATAACCTGCAGGTTTACCGTATCCAGAATTATACATATACAGTACCCAGATATCAAAGTATATCGAACCATTTGTTATACGATCGAAAAATAAATACATTCCTAATCGAATCGCGTTGTCCTGCGTGATTTTGACAATACCTAACAATAACGAAATGAGAAAAAAAAACATGAAAGCCTAATGCACCGAATTCGCAGATGTAACACTCACCAAATTATTCAAATTATGTTGTAGATGTTCTTGCTTCTATCCTTATACTATAATGAATCTTGGTATTCTAAGATTTAATTCATGCGTGCGGGGCCTAATGCACCGAATTTGATCTGAAACGTATTTAATACTATATTTTACTGTTCTACGGTGGTTCGAGATGAAAAAGTAATTCGTACGACCTCGAAAAATACTAACCCTAGTATGACGTATCATATATTTAAGGGACGCCGTACAGCTTTGTAGGGGTACCTATCGTTTTGTTTGAAGCGTACCAATTTAGACACGGTTGCAGTACTATAAATTACATATGACATGAAACATCTTATGAAAGCACCGACATGTCAGATAATGCTGTCTTTTATGATTTAATACCTTGTATGTCAGAATCTGTCCAGTCATGACAGAGAAAAATTCAGAAATCTGTCCAATCATGACAGAAAAACGTCATAAAAGTGTTCAATCATTACAGAAAAATGTCAGAAATTGTCTCTTCCTTTCTCCACATCAACATCTGCTGAAATGCTTCGTTTGTGACGAAAAATAGCCAAGTCTTAAATTCGAAGTCCTACTTTAATTTATACGGTACCTACTTCTGAAACAATACAGTACCCTATGTTGTACACTAAGGGTACCCTAATGACCTAAATTACAGTACCAAACTTGCATATATAAACGTACCAAATTGGCATATGTTACAGTACCAAGTTCGCTTATATTACTACTATGTTGGCATATCTTACGGTATCAATGGTATATTACAGTACCAAATATGCATATTACAGTACCAACGTGGCATATATTACAGTACCATAGTTGCGTATATTAACGTACCAAATCGGCAAATATTACAGTACCAAAGTTACATATCTTAGGGTACCAACGTGGCATATATTACAGTACCATAGTTGCGTATATTAACGTACCAAATCGGCATATATTACAGTACCAAGTTCACTTATGAAAGACTATGTTGGCATATCTTACGGTATCACTGGTATATTACAGTACCAAACTGGCATATATTACAGTACCAAACCAGCATATAATACGGTATCAAATTTGCATATATTACGATATCAAACTGGCATATTATTACAGTACCAAACTGGCATATATTACGGTATCAAACTGGCGTATATTACAGTACCAAATTTGCATATATTACGGTATCAAACTGGCTTATATTACAGTACCAAATTTGCATATATTACAGTACGTTGTTCACATCATTTAGACAAAAAGAATGAGTCATTACCAATTGACACATTTGGACAAAAGAATGATATGTTGGCATCATTTAGACAAAAAGAATGAGCCATGTCCTATTGACACATTTGACATATATTACAGTACCTTATTGACATATATTACAGTACCTTGTTGTCATATATTACAGTACCTTGTTGGCCTATATTACGGTACCTTATTGGCTTTTATTACAGTACCTTGTTGTCATACGTTACAGTACCTTGTTGGTATATATTACGGTACCTTATTGGCATTTATTACAGTACCTTGTTGTCATATATTACAGTACCAACTTAGCATATATTACAGTACCTTATTGGCATATATTACAGTACATTATTGTCATATATTACAGTACATTGTTGGCATCATTTGGATAAAGAATGTGCCATTACCATACAAAAGTGCAACAAAAAAAGGTTTTGGAACAAAAGAGTAACGAAATACATGGCAAATACAGACCCTACGTCGATACGGCCTCTCTACAAGTACGACGATTATTCCCGTATTTTCCACATCTTTTGCACTTGTTGGATCTTTTATCTACCTGAGAAGGAATCCTCCGCATCTTTCGGCACCAAGAAGAACACAAATGCCCGGGTCACGAATAAAATTCCCGTCATCGGTTTGAGCATTCATCTCGTGCGTCGTCGCTTCATGATCGATACTAAGAATGACTCCCTTTTATACTCACACAATGCAAATAACGTCCCGCCACTAACCGAACTTGTAGACGGCATATTTTCAGATAATATGACAACCTGTATAAATGGTACGCCTGTATAGTTCACAATGGTACAGCGTACGCGGACATCTTAGTACCGTATAGACACATAAAATGGTACGTAATAGACATAACAAATGGTACGTAATAACAGGTATATAAAGAAACCTGAAATCCCGATGGATTAGCCTCAATAACTGTCAAGAATCGACATCCACCCTTACATCGAGCTCTTAGATTGCATTAAGCTCCCAGATCTGGGTTAAATTTGATCTCACGAGTGCAATCGATTAATCACACCCAAAGCAAAATAAAAGCTTACATGACAAAATCGAGACCCTAAATCGAGAACCCAATGTGGAATAGGCTCGTCGCTCGTCGTCCGGTGCCACCACGAGCGGAAGGTGATCGTCAATTGCAGAGATGGAGCTGAAATTTTGTTAGGCGTGATGGAGCTCGAAATTGCAGAGAAAATTGTGAAATGGAATTGTAAAATCAAAGGGTAAATTGGTAATCTTAGGTGATTAGGTACCTATCTGTAAAATTTTTATTCAAATGGGTACCTAGCTTAAAAAGATCTCTGGCAAGGGACTGATGTGTCTTTTTAGTTTTCTATTAGGTATTTAAGTATAGATACCCGCTCTTTTTTTAATTTTTCTCTTTTTCTAATTTTTTATTTCTGGCGGGCTAAGCCGGCCAGGCCCACGGTCCGCCCAAGGGAATGTCTTCTTCAAAGACCTAACTCGGCTATTATCTGAGTTCTTCGTTGCGATGTACGAGTGTTTTCTTTGGCGTTCCATGTCTTGTCTGAATGGGGTGATTAGCTAAAGTGAACTAGAAGCCCGCGATGATGAGATTTGAGATTATCCAATCACTAAATTTGAAATTATTTATCATGCATTATGACGATGTAACTATAATTGAGAATTAATATGATTTATATTAACTGGAAAAATTTTCTATATCAGCAAACAGCAACCCAGTGGTGACAAAGTTAGAAAAATAAAGTAATAAAAGAACAGAGCACAATTAACAGGCAAAATTGCGACGTGATCAAAGCGACGGTCGTTTCGCATTCATCATGTGATTTGATTAGATAACAACTTGCAATAATATCATACTATATTAAATAACTGAAGTTTCGAACTCATGCTATACTACGAATAAACAATGACTTCATTAAAATAAGTGCGGGTGCGTATAAGTCGCTCCAAATGTATATCTAAATCTTGTCAAATGATGTAGTTGAACGTGAGGCTTAGCTTCATTTCGTACTTCCTTTCTAAAGAAAAGCTTCAGAACGGGTTAATTCCTTATCAGTCCCTTTCAACATTTCAACTTCCTTTTAAATACCCCTCGAATTATATCTTCCTTATAAGTACCCATTTGAAATTTTATTCCTGTTCAGTACCTGAAAAACCCTTTTCAGCATTAAATAGACGGAAATACCCCTGTCTCACATATTCAAAAAAGCTGAATAATTATTTTCACATGAATTATACCAAAAAAATTAGTTATTATACCAACAAAATTAGACATTGTACCAGAAAATGTTGAAATTATACCATATATTTTCGTTATTATACCAGTAAATAGCGTTATTATAAATTCCAGCGAAATTGGACGTAATTATACCAACTGATTTTGAATTATACCAGAAATTGTAGAAATTATACCACATGTTTTGGTTATTATACCAGTAAATAACGTTATTTGAATTTTATACAGTGAAATTGGACGATATGCTAACTGATTTTGAAATTATACCAGAAACTGTAGAAATTATACCAAATGTTGTCGTAATTATACCAACAAAATTGTACACTATATCATTTAGTATAATAATGATAACAATTGGTATAATTAGAATAACAATTGGTATAATAATCAAAACAGTTGGTATGATGTCCAATTTAAATAGCGTTATTATAATTTACAGCGAAATTGGATGTTATACCAACTGATTTTGATATTATACCAGAAATTGTAGAAATTATACCACATGTTTTGGTTATTATACCAGTAAATAACGTTATTTGAATTTTATACAGTGAAATTGGACGATATGCGAACTGATTTTGAAAGTATACCAGAAACTGTAGAAATTATACCAACTGTTGACGTAATTATACCAACAAAATTGTACACTATATTATTTGGTATAATAATGATAACAGTTGGTATAATTAGAATAACAGTTGGTATAATAATCAAAACAGTTGGTATGATGTCCAATTTAATTTCAGAAAATGGTATTTTCGTCCGTTTACTGTTTGGGGTATTAATTACACAACTTTTTTGCAGATGGGCATAAAAAAAGAAGATTTTTTGTCAGAGGTACTGATAAGAAACTTGAAAACACGAAGGGGCCTGAAAAGGAATTCACCCCTTCATAACCAATTTCTCTTCTCCCTACTTTCTTCTTCACTTTGTCGAACATAACAGAATGGCGACGTCTTATGCAGCTTTTACTTCTCTGATGCATCTCATATCAGATCTTAAAGGACATCCCTTCCCTCCCATCAAACTCGACGAGGAACATGTCGACTCTCTCAATTTGAAGATCTCTTTCTTTCAGAAATTCCTTGAAGATCACCATACCTCCGTCGATCTCAGTTTGGAGCTCCGATTGGCTGATGCAGCATATGCTGCTGAAGACGTTATTGAGACCCAAATAGCTGATCGAGTTCTCGATCAAGTTGACTTCAACGCAAGTCTTCAAAAGGCGATAGAAGCCATGGATCTCATCATGAAAGAAGTGTTGAAGATGAACTGGACTACCGAGAAGAAAAGGAGCCAAGGAAACAACGATCAACCTAGAGGAGTACAACTACCAAGACCTGATGCTGCTGCTAATTCTGTTGGTGAGAACAACAACGTGGTGGGTATGGAAGAGTTAGCACTAGAAGTTGTGGATAAGCTCACTCTACAACAGAACACATTTGGCCGTCGGATTATCTCGATAACAGGTATGGGTGGAATCGGTAAGACTACACTCGCTCGAAAGGTTTATGACCATAAATGTATTACAGAATACTTTGATGTTCGTGCTTGGGCTACAATATCAAAGGACTACGATATACATGAAAGTCTCGTAGAACTTGTTCATTGTCTAGATAAGACGGACAAGAAAAGTTTGCGAGGGCAGAAGGAACAAGAATTGGGTCTAAAACTGCACAAGTCGTTGAGCGGCAGAAGGTATCTAATTATAGTGGACGATCTATGGGATAAAGAGGCATGGGACACACTGCGATCCTACTTTCCGACTAGCTGTGGTAGCCGAATAGTGATAACCACTAGAGAATCAAAATTCAATTCAATTAGCTCACATGTTTTTAATGTGGGTTTGTTAGATAAGAGTCAATGTTGGGATTTATTTTGCAAAACCGTGTATGGACAAGGTGATTGCCCCGGCGAGCTGGAGGATGTCGGAAGGAAGATAACCGAAAATTGCAAAGGACTTCCTCTTTCGGTTGTCGTGATTGGAGGCCATCTGGCAAAGTCTCCGAGAACACAAGAATATTGGGAATCTATTGCGAGAAAGTTGAGTTCCATTCTGAATTCAGAAGACGACGATCGTTGTTTGAAGATACTATCATTGAGCTACATTCATCTACCCGTACATTTGAAACCATGTTTCCTTTACATGGGAATTTTTCCCGAGGATGAAGAGATTTGGGCGTACAAACTAATCAGACTATGGGTGGGAGAAGGATTTCTAAAACCAATTAATGGAAAGAGCATAGAAGAGGCTGCACAAGTATATCTTTTTGACCTTGCTAGTAGGAATCTTATTTTAGTTTCTTCGTTTTCTCAAATGGGAGAAATAATGGAATTCAAGATCCATGATCTTCTAAGGGACTTATGCTTAAAAGAGGCTTTAGAGAAGAAATTTTATAGCATCATGCAGAATCAAGATCGAGAATTTCCGAACAACGAAAGGCGAATAGTCCTCTATCCAAGCTCTTATGAGGTGGACCATTGCTATTCCGGCACTAGTATCCTAAAATCGCCATCAGTTCTTCGTACCTTGATACTTTATGATGGTATATCATTACCTTCTTCTGTAGTTTATAAATCATTACGAGTTTTGGCTTCAATGCGGTATTTGGATATTAGTCTAAATGACGTGTTGGTGGAAGTTGCCTGTCAACTGGTTAACTTGCGATGCCTTGATTTCTCATCTGAAAAGGACAATTTGGGTAGCTTTCCTTCGCCAATTTTAAATTCGACATGGAATCTTCAATCTTTATCCGCAGGAGCGAAACACAACGCACCATTAGAAATTTGGAAATCGTCTCAGCTTAGACACGTCCGCTCATGGTATGGATTTAGCCTCTCGGATCCTCTTCTTCCACAAAGTGAAAGCCACGGTGGTGATACGATGATTTTGAAGAACCTTCAATCGGCTCAGAATGTATTTAATTTCAGCTTTAGTGAAGATGTGGTCAAAAGAATTCCCAACGTAAGATTACTATTTGTGTATTATGATGATGGAGACGAGGGATTCAACGAAGGGGCACCATATGCTCTCAACAATATCGCACTTCTCGAAAAGCTTGAAAAGTTTAGCTTATGGTTGTATGGTGTGAGATCCATCACACTAAGAAAAGAAATGTCCGCAAGTATTACTTTCCCCCATTCACTAAGGCGTTTGGTTGTCAACTGCCTTCACTTGGATGACGAAGTAACAATGAGTAAGATTGGGTCATTGCCACTGCTCGAACAACTACGTCTCTTTGAATGCAGCATTGGAAGGGAGTGGAAGCACGTTGATGGACAATTTGATCGTTTGAAATACTTGACGCTCTATTCTTGTGGTGATCTCGAATGTTTTGCAGCAGAGTCCAGCCATTTTCCTTGGCTTGAAGAGCTGACACTATGCAAGATGGATAGGTTGAGAGAGATATCATCCCCAATCGGAAATATACAGACGCTGAGAAGTATCATGTTAATATATTGTCACGACTCAGTTGTTGTATCTGCCAAAGAAATAGCTGACTACCAAAAACACAAAATGGGGAATGAACAATTACGAATAGAAGTTCACTCTCATTGCGATTCTAGTCTTCCTGCTGAGAGCTTGAGCACCAGTAATTTTATTGTAGGGTTTGGTAGTGAAAACGACATTGAAATGTATTTACCTTTCTGGGTGCGTTTGCATTTGGAAGAATTCCGGTAAGATAGCGGGTATGGTATTGGAACGCTACTGCGATAGATCTCTGTTATGATCTTGATCGATTTATGTTTGTATGAAGATTAGAAGAAGGTGTTAAGAAGAAGAAACATAGATAAGAGTTGAGAAGAAGAATTGTTGAGATTAAGGAGAGGTGATGAAGATGATAGGAAAGATAGGGTTAACTCCTGCTTAATTTTCCCATACAATCACGCTATATATGTAAAGTATTAGTGGGCCGCCATAATGGATTACTGAACTTTAGAAAAATAAACGGGTGGGCCATGCCGAATATCATATAAACCCGATTAAATGCCATCTTCTTCTTTGTATAGTTGGATCGGGTCATGACAATCTGATCTATAAACAGTTCGTTTACAGTTTTAGAGACTCAGTTTCAATACGTACGTTATAATATATAATATATATATAATTATGAATGCTATTACGGCCGTGAACAATTTGATTGGAAAAACACTAACGATGAGGAAATACATACTGTAATAACAGGTTACTTGAATAATAATGAAACTGAGGGAGATTTTGTGACTGCAAATTTTTATACAAAGCATATGGGGTATAAGAGAAAAGGCAATTTGGAGACGATCATGGTGTCATTTGGGATGAATACGTACACCAACTCTTGAAAGAAATCATATATCTAAGTGGATCGAAGATCATGTATAGTTCAAACGATGTCGAATTCAATAATATATTACTAAATTCGAGCTCTCTTTAAACGACGATCCTTCAATTTTTCAAAGATAAAAAATAAAATAAAAAATTAAAAACTCTTCCAACATCGCTTAACCGAATGGAGGAATGATGATCTTCTATTATGTTTTTCGTTTTCACTTTTTTTTTTCTGTGTGAAAACTCGGTGTCTAATAAAGTGGATCCTTTCCGACTTATGATCTGCCGTCCTAAAAAACAACTTCTAATAAGAATTGTTTTTCAGATTATAAGCATTCATCTTCTTTGAGAATGTCTATCTATAAAGGAAAATAAGGGCTCATCATTATGCAAACATTAGAGTCATTGCACTGGAGTAAAACAGATGATTTTTATCAAAGCCTCACCAAAGATGATGTAAGATCCCGTCCAAATTAGAAGCGGTTTCTTACTTGGCTTTTCGTCGAACAGTTGACGTGCGAGATATATAAGATGTTTTTTAATGCTTTTCTGTAGATATAGAAGGTATAGAAGTCAGATTAGAGGGGAGGGATAGACTGAGATAGAAAGGGAGCTGAGAGAGATAGAGAGATCGAGATAGAGAAACAGAGAGAGATCAGAGGAGATCGAGCGAGAGAGTTGATGAAGAAGATAGAAGACTTAATTCATTTTGCTTAATGTTCACGATAGTGAATACAATGTATATATAATATAATACTTGGGCTTGCTATAATAACCCAATACATCATATAATATTTATAATAGCTCTTGGTCCACTTAGAAGCCCATCAACTTTGTACGAGCCCAAACCAATTCTTCGGGTCCTAACATTACCCCTCCGTTGAAGACATCCTCGTCCTCGAGGATGTGAAAGTGGACTCCCGGCATGAGGACGATAATGTTCAACATTGGAAGCACGGCCATCATCTGCTACCTTTCGTTCACGCTTTCCACGATCGAAAGGGAAAAGCGAAGCCTCAAGTACACTTATGCTTCCTTTCCCTCGGTCGAACGGTAAGTTAGCCATCGTCCATCCGATGATACAACGACGTCCTTGAATTTGTACGTCAAGCAATCTATCCGCAGCCGATGTAAGCCTGCTTTCAACAGCGACATATAGCCAATACCATTCCTCAGTTGAACTTTGTGGGGTACCATCCGTTTTCTCCCAGTTAATTGCTACATCAACGTTGCATTTTCCTCGATCGAATGGTAAACTCAAGTTCTTGCCAACAAGCAGCCGCTTACCATACCACCAAAGTAATGCTATAGCTGTAGCGCCTTTTCGTCGTTCGATAGGGTGGTACTGTTTTGCTAGTCCTTGAACAGCTAATGGCCCGCCTTGCTGCAGATTTTCTTCGATCGGAGTGCACACCTTGGCTCTTTCAAATATACACCAACGCCCTCGATCAAACGGTAGGTTACGGAAGTCTTCCACATGTAGCCGCTCGTCTTCCCATCGTCCTCGATCGAATATCATATTTTGACATAATAAAACTCGTTCACGCCCTTCAAGAACGTCAACTCGTGCAAACTCCTCGTCGCCTAACACGGATTCATCAACCACCATGAGTGAATCTTGCACAATCAACATTGACGAGGCCTCACCGCTCAACTCCAATTTATACGTAGCAACACATTCGCTGTTAACTAACGACAGTTCATCAGATATAACACCCTTAATACTAGCATCATCCAACACAGATACCTCATCAACAACCAACACCGGTTCATCCTCAACTGAAGATAATTCAACCAGTTCCACATTATCAAATTTATCGAGCACAGCATCACTGAAATCGTTCCAAGTCAGAGAATCCTTATTCTTATTGCCAAAAAACTCTAAATACCAGTCCTTAGCATTACCTTCAATGTATAGATAGACAATTCGAACCTTGTCTCCTTCCTTGCTGGTGGTTAGAAGTTGAAAATATTCCTCGCACCTTTGGAGCCATGCTTTGGGTTCCGATTCGTCGAATGGGTAAGGTGTCTTCTCCTTGATTCGAGCATGAATAGTGTTAATATTCATTGTTGTCCGAGAATCGTCGGCTCTGATACCAAATGTAAGATCCCGTCCAAATTAGAAGCGGTTTCTTACTTGGCTTTTCGTCGAACAGTTGACGTGCGAGATATATAAGATGTTTTTTAATGCTTTTCTGTAGATATAGAAGGTATAGAAGTCAGATTAGAGGGGGAGGGATAGACTGAGATAGAAAGGGAGCTGAGAGAGATAGAGAGATCGAGATAGAGAAACAGAGAGAGATCAGAGGAGATCGAGCGAGAGAGTTGATGAAGAAGATAGAAGACTTAATTCATTTTGCTTAATGTTCACGATAGTGAATACAATGTATATATAATATAATACTTGGGCTTGCTATAATAACCCAATACATCATATAATATTTATAATAGCTCTTGGTCCACTTAGAAGCCCATCAACTTTGTACGAGCCCAAACCAATTCTTCGGGTCCTAACAGATGATGACAATCTACATGGGATGCGTCCTAATTAAAAAGTGAAAGCTACTACACAGTAACGGTTCTTGGCATTTCGATCAAGCTTCTTTGCATCTTCCTGCAAACGTCGTAGTCGAGTGAAGCGAAATATAAATAGATGAATAAATGAAAATATTTTAGCTTGGAAAAAGGACAAACTCACATGGAATATGAAGCCAATAATACTCTCATTGTAGTCCAAGAACTCTTTCCACTGTTTTCCAACTGCTCACCTACAAAATTCGATAAATTGTCATTCAGAAATGGGCAGCAAAAAAACACAAGCACCCAAGCAATTAACAGCTTTTAGTAGAGTAAAGAGAACCATCTGTTTATAGTACTAATACAATCATAGGATAAACTATGTTGTAAAAAGGACAGTAAAATAAAGAAGACGCCGGAAATTTACGTGGAAAACCCCAAACTCGGGGTGAAAAACCACGGGCAAGGTAAGAAAATTTGGTAACTTAGGAGTTACAACTCTAGGAGAAAACTAGCTCTATCTCTCTTACAATATGAGACTCACAAACTCTCTAAATATTTTCCTTGCAACACTTGTATATACTGTATTTTGCTAATATAAGAAGAAGTTATTGTTTTCGATGATTTACAACGGCTTATAGCTAGCATATTTATAGCTGAAGGTTTTAGGCTCGGGCGAATCAGAATTAGTCGCGTAGCTAGATACGCAAACGAACCAAAATCAGCCGCGTAGCTATATATGTGGACGAACCTGAATCAGCCGCGTAGCTATATACGTGGACGAACCAGAATCCGCCGTGTAGCTATATTACGTGGACGAATCAGAACCAGCCACTTAACCATACTAAGTTGCCAAATAGAATTATTACAATATTTCTCCCACTTGAAGATCTGATTGAGACTCGATCAATCTTCACTTATGTTCGGTCAAACCACAGGAGGAACGACACCGCATGAATTTGTCCACGTTGATTGCTTTGGTCATGAGGTCAGTTAGATTATCTGCAATGTGAACTTTTTGCATGTCCATTGTTCCCTCCTCCACTTGTTCACGAACAAAGTGGTATTGGACTCGGATGTGTTTGGTTCTTGAATGAAATGCTGGATTCCTTGCAAGATGCAATGCACTCTAACTATCACAATAGAGAACAATATTCTCTTGTTTGTGGCCGTTCTTCCAGCAATCTCTTCAACCATATCGCCTCTTTACTGGCTTGCGTAGCTGCTACATATTCTGCTTTCGTCGTTGACGTCACAACAATCGACTGCAGTTTTGAAATCCAGCTTACAGCACCGCCATCAAGATTAAAAACATATCCGGTTGTGGATCTGTTTTTATCAAGTTCACCTGCATAATCAGCATCAACATAACCGTGGACAATAAAATATGTACCTCCATAACATAACGCATGATCACTGGTTCCTTTGATGTATCTGAGAATCCTCTTGACAGCACTCCAGTGCTCCCGACTTGGGTTGGACATGTATCGGCTCACTACTCCCACTGCATGGGCAATGTCTGGTCTCGTACACACCATGACAAACATTAAACTTCCAATCGCGGATGCATACGGCACTCGAGACATCTCCATCTTCTCATCTTCATCGGATGGACACATATCGGCAGATAACTTAAAGTTAGCAGGAAGAGGGGTGGATATTGGCTTGCTGTCTTGCATGTTGAACCGTCGCTGGACTTTCTTCAAGTAGTTCTTTTGAGAAAGTCAAATCTTCCCACTGCCCACAAGGAAGTCATCAGCAGGGAAGTTGTCTTCTTAGAAGATAAACCAATCGGAAAAAATGATAGCATTACAAAGGAAAGCCCAGAAACTACGATGATTCAGGTGAAAGGAAAGTCTGTGGAACAATATTCTTCTGAAGCAGTACCAGAGCACGAGGAAGGGCCAAGCGAATCTTAAGAGCAAGAACTTAGATGGGGCACATGCAAAAGAGCCGCACCATCCTGGTATGAAGATTACGATATGGACAACAACGTTGCATACCGTCTTCTAACTGATGACGGAGAGCCATCAACTCTTCAAGAAGCACTGAACAGTTCAGATGCAGATAAGTGGTTGGCGGCAATGCAAGAAGAAATGGAAGCTCTACAGAAACATAAGACTTGGGAGCTGGTGCCACTACCGAACGGCAGAAAGGTAATCGACAATAAATGGGTCTTTAAGATCAAGCGAAACAACGATGATCAAATAGAGCGGTTTCGTGCACGACTCGTCGGGTATGGTGGTTTTAGTTTCATCGGCCATCGTGAGTGATGATAATTCTTCAATACAGATTATCCTTAGAATCGATACAAGAAAGGAGTTTCAAGAGAATAATCGTCTTGAGTTTTTCTTTATCTGTTGAAAATCTAAAGAAGTGCAGCAGCAGAGAAATACTGCTCTGATACCATAACAAAGGTTGAAGAAAGAACTTTAATTAATTGATATTGCAAAAACTGTTACAGCACAGACACTGAAACGAGTGATCTATATATACAAAAGAATTGCTAGTCCTAGTATGAACAGATTAAACTATAAAAGGAATAAGCATTAAGGAGGAAAACTCCATAGACTCAGCTCCCAACGGATACTTGCCATAGATGAATTCTCGATGCTTCAGTGATCTGATCTTCTACTAATAAATCATTTGATTTTGCTCTAATAGGATAGGGAGGACAGTTTCATCACCGTTTGCTTGGAGGGGACGGGAACGAGGATTTCGTAAAGCATGACTACGAAAAGATAGTCTAAGCATCTAAAACCCAAACGATCGTGAGATTGAAAATTTCAAAGTTCTTTTAATTGTTATAAAAGAATTGGGGTTAAAGTATAACTATTAATATTAAAAATGAAGGTGAAAATGTATAATATTAAAAATATTTGTGATGAAAAAAAAAATAATAAATTCAAAGTTGAAAACTTAACTAGTTCTGCAATAGTGAAAACAAATTAACTAGCTTTGTAATTTCCTTTTAGGAATAATTGCAAATTTGGTCCCTCAGTTATAGGCCTACATCAGTTTCAGTCCCTCGAAAACACATGACAACAAAATATGTCCCCCAGCTTTTAACCGTTAATCAACTTCAGTCCTTTCCGTCAAGTTTGACCGGGTTGACCGTCAAAACTAACGGAATTGACCGTTAGTGCCGTTAAAAATTAAAAAAAGAAAATTGCTTAAATATTAGAAAACGAAAATAAATTTGAAAAATATAATAAAAGTAAAATGAAAAAAGAGACTAAAATTTGAAAATTGAAAATATAATTAAAATAAAAATAAAACAAGAAACAAAATATAAATTTGCAAAATTAAAAATATAATTAAAATAAAAGAAATTAAAATCTAAAAAATAGAGATATATTTAAAATAAAAAAGAAATCAAAAATAAAATTAAAAATTTTATTACAATAAAAAAATTAATTTAGAAAACCAGAAATATAAAATAAAAACAAAATGAAAAAGAGTAAATTTTAAAAATTGAAAATATAACTAAAATAAAATTAAAATAAGAAATAAAATATTAAAAAGGAAGAAATGTCGGAGGAGGAACCGTTGATTTCTCCCAAAACAGGAAGTAGGGGATCAGGGCCACGCCCAACAAAGGTGCGGTTGATCACTCCGCAGAGGAGATGACTGTTGCAAAAAAATTCGGATAGCGAATATTGACCGTGAAAGAAGGTGATCTTTAATTTTTTAAATTTATTTTTCATTTTGTTTTTATTTTAATTATATTTCTGGTTTTCTAAATTAATGTATTATTTTAATTAAAAATTTTAATTTTGTTTTTATTTCTTTTTATTTTAAATATATCTCTATTTTTTAATTTTAGTTTCTTTGAATTTTAATTATATTTTTAATTTTTTTTTAAAATCTATATTTTGTTTCTTATTTTATTTTTATTTATATTTTCAATTTTTTAATTTTAGTCTCTTTTTTCATTTTACTTTTATTATATTTTTTTAAACTTTATTTTCGTTTTTTTAATATTTAAGCAATTTTTTTTAATATTTAACGGCACTAACGGTCAATTCCGTTAGTTTTGACGGTCAACCCGGTCAAACTTGACGGAAAGGATTGAAGTTGATTAACGGTTAAAAACTGAGGGACATATATTGATGACGTGTGTTTTCGAGGGGCTGAAACTGATGCAGGCCTATAATCGAGGGACCAAATTTGCAATTATCCCTTTCCTTTTATAAATAATACTATTTCTGCTATTCTTTCCCTTGCCCACCCTATTTACAATTTCTATTACCCTTTTCTTTTAATTCCCATATCCGATTAGAAAGTTAGGGTGCTACTATTGACACCCCATTTGGGGGTGAAAAAAACATTGAAAATGTAAACAACTTATGTTTCTACATAGATTCAACAATAATAATGGTAAGCATTAATTTACTAAATCAATTCATTAATACAAACCAACGCAATTATTGATCCAATTTTTAATAAAATTTAATTAGTTTATTTATATTTGAAGTTAAACTTACATTCTAAAACTTAGAAAATTAATAGTATTTTAATCACTATTATTATTCAATTGTTTTTAAAAAACACTCTTCTAATATGATATAATTTTCATACACATATAAATTTAAATAAACAATAAAATAAAATCCAAGCGATATCATATTTCGAACATTGACTTATAAGTTTATTTAATAAATGTGTAGAAGATAATTTAAATATTAGTTATAAAAGAATAATATAACTATGTAGAATGAATAATTTAATAAACAATTGCTACAACACAACGTCAAAACTATCCACAAATAATTAATAAATATGCAAAAGAAAAAATGATTGGTTGAGATACAATTATAATAAATATAAAATTAGATGACTGAAATGATATATTGCATTTAAGTATAATAAAATATTAATTTGTAATGATATCATTACAGTAATTAAAAATTAAAGGATTAAGTGGGTTGGTTAGTTCACATACCTTCAAAATAGCAGAAGTCCACAAATTTTCAGTTATTTGGTTAAATACATACTAATTAAAGCTGCAATTAATTGTGTGATAATTAATAGTAGGGGTGGTAAACGGGTCGGGTTGGGTCACCTTCGGGTTCAACACGTTTAATAAACGGATTAAAAACTTCAACCCTAACCTGACATGTTTACTTAAACGGGTTGAAATATCGAACCCTAACTCAACCTGCTTTAACCCAAATATAACCCATTAACCCGCCAACTCATTTAAAATTTAAAATAAAAAAGAAAAAGTAACTAAATAATAAGAATTATAAACCCAAATTAAATAAAACAATAGATAAACAAAACAGTTAGTTTTCTAAAAACCAACAACATTATAATTCCAAATAGTACAAGTCATATAATTAACTAAAATCAGTTTATTTTATTTATATTAAGGATATTTTTAATAATTTATATTATTCGGGTTAAATGGGTTGATAAACAGGTGATTTCGGGTTGATTTTGTGTTGAAATTCGAACTCTAACCTTACCCACTTAATAATCGGGTTGGGTACGGATTTACCCATTTACTTAATCAGGTCGAAAATGCTAACTCAAATCTGCTATTTTCGGGTGCGGTTCGTGTCGGGTTAGCGGGTTGGGTTGGTTCTTAGCAGCCCTAATTAATAGGGGTCTAAATAGAATATTAGGGGTGCGTAAGAATTGCCCAAAAGTTATTAATATGTAAAAGATAATAAAGAATTGAAAACTTGTAAATGAGTCAACGCATGCTATGATTTGCACCTTCTCAAAAATCGACGTACAAGGTTAGGTTGAGTCACGTTGTCGACGAATCTTCTTTGCAATTCATTCAATTTGGTTGGATACAGAAAATGAGTGCGACCACAATAATTTATTTCCTGTTCAATGTCCCCATTTTAACGTCATTCGTCCTTTTGAAGCCGCGAAATACGTATCGGAATTAATTTGTTTGAACTTTAACGTACTTAAGCTTTTATGAAACCTAAATTATTATATGGTTATATCGGATGTCCTCTATATCCAAGATTTTTTTTTACTTTTTTTTTCCAATCGATAGCTTGCCATTAAGAAACATACGTACGAAAAACGTGCTAAACAACACACAGAGCTGTTTGGTCGCATTGCGCCAAACGGAAACAAGTCCTCAAAAAGAGGAAACAAAACCACACAAAGGGACACAACACCCCCACATGGGGAGAAAAGGTCCACGAGGGACAAAAAACCGACAGAAAACAAAACTCATTATCTAGGATCAAGAACTAAAACAACATATAACAGAATAAGCTATTAAGCTAAATCTACGATACTCTTCACTTTATTAGTTCGACTTCTGGATTTGCCTTCATCGTACTGGGGGCTCCATACGGGGAGAAAAGAGATCCTGACCCAATAGTCAAGAGAAACGAGCTCCACATGGTAGACTCATGAGTGGCCGGTGGTGGTGGGTGACGGCCGGCGAGGCGGAGTCGGCGAGACGACAGCGGCGAGGCGGAGACGGTGGCGACGAGGCGAAGGTGGCGTGACGGCGGAGGCGAGGCGGAGCGACGGAGATGGAAAACCACAAACCAGATAAATCTGTCTAAAGTGCTAAAAAACAAACCTTTTATTTCGCTGGCAGCGCAGAACGAACTAAACCGCGACCAGCAAGTTTTCCGAGAGATGTTGTTGAAAATCAAAGAAATGTCCATTTTCCCAAAATCAGCTAGATAGATTAATCTAATCTAAAGTGCTAAAACAAGAAATTAACCTAAAATAGCGTTGCTCCCTGTCCTCACACTGGGGACGGGGAGCAAGACGATGGCAGCAGCGACGGGCTGTTGTTGGATGTTGGGGAGTGGGAGTAGGATGTATAATGGTGAAAGACGATGGTGTGTTAGAGGCAGCTGTTAGGGAAGATAACGGCTATTAGGGTTTGGGAGCATTTTTTTAGAGAGAGACTAAAGAGCTTTCAACTAGGGGTGTTCATCGATCGGTTCGGGTCGGTTTTTTCAATTTCGGTTCGTATTTTCGGCTTTCGATTTTACGTATGCTTAATCCGATATCCAAACTTTTTTAATTTGGTTCGGTTTTTTCGGTTCGGTTTTTCGGTTAGGAATTTAATATCAACAAAAAAATATTACGAGCTGAATACATAAAACAATATATGGTTATTAAAAAACAAAGAAGATTTATGGAACGTGACATGTAGTAAAATAATTCAAAGGTCCGAAAAAAAAACATGAAAATGGAGCATGAAGACACTATAAATTATTTGAGAGAAAAATAGTATTTGATTGGTGAGGAAAACATTCACCTAAAAATGAAAAAAAGTATACCAATGAAATTCTATTTACTATGTTGTTTACGTTATGGAGAAAAACAAATGATTTTTGATATTTTCTATTTTTAATGTAGTATGATAATTTCAGTTCGGTTTTTCGGTTTTTTCGGTTTTAGGTATGCTTAATCCGATATCCGAACCATTTTAATTTGGTTCGGTTCGGTTTTTTACAATTCGGTTCGGTTTTTTTCGGTTCCGGTCTTTGTTCTTTACGGTTCGGTCGGTTTTTTTGGTTTATAGGTTAATCTGAACACTCCTACTTTCAACAACTACTTCACAAATGTTTCAAGCTTTTTTTTTTTAACTTTGAACGAGAATTGTATTGTCGCATGTCAATCAATTTATTGGAGATTTGTCATCAGGTAAATCAGAGCCAAACCATTCACTCTTATTTTTTCTTCATCAGCAGTTCCAGCGATGCCAATGTTTATTGCAACTGGAATTGGAACAGCTGTGTTTATTTTTTCTATTCATTGAATCATTCTACGATTTAACAGAATCTTACATTATTTTAAGGGGCGTTTCCAAATCAGGCCCCATCGAAACTTTGCTTTTGAGTTCAGGCCCTCCTCAGATGAAATATAGGTTTAAGGACCAACTTTAGATAAAATTCAAATTAAAGGGCATAAAGTATAATTTGACGAAAATGCCCTTTTAGGTGTTATATAAAAAGGTATGTATTACTATTATTCTGTTACGAGATGTTATTCAAATGGTATCAATCGACAAAACTATTTCAATGATCGATTTGCCGTAAATTTTCGAACATACCGGGCATAAAATCAAGTTTGATGTGTACTCGATGATCTCAATGATATTTACGTCGTCAGATTTAAGATCCGTGAGGAATAATTTAGAAATTCATTTACGCAAATTACATAAATCGAGCATGTTTTTTGTCGAAATTAAAGCTAATATGCATAAATTCGAGAGACCCATACCTTGGAAATTACGTCGCGCCTTAGTGGTCCCTCAATCGTTCGTCCATCAAGATTAACGAAATGAAAGTGAAATCGCCAGTAGTTTAAATGAGTGTTCGTTATGTGGTATCAGAAAGGCGTAAGTGGTATAGTTTCCATAAGGTTCGGTACAGTAGTGGCGTAAAGTGGTATAGTTACGATAAGAAGCGTTACTCAAACTGGTACGAGATATTATTCTAATTTGGTAATAATTTTATATAATGAGGTACTAAAACAGAGTAAAAAGGTATAATAGAAGCGTAAAGTGGTATCGCAACGATAAGAAGCGTTACTCACTCGAACTGGTACGATATATTACTTATTCTCATTTTGGTATTAATTTTATAAGATGTAGTACAAAAATAGCGTCAAGTGGTATAATAGAGGCGTAAAGTGGTATAGCGACGATAACTATTACTTATTCTCATTTGGTATTAGTTTTATAAGATGTGGTACTAAAACAGAGTAAAGTGGTATAACAGAGGCGTAAACTGGTATAGCAAGTCACGCTGTTTTGGGCGGGAAAGCTGAATCTTTGTATTATTTTGGGTGGGAACTTTTATGTAGTATATATTCATGTAATAATGTGGTACCAGAAATGTGAGATGTGTTACAGATTGCTGTTTACGCATTGGTGTATATTTACATGATCAAAACCTCATTACTTGACTAGTTGCATCTTATTTGCTAACAAAATCAAGGAACTTGGTGGTTTAATACATCAAATAATATAGTTCCATGATTTTTATTCTTCTACAACCGAGAAAAGCAACTTTTATTTACGAAATTATTCGAACCATTAATATGGTACAGATAACATATTATCTAGTATCAGTACGACTTAATGTGGTATCGTTTCGTAATGTATTGTTACCAGGATAGTATAAATGGTTACCAAAATATTTACAAGTGGTATAATTTACATGTGATGTGGTATCATATAAAAATGGTGAGACCATATTCATTGACGGATCATGAAGCTTCTGGAATGTTCCTTATTTTTTGTTATGAATGGAGTATAAACTGGTACGACATTATGCTGAAGTGGTATATTTTACATGTGTCTTGGTATGGTACAAATATTGATCCATATGCATTGACGGATCATGAAGCTTCTGGAATGTTCTTTATTTTCAGAGAATATATGTCATTTGGCAGGGTGCGAATGGGAAGGGATAGCATTTATTTTCAGAGTATATGTCATTTGGAAGGTTGTGGAATATTCTTCATTTCGGCAGGTTATGGTACCCGTTAGGGAGGAAGTGGTATGATTTGGCGAGGATCTGGTATCATTTGGGGAGGAACTGGTACCATTTGGGGAGTAAGTGGTACGATTTGGAGAGGTAGTGGTACCATTTGGGGAGGTAGTGGTACTGTTTAACCAGAAACTTTTATGTAGTATATATTCCTGTAATAATGCGGTACCAGAAACACTTAATGTGTTACAGATTGCGGTTTACGCGCTAGGGTTTCCAATTTTTTGGTATAGAGTATCGGATCTTAGGGTAAACTGTTTCGGGGTTACGATTAAAGGTTTATTGTCGTAAGATTTGTTCTATGATTGATGTATAATGTTGTTTAGGATATATTCGTTGTAATTCATAATGGTATATATCAATGTGATGTAAATATAGTTGTCTACGATTTGCATTGGTATACAATTCACATGATCAAAACATCATTACTTGACTACTTATATCATATTTGCATAAAACGTAACAAAATCAAGGAACTTCGTGGATTATACATCAAATCATATATTTCCATGATTTTTATTCCTCCACAACCGAAAAAAACAACTTTTATTTACGAAATTATTCGATCCATTAATATGGTACAGATAACATGTTATCTAGTATCAGTACGACTTAATGTGGTATCATTTCATAATGTATTGTTACCAGGATAGTATAAAATGTTACCAAAATATTATCAAGTGGTATAATTTACATGTGATGTGGTATCATATAAAGATGGTGAGACCATATTCATTGACGATCATGAAGCTTCTGGAATGTTCTTTATTTTCTGTTATGAATGGCGTATAAATTGGTACGACATTACGATGAAGTGGTATGTTTTACATGTGTTTTGGTATGGTACAAATATTGATCCATATTCATTGACGGATCATGAAGCTTCTGGAATGTTCTTTATATTTTGGTATGAAAGGAGTATAAATTGGTATTAAATCATGCTGAAGTGGTATAGTTTTCACGTGATGTGGTATCATATAAAGATGGAGAGGCATATTCACCGTCGGCCATGTAGCTTCTGGAATATTCTTATATATTGGTATGAAAGGAGTATAAATTGGTACTAAATCATGCTGAAGTGGTACATGTTACACGTAATGTGGTATCATATAAAAATGGAGAGGCATATTCACTGTTGGTCCATGTAGCTTCTGGAATGTTCTTTATATTTTGGTATGAAAGGAGTATAAATTGGTACAAAATCATGCTGAAGTGGTACAGTTTACACGTGATGTGGTATCATATAAAGATGGAGAGGCATATTCACTGTCGGCCCATGTAGCTTCTGGAATGTTCTTATATTTTGGTATGAAAGGAGTATAAATTGGTACGAAATCATGCTGAAGTGGTACAGTTTACACGTGATGTGGTATTATATAAAGATGGAGAGGCATATTCACTGTTGGCCCATGTAGCTTCTGGAATATTCTTATATTTTTGTATGAAAGGAGTATAAATTGGTATTAAATCATGCTGAAGTGGTACAGTTTACATGTTATAACTAAGTGGTATAATTTACATGTGATGCGGTATTATGTAAAGAAACTATTTTTCCGGCCATATAAGTTTCTGTAATGTTCTTATTTTTTGGTACGAGTGGAGTATATATTGGTATCATAATATACTTAAGTGATATAATTTATATGTGATGTGGTACCAAATTAAACTTATGCGGTATAATTTAACTGTGATGTGGTATGAAATAGAACTAGTTCAAAACGCTACAGTAAAAACAGAAGCAGATGACCTGAACTGTTAACATCCTTCCAAAAGCTGAGCCATCATTCGAAATACCAACTGTGCTAAACACTCGATTCATCGACTTCTTATGCCTGCTGGACGCCGTTCACTCGATTCATCGACTTTCTTCTTCTCAGCAACTATATTCTCCTTCTTCCGGCCAATTCCTCCGCGATCGACGCTGCGCTTCTTCCCATCAACTTTCTTCTTCCCAGCAACCTTCTTCCGGCCAATTTCTTGGCGATTAACGGGTTTCTTCTTCGCCATCGCAAGATTCGTCGATTAAGGGTGTAAAGAGGGCCTGAAATTTCGTCTGCTTTTCTCGATGAAAGCGGGAAGCTGATTTTAGGATTTCTGGTACTGAAATCGATTTGATGTAATTTCAGAAAAAAATAAGGGTACAAAAGTCTTTTCCGTCTGAATGGGTCTTTATCCCTAACCAAAATATTGTTTAGGTCCTTCTCCCTACTTAAAATGTAAAGAGGGCCTGATTCCTGCTTAAAACTCTTGGTAGGGCCTGAAATACAATTGACCCTTATTTTAATGCCTCTTGTAAATGCCACATTAATTCCAAATAGTGACGTATCAACTAATTGATATGGCACTTTTTTTCTGGAAAAAAAAAAAGGTAACAAGTGTTTGAATAGGTCAATCAATAATTAACCGCTGTAATAAAGAGATGGTTGAGTTACATACTAGCAAGCATGCTAGTCACCACCATTTAGGGAGAAAACGACGTTCCCGTTATTTACATCATTGACCAATTCATTAAAAAAAGAAAAAGTTCTAAAAACATACTAAAAATAAAAATGAAAAAATAAGGGAGAATAAAAAATATATTAAAATAATAATTAAATTATAAAAAGAAAATAAAAGATAAGATACATTAAAAAAATAAATTGAATAAATAAACAAATTAATAAAAAAGAGACTGAGAGAGAAGAGTTTAAAAGTAAAAAATAAAAAAGATATAGAATATATTTATTTATCGAAAAAAGTAAAAACAAAATAAGGATGAGAAACGCAACTAGAAGTTTACGAGAATCCCCGACCTCGTCCTTGCCAAGTCAATGATGACACAATCATCTCAATTCTAGAAAGTTTTTATTTTAAAATAGTTTTTACATTGTTGAGAAGAGAACTGGTACGATTGCATTCACATTTACTTGGCAGCTACAGACATAAACTCTTGTAAACTTACAGTGGCATTTTTATCATTATTTTTCATTTTTATTTTGTTTAGTTTTTAATAAATAAATATGTTTAATTGTCTTTTTATTTTTTTCTTATTTTTTATTATTATTTTGTATTTTAAATTAATATTTTATTCTCTCTTTATTTTTTATTTTAGTTTGTAATTTTTTTGGGAGCTTTTTGCCTATTCTTAATGCTAATTTAAGTTTTTTTTTTAAATCTCGTCAATCATACGTCTACACGTGTCATTTTCAGTCAAAATAAACTTTCATTCTAAACCGGAGACTAGGTTGCTTTAAAATTGATAAATCGGGAACTAAATTGCTCCAGACGAAACATCGGAGATTAAATTGGTTCACGAGGTAAATATCGGAATTATTTTGGATTTTCTCCCCACCTTTTACAAAAATTGGATTCTCCCCACCTTTTACAAAATGTTGATGTCGAAGTCTTCCATCACTTATAACTCAGTCCCTCAGTTTTGATTTTTTCCTAAATTTAGCGTTCACATACGAACGAGAGGTGGTGCAGTGAAAATTAAATATGAAAAAGGTGCATCGAGATCGATCTGTTTTAAAATATTAATGAAGTCCAAAAGTCGTCGGTCAACTTATCCACTATCCCAAAAAGAAAAGGAATCTTGAGAAAATCAACGCGGTTAGCTACAGTGAGGAGTCCTTCCTCTCCTTAACATCCACAGACACAGAAAACAACACATACAATACAAATACTACACACTAAAGCATAACATAATTCATAATCGAAACAGCTTGAGAAAGAAAAACAACAATCGCAAATGGCTGATGCAGCTGTCCAATTTCTGCTGCAGAACCTTCAACAACTTCTGATCTATCACAAGACACTGATCTCTGAAGCCGGAGAGGAAGTCGTACAGCTCCAAAACGATCTACAACTTTTCAAGCAGTTTTTAAAGGACACGAGTAAGAAGCGACGAAGAGAGGACACTCTAAGCGAGCTCGTTCGCCAGATCCGAGATGTGGTGTACAAAGCCGAGGATGTAATAGATTCCTTTGTGATTTATGCTTCAGAACCCAAGTCGAAGAGCTACTTCACCAAGGTATTAAAGGACGTTCCGACCCTTCATGGGATCGCCGTTGAAGTCGCGAGAGTGAGATCCCTAGTCAATGGAATTTACGGTGGGAGGAGTAGGCTTGAATTTGCTGCCGACATGGCTGCTGGTGATAACGGGGATGATGGGGTTGAGGTAACAACAAAATTTCAACTTTAGTTTGAAGTTTTACTGCTTGTTTCCTTGAGCTACGATATCTATTCTTTTGTTAAAAGTGCGTAATTTTTTTTCTTCTTCTGCGTCTTATAAACGATTTGGCGACTGTTGTTTGAGTATTGTAGGTTATATTGATCTTGCTTTGTTTTAAGATTGATTTGATTTTATCTTAGATCTTGTAATGCCAGTGAGGAAGAATGTTCTTGTTGTCCGAATCATCCGATTGTAGTAGGTCGTAGGTGTAGTTGAATTCTCAGGCCAAAACAGTTTGACTTTTTGCGAATTTTCTTGAGAAGCAGATTGGTTATATAACTTCTGACAAAATTTTTTGAATAGAGTTGATTTTCGATGGTTATCATAACTAGTGAAATGATCTTGGTGTTATCTTAATGTTGTCTTAATTCTATTTGAAATACGAATTTCCTTCAAATAATCTGTTTGAAAAATTTACGCATTTGGATTTCGATTTCGTTCAAATCCAAGGTTATTTAAACTTTTGTTGTTTGTCCAATTTTGAAATGCGATTACAAGTGGTTCGTTCTAAAACCAAAGTCTGCCCCCAAATAAGTATTCGTAAATAATAAAACATTATTTATTATTATTATTATTATTGTTGTTGTTATTATTATTATTATTATTGAGGATGAAGAATGAGTATAGCCGACTCGCGAGTCGTGGGTGCTCGAAAGCTCCAGTCCAGACTCGCGAGTTTGTTTTATTTTTATTTTATTTTCACTTTGTAATTTTTTTAATTTTTTAATTAAAAGTTCGAGGTTGATTGGACTTCGAATCTAACATTTCCCAAATAATGGATTTGGATTTGAAATTACTTTGAAATTCATAATTTAAACTAGTACACCTTGCACACCCAAATGTGTGTGCTATAAAATATAAATAAAAATATTAAATTTTATTTAATTTTATATATTTAATTGAGAATTATAATTTAAATATATATTATAAGATAAGATATAATGATTAACTAAACATAGTAAATAACTAAATATTGTAAATAGAGTTACTGGGTGATTGTTTTAATTTTATTATTAATTTTTTTGGTAAAATTGACAGACCAAAACACCAGTTTAATATAACCCCTTACGCTTAATAAAATAGAATAGATTCTTGCGATTCCGTTCAAATTCTGGAAGAAAACAGACTAAAGTTATTTCTTTAGAAGTTAGTTCACCACACAAGTCAATTATGTTGTTTAATCTCTTCTATGTCATTTTAACTTTAAAAATGTTTTTGATTTCTACATACAGGCTCCTCCATTGATAAGGGAAGAAAACATCGTAGGGTTCGAGGACGAAGAAGCGAAGCTGAAGTTGTACATAAACGAAGAGACGGAAAAGCTCGACGTCATCTCCATCATCGGGATGCCCGGCCTGGGAAAGACGACCCTTGCCGGGAAGATCTACCGCAGCTCAGACATCGAGTTCAACTTTCCCACCCGTATATGGGTGTACATCTCTCAGGAATTCACGAGAAGGGACATATTCCTCTCCATTCTCAAACAGCTGGTCACCACCATCGACGACGATACGGCCAGCAAGACCGACCAAGAGCTCGCCGAAGAGGTCAAAACCCGCCTCAGGGGAGGGAAGTTCTTCATGGTCATGGACGACATATGGAAAACCACCCACTGGGACCAGCTCAAGGCCGCCCTCCCCATGGACAACGGCTCGGGGAAGATCCTTATCACGAGCCGGCATGCAGAGGTGGCCCTCTACGCGAACCGCAGCAGGGACCCGCACAACCTGCGTTTTTTGACCAGCGAAGAGAGCTGGCTGCTACTCAGGTACGAGGTCTTCGGCAGGCCCGAGTGCCCGGGGGAGCTCGAGGTGCTCGGGAAGCTGATCTCCAATCAGTGCGACGGCCTTCCCCTCGCCATAGTGGTCATAGGGGGTATCCTCGTCAAGAAGCTCTCCTCAAACGAGGACATGAGCGCGAAGAAAAACGCGTGGGAGAAGGTGTCGAAGTCGGTGAGCGCGTACATGAAGGAGGACACGGAGCGGCGCATGGAGAAGATCATCGCGCTGAGCTACGACAAGCTGCCGTATCACCTGAGGGCTTGCTTTCTCTACCTGGGGATATTCCCAGAGGACTTTGAGATCCCTGCATGGAAGCTGACCCGAATGTGGATAGCGGAAGGGTTCATACAGGAGAGGGAGGCATAAGCATGGAGGAGTCCGCGGAGAATTACTTGGACGACCTCATCAACAGAAACCTGGTGAGGATCGACAAGAGGAGGAGCGACGGGAGAGTGAAGACCTGTCGAATCCACGACATGCTTCGCGACTTCTGCAAGAATGAGGCCGGTAGCGAGAGGGAGAACTTCTTGCAGGAGATGAAGAGGTCGAGCGATGGATACCTCGAGCCTCCAGTGGAGAACGTGAAGAAGTACCGGCGCATATGCATGCACTCGAACGTGACGACCCTTATCTCGGCGAAACCCTACGGCCCAAACGTGAGGTCGTTCGTCTGCTACTCCAAGGAAGAGGTCGTATTGTTCAAGGATAACATCTCGGCGATCCCTGCTGGTTTCAAGCTGCTGAGGGTGCTCGAGGCCAAACCCCTCAAGTTCGAGAAACTACCGAACGACATGTACCACCTCGTCCACCTGAGGTACGTCCATCTGTCCTTCGACAACTTGAAGGTGCTTCCACAATCGTTCTCCAAGTTGTGGAACGTCCAGACGCTCGTGATCGACACGACGTCTCGGGCGTTAGAGATCAAAGCTGAGATATGGAAGATGATGCATCTCACCCACCTCAAAACCAACACCTCTACGACTCTGCCCAAGCTAGGAAAAACCAGCACGGAAGGGGCGAAGCTGCGAACCCTCGGTGCGATATCCCCCGAGAGCTGCACTGATGATGTTTTCGGTCGGGCTCGCAACCTTAAGAAACTGGCCATCAAGGGGAAGCTCAACGTGCTCTTGGACGGAAAAATCGACAGCTTGGGGAGGTTGGGGAATCTTGAGAAGCTGAAGTTGCTGAACGACGTTTTCCCAATCGCTCCCTCTGAGGGACCAATGCGGGCCCTACCTCCACAGCACAAGTTCCCACCGAAGCTGAAGAGCCTCACGCTTTCGGACACTTACCTCGACTGGGTCCATATGTCCGTGTTGGGAAAGCTGGAGAACCTTGTGGTGCTCAAGCTGAAGAACAACGCTTTCATGGGAAAGTCGTGGGTGACCAAGGATGGAGACTTCGGCCACCTTGAGATTCTCCACATTGGGCGGACAGACTTGGTCGTTTGGAAGGCTTCTGCCCATCATTTTCCCAGGCTCAGGCGCCTTGAGCTTAGAAACTGCGAGGACATCGAAGCTATTCCTGTTGAGTTTGCTGCGATACCGAGCTTCGAGCTGTTGGATCTGTACCGCGCGAGCAAAGCATCTACCTCGGCCAAAGACATCCGCGATTCGAAGGAATCAGATAGCAAATTCAAGTTAATCGCGTACCCACCCGTTGAATGAAGGGATTTTCTTGTCGTCTTGATTCAAAGTGGCAAGGTGATGCCTACTTCTCAAACTTGTGCTTGCATTTACATATTATTTTAACTAATTCTTAGTTCTATTAACAAAGTCTTATGGGGTACCGATTAGTTCGGTTTTGAATGCAGGAGAAAACATTCATAAATAAGGCTTTGAAAACTTTATATCATAAAGGAAAGGGCATCCCTCTCTCGGACATATAGGAAGTCTATTGTTTTCATGAACTCTGTTACTTATAACAACTTTCCTTGTTTGTCTTTGAACTTTGAACCCACCATCTCGATCACTTTACTTTGTTCCACTTGCTTTTGTTGTGTGTTGTACTTCTGAATCATATGTCCCAACAATATGTCGGCACTTTGAATTCGGCGATAATCGTTGTTTCTAATACCTTGGAATAAGACGAGAAATGGGGATCCATTTTGCTTCTGCAGTATTTGATTAATACTAGTTTGTCGGACTTTAAAGAAAAAATATTACTAAATATTATATTTTAATAATGGTTAATTCTTTTTATTTCACCAGTTAGAATTATATCCTAGATACGAGTCTAGTAAATTTGACATACCGTGTCTCTGAACACAGATGAAGAATTCATACGTGCGAAAAAAAATCTAATCAATTCGTGGAATTTTGCAAAACAAGACTCCAGCACATATCGGGATGGGTTCGGTATTAGGGAATTGGCTAGACGAATGCCAAACTCTTGGATTCTGCCTGTTAGGATCGGTTGCGTGTTTAGAGGGGGTGAGTAAACACTAGCTTCTTTTTCAGGTTCTTAACCGGTTAAAGTTAGATACCGATGCTTGATATTTGTGAGCGTGACTTATGCGGAAGCAAACCGGTTGGTTTTGAACCAAGACCAAATGGAAAACGTGATTTGTGTGCGTGTGTGTGTTTGCAAAAGACGCAGAGTTGTTTCTGAAAGTTCGGAGCCAAAAATCTCCTACGTCTCTCCTTCTTCCCTTCAAGGAAGGCACCACTAAAAGACTTGGTTTTACAACCTCTGTTGCACGACCTTCTTAGCTAGACTAACACAGTACAACCCACGCGGCTATACTCAGCTAACTAAACTCCTAGACACGACTTATACAGCTTTTTACAGTCCACTACTTTCAAGAGCTTTTTACAGTCCCTTGAGAATAGCTCACTCAATAACCGAAACAGTCTAAATGCAGAGAGGACAACACCTAAACACTTCTTGCTTAATCGCTTGTGAACCTTAACTTTTTCTCTCGTTTCTTGATTTTAAAGATGATGAAGTATTTCTTCATCTTGCCTCTCTCCCTTTTTATAGTTGGGTTTGATGTAGAAGGCCGTTGTGAGATAGCTCCTTGTACCGACAGAGCTTTTATTCCTTATATGGCTTAGTTTGGCTTTGACTTGGCTCTTGCTGTCAACCTTGAATTAATTGCTCGTCAGAAAGCCTTCAACTTGTTGTTCTTCAAATAAATTTGAATCTTAGTCCATCGTTGCACTTTCGGTATCTGCATTCCGGTCTTCAGTGATCTTCTGATAGCATCCTTGATCCAGTCGATGGTTGCATTTAGCGAACTGCTTTTCGGTATCACCTGTGTCTAACTGGTATACTTAATTAAGTTAAGTCCAATCACCAAAACTGTTAATCTGAATTCTTTAAATTCACGATTCCTAACAATTTCACCCTTTTTGTTGATTGGCAAAACTTAGAAGCAGAAAGGTATTTATTATATCAAAAAAAATTGATACATAAGCTACCAATCTATTACAACCGTTTTAGTCTATCTAGTACTTAAACTTGGGTCCTTCCGGTTGTTGGCCTTCTCCGGTCTATTTGGTACATCCGGTTTTGGCCTTCTGCTTCGTTCAGTACTGCTTTATACAATCATTTGCAGTGTCGTCCTTCCCCCTTTTTGATAATCACTTGTCCAGTTTTGGGAAGGTAGTCCCGGTTCCATCTGAACAGTGACTCCAGTTCGGTGGATGAGCTTCGGTAGAAGACGTGTGCTCAATACTTCCCGCATCTGAAGCTTTACTGAGATTGTCCAGAGGAGGGAGTTATCATTGCGCAGGAGAGTCGTCATTACGGTTGTTTTCTCCTCGGCAAGCGCAACGAAACCGATAGGAGCAGAAAAATACTGCCTGGCCTTGCAGTGAATTTCTGGGCAACCGCTCTTCTACTATCGAAAAGAGGCATTGTCTAGTCCAGAAGCTCCGTTCTGGAAAGAAGCTGTTAACAGCGAGATTGAGTCCATTATGCAAAAACCATACGTGGGAGCTGGTAGATCTCCCAAAAGGGTCCAAGCCTTTAGGATGCAAATGAGTCCCTAAAAGGAAGCTTAAGACCGATGGATCAATCGAAAAATATCGTTTAGTAGCTAAAGGGTTTAACCAAAAAGGAGGGTTTGAGTCCCATGTCGATTATAAGATTGTCGAGTGGTTATACTTCTTTGTTTACGAATTGAATGCTAATTATTTCAATTTTCAAATGGCACATTAGCATACCTAAAATAGGTCACAATCATGTTAAATTGGTACCATAATATACGTCTATGAGTCACTACAATCATATTAAGAAGATATTGAAACATATTAAAAAAGATACGTTAAATTAGTTGTAAAAATGGAAATAAAGACACACAGAATCTGACATGTCAGAGAATTTGTGACATGTCAGATGATGAAAACTATGGTCAGAATATGTCAGAATGTCTCAGAAATCTCAGAGATTGTTTGACATATTTGGTACTACGAATTACTTACAAGTGGTACCGTGTGACATGGTAGTAAGATACTTTAAGCTAGGTTATATAGAATAATTTAGTGTTCATAAATTTGGTACGGCAATATTTGGGTATGACATCAACATTTGCGTTCATTTTGATGCAAAACCATTTCACAAGACTTGTATTATATTTCATTTCGTATCATCTTTAATGGGTTAACCACTAAAGTTATGGATTTGTAGTTTAAATCCCAAGCTACAATGTAAGAGGAGACTCTTTGTATGAACATTTCACTATGTAGTTTGTAATTTGAACTATCCAACTCGTAATTTTCGAATATAATGCTCGTAGCTAAATATTCTATTTATATAGTGATCTTTAGTTTAACATCCACTAGTTTAAGGTACTGAACGACTAGTTGTATATCGTAAATTGACCGACAATATAAGCATTTCATTCTTTGTAGTTGTGGTAATATATAAAATGTACTAAGCTACTCTAACACGTAAACTATGGTACCATACCATTCATAAATATGGTACAACATATTTTTAGAAGTTCGGAATTAAACGATTATTTTGGGTTCGGAATACAAAATCATGCGTTTAAGTGTTAAACTATCAAATTTAATATCAAGAAAGACATATAATATGGAATGACGTCGAAAAATGCTTACCCTAATAAGTTGCACCAAATTCATCATTTGTACGGTACCATATAATACCTTGTGAGCGTATCTTATTACGGAGCAACATTGTACCGTAAGTAGTTTGTTGTACCCAATCTTTAAAGATAGAAATAATTTCTGACATGTCGAACATTCTATGGCGTGTCTGATACCGTCAGAAATTGTTCCCGATATATCAGATATTGTCTCTACATATTTTTGTCACTTTTTTATGGCTATTAATATCCATTTTAATACATTAGCATACTATTTCATTTGCTTTTGTTGTACCTTTTTTTTTTTTTCATTTTTATGTATATAACGAGTATACTATGTCGTACCTCAATTGTCAAATCCAAAATTTCAATGAACAAAACAAAGCAAATTTCAAACCATTTTTACACAACATCCAATATAAACCAGTTTTCAAACAAATAAACAACGTCCAACATATAAATCACATATAAAATAAATAGTCTTGCGTCTTACGAATCTACGATTTCCACCATTAAACATCTATAAAATCTGTGTCTCTTACAACTTTTCGTCCATCGGCAACAACTTCATCACGTGTCTGCAACAACATCATCATCTCCATCATGCTCTCGATTCATTACTAATAACATGTGTCTGCTTAACTAGTGGCCATCTAATCAAATATGATGTAGATCGAAACTCATCTTGCACTCGTTTGACTAAGGGGCAACATGCACTCTGTCAAACGCTTACACACAAGAAAAAAATAGAATTACACAAATATTTTAATAATCAGATACGTTGTACCAACAAAATGAGATTGATAATACTAAAATTATGTATATACGGCAATTTTACTATTACGTTGTACCAAAATACCAAACAATACAAAATTAGGACCTATCAAGATAGTATAATTGTTAATTAGAAAATATAAAAAACAACTGTAACTGAGCACAACCAAATCGATGGCTCTAATCGAAGCACAATCGACCTACTTCAAACAACAAAAAACTCGATTTGAAACATAAAAGTCCTAAATTGATAACCGAATCAAAAGCCCATAACATATCCACTAATCAAAACGATAATCGAAAGGCTAATCTACCCGAATCTAAATAGATCAAAAATGTGATTGAAAATTTAAAATGATCAAATTTACCTTCGATTTGAGTCTCGGGATATTTCGAGAATGGAATTATTACGATTTGTTCGTTTTGGGCTAGGGTTATCGAATCCGGACAGGTTTCGGTTGGATTTGAAGGATTTCTCCAATTTGGATTTTGGGTCCATTCATTCGGCGGTGAAATGGCTTTATTTTTTTCTTTTCTGTTATTTAATTAAGGGACAATTACGTTTCAGGCCCTAGAAAAGTTTGAACTTAGTGATCAAGCCCTGTCAGTAATTTCTTTAGTTTAAAGGACCTGTTTTTTTGAAAAATTTAAAGGTAAAGACAAAAACTATGCTTTGACTAAAATACCCTTACTAAACCATTCAGTAAAGTGGTATTCGACGCCAGTTGTATGTTACGGATATATGACGCGTTGTTACTGTAAATCTTATAAGCGTTACTTTAAAATGATAATGTGATACTTATCGATAGTAAAATGTTTTTAACAGATCTATATTTAGTTCTACGGATAATCGAAATCCATTTTTCACAATGAATCGAACACAATCGACTGCCCCATCAACCAATCAATTTCGACGTGTCACGTAGGTTTTATTCTAGTATTGATGAAGAACGATGTAAGAATTGTAATGACTTTTATATGGGTTCAAATTTGAGAAAAATGTGGCCAAATCGAACTAGATTTTGGCAGCAATTGCAGCTAATCTATGTATATTCGAGATACCCATAATTTGGGCGTTTCATAGGCTCTGTGAATTTTGAAACAATCGTTACCTCATCACTTCTATAACTTACGCTGTGTGAAAGCAGGTCGTATCGCAGCCATTGATTCATCGGGAACACATGTTACTATTTCATGCATTATTGTCACTACGATTCGTCTTAATGTTACAAACTATACAAAAACGTTATTTTATTTCTCACATATTATATTTTATCTCATTAATTGGTATTGTACGACTTTATTTTGTTTCTCGGAAGTATATATTTGGTATTTTTGTCCAACATATGGTACTATATAACAAAGTGGGTCATGATACAAGGGGTAACTCATAATCGACTTCTTCGTCGATTAATTGGTATATCATGACCCAATTTTGATTTCCGTAAGTATTGATGGTGTATTTTGTTTAATAGACATGTTCGATATTACAACCTACTTTAGTTTTTCGCAGACCTGTTTCGGTATTTGTTGACATCGAACTATTACTACATGAAATCGAAGCGTTACTTAGATTATCTGAAATGTTATATTACGAACTAAGTTCTTTTAGAATGCATGTTTCGATATTTTTTGACATTGAAACTGTTACTACATAAAACCAAAGCGTTGCTTGTTGTTATCGGAACTGTTACTAAAAGTACAGGATTTGTCACTAAATAAACAATAAATATTATTGTATTGCCATGAAGTGGTACTATACTTGCTAAATTTTGGGCAGGATTTGTGGATTGATTGGGTTAATTGGGCGGGATATTGTTGGATGGATTTGGATGGATTTACTGTACTTGCTAAATTTTGGGCGGGATTTGTGGATTGGTTGGGTTAATTGGGCGGGATTTATGCAACGATTGGGATTTTAGCGGGATTGCTGAATCAGTGCAAATGTGTTACTAATAACTATTTAATTGTTATCCATTTAGTTAAATATGTTACTAAAAGTTGCTTATGTGTTACCAATTGATGTATTTGCCGCACCAAGGTTTAGGGTTATGTGTTTATGGAGATTAAGATTTAATGTTTCAGGGTTACCCTTAAGGTTTCAGGATTTACGACATATAAACTGATATTTGTGGTTTAATTTTGAATTTTGATGGCATTCGTGGTGAAATTCATATGTGATGTTTCAATGACCAAAGTAATAGTTTATTTTTGAATAACTATTGACCTCGAACATTCACTATCATCCACCTCAATCGAACAATGTAGCTTTTAAAGGAATTTGGTGTGATAAATGCATCAATACATTTACAAGATGTTAATCTTGTAAATCTCGAACAATGTGCATTTATGAACGAAATTAATCGGATTAGTAGTGTGGTACTGGAAACCTGTTATGTGGTATCATTATGTGTAAACACGTTATTCGATAGGTTCGTATTGTTATTTTATAGCAAACATGTAGTATTACGTGCGGGCAATCTGGTACTGGTGACGTTAACGAATCATCCTGTTAATATTCCTTAACAAATAACTTCGAGAATGTATCAAATACAGATTTACGACATATAAAATGATATTTGTGGTTTAATTTTGAACTTTGAATACGTTTGTGATAAAATTCGTAACGTTATGTCTCATTAAAAGAGATACTAGTGTATGTTGTGAAGGAAGAGCTATATGTCTACATGATATTTTATCTCAACTTTCACATATTGATATCAACATTCGCAAAACGTGTCTTTTACAGAAATTTTGTGATTTAGCTTCATCATATCATCTATTTCCATGAATGTCAATCTTATATATCCGAACGAAATGAATTTATGAACGAAATTTAATCGAAATAGTGATGTGGTATTGATTAGCTATTTTGTGGTACTTGTAGCTACAAATTTGTTATAAACTTTGCATATATTGTTATTTTTTATCAGACATGTTGTATTATTTGCAGGCAATGTGGTAATATTAAGTTTGTACTGCTAATATCTCTGACAATATAGAACATTCTAGAATGTTCTTAATGATGTGTTACCCAGAAGACGTGAATTGTTACTCAGAATACATGAAGTGTTATTTATTTGTGACGAGTCGTTATTATTTTCTCATTATATGTTCGTTTTGCGGAAACATTTGTTATAAAATTCAAGACATATGGTATTATTGTTCCGTTAACTGTTACTCAGAAAGCATGAAGTGTTATCCAGTAACCATTTTAATTAGCAAAGGTTACCGCTTGAATCTCATCAAAATTCTTCGTTATTCCATGATTAACATCAATAATTATCGTCGATAACTAAGGCTGATGAAATTGTGTCAAATTTACATTATCCGGTCATTAAAGTCGAGATTTCATCGTATTAAACGAAATTTCCGAATTGTTTTTGAAGCATTCGTGCTTTATGAACTTCGAAAATTCTCTTTGATTATGATGACCCATGAAAAATTGAAGCCAATATAACGTTGTGCTGTTAGTAACGTCGAGATTGGGTCGGATTTGAAACGTGAATTTTTTCTTTCGACCGCTTGAGTGTAAAAAATATGTTATTGCAGGAAGCGGTATTTTTTTTGAATGATGTGTTACTTATGCGGCATCATTTGTTATTTACTAAAAGAAACGTGGTATTTTCTGCTATATGAGCAACATTTCACCTTATCAACATCTCACAATTAAGGTCACTAATATCCGAAACTTATCAACGCTTATGACCAAATTAAGGATAATTTCACCTTATATCATCACAATCGTGGAGATCTGTTCGGGTGTGAACGTGAAATCTCGTTTCGATCGATGCGTCGCTTGTTGGGAGAGATGATGGCATACATTTGTAAATTTTTGCAACAGTGAATGACAAATATGTCTTATTACAGGGTTTGGGTATTTTCCTCTGATTTATTCGTTTTCTTGGTATTGGTATTATAATTGATACATTTGTTACTAAATATATACTATATGGTATTCAATACAAGACGGTTTGTTATCCAAAAGAAAGGAAATGTTTTTTAAAGCGCAAAAACTGTTATAATTGTTTCGACACCTGTTATCCGATAATTTAGGTATCCTGTGGTAAATTTCGCATATATCAGGGATAATTATGTCTTTTCGCAGCCTTTAGGTAGTTTCCACTGAGTTTTTCAAAAACTAGGTCTTTTATCCTAAACGAAATTCAAATGGGGCCTGAACCCAAAGTTAAATATGTTACTATGACCTGATCTTTAATTAACCCTTTAATTAAAAGTTTGGTAAAGTTGTAATAAATGAGATATCCAAGTTATTATAGTCCAATGGGTAGCTATAAGTAGAGCTGTCGAAACGGGCCAAGCCCGTCGGGTTGACCCGCCCCGCTATGAAAAATAGGCGGGATGGGTTGATCAGTTTCCGGCCCGTTTAAAAGCGGGCCGAAATGGTCCATACATTAGTTAAATATATTATTTGCAAAAAGAAAAGAAAAAGAAAATTAGCGGGTTGGGGGTCAGGACGGGCTACTTGTTGAGCAGCCTGTTATGTTGGCGGGCTGGCCCGCCCCGCCCCGTTTAATGACGGGCTGAGGCGGGGCGGGCCGTTTGACATCTCTAGCTATAAGCAAAGAGAATTCCAATCGGGTACCTCGCTACAAAAAGCTTCTGACAAGGTACTGACTAACAAAAATTTTATATCATTGGGAATTTAAGTCTACATTTCCCTAAAAGAGGAGTTGATAGCTTTTGTTCTTTATTTTTTGATGGTGAGATATATTATATTATATTATTATTATTATTATTATTATTATTATTACTACTACTACTACTATTATTATTACAATCCATTGTCTGTCTATTATATAAAAGGGCTAGGGTAGCTAAAAACTGTCAATTTGGTCTGCCAATTATTTTGCAATTTAGTCCATTTATTAGTAGCTAAATTAATTACTAATTTATCATTTCACTTATTTTTAATTATTATAATTATACCCCAACACATTAGTTTTCATTTTATGAAAAACTATATTTCATCTATCAAATATTAAATAATATATATCAAAATTGAAGTAATAATTATAATTTTTAAGCACACACATAGGGTGTGCGGGAATTATAAGTATTTTATTAAGCGTGAGGGTGAGGATAAACTGCCCATCAGTTTTACAAAAAATAATACTCCCTCTGTCCCAATTCTTTTTGGATATTTGGGGTGTGGCACGCAAATTAAGAAACTGAATATTTTAATAATATAGTGTATTGGAAAGGTAAAAAAGTGTATTTTTGGCACGTCTTTTGATGATATTTAATATTATTATATTGATTGTTTGTGATAGTTTTTTTGCTAAAAAAGGAAATGTACAAAAAATGTGGGACGCCCGATTTAGTAAAATGTACAAAAACTTTTGGGACGGAGGGAGTAATTAATTTAAAAATTACCTACTATCTTTTAATTACTATTTTTATTAATAACTATTTTTAGTTAATTCCTCTACCTTTAGTATAATTTATATATATATAAAGAATTAAATTTAAATTACAATTTTAATTAACTATTTTAAATTAAAGTAAATTTAATAATTTATATTTATATATTTATTATAGAATAAGCATTTGAGCGTGGGAGAGTACTCGACCTCGTCATGCATCTGCGATGACTCTTCTCGTGTTTTGCTTCGACTGCCTTAGTTTCCACTCAAAGCTTAAAAGACTGTTCAATTCGTATAGTACTTCCACAAATATATGGGTTCTTTTTTTTTTTTTTGGGTAATGGTGAGATCTATCATCGATATTCTGCATTTGCGTTTTGTTTGGATGCTTTTGGTTGCACTACTCAGCTGTAAGCCAAAGCATCTTTCCACCTCAAATGCTTATTAAATAATATACTACAGCCATCCAACTCTGTATTTTGGCACATGATTGATGGGCATTATTCATCTCACACAGCTTCCGAGAAGCGTTGATACAGTGCTATACCAACCCTTCATTTCATATTTCATGTCCAAAGCTTCAGAACCAATATTCTTCCCTTTTTCTGTTTCCCTCTTCGTGTCGAATAGAATGGCGACCGCTTATGCAGCTTTTACTTCACTGATGCATCTCATATCTGATCTCCATGAACATCCTCACCCTCCCATCAAAATCGACGAGGAACATGTCGACTCTCTCAATTCGAACATCTCTTTCTTTCGAAAATTCCTCGAAGATCACCATATGTCCGTCGGTCTCAAATTGGAGCTCCAAATCGCCGATGCAGCTTATGCTGCTGAAGACGTCATCGAGGCTCACATAGCAGACCGAATTCTCAATCAAGAGGAATTCATCGCAAGTCTTCAAAAGGCGATAGAAGCCATGGATCTCATAAAGGAAGAAGTGATGGAAATGACTTGGAATTCTTCTGAGAAGAAAAGGAGCCAAGACAACAACAATCAACATAATACCCTACTAATACGACCTTCTACTGCTAATTCTGGTGGTAGTGAGAAAAACACCGTGGTGGGTATGGAAGACCTCACACTCAAAATTGTGGATAAACTTGCTCGACCTCAGAACACATCTGGCCGTCATATTATCTCGATAACAGGTATGGGTGGAATCGGTAAGACGACGCTCGCTAACAATGTCTATGATCATCCCTACGTTATCAACTACTTTGATGTCCTCGCTTGGGCTACAATATCAAAGGACTACAGTATACATGAAACTTTGATCGAACTTGTTCACTGTGTAGATAAGACAAAGAGTAAGGAAAGTCTGAGAGGAGAGGGCGAATACGAGTTGGGGGATAAATTATACAAGAGTTTATTCGGGAAAAGGTATCTAATTGTAGTGGACGATTTATGGGATGTCGAGGCATGGGAAAGACTACGATCCTTCTTTCCGAGCAGCCGCGGTAGTGGAATAGTCATAACCACTAGAGAATCGAAATTCGATTCGATTAGCTCGCACGTTTTTAAAGTGGGTTTGTTAGACGAGACTCAAACTTGGGAATTATTTTGCAAAACTGTATTCGGAGAAGAGGACTGCCCTCACGAACTAGAAGATGTCGGAAGGAAGATATCCGATAATTGCAAGGGACTTCCTCTTTCGGTTGTCGTGATTGGAGGCCATCTGGCAAAGTCTCCAAGAACACGAGAACATTGGGATTATGTTACAAAAAATTTAAGTTCCATTTTGAATTCAGAAGGCGACGGTCAATGTATGAAGATATTATCTTTGAGCTATATTCATCTGCCCGTTCACTTGAAACCTTGTTTTCTCTACATGGGAATTTTTCCTGAAGATGAAAATATTAATGCTCGCAAACTGATCCGACTATGGGTGGCAGAAGGATTTCTAAAACCAGTTTCTGGCAAGACCCTAGAAGAGGCTGCACAAGACTATCTTTTTGACCTTGCTAGTCGGAATCTTATTTTAGTTTCTGTAACATTCCTAACGAGAGAATTACTCTATTTCAAGATTCATGATCTTTTGAGGGATTTAATCTTAAAAGAGGCTACAGAGAAGACGTTTCTTTGCTTCATGCGGAATCATGATCGAGAACTTCCAAGCAACAAAAGAAGAATTGTCCTTTATCAAAGCAGCTCAGACGAGGCGGCCCATTGCTATTCAGGCACTAGTATCCTAAAATCACCGTCAGTTCTTCGCACTTTGATACTTGGTGATGGTACATCATTACCTTCTTCTGTAGCTTATAAATCATTACGTGTTTTGGCATCAGCGCGGTCTTTGGATATTAGTCTAAATTACGTGGTGGAGGTTGCCTCTCAACTTGTTAACCTGCGTTGCCTTGATTTCGCATCATCTAAAAGGGACGAATTGGAATTGGTTACCTTTCCTTCATCACTCTTTTCGATATGGAATCTTCAATCTTTGTGCATGGAGGGTCAGTTGGGGGCTAAAGCACCATTAGAAATCTGGAAAACGTCTCAACTTAGACATATCCGCACAGGTTTTGGATTTAGCCTCTCGGATCCTCCTCTTCCTCCAAGTGAAAGCCAAGGTGATGTGATCTTGAAGAACCTTCAAAGCGCTGATGGTATATATAATGTCAGTTTTAGTGAAGATCTGGTCAAAAGAATTCCCAACGCGAGGATGCTGAGTGTGTCTTATAATGATGGAATCAGGGAATTGAATGCTCTCAACGATATCGCTCCTCTCGAAAAGCTCGAAAAGCTTACTTTAATGTTGGGAACGGTGAGATTCATGAGGCTAAGAAAAGAAATGACAGAAAGTCTTACTTTCCCTGATTCGCTAAAGTGTCTGATTATCAGCGGACTTCGCTTGGATGACGAAGTAATGATGACTAAGATTGGTTCATTGCCATTGCTCGAACACTTAAGTCTTGGTGAATGCAGCGGAAGGGAATTGAAGCTTCCTGATGGACAATTTGTTCGCCTAAAAAACTTGATCCTCACTCAATGCAGTGATCTCGAATGTTTTGCAGCAAATTCCAGCCATTTTCCTTGCCTTGAAGAGATGTCTCTATACTCAACGCATAGGTTGAAGGAGATATCATTCTCAGAGATCGGAGATATACAGACGCTGAGACGAATTATATTGTGGTGGTGTCCCGATTCAACTGTTGCCTCTGCTAAAGAAATAGCGGACTATTTAAAACACGAAATGGGGAGTGAAGAATTGCAATTTTGGGTTGGCCTGAGTAAGTTAAACAGTCTTTCTGCTGAGAGCTTGAGCAGCAGTAATTTTATTATTCTAGGGTAGTGAAAGTAGCATATATATATCTATCTATATATATTCCTTTTTTGTTTCCTTTCTGAATGATGTTTTCTCAGTAAGATAGCAAGTATTGTTTTGGAACGCTGCTGCGATAGATCTGATCTATAAACAGTTCGTTTACATTACTAGTTTTGAAATCGGAGGGAGCCTCAGTTTACATATGTAGACCTTTTTGGTCCAAATGATTATGAGAGTTTTGATTATTCCAAGTAATTATGTAAATTGGGGGGTACAAATTATAAAACTCGATATGCATGTTATGTGATGTTTAAGTATGTGAAAATGTTCGATTAAGCGCTTAAATGTGATTGAACTAATAAGAAAATCGAATTTGTGTGATCTTAAGCTGAACTGGAATATCTGTGTGATCACCTGGTTATGAACGTTTTCGTATGAATGGAATCTCGTTGCGTGCTATATATGGAAAATATATCATGTTAAGTGAAATGCAAACTGTCTGCGAGATTGAGTTATTTTAGGAAATAATATCGATGTGATCACCCGGATACGAATGACTATGCTGTATATTTGGAAAAGATATTCTGATTGAGCTGAAATGTGATTGATCTATTTTAGGAAAGAATATCAATGATATATCCGTTGAGTGCGATATTATGTGACTCTTAAATCAGTGAATCATGATCTTGCTTTCCTTGTGCGACTTAGAATTTATATTATGGAAAGTGATTAATTGATTGGGCTTATATGTGGTAAGATGCTGATTGAGTTTATTTATGGAATGTGCTGAAATCGGATGAGATCAGCATACATGGAAAGTTATGCTTTGCATTATACTCAGTGGATCAAATCTTTCTCTGTGCGAATTGGCTATCATATTTTGGGAAAGAAATCATTTGATTGAGCTTACCGTTGAAAATATGCTGAGTGGAATATATATGGAATATGCTGACGAATAGATGAGATTACTGTGGAATGAATGTTAATCTGTGGTATTTATGGTAAGTGATCATGCATGACCGTTGAGCTAAATTGGTTTATTCTTGGCATGATTGGTTGAGTTAATGCACGTGATTATTGAGCTTTATCTTGCATATTCTGTGCTTAACTTTCCTTGTGAAGTGTAGAAGCGATTATTGGACTATATAGAAGAGAACACTTCACTTTGAAGGGGACACACAACGAACACACAAGCTATCGAATTCCTTAGAGTGATTGAGCGTTAATTTGCGATTCATTCGTAGTTTGTGATTGAGCTTTCATTTGCGAATCTGTACTCTTTGAGCGATCCTTAGAAACTCCAAACCCTAAAAACCTTGTCTTCGGACGTGTTGTGTCTGCGGGCACGTTGAGCACACAAAGGAGCACGAGTGGAGTCTTACGCACGTGGAGGGACGAATTTTGTGGATTCGGTGGCCCTTCGGTAGCAAGCTGTATCCAGTCGGGGGATAGGTTTCCTGGGTAAACGACGTGGATCGAAACTTGGCGTGCGTCAGCCTAGACGAGGTCTAGTGTCCATTGTGCTTCGGTTGTGTAAGGGTCAATCATAGTGTAACCGGTAACACTTAGTGATTGATTGGAACTCTTGGGGAGATCACACCCCAAGGACAGGATTAAACCCCAGTTGGGGATATAACCTGTATAAAAATCTCGTCTCACTCTACTTTCTGCTATTTAATTTCTGTGAGACAAACCCGGAACGCACAATAATATCTAGGTGATATCATACAAACCATTTCTGAAACTAACGTGATATTTTGAAACAGGGTTAGGGAGATAACTTTGATACTCGTACTGATTTCTGGGAAATAACATACTCTGCAAATATCTTCTTAAAGAAAAGTATTTTTCAAAGAAGAACAAGCCAAATTTTTTATAGCCTAATTCACCCCCCCCCCCCTCTTAGGCATATTTTACACTTCATTTGGTATCAGAGCCAGGTTACTCAACGAAAGGCCTAACACGCCTGAGTTAAGATCTAATGGCTTTTTCGAGTGATGTTTTTGCAGAGGGTCAATCCCACTCTAGGCCACCTCTCTTCGATGGAACGAACTACGCAGTGTGGAAGAATCGCATGATCGAATTTCTCATCGCCGTCGACTACGATCTTTGGGAGACAATCATCAACGGACCATATACGGCTGCGAAATCCGATGGAACCCCAAAGGATACTAAAGATTATACTGCTGATGACAAAAAGGGAATCACGCGAAACGCAAAGGCAAAAAACATGCTCGCATGCGCACTCACACGGGAAGAATACATTCGGGTCAGTTCCTGCTCATCGGCAAAGGCCATGTGGGATATGCTCCAAGTTACTCATGAAGGAACTCAACGAGTTGTGCAAGAAAGACTAGCTCTGCTCACTCATCAGTACGAACTATTCTCAATGGAATCTGACGAGAATATAAGCCAGATGTACGCCAGATTCATGGGAATCATCAACCAAATGTTCTCTCTCGGCAAGAAGGTTCCCGACAGTGAACAAGTGAGAAAGATACTGAGATCACTGCCGCGAGAGTGGAATGCCAAAGTTACTGCCATCTACGAAGCAAAGGATCTAGAAGCACTTAGCATCTCCGAACTGATTGGATCGCTTATCTCCTACGAGATGATTCAAACTTCAATGAATGAGAAGCCGCAAACCAAAAATCAGAAGTCTATCGCATTCAAATCCAACCAAGAAGAATCTGATTCTGACGATGAACGTGAAGGCCTGATGAACGACCTAGCCATGCTTACAAAGAGATTTGAAAGATTCGAACAGAAAAGGAGATTCAAAGGGAACTCCAACAAATTCCAGAACAAAAACAAGGGAATATCCACGTCAGGGAAGAAATTTCAGAAATGCTTTCGGTGCAACAAACCAGGCCACTATGCACATGAATGCCCAACCAATAACGATGAGAAACCAAGGAAGCAGAAGGCCATGGTGACAGAATCAAACGACTCTGAAATGGAACAAAGTGAGGACGAGGATAACGCTTACATGGCTGACGAGGATCAGGTATCTCACTCTTCCTCCATTGAGAAAATTCATATCCTAAACAGTTTATATGGTTATGAAAGTGACTCATCTGTTTCTGATATAGAAGAAAGTAAGGAAGATTTGTGTAGGTTACTTCAAAAAGCAGAAAGAAAGATTAAGTCACAAAATTCCTTGAATAAGGAACTGATAAGGCAGCGAGATGAACTAGCTAAAGAAAAACATGAGGCTGATCTAGAGATCTCACGTCTGAAAGAAAAGTTAGTTACTGCGAAGATAGAGGGAATTCCATGTGACTGTGAGAAAATAGAAAAGAAAAACAATGACTTATCGAGAGATATCGTAGAACTTAGGAATTCCTTAGATAGAGAAAAACAGAAAGTTGATAGACTCCTTGAGGGTAAGCAGAACCTAGATATGTTGTTAAGTACTCCTAGGAACATTGGTAGGTCAGGGATAGGTTATTCCACTGAAGGAAAGCATGCTAAACATTCTGTGCCTAAGCTTAAATGTTTCTGTTGTGGTAGAAATGGTCATTATGCATACAACTGTCCTTTAAAGAAAGTTGATAAAACTAAGTATGTTTGGAGACCTAAGAAGTCATTTGTAAATATCGCTGTTGTATCTGATTCTAGCAGGAGATCACCATCTATGCAGAATGATATCTCGTATGTTAACAGAAGTTATTTCCCCGCTAAATGTTAGGACCCAACAGAAATTGGGTACCTCAGAAGAGAACTTCTTTCTACAGGTACGAAGGAAGAATTCCAGTAAGAAAAGCAGGTGGTATCTCGACAGCGGGTGCTCCCGCCACATGACAGGTGATATAGGTAATTTTGTATCGTTGAAGGCAGTTGATGGAGGATACGTTTCGTACGCTAACGACGCAAAGCCAAAATCGTGGGAGTCGGTACTGTTGGTAACAATTTAAATATCACTATAGATAATGTACGGTTTGTTAGGAACTTAGAACATAATTTAATTAGCATTAGCCAACTATGTGATGATGGACATACCGTAGCTTTCGCCAAAGACAAGTGCCTTGTCAAAAAGGGTGATGAGATTGTGTTTAGTGCGGCTAGACATGGTAACATTTACTGCATCACTCTTGATGATATTGCTAACCAAAATGTCAAGTGTCTAGCAGTTACGCAGGATATCACATGGTTATGGCATAGACGTCTGGGACATGCTAACATGGAACTGATGTCTCACATATCATGCAATGAATTAGTGAGAGGTATTCCAGATATGAAAGCCACCCAGGACAGAATCTGTAAAGCGTGCCAAATGGGGAAACAGACCAAGACGTCCTTTAAACCAAAGAATGTGATCTCTACGTCCAGAACACTGGAACTGCTGCATCTTGACCTTTTTGGTCCGGTACAGGTTATGTCATTGAAAGGTAAACGATATGCCTTTGTTATCGTAGACGACTATACTAGGTACACATGGGTCTTATTTCTTGCGCACAAAAGTGAGGCTTTAGATAATCTTGCGCCACTGATTAAGAAGCTAGAAAATGAGAAGGAAATGAAGGTCCGTAAGATTAGGAGTGATAACGGTCTAGAATTTGATAGTAAATCCTTTACATCTTTTTGTGATGAAAATGGTTATAGTCATAATTTTTCAGCTCCTATTACGCCTCAACAGAACGGAGTGGTCGAGAGGAAAAATAGAGTATTACAAGAAATGGCTAGGACTATGTTGAGCGAATATAATACTCCAAAACACTTTTGGGCCGAAGCTGTTAGTACGGCATGTTATGTCTCGAATAGGATTTTCCTTAGACCGATTATTAAGAGAACTCCCTATGAACTTTGGAACGATAAAACCCCTAACATAGGATATTTCCATGTATTTGGTTGCAAATATTTCATTTTGAATGATAGGGATAAAAGAGGAAAATTTGATTCCAAGGTAGATGAAGGGATATTCCTAGGTTACAGCCTTCATTCCAAAGCTTTTCGAGTGTTTAATAATAGGAAGAAGACTGTTCAAGAATCTGTGCATGTTACGTTTGATGAATTTCCTGACGCAGATGCTACTGAGGAAGGTATAGTTGTGTCTCCTGCAGGTATACAGGTTACTGACAAAGGAGTGAACGCAATTCCGTTGGAACTAGATACTGAGTCAGAGGAACCTGAGGCTTCAGACGAACAACAGCGCAGAAAATTCAAGCATGCTTCCAGCCATCCCACTGAACAAGTCATAGGGAATATTACTTCAGGGATCAAAACGAGAGCAACTGCACGAAACGATATTGCTGAGGAATCACATGACGTGCTGTTGTCAACCATGGAACCTAAGACAGTGAATGAAGCGCTTGACGATGAATCATGGGTGATTGCCATGGAAGAAGAGCTGGCACAATTTGAAAAGAGCCAAGTGTGGACTCTTGTGGAAAGACCTAACGACAAGTCCATAATAGGCACGAAGTGGGTGTTTCGCAACAAACTGGACGAGAACGGTAACGTTACACGAAATAAGGCCAGGTTAGTTGCCAAAGGTTATTCCCAAGAAGAAGGTATAGATTTTCAAGAAACCTTTGCACCCGTAGCTAGGCTCGAGTCTATACGTATTTTGCTTGCATATGCATCTTTTAAAAGATTCAAGCTTTTTCAAATGGACGTGAAAAGTGCATTTTTAAATGGTTTTATAAATGAAGAAGTTTATGTCGAGCAACCTCCCGGTTTTGAAAAAGAAGAATTTTCAAATCACGTCTTTAAATTAAACAAAGCTTTATATGGTTTAAAGCAAGCCCCTAGGGCATGGTATGAAAGACTGAGTAGGTTTTTGCTAGACATGGGCTTTACAACAGGAACAATAGATAACACTCTGTTTATAAAGTGCGAAGGGAATCACATACTACTTGTGCAGATATACGTTGATGATATCATATTTGGTAGCACTGACATCACTCTTTGCGAGAATTTTTCTAAGTCTATGCAACAGGAATTTGAGATGAGCCTAATGGGAGAACTCACGTACTTCCTTGGATTGCAAATCAAGCAATTGGATACGGGAACATTCATATCTCAAACGAAGTACACGAAGGAACTACTTGACAACTTCGGAATGGCTGATTCCAAGGTACTTCCCACTCCTATGCACCAGACCGCTAAAATTGACAGTGATGAACAAGGTACGCCTTTTGACCAAACTAAGTATAGAGGTATGATCGGAAGTTTGCTATACCTTACGGCAAGCAGACCCGATATTATGTTTGCTACTGGTCTATGTTCTAGATATCAATCGAGTCCTAGGGAATCTCACTTGACAGCAGTCAAGCGGATACTTAGATATTTGAAGGGAACAATCAATCATGGTATGTGGTATCCAAATTCCAAGGAATTCCCATTAATGGGATACTCGGATGCGGATTACGCCGGTTCTAAGGAAGATAGGAAAAGCACTAGTGGTACTTGCCAAATACTAGGGAATTCCCTTGTAACTTGGTCCAGTCGGAAACAAAATGCCGTGGCCCTATCCACAACCGAAGCCGAATATATGGCCTTAGGAAGCTGTTCTCAGCAAATCCTTTGGATGAAACAGACCTTGAGTGATTACGGTTTAAGGTACGACCAAATTCCTATTTTCTGTGATAGTACTAGTGCCATTAGTATCACTAAGAATCCCGTACACCACTCTCGAACTAAGCATATAGAGGTCAAACATCATTTTATTCGAGATCATGTTCAGAAAGGGAATATCAGCGTGAACTTCGTAGGAACTAATGATCAGTTGGCTGATATCTTCACGAAACCCCTTATTGAGAGTAGATTCTGTGATATCCGTGACCGATTAGGAATTATTGAGCTCAAATAGGAAAGGTGACTAGATATGTTAGCCTTTAGTAATTCCTTGATCTTATCCCTTAGGATCTCTGCGTTTTTATTCCTTGATTCTATCTTCATTATTTTTTCAAATCCTTTCCATCCATGAAAAGATTATTAGACTTTCTTCAACATTTATGTCAAAATCTAATTTCAGCCAATATTTTCTTCAAGCTCTGATCTTTACTTAATTCCTTCCTTAATTCCCGCGAGATATCCTTTTATCCTTAGTTAATTCCACTTAACGGGCAGTTTCCTTCACAACTGAGTATTCTTTTAAATTCAAATTTTAAAATTCCTTCCTTATCTGACACACGTCTTGTCAAGATCACATCCCTCTTTAACTTCTTTCCATCCTTATCCAAAAGGACTCGGCCTTTTTATAAACCGTCCCTTCTTTGTTTCTCAATTTCATTCAAACCCTAAGCTCTCCACTTCATACTTTCCTTCTTCAACTCTTTGATATGAACCATGGTGAAAACCAAAGGCACCGGATCTAAGTCCGACAAAAAGCGAGAGGCTGCCCTAGTCGAAACTCCACTCTCTCCAAAAGCCACCCGTTCCAAGTCAAAGAGCAGTCCAAAATCTACGAAATCTCCTACAAACCTAAGAAGAAGAAGGCTAAGATCGATAAAATCCGTGTTCCCTCTCCTGCCTCTTCCCATGACGAGTCTGTCCCGCTTGAGAAACCTGCCTCTCCAGAAAAGTCTGTCTCTGCTCAGATCGAGTCTCTTTCTCGAGACAAAACTCCCCCACTGGATCATTCTGAGAAGGCCATGTTCAATCCTGAAAATCCGGAGGAGATCACCGACGAGATCAAATTCCTGACTGAGAGCGCCAAGGAACTTTACGAGAAACTTCAGAAGCGGCGTGTTGCACGAGGAAGAAGCGTCAACTTCGATGAGATGGCTGAGAGCAAAGTAGCAACGTGGCTGACTGAGTACGGCTGGGAAAACTTTCTGAGGATAGACAAGTCCGTGTATGTTGAGGCGGTGAAGCTGTTCTACGCCAATCTCACTTTCGTTGAAGACGGAACTGAGATCTCTGTGCAGTCTTATGTGCTCGGTAAGAAACTTGAATGGAACGCTGCGAAGGTGAATGAGATGCTGGGGGTAGAGAACGAAGGGTTGTGCTACTTCGACTTCGTCCACTGGTGTACGTCTGAGGTGCCCCTGCGTGACTGTGTGAAAGCCCTATGGAATTCCCCTTATAAGCCTAAGTTCTCTGAAGGAGAAGCTCCGAACAAACTCCCTGTTGATCTGTTCTTCCTTTATAAAGTTCTGCACTTTACCCTCTGGAGCGCTCGCGTTGGCAGTGGAGGCCATTCCACCACCATGAACAACATGAGCATGTTGACTCTCTATCTGGTATCCCAAAATAAACCGCTCAATCTAGGGTACTTCGTTCTTAAGTTCATGGTCTATGCCATTAAGAGCTCTGTTAAGGAACTTCCATATGGAATGCTGCTTACGCACCTGCTTGAATTCGAGGGAATCTCTTTGCCCAAGGCCTGGGAAGATAGCTCAAAGCATGCAGTAGATATGGTTACACTGAAGCGAGTTGGTATACGCTATGATGAACGACGAGGCTGGTGCAAGACCAGGGATCTGAAATCCCCCTCAAAGAGTCCGATCAAGAAGAAAAGGGATGACGATAGCGACGACGAGCAAGGAACGATCGCAGATCTAAAAAAGAGTTTCAAGGGGCTTAAGGATGAGAACCGCAAAAAGTTCAAAAAGATCTCACGGAACTTCAAAAAGGTTAACAAGTATCTGAAGGAGATCTCCGCGGCTCTTAATATCGCTGAATCCCCATCTGCCTCATCCGATAGCGATTCCAGCTCTTAGATCTTGTTCCTTAGTAATTCCCTAGCTCTGATAGGATTAGATCTAGTTTGTTTTTCAATGGTTCTTGGGTTTGAGGGTCGAGGTTGTTTACAGGTTTAGGTAAGTTGGTGGTGTTGGTCCCTCCTTTTTGATGCTGAAGGGGGAGAAGTCTAGGCAATTAATGCCTTATTTTGTTATTTTGGAATGATATAATATAATCGGCTTGCTTGCTTTTATATGCTTGTGTCTTAATCCTCTGTGCTTTAGTTGATGATTTGTTAAGGATTAAGGAATTCCGCACATAGGCAGGGGGAGCAAACTGATGTGATGTGATAACTTGAGAGATTCCATGGTAACTTGAGATGTTCCATATGATATAACCTGGTAATTGCTAAATCTTTGCTTCTGTGCTTTACATAGGAATATTAGCAATTAGACAGGGGGAGCATGCTTCGAAATCTGATAAAATTCTTTGCTCTGATCATATGTCGCATGCTGTGATACTTAAACATGCTACGTGCTTAAATGGTTTCATATCGAGTGTACTCATATGCTTAAGATAGGCATTAATTACTTGTCATCATCAAAAAGGGGGAGATTGTAGACCTTTTTGGTCCAAATGATTATGAGAGTTTTGATTATTCCAAGTAATTATGTAAATTGGGGGGTACAAATTAGAAAACTCGATATGCATGTTATGTGATGTTTAAGTATGTGAAAATGTTCGATTAAGCGCTTAAATGTGATTGAACTAATAAGAAAATCGAATTTGTGTGATCTTAAGCTGAACTGGAATATCTGTGTGATCACCTGGTTATGAACGTTTTCGTATGAATGGAATCTCGTTGCGTGCTATATATGGAAAATATATCATGTTAAGTGAAATGCAAACTGTCTGCGATATTGAGTTATTTTAGGAAATAATATCGATGTGATCACCCGGATACGAATGACTATGCTGTATATTTGGAAAAGATATTCTGATTGAGCTGAAATGTGATTGATCTATTTTAGGAAAGAATATCAATGATATATCCGTTGAGTGCGATATTATGTGACTCTTAAATCAGTGAATCATGATCTTGCTTTCCTTGTGCGACTTAGAATTTATATTATGGAAAGTGATTAATTGATTGGGCTTATATGTGGTAAGATGCTGATTGAGTTTATTTATGGAATGTGCTGAAATCGGATGAGATCACCATACATGGAAAGTTATGCTTTGCATTATACTCAGTGGATCAAATCTTTCTCTGTGCGAATTGGCTATCATATTTTGGGAAAGAAATCAGTTGATTGAGCTTACCGTTGAAAATATGCTGAGTGGAATATATATGGAATATGCTGACGAATAGATGAGATTACTGTGGAATGAATGTTAATCTGTGGTATTTATGGTAAGTGATCATGCATGACCGTTGAGCTAAATTGGTTTATTCTTGGCATGATTGGTTGAGTTAATGCACGTGATTATTGAGCTTTATCTTGCATATTCTGTGCTTAACTTTCCTTGTGAAGTGTAGAAGCGATTATTGGACTATATAGAAGAGAACACTTCACTTTGAAGGGGACACACAACGAACACACAAGCTATCGAATTCCTTAGAGTGATTGAGCGTTAATTTGCGATTCATTCGTAGTTTGTGATTGAGCTTTCATTTGCGAATCTGTACTCTTTGAGCGATCCTTAGAAACTCCAAACCCTAAAAACCTTGTCTTCGGACGTGTTGTGTCTGCGGGCACGTTGAGCACACAAAGGAGCACGAGTGGAGTCTTACGCACGTGGAGGGACGAATTTTGTGGATTCGGTGGCCCTTCGGTAGCAAGCTGTATCCAGTCGGGGGATAGGTTTCCTGGGTAAACGACGTGGATCGAAACTTGGCGTGCGTCAGCCTAGAACGAGGTCTAGTGTCCATTGTGCTTCGGTTGTGTAAGGGTCAATCATAGTGTAACCGGTAACACTTAGTGATTGATTGGAACTCTTGGGGAGATCACACCCCAAGGACAGGATTAAACCCCAGTTGGGGATATAACCTGTATAAAAATCTCGTCTCACTCTACTTTCTGCTATTTAATTTTCTGTGAGACAAACCCGGAACGCACAATAATATCTAGGTGATATCATACAAACCATTTCTGAAACTAACGTGATATTTTGAAACAGGGTTAGGGAGATAACTTTGATACTCGTACTGATTTCTGGGAAATAACATACTCTGCAAATATCTTCTTAAAGAAAAGTATTTTTCAAAGAAGAACAAGCCAAATTTTTTATAGCCTAATTCACCCCCCCCCCCCCTCTTAGGCATATTTTACACTTCAACATATGTACGTCAGACGTCAGATATATAACTATGAATGCTGTTACGGCCGTGAATAATTTGTCTAGAAAAAAACTAACGATGAAGAAGTATATAATGTAATGTAATAACTAAAATTCGAGGTTACTTGAATAATGAAATTGAGGGAAATTTGTGACTGCAGATTTTTATGATAGTCCGATTAGGTCATGAAAACATTACTACGCTATAACAAATAACTGCAAATTAGATAGGATAGGCAATTTGGAGATGATCATCACTGTCAATTGGAAAGGGCTACACCAAACTCTCTTAAGTATTATATAAGTCGATGGAATGATCATTGCCAGTTTTGAGATGATCATGTCTAGTTCAAACTATGTCGAGTTCAATAATATATGCTGGGAAGCTATAATTATCCATACTTAGAGCAATCGAACCGTGGTGCTGGCTGCTATGCGATTTAAATATTAGAATTGTACCCTCACAATCAGCTATAGCTTTTGGCGCAACGGTAGACGCTTGATCCTAAGAATATGTAACTAAACTCGAGCTCTCTTAAATTGACTATAGTTCAACTTTTTATAGATCAAAAAAATAAATTAAAAATAAGAAACTCTTCGAGCATCGTTTAATCGAATGGACGAATGATCTTTTCTATTAATGTTTTATCTTTATCATATACTTTTTCTGTATGAAAACTAGACCTGTCGGCCTGCAGCCCGCGGGCTGCAATTTTTAGGCCCGCGGGCCAGCCTGCTCTGGCCGCTGGCTCTGGCGGGCGGGGTCGACTCGCTCGCGGGCCAGCCCGCCGCTATTATTTTTTTATATTATAAAAATATTATATGTTAAATATATATTAAATTAATTGGGGAATTGATTAATATTCATTAACTATACCATAATTAACGACGTATTTATTAATAAATACGTAATTAATTGAACATTTACACCTAATTTATTAATAAATATCATAATTAATTACTATATCATCAATAAAATTAATATTTTAATTTTAAAATAAATATTAAAATTATTTCATTAAAACTGGAGAGCGTGGCCCGCAGGCCCGCGGCCCATCGCGGGGCGGGACGGGCCCCAATTTTTAAGGCCCACCCCGCTCCGCTAGACTGCGGGCCATCCCGCCCCACCTTGCCAAATTGACGCTTCTAATGAAAACTCAAAGTGTGTACTAATAAAGTGGATCATAAAGTAACGGCGGCTTCATTGTCACACCTGCGTCACTATTTTTAGGGGAAATTTCGAGTCAGTCCATAGTCAGTAAGTTTGTAAATGGTTCAGTCCCTATCAGAAATCCTATTAGTTTAAAGGACCAACTTCTCAAAAATTGCAGAGATAAGGCTTAAAACTATGTATTGACGAAAATAGCCTTCCCAACATACTGAACTAAGTGTTATTTTCCGGCGACTTTTTGTTATGCTGTTAGATTATATTGTTACAAAGGTCTAGTGAACTGTTATTATCCATCCCTCATCTGTTACTATGATGCAGAAAATTGTTATCGACAGAGAATATTTATTTTATGAATCTCGTTTTTACAGTGAATCGAACTCCGAAATTTCGAATGCCCATTAACCAACCAATTTCGGCGGGTAAGGTAGGATGTATTGTGTTAGTGACGAAGCAAGGTGTAAGATTTGTAATGAATTTTTATCTTTCTATTTAGGGTTCTAATTTGCGAAAATAAGATGAAATCAAAGCCGTTTTTGGCAACGATTACATCTAATGTCTATAAATTCGAAGTGCCCATAGTATGGGCAACTCGGTGCGCCACATTGTTTGCTTGTTCGTCCGACGTTCATCTTTTAATTTCGCGAAAATACGGTCGACTGATCGACACGTGGTGTAATGTGCAAGTGCGACAAGTGATATAAAACGAATACCTAATTACTATCACCAACGTGCGATAGGCAGTGGACCTATCGTGTGTAGTGCAGTAAAGTGAGTAAACGAGTATCGAACACGAGGAATAAATTAAGTACTAGTAGTGACCTATCGACTCGATATTTAGCCTAAATAAAATAAGTAGATGGTTTTACGAACTATCTTAACAGATTACTCCTAAATCAACTAGAGATTCAAAGAACACGCTTAAAACTGGTAAGAAGCTTTCAGATGATAAAGATGTGCTCGGGATTCGAATTCCGCTAGGTACTATCGGCTAAGACAATAAAATCGTTCCTACGTGATTCTGACTAGGTCGCAGTAATTTCCTACCCGCTCGCGAGTTTGCTGTCGCCCCTAATGCTCGCGGGGATCTAAAATTCAGTAATTACTAACGGCGAGGATCGAGTATTTGCTTTCTCCCTATACTCGAATCCTATCTTCTACGAACGGCCTAAACGTTGTTTAGCTGTCGCCCTAAATATTTTTCCACACGATCACTTTAACACATAGACATATTAAAGCAACGAAACAACTTCATAGAACGATAAATAGTCATAAACACGAGTCACGATAACATACGTCTTAACTACTAAATATCCTAGCATTCATCTAATCCCAAACACAAAAGGGATTTAGCTACTCATGATTGAAGGAAAAACAACGGAAGAATTAATAGATAACGGCGAAGAACTCATGATCTTTCCTACTGATGAATCTGAGGTGGTCTCGTGGAAGGATCTTCGCTCTTCGTTTAATTCGGCGTGAATTCTTCGTTGGTCCGTCTCTTGCGCTCCGGAACGGGATTTCCTGTTCTTTTTCACTCTTTTTCGTCTCTGCTTGATTAGGGTTGAGTTCTCATAGGAGTTTCCCTCTTTTTGGATCGTGGGCTTTTATAATGCTTTTCGCTAGTGTCACGGCCTCGGACATGGCCCGTCACGGCCGTGACACTGTCGGGGCACAAAATGGAGCTCACTGCCGTGCGTCACGGCCTCGTGCAGAGGTGTCACGGCCGTGACACTTTTCCACGACAGTTTCGTATTTCTCTCAGATGGAGGGGTAAACGATGTCCGATTGTGCTGAAATTTTAACCATAGATAGAAGACTCGCCAATCTTGATTCTGACCAAAGGGATTCTCAATCCGAGATCTGGATTGAGAGATATGAATTTTCTAATGTTGCTGCTGCTATGGGTCACGGCATGGTGCAATAAGTGTCACGGGCGTGACTTCCAGCAGTATAATCTTCTGTCTCCTATCACGGCCTAGTGCATTAGGTGTCACGGCCGTGACACATGACTGTTCCCATTGTTTTTTTTGCTCCGTTTTGCCTCGTTTTCGCTCCTTTTCGCCCGAAAGTCGTCTTAAGCTCCTTCAATATCAATATATGTGTAAATAGGGTGAATAAACGCATAAAATGATTGCTAGAGCTCTTTTATAACCCAATTAGATACTACGATAAACGTATTGAAATACGTTTATCAAACCTCCCCACACTTAAGCATTTGCTTGTCCTCAAGTAAATTAGAAGTCAGATAAGGTATCAAATCAAGATAACGGCACGATTGTTCGCATCTTATCATCCTAGCTAGAAAGCACAAAATGGAATCAAGCAAACAATCATGAATAATGCACTAATGATCGGCACCTATCAACCTAAACTTCCTTAGCACTTCTAAATCAAGAATCATACTTCACAAGGATTCGCTCAAGTCACTCAGTGTATAGGCTAGTATATAGTGAATCGCTCAAATCGTGCACTAGTCTGACCCCTACCATAAGCTTGCAAGCTAATCGCATATCTACTACTTATAGTGGCAAGCATAAATCTGAGGGTCTTTTCGGGTCGAAACGGTTCAAATAATAACGAAGTGATAAGCATATATACTGAACACGTAATCTTAAAACTAGGACACATAAGCAAAGAATATAGCATGATCGAATTACAGTCACATGCCCCAACATACGACTCAACATTCTCGCTCTGAAATCCTAGACTTTTCTGCCCGACCCTCTCAACTCAGTTCCCTTTCATTTTCTGCCCTTTCACCTTAGTTACACTCTACTTTGCACTGCCCTTATTCCCTAAAAACATCAAGGTTTGGTTTTTGTCGCAAAGAATACATCGTCACAGCGAATGCCGTGTACCTAGGGATACTTATTACCAAAACCTATATCTTGCAAAAGGATTATGGGCAGGCTTATGCAAGGGATCGGGTCATTTCAGAGATAAAACCTGGGTTGCCTACGAAGAAGCAGTTCCTTTACCGTCTTTAGCCGGACGTACCTTCGTTCACTTAGGGTGGCTTGAAGTCTATATACAGTACCTCCTTTTTGCTAAAGTCTCCCTCGCCTACATCTAAACCTTGGAGTTGTCGCTTTCTGCGGGGCACTGGTTTCAACTCTAGTGGCGGTCGCTTCTCGACTGGGCTCTTGTCCTTAACTTCTTCACTGCTCTCATCGACGGCTATAATAGGCTCGTCGTCTTCCTCCTTGCTCAAAACCTGTGATAAACCTTGAGCAGAAAACGAGAGATCGTGCTCACAAACATCCAAGTAGTAGCATCTATTATCGTACTCGCTACTCTTTTTCGTCGAGTCAGTCATATTAAACATAACTTTCTCGCCATCTACATTCAAAGTCAATGTTCCGTTCCTAATATCTATTAGAGTCTCGCCTGTAGCTAAGAATGGTCTACCTAGAATTAATGGAATATTTTCATCCTCGTCCATCTCTAGGATCACAAAATCAGCAGGGATAACGAACTTATCGACCTTAACTAGAACATCCTCAATAACACTTAGGGGGTATTTTAACGATCTATCGGCCAATCGAATACTCATCCTAGTGGGTCGTGGTTCATCTAATCCTAAGCGACATGGAGTACGGCATTAAATTTATACTAGCGCCTAGATCAGCTAAAGCATGCTCAACAACTAAATCACCTATCAGACAAGGAATAGTAAAACTCTCTGGGTCCTTGAGCTTTTTCGGTATCTTGCTCTGGAGTATCGCCGAGCACTCTCCTCGTAGGTATACCGTGGAGACGTGTTCGAGCTTCCGTCGATTCGTCAGCAGGTCCTTCAGGAACTTAACGAAATTGGGCATCTGCGCAATAGCTTCAACAAACAGTAAGTTAATATGTAATTCTTTGCACATACCCATGAATCTGCCAATTGCGCCTCGTCTTTGTTCTTCTTCAATCGTGCGGGATAGGGAATCTTTGGCTGGTACGGCATCACTGGTGGCCGCTCGTTCTCCCTCGCTTTTTCTATTTCGGGTGCAGCCTCCTCCTTTTTAGGTTGAACATTCTCTTTTTCAGGTGCAGCCTCCCCTCAACCGAGCTGGGTACGGGATCTTTGGTTGATACGGCTTCACGAATGGTCGCGTCTTTCCCTCGTCATCCTTGACCTTCTCGACTCCGTCGCCCTTGCTTTCCTCCACTTCTGGCTCGTCGTGGCCCTCGAAATCGACTTTCTCCTTTAAATTCTGCTTGGTGGGAGCTTCTTGTAATCCTCTCCCGCTCCTCAGGGTTACTGCATTGCAATACTCCTTGGGGTTTGTCTCGGTGTAGCTCGGGAGTGATCCTTGATTTCGCCCCGCCATTTGCTTTGCTAATTGCCCCACTTGCTGCTCCAACCTCTTGATCGAGGCGTCTGTATTCTGAGCACGGATGTCATTCGCCTCCATGTACTCCTCCATCTTTGTCATCCGCTCGCGAGTTTGCTGTCGCCTTAAATGCTCGCGGGGATCTAAAATTCAGTAATTACTAACGGCGAGGATCGAGTATTTGCTTTCGCCCTATACTCGAATCCTATCTTCTACGAACGGCCTAAACGTTGTTTAGCTGTCGCCCTAAACATTTTTCCACACGATCACTTTAACACATAGACATATTAAAGCAACGAAACAACTTCATAGAACGATAAATAGTCATAAACACGAGTCACGATAACATACGTCTTAACTACGAAATATCCTAGCGTTCATCTAATCCCAAACACAAAAGGGATTTAGCTACTCATGATTGAAGGAAAAACAACGGAAGAATTAATAGATAACGGCGAAGAACTCATGATCTTTCCTACTGATGAATCTGAGGTGGTCTCGTGGAAGGATCTTCGCTCTTCGTTTAATTCGGCGTGAATTCTTCGTTGGTCCGTCTCTTGCACTCCGGGACGGGATTTCCTGTTCTTTTTCACTCTTTTTCGTCCCTGCTTGATTAGGGTTGAGTTCTCATAGGAGTTTCCCTCTTTTTGGGTCGTGGGCTTTTATAATGATTTTCGCTACTGTCACGGCCTCGGACATGGCCCGTCACGGCCGTGACACTGTCGGGGCACAAAATGGAGCTCACTGCCGTGCGTCACGGCCTCGTGCAGAGGTGTCACGGCCGTGACACTTTTCCAGCCTTGCGACAGTTTCGTATTTCTCTCAGATGGAGGGGTAAACGATGTCCGATTGAGCTGAAATTTTAACCATAGATAGAAGACTCGCCAATCTTGATTCTGACCAAAGGGATTCTCAATCCTAGATCTGGATTGAGAGATATGAATTTTCTAATATTGCTGCTGCTATGGGTCACGGCCTGGTGCAATAAGTGTCACGGGCGTGACTTCCGGCAGTATAATCTTCTGTCTCCTATCACGGCCTAGTGCATTAGGTGTCACGGCCGTGACACATGACTATTCCCATCGTTTTTGCTCCGTTTTGCCTCGTTTTCGCTCCTTTTCGCCCGAAAGTCGTCCTAAGCTCCTTCAATATCAATATATGTGTAAATAGGATGAATAAACGCATAAAATGACTGCTAGAGCTCTTTTATAACCCAATTAGATACTACGATAAACGTATTTCATCGACCCCATTAATTTGGGTATATTTCGACTCTGTCAAAACCGTTACTCGGAGTATGAAATCTGTTACTTGCAGTATCAAAACAATTACTAGGCTTATCACAACCGTTATTAAACTATAAATAATTGTTACCATGTGTAGGGTTCTAATTTGCAAAAATAAGATGAAATCAAAGCCGTTTTTGACAACGATTACATTTAATATCTATAAATTCAAAGTACCCATATTATGGAAAGCTCGGTGCGGCACATTGTTTGCTCGTTCGTCCGATGTTCATCTTTAAATTTCGCGAAAATACGGCCGACCCAATAATTTGGGTTTATTTTCACTGAGTCAAACTGATACTCGGTATTTCAAATCTGTTACTCGAAGTACCAAAAACATTACTAGGTGCATCAAAACCGTTATTAAACTGTAATTAATTGTTATCACGTATGTGGTTCTAATTTGCGAATATAAGATGAAATCGAAGCCGTCGATTACTCGAAGTGCCCATAGTATGGGCAGCTCGGTGTGGCACCTTGTTTGGTCGTTCGTCCGATTGAGGTGATGAACAACTGCTACTAAATTAAAATAATCAGGATCTATTACTAGTATATGCAATTTTGTACTATGTTGCCTAAATTTGTTACTAAATTGTCCGTGAAATTTCGGGTGGGAAACCAGAATGAGATGAATTTTGGGCGGGAGTCTAAATTTTATCAAGCATAGATTATCTGTTACCCGATATGTGTAAAACTGTTACTAGTTCTATGTTTATGTACTACCAGAATTATTATAGTTTGTGAATTAGGGTTTGTGATTAAAATCATAACCTAAAGTAATATATTTTTATCTAAAACTTCGTAAATTGATATATTTTAGTGAATGTAGCGTGTTTGCAGTATAAAATTGGAAAATCATAACCTAAACTAGTTACATATGAAATTGTTATTGTGACTATGTATTTTGTTACTCGTATTGTATCTCCTTGTTACCGTAATATACATTTCTGTTCTTTCCTCGTCTTGATGTGTTACTGATCATTGTTAAACGGTTACTACAGGAAATCAGTAAACGGCATATAGTTTACGTTTAAGATTAATTGAATATTTCATTAATTTTGTTGAATAATTTATGTTAGGTCGACCATCTTGATTGTAATAAACAATAATAGTTCATATCCATAAGTTTTGAGTAAGTAGAATCAATTTCGTAGAAGTATTATCATCCTTAGAAGAAGAGTGATACTTGTTTTCTATACTATATACTCCAACTTCTTCAACTCCAACATAACATCCACGAAAGTCACAACTTAAACTAATATATTTTAGTTTAAAACTTCTCAAATTCATATATTTTAGTGAATGTAGCGTGTTTACAATATATAATTGGAAAATCATAACCTAAATTAGTTAAATATGAAATTGTTATTGTGACTATGTATTCTGTTACTCGTATTGTAGCTCCTTGTTACCGTAGTAGACATTTCTGTTCTTTCCTCATCTTGATATGTTACTGATCATTGTTAAACGGTTACAGCAGGAAATCAGGAAACGGCATATGGTTTACGTTTAAAATTAGATGTCTTTAATTTTGTTGAATCATTTATATTAGTTCGACCATCTGGATTGTAATAAACAACTAATAGTTCATATCCACATGTTTTGAGTAAGTAGAATCAATTTTGTAGAAGCATTATCATCCTTTGACGAAGAATGGTACTTGTTTTCCATACTATATACTCCAACTTCTTCAACTCCAACATAACCTCCACGAAAATCACAACCTAAACTAATATATTTTAGTTTAAAACTTCTCAATCATATATTTTAGTGAATTTAGCGTGTTTACAATATAAAATTGGAAAATCATAACTTAAACTAGTTACATATGAAATTGTTATTGTGAATATGTATTCTGTTACTCGTATTGTAGGACATTGTTACCGAAATATACATTTCTGTTCTTTTCTCCTTTGATTTGTTACTGATCATTGTTAAACGGTTACTGCAGGAAATCAGTAAACGACATATGGGTTACGTTTAAGATTAATTGAAGATGTCTTTAATTTTGTTGAATCATTTATGTTAGGTCGACCATCTGGATTGTAATAAACAACTAATAGTTCATATCAACATGTTTTGAGTAAGTAGAATTAATTTTGTAGAAGCATTATCATCCTTTGAAGAAGAATGGTACTTGTTTTCTATACTATATACTCCAACTTCTTAAACCACGAAAATCACAACCTAAACTAATATATTTTAGTTTAAAACTTCTCAAATGCATATATTTTAGTGAATTTAGCGTGTTTACAATATAAATTTGGAAAATCATAACCTAAACTAGTTACATATGAAATTGTTATTGTGAATATGTATTCTGTTACTCGTATTGTAGCGCCTCATTATCGGAATACACATATCTCTTCTTTTCTCCTCTTGATGTTAAACGGTTACTGTAGGAAATTAGTAAACAACAGACGATTTTATCAGAATCACGCATACATTTCATCCCATGTCGTCGCTGCTCGTCATCGCTGCTCGTGGGATGGCTCGCTGCTTTCTTCAATTTCTTCGATTTCTTGGCCATTGTCGTCGTTAGTGATTTGTTATATGGATTAGTTGTATAGTTACTAACTGTTAGTAATTTGGTATTAGGGAAACTTAAAATCGTTATTTATTTTTAATATTTTGTTAGTCATGTACTGTTTTATAACATGAGATTATGGTCGATTATTTCTCAATTTCGACAATTGAAGTGAGATTCCACCACTAGATTTTCGAATTGGGTGCGAAGTAATATTTCGGTATAAACCTAATTAACCTAATTTGGTCAATAATGTCGACATTTCTGTGACTTTAACCTTATATTAGAATCGTTGGTGATTTTCATAACAAAAAATTGTTTTTGGACATTGTTACTTTTGTTCACCGATCAGTTACAATATTGGTTATATCTGTTACTAATGTGGTCACATTTGTTACTTAAGTTGCATGCATTGTTACCCAGTTATCGTGTTCACAAAATCTTCAATATACGTACGTCGCATCAAAATTCTTCACTAATTCTTTCCTAAACTCACTAATTCTTGTTCATTATTAAGACTCATTATCAAATTCACTCAATTTCGTCTTAATCGGCCATTAAAATCGATACTTGGCCCATTTATAATCACGTTTTTTCGAACTGTAATATCATAATTACTTCGCTTAAAGTATTAAATTATTCGATTATTATAACTACCCATGAGAAATCGAAGTCGATCTCATCTTATTTGCACCTTAACAACGAGATTTCAGTTGAATTTATAGTCCTAAAAGCAACAAAAATCGAACGAAAGAGACGATGGCAAATGGGTGTAATTTTTGGCAACTATGAAGGATAGAAATGTCATTTCGCATTGGTTGGTCCTTCTTTCTAATATTTTCAGTAAAATAGGTCTTTGGCCGAAATGAAAATACAATGGGGCCTGATTCATGTTGGAAAATACCTAATAGGGCCTGATCCATAATATACCCTTATTTTTATTGCCCCATCCTTGGGAATGACGCTACTGTTAGCCTCTCTTGTGGGAATGTTTTAGAGCAGACTCAAGGCTTTTTCCTTGCCTTGAAGTGCTTGAAGTAAGATCTATGTATTGCTGGGGGAGATATTGTTAAAATTAGAAACCCTAATAAGTCGTATGTGTCACAAATCGGATAATCGAGGAGAGTTTGATGGGTTATAAGTAGATGAGCCACTCCTCTTATCACCAATTGGTTTTAGGATGAAAGCTCATATCTTATATGTGCAAACTCTCCTCCTATGTGGGCCGGCTCAATAAGGCCCAATAACAAAAATTCCACATGGTATCAGAGCGTGACACCGAAAAATATAGGAGAAGTAGGAGGTAAACACAAGACACACTCAAATATCACCACTCTAGGAATCCACCAAGAGTACAAGTAGAAGATATAATCTTCTAAATGACAAGTTTTTCAATCAAACGATCATACTAATTTTTCCTATTACATTGACCTTACTTATTGATCATACTAACCACAAAAATAAGTGAGATTAAAGGAAGAATGTTGAATGACTACCTAGTAACGAAATTTGATGCAAAAGATCCCAAAAACTTGACTGTCCTTCCAACTTCTCGTTTTTTGACTATGTCTGGCAGTCTTTCGTCAAAGGGTCATATCTTCGTCCATACTTAATATTTTTTTGTGTCGTTAATTTTCTTGAAAACTAGACTCGCACTGGTGTGGGGATAAAAGAGGAGTTGATAATAATATTATTATTATAATTATTATTATCCATTCTATTGATTAAACGAGAGGTGTGGGGATAAATTGCCCACTAGTCTATCAATTTTATAAAAAAAATAATTAATTTAAAAAAATTACCCACTATCTTTTAATTACTATTTTTAGTTAATCACTATCTTTAGTTAATTCATCTCCCTTTAATTGTATAATATATATATAAATAATTGAATTTAAATTATAATTGAAAAGGGAATTTACAGAAAAATATCCAATTATATAAACGTTGCAAGTCAGTATCCTGTCAGTATTTTTTTTATATGTAGGTACCTACTAAAATAAATTTTTTGCACATTGGTACATGTCCCGCCGCAAGGTACGTCATATAATACATTTATGTACCATAGATAAACGCATTGTGGTACATAATAAGTGAGAAATGGCACATCATATAACACATTAAGGAACTGTATAGAAACCTATATATGTACCATATAAACGCGTGACGTGGTTACGTAATATACATGTACATGAAACTTTGATCGAACTTGTTCACTGTGTAGATAAGACAGAGTAAGGGAAGTCTGAGAGGAGGGGGCGAATACGAGTTGCGTGATAAGATTTACAAGAGTTTATTCGGGAAAAGGTATGTAATTGTAGTGGACGACTTATGGGATGTAGAGGCATGGGAAAGACTGCTATCCTTCTTTCCGAGTAGCCGCGGCAGTGGAATAGTCATAACCACTAGAGAATCGAAACTTGATTCGATTAGCTCGCGTGTTTTCGGATGAGACTCAAACTTGGGAATTATTTTGCAAAACAGTATTCGGACAAGATGACTGCCCTCGCGAACTAGAAAATGTTGGAAAGAAGATATCAGACAAGTGTGGAGGACTTCCTCTTTCGGTTGTCGTGATTGGAGGCCATCTTGCAAAGTCTCCAAGAACACTAGAATATTGGGATTCTATTACAAAAAATTTAAGTTCCATTTTGAATTCAGAAGGCGGCGGTCATTGTATGAAGATATTATCTTTGAGCTATATTTTCATCTGCCCGTTCACTTGAAATCTTGTTTTCTTTATATGGGAATTTTTCCTGAAGATGAAAAGATTGATGCTCGCAAACTGATGCTCCCAGTTAATAGAAAGAGCCTGGAAGAGGCCACAAACAAGACTATCTTCTTGACCTTGCTAGTAGGAATCTTATTTTAGCTTCTGAATTATCTCTAACGGGAGAATTAATCAGATTCAAGATACATGATCTTTTGAGGGATTTATGCTTAAAAGAGACTTTAGAGAAGATGCTGGGAACGGCGATCCAGCAACTCGCCGGAGTCACCGAGAGTCGCCGGAAAAGACGCCAGGTCGAAACAGATGTCTGGAAGCTGAAGATCAGAGCTGAAGGGTATCGAGCTACAGCTACCGTTGGATCCTGCTGCGCGCGCGATCGGATGGCCAGCGTTCAAAGTCGGGCGATTGAATATGGGCCGATGGATGACGCGCGAAGTTGATCAACGGCCAGGATTAGAAGATGCTGTGTAAATCGGATCATGAATCTCAGCCGCAGGATCGATATCTAACGGTCTAAAATGAACTCGCCAATTCACTTAAAAAAGGTGTCACGCGATTTACACCAAGGCACGCGTTAAGCATGAGCGACGTGGCGCGTTCTCGTGCGACCGATCAGATAAATTGGATAGCTGGGATTGATCGAAAAGCATGCTTTAATCATGCAAACTGCTGTATAAATATCAGAGTCTGTAGTTCGAGTTACCATCTTTGCGAGTCCGTAGTTTCTTATAGAGTGAGAATCTGAGTGAAGTGTAAAGACGAAAAGTGTAGAGGGCACGGCAAGGTGTAACTTTCGTGTTGTGATCAATAAGAATCAGAGCTCGGTTGATCCGTAGAGTAGGCCTAAAGTCGAGGCCGAACCACGTAAATCCTGTTTTGTGTGTGTGAGTTTTTGGGTGCTTTTCTTGGTTCGATTGAGCTCCAAATAGCTCAATTCGATTCCTAAACTTAGCATACACAGAATATACATTGAAACCTCGTTCGAGTGTCCATTTCCTAACAAGTGGTGCGGTGAGCGTGGATCGAAGGAGCTCGATTCCCGGGAGAAATGGCCACGATGACTAAGCTCGAAATGGAGGTATTCAATGGTGCTAACGATTTTGGGCTGTGGAAGCTCAAAATGAAGGCCGTGCTCGTGGAGAAAGTCTTGGAGGAAGCCTTGAAACCGGATGCCGAAATGGAACCGGCGACCTTAACTGCGGCTCAAAAGAAGAAGATAAAGGAGAAGGCGTTCTCGGCCATCATCCTCTGCCTCTCGGATAGTGTGCTTCGTAAGGTGGCTTCGGAGACCTCGGCGGAGGAGCTATGGAAGAAGTTGGAAGCACTATACATGACCAAATTGTTGGCAAAACGGCTCTACCTCAAGCAAGCTCTTTATAGGTTCCAAATGGGTGATGAATCTGCCATGGAGGAGCAGATAAATCAGTTTCAAAAGCTCTTATTGGATTTGCAAAATGTTGGAGAGGAGATCAAGGATGAGGATCAAGCGTTGTTGCTTTTATGCTCGTTGCCTAAGAGCCATGATTACTTCAAGGAGGCCCTTCTTTATGGAAGAGAGAAGCTTAGCATGGAGGATGTGATGGCAACTCTAAGCACTAAGCAACTCAACACAAGGATCATTCCAAAGGTTGAGCCAAATTCGGCCGAGATGCTCAACGTGCAACATAAGTCCAATTCGAGGTGGAAGAAGAGCAAGGGGAAGGAGGTTGCTGAGCCTAAGAGGTGCTTCAATTGCAATGAGGTGGGTCATTTCAAGGGGAATTGCCCAAAGTTGCGGGAAGTTCCAACCAAACTAGCCACGTTGACGATGGCTTTGAGTATGCCGGTGTGTTAGCCATTTCCGAGGAGGAGAGGAGGGAAGAATGGATCCTAGACTCAGGCTCTAGCTTCCATATAACATGCAAGAGAGAGTGGTTGCATGACTTCAAGGAGCTAAGAGGTAAAACGGTTAAGGTAGGTGATGGTAAAAGTTTCGAAATAAGTGGCTACGGTTCGGTTAGAATGAGGCTTGCTAATGGGGTGTTGAGTGTCCTCAAAGATGTTAGGTATGTCCCTGAGTTGAGGAGAAACCTTATATCCATCGGAGCTTTGGATAGGAGAGGATTCAACACGCAAATCGCAACCGGGAAGATTCTAGTCAAAAGACAAGGTAGGTTGATTCTGTCATGCCAAAGACGACGCTGTATCTACGTGCTCGAGGGATGTTCTGTGGAGGCAAAGGCACATCATGAAACTAGGAAGTATGTTAGTTTAAATGGTTTGGGAGAGCTGCCCCAGAAAGCTCGGGAAGAGGTAGAAACAGGCCGCTCAAAATCGAAGCTCGCGGCTGAAATTGAAAAACCTGCTACTGATGAAACAGGGCTGCGCGAGATGGTGACTTTGGACGAGATTTCCGAGCCCGAGATGGAGTTGTTTGTGCCAAGGGATGAAGGAACCTCAAGTCCACATGTCAAGGATGAAATTGAGGTAGAGACCAGCTCAAGTTATGAGGAAGAAAACGGCGGAAACTCGACGGAAAAATCGACTGTCAAAACAGTTTCTGAAAATTCTGACTTAAATTGTTTTGCAGATTTCGATGCAGCTGAAGTCTTGGCTGCGAGGAAGGGCAAGATGAAGATGTTTTCTAGCCAAGGAAGGGTCCGTGAGGTGGCTCAAGTGGCTAGGATGGAAGGATCTTCGAGCCGAACGACGGAAATGAGCTCAAGAGTTCGAACCGATTCCAAGTGGGAAATTTCGATCCTACTTGGGGTCGGCAAGTTCACTCTTGAAGCTCGCAGCTCCTAGGGGAGCTGGTTGATCAACCGAGAAAGGTTGTATTGATTGAGGTGGAGCTTTGATGGGGGTTCGAAGCTCGTGAAGTGTGGTTCTCGAAACTGAAACAGAGATGGGCTGATTTTTGGTGAACTTTGGGGTGAATTTCTGGGCACGTCTGGGCAGAAATGGAGATTCTGGGAGATGGGTTCGCGAGCTTGCTGTCTCGAGGTGGATATTGTTGGGAACGGCGATCCAGCAACTCGCCGGAGTCGCCGAGAGTCGCCGGAAAAGACGCCAGGTCGAAACAGATGTCTGGAAGCTGAAGATCAAAGCTGAAGGGTATCGAGCTACAGCTACCGTTGGATCTTGCTGCGCGCGTGATCGGATGGTCAGCGTTCAAAGTCGGGCGTTTGAATATGGGCCGATGGATGACGCGCGAAGTTGATCAACGGCCAGGATTAGAAGATGCTGTGTAAATCGGATCATGAATCTCAGCCGCAGGATCGATATCTAACGGCTAAAATGAACTCGCCAATTCAGTTAAAAAAGGTGTCACGCGATTTACACCAAGGCACGCGTTAAGCATGAGCGACGTGGCGCGTTCTCGTGCGACCGATCAGATAAATTGGATAGCTGGGATTGATCGAAAAGCATGCTTTAATCATGCAAACTGCTGTATAAATATCAGAGTCTGTAGTTCGAGTTACCATCTTTGCGAGTCCGTAGTTTCTTATAGAGTGAGAATCTGAGTGAAGTGTAAACACGGAAAGTGTAGAGGGCACGGCAAAGTGTAACTTTTGTGTTGTGATCAATAAGAATCAGAGCTCGGTTGATCCGTGGAGTAGGCCTAAAGTCGAGGCCGAACCACGTAAATCCTGTTTTGTGTGTGTTCGAGAGGTGTCCATTTCCTAACAGAAGAAATTTTATAGCATCATGCGGAATCAAGATCGGGAGGTTCCAAACAACGAAAGACGAATTGTCCTTTATCCAAGCAGCTCATACGAGGTGGACCCTCTCTATTGCGACACTATTATCCTAAAATCGCCGTCAGCTCTTCGTACCTTGATTCTTCATCATGGTACAACATTGCCTTCTTCTTCTTCACTTATAAATCGTTACGAGTTTTGGCATCAGCGCGGTCTTTCGATATTAGCCTAAATGACGTGGTGGAAGTTGCCTCTCAACTTGTTAACTTGCGTTGCCTTGATTTCGCATCATCTAAAAGGGACGAATTGGAATTGGTTACCTTTCCTTCATCACTCTTTTCGATATGGAATCTTCGATCTTTATGGATGGAAGGTCCGTCAAGGGCTGAAGCACCATTAGAAATCTGGAAAACGTCTCAACTTAGACATATCAACACAGGTTTTTTTGGATTTAGCCTCTTGGATCCTCCTCTTCCTCCAAGTGAAAGCCACGGTGATGTGATCTTGGAGAACCTTCAAAGCGCTGATGGTATCTATAATTTCAGTTTCAGTGAAGATCTAGTCAAAAGAATTCCCAGCGTAGGGATGCTGAGTATGCTTTTAAATGATGGAATCAGGGAATTGAATGGCGCTCTCAACAATATCCCACTTCTCAAAAGGCTTGAAAAGTTGAGTTTACGGTTGGACGAGGTGAGATCCGTAAGACGAAGAAAAGAAATGTCTGCAAGTCTAACTTATCCACATTCACTAAAGTATTTGAATGTCAGCTGTCTTCAATTGGACGACGAAGTAACAATGAGTAAGATTGGTTCATTGCCACTGCTCGAACATTTATGTCTGCGTGGATGCAGCGGAAGGGAGTTGAAGCTTCCTGATGGACTATTTGATCGTTTAAAATACTTAGGGCTCATTATGTGTATTGATCTCGAATGTTTTGCAGCAAACTCCACCCATTTTCCTTGCCTTGAAGAGCTGCATCTATTCTCAATGCTTGGGTTGAAGGAGATATCACCCCCAGATATCAGAGATATACAGACGCTGAGACAAATTATATTGTTTTGGTGTCCTGACTCAACTGTTGTCTCTGCTAAAGAAATAGCAGACTATCAAAAACACGAATTGGGGAATGAAGAACTACGAATAGAGGTTCGCTTGGTTGGTGAATCTAGTCTTTCTGCAGAGAGCTTGAGCGACTATAATTTTATTGTCCAATGATGCTGTCTATAAACTAGCCCCTTCTGCCTTGTGATCTGCAGTCGCGAGAAAATAGTAATGAGAATTGTTTTTCAGATTATAAGCATTCATCTTTATCAATAATATCTACTATCGGAAAATATAATCCATTATATGAACATTCAGGCTGATACTGATATTCCCATTCTGCTTTGAGTATTATGATTTCGTTTCTGATCTTTTTTTCAAGTCTTACTTTCCCCAATTCACTCAAGTATTTGACTGTCGGTGGCCTTAATTGGATGACGACGAAGTAACAATGACTAAGATTGGGTCATTGCCACTGCTCGAAGAACTAACTCTGCAGAAATGCTGCATTGGAAGGGAGTGGAAGCACATTTATGGACAATTTGTGAGTTTAAAATGCTTGAGGCTCTATTTCTGTGGTGATCTCGAATGTCTTTTGCAGCAGACTCCAGCCATTTTCCTTGCCTTGACGCTGAGATATTCAGACTCAACCGTTGTGCGTGCTAAAGAAATGGCAGACTACCAAAAACACGAAATGGGGAATGAACAATTACATATAAAGGTTACCCTGAGCCGTGGATCTAGTCTTTCTGCCGAGAGCTTGAGCACCAGTAATTTTATGGTCGAATGATGGACGTTAAGTTAATGGAAATAGCATATCTTCTTTTTCTTTTTACTTTTCCAATTTTTTTTCTGAATGATGTTTTATAAGTAAGATAGCAGGTATGGGATCGGAAGGCTACTAGGGATAAGATTGATCTATAAACAGTTCGTTTACATTAGTTTTAATATCGGAGCCTCGGTCATATAACTATGAATGCTGTTACGGCCGTTTATAAAAACTAACGATGACGAAAATGTAGTTTGTAATAACTAAAATTCGAAGTTACTCGAATAATGAATTTTGTGATTTTTATACAAGCATATGTGTATATTCAATAACTGCTAATTAGAGAGAAAATGCAATTTGGAGATGATCATGATGTTATTTGGGATGGACTAGTTAGTATACCAACTCTTGAAATCATGTATTTAAATGAATTGAAAGATCTTTGCCAGTTTCGAGATGATCATGTGTAGTTCAAACTGTGTCGAATTCAATAGTATATAATTAAACTCGAGCTCTCTTTAATCGACGATCCTTCAATTTTTTATAGATCACATAAATAACATACAAAATAAAAACCTGCAATAGTACTCCAGCCATTTCCCTTGCCTGGAAGAGCTAATCTTCAGACGCTGGCATGGCATGCATGTATTTGATTGGACTTTTGTAATGAACGGCTCTTGCCGTTGAGTCTTCTAAAGAAATAGCAGAATAGTACCAAAAACACCAAATGGGGAATGAACATTTACATATAAAGGTTATCTCGAGCGCCAGTAAATTTTCACATTTAAGTTGTTGTGAGTTAAGACATCGAGAGAATTTTTCTTCCTCTTCTTTCAGCGAATTAAAGGCGGGGCGTCGAATAAACCAAGACCACGCTATAACCTCAGAAAGACAGACGTGAATTAGTGTAATGGTAATAAAAATGTTGGATTGAATACCAACGGTAAGGGACTCTCATAGCAACTGAAGTAAAACAGATGATTTTTATCAAAGCCTGACCAAAGATGATGACAATCTACATGGGAGATGGGACCTGATTAAAAAGTGAAAGCTACTACACAGTATAACGGTTCTTGGCATTTCGATTATGCTTCTTTGCATCTTCCTGCAAACATCGTAGCGGAGCGAAGCGAAATATAAATAGATGAACAAATTTATCGTAAACGAACATTTTAGCTTAGAAAAGGAAAAAACTCACATGGAACATGAAGCCAATACTCTCATTGTAGTCCAAGAACTCTTTCCACTGTTTTCCAATGCTCACCTGGATATCCGATAGATTGTCAGTCAGAGAGGGCAGCAAAAAATGCAAGCACCCAAAGCAATTAACAGCTTTTATAGTAAATAGAACCATCTGTTTATAGTACTAATACAATCATGGAGAAACAAAACATGAATGCAAGCCTTAAAGGTGGTTGTGCTACGGTGGTTCTCTTACTGTAACATAAATCAAGCATGGCTTAAGTGATTGGGCCCTATTAAAGATGGAGAAGAACGGGCTTGTTGGTAATTTTTTTGGGGGGAAATTAACGAGGAAAATAATCTTGAATCCCATGTTGAGAAAATGTATAACAGGTAGCAGTAGCAGTAGCAGTAGTAGTAGTCGAGGTGGTGTGGAATGATCATTTTCATTATCATTTAGGTAGGCTTTGCATTCTAACCTGAGCAGATTCATTAGCAGCATTCTTTGTCCAAAGAGAAATCTTTTCCTGCCGACTACGGACATTGACGACTGCACCGCAAATCTCATCACCATGATCGAATTGTTCTCCAATCATTGCAAGCAGCTAAACAAAGTGAACAATTATATACCATAAAATAAATCCATTTTAAAAAAATTAAGATCTTGAGTCAGTTGGCTGAAAATGTACCGTTGACAGCCAAGGAGTGTCAGATTTACCCCGTGAGTTGGTAATTGTCCATTTCCCCCCATTGGCACAAACGGGATCTTCCCATTTTGGCTCAATATTATCTTTGAAGCAATAGAAGTCTGCTCCTACTGCAAGCTTGCTAGGATGGTGAACGTTATTATGGACACTGCAAACACCAAAATCACAAATGTTATCAAGATGTAGCTCATAAATACATAAGCTCACAGTTCGAATTTGCAAATTGAGGAAATAAAGCAGATAAATTAGCTGGATTAAATACCATAACCACACAGTTTATGGGAGGGTACAAGGGAACAAACATGCCCGTACTTCTCACTAGGTTATGTTACACTCCAAAAGCTGAAAGACAAATTATACAAAAGTAACTTATAACAGAAAGTAATGTGCAATTTTGGACTCCAAAAGCTGAAAAAAAAAACTCCATTTCTACTTCTGCTAATTCCCCCTAATTCTTAGCTAATGGAATCGATAAGTCAAAAAATTATGCAACGAACTGCTACATGAATTATACATTCATCATGGGCGAGCTAAGCACATTGAAGATCCCCCCAAATTCAATCAATCACCGATTCATCAAACCACGCACCAAACCAATTGGCTTATCCAGAAAATCCTTCACACTGCTGATCGGAAAATCACAGGAAAAACTAAAAATCAAATTTATTTCCACAACCTCCAGAAATCTTCCGCAGTCGAGAAGGTATAAACAGGTCTCCTCGAGCTCCCCCAAGCTGCCTGCCTCGATCTGGCTGAAGGATTGTCGAACCAAAACGTCCACGAATGCTCCAAAGGATGCTTCGACGGCGGCTCGGCCAACGCCCTGTCGGAATCGTCAGAATCTCCAGCTACAATCTCACCTTCCTCGCCCTCAGAGTCATCAATCCTCTTCTCGAATTCCTCCCCCGTCGCCAGCGATGACTTCTCTATCTCCCCAACCATGCCTGCGTTCGTTCCCTTTCTACGATTACTAAAATGATCTTATAGAATTTAGGTCAATCTCCTTCTGTTCTGACGAAGAACAGTGTGGTTTGCTATTTTGTTTTGATGGAATAGAATGATTAGATCGTCGATCTACTCTTAGCTTAGTTATGATGTATAAATTTCATATTTTCAGGCCCATACATAACTTTCATTTTTGAGGCCCAAATAAAGCAATTGGGCCCAACCTATGAAATTAGCTTCATTGTTCAACTATGTAGCGAAAAGAATTAGTTCTTTATATCGAAATCGAAGTCGACTAATAAGTAACTAGAAACTCAAATTTGATTCAAATTGAAACTCATTGGTGAGCAAATATAAGAAAAGTCTTGAGATTTTATCTACTGATACGTTCATCGTTACGTGGCCAAACCCAAAATATAAACTTTCTTGCCGACTTTTCATGTGAAATGAGGAAACTAAAACATAGCTCTGAAGCGCCTCGTTGCATTTGATACATTGGTCGTTGGGTTTGAATTAAAGCCGCGTAATGTAACACATCATATGATAATATATTATATTATTATTTTACGTATGTACATATATATATATATAATATATTCTTAATAGTATGTCGAACATGGCCCCGTACAGACCACAAGTTCGACCTGCATAACCTACCTAACCCATAATGTTTTCTTCCTCAAAATTAAATACAGTACCACGTGTCACTTAAAAATGATTAATTTAATAAAGCGATGATGTGGTTTATTACATGCTTTGTATCTGATTAATTACAACGTGTTATGTTATCTATCGAGTTGATGTCCTTTCAAATTCTAGAAGTCCAATGAGCTTTCATGATTCTTTGACATTTTTTACCTTCACTACAGCCTTTAATTGTGAGTCGAATATCGTGGCACAAAATAAGGGTTAATGATAACGTTTTTAGACTTTTCTTTTATCAGAGCCAAAATGTTCAAATATGCATTTGAATCAAATACGGTAACTGTAACATTTATATTTCGGACCGCAACACATTACTCCACTTATTTTTAGTCATGGAATATCAAATATTCGACCTAATTTCAGACCGCAACACATTACTCCACTTATTTTACAAAGAGAATAATTCTCCACATGAATTAATTATGACATTGCTTATGAAGTGATGATAACGATTTGATTATACTTTTCCCATTTATGTCTTTATATCATTACCAAGGAATGCGAAGAGTTCCGAAGTTAAATCAAATGCTACATAACGGAATTCACATGGAAGCATAAAATAAATTTAATAAATAAATAAAAAAATAAAATCACCGTGGGACCCATTCTGTGATTTCATTTAATATAACCTGGGAAATCAACAAAAAATCACATTCACTCACCGTCACTAAGCTCATCATTCGTAGTCCATCAGATATACAAACCAAAAACACCCAACCTTGAGAGAGGGAAAACGAAACAACCCACGATCTACAACGTTGAGAGAATCTTACAGTCGTCAAATCTAATTTAAAAGGGAAGACAACGCTCCACTATGCCTTCAGGCGCCAAGAAGAGAAAAGCTGCGAAGAAAAAGCAGAAAAATCACCACACCAACCACGGTAATCAACCACAACACCCTCATGGTAGTATAACCTTCTTTTTGTTTTAAGTTCTAATAGCTTTTGTGTTGTTAGAGTTGGATCTTTAAGACCCATGTGTTTAACTAGCCCGTTTATGTTAATGTTTTTTTTTTGGCGTGAACCTTATTTGATCAGTGATGTTTCCCAGTAATGTTTCCCATCGTTTCGTCTTCGACCTTTTCGTGTTCTTTGAATTCTTCTTGATCATTTACTTTTCTGTGTAGTTAAGCTAAGCTTGAAGGGTAGTGATGGGTTTTTTGCTGTCTGAGTTGTGCAATTAAGCGTTGATTATTATAAGGATGTTTAGTATCAGTTGGAAGGAATTGCCCAGACCTTCATATATTTTTTTTTATCTTCAATTTGAAGTTTTCTGAAATGGGTATATGGTATGGTAGGTGATGAGGAGGTCTCGGAGCAACAAAGCCGGGAAAATCGAGACAGCGACGTCGAACAGCAAAAGCCCACTGAAGAAGAAAACTCCACTCGAGTCGAATCAGCTACGAAAAACGGATCATCCAAGAACAGTGTGGGTTCGTCGAGGAGCTATAGTTCTTCCAGCAATTACGGTTCAGACAGTGAAGAGTCTTACGATGATGCAAAGATTGATGCGATTCTTGCTGAAGTAGGTATGGAAGATGATGATGAGGATTGGAAGCAACAAAGCCAAGAAGATAAACACCGCTACGTCGGCGAAGAGGAAGGAATCGAAGCTAAGGAATCACAGGCTGAGCACATCGAACAGCGAAAGCCCACTGACGAAGGAAACTCAGTTCAAGTCGAAAGGGAATTCGATATCGAAAATGGATCAGCTACTAAGAATGGATCATCCAAGAACGGTTATAGTCCTGCCAGCAACCATGGTTCAGACAGCGAGGACTCTTACGATGATGCCAAGATTGATGCAATTCTTACTGAAATTGGTATGGAAGATGATAAGGAGGATTTGAAGCAACAAAGCCAAGATGATGAAGGATCACAGAGAGAGGACATTGAGCAGAAAAAGCCCACCGAAGAAGAAAGTCCCATTCTAGACGAAACTGAATTCAATATCGAAGATGAATCTGCTACGAAGAACAGCGAGCCATCTTTCAAACCCACCTCAGACAAAGAGTCCCATGATGATGCCAACAATAAGATCAGTGTTCATAGTGCCGTCGAAGAAGAAGAAGAAGCCATTGATTCCATTTCTGCAAAATCTCCTTCGATAGATCTGCAGAAGATCCCAGTGGTTAGTGCAGAAGAAGGCGAATATTCTCTGAGTACTCCTCTGATCGGATCTGTGGTCGAAGAAGAAGATGGGCAAGAAAAGCAAACTTACGTCGAAGTCAATACGTTGTCTGAAATGGCGATACCCATCGAGAAGAATGATGGGAATCTTGGAGTGTCTTATACTTCGGTGAAACCTACGAGTGACATTGGGGTTGTGTCTGAAGATGATTCTGGGCTCACTCAGGTGCAGCCAAGTTCACATTTTTTTCGTTGTATTTTCATTCGTATTATGTTCTCAACGACTGCAAAAATTTATTGTTTTCGCTGAACTTTCATTCTGCAGCCGTACATTGCTGAACCTCCACGCCCGACTCAGAGGACATCGTGGAAGGGCTGTTGTGGGATTTTCGAACTTTTCGGCGGGTCTGATCGGTGAACCAAGGTAATAAAAACTCAACCTTTGGATCAGATAGTTGGCAATCTTCGATAATTGCTGCTTGTTTGCAGGTACAGACATGGAAGACGTAATAAGCCAGCCAAGGGTCAGTATTATGTTTAATAAAATAATCATCGATAGTTTTCACATGGTTTTGGTTAATTATATGTATTACTGTTATTAGTGGATGTACATTACAATCACTTGGCTTTCGTTGGGTGTATGGTTTGTTTGCCTCACTTTTCGGACTTGAAGGATACGGAGTGGAGTTGGAACATCCTCATACATTTGTTGTTATGCTTTACTTCGGAATATGTTTCATGAAAAAAAAAGTACATGTACAAATATAGAAGTAGCAATTCGGAACTAAGCCAGCGGATTAGCAAGACTTGAGGAAAATATTGTAAAAACTACATGTATTAATCTCGAGTATGAGCACCACGAAAAAGGTTAAAAATTGCGAGCTGAGTTTGTCGAGTAACGAGCTCAAGAGCTGAGCACCAATGCAAGCATATTTATAATTTTCAGACTCGAGACCTGAAAAATAAGCAGAGTTCGACTCGTTTATGTTCCCTGTAATAAACAAGTTCAAGCTGAGTAGGGAATAAAAAACAAGAAACTGAGAAAGAAGGTGATATATGATACAGTGAGGACCTTTTTAACCATCTTGTGGTTTATGGCATGTGGACAAGAATTTGGTTACTTCATTCCAAGCTGCATTTAAAGGCAAGGGATTAAATTCTCATGTCTGTGTTTTACATGTATGGAAATAGACAGGCTTTTTTCTTACCGGGAAAGTTGTGAAAATCAGGCTCCACTCCGTTTCCGTTGATGTCCTTATGATTCGGCGTAACGTATTTACCTATCGTAACGACTACGCCAGAACCGTCATTAAGTTCGTAAACAGATTGGATCAGCCCCTGTAGAAGAAAGAATTTGGGACAAAAAACGTATTAGAGGATTATTGCGTACATAAACATGACGAAAATGTTTTTGGTTGGAACCTTTCCATATGTCCTTTCACCAACGAGAACAGCCCTGCAGTTATCGTGAAGTGCAGTAGCGACCTGCGTGACGTAGATGTGACGGAGATTGTTAAGGATAAGATTCAATCGGCGTATATGTTTGAAATAATCTCACAATTTCGCTGGCGCTTGCCGTGTTTTTATTCACCAAAACCTGCAAGGAAGTGGAGAGAGGGAGGAGAGATGTTATACTTGGTATTGGCAGGTGAGAACGGTGAAAAAGAAATGGTAGTAGCATACAATGATGGGAGAACTATATACTGGTGATGTATCGGCGACGATGTTTGTCATGGATTGGGGATCCCTACCAACAGTGTATGTCACCTGTCGAGAGAAAAGTGACGATTCGATTGGATAAAATTTTTGGGGATTGCTTACTTTGCTTATGGCCAACACATACCGTGTCTCCCTCGTTGAGGAATAGTTTAGCTATTTCAGTGCCAGCCTGCAATAGCCATCAGTTCAGCACCGTTCAATCATAAAAAAAAAAATATCTGTTTTAGTACCATTGATTGTAATAAGTCACTAGAAACCTTCACGAAAACTCAAAGTTTGTAATTTAATCAAAGATAGAATGTTTCTTTGGAGGCGTACCTGTACAAGTCCCCCTAGATTGTCTCTAAGATCAAGGACAAAATAAGAGACACCCATGTTTTGAAGTCTTCTCATTGCTGCAAAATTAGCAACATCAAGTAAATATTGCTAGTCTAGTTCACTTGAATAGACAAGCTTGTTCAGGCAAGTTTTACGCTCATTATTGAACCATAAAAATGTTTACGATATGTTGAATAATAATACACTTTCCGAAAACAACTCAGGAGCCATTGCAGTTATGAAATTAAATGTACTTATGCAACATGTACCAGTAACTAAATCCTTCCTGGCCAACGCATTGAACTCTTTCAGGCGAACATAACCTATGGAAGTTGTGCTGTTCTTAACCTGCTCAAGTCTGTAGAAAACTGGAGACTTGGCGGTAGATTGCCTCTGAACCTTGATGGATTCTATGGGTCCACAATTTCCATGCTTTACCTACCAAATATTATTGATGGAGGATATTAACAGACACGTAATAAAAATGAAAACTGTTTGCCTCAATATGTCGCTAACCGTAATATTGACAAATGTTTCACCGGGTCCTTGTAACATGGAAGATGCGTCAAAAGCTGATTTTCCTTTCACATCCACACCGTCAATGAATAAAATTTCATCGCCCTAATCAAATAACCGGGTCAGGGTATGTATCATAGAATAAACGAGTGTCTTTTTCCAAGAAAATCAAAAAAATACACATGATACAAATGAAAATCTTTAATCGGTTGTAAGAGGAGAGTTACGTAGGCCTGGTAAGTCTGGTCTCATGCACCCACCACTTAGGATAGCACAACTCAGTTTGAAGAATAACGTTATAGGCAGTTCGTTAATAATCTACTCAAGGGAAATATAACTAACAGATTCATCTTCGATATAATCTTATGCAATACATGTTGTACTCAATGTATCTTCATACGATTAAAACAGAAACAAAATAAAAGCTGCATAATTTGTACCTGCCTGACACCAGCAGAGTGAGCTGGACCTTCCAAAATCAGCCCTAAAACTTTGAGTTTCGCTGTCCCATTCTCATCTGGTATCTCTCTTAGATTTATCCCAATCCCAGTCATGTCATACCTTGACATCTTGGAGAACTTCCATTCATGATGAAATCAACACATAAGAAAACTGAAAAGTTCAGAAGTAAAAACAAAATTGATATCCACAACCACCTCACCAGTATAATTGAAATAAAAAACTATTGACAGATAGCAGGGACACACTCAACACACGAGAAAATCTACCATCAGACATATCAAACTCGAGTAAGATAAACAAACAAATGATGCTACATGAAATAATGGAATCACGGAAGATGCATCACTACTCAATAGGAACTTTTTACTGAATAATAAGGTAGTCTGCTCAGCATCCATGAATAGACATGCTCACTTGGATCATAATATCTTTGAGATAACAATTACCTCAGAGGGAGAAAGAAAACGCGTGTATGGATCACCTAGGTTAGCAAGCATACGCTTTATGATCTCATGTGCTCTCGCTCTACTCTGTATCGAAGAACCCAACACCTCTTCCTTCTTCCGCTAGAACAAAACAAAAAACAGCCACTCACATCATACAACCGATGAAAACAGAATGCCCATATCAACAAAACATGCGAACAAAAAAAGCACTAAACATACGTACAAGCCACGCCTCAGGAGACCATCGGTGACGAGCGCTAGTATCGAGAAAACTATCATTCACAATCTGCCACGCCTCTTCCACGATTTCATTATTCGTCGCAGCGTTCAATCTATCATCGGAATCATATATCTTCACGTCCTCTTCTCGACAGTTCAATTTCTGCTCCGGCGCGTCGAGTTGGAGCGATGCTACTGCGCTCGGCGGTGCTGCGAAGAAGAGTCCCAAAGACAGTGATATGGAGAGGAGAGCCTTCGCTAGGGTTTGAGGAATTGGGAGGATATTGAGCTGAGAGTTAAGCTTTGGAGATAGAATTGGATCGTTGTTGGCGCTCCGTTTGTTGATGGTTAAGTGAGAAGAAGATGAGTTGCAGAGTAGGAGTGTTATCATGTTTTGATTAGATTGTGTGAGAAAATAGTTCTCATCGTTATTTATATATGAAGGGGACTTACCACTAGATATTTAAAAGATAAATAAATCAATCTATTTATCGTTGCTGCTAATGACGATTGTTGTCAGATACATAGATCCAATCCATCAGAAAATAAATCCTAACGAAGTAAAATACATCCCAAAAAACGTTATACCAACTTCTTAAATTAATAATTTCCAAAGACAATTTCGAAATCTAAAATCCTTTCGACCATATTGAAGATGAACAAACCTTCCATCTCTTGTTAAAGTTTCACCACAATCAGACAACGTTTGATTCTCGAAATGTCCAAGGCACCAAATAAGCTTACGAACAAAAAGCAAATGCTGGAAATTTCATGTGCTTTTCTATTTGCAACAATTCTTGATTATCCAACTTCAAGTCTCAATAAATCAAATGACCAATAACATCATATTTAAGATGACAATAATCTATCAAAGCATGCATCATCTTATCAGCTAGTCAAGAAGCAAACACAGACAACAAGGTCAACTTCGATCAACTTCGATGGAAAAATTACATGCATTATCTATCGAAGGTCGACCGTAATCACCGAGACTTCACTTGAGGAGAGACCGAGTAAAGTGCTCACGGGCGGTCGCGAACGCCTGGCTGATAGTCTGCAAAACGTATTTTTTTACGCTATCAGTCGACATGAAATGAATCAAGCCTTCGATTTATCGCATTTTTCCAATTTTCAAGAATTCTGTTAATGTTAGGGAAAAGATACGAATTACGAAGGCTATACCTGCTCGGACAGGGGTGCCCCAGAATCCAAACTGTGGCTCGCAACTTTGCTAGCAATCGTTTCTGCGTCCGTTTCAAGAATTATCCTAAACACAGAAACAGAGAGGTCGTAAAGATGCCAGCCTAAAAAAATAATTTAAAGTTAAACGAAAGTTGAGATCTTCACCCGCCATCAACAATTTCATCGATACATAAAAGGATGAGATCAAGATTCTCAAGTGCCTCCTTTTTGTCCACATTGCCCCTAGAGATTACATCACGAAAAAGATGAAACGTCGGGCTATTTACTGTAATAATAGCACTTGATATCAATAAAATGGGATATGAAGCGGCAATTATTACCTAAGTAGAGTTCCAACAGCATCGAAGAAGCCCGTAAGAACAGTCGATAGGATGACTTCGTTTTCGTCTTCGCCGCCAGTGACGTAAAAGTGAAGGTCTTCGACAAATTTGTAGACCACAATGTTGTTCTCAAACATTGCTATTTCGGCTGCAGATATACAAAGTAGACAAGCTAATCGCAGGCAACTCAAGTAATGAAAGATTCAACTATGTCGGACAGATTTGATCTGATCCTTTTCAGTGTCGAAGTTGATGAGGCAATTAAACCTTTTCCCACAAAAGCTGCATAGAATCTAACGGTCGTTCGTTTTTTCGAAAACGGAACGACATACGCATTAAAGATCACAAACACACAATGATTTATTATAGTAACAATGTTAGAAGAGAAGAGTAGCAAATGCACCTTCAGTCCGAGCATTGTTCTTATGCGTTTTGGTAAACACTGACTTTTCGAAAGCTTCCTTAGCAGAATTTGTGGGCCAATCGTCGCAATAGTACTTGACGGCGACACGCTTTCCATCAGCGTCGAGAAGAAGTATGTTCTTAACAGATGGGCATTTATCCTTCACAAAAGTCGAATAAACCTAGGTAGTTCTCCCATGTTTATGCTATTCTTAGACCAAAAAAATCAAATAAATGTAATCCTTTTTACATCAAGATCCCAAACATAGACTAATCAATCATTCATCTATCCTTCTTCCACGTATTCTATTGAATAAACAGATCATTACACAAGAAGCAAATTACTCTAAAAGGCAAGGATCTCGATAATTTCCATCATTAGACAACTACCGATCAGATCAAAACAGACGACAAGGATACATTAGAAGAAAAAAATTTAAAACGGTCCACAGTAACTCTGTCGCAGAATTGGAGAACTAATGCTAGTAGAAATGTTTGCGGCACGTATTATCTATGGTTAGTTTAGGGAAATACACAATTATCGAGCCGATCGAAGAAAACATTGAGATCAGAAGCCAAATAATAATCTACAGAAATGCCGCCGATCAATCAAACAAACACACACAGAAAAATCATAGGCAAACGCAGATACCATTTCTGCAAAGGTAACTAGGGCTTTGACGTTAACCACCGAGAAGCTATCTCCTTCTCCCTCTCTCTTCAAGATTCGCAGGCATGCGAGTGTAAGAACTAGCAATTGTTATGCATATTTGACCGAGTCCACAAAAGTCGCTGTTTAGCTCAATGAAGTCATTATTCGACGTCAACGCTTTTGTGGTAACAAAATTAGGGACACCGAGCAACGTGGCATGATGTGATTGGAGAGCGCAGTTAAACCTCGTGAAAGTGTTAATAATCGCCCATGAGCCGCGCTAACACATCATTGTTGCCTCAATTAAGACAGCAATTACTCCCCGAAATTAATCACATCATTTCACACACAGTCCACACAGTCTCTCTCTCTCTCTCTCTCTCTCTCTCACAGTTCAAGAATCACACTATCATCATCATCCCATTAGATAAATCAAGAAACTAGCAAGATCTGGCCTGACAAGAGCTCTCCATGGGCTTCACAATGGGTCTAAACTTCGTCCTATTACTAGCCATGGTGGCCACGAACCTCCTCTCTCTCTACCACCTCTCCACCACCATCACCCAATCCCCTCAATCGCCGGCCGGCGCCGCCGTCCCCGACCACCTCATCCAGCAGCTCACAACCATACGCGCCACCATCAGCCACCTCACCACCCTCCAAAACCAACCCCCCAAAACCACCGCCGGCAAAGCCACCGCCGCAACCCCATCCGATCTCTTAACCTACGCACGCACAAACCCCATAGCTTCGTCTTGCGCAGACTACGCCGACCTTCTCTATAAGTACATGAACTACACCCCATTTAAGCTCTGCCCAAACGACAATCCCTTGGCCGAAGATCTCATACTCAGAGGATGTCATCCTCTGCCACGGCGGCGTTGCTTCTCAAGAACCCTTCCGAGCATACCTTCATCACTTCCTTCCGATCCTTTCACCTTCCCTTTGCCTGAGAAAACGGCGTTGCTCAGTGGAGAATATGCTAACAAGTGCAAGACCTTCTCTTGCTTCGCTGGGCTGAAGCCTGAGATGGGCTTCGACATGAGGGTTGAAAAGACTCGATTTTTAAGCTACAAATCGGACATAGATCTGCCAATTTCGCAGCTCTTTGACTTGGCTAAGTCGAGCAAGAGTGTAATAAGGCTCGCCTTAGACATCGGCGGTGGCTCTGGGACATTCGCTGCTCAGATGAAGCTGAAGAACGTCACCGTCCTAACAACCACGATGAACTTCGGCGTACCGTACAACGAGGTTGTCGCCGTCAGGGGATTGATTCCACTCCACGCGCCGCTGCAGCAGAGGCTGCCCATGTTCGACGGCGTGGTGGATCTTGTGAGATGTGGGAGAGCTGTGAACCGTTGGATACCTATTACGGTGATGGAGTTTCTTCTGTTCGACGTCGACAGAGTCTTGAGGGGCGGTGGGTACCTTTGGTTGGATCATTTCTTCAGTAAAAAAACGGATCTTGATAGTGTTTTTACTCCTCTGATCGGTAAATTGGGTTACAAGAAGGTGAAGTGGGCTGTTGGTAATAAGAACGATGCGAGTGGAGTGAAGAACGGTGAGGTTTATTTGACTGCTCTGCTTCAGAAGCCGTTGAGTAGATCTTGAGGGAGTTAGTTTTTTTTTTTCCAGGTAATTTCTTTGCTATGAACTGTGCTCTAAAGGAGTTATGGGAATGTATGGTTTTAGTCTTATTGAGTTTAGCTTTCTTTACTCGTAATTGTATGAGAATTGAGATCCAATTGGTTAAAGAAATAAACATCGTTGCTTGCCTGATGATTCTTGAAATAGTGTTTGTTACCAAGAATTGAGTTTTGTGTTCCTTTCACTTTGGATAACGGACGGGATCCTCTATTCCAACATTGTATTCCACTACATATTCCACAATTAATAATTAAGATTAAATAATGATTAAAAATTCTTTCTTCTCTCTCTTTCCAACCTTCAACGTGATTTATCAAATTCTCTCCAATCAAAACCCTTGTTCTTCTATTCATCTTCTACAATATGCGACTTACACCTTTAATTTCTAATTCGTGCGACTACTGAAATATTTTATTTGGAAAAAGCATTATGGGCGACCGTATTCATAATACGACGTGTGAGAGATAATTTCGTATAATTTCGTATATTTTTCTATTACCAAAAGTATTGACATAATATGCTTCAATTTTATTATGTTTCGTATTTAATTTAACATTTTGCAAATTTAGAAAGTATGAGAGATTACATTAGATTTGATGAGAGAGAGGAAAATTGATATGATAGAGAAGATATGTGTCGTTGGGGGATGAAGGAGAGAGATTGTGATTAGGATGAGTTATTATTTAATCTTAATTATTAATTGTGGAATATGTAGTGGAATACAATGTTGGAATAGAGGATCCCGTCCGTTTTGATCGGACGGGATCCTCTATTCCAACATTGTATTCCACTACATATTCCACAATTAATAATTAAGATTAAATAATGATTAAAAATTCTTTCTTCTCTCTCTTTCCAACCTTCAACGTGATTTATCAAATTCTCTCCAATCAAAACCCTTGTTCTTCTATTCATCTTCTACAATATGCGACTTACACCTTTAATTTCTAATTCGTGCGACTACTGAAATATTTTATTTGGAAAAAGCATTATGGGCGACCGTATTCATAATACGACGTGTGAGAGATAATTTCGTATAATTTCGTATATTTTTCTATTACCAAAAGTATTGACATAATATGCTGAGGTTGTACTTGTAAGTAATGCCATGTTGATGAGATGGGCCTTATTTATTACATCCAATTGATTCTTTTGTTTCTGTGTGTTCACTCGATTGATTAGATTAGAGATATAAGATCGTTGAGATTTGTCTCAATTTGGTCAACGCTAGCTTTGCAGGTATGTCAATCAGTTTTATATGGACTTGTATTATATGATGGTTTGATATTCTTGCTGAAAATACAATCTTGATCATGCTTTATCTTTTTATGTATGTGGGCTCTAATTTTGGGTTAATTTTTGAACTACATAGATGGTCATTATGTTTATGGAGCATTAAAAAGGCATATCATTATTTGTAATTTTCGAGTTCAAATATAAGTACTCGAAATTGCAAGTTGAACTAACGAAAATATTCGATTCATTTGAACAATTTACTTGCACTTAGACCTCGTCATGGACAACGGTTCGAAAACCCTAGTGGTGAAATCGAACAGTCGGTTGGCTTTTTTTTCCGAAACGATCTATTGTGTTTTTACATATACTCTGAATTTTTTTAAAAAAAAAAAGACAAAGTTTCAATTGTGTTTTTTATCGTTCAAAGTTTGAAATTATTTTTAAGAATGGCTTCTACTATATTGAAACCAGCAGTTTGTGCCATATGAAAACCATTACTCGCTCCTACCAAACCACCTACTCACTTCTAAATTGATTGAGACTTCGAATTAAACTAAAATCTAAGAAAAGAAAATGACATACTTTATGTGTCACATAATGGGCGCATCTTATTCTTTCTTCAATAATTTACAATTTCCTTATTTGTTTTTTCTTTTATCAACCACGAGAAATCCTATCATCACAAGCAATGCCTTGATAAGTGTAGTTTCTATACACATCCATTGAATCAATGTCATATTTTAACTAAGTAGTCTTTGTCACTTTAGTTAACGATCTATCTCAAGTTAAAATAACATTATTGACGGACATAATGTAATATGTTACAAGACTAGTTATTGCTTGGAACTGCGATGCAAGTTATCGATTTTATTAAATAAAGTCATGTTAATGGTGTGAGTGTGACTAACAATTATTGTTGACCTAATGACAACACGTTGTGGGATATCTACGTGATTTTTGGAAAAATACACATATACATATATAGGCAAATAATAGTTAATTCAAATTGGAACATAATATGTGATGAATATTGGAATTTTTTCAAGAAAAATAAACAAGTGACGAAATCATAGATTGATTTTAACTATGGTTGTATATCATTGCGATGGTCGTTTGTCCCCGCCACTTTCTTCTTACTTTGAACCACTTTATGATTAATTAATGGACCTACTCGTTAATATATCTGCCTAACTAGATATATATTACGTACATATATGATATATTTTTTTTAAATATTCCTTTGTATAAGATTTGTATAGTATGTCATCGTCAACCTTTTATAATTCAATGAGAATGCAATTTATTTTCCAAACGAGCCATTGACGAGCTCACACGTGCCGAGTCCGATCTACGGTTTTATTTTATTCTCACGAATTATTAGGCAACCTCGTGATGCGACTCAACCTAACATCGTTGACTTTCTTGATCTTTTTTTGTCTCAATATCGTTGGACGAAGTTGCCTAATGTAAAAATATACTCGAAATTATAAACTTTTACACTTCAGAATATAAACTTTGAACCATAGTATTGTGAAACATATGCTTCAATAAAAGTCATGCAATGCATGAGAAATGTGGTGTCGGCTTGAAACCTAATCAGCGACAGAAATGGAATCAGTATTAAATTAATTTCTTTATCGGCAAAATAAAATAAAATTAGCAGATGACACCTCTACTTGATTACACTTATTTTATTCAAACCTTCTTTTACTAAAAGTGGGGTCTTGTAGTTACGTACCCTTCATAATCCTTTCAAATTTTATATAAATATGTTTAAGTTATAGACCACATGATATCTCTCTCTCTCTCTCTCATTCTCATTTGCTATAACCTATTCACACCTTGCAAGGAATACTCATCCCTGATACATCATCATGTCCGAGGGTTTCAGAGATTTATACTCCATGTTTTCATCTGATCATCATCTTCATCATGAAAACCTAATGACTGAAGAATATCCTTCCTATTTAGAGTTATTACAAGGTTCTCATGGGCAGAACTCATCTAATGGAGCCTTTGGCTTGACTTCACATTCGTCCTTTGAAGCTCCTAAACATGGTCATCATCGTCAAGCTGTAGATCCTATGCCCAACTCTTCGACTTCCTCGGATTCAAATGAAGCTTTATTAGTCGGAGATGATGTATTAAATCATCGCCATGATTCTTACAAGGTTAAGGAGGAAAGCACTGACGATCCTAGGTTGAAAGAAACCCTTGAAGAAGATAATGAAGAGTAAGTTGAGGATTTTTGCTTTCTTAACTAGCCCTAATCGTGCTTTTGGTTTTTTGTTGATTAAATCTTGAATCACGTGAACTAAGAATGATTCTTTTTATTCGTATATTTCTGTCTTATTTCCACTAAAAAAATCTTGAATTATGAAGGTCTAAAGGGAAGAAGATGAAGAAAGGAGAGAAGAAGCAAAGGCAGCCACGTATTGCATTCATGACCAAGAGTGAGATTGATCACTTGGAAGATGGATATAGATGGAGAAAATACGGACAAAAGGCAGTCAAAAATAGCCCTTATCCAAGGTTTTGTTTATTATTCTCACTTCAATATATGAACAATTATATAGATCTGATAATATACATACATTAATATAATAAGAACGTTGCTTGTATGAACACGCCATGGGAATAATCATGCTAGTGGGCATTAGCTAGCTATATGTAGGTCAAGGGAAAGGTAACGTATTTAACTTGGCCTCTCTAACCTTACAGCGATTATCTTTACAAAGCTTAAGTCTAATTTATAGAGTTGTTATTATATTTGATTGTGTATTTAACAATATGTTGATGACATAGTAAAACGAATATATACTCATATACGCAGGAGCTACTATAAGTGCACAACTCAGAAATGTCCAGTGAAGAAAAGAGTGGAGAGGTCATTCGAAGATCCCACGACGGTGATCACCACCTACGAAGGCCAGCACAACCACCACACTCCGGCGACCCTCCGAGGCGGCATGGTGGCCGGAATATTCCCTGCTCCTCCGATGATGATGATTGGCGGCCATCATTCACCATTATTGTCAATCGATCAGTCTACTACTAATACTCGGTTATTTAGTCCACAATTGACAAGCAGTTATGGAGGTAATAATGTGTATTCAATTAGCAACAACTCCCAAGCGTATGAGTTCTCGGATTACGGGCTTTTGCAAGATGTAATGACGAATCCTCCCATGTTTCGCAAACAGCAGCCGTAATATTTAACCACCGTGTAATTGCATTAGGGTTTTATTAATATTTTGTACGCTTATTTTGTTTTCGATATTTCTATCATGTGTATGTAATAACAGTACTACTTATAGTGATACAGAAATGCATGATATTTTCGAGGCAAGTAAACTGACGTTATCTAGTGTCTGTAGCTCTACAGAAGATGATAAAAGTTATAAATTTCCAAGTGAAAGCACCGACGTTATTAAGTACAATGTAGTAGAAGAACTTTGTTCCCACACACAAAGGATGCCAATATAGAACAGTAATGGCACACAACAACATCATTCCAAAGAGAAAAAAAAAAAATACCACTGAAAAATAAACGACACATCATTTTATTATAAAATTACTGGCGCTCAAGCTCTTAGCAGAAAGACTGCAACCAGGGCTCAAGATTACATTTATCTGCAATTCATCGTTCTCCAATTGGAGTTTTTGGTAGTCTGCTATTTCTTTAGCAGAGACAACAGCTGAGTCGAGACACCGATGCAATAAGATACATCTCAACGTCTCAATATCTCCTATATCCGAGGATATCTCCTTCAAGCCACTCATTAAATACAGTTCAAGCTCTTCGAGGCGAGGAAAATAGCTGGAATCTGCCGTAAAACGTTCGAGTTCACTACAACAAAATAGCTCCAAGTACTTCAATCGATCAAATTGTCCTTCGACATGCTCCCACTCGCTTCCGCTGCATTCGTAAAGGGTTAAATCTTCGAGCAGTGGCAACGAGCCAATCTTAGTCGTTACGTCGTCCAAACGAAGGCCGCTAACGGTCAAATCCTTGAGCGAATGTGGGAAAGCAAGGCTTGAAATCATACTGTTTCTTCGTGTAATGGATCCCACGTCGGCCAATCTGCAAACGAGCTTTTCGAGCTTGTCAAGACGAGCAATGTTTTCCAAAGCATATCCCCCTTCACTTTCGAAACCCTCGACTTCATCGTCATACCTCGCCCATAATATCCTGAGATTAGGAATTCTTTCTACCAAATCTAACCTGAAGCTGGGATTTATCATGATCTCGGCCGACTGAAGGTTCTTCAAGATCATCGCATCACCATCATGGCTTTCACTTGGAAGAGGAGGAGGATCCGAGAGACTTAATCCCGCCAGGCGGATATGCCTAAGCTGAGACATTTTCCAGATTTCTTTCGGCAGTACGGCCTTGTCAAAAGTTCCTTGTATGGATAGAGTTTGAAGATTCCACATCAAAAAAATCGACGAAGGAAAGACGAACAGTTCACTCTCCGAATTAGCCGAGGAGAAAGAGAGGAAGCGCAAGTTAACTAGTCGGCAGGCAACTTCCACCATTTCTGCTACGCCGATGTCCAATGGCTTAGCAGAATCCAAAATTCGCAGCGGTTTATAGACAAAAAAAGGTAATAATAATGTATCGTGAAGTATCAAACTACGAAGAACTGGCGGTAGTTCTAGGATGGTTGTGTCGGCGTAGGGACGTTCCACCTTATTCGATCTTGGATTAAGGATCAATCGTCTTTTGCGGTTTGGAACCGCTAGAAGCGGCTTATGCGCGATGCGATAGAATCTCTTCTCTAGAGCCTCTTTTAAGCTTAGATCCCTCAAAAGATCGTGGATCTTTAACTTAACTTCTGCTCCCAGTCGACGACATGAGCTAGAAACGAAAATGAGATTCCTACTGATAAGGTCGTTTAGGTAGATTCGTGCAGCCTCTTCTAGGCTCTTGCCGTAAATTGGTTTCAGAAATCCTTCGGCCACCCATAGTCTGATCAGTTCGTCAGCATCAATCTCTTCGTCTTCAGGAAAAATTCCCATGTAGAGGAAACATGGTTTCAAGTGTACGGGCAGATTAACGTAGCTTAAAGATAGTATCTTCAGGCATCGGTCGTTGTCTTCTGAATTCACGATGGAACTCAAATTTTCCGCAATAGATTCCCAATGTTCTCGTGTTCTCGGAGACTTTGCCAGATGGCCTCCAATCACGACAACCGAAAGAGGAAGTCCTCTGCAGTTGTCCGATATCTTCTTTCCAACGTCCTCGAGCTCGTGAGGGAAATCTCCATTTTCGAATACTGTTTTGCAGAATAAATTCCAAGTTTGCCTCTCGTCTAACAAACGCACTTTGAAAACATGCGAGCTAATCGAATCGAATTTTGATTCTCTAGTTGTTATCACTATCCCACTACCGCGGCTATCAGGAAAGAACGATCTCAATCTGTTCCATGCCTCTTCATCCCATAGATCGTCCACTACTATCAGATACCTTTGTCCGAACAGACCCTTGTACAGTTTATCGCCCAAGTCGTATTCGCCCTCTCCTCTCAAACTCTCCTTACTCTTCGACTTATCTAGACAGTGAACAAGTTCTACCAGGCTTTCATGTATATCGTAGTCCTTTGATATTGTAGCCCAAGCACTAACATTGAAGTAGTTGCTAACGTAAGGATCATTATAGACTTTGTTAGCAAGCGTCGTCTTACCGATTCCTCCCATACCTGTTATCGAGACGATCTGACGGCCAGAAGTGCTCTGAGGTAGACTGAGCTTGTCCACAATTTCGAGTGTTAGGTCTTCGATCCCAACCACATTGTTGTTCTCAACAGAATTAGCAGCAGAAGGTCGTCGTAGTTGTCTATGTTTGTTTTCGCCTTGGCCTTTCTTCTCGGAATTCCAACTCATGTTCATAACTTATTTCTCGATTTGGTCCATGGCTTCTATCTCCCTTTGAAGACTTGCGTTGAAGTCAACTCGATCGAGAACTCGATCTGCAATGTGAGCCTCGATAACGTCTTCAGCAGCATATGCTGCATCGGCAATTCGGAGCTCCAATTTGAGATCGACGGAGGTATGGTGTGCTTCGAGGAATCTCTGAAAGAAAGAGATCTTCGAATTGAGAGAGTCGAACTGTACCTCGTCGATTTCGATGGGAGAATACGGATGTTCTTTAAGATCTGATATGAGATGCATCAAAGAAGTAAAAGCTGCATAAGCCGTCGCCATTCTGCGAAGAAAAGGGAAACAAAGAAGGAACAAGATTGGTTCTGCAGTTTTAGAAGCTTAATACGAACTTTGAAGTCTTCGTTAAAATGAAAATTAAAAAAAGAAAAACTTCCATCAACTCTCTCCGAAGTAGGATGCCGGGCAATGCGAAGCAAGTCAACGCAATCTGTTATATAAATTAGTTGTTTAGTGCAACGAAATATGTTGACATCGAGTTTAGCGCAATCTGCTTTAGTTTTTAATGACACTCAACTTGTGATCATCGAGTTGAGTATTATTCATAATTTATTTAAGTTGCGTTCTTATTTCATTAAAGTGAGATTTGGAAACGGTGGTGGAGGATAATAAAATATAGTTTTACTTTTGCACAGACTTATTAGCATCCAATGCTTTTGTTCATGACCGAAATTGGTTAACTATTAGGAGTTTCAGTAGTCTATAAATAGTTGTGTTGTGGCCTTTGCACTTAGCGCTTTGTGTTCCTTGTCAAGATTTCTTGGCGAGTTAAAGGTTTGGGGGCTGCTCGTATTTTTATGTCGTTCTTTATGCGACTTCACCTAAGCAGATTAAGTTACTGAACTGAGGCATACAAGCGCAAAAACACGAGAGCTCTTTGAGGAAAAAGTGATCGGCAAAGTGCCAAGACACTTTTGATGAATTGAAGAGTGTTATCTCATTGGCACCCTTCTTGAAGCTACCAATGTTTGATAAGCCATTTGAAAGTTACGTTTGATGTCTGTGTGGGAAGTTGGCGGCGGGGCGGTGCAGTAACAACATCCGATTGCCATTGAAAGTCGTTAAAGGATGACGAAATGCGGTATGTACCAACGAGAAGGAGAAAACGGTAGTCGTACATTGCTTGGGCGTGTGGCAGCATTATCTTATCGGTACAAAAATTCATTATTGTGACCATAAATATCGCTAACACTTATTTCCACGCACAAGAGGTTATCCCCGAAGCAGGCTCGACGTAAATATTCCTAAGAAGAGTTCGATTTCGAATGGGTGCACAGATCGGGAAAGTGCAAGGATGATGTTCATGTGTTAAGCCGAAAGGTGGTCTAAGAGTAATGTGATTGCCTTGACCGTGGTCGAGTCAGATTGCTTAGGAAGAATTCGACAAGGGTCGCAGATAGATGTTGTTTGGCATGAGTGTCGGAGCAAGTGAAGAATGGTGAAATTCGAAGTACTGGCTAGGACGGGTACTTTTTGCGATTGGAACACGAGAGTATGTGCTACTGGGCCCGTTGCGCTGCGAGCTCTTGCGGGAAACTCATGACCCACAATTGGTTGATCATCATTGGGGAACGTAACAAATGATGACCTTATGTTAGGGTAGTATATATAATATTATTATTTTCTTATTATTACTATTATTTTATTTTGAATAAGATTTAGTTACGGTAGAGAGATTTATTAGGGTTCTTTAGTTTGAATAAGATTTATTAGGGATCTTATTGGGCTTGTTTTAGATTAGTTTCTCTTATAAAAGGAGAGGCGTCAGTAGCATAATGGGGAGGTCGATGTTTAGGATATTTGAAGGCCGATGTCTCTGAGACTCGGTTTGTGAGGGCCAGAGTTCTCGAACTCTCGGATTTAGCTATTAGGTCGCTATTAGAATTGTTTATCCGTGTGATTCATCCGTCGTTATTAATATTAAAGCTATTTTATTTGAATTTCTCGTCTACAACCGCTTTAATCCCTAACAAATTGGTCCGACCTGCCGCCGAACCCGCCCGAGGACAGTTAATCGCCAAAATCACTGTTCACCGCGTGACATTATTCGTCGCTGTCAAAAAACACCGTTCACCGCTGCCGGAACTGTTTGGAGAGAATGACGCAAATAGTGTTATTTTGAATAGTGCTATTACAAATGTAGATAACTTTCTCACCTTATTACAAAACTAATCAACTTTTTTTATTTTAATTATTATTATTATTTTCAGTTTTCACCATAAATCTTTTTAATATTGCTTTGTATTACAATAATCATCTCAAATTCTCAACAAAATTATCAATAACTATAATTTTAACCATAATCTTTTTAATACTTTCATAAACTAAGAAATCTCACATTTCAATCTTAGTAATTCAACTAGTGATTTAATTTCGATGATATTATTAAGTAAATAACCTCAAATAAAACATGATCCAAATCATTAGCTCGCAATAAGAAATATATTCCATTTTATATTGTAATAAATTATTTTATTTTTATTATTATTATTATTATTTTTTTGGTAAGAAAGATTTTCATTACCACATAAACCAGCATTACAAACTGTAAGCAACCTCCCACTTATCAATCACACATAACTAAGCATTAAGAATACTCTATCTCTCGTATAAACTCCAACCCTCGTTGGGTCGGCTTCGCAAACTTCATCATACGCACTTGGTCTTGAAATCCACGCTTGAACACCTGGAATAGCTCCTCTGCTGTCTTGCCAGCCCCCCCATGCATTCTATCGTTGCGCTCCTTCCATAGTATATATGTAGCAGCCACCACTCCCGCAATTTGTATCTTGGGAATCATGTTCTTGTACTTGCTCAACCTGACCAGCTGTTTAACCCACACCTCAAAGTCATAGGATATATTAGTTCCTAACCAGCTGCATACCTTTGTAACAAATATCCTGCTATAGCCACAGTCAAAATATAAGTGTGGTAAGCATTCATCTGCTAGTGAGCATAGCACACATCCTTTATCAAGGATGTGCATCCCCCATTGCATTAATCTGTCTCTTGTTAGCATTTTCCTATGCATGATAATCCAAAATATAAAGGCATGTTTCGGTAGATTCCATCGGTTCCATACAACTGCTGCAGTCAACATCTTCTCTTTGTCCCCCTGTATCCACAAATATCCCGAGGATATAGTATAGCAGCCATCTCTTGTGGCCATCCATTTCCCATCTCTAAAGCCATCACGAAGTTTATCTCTGACTCTAAGGATTTTTATTATTATTATTATTGTGTTGTTGCTGCTGAATTTCTGTTTGCTCTATTGTCGTTTTGCAATGTGTTGATCCATATGAATATGTTCCAGCTGATTATTGAGATATTGGAGACAACATATTCTTATCAGTTTGAGTGTCCATTAGATGAGTCACATTAGAAGACTCCTTTTCATCTTGTAAATAATCCTTATTTACGTCCGGAGAGAAAGGTCTGTCATAAGTGATCACGAAGATATCCATGTGAGATGGTGATCGACACGTGGTGTGTAAATGAAAAGTGCGACAAGTAATAATTAAAACGAATACCTAATTACTATCACCGACGTGCGATAGGCAGTGGACCTATCGTTTGTAGTGCAGTAAAGTGAGTAAACGAGTATCGAACACAAGGAATAAATCAAGTACTAGTAGTGACCTATCGACTCGATATTTAGCCTAATAAAATACGCAAATTGTTTTATGACTTAACCTAACAGATTATATCTAACTCAACTAGAGATTCAAATACGCTTAACACTGATACGAAGCTTCAGATAATAAAGATGTGCTCGGGATTCGAATCCCGCTAGGTGCTATCGGCTAAGACACTGGAATCGTTCCTACGTGATTTTGACTAGATCGCAGTAATTTTCCTACCCGCTCACGAGTTTGCTGTCGCCCTAAACGCTCGCGGGGATCTAAAATTCAGTAATTACTAACGGCGAGGATCGAGTATTTGCTTTCGCCCTATACTCGATTCCTATCTTCTACGAACGGCCTAAACGTTGTTTAGCTGTCGCCCTAAACGTTTTTCCATACGATTACTTTAACACATAGACATATTAAAGTAACGAAACAAATTCATAGAACGATAAATAGTCAAACACATTGTCACGATAATCATAAGTCTTAACTACGAAACATCCTAGCGTTCATCTAATCCCAAACACAAAGGGGAATTAGCTACGCATAATCGACGGGAAAACAGCGAAAGAAATAAGGAATAAAGGTGAAGAATTCATTATCTTGATATACGGATGATCTGTGATGAAAGCGTTGATGATTCTTCGTTCTTCGCTAAATTGGGCGTGAATTCGTCGATGTTCCGTCTCTTGCGCTCCGGGACGCGAATCTGTGTTCTTTTGTGCTATTTTTCGTCTCTAGAGGGATTAGGGTTGATCTCTGGTCAGTTCTTTTCTTTCTGAGTCGAAATCGGGTTTTTATAAGAATTTTCGCACTGGTCACGGCCTGGGACATGGGCTGTCACGGCCGTGACCATCACCGACTCGACGCGACATAATCGCTGCCATGTGTCACGGCCAGGTACATAGGGTGTCACGGCCGTGACCATCTTCAGTTGACCTCTCTGCCAAGTGTCACGGCCAGGTGCATTAGGTGTCACGGCCGTGACCATCTCCAGTAGACCTCTCTGCCAAGTGTCACGGCCAGGTGCATTAAGTGTCACGGCCGTGACTGTCCCTTTGGTTGGTCTCTGTCCCTTGTCACGGCCGCGTGCAATAGGAGTCATGGCCGTGACATGCATTGTCTAGATTCTCTGTCAAGTGTCACGGCCTGTGACGGGTGTGTCACGGCCGTGACTGTGTACTGTTTTTCGCACACTTGCTCCGTTTTGCATTGTTTTCGCTCCTTTTTGCCCGAAAGTCATCCTAAGCTCCTTCAATATCAAAATAAGTGTAAATAAGGCGAATCAATGCATAAAATGATTGTTAAAGCTCTATATACCCCAAAATACTACGATAAACGTATCGAAATACGTTTATCAAACCTCCCCACACTTAAGCATTTGCTTGTCCTCAAGTAAATTAGAAGTAAGATTAGGCATCACATCAAGATAACGGCACGATTGTTCGCAATTTATCATCAAAGCTAGAAAGCACAAAAAGAATCAAGCAAACAATCATGGACGTTACACTAATGACTTGCACTTGTCGACCTAAACTTCCTTCGCACTGCTAATCGAGACTCATACTCTCACAAGGATTCGCTCAAATCGCTCAGTGTATAGGCTAGATTTATAGTGAATCGCTCAAATTCGTGCGCTAGTCCAACTCCTACCATAGGCTTGCAGGCTAATCGCATATCTACTACTTAAAGTGGCAAGCATAAATCTGAGGGTCTTTTCGGGAGAACATGGATCAAATGATCATGAAATGGTACGCATATATAATGAGCATGTAATCAAGAAGATTTCAGAGAGCATAGCATGATCGAATAGAAAATCACACGTTCCAGCACATGATTCAACATTCTCGCCCCGAAATCCTAGACTTTTCTGCCCGACCCCTGTCAACTCAGTTCCCTTTCATTTTCTGCCCTTTCCCTTTATTACGCTCTAGTGCACTACCCTTATTCCCTCAAAACATCAAGGTTCGGCTTTTGTCGCAAAGAATACATCGTCACAGCGAATGCCGTGTACCTAGGGATACTTATTACCGAAACCTATATCTTGCCGAAAGGTTTATGGGCATGCTTATGAAAACGGGATCAGGTCATTTCAGAAAACGGTCAAATCAGGGGCGAGTCATTTCACGAATAACAGAGAAGAAAAATCGAACCATACACTGAAACAGTAACTCTCAAGTCCGACTTCTGCTCTATTCTAACGAATTCGGGTTCATATAATTTCTGGAGGCTTATATGAGTCAGGGGCATTTCATATCATATGAGGTACGCAACGAATAGGCTTAGGCTCAAAGGGGCTAACTATTGGGCTAGTCATGATGGGAAGTTTTGGCTCTGGACTTAGTTCCTAATGCCCTCATCATTTCTACACTAACACACCAAAAACAGTTTCAACACGCATTAGACAGGCAAGTTCTAGAGAGATATAGACTAGGCACGTCACACAGAAAAATTGAGCATAAGCTCGTCAGGCTCAAACTCTCACAATGAAATGGGGATATGTGTACGAAGCTCTTAAAACAGTGCTATATCTATTCAGGCAAACATGATTCAGTCAGTCATGCATATCCTAATTGCTCACAAAGATTCATAATAATGCAGACTAACTCGAAATAAACGCGAAAACTCGTGCCAGCGTTCAAGAATTCATGCCTTTCTAACGAAAATTTTAGCTCAGAGACACGTCATAAAAATTTAAAAATTTTCACGTAAGTTCTCAAACTAGATTCCCCTCCCCACACTTAAACCTGACGTTGTCCTCAACGTAGAAATTGAATAAACGAAAGGAAATGTAGGTGTAAGAGAACGAAACTCCCCTGACGGTAGATGTTGACGTGGTCGTGACTAAACGCGCGATGATTGTCGTATCGTGACTCGTGGTGCCTGACATGACTAAAAGAAAAATTAAACGTAACAGAAAAATGAATGATAATAATAATAGACATAATAATAAAAAAAAAAGAAATACTAGATAGATAAAACCTGGGTTGCCTCCCAAGAAGCGCTTCCTTTACCGTCTTTAGCCGGACGTGCTTTCGTTCGCTTAGGGTGGCTGAAAGTCGAGATACATCATCTCTTTTCCGCTTAAGTTTCCCTCGCTTGCATCCATGCCTTGGAGGTGTCGCCTTTCGCCGGGCAGCGGTTTCAACTCTAGTGGCGATCGCTCCTTGACTGGGCTCTTGTCCTTAACTTCTTTGCTGCTCTCGTCGATGGTTATGATGGGTTCGTCGATCTCCTCCCCACACTTATCGATTTCCATAATCGTGTACCTATCATGCTTGCTGACCTGTGACAGACCTTGCACAGAAAAGAGAAAATCGCGCTCAAAGACATCTAAGAAATAGCATTTAACATCTTGCTCGTTGCTCTTTGTCATCGAATCAGCCATATTGAATGTAACTTTTTCGCCGTCTACTGTCAAGGTTAATGTTCCATTCCTAACATCTATCATGGTCTCGCCTGTAGCTAAGAATGGTCTACCTAGAATTAATGGAACATTTTCATCCTCGTCCATGTCTAAGATCACAAAATCAGCAGGGATAACGAACTTATCGACCTTAACTAGAATATCCTCGATAACACCTAGGGGGTATTTTAATGATCTATCGGCCAGTTGAATACTCATTCTAGTGGGTCGTGGTTCACCTAATCCTAAGCGCTTAAACATGGAGTACGGCATTAAATTTATACTAGCGCCTAGATCAACTAAAGCATGCTCAACAACTAAATCACCTATACGACAAGGAATAGTAAAACTCCCTGGGTCCTTGAGCTTTTTCGGTATCTTGCTCTGGAGTATCGCCGAGCACTCTCCTCGTAGGTATACCGTGGAGACATGTTCGAGCTTTCGTCGATTTGTCAGCAAGTCCTTCAGGAACTTCGCGAAACTGGGCATCTGCGTAATAGCTTCAACAAACGGTAAGTTAATATGTAATTCTTTGCACATACCCATAAATCTACTGAATAGCGCCTCGTCTTTGTCCTTCTTTAACCGTGTTGGATAGGGAACCTTCGGCTGGTACGGCCTCACTGGTGGTTGCTCGATATCCCTCGCTTTTTCCTTTTCGGGTGCGACGTCCTCCTTTGTAAGTTGGACCTTCTCTTTTTCAGGTGCAGCTTCCTTCAAACGAGCTGGGTACGGGATCTTCGGCTGGTATGGCTTCACGAATGCTCGCACCTTTTCTTTGTCATCCTTGGCCTTCTCGACTCTGTCGCCCTTGCTTTCCTCTACTTCTGGCTCGTCGTGGCCCTCGAAATGGACTTTCTCCTTTGAATTCTGCTTGGCGGGAGCTTCTTGTAATCCTCTCCCGCTCCTCAGGGTTACCGCATTACAGTACTCCTTGGGGTTTGTCTCGGTGTAGCTTGGGAGTGATCCTTGATTTCGGCCCGCCATTTGCTTTGCTAATTGCCCCACTTGCTGCTCCAACCTCTTGATCGAGGCATCTGTATTCTGAGCACGGATGTCATTCGCCTCCATGTACTCCTCCATCTTTGTCATTCGGCTTTCGTGGGCTGCGGTTGTGCTGCTGAAATTCGTGAGGAGCGCCTTCATCATATCCTTCATCTCCTTCATGTCGTCGGATCCTCCCGCGGGCGCATTCTGGTACTGTCGTGATGGCCCGTTTTGGAATCCGGATGGTCTGGGCTGAAATCCTGGCGGTCCTTGGCCTTGATGATTCTGATTCCCGTACGCCAAGTTAGGATGAGCCCGAGGTTGGAAACTCCGCTGGCCACCTTGGTAGTTGCCCATATAGTCGACGTGCTCCAATGACTGCCCAAGTTGGCATTCTGAGGTCTCGTGGGCAGCGCCGCAAATTCCGCACAAGGGCACGTACGGCGTGTGCTGCGTCGGTGTGGTGGTGGCCACGGCGTTCACGGGCTGCGCCTGCCCAGACTTGGGAAGTAATGCGCCAATCACCGTCTGCAACTGGGAGTTCGTCGAGGCAAGTTGCTGCTGAAGCGCCTCGATCTTGGCATTAGTGGCTGTCTCTTGGCTAACTCCAAATACACCGGGTGTCTTCATCCTGGTATTGCCCCTCATGAAGCTGTTCCTCGAATAGTCCTCGATTAAATTCCACGCGTCGGTGGCATTAAGCTTCACGAGTCCTCCTCCTGCGGCTCCGTCTAACATATGAACAGTCTGATCGTTGAGCCCCTCATGGAATCGGTTGATCTGGGCTGCCTTCGACATCCCGTGCTGTGGGCACCTCTTCAATAGCGCCTTATAACGCTCCCACACCTCATACAAGTTTTCGGAGTCCTTCTGGTGGAACAGAGAAATCTCCGTCTTCAATCTTAACACCTTCGAGAGTGGGAAGTAATGGTTGATGAAAGCGGCTCGCATCTCCTCCCACGTAGTGATCGATCTGGGCGGCAACATATCCAACCAGTCCTTCGCCCTGAACTTGAGCGAGAACGGGAACAGCATCAGCTTGATTGCATCGCCCGGGACACCGTTGATCTTGATGGTGTCGGTCACCGTCAGAAACGCCTTCAGATGGGAGTAAGGGTCGTCATCGGGGTTTCCCTCGAACTGGGCCGTCTGGAAAATCATCTGAAGCCATGAGTGCTTCAGCTCGAAGTTATTGTTCTCTATCGGCGGAATGACAATCGCCGACTCCGTACCGCCTAGCGCGGCGTTCTTGAGAAGGTCCTGAAGTGATGGTTCCTCCTCGGGAATGTTATGGATGGGCACTCGGTGGTCCGCCATGTCTACTTCTGTGTAGGGGCTATCTACGGCTGCCTCTACACGTGAATTCTGGATGGATTCCTGCGAACTATCCTCTGAATAACAGACTAATGGATCCTGAGAGCTGGTGGATGCTCCTTCGGTATCGTACTTAAGCTTCCTTCGCAACTTTCGCTCAAAATCCGGATCTGCGTCAACGATGGGGCCCGATGGATGGCTTCGGGTCATTCACCGCTGAATCGTACCTACAATGAGTGAGAAACGAAAATTAGCGAAGAAGTAAACAAATACGTAGAATAATGATACGAAATCAATAGCGACGCAGGAAGACAACTAACGCAAATAACACAAATAACGCAAATAGTAAAAAAAAGAAAACGTCAAAATAAAAGTGGCTAAAGTACCGAACTACGGTGTTCCTAATATCAATTTATTCCCCGGCAACGGCGCCAAAAACTTGATCGACACGTGGTGTGTGAATGAAAAGTGCGACAAGTAATAATTAAACGAATACCTAATTACTATCACCGACGTGCGATAGGCAGTGGACCTATCGTTTGTAGTGCAGTAAAGTGAGTAAACGAGTATCGAACACAAGGAATAAATCAAGTACTAGTAGTGACCTATCGACTCGATATTTAGCCTAATAAAATACGCAAATTGTTTTATGACTTAACCTAACAGATTATATCTAACTCAACTAGAGATTCAAATACGCTTAACACTGATACGAAGCTTCAGATAATAAAGATGTGCTCGGGATTCGAATCCCGCTAGGTGCTATCGGCTAAGACACTGGAATCGTTCCTACGTGATTTTGACTAGATCGCAGTAATTTTCCTACCCGCTCACGAGTTTGCTGTCGCCCTAAACGCTCGCGGGGATCTAAAATTCAGTAATTACTAACGGCGAGGATCGAGTATTTGCTTTCGCCCTATACTCGATTCCTATCTTCTACGAACGGCCTAAACGTTGTTTAGCTGTCGCCCTAAACGTTTTTCCATACGATTACTTTAACACATAGACATATTAAAGTAACGAAACAAATTCATAGAACGATAAATAGTCAAACACATTGTCACGATAATCATAAGTCTTAACTACGAAACATCCTAGCGTTCATCTAATCCCAAACACAAAGGGGAATTAGCTACGCATAATCGACGGGAAAACAGCGAAAGAAATAAGGAATAAAGGTGAAGAATTCATTATCTTGATATACGGATGATCTGTGATGAAAGCGTTGATGATTCTTCGTTCTTCGCTAAATTGGGCGTGAATTCGTCGATGTTCCGTCTCTTGCGCTCCGGGACGCGAATCTGTGTTCTTTTGTGCTATTTTTCGTCTCTAGAGGGATTAGGGTTGATCTCTGGTCAGTTCTTTTCTTTCTGAGTCGAAATCGGGTTTTTATAAGAATTTTCGCACTGGTCACGGCCTGGGACATGGGCTGTCACGGCCGTGACCATCACCGACTCGACGCGACATAATCGCTGCCATGTGTCACGGCCAGGTACATAGGGTGTCACGGCCGTGACCATCTTCAGTTGACCTCTCTGCCAAGTGTCACGGCCAGGTGCATTAGGTGTCACGGCCGTGACCATCTCCAGTAGACCTCTCTGCCAAGTGTCACGGCCAGGTGCATTAAGTGTCACGGCCGTGACTGTCCCTTTGGTTGGTCTCTGTCCCTTGTCACGGCCGCGTGCAATAGGAGTCATGGCCGTGACATGCATTGTCTAGATTCTCTGTCAAGTGTCACGGCCTGTGACGGGTGTGTCACGGCCGTGACTGTGTACTGTTTTTCGCACACTTGCTCCGTTTTGCATTGTTTTCGCTCCTTTTTGCCCGAAAGTCATCCTAAGCTCCTTCAATATCAAAATAAGTGTAAATAAGGCGAATCAATGCATAAAATGATTGTTAAAGCTCTATATACCCCAAATAAATACTACGATAAACGTATCGAAATACGTTTATCAGATGGATTGAAGGTCTCACAAGAAAAACGCAAGGGAAAACTATGACTTGTAATAAAAAAATTTAGAAAGTTTTGTTAAAGAATACTTATTTGAACATTATATGAACTATTACATTTTTTCTTGAGTTTTTTTTGTTTGTTATTATGTTAAATAATATTCATAACATGTATGCCGACCGATTTCCAATGGTAAATGGCGAGAATGTGAAAAAAAATAATGAGTAAAATGTATTTGGGATTAAACTATAATTAAGAGCAATTGCTTTACCTAATTGAAGTAATAACAGAGATCATTGTAATTTAAAATAATTTTGTGGTGAAAACTGAAAATAATATAATTGTAAATTGAAAAAATTGATTAGTTTTGTAATAGTTTGAAAAAGTTATCTACTTTTGTAATAACACTATTCAAAATAACACTATTTGCGTCATTCTCTCGAACTGTTTGTGCCCGTGACACGACCAAAGATGGAACAACGAATAAAAAGGTTAGAGAAGAGTGTTGGGGGTTAAAGAAGACGGTGGAAGATTTGTCCGAGAGCATATACAAACTATTTTTTTTCGTCCACGCTAGATCGGGATTTCAAACAGCATCTGCGGGACTAGCATTTGATGAGTGGAAGCAACAATATCTAGTAAAAGTGTCATCACAAACCGCATCGTCGACTGATATTCAGACTCGGGCCGAGTCACAAACCGTTCATTCTCAGACACTCACTCAATTGATGGCTCAACAACAGCCTCAACCTTCTCAACAACTCACAAAAATAATCATCACAACAGCCCCATCAACAACGAACCCTCCTCCAAGGGTTGCCCTTGATTTCCATGGCGAAGGAAAAGCTTGCAGACATGCAAAGAACGTTGTGGTAAGTGTAGGAACATCAAGCAAGCGCAAAGACACGAGAATGTGTCGAAGAAAGAACATATCGCTAAAAAATTTGAGAAGCACGTCGAGCAAAGCAAGATATATTCAAATAGCTTTTCCGTTGTGTCAACGACCAAGAGATGTAGCAAGGAAGACGTTCTCGTGCGAGACGACCAAGCTATAAGCTGCACGAGTTTCAAGACATGGGACCCTGGTGCCATTTACCGCCTTGAGGACAAGGCGATTTTTTGAGGGGTTGATAATGTTAGGATAGTATATTAATATTATTATTTTCTTATTATTAGTATTATTTTATTTTGAATAAGATTTAGTTACGGTAGAGAGATTTATTAAGGATCTTTAGTTTGAATAAGATTATTAGGGATCTTATTGGGCTTATTTTAGATTTAGTTTCTCTTATAAAAGGAGGGCGTCACTAGCATAATGGGGAGGTCGAGGTTTAGGATATTTGAGGGCCGGTGTCTCTTACACTCGGATTGTGAGGGCCGGAGTTCTCGAACTCTCGAATTTAGCTATTAAGTCGCTATTAGAATCGTTTGTATCCGTGTGATTCATCCGTCGTTATTAATAAAAGCTATTTTATTTGAATTTCTCGTCTTCCACCCTTTAATCCCTAACAACTTACCCTCTCACGATAATTGTTGGCTAAAGATGGAGGACAACATCATCGTAAATGCTAAAGATGTCGTCTTGAAGTTCTTATGTTTGTTCTTTCTTTACCAGTGAAGTAGGTATGTCTGAGCGTGCGTAACTTCGCGTGGAGTGATGATCTCGGAAGGTTGTAATTATACTACTGGAAAGGCCCAAAAAGCAATAAAAGATATCTCCATTTGATTTGAGGCACTTCTGATTCTCGTATTGTTTGCCAAGCCTGCTGTTGGTGGTGGATATTGTAATATCTAATGCTTGATTATCATCAAAATATTCAGACTTACATAGTTATGACAATAGTATTGTTATTACGATACATTATGCCCAATTTGATCATAAACTGAGATCTTTTGTATAACAAGAAAAGAAAAATCTAAACTTTTTGGCATATTATTACTACTCGCACAATTCTGTCCACAAAGCCCTCAATATAACTGCCAAAAGTCCCACACTTGTAATAATAAAGAATCGCCAACACTTGCAACTGATGGACGACATGACATTTGTACAAAGGCTACCATCAAGAAAATCTCCAAAGCCAATGAACGAAGAGATACGGATCTCAGAGGATAACAACGCTAATCTCCTCTTCTCCTCTATAAAGCAACACTAAACACACACCATCGCAAATATTCAGATCCACACCAAAAAAAGCAGTCATCTTATAACTCACACAGAAACCAACAAAAAATCGACATGGCCGCCTCAACAATGGCTCTCTCCTCCCCATCCTTCGCCGGCTTGGCCGTGAAGCTCTCGCCGGAGGCCGTCGGAACCGGCCGCATCTCCATGAGAAAGACCGCCTCCAAGGCACCAGTCTCCACCAGCCCATGGTACGGCCCCGACAGAGTCAAATTCCTCGGCCCATTCTCCGGCGAGCCTCCGAGCTACCTCACCGGCGAGTTCCCAGGCGACTACGGCTGGGACACGGCGGGTCTCTCCGCCGACCCAGAGACCTTCGCCAAGAACCGCGAGCTAGAGGTCATCCACGCCAGGTGGGCCATGCTCGGAGCCCTCGGCTGCGTCTTCCCGGAGCTCCTCGCCCGCAACGGCGTCAAGTTCGGCGAGGCCGTGTGGTTCAAGGCCGGCGCTCAGATCTTCAGCGAGGGAGGGCTCGACTACCTAGGAAACCCTAGCTTGATACACGCACAGAGCATCTTGGCCATATGGGCTTGCCAGGTTTTCTTGATGGGCGCCGTCGAAGGGTACCGCGTCGCCGGCGGGCCCCTCGGAGAGGTGACCGACCCGTTGTACCCGGGCGGAAGCTTCGACCCGCTGGGTCTTGCCGATGACCCTGAGGCTTTCGCTGAGCTTAAGGTGAAGGAGATTAAGAATGGAAGGCTGGCTATGTTCTCCATGTTTGGGTTCTTTGTTCAGGCGATTGTTACGGGGAAAGGACCGTTGGAGAATTTGGCCGACCACTTGGCCGACCCAGTGAACAACAACGCTTGGGCTTACGCCACCAACTTCGTGCCTGGGAAGTGAAGCTTGGCTTAGTTTTTGTGTTATTACACTCTCTGTGATGTGTTTTGTTTGTCTTTGATGAGTGTTTTGGTGCTGTGGTTGTAAAATTACTGTGAATGGAAGAATAATTTATTCCGAAAACTAGTGCTTTGTTTTGGGGTTGTGAGAGGTTTGATGGAAGGTCTGCTGATTTCGTTTTCAACTGTTGAAAGAATCGAGCTTTGGAAAAAAAAAAAAAAAGAATCGAGCTTAGATCCATTCAATAACAAAGCTACATAAAATTAAATTACAAAGCTATAATAATATGCATAAAACAGTTTTTAGGGATGTGCAACGATTTTAAAAACCGCCCTCACCGTACCACATCGTACAGAACAATTAACCGTCTAACCGCGGAGTGATTTTATGTACTAAACCGCACCGTAATAATGATTCGGTGTTTTGGATTTTTGGTACAAACCGCACTGAAGCAAACCGTAATGCTAGTGCGTTAATAATTTTCGTACAATTATATCGAGTTTTATTTATGCTAATTATATATTACTATTTGTTGACTTTTCAACGTAAGGTGGAGTAGAGGAAATCATTTTGCATTTTTTCTTCTAATGATGCATGCAATGACGATTGTGTTTTGATTTTTTGTGTAGAAGCTTGCCTATAAAAACGCTTGCTCAATGAGTTGAAGAGCTCACCCCAAGATTGAGAGAAATAGAGAGAGCGAGTGAGGGAGAGGAAAAATGAGAGAAAAAAGAAAAAGAAAAAATGGAAAATCTTGTCCGTACGGATAACGGTGAGAGTTGGTGTAGTTTTTACTAGGTAATTTGAGTGGGTACAAAAACATTACCCGAGTTGGGTAAGGAGTCTCGAGTTTGGGTTTAAACACGAGCGTTATTTTGTACGGTGTAATGTTATCAAATATAGTAAAACAAGTGCTCTCCGTGGATGTAGGCGGTATTGGCCGAACCACATAAAATCTCGGTATTCTCTCGGTGTCATTTCGGCTTTAATTAATATCCCGATAAATTGTCGCAGGGTCCAAATACAACTACCGCTGGCCCAGAATTAAATATTACCGCTCAACCCCAACAAGTGGTATCAGAGCCAAACCAACTGGTATTCTGAGTATGCTCTGTGGTTGCAGCTATGTCTGATCTTCCACATCAGAAAGATATCAGAAGGGAACATTGATCGGGGGGAGCCAGTGTTAGAGCGAGGTTCAACGAGGTGATGCCTTGTGCCTAAGATATTATGGTACAAGATGGTTATCATTGATGGTATGCTCGGTGTGGGCGGAGCTTCTGCGGCGGTGGAGTTTTGGCGAGTTATGGCAATAGTGCTGTGAGGCAGGTCACTAGCCTTTCCTGGAAATTATCTGGTCAGTACTATTTGGGCCGGGCTGTTGAATCTGTGCAAGGATAATAGCGACAGATGACAGCAAAGTGCGACAATGTGCTGTGTGCGGGAGGTTTCACTCTGTGGCAGAGAAGAGTGAATGATGCTCGTTGTCAAGGCTGGGGATATAAGCTTTGATGAGAGACGAGGAAAAGTCGGAGTAAATGACGGAAATTTTGGGGTCAAGATGTGTCGAAAGAGGAAGAAGTAAGGCCCATTTACTTCTTACCTCTCTTCCTAATTCGGATGATAATTTGGTCACAACCATCTGGTACGAACCAGTGAAGGCAGTGAATGGTGGAGTCAACTCTTTTGGAGAGGAGGCCAAATTATGGTGATAGTCGGACGTTGGCTATACACGGAGAGAGTCGTAGAGGAAGGTGACACGCCAGGGGATTAGGAGACATCAGGAGGTCCAAATCCAGGTGGCGGAAAGGGCATGTGATGCTACAATGTGGTGAGCCGGGACACGTAAGGAGAAATTGTCCGACTTGGAGGAAGAAGTACAAGCGGCTAGGAAAATTCCACAACGGAGGTAGCACACGGTTTATCTTAGAGACGTTCTCACAGTCTCTAATGATGGCGCTCGATCTCAGGAAGAAGGATATTAAATTCGGGTTTGCTCCAAGAGAATATTTTGATGTGTTCCGGAAAATGCGAACGGTTTCTTTTTCGATCTCCACGGGCCGATGGATATCGTTGTGTTGTTCGATGTGTTGGAACGGGGAAATCAAAATGGTTGACGGAGCGGTACGCATTTTGGGTGGTGTGGCGTTGTCTCAAAGTTGCGTAGAATTTAATATTCTTGAGCCAGTCAGATTTCAAGGCTATGGGATTTTCATAGCATGGGGAGTCTGGAAAATCATACATGGCGGAAAAGGTCCTACAAGAGGGAGAAGAGTGCAAAGATTTGTATCGTCTGGATGTGAGTATGGTATATAATACTCAGACTTCGATGGGTTCACGAAAATCGCGAGTGTGCTATGAAGGCAGACATGGTGAGAAGGAAATCCTGCTGGAGAAGGGGTTGAATCGAAGTCCTTCGGGAGTCGACGGGTATAGTCGGCTGACAGCTACACATAGGATTGGCCACTGAGTGAATCAAGTGGTGTAGGACCGGTAATTCTTGATTCAGATTTAGGTGCTACAAGAAATGCCAATGGACGTTCGTAGTATTTACGAACGAGTTACTCTCATTCTCAGGTTCGCTGGAGTGCTCTCTGAAGACGCCGATGTTGAAAATGGGGGAGAATAGTTGACTTTTCAACGTAAGGTGGAGTAGAGGAAATCATTTTGCATTTTTGCTTCTAATGATGCATGCAATGACGATTGTGTTTTGGTTTTTTGTGTATGAGTTTGCCTATAAAAACGCTTGCTTGATGAGTTGAAGAGCTCACCCCAAGATTGAGAGAAATAGAGAGAGCGAGTGAGGGAGAGGAAAAACGAGAGAAAAAAGAAAAAGAAAAAAAAGGAAAATCTTGTCCGGACGGATAAGGGTGAGAGTTGGTGTAGTTTTTACTAGGTAATTATGAGTGTGTACAAAAACACTACCCGAGTTAGGTAAGGGGTCTCGAGTTTGGGTTTAAACACGAGCGTATTTTGTACGGTGTAATGTTCTTAAATATAGTAAAACAAGTGCTCTCCGTGGATGTAGGCGGTATTGGCCGAACCACGTAAAAATCTCGGTGTTCTCTCGCTGTCATTTCGGCTTTAACTAATATCCCGATAAATTGTCGCGGGGTCCAAATACAACTACCGCTGTCCCAGAATTAAATATTACCGCTCAATCCCAACACTATGTAGTATATATAAACTCCATTTTTTTCGTTTAATATATATTTTTTAGGAATGAAAACACAAATATATTAGGATTAAACTAGGTACGAGTCAAATGCTTAATAAAAAATCCAACCACTATTTATAGTTGAAGTTCAAATAAGCTCATAAGTTATGATTTGATATTTTTTCAATATTTTAGTTCTAATATAGTATTATGTCTTATTTTGCTTTTTAAGTAATGGACGTATCATTCGCGAAAATGTAACTATTTTATTTCAATAAGGTAAAAACCGCAAACCGCACCGCAACCGTCCAAACCGCTCAAAACCGCACGTGTGGTTTGATTCTTAAAAACCGCAATTTAAGAATCTTTATTCGTAAAACCGCATATTGCGGTTTGATGTGGAATTGGCCGAAAACCGTCCAAAACCGCACCACGCACACCCCTAGTTTTTACCAATATAGTCAATCACCTGCTGTTGTACTATCATGCCCGTATTTCTAGATTAACAGATATTTTGCAATCTATCAGCAACATTAAAAAGCAACTGTTTAACTGATTTTAACAGAAAAGCATTTGTCTCCATTCCTCGTACATTTCCTCATTTGGTTATTTTGTGGACTGAAGCTAAACAGTGCATTGATGGTCACATAGAATGGTAACTAAGGAAAATCATTCATATATCAATAGGTGGAAGGAAAACAAAATTACTTTGATTCAATGAAAATATTGCTACAAAATGCTCAAAAGGATTCGAGAAACAAGTATGCTGTGCCCCATCTTAACTAATCGCCTAATGTTACTTACGTTGGTTTCTGGAAAGATGACCTTCCTCAATGTATCTTGTGATCAATGAAATGCCATAGTGAGATGCACTAGAAGTACCGTAATAGGAAGTTACGGTGAGTTGAGTGAACCGTGGGAGAGCATAGCCTGCAAATTAGGAAACCGTGAATTCAATAGAAGTGAAGGCTTCGGATAATATGACGAAAGCATATCTTGTTTCATCTTTTGGGAGAGCTGAGGTTACTAGCCAAGTAAATGGCTCCAGCAGACAATCAACGAGCAAGCATCATAAAATAAGATTAATATAGACGATAACAGTATGTAAACTACTCCCAAGAACGGTAGAAAAAGGTAAATATTATTGGAAAGAATGATGTGCACCTGCCTATGTGTTAAACTGCCACATCATTTGTACATTAGCTTCAATTAAAAAAGTGGGATTTTGCTCATTTCAACTAGAAGATGACGTCTACCATGTAATAAATCAAATAAAGCCAATTGAATAGTGTGATCCATACCTCCAAATGCAGAGCAAGCAGCAGAGAATATTAGGAGGGAAGGTATCTGAATTTGATGAAAGGGGGACGCATTTTAAGAATCCAAAAAAAGTTGCTGAAAGAAAAAACAACATAACAGATAGTCGGAACATACCCCAACAAGGAAAGGAAGCCACCTTGGGCCTTTTACATGCTTTTGTACATACGGAATTCCTGAACAAAAAAGAGTTAAAACTTATTAAAACAAAAAAGTTGAAGGAAAAAGATAGATATACTAGTGATAGAGAAGTTCACTGCTCAAACATCTTACCCGTGTTGAAGCCATGGACTGCGCCAAGCATTCCACCAATTCCAGAGCCGGCCTAACCAACAAACAATGTTATAGTTTCAGCAAAAAATTATCATCCGATGCATTTTGCTCCAACTCAGCTACAATTGTAGAAACTTGAGCATAGTCGAGAGCATTGAGACACTTCGACATTCGCAAGAAATAGCTGACTGATAACATATAAAGCATGCCGAAATTGCAAGTGCGATTAACTCAAAAGTCACCTAACATCCAAAATCATCGAATAGGCTATGATTCCGGGATGCGTCTACACATAAGAGAATCGCTGAAGAGACAGAAACTAAAAGATAAGAACCATGGACAATACGTACCACGGCAGTGGCATCGTGTAGAACAGGCGTTATTGTCCATTCGGAATTTTGGTTGGTAGGGTTTACGAGCGAAAGACATCGAGGACATCGAGCTGAGCCGAGACCTGGCCTGATGGTTGGATCGTGGTGCAAATTCCCTCTCCGAAGCTTCTCTTCGTACACTTCTCTCGTCCCCATCCTTCGTTATAGATAAATACACGCCACGAGAAATTCTCTAATCCTATTTCACCACTTCTACAGAGTAGAATTCTTACCTGCCTCGCGTCTACTTGGCGAGGAAATTGACGACTCCGGCCAAAAAATTGACTGAGATTTGCTTCGGCGACGAAGAAGAGTTGCGATGAGTGGCTGAAGAAAATGGCAAAGCAAATTCTGGAGAATTTATACAACAAACGTCTCCTGGGGAGAAAATTGTCAAAACAACCCATAGAGTTCGTCTACGTTACATTCTAGCCCAGAAATCGGAACCACTTTTATGAATTCCCCCTTCTACATTCTACAAAACTAGTTTTTTACCCGGTATTAAATATATGATTATGTGAATAAAAATATTAAATTGTATTTGAATAAAAATATTAAATTGTATTTGAGTTGGTAGTTATTGTATATAAACATGGGATATTGTCTTGGGTTATGTTTTTTTCATTTTTTATATTTATTTATTTATTATATTTAATTATATTTGTATTTCTATTCGAATATAAGATAAGATATGATTACAGCCCAGTCCAATGAATGATTTGACAAATGACGTTCTAGATTGTTCTACGGTACATAGGGCAATGGCTTTGGTCGCCCTGCAACACACTTTTTTAGAACCCTCCAGACAATTCGATACCAAACCACCATTGATCCTCTAATTTAAGCTCCGCCGCTCTTGTTTGTCAATCAGCTTCGAGTATCGATCTTCAATGGCTCGTTTGGGTGAAGGAGACAAGCGATGGATCGTTGAAGAGCGCGTGGACGGCACCAACGTTCACAATTGGCACTGGGCGGAGACGGACTGCCTCGAATGGTCTCGAAACCTCTTCACCAGCCTCCTCTGCGGCAAGAAGATCATCGCCGGCGAGGGAAATCTGCACATCACCACTAAAAAGGCCCTCGACAAGCTCGACGGCGAAGCCTACGTCAACATTCGCAAGGGAAAGATAATTCCTGGCTACGAATTGAATCTCGTGATCTCCTATGAGGCTGAGGCTAGGGATTCTGATGGTATCAACGTCCTCCTTAAGACCGAGGGCTCGGTAGAGATACCGTACATCTCCGACGAGAACGCCGATGAAGATCCTGATGTTAGAATCACGATTAGGGACGAGGGACCCGTCGGTAGGAGATTGAAGGAAGCTTTTGTGGAGAAAGGTAAGCCTTTTGTGCTCGAAAAGGTTCGAGCTTTTGTGGAGGCTATGGCTAAGGGTGGGCCCGTCAAGGATGATTTAGAGAGCAAGAAAGTTGTTGCTGCAGCCAAGAAATCCTCCACCAAGAGCAGCAGCAGCAGCAGCGATGCTGCTGTTAGCAATGGGAAGAAGAATGCCATCGGTGAGAAGAGGAAAGAGGGGTTTAAGACCATAACGATGAGTGAGAAGTTCAGCTGTCGGGCTAGGGATTTGTATGAGATATTGATGGATGAGAATAGGTGGAAAGGCTTTACTCAGAGCAATGCTAAGATCAGTAAGGAAGTTGGAGGGGGAGTTTAGCATATTCGACGGGTCAGTGACGGGGCAAAATGTGGAGTTGGCTGAGGGCAAGTTGATCGTGCAGAAGTGGAGATTCGGTAGCTGGCCCGATGGGATTGTGTCAACTGTATGTTGCTCTTTCGTTTCTTTTTTAAGATTCTATTATTAATTTCTTTTACCTTCTTATGATAATATCTAGACATCTGTTTTCTGGATTGTTTGTGGTTCATTCTTGGATCCATGGTAGTTTTAAGCTGGTGATGGAAGGGCATTCTTTGTTTGCCCATGCCCATTGCATTACCTGCAGTGATCCTATTTAGTTCTTGTTTGTGACTAGGGAGAAAGCAGAAAGCTTGATTGATTTCACTGATCCCATTTAGGCAATTCAGAGTGTCGTATATGCTGATACTTTCTTGTTTGAATGATTAGTGAGAAAGCTTGAACGATTCACCATGATCCTACTGAGGAAATTTAGTGTGTTACGTGTATCGCACATTGAGACTTTCTCGTTTGTGAATATACTTACTAAGCAGAGAGCTTTACTATTGTCAAACATTGCAGTGGGGAAAAATGGCCAATCCTAGACATTCAGTTTCTGTGCAAAACTTTATTGCTGGGCGGTCAAGTGTTAGTTGTTTAATGTTTGCTTATAGTGTCTGTTTTGGAAAATTGAATTCTACTACTGGGCTTTTGCTCCTCTTTATACACTGCATTGCTTATTCGGTAATTGATTAATTATTTTTACAGGTTCGTCTTGCCTTTGATGAGCCTGAACCTGGCATCACGGTCGTGAAACTCACCCACGCCGATGTACCAGAAGAGGATAGGTCTCGTTTTTTTCTTTCTTCAAATATTCAATCTTTACATTATCGCCGTGTTCATAGTTGGTATTTTCATTTGCCTTACATCGATGGGCGGTTGTTTGCAGGTATGGAAATGCGACTGTGGTGGAAAATACAGAGAGGGGATGGAGAGATCTAATCTTCCACAAGATAAGGGCAGTTTTCGGTTTCGGAGTATGAACACGACTTCTTTGCTTATTCTGTGTGACCGACCCTTGTTAAAGTTTGTTGTGCAATTTTCTTACCGATATGGATTATTATTGAGGGATTCAAGCATTTGGTTATACTGTGTAATACTGTTTGTTACACAGGCATTTCTAAAGTCGACTTGTGATGTTTGGATGAAATTTGATTTTCTTATTATCCATCTATAGTTGGTTTTATTTTTCCTCTAATATCTAAGGTATTCTCCCATTCAATCAATGTTATCTCCTACTCAATCAATGTTATGCACTTGCGCCATATAGTTCTTTGAGATGTGATTAATCTTAGTGACTATCCCTTTTGAGAAAAGAATCTATGATTAGTGTGTTTGGTTTGAGGTATTAGAGAGGATTAGTGGGGTTATGATTAAGTGAATTATTGTTTGGTAGGAGGGTTTATTTAAAAGTATTTAAATTCATCAACATGCTTGGTTTGGGGTATTAGAGAGAATTAGTGGGGTTATGATTAAGTGAATTATTGTTTGGTAGGAGGATTTATTTAAAAGTATTTAAATTCATCAACAAACACTGTAAAGATTCATACTCTTCGGCTACGTTTAGTTGTTTAGATAAGAAAAAGAGAGAAAATTCTACCGTAAGATTATTAACTTGTGATCTGTCCAAAATGTATCTTGTTCAGTTTCCAACGTTATAAAAATTCTATCTCATGTATTATTTACAAAATTACTAAACTGACCGTACCTATTAAAACCTAGTTTACAAAAATAATTATTCTTATAAACATCCAAAAAAGTTAAACGTGGATATCATTTTGATCATCATGATACAATGAATAAATTAGTGTTGTTTATTTAGTTTTATCATATAAATCATGTGAAAAAAAAGGATTTTGTAATTTGGTGGTATGAGGGTGTTTTAGTCGTTTAGATCTATTATCTGGGCTTGATAAATAAACTTGGTCTGGCCCAATGGTTTATTTATCTTGGATACGACAGATTATTTCAACGGGCCTTTAGTTTGTAGCGGGCCTCCAATAAAATACTGATTGTCAACTGAACAGAATTTGATTGGATAAATACATTGTTATCTGGCCTTATCAGACGAACTAAACGCAACCTTCATATTTAAACTCAACTAAAGCTAATACCATTAAACCCATCCTCCATGCCAAACGGATGGGATATCATTCCCCAAATCATTAACTATCCAATGGAATTATCTATGGCCCCGTTCGATACACTCGATAAGCCAAGATAAAGGCCTAATAGTCCAATCTAATCTTGTTCAGTTCTCAAAATTTTTTCATGGAAGCCCGCAACTAAAATAAGGCCCGTTTTAATAATCCTACCAATCCAAGATAAATTAACCCATGGGCTTGGTCAAGATAATTCAGCCAACCCTAGATAAAATAAGTTAAATGACGAAAACACTCCTGGCATATTTTTCCAAAATTGAAACCCTATCAAGATCATGCTCCTCGCAGAAATAGACCATACATCTCGGACTCTCTCGTCGTAGCCCTATCCCATTGTGCTGGAGGTTGCAGAGCAGAAGGATCCTTCACTGTGTGAACGGCCGACTGATTTGTACAAGGTATTTATAAATTTCATTGTCGGTTTAATTTTCATATGGTATTTGAGTTTTCTACGCTGATTGCTCGAATTCCTGACCTGGCCAAGAGCAGCCAATCAGTCCATTCGGATGACTTTCGAAAGAGACTTAGTTATTATCCAAGTATTGTTTTATCTTTGTAATGACCCGTCCCATACCGGGTGTCACTGTAGCATCCGTCCCTACCGGGACCTTTGGGGTTGGGCCCACCACACTCCGACTGATAGTCTGGCCCCACTGTACCACCATTTAACTTTTCAGCGTGCTTCGTCCTCGCTCACACGCACCCTGGGCAAACTTCCAGGGGGTCACCCATCCCTAGATTGCCCCAAGTCAAGCACGCTTAACTTCGGAGTTTCTATAGATGGACTCCCGAAAAGGTAGGTCGACCTTGGTGATATGAGTAGTACTATCAATTCTCTTATACGATTCTTAGCCTGACACGCCCATACGTTGTCAGTCTCAGGATCCCCTCTCATTCGGGTGTCGGATCAGTTCGTTCATGTACCCCTTCGCCTAGAAGCCTGTCAGGAGCCGCTCCTTGTCCGTGCACCCTGGCACCGGCGATCACTCCCCGCCCTCATCGGCCCCGGGCGTCACAATCTTTCACCTCGATGTATGTAGGTTTCTAAGCTTAGGGTTGCGGCCCCTGATAAATTTGTGGAAAACTGATTGTCAGAGGGTCTCAGTTCATATTTGTATAAGGATATCTGAATTATATTATCCTTTGAACTTTGGGAGCTTTCTATAGCTTCATTTACCTCAAGCCTACCTTATATATTGTTGGATTGTTCAGGTATTAATCTCAAGGTATTTATAGATGCTGCACAAAATTATCACAGTGCGGTTGAAGGAACCCGGAAATTCTACAATGAAGTTCAAGATTAGAATGGTTGGTGATGCTTCATTTGTGACAGAAAGCAAGAAATTTGTTCTTGTAATAATCAGACAACGGAGCTTATGGTGAAGCGAGGACTGCCCAAAGCAGTGATGGTGGTGAAGCTAGTTCTGAGGTTTCTGTCGACGAGGATAGGCACACTAGCACTGTGTCGGCATTCTTGCTTGGATTTGGCCCTTCATTCACAAGTTCTCCGAACTATCCATCGAAAAGAGAGAAGCCACCCTGCAGAAGTGGCCTTCATTCACAAGTTCTTGCTTGGATAAGAATGTGTTTTTTTTGTTTGTAGACTGATGAAGAATTGAAGAATGAAGTTAAAAGCATCGATTTTAAATCAAAAGGGTTATATTAGTAATTTGAATATGTCCAATGAGTTTTATACGTGTTTGTATTGAAAAGTAAACAAGATAAGTTCACAAATTAATCAATGAAAGTAAACAAGAATGTCGTGCCCAACATGATTATTATCTCGAGTCCTATCGTGGGTTTTTTTATGGGAATTACTATTTACCGCCCTCCTTTTACTTGTTACCGCCCCCTAAAGGGCTGGAAAAAAACGATTTGACCTTTATGATATTTAAATTAATATAAAAAGAGAAAATTATAATAAACAATAAAAATATCTATTTAAAGCTCTGTCCAGACAACACTTTCAAATCACATATCGAAAATCAGACAAAAACAAAAAAAATACTGAAATCGCAATGGATCGCCGACAGGGACAAGGAAAGGGAAAGGGCCTATTTTCACGACTGGTAAGCCAATTAACGTAAAACATTGTTCGAATTTCAACTCGACCGAAAAAAAAAAAAAATCGACCGAAATCAGTTTTCGGTCGGTACAGTACCGACCGAAAATTGATTTTGGTCGATTTTTTTTATATTATTTTTTTATTATTTATTTATATTATTTATTTGGATTATTTATTTGGATTATTTATTTGTATATTTTATTTGGATTATTTATTTGTATTATTTATTTGTATATTTTATTTGGATTATTTATTTTTATTATTTATTTGGATTATTTATTTGTATTATTTATTTGGATTATTTATTTATATTATTTATTTGGATTATTTATTTGTATATTTTATTTGGATTATTTATTTGTATTATTTATTTAGATTATTTATTTGTATTATTTATTTGGATTATTTATTTGGATTATTTATTTGGATTATTTATTTGTATTATTTATTTGGATTATTTATTTGGATTATTATTTTTTTTCTAAAATCTTTTAATTACAGACCAAGGGTGGAAAGACCCTACCCGGGATCCTCATCGGCATGCATACCCCCGCGCAGCCACGCCGACTACGTACGTAATTAAATTTTATGTCGATTTTTTTTATATTTATATTTGTAATCGTACGTATTATTGCTATGTGCAGTGGTACAGCACGATGTACAGCTTGAGTTCGGACATGCTAGCCAGTCTGCATCGTGGTGAAACGACGCATACGGACGAGTTCCGAGACAGGCTGAATGACATCAACGACCGGTGGCGCCAGGTCCCTTGACGCTATTGCTATTGTTTTTTATATCTTTTATTGTATCGGACGGATTTTATATATGTTTTCAATATTTGTTTGCATATTTATTTCGTTTCGAATATAAATATACAAATAAATAATAAAAATAAATAATCCAAATAAAATATACAAATAAGTAATCTAAATAAATAATACAAATAAATAATCCAAATAAAATATACAAATAAATAATATAAATAAATAATCCAAATAAATAATAAAAATAAATAATCCAAATAAATAATCCAAATAAATAATCCAAATAAATAATACAAATAAATAATCTAAATAAATAATACAAATAAATAATCCAAATAAAATATACAAATAAATAATATAAATAAATAATCCAAATAAATAATACAAATAAATAATCCAAATAAATAATAAAAATAAATAATCCAAATAAAATATACAAATAAATAATCTAAATAAATAATACAAATAAATAATCCAAATAAAATATACAAATAAATAATCCAAATAAATAATCCAAATAAATAATTCAAATAAATAATATAAATAAATAATAAAAATAAATAATATAAAAAAAAATTCGACCGAAATCAATTTTCGATCGGTACAGTACTGGCCGAAAATTGATTTCGGTCGGTACTGTAACGACCGAACGGTACAGTACTGACCGAAAACTGATTTCGGTCGATTTTTTTTTTTTTTTTCGGTCGAGTTGAAATTCGAACAATGTTTTACGTTAATTTGGCTTACCAGTCGTGAAAATAGGCCCTTTCCTTGTCCCTGTCGGCGATCCATTGCGATTTCAGTATTTTTTTTGTTTTTGTCTGATTTTCGATATGTGATTTGAAAAGTGTTAGCTGGACAGAGCTTTAAATAGATATTTTTATTGTTTATTATAATTTTCTCTTTTTAAATTAATTTAAATATCATAAGGGCAAAATCGTCTTTTTCCAGCCCTTTAGGGGGCGGTGACAGGAAAAAGGGGGCGGTGAATAGCAATCGAGTTTTTTTATCCGTCTTTTTCTATATGCCCACTAAACACAGCTATAGTTGTCTTTTTACAGTACATTTCTTCATCACCACACTATTAGATTTTGTTTTACAGTTTGCATTCGAATTTACACTAACTATAATTATCACCACAGTACTAAAACTGAATAATTATCTTAATTCATCATAATTATGGTGTTTATTCAATTAAAATAATTAAAAAGTAAGAGGGTAAATAATAGTGGTAACATATCAAATGGGAAGTTTTTAAATGAGTGGGTTTGAGTGAAATAGAATTGGGCCCATAAATATGATAGCGATGAGGCCCAATGTAGCACTACGTTTTTTCCCGCCAAAACGCTTTTTCTCCCGCTATTTCCCAAAGGAATTACCCTACCTGGCTGAGCAAGATCTCTTCATTTCCTCGGAGACTGGACAAGGGTTTTCGGGGTTGAGGAACAGAGTTGTAAATTTCGCCATGGATCTAAGCGAGGATGTTAGAGCTGCTCACAAACGGACATTTCTCAAGTTCTTCGAACAAACTGTAAGTCACTTGAAACAATGTTCGTTCATCTGCAATTTCAGGTTGTTCATGTGGATGTTCATCTGCAATTTTCAGGATTACAACCTCGAGCTGAGAAGATCAATTGAGCTTATGTGCACGCAGAACCGCCGCCGTTGCATCGTTAATCTCGCCGATTTCTATCACTACAGAGAAGGGACCGATCTGGCTCGCAGGTAAATTACTCTATTAAAACTAGTATAGAACTTTTCAACTTTGATTTGCACTGCGTTTAAATGATCTAGTCGGTGATTTATTTGTCTTTGTATGTCGTATTAGGCTTTTGCAAACTCCTAGTGAGTATCTGCAGCCACTGTGCGATGCAGTGACAGACACAGTTCGGAGCATGAATGCCAAGTACCTGAAGGAAGGAGAGCAGGTACTGGTCGGCCTTGAAGGTCCTTTTGTTTCACGGAAGGTTACGCCCAGAGAGCTTTTGTCTGCGTTTATCGGTACTATGGTCTGTGTCGAGGGCATAGTCACAAAATGTAAGTTCTCTTATTTTTCGTTGAGTGTCGAGAAACAGACTCTCAAGCTAAGTTAATTGGACAATGGGATTTCTTTCGTAGGTTCTCTTGTTAGGCCAAAAGTTGTCAAGAGCGTTCATTTCTGCCCTGTTACTGAAAAATTCACAGTTCGCGAGTACAGAGATATAACATCTAATATTGGCTTGCCAACTGGATCAGTGTATCCAACACGCGTAAGATTTTGCATATTTTTCCCCATACAGCCTATAGAGGACATGCAAAAGAAACGGTTTTTCTTTTCCTTTCCAGGATGAGAACGGAAACTTGCTGGTTACAGAGTATGGGCTCTGCACTTATAAGGACCACCAGACAATTTCCATGCAAGAGGTTCCAGAAAACTCAGCTCCCGGTCAACTTCCTCGGACAGTGGATATCATAGTAGAAGATGACCTAGTTGATTCTTGCAAGCCTGGAGACCGTGTGTCAATTGTGGGGATATACAAAGCTCTTCCAGGGAGAAGCAAGGGTGGGGTTAATGGAGTATTTAGGTCAGTCAGTATCTTGTTAGACTATAAATTAGAGCTTTCACCTGAGCATCACTGTTCACTTTTTACCTTGTTATTGCAGGACTGTCCTCATTGCCAATAATGTCTCTCTCCTCAACAAAATGTCACATAATTTACAGTATTCAAGCGAAGACATGAAGAACATTAGAAAGATAGCTGAAAGAAATGATGCATTTGACTTACTAGCTTATTCTCTTGCGCCTTCTATATATGGCCACTTGTGGATAAAGAAGGCACTAGTTCTGTTGATGCTGGGAGGAAACGAAAAGAACTTGAAAAATGGAACCCATTTGAGAGGGTAAGTATCTGATATTGCACTCAGTAGATTCTTTAGGCATGCTTTTATCCTTTCACCTTCTGTCGTTCCCTGCCACTACTTTCCCTGGTAAGTCGAAGTCAAATGCAATATCATTTTCTGATGGACAGTGACATAAACATGATGATGGTTGGTGATCCATCTGTTGCAAAGTCTCAATTGTTAAGAGCTATCATGAATATTGCTCCTCTAGCCATATCAACCACCGGTCGAGGTTCTTCAGGTGTTGGATTAACTGCTGCAGTTACATCCGACCAAGAAACAGGTAAGATCATCGTAGGTGATATGTGGTTATAATCTCTGTATTGCTTACTATACTGTTCTCTACTTTGTTCAGGAGAACGGAGATTAGAAGCTGGTGCCATGGTTCTAGCTGATCGTGGAGTTGTTTGCATTGATGAATTTGATAAAATGAACGACCAAGATCGCGTTGCTATCCATGAAGTCATGGAACAACAGACCGTAACAATTGCCAAAGCCGGTATTCATGCATCATTGAATGCTAGGTGCAGCGTTGTTGCTGCTGCAAATCCAATATATGGAACAGTAAGGCTCCACATTATTCATAACTTATCTTCACATATCATCTTGAGTACATTAATTTGATTCCGCTTGGGTCAATGCACAGTATGATCGCTCCTTGACTCCAACCAAGAACATTGGGCTTCCAGACTCTCTACTTTCTCGTTTTGATTTGCTGTTTATTGTTTTGGACCAAATGGATCCAGGGATTGACCGTCAGATTTCTGAACACGTACTGCGTATGCATAGGTTTCGTTCTGTGGTAGATGGAGGTGAAGTGGAATCTTTAGTTCTTGCTGCTGTAATTCAGATTATTATTTCAGAATAGGAACTTAGATATATGCATGTGTTGAAAATAGGTTCAGACACAAATGCTGGGCACGACAGGGAGGAGGATATGGATGCTGGTTCATCCCTTTTTGTTAGGTACAATCGAACTCTGCATGGGAGAAGAACGGGTCGGGGTCGTAAAGGTGACACCCTCACGATCAATTTTCTTAAGAAGTTCATCCACTATGCCAAAAACAGGATCCAGCCTGAGCTCACAGATGAGGTGGTATTTTTTAAATGGATCTTCGACAAGCTCACAGCCAGCAAAAATTTTTAATGTATTCATGTTTAATCGATTTTGATGGTCGATTCTTCCTATCAGGCCTCTGAGCATATAGCAACTACATATGCTGAGCTTAGAAATGCAAGTTCTAACGTAAAGGTTGGTTTTTGCTGTCATGTAACCTGATAACATATAATTCAGGCCAGTGTTATCACGTCAAAATTATAACTATTGTATGCATGTCTCAGACTGGAGGTACGCTTCCAATTACTGCCAGAACCTTGGAAACAATTATTCGCCTGTCAACAGCCCATGCCAAACTGAAATTGAGGAGACAGGTATTTAATTGTGTTATTTTAAAATATGATTTCCTTTTCGAATGGAGAAAGGGTATGACAAACGAAGACGTAAATCATGGTTTGGAAATGATACCAATGCTTTGTTGTCCTTTGAAGGTTCTAAAGTCTGATGCTGAAGCTGCTCTACAAGTATTAAACTTTGCTATATATCATCAAGAACTGAATGAAATGGAGGAGCGCGATCAAGTATGGCAGAGAGAGATGGAAAGAGATAGAGCCGACGCTGAAACAGCAAACGACAACCCTCGTGAAGGAGCTGCCGCGACAGGGTAAGCCAAAGTTTGAAACCTAACTCAGTCGTTTAATTTAGGTTACAACCTCTTAAATACTTTGCTTGAAACTACACTCGATATTCAGAAAAGACGATATTTCTGTTTTCTGGCTTCAAGTAAAACTAATTTTTCTTGAACACAATATGTTGCAAGGGATGGGGATGCAATGGATGTAGATGCACCCCCTGCAGTTGGAATCAACACACCCGCTACCGAGAGGTATCCTTGAAAGGATCAATCAACTATCTTTATGTAAAAGTAAAACTATATATACCGAAAGTCATAAGCGTTTTCGTTTTCTTGCATTTTGTAATAGTTTCAACCTCCTTTTTTTTTTCTTTCCTTTTGCAAAGGCTGGAAGCATTTAGTGATGCGTTAGGAAAGTACAGACACTCCCAACACTTGGACCAAATCCCTATAGCTGATATTGAGGGCGTCGTTAATAATGCCACAGGCCTTCGTTTCTCCGCACCTGAGATAATATCATTCTTAGAGGTATTAAACGAAAGCTGATATTTTTTATCATATTCCTCTTAACATTATGGTGATGGGATCGATTAATTTTCCATATTTATGCAGATAATGCAAGACAAGGGCAGCTTAATGATTATAAGGGACACCAGTGTGGTATATTTTATCTGAGAGGTATTGCTGCTTGAATATGCACCATTTCGCGTCTTATGCTTCATGTACGTTTGAGTTACTTCAAATGTAAGGGAATTTGTGATTGTCTTCCTATGTTTATCCAAGTCTTATGCTTCATGTATGTTTGAGTTACTTCAAATGTAAGGGAATTTGTGTTTGTCTTCCAAAGTTTATCCAAGCACACCGCTGCTGTTATTATTTGAGTTTTATTATATCCAATTTTTTCGTCTGAAGACAGGGACTGAGAGCTACGAAATGCGTGACATAGATAAAACACTATCAGTAGAAAACAAAGCATACAGTAATCATAGGAAAGCAAGAAGCAGAGAACGACGACATAGGAAGAACAACACGAAATTAAATCAATCTCAGAAGAAAGAAGCAGCAGCAGCAACAACGATTAAGGAACACAGAGCAGACATTAAAGTTGGGATGCAGAGGATCATCCCCGAGCTCTGTGGCGCTGGTGCAGGTCCAGGTGCACCCACACCATCTTCAAACAGAGCCCCCTCTGTTCCATAAGCCATTATTCCCACTATAACAAATGATATAACGATCGCTTCAACAGTAACAGCCATCTTTAATCCTGCCATTGCTTTATTTCACAGACAAGAAATACGAAATAAAAGCAGAGGAACTTATTGCATCTGCATATCAAGCGTTTGTGATGTATATATAGGAAGGATTGAGGTATAGAAAATATGATAAAAGTGTGCAGAAAGTGGCTTTCTTGCGGATTGAGAGATGCCTTTCTGCCGTGAGTGCCGCTGCTAAGATATTTTGATTCTTCAGTCCATAAGTGCCCATTGTGAACCAGCCTGGCTGGACTGTCGTCTTGTTTTAACTCAGCGTGGATTAAAGAAATGCAGAACACATGATTTGTACTTTTGATCTTTAACTAACTAATTCTCCATATGACTTTGTTTATTCAATTAGTCACATTTGTGCTATATAGTATGATGAAGTGGGGTTGGTGAGGAGTTTTGAGTACGGCTAATCACATGGTTGCCAATTACATGTATTCGTGTCATGCACATGCAAGTAGGATACGAAAGAAAAAAACCCACTTGATAAAACGTTTTTTCTTTCCCCTTCTCAATTCTTCGGTTAAAATACAATCAAGAACGTAGATGAGCAGTACGATACAATGAATCCCTAACGGACTATATTCATCAGTTCGAAGAGCAAATCCACCAATACCTAGAAGTTAAATTCGCCGAGCAGTGTTCTTCATGTTTTCTCAGCATTGGCTGCTTTTAGCTTCTCGAGCTGCTTCTTAAGGTAAGCCTGCTTTAGCTTCTCCCTTCGAGCAGCCGACTGTTCTTGTCTGCGATTTTTGAGCTCAGAAACTTTTTCTCGTGCTTCACTGACTTCTTCATGAACCTCCCTGAGAGAAAACAAACATAAAAAATAAAATATCAGAGAATAGATGAATCATCTCATCTCAACGGTACTTGGAAAGGTGTCCCATCAGAAAGACATACATTACGAAATTCTTATGTTGATTCCTGTCCATCGTTGCAGATGTCCGACCAAATTTGAAGTTGTTTGCAAGAAAATCTTCGCCATCGTTTTCTTCACCAGGTCTATCCTCAGCTTCTGCTCTAGAAGATTCGTTCGCTTGGGTGGGCTGTGATTCTCCTTGAGCCAAACCTTTCCTGAAGAAATCGACACAGTACTTCTCTTGTTCTTCCTCATCAGAGAGCTCACCCTTCACGAGCTTATCATATAACGCTGCCTTTTTCTCCAAAGCTGCGTAGCTTGCTGCTCCGTCCTGGACGGCTTTTAGCTCGAGTTTATCCCTGATGATCAAGAATAAGGTGAAATTATTTGATAAGTAAATTGCTCAATGCATGAAATGGTGTCTTCACATCCCATTAAAATTGATATGACAACACTATGGTAAACTAAGATTTCCAATCTCTATTGCATCAGTAAAGGTTTTTTGAATTGAACAAACACACGCAATGGGTTTTGACCAGCCTGAAGCAATCGATGTGAGTCAACTACTACGGACCGAAAACAAATTTCCCAATTTACAACCCTAGAATCACACCCATCTAATCAACGAAAAAGGAAAGGAAAAAGCACCAATAAAATAATTGATTGAACATACTTGGCTGCGCGAGATTCGACGCCGGAGTTTTTATGCGAGAAAGAATCCTTTGCGGAGACGATCTTCTTGGCTCTGTGGACCTCAAGGTGCTGAGCGTAGCTACTATCCGAGGGGTGAATCGTCTCTTTGGGCAGGCGTTTGGAATCTTCCTGGGACTTGTAGAGTTGGGCCTTGAGCTCTAATATCGACGACGCGCCGACGCCTTCTATGGATCGGTGCTTGCGCGGCATAATCGAAGATTCCGTTATCCATCCTAGCGATTCCACTATTCTCTTCTTCGACGGCTTCTCTTCTTCTTCGCTCATCTTTGCAGAGTTTCAATGTGTTCTCTTCCCCTCCTGAGATATGATGATTTTACGATTACCTTTTCGTGCGTATATTTCGTAAATATGACTTTTTCTAAGGATGTAACTGTAAATATTCCTAAAGCACAAAATGAGAATGACAACTCTGTTGATCGTATATATAAAAAATATAAATAAATCAAGACTACTTAAAAACTTCCGATAAACCCAAAATCCCAATTTCACGTATCGAGTTAACCCTGTCCATAGTGCAATTATATTTTAGTAATTTTCATCTCACTTTTAGTTATCTCCATAATCAATTCATTCAAATTTCATTATTTAATAACTAGGATGCAAACATAATCAGAAGAGAGAACAAAAACCAAAAGATTCAAACAACAGCCGTTCTTAGGAGAAGGTCTCCAAAACTCGTCTAGATGAAAAAACACAACCAACTTTCAAGAATTCAGCAAATGAAGGGACAAAAGATTCTTCAATAAAACACAAACAGATCGATCAATCACATAAACAAGTTGGGCCTCGAAGCCTTATAAGTCGTCTTGAGCTTCCTAGTCGGCGGCCTAACCTTCCTATAGACCAATGGGAACTTAATCTTGGAGTCATGGAACTATTTGGTGCTCTCTCTCTTACAAAGCTTCGCAGGGACAGTTGCTGTCTTGATGATTTGGATGCAATGGTGGCGAACTCTGTGGCGAGAGGCCATCTCGGTGTACATTTGCTCGACAGCACCATTCAACGTCGTGTCTCTGTACTCCTTGTACATGTTGTGGTACCCAGTTCTGCTCTGATACCTCAGCCATATACCGTAGTTCTTGATTGTTGTCGGGTTTTTTCTCGAATATCTGGAAAGATTGTAAAACATTCATCAAGACTATGGATTTCGAATTTCCTTCGATGTGAAAAAACGGGGAATAGTTCAAAGGTAGAGTCCACAAAAACCAGGACTTCAAAATCAACAAAAATATGACTGTAAATGGCCAACATTGAGTCATTGACTACTGTTAAGTGATTTATCCAAGATTCTAGCACATTAAGTAGCCATCATTTAAATGGAACAAAATACACAGTTTATATCAGTAGAATTGAGCTGAGAATTTTATCAAATTGGAGTGTAAAACAAAAGGGTGGAACGGAAATTAGGATGGCATATATATAAATCATTCCCATCTTGATTTTTGCATCATAACAAAATTGCAGTATCTTATAAAACAGCAAAGGAAAAGCCCAAGCAAAGTACCATTGGACATCATCTTCCACATATATCATCAGATCAGACCATATAAAATATCCTTAGAACGAATTGAGAGCATCCACATTATATCTTTATCGGAGAACACAGATGCAATATACCTCATTGATAGCGAGGACCTGACCGTTGCTCTTCTTCACCTTCTTCAGCTTCCTCAAAAAATACCTACAAACGACAAACAAAACCAATCCAATTCATCAGCCAACACGAAAAATCGAAATGCCGTCCACCGAAAATCAGGTAAAGTCCCGATTACCAGAACTTGGACTTGGCACGGACTTCATTCGTAGCCCAAAGCTTCATGCGGTAGATCTTCGGGTGCTCATCAGCTTCCGTAGGAAGAGCTCTCCCCACCACCTGGTACTGATGGAACTGCACAACGTACAAAATCACAGAAAACGAATCACTGCGTAGAAAATTCAGGGGAAAAGCAACAATTATTGAAGATCAAATAGCAGAAAAATTACCCTGTACGTCACCATTCTGAACTGCGGTTGGATGGTTCGTCGTGTGTCGCGGGGTTTTTTTAAGTAAATAGCCTTTGACTCGGTCAACGTTAAAAAAATAGCCTTCAAATGTAAAATGACTATACTGCCCTTACTAATCGTGCCCACGTTAAAAATCAATATTTTAAATGGGAATCGCGTTTGGGTGGGCGGGTGGGGTGTAGTCCAGTGGTTGTGTAGTCGGACGTTCAAGTAATAGGTCGTGGGTTCAAATCCCCAATTTTTATTTTTTTTTATATAGCACGGGACCTGCACTATACAGCACAGGTCCCTTGCTATATAGTACAGGTCCATGGAGCACGGGACCTGCACTATACAGCACAGGTCCCGTGCTGTATAGTGCAGGTCCCTTGTCCCGTGCTGTATAGTGCAGGTCCCTTGCTCCAAGGGACCTGCACTATACAGCACGGGACCTGTGCTGTATAGTGCAGGTCCCGTGCTCCATGGGACCTGTACTATATAGCAAGGGACCTGTGCTGTAGCACAGGTCCCGTGCTATTAAAAAAAAAAATTATGAGAACCACTTGTAAAAAGACGAAAATACCCTTAAATTGAAGGTTATTTTTTAAAAGGTAGAATCGACGAGGCTATTTTTTTAAAGTTGACCACGTCAAAGGCTATTTTTTAAAAAGACCCGTGTCGCGGTGTGTTATTTCTAGGGTTTTCCTGACATTACTATGTTGGGCTTTTATGGGCTCAGTAACCAATCAGCCCATCACCTAAATGGGCTTGCGAAATCCAAATGACAGTTCATTTTTTTTTATGTGTAAGCTTAAGTGTACAGTTTTTTTTTTTTTTTTCGGAAGGATCTTAAGTGTACAGTTTGATTGAACTAATATAATACATCAAGGTGAAGACTATTCAATTCAAAAACGTGGAAGTCAAAACTGCATTTTAGAATGTTCTTCTTTTCTTACGAATGAAAAAGAAACCGCCTATATTGAAATACGGACGTAAAGAATGGTGATCTGTTATTTTCTTCTAATTTTATGCGAATACATTGAACAACTTGTTATTATGCAAGGAATGGAATATAAATAAATGTGAACATATTTAACGTTGATATTACGTTTTATTCGTGGACGCCTTTCGAAGAAGTCAAGATACCGATTTAATATTTGGCAAAAATCGAGGATTCAGACTTAGGCGTATGACTCTGAGGCTGACTGGTCAACGTAACTGTCACTCAGTCAAACAACAACGTGTGTCCATCATGCAACAAAGCTTTGACTCTTTTTTTCTGCATAATAATCTATCTTTTTGTAGAATATAATACAAATATAAAAATAATTTCTATTTAGGGGTAATTTCAATTAAATCCCCCTCCCCTATTTTCTTACACATAACTCCCCATTCCATATAATTTATTAACAAACTCCCTAAATCAAAACAATCTTACACATAACTCCCCATGGACGATTTTACCCCTATATTTTTGTAGTACAAATATACGTATGTTTGTAGTACCTCATGGACGATTTTGCCCCCTATTAAATTCCAGCCCCCCAGCCAAACTTGTAGTACCAATATACGCATGTTTGCCGTACCAATATGTATGTTAGACGTACCATCCCGTGAGCCCATGGACGATTTTTATAGTACCAATATACAAATGTTTGTGGTACCAAAAAACTTGTCAACACCCACGGACCACCCTTACCCAAAATTGTAGTACCAATATACGTATGTTTATAGTACCAATATATACATGTTCGCCGTACCATCCCGTGAGCCCATGGATGATTTTTGTAGTACCAATATATAGATGTTCGTGGTACCGTATTATATGCTATTGTGGTACCAAGATTAGGTTACTCGTAGTACCAATATCTACGGTAACCGTCACGACAATAGGGTAGGAGTTGCGATAGTTAAGCAAATGGGACTGAAAAGGTACTACAAATAACCTACGCATGGTACTACATTATCTCACGGAATGGTACCACGGTATGGTACCACGAACATCTATACATTGGTACTACAAGAATACGTATATTGGTACTATAAGTTTTGGGTAGGGGTCAGTGGGTACAATTTTAGGGTAGGGGTTGCGATAGTTAAGCAAATGGTACGAAAAAGGTACTACAAATAACCTACGTATGGTACTACATTATCTCACGGAATGGTACCATGATATGGTACCACGAACATCTATACATTGGTACTACAAGAATACGTAAATTGGTACTACAAATTTTTGTAGTACCAATATATAGATGTTCGTGGTACCGTATTATATGCTAGTGTGGTACCAAGATTAGGTTACTCGTAGTACCAATATCTACGGTAACCGTCACGACGATAGGGTAGGAGTTGCGATAGTTAAGCAAATGGGACAGAAAAGGTACTACAAATAACCTACGCATGGTACTACATTATCTCACGGAATGGTACCACGGTATGGTACCACGAACATCTATACATTGGTACTACAAGAATACGTATATTGGTACTACAAGTTTTGGGTAGGGTCAGTGGGTACGATTTTAGGGTAGGGTTGCGATAGTTAAGCAAATGGTACGAAAAATGTACTACAAATAACCTACGTATGGTACTACATTATCTCACGGAACGGTACCATGATATGGTACCACGAACATCTATACATTGGTACTACAAGAATACGTATATTGGTACTACAAATTTTTGTAGTACCAATATATAGATGTTCGTGGTACCGCATTATATGCTAGTGTGGTACCAAGATTAGGTTACTCGTAGTACCAATATCTACGGTAACCGTCACGACAATAGGGTAGGAGTTGCGATAGTTAAGCAAATGGGACAGAAAAGGTACTACAAATAACCTACGCATGGTACTACATTATCTCAGGGAATGGTACCACGTTATGGTACTACGAACATCTATACATTGGTACTACAAGAATACGTATATTGGTACTACAAGTTTTGGGTAGGGTCAGTGGGTACAATTTTAGGGTAGGGGTTTGCGATAGTTAAGCAAATGGTACGAAAAAGGTACTACAAATAACCTACGCATGGTACTACATTATATCACGGATGGTACCACGGTATGGTACCACGAACATCTATACATTGATACTACAAGAATACGTATATTGGTACTACAAATTTTGGGTAGGGGTCCGTGGGTGTTGACAGGTTTTTTTGTAATATTGTTGTTTTTATAAGGCTAAAATCGTCCATTAGGGAGTTATGTGATATAAAAGTTTGAAATGGGGAGTTTGATGATAAATGAATGGGAAGGGGGGGAGTTAGTTGATAAATAGTTTGGGATTAGGGAGTTATGTGTAGATTTCTCTTCTATTTATTAAGGCTGGGCCTCATAGAATAGAAACTCAGGTGATATGTCAATTTTAATCGTATAGGATAATTACCATTACAACTTTTTTATTATCTATTTTTAGTTAAATTTATGTTATTTGCAAACGTAAGCTTGTACAGGTGTGAAGATTGGCTTTCGTTTTATTTGATAAAGCTTATATTGCTTCTATTATTTTGTCGAAAGAATAATAAAAAATCTCAATTTTGTTCCGCTATATGAAGCTAGTATTATGGTTTTGCAATATCAAATATTGTGATCCCAAATAGAATTGTTTATACTTAGTGTTAGAGACATAATTATAGACCTAAATTTATAACTATGTTATCAAAAAATGATTATACGTTGTTTAAGCACATAAGCTTATGTTAGTAAAGATTCGAACTATGTTGCAAATAAGAAACTCTGTTTACAAGTATAACGGCTCGAAAACCCTACTCACAACAGCCGTCTCCGAACAGTTCTTTTTCCTCCCCTCCTCCCCTAGAGGAGGTTGGGGGAGCTCATTTCCTACTTGTTTTCTGTTTCTGTTTTGTATTAAATAAATAATTGGAGAGGGAATTGGCGGTTTTGGCGTTGACAAGCTCCAGTGGTGGTGGATCTGGCGGCGAGAAGCTCGGACGGCGGTGGATCTTGCGTCGACGAGCTCGGACGGTGGTGGATCTGGAGGCGGCGAGCTTGGACGGTCATGGACCTGACGCTCTGTGTTGGGTTTTCAACATTTGCCTTCATTCGCCCCAGCGTTGACGTCATCTCCTCCCTCTGCTCGACCACCCACCTCCTTGCCATGTCTCCTTTCCATCTGCCGGCTGCCGCATCACCGGCCTGCCGCCATCCCTTCTTCCGCCCGGCCGTTCTGGTCGTGGCGTGTTCTCCTCCGGGGAGTTCTCCTTTATGGAGTTTTCTCCCCTTTGTAGGAGTTTTTCTCCCCTCTGTGGGAGCCTTCTCACTTTTCGTGGGAGCCTTCTCCTCCCCTCTTAGGAGCGTATCCTCTCCCCTGGTGGGAGTTTTACTTCGGGGATTTCCTACCCCTTTTTGAGGCTTGAGAACGGACATCTGTGCTATCACCGGTCTTCTACGCAATAGAAATAATCCAATATATTGTAATATGTTGATTGTTGCTTTATTGTACTTTTTGTCCATTTGGGTTTATGAAATGCAATCCTCTTTTTTTTTAAAAAAAGTAATGATTCGAAATATATCATAGAATACCTCAAAATCAAACTCATTTGTACCGTTGTACGTTAGCTAGTAAAAGATAGGGGCTTTTAAAGTTCAGGCCCCAACATAAATTTCATTTAGATTTTAGGATACTGTCAGAAAATTCATAGTTTTAAGGACCAGATTTCTGCAGAAACAATTAAGGGTTCTGTTGTACCACTTTTCTGTTCAACAGTACCGCTTCATGGATCTACAGTACCACTTCATGGGTCTACAGTACCACTTCACTGTTCACCAGTACCATTTCATGGGTCTACAGTACCACTTCATGTACACTGTAAAACACTTGCGAAAGTTTAGGTCCTTATCTCTAAATTTCATAAAAATCGGGACCTTAAAACTATAAATTTCGGGGTCTGAAACCTAATTTAAAATCTCTTTTGTGGCCTGACTCGTAATTTGCACTAAAACGATACGGATTTGAAGCAAATGGCAACATATATAAACAAGTAAACAAACGATGACAAATAAAAATATAAAAGAATGTCTTATAATATAAAAATACAATATTTTAAATGATGGCATATAATGCAGGAACCAATGTGTCCATCGACAAAAGACAAAGATGCCAGGTCAATGTCAACCCCATCCATCATATATGACCAACAATAATTGAAATCACAATCAGTCGATATTTTTGAATGAGATGGAATAGTAATTGTATAAAACTATGGTTGATCTGAATTATGAGCAGTATATTTGAGAACACCTATTCGAACTTTCCAGTTTACCTGCAAATCTTTAAAGATCTAAAATTCAAATTATGGTCGGTAGATAGACGATGACAATACATCGGAAATGTTATATTTTTATCTATTATTGAAGTGATAGGATGAAATGAACACATGACATATATTTAATATTTAAAGTATTTGAATTTTAAAATATTTAAATAAACGAGCGCTGTATTGATCATATCTTCTTCAATGAACATTCAACCAAAGAAGAAGCAAATATATCTAAAAAAATTACAACAATTTGTCCCCACAAGAAAACCCCAAATATTTGCCAGCCAATCAAATATTCATCAAATTAAAAAAAAAAAAAAGCGAAAATAGTAAAAGTAAACAAACACCACATCACGATTCCCTATCTCCAAGCTGGCGATGGGTCCCGCCCAAACGTTGAGGGTAATTCAGTCAATTCCTCATCGGAAACCTTTCGCACCTCTGCTTCAGAAACACACGGCAATCGTCCTTTGGGACGATGGTCGGAACATAGGCGATCTCATCGCAGCCGTCCGATCTATCCCGCCGGAAATCGACGAGCGCGGCAAACATAGCTATGAACAGCATAAGGTGGTTGATGGCGTACCTCTGCCCTACGCACTGGTGGGGCCCAGCTCCAAACGCCAGGAAGTTCTTCTTGTAGATCCGGTCCTCCTCCCTCTCGGCGAACCGGTCCGGATCGAACCGGTCGGGTTCGGTGAACCCTTGGAACGACGAGTCGAACACCGAGGGGAAGATGATCGTCCCCTTGGGGACGACGTAGTCTTTGGTAAGAGGGAAATCGACACCGGCGATGTGGGGGACCATCGTCGCCGGCGCCCTTATCCTCACCACCTCACGCGCCACGGCCTCGGTGTACGCCATCTCCCTGAGATGGTCTCCGGTGATTCCGGCGCCGTCGCTGTCGGTCGCCGGGTTCCAATGCTTGGCCACCTCGTCCCTCACTTTCTGCAGCACGTGGGGGTGGGAATCGAGTAGTGCGACGGCCCACAGTAGCGACGATGTGGACGCATCTTGCGAGGCGAACAAGAAATCGAAGAGATGCCCGCCGATTTCCTCGTAGCTACAGCGGAATTCGCTGTTCTCCGAAGCTTCTCTGAGATTCTCCAACATCCAGAAATCGATGAGACACGTGGGCTCATCTCCCATCTTCATCCTCCTCTCGCTTTCCTCGGCACAACCGGCGAGGGTATCGACCAGCCGCCGCACGGCGAGCCTCGCGCTTCTGAAGGCGAAGCCAGGGAGGTCGATGGGCAGCTTCATAAGCCCAACATTGAACAGATTGTAATCAGTGTTGAACCTCTTCCTTGCATCGTCGTCCAAGTAGGGGCCCACGAAGACGGTCTGCGAAGTTTCAAGGTTCATGTCCCTGCACAAGATACGAAGCGGCATGGAGCTGTTTCCGCCGCCGTCGGCCGCCTTCTGACACCAAGAGTACACGTGGCGCATGATGATTCGCTGCTGGATGCTGGTGTAGGTCTTCAGCGCCCTAGGAGTGAAGTTGGGAGCGATACGACGCCGCAGGTCCTTGTGGTCCTGGCCGAACATGTAGATGAGGTTGTGCTCGCCGAAGAGCTTCTTGCCGAAGGGATGGCCGATGAGGTGGAAGGCGTCGGGCCGTACGTTGGCGAAGATCTTGTGGGAGAGCTCCGTCGAGTAAATGTAGACTATGTAACGTCCGATGATGTAGTTGGCCGATATGCCCAAAGGAGTCATCTTTGCGTACGACGACTGCTTGTCCCAGAACTTCGTGGGGTTTGTGACTAAGGTCACTACGTTGCCTATGAAGGGGAGAACGAAGGTTGGGCCGGGCAAGAAGCGCTTCTTCTTGAGGTAAGAGATTTGCTCGACCAAGAAGAAGACAATGATTAAGGTTACGAGGTATGGAACGTAAGCGCTCCAAGAAATCTCCATTGTTGCTCTGATTTTTCAAGGAATGCTTTTGGGTTTGATCTTATTTCTTTGCCTGGGATTAGCGAAGTTTTTATATGGGTTTTTTTCCCTGAATTTTCAAGAAAAGTTAGCTGACTGGTCAGATACGGGTGTGAACAATCTGGATTTCTTGGGGTTTGATCTTTATTGAAATAAATTTGAGTTTTATAGAGATTCTTGGTAAAAAGGGGGAACATGGCGCAACCATTGAGAAAAATGTGTGTGTGCTATTAAATAGGCGATAAAGGCACATACACACCTTGCCCTTGGCCTTGGGCTACTATGGATTTATGTTGTCTTAACTCTTAAATACCAATTAAGATTTGTCGGCTTAGATTTCTCAATGTTTGGTGTGAAAGGAGACTCAGTTTGGGTGGGATGTTCCGTACTATGCCATGACCATGATGAAGATGAGTTCGCTCAATGGAACCATAGCAAAACCATCACGTTTGAGATTAAAAAAGTAAACGAAAACATAAAAGGGGAAAAATTTGCGAGGTACCAAGTACATTTTCATCATTCAACATCGGTTAGATTTAATCTCGAAATTAAATAGGAAAGGGGTTTAACGTACAAGTAACCAAATAGTAAAGTCAACCAAATTACTTGCGGAATAGAAGAATAGCTAACGAGGAAAACGTAAAGCTACATAAATCGAAGGCCGGAAAGGGTGTTGTTGCGTATAAGTCAACCCAATTACTCTGAGTAATAGAAAAAAAAGCTTCGGAAAAACGTGAAGAAGCTACATAAATCGAAAGCCACCGACAGTCTGTGTTTGTAATATGGATGTCTATTTCACCGTTTTCACGACATGGATAGTTTATTAGTGAGAATTTTGGGAAATTTAATAATGTAATATTTGGGCCTCGTTCAAAGCCCAATCGTATTAATTAAGTTTAGATCGGCCCAATTGTTAGGTCTATTCTGTATGCTTCTTTTCGTCTGACCAAAACTTGAGCTTGCGAAGAGAAGCTGATCGAAAACCGTCGAATCTGAAAAAATCGACGTTGACGCACACTGAGATAAGCTATGGCTTCTGTTAAAGAGCTTCAGAGGGACCTGGAGAATAAAGCCAACGATCTTAACAAGCTTCAGAAAGGTTTTGTTTTGTGTTTTCTTTTTTCCTTTTTTAAGATTTTGTCTTTCGTTTCTCGAGAGATAAAACGGGTAATCGTGAACGATATGGTTTTGGATTATTTGTTAAATATTGTTCAGATATAGCGAAGAATCACCAGGTAAGGAAGAAATACACTATTCAGCTAGGGGAGAACGAGCTCGTCCTCAAGTAGCAGCCTCTTTATTTATTTATTTATTTTTTTCGTAATTTATTGTACGGAATTTAATTTCTGTTGTTTTTTTTTTTTTGAAATGTGAACTTAATTGTTATTGAAGGAATTGGATCTACTGAACGAGGACGCAAATGTGTACAAAATGATTGGTCCAGTGCTGGTTAAGCAGGACTTGGCTGAGGCCAATGCCAATGTTCGCAAGCGTATTGAATACATATCTGCTGAATTGTATGTTTCTTTGCCTAATCAAATTCATGTTCTTCATTGCTATAGCTGTGTGCTTGGTTCTGGAGCTGGCGTACAATTGATCGCAGTCAATTCTATCCTACCTAAGTAACTTATAGCAGTTAGTTTTCTGTCACTATGTTGACGAGTAAAAAATTCAACATCTTAAGAGGGAGAAGGGTTCACTGAGTAACTGTTTACAGAAAAAAGCATAATTGATCGCAATACGTTTAGATGGGTAGGTTGTAGAGAATGTAACTTTGGCCAGAGTTTCCTATTAATAAGTTCAGATGTATGCAGTCATTCTTTCACACTTCTTCTGTCTGTTGACCTTGATTAGATTAATCCGTATATGTTTTGGGATCTATAACACTCTTACTGCTCCATTTGTTGTCCTTTGGACTTATGTTTACATATGCTTTTTCGTCTGTCTTAAGCCCGAATAAATAATTGCCTCAGGAAACGTTTGGATTCCACTCTTCAAGATTTAGAAGAAAAGCAAAACAGCAAGAAAGAAGCGGTACGTCTCAACCTTTTTTTTATAGTTTATCAATGCGAGCCACTTCATTGCTATAATTTACTACAAGCAGATAAAGCTTGTACCTTGGCTATCAGTCAAATTGCACTAATGCATCACTTCGTGGCAGATTTTCAAGGTACAACAAAGAATCCAGTCTTCGCAAGCAGGAAAGGGCAAGGCATAATACAATATCTATCGCTCCATCATTGTGTGATTTAACAGTTGCAGTGTGTACAATGTCAAAATCTTTGATAAAAGGTACTTTGCCATGGTTCCCTTTCAACAATTTTCTCAACTAATGGTACTGCTTTTAATGCAATGTTTCTTCTGGTGAAAAGTTAAAGATTGATTATGAAGATATAAATGTGCCTAAGAGGGGGGGGTGAATTAGGCCTATAGAAATTTTTTGCTTCTTTTCACAAATACTAAGTGTGGTGACTTAGATATGCCTACTGATGTTTGTGACGAGTGCCTGATATATCCTAGTAACGTCGGATGTGCGTCGGGTCTGTCTCACAGCGATAAAGAAATAACTGAAAAGTAAATGCGAGACAGGATTTTTATAGAGGTTATATCCCCAACTGGGTTTACTCCTCTCCTTGGGATTTTCTTCCCAAGAGTTTAACCAATCACTATAATGCACCGTAGCTGGATACAAAACTGATTGGTTAGCCCAATACACAACCGAAGCAAGTCAAACACTAGCTATAACTAGGTTACCACACGCCGAGTTTCGTTCCTCGGAATCTCCTTGATCCCGACAGACACAGCTCGCTACCGAAGGGCCCCCGGACTTGTCCTTCCCTTCACGTGTGCGTAAACGTTGACCTTGCCTCCTTTGTATTGCTCACGTCCGAAGACAACACGTCCGAAGACAGAATGTATGGCAGGAGGTTGGAATATCAAGATGAATCACTCTTTCAGTGATGGATATGCAAATTTACGCTCAGGTGGGCAGAAAGCTATCGCAAGTGGAAACTCAGGAATCTCTTAGTATCTTTCTGCTTACTTTTCTCTCGTACGCTTATTTGTCGTAGGTTCGCAAAATCTAAGTACTGTGAGAGTCTGAAGTGCAGCTCATATATAATACTTTTCAAATAGCACTTCTCATGGAAAATCATATCAAACAATAATTACCTAATCAAGCATAGTTTCCATGCAATCATACCATATAAATCATGCTCTTAATAAATCATCACAACGGTCATATAGCATATTTACGCATGATTATATTCCATATAGAAAGGTCAATTTCGTTCTCAAGCATATTCACGCATTTCGCATATAATTACCATATCAGGATTTTCCACAAGAGATTCCCTGCTATCTGTTTCTAGACTAAGTCAATCCAGATTTTCTTTCCAAGTGTAGCACATAAGATAGCATCACATCAGCACGTTTTCTATGTATAATTCATAGTATAATTACCATGTTTAGCACAGAAGTCAGATCCGAGAATACTTAAAACGATTTATCAATCATGGCTCAAACTTTCCTTATTTCCGAGATCACATCCGTTTATAGCATATAACATCTTATCCAGAAAATCAATCAAATCAAATCACATCTTTCCTAAATATAATATTCCAATCAACATAAGGAAGGATATCAATTTAATATTGCACATTAAATTCAGTGTAAAGCATGCAAAGAATCGCATAAGTGATTTTCGTCCAGGAATAAACTAGTATCAACGGATATATCACTTTCCATATATAAACAGCATATTTTCCATATATAGCTCAGTAGGATATCTCATGCATTATTTCCATATATAGCACAATACGATATATCCTATCTCATGGACTGTCTATAACATGCGATCACTTAGTTCCATCAAATCATCACAGAATCACACGCAATTAAAATATTCAACACTTAATCGATTTTATAGCTCACAAACAATGCATGGTTGAATATTATCATGAACTTAGACATTTTATTTGTTCCAAATCGAATTGCTTATTTTATAGACCTAATGTCATTACAATTACATTGTCCATCAAAACTCACTAACATACATAGACCAAAAAGGTCAACATTCTCCCCCTTTTTGATGATGACATGTAATTGACACAGCACGGAAGCATATAAGCATATTCGATCATGCAAGTCCTAGCGCATATGTCTAAGTGTTTCATAATCACAAAGCAGAGCATACGATATTTCCTAATCACATGTGATACATATTTGCTCCCCCTGCCTACGTGCAGTTATCTCTATGACATGCTATGATATATCATGGACTAATTTCGCTCCCCCTGTCTAAGTGCGGATATATCCTATCTTTTTTATGTTATATCCTGAGTATTAAAAATTTAGAGATTACCCGTGAGTGTGCTCCCCCTGCCTAAGTGCGCATTTTCCAAGCATGGTTCAAGCAATCATGTAATCATCTCAGCAGGCACTTAGCATTTAGTAAGAAATTTTATGCAAGTCAAGTAGCACAGTTACGCATCAGAGTGTGAGATCAACAAACGATATATCCTAAGATCAGAGCAAAAGATGTTAAGCACAGGAGATATATCATAATAGCAGCAAAATATTATATTAGGGTTCAACGAGCCCCCCTATACATACTTACCACTAACAAACTTAGACGCTAAACGTCTAAACTTACCTTACTACTACTCCCCCTTCATCATCAAAAAGGCGGGAGGATCAACTAAAGACTGAACAGAACTGGAATATCCTAGTGGCAACTAGGAGCAGAAAGGAACTAGAAGGGCAGCCTACTGGCTTGATATCGGAGATATCTCGGCGCAACACAGAGATTCCTTCCTTCCCTATGTTCAGCTCATCTTCGTAGTCGTCGTCCTCGTCGCTTTTGACCTTCGCTTTTCCTTTCGCAGCCGACCGTTTCTGGGCGCTATCCACTGACCTACTCTCCTTAGCCTTGAACCAACCTTGGCCCTTTGTGTAGTGAATACCCATCCGCTTCAAGGTCACAAGGTCCACAATGTGGACGGCCTTATCTTCCCAGCCAGGTGGCAGTATAATACCTTCACACTCGAACATATGAGTGAGCAGCATTCCATAGGGCAGCGCCTTGTCTTTACTCTCAACGGCCTGAATCATGTGCTTCATGACGGTATATCCGAGGTTGAACTTGCGGTTCTGAGATATCATGTACACGGCAAAAGTGCTCATGAAATTCATAGTGGTAGAGTGGCCGCCACTTCCGATTTTGGCACTCCACAAGGTCATGTTCAGCAGCTTATGAAGGAAGAAGAAATCTATGGGAAGTTGATTGAGAGCTTCTCCATCTGAAAAGCGGGCTTGGTGCGGGTATTCCAGAGTTTCTGAAGGACATCACTGGGGTCGAAACCATCAGCATGGCACCAGTCGTTCATGTCGTAGTGGCAGAAGGGTTCATCAGGAACTGCAAGCATAGCATTCATCTTCTTAGTGGTCCACTCGATCTTGTGTCCGAGAACATAGGAACGGATGGTGATATGTTCTTCAAACTCGTCGTAGTCGAAGTTTGCATAGAACAGTTTGACGACCTCAGGATAGAATGGCGTGTTGAGACTAAGGAATTGCTCCCATCCGTAGTCTTTCAGCCAGGTTATAACAGTTCCAGCAGGCAGATTGTCAAAGGCAACAGCGCGACCACGGGCGATATCTCTTTTGAGGAAGCTTTTGTAGGTGGTGCGGTTACTTTCTTCCAGAAAAAGGTGTTCAGCAGGGATCTCACTCGTTTTGGACAGATCAAGAGGCGGAATGGTAAAGGACTTTGAACTTGATGGCGGAAATGGAGAGGTTTTTTTCAAGTGGTGATGGCTGTTTTTCAGGAGACTTTGGCGGAGGTGATTTCTGGGTTTCAACTGGAGTTGGGGATCGCGGCGGCGATTCCTGGGTAACCTTGGGAACTTCTTCAGGAATTTCAGAGCTTGAGGCAGACTTTTCTGGTTCGGGCGTCTTGGATTTCTTGGTTTTCTTCTTCTTCTTTGTAGTTTTGGAAGGGGTTGAGATCTTTTCAGAGGATTTGGGAGATTTGGCTTTGGAATGGGTTTTGCGAGCAGAAGGCGAGGCTTGTTTTGGTGATTTGGAAGGTGATCCGAGTGGGGTTTCTTCAGTGTCGGAACTGGGCTCCTTGCGTTTACGGCTTGATGATTCAGGGTTGACAACTTTGGAAGTTTTGGCCATTGATGAAGTTTGAAGATCGAGAGAGTGTTTGGAGAAGATGATTGAATGATGAAGGTTAAAGAACGGTTCTGAATTTTTAAAGAATAGGATCGGTTTATTTTGGGAAGAGATAAGGATGAATTTCGAAATTTGAAATTTGAAATCTCAAAAAGATAATGGAAAACTGTCAGGGATATCAGACTGATTTGACGGGATTTCATAATTAAGGAAGGGATGTGACTGGACTGGATAGGAATATATTATAAAGGAAAATGAGTTTCCTAGAATAACTGGACGGCTGAAATAATATCCACGCGTTCCTACCTTAAATAACCTAATCACATTTAAGAACGAATCTAGAAGATCGGATATTCCTAAAATAAACTATATGGCTGAAGAAGTATCTTGGAAGGGATAACTACGAATTTCTTCCTAAAATACGAGAATTTTACTTAAGGAAAAGATCTATAGGATCCACAGAAGTATTCTAAGGACTGAATATCTTAAGATGGGATAACTATGAATTTCTATCTAAAATAGAATAACCTAGAGTAAATGATAGAATTAGGCAGATTTACTAACCTTATTAAGCTCGAGGATTCCCAATCGATCACGGATGTCGCAGAATCTTGCCTCTATTAGGGGTTTAGTGAAGATATCAGCGAGCTGATCATTTGTTCCTACGAATTCCACACTGATATTCCCCTTCTGAACATGGTCTCGTATGAAATGATGTTTAACCTCAATATGCTTAGTACGAGAATGATGCACGGGATTCTTAGTAATACTAATAGCGCTAGTGCTATCACACATAATGGGAATTTTGTCATAGCCTAACCCAAAGTCACTAAGGGTTTGTTTCATCCAAAGAACTTGTTGACAACAATTTCCTAAGGCCATATATTCAGCTTCGGTTGTGGAGAGGGCGACAACATTTTGCTTTCTACTAGACCAAGTTACCAGGGAATTTCCAAGTAATTGGCAAGTTCCACTAGTACTTTTCCTATCTTCCCTACAGCCGGCATAGTCGGCATCAGAATATCCCATTAATGGGAAGTCATCCGTATAGGAGTACCATAGACCAAAATTGACAGTACCCTTGATATATCTAAGTATCCGCTTGACTGCGGTCAAGTGAGATTCCCTAGGGTCAGACTGATATCTCGAACACATACCAACAGCAAACATGATATCAGGGCGACTAGCAGTTAAGTAAAGAAGGCTTCCGATCATACCTCGATATTGTGTTTGATCAACCGGTGTACCTGATTCATCAATGTCTATTTTGGTGGTCTGATGCATAGGGGTGGAAATCGCTTTGGAATCACTCATCCCGAATTTAGTCAGTAATTCCCTGCTGTATTTCGTCTGGGATACGAAGGTTCCATTGTCAAGCTGCTTTATTTGCAACCCGAGGAAGTAGTTCAGCTCACCCATTAAGCTCATCTCAAATTCCTTCTGCATAGACTTAGAAAATTCCTCGCAGAGAAGGATATTAGTACTTCCAAATATGATATCATCAACGTAAATTTGGACTAGTATCATGTGATCACCTTCATACTTAATAAACAGCGTGTTATCAATAGTTCCAGTCGAGAATCCTATGTCAATCAGAAACTTACTTAGCCTTTCATACCATGCCCTAGGAGCCTGCTTTAAACCATACAATGCTTTATTTAATTTAAAAACATGATTTGGAAAATCTTCCCTAGCAAAGCCCGGTGGTTGTTCTACATAAACCTCCTCATTTATATAACCATTTAAAAATGCACTTTTTACGTCCATTTGAAAAAGTTTAAAACGTTTAAAGCATGCATATGCAAGTAAGACACGTATAGATTCTAATCTAGCTACCGGTGCAAAAGTTTCATCGAAATCAATACCTTCCTCCTGGGAATAACCTTTTGCAACTAACCTCGCTTTGTTTCTTGTGACATTACCGTGTTCGTCGAGTTTGTTTCGGAAGACCCATTTGGTTCCTATGATGGATTTATCGTCTGGTCTTTTTACGAGTGTCCACACTTCGCTCTTTTCGAACTGAGATAACTCATCTTCCATGGCCGAGACCCAAGATATATCATCTAGAGCTTCATGGACTGTCTTTGGTTCCATCATTGAAAGCAGTACATCATGAGATTCCTCCGTATCTTGATTTCGTACAGTTGCTCGAGTTTTGATTCCAGATCTGATATTTCCTATCACTTGATCTGTTGGATGACTGGACGCATGTTTCCATTTTCTAGGTTGCAGCTCTCCAGCTTCTGGTTCCACTGCTTCAGTATTTTCGTCTTTAGGAATATCTTCCTCACTGTCTTTAATATCCTGCAATTCTGCACAGGGCAAATCTATACCTTCCTCATCAGTAGCATCTGTGTTAGGCATCTCATCAAAAGTAACATGTATGGATTCCTGAACAGTCAGCTTTCTTTTATTATAAACACGATATGCCTTAGACGTAAGACTGTAACCAAGGAATATCCCTTCATCAACCTTAGAGTCAAATTTTCCTCTCTTATCTCTATCGTTCAAGATAAAACATTTACATCCGAACACATGAAAGTAACCTATATTTGGAGTTCTACCGTGCCAGATTTCATAAGAAGTCCTTTTTAATATCGGCCTAAGGAAGACACGGTTAGATACGTAACAGGCTGTACTAACGGCTTCCGCCCAGAACTGTTTAGGAATATCATACTCATGTAACATAGATCTAGCCATTTCCTGTAATACCCTGTTTTTACGTTCAACAACACCGTTCTGTTGGGGGGTTATAGGAGCAGAGAAATTATGACTATATCCATACTGATCACAGAATGATGCAAACGACTTACTATCGAATTCCAGACCGTTATCACTTCGTATCCTACATAAGTTCGTTTCTTTTTCATTTTCAAGTCTCTTTACTAGTGATGCAAAGTTATCTAATGCCTCGCTCTTATGTGCAAGGAATATCACCCAAGTATACCTGGAGTAATCATCAACGATGACAAAGGCATATCTTTTACCTCGCAGAGACATCGTCTGAACCGGACCAAAAAGGTCGAGATGCAGCAGTTCCAGAGGTCTGGATGTAGATATCACATTCTTTGCTTTGAAAGATGTCTTAGTCTGCTTGCCCATCTGGCATGCCTTGCATGTTTTCTCCTTGACAAACTTTATGTCAGGAACACCTCGTATCAGTGCATTGCTTGTAATGTGAGATAGCAATTCCATGTTGGCATGTCCTAGGCGTCTGTGCCATAACCAGGTGTCATCCTGTGTAACTGCTAAACACTTGACATTCTGGTCAGTGATATCATCAAGAGTTATACAATATATATTTCTATCCCTAGATGCACTGAATAGTACCTTATCATTATTTCTAACTACACACTTATCATTTTCAAACGTAACCGTATGACCTTTATCGCATAATTGACTGATGCTAATGAGATTATGTTCTAGATTCTTAACCAACCATACGTCATCTATAGTAGTATGTAACGTGTTACCGACAGTTCCCACTCCTATAACCTTAGCTTTTGTGTTGTCGGCGTAGGAGACATATCCTCCATCATATGCTTTCACCGACACAAACTTACTGATATCACCTGTCATATGGTGGGAACACCCACTGTCGAGGTACCACTTGTTCTTCCTACTGGATTTTCTTCTTTGTACCTGCATGAATCAGTTCTTTTCTGAGGTGCCCATTTTGATTGGGTCCTAAATGGTTAGCAGCAAAGTAATTCCTATTAACACGTGGCATATCATGTATCACAGGCTGTGATCTCTCAGTCACAGGCTGGCCAGAGTTAGAAACTTCAGGAACTTTCTTAGGTCTCCAGACATGTCTGGATTTATCAGCTTTCTTCAAGAAACAGTGATTAGCATAATGACCAAGACGACCACATGAAAAACATTTAGGTTTCCTAACGTTTTGTGGAGGTGCAGCATGTTCATGTGTTGTGGAATATCCTAATCCTGTTTTCCCGATTTGTGCAGGAATACTAAGTAACATATCAAGATTTTGTTGTCCCTCAAGAAATCTAACATTAGTACGAGAGTTTTCTTCTAAGAAATCCTTAAGAGCGGACATGTCCCTAGATATATTCTTTTGCTTCCTAAGTTTCTCGCAATTACACAAGGCCTTTTCTTTCTTAAGAGTCTCTAGCTCGGCTTTCAGGCGCTCATTTTCTAGATCCGTTTGATGCTTCTCTCTAGCTACTTCATCTCGTTGCCTAATTAGACCCTTCACTTGTGAGTTGAGTGACTTAATCCTTCTTTCTGCATTTTGAATTATCTCAAACATCTCTTCTTTTTCATCTACTTCCAAGGCTGAGGAAGCGTTATCATGAGATTCATCTTGCCTAGCATATAATTCATTCAGAAATAATATTTTCTTAATAGTAGATGAGTCCGATACCTGATCATCATCCGCGGCCATGTAGGCGAGATCTTCCTCTTCTTCGCTCCCGGCCTCTTCCCAGTTTGTGACCATGGCCTTCTGTTTCTTTATCTTTTTGTCACCATTTTCCATCGGGCAGTTTGAGGCAAAGTGGCCTGGCTTGTTGCACTTGAAGCATTTCTGTACATTGTTTCCGGATGACGATATTCCCTTGTTCCTAGGTTGGAACTTTGAATTTCCCTTGAACTTTCTTCTCATCCGAAATTTGTCAAACTTTCTGGTTAGCATGGCGATCTGCTCCATTAGGTCCTCTCCTCAGATTCTTCTTCGCCTTCAGAGTCGTGTTCTTGTTCGGTATTAAAGGCAATGTTTGGTTGATTTCGGACTGGTGGTTTTTCTTTGATGGAGATCTGAGTCATCTCGTAGGTGGTCAGAGATCCGATCAGTTCTGATACTGAAAGTTCATCCAAGTCCTTTGCTTCATAGATGGCGGTCACTTTGGGATTCCATTCTCTAGGAAGAGATCTCAGGATTTTTCGCACTTTCTCACCATCTTCTATTTTCTTTCCCAACGAGAACATTTGATTAATGATGTTCATGAATCTGGCATACATGTGGCTTATGGTCTCGTTGTCCTCCATCTTGAACAGCTCGTATTGGTGGGTCAAGAGGGCTATCCTTTCTTGCACAACTCGAGTGGTTCCTTCATGTGTGACTTGAAGCATGTCCCACATATTTTTGGCAGATTCGCATGAGCTCACACGATTGTACTCTTCTCTTGTGAGTGCGCAAGCTATCATGTTCTTAGCTTTGGCATTTAGGGAGATTCCCCGCTTGTCTGCTACATTGTAATCAGGGCCTTTCTTTGGAGTTCCATCTTCGTTTTTGGGAATGTAAGGTCCTGTTGCGATGATATCCCACAGGTCGTAGTCTGTAGCGATCAGGAATTCCTTCATGCGATTTTTCCATATGGCGTAGTTTGTTCCGTCGAAGAGTGGTGGCCTGGAATGGGATTGTCCCTCTGCAAAAACATCAAAACTCGAAGAAGCCATTAGATCTTTACTCAGGCTTGTTAGGCCCGTCGTTTGAGTAACCTGGCTCTGATACCAAATGAAGATATAAATGTGCCTAAGAGGGGGGGGTGAATTAGGCCTATAGAAATTTTTTGCTTCTTTTCACAAATACTAAGTGTGGTGACTTAGATATGCCTACTGATGTTTGTGACGAGTGCCTGATATATCCTAGTAACGTCGGATGTGCGTCGGGTCTGTCTCACAGCGATAAAGAAATAACTGAAAAGTAAATGCGAGACAGGATTTTTATAGAGGTTATATCCCCAACTGGGGTTTACTCCTCTCCTTGGGATTTTCTTCCCAAGAGTTTAACCAATCACTATAATGCACCGTAGCTGGATACAAAACTGATTGGTTAGCCCAATACACAACCGAAGCAAGTCAAACACTAGCTATAACTAGGTTACCACACGCCGAGTTTCGTTCCTCGGAATCTCCTTGATCCCGACAGACACAGCTCGCTACCGAAGGGCCCCCCGGACTTGTCCTTCCCTTCACGTGTGCGTAAACGTTGACCTTGCCTCCTTTGTATTGCTCACGTCCGAAGACAACACGTCCGAAGACAGAATGTATGGCAGGAGGTTGGAATATCAAGATGAATCACTCTCTCAGTGATGGATATGCAAATTTACGCTCAGGTGGGCAGAAAGCTATCGCAAGTGGAAACTCAGGAATCTCTTAGTATCTTTCTGCTTACTTTTCTCTCGTACGCTTATTTGTCGTAGGTTCGCAAAATCTAAGTACTGTGAGAGTCTGAAGTGCAGCTCATATATAATACTTTTCAAATAGCACTTCTCATGGAAAATCATATCAAACAATAATTACCTAATCAAGCATAGTTTCCATGCAATCATACCATATAAATCATGCTCTTAATAAATCATCACAACGGTCATATAGCATATTTACGCATGATTATATTCCATATAGAAAGGTCAATTTCGTTCTCAAGCATATTCACGCATTTCGCATATAATTACCATATCAGGATTTCCACAAGAGATTCCCTGCTATCTGTTTCTAGACTAAGTCAATCCAGATTTTCTTTCCAAGTGTAGCACATAAGATAGCATCACATCAGCACGTTTTCTATGTATAATTCATAGTATAATTACCATGTTTAGCACAGAAGTCAGATCCGAGAATACTTAAAACGATTTATCAATCATGGCTCAAACTTTCCTTATTTCAGAGATCACATCCGTTTATAGCATATAACATCTTATCCAGAAAATCAATCAAATCAAATCACATCTTTCCTAAATATAATATTCCAATCAACATAAGGAAGGATATCAATTTAATATTGCACATTAAATTCAGTGTAAAGCATGCAAAGAATCGCATAAGTGATTTTCGTCCAGGAATAAACTAGTATCAACGGATATATCACTTTCCATATATAACAGCATATTTTCCATATATAGCTCAGTAGGATATCTCATGCATTATTTCCATATATAGCACAGTACGATATATCCTATCTCATGGACTGTCTATAACATGCGATCACTTAGTTCCATCAAATCATCACAGAATCACACGCAATTAAAATATTCAACACTTAATCGATTTTATAGCTCACAAACAATGCATGGTTGAATATTATCATGAACTTAGACATTTTATTTGTTCCAAATCGAATTGCTTATTTTATAGACCTAATGTCATTACAATTACATTGTCCATCAAAACTCACTAACATACATAGACCAAAAAGGTCAACAGATTATACTCACAATTTTTGCACTCATTGTTTTATATCCCATTTCCTCTGGTTGAGAATTGTGCCTCGTGTAAGTCTGATATAGCCCTCTTCGTCCACGTCTCCCTGTCTCCGTCAAGATGTTATCATATAGGGGTGTCAACAGAGCATAAATGCTTAGGCATGTTCGATTTCTCGAGTATGAACACAATCTTGATTCTGAATGAGATAATCCTCAGTTCCGTGAGAGATCGTTGTGAAAGAGACATCTGAGTGGTTGGGGTTGAGGTCGTAGAATATAAGCAGCATTCAGAGAGAAGCTTTTAGATGAAGCAGCTTAGTGATAAGAAGGAATAACTTGGCATAAGATGTTTTTCAGATCAATAAGCAAGAAAATTATGAAGGAAGTGGAAATCTGATTTCATTCTATTCTTTATAGAGCTTAGCTGTGCATATCGAGATCAGATCCTATTATCACAATGATTAGTTAAACTCAAAGGGTCATATTTTATCTTTTGCTTTTCCTTCTTTTTTTAAAAAAATTATGCACCATTTGTTGAAATTCATGCATGTTGGATCCAGTATGGGTAAAACAGAGCAATGCTGAGCTTTTGTTGATTCTGATTCTCTTCTCATTGGGAGATTCGTCTCAACAATCAATTCAAGATTTTTCTTTTTTGAAATTAGAATAACCCTTTCATATCTTATAAAAAGGTAGTGTCGTGGGGCAACGTCGATCAAGGGCATGTTCTATTTTTTCTTTTTTTTTTTAATTCTATTTTTACAAGAACTTTTTCTATTTATCCCCTTTTTCTAGTTGGACTTGGAGCCCCAGCTGGAAAAAAAATAATTAGAAGGGGATATATCATATAATATGTAGTATCTTGGATGGGGGCATAATTATCTCACAATGATTGCCAATTGGATTTTGCCCCTTTCTCTGTTTTTTTTTTTTTTGGGCTTTAAAGTAGTGTGTTTTTCTTCTCCAACCAAATGATTATAGTGTGTCTAAATGCTTTCCTTCATGGCCAACACGTACACTATGATCCTCGAGTGCATACATCAAGCTATCGTTTTGAAAACTGGTTTTGTTCTCCAAGAATTCTAAGTCAATTTTTCTTTTTTTTTTTGGTGTAACAAGTAAAGCAAATATTGTGTTCCATCAATATATCCTGGAAGATATGTTAACTGCAATTCAAAACCGAGCCAACCTTCTCTCCATCTCGCGTTCAATATTTAAATATATGCATGTATATATATATATATATATATATATATATATATATGTATAAATGCATGGTCCCATAATCCCAAAAACACGTTTTTAGATACATTGTCTTAACATTTATTAGTGGTACCACAAAAGCCATCGTTTAGCTACTTTAATGAACTTTGATCCTAACCCTAAGCTCGATGATACATTGGACATAGACATATGTTGTCGAATTGTTCATTAGGGTTGTCGCTAAAACTTCATTAAATTTCCCATCGCATCGCAAACATGATTAGACTATTTACAGTAATTAGTTTACTTCAAATGTACATTTTCCACTTGCATAATCTCAAACGAGTAGATATGAGGACCACAACTTCGATAATTAAGAGAAACAACAAGTGCATGAAAATTTAATTTAGAAGGACCACTAGTTTATTATGACCATACTATATAATTATTATCACGCTTTGAGATTTGGTTCCATGAGAATGGAGATGGTCGGGATAACTCTCTCTTTTATGCAATATTCGTAAGAAGAGTTTATATGGTGGTTAATAAAGAATATTTTCTTTTGAACATTTAATGATGAACCCTAAATCTATACAATTCTTGCATTTTACAGATGCTTTGAAGGTCGTCCCCACACACATTTAGTTTACGTAACTTTTAAATGCATGTAAACAAATCCACCTAGCAACAAAAATCATTTTTGTAATAACTCTTTTATTCTTTTTAGTTGATCTCCAATCCTTTCTTCCTTTTCATCTTGTGGTAGGAAGCGAGTTCCATCGAATCGAGAAAGGATGTGTTCAAAATTAACTACAACTCTTAAAATAGGTCTTAACCATATAGATTGCAAATTTTTATTACTCCATCATGATTGTCTACAAGGTTGGTCAATAGTCGTTGGAGGTTTTTTTTTCCCTTTTTCCCTTTTCAGCTTTTCTCCATACAATGCAATCGTAGTCCTCAGACTTCAACTCAGTTCAGTATGAATTACGTTACGGTATTTGCGTTTAGTAAAAGTGGAATCGAACTCAATACCTATTCTTTCAGGAATTATTTGAAATGGTTTAAGCAAGAATAGTCAACAAAATACAAAGGCATGTTCAATGCCTATCTATATTTCTTATTCAAGTTTTTCTTTTGGTCCCAAGTGCATAGAAACAAAAGGTACCTTTAATTACTATAAAGAAAAAATCGAAATTGAAGTAGTTGATTATGACAAGCTAGTATGAATCTGTAAGAAATTCGGGCCGGGCCTCCGGTAATTTATCCGTCATCGAGGCCCACGCACACACACACACATGAGGAGGGGTGCCGGTATAAAGCTTGATGGGATTCCTTCCTAAAACCAATTGGTGATAAGAGGAGTGACCCATCAAGCTTATAAACCTATTTTATTTTCTTTGCTATTATCGGTGTGGGACAACTTTGCCACCACACGTGATTCTCAACACTCCCCCCTCACGTGTGAGCCCATTTCTTTTAATCGGACGGGAACGCCATTTTTTTCGAACCCGCCATATATTTTTAAATTGAGTCGGATCTTCCCGCTCTGATACCATGTTGAAATTTGTACGCGGAAAATGTTTTGTATTTCTCGTTGTGTTTTTGATTGTACAATGAGCCTATATATAGGCAAAAATATGAACGTTAGGAGAAGTAGCCGTTGGGGACATTAAATATAATTGATCTTCGCATGATCTGCTCCAGTGATTAGTTTGACATCTTGACTTTTGCCTTTTGTAGCTTCTTCTGAATAAGGTAAGTAACCTGTAGTGGCTTGGTCTTTAACATGGCACGCCCGGTGGGACTGATGGATTAAGAAACAATGAAACTAACGAAACAGAAGAATCCGACTCAGGGGGAGAACTGATAGAACCTCAAAACCTAAGAAATCCACAAGAACTTCTCGACCTCCAGAAAGACTAAAAGATTATGTGACAAATCAAGTCACTTATCCAATTCAAGATTATATAACTTATAATAACATTTCACCATCATATCAAGCGTTCTTAAGCAACATTGACCAAATCGTTGAACCTAATAACTTTGAAGAAGCAATTAAAAAATATGAATGGCGCAGAGCCATGGAGGAAGAACTTGAAGCCCTTGAACGTAATCAAACTTGGAGTATCACACCACTACCAGCAAATAAAAACCAGTGGGTTGTAAGTGGGTGTATAAAATTAAACACAACAGTGATGGAACTGTTGAAAGATTTAAAGCTCGACTAGTAGCAAAGAGCTTTACACAGACTTATGGAATAGATTATAAAGAAACATTTGCACCAGTCGCAAAAAATGAACACTGTTAGAATTCTTCTATCCATTGCTGTTAACTCCGGATGGAGTCTTTCACAAATGTATGTAAAAAATGCATTTCTACAAGGAGATCTGGATGAGGAGATATACATGAGACTCCCACAAGGTCATCAACTCGAAAACCATCACAAAAACCTTGTATGTAAACTTAAAAAATCTATATATGGTCTTAAACAATCCCCGAGAGCATGGTACTCCAAACTAAGTAATGCACTTCTGAACTTTAATTTCTTGAAAAGTTCAGCCGATTCCTCCATGTTCATCAAGACAAATAATCACACCATTGTAGTTGTACTTGTATACGTGGATGACATTATAATCACCGGGAATAGTATCAATGAAATCAACAAAATTAAGAATACCTTAAACACATATTTGACATTAAAGACCTTGGTCCTCGAGATATTTTTTTAGGAATAGAAATAGCTCATTCATCGAAGGGCTATTCCTATCTCAGAGGAAATATGTTCTAGATCTTTTAAAGGAGACGGGAAAAACAGGAGTTAAACCCTCAAAAACTCCTATGGAAACAAACAAGAAATTAAACTCAGAAGATGGAGAACCTTTAAAAGACATAAATCGATTCCAAAGACTGGTTGGGAAGTTAATCTATTTGACTGTTACACGTCCTGACATTTCATTTGCTGTTAGTTGTGTCAGTCAGTTTATGCAGGCACCCAGGACTAGTGATCTTGAAGCTGTTGATCGAATCCTAAAGTACCTCAAGGGCCACCCAGGCCGAGGAATTTGGATGAGGAAAAATGGAACTTACAATGTGGTTGGTTACACAGATGCAGATTGGGCTGGAAGCTTTGATAGGAAATCGACCACATGATATTGTACGTTTGTTGGAGGTAACCTAGTTACATGGAAGAGCAAAAAGCAGGGTGTTGTAGCAAGGTCGAGCGCTGAAGCCGAATACAGAGCTATGGCCTCGACGACGAGTGAGCTCATATGGATAAAACAACTTCTAGGAGACTTGAAGATAAGAAACAACCAACCAATGACGATGTTTGCGACAATCAGGCAGCTCGTCACATTAATGAATCATGTCTTCCATGAGCGGACGAAGCACATTGAGGTAGACTGCCACTTTGTTAGAGAAAAAGTAAAAAGTCAAGAGATAGAGACACCATTCGTAACAAGCAAAGAACAATTGGCGGATATCTTTACAAAGGCGGTCGACCTCCGAACATTCGAAGACATATTCAGCAAGTTAGGCTTAATTGATTTATTCAAGCCCAACTTGAGGGGGAGTGTTAAAGACCAAGCCACTACAGGTTACTTACCTTATTCAGAAGAAGCTACAAAAGGCAAAAGTCAAGAGGTCAAACTAATCACTGGAGCAGATCATGCGAAGATCAATTATATTTAATGTCCCCAACGGCTACTTCTCCTAACGTTCATATTTTTGCCTATATATAGGCTCATTGTACAATCAAAAAACACAACGAGAAATACAAAACATTTTCCGCGTACAAATTTCAACAGAATCTAAGATGATTTTACCTTACCTAAAATTATTAATGTCGATGGTCATCCACATTTCGCATCGTGTCCGCTTTCTCATATAGTAATAATTTAAATTATTTATCTATTACAAGATATTTTCTAACAAAATGAAAGTTCTGACCCCATTTTTGGTTGGATATCAAGTTGCCTATTTGTCCCGAAAGTGTTGGGAGGTCTCGGATGTATCATGTGAATACTACAGAGACCCTTCAATACAAGTAAAGCTTTATTATTATTATTATTATTGATTAATATATACATTCAAAAGCATATGGTATAGTGCAACCACACATGTATTAATGTTCATGGACTAAAATGATTACCTGCGGAAACTGCAAGATAGATAGGAGTTTCAAGAGTTGTTCATTCCACGTGCATATTAATCTTTATAATAAAATGTATGCTCGTTGCGATTAAATTAAATTTGGATAATATATATTTGCTTTGTTCATACTTGTTCGTATTAATGTATGGGTCCTCCCTCGGTCATCGGTCCATACACGGGTTTACTACCTCATGAATATAAACACATACAATATAAATATATAATGATAAAATTTTTAATGCTGCTGCTAGACTTTTCCACGACATGCAAGCAAACTCTAGCTTTATTCTATTTCTGAAATTTTCACAAGCAATATCTGCAATCTTTTTCGTGTTTTTTGTTCATATTCTTATACGAATAAATTGAGAAACACTTTTTACGTATAATTTAAAAGGTTATTTACAAAACTATATATTCGTTTCGATAATTCAAAAAAAAAAAGATAACTTTTGCAGAATGAGAATAATATATGATGTTATATAATGAATATTAAAAATAATTAGAAGCCCTCTCGTATCCGTTGCAACTAGTAAGAACGTTCTTACCAGAAACTCAGATAAGTATGGACGTAAGCTAAGCATGGTCCCAAATGCCACTTGCTAAGATCTCCAAATTCATTTATATTACAAGAAAGAATGTAATAAAATTGAGTTCTATATTTGAAGAATCTTTGAATAAGAGACACTAGTATTTTAGCACATTCTATGCATGTATTTCTATATATAGTATGTTGCAAGAAAGTGTTAAATAAGCTTTTTTATATTCCATTTTTCACAATGATTAATAATTTTAATGACAAAATTGTAATTAAAATGAGAATTAACACATTAATCTACCTGATATAAAGGAATTTTCCAAAACATTATTATATTGTTATCTTATCGAAGTTGATAATTTTTACAACGCCTCAAGTCGGGACCAGACAATTTTATTATTTTAGAGAGTTTATTAATTTATAGAGGTTTTACCGTGGAAAACATAGATAATCATGGAGCCTCCACGAGGAAACATAATCTCAGTGACCATATCAAATCCTTCACCCCACATCTAGTAAAATGCTTCTTAATTGAGCCCCTATGCTTATTTTACACACATCAAAATCATAATTTTTATATATATATATATATATATATATATATATATATACACGCACAAACACGTAAATATGTGTGTGTGCGCCCCCCATCGCCCACTAGTCTACGTTGTCTCCCACTTCACAACGTTTTCTACATGTTACCTTGTTTTCTCTGTCCAACGGCCCCTTAAAAACTTTTTAAAATTTTCTAATCCCATCGTTATCACTATACCACCATTATTATCATCGAAGCTATTTATATTTATTTTCCTTCCACCACATTAATATAAGATGCTGTTGTAATAATCTTTCTAACTCCACTCACGGATTCTTGGAAGTTATGGCTCCTTTCTTGGAAAGTCAGAAGCAGTTAACCCGTGTCATCATCAAAGGCTCATAACAGACATATATATACACACACACACAGATACATACATATCATCATACTATTCCAATTGCAATAAGCTGCAATAATATTTCGAAATATATCAATTTTTAATTCCTATAAAAAAAATGCCATACACAAAGTGTCCCAAGAACTTCTTGGAAGGATTCTGCTTCGACGAGTTCAACACGGGCCTCGACGTTCACAGCGGGCTCTTCACAAACGACCTCATTCCATCGCTGGGAGCGAGGATCAACCGAGCAACTAAGCTTCGAAAGCGTATTATTTCTCCCTTTAATCCTCGCTACAGGTAATCATTCTTACTTGATATCGATCTTCGAAAGAAATATAATATATAAGGTCACCTACCTTGATTATTGCATGACGACGATGATGATTCTTGTTTTTCTTTTTTTTTTTTCAGGGCTTGGGAGCTGTTTCTTATCGTCCTTGTTATATACTCGGCTTGGATATCTCCCTTTGAGTTCGCTTTCTTGGCTTACAAAAGAGACGCTTTGTTCGTCGTCGATAATATAGTCAACACTTTCTTCTTCGTCGACATCGTTCTTACATTCTTCGTGGCTTACTTGGATAGCCAGTCGTACCTTCTGATAGACAATCCCAAAAGAATAGCAACAAGGTAAAACTCTCAATAGCAACAAAATGGCAAATAAAGTCGAATAATATTTTCTTGGTTCTCTTTCTTAAAAAATAATAACAGGTACCTTTCGACATGGTTCATATTCGACGTGTGCTCGACCGTTCCCTTTCAGCCCATCAGCCTTCTCTTCACGAAACACAACGGCGGATTAGGACTCAAACTCCTCAGCATGCTAAGGCTTTGGCGACTTAGACGAGTCAGTTCACTTTTCGCAAGGTCCTTTCCTTCTCTTCTTCTTCTTCTTACGAAAAAGTCCAACGATTTCCTTTTCTTTCCTTCAATTTGGTCTGAAAATCATCAGATGCCAACTCTTGAGTATAATTCCTTTCAGGCTCGAGAAGGATATTCGGTTCAACTATTTCTGGACACGCTGCACAAAACTCATATCAGTAAGTAGCTTCCATATTCCATCCCAAAACACACTTATGAACACTATACGAAACAAAGTTAAAACTCACAGCGTGTGTGTTTTTTTTAAGGTGACCTTGTTTGTAATGCATTTCGCGGGCTGTATGAACTACATGATAGCAGACAGATACCCAAAGCCAGAAAGAACGTGGATAGGCGCTGTCTACCCTAACTTCAAGGAGATGAGCTTTTGGGATAGGTACATCACTTCCATGTATTGGTCCATCGTAACACTAACCACCACTGGCTATGGAGATTTACACCCCGAGAATTCCCGGGAAATGCTCTTCGACGTCTTCTACATGCTCTTCAACCTTGGGCTCACCTCTTACCTCATAGGAAACATGACCAACCTTGTTGTTCATTGGACCAACCGCACTAGAGTCTTCGTATGCTCTCTGTCTCTCTCTCTCTCTCTCTCTCTGTCTCTCTCTGTAGTAACTGTGGTGGGGAATCTTTGATTGTTGTAGAGGGATACGGTTAGAGCAGCCTCGGAGTTTGCAAATAGGAACCAATTGCCTGCAAATATTCAGGATCAGGTAATGTCGCATATATGCCTAAAATTCAAGACGGAGGGATTAAAGCAAGAGCAGACGCTCAAAGGGTTGCCAAAGGCTGTTCGGTCGAGCATAGCCCATCATCTGTTTTACCCCGTCGTTCAGAATGTTCGCCTTTTTCATGGGGTTTCGCAAGACTTTCTTCTTCAGCTGGTACTTTATACTCTCCATATTCCCTCAATAAAAAAGGAACTCGTAAGTATGTGTAGTGAGTAAACTCTTTCATGAATTCAAAAAGGTACCTGAATTGGAAGCAGAGTATTATCCTCCGAAGGAAGATGTGATTCTACAGCACGAATCTCCTACGGATGCATATATACTGGTTTCGGGATCAGTGGTAAGCTTAATAAACTCACTTATCACCACAGAGAGAAAAAAAAAAAAGAGAAACTGTGAAAGATCTGCTCTCTCACATTTCACTTCTAAATATTCAGGATTTTGTGACGAATGTCGACGGGCGAGTTAAGGTAAGATTTTTTCCATGCACACTAGAATCTTACAACCATAGAGTTAGGTAAGGAGTGTGATTGATGGGGGTTTTGGTTTCATGCAGCTCATGGGGAGGGCTGTTACGGGTGAAATTTTTGGAGAAGTCGGCGTTCTATGTGAAAAACCTCAGCCACTTGGTGTTCGAACAACAGAGGTTTCTCAAGTACTACGCCTGAACAAGACTACGTTCCTCGAAATTCTGAGGTTGCATCCCGAGGATGAATGCATCATTACGAACAACCTCTTCACGGTATAACAAATCTGTGAATTATCAGATATTTTTTAATATCTGTGTGCTTTTGTTTCCAAACTCATGAACTAATAGAATACTTGTTCGTCCATGAAGAAACTGAAATCACTGAGAAGCTTCGACGTTGAAGGCCAACAAGATACAAGTGTGATCTCCCGAAGATGGATCAATGGATCAAATGATGAGACTTTGTTGAGCAACAGCTCAAGTTCAGACACTACCGTTTCACGATTTAAGACAAGTAACAAACCTGGGAGCTACGGCACACAAGAAAGTGAAATGGATGCAAATTCCTATGCTGATTCAGCGTCTCGTCAAGGACATCTTGAAATGGTGAGAATCCTGCTGGAAAAGGGAGAAAATGCAAGTAAGAAGGGTGGGAGAGAACACAGCCCGAGTAATGCTATGTACAGAAATAATGTAGAAGCAACGAAAAAGAGAGTCACCATTCATTTGAAGCTGCGAAAGACCGAAGATTATGCGAAGCGCCTTTCGAAGCTGATACTGTTGCCCGATTCGCTAGAAGAACTACTAAATGTAGCAGGTACACATTTATGCTTTGCAAGTTATCCAAAAATAAACATAAACCAACGACGATTACACATATTAAATCTAATGAATTGGCTTCTGATTCTGTTCTTCAGGCAAGAAACTAGGAAATATCAATCTTACAAAAGTAGTCAATGCAGAAGATGCAGAAATAGATGACGTAGAAGTCATAAGGGACGGTGATCACTTGTTCTTCGAGAAGGACGAGGATGGTGACAGCTAACAGTACTACATAGAACACATGAGCAAGGCTTGGAAAATAATTCTGTAATCTAGAATACTAACTTAGGCTAATAAAATCACAAGTGCTTAGGCAAAGAGAAGGTTGAAAAACTATGCAATACCTACTAACAAGAATATCAAACAGATTACCGGAAAAATACCAACCTCCATCAACTCCAAAAACAAACCACAATTTCGAGAAAAGAAAACAACCAAACTCGATATTGTATAAAGGAAAGAACCTTGGATGCGTCGAATGGGCTAGTACACTGATTGCCCGAATAAATGCAGCGACGAAAAACCCGAAATCCTACAAAATCAGTGGTTTCGACTATTGCATGCTTAACTTGATTCGGCAAATTAGCTACGAATAGCTACCTAGAGAAATAACAATAGAGAAAAGGAAGCTCGTCATTTTGAGCGGTCTCTTGCTTGACGACAGAGTTTAAATTGGATTCTAAATATAGGGATTAAAAGATAATTAATTATCCACTTATTGGTACTAAAGTAGAACGCCATTGACGATAAGTTGGGCTAGAGAAGGCCCATAAATAAACCTCCGCTCACTACATTTCGTATTATCTTAAAAGTCAACGATGTGCCATTCAAAAGGTCAATCTCTCTCTCTCTCTGCTATGATTGCTTAACTTAACGGTAATGGAATCCACGATGCTTGTCGCAGAGATATTTCAAAAATAATATATAATCAGTACTTCAGTAAAGTTAAGAAGACGCTTGAACACGACAAAACTATGCCGCCCTAAACAAAGATTTTTGTGAAGATCATGCATGATATATGTATGATATGAGCGAGTAAAAAATGTTTTTCAATGAATTTCAAAGGGATGACTTTTTTAAGGTATAATTACAACTAGTTGGTTCGTTACGCCATCTATGATCTATTTCATCAATTTACCAAGGAAAATGTGATATTCAACAAATTTCAAAATGACTGAATTCGATGGTGATACATTAGTAAGGAACTAAAGGATAGAGATTTAACATAATAATTCAAACATACGATAACCTCATTAGTAAGGTTACATACTATCACAATATTAATACGATGATTTATTTTAAACTTTAAGCTTACTTAAGCAATGAAAAGAAACATCGATCATTTCTTCATCTCTTCCTCCTCCGCCACGAACGCCGAGACCGGAAACGACCTTGACAAACCCGTCGGGGTCGCGAACGTAATTTTACCAGAATTGGGGTCCTCAATGGAAATATCGCAGATGCTGAGCCATATCAGGAGCTCCTTTCTCTTGACACCTGTCAGCTTCTTCATCCGACGGTCCTCGACGGTCGCCGTGATCTCCGCGTCGTACCACACGCGCCGGCCGATGTCCTTGAAGACGTGCGTCTTGCTCTTCTTCTGCTTCAGCCATACGAACCCACTCGCCTCGTCGTGGCCCACCTCGACTATGTCGTCCAGGGGAAGTAGGCCGCTGGGCATGTTGATCTTCGCCAGCAGCTCCAGCGATTTCTGTTTGCATACTTCGTGGCCGGCGTAGATCTCGGCGTTCTTACGGTGGTCGGAGATTCTCTGGGACGACATTTTCTCTCTATCTCTCTCTGCGTGTGTTAATGATGGAATGGAGGGGTTGTTTGGTACAGGGTTTATATAATGGGGTTTTGTATGTGAGTGAATTTGAGGAAAGCGTCTTATCGGGGAATAAGTTGATTTAATTTCTAATGTTGTGTTTAATATTGGTAAATTCTATCCTATCGCAATTTAGTTACGACAGATCGCAATAAGATTTTGCCAAAGCTGGAGTGATTTTATCAGTTATCTCGAAGGCTTGGAGGGGATTTTGTTGCTAAAGGTAGGGTAAATGGTAATAATAGGATTACAAGGATCTTATATAAATGATAAATTCACGATGATATTTTTATCAACCTTACTTTATTTTTATCAACCTTACTTTATTTTAACAAGATTTTTGTGCTAATGTTTTTAATATTATTACTAAAAATCGAGAGCATAGAGAAAAAAAACATATTAATGTTATAAAAATAATATTGTGATTAATATTTATGTTATGATAATCATGATAATATAATTATAACGAGAAATATTTAGAGAGAGGAAGTATGCATAATTTCAATATTTTGGTGTCTTTTTACAATACAACTCAAGGTGTCTATTTATAGACAAATTTCTCAAATTACAACCACAAAATAAAATATTACATTCTCATAAAATAATCACAACTAATTTATAATCTCATCTATTCCATCATTATTTAACCACCCCATATACATCCACTACAATATTTCATAATACTCCCCCTTGGATGTATATTCAGGAATATGCCTCGTTAAAGTAAAACCTTACTAGGAAAAAAAACCCAGTGGGATCAAAACCTAGTGAAGGAAAAAGAATACATAATTCATTTATTACGCTTTCATATGTTGTCTCATTAAAACCCTTACTGGGAAAACTACATGGGAAAAACTACAGCAAAGGGAGAAAGAGTGCAATGCGTATTTGCTCCCTCTGATGTTATCATTTCAAATCTCGAAGTTTTCGAACGCCAATTGTATATATATCAATCTTCTAAAATTATTGGGGGAAGTGCTTTCGTAAATAAATCTGAAAGATTTTCACAGATCGCACTTGTTTTACATCAATATCCCTATTTTTCTCCAACTCGTGTGTAAAGAAATTTTTTGGAGAAATATGCTTTGTTCTATCGCCTTTAATATATCATTCCTTTAGTTGCGCAATACATGCCACATTATCTTCATACAGCATCATCGGAAGCAACTTTTCAGATAATAGCCCACAAGTTTGTTAAAAATATTTAAATGGCCCACATGATGGGTGTATCGGCCCACAAATATCACCATGTATACGTTCAAAAAATACAAGAGATTCATTCTTTACTTTCATTGGTAATGGCCGAATAATTAATTTCCCTTTATAGCAAGCGACACAAGATAATTCATTAGATTGAAGAATCCTCTGATTCTTTATCAAATGTCCACATGAATTTCCAATTATCTTTCGCATCATCGGGATGGCCCAACCGATGGAAAACTTCTGGTTTGTAACAGCATATGATTCAACTGTTCTAAGATATGTGTAGCATAGTCCAGAATCAAAAGATGGCAATATTTCTATAATTCTTTTATCATTCGAAATTGCCTTTGTTATGTGTAAATATTCTACGTCTCCCTTTTCTGCTGTCTCAACATGATATCCGTTATTTCGAATAACTTTAAAGCTCAATAAATTTCTTTGAGACTTGGGAGAATAAGGCATTTTCAATTATCAGCCTTGTCCCTTTAGGCAGTAAAACGCTAGCTCTTCCGGAGCCTTCAATTATATTTGTACTACACGATATAGTAATAACGCTTTCTTCTTTCATATCAAGATGATCGAAGTATTTCTTATTTCTTAAAATCGTATGAGTCGTTGCACAGTCTGCAAGACATTTTTTTCCATTGCACATGCTCTTATCAATTGTATAAATATCCTTAACAAATATAAATTGTTATATCATTAATGAATAAAATAACACAAGAAAATTGCATGTATGAGTAGCAAGACATAAACATTAGTATATATAAAATATTTGCATACATAAAATTTCATCTCCAATGATAATTTCTTCCATAATATTCAAATGAATGTTCGATAAATATTAGCCGTGGCACCGATTTTGTTGAATACCGCAATTTTGAGCAACGTCTTGTTTCGAACTTTCTTTACCTTGAATTATAAAGATCTACGGGATCTTTTGGTGCGAATAAGGATTCAATAACCGCAACGATAATATTATTCTCGATGGTCTTTACTCAACATTTCATTCTCTTTTTTTTATTACCTTTTCCGCTTCGGAAAAAATCTTTTGAATATTCCCAACGGTAAACATACACGACCATTCGTATTATTTGAGGATACATTCATATTTCATTCTCGTTTATTTATCACTTTATCCGCTTTGGAAGAATTCTTTTTTTTTCACAACGATAAACATACACAACCATACATTCACTTCTGGGAATGTTGTAAATTCACTTCGGAAATGTCGTAATCGTTCTATCAAAATATTAACCATAATTAACCTTTCATTTTCACGATTCAGATTTCAAACCAACATATCACAATATCGAAAGCAACAAGCTCGCAAGTTTGACATCATACTCACTCGTGAAATTATCTCGATGGAGGTTGGTCGTTGCCGGAAAGCGCTCGTGGTCACTCATGAAATAATCTCAACGGAGGTTGATCGTTGCCGGAGAGCACTCGTGCTGATAACGTGTTATAAAAATATTATTGCGATTAATATTTATATTATGATAATTATGATAATATAATTATAGAGAGAAATATTTAGAGAGAGAAAATATGAATAATTTCAATACTTTGGTGTGTTTTTACAATACAACTCAAGATGCCTATTTATAGGCAAATTTTATTTATAGGCAAATTTCTCAAATTACAACCATAAAATAAAATATTACATTCTCATAAAATAATCACAGCTACTTTATAATCTCATCTATTCCATCCTTATTTAACCATCCCATACACATCCACTCCAATATTTCATAATAATTACCAAACAAGAAACTTAATAGAAAAGTACGTAATGGAAATAAACTATATATATTACATTCATTTCATACCGTTTACATTTTGCTTATTCGAGGAGTTCAGAAAATAATAAAAGCTAAATTTATGATTATTTATATAAAAATTTAATTTAAAGAGGTAGTATCATCAATAATTATAACGTTAAATTTCGGGCAAAAACCTAAAATGGTCCCCAACGTTTACCCTCTGGACCAATTTAGTCCCCGATGTTTCGTGATGACCAATTTAGTCCCCGATGTTATTGAATTTGAACCAAATTGGTTCCCCGTTAAACAACCGTTAATTTGGATGGAAGTTGATACGTGTCAACATGTGATTGGGCAGATTTAAAAAATAAAAAATTAAACTCCAAAAAGGGGAAAAATTCAAAAATAGAGAAAAAAATTAAAAAAGGAGAGAAAATAACTACTAAATAATTAAATAAAAAGAAAAAAATAAAATATAAAAATAATAAATTATAGTCAAATGAAAAGAAAAAATATATTAAAAATAATAAATTAAATATTAAAAAAGAGAAAAAATGCAAAAAAGGAAAAAAATTCAAAGAAAAAGAAACTAATAAATTAAAAAATCCAAAAAAAGGAAAAAAATTCAAAAAAAGAAAAGAAAAACTGATAAATTAAAATAAAATAAAAATAAAGAGAGAATTAAATTATATAACAAATATATTAAATTCAATTAAAAATAAAATGATAATAAAAATGTATTAAAAAATAAATTAAAATAGAGAAAAAATACAAAATTAAAATAGCTTAAGTAAAAATAAACAAAAAAGAGAGAGAAAATGTTAAAACTAAAAAAATATTAAATAAGAAAAAAAATAAAAAATATTTATTTATTAAAAACTAAAAATAAGTGCAAAAATAAAATAGGATAAAAATGTCACTGAAAGTTGACGAGAATTTCCAATCTCGTCTCTGTCTAGAGCTGTCAAACGGGCCGGCGGGACGGCCCGGCCCGTTACCCGCGAAAGGCCGCCAATTGGCGGGGCGGGCGCGGGTAAGCCCGCCTTCTGGCGCGCCTGAGAAAGGGAGGCCCGCCCCGCCAGCCCTTGGGCGGGCTGTGGGCCTGGCGGGCTTAACCCCGTCAGAAATTAAAAAAAAAATAAAAAGAAAAAATTAAAAAAGAGGAAAAAAAATTAAGAAAAAGGAGATTTTTTTTCAAAGTATTTGTAATTTAATCTAACTATTTAATAATAATTTATTTATTTTATTAAACTCAAATCCAATTAAATTATAAGTACAAAATATAAGAAATCTATATAAGTTATTTATACATATATTAAATAATATAAAAAATTAAGTTTTTTATTCTGGCGGGCCTACCCGCGGCCTGCCAGCCCGGCAAAAGCCCGCGGCCTGCACGGGCTTGCCTCGGGCCTAAATTTCGCAGCCCACAGGCTTTGGGCTTTTTTGACACCTCTATCTCTGTCCAGTTAACAGGGATGCAATCGTCCCAATATATTTGTTAAAAAAATTCGAGAACCGGGACGATTATGTCCTCATTAACTTGGCATGGACGGTTTTCGTAAAACTTTAGAGGTATTTTTTATACTTAAGCGACGGGGCCTGAATTGGTCCATGGGATAAATATTGTGGATCATTTTAGGTTTTTGCCCTTAAACGTCCAACTTTTGACCCAATTGAATAAAGGTTCTAATAACGTCGTAAAAGACATGGCCTCAGATTGGGATTGAAGATGTATAAAAGACACCGTGGATCCAAGATTTTCCAGTCAAAGGCCGAAATATAAATGGGTATATCACATTGACGATGGTCGATGGGTCATGGGAGAAGATAGTCTTGGTTTGCCATTTTCTTTTAAAAAGAAGCATTCTCACAGTTAAATAACGACGGTTTACTGTCTAGATAGTAGTAAACTACGTCTGTATGTATTGTAATACTATTCTTGAGATCTACAAGATCCATTGGGATTCTTTGAAGTCTTCGTGCAACCTATGTACTTCATGAAAAATTTGATCTTTTTGAAAGAAATTGCAGACAAATGTACTCCAACTTAATGGATAAAACGAACTGAAGTATGTATTCCGAGTCCGACTGATCAAGCATTTTGACAAACACATAAAGCTCAAATGCGATTCGAACCTACCAAGCAATTCAAAACAAAAATCAAGCTCATGGAACCCCAAAACTTCAGTAGCAGATTCAAGAGAAAGATACAGATAGAATAAAAGGAAAACCAAATGTTCGAAACGTCGAGGAACCAGCAACAGAGCGAATCAGCTATGAAATAGCACATTCTCTCAAGGTACAAAAAAAAAAAGCAACAAAAATTTACAGGGATAGAAACCACAAGCATAGACAAAGTCACCTGGGAACAGAGCCAATCAGACTTCCTTGGTTGGTGGAATTGAAGAAGGTTCTGCCGCGGCTCCGTCGATCCGATTGGGATCCTCGGCGTTGAGAGGCTGGCGAAGGTTTGCTGACTGCTGTTCATCGTCGTCATCAGGGTCGTAATTAGGGTTCAAACTTCGATCGATGGCTTCGCGTCCCTTCTCCAGACACGGCTTGCAAGCGATCTCTATCGTACACCATCCTAACAACACCGCCGCGATCGCGATCAACGCAGTCGTCACCGCTCCCATTTTCTCCCCCCTCTCTCTCTTCCCTATCTCAACTCAATGATTTGATAATACACGTGCCTGTATTAGCTAGCTGTAAGAATACTTCAATCAGGCAGCGACTTTAATCGCTCATATAGCGACTACAGCCTATATGGAGACTAGAGCCGTAAAAAAAGCCCAAAGCCCGTGGGCCGGCCCGCCCCGCCCCGTCAAACTGGCGGGGCGGACTGCGAAATTTTAGGCCCGGCGGGCATGGGCGGGCCGCGGGCTTCCGCCAGGCTCGCCAGAATAAAAAGAAATTAATTTGTTATATTATTTAATATATGTATAAATAACTTATATAGATTTTTTATATTTGTAATTATAATTTTAATTAGAATTATGTTTAATAAAATAAATAAATTATTATTAAATAGTTAGGATTAAATTACAAATACTTTCAAACTAAAAATCTTCTTTTTTTTTTAAATTTCTTTCCCTTTTTTTTTTTAATTTTTTTCTCTTTATTTTTGGCGGCCAAAGCCCGTCAGGCCCGCGGTCCGCCCAAGGGGCGGGGAGGGCCTCCCTTTCTCAGGCCCGCCAGAAGGCGGGCTTACCCGCGCCCACCCCGCCAACTGGCGGACTTTGGCGGGTAACGCGCCGGCCCGTCTCGTCGGATCGTTTAACAGCTCTAATGGGATAATTCTATAATGCTCTTGTTGAAAGCCTAATTCATGGAAAAATAACCAATTTAATTGGATTTTAAGCCAATGACCCCTTGGTGTTGAAATGTCACGTGTGAGGGCACAAATTGGTGTCCCACACCGACTAGTACCAAAGAAATAAGTGGGTTTATAAGCTTGATGGACGACTCCTCTTAACACCAATTGATTTTAGGAAGGAACCCCATCAAGCTTATATTGGGACCCCTCCTCATGTGTGGCGAGTGTGCGTGAGCCTTGATGACGGATAAATTACCAAAGGCCCTGCCCGAATTTCTACATAGGATCAGAGCAGGAAGATCCGACTCAATTAGCAATATATGGCGGGTTCGAAAAGAATGGTGTTCCCGTCCGATTAAAAGAAATGGGCTCACACGTGATGGGGGATTGTTGAAATGTCACGTGTGAGGGCACAAATTGGTGTCCCACACCGACTAGTCCCACGCCGACTAGTACCAAAGGCTCCGTTTAGTTCATTAGATAAGCCCAGATAAGATGTATCTATCTAGTTAAATCGTGTTCACTTGATACTTTTATTTTTTCTAGAAGGCCCGCTACAAATAAAAGCCCATTACAATAATCCGGTAAATCCAAGATAAATAAACTGGACGGCTTGGCCTAGTTAATTTTATCAGCCCAGATAATTATACTGAGATGACTGAAATACCCTTATCTCACCAATTGTAAAATTATCACTATTTCATGTTTTTATATGATAAAAATAAACAAACAACACTAATTTATTCATTGTTTCATGGTGATCATATTGACATCCATATCTTATATTTTACCACCTTCATAATAATAATTATATTGGTAAACTATGTGTGGATAAGATAAAGGTTATTTTTGTAATTATACAAAGAATAGAATTTTATTGCATTGGAAACTAAATATGATAATACTAAAATATAGCGTTGTTAAAAGTGTAAAGTGAAAATATAACCCATGTAAATGATAAGACTATAATCTTGAGACAAAATTGTGGGGCATTTTCTCATGCACACAACTAAATGCATCCAAAGAAATATTGCCCTTCTTTTCAAAGCGCTTTACTCCTTTCATCGGGGAAATTTTTAGAAACACGTCCTCTGCGAATTCTAAAGGTCGTCGCCTGTGGTCTGCGTAACTCTTCTGTCGACTTTGAGCCGTTCGCATCCTCTCCCGAATTTTCGTCACGGCTTCTGTCATTTCTCAAATCATATCGGGTCCCAATAGCGCTCGTTCGCCGATTTCGTCCCAATGGACTGGGGATCTGCATTTACGCCCGTATAAGGCCTCGTAGGGCGCCATTCCGATCGTAGCGTGGAAACTGTTGTTGTAGGAGAATTCGATCAGTGGCAGGTATTTACTCCAGTTTCCCTTGAAGCACGCACGCTCGTAACATATCCTCAAGGGTTTGGATCGTTCGTTCAGACAATCTATCGGTTTGGGGATGATATGCAGTACTGAACGAGAGCTTGGTTCCCATCGCTTTCTGCAGGCTCTGCCAAAAGTTGGATAGAAATCTCGAACTCGATCCGAGAAAATAGAGGTCGGAATTCAATGGAGTCGGATTATTTCCTGAATATACAATTCAGCGTAGCGTTCCATGGAAAAGTAGAACTAATATGAATGAAATGGGCTGATTTCGTCAGACGGTCTACAACCACCCAGATAGCGTCATGGCCTTTCGTCGTCTTGGGTAAACCAACGACAAAATCCATAGTAATGTGGTCCCACTTCCATTCGGGTATAGGTAAGGGCTATAAAGTTCCAATAGGTCGCTGGTGTTCGGCTTTGATCAGTTGACACGTCATACATCGATTTACGAACTCAGTTGTGTTCTTCATTCTTGGCCACCAGTACGCGATTCTCAAATCTTGGTACATCTTTGTCGCGCCCGGGTGTATTGAGTACGTTGTTGCATGCGCTTCCATCATTATGGTTTGTCGTAACTCCTAGTTGTTGGGCACGTACATCCGATTCTTGTAACGTAAGATTCCGTCTTCTCGTATCCCAAAGTCCTCGGGGCGTGCATCTTTTACTTTCACATAAAATTCGTCCTCTTCTTGGGGCTTTTCGAATTCATTCTAGCAACGTAGGCTGTAGGGTAAGCGTTGCTAATTTTATCTCTACCTCGCCTAAGTCGACTATTTCCACCCCAAGTTTATTTAATTCTGCGTTCATCATCTTTCGGCTAACGCGCCAGCGACTACGTTTGCCTTGCCCGAGTGATAGTTGATAACGCCGTTGTAGTCCTTTACAAGCTCCAGCCATCGTCGTTGTCGCATGTTTAACTCCTTCTGAGTGAATTTCAGGCTCTCGTGGTCAGTAAAAATCTCGCACCATTTCTCCGTAGAGGTAGTGTCGCCATATTTTTAATGCAAATACAATTGCTGCTGGCTCGAGGTCGTGGGTCGGGTAGTTCTTCTTATATTCTTTCAGTTTTCGTGAGGCATAAGCAATTACTTTGCCGTGTTGCATTAATACGCAGCCTAATCCGTTCTTCGAGACGTCATTGTAGACGGAGAACCTTCGGGTTCCCGATGGTATAGTCAGAATGGGAGCAGAAGTAAGTCGCTTCTTCAGCGAAATTTTGTTCGCACGCCTCAGTCCATTTGAAAGGTACGTTCTTTCTTGTAAGGTTCGTCAATGTTGAGGCGATGCTAGAGAAATCAGGTAATTTGCGGTAATATCCTGCGAGCTCGAGGAAACTCCGGACTTCGGTAGGAGTGGTAGGACGTGGCCAATTGTTCACAGCTTCGATTTTGCTTGGGTCCACATAGATTCCATTCCCAGAAATCACGTGTCCCAAGAAAGCTACTTGTTCGAGCCAAAATTCACATTTCTTGAATTTGGCGTAGAGTTGTTTCTCTCGTAGGATTTCTAAGACGATTCATAAATGGTTCTCGTGTTCTTCCTTCGCCTTAGAATAGATCAGGATATCGTCAATGAAGACGATTACAAAGCGGTCGAGATAGTCTTTAAAGACTCGATTCATAAGATCCATAAATGCAGCTGGGGTATTTGTCAGTCCGAATGGCATGACCAAAAACTCGTAATGGCTGTACTTCATACTGATGCTGTTTTAGGAACATCTATCTCCCTGATCTTTAACTGATGGTAGCCCGAACGGAGATCAATTTTGAGAAATAGCACCATGAAGTTGATCGAACAAATCGTCGATTCTCGGCAACGGGTACTTACTCTTGATGGTAATCTTGTTCAACTCTCTATAGTTGATGCATAGTCGCATCGACCCATCCTTCTTCCGTACAAATAAAACTGGTGCTCCCCATGGTGAAAAGCTGGGTTGAATAAACTCTTTCTGCAACAAATCCTCCAGTTGTTCATTCAATTCCTTCAGTTCGTTCGGTGCTAGTCGATAAGGAGCTTCAGTTCGTTCGGTGTAACCCCATGAGATCATCGGGAAATATATCAGCGTATTCATTAATTACAGGCACTTCTTTCAGTTCGGGCTGAGGTAATTCCTTCGCCTTCACCGCATATATGAGAAAAGACTCAGAACCGGACCTCAAAAGTCGTTGAGCCTTCGGAGCAGAAATTCGTGGAATACGGCTCGATTTTACTTTACCCGAAAAAGTAAATTCCCCTTTTTTGGGCAATTGAAATTTAACGACATTCTTATTACAGCTATGATGGCCCCGTATCTCAAAAGCCAATCTCAAAGTTAACATCATAGTCGTTCATTGGGATCACTATAAGGTCGAAGTTCAGATTCCTACCCTCAATGTTCACGAAACATCCTTTTAGCACTTTATTAGTGTACGTCGGATCTCCGTGTGGTAAAGTAACTACATATTTGCATTCAGATAAGGTAGGAGAGATTCCCACCTTTTCCACGTATTTGGCCGACACAAACGAATGTGTGGCCCCAGAGTCAATCAATATAGATGTGGGCACGTCATAGATAGTTAACGTACCCGTCCTACTGAAGGGTTCGCTTCAGCCTCCTCGTTTGTTAATGTGAAAACTCGTGCTGGCACTGGAGGGGGTCGGACCAATGGTTGATTCGGGACTTGAGGCACATTCACATGACATGTTCTAGCATAGTGTCCAACCTTTCTGCATAAAAAATTGTGGAATACGACATACGCCGTAGTGATAGCGTCCGCACTGTTGACACTGTGGTGCGGTGTTTGGAGGTCGGTTTGGAATATTAACCAGTCCCTCGTTTGGCCTTGGTCGCCAATTCTGTTGGCCCTGTTGATTCCCGTGGTAGTTTGGCGCCTTTCCAAAGAACTGGCATTTCTAATTCCTCCTCCTTGCCGTCCTTCTGTCCTCCTCTTTGCATCTTATGCCTTTGCAACTCTTGTCTCCGCCTGTTCAGCTAAGATGGCTCGTTCAGCGATACGCGTGTACGTCTCTCCCTCTGTGTCGTACATGCTTACGCTTTGAAAGATCTCAGGTTTAAGACCTTCCAAAAAGTGCTCGATTTTCAGCTCGTCAGTGGCCACTATATGTGGCGCAAACTTCGAAAGTTGCTCATACTTGCGGATGTAATCCGCTACTAACATCCCTCCTTGTTTGAGGTTAATAAATTCGTTCAGCTTCTGTGCTCTATCCGGCGCTGTAACATACTTTCCTCGGAAGAGCGTTTTGAACCTCTCACAGGTCATAGTAGTGGGATCCTCGAGCACCTGAATGGTATCCCACAGCAGCCCGCGTTCCCACGCAACATGAAGGTGGCACATGTCACCTTCTCGGTATCGGGTAAGTGACTTACACGAAACATATTTCAATTGTCCTGAGCTAATCCTCCGCATAGGTAGGATCGGCGGCTTCCTCGAACGTAGGGGGTTTAATCTTCTAAACCTCTCCCCGATAGCTTCTACACGTTCTAGTCCCGGGGACGCATGATGTTCCGATGAGATCGTCGGATCAGATCGGTCAGCTGATGGATGATTGTCTTTAGGTGGGGATTCAGATCCCGCCCTACGACTAGAACTCCCTACATACTCTCGACGTACCTTCGACATTTTTAGCTATTTCTACAGTTATTCACATAAAGCATATATCATATAACACGTAAATCACAAAATTAAATATTAAACAGGCCAGACTGGTTCTCCAAGCTTTTGAGCAGCAGTACATGGACAGTCTGTGGAATCTAAAGCCCATGCTCTGATACCACCTTTAACGACCCTAATTTTCTAAATAAGACTAGTGGCGGATTTCGCAACGTAGTTCGCGAAAGACTCGTCTAACAAAAACTTTTTCCTAAAATAATTAACATTACGACAAAAGATCGTCTACATAGTCAGTCTATACAAAGGCCGTAGCCCCAAAATGTCAAAATAACGAAAGACCCTAAAGCCGCTCCACATGTCTTCATCCATGTACCACCCCGCCCTCAAAAGTCCGTGGAGCACCGCCACCAGCCGCCTCAGCCTTGACGCGTAGCAGCGTCAGGCTCAGTACCTACAACACGTAAACACTGAGCTAGGTGAATCATTCATCTACAATGCATAAACACATATGTGACTTATGTGTTTTTATGTGACTCTATGATTTACGTGATTTACGTGTTTTACTTACGTTTCATGCGGATCATATTTCCATATGTTATCATGTATATGCATGGCATATGCATATCACGTTAGGTTGAGAGATGGTTTCCGCCGTATTGAGACGGTGATGATTCGGCGTACAGATGAGTGGGGTAAATTGAGATAATTTTGTCTTTTGTTTGAGGTTGGGCTCGTAGGGCATTTGGCGGGAGACAGACGTGATCGATCTGTCTACTCAGATGTGGTCGATTCGAGGTGCATACCGCCGGAGGGATACGGGTATAATTACCATGGTACTGATACGGGTGTGACCTCCCAGGGTATGTGGTGTAACAACCCATGATATTGGATACGGGTGGAATCACATGGCTACCCATGATATTTATTGCCCGCGTGGGTGCCGTGCCTAACCTAGGGCCCTATATTGTGAAAATTGAGATAGGAATGTGGGAAAACAAAGAGTGTGAATTGGCATGAGAGATATTGAGCTTGGGGTTAAGTGCACACTTGCATACATGCATTTTATTCACCTACTGGACAATTCGCTCAGTGTTTACGTATTGTAGGTACTGAGTCTGATGCTGGTACGCGTCAAGACTGAGGCGGCTGGTGGCGGTGCTCCATGGTCTTTTGAGGATAGGGCTGTAAATGGATGAAGACCTGTGGAGCGGCATTAGGGTTTTTGCTATTTTTCATTTTGGGGCTACGGCCCTTGTATATTGATGACACTGTAGACGACATTTTGTCGTAATGTAAATTATTTAGGAAAAAGTTTTGTTAGAACGTGTCTTCCGCGACTTATGTTGCGAAATCCGCCACTAATCTTAATTAGAAAAGTAGGGCCGCTACACTCTGAGACTAACTCCAGGGACCGTTCGAGTCGACACGCCATGTGAGAACATGAGGATAGAAATCGTATTCCTAGAAGAAGTTCGTCAACAGATGTGGAGGTCACCTGGCAAAATAAAGAAGTTGAACGAGTTCAAGCACATAGGCATCTCTCACTGGGATCAGCGGAAAAGGATGACCTATCTTTGGATGCTAACCCAACGTGGACCTGATCAACGACTGGAGATTCCTAAAAATCAGCTCATGAGCCACTTCAAGAACTTATCTCCAATATGTCAGCTGATAGGTGTCTCTATGCAAAATGTGGTATTCCAACTCCAATCTACATAATAGAGCGGATAAATAGAACTCGAGAAGAGCTAAGCGAGAGCGATCTACCATACATTCCTGCCGAGGAGGTCTACCATCTCTACCAACTATATGTAGAGAAATACAAGGATCCTCAAGGCTTTATCAAGAAGGAAGGGCTCGAGGGAATCTATAGATTCATGGTGCGCCAAGTTAAGTTCTTTGCCGCACACGACCTTCAGATGGCTCTGGAGAGCAACATGAAGAAGGTCAACGTGACCACTCCATTAATATAGGACTGGAGGTTGAAGGGCTTCCCAACAACTACATTCATTTGAGCTCGGTATTAGCAATCACCTACTACAATCCAATTACTAACAAGACTAGGTTGATGATAAAGACTGAGATCAACAAATTCTGTGATGGGATGCTCAAAGTAATCCGAAAGAATATCAAGGAGAGATGGGAAGAAATTGATGAAGACACCATGCATCCCCACCATAAATTTGTGAGAGTACAACCGCTTCTGACTTAGTTACTTGAAGTCATCGAGGAGCGACTTGAGCTGAGGGACACAATAAGGAACTACGGGCATGCGCTGGGCTTGCGCAGGTCGTCCTACGCCCGACGAGGACAGACAATGAAGAAGAGCAATCAAGCACAAAGGGAGAGAATGTAGAATACTGTTTATAATTGTGCTTTGATTTTATTAACAGTCCTCGTTATTTGGGGCTTTTATTGTAGTTGTCCTTAGATTGGGACTAAGTTGTATTTATACCAAGTATTGTTTGGTATAAATACTTATGCACACTTACGAATTGAATAAAGAAAGTTTAGAATTTGATTCGAAAGGCTTGCATTTCTAATTCTAGAGAGAGAAACAACAAAGGACTTTCTAACACTAAAAGATTCTCTCTCGTGTTCTTCTTAGAAAGGTTTTTGATCGAAATACAATTTTTACAATTCTAATCGATTGCCTTAGAATTCATGCCTAGGATCATAGAGTTGATAATCTAGGGACCTAACACGTGATAATGTGCATAATGTGCTCGTGTTCAAACTGTGAGAATTCTCTCGATGTTAGACCTTTAAATATCAAGTGAGTAAAGGGGCTAGGCTCCTATCTTCTATCAAGTCCGAAAACGTTACGACTAAGGGGTACGGTTGCGGTTGACCGAGTTACGGAGCCAAAGCCCTCGCCTTTGCATGAACGGGTTTGGATGCAATTATGAATTGCCGCTCACCGACCACTCTTTACCCTCTAACAAAGAGTTATCCTACGGGGGATGAAGTTCACGGAAAAGTGGAAGGTGAGCAGGACGTTGATAGGTTGCACTTGGACAATCATTCTCAATATGTTCCGAGTTATGGCTGAGGGACCATGGCTGAGACGAAAACATTGAATCTTCTATGGAACAGAAACGTGTGAGACACGACCTTGGCTAACCAAACGAGCCAATAAACTGTTAGTTGAGGCTAGTTTGTTGTAGCGCGGGGAACTCAACGCCACTATGAAACCACTCATCAAGGTTTCCGAAATACCTAACGGGAGAAAGGATTTCGAGAAAAATAGTGAGAGTCAGACGAAAATTAAGTCCTAATTTAGTCTGATTAAACACTACGAATCCCAACTATCTGTTTATTTTCTGCAGTTTTACTTTCTTCTCTATTCGTTACGATGACAAACCCATTAATTACACTCTTAGAGAAACATTGTTTGGTGGGACCAAACTATGTAGATTGGCTCGGAAATTTGAGGATCGCCCTCAAATTAAAGAAATTGGAATATGTCTTGGACATTCAGGAGCCAGAGTCGCCCACAACTGAATCCACTGATGAGGAGATTTTACTCCACGATAAGTGGGCCGAAGATTCAGCGAAGGTACACACCTACATGCTTGTTGCGACTTCTAGGTCCAAGGGATCGGAGGAGAAGTCGAACAAGACAGGTGTGGCTAAGGGTAGAGTCGACAAGAAGGCGAGGACCAAGAAGGTCGAGAGGTCGGGCGCAAAGCCCAAGGATAAGTGCCTCCATTGCCAGCAAATGGGCTATTGGAAGCGTGACTGTCCGAAGCTGGAGGCCGACACAGCAGGTAAACAATTTGTTTTTGAAGCTAATTTTTCTGTGTATTCTAATTCGTGGATACTTGACTCAGGGGCTAGTTCCCACATTTGTGTTTTGAACTAATGTCTAGAACGAAGTAGGAAGCTTCGAGCTGGCGAGGTCTCGATCAACGTAGGTAGTGGACATAGTGTACCAGCTACACATGTGGGATCGAAGACCTTAGTCTTATCGTCATTACATTGTTTAGAACTTTCTTACGTTTTGGTTTTGCCCAAGGGGCTTAAAAATATTATTTCGATTCCTGTTTTGAGCAGACTGGGTTATGAGTTTCGATTCATTGATAATGCTTGCCATATTTGTTTTAGAAATAAAAATGTTAGAAGTGCGATGTTAATAAATGGTTTATATTACGTCAACTTCAAAGACAATGTAAAAACTGTAAATGCAATTACCAACTCATCGAGTGGGTCAAACGATCGATACATCAGGCACCTATGACTAGGTCACGCAGTAGAAGTGAAGATTGAGCAGATGGAAAGGACGGTCTGTTTAGCACAGTGCGAACAAGCCCGATTCCTATATGTCAGCCTTGCATCATAAGGAAAATGATCAAGTCGCCCTTCACAGGGACTTTCACTAGGGCCACAGAAGTATTGGGTTTAGTTCACACTGATGTATGCGGACCATTTAAAGTAACAGTCCGAGGTAATTGTCGCTACTTCATAACGTTCACTGACGACTTCTCCCGCCACGAGAATGTCTATTTGATGAGACAAAAGTCCGAAGCTCTTGAAATGTTCAAAGAGTATAAAGCGTTAGTGGAGAAGCAAACTGGCAAGTTCATTAAAGCCGTTCGATCATATCGAGGCGGCGAATACATGATTGATTTTGATGCATTTCTTAGAGAAAATGACATCATCATACAGTTTTCCCCGCCAGGCACACTGAAATCGAATGACGTGGTCGAACGGAGAAACCAAACGCTTTTAGATATGGTTCGGTCGATGATGAGTTACACAGATCTCCCCATTTTAATGTGGGATATGCCTTAGAAACAGAGGCCTATATCCTTAACAGGATAACTACTCGCTCTGCCGACATGATTCCTTACGAGGCTTGGCATAATCGTAAGGCGACTCTGAATCACATCAGGGTCTATGGTTGCCCTGCCTTTGTGAAAAAATTGATGGTAGATAAGCTTGAATCAAGATCATTAATGGCGAGATTCGTCGGATACCCCGAGGACTCAATGGAGGTATTACTTCTATGTCCCAGACGAACACAAGGCGTTTGTCGCTTTACATGCTACTTTCTTGGATGAAATATTCGTAGGCGAAGGCGGTAAAAGACGAGAAGTAACTCTAAGAGAGTTAGAGGACGAATCGACTACTATTCCAGAGTCGTTAGGCGACGTTCCAGAAAACCCGGGTCAGCCGCAATTGCGCAGGTCCAGTAGGATATCTTATATGCCTGAGAGATATGATATAGTACACTTGGAGCATGGGGATGCTACGTCTGAGGGATGCGTCGGGGACGATCCCGTCACCTACGACCAGGCAATTGATGGTACAGACTCCCTCAAGTGGCTTGAGTCTATGCAGGCCGAAATGGACTCGATGCACACAAATCAGGTTTGGACTCTTGTAGACCTGCCTAATGGTTTTACACCAATTGGCAATAAATGGGTCTACAAGAAAAAGATTGGATCTGATGAACAGGTAGAGAAGTAAAAAGCTAGGCTTGTAGCAAAAGGGTATAGTCAGAGTAATTCTAGATTAATTTGGAAATTTTCAACTTAAATAATATATATTATTTTCATATTTATATTAATTTCAAAATTACTTCCCAAGGTATAATTCGAAAATCAGCTTAGGGTTAAATTCCAATTTTACCCACAAGCCTTTTAAGCACGACTTAAAGTTAGTTTCAAACGAAGTCCGACTTCGGTCAATTAAATGGCCCGAGGCCCACTAAGGCGCGGCCCAACGGCCCAAGGCTAGTTAAGGCCCAAAATACTTTTCTCCTCATCGATGATCCTTTTTAAGCCCGGCTCTCTAGGTTCGACTCACTTGGCAAGGGAGGAATCCAAGAGTCCGGTAGTTACCTAGCCAATCCCGCAGTACCGGACCGTAGCTCGATTCGAATGCAAATTTCGACCTAGTCTTTATTCTAGAACCTTACTATAGATCATAGTATTACGTATACCCTTCAGCTGTGGCCCAATCGAGTGAGAGCTATGGTCTATGTCAAACTCACTGAACTCGATTCTATGATAAAACGGAGACGAGGCAAATTACCAAACTCTCCATGTCTAACATAAGTTAGTTAAATTCCTTGGCCAAGGATTTCGTTTCCCGTCGCCGTCCACATAGGACACTTGTCTCGATTACTTACGAGACTGTGAATTCGTACTTGGCGGTCTGAGCCTGACAATCAGAAATCATCATCAAGACTACATCTGGCCCGCTGACCCATGAGCAAATCGGGTCGAGGGAAACCAGTGACACTCGACACTTAGAAGTCAACTCCGTCAAAGGCCCTTCCGGTCTAAGGTTCACGCAGACTACTATAGCGTTGTCGTCGGTCATTGACACTCCTTGAGTAATAAGCCATGTTCGACCGTACAACCCGTGAGTCAGTGTCCATGAAACGATTCAATCCCGTGATTCGATTCGTATCACAAGTCTTAGGCTTACGGACTAGATTAAGAGTCCACTAGTGCCTTCCTCTCTCGTTCCCATCAAGAACAGTGACTCAACTCGACACATTTGAATTTATTCATTTATTGCTTTACCGGATGCTAAGTAAAGAACTCATATATCCAATAAACGAACAATGCCTTTATTAAACACACGAATATATCATATTACATAAGAAGTCGAATGATAAATAAGCTAATGCCCTATAAATCTATCCTCGTATAGCATTCGAGGGCATATTCCTAACAGTGGTATTCCCGAGATGCAACGCCCCGGATACGATGCGGAATAAAAAATTTTGGATTTCTCGTTTACCCTCGTAGCTCGGATCGGAAAAGTGAAACACATACACATGTAATAGGGCGGATCGGACCCGTAAGTGATTACCATTTGAAGCAGGCTGCTCCTTGTCCTTTTCTTCAACGTTACGGTGATGGTGGATAGCACAAGATCGTCACGCCGACCTCAGTGTGCGGAATCAATTCTCTATAGATGGCTAGAGATATTCGATTTCGCGCGTGAGAGGAAAGTGTGTGCATTATTGTCTGTGTTTTTCGCGCCTAAGTTCTGATGAAATTGGAATAGAGTTTCACCTTATTTATCTTAGTATGGAGCACGAAATTTTAGCCCTCATAAGTTTTGAATTTCGAATAGTAAGTCCTTAAAATGTGAGAGATTTTTGCCATATACATATCCCTCTCTTTTGAATTCAAAATTCAATCAAGGAAACATACTATAAATAGATAACTAACTTAGATATTTAAGTTAAATAAAATATCTTAAATATGGAATACAAAAATCGAATTTCATACCTTGCATAAATCGAATTTTCAGTCCAAATAAATAATATCCCGAATATTTTTATTTCAATATTCATACACATCAAATATGTACATTCCGAGAATACCCTCTAAGGCATATTTCGAATTTGGCTTACGGTTGGACTCCAATTTTTCCCTCAAGTCTTTTAAGCACTTAGCCAAGCCAGTCTTAAAGTTAGTTTCATACGAAGTCCGACTTCGGTCCAATAAACGGCCCAAAGCACAATACGGCGTGGCCTAACAACCCAAGGCTCGTTAAGGCCCGAAACATATTCTCTCCTCATCAGCAACATTGATGATTGTTTTTTAAGCCCGACTCTCTAGGTTCGACTCAATCGGAAAAGGAGGAATCCAAGAGTCCGGTAGTTGCCTAGCAATCCCGCAGTACCGGACAGTAATCCAACTGAGCATGAATTTCGACCTAGTCTTATTAGTGAACCTACGATAGATTCTAGAACTACGCATAAACCTTCAGCTGTGTCCCGATTGAGTGAGAGCCATGGTCTATGTCAAACTCACTGAACTCGATTCTATGACAAGACGAGACGAGGCAAATTACCAAACTACCCTCCATGTCTAACATGAGTTAGTTTGATACCTTGGCCAAGGTTTTTGCAATTTTCCGTCGCCATCCTCAAGGACACTTGTCTCGATTACTTACGAGACTATGAATCCGTACTCGGCGGTCTAAGCCCGGTAATCACAAAAAGTCATCAAGACCGCATTTGGCCCACTGACCCATGCAACAGCAAATCGGATCGAGGGGAACCAGTAACACTGAGACTTCGAAGTTAACTCCGTCAAATCCGCCTTCGCTATAAGGTTCACGCAGACTGCTATAGCTTTATCGTCGATCATTGACACTCCTTGAGTAATAAGTAATGTTCGATCGTACGACCTGCGAGTGTCAGTGTCCATAAAACGACTCAATCCCCTAATTCGACTCGTATCACGAGTCATGACCTCCGCTTCCAAACGAGATATCGGCACGTGACAAGTCATCGACAAATAAGCCGTAATTGGTTATCCAGCACCAAACTGGAGCCTAAGGCTTACGGACATTTTATGTTTGAGGTTAAGAGTCCACTGGTGCCATCCTCTCTCGTACCCATCGAGAACAGTGACTCAACTCGATACATTTGGATTTATTCATTTATTGGTTCACCGGATGCTAAGTAAAGAACTCATATGATCAATAAACGAATAATGCCTTTATTAACACACAAATTTGTTTATTACAAAACGATCGAATGATAAATAAGCTAATGCCCTATACATATCCAATCCTCGTACAGTATTTCGAGGGCATATCCCTGACATCCCTGACCCCACGAAAAACGTATATCTCCTATAATGTCGGGAACATCACCTCACCAAGGCTGCATTGATTGACGCAGTAGCCTAAAAGCTCCCGACAGACTTCAACCATAGCCCTCAACAACCTGATCCTGAAGCTGCATTGATTGACGCAGTAGCCCAAAAGCTCGAAGTGGAGACTTCCACCCAAGATTTTGATACCACGATGATCGACGAAGTGGAACAAGAATTTGAAGTCGAGGCCCCCATTCTAGTGGAAGTGCTTCAGGAACAAGTCGTGGAGGTTTCTACATCAACCGTTGAAACTCCCGTTCGTCGCCTTTGAAGCACGAATCATTGAAGCGTCGGGCCATTCACCACTTCCAGAGGCAACCATGCCTGAAATTGAGGCTCCGATCTCCATGATCACACCTTCTGAGCCTACTCAGACAGCACCAGCCATTGAGGTCGAATGTGAGCCCTAACCTCACACGGCTATCTCGTCCAAAGCCACTGAATCAGACGTGGAACTTCACTTGATCAGACGGGTTTCCAGACATCAACCCTACCATTAGAACCCGTCACCACAGGTGTCGTCACTGCAACCGACAGACTCAAGCTCCCATTTCAAATGCTATGGATGCTTCTTCGCTCAATCTTGAGCCACATCATGACATAATTGAGTCAACGGAGGCTGATTCCATCTCAAGGATTGAATGGAAGTCTCGAAACGTCGCAACCTCAAGCAACGACGAGCCGACCTAGTGAGACGGTGTTCACTTATGGGTTGTTAACATGCGACTTCAGTCGTCCTGGTATCCCAAGCACTATTCTAGGCGGCGTGTCAGTAGCTTTTTCTGAATTTGCAGCAGTGGAACGCCAATCAAGCCCCACTACGGAGGTGTTCCAACTGGTCATGACGGAAGACCAACTTCAAGCAGCTCTCTACTCCGCTCATTCAAATTTTGAAGACAAATTAATGGAGAGAGTTCATGCCGTGATCGAGACGTCCCGGCGTGACACCGGGAAAACACCTGTCTCCGAGGCAACTCCATCCGATCATATCCCTATAATCTCACAATTCAACCTCACACCATTACAACCCACTCTCAAAATCACTCCCATCCAATCACCCACCCTAATCAGCCCTTACACTATACCCATCAGTCAGCTCCACGACATTCTGGTCGCTCGTCTATTCTCGATCGAAAATGGATGCCGGCTGAAGAGAATCTCTTCTACCGTCTAGTTGATCATCCCGAGCCACCAACTCAGAGTTGCCGTAATGAACACCCCAAGCGAGGACATGACAATCCCGTCGATCAGGATCGCCCTGAAGGGGAGAAGCTGCAGAAGACATCTTCGAGTTGTCGCGGAAAAGGACGAGGCTCAGCGCAGACAAGTAAACCTGGAACTGCTGGAACCTCATCAAACCAACCACCACTACAAACCAAAAAAGAACCTATCACCCTATCACATACCGCCATGCCCCGCACCCAAACTCAAACCACCCAAATCAAACCCATACACCCACCATACGAACACCTCCACCCACACCTCAACCGACGACTTCAAATCCAATGCTTTTTACGCAAACAGAAGCACCTTCAAGCTCGGCCATTCCAGACGAATCGGGTACATCAGCAAGTGAAGCAACCCACGAAGCGTTAGACAACTACATCTTCGGTGGCCAATGGATGACTCACCACCTACCCGATGCGATAGCAAAAACAAGGCTCGCCGACGTTCGCCTTCGGTCGACCTAGTTCTCATAGAAGACGAAGAACACCAAGAAGGCGAGGACTACAATTCTGATCTCCCAGAACTTCTAGAGTTGATCGCATATCGAGCTGACATCCCTCCAACATTATCTAAGGGACCGTTCGAGTCGACTCTCCATGGGAGAACGTGCGGATAAAAGTCCCCTTCGTCGAAGTTCGAAAGCAGATCTGGAGGTTACCGAACAAAATAAAGAAGTTGAACGAGTTCAAGCTCAGAGGCATATCACATTGGGATCAGCACAAGCGGATGGAACATATTTTCATGCTGACCCACCTTGGTCCTGATCGGAGAGGAGTTCCCACAGATCAGCTGAGGAGTCACTTCAAGAGTCTACCTCAGATATATCATCTACTGGGAGTCTCACACGCCATCGGTCAATATCCAACTCCAATCTACATCATCGAGCGAACGATTAGAACTCAATACGAGATCGACGAAAGCTACCTACCTACCTACCACCTGACGAGGTCTATCGACTCTACCAGATGTACGTGGAGAAGATTAAGGATCCCTTAAGGATACATCAAGAAGGAAGGACTCGAGGGAATTAAGAGTTTATGATACGACAAGCAAGTATTTCATCGCTCACGACCTTCAGATCGCACTCGAGAACAACATGAAGAAAGTCAACCTAACGTCGCCGCTCATGAAGGGTTCTCTGATCAAAGACCATCCCGTCAACTTCATATTCGAAGACCTAGGTTTGGCCATCACTTACTACAACCCATTTGCAAAGAAGATTCGAGTGATGATGAAGTTTGAGGTCAACAAGTTCAGTGACGGGACGCTCAAGCTGGTCAAGAAGAACATCAAACGAAGATTGGTAGAAGTCAACTCGACGACTATAGTACCCGATTTTGCACTCAAGGAAAGACCACTTCTGAGAGAACTACTCGAAGCCATCGAGGAACGGCTTGAGCTTAGGAAAGCTATAAGGCATTATGAAAAGGCCTTGGGCTTGAGGAAGTCATTCTACGCCCGACAAAGATGGACAAAGTAGAAGAGCAATCAAGCACAAAGGGGGATATTGTAGAATATAGATTTGAATTGTGCTAGATTTAATTAGCTATATTTGTATTCGGGGCGTTTACTTTATTAGTCCGTAGTTTAGGACTAGAAAGTTATTTATACCAAGTGTGTTTGGTATAAATACCTATTGTACCTATCGAACGAAATAGAGAAAGTTAATGAATTAATCCGAAAGGCTTGCAAATCGTACTCTTGAGAGAGAAAATCAAAATACACTTTCTCACCATAAAAAAGCTCTCTCAAGCACGAAAAGGAAGTTTTCGATCGAAGGTTGAATTTCTAAACTCTAATAGAAAATCTTTAATTTCTAACTAGGATTAATATGAGTTGATATTTAGGACCTAAAAATTGATGTTATGGAATAAAGTTTAATCAAAGAGAAAATCCTTATTGATCAAAAATATTTTAGTATGATATAATCACTGCTTGCTGTGCCTCTTTGCTCTATCATATTTGGGCTGAGAGGAATATGAGGCTGCATGAGGGCGAGTGGAGGACAGTGGAACAATTATTTCATCTGATCAAGAGGGAAATGCGGGCAAGAATCACCACTGTTTGCAAAGCGAGGCGGGCAGTTAATTCTGGAATTTTTGGTAGAATTTGTATATGTGCTGATTAGATGTTTTGTGAATGTATTGTTTCTGATGTAATGTTCTGGTGAGGAGGTGGTAAATGAACGTTCATTTTACCAAAAAAAAAAAAATATATTTTAGTAAGTACTTCAGCATATTCAAAAGTGATGGTGATATTTGGTTCGTGAATACAAATTGTAAAATTTAACTTCTCCTCCCCGCTTGAACTCGCACTATTTGCATATATGATTTTTAAGCTATCTAAGCACTTTTTCGGCCGCGAAGTCACTCAAATCAAGGATACAGTGAATGATTGACGTGAGAATGTTCTAGATGATCTTATTAGTTTCTTGGAGTCCCTTAACGCACTCGTAGAGTCGCAACAAACAATAAAAATTTTTGAAAATTTTAAAAGTAAATAAACGCTAAATTATTTGTGTTATATTGTTTTAGAGAAAATTTACACTAGTTTGCGCCCCACTACTTCTAAAACAAAGGTGCTATGTAGATCGTTCATTGTCCCTTATTTGGTATTTTAGGCGAAAGTGTCTAATTTATATCAGGAGGTTGTTTTCTTGGTAAATCATACTAATGAAAATAGGGGAAAAAGATGTTAAGTGCCTATAGTGTTGGAAGAAAAAAATATCTCGGAAGTCTCTTGGGAGGAAGTTTGGTAAATCTAAATTATGTGCCACCCGTCAAAGAGAAAAAAAGAACTGGGAAAAGTCTTGCATATGGGTAGACCTGTCAAAATGGCCCGCGGCCCGCGGGCCGGCCCGCCCCGCCCTTCCTATGGGGCGGGCTGGACTGGGATTTTTAAGGCCCGCCCAACGGTCTAGCCCAAGCGGGCCGCTGGATAGCGGGCCGGGGCGGGCTGGCCCGCCATATTTTTTAATTAATTTATTTTATATATTAAATATATATTAATTTAAATAGGGGAATTAATTAATGATTTTATTTATAATTAATGATGCATTTATTAATTAATACATAATTACTATATATTTAAATACATAATTATATAAATAATTCTTAATTAACTAAAAAGTTTAAATAAAAAAATAAAAAAAATATCAAGGCAGGCGGGCGGGCCTGGCCCGCTAGCGGGGCGGGCTGGGCTTCAGTTATGAAGGCCCGCCACATGGCGGGCCAGCCCGCCCCGCCCCGCCAAACAGCGGGCTTTGGCGGGCGGCGTGCCAGCCCGCCCTGGCCCGACCCATTGACAGTTCTACATATGGGCATATACCGATTTTCATTGCTTCAATTTTGACCAAAGGAAGCTGCGGTGTTTAATAAAATAGGGCTTTAATTTTAGGAATTAGTAAAAGAGTGTTATTATAAAAGAATTCGAGCAAATCGCAACTAATGGATGCGTTACACCCATTAGACCATCTCCAACAGTCAATCGCAAATGCAAACGCATTTTGCAGTGATAACCATAGTTTGCAGTAAGTGTTCTCAAACAGTCAACTGCAAACGCAAACGCAAAAGAATATTTCTGTAATATTCCCTTTCATACCAACATTATAACTTTTCAATATCACCCCTATATTTTACAACTTTAAAAAAACTAACCACAATATTCTTTTAATTTTGAAGTCATTATTTATACATATTAAAAATATGGAACAAAATATTTATTAAAATTATCGAAATTACACAAGATAACAATTGAAATACATTGAGATACACGTCGTACAAATAAAAAATAGATAATTGTTAAGTCTCGGAATTTGTGTATTCCTCCCATAAATGATCAATTAGCAAATTTGGAAGTGCAATGTGATCATCTTTATTTCTAATGTTTTTGTACAGAGATATGAACTCTTGAAATCGAGCATTTTCATCTGTCGCCAATTCGACATCCGACGGTAGCTTTTCCATCTCAATTTCAATCGATGCATTTAAATCACGTTCGTCCTCGACATTCATGTTATGCAAAATTATGCACGTCCTTAATATATCGTGTAATACTTTTCCAATAACGTACCGGCCCAGCTACAATTCCAAAACGTGATTGAAGCACTCCGAATGCACGTTCAACGTCTTTTCTGTATGCTTCTTGTTCCGTTGCAAAATATCTGGTTTACGGACCGCGTGGATTATGAATCATTTGCCCGAGCGTAGACCACTTCGGATATCTTTGGCCATCTTTTCAGTAAAGCCCAACCATATCCATTTCCAACTGATACATTTGGCCAGCTTTTCAATAATAATGGAGGAACCAATGCTAATTTGCCAGATTACTAACTTTATCTTAGTTTAATATTGTGTGATGTGTTTTCATTTCCTTAGTTACACATTACCGCCAAAGAAAGAACAGGAAAAACTCTTATATTTCACCCAGTAAGTGAGCCTAGTTTTTTTACAAACATAAGCAGATACCGATTTTCCAAGCTTAGGGACCAAGATAATCTCAGATGTTTTACTTTTAATTAGACACAACTTTTTATTTTCTGTGAAAATTTTGAACAAAATCGAGCAAATCGCGACTAATGGCGCGTCATCGCATCCATTAGAAGTTAATGGGTCTTCGTTGCGGCGCTTTGCGGCCTGGGCTTCGGCTAAATGGGTCTTCGTCGCCTCTAATGGAAGCGACGTCGGGGCTAATGAATGTGAGAACATTCAGGTATTCACTAATGAAATCGGTTTAGAACACGATGGGACAACCCCTCCTGGCGGGGCGGGGCGGGCAAGCCCGCCATTTGGCGGGCCTTGGAAATGCAGGCCCGCCCCGCCCCACCGGCGGGGACGGGCCTGGCGGGTAAAGCCCACCAGCATATTAAAAAAAATCCCCAAATAAGAAAACTGAAAGAAACCCTAACGGGAATTTCCCAAATCAAAACTCAAAGCAAAAATTACCTAATTTGAAGTAGAAGAGAAAGACGACGCTTGACGGGGAGGATGAGAGGGGCCGCGACTAAGCATCCTTGCGGTGGCTTGCTTGGGCGGGCGATGACGACTAATAACGATGTGGCCTTAGGCGCAGCAGTGCAACAGAGACGGTGAAGAGGGCTTCGGCTTGCTTGCGACTGGGAGACGAGGGTGCTTGGCCGACTGCTCGAAGAATCTGAACCAATTGAAAGCTTTCTTCCATTCGTTAGATTTCGATTTGGTTTCTTTTTGACGGGTGTTCTGTTGTTCTTTGATTCTTTATGAATTATTGATTTTATTATGTTGTGGTGTCACACAGACTGTGTGAAAGGCTGTAGCCTTATAATATTTTTTTATTCATGTTCCGTCATTACTCAGTTAATTATAGTAATTAGTAAAGTATGTTAAATTTTTTTTTATTTAATGGGCGGGCCTGAAAAATCAGAGCCGCCCCGCCAAAGGGGCGGGGCGGGGCGTGCCGGCCCGCGGGCCGCGGGTAATATTGCCAGCTCTAATTTTATAGCCCGAAGGGAAGCTTCTCAATTTTAATTTTTTTTTATTATAGAAAACGCTATTAAATGATATTTTTTCAACGTATCTACAACTACCATTCCTATAACTACGCGTTTAGAATTGACCCAGTAAAAGTAAATTAGTTACTATCTCACGCCACGCATTGTTTAATTGAAATTGGACGTGTGAAATCCAAAACTAGAAACGATTCAATGTCAAAGATTAGGACTCCTCACCTTACCACCTATATCTATTTCACCACTAAAAGTCAAGAAAAAGGAAGCTTCAACAGCAGACGCGCTACGATATTACATCATACGACTTTGTCCATGCACTATCTCTCCTGCTATGAACTTTATTTATAACCAAAAGCAAAACACAACGTCAAATACACCAAGCAATGGCCGATCAACAGAGGATTCACCCTATTCAAGGATCTGAGACGTCCCAAAAGCCAAGCGCTCCGTTGATGGAGCGTGGCTCGTCCCGCTCAGAAAACGGCGATCCCGAGAGAACCTATCCACTCCAAAGAACAATCCCTTACAAGCCATTAAAGCCACCAAAGAGAAGCAGCTGCTGCAAGAAATTCATGTGCTGGATCATATCACTGATCCTCTTACTACTATTGATCCTCGGAATATTTGCCGCAGTCGTATATTTCGCGTACCAGCCCAAGCTACCAAAGTACTCGATAGAATCCATGTCCATAACGGAGTTTAATCTCGGTAACGATAACAGCTTATCTGCCACGTTCAACGTGAACATCACTGCTAGAAACCGTAACAAGAAGATAGGGATTTACTACGAGGGAGGGAGTAGGTTGAGCGTTTGGTACGTTGGGACGAAGCTATGTGAAGGATCGTTGCCCAAGTTCTATCAGGGGCATAGGAATACGACTCTGTTGAGCGTAAATCTCTATGGGCAGACACGGGATGCTGCCGGCTTATTACAGTCTCTGCAAGCTCAGCAGCAGACGGGTACCGTACCGTTGAACCTTCGTGGTCGGGTACCGGTGAGACTAAAGCTTGGAGGGTTGAAGCTGATGAAATGGAAATTCTTGGTGAGGTGTAAGTTGAACGTTGATAGCCTGGCCCCAGATAATCAGATCAGGATTAGAGATAGCAGTTGTAAATTCAGGTTTAGGCTTTGATTTTTTTCAGTTTCATATATCCCCTGTTGTTTTGTTTGGTGCTTGTTTTTCTATTCTTGATATTTTTCTGGCTCAGAGGCATCGGTATGTTATGACTTATTTATTACCATGATTACTACTTCTCCGATTTGATTAATTAGTGATGATCACGGAACTATGTGAAAAAGAAACAAATCTTCTCGTAAGTAACAATCATGATTCATGCTGTATAATTAATTATAGAGCAAAGACGTTTGAGATTCGTAAGGATTATATGGCAGTGTTCGTTGGATGATTGTGAAAAGTACCAAATCCAACTCGACGAAATTATAGTGAATTACCTTAGATATTGAATTGAGTTTTACGGGTTAGAAAGGTTTTCGGTTTGACTCAATTTCCCAATTTGACAGAGTTTCACTTTCGATAGCTCTCATTAAAATTCGTCGAATGTACAGTGATAAGTCTAAGTCTATATACACAAGTTTGGTATATTTACAATTTGATCCTGTTGTTTATCTATTTACATAGACTAGCTAAACCACGTACAAAAGACAAGGACAATAGAAATATTCCAAACACAATTTCTAGTATCAAACAATCTCCCCATTTTTGTTTGCCATGCAATTTAGCGCATCGTCTTTCGTTGAGGGATTTCCTGAGTCCCAGTCCCACTTTGTAACAGTGCTCCAATATCTGATTTGGTCTTCTAAGGGGGTCTTTTAATTAAATAATGTTAAAAAAATTAATATTTAATAAATTAGGGTCGTTTTTGAAAGATTTAACAAAATATGGTATTCCACGATTAATAGCAGCGACGTCGCCCCATTAGTCGCGACGCTATCTTTTTGAGGTTTTTTCTTATTTTATTAACGTTGTCCCATTAGGGGTGGTGTTTGTTTCTTTTTTTTTTTAATTTTTATAAGTCGCACTGGCCTTCTCTCTTTTTTATGTTTTATTTTTTATTATAAGTTATTTTATATTTATTAATTATATAATCTATCAAATCATAAAATCATCATTATTTCACCTGATTCACATAGTAAAAATCAATAAATGCATCTAATTTATTGTTTGTTTCACGGCGATTAAAATGATATGCAACTCTATATTTGTCATTATTTGAATTTTTTTATTTTTATAAATTAAAAAACTAAAATTGGAATAAATTTAAAAAACAATTAAATATTCGAATATTTGAAAAAATATATGCATATAATTTTAATCGTGGTGAAACAAACAATAAATAGATGCATTGATTACTTTTATTATGTAAATCACATGAGCGTCGCCCTCATCCAATATCTAAATGAGCGTGTCGCTGAGGGGCGGCGATCATTTCTAAATCACATGAAATAACGATGAGAGGCGACGCTCATTTAAAATCGCGTGATATAACGATGAGGGCGACACTCATGTGATTTCCAAAATAAAAACTAATAAACGACTCTAATTTATTGTTTGTTTCACAATGATTAAATTGATATACATATCTTATACTTTAATTGGTTTTTAAATTTATTCCAATTTAAGTTTTTTAATTTATAAAAATAAAAAAATCGATATCGAAAAATATAAGATATGCATATCATTTTTATCGTCGTGAAACAAACAATAAATTAGATACCTTTATTTATTTTTATTATACAAATCATATGAAATAACGATGATTTTATGATTTGGTGGATTATATAATTAATAATTTAAAATAACTTAAAATTAAAAAAAAAAACAAAACATAAAAAAAAAAAGAGTGAAGGTCGCCCCTAATGGGGTGACTTAAAAAAAAAAGAAACAAAACATCGCCCCTAATGGGGGGACATTAATAAATTAAAATATATCTTAAAAAGAGAGCGTCGCGCCTCATGGGGGCGACGTCGTTGCTATTAACCGCGAAATATCCTATTTTGTTAAATCTTTAAAAAACGACCCTAATTTATTGAATATTATTTTTTGACACTATTCAATTAAAAAAACCCCTTCTAAGGATTCAATGATACGAAGAAGAAGAAGAAGGGCTCGTTCTTCCATGGGTGTGACATTTTGTTTTTTGGAATGAGGAGATCATCACCAACGGAGGAGCATGTCCCACTTGAATGTCTAGAATGATGTCAGCCTATGATGGGAGCTCGTCGTCGTAATGTCGTTTGATTGTGAGCACGACGAATGATTGTTCTTGTGATTTGAACTTTCGTGGAATGTATGACGACCATGGAGTATGATCTTGTCTCCTCATGCTTCACTGTCATCGTGCCCCATATTTGTTGTAGATACACGTGGCGACCTGTTGAGGCAAGTGTGAACGCACGCCAGAGACGATGACTTGTGAAAATTGCTATTATCACTTCGTCTGGGCATCGAAAAGATTGAAGGTCCAGCTGGAAGTTGTTGTCGTGGAGATTCAGCCACATGTCCATGGAGTAAACTTGATCAAGAGTTGCAATCACCATTAGAAGCTAAAATGATAAGAAAAGAAACAAGACTTGAAATAGAATAGTAAGTGTGGCATAGCAAGTATTAATTGTCCTTTCCTTTCCATGTTTCCTCCTTTATTTTTACTTATTTTATTTTATTTTCTTTTTCTTTTTCTTTTTTTTTTTACTTTTTCTCTTCGCTTTTTTTTTTCTTCTCCCTCTTTTTTTTTATAGATATAAGAATATATGTGGAATATAAGGACGGTATATGTATGAAACAGCACGCTCTCGGGACCTATGGGTAGGGGTGAGCAAAAATATCCGGAAATCGGATTGCGATCCGGTATCCGGTTTTCAAAACCCGAAAAAACGGATATCCGATTTTAAAAACCGGATCGGATATCCGATCCGATTTATTTTAAACTAAACCGGATCGGATACGGATAGTGGTTTGTCTAAAATTCGGATATCCGGTATCCGATTTTATATTTTAAAAAAAATAAAAAAATATAAAATAGTCCAAAAAGAGAAATGAAGGTCCAAAAAGGAAAAAAAATCATCAAGTAGAATATTTAAATTTATATTATTTTTATTATTGCAAAAAACTTTGTTAGAGAATTGAGATAAAAAAAAACATAAAAACATCGAGACGCGACTTAAAAAATTAATGTGAATTTGTGGTATTGTGTTTATTATTTATTATGTAATTTTGAATCATAAATTCACATATTGTCTCAATTAATATGTCTAGAAATTCTTATATTAAAAAATATATTTTTTTTATTGTGATAAGAAATAAAAAATATGATTTTCAAAAGAAAATAATAAAAAATATAAGAAAAATAAATTTAAGAACCGGATGCGGATATCCGGTGTAAATATCCGGATAAACCGGATATCCGATTTCCGGATATCCGATTAAAACCGGAGCGGATACGAATACCATTTTTCGATATCCGAAAATCCGGATATCCGAATTTCGGATATCTGAAAAACCGGATATCCGGTTTTGCTCACCCCTACCTATGGGGGTTGGGCCCACTGCACTTCATTTTATCTGGCCCCATTGTATAACCACCAGCCTTCCAGCGTGCTTTGCACTGCACGCACCCTGAGCTACTTTTCAGGGGATCTCCCATACAGTGCTACTCCAAGTCAAGCACGCTTAACTTTGAAGTTCTTATGGATGGACTCCCAAAACGAAAGGTGCACCTTTGGTGATATGAGTAGCGCAAACAATTCTCTTATACTATTCATTAACTTGACAAGCACATACATTGTCAATCTCAGGATCCCTCTCATTCGGGTGTGAAATCGGTTCATTCATGTATCCCTCTGCCTAGAAGCCTCGCCAGGAGCCGCTCCTTGTCCGTGCCCCTCTCCGGCACCGGCGGTCACTCCCCTCTCTTGCAGTGGATTTGTGAAAGGGGTCTAAGTCGTTGGTAGTTCGTAAAGACGAAGTTTGCGGGTCTGTTTTTGGTTTGCGATATGTGAATGAAGAAGAAGTGTTTTTTGCTCTTTTAAACTTGTACCATTTACCCAAGGAGCGATTGTAGACTTAAGAGAAATTGTCTTCCTCACCCTCTACTTTTTAAAATTTGTAGTTCTTTCTTGAAGAAAATTAAGACGTATGACCCCAAAACAGAATTTATAAAAACATGAAACCCCCTCAAAATAAGCATAAGGTGTGAAAAATCTTTGTACTTCTCTACTGTACTGAAATATTTCTTCTCCCCCTTAAAATTTGCATAGATGCGTATGCTTGAAAGGAAGTAACCCTCCCCCTTAACTGATGCACATTTTAGCAAATCAAAATCGCTGATACGTACTTAAATGCAAACAATGTATGAGCAAGTAAACACGCGTAAGTAGTGGGAGGATTGAAACAAAAAACAAGGGAAGAATACTAGGAAATATAGTTGAAATGCGCACGTACCAAAAAAAACTGTAAAGAGCATAAAAAGAAATCAGGCAATGGAGCATGAACACATTAGAGAATGAGATTCAACCTGCCAATATTAGATAATAGTAATTGGGAGCGTTTTTCGTTCAATGCCTTGGTAAATAAGTCGGCACGGGTTAACCCAGTGTTGACCAAGTACATGTCAATTGTTCCTTTTTCTACATGATCTTAATAAAGTATATCTATGTGCTTTGCATGTGAGTGATGGACATGGTGCACGTAACGGCTATCGCACTCTTAGAATCACTATAAATTGGTATATCGTATATTCAAACCTGTAATCACGAATTTATAAGCTTGATGGACCACTCCTCTTAACACCAATTGGTTTTAGGAAGGAACTCCATCAAGCTTATATGGGACCCCTCCTCATGTGTGGCGTGTGTGCGTGGGCCTCGATGACGGATAAATTATCGGAGGCCCTGCCCGAATTTCTACACGTGACCTAATGGTTGAGGGGAGGCCTAAAATGTATTGTGATTAAGAGGTCGTGAGATCGAATTCCCCTCTCACGATTCCTTTGAGAAGTTCCCATATGAGTTTTATCCTATGACTATCGTTGTCGGATTTGTTTGGAACGTATCCATCTGGTTTCGGGATTAGTCCCACGTCTGAAGTGTGTTGGTTAGCCCATAGCCAGGCTGTGTGGGATACCTCGGGAAAAAAAAAATTTTAATACTATCATAAAAATTGGCTTTTTCGATAACGTGTCAAAAATCCAATGAGTTGTATTGGTGTTCCAATATAAGTGGGGGATAACATTGACCAAACATGATGTAAAATTCGTTCTTAAATAACTAACTACGTAGCCTGCGTGGCCTTAAAACGATATACACACGTCAGGTGTATTGGTATTTTTGAAAAGCAGCCTAAATTCGCCCTATAACTCGTAATAAATTTCAGACAACTGATATTGAACTGAACTTAGCCGGAGTAAAAAGAATATCATAACAATCTGTAGAAATATCTCTCATGGACTAAAAAGAAGACTACTTCAAAAATATGACAATACTTAACAAACACCATGTATAGTATAAGCCATTCATCCATTATTATGAAACTAATCAACTTTTTTAATTCTAACTATTTTTAATTTCATTTTAACCATACTTAAAATTATAAATTTTTACTATTGTTATCTTCAAATAGCACAACACTTGTTAATCATTAAAATTTTACCCCAACTTTTAACTCGAATATATTAAGAATATATTACTTAAAGAAATAATCAAAAAAATAATAATTATTTGGCGTGACGGTGACCTACTCCTCCCACGTGAGTTCAATATCTAGGGCTGTCAAAACGGCATCCGGTCCGGGCCATAGCCCGTCAAAGCCCGCCTTGGGCGGGGCGGGCGGGGTAAGCCCGCCGTTGGCAGGCCTAGAAATTGAAGGTCCGCCCCGCTCAAATAAAAAAAATAAAAAAAAAGAAAAATTCAAAAAAAATAAAGTAAAAACAATAAAAATTAACTATTTAAGCTCGAAATTAATTCTAATTAAGTCTAATCTTGTAATAATAATTTATTTATATTATTAAACTTGAGTAAATTAAAATTCCGAGCTAAAAAACATACATATATAATTTATATATCAATATTTAATAAAAGAATATTATATTAACCCGCCATGAATTATAATATGATTTTTTTTTATGAAATATTAATACCTAATTTCCAGGCCTGCCAAACGGCGGGCTTACCCTCGCCCGCCCCGCCCATGCCGGGCTTTGGCGATCTACGGGCCGGCCGCTCTGCCGGCGCGTTTTAACAGCTCTAAATATTTAACTCACGTGAGAAGAGTAGGTCATGGTCACGCCAAGTAATTTTATTTTTCTTTTGATTATTTTTTAAGTAATATATTTTTAATATGTTTTTAAAATAAGTTGGGGTAGAAATTTAATTATTAACAAACGCTATTTGAATATAACAATAGTAAAATTTGTAATTTAAGTATTTTCGTGGTTAAAATGAAAATAAAACTAGCTAGAATTAGAAAAGTTGATTAGTTTTGTATAGGTTTAAAAACTCAATTAGTTTTGTAATTCCATTCTCAAAATAACATTATTTTTGTAATTCTCTCCCATTACTATTATTACGTGTGGACACCGTCATGTCGATGTCGTCCCCGCGCCGACCGCCGTCATCCGATATGGATACGATTGCGCATTGGTTTTGTTTCATTGGACGGTCGAATCGAAGTAAAATGGGCGTTGCCGATTATAGAAAAACTTTAAACCATAATACAAGCATTAATTATACATATTTCTCTTGCAATCTATACGCTTACAGTTTGCTAGGCGCAAACTGCGTCTGGGAAGAGGACACGACCTCCGCTCTTATCTGATCTCTCCTTATTTTCCCGGTCGTCGTCGTTGGAAATTCGTTCGTCCACAAAACAAACTTCCTCGGAATCTTAAACCTGTGAAAATCAGACAAGACACGGTTAGGTTCGCATTCGTGTCTACGAAACAAGAATGAGTTCAACGATCTCTTACCCCGTCACGTTTTGTCCCTTGCAAAATTGCCTCAATATCTCGGTCGACAAAACCCCAAAAGCTTTCTCAGACGATTGATTGGAACGAAGCTTATCGTCCCATTGCCAGCTATCCTTTAGTTGCACGCACCCCACCACCATCTCCGTCAACCTAATGTCGGGAACTCCCACCACTACAATCTTGGAAATCCCGGGGTGCTTCGATATAATCGTCTCGACCTGTAAATATATAGGGCTCAGTCCTAAAACCAATTGCATGACAAAACTGATCAATATAAGTTTAGAAATGTATAATAAATGCTTGCCTCTTCAGGGTAAACATTTTCGCCGCCGCTCTTGATTCGATCCTTTTCACGCCCGACGAGCCATAGGTTACCCTGACCGTCTATCCGACCTAAATCGCCAGTGTCGAGCCAACCCTCGCGCAAGTGTTGTTCCATGTTCATGCCCCAGTAACCGAGCATTGTGTGCGGGCCCCTCATTAGTATTCTCCCGGCGCCCGAATCCTCCTCCTCGGGAATTATCCGAAGCTCGACGTGCGGCGCGGGTTTTCCTACGCATACCCCTCCTTGCGAGCTTAGGTTGGATCTCCTTCTAACATCTCCTTCGCTCGTCGGGTCGTATAGCGTCATGAAGGCTATCGATGAGCACGCCTCCGTCATTCCTGCAATAAATATCAAAAGAGGTCAATGTACAATGTCAAGCTGACTGACTGACTGCTTAAGCTTTTAGGTGGAGTGATGCATTCAGCAATAGTTTATAGCGTACCGTAGGCGGAGAGAAGGGTAGCTCTCGGGAAAGTTTTTATGGCGTCGGACATGAGCTCGGGCGAGAGTCCACCGCCACCGTTTAAGATCCTCGTGACCGAGTCGAAGGCCGACGAAGTTTGCTTCGTTCGGTTGACCGAAATTAAATCGGCCATCATCGTCGGGACGGTGATCAATGAGGTCACTCGATGCGCTCGTATTGCTTCGCATGCTGAGTTTGCGTCGAACTTGGGCGTTATTACGTGGCAGCCTCCGGCCATTAACACGGCCATGGCCGAGGATATTCCGCCTATGTGGCATAGTGGTGCCGTGTGGAGATAGACCTGTGAAATGAAATTAAATTGATAAATTAAATTAATGATATAAAATGATAAGTTATTGCACTTTGGACTATGAGTTTTTTACGTCGTCGTCGTTGTAGCCGACGATGGCAATCTTGGCAAGGGATTGAACTACAATAGCTGAGTGACTGATGACAGCTCCTTTGGGCTTTCCAGTGGTACCTAATAAATAGATAAAAATGATCAGAATTTGATGGCATGAATTAAGTAATATAATTGAAATTAAGTATTGAAGTGAAACAATAAGTACCTGAAGTAAAGCATATAATTGCAGCTTTCTCCGGCGCCCAATAATAGTCCAGCGACATAGATCTTTTCTCGGGCCTCTTGAGCAATTCGGCAGCCAAAACTGTATATTATAAAAGATATAAATTCTATTATTATTGTACTGGTTTATTAAATTTAGTTTATTAATGATGATGCAATGTTCAAAACCTGTGTCTGAATTGTTGACTTTGACCGGAAGGTCCATCAAGACATGCCACCGTAATGACGACGGAACAGAGCTGTCGCCGTCGATGGCGAACTTTGAATGCCAAAAGCCTTGACTCGAGTCAACCACCAACATAACAGGTTTTGCAACCTCCATTGCATATTTTGCCTCTTCCAAGCTCTGTACAATAATATAAAAAATATTTAATCTTATACGTGTTATATAATTTTCACTTAAAAGATCATATCTAAACATATTAATTTAATAAGATAAAGTTCAAACTCGACATGTAAAAAGATTATTCTGGGCTGTAGTTGCAGTAGCTAACTCCGTTATATCACGAATATTGTAAAACCATATTCAATTCGGATTGCTTCGTCTTAGGGCCATCTGTAATAATAGAACTGTAGAATGTAACGAAAATTATTTATTGCACAGATCCACAAGAGGCTCGTTTAGATTTCTACGCCTGTATGTAACACATATGAAGAAATAAAAACATGCAAGAGTTGACCAAAATTAATTAACACGTGAAGATCTGTTTATAATCAACTTCTTGTGTCAGACTAATAATAGTTAGCTGTTTCCAGATAACATATAAAGCTAAAATTGGATGTTTGTATATATCAACTGAATATGACTGACAATGTATTTCTTCTTAATTTATTTAGTAATTTCAGAAACTAATTATGAACTTCCAAATGACGACTAACCCATCGGTAGTTGAGAGGCGCCACGATTCCTCCTACATAAGCGATCGCAAGAATCCATTCCAAATACAAATCACTGCAATAAAAAAAAAAGGAAAACCATTGAGAACGCGTCACCTAAGTTAAAACAATGAAGTAACTAAGTAAAAACAAAATGAAATTTTATAAACTTGAAAGTCAGTCTTATCTATTTATCTTTATTTTTGCTTTCTCCATACTTCTCCAGACATAACATGTGATATATATGTAAGAACATGAACTATGACAAAAGCAACTAAATTGAAGCTATACAAGAATGGAAAACCTGTTCAGAGCAGAGATGGAAACAACGTCGCCGGGCTTTAGCCCGAGGTCGACAAGCCCGCGGGCCAAGTCCAACACAGACTCGACGAACTGCATTCCATTTTTAGACCTTTGACCATTGACCGTCACGACGGAGTCGCGCCTGGCGGTGGCTAGTCGGGTCAGGCACTGACAGATGTGAGCCTCCGAGTGGTGGTTGGTCGCCATGGGTCCGGCGGGGCAGAATTGGTAATATCAGAATATAGAGAGGTTTGTTGTGCGAATGAGTTGTGGATATTATGTGTTTTGCTGGGTTTTCTTCTTCTTGTGGTGTATATATATCGCCAGCCTCTCTCTCTCTCTTTATATCATTGGTTAGTAATAGCCCTACAGTTTTTTGTTTTTATTTAGAAAAACATTTCAATTTTTTTAGAAAAAAAAAACATTTCAAATTTGCCGGCCGATTTGGACTCTTTTTGCACGTAAAGATAAGGGAATATGATATAGATTTTTCCGTTCTATTTGCTTTGGACTAGTTGAGAAAATTTTAGATTAGAATATTCTTCGTGGTGGTCTATATAGTCAGTCGCGACTCGCGAGACTTCAAGTTTGAACGCCTGAATCTAATAAAAAAAAAGGACTAATCATGATAATGATGAGAAACTACCAAGTTTATTCTATTGAATAAAATTGCAAGACAATTACGAATTGGTATCTTTTAAGCTCATAAGCTAAATTAGCTCCAAACTTCTTAATTAAGTTAATAAAGGCTCATAAATTTTAAGATAGATGCTCTCACTCACTCTTTCTCATTAGTCCACTACAGCCCTACCGTTTTTGTTAAGTCAAATTGTATATATATTTATATAATAATATAATATAATTCAAAGTTGATGCGAATTGCCTACCACCATTGACCCGTAATCCATCAGCATGTCCCATGCTGAGTCCGCCACTTCATGAATCATGTTAGATCTAATTGAAATGTCATGCTGTTTTTTTTTTTTGTTTTTTTTTGTTAGATCAAATATATATACGAGTGGTTGTTAAAATGTTCTGTAATTTAATATTTCATAGTAATATATGGCGTTCGGCACATGGCTCAATTATTGAAAAATGAAAAGTAACGTCAAACAACGGTGGCAATGGGCGTGGTCGAGGCTGATAATGGACATACCGTCCCCATGCCAAATTCTCATTCTTAATATCATCCCAATTAATTCACCGTTTAAAATAAATTGGTTCGTGAATGGATATCACCGTTCGGTAATCGGGTTCACCGTCGGGTATTGAGTTCCCCATATTAATTTTTTTGCAACAAAACATAAATAAGTAATATAGACAAATTAATATATACAATATGATACTAGAGTATAAAAAATTTATATAATATGTTATTGAAATATGCGTGTATTGTGAAAAATATGTATTGAGAGTTGAATTTGTTTTTTTTTTCTAATTACGATCTTGAATATAAAAGGATTTATCTATGAAAATTCTCCATTCAAATTAGTTTTTAGTATTATTTATTAATAAATCTATTCAGGTACTGGTGAATCACCGTTTGACTCGAACGAGGCCGGTTGGGACGGGGATGGGTGGGAAACATGATTGCCATCCCACTCCCATCCCCATGTTGACCGGAAATCCCCGTCCCAATAGCCTCAAGTTTCGACGGAGATGGTTCACAGTGGGAATTTTGCCACTCCTACTTGAAACTCATCTCATGTCATATGTATGTATGTATCATACTTTATTAGTTTTATTACTCTATTTATCTACCTTTGATTTAGACACGCCATTAGGTTAATAAGTTTGCAATGTGAATCATCACACATCGTTATTATATTATTCATGTTTTCGTGTAAGATAAAGATTGCATATTGATACTTTTTCGTAGAAGTTGATTAGGGTACTCTTAATGAATAATTGACTATCACATAGCCTATGATGCCAGCCAAAACAAGCAATCCTCCACCATATTTTATATTCATCTATTACATTTAGCAAAAGATGAAGGCATACGTCAATTTAGTATCTTCACTAATTTTTTTTTTTCGTCCCACTGATGGTGGTGTATTAACCTTTCGGTTTTAAGATTTTCGCAGTGGTCATCAATAGACAACAAGCATTACTCTATCAACATTATTTTTATATAACATTTGATTTTCCGAGTGTAGATAGATACGTGTCTACAACCAAAATATAATCTATTGACATGAAACATGCTAAAAAAAACCACCAATAAAACCTCCGCCTACGTGATGACGTGGCCACTAGCGCTCAGCGGCAAGCCCACCTCTCCCTCCTCGGCCCGCCTCGCCTCACTCCCAACCTTCCCCTCGACTTCCCAAGCCCTATCCGTGTCGTAAGAAGCGTGTAGCCCAAACAACACATAGTACACCAAAAGCACGACAATCCACATACCAAACCTCTCGAACGACTTCCTATCTATCGATCCGAGGAGGAAAACGTTCACCGCAACAGACAAAGAAGGGAGCCACGGCACCATCGGGACTCCCCACCGCTTAGGGTTTCGAGCCCTCGGGACGAAAACCCACAGGCCCAAAGTCCCGAGAAACCAAACGGGAACGATCCCGTAGTACCCGACCCATCCTCCGCTGCTCAAGGCCCAGTACACCGCACTGGCCACCGATGAGCCGAGTATCAAGGCAATGCACGCAATCATTTTGATCTTATCATCCTTCGCAGTCTCGCCCGAGACGTAGTACCTCCTCACGAGGATCGCAAGAGCCACGAGCGCGAACACGGAGAGCGTGCATATCGAGAGCAGGTTCGCCAGCACGCTGAGCCCCGTGAATAACGCTATGGTCGTGGTGCCCAGTAGCATGACCGACGTGGCGTTGGCGGGCGTCCCCGTCCTCTCGTTGACCTTCCCGAACCAGGGCGGGATGACGTGGGTCCGGGCTAGGTGGGTTAGGTATCGGGCTTGGGCCACCACCATCATGAGCAAAACCGAGGTCATGCCCTTTAGGGCTCCTATAGCCACGAGGTATTGGGCCCAACCCAAGCCCACCACCTGGAAAGCCCTCGAGTATGGCGCGTCCTCGTCGATGCTTTCGTACGGTTGCATTAAGCATAGGGTCAGAGCGAGCACGCAGTACACTACGGTCGTGAGCACCATGGACCCCACGAGGCCTATGGGTATGTCCTTGGCGGGATTCTTTGCCTCCTCGGCCATGGTCGAGACGGCGTCGAACCCTACGTAGGCGAAGAAGAGCACTGCCGAGGAGGAGAGCACACCGTGGGGCCCGAAGGGCGCAAAGGGCTTGAAGTTACTCGGGTCGGATTTTAGGAGGCCGCAGACTACGATGAATAGGATTACACCGACGTGGATCAGCGAGGCGTAGGAGTTGAGCTGGGACGAGGCCTTGGTGCTCGAGACGGCGAGGATGCACACGATAGCTATGATGACGACGGCGATCGGATCGAGCTCGTCGAAGCTTTTCGGGAAGGAGGCGACGTGGAAACGGAGGTCGTTGGGGTCTCTGTTGATGAGGGTTGCGAAGTAGGACGTCCACGAACGGGCCACCGCAGCGGCGCCGACCACGTATTGGAGGAAGACGTTTCCCGCCGAGATGTACGCGACGAAGTCGCCTAGTTCGACGCGGAGGTAGGCGTACGAACCACCTAATTCGAGGAAGAGGAGGAGAATGTTTTTGAAATGTGTCAGTTTTTTAGAGGTATCTACACTTCGTGGATGAGACTAATCATCCTCGCCCATCCAACGATAGTAAGGGTGCGTTTGGTTTTCCAAAATTGAAAGAAAATAATAGTACGACATCCGATGTGCTAACTTAGTTTCCTTCGCCTTTTTCACGCACGAATTTCGCGTACCAAACACGTCCTAAGGCTCGGTTTGGAACGCAGAACGCGCGCGTGGAAGTGATTAAGAAAAACTTGTTTGTGCATCAAATGATGCCACGTTACGATTCGAGCGCCACACCATTACGCATTTTCTTTTCATTTCCAAGTCGAAAAATCAGTAAACCGAAAAAACGGAGCCTAGAGATCTCCAAGTGGATCTGAATCCGAGAACTACTAGAAGGAATTTCTCGACCCAATCAATAGGCCATCCATCATGCCACTGGGGATATTAGAAAACGAAAATTACCTGCGACGGGAATTTCGACGGAAAACTCGGTGTAGCAAAACACGCACAGCAAGGCGGCCAATCCCGCGATGGCGTAGGAGACCACGACGGCGGGCCCCGCGCCGTTGCGGGCCTCTTGGCCCGTGAGGACGAATATTCCCGCACCCACGATGGCGCCCATTCCGAGCCACATGAGGTCCCACCACGTGAGGGTTCGCCTCATCTCGTGCTGGCTGCGAGCCTTCACCTGAAGCTCCTCCTCCGCGCTGGATCGGGTCACGATCCGGTTCAGGAAACGGGTCGGGGTTTGCTTCAGTGCATTGACGTAATTGCCCCAGCTTTGGAAGGATTCGTCGGGGAGAAAATCGTCTTTTAGGGTGGACCGTTTTTTCGCCTTGTTGTTGGGCTCAACCGTTGTCCTGCCACTCATTGTTCGTCCTGCCAGATGACTCTAGTGGTCTGAAATTTTCAGTCAATTTTATACGGATGCATATATTTATCTATAAGCTGCACATTACGAGGAGGTTTTCAAGTAATATAGTTATGCTTATTGGCTATTATTGGAGCGACGAGACGATAAACAAGACGCTGCCCTTTTGACTGGGTATATATATATATATATATATATATATATATATATATCTTTGTACAAAAAGTTAAAAACTTTACAAAAGAAATGATTGATACATGATACAAACAACCTATCAAACCGTGATAATGATACAAGGCTTTAACCAGTTTAGCCCAATCGGACCTGAGGTAGTCAAGCCATAATACCAAAATCAGACTTTCGTTAGAAAGTTTTGTTCAAAGGTAGTTCAATCAAAATACCAAACATCAAAAGAAAAATGGTACGTGGCGTTGTTAAACCTATTAGTCCAGTTATCAAACTGTAAACAGTTTGATCCCGTTCGGACCCAAGGTATTCCAGCCTATATACCATTAATCCAAAACTAAAAATTATTTTTGTGATCTTTTAGAATTAAATCATCGAATACAAGGAATTTTACATAATAAAATTTTCATTCAATTAATTCAATCGGTAAAAGCCATATGCCCTCAAACGCCAATCTTCGGCAACACGGGCTTTGCCAAGAGCCGACAAAGAATTAATCAAAATCAAATTTTATTACAACCTTTATCCAAAATTTAATTCTTTCAATCGTTTTTAAAAGATTTTTTCTACATCATATTAGTATATATATATATATATATATATCATATGATATAAAACCATGATTTAAGGTATTAAGGCATCTTGGTGTAGTTTAACTAAAGTTTTAGCCTTCCATTAAGGCTAAATGAGAAAGAAAACAAATTATTTAAATGCAAAAATAAAAACTTACTTAAGAGAGGAGTCGTACAAAGAACTTCTTCAGCTTTTATTTCTTAGATTATTTTACAAGAGAAGGAAAACAAGAGAGGGAAGTGAGAGAGTACAAAAGAGCGTAAAAGAAAGCACACCCTGAAGCGTATAAGCTTCTAACCTATAAATAGAAGAGAAAACAAAAGCACAATTATTAAAGTAAAGAAAATTTCTCTTCATAGCTATCCAACTTGTCGAGGGAATATGGACAGCTGTACCCATTCTGGCAAAAACGTCTTCGGACTTATCCTTAGCTTTAATAAAGCTAATAGTGACCAATTTTTCACCGTTGATGTCATAATCAACTTTATTTGATTCCATCAATAGCTTCTTTGATTTTTGCACTTGTTTAGCCCTAGACTCCTTGATTTCTTCAAGGGTCTTGACTATTTGAGCTACTTTGTCTTTAATAATAGCAATTTCTTGTCCCATCAGGTTACAATTTTCTTCTTCTTCAATATCTTCGATAATAATGTTATCCGGATCTTGTCCTTCGCCAGCGAGACAAAAATCTTCATCTTCTTCAATTTTTGAAGATGTCTCCATCGAAATATCTCCGATTTCCATACCAAAATTTTTTGCAATATCCTTCTTCATTTCTTCGAGATAAACATCAATTATCTCATTAGGCTTCATTTTACCCTTCTGAAGATTAATTCTTCTAGAAATAGCCTCAAAGGGACTAGGAGCTTCCCTTTGTTGACGATTATTAATCGCATCATTATATAGAGAAATTTTCTCTTCGATTTTATCAATCTTTTGCTAGCTTTCATATTCACCAGTCTGAGTTTTTCGAATCATTTTTTTCAAAAATTTAATATAAAAAAATTTCTCTGTAAACAAGGAATTTTTTGTTGGGTATAACCCATTTTTGGAGTCCATCTCCAAATCCAAGGAATAGAAAATTCACTATAAAAATGTAAAGAAGCCATTCCTTCTATACATTGTTTATTATGCTCCGCTTCTATTAGAAAAGGAGAAACTTTAACCCATTCTTGGTATAGACCAAAGAAAGGTTCTTTTAAAATTTCAATAGATGCGCCATATAATAGCCACCATTGATAAAACCAATTAGGAATATCCTTTTTGTAAACATCTGATCAGATTTTAATCCACCAAGAGTGTTTTTTGTTATCATTTTGATATAAAAATACCTTATTAAAGGCTTCGATATAATCATAATAATTAAATTTAAATAAAATTTTTGATTCAGGATGGAGATATTCTCTATCCTTTAAAGGGTGAAGTGCCCAATTTTCAGCAGTTATTATCTGCTTAATAATAATTTTACTAAAGGTATAACCTTTTCTTTGAGCAGTTTGGGTATTTCCCGCACTAAAATGCTTAAAGTCAGCTGTTCCAGTAGCTTTTAAAATATTCTCGTAATTATCACGAGATTTATAAAATTGAGCAGCATATGATGCTCTTTCTAAATATCTAGACATAATTGTCCAGGGTTCATCAGACCATTTTAAGTCTTTGAATTCTAACAGAAGTATTACCTCTGTATGATTCTTTTTCTCATAATCGACATCTTCGTCATCTTCTGCAATAATTTTTGCATAAGAAGTACCTTCTTTATGTTGAGATTGCCCCTTTTGTTTCTTAAATTCAAGAAACTCTTTGTAAATTGGATCGTCCTCATTCCAAGCATTGCTTGAAGACGCAGAAAATTGTGAAAGATTTTCTTTCACAAGTTTTCTTGTTACCCATTTGGGCGATAACTCGACCACGTCCACGTCCACCTCTATTAGAGGCGAAACCTCTCCCATATTGGGACATTGCTGAAATTTGCGAATAATAACTCATGTTAAGTATTCTCGAGTAAGATAATCAGGAAGACTATTATCACTTCCCTTTTTATAAATAATTTCAAAATCGAATGGGGCTAAATGAGCCTGCCATCTCGCAAACATTTGTTTGGAGACATCATGTTTGAAATCTTTCTGAAACATGAATTTTGCAGCTTGACAATCAGTTTTTATTAAAAACTTTTGATTATATAAATCATCTTGAAATTTAAGGACACACTTGACTATTGCAAGGACTTCTCTAGCAATAGTAGCATAATTTTTCTGAGCATTATTCAATTTTCCCGAATGGAATCTAACCAAATATTCTTTCCTATCTTCTGGAGAAACTTGTTTTAAGATTCCTCCGAAGCCTAGGTCAGAAGCATCGGTTTCAATAATTTTTTGCCAATTAGAATTAGCAAGCATTAAACAAGGTAAATGTGTAACCTTATTTTTAATTTTTCTAATTACTTCAGTGTGACTATCTGTCCACTGACAAGGAATCTTTTTTAATCTATCATATAAAATAGATGTATCTATAGCAAGATTTTTATAATAAGGAGAAATATAATTAAGACTCCCTAAAAATCTTTGAAGCTGAGTTTTATCTAAAATTTGATCTGGAAATTTTGAGGCAAACTCAATACTTCTATTAATCGGATTAATTTTTCCCTTTTCAATATTATGACCTAAAAATCGTATTTTGGTTTGAAATAAAACCATTTTTGGACTGGATATAACTAATCCATTTTGAATAACAATTTTCTTGAATATATCAAGATGTTTAAAATGTGTTTCAATATTTTTTGAAAATATCAAAATATCATCAATATAAACGATAATAAAATTACTATAAGGAATAAAAATATCGTTCATAATATTTTGAAATTCAGAAGGAGCGTTTTTCAAACCAAAAGGCATAACGTTCCATTCAAATTGACCAATTGGGACTGTAAAAGCAGTTTTATATCTATCTTTTTCAGCCACTTGTATTTGCCAAAATCTTGATTTTAAATCAAATTTTGAAAAAATTATCGCATCAAATAATCGATCTAAAAGATCCTTTTTATTAGGGATAGGATACCTAATCCACTTTAAAACTTTATTTAAGGGTTTATAATTAATAACTAACCTAGGTGCTCCCCTTTCCTTTTCTGCCGCATTATTGACATAAAAGGTTGTACATGACCAAGGTGATTTCGAAGGTTTTATTAAACCTTTCTGTAAAAGAGAAGTTATTTTTTTTTTACATAATTCTAATAATTCAGAATTCATCTGACAAGGACGAGCTTTAGTGGGAATATTTTTCTCACTAAAATCATCTTCTTAAGGTAAAGAAACTATATGCTTTTTTCTATTCCAAAAAGCATTAGGAAGATCATTACATATTTGTAACGTGAATTCATTATGTCATAATTTAAGTTTTTCTTGTAACTTAGGATTTTGAAGTTTATCTTCAATCGTAAGTATATTAATTTCTTGCTTAAGGTAATTTACCTGTTTTTCTTTTGATTTAATAAGAATAGAATCCTTAATTTCATTGTAAAAGGTTCAGTTATGAATTCAAAGTAAATTTCTTTGTTATCGAAGCTACCTTTAAATCCATATTCATTAATATTTTGAATAGGAAATATTTTCCTAAGGAATGGAGTACCAAGAATGACTTGGTTTGTAATATTCTTGACAAGCAAGAATGAAGTAGGAATACAGACCTTATTTTTACAAATAAAGGCCTTAGGAATTTTATAATTTATTTGCAATTTTTCTCCGCTCGCAGAGCTTAGAGAATGAGTTGTTTTATGAAAATATTGGGTAGGAATTATTCCTTCCTGGATACAATTCAAATCTGCTCCACTATCTATTAGTGCAGTCAGATTCTTTTGGAAGTTTCCATCTATAAGTAGAGATATTTTAACTAGCCATTTTTGAGAAGTAATAACTTCTAATGTAGAAAGAAAATTATCTTCTTGAATATTTTCAGAAGTACTAGCAAATTCTTCATCATTAGTTTCCAATTCTTTAATTATTTCTTTCCCTTTTTCTAATTTAGAAAATCTTCTTTCTAAATCTATATGACTTAATTTTAAACCTTTTATTTCATTTTTTAAATTTGAAATTTCAATTGTTAAATCTTTAATATTAACAGCTGATTCATTTTTTTTAATTGATTCTTATTACGAAGTAATCTCATTACTTCGGCCATACTATAGGGTTCAGATTTAGTTAATTTAGGAATAACTTCTTTTGAAGTTTCCTCTTCTTTTTGAATTATTTTTCTAATGATTAGATTTTTTAAATCGTGATCTTCTGTTTCTTTTAATATTTCTAAAAGATTATTGTCTAAAACATTGATTTCTTGAAATTGAGATAGAATTTGATAAAGATTATTATCTTCTAGTTCTAATTCAGAACTATCTAATTAGCATGGAGCAAGGGTTGTTGCTTACTCATTGTGGAAGTTGACTCAATGTTCGTTCACGATATTTTGACACGGAAAGCGGCTTGCTCACTTCCCCTAAGACCTATGGTGAACATCATCGAGGAACTTGTTGATCGCGAATGGTCAATAACCGTTTGCCACACGTATAGAGAGGGCAATTCGTGCGCAGATTGGTTAGCACGTCAAGCCCCTCTCAAACCACTCGGAGTTCATATACTGAACCAAGTTCCTAGTGGCTTATATCCCTTACTGTTGGGTGGTATTTCTGGGGCCGCCTTACCCCGTCACGTAGTTTCTTGTTAGTTTTGGGCTTTGCCCCTTCTTCCTACAAAAAAAAAAAAAAAGGTGAATCAAATTTATCCAAACATTATAAATAAATAATGTCAATCTAAACATTACAACTCTAGTACAAATTCCATACTTTTTTGTAATTATAAATTTTCTTTCCAAAAGAGGGAAAAAAAAAAAGAAGAAGAAATGGACCGATTAATCGAGCGTCTAGCAATTTTCATTTTCACCACGATTTTGTGCCCCTTAGGCCGACTTCCACAGCAGAAGCTTAAAAGAGGCATGACTGAGTACTTTAAAGTTACATTGCTTGCTTTCCTTGCGCGTAATAATAAATAGATTATTCCCCCAATGAATATGTAGCAAAGCTAGCTATCCTTTGCTCCTGAATATATGCTTCCAACACATTTATCTCCATCAAATTTATTTCACACAGTCGGGCAAAAACCTTTCCATCATTCTAAGAAGAAGAAGAGCTCGAGCATCTCCTTTTTTGCCACCATCAACTACCATGGAAAGCGTAGAAGAATCGACTGCAAAACTACTATCGCAGTCATTCATTCTTGCTAGAAACAAAATGGCCTCGTCGAAATTATTCCTTCGAATAAGTCCCTTTAAAAACACGTTGTAGGTAACATTGTTAGGTAAGCAATTGCCACTTTCCTCCATTTTCTTTACAAGTTCCTTTGCCTCATCCACATAACCCTCCCCACAAAGTGCCCCGACAAGAATGGTGTACGTACGAACATTGGGCTGCAAACCCTTTGAAGGAAGTTTCTCAAAGACTTCTCTTGCAATGCTGAGCTTCCCATTATTGCACAGTCCATCCAACACTATCGTATATGTAACGATATCGGTAGCAGCGCCTTTCTCCTCCATCGTGCTCAAAAGTGACAAGGCTTGGTCCACTTGCTTAGTCTTGAACAATTCTTCCAACATAATACTCAACGTTATTATGTCGGCTGACAACTGTCTGGCGTTCATATCTTCGAAAAGGTTCAAACCTTCAGCATATCTACTCGCACGAAACAATCCTTGTAGCATGGTATTATAGGGAACAACATCATGCTCCAACCCCTTTCGTGATATTTCATGAAAAAGATGCCAAGCTGCATTAATGTTTCCTTTTCTACAGTATCCATTCAACAAAATAGCATAGGTGAAGTCATCAGGCTTAAGCCCTAAACGTTGAGCAGAATCAAGTACTTGCATTGCTTTATCCATTTGTCCACGCAAACAATACACATCAATCAAAGAATTGTACGTGATGATATCGGGGTGGATACCTTTCCTGGACATAAAATCGATGACATCTTCAGCCTCTCTCACCATACCTTCTTTACAAAATGAATCCACTAATATGTTGTAAGTGAACACATCAAGAGGGATCTTACGAGTCTCCATCTCAGTTAATAATTTTTCCGCATCATTCCATCTACCGAAACTGCATAACCCTTTAATAGTTGAGTTGAATGTCACAACGTCTGGCCAAATGCCTTTCTCAGTCATACGTGATAGGACGCCGAGAGCATCATCCACCATTCTATCCTTACACAAGCTGTCGATTACAGTGCTATAGCAATACACATTAGGTTCGCAACTCGTTTTCTCCAAAAGATTAAGCATTTGAAGAGCTGTGAGCGTATTACCAGCTTTACAGAGCCCGTCAAGCACAACTAGCAGCATAACTTCATTGGGCTCACAGATTTTTTCCCTCAGCAACTTCTTAAACAGCTGTTCAGCCTCGGAGATTTTATCAGCTAAGAAGAGTCCTCTTAGGAGAGTGTTAAATGTGCAGACATCTGGTTTGTGGCCAAGCTTGAAATGGATGCCCAAAAGCGAAAACCCCTACGTCACTTTATGCAGATGACAGTAGCAATTCATCGCAATAGCAAGGTGGTACACGTCCACATGAAAACCTAATCTACGCATTTCATCGAACATGAAGAGGGCACCTGAGTAGCGCTTCATCTTGACAACAATGGCCATTAATTTCGAGAAGTCCTTGACGGAGGGCTGAGGTCTCATACGAAGCATTTCATAAAAAAGGTCAGTGGCAGCTTCGATCTCTTTTATTTGACTAAAATCCAACCAGGGCCTTGCTGGAAATGTTCCGAGCAGGCGAGTGGACCCATTGAAGTTTGAGCAAGAAACCTTAGCATCACGTGAAAACAGAGAGGAAAACCCACGAACATTATGGAGAGACAGAGCGAAGAGTCTTATGCAACCCATTGCCAGTTAATATCTTTTAGCAGATCATTGATACACTGACTGTCCTCTTCAGTTAATACGCCTCCCTCCAGTTCAGCTCATGAGATGAGAATGCCGTTTTCTATTTTTTTTTTATTTTTTTATTATTTTTCTGTTTTGTCGATTTATTTTGCGAAAGATAATTTGCAATATCTTTATGTAATACGCAATATCGTCAAATAGCATGCGAGTTGAGTTGCATTGAATATGTTCCTTTCCTAGCTCCTCTTTGGTGTTGTGTTAATATTTAAACCTTTTTTTTTGTCCGCAAAGAACATATGCAAACGCAATGGGGATGTTGTTTGCAGAAAATGTGAATCTTACGGATAAATTAAATGCTCGGGGACAACGTAACCCGTATGTAGGATTTCAAACGAATCGAAAAGAATCAAGTCGAATAACACAATATTCTATTCGTTTTTTTTATTAATGATTCGAATATTTGTATTCTTATTTGGCAATTATTCGAATCATAGAATCGATCGAATTCGTATTCTAAAATATTCGAATATAATATTTGAATAATATATTTTATAATTCATTTTTTGTTTACTAAAAAATATAAATAATTTTATATTGAATATTGAATTATAATATATTATATTTTAATTTTAAATTTCCTCTATATAATAACGATAGTATTTTATGATATATATTGAGTTATAGTAAGCTACATTTAACAAATATAACGAATTATAAGATATTATATGTAAATAAATATTGATTATTCGAATTATATTGCAATTTCGATAGATAGTCGAACGAGTACTTTGATATCTGTATTCATATTCGAAATTTATCCGAATCATCAAAACTTCTTTTTATTTGGATTCGTATTCGAAAGATTCAAATTTGAATCATTTCCAAATAGAATGTAAAATAAAACACCAAAATTCGATTCATTGGCAACCTTGCGTGTTATTATCCCAGTAATTATTCCTAATATCTATCTATTCTACCTAGAGCTGTCAAATTGGCGGGGCGGGGCGGGCCCTAAAAATAGGAGCCCGCCCCGCCCTGCGGCGGGCCGCGGGCCCGGCGGGTCAGGCCCGCCCATTTAAAAAAAATAATTAATATTATTTAATCTAATTTAAAACTTTTAATTTATTAATAATTTATTATTAATTATTGAATTTATTAAAAAAATTAGATAGAAATATGCAATTAATTATTTATTAATTAATAAACATGATAATAATTAGATGATTTATTAATTAAATATCTAATTAATTTAATATTTATTATAGATTTAGTATATATTATATAATATATATAATACCTTAAATTGGCGGGCCGGCCCGCGGGCTAGCCCGCCCCGCCCCGCCAAAGCCCGCGGCCCGCGCAGGCTGGCCCGCTCAGGCCCGCCCTTCAGCGGGCCTAAAAAATTGCAGCCCGCCCGCCCTTGGGCAGGCCGCGGGCCGGATTGACAGTACTAATTCTACCTAATGGTTGTCAACTCTAACTCCATTTAGGCGCCACCGTTCAATTTTAACCTCTTCTGACTAGAAATACAAAAGTATATAATTCCATTTTTACTTTTCAGCTTCTTTAATCTCTGATATGATTTTATATCCCGCAATTAGGGTTATGCCTTCTAAACCTATCTCGGTGAACACCTTGTCGCCTTTGCTAATATATAGTCCCTGTTCTTCATGTGGTAGTCACGGAGCGATATTTCTTTGCATTCACTTTTTTTAATTGATGTTGCTTGTGCTATCACTGCCTATGCGATCTTTGCTGCTTGCAGCTAGAAGTAGCCATGGGTTTCGCTCGACTTCCTCAAAGATCACTGCTCGAAATATTTGCCGTTAGTATACGGTGCGAGCAAAGTATTTGGTTGAGTCGCCAAATGCCATGCTATTTAAGCAAGGAATGGTAAGTTGAAGCGCTTCATATCTCGGAAACCCAGTCCACCTTCGTTTTTCGTCCCAGTCATTGCATGCCATGCTAGCCACGCATCTTCTGCGTTGGTAATAAGAAAATAACTCATAACATGTAAGAAGCAATTGTTTTACGATTTTATAGGAGTCTCCCGCAATGCCCGTGATAGCAATCTTTCGGACCTGCCTTCACTCTGTGTCAAACCCGATTAGTTGGGCGGAGATTCTCCATCACTGCAGGGATGAACCCCGAACGGTCTGAGGTTCCCCAATTTTTTTATTAACGTGGGATGCCCGGTTGCCCCAGGGGATCTGATGTTTTATATAATCAAAATACAATGTTATATTGTTATAACATCTAAATAATGTTTAAGATACTACTTAAATAGCAATAATATTTTAAACGATTTTTTCGTGGGGATATCCACGTGGACGGGGACAATATAAATAATATTTTAAACAAATTTTTAGGCTAATGGGAGGCGCCGTTTGTTGTTTATTTATCTAGAGTGCGATTCTGAACTTGCATTACCCTTGCGAGTTGTTTTTTTATTAACATAATTGCATTTGCGACTCAACGCAAAACTTAAAACTTGTTTCTTCTTGATCTGTTTTTCCTTCCGTAGTATAATACTGCTTGATGAGGGAAATGAGCCAATCCCAATAATGCTACATGGTCAGACCTAAGGTAAGAACACATACATCTCTGTTATGCTCAAACACAATCTAACTATCACAATAGAATCTCATCTTCACACAGCAATTCAATCAATAGAACAGAACAACTCCATTAAAGTAAAGGGACAGATAAAGACACATTAAGATTGATGAAGACATGGTTCAAAACGAATACTAACCAGCTACAAATCACTTTTCTTTATACTCTCTTGGTAGAAATTCTTTTATCTTCTCAAGAGGAAGACGAGTTTGAGCTTCTCCTTCTTCACCATTATCAATAATCATGGAAAGCGTAGAGGAATCAACTGAAAATCAATCACTATTCATTTCCTCTAAATACAGATTGGCCTCGTCAAATTGCCCCTTTGAAGAAGTCCCTGTAGAAAGGCATTGCAAGTGAAGTTATTAGGTACGCAATTGCCACGCTCCTCCATTTTCTTCAGCAACTCCTTTGCCTCACATACGAAACCCTTCGAAGGAAGTTTCTCGACGACATAATAATATCAGTAGCAGCGTCCAACTTTCCATTCTTGCACAATCCATCTACGAAAATAGTATACGTAATAATATCAATAGTAGCACCGTTCTCTTTCATCGTGCATAAAAGTGATAATGCTTGATCCACGTGCTTAGTTTTGAACAATCCATCCAATATAACAGTCAATGTAATTACGTCGGGTTTCCATTTCCAGGATTGCATATCTTCGAAAAGTTTCAAACCATCAGCATAGCTACTCGCACGAAACAATCCATGTAACACACTGGTAATAGGAAACAATTGTGTGCTTCAACCCCTAGCCTGGAATTTCATGAAAGAGAATAAAGTTTTTAAACATAGGTACCATTTTTTTTAGAGTACCATTTTACCATAGTTTAGGTATATATTTATATCTATATTATGTACCATATTACACGTTTGTGTTGTCCTAAATATGTTATGTGATATTTATGTAAGCATTACGTACCTTTTTCTAATATGTTATATGAAACCTTGAAAATAATAATCCCAACTATGAGTAATCCACTTAAAATAATCCCAGCTATGATTTATTTCTGAATAATCCCAACTATATGAATAGTCTTCCCAAAATGCACCCAAGTGACTTGACACTTGTTTAGTAGGTAAATTTATATATTTCTTAATTATAATTACATAGACACTTTTATAAAATGGAAACTTCATTTCAAATTAATAAATAATGTAAAAACATAATAAATTCGTAAATCGTTTTTTAAGGGAATTCTATATAGACGCACCATGATAAAGGTAAACTTACACTTTGGATTTATATTATTATAATATATACATAATATTTAAATACTATTTATTATTAAATTTAACTTATATACTATGTAAAAAATGATTTTTTTAGAAAAATCACATGGGTCAAGGATCCCGACGAGGACTAAGATGGACAATTTTATCCCGCTACTTGCCGGGACAAGGATAGAGATTAGACCCACGCCTCGAACTTGCCATTTGTCATTCCTAACTATGGTTTACATAAATCTTAGTAAAAATACATAACCTACTAGTGGTAGGCGGTAGATGTGTTGAATCAGTTTCTGTTCCAGTTTGGGATAATTGCCATTTTGGTCCCTCAGTTATACCCTAAAATCACTTTTGGTCCCCCGAAAACACACTTCATAAATACAGCGACGAAAAATTTAAAAAATAAATAAATAAATACATATTAGCGGTGGAACATCAGTCGCTGAAAGAGGAAAAAATAAAAAGAATTAAATAAATAAAGTTTAGCGACGGAACTGCCGTCGCGAAAAGAGGAAAATAAAAAAAAATAAATACAGCGGAGAAAAATTAAAAAAAAAAATAAAGGCAGTTGGATCTGTGATTTAGGGTTTTAAGTATGTGATGAGATGATCCTCTATCTCGCACTGCTTTTTCTTGAGATCTGAATATTTTGTTGGGCAAATACGTTTCTTACGAAAGGGTTTTTCCATCTGATGTAAAAACTCAAATTATTTTTTTTCTTAAAATTTTATGTCGCTGTATTTACTTTTTTTTTTTTTTAATTTTCCTCTTTTAGCGACGGAATTTCCGTCGCTAATCTGTATTTATTTATTTTTTTAATTTTTTTTTAAATTTCTGTGACCGAGCTGTATTTTATTTTTTTTTAATTTTTTTTCTGAGTTAGCGACGGAATTTTCGTCCCTAAAGTCCGTCGCTAAATCTTTGACGTTGTGAATTGGTCAATCCGTTAGTTTTTTACGATCAACTGACGGAAAGGACGATTACTGATTAACGGATAATAACTGAGGGACTAGCAGTGATGAAGTGTGTTTCCGGGGGACCAAAAATGATTTTAGGGTATAACTGGGGGACCAAAATGGCAGTTATCCCTTCCGGTTTCGAACCGTTTAAATATTTTGAAATTTTTTTATTCTGTTATTTATATAAAATTTAAAATTAGAAAAAATATAATATCCCGATTAGCAAAAATTAAATCCAGTAATAATAAATTGGCAATTTTATTGTCAAAAATTAAATCCGATGATAATAATAAATTGGCATTTATAGTGTCAATATAACCCGCGGTTAATTATTGATTAACCGATGGTTTCCTATTTAGGGAATGGAAAACTGAAATCGGACAGTTATCAATAACGATCCAGTTCTTGTTGTAACCAAACCATTAACCGTCGATGCGGTTCCAATTTGGTTTCGACTTTTTAAACCATCTGAAAAATTTAAGGAAGATAATAAATTGATAAAAAAATCAAAATGAAAAAATAGTCAATTAATTAGATGACGTGTCATAGGTGACCAGTTCAATAAATTACAACAAGTCACGGGTGTTTTTTCAGAAGACTCATCATATAGTTGGTATTATTAAGAAATAACTCATAGTTGGGATTATTTTGAGCGAACCAATGATAGTTGGGATTATTATTGTCAAATTTTCCGATGTTATATTCCACAATACGTTTTTTTATGGTATCTAAATTTCTTATATGATGCACATTCAGCCAAGCGAATATCTATGTGTAAAAATTTTATTCTACTTTCTGAAATTTTTTTATACTTTTGAGTATTTAAGTCTAATAATAATAACTAAACTTATGCACACTCAAACGCATGTGCTATTTATATAAATATTTTTTAATAAATTTATTTTATTGTGAAATATTTCATAGAAATCATAATTTAAATTTAATTTGTATTTTATAAATATGTAAAAAGGAAAAAATGATTTATTATAAATTTAAAGTAGGATATAACTAAAAATAACTAAATATATTAATACAGGTAGTTAGTGATTTCATATATTTTATTAAATAAATTTTTCCCTCTCAATTGACAGACCATTTGACGGTTTATCCTAGTCTCTCACCTTTAATATATACTAGTATATTTAGCACATCATATGTATGTGCAATTATATAAGTCATTTTATATTGCTAAATTATCAATTAAGTTATTTAAAAAAATTATTTTCTTCTTTTACAGTAAGAAGAATATTATCACGATCTTGTTGGGATAAATAATTATCCCACCAACCTTTTAACTGGCCAGTGAAGCCAGCTACAAGCATTTGAGCAATAGTTTTGTCTGTATTACCTTGAGTTTTACAGACTGTACTATACATCATCATTCTATGAACCATACCAAAAGTTTGTCTTTCAGTATGACCATCTAGGTTCCATTCATAGATACAATGACCATTATAAGAATTGTTAATAGTAAGATCATGTTCTTCTATTAGAACATCTTGAGGAGTTGGTCTAGGGTAATAATATTTAGTTTGAATTGGTTTACTTGCAAATTTTGAAGAATTTCTTAATTTATTTAATTCTTCAGTAAAAGTATTATATAAATTATCAGAATTTTCAAGTTGATTTTCAAATTCTTCACTAAGAATATTAAGTTTTAAATTCTTCAGTTTATTTTCAATCAAATCTTCAATTTGAGAAATTGATTTTAATTTAAAATTAACGATATCAGGAGGATGTTGAATACTGGGAGAAGCCATATTAGCTATTTTATTTTCATTTATCTCTTTATCTTTATTTATTAAAAGATGATTTTTTATATCTTTAATAGAATAAGAGATATCTTCAATATTTTTCTTTAATAAAGAAATTTGTTCTCCTAAAACAATAACGTACATATTTGTATAATTTTGTTGTTTTAAAAGACAATTAATATGATTAATAGTTACTGCAAGCGTATCATTTTCAAATAATTTTTGAAAAGCATTATAATATCTAATTTCATTTTCTTTTTCCATTTGGAAACTAGTTTGAGGAGGATAAATAGAATTAAATTTTTTCCTGATGAAAGTTTATAATTTCTTTCAAGTACAGAAATCATATTTTTAAAGTATTTTGTCAAAAACCAAGGAATAAAAGGTAATTTCGCATTTTGTTTTGACAAATCATTATAAAATTTTTCTTGAATAATGATTTTATCTTTATTATTAAAACTTGAGAAAAACCATTTTCTAAATAATTCCCATTTGGGTAAATTAAATTCTTGTTGAATTTCTTTTCTTGCCGGAGAACCCGGACTAAAATTAATTTTTTGTTTTAAATCCATTAAACATAAAAATTCATTTCTGACTCGGTTATTTCCTCGTCTTTATCTTTAGAAACTCCATGAACTATATTATCTGAATTAATTCTTAATTCATCAACTCTATTATGCAAATAATCGCTAGAAGTTGATTCCCTAATTTGGGAGGTCGAAGCTCTAGAAGGAGATCTTACCATATAATCACATGGTGATATATGATAATGAGATGAACTCGATCTAAGTCTAGATCTTAGAGTTTTTCTATCGACAGATTTTCTATCCTGCTCAAATTGTATTTGAACAGTTCCATCTGTTGTTTGTATTATTTGAGTAGGATTATTTTTTATTTTTGGTTGTAGAGGCATAGCTCTTTCAATTATCCAGTTTTCTGGAAATTGTATTTCTTCCCATTTAATAGATCTACGAGTTGTAATATTAGATCTACTAAAATTAGTTTCTATTAGAACAGTTTCATTGATAGGTTTATCAATGATTTTACATTGAGGATTGAGCGTGTATAAAGGCTTAATAATAGATTCTATAACACATACATATTACTTCCGACCCGGAGCGTAATTATATCCGTGAGTTTTGACATTTAATGTCAGAGCGTCCAATATATTAACATCAGTTAATGATAATTGGAGATTAGGATAGACATTAAAATAAACTGGTTCATGTGCCAGACTAGATTGAATTATTCCCATAAGGGATTGTTTCCAATCAAGATTCCTACCATCTCTGAGAGCTGCTATAAAGCTCTCTGGTAAGCCTTCTAAAGTCAAAGGCTTAAAAGCTACTTGTACTAATCCGATATGAATAAACTTATGATTTATTCTATATTTTTCTAAGTCTCTATTACTTAGAAGCCTAATAACCATCTCTTCGTTATTGAGAGAGATAGTTTCTTCGGTAGTTTTGACTACCTGTTTCAAACCTAATTTTACAAAAGTTCCTAATTCATAGATTATTTTATAATCTATCTTAGGAATTGTCCAACGATTTAATTTTTCTAAATCTTGAGGAACGTCATATTCTTATGAATTTGATGCGAAGAAAAGATACTGTTAAAAACAGTATTGAAGAGGAATAGATGCCTTAATACCTTAAATCATGGTTTTATATCATATGATATTATATATATATATATACTAATATGATGTAGAAAAAATCTTTTAAAAACGATTGAAAGAATTAAAATTTGGATAAAGGTTATAATAAAATTTGATTTTTATTAATTCTTTGTCGGCTCTTGGCAAAGCCCGTGTTGCCGAAGATTGGCGTTTGAGGGCATATGGCTTTTACCGATTGAATTAATTGAATAAAAATTTTATTATGTAAAATTCCTTGTATTCGATGATTTAATTCTAAAAGATCACAAAAATAATTTTTAGTTTTGGATTAATGGTATATAGGCTGGAATACCTTGGGTCCGAACGGGATCAAACTGTTTACAGTTTGATAACTGGACTAATAGGTTTAACAACGCCACGTACCGTTTTTCTTTTGATGTTTGGTATTTTGATTAAACTACCTTTGAACAAAACTTTCTAATGAAAGTCTGATTTCGGTATTATGGCTTGACTACCTCAGGTCCGATTGGACTAAACTGGTTAAACAAAGCCTTGTATCATTATCACGGTTTGATAGGTTGTTTGTATCATGTATCAATCATTTCTTTTGTAAAGTTTTTAACTTTTTGTACAAAGACCCTATAAATGGTATCAGAGCCATGGTGGGGGTATTAAGAAGTTACGGTGTAGTTTAACGTCATATTCTTATGAATTTGATGCGAAGAAAAGATACTGTTAAAAACAGTATTGAAGAGGAATATGATGTTCCTCAAGATTTAGAAAAATTAAATCGTTGGACAATTCCTAAGATTATAAAATAATCTATGAATTAGGAACTTTTGAAAAATTAGGTTTGAAACAGGTAGTCAAAACTACCGAAGAAACTATCTCTCTCAATAACGAAGAGATGGTTATTAGGCTTCTAAGTAATAGAGACTTAGAAAAATATAGAATAAATCATAAGTTTATTCATATCGGATTAGTACAAGTAGCTTTTAAGCCTTTGACTTTAGAAGGCTTACCAGAGAGCTTTATAGCAGCTCTCAGAGATGGTAGGAATCTTGATTGGAAACAATCCCTTATGGGAATAATTCAATCTAGTCTGGCACATGGACCATTTTATTTTAATGTCTATCCTAATCTCCAATTATCATTAACTGATGTTAATATATTGGACGCTCTGACATTAAATGTCAAAACTCACGGATATAATTACGCTCCGGGTTCGGAAGTAATATGTATCTGTTATAGAATCTATTATAAGCCTTTATACACGCTCAATCCTCAATGTAAAATCGTTGATAAACCTATCAATGAAACTGTTCTAATAGAAACTAATTTTAGTAGATCTAATATTACAACTCGTAGATCTATTAAATGGGAAGAAATACAATTTCCAGAAAACTGGATAATTGAAAGAGCTATGCCTCTACAACCAAAAATAAAAAATAATCCTACTCAAATACTACAAACAACAGATGGAACTGTTCAAATACAATTTGAGCAGGATAGAAAATCTGTCGATAGAAAAACTCTAAGATCTAGACTTAGATCGAGTTCATCTCATTATCATATATCACCATGTGATTATATGGTAAGATATCCTTCTAGAGCTTCGACCTCCCAAATTAGGGAATCAACTTCTAGCGATTATTTGCAAAATAGAGTTGATGAATTAAGAATTAATTCAGATAATATAGTTCATGGAGTTTCTAAAGATAAAGACGAGGAAATAACCGAGTCAGAAATGAATTTTTATGTTTAATGGATTTAAAACAAAAAATTAATTTTAGTCCGGGTTCTCCGGCAAGAAAAGAAATTCAACAAGAATTTAATTTACCCAAATGGGAATTATTGGTCCCTTTTAATCCAACATACTAATCTAGGACGATTTACCACGCTAATGATGAAAGATTTAAAGATCGAACGTGGGGTGTGACAGTGAAGACGATGAATGCTTTGAAAATGCTTGTTACTATTCAACACACACGCACTCACACATACTACACCAAAAACACACACCCTAATGAATTAGGGTTTGGGGGTATATATACCACATTAGTTGGTATATTATACCCCTAGTAACTAAGAACTAGAATATTACAAACTAGCCCAAAGTTAATTAAATACAAACCAACTAAGATAAACACATTGAAATTGAACACTATAAAATATTCCTAACAATCTCCCCCTTAGTGTTCAATCTTCAATTCAGCGCGGGTTATCTTTGTTGGGCACATGGAGAATCTCTCGAGTCCTAACAATCTCCCCTTACTCCCCCTGCGAAGGCTGTCTCCTCTTCTTGTGGAGGATTTGAATGCACTTTCGGCTAGAACTCTCTTGTCTTAACGCTATACGTTGTAGATCGGATGTATGCTGTGATCCACGCCCCGATATTCGTTTCTTGATGATGTCGCAGATCTTTAAAATTTTGTTTGCATCTTGTCCTTGTCTTTTTCGTATTTTGAAGTCGTCAAGTCTTCTCCAATCTTCTTCTTCTCAGTGCCAGATTCGTCTTCGTCGAAGGAAGTTGTCTGGTTCGGCCTCGAGGAAGCTTGTCTGGCTCCAGAAGAAGGTATGCGTGGGGTGTCTTTTAGCATATGCCAAAGCTCCTTTGGGATGTGGCATTGTAGGTTCTAGTGGAGTTCGGCTTCATCGTAGTAAGCATGGCGGAATTAGATGGTGAGCGTGGGATGTGTTATAGAATGTGCCAAGGCTCCTTCAAATTGACGTTTGAGTGCAGGAGAGCCCGGCTTCATAGTGGTACGCGCGGCGGAAGTTGGTGGGTGGTCCGACCTGTTTTTTATACGTATCCCCTTCTCCCTCTCATGGCGATTCGTGTTATCGAGATCGGCATGCTTGTATAGGAGTCGAAGTAATAAACAAACGACAGGTCGGTGTGGGTAATAACTAGACAGAGCCACTAAGGCAATCCATCGACACGAGTTCAGAGTTAAACTCTGAGACGCGGCCTGTAAGCACAGGGCTTAGAACCGGAGCCACATAGGCGTTCCGTTAACATCAATCCAGGAGCGTAGCTCGCAGATGATGGCCTGAAACCGCTGTTGTTTTGATATTGCAACGGTAGGACTTCCTTCCAATCTTGGAATCACATCTACTACAGACGTGTCTATGGAAGTTCTGATCTGGTCACGAAGTCCAGATAAGAGGAAGTGTATGTGTCCAAAAAAAATTTTAAAACATTTAGGTAGTGAGGACACCTAGACTCGATGTGTTCAAGAAAGTTCAGTGGTGTGGGGCTAACTACCACTTAATTCAATATCTCCCGCTTCCAAGTGAAGCAGTGATAGCATACGTGGCTCCCCGTGATTTGATGAAACATCGGTCTTTTGGGAGATCGATGAGTGGGTAAGGCTCGGTTGTGCATGCGCCATTGGACCAAATGAGGCGACTTCTACCCGGGAGCTGATAGAAATCAACTCCTGCACCTATATGGGATGGTCCTAGTAATTTGCGAGCTAAGGGAATTTTGTATCTTCCGCTCTTTGGTCTTGTCAAGAATTGCCAAATGGGAATGTGGCTAATGGACTTGAAATCTTCACTAACACTCGGCTACGTTCCGGGGCTAGGTTCAGTTTGGTCTGACTGAACCATGGGAACTTATAATCCGTGCGTCCGTCAAGTTTGGTGAGTGCTGCTATCAGCAAGTCGGAGCAGGGCGGTTGAGATCATCTTCGTGTTTGTGTATGGATGTCACCCTTTTGTAATTCTCGAACTCTTGAGGGTCGGGTTTTCAAGTGAAGTCCATCATGAGAGGTGGAAGCGTCTGAGAGGTTTTTTTTTTTTTTTGCTTTTCTTTCCCCCTTTTTTTTTTTGCTTTTCTTTCCCTTTTTTTTTATATATATTATCGTAATAGTAGTAGATAAGTAGTATCGTAATAGTAATAGATATAGGTATATATATAGGTATATGTATATGGGTTACAGTAAGTTTCTCCCCCTCAAATCGTGCACCTAAGATGTACTCCCCCTAAAAATGTACTATTCCCTCATAAATATGGAGTGATACTCCCCCTCAATGCATGCACGTTTAAACATGTATGTTCTCTCCCAATTAGATAAGCGTGAACGTATTTATCTATTTTCAGATCAGATGCAAACTAAAGAATTATTGTTCTTTAAAAATGCATTAGAATGTACGTTTTTCGCTATTAACACTTAAAATACGTATTTTAACGATTCAGCTTATATGCATACGTGAATGTTTAAGCTTGTAGCTCTTTAAGATATATGCATAGTTAAAATGTACCTATCATGGGGTATTAGACATTTCAGCTCATATGCATGCGAAAGTTTAACATTTAAAGTACATTTGAGGCATGCATGTTTATAATGTACCCTATTGTTTTCAAAGTAGGTATATTGTCTTTTGAGCTCAAGATGCATGCCAAGTTTCTTATGGGATGCATATAGAATTTACCTACGTAGTTACTCGCATCGCTTACCAGTCGTGTATGTGGAGCAACCCAAGATACCATACACGCTGGGATGTGTGGCTGCCCTCGTCGCATACCAGTCATGAGTGTGGAGCAGCTCTCTTAGTACCTACCCATGCTGGGAATCTGCAAAAAAAAACTTTATCGGGACTTTGGTACCCATTTTTGGATGGGTCCTCCCTTGTTAGCAGAAAACAAGTTAAGCACATTTGGTTCAGATATTAATCCTAAATCATCCTTTAAAGTCCAATTCAATTTGATTTGTGATTTAGGAATCCAGGTTTGGTGAACCTTAGAGGGAAATGACATATTAGTGCCAGTGAACGTGTGCCTAGGTCTAGAAGATCTAAAGATTTTCTCCCTAGCCAGTCGCAGAAGGTGTCTTTCAGACTTAATCTGAACTGGATATTGCATGTAAGAATATGAGCATAAAGCATTATAAGCATCATTAACAGGAGAACTGGTATTCCTACGACAGTAACGCACGTCATTCACATTATAATGATAAGTGTGCGGGATCTGAGAAGTTTGCTTGCTTAAGCTTGGAACTTCTTCTTTGCACGTTCTCCTTTCCCCTTTTATAGGTGTAGGAGTGGAAAATTCTTGATCATTTTCGACCTTAATTTTAGAATTAAAAGTTGACTTTCCTTTCTCCTTCCTAATCTTTATTTGTTCCTTAGCTATTTGTAGCTTTGCTTTTACTTAACGTTTCAGCTTCAGTCAAAATTGACTTAGAATGATTAGTAAAAGCTTTCTCAGTTTTAGGAACAAGGATGCTTCTTTTAGTTTTTGTTTTATTTACCTGTTTCGAGGAAGATGTATTACTTGACAAATTATTGGAAACAGATAAAGACGGGGAATTTTTGAGATATAAAATCTCCTTTAAAAGCTTTTCCTTTTCAGCGCCAAAACCTACCCTTTCAGAGTTCAAAGTATCTTGTAAATCTTTCAATTTACGAAGAGTCTCTGGAGAATCACATAGGGTAGGTTTTTGATCATGTAAATTATTTTCCCCGTTAGAAATTAAGTTAGAAGGAGAGTTTTGATCTGCTGGACCTATATTCGAAATAACATTCTCTAATTGTTTAATCTTAGAGTGAAGCATACGCTGTTCCTCTAAGATGGTCTCATATTTTGATGAGACTTCATTTCGCTCAGCTTCGCAAGAACGTAAATTCTTAGTCATCTCGCAGACCCTATTTTCACTATCTTCTAACTTAAATTCTAAGCTAATGATCTTAGACTTTGCGTTGGTCAAATCTTCATTAGCATAGGCTAGGCTTTCTTGTTGCTTAAGCAACACGGAGTAATTATTAGCAAGTCTTGCTTCTAATTTCTCAATTTTCCTAGCTTGAGCATCCATTTTAATTAATATAATATTTAATTGAAAATAGAAATTGGCTTTTAAAATTTCAGTGACGAAAAGTTTGGCTTACTCGAGAAGTATCGTGAAGTATCGAAGAAAGTCGGCGTTGAAAATTTCTGGCGTGCACCGAAAAATTTTGTGATGATTTCGAAAACTTCGAGAGAATGACCAAAACTTTTTCTATAATTTGCCAAATCGTCCTAAATAGATTATTGGATGATTGATCGTTGACACGTTTGTGGATTTGCTTTCAAAATTTGACAGAAAAGCAATCTACACCGAAAATTTTTGGACCGGAAGGAAAATTATAAACGGGCGTTAGGACTGACTATGCCCGTTGGACTCAGAATGTTCTTCACATCAAATGGTGAAAAAATAATTTTCCTCAAAAAGTGTTTTTTTTTTTTTGAATCTTAAAATATTTTTATTCAAAGGGTCCAATTGTTTTGGTGATTGAAAACGTTTATGTGTGATTTTGAAGAGTGAGTTTGGATCGCCTGATTTAAGGTTTCGATCGATGCAGATGAGTTTCGGTCGATACTCAGTTTCGCCGAGAAACGTTTTAAGTTCAAAGAAATGCTCAGTTTCGATTGATTGTGTGTTTCGGGCGATTTGATGAGAAATTATTGAGTTTCGGGCGAAACACTATATAAAGGATGAGTTTCGATCAAAATTGATTTCGGGCGATACTCAGTTTCGCCGAGAAATGTATCGGGTGAGACTAGTAATTTGTACTGTAGCCTTTCGATCGAAACTGGTTTCGGGCGATTCTCAGTTTCGCCGAGAATAATTTCAAAAGGTTAATGTTGAGTTTCAATCGATTTGAGTGAGTTTCGGGCGAAAGTCAGTTTCGTCGATAAAATTATAAAGAGATTTAAAATTCAGTTTCGATCGAAACGTGTAAAATCAATCGAAATCAAATCGGGCGAAACTCAAATTATGTCAAATTAATTGTTTGCTACAGTGCACATTCGCCCGATTGGGTGTTTCTGTCTGAAAAATTTCTGGGCAGAATGACGAACTCCAGACTCGATTTCTACCTAAAAACTCACTCAAGTCAACTGAAAAATGTTGGGTAACCACTTCAAATCACTCGAAAACAACCTAATTAGCTCTTGAGCTTGCAAAATCAGTAAAATCAACTCAAAAATTCAAGAACAAGGCAGAATTCGAAACTGAAAAATAAACCCAAAAAAAAAAAAAAAAAATTCAGAAGCTTGCTCAAATCCAAACGTGTTTGCTCTGATACCACTTATTGGTCCCTTTTAATCCAACATACTAATCTAGGACGATTTACCACGCTAATGATGAAAGATTTAAAGATCGAACGTGGGGTGTGACAGTGAAGACGATGAATGCTTTGAAAATGCTTGTTACTATTCAACACACACGCACTCACACATACTACACCAAAAACACACACACTAATGAATTAGGGTTTGGGGGTATATATACCACATTAGTTGGTATATTATACCCCTAGTAACTAAGAACTAGAATATTACAAACTAGCCCAAAGTTAATTAAATACAAACCAACTAAGATAAACACATTGAAATTGAACACTATAAAATATTCCTAACAGGAATTATTTAGAAAATGGTTTTTCTCAAGTTTTAACAATAAAGATAAAATTATTATTCAAGAAAAATTTTATAATGATTTGTCAAAACAAAATGCGAAATTACCTTTTATTCCTTGGTTTTTGACAAAATACTTTAAAAATATGATTTCTGTACTTGAAAGAAATTATAAACTTTCATCAGGAAAAAATTTAAATTCTATTTATCCTCCTCAAACTAGTTTCCAAATGGAAAAAGAAAATGAAATTAGATATTATAATGTTTTTCAAAAATTATTTGAAAATGATACGCTTGCAGTAACTATTAATCATATTAATTGTCTTTTAAAACAACAAAATTATACAAATATGTACGTTATTGTTTTAGGAGAACAAATTTCTTTATTAAAGAAAAATATTGAAGATATCTCTTATTCTATTAAAGATATAAAAAATCATCTTTTAATAAATAAAGATAAAGAGATAAATGAAAATAAAATAGCTAATATGGTTGTTGGTCCCTATTCGATCCAACAATACTGACCTAGGACGATTTACCACGCTAATGATGAAAGATTTAAAGCTTGTGCGTGGGGTGTGACAGTGAAGACGATGAATGCTTTGAAAATGCTTTCTTACTATTCAACACACACGCACTCACACATACTACACCAAAAACACACACTCTAATGAATTAGGGTTTGGGGGTATATATACCACATTAGTTGGTATATTATACCCCTAGTAACTAAGAACTAGAATATTACAAACTAGCCCAAAGTTAATTAAATACAAGCCAACTAAGATAAACACAATGAAATTGAACACTATAAAATATTCCTAACAATCTCCCCCTTAGTGTTCAATCTTCAATTCAGCGCGGGTTATCTTTGTTGGGCACATGGAGAATCTCTCGAGTCCTAACAATCTTCCCCTTGCTCCCCCTGCAAAGGCTGTCTCCTCCTCTTGTGGAGGATTTGAATACACTTTCAGCTAGACCTCTCTTGTCTTGACGCTATACGTTGTAGACCGGATGTATACTGTGATCCACGCCCGGATATTCGTTTCTTGATGATGTCGCAGATCTTTGAAATTTTGTTTGCATCTTGTCCTTGTCTTTTTTCGTATTTTGAAATCGTCAAGTCTTCTCCAATCTTCTTCTTCTCAGTGCCAGATTCGTCTTCGTCGAAGGAAGTTGTCTGGTTCGGCCTCGAGGAAGCTTGTCTGGCTCCATAAGAAGGTATGCGTGGGGGTGTCTTTTAGCATGTGCCAAAGCTCCTTTGGGATGTGGCATTGTAGGTTCCAGTGGAGTTCGGCTTCATCGTAGTAAGCACGGCGGAATATAGATGGTGAGCGTGGGATGTGTTATAGAATGTGCCAAGGCTCCTTCTGAATTGACGTTTGGGTGCAGGAGAGCCCGGTTTCATAGTGGTACGCACGGCGGAAATGATGGGTGGTCCGACCTGTTTGTTTATACGTATCCCCTTCTCCCCCTCATGGCGATTCGTGTTAACGAGATCGGCATGCTTGTATAGGAGTCGAGAAAATACACAAACGACAGGTCGGTGCGGGTAATAATCAGACGGAGCCACTAAGGCAATCCGTCGACACGAGTTCAGAGTTAAACTCTGAGACGCGGCCTGTGAGAACAGGGCTTAGAACCGGAGCCACATAGGAGTTCCGTTAACATCGATCTAGGAGCGTAGCTCGCAGACGATGGCCTGATGCCATTGTTGTTTTGATGTTGCAACGGTAGGACTTCCTTCCGATCATTGAAGCATGTCTTAGAATGACATGTCTACGGAAGTTCAGATCTGGTCACAAAGTTCAGATGAGAAAAGGTGTATGTGTCCTAAAAAAAATATAAAATATTTAGGAAGTGAGGACACCTAGACTCGATGTGTTCAAGAAAGTTCAGTGGTGTGGGGCTAACTACCACTTAATTCAATATCTCCCGCTTCCAAGTGAAGCGGTGATAGCATACGTGGCTCCCCCGTGATTTGGTGAAACATCGGTCTTTTGGGAGATCGATGAGTGGGTAAGGCTCGGTTGTGCATGCACCATTGGACCAAATGAGGCGACTTCTACCCGGGAGCTGATAAAAATCAGCTCCTGCACCTATATGGGATGGCCCGAAAATTTTGTGAGGTGAGGATTTTTTGTATCTTCCGTTCTTCGGTATTGTCAAGAATTGCCAAATGGGAATGTGGCTTATGGACTATCTTCACTAACACTTGGCTACGTTCCGGGGTAGGTTCAGTTTGGTCTGACTGAACCATGGGAACCTAGAATCCATGCGTCCGTCAATTTTGGTGAGTGCTGCTTCATCAGCAAGTCGGAGCAGGGTGGTTGAGATCATCTTCGTGTTTGTGTATGGATGTCACGCCTTTTGTATTCTTGAACTCTTGAGGTTCGAGTTTTCAAGTGAAGTCCGTCTTGGGATGTGGAAGCGTCTGAGATGGTTTTTCTTTCTTTTCCCCTTTTTCTTTTTGCTTTTCTTTTCCTCTTTTTTTTTATGTATACATATATATATTATCGTAATAGTAGTAGATAAGTAGTATCATAGTAATAATAGATATAGGTATATGTATATGTATATGTATATAGGTTAAATGAAGTTTCTCCCCCTCAAATCGTGCACCTAAGATGTGCTCCCCCTAAAAATGTACTCTCCCCTCGCAAATATGGAGTGATACTCCCCCTCAATGCATGCACGTTAAAACATATAAGTTCTCTCCCAATAAACTAAGCGTGAACGTATTTATTTATTTTCAGATCAGATGCAAACTAAAGAATTATTGTTCTTTAAAATGCATTAGAATGTACGTCTTTCGCTTATTAACACTTCTAAAAAAAATAGGTATTTTTGACAATTCAGCTTATATGCATACACGATAGTTCAGGCTTGAAGTTCTTTAAGATATATGCATAGTTAAAATGTACCTATCATGGGGTATTAGACATTTTAGCTCATATGCATGCGAATTTAACACTTAAAGTACATTTGAGTCATGCATGTTTTATAATGTACCCTATTGTTTTCAAAGTAGGTATATTGTCTTTTCAGCTCAAGATGCATGCCAATTTTCTTATGGGATGCATATAGAATTTACCTACGTAGTTTCTCACATCGCTTTTCCAGTCGTGTATGTGGAGCAACCCAAGATACCATACACGATTGGATGTTTGGCTGCCCTCGTCGCATACCAGTCATGAGTGTGGAGCAGCTCTCTTAGTACGTACCCATGCTGGGAATCTGCAAAAACTTTATCGGGACTTTGGTACCCATTTTTGGATGGGTCCTCCCTTGTTAGCAGAAAACAAGTTAAGCACATTTCGTTCAGATGTTGATCCTAAATCATCCTTTAAAGTTCTATTCAATATGATTTGTGATTTAGATATCCAGGTTTTGTGAACCTTAGAGGGAAATGACAATTCAGCGCCAGTGAATGTGTGCCTAGGTTTAGAAGACCTAAAGATTTTCTCCCTAGCCAGTCGAATAAGATGCTTTCTCGAATGAACCTGGACTGGGTATTGCAAGTAGGAATATGAGCTAATGGCGCTATATGCATCATTGGATGATGAGTATTGCCTACGAGAGTTCACATCATTCACTATATAATGATGAATGTGCGGGATTTGAGAAGTTCGTTTGCTTAAGCTTGGAACTTCTTCTTTGCACGCTTCCCTTTTGATAGGAATGGGAGAGGAAAACTCTTGAACATTTTCGACTTTAATTTTCGAAGATAATATTGACTTTCCTTGCTCCTTCCTAATTTTAATTTGTTCCTTAGCTAATTTTAAAGCTCTACTTTTACTTAACGTTTCAGCTTCAGTCAAAATTGACTTAGAATGATTAGTAAAAGCCTTTTCAGTTTTAGGAACGAAGATGCTGGTTTTTGGTTTTGTTTTCTTTAACTGTTTTGAGGAAGATATATTACTTGAAAAATCATTGGAAACAGATAAAGACGGGGAATTTTTGAGATATAAAATCTCCATTAAAATCTTTTCCTTTTCAGCGCCAAAACCTATCCTTTCAGAGTCCAAAGTATCTTGTAAATCTTTCAATTTACGAAGAGTCTCTGGAGTATCACATAGGGTAGGTTTTTGATCATATAAAATATTTTCCCGGTTAAAAATTAAGTTAAAAGGAGATTTTTGATCTGCTAGACCTATATTCGAAGTAACATTCTTTAATTGTTTAATCTTAGAGTAAAGCATACGCTGTTCCTCTAAGACAGTCTCATATTTTGATGAGACTTCATTTCGCTCAGCTTCGCAAGAACGTAAACTACTACTCATCTCGCAGACCCTCTTTTCACTATCTTCTAACTTAGTTTCTAAGCTAATGATCTTAGACTTTGCTATGGTCAAATCTTCATTAGCATAAGCTAGGCTTTCTTGTTGCTTAAGCAACACGGAGTAATTATTAGCAAGTCTTGCTTCTAATTCCTCAATTTTCCTAGCTTGAGCCTCCATTTTAATTAATATTATATTTACTTAAAAAAAATTGGCTTTTGAAATTTCAGTAAAGAAAAGTTTGGTTTACTCGAGAAGTATCGTGAAGTATCGAAGAAAGTCGGCGTCGAAAATTTTTGGCGTGCACCGAAAATTTTTGTGATAATTTCGAAAACTTCGTGAAAATACCAAAAGTTTTTCTATAATATGCCAATACGTCCTAAATAGATTATTGGATGACTGATCGTTGACACGTTTGTGGATTTGCTTTAAAAAATTTGACAGAAAAGCAGTCTACACCGAAAATTTTTTTGGACCGAAAGGAAAATTATAAACGGGCGTTAGGACAGACTATGCCCGTTGGACTCAGAATGTTCTTCTCACCAAATGGGGAAAAAATAATTTTCCTCAAATATTTTTATTCAAAGGGTCCAATTGTTTTGGTGATTGAAAACGTTTATGTGTGATTTTGAAGAGTGAGTTTGGATAGCGCGATTTAAGGTTTCGATCGATGCAAATGAGTTTCGGCCGATACTCAGTTTCGCCGAGAAAGTTTTGAATACAAAGAGATGCTCTGTTTCGGTCGATTGGGGGTTTTGGGCGATTTGATGAGAAATGATTGAGTTTCGGGCGAAACACTATATATATAAGTTGAGTTTCGATCGAAACTGGGTCGAAGCTCAGTTTCGCCGAGAATAATTACAAAGGGTTAAATTTGAGTTTCGATCGATTTGATTTAGTTTCGCCGTGTTATCTTATAAAAGGATTTCAGTTTCGATCGAAATGTGTTTCGGGCGAAAGTCAGTTTCGCCGATGAAATTATAAAAGGATTTAGGCAGATTTCCAATTTCAATTGAAGCGTGTTTCGAGCGAAAGTCAGTTTCGCCGAGAAAATACCTAGTTTCGGGCGAAGCACTGTATATAAAGAATTAGTTTCGATCGAAAGTAGTTCGGGCGATTCCAGTTTCGCCGAGCAAAAATTACAAAGGAGTTGAATTTCAATTTCGATCGATTCGAGTCAGTTTCGGGCGATGATCAGTTACGCCGTGTAAAATTATAAATGCCTTTGGAAAATGTTGGTTTCGATCAATGCAAATGAGTTTCGGGCGATACAAATTCAAGCAAAATCAAATTGGGCGAAACTCAAATCAGCTAAAATTAAATGTTTGCTACAGTGCACATTCACCCGATCGGGTGTTCCTATCCAAAAAAAATTTCTGGGCAGAATGACGAACTTCAGACTCGATTTCTACCTAAAACTCACTCAAATCAACTGAAAAATGTTGAGTAATCACTTCAAATCACTCGAAAACAACCTAATTAGCTCTTGAGCTTGCAAAATCAGTCAAATCAACTCAAAAATTCAAGAACAAGGCAGAATTCGAAACTGAAAAATAAACCCAAAAATTTCAGAAACTTGCTCAAATCCAAACGTGTTTGCTCTGATACCACTTGTTGGTCCCTATTCGATCCAACAATACTGACCTAGGACGATTTACCACGCTAATGATGAAAGATTTAAAGCTTGTGCGTGGGGTGTGACAGTGAAGACGATGAATGCTTTGAAAATGCTTTCTTACTATTCAACACACACGCACTCACACATACTACACCAAAAACACACACTCTAATGAATTAGGGTTTGGGGGTATATATACCACATTAGTTGGTATATTATACCCCTAGTAACTAAGAACTAGAATATTACAAACTAGCCCAAAGTTAATTAAATACAAGCCAACTAAGATAAACACAATGAAATTGAACACTATAAAATATTCCTACAATGGCTTCTCCCAGTATTCAACCTCCTCCTGATATCGTTAATTTTAAATTAAAATCAATTTCTAAAATTGAAGATTTGATTGAAAATAAACTGAAGAATTTAAAACTTAATACTCTTAGTGAAGAATTTGAAAATCAACTTGAAAATTCTAATAATTTATATAATACTTTTACTGAAGAATTAAATAAATTAAGAAATTCTTCAAAATTTGCAAGTAAACCAATTCAAACTAAATATTATTACCCTAGACCAACTCCTCAAGATGTTCTAATAGAAGAACATGATCTTACTATTAACAATTCTTATAATGGTCATTGTATCTATGAATGGAACCTAGATGGTCATACTGAAAGACAAACTTTTGGTATGGTTCATAGAATGATGTTGTATAGTACAGTCTGTAAAACTCAAGGTAATACAGACAAAACTATTGCTCAAATGCTTGTAGCTGGCTTCACTGGTCAGTTAAAAGGTTGGTGGGATAATTATTTATCCCAACAAGATCGTGATAATATTCTTCTTACTGTAAAAGAAGAAAATAATACAATTATTGAAAATGCTGTTTATACCCTATGTATAAACATTGTAGAACATTTTACAGGCCGATGGTCTGACAATTCTGAAAATGTTAGAACACTTCTTCAAAATCTTAGGTGTAAAACTCTTACATCCTTTAGATGGTATAAGGATACTTTCCTTAGTCGAGTTATGGAACTTCCTGAGTCAAATAGTACTCACTGGAAATCCAAATTTATAGATGGTTTACCATTTCTTTTTGCAGAAAGGGTAAAGAAAATCCTTAGAAATGGAGAGTCTAGTATAGATTATAATTCCTATACTTACGGAAGATTAATAGGAACTTGTATACAAGAAGGTTTAGCTTATGTAATGAAATAAAGCTCAACAAACAACTTAAGAGACATTCTCTTGATGAGAAAAAACAATTAGGAGAATTCTGTAGTCAATTTGGCTTAGAAAATCCTTCTACGAGCCAACCCCGTAAAGAATATAAACCTAAAAAATATTCTCCCAAACAATATGAAAAAGAAAACATCGAAAATCTAAAAGAAGAGAACAAAAATTCTCAAAAGATAATAAAAATTATCAATATAGAAATAAATTTCCGCCAATAGTCTGCAGAAAATGCGGAAAAATTGGTCACAAAGCAAAAACTTGCTGGACCAAAAAGAAAATTAATAATTTAGAAATTGATAATGAATTAAAAGAAACATTATCAAAGATTTTATTAGAATCTAATAGTGAGTCAGAATCTTCTTCAGAAGATGAAAATAATTTCATGAAGAAATTTCTTCAGAAGAATCTGAAGAATGTCAAAATTGTCATATAGGACAAACATGTTCGAAAAACTTAGATAGTTCTGAATCAGAACTAGAAGATAATAATCTTTATCAAATTCTATCTCAATTTCAAGAAATCAATGTTTTAGACAATAATCTTTTAGAAATATTAAAAGAAACAGAAGATCACGATTTAAAAATCTAATCATTAGAAAAATAATTCAAAAAGAAGAGGAAACTTCAAAAGAAGTTATTCCTAAATTAACTAAATCTGAACCCTATAGTATGGCCGAAGTAATGAGATTACTTCGTAATAAGAATCAATTAAACAAAAATGAATCAGCTGTTAATATTAAAGATTTAACAATTGAAATTTCAAATTTAAAAAATGAAATAAAAGGTTTAAAATTAAGTCATATAGATTTAGAAAGAAGATTTTCTAAATTAGAAAAAGGGAAAGAAATAATTAAAGAATTGGAAACTAATGATGAAGAATTTGCTAGTACTTCTGAAAATATTCAAGAAGATAATTTTCTTTCTACATTAGAAGTTATTACTTCTCAAAAATGGCTAGTTAAAATATCTCTACTTATAGATGGAAACTTCCAAAAGAATCTGACTGCACTAATAGATAGTGGAGCAGATTTGAATTGTATCCAGGAAGGAATAATTTCTACCCAATATTTTCATAAAACAACTCATTCTCTAAGCTCTGCGAGAGGAGAAAAATTGCAAATAAATTATAAAATCCCTAAGGCCTTTATTTGTAAAAATAAGGTCTGTATTCCTACTTCATTCTTGCTTGTCAAGAATAATACAAACCAAGTCATTCTTGGTACTCCATTCCTTAGGAAAATATTTCCTGTTCAAAATATTAATGAATATGGATTTAAAGGTAGCTTCGATAACAAAGAAATTTACTTTGAATTCATAACTGAACCTTTTACTAGAATTCTTAATGAAATTAAGGATTCTATTCTTATTAAAGCAAAAGAAAAATAGGTAAATTACCTTAAGCAAGAAATTAATATACTTACGATTGAAGATAAACTTCAAAATCCTAAGTTACAAGAAAAAATTAAATTATTACATAATGAATTCACGTTACAAATATGTAATGATCTTCCTAATGCTTTTTGGAATAGAAAAAAGCATATAGTTTCTTTACCTTATGAAGATGATTTTAGTGAGAAAAATATTCCCACTAAAGCTCGTCCTTGTCAGATGAATTCTGAATTATTAGAATTATGTAAAAAAGAAATAACTTCTCTTTTACAGAAAGGTTTAATAAAACCTTCCAAATCACCTTGGTCATGTACAGCCTTTTATGTCAATAATGCGGCAGAAAAGGAAAGGGGAGCACCTAGGTTAGTTATTAATTATAAACCCTTAAATAAAGTTTTAAAGTGGATTAGGTATCCTATCCCTAATAAAAAGGATCTTTTGGATCGATTATTTGAGCGATAATTTTTTCAAAATTTGATTTAAAATCAGGATTTTGGCAAATACAAGTGGCTGAAAAAGATAGATATAAAACTGCTTTTACAGTCCCAATTGGTCAATTTGAATGGAACGTTATGCCTTTTGGTTTGAAAAACGCTCCTTCTGAATTTCAAAATATTATGAACGATATTTTTATTCCTTATAGTAATTTTATTATCGTTTATATTGATGATATTTTGATATTTTCAAAAAATATTGAAACACATTTTAAACATCTTGATATATTCAAGAAAATTGTTATTCAAAATGGATTAGTTATATCCAGTCCAAAAATGGTTTTATTTCAAACCAAAATACGATTTTTAGGTCATAATGTTGAAAAGGGAAAAATTAATCCGATTAATAGAAGTATTGAGTTTGCCTCAAAATTTCCAGATCAAATTTTAGATAAAACTCAGCTTCAAAGATTTTTAGGGAGTCTTAATTATATTTCTCCTTATTATAAAAATCTTGCTATAGATACATCTATTTTATATGATAGATTAAAAAAGATTCCTTGTCAATGGACAGATAGTCACACTGAAGTAATTAGAAAAATTAAAAATAAGGTTACACATTTACCTTGTTTAATGCTTGCTAATTCTAATTGGCAAAAAATTATTGAAACCGATGCTTCTGACCTAGGCTTCGGAGGAATCTTAAAACAAGTTTCTCCAGAAGATAGGAAAGAATATTTGGTTAGATTCCATTCGGGGAAATTGAATAATGCTCAGAAAAATTATGCTACTATTGCTAGAGAAGTCCTTGCAATAGTCAAGTGTGTCCTTAAATTTCAAGATGATTTATATAATCAAAAGTTTTTAATAAAAACTGATTGTCAAGCTGCAAAATTCATGTTTCAGAAAGATTTCAAACATGATGTCTCCAAACAAATGTTTGCGAGATGGCAGGCTCATTTAGCCCCATTCGATTTTGAAATTATTTATAAAAAGGGAAGTGATAATAGTCTTCCTGATTATCTTACTCGAGAATACTTAACATGAGTTATTATTCGCAAATTTCAGCAATGTCCCAATATGGGAGAGGTTTCGCCTCTAATAGAGGTGGACGTGGACGTGGTCGAGTTATCGCCCAAATGGGTAACAAGAAAACTTGTGAAAGAAAATCTTTCACAATTTTCTGCGTCTTCAAGCAATGCTTGGAATGAGGACGATCCAATTTACAAAGAGTTTCTTGAATTTAAGAAACAAAAGGGGCAATCTCAACATAAAGAAGGTACTTCTTATGCAAAAATTATTGCAGAAGATGACGAAGATGTCGATTATGAGAAAAAGAATCATACAGAGGTAATACTTCTGTTAGAATTCAAAGACTTAAAATGGTCTGATGAACCCTGGACAATTATGTCTAGATATTTAGAAAGAGCATCATATGCTGCTCAATTTTATAAATCTCGTGATAATTACGAGAATATTTTAAAAGCTACTGGAACAGCTGACTTTGAGCATTTTAGTGCGGGAAATACCCAAACTGCTCAAAGAAAAGGTTATACCTTTAGTAAAATTATTATTAAGCAGATAATAACTGCTGAAAATTGGGCACTTCACCCTTTAAAGGATAGAGAATATCTCCATCCTGAATCAAAAATTTTATTTAAATTTAATTATTATGATTATATTGAAGCCTTTAATAAGGTATTTTTATATCAAAATGATAACAAAAAACACTCTTGGTGGATTAAAATCTGCTCAGATGTTTACAAAAAGGATATTCCTAATTGGTTTTATCAATGGTGGCTATTATATGGCGCATCTATTGAAATTTTAAAAGAACCTTTCTTTGGTTTATACCAAGAATGGGTTAAAGTTTCTCCTTTTCTAATAGAAGCGGAGCATAATAAACAATGTATAGAAGGAATAGCTTCTTTACATTTTTATATTGAATTTTCTATTCCTTGGATTTGGAGATGGACTCCAAAAATGGGTTATACCCAACAAAAAATTCCTTGTTTACAGAGAAATTTTTATATTAAATTTTGGAAAAAAAATGATTCGAAAAACTCAGACTGGTGAATATGAAAGCCAGCAAACGATTGATAAAATCGAAGAGAAAATTTCTCTATATAATGATGCGATTAATAATCGTCAACAAAGGGAAGCTCCTAGTCCCTTTGAGGCTATTTCTAGAAGAATTAATCTTCAGAAGGGTAAAATGAAGCCTAATGAGATAATTGATGTTTATCTCGAAGAAATGAAGAAGGATATTGCAAAAAAATTTGGTATGGAAATCGGTGATATTTCGATGGAGACATCTTCAAAAATTGAAGAAGATGAAGATTTTTGTCTCGCTAGCGAAGGACAAGATCCGGAAGATCCGGATAACATTATTATCGAAGATATTGAAGAAGAAGAAAATTCTAACCTGATGGGACAAGAAATTCCTATTATTAAAGACAAAGTAGCTCAAATAGTCAAGACCCGTGAAGAAATCAAGGAGTCTAGGGCTAAACAAGTGCAAAAAATCAAAGAACCTATTGATGGAATCAAATAAAGTTGATTATGACATCAACGGTGAAAAATTGGTCACTATTAGCTTTATTAAAGCTAAGGATAAGTCCGAAGACGTTTTTGCCAGAATGGGTACAGCTGTCCAGATTCCCTCGACAAGTTGGATAGCTATGAAGAAAAATTTTCTTTACTTTAATAATTGTACTTTTGTTTTCTCTTCTATTTATAGGTTAGAAGCTTATACGCTTCAGGGTGTGCTTTCTTTTACGCTCTTTTGTACTCTCTCACTTCCCTCTCTTGTTTTCCTTCTCTTGTAAAATAATCTAAGAAATAAAAGCTGAAGAAGTTCTTTGTACGACTCCTCTCTTAAGTAAGTTTTTATTTTTGCATTTAAATAATTTATTTTCTTTCTCATTTAGCCTTAATGGAAGGCTAAAACTTTAGTTAAACTACACCAAGATGCCTTAATACCTTAAATCATGGTTTTATATCATATGATATATATATATATATATACTAATATGATGTAGAAAAAATCTTTTAAAACGATTGAAAGAATTAAATTTTGGATAAAGATTATAATAAAATTTGATTTTGATTAATTCTTTGTCGGCTCTTGGCAAAGCCCGTGTTGCCGAAGATTGGCGTTTGAGGGCATATGGCTTTTACCGATTGAATTAATTGAATAAAAATTTTATTATGTAAAATTCCTTGTATTCGATGATTTAATTCTAAAAGATCACAAAAATAATTTTTAGTTTTGGATTAATGGTATATAGGCTGGAATACCTTGGGTCCGAATGGGATCAAACTGTTTACAGTTTGATAACTGGATTAATAGGTTTAACAACGCCACGTACCATTTTTCTTTTGATGTTTGGTATTTTGATTGAACTACCTTTGAACAAAACTTTCTAACGAAAGTCTGATTTTGGTATTATGGCTTGACTACCTCAGGTCCGATTGGACTAAACTGGTTAAACAAAGCCTTGTATCATTATCACGGTTTGATAGGTTGTTTGTATCATGTATCAATCATTTCTTTTGTAAAGTTTTTAACTTTTTGTACAAAGACCCTATATCACTTGTATAAAATAGAATGAAATCCTATCAGTAATACTATGGCAAGCTTTAATGACAACAAGTATTAGTTTGAACCACGTGATTTTCGTATGAATTTAGGACGCGTATTCACATCTTTTAAAGGTAAATCTTAACGTTTGTAAGTAGCCACGTTAGAGCTAGTACCCTTACTTGAAGTGTGTGGTGCAAGCTCATACGCGACTGAGTGAGGTCCAAGTAAGTAAAAAAAAAGGGACTAACAAGTGTTATGAACAGGGACTCTCCCAATCAACGATATTTTTAAATGTGGGGGCTCTGAGTACTTAATTAGCGGTAGATTGAATGTTGGGTATGCGAGGTGTTGTTGATGCTGGGACGTAAACAGAGAGAACAAAGGGATGTACGTGGTTCGAATCCTGTTAGATTCTACTTCCACGGGGCGCTGGGAACTTCCTTCCACGAAACAATAACACTTTACACACTCAGATATTCCTTACCTTCGCTCTCTAAATGTAGGAAAATACGTGTGAAATGTTTAGAGAGAATATGTGAATGCTTCTGTAAAAAAATGAGAACTCTTGGAGAATATGGCCAAGTCTTCATTTTATAGTAGCTCCCCGCCGTCTGTTTGATGCTATGTTCCACGATTTCTGGGAGGACGTACTACCTAGGGAGTTGTGGAAAAGTGGCGGACGGCTTGATGGATTGACTCTTGTGATGGCTGAAGTGTTCAGTGATATCTTCCCATAATAAAACGACACGCGTCCTTGCAGCTGTCTTCCTTTCTTTCAACTGTTCCTGAATCCTTATACACATGGGTTACTCCTTTTTTATCCGGTCAAAACCTGTGTCCGTCAGGTCCCTGCAGGTCCTTCTTCCCAGGCTTGTACTTCACTATGGGCCGTGCTTCTTCACGGGCTTTATTGGGCTTTTCTCTGTTTCTTGCTTTTCTTGGCCCAGTTCAGTTGAGTCCACATCAACCACTCCCCTACTCTAATTTATCTTTGGAGACAAAAGTGAATTAGAGTAAAATAACGAGTTAGAGCTCACCTCCTCTTAAGGACCTTCTGTCATGATTCCTTGAAAGGATGTGTCCTTTATTTCTTTTCAGTACCTAGGGAACCGTTTCTTTTTTAAGAGTGGCTTTTGGAAGTCCCTTAGGCTACTTTTTTGAAGGGTTGCCTCGTTACTGCACAGGTACGTCTCTCTCTCTCTCTCCATTTCTATTTCATCTTCGTCTTCCGTAGTTATGGCTTCCCCCATCTCCGATTTAGCGAAAACTTCGTCTTCTTCTACCCACTCCTTCCAGTCGACTTCTTCTGATACGTCGCCCACGCCCCTCATATCATAGCCTATTTCCCAACCAGAAACTCGCATCCAGCGTGCCGTCGTTCCCCAAACCAGCAATCGACCGCGAACTCGTTCCGCCGTTGCTTCCGCCATGGCTTCCCTTTCTCTAGGTGTGTCCGGATCTGCCGGCTCGCCGGCCTCTTCTTCGGATTTGATAGTGCTTTCGGAGCCGCCGCCCTCTCCTAACCCTAAATCCGTCTCGTCTCCTTCTGCACGGGCTATTCCCAGTGCTTTTAAGGCCTCCACGTGTCTGTCGGCGAGTTTGGACAGCTTGGTGGAGGGGGGCTTCACTTTCGAGGGTTTCACGGTGAGAGTGGCGTCGCCAGATCAGAGGGCTGACCGTCCGCCTCCTCTGTGCTTGGCATTCTGGGAGGCCCAAATTAAGGCTGGGCTGCGTTTCCCTATCCCCCTCTTTCTCTCAGAAGTATCTAAGGCCTTCAAGGTCCCCTTAAACCAGTTCCAGCCTTCCACCATTCGTCTCCTCATAGCATTTTTTGTGGCGGTGCGGGCTGCGGGAGGAGTTCCCTCACCTGACCTAGTTCTTTCCCAGTTTTCGCCTAAACTTCATGGTGCCTTCTTTTATCTTTCATCCATTTCTACTCGTATGGGAGGGGAAACCCACTTTTTCGGCAAGAACCATAAGATGGACAAGGATTGGCAAGGTCCCTACTTCTTTGTGGAGTCCCCAGGTGGTTTGTGGGACTTTCCTTGTGGCAAATGGGTGACTAGTGCGCCTCCTCGTAGTTCGGGCAAGTGTTCGGAGAGGAACTCAAAGGCCCTGGCCCTCCTAAATGCCCATGCTAAGGAACACGGCCCTTTGAACCCTTTCTCCTTGGCCAAATTTCCCGGGGTTTTACACCGCTTTGGGTTCTCGCCCTTCCCTGCCAGTTTTTCTCTTGAGGGTATTTTACAGTTCTTGTCGTCCTTTTTATCGTCTTCTCGGTCTTGGTGTTCTGTTGAGTTCTTGTTTGTGGATTTTTGGGTGCAGGGATGACAGGCTCGTGGCTTAATCTACTGGCGAACATAGAGGAAAGGAATGCTCCCCCACCTCCGGGTACAGAGAGGTCTGCTCCGGCTTCTAACCCTCCCCTGCTTCTGGGCGCTTTAGACATTCGCGCCGAGGTCCGTCAGTCTTCTTCCGCGGATTTGGGGACTTCTGATCTGCCACCGGCTGCTCCAACTCCTAACGTGAAGCGAAAGGCCGGACCCTCTGCGAAGTCGGCCAAGAAGTCTAAAAAGCGACTGGTCCTCACTGAAAGGGAGGGTGGCAAAGCGCAGGTTGAAGTCCTTCAGGAAGGGCCTCAGCGACAGGGTCCATTCTCCTCTGGGGATTTCAAGGTTGGAACAGGGATGGAGGTGCTAAGCCAATTGGTTCCCCCAGAAGACAGGGAGGTGTTCTCTGGCAGATCTGCTGCAGAGAACGAGGTGGAGCTTGCCCATCATCTTCTCAAGGTATGCTTCGTGCTGTTCTCTAGTGGGTGCTTTCTCTGTTTGTCTTGTTTCAGAACCCCTCTTTGCGGTATTCAGGTTATAGGTCTGGTGTCTGTGAGGTCTTCTGAGAGTTCGTTGGTGTCAGAGTTGGAGGGACGCATCCGATCCCTCCAGGAGCAGCTGGAGAAAGTTCAGGCCAGTTTGGCCGCCCAGGAGAAAGTGGTCGAGGAGACTCGGGCCAAGTTTGAGCGCGACAAGGGAGGATTGGAGGAGGAAAAAGCTGAGCTGGCTAAGCGATGCGAGGAGATGCGCAACTCTTCGGAGAAGGAGAGGGAAGATCATGCAGCCCTTCTGAAGCAGCATGAGGAGGAGCTTAAGAGCTCCTTTGCCAAGGAAAGAGCGAAATGGGTGGCAGATCTCATGCGCATGGCGGAGGTCCATGGGCCGGCCGAGCTGGAGGCCATGAAGGCCGAGGGCGCTCAAATCTGTCAGCGCCACCTCTTATCGACTGCTGCTGGTCAGAAATGCCTGGGGGACTTGGCGGAAGATTGGCGCCTGGCCTACCTGGAGGATCTCGTCTCTCTCAGGGACTTCGTCCCCTTTATGCAGCATTATTTCCTAGGAGGCCATCGTGCAGGATCTGACGGTATTGGAGCGGCTGCCGCCCTCAGGGACCTTCCTCCCCCTGCATCCGTCAAAGGGGATCCGATGGCTGAGGAGAATCCCTTGTTTTGGCGCCCCTCTGCCGAGAAGCATATGGCAGTTCTGGCCCAAGCTGATATCTCCGACCTCCCCGGCGTCGTCTTTCATCCTCCTGAAGACTCTCCTGCTTAGTTTTTTTCTTTTCTGGTGTCGTTGTAAGGAACCTTTTCCTTTTCGTGCTTTTGCGGACAGTATTAGGGTTTAGTTTCTTGCTCGGGGAGCTTAACTCCCCTGTGTTTCGGTCAAGGTACCCCCTTTTCCCTTTGTGATATAGGGCCTTCTTATTAAGTATCCTTCTTTCTACACGTTTTACTCTGTCAAATTTTATCATGCCTCGTCAGTACTTCGTTAAACTCTCAAGCCCAGTGCGCCTTGCGTATGCCTTTGGTTGTAAGGGCCGTCCCCGTTATCCACAGGTATCGTTTATACGCTATGCTCTCTCTATCCTTAGCGGATTTAGTATCGTAAGCCCGAAGATCTTAGATACGAAGTGGGGCTTTCTCCCACTGTTTTACCCTGGTTATAGCGCCAGCTACGCTGAAGTACCTATACACGTCGCAGGCCTCGTTGAGAACCTTTGATGTCCTGTACACCACAGCCCGTCGGCGGTGGCATCTTGTACGCCTTCATAGGCATCTTTCACGTCGCAGACATGTGGCCTTTGATGTCGGTACACCGCCGACCCGTCGGTCTTTGGCTTCACGTCGCAGGCTATCAGCCTTTGATGTCTTTATACGCCGCAGGTCCGTCGACCTTTGGTATCAAGTATAAGTTCACTGATTGTGATAGCAAAACGTTTATATTCCGCTGGGGAGGTACGCCTCGTTAAAACCTTATCTGGGCAAAACCTCCCTTTGAGGCAAAATCCCAGATGAAGGAAAAAGAGTACATCCCCTCCCTATCTTACATAGTAGTATTATACGTAAAACTTTTTCAAGTTAGAAATGTTCCAAGGGCGGGGCAGGGACCTCCCGTTGGCATCTTTTAATTCGTAGGCCCCACCTCCCAGTACCCTCGTCACGCGATAGGGACCTTCCCAGGGTGCTTCTATTTTCTTCAAGGGTCGTAAGACATCGGCTCTGCGAAGTACTAGGTCCCCTTCTCGAAATCCCCGGGGTCGGATTCTCCGATCGTACATCGCCTTTATCCGGCTCTTGTATCCTTCCGCTCTTATGTGGGCCTCCTCTCGCACTCCTTCAACGAGGTCAAGATCTTCCCTCCTTAGTTGCGAATTCTTCATTTCGTCGTATGCCATCATACGATGTGTCTCAATGCCGATCTCCGCGGGTATTACGGTGGACGACCCATATACCAGTTCGAATGGCGTTTCCCCTGTCGCTTCACGGGGACTAGTTCGGTATGCCCAGAGGACAGCATCCAGCGCCTCTACCCATTTGTTTTCGTCTTGTTCGAGCCGGCTTTGATCCCCCTGAGAATGGTTCGGTTGGAGACCTCGGCTTGCCCATTTGCCTGGGGATGACCCACTGCTACAAACCTCTGGGTTATCTTCATACCTTCACAGAATCCGCGCACTTTAGCTCCACAGAATTGAGTTCCGTTATCTGAGATGAGGATCCTGGGAGCTCCGAAGCGACAGTAGATATTTTTCCATAGGAACTCAATCACTCTTTCTTCGTCTATTCGCGCCACCGCTTTGGCTTCGATCCACTTGCTGAAGTAGTCTACTGCTACGATAATGAACTTCTTTTGCGCTTTTCCTCGAGGGAACGGGCCGACAATGTCAATCCCCCACTTATCGAAAGGGCACGGGGAGTGCATGGTCCCCAGGGCTTCAGCGGGGACGTGGATTCCAGGGCCGTACTTTTGGCAATTACTGCACCTTCTGACTAGGTCCTTAGCATCTTTGATGAGGTTAGGCCAGAAGTACCCAGCTCTTACTACCTTCCTGGTCAGGGCCTTATACCCTGCGTGATCCCCGGCGCACCCCTCATGGATTTCCTCGAGTATTTTCTTGCCCTCTTCTTTGGAGAGGCATCGAGCGTATGCGTGTACAAAGGATTTTTTGAACAAACATCCACCTATTAGGCAGAACTTTTGCTGATATCTCTTTCTGTCTTCCTGGTTGGCGTCCCTTAAGGTGGCTATGATGGGGGCCCTCCAATCGTCCCCCTCGTCTATGTCTGCCACAAACTCCCCTCCTCCTTCTTTGTTCGCAGAGAGGTATGTAACGCCTTCTTCCTTAAGAGTTGATCCTGAGCTTGCCGTTTTGGCTAAGAAATCGGCCTGGTAGTTTTCTTCCCTGGGGACCTGCACAACTTCGCAACTATCAAACGCTTTCATTAGTTCCTCGACTTTCTTACCGTATTCGACCATCTTTTCGTCCCTTACTTCGTAGTTCCCCTTCACCTGTTGTACCACCAGTTGTGAGTCAGAGAACAATGTGACTTCTTGTGCTCCAATCTCCTTTGCGATGCGTAAGCCGTGGATGAGGGCTTCATATTCTGACTCGTTGTTCGAGGCCTGAAAGTGGAATGTGATGGCGAATCGGAACTCCTCTCCTTCCGAGTTGATAATGAAGACCCCAGCTCCCGATCTTTGAGAAGTGGCGGATCCATCTGCGTATACTTTCCACTGGCGCTTCGGTGGTCCCCTAGTGGTCTCAAGAACGAAGTCGGAGAGGGCCTGGGCTTTTATGGCCGTCCTTCTTTCGAACTCAACATCATACTCCCCTAGTTCGATGGCCCATTTTACCATTCTTCCTGACAGGTCTGGCCTATTTAGTGTCTGCTTCAGCGGGAAGTTAGTTCGTACGCTCACTTTATGTGACAAGAAGTATGGCCGAAGTCTTCGAGTGGAGATCATTACCGCCAGGGCGGCTTTCTCAACCTCCGAGTATCTAGTCTCAGCATCTAGGAGTACCTTGCTTACAAAATAGATGGGCCTTTGGGAGGTCCCCTCTTCCTTCAATAGGACGGAGCTCACCGCCTGGTCCCCTATGGAGAAATATAGTACCAACACATCCCCCATCAAAGGCTTTGTCAGGAGGGGCGTGTTATGGAGGTACTCTTTCAACTCTTCAAAGGCTTGCTGGCATTCCTTGGTCCACTCGAATTGCTTATTCCTTCGCAGCACCCTGAAGAAAGGTAGGCTCCTTTTTGCTGAGTGGGAGATGAACCGACTAAGGGCCGCCAATCGTCCTGTGAGCCTCTGGACTTCTTTGATGCCCTGGGGAGGTTGCATCTCCAAAACCGCTTTTACTTTAGTGGGGTTAACCTCAATGCCTCGCTAGGTCACCATATAACCAAGGAACTTCCCTGATCTTACTCCGAACGCACATTTGTCAGGGTTGAGCTTCATGCCGCTTCCTCTAATGGCTTCGAACGCTTCTTCCAAGTCCCTAGTATGCTCGGTGAGGTGTATGGATTTTACGAGCATATCATCTACGTACACCTCCATGTTTCGGCCTAGTTGCTGCTTGACTACCTTATCCACCATCCGTTGGTATGTGGCTCCCGCATTTTTAAGTCCAAAGGGCATTTGAACATATCCGTATGTTCCCCCTGGCGTTACAAAACAAACTTTGTCAAAGTCATTTGAATCAAGACTTACCTGGTGATAGCGCTGATAGGCATCCATCATACTGAGGACTTCGTATCCCGAAGTAGAGTCCACGAGCTGGTCTATCCTGGGCAGCGGGTAATGATCCTTAGGGCAGGCCTTGTTGAGGTCCCTGAAGTCGATGCACATCCTCCATTGCCCGTTTCCTTTTTTCACCAGGACGGCATTGGCCAACCAGGTGGGGAACTGGATTTCCTGGATGTGGCCCGCTTGAAGTAGTTTGTCGACCTCCACTTTCAGGGTCTGTGCTCTCTCGGCCCCGCATAATCGGAGCCTCTGCTTAATGGGCTTAGTACCGGGCAAGACGTTTAGGTGGTGTTTGGCAATGTCAGGGTGGATCCCTGTCATATCCTTTGGAGAAAACGCGAACAAATCCGCATTCCTCTGCAGGCACCCTACCAGCTCCTTTGTAGCTTGCTCCCCTAAGTGCGTCCCTATTTTGGTAGTCCTTCTCGGTTGATCGGGGTATAGTTCTATGTTGGCTAGCTCCTCATCTGGTTCAGGCTGTAAGCTCGTAGGTCCACCTCCTTCTGTCTTGATTCTCTTGTCTCGGCCGCTCCTTTCTCTAACAACCTCATTTTCCTTGTTTACCGCTTTGACTTCGTTGGCGTAGCATCGGCGGGAGCTCTGCTGGTCCCCCAAGATCTCCCCGACATGTTCCCCCACTGGGGATTTGATCTTCAAGTGATAGGTAGAGGGGATTGCTCTGAATTCATTGATGGCGGGTCGTCCCAAAATGACATTATAAGAGGAGGTGATGTTGACCACAAGGAAGTTAATCATTTTTACAACCCGAACTGGATCTCTTCCCATTCCGACGGGCAGTGTTACCTCTCCTACGGGCTGTATCCCAGGTCCCCCGAATCCGTACAAGGCGGTGGAAACTGGTCGGAGCTCCACTTCTTGGTCCATTTTCTTAAAGCAGTCCAAGAACAAGATGTCGGCTGAACTCCCCCCGTCTATGAAAACTCGGGACACATCGTATCCGGCTATATCCGTCGTGATGACTAGGGCATCGTTATGGGGCCTTGTAACATGCGCTTCGTCTTCTGGCCCGAATTGTACATTTGCGACAGCCTCCGTATGTCCAACCAATCCCCATGGTCGAAGTTCCCCCGTCGTCCTCGCATAGGACTTCCTAGCCCGGTTGGAATCTCCACCGCTGGGACCCCCGATGATGATCATGATGGGGGCTCTGGGTGGACCTGTAGTGCCCCTATTCGGTGGTGGAAGTGACGGCTTGCCTTTATTCGGCACAGGTCCCCCTTCTTCCTTTTCGTTCTTTCGGGGGCTGGGCTCAGGTCCCCGCCGGATGAAATCCTTCAGGTGTCCTGCTTGTATGAGTCTCTCTATCTCATCCTTCAAATGATGGCAATTGTTAGTATGGTGTCCGTACTCGTTATGAAAGCGACAATATAAATTTGAGTAGGGTCTAGTGGGTCCTGAAGATCTTGCGAGAGGCTTCCTCCAAGCAGGATGTCGTCCTGCTATAGCTAGGACCTCTTCCGGGTTGGCACGTAGCGTGTGTACCTCCGTAGGGCCCTGGGAGGAGATCCCCACGGTTCCTTCGGTGGTAGTCGTAAAGGTGGTCTCCCATGTCCCTGGTTCCTTACGGCCCCTTCCTTTTTTGGCGTGGCTGTCTGCTTCTCCTCTTGTGCCTTGGCCATCTTGCTTTCCTCTAAGTTGATGTATTTGTCTGCCCTTAGCAGGTCCTCGAAAGTGGGAGGTGGCCTCTTGGAGAGGGAAGCGAAGAAATCCCCATCTCGAAGCCCGTTTATCATGGCACTGACCTTGACGGAGGGCGTAGCTGTTGGTACTTCCAAGGCGGCGATATTAAACCTGCTTATGTATGCTCGGAGACTTTCGTTTTCCCCCTGCCGAACTTGGAAGAGCGACATGTCGGACTTGGGTTGTTCTCTAGCACTGGCGAACTGGGTGATGAACATTAACTTGAATTCCTCAAAAGACTTGATGGATTCGGGCGCTAACTGGCTGAACCACTGCTGGGCCGCCCTTTCCAGGGTGGTCAAGAACACCCTACATTTAACCCCATCCGAGAAGTCGTGGAGCAGGATGGTGTTTTGAAAGCGTAGAACGTGTTCTACCGGATCCGTCGTCCCATCGTACTCGTACGGCAGCTGTTTGAAGTTGGACGAGACCTCCCCCACCAGTAGCTCTTTTGCAAAAGGCGTTCCGGCCACCAGTTCTTCTCCTATCCTTGGGGGCATGGTTCTGCTTCTAGCACCGTCTACCACTTGTTTGAGGTCCGTAAGTTGGTCTCGCAGCTCCTTCTCCTTTTTGGTCCAAGCTTCCTCCCTTCCTTCTGAGCGCGGCGTGACCTTTTTCCGCTTTTTGGAGCTCCCTGCCTCTTTGGCCTGGTCTGGGACCTTGGTGACAGATTCGCAGGAGATCCTTGTGGAGGTCCTAGCCTCCTTCTCTGGTTGTTCTACCCTGTTTCGCTCTTCTTCTTTCCCGCGGGCTTGTCCCCAGATTCCTCCTGTTCGTCGTGATGCTCGGGAGGCCTTGTTTCCCTCTTCGACTCATTCTCAGATTCAGACAATCGTTCGTTGTGTCCTACAGGTGTCGCCTGGGGCGGCGCCTGTGTCTCATTCTCCCCGGTTACTTCGGTGAATCGGCCGTCTACTCGCTCAGACTCGACGCGTGGCTGGGTCTTTTTCCGTTGCTTCCATTTCTTCCATCTCTCGGCTAGGGTGCTGTTGACAGTATTGGGCACCAGTTGATCTAGCTGTGCAGCAGTCAAGGTGATCGGTGTTTCTGGCATTATCACACCAGGAGTAGGTGCTGGGGGTAGCAGCTTGTCCTACTAGGTCACCTCCCGCGGCCTCCTTAAATTGCGGGTCCAGGTTTTTTGGTACGGACGAATCTCCTTCCATCAACGCTTCCGTGTTCCTTGGTTTGTCCCTATAACACAGAATAAAGACGAAAATGCACAAGAAATTTTTTCAACGCAACCTCATACCTTGCCTAATAACTTTCTCACGCCTTTAACTCCTTGTTCCCACAGACGGCGCCATTTGATATGGGGCTCTCCCAATCAACGATATTTTTAAATGTGGGGGCTCTGAGTACTTAATTAGCGGTAGATTGAATGTTGGGTATGCGAGGTGTTGTTGATGCTGGGACGTAAACAGAGAGAACAAAGGGATGTACGTGGTTCGAATCCTGTTAGATTCTACGTCCACGGGGCGCTGGGAACTTCCTTCCACGAAACAATAACACTTTACACACTCAGATATTCCTTACCTTCGCTCTCTAAATGTAGGAAAATACGTGTGAAATGTTTAGAGAAAATACTATGTGAATGCTTCTGTAAAAAAAATGAGAACTCTTGGAGAATATGGCCAAGTCTTCATTTCATAGTAGCTCCCCGCCGTCTGTTTGATGCTATGTTCCAGGATTTCTGGGAGGACGTACTACCTAGGGAGTTGTGGAAAAGTGGCGGACGGCTTGATGGATTGACTCCTGTGATGGCTGAAGTGTTCAGTGATATCTTCCCATAATAAAACGACACGCGTCCTTGCAGCTGTCTTCCTTTCTTTCAACTGTTCCTGAATCCTTATACACATGGGTTACTCCTTTTTTATCCGGTCAAAACCTGTGTCCGTCAGTCCCTGCAGGTCCTTCTTCCCAGGCTTGTACTTCACTATGGGCCGTGCTTCTTCACGGGCTTTATTGGGCTTTTCTCTGTTTCTTGCTTTTCTTGGCCCAGTTCAGTTGCGTCCACATCAAACATATTACAAACGATAGTGGTAAGTGTCATACTTGTTTGAAGAGCATGCTCTAGATTTATTACAAATATCGTATGTATATAGTTTTTTTGAGAAGATGTGAAATGTTCTATGAGGCAAGGATTAAACAGGCGCATCATTCATAAATATTATAACTTGTATATCAACAGATAACTTGCTAACAACGACGAAAGACCAAGTTTCATGTTCGTTTTCTGCTACTTGGAATAATGAGAACACATTTTAATCAACTCGATTGCTATTCACCGCCCCCTTTTTCCTAGTCACCGCCTCCTAAAGGGCTGGAAAAAGACGATTTTGCCCTTATGATATTTAAATTAATTTAAAAAGAGAAAATTATAATAAACAATAAAAATATCTATTTAAATAAATAATCAAAATAAATAATACAAATAAAAAATATAAATAAATAATCCAAATAAATAATACAAATAAATAATCCAAATAAATAATAAAAATAAATAATCCAAATAAAATATACAAATAAATAATCCAAATAAATAATACAAATAAATAATCCAAATAAAATATAAAAATAAATAATCAAAATAAAATATACAAATAAATAATCCAAATAAATAATACAAATAAATAATACAAATAAAATATACAAATAAATAATCCAAATAAATAATCCAAATAAATAATATAAATAAATAATCAAAATAAAAAAAAAAATTCGACCGAAATCAATTTTCGGTCGTTACAGTACTGACCGAAATATAATTTCGGTCAGTACTGTAACGACCGAAAATTGATTTCGGTCAGTACTGTAACGACCGAAAATTGATTTCGGTCACTACTGTACCGACCGAAATCAATTTTCGGTCGATACTGTACTGACCGAAATCAATTTTCGGTCGTTACAGTACAGACCGAAATTATGTTTCGGTCAGTACTGCAATGACCGAAATTTTATTTCGGTCGAATTTTTTTTTTTCTTTCGGTCGAGTTGAAATTCGAACAATGTTTTACGTTAATTTGGCTTACCAGTCGTGAAAATAGGCCCTTTCCCTTTCCTTGTCCCTGTCGGCGATTCATTGCGATTTCAGTATTTTTTTTGTTTTTGTCTGATTTTCGATATGTGATTTGAAAAGTGTTGTCTGGACAGAGCTTTAAATAGATATTTTTATTGTTTATTATAATTTTCTCTTTTTAAATTAATTTAAATAGCATAAGGGCAAAATCGTCTTTTTCCAGCCCTTTAGGGGCGGTAACAAGTAAAAGGGGGCGGTAAATAGTAATTCCTTTAATCAACTCTTCCATCCCAAGTTTCATGTTATATTTCTATCGTGCTTGCTTTTGTCACTCTTCTCCACGTGCGTCTGTCTTCATATATTCTTATTCATTTTCTAATCAGCATCATTAACAAAATCATTTCTGCGTAGCTTGCATTCATCACAAAATTTATTCAACGTTTTGTGGACACAAATAATGACTTCGTTAAGTAACTCTGCTCCGAAAATATATTTAATTCCACTATTTTCAAATCCTTTTGTTTAAATAAGAACGCAGCTTAAATAATGCAAAGTGGCCCGCCCACTTGATCAAACAACTGTCATTAAACTAAAGCAGATTCGAGCTGAAAGGATTATTGAATAATATATATTGCATGTAAACAGTAGTTATACCGCGCTAAGTTGTATTATTTGCTTGACACTTGACAGTTTGTGTTGAGTTTTTTTTTTTTTTTTTTCTGTTTTTCCTTGTCCCGAGGCACACAACCAGGATATGGGCTAGCCCCTGCCAGCCGTGAGTTTTTTTTAAGCCACACAGACTTGGCAAGGTTGGGGCTATTTGAACCACACACTCTAGAGGTGGAGCTAATCCTCGGGATAGATAGATTAGTAAAAATACTAAACTTGATCAACCAATTGCCATTAAACTAAAGCAGCTTCCGACATAAAAGGGTTACTAAATAGTATTTTTCTTAGAGAGTTGATAAAATGTCTGTTCTCCCTTTCTAAAGAAAAGCTTCAGAACCAATTTCTTTTCTCCCTTCTTTCTTCACTTTGTAGAACAGAACAGAATGGCGACGGCTTATGCAGCTTTTACTTCACTGATGCATCTCATATCAGATCTTAAAGAACATCCCTACCCTCCCATCAGACCTGACGAGGAGCAATTCCACTCTCTCAATTTGAAGATATCTTTCTTTCAGAAATTCCTCGAAGCACACCATATCGCCGTGGATCTCAAATTGGAGCTCCGAATAGCTGATGCAGCGTATGCTGCTGAAGGCGTTATCGACGCTCACATAGCAGACGAAATATACGATGAAGAGGACTTCAACGCAAGCCTTCAAAAGGCGATAGAAGCCATGGATCTAATCGAGGAAGAAGTGACGAAGATGAATTGGAACACGGAGAAGAAAAGGAGCCAAGGCAACAGCGATCAACCTAGACAACTACGACTTGCTGAGAAGAACAACGTGGTGGGTATGGAAGAGCTAACACTCGAAATTGTGGACAAGCTCACTCTTCCTCAGAAGACATCTGGCCGTCGGATTATCTCCATAACAGGTATGGGTGGAATCGGTAAGACTACACTCGCTCGTCAGATTTATGTCCATAAATGTATTACGGACAATTTTGATGTTCGTGCTTGGGCAACAATATCAAAGGACTACAATATACACGAAAGTCTCGTAGAACTTGTTCACTGTCTACATGAGACAGACAAGGAAAGTTTGCGACGGCGTAAGGAACAAGAATTGGGTCTAATACTGTACCAATATTTGTGTGGCAGAAGGTATCTGATTATAGTGGACGATCTATGGGATTTAGAGGCGTGGGGTATAGTGCAATCCTTCTTTCCAAGTAGCCCCGGTAGCGGAATAGTGATAACCACAAGAGGATCAAAATTCAATGGAATTAGCTCACATGTTTTCAACGTGGGTTTCTTAGACAAGAGTCAAAGTTGGGAATTATTTTGCAAAACTGTATTCGGACAAGATGATTGCCCTCGCGAACTAGAAGATGTTGGGTGGAAGATATCCGATAATTGCAGAGGACTTCCTCTTTCGGTTGTCGTGATTGGAGGCCATCTGGCAAAGTCTCTAAGAACACTAGAGTATTGGAAATATATTGCGGAAAATTTAAGTTCCACTGTGAACTCAGAAGACGAAGATCATTGCTTAAAGGCATTATCTTTAAGCTATATTCATCTACCGGTGTACTTGAAACCTTGTTTTCTTTACATAGGAATTTTTCCTGAAGATGAAGCGATTAATGTTGAAAGCCTGATATCACTATGGGTGGCAGAAGGATTTCTAAAACCAATTAATGGCAAGAGCCTAGAAGAGGCTGCACGAGACTATCTTAATGACCTTGCTAGTAGGAATCTTATTTTAGTATCTGATTCACCAATTCACCTGGGAGAGATATTCAGTTTCCGGATCCATGATCTTTTGAGGAATTTATGCTTAAAAGAGGCTTCAGAGAAGAAATTTTATAGCATCATGCGGAAGCAAGATCGAGAATTTCCACAAAATGAAAGACGAATTGTCCTTTATCCAAGCAGCTCGTACGAGGTGGACCCTCTCTATTCCGGCACTAGTATCCTAAAAAAATCGGAGTTAGTTCTTCGTACCTTGATACTTCATGATGGTGCATCATTATCATATGCAGTTCATAAGTCATTACGAGTTTTGGCTTTAAAGCGGTATCCAATTATTACTCTTAAAGATGTGTTGGTGGAAGCTGCCTGTCAACTTGTTAACTTGCGTTTCCTTGAGGTCAAGTTATATAAATGGGAGGAATCGATTACGTTTCCTTCATCATTTTTAAATTCGATATGGAATCTTCAATCTTTATTTTTAGGGACGGGAGATATGTCCAAAGCACCATTAGAAATCTGGAAATCGTCTCAGCTAAGATATATCCACGCCGAGATTGGATTTGGATTTAGCCTCTCGGATCCTCTTCTTTCACAAAGTGAAAGCCACGGTGGTGATATGATGATTTTGGAGAACCTTCAATTCGTTGGGAGAATATTAAATTTCAGCTTTAGTGAAGATATGATCAAAAGAATTCCCAACGTAAGGACGCTACTTGTGGCTTATAATGATGAAGTCGAGGGATTTAGCGAAGGGGCACCATATGCTCTCAACAATTTCCCACTTCTCAAACAACTTGAAGATTTAAGTTTATGGTTGAACAGAGTGAGCTCCATCACAGTAAGAAGAGAAATGTTTGCAAGTCTTACTTTCCCACATTCACTGAAGTCTCTTGGGGTTCGCGGCCTTGAATTGGATGACGACGAAGTAACAATGAGTAAGATTGGGTCATTGCCACTGCTCGAACAACTAATTCTGTCTTATTGCAGCGGAAGGGAGTGGAAGCCCGTTGATGGACAATTTGTGAGATTAAAAAAGTTGGTTCTCGATTCTTGTGTTGATCTCGAATGTTTTGCAGAGTCCAGCCTTTTTCCTTGCCTTGAAGACGTGCAACTGTACAAGATGGATGGGTTGAAAGAGTTACCATCCTCATTCATCGGAAATATACAGACACTGAGACGTATTATATTGTTTTGCTGTCCTGACTCAACTGTTGTCTCTGCCAAAGAAATGGCAGAGTACCAAAAACACGAAATGGGGAATGAAGAATTGCACATAAAAGTTACCCTGCATAAAAAATCCAGTCTTTCTGCGGAGAGCCTAAGGTCCAGTAATTTTATTGTCATAGAGTTAAAATATTGACGATTAAAGATATTTCTTTCTTTGTTTGGTCCTCTATTCGTCTCCTTTTGGAATGTTGTTGTGTGCTGTTGCTATTCATCTACCTTTCTTCGTCGAATTGTATGTTTGAGCTGATAATAACTTATTCCGATGGTAATTTTATTGTCCATGTTCGGAAATGATGCTGTTTATGAACAAACCCCTTCTGCCTTGTGATCTGCAGTCGCCAGAAAATAGTAATGAGAATTGTTTTTCAGATTATAAGCATTTATCTTTTTCAAGAATATCTACCATAGGAAAATATAATTCATTATACAAACATTCAGGCTTATACTGATCTCTTCCCATTCTGCTTTGAGTATTGTGAATTTCGTTTCTGAAGAAAAAAACTGTGGACTGAGTTGATCTTAGCTGTAGAAGTTTTTGGAGGGTGATTTCATGATTCTTTTCCACTTGCAGAGATGAATCGAAGGAGATCAATCCTGAGAAGTTTCAAACAAAAAGAACTCCATACGAACCATTTTTAATTACACACGAATTGAGGAGACGTTATCGATGAAGATGGCTCGCCTTATGCCTGACCAATTGTTTCTTGTGAGCTTTCCTACATGTCAGTGAGTATCTATTTCACACCATAAACATCATCATTCAGACAAGCAGTGCGGCTCAAGAATAAATAAAACACAATTAAACCAATACACACTTTTCCTCATGGTCAATCTTCACCGGCCCCCGACCTCTTCATTCTTGCCAACCCTAATGACCTCAGCTGATGACGCATCCAATCCACTCTTACGACAAATACTACCGCATATGCTACGGTGGGCTCGAGTTATTCGTGCTTGCCATTGGCACTACTCAAAAGCTGACCACATCAAGCAAATCTTTAGAAGGGGATTTTGTCGGGCAGCCCCAGCAACAAGAGTTGTGCGGATTTCTATTTCAGATGGTGACGATTCGTGAATCAATTATGAAATCGAGCTCAAGAGCATGAAATTGCAGCAATTGACAAAATCCACGAACATGTACATAGAGATCGAGCTAAAAAATACACACGTTTGAGCATTTAGTTTTTACTCTCAGTAGATTTTCCTACGATCAGATCTGTGGAGGGGCTAATTGACAACCACCATTTAAGATTTGGGGCGTTCGTGTGATGCGGCGGCCGGCGTGGTATGAATATCTATCTAGATCTCAACGAGTGAGTTGAGGGGGAACTGGAATCTCCGTATCTAAATATTGTACTTATTACACAATTGTCCTTTCAATACACTATAATTACAATAAACCGGTGGATTAGTAATACAGTTATCCCTCTGCTAAGTTATCCCCCACTAAGTTATATCCTCTGCTAAGTTATGAAATTTTGGCGGAGCGAACCTCGTTCTATGGTGACTAAGTTATAAGTTATAAGTTATCAAAGCTCGAAATTTATAACTTTGCGGAGGTAAAATTGTTATGAAAATCTCTTTGAATCTGACATTTCATAACTTTGTAGAGGAAAATTAGGCACGCATCTAGCTATCTAGAGTGGTTTGGTGCTTGTTCTGGTGGCGTAGGTCAGTCTGCAGGGAGTGGAGGCAGCAACGTACGATCTGGTCTTTCCCGTCAGTGAGGTCTAGCATAAAGAGGAGAACAACAATGCTATGAAGCTTCTCGTCTTTAGAAAAGGTAACGACCTCCAGCTCCTCCTCAGAAGTTTCGGCAGCGGACTCTTCCTCCGCTTTCATCAACGCAATGACATCATCATCCGTCAGCTCAACGTGAGCAACCTTCTGCCCTGCCGCTTCCTCCACAGCGTTGCTGTACGATGCACCGTCATTAAAAAGTCATGTGTGCTGGTCCCCCCACTAAGTTATAACCTCTGCTAAGTTATAGTCTGCCGCCTCCACCGACAAGATAACTTAGCAGAGGGACGACTGTAAACAGATTTGCGTTTTCCTGAACCGTTTGGATAGAATCAGAAGGAAGACATCTCAGTTATTTTTGCCCTCTTACGTAAAATTGCTAGGCCCTAGGCGAATTAGAGGCTATAAATATTTCTTATTATTTTTATTTTCCATATATCAAATATGTTAATATCATATTAACGTAAAAGTGCACCAAGTTTATCAATTATTTAGCATGAAATAATATGAATTCCGACAATTCAATAGGACACACATTTCTTTTCCCGCATTAGTAACTTCTTTAAAAAAATAAAATAAACAATAATAATAAAGAAAGATTCGTCACGCATTCAATTCAGCAATGCTGAAAGAAACGTTATCTCGGGTTCAACCGATACCGAGGGAGGGACGGTATCGGCATGTAGCCTTTTACTTTATTGGGCTTCTTACATATATATCTCGACTCAACTAAAAAGCTTAGACTCAATATCATAAATTTGAGCTATTAAAAATGGAATAGACACCCACTTTAAATGACATCATATTTACTATATTCAGACTAATATTCAGCATTAATCAAATTTAAACCCATTTTGCCACCACAAACATCGATATTTTCACGGTGTGGAACCCGTGACCAAGAGATTATCAACTCGCTTAACCATTAGGAAGGACACTCCACCTCCCAAAAAAGAACAGGAAAGTAATATTACATGTAAAACAAACGTTGTCTTTGTGCATGGGGTAATAATACCACAATTCAACAACATTTTATTTCATTATTTCATTTTTAGGCAAAATGGAAGCTGTGCATAATTCCGTTCCAAAATTTGATTATTCAAATTACTAAAAGACATCATGGTCTTCCTTTATAGCAATTTCTTGGCAAGCTCATCCAATATAGAAACTATAGCAATGGAAATGAGAGGCTTTCCATGGCAATAATCTAAGCTAGCTTCGACGAACTCTTTCTTCTTAGGTTCGACCACACAAGACGTTACGCCTACTATCATACTATTACTCGCTCTCATCCTCATGGCCCGAATCTCTCTAGTCGCCTTTCGATTTATTTTTACAAAATTCAAAATTTTACATGGAAATAGGCCATAATCAAAACTCAAAAGAAAACAAAATGACAATAATTCAAAATTCATTAATTGTGATTGATATTGTAATTAAATGTCAGAGGCTTTTTATGTGACATAACAGAAGGACAACGTTGGGCTGGCTCGAAAGCAAGGTTCTGAGACCAGGTTTTCGAATCGGACCGAAAATTTTAGTTGTTTAAGTTTTAGTGGTTTAACCGATATAAAACCGGAATCAAACTGGTATAAAACCGTTACCTCTAGATTTAATAAATATATATTTTATGAGTGAATGAACCAAATAACATCGAAAATATACATGCTTTCATGAACTTTTTCAATTAGAATTTTATAAACATATTGAATTAAAGAAAATTGTGTTGGTAGTTAAAACTAATAGTATAATAAATCTCGAAAAGTAAAGTTATAAGTTTCAGGGGTCGAAATTAATAAAAATGAAATATTGGGCTCATAGTTTAATTATAAAATAGACACCTGTAATGAGTTTGTACAGTAATCGAATCCAGCCCAACCACTAATATTCAAAGCATTTTACCACACCAAATATATTTTTCGGGATTCAATGGTTTGGTTATATTTGTATATTTCGAATATTTTTTTTAAATTAAAACTTAGACCGTATCGGAACCGCATCGGAATTCCTGCCGATTCACCGATTTCCGGTCGGAACTGGCCGTTTCGGTCCAGTCATGAAAACCTTGCTCGAAAGTTAAATTAAGGGGTTAACTATGATTCAGGCCCCATTTAGGTTTTAAAATCGGATTGAAGCCCTGCCAGTATAAAATTTAGTGTTAAGGATTCGATTTCTGCAGTACCACTTCATTGTTCTGTAGTACCACTTCATTTTTATGCCGTAACAAAATGATGTGGTACTGCAAAACAATGAAGTGATACTGCAGAAATCGGATCCTTACAACTAATTTTTAAGCTGACAGGGCCTGAAATCAATTTTAAAACAGTATCAGGGCCTGAAACAAAAATTGTCCTTAATTAAGGTACACTCATGGCTATTTGTAATCAATTCCGAAAGATTTTTAAGTCCGATAAATTTTTGAGTCATTTGCTCAGATTTCATTCAAAGTGTCTATATGTAAGCATTAAATTCGTTGAAAATTGATATAATAACAATTTGACGAATCCTTTATCTTGTTAATTTATGGCATCGGCAGCGTAAAAGACTCGAAAAATAGAAAATAATAAAAAAAAGTCATCTTTTCTTTTTATAAATAAAATCATCTAAAAACTGAGAATAATAATTATCACCATTATCGAAAGAAAGATCAGTTACAAAGCGATGCAACAAAACTTGGATAAAGAGATGTTACTCTTAGTGTAGTTAACTAAATAACCTGATTTGGCAGTGTCTTCGACTGTTGAGGCAGATGATACGATGGGTTGGGCCTCATCGGAATGGCGTGAGGGTATTCGCTGGGCATCGGCACGATGGAGAGGGAGGCATCTTGTTCAGGCAGCCCACCGTCATATGTTGGCGTCCCTTGTTTATCATATTTGGCAGGCGAGGAACAAACGATGGAGGGAGGGGCTTATGACGACTCCAGAGAGGCAACCGAACGATTTTGAGCAGTTTATTTTGCGCTCGAAAAATATTTCGCTGACCAATTTTCTCGCAAGCGCTTTGATGTTGGCTCAATGTCAGAGTCCGGTTGTGTGTATGCTCGCCATGGCAATCATGCGGATTAATGGGACGTCCGCTAAGTACGATCTTCAGCGAGCGGCTATATGACGTTTATGACGTGTTGCTTGTAGTACTGTCAAAATGGAACGTCGGGGCGGGCCTGCCCCGCCTGCAGGCGGGTAGCGGGCTTAGCCTGCCAGTTATTGAAAAAAATAAAACAAGAAAAAATTATTAAAAACTAGGAAAAACTAAAAACAAAAATTAATAAAAATTGAGAAAAATAATATAAAAATTGGAAAGAAATAAGAAAATGATGGAAAATATATCTAATTTAATAAACATTTTTAATATTAATCTATTTACGTTATTAAGTACCTTGTATATTTGTAATATTAAATTATAATTAATATAATTTTTTTTAATTATTCTGGCGGGCTACCCGCGGGCTACCCCAACCCGCCCACCCAAAGTCCGCACCTGCCGTGGGCTTGTCAGGCGGGATGTGGCGGGGCGGGCCGGCCTGCGGGCCCAGGCCAGTTTTGACAGCTCTAGTTGCTTGGTAGATTATGATGATAGCTTGTGGTAGTTTTCTTGCTATTGATTTGTTTCTCAGTAGCCTGTTACTGGTTGGTTGTGAGGAGTAATTTTCTCACTCATCTTGTATTCTCATCCTTCATATTTATACATGTGACCTTTCTCAAAAACAAAAAAGAAAAGCTAAATAACCAGAAAATTTAACAGAACGAAGCAGTAGAGAAGAGCATTTCAAGCATCCTATAAGGCTTCTAGTTAGCTCAGTCCAACGCAAGACCAAAAAACGGACAATAAAACCCACCCGTGGATTCTCGACCCGACCCAACCCGTATGTCCACACTGACGTGAGCACGCCCGACCCGACCCGACCCGTTCAAACACTACAACAGTGAGGTCGGCCCTTCATCAAATGATCCCAAAGACAAATCATTTGGCTCGGAGATTGATAGTGCGCTGTGTTATTGAACTGCTCCACCCACATTCCCATGCTCACGTCCTCGACTAGCTTCTATGAGGCTAACGAGGCGGTCGCCTCCGACCCAGCTTTGGAAGGGGGTCCAATATTTTTTATACACATATATTATATATTATAGTAAGTTGGTTTATAATTCCAATTAAAAATAAAATCGAAAATTGTGCAAAAGATTGTCAGTTATACATGCGCGTTAAAGTTAAAAAAAGCGAGCACAACTTACTTTTTATTAAAATTTTGCTCAAACAATAAATATTACTTTTATCCATTTTTTTAAAAAAAAAACTAGACATCAGTATCTTCCTATTTACCCAATTCAAACCAAAATTTCTCAATAAGTTGTGTTTATATAACTATTTTAAGTATTTATTGAACATTCAACTATAAAACATACTCTCACAGTTTTGAAATACAAGTCGTTTAAGGTAATTGCATACAACTAATAAATAAAACAAAAATATCTCTTATACCCTTAATTAACTATTTTATCCTATTAATCTAGTTATCTTTATTGGGTAAAGTGAGGAGGCTAACGAGGCGGTCGCCTCGGGCCCACTTTGGAAGGGGTCCAATATTTTTTACACACATATATATTATAGTAAGTTGGTTTATAATTTCATTAAAAAAATAAATTAGAAAATAGTAAAAATTATTAGTTCTACATGGGCTTTAAAGATAACAAAAGCGAGCACAAACTTTACTTTTTATTAAAATTTGCTCAAACGATAAACTTTTATCTTTTTAAAAGAACTAGACGTCATTATCTTCCTATTTACCTAATCCAAACAAAAATTTCTCAAAAACGTAGTGTTTATATAACTATGTTAAGTATTTATTGAACACTCAACTATAAAACAATACGCTCTCTGTTAGGTAAATTGCATGCATACTAACAACTAAGATAAATCTCTATTATACACTTAATTCTATTTTATCCTATTTAACCTAATTATTTTTATTTAAGATGATGGGTAAAGTTGTAAAAGTTTCCAGCTATTTTTCTTGAAAAAATAAATGACTTGCATTTAAAAACGAAAACGAAAATCTAAAACGACTTGTATTTCATAATAGATTGAGTATTTCTTTTTATTTATGTATTTAAGTTACACTTATGATATAAATTTATACTATATTACGTATCTCATTTGGAAAAATTATTGATAAGGGTTCGAGCCCGAATTCGTATTTCGCTTCAGGCCCCTACTTCTTCAGCTACGGGCCTGGGTAAAGTTGTAAAAACTTGTAATAAAAAACAAAAACGAAAGTCTAAATCGACTTGTATTTCAAAATAGATGGAGTATTTCTTTGTGTTTCTTTATTTAAGTTACACTTATAATACAATACAAATTTATGTTATATTTCGTATCTCGTTTGAAAATAATTATTTAATAAGGACTCGGGCCCAAATTTGAGTTTCGCTTCAAGCCCCGACTTCTTCACCTAGGGGCTTGCGTCCTATCTTAAATAAATTCAGTTCGTTTAATTTTTTTCTTGCATGTTTGAGAGATAATCAAGAAAATATTCGTTCTTCAGAGGGGAAAAAGGGAAGAATTGTGCAAAGATAGGAAGCATGACGAGCCCTCAAGCTGCTTTTTGCAAGCATATAAAGGATGAACTTCGCAATTTATGATTTTTAAGTTTGAATGATCATATGCTAACACCTGTCATTTCCTTCAAAAGTAACGGCCAAACTAATGGATAGACTAAACTTGTTCAAAATAACAACATGGGGACTAAATTGGTCAACGCTAAACATCGGAGACTAAATTGATTTATGAAACAACATAGCCTACTTTGGCTTTTCTCGGATTGAATAATGATCACACTTTTTAATCTCTCTTTGTTACCAAGTCTCATGTGATTTTTCGGGTGAACGACATTTTAAGTCGCTGATGTTTAGGGCATGAGTGTTTCGTCCCCCATTCCGGTTGAATAATAATCACACTAATGTTTTAGATTTTGGGTCATTTTGGTCCCCGAATTAACTTAATCACTAACTTAGACAGAATTAACACGTGATAACACAAGATCTCCTTTTACTTGACTTAACACCTCATAGCTCATCATCTTCTTCAATCACAACGCACGCGAACACAATTACACATCACTCAGTTTAGGCCAACAATCCTTCCCTAAATATGATGTATAATAGTACGTTTAAGTCGAAGAAGACAGTGTGTTATGAGATTTTAAGTCGAGTAAAAGGATATTAGGCTCTCAAGTGTTGAACTCCGTCTAGAGTGGAGGTTAAATTAATCGAGTAACCAAAACTGTCCGAAATCGATAATATTGAGGATTAAAAGTGGCACCTCAGAACATGGAGGGCCAAAAACTCCCATGCCTCAAACATTGTGACTAGAATATTGTTCGTCCTGATTTTTCTATCGTGCCTAGGTTCGTTTCTTCTCTACCTGACGAATTTCCCACATGTGTCTTCTTCTATTATTAATAATTTCCAAATCAGCAAACATCGCAAGTTCATGTCAGCATTTTTACCTGCATATTTACCTTCAGGCGTCACGTTGGTTTAGACTTATTTTTGGCGAACGATATTTTCGGTCTCCAATGTTTGAGGCATGGGCATTTCTGGTCCCTCGTGTTCCGAGGTGTCACTTTTAGTCCTCAATGTTATCGATTTTAGGCCATTTTGGTCCCTTGATTAATTTAATCGCTAATTTAGATGAAATTTAACACGCGAGAGTATATGATCTCCTTTTACTCAACTTAAAACATCATAACGTCTTCTTCAACTTACACACACATGAACATCATACATCACATGACTGACGACCTTGAACCTGAGCTAAATGTGACGATGCTCACGTTGCGTTTTAGTTGAATAAGATGACGAGTTAGGAGGCATGAAGTCAAGTAAACTGCGGTCATGTGCTCTCACGTATTAAATTCCGTCTAAATTAGTGATTGAGTTAATCGGGGATCAAAACGACCTAAAATCGATACCATGCAATGACTTCCTTACACAAGTTCTGTCTAGGTATATATTTGATTCCTTAATTTTTAAATTACTTTGTTGAAAAAGAAAAATGCAGCTTTAATGACAAAATTATGCAAAAATGCTCAACTTGATCAAACAAATGTCTATTCTGAATACTAGTAATAATAATTATGTGGATGTCCACCTATTTAATAGTTGTATATGTTGGCTGCAATAGTAGTTTTAGTTGCCTATAAATAGGCTATCGGTTGTATATTGAAGATTAGTTGTAAAAAGAACATTATATTATAAAGTATATTGTTCATTGTTTTCTATGTATTCGTTATCTATTATGCTTATTATTTATATATAAAATGAATATTTTATAACACGCTATCAGCACAGGCTCTAACCAACCGAGGTTCGCCGAAGTCATCACTCCAAGTACGAGTTCCGACCATTTGAATCATGTCGACGTCAACACGCCAATGTATAATATATACATTTTATTTTCATTCTTAGAGCACAAAAAGCCCGCTAGCTCTCGCGGTAACCCCCACAAACTTGTGGCGTGAGCCCAAGAAATCGAATCCTAGTTGGGCCGTTGACTTTTTAACCAATTGTTATATTCTGTGATAGTAAAATATCGAACCCCAAAAAGCTTGATATTATTGCTCTGGATATCACGGGAAAGAACAATTTGTCATGGATTTTGGATGCCGATATCCACCTTGAATCGAAAGGCCTGGGAACTACTATATAAGCTGATAATACGGCATCGAGCCACGACAAGGCCAAGGCCATGATATTTCTTTGTCACCACCTTCATGAGAGTTTAAAAGTGGAATATCTCACTGTGAAAGATCGACTTATTTTGTGGACTAATCTTAAAGAAAGATACGACCATCAAAGGACTGTGATCCTACCAAATGTCCAATATGAACGGACAAACTTACAGTTCCAAGATCATAAATCTGTAAGTGTTCAGAATTACTTCTTAATTAAGATTGTGCGGACAGGAAGTTACAGAAGCTAGTATGATGGAGAAAACCTTCACCACGTTCCATGCAGCGAATTTGTTGTTACAACAACAATATCGTGAAAAAGGGTTTCAAGAAATATCAGAATTAACTTCATGTCTCCTTGTTGCTGAACAAAATAATGAGTTATTATTGAAGAACCATCAATCACGACCAACGGGCTCTGCTCCCATTCCCGAAGTAAATACGAACACTTAACAAAGTGATCGAGGCAATAGCTTTCGCGGTCGTGGCAGGTCATGGAGGTGGTCGTGGTCGTGGCCGAGGACGTGGCCGTAGCCAGCAACATCATGGTAATTATGATAATTTTCGTCAAAAAACGAAAAAATAAAAACAAAGAGGAAACCGTCGAACCATAATAAAAAAAGACGATTCGATGAACATGTTCTCGTTGTGGTATGAAAGGCCATTATGCTCGTACTTGTCGTGTGGCAAAACATCTTGTTGAGCTCTACCAAAATCGCTTGAAAAAGGAAAGAAAGTTGAGACAAACTTTGTCCAATATGAAGGAGGTTCTAATCTCAACCTCGATGATATTCCTCACATGGATCTTGAAGAATTTCTCGCCGATCATAATGAATAAAAGACTTATTATTGTGTATCATATTGATATTTTATGTGCGTTTGATGTATTATCATGAATTTTATGTACGTATATGTGTTGTATTATCATGAATTTAATGTACGTATGTGTGCTGTATTATCATGAATTTTATAATAATTAATTAATAATTAATGTGTTTATTATTTTCTTGAGGAATGAACACACGTGGTGATATATGTCTTGTGGACAGCGCAACGACTCATACAATACTCACGGATAAGAAATATTTCATCCGATTGATTACTCAAGAAGCAAATGTTTATACTATTTCGGGAATTACAAAATTGATTGAAGGCTCTGAAAGAGCTAATATCTTATTATCCGGAGGAACAAAATTGCATATTCATTATATTCTTTGAAGTCTCATAGAAACTTATTAAGTTTTAAAGACATCCGTAAAAACGGATATCATATTGAGACTACAAAAGAAGGTGATAATGAATACCTTCAAATCACAATTTCATTTTAAATAAAAAATGCGTTATAGAAAAATTGTCCGCATTATCTTTCGGTTTATACTATGCTTATATTAATACAATTGAGTCGAATTTTATAAACAATAATTTATTTGTCATATGACATGACCGGTTAGGCCAACCCGGTTCAACTATGATGCGAAGAATAATTGAGAACTCATGTGGACACACTTTAAAAAATAAGAAGATTATTCAATCCAATTGAGTTATCATGTGATGCTTGCTCGAAAGGAAAATTAATTGTTAGACCATCACTGGTAAAATTGAAGAATGAATTTATGACGTTTTTAGAACGTATTCAAGGTGATATTTGTGGTCCAATTCATCCATCATGTGGCCCGTTTAGATACTTCATAGTTTTAATTGATGCATCAACTAAATGGTCACATGTATCATTATTATCAACATGCAATGTCGTTTGCTAGACTACTTCCTCAATTAATTCGATGAACACATTTTTCTGATTATCCAATTAAGAAATTACGTCTTGACAATGCTGGTAAATTCACCTCTAAAGCATTTAATGAATATTGTATGTCTATTGGGATTGATGTTGAACATCCCGTAGCACATATTCATACTCAAAATGGACATGCGGAATCACTAATAAAAAAATTACAGTTAATAGCAGGACCATTACTGATGAAGTCGAAGCTTCCCTTATCGCGTTGGGGATATGCTATTTTGCATGCAATATCACTTATTCGTATTCGATCCACAAGTTATCATAATGTTTTCCCATTACAAATGGTTTCCAGTCAGGAATCAGATATTTCGCATCTGAGAATTTTTGAATGTGCAGTATATATCCCAATTTCTCCACCACAACATACTAAAATGGGACCTGAAAGAAGATTGGGATTATATGTTTGATTCGAATCTAAGTCAATACTAAAATATGTAGAACAATTGACATGAGATTTATTTACGGCTCGATTTGCCGACTGTCATTTTGATGAATCAACATTTCCAACATTAGGGGTAGATCAAGAAAATAAACAGCCTATTAAAGGAATTAGCTGGAATGAATTATCATTGGCTCATTTTGATCCTCGTACAAAAGAATGTGAACTTGAAGTTCAAAATATAATTCATTTACAAAATTTAGCAAATCAATTGCCAGATCGTTTTACTGACCAGAAAAAAGTGATAAATCACATATACCGGTTGTTAATGCTCCTGTTAGAATTGATACTTCTATTGATAATACTAGTAATAAAATTAGCCGAAAGCACAGTTGAAACGTGGTAGGCCCTCGGGATTCAAAGACAAGAATCCTCGTAAAAGAAAAGGAGCAAATATAATAGATGGTCAAATCGAGGACACGTCAACTCTAATAGAGTCCATGGGCATAAATAAATCTGATCAGATACCTGAAAATTGTGAAAATATTGAAAATGAAGAGATCTGAATAAACTATGCCCATAATGGAATAAAATGGAACCGAGATTAATGAAATTGAGCATCATAAACCAAAATCTCTAAATGAGTGTCGACAAAGAAGTGATTGGCCACAATGGAAAGATGCAATCAAGGCAGAATTAAAATCACTCAAGAAACGAAAAGTATTCGGACATGTGGTCCGTATACTAGAAAATGTAAAGCCGGTTGGATATAAATTGGTTTTTATTAGAAAGAAAAATAAAAACGGTGAAACTGTGAGATACAAAGCACGGCTTGTTGCCCAATGTTTTTCACAAAGACCTATCATTGATTACGAAGAGATTCTCATGTGGTGGATGCAACAACTTTTCATTATCCTATTAGTCTGGCAGTACGTGAAGGGCTCGATATGCATTTTATGGATGTTGTCACTGTGTACTTGTATGGATCACTCGATAGTGACATATACATGAAACTCCCTGAGGGACTCCGTTTGCCTGAAAATTCAGGATCTCGAAATGAGTGCTCAATAAAGCTGAATAAAACGCTCTACGGTGTAAAACAACCAGGACGTATGTGGTATAATCATTTAAGTGGTTATATGCTAAAAGATGGGTATAAAAATGATCAAACATGCCCTTGTATCTTCATGAGAAGAAGTTGAAATGAATTTACCACCATTGCCGTTTATGTTGATGACTTAAATATTATAGGAACTCCTCAAGAGTTATCTAAAGCTATTACATGTTTGAAACGAGAATTTGAAATGAAAGATCTGGGAAGAACGAAATTTTGTCTTGGATTACAAATTGAATACTTGAACAATGGAATATTTGTCCATCAAGAAACTAATACAAAGAAGATCTTGAAAACAGCACTAAATTAAAAGAAGGTTATCATTACCAGTCATACTAGACCTGCTAATACCATTAATTCAAAACTTCTACAACATTATTTGAAGATAATACAACATGCATAAATCAATTAAAGATGTTACATCAAAGGTGATAAACAAAACACATATCACCAAAATTTTTCTTTACGCATGAACTTCAAAAAAACGGTGATATTGATGTATAACAAGTTCGATCAAGTGAAAATCTTGCTGATGTATTTACTAAGGCACTTCCTCGAAGAATTTTTGAAAATTTAGTATATTCAATTGGAGTCCGAAAATTTAGAGATCTTAAAGGACATCTCATCAGGGGGAGTGAATACGCGTTGTACTCTTTTTTTCTTCACTATGGTTTTTCCCATAGGGTGTTCCTAGTAAGTTTTTAATGAGGCAACAACTGAAAATTGTATCTAAAGAATGATGTACTATTTTTCCTTCATTATGTTTTTATCCCACTGAGTTTTTCCTAATAAGGTTTTAATGAGACATATTCTTTAATGGACATCCAGGAGGGAGTATTATGAAGAGGAATTTTATGGTGCTCACCTTGTGTGAGCACCTTATGTGGGCACCTGTTGATGTGACTCCGATTTGTGCCATGTCAACACCCCGCATCGACATCCGAGGCTATGTCGTCTTAATTGACACCTTCTAGGTGCCATTAGTCGACATTTCGGATGCTGTTGTGGTATATTATTGCAATATATTTCATTAACACGCAGCATGTGTTATATAAGGCGTTAATATGCCACAGCAGCATCCGAAATGTCGACTAATGGCACCTAGAACGTGTCAATTAAGACGGCATAGCATCCGATGTCGATGTTGGGTGTTGACATGGCACGAATCGGTGCCGCATCAACAGGTGCCCACATAAGGTGCTCACATAAGGTGAACACCATAAAATTCCTCGTATTATGAATAACTAGTAATAATTTAATGTCCACATATTTAATAGTTGTAAATGTTAGCTGAAATGCAAAAGTAGTTTTAATTGCCTATAAATAGACCATCGGTTGTATATTGAAGATTAGTTGTAAAAAAACATTATATTGTAAAGTATATTGTTCATTGTTTTCTATGTATTCGTTATCTATTATTCTTATTATTTATATACAAAATAAATATTTTATAACACTCTCATTAAACTAAAGCAGCGTCCGACCTCAAAAGGATTATTAAATAAAAGACACGAAACAAAGCCGGTCCAAAAGCAATATCGCCAAGTTGTATCGTATTGCATCTCGTGACTGCATAAGTGTAATTATAGTATCCAATGGTGATGATGATACGAAGTCATTTAAGAACGAAAACCTTCACCTTTTCTTTCCTTGAGCTTAGAACCAATCTTCCACTCGAAATGTTTTCTCCTTCTAAGAATGGCGACGGCTTATGCAGCTTTTACTTCTCTGATGGCATCTCATATCAGATCTCCACGGACATCCCTATCCTCCCATCAAACTAGACGATGAACACTTCGACTCTCTCAAATCGGTACTGACAGAAAAAAATAATTCTAGTAGTTGGGAGGAAAAGGGAGTGAGAGGGAATTTCGCCAGTGCGAAATGCAGATAGTACGTTCAAAACTATATTTATTTCGATCTACTATGCCGAAATAAGAATATATTGTAGTGCTAATAAATTATGCAGGATATACCCAACTTGATGAAACAACTCTCATTAAACTAAAGCGGAAAGCCAGCTTTCCACCACATATGCTCATTAAATATTCCATTAACGATATATTTTCATGGCACGAAAGCCGACCAAAACAATATTTTATCGCCCAAATTGTTTCGGCATGCTTGACGTTTTGCTCGCTCAGAGTTGATATAGAGTGTTTACCAAAAGACACCATTTCATACTTCCTTTCTAAAGCTTCAAATCGAAACCAATCTTCTATCGGTTTAAATGGCGACAGCTTACGCAGCTTTTACTTCTCTCATGAATCTCATATCAGATCTCCAAGAACATCCCTACCCTCCCATCAAACTCGACGAGGAACAGTTCAACACTCTCAATTCAAACATCTCATTCTTTCAGAAATTCCTGGAAGATCATCACACCTCCGTCGATCTCAAATTGGAGCTCAGAATTGCTGATGCAGCATATGCGACGGAAGATGTCATCGAGACTCATATAGCAGATCGAGTTCTCAATCAAGAGGAGTTCAACGCAAGTCTTAAAAAGGCGATCGAATCCATGGATCTAATTGAGAAAGAAGTTATGGAAATGAGTTGGAATACCGAGAAGAAAAGGAGCGAAGGCAACAACACCCAACCTAGACTACCACAACCTGGTGCTGCTAATTATGGTAGTGGGAACAACACTGTGGTAGGCATCGGAGGCCTAACAGTCGAAATTGTGGACAATCTCGCTCGACCTCAGAACACATCTGGCCGTCAAATTATCTCCATAACAGGTATGGGCGGAATTGGTAAGACAACGCTCGCTAACAAAGTCTATAATCATCCTTTCGTTATCAACTACTTTGATGTTCGTGCTTGGGCTACAATATCAAAGGACTACGATATACATGAAACTCTGGTGGAACTTGTTCACTGTCTACTTAAGACAGATAAGGAAATTTTGAGAGGAGAGAGCGTAGACGACTTGGGCCTAACATTGTACCGGTCTATGTTCGGCAAAAGATATCTAATAATAGTGGACGATCTGTGGGACAAAGAGGCGTGGGACAGACTGCGATCGTTCTTTCCCGATAGCCGCGGTAGTGGGATAGTGATAACCACTAGGGAATCGAAATTCGATTCGATTAGCTCGCATGTTTTTAATGTGGGTTTGTTAGACGAGAGTCAAACTTGGGAATTATTTTGCAAAACCGCATTCGGACAAGACGATTGCCCTCGCGGGCTCGAGGACGTTGGGAGGGAGATATCGGACAAGTGTAGAGGTCTTCCACTTTCGGTTGTCGTGATTGGAGGCTATCTGGCAAAGTCTTCACGAAAACGAGAATATTGGGAATCTATTGCGAAAAACTTGAGTTCCATTGTGAATTCAGAAGACGACAATCGTTACATGAAGACATTATCTTTAAGCTACATTCATCTGCCCCTGCATTTGAAACCTTGTTTCCTGTACATGGGAATTTTCCGTGAAGATGAAGAGATTTTGACGGACAAACTGATCAGACTATGGGTTGCCGAAGGATTTCTAAAACCAATTATTGGCAAGAGCCTAGAAGAGGCTGCGCAAGACTATATTAGTGACCTTGCTAGTAGGAATCTTATATTAGTTTCAGAATCATCATTTTACCGAGGGAAAATGATCAAGTTCAAGATCCATGATCTTTTGAGGGATTTAATCTTAAAAGAGGCCACGGCGAAGAAGTTTCTTTGCTTCATGCCGAATCAATATCGAGAACTTCCAAACAACGAAAGAAGAATTGTCCTTTATCAAAGCAGCTCAGACGAGGCGTACCCTCTCTATTCCGGCACTAGCATTCTGAAATCGCCATTAGTTCTTCGAACCTTGATACTTCGTCATGGTATATCACCCCTTTTATCTGTAGCTCCTAAATCGTTACGAGTTTTGGTTTCAGAGGGGTTTTTGGATATTACTCCAGATTATGTGGTGGAAGTTGCATGTCAACTTGCTAGCTTGCGTTGCCTTGATTTCCCAGCATTTAAGGATGAATCTGTTGTTATAATCTTTCCTTCATCAATTTGTTCGGTATGGAATCTTCAATCTTTATGGATACAGGGTTTCTTCGGCGCTAAAGCACCATTAGAAATCTGGAAAACGTCTCAACTTAGACATATCAACGTAGGTTCGGAATTAAGCCTCTCGTATCCTCCTCCTCTTCCACCAAGTGAAAGCCACAGTGATATGATGATCTTGAAGAACCTTCAAACCGTTGATGGTATATACAATTTCAGTTTTAGTGAAGATCTGATCAAAAGAATTCCCAACGTAAGGAGACTAACTGTGTCTTATAGTGAAGAAGTGGAGGGATTCAGCAAAGGGGCGCAATATGCTCTCAACAATATCGCACTTCTCGAAAAGCTTGAAACGTTGGAGGTGGATTTGCGCAATGTGAGATCCGTAAGACGAAGAAAAGAAATGTCCGCAAGTCTTAATTTCCCCAATTCACTGAAGTGTCTTTGGCTGAGCGGCCTTCAATTAGATGACGAAGTAACAATGAGTAAGATTGGGTCATTGCCACTGCTCGAAGAACTACATGTGACTCAATGCAGCATCGGAAGGGAGTGGAAGCCCGATGATGGACAATTTGTGAGTTTAAAATACTTGGAGCTCACTCTTTGTAAAGATCTCGAATGTTTTGCAGCAGACTCCAGCAATTTCCCTTGCCTTGAAGAGCTTCAACTAAGCCAGACAAATAAGTTGGAGGAGTTATCATCCTCTGATATCGGAGATATAGAGACGCTGAGAAGTATTGAGTTGTTTTGGTGTCCCGACTCAGTTGTTGTCTCTGCCAAAGAAATAGCGGACTACCAAAAACACGAAATGGAGAATGAAGAATTACATATTAAGGTTACCCTGCGTCGAAATTCCAGTCTTTCTGGTAAGGGATTGATCGCCAGTAATTTTATCGTCGAGAATAAATGATACCGTGGTGGAAATCTTTTTTTGTTCTTTTCGTTTTGGAATAATGTTGATGTGTACCTATGTTATGTGATGTGAGTACTCTACCTTTCTAAATAATAATGTGTTAGTGTTTTTTTTCCTTTATCTTTCTCAGTTTTGCGTTTTCCCAAACCCTTGGCTAGAATCTGAACGGAGACATCTCAGCTCTTTGCGTCACATAATAATATTGTAAAGTTTGCAACGACGTTTAGAAGGCATACATATTTTTTTATCAATTAAAATTTTCATATATCTAATATGTTAATATTTTATCTAACATAAAAGTGCCTCAAAATTATATAAACATTTCAAATAAAAATAATATCATTCCAAAAATACAACATTAGGATAAACATTTCTCTTTTTCGTATTTCTAAACTTTTTCTTAAAAATAAAATAAAGTAGTCCGATAAATTAACCATTAGGGACAACTCCACCACCCAAAAAAGAAAAAGGAAAGTAATTTTACATCATGTAAAACAACGTTGTCTTTGTGCTTTTGTGCATGGGGTTATAATACCGCAATTCAACAAAACATTTTATTTCATATCATTTTCTTCAAATTTGATTATTCAAATTACTAAAAGACATCATCTTCTTTCTTTATAGCAATTTCTTGGCAAGCTCATCCAATATAGAAACTATAGCAATGGAATTGAGAGGCTTTCCATAGCAATAATCTAAGCCAGCTTCGACGAACTCTTTCTTCTTTGGTTCGACCCCGCAAGACGTTACGCCTACAATCATACTATTACTCGCTCTCATGGCCCGAATCTCTCTAGTTGCCTATCGATTTATTTTCACAATATTCAAAAATTTGCATGGAAATGGGCCATAATCAAAACTCAAAATAAAATAAAATGAAAATAATTGAATTTCATTAATTTAATTTATATGAATGTCACCTGTATTCCATCCATGACAGGCATCTCCATATCCATGAGCACCAAATGAAAATCTTTTCCTAACCGAAAACGATCAACGGCCTCTCTTCCATTTTCGATTGCTTCGATTTCCAATCCGTAACGATTTAAAAGGGCTTTGTGAAGTTTTCTCGTCATTCTATCGTCGTCCACTACCAATGCGCGGATTTTCGGTACTTTTTCGTATGTGTTCATGAAGACTGAAATTATTCAAATATATATGTTTTTATATCTCTCTATTAGTCGTGTAAGATCGAAACACTGTGTATTTGCTCGAGTAACCGAGGGTAGCTTAAATAGGGCGAGAAAGTTTGTCACAATATGGATGAAGGATTTCGTAATTTATGTCTGTCTTCCGCGACTTTGATGGTCGGAAATTTATTGAAAGTTTATGGGGATTTATAGTCTTGACTTGCTGCATGTGTGTTCATCAATATTTTTTTTTCAGCGTTGGAGATTTTCTTTATAAATAAATGGAGATTTTGTGCATATCTGCAAAGGTGAAAAGTTATGGCATTGACGTTTTTATGGTTATCCTCGAGCTCCTTCTGTTTACATTGAAGGAAAATCTGAAGGGTAAAGCATAAAAATCTGAGAGGATGATTTTAAAATTTCTTCATTTGTAAAGTAGACCATACACATAAATAATTATGATATCTCTGTAAAGATAAATAATTGTTGTCGATTGATTTTTTATTTTTAAACGTCAAAGGCTTCTTATGTGACAGAAGGAGAACAACATTGGGCTGGCAATGTTAATCAAGGGCCAATTAAGGCTATTTGTAGTCAATTCCGCCAGATTTTTAAGTCGAACTTGAAAGAACAATAAATTTCTAAGTCATTTGCTCAGATTTCATTCAAAGTGCATATATGTAAGCATTAAATTGGTTGATAGCAGCATAAAAGACTCGAAAACTAGAAACAAATCTACAACTATGAATTATAATTATCACCATTATCCGAAGGAAAGATCAGTTATGCGAAGCAGCAAAACTTGGACCAAAAGATGTTACCTCTTAGAGTACTTAACTAAATAACCCGAAAATTTAACTGAATGAAGCACAAAATTAACAATAAATTTCTAAGTCATTTGCTCAGATTTCATTCAAAGTGCATATATGTAAGCATTAAATTTGTTGATAGCAGCATAAAAGACTCGAAAACTAGAAACAAATCTACAACTATGAATTATAATTATCACCATTATCGGAAAGAAAGATCAGTTAAGCGAAGCAGCAAAACTTGGACCAAAAGATGTTACCTCTTAGAGTACTTAACTAAATAACCCGAAAATTTTAACTGAATGAAGCAGAAAATTAACAATAAATTTCTAAGTCATTTGCTCAGATTTCATTCAAAGTGCATATATGTAAGCATTAAATTTGTTGATAGCAGCATAAAAGACTCGAAAACTAGAAACAAATCTACAACTATGAATTATAATTATCATCATTATCGGAAAGAAAGATCAGTTAAGCGAAGCAGCAAAACTTGGACCAAAAGATGTTACCTCTTAGAGTACTTAACTAAATAACCCGAAAATTTTAACTGAATGAAGCAGAAAATTAACAATAAATTTCTAAGTCATTTGCTCAGATTTCATTCAAAGTGCATATATGTAAGCATTAAATTTGTTGATAGCAGCATAAAAGACTCGAAAACTAGAAACAAATCTACAACTATAAATTATAATTATCACCATTATCGGAAAGAAAGATCAGTTAAGCGAAGCAGCAAAACTTGGACCAAAAGATGTTACCTCTTAGAGTACTTAACTAAATAACCCGAAAATTTTAACTGAATGAAGCAGAAATTAACAATAAATTTCTAAGTCATTTGCTCAGATTTCATTCAAAGTGCATATATGTAAGCATTAAATTTGTTGATAGCAGCATAAAAGACTCGAAAACTAGAAACAAATCTACAACTATGAATTATTCACCATTATCGGAAAGAAAGATCAGTTAAGCGAAGCAGCAAAACTTGGACCAAAAGATCTTACCTCTTAGAGTACTTAACTAAATAACCCGAAAATTTAACTGAATGAAGCAGAAAATTATCAATAAATTTCTAAGTCATTTGCTCAGATTTCATTCAAAGTGCATATATGTAAGCATTAAATTTGTTGATAGCAGCATAAAAGACTCGAAAACTAGAAACAAATCTACAACTATGAATTATAATTATCATCATTATCGGAAAGAAAGATCAGTTAAGCGAAGCAGCAAAACTTGGACCAAAAGATGTTACCTCTTAGAGTACTTAACTAAATAACCCGAAAATTTTAACTGAATGAAGCAGAAAATTAACAATAAATTTCTAAGTCATTTGCTCAGATTTCATTCAAAGTGCATATATGTAAGCATTAAATTTGTTGATAGCAGCATAAAAGACTCGAAAACTAGAAACAAATCTACAACTATAAATTATAATTATCACCATTATCGGAAAGAAATATCAGTTAAGCGAAGCAGCAAAACTTGGACCAAAAGATGTTACCTCTTAGAGTACTTAACTAAATAACCCGAAAATTTTAACTGAATGAAGCAGAAAATTAACAATAAATTTCTAAGTCATTTGCTCAGATTTCATTCAAAGTGCATATATGTAAGCATTAAATTTGTTGATAGCAGCATAAAAGACTCGAAAACTAGAAACAAATCTACAACTATGAATTATTCACCATTATCGGAAAGAAAGATCAGTTAAGCGAAGCAGCAAAACTTGGACCAAAAGATCTTACCTCTTAGAGTACTTAACTAAATAACCCGAAAATTTTAACTGAATGAAGCAGAAAATAGCATTTCAAGCATCCTATACAGCTTCAGCTCAGTCCAACGCAAGACCAAAAAAAGGACAGTAAAACACACTCCTGGATCCTCGACCGTCGACCCGACCCGACCCAACCGTATGGTCCACACTGATGTGAGCTCGCCCGACCCGCCCCGACCCGTTCAAACATTACAGCAGTGAGGTTGGCCCTTCATCAAATGATCCCAAAGACAAATCATTTGCCTCGGAGATTGATAGTGCGCCGTGTGATAATCTTCCATGCAACCGTACTGACAATACTTCCAATTGTGAGAATAGTGAACGATCTTCGAACTATTGAACTGCTCCACCCACATTCCCATGCTCACGTCCTCCATCTTAAATAACTGCAGTTTTATTATTGGTAATCAAGAAAAGTCGTTCTTCAGATGGAAAAAAAGGAGGAAACGAACTGTAGAAGATATGAATATTACGAACCCTCAAGCTGCTATTTGCGTGCAGAGAAACGATGAACTTTGCAATGTCGCCCGATATTACGTACCCCGGGCCATTCGCGTAAGGAGGGTAGATTTCCTCGGGCCATTCCTGAATAATTGAACAGATTTTACAAAAAGGCGATGAATTTTGGTGTAAAATGTACCAAAAAGGCAAAAGCTTGCAAATGGCATACCTCATAAGAGACAGCCCATTTCCCGTTCCTCAGAGGCCGGTGCAAGAGGTTAAGGTTGCCTAAATACAAAGACTTTCCAGTGGGCGTGCTTTCAATATCTTTCAAGACCGTCTCGATCCTTATAAAAGTGTCATCGTCGCCTTTCATAATATATTCAGCCGTCACATTTCGAACCTAGAAAGTAAATAAGTGAACAAGAGTAGTAAAATCTATTTTTACAGCCATTGTTTTTTTGAAAAAATATCAGCTGAACATACCCCAAACTCACAAATGGCGACGGTTTTGAGAACTACCAGCTCATAACGATCCATAAATGGTATGATTTCGATGTCACCGAAGAAAGCTGCTTCCTTTTTCAATATTGCATTCACCTCATTCCTCGGGTTCTGAAAAAGGAGTTAAAACTTTCGAGCAAATGGTAGCATCTTCTCCATTGACAATATTCAAATAAACTTAACAAGGTTGGGCTCACCAATGCAACGAAGAACCGTACAACTACTTTAGACGACTTCACTACAGAAGATTGCATCCATGTCTTTCTAACAGCCATACGCTCGGCAAAGTGATTAGTTGCAGATAGAACGCCGATGAAAAGCTGTATTGGGCTTTGAGGTATTGGAGGAGTTTTCCACTTCGACGAAAAGTCTAATACGTTTTGAGTCGAGAAACTTGGGTGAGATGTTGGCAGTGAGGTGGCATACACTGAATGGATGTCTACGTCGCCTTTGATAGCCAATCCAGTCGCATCCTCCAATGTGAAACCCTGAAAACGTGGAACGAATCCATGCAATAAAGAATTATGCGATAAGGAAAATATGGAAAAGAAGGATAACGTTAAAATGCATTACAGTGATATTCTACTCAAGAGAATCAATTTTCTTTACATCACAGGCGAGGCGAGGCGAGGTGAGATGCTAAGGACAGAGAATCGTTTCAAAGGTGTAATGGACTCTAAAAGTTACTAAGAAAAATTATTCTTCGTCATTCTCAAACAGTAATGAGATAATAAATGGAGAGACGACCAACAGAAGTTTCTTTGACTCACCATTCTGTATGGAAATGATGTGACGTGGCGTCCCCCAGCATTTATATGGAATCCATCAACACCAGCGCGAATTGTGAGAACAAACATTCGGCTTTCTCGAAAGGGAAAAGGCCAGGTGACCTCTGGCTTTTTAGCACGCCCTATGAATCGGTCGAACCAAGAAAATATCTTCGATTCTTTAGCGTCTATGTAATCATTTCTCATCCACTTTTCACACCGCAAATGTCCATCAACTGCAAGGGGAAAGCAGGGCCAGAAATTGAATAGCAAGAAAACCAAGATCATTTACAAGAAATGCATTATCAAGAAAATGAAGTTGAAACAAAAAAAAATACATGATGTGTCCCAGAACACCACAAAATCATACCAAGTGTGTCGTCGTCAGCTTTGGACGGTAAGCCATCGCATCTCTGAGCAACTCCCCACTGCATTCTATAACATGTGTTATGCTCGATTACTTGTTGATGGCTCCAATCTCCTCTCAATCGGGGATTCAAATGCAAAATCTTCGGTGGATCCTCACCGTCCACGGCCTTCAATCCTTGCAATTCAACCATGAACTGCGAGACCCACACCAAACCATCATCATCCCTCTTTCTAACAAGCTGAGGTACATACTCTTGGTGAGCTTGATGAGGAGTTCCAATCACCGTGATCGAAGAACCACCAGCAAGGCCACAAGGAAGGAACGTGATGAAATTTCTCTTGGACAGTTCTTCTCCATTCGTAAAAACCCATGATGGGCATGATTCATGCTTCCCCTCGAGTATTGAGCTCATGTTGATATCCTTCACGTCGTATTTACCTACTTCCTCCCATGCTTTTGTCCCCAAAATCCAAGCCTCATTTGCCATTTTCTCTATCCCGGATAAGTTAACTGTTTCATTCTCTTTTCTGTGAACTTCAGCAGTTATTCTTCCATATTGCTGCTGCAATGGTTTTATAGGCAAAACGCCTTTGCTGGGAAGTTCCGATTCATTCTCTTGTAGGTTTTCAAGGTCGTCTTGATTTTCGTTACTCTGAACTATTCTTTGAAGCCCATCAGAACTTAAATGTGATTGAGGCTGATCGTCGTACTTCCCATTGGAGAGTTGAAACCCGTCCAAACCCCCTGTGATATCATCGCCGCCCAGAAATGCCGCACTCTCCAAAAGCTCGGGAAACTTGAAGACAATGAGAATTAAATACAATGCAGCTGCACCTAACAATAGGTAATACAATCTAAACCTCCTTACACTTGAGGGTTCACCTTTTAACCTCTTCATTCTTAGAAAAATAGAAATTCACACACAGCTCCTTCTAAGCAGGCACTCTCCTCACTCTAGCCCATTCGTCATGCTTACAAAGATAATTCAACCCTCGAGCCAAAAAAAGGAAACCTTTTGCCAATCAGAACTTTCAGATATAATCCAACCACCGACCACCGACTATGAGCAGTTCACCAAATATTTATCATCGCAAAAAACCAAAAAAAAAAGCCGCAAATGACAAAACCAAAAGATCGTGGGAATCAAATGCGAACAATGCAAGCCAGCGCAGAGTCAGTGAAACCTTTGTTCTTCGCTTTTACATAGATTTCAAATGCACATCCTCCAATCACTGATGAAAAAAATACCCGCTTGCCCGTTCTTCATAATCTCGTCCATGAAATGTAATTAAAGGTTCCAGTTGCGTTTATCAAAGGAAAACATCCCCAAATGCTTACAATTTTCCGCAGATCGAAGTTCCAAGAAATGCCTAAATCGGGAAAACATCAATTGTAAAGCGCCCTAAACTTTTTCCCGTACATTGGAGAAGTCTGTACATAGTATGGTGCCCACTACTCTCTATTAACGGCGATATGCACAAAAAAGCAGAGGGGTCGATTTGTAAATTGTAACAATATAAGCCTATGATTGAAATTAAATAAAAAAGAACGGCTCATCAATTCCCAGGTATACCTAGGGGTGTTCATCGGTCGGTTCGGTTCGGTTTTCTCAAATTTCAGTTCGGTTTTTCGGTTTTCGGTTTTACGTATGCTTAATCCGATATCCGAACCGTTTTAATTTGGTTCGGTTCGGTTTTTTATAATTCGGTTCGGTTTTTTCGGTTCGGCTTTTCGGTTAGGAATTTAATATCACAAAAAAAATATTATGAGCTGAAAATACATAAAACAATTTATGGTTACTAAAAAACAAAGAAGATTTATGGAACGTGACATGTAGCAAAATAAGGTACGAAAAAAAACAACATGAAAATGGAACAAAATCAAACCAAAATATAAAACATTCATTTGAAGATGCTACAAATTATTTGGGAGAAAAATACTATTTGATTGGTGAGGAAAACATCACCTAAAAATGGAAAAAAGTATACCAATGAAATTATATTTATTGTGTTGTTTACGTTATGGGAGAAAAACAAATGATTTTTATATTTTTCTATTTTTAATGTAGTATGATAATTTCAGTTCGGTTTTTCGGTTTTTTCGGTTTTACGTATGCTTAATCCGATATCCGAACCATTTTATTTGGTTTGGTTCGGTTTTTTACTATTCGGTTCGGTTTTCTTCGGTTCCGGTCTTTTCGGTTCGGTTCTTTACGGTTCGGTCGGTTTTTTCGGTTTTTCGGTTATTTTGAACACCCCTAGGTATACCACGTTGCCTAAGTCAGATGTCAGAATGTTCACAACTTCAATGCGCCATTTGGTAATACTTAAAGTTTCTTCGCCTCTGTTTTAACTGATAAAAGAAGCTGCTAAACATCATTGCTGATAGAATAGAAACAACTGACTGTTAACGAAATAATTGATCTCCCATGTTAATGTGCAGTAGAATTAGTACAGAGACGAGTCTTTCTTTTCCAACTAAATCTTTTATCTTTACGACCAACCACAACAAACGAAAGGAGAAGACGAAGGAATGCGACCCGTTTGCCGTATGTACTCTGCTTTCGCCGCTGTTTTCTCGGCTTGTCTGTCCTTCTTAGCTTCCACGGACGCCCTTTTCTCCTCGGACTTTTGTCTGGCCACAGCAACCTTTTTTACCATCTTCGCTTGAGCATGCGCTTTCAATTGCTCGATTTGCGCCTGAGAATTAGAAAAAAAAAAATCCACTCAATTAAATCTTTTTCGAGAAGTACTCGGTAAGTAGGAGATGATATGTACCTCGATATTCCTCATTTCTGCTTCAAGCTTTGATTTTTGCTGGTTCTCCCACGCCTGAATTCTTATCTCCTCTCTTTTGAACCTAACGCAAACATCACATTCATATTCTTACAGCCCAGAAAGAAAAAAGAAACCATTAATCACGGAGAGGAAAGAAACTATTTCAAAACCTGGCGGCATGCTTTGACTTCTCCGCTTCTTCCCATGCCTCGGCGCGCCTGGCGTACTCGGCATGCCCGTCGGTATTTTTATTTCCGAAATTGCCCTTATCCCTATCGTCGTTATTGCTAGCCCAGGCGGCTATGTTCATCTTACCGAGCTGAACGCCGAGCTCAACGATCTCTCTCCTTGCCCTGAGCTTCACCTCTTGTTCGGACATCTCCCTTTTTATGCCCACGTGGTCATTAGAACCTTCCGTCGGAGTGGGCCTTGGCCCGCCCCTCCGAGGAGTCGAAGGCAAGGAAGATGTCGGGCTTCTGAGGGGCGTCGTCGAGCTCAACGGCGTGACGCTTCTAGAAGGTTCTTGGCTCGGGATCTGAGTCATCTCAGTTCCCATGTCCCTCATCGAGACAGATCTCACGCCAGGCGTACCTGAACAGTTCGAGTTAATTATTACATGTGGAGTTGATAGGACAACCTTAGCCTCAAATTTTTGTGCAGTACAGAGTAGGGGTGAAAACGAGCCGAGCCGAGCCAAGCCCGAACATGGCCCAGCTCGAGTTCGGCTCAATAAGATGTGAAAGAGCTCAATCAAACATTAGAAATTGCCGCTCGAGCTTAGCTCGAGAGGCTCGAATTCGATCAAACGTTAAAGTTCGAATTGCTTCAGCTCGGCTCAAACTGTATTGTTCGAACTGCTCGATAAGCATGATATTATAATATTATTAAACAATGAATAGATATGGGCTTGATAGCTCTATTGTTGTAGAGCTGGCTAGAGCTCTGCTCGAATTTGGTCCAAATCAAACTCGAAATCGAGTTTTGACCTAGCTGTTTGGTAGATGTTGGGCTTATTTTTCACCCCAAATGCAGAGAGGTAAAAAAATAGATCACCTGAACTTTCTTCTGCCACAGTCGTGCAAGGCAGGCCTCGAACGTCGACCTCCACCAAATCCCTACCCTCTGGAAAATCGATCGACGGTTCATGACAATTAGAGACGAACCCGAACTTTGCAGGCTGGGTCAAATCGACCCGCTTCGTCGATGGGTTCACGGGCACCGACCGATTCCCTTGATTTTGCAGGCCGGTCCTCTGACGGTTCACAATCCACTTCTCCGCGTCGTTCCACTTCGAGGGCATTGGCCTCGTCGAAAGGGAGCGTGCAATGGAATGGTGCAGAGGACGGTTTTGGTTTTGGCGATGGTCTCCTTTGTGGAATTCGAAGCTCGACGTGCTGTCGTAGTCGAGGTTTTCGTCTTCGAAGGCTCTAATTGGGTGCACCGAGCTCGAATTGGAAACGGGCGGGCGACCCGTTTCTTCGGGTTTTGATGGTGGGTCTTCCACGCTCGAAACTGCTATAGAAAAGGGGGTGGAATTGAAGAAATTGAAAAATTAAAAATCGCTGCAATTAATCTGAAAATTTTAGCAGTAATTGCAACAGAGGGCATATTAATGATCGAAATCTAAAGACCTTCTTCGAGGAAGATCCCGTCGCCATCGTCGTCGTCGGCCGCCAGCAAGCTGTTCTTGACGAAATCTGAATCGTCGAGCTTTGAAGGAGATGTTCTAGAAGAGTTGCAGTTCGATCCTTCTTTCTTCTTCTGATGGGTTGAGGTTGTAAGCTTCATCCTCAGTTTACTCGGGGATATGAAACCAGTCTGCGGAAAATCATCGATCGAAGAAATTTCAGAAATAAAATAAGATTTAACCTAAGAATCATCACTATCTCATCTTGCAAATAGCTGAATACCACCGTAGAACATAAGGTGCTTAGAGATTTAGAGCAAAACCCACGAAAAAAGAGAGAAATCGAGAAATGCAGCTCTCAGACGCATAAATGACGAATGCACGGAGATTAAATGCTGGAAGAATAAGAAGAAAAAATGCAGAGTCAAACTATGTACAAAAAGATAAATCTGCACCTGAACTTTGTGTATCCTTTCGTACTCCATTAAGATCTTCTTTTCTCTCCCTTTGTATTTTAGAGAGAAAGAGAATGTACGTTGTAAAGGATTTGTGAGCTATCGAAGAAGGAAGAAGAAGAAGCCAAAGCTTTCTCTGTGAGGAGAAAGGACTATACGCAACTTTGCTTGATAATCTGGCGATGATGTGCGAAAGAAAGTAAGACGATATTTTACGTTTACCGATATATTGACTCAAATCATCGGCGATATTTTTGCTTTTTTATTCAAATTTTATGAATTATTGGCCTTTTCGCTTTTTTGACCCCTAAATTTGAATTTTTATCATCGAATGGCATGAGTACCTGCTGAGCACGTGTAATTTAACGAAATGATTTCAGTAATTTGAAAAGGTTGGGAGGTCCTCTAAATAAAGTTATTGTCATGTCCAACACAATTTAATAGAGTTGTTCGAGTTAATTAAGCTTAAGGTAGACATTGTAAAATATTTGATTAATATATGTAAGACTCAGAACTGAGCAAGGTTTGTTTCTTTTCTTCTATGGGACATCTGACACATGCTTGCTTATTTCAGAAGTAATAGTCGTACGGTAAGGATTAATATATACTTATTATATTACAATTTTTAATTTCTAAATGTTGCTTTCACATTTTTAGTTCAACCTCGTGATATTTGACAAATAAATATGAAACAAACAAAAAAACAAGTGATATCCATCAATCTCGCCATCATCGTTGGTTTTGGAAAATTCCTATTAATTTAAAGCAATTTTAGAACCGTGACTTTTTATTAGTATATGGAAAAAAGCCATTGATGAATAAAAAAAATATATTGCAGTGTATTGTAGTTATCATGCCCCAAACAAAAAAGAAAAAAGAAAACAAACACGTCAAAACAATTTAACACACTTCTAACGATGTAATACAATGATTAATAATTTTTTTGTCAGGAAATGGCTACTGAATCCAATTCTTCGCAGTGGTGGGCCATGCAATGCAAATTTCGAAGTGGTAATTACATGTTAGGCCTACTTACTAGTTTTGTTTTTGATTTGAGGCCCTATTTATGTTTCATATAGATATAAGTACCTAAATTTAAGTTTCATTTAGAAATAAGGACATAATCCATGAAAAAAGACACAATTTGCCTATAATAAATAAAAAGAATTACGAATCACTGCCATCGCCTTGTTCAAACAAGCAAACCAACCATAAAGAAGTGGTATAGACTGTACATGAAGTGGTACTGTAGATCCATGAAGTGAACTATAGACCCATGAAGTGGTACTGGTGAACAGTGAAGTGGTACAACATTTGTAGACCCATGAAGTGGTACTGTTGAATAGAGAAATGGTACAGTCGAACTCTTAAGTGTTTCCGCATAAATCGGGTAAATATTTCGACGCGATCCAAAATTGAAATGTTTGGGAATTAACACATTTTTCGGATAACCATTTGTGCATATCGAGTAACACTTTCGACAGTGACTTTAACGAATATTGCCAAAAAAATAACACTTAATTCAAAAGGAATAACATGTTCCTGTGGAATAGCAAAAGTGTTATCCAGAAATAAGGAAGCGTTATCCAGAAAGGACGAAGTGTTTCCCAGCAATTTTCTAACTCAAAACTATACCAAATAGGGCAACAGGTAACACTTCCTGTTTCGATACCACTTTTAAGTAACATTTATTTAAGCCAAAATTTTCCAGCGATTTCATTTTCAGCTCCATTAACCTCGAACGACGAACGATTGGTCCGACACGGTGTGCGACGTAATATCCAAGCTATGGGTCTCTCGAATTATAAATATCAGCTGCAATTTTAGCCGAAAACATGGATCGATTTACTTTTTTTTCGTATTTGCGTCAATTAGATTCGAAACATACCCTCGCAAATCTATATTTGACGACGTAATATCAAAATAAACTCTTATATTTGCAGCGAATGCTTATTTCAATTGTCAAAACTCATTTTACTATGTTAATAACAGCAATTAGCCATATAATAACACAATATTTGTGCTGAGTAAAACTTCCTGTTATGTGATAACTGATAACAATCTATTGGAATTTGATAACAGAACTGGGGCTCTGGATACCACTTCATAACTAGTCTTTTATAAGGGTATTTTCGTCCAACAACCTTAATTCTAACTTAAATTATGAAACGGGTCCTTTAAACTATTTTCCCCTGACATGGCCTGGCCCCTGATTTAAAAATACAATGGAACCTGAATTCCCAATTTCGAATGACCCTACACTAAAATCCACACACATTCAATTGGAGTGTATAAAGGAGGGTTAATTCCTTACAATACCTTTTGAGTTTTTAAATTCCTCTTAAATACCACTCGAATTATTTCTTCCTTATAAGTACCCATTTGAAAATTTCTTCCTGTTCAGTACCTTAAAAAGGTCTTTTCAGGGTCAAAAAGTGGAAAATGCCCCTGTCTCACACTTCAAATTGGACATTTATACCAACTGATTTTGAAATTATACCATCTATTTTGGTTGTCGTACCAGTAAAAATTTTATTATAATTTTATACAGCAAAATTTGGACATTTAACCAACTGATTTTGAAATTATACCAGAAATTGTAAAAATTATACCATCTGTTTTGATTATCGTACTAGTAAATAACGTTATTATAATTTTATACAGCGAAATTGGATATTTATACCAACTGATTTTGAAATTATACCAAACATTGTAGAAATTATACCATCTGTTTTGGTTATCGTACCAGTAATTAACGTTATTATAATTTTATACAGCGAAATTTGGACATTTAACCAACTGATTTTGAAATTATACCAGAAATTGTAGAAATTATACCATCTATTTTTGTTGTCCTTTTTGGTCCATGAGTGTTAGAGAGTTTTGATGAACTATGTAATTGTAATGACGTTAAGTCTATAAATTAAGAAAATTGATTTGTGATCAATATAACGTCTAAGTTCATGATAATATTCAACCATGCATTATATATGAGCTGTAATTGATTAAAATTGTTGAATATTTGATTCACATATGATTTTGTGATTTGTTGATAAGACTATGTGATCGCATGTTATAGACAGCCCATGTGATAGGATTTATCGTTCTGAACTATGTATGGAAATAATGCATGAGATATCCTACTGAATTATAAAAGGAAAATATGTTGTTTATATATGGAAAGTGATATATCCGTTTATACCTGTTTATTCCTGGATGAAATCGAGTAGAAAATCGTTTGCATGCTTTCCACTGAATTTAATGTGCAATATCGAATTAATAACTTTCCTTGTACTGATGGGATATTATATTTAGGAAAGATTTGATTTGATTGACTTTGTGGATAAGGTGTTATTATATGGTATGTGCTATAACGGATGTGATCTCTGAAATAAGGAAAGTTCTGCTATGATATGATAAATCGAATGAAGTATGCTCTGATATGATTTATGTGCTAAACATGATAAATATATTGGTTTAATACTATGAGCTGTATATGGAAAACGTGCTGATATGATGCTATCTCGTGTGCTATATTTGGAAAGTTAATTTGGATTGATTTATACTAGAAATAGATAGCAGGAAATCACTTATGGAAAGTTCGAACATGGTAAATATATGCGAAATGATTGAATATGCATGAGAACGAATTTGAGTCTTTATGTGGAATATATTCATGCTTAAATGAGCTCTTATATGGAAAATAATCATGCTTTAATGTGCTATGACCGTTGTGATGATCTATTAAAAAGCATGATTTTATATGGCATGTTGACTCTCGAAAATTGCATGGAAACTATGCTTGATTTGGTGATTATTATATGATATGATTTTCCATGTGAAGTGCTGATTGAAAAGGTTTATATACATGCTACACTTCATAATTTCGAGTACTTAGAATTTGCAAGTCTACTACTACGAGAGTATTGAGCAGAAACATTCCTAAGATATTCATGAGCCTTCATTTGCGATAGCTTTCTGCCTACCTGAGCGATCACTTGAGAAGTACTGAACGTACTAAGTTATTCCATCATCCCACCATATATTCTGTCTTCGGACGTGTTGTCTTCGGACGTGAGCAATACCAAGGAGGCAAGGTCGACGTTTACGCACATGTGAAGGGAATGACGAGTTCCGGGGGCCATTCGGTAGCGAGTTGTGTCTGTCGGGATAAGGAGATTCCGAGGAACGAAACTCGGCGTGTGGTAACCTAGTGTGGCTAGTGTTCGACTTGTTTCGGTTGTGTATTGGGCTAATCAATCAGTTTTGTATCCAGCTACGGTGCATTATAGTGATTGGTTAAACTCTTGGGAAGCAAATCCCAAGGAGATGAGTAAACCCCAGTTGGGGATATAACCTCTATAAAAATCCTGTCTCGCATTTACTTTTCAGTTATTTCTTTATCGCTGTGAGACAGACCCGACACACATCCGACGTAACTAGGATATATCAGGCATACTCATCACGAGCATCAGTAGGCATCTCAAAGTCACTACATATCAGATTTGTGAAAAGAAGCATAAAATTTTATAAGCCTAATTCACCCCCCTCTTAGGCACATTTTTATCTTCAGTTTTGGTTATCGTACCATTAAATAATGTTATTATAATTTTATACAGTGAAATAGACATTTATACCAACTGATTTTGAAATTATACCAGAAATTGTAGAAATTATACCAACTGTTATCGTAATTATACCAATAGAATTGTACATTATACCAGTTGGTATAATTAGAATAACAGTTGGTATAATAATCAAAGCAGTTGGTTAATTAATGTTATTATAATTTTATACAGCGAAATTGGACATTTATACCAACTGATTTTGAAATTATACCAGAAATTGTAGAAATTATACCATATGTTTTGCTTATCGTACCAATAAATAACGTTATTATAATTTTATACAGCGAAATTGGACATATATACCAACTGTTGAAATTATACCAGAAATTGTAGAAATTATACCAACTGTTGTCGTAATTATACCAACAGAATTGTACACGATACCAATTGGTATAATAATGATAACAGTTGGTATAATTAGGATAACAGTTGGTATAATAATCAAATCAGTTGGTATGATGTCCAATTTAATTTCAGGAAAGTGTATTTTCGTCCGTTCACTGTTTGAGGTATTAATTACACAATTTTTTCGCAAATGGGTACTGAAAAGGAAGATTTTTTGCTTGGGGAACTGATAAGGAAGTTTAAAACTCAAAAGGTACTGATAAGGAATTTACCGAAGGAAAAATTAGATGTGTCCCATAAATTATCATTCAAATCAAATAAATGAAGCGGGCACAAAGTCCTAAAAATACTGCTATTTGTAGGAATTGGTCAATACCAAATCCCACCATGAAAGTGACTAACAATATAAAATCCTCATGTCTCACTCCTTTTCTTTATCTTGGAAAAGAGACCTTTCTTATTGAATTTTTCTTGAAAGTATTCCATTTTTCTGCAGTAAATCAATCCATCTGCTGTAAATCAATCCAACTACTTCGATGACTACAAGTCATGTTTTTGCAAAATTCTTTTCATTGATATGCGAGGTTATAGCTTTAATTTTATGATTTAATAAATTATCTGCAACTTTAAAATTCTTTTAAGGGCATGATGTTTGTTGCGAAGACATTGTGATTACACTTTTCAACGAGTTATGACTTTTGAAGAAATATTTGATCATGGTCAAGATCACAAATGCATTCCACGTGACATAGGCTATTTTTACATGAACTATATTTGTGCATATTTTAGACAATATAATAATTGGGAATTTGGCATTCTAAAATTAAGCGTTGTTGAGATTGTAATTAGAATCAAATTGAACTTTGGCGAACTTAATCGAAAATGGGATTGCCTGCAACAGACAAAAAAGCACCTCAATCATCGTAAAAAGATGTAAAAGAAAAGTAGAAATTGGGATGAAAAAGAACTATAATTAATCGTCCAAATATACAAAAATTTGACGTTGATTAGAGTTTAATTTTGAATTAGTATTTAAAAATTCTATTCGCTCAGGGTCATTTTGTCTTGAGCCAACAAGGAATATAGAGGCACAAAGCCCCAGGTTATAGAGGCACCACTAGGGTTGCAAACCAATCGAATCGAGTCGAATATCACCATATTCTATTTGTATTCTTTTATTTTTCGAATATTCATATTCGTATTCTTTTATTATTCGAATACTAAAATTGTTTCATATTCTATTTGATAATATATTCGAATATAATTGCGAATATTCGAATATTCTGATACGAATAATTTTTTTTTCAGAAAACCTATTTTTACAAACTTATAAAGCAAAAAAAAAATACGTAGTGGATGAAATATGCGGTTACGACATAAAAAGAAAAATGTAGCAAAACATCATTAGTTTATCCAACACATCATACGAAAGCACAAAAAAATCTTTCATCGATAAATTCCAACAATAATTGTTTTCCTTAGCTTGCTTCATATTAATATTTAGTTAACGAGGAATTTTATGGTGCTCACCTTATGTGGGCACCTGTTGATGTGGCACCGATTCGTGCTATTTCAACATCCCACGTCGAAATCTAAGGTTATGTCGTATTAATTAACACCTTCTAGGAGCCATTAATCAACATCTGGAACGTTGATGTGACATATTGACGCCTTACATAATATTTTTCGTGTCAACGAAATATATCGCGTCAATATGCCACATAAGCACTCGAAATGTCGATTAATGACACATATAAGGTGTTAATTAAGACGACATAACCTTAGATATCGATGTGGGATGTTGAAATGGCACGAATCGGTGTCATATCAACAGGTGCCCACATAAGGTGAGCACCATAAAATTCCTCTTAGTTTAACTACAAGTATTTATAAATATATACTATTTAATATATATTATATTATTCGAATCGAATATTCTAAAAAGATTCGAATCGAATATTGTCATATTGTATTCGTATTCTAAAATTATTCGAATCGAAAAAAATATTCTTATTCGGATTTGATATTCTAATATTTCGAATTCGAATCTTAAATTTCGAATCGAATTTCGAATCGAACAAAAAGATTCTATTTATTTGCAACCCTAGGCACCACCAACAATATAATAAGAAGAATATTATCCACTAACTTTAATTAAGCATCCAATGGGCTATTCACCCGAGGTTAATTATAATAACAATCATAAATCTATTCTAATGAGTAATAATAACTGTGATGCAGAATTCAAGACATTCTATTCATGTGTGTATACTATCTAGGACTAGGAGTATGTATGTAAAGACAGGAAACAAAGGGGACCAATAAGATAAAAACTCAAGACTTAATCTTAGAAGTGCAGATAAGAGCAGAGTGTACCATCCACAACAAGAATGCTGACGTCATATATTTTATGTTCTGTTCCAATGCATTTATTAATGTCCTCTTCATACTTAACATCAGTTCAACAGAAAGATGATAAATAAAGCATAGAAATCAAAATGTGAGATAGGTAACTAAATTGCATATGTACTCTGGGAATATATCATATCCATAACTTACAATATTAGAGATCCCTTAAATATGCTTTTATTTGAACTGAATATACGAAAGGTTCAGCAACGTTTTCCGTGTTTGGAGAATTGCCCCATTAATAGTCCCAACACCGCTTTGGTAGATGCAAACGTAAATTGTGAAGCGTTGTATAAATTCCGAACTTGGGCTCACTTCGGGCCGACGGCCCACATGATAATTATTAAGTTTTTAGGGTTAAAAGGCCCATTAAGGTAGCTTGCTGTCTGGGCCTTCGCGTGTCACCCACGCGCTGCACTGCAGCGTGGGCCTGACACACGCCCACCAAATCTAGCTTATGTTAACTTAGTAAGGTTATTACTCAAAGCATGTTTTAGGTTAAGGCGAAACAAGAAGCGATAAGCAGCAAAACAACTAAATAATGTTCGTAAAAAAAAACATTATTAACAAATAATAATCAATCATGTTCCTCGGCTTAACAAATAAGCGAACTCCTCATCAGTGGATTTGAGCATCAAAGACAACGGAATGTCGTCATTACCACTCCTAACAACCTCATCATGCCTGGGCTTAATCCTCTTCTCCAAACTAAACGCAAAGTACTGAGGAAACTCCTTCAGCTCATTCAATCCAAGCATCATCACCTTATCCAAGTACTCAAATTTCGGCTTGAAGTTATTCTCAACGCTGAAGGTAAACAACGCCGGGCACCTCAAGACCATCTCCACAACTTCGGCCTTCGAAAATCCCAAGCCCATCAGATAATCGAGCTTTGGAATTAGGGTTTTCTCCACGCTAGAAACGAGCAAGATAGGATCTTGATAAGCCAAGGAATGAAGATCGCTGAACCCTAATCGCTGCAGATAGAACAAGGCAGGTTTCAGCTGATCTCTTACGCTAGAAACGAGGAGCCTCGGACATTTGTCGACGACCCTTCGAAAGTTTTGGTCAGGGACTCTGAGATCTTGGGACAGGAAGGTAAAGACAGGGTTGAGGTGGGTTTTGATGTCCGAAGTTAGAATCTGAGGGCACATTCCGAAGATTCTTCCCAGGTCGTTGTAGTGGAGGCCTTTGGACTGCAAGAAAGCGACGATGTCGTGGATGGAATGGAGGGAAGCTGATCGGAGGGATGGGGTTTCGGATAAAGCCCGACCCGAATCGAGCCCGATTATTTCGAGGCAGAGGATTTTTTCCTTGAATTGGAAGGAGAGGTTGGAATGTGTGGGTTGGTAGAGTGGGTGTTTGCAGAGGAGGGATTTCGGTTTGGATGTTGTTGTTAGGAGTGTGTTGTTGTTGCTTTGATCTGAGGCCGGCGGCGACGATGATAGTTTCGGAGAGGAAAAGCACATGGATGAGCGGAGGACGGCGGCGGCGGTGGATGCACTCGTCATGGTGGTTGGTTGCTTGATTATGGCCGTGCTGCTGTTTTTTTTCTTTTCTTAACTTTTTTTTACGGATATTGGGTTGACACGTGGCGGCTTGGTCTGAGACTATTGGCTGGTTATGGATTTGAAGCAGATTGGATTAAAACTGCTATGAAATCTGATAAAAGTAATGAAAATAGAAAACATTTCCTACTCTCTAACTGGGTCAAAACGGTTTTGGGTCGGGCCTGGTAAGGTGTAGTTGGTTTTGATGTAAATGGGTGGTTCAGTCCACAACTTTTTTCTTCAGAAACGAAATTCGCCATATTAAAAAAAAAAAGTAGTGGCTAAAAAACCTGGTTTATTGGAACATTGGGGCTATTTTAACATAAGGGAGTGTTCCCTATTTTTATTAAGGGAGTGGACCGAAAGTTACCGAAATATCCCAACTTAAATACATTTATTCGAGTTAATAAAAAATTCGAATTAATTTGAATAAATATTTTTTAATTCGAATTTATTCGAATTAACCAATTCGAGTAAAAAAAAAACTCGAATTGAAAAATATTTATTCGAATTTTTAATTCGAATTTATTTTATTCGAATAAGTGCCATTTTTCTATCTGAATGTTATACGAATCACTCGAATAGTTCGAATAAAATATTCGAATAAACCGTTTTCTACTCGAAAACGTCGATTTCAGGCTATAAAACACGAAAATTCACCCAGATTTGGGGTTAATACATGTAAGAATCACGAACCCATCGATTAACATCTCATTTCGACATGAAATTTCAGTCGAGCGGATCAAAATGATAATCAAACAGTTGGATTTTTTTTAAAACACCCAATCCCTTTTTTTAATTGGAAAATCTAGAGAGAATTACATAAATGATGTTATTTTGAGAATGAAATTACAAAACTAGTTGAGTTTTTAAACCTATTACAAAACTAACCAACTTTTAATTCTAACTATTTTTATTTTCATTTTAACCACGAAAATACTTAAAATTACAAATTTCACTATTCTTATCTTCAAATAGCACAACACTTGTTAATAATTAAATTTTTACCCCAACTTATTTTAATACAAATATATTAAATATATTAATTAAAAAAATAATCAAAAGAAAAATAAAAAATTTGGCGTGACCGTGGCCTACTCTTTCCACGTGTGTCAAAATGCGCCGGCGGGGCGGGGCGGGGCGGCCGTAGCTGGCCAAAGCCCGCCATGAGTGTTGCGGCGCGGGTAAGCCCGCCATTTGGTAGGCCTGGAAATTGAAGGCTCGCCCCGTCCAAATTAAAAAATAAAAATAAAATTCAAAAAACAAGAAAAAATTCAAAAAAATAAAGTAAAAAAATAAAAATTAAATATTTAAGCTCGGAGTTAATTCTAATTAAAGCTAATCTCGTAATAATAATTTATTTATATTATTAAACTTACATAATTTAAAATCGGAGCTAAAAAAATACTAACATACCTATATAATTTATTTATGTATATCGTATTATAATTCTTGGCGGGCTCAATATGATATTTTTATAAGATATATAAACAAATTATATAGGTATGTTGGTATTTTTTAGCTCCAATTTTTAATTTATTCAAGTTCAATAATATAAATAAATTATTATAAGATTAGATTTAATTAGAATTATTTTGAACTTAAGTATTTACTTTTTATTGTTTTTTCTTTCTTTTTTTGAATTTTTTCTTTTTTTTTTCTGAATTTTTTTGGGGGCGGGGTGGGCCTTCAATTTCTAGGCCTGTCAGACGGCGTTACCCGCGCCCGCCCGCCCAAGACGGGCTTTGGCAAGCTACGGACCGGGCAGGCCCGGCGTCCCGTTTGGACAGCTCTAGATATCGAACTAACGTGGGAAGAGTAGGTCACGGTTACGCTAAATAATTTAATTTTTCTTTTGATTATTTCTTTAGTTAATATATTTTTAATATATTTGAGTTAAAAGTTGGGTAAAATTTTAATTATTAACAAGTATTGTGCTATTTGAAGATAACATTAGTGAAAATTTATAATTTTAAGTATGTTAGTGGTTAAAATGAAAATAAAAATAGTTAGCATTAAAAAAGTTGATTAGTTTTGTAATGGCTTTAAAATCTCAACTAGTTTTGTAATTCCATTCTCAAAATAACATCATTTTTGTAATTCTCTCGGAAAGTCTAGAATCCATTTTTTTTTAAAATTCACACAAAAGTAATCCTATTTAAAACTTCCTGATATAACCTCGACAATAAAATTACTGTCGCTCAAGCTCTTCGCAGAAAGACTGGATTCTCCATCCAAGGTAACCTCTATTGGTAATTGTTCATTCCCCATTTGGTCTTTTTGGTCGTCAACTATTTCTTTGGCAGAGACAACAACTGAGTCGTGACAACGCGATAATCTGATAATTCTCAGCGTCTGTATATTTCCGATGTATGAGGTTGATAACTCTTTCAACCCATCCATCCCGTACAGTCCCAGTTCTTCAAGGCAAGGAAAAAGGCTGGACTCTGCAAAGCATTCGAAATCACTGCAATTAAAGAGCGTCAAGTATCTTAAACTCACAAATTGTCCATCAACGTGCTTCCACTCCCTTCCAATGCTGCATTCACACAGATGTAGTTCTTCGAGCAGTGGCAAAGACGCAATCTTACTCATTGTTACTTCGTCATCCAATTGAATGCGGGTAACGTGAAGAGACTTCAGTGGATGTGGGAAAGTAAGACTTGCAAACATTTCTTTTCTTCGTCTTACGGATCTCACGTCGAGCAAACTCACATCCAACGTTTCAAGCTGTTTGAGAAGTGCGATATTATTGAGAGCATATGATGTCCCTTCGCTGAATCCCTCTGCTTTTTCATCGTAAGACAGTCTTAGTATCCTTATGTTGGGAATTCTTTTGATCAAATCTTCACTAAAGCTGAAATTTAATATTCTCCCAACGGATTGAAGGTTCTTCAAGATCATCATATCACCACCGTGGCTTTCACTTTGTGAAAGAAGAGGATCCGAGAGGCTAAACATATACTGTGCGCTGATATGTCTTAGCTGAGACGATTTCCAGATTTCTAATGGTGCTTTGGACATATATCCCGCCTCTAAAGTTAAAGATTGAAGATTTCATATCAAATTTAAAAACGATGAAGGAAACGTAACCGATTCCTTCCATGTACCACTTGATACGAAAGGCAACGCAAGTTAACAAGTTGACAGGCATCTTCCACCAACACATCATTTAGACTAATATTGGATAACCGCTCCCAAGCCAAAACTCGTAATGATTTATGAACTGCATATGGTAATGATGCACCATCATGAAGTATCAGGGTACGAAGAACTGATGCACCATAATGGTCCACCTCGTACGAGCTGCTTGGATAAAGGACAATTCGTCTTTCATTTTGTGGAAATTCTCGATCTTGCTTCTGCATGATGCTATAAAATTTATTCTCTGAAGCCTCTTTTAAGCATAAATCCCGCAAGAGGTCATGGATCTTGAATGTGTATATTCCTTCCCTATCAACATAAGAAACTAAAATAAGATTCCTACTAGCAAGTTCATTAAGATAGTGTCGTGCAGCCTCTTCTAGGCTCTTCCCATTAATTGGTTTTAGAAATCCTTCTGCCACCCATAGTAGAATCAGCTGATCAACATCAATCTCCCTATCTTCACGAAAAATTCCCATGTAAAGGAAACAAGGTTTCAAGTATACGGGTAGATGAACATAGCTTAAAGATAATGCCTTGAAGCAATGATCTCCATCTTCTGAGTTCACAGTGGAACTTAAATTTTCCGCAATAGATTTCCAATATTCTTGTGTTCTTGGAGACTTTGCTAGATGGCCTCCAATCACGACAACCGAAAGAGGAAGTCCTCTGCAATTGTCGGATATCTTCCTCCCAACATCCTCTAGTTCGCGAGGGCAATCATCTTGTCCGAATACAGTTTTGCAAAATAATTCCCAACATTGACTTTTGTCTAACAAACCCACGTTAAAAAACATGTGAGCTAATTGGATTGAATTTTGATTCTCTAGTGGTTATCACTATCCCACTACCCTGTTTATCTGGAAAGTAGGATCGCAGTGTGTCCCACGCCTCCTTATCCCATAGATCGTCCACTATTATCAGATACCGTCTGCCGCACAAATATTGGTACAGCGTTAGGCCCAACTTTTGTTCGTCCTGCCGTCTCAAACTTTCCTTGTCTGTCTTAAGTAGACAGTGAACAAGTTCTACCAAGCTTTCATGTATATCATAGTCCTTTGATATTGTAGCCCAAGCAAGAACATCAAAGTAGTTGCTAACGTAAGGATGATTGTAGACTTTGTTAGCGAGTGTTGTCTTACCGATTCCACCCATACCTGTTATCGAGATAATCCGACGGACAGATTTTTTCTGTTGAAGAGTGAGCTTGTCCACAATTTCGAGTGTTAGGTCTTCCATACCCACCACGTATTCTTATCACTACCAGAATTAGTAGCAGCAAGTCGTAGTTGTCTAGGTTGATCGTTGTTGCCTTGGCTCCTTTTCTTCTCCGTGTTTCAACTCATCTTCGTCACTTCTTCCTCGATTAGATCCATGGCTTCTATCGCCTTTTGAAGACTTGCGTTGAAGTCCTCTTCATCGTATATTTCCTCTGCTATGTGAGCGTCGATAACGTCTTCGACAGCATATGCTGCATCAGCTATTCGAAGCTCCAATTTGAGATCGACGGAGATATGGTGTGCTTCGAGGAATTTTAGAAAGAATGAGATCTTCGAATTGAGAGAATCGACGCGTTCATCGTCGAGTCTGATGGGAGGGTAGGGATGTTCTTGGAGATCTGATATGAGATGCATCAGTGATGTGAAAGCAGCGTAAGCCGTCGCCATTCTGTTCTGTTTTCTACGAAGTGAAGAAGAAAGAAGGGGAGAAGAGAAATTAGTTCTGAACTGAAGCTTTTCTTTAGAAAGGAAGTATGAAATGGACAGACATTTTATCAACTCTCTAAATATAAAATGCCGTGTGAATTACGTCAAACACGGCCTTGGGCCATAAATAGTATTTAGTATGAAATGGACAGACATTTTCTTTAGTTTAATGGCATTGGTTGATCACGTGGAGTATTTTTTAATTTATTTAGGTTGTGCTTATTAATTTATTTACGTTGTGCTCTTATTGCAAGGAAATGATTTGAAAGTGATGGAGATTGAATAAACACGTGGGAATTAACATTCAAAGGTAAGGCAGAAGATCTTTGAACGAGGGATTTGTCATATTGTTCACGTTTGTAAATCAGGTAAGCAATTACGTGGGCTCAGTTGTTTTGTTTGATTGCCTATAGAAGCATTAGTGGCTCAAGCAGAACATATCCCGTTCAAAAGAAGAGAAAGAGAGAGACTGAGATGAGAGGGGGGGGGGGGGGGGGATAATGGAGAGTTTGTCGGATATTTTCTCCGAGAATAAAATATAGATATTGAGGTTTTATTAGTTTGAGAGATTGTAACCCTAAATTTTTCCTAGTGAAATTCTTCTTTCTCGCACGGGATTTTTACCCCGATTTGTTTGGGGGGTTTCCACGTAAAAATATCGGTGACCATTTTATCTTTAATTTCACAAATATTAGCCACGGTGTTATTCAAACGGGTCCGCCGCTGCCACAGCAACACTCTTTTGGACGGACTTATTTATGAAATCTTTGTTTATTTATTCGTTAATTATAATATCAGCGTGATGCTGAAAATTTAAGTAGAGTACGACACACGATCGAAATTCTCGATTAAGTAAAACCAACCACTTTTGGATAGGGATGGCAACGGGGCGGGGGCGGGGATCTAATCCCCGTACCCGCCACATAATCACGGAACACCCCCCCCCCCCCCCCCCCTCCCCCCCAATTTTTCTTTTAAAAAAATAATATTTATGCCATATTATATAACTAAAATATATTATTTCTTTTATATTTTAATATTATTTATTTTAAAATAATATAAGCTGGGTATAATAAATATAGTTGTATAAATTATATTAATAATATAAGCTATTTTTTTTATTTTTATTTATATAAATTGTATATACAAATATTATTTAAATAATATAATAGTAATGGGGGCGTGGCGGAGAACGGGGCGGGGATCCCCGCGGGCGAGATCCTGCCCCATCCCCGCTCCTTGGGGGATAAAATATTGGCGGTTCCCCGCCTCGTTCAAGGCGGATCCCCGCAGGGACGGGGAATTCCCGCCCCATTGCCAAGCCTACTTTTGGCGATATTGTACTGCACGATTTAAGTCAATTTTTTAGTTCCATACTGCCAAGGGGGAAACAACAGAAATGTTAGATCGATTCTTAGGGATTTAGAAAAGGAAATGTGAAATGAAGTCTTCGTCATAATTAAAAGCAATCTGTATCAACTATCTCGATATCAATTCTGTGTGAGCAATCTTCACTCTTCAATACAATATTATTTTGGAGATGAAATATTCACTAGTACATAATAGCTAACTGGTTTTTTGCCCGTGAGGCGTGAAATGCATGGGATTAAACATGTGTAATGAGGCTTAAGCATTGTGCTTAGCGCACAAGCTCCAATATTGAGGGATCCATCATCTCTTAGGGCTCGTTTGGTCTCCATGATAAGTCCACATAATATTGATAATATAGTGTTTGTTTTTGTAATTGCGGCCCGATACTAATTGTTCAGCCCGATATTTGAGTACAAGCCCGTAATTAATAAGCTGTCTTATCAGGCCAGGATAATTTATCCTGGGCTTATACATAATAATTAATAATGGTCCTTTATATCCTCTTTATAACTAAACGGACCCGAACCTCTTCTTACAGTATCGTAACTTTCTTGATAGTGTTCTTGTTACCAAATGCCGCAATTGTGTCTTCAGCATCTTTGGTTTATTCGCTGCAACAAAAAGTAAAAAGGAGTAAAATTCAATATCGGACTCATGTCATTGATATAATCGTACTTGAGCCAATATAGGATTCAAGATAAGATTATTACACCTTCAATATGTTTCATGCGATAGTAAGAGGAAATTATCAGCTTAATATATTGACTTATGATGAATCATACTGAATCACAGATCACCTAATCTTTCGACTTACGACAAATCTTCTTGAATGAGAGATCGATGAAACTGATAAAAATTTTAACTACCTCTCGTGGCTTTGGTGGTCAAAGAAGCCAAAAGATTTGGTCCTTCAAAAGCATTAATTTCATCAAATCCCAGTACAGATGATCCTTTGGAAACGCTTCTCATATCATCTGAGTATTTTTCATTTAGTACCCATGAAACCAAGTTCGTCTAGTTGAATATGTCAAGAAACTGTCGTTGCAGAGCACATGAAGTAGGCACTGCTTCGAGTGTCCAGGCATATATAGCTTGGAAAAATGCTGGACCTTTGCTCTCGATTAACATCCGCCCCCAGCCTAGACAATGTCTGTAATCTGTATGTAATAGTGGCATAGTGTGTATTTAAATACTGGAATTAATCCATAAAAAAAAATATAGAAAAGAGGGTGTGATTAATTTGTCATGTGCTAAACACAACATCATTCATCCATAAAAAAACCCTTCTCCAAAAATCGAAACCTTTAAACTTTTTGTTGGTTTCGGTAGTGTCGGCGTCTTGATCGATGGCTAAATTCTGACATAATATATGCATGATTTTTGTGAAGTCGAGGCACGTACTACGTACGCTTTCCGTAAGACGATATCGCCCCGATATTACGTGCTCACTCGGGTTACGGTGATCGTCCCCGAGATACAACGACTTCTAAAACTTCGGAATCGCAGCACTACGACTCGACGAAGTTGTCCGGCGAACTTACTCGAAACTCGAAAGCTTTCTTGCGCTATAGGTGCCTTGAACCATATCTCGGATTCATAAGTGAACCTTGAAGCGGCCCACTTCTCACTTATATAGGTAAACGACTATTATGACTTAATCCAGGAATAGCCCGAAATACTCCACCGATTTGGTATAGTAATCATTAAAGGCATAAAAATGCTTACCCTTTACCACACTTCATAGGGAAATTATTTGGGCAGCTTACGAGAATGAGCCTTTTAGAAATTTTCCAAGTAAACTACTGAACCGGTCTCAGCTTAGTTATCTCATTGAACCAAGTTCGTGGGATCTCCACTCATCAAGGTTGAGTTACCACCGAGCCCCTTCTTGGGTGTGTGGGTTTTTAGCTCCATTCCCCTTACTGCGCTTATATAACTAATCTCTTATGATACCTTTCGTCAAAGGATCCACTATGTTCTCTTACATCACATAGTCACTAGAGATTTACTCCGCTAGAGATTAGCCTTCTTACGGTTTTATGTCTCCGACGAATGTGTCGATAGTTACCGTTATACATGCAACTTTGTGCCCGTCAAATAGCTATTTTGCTATCGCAATTTATTTGGTTTAGAGGCACATATAATATCCTCTAAGAAATTCATATGCCATTCGGCTTCCTCACCGAATTTATTCAGTGTTTATAAACTCCAATTCCACCGCGAATCGAGTTATACTGTTTGTTTAGAGGATTTCCAAGACACTACTACTCCACCACCACTCGTGGGTTTGGAGTCGTTTTCGTCAGATATCTAAATCATATCGCAGTGTCGTCCAAGAACTGCCGTATATCTCGAATATAATGTGTTGAGCAGTAGTGAGCCTTAGATAAGCACTCTCTTTAGTGTTGTTACTGCATGGGTTGCTCGTGAACCTGCTAAGGTTTAGGTACTTCAACTTTTATTAAGCACCCCCACACTTTGAGATAACCGTAGGATGATTTCCTACATTTTCATAACTGGGATTTTCAACCTTTTTCGTCTTGTCTTTTTTTTTTCATCTGCCAATATATTAAAATATGATATGCCGGGCGAATCGCTCCACCACACGTTCTGGGGTAGCATTTAACTAATCAACATCGCCTCATCATCTCTCTTTAAGAGATACAATTTCTTTGATGCAGTAACCCGTTCAATTTGGGTATATATGGCGTATCTTTGTGCGTTAGCCACGCTGATTTTCAGCCATAGCTTTGTGCACAGAATCACTGATTCATTAGCCAGAATTTCAGCCACGATAGCCGAGCTCTCTAAAAAGCCACTTGTAGAGCAGCGTGCTCGGCTCTATAACGCTCAAGTAAGGTTGTTGAGACAACCATTAATACTATATTTGGAAGCGCAATGCAGCGCCCATCGGCGCTACTGTCATGTGGCATTTACAACCATACACGCGCCTTATGGCGCTGATTTACAGAGCCCAACGCTCAGAAAAAGACATAGTCTTGGCACATTATGCTTGCGATGGCAGCCCTGCAATGGGAATCAGAGCCATGCATCATTAGCTGCTCGCGATGCTGCTCCCGCTGTACCAGTCACGCAGCCACCATGTCGCCTGGCGTGCGTTCTCCGTGCACAGCTGCGAAAAATGCCCAACCCCACGGCTCTCGCCGACGCCTGAAGATACTGCTCCGTGAATCGCCACACAGCCTCGACATTAGCAGCTACCTTCACTGTGTTGCAATCCGACAGCGCTCCTGGTGTAGAAGAAGCAAGGCAGCCCCCACATCGGTCAACGGCTGCGTAGGTAATAGCCGAGCAGCCACACGCCATGTCGTCCTGTCGACACCATTGGACGTTTGATGTGTAGAGCATCATTTCTAGTCCGTCGCGTCTGTCTCGGCGCTGTCTCTGGAAGGTTATCAGTTCGTAACGCCGACCACTTCTGCAGATGCAACATCAGTTCTTAGGCGTCGTAGCAGCGGCCACAGCGCCCAACCACATTCGATAGTGCGCCTACGCACCCACAACGTGACGTGTTCATCGATGCCGTCCCATGTTTCAGAACTTTGTCTTGCGCCTCTTGACTTATCCGATCCTTGTAAGAATTTACTTCAGCAATTCTTGTTGCCCATTCATGTGTTAAAATTTATATTGCTGAAGACGAGTAACATATCAGCAAGATCACGGTTTGAGAAGAGCAAATATTTAGAGATCACGTTTTAGTTGCTGTGTACACAAACACATTCGTGTGGGCTATAGCATGTTACTTGATGTCACATTAATAATAATAAAAAAACTTATCTTTCTTTCCCCAAACGATGTTTCTTCATTTAATACTGCAACCACAGATATTGTAACAGTAGCCATCGAACAAAGACACAAGATATCGTCTTACGATTGTTGGTTTTGGTAGTGTCGGCGTCTTGATCGATGGCTAAATTCTGACATAATATATGCATGTTTTTTGTGAAGTCGAGGCACGTACTGCGTACGCTTTCCGCAAGACGATATCGCCCCGATATTACGTGCTCACTCGGGTTACGACGATCGTCCCCAAGATACAACGACTTCTAAAACTTCGGAATCGCAGCACTACGACTCGACGAAGTTGTCCGGCGAACTTACTCGAAATTCGAAAGCTTTCTTGCGCTATGAACTTAGAATGCAATTCTAGCATGCGACATGATTCGATATATTTCCTATGTTGTGGGGGAACCTATTTATAGATGTAGGAACATTATCATAGGGTATAAGCCCAAAGGTTGTCTTTTCTAGATGTGTCTCTTAACTTGGAGAGACATGCCTTTTAGACTGTATCCTTTTCAATCGTACCTCTTTATTTAATTCATTCAAAATTTCCAACAATTTTTTACCTTATTTGACTTGACGATCTCCGACATATGCAACTATATAAGCAAGACTGGTTTTTGTTCCCTTTTTCCATTGAAATCAAGGAAAGCATTACTCACAACTATTTTTCAGATTTCAACTCTTATGACGGTATAGAAACACAAAACAACTAACTAAGCTCACAAAACCAAAAACTACTAAATCGGAGATAAATATTTTCAGATCTAACCCTCGGTGTTAGTGTTCTGTATCTCGGCGCAGTCGACGACGACGGTCGTTTGCCCCGTCTTCCTCCTCAATCAGCGAGTCATTATACCCAATTCGAGTTCCTCGTGGCCTGCCTTAAAGCTTCAAAATCTTAAAAAAACTGCAACTTCAAGCGAATGCAATTGCAAGTAAATTCGCGTGGACTACAGAGGCAAGGTGTACACGAAAAAGGCTGTAATAAAACGACGGAAAATTAGGAATAAATTCCTTATGTGGAAGTTACGGTTGAGATTCAAGATGTGCCCCGTTTGGATTCCGGATTTCGATTTGAAATCCGAATTTCGCCCAAATCTTCCGTTTGACAATCACATTGATTTGGATTTTGATTTCATCCAAATCCGAGGGGAATCCAAACTCTTATAATTCGTCGGATTTGAAATTCTGTGTCAAATGGTCGGTTTTCGAAATCCAAAGCTGAGCACGTAACGAGTTTCTCGTAACGGATAATAATAATAATAATAATAATAATAATAGTATAATAATAAATAATAATAATAATGAAAAACTATAATAACAACAACAACAACAATAATAATAATAATAATAATAATAATAGTAATAATAATAATAATAGTAATAATAATAATAATTAGGAGGTGGACGATGAGTCGAGCCGATTCGCAAGCTCGATGAGCCGACTCGAGCTCGTCATGGATTCGCGAAATGAGCCGGCTCAAGCTCGACGAGCTCTTGTCGAGGTTGAGCTCGGCACGGGTTCGCGAATGAGCCGGCTCGAGCTCGAGCTCACTCGTGGGCGCTCGAAAGCTCGCAGGCCGGCTCATGAGATTGGTTTATATATATATATATATTATTCATGATTTTTGTTTTATTTTATTTTGTACTTTTTAAATTATTTAGAAAAAGTTAGTATCGGTTCGACGAGCTTCCACGAGCTCGAGTCGAGCTCTATTTTGAAATCTGAATTTCGAAATCCTAACGATTGTCAAATAATTAATTTGGATTTAAAATTGCGATTTTTGAAATTAATAATTTAAAATCAAGCGATTTCGTTCAAATATGCGAATACAAACACACTCTTACTGGGATTGCTAAAATATTATAGAGAAGGGGTACTTGGTATAAGCTTGATGGGGTTTCTTCCTAAAACCAATTGGTGTTAGGAGGAGTGGCTCATCAAGCTTATAAACCATTTCAATTTCTTTGGGGTTTCTTCCTAAAACCAATTGGTGTTAGGGGTAATAAATTAAAATAATATTTATTTTAATTTTAAAAATTTAAGTAACTAATAATTTTTCATTAATTATGGTATTTATTAAAAATTTACTATAAATATTGCTCTAATCACGTGTTTATTAATAAATATGGTATTAATAAACGTAATTAATGAATCATTAATTTGATTTAATTAGTTTAATATTTATATTCTTTATAATATATATTATATAACATATATAATTATAATAATTGGCGGTCGGCCCGCCCGCCCCGCCGAAGCCGGCAGGCCACGCCTCTTGGCGGGCCTAAATATTGCAGCCCGCCCAACCACCCTTTTGGCGGGGAGGGTGTAAGATCCCATCCCGTCCTAATTGAAGCAGTTTCTTACTTGAGCTTTTTGTCGAACAGCTGGTGTACGTGCTAGTATGTATTATCTACGAATCAATTTAGAGACGAGAGGAAGAACAGAGAAGATCGAACAGAAGAACATAGAAGATTAGATGAAGAACATAACATAGAAGAGTAGATCAAAGGCTGTGGAAATTCGGGACGGGCCTCCGGTATTTTATCCGTTATCGAGGCCCACGCACATGCGCCACACGGAGAAGGGGTACTCGGTAAAGCTTGATGGGGTTTCTTCCTAAAATCAATTGGTGTTAGGAGGAATGGCCCATCAAGCTTATAAACCATTTCAATTTCTTTGGGGTTTCTTCCTAAAACCAATTGGTGTTAGGGGTAATAAATTAAAATAATATTTATTTTAATTTTAAAAATTTAAGTAACTAATAATTTTTCATTAATTATGGTATTTATTAAAAATTTACTATAAATATTGCACTAATCACGTGTTTATTAATAAGATTCCACCTTTTGAGATTACAAGATCAGATCTTCTTCTCTAACTTTCGTGTTTACATCAAGCTCTCAAACTCTCTCGTTCGCAAGTTATTGGTCGTTCAACCTTCACACTTGGCCACAAAAAAATACCAGTTTTTGTAGTGTGTTTGGTAACTTCCCCAAGTTCTGTAGAAACCGCTTGGGAGCAGTTTGGTCGGTTATTCTCCACTAGTTGGGTTGGGAGTTGATCCTCCAAGCTTCAATCTTGACCCTCGGAGCCTCAATCCTCGTCATCGAACGGATAAACATCGAACCAAAAGAGAAAACTGCTTCAGAAGACACCCACGGCCTCAGTCATAATCCCGGGCTGCCTCAGCTTGTTTCTGGCAGCACCTCCACGGCCACAGCCATGAGCTCCACGGCCGTGGTGTCCTCCAGAAATTCCCCACGGCCTCAAGTCATACACTCCACGGCCGTGGGAGTGACGGGCTGAGCTCTTGCAGCTTCTGCCAGCTGCTCCACAGCCGTGGGACTTGCTTCACGTGGCCGTGGGAATGTGATGATACTCCGTCGCGTTGTTCTTTCGCATTCCGAGCTCGTTTCGATCGATTCCGTCTTCGATTTCCGAGTTTTGGATCACTCACATTCGACAGTATTGCTCCAACTTTCTGATCATGATGAGCTAATTGGTAGTGTACTTGAGAGAGGCATCATGAGAACGTTAATCGGCAATGAGTTCAAAGAAAAACCCATATATTCAGAATAATGTATGTTCTTTTCGCAGCACAAGCATACAATTACAACTGCAGCAGTGTTATTCAGAAACAAGAGAACTTACTTTCGCACAAAGGAACATGAATAACAATGGCAAACAACTCCACCATTCCCCAAAAATTAAAAAGAAAGAAAGAAAGAGAAAGACTGTTACTACTATATAATCGTCACCATTCTTCAGCTCTGACGATGAAACTTCTACTGAGGCTCAGGCTCTCTGCAGTAAGCTTGGATTCGTCGTGCAAGCAAACCCTTATCTGCAAATCTTCATTCCCATATTCATCTTTTTGGTACTTTGCTATTTCTTCAGCGCACTCAACGGCCGAGTCGCGACACTTCCACAACTCGATAAGTCTCAGCGTCTCTATATCTCCGATGTCTGACGATGGCATTTTCTCCAAGCTATCCATATGAGACAGTTTCAGCTCTTCAAGGCAAGGAAAATGGCTGGAGTCTGCTGCAAAACATTTGAGATCATAACAAGAAAAGAGATGCAAGTATTTCAAACGAACGAATTTTCCTTCGACAAGCTCCCACTCGCTTCCGCCGCTGCATTCTTCTAGATAGAGTTCTTCGAGCAGTGGTAATGAGCCAATCTTAGTCATTATTTCATCATCCAAACAAAGGCCGCTAACCCTCAATTCCTTGAGCGAATGGGGGAAAGCGAGGCTCGACACCATTTCGTTTCTTCGCCCTAGCGATCTCACGGTGTGCAGCCAGCAATATAACTTTTCGAGCTTTTCGAGGCGCTCGATGTTTTCTAGAGAGTATTTCCCTTCTTCACCGAAGCCCCCTCTCGAAGCAGGCGCAGCAGCACCGTCGTACCTCAAAGCTAAAATCCCGACGTTGGGAATTCTTTTGACCGAATCTTCGCTAAAGCTGAAGTTCAATAACATCTGAGCCGATCGAAGGTTCTTCAAGATGATTTCGCCGCCGTGGCTTTCGCTTGGAGGCGGAGGTTCTGAGAGGCTGAGGTTCCTCTCAATGCTGATATGCCTAAGTTGAGTCATTTTCCAGATTTCTTCGGGTATTATAGCCTCCTTGCAACCTGCTATGCTTAAACATTGTAGGTTCCACATCGAAGTGATCGTCGAAGGAAATCGAACCAATACTTTCCTTTTAGACGAGGAGAAATTGAGGCAGCGCAGGTTAACGAGTTGACGAGCAACTTCCACCATGACGTTTACGTTGACCTTCATATACTTAGCCGAAGCCAGAACTCGCAACGATTTGTAAACTGCAGAAGGTAAGAGCGCGCCGTGAACTATCAGAGTACGAATAACCGACCCCGAATTTCGAACGGTAGGTTGGTCCGCCTCGTTCGAGCTCGAATAGAGGACTATTCGTCTTCCGTTGTGAGGAACCTTCTTCTTTTTCTTCTTCTTCTTCTTCTCCTCCTTCTCCTCCTCCTTTTTCTTCCGCACGATGGATAGAAACTTCCTCTGTAAAGCCTCTTGCAAGCACAAGTCCCTCAAACGATCGTGTATCTTGCACTTGATTATTTCTCCCCTTCGAGACGACGTAACGACGATAATGAGATTCCTGCCGACGAGGTCGTTCAGATAGCTTTGTGCGGCCTCTTCCAGGCTCTTGCCGCGAATTGGCTTTATAAATCCTTCGGCCACCCATAGTTTGATTAGCTTCTCGGCAAATACCTCTTTATCCTCGCCGAAGATTCCCATGTAGAGGAAACAGGGTTTCAAGTGGACGGGCAGGTTGACGTAGCTCAAGGACAATATCTTCAGGCAACGACTGGCTACCTTCGACTTCACAAAGGAATTCTTCGCAATGTATTTCCAGTACCGTCGCGTTCTCGGAGACTTAGCCAGATGGCCTCCGATCACAACAACAGAAAGAGGAAGTCCTCTGCAGTTGTCTGATATCTTCCTTCCGACATCCTCCAGCTCGCCAGGGCAATCATCTCGTCCGAATACAGTTTTGCAAAATAATTCCCAAGATTGACTCTCATCTAACAAGCCAACATTAAAAACATGGGAGCTAATCGAATCGAATTTCGATTCCCTAGTGGTTACCACTATTCTGCTACCGGGGCTATCCGGGAAGGAGGATCGCAGTCTAAACCACGCGTCTACATCCCATAGATCATCCAGTACTATTAGATACCTTTTCCCGAATAAACTCTTGCGCAATATTTCACCCAACTTTTCTTCGCCCTCTCCTCTCAAGGTGTCCTTAGACTGTTTGCTATCTAGGCAATGAACAAGTTCTACCAGACTTTTATGTACATTGTAGTCCTTAGATATCGTAGCCCAAGCACGAACATGGAAGTAGTTCCTAACGTAGGGATGATTATAGACGTTGTTAGCGAGCGTCGTCTTACCGATTCCGCCCATGCCTGTTATCGAGAAAATCTGACGGCGAGACGTGCTCTGAGTTGGAGCGAGCTTGTCCACAATTTTGAGTGTTAGGTCTTCCATACCCACCACGTTGTTGTTCTTCTCACTACCACCAGAATTAGCAGCAGCAGCAGCAGTAGCACCAGGTTTTGGTAGTCGTAGTAGTCGAGGTTGACTGTTGTTTCCTTGAAGCTCTTTCTCATTGTTCCAATTCACCTTCTTCACTTCTTTCTCGATTTGATCCATGGCTTCTATCGCCTTCTGAAGCCTTCCGTTGAAGTCAACTTGATTCAAAACTCGATCTACTATGTGAGTCTCGATAATGTCTTCAGCAGCGTATGCTGCATCAGCCAATCGGAGCTCCAATTTGAGGTCGACGGAGGTATGGTGACCTTCATCTTTTCTTTCCTTGAGCTTACACCATCTCCAACCGAAAATCTATTTCCAAACTCAAAATGCAGTAAATGTCACGTCAAACAATAATTCTTCTCCAATCATCAAACTCATTATCAAACTCAAAAGAATATTCTCGGAATATTCTTTTCACACCAACTTTTACAGCTTTTCAATACTACCTACATATTTTACCATTTTACAAATTATATTATTATGTTATTTTAAATTCGCTTGAGATATATTAGAATTAATCATAATATTATTATTTGTATTATAAAAAAAACTTAAAAAACTATTTATTGAAACAACGGGTCATTTAGAATATTTTATTATTGGTATTTTTCATGGTTTGTGTGCATTTCTATCACGAGTAATTGATGTTATCTTAATGTTTTCATTTAACTAATTGCATTATTTATTGTTGAAATTAAATAATATATCATAAGTAATAAAAACTAATTATGATTTTTAAAGGAGTCAAAAAATGTAAGAGGGAAAGATTTATCGGGTAATGAACAGTGCGAACGCATTTATGCCTCGAGAGGGGAGAGAAAATCATATAATCCTATTTTGCGTATTGGTTTTAGTATCCATTGGAGCATATTTTATAGTTTGGGTTCTCCTTTTTGTATCGGGTGGAGATGCCCTTGGAACCAATCTTCTTCGCCAATTGTTCTCCCCTTCTAAGAATGGCGGCTTATGCAGCTTTTACCTCTCCGATGCATCTCATATCAGATCTCCACGGACATCCCTATCCTCCCATCAAACTCGACGATGAACACTTCGACTCTCTCAAATCGTTACTTAACAGGAAAAAATAATTCAAGTAGTTGAGAGGAAAAGGGAGTGAGAGGGAATCTCGCCCGTGTGAATTGCAGAAAGTACGTTCAAAACTACACATTATATTTCAAACTACAGTACCGAAATAAGAATATAGTGCTAATAAATTATGCAGGATATGGATATACTCAACTTGATGAAACAACTCTCATTAAACTAAAGAGGAAAGCCAGCTTTCCACCTCACATGCTTATAAAATATTCCATTAACAATATATTTTCATGGCACGAAAGCCTACCAAAACAATATTTTTATCGCGCCCAAATTGTTTTGTCATGCTTTGACGTTTTGCTCAGAGTTGATGTAGAGTGTTTACCAAAAGACACCATTTCATACTTCCTTTCTAAAGCTTCAAATCGAAACCACTATCGGTTTGGAAAATGGCGACAGCTTACGCAGCTTTTACTTCTCTCATGAATCTCATATCAGATCTCCGCGAACATCCCTACCCTCCCATCATACTCGACGATGAACATGTCGACTCTCTCAATTCGAAGATATCTTTCTTTCAAAAGTTCCTCGAAGATCATCACACCTCCGTCGATCTCAAATTGGAGCTCAGAATTGCTGATGCAGCATATGCGGCGGAAGATGTCATCGAGACTCAGATAGCAGATGGAGATCTCAATCGAGAGGACTTCAACGCAAGTCTTCAAAAGGCGATAGAGTCCATGGATCTAATTGAGAAAGAAGTTATGGAAATGAGTTGGAATTCTTCTGAGAAGAAAAGGAGCGAAGGCAACAACACCCAACCTAGACTAGTACAACCTGCTGCTGCTAATTCTGGTAGTGAGAACAACACTGTGGTAGGCATCGAAGGCCTAACAGTCGAAATTGTAGACAATCTCGCTCGACCACAGAACACATCTGGCCGTCAGATTATCTCGATAACAGGTATGGGCGGAATCGGTAAGACAACGGTCGCTAACAAAGTCTATAATCATCCTTTCGTTAAAAACTACTTCGATGTTCGTGCTTGGGCTACAATATCAAAGGACTACGATATACATGAAACTCTGGTAGAACTTGTTCACTGTCTACTTAAGACAGATAAGGAAATTTTGAGAGGAGAGAGCGAAGGCGACTTGGGTCTAAGATTGTACCGGTCTATGTTCGGCAAAAGATATCTAATAATAGTGGACGATCTGTGGGATGAAGAGGCATGGGGCAGACTGCGATCGTTCTTTCCCGATAGCCGCGGTAGTGGGATAGTGATAACCACTAGGGAATCGAAATTCGATTCGATTAGCTCGCATGTTTTTAATGTGGGTTTGTTAGACGTGAGTCAAACTTGGGAATTATTCTGCAAAACTGCATTCGGGCAAGACGATTGCCCTCGCGAGCTCGAGGACGTTGGGAGGGAGATATCGGACAAGTGTAGAGGTCTTCCACTTTCGGTTGTCGTGATTGGAGGCCATCTGGCGAAGTCTTCACGAAAACGAGAATATTGGGAATCTATTGCGAAAAACTTGAGCTCCATTGTGAATTCAGAAGACGACAATCGTTACATGAAGACATTATCTTTAAGCTACATTCATCTGCCCCTGCATTTGAAACCTTGTTTCCTGTACATTGGAATTTTCCGTGAAGATGAAGAGATTTTGACGGACAAACTGATCAGACTATGGGTTGCCGAAGGATTTCTAAAACCAATTATTGGCAAGAGCCTAGAAGAGGCTGCGCAAGACTATATTAGTGACCTTGCTAGTAGGAATCTTATATTAGTTTCAGAATCATCATTTTACCGAGGGAAAATGATCAAGTTCAAGATCCATGATCTTTTGAGGGATTTAATCTTAAAAGAGGCCACGGCGAAGAAGTTTCTTTGCTTCATGCCGAATCAATATCGAGAACTTCCAAACAACGAAAGAAGAATTGTCCTTTATCAAAGCAGCTCAGACGAGGCGTACCCTCTCTATTCCGGCACTAGCATCCTAAAATCGCCATCAGTTCTTCGTACCTTGATACTTCGTCATGGTATATCACCCCCTTCTTCTGTAGCTCCTAAATTGTTACGAGTTTTGGCTTCAGAGGGGTTTAGGAATATTACTCCAAATTATGTGGTGGAAGTTGCATGTCAACTTGCTAGCTTGCGTTGCCTTGATTTCCCAGCATTTAAGGATGAGTTTATTGTTATAATCTTCCCTTCATCAATTCGTTCGGTATGGAATCTTCAATCTTTATGGATAGAGGGTTTCTTCGGCTCTAAGGCACCATTAGAAATCTGGAAAACGTCTCAACTTAGACATATCCACGTAGGTGCGGAATTAAGCCTCTCGTATCCTCCTCCTCTTCCACCAAGTGAAAACCACAGTGATATGATGATCTTGAAGAACCTTCAAACCGCTGATGGTATATACAATTTCAGTTTTAGTGAAGATCTGATCAAAAGAATTCCCAACGTAAGGAGACTACGTGTATCTTATAATGAAAAAGTCGAGGGGTTCAGCGAAGGGGCGCAATATGCTCTCAACAATATCGCACTTCTCGAAAAGCTTGAAACGTTGAGTGTGAATTTGCGCAATGTGAGATCCGTAAGACTAAGAAAAGAAATGTCCGCAAGTCTTAGTTTCCCCAATTCACTGAAGTGTCTTTGGCTAAGCGGCTTTGAATTGGATGACGAAGTAACAATGAGTAAGATTGGGTCATTGCCACTGCTCGAAGAACTACATGTAACTCAATGCAGCATCGGAAGGGAGTGGAAGCCCGATGATGGACAATTTGTTCTCCTAAAACACTTGGATCTCAATCTTTGTAGAGATCTCGAGTGTTTTGCAGCAGACTCCAGCAATTTCCCTTGCCTTGAAGAGCTTAAACTAAACCAGACAAATAAGTTGACGGAGATATCATCCTCAGATATCGGAGATATACAGACGCTGAAAAGTATTGAATTGTTTTGGTGTCCCGACTCAGTTGTTGTCTCTGCCAAAGAAATAGCGGACTACCAAAAACACGAAATGGAGAATGAAGAATTACATATAAAGGTTACCCTGCGTCGAAATTCCAGTCTTTCTGGTAAGGGATTGAGCTCCAGTAATTTTATCGTCGAGAATAAATGATACCGTGGTGGAAATCTTTTTTTGTTCTTTTCGTTTTGGAATAATGTTGATGTGTACCTATGTTATGTGATCTGAGTACTCTACCTTTCTAAGTAATAATGTGTTTCTTATTGTATGTGTTTTTTTTCCTTTATCTTTCTCAGTTTTGCGTTTTCCCAAACCCTAAGAGCCCGTTTGGTTGGGAGGATATGTTTTGATGGTATTAGTTTTAGTTGGGTTTATATAATGGAGAGTATGAGTATTTTGGGGTGTTTGGTTGGCGGGTTTAAATAATGATGTTCCATATGTTTGGTAGATGGGTTTAGATGGTATTAAATTTAATTAAGTTAAATTACGAACCTACCCTTATTTTGATCGGATTGGAAATATGGTCCTTGTTCGGAAGGAGAGATGGATTAGAGAGAGAGAGATGGATTCAAGAGAGAGAGAGAGAGTGAGTGAGTGAGATGGATTCGAGAGAGAGAAAGATGGATTCGAGAAGAGTGTGTGTGTGTGAGCAGGGGCGGATCTACAGTAGGGCCGGGGGGGGCCACGGCCCCCGCGAAAAATTTCGAAATTTTTAGTAATATATGTGTAGTATATAGCGGAATACATATATATAGCTTCGTATGTCAAAATTAAGGAAAATGTCACATGGCTTACTGGTGAAGTAGCACCTTTTTCTACTAAGGATTGGGGGTTCGAATCTTCATCCTCCCCTGATTTCTTTTTTTATTCTTTTTTGTTATATATTTTGTTTCCTTTCTAATTTTTTTTCTTAACATTTTCTGTTCTTTTAGTTTTCTTTTTAGTAAGTTTTTTTTCTTTCAAATCATTTTTTTATGTTCTGTTCTTAGCCTTCATTGTCCTTTTTATTTTTCTTAGAATTTTTATTCTTTTTAGTTTTCTCTTTTTCTTTTTAGTTTTAGGTATTTTTGGTTTTTTAATCAAACAATACAGCTACATTATTAGTTCTCTTTTCACATCCATGGTTTTTAAAATTTTTGTTTTGCACTAATAAAACAAAAACCTAATAAAAGCTTTCCCTCAAATTTACTTATGAGCCTTGATATAATTAAAAATCACTTGGTGAATAAGAAATAAAATATCAAATAAAAAGGCTCAAATAAATATTGCGGTTGTTATTCATAAGACACATTACTTGCGTTGTTTTCTCCTTTATTTCTTTGTAGTATATTAATATTTAATATTAATAATATACTACGTTTTATCAATATCATGACACGTTGTCAATATTCGAGCTTCATCAATGTTATCATCGATTTTTTATTCTCTTTTATATTGTTTTTTTGGTTTATTAAATGTACGGAATTTAAGTTTTTTATTGTAAGTTCACAAGTTTTGATGATAAAATCTAAATTGAGAAATCCTTTTAAGCAAAATGGCAAATAATAATTTTGACGTTTGCCATTTGCGGCCCCCCGGTCAAAAGTTTCTGGATCCGCCCCTGTGTGTGAGAGAGAGAGATGGATGAGAGAGAGAGAGAGACAAAGAGAGAAAGATGGGTACAAGAAGAGTGTGTGTGTGTGTGTGAGAGAGAGAGATATGGAGTTGAGATATAACGTAGAGTGAGGAGAGAGAGAGAGAGAGAGAGAGAGAGAGAGAGAGAGACTATGGTTTAATTTTTTAAATAAAAGAAATAAGGAAAAAAAAGAAATGAAAGGATAAAATTGTCTAAGATGGGTTGGATTAGGTAAAGGTAGGGGAGGAGATCCCTTTAATTAATACCTTATTTGAGGTATTAAGGGGGTATTAGTCAATTCTCCCCTTTAAATAATCCCCCGAACCAAACACTACTTTAATAAATTCTAACCCCCCTAATCCCACCTAATACCCCAACCAAACACACCATAAGGGAATTACTATTCACCGCCCCCTTTATACTTGTTACCGCCCCCTACAGGGCTATAAAAAGACGTTTTTGCCTTTATGATATTTAAATTAATTTAAAAAGAAAAAACTAACTAAATATATAATTTCGGTACGAAATACTGAAAACTACATACACAAATAAATTCGAACGATCGATCGAGACGGGAAAAAAATTTTTTTTGATCCGTTACGTGCCTTGTGGCGGCCGAAATTATTGTTCGGTCGTGCCAAGCGCCAGCCGAAATTTTTGTTCGGTCGGGACTTTTTTCAAACTATTTCGATCCGTGTTCGCTAATTCATCTACGTACGAATGATTTTTACGACAATATCGATCGATCGGTCCTAAAATCGATCGATCGGTCCGAAAAATATCGATCGATCGGTCCTAAAATGTTAAATCAAAATTTTTTTTTTCCCGTCTCGATTGATCGTTCGAATTTATTTGTGTATGTAGTTTTCAGTATTTCATACCGAAATTATATATTTAGTTTGTTTTTTCTTTTTAAATTAATTTAAATATCATAAGGGCAAAAACGTCTTTTTATAGCCCTTTAGGGGGCGGTAACAAGTAAAAAGGGAGCGGTGAATAGTAATCCAGAACCCTAAACCCTTGGCTAGAATCTGAACGAAGACATCTCAGCTCTTTGCGTCTCATAATAATATTGTAAACTTTGCAACGACGTTGGGCGGAAATTAGAAGGTATACATATTTTTTTATCATTTATATTTTTCATATATCTAATATGTTAATATTTATCTAACATAAAAGTGCCTCAAAATTATATAAACATTTCAAATAAAAACAATATCATTCCAACAATATAACATTAGGATAAACATTTCTCTTTTTCGTATTTCTAAACTTTTTCTTAAAAATAAAATAAAATCGTCCGATAAATTAACCAACTCCTTTAACTAGCGACAACTCCACCACCCAAAAAAGAAAAAGGAAAGTAATTTTACATCATGTAAAGCAACGTTGTCTTTGTGCTTTTGTGCATGGGGTTATAATACCGCAATTCAACAAAACATTTTATTTCATATCATTTTCTTCAAATTTGATTATTCAAAGTACTAAAAGACATCATCTTCTTTCTTTATACCAATTTCTTGGCAAGCTCATCCAGTATAGAAACTATAGCAATGGAATTGAGAGGCTTTCCATAGCAATAATCTAAGCCAGCTTCGACGAACTCTTTCTTCTTTGGTTCGAGCCCACAAGACGTTACGCCTACTATCATGCTATTACTCGCTCTCATGGCCCGAATCTCTCTAGTCGCCTGTCGATTTATTTTTACAAAATTCAAGAATTTGCATGGAAATGGGCCATAATCAAAAGTCAAAATAAAATAAAATGAAAATAATTGAATTTCATTAATTTAATTTATATGAATGTCACCTGGATTCCATCCATGACAGGCATCTCCATATCCATGAGCACCAAATGAAAATCTTTTCCTAACAGAAAAAGATCAACAGCCTCTCTTCCATTTTGGACTGCTTCAATTTCCAATCCATAACGATTTAAAAGGGCTTTGTGAAGTTTTCTCGTCATTCTATCGTCGTCCACTACCAATGCGCGGATTTTCGGTACTTCTTCGTATGTGTTCATGAAGACTGAATTATTCAAATATATATGTTTTTATATCTCTCTATTAGTCGTGTAAGATCGAAACACTGTGTATTTGCTCGAGTAACCGAGCGTGGCTTAAATAGGGCGAGAAAGTTTGTCACAATATTGATGAAGGATTTCGTAATTTATGTCATCTTCCGCGACTTTGATGGTCGGAAATTTATTGAAAGTTATGGGGATATATAGTCTTGACTTGCTGCATGTGTGTTCATCAATATTGTTTTTTTCAGCGTTGGAGATTTTCTTTATCAAAGGTAAAAAGTTATGGCATTGACGTTTTTATGGTTATCCTCGAGCTCCTTTTGTTTCATCATTGAAGGAAAATCTGAAGGGTAAAGCATAAAAATCTGAGAGGATGATTTTAAAATTTCTTCATTTGTAAAGTAGACCATACACATAAATAATTCCGATATCTCTGTAAAGATAAATAATTGTTGTCGATTGATTTTTTATTTTTTAACGTCAAATGCTTTTTATGTTACAGAAGGACAGCATTGGGCTGGCAATGTTAATTAAGGGCCAATTAAGGCTATTTGTAGTCAATTCCACCAGATTTTTAAGTCGAACTTGAAAGAACAATAAATTTCTAAGTCATTTGCTCAGATTTCATTCAAAGTGCATATATGTAAGCATTAAATTTGTTGATAGCAGCATAAAAGACTCGAAAAATAGAAACAAATCTACAACTATGAATTATAATTATCACCACTATCCGAAAGAAAGATCAGTTAAGCGATGCAGCAAAACTTGGACCAAAGGATGTTACCTCTTAGAGTACTTAAACCGGAAAATTTTAACTGAAGCAGAAAATAGCATTTCAAGCATCCTATACAGCTTCTAGTTAGCTCAGTCCAACGCAAGACAAAAAAAAAAAAGGACAATAAAACGCCCTCCTGGATCCTCGACCGTCGACCCGATCCGACCCAACCATATGGTCCACACTGATGTGCGCTCGCCCGACCCGACCCGACCCCACCCGTTCAAACATTACAGCAGTGAGGTTGGCCCTTCATCAAATGATCCCAAAGACAAATCATTTGCCTCGGAGATTGATAGTGCGCTGTGTGATAATCTTCAATGCAACCGTACTGACAATACTTCCAATTGTGAGAATAGTGAACGATCTTCGAACTATTGAACTGCTCCACCCACATTCCCATGCTCACGTCCTCCATCTTAAATAACTGCAGTTTTATTATTGGTAATCAAGAAAAGTCGTTCTTCAGATGAAAAAAAAGGAGGAAACAAACGTAGAAGATATGAATATTACGAACCCTCAAGCTGCTATTTGCGTGCAGAGAAACGATGAACTTTGCAATGTCGCCCGATATTACGTACCCCGGGCCATTCGCGTAAGGAGGGTAGATTTCCTCGGGCCATTCCTGAATAATTGAACAGATTTTACAAAAAGGCGATGAATTTTGGTGTAAAATGTACCAAAAAGGCAAAAGCTTGCAAATGGCGTACCTCATAAGAGACAGCCCATTTCCCGTTCCTCAGAGGCCGGTGCAAGAGGTTAAGGTTGCCTAAATACAAAGACTTTCCAGTGGGCGTGCTTTCAATATCTTTCAAGACCGTCTCGATCCTTATAAAAGTGTCATCGTCGCCTTTCATAATATATTCAGCCGTCACATTTCGAACCTAGAAAGTAAATAAGTGAACAAGAGTAGTAAAATCTATTTTTACAGCCATTGTTTTTTTGAAAAAATATCAGCTGAACATACCCCAAACTCACAAATGGCGACGGTTTTGAGAACTACCAGCTCATAACGATCCATAAATGGTATGATTTCGATGTCACCGAAGAAAGCTGCTTCCTTTTTCAATATTGCATTCACCTCATTCCTCGGGTTCTGAAAAAGGAGTTAAAACTTTCGAGCAAACGGTAGCATCTTCTCCATTGACAATATTCAAATAAACTTAACAAGGTTGGGCTCACCAATGCAACGAAGAACCGTACAACTACTTTAGACGACTTCACTACAGAAGATTGCATCCATGTCTTTCTAACAGCCATACGCTCGGCAAAGTGATTAGTTGCAGATAGAACGCCGATGAAAAGCTGTATTGGGCTTTGAGGTATTGGAGGAGTTTTCCACTTCGACGAAAAGTCTAATACGTTTTGAGTCGAGAAACTTGGGTGAGATGTTGGCAGTGAGGTGGCATACACTGAATGGATGTCTACGTCGCCTTTGATAGCCAATCCAGTCGCATCCTCCAATGTGAAACCCTGAAAACGTGGAACGAATCCATGCAATAAAGAATTATGCGATAAGGAAAATATGGAAAAGAAGGATAACGTTAAAACGCATTCATTCGATTACAGCGATATTCTACTCAAGAGAATCAATTTTCATTACATCACAGGCGAGGCGAGGTGAGATGCTAAGGACAGAGAATCGTTTCAAAGGTGTAATGGACTCTAAAAGTTACTAAGAAAAATTATTCTTCGTCATTCTCAAACAGTAATGAGATAATAAATGGAGAGACGACCAACAGAAGTTTCTTTGACTCACCATTCTGTATGGAAATGATGTGATGTGGCGTCCCCCAGCATTTATATGGAATCCATCAACACCAGCGCGAATTGTGAGAACAAACATTCGGCTTTCTCGGAAGGGAAAAGGCCAGGTGACCTCTGGCTTTTTAGCACGCCCTATGAATCGGTCGAACCAAGAAAATATCTTCGATTCTTTAGCGTCTATGTAATCATTTCTCATCCACTTTTCACACCGCAAATGTCCATCAACTGCAAGGGGAAAGCAGGGCCAGAAATTGAATAGCAAGAAAACCAAGATCATTTACAAGAAATGCATTATCAAGAAAATGAAGTTGAAACAAAAAAAAAATACATGATGTGTCCCAGAACACCACAAAATCATACCAAGTGTGTCGTCGTCAGCTTTGGACGGTAAGCCATCGCATCTCTGAGCAACTCCCCACTGCATTCTATAACATGTGTTATGCTCGATTACTTGTTGATGGCTCCAATCTCCTCTCAATCGGGGATTCAAATGCAAAATCTTCGGTGGATCCTCACCGTCCACGGCCTTCAATCCTTGCAATTCAACCATGAACTGTGAAACCCACACCAAACCATCATCATCCCTCTTTCTAACAAGCTGAGGTACATACTCTTGGTGAGCTTGATGAGGAGTTCCAATCACCGTGATCGAAGAACCGCCAGCAAGGCCACACGGAAGGAACGTGATAAAATTTCTCTTGGACAGTTCTTCTCCATTCGTAAAAACCCATGACGGGCATGACTCATGCTTCCCCTCGAGTATTGAGCTCATGTTGATATCCTTCACGTCGTATTTACCTACTTCCTCCCATGCTTTTGTCCCCAAAATCCAAGCCTCATTTGCCATTTTCTCTATCCCGGATAAGTTAACTGTTTCATTCTCTTTTCTGTGAACTTCAGCAGTTATTCTTCCATATTGCTGCTGCAATGGTTTTATAGGCAAAACGCCTTTGCTGGGAAGTTCCGATTCATTCTCTTGTAGGTTTTCAAGGTCGTCTTGATTTTCGTTACTCTGAACTATTCTTTGAAGCCCATCAGAACTTAAATGTGATTGAGGCTGATCGTCGTACTTCCCATTGGAGAGTTGAAACCCGTCCAAACCCCCTGTGATATCATCGCCGCCCAGAAATGCCGCACTCTCCAAAAGCTCGGGAAACTTGAAGACAATGAGAATTAAATACAATGCAGCTGCACCTAACAATAGGTAATACAATCTAAACCTCCTTACACTTGAGGGTTCACCTTTTAACCTCTTCATTCTTAGGAAAATAGAAATTCACACACAGCTCCTTCTAAGCAGGCACTCTCCTCACTCTAGCCCATTCGTCATGCTTACAAAGATAATTCAACCCTCGAGCCAAAAAAAGGAAACCTTTTGCCAATCAGAACTTTCAGATATAATCCAACCACCGACCACCGACTATGAGCAGTTCACCAAATATTTATCATCGCAAAAAACCAAAAAAGCCGCAAATGACAAAACCAAAAGATCGTGGGAATCAAATGTGAACAATGCAAGCCAGCGCAGAGTCAGTGAAACCTTTGTTCTTCGCTTTTACATAGATTTCAAATGCACATCCTCCAATCACTGATGAAAAAATACCCGCTTGCCCGTTCTTCATAATCTCGTCCATGAAATGTAATTAAAGGTTCCAGTTGCGTTTATCAAAGGAAAACATCCCCAAATGCCTACAATTTTCCGCAGATCGAAGTTCCAAGAAATGCCTAAATCGGGAAAACATCTATTGTAAAGCGCCCTAAACTTTTTCCCGTAAATTGGAGAAGTCTGTACATAGTATGGTGCCCACTACTCTCTATTAACGGCGATATGCACAAAAAAGCAGAGGGGTCGATTTGTAAATTGTAACAATATAAGCCTATGATTGAAATTAAACAAAAAAGAACGGCTCATCAATTCCCAGGTATACCACGTTGCCTAAGACCATCTCCAACCGAAAAGCGCATTCTCAAACCGAAACGCATTCTCAAACTCAAAATGCAGTAATTCTTCTCCAACCGATAAACCAATTCGGAAACTTAAAAGACTATTATTGTAATATTCTCTTCTATCCGATTTTTTAATATTACCCATGAAATTTACAACTTTACAAATCTGACCCATACTATTATTTTTTAAGTTCGATTGAAAAGAATAATTTCACAAAATTAATAACAAACTCAATATTTTTCATATAAAAGACGTAGAAAAAAATAATTATTAATAACAGGAGTCCTTTTATATATTATTATTTATTTTTGATTTTTATATGGGTACTTTAATAATTAAAAATAATAAAAAGTATTAATTGTAATTTTTAAAACATCAAACGCATGTTTTGGGATATCCCATTCCCAAAACGCATATATGCGTTTAAAATAGGAGAGAGAAAATGAAAACGCATTTTGAATTTGCGTTTGGTGTACGGTTGGAGAACTTTTAATATATATTTTGGGTTATGTCAGAATGTTCACAACTCAATGCGCCATTTGGTTATACTTAAAGTTTCTTCGCCTCTGTTTAACTGACAAAAGCAGCTGCTAAAACATCATTGCTGATAGAATAGAAACAACTGACTATTAACGAAATAATTGATCTCCCATGTTAATGTGCAGTAGAATTAGTACAGAGACGAGTCTTTCTTTTCCAACTAAATCTTTTATCTTTACGACCAACCACAACAAACGAAAGGAGAAGACGAAGGAATGCGACCCGTTTGCCGTATGTACTCTGCTTTCGCCGCTGTTTTCTCGGCTTGTCTGTCCTTCTTAGCTTCCACGGACGCCCTTTTCTCCTCGGACTTTTGTCTGGCCACAGCTACCTTCTTTACCATCTTCGCTTGAGCATGCGCTCTCATTTGCTCGATTTGCGCCTGAGAATTAGAAAAAAAAAATCCACTCAGTTAAATCTTTTTCGAGAAGTACTCGGTAAGTAGGAGATGATATGTACCTCGATATTCCTCATTTCTGCTTCAAGCTTTGATTTTTGCTGGTTCTCCCACGCCTGAATTCTTATCTCCTCTCTTTTGAACCTAACGCAAACATCACATCATATTCTTACAGCCCAGAAAGAAAAAAGAAACCATTAATCACGGAGAGGAAAGAAACTATTTAAAAACCTGGCGGCATGCTTTGACTTCTCCGCTTCTTCCCATGCCTCGGCGCGCCTGGCGTACTCGGCATGCCCGTCGATATTATTATTTCCGAAATTGCCCTTATCCCTATCGTCGTTATTGCTAGCCCAGGCGGCTATGTTCATCTTACCGAGCTGAACGCCGAGCTCAACGATCTCTCTCCTTGCCCTGAGCTTCACCTCTTGTTCGGACATCTCCCTTTTTATGCCCACGTGGTCATTAGAACCTTCCGTCGGAGTGGGCCTTGGCCCGCCCCTCCGAGGAGTCGAAGGCAAGGAAGATGTCGGGCTTCTGAGGGGCGTCGTCGAGCTCAACGGCGTGACGCTTCTAGAAGGTTCTTGGCTCGGGATCGGAGTCATCTCAGTTCCCATGTCCCTCATCGAGACAGATCTCACGCCAGGCGTACCTGAACAGTTCGAGTTAATTATTACATGTGGAGTTGATAGGACAACCTTAGCCTCAAATTTTTGTGCAGTACAAAGTAGGGGTGAAAACGAGCCGAGCCGAGCCAAGCCCGAACATGGCCCAGCTCGAGTTCGGCTCAATAAGATGTGAAAGAGCTCAATCAAACATTAGAAACTGCCGCTCGAGCTTAGCTCGAGAGGCTCGAATTCGATCAAACGTTATAGTTCGAATTGCTTCAGCTCGGCTCAAACTGTATTGTTATAACTGCTCGATAAGCATGATATTATTATTATTAAACAATGAATAGATATGGGCTTGATAGCTCTATTGTTGTAGAGCTGGCTAGAGCTCTGCTCGAATTTGGTCCAAATCAAACTCGAAATCGAGTTTTGACCTAGCTGTTTGGTAGATGTTGGGCTTTCACCCCAAATACAGAGAGGTAAAAAAATAGATCACCTGAACTTTCTTCTGCCACAGTCGTGCAAGGCAGGCCTCGAACGTCGACCTCCACCAAATCCCTACCCTCTGGAAAATCGATCGACGGTTCATGACAATTAGAGACGAACCCGAACTTTGCAGGCTGGGTCAAATCGACCCGCTTCGTCGATGGGTTCACGGGCACCGACCGATTCCCTTGATTTTGCAGGCCGGTCCTCTGACGGTTCACAATCCACTTCTCCGCGTCGTTCCACTTCGAGGGCATTGGCCTCGTCGAAAGGGAGCGTGCAATGGAATGGTGCAGAGGACGGTTTTGGTTTTGGCGATGGTCTCCTTTGTGGAATTCGAAGCTCGACGTGCTGTCGTAGTCGAGGTTTTCGTCTTCGAAGGCTCTAATTGGGTGCACCGAGCTCGAATTGGAAACGGGCGGGCGACCCGTTTCTTCGGGTTTTGATGGTGGGTCTTCCACGCTCGAAACTGCTATAGAAAAGGGGGTGGAATTGAAGAAATTGAAAAATTAAAAATCGCTGCAATTAATCTGAAAATTTTAGCAGTAATTGCAACAGAGGGCATATTAATGATCGAATTCTAAAGACCTTCTTCGAGGAAGATCCCGTCGCCGTCGTCGTCGGCGGAGGCCAGCAAGCTGTTCTTGACGAAATCTGAATCGTCGAGCTTTGAAGGAGATGTTCTAGAAGAGTTGCAGTTCGATCCTTCTTTCTTCTTCTGATGGGTTGAGGTCGTAAGCTTCATCCTCAGTTTACTCGGCGATATGAAACCAGTCTGCGGAAAATCATCGATCGAAGAAATTTCAGTAATAAAATAAGATTTAACCTAAGAATCATCACTATCTCATCTTGCAAATAGCTGAATACCACCGTAGAACATAAGGTGCTTAGAGATTTAGAGCAAAACCCACGAAAAAAGAGAGAAATCGAGAAATGCAGCTCTCAGACGCATAAATGACGAATGCACGGAGATTAAATGCTGGAAGAATAAGAAGAAAAAATGCAGAGTCAAACTATGTACAAAAAGATAAATCTGCACCTGAACTTTGTGTATCCTTTCGTACTCCATTATGATCTTCTTTTCTCTCTCTTTGTATTTTAGAGAGAAAGAGAATGTACGTTGTAAAGGATTTGTGAGCTATCGAAGAAGGAAGAAGAAGAAGCCAAAGCTTTCTCTGTGAGGAGAAAGGACTATACGCAACTTTGCTGGATAATCTGGCGATGATGTGCGAAAGAAAGTAAGACGATATTTTACGTTTACCGATATATTGACTCAAATCATCGGCGATATTTTTGCTTTTTTATTCAAATTTTATGAATTATTGGCCTTTTCGCTTTTTTGACCCCTAAATTTGAATTTTATCATCGAATGGTATGGTATGAGTACCTGCTGCTGAGCACGTGTAATTAACGAAATGATTTCAGTAATTTGAAAAGGTTGGGAGGTCCTCTAAATAAAGATATTGTCATGTCCAATACAGTTTAATAGAGTTGTTCGAGTAAATTAAGCTTAAGGTAGACATTGTAAAATATTTGATTAATATGTAAGACTCAGAACTGGGCAAGGTTTGTTTCTTTTCTTCTATGGGTTATCTGACACATGCTTGCTTATTTCAGAAGTAATAGTCGTACGGTAAGGATTAATATATACTTATTATATTATAATTTTTAATTTCTAAATGTTGCTTTCACATTTTTAGTTCAACCTCGTGATATTTGACAAATAAATATGAAACAAACAAAAAAACAAGTGATATCCATCAATCTCGCCATCATCGTTGGATTTGGAAAATTCCTATTAATTTATAGCAATTTTAGAACCGTGACTTTTTATTAGTATATGGAAAAAAGCCATTGATGAATAAAAAAAAATATTGCAGTGTATTGTAGTTATCATGCCCCAAACAAAAAAGAAAAAAGAAAACAAACACGTCAAAAATACACACTTCTAACGATGTAATACAATGATTAATAATTTTTTTGTCAGGAAATGGCTACTGAATCCAATTCTTCGCAGTGGTGGGCCATGCAATGCAAATTTCGAAGTGGTAATTACATGTTAGGCCTATTTATTAGTTTTGTTTTGATTTGAGGCCCTACTTATGTTTCGTATAGATATAAGTAACTATTTAAGTTTCATTTAGATATAAGAATATAATCCATGAAAAAAGACATAATTTGCCCATAATAAACAAAGAGAATTACGAATCACTGACATCGCCTTCTTCAAACGAGCAAACCAACCATAAAGAATTGGTATAGACTGTACATGAAGGGTACTGTAGATCCATGAAGTGGTACTGACCCATGAAGTGGTACTGGTGAACAGTGAATGGTACAGCATTTGTAGACCCATGAAGTGGTACTGTTGAATAGAGAAGTGGTACGGTCGAACTCTTAAGTGTTTCCGCATAAATCGAGTAAATATTTCGACGCGATCCGAAATTAAAATGTTTGGGAATTAACACATTTTTCGGATAACCATTTGTGCATATCGAGTAACACTTTCGACAGTGACTTTAACGAATATTGCCAAAAAAATAACACTTAATTCAAAAGGAATAACATGTTCCTGTGGAATAGCAAAAATGTTATCCAGAAATAAGGAAGCGTTATCCAGAAAGGACGAAGTGTTTCCCAGCAATTTTCTAACTCAAAACTATACCAGATAGGGCAATAGGTAATACTTCTTGTCTTTTAAGTAACATTTTAAGCCAAAATTTTCCAGCGATTTCATTTTCAGCTCCATTAACCTCGAACGACGAATGATTGGTCCGACACGGTGTGCGACGTAATATCCAAGCTATGGGTCTCTCGAATTATACATATTAGCTGCAATTTTAGCCGAAAACATGGATCGATCGATTTACCTTTTTTTTCGTATTTGCGTCAATTAGATTCGAAGCATACCCTCGCAAATCTATATTTGATGACGTAATATAAAAATAAACTCTTATATTTGTAGCAAATGCTTATTTCGATTGCCAAAACTCATTTTACTCTGTTAATAAAAGTAATTAGCCATATAATAACACAATATTTGTGCAGAGTAAAACTTCCTGTTATGTGATAACTGATAATAATATATTGGAATTTGATAACAGAACTGGGGCTCTGAATACTACTTCATAACTAGTCTTTTATAAGGGTGTTTTCGTCCAACAACCTTAATTCTAACTTAAATTATGAAACGGGTCCTTTAAACTATTTTCCCCTGACATGGCCTGGCCACTGATTTAAAAATACAATGGAACCTGAAATTCCCAATTTCGAATGACCCTACGCTAAAATCCACACACATTCAATTGGAGTGTATAAAGGATGGTTAATTCCTTATCAATACCTTTTGAGTTTTTAAATTCCTCTTAAATACCCCTCGAATTATTTCTTCCTTATAAGTACCCATTTGAAAATTTCTTCATGTTCAGTACCTTAAAAAGGTCTTTTCAGGGTTAAAAAGTGGAAAATGTCCCTGTCTCACACTTCAAATTGGACATTTATACCAACTGATTTTGAAATTATACCATCTATTTTGGTTATCATACCAGTAAATAACTTTATTATAATTTTATACAGCGAAATTTGGATATTTAACCAACTGATTTTGAAATTATACCAGAAATTGTAAAAATTATACCATCTGTTTATCGTACTAGTAAATAACGTTATTATAATTTTATGCAGCGAAATTGGACATTTATACCAACTGATTTTGAAATTATACCAATACATTGTAGAAATTATACCATCTGTTTTGGTTATCGTACCAGTAATTAACGTTATTATAATTTTATACAGCGAAATTTGGACTTTAACCAACTGATGTTGAAATTATACCAGAAATTATAGAAATTATACCATCTGTTTTTGTTGACCTTTTTGGTCCATGAGTGTTAGAGAGTTTTGATGAACTATGTAATTGTAATGACGTTAGGTCTATAAATTAAGAAAATTGATTTGTGATCAATATAACGTCTAAGTTCATGATAATATTCAACCATGCATTATATATGAGCTGTAATTGATTAAAATTGTTGAATATTTGATTCGCGTATGATTTTGTGATTTGTTGATAAGACTATGTGATCGCATGTTGTAGACAGCCCATGTGATAGGATATATCGTTCTGAGCAATGTATGGAAATAATGCATGAGATATCCTACTGAATAATAAAAGGAAAATATGCTGTTTATATATGGAAAGTGATATATCCGTTTATACCTGTTTATTCCTGGATGAAATCGAGTAGAAAATCATTTGCATGCTTTCCACTGAATTTAATGTGCAATATCGAATTAATAACTTTCCTTGTACTGATGGGATATTATATTTAGGAAAGATTTGATTTGATTGACTTTGTGGATAAAGTGTTATTATATGGTATGTGCTATAACGGATGTGATATCTGAAATAAAAAAAAGTTCTGCCATGATATGATAAATCGAATGAAGTATGCTCTGATATGATTTATGTGCTAAACATGGTAAATATATTGGTTTAATACTATGAGTTGTATATGGAAAACGTGCTGATATGATGATATCTCGTGTGCTATATTTGGAAAGTTAATTTGGATTGATTTATACTAGAAACAGATAGCAGGAAATCACTTATGGAAAGTTCGAACATGGTAAATATATGCGAAATGATTGAATATGCATGAGAACGAATTTGAGTCTTTATGTGGAATATATTCATCCTTAAGTGAGCTCTTATATGGAAAATAATCATGCTTTAATGTGCTATGATCGTTGTGATGATCTATTAAAAAGCATGATTTTATATGGCATGTTGACTCTCGAAAATTGCATGGAAACTATGCTTGATTTGGTGATTATTATATGATATGATTTTCCATGTGAAGTGCTGATTGAAAAGGTTTATACATGCTACACTTCATAATTTCGAGTACTTAGAATCTGCAAGTCTACTACTACGAGAGTATTGAGCAGAAACATTCCTAAGATATTCCTGAGCCTTCATTTGCGATAGCTTTCTGCCTACCTGAGCGATCACTTGCGAAGTACTGAACGTCCTAAGTTATTCCATCATCCCACCATATATTCTGTCTTCGGACGTGAGCAATACCAAGGAGGCAAGGTCGACGTTTACGCACATGTGAAGGGAATGACGAGTTCCGGGGGCCCTTCGGTAGCGAGTTGTGTCTGTCGGGATCAAGAGATTCCGAGGAACGAAACTCGGCGTGTGGTAACCTAGTGTGGCTAGTGTTCGACTTGTTTCGATTGTGTATTGGGCTAATCAATCAGTTTTGTATCCAGCTACGGTGCATTATAGTGATTGGTTGAACTCTTGAGAAGCAAATCCCAAGGAGAGGAGTAAACCCCAGTTGGGGATATAACCTCTATAAAAATCATGTCTCGCATTTACTTTTCAGTTATTTCTTTATCGCTGTGAGACAGACCCGACACATATCCGACGTAACTAGAATATATCAGGCATACTCATCACGAGCATCAGTAGGCATCTCAAAGTCACTACATATCAGATTTGTGAAAAGAAGCATAAAATTTTATAAGCCTAATTCCCCCCCCCCTCCTAGGCACATTTTTATTTCAGTTTTGGTTATCGTACTAGTAAATAACGTTATTATAATTTTATACAGTGAAATTAAACATTTATACCAACTGATTTTAAAATTATACCAGAAATTATAGAAATTATACCAAATGTTGTCGTAATTATACCAATAGAATTGTACATTATACCAGTTGGTATAATAATGATAACAGTTGGTATAATTAGAATAACAGTTGGTATAATAATCAAAGCAGTTGGTTAATTAATGTTATTATAATTTTATACAGCGAAATTGGACATTTATACCAACTGATTTTGAAATTATACCAGAAATTGTAGAAATTATACCATATGTTTTGCTTATCGTACCAATAAATAACGTTATTATAATTTTATACAGCGAAATTGGACATATATACCAACTGTTAAAATTTTACCAGAAATTGTAGAAATTATACAAACTGTTGTCGTAATTATACCAACAGAATTGTACACGATACCAATTGGTATAATAATGATAACAGTTGGTATAATTAGGATAACAGTTGGTATAATAATCAAATCAGTTGGTATGATGTCCAATTTAATTTCAGGAAAGTGTATTTTCGTCCGTTCACTGTTTGGGGTATTAATTACACAACTTTTTCGCAAATGGGTACTGAAAAGGAAGATTTTTTGCTTGGGGAACTAATAAAGAAGTTTAAAACTCGAAAGATACTGATAAGGAATTTACCCAAGGAAAAATTAGATGTGTCCCATAAATTACCATTCAAATCAAATAAATGAAGCGGGCACAAAGTCCTAAGAATACTGCTATTTGTAGGAATTGGTCAATACCAAATCCCACCATGAAAGTGACTAACAATATAAAATCCTCATGTCTCACTCCTTTTCTTTATCTTGGAAAAGAGACCTTTCTTATTGAATTTTTCTTGAAAGTATTCCATTTTTCTGCTGTAAATCAATCCATCTGCTGTAAATCAATCCAACTACTTCGATGACTACAAGTCATGTTTTTGCAAAATTCTTTTCATTATGATATGCGAGGTTATAGCTTTAATTTTATGATTTAATAAATTATCTGCAACTTTAAAATTCTTTTAAGGGCATGATGTTTGTTGCGAAGACATTGTGATTACACTTTTCAACGAGTTATGACTTTTGAAGAAATATTTGATCATGGTCAAGATCACAAATGCATTCCACGTGACATAGGCTATTTTTACATGAACTATATTTGTGCATTTTTTAGACAATATAATAATTGGGAATTTGGCATTCTAAAATTAAGCGTTGTTGAGATTGTAATTAGAACCAAATTGAACTTTGGCGAACTTAATCGAAAATGGGATTGCCTGCAACAGACAATAAAGCACCTCAATCATCGTAAAAAGATGTAAAAGAAAAGTAGAAATTGGGATGAAAAAGACCTATAATTAATCGTCCAAATATACAAAAATTTGACGATTTGATTAGAGTTTAATTTTGAATTAGTATTTAAAAATTCTATTCGCTCAGGGTCATTTTGTCTTGAGCCAACAAGGAATATAGAGGCACAAAGCCCCAGATTATAGAGGCACCACCAACAATATAATAAGAAGAATATTATCCACTAACTTTAATTAAGCATCCAATGGGCTATTCACCCGAGGTTAATTATAACAACAATCATAAATCTATTCTAATGAGTAATAATAACTGTGATGTAGAATTCAAGACATTCTATTCATGTGTGTATACTATCTAGGACTAGGAGTATGTAAAGACAGGAAACAAAGGGGACCAATAAGATAAAAACTCAAGACTTAATCTTAGAAGTGCAGATAAGAGCAGAGTGTACCATCCACAACAAGAATGCTGACGTCATATATTTTATGTTCTGTTCCAATGCATTTATTAATGTCCTCTTCATACTTAACATCTGTTCAACAGAAAGATGATAAATAAAGCATAGAAATCAAAATGTGAGATAGGTAATTAAATTGCATATGTACTCTGGGAATATATCATATCCATAACTTACAATATTAGAGATCCCTTAAATATGCTTTTATTTGAACTGAATATACGAAAGCTTGAGCAACGTTTTCCGTGTTTGGAGAATTGCCCCATTAATAGTCCCAACACCGCTTTGGTAGATGCAAACGTAAATTGTGAAGCGTTGTATAAATTCCGAACTTGGCTCATTTTGGGCCGAAGGCCCACATGATAATTATTAAGTTTTTAGGGTTAAAAGGCCCATTAAGGTAGCTTGCTGTCTGGGCCTTCGCGTGTCACCCACGCGCGCCTGACACACGCCCACCAAATCTAGCTTATGTTAACTTAGTATTGTTATTACTCAAAGCATGTTTTAGATTAAGGCGAAACAAGAAGCGATAAGCAGCAAAACAACTAAATAAGGTTCGAAAAAAAAAGCATTATTAACAAATAATAATCAATCATGTTCCTCGGCTTAACAAATCGGCGAACTCATCATCAGTGGATTTGAGCATCAAAGACAACGGAATGTCGTCATTACCACTCCTAACAACCTCATCATGCCTCGGCTTAATCCTCTTCTCCAAACTAAACGCAAAGTACTGAGGAAACTCCTTCAGCTCATTCAATCCAAGCATCATCACCTTATCCAAGTACTCAAATTTCGGCTTGAAGTTATTCTCAACGCTGAAGGTAAACAACGCCGGGCACCTCAAGACCATCTCCACAACTTCGGCCCTCGAAAATCCCAAGCCCATCAGATAATCGAGCTTGGGAATTAGGGTTCTCTCCACGCTAGAAACGAGCAAGATAGGATCTTGATAAGCCAAGGAATGAAGATCGCCGAACCCTAATCGCTGCAGATAGAACAAGGCAGGTTTCAGCTGATCTCTTACGCTAGAAACGAGGAACCTCGGACATTTGTTGACGACCCTTCGAAAGTTTTGGTCGGGGACTCTGAGATCTTGGGACAAGAAGGTAAATACAGGGTTGAGGTGGGCTTTGATGTCGGAAGTTAGAATCTGAGGGCACATTCCGAAGATTCTTCCCAGGTCGTTGAAGTGGAGGCCTTTGGACTGCAGGAAAGTGACGATGTCGTGGATGGAATGGAGGGAAGCTGATCGGAGGGATGGGTTTTCGGATAAAGCCCGACCCGAATCGAGCCCGATTATTTCGAGGCAGAGGATTTTTTCCTTGAATTGGAAGGAGAGGTTGGAATGCGTGGGTTGGTAGAGTGGGTGTTTGCAGAGGAGGGATTTGGGTTTGGATGTTGTTGTTAGGAGTGTGTTGTTGTTGTTGCTTTGATCTGAGGCCGTCGGCGACGATGATAGTTTCGGAGAGGAGAAGCACATGGATGAGCGGAGGACGGCGGTGGCGGTGGATGCACTCGTCATGGTGGTGGTTCGTTGATTGATTATGGCCGTGCTGCTTTTTTTTTTCTTTTCTTAACCTTTTTTTTACGGATATTGGGTTGACACGTGGCGGCTTGGTCTGAGACTATTGGCTGGTTATGGATTTGAAGCAGATTGGATTAAAGCTGCTATGAAATCTGATAGAAGTAATGAAAATAGAAAACATTTCCTACTCTCTAACTGGGTCAAAACGGTTTTGGGTCGGGCCTGGTAAGGTGTAGTTGTGTTTTGATGTAAATGGGTGGGTCAGTCCACAACTTTTTTCTTCAGAAACGAAATTCGCGATATTCAAAAAAAAAAAAAACAAAAAAAATTAATGGCTAAAAAACCTGGTTATTTTAACATAAGGGAGTGTTCCCTATTTTTATTAAGGGAGTGGACCGAAAGTTACCGAAATACCCCAACTTAAATAAATTTATTCGAGTTAATAAAAAATTCGAATTAATTCGAATAAATATTTTTAATTCGAATTTATTCGAATTAACCAATTCGAGTAAAAAAAAAACTCGAATTGAAAAATATTTATTCGAATTTTTAATTCGAATTTCTTTTATTCGAATAAGTGCTATTTTTCTATCCGAATGTTATACGAATCACTCGAATAGTTCGAATAAAATATTCGAATAAACCGTTTTGTACTCGAAAACGTCGATAGGCTCAAAAACACGAAAATTCACCCAGATTTGGGGTTAATACATGTAAGAATCACGAACCCATCGATTAACATCTCATCTCGACATGAAATTTCAGTCGAGCGGATCAAACTGATAATCAAACACTTGAATTTTTTTTTAAAACACCCAATCCCTTTTTTTAATTGGAAAATCTAAAGAGAATTACATAAATGATGTTATTTTGAGAATGAAATTACAACACTAGTTGAGTTTTTAAACCTATTACAAAACTAACCAACTTTTTAATTCTAACTATTTTTATTTTTATTTTAACCACGAAAATATTTAAAATTACAAATTTCACTATTCTTATCTTCAAATAGCACAACACTTGTTAATAATTAAATTTTTACCCCAACTTATTTTAATTCAAATATATTAAATATATTAATTAAAGAATAATCAAAAGAAAAATAAAAAATTTGGCGTGACCGTGACCTACTCTTCCCACGTGTGTCGAAACGCGCCGGCGGGGCGGGGCGGCCGTAGCTCGCCAAAGCCCGCCATGAGTGTTGCGGCGCGGGTAAGCCCGCCATTTGGTAGGCCTGAAAATTGAAGGCCCGCCCCGCCCAAATTAAAAAATAAAAATAAAATTCAAAAACAAGAAAAAATTCAAAAAAATAAAGTAAAAAAATAAAAATTAAATATTTAAGCTCGGAGTTAATTCTAATTAAAGCTAATCTCGTAATAATAAGTTATTTATATTATTAAACTTACGTAATTTAAAATCGGAGCTAAAAAAAATACTAACATATCTATATAATTTATTTATGTATATCGTATTATAATTTTTGACGGGCTCAATATGATATTTTTTATAAGATATATAAACAAATTATATAGGTATGTTGGTATTTTTTAGCTCCGATTTTTAATTTATTCAAGTTTAGTAATATAAATAAATTATTATAAGATTAGATTTAATTAGAATTAATTTTGAACTTAAGTATTTACTTTTTATTGTTGTTTCTTTCTTTTTTTGAATTTTTTCTTTTTTTTTTTGAATTTTTTTGGGGGCGGGGTGGGCCTTCAATTTCTAGGCCTGTCAGACGGCGTTACACGCGCTCGCCCCGCCCAAGACGGGCTTTGGCAAGCTACGGACCGGGCAGGCCCGGCGTCCCGTTTGGACAGCTCTAGATATCGAACTAACGTGGGAATAGTAGGTCACGGTCACGCTAAATAATTTAATTTTTCTTTTGATTATTTCTTTATTAATATATTTTTAATATATTTGAGTTAAAAGTTGGGTAAAATTTAATTATTAACAAGTATTGTGCTATTTGAAGATAACATTAGTAAAAATTTATAATTTTAAGTATGTTAGTGGTTAAAATGAAAATAAAAATAGTTAGCATTAAAAAAGTTGATTAGTTTTGTAATGGCTTTAAAATCTCAACTAGTTTTGTAATTCCATTCTCAAAATAACATCATTTTTGTAATTCTCTCGGAAAGTCTAGAATCCATTTTTTTTTAAATTCACACAAAAGTAATCCTATTTAAAACTTCCTGATATAACCTCGACAATAAAATTACTGTCGCTCAAGCTCTTCGCAGAAAGACTGGATTCTCCATCCAAGGTAACCTCTATTGGTAATTGTTCATTCCCCATTTGGTCTTTTTGGTCGTCAACTATTTCTTTGGCAGAGACAACAACTGAGTCGTGACAACGCGATAATCTGATAATTCTCAGCGTCTGTATATTTCCGATGTATGAGGTTGATAACTCTTTCAACCCATCCATCCGTACAGTCCCAGTTCTCCAAGGCAAGGAAAAAGGCTGGACTCTGCGAAGCATTCGAAATCACTGCAATTAAAGAGCGTCAAGTATCTTAAACTCACAAATTGTCCATCAACGTGCTTCCACTCCCTTCCAATGCTGCATTCACACAGATGTAGTTCTTCGAGCAGTGGCAAAGACGCAATCTTACTCATTGTTACTTCGTCATCCAATTGAATGCGGGTAACGTGAAGAGACTTCAGTGGATGTGGGAAAGTAAGACTTGCAAACATTTCTTTTCTTCGTCTTACGGATCTCACATCGAGCAAACTCACATCCAACGTTTCAAGCTGTTTGAGAAGTGCGATATTATTGAGAGCATATGATGTCCCTTCGCTGAATCCCTCTGCTTTTTCATCATAAGACAGTCTTAGTATCCTTATGTTGGGAATTCTTTTGATCAAATCTTCACTAAAGCTGAAATTTAATATTCTCCCAACGGATTGAAGGTTCTTCAAGATCATCATATCACCACCGTGGCTTTCACTTTGTGAAAGAAGAGGATCCGAGAGGCTAAACATATACTGTGCGCTGATATGTCTTAGCTGAGACGATTTCCAGATTTCTAATGGTGCTTTGGACATATATCCCGCCTCTAAAGTTAAAGATTGAAGATTTCATATCAAATTTAAAAACGATGAAGGAAACGTAACCGATTCCTTCCATGTACCACTTGATACGAAAGGCAACGCAAGTTAACAAGTTGACAGGCATCTTCCACCAACACATCATTTAGACTAATATTGGATAACCGCTCCCAAGCCAAAACTCGTAATGATTTATGAACTGCATATGGTAATGATGCACCATCATGAAGTATCAGGGTACGAAGAACTGATGCACCATAATGGTCCACCTCGTACGAGCTGCTTGGATAAAGGACAATTCGTCTTTCATTTTGTGGAAATTCTCGATCTTGCTTCTGCATGATGCTATAAAATTTATTCTCTGAAGCCTCTTTTAAGCATAAATCCCGCAAGAGGTCATGGATCTTGAATGTGTATATTCCTTCCCTATCAACATAAGAAACTAAAATAAGATTCCTACTAGCAAGTTCATTAAGATAGTGTCGTGCAGCCTCTTCTAGGCTCTTCCCATTAATTGGTTTTAGAAATCCTTCTGCCACCCATAGTAGAATCAGCTGATCAACATCAATCTCCCTATCTTCACGAAAAATTCCCATGTAAAGGAAACAAGGTTTCAAGTATACGGGTAGATGAACATAGCTTAAAGATAATGCCTTGAAGCAATGATCTCCATCTTCTGAGTTCACAGTGGAACTTAAATTTTCCGCAATAGATTTCCAATATTCTTGTGTTCTTGGAGACTTTGCTAGATGGCCTCCAATCACGACAACCGAAAGAGGAAGTCCTCTGCAATTGTCGGATATCTTCCTCCCAACATCCTCTAGTTCGCGAGGGCAATCATCTTGTCCGAATACAGTTTTGCAAAATAATTCCCAACATTGACTTTTGTCTAACAAACCCACGTTAAAAAACATGTGAGCTAATTGGATTGAATTTTGATTCTCTAGTGGTTATCACTATCCCACTACCCTGTTTATCTGGAAAGTAGGATCGCAGTGTGTCCCACGCCTCCTTATCCCATAGATCGTCCACTATTATCAGATACCGTCTGCCGCACAAATATTGGTACAGCGTTAGGCCCAACTTTTGTTCGTCCTGCCGTCTCAAACTTTCCTTGTCTGTCTTAAGTAGACAGTGAACAAGTTCTACCAAGCTTTCATGTATATCATAGTCCTTTGATATTGTAGCCCAAGCAAGAACATCAAAGTAGTTGCTAACGTAAGGATGATTGTAGACTTTGTTAGCGAGTGTTGTCTTACCGATTCCACCCATACCTGTTATCGAGATAATCCGACGGACAGATTTTTTCTGTTGAAGAGTGAGCTTGTCCACAATTTCGAGTGTTAGGTCTTCCATACCCACCACGTATTCTTATCACTACCAGAATTAGTAGCAGCAAGTCGTAGTTGTCTAGGTTGATCGTTGTTGCCTTGGCTCCTTTTCTTCTCCGTGTTTCAACTCATCTTCGTCACTTCTTCCTCGATTAGATCCATGGCTTCTATCGCCTTTTGAAGACTTGCGTTGAAGTCCTCTTCATCGTATATTTCCTCTGCTATGTGAGCGTCGATAACGTCTTCGACAGCATATGCTGCATCAGCTATTCGAAGCTCCAATTTGAGATCGACGGAGATATGGTGTGCTTCGAGGAATTTTAGAAAGAATGAGATCTTCGAATTGAGAGAATCGACGCGTTCATCGTCGAGTCTGATGGGAGGGTAGGGATGTTCTTGGAGATCTGATATGAGATGCATCAGTGATGTGAAAGCAGCGTAAGCCGTCGCCATTCTGTTCTGTTTTCTACGAAGTGAAGAAGAAAGAAGGGGAGAAGAGAAATTAGTTCTGAACTGAAGCTTTTCTTTAGAAAGGAAGTATGAAATGGACAGACATTTTATCAACTCTCTAAATATAAAATGCCGTGTGAATTACGTCAAACACGGCCTTGGGCCATAAATAGTATTTAGTATGAAATGGACAGACATTTTCTTTAGTTTAATGGCATTGGTTGATCACGTGGAGTATTTTTTAATTTATTTAGGTTGTGCTTATTAATTTATTTACGTTGTGCTCTTATTGCAAGGAAATGATTTGAAAGTGATGGAGATTGAATAAACACGTGGGAATTAACATTCAAAGGTAAGGCAGAAGATCTTTGAACGAGGGATTTGTCATATTGTTCACGTTTGTAAATCAGGTAAGCAATTACGTGGGCTCAGTTGTTTTGTTTGATTGCCTATAGAAGCATTAGTGGCTCAAGCAGAACATATCCCGTTCAAAAGAAGAGAAAGAGAGAGACTGAGATGAGAGGGGGGGGGGGGGGGGGATAATGGAGAGTTTGTCGGATATTTTCTCCGAGAATAAAATATAGATATTGAGGTTTTATTAGTTTGAGAGATTGTAACCCTAAATTTTTCCTAGTGAAATTCTTCTTTCTCGCACGGGATTTTTACCCCGATTTGTTTGGGGGGTTTCCACGTAAAAATATCGGTGACCATTTTATCTTTAATTTCACAAATATTAGCCACGGTGTTATTCAAACGGGTCCGCCGCTGCCACAGCAACACTCTTTTGGACGGACTTATTTATGAAATCTTTGTTTATTTATTCGTTAATTATAATATCAGCGTGATGCTGAAAATTTAAGTAGAGTACGACACACGATCGAAATTCTCGATTAAGTAAAACCAACCACTTTTGGATAGGGATGGCAACGGGGCGGGGGCGGGGATCTAATCCCCGTACCCGCCACATAATCACGGAACACCCCCCCCCCCCCCCCCCCTCCCCCCCAATTTTTCTTTTAAAAAAATAATATTTATGCCATATTATATAACTAAAATATATTATTTCTTTTATATTTTAATATTATTTATTTTAAAATAATATAAGCTGGGTATAATAAATATAGTTGTATAAATTATATTAATAATATAAGCTATTTTTTTTATTTTTATTTATATAAATTGTATATACAAATATTATTTAAATAATATAATAGTAATGGGGGCGTGGCGGAGAACGGGGCGGGGATCCCCGCGGGCGAGATCCTGCCCCATCCCCGCTCCTTGGGGGATAAAATATTGGCGGTTCCCCGCCTCGTTCAAGGCGGATCCCCGCAGGGACGGGGAATTCCCGCCCCATTGCCAAGCCTACTTTTGGCGATATTGTACTGCACGATTTAAGTCAATTTTTTAGTTCCATACTGCCAAGGGGGAAACAACAGAAATGTTAGATCGATTCTTAGGGATTTAGAAAAGGAAATGTGAAATGAAGTCTTCGTCATAATTAAAAGCAATCTGTATCAACTATCTCGATATCAATTCTGTGTGAGCAATCTTCACTCTTCAATACAATATTATTTTGGAGATGAAATATTCACTAGTACATAATAGCTAACTGGTTTTTTGCCCGTGAGGCGTGAAATGCATGGGATTAAACATGTGTAATGAGGCTTAAGCATTGTGCTTAGCGCACAAGCTCCAATATTGAGGGATCCATCATCTCTTAGGGCTCGTTTGGTCTCCATGATAAGTCCACATAATATTGATAATATAGTGTTTGTTTTTGTAATTGCGGCCCGATACTAATTGTTCAGCCCGATATTTGAGTACAAGCCCGTAATTAATAAGCTGTCTTATCAGGCCAGGATAATTTATCCTGGGCTTATACATAATAATTAATAATGGTCCTTTATATCCTCTTTATAACTAAACGGACCCGAACCTCTTCTTACAGTATCGTAACTTTCTTGATAGTGTTCTTGTTACCAAATGCCGCAATTGTGTCTTCAGCATCTTTGGTTTATTCGCTGCAACAAAAAGTAAAAAGGAGTAAAATTCAATATCGGACTCATGTCATTGATATAATCGTACTTGAGCCAATATAGGATTCAAGATAAGATTATTACACCTTCAATATGTTTCATGCGATAGTAAGAGGAAATTATCAGCTTAATATATTGACTTATGATGAATCATACTGAATCACAGATCACCTAATCTTTCGACTTACGACAAATCTTCTTGAATGAGAGATCGATGAAACTGATAAAAATTTTAACTACCTCTCGTGGCTTTGGTGGTCAAAGAAGCCAAAAGATTTGGTCCTTCAAAAGCATTAATTTCATCAAATCCCAGTACAGATGATCCTTTGGAAACGCTTCTCATATCATCTGAGTATTTTTCATTTAGTACCCATGAAACCAAGTTCGTCTAGTTGAATATGTCAAGAAACTGTCGTTGCAGAGCACATGAAGTAGGCACTGCTTCGAGTGTCCAGGCATATATAGCTTGGAAAAATGCTGGACCTTTGCTCTCGATTAACATCCGCCCCCAGCCTAGACAATGTCTGTAATCTGTATGTAATAGTGGCATAGTGTGTATTTAAATACTGGAATTAATCCATAAAAAAAAATATAGAAAAGAGGGTGTGATTAATTTGTCATGTGCTAAACACAACATCATTCATCCATAAAAAAACCCTTCTCCAAAAATCGAAACCTTTAAACTTTTTGTTGGTTTCGGTAGTGTCGGCGTCTTGATCGATGGCTAAATTCTGACATAATATATGCATGATTTTTGTGAAGTCGAGGCACGTACTACGTACGCTTTCCGTAAGACGATATCGCCCCGATATTACGTGCTCACTCGGGTTACGGTGATCGTCCCCGAGATACAACGACTTCTAAAACTTCGGAATCGCAGCACTACGACTCGACGAAGTTGTCCGGCGAACTTACTCGAAACTCGAAAGCTTTCTTGCGCTATAGGTGCCTTGAACCATATCTCGGATTCATAAGTGAACCTTGAAGCGGCCCACTTCTCACTTATATAGGTAAACGACTATTATGACTTAATCCAGGAATAGCCCGAAATACTCCACCGATTTGGTATAGTAATCATTAAAGGCATAAAAATGCTTACCCTTTACCACACTTCATAGGGAAATTATTTGGGCAGCTTACGAGAATGAGCCTTTTAGAAATTTTCCAAGTAAACTACTGAACCGGTCTCAGCTTAGTTATCTCATTGAACCAAGTTCGTGGGATCTCCACTCATCAAGGTTGAGTTACCACCGAGCCCCTTCTTGGGTGTGTGGGTTTTTAGCTCCATTCCCCTTACTGCGCTTATATAACTAATCTCTTATGATACCTTTCGTCAAAGGATCCACTATGTTCTCTTACATCACATAGTCACTAGAGATTTACTCCGCTAGAGATTAGCCTTCTTACGGTTTTATGTCTCCGACGAATGTGTCGATAGTTACCGTTATACATGCAACTTTGTGCCCGTCAAATAGCTATTTTGCTATCGCAATTTATTTGGTTTAGAGGCACATATAATATCCTCTAAGAAATTCATATGCCATTCGGCTTCCTCACCGAATTTATTCAGTGTTTATAAACTCCAATTCCACCGCGAATCGAGTTATACTGTTTGTTTAGAGGATTTCCAAGACACTACTACTCCACCACCACTCGTGGGTTTGGAGTCGTTTTCGTCAGATATCTAAATCATATCGCAGTGTCGTCCAAGAACTGCCGTATATCTCGAATATAATGTGTTGAGCAGTAGTGAGCCTTAGATAAGCACTCTCTTTAGTGTTGTTACTGCATGGGTTGCTCGTGAACCTGCTAAGGTTTAGGTACTTCAACTTTTATTAAGCACCCCCACACTTTGAGATAACCGTAGGATGATTTCCTACATTTTCATAACTGGGATTTTCAACCTTTTTCGTCTTGTCTTTTTTTTTTCATCTGCCAATATATTAAAATATGATATGCCGGGCGAATCGCTCCACCACACGTTCTGGGGTAGCATTTAACTAATCAACATCGCCTCATCATCTCTCTTTAAGAGATACAATTTCTTTGATGCAGTAACCCGTTCAATTTGGGTATATATGGCGTATCTTTGTGCGTTAGCCACGCTGATTTTCAGCCATAGCTTTGTGCACAGAATCACTGATTCATTAGCCAGAATTTCAGCCACGATAGCCGAGCTCTCTAAAAAGCCACTTGTAGAGCAGCGTGCTCGGCTCTATAACGCTCAAGTAAGGTTGTTGAGACAACCATTAATACTATATTTGGAAGCGCAATGCAGCGCCCATCGGCGCTACTGTCATGTGGCATTTACAACCATACACGCGCCTTATGGCGCTGATTTACAGAGCCCAACGCTCAGAAAAAGACATAGTCTTGGCACATTATGCTTGCGATGGCAGCCCTGCAATGGGAATCAGAGCCATGCATCATTAGCTGCTCGCGATGCTGCTCCCGCTGTACCAGTCACGCAGCCACCATGTCGCCTGGCGTGCGTTCTCCGTGCACAGCTGCGAAAAATGCCCAACCCCACGGCTCTCGCCGACGCCTGAAGATACTGCTCCGTGAATCGCCACACAGCCTCGACATTAGCAGCTACCTTCACTGTGTTGCAATCCGACAGCGCTCCTGGTGTAGAAGAAGCAAGGCAGCCCCCACATCGGTCAACGGCTGCGTAGGTAATAGCCGAGCAGCCACACGCCATGTCGTCCTGTCGACACCATTGGACGTTTGATGTGTAGAGCATCATTTCTAGTCCGTCGCGTCTGTCTCGGCGCTGTCTCTGGAAGGTTATCAGTTCGTAACGCCGACCACTTCTGCAGATGCAACATCAGTTCTTAGGCGTCGTAGCAGCGGCCACAGCGCCCAACCACATTCGATAGTGCGCCTACGCACCCACAACGTGACGTGTTCATCGATGCCGTCCCATGTTTCAGAACTTTGTCTTGCGCCTCTTGACTTATCCGATCCTTGTAAGAATTTACTTCAGCAATTCTTGTTGCCCATTCATGTGTTAAAATTTATATTGCTGAAGACGAGTAACATATCAGCAAGATCACGGTTTGAGAAGAGCAAATATTTAGAGATCACGTTTTAGTTGCTGTGTACACAAACACATTCGTGTGGGCTATAGCATGTTACTTGATGTCACATTAATAATAATAAAAAAACTTATCTTTCTTTCCCCAAACGATGTTTCTTCATTTAATACTGCAACCACAGATATTGTAACAGTAGCCATCGAACAAAGACACAAGATATCGTCTTACGATTGTTGGTTTTGGTAGTGTCGGCGTCTTGATCGATGGCTAAATTCTGACATAATATATGCATGTTTTTTGTGAAGTCGAGGCACGTACTGCGTACGCTTTCCGCAAGACGATATCGCCCCGATATTACGTGCTCACTCGGGTTACGACGATCGTCCCCAAGATACAACGACTTCTAAAACTTCGGAATCGCAGCACTACGACTCGACGAAGTTGTCCGGCGAACTTACTCGAAATTCGAAAGCTTTCTTGCGCTATGAACTTAGAATGCAATTCTAGCATGCGACATGATTCGATATATTTCCTATGTTGTGGGGGAACCTATTTATAGATGTAGGAACATTATCATAGGGTATAAGCCCAAAGGTTGTCTTTTCTAGATGTGTCTCTTAACTTGGAGAGACATGCCTTTTAGACTGTATCCTTTTCAATCGTACCTCTTTATTTAATTCATTCAAAATTTCCAACAATTTTTTACCTTATTTGACTTGACGATCTCCGACATATGCAACTATATAAGCAAGACTGGTTTTTGTTCCCTTTTTCCATTGAAATCAAGGAAAGCATTACTCACAACTATTTTTCAGATTTCAACTCTTATGACGGTATAGAAACACAAAACAACTAACTAAGCTCACAAAACCAAAAACTACTAAATCGGAGATAAATATTTTCAGATCTAACCCTCGGTGTTAGTGTTCTGTATCTCGGCGCAGTCGACGACGACGGTCGTTTGCCCCGTCTTCCTCCTCAATCAGCGAGTCATTATACCCAATTCGAGTTCTTCGTGGCCTGCCTTAAAGCTTCAAAATCTTAAAAAAACTGCAACTTCAAGCGAATGCAATTGCAAGTAAATTCGCGTGGACTACAGAGGCAAGGTGTACACGAAAAAGGCTGTAATAAAACGACGGAAAATTAGGAATAAATTCCTTATGTGGAAGTTACGGTTGAGATTCAAGATGTGCCCCGTTTGGATTCCGGATTTCGATTTGAAATCCGAATTTCGCCCAAATCTTCCGTTTGACAATCACATTGATTTGGATTTTGATTTCATCCAAATCCGAGGGGAATCCAAACTCTTATAATTCGTCGGATTTGAAATTCTGTGTCAAATGGTCGGTTTTCGAAATCCAAAGCTGAGCACGTAACGAGTTTCTCGTAACGGATAATAATAATAATAATAATAATAATAATAATAGTATAATAATAAATAATAATAATAATGAAAAACTATAATAACAACAACAACAACAATAATAATAATAATAATAATAATAATAGTAATAATAATAATAATAATAGTAATAATAATAATAATTAGGAGGTGGACGATGAGTCGAGCCGATTCGCAAGCTCGATGAGCCGACTCGAGCTCGTCATGGATTCGCGAAATGAGCCGGCTCAAGCTCGACGAGCTCTTGTCGAGGTTGAGCTCGGCACGGGTTCGCGAATGAGCCGGCTCGAGCTCGAGCTCACTCGTGGGCGCTCGAAAGCTCGCAGGCCGGCTCATGAGATTGGTTTATATATATATATATATTATTCATGATTTTTGTTTTATTTTATTTTGTACTTTTTAAATTATTTAGAAAAAGTTAGTATCGGTTCGACGAGCTTCCACGAGCTCGAGTCGAGCTCTATTTTGAAATCTGAATTTCGAAATCCTAACGATTGTCAAATAATTAATTTGGATTTAAAATTGCGATTTTTGAAATTAATAATTTAAAATCAAGCGATTTCGTTCAAATATGCGAATACAAACACACTCTTACTGGGATTGCTAAAATATTATAGAGAAGGGGTACTTGGTATAAGCTTGATGGGGTTTCTTCCTAAAACCAATTGGTGTTAGGAGGAGTGGCTCATCAAGCTTATAAACCATTTCAATTTCTTTGGGGTTTCTTCCTAAAACCAATTGGTGTTAGGGGTAATAAATTAAAATAATATTTATTTTAATTTTAAAAATTTAAGTAACTAATAATTTTTCATTAATTATGGTATTTATTAAAAATTTACTATAAATATTGCTCTAATCACGTGTTTATTAATAAATATGGTATTAATAAACGTAATTAATGAATCATTAATTTGATTTAATTAGTTTAATATTTATATTCTTTATAATATATATTATATAACATATATAATTATAATAATTGGCGGTCGGCCCGCCCGCCCCGCCGAAGCCGGCAGGCCACGCCTCTTGGCGGGCCTAAATATTGCAGCCCGCCCAACCACCCTTTTGGCGGGGAGGGTGTAAGATCCCATCCCGTCCTAATTGAAGCAGTTTCTTACTTGAGCTTTTTGTCGAACAGCTGGTGTACGTGCTAGTATGTATTATCTACGAATCAATTTAGAGACGAGAGGAAGAACAGAGAAGATCGAACAGAAGAACATAGAAGATTAGATGAAGAACATAACATAGAAGAGTAGATCAAAGGCTGTGGAAATTCGGGACGGGCCTCCGGTATTTTATCCGTTATCGAGGCCCACGCACATGCGCCACACGGAGAAGGGGTACTCGGTAAAGCTTGATGGGGTTTCTTCCTAAAATCAATTGGTGTTAGGAGGAATGGCCCATCAAGCTTATAAACCATTTCAATTTCTTTGGGGTTTCTTCCTAAAACCAATTGGTGTTAGGGGTAATAAATTAAAATAATATTTATTTTAATTTTAAAAATTTAAGTAACTAATAATTTTTCATTAATTATGGTATTTATTAAAAATTTACTATAAATATTGCACTAATCACGTGTTTATTAATAAGATTCCACCTTTTGAGATTACAAGATCAGATCTTCTTCTCTAACTTTCGTGTTTACATCAAGCTCTCAAACTCTCTCGTTCGCAAGTTATTGGTCGTTCAACCTTCACACTTGGCCACAAAAAAATACCAGTTTTTGTAGTGTGTTTGGTAACTTCCCCAAGTTCTGTAGAAACCGCTTGGGAGCAGTTTGGTCGGTTATTCTCCACTAGTTGGGTTGGGAGTTGATCCTCCAAGCTTCAATCTTGACCCTCGGAGCCTCAATCCTCGTCATCGAACGGATAAACATCGAACCAAAAGAGAAAACTGCTTCAGAAGACACCCACGGCCTCAGTCATAATCCCGGGCTGCCTCAGCTTGTTTCTGGCAGCACCTCCACGGCCACAGCCATGAGCTCCACGGCCGTGGTGTCCTCCAGAAATTCCCCACGGCCTCAAGTCATACACTCCACGGCCGTGGGAGTGACGGGCTGAGCTCTTGCAGCTTCTGCCAGCTGCTCCACAGCCGTGGGACTTGCTTCACGTGGCCGTGGGAATGTGATGATACTCCGTCGCGTTGTTCTTTCGCATTCCGAGCTCGTTTCGATCGATTCCGTCTTCGATTTCCGAGTTTTGGATCACTCACATTCGACAGTATTGCTCCAACTTTCTGATCATGATGAGCTAATTGGTAGTGTACTTGAGAGAGGCAATCATGAGAACGTTAATCGGCAATGAGTTCAAAGAAAAACCCATATATTCAGAATAATGTATGTTCTTTTCGCAGCACAAGCATACAATTACAACTGCAGCAGTGTTATTCAGAAACAAGAGAACTTACTTTCGCACAAAGGAACATGAATAACAATGGCAAACAACTCCACCATTCCCCCAAAAATTAAAAAGAAAGAAAGAAAGAGAAAGACTGTTACTACTATATAATCGTCACCATTCTTCAGCTCTGACGATGAAACTTCTACTGAGGCTCAGGCTCTCTGCAGTAAGCTTGGATTCGTCGTGCAAGCAAACCCTTATCTGCAAATCTTCATTCCCATATTCATCTTTTTGGTACTTTGCTATTTCTTCAGCGCACTCAACGGCCGAGTCGCGACACTTCCACAACTCGATAAGTCTCAGCGTCTCTATATCTCCGATGTCTGACGATGGCATTTTCTCCAAGCTATCCATATGAGACAGTTTCAGCTCTTCAAGGCAAGGAAAATGGCTGGAGTCTGCTGCAAAACATTTGAGATCATAACAAGAAAAGAGATGCAAGTATTTCAAACGAACGAATTTTCCTTCGACAAGCTCCCACTCGCTTCCGCCGCTGCATTCTTCTAGATAGAGTTCTTCGAGCAGTGGTAATGAGCCAATCTTAGTCATTATTTCATCATCCAAACAAAGGCCGCTAACCCTCAATTCCTTGAGCGAATGGGGAAAGCGAGGCTCGACACCATTTCGTTTCTTCGCCCTAGCGATCTCACGGTGTGCAGCCAGCAATATAACTTTTCGAGCTTTTCGAGGCGCTCGATGTTTTCTAGAGAGTATTTCCCTTCTTCACCGAAGCCCCCTCTCGAAGCAGGCGCAGCAGCACCGTCGTACCTCAAAGCTAAAATCCCGACGTTGGGAATTCTTTTGACCGAATCTTCGCTAAAGCTGAAGTTCAATAACATCTGAGCCGATCGAAGGTTCTTCAAGATGATTTCGCCGCCGTGGCTTTCGCTTGGAGGCGGAGGTTCTGAGAGGCTGAGGTTCCTCTCAATGCTGATATGCCTAAGTTGAGTCATTTTCCAGATTTCTTCGGGTATTATAGCCTCCTTGCAACCTGCTATGCTTAAACATTGTAGGTTCCACATCGAAGTGATCGTCGAAGGAAATCGAACCAATACTTTCCTTTTAGACGAGGAGAAATTGAGGCAGCGCAGGTTAACGAGTTGACGAGCAACTTCCACCATGACGTTTACGTTGACCTTCATATACTTAGCCGAAGCCAGAACTCGCAACGATTTGTAAACTGCAGAAGGTAAGAGCGCGCCGTGAACTATCAGAGTACGAATAACCGACCCCGAATTTCGAACGGTAGGTTGGTCCGCCTCGTTCGAGCTCGAATAGAGGACTATTCGTCTTCCGTTGTGAGGAACCTTCTTCTTTTTCTTCTTCTTCTTCTTCTCCTCCTTCTCCTCCTCCTTTTTCTTCCGCACGATGGATAGAAACTTCCTCTGTAAAGCCTCTTGCAAGCACAAGTCCCTCAAACGATCGTGTATCTTGCACTTGATTATTTCTCCCCTTCGAGACGACGTAACGACGATAATGAGATTCCTGCCGACGAGGTCGTTCAGATAGCTTTGTGCGGCCTCTTCCAGGCTCTTGCCGCGAATTGGCTTTATAAATCCTTCGGCCACCCATAGTTTGATTAGCTTCTCGGCAAATACCTCTTTATCCTCGCCGAAGATTCCCATGTAGAGGAAACAGGGTTTCAAGTGGACGGGCAGGTTGACGTAGCTCAAGGACAATATCTTCAGGCAACGACTGGCTACCTTCGACTTCACAAAGGAATTCTTCGCAATGTATTTCCAGTACCGTCGCGTTCTCGGAGACTTAGCCAGATGGCCTCCGATCACAACAACAGAAAGAGGAAGTCCTCTGCAGTTGTCTGATATCTTCCTTCCGACATCCTCCAGCTCGCCAGGGCAATCATCTCGTCCGAATACAGTTTTGCAAAATAATTCCCAAGATTGACTCTCATCTAACAAGCCAACATTAAAAACATGGGAGCTAATCGAATCGAATTTCGATTCCCTAGTGGTTACCACTATTCTGCTACCGGGGCTATCCGGGAAGGAGGATCGCAGTCTAAACCACGCGTCTACATCCCATAGATCATCCAGTACTATTAGATACCTTTTCCCGAATAAACTCTTGCGCAATATTTCACCCAACTTTTCTTCGCCCTCTCCTCTCAAGGTGTCCTTAGACTGTTTGCTATCTAGGCAATGAACAAGTTCTACCAGACTTTTATGTACATTGTAGTCCTTAGATATCGTAGCCCAAGCACGAACATGGAAGTAGTTCCTAACGTAGGGATGATTATAGACGTTGTTAGCGAGCGTCGTCTTACCGATTCCGCCCATGCCTGTTATCGAGAAAATCTGACGGCGAGACGTGCTCTGAGTTGGAGCGAGCTTGTCCACAATTTTGAGTGTTAGGTCTTCCATACCCACCACGTTGTTGTTCTTCTCACTACCACCAGAATTAGCAGCAGCAGCAGCAGTAGCACCAGGTTTTGGTAGTCGTAGTAGTCGAGGTTGACTGTTGTTTCCTTGAAGCTCTTTCTCATTGTTCCAATTCACCTTCTTCACTTCTTTCTCGATTTGATCCATGGCTTCTATCGCCTTCTGAAGCCTTCCGTTGAAGTCAACTTGATTCAAAACTCGATCTACTATGTGAGTCTCGATAATGTCTTCAGCAGCGTATGCTGCATCAGCCAATCGGAGCTCCAATTTGAGGTCGACGGAGGTATGGTGATCTTCGAGGAATTTCTGAAAGAATGAGATCTTCGAATTGAGAGAGTCGAAGTGTTCCTCGTCGATTCTGATGGGTGGGTAGGGATGTTCTTGGAGATCAGATATGAGATGCATTAATGAAGTGAAAGCTGCATAAGCCGTCGCCATTCTATGAAGTGGAAGAGAAAATGGAGTAAAGATTGTTTCTGAAGGTTTAGAGGTGGAAAATGTGGTATGAAGTAGTCTTTGTTTTGCTATGATGAAAAGCACCGTGTGTGTGTATCAGCGCCATGGATGTAAGTGTCGATACAGCACATGGGCGATGATATTGGTTTGGGAAGACTTATTTATATAGTCAGCATCTCACACACACACACACACACACATTTAATGGAGGAGTCAATGTTTATTCGTTGACTATTATTAATTAGCACGATGCTGCTGATGAAGTTTCATTCAGTCTAAACAATATATGGAAATTGACTGCTACATATGAACATATAATTACACAGTTGTTATCGAATCAAAATCTGACTATGATCATATGCTAGGACGTGACAGACGGATGCTCTTACTTTTATCGCATCTTGTTAAATATTTATTATTTTGGTTGAATGAAGTCATTGTTTATTTGGTTAATTATTAGCATGATGCATGATGCTGAAATTTCGGTACGATATGGACAAGATGCAATTATACAACACAATTTGGGTTAGTTAGAGACGACTTAAATCCAAAGCTTGCTTTAGTTTAATCAACAGTTGCGTTCATCAAGTTAACTATTTTGCGTAACCAATAAAAATCGAGATAAAATATAGTTTTGACCAAGACTTATTTGCATCTTACGCTTTTATTATTATTTTTTTTATGATTGACCACGTAATATCCAACTAATGAACTAAGAGACGAAACAAATAGGATAATAGCAATGATAATAATTGTTAGAGTGAATTAGTAAAAGGAAGTGGCACATATGAAAAGGGTGCAAATATTGATTTTAAAAGGCATATACGAAAATGTGGCTTTTATATTATGACATGTGAATAGACATCTAGAAAAGCATATTTTGAGACTAGATAACCCTCGGTGAAGTTTCCTACATCAATAAATAGGTTCCTTCGGGGCCATAACATAGATCCGCCCATGCATACAATACATAACATACTAAAAGCGCATCCTAAGTTATCGATAAGTGATCACTTTTCCTAAAAGGTTAACCCTTAAGGAAGTGCATCACTTTTTAATTTTACATAATTTATTTCCAACACGCCCCCTCACGTCTAAGCTGATTTCTCTACTATCTAGCCTTAGATGTGCAACTCTTATAAATGGGTGGTCGTGAGGATTCGTACCCAGGACCTGCAGGTCCCTAAGCTCTGATACCAAGTTGAGTGACCACTTTTCCTAAAAGGTTAACCCTTAAAGAAGTGCATCACTTTTTAATTTTATATAATTTATTTCAACAGTTATAATACAGGAAAGCTCTCGAGTTTCGAGTAACTTGCCCGAAAGTTTCATCGAGTCGTAGTGTTGGGATTTAGAAGTTCAGAAGTTATTGTATCTTGGCGACGATCACCGTAATCCGAGTGAGAACGTAATATCGGGGCTATATCGTCTTTTGTACAATGCATCCAGTATGTGCCTCGACTTCTCGCTAACAAAGAGTTCGTGCAGATATTCAATCAAACACCTACATTATCTGTACGAACAATCGTAAGACGACTTCTTTGGTGTCTTTGATCGATGGCCAACATTCCAACATCTGTGATTGCTGCAACGACCAGCCGTCGTGAACGGTTTCTGTGCTCAGGGGCGGACCCACGTTAAGCCCGGGGGTTAGTTGACCCCCGACCGAAACTGTACCTATATATTATGTATGCAAATTATATAGGACATTATCTTTGGTCTAGTGGTATTAGTCATTGCGGTAAGACTTTCAATAATAAACAACCAAAGTTTGATTCCATATTAGCCATTTTCTCTTAATTTATTTTACACGGGCTTTATTGGATTGGGCTGAGAATTTTTTGACCCCCAGTAAAAATGCTCGGTCCGCCACCGTCAGTACTTCTTTGGGACTTGTCTTGTCTTGTCTTTTTCTTTTTTAAAAGAAAAAAAAAGAAAAAGAAAACAAGAGAGCGAAAGCTGATGATATCGAGGTTGTTACGGGGAGATTTTTTGGACAAATTGACACCAACTCTTGGAGGGTCAAAGGACTTCAAAGCGATGCTCTTGAAGAATTCCGAAGCAATTGAAGATTGATGCGGGTACGACCCCGATCAACAAGATTTATGGTCCGGGAAATGAAGGTTGAGGGACGAAACGGGTGAAATCGTGGTGGAAAATAGGAAAAAGGACGGAAAAGTAAAGATACAATGAATTACGTGGTTCGGATTCGGGTGAATCCTACGTCCACGGGCCGCCAGAGAATATTCACTATTAACCAAGGAGGATTACACACTCAATCTCGCGTTCTCTCGTATTTGACTAGTGATTCCAAGCACTAAAGGGTGAAGAGAAGATAAAGAGAGGGAGAGAGAGTATCTATGTGTGTTCTTGGTGTGTTAGTGTGTGTGGGGCGTGTGGAAATGATTTAAAGTGGATAAGAGCCCCTATTTATACTTGTAGGCACGTCTAGGGTTTGGTACTGCTTCCCCTCGCCAGGTCTCCCGGACGCTTCCTTAGCTCTCCTGACCGCTTCCTTTATCCCCTCTGCATAGCTTTGTAGCTCTCTGAAATATCTCCCGAGCTCCTCCAAACATTACCTTCGTACATCACCTCTGGTCGGACCTCGTACCTGGTCCTTGCCTCCTTCAAACCCAACCTCCTACTCTGCTCTTTTTGAATTGTCAGGTCAAGAGAAATGCTGGATCGAAGGTCACCCCTATCATCCAACCCCCCTACTCTGAGTTGCAATATGCTAAGTATTGCAGCTCGCTTGCTCGATATTCTACCCCTATCAACCAGTCCCTCACTCTGAATTGTGTTCAACGTAGTAACACATTTCAGAGTAGTTTTAGAGCACTCTGTCTCCCCCTCTTTGCTTCAGTTCACAATTAGGTCCGAATTTGGACCGCTCTTGATCCCAACGTACCATTCTCATAAATTGCCATTTTTTGCCGTTGCCCAAGAAGTCCCAAACAGCTTAGGACTTCGCATGCCTGTTGAAGAAAGCTGATCCTTGAAATCCTAATTAGACAGGTCAGGTTTCTTTGTCGACGGAGAGCTGATGTAGAACTTCTGCTCAAGGAGCCATGTCTTCATATGTTAGCGTGGGAGCCGGGTTACAATATTGTGGTCCTTGGTAAGTTGGATGTCCACTTTGCTGGCCAATTCCCTGGTCGTGGCTCGTCTCAAGGGAGTTAACCGAGCTGTTGAAGCATAGGGATGCCACGATCAGGCGGTTGAAGAATGGGTTAGCAAGCCTGTGGCAGATCATGAGCAGCTCATCGAGTAAGGCTGCAAATCTGCTGGCGAAGGAGCAAAAAACCAGGCTAGAGCATTCAAACTGAGAGTCAGGTAGAGGCGCAGGGACTTTGCTGCAGGGAATTCTGTCTCAGTCGTTCGTGTAGTTCTGCACCTGTGATCTTGCTATCTTTCTATCGGTAAAATGGTCTCTTCCAAACATACGGCCGGGCCTTCCCTATTAACTACTCCTCTACTCTGAACTGTGCTTAACGTAGTAGCACATCCAGAGTACTCCAAATTAGACGGCCAACAAGGGCTTATCCCGTTTCGGGTTGAGTTGGAGCTTAGGAGCTCTTGGCCAGCATTGACTGGTTCTATCCCATTTCGGGTTGAGTTGGAGCTTAGGAGCTCTTGGCCAGCATTGGCTGGTTCTATCCCATTTCGGGTTGAGTTGGAGCTTAGGAGCTCTTGGCCAGCATGGGCTTGGGCGTATTTTCCAGCCTGGATCCGAGCCAGGGCTTACCGTCTTTGTTTTTATAGTCCGGCGACTTATCGCCGGCAGATCCGTAGATGTTACGCCGGAAGGTTTCTGCCTGGGCTGGGCCAGAGCTCATCATCTCTTATTGCCAGCTGAGAGCTGGACCGTCGTACCTGCCAAATCTGCGAAGCCACAACTACAGGCAACTCCAACGCACGAGACGCAATGAGCATCGTGAGATAATAATAAAAACTAATAATGAAATAATATTTAGTAATTGCGTAGCAAAACGGTGCGTTATGGCAGGTCGGTAACAAGCCTCTATAATTAAATTCCAGCACGTAGCCCCGTATTCGAGATGTGGGTGATCTAGAAAGGTCAGATTTCGAGATATGGGTTAGCTAAGTAGGAGAGCTGGAGGTCAAAGGTAGCTAAGTAGGAAAGCTTGTTAGGGAGTGTGCCCTCGGAATGCCATACGAGGACTAGGAATAGTATAGGGCGCACGATGATGTATAGGTTGATAGACAGGTTTATTGTATATACCGTCAAATAAATTAATGAATATTTATTTTCATTATAATAAAGGCATTATTATTTATTTATCGAATTTAAAGTCTACTTGGCATCCGGCAGTGCGATAAATAAACAACACCCAAATGTTTGAGTTGGATGTCTGATTCTCGTGGGACGAGAGAGGAGACACCGGACAGTCCTTAATCTCAGCATTAAATAAAAAGTCCGTAAGTCTAAGGATTCTAGGTGGGTGACTATCCGAATATGACTTATCCATTGACGACCACATAGTATCGATAGTGTCACCGATTACCTGAGAGGTTGTGGGTCGTGATGGAGATATCGGTGATCGGAGTGATCGCATATCCGGACATTCGGCTTGTATTCGTCTCAATCACATGGCTAGGATGTTGTCAATGATTGAACGAATGACTATAGCAGCCTCAGACCGATAGGGTCATTGACGGATTTGCTTTCGCGATTTCGGTTTGTCGCTAGTTGGCTAGGCTCGTAAGTGTTCATAAATGAGACACGGGTCAGCGATGAAACGCAACCGACTTTACGGAGGTGATTGCCGGGCTTTGACGGCTATCGGGATTCACTGCCTATATTCGTATAGGTTAATGTCCTATGAGGTAATCGGAGAGCGACGATTATAAAGCCTTCGGCCGAAGCTTGGAAAACTTGCTTGTATTAGATACGGAGCGGAGTTTAAATAATCGGTTCGGTCTCGATTATAACATAGTGTTAGGTTAGTGAGTTTGACATTTACATGGCTCTTACCTAACCGGGACGCAAATGAAAGGCGTAAGAAGTATTTAAATGTATACACTATAGTCGGTTTGCACGAATTTCGTTTAGATCAAAATTCGTTCTCAACTAGGATCTTTCCGGTACCGCGGGATTGGCTAGGCGAATACCGGAACTCGTGGATTCCTCCCATGCCAGTTGAGACGGACCTAGAGAGTCGCGCTTAAAAATGGTAATGAACTTGAACGAAATCAGCGGGCTTTTCTCTGAAACCTAACGAATTAGATTCGTTAAGGTAGTGGCATAGTTGATACGAGGTGTCGACGACTTAGTTAAATTCCAGTGACGGTCACGAAAATAATTAGGATTTAAGATTGTCTTAAGTGCTTAATTAATTAACTAAGTGGGCTCAGTTATGATTAAAATAATTAGATTGGATTTAATTATTTTATAATTTAAAATTGAGGGACTAAATTGAGAATTTAGAAACCTCAAGGGCCAAAATGAAATAATCATAAAAAAATCTACACAATTCCATCACACGTTGGGTGATGTTGTGTAGGGATGACTCATTTGTTTTTTTTTAAAATGACTGACACATGTTATGTTTCAAGAATTAAAAAAAAAAACATAAAAGAGCATTAACGTGAGATGCATAGGAAGGAGTAAAGAAAAACCATAGAACTAAAGAAAAGAGTAAGATGAAGTTTTGAACTTCTCGAGCCACATAAAACCGACGGATCGTTCGACGAATCCCGATACCCGAACTGAGTTGCGTCTAGCCATCGGGAGCATTCTCAGAGGTTCGTTCAAGGTCATACCGGCGTGATAATCTAGCCCGGAAGCCCCGGGATCCAGACGAGGTGTAGCCACGTCCATCCGAGGCGACGACAAAAGAAATCCCGTTCACCGAAGGTATACCTCGAACCTAACGATTTGATTTACGAAAAATACCAAACGATATCGGAATAATTCGCAAGACCCCTTGTTGGAAACAACGGGAAGTGTAGAATTATTCTGGAAAAATTTGGTATCGATCGGAAATCGTTTCGGTCGTCAAATAGTCAAAAGACGGCAAACTGCCGCTTTACTCGAATTAATAATTTCGAACCACAGATTTGATTTTGTGAAAAATACCAAACGACATCGGAATAATTCGAAAGACCTATCGTTGCGAACGTTGGGAAGTGTAGAATTATTCTGGAAAATTTGGTATTGATAAAAAATCATTTCGGTCTCCAAATAATCGAAAAAGGGCTGGTTGCCGCTTTGTTCGATTAATTTAGATCTAAATTATTAATTCGAATAAATTGGAAATAAATTCGAATTTTGATAATTCCAATTAACCGCGATCTCCCGAGGCTTAGGGCAGTATCTTAGACCCTCGGGAGAAGTCGAATGGCGTAAGGTTGAATTTAGATATTAAAAATCGAAAATTCGCCACCCTACGCCGCTCGGTACAAACCGTGCTTCCGCTATAGCCACGTTGCGCTGTTCGGGGGCCGGCGTCGATTAATCGGGCCCACCCCAACAGTGGTATCAGAGACAAGGCTCATGAATGTTTCGACCGAAGGCCTCGAAAGCCGATGGACGGACGAACGGTCGACGTAGTTTGGAGACTATCGTCGCTCGTGATGTCGGTTGGGCACCCGACGTCAAAATTCTGTGTTGCATGTTTATGTGGGACATTTACGCGGGCTTAGGTTCTAACTGAGTTATTTGTTTAAGGGCCGTTTGCCGCCCCCCGGTATGTACATGAATTACGGGTTGTTTGGGAAATAATTCCCCCCGTGTTGTATTTTATCGCTTTATTAGATAAGTTAGATAAATGACGGCCGTTCGATGCAAGGCGAGGTTGGAGGGTTCGACGACCACCGTGTTGATGACACGTTTAGAAGATCGAAGACCCCGGTCGTTTTACGACTCATGTAATAGGACCAGTCTAGAAATAGCCCGCATATTTGTCCATTTAAATTGCTTTCCTAGGGTTAGGAATTTATTTAACGCATTTACGTGCTCGTGTTTAAGTTTAATATGCTATGAGTTACAAATATCTCCCGATAGAATACTAAGTGAGTAAAGGGATTGGATGCCCTGTCTTCTATCAAGCTCGGGTTTAGTTGTTACGAAACCCAAATGCAAGGTTTGATTTTGGGTATGCCGGCGCCTTGCATTTGCTTTCGTTTCGGCTTGCTCGAGTGCGTTTACGCTGCTCGCCAAGATCACAATGTATGGTAAAATGTACGGTTCAAGTGTGCGGTTTTAATCAAAGTTGATAGGTCGCACTTAGACAGTCATACCGCCTTGTTCCGGGTTTGCCGGCGGGAGTCCCTGACTGAGACAAAGATAGTTGAGACATTCGACAAGGTCGGATTCGTGCGGAGCACGACTTCGTGGGCCGCTGCAAACCAATAAAACGACAGAGGTTGAGGTTTGCACCCGTCCACGGGGACATCAACTCCACTATCGAAGTTATCAACGGAACTTCCAAAACATCCGTAGGGGAGAATGGAGTTTATGAAAAGATAGTGGGAGTCAAACGGAATAAAAAGTCCTTGTTCGCGTTTGATAACCTATACAATCGACTTAATATGCCTTTTATTTTCTGCAGCATTTTCTCTCTTTGTGAAATCATGTCGACCGCTTTAAATGTACTGCTCAAGGAGAATAGGTTGACTGGGCCAAACTATTCAGACTGGCTTCGCAACTTGAGGATTTTCCTTGAGATTGAGAACCTAGTTTATATCCTTGACTCCGAAATGCCGCCAGCCCCAGGGGCGCGGGCATCCGAGCAGGCTCGTGCCGCTTATGACAAGCGACTGCGCGACGAGAAGCTCGTAAAGGCTCATGTCCTCGGATCGATGAGTAACGCACTGCAGCGTAGCCATGAAAATATGGCTGATGCTCGGGTGATGGTTCAACATTTGAAAGAGCTTTACGGTGAGACGTCTAGGACAGCTCGCTATGCGACTTCGTCGCAGCTCTTCCGATCGAGGATGTCTGAGGGTGAGAATGTTGGCGAGCATGTTATGAACATGATCACCATGATCGAGAGGTTGGAGACTCTAAATTTTCGATTTGATCGTGAATTACAAAATGATCTCATCTTGTAGTCTCTGCCTCCGTCCTTCAACGTGTTCATTGTGAACTACCATCTGAACGGCATGACGGTATTGCTTCCTGATCTGATGAATCAGTTAGCAACGGCGCAAGGTCAGATGAAGAGGGCAAAGCAGACTGCACTTGTCGCCACTTCTTCGAAGCCCCAGAAAGGCAAAAAGAAGAAGGGCAACAAGCTCAAGCCGACAGGGAAGGTTTCCAAGAAGAAACTATCTTCTGGGAAATCGAAGCAAACCGGTGTAAAGCCGACGGATAGGTGTCTGCATTGCGGTGCGCTGGGCCACTGGAAGCGGGACTGTCCGAAGCTCAAGGGTGAGCAGGCTGCGTCAGGTATGGAACTTAATGTTTTAGAAACAGTTTGTTCTTCATCTGTATACTCTACTTCCTGGATATTGGATTCGGGGGCTAGTACTCACATTTGTGTTTCCACGCAGGGTCTGGGACCAAGTAGAGCGCTTGGGGAGCGTGAGATCGAGGTCAGAGTGGGAAGCAGGGATAGTATCTCGGCAAGCCACGTCGGATCAAGATCTCTTGTATTATCTTCTGGGCATGTGTTGCGTTTGTACGATTGTCTTGTACTCCCGAGGGGATTTAAGAACATCGTCTCCGTTCTTGTTTTGAGCAGGAATGGTTATGTATTTATTTTTAATAATAATACATGCCACATTATGTATAGAAATAAAAATGTTGGCAGCGCGACACTATTTAATGGTTTGTACTATTTAAATACCCAGAACGACGTATCTGTGAATACTATCACAAACAAACGAAAATCGGGAATAAATGCGAGGTACCTGTGGCATCTCCGATTAGGGCATACTGGAGAACGCAAGATTCACGAGTTAGAGAAAAACGGGATTTTAACCGTTGGGATCAGATCCCTATCCGACTTGTGAGTCATGCTCAAAGGTAAAATAACCCGATCACCCTTCACCGGGACTTTTAATAGAGCCACGGAAATTCTCGGTTTAATTCACACAGACGTTTGCGGGCCATTCAATGTGAAGGCTCGAGGTGACTCCACTATTTTATTACCTTTACGGATGATCACAGTCGTTACGGAATCGTGTATCTGATGAGGTATAAAGCTGATGCTCTTGAAAGGTTCAAGGAGTATAAGGCGTTGGTGGAAAATCAAACTTCGAAGCTCATTAAAGCCATTCGAAGACTCTATGTGAAAAAGCTGAAAACCGATAAATTGGAGTCTAGGTCAGTAAAAGGACGTTTCATAGGTTAACCCGAAGACTCTATGGGGTACTTATTCTATTTTCACGATGATCAAAGGATCGTTGTTGGCCTACATGCACATTTTCTCGAGGAAGAGTTCATTCGAGATTTTGGCATTGGCCGTGAGGTCACTCTCGAGGAGCAGTCGACCGAAACGCTCACACAGGATTCGGATGGTCGGAGCGAACCAGTCATGCGACGATCTGAAAGGGTGCCTCGCCAACTACAGCGGTATGGCATGTCACATGTCGAACAAGGTTATGTTGCGACTAGGGGACTTCTAAGAGAAGATCCCGCTACTTTCGATCAAGCTATATCCGATGTTGACTCAGCGAGATGGATTGAGGCTATGCGAGCTGAGATGGACTCTACTCCAACAAAGTCTGGACTCTTGTAGACCTACCGAGTGGTTTTAGACCAATCGGTTGTAAATGGATTTACAAGAGGAAGATTGGATCTGACGGACAAGTTAAGACGTACAAGGCCAGGTTGGTTGCCAAGGGCTATAACCAAAAAGAAGGAGTTGACTATGAGGAGACTTTCTCACCTGTAGCCATGATCAAGTCCATCCGGATAATGCTCGCCATAGCTGCGCACTATGATTATGAGATTTGGCAGATGGACGTCAAAACGGCATTCCTTAATGGATTCCTCAAGGAGGAGATCTATATGGAGCAGCCAAAAGGTTTTGAGTCGCATGCAGATGCTCACAAAGTGTGCAAACTGAATCGGTCAATTTACGGACTGAAACAGGCATCTCGGAGCTGGAACCTATGTTTTGATGAAGCAGTTCGGAACTTCGGATTCATAAAAAACGTAGATGAGCCATGTGTCTACAGAAAGAGCAGTGGGAGTATGGTGTCGTTCCTTGTATTGTACGTGGATGATATCCTTTTGATAGGAAACGACATTGGGATGCTCTCATCGGTGAAAGCATGGCTTTCAACCGAATTCTCCATGAAAGACCTGGGAGAAGCGACGTATATACTAGGTATTCGCTTGTTCAGGGATCGAGCGAACCATACGATCGGCTTATCTCAGGCCCTTTACTTATAGAAAATCCTGAAGAAATTCAGAATGGATGACTCTAAGAGAGGGTTCTTACCAATACGACATGGGATCCATTTATCGAAGTCAATGTCACCTCAAAGTGAGGAAGACAGACGACGGATGAGTGGAATACCCTATGCATCTGCAGTGGGTAGTCTGATGTACGCAATGTTGTGTACACGCCCGGACATTGCTTACGCTGTGAGCGTAGTTAGTCGGTTTCAGACAAACTCAGGGGAAGAACATTGGACAGCCGTTAAGAATATCTTTAAATACCTTAGACGGACTAAAGACTTAACGCTGGTTTATGGAGGAGCGGGACTAGAAGTAGTTGGTTATACCGATCCGGACTTCCAGTCGGACGTGGATGACCGAAAATCTACTTCAGGTTTTGTATTCGTGCTCAACGGTGGGGCAGTGTCTTGGAGAAGCTCCAAGCAAAGCACGATTGCCGATTCCACATGTGAGGCAGAATACATAGCAGCCTCAGAGGCAGCTAAAGAAGCTGTTTGGATGAAAAAGTTCTTGGAGGAACTTACTGTGGTACCAGTTGCTGATAGACCGCTTACACTTTGGTGCGATAATAGCGGTGCAGTCGCGCAAGCAAAGGAACCACGATCTCATAGCAAGTCCAAACATATCGAGAGAAAGTATCACGTATTACGTGAGTTCGTTGAAAACGGGATGGTCGCCGTGCAGAAAATCGCCACCGTAGAAAACGTGGCGGACCCACTCACGAAGCCCTTGTCCCAAGCAGTTATGGAACAACATCTGGACAAGATGGGGCTACGATACCATTGCGACTGGCATTAGGTGCATCGCATGGCATTCGAGTGCAAGTGGGAGGCTGTTAGGGAGTGTGCCCTCGGAATGCCATACGAGGACTAGGAATAGTATAGGGCGCACGATGATGTATAGGTTGATAGACAGGTTTATTGTATATACCGTCAAATAAATTAATGAATATTTATTTTCATTATAATAAAGGCATTATTACTTATTTATCGAATTTAAAGTCTACTTGGCATCCGGCAGTGCGATAAATAAATAACACCCAAATGTTTGAGTTGGATGTCTGATTCTCGTGGGACGAGAGAGGAGACACCGGACAGTCCTTAATCTCAGCATTAAATAAAAAGTCCGTAAGTCTAAGGATTCTAGGTGGGTGACTAGATATCCGAATATGACTTATCCATTGACGACCACATAGTATCGATAGTGTCACCTATTACCTGAGAGGTTGTGGGTCGTGATGGAGATATCGGTGATCGGAGGGATCGCGTATCCGGACATTCGGCTTGTATTCGTCTCAATCACATGGCTAGGATGTTGTCAATGATTGAACGAATGACTATAGCAGCCTCAGACCGATAGGATCATTGACGGATTTGCTTTCGCGATTTCGGTTTGTCGCTAGTTGGCTAGGCTCGTAAGTGTTCATAAATGAGACACGGGTCAGCGATGAAACGCAACCGACTTTACGGAGGTGATTGCCGGGCTTTGACGGCTATCGGGATTCACTGCCTATATTCGTATAGGTTAATGTCCTATGAGGTAATCGGAGAGCGACGATTATAAAGCCTTCGGCCGAAGCTTGGAGAACTTGCTTGTATTAGATACGGAGCGGAGTTTAAATAATCGGTTCGGTCTCGATTATAACATAGTGTTAGGTTAGTGAGTTTGACATTTACATGGCTCTTACCTAACCGGGACGCAAATGAAAGGCGTACGAAGTATTTAAATGTATACACTATAGTCGGTTCGCACGAATTTCGATTAGATCAAAATTCGTTCTCAACTGGGATCTGTCCAGTACCGCGGGATTGGCTAGGCGAATATCGGAACTCGTGGATTCCTCCCATGCCAGTTGAGACGGACCTAGAGAGTCGCACTTTAAAATGGTAATGAACTTGAACGAAATCAGCGGGCTTTTCTCTGAAACCTAACGAATTAGATTCGTTAAGGTAGTGGCATAGTTGATACGAGGTGTCGACGACTTAGTTAAATTCCAGTGACGGTCACGAAAATAATTAGGACTTAAGATTGTCTTAAGTGCTTAATTAATTAACTAAGTGGGCTCAATTATAATTAAAATAATTAGATTGGATTTAATTATTTTATAATTTAAAATTGAGGGACTAAATTGAGAATTTAGAAACCTCAAGGGCGAAAATGAAATAATCATAAAAAAAGTCTACACAATTCCATCACACGTCGGGTGATGTTATGTAGAGATGACTCATTTGTTTTTTTTTTTAAAATGATTGACACATGTTATGTTTCAATAATTAAAAAAATAAAAACATAAAAGAGCATTAACGTGAGATGCATAGGAAGGGGTTTTTTTTTTATGAACTTGATACTCTTTGAAAAACCATAGAACTAAAGAAAAGAGTAAGATGAAGTTTTGAACTTCTCGAGCCACATAAAACCGACGGATCGTTCGACGAATCCCGACACCCGAACTGAGTTGCGTCTAGCCATCGGGAGCATTCTCAGAGGTTCGTTCAAGGTCATACCGGCGTGATAATCTAGCCCGGAAGCCCCGGGATCCAGACGAGGTGTAGCCACGTCCATCCGAGGCGACGACAAAAGAAATCCCGTTCACCGAAGGTATACCTCGAACCTAACGATTTGATTTACGAAAAATACCAAACGATATCGGAATAATTCGCAAGACCCCTTGTTGGAAACATCGGGAAGTGTAGAATTATTCTGGAAAAATTTGGTATCGATCGGAAATCGTTTCGGTCGTCAAATAGTCAAAAGACGGCAAACTGCCGCTTTACTCGAATTATTTGATTTTGTGAAAAATACCAAACGACATCGGAATAATTCGAAAGACCTATCGTTGCGAACGTTGGGAAGGGTAGAATTATTCTGGAAAATTTGGTATTGATAAAAAATCATTTCGGTCTCCAAATAATCGAAAAAGGGCTGGTTGCCGCTTTGTTCGATTAATTTGGATCTAAATTATTAATTCGAATAAATTGGAAATAAATTCGAATTTTGATAATTCGAATTAACCGCGATCTCCCGAGGCTTAGGGCAGTATCTTAGACCCTCGGGAGAAGTCGAATGGCGTAAGGTTGAATTTAGATATTAAAAATCGAAAATTCGCCACCCTACGCCGCTCGGTACAAACCGTGCTTCCGCTATAGCCACGTTGCGCTGTTCGGGGGCCGGCATCGATTAATCGGGCCCACCCCAACAAAGCTGGAGGTCCGTAGCTAAGTATACGGAAGAGGCACATAATCCAAGCTAATCCTGACATCGAGGTGTCGCAAAAGGACGGGACTGTTTACTGCCGACCAGGGGACACAAAGAGGGTGCAGATTGGGGAACATTATGGTCAGACGGAGGGTATGTCGGTCTGACAATAGTACGCCTGCAATTGTCTGTCATAGGCTGTACTTTTAAGGAGTCCTGATGAAGACCTACTGGGCCAGCGGCCCAATGACAGTAATTCCAGCAATCCAAATATTCTAGCCCAAATAATTAATTTAAGAGCCTAATAGATCGAGCCCAATTCACCTAAATTCAACGAATCTAAAAAACCCCATATTTAATTTATTTTATCAACCCGAAATAATTAATTCCAGCGAGATTAATCTCGATAACCCCAAAATAATTATTTTCATAAACTAACTAAAATAATTCCAATGATGGAGGATAATTAGTTAAGCCCAACAAAATAATATTAGTAACCCAAGTATTTAGAGGTCCATCCGGCCTAAAAGCCCCAGTACTTAATTAATTTAAGCCACTCACTAAATTTATCCTATAGCCCAAACAGTAATCCCAATAGATTTTAAAGGCCCAAGCCCATTAGAAATCCTAGGTGAAATACTACAGGACCCCAAATATTATCAAAATTCTGTTTTGCCCCCAAAACTTAGATCTCCCAGAATTAGGTCCTACAGGAAATAACAAAATTCACCCATTCGTTTCTATGATTCCATTCAACACCCCAGAAATTTAGAAAACTTACAACCGGATCTGGGAAGCAATTTCTGGCGAAGGCGTCGCCGGCGATCGGCGCGACGGTGGCCACGATGGTTGTCCTCCGAGTGCGACATCATTTCTGGCGTCTTTCAAGATGGCGTCGGCCGTATCGCTGGCCATGTCCTCCCCTGCAACTTTCTTCTTCCGGCACCCAATGCGGATTAAGGTTCACGGCAAGGCTGGCTCGCCGGCGCGTGGTTAGAGAAGGACTTCAAACGAGATTCCGGCCATGGGCGCCTCCAATTTCAGGAAGTGGGTGTCGATTCTTCTGGTTTTCGGATCCGATTGTTGTTGGGACTTTGCTCCAAGATTTTCTCGTTCCTATTTCGAAGGGCAGCGGCTGTTCGCTGTTGCTTGGTTGAGTGACGGCGCGACGCAGACGTCGGCTAAGTCGACGGAAGTCGCCGACAATGGTGGGCCAAGGTCACCGACGGCCATGTCAATGATGAAGCTTCCTTGGTCAGCGGTGGCCCGGTGGTGGCGAGAAGGAGAAGTAATAGGATGGCGATGGCGAACCACAGGCATGTGAGGCATGTTAAGAAATGAGTAAAAGAGACACAGGAATTTACATGGAAAACCCCTTTTTACTTGGGGTAAAAAACCACGGGCGAGGTAGAAATTTATTACTGGGGTAAAAACAGGGGTTACAACCTCTCAATTTATAAAGGAGAAAACACTCACTATCTCTCTTTATAGTCGGAGCAAATACCGAACAAACCCTCTATTTTTCTCTACCCTCTATTTCTTTCTTTATCTTTCTATTTGGTGTTGGTATATATTATGCATAGCTTCGTCAGATGCCTTTATATAGGCAAGTGAGAGCACTCCAATATGGGATAATTAATATAATTAAAACTATGCCTTGAACCACGTGGTAGCACACCTAAACTGAAGTGGTTCTCTTTTGACTAATCAATTCACATGCCACGTTTATTTTGCTGACAATCTCCCACTTGAAGATTTGATTGATTCAATCAGATCTTCATACTAATTTTTTTCTAAATCGCCTTTGCATGTTACTTTGATTCCGTCAATCCACAGGATTAACGGCACCACTTAAATTTGTCCACAGTAATTGTCTTGGTCATGTAGTCTGCCAGATTATCTGCAGTGTGAACTTTTTGCATATCCACTGTTCCCTCTTCCACTTTTTCACGAACAAAGTGATATTGGACCCGAATGTGTTTGGTTCTTGAATGATATGCTGGATTCCTTGCAAGATGCAACGCACTCTGGCTATCACAATAGAGAACAACATTCTCTTGTTTGTGGCCGAGTTCTTCCAGCAACATCTTCAACCATATTGCCTCTTTACTGGCTTGCGTAGCTGCAACATATTCTGCTTCCGTTGTTGACGTTACAACAATGGACTGCAGTTTTGAAACCCAGCTTACAGCACCGCCAGCAAGATTGAACACATATCCGGTTGTGGATCTGCTTTTATCAAGCTCACCTGCATAATCTGCATCAACAAAACCATGGACAGTAAAATCTGTACCTCCGTAACATAATGACAGATCAGAAGTTCCATTGATGTATCTGAGAATCCTTTTAACAGCACTCCAGTGCTCCCGACCAGGGTTGGACATGTATCGGCTAACGACTCCCACTGCATGGGCAATGTCTGGTCTGGTACAGATCATTGCGAACATTAGACTTCCTACCGCTGATGCATATGGTAGTCGAGACATCTCTATCTTCTCATCTTCATCAGTAGGACACATCTCGGATGATAGCTTGAAATTAGCAGCAAGAGGTGTAGATATTGGCTTACTATCTTGCATGTTGAACCTCCGTAGGATTTTCTTCAAATAATTCTTTTGAGAAAGCCAAATCTTCCGCTTGCTTCTGTCTCGAGAAATTTGCACGCCAAGGATTTTGTTTGCTGGTCCCAAGTCCTTCATTTCGAATTCACTGCCCAGTTGTGTCTTTAAGTCGACGATACGACCTTTGTTGGGTCCTGCTACCAGCATATCGTCGACGTACAACAGCAACATGATGAAATCGTCATCGCCAAATCTCTTGAAATACGCACAAGGATCTGTATATAGCCTGTTGTAGCCAAGACTCATTATGAAGGAGTCAAATCTTTTGTACCAGCATCGAGGTGCTTGTTTGAGCCCGTAGAGAGATTTGATCAATCTGCAAACTAGATCTTCTTTTCCTTTTTCCTCGAAACCTTCTGGTTGAAGCATATATATTTCTTCATTCAGGTCACCATGGAGAAAGGCCGTCTTTACATCCAGCTGCTCAAGATGCAAGTCGAATGTAGCACACATTGACAAGACCACCCTGACTGTTGTAAGTCGAACCACCGGTGAGAAAATTTCGTTGAAGTCAATCCCTTCTTTCTGAGCATATCCTTTTACAACCAGTCTAGCACGGTATCGCTCTATCTGGTCATCACCATTCCGCTTGACTTTGTACACCCATTTGTTGCCAATGGGTTTCCTTCCTTGCGGCAATGGCACCAACTCCCATGTCTTATTTTTATAGAGAGCTTCCATTTCCTCTTGCATCGCTGAAATCCACAGACTCGCATCTGAATTATTCAGTGCTTCTTGGAAAGTGGTTGGCTCTCCATCCTCCGTTAGAAAACAGTATGCAAGATTGCTCTCTATCTCATAATCTGAGTGCCAACTTGGCGGCCTACGTTCGCGTGATGACCGCCAGAGATCTGGTACTTCAGATTCGACTGGGTTGAGCTCTTCGTGCGCCGGTTCAGCTTCAGTAGAATTATATTGCTCCAATTTTCTTTTACTGGTGTAGTCTTTGTCACGCCTTTTGAACTGCTATCATTTTCGACTTGCTCCTCATCACTATCTTCCAGGAAGATAACATCTCTACTGATAATCACTTTGTGGTCAGTGAGATCCCACAAGCGATACCCCTTTACTCCATCAGCGTATCCCAAGAACAGGCATTTCCTGGACTTTGAATCCAACTTCGTCGTTTCTTGGTTGTGGTACATCGCGTATGTTGAACTTCCGAATATATGGAGGTTTGAATAATCTGCAGGTACACCAATCCACATTTCCATCGGTGTTCGCATCTCTATAGCAGTAGATGGAGCTCGATTCACCACATAACAGGCAGTACAGACCGCTTCCGCCCAGAACTTCTTTTCCAGGCCCGCAGTTCTCAACATAGCCCTTGTTCTTTCCAACAGGGTCCTATTCAACCGCTCTGCCACTCCATTCTGTTGTGGAGTGTACGCTGTGGTGAACTGTCTTCTGATGCCCGCACCTTTGCAGAATTCAGTGAATTCTTTGCCAGTATATTCTCCTCCATTATCTGACCGGAGACACTTGATTTTTCTGCCGGTTTCAAGTTCAACTCGCGCCTTGTATGTTTTGAAGACAGGAAACACGTCATCCTTCTTCTTGATTGGATGCACCCAGCATCTCCTGGAGTAGTCATCTATGAATGATACGAAGTAGTTGGCTCCTCCCAGGGATGCAATCGGTGCTTGCCATACGTCAGAGTGGATCAATTCTAGAATTTCTTTGCTTCTAGAATTTGAAGTGGAGAACTTCAGGCGATGCTGTTTGCTCACAATACAATGCTCGCAGAATGGTAGCGTCACCGTCGTGAGACCAGGAAGTAGATTCTTTTGCGCAAGAATTTTCATGCCTTGTTCAGACATATGACCAAGTTTCTTGTGCCAAGTCATCGTAGACTTTTCATTTGAACTTGTCGTGGCAACAGATGCCTGCCCTTCTTGCAGAATCTCTCCCTTCAGCATATATAGATTTGCAGCAATCTTTTCTCCCTTCATCACCACCAGCGCTCCTTTGGAGACCTTCATAATCTTATTCTCCAATTCAATTTTGAAACCAAGATCATCAAGTTGCCCCACAGACAACAGATTTTTCTTCAAGCCCTCCACATGACGCACAGCATGGATAATACGCACAGTGCCGTCGTACATCTTTATTTGAATGGTACCCACCCCGACAATTTTCAGTGCCTGGTCATTGCAGCTGTAAACATATCCTCCAAAGGTTGGCTCGTATTGATGAAACCATTCCCTTCGAGAGGTCATGTGGAAAGTAGCTGCTGAGTCCATGAGCCACACATCGTTGAATCTTCCCTCTTCAGCGATAGTGGTTGCAGCTTCACACACCAAAGCAATTCCTTCGTCGGTAGTGTTGGCAGCGTTTCCTTGGGCATTGGGATTTTTATGTAGAGCCCAACAATCTTTCTTCATATGACCTTTCTTGCCACAGTGGTAACACTTTATAGCCTTCTTATTTTTGGTAACAAAGTTTTGCCGTTTTTGACTCCCACTTGATCCAGACTCTCCGAGTCTTGTCCGTTTTCGGCTCACATTTGGATCACGAGCTCCTGATCTTGCCCTCGTCACCGTCAACGCTTCCGCCTGTTGGGACATTATCAACTTGTCTTCTTTGTTATTGCGCCGACTTTCTTCTTCGAGAATCGCAGCTGCAATACTATCGAAGATAAGTTTTCCCGCAGTTTGGTTGTTGCTCAGATTGATGACGAGTTGATCGTAGGAGTCTGGCAGGCTTTGTAGTAGAAGCTCAGCACGTTCACTTGGCTCTATTTTGTAGTCCAGATCTCTTAGTTGAGAGAACAAAGTGTTCAACTTGTTGATGTGCTCGGTCACTGAAGAAGATTCTTCCATTCGTAGATGGTATAATTTTCTCTTTAAGAAAATTCGGCTGTGAAGTGACTTGACTTGATACAACTTCACAAGATGGTCCCAAATGTCTTTCGCACTGGTTTTTTCTTCGACGCTTGACAATATGTCATCTGCTAATGTCAGATGAATATTGGCGATGGCCCTCCCATCTATCTTCTTCCAGTTGGCGTCACTTGTGATTGTTGTTGGTCTGCCAGTGATCGCCTCCAGACAATTTTCTTTGAGTAAAATTGCCTTAACCCTCATTTTCCACAGTGAGTAGTTTCTCCCGTTGAATTTCTCAATTTCAATTTTAGCTGCCATTTTTTTTTCTCTCTCTCTCTCCAGAAACTTTAACGGATGAATAATAATAATCTAACAAACTTTCTGATGTGGAGGATCCAATATTATTGGCAACCACAGAGCATACGGTAAGTAGATTTTATAGACACCCAGCCAAAGCTCTGATACCACTTGTTAAGAAATGAGTAAAAGAGACACAGGAATTTACATGGAAAACCCCTTTTTACTTGGGGTAAAAAACCACGGGCGAGGTAGAAATTTATTACTGGGGTAAAAACAGGGGTTACAACCTCTCAATTTATAAAGGAGAAAACACTCACTATCTCTCTTTATAGTCGGAGCAAATACCGAACAAACCCTCTATTTTTCTCTACCCTCTATTTTTTTCTTTATCTTTCTATTTGGTGTTGGTATATATTATGCATAGCTTCGTCAGATGCCTTTATATAGGCAAGTGAGAGCACTCCAATATGGGATAATTAATATAATTAAAACTATGCCTTGAACCACGTGGTAGCACACCTAAACTGAAGTGGTTCTCTTTTGACTAATCAATTCACATGCCACGTTTATTTTGCTGACAAGGCAAACACGGCGGCGTCTTTCGGTGGGCCAGCTGCGGCGAGGGTTGTACGGTGCCGCCTCAATTATGGTTGGACGGTGGCCGTTCTCATGGCAAGGCAAACTTTCGCCCAACAAGTGTTCGACGAAACGCCATAGGAGGAACTCCAAGAACAACAGCCCAGAAAGCATCCCAAAACAGTCGTGTAAGCCAAGTCACGACTCCATATCTCACGTTCCAAACCGTCGTTCCCCACAGACGGCGTCATTTGATGCGGGTACGACCCCGATCAACAAGATTTATGGTCCGGGAAATAAAGGTTGAATGACGAAACGGATGAAATCGTGGTGGAAAATAGGAAAATGGACGGAAAAAGTAAAGAGACAATGATTTACGTGGTTCGAATTCGGGTGAATCCTACGTCCACGGGCCGCCGGAGAATATTCACTATTAACCAAGGAGGATTACACACTCAATCTCGCGTTCTCTCGTATTTTACAAGTGATTCCAAGCACTAAAGGGTGAAGAGAAGATAATGAGAGAGAGAGAGAGTATCTATGTTGTTCTTGGTGTGTTAGTGTGTGTGGGATGTGTGGAAGATGATTTAAAGTGGATTAGAGCCCCTATTTATACTTCTAGGCGCGTCTAGGGTTTGATACTGTTTCCCCTCATCAGGTCTCCCGGACGCTTCCTTAGCTCTCCCGACCGCTTCCTTTATCCCCTCTGCATAGCTCCGTAGCTCTTTGGAATATCTCGCGAGCTCCTCCAAACATCACCTTCGTACATCGCCTCTGGTCGGATCTCGTACCTGGTCCTTGCCTCCTTCAGACCCAACCTCCTACTCTGCTTTTTGTGAGTTGTCAGGTCAGGAGGAATGCTGGATCGAAGGTTACCCCTATCAAAGATGTTGGTAATTAATGTATTGGCTATTATGCAAAATAGGATGAATGAGAAATTAGTATCTTGAATTCGGCTCAATGCAGATAACAAAATAATTAACTTATAGTGAGGATAAATTGTCCACCTTGATTAACTTTTATCTTTTCCACTGATTTATATAGAATGACCTTGTCTAGTTAATTAAGTTCGTTATGTTCAACTACTCAAATTCTACCACTTAAATAAAGACCACTTATTTCCAAATAGAAACATCCTAAACACCATGGTTTGATTTGGGGTTCATGACAAACTGGATTTCCTGAAAAAGCCGAGAAACACGAGACATTTATCGCACTGAAGCCGCCGTGTGATTATTAGCATCGACTTTAGTAGACAATTTGAGTTCTCATATCAAAAAAAGAATAAATAAAAGGAAAAAACATAATAGAAATTATCTTTCATCCACTCGAGTGTTTTGAAGAGTTTTTTTTTATTTTTTTATTTTATCTATAAAAATTTCAAGTATCGTGGAGTAAACAGAGCTCGAGTTTAATTATATATTATTGAAATCGACATAGTTTGAAGTTTGAACTAGACAATGATCATCTCAAAACTGGCAATGATCATTCAATCGACTTATATTGTAGAGTTGTAAAGTTTGCATGAGATAATCGGACAATGATATACATATGATAAAAATTTGCAGTCACAAAATTTCCCTCAATTTCATTATTCAAGCAACCTCGGATTCTAGTTGTTACCGTACATAATATTTCCCTCATCGTTGGTGTTTTTCTAAACAAATTATTCACGGCCGTAACAGCATTCATAGACATACGTATTGAAGCTGAGGCTCCGATTTTAAAGCTTATAATGTAAACGGACTATATATAGATCGATCAGATCTATCGCAGTAGAGTTCCAATTATACTATACCGGCTATCTTAGTTACAAAACATCAGTAAAAAATGTAACGGAAAAGAAATATGCTACTTCCACTACCTTATCGCAATAAAATTGCTGGTGCTCAAGCTCTCTGCAGAAAGACTAGATCCAGAAATCAAGAAAACCTTTATTTTCAGTTCTTCATTCCCCATTTCGTGTTTTTGGTAGTCTGCTATTTCTTTGGCAGAGACAACAGCTGAGTCAGGACACCAAAACAACATAATTTCTCTCAGCGTCTGTATATCTCAATATCTGAGGATATTTCCTTCAAGCTATACATCTCGTTGAGTTCAAGCTCTTCAAGGCAAGGAAAATTGCTGGAGTCCACCGTAAAGCATTCGAGATCAGCGCATTTGTGGAGGTGTAAGGATTTTAAACGAATAAATTGTCCATCGACGTGCTCCCACTCGCTTCCGCTGCATAAGTAAAGACGTAGTTCTTCGAGCAGTGGCAATGATCGAATCTTAGTCATTAAGTCATCCATACGAAGGCAGCTTACCCACAAATACTTTAGTGAATGTGGGCAAGTAAGCCTTGCTGACATTTCTTTTCTTAGTCTTACAGAACTCACATCAAACAAACTGCAGACAAGGACTTCAAGCTTTTCGAGAAGTGCGACATTGTTGAGAGCATATGATATCCCTTCGCTGAATCCTTCTTCACCATAAGACAGTCTTAGTATCCTTACGTTGGGAATTCTCTTGACCAGATCTTCACGAAAGATGAAATTTAATATATCCTTAGCCGATTGAAGGTTCTTCAAGATCATATCCATTGTGGCTTTCACTTGGAAGAGGAGGAGGATCCGAGAGGCTCAATCCATACAACGCGTGGATATATCTAAGTTGAGATGTCGATCAAGCATCACCATTGAGATCACGGTTCAATGTTCAATCAGTGTATGCTAAGCACTCGCTCTGATCTGAGCTATTGGAAGCTCAATCAGCTCAAGAACAGCAAATGAAAACACACACTCTAACAGATTATTTAACGGGGTTCGGCTACGTTTAGCCTACGTCCACGGATCAACCAAGCCCCATCTTGTATTACTCTCAACACGAAAGTTACAGACCTCTCAGACTCTACAATTTTCGTCTTTTCACCTCTCAAAGATCCTCACTCTACACAAAACTAAGAGCTCATAAAGATGATAGTTTAACCCCAAAAATTACAGAGCTTATATAAGCTTAAGTCATGACAAAGGTGTGACTTGTAGTCGATCCTAGCCTTTCATTTCATCTGATCCGACGTTCCAAATCACTCCACGTGGCCCGTGCTTTAATTCATGACTCAAGCAAGCAACGTGTGACTCTTCACGGCCTAGTTCCCTCGTCGTCACGGCCGTGAAGCCATCGAATTCATCATTTTTGCGCTCACTGTCAATAGTCACGGCCTGGGACAGCTCCCGTCACGGCCGTCACTCCAACGAGGCCAAATTTCTTCAGTTATGCCTCTTGTCACGGCCTTTTGTTTTTATCCGTCACGTCCGTGACAGTAGCGGGCAACATCCCCGCTTTACTTTCCAAACTGGAACGCGTCACGGCCGTGACCTCCCTTGCGTGAGGCCGTGACAAGCTCCAGAGAGGTTAATTCGATCATCACTCCGTTCCGATCATTTCTCCGGCCGATTCCGGTGGCTTCCGGCGAGGTTCAGGCTCGCATTCCTCAACAAACTCACCTCGAGACTGTGACCTCGCGAACCCAGCTTCAAGTTTCCTCATATCTGCTAAAACCCGCAAGCTACCCTCGCTTGAACTTCCACCAAAAAATCAGCCCATCATCTTCTTTCTTTCATCCCGAGAATCTCCTTTCCGAGCTTCGATCTCCCATCCAAGCTCCACCTTAAGTAATACTCCTTTGCTCGGTTGATCATCCAGCTCCCTTAGGAGCTGCGTGCCTCAATCGTGAACTTGCCTCCCAAGTAGGATTGAAATTTCCCACTTAGACTCAACTTGTTCTTTTGAGCTCACCATCTTCATTTTCCTTGAAGATCCTTCGTTTCCAGCAGCTCGAGCACTTCCCTGACTCTTCTTCGGCTAGCCATCACCTTCTTCGTTGCCTTCTTTGTCGTACTTTCTTCTTTTTACCACGCGATAGGTCAGCGAAGCGTGAGCGGGCGCGGAGAAGGAAAGGCCAAACACTTTGGAATAACGGGAATGAGCAACGACGAAATGAGAAGATGAGGTACCCCGGGCACCCCCATTTAGAAAGAAGGGTCGAAGCTTTTCGGCCTGTAGCTTTCCCCGTCCTGGAGACCGCAGCAACACCTAGAGAAACATCATCACAGAAAACAGAATCAGTTTCACCTTTCATTTCAGACCATGTTTCCTCTGAGTTCTTGCTCCCGTTTGCTTCATCTTCTGAGCTATCTTCCACCTCAGATGTCACCTTCTCGCGTGACTTTGAAGTGCATTCGCCATATGGAGTAAACAGCTCCACCTCGTGCTCAGAATCTTCATTAATAGAGCTCACTAAATCCAAACTGATATTTTGATTTCTCAGTTTCAACTAGCGGTTTGGCTCTGCCTTGCTCCATCTAAAGTCGAGGTTTCTCTGGCTTCTCTTCAGCCACATTCAAACCTCCACATTCCCTAGTTTCTAATGGTGTGCTCTTCATCACAGAACATCCTTCCAGAACATAAATCCCGTGCCTTCGAACTCCCTCAAGAATTAGCCTCTTCTGTTTCATCACCTTGATTCTGCCACTTGCGGTTTGAGTGATGTAGCTGCGTTTATCCAACTCTCCTACTGAGATAAGGTTCCTCCTCATCTCAGGTATGAACCTCACTTTTCTTAGGATACCTAGACCACCGGATTTCAGCTTGAATCTCACAGAACCAACTCCCAAAATCTGAGATACTTCTCCATTTCCGAGTTTGACAGATTTTCCTCTTGTTTCTGTGAATTCGAACAGCCAATCTCGGTTGCACGTCACGTGAAAGCTACAACCAGAGTCGAGGATCCACTCCGCATTCTCCTCATGTTCAGAAACATTAAGGATTTCAGCAGACTCATAGCTGCAATGCTCACAGAAATCCGAGGCACCAACATTTACTTGTTTCTGAGTTGATCTTGCTCTCTTTGGGCAGAACCTCTTGAAATGCCCCACCTCGTTGCATATATAACACCTCTTAGGTTCACTTTGCTCCTTCTCCTTGCCCTTCTTCTTCCACAGCTTCGATTTATTCTGCACAAGAAGAAGATCAGCTGTAGAATTTTCAGATATTACCTTAGGTGAGTTCAACTGCTTCGAGCTGAGAGCAGACATCACGTCCTCCATTGTTAGCCTTTCCCTGCCATACAATAGAGCCTCCTTGAAATGTTCGTGGCTTGAGGGCAGCGCACACAGAAGGAGAAGAGCTTGATCTTCATCCTTCAATTCTTCCCCGATATTATGTAAATCCAATATCAGTTCTGAAATTTGTCTACCTGTTGATCTAGAGCCTCTTCCTCCACCATTCGGAACTTGTACAAGGCTTTCTTGAGGTACAACCTTCGAGCTAGTGACTTGGTCATGTACAGAGAATCCAGCGTTTTCCATAAGTCCTCCGCCGAAGCCTCCGTTGCCACCCGACGAAGCACACTATCAGACAAGCATAAAATCATAGCCGAGTATGCTTTCTCTCTAAGTTTCTTCTTCTGAGCTGTCGTTAATGTAGTTGGTTCCATCTCCGCTTCAGATTTCAGACCTTCCTCTAGCCCCTTCTCCACAAGCACAGCCTTCATCTTGAGCTTCCACAGCCCAAAAGCGTTGGAATCATTGAATACCTCCATCTCTAACCTTGTGGCTGCCATCGATCGGAAATCCGAGCGTTCGACCACGCTCACCGCACCAATTGTCGATCGAGCAGCACTGTTGAGATCACGATTCAATGTTCAATCAGTGTATGCTAAGCACCCGCTCTGATCTGAGCTATTGGAAGCTCAAGAACAGCAAATGAAAACACACACACTCTAACATATTAATTAACGTGGTTCAGCTACGTTTAGCCTACGTCCACGGATCAACCAAGCCCCGTCTTGTATTACTCTCAACACGAAAATTACAGACCTCTCAGCACTCTACAATTTCGTCTTTTCACCTCTCAGAGATCCTCACTCTACACAAAACTAAGAGCTCACAAAGATGATAGTTTAACCCAGAAATTACAGAGCTTATATAAGCTTAAGTCATGCCAAAGGTGTGACTTGTAGTCGATCCTAGCCTTTCATTTCATCTGATCCGACGTCTCAAATCACTCCACGTGGCCCGTGCTTTAATTCATGACTCAAGCAAGCAACGTGTGACTCTGCACGGCCTAGTTCCATTGTCGTCACGGCCGTGGAAGCCATCGAATTCATCATTTTTGTGCTCACTGTCAACAGTCACGGCCTGGGACAGCTCCCGTCAAGGCCGTGACTCCATCGAGGCCAATTTCTTTAGTTATGCCTCTTGTCACGGCCTTTTGCTTTTATCCGTCACGGCCGTGACAGTAGCGGGCAACATCCCCGCTTTATTTTCCAAACTGGAAAGCGTCACGGCCGTGACCTCCCTTGCTTGAGGCCGTGACAAGCTCCAGAGAGGTTAATTCGATCATCACTTCGTTGCGATCATTTCTCCGGCCGATTCCGGCAGCTTCCAGCGAGGTTCAGGCTCGCATTACTCAACATGAGACATTTTCCAGATTTCTGATGGTGCTTTAGCCCTCATGCAACCTCCTATCCATAAAGATTGAATATTCCACATCGAAAGAATTGATGAAGGAAAAGATACCGAATTCGTTCAGAAATTATCTGAGTTCAAGGCACGCAAGTTAACAAGTTGGCAGGAAACTTCTACTACGTCATGTATACTAATACCCAACCACTCTGAAGCAAAAATTCGTAATGATTTATAAAACGACAGATGGTAATGATGTTCCATGACCAAGTATCAAGGTGCGAAGAACTGACGGCACTTTTAGGATAGTTGTGCCGGAATAGCAATGGTCCGCCTCTTGTGAGCTTGGATAAAGGACAATTCGCCTTTCTTTGTTTGGAAGTTCTCGATGTTGATTCTCCATGATGCTATTATTTCTTCTCCATAGCCTCTTTTATGCAAAAATCCCGCAAAAGATCATGAATCTTGAATTCCATTATTTCTCCCCTTTCAAATGATGAATCAGAAACTAAAAATAAGATTCTTACTAGCAAGGTCACTAAGATAGTCTTGTGCAACCTCTTCTAAGCTCTTGCCGTTAATCGGTTTTAGAAATCCTTCGGCCACCCATAGTCGTTTCAGTTTTTCAACATCAATCAATTCATCTTCAGGAAACATCCCCATGTAAAGAAAACAAGGTTTCAAGTGCACGGGTAGATGGATGTAGCTCAAAGATAATATCTTCAGGCAACAATCGTCGTCTTCTAAATTAATGGTGGAACATAAATTTTTTGCAATGGATTCCCAATATTCTTTTGTTCGTGGAGACTTTGCCAGATGGCCTCCAATCACGACAACCGAAAGAGGAAGTCCTCTACAGTTGTCTGATATCTCCTTTCCTACATCCTCTAGCTCGCAGGGGCAAGCACCTCGTCCGAATACGGTTTTGCAAAATAATTCCCAACTTTGCTTCTCGTCTAAGAAACCCACTTTGAAAACGTGCGAGCTAATCGAATCGAATTTCGATTCTCTAGTGGTTATCACTATGCCACTGCCGCGGCTATCAGGAAAGAAGTATCTCAATTTGTCCCATGCCTCTTCATCCCATAGATCGTCCACTATTATTAAATACCTTTGGCCGAATAAACTTTTGTACAAGGTGTCACCCACTCGTATTCGCTATCTCCTCTCAAGCTTTTCTTACTCCCTGTACTATTTAGACAATGAACAAGTTCTACCAGACTTTCATGTATATCGTAGTCCTTTGAAATTGTAGCCCAAGCACGAACATCAAAGTAGTTGATAACGTAAGGATGGTTATAGACATTGTTAGCGAGCGTCGTCTTACCAATTCAGCCCATACCTGTTATCGAGAAAATTTGACGGCCAGATGCGCTCTGAGGTCGAGCGAGCTTATCCACAATTTCGACTGTTAGATCTTCCATACCAACCACATTGTTCTCACTAGAATTAGCAGCAGGTCGTAGTAGCCGAGGTTGGTTTCTGCCTTCCCACTGTTCCAACTCGTTTCCTTAATTTCATTCTCAATTAGATCAATGCCTTCTATCGCCTTTTGGAGACTTATATTGAAGTCCACTTGATTGAAATCTTCATTCACTATGTGGGTCTGGATAACGTCTTCGACAGCATATGTTGCATCAGCCATTCGGAGTTCCAATTTTAGATCGACGGAGGCATTGTGAGCTTCGAGGAATCTTTGTGATGCGGGTATGACCCCGATCAACAAGATTTATGGTCCGGGAAATGAAGGTGAGGGCCGGAACGGATGAAATCGTGGTTGAATGAATGAAGAACGGGACGGAAAAGGTAAAGAGACAATGATTTACGTGGTTCGGATTCGGGTGAATCCTACGTCCACGGGCCGCCGGAGAATATTCACTATTAATCGAAGAAGGTTTACACACTCAAGCTCCCTTTCTCTCATGTTTACAAGTGATTCCAAGCTATAAACAGTAGAAAGAAGATAAAGAGAGGGAGAGAGAACATGTGTGTGTGTTCTTGGTGTGTTAGTGTGTGTGGGGCGTGTGGCTTGTGTTACAAAATGGATAAGAGACCCTATTTATACTGTAGGCGCGTCCAGGGTTCTGTACTGCTCTCCCTCGTTAGGTCTCTCAAATGCTTCCTTAGCTCTCTCGATTGATTTCCTTGGCCTTTCCCGGCTAGTTCCGTAGCTCTCGGGGATATCTCCCTAGCTACTCCAAATATCATCTGCTTACCTCGCTTCTGGTCGGACCTCGTACCTAGTCCTTGCCTCCTTCAGACCTGACCTCCTACTCTGTTCTTTGTGAGTTGCCAGGTTAGGAGGAATGCTGAATCGAAGGTCACCCCTATCATCCAGTCCCCCTACTCTGAGTTGCAATATGCTAAGTATTGCAGCTCGGAGTATTATTAAAATAGCATTCCTCCTCTTGTGTCCTCAAATTTCTTCCGCCTACGCATTATCATTTCCTCCCGCCTCCCAAGAAGTCCCAAGCAGCTTAGGACTTCGCATGTTTGCTAGCCCGTAGTTGGGCCCTCGATCAGTGGACCGGGTCTTTACTTGTTGGCTGAAAGCTGGTCTTTGAAATCTTGATCAGATAGATCAGGTCCCCTTCACTAGCAGCAAGCTGGACTTGAAAATTCTGATCGTATAGATCGGGTCTTTATGAGTCGGACCAGATAACTCAAGTCTCCATCTCTCAGTTAGATCTGGACTTAAAACATCTGGACGGGGTGCGTCGGTGTTTTGCTTGCCAGTATGGAGCCGGACCTAGGAACCTCGAATAAATGAATAGCCTCTTTACACGCCAGCCTGGAGTTGGCTTAGAAATCCTTGAATCCGAAGAGCTGACCTGAAAATCTGGAGAAGGTAGATCAGGTATTCGTTCATCAGTTCGAAGCTGGACCTCTAATCGTGTAGATCAGGCCTCCTACCAAAGGGTTGGCCTGTGAATCTTGACAAGATGGATCAGATCTTCATTCGTCAGCTCAAAAGTGGACTCCTAATTGCCTAGATCAGGTCTCTTTGTCGACGGAGAGCTGATGTAGGACTCCTGCTCCAGGAGCCATGTCTCCGTATATTTGCGTTGGAGTCGGGTTACAATGATGTGGACCTTGTCCATCTCCCTCGATAAGTTGGATGTCAGCTCTGCTGGTCGATTCCCTGGTCGTGGCTCGTCTCAAAGGAGTCATCAGAGCTGCTGAAGTGTAGGGACGGCAGCTGAAGGACGAGTTATCAAGCTCGCGGTCAGAACAGGAGCAGCTCATAGAGCGCAAGGCTGTTAATCTGCTGGCAAAAGAGCAAAAAGCCATGCTGGAGCGTCCGAAATAAGAGTCAGAGAGGAGGCACGGAGGCTTTGCGGCTAGTCGTTTGCGGGGAATCCTGACGCACCTTGTGGTCTCAGCTTATAGCTCTCCTTGATCCCTTCCTACCTGGGATGGCCTTGAAACTTTCTTGGCCCAGCTTTCGAGTGGCCAAACTTCAGCGAACGGGTCACACTGATGCTTTCAAGAATGCCGGTTTGAGCGTTGTCTTCCAGGTTGGAGCTGGCTTAGGTATCCCGACGAAGTAGGTCTGGTCTTTGAGTGCCGGCGCGGAGCTATACTTAGACATCCCAAACACGTAGGTTAGGCAATTTGGTGCCAGCGCGGAGCTGGACTGAGGTACCTCAAACACGTAGGTTCGACATTTTGGTGCCAGCGCGGAGCTGGACTTAGATGTCCCAATCCAGGTAGATTGGGTTTCCTGTGCCAGCGCGGAGCTGGACTTAGATATTCCGACCAGATAGGTCAGGTCTTCGTCTGTCAATCGGCACTAGTGGTACTGACACCGTGCTCCTGAAGCAGCTCTATCTGGTGCTTTATCTCATCCCGTTTGATGTGAAAATCGGGTTTGATTGAATGGCGTAAACTTTCGGATCTCATCTTGCAGACACCACCCTTCGAATTTCCATTGTAGATTCGACTCATCTGATGCTCCAAAAATGGTTCTTCGACTTCTAGTTTAGGGACTTGCCATTGGACGTCTAGAGGTCCGTGCCGGAAGCTGATCCGGAAACCTGCACCAGAAAGCTAGCCGTAGCATTACCTGGACAGGCTAGGGCTTACTGCCTTCTGTTTATAGTCTTGAGACTTGTTATCGGTAGATCCGGGATCTATAGTAAACGCCAAAAAGTTTTCGCCTGGGCTAGGCCAGGGCTTATGATATTCGTTTCCAGCCTCGACATCCCCTCCTCACGCACTTGCCTTTCGACGTCCTGATGCAATCACGTCCAAACATTTATCTGAAAGGTCATTGGCATATTAAAACGTGTACCTGGAAAATGTTCGTTGCGGCTAGACTTGGCGCTTATCGCTTTCGTTTCCACGAGTTGGGGACTCGTCTTCACCAGGTCCGTACATATTGACTACGCTTCCCATCTGGAGCTGGGAGTTCTACGCTGGCTTCTGGCAACCTATCTTGAGGGCCTAGCCCCGTAAAAGTTGCACCAGCTGGATGAGTAGAATGTAGCTGTTCCTGCTGCTCAGGGGAATGACCTCGCAGCTACTCTGAACTGGCTCGTAGAGGAGAAACAACAACTCATCGACCTCAAGGCTCAGCATTTGTTGGTGGTGAAGGAGAAGGTTAAGAGGGCTGATCTGGAGCAAGCCTTTGAATGGGAGGTCCATCGGGAAGCGTGGGCACGGCTTGAGTTGGTGTGCCGAGAGAAGCGCTCTGCAGGCAGAGATACGACTCTACTAGAATATCTTGCGGCTACCCTCTTGGTAAAGGATTTCCAGTCCGGTTAAGCCAACGATGGCGTGAGGACTATTTGAAGGACACCCTATCTCGGATGGACTTTGCACCTTGCATGCAGCACTACTTCATGGGAGGCTTCGCTGTCAGGCGAGGGCCCATTTCTGCTCTGGAAGGGGCTATGGCGGCTATGAGTGTTCCTCTGGTCCTTAAAGTGGATCCTGACGCGGCTCCTAATCCCAACTTTTGGCTCACCGAAGTGCCCAGCTGCTCTCCTACTTTGCTGGAGATCTTGCCCGAGATTCTCATGGAGCAGCTTTCGGGTTGGGGCAGCAAAGTTGTCTGCTGCTTCTGAGGTTCCAGATTCGGCAGATAGTCCCCGCGTTCCACCTCCTTGAACTGGTAACTGTTTCTTTTCGGACCATTTATGTTGCTTTCCTTCTGGTACCATTTGTGGTTGGCTTGATGTGTGAGGTTCCATGGCATGTTCTAGACCTTCTTATACACTTTCCTCCTAACCTCCTGCTGCACTCACATCCGAACATACATTTGAAGAGTTAGTGGCGGATACATGTACCTGAACGATATCCGCCTAAGTCGGACTTGACATCTATTGCTTTTGTTTCCGCAGGTTGGATGCCCGTCATCGCAAGGCCCGCAGATTGACTGGGGACTTGGAGATATGCTAGGGCCTTCAGGCTTTGTTTCCATCCTGGGAGCTGAGTCAAGGCTTGGAGGCTTCGTGGCGTGTTTTCTTTGCATTTTGCTCATGCTCTTATCTCCTTTCGGAGGAATTTTTCTTCTTAAGTATTCTGGGCGTGTATTACTATTAATGTCTGGACCTGTACTACTATCACTCTCCACTCCCCCTACTTCGAATTGTGCTGCTGCTTATCAGCGCATTCGAAGTAAGTGAAAAGTATGCCTCCTTATTTACCAACCTCAATCATTCCCCTGCATGTTGCACTTTGAGTACCCACAGTGGTCCTTCTCGGCGGATTTCCGCCTCTTAAACTTTCCTCCAATATCCTACCGCCTTCGCGTCCAACACTTCCATTTTAAGCAGCTACCCTACGAGTACGATGGTCCACCGACCCGGAGGACCATATCATGCGTTTTAAGGATACCATCTTACTACAAACCTCTCAGAAGGGGTAAAGTGTGGGATGTTCTTGACAACATTTGTACGAGCCGCCCAACAATGGTTTAGCCAATTAGGACCGGAGGTTATCCACTCATTCGAGGAGTTCCAGGAAATGTTTGTTAACCAATTCGCTAGCGCCCAGAAACCTCCCAAATCCGACATGTCTTTATTTCAAGTAAGGCAACAAACTACCAGATGAGGATCTTCGTTCGTGCATCAAGAGATTCAACGTGGCAGCTTTAGAGGTATCCTCCACCACTACTCTGTTAAGATTAACGCCTTGGTTCATGGTCTGTAGGTTGGCAATTTCTTTGCGTCACTTTCCGAGAAGCCCCCCACAAACATTCAATGAGCTGCTAGGCAGGGCAGACAAGTACATAAATCTAGAGGAGCAAGCTAGCGAAGATTCGAGATATGACGCTCAGAGCGTTCCCTAAGGAAGAGGCAGACAATCGTAACCAAAATCGGGAGGGGATCAGGACATCACGCCCCCCCATTGGTAAGGAGACCTATGGCAGGTCGGGGAAGTGGACTCCCTCAAACGCACCAGAGATACACTCCTTTACGGACCAACCTTGAAGAAGTTTTAGCTGTAGCTGCGAAACATCCTGCTATTAAGTACCCTTTGAGGAGCGCATGGGGGTCCCAAAGACCCCCCTCAGGGCTGTTCTGCCGTTTCCATAACGAGTATAGGCATCACACCAACAACTGCGTGCATCGGCTCAGCCGATGCGGCCCAAAGAAAAGGAAAGCTCTGGACAAGACAAGGGGAAACAGCCTATGCTGGAGCCTAACCGGCCGGGGCCCAGTCATCAACGAGCTCACATCCTCATCATAGTTGGAGGTCCTGAAAGTGGAGACTCTCACAGAGCTCTGAAGTCGCACGCCCGGATGGGAAGAAGTGGGAGCTTTCAGACCAGGAGTAGCCTAGTAGGTCAGATGGAAACCACATGGAACATCCAATTTGGAGCAAAGGACGAGGTTGATGAAGTGCGACCTCATAACAACGCCATGGTAACTACCACGGACGTGGCCGAATATATCGTTTCGCGGGTATTTATAGACGGAGGAAGTTCTCCCTATATAGATTTGGCGGAGCTGGCATACAACCCCTATGACAAGTCACGCTCCCAGTGGGGCTGGGTGAGGATCCCAAGCGGGTGGTACGAACGGTCAACTTCTTCGTTGTTGATGCAGTTTCCTCCTACAGCATCATACTGGGACGTCCGGCCAGGTGGGAACGAGGAGGGGCGTGAACTGCCGCGCCCCTTGCTTTCATTTTAATGGGTTGGGGCCTCGTCATCACCAGGTTGTAGGTTACCAGATAAGCTTTCCACCTGGAGCCTATCTTCATCCCAGGAACATTTTCCCTTAAGTATTGGTGACCCGCCTCTCTGTCAATGCGGGGACCTATATTGCTACCACTCTCCAGTCCCCTTACTTCGAATTGTGCTAATGTCTATTAGCACATTCGAGTATACGAGGGGCGTTCCTCCTGACTTACCAACCTCTCCTTTTACATTGCTAAACCTTGGTGGTCTGCGTTATGCCCTCTTTACAAACAGCAATATCCCGAACGTTTGTTTGTGAGAGGCGTTCGCCCCTTACACGTTCTCTTTCCAACATCTTACCAAATCTGCGTTTAGAGATTTTCTGTCTAAGAGGTTGTTAGCGAACGGAAACATGTACCTGAGAGCTCCTTGGTATACTAGATCCGACATCTCCTGTTCTCATTTTTCGTCAGGCTCGTGTAATATCGACGAACCTTTCCCCCTGTATAGGGCCAGCATTGATTGGTTCTGTCCTTCGTTTTGAAGTTGATTCAGAGCTTAGTAGGTTCCTTTCGTATCTAGAATGGTCCAGAGCTGGAGCTCGTCCCCGTTCGGGTCCGTCAGGTGTTCATCCGGGGTAACTTGGAGCCTAGGCACATTTATACAAGTGCAATCTGTGCGGGGCGCGCTTTGCGCAGCCCTCCTGGTTATAACCCAATCTAGGTTCATCAGGTGTTGATCCAGGGTAGCTTGGAGCCTGGGTTTGGATATCCCAAATATGTATGGGTTTCGTACGCCAGCGTGGAGCTGGACTTAGATATTCCAGACAGATAGTTTGGCTTTCCCATGCCAGCGCAGAGCTGGACTTCTATACCCCAACAGACAAGTTGGGTGTTCGAGTGCCAGCGTGGAGCTAGACCTGGATATCCCAGACAGATAGTTTGGGCTTCGTGCCAGCACGGAGCTGGACTTAGATATCCCCAACAGATAGTTTGGGTTTCCTCATGGATTACAATACCCTGGGAGACACCCAGGTATGCTGAGTCCAGCACCCCTCAATCTCGTTTTTATCAGGTTCGTAAGGTACCGATAAACCTTTCTATCTGGTGTAAGGCCAGCGTTGGTTGGTTCTGTCTTCCGTTTGGGGTTGAGTCGGAGTTTTAGGAGTTCTTGGCCAGCATTGGCTGATTATTGGAGCTTAGAGCTCTACCAGCATTGGTCGGTTCTGCTAGCGTTGGCTGGTTCAAAGTGGAGCTTAGGAGCTCTGCCGGCATTGGCCGGTATTGGCTGGTTCAAATTGGAGCTTAGGAGCTCTGCCGGCATTGGCCGGTTCTGCCAGCGTTGGCTGGTTCAAATTGGAGCTTAGGAGCTCTGCCGGCATTGGCCGGTTCTGCCAGCATTGGCTGGTTCAAATTGGAGCTTAGGAGCTCTGCCGGCATTGGCCGGTTCTGCCAGCATTGGCTTGGGCATCACCCATTTCGGGTTTAGCAGGCATTTATCCAGGGTAGCCTGGAGCCTGAGCACATTGGTGCAGGCGCGTTTCGCACAGGCGCATTCGCGCCGTCGACAAGCATTGGCTTAGTCGTGACCCGTTTCGGGTTTAGCAGGCACTGATCCAGGGTAGCCTGGAGCCTGGGCGCATTGGTGCAGGCGCGTTTCGCGCAGGCGCATTTGCGCCTTCGACAAGCATTGGCTTAGTCGTGACCCGTTTCGGGTTTAGCAGGCACACCCTGGGCACATTGGTGCAAGCGCGTTTCGCGCAGGCGCATTTGCGCCTTCGACAAGCATTGGCTTAGTCGTGACCCGTTTCGGGTTTAGCAGGCACTGATCCAGGGTAGCCTGGAGCCTGGGCACATTGGTGCAAGCGCGTTTCGCGCAGACGCATTTGCGCCTTCGACAATGGCGAATCCCAAATCGGGAGCCATTAAGTATTCAACCCAGGAGTAATCTGGGGCTTGGGCTTCTTTTTCCGCCCGGAGCTAGGCCGGGGCTTATGGTTTTCAACTCTGTCTGGAGCTAGGAGACTTTGGTTGCCAGCGGAGAGCTGGACCGTCATACCTGCCAAATCTGCAAAACCACAACCACAGGCAACTCCAACGCACAAGACGCAATCGGCGTCGTAAGAAAAAAAATAATAATGAAATAAGATTTAGTAACTGCATACTGAAACACAGTGCGTTATGGCAGGTCAGGAATAAGCCTATACACATAAATTCCAGCACATAGCCCAGCACTCTCCCTAATCCGGTGATCTAGGAAGCTCAAATTTCGAGATATGGGTTAGCTACATAGGAGAGCCAGAGGTCGAAGGTAGCTAAGTAGGAAAGCTGGTAGGTCCGCAGCTAAGTAGGAGAGCTGGTAGGTCACAGGTAGTGCATGGAGGAGGTACATAATTCCAGCTAATCCTGACATCGGGGTGTTGAAAAGGACGGTACTGTTTACAACCGACCAGGGGACACAAAGAGCTGTACACTGGGAACATTATGGGCAGATAGAGGGCATGTCAGTTCTGACAATAGTATGCCTGTAAATGTTTGTCCTAAGCTGTACCTTTCGGGAGTCCTGATGGAGACCTACTGGGCCAGTGATCCAATGACAGTAATTCTAGTAATCCAAATATTCTAGCCCAAATAATTAATTTGAGAGCCTAATAATTTAAATCAAGTCCAATTCATTTAAGTCCCCGACTCAAAAACCCCCACTTAATTTGTTTTGTCAACCCCAAATTAATTAATTCTAGCAAGCTATGATAATTAATTTAAATAATCCCAGAATAGTTATTTTCAGAAACTAAGTAAAATAATTTCAGTAATTAAAAATAATTAATTCATGTAGCCCAACAGAAATATACCATGCAGCCCAACCTGATAATATTAAGAACAACCCCAAATATTTAAAGCCCAACAGACCTAAGGGCCCAGGTATCTATTGATTTAAGCCATTCAAGAAATTAATTCCATGACCCACAATATAATTCCTACGGAATCAAAGGCCCAACCCATTTGAAACCCTAGGTGAAATAGCTGCATCACCCCAAATGTTATTAAAACTCCATTTCGCCCCCCAGACCTTAGACCTCACAACATTTGGTCCTAAAGGAAATAACAAAATTAACCCCCTCATTTCTATAGTTTCATTCAACACCCCCAAAAGTTAGAAGACTTACAACCCGGTCCCGAGGCGCGATTTCCGGCGAGGACGTCGCCGGCGACCGGATCGGTGACCGCGACGGTTATCCTACAGGTGCGACGGCCACGGATGCGGCGGTCGGTTCCCAAGGGATCTCGAAATGGGGCTCAATTGTTGAATGGTTCGGGACTTTCGCTCGAGATTACGATGGCGTGGCGGCGGAATTCGTCAGCGATGCGTACGGCAACTGCGGTGGGTGTCTCTTAGGTCACACAAGCAATTGATTCAGGCCATGGGCACCTTCGATTTCGCGAAGTTGGTGCTGATTTTCCCCAATAGCTCACTCATGGCTATGCGGTTTGAGTAAAGCGACGAGAGGGTGACGCCAGTCCCTTCGAACCCCTCCGCCGTGGAAGAGGGCTCCCTAACCGTGGGCTGATTGACGGCGGCGTCGCAGGCCAAGACGTCGAGGGCCGACCCGATCTCTTGAAACTGTCGGCGACCTGTATAACGTTGTCGAAGGAGGCGAGGTCCAAGTACATGACACTGTAGTTCTCCTGCATTCCGACGCTCTTCACCGCCTTCTCTGCCTTCAGAACGTCGCGGCAGGCAGGCCATCACGACGTGCCACTTCCCAGATTCGGCGAGGACTTTGGCAGCGGCCGAGCCCAGGCCCGACGAGGCGCCGGTGATTATTACAGTTCCTTTTCAGAGGGTTTTATTGTTCGATGCTATCGGAATCTCGGAACCAGTTGCTGCTCGCCGTCGCTCGGCTGGGTGACGGCAGGACTTAGTTGTTTTTAACGCCGGTGCAGCCACGGTGACAACAATGGCTGTGGTGAACATAACCTTCTCCGACCACCAAGTGTTCGATGAAACGTCATAGAAGAAAGCTCAAGAACGGCAGCCCAGATATCTTCCAAAAACAACCATTTAATCCAAGCCACGACTCCATATCTCACGTTCCAATCCTCGATTCCCACAGACGGCGCCATTTGATGCGGGTATGACCCCGATCAACAAGATTTATGGTCCGGGAAATGAAGGTGAGGGCCGGAACGGATGAAATCGTGGTTGAATGAATGAAGAACGGGACGGAAAAGGTAAAGAGACAATTATTTACGTGGTTCGGATTCGGGTGAATCCTACGTCCACTGGCCGCCGGAGAATATTCACTATTAATCGAAGAAGGTTTACACACTCAAGCTCCCTTTCTCTCATGTTTACAAGTGATTCCAAGCTATAAACAGTAGAAAGAAGATAAAGAGAGGGAGAGAGAACATGTGTGTGTGTTCTTGGTGTGTTAGTGTGTGTGGGGCGTGTGGCTTGTGTTACAAAATGGATAAGAGACCCTATTTATACTGTAGGCGCGTCCAGGGTTCTGTACTGCTCTCCCTCGTTAGGTCTCTCAAACGCTTCCTTAGCTCTCTCGATTGATTTCCTTGGCCTTTCCCGGCTAGTTCCGTAGCTCTCGGGGATATCTCCCTAGCTACTCCAAATATCATCTGCGTACCTCGCTTCTGATCGGACCTCGTACCTAGTCCTTGCCTCCTTCAGACCTGACCTCCTACTCTGTTCTTTGTGAGTTGCCAGGTTAGGAGGAATGCTGAATCGAAGGTCACCCCTATCACTTTGAAATAAAAATATCTTTGAATTGAGAGAGTCGAACTGTTCCTCGTCGATTTTGATGGGAGGGTTAGGATGCTGGCGGAGATCTGATATGAGATGCATCAGAGAAGTAAAAGCTGCGTAAGCTGTCGCCATTCTATTCTATTCTACGAAGTGAAGAAAAAAGAAGGAAGAAGAGAGATTGGTTCTTCTGAAGCTTTGGAGAGGAAATATGAAATGAAAGGGTTGGTATAGCAATGTACTGAGTCTCTATCAACGCTTCTTGAGAGGAATAATGTCGATCATGTGCCAATACAAATTTGACTGGTAAAAATATTGTTTTGGACGGCTGTAATATACTCCCTCTGTCCCTATATCTTTTGTACATATGGGTTCGGGCACGGTTTTTAAGAAACTGAATATTTTAATAATATAGAGGTAGAAAAGTGTATAGTGTGACACGTCTTTTAAGAATATTTAATATTATTATATTGATTGTGTGTGATAGTTTTTTACTAAATATGGAAATGTATAAAAGATAGTGGGACGCCCGATTTGGTAAAATGTACAAAAGTTACCGGGACGGAGGGAGTAATATTTAGTAACCCATTTGATTGAGGTGGAAAGATGCATTGGCTTTCAGCTGAGTAGTGCAACCAAAAGCATCCAACCAAAACGCAAATGCAATATCGATGATAGATGTCACCATTACCCAGGAAGTACTCAGTCTTCTAACCTTTGAAGTGGAAGCGAAAGCAGTCCAAGCAAAACACGAAAAGCCGTTTTAGAGCAGAGTCATCGCAAATGCAGATATAGATTATAATAATAATATATCCCAAAAATAAAAAATAAAACAAAAACTACTAGTTCTTCAAGTCCTCTTTAAGGCTTCAATGATTAACATTTCAAAATGGTAAACCAAATTTCGTTGAGAATGGTAATCAGTTCTGCTATGATTCGATTTTGATGTGATCTTTTATCAGTTCTTATATTTAATTGAGGAAGAACGCGACTGAACTGTTCTCACTGAAGATAAATAACACACACACACAAAAGGAAAATTGTTATCACGATCTCGTCATTTTCCGGTCAAAAGCCTAAAATAGTCCCCGATGTTTAACCTGTGAACCAATTTAATCCTCGATGTTTCGCGGGGACCAATTTAGTCCCCGATGTTATCGAAAATGAACAAAATTGGTCACTCTGCCAGTCCGAGCGTCAAACGGCGATGCTATTTACGACGGCATTAGCGACGGAACTGAAAAAGTTAAAAAAGTGATAAATTAAGCATTAAAAATGAGGAAAAATCCAAAAAAAGGAAAACAAATTCAAAAAATAGAGTAAAAAATTCAAAAAAAACAAGAGAATATTATTAGTAAATTAAATAAAAACTAAATAATAATAAAAATAAATAATAACAAAAAATAAAGGGATAATTGCAAATTTGGTCCCTCAGTTATAGGCCTACATCAGTTTCAGTCCCTCGAAAACACATGACAACAAAATATGTCCCTCAGCTTTTAACCGTTAATCAACTTCAGTCATTTCCGTCAAGTTTGACCGGGTTGATCGTCAAAACTAACGGAATTGACCATTAATGCCGTTAAAAATTAAAAAAAGAAAATTGCTTAAATATTAGAAAACGAAAATAAAATTTGAAAAATATAATAAAAGAAAATGAAAAAAAGAGACTAAAATTTAAAATTGAAAATATAATTAAAATAAAAATAAAACAAGAAACAAAATATAAATTTTACAAAATTAAAAATATAACTAAAATAAAAGAAATTAAAATCTAAAAAATAGAGATATATTTAAAATATAAAAGAAATCAAAAATAAAATTAAAAATTTTTATTACAATAAAAAAATTAATTTAGAAAAACCAGAAATATAAAGTAAAAACAAAATGAAAAAAGAGTAAATTTTAAAAATTGAAAATATAATTAAAATAAGAAATAAAATATTAAAAAGGAAGAAATGTCGGAGGAGGAACCGTTGATTTCTCCCAAAATAGGAAGTAGGGGATCAGGGCCACGCCCAACAAAGGTGCGGTTGATCACTCCGCAGAGGAGTTGACTGTTGCAAAAAAATTCGGATTGCGAATATTGACCGTGAAAGAAGGTGATCTTTAATTTTTTAAATTTATTTTTCATTTTGTTTTTATTTTAATTATATTTCTGGTTTTTCTAAATTAATGTATTATTTTAATTAAAAATTTTAATTTTGTTTTTATTTCTTTTTTATTTTAAATATATCTCTATTTTTTTAATTTTAGTTTCTTTTAATTTTAATTATATTTTTAATTTTTTTTAAAATCTATATTTTGTTTCTTATTTTATTTTTATTTTAATTATATTTTCAATTTTTTAATTTTAGTCTCTTTTTTCATTTTTACTTTTATTATATTTTTTTAAATTTTATTTTCATTTTTTTAATATTTAAGCAATTTATTTTAATATTTAACGGCACTAACGGTCAATTCCGTTAGTTTTGACGGTCAACCCGGTCAAACTTGACGGAAAGGATTGAAGTTGATTAACGGTTAAAAACTGAGGGACATATATTGATGACGTGTGTTTTCGAGGGGCTGAAACTGATGTAGGCCTATAATCGAGGGACCAAATTTGCAATTATCCCAAAAATAAAATAAAAACTAATATTAAAATAAAAAATGATAAATATAATTTTAATATTTAAAGGGAAAAAGAAAAAGGAAAATATATTAACTAAAAAGGCATAATCGCTGCAGATAGAACAAGGCAGGTTTCAGCTGATCTCTGACATTTGTTGACGACCCTTCGAAAGTTTTGGTCGGGGACTCTGAGACTTGGGACAAGAAGGTAAAGATAGGGGTTGTTATCATTTTATACAAGGATAAGAAAAATCGAAGATTAAAAGGTGAGGACGGAAGAGTAGAGACGAGGAGTTTTGTATTCTTGAAGCTGAATATGATTTTTCTCTACCACACAGATCACATCATCGATAATATATATAGAGGAAAGGCAAACCAACAAAGACAAACACTACTGCCCTACTATATGCCTCAAATTATGGAAATGTCACCCACTATTAACATCCAAATGAGGAGTAAAATGAGGATTATATTCCCAATACTTCCCCTTAATCCGAATTTTGTAAGACTGATACGCCAAGCATGCTTCTCAGTGATAAGTTAGGATTTTACACTATTTTATTCCCCGTAAAAGCGTATTTTCGACCGTAATTTATCGAAATACCTCGAATATTTTACATTACGTATATATCTCTTCTTTTGGCAGATATCGTGCAAATAGATCAAAAATGGGAAGATTCGACCGTGAAACGTGGAAGATACGATACGAACGTGCCCATGGCCTATTGTCCTTGCAATTTTCAAAAGTATTTGGGATAAATCTTCAATTTGACAAGAATTTCCTTATTGAACCAACGTGAAGAGCAAGTTAAGGGAGGATGAGATATTCAGATAAGCAAATAAAAAGTCAAAGATAGCTGATGAGATTCGAATATATGCCAATAATTAGGAGATTTTTGCTGTAAGTTGGCTATTCTTATCTCTATAAAAGGGGGAAATTTGAGTTAAAAAGATGCAGCGATTTTAAAGGAGAATTGACGGCTGTACCTTACGGCTGAAATAAAAAAGGCAGCGAATAAACCAAAGAGCTGGGCGGCTGAGAAAATAATACGAGAAAAGTCGAGCACCGTAACGAGGGCGATTTCTTACCTTTTTAATATTTCGTTTTCGACAATGTTTTCTTTGGATTTATTGTCGCTTTCGTATATTAATATGCTAGCCTAATTACTTTTGTGATTGAGGCCGTGTGAGGCCGAATTATGAATACGTATTAATGCAATTATTATTTATTTAATCATATGATTTGAGTTATGTTTTCTTTGTTTGTGCTTCATATGCGTACGTGTGATTGGCCTCCATGCGTATTATTATTGATTGGTTTATGAGACGGACTAAGTGATTAGACCAATTAGAACAAAACAATGAATACTACTACGTAAAACCGACCAGAGATGGAATTCGATTTCGTATGTGTGGTTTCCGATAATTTAGGCGCCGAAAGCGTCTAAACTCGGGGAGTTTCACGAAGATCAAACGCACGTGTAGGAACTACAGTCATATAGAAATATAGTTGATTGGTTCACTATTCATGTAGGGTTGCTAGTTACGTGAATAACGGGTAGCACATATGTTAGGAAATTCCACCTTGACTTGATTCATGTTGATTAGATCAATTAGATTGCATGAAGACGTAGGAATATTTCGTGCCGAGCATGTGTCTTGATCACGTCGTCGTCAATTGCTCTATTCTCGTCTATTTATCTGCGTTTATTTTAATTATTTGCGTTTTTATCTCTTTTATCAATTATCAAAATTATTAAAATTCCCTTAGTCTAAATTAGAATTAAGAATTAATATCTTAGAATTATTCGAGCTGTCTTCGTGGATCGATACTCGGACTCCGTCTGTTTTACTACTTGCACGACCTAGTACACTTGCTAGTATTTGAGCATGTCAAGTTTTTGGCGCCGTTGTCGGGGACAGTGGTATTATTAGTTTTAGGATTTTATTCTAATATTAGTCTAGATTTATTATTATTATTTTTATTATTATTATTATTTTTTCCATTATTATTATTTTTCTCTTGTCTATTATTATTATTATTTTTTTATTCACTTATTTTGATTGTTATTTTCTTTCGCAGGAATAATGGAGAATCAAGAACGCGAGGAGGTTCCTCCATGACCCACTTTATTAAGTCGAGCACTTCCGGGACTTTTCGATGACAACGATCCAATTGTCATTCCCGCCGGGCCAAATAATCATTTCGAGATCAAACCTGTTACTATACAGATGGGTACGGATTCAACACAATTTTAGGGGCTGACAAATGAGGACGCAAATTCGCATATTTTGAAAATCACTCAAATTTGCAAAACTATTAAGTATCTCGGAGTCTCTACAGAAGTGATAAAATTGACACTTTTTCCCTTTTCTCTGACAGGTAAAGCTTCTGAATGGTTCTCCTCATTGCCACACGCATCCATCACTAGTTGGGAACAGATGGTGGAGTGTTTCTTGGGCAAGTACTACCCACTCTCGAGGAGTAGCGAGATACGGAGCGAGCTTGTAAACTTCAAGCAAGAAGGGGGCGAGACGTTGAGCGATGCATGGAGTCGATACAAGAGCCTTCTCAGACAATGCCCGAACCACAGCTTACCCTTGAGCGTCCAAATGCAGTCGTTTTTCTTGGGACTTAGCATGCGGAACAAGCGCATCGTCGACGGAGGATGCAACACGAACTTTATGGAGCTCGATGATACAGACGCACTTGCAGCCATCGAGAGGATTGCGGCCTACCCCGCAAGATACACTGAGCAAGATCTGGACCGTCGGACGGCCGGAGTACATGAGATAAGTAGCTCACTGGAGGCGCAATTTGAGGCTATACACCGGAGACTTGACGGGATGCAAGCCAATAAACTCGAGGAAGTGAACCATATCCAGTCGAGGCAAGGGAACTTCTACTCGAACACGTACAACCCAAGTTGGAGGAATCATTCGAACCTATCCTACGGAAACTCGCACTATGAGAAGCCACCACAACAACCGAAAGCGGACTGGGAAGTAGCCTTAGAAAAGATGGTGGCGATCCAAGGCGATCAAAACTGCAAGACGGAGGAAAGACTTCAGGGTCTCGAAGGGAGAGTTCAGGAAGGCTTCCAAGATATACGGGCTGCAATAAAAGACTTAACAATTAAAATGGGACATCTTTCAACTACGGTGGCTGAGCGCAAGCCTGGCACACTTCCGAGCGACACCAAAAAGAACCCTCGAGAGTACGCGAATGTCATTGAATTAAGAAGTGGAAAGAAGCTTGAATCGTTCCAAGAGACCAAGGAGGTGGAGGAAGCAAAAGAGACAGAGGCATCCGATCAGAGTGAAGTCACGGCCACGAACACTATGGTTTACGAAAAGGACAAGTGGGCCGAAGAAGTCGACTACGAGCCAGATTCACTCTTGGAGGAAAAGAAGACCAACCCACTTCCATCGATAAAGATTCAACCTCCATATCCAGAGACTTTACGAAAAGGGAAGAATCATAAAGATTTTGATCGTTTCATTAATATATTTAAGAAACTTGAAGTTAATATCCCTTTTATTGAGGCTTTGTTGCAGATGCCAAAGTACGCCAAATGCCTGAAGGAGCTACTATTCAAGAGAAACAAGTTATAAGAAGACGGAACAATAGCTCTCAGCGAGGAATATTCAGCTGTATTACAGAAGAAGCTTCCGCCGAAGCTTAAGGATCGAGGAGTTCCTCTATTCCTTGTTCTATTGGATCTCTTACATTTAATAACGTGTTATGCGATCTTGGTGCGAGTATTAATTTAATGCCACTTTCATTATTTAGGAAATTGGGACTTGGCGAGCCGAAACCCACATCGACTATCCTCCAGCTTGCTGATAGATCAATGACATATCCACGAGGAATCATGGAAGACGTACTTGTGAAAGTAGGAGAGCACTACTTCCCGGCTGATTTTATTGTGTTGGATATGGAAGAAGACGATGACCTCCCGTTGATACTTGGACGATCGTTCCTAAACACAGCAAGAGCTATAATTGATGTCGGTAACGGTAAACTTATTTTGCAAGTAGGGGACGATATTCGATGTCTACAAATCTATGAAACACCCTACTGATGATTCTTGTTCCTTTATCGATATCTTTGACCCTTGTGCTTTTAGTTTTCTGAGTCTTTCAGGTACAACTTGTCTGGAGAGAATACCAGCAAGCTGAAAGATCGCCAGAACACTAAGGCTGATGCTCGAGTAGATGCGCACGGGAACACAGCTAAATCTAACCATAACCTAGTCTCTTCTGTGCTGAACTTTAACAGGTGGATGCCGTGGACTAAAAAGAGCAATGGTTCTAAATCCAACAAGAAGGTGGTTCCACCGAAGAAAAAGAAGAAGCGCGGTCTGAAAGATTACACAGAGGGTTGCATCTACGTATGACGAAAAAAGGAGAACCCTCAACCCTACGCGACGATACAGACAATTTCGCCGGGAAGAGGGGAGCCCAAGGTGTACAACGATCGAGATGTTTGGAAAGAAGACTCGATTAACCTCGATCATCCACCAGAATAAGCGGTTTGTGAGTCGAGCTAACGACTATAAAAACAGCGCTTCTTGGGAGGCAACCCAAGGCCTATCGATGCATATATATTATTCCTATCTACTATATGTCCTATTTTATTTTTCTAATAAAAAATTCGCTCTCACGGTGCCGCCTAGTCGCGTTTTCTCGCAGGCTCATAACCAGTTTGGGGGTTGCCCGTTCGCGATGGTTGCTTGTGTACTGCGGGTCAATCAAGTCTTCTACATCGATCGGCGTAAAATTCAGGACAGTGTCACTTCTACTCTTTCTTTGCAATTTACACATTGAGGACAATGTGCTATCTGGTTTGGGGGTGGGATGTGACACATGCTAGATTTAATATGCTTACATATTTAGGTATCGATGTACTTCGGTCTTTTAGTGAGTATAACTGATGAAGGTTGCGATTTGAACGTCATCTGTGGAATCTCCTGTCAATGATGAAAATTTTTAAAATTTTATTGTCGTGATATGATTCGCTGAATTGAGTATGATAGTCCTACATGTTGCATTGTCGTGATATTAGCATGACTATGTGGCTATATTGACTGCTTTAGGAGAGTATTGCGTATCATGAAGCATAAACCCAGTTATATATGTGAGTTCTTGAGCCTTCAGAAAAAATCAGAGCAATTCATTATGTTTGGTGTTTGTTCTTGTGTGACACGCATGGACTGAATATTTTCGAACTTGCTCTATTATGCATGTCAATGGTTTATGTTGATTTTTATGTGCGAAAATGAGAAGGGCACTAGGATTGAGTCATTGGCCTAAATATTTCCCTACCTTACGTATTTACCACTTAGTGAGCCCCTTTGAGCCTTATTTGATTTATTTTTTGATGTGGAGCCCAGATATTTAGCCTGATTGCCTCTATTTAGCCTATACGACCCGTATCAACGTGTTAATATATCTATATCGTGAATAGTGGCTTGTTGTTTGAGAAGGAGCTAATCGTCGATGCATGTTAGTTATGAACTCGTCCTATGATATAGATCTCTCGTCGTAATATTGCGGCGGACTAGAAACCTCTCGCTTCGATAAGACGTAAAAAAAAAGATAGGAGGGGCTGGTTCGAAAAAGAAAAAAGAAAAAAAAAAGAGAAAAAAAGAAAAAAAAAAAAAGAGGCGGGCGAGAAGAGCTAGAAAAGGAAAAAAGACGAGTCGAGTGAAAAATAGACACGGCGTTAGAAGAGAAATAAGTGGTTAGAAGAGCGATTCGATGATTGACATGTTTGATACTTTTAGCTCACTTTCCTATATGATGCACCTTTCAATACCCGAGCCCCATTACAACCCTTGATGAAAGACCCTTTGATTCGTTCGTGACTACTACTATGTGACGACGATGTGATATATTTGCAAGCATAGAGTAATATCTTTTCATGTCGTGAATTGAGCGTATTTATACAGATCCCTTTTAAAACACCCGAGCGACTTGAGCGATCTTTGTGAGAGTTGTGGATTGATGCGTGGTATAATTCTAGAAATATCTTTCATGCTATGATAAGATTGCGACTTATTACCTCATGCCTCATGTTTGACTAGATCGTTCATTAGTTGATGATTATCTCGACTTTATATGCTTTTACGTGTTCTGAGATGAAACAGGAGAATTTCATTGATAGATGTTCTATAATCCTAACTTTATTTGGTTTTATTTCGCTTTTATGATCGAGGACGATCGAAGCTAATTTGGGGGTTGTTGATAAGTTAGGATTTTACACTATTTATTCCCCGTAAAAGCGTATTTTCGACCGTAATTTATCGAAATACCTCGAATATTTTACGCTTAGGTATATATCTCTTCTTTTGGCAGATATCGTGCAAATAGATAAAAAATGGGAAGATTCGAAACGTGAAGCGTGGAAGATACGAACGTGCCCATGGCCCATTAGCACTCCGGGTCCTTTTTGCAATTTTCAAAAGTATTTGGGATAAATCTGCAATTTGACAAGAATTTCCTTATTGAACCAACGTGAAGAGGAAATTAAAGGAGGATGAGATATTCAGATAAGCAAATAAAAAGTCAAAGATAGCTGATGAGATTTGAATAAATGCCAATAATTAGGAGATTTTTTGCTCTAAAGTCGATTATTCTTATCTCTATAAAAGGGGGAGATCGATCTGCGAGTTAAAAGAGGCAGCGATTTTAAAGGAGAATTGACGGCTGAACCTTACGGCTGAAATAAAAAAGGCAGCGAATAAACCAAAGAGCTGGGCGGCTGAGAAAATAATACCAGACAAGTCGACACCGTAACGAGGGCGATTTCTTACCTTTTTAATATTTCGTTTTCGACAATGTTTTCTTTGGATTTATTGTCGTTTTCGTATATTAATATGCTAGCTTAATTCCTTTTGTGATTGAGGCCGTGTGAGGCCGAATTATGACTACGTATTAATGCAGTTATTATTTATTTAATCATATGATTTGAGTTATGTATTCTTTGTTTGTGCTTCATATGCGTACGTGTGATTGGCCTCCATGCATATTATTATTGATTGGTTTATGAGACGGACTAAGTGATTAGACCGATTAGAACAAAACATTGAATACCACTACGTAAAACCGACCAGAGGTGGAATTCGATTTCGTATGTGTGGTTTTCCGATAATTTAGGCGCCGAAAGCGTCTAAACTCGGGGAGTTTCACGAAGATCAAACGCACGTGTAGGAACTACAGTTATATAGAAATATAGTTGATTGGTTCACTATTCATGTAGGGTTGCTAGTTACGTGAATAACGTAGCACATATGATAGGAAATTCCACCTTGACTTGATTCATGTTGATTAGATCAATTAGATTGCATGAAGACGTAGGAATATTTCGTGCCGAGCATGTGTCTTGATCACGTCGTCGTCAATTGCTCTATCCTCGTCTATTTTATCTGCGTCTATTTTAATTATTTGCGTTTTTATCTCTTTTATCAATTATCAAAATTATTAAAATTCCCTTGGTCTAAATTAGAATTAAGAATAATATCTTAGAATTATCCGAGCTGTCTTCGTGGATCGATACTCGGACTCCGTCCGATTTACTACTTGCACGACCTAGTACACTTGCTAGTATTTGAGCGTGTCACTCAGCTTCACAAATGAATCATACTTCAGTGGCTTTGTCAAGATATCCGCTAACTGGTTTTCACTTCGACAAAATTCCAACTTGATCCTCTTCTGTTCTACTAGCTCGCGTAGAAAATGAAATCGGATGTCAATATGCTTGCTCCGACCATGCTCAGTTTGATTCTTGGCCAGGCTAATTGCTGAAGTATTATCGACAAATATCTTCAAAGTCCCTGTAATCGGAGAATGCAACTGATTCATTAAGTTGCTTAGCCATATAGCCTGAGAAGCGCAAGACGCTGCCGCAATAAATTCAGCTTCGCACGTTGATAGTGCAACAAGAGGGTGCTTCTTTGACGACCACGAAACGACTGCATTACCAAAGAGAAAACAATAGCCGGATGTACTTTTCCGGTAATCCAGCTCTGCAGCCCAATCGCTATCGGAATATCCCACAAGAGAATGCTCATCGAGAGGAGTATAAAACAACCCGAGATCATTAGTTCCCTTTAAGTAGCGTAGGATCCGTTTAGCAACTTGTAGATGAGACTGATACGGCGTTTCCATGCACCTGCTAATTAAGCCAACTCCATATGAAATAACTGGTCTTGTGCATGTAAGATATCTCAAGCTCCCGACAATCTAAGTATGTTGGGTTAACAAGTGGCCCTTCCCCTTTCTTTGTAAGCTTCGTACCTACTTCAACGGGTGTTTTTGTTGGATTGCAATCATCCATCTGAAACCTTTTCAATAAATCGGCAATATATTTCTTTGAGAAATAAAAATTCCATCGTCTTTTTGAATTACTTCAATCCCAAGAAAGTAAGACATGAGATCAAGATCTGTCGTCTCAAATTTGCTCGTAATTAAATGCTTGAATGATTCGATCATACCTGGGATGTTGCTCGTAAAGATTAAGTCATCGACGTAAAGACATACCAATAAAATATCACCTTTGTTGTTGGCTTTCACATAAACAGAGTGCTCAGAAAGACATTTATTGAACCCAGCTCCAAGGAAAAATGAATTAATGCGTCGATTCCATGCGCGTGGAGCTTGCTTTAGGCCATATAACGCCTTCTTCAGCCGATAAACTTTTTCTGCCGCGCCTTTCATCACAAAACCGGGGGGCTGCTTTACAAATACTTCTTCTTCAAGTGGACCATTGAGGAATGCAGACTTTACATCCATTGATAAATTCTCCAACGATTCTGAGCAGCCATAGCAATTATAAGTCTGATTGTTTCCATTTGAGCTACTGGTGCGAATACTTCTTGAAAATCATGACCGGCTCGTTGTTCAAATCCCTTCGCCACTAGTCTTACTTTGTACTTTTCAACCGCGCCACTTGCCGTCATTTTTGTCTTGAAAATCCATTTGACATCAATTGCTTTATGACCCCGTGGAAGATCAGTGAGAAGCCATGTATTGTTTCTTTCAATGGCGTCGAGCTCCTCACGCATGGCTGCCGTCCATTTTGGATCGTCAAATGCCTCTTGCAATGTGATAGGTTCAAGATCTGCAAAATATGCAAAGTGGACCTGCCCCCCATCGTCATCAATAATGTCATCGGAATTTACCTTGTAATCTTGTAAATAAGCTGGTGGTTGTCGGTTCGGCCGAGGTCGTTCAATCTCCGTTGTGAATTCCGGCGCTGGCGAACTTGACGTAGCTTCTTGGTTAGTGTTGTGCTCCTTTGGTTCATCTTCCAACGAAAAAATATTGCAATTCTTTTGGCTCATGGGAATGTTCTCAGCCCAATTCCAAGCTTCTTCTTCGGCGAAAGTTACATCACGGCTAACAATGACCTTCTTCGTCAAAGGATTGACCAGTTTATATCCTCCCCTTTTATAACCAATAAATATGGTTTTTTGAGCCGATCGTCCAGCTTCTTTCTCGATTCTGCTGGAACATGAGCATACGCCACAGCCCCGAACACTCTCAAGTGTTTAACGCTTGGTTTAGAACCGCTCCATGCTTCGATTGGTGTACTACCTGAGACTCGCTTTGTTGGACATCGATTCAAGATGTAGACTGAGCATGAAACAGCTTCGGCCCAAAATGAGGTAGGCATGTTTTTGGTTTTCAGTATACTTCTCGCCATATCCATGATCGTTCGATTCTTTCGCTCAGCAACCCCCTTGTGTTGGGGGGTATACGGAAAGGTTACTTGATGATGAATCCCATGTTCTTCGCAATACTCATTAAACTCGCAAGATGTATATTCGCCTCCACCATCAGTCCTTAAGATCTTCAAAGAATAGCCGCTTTGCCTTTCAATATGTGCTTTAAACTTCTTGAAACAATCGAACACTTCTGACTTTCTACGAAGAAAATAAACCCACGTTTTTTGAGTAAAGTTGTCAATAAAAGTCAGGAAGTACCTGTTTTCGCCATTCGACATGACATTCATTGGACCACAAACATCTGAATGAATGAGCTCAAGTGGTTGTGAAGATCGCTCCTGAATTTCTGCTGTAAATGGTGCTCTGTGATGCTTGCCGACGATGCATGCTTCGCACAATTGCTTAGGATGTTGAACATACGGCATATCTTTCACCATATTCTTTTGAGCAAGTAATTTCAGGCTAGAAAAGTTCAGATGACCAAACCGCATATGCCATAACCAAGAATCATCCTTTATAATCGTACTAAGACAATTATACGCACCGCCAGATATATCGATTTGAAACATGCGATTTCTCGTCATAGGAGCTACAAGAATGAAGTTACCTTTTTTATCCCAAATTGAGAATTTTCCATCGCGAAGCGACATATTATAGCCTTTCTCAAGGAGCTGACCTACACTTAGCAAATTTGTCTTCATTCTCGGAACATAAAACACGTCTGCAATGTAATTTTGATCTCCATTCTTCAGGTTAATGAGAATCTGCCCCTTTCCCATTACGGGTATGCTCGTGTCGTCTGCAAATCTTACTTGTGTCTTGAAGGTTTCATCAAGATCTGCGAATAATTCTTTTGTTCCACAGATATGATTAGTACACCCGGTATCAAGAAACCACGTATGATAGTTGGGAAAATCGTTAGTTGTGGTAACCATCAAGAGGGTATGATTGTCTTCTTCGTCTTGTTGAGTGCAATAAGCCTTCTGTTCATCACTTGTGCTTCTACATTCACTTGCAAAATATCCAAATTTATGACAAGAGTAGCATTCAATATTAGATTTATCATACCGTCCTCTACCACGCCCACGTCCTCGTGTGTTCTGATTTCGATCAGTCTTCTCTCGATTATTATATTGGTTTCTTCCAGAATTTGTAATAACCACCACGTCCTCGGTTGGTATGGGATCTGCTACTTCGGCCTCGTCCTCTACCACGATAATTATCTTGTCTTTTGTTGGCATTCTGATCTTCACTGATTGAGACTTGAGCTTGTAACGCTTGTTCAATTGGCTTCTTTGCTTTCTTTTCGTTCATCCGTTGTTCATGAGCTTGTAAAGTACCCGACAATTCTTCTATCGACATCTTAGACAAATCATGAGCCTCCTCAATTGCCACCACGATGTGTTCGAAGTCCAAGGTTAAAGATCGTAGGATCTTTTCGATAATGATCTGCTCCGCTTTCTTTTCTCCACATGACTTCATTTGATTCGTCAAGGTTAGTAGCCGACTTATGTAGGTGGTTACTGATTTGGTGGACTCCATTTGTAGGCCTTCGTATTGACGTCTCAATGTTTGAAGCCTCACTTTTTTTAACTTTTTCAGCCCCAGCGTACGTTGTCGTCAGAGTATCCCAGGCTTGCTTTAATGTTGTTGCTGCTTCAATCTTCTCAAATACTTCATCAGTTGCTCCTTGGTGTATGAAGTACAATGCCTTCTTATCCTTTTTCTTGTTTTCTCGGTGTAGAGCCTTTTGTGCATCGCTTGCGCCTTCTGTGACTTCTGCGAAGCCTTTTTCCACGATATCTAGCAACTCGTGGTAGTCTAACAAGACTTTCATCTGCACTGTCCAACGATGGTAATTTTTACTGTTTTACCGTCCAAGATCGGAACTGAAATTTGGGTAGAGTTATTCATAGTCTTAGCTCTGATACCACTGTTATCTTTTTAACAAGGATAAGAAAAATCGAAGATTAAAAGGTGAGGACGGAAGAGTAAGACGAGATTGAGGAGTTTTATATTCTTGAAGCTGAATATGATTTTTCTCTACCACACAGATCACATCATCGATAATAATATATAGAGGAAAGGCAAACCAACAAAGACAAACACTACTGCCCTACTATATGCCTCAAATGATGGAAATGTCACCCACTACTAATTGGATGACATAGTGGAGTAAAATGAGGATTATATTCCCAATAGGGTTGAGGTGGGCTTTGATGTCGGAAGTTAGAATCTGAGGGCACATTCCAAAGATTCTTCCCAGGTCGTTGAAGTGGAGGCCTTTGGACTGCAAGAAAGTGACGATGTCGTGAATGGAATGGAGGGAAGCTGATCGGAGGGATGGGTTTTCGGATAAAGCCCGACCCGAATCGAGCCCGATTATTTCGAGGCAGAGGATTTTTCCTTGAATTGGAAGGAGAGGTTGGAATGTGTGGTTCGGTAGAGTGGGTGTTTGCAGAGGAGGATTTGGGTTTGGATGTTGTTAGGAGTGTGCTGTTGTTGTTGTTGCTTTGGTCTGAGGCCGTCGTCGATGATGATAGCTTCGGAGAGGAGAAGCACATGGATGAGCGGTGGATGGACATGGACCCGTCATGGTGGTGGTTCGCGGTGGCGTCTGTTTTTTTTTTTTATTGACCTCTTTTTACGGATATTGGGTTGACACGTGGCGTCTTGGTCTGAGACTAGTGGCTGCTTTTGGATTTGAGTAGATTGGATTAAATTTGCTACAAAATCTGATAAAATAATGGAAATAGAAAATTATTTCCCCATTCCGTTACTCTCATCTCAAACTGGCGCGAGACGGTTTTGGGTTTGGGTCGTTAAGATCAACTCAGTCCGCAATTTTTTTTCTTCAGAAACGAAATTACAAGATTCAAAGCAGAATGGGAAGATCAGTATCAGCCTGAATGTTTATATAATGGATTATAATCTGAAAAACAATTCTCATAACTATTTTCTCGCGAGGACAATAAAATTACAGTCGCTCAAGCTCTCTGCAGAAAGACTAGATTCACCAACCAAGCGAACCTCTATTCGTAATTCTTCATTCCCCAATTCGTGTTTTTGATAGTCTGCTATTTCTTTAGCAGAGACAACAGTTGAGTCAGGACACCAAAACAATATAATTTGCCTCAGCGTCTGTATATCTCCAATATCTGAGGGTGATATCTCCTTCAACCTATCCATATAATATAGTTCAAGCCCTTCAAGGCAAGGAAAATGGCTGAAGCCTGGTGTAAAGCATTCGAGATCATTACAACGATAGAGCCTCAAGGATTTTAGGCAAAAAAATTGTCCATCAACGTGCTTCCACTCCCTTCCAATGCTGCATTTACTCAGATATAGTTCTTCGAGCCGTGGCAATGACCCAATCTTAGTCATTGTTACTTCGTCCAATTGAAGGTCGCTAACAGTCAAACATTTTAGTGAATGAGGAAAAGTAAGACTTGCTGACATTTCTTGTCGTAGTCTTTCGTAGTTCACATTGTGCAAACTGAAACCAAACGTTTCAAGCTTTTCGAGAAGTGCGATATTTTTTAGAGCATAAGGTGCCCCTTCGCTGAATCCCTCGACTTCTTCATCATATCTCACACGCAATATCCTTATGTTGGGAATTCTGCTGACCAGGTCTTCACTAAACCTGAAATTTAATATTATCTCAGCTGATTGAAGGTTCTTCAAGATCATCATATCACCACCCTGGATTTCACTTGGAAGAGGAGCAGGATCCGAGAGGCTAAATCCATCCCCTATGCAGATATGTCTAAGTTGAGACATTTTCCAGATTTCTAATGGTGCTTTAGCCCTTGACAAACCTTCTAACCATAGAGATTGAAGATTCCATATCGAAAAAATTGATGACGGAAAGCTAACCATGTCGAGCCAATACGATGAGATTCCAAGGCAACGCAAGTTAACAAGTCGACAGGCAACTTCCACCATGTCATTTGGACCAATATCCAAATCCAGCTCTAAAGCCAAAACTCGTAATGATTTATGAACCACAGATGGTAATGATGTATCATGAATTATCAAGGTACGAAAAACTAGTGGCGATTTTGGGATAGTGGTGCCGGAATAGAAATGGTCCGCCTGGAATGAGCTTGGATAAATGACTATTCGTCTTTCGTTGTTCGGAAGTTCTCGATCATGATTCTGTATGATGCTATAAAATTTCTTTTCTAAAGCCTCTTTTAAGCATAAGTCCCTTAAAAGATCATGGATCTCGAATCTAATTATGTTTCCCCTTTTAAATGACGAATAAGAAACTAAAATAAGATTCCTACTAGCAAGGTCCCTAAGATAGTCTTGTGCCGCCTCTTCTTGACTCTTGCCATTAATTGGTTTTAGAAATCCTTCGGCCACCCATAATCTGATCAGGTTGCCAACCCATATCTCTTTATCTTCAGGAAACATTCCAATGTAAAGGAAACAAGGTTTCAAGTACACTGGTAAATGAATGTAGCTTAAAGATAATATCTTCATACAACGCCCTCCGTCTTCCGAATTCGCAATCGATCTTAAATTCTTTGCCGTAGAATCCCAGTGTTCTAGTGTTCGTGGAGACTTTGCCAAATGGCCTCCAATAACGACAACCGAAAGAGGAAGTCCTCTACAGTTATCTGATATCTCCTTTCCGACATCCTCTAGTTCGTCAGGACATTTATCTTGTCCGAATACAGTTTTGCAAAACAAATCCCAAGTTTGACTCTTATCTAACAAACCCACGGCGAAAGCATGCGAGCTAATAATCGAAGCTAAATTTGATTGTCTGGTGGTTACCACTATTCCACTACCCTGTTTATCCGGAAAGAAGAATTGCAGTTTGTCCCATTCCTCTTTATCCCAAAGATCGTCCACTATAATTAGATACCTTTTGCCGAATAAACTCTTATACAATTTATCACCCAATTCTTGTTCATTCTGCCGTCTCAAACTTTCCTTGTCTGTCTTACATAGACAGTGAACAAGTTCTAACGAAGTTTCATGTATATCGTAGTCCTTCGATATTGTAGCCCAAGCACGAACATCAATGTCGTCCGTAATACATTTATGGTCATAAACCTTCCGAGCGAGTGTAGTCTTACCAATTCCACCCATACCTGTTATCGAGATAATCTGACGGCCAGATGTTCTCTGACGTAGAGTGAGCTTGTCCACAATTTTGAGTGTTAGGTCTTCCATACCCACCACGTTGTTGTTCTCACTACCAGAATTAGCAGCAGCAGGTCGTATTAGTAGGGTAGGTTGATTGTTGTTGCCTTGGCTCCTTCTCTTCGCCGTGTTCCAATTCATCTTCGTCACTTCTTTCTCGATGAGATCCATGGCTTCGATCGCCTTTTGAAGACTTGAATTGAAGTCCTCTTCATCGTATATTTCATCTGCTATGTGAGTATCGATAACGTCTTCAGCAGCATATGCTAAATCAGCTATTCGAAGCTCCAACTTGAGATTGAGGGAGATATGGTGTGCTTCGAGGAATTTCTGAAAGAATGAGATCTTCGAATTGAGAGTATCAAAGTGTTCCTCGTCGAGTCTGATGGGTGGGAAGGGATGTTCTTTAAGATCTGATATGAGATGCATCAGAGAAGTAAAAGCTGCATAAGCTGTCGCCATTCTATTCTGTTCTACAAAGTGAAGAAGAAAAAAGGAAGCAGAGGGATTGGTTCTGAAGCTTTTCTTTTGAAAGGATGTATGAAATGAACAGACATTTTATCAACTCCCTTAATATAAAATGTTGTGTGAGCTACGTCAAACACGGCAATACAACTTGGGTTATAAATATGGTTTTGGACGGCTTTCGTGCCATGTAATATATTATTCAATAATCCTTTGAGGTCGATAGCTCCTTTAGTTTAATGACAGTTGTGCTGTGTGAGTTCATCAAGTTGACTATTTTGCTTCAGTTTACAAAAATGGTGGAGATAAAATATAGTTTTGGATAGAGGTGTTCAAACGGTTTGAAAAACCGTAACCAAACCGTAACCGAACCGTCGGTCAACGGTTCGGTTAACCGTGGTCAACGGTTACGGTTCAAACCGTAACCGAACCGTAAGTTATGAAGGTTCGGTTACGGTTCTTCATTTTCCTAACCGCAAACCGGCGGTTATAACCGGCGGTTAACTGTCTTTTAAATAATAATTAAATATATAATTTTATTGCTCTTGTCACAATATCTAATGATAATTTATTCACTATATTTAATTTTTATTTTTATTTATCAACTATCATAAAATTGACTATAGAAAACTTAGAAGAATATTGAGTGATAAACATGATATTTAGACCTGTGCCTACGACGAATGTCCGTCAAAGATTTTCAAATAGAAGAATGAATGTTAATCATAATATTTTTTAATATTTAAGGTATAATTTTTTTTCAAATGTTGAAGGTTATTATATAAATCAAATTTTTTTACTTTATTTAATTTATTATAAAAGAAAGAGAATTCTAAAAAAATTAGAAAAAAAAAACCGTAAACCGGCGGTTTAAAACCGTAACCGTAACCGGCTTGGCTGGTTCAAAACCGTAACCGTAACCGTGACTACCACGGTTCGATTACGGTTAGATGTTTTATTAACCGTAAACCGGCGGTTCATAACCGTGAACCGTAACCGTAACCGTATGAACACGTCTAGTTTTGGACAAAGACTTACTTGCATCTTACTCCTTCGTTTACGACTGACTATTGGTTAAATAACTATTGGTGAAAGTTCAGTACAGTCTTGAGCCTGGAGAAGATGGATAATGTTACAATAACATTAAGATGTTGCCTGATTTAATACATAATTGTTGATATCGAATCAAAATCAATAAGAGTTGTTGGGTGTGCAAACTCTATCCCACACCGAATAAAGCAAAAGAAAAAGGGTTGGTTTATAAGCTTGTGGGTTCACTCCCTCTATTGCCAATTGGTTTTAGAGAGGAACCCCACAAGCTTATACGGGATTGGGCATGGGTTGGAATTGTGTCTGAAAAAATTCCTACATGGTGCGGTGAGCATGGACGAACACGTGAGGGTGCCTTCAGATGGAGAAATTCTAGCCCGGATACGGTGTGGGTGGTGTGCCCCGGCCCTTGTAAGACGATTGGTGAATCTGCGGTGAAAGAAAGCGCTTGGTGCAGTGATTGCGGGGAAGCGCTTGGTGCAGTCGAAGGGGAGGCCGTTGTGTGGTCTTGAGTTTGAGGGGAGGTTTGTTTGGTGTGCAAACTCTATCCCACACCGATAAAGCAAAAGAAAAAGGGTTGGTTTATAAGCTTGTGGGTTCACTCCCTCTATTGCCAATTGGTTTTAGAGAGAACCCCCAAGCTTATACGGGCCTGGGCTTGGGTTGAAATTGGGTCTGAAAAAATCCCTACATGAATTGTAAAGATTAGTCACAACTCAATAAGAAAATGGACTCAAGCGATAATAATGGAAGTTGGCATTATTGCTGAGTGGACAAAACATGCCAAAAGGAACTGCCCACGTGATTGAGAGTGGAGAAAACTACCACTTAACGTGGCTTTTTATTATTAGGAATGAATTCATTATTTGGTTGAGAGACAGAGATAGAGCTTGTAGCGTGAGAGAAAAACAGAGAGAACGCTCGGTATATTTTGATCTTGTAATCGACAGAGAAAGATCAAGAGAGTGAGTGTGTAATCTCTGTAACGCTCATACAAGCGGCGTGTTCTCCCGTGGACGTACGATTCACATCGAATCCGAACCACGTAAAATTCCTCGTGTTCTTCGTTTTTCGTTCGTTTAATTTCTGCTTTGTCAAATTTCCAAACAAATGGTGCGGTGAGTGTGGATCGTCACGCGAGGAAACGATGGGTTCGACAAGATTTGGAGTTGAGAACTTCATAGGCTCGAACAATCTCGGCCTGTGAGGAAGCAGCGGATGGCGAGGAACATGTAACCCACGTGCGTTAGGCTTGTCAATGAGGAGGCCGAATCGGCGTTGGGGAAGAGCGTCAACACGAGGCAGTCAAGAGACGATGCAGGCAAATTTCGCAAGTCTCAAGCCCCGGGTTCGTCGACGAGATCGTCAATGAATTAGGTGGGGAGGACTGTTATGAGGTTGACCGGCATTAATCGTTGACACGGCGTCAACGGTGGCCGGAGAAGTACCGGCCGGGGCCGGCGAGCAAAAGTCGTCAGGAAGGGTTGATCGGCTGAACCCGAAAGCAGCCGAACCATGGTCGGGCGGCGAGGCCCAACCGCACCATCAAGGTGGACACGCAGACCAATCAGGAGATCGGCCAAGAGCGGAGCAATCCTGACGAGGCGAGGCAAGCGGGCGTGGTCGTTAGGCCAGCAACAAAGGCGTGCGAGGCCAGACATTGGCCAGGCCAGATGGGCTTGTAGACCAGCAACATACCCTGGCAAGGTAGACCGACGAGGCGCAAACCAGCTGAGGTAGTGCGCCGAGGCGGGTGCTCGAGGTAGGCACCGTGGCGCGCAAGGTCGGGTCGCATGCGAAATTCAGCGAGGTAGCAGTGGCAAGATGTGGGCTCGAGCAGGATCAGCCAATATGGCCAGCGTTGAGTGCCAAATCTAGCGACTTGGAAGTATAGAACGAATTGCGAAGCATGCGATTTGTGAATGCAGCTTAAGGTGGAGAATCGTGAAACCTGCAAGGTGAGTTTGTATGCCAACGAACAAGGTGCACGACAATGCATTGAAGAAGGCGCATGCGCGACAGGAGGTCGGCCAAGAGCTGAGCAATCCAAATGAGGCAGCAGAGATGCAAGTCATGCAACTGGGGTATGAGACGCTCGACGCGGTCAAAGCCAGCTAAGTGCTTGTTGAGGATTGCAGCTTCCATGTAAGCATGTTGCTAGTCAAGGAAGGCAGCGTGAGCGCACAAGTCTTGCAGCAAATACACAAGCCATGCAGCGTGGGCGCATGGCGATGTTGAAGGTGCACAGGCCACGCATGAAGCTGGTAATAGCAGGTTCAAGTACTGACCGGATGGTATTCTGGTAAGGCAAATGTGCTGGCAGAATGCAGAAATATCAGAAGCTGCTTAAGGTAGCGTATGTCGTGAGCGTGTGACTAAGGTGGAGAATTGTAAAGATTAGTCACAGCTCAATAAGAAAATGGACTCAAGTGATAATAATGGAAGTTGGCATTATTGCTGAGTGGACAAAACATGCCAACAGGAACTGCCCACGTGATTGAGAGTGGAGAAAACTACCACTTAACGTGGCTTTTTATTATTAGGAATGAATTCATTATTTGGTTGAGAGACTGAGAGATAGAGCTTGTAGCGTGAGAGAAAAACAGAGAGAACGCTCGGTATATTTTGATCTTGTAATCGACAGAGAAAGATCAAGAGAGTGAGTGTGTAATCTCTGTAACGATCAATACAAGCGGCGTGTTCCCCCGTGGACGTACGATTCACATCGAATCCGAACCACGTAAAATTCCTCGTGTTCTTCGTTTTCGTTCGTTTAATTTCTGCTTTGTCAAATTTCTCAACAAGAGTAATCAGGTGCGGTACTATGTAAGGCCTTCCCCAATGCATGTACCCAAAAAGCAGGTTTTTTGAGTGCCACATCAATGACACCTAAAAAGTAAAAAACCTCTACCTCCAAAATAAAATTCATCCCCAACCATAAACCCAAAAAGAAGGTTTTTAGGGGACCCACCTCAATTTTATTTAATTTTATTTAATTTGTCAATTATATTTATCCAATTTTTTAAAATAATTTATAAATAATTGTATTTCATATTATTTAATTTGTTAAATTTAAGAAAAAAATTAAAATATATATATTTTATTTTTTGCATTACATAATAAAATTTTACGTTTAAATACAAAATAAATAAATATTTTGAACACATTAAAATTTTTTAGTAAAAATAAAATATATTAATATAAATATTAATAAATGAGGATAAAAAATAAATAAAGTAATTAAAAAGAAAAAGCTTACACATAAAGCAAAAAACCTAGGTTTAATATACTAAACCCAACAAAAACCCTAGGTTTAATATACTAAACCCAACAAAAAACCTATCACCCCTCCCAATGGTAAAAACCTATAGCAATAGGTTTTTTACTTTGTCCACCTCATCAAAAACCTTGCATTGAGGAAGGCCTAATGGATTTATAATTAGGTTAGAATCACTCAGCTGATATACATACACTTTAATCTCCCCAAAACTTTGAGCAGTGGCCATGAGCAGGGGCGGACCCAGCCTTGTGTGGCTGGGGGGTCATGAACATTCAGCCCACTTAAGTAAGCCCATGCTTTAACTAAAAATAAAATAAAAAACCTAGCATAGGATTCGAACTCAGGTCTGGGGGGTCAGAAACCTTACTGCTAGTTCAAGAACCACCACACTAGAGGCCATTTTCCGAAAATTCTATGCATATACAATACTTGATCGGACTACGGCCGGGGGGTCAGGGGCCCCCCCGAGCCCCTACGTGGGTCCGCCCCTGGCCATGAGCCAAGTCATTCAGGCAATGATCGAGCCGCTTACATGGTTTGTCATCATTATAAGAACAAAAAATACAAATGAAAATAAATTATAATCTTTCCAAGCACAAACATTCAATAAAAACTGCAGTTTTATTTAGAAAAACAAAGAACTTAGTTTTGACAAAAAAGCAAGGCGAATAACACTGGCACACAACATCATCCTTCCAAAAAGGAAAAAAGATACAAAAAATAATCACCACTTCTCAGCTTCGACGATGAAATTACCCGCGCCCAAGCTCTCAGCAGAAAGACTTGAATGGTAAAGAAGGGTAACCTTAATTTGCAATTCTTCATTCCCCATTTCGTTCTTTTGGTAGTCTGCCATTTCCTTAGCACACTCAACAGCCGAGTCAGGACATAAGTACAGTTCAATACGTCTCAGCATCTGCATATCTCCGATATCTGAGGATATCTCCTTCAAGCTATACATAGCGCTTAGTTCAAGCTCTTCAAGGCAAGGAAAATGCCTCGAGTCAGGCGTAAAGTACTCGAGTTTGCTACAACGACAGAGCTGCAAGTATTTCAAACGATCAAATTGTCCTTCAAAATCCACCCACTCGCTTCCGATGCATTCTTCAAGACGTAATTCTTCGAGCAGTGGCAATGAGCCAATCTTGGTCGTTACGTCATCCATACGAAGGCCGCTCACCCAAAGATACTTGAGTGAATTGGGGAAAGTAATACTTGACAACATTTCATTTCTCCGTGCCCCAGGTCTCACATAGTGCAGCCAGCAATAAAGCTTCTCAAGTTTTTCGAGGCGTTCGATGTTTTCAAGAGCATATGTCCCTTGACTGAATCCATGCCTTGAATCGTGATATCTCACAGCTAATATCCTAATGTTGGGAATTCTTTCTACCGAATCTTCGCTGAAACTGAAATTTAACATCACCTTAGCCGATTGAAGGTTCTTCAAGATGATATCACCTCGGCCTTCACTTGGAGGGCCGGGGAGACGGAATTCTATCTCAATGCTGATGTGCCTTAGCTGAGACATTTTCCATATTTCTTGTAGTACTCTTGCCTCTCTGCAACCAACTATGCTTAAAGATTGAAGGTTCCATATGGAAAAAAATGATGGAGGTAAGGTAACAAGTACTTTGTTTTTAGACGATGAGAAATCAAATCGCATGTCATTTACACGAATCTCCAAGTACTGAGCTGAAGCCAAAACTCGTAACGACTTATGAACTACAGAAGAAGGTAACATTGTACCATGAAGTATCTGTTGACTAAGCTCAATAGTTCAAAGTCCAAAAAATACACAAGAGAACACAAACAAACATTCAACAACTAAAAGCAAGGAGACAAGGAAAAACATAAAAAAAGAAAAAGAGATGTCTACCAAAAAAAAGAAGAAACACACGCAAGAGAAGGAAACTGGGAATTGTCTTACTTTTATTTATTCACATGTTTGTTTGTAGTGAGTATAGGCATTATAAATAGGCATATGATATATGTTTGATATAGATGAGAAGCCTTGTGAGTGTGAGAAAACAAAAGGCAATATAGAGAAAAAAAAGGCACGTTGGTTGTAATAAAAAGAGAGAGTTTTGTTTTCCCTAACACTCACCCACGTCCAAACACTATCCAAAAAATAATAAGTCATTCCACGTTAAAAAATTGATCATTGCAGTATACCAAAAACAACAAATTGGTATCAGAGCTATGTCGATAGTCGGAGCAACCGCTGGTCAAATGCCGATTCCGAAGCTCACCAAATTCAACTACGACAGGTGGAGCATTCAAATGAAGGTGTTGCTCCAGTCTCAAGACTCAAGGGAGATAGTCGTGAACGGATACACCGAACCCCCAAATACAGACGGGTACACAGCAGCCCAACTAAAGACGCTGAAGGAATCTCGCAAACAAGATAAGTTCGCACTTTATACCATCTACCAATCTGTAGACGAGGCCGGCTTCGAAAAAATAGCCGAGGCCACAACATCGAAGGATGCATGGGAGACGCTGGAAAAAGTGTACAAAGGTGCCGATCGAGTAAAGCAAGTGCGGCTGCAGACTCTTCGTGGCGAGTTCGAAATGACGAAAATGAAGGAGGGCGAAGGCGTGTCCGAGTATATAACGAGAGTGCAAACCATCGCGAACCAGCTAAAGAGAAATGGCGAGGCCCTAACTGATGCCCGAGTCGTCGAGAAAATCTTGCGATCTCTGACGAACGACTACGAAAACGTAGTATGTGCAATTGAAGAATCCAAAGATCTTGAAAAAATGACGGTCGATGAACTTTCTGGATCGCTCGAAGCTCACGAGCAGCGAAAGAAAAAGAAGAAGCAGGAGTCTTTAGACGAGGCCCTACAGACCAAAATTATCCATTAATGACGACAAGGCGTTGTATACACACCACGGTCGAGGAAGAGGACATGGCCAACGAGGCCGTGTTTTTGGTCAAAGCACAGGACGAGGACGAGGCTATAATCACGAAAAAGAACGACAAAACAACAACCAAAATTGGAGAGGACGAGGTCGAGCACGAGGACGTGGCGGCCGCTCAAATCGACCAAGCGTTGAATGCTACAATTGCGGAAAGTTCGGACATTTTGCGAAGGACTGTTGGTCCAACAAGAAGGTGGAAGAAAATGCGAACCTAGTCACACATGACGAGCCAAAAGACGATGGCGTTCTCTTAATGGCGATCGAAGATAAAAATTCAACCAGCGACATGGTGTGGTATCTCGACACCGGCGCTAGCAATCACATGAGCGGGCACAAACATCTCTTCACTGATTTAAAAAAAATCGATGACGGACATGTTTCTTTTGGAGACGCATCGAAGATAGAAGTCAAAGGCCGAGGAAAAATATTTTTCACTCAAAATGATGGCAAACAAGGATCGGTCGAGGATGTCTACTTCGTACCAGATCTAAAAGCCAACATTTTAAGCATGGGGCAGTTGCTTGAAAATGGATGCTCGGTGTTCATGAAGGATCGCTCACTACAACTACGAAACAAAGATGATCGAATAATTGCACGGGTCGAGATGAAAACGAACCGAATGTTCAAACTCAACCTGATGACAATAAAAGAAAAATGTCTGCAAGTTAACTTGGCGGACAAAGATCATTTGTGGCATATGCGTTTTGGGCATCTACACTACGGAGGCCTGAAAGAGCTCTCCAAGCGCGGCATGGTGCACGGAATGCCAATGATAGAGGGAGGAAAGAAACTTTGCGAAAGTTGCGTGATTGGCAAACAGGCGCGGACGTCGTTTCAGAAGCACGCAGGATTTCGAGCAAGCAAACCGCTCGAGCTTATACACACCGATATATGCGGACCTATCATGCCGGCATCATTTAGCGATAAAAGATATTTCATCACCTTCATCGACGATTACTCGCGGAAAACTTGGGTGTATTTCTTGAAGGAAAAATCCGAGGCGCTGGAAACCTTTAAAAAATTCAAGACTATGGTCGAGAAGGCGACAAGTGCAAGCATCAAGGCGCTCCGTTCAGACCGAAGAATACATGTCGAGCGCTTTCGTAAATTTTTGCGAGGAACAAGGCGTCAGGAGGTTCCTCACCGCACCCTATTCGCCACAACAAAACGGCGTAGCCGAGAGGAAAAATCGAACCATACCTGACGTGGTTCGCTCAATGTTGAAAAGCAAGGGAATGCCAAAGGAGTTCTGGGCCGAGGCGGTACAATGTGCCGTGTATATTCAAAATCGATGCCCACATCACAGCCTCGAGTATCGAACACCACAAGAAGCATGGAGTGGCCTGAAACCGACCGTAGCGCACTTCAAAATTTTTGGAAGCATGACGTATGCACATGTGCCTGACCAGAAAAGAACCAAGCTGGACGATAAAAGTAGAAAGCTTATTTTTATTGGGTACGATGAGAAGACGAAGGCGTACCGGCTGTATGATCCAGAAAATAAAAAGGTTATAGTAAGTCGAGATGTCCGAGTAGACGAAGAAAGTTCGTGGGGCTGGAACGTTGAAAAAAACACGCCTGGAGAACCATTGAGTGTTGCACCAACGCCTGTCTCACTTTCATCTCAAGAAAATATCGATGAGGACGAGCCAAGACAGCCCAGGATGCGAAGCATGCAGGACCTGTACGAAACAACCGAACAGGTTCACCTAGTCTGTTTACTGGCCGACTCGGAACAAATCAGTTTCGAAGAAGCCGTAAGAGACAAGAGATGGAAAATGGCGATGGACGAGGAGATCAAGGCGATTGAAAAAAATGACACTTGGAAGCTGGTGGAGTTGCCACACGGGCACAAACACATAGGAGTAAAATGGGTTTATAAAAAGAAAATCAACGCTCAAGGAAAAATTGAACGTTACAAGGCAAGATTAGTGGCGAAAGGTTACAAACAACGAGCAGGAATCGACTACGATGAAGTTTTTGCTCCCGTTGTAAGAATGGAAACAATCCTTCTGCTCCTTGCCCAAGCTGCACAACTTAGTTGCCAATCTATTAAAGTCCGCTTTTCTAAACGGCGAGCTTGAGGAGGAAGTCTACGTGGAGCAGCCGCCAGGATATTCAAAATTAGGAGAAGAAGACGAAGTGTTAAAATTAAAGAAAGCGCTTTACGGGCTGAAGCAAGCGCCGCGAGCTTGGAACACTCGGATCGATGGGTATTTCAAAAGGAATAAATTCGAGCAATGTCCGTTCGAGCATGCGTTATACGTCAAAAGTGAAGGAGGTGAAATGATCATCGTCGCTCTCTATGTCGATGATCTCATTTTCATGGGGAGCAGCGAGAAAGCAATCAACGATTTCAAAAAGGTGATGACGAAGGAATTCGAGATGACGGACTTGGGACTAATGAAATATTTTCTTGGTCTTGAAGTCGAGCAAAGAAGTACGGGAATATTCGTGTCACAAGAAGCGTATGCGAAGGACATATTAAAGAAAAATAAAATGGAGGAAAGCAAGCCGGTAGCTACACCGATGGAACTTGGAATAAAGCTATCCAAGTTTGAGGAAGGACAAGGAGTAAACGCAAACCGAATATCGTAGTCTCGTGGGAAGTTTGCGCTACTTAACTTGCACGAGACCCGACATCGCTTATAGTGTTGGAGTCATTAGCCGCTATATGGAAGACCCGAGGCAGTCACATCTAAAGGCGATCAAGAGAATTCTCCGATACATTCGAGGAACACAATCACTAGGTCTATTTTATTCAAAGGCGAGCGACGGTAAAGTGATCGGATATTCGGACGGTGATTGGTGTGGATATATCGATCATCGCAAAAGCACGGGTGGTTACGTATTTTATTTAGGAAGCACTGCGTTCACGTGGCTATCGAAGAACAACCGATCGTGACCCTATCGACCTGTGAAGCAGAATATGTGGCAGCATCGTGGTGTGTTTGTCATGCAATCTGGCTGAGCAACTTACTGCTCGAGTTGAATCTTCGACCAGATGAGCCAACCGAAATTCGAGTCGACAATAAGTCAGTTATCGAGTTGGCGAAAAATCCAGTTCATCACGAGAGAAGCAAGCATATTGATGCGAGGTTTCATTTTATTCGGGAGCACGTAAAAAATGGAGCAGTGAAGATGGTACACGTTGCGAGTTCGGATCAAGTTGCGGATATTTTCACGAAGCCATTACCGACAACCACATTCGAAAACCTATAAAAAAAAGCTCGGTATGATAGACAGAAAGACATTGAGCTTAAGGGAGGAATTTGTTGACTAAGCTCAATCGTTCAAAGTCCAAAAAATACACAAGGGAACACAAACAAACATTCAACAACTAAAAGCAAGGAGACAAGGAAAAACATAAAAAAAGAAAAAGAGATGTCTACCAAAAAAAAAGAAGAAACACACGCAAGAGAAGGAAACTTGGAATTGTCTTACTTTTATTTATTCACATGTTTGTTTGTAGTGAGTATAGGCATTATAAATAGGCATATGATATATGTTTGATATAGATGAGAAGCCTTGTGAGTGTGAGAAAACAAAAGGCAATATAGAGAAAATAAAAGGCACGTTGGTTGTAATAAAAAGAGAGAGTTTTGTTTTCCCTAACACTCACCCACGTCCAAACACTCTATCCAAAAAATAATAAGTCATTCCACGTTAAAAAATCGATCATTGCAGTATACCAAAAACAACAGTATCAAAGTACGTAGACATGAGAGTGATTTTCGGACAGTATTGTTCACCCCATATGGGCTTGGATAAAGGACTATTCGTCTTTCATCGTTTGGAACTTCATTCTTTCGCACGACGCAGAGGAACTTCTTCTCTAAAGACTCCTTTAAGCATATATCCCTCAGAAGATCGTGGATCTTGCATCCCATTATTTCTCCCCTTCGAGATGAATTAGAGACAAAAATAAGATTTCTACTGACAAGGTCATGTAAATAGAATGTGCAGCCTCTTCTGGGCTCTTGCCACGAATTGGTTTTAGAAATCCTTCGGCCACCCATAGTCTGATGAGTTTCGGAACATAGATCTCTTCATCTTCAGGAAAGATTCCAATGTAAAGAAAACACGGCGGGTAGATGAATATAGCTTAAAGATAAAGACCGTCGTCTTCTGAGTTAACAGTGGAACTTAAATTTTCCGCATTAGATTTCCAATATTCTTGTGTTCTTGGAGACTTTGCAAGATGACCTCCAATCACGACTACCGAAAGAGGAAGTCCTCGCAATTGTCTGATATCTCCTTTCCGACGTCCTCTAGCTCGCGAGGGCAATCATATCGTCCGAATACGGTTTTGCAAAATAAATCCCAGGTTTGCCTCTCGTCTAACAGACCCACTTTAAAAACATGCGAGCTAATCGAATCGAATTTTGATTCTCTAGTGGTTATGACTATCCCACTATCGCGGCTATCGGGAAAGAACGATCACAGTCTGTCCCATGCCTCTTCATCCCATATATCGTCCACTATTATTAGATACATTTGTCCGAACAAACCCTTGTACAGTTTATCGCCCAAATCGTATTAGTCCTCTCCTCTCAAAGTCTCCTTACTCTTTGTCTTATCTAACAGTGAACAAGTTCTACCAGACTTTCATGTATATTGTAGTCTTTCGATATTGTAGCCCAAGCACGAACATTAAAGTAGTTGCTAATGTAAGGATCATTATAGACTTCGTTAGGAAGCGTAGTCTTACCGATTCCTCCCATACCTGTTATCGAGACAATATGACGGCTAGATCCCTGTTGAGGTAGAGCAAGCTTATCCACAATCTTGAGCACTAGGCCTTCCATGCCCACACGATATTCTCACCAGAAATAGCAGGCAGTCTAGGTTGGTGGTTTACTTGACTTTTCTTCTCAGTGTTCCAACTTATCTCCGTCACTTCTTTCTCAATTAGATCCATGGCTTCTATGGCCTTTTGAAGACTTGCACTGAAGTCGACTTTGTTAATGTTGAGCCTTCAACACTGGCAATGTTGGGGTAACATTCTAGTCAACATCTGTTGACTGAGAGTGTTCCCTTTCTCAGTTTTATCTTTCATGCCCAAAACGTGTTTAATCCATATCTTGACTATTTTTAGTGATATGCAGGACTTATATAAGGATAGGGAATGGATCAAACCGTGTGGGAAACATGTGGAGCTGCTTGAACGAATTTGGGAAGCGCACTTACCTTAAATAGAAGATTTGAAGATCAAAAGAGAATTGGTTAAGTGACTACCAAGATTAGAAGATCTGAATATCAAAAGAGAATCATTCAACCAGCTACCATAAATAGGAGATAAGAGATCGGCCGATTAGATGAGAAGAATCGAACTAAATATATACTATATTTAGAGAGATCTTCGAAGAGATATTCAAGGGATCTTTTATCAATTCAAGATGGAGCCAAGACCTTTAAATAAGAGTTATTTTCGAGCTGCAAAGTACGACTTTCGAGAGAGCTTTCAAGGAGTAACTTTGAGCGATATATTGAGCGAAAACGATGAGGGAAACACATATCGAGTTTGAGCGAGGTTTACATATTGCGAGAGTTGTCTTTTAGTCTAGCTTTTCAAAGGTCGAAAGATCCTGTAGTTTGCAGAATCCTTTTTGATTCGTAGGTTTTGCTAGACGTGTTTTTACTATCTTCGGATAGTTATTTTGCCATCCATTGCTGTTAGTGGAATTTCGCCTTGAGACACGCAGCAAGTTATTTGACTTGCTGCACCGATTTACATCTCGTGTTATTTCAGTTACGTCACTAAGTAATTTCAATATTCCGCTGTGCACCTGAATGTTAGGTTGAGTGTTACCCCGACATTTTACCCAACATCTAGTCTATACTTAGTGTTTTACATCCATATCGTACCGGGACCACTTCAAAGTGGTATTAGAGCCTCCGCTTGACGTGACTAAGCATTTTTTATCCTTTATAATGGATTTTTCAAGTTCAAATTATGTCGGCAAAGTGCCATTGTTAGACGGCTCCAACTACGCCTATTGGAAAGTTCGTGTTCGGCAGTGCATCAAATCCATAGACTTGCGTGCATGGGAATCTGTGCTCCACGGTTATTCTACACCAAAGACTGCCCAGGATATTGATAGTGAAGTCGTTGAGAAACCGGTCAATCAGTGGACTCTCCAAGAGAAGAGTGCCGCCGAGTTCAAGCACTTAATGCCATCTTCTCTTCTGTGGATATCTTCATGTTCAAGATCATACAAAATAGTACTACGGCAAAGGATGGTGGGATCTACTTCAGAGGTACTGTGAAGGCGATGCGAGTGTGAAGCAGACACGTTTTCGGCTACTCCTCAACCAGTTTGAAAACCTCAGAATGAAGAATGACGAGGATGTTTCCAAATACTTCGGCAAAATTATGTCGATCTCGAGCGAGTGCGCCAGTCTCGGAGAGCCGATCGCAAATAAGGTATTAATATCTAAAGCAATTCGAACACTAAATGCGAAGTTTAATGTGAAGGTAGCTGCGGTCGAGGAAGCCCACAATTTGTCGACGATGGATCTCAACACGTTGATGAACATCATGAAGAATTTTGAGACCAATCTCGAAGTACAAGATAGGGCCTCCCGCGGAAAAAGTCTCGCACTGATCAGTCAGCCATCCAAGGATCTAACTGAGGTTGATCCCAATTGCGATGAGGATATGGCTATGTTCGTGAAGAAATTCACAAAGTTTCTTCAGAAGAAGAATGTCGAGTAGAATGTTGGACCAACATTCAGGAAGGGCCAGAATGCCAAAGCAGAACCTTCGTCTGCGCCTCCGTTCTTTAAACGCAAGCCAGAAGGTAAGGCAGACGAAAAGAAGAAGAAGAACATCAACTATGAATCAGTAAGATGCTATGAATGCCAATGTTGTGGTCATTTTGCCAACGAGTGCGCAACCACTCTTCGCAAGCACGGAAAGGTCATTTGGGTTGATCTATCTGATGAAGAAGATGACCAAATGGAGACCAAGCAATCGTCTGTCACTATTCAGTCCTTTTCAGATGGTGAAGACGATGAGGATCAGCAAGTCGGCTTCACTGTGGTAACTGATGTTGAGCCAACATCTGACTCAACATCTGAAAAACAAATCATTTTTGATTATGATGACTCAAACTGTTTTGATAGGTATTTGAGTTCTGATGATTTAGGTACAGAATGTTGCGAAGAAGTTCAGCTGAACGAAGCCTTTTAGTTGATGTCCGCACAATACGAAATTGAGAAGGCGAAAAATTTGCAACTCAAAGCCGCGGTGAAAGTACTGTCCGAGGGGAATGAGAAGAATGAAAAATTGATTGAAAGCTTGGTGGTTGGTCAAAATGGAGGCCGTGCTGACACGAAAAGACACAGAAATTGACAAACTACAGAAGCGGGTTGACGAGGCTGACCAGACCTTCTTGAAACTGAACAAGGGTAAATCGACCCTTGATGAGGTACTGTCCCTAGGTGTTTTTGACAAGCAAGGTTTAGGATTTAGTTCTCAGCCCATTACTGATCAAAAACCCGTAACCCATGTTCAGCCTAAGATAGTTTTTGTTAAACCTCGTGCCACGAGTGATGTTAGTGGAAATGTGAGAGTTAATCCGAGTCCGAAGCATGCTACCTCTGAGAATATGGATAGCTCATATATTTGTCATCATTGTAAGCAAACTGGTCATTTAAAACCATTTTGCTGGAAATTGAAGAGGGAGATTTCTGCAAAGAAATCGATGTCGGCTGAAATGTCATCCAACATCCTACTCAACATTGAGAAATCAGTGTTGAAAGGAGTGTCTGGAGAAAGCTCAGCTGGCTCATCTTCAATTTCTAGTAATCAGAATGCTGTTCTGTCATCTAAGAAAGTGTGGGTCGAGAAATCTATTCATAAATGCCATGTTGTATATACCTCCTTGCGAGCTAACGTCACAGGTTCTTGGTACTTCGATAGCGGGTGTTCCCGACATATGACGGGTACCAAGGCGTATCTTGGCGATTATATACCATTAAGAAGTGGATCTGTGACGTTCGGAGGAGGTGCTAAAGGGCGAATTCTCGGCCGAGGTAGACTCAACGTGACCGACTTTCCCAAGTTGAGCAATGTACTCCATGTCGACGGGCTCGTTGCGAATCTAATCAACATAAGCCAACTCTGTGATGATGACCTTGAGGTAAGGTTTAATAAAGAGTGTTGTGAAGTGTTTAACAGCAATTCTGTGCGAGTGATGGCAGGTAAAAGATCGAGCGATAACTGCTACCTAGTCGGCGACAAATCCGGTGTGAAGGACGTGTGCCAACTATCAAAAGCCGAGGACGATGTGGTACTTTGGCATTTCAAATTGGGCCACGTTAACTACAGAACCTTGGAGCAGCTTATCAAACACGGAGCCATCAGAGGTATCCCAAAGCTCAAGGAGTTTGATAAGGTTGTTTGTGAGTCATGTTTGAAGGGTAAGCAAGTGCATGCTAGCCATAATGTTGACCAACATGCTGCCCAACATTTTAAAACTGCTCATTGTTTTCAGCTTATTCACATGGATTTGATGGGTCCAATGGAAGTAGATAGCATTGGAGGTAGGAAATATGCATATGTGCTCGTGGATGACTTTTCTAGATATGCATGGATATTCTTTCAGGGAAAAATTTGAATCTTTCGATTTCTTTAAAAAATTTTGTGCCATGATTAAGAACAATTTTAGTGCTACTATTTTTCGTATTAGGTCTGATCATGGTAGAGAATTTGAAAATCAATCATTTGATGAATTTTGTGATAAGAAAGGTATTGTGCATGAGTATTCATCTCCTAAGACGCCCCAACAAAATGGGGTAGCCGAAAGGAAGAATAGGACTTTACAAGAAATGGCACGTGTTATGTTGCATTCTAAGAGTCTTTCGAAGAGGTTTTGGGCTGAAGCGTTGCATACGGCATGTCATATATCTAATCGTGTGTTCTTTCGTCATGGTACTAAAATGACTTCGTATGAATTGTTGAATGGGGAAAAGCCTACTGTCAAGTACTTTCATGTTTTTGGATGCTACTGCTATATGTTGAATGATCGTGAGTACTTGACTAAGTTCGATTCGAAAAGTGATAAGTGCATTTTCTTAGGATACTCGTCTAATAGCCGCGCATATCGTGTATAACTTACGCTTGAAGTCCGTTCAGGAATCAGTGAATATTGTGTTTGATGATACTACTGATCTTAGCAGAATGTCCCCTCAAGTTGATATTTCAGATGTTATACAAGCTGTCAGTGAAACAGAGGAGACTGACGATGAAAATGTTGAGCCAACATCTGACTCAACATCTGTGCCAGAACAGAACACTGAGGCTGGACCGAGTGAAGTGCGACGATATCCGCCAGCTAAGATTCAGAAAGATCATCCCTCTGACCTTATTATTGGAGACGTGAACGATGGAAGGAGAACCAGAGACAAACCACGCAAGGATTATAAGTCTATGGTAAGAAACGTATGCATAAACACAGTATACGTTGAGGTACGTTTTAATTGTTTTGTGTCTGAAATAGAACCTAAGAATGTCCTTGAAGCTCTCAAGGATAATTTCTGGATAAATGCGATGCAAGAAGAACTCTTGCAGTTTGAGAAAAACCAAGTATGGACCTTAGTCCCACGGCCGAAGGACATAAATGTCATAGGCACGAAGTGGATCTTTAAGAATAAATCTGATGAACTTGGTAGAGTTGTTAGAAACAAAGCACGTTTAGTAGCTCAGGGTTATACGCAAGTTGAGGGCATAGACTTTGATGAGACTTTCGTTCCCATGGCTAGGTTAGAATTAATTAGGTTGTTATTAGCTATTGCATGTTGGCTTAACATCACGTTACACCAAATGGATGTTAAGGGTGCGTTTTTATATGGGTATATTGATAAAGATATCTATGTTGAACAGCCTAAGGGATTTGAGGATCCACATTTTCCTAACCATGTTTTTAAGCTGCAGAAAGCTTTGTATGGACTAAAGCAAGCGCCTCGAGCTTGGTATGGTAGGTTAGCTACATTTTTACTTGAATTTGGATTCACTCGAGGTGAGGCAGATCGTACACTGTTTGTTAAAAGAGTCGGTTCTGATCTTTTAATTGCTCAAGTTTACGTAGATCATATCGTTTTTGGCTCGAGCTCACAGTCCATGTTAGATCAGTTTGAGCAGGCGATGAACTCCACATTCGAAATGAGCATGATTGGAGAACTAACTTATTTTTTAGGCTTGCAGATTAAGCAGAGCGGCGACGGGATCTTTATGTCCCAAGAGAAGTACGCTAAGAACACTGTCAAGAAGTTTGGGTTGGACACGACAAAGGTAATGAAAATGCCTATGGGGTCTACGCAAAAGGTAAGTAAGGACAATGTTGGACAGAATGTTGACCCAACATTGTATCGATCTATGATAGGCAGTTTATTGTACTTGTCCGCTAGTAGACTCGATATCATGTATAGCGCATGCGTATGTGCTAGATATCAGTCTGAGCCTAAAGTTTCTCATCTTAATGCTGTTAAGCGAATTCTTCGTTATGTGAGTGGAACGTGTAGCCTAGGATTATGGTTCTCTAAAGATACTAATATGAGTCTTGTAGGCTATAGCGATGCTGATTGGGCAGGTGACGAGGATGATCTCAAGAGCACAAGTGGCGGCTGTTTCTTTTTAGGTAATAATCTTGTTGCATGGTATAGTAAGAAGCAAAATTGTGTGTCTTTATCTACTGCTGAGTCTGAGTATGTTGCGGCGGGTAGTTGCTGTACGCAATTAATATGGTTGGATAGCATGTTGTGTGACTATGGGTTAGAGCGCGAATCTGTTCTCATGTATTGTGATAACCTTAGTGCCATCAACATATCTAAGAACCCTATCCAGCATTCACGCACGAAGCATATAGATATAAGACATCATTTTCTGAGAGATATGGTCGAAAAAGAGTTAGTTAGCATTGAGCATATAGACACGAAACGTCAGTTAGCTGACATTTTCATGAAAGCATTGGATTTTGAAAGGTTTTCGGACCTCAAAAAGTCCATAGGTTTGCATCAGACTGTCTGAATGTTGGTCCAACATTTGGATCAACATAGCATATGTCGAACTTGATGGTTACTGTTTTGATGTTTGATTTAATGTTCTTTCTATTATTCTGTGAAATGATTTGACTCACCTAGACCGTTCCCTGAAATGACCCTCTTTTAAAAAAAAATTGCTCGTGATCCTTTTTCAAGATACAGGTTCAGGTAATAAGCTTCCCTATGTACACGGCATTCGCGGTGACGATGTACTCTTTGCGACAAAAGTCCTAACGTTGATGAAGCTTCAGTCTGAAAGTTCAGAGAATAAGTACTGACATGAAAGCAAGCCAAGCAGGAAGGAAGAATCAAAAAGGCATACTGTCCCTACGAAAGCATCCATTTCATGAGTGGAACTGGCTCTGCTCCTTGCTGGAGGAAAAATGAACGATATTATGTATGGTATTTGAAGCCTTTTAGAATAGAAGTCCGAGCTTTCCTTTCAATTCGTGTAGCGAGGTCCTCTTCTTGCTTTTGTGCCCTAGCATTCTGCCATGAAGCTCATATGCCATCTAATTCAATTTCCAAACAGACCTTGTATTAAGGTATTAAGCTACTTACGCGGTGAAGCCTGTCATGGTGGGTGGACCAAAGTTGCGGGTGGAAAAGGCAGCTGATGCCTTCGTTGAGTTAGCCAATGCTTCAGGATATGCCTTTGCAGTGATGCCTTCAGCAAAAGGCTATAGTTCCGGAGCACCGCTCTCATTTCATTGGGGCTTGCCATCATGCAGCTCGAAGAGGTACCTTGAGGAACGCATAAGGGCTGTAAGTAATAAGTCTATAACCGAGGTTAAGTAGGGCAGAAAATGAAAGGGAATTGAGTTTAGGGTGTTGAACAGAAAAGTCTGGAATTTCAGAATAGAATGTTGAGTCTTATGTTGGGGCAACATATGTGACTGTCAGTTTGATCATGCTATATTTTTGTGCTTTCGTTTATTTGCATTAGCTTTTAGGTCAGCATCTGTTAGTCTTTTGTGTCTAGTTTAGATATCTCTCAGCATTGCATTAGAACTTCTCGAAGAACAGCTCGTTACGCTTGTCTCAAGTGATCATCATCGTCGCTCGAACGGTTAGTCTTGCTTGATTCTACCTTGACTTTTGACTTTGTGTCTTTGGGATGAATCATGATCTGATGTGCTCCTATTTGCTCGCATGACTAATACGTCCTATATTTTAGCTCCATGTTTACTTAGACAGTTGTGACCTAATTCGACCTTATCCTCTAAACTGTCTAAATTCTATGAGTCCAACGGATATTTTTTTGCTTCCCACATTTACCTCGACATCTGCAAGTTGGCTAACAGAGAAGTTCTCTGAGTTTTTTTCTTTCTTCCCAAAAAGGGGGAGAAAGTTGTGCAGATAAAAAGGGGGAGATAAGGAAATTCAGGGGGAGCAGAATAGGAGCCGAACAAACAGGGGGAGCTGACCAAGAAGGAGAAGCAGCCGAGAAAGCATCAGAAGGAAACTCCATACTCCATTGAGAGTGAAGATCTGATCCTTTCTATTTATATGCATAATTGATTTTTGTTTGCATGCTAAGTTACCTCTTTTGCATGCTTGATTGAATTGTTTTTACTATGTGCATGCTGATTTGCTTCCCTGGTATGTTTACATGTTTGCCTGCTTACTTGCCGAAAATATTTATTTTGCAGATGTTGAACTTAATAAGACCTTGTTACGGCTATGTACTATTTTCGTAGTACTTTGAATAGTTTAATCGCTATTCTGTTTGCGTTTACTCTAACCATCTTTTGATGTTTTGTGGTTGGGTAGATTTTGCCTTCAGGGGGAGTTTCACTATATCTAACGTCTGCTTTAGTTTTGGGAAGAAAGATAAAAAGGGGGAGATTGTTAATGTTGAGCCTTCAACACTGGCAATGTTGGGGTAACATTCTAGTCAACATCTGTTGACTGAGAGTGTTCCCTTTCTCAGTTTTATCTTTCATGCCCAAAACGTGTTTAATCCATATCTTGGCTATTTTTAGTGATATGCAGGACTTATATAAGGATAGGGAATGGATCAAACCGTGTGGGAAACATGTGGAGCTGCTTGAACGAATTTGGGAAGCGCACTTATCTTAAATAGAAGATTTGAAGATCAAAAGAGAATTGGTTAAGTGACTATCAAGATTAGAAGATCTGAATATCAAAAGAGAATCATTCAACCAGCTACCATAAATAGGAGATAAGAGATCGGCCGATTAGATGAGAAGAATCGAACTAAATATATACTATATTTAGAGAGATCTTCGAAGAGATATCCAAGGGATCTTTTATCAATTCAAGATGGAGCCAAGACCTTTAAATAAGAGTTATTTTCGAGCTGCAAAGTACGACTTTCGAGAGAGCTTTCAAGGAGTAACTTTGAGCGACATATTGAGCGAAAACGATGAGGGAAACACATTTCGAGTTTGAGCGAGTTTTACATATTGCGAGAGTTGTCTTTTAGTCTAGCTTTTCAAAGGTCGAAAGATCTTGTAGTTTGCAGAATCCTTTTTGATTCGTAGGTTTTGCTAGACGTGTTTTTACTATCTTCGGATAGTTATTTTGCCATCCATTGCTGTTAGTGGAATTTCGCCTTGAGGCACGCAGCAAGGTATTTGACTTGCTGCATAGATTTACATCTCGTGTTATTTCAGTTTCGTCACTAAGTAATTTCAATATTCCGCTGTGCACCTGAATTTTAGGTTGAGTGTTACCCCGACATTTTACCAAACATCTAGTCTATACTTAGTGTTTTACATCCATATCGTACCGGGACCACTTCAGACTTGGTCGAGAGCTCGGTCTGCTATTTGCTCCTCAATAATATCTTCTGCAGCGTATGCTGCATCAACAATTCGAAGCTCCAATTTGAGATCGACGGACGTAAGGTGATCTTCGAGGAATTTCTGGAAGAATGAGATCTTCGATTTGAGAGAGTGGAATTGTTCCTCGTCGAGCCTGATGGGAGGGTAGGAATGTTGGCGGAGATCTAATATGAGATGCGTGAGAGAAGTGAAAGCTGTGTAAGCCGTCGCCATTCTATTCTGTTCTACAAAATGTAAGTCTTCGCTATAATGAAAAGCAATCTGTATCAACTACCTCGATATCAATGATGTTTGAGCAATGTTCAATACCTTATTATTCGGGAGATAATGTTGTTTCGTGCAATGAAATAAAGCTAGTTGAGGTCGAAAGCTGCTTTAGTTTAATGGCGCAATTGTGTTGTGTGTATTCATCAAGTTGACTTTTTTGCAAAACTTATTAATTTGAAAAAAAATACAGTTTTGGACAGAGACTTATTTGCAGGGATAAACCTTCCTCGATGTTTACCCTGTGAACCAATTTAGTCCCCGATGTTTCGCGTGAACCAATTTAGTCCCCGATGTTATCGAAAATAAACCAAATTGGTCCCTCCGTCAATCTGACCGTCAATTTAGACGGCGATGGTATTTGCGACTCCGTCGCTAAATGAAAATTTTAAAAAAAAATAAATTAAATATTAAAAATGAGGAAAATAATCCAAAAAAAGAAAAAAAATTCAAAAATAGAGTAAACAATTCAAAACAAAAAGAGAATATTACAAATAAATTAAATAAATAAATAATAATAATAAATAAATAATAATAAAATTAAAATAAAAAACTAAAACTAAAATAAAAAATGATAAATTAAACATAAAATGAGGAAAAAATCGAAAAAAAGGAAACAAATTCAAAAAATAGAGTACAAATTCAAAAACAAAAAAGAGAATATTACTAATAAACTAAATAAAAAATAGATAATAATAAAAAATAAAAAATAATAAAAGTAAAATAAAAACTAAAATTAAAATATAAATGTTAAATTAAACATTAAAAATGAGGAAAAAATCCAAAAAAAGAGTAAAAATTCAAAACAAAAATCGAATATTACTAATAAATTAAATAAAAGAACAAATAATAACAAAGAATAAATAATAATAAAAATAATATAAAAACTAAAATTAGAAAAAATATAAATATAAATTTAAGATTTGAAAAAAGTAAAAAAAATAATATATTTATTTATAAAATTAAATAAAAAGGAAAGACAAAATTAAGGATAAAAAATGCCTCTAAAAGTTTACGAAGACCGTCCCTGCCAAGTTAATGAGGACATAATCGTCACAGTTCTCGAATTTTTTTTAACAAATATACTGGGTGATTGCATCGCCATCCTTGTTCTCGAATTTTTTTAACATTATAACGATTAATTGACGATAATTCCCGATCTCGTCTTTGTCCAGTTAACGGCGATGACTGAGAATTTATATTTTATTTTATTCCCGATCTCGTCGTTGTCCCAATTAATTGACGATAATTCTCAGTCCTTAATTTTGTTTTTCCTTTTTATTTAATTTTTAATAAATAAATATATTTTATTTTTTACTTTTTTTAAATCTTAAATTTATATTTATTTATTTTTTATTTTAATTTTAATTTTTTATTTTACTTTTTTTTTATATTATTTATTTTTTATTTAATTTATTAGTAATATTCTCTTTTTTTTTAATTTGTACTCTATTTTTTGAATTTTTTTCTTTTTTTCGATTTTTTCCTCATTTTTATGTTTAATTTATAATTTTTTATTTTAGTTTTAGTTTTTTATTTTAGTTTTATTATTTTTATTTATTATTATTATTTTTATTTAAATTATTAGTAATATTCTCTTTTTTTTAATTGTTACTCTATTTTTTTGAATTTTTTTTCCTTTTTTTGGATTTTATTCATCAATTTTAATATTTAATTTATTATGTTTTAATTTTTTCATTTAGCGACAGATATTCCGTCGCTAATGCCCTCGCAAATACCATCACCGTCTAAATTGACGGTCCGATTGACGGAGGACCAATTTGGTTCATTTTCGATAACATCGGGGACTAAATTGGTCCACGCGAAACATCGGGGACTAAATTGGTTCACAGTGTAAACATCGGAGACCATTTTAGGATTTATCCCCTTATTTGCATCTCAAGCGTTTGTGCATCTTTAAGTTTCAGTACAGCCTGGACAAGATGGAAATGATACGATAAATTTGACGATGTTACCTGACCTGATTTAATATACAACTGTTGATATCTAACCAAAATCAATCAGAGTAGTCATATTTATCTTCCTTGCTGCTGCTCTATAAAGCCATACTAGAGACATTATATAACGGATGACACATTATATAACTAGGTTAGAATCACCCAAAACAGAAGGAAAATCTTATTAAACTTGCCCAGCCAATATAAACTTTTTTTTTTGCTGAGGTACGTAGTCCAAAAATTATCTTAAAGTGCTGCGGCCGACGTTTTATTGCACTTCCTTTCCTATGGTGTTGGACGAAACCTCTATTTACCGGTGACTAAAACAAACTTCTCAAATAAACTCAATACATCAACAAGTTTATTTAATTCATTCATTATGAATCCAATCGGTTCGATTCATTCCAAATGAATTCAGTTTTTATTAGTAAAATAAATTCTTTGATTCATTCTACTAAAATAATTAAGTGAATGAAACTTATTCAATTCATTCTACTAAAATAAACAAAATGATTTATTTAAATTCACTGATCATTAGTTCATTTAATCATGTTAAAGGAATTACAACATCTCACATTCAACCATATTAATAAATACCATTTATTTTCAACAGAAACATCTTAAGCGCCATGAATAAGTGAAACCAGGGCTGGCTACCCCGAAAGTAGGATCGCACAAAGATTGGTGCAGTTTTAGACTCAACTTTCATGTATATTGTAGTCCATTGATATTGTAGCCCAAGCACGAACATCAAAGTTGTCCGTAATACATTTATGGTCATAAGCCTTACGAGCGAGCGTAGTCTTACCGATTACACACATACCTGTTATCGAGATAATCCGACGGCCATATGTCTTCTGACGTAGAGTGAGCTTGTCCACAATTTCGAGTGTTAGGCCTTCCATACCCACTACGTTGTTCTTCTCACTACCACCAGAATTAGCAGCAGCATCGGGTCGTAGTTGTACTAGTCTAGGTTGATCGTTGTTGCCTTGGCTCCTTTTCTTCTCGGTAGTCCAATCCATCGCAGTCACCTCTTTCTGAATTTGATCCATGCGTTGAAATCAATTTCATCTAGGACTCAATCAGCTATGTATGTGAGCATCAATAACGTCTTCAACATCGGGGAACATTTTGGATTTTCGCCCACTATTTTGTATTAACTTACAAAAATGGTGGAAATATAATATAGTTTTGGACAAAGACTTATTTGCATCTCACACTTTCGTTTACGACTGACTGCTGGTTAATTAACTACTTGCTGAAGTTTCAGTACAGCTTGCACAAGATGGAAATGATACAATAACATTTGAAGATGTTGCCTACTTAAGTACATAGTTGTTGATCTCTAATCAATATCCATCAAAGTAATCAGCTGCGATATTATGCAATCCCTCAGCTGATTTACGCTTCAATCCCACAACTTTGAGCAGTGGCCTTGAGCCAAGTCATTCAGAACCGTGCATAATTTTGCGTTGCTTCGCCCAGCGATGATCGAGCATTAATTTCATCATTATGACAAAATATCAAAAAATAAACCCATAAAGTATAATCTTTCCAAGCACAAACATTCAATAAGAACTGCAGTGTCAACTTAGAAAAACAAAGTGTTAATGTTGACTAGCTCAGCATTGACAATGTTGAGGTCACACTCCAGCCAACATTGTTGTCTGTGAATTGGTCAACCTTCGATTTTATCTTTCATGCCCAAAAATCATTTAACCTTATTTTAGTTGCTTTATTTACTGATGTGCAGGACGTGGTTAAGTGCTGGAACGAGTAAAAAACGAGTGGATAGCGTGTGGATTCAGCTTGAGCGAAAATAGGAGTACACTTACTAAAAATAGAAGATTTGAAGATCAAAGGAGAATTAGTCAAGCGACTACCAAAGAAGATCTGAATATCAAAAGAGAATCATTCAACCGGCTACTATAAATAGGAGATAAGAGATCAGCCAATTATATGAGAAGATTCGAACTAAATATATACTATATTTAGGGAGATCTTCGAGGAGATATTTTAGGAGATTATCAAGGGATCTCTTACCAATTCAAACGGGAGCCTAAGAGTTATTTTCGAGCTGCCAAAGAGAGCTTTCATGGAGTAACTTTTGAACGACATATTGAGCGAAAATCACGAGATATATCGAGCGAAGCTCATATCGAGTTTGAGCGATCACGAGAGTTTATTTTTGCCTAGTGTTTCTGTTTGCAAAAGTCTTAGGACTTTGTAGGTTTGCAGGATCGTAAAATTCGTAGTTTTCTGGGCTTGATTTTTACTATCTTTTGATAGTTGTTTTTGTAATCTATCTTCGTAGTGGAATTTCGCCATGAGGCACGCAGCAAGTTTTTAACTTGCTGCACAAAATTTACATCTCGTGTTCATCATCTCTCTTTACTAAGTTCGTTACAATTTCCGCGTGCATTCTGTGTTGGGATCTGATTCCAGTTGTTGGCTTCAGTGTTACCCCAACATTTGTTCCAACATTTAGTCACCAGTTTTAGAACTTAGTTTTTACATCCATATCGTAACGGGACCGACCACCTGCACAAAGAACTTAGTTTGACACAAAGCAAGACGAATAACAATAGCACGCATAACTTCACCATTCCAAAGAGGGAAAAAAAATTGAACATAATCACCACTCCTCAGCTTCGACGATAAAATTACTCGCTCTCAAGCTCTCAGCAGAAAGACTTGATTCGCCAACCAAGTAAACTTCAATTTCGAATTGTTCGTTCCCCATTTCTTCGTTTTGGTAGTCTGCTATTTCTTTTGCGCACATAACCGCAGAGTCACGACACTCCTCCAATCTCATACGTGTCAGCGTCTGTATGTCTCCGACATCTGAGGGTGATATCTCCTCCAAGCTATGCATTGCGCTTAGTTCAAGCTCTTCAAGGCAAGGAAAATGTCTGGAGTCTGCCGCCAAGCTTTCGAGTTCCCTACAAGAAAAGAGCGTCAAGTATTTTAAACGAACGAATTGTCCTTCGACAAGCTCCCACTCGCTCCCGCTGCAATAAGAAAGGCGTAGTTCTTCGAGCAGTGGCAACGTGCCAATCTTAGTCGTTACCTCATCCCAACTAAGGCCGCTAACAACCAATTCCTTGAGCGAATGTGGGAATATAAGACTTGAAACCATTCCATCTCTTCTTTTTACGCATCCCTCGAAGTCCAACCAGCATGTAAGCGATTCGAGCTTCTCGAGACGAGCCATGTTGTCGAGAGCGTATTTCCCCTCGCTGAATCCCACCGCTGCATCCCTATATCGCACACCTAAACTTCTTATGTTGGGAATTCTTTCGACCAAATCTTTGCTAAAGCTGAAATTTAATATTGTCTCGACCGATTGAAGGTTCTTCAAGACATCACCGTGGCTTTCGCTTGTAAGAGGATCCGATAGACTGAATCCTCCTAAACCCATTCGGATATGTCTAAGCTGAGACATTTTCCATATTTCTTCAGGTGCTTTAGGCCCGTGGTAGCCTTCTTCTATGTATAAAGATTGAAGATTCCAGGTATAAAAGATTGATGAAGGAAAAATAACCAACTCGTTCCACTTAGATGATGAGAACTCAAGGCAGCGCAAGTTAACTAGTTGAGATGAAACTCCCATGATGTCATTTAGACTAATGTCCAAACGCCGACCTGAAGCCAGAACTCGTAACGATTTATGAACTGCAGAAGGTAATACTGTATCATGAAGTATCAAAGTACGAATCACTAATGGTAAGTTTTGGTCACTAGTATCAGCATGAGGATTGTCCACCTCATATGAGCTTGGAAAAAGGACTATTCGTCTTTCCTCGTGTGGAACTTCCCTCTTCCTCGCGACGTAAAGAAACTTCCTTTCTAAAGCCTCTTTTAAGCATAAATCCCTCAAAAGATCGTGGATCTTGAAACCAATTATTTCTCCCTTTGTGGACCACCAATCAACTAAAAGAAGATTCCTACTGACGAGGTCGTGTATATAGGCTTTTGCAGCCTCTTCTAGGCTCTTGCCACGAATTGGTTTTAGAAATCCTTCGGCCACCCATAGTCTGATCAGTTTATAAACATCAATCTCTTCATCTTCAGAGAAGATTCCCATGTAAAGAAAACAAGGTTTCAAATGCACAGGCAGATTAGTATAGCTTAAAGATAATATCTTCACGCAACGATTGTTGTCTTCTGAAATCACAATCGAACTTAGGTTTTCAGCAACGAATTTCCAGTATTCTCGTGTGCGGGGAGACTTTGCGAGATGGCCTCCAATCACGACAACGGACAGAGGAAGTCCTCTGCAATTGTCCGATATCTTCCTTCCAACGTCCTCAAGTTCGCGAGGGCAATCATCTTGTCCGAATACGGTTTTGCAAAATAATTCCCAAGTTTTGATGTCATCTAACAACTCCACGTTAAAAACACCCGAGCTAATCGAAGCGAATTTTGATTCTCTTGTGGTTATCACTATTCCACTATCAAGGCCGGCAGGAAAGAAGGGTCTCAATTTGTCCCACGCCTCTACATCCCAAAGATCGTCCACTATAATTAGATACTTTCTGCCGCACAAATACTGGTATAATCTTAGACCCAAATCTTTCTCGCGCTTTCCTCTCAAACTTTCCTTACTTTCCGTCCTATCTAAACAATGAACAAGCTCTACCAGACTTTCATGTATATTGTAGTCCTTCGATATCGTAGCCCAAGCACGAACATCAAAGTAGTTCCTAACGTAAGAATGGTTATAGACTTTGTTGGCGAGAGTCGTCTTACCGATTCCGCCCATACCTGTTATCGAGACAATCTGACGGCCAGACGTAGTGAGCTTGTCCATTACTTTGATTGTCAGATCTTCCATGCCGACCACTATGCTTTCGCCAGGTCGTGTAGGTTCGATTATGTTGCCTTGGCTCCTTTTCTTCGCGCGATTCCAACTCATGTTCATCACTTCTTTCTCGATGAGATCCATGCGTTCTATCACCATTTGAAGGCTTGCGTTGAAGTCAACTTGATGGTATATTTCATCTGCTATGTGAGTCTCGATAAAGTCTTCCACGGCGTATGCTGAGTCAGCTATTCGTAGCTCCAATTGGAGGTCGACGGAGATATGGTGATCTTCGAGGAATCTCTGAAAGAATGAGATATGTGAATCGAGGGAGTCTAACTGTTCCTCGTCAAGTTTGATGGGAGGGCTTGGATGTTGGTGAAGATTTGAGATGAGATGCATGAGAGAAGTAAAAGCTGCATAAGCTGTCGCCATTCTTTTTCTGTACTACCAAGGGGAAGGAGATCTGAATCTTTTTAGAAACGAAATATGAAACGAAGTCTTCGCTTCGTTATAATGAATTACGTTGTATCAGTAGAGATATAAATGCTATTTGAATAAAGGCAAGCGCCAAGACAGTAGAACACAATATTAGGCGATGAGGTTTTGGACGGCAGGCATTCGTGACTTGTAATATATTAATGGGAATATCCTACTATATTAAGCTTGTGAGGTCGAAAAGTTGCTTTACTTTAATGACAGTCGAGATCACCAATTATTGAAAATTGTGGAGATATCATATAGTTTTGTGTAGACTAATTTGTATCTGACGCTTTTGATTATGACTCTTGCTTGTTAACTACTTGCTGAAATATCAGCACAGACAAGATTGAAAATGACATGGTCGAAATTTTTAACTCCTCCGAAATTTCCCCGGTAATCTACTCCAAATATATTTAAATTAGAAGATACAAAATAGTCAACGTACAAAATTCTTGAATCCAATAGAAAAAACCAGTCGTCGGCAAGAGTTGTTAAAATCACACGGATTTTCTACTATCACGTACCCCCAAAATATATAGTAACTGGGGCTGCTTAGTTTATGTAATCTGTCGTGTAAGCATTTGAACGAAGTTTTGTTGAAATTCTTGTTCATTTGTTAAAGATTTAGCCACCGAAAGATTCGCAACTTGATGAAGATTGAAGTGTGTGTGATTCCCAGATCGAAAGAATGGATCTTGAACGAAATCGAATTGAAAAACAGCAAAGAAAATGAAAAAAGAGAACACCTTTTACGTGGTTCGACTCTCTTTTGAGTCTAAGTCCACAGCCAATAGAAACCCTTTTACTGATAAACGCTTCAAGGATATTACAAGCTCAACTTTCTTTCTCAATTCTATGTTTACAACCTAATTCGCACTTATATAGAAGCTACAGACGCTCAAAAACAGCTACTTGGTCACTGGTGAACTAAAACAGAATACAGCTTCAGGTTTTCTTTTAACTGCCTCAGCTTCAACGACTTGTACTACGAGCTTCTTAATCTGTACCTTCGTTCCTCACTCACTTTCATTTTTTCTGAAGAATTCGACATGATATACCTGATCCATGCCTAATATCATGTAAAATGGATACAAATTTTTGACTGATACTTAGTATCGGCAATAGGTCTGAAACGGCAGCGTCAAGAAGGATAATCTTAATAACCGCTCCTCGCACCACCACCTACTTCTACGCCTCACCAAAGGCCATTCCAACGTCTTTCTCCACAACCTCAAGTTCAGCTTTTGTCTCTTGATCACGGAAATTGCTCTGATCAGCTTCTTGCTCCTTGTTGAAGTGTTTTATCAAGATTGAGGAAGGACGACTGTCTGAAGGCTATCGATGGAAAACCAGCCACGCTGACAAAAAAAAATGTTTGAGGACGGACAAGCAAGCGGCTTAATTTAGTGATTTTGAGCATGGATCCTTTATTTATTTTTAATAAAAAAATTCATTAGTCCATTATATGCCCCTTGGCATACGCAGCCCGATCTTCGTCACTCGCATCAGCCCCTGGGACTTGCGGTACGGGGGAATCAAGGACATAAGTTAGTGACTCCGTACCTAGGACTATCCTCAGGTTACGGAGCCAGTCCACGTAGTTTGGTCCCACCAAACAGTTTCTCTCAAGCAGCATAGTATCTTTCTCCGTACCTAGGACTATCTTTCTCTAATGTTCGTCATCGGGTTAGGCTCGGGGCCTGGACTGATGTGACCAGAAGCCATTTCTGCCACTTCCTGGAAAGTGACATTGTATCTTTCTTTCGTAGGAGAGAGCACCTTAGAATGATTGCTTTAAATTGATTCAACGTCACTCATTAAAGTTACTATTTTAACCTTAATTTTAAATATTTTTCAATTATATCCTATATATGAATGTGAAGTATATACCAAACTCCTTTTTGTGGTGTTGGTGATGATCAATTTCCTATTATGTGAGATGTTTTATCAAAACCAACCATTTTAGTCCTAGATGATCCGTCCCTATCCGCGAGTATTTCATGCTTAAATATCCGTATTTTAGGCAGTACTTTTGTTCCTAATTAGGTATTTTACCGTTGAATTCGAGTATTTGACTTACTATGAATGTGAAGTATATACCAAACTCATCAGAGTCAACGCAGTGTGCAAGACGGGCGAAACGGGGAAGGCAGTTAGGCTGCTCGACGAAATGCTTGAGAAGGGATTGAAGCCCACCCATATTACGTACAACGGGTTGGTAGCTGGCTATTGCCTGCAGACGCCGTTGCCCCGATCGTGGGGGACAGTGCGCGCCATCGACGTGCCTCGGCAACTGGGCGCTCCCGACGCTGGCCTGCGGGCTCCCCATTCGACCCGTCTTGAAACACGGACCAATGCAAGTTTCAGTACTTCTTCAGACGTTGAATCTGGAGTTGTTGCCATCTTCTGTTGGTTTTGTGCCAACACACCAGTGTATACGGGTTCTGAACTGTCGTATTCAGAAGCCATCGGGTTTAAACTGAGTCTTCTGGTGAGAGCCTTCCTTGCGGGAAGAAGGGGAAACGTAGGAGTATTGAGATTCCGAACTTCCATAAATAAATCTTCAAAGTGAAGCATCGCAAAGAACACAGGCTGGGGTCCCAACGCGATGTGTCACCCAAGGATGCCCAGCCAAAGGATGAACTCATGCCTGGGATATCTCAGTGGTCCACCGAATAAGACCGCCCAAGGTACATTCGGCCGATGTACACGCAACGCCTCCCTGACCAAACGTGCCGTGTCATTTGGTTGCACAGGACATGCTGTGGCGATATGCCCGGCCTTACCGCACTTAAAACATGTTCTATTCTCGAAACGGCACACTCCGGTGTGACGATTACCGCAAGTCGAGCATCTAGGAATGGTATTGGGTACCGAGCCTTGATTAAACTTCATCCTCTTGTTCTGATCCCCTGTCGTGGGTCCCACCAAATTTACCCCGTGGGTCCCACTTCAAAACACACAGCATCCACTCAACATCCGCTGGAGTTATTACATGTCGATCTGTGCGGCCCAATGCGAACATATAGCATAAGTGGAAAGCAATAGCATAACTTTTGATCAAAAACTCCGGATGACCCTGATTAAAATGCCTATGAATAACCAACTCGATTATCTAAAACTATTATTATTTAAGTTTGGCCTAATTCGAAGTCTTTGACCCCGAATATATATATATAATATATATATTATATATAATATATATATATATATTATATAGATATATATATTATGATTGAGCGATGCGAGGAATACGTCGCCCATGATTTATATTTTAAAATAATTAAATCATGGGCCCCTTGCTTCCGGAAGAAGAAGCAAATGCTGCCCCATCTAAACACTGGGCACAAAGACTACCAAATAACGTGCAGTTATATTTTGAAAACACACCCTGCCCAGACCCTATCATCCTCAAAATCCTACAAAACCATCATTTCTAATTATCAGCTGCTGCAATTATAAAAGGAGTAAAACTGTTTAATAGATCGAAGGTAGTAATCATAATTAACGAGGTTGAAACTTGAAACATGCCTTAGAAGCAACACCACCATACATACCACCAAGACATGAAAAAAATGCGAGATTGGAGGGATTAGTGGTATGTTGAATTCCTTTCGGTAGGTTTTGGAGATGGCTGAACTTCTTCAAGCGGAGATGGGGATTTCTGAGGAGGTGTTGTCGGTGATGGCTGTTTCGGGATTTCATCAGGAACTTCTTGGTAGGAAGCAGATTTTTCAGATTGGCCTGGGACATGGGCCTTCACGGCCGTGACACTGTCGGGCACAAAATGAGCTCACTACCGTGCGTCACGACCTCGTGCAGTAGTGTTACGGCCGTGACACATTCAACAGCCTTGCGACAGTTTCGTTTTCGAGGACGAGGATTACCTGATCATGGTGACCGACCTGTGCGACGGAGGAGATCTGTACGATCGGATCTCCGCCGCGTCGCGACTCCCCGTGATTTCATAGTCTAATTCTTCGTTTTTGGTTGAATCAGGGTTAATTAGGGTTCTAATTTTATTCGCGGGACTTCAATTTTTCTCGCTAAAGTTTTCGATCGCAGCGCGCGCGTCCAGCGGGCACACGGGCGGGCACCATGGGCGGGCGGCCTGGGCACCGCGCGCCCACCGAACTTCGTCTAGCCATCGGGAGCAGTCTTGGAGGTTTGATCAAGGACATACCGGCGTGACGATCTAGCCCGGAGGCCCTTAGCTAGACTCACACAGTACAACCCCCCGGCTTTACTCGGCTAACTAAACTCCTAGACACCACTACACAGCTTTTTAAAGCGTGGATGCTCTCCATGAGTCGGTCTTCAAAAGAAGTGAGAGCGGCGGAGAGAGCCTGTTGTAGCCGTGCCTCCGTAGTGGCGCCGGTTCGCTCGTAACTCGTAGGCTAATATTACGAGTTAGCTATGCTATTATTACGATGTATGCCTTATTATTGATCGCCACTTGCAATGTCAATTTCATTTGTTAATTTTTTTGTTTCGCTCGCATAAAATTCTAATTAGATTTCTCGATGGAAAGTACCTTTTCGGTACTCTCTCATCCGAGCGTTGTGCGCCTCTCTCGACTCGTTGGGCCTGTTGACAAACGTCGCTAAAAGTAGTGACAGGGAAGGCACTGACAATACAAGAAATCCCTTTCCGTAAACCCTGCACATATCTATCCACCCTCAACTAAGCGACACTTCTTTAAGTGAACAACGAATTCATCCCAGCCCTTTGATTTTATCTGTCTTCATCGAACGGTTCTCAGCATTCCAAGCTATGTTTAATCCTAGCCTTTGATGCAAATTGATCGACAGCTCAGCAAACACATCAACTAACATCTCCTGTCACTACTAGAAAACATGCATATTAGACACGGAAAATTCGGTGTCTAAAACCAAAATTCCGTATCTATTGAGTGATTAGACACGGAAAATTCGGTGTCTAAAATCAAAATTCCGTAGGTGTTGTTCTCGTGGCAAATTTGGATACGGATATATATCGTTTCTAAAATGAATTTTGTCACATTTCCATTTTTATTTCCGTCTCTAATCCGTGTCTAAATAAAAACATTAATTTATTTTAAAATAAGAAAACCGTGTATCCGTTTCTAATACTCATAATTTAGACACGAAGCTAATTTCGTATCTGTTTTCCGTGTCTGATACTATGTTTTCTTGTAGTATGTGTTATTACAGCAACTGTTCTGTTCGACTGCTTCTTTTAACATGATCAGCTCCATCATCGTTGTTGGTGTTGCGAAATGGACAGCGAAACAAAATTGGAAAAGACTGTGAGGATAAATAGAACACGGGAATTTACGTGGAAAACCCCTTTTTAACTTGGGGGTAAAAAAACCACGGACGAGGTAGAATATTATTACTGGGGTAAAAACAGGGGGTTACAACCTCTCAATCTATAAAGGAGAAAACACTCACTATCTCTCTTTATAGTTGGAGCAAATACCGAACAAACCCTCTATTTTTTTTTCTTCTCTTTCTTTCTCCCTCTCTCTTATACTTTTATTCTAGTTTTTGGTGTGTGAATACAATGAACATAACAATCCTATTTATAGGCTAAACCTTGAGCTTAATGACAAAAACAATTATGTCATTGCTTAGCTCATTAATGATTATAATAATGAATTCTTAGACAATGTGGCTCTATCAATGGAGAATTTTGATTTGATTTGTCTTGCTTTACCAACAATCTCCCACTTGAAAATTTGATTGATGATCAATCAGATTTTCACACCATTCTTCTAGCTCGCCTTTTCATTTTGCTTAGATTCTGTCAATCCACAGGAGGAACGACACCAAATTAATTTGTCCACAGGAATTGCTTTGGTCATGTTGTCTGCCAGATTTTCCGCAGTGTGAACTTTTTGCATGTCCACTGTTCCTTCTTTCACTTGTTCACGAACAAAGTGGTATTGGACCCGGATGTGTTTGTTTCTTGAATGATATGCTGGATTCTTTGCAATATGCAACGCACTCTGACTATCACAATAGAGAACAATTTTCTCCTGTTTGTGGCCGAGTTCTTCCAGCAACATCTTCAACCATATTGCTTCTTTACTGGCTTGCGTAGCTGCGATATATTCTGCTTCCGTTGTTGACGTTACAACAATGGACTACAGTTTTGAAACCCAGCTTACAGCACTGCCAGCAAGATTGAACACATATCCGGTTGTGGATCTGCTTTTTTCAAGTCCACCTGCATAATCTGCATCAACAAAACCCTGGACAGTGTAATCTATTACCTCCGTAACATAAGGCAAGATCCGAGGTTCCCTTGATATATCTGAGAATCCTCTTAACAGCACTCCAGTGCTCCCGACCAGAGTTGGACATGTACCGGCTAACAACTCCCACTGCATGGGCAATGTCTGGTCTGGTACAGATCATTGCGAACATTAGACTTCCCACAGCCGATGCATATGGCAGACGAGACATCTCTATCCTCTCGTCTTCTTCAGTAGGACACATCTCAGATGATAGCTTGAAATTAGCAGCAAGAGGGGTAGATATTGCCTTACAATCTTGCAAGTTGAATCTTCGCAGGATTTTCTTCAAATAATTCGTTTGGGAAAGCCAAATCTTCTGATTGCTTCTGTCTCGAGATACTTGCACACCAAGGATTTTGTTTGCTGGTCCCAAGTCCTTCATTTTGAATTCACTCGCTAGTTGAGTCTTTAAGTTGGCGATAGGTCCTTTGTTGGGTCCTGCTACCAGCATATCGCCGACGTACAACAGCAACATAATGAAATCGTCATCGCCAAATCTCTTGAAATACGCACAAGGATATGAATATAGCCTGTTGTAGCCAAAACTCATTATGAAGGAGTCAAATCTCTTATACCAGCATCGAGGTGCTTGTTTGAGCCCGTAGAGAGATTTGATCAATCTGCAAACCAGATCTTCTTTTCCTTGTTCCTCGAAACCTTCTGGTTGAAGCATATATATTTCTTCATTTAGGTCACCATGGAGAAAGGCTGTCTTCACGTCCAGCTGCTAAGATGCAAGTCGAATGTAGCACACATTGACAAGACCACCCTGACTGTTGTAAGTCGTACCACCGGTGAGAAAATTTCGTTGAAGTCAATCCCTTCTTTCTGAGCATATCCCTTTACAACCAGTCTAGCACGGTAGCGCTCTACCTGGTCATCGCCATTCCGCTTGATTTTATACACCCATTTGTTGCCAATGGGTTTCCTTCCTTGCGGTAATGGCACCAACTCTCATGTCTTTTATAGAGAGCTTCCATTTCCTCTTGCATTGCTAAATCCACTGACTCGCATCTGAATTATTCAGTGCTTCTTGGAAAGTGGTTGGCACTCCATCCTCAGTTAGAAAACAGTATGCAAGATTGCTTTCTACTTCATAATTTGAGTGCCAACTTGGCGGCCTACGCTCGCGTGATGACCGCTAGAGTTCCGATACTTCAGATTCGACTGGGTCGAGCTCTTCGTGCGCCGGTTCAGCTTCAGAAGAATTATATTGCTCCAATTTTCTTTTCACCGGTGTCGTCTTTGTCACGCCCTTTGAACTGCTATCATTTCCGACTTGCTCCTCATCGCTATCTTCCAGGAAGATAACATCCATGCTGATAGTCACTTTGTGGTCAGTGAGATCCCATAAGCGATACCCTTTTACTCCATCAGCGTATCCCAAGAATAGACATTTTCTGGACTTTGGATCCAACTTTGTGGTTTCTTGGTTGTGATACATTGCGTACGTTGAACTTCCAAATATATAGAGGTTTGAATAGTCTGCAGGTACACCAGTCCACATTTCCATCGGTGTTCGCATCTCTATAGCAGTAGATGGAGCCCGATTCACCACATAACAGGCAGTACATACCGCTTCCGCCCAGAACTTCTTTTCCAGACCAGCAGTTCTCAACATAGCCCTTGTTCTTTCCAACAGGGTCCTATTCAACCGTTTTGCCACTCCATTTTGTTGTGGAGTGTAAGTCGTGGTGAACTGTCTTCTGATGCCCGCGCCTTTGCAGAATTCTTTGCCAGTATATTCCCTTCCATTATCTGACCGGAGACACTTGATTTTTCTGCCGGTTTCAAGTTCAACTCGCACCTTGTATGTTTTGAAGATAGGAAACACTTCGTCCTTCTTCTTGATTGTGTACACCCAGCAACTCCTGGAGTAGTCATTTATGAATGATACGAAGTAGCTAGCTCCTCCCAGGGACGCAATCGGTGCTTGCCATACATCAGAATGGATCAATTCCAGAATATCTTTGCTTCTAGAATTCGATGGAGAGAACTTCAGGCGATGCTGCTTGCTCACATTACAATGCTCGCAGAATGGTAGCGACACCGTCGTGAGTCCAGGGAGTAGATTCTTTTGCGCAAGAATTTTCATGCCTTGTTCAGACATATGACCATGTTTCTTGTGCCAAGTCATCGTGGACTTTTCATTTGAACTTGTCGTAGCAACAGATGCTTGCCCTTCTTGCAGAGTCTCTCCCTTCAGCGTGTAGATTTGCAGCTATCTTTTCTCCCTTCATCACCACCAGTTTTCCTTTGGATACTTTCATGATCTTGTTTTTCAATTCAATTTTGAAACCAAGATCATCCAGTTGCCCCACGGACAATAGATTTTTCTTCAAGTCCTCCACATGTCGCACAGCATGGATGGTACGCACAGTGCCGTCGTACATCTTTATTTGACCCGTACCCACCCGACAATTTTCAGCGCCTGGTCATTGCAGTTGTAGACATATCCTCCAAAGGTTGGCTCGTATTGATGAAATCATTCCCTTCGAGAGGTCATGTGGAAAGTAGCTGCAGAGTCCATGAGCCACACGTCGTTGAATCTTCCATTTTCAGCGATAGTGGTTGCGGCTTCACACATCAAGGCAATTCCATCGTTGGTAGTGTTGGCGACATTTCCTTGGGCATTGCGATTCTTGTTTAGATCCCAACAATCTTTCTTCAGATGACCTTTCTTGCCACAGTGGTAACATTTTATAGCTTTCTTATTTTTGGTAACAAGGCTTTGCCGTTTTTTACTCCCACTTGGACCAGACTCTCCGGGTCTTGACCGTTTTCGGCTCACGTTTGGACCACGTGCTCCTGATCTTGCCCTCGTCACTGTCAACGCCTCTGCCTGTTGGGACAATACCAACTTGTCTTCTTTGTTATTGCACTGACTTTCTTCTTCAAGAACCGCAGCTGTAATATTATCGAAGATAAGTTTTCCCGCAGCTTGGTTGTTGCTCAGGTTGATGACGAGCTGATCGTAGGAGTCTGGCAGGCTTTGTAGTAGAAGCTCAGCACATTAACTTGGCTCTATTTTGTAGTCAAGTCTTTAAGTTGAGAGAATAGAGTATTCAACTTGTTGATATGCTCGGTCACTGAAGAAGATTCTTCCATTCGCAGATGGTATAATTTTCTTTTCAGAAAAATTCGGCTGTGGAGTGACTTGACTTGATATAGCTTCTCTAGATGATCCCAAATTTCTTTTGCACTAGTTTTCTCTTCGACGCTTGATAATATGTCATCTGCTAATGTCAGATGAATATTGGCGATGGCCCTCCCGTCTATCTTCCTCCATTTGGCGTCACTTGTAATTGTTGTTGGTCTGCCAGTGATCGCCTCCAGACAATTTTCTTTGAGTAAAATTGCCTTAATCCTCATTTTCCACAGTGAGTAGTTTCTCCCGTTGAATTTCTCAATTTCATTTTTAGCTGCCATTTTTTTCCACGTCGCTATCGTCGGAGAAATTCAACAGTCCAGCCAAATAGTACTGATCAGATAATTTGCAGAAAGGGTAGCGACCAGCTTTCAAGACAAAATTACCCTTCTAAGTAAATTCCCAGATGAGATCTGGTGGGGTCACTATGTGTCCCGCTTGGCACCAGCCACCTAGACAGAACTTACTTACACAGTCTATTACCACGACTTGCCAAAAAACTCTTCCGTAACGATAAACCTTTTCGATATCCTTTCTGATGTGGAAGATCAGACAAAGCTGCAACCGCAGAGCATAATCGGAATATCAAAACAGGGCTGGCTCTGATACCACTTGTTGCGAAATGGACAGCGAAACAAAATTGAAAATGACTGTGAGGATAAATAGAACACGGGAATTTACGTGGAAAACCCCTTTTTAACTTGGGATAAAAAAAACCACGGGCGAGGTAGAAATATTATTACTGGGGTATAAACAGGGGGTTACAACCTCTCAATCTATAAAGGAGAAAACACTCACTATCTCTCCTTATAGTTGGAGCAAATACCGAACAAACCCTCTTATTTTTTTTTCTTCTCTTACTTTCTCCCTCTCTCTTATGCTTTTATTCTAGTTTTTGGTGTGTGATTACAATGAACATAACAAGCCAATTTATAGGCTAAACCTTGAGCTTAATGACAAAAACAATTATGTCATTGCTTAGCTCATTAATGATTATAATAATGAATTCTTAGACTACGTGGCTTTATCAATGGAGAATTTTGATTTGATTTGTCTTGCTTTACCAACAGTTGGCTCACAGATTTCCGAACAATTGTCAATATCTATGCTTCTTGAAACAGTCCCTTTTTCTTAAGAGCAATATGATAACCAAAATCAACACTTTGACGTGGACAGAAGCCAAAAGCCAATGTGTGCGACCATCGAAGCCGACACAGCAATATATGTTTCCCTCATCGTTAGCTTTTTCTAAACAAATTATCCACCGTAGCAGCCTTGAAAATTCAACCATGGTTATGTATGACGTGTTGAAACTGAATCAGTGATTTCACTTATAAAAACGAACTGTTTATAGATTTCTATCGCAGTAGCGTTCCAACACCAAACCTGCTATTAGTAAACATCATTAAAAAAGAAAAGGAAAAGAAGAAAAAAGATATATTACCTTCTTCCAACTACCTTATCGTATAATGAAATTACTGCTGACACTACAAGAAAACATAGTATCAGACACGGAAAACAGATACGGAATTGGTTTCGTGTCTAAATTATGAGTATTAGAAACGGATTTTGACACGGTTTTCTATTTTTATTTTAAAATAAATTAATGTTTTTATTTAGACACGGATTAGAGACGGAAATAAAAACGGAAATGCTACAAAATTGATTTAGAAATGGTATATATCCGTATCCAAATTTTGCCACGAGAACAACACCTACGGAATTTTTGTTTTAGACACCGAATTTTCCGTGTCTAATCACTCAATAGATACGAAATTTTGGTTTTAGACACCGAATTTTCCGTGTCTAATTATACATGTTTTCTAGTAGTTCTCAAGCTCTCAGCAGAAAGACTGGAATAGGAATGCAAGTGAACTTCAATTCGTAATTCTTCATTCCCCATTTCGTGTTTTTGGTAGTCTGCTATTTCCTTTGCAGAGACAACTGAATCGTGACACAATACCAACTGAATGCATCTCAGCGTCTGTATATCTCCGATCTATGAGGATGATATCTCCTTCAACTTATCCATTGAGAACAGATGCAGTTCTTCAAGGCAAGGAAAATTGCTAGAGTCGGGCGTAAAACTTCGAGATCACTACAATAATAGAGCTGAAGGTATTTGAAACGAACAAATTGTACATCAATGTGCTTCCACTCCCTTCCGCTACAACTATACAGATATAGTTCTTCGAGCAGTGCCAATGATCCAATCTTAGTCATTACGTCGTCCAGTTATAGGCCGCTGACACGCAAATACTTTAGTGAATGTGGGAAAGTAAAGCTTGCAGACATTTCTTTTCTTAATGTTCGACCAGAAATAAAACATTTCGAGCTGTTCGAGAAGTGCGATATTGTTAAGAGCATATGCACCTTCACTAAATTCATTAACTTCATCATCATAACTCACATTCAATACCGTGACGTTGGGAATTCTGCTGACCACATCTTCACTAAAGCTGAAATTTAATATTATCTCAGCTGATTGAAGGTTCTTCAAGATCATCGAAGTAAAAGCTGCTGAAGTATCAGAGTCGACATGTTCATCGTCAAGTGTGATGGGAGGGTAGGGATGTTCTTGGAGATCTGATATGAGATGCATCAGAGAAGTAAAAGCTGCTGAAGCTGTCGCCATTCTGCTCTACGAAGGGGAAAGAAAAGAGGACGAAGATTGGTTCTGAAGGTTTAGAAATAAAACCTGAATTGAAGTCTTCGTTATATCAAAAGCATCTCAGCTGTCTGGATATAAATTGCTTGAGATCAATGCTGAATACAACTAGTATTGGGAGATACATATTGGTTCGTGTTGTGCCATGAAATTGTTAAAATATTAATATATTTTAATATTTTCCTTAATATCTATTATGCGATTGATGTACTTAAGGTAGACCATGCCATGCAATGTATAAAGCATGGTCCAAGTTATGTCTTTATCACCATGCCTTGTTATGTGTTAGGTTGTAAATGCATGGGCTAAGTTGAATCTTTTGTCATAAGTTCCTTGAATGTATAATGTGTAATGTATGAAATATACTTGAATGTATGAAGAATGTTATGTTATGTAGTGAAGTCTCAAAGCCATCGTATGTTCTTAGAACAATAGCAACCTTTTTTCTTCTCATCGCAAACTATCTTTTCTTTCCAACTTCAACCTCTCATATGATCTTAAAATCCAACATGGTATCATTCTTGAGGGACTTGCGAGAAAAAAAAAAAATTACACCATAGAAGAAAGCAACAAGATGCCGAGCAACTCTCTAAGCACCGGGCCTCCGGTTTTCAACGGCGAAAACTATCACATATGGGCGATCAAATTGAATGCATATTTGAAAGCGCTATGCCTATGGAATGTGGTAGAAAGTGATGAAGAACCACCGGCTTTACGAGCAAACCCGACGATCGCTCAAATGAAGAAGCACGAAGAAGACGTTGCCAAAAAACCAAGAGCTCTCACATGTTTACATTCGGCTCTCTCTCCGATACAATCTTCATAAGAATCATGACTTGTGAAAATCCAAAATAAGCTTGCACTACAAGAAAACATAGTATCAGACACGGAAACAGATACGGAATTGGTTTCGTGTCTAAATTATGAGTATTAGAAACGGATTCTGACATGGTTTTCTATTTTTATTTTAAAATAAATTAATGTTTTTACTTAGACACGGATTAGAGACGGGAATAAAAACGGAAATGTGACAAAAATTCATTTTAGAAACGGTATATATCCGTATCCAAATTTGCCACGAGAACAACACCTACGGAATTTTGGTTTTAGACACCGAATTTTCCGTGTCTAATCACTAAATAGATACGGAATTTTGGTTTAGACACCAAATTTGCCGTGTCTAATATGCATGTTTTCTAGTAGTGTTGGGATAAGTTGAAGGAAGAGTTTGAAGGAAGCGATCGTGTGAAGAGCATCAAACTCTTAACAGTAAAAAGAGAGTTTGAAATATTGAAGATGAAGGATGGAGACTCCGTGAAAGAGCTTTCAAACTCTTAGACATCGTTAACAAAATAAGGTTGACAGGAGAAGAGTTCAACGATGCGAAGGTGGTGGAAAAATGATGATAAGCCTACCTTCAAAATTTGAGGAGAAAATTTCGGCTATCGAAGAATCATGCGACCTCAAGACTCTATCCGTTGCGGGGCTCATTAGCAAGCTTCAAACTCAAGAGCAACGAGCAAATATGAGAGAAGAAGATGCCACCGAAGGAGCTTTTCCGGCCTTTAAAGTGAAGTTCAAAGGAAAACAACAAGTAAAAGATGGTACAACCCAAGATGAAGACAAGGATGATGAAGATCAAGGTGCTCATTTCAAATACAAAGCAAAGCCGGCCTGATCGTGCAAAATATGCTTTGGAAAATCACGTCGAAAGTGATTGTTGGTACAAGGAAAAAGGCGCAATTCGGTGCAACTATTGTAAGAAAATGGGGCATCTTGAAAGGAATTGTCGGCTAAAAAAACAAGGCAACGTTCAACCACAACAAGCCAACATTTCCGATGATCAAGAAGAGGCTAAAGAATGGCTCTTTATGGCGATGCCCGAAGAGAAAAGTAGCAAACATGGCTCATTAATAGTGGTTGTACAAGCCACATGTGCAAAGATGAGAAGATGTTTGTGAGCTTGGACATATCCATCAAGACGAATGTTCGACTAGGAAATGGCAAGGTCATTCACGCCGAAGGGAAGGGATCGATACCGGTCAAAACAAAACGAGGTACAAAGTATATTCCCGAAGTTCTTTTTGTTCCTCATTTAACTCAAAATGTTTTGAGTGTCTCAAGAATGATGGAAAGCGGATACTCTCTTTTATTCAAAGACAACGCATGTGTTGTCTATGATCCGAATAACGTGATGTTAGCGAAGGTGGCTATGACGGGAAAAAGCTTTCAGTAACGAGATATGTGAAGATGTTAACTATGTTTCACATGATGAAGACGATTCACCTCTCGACTCATCTATGGCGTATGAAAAATGTATATATGCTATGTTGGAAACTTCCTCGTTAAAAGAAGTAACGAAGCATGATGAACGGGAACATGCGATGAAGAAGGAGATGGCGATGGACCGAAATTTTCAGATTCGACGTTTGGCTCTCAATCCCTTAAAGAAGTTAAAATGAGAAGGAGCACGCTGAAGCCAAAGCTTTCCGTTCACGATGAAGCCGCTGCAAATGTAGAAACCGTCGAAATCAAGTTCCATGCTATTCGACGAGCTAAAGAGGATGATAAGGTAAAATTTAATCAATGTCGTTCCCATGATCGACATGCCAATGTGAAGATGAAGGCATTGCCCAAAGGAAGACTCAAATGTCTAAGAGTCGTTTAAGCGTCATCAAGGAAAATATTAAGGAGGGGTGTTAAAATATTAATATATTTTAATATTTTCCTTAATATCTATTATGATGATTGATGTAGTTAAGGTAGACCATGCCATGCAATGTGTAAAGCATGGTCCAAGTTGATATTTTTGGTATGTCTTTATCACCATGCCTTGTTATGTGTTAGGTTGTAAAGGCATGGGCTATGTTGAATCTTTTGTCGGTTACTTGTTTTGTGGCCTATAAGTATGTCATGTGTAATGAATGTATGAAAGATACATGAATGCATGAAGAATGTTATGTTATGTAGTGAAGTCTCAAAGCCATCGTATGTTCTTAGAACAATAGCAACCTTTTTTCTTCTAATCACAAACTATCTATTCTTTCCGAAAGTAAGTGAATGGACACGACAAAGCTTGAAGCATCTTCCTCAGCTGAAGCCCCCATTACAACCTCGGATTTCAGTATGATCCTATGTTCATTGATCGAATCCCTTATATCTTGATCGTCGTTTATCACCCTGAGACCTGTAACCTCACCACGCAAGCAGTAATAAAATTGGACACAAGATGATTTACCACCAGCGCATCTGTGAAAAAATTGTTCAATGTACCCAGAAAAATCTTATCCTTATCGACAAACCTAAATATTATCTTCATTCCCCCAAAGTATCTCGTCTGTGGAATTCATTCAAACCTACCGTCGATCTATAGATACAAGTTGCAGTACGAATGAGCCATTTCCCCCGAGGAACGTGCAGATTGGTTCGAACTGTTTGAGGAATTGCAGGAATAAAGGAGATTATGTCTGAATCTTTAGGGTTTGAGCTGGGTCGAGCGGATCCGTGCGGGATTGAGCTGAAATCTTTCTATAGTGTAAGTATGCAAGGATAAAACTAGAATTTCAATTTTTCTGACCATTAGACCTAATTAGCGGAAGGGGAAAATGAGCAAATTAAAATAAAGCATATGGTATTTACTTAATTTTAAAACCACACATGGGGTTTTATGCTATTTACCCAATAATATTTTCAGTATCAATAAATTGATACATAATTGTGACATAATTGTGGCTACTTGTGTATATCATCCATGAGCATCTCCAATGGACACCCATTTTCCAACACACAAAAAATTACTCCAATAGACACCCATTCGATACCCAAAATGGGATTACGCCAATTTCTCTCTCCTTTCAACGCATCTTTGCGTTTTACATTTGATCCAACACATTTCTTTTTAAATATTACCAAGTGGCCCTCTTAAAGAAATAATTATTATTCTGGTTGAATATGGAAGATGTAATTGTTCTAAACAGCAAACAGAAGAAAGCTTTAAGACTAAAGAAAGAAGCAGGAAGTAAGAAGAAAACCACAGTTGTTGAGAATCTTCTGAGAAAGCATACAAAAAGCCAAAATGATTTGTCACTTTTCAAATAATTCAATCTGAGTGAGACTGGAATGGGATGGTAAGGGCCGGTGTGTATGGAAATGGATCTGGTTTGACTTTTTGAGCTCTACCGTGTTTTTAGTAAATAATTTTGTGATCCTTTTTATATTTTTCAATTGTAGTTTTATTATTAATATTATTAAATTTTTTGTCGATCAAATCTAAACTTTTGTAATCTAATTTTGTAAAGTTATAAAGAATATGGGTAGTGTTAAAATTTTGTGAAAATTCGTGTGAAAGAGAATATTGCAGGATATTTCTTTGAGTTTGAGAATGAGTCTAACGGTTAGAGGAGAATTACTGCGTTTTGAGTTTGAGAATGAGTTTGAATTTGAGAATGCGTTTTTCGGTCCGAGATGGTATTAAAGCATTTGAACTAAGTTTCATTTTATTTCTTGCCCACTATCATCTTATGCATATTCAAACATATATAGATGGCTAGCGCTCCGTGAAAAAAAAAATGGCGAAGGCAAAGGCAAACATCTATTCTCTTTGATTAAGAGAGAGGGCCTTGGTTAAACTGCCTTAATTTATACCTAATTTGGTCTGTATAAATACTTAATTAAATGGAATTACTTAAAATAACCACCCACTAACCTTAATTAAAGGGATTTACTTAAAATAACCACCCACTAACAGTAGTTACAATGCTCAATTCAACAAAAACATTAAATATATTTTTTGCACACACGTTAGGATCTGCGGGAGTATTTATTATTTAGATGGCTAGCGCTCCTTTTAAATATTTTCGTAAGAGGAAAATTATGACGCCAAACGCAATCCATTTTGCGAGAGACTAGCAACGGACGGACACGGAGATACTGACGTGGCGTCATTACCTAGCGTTGGCCACACGCGCCTCCATGTTTGTGGTTTTTCTGGGCCGATCTATCAAACGAGCCCAACCCATTATAAGTTGTTAAGTCCAACACTAATCTTGTGCTACCGCTGCCGACGATTCTGTTGCAACATTCGCCCTTCCATTTCTCTCGCCTCGGTGGCGCGTTGCTGTTCGGAGACGTCGAAGATTGTGTAACGAACCTATTAACCTGTTACCTATGTTGTTAATCTATTGTTTATGTACTGTTTTATGATTAATACTGATCGGTATCGATTTCGTTGTTGCATATTTTTCTTATATTTGCGTTGAGGGGGAAATCACTGATGTTTCGATTTGGATTTCGTATTTAGCATTACATGTGCATTTGAAAATCGAGTAAATTGTATCAACTTTTCTGTTCGCTGCTCCAATTGATTCCTTTATTGGGCTTGCAGTGCAGTGCTAACTTCATTCAATCAGAATTTTGTTGCTTCTGCATTCATAAATATGAAGACTATTGTGAAGACCATACGATAAATCACTAGCATGATTTTTGTTGTCTCACAATCAAGGATCTCTCAAGAAACAAGTGTAGCATTTACAGTGAACCTTTTGTTGTTAGTTTTGGTTATTGAGTCACTTGATATATGCAATGGTTTCAACTAATGCCCACGATTCGCTGCATATTTCCTTTCGTGAACGTTAACTTCATTTTGAAACATAATGCAGGTTTCATATCAATCAACTGGTCACCAAAAGAAAGTGAATGGAAACTACAAAGCTGGAAGCATCGTCCTCAGCTGAAGCCCCCATTACAACCTCGGATTCTTCAGACCAAAATGCTTCAGAATATGTTTCCCAGGCCAAGAAACTAATACATCGTAGGATGCTAATAGGAATCAAAGACGGACGCTTTTTTGTAGGATCTTTTTATTGCATGGACAAACAGGGGAACATCATTCTTCAAGATGCATTCGAGTATCGAAGCACAAGAAGATCTTCTCCTTCTCCTATGGAGCATAGAGCTGTTGGGCTTGTACTTATACCGTTCTCTTGTCGAACTTCGTGCCATGTCGATTGCTCCATCGAAGAACAGCTTTATCTTCTTTCGCTTAAGGATAAATAATAAGTTGATGATGCTATTCGGTCATGGTAGTTTGGATTATGTGTACTGCTACCATATCGATTGGTTTGTTTCTGTTTTGTAAAACTATACGCATGGTTATGTTCGAATTAATATTGCAACTTGAAGTCTTAGAAGTATGAATATGCTATGCTTAGATGTTGTTGATGATGGCCCATCAAGAAAATTACACGTGATTGGTAATAACTCCGTTGGTCAAATATACGATTCATTACATTTATCAACGATCTACATCTGCACAGCGAGCTAAGCCTATCATTTAGGACGTCCAATTTTCGGACCTGCCCCAATTTTATAGACTTGACAGTGTGCATTGAACATTGATTCAGTTAGGTAAAGTGTTGAATATAGCCTTGTGTAGATGGTTTCTGCTTTCTTTATAAATTTATATGTGTATGACTCTGAAGTCGGAATGTAGGAACTTCATTTGACATTTTCAAGAAATGTACAGCGTAACTAATATCATGGAATTTGAGGCCATTGCAAGGGAGAAACTGCCGAAGATGGTCTACGATTACTATGCATCTGGTGCAGAAGATCAGTGGACACTTCGTGAGAATCGGAATGCATTCTCCAGAATATTGTAATGGATCTTTGAGGCCATTTCATTCTTTGGTATGTGATATTTCATAAAATTTTCTTTCTCTTAATACAGATTCAGACCTCGTATCTTAGTAGACGTGAGCAAGATCGATACATCCACATCGATATTGGGATACAATATTTCAATGCCAATCATGGTTGCTCCCACAGCTATGAAAAAACTGGCACACCCTGAAGGTGTGTTATGTGTGTGTGTTTATAATCCTTCATCTTGTTTTCAAATAGTTGTGGGTTTTTCAGCAAGATTTGAACTTTGATGTAGGAGAACTTGCCACGGCTAGAGCCACGTCAGCAGCTGGAACCATTATGGCAATATGATTTGTTTCTTGCACTTTGAAACTTTTCTTACAGCTACTTTCTATAACAAGTTCAAGAAATTGAAATTCAAATACAGTTTATTAAAATTTACAGTTCTTCTCATATTTCATGCTCTAAATTGGCTATCGTAGACGTTATCGTCTGGGAGTACGTCGAGTGTCGAAGAAGTTGCCTCAACTGGACCCGGCCTGCGCTTTTTCCAGCTCTCTGTGAGATTATGAACATTATTATTCCCATGTTTTTGTAGATTATTATTTAATGTTTATCATCTCTTGTAAGTTTTACAGGTCATGAAAGATAGGGATGTTGTTAGACGGCTGCTGAAGAGAGCCGAGGAAGCTGGCTTCAAGGCTATCGTTCTTACGGTGGATGCCCCAAAGCACGGACGAAGGGAAGCTGATATCAAGAATGGGTGAAATTTTTTTCCCCTTCCGAACTCTAGTGATGTTATGAGGTAAGTTCATTGATTTCTATTTATTCATTGTTGTATCAACAGATTTGCACTACCATCGAACTTGAGATTCAAGAACTTTGAAGACTTGGGTGTTGACATCAAAGAGAGGGTTAGTTTCATGCTTCAGAAATCAGAATCAATCTGAGTACTGTAATAATCTATATATATATATATATATATATATATATGGTTTTTGAGTTCTCTTGTTTTCTTATCTATTTGCAGGCCAACGACTCGGGACTAGCCGCATATCTAAACGATCAAATTGACCCGTCTCTAACTTGGAAGGTAAGAGTCTCGAGATGTGTTCGAAACATGTATTGCGTACTGCGTAGCGTCTTAATGCCGATAGCGTAGCGTATTGCTTGAGTATTTCGAGCTAAGCAACTTATAATAACCAAGAAGCATAATACTGACAGACGAAGCGAAAAAATGATTTTAATAAGGTATAACTGTAAAACCTAATTAGTATATATGCCAAATAATAAAAAAAAAATTAAGTATATTAACATATTTTCATATACATCATATTTAAATGTTATTTTCTATACCTAACTCAGGCGAGCCGGCATTCAAAAATATTGAAAAAATAACTACTAAAAATTTGGCAAACATAGTCTTAGAATATGTAGTCTTTCAAAATGATTTTAATGGATATAAAAAATATAAGATATGCATGTCATTTGATCGTTGTTAAACAAAGAATAAATTAGAGAAATTTATTTATTTTTATCACATAAATTACATTAAATAATTCATTTCTTATGATTTGGTGGAAGTAATGATAAGTTAGATAAAAATTTGAAAAACAACAATAATATATATTTGTCATCTTTCGTTAAAATACATTGGACAACTACACCTCTCTTCCAGCTAATAATATAGTTTGGTGTGGGTTTTTTTTTTACGCATCATAGCGTTTTAAAGAAAATCTGCGTGATTGCGCGCGATGTACCGCTTTTTAAAACACTAGTTCGAAAGGGTTCTTTACTTCACTCTGTTGATTCTTCTGATCGATTAACAGTTTCATAACCAGTAGAATGGATATACATAATACTGATACATGCAGGATTTGCAATGGCTTAAAACAATCACTACATTGCCAATTCTAGTTAAGGGCGTGCTATCTGCCGAGGATGGTATGTAAAATATAAACCACCAGTTGTTAATTTCATGATAGCTGATAAACGTATTTTCTTACGTTTATATATGTTACATTTAAGTTGTTTGCATGATAAGTGAAGCCGTTTGGATTATTTTTGTGCTATAATATGGTTTCACAACAAAATCAAACGTTTTACGGCAGTTTTGCGACAGTTTAGTATTTCTCAATGATCACGTGGTAAACGATGTCCGATGTACCTGAAATTTTAACCATAGATAGAGGATTCGTTAATCTTGATTCTGACCAAAGGGATTTTCAATCCGAGGTCTAAATTGGGAGATATGAATTTTTGAACGTGCTGCTGTTTTTCTGGAAAATGAGTCACGGCCGTGAAGCCCTTGCAGGAGGCCGTGAACATCACCAGAGAGCCATTTTCTAGCCCGATTGTGTCACGGCCGTGAACGTTGATTTTCCAAGCCGTGAATTGTGCTACATGGCCGTGAAGGGAGGTGTTTGAGGCCGTGAATACGGGCAGAAACCCATTTTCTAACCCCCGAACGCTTCACGGCCGTGAATAGTAGTATACGAAGCCGTGAACACGGGCAGAAACGTTGTTTTCTTCAGGTTTTATGTTGTCACGGCCGTGAAAATGCGTAACCTAGGCGGTGAACATCCCGTGGACATATTAGAAGTCAAGCACATACAAGAAAATGAGTTTCAACTTCTCTTATCTTCTTGGAAACGGAAATGGAACAAAAAAATTCTTGTTTTGGGGGCTCAATGACTGCAAATCACGCTTGGGAAACAAATTCTGCATAAGACAAGGCCATATGATTTTTGGGGCTGCAAAGGCTGCGTTGGAGGCTAAAGATCTTCTAAGGTTGATTCTCCTTGGCCCTCACGTTGAAGAAAGTGTGCAAGTGAAATGAGGGAAAACAAAACCTCTATATAAAGAGCAACATAATGAGAAGAAAAAGAGGAGGTACGTGAATAGATACACCATTAAGCTCTCATATACATAAGTTGCCTTTCCAAGATCCAATAACACTTAGTTGCTTATTACGTGCTCGATAAATGTCCTCAACGAAGAACGTGGATTAACCTCGAAGTTGAATTCAGGGAAGTATTTATGTTGTATTCGATGTTAATTACGTGCTTTGTTGTGATGAAAATGAGTAGCTAAATCTATTGTATTTGAGATAAGATGAACCCTAGCGAGATCGATCGTATGTTTACGTGTATTTGATGTATTACTATTGTTACGACTCGTTTATGAAGCATATGATTTTGATTATGTCTATGTGATTAAAATCATCTAGTTAGCTTGATCATGTCTATGTGTTTAAGTTAACGTAGTCCGGGAAATCGTACGCTACGCTCGAGAGAGGGGCGAACGATTAAACCACTCGTAAACGAGCGGAATAAACTCATCGCTAGAGATAGGTTGAACTACCCCGCCGGATTAGAGTCAAATCTAATAGTGGGATTCACCGTGTTTTTAATGCAATCTTCGGTTAATTAGTTAGGGAAGCTTGCCCGGCTATTTAATTAGTTGATTAGTTGTTTACGAGTCTCGTATGATAAGGCGCAGTTTCGTCAGTCGTATGATTTCGTACGCATGTTGTAGGAATCTTCACGGTCTAATGATAGTGTTGCTTACGTGTACTTGATATACGTGTTGGTCGAGCTAGGGGGATTCGAAGTCTCAAATACGTCTGTTTACATAAGGGTTTTCTTCTCCGTGCTACTTAATTAAGTTGTATTTTCTAAGTATCGTTATTTACCGTTTCAACAATCAAACGTTCGTACTAGGATATTTAAGCAAACGTTTTTCTAAGGTACATAGTTCTTTTGGGATTCGATACTCGAATACTTGCTACGTCTATGCTATTTCGATAGGTACACTTGCCTGTTGAGCGTAGGATATTTCGTTAATGTTCGTTTTATTTTATTACTCGATCCGCTCGATCAATAGCAATAAACCTCTGCTTAATAAGATTCCATGAACTGTTATTTCACAGCAAAATTAGCTGTAGAAGCTGGAGTAGCAGGCATTATCGTGTCCAATCATGGAGCTCGACAACTCGATTACGTTCCCGCCACCATTACTGCTCTTGAAGAAGTTCGTTCTCAGCTCTTCTATTTTTATCCATTGCCAATTCTATCTCAGATATATTGCAAAAAAATAATGTATGTATCTTATTTTAGGTGGTGAAAGCTGCAAAAGGCAGAATTCCAGTTTTTCTCGATGGTGGTGTTAGGCGAGGAACCGATGTCTTCAAAGCGATAGCTCTCGGAGCATCTGGCGTATTTGTAAGTATATACTCATATATATGTGTATTCGGTTGAATAATACGCAAAGAATTTGCTAATTTCTTCCCCCTATTATTACAAGATTGGACGGCCTATAGTTTTCGCATTAGCAGCTTATGGCGAGGCAGGCGTAAGAAGAGCCCTTCAGATTCTGCACGATGAGTTCGAACTGACTATGGCCTTAAGTGGTTCTCGATCGATTGAAGAAATTACGCTCGACCGTGTAATGAAGACCCATGCTTCGTCCCCCTTGTAATTCGTACGATTTCATGTTCTAAAACTATATGAAATAAATCAAGTGGAAGCCCTATATATCGTAAGTGATTGAAAAAAAAATTGCATGAGATTTCTTGGGAGAAACTTCCCCTACCATCCCAAAAAGAAAGGATCATAATTTTAGATACTTAAAGAATATGCTCACAAATGTCAGAGCATGTCATGAGAGTCGAATGAACGAACATAAGTAATCGATTACAATAACGGTTGGGGAAAGAATTTGACTTACAGTCGTGAGAAGAAGAATCAGCGCCAGGGCCACGGAGCATCTCTCCAAGCGAGGCAGCGACTGTTCTCACGTTCCTCGGGATTAAACACTTTGCTGCTGCCATTTCCAAAAGATGGGCAGCGCTGAATAATGCTTTCGTTGCGACGCAAGGCATCTTCTTTGTATCCCGGGCTATGATATCTTGGATGCTGGATAAAGGGGACACCTTTCCACCATAGCTTGAGAGCCTTAAGAGATGAACACCGTTTTATTTAATCTTACGAATGGTAACATTTCAGATAAAAGATAACAGTAGAAGCAAAGAAGGAAGGTGAACTGACATGCCAATATATCCACAATGCAACTTTATGTGGCATAAACCAGAAGAACACTGAATAGTCGGCTGCTTCTAAGGAGGTGACTCTTTTGGCTGTCAGCGAAGCAGTGAAGTAGTTACCGAGTTCGGGGTGATGAACTGTTATAACTATGTGCAGATTATCGTCGGGGTCGTTCGTTTTCAAGTTCCAATTTCCGAGCATATCCCTTCAGTAGATACAATAAACTAATAAATCACTATCCATGGTTAAAAATACATAGTAAAACAGCCATGAGAAATATTTACACAATACTGCAACTAGGTGATAACTAACCATGAAAGGGCTGACATGAAGAGGTTTGGCAACTAAATCTGAGTTAGGACTGAACAAGAACGTCACTCTTTCACCCCACGGCGTATTGGTAACCTTTAACACCATCAAAATCAGTGTTAAGAACGGGGCCCAAAATTTCACCAGTCCCATTTTTTTTCAAAAAATACAGTAATAAAGCCTCACCTCAGCAATACATCTCCTCAAAATTCTTCTAGAGTCTTCAATATCGTAGCAATAGTAAACACTCAATGGATTTTGCTCATATCCCACGCTAGGAGGTATTGTTAGAAGAAAACTGGCAGTCAATACAAAAGCTATCAGTCTAATGCAACTTGAAACATCGAAAGACAACCTCTATTTGACATTTCTTTATGTATAAAACAATCACAATGAACACATAATATAATATCCCTTACATATATTCATTCATAACATATAATCAAGGGCAATGTTAGGTGAGTAGAGCAGTCACAACACACAAGTCACGCTATGTTTTATCAGCTTACAAATGTGGATAAACAAGTAATGATTATACATTTTCCAGTTCAATGCGAACCCTATATTTATCTGCACTCATTTATCTAAGTTCTCTGAATTTATTAGCTATCAAGGCATTGATCATCCGTCGACAAACAAATTTAAGACTTCGAAGCCTTGCCCAACTAAATCAAAATCATCAACTTCAATCACATCAAATTCAAGACAAACTCAATTAACATGCACGGATTCGAGATATAATTTCACGAACACGCAGGACAAAGATCAGAAATAAAATTCGCCCGAGAAAGAAAAAAATTACACGGGCCCGTTGGTGTTGGAAATGCGTCGTGCGTGGTCGGCGGACAGGTGGTCGTCAGGCCGGTCGGCGATGCGGTCCAGGTCGATGAATGCGTAGCGCACGGAATAGCGGAACGAGTGATGCACCGGCCGGCGGCGCTCGTGCCACACGGAGCCTTCGTAGACAGCGGCGACTGAGGCATCCCTTCCAACGGCTGAGCGCGGGCCGAGGAATCGCCGGATTATCAGGTGGAGAGAGAGTAAAATGGAGGTGACGGCGGTGTATAAGATGGAGCAGAGGAGGTAGAGAAGCTCCATGTCGTCGTCGTCTGTGTCACGTTCACCGTATTATTAACTAAGTAGAAAAAAAATGTGGATCTCCCGGCAACACGTCGGCGGGTTCAGATCCGACCCATGGATATCTTAACCCGTTTACCTTAGCTTATTGGGCTTAATATGGGCTCTTAAATTGGGCCTTAAGGATCTATTGATGGACCCACGTAATTAGTGGTTTACGGTCACATGGTGCCCTGCACCGAAAAGTAGATGATTGGGCGACATCTACGAAGTGGAAAACGACGACGTTCTGACAGAAACAAGTGGTTTATAATGTCCTACTCTTGCAATTTCTTACCTGTTCAGCTCTGTATCCACCTATCTCTCACTCTCTCTGTAGCTTTCTGGAGTATATAGGGGATCTGTAGCTCGATTGTATCTTTGTTTTTGAAAGCTTTCGAGCACTGTGTCTGCCAATGGCATCTGCTATGCTACAAGGATTTGCAGCCACGACGGCTCTTTCGTCGGCAGATTGCAAGAAATTTAGCTTCGTTTCTCGCAGATCGATCTCAGGTTTTTGCATGCTTTTATTTTATTAAGTGCGGTGTTTGTTGGTTTGACGCTCAGATTTGTTTTCTCTGCTGTTTTATCCGTTGGATTGAGATTGACAAGTTAAATCTACGTGCTCCTTGTTTTCGTTGGTCATTGCGTTTTGTTTTATTCGTCAACCGTGATTCATTAATCAATTGTCGAGTCTTCAGCAGCTTGATTTAAAGAAACCTGGCATTAAGTGGGTCATTTTTTCCTAACTCTCTTTGATCATGATTCTTCATGAACATTTCTAATTTCGTATGTCTTCTTTGACTCAGAGAGAAAAGGCGACTCCTTTGTTTCTGTCGCTGATGGGTGTTTGACCAAGGGCTTGAACCTTACTGGTAACAAGAGAGGTCGATTTGCAATTAATGCAGTTGCTGTAAGTTCGCAAGAAACTTCTGCTTGGTTTCATATTCATTTTCTTACAATGTGCATTCATATTTTTCTGCTTCTACTTACCTGCTTATTCTATTTGAAGCCGTTTGATTTCTGGTTTTTGTTGTGTGATTGTAGACAAAGCAAGACAATGCTACCTCATCTGCAGCGTCAAAACCCGGGTATTCCTCTTTCTTATCCTCCACTGTGCAACGTCGAACAGTAATATTCTTATTTGTTCATTTCATTATTGTGATTATGTCGCTTTACAGTGTTCTAGTTAACTGAATTTGCATGAACCAAACGAATAAAAGAAAGCTATTATACATTATTCTGTGTATGTCGTCAAGTACTTTCTCTTCTATTCCATTGTATGCATCGATAATCCACAGCTAGTACCCATTTTTAGTTAAAATCCTGATGTCATAAGCACGCACACACTCTATCGTTACCCTCAGGCACGAGCTCTTACTCTTCGAGGCCCTCCGCGAAGGCTTAGAGGAGGAAATGGACCGGGACCCACGTGTCTGCGTCATGGGCGAAGATGTGGGCCATTACGGTGGCTCTTACAAGGTCACCAAAGGCCTGGCAACGAAATTCGGTGACCTAAGAGTCCTCGACACGCCCATCGCCGAAAACTCCTTCACTGGCATGGGCATCGGGGCGGCCATGACGGGCCTGAGGCCCGTCGTCGAGGGCATGAACATGGGCTTCCTCCTCCTAGCCTTCAACCAAATCTCAAACAACTGTGGAATGCTCCACTACACCTCGGGCGGGCAGTTCAAGATACCCATAGTCATACGTGGGCCCGGCGGCGTGGGCCGCCAGCTCGGGGCCGAACACTCCCAACGCCTAGAGTCGTACTTCCAGTCAATTCCCGGGATACAGATGGTGGCGTGCTCGACTCCTTACAATGCAAAGGGTTTGATGAAGGCTGCAATAAGGAGCGAGAACCCAGTGATCCTCTTCGAGCACGTGTTGCTCTACAACCTCAAGGAGAGGATTCCCGACGAGGAGTACGTCCTTAATCTCGAGGAGGCCGAAATGGTTCGGCCTGGCGAGCATGTCACGATCCTTACGTACTCGAGAATGAGGTACCCTTTTCTTAAAAAAAATTTCCCGATATATAGATTGAATTTCAATGAAATTTAGAGGGAAATTAGGATATGTTTACCCATTCCATATTTCATTATAATAATGAATTGAATCTCCACTATGTGTTGAGGTAATTTGTCCCACATCAGGAAATTATCTTCAGTCGACTCAATATATAAATAAAAAAAGTCTATTCTCCTATGGCCAATTGGTTTTGGGATGGGAACCTCAATTTTAACAGTGTGACCAATTGATACTTTGACTGAATAACATGCTACCTATTTGTCTAACCTTACTTTTTCACTGACGCTGTGTTTGGATCAAGAGAAGTGGTGAGAAAAAGAAACCTGAAGAGAAAATGAACTGCACCAATTTTTTTCCTTTTCCTCATCGTTTGGCGATGAAATTGATTTTCCATGACTTTAGCGTTAAACTTCGTTTAAATTTTCGTTTCTTTTTCTTTTCCTAATCTATTTCTCTAATCAACCAAACATTAAACTTACTTTTCCTTTTCCATTTGTTCTTCTTTTCCTCACTAAATTCTTGAAACTGAACACTTCCCTAACCGAACAACAAATTTTTTTTCTAAATTACGGCTTTGATTCTATATGTGCAAAAGGTACCACGTAATGCAAGCTGCGAAGACGTTAGTGAACAAAGGTTACGACCCAGAAGTGATCGACATCAGATCGTTGAAGCCGTTCGATCTCTACACTATCGGGAAATCGATCAAGAAAACCCACCGCGTGCTCATCGTGGAGGAGTGCATGAGGACGGGCGGGATCGGGGCGAGCCTCACGGCTGCTATAAACGAGAATTTCTACGACTATTTGGACACGCCGATCGTTTGCCTTTCTTCTCAGGATGTCCCGACCCCTTACGCCGGGACTTTGGAAGAGTGGACCGTCGTTCAGCCGCCTCAGATCGTCGCCGCGGTGGAGCAGCTTTGTCAGTAGGAAAAGGGAATTTGTGGTTAGTGAGTGTGCTTTTTGAGTTTTTTATGATATTTTGTTGATCATTGTTGGTTTTTATTGGAAGACAGTTTTTGAGTTGCTCTTTAGTTTCTTCCTTTTTTTTTTCTGAGTGTTTAATTCTTCAGGGATTTTGAGTACTATGTCTAACTTTCTGTTCGTTTTATATTTTTTCGGTGCATGGCTGAATCGAATTATGTATTTTAGATATTTTACTTTAGTAAAATAGGTATGTCTTTTCTTATTTCAAGATTTTCTCTTCCAAGAGAGTGGGAGTTGGGGATCACGTCATAGTTTGTATTATAAAATTATCCCAAACTTAGATTCCATAATAATAATAAAAATGATATTTTTTTTTTCAATTATGATAAAATATATATTATCTTAATTATGCACAGAATTAAAACTTGACCCCTTTGGATATTTTGCATTGGATTAACTACAAAATTGAACAGTAGATGATCATCGAAACCAAGTGAAGCTTCTTTATCACCTGCACCACCGCAAAGCTACAATCTCGTTTCTCCAAAAAAAAAAAACGATGGGAACTTAAAAAAAATTGAAAAAATAGCCAGGAGACTGTAAAAACCCCTCTGTACTAACAGCCTCTCCTTTATATAATCAACACTCCATTAATGCAAACTACCCTTGATTTTCAAGATCCTTGGAGCTTATAAAAGTCCCATGAAATCCATAAGGAACCCTAGAAGGAAGCTTTACTACAGCTTCAGCCTTCATAGTCAAAGCATTCACAATCTGAAGCTCAGATTCACATCTCTCCTCGTCGTGAACAAAAACAAGTATATGACCATCGTCTTCTTCCTTCTCCCCCACCTCATCAGAACCACCGCTCCTCGGCAGAAAAAACGGTTCTCCGCCGTACTTATCACCGCCGTAGAAAAATTTGTCAACTTTCCCAGTCAAAAGATCCACCTTCGCAAAACCAGCAACCTTCGGCCATGGCTCTGCTATTGCAAGATAAGCATACCTCGTTTTCCGACCAAGCTTGTTCCTATTCACCATCCCAGCTTCAAGATTCATCTGTTCTTCTTCCAACGATTGGATTATGGGTCTCTTTATTGATTTCCCAGTGCTGAGATTTAGTCTGATTTCTGATAAAACGCTCTTGAGATTCTCTTCGCACGCGTTGAAGATGGAGTCCGGCGGATTCATGCAAGAACCTATCACGACAACCTCGTTTTTCTCAGGTTCTTCCCAAGCATTCCATAGATGGAAGCAGAAAGTTTCTGGGCATTCGATCCACGTAATATCCCTCGCATCCTCGGCGTTCTTCGATAGAATCGCAAACCTAGAAGCTTTGTCCTCGTCGTAAATCACAGGTGACCCACCTCTGAACATTTCTTGGATCTTGAACACCAATTGCTGGTCTGGGATCACAACGAAGTTCTCCGTAATTGCAAAATCGTGAATCATAGTTGGGACGTTCAAAGGGATTTCAATGTCAGGCGATTTCTCGCCGTTCTTGGAGAATTTGAAGTATTTGAGGAATGGTTTTTGGACAACGTCGTAGCTCAGAGCGAAGAGCTCTTTGGAGATGGGGTCCATCTTTGGGTGGGCAATCATCGTAGTTTCCAATTGCTGGTCGAAATCATATCTGCACACCGTTTCTAGGTCGCCGGCGGCGGTGATTCTGACTTGGTAAGGAAGGTCATCCTCGGACATTGCTAGGAGCCGCCCGTTGAAGTAGGCTACGCCGGCGTTAGCCACGCCCGTTCCTCGGCGGTGATCGATTAGACCAAATAAGCCACGCGCGTAGAATAGGGCGAGCTTAGCTACGCCCAAATGGCCGTGAAGCTCGCCAATGGCTTTGGGGAAGATGGGTCGACCCATTTGTCGTTCTTGGACCAGTCTATGGGTCTCGGTGAACCTACAGGCGTAGCTTGCTTCGTTCTTCTTTCCTCTGCCGTCGATGGTGACGGCGTGTATCATGCCGTCGCCGTCGAAGAGGTGGTGGCCGCCGAGAGGCTCGTGTAGTGGGTTTGCTCCGTTCCTCACGTAGACGCCGTTGATACAGTTTGGGATCGTCCCGGCGACTTCGAGGTTGTGTTTAACGGATTGCTCCGGCGCCGGAGAGAAGTTTCCGGCGAGTTGGAAACGTGGGTCGGCTGTTTGGGGCAGTGGTTGCTCGAGCTCGCGCCGGAGCAACGCGATTTCGAGCAAGTCGAGAGCTTTTGCGGCGGCTCTCTGGAGTATGTTCCGCCGAGGGTGAGGCTGGGCCGGCGGCGGCTCCACGGCGGCGATTTTATTGGATGGTTGTGGTAGTGCGTGTTTTGGGTAGGTGAGAATCGACGCCGATTTTACGGCGCACCAATTGTTGCTCTTCGCCTGTGGATTTATCATCGTTGTGGTTTTAGAAGGGGTTTGAGTTGCGTGAGCCATTTGATCACGCTCCACACTATACAAGCTTTGACGTTCAATTTTTCTTTGTAAATAAAATAAAATTAATGAGTTTTTTTGTTTATTGATTTGTAGTGAAGTATTATGAGTATGGTTCTTTAAAGAGAAATTGCTTAGTAAAGATGATGGGGTTTTTAAATGGAGAATGAAGAGAGTGTTCTAGCTTTAGAAGCATACAATAATGAAAAAGAAATAAGTAATAAAAAAGATATTAAGAAATTTTGGTCCACCTTATACATGTAGGAGTAGAGCACGTCGTTGATCTGAGAGAAGGGCACTGTTTACCTATTAGCATGACGCATGATAGTTAACTTTTTAATTAATTAATTTCCAATGTTAATGGGCCATTAGGGAGTCATATATAATTGGGAGTCATATTTATTTAGTATAATCCCTTTCCGTATTATACTAATGATACAAACGACAAACATATAATCATCCAATTAAATATTCTAAACGAGATGGCATCAATCATATCCACCCGAGTTAAATTTTTTAAGCAAAGGGTTATTATTATGCATGCTTGATTTTCAGGTAAAAATAATTTTGCGCAAGGGAAGAAACAAGCTTTAAAGTCCTTTACCACGAATTTCCTATTTTACATAAACAAGCAAGTCAACTGTATGTTTTAAAATGTAATATTTCGCTTTTGGGACGATGACCCTAGAGAAAGTGAAAATATCCGAAGTCATTCTTACGAGAGAAATCTGAAAATATCTCGTTTTTTGGTAGTATAAGGAATAATTTATCCGATATTATACTTGATTATTTACATCTTGCGACTGTTCCGACCAATATGACGCATAGAATTCTAAATTACTTTACTTGCATATTCGCGAGAATGATTACATACGATTAAAAACGAATATTAATACTAAGCCAGGAAATCTCATCCTGCATGTGATGCTTGAACGACACATATACAAATATATATGTATATTTATTATATATACATACATTATAGTCAATCAACACGGCGTTGTAGATAATCGAAGACTGCAACTTGAGCTTTATCATTGCCATGGCTATGCATTGAAATGTCTAGAATAATAAGCATATCATCTTACTCGTGGTACATGATTCATACAGCACATATTTAACAATATTTTTTAGGGCAAATCGTTTCGTTATGTCATATAAATTTTTTATTATCATCGAGATAGGTATATATTATTCAGCCAACAAAGATCTTTAAGGCAATCTTCTTCAAAATCTCACGGCATGTGATTTCTCTCAATAAGGCGATTATAATTTGTTACGGAATAATGTTCGGCGGATTCAATGCGGATTATTCATGAAATAAAATGCAAATCATTATGGAACTGAAGTACGCAATAAAAATAAAGTAGAGAACAAAACATAAGACTCCTGAAATAACAATAAAAGTTTCTTTACCAGTTTGGCAAGTATTATGGGAATCTTTTATTTATTCATATCAGACACCATTCATTGCAAAAATGCAATAAATATTGTGAAAAAAGATTGCACCAAATAATTAGCCAGCGAATGCTACCAAATATTAATGCATATATCATGTGGTCCGTATGGCACACAACACGTCTTTCATTAGCGCATCACTAATGTCTCCAACACGATGTTATTATTCAATGGAATTATCTTACAACATACTAAAAATATTACAATCAATGGATTGGATCCCATTATTATAGTATAGCAGTATAGTACAACTATCTTTCTTTCCAAACTCAAAACATTTATTACGTGTTAGTGAGTTATTATTACATCTATATTACCGTATTTTATGGACTACCCCATATATTACCTCGATTCAAATATTCTTTTGCATACAAAATGCTTTATCGAATCATCACTGTCGAAAAGCTTCCTACTAATGTCAATGCAGCAGTCAATTTTTACGATCAACTTGGACTAGACTCATTGACAATAAAACACACACACACAGAGAAAACCCTCTAAATAATTTCTTTTATCTCATGTATATTTAGTGTCTGAAATGGGCGTATTTACTTCAACAACAGCTCAAAATTACGAATGTTCATTATACCGTCGATCAGCTTAAGCCTGAGCTGCGCGAGTTTAAAGAACAATAATTTATAATATAATAAAGTAACGTCAATCCTTTGTTGAAAATCATTCATAGTCCAACTATGAATAATATGCAGAGTATATAACTGTTGCCCAAGAACTGACAAAATCGTACAACCAAGTTGTTTCCATGATTGATTCCACTGCGTGCTCTAAGCAACTTGCTATTACAAAATGAAAGCATATATCAGCATTATTATCCACTGAGAGGAAATAAAAAGTGTGTTCTCCCTCCCCCTCAAACATCATTAAAATAAATAAATTAAAATAGCACTTTAGTTGGTCAGACATGAACTTTTGTGACAAGAACTTGGGAGATCATATAACTGGACAATTCGCGTCGGCATGGAGCAACTTGGGTACTCGAAAAACGAGGCATCGCTTTCTCCCACGTGAATTTATGTATGTGGATTTCTTGGGCTTACTTTGTAGATGTTATAGTTTCGCTTTCTCTTATTTCAGACAAGCTCATTAAGTCATATCTACTCAAACACACACATAATGCAGGTTTGCACAAGCTCCTATATCTATGTTAAAAGTTTGCAGAATGATCTTAGTTTAAGCAATTTTTTTTCTCAAACCCTTCAATTTATTATGGTATTAGAGTATATTTATGTTTTCTTTTCGTTTTTGTGGACTATTTTGATAATGTCATTGAATGTTTTGAAGTTCAATCTGAGACTAGTTATTAGTTTTCCCACTAGCTAGGGTTTACTTGGCTTTAGGAGACGCGAGTCATTTTCTCTATTTCATCTTAGAATTTCGATTTACTTTTGAGGCAATGAGATCAATATATCATTTGTCGATAGTTGCAAGATTCGAAAGTCAATCATGCAAGTTGATAAAGGATATAATGAATGAGTTATAAAAAGGCATGGCAAGTTGAACGACAAGGGAAGCAATTATTGAAAATTCTTTCAAGAGAAAACATATCAATCATCAAGGACAAAAATGCATATGGTATTATAAATATTATATATATATATATATATATATATATACATGTGGATGTCCATAAGGAGGTATGGTAGAAGTATTATATATATATATATATATATATATATGGGATGTACAGGATTTTTGTGCATGTCTTTGCCTATAAATAGGCATGTCATTCATTGTATATGGTAGAGCTGAAGTGACATAAAATTCTATCGTTCTTATTATCTTTAGTTTATAACATGTTATCAGCACGAGGCTCTACCGACAACGCCGATCTCCGCCGACGACGCTCATTTCTGCCGAAGATTTACGGGCATAATTAAGGTATAATAATTTTATTTCATTAATATTATACAAATTTAAAATATATACAATATCCAACAAAATGCCATAGTCCGACTGGTTTCGCGGAATACCGTCAAAATCTAAGTGATGGGAGGTCCAGATATAATAATGTACTCCCTGAAGCGAATGCAATCAATGCTAATAATGATCGAGGTAATGGCCGTGTATGTGGTCGTGGACGTGGACGTGGCAAATGTCGTGGTTGTGGTCGAAGTTATCATGGTGGTGGTTATCAATATTTCCGTGGTGGTTATCATAATTATCGTGGTGGTCATCAAAATCTTTCCCATAAGAAGAAAATTTATGACAGTAAAAATGAAAAGAAGCAAACTGAACAAAAAGGGAATGACGAAAAATTTTATCGATGCGGTGGTCCGGGCCATTGGTCCCGCACTTGCCGTACGCCCCAATACCTTGTTGAGCTGTATCAAGAATCAATGGGCAAAGGAAAGAAAACTGAAACGAATTTTGTTCAGGGTACAATTGCTTCAATTTTTGATGTTAATGAAAAAGGTGTTAATTTCGACGCCGACGATTTTCTACTCATCAATGAAGAAATTTAACATGCTATCATTTTATAAATTAAATGCTTCGTTATTGTGTGCTTTGATTGTATCGTTTGAAAGTTATCGTTATGTTTGCTATGATTGTTATTTGGATGTTATTCTTGTGTTTGCTGTGTATCGTTTATTTTCAATAATATCGTTATGTTTGCTATGATTGTTATTTGGATGCTATTCCTGTGTTTGCTATGTATTGTTTGTTTTCAATAATATGTATTAGTGATAATTATATGTTTGTTTATAAAGGATATAATATGATGGACATGAGCATGTGCAATGGAGAATTATGTCTTGCAGACTGTGCAACGACTAATACAATTCTGAAAAATAAGAAATATTTCGAGCATCTTGATATGAAAGAAACCAGTGTGATTACTATATCGGGTAGCACAAATATAACTGAAGTCTCCGGAAGAGCTAATTTATTATTGCCCAGAGGAACAAGGCTGATTATTGAAAATGCTTTATATTCCCCTAAGTCTCAAAGAAATTTATTAAGCTTCAAAGCAATTCGAAATAACGGATATCATGTTGAGACTGCACAAAAGGGAGATATTGAATATCTGCACATAAAAGTGATTTCGAATGAAAAGAAAATCATAGAAATATTACCGTCTTTTGACTCTGGGCTATACTGCACATATCTTAGAAAGTAAAGACTGAATCTATTGCATTTTTGGAGCGTATACATGGCGATATTTGTGGACCGATACATCCATCATGTGGACCATTTAAATATTTAATGGTATTAATTGATGCATCAAGTAAATGGTCCCATGTATGTTTATTATCTCCGAAAAACGTGGCATTTGCGAGATTACTTGCTCAGCTGATTAGATTAAGAGCATATTTCCCAGATTATCCGATAAAGAAAATACGTCTTGATAATGCAGGTGAATTTACTTCCAAGGCATTTAATGATTATTGTATGTCTATCCGTATCGATGTCGAGCATCCTGTGCCACATGTTCATACACAAAACGGTCTTGCAGAATCATTGGTTAAACGCCTGCAATTAATTGCAAGGCCATTGTTGATGAAGTTAAAACTTCCATCGTCTTGTTGGGGACATGCTATATTACATGCAGCAGCACTAATCCGCATCAGGCCAACAAGTTATCATGACATCTCCCCGTTACAAATGGTTTATTGTCAGGAACCAGATATTTCTCATCTAAGAATTTTTGGATGTGCAGTATATGTTCCAATTGCACCACCACAACGCGCAAAGATGGAACCTCAAAGGAGGTTGGGAATATATGTCGGATTTGAATCTCCATCAATTATAAAATATTTAAAACCCTTAACTGGAGATCGATTCACGGCCAGATTTGCCGACTGTCACTTTGATGAACAAATTTTCCGACATTAGGGGAGAAAAGAAACAGTTGGAAAGAAATATTAGTTGGAATGAATTATCGCTAAATCATTATGATCCTCGAACAAAAGAATGTGAACTAGAAGTTCAAAAGATAATTCATTTACAAAGTTTAGCGAACCAATTGCCAGACAGTTTTGCTGACCCAAAAAGAGTGACAAAATCACATATTCCATCTGTTAATGCTTCTGCTAAAATTGATGTTCCTGCAGAACAAACAGATAATACGATGAGCTTAAGCTTAAACTACAACTGAAGTGAGTGTGGTAGGCCCTCTGGTTCCAAAGATAAAAATCCTCGGAAAAGAAAAGGAGCAAATAATAAGAATGGTCAAATCGAGGATTTATCGGCTAGAGAAGAGTCAATGGGTATAAATGATGATAAGAATGAAAGTCAGGTACCTGAACAAATTGAAAATAATGATAAAGAAGAGATCTCGATCAATTACGCCCAGTATGGAATAAGATGGAACCGAGATAAAGTCAACATTGACGTCAAATTCTCATTTAATGTAGCGCTACAAGAAATGAATGAGATTAATGAGAATGAGGATCATGAACCAAGGTCTGTAAAAGAATGCAGCCAAAGAAATGATTGGCCAAAGTGGAAAGATGCAATCGATGCTTAATTAAAATCACTTGAGAGACGAAAAGTTTCGCACCTGTAGTCCGTATACCGGAGAATATAAAGCCGGTTGGATATAAATGGGTTTTTATCAGAAAGAGAAATGAAAAGGGCGAAATTATGAGATACAAAGCCCGACTTGTTGCACAAGGTTTTTCGCAAAGACCTGGTATTGATTATGATGAGACATATTCTCCGGTGATGGATGCAACAACTTTTCGTTATATAATAAGTCTGGTAATACGTGAAAAACTCGATATGCGTCTAATGGATGTTGTCACTGCCTATTTATATGGATCACTTAATAGTGACATTTATATGAAGCTTCCTGAGGGATTTCAATTGCCTAAAAATTCAGGGCCCCGTGATGAGTACTCAATTAAACTGAACAAATCGCTTTATAGATTAAAGTAATCTGGGCGTATGTGGTATTATCGCCTAAGTGAATATTTACTAAAAGAAGGATACAAAAATGATCAAATTTGCCCTTGTATATTTATGAGAAGATGTAGAAATGATTTTGTTATCATAGCGGTATATGTTGATGATATCAATATAATTGGAACTCCTGAAGAGTTGTCAAAGGCCGTTAATTGTTTGAAAAAGGAGTTCGAAATGAAAGATTTTGGAAAGACGAAATTTTGTCTTGGCTTGCAGATTGAATACTTGAAGAATGGAATATTTGTATGTCAAGAGACATATACGAAAAAGGTATTGAAAAGATTTTATATGGATAAAGCTCATTCATTGGATACTCCGATGATTGTTCGATCTTTAGATGTGAATAAAGATCCGTTCAGACCTCGAGAAAGTGATGAAGAATTGCTTGGTCCAGAAGTACCATATCTTAGTGCCATATGAGCACTAATGTATCTTACGAGTCATACACTACCTGATATAGCTTCCGTTATAAATTTATTGGCGAGATATAGTTCGTCACCAACTCGTAGACATTGGAACGGTGTTAAACGAATTTTTTGATACCTTAAAGGAACAACAGATTTAGGATTATTCTATTCAAATAAGTCCAGGTCAGATCTAATCGGATATGCAAATGCTGGTTTTCTATCCGACCCACATAATGCTCGATCACAAACGAGTTATCTATTACATATGGTGGAACTGCTATTTCGTGGCGTTCAGTTAAACAAAGTTTAACCGCCACTTCATCTTATCATGCGGAAATTTTAGCGATTCATGAGTAATGCGATAGAACACCGGCGAAATTGACGTACAACAAGTTCGATCAAGTGACAACCTCGCAGATCTATTAACCAAAGTGCTACCTCCAAGATTGTTCGAAAAACTTGTAGATCTAATTGGACTCCGGAGGCTCAAAGATCTTGAGTAATGTTTACATCTCAGGGGGAGACATATACGCTGCACTCTTTTTCCCTTCATTAGGTTTTTATCCCAATGAATTTTTCTAATAAGGTTTAACGAGGCAGTTATACAATCAGACATTGTGTTCAAATATATGGACATCCAAGGGAGAGTATTATAAATATTATATATATATAGATACATGTGGATGTCCATAAGGAGGTATGGTAGAATTATTATTATTATTATTATTATTATTATTATTATTATTATTATATATATATATATATATATACATGTGAAGGAGGTATGGGTATACATGTGGATGTCCATAAGGAGGTATGGTAGAATTATTATATATATATAATATATGTATATATATATACATATATATATATACATACATGTGAAGGAGGTATGGGATGTACAGTATTTTTGTGCATGTCTTTGCCTATAAATAGGCATGTCGTTCATTGTATATGGTAGAGCTGAAGTGAAATAAAATTCTATCTGATAGGGGTGACCTTCGGTTCAGCATTCCTCCTAATGACTACCTGAAGACAATGACTTTTAGGACATATGGCCAGGTAGGTAGGATATCTGGGGACCGGTGGCCTCGTACGGAAAAAGTAAGATGGGCTCTGACATCAAAATAGTTTGAGCGGGAAATATTGTGTAAAGCCGACCAAGGGACACGTGTAGGGGTGGGCGTTCGGGTTCGGGTATTCGGGTTTTACCCGAATCCGATCGGGTTCGGGTAGTTCGGGTCGGGTAATTCGGATAATTTGTCGGGTATCGGGTTACCCGATACCCGATAATTATTTATCGGGTCGGGTATCGGGTAGTAATTTACTACCCGATCGGGTTATTCGGGTACCCGATAAATTATTTTTTTTAGTTTTTATACTTTAAAAATATAATTACATATCTAGATATCAATATCTAATGTGAGTTCCTTTTAAAGTTTTAAATAATATTTCAATTAATTTCTTATTTTAATTTCATAATTAACAAGTGATATTTTATTATCAATACATAAAACATTATAATAATTGAAAATATATTCTCAAAATTTTATAAATAAACATATAAAAATATGTTTATATTATATTTATTGAAAATAAAACATCCAAATATTATAAGTGACATTTAATATATAACATGGATATTTTGATATGTTATAATATTTTTAGTTATATTTTTTCAATCCAAAATCGGGTACCCGACGTCGGGTAACCGAACCCGATCTATACCCGACAAGCGGGTACCCGACTTAGATCGGATCGGGTTCGGATAGTGAAAATCTTAACACGAACCCGAACTACCCGAACCCGAATTATCCGATACCCGACTACCCGACCCGATGCCCACCCCTAGACACGTGGAGTGCTGTAAGTGGTCGACATTGTGAACAGAGAGGAGGCGCGCCAGTCTGACAACAGTACGACCGCAGGTGCTGTCTCTCCTAGGTTGTACCAGACGTCGCCGTCAAGTGGTCCCGGAAGTGTGCCAGCTAGGAAAACAAAGGGAATTTGGGTATATGGGAACAGAAAGAGACGAGAGGGAGGACAGATTCAATACCACACACAAAACACTTAGATATTTTCTTGTATTCATCTTCTTCGTCTTCACCATGAAAAGCACTGTAACGAGCGAAGTAAGGTTGAGTGTGTAAATCCCGACTGTCACTAGTAAATACTATTTCCGGCGGCCCGTGGACGTAGAACATCTGTCCGAACCACGTAAATCTGTGTCTCTTCTATTTTCTTTCTTTCTTAACACTAAAGTACACTCTAAAACACGCCAAGAACACAAGTCCCAGTCCGTTTCACCCATCACCATTTTTCCCGGACCAAATATCGTTGATCGGGGTCATACCCGCATCACTATCGTTCTTATTATCTTTACTTTATAACATATGGGACTTTCTTAATTTGACATTAAATAGAAAAAAAAACGGAAAAATGTGTAAGTCGTAGTACTCGGTACTTAGAAAGCGATGTAGAGATCATTCTCAAACTTTGAGAATAATCTTAAGATATTCGGCTATTTTCGACACCAGCGGCAAAGCCAGAAAAATAATTGAGGGAAGGCAACAAAATAAAATGAAATTGACAAAATGATAATATAAAAAACATAACTTAGGGACTGCATTGTTCTTTTCTAGTCTTCATAATTTGGATTTTTTTTTGTATAAACGCATCGTTAATTATAAATCAATATTATGTAAGGTAGGTGTACTTTTTTAAATATAAGTATTGACTATTTATTTTGAATGTCAACTTAGTTATTACAGCAAGAACCACTTGTTTATCTAATCGTTTGAAACATGTCAATTAAGACATGCGGTACAAAATTTATCGAAAAAGTATTTTAAACTCTAACCTTGATTATATGCCAAATCACTACATTAATTTGATAATATTCGGAAAATAGAATGTTACAATTCAATAATTTTTTATAATTCTCAATACGAGCCTACTTTATTGAAAATCTTGCGGGTATTTTTATTCAATTGAATGAAATCTATGTAACTGTAAACTAAAATGTACGAAGGTTTGACATATAAATTGACTAAGTTAGATATACTGCTTCAAGTTTATAATTTTGCTCACTTTTTTCATTCTCCTCATATGTTTTTATTCTATCTTCAATTAAGCCCAAGAAAATTAATAGGCTCAAAGAAATAACATATGTTAAATTTATATTGGCCCACACAAAACATATATTACAAACCCATATATAATAATATTTTTCATGATAGGCAACATATATATACATATGCACAAAGAGACATTTTTTTAGGGTAAGGCAAGAGCCGCCTTAGGGAGGCTGGAGCTCCGCCCTCTCCGACACACAAGACAAACACATATACAATAACGATAATTGTTTTACTCAAACATAATAATTATTTTTTTTACATAATTTTAATCGAACCTATTAATTCTATTTTTCAAATTGAATAATATCACACTAAAATTAGAGTAACACTATACTTCAAGATAAGAGCATCTCCGACGGGTACTTCATTTTTGTGTAAAACACAAAAATAAAGTACGTCTTTACTCCAATGGGACTCTATATCTAACACTAATATTGTGTTGGTCTGCAGAAATACTCTAGATTTAGAGTACACACAATTTTCAACACAAAAATTGTGTTGAACTTTCTATTTATTTATAATTTATTTAATAAAAAATATTTTAACTATATTTAAATATTTGATATTCTTATAATAATAAAAGTAAAACAATATTAATTTTCTAGTATTTATTTATATTTTCATTTTAACTTAATAAAATTATTATTAAATAATATGCTAAGTTTATAGTTAGTTAATTTTAAATATTAATTATTATAATTTATTAACTTTTTATAATTATAATATAAAGTTTAATATAGAATTTGATTTTTAGAGTAGAAAATAGAGTTAATGGATTGGAGTGAAAATTAGTGTAGAAAGTAGAGTTTACGGGTTGGAGTAAAAGCATTGTAGCAGCTGTAATATTGTGCAGAATTAACTGTATTTTCATGCTGTGGGTTGGAGATGCTCTAATAAAAGGACTAAATTTACAGTTCAGTTGAATTAGAAGAAGTACTTTAGTTTTTGCATTTTATACACAAAAATACAGTAATGCTCTAATCTATCCCATACAAACAACCAATTTATTAAATAATTCGAAACTCGAATATATTGTACGGTTACTCGGTTAGTACTGCGCCTTAAATGGGCCGATCGTTCGAATCAACCCAATTTGTTAAGGCCCATTTATTTGATACATATCGGTCTCGCCGAAAAACAGTGAAAAAATAAAATAAAAGCCCATCTTACAATGATTTTGTCTTACGACAATGAAATCCATATCTCAAGTCAACATACATCTTTCAGCACATCGATTTTGTACAAATTGAAGTGGGACCATTTGTTATTCCTAATAATAAATTTTTTTCCTTCACTGTTTTCTCACAAATCTCACATGGGACCCACGTAGCGCAACTACAATTCCCTCTTAATTAATCCTCACCAACTTCACCGCTTTTATTCATTAATTTCATTTATTTTATTCTTTTTCTTTCCGCATAGACAGAAATATAAAATAAAAGAAAACCTCATCAAATCCCATCACTCGTGAGTCGTGGTACATGTGTAAGAAGAACAGTTGCACTGCCATACACTTTGTGCTGACTGCTGATTGGTTTCTCATCCTTTTCGACGATAAAACTTATAATTTAGTACAATATCAGCATTTAATTATACATAGGTACCTAACAGAAGAAATTTTTTGTAGATAGGTATCTGATCTGCCGCAGGTACACCATACAACACATTTGGGTACCCTATGTCAACGTATTGTGGTACGTAATATGTTTAGAAAATGGTACGCAGTATTAGCACATTTAGATACGCCTTATTTACACATCACGTACGCCGTACAAACACATTTGGGTATCTTATATCAACGTGTTATATGATACGCAATACACACACAGGAAGGTACGGCATGAGTGCAGAGACTGGTACAAATTAAAACGAGTATGTATCTGTAAAAATTTCTGACATAGGTACTGATCTGTAAGTTTTTATTCAAATAGGTATTTATGTATAGATACCCGATAAAATATTAAATAAAAAGGAAAGAGAAAAGAAAAATAAAGAGAAAAAATTGCCTAGTCAAAGGGTCATTTCGAGACGCAATAAAACCACAAAAACTCTGCTACTTCTGCTCAGTTGTTACTTGTGTCAAGCAAAGAACAAAGGATCCAAGATATGTTAAAAAACTAGATTTAATAAGACGTATTGATATCCAATTCCAAGCATTAAACATTTTATGACCGAGAATCTTTTTCGCTTTTTTTGGCGCGTTAATCTCCCTCATTTAGTGACAAATCATGTAAGAACAACACAATCACACTTCCCACTACAAATTTCTTTATCGTATCTGATGTATTGCAGCTTTTCCTTTTGTTTTGTTATATATTATTTAGTCCCAAATTGATAAATCGCTCCATCTTTCGCTGCTAAAGCTGTACGGTTCACACGAGTTCAAAAAATTTTGAGTGATGAACACCTTTTAAAGGCAGAACTGTAATTTAATACTTTTCAATCGCATTAATGGTGTGCGAATAATTCAAGAATGGACACAATTGTATAAATCATAATTAATGGGTTTTTATTGGGTTACCCAGTTGGCATAGAGAGTTGAGACGTGAGACTGATTGTTCTTTGGTAAGAGGGTTGCGTGGGTTATGTGTTATAATACAAATTTTTATTGAAAAAAAAAAATTGAATCTTCAACCAAGAGTAGTGCTGTGTTAATATAGTGACAAAAGCTCGTCCTTTTTGAGATTTTAGCTCAAGTCCCTCTCTCACATTTGTTTGTTGGTACTTTTTGAGTTACCTAAACAAAGCTCTAATCTTTTCATTCCTCCATTGTTAGGATCTTCAAAAAGGTAGGAGCTTTAGAGATAAATCGTTTTCACGTTCTCCTCTCCATTAAAGTGCAGGTTTGTAAACCCTTTTCTTTTTCCGTCGTTGCTCAAAGAACACTTTTTCGCAAGAAAAAGTAGAGAAAAAAATTGATTTTTTGTTACCACATTGCTTGCTTTCTCAGTGTTCTAAAGGCCAAAGTTTATCTTTTTCGGAGCCTTCAGTTAGCTCCAACGCTGTGAGCAAGATTGTCTCTCTTAGCGGCACTTGCCTTTCAAATGCTGCCTTTTTCCATGGAGTTGGATCTGTGTAAGGAATTCCACGGGCTGCTGCCGCGAAGATTGTGAGGCTAAAACTTCATTTTCCCCTTTCGTTATTCTCAAAAAGGTTTGCTTTATTAGTTCTTTCGTCACAATGCTGCTGTGATTTGAGCTTGTCTGAGCTTTTTCCCTTTTGTTCTTTCCTCGCACAGAAGGAGTTAGTCGTCCTTAAACTCAATATTGTTAGCTCACTGTAATAAGAATGAGAATGCTTAGCATTGCTGTGTTCTTTCTACTATGCTTCTCTTGCCTGGGCCAGCTTCCTTCCCAGGACATCCTCGCACTCCTCGAATTCAAGAAAGGAATCAAGCACGACCCAACTGGCTTTGTAATCGATTCTTGGAACGATGAGTCCATCGATTTCAATGGCTGTCCTTCTTCTTGGAATGGCATAATGTGCAACAGTGGCAACGTAGCAGCAGTCGTCTTAGACAACCTAGGATTAACCGCCGAGGCTGATTTGAGCGTATTCGCCAACCTCACAATGCTCGTCAAGCTCTCTATCTCCAACAATTCGATCTCGGGAAAGCTTCCCAGCAACCTGGGAGAGTTCAAGAGCCTCGAATACCTCGATATTTCGAACAACCTCTTCTCCTCTGAGCTGCCCCCCGACCTTGGAAAGCTGCCCGGCCTGAAGAACCTTTCCTTGGCTGGTAATAACTTCACCGGGCAAATCCCAGATACAATTTCTGGGCTGTCGTCGATTCGTTCTTTGGACATGAGCAGAAACTCTCTTTCTGGGCCGTTGCCTTCGTCGTTGATGAGGTTGGGCGGTTTAATCTACCTCAATCTCTCGTCGAATGGTTTCTCCAAGAACATTCCTAAAGGGTTAGAGCTCATGACTCAATTGGACATTCTCGACTTGCATGGGAATATGTTAGAAGGCAGTTTCGACCCAGAATTTCTTTCTCTCACCACGGCGAGCTTCGTCGATCTCAGCTCGAATATGCTGGCTAACGCTGCTAATGAAAAGCAGAGCCTTTTCGCTGGCATTTCATCTTCGATCAAGCACTTGAATCTCAGCCATAATCAGCTGAAGGGATCGCTCGTGGGCGGCGGCGCAGCTCAGGGATTTGAGGGATTGAAGGTGTTAGATTTGAGCTATAATCAGCTCTCGGGCGAATTGCCAGGTTTTAATTTCGTCTACGATCTTCAAGTCTTGAGGCTCGGGAGTAACGGGTTCGTGGGTTCGATCCCAAACAATCTGTTGAAAGGCGGCGATTCGTCTGTTCTAACGGTGCTCGACTTGAGCAGCAACAATCTCTCAGGTTCATCCTTTTCTTGAAAAAGTCTTTCGAATTTGTCTATGTTTCGTTTGATCGATCTTCTAACAACCTTAAACCTTTGTCTTCTCTTACAGGTACGATAAGTATGATCACTTCGACGACTTTACAAGTACTTAACCTATCCTCGAACTCAATCTCCGGCGAACTCCCCCTTCTGACTGGGAGCTGTAAAGTGCTCGACCTATCGAAGAATCAATTCGAGGGAAACCTCACTAGGATGGCGAAATGGGGAAACGTTGAGATTCTCGATCTCAGCCAAAACCGTTTGAGTGGTTCTTTCCCCGAGACTACAGCTCAGTTCTTACGGCTAAACTACCTTAACCTCTCTAGCAACTCTCTTAACGATTCTCTTCCCAAAGTTATTGCACAGTTCCCTAAGCTCGCTAGCCTTGATCTCAGCTTCAACGGGTTTACTGGGCCATTGTTGATTACTCTGTTGACTTCCCCGACCCTAAACGAGCTTCACTTGCAGGGGAATAAACTGTACGGAGGGGTAAATTTTTCGGCTCCTATCGACTCTAAGCTCAGCGCCGTCGACCTTTCAGACAATCAGTTTAACGGAGTCTTACCCGACGAAATTGGATCGTTTACCAAACTCCAATTCTTGAGCGTCGGCGGTAATAATTTCTCGGGCTCGATCCCTAATTCGATCGAGAATCTCACTTCTTTATCCGCTTTAGACGTTTCAAGGAATAACTTCGACGGGCCACTGCCGAAGAACTTGTCTGAAAGCATACAAAGCTTCAACGCGTCGTACAACGATCTCTCTGGCGTCGTCCCCGAAAATTTGCGTAGATTCCCATTGTCGTCTTTCTACCCGGGAAATTCCCAGCTGCAGTTTCCCAACCCACCGCCCAGGTCGACCCGCAACCCGGCCGGAAAACCCGGGAAAAAACGGCCAAGAACGATCGTCATAGTAGCAATAGTCCTCTCGTCCGTGGTGGCTCTGATCGCCTTGATTCTCATTGCTCTTCTAATAATACGTCGGAAGCGTAGGTCCAAACGGCCTCTGCCCATCGTATCCAAGAAAGACATAAGCCGACAAACTTCTACAACGAATCCTTCTTCTAGGGAAAGAGAGCGTAGCCAAGGCCTCGTCGTCTCGGCCGAAGACCTTGTGAGGAAGGGAACTTCGTCGGAGGTCGCCGCGGGCCCTGCCGAGGAGAAGCACTCGCCGGCAAAGACGAGCCAATTCTCGTGGTCGCCGGAATCCGGCGACTCCTACGCCGGAGAGGGGCTCTCGAAATTGGAAGTCAGGTCGCCGGACCGACTGGCCGGCGAGCTCTACTTCCTCGACGACACGGTGTCGTTCACCGCGGAGGAGCTTTCCAAGGCGCCCGCGGAGGTGCTTGGGCGGAGCAGCCACGGCACGTCGTACCGAGCCACGCTGGACAACGGCTTGTTCCTCACGGTCAAGTGGCTCAGGGAAGGTGTGGCCAAGCAGAGGAAGGAGTTTGCAAAGGAGGCGAAGAAGTTTGCCAACATAAGGCATCCTAATGTCGTCGGGCTGAGGGGGTACTACTGGGGACCCACGCAGCACGAGAAGCTCATCCTCTCCGATTATATATCTCCCGGGAGCCTAGCGAGCTTCCTGTACGGTACGTCTGTGAGTTTTCGATCGTTGTTGTGGTTTTTTGTGGCTCCTTTTTAGGCTGTGTTTGATTTGAAGAATGTTGTGTGGTAAAAAAAATTGGATAGAAAATGGATTTAATATGTTTTCTTTTGTTTTCCTTGGTGATGAAATTAGTTTTTCTTAGTTTAGGTATAAACTTATGGTTAATTAATTGTTCGGTCTTCTAATTTAGGGGGTTTTCATTATAGGGACAAGGAATTTAGGGGGTGGATCGTACGTACAATAATTTTCAAATTAAACAACTGAGGGACAATATATGTCAGATTTTGTTCCAGAATTGCTCAATTTGAAAGTTATTGTCAGTATAATGTCATCTCCTAAATTTGCCGGAACCCTAGAGTTGCGGTAAAAGGGTTCTAGGGTATAATGTCCCTAAATTGCTTAATGTTGAAAATTTATTATTGTCCGTAAAATGCCACCTTTAAATTCTGTTGTCCGTTTAATGCAACCTCCCTATATTACATGACTGAAAAGATAATTAAGAAACTTAACCTATTTCTTCTATCTCTTTAATCAGCCAAACATAAAGTAGTTTTTCCTTTCCGAACTAATTTTCTTACACCAAACTGACTCTTAACGGTTTGTTGCAGATCGGCCCGGACGCAAAGGCCCGCCCCTAACGTGGGCCCACCGGCTCAAGATCGCGGTGGACATAGCCCGTGGGCTGAACTACCTCCACTTCGATCGGGCTGTGCCCCACGGCAACCTAAAGGCCACCAACGTCCTCCTCGACGGGCCGGACCTAAACGGGCGGGTCGCGGACTACTGCCTGCACCGTCTCATGACCCATTCGGGCACGGTGGAGCAGATCCTCGACGCCGGCGTTTTGGGCTATCGGGCCCCCGAGCTTGCCCAGTCCAAGAAGCCCGTCCCTTCCTTCAAGTCGGATGTCTACGCCTTTGGTGTGATTTTACTCGAGCTTCTGACCGGAAAGTGCGCTGGAGATGTTGTCTCCGGCGAGGACGGCGGTGTTGATTTGACTGATTGGGTCAGAATTAGGGTTTCTGAGGGAAAGGGGTCGGAGTGCTTCGACGGAGCTCTTTCGCCGGAGATGGGAATTCCGGCGAGCGATAAGGGGATGAAAGAGGTGCTTGGGATTGCTCTGAGGTGTATTAGGGGTGTGTCTGAGAGGCCTGGGATTAAGACTATTTATGAAGATCTTTCTTCTGTTTGAAGGTTGTTCTTTTGTTTTGTTGGCCTTTTGTGTTTAGTGTGAATGATTTGAGTTGGGGAATCAATTAGCTCATTGACTTCCCCATTTTCTTTTTCCTTTTTTTTTTTTTCTAACTTTTGCTTTTGGGCAAATGGACTTCGGATGTAATTCATTGTAGTAGTTTTAATGTTTGACTTTCTTGTCTCAATGGTTTCCGTCAGCATATATGAAATATGGACAACATAAAAGCATTGTGTTTGGTGTGTGTAATTACGCAAACGATCCTTGATTTCGCTTTGAATTCGTCGGGACGATAGCGTTTTGTTGTTGATAAATGATAACCCGTAACTAAAATTGACAAAAAAAAAAAAAAAACAAATCATGGGAGAAAAACAAATCCAACCGACGAACTCTTCTCAAACTCAAACGCATTCTCAAACTAAAAATGCACTAATTCTTCTTCAACCATTAAACTCATTCTCAAATTCAAAATACTATTTTCGTAATATTCACCTACACATTACTTTTACAATTTTTCAATACTATCAATATATTTACAAATTTAGAAATAAGGCTACTTTTTATTTTAAAATTGAGTTGATTCCAATAATATTTACGCACAGGTTTAATTTTTATTATTCATGTAGATTTGATTGGTCGAATATGTCTGTGTGATTTCTTTTTCTTGTGATTTGATGTTACAAAGAAAATTTTATTATAAAAAGAAAGGTCACTTCACACGCATTTACTTCTTCCAATCCACAATTCCTTCAATTAATAATTAAAATAAATAATTGGACCTTAATGCAATTAAAAAATGTCAGACGCATTTAACTTCCACCAGACGCATATATCCGTGTAAATGATGCGCGTATATCCGTGTAAATGATGAGAGAGAAACATCGAAATGCATGTTGCGTTTTGATTTGGAGGTCGGTTGGAGCATTTGATCCCATTTTTTGGGATATCCTGTTCGGTTGGAGTTGCCATAATGTGAGAGAGAAACGATATACAACCGGGGATTTTTAAGAAAATGGCCTTTCACATGCATGGTCAACGTTAAAAAAGTAGCCTCCAAATTAAAAATGATTTTAATGCCCTTACTAATCGGGGTCCCAAAAAATGCGGGGCCCTTGCTACATAGCACGGGTCCCCTAAGCAAGGGGCCAGTGCTATCCTGCAGGAGGCCCGCCCATGTTGTGCAGCAAATGGAGCGGGTCCCCTGCTAGCATGCGCGGGTCCCCTGTCCAGCATGGGCGGGTCTCCTGCTGTAGTAGGCACAGGAGACCCGTCCATGCTTGATGCGGGGGACCCACGCATGCTAGCAGAGGATCCGCCCATGCTGTGTTGTGCCTATTACAGCAGGAGACCCGCGCATGCCATGCCAGCAGGGGACCCACCCATTTGCTGCACCCACCCACTGGACTACAGCCCACCCACCCACCCTAACGCGGTCCCGATTTAACATATTGGTTTTTACCGTGGAAAAAAAGACACCCTGTAAAAAGACGAAAATACCCTTAAATTGAAGGCTACTTTTTAAAAGGTAAAATCGAGAAGGTTATTTTTTTAAGCTGACTCCAGTCAAAGGTCATTTTTTAAAAAGGCCCAAATAAGACACACTGTAAAAAGACGAAATAAATTGAAGGCTACCTTTTAAAAGGTAAAATCGAGAAGGCTATTTCTCTAAGTTGACTCAGACCATTTTCTAAAAAGGCCCGTACAACCGCCTAAAAGGGAAGATTTCTGTTCAGGCCCCCCTAAAGTTTGCAATTACCCGTCAGTCCCTGTCAGAAATTGATTAAGTTTAAGAGACCTACTTTTTTGTGAAAATCGAGTAAAGGACCCAAAAGTAGACTTTGACGCAAATACCCTTGGCTTTATTTTCCAGCGGATCTCGCGACATGTTCTTTTGCTCTTATATGAATCGTTATTTTTACTTCATTATATGTCACACAGCTACCGCATATTGTTATTTCGGAAGACAAATACGTTATTTTTCAATAATCTTATGTTACTTCTCTACTACAAAATGTTATAAGTATTTCTTTTCACACAATTTAGGGAAAACATTATATCCGCTTGTTGCAAGTAATCGGTATAAATACGAGGTACCCACGAGAAATTGAGGTCTATTTGACCTTATTGAGTCAATGACGACGTGATTAATGCACTTTTCATCTTGTTTTTTGTGTCGTTTGTGATTTTCGTTTTATTCCTTTCGATCCATTACTTCTATACAGACTGTGTTATTTACGACAAACAATGTGTTATTACCTTTCAGCGACGTGTTACTTCTAAGTCAAAATTTGTTATTACCCGTAAGACATTTGTTATTTTTTGCTATGTTATAAGTATTTCTTTTTTACACGATTTAGGGAAAATATAATATACGTTTCTTGCAACTAATCGGTATAAATTCGAGGTACCCATGAGAAATTGAGGTCTATTTGACCTTATTGAGTCAATGACGACGTGTTTAATGCACTTTTCATCTTGTTTTTTAGTGTCGTTTGTGATTTTCGTTTTATTCCTTTCGATCCATTACTTGTATACAGACTGTGTTATTTACGACAAACAATGTGTTATTACCTTTCAGCGACGTGTTACTTCTAAGTCAATATTTGTTATTACCCGTAAGACATTTGTTATTTTTTGCTATGTTATAAGTATTTCTTTTTTACACGATTTAGGGAAAATATAATATACGTTTCTTGCAACTAATCGGTATAAATTCGAGGTACCCATGAGAAATTGAGGTCTATTTAACCTTATTGAGTCAATGACGATGGGATTAATGCACTTTTCATCTTATTTTTTAGTGTCGTTTGTGATTTTTGTTTTATTCTTTTCGATCCATTACTTGTATACAGACTGTGTTATTTACGACAAACAATGTGTTATTACCTTTCAGCGACGTGTTACTTCTAAGTCAAAATTTGTTATTACCCGTAAGACATTTGTTATTTTTTGCTATGTTATAAGTATTTCTTTTTTACACGATTTGGGGAAAATATAATATACGTTTCTTGCAACTAATCGGTATAAATTCGAGGTACCCATGCGAAATTGAGGTCTATTTGACCTTATTGAGTCAATGACGACGGGATTAATGCACTTTTCGTCTTGTTTTTTAGTGTCGTTTGTGATTTTCGTTTTATTCCTTTCGATCCATTACTTGTATACAGACTGTGTTATTTACGATAAACAATGTGCTATTACCTTTCAGCGACGTGTTACTTCTAAGTCAAAATTTGTTATTACCCGTAAGACATTTGTTATTTTTTGCTATGTTATAAGTATTTCTTTTTTACACGATTTAGGAAAAATATAATATACGTTTCTTGCAACTAATCGGTATAAATTCGAGGTACCCATGAGAAATTGAGGTCTATTTTACCTTATTGAGTCAATAACGACGTGATTTATGTAGTTTTCATCTGTTTTTTAGTGTCGTTTGTGATTTTCGTTCTTTTTATCTCGATCCATTATTTGTATACAGAATATGTTATTTACGACAAACAATGCGTTATTGCTTTTCAGTGATTTGTTGTTTCTGAGTCAACATTTGTTATTATCCTGAAGACATTTGTTATTTTCTGGATAATTTGGTATCTTCTATGCGCTAGGGTTTTTGGGTAGTTTTTGGGGTTTAGGACTTACGGGTTCGAGGTTAAGATTAAGGGTTTACGACATGAAATTTTGGGAGAATGATCCACGACTTGCGCAGTATAAGATACAACCTTAAAAAATATTTGGGGTTCGGGGTTTAGTGTTTAGGGTTTAGGGTTTCGGGCCTCGGATTTAGGGTTTTGAGCTTCGTATTTTGTATTTGTGGTCTATAAATGTTATTAGTACTTAATGTTGACGTTTGAACATGTTTGTGGTGCAATTTATAATGTTATGTTCCATTGAAAGAGGTGATAGTCTATGTTTTGCAATGGAGGACTACATGTTTATATATCTATTGAGATCAACATTCTTCTATTGACATCAAATTTCGCCTAATGTGTATTTTAAAGGAATGTGATGATTAAACTTCATCAAATTATATATTTACATGAACATCCATATTAAACATTCAAAATAAAAGTGTATTATTGTACGAATTAATCGAATTATTGACGTGGTACTAAATAACATTTATGAGGTATCAGTATTGATCAGTGTGTTATTAATTGAGTTCGAGTTGTTTTTTTTAACCTAACGTGTGTTATTATTTCCAATTAATGTAGTACAATTTTCAGAAAGTCCTGTAAATATGCTCTGACAATTCTGTTAAATTCTCTGACGGTAGAACCTTCTAGAATATTCTCAATAATGTATTTTTTTTACATGTGTATGTGTTATATTTGTTGTGTAAACTGTTACAAACTTAAAAAACGTTTTAGTCTTAAAGAATGCTAAATTTTTCTCGATTTCATGGTTACCGACTTTTTTTTTTTAATATTAAGACTCGTTTGATTCGATTTTATCTTATTCAGTCGCTTTTACCTTGTTCGGCCGTTAAAGTTGATATTGAATCGATTTCTGGATGAAATTTTTGATTTGGGGGTGGAAGAACGAATTCATTCGATACATAAAAAATTCGTCTTTATTAGTAAGACCCATCTGAAATTGAGGACGGGAAAACTTTATTTAGTCACAAACAATGAGATTTATGCAGTTTTCCATCTGTTTTTAGTGTCGTTTGTGATTTTCGTTTTATTCCTTTCGATCCATTACTTGTATACAGACTGTGTTATTTACGACACACAATGCGTTATTACCTTTCAGCGACGTGTTACTTCTAAGTCAAAATTTGTTATTAACCATAAGACATTTGTTATTTTTTGCTATGTTATAAGTATTTCTTTTTTACACGATTTAGGGAAAATATAATATACGTTTCTTGCAACTAATCGGTATAAACTTGAGGTACCATGAGAAATTGAGGTCTATTTTACCTTATTGAGTCAATAACGACGTGATTTATGCAGTTTTCATCTGTTTTTTAGTGTCGTTTGTGATTTTCGTTCTTTTTATCTCGATCCATTATTTGTATACAGAATGTGTTATTTACGACAAACAATGCGTTATTACTTTTCAGTGATGTGTTATTACTAAGTCAACATTTGTTATTATCCTGAAGACATTTGTTATTTTTTTCATGTTATAAGTATTTCTTTTTTACACGATTTAGGAAAAATTTAATATCCGTTTCTTGCAACTAATCGGTATAAATTCGAGGTACCCATGAGAAATTGAGGTCTATTTTACTTTATTGAGTCAATAACGATGTGATTTATGCAGTTTTCATCTGTTTTTAGTGTCGTTTTGTGATTTCGTTCATTTTCTCCCTATCTATGGGTTGTACAAACTGTGTTATTAACAATATATGGATCGTTATTTCTAATGTAAGATGTGGTGTTTTTGTGTGACGATTTGTTATTTACTAGAAGAGATGTGTCATACGTCACCAAGTGATTTGGAAAAACAAAAAAAATTAAGTTAAGCTCCGGCAGCCTGTCGCCTCGCCTGTGGCCTCCTTCGAGCTCTACTACGACGACGGGTCAGGGTCGGACCTCGTCTGCTCACGAATGTCGAGATTATAGGTGGAAATCAAGCTTGAAGTATAGCTCGCTCGTTGGAGAAGATGATGGCAAAAGTTTGTTATTTTCGCATCTGTTAGGGGTAAATATGTCATATCGCGTAGTTTGGGTATTTTTCTCTAGGAATTTTGAAAATCAGGTCCTTCATACTAAATGGAATTTGATTGGGGCCTGAACACTAGTTGAAAGTATTACTAGGGTCTGACCCGTAATTAACCCTTTCTTATTTCCTTCCCTCTCTTTTTCACTCACTCTCTGATTAATCCGTCAAAACTCTTCGTTTATTCTTCCTCACGTCGCCATCTTGATCACGATAAGAACTGTAACTGTTCATCTCTTTTCGGAGGGAGTGAAGCTTTGATTAGGTTAATTGTTTTCTTTATCACAAGATAAAACAATTTCTTGACCTGTGAGTATTTAGGCGTGTTTCTCCAGGAATTTGAACAGTAAGGTTCACACAAAAATCGAGAAAAAAAAATCCATCCTTTTCGCCTGAATTCAGGGAACAAAATGTCGAGTGATACCAGCGAGCATCTCAGCGATTACATATGTTCTCAGCCCAGAGGTTTCTTGACACCACCGCCATGGACAACAAGGTCGCATTCGCCTATAATGCCTCCTTACACGGAGAGAAATCCGAGGAGGAGAAGGTTAGTGGGCGGCGGCGATTGTTACCATATTCTTCATAAAGTTCCATCCGGCGACTCTCCTTACGTTAGGGCCAAGCACACTCAGGTGCTGAATGAATTTTGGTGATTTATGTTGAAATGTTATGAACTACGTAGTAATGAGCTGTGTTTATGTCTTTCTTGATACTATTAGCTGGTCGATAAGGATCCAACCAAGGCCATTTCTCTCTTTTGGGCATCGATAAATGACGGCGATAGAGTCGATAGTGCATTGAAAGACATGGCCATTGTTATGAAACAGTTGGATCGTTCAGACGAGGCTATCGAAGCTATTAGATCCTTTCGACATCTCTGTTCTGATGAATCTCAGGAATCTCTCGATAACATACTTGTGGAGCTGTACAAGGTTTGTGTTGAAATATCAGCGCCTTCGTTCGAAAGATAATATCGAAAGTTGAGAGTAGCTAACCGTCTACAATTGCAGCAATCTCGAAGAATAGAGGAAGAGATCAGAATCCTTCGACTGAAACTGAAGCGAATCGAAGAAGGTGTGGCGTTCGGCGGAAAGAGCACGAAAATGGCAAGATCGCAAGGAAGGAAGATTGAGATCACTGTTGGGAAAGAGTACTCGAGGTTTGTATCTTACAAAATTCGCTTTTATTTTTTCTTGTCTTCAATCTTACAGATGATTTGTGTATCATCTTGGCTTCATTCTAAGGTTGTTGGGAAACCTGGCTTGGGCGTACATGCAGAAGAAAGAGTTCAACCTCGCCGAAGAACACTACAGGCATTTCTTTTGCATATAACCTAAGCATCGAATATGTTCCCTAATTGACAGCTGAATAGTCTTTTCTTGTCGATGATAATGCAGAAAATCACTTTCGTTTGAATCGGACAAGAATAGGCAGTGCAACCTAGCTCTGTGTCTGATGCACATGAACAAGGTTCAAGAAGCCAAATTCTTGCTACAAGCCATTAACGTCGATGAATCTTGTGCCAAATCCTACGATCGAGCAGCTCAAATGTTAGCCGAGCTGTTACCAGGAAACGATCTCAGGCCTATGAATCACAGATGGAGTAAAATGGACCGAGAAATAGACCATCGATCTCCCTTCAGCTGTAATAACGACAGTCCATGGGCGCCATTCACACAACCTAGGAGGTTCTCACGCGCTTTCAGAGAGGGATTAAACTCAGAGAAGCTGTGCTTCGAATCATCAGTAAATCAGAAAGTTGAGTTTCACTCAAGATCCAAAGAGGGTTCAGATGAGGAAGCCAGGGGCAAGGAAAATCTGAGCTGTAATAATAATGATAATAGTGTGCAGAAGAAGAGCTGGGCTGAAATGGTTGAAGAAGAAGAAGACGAGCAAGGAAACTTGGTCAACAACACCATGGGATCTGAGGCTATTCATTCTTCAGATCGACATGAAGAACCGAATGAAAAAATGGGGAGTGAATGTTCGACTCAGCGGAGAACGAGTCAGTCGGCAAAGCGATCTTTGTGTTTCGATGGCTATCAGACACTATCTGAGAATCATAGTCCTGGGAATTCTTTGGAGGGAAGGAACAGATCGAAGGTTTTAGAGGATATAGCGAACTAAACTCCTTTGCAAGAACAGTTCAAAAGCTTGATATTACTATGTGCATATAGGTGTAATAACAAACAAGATGCCCAAGATGTATTGGTACATCATCCTACAATTCTTGAAATAGGGTTTATCAATATTTGATCGAGCATATTCTGAATCATGGAACAAGGCATTTTATTTTTAGTGGGATTGATTAAGCGACAGTAAGTTTTCAATTATTTGCAACTGAGGGATTCAATGTAAATATTTGAAATAATGGATGAAATGTCATTTTAAATCGAACCTTTTTGAAGGACGAACATGAAATATAATTTTGTGGACAGAATTCAAGATTTCACCAACACAACAATACATGAATGTAACATCAAAACCACACAAAAAAAGGAACCAAACGAAATATTATCAAGGAAAACACCTCCAATGAAAAGCAGTCACTCACAAAAGAAAAAAAAAAAGCCGTTACACCACAATTTCTAGAACTTGGCCTGAATCCAATCAACAGTATTGGTATCAACTTGGAAAGCCTTGGCAAGAAGATCGTTAGCAATCTTCGGCTTCGATCCAAAGACAGCGTTGGAAACTGTAATAACACCAGGGTTTTGGCTGCTCAAACCTACGATAGCAATTGCATTGACCTTCCCAATGTTTCTCTGAAAATGTATGAGCCCCTTTGGAAACACAAACACATCTCCCGCCTGAAGTGTCTTCGAAACTAGCTTATTATCTGGGTTCGATGTAATGAACCCTACTTCGAGAGTACCTTGGATCACAGTTAAGATCTCGGTGGCGCGAGGGTGAGTGTGCGGAGGATTAATACCCCAAGGAGCAAAGTCTATGCGTGCTAAGGAGATTCCATGAGTGTTGAGCCCTGGAATCTGAGATACTGTTACTGCTGTGACTTTCGATCCAAAGGGATTCGATGAGTTCCCCGGAATGTGTAGTCCGCTGAAGAAGAAATCGCTCGCTTGTACGGTTGATGGATTTTTGCAGGCAAATCCATTCACCATTACTGATAAAGATAAAAAGGTGAAGAGATAATAGGTGATGTAATAACGTATATAAACCCTAATCCCATGCAATAACATATAAAATTATTTTACCAGGGCCATTAGGGTCGGCAACACAGAAATCCTGAAGTGGACTCGGATCTGATGCTTGAGTGATCGAACAAATTGCGAGTAGGGTTCCTAAGATTAGCAATTGCATTGTCATAACTGTTTGCTTTTCTTTTCTAGTGTGATGAATATATGATGCTTTAAGATGGATATGTGGAAGAAGATAGCTATTATTTGAGATGATGGTCTTACTTAATAACTTTGCGATGTATGAAGAAGTTAGTTTTTTTTTTGGAAAAGGTCCCGTGTTTATATATGTAATGTGGTACCGTACAGTGTAAGTGGGAGTGATGCACACTCCACACAACGCGACCAGTAACAAGCTACTGGGAACAAAGCAAACAGAAGAAAAACCACCAAAGCGAAAAAATTACCATGCCACGCGCCATAATCTCCTAATGGCAGACAACTGTAACTCAAACTTTGCGTGTAAGCCGCTAAGTCTCAAACAAATAATCTGAAGGACGGACGTCACAAGTCGGTCCGGAGACATGGATCTCCCCTCCCTCCACCGCTTGTTCCGCTCGATCCAAAGATGATACACAAGAGAGGGAAGAAGTTAGTTTTGCACTGGTTTTATAGATGAAAGCAGACTATAATACACGTATATTAGCCGTCCATGTTCAGCAGTGAGACAAAGAGAAGCTTTCTTCAAGCCATTAATAAAAGAAAGAAGTCAGGCGTTGAAATGGTAATAACAAACCGCTTTTGGATAACATCTGTGTATTAATGCAATATTTTATATGTTTGCCGGACAATTTATATATTTCTCCTGAATTATATATAAAATGTAGAACTTGTGTTATATGGCTAAATTTGAATATTTCACGCATAAAGACGCAGATAATGTTCTGGTAGTAAACAGACAATCACGTACCATGTCATCCCTTCAAGAATAAAGAATCATATGTGATGTGCATTTGCCATTTATTCGGCTTAGCTGCAACATATATATTTAGTTAAATGAAATTCGTCCATATTGACCGCGTCTCAAAACACATTCTATCTTATTAATCTGATATAATAGAATTATATATCGACGGGCATGCATTTCTCTATATAAACCCCGTATCATCAGTCTTCTATATTATCACTCAAAATTCAAAAACCAAAAGCATTACACAATTAACTCCAAGAACTAATAATAGTCTTATACAAAGCAAATAAATGGCCTCTCAGTTCCTTTTGCTTGGTTTGCTTATCGCAACTTGTTGTTCCATTGCCTTGGCATCTGATCCAAGCCCACTTCAAGATTTCTGCGTTGCTGATCCTAATGGAGCTGGTAATAACTATAATCCTGACAAAACCGATTATTTATGTTCTTGCATGGATTATGGTTTATATCCTATATTAGATTATGTATATTCTCTTCACCTTTCGATCTTTATCCTTCTCCCTTCACATGTATATCTCAGTGATGGTGAATGGATTTGCATGCAAAAATCCATCAACGGTACAAGCGAGCGATTTCTTCTTCAGTGGACTACACATTCCGGGGAACACATCGAATCCCTTTGGATCGAAAGTCACAGCAGTAACAGTATCTCAGATTCCAGGGCTCAACACTCATGGAATCTCCTTAGCACGCATAGACTTTGCTCCTTGGGGTATTAATCCTCCGCACACTCACCCTCGTGCCACCGAGATCTTAACTGTGATCCAAGGTACTCTCGAAGTAGGGTTCATTACATCGAACCCAGATAATAAGCTAGTTTCGAAGACACTTCAGGCAGGAGATGTGTTCGTTTTTCCAAAGGGGCTCATCCATTTTCAGAGAAACATTGGGAAGGTCAATGCATTGGCTATCGTAGGTTTGAGCAGCCAAAACCCTGGCGTTATTACAATTTCCAACGCTGTCTTTGGATCGAAGCCGAAGATTGCTAACGATCTCCTTGCCAAGGCGTTCCAAGTTGACACCAAGGCTGTCGATTCGATCCAGGCGAAGTTCTAAGACGTCTTTTCTGTTTTTTTTTTTTTTAAGGTTTTCTGAAAGACGTGTTTCTGTGTGCTCTGTTTTGTTTCTTTCCGTCTTAAAATGTTTTGTACTTTGTTGAATGATCATATGTGCTTGTCATTTATGAGTATCATTTCTAGTTCTTTTCTAATCCAATAAACCCTCTAGTCTTTCACCAAGAAAATACTGGGACGCATTAGCATGCAAACTACGTCAATCAAATTATATGTGTGACAGACTCACTCAAAGTATTTGGTTGTTAGAAAAAATCAAACATATGACCTGCCCGTCCAAAGACTTACAAAGAGCCAAGTCTCTCCTTTATAAATTGATCTACTTGTTTCAGTTCACATAGAACAGGAAGTACAGCATATATAATCACAAAGTATCTCCAACAGATACAAACCACAAATCACACACAATACACACACACACAAAAGTACAATCATCACCTTCCATCATCATCCATCAACCTCCTCATCTTCTACTTCATCCTCATATTCATCATCGTCAGCAGTAGCATCTTGGTACTGCTGATACTCAGCAACAAGGTCATTCATATTACTCTCAGCCTCAGTAAACTCCATCTCATCCATGCCCTCGCCCGTGTACCAATGCAAGAACGCCTTTCGCTTGAACATAGCGGTGAACTGCTCGCTCACCCTTCGAAACATCTCTTGAATGGCAGTCGAGTTGCCTATGAAAGTCGAAGCCATCTTAAGACCCCTCGGCGGTATATCGCATACGCTCGACTTCACATTGTTGGGAATCCACTCCACGAAATAGGACGAGTTCTTGTTCTGTACGTTGATCATCTGCTCGTCGACCTCTTTTGTGCTCATCTTGCCCCTGAACATGGCCGAGGCTGTAAGGTATCGGCCGTGGCGTGGGTCCGCCGCACACATCATGTTCTTGGCGTCCCACATCTGCTGAGTCAGCTCGGGGACTGTTAGGGCGCGATACAGCTGGGAACTTCTTGAGGTAAGAGGGGCGAAGCCCACCATGAAGAAGTGTAGGCGAGGGAATGGGATGAGGTTTACGGCGAGCTTTCGAAGGTCTGAGTTTAGCTGCCCGGGGAATCGGAGGCAGCATGTGACTCCGCTCATCGTGGTGGAGATGAGGTGGTTGAGATCACCAACTGATCAACACACACAAAGGTTAGATTATTCGGCTATCTGATGTGAACACAAAGTAATGTTTTTGAGGAAAATCCATGTAAGATATGGGAGGTATGACACGAGTAAGTGAGCAGCACTGAAATGAACATTTAGTGATGAATGTAAAGAAGTCCCATGTAAGATATAGGGGGTATGATTAGTGGTCAAAAATGAAATGAGTCAGAATGATGAATGTGAGGAAGTCCCATGAAAGTTATAGGGGGTATGATTAAGTGATCACACTGCAATGAACAGAGTGAGGAATGTAAAGAATCCCATGTAGGATATATAGGGGGTTTGACAAGTGGTCAACACTTAGACAAGCATAGAGTGATGAATGTGAGGAAGTCCCATGTAAGATATAGAAGGTTTGATTTGATGAGTGATCCATGGGGTTGATGAACTTACATGTAGGAGTGGAGAGCTTGAGGGTACGGAAGCAAATGTCGTAAAGGGCTTCGTTGTCCAAAACCATGCACTCGTCTGCATTCTCGACGAGCTGATGGACGGACAGCGTGGCGTTGTAGGGCTCGACGACGGTGTCTGAAACTTTTGGGGACGGGAAAACTGAGAAAGTCAGCATCATGCGGTCAGGATATTCTTCTCTGATCTTTGAGATTAGAAGGGTTCCCATGCCTGACCCAGTGCCTCCACCCAAAGAATGGCACACTTGAAATCCTGTTAGTTAAAGAGGAAAAATGAAAAGATAGTTATATTTCAACCTAGTTTTCAGACAAGAGAAGTACGCAGAATGATGGTGAGATGTTAAAGGAAATATTTTCAGCATTCAAACGGTATCTAGGGGAAACCTCTATTTTGGCGGCAAACAAACTGCATAAATAAACCGGAATAGCATATGTGACGTAATTTATGTCAAAATTGCAGAGAGACGTATATTACAAGATTTTCCTCAAAATCTAGCACAAAGCATTGGGGAGACAAAGATGAGAATTGAGGTCACACGCCAGAATGGGGTTGATATTCATATACTCCCTTAGGTAAGGGCAGCTAAACATGGCAGAAATAAAAATCCATAGTCGAACTCAAGCAACAGCACAACCACCAAAAAAAAAAAAGGAAAGCACACACACATGAATGCGAGCATATATGCATATGGAAATATAGATCAATGGATCGATAGAGAGAGCTGAATAGTCATTCCGAAAAAAAAAAAAAGAGCTGAAAAGATGATCATAACCTTGAAGGCAGTCGCAATTCTCAGCCTCCTTCCTCACCACATCCAAGACCGAGTCAATCAGCTCCGCGCCCTCCGTATAATGCCCTTTCGCCCAATTGTTACCCGCGCCCGACTGCCCGAAGACGAAGTTATCGGGCCTAAATATCTTGCCGAACGGGCCGGATCTAACGGAATCCATGGTTCCTGGCTCGAGATCCATGAGGACGGCGCGTGGGACGTACCTCCCGCCGCTGGCCTCATTGTAGTACACGTTGATGCGTTCCAATTGGAGCTCCGAGTCTCCGCTGTATCTCCCCGTCTGATCGACGCCGTGCTCGTCGCAAATCACCTCCCAGAACTTGGCGCCGATCTGATTGCCGCACTGACCGCCTTGGATGTGAAGGATTTCTCTCATCGTCTGAAATTGAGTGATCAAAACTTATTGAGAACAAACAAACAGTGCTGTGTATGTGTTGAATTGAAAATGATAAGGGGCTCATCCTATTTAGATAAGATAGTTTGGGTGTCAAACTTTAGTTTCGAAATTAAGTTGGGGCTATTTGTAGTTATTATAAATTAAGAAGCTGTCGCTGCAATTATTGTATTAATCAAGCCGCTCAACATGGGCGGGCCCAAATTCTCACGTCAAAATCAAGTTGATCCAAATCAATTGCATAAAAATGACAGCTTTTTTCCATCACATGACTGACCAAAATTAACACAGGCTGGCAAATGGCAACGTGAATATACGTTGGCTGATTCGATCGAAATTCGAAATCTAAGGCTATGATCTGTTGCGGCACTGTCACACGCTATTATTATTTTTTTAGAAAAACATTTCTTTTCTTTCCATGATTTATAATTGGTCGTGGTAGTAATACTATTATTGCACGCTTTTGGGCTTATTTTTCTCTGATTTGCGGCACCTCAGCACAACTTGCTGTGGAGTAGAGAGTAGTGGGGTGAAGTGTTTCTGTGTTCGTGGGTTTCACATTCTAGACTGGTGAGTACTGAAATGTAAACTCTTCGATTCAGCTCAAGATTTTGACTGCCGATTTACTGGGCTTGGTTTGTTCTTTGATGTAAATTTTTCGTTTGAAGTTGCGATCTTTTCCAAGTGCTAGATCTACCTTGAGTTGATTGTCGGAGGATTGTTATTTTACGCATTGGCTCTTTTGGTTTGCGTTGAGTGTAATGGGGTTGTGAAATGGGCATTGTGGATTGGATCCAAGAACTGCTAATTGAGCTTCGTGTTTCTTGCTTCCTTTTTCTTTACGGTGTTTCTTTATATTTGTGTGCCTACTGTAGCAGATTATGTGACTGGCGCGAAAAAAAAAATGTTTTCTTGTAATGTAATGTGATTTTTTCAGCTTTTGAATTGCATAGTTGATGAATGGAGTTATCTTGGTGGAGAAAACTTTCTTGTGACAAAACTTTTATCTTTATCTTGCCTCAGACATAAAATTTTGAGTCATTTCTAGCTCTAAGCCTGATGATCCATCCTTCTATGTTCTTCCCAGCTTCAGGAACTGTCTGATATTATAACATAGCGAGATGGTTGCGCAGGGCTTCACCGTGGACTTGAATAAACCCCTCGTTTTCCAGGTAAAGCTATTCACAATTACTTTCATTGAAAATCTTGGGTTTGCCGTGTACGTTGCTTGGCCAGAAACTTGGGTGTAAGTGAAAAGGTTGCTTCTCCTCTATAATTAATCAGCTTCTTGAATCCTAACTAAGTGTGCCTTTCAGTTCTTCATCTGTTTGTGTTGTGCTGTTTCTTGATTCCTCTTTTACCATCATAACACAACATAAGCCAAACTCTGATAGGTTGGCCACCTTGGCGAGCAATATCAAGAATGGGTTCACCAGCCAATTGTTAGCAAGGAAGGCCCTCGATTCTTCGAAAGTGATTTCTGGGAGGTAATAAATAATACAAAGGGAAAACCTTCATACATAACATTTCACATTTACTAATCTTTCTTTCGTGCAGTTTCTGACCCTCACCAAGTGGTGGGTTATTCCCGTCGTTTGGCTCCCAGTTGTCAGCTATTCCCTCTTTAGATGCATTCGCTTCGGCCACACTATTCCCGAGGTGTTTCTGATGACCGTCTTCGGTATATTTACATGGAGTTTGCTCGAGTACACTCTTCATCGCTTTCTTTTCCACATCACTACCAAGAGCTATTGGTAACTTTTTCCTCTCCCTTTTCACTCATCACTTTTCTTATATGAGATCAATGTTTTCCCCCTAAAGCTTCCTTTCCAATTGAAGGGGAAACACTCTTCATTACCTTCTTCATGGCTGCCATCACAAGCACCCAATGGACAGCCTACGCCTAGTCTTCCCACCTGCTGCAACTGCTATTCTTTTATTTCCTGTACTTTTTCGATCCATTTTTTTTCATCAGTATATTCTTTTACCCCCATGTGCATGATGATATGAGTTTGCTTTAACGCTTACAACGTCAAAATTTGCAGTTTTGGAAGCTGATCAGATCATTTTCGACCCCTACAACTGCGCCTGGTTTGTTCGGGGGCGGTCTTTTAGGTTATGTGATGTACGATGTGACCCATTATTATCTCCACCATTGCCATCCTACAAATGAAGTTGCCAAGAATCTCAAGGTTAGACAAAATCCCATATTCTTTTAGGACAGAAACTCATTTGGCTTCTTACTACATCTCTTGTAAACCGAGTTCTTGAATTATGCAGAAGTATCATCTCAACCATCATTTCCGTATACAAACTAAGGGATTTGGAATCACTTCTTCGCTCTGGGATAAGGTGTTTGGAACTTTGCCTCAAACGAAATCGGCTGAGAAGAGCAGATGATATGCTCTCAACTTAACTATGGTGGCGAATTATTGTCCATTTCTAGAAAGCCGTAGTTTGTTATCATATTAGCTTCAGGTTCTTGAGCATGTTTCGAATGCTTGTCACAGTTTCTCCTTTTGTTTTCATGGCGGAGTTGATTTCATTATATTTTTTCTGATCAGTCAAAATGTGACAAATATTAGCAAGAAAACACATGAATTAAAAAATTGTCTCGTGGTCCACACATATAAAAAAAGAAAAGATGAAAACGCCACCGTGAAACTTTTTCTAGAACCAAACCGCCACTCTCGCCGCCTTCTCTACCAACCTCCGACATAGAATCCGGCGAACCCAATAGATACGTGGTCGACCCCACTTCAAAGCAGAATGTCTCTCCTATTTTGTGCTCGACTCAACCCATATTGATTGGCTCCTTTTTCGGCAATACTGTACCCATACCCTCAGCTGTTGAGTGAACTCTTTTGACCGCTATGTGGCTTGTAAGAAAGGAAAGGCAACCATGAAAAGGGTTACCGTTGAGCAGGTAATAAAGCTCGTTATTTTCGTAGTCTTCATTTCATTCTTGATTTTAATTTTTTTGGTAGCTGTTCTTTGGTTATTTACTGCTTAGGGTGTCAGCACCATGATATTAGTATGCAGAGTGTAAACAGTAGTTGGCAGCTTAATAAATGTTTTTCTTGCACCGTTCTCTTCGCTAAGACGATAAAAGTTTGGTGGGCAAATAATAGAAATGTGTAAGAGATGATTGTATTATGTTGATGTTTGATTTCTGAGTGTTTAACTCTAAGTACAGAGTGCTCCTCGAGAACAACGGGAAAAAGGAATTATCTTGATAGACTAACTGTGAAGAGAAATAGTTGAATTGGCGTGGCTAAGCTTTATACGTTCTATGTAATGTGCATCCATTTTTCTCTGGGTTTACCTATTCCCATGTCTTCATCATCTCAGATGGTTAAGCGCATAAAATTTGTGCTCTGCTGTAAGCATCTTATCGTTGCTTGTGAATGTCGAGGTCCCTATTAATGAGATATGCTTCTCTTGTATTCTTGAAACATAAGGAGCACAGAAACTCACAGTAAAAGATATTCATTCGATTTCTCTTTTCTGTTACTAATTGCCAATGGTAGAACATATTTATTACATTCTGGAAACTTTGGTACACTACTAGAAATTTGAAACTAGCACCACAGGGCCGAACTTAGGCCATCTTATCCACTGTGTTCTTCTTCACTAATGGAGGAATGCTCTGCTCGTTTCTGAAGAAGTTGTCTGGGTCAACTTCTGTCTTCACTTTAACCAGTCGGTCGAAATTTCCCTTGAAATACTTCGCCCCGTAAACTTTTCCCTCATCGTAGGCACGCTTGCCATTGCTAGTGCTGCCAATATCGAGATCTCTGTAATTGAGAAATGCTTCCCTGGGATTCTTCGAAACGAAAGGCTTCATGTAATCGTAGAACTTTCTCAGATCATCTATGTATGCCTTGTCTTGTGCTGGGCCAGTTTCCTTCCATATTTGGAGGTACTGTATTTTGAATATATTTCCAGCCCTATGAGGAAAAGCTGCAGCTGACTCGGGAATTTCGCTCATTCTTCCACCGTATGGATTGAACTGCATCCATACGTTCCTCCCCACCATTTCGTTCAAAATCCCACGTACCCCATCTCTTGAGATTGGAGTTTTCACGTAATCAGATTTCATCTTAAAGGCGCTCGAAGAATCAGGTTTTCTGTTCAACAGAACACTCACTGGCGATTCTACAGGATAATCGTACCAGAACAAGACAGATCTAATCCAACTCATCTCCTTACAATCTTTATCAGTCACTCCCAATTCTGGCAACTCTTTCTTCAGTAACGTTACCAAGTCTTTGGATTTTCCCTGGTAGAGTGCGATGAACGATGCTCTAACCGTCTTCTGACCCGTGCTTTCTGCAGTAAAGGGCTGTAAGAAAACTCTGATGAAGAGATTACGGTCGATTTTTTCAGCAACGTACTGCCAACGATGAACAATATCAGTGGCGTTTTCCTCCAAAGTCCTTGGAACATTAAACACCGTCACAACAGGCGGGACCCGAACGAGCTGAATCTTGAACGCTAGTATGACTCCAAAGCTAGCACCGCCACCACCTCTTATAGCCCAGAAAAGATCTTCGCCCATTGATTTCCTATCGAGGATTCTACCTTTCGCGTCAACGATTCTTGCATCTATCAAGTTGTCTATGGATAGACCAAACTTCCTCAGCATGTTTCCATAACCGCCCCCACTGATATGTCCCCCAATGCCCAACGTGGGGCAAACCCCTGATGGAAAGGCGTGGACTTTACTGTTCTTCCATATTTTGTAATATAGTTCGCCGAGTTGAGCTCCCGCCTGTACCCAGGCGGTCTCTGTGCTCATGTTAATTTCGATAGACCTGAGATTGAACGTGTCGAGGATCACGAAAGGTTTCTTACCCGTGTAAGAAAGTGCCTCGTAGTCATGACCTCCACTTCTGATCCTTAGGTACGTTGCTGTCTTTTTAGCACAAGTTACGATCGATGGGACTTGGGATTCCTTCCAAGGCGCGACGATGATGCTTGGCTTGGGAGTCGATGATGTGTTGAAACGGCTGTTTCTTATGTAGTAAATCAAGGTTGATGTGAAGTTAGTTGTATTCGTTGGGAAGATGATGTTCGAGGATTCGTTTTGGGCGAAAGGCATTTAACGAAGGAGTTTATGTCTGCGAGGGAAAGGGTGGAGAGAGAGGCAAATGCCAGTGACAAAAGAACAAACAACATTGCAGACATGTCTATTGCTTTCTTCTTCTTCTTTCTCTGATGTCGAATTGTTAGCGACATTGCTGTGTTTATATGCTTGGTGAAGGACCTATACTCTTTGGTCATATTCCTATGGTGATGATCTCAAGAATCTGAAATTTCAATGTAATAAATGGTCAAAGCTCATAATTGAATATTTCTTTTTGTTTGCTGTGAATCCATATATTACACCAGGGAATATTATATTATGCCTTTGAAGGTCTAGTTTCCATGTATAAACATTCAAGAGTTGGTCAACTCAATGTATTACTTCTACATAAATGTAGAGCTTATCTAATCATATTACACAAAAGAATCATATTACAGGAATACTCTGCTCATTCCTGAAGAAGTTGCCAGGATCAACCTCTGTCTTCACACGGGCCAACCTATCGAAGTTGTTCTTGAAGTACTTAAGCCCCCACACTCTAGCCTTTGCATAGCTGCTGTTCCCTCTTATTACATCATTAACTCCAAGATCAAGATCTCTGTAGTTGACATAAGCAGCCCTCGGATTCTTCGAGACATAAGGAGCCATGTAATGGTACAGCTTTCGAATCCACTTAACGTGCCTATTAGATGATCCTTCTCCAGGTTTGTCCCAGTACACCAAGTGCTGGATCATGTACAGATTTCCTGCATCGTTTTTTAGTAATATTCAAATATATGAAATGTCGAAATGAGATAGATCAATCTTTTCATTCTACAGTTACCTAATCTGTGAGGAAAGGGCACCGAAAACTCTGAAATATCGCTCATTTCTCCGCCATAAGGAGTGAAGATCATCAGAGCGTTCTCAGCCTCTTTCTCGTAAAGCAGCCTCCATATGCCATCAATAGCATTCTCAGGTATTGGTTCTTGAACAAAATCTGATTTAGCCTTAAAGTACATCACTTTGTAGAGAGGAACCCTGCCGTTCAACACCTCAGTCGAGTTTTCGATCGAATATCCACTGAACGAAAGCAAAGACTGAGCCCATCCCACTATATAACAGTCTTGCCTCGTCACTCCAAGCTCAGGAAATTTCTCGTCGAGAATCTCGATCAGTTCGTGGGCCCCACCGAGGTACAGAGAGTTGAACGTGGCCACTATGGTCTTCTTTGTCTTCTTATTACTGCCATTCGGTGAAACAGAGACATTTGTGCTTCTTACATCGAGTGAAAGGAAGAGATCCTTAGGCAGGTAAGGGGCAATAAACTGCCACCTGTGAAAGATCTTTGAAGCGTTCTGCTCGAGGGTTCTCCTGACGTGGAACACTGTTAAAGTTTCGGGCACTGAAACTAACCTCACCTTCCAAGCTGTAATAACGCCAAAGCTCGCCCCACCACCGCCTCTTATGGCCCAGAAAAGATCCTCTCCCATCGATTTTCTGTTCATAATCTTTCCTCTAAAGTCGATTATCCTCGCATCGATTATATTGTCAGCTGATAACCCATACTTCCTCATCAAAGTACCATAGCCACCTCCACTAAAATGGCCTCCAACGCCCACCGTGGGACAAGTCCCAGCTGGGAAAGCAAGGTTTGGACTTTCTTGGCTGATTTTATAGTACAGCTGTCCTATCGTAGCGCCCGTTTGGACCCATGCGGTCTTTTCTGAGCGGTTTATGGTAATTTTGCTCATTTTGGTCAGGTCGAGGACTATGAAGGGGACATGGGACGTGTAAGAAAGGCCCTCATAGTCATGCCCAGCACTCCTTATTCGTATCTGCATGTTTTTAGCTTTGGAACATATAACGATGGCTTTGATTTGAGATTCTTGACTTGGAGTGATGATTAGGATGGGCTTAGGAGTTGTTGAAGAGGAGAATCGTAAGTTCTTTATTGGGTTTTCGAGGATCGATCGATAGGAAGAGCTCCCTTTGGTGTGGACAAGGCTTGCAAGCGATGAGTTTGAGTGGTTCTGTGATTTTTCTTGCAGGCATTTGAGGAAAGCTTTGTGGCCATGGCAATGAGCAGAGCGCAGAGAACAGCAGAGAAGGATAACAGATATTAAAGTCAGGGCCTTTATGGTATTTCTTGAAATCTCCATTGTTGGCTAGCTTTTGCAGCTAAAAAATTGTTCACTGATCCGATGATTCTCAACTACAAAAAAATTGTAATTACAGAGGACGAACAATCAACGAGGTTCCTCAAGTCAACAGTTCTTGTGGTTATTAAAAACAACGGTCATGGAAAAATCTTATCTAAAAAAAGTTGAAAATTCTGGGCAATGAGGTTGACTTGTATTGTCTGCGAATGTGAGAAGCTTCCACTGTTTGATTAAATGCATGAGAATTGAACAGTTACTTGAATGAACTTTCTCAACCAAACGTCTCACAGTAAGCAAAAATATATTTACACAGAAAGGTAAAATTCTCGGCTGGCTCGACTAAGGCATAGGCTTATATTGAACTGGGCTTGACTGATCGATGTCCATGCACTCACCGTTAACCCTGACAATATTTCATACGAGCCATCGATAAATTTCTCATCAACAAAATATGCACCCAAAATGACAAAAGATAACCATGTATAGTGACCGAGGATGGTTTGATCGCCTGTTATAAGAAAGGTGGGTCGATCGCCGAAGGTTCCTATTACATTATTGCGTACGCACACCTCGAAAACGTATGACCTAGCAAAGTGTTTTCATTATTTTCTGCAAATTGATTTTCATAAACTTAAGAGGTAATAAACATTGCAGCAGACCTGAACAATGTCCAAAGGTCCAGCCTCGGGGTCTCTGTTGCGGTGTATTACGATCCCATTATCGCATTTGTTTATAAAGTGAACGCTTCCACTGATATCGTACAGATTCGGTGGGCCCCCGACCCAGTTTTGCAACTTGAAAAAAGAAGTTTCTTTTTTACTTCGAAGAAGTGATAAATACGAATAATTCATGTATATGAAATGGATGTTCAGAGGTAGGTACCTACCTGTCTTGGATGAGCCACAAACCAAACATGGCAAGAATGATGCTGAGCGAATCGTTTAACTTGCGCCAGCATTTTGCTCACATACTCTGTTTCGTCCCTGTTTTTTTTTTCACATAGCGAAAAAGAATGGAGATGTCACGAAAATAATTTAGTTAATTTACTTGTGTAAGAAAAGAAAAACACTCACATAGTAGAAGGACGTTGATGGTCGAGTTCGTTATAAGGATCGATCACTAGGCCTTTAACACCATGGCGTAGAACTGCTATTCGAGCGAGATCGAGAACCCAAGTTATACTGGGAACGCAATCATCTTCGCACCTGTTTTCATTTCTCACCTCGGTGAAACTTTGGAACAAAACATCACTTCTTACATGCATCTTGACTAGTACCTTATAATCTTTGAATCATGTCTATGTCCTAAAAAAGATGTGCATTTTCTTATTTGGTTACCTTATGAGAGAAAAGGTCTCACTCAGCCACTTTTTGCCTTCCTCTAAATCCTCAACACTCATCCTCTCAATAGATTCTCCATACCTATTACATGGAAAGACAAATATTTTTACCAATATATACATAAAATATGATCACTATGATGCTATGAAACAAGTGTGAATAAACTTACGTAACACCAAAGAAGGGTTTCCCAATATGTTTCTCTAAGAGTTTCCTTGCGTGCTCATGGACCTACGGAAAATCATTTTTCAGCACAAGATTAGCTGTGTGGGGACGAACTTCCACAGAAATCATGGTGTAAATTGAAGGATTTAGAATTAACCTTATTTTCCATAGAGCAAAGGGCGAATTTCCAACCAGCGTGACGGTTGAGATTACACATTAAAGTGTCGATCCACTCGCTCTTCCCTGAATTTTGAATACCTGTGACAATGGTCAGTTCCCCAGGCTTAACCTGTAAGAAGTTACACATGAAAAAGGGCAAGAAACGCACTGATGAAGAAGATTTATATATACCATGCTAAATGACTCTAGACGGCATTTTGTATATAGATAACTCTACTTTCTTGCAGAAAGATATAAACAGCTAACAAAGGAATAACAACACATCATTTTCTCATTACATTATACAAATTATTTTGAGCCCTCCACCCAGTTGAAGCACCGAGCTCAAAACCTGAAGATTGATGATAATAGTCGTCTATCTCATCAAAGAAGTCTCTGAAATTAGAAAGTCCTCTAATAGGATAAAGCTCAGCATCTTGAATGGCTTGTCGAAGAGCGTGAGGGCCCATATACATAAGTACCTGAAATTTGCCGAGCAAATTTCTGAGCATAAGCTTAATCCATAATGGACTAAAAGCTACTGTAAACATTTCGAATGAGACATTACACCTCATTCGCATCTTTAAAAGATTCTTCATCATTCATTTTCGGCCATTTGACCCTCCAACACCTGTACATAAGATTAAATCCTCAATTTTATCACGGACAAGACAATACATGCATAGCGGCGGGGGAAAATACTTTCTAAGGAAAAACCTTTCAATTCCCAAACGCCGAGCAAGTTCTTCAGCTAAAGCTTGACCAGGTTGATCAGCATCAGTGGCAAGGATTATACGAGAGGCCTAGGAACAACATAAAATCAAAAGAAATCAATCAGTTGATTTCCATGAATTTTCAAATCGGAGGAAATTTAACATAGAAGATAGATTAAAAATACAAACCTTCTCAGTATGATCTATGCAGTTCCACAGATAGTCATATTTTGTGTCCTAACTTCAACAACACATAACAGAGAATGAGGAACTGTATAAAAAACTTTTCAGAAGGATATATCTCAAAATAATGCAAAAAGTTAAAAATTAAGTATTGAAGAGGTAAGGTATAGAAATAAACGTAACCTACGCAACTGCGTTTGAAGATGAAAACCACAAGAATGGAGAACCTTACTTGAAGATTTTTAAATTAAGGAACTTATGATTCGTACAAATGCTTTTCAACACAAGTTTAAAGCAGATAATTTTCAGTAGATGATCCAAATGCAGGAATGTCTGCAGTTTATTTTTCCACTCAACATTTTCTTGCTGATATGCTCGTTTATTTTTTGAAATATAACAACAATCTAGAAAGTAGCAAGACTCTGAATCCATAAAGTTCCAAGAAAACCCAACCTTCTTTTTTGCTGATGGAAGTGCCTTATCCAATACTTTTGGAGGGGCACCATCAGGCACGCTCACACAGTTTCTGAAACCAGCTTCTTCCATTGCAAGCTTATCAATTTCGCCCTCAACCTTATACATTAAAAACAAAAACGTTAATGCAAGGATAGAAAAACCAATGCCTTTCAACTGCAGAATAGTAGCTATTACAATGATGATTTCACTTGCTCCTTCTATATCATCCAGGCCGTAAAAAATCTTCTCAGTATGTGCTTCCTGGACGTCAAAATACAAATAAATAGTGATTTCGATTAGAGTGGTGAAACAACAAATGATTTGTGAAACAGAAATGGGCGTTAATGGAAAGTTAGAACAGATAGGAATGGTAAAGCTGAATAGACAGCAATATAGAAAGGTTATCAACCATCTACCTGCCAAAACTTTTTATTATTGTTGCGGTACTTGCAGCTCACAAGCTTCCCGCTTCTTCGGTAGGTAAAAGCAATTGCAATCTGTAGAGAATTATAGCAAATCCGGTCTAAAAAATGCGGGATATATAACACCACATATTGCAGGAAAAAAAAATACCTCGTCTCCACATGTTTTCTGCATGACACCATTCCTTTCCAATGTTTCGACAGAAATCATACGCTCTGCGAAGTACGTAACTAGCTGGAGGAAAGTAGATAGAAGAAATATCAATAGAGTAAATTACTCTCCTTGGTTTTGCTTTAAGACAAAAGTTCGGCGTTTCCTATATTTTACATTTTCATTTCTACATGCTTATCAGTTAGCTTGAGAAAGACAATTAACGCATGTGAGTGATAACTGTAAGAACAAAAGATACCTCAACACCCAAAGGTTCTAACCGAAGACTGTCCTCTGTGATTTCTCTTATCGGTGGTTTAATTTTACTCTTACGAAAACTGGAGAAGGTCGGTTTTGAATCAGCATACGCCTGAAATCGAAGTGCATAAACCAAATGTTAGTTGTTAGAAATTCAAACAACTTAAACTTATTCAGCATACTTTGTAACTTACACGACCCCTCCATCCGCATTTGTCCCGAGAGCATGTCCAAGTTGCTTGGCTATGACACAACAATCCAGGTTATAAAACTAACTCAAGAAGCAAATACATAATGAATGAAGAACATACGATCAATTTACCCATCTTCCGTGATAAGAAGAGATAAGCTTTTCTCTGCTTCACTCTCACCATCACACTACAAATTCAAGATAAATTGAGTTGCTTATATATGCTAGCATAAGAGCACGAGTAGCATTTTAAAAAAAGGCCCTTTTTTCGGAAAATAAATGCAGCCAAGACAAAAGTACTTTTAAAAATGGACTTTCTAGGAAGTGGCTTTTAAAAAGTTTTTTTTGAGTTTTTGTTTTGTTTGGTAAATTCACATTTTAAAAGCCCATTTTAAATCATGTGTGAATGTGTTCTCAAAAGTCAGATTTTTGCACTTCTCCTTAATGGACTTTTGAATAAGTTGACTTATCAAAATGCATTTGGAATTAATCACCAAACATTAGAAAAATCTGTAAATGGACTTTTGAATCGAAAAGTCCATTTGAAATGGATTTCCAAACAAGCCCTTATAAATGGGGCGATGAGAAATAAGTACCATATAAAACGTAGAGCCATATTCTTCGATGCAAGAAAAAATCGATCTTCTGATACTGATCGATGCTGGATTTTTATCTTATAAGTCAAGCAGGAAATTAAACAAATTTCTCCTAAATACATTCCATACCTGAGGACAAAGTAAATCATTGCACTGCCCCGGTAGAGAAGCGCATTCTATTCCAAGTTCTTGCAACTTTTCGTTTAGTATCAAAAGATGCTTTTTGCCCAACTTATCAACTACAGAAGAAAAACAAAAGATGCATAACAACATAGTGAACAAGCACATTCACATACTACAAGAACGAACGATTTTTTCCCGACAAACCCACAAAATGTCAGCAGAAGTAAAATTGTTAAATCCCTACAACAAAAAGGATAAAAAAAAAAGGGAAAAGAATTGTCACCTGGTCTTGGAACAGGCATGGCGGAATGTGGTGTATATTTATACCCAGAAGCCTGTTGATAAATTGGATCGACATACTTGGGCGAACCGAAAAGAGCAAACTTTTTACTTTCATTACAGTAAAGCGAAGGCGTTCCTGAAGGATTGTCCAAAGGAGTGGAAGAATACAGTGAAGAGCACTTGAGTAGAAGCAAGTTCTTGGACCCCATGGAAATGGATTTCACACAACTTGATGCAGACTTCAACAATATTGTTCGCCTTAGCATCCTTGTCTTTCGCTATTACGGTGATCTAACAAGAAATCGAAAGAGTTTGGAGGGTTTTTCAGAGAAAAATCCTTGGCGCGGTATTTCAACACAACCCCCTTAGTTTTGTTCTCGTATATTAAAGTCGCCAGGTTGAGATTTTAAAAAGCGCTGAATTGGCATGCTTATTATCGCCATTCAACCATAGCAAGCATACTTTTCGAAATTATTAATTAAACAATATATTTTACATTAATTACGTTCGGTGTGACGTAACTTGACCTCTCGCAATTTTCTCCTAAACAAGAGAAGGGGAAAAACAAAGAAACTTCACGGCAGGAAAAATATTAAAATTCATCAGCTGATAATTCCTGGCCTATTTAAATGTCCCTTCCTCTTATATTTCGAATGGTTGACTTTCTTCAGCGGAGGAGGCTCGGTGGTCAATGCGTACATCTTCACTGCAAACAACTCATTAGGAAACCCTGTTTGATCCTGACAAAGAACAGAGTTCATACTTAATAGTCTCATCTCATTACATCATGTCCACCAGATTCGTCGACGACATAGAACAGAGAACAAGGAAAGATCCCTTTCAGAAAATGATATACGGAACCCATTTTGTTAAGGAAGTTATCATTGCATATCAATGTATTAATAGGACACCGTCATCTAGATTTTTTCTATATTTACTTACCTTCATTTTGTATATATGAAGTCCACATTGACTGAAGAGCTGCTTGAAGTATGAATCCGATCTGGTGATGCTCTTATCTTGGTTATCTAAAACAAAACCTATAGAGACGCAATGTTGAAACAACTCATCGTCGTGTTCATATGTTTCTTATCAGTTTATGAATGTCCCTACTAAGGGTAATATTTCGGTACCATTTCTCGCAATGTTCTCCTTCAAAATGAAAAGTCCGCCAGGTTTTAGTCCACTCTGCAAGAGCACGATTTAGAATATCGATAGAAAATGTGAAAATGTTGAATCTAGTAATAATCTAACAGATTGAATTCATTTACCTTTGCTCTGTTGAAGAAGGAGACAAAGTCGTCGTCTGAGAGATGCCCAATACACCACTGGACCCATATAACATCGTACCTTCCCATCTCAGGGGTAAACTCCTAACATATCGATTGTAACAGAATTACAATGCAGAAAGATTCTTTTGTTTGGATGCTGCATGAACTATATATTTAATTTCATGGTACAAGTAAAGATGATAAGGTAAAGCCATAACCAGTTGTTAAATAGATCATATTCATAAATCATACCTGAAGTGGAACACAGAAGAAGTTGACAGCCCTATAAGCATCTGAGACCATCAAGTTCTCAGGGGCCAAGTTTATTCGTGCAGCTTCTAAAAAATGTGAAACGGGTTCGAGAAGGTCAACCTGGAATTGCACCGACAGTTACATATGATACGCTAAGTATATAGCACGGAGCAACAATACAAACAACTCCATTCATATGTTATAACAAGAAGACCTCATTAAAATAACGTATGAGAAGGTTCTTGGTGACTCTTCCAATACCCGACCCACAATCTGCAAAAATCCCATCAAAGAAAAGCACAAACTTGAAGCACTCTCCCATAAAAGAAAATGATAATTTCGATGTTCAAGTAGATACACAAGCTGTCATTATCAAATTAGTAGAGCATTAGTACCAAGAGAAACAAGATGCCTCCCAGTTATTGCAGCATCAGGAAATCTCTCGGCCAAAATCATATTCAAGAATGCTTCACTATCCCTTATATCAGGTTCATTTACACGAGCATAACCTCCCAGAACACCATCCACAGTTGCCTCCACACCCTTCTCTTCCATCAATCAAACAACAAGGGAAAGCCAATGCATGTTAAGAGATGATGAAAATATGGACATTGTGAATTTGTGCGATAAATCGAGCCACATTTTAGCCATTTCTATGGTATTTATGTCATCGTTTGATATCGTGGAATTATTCAGGGATCTTAACCATGGCCGAACATAGGCCTAAACATGTGATAAACGAATACGCACTGTGTGCAAATGGTAATCCCTAGCATGTAGTTCCCAAAGCAGAAACTCCAAAAAAAAATGAGAATTTGTTCCTAAGGAGCTGATTTTACCAACCCGCTCGAGAAAATTCCCAAGAGAAAAATGACGGGAAAGGAACATAGGAGAAACGGATGCAATATCTACAAACTTGATGAATAAGGCTTACTTGCCAATACTGAACGCCTTGAGAGTACCACTGAGATTTCTTGACCGAGTCGCCGTGACCCACCTCTTCCCGCCACATCTCCGCCGCGTTTCTGAACTGACGGCCCTCGGAATCCACGCCGGAGACGTCCATGTGGAGGCTATGCAGCGAATCGCTGAAGCTCCCCAGGCTTGTAGGGTTTTGCGCGGCAAGCAGCGGTGGCCGCGGGTGAATGTTTCGGGGCAGAAGGTTATTGTACATTACTGCATCGCCGGGTTGTACGTTGCGCTGCGTTTTAATATACCACAAATAGCTTTGTTTATAGGGGCAATTACGGATCCGGCCCTAGAAAAGTTTCAATTTAGTGATCAGGCCCTGTCAGAATAATCTTTAGTTTAAAGGACCAGTTTTTAAAAAATTCAAAGGTAAAGGCCCAAACTATATTTTTACTAAAATACCCTTCGTAAAGGGTTCTCTGAAGTGGTATTCGACGCGATATTTACGTTACATAGATCTGACGACTTGTTACCGTAATAACCAAACACGTTACTTTAAACTGATAAAATGTTACTTCCCGATAGTAAACTGTTTTTTTATGCATTTTTATATATATTCGACTAATCGAAACCCAGTTTTCGCAGAATCAAGCACAATCGACTACCCCATCAACCAATCAATTTCAACGTGTTCACGTAGGATTTATCTGATATTGCTGAAGTACGATGTATGAATTTTGATGAATTTTTATACGGTTTGAAATTTGAGAAAAAACGGGCCAAATCGAACTATATTTTCGTAGCAATTGCAGCTAATCTTTGTGTATTCGAGGTACCCATCGTTTGGGCATTTCATAGGCTCTGTCAATTTTGAACAATCGTCACCTCATCAATTTTGAAACGTACGTTGTGTGAAAGTGGTCGTATGGAAGGCATAGATTCATCTGGAATAAGTGTTACTATTTTATGCATTCTTGTTACTGATTTATGTTTTCGTGTTATAAACGTACGAACAAAGTGTATCATGATACAAAAGGTAACTTATAATTGATTTGGTCATTTTTGGTATATTATGACCTAATTTTGTTTCTCAAAAGTATTGTTGTGGTATTTTGCTTAACGGACCTGTTTCGATAATTTTTGGCACAGAACTGTTACTTCATGAAATAGAAACGTTACTTGGATTTTCTAAGATGGTATATTATGATGTATTTTTGTTTTAAGCATCGATGTGTTATTTTATTTTTCTTAGCAGACCTGTTTCGATAATTTGGGGCACTTAATTGTTACTACCTCAAAAGTTACTTGGAATATCCGACGTGGTATATTCTGATCTCCTTTTGTTTTTCATAAGTATTGATATGGTATTTTATTAGCAGGCTGTTTCGATAATTTGGCATGGAACTGTTACTATATGAAATCGAACCTTTACTTTTTTTTATCTGAAGTGTTATACTACGGCCTACTTTTGTTTTCATATGTATTGATGTGGTATGTTTTTTAGCAGACCTGTTTCGATTTATTTGACGTGGAACTGTTACTAAATAAAATATAAGTGTTACTTGTTCTATCGAAAGTGTTACTAAAAGTACATGAGTTGTTACTAAATAAACAATAAACATTACTGTGGATTTGGGGGATTTGGGGATTTGGGCGGAATTTGGGGATTTACGATACATGGTAAATTTTGGGCGGGATTTGTGGATTTGGGCGGGATTTGGGGGTTTGGGCTGGATTTGGGATTTTGGCAATATGGTATCGGGCCGTGTTACTAAAAACTATTTAACTGTTATCGGTTACTTAAATTATGTTACTGAACGTTGTTTATGTGTTACAAATTGCTGCCGTTATCGTACTGGGGTTTAGGGTTATGTGTGTATGGAGATTGGTGGCATTCGCAACAATAAACCCAAGCTGTAAACATGTTAATGCTCCAAAAGATATGGGTTTTAAACGGATTTACGATACATGGTAAATTTTGGGCGGGATTTGTGGTTTTGAGCGGGATTTGGGGATTTTGGCAATATGGTATCGAGCTGTGTTACTAAAAACTATTTAACTGTTACCGCGTTACTTAAATTATGTTACTGAACGTTGTTTATGTGTTACAAATTGCTGGCTCGTTTCACTATCATCCACCTTCATCGAACAATGTGGCTTTTAGTGTGATAAATGGATCAAATCATACATTTACAAGTTGTTAATCTTGTAAATCTCGATCAATGTGCATTTATGAACGAAATTAATCGAATTAGTAATGTGGTACTGGAAACCTATTATGTGGTATCATAATCTGTAAACACGTTATTCGCTAGGTTTGCATTGTTATTTTATAGCAAACATGTAGTATTAAATGCGGGCAATCTGGTACTGGTGACGATAACGAACCATCCTATTAAAATTCCTTAACAAATAACTTCGAGAATGTATCAAATACAGATTTACGACATATAAAATGATATTTGTGGTTTAATTTTAAACATTGAATACGTTTGTGATAAAATTCGTAATGTTATATCTCATTAAAAGAGATACTAGTGTATGTTGTGAAGGAATAGCTATATTTATACATGATATTTTATCTCAACTTTCACATATTGATATCAACATTCGCAAAACGTGTCTTTTACAGAAATTTTGTGATTTAGCTTCATCATATCATCTATTTCTATGAATTTCAATCTTATATAACCGAACGAAATGAATTTATGTACGAAATTTAATCGAAATAGTAATGTGGCATTGATTAGCTATTCTGTGGTACTTGTAGCTACAAATTTGTTATAAATATTGCGTATATTGTTATTTTTTATCAGATATGTGGTATTATTTGCAGGCAATGTGTTATTGTACTGTTAATATCTCTGACATTCTAGAAACTCCTAGAATGTTCTTAACGAAATGTTACCCAAATTGCGTGAATTGTTACTCAGAATAAAGAAAATGTTACCGACCAACTTTTTATTGGCAAACGTGTTATTTACGGGTAACGAGTCGTTATTAATCTCTCATTATATGTTACGTTTTGCGGATATATTTGTTATGAATATCTAGACATATTGTATTATTGTTCCACGAATTGTTACCCAGAAAGCATGAAGTGTTATTCAGTGACCATTTTAATTAGCAAACGTTTACCACTTAGATCTCATCAAAATTCTTCATTATTCCATGATTAACATCAATAATTGTCGTCGATAACTAAGGCCCATGATGAAATTGTGTCGAATTTACATTATTCGGTCATTAAACTCGAGATTTCACCGTATTAAACGTATGTTTGGAGCATTCGTGCTTTATTAATCTCGAAAATTCTCTTTAATTATGAAGACCCATGAAAAATCGAAGCCAATACAACGTTTGCTGTTAGTAACGTCGAGATTGGATCGAATTTCAAACATGAATTTTTCAGCTTATTAAACGTATGTCTTTTCAGCTTAAAACCATTATTTTGGGGGCACTAAACATGTGTTATTTACGGGTGACGGGTCGTTATTATTTTCTCACTATATGTTCGTTTTGCCGAAATATTTGTTATAAACATCAAGACATATGGTATTATTGTTCCAAGAATTGTTACCCAGAAAGCATGAAGTGTTATTCAGTAACCATTTTAATTAGCAAACGTCCGCTTAGATCTCATCAAAATTCTTCATTATTCCATGATTAACATCAATAATTATTGTCGATAACTAAGGCCCATGATGAAATTGTGTCGAATTTACATTATCTGGTCATTAAAGTCGAGATTTCACCGTATTAAATGAAATTTCCGAATTGTGTTTGAAGCTTTTGTGCTTTATGAACTTCGAAAATTCTCTTTGAGTATGAAGACCCATTAAAAATTGAAGCCGGTACAACTTTGTGCTGTTAGTAACGTCGAGATTGGATCAAATTTGGAACATGAATTTCTTCTTTCGATCGATTGAGTGTAAGGAATGTGTTATTGCAGGAAGCGGTATTATTTTTGAATGATATGTTACTTTTGCAACATGATTTGTTATTTATTAAAAGAAACGTGGTATTTTCTGCTATACGGAAAACATTTATTTTTTCACAATTAACGTCACTAATATCTGAAATTTATCAACACTTATGATCAAATTAACGATAATTTCACCTTATATCATCAGAATCGTGGAGATATCTTCGGGTCTTATATCATCACATTTATATTAAGTATTTTTTTCGTCGATTTGGCATATGTCGAGTTAAATATGCATCATTTAGGTATTTTCGTCTGATTTATTCGTTTATTAGTATTGGTATTATAATTGATAAAGTTATTACAAAATATATGCGATATTGTACTCAATACAGACAATTTGTTATCCAAATGAATGGAAGTGTTTTTTTAAGCCCAAAACTGTTATAATTATCTCGACAGCTGTAACGGATCATTTAGGTATCCTGTGGTAAATTTCGCATATGTCAGGGATATTTATGTCTTTTTGCAGCCTTTAGGTAGTTTTCACTGAACTTTTCGAAAACTAGGTCCTTTAGCCTAAATTAAATTCAAGTGGGGCCTGAACCCAAACTTAAATATGCTATTGGGGCCTGAACTTTAATTAACCCTTGTTTATAATATTAAGGGTAAATTCCTTATCAGTCCCACTTGAAGTCCTCTTAAATACCCCTCGAATTATTTCTTCCTGTTCACTACCATTCTGTTAAAATTTTCCTGTTTTATACCCCAAACGCTTGAAAAGACGAAAATAACCCTTCTTTAAGGATTTAAAAAACTTTCAGACTATTACATCACATGTAGCAAGTATTATACCATGAAAACAACTAATTATACCCAAAATCGAACATATAATTCTAACAATAAAAATAGATATTATACCAATTGTTTCAATTTTTATACCAAGTCAAATTTAAAATTATTATACCAATAGTTATACTATTATACCAACAAATAGTGTTATTATAATTTTTATATATGAAATAATCTTTGCACTTCATACCACAAACGGCAGAAATTATACCAACAAAAGGGAATATTATACCAACAAATATTCAAATAATTATACCAATAAATTAAATTATTATACCAATAAACTCATTTATATATTATTATTTTTCCATTCAATTTCTGACTATTATACCAAAAAAAGATCGCATTATACCAACTGTTTTAGCTATTCTACCCGAATTACATTGTATAACATCGTACCAAAAAACTTGTTTATTATACCACCATATATTTGACTAAATGTGCATATAAATATACCAACACATGATACGATTATACCAACAGTTTTGGTTATTATACCAACAAATACTTAATGATTTTAACAATTATAATACCAATAAAAGATCTAATTATACTAATACAATTGGTTATTCTACCCATACACAAGATTATTTTACAACTAGAGGACCTAATTATTATGGTATAATTTACTCAGTTTCTTGTATAATAGCAAAATTAGTTGGTATAATCTCCAATTTTGCTGTATAAAATTAATATAACTATATTTATTGGTATAATAACGAAGAAAGATGGTATAATAACGAAAATATATGGTATAATTTTCACAATTTCTGGTATAGTTGCAAAAATTAGTTGGTGTATAATTCAATTTCGCTGTATAAAATTAAAATAACAATATTTATTGGTATAATAACGAAAATAGATGGTATAATCTCCTCAATTCCTGGTATAATAGCGAAATTAGTTGGTATAATCTCCAATTTTGCTGTATAAAATTAATATAACTATATTTATTCGTATAATAACGAAAATATATGGTATAATTTTCACAATTTCTGGTATAATTGCAAAAATTAGTTGGTATATAATTCAATTTCGCTGTATATAATTAAAATAACAATATTTATTGGTATAATAACGAAAATAGATGGTATAATCTCCTCAATTCCTGGTATAATAGCGAAATTAGTTGGTATAATCTCCAATTATGCTGTATAAAATTATTATAACTATATTTATTGGTATAATAACGAAGAAAGATGGTATAATAACGAAAATATATGGTATAATTTTCACAATTTCTGGTATAGTTGCAAAAATTAGTTGGTATATAAAATTCAATTTCGCTGTATAAAATTAAAATAACAATATTTATTGGTATAATAACGACTCCTCAATTTCTGGTATAATAGCGAAATTAGTTGGTATAATCTCCAATTTTGCTGTATAAAATTAATATAATGAACGAAAGTAACATAATACTGTTTTCGAGAAAGTAAACGAGAGAAAATTTTCCCCACCTTCTCTTGTTGCCCGTATTCTCGGAGAAGAGATCTGCAAATTAGGACAGTCCATGGAGAAATTAGCTTTCGAACTGATATTCAAAAAACGATCATCATTAGCAACTAAAGCAGCTGCTTGATGAGAACTGCTCAAAGGGTGAGGATGATGATCAGAATCAGATGAAGTAGAAGAGATCTGTAACATCCTCGAAGATACATTCGAAGAGGGTCGTATTTGGATCATTTCAACGTTAAAATCTTGATGATCAAGAACGCGACGACCAAGCCCTACGCCATTAGAATCATCATCAGTTTCCACCTCTTTCTATTGCAGCAGCACTGTTTTTTATCATCGCATCATCATTTGAGGCGTCGTGGCAAAAGCTTGAAGAAGATGATGGGAGATAAAGTGGATCTCCCAAATGGCTAAACGGGTCGCCGAAATCATCAAACGGGTCGGTTTGAAACTGAGCCCTGCAATCGTATGATGAGCTGAAAGAAATTGATGACTGATGATAATTAGATGCTTCCTCGTTGTCATTGCTTGTGTTCTTACAAGTCGTAGTATCTCTTAGTATATCAGTTAAATCGCCTTTATAATTTTCCATAGCTCTCTCTCCAAGAAAAAAAGCACACGATTACGACGACTTGATGATCCCCATTAAAACATGCCACAGTTTCACTTCAAGGGTTTAATCGTTCTTGAAGAAATTATATAATATATCAAGAACCGATAACGGAGGATGGCTTGGACAAGAAATATTCAGACAGAATGCATTAGAGAGAGAGAGAGAGAGAGAGAGAGAGAGAGAGAGAGAGAGCGAGAGAGAGAGAGCTGACTTTCGATATACAACTGCGATTGATTTAGCATACGCGAGCTGTTAATTATGTTACAAATACACTGCATGAACACTTTGAGTCAAATCTGCGCCACTGTTGTGAATGTTTTTCCAACTTGAATTGTATTTTATCTATATATTTATTCTTGGTGAATCTATAGAAAAATACCCGATTGTATAAAAAATTTGCAAGTCAGTACTCATGTCATAAATTTTTTTAAATAAGTACTCGTTCGACTGTGGGTACCATTTTCCCGGCCTTGAGCCATTGACGTACTTTTTTATATGTGTATTGCGTACCACGTTACGCATCTATATGATACACATATATGATACCTATATACGTTCCACATAGTACCCTGCGGCAAGCTATATGGTGGTACCATTTTCTAGCTGTATTACGTACCACAATACGTTTCTCTATGGTGTACCTAAATGTGTGATATGATGTACCTTGCGGCGGGCAGGTATCAATGTGCAAAAAATTTATTCTAACAGGTACCTGCATATAAAAAAATACTGACAGAGTACTAACTTGCTAATTTTTTTATATTAATGGGTAATTTTATGTAAAATCCCCTTTATTCTTCGGCGTCTCTATTTAATATTAGGCTTAATTATTTTTTTGTCCCGTAACTTAAGGGGTGTGGCATTATAGGGACCGATAATTTGGTGTGTGGCATTATAGGGACAATAAGTTTTGAAATCGTGCAATTTATAGACATTATACATGATTTTTCCCTAAAATACAGCACGTGCCACTCACGTGACCGATTTTATATCGGGAAACTGATGTGGCGCCAGAGCGATGACATGCTTGCTAAGTTTTGGGCGGACCGATGACATGTACGTTTTACAGAAATGCCACGTCATTAAAAAAATCCCTGTCAAACGGGCATTTGATCTGTCGGTGCCACATCGGAGCTTCCGGTATAAAAGTCGGTCACGTGCATGGTACGTGATGTATTTGGGGAAAGTCAGGTATAAAAATGGGTCACGTGCGTGGCACGTGATGCATTTTGGGGAAAAATCAGGTATAATGTCTATAAATTGCACGATTTTAAAACTTATTGTCCATAATAAATGCCACACCCTAAATTAGTGGTCTCTATAATACACCCTCTAAGTTACGGGACAAATATAATTAAGCCTTAATATTATTTATTCTTATTTCTTTCTTGGGCACGCCTGTTGTTTGTATTGAGTTTCGGTGGAAAAAGTAATTTTCAACGAGTGATTGGAAAGTAAAGAGGTAACAAATAGCCGCAATAATCGGACAACACTTGCGATTCATTAAGGGTAAATTCCTTATCAGTCCCACTTGAAGTTTAAACTTCCTCTTAAATACCCCTCGAATTATTTCTTCCTGTTCAGTACCCTTCTGTTAAAAGTTTCCTATTCAATACCCAAAATGCTTGAAAAGACGAAAATAACCCTTCCTTAAGGATTTAAAAAACTTTCAGATTATTACATCACATGTAGAAGGTATTATACCATGAAAACAACTAATTATACCCAAAATCGAACATATAATTCTACCAATAAAAATAGATATTATACCAATTGTTTCAATGTTTATACCAAGTCAAATTTAAAATTATTATACCAATTGTTATTATTATTATACCAACAAATAGTGTTATTATAATTTTTATATATGAAATAATCTTTGTACATCATACCACGAACGGCAGATATTATACCAACAAAAGGGAATATTATACCAACAAATATTCAAATAATTATACCAATAAATTCAAGTATTATACCAATAAACTCATTTTATATTATTATTTTTCCATTCAATTTTTTACTATTATACCAACAAAATATCGCATTATACCAACTGTTTTAGCTATTCTACCCGAATTACATTGTATAACATCGTACCAAAAAACTTGTTTATTATACCACCATATATTTGACTAAATGTGCATATAAATATACCAACTCATGATACGATTATACCAACAGTTTTGGTTATTATACCAACAAATACTGAATGATTTAACAATTATTATACCAATAAAAGATCTAATTATACTAATACATTTGGTTATCTTACCCATACACAAGATTATTTTACAATTAGAGGACCTAATTATTATGGTATAATTTACTCAGTTTCTTGTATAATAGCAAAATTAGTTGGTATAATCTCCAATTTTGCTGTATAAAATTAATATAACTATATTTATTGGTATAATAACGAAGAAAAATGGTATAATAACGAAAACATATGGTATAATTTTCACAATTTCTGGTATACTTGCAAAAATTAGTTGGTATATAATTCAATTTCGCTGTATAAAATTAAAATAACAATATTTATTGGTATAATAACGAAAATAGATGGTATAATCTCCTCAAATTCTGGTATAATAGCAAAATTAGTTGGTATAATCTCCAATTTTTCTGTATAAAATTAATATAACTATATTTATTGGTATAATAACGAAGAAAGATGGTATAATAACGAAAATATATGGTATAATTTTCACAATTTCTGTTATAATTGCAAAAAAATAGTTGGTATATAATTCAATTTCGCTGTATAAAATTCAAATAACAATATTTATTGGTATAATAAGGAAAATAGATGGTATAGTCTCCTCAATTTCTGGTATAATAGCAAAATTAGTTGGTATAATCTCCAATTTTTCTGTATAAAATTAATATAACTATATTTATTGGTATAATAACGAAGAAAGATGGTATAATAACGAAAATATATGGTATAATTTTCACAATTTCTGGTATAATTGCAAAAATTAGTTGGTATATAATTCAATTTCGCAGTATAAAATTAAAATAACAATATTTAGGTATAATAACGAAAATAGATGGTATAATCTCCTCAATTTCTGGTAGAATAGCAAAATTAGTTGGTATAATCTCCAATTTTTCTGTATAAAATTAATATAACTATATTTAGTGGTATAATAACGAAGAAAGATGGTATAATAACGAAAATACATGGTATAATTTTCACAATTTCTGTTATAATTGCAAAAATAGTTGGTATATAATTCAATTTCGCTGTATAAAATTAAAATAACAATATTTATTGGTATAATAACGAAAATAGATGGTATAATCTCCTCAATTTCTGGTATAATAGCAAAATTAGTTGGTATAATCTCCAATTTTTCTGTATAAAATTAATATAACTGTATTTATTGGTATAATAACGAAGAAAGATGGTATAATGACTAAAATATATGGTATAATTTTCACAATTTCTGGTATAATTGCAAAAATTAGTTGGTATATAATTTAATTTTGCTGTATAAAATTAAAATAAAAATATGTATAATAATGAAAATATATGGTATAATCTCCTCAATTTCTGGTATAATAGCAAAATTAGTTGGTATAATCTCCAATTTTTCTGTATAAAATTAATATAACTATATTTATTGGTATAATAACGAAGAAAGATGGTATAATGACGAAAATATATGGTATAATTTTTACAATTTCTGGTATAATTGCAAAAATTAGTTGGTATATAATTCAATTTCTGGTATAATAACAATAACAATATTTATTGGTATAATAATGAAAATAGATGGTATTGCGTTGAACTTATCATTAAGGAATTATAACTATATTCTTTTCAAGTTGGTTCGATTTTATTATGTTGAACTTATCATTAAGGAATAATAACTATCTTCTTTAGGACAATTGTTGAACTTGTTTGTTATACCAACATCGATGATTGCAGTGTTGAACGATTGGCATCAGTGTTGATAGAATTGCAGTGTTTATAATGTTTCTTCGAGGGCATCAGTGTTGAACTTGACTGTTATACCAACATCAAGGAATTATAACTATATTCTTTAGCAAACAAACTTGATTGTTATACATAGGCTTTCACTCTTGCTATAAAGCAATCGTTACAACTATTATATTCGATCGAACTAATAATTTAGTAGAACTAATGCAATGCAATGCTCGATCGAACTAATAATTTGGTAGAACTAATGCAATAGTCACCAATGCAATGCTCAACATACAAAGATTATACAAATTGTAAATTTGGATCAAGTAGAAAACAACGAACTATGTTCTTCGATGGCAGTTGGTATCTTTCATTCACTGTCAATATACTTTTGTCAATGATTGATTCACCGTAAATTGGTCGAAATGCAGAATCGTTTCTATCCTTTGATTTGTATATCAGTCGAATCATATCACATATGGTCGACATCTTATTCTGAAGCTAGTTGACTCAACATATGAAATACGTTCATCAATCAATCAATCAATCAATTTATGATGTTACTTTCACGACGTGTTTTAATTATATATTGGTACTAGTATAATTCGTTAGACCAGAAATTGAATTATATACCAACTAATTTTTGCAATTATACCAGAAATTGTAAAAATTATACCATATATTTTCGTCATTATACCATCTTTCTTCGTTATTATACCAATAAATATAGTTATATTAATTTTATACAAAAAATTGGAGATTATACCAACTAATTTTGCTATTATACCAGAAATTGAGGAGATTATACTATCTATTTTCGTTATTATACCAATAAATATTGTTATTTTAATTTTATACAGCGAAATTGAATTATATACCAACTAATTTTTGCAATTATACCAGAAATTGTGAAAATTATACCATATATTTTCGTTATTATACCACCTTTCTTCGTTATTATACAAATAAATATAGTTATATTAATTTTATACAGAAAAATTGGAGATTATACCAACTAATTTTGCTATTATACCAGAAATTGAGAAGATTATACCATCTATTTTCGTTATTATACCAATAAATATTGTTATTTTAATTTTATACAGCGAAATTGAATTATATACCAACTAATTTTTGCAATTATATCAGAAATTGTGAAAATTATACCATATATTTTCGTTATTATACCACCTTTCTTCGTTATTATACCAATAAATATAGTTATATTAATTTTATACAGAATAATTGGAGATTATATCAACTAATTTTGCTATTATACCAGAAATTGAGGAGATTATACCATCTATATTCGTTATTATACCAATAAATATTGTTATTGTAATTTTATACAGCGAAATTGAATTATATACCAACTAATTTTTGCAATTATACCAGAAGTTGTGAAAATTATACCATATATTTTCGTTATTGTACCACCTTTCTTCGTTATTATACCAATAAATATAGTTATATTAATTTATACAGAAAAATTGGAGATTATACCAACTAATTTTGCTATTATACCAGAAATTGAGGAGATTATACCATCTATTTTCGTTATTATACCAATAAATATTGTTATTTTAATTTTATACAGCGAAATTGAATTATATACCAACTAATTTTTGCAATTATAACAGAAATTGTGAAAATTATACCATATATTTTCGTTATTATACTATCTTTCTTCATTATTATACCAATAAATATAGTTATATTAATTTTATACAGAAAAATTGGAGATTATACCAACTAATTTTGCTATTATACCAGAAATTGAGGAGATTATATCATCTATTTTCGTTATTATACCAATAAATTGTTATTTTAATTTTATACAGCGAAATTAAATTAGTTGACTTGTTGGTATAATGTTGATGTCTGTGAGTATAATTTCATATATAGTGTTTTTAAGTACAATAACTGAAACACTTGGTATAATATCAACTTCTGTTAGTATAATTGTCAGAAATTGGATTGAAACATCATAATGTAATAAATTGGTTTGTTGGTATAATATTATGCTCTACTGGTATAATTTTCAGAATACTTTTATGGTTAAATTTTCGTATTTGTTGGTATAATTGTCGGTCTTTGTGGTATAATTTGAGTATTTCAGATTTAACAATAACTTAAAATTACATTATTTACTGGTATAATGTTGATATCATATGGTATAATTAACTATTTTTAGGTACAATTTTTTGAATATTTTGTTGGTGAAAATTTGGATTTATGGTATAATTTTCGTCTTTGTGGGTATAATGTAGAAAGATCAATTCGTATGATAACTCTTATTTCTTAGTATAATTTTGACATCTATTGGTATAATACTCTTAAATTTAACTAGATATGATAATGTCCACTGTTGGTATAATAACTATGTCTATTAGTAAAATAGTATATTTCTTCTGTGGCATAATAACATCTTTTGTTGGTAGAATAATCGCGTCTCATGGTATAATATTCTGAAAATTGTTTTGCAATTGTAAAGAAAGGTTATTTCCGTCATTTGAATGTTTGGGGTATTAAATAGGAAACTTTTCGCAGATGGATACTGATCAGGAAGAATAAATTCGAAGGGTATTTAAGAGGAAGTTTAAACTTGAAAGGGGACTGATAGGGAATTTACCCATTCATTAACCATTCGCTTTCTGTTATGATGGGAAATGCAACTGTAGTACATTATCAAAGCCAGATTGTGGTAAGTTTAGAACATCTTCCAGTGATTATCTATCACAATTCACAGGCAGGACTATACTTCGCAAAGTCATTGGAAATTATAGATATCAACTTTGATCAGGCAATAAATAACCTATGGTAAAAACCAATGAACTTTGTACAGAAAAAAAATTCTGCATTCCCTAATAAAAGACTACGAAAAAACGATAATCGACTGCTAACATCAGCATCAAAAGTCGGGCATCGAACTGTTCTAGGCCAAAATCTAACGAAAGAATGGGGCAATTCCATCAGCTACTTCGGAAAAGAATGGTAAGCTGTTTATGTGCAGTTATTTGCATGTTCTATGAATCTCCTCTGTCAGTGCTTCAACTGCTAATCTCCATAAACGGTCTTTCGATGCTTTGCACAGAACCGTACGAATTACTTCTATCTCCTCTGAGTTGATCTTTCTTACTAACCTTCTACATATTGATCGTACCTCGACAAAGACTCGATGTGGCTTATGTTGTCTAGCTTTTGCAAGTCAGTTTTGGAGCTCATCAGAAGTTGAAGATACCTTCTTCGGTTTGTTTTTCCAGTATTCAGTGCATGTTCTATCGGGGTCAAGAGCTTCAATTTTCTGATTAAACACAATAGTTAGTTAGCATAAGAAAATAATAAAGCTCCATTTTTTTTTCCCATGTAAAAACGAATTGTAAAGGAAACCTGAATAATCGATGGACAGAGCAATCCAAACATTGCAAGGCCATTGATGTGTCTTAACGACTGCAACTGAGGTAATAATCCATGCTTGCCCGAATTGGTCTGTGAGGCTAATTCTTGGTCGAGCCGTAGCAGAACCATTTCCCAGCATCCGTTAGGCGAGTCGTTTACGAAATTCACATGTGGATGTTCGTCTAGAGTAACCTGATATGAATTGTTTTAAATCAGATTATGCTTTCCCAATATGTCTTCGAACAACTGTTGAATTTTGTATATTAGTTTCATCTTATGCATGAATACCTCAGAGCTTATATTGAGTCCTTACTCCTTACCTTGAATAGGGGACCGAATGAACCTCCATCAAAGATTTCTGATGCGTAGTAGCTCTCGATCGTTGGGTTGCAGACGTTGAAAAACTTCACTCGGGTTTTAAATCCTGAGAAGAAATTGAGGGAATGTTAATACGTAAAAGAAAACAACTGTCAGTAATCTTTTGCATGATAACGGTACAAACCTTTGGCGAAAATGGCATCTTCACAGCACCATCTTTTCCCATGGACGACAGAACCTAAATTTAGGGTTTCGACATGAAAACTGATCTGTTTTTTACAATCTGAATCCTCTTTTTGAACTAATGTGTTCATCGACGGAGCATTTGAAGGCTGAACAGTTGCTAGATCAACCCCAAACAGCTTACCGAGACTAGCCATAGAAGAGGCCACCCGTTTCTTTGAATCTAATGGTTGATAACGATCATCTGAGATCAACCGTATATTTGATTCTAAGGGTTGATCATGACTACTTGAGATCACTAGTTCCTTCGATTCCAATGGTCGATGATCATGACTCCACGAAATCACTGGCTTATTAGAATCTAATAGTTGATCATCACTCCTTGAAATCACCTGTTTCTCAGATCCTAATGGTTGATCGAGATCCTTCGATACACACAATGCAAGAGAATCCACGCATCCTTCCAATGCTTTGACCAATGTTTTCAATTCATCAATTGTATATCGTAGAAGGATAAACCTGCTGTTCTCGTCGCATGAACAGAGATGATTTGCATGTTTAAGACACGAAAACTTATTCGGGGAGCATGTGCAGCCAGCAGCAGATAGATGTAAGTCATAGAAGCAAGCAAAGCACTCTCTCTCTGTTTCTAGCTCAAAACCGTCGCCCATCTTCTGAAAGCGAATCGACAATGGAAGATGATGAAATCTTTTCTCTTCTAAATAGACCCTTTTCTGAAATTCACATAAGAAAAACAAAATGTGCTGTCTATTCAATAATGATGCATCTATAAGTTAAGTAAATCAATCAAGCTGTACCTTAACTGTCTCAGTTAGCATCCCACCCTCTCCACACATGCCTTTCCATCTCAAATTCTCCAAACTTCCCTTCTTACAGACAACGCTCTCCCACAGTGCCTTGACAGCATTATCCACTGCTTTCAACAGAAGCTTGTCATGTGACAAGGATGTTTTTCGACGCTGTTCACTGTATAAATCAACAGCAGCTTGTCCGTGATTAAGCCAATCAATAGGGGCTATGTTAACCGCCTCTGCACAGTTGAATCCACAGTTGAATCCAGCATGATAAGCCCTTGGAAATGTGACCACAAACTCCCCAGATTTCTGAACAACTCGATACACTGGTACGCCTTCAGACTTCAAAACTGAAGGCGACAACTGAGTTACCTGTCGGTAGCAAATAATATTCAATAGTCGACATAAATTTCGATGAATTTATACATCACTGGTACAGCTTTGTATGCTTACCAATTCATTCAGTAAGTCTGGCGATTCTTCGAATAGATCTGGCAAGTGTTTCTTCATCGTGTCTTCCAAGGAAGATGCATGTGTTCCTGGTACTCCATACCAAACCTTTGAATCTCCCCAGTGCAAGTAGTTCAGTGAGTAAAGATGGTGGTCTTCGACGTGCTTTGTTAAATATTGAAAGCAAAGTATATCAGGTAACATAATTCACTCATATCAAAGAACAATATTAAGGAAAGATAAGTGTAATAGCTAACCCAGCAAAATGAAGAGAGGCACATTCCAATGTAAAGCCATGGGACAACTACGCCAGATATGTCACACTGTTCAAAGCTCAAAACTGAACAAGGAAGACGAGATGTGTTGTTCAAATTCCAGCCTGACGTCACATATTGATCTATATTAGTATCCATCGACACCGTTGATTCTTTAGGGAAACCACTCCCAAGTGTCCCACTTTCCAAATCGGCTCCATAATATACCTAAAGTTGGAAATGTTAATAACTAAAACGATGATCCTACAAAATATGGATATGGAAATGGACCAAAATGAAATCTACCTCAACTTCATCAGTAGGCTGCTCAATAACACGCCAATACTCTCCTTCGATATCATCAACAGAGGGAAGCAACTTGTTATGAACCTCGGCACAGTTTTCTGGAACTTTCTCTTCCATGCTGAAATATAATCTTTTGAATTCATCTGCAAATTCTTGAAACTCTTCAAGTGTAAAGTCAGATCCAGGCTGAAAACCGAACTTGTCTTCATCACCACGAGCATTATTGGTTTCAGAACGAGCACGTCTCTTTGGTCTTGAATTAAACTGCCTCCGCCTTTTTCTTTTCCGATGCTTTTTACTCATTGGCTCCCTATTTTGGAGAAGGTCTACTTGCTGGATCCTCGTCGAAAATTTCGCAGATTGCCAAACGTTGGTTTCCTTTAGGGGACACGGTGGTCTCCAGGACAGAGGAGGTACAATCTTACAAACACCATAAGCCTCTGCTATGGGACGTATTTTTTCCAGATAGCCAATGGTATCTTTGAACTCCTAGAGTGTAATTTCAGTTAAATCAATATTCATCAAAATCATGCTAGGATAGAGAAATATACATTTCAGATTTATACCTCTACATTAGGATAAAATATGGGAGCTTCATCGATAAGGGGTCTACATGGTTCATCAGGAATCCACCTTGCAGATACCTTCTCCCACAATATATCAGAAGAAATTAGATAGTTTGAATGAATGAGGCAGTAAAATCACTAGCAATGGAAGATGAGATAACCGAGAAGAGTGTATTCTTATTTAGAAAGGTGGCAGAAATTTGCTATTAAAACATCGATGTGATATTTATCAAAGCTAGCTCTCAATATCTATGTCCAGGCATCTTCTGAAAGATACAGCGAACATATAATCGATCGAACAAATAAGAAAAATGATATAAATTTTGCACCTTTCGATGTCTTGGACTGCCTGGAGACACATTGCTTTCATCACTTTTCTTGATAAATCTTGATTGAGGATCCTGTGAGAATAAGCATGCCAGTCAACATAAGTTGATAACTAACAATGCACATATATATATCCGATTCAATAGACTAGCGCAAGCCATATATCATTCAGAAGACTGAGGTTGGTTTAGTTTTGAAATCATATTTCATTGCTCGAAGAAGCCTAGATCTAAACTTCAGGTAAAAGGGCTATGGAAGAACATAAAACTGTACATGAAATATGAATGAAGCATGAATCAAATCATATGTGCTATACTTTTAAGATGCAAACCTTAGTTCTCATGATAATTCAGTAGCAGACTGTTTTATTTATCTGCAGCCAATTGGCCAACGATGGATATTTCGACTTTAATTGGAGACCAAAACCGAAAATCTCTGAACAGAAGCCTCAAATGATACAAGACCTGCAGTGAAGAAATGAATTCATAAGAAACTGTGACTCATATTTCGATAGCTTCTAGACATTATACATAATTTCTTCTCAGAGAAAAGGTCAATAAAGTCCTGATGTAATAATCGAGCAGACAAATTCATTTACTTTAGCCAACCACTGATACATCACTGTAACTCAAACTAATACAGGCTTTAAAGAGCTCTCTGTCAACTCAAACTAGTATTGCAAAGAGACTCTACCTTCATATGCAAAACAAACCATATATATCTAACGCCGGACCATCTTAAGCTCAAACTCATTGGGATTTAGTTATCACACACATTTCATAAAGTCTTTATGGTTAGCATTTTGCAATAAAAAAGAAAAAGAATATGATGCAATACATACTTCCCATACGAGATCATACATCCGGGGTTATAAGGCACCAACATAAAAAAGAACATGTAATAATCTCAGGTTCAGAACTTTCGGTAAATGGCAAAAAGAAAAAAGAAAATTACGATAATGCATCATTTTCTGGTAAAATCCGATAAATCAATAAAAAATCACGCACACAGCTTCGTTGAACTAATCTTAATCAGATCGATAAACGCTGCAAAACAAATACAAAATCCTCTTTCGTGCGTTAAAAACCAATAAATGGATCAAAGATTAGAAATGCCGCCACACATTGACCCTAAGCAGTTCGATGATCAGTGCGAAAGGACATAAAGCATATCAGATCTGAACAGAGGGTTTGCGAATATATGAATGAACTGTTGCAAAGAACAAATTAGACCCTAGAGTCACGAAAAATGTAGCCTTTTCTCTCAAGGAAATTCGAACCCTGATGATTATCTTTTTCCCCCTGAAAAGCTATTGAGAGTATCAGACCTAAAATATTGGTGCATGAAGACATATGCTTCTATACACATACACACACACATACTACACCCATACAGTTAAATCTATACATATTGATTGTTCCCATTTAACCTAATGCATACTGATAGGATCCAATTCAAGGTAATATATACGATTTTTATCTTCTTCCATTCCATTCATGTGCAAATAAAACCCAACATCACAAAGGGAAAAAAAAAACGCATAACAAAATCTCTATTTCAAGCAATCCCACCGAAAGAAGAAAATTTTCCAAAACAAAAAAGAAAAAGGAATCACAAGTCACAACTCACATACAAACAATTAAGAAACCTCATATACACTGAAAAACATTAAGGGTGAAGAAGCAAACCTAAGCGTGATGCAAATGCTGAACCGATTGACTCGGGGTTCAAAAAAAGAATACTACTTAAAAAAATGTTTAAGAAAGCTGAGAAGTTATTACGAGTCAGAAGTTAATGTAATATTAATGTCGAATATTTGTACCTAAACTAGGAAACTAACTAATCGGTCGAGACTATGTATATATTTGTGCGTAGTACGGAGAATTACCTCAAATGAAAAGATAAAAAAATAAAAAAGTACAAGAATGGCGGTTAGAAAGAAACGGTTTCAATTGTTTTTAGGGAGATAGCTCTTCAATTTGTCGTTCAATCTTATCTTATGTTCACAACCTTATTATATACATTTAATTAATTTATTAATCTCTTCTGTAAGAAAACTATCTAGCTGGTGTACCCAATGGAGGTCATGCGTTTAGGCTAAACTTTGTTGTTTGTGTGACAAAGTTGGGACTATACAAAAAGAGGGATAGGCCTATAAGAATCGCGTTAAAATTCAAATAATATTATATAATCAAATGAAGGCATATAGATAAGATGTTTGCGACATTTTACATTGTAAACACACACACACGCACACCATGGAATAGCTTTCTCATTCTTGAAGCAAAAACAAGATACTTATCATTATATCTTATCAACGTATTGTCCAAGCCGTAACGCCAGAATATACGATATTACCTAACCTACAAGCAACATACAGACGACACTACAAATAGAAACAAAAAGAAGATTTTTTTTTTTAAAATAATACTTTCGTGCACTAATTTCGTAGCCCGCCAAATCCCACTGGGCAAGCCCACCAACTGGCGGCCCGCCTGCAGGCGGGTAGCAGGCCTAGCGGGCTTAGCCCGCCCATTTTTTTTTAAAAGATAAAAATAAGAAAAGAAAATAAAAAATAGGAAAAAAAATAAAAATTGAAGAAATTCTAAGTTGAAAAATATATCTAATTTAGTCAATGGTCGCGTCGTAAACGGCCAAAAATATAATTTATAACCTTATTCACTAAATATGAGTATAGCGAAAGTAGGGATCGCCTCCACAGGGAAAATGGTTGATTTATTTCTAATTTTAAATTCGATCAATAATAATAATAATATTAATAATAATGATAATAATAATAAAGATAATATTAATAATAATAATATTGATAATAATTATTATATTAATATTAGTGGGGGATTGTTTTGTTGGGTTTGAGTGCATTAGCGAACGAGAAAACATCGAAATTAACAATGATTAAATAATAATGGCTAAACATATTACTCAAAGCACAATTAAAATTTATAAATGCTAATGACATATAAAAACAGATTGCGATAAAGTTACGACCATTAGTGTTGCGCCTGTTTGTCAATCTTCGTCATGCACAAAGCAGCACAGGTAGTCGAATTATTTGTTAAGTCAAATGAGCAAACAGACGTAAAAGAACTTCCTTGCTAACTGATGATTTGAGTTCCTAATATAAAAAGCGATAATATATAAGGATGAAAAACCTAAAATTCAATCGGTGGAAAACTGATTTATAATAAGATAAATAACTATGGGAGAGCAAGAGATTTTCATTATAGAAGCTAAAACTTTAGTGATGATTCTCAGACTAAAATCTCAGACCACTTCTCTCAAAATCGACTTCTCTTTCCACTCTGTAATATAAAATAAAACATTAAGATGAAAGGGGACAATGATAATAGCAGTACTGATAAAGAAACAGTCCTATTCTCCTCTGCTATAACTCTCGGCAACACACAACACCACAAAATAGCCAAGATGATGATGTATCTTGAAGCTTAACTAAATAAAAGACTGTTTTTAAAACGAAAACCAGCAAAATACAGCGCACAGATGTAGACGAAATTAAGACGGAACTACAAATTCAGAGTAACACCATTGAAACAAAATAAAGTGTGAGGTCCGTTGTTCTTCGTGGCTCTTTCTATTTATAGACGATAACCGTGAGCTAATTCTTCTCTTTCCAAGGTGGAGACATGGAGCCGGCTTTATCACGTGTAATCTCCAAAATCTGTTTTCAAATACTTAGCAGTCGTTTGATGGATCTTGTCGAATATATTTTCCTGCCTTGAGCTGTGCGCTTGGAGCTTGAGCCGTTCGTTGATGTGAGACTTGCTTATCTTCTTCTTAAAACTTGTCTTCGATCGTGACCGCTTGCTTGAGTTCTTCTCTTTGAGTTTGCTGTTTTTATTCTAATAATATAAATATTGACTTTATCTTCAAGATGTACGCGTGCTTGGCCAAGCAACCAATAATTGATCAGCTTTCTAGCCTTTTCTCGTATGGAAATTGATAGGAAATAGCTCATAGATGGTATATTGGCTAAAGACCAATCATTGGAGCTTTATAATTCTCAAGTTGGTAGTTTTGGTGGGCTGATCTTTTTTCTTCATCATGGCTCTTGTAATGGGCCTAAAGGTTGGGCTGAAGGACCCATCTTCCGGCTCTATTTTGCCAATTTTTGCTTCGATACCTGTAACGAATGTAAATAAACGTAGCCGTAGAATATTCGTATATAAATTGCACAAATATCGACCAAAAGTACACTTTTACGGGGTATAAAATATTGTAATCTGTTATGTATCAGTCAACTTCTTTAATATTAATTTATTTATGTTATTAAAGTACAAATCATAACTCAAAAAAGATAAAAATCAATATAATTTACTTATATATCTTTATTTAATATGAGTATTTCTTTTTTATTTTTGACGGCGTGTCCGCGGCCCGCCGTGCCCGCCCCGCCAAAGCCCACGGCCCACATGGGCTTTACCCGCCCAGGCCCACTCCCTGGCAGGCCTAAAATTTTACGGCCGTGGCGGGCCAGCGGAACCATTTGACAGTACTACAGACAGGAAAGCACATATCCCTCAACATTTATTTTCGAGAAATTATATGCTGTCCAATAATAAAGCCCATCCAAATGAATTCGACCCGGCCCAATTAGAAAGCCCATCCAATTTGCCCAACAAGCTTAGGGACATATAATACACAGTTGTTTCCTATACGACGATACGCTTGTGTTTGTTCGTTGAAACACTTTCCATTTTCCTTCGTTCTCCAAGATCCGATCTTCGAAGAAACCGACGATGGCCGGAGGACCCGACCCGCTATTCGGATTGAGGAATAACTTCTACCTTGGGGCTTATCAGGCCGCCATCAACAACAGCGACATTCCGAATCTATCCCCCGACGACACAGTCGAGCGGGACTCGCTCGTGTATCGATCTTACATCGCCCTCGGCAGCTACCAGGTATGTATGTGTTGATATTCAGCTCAGGATCTGCTAATTGCCTTCGATTTATTGTCCTATATTTGATGGATCTTGTTCTTATTTGGTAATAATCTTTCGATTTGCTGTGTGTATCAGCTAGTAATTAACGAGATCGATTCCTCCGCGGCCACGCAGCTGCAGGCGGTGAAATTGCTGGCTCTTTATCTATCCAGCCCTGAAAACAAGGTCGGTGCTTGCTTTGTGATGGTTGTATTTTCGTTCTTTTGATTTGTGCTTGTGGCTGTTAATTTTGAGGATTTTGGTAATTGGTTGGCTGTATGCGGAGGCAGATCTGAGTTATCTGCGTAAGTATTGAGGATATGTGATTGAGTGTCTTGTGAGTAGCTTGAATTACGATTACAGCCTAAATGCTGTGGATAACTATGTCGAAGGATGAAGCCGCTTTTGTGCCATATTAGATATGATGGAATTACTGCTGGGATGCCATTGAATTCCTTTCATTTAGATTAGTCTACTGCTGAGATGGGTTTTTAGTATAAGTGGATATAATTAAGATGGCCTTTTCTGTGGCTATTTGATAAGTTGCTATATATTTATGCAAAATTTTACATTAACAATTTGATTCTGCTGATGATCGTTGACTCTCGATAAACTTGGGCTTCATTATATCTTTTGATTGCATATTCTGTAGGAAGCAGTCATCTCAAGTCTTCATGAGTGGTTAGCTGATGCAGCCATTGGAAACAATCCAACCTTACGTCTTATTGCAGGTATCATATTCACACATGAACAGGATTATAATGAAGCCCTGAAGCATACACATGCTGGAGGTACAATGGAGCTGTAAGTTTCCTTAATTACTACTCGTTCTTTATTTATGGGATGTAATGTAAGCTCCCGTAAAGGTTGGAACTCTTTTTTCTTGCATTTATCTGGCAGTGGCATATTCTGGTCACATGTTCTAAGTCGCTGTAGAAATACCACTTTTGGTTTTATAATAATCAAGTATATGGGATAATCGTGAATGTTTTCTTGTTTTAAATAAAGGATTGGACATGTAAAATTTATACTTTTGACTCAAACTGTATATTGTATTTCCATCCCATAAATGTTATCTTTCATAAATTCCGTGTACCTACTATTTCACTGAAGGTTTATTTAGATGCAAAATATTAATCTCCGGCATGGTTTGATATTATTCTGCCATGCAGACATGCACTGAATGTTCAAATATTCCTTAAGATGCACCGGTCAGATTATGCTGAGAAACAACTGAGAGTCATGCAAGGAATAGACGAAGATCATACACTAACACAGCTTGCTAATGCATGGCTTAATTTGTCCGTGGTAAGTTATAATTCAAGAGAGGCGTTTTTGCTTAACCAGGGAATATTGATCTACCATCTAACTTAATTTGATTTAGGGTGGTGCAAAGATCCAGGAAGCATACCTTATATATCAGGACTTCTCTGAGAAAAATCCAATGACAAGTTTGATCTTGAATGGGAAAGCAGTTTGTTGCATGCACAAGGGTGAATTTGATGAAGCAGAATTGCTTTTGCTCGAGGCCTTAAACAAGGTGAAGTGTAACACCATGATTCTGATTCTTGTCTTTATGCCATTACGTTACGGACGAAAAACAACTAAATGTTCAATTTTCCATTGATCGAAATTCAAGTTCAGAAAGGAAAATGAATGTTTCCTATGCTTGCTTCAACGACCTTACGTGTGACGTATATCACTAACTGGTATGATACTGTAAAATTAGGATGCTAAGGATCCAGAGACTCTTGCGAATTTGATCGTCTGCAGTCTTCACCTGGGGAAGTCATCATCTCGCTACCTCAGGTAAGATCGTGGCTTATCTATCATATAATGAATAGAAAAAAAAACAGTTCTTCAGTTTATTATGTTGAGATTATCATTGATTGCTCCCTTTTCGTTTCAAAAAATAAAAATTCTTGTCAGCCAACTAAAATTGTCGAACCCCGATCACGTACTCGTCAAGCGTGTATCGTCAGCTGAGGAAAACTTTGACAGAGCTCTCCAAACAGTTGGTTGAAATGGTACAAGAACGGAGATGTGTGTTTACGTGTGTCTCCAGCTATTATTGTATTGACTCTATGTGATTTCATCATTTTGTTCTAAGAAAAAACTATATCGTTATGTTCATGATGCAGATTCATCAAAACGCTATGTTCTGTATGATGGATTTGGGATATCTTTTAGAAAGAATCTCTCAATGAGAATTCGAGAAAATAAATACACATTCTTGTATCCACGAATGACTTAGAACGTGAAAAGTTGGATTAATAGGTAGTGTTGCACCAATACCCAACCAAAGAGCAAGTGCAGTATCAATCAAAAAGACGGTTGTCGACGGCGAAATGGATTTTGGAATTAACATTCTCTAAGATGGGCACTGTTAATAATCCCGCAGGAACTGAAACCATTAAGAGAACACCCAATAACTTATTTGGCAATGTACGGAGTATTTGAAATACGGGAAAGAAATACCATTCAGATAATATTTCCAAAGGCGTTGCAAATGGATCTGCCGGTTCACCAATTATTGATGGTTCTAGAACCGCTAAGCCTACATTACATGCAATAGTACTTAAAATTACTACTGGAAAAATGTATAAAAGATCGTTGGGCCATGCGGGTTCGCCGTAATAATTATGGCCCATACCTTTAGCCAATTTAGCTTTTAATACAAGATCATTCAAATCAGGTTTTTTTTGTTATTGGCATAGGTGAATTCTTACATACTCATCCCCCCACGGAACCGGACATGATAAATTTTTATCATCCGGCTCGAGCAAGACTCAAACGAACCGAATGAATCCATAAAAAAATGGGGATAAGTTAATAAATGCTACAAAATTGGGGAATCGAACAATAAATCGATTCCATTTTAACAAAACTGTGGCAGGATGGATAATCAAGGAAAATGCTACAAATTGATGAGTAATTAAATAATCATACACAAAACATATTTCATCCACCACATTTGTCACCAAAAAATACCAGCAAGTTTTTAAAAAAAAAGAGATAGGGTTTGATGAGAAAATCAAAGTTGATAAATCTTTTCAAGCAAAATAGCAAATAAAATTTTTTTACGTCTTCCATTTGCCATGCGCTTGGTCACAGGTAAATATCATTAAAACAGTTGATAATTATTGCACTTGATTCAGAAAAAAAAAAAATGCACTTTTGGTGTCAATCGAAAAAAAATGAAAGAATTACTTCTCACTTTCTCTCCTTTGAGTTCGACCCTCAGCGTATTTATGTTCTTTCGAGAATCTGATGAGTTCTTTTGTTTACATGGTTTTTCTAACTTAAAATGATACTTCTATCATGAAACGGTGTGATAGCCATGATTTCATAATTAAGAGAATATGTCGGCCGAAGAGAGGAGTAAACTTACTCCACATGCGAAAATGTAGTATGGCTGACCTCTGCGAAAATTTTATTATGGCTTACCAGTTAATTAATAGGAAAGGGTTTTGTTCTAATGTCTATTATTGGGGGTGGTTACTAATGGTTTATTTCTGAGAGGCCGTAGTTTTTTTTGCTTTTATTTCTTGTATAAATTAATTCTTTTTTAATAAACGAACACGTGGCAGCAGCACATGAAAATTACATTTGCATAAATTATAAAACTAGTTTTTTGCCCGTGCTATGCACGGGTTTTAAATACGTGAATAGTGGAATAAAGATAATAATAAACTTGACTTTCGTTAATGGTATAAGAAGGAACACACGGTACCTTTAAGCAAGAAGAATGTTACAGCTAAGATCATGGAGCCACTGGTCGATGATATTTGCAATTAACACGGCTAAATTTGTATTTGATTTTGTTGGTTGATATTTGTGGAAGAAATCAAATTTAACATATAGTCTAAACCAATTTAATTTACCTTTCTAACTTGAATGTATTTATTAGATAAGATTCTTCATAGGGATTCACTCGTCGCTGTTAAGAAAAATTATATTTTATTAGTCTTTGACTCGTAAAATGCTTTCGGAGTTATTAACGGAGAAGAAGAAAAACACCACCTTGCTTATTCTTAGTAGACAGTCCGAAGTTACCTTCTTATGTCATAATGGAGGAATTCTTATGTCATGATGTAAGAGGGACATATATATCTCTGAGTTCGTTCTCCGCTAAATCGTATCAGCTGCACAAGCAAACGGTAGCGGCAATGTTCATCTTAACAAAAACATTGGGAAACTTCATCAGATCATGATACTGTTGGGCCAGCCGCCTAAAAGGAAAAACAAATAATAATAAAATAATATTATATAATATTATAATATTATTTTATATATATAAAGAAAAAGAAAAATCTTAAAGATAAAGAATGAGCGGCGCATATCAACTGGCGACGCGGCGAATTCCTGGCCACCGGTTTCGAGCGGTTCAGAACTGAGCGACGCGGCGGATTCCTGGCCACCGTTTTGAGTGGTTCAGAAGAGCTGAAGACATCTATAAATAGGCTGAGGATTCTTCAGTTATTATTATCCTAAATCAAGTGAGAAATTCAGTTAGAGAGTAATAGTGAGAGGTAAACTTATCCGGGTGGATAAAGGTGAGAGCGGGTTTTAGTTTTACTGGGTAGTTGGGAATAGGTACAAAAACATTACCCGGGTGGATAAGGGGTCTCGGGTTTGGGTTTAAACACGAGCGTTATTTTGTACGGTGTAATATTCTCAATATAGTAAAGCTGGTGCTCTCCGTGGAGGTAGGCGGTATTGGCCGAACCACGTAAAAATCTCGTGTTCTCTATCGTCGTCATTTTGGTTCTATATTGTCCAAATAAAATAGTCGCGGTTCAAAATAAACCTTCCGCTGGGCCCGAAATATTACCGCTCAACCCCAACAGATACTTGATTAGGGCTTAGCAACAAAGATTTGACTACGAATAACTTCGTGAAAAGCACCACAATAAAGCACACAAGAACATCATCAAATTCACAACTGATGTACCTCAACGAAACCTTGAAAAACTGGATTTCATCTCTCAGACAAAACCCCTAAAAAAATATCCCAAAATTCGACCATTGTACAGTACACATGTCTCTCTGATATGCCATCAGTAACTTCCATTACAGCCGTAGCCGATTATATTTTCAACCATTAGTTACCTGGTAACATATAGTAATCGAAAAATTAATAAGCATTAACAAATTGAAAATAATTGAGAAAAGTTTAATCAAGTCTTCCGGGAGACAAAGCCAGATTAAGCAATATTGTAAGCCGAAGTTGAGCAACATTCGGATTTGTGGCTTGAAACGAACGTCGGAAATCCTTCGAAGCATAAGTTGGATTCTTTTAGGAGTTTACTTAAATATTTGTAATTAATTTAAATTAATCATATTTAATAATTATGTGTGGGTTTGTGGAGGGAATAAGGTACATTACCAAGAAAGTTTAATAGCACAATGAAAACAAACTGATAACACCAAGGATAATACTACCATGCGAAATTTCTCAGCTTGCTAATCTGAAATCCACATTAATGGACACGCTGAAAGATATCGCTTAATTCGTAAATATATGCGATCAATAGAACAAAACATAATTCTATAAAATCGTATTCCACAAAGCACAGATAATTTTGAATCCCATTCCTTCATGAAGGAAGTTAAATTTGACTTCATAAAGACCGATATAAAGAAAGGAAAATCAAAGTTGACCAGTGCATTTCAAGAAAAGATTTATTAAGCTAAAAAATTTGTTCCCACATATAACATTTAATCTATTGAAACTGTTTCACTGAATAAACTTGACAAGTGTAGGCGATAGTGAAGCAATTAATAGAATTGTTTGGAGAATACGATTCATTAAGGTAAATAATCTAAACTGAATAATAATGCACTAACAAATCAATATCCTTAACACCAGCACATAAGATGCAGATAATGCATTAACAGTAAAACCAAGTATTCTAAAGGAATTTAATAGGCTCATCATCGCCTAACTTCAAGCTTCAAATAAGAATTAGGAAAACTGAGTAACCTAATAACCCCAAAATTCAAGAAAGCAATCAGCGCCAAGTCATAAAAATAAAAGAACACAACCAATCAAGCGCGTAATGAATAAAATTGACAGCGAAGTGAAGTATTTGACATTATTACTGTACTGGATATTGAGCTTAGCTTATTTCCGAATGTGCCATAGCCATTCACAAAAACGTAAGGCCAACGGCGGTAATGATGTGGAATGCTCAAACGGTCTCCCAAATCTTCTCAAGAGTATGACGCACCACTACTCCAACATTATCCAACACTGCACTCCGTGAGAACTATTAGTCCCACACGTCACTCACAAAAAAAACTAAACTTCGTTAAACACCAAATGCAAATAGCTTCACAACCGAAAAACTATATTTATCCAAACATCCCTTTAAATGATTTGGGTTTTTTACCATGCATGGGACTGCATCAATGTTCCTGTCTAAAGCAGCAACAAATGGTTGGGCACGTGGCAATCGAATTCCAACTCCCTAAAAACTAAAAAAAAAGGAAATAACGAGAAACAAAATATACGAAAGTAAATTAGGTACAATGCAAATAACATTGTCTAATTTGGCAGCATTGACAGAGCGCTTGTACTCCATGACTTTCTCTTGTGGCCGACATATGGGATCGTCAAAAAAATCCCCTTTGAGACAAAGAGAAAGATGGATAAGAATCCGAGAGCAACAAAAATCACCAAGCAACAGAGATCTCATGTGGTCAAACCTGAATATATTGACTACGTAGTGTAAGATTTCAGATGATAATGAGCAAGAATATACATGTCTTTGCTTGAATATAAAGAAATTCATGCAACCTTATCAACGCTCATTTGTTTTGACTTGCACAAATCATGAGTCTGGCTCTCTATCTCACACTCCACATGTAAAAAACATAATTGATGATTTTATATCAAGCCAAAATCCGAAATACCTATCCCAAAAAAATGTAATTAAAAGCATATATATTTTCTAATAAATTCATTTAACTTATCAGTCTCGCAACATACTTGTAAGTTCTGGCATAACAATAGCACTGGCTGCACAACCACCCTTTGCCTACACTGGTTTCGCAGTTGAAACCCTGTTGGTGGCAATATATTCCACACTTACCTTCGGATTCGACACAATCCCAACGGCCTTTTCAACTTCCTTAGGAGCGATTCATCTTGCCCGCTTTAAATTTATATCTAGAACTAATCAAGATTTATAGCGATTCCAAGAAATTTAGCTAGTATGAAATTAAATGGTGAGAAAAGCGCAACTTCAATAGCAAATCAATAGATGGTACCTAATTTTTCAAAGAAGGTGCTGACGTGGATGATGGCTGCTTGGCTCTATCTTTAATCTCGTCAGTTTCATTTGTAGTTCCACGAAGATAATCGACGCACCCATAGGAGCCGTTTTTCCGTCACGAACGACAATCGCGGAGAGAATACCTCTGTTAAAGTGTTGGGATTATCGAGATTGAGACTCGCCGGAGCCGCCGGGAACGGCCGGAAAAGACAGCTGCTCGAACTTAAGGCTGAAAACTGAGAAGATGAACTGAAGATGGTCGCGATGCTTCAGCAGCCGCTGGATCCTTGGCGCACGATCGCGATCGGACGGAGAATGTTAATGTTGAGTCTTCAACATTGCCAATGTTGGGGTAACATTCTAGTCAACATTTGTTGGCCAAGAATGTCCCCTATCTCAGTTTTATCTTTCATACCCAAAACATATTTTATTGATGACGTGGCATTTTTCTAGTAATGTGCAGGATATGGATAAGTGCTGGAATGGGTCAAACCGTGTCGAAAGAGTGGAACAGCTGGAGCGAAAATTGGAAAGGAGCTTACTAAATATAGGAAGCTTGGAGCAAAAGATGGAGACCAAGTCATTTGAGCTAATCCAACTGACTCCCAACCCATATACACTTAGTGGACATTGAGGAAGTTAGTGGACAAGTACCAAGTCGTTGGGGAAGTCCTTAAGAAGTCGAAGACATATAAATAGCACGGGACTTCACCATTTTCGAGTGACGCCTTCGACGAGAGAAAAAGATCGAGCGAACTTTGAGCGAGATATCACGAGAGTTCATTTTAGCCTAGTATTCAGTTTTCAAAAGTCTTAGGACTTTGTAGTTTTTCAGAATCGTGTCGATTCGTAGTTTTTCTAGGCTTGTTTTTACTATCGTGTCGATAGTTGTTTTTGCCATCCATTACTATTAGTGGAATTTCGCCTTGAGGCACGCAGCAAGTTTATTGACTTGCTGCAAAATTTATATCTCGTGTTCTTTAAGTTTCGCCACTAAGTAATTACATTTTCCGCTGTGCGCTTTGAGAGTGATAGTGAGTGTTAGCCTAACATTTCACCCAACATCCAGTTTATACTTAGTGTTTTTACATCCATATCGGGATCGCCCCACTTCAACGTGGTATCAGAGCCTACGCTTGACGTTACTAAGCGCTGTCAATCCTCTACAATGGATGTTACAAGCTCGAATTACATCGGCAAAGTCCCTGTGTTAGATGGCACCAACTATGCGTATTGGAAGGTTCGTGTTCGGCAGTGTATCAAGTCCATAGATGTGCGAGCGTGGGAAGCAGTACTCCACGGATATACCCCACCTCGAACAGCTCCTGACGCTGATGGAGAAGTCTTTGACAAGCCGATTGAAGAGTGGATGGTTCCTGAACGAAGCGCTGCCGAGTTCAACGACAAGGCACTTAACGCCATCTTCTCATCCGTAGACATCTTATCATCCAGAACTGTACAACGGCTCAGAATGCGTGGGATATACTTCAGAGATACTGCGAAGGCGATACGAGTGTGAAGGAAACCAAATTACGGCTACTCAACCAGTTCGAGAACATAAGAATGAAGGAAGATGAAGACATCACCACATATTTCGGGAAGCTGTTAACAATCTCGAGCGAGTGCGCCAGCCTAGGAGATCCGATCGCAAATAAGGTATTAAATTCTAAAGCTATTCGTACTCTAACTGAAAAGTTCAATGTGAAGGTAGCGGCAGTCGAAGAAGCACACAACTTGGCCAGCATGGAGTTCAACACTTTGATGAACATTATGAAGAACTACGGGACCAATCTAGAAGTACAAAAGCGGGCTTCTCGCGGTAAAAGCCTCGCTCTAGGTAGTCGGCCAACCAAGGACCCAACTGAGGTTGACCCCAACAACGAGGATGACATGGCCATGCTCGTGAAGAAATTTGCAAAGTTCATCCAGAAGAAGAATGTTGAACGAAATGTTGGCCCAACATTCAGAAAAGGCCAGAAGGTCAAAGCTGAACCTTCTTCTGCTCCTCCGTTCATCAAACGCAAACCAGATGGAAAGAAGAAGAACATCAACTATGACTCTGTAGATGCTATGAATGTCAAGGATGGGGCCATTTTGCCAACGAGTGTGCTAACACCCTTCGCAAGCACGGTAAGGCTATGTGGATTGCGGACGATGAAGATGACGAATCAGACTAAATGAAGACCAAGCAATCGTCAATTACTATCCAGTCCTTCTCAGACGGCGAAGACGAGGAAGATCATCAAATTGGCTTCACTTCGGTAACTAATGTTGAGCCAACATCTGAAAAACATATCATTTTTTATTACGATGATTCAAACTGTTTTAATGGGTATTTGAGTTCTGATGATGTAGAACCAGAAAGAGATTGTTGCGAAGAACTTCAGACGAACGAAGCCCTTGTGCTACTGTCCGCACAATATGAAATAGAGAAGGCGAAAAATTTGCAACTCAAAGCACAGCGGAAAATGTAATTACTTAGTGGCGAACTTAAAGAACACGAGATATAAATTTTGCAGCAAGTCAATAAACTTGCTGCGTGCCTCAAGGCAAAATTCCACTAATAGCAATGAATGGCAAAAACAACTATCGACACGATAGTAAAAACAAGCTTAGAAAAACTACGAATCGACATGATTCTGAAAAACTACAAAGTCCCAAGACTTTTGAAAACTGAATACGAGGCTAAAATGAACTCTCGTGATATCTCGCTCAAAGTTCGCTCGATCTTTTTCTCTCGTCGAAGGCGTCACTCGAAAATGGTGAAGTCCCATGCTATTTATATGTCTTCGACTTCTTAAACACTTCCCCAACGACTTGGTACTTGTCCACTAACTGCCTCAATGTCCACTAAGTGTATATGACCGTTGGGAGTCAGTTGGATTAGCTCAAATGACTTGGTCTCCATCTTTTGCTCCAAGCTTCCTATATTTAGTAAGCTCCTTTCCAATTTTTGCTCCAGCTGTTCCACACTCTTTCCACACAGTTTGATCCATTCCAGCACTTATCTATATCCTGCACATTACTAGAAAAATGCCACGTCATCAATAAAATATGTTTTGGGTATGAAAGATAAAACTGAGATAGGGGACATTCTTGGCCAACAAATGTTGACTAGAATGTTACCCCAACATTGCCAATGTTGAAGACTCAACATTAACAATCTCCCTCTTTTTATCTTTCTTGAAACCTAAGCAGAAGTTAGTCGTAGTGAAACTCCCCCTGAAGGCCAAATCTACTCAACCACAAAACATTAAAGAATGGTTAGAGTTAGACATAAACAGAATAGCACTATAACTATTCAAAGTACTACGAATTAGTACACGCCATTAGAGGTCCTGAAAAATATCTGCAAAATAAAAAACATAAACGTAGACGTGGTCCAACAAAATCAAGCACGCACAAAAACAAGAAGCAAAGCAGGCATGCAAACATAAGCAAAAAGCGCATGCACAAAAGCTCGAAGTCTAAATGTTTAGTCTCTCGATCAAATCCTCTGCTTCTTCTTCTTCAGCTCCAGCTTCCTCTCTCCCTTGATCTTCAGCTTCCTGAACTTGCTCTTTCTCGCGATCTCCCCCTGTCTGTTCTGCTTCAGCACTTTGCCCATCTCCAGCCTTTGCACCACTCGGCCCTACTTGGTCCTCAGCTCTCGCTCATACTGCCCTAGAGAAGATTAAAAGTCTAAAGATTAAATCTAGGCCGATGGATGTCGCGCGGAAGAGAGGAACGGCCCAGATCGCTGATGGCGCGGATGAAGAATGTGGACCGTTAGATTAAAGATCGGACGGCTCGTGTTGAATGCGGCATTTCACTTATAAAAGTGTCATGCGATTTGAGCTATCACACAGAATGGCAAGGGCGACGTGGCGCACTGTGAAGCGTTCGATCGGATAAAGGAACGGACAAGATCGATCGCGGATCATCTCTTTCACATGAATTTAGCTTATATATACCAGAAAATGAAAGTTCAACCTCACCACTTCAGAGGCTCGTATCTTTCTCTAGAGTTAGAATTAGAGAAAAGTGTAAACATGAAAGTTGTAGATATGATGTAGGTCTGTAACTTTCGTGTTGGGTGGAAATACAAAGGAGCTCTGATTTGGTCCGTGGACGTAGGGCAATTCTCGGCCGAACCACGTTAAATCATGTGTTAAAGAGTGTGTGCGTGAGTTGCTATTTCGAGCTGATTTGAGCTTCCGATAGCTCAAACCAGTGAGAGCAATTAGCATACACTGATAGAACATCCAAATACGAGTCTAACGGCGGTCATCGATCTATAGTGGTGCGGTGAGCGTGGACGAACACGTGATGGTGCCTTTAGATGGAGAAATTCTAGCCCAGATACGGTGTGGGTGGTGTGTCCCCGGCCCTTGTAAAATGATTGGTGCCTTGTGTCGAAATTCTTCCTGACCTTGACGGTGGTCAGGCGACGGGTCCCGTTGAAGAGGAACGGCGGTACAAGATGATTATCGTTGAAAGGGAGGCCCGTTGTGTGGTCTTGAGTTTGAGGGAGGATTGTTGGGTGTGCAAACTCGACTCCCAAACCGGCGAATTAAAAGAAAATTCAGTGGTTTATAAGCTTGTGGGTTCACTCCCTCTATTGCCAATTGGTTTTAGAGATGAACCCCACAAGCTTATACGGGTCTGAGTTTGGGCTGGAATTGGGCCTGAAAAATCCCTACATAAAGGTCTCAACGACCATGTAAGCCTTTACCAACTGCAACTCGACAATGATGACAGGGCCTCCTTTAGTTACTTTATTTGACTCGAGAATATACATGTAGCGACCCTCACGTTCTAATCGCTAATTAGCGATAACTCACGTAGGGTTTAGCAGCGAAAGCCGTAGAACACCCATCTTACAAAAACATTTGTTTATACAAAATGTTAATACAAATGGGCCGAAGGCCCAAATCATCCTATCACTCACAGGTCGTCATCCATGTACAGTCCCGTCCTCAAAAGCCCATGGAAGCTCCGATAGCCAACCTCGATCGTTGATTCCCTACAACACGCAAACACTGAGCTATTGCCCAGTAGGTGAAATAATGCACATGCAATGTATGACACAGTACTCACGTTCACTCACCCCCAATTCTCACCACTACAATGCCACACATCATCACTCATCACAACCGGGATACACTCACCACCTCACAACGGGCCCTGAGCTCCATACTGTGCACCATCATGCGAAATCACTGCCACGATCACGAATACAACCACAACACGATCACTACACTACGGCAGTGGCCTACGCTGAGCAGTTTCCCTGAGCCGTATCAGGTCACACTCTCATGTCGCCTCTCCTACCAAATGCGGTGCCACGCTGGTAGCCTACACTAGGTCCCGTAAGGGTACCCAGGTCGCACCCTCCAGGTCGCCTCCTCCCACATGCGACAGCGTGGCCTACACCAGATAGCCTACTTGGGGATATCCCAAGTCTCTCCTGTCTAGGTCGCCCGCAGTCTGCCGCATAATGTCCAACGGGCCAATGGCTCACCGTCACATGCGCTGATGCACAGCAGATGCCCACACTCACGACTCCTCTACATGTCGACAGCAAATATCGGCTACTCACTCACTAGGTACCTTACAGTACCACCGTTCAACCACGGTACACTCCGCGAAATGACGTGTAATGCATACGTAGGTATTTAACAGGATAACATATGGTATCAGGATGCCACGTAAAGCCTACGTATAATACCTAAATCATCAAATCACATATTCACATAGTAACACATAAGAGCACGTAAGTATCAGATATGTGTTTACGCGTTGTAGATGAAAAGTTCAACTACATGTCCTCCTGCTACAGTCAAATAAGAGGTCTGGTGGAGTCCCTATATATTAATCCTCTGATTTAAAATAATTAAGTTTCGAAATTAAATTTGAAGTCAACAGTCAACTCGTGAAACCCTTACTGGTTCGCAAACTTCGTTTGATTCGCGAAGCGTTCTAGTTCGCGAAAGCCTTAGGGTTCGCGAAGTACTCATGCCTCGCGAAACCCTTAGACCCGTGAAGTAACTCGCGAAATGAACTGGCCTGCGAACCATATCTTTTATCCCAATTCGCGAACTTCCCTGGCCGCGAAATCAGACATTTGCCCTAATTCATCTTACATTCGTGAAATTTAGATCGAGCCGCGAAATAAATTTGAGCCCGCGGTCACAATTCGCGAACTCTTTCGGCCCTCGAAAAACATCACACCCTCATAGTTCGCGAAACTCAATTCGCAAAGTCACCCGATTCGCGAAATACTTAATTCCCCTCACAACTCGTGAAACTCCTATGACTCGTAAAATATTCAAAATTTATCCTAAGTCCTAAAACAGTAATTCATATGTTATCAAGATCATCTTCAAGAATTATTCTTAACCCAGAAACTCGTACACCCCAAAATACCGAACTCTCAAGAACCCTACGTGCTTCGAAATTTATTAATACTCATATCATCTTAATTACTTATGAACCTAAACTGAAAATTAGGGTTTTGCATAATGTTGAAAACTTAAATCTTAACCCACATAAGAATACTTAACATGGCTATTTCATAAATCTAAGACTTTACGCCTAGCATATAATCACGAAGTCTTCCTATAATCCATTCTAACCATATGTTAATTTCGAACTCTCCTATAATTACCTAAAAAACACATAAATATTTATATGTTTGCTGGGACCGTATTTTAAACATACTAAGCTCAAAGACGTTTAGCATATAATGATGACTGTCGAAAGTATTCTTAAATAGGCTAAGTTTGAGAGATATACCTCACTTAGGTTTTTGAATTGTTGGATTATCGAGTTGAATTCCTTTCGTTCCTTCTTCGTTTGGTACTTCACTTTTGTTCTTGTTCTTTGCTTACTACAATGTATGCTCTTCTACTAATAAACTCGTTATAGGTTGGATAAGTATTAAAATTCGATAATGGTGATGATGGGACAAGTTAGTGATATAGTACATACGTTGATTTCCTTTTTCACTAAGTTACCTTATTTAAGTTTGGGCTTCAATATTCGGTCACTTAGTCATTTGGGCCATTTCATATGTATTGATGTGGTATGTTTTTAGCAGACCTGTTTCGATTTATTTGACGTGGAACTGTTACTATATAAAATATAAGTGTTACTTGTTCTATCGAAAGTGTTACTAAAAGTACATATCATTTGAGTTGTTACTAAATAAACAATAAACATTACTGTGGATTTGGGGGATTTGGGGATTTGGGCGGAATTTGGGGATTTACGATACATGGTAAATTTGGGCGGAATTTGGGGGTTTGGGCTGGATTTGGGATTTTGGCAATATGGTATCGGGCCGTGTTACTAAAAACTATTTAACTGTTATCGGTTATTAAATTATGTTACTGAACGTGGACGTGTTTATGTGTTACAAATTGCTGCGTTATCGTACTGGGGTTTAGGGTTATGTGTGTATGGAGATTTGTGGCATTCGCAACAATAAACCCAAGCTGCAAACATGTTAATGCTCCAAAAGATATGGGTTTTAAACGGATTTACGATACATGGTAAATTTTGGGCGGGATTTGTGGTTTTGAGAGGGATTTGGGGATTTTGGCAATATGGTATCGAGCTGTGTTACTAAAATCTATTTAACTGTTACCGCGTTACTTAAATTATGTTACTGAACGTTGTTTATGTGTTACAAATTGCTGGCTCGTTTCACTATCATCCACCTTCATCGAACAATGTGGCTTTTAAAGGAATTTGGTGTGATAAATGGATCAAATCATACATTTACAAGTTGTTAATCTTGTAAATCTCGATCAATGTGCATTTATGAACGAAATTAATCGAATTAGTAATGTGGTACTGGAAACCTATTATGTGGTATCATAATCTGTAAACACGTTATTCGCTAGGTTTGCATTGTTATTTTATAGCAAACATGTAGTATTAAATGCGGGCAATCTGGTACTGGTGACGATAACGAACATCCTATTAAAATTCCTTAACAAATAACTTCGAGAATGTATCAAATACAGATTTACGACATATAAAATGTTATTTGTGGTTTAATTTTAAACTTTGAATACGTTTGTGATAAAATTCGTAATGTTATGTCTCATTAAAAGAGATACTAGTGTATGTTGTGAAGGAATAGCTATATTTATACATGATATTTTATCTCAACTTTCACATATTGATATCAACATTCGCAAAACGTGTCTTTTAAAGAAATTTTGTGATTTAGCTTCATTATATCATCTATTTCTATGAATTTCAATCTTATATAACCGAACGAAATGAATTTATGAACGAAATTTAATCGAAATAGTAAGTGTGGCATTGATTAGCTATTCTGTGGTACTTGTAGCTACAAATTTGTTATAAATATTGCGTATATTGTTATTTTTTATCAGATATGTGGTATTATTTGCAGGCAATGTGTTATTGTACTGTTAATATCTCTGACATTCTAGAAAACTCCTAGAATGTTCTTAACGAAATGTTACCCAAATTGCGTGAATTGTTACTCAGAATAAAGAAAATGTTACCGACCAACTTTTTATTGGCAAACGTGTTATTTACGGGTAACGAGTCTTTATTAATCTCTCATTATATGTTACGTTTTGCGGATATATTTGTTATGAATATCTAGACATATTGTATTATTGTTCCACGAATTGTTACCCAGAAAGCATGAAGTGTTATTCAGTGACCATTTTAATTAGCAAACGTTTACCACTTAGATCTCATCAAAATTCTTAATTATTCCATGATTAACATCAATAATTGTCGTCGATAACTAAGGCCCATGATGAAATTGTGTCGAATTTACATTATTCGGTCATTAAACTCGAGATTTCACCGTATATTAAACGTATGTTTGGAGCATTCGTGCTTTATGAATCTCGAAAATTCTCTTTAATTATGAAGACCCATGAAAAATCGAAGCCAATACAACGTTTGCTGTTAGTAACGTCGAGATTGGATCGAATTTCAAACATGAATTTTTCAGCTTATTAAACGTATGTTTTTTCAGCTTAAAACCATTATTTTGGGGGCACTAAACATGTGTTATTTACTGGTGACGGGTCGTTATTATTTTCTCACTATATGTTCGTTTTGCCGAAATATTGTTATAAACATCAAGACATATGGTATTATTGTTCCAAGAATTGTTACCCAGAAAGCATGAAGTGTTATTCAGTAACCATTTTAATTAGCAAACGTCCGCTTAGATCTCATCAAAATTCTTCATTATTCCATGATTAACATCAATAATTATTGTCGATAACTAAGGCCCATGATGAAATTGTGTCGAATTTACATTATCTGGTCATTAAAGTCGAGATTTCACCGTATTAAATGAAATTTCCGAATTGTGTTTGAAGCTTTTGTGCTTTATGAACTTCGAAAATTCTCTTTGAGTATGAAGACCCATTAAAAATTGAAGCCGGTACAACTTTGTGCTGTTAGTAACGTCGAGATTGGATCAAATTTGGAACATGAATTTCTTCTTTCGATCGATTGAGTGTAAGGAATGTGTTATTGCAGGAAGCAGTATTATTTTGAATGATATGTTACTTTTGCAACATGATTTGTTATTTATTAAAAGAAACGTGGTATTTTCTGCTATACGAAAACATTTATTTTCTCACAATTAACGTCACTAATATCTGAAATTTATCAACACTTATGATCAAATTAACGATAATTTCACCTTATCATCATCACAATCGTGGAGATATCTTCGGGTCTTATATCATCACATTTATATTAAGTATTTTTTCGTCGATTTGGCATATGTCGAGTTAAATATGCATCATTTAGGTATTTTCGTCTGATTTATTCGTTTATTAGTATTGGTATTATAATTGATAAAGTTATTACAAAATATATGCGATATTGTACTCAATACAGACAATTTGTTATCCAAATGAATGGAAGTGTTTTTTTAAGCCCAAAACTGTTATAATTATCTCAACAGCTGTAACGGATCATTAGGTATCCTGTGGAAATTTCGCATATGTCAGGGATATTTATGTCTTTTGCAGCCTTTAGGTAGTTTTCACTGAACTTTTCGAAAAACTAGGTCCTTTAGCCTAAATTAAATTCAAGTGGGGCCTGAACCCAAACTAAATATGCTATTGGCCTGAACTTTAATTAACCCTTTAAAATAGTGGACACGTGGCAGCATGACAGGCAGACTACATTTCCATATATATTTACTAGTTTTTTACCCGTGCAATGCACGGTATTAAGCATATATAATTATTATGTGAAATAAAAATTAAATTTTTTATTTGAGTGGGTAGTTATATAGTAAACATGGGATAGTGGGTAGTTTGAATATTTTTATATTATTTTAAAATTTATAAATAATTATTATCGTGGACAGGTGGCAGCATTAAAGGGCACCTACATTTCTATTCTAATATAAGATATATATTATATTTACTAGTTAGTACCCGTGCAATATGCACGGTTTTAATTATATTTAAGTATTTTATATTAATAAATAACTATATATAATGGATAAGTGACGGTTTCTTTATTAATAATTAAGCTAACATAGTGGGTAGTTTTCCTTTTTTATTATATTATTATTTTCTTATAATTATTCTTGTGGGACACGTGGCAGCACCACAAAAAACTACATTTGATTGTATATATAGGATATATATATATATATAAGATACGTACGATATATAAGATATATACGATATATATGCTGGAAAACGACACTACTCTCACCTACTACAAGCAAGCGACACAAGACAAATACAATGCAAAAATATGCTGGCAAATTAATAAAAACAAATGGTAAAAATCAATATTCAGCTTACAAATATCACATTTTAAGATTAAGGGGAATAGAAGCAGCCGGCAATTACAATGGCGTCGCATATGCTGTAGACGATGCAGAATTTCGAGCAACTAAGAAAGAATGTTAGAAATGTTGGTTGTATGGCTGAGAATTAACTTTTTATCACACGTTACACTCGCTGCTCCCTTACAGCTCAAGAACAAAAAAAATTGTGATGGTATACTCTCTGTCTCTCACGTTGCATGGCAGAGGGATTTTTTTTTACTATTGTTTGGCTTGCACTATGAAAATAGAAGCCAAAGAGATTATGAAAATATTTAGTATTGGTAACAACTCTCCGACAATTGCCTTTTGCTTTCTTTATGACACTCACGGCATTTCATCTATATCACACTACATGCAAAACACACATATATATAGTACAAGGATAAATGAGAAGTAAATCTTATCTAAATCTTCAAACCATGCGTGATATATTTGCATATCTTAGACTTCGATTTTTGTTTCAGATTTTAGTGCCAAAGTCTTAAAGCTCACATGCTTTTGATTTATGTGTCCATTTCATTTTTCTTGTTTTGTTCTTGCATTGTAATTTTTTTGACTTATTATTGAGCTTAGTCAACAAATTCCCCCCTTAAGCTCAATATTTTCCTGTCTTTCATTCCGAGCATCCTTTTAAGGTTTTCGAATGTGCTTGTTGGTAACGGCTTCGTGAAGATATCTGCAACTTGATCCGAACTTGCGACATGTACCATCTTCACTGCTCCATTTTTACGTGCTCCCGAATAAAATGAAAACGCGCATCAATGTGCTTGCTTCTCTCGTGATGAACTGGATTTTTCGCCAACTCGATCGCTGACTTATTGTCGACTCGAATTTCGGTTGGCTCATCTTGTCTAAGATTCAACTCGAGCAATAAATTTTTCAGCCAGATAGCGTGACAGACGCACCATGATGCTGCCACATATTCCGCTTCGCAGGTTGATAAAGTCACGATCGGTTGTTTTTTCGATAACCAGGTAAATGCCGTATTTCCGAGATAAAATACGTAGCCGCCAGTGCTTCTTCGATCATCGATATCTCCGCACCAATCGCTGTCAGAATATCCGACTAATTTGCAGTCGCTCGCCTTTGGATAAAAAAGTCCGAGCGATTGTGTTCCTCGGATGTATCGTAGAATTCTCTTAATCGCTTTTAGATGTGACTGCCTCGGATCCTCCATATAGCGACTAACGACTCCAACGCTATAAGCGATATCGGGTCTCGTGCAGGTCAAGTATCGCAGACTGCCCACGAGACTTCGATAATCGGTCGCATTCACTCCTTGTCCTCCTTCAAACTTGGACAGTTTTGTTCAAGTTCCATCGGTGTCGCTACCGGGTTGCTCTCCTCCATTTTATTTTTCTTCGATATAGCTTTTGCATACGCTTCTTGCGACACAAAAATTCCCGTGCTTCTTTGCTCGACTTCGAGACCGAGAAAATATTTCATCAGTCCCAAGTCCGTCATCTCGAATTCCTTCGTCATCGCCTTCTTGAAGTCGTTAACTATTTTCTCACTGCTTCCCATGAAAATAAGATCATCGACATAGAGTGCGACGATGATCATTTCCTCTCCTTCTCGTTTAACGTAGAGAGCGTGCTCGAACGGACATTGCTCGAACTTGTTCTTTTTGAAATATCCATCAATCCGGGTGTTCCATGCTCGCGGCGCTTGCTTTAGCCCGTAAAGCGCCTTTTTCAACTTCAGCACTTTGCCTTCTTTCCCGATTTTGAATATCCTGGGGGCTGCTCTACGTAGACTTCTTCCTCGAGTTCCCCGTTTAGAAAAGCAGACTTCACGTCCATCTGGTAGATTGGCCAATTGAGTTGTGCAGCTTGAGCCAGGAGCAAACGAATTGTCTCCATTCTTGCAACGGGAGCAAAAACTTCGTCGTAGTCTATTCCTGCTTGTTGTCGATAGCCCTTCGCCACCAATCTCGCCTTGTAACGTTCAACTTTTCCTTGAGCATTCATCTTCTTCTTATAAACCCATTTAACTCCAATGGGTTTATGCCCGTTTGGCAACTCCACAAGTTTCCATGTGTTGTTCTTTTCGATTGCCTTTATTTCCTCGTCCATCGCCATTTTCCATCTCTTGTCTCTTATGGCTTCTTCGAAACTAATTTGTTCCGAATCGGCCAATAAGCAGACTAGTTGAACTTGTTCGGTTGATCGGTACAGGTCCTGCATGCTTCGCATCCTCGGCTGTCTTGGTTCGTCCTCCTCGTCATTTTCTTGAGACGAAATCGGAACAGGTATTGGTGCAACGATCAGTGGTTCTTCAGGCGTTGTGTTTTCTTCAACGTTCCAGTCCCACGAACTTTCTTCATCAACCCGAACATCGCGACTTACTATCACCTTTTTATTTCAGGGTCATAGAGCCGGTACGCCTTCGTTTCTCGTCATACCCAATAAACACGAGCTTTTTGCTTTTGTCGTCGAGCTTGGCTCTTCTTTGATCGGGCACATGTGCATACGCCACGCTTCCAAATATTTTGAAATGCGCCACCGTCGGTTTTCGGCCGGTCCATGCTTCCTGTGGTGTTTGATCTCGAGGCTGTGATGTGGACATCGGTTCTGAATATATACGGCACATCGTACAGCTTCGGCCCAGAATTCCTTTGGCATGTCCTTGCTCTTTAACATTGATCGAACCATGTCGAGGATGGTTCGATTCTTTCTTTCAGTTACGCCGTTCTGTTGTGGTGAATAAGGCGCGGTGAGGAACCTCCTAACACCTTGTTCTTCGCAAAAATTAGCGAAAGCACCTGACATGTATTCGCCACCTCTGTCTGATCGGAGCGCCTTGATGTTTGAGCTTGTCGCCTTTTCGACCATAGCCTTGAATTTTTTAAACGTCTCGAACGCTTCTGATTTTTCCTTTAAAAAATACACCCACGTCTTTCTTGAGTAGTCGTCGATGAAAGTGATAAAGTATTTCCTTCCACCGAATGATTCTGGTGTGATCGGCCCGCATATGTCTGTATGTATGAGCTCGAGTGGTTTGCGCGCTCGATATTCTGCCTGCTTCTGGAACGTCGTTCTTGTATGTTTCCCGATTACGCAACTTTCGCAAAGCTTTTTTCACCTTCTATTACCGGCATTCCATGGACCATGCCTCTTTTGGAGAGCTCCTTTAGGCCACCGTAGTGCAAATGACCAAATCGCATATGCCACAAATGGTCTTTGTCCTCCACGTCAACTCACAAACATTTTTCTTGAATCGCCTTCAGGTTGAGTTTGAACATTCGGTTCCTTTCCATCTCGACCCGTGCGATCATTCTTCCGTCTTTGTTCCTTAGTTGTAATGAACGGTCATTCATAAGCACTGAACATCCTTTTTCAAGCAACTGCCCCATGCTTAAGATGTTCGTTTCAAGTCGGGTACGAAATAAACGTCCTCGACCGATCCTTGTCTGCCGTCGTTTTGAGAGAAGCATATTTTCCCTCGGCCTTTGACTTCAATTTTTGATGCGTCTCCAAAGGACACATGGCCATCCTCGATCTTCTTTAGATCCGTAAAGAGATGTTTGTATCCGCTCATATGATTGCTTGCACCGGTGTCAAGATACCACACCATGTCGCTGCCGGGACTCGTATCCTCGAGCGCCATTAAAAGAACTCCTTCGTCTTTTGGATCCTCTTGTGCGACTAGGTTCGCATTTTCTTCCACCTTTTTGTCGGCCCAACAGTCTTTTGCGAAGTGCCCGAACTTGCCGCAATTGTAGCACTCAACACTCGGTCGATTTGAGCGACCTCCTCGTCCTCGTGCTCGGGCCTCGTCCTCTCCAATTTTGGTTGCTCGTTTGTCCTTCCTTTTCGTGATTGTAACCTCGTCCTCGGCCTGAATTTTGACCGAAACCTCGTCCCCGTTGACCTCGTCCTCGACCTCGGCCGTGATGCGTATATAGCGCCTTGTCATCTTTCAACGATAACTTCGTCTGCAGGGCCTCGTCCAGCGATTCCTGCTTCTTCTTTTTCTTCCGTTGCTCGTGAGCTTCGAGCGAACCGGAGAGTTCATCGACCGTCATTTCTTCGAGATTTTTGGATTCCTCGATTGCACATACCACGTTCTCGTACTCGTCCGTCAGGGAGCGGAGAATTTTCTCGACGACCCGGGCTTCCGTTAGAGCCTCGCCGTTTCTCTTCAACTGATTCGAGATGGTTTGTACTCTCGTTATATAATCGGATACGCCTTCGCCGTTCTTCATTCTTGTCGTTTCGAATTCGCCACGAAGCGTTTGCAGCCGTACTTGTTTTACTCGGTCTGTGCCTTTGTACGCTGTCTCCAGTTTTTCCCATGCTTCCTTAGAATTTTCCGCGCCTGCTATCTTTTCGAGGCCGGGATCGTCTAACGCTTGGTGGATGAGGTTGAGCGCTGTATCGTCGAGTCTGTGAGATTCTTCCGACGCCTTACTTTCAGCCTCGTCGTCTGTTTTTTTCGGTTCTGTGTACCCTTTTTCTACGATATTCCATACGCCTCGCGACCCGAGCAGTACCTTCATTCGGATAACCCAACTATCATAGTTGAGTTTTGTGAGGCGCGGGACGGGCATGACTTCGAATGACATAGCTCTGATACCAATTTGTTGGTTGTATGGCTGAGAATTAACTTTTTATCACACGTTACACTCGCTGCTCCCTTACAGCTCAAGAACAAAAAAATTGTTGATGGTATACTCTCTGTCTCTCACGTTGCATGGCAGAGGGATTTTTTTTTACTATTGTTTTGGCTTGCACTATGAAAATAGAAGCCAAAGAGATTATGAAAATATTTAGTATTGGTAACAACTCTCCGACAATTGCCTTTGCTTTCTTTATGACACTCACGGCATTTCATCTATATCACACTACATGCAAAACACACATATATATAGTACAAGGATAAATGAGAAGTAAATCTTATCTAAATCTTCAAACCATGCGTGATATATTTGCATATCTTAGACTTTGATTTTTGTTTCAGATTTTAGTGCCAAAGTCTTAAAGCTCACATGCTTTTTGATTTATGTGTCCATTTCATTTTTCTTGTTTTGTTCTTGCATTGTAATTTTTTTGACTTATTATTGAGCTTAGTCAACAAGAAATGTCTCACATATGAGAACTCTATAGATGAAGTGAGGAGGCAAACATGTGAGCTTGGGAAGAAAGGAGATGAAAGTCCCGTATTTGGAATTGGAGATAAACATGAGCAAGATAACAAAGGACAAGTGCTTGGAAAGGAGAGACCGAAAGAAATCTCATCTCACGTGGGAATGGAAAATAGGCTGTAAATGCTTATTCATTCTGAGGCCCACTTATTTACCTAAAGAGGCGTTATTGTTGGGAAGGGTGGTGGGCCACACAGTGGTCAGTGGGCCCGCAGCGGAAATATCACGGTAAAAATAAAATTACGTAAGGTGAGAAAGAACACCAGAACTTTTACGTGGAAAACCCGAAGAGGGAAAAACCACGGCCGAGTCGGCAAAACTTTCACTATAGTAAAAATTACAATCCTCGAATTTTTACTATATCACTTTTATCACTCGTGTTTACCTCACACCCCTGAACTGATAACCTCACAATTCACTCGAACTACTTCACTCTATATAGTAAAACTCGAATGAGTTTGTGATGATAATAAATGAAGAATCCTCAACCTATTTATAGATGTCTTCAGCTCTTCTGGACCGCTCAAAACGGGTGGCCAGGAATCCGCCGCGTCGCCCGTCAATATGAACCGTTCATTAATTTTATAAAGTACAATAATAATATTTTATTAATTTTTTTTCAATATTGGTGGGCGTTGGTTTGTGGTGGGTTGGCAAAGGCTGGACCCCAATAATTCTCCCCCTCCAGCCTCATTCATTATTTGCGGGGGAGATCTCTTACCACCTCAGTGATAGCCCATGCCAGCAACCCTGGCGCAGAACTCTGTCTTCTCCTTGGGAATAACCTTCGTCAGAATGTCCGCAACATTCTTATCCGTGTGGATCTTCTCCAGCTTGAACACTTTCTCCTCAATAGCCATTCTGAGCCAATGATAACGAACATCAAATGAAGGCATATAGATAAGATGTTTGCGACATTTTACATTGTAAACACACACACACGCACACCATGGAATAGCTTTCTCATTCTTGAAGCAAAAACAAGATACTTATCATTATATCTTATCAACGTATTGTCCAAGCCGTAACGCCAGAATATACGATATTACCTAACCTACAAGCAACATACAGACGACACTACAAATAGAAACAAAAAGAAGATTTTTTTTTTTAAATAATACTTTCGTGCACTAATTTCGTAGCCCGCCAAATCCCACTGGGCAAGCCCACCAACTGGCGGCCCGCCTGCAGGCGGGTAGCAGGCCTAGCGGGCTTACCCCGTCCATTTTTTTTTAAAAGATAAAAATAAGAAAAGAAAATAAAAAATAGGAAAAAAAATAAAAATTGAAGAAATTCTAAGTTGAAAAATATATCTAATTTAGTCAATGGTCGCGTCGTAAACGGCCAAAAATATAATTTATAACCTTATTCACTAAATATGAGTATAGCGAAAGTAGGGATCGCCTCCACAGGGAAAATGGTTGATTTATTTCTAATTTTAAATTCGATCAATAATAATAATAATATTAATAATAATGATAATAATAATAAAGATAATATTAATAATAATAATATTGATAATAATTATTATATTAATATTAGTGGGGGATTGTTTTGTTGGGTTTGAGTGCATTAGCGAACGAGAAAACATCGAAATTAACAATGATTAAATAATAATGGCTAAACATATTACTCAAAGCACAATTAAAATTTATAAATGCTAATGACATATAAAAACAGATTGCGATAAAGTTACGACCATTAGTGTTGCGCCTGTTTGTCAATCTTCGTCATGCACAAAGCAGCACAGGTAGTCGAATTATTTGTTAAGTCAAATGAGCAAACAGACGTAAAAGAACTTCCTTGCTAACTGATGATTTGAGTTCCTAATATAAAAAGCGATAATATATAAGGATGAAAAACCTAAAATTCAATCGGTGGAAAACTGATTTATAATAAGATAAAATAACTATGGGAGAGCAAGAGATTTTCATTATAGAAGCTAAAACTTTAGTGATGATTCTCAGACTAAAATCTCAGACCACTTCTCTCAAAATCGACTTCTCTTTCCACTCTGTAATATAAAATAAAACATTAAGATGAAAGGGGACAATGATAATAGCAGTACTGATAAAGAAACAGTCCTATTCTCCTCTGCTATAACTCTCGGCAACACACAACACCACAAAATAGCCAAGATGATGATGTATCTTGAAGCTTAACTAAATAAAAGACTGTTTTTAAAACGAAAACCAGCAAAATACAGCGCACAGATGTAGACGAAATTAAGACGGAACTACAAATTCAGAGTAACACCATTGAAACAAAATAAAGTGTGAGGTCCGTTGTTCTTCGTGGCTCTTTCTATTTATAGACGATAACCGTGAGCTAATTCTTCTCTTTCCAAGGTGGAGACATGGAGCCGGCTTTATCACGTGTAATCTCCAAAATCTGTTTTCAAATACTTAGCAGTCGTTTGATGGATCTTGTCGAATATATTTTCCTGCCTTGAGCTGTGCGCTTGGAGCTTGAGCCGTTCGTTGATGTGAGACTTGCTTATCTTCTTCTTAAAACTTGTCTTCGATCGTGACCGCTTGCTTGAGTTCTTCTCTTTGAGTTTGCTGTTTTTATTCTAATAATATAAATATTGACTTTATCTTCAAGATGTACGCGTGCTTGGCCAAGCAACCAATAATTGATCAGCTTTCTAGCCTTTTCTCGTATGGAAATTGATAGGAAATAGCTCATAGATGGTATATTGGCTAAAGACCAATCATTGGAGCTTTATAATTCTCAAGTTGGTAGTTTTGGTGGGCTGATCTTTTTTCTTCATCATGGCTCTTGTAATGGGCCTAAAGGTTGGGCTGAAGGACCCATCTTCCGGCTCTATTTTGCCAATTTTTGCTTCGATACCTGTAACGAATGTAAATAAACGTAGCCGTAGAATATTCGTATATAAATTGTACAAATATCGACCAAAAGTACACTTTTACGGGGTATAAAATATTGTAATCTGTTATGTATCAGTCAACTTCTTTAATATTAATTTATTTATGTTATTAAAGTACAAATCATAACTCAAAAAAGATAAAAATCAATATAATTTACTTATATATCTTTATTTAATATGAGTATTTCTTTTTTATTTTTGACGGCGTGTCCGCGGCCCGCCGTGCCCGCCCGCCAAAGCCCACGGCCCACATGGGCTTTACCCGCCCAGGCCCACTCCCTGGCAGGCCTAAAATTTTACGGCCGTGGCGGGCCAGCGGAACCATTTGACAGTACTACAGACAGGAAAGCACATATCCCTCAACATTTATTTTCGAGAAATTATATGCTGTCCAATAATAAAGCCCATCCAAATGAATTCGACCCGGCCCAATTAGAAAGCCCATCCAATTTGCCCAACAAGCTTAGGGACATATAATACACAGTTGTTTCCTATACGACGATACGCTTGTGTTTGTTCGTTGAAACACTTTCCATTTTCCTTCGTTCTCCAAGATCCGATCTTCGAAGAAACCGACGATGGCCGGAGGACCCGACCCGCTATTCGGATTGAGGAATAACTTCTACCTTGGGGCTTATCAGGCCGCCATCAACAACAGCGACATTCCGAATCTATCCCCCGACGACACAGTCGAGCGGGACTCGCTCGTGTATCGATCTTACATCGCCCTCGGCAGCTACCAGGTATGTATGTGTTGATATTCAGCTCAGGATCTGCTAATTGCCTTCGATTTATTGTCCTATATTTGATGGATCTTGTTCTTATTTGGTAATAATCTTTCGATTTGCTGTGTGTATCAGCTAGTAATTAACGAGATCGATTCCTCCGCGGCCACGCAGCTGCAGGCGGTGAAATTGCTGGCTCTTTATCTATCCAGCCCTGAAAACAAGGTCGGTGCTTGCTTTGTGATGGTTGTATTTTCGTTCTTTTGATTTGTGCTTGTGGCTGTTAATTTTGAGGATTTTGGTAATTGGTTGGCTGTATGCGGAGGCAGATCTGAGTTATCTGCGTAAGTATTGAGGATATGTGATTGAGTGTCTTGTGAGTAGCTTGAATTACGATTACAGCCTAAATGCTGTGGATAACTATGTCGAAGGATGAAGCCGCTTTTGTGCCATATTAGATATGATGGAATTACTGCTGGGATGCCATTGAATTCCTTTCATTTAGATTAGTCTACTGCTGAGATGGGTTTTTAGTATAAGTGGATATAATTAAGATGGCCTTTTCTGTGGCTATTTGATAAGTTGCTATATATTTATGCAAAATTTTACATTAACAATTTGATTCTGCTGATGATCGTTGACTCTCGATAAACTTGGGCTTCATTATATCTTTTGATTGCATATTCTGTAGGAAGCAGTCATCTCAAGTCTTCATGAGTGGTTAGCTGATGCAGCCATTGGAAACAATCCAACCTTACGTCTTATTGCAGGTATCATATTCACACATGAACAGGATTATAATGAAGCCCTGAAGCATACACATGCTGGAGGTACAATGGAGCTGTAAGTTTCCTTAATTACTACTCGTTCTTTATTTATGGGATGTAATGTAAGCTCCCGTAAAGGTTGGAACTCTTTTTTCTTGCATTTATCTGGCAGTGGCATATTCTGGTCACATGTTCTAAGTCGCTGTAGAAATACCACTTTTGGTTTTATAATAATCAAGTATATGGGATAATCGTGAATGTTTTCTTGTTTTAAATAAAGGATTGGACATGTAAAATTTATACTTTTGACTCAAACTGTATATTGTATTTCCATCCCATAAATGTTATCTTTCATAAATTCCGTGTACCTACTATTTCACTGAAGGTTTATTTAGATGCAAAATATTAATCTCCGGCATGGTTTGATATTATTCTGCCATGCAGACATGCACTGAATGTTCAAATATTCCTTAAGATGCACCGGTCAGATTATGCTGAGAAACAACTGAGAGTCATGCAAGGAATAGACGAAGATCATACACTAACACAGCTTGCTAATGCATGGCTTAATTTGTCCGTGGTAAGTTATAATTCAAGAGAGGCGTTTTTGCTTAACCAGGGAATATTGATCTACCATCTAACTTAATTTGATTTAGGGTGGTGCAAAGATCCAGGAAGCATACCTTATATATCAGGACTTCTCTGAGAAAAATCCAATGACAAGTTTGATCTTGAATGGGAAAGCAGTTTGTTGCATGCACAAGGGTGAATTTGATGAAGCAGAATTGCTTTTGCTCGAGGCCTTAAACAAGGTGAAGTGTAACACCATGATTCTGATTCTTGTCTTTATGCCATTACGTTACGGACGAAAAACAACTAAATGTTCAATTTTCCATTGATCGAAATTCAAGTTCAGAAAGGAAAATGAATGTTTCCTATGCTTGCTTCAACGACCTTACGTGTGACGTATATCACTAACTGGTATGATACTGTAAAATTAGGATGCTAAGGATCCAGAGACTCTTGCGAATTTGATCGTCTGCAGTCTTCACCTGGGGAAGTCATCATCTCGCTACCTCAGGTAAGATCGTGGCTTATCTATCATATAATGAATAGAAAAAAAAAACAGTTCTTCAGTTTATTATGTTGAGATTATCATTGATTGCTCCCTTTTCGTTTCAAAAAATAAAAATTCTTGTCAGCCAACTAAAATTGTCGAACCCCGATCACGTACTCGTCAAGCGTGTATCGTCAGCTGAGGAAAACTTTGACAGAGCTCTCCAAACAGTTGGTTGAAATGGTACAAGAACGGAGATGTGTGTTTACGTGTGTCTCCAGCTATTATTGTATTGACTCTATGTGATTTCATCATTTTGTTCTAAGAAAAAACTATATCGTTATGTTCATGATGCAGATTCATCAAAACGCTATGTTTTGTATGATGGATTTGGGATATCTTTTAGAAAGAATCTCTCAATGAGAATTCGAGAAAATAAATACACATTCTTGTATCCACGAATGACTTAGAACGTGAAAAGTTGGATTAATAGGTAGTGTTGCACCAATACCCAACCAAAGAGCAAGTGCAGTATCAATCAAAAAGACGGTTGTCGACGGCGAAATGGATTTTGGAATTAACATTCTCTAAGATGGGCACTGTTAATAATCCCGCAGGAACTGAAACCATTAAGAGAACACCCAATAACTTATTTGGCAATGTACGGAGTATTTGAAATACGGGAAAGAAATACCATTCAGATAATATTTCCAAAGGCGTTGCAAATGGATCTGCCGGTTCACCAATTATTGATGGTTCTAGAACCGCTAAGCCTACATTACATGCAATAGTACTTAAAATTACTACTGGAAAAATGTATAAAAGATCGTTGGGCCATGCGGGTTCGCCGTAATAATTATGGCCCATACCTTTAGCCAATTTAGCTTTTAATACAAGATCATTCAAATCAGGTTTTTTTTGTTATTGGCATAGGTGAATTCTTACATACTCATCCCCCCACGGAACCGGACATGATAAATTTTTATCATCCGGCTCGAGCAAGACTCAAACGAACCGAATGAATCCATAAAAAAATGGGGATAAGTTAATAAATGCTACAAAATTGGGGAATCGAACAATAAATCGATTCCATTTTAACAAAACTGTGGCAGGATGGATAATCAAGGAAAATGCTACAAATTGATGAGTAATTAAATAATCATACACAAAACATATTTCATCCACCACATTTGTCACCAAAAAATACCAGCAAGTTTTTAAAAAAAAAGAGATAGGGTTTGATGAGAAAATCAAAGTTGATAAATCTTTTCAAGCAAAATAGCAAATAAAATTTTTTTACGTCTTCCATTTGCCATGCGCTTGGTCACAGGTAAATATCATTAAAACAGTTGATAATTATTGCACTTGATTCAGAAAAAAAAAAAATGCACTTTTGGTGTCAATCGAAAAAAAATGAAAGAATTACTTCTCACTTTCTCTCCTTTGAGTTCGACCCTCAGCGTATTTATGTTCTTTCGAGAATCTGATGAGTTCTTTTGTTTACATGGTTTTTCTAACTTAAAATGATACTTCTATCATGAAACGGTGTGATAGCCATGATTTCATAATTAAGAGAATATGTCGGCCGAAGAGAGGAGTAAACTTACTCCACATGCGAAAATGTAGTATGGCTGACCTCTGCGAAAATTTTATTATGGCTTACCAGTTAATTAATAGGAAAGGGTTTTGTTCTAATGTCTATTATTGGGGGTGGTTACTAATGGTTTATTTCTGAGAGGCCGTAGTTTTTTTTGCTTTTATTTCTTGTATAAATTAATTCTTTTTTAATAAACGAACACGTGGCAGCAGCACATGAAAATTACATTTGCATAAATTATAAAACTAGTTTTTTGCCCGTGCTATGCACGGGTTTTAAATACGTGAATAGTGGAATAAAGATAATAATAAACTTGACTTTCGTTAATGGTATAAGAAGGAACACACGGTACCTTTAAGCAAGAAGAATGTTACAGCTAAGATCATGGAGCCACTGGTCGATGATATTTGCAATTAACACGGCTAAATTTGTATTTGATTTTGTTGGTTGATATTTGTGGAAGAAATCAAATTTAACATATAGTCTAAACCAATTTAATTTACCTTTCTAACTTGAATGTATTTATTAGATAAGATTCTTCATAGGGATTCACTCGTCGCTGTTAAGAAAAATTATATTTTATTAGTCTTTGACTCGTAAAATGCTTTCGGAGTTATTAACGGAGAAGAAGAAAAACACCACCTTGCTTATTCTTAGTAGACAGTCCGAAGTTACCTTCTTATGTCATAATGGAGGAATTCTTATGTCATGATGTAAGAGGGACATATATATCTCTGAGTTCGTTCTCCGCTAAATCGTATCAGCTGCACAAGCAAACGGTAGCGGCAATGTTCATCTTAACAAAAACATTGGGAAACTTCATCAGATCATGATACTGTTGGGCCAGCCGCCTAAAAGGAAAAACAAATAATAATAAAATAATATTATATAATATTATAATATTATTTTATATATATAAAGAAAAAGAAAAATCTTAAAGATAAAGAATGAGCGGCGCATATCAACTGGCGACGCGGCGAATTCCTGGCCACCGGTTTCGAGCGGTTCAGAACTGAGCGACGCGGCGGATTCCTGGCCACCGTTTTGAGTGGTTCAGAAGAGCTGAAGACATCTATAAATAGGCTGAGGATTCTTCAGTTATTATTATCCTAAATCAAGTGAGAAATTCAGTTAGAGAGTAATAGTGAGAGGTAAACTTATCCGGGTGGATAAAGGTGAGAGCGGGTTTTAGTTTTACTGGGTAGTTGGGAATAGGTACAAAAACATTACCCGGGTGGATAAGGGGTCTCGGGTTTGGGTTTAAACACGAGCGTTATTTTGTACGGTGTAATATTCTCAATATAGTAAAGCTGGTGCTCTCCGTGGAGGTAGGCGGTATTGGCCGAACCACGTAAAAATCTCGTGTTCTCTATCGTCGTCATTTTGGTTCTATATTGTCCAAATAAAATAGTCGCGGTTCAAAATAAACCTTCCGCTGGGCCCGAAATATTACCGCTCAACCCCAACAGATACTTGATTAGGGCTTAGCAACAAAGATTTGACTACGAATAACTTCGTGAAAAGCACCACAATAAAGCACACAAGAACATCATCAAATTCACAACTGATGTACCTCAACGAAACCTTGAAAAACTGGATTTCATCTCTCAGACAAAACCCCTAAAAAAATATCCCAAAATTCGACCATTGTACAGTACACATGTCTCTCTGATATGCCATCAGTAACTTCCATTACAGCCGTAGCCGATTATATTTTCAACCATTAGTTACCTGGTAACATATAGTAATCGAAAAATTAATAAGCATTAACAAATTGAAAATAATTGAGAAAAGTTTAATCAAGTCTTCCGGGAGACAAAGCCAGATTAAGCAATATTGTAAGCCGAAGTTGAGCAACATTCGGATTTGTGGCTTGAAACGAACGTCGGAAATCCTTCGAAGCATAAGTTGGATTCTTTTAGGAGTTTACTTAAATATTTGTAATTAATTTAAATTAATCATATTTAATAATTATGTGTGGGTTTGTGGAGGGAATAAGGTACATTACCAAGAAAGTTTAATAGCACAATGAAAACAAACTGATAACACCAAGGATAATACTACCATGCGAAATTTCTCAGCTTGCTAATCTGAAATCCACATTAATGGACACGCTGAAAGATATCGCTTAATTCGTAAATATATGCGATCAATAGAACAAAACATAATTCTATAAAATCGTATTCCACAAAGCACAGATAATTTTGAATCCCATTCCTTCATGAAGGAAGTTAAATTTGACTTCATAAAGACCGATATAAAGAAAGGAAAATCAAAAGTTGACCAGTGCATTTCAAGAAAAGATTTATTAAGCTAAAAAATTTGTTCCCACATATAACATTTAATCTATTGAAACTGTTTCACTGAATAAACTTGACAAGTGTAGGCGATAGTGAAGCAATTAATAGAATTGTTTGGAGAATACGATTCATTAAGGTAAATAATCTAAACTGAATAATAATGCACTAACAAATCAATATCCTTAACACCAGCACATAAGATGCAGATAATGCATTAACAGTAAAACCAAGTATTCTAAAGGAATTTAATAGGCTCATCATCGCCTAACTTCAAGCTTCAAATAAGAATTAGGAAAACTGAGTAACCTAATAACCCCCAAAATTCAAGAAAGCAATCAGCGCCAAGTCATAAAAATAAAAGAACACAACCAATCAAGCGCGTAATGAATAAAATTGACAGCGAAGTGAAGTATTTGACATTATTACTGTACTGGATATTGAGCTTAGCTTATTTCCGAATGTGCCATAGCCATTCACAAAAACGTAAGGCCAACGGCGGTAATGATGTGGAATGCTCAAACGGTCTCCCAAATCTTCTCAAGAGTATGACGCACCACTACTCCAACATTATCCAACACTGCACTCCGTGAGAACTATTAGTCCCACACGTCACTCACAAAAAAAACTAAACTTCGTTAAACACCAAATGCAAATAGCTTCACAACCGAAAAACTATATTTATCCAAACATCCCTTTAAATGATTTGGGTTTTTTACCATGCATGGGACTGCATCAATGTTCCTGTCTAAAGCAGCAACAAATGGTTGGGCACGTGGCAATCGAATTCCAACTCCCTAAAAACTAAAAAAAAAGGAAATAACGAGAAACAAAATATACGAAAGTAAATTAGGTACAATGCAAATAACATTGTCTAATTTGGCAGCATTGACAGAGCGCTTGTACTCCATGACTTTCTCTTGTGGCCGACATATGGGATCGTCAAAAAAATCCCCTTTGAGACAAAGAGAAAGATGGATAAGAATCCGAGAGCAACAAAAATCACCAAGCAACAGAGATCTCATGTGGTCAAACCTGAATATATTGACTACGTAGTGTAAGATTTCAGATGATAATGAGCAAGAATATACATGTCTTTGCTTGAATATAAAGAAATTCATGCAACCTTATCAACGCTCATTTGTTTTGACTTGCACAAATCATGAGTCTGGCTCTCTATCTCACACTCCACATGTAAAAAACATAATTGATGATTTTATATCAAGCCAAAATCCGAAATACCTATCCCAAAAAAATGTAATTAAAAGCATATATATTTTCTAATAAATTCATTTAACTTATCAGTCTCGCAACATACTTGTAAGTTCTGGCATAACAATAGCACTGGCTGCACAACCACCCTTTGCCTACACTGGTTTCGCAGTTGAAACCCTGTTGGTGGCAATATATTCCACACTTACCTTCGGATTCGACACAATCCCAACGGCCTTTTCAACTTCCTTAGGAGCGATTCATCTTGCCCGCTTTAAATTTATATCTAGAACTAATCAAGATTTATAGCGATTCCAAGAAATTTAGCTAGTATGAAATTAAATGGTGAGAAAAGCGCAACTTCAATAGCAAATCAATAGATGGTACCTAATTTTTCAAAGAAGGTGCTGACGTGGATGATGGCTGCTTGGCTCTATCTTTAATCTCGTCAGTTTCATTTGTAGTTCCACGAAGATAATCGACGCACCCATAGGAGCCGTTTTTCCGTCACGAACGACAATCGCGGAGAGAATACCTCTGTTAAAGTGTTGGGATTATCGAGATTGAGACTCGCCGGAGCCGCCGGGAACGGCCGGAAAAGACAGCTGCTCGAACTTAAGGCTGAAAACTGAGAAGATGAACTGAAGATGGTCGCGATGCTTCAGCAGCCGCTGGATCCTTGGCGCACGATCGCGATCGGACGGAGAATGTTAATGTTGAGTCTTCAACATTGCCAATGTTGGGGTAACATTCTAGTCAACATTTGTTGGCCAAGAATGTCCCCTATCTCAGTTTTATCTTTCATACCCAAAACATATTTTATTGATGACGTGGCATTTTTCTAGTAATGTGCAGGATATGGATAAGTGCTGGAATGGGTCAAACCGTGTCGAAAGAGTGGAACAGCTGGAGCGAAAATTGGAAAGGAGCTTACTAAATATAGGAAGCTTGGAGCAAAAGATGGAGACCAAGTCATTTGAGCTAATCCAACTGACTCCCAACCCATATACACTTAGTGGACATTGAGGAAGTTAGTGGACAAGTACCAAGTCGTTGGGGAAGTCCTTAAGAAGTCGAAGACATATAAATAGCACGGGACTTCACCATTTTCGAGTGACGCCTTCGACGAGAGAAAAAGATCGAGCGAACTTTGAGCGAGATATCACGAGAGTTCATTTTAGCCTAGTATTCAGTTTTCAAAAGTCTTAGGACTTTGTAGTTTTTCAGAATCGTGTCGATTCGTAGTTTTTCTAGGCTTGTTTTTACTATCGTGTCGATAGTTGTTTTTGCCATCCATTACTATTAGTGGAATTTCGCCTTGAGGCACGCAGCAAGTTTATTGACTTGCTGCAAAATTTATATCTCGTGTTCTTTAAGTTTCGCCACTAAGTAATTACATTTTCCGCTGTGCGCTTTGAGAGTGATAGTGAGTGTTAGCCTAACATTTCACCCAACATCCAGTTTATACTTAGTGTTTTTACATCCATATCGGGATCGCCCCACTTCAACGTGGTATCAGAGCCTACGCTTGACGTTACTAAGCGCTGTCAATCCTCTACAATGGATGTTACAAGCTCGAATTACATCGGCAAAGTCCCTGTGTTAGATGGCACCAACTATGCGTATTGGAAGGTTCGTGTTCGGCAGTGTATCAAGTCCATAGATGTGCGAGCGTGGGAAGCAGTACTCCACGGATATACCCCACCTCGAACAGCTCCTGACGCTGATGGAGAAGTCTTTGACAAGCCGATTGAAGAGTGGATGGTTCCTGAACGAAGCGCTGCCGAGTTCAACGACAAGGCACTTAACGCCATCTTCTCATCCGTAGACATCTTATCATCCAGAACTGTACAACGGCTCAGAATGCGTGGGATATACTTCAGAGATACTGCGAAGGCGATACGAGTGTGAAGGAAACCAAATTACGGCTACTCAACCAGTTCGAGAACATAAGAATGAAGGAAGATGAAGACATCACCACATATTTCGGGAAGCTGTTAACAATCTCGAGCGAGTGCGCCAGCCTAGGAGATCCGATCGCAAATAAGGTATTAAATTCTAAAGCTATTCGTACTCTAACTGAAAAGTTCAATGTGAAGGTAGCGGCAGTCGAAGAAGCACACAACTTGGCCAGCATGGAGTTCAACACTTTGATGAACATTATGAAGAACTACGGGACCAATCTAGAAGTACAAAAGCGGGCTTCTCGCGGTAAAAGCCTCGCTCTAGGTAGTCGGCCAACCAAGGACCCAACTGAGGTTGACCCCAACAACGAGGATGACATGGCCATGCTCGTGAAGAAATTTGCAAAGTTCATCCAGAAGAAGAATGTTGAACGAAATGTTGGCCCAACATTCAGAAAAGGCCAGAAGGTCAAAGCTGAACCTTCTTCTGCTCCTCCGTTCATCAAACGCAAACCAGATGGAAAGAAGAAGAACATCAACTATGACTCTGTAGATGCTATGAATGTCAAGGATGGGGCCATTTTGCCAACGAGTGTGCTAACACCCTTCGCAAGCACGGTAAGGCTATGTGGATTGCGGACGATGAAGATGACGAATCAGACTAAATGAAGACCAAGCAATCGTCAATTACTATCCAGTCCTTCTCAGACGGCGAAGACGAGGAAGATCATCAAATTGGCTTCACTTCGGTAACTAATGTTGAGCCAACATCTGAAAAACATATCATTTTTTATTACGATGATTCAAACTGTTTTAATGGGTATTTGAGTTCTGATGATGTAGAACCAGAAAGAGATTGTTGCGAAGAACTTCAGACGAACGAAGCCCTTGTGCTACTGTCCGCACAATATGAAATAGAGAAGGCGAAAAATTTGCAACTCAAAGCACAGCGGAAAATGTAATTACTTAGTGGCGAACTTAAAGAACACGAGATATAAATTTTGTAGCAAGTCAATAAACTTGCTGCGTGCCTCAAGGCAAAATTCCACTAATAGCAATGAATGGCAAAAACAACTATCGACACGATAGTAAAAACAAGCTTAGAAAAACTACGAATCGACATGATTCTGAAAAACTACAAAGTCCCAAGACTTTTGAAAACTGAATACGAGGCTAAAATGAACTCTCGTGATATCTCGCTCAAAGTTCGCTCGATCTTTTTCTCTCGTCGAAGGCGTCACTCGAAAATGGTGAAGTCCCATGCTATTTATATGTCTTCGACTTCTTAAACACTTCCCCAACGACTTGGTACTTGTCCACTAACTGCCTCAATGTCCACTAAGTGTATATGACCGTTGGGAGTCAGTTGGATTAGCTCAAATGACTTGGTCTCCATCTTTTGCTCCAAGCTTCCTATATTTAGTAAGCTCCTTTCCAATTTTTGCTCCAGCTGTTCCACACTCTTTCCACACAGTTTGATCCATTCCAGCACTTATCTATATCCTGCACATTACTAGAAAAATGCCACGTCATCAATAAAATATGTTTTGGGTATGAAAGATAAAACTGAGATAGGGGACATTCTTGGCCAACAAATGTTGACTAGAATGTTACCCCAACATTGCCAATGTTGAAGACTCAACATTAACAATCTCCCTCTTTTTATCTTTCTTGAAACCTAAGCAGAAGTTAGTCGTAGTGAAACTCCCCCTGAAGGCCAAATCTACTCAACCACAAAACATTAAAGAATGGTTAGAGTTAGACATAAACAGAATAGCACTATAACTATTCAAAGTACTACGAATTAGTACACGCCATTAGAGGTCCTGAAAAATATCTGCAAAATAAAAAACATAAACGTAGACGTGGTCCAACAAAATCAAGCACGCACAAAAACAAGAAGCAAAGCAGGCATGCAAACATAAGCAAAAAGCGCATGCACAAAAGCTCGAAGTCTAAATGTTTAGTCTCTCGATCAAATCCTCTGCTTCTTCTTCTTCAGCTCCAGCTTCCTCTCTCCCTTGATCTTCAGCTTCCTGAACTTGCTCTTTCTCGCGATCTCCCCCTGTCTGTTCTGCTTCAGCACTTTGCCCATCTCCAGCCTTTGCACCACTCGGCCCTACTTGGTCCTCAGCTCTCGCTCATACTGCCCTAGAGAAGATTAAAAGTCTAAAGATTAAATCTAGGCCGATGGATGTCGCGCGGAAGAGAGGAACGGCCCAGATCGCTGATGGCGCGGATGAAGAATGTGGACCGTTAGATTAAAGATCGGACGGCTCGTGTTGAATGCGGCATTTCACTTATAAAAGTGTCATGCGATTTGAGCTATCACACAGAATGGCAAGGGCGACGTGGCGCACTGTGAAGCGTTCGATCGGATAAAGGAACGGACAAGATCGATCGCGGATCATCTCTTTCACATGAATTCAGCTTATATATACCAGAAAATGAAAGTTCAACCTCACCACTTCAGAGGCTCGTATCTTTCTCTAGAGTTAGAATTAGAGAAAAGTGTAAACATGAAAGTTGTAGATATGATGTAGGGCTGTAACTTTCGTGTTGGGTGGAAATACAAAGGAGCTCTGATTTGGTCCGTGGACGTAGGGCAATTCTCGGCCGAACCACGTTAAATCATGTGTTAAAGAGTGTGTGCGTGAGTTGCTATTTCGAGCTGATTTGAGCTTCCGATAGCTCAAACCAGTGAGAGCAATTAGCATACACTGATAGAACATCCAAATACGAGTCTAACGGCGGTCATCGATCTATAGTGGTGCGGTGAGCGTGGACGAACACGTGATGGTGCCTTTAGATGGAGAAATTCTAGCCCAGATACGGTGTGGGTGGTGTGTCCCCGGCCCTTGTAAAATGATTGGTGCCTTGTGTCGAAATTCTTCCTGACCTTGACGGTGGTCAGGCGACGGGTCCCGTTGAAGAGGAACGGCGGTACAAGATGATTATCGTTGAAAGGGAGGCCCGTTGTGTGGTCTTGAGTTTGAGGGGAGGATTGTTGGGTGTGCAAACTCGACTCCCAAACCGGCGAATTAAAAGAAAATTCAGTGGTTTATAAGCTTGTGGGTTCACTCCCTCTATTGCCAATTGGTTTTAGAGATGAACCCCACAAGCTTATACGGGTCTGAGTTTGGGCTGGAATTGGGCCTGAAAAATCCCTACATAAAGGTCTCAACGACCATGTAAGCCTTTACCAACTGCAACTCGACAATGATGACAGGGCCTCCTTTAGTTACTTTATTTGACTCGAGAATATACATGTAGCGACCCTCACTTTCTAATCGCTAATTAGCGATAACTCACGTAGGGTTTAGCAGCGAAAGCCGTAGAACACCCATCTTACAAAAACATTTGTTTATACAAAATGTTAATACAAATGGGCCGAAGGCCCAAATCATCCTATCACTCACAGGTCGTCATCCATGTACAGTCCCGTCCTCAAAAGCCCATGGAAGCTCCGATAGCCAACCTCGATCGTTGATTCCCTACAACACGCAAACACTGAGCTATTGCCCAGTAGGTGAAATAATGCACATGCAATGTATGACACAGTACTCACTTTCACTCACCCCCAATTCTCACCACTACAATGCCACACATCATCACTCATCACAACCGGGATACACTCACCACCTCACAACGGGCCCTGAGCTCCATACTGTGCACCATCATGCGAAATCACTGCCACGATCACGAACACAACCACAACACGATCACTACACTACGGCAGTGGCCTACGCTGAGCAGTTTCCCTGAGCCGTATCAGGTCACACTCTCATGTCGCCTCTCCTGCCAAATGCGGTGCCACGCTGGTAGCCTACACTAGGTCCCGTAAGGGTACCCAGGTCGCACCCTCCAGGTCGCCTCCTCCCACATGCGACAGCGTGGCCTACACCAGATAGCCTACTTGGGGATATCCCAAGTCTCTCCTGTCTAGGTCGCCCGCAGTCTGCCGCATAATGTCCAACGGGCCAATGGCTCACCGTCACATGCGCTGATGCACAGCAGATGCCCACACTCACGACTCCTCTACATGTCGACAGCAAATATCGGCTACTCACTCACTAGGTACCTTACAGTACCACCGTTCAACCACGGTACACTCCGCGAAATGACGTGTAATGCATACGTAGGTATTTAACAGGATAACATATGGTATCAGGATGCCACGTAAAGCCTACGTATAATACCTAAATCATCAAATCACATATTCACATAGTAACACATAAGAGCACGTAAGTATCAGATATGTGTTTACGCGTTGTAGATGAAAAGTTCAACTACATGTCCTCCTGCTACAGTCAAATAAGAGGTCTGGTGGAGTCCCTATATATTAATCCTCTGATTTAAAATAATTAAGTTTCGAAATTAAATTTGAAGTCAACAGTCAACTCGTGAAACCCTTACTGGTTCGCAAACTTCGTTTGATTCGCGAAGCGTTCTAGTTCGCGAAAGCCTTAGGGTTCGCGAAGTACTCATGCCTCGCGAAACCCTTAGACCCGTGAAGTAACTCGCGAAATGAACTGGCCCGCGAACCATATCTTTTATCCCAATTCGCGAACTTCCCTGGCCGCGAAATCAGACATTTGCCCTAATTCATCTTACATTCGTGAAATTTAGATCGAGCCGCGAAATAAATTTGAGCCCGCGGTCACAATTCGCGAACTCTTTCGGCCCTCGAAAAACATCACACCCTCATAGTTCGCGAAACTCAATTCGCAAAGTCACCCGATTCGCGAAATACTTAATTCCCCTCACAACTCGTGAAACTCCTATGACTCGTAAAATATTCAAAATTTATCCTAAGTCCTAAAACAGTAATTCATATGTTATCAAGATCATCTTCAAGAATTATTCTTAACCCAGAAACTCGTACACCCCAAAATACCGAACTCTCAAGAACCCTACGTGCTTCGAAATTTATTAATACTCATATCATCTTAATTACTTATGAACCTAAACTGAAAATTAGGGTTTTGCATAATGTTCTAAAGTAGAAAACTTAAATCTTAACCCACATAAGAATACTTAACATGGCTATTTCATAAATCTAAGACTTTACGCCTAGCATATAATCACGAAGTCTTCCTATAATCCATTCTAACCATATGTTAATTTCGAACTCTCCTATAATTACCTAAAAAACACATAAATATATATATGTTTGCTGGGACCGTATTTTAAACATACTAAGCTCAAAGACGTTTAGCATATAATGATGACTGTCGAAAGTATTCTTAAATAGGCTAAGTTTGAGAGATATACCTCACTTAGGTTTTTGAATTGTTGGATTATCGAGTTGAATTCCTTTCGTTCCTTCTTCTTTTGGTACTTCACTTTTGTTCTTGTTCTTTGCTTACTACAATGTATGCTCTTCTACTAATAAACTCGTTATAGGTTGGATAAGTATTAAAATTTCGATAATGGTGATGATGGGACAAGTTAGTGATATAGTACATACGTTGATTTCCTTTTTCACTAAGTTACCTTATTTAAGTTTGGGCTTCAATATTCGGTCACTTAGTCATTTGGGCCATAATTTCGAAAATTACCCTATACCAAGTGTAGCCCCCTCTTAATCATCCAAATACTAGTATTTTTGTTTATCCCTTTTGTCATTAAACAAGGTTACTTACTTGGATCTTTAGTATTGTTTCAACCTTCTTGAGCCATTCTTTTATTTAAGTCCAGAATTATTTTAGCTTCATCCGAATTTTCTTTAATAAACATTTATTAGCAATTTTATTCCTAATGCTTTCTTTGCTAATTATCCAAATCTCCTATTGTAATCCCACTTCAAATTTTGCGGGTATTACAATACACATGGGAATGAAATATGGAAACATGTTTAGCGAGGAAATCTTCGGCATATCTGTAATCTCACTTCCAGTCGTCTTCATCATGAACTAAGACATACAATTTCCAATCTAAAATTAATCCAAAACAAAGAGAAAGAATGATAAGAATCTGATAGCAATAAAAATTGGCAAGCAATAGCTATATCATTTGGTCATACTACTTGCAGACTTGTTCGTTTTCTAGTGAATTTATCAGTGGAGCGAGATATACTTTCAGCTTCATCGCCTTCTTCATCCTAAAAAACGCATCAACAGCCATTTAACTATTTTTTTCCCTGATAAAAACGTGTATGATTTTACATTTCATGTCAATCCAACATCGTCAATCTCTCGATCTCGACTATCTTCGGTTCGGTTATACTCCTATATGATTCATTTGATTTCATATCAGTGAACAGACCTTCTGTTTCTTCGTCTTTGGTTTGATTTCTTGCAAGTATTTATTATAGTATTGTAATAACATTTGAACCTGTGCCCCTCTTTTCCATTCTTGATTGTATATGGAGAATGATTTGATGAGAGACCCACAGTTGATAGGCTTCATTTACCATCTTTCTCGCTCAACTTGCTGAAGAATTCGAATGCATATTTGGCACAATTTCCTCTGTTTCTCATGATGTGATCATTATGGCTGATGCCGCACAACATGGTGTGATATTATTGTCCACCATCAATTCGTAGACCTTCGAGGCATCATAATACCTTGATGAGAAAAGGGACTATTACAAATTAACACAAGAACAATTCTATAAGACACTGACATGGGCAAGTGATAAGAATATATTAAGCAAGGTATAACATTCGAAACAAAAATACAAACTCTAATACCTTCTGCAAGACAATAGTCCTGAGATTGCAGCACTGACATCCTTAAATAACCTATTTTGCTCGATTGGGAGATAGTTTTAACCAACAAACGTCTCTCTCCACCTTTGTTGAACGAAAACAGAAAATCCCCCAAATCGCTTATGCTCCTTATCGAAGAACGTTGCAGTTTTAAATAAAACGTGGGTTTTTGGATATTATCAGATCTTCTTTCCTGCTTTCTAATTGTTGTTTGCAATAACCTATTTATGTTGGACGTGAGCAGAATTGATGGCAAATGTCATAAGTCTTTTAAAATAGGGGCAATTACGGATCAGGCCCTAGAAAAGTTTCAATTTAGTGATCAGGCCCTGTCAGAATAATCTTTAGTTTAAAGGACCAGTTTTTTAAAAAATTCAAAGGTAAAGGCCCAAACTATATTTTTACTAAAATATCCTTCGTAAAGGGTTCTCTGAAGTGGTATTCGACGCGATATTTACGTTACATAGATCTGACGACTTGTTACCGTAATAACCAAACACGTTACTTTAAACTGATAAAATGTTACTTCCCGATAGTAAACTGTTTTTTTTATGCATTTTTATATATATTCGGCTAATCGAAACCCAGTTTTCGCAGAATCAAGCACAATCGACTACCCCATCAACCAATCAATTTCAACGTGTTCACGTAGGATTTATCTGATATTGCTGAAGTACGATGTATGAATTTTGATGAATTTTTATACGGTTTGAAATTTGAGAAAAAACGGGCCAAATCGAACTATATTTTCGTAGCAATTGCAGCTAATCTTTGTGTATTCGAGGTACCCATCGTTTGGGCATTTCATAGGCTCTGTCAATTTTGAACAATCGTCACCTCATCAATTTTGAAACGTACGTTGTGTGAAAGTGGTCGTATGGAAGGCATAGATTCATCTGGAATAAGTGTTACTATTTTATGCATTCTTGTTACTGATTTATGTTTTCGTGTTATAAACGTACGAACAAAGTGTATCATGATATAAAAGGTAACTTATAATCGATTTGGTCATTTTTGGTATATTATGACCTAATTTTATTTCTCAAAAGTATTGTTGTGGTATTTTGCTTAACGGACCTGTTTCGATAATTTTTGGCACAGAACTGTTACTTCATGAAATAGAAACGTTACTTGGATTTTCTAAGATGGTATATTATGATGTATTTTTGTTTTAAGCATCGATGTGTTATTTTATTTTTCTTAGCAGACCTGTTACGATAATTTGGGGCACTTAATTGTTACTACCTCAAAAGTTACTTGGAATATCCGACGTGGTATATTCTGATCTCCTTTTGTTTTTCATAAGTATTGATATGGTATTTTATTAGCAGGCTGTTTCGATAATTTGGCATGGAACTGTTACTATATGAAATCGAACCTTTACTTTTTTTTATCTGAAGTGTTATATTACGGCCTACTTTTGTTTTCATATGTATTGATGTGGTATGTTTTTTAGCAGACCTGTTTCGATTTATTTGACGTGGAACTGTTACTATATAAAATATAAGTGTTACTTGTTCTATCGAAAGTGTTACTAAAAGTACATGAGTTGTTACTAAATAAACAATAAACATTACTGTGGATTTGGGGGATTTGGGGATTTGGGCGGAATTTGGGGATTTACGATACATGGTAAATTTTGGGCGGAATTTGGGGGTTTGGGCTGGATTTGGGATTTTGGCAATATGGTATCGGGCCGTGTTACTAAAAACTATTTAACTGTTATCGGTTACTTAAATTATGTTACTGAACGTTGTTTATGTGTTACAAATTGCTGCCGTTATCGTACTGGGGTTTAGGGTTATGTGTGTATGGAGATTTGTGGCATTCGCAACAATAAACCCAAGCTGCAAACATGTTAATGCTCCAAAAGATATGGGTTTTAAACGGATTTACGATACATGGTAAATTTTGGGCGGGATTTGTGGTTTTGAGCGGGATTTGGGGATTTTGGCAATATGGTATCGAGCTGTGTTACTAAAATCTATTTAACTGTTACCGCGTTACTTAAATTATGTTACTGAACGTTGTTTATGTGTTACAAATTGCTGGCTCGTTTCACTATCATCCACCTTCATCGAACAATGTGGCTTTTAAAGGAATTTGGTGTGATAAATGGATCAAATCATACATTTACAAGTTGTTAATCTTGTAAATCTCGATCAATGTGCATTTATGAACGAAATTAATCGAATTAGTAATGTGGTACTGGAAACCTATTATGTGGTATCATAATCTGTAAACACGTTATTCGCTAGGTTTGCATTGTTATTTTATAGCAAACATGTAGTATTAAATGCGGGCAATCTGGTACTGGTGACGATAACGAACCATCCTATTAAAATTCCTTAACAAATAACTTCGAGAATGTATCAAATACAGATTTACGACATATAAAATGTTATTTGTGGTTTAATTTTAAACTTTGAATACGTTTGTGATAAAATTCGTAATGTTATGTCTCATTAAAAGAGATACTAGTGTATGTTGTGAAGGAATAGCTATATTTATACATGATATTTTATCTCAACTTTCACATATTGATATCAACATTCGCAAAACGTGTCTTTTAAAGAAATTTTGTGATTTAGCTTCATTATATCATCTATTTCTATGAATTTCCATCTTATATAACCGAACGAAATGAATTTATGAACGAAATTAATCGAAATAGTAATGTGGCATTGATTAGCTATTCTGTGGTACTTGTAGCTACAAATTTGTTATAAATATTGCGTATATTGTTATTTTTTATCAGATATGTGGTATTATTTGCAGGCAATGTGTTATTGTACTGTTAATATCTCTGACATTCTAGAAACTCCTAGAATGTTCTTAACGAAATGTTACCCAAATTGCGTGAATTGTTACTCAGAATAAAGAAAATGTTACCGACCAACTTTTTATTGGCAAACGTGTTATTTACGGGTAACGAGTCTTTATTAATCTCTCATTATATGTTACGTTTTGCGGATATATTTGTTATGAATATCTAGACATATTGTATTATTGTTCCACGAATTGTTACCCAGAAAGCATGAAGTGTTATTCAGTGACCATTTTAATTAGCAAACGTTTACCACTTAGATCTCATCAAAATTCTTAATTATTCCATGATTAACATCAATAATTGTCGTCGATAACTAAGGCCCATGATGAAATTGTGTCGAATTTACATTATTCGGTCATTAAACTCGAGATTTCACCGTATTAAACGTATGTTTGGAGCATTCGTGCTTTATGAATCTCGAAAATTCTCTTTAATTATGAAGACCCATGAAAAATCGAAGCCAATACAACGTTTGCTGTTAGTAACGTCGAGATTGGATCGAATTTCAAACATGAATTTTTCAGCTTATTAAACGTATGTTTTTTCAGCTTAAAACCATTATTTTGGGGGCACTAAACATGTGTTATTTACTGGTGACGGGTCGTTATTATTTTCTCACTATATGTTCGTTTTGCCGAAATATTTGTTATAAACATCAAGACATATGGTATTATTGTTCCAAGAATTGTTACCCAGAAAGCATGAAGTGTTATTCAGTAACCATTTTAATTAGCAAACGTCCGCTTAGATCTCATCAAAATTCTTCATTATTCCATGATTAACATCAATAATTATTGTCGATAACTAAGGCCCATGATGAAATTGTGTCGAATTTACATTATCTGGTCATTAAAGTCGAGATTTCACCGTATTAAATGAAATTTCCGAATTGTGTTTGAAGCTTTTGTGCTTTATGAACTTCGAAAATTCTCTTTGAGTATGAAGACCCATTAAAAATTGAAGCCGGTACAACTTTGTGCTGTTAGTAACGTCGAGATTGGATCAAATTTGGAACATGAATTTCTTCTTTCGATCGATTGAGTGTAAGGAATGTGTTATTGCAGGAAGCAGTATTATTTTTGAATGATATGTTACTTTTGCAACATGATTTGTTATTTATTAAAAGAAACGTGGTATTTTCTGCTATACGGAAAACATTTATTTTCTCACAATTAACGTCACTAATATCTGAAATTTATCAACACTTATGATCAAATTAACGATAATTTCACCTTATATCATCACAATCGTGGAGATATCTTCGGGTCTTATATCATCACATTTATATTAAGTATTTTTTTCGTCGATTTGGCATATGTCGAGTTAAATATGCATCATTTAGGTATTTTCGTCTGATTTATTCGTTTATTAGTATTGGTATTATAATTGATAAAGTTATTACAAAATATATGCGATATTGTACTCAATACAGACAATTTGTTATCCAAATGAATGGAAGTGTTTTTTTAAGCCCAAAACTGTTATAATTATCTCAACAGCTGTAACGGATCATTTAGGTATCCTGTGGTAAATTTCGCATATGTCAGGGATATTTATGTCTTTTTGCAGCCTTTAGGTAGTTTTCACTGAACTTTTCGAAAACTAGGTCCTTTAGCCTAAATTAAATTCAAGTGGGGCCTGAACCCAAACTTAAATATGCTATTGGCCTGAACTTTAATTAACCCTTTAAAATAGTGGACACGTGGCAGCATGACAGGCAGACTACATTTCCATATATATTTACTAGTTTTTTACCCGTGCAATGCACGGTATTAAGCATATATAATTATTATGTGAAATAAAATATTAAATTTTTTATTTGAGTGGGTAGTTATATAGTAAACATGGGATAGTGGGTAGTTTGAATATTTTTTATATTATTTTAAAATTTATAAATAATTATTATCGTGGACAGGTGGCAGCATTAAAGGGCACCTACATTTCTATTCTAATATAAGATATATATTTATATTTACTAGTTAGTACCCGTGCAATATGCACGGTTTTAATTATATTTAAGTATTTTATATTAATAAATAACTATATATAATGGATAAGTGACGGTTTCTTTATTAATAATTAAGCTAACATAGTGGGTAGTTTTTCCTTTTTTATTATATTTATTATTTTCTTATAATTATTCTTGTGGGACACGTGGCAGCACCACAACAAAACTACATTTGATTGTATATATAGGATATATATATATATAAGATACGTACGATATATAAGATATATACGATATATATGCTGGAAAACGACACTACTCTCACCTACTACAAGCAAGCGACACAAGACAAATACAATGCAAAAATATGCTGGCAAATTAATAAAAACAAATGGTAAAAATTCAATATTCAGCTTACAAATATCACATTTTAAGATTAAGGGGAATAGAAGCAGCCGGCAATTACAATGGCGTCGCATATGCTGTAGACGATGCAGAATTTCGAGCAACCTAAGAAAGAATGTTAGAAATGTTGGTTGTATGGCTGAGAATTAACTTTTTATCACACGTTACACTCGCTGCTCCCTTACAGCTCAAGAACAAAAAAATTGTTGATGGTATACTCTCTGTCTCTCACGTTGCATGGCAGAGGGATTTTTTTTTACTATTGTTTTGGCTTGCACTATGAAAATAGAAGCCAAAGAGATTATGAAAATATTTAGTATTGGTAACAACTCTCCGACAATTGCCTTTTGCTTTCTTTATGACACTCACGGCATTTCATCTATATCACACTACATGCAAAACACACATATATATAGTACAAGGATAAATGAGAAGTAAATCTTATCTAAATCTTCAAACCATGCGTGATATATTTGCATATCTTAGACTTTGATTTTTGTTTCAGATTTTAGTGCCAAAGTCTTAAAGCTCACATGCTTTTTGATTTATGTGTCCATTTCATTTTTCTTGTTTTGTTCTTGCATTGTAATTTTTTTGACTTATTATTGAGCTTAGTCAACAAATTCCCCCCTTAAGCTCAATATTTTCCTGTCTTTCATTCCGAGCATCCTTTTAAGGTTTTCGAATGTGCTTGTTGGTAACGGCTTCGTGAAGATATCTGCAACTTGATCCGAACTTGCGACATGTACCATCTTCACTGCTCCATTTTTTACGTGCTCCCGAATAAAATGAAAACGCGCATCAATGTGCTTGCTTCTCTCGTGATGAACTGGATTTTTCGCCAACTCGATCGCTGACTTATTGTCGACTCGAATTTCGGTTGGCTCATCTTGTCTAAGATTCAACTCGAGCAATAAATTTTTCAGCCAGATAGCGTGACAGACGCACCATGATGCTGCCACATATTCCGCTTCGCAGGTTGATAAAGTCACGATCGGTTGTTTTTTCGATAACCAGGTAAATGCCGTATTTCCGAGATAAAATACGTAGCCGCCAGTGCTTCTTCGATCATCGATATCTCCGCACCAATCGCTGTCAGAATATCCGACTAATTTGCAGTCGCTCGCCTTTGGATAAAAAAGTCCGAGCGATTGTGTTCCTCGGATGTATCGTAGAATTCTCTTAATCGCTTTTAGATGTGACTGCCTCGGATCCTCCATATAGCGGCTAACGACTCCAACGCTATAAGCGATATCGGGTCTCGTGCAGGTCAAGTATCGCAGACTGCCCACGAGACTTCGATAATCGGTCGCATTCACTCCTTGTCCTCCTTCAAACTTGGACAGTTTTGTTCCAAGTTCCATCGGTGTCGCTACCGGGTTGCTCTCCTCCATTTTATTTTTCTTCGATATAGCTTTTGCATACGCTTCTTGCGACACAAAAATTCCCGTGCTTCTTTGCTCGACTTCGAGACCGAGAAAATATTTCATCAGTCCCAAGTCCGTCATCTCGAATTCCTTTGTCATCGCCTTCTTGAAGTCGTTAACTATTTTCTCACTGCTTCCCATGAAAATAAGATCATCGACATAGAGTGCGACGATGATCATTTCCTCTCCTTCTCGTTTAACGTAGAGAGCGTGCTCGAACGGACATTGCTCGAACTTGTTCTTTTTGAAATATCCATCAATCCGGGTGTTCCATGCTCGCGGCGCTTGCTTTAGCCCGTAAAGCGCCTTTTTCAACTTCAGCACTTTGCCTTCTTTTCCCGATTTTGAATATCCTGGGGGCTGCTCTACGTAGACTTCTTCCTCGAGTTCCCCGTTTAGAAAAGCAGACTTCACGTCCATCTGGTAGATTGGCCAATTGAGTTGTGCAGCTTGAGCCAGGAGCAAACGAATTGTCTCCATTCTTGCAACGGGAGCAAAAACTTCGTCGTAGTCTATTCCTGCTTGTTGTCGATAGCCCTTCGCCACCAATCTCGCCTTGTAACGTTCAACTTTTCCTTGAGCATTCATCTTCTTCTTATAAACCCATTTAACTCCAATGGGTTTATGCCCGTTTGGCAACTCCACAAGTTTCCATGTGTTGTTCTTTTCGATTGCCTTTATTTCCTCGTCCATCGCCATTTTCCATCTCTTGTCTCTTATGGCTTCTTCGAAACTAATTTGTTCCGAATCGGCCAATAAGCAGACTAGTTGAACTTGTTCGGTTGATCGGTACAGGTCCTGCATGCTTCGCATCCTCGGCTGTCTTGGTTCGTCCTCCTCGTCATTTTCTTGAGACGAAATCGGAACAGGTATTGGTGCAACGATCAGTGGTTCTTCAGGCGTTGTGTTTTCTTCAACGTTCCAGTCCCACGAACTTTCTTCATCAACCCGAACATCGCGACTTACTATCACCTTTTTATTTTCAGGGTCATAGAGCCGGTACGCCTTCGTTTTCTCGTCATACCCAATAAACACGAGCTTTTTGCTTTTGTCGTCGAGCTTGGCTCTTCTTTGATCGGGCACATGTGCATACGCCACGCTTCCAAATATTTTGAAATGCGCCACCGTCGGTTTTCGGCCGGTCCATGCTTCCTGTGGTGTTTGATTCTCGAGGCTGTGATGTGGACATCGGTTCTGAATATATACGGCACATCGTACAGCTTCGGCCCAGAATTCCTTTGGCATGTCCTTGCTCTTTAACATTGATCGAACCATGTCGAGGATGGTTCGATTCTTTCTTTCAGTTACGCCGTTCTGTTGTGGTGAATAAGGCGCGGTGAGGAACCTCCTAACACCTTGTTCTTCGCAAAAATTAGCGAAAGCACCTGACATGTATTCGCCACCTCTGTCTGATCGGAGCGCCTTGATGTTTGAGCTTGTCGCCTTTTCGACCATAGCCTTGAATTTTTTAAACGTCTCGAACGCTTCTGATTTTTCCTTTAGAAAATACACCCACGTCTTTCTTGAGTAGTCGTCGATGAAAGTGATAAAGTATTTCCTTCCACCGAATGATTCTAGTGTGATCGGCCCGCATATGTCTGTATGTATGAGCTCGAGTGGTTTGCGCGCTCGATATTCTGCCTGCTTCTGGAACGTCGTTCTTGTATGTTTCCCGATTACGCAACTTTCGCAAAGCTTTTTTTCACCTTCTATTACCGGCATTCCATGGACCATGCCTCTTTTGGAGAGCTCCTTTAGGCCACCGTAGTGCAAATGACCAAATCGCATATGCCACAAATGGTCTTTGTCCTCCACGTCAACTCACAAACATTTTTCTTGAATCGCCTTCAGGTTGAGTTTGAACATTCGGTTCCTTTCCATCTCGACCCGTGCGATCATTCTTCCGTCTTTGTTCCTTAGTTGTAATGAACGGTCATTCATAAGCACTGAACATCCTTTTTCAAGCAACTGCCCCATGCTTAAGATGTTCGTTTTCAAGTCGGGTACGAAATAAACGTCCTCGACCGATCCTTGTCTGCCGTCGTTTTGAGAGAAGCATATTTTCCCTCGGCCTTTGACTTCAATTTTTGATGCGTCTCCAAAGGACACATGGCCATCCTCGATCTTCTTTAGATCCGTAAAGAGATGTTTGTATCCGCTCATATGATTGCTTGCACCGGTGTCAAGATACCACACCATGTCGCTGCCGGGACTCGTATCCTCGAGCGCCATTAAAAGAACTCCTTCGTCTTTTGGATCCTCTTGTGCGACTAGGTTCGCATTTTCTTCCACCTTTTTGTCGGCCCAACAGTCTTTTGCGAAGTGCCCGAACTTGCCGCAATTGTAGCACTCAACACTCGGTCGATTTGAGCGACCTCCTCGTCCTCGTGCTCGGCCTCGTCCTCTCCAATTTTGGTTGCTCGTTTGTCCTTCCTTTTCGTGATTGTAACCTCGTCCTCGGCCTGAATTTTGGCCGAAACCTCGTCCCCGTTGACCTCGTCCTCGACCTCGGCCGTGATGCGTATATAGCGCCTTGTCATCTTTCAACAATAACTTCGTCTGCAGGGCCTCGTCCAGCGATTCCTGCTTCTTCTTTTTCTTCCGTTGCTCGTGAGCTTTGAGCGAACCGGAGAGTTCATCGACCGTCATTTCTTCGAGATTTTTGGATTCCTCGATTGCACATACCACGTTCTCGTACTCGTCCGTCAGGGAGCGGAGAATTTTCTCGACGACCCGGGCTTCCGTTAGAGCCTCGCCGTTTCTCTTCAACTGATTCGAGATGGTTTGTACTCTCGTTATATAATCGGATACGCCTTCGCCGTTCTTCATTCTTGTCGTTTCGAATTCGCCACGAAGCGTTTGCAGCCGTACTTGTTTTACTCGGTCTGTGCCTTTGTACGCTGTCTCCAGTTTTTCCCATGCTTCCTTAGAATTTTCCGCGCCTGCTATCTTTTCGAGGCCGGGATCGTCTAACGCTTGGTGGATGAGGTTGAGCGCTGTATCGTCGAGTCTGTGAGATTCTTCCGACGCCTTACTTTCAGCCTCGTCGTCTGTTTTTTTCGGTTCTGTGTACCCTTTTTCTACGATATTCCATACGCCTCGCGACCCGAGCAGTACCTTCATTCGGATAACCCAACTATCATAGTTGAGTTTTGTGAGGCGCGGGACGGGCATGACTTCGAATGACATAGCTCTGATACCAATTTGTTGGTTGTATGGCTGAGAATTAACTTTTTATCACACGTTACACTCGCTGCTCCCTTACAGCTCAAGAACAAAAAAATTGTTGATGGTATACTCTCTGTCTCTCACGTTGCATGGCAGAGGGATTTTTTTTTACTATTGTTTTGGCTTGCACTATGAAAATAGAAGCCAAAGAGATTATGAAAATATTTAGTATTGGTAACAACTCTCCGACAATTGCCTTTTGCTTTCTTTATGACACTCACGGCATTTCATCTATATCACACTACATGCAAAACACACATATATATAGTACAAGGATAAATGAGAAGTAAATCTTATCTAAATCTTCAAACCATGCGTGATATATTTGCATATCTTAGACTTTGATTTTTGTTTCAGATTTTAGTGCCAAAGTCTTAAAGCTCACATGCTTTTTGATTTATGTGTCCATTTCATTTTTCTTGTTTTGTTCTTGCATTGTAATTTTTTTGACTTATTATTGAGCTTAGTCAACAAGAAATGTCTCACATATGAGAACTCTATAGATGAAGTGAGGAGGCAAACATGTGAGCTTGGGAAGAAAGGAGATGAAAGTCCCGTATTTGGAATTGGAGATAAACATGAGCAAGATAACAAAGGACAAGTGCTTGGAAAGGAGAGACCGAAAGAAATCTCATCTCACGTGGGAATGGAAAATAGGCTGGAAATGCTTATTCATTCTGAGGCCCACTTATTTTACCTAAAGAGGCGTTATTGTTGGGAAGGGTGGTGGGCCACACAGTGGTCAGTGGGCCCGCAGCGGAAATATCACGGTAAAAATAAAATTACGTAAGGTGAGAAAGAACACCAGAACTTTTACGTGGAAAACCCGAAGAGGGAAAAACCACGGCCGAGTCGGCAAAACTTTCACTATAGTAAAAATTACAATCCTCGAATTTTTACTATATCACTTTTATCACTCGTGTTTACCTCACACCCCTGAACTGATAACCTCACAATTCACTCGAACTACTTCACTCTATATAGTAAAACTCGAATGAGTTTGTGATGATAATAAATGAAGAATCCTCAACCTATTTATAGATGTCTTCAGCTCTTCTGGACCGCTCAAAACGGGTGGCCAGGAATCCGCCGCGTCGCCCGTCAATATGAACCGTTCATTAATTTTATAAAGTACAATAATAATATTTTATTAATTTTTTTTTTCAATATTGGTGGGCGTTGGTTTGTGGTGGGTTGGCAAAGGCTGGACCCCAATAATTCTCCCCCTCCAGCCTCATTCATTATTTGCGGGGGAGATCTCTTACCACCTCAGTGATAGCCCATGCCAGCAACCCTGGCGCAGAACTCTGTCTTCTCCTTGGGAATAACCTTCGTCAGAATGTCCGCAACATTCTTATCCGTGTGGATCTTCTCCAGCTTGAACACTTTCTCCTCAATAGCCATTCTGAGCCAATGATAACGAACGTCAATGTATTTCGTCCTCGAATGATACATAATGTTCTTGCTCAAGTCCAAAGCAATTTGGTTGTCGCAAAATATTATGTACTCCTCCTGCTGAATTCCCAACTCCTGAAGGAATCGTTTCAACAAGAGCGTCTCCTTTCCAGCTTTCGTTGCTGCAACATACTCCGCTTTAGTAGTTGTTAAAGAAACACATTTCTGTAACCTCGACTGCCATGAGATAGCTCCCCCTGAGAATGTAAATATGTATCCGACGTCAACTTTCTACTGTCGAGATCACCGGCCATATCAGCATCCGTATAGCCTGTAAGAAAATATTTGCCACTTCCAAATGTTAGCCATAATTTGAAAGCTCCTCTCAGGTACCTCATGATCTAGTTCACTGCTTCCCAATGTGACTTCCCGGGATTCGATAGAAATCGACTCTCAATGCCAACTGCATGAGCGATATCAGGCCTCGAACACACCATGGCGTACATCAAACTTCCGACCGCCGATGAATATGGAACATCTTCTCCGTCTTCGTTTGTTGATGGACCCGATTTCTTTCGCAACTTAAAGTGTGCGGCAAGTGGCGTGCTAACTGGCTTAGCATCCTTCATATTGAACTTCTCTAGAACTCGTTCAATATAGCGCTCCTGGGAGAACCACAATTTCCCAGCTTTCCGATCTCGGGTAATCTCTGAGAATCCGCTTTGCCGAACCCAAATCCTTTATGTCAAACGTCTTTGACAAATCTTTCTTTAGCCTGCTAATCATCTCTGCATCTTGTCCGACAATTAGCACATCATCAACATACATGAGAAGAACGTTAAATCTACCGTTAGAGTATCTCCGGACGTAAACACATGGATCTACATCTGCTCTCTTGAACCCCTGATGCACCATGAAACAATCAAACTTCTTGTACCACTACCGTGGAGCTTGTTTCAGTCCGTACAAGCTTTTCTTCAACCGGCAAACCATGCCTCTTTACCTCTAACCTCGAACCCTTCTGGTTGTCCTATATATATTTCTTCATCAAGATCATCATGCCAGAATGCAGTCTTCATGTCGAGTTGCTCCAAATGAAGATCCATGGTAGCAGCTAGTCCTAGTATGACTCTGATTGAACTCATCTTCACGACCGGTGAAAATATCTCGTCAAAGTCGATGCCCTTCCTCTAAGTGAAAGCTTTGACCACTAATCGAGCCTTGTATCTGACTAGCTTGCTATAATCCTTCTTCAATTTGTACACACATTTGTTCTTGAGTGTCTTCTCTCGTTTCGGCAATCGAACTAGCTCGTACGTATTATTCTTCTTCAGAGAATCCACCTCCTCTTGCATGGCCTTTATCCAACAATCTTTGTCCCTGCAAGATAGTACTTCTTGGAAGCTCTCTGGCTCCCCCTCGTCAGTAAGCAGAACTCGGATACCTCGTAGATGGTTGGCGTTCCCTAGTTGACCTTCTCACCTGAGGTTCAACTGATTCTTGTACATCTGAAGGCTCCCCCTGCTCAGTATCTTCAGTGTGTTCATCTACGACAGGTTCATCATCATTAATGGCTGGCTCTTCTGGTTCAGATTCTGATTGCTGCATTCCTTCCTCTGTGGCACCGTCATATGGAATGCTGACTGGTGTATAATTGTCTACACCACCACCTGTGGATTTCGTTACATCCACGTTTGAGTCTCCCATGGTCTCGTGCTCATGGAATACTACGTCGCTACTTCGAACAGTCTTCTTCTTCTTCGGATCAGAAAGTCTGTAGTTGAACTCCTCGTCTCCATACCCAACAAAGATGTAAGGATTCGATTTATCATCGAGTTTCGATTTTTGCTCCTTCGGTACGTGCATGAACGCCTTGCAGCCAAACACTCTCAAATACGAATATGAGATATCTCTACTGGTCCACAGCTTCTCTGGTATATCGAAATCCAACGCCGATTAAGGTAGTCGGTTGATAAGATAGACTGCAATGTTGACAGATTTCCCCCAAAATGACTTAGATAGATTAGCCATTTTGAGCATCGCGCGGACTCTCTCCATAATGGTTCGGTTCATCCTCCACGACACCATTTTGCTGAGGAGTTCCAGGAACTGTCTTCTCATGCCTAATGCCTTGCTTCGTGGAATAATCTCTGAACTCCCGAGATATGTATTCACCACCATTATCTGTGCGTAGACACTTTAGCAGCATTCCCATTTCTCTTTCCACAATCGCATGGAACTTCTTAAAATAATAGAACACCTGGTCATTCGTCCGCAACAGATATACCCAGGTCTTGCAAGACGCATTATCAATGAAGGTCAGAAAATATTTACTGGCTCCCAAAGATTCGACTTCCATGGGTCCGCATACGTCAAAGTGTACTAACTCCAACTTCTTCATTCGTCTGGTTGAGTTCTCTTCGCGAATGAAACTCTATGTTGCTTTCCAAATAAACAATAGTCGCAGGGGTTCAGCGCTTTCTCCTTGGCTACTAGTATGAGGGACTTTCTAGCCAAGACATTCAACCCCTTCTCTCCTACGTGCACCAGCCGTCTGTGCCAAAAATTTGGAGAAACATCGTCTTTTCAATTGCGTTCAGTTGGTTAGCATATATCGTTGCGTGCATCTTGTACTGAGAGCAGCATAGCTTTCCTCTCGCTACCACCAACTATCCCTTGGTGAGTTTCCAGTTGCTATTCGCCATCTCGCTATAGTATCCTTCGTTGTCCAGCACCTTCACAGAAATCAGGTTGAGACGCAGGTCTGAAATGTGTCGCACATCTTTCAGCCGTAATGTGCACCCTACGCTCGTCTGGATACAGATATCATCGATCCCCACTATCTTAGAGACACTTTGGTTACCCATCTTGGTAGTGCCAAAATTTCCCGCCTTATACGTGGAGAAGTATTCTCGTCTTGGAACACAATGATAGGAGGCACCAAAGTCCACTACTCATTCGGTGCCTGCATCCGCAACATGGCAGCAGTCTGCTTCATTCACCAGAGTAACCTCTCCACCATCGTTAGAGGCGATTGCTGACGTGTTCTCGTCATCATCTTGTTTCTGTTTTCTGTTGAGAAGTTTACAATTTCTTTGTAAGTGGCTAATTTTCCACAATGGTAGCACTTCCTCATCTCCTGGACTTGGATCTATCTTCGACTTGTCATATTCTTTTGGTCCTCTACTCTTGCTACGACCCCTATTCTCCGTGACAATGGTCTGATTTCCTGTACTGGTATTGATAGCATCCTTCCGTCGCAGCTCCTCATTGCAAAGTCTGTTTTTCACCATATCCATCGTGACTTTACAACTTGGTGCCGAGTAAGTGAGCGATACCACCAACATATCCCAACTATCAGGTAGAGATCTCAGTAGTAGACATGCTTGTAGCTCATCATCAAGGATTAGACCGGCACTTGTGAGTTGAGTTACCAGGCCTTCAAAGTCATTCAGATGTTTAACAACTATCGTCCCTCGTTCAGCTTCACATTCATGAGTTTTCGCATCACAAATACCTTGCTTAGCGCATTTGTAACCTCGTACATACCTTCCAATTTTGTCCAAAGTTTGTGGGGGTCTGTTTCATCGGACGTGGTTGTAGATGCTAATGTCCACCCATTGGTGGATCACACCTAACGTCTTTCTTTGCAATTTCTTCTATAGGACAGCATTTCCGCCTTCGGGCATCTTGCCTTCATTTTCAATCGGATCATGGAGGTCTTTGTAATAAAGATAAATTCCATCCTTGATTTCCATATGGAGTAATTCGTTACTGTCAGCTTGATCATTCCTCCGTCGTTCTCCATGGGCGTCAAAATCTACCAGCAACCTACTAGTATCTTTTCTGATGTGGAAGATCAGTCAAAGCTGCAACCACAGAGCATACTCAGAATACTATCAGGCTCTGATACCACTTGTTGGGAAGGGTGGTGGGCCCCACGGTGGTCAGTGGGCCCCGCAGCAAAACAAGTCCCAGTTTGGCTCGGTACAACGATCGGGAGAAGTGAGACACACGGGTAAATTTGGTGGGACCCGCACAGTAAGTACCACGGTAAAAATAAAATTACCGTAAGATAAGAAAGAACACCAGAACTTTTACGTGGAAAACCCTCTGTAAGAGGGAAAAACCACGACCGGGTCGGCAAAAACTTTCACTATAGTAAAAATTACAACCCTCGAATTTTTAATATCTCACTTTTACCACTCGTGTTTACCTCACACCTCTCTGTGGATGTGGAACCCTATCAGTTTCTACCTGAACTAATAACATCACAATTCACTCGAACTACTTCACTCTATATAGTAAAACTCGAATGAGCTTGTGATGATAATAACTGAAGAATCCTCAGCCTATTTATAGATGTCTTCAGCTCTTCTGGACCGCTCAAAACTGGTGGCCAGGAATCCGCCGCGTCGCCTTTCAATATGAATTGTTCATTAATTTAATAAAATATTATAATAATATTTTATTATTATTATTTTTTTTCAATACTGGTGGGCGTTGGTTTGTGGTGGGTTTGGAAAAGGCTGGACCCCAACAACTATATAGCCCATTTCTTATTATTGTCATAGTTAGCTTAAATATTGGTTGTCTGTTTACCACGTTACGATAATCAGAAAAATTATTACTCGAATCTTTTCTCATTCTCTCTCCCTAACAAACTCTATCTTCTCCACTGTCATCTTCTTCTAATCTCATTCTCTTAATCTAGCAAATGGCAGAAAACCAGAAAAAAATCTACTTACAAAATGTTGCAAAGGTTTGAAAAAAAAAAAAAGCAGCAGGTCCAGGAAATAATTTTCAGTTGGGTATATGTTTCTGATAATTTACACATCGCATGAACTACAAGTATTCGTTCCTTTCTCATATGTAGTTTTACCATCATTCTTATGATGATCGGTCGGGCAAACTAAGTAGAAATTATCAACATCATCGTCATGGACACACCAATATCATTCCAAAAGGAAAGAAAAGAGAAACAAGAGAAAATTATTTCTTTTGTCATCTTGCAAAAAAGAAAAGAAAACAAAATGAGTTATGATGGTTCAAGTTGGCTAAAAAGAGATCAAACTCCCTTACGTGTTAAATTTCATCTAAAGTAACGACTGTACCAAAACATATAAAATCGTTGTCCTTTATGGCTAAAAGTAACATATCATAATATAGAGATACAAAACGCCCACGCACCAAAGGTTTGGACTAAAAATACCCTTGTCCCAAATCCCATAATTTATAATTATTTTTCTCACAGGCATATGACGCAAGGTAGCATCAGCATTATGATGGTGAAGGCACAATATGGCCACATCACAAGTCGTGGCAGAATTACTGTCCTCCGATATTCAGTAATATACAGTTTTTTTTTCTCTCGTTAAAAAAAGGAAACCATAATCAAATTAATATTTTTATATAGGCCGAATTATTAAAATAGGTCGCTAACTATGCCTCTCGTGTTTTTTAGGTCACTAAGTTTCGTAATTGCAAACTTAGGTCACTAAGTATCGTTATCGATTTTTTTTAGGTCATTAAGTTTCGCAATTGCAAACTTAGGTCACTAAGTATCGTTATCGATTTTTTTAGGTCACTAAGTTTCGTAATTGCAAATTTAGGTCACTAAGTTTAGGCCAAAAAAAATCGATAACGATACTTAGTGACCTAAATTTGCAATTACGAAACTTAGTGACCTAAAAAAATCGATAACGATACTTAGTGACCTAAGTTTGCAATTGCGAAACTTAATGACCTAAAAAAAATCGATAACGATACTTAGTGACCTAAGTTTGCAATTACGAAACTTAGTGACCTAAAAAACACGAGAGGCATAGTTAGCGACCTATTTTAATAATTTGGCCTTTTATATATACATTAAAAAACATACAAATAGAACTCCAGTGTCATATAGAAAAAGGGAACTAGTTCGAACAAAGAAGGCGAATAACAATGCAAACATCTGTTAAGTTTTAACAATAAAATTACTCGTGTTCAAGTTCTCAGCAGAAAGACTGGAACCAAGTTCCAGTCTAACCTTTATATGTAACTGCTCATTCCCCATTTCGTGTTTTTGATAGTATGCTATTTCTTTAGCGCACATAACAGCGGAGTCAGGACAATATCTCACTTTGATACGTCTCAGCATCTGTATATCTCCGATATCTGAGGATATCTCCTTCAACCTATCCATATCACTTAGATTCAGCTCTTCAAGGCAACGAAAATGGCTGGAGTCTGCTGCAAAACATTTGAGATCACTACAATTATAGAGCTGCAAGTATTTTAAACGAACAAATTGTCCTTCGACAAGCTCCCACTCGCTTCCGCAGCAAGAATAGAGATGTAGTTCTTCGAGCAGTGGCAACGAACCAATCTTAGTCATTGTTACTTTGTCATCCATACGAAGGCCGCGAACCCGAAGATACTTGAGTGAATTGGGGAAGGTAAGACTTGCCAGCATTTCATTTCTCCGCCTCACCCTTGCCAAAGAAAAAGAGCAATTTTCAAGCTTTTTAAGACATGCGATGTTGTCCAGAGCATATCTCCCTAGATCGAATCCCTCGACTCTATCATCATATTTTAGACTTAACATCCTGACGTTTGGAATTCTTTTGACCAGATCTTCATCAAAACTGAAATTTAGTATCGTCCCAGCCGATTGAAGGTTCTTCAAGATATCACCATGGCTTCCGCTTGGAGGATCCGATATACTAAATTCTGGATTAATCTTGATACGCCTAAGTTGAGACATTTTCCAGATTTCTTCAGGTGCGTTAAGTTTAGCTCCTCTTTGAACTCTTATGTATAATGAATGAAGATTCCAGGTCGAAAAATATGACGAAGGAAAGGTAACAAATTTTGTGAATGACAACAAATCAAGGCAGCGCAAGTTAACTAGTTGACAAGTAAATTCCACCATGTTATTTAGACTAATGTCCACACCCCGAGACGAAGTCAAAACCCGTACGGATTTGTAAACTAGAGAAGGTAGTAATTTATCACGAAGAATCAAAGTACGAACAGCTGGTGGTGATTTTACGAGAATAGCATTGGAGTGGACATGGTCCACCTCATATGAGCTTGGATGAAGGACTATTCGTCTTTCGTTTGGAATTTCTTGATTTCGCACGATGCAAAGAAACTTCTTGTCTATAGCTTCTTTCAAGCTTAAATCCCTCAAAAGATCGCGGATCTCGCATCCGACTACTTCTCCCATTAGTGTCAAACTAGAAACTGAATTGAGAGAGTCGAAGTGTTCCTCATCGAGTGTGATGGGAGGGTGCGAATGTTGGCGGAGATCTGATATGAGATGCATCAGTGAAGTAAAAGCTGCATAAGCCGTCGCCATTTTATTCTATTCTACGAAGTGAAGAAGAAAGAAGGAAGAAAGAGAGATTGGTTCTGAAGCTTTTCTTCAGAAAGGAAGGGAAAATTTAAAAAAAGAGGAACGATTCTGTTTGGTGTTAAAAAAAGAGGAACGGGTTGTCAAATGACTGAAATACCCTTACTAGAAAACTGGTTAAGCAGGCTAATCCGACTCATTAACAGCGAAAAGTTATCCGAGTTTTATTCGAGTTCAGAGAAGACTCGATTATCAGACTCGAATAATTGCTTATCCGATTTATTAACAGCAAAAAATTATACGACTTTTATTCGAGTTAAAAGAAAAACTCGAATGTCAAACTCTAATTATATTTCGAAGTGATAAATTTCCTCGAATAACATTCAGAAAATTTAAACGAATAAGCAGCCTTATTCGAGTAACTTACGAGTAACTTTTTTCGAGTCACGACTCGAATAAACTACTCGAATAGATTACTCGAATAAGCCGTATTTTATAAGCTCGGAATAAAAATTAGACACAAATCACTCGAAAACCAAAATCTCTCGCGCTCTCTCTTCGAACCAAAGCTGTAACTCAAAAAATCGTACACAAACCCAAGCATAATCATCAATGGCGAAAAGAAAAACGAAATCATCGGAGCCTTCCACGCCTCAACGTAACCGGGTGGATGAGCAAATCGACGCCGGTAGAGCCACGGTGAGTTTTTGGTCGCGTTTTGGGTTTTTGTTAAATCGATTTGGTCAAACGAATTTCTTGGTTATATCTTTCGTTTCTTGCGTTAAATCGATCGATTTTGATGTTATATCGTTGGGCAGACGTCGTAATCGGTCGGATTTTTTGTGAAAATCGTTTTCGCCACTTTTCCGAGTAATTATTCGAGTAATTAGGGTTAGAATAATTGTTTAACCTATTCGAGTGACGTTTTACTCGAATAATTAACTCGAATAACAGTGAATATTCATTGTTTTTCATTTTTTTTGCATTTTCAGATCTATTTTCCGACGAAGTTGCCGGCGGACAATTTCTACCATGCCATCCTCACTCTGAACTCGCAGTACATGCCGGTATGCGAACGCATCCGTACGCTTTTGAACGAGGAGGAGATGGAGGAGATGGTCAGACGGACTCAGTTCGGGAATTTAATAAAAGGTGGCCCAAGACCACTACAACACGAACATGATCGTGTGGTTTTTGATGAGCTGGCAGGTGGAGTATATGCCGGAGTCGAATGAGTTCTGGATGGTCGTTCGTGGGCGGCCATTAAGATTTTCATTGGTCGAGTATTGCCTACTCACGGGCCTCGACTGCGGCGCTAACGAGCCAGAGATACCGTCATCGAACGAGTTTGCGACGAGGCATTGGCCTGGTATTAATCCTATTTTTTTTTATCATTTTGATTCTTTTTTTTACTTCGATTTCAAAAACTAACGTTTGTTTTATGGCTCGTAGGCAAGCCCGTTATATATTTTGATGATTTGGAGAAGAAAGTCACGGGAATGATTCGTGACGCCGGTGGACACTCGGGCGTGAATCCCGAGAAATTGAAGATCGCGGCCCTTTATTTTGCCGCCGGGGTGCTAGGGGAGCGGAGGGTAAAGAGGGACTTGAAGCTGAAGGAGGAGTGGCTCCGTCTGGTGGAGGACTTCGACCGCTTCAACGAATATCCTTGGGGAAGGATATCATTCGAGGAGGTCGTTTATGGTCTGAACAAAGACCTCTTGGGGAAGCACATGGAGATGACATCGAAGGGAAATATCCAAACAACCTTCGATATCAGCGGCTTCGTCATACCGCTTCAGGTAATTAGTTTTGTATTATTTAAGACATTTTATATTTATTTTGACTTATGTTTACTCTCTTTTATCAGGTTCTGGCGTACGAGTGCTGGCCGACCATCGGGCAGGAATTCGCCGTGAGAAAAGGCGGCGAAAGGCTCCCGATACCCCGGATGTGCCATTGGAAGACCACATTTTACGGCAAGAGCTCTGCTCCGGGATGGCAAGAGGTCGAGCGTGCATTCGGTGCCGTGGGGATGGATGTAAGTATATATATTTATTTATTTATTTATAATATGGATTTATTTAGATTGCGTTTTCTAAATTGTACAAATACACAGGACGTGCGGTGTTGCCTTACACCGACCGATGCTGAAGCCGATTCAAGGCACTTCCGCATGGTCGCCGGCTTTTGTGGCAGCAGGGATGATGCCGTAGCCCGGAGGATAGTGGAGCATCTTCTAAATGGGCAGCCGGTCTACTGCACCGAGCATCGGCTTGCTCCGTCTCCTCCTCGGCCGTCTCCTCCTCCTCGGCCGTCTCCTCCGCCGAGGCCGTCTCCTCCTCCGAGGCCGTCTCCTCCTCCTTCCGGCTCAATAATCGCCCATTTCGATAGAAGAATGGACAGGCTGGAAGGCGATGTACGGGGTATGCGGGCAGAGATTAGGGAGCTACGCTCGATCGTGCTCCAAGGTATGTCTTACTTAATGTTTATTTTATAAGATTATATTTATATTACGTAAATCCAACGTAATACTCTAATTTTGTAGCCCTTGAGATCCTGACGCCGACAATGGTGAGGGATATTGCGAGGAGCTACGATCGGGACATGCCGCCTCCTTCGCCTCCTCATTCGCCACCGATGTTCGGGAGGACGCCGAACCAACCCGAGGCGACGGGGAGGACGACGAACGAGGGGGAGGCGGAGAACGTGACGGGGAGACGGGAGCAGAGGAGCGAGAATGTGGAGATGGAGTACGAGATGGATATAGAGATGATGGAGGCCGCGGCCGTGGCGGCGGCGGAAGCGGCGGCGGCGGAGAGGGCCGCGGCGGAAAAGTTTGCGGCGGAAGCGGCGGCGGCGGAGAGGGCCGCGGCAGAGAGGTCCGCGGCGGAGAGGGCCGCAGCGGAAGCGGCGGCGGCGGAGGCGGCGGCGGAGAGGGCCGCGGCGGAGGAGACCGCGGCGACGGCGGAGAGGGCCGCGGCGGCGAAGAAAGCGGCGGCCGAGGAGGCGGAGAGGGCGGCGGCGGAGAAGGCGGCGGCGGAAGCGGCGGCCGAGGAGGCGGAGAGGGCGGCGGCGGAGAAGGCGGCGGCGGTGGAGAACGTGACGGGAAAAGCCGACATGGCGAAGAAGGCCGCCGCGGCGAAGAAAGTGGCATGGGCGGAGGCGCAGAAGGCCGCGGCGGCGAAGAAAGCGTCGGCCGAGGAGGCGGAGAGGGCCGCGGCGGTTAGCAAAAAACGATCACGGACTGAACGGGCGAAGAAGAAGTCGAGGATGCTTTCGAGTCCGTATACGCCGACGCCCGATTCGACCCATCGCGCTACAATACAACGCCGCGCGGACATAGAGCTGATCATTGGAGAGCGAGTGAAGAATTGGGATGCCGTCGAGGTGGAGGTGGCAAGAATGGGTGCAAAGGATGAACGGGCAGGAATGCTCCAAGCGTACGACAAGAAATTCTTTGCCGATCTGTTCACTCCGAAAGCGTGGATCTCGGACGAGGTATGTATGTTTTTTGCTAAATATGTTCTAATTATTTCGTTTAATAACATTATATGCTATTATTGCAGCACGTCAATGAGGCATTCAACGGGTTTACGGCGATGCAAGAAAACTGCGTGCATGGGGAGCGAATCGTGTACATGAACACGAATTTCCCACATGCAGTCAAGATGGAGTCCGCCAGACCGCGACCGTGGGACATGTCCTCGTTCGAGCTATTTGCCACGGGAGAGTTCAATGCGATATACGGCAACGGCAAGCCGTCGCTTCACTGGAGCCAAGCAGATGTGGCCGTCATCCCATTGGCGTTTAACGCGCATTGGGTGCTCCTCGTCGCTCGGTTCAAGGAGAGGAACATCCTCGTTTTGGATTCCGACCGCAGCAGCGATTCGGACTTGAGGTTCATGAAGCCGTTCCTCGACCCCTTGGCCGATGTGATACCTCTGATGCTTCAACACGTAGGTGTGGAGCAAAATTCCGTGGAGAAGTTTGCTTGGATGCGGTGCCCCAAGTTCCCTCAACAAGTCCTCAGGTAATTTTCTTATTTTCTTACTTATTTTCTTACTTTCTTAAATCTGAAATTGTTCTATTTTTCGAACAGCGGAGAGTGTGGTATATACATGCTTCGGGCGGCGATGTCTCTGTTGATCGGTAACAGAGATGATCTCTACGCTTTGGACGATTCTAAAATTGAGTCGTTTAGAATGTTTTTGACGATGTGTATTTATTTTAACAATTGGGATATTGTATGAACCTTTTTAGATATTTGTATAGATTTTGCATTTGGAATTGTCAAGTTTTGGTTGGTTGTGTTGTTGTTCAGGTTGTTCAGGTTGTTCAAGGTTCAGTTGTTTTTTTTCGGTTTTCACTGTTATTCGAGTCAAAGAGTTTGTTCGGATAATGTTATTTATTCAAGTAACCTATTCGCTCTTATTCCGAGTACCAAATAGTACTCGAATAATGTTCAAGTTTCAGTTGTTTTTTCGGTTTTCACTGTTTTTCGAGTCAATGAGTTTGTTCGAATAATTTTATTATACGAGTTATGTATTCGAGCTTATTCCGAGTACCACATAGTACCCGTATAATTGAAACAGGCAAAACGATATTCATTCGAGTAAACTATTCGACACTATTCGAGTTCTGTATATCACTCGAATAATTTAAAAATCCAAAATATTGTTAATATTGTTTTTGTCATGATCATGAAATGTTAAATGAGTTTCCTGTCTAAGTAATCAAGTTGGAGATTCTTGAAAAAAAAAAAAAAGAAATCAAGTTGATATTTCTATACATGTTGACCAACGTGGATGAGAACGTATGTACTAAAGTTCTATCTACCAACGTATACACATTGTATGTCATGCAACGATTTTTATCAAACATTGTTAATCTTCATAAAGCGACTTATTAACATCATGAAGGCCCTAAAACATCGAAATATTGATAATTATACATCTAAGTATCGAGATAATTAAAATTCAAAAATTTTGAAAACAACACTCGAATTCCAAGAAATTATTCGAGTTCCGTATTCGATTTTTTCTAAATTATTCGAGTTCTTATTTTACTCGAATAAGTTCGGATTTTCATTTCGACTTTCTATCGTTATAATATTCGAGTAACTTATTCTAATCATATTCGAGTCATGTTGTTTACTCGAATAACAGTGAAAAAAGCAACAATCAGGCCAAACTCACAATATCCATCAATCTCATACAACCTCATACATCAAACTCATACAAACTCATACATCAATATTTACTTAACGTCTACGACCAAACTCACCGACGGACGGAAACCTCTTTTCTTTTCTCCGACCACGCCTTGCTACGAACAGAGGCGGCAACACCAATTGATCCGAGGTATCCCACTCGGCTTGATCCGAAACCGGCGAAACTCGTTCGTGATAAGCAGACTGCCACGTTAGGACAGAATAATATTCCGAACACAATGGGTAGAAGCTCATGTTCGCTCGTAGACTCGCCGCGATTGCATGTGGACAAGGAATCTTGTCGATGTCGAATTGGCGGCACGTACAAGTCTTCGACCGCAAGTTAACAATGGCACGACCCCCCGGAGATCGGACATCGTACTCATGCGGAGCGATTTCATGTACTTCATACCCTTGACTTAGCTCATACCTCTCACGGAGCTTCATTTCCACCGTCGGGGTAAACCGCGTGGTTGCTTGTCCAGATTGCTGTCTGTATCTAGCAAACCAATCCGCCGTCATCCTCTGTATCGATTCCAGAAGCGCAATGATCGGTAGCTTTCTTTCTTCGCGAAGTCTTGCATTAATCGATTCCACCCCGTTCGTAGTCATGATGTTATAGCGAGACGTCGGAGAATAGGCTCGACTCCATCGTTCCTTAGTATCAGTCGTTTGCAAATACGCGTATGCGGTGGGAAACCTATTCTCAAAATCACCATATTGTGAATCAAAGTCGCATTGCTTGTATATTTTAGCAATGTGTATGAACGTCTCGGTAGCACCCTGCTTCTTACACTTGCCTTTCATATTTTGTGACAGGTGCCAAATACAATGACCGTGGTGCGCACGACTGTAGACGTCTGCAACGGCGGCTTTGATTGAACCAGATCTGTCGGATACGATGACAAGATCGTCCTCGTTGGGTACGACTTGCAAGAGCTCGTTCAAGAACCACGACCAAGCTTCTATGCACTCGTTATTGTCAATTATGCCCCAAGCTAAAGGAAACTGATGGCGGTCGCCATCCTCCGCTGATGCAATGAGCAACGTACCCCCATACTTTCCTTTCAACCAAGTACCGTCTATGCAAACAACCTTCCTCATGTGACGGTATCCCGCAATACAAGCACCAAGGGATAGGAATGCGTGCTTAAATCTCTGCTCGTCGTCCAGATATACACTTGCTATGGTTCCCGGATTCACTCTTCTCAACGTCGACAGGTACGACGGCAACAACTTGTAACTCTCATCGGGGTCATCCTTCATTGCATTTTGTGCTAAAATGCCTCCTTTCCATGCTTTGAAGTACGAAACTTCGATCCTACGATTTCTCATCATTGTTTGAATGAGTTTAGGGGCCGGTGTACTTGTTGAACCCTGAAAAGATTCAAGCAGCATATCACACACGGAGGTTGACGATGCTTGAGTGAGTCTTGCGTTCCGGTTCGCAAGGTCGCATGTATGTGTGTTGCAATACGTACGAATCGAGAATACGGATGTATCCTTAATCTTCGCCGTCCATATCCTCCAAGTACATCCATCCTCTTTGCATCTCACGCCATAGTACGATCGGGAAGATTTTATATTCTTGACCTCGAAGCATGCGTCTACTGCAACTCTTTGGATCCTATTCTTGACGGCCTTCTTATCCTCGAATTCATCACCGACCTTCATGGTGGAACCGTCGGTAAAAGGAATAGTTGCATTTTCGTCTTCCTCCTCCTCCTCCTCATCTCCGTCCGCATTTTCTCCGTTTACGCCATTAAAATTGACGTGCACGTTCTGCCGTGATGCAACATTCTCATCACGGTCATTAGCCTCATTGTGACCTTCACCCCCATAATTCGCATCTTCATATCCGCCAAAGTCGATGATACGGTCAAAATAATCATCGATGTAACCACCTCCACCGCTACGAACCTCAATTGGAACGGGACCAACTTCATCATCCGCAAGAGTTTGACGGTGGAGGGTCGTAGGGAGTCCAATCTCCACACGGAGAATCGGTCTATCCATTGGACCCCCTAAGTAAATATAACCCTTCAACTCTCGATCATTCTTTATATACAACGGAGCACACCCTTCCATACCTCTCATATATGGCTGATAACTAAGCTTTAACTCCGGCTTCCCTCTTACGCCAATAGTCTCGTATATTTCGTTCCGCAGATCGTCCAGCAAACAACAATCGACATCGAACCCAATGGGCTTCATATTTGTTCCCATCCTTGGAACCCATATCCATTTATTATCATTCCCAATTATCCATTCTCCATCGTAATCAATCATGATGCTGGTCGGCATAACCTGCATATAAATCATTGTTAATTAATTGCAATATGCATTATTCGAATAAATAAAATATTCGAAAAATAATATTTATCCGAGTAAACAATTCGAGTAATATAAAAACCCCAATGTGATGTTCGAATAATAACATGTTGAAGACACTCGATAAATTGTTATCGAAGAAATAAATGGAATAAATAAACTTTAATAGCAATCTAAAAATTATTCGAGTAACATATTCGAGTTGAACCTCCATTCGAATAATATGTTCGGGTAATCTAATATCGGATAATATATACGTGTAAAATTTAATAAACAATAGTATTATTCGAGTAACCTTTTCGAGTGTATTCGAGTATGATGTCCGAATTGAAAGAACTTATCCGAGTGACGTTTTCGAGTAAAAAAAATCGTATAATGAACTCGAATAAACGGAAAACGAAATTTTTCTGCAAATTCGCACAGATCTACGGTGAAAATGCTACCCGTAACTACCCAAACCTTCGAAAATCTAATACCCGATGCTCGAAATGTAAATGTCGTTAACATGAACGGAAATTACAATGCCCGATAATGTTACTAGTAACCGGCGTTAACACGAACGAAACTTACTGTATATGCGTTCAAGAACGAAATTGGGATTCTTGGAGCTTGGGTGTTTCGATTTCGGCGGATGCTTCAGCTCGTTTTTCCGTCAGGATCTCGTTTGGTGCTTGGTGGGTGCGTTAATGAGGTGGGTGCGTTTTTCCGTTATTTTATATATATATTTCTTTTTTTATTTATTTAGGTATTAATTGGGGGTTTAGTTAATTAATTAAACAGGTTCCTCTTTTTTAAATTGACTTGGACAAGTTCCTATTTTTTTAAAAAGAAATCAAAAGTAATTTCATTTTTTAAAATATCCCTCCAGCCATCCAAAGAGGACGCTCACCAAGAAAGAAAAAAAATAAAACAATATTTTATTATAATGTTATTTTATATATATATATGTATAATAATTTAATGATCGACTGATGTTGAAGGGCGACGCGGCGCATTCCTGGCCACCCGTTTCGAGCGGTCCAGAAGAGCTGAAGACATCTATAAATAGGCTGAGGATTCTTCAGTTATTATCATCACAATCTCATTCGAGTTTTACTAAATAGAGATAAGTAGTTCGAGTGAATTGTGAGGTTATCAGTTCAGGCAGAAACCGATAGGGTTCTACATCCACAGAGAGGTGTGAGGTAAACACGAGTGGTAAAAGTGAGATAGTAAACATTCGAGGGTTGTAATTTTACTATAGTGAAGATTTTGCCGACTCGGCCGTGGTTTTTCCCTCTTCGTTAACAGAGGGTTTTCCACGTTAAAATTCTGGTGTTCTTTCTTACCTTAAGGTAATTTTACTTTTACCATGATAGATACTGTGCGGGTCCTACTAAATTTACCTCGTGGGTCCCACTTCTCCCGATCGTCGTATCGAGCCAAACCAAGACATGTTCCGCTGCGGGGCCCACTGACCACTTCGGGGCCCACCACCATTCCCAACCGTAGAACATTTTATAAAACACGGCAATAAAAATTGGGCCCATCTAATTAGAACGTCACGGCCCAACAAGCATAGGAATCCACTCAAACGTGCCAAAACAAATGTGCCATTACATTTTACTCGCTTTTTCAATACTGTATCCTCTCGACTCTCGAGAGTGACCCTAGTTAGGGGTGGTTCGGTACGGTATACCGTACCAAAACTGTGATACCGTATACCATACCGAAATTTCGGTATCTAAAAAAATCATACTAATATCATACCAAAATTTCGGTATACCTTAAATTTCGATAAGGTATCATACCGAAATTTCGATTTGGTATCGGTATCATACCTTCTATACCATTCACACGGAGGGTTTTTTACCATGCATGTCTCGTAACTCATTAATTCGTTGTTTTCCAATTTTTAGTCAGTTCAAACTCCTAAGGCCCCAATAAGATGGATTATTAATACCAAATTTTCCAAAAGAAAAAAATTTTTAATTCATAAAATAATCTTAAATAATTTACGTATTTTAATACCAAATTCGTCGTTTAAAATCGTTGCAGCTCTTGGATTGCAACGATCTCGAATGTTTTGCAGCAGACTCCGACCATTTTCCTTGCCTCGAAAATCTCGAACTCTCTCTTATCGACAGGTTGAGGAGATATCCTCAGACGTCGGGGATATACAGACACTGAGAAGTATTATACTGTTTTCTTGTCACGACTCAGCTGTTTCGCGTGCTAAAGAAATAGCAGACTACCAAAAACACGAATTAGGGAATGAAGAACTGCAAATTAAGGTCGGGTTTCGTTCGGGATCGTCCGGTCTTTCTGGTGAGAGCTTGAGCGCCAGTAATTTTATTGTATTTTGAAAGTCTGCATCAGTCATCTTCTCAGGTTAGGTCGCGTTTTTGCAAACTAAAGGTAGTGAGAAAGAACGTTAAATGGGTTCAAGAAGTAAGAAGAATGCATCTCCATTAAACTGTACATAAAGTAGTTGTGAAGACAAGACATAACAATTAAGAAGCTGAATGATAGATAATATATGGACAAGGGAACAAGACGAAGGAATAGACGGGGCGGCATTTGTCGATCTTCGCTTCAGCCTAACCTTTACGCATTCCCTCAAATTTCCCTCAGAGAATCTCGAAGAGGCAATATCGTAAATCATCATGTTCGTTTGGCCAAAGTCTTCTTCAAACCCGTGAGAATTTTCCCGAACCACATTAGGTTCATTACAGCAAGGGCCGAGGGAACGCAAAAGACCAAAAGAAAACCAATTGAATGCATCAAAAGAACCTGCGAAAAAAAAAAAAACGATCTTTCATTACAGACATAAAATGTGGTTTAGAACAAGAAGGGTGTTGTTACCAAGTTACCTGATCATGGTAGAGGTAGACATGGTAAAACATGTATACGAACAATAATATTCTTGCCACCTGCATTTTATTTGTTTTTCGGAACACGCTAAGTTTATTCCTGATTAAATACAGTAGTTATGTTTTCGAATTGACGCATTTTGTGGAAAAAGATAGAGGAGAGTAATGCACCAGCCAACCGAAAAATATAACGACACCGTTGATCAGATATGCACTTGATCTCTTCAGCCCAGCAGTATCAAGATACCTACAAGGATGCAAAGAAGTACATAGAGATTTCGATGGCGAAAACGAACAAAAAAAAGGAAGCTTCTGTGTTATTTTATTTCTTTATGTTGAAATTGAATCTCACCATCTCATGTTGATCCCGGGAGTTGTTATTTCGGAAATGAGGACCATGAAAGTGTAAAATTGTCCCTCCCCAGTAAATGAGGAATACGCAACTGCAATTCCAGAAATAGAGTGATGGACAATCTGAAATAAATCCATAAGCAAAAAATGAGTGCAGTTATGATAAAGATAAGTAATTCATTGTGTCGTCCGCAAATGTTACATATGAAAGCCATTTGTTATGTAAGAAGTTCACTTACATATTCTAATCCGCCCAAAGAAGGATACAACCAACAAATCATCGCAAGGTCTGAAATGAAGTACCCCACAGAAATCTGACAAATGGGACGAAGCGTAAGCTTAATAAGGATGATCTTTACATTTAGAAGCCCTCGTTAAATCGAACTCAAGCATGACAGTGAAATGAATGCATTACCCCTAAAGTGAACGTCGAAAGAGGCGAGCTTCTTAGTGTAATTGGTTCATCAGAGTTCAGATCGGAGAACAAGTCGGACCAAAACACAAAGTACAAGGACACAATTGAGATGAAGATGGCATGGAGTGTCGAAGTACCTCTGCAATGAGGAACAAAATAAACAAGATTGAAAATAAGGCAAGGCACTTCTTCTTATAAAAAACATAAAAAAAATAAAATAAAATTGATCAAGAAGTTCCACCGATTGTTCCAATCGGCTCTTTGAATCTTGGTAAGGCCATTGTATGTCCTAAAGTAGAAAGCGCTGATGAGTTCGGTCAGATCATAGCCCTGTAAGAGATCCAAAGTGTGATCTTTTTAACATTGAATTGGCAAAACTAAAGAGATGTGTTCGGGCCAATCTATCAAAATTGGAACAATGCAAGTAAAACCCCCCTTTATGTTGCCATTTATTATGCAAAAGTTGTATTCAGCATAATGTTCTAACAACTAGATGTCATAAGATATAAGTGAAAGCAATTATAAAAGAAAAACTTCAACAGCGCAGCACGATATTGACTTTAATAGGGACCCAAATCGATAACAGCATAAAAAAAAATTTGAGTTGCAAATTGCAATACAAACACATACCAATTTGAATGCCAATATGCCAGCAAAAACCGAAGTATATGGGATAAACGGATCTGATAGTACATAGTTTCTGACAAGAATCCCAGCATTGTTTTGATAAGATTTAAATGCTAAAGCAGCTCTTCCCATGGCGATTCGCTCAACTCAATCATGAGCTAATATCTCTTCCTTAGAGCTCGAAGATCGAAATTCTATCCATCTCGAAAAAAAAGCCTACAAAAGTAGATCACCAAAACACATTAAGTTGAAGACATGGATCAGTGCTTAGTACAATTTTTGCAGCACCATATGGTTAAAGTTCAGTTGATATGATCCAATATGTGGTCATGACAAGAGTTAGTAAGTCGTCCATGCCAAAATTGTTAATAGCAGGCTACTATTATTACAAATAAAGCTCCATTAGATGAAGGACAGTCAAACTCCACTGATTAGCTAAATCATTAATGACCATATCTAGTTCATATAAAACATTCGGCGAAAATATGGTATTATCAAGAATAGTAAGTATTGGCTTGAAAATACGATAAGACTTAACATTAGGAACAAAGGAAAATATTACACGATAGATGGCATAAACATAGCAAATCTTGCCAATGAGCCCTCAGTCCTACTGGCTGAGGGGGAGGTGCTTAGGGTCATGTTGGGAGAGGTCCTGGGTTCGAATCTCATCCCTGTGACATTTCCCTAAGCCTGCCCACATGGGCCCAGACATGTGCGATTGACCTGGTCGACCTGTTTAGCAGGTAGTGGGTCGGCCCCGGGGTTTACCATCGGCTTTACCCGGTTACAAAAAAAAAAAAAAAAAAAAATAGCAAATCTCAACGTACTCTGTACCAGGGAAAATAATGCAAATCACTGGTATAATAATAATCCCTTGTTCAAAAACACAATCACACCACCGATTGTGAGCAGACACACAACACCTAAAAAAAAAAAACAAGAACATAAGAAGGGCACATCTTAAATCTCAGTGAGACAAGAATCACATTCTTCACTAGACCGCCACAGAAAAATAAAATATCTTTGAAAAATATATTTTCTGTTTACTAGAAGGTGGGTGGATTCAAGAGGTTGGAGAAAAAGGCAAGAAAAAATATGAGGTCAATAACAGAACTTGAGAAAAACTTGACCCATAACAGAAAAAAAAAAAAAAAAAAATTGAATTGAGAGCTCGATCAAGCATACGGAGGTTAGGGCAATGATGTCATAAAAAGTGTTTACTTTTTCTATTTGGTTTTGGTTTTATGGTTTTTTATGGTGACTATGACTGGTGGTGGGCTTGGGTGCTTTGAATTTCCTCAACCGAACAATTGATGCTCGAAATTCGTTAATTCAGGTCAAAGATTAATATTTTCTCAAAAAAAAAAAAGTCAAAGATTAATATATTTTAGCGATTATTCAATATTGTCTTGATCAGAAAACATGTATGATGATGACACGGCGAAGTGGCAAAGCTTGTCTGTGCTGGACTGTGTAGTTTAGTTAGAAACAAGGTTCATTTTACTATCTCTTTTTTTATTAAAAAATGATAATTAAGAATCCAAATGGATCGAAACTTTAAAAATAAAGTACAGTAGAAACTCTATAAATTAATACTTGATAATTTAATAAACTCTTTAATATAATATTTTCGGCCGGTCCCGACTTGGGGATAACGTACTCAATTAATAATTCTATAAAATTATAAGATAATAGACTTTTGATAATTCCATAGGTCCCGTATAAATTATAAATTAATAATTCCACAAAAACTTCCTCATAGTGTATTATATAGAAGATATATTTATTAATATTACTTAAATGTACATTAACACCATACGGATTATGATAGACTTGGAGATTGAAGGTTTGATCCTTAATTTGACGTTCATTAAGGATATATGAGATTGAAGGTTATTTGATGTTTGGAAGTTTGAAAGGTATATACACTATAAATTAATAAAATATTAATTTATCGATAAATTAATAATTAATTAATTTCGATTAATTATAACTCTTTTAATTAATAAATTTGGCCGGTCCCAACTGTATTAATTTATAGAGTTTCTACTGTAATAGGTTATATTACATGTGAATTACCTTATGAGATGACTTAATACCGCCACCTAACGTCCACAGGTAAAGTAATTATTAACGTATTATTACAACAACTACCAAAATATAATTGAACATTAACAATACCTTGCAATCCAAGATTTAAATCGATGCTGACTTTCCTTTTAAGATTCTATTATTCTTGTCGCAAGTTGCTACAACTGGTATCTTCTTAACTTGTACGCATATGGAGATATTTATATTTCGCATTGGGCTTAACCATATGCATAAAATATTTATCAGTGATCTCTTGAATTTATATTCCAAACCCACTCCAGGGGTATAGGGACAGGTACGAAAATGAAATAAAATATTGAAATAATACTTTAAAGTGGGCCAAATTATTACCCATTCAAAAGTGGGCCGACATAATTATAAAATTGTATTGAATGATCGATCGAGTTTGGTTATATAAAATAATGAATATAATATGTTATTACGTGGTTTTCAATTTTCCTAGTGACATTTTCGTCCAACTTCAAAGGATGGCCACATAGGTGAGTGGAGGATGACTTTGAAAAACTTGTCACAATTATATATGTAAAACCTAGAATCTTGGAATTGATAGAGTGACTTTAATTTACACCTAATGTTTAGGATAAAATTAAGGGTATATTAAGTTTCATGCCCCAAAAATGTTATAAAATAGGATTAAGACCCTTTTTGAAAAGACATTAGTTTCGAGGACCCAATATTAAGGACCTAAATTATGAACTGTTATCGGACTATCGTTTTGTGTTATTTCAGAACAATAAAGTGTAACTGCAGAACAATGAAGTGTTACTACAGAGCAATGAAGTGTTACTGAGCAAACCGGGTCCTTAATTTTTTTCCTGATAGGGTCTGAATTCTAAATTTGGACTCTGACAGGGCCTGAAATAAAAATTGCGCTATCTACTTTTGCGAGGATTACGAAATCATAAACAGTTGTTAGGAGCGTGGTGCGTGTTGCTCGCTGGTCTAGAAAAAAGTACTACATGCGAGTCAAAATTTCTACAGTTCCCTAAGAAAATGAAAACTAAAAATACATAACTCATTTTTAATTAGTTGTAACAAGGAAAGATTATACTTAAATATCTAACAGTATAAAGTAGTCACATAATCACCTGTTAGAATTTCTTTTATGCTGGGGGAAAAAAAAGAATTTCTTTTATGCGTAAGTAGCTTGTAGAATAAATTTTTCACATCTAGAGGACTATATGAAAACGTATTTTGGTTGGTAGATAAATAGAATTTTCTTTCTACAAATAGATAATGTTGATGCATCCCACTTAAACAAAAAAGATTCAATATATGTTCATGGAAAGTTGTTTAAACAATATTTATAACAAAAGGAGGACGATCCAATGTTGATTTCAATAGTGGCGTTGATTCCAATTGACGACAGAGAACCACGCAAGAGTTTTATTACACGATAAGATACAACACGTTGTGGTTGTGGGGGTCACATATGTATGGACAAAATTAAAATTAAATTGTTCATATGACCTTGTCATACTATTAACTTCATATACAGACAATTTCTCCGAAGACCGATACTGCATTATATATCTTGCGTCATGACTCTTTAGACAAATTTGATTTTATTCTATAACACACATTTTTGGAAAAAAAAAAGCATATAAGTGCAGAAATTAAAATAAAAATTCACTGACATACGACAAAACATTGGTAAGCATAAAGCAAGAGGAAAGACCTCGAAACAATACTTCGACATTTTTCATGGGTCATTATTATCTCTTATTTTCAAAACATGCAAAAAACTATCCATGCTAGCATAGTCCTATATATATCCATAGTTAATATAATATAAAACTGTTCATAGTTGACACCAAACAAATGACCATAAGAGCTTTGATTTGACAATACAAACTCAAAGAAACATTCATGTAATGGAACTGATATGAACAACAATGCAAGAATTTACTTGACTTTAAAGTTTGGCCAAATCCCTACAACAAGGAAAAAAAAAAAGGGAGGCATACAAATATTCAACTTTGGTTCTTGATATTATTTCAATGTAGTTGCTTTCATATCAATTGACTCAAATCTACATAAACGATGGGAAGAAGAGTTGGGAGAAATAATAAATAAATGTTCCCATATAATTACTGGATTACTATTCACCGCCCCCTTTTTACTTGTCACCGCCCCCTAAAGGGCTGAAAAAAGACGTTTTTGCCCTTATTATATTTAAATTAATTTAAAAAGAAAAAACTAACTAAATATATAATTCCGGTACAAAATACTGAAAACTACATACACAATAAATTCGAATGATCGATCGATACGGAAAAAAAAATCGATTTAACATTTTAGGACCGACCGATCGATCCTAAAATTTATTTGTGTTAAATCGATCGATCGGTCCTAAATGTTAAATCGAATTTTTTTTTCCGTATCGATCGATCGTTCGAATTTATTTGTGTATGTAGTTTTCAGTATTTTGTACCGGAATATATATTTAGTTAGTTTTTTCTTTTTAAATTAATTTAAATATCATAAGGGCAAAAACGTCTTTTTCCCGTCCTTTAGGGGGCGATGACAAGTAAAAAGGGGCGGTGAATATTAATTCCCTATAATTAACTCTACGTAGAATTACCGAATTAGATCATTAGACGTTGTCATAACTTGGTTCTGAGCCAGCCAATGTCTTTAGTTTTCTTAGTCACGTCATCTTAGCTTTATACGTGTTTTGCCAAACATCAAAAACCTAATTTTTAGCTAACATTAGTTACAACGGAGGAGCTTGATTTAGTGAGAAATAAAGTGATATTGAACTTCTAAATTCACTAAAAAAAAAGTTACATTGAAAATATAAACAAATCGTATAAAAAACAAAACCTAACCTAATGCTTTTTGTTTCCTTACGAAGAAGACAAGTTAACATGCAACGTAGCCTCCGTGCTAGAGCTACAAACGGGGCAAACCCTCACCGCCGGCGACCCTCCTCCGCCGCAACCACCGCAAAGGCACAGATGCCGGCAAGGCAAAACCACCACGCACGACTCCCCTCCGCCGCACATCTTACACGGCCTCCTCCTCACGCCGGCGCCGGCGCTGCTTCCACAGCACGACGCCGCGTCGTCGTCGTCCTCCACGCGGCGGGCCTCTGTCTCGCCGCCGTGCAAGGCCAGCGCCTCCTCGAGGCTCGAGCGCAGGGAATTAGCCGCCGCCGCGCTGGTCTGAGCCATGTCTCGCCATAGCTGATTCTCTATGTAAAGGCTCCTCACCTTTTCTCGAAGGGCTAGATTTAATTCCCCAATCTTTAATATCTGCCCTTCTTTTTCTCTGAGTCTTTTCACCATCGAAGATAATAACAGTTGTGCCTTTTGCTTGTGTCTTTCCTCCATCTCCAACCTGATTTTCTTCGCCTGCAGACATTCATTCACGCATGTAAATAATTAATTTCAATAGAGACGATTAAGAACATACAACAGCTTCTGTAATAATAATAATAACTTACATGCTGTGAGATGAGTGAATCTATATCGAACTGATACTGCTGTATTTGAGGCAAGAGATCTAATTCATTAAGCACGGCCGGCGAGCTGTAATAAAAATTAGGTTCTTGATTATCAACGCCGGCGGCGGATTCTCTTGATCTTTTTCTTGATGAATTCATGAAGCTAAGCACACTTTGATCTATAATATTGTTGTTGTTATTTCTGCCTATGAAATGGGCTTGTTGTTGTTGACAGTGAAACATCTGTGTGTTGTGTGAAGGGAAGATGTTGCCTTGAATAACATCGTTGTTCATCGGATTTCTGGAAAAAGAGAAAGGAAAGCAAAAAGAAATTTGAAGCTTAGGTCAGAAATCTGCAGAAGTAGTGATTTATGGGTGAAGATGTAATGAGGTGCAAAGTTTCTTACCTTTTAATGAGTTGAGAAGGGAAATGATTGAGATGTCTCGCTTCTATGGCCATGGAGGAAAATATTAGATAGATTGAGCTCTTTTGTTTAAGGGTAGCGAGAGAAATTTAGGTGGAGCATGTAAAGAATTATATATATATAATGATATTATTTATGTAATATAGTTTGGAGAGATAAGAGAATCCCCATGTCATGAAATGAGGAAGTCAAATCAATCTGTGCAGAGAAAAGGACCAAACAAATAGGTAAGTGATTGGATTAAAATTGAATTGACCGTTCGTTTTCCAGTGTAAATTTGGTAAATAATGAATTTCGGACATTGAATTCTCTAAACCATAGATTTCAGACGAGAAAAAAAGGGGTGAGTAATAAGTATATTAAGCTGACACATAGCTGGCGTTGAATATTTCCAAAATTATTAATGTAACAAAAAAAATGGGCAATTTGATATCAGGTGCCAACATAAGTTACATTTAGGTTTCGGGTCTCTGTCCGAAAACTTTTAGTTTTAAGGACCCGATACACTTTAATATTTTTCAGTATCACTTCAAGGACCTGTAGTACCACTTCATGGACCTACAGTACCACGTCCTGATTCTGCAGTACCAATTCATCGTTCTGCAGTACCACTTCATCGTTCTGTAGTACCACTTCATTGTTCTGTAATAACACAAAACGATAGTCTGATACCTGTTCATATACACTGTATAACACTTGCTGCGTAAATTTTAGATCCTTATCTCTAATTTTTACAAAAGTTGAGTCCTTAACTCTAAAAATTGTCTGACAGAACCCTAAAATCTATCTTAAAACATCTTTCGGGACACGTAAAAAAATGGGAAGGTAAAAAAGATAGAAAATCAACTAAGATGGCGGCCCACAGCATTACCGTACAGTCGGGTCAGAGAAAGCCTTTTTCATGTTTAATAATTATTATTTATTACAAAGGAGGAAAAATAGAAAAATAATTAATTCATTGCGGTTCAAGAAAAACGTGACCGTGGGTCCCACGAGGAGCACGTGTGAGGTCTGCTGATCCGATCGATTTAAATGCGATATATATTATTGGAGTAATAAATTATTTGTGGGCCCCATATTTTATCTTTTTTTCTACTTTGTGTCCCCAATTTTCCTTAATTGCTGGTGTTGTGTTAGCAACGGACAACCTCGCATTCGTGTGGGGATCGATCTTATTTGCTGTAACGCTCGCACACTACGTTATTATCTTTATATGGATAAATTATATATCGCAATAAAAGTCAATTGAAATTTACGAGCTCGGTATCTTACTAAATAAGATTAAATTTGATCTAATTTCCTATAGTAGTATTTACGATATTTCCTATACGATGATGGTCGCGTATTGCATTATGTATAGTTTTGGAATGGGAAAAAATGTATATATTAATGGCGAGTGAATGACTGTCCAAATATTCAAGGCACGATCGTACTATGGTAAATTGAAGAGGTGATTGAATTTAATAATCTTTACGATGCATCAAAAAATCAATTTATTTCCGAATTGTGGAGTTTTTCAAGGCTGAATTTGTCAAGCACTTTTTACAGCGTATCATTTTGATTTCTTTTTCATTTAGAATAATCGAATTCTTTATTATTAGTTGGGGTCTTTACACATAAATATCCGTCTGCAAAAAAACTTGTAATTTTAGTACCCTGTCAGGATTTTTTATATGTAGGTACCTAACAGAATAAATTTTTTGCAGATAGGTACCCGATCCGCCGCATGTACGCCATACAATGCATTCGGGTAACCTATATCATCACATTTGGGTACCCTATATAATTGAAAATGGTACGCCATATTAGCACATTTAGGTACGCCCTATTTAAAACATAGGTAAACCGTACGAAGACATTTAGGTACCATATATCAACATGTTATGGTACGCATACACACATAGGAAGTTACGGCATGACTGAAGAAACTGGTAAAAATAAATCGGGTACCTATCTGTAAAATTTTCTGACAGGGGTACCAGTTTGTAATATATACATATGTAAAAGAATAATTACCCGTCAGTTTCTTTATTTAGTTATAAGGCGAAGGCCCTTGATACCTTTATCTTAAATTGTCGTATCTTCTTTAATAAAAGCAAAGTAAAGCAATGAGGTATGACGAAGAAGCCGTTTTTTTTATGCCATTAGTTTGAATAGTAAAATGAAGCAAATGAAATGTATGAAATTAAAGTAAAGGCCAGAGAAGATGATGTATATGCATAACCAACTCCTCGTGTGGCATTACGTTAAAGATTTTTGTTTCGTTCTTATAAAGAAAAGAAATATTTAAATAATAAAATGAACAAAATAAAGTCTTCGTTTTCACTTTGGTTTAACAAAAGCACTCCTCTCGTCATTTCCTTATCACAAAATATAAATAATCCTTGGTCCAAAAATACATGCAATTGCTTACGAAGAAAGAAAACCCTAAAATTCAACTTCCTTGTACAAAATCTTTTAACAAATGCTCGGCCACGCATGTGAACACGTTATATGTACGATGTGAAATTTAGAATATCATTTCAATTAGTATTTATTGACTATATGAACTACTTGTTCTTATATAGATTGTATAATATATACGGGTGCTTTGCCTTGTGATTAAGCTTAGATTGAAAGAATATCGACAAGATTTAGTTTCCCTTGATTCTGTCACCATCATGTACACCAATTATATAGATCAATCACAATATTTAAATAAATAAAATAAGACAACCATGTGTAGCGCCAACAAGAGGTGAAGGGACCTAATGCCTAGTAGAGGAAATATATTTAATTCAACATTATTATATCGCCTAACAAGATGTGCAGTGCAGGTACCTAATTTCGAATAGAGGTAATAAACATAATTTAAATATTAATATACTGAAATATTTTCGCTGTTTGTAAAACTTCACCTTTATATCCGACTGGTGCAAATTGATTTGATTTTATCCGATGCAAAACCCTCAATTAAACGATTTCGTGTTAGTCTAAAATATTTGAGAAGAGAATCTTCACACGTTCACGGACATCGCAACATATAATATTCATTTTGTGTTAAATATTAGAGCAGTTTGAACGCACAAGAAGTCTCTTACATAATGTGACTTCTTGTCGTACTAAGCATGCATTGCCAAATGGATATTATTACAATTGGAATCAAACATCGAAACGACGAGTGGAAAATTAACCAGCTGATTGTGATTGGTCTGGAATATAATATATATATATATATCATTATTAGAATAAATACATAAATTTCTCAACCACATTACACATGACAAAAAAATTAAGTATGAGACCATCTTAGCCGTCAATTATCACAGCTTTGATGATTTTCTTTTTGCCTCAATCCGATTTCGTGCATATATATTTGTTTTTTTTTTGTTTAATTATGTCCCAAATTTGGACAGATTTCCGATTCCTTAGCTGTACAATTAGGACAAAATTAGCGTCTTTTTACATCTATGAAGCTTTCAACATTTATTTGGGCATCACGTATCTTGGACCACGGCTGATGGTTTCATCTATTTTAATGTCATTATAATTAGAGTTGTCGTGTTATATAACAATTATTATATGTAATGTAGCTGTCTAACTCATTACAAGTCTGAGGCATATATCTGAATAAAAAAATGAATAAATTCTTTATTATATTGTTACATTCTTGTCAGCGTGAATGCTACATATGTCATATCATTATCAATCTAATATTTGAACTTCAGGGTTTTCTAGATTGAGATTGCCATGGAATCTTATAATAATCTGCCGTCTTGCTTGGATAAATCTTAAATTAACTAATAGTAAATAGATATCATTGTCAACAGGCTAATAGCACAAAGCCAACTACTATACAATTCTAAATCAACGTAATGAATAATTTGACTTTTTGCATTACGATGATGATACATAATTGTGGAATCATTTTTAAATAGTGGCCTTTTTTTTTTTTCTAGTTCCCGGACATTATGGTCCACCTCAATGTTTGGAGTTTCTCTTTACAAATAAATTGAGAGCTTCATAATTGAATTTGCATATTGTATAACCAGTGGTTCCACGAATAAGGTGGATTAGTTCATTTGATGTTATAATTAATATAGAATAATTTGCAATTATGTTACTACTTTAAGCATATTAATTCAGTAAACTGTATAAAACAAAAATATGAAGAGTTTGTAACTTACAAGCAATTGACTAACTTAATAATGAAGTTAGAGTTGCCTTTTTTCAAAGAATTACAGACAACCGTTCGTCACTAATTATCTATTTGTTCGAAGAGTTTTATGTTATTATTTTGTCAAAGTCACAATCATTTCATTTTCTCATCCAAGAGAATATTAATCAGCGAACGTGGATTTCAAATAGAACGGGTGGCAATATTATATCCCTATATTCTAATGTGAGACTAGCCAAATAACTAACATGGATTGTGACTTATTCACATTATATATAAGTCAGCATCTGAATTGTAATACCGGGTTGGCAGGGTTGATGATCTTTAAAACTTTGCATTTCTTATATATCTTAGACGTTTGAAAGTTTTATAAGTGTTGCACAAATAATTATATTATATGCACATGTCGCAATCTTTATGACGAAATTCAATAATGGTTGGTCTAAGATAATGATCAACATTGAGTTGCTGTCGACTTTAGAATTTTATTTTGAAAAAACGGACAACAAAAATAAATGGGAAGTTGCACATTTCTTCGCACCATCAATAATTATTAGGTAGTGATGCATCGGAAATAATTATTTTTCAGCCACGAATATGATGCATCAAAATTTTGAAACTCTGTTTAGGCCCAAATTAAATTGGCCCAAATATGTCAAAAAAATATCGTAATAAATATAAAGTAAAAATTTAATTATTCTCGCCGTCTGTGGGAATCGAACCCACGACCACGTGGTTAAAAGCCACGCGCTCTACCGGCTGAGCTAAGACGGCAACATATATATCTGATCCAATAAACATAAATAATTAAATTGTTACAAATGCTTGATTTTTCCTTGTTAATTAGAAACTTAGGTCTTAGACGAAAAAAAAGAAAAAATTAGAAACTTGGGTCTTTTGTCTTCGTTTATTCAAACCATCATATCTATCTCAACGCTGAGCATTTTACTTTTGCTGTTCAACTGAACACTGAACGCACTACTCAGTTGAAGAAACAAAGCTTAATTGAAAGAAAAAAAAAAAGTAAAAAAAAAATTGAGGGAGGAGAAATGAGGATGGTGGAGAGCAGCGAAGAAGAAGATGATTTTCCATCAATGGAAAGCGTCACACCTCAGTCAAAGATCGATACCATCCACCAATCCAAAACCGAAAAGGTTTGGATATTAACGGAGATGCTACTTTCCTCCTTCAGTTGCCATTTTTTTTTTTCACTTGGACGCGATTTATTTTTTATTCTATGCCGAATCTGGTTAACCTGCTGAGATGATGCCTTACTAGAGTTTTGAGTAATATTTTTATTTGTTTGAACCTAATGAGGACCGTACACTTCTGGCTGTTGTGGCTTTTTGGGGGTGTCTTCTTAGTTTCAAATGCTACTGTACGGATATCGATGATGCAGTTCCGCTTCTTGTTTTGAACTTGGTCTATTTTGAGTTGGGCTAAAATTTCATGGAGGAAACTGATTTAGGTTAAAAATCGGAATATGGTTTGTTTGATGAGTTGTTTGATTCTGAGTTTCTGTTCTGAATTTAATTTTTGGCACTTCTTCAAATTATATGTCTGTGGTATCTCTTACTCAGGCTCTTTTTGCAATCTCTGTAGCTTAGTAGAGATTATGTGCACGTTTTTCTTGTGTTATTATCGTTTCCGCTAACTTTCTGTGATTAATAATCCTTTAGGGGATAAGGAAGATCTGTTTTGAGCTTTTGGATCTGAAAGACGCCGTTGAAAACTTGTGCAGTAACACCCGGACCAAGTATTTGGCTTTCTTAAGGTAACAACGGTGTTATTATGTTCCGATTCTCTGTTAGCTGATATGATCTTCTGTTTCTGTAGATTAACAAAATTTATCATCTTTTTTTTTCCTTTTGGAAAGGTTATCAGATGAAGTCGTCGAAACGAGGCACGAGTTAAATGAGATTCAAAAGCAAATTTCCTCCCAAGGGATTCTTTTGCAGGACTTAATGACTGGTGTGTCCCAAGAATTGGACCAATGGAGCCGCAGAGGCGGTGATGCGTTGGAAGCTGATGGAAGCCAACGCGAAATAGAAGAATTGTTCTCAAATGAGATAGAAGACCCAAAAGTGCAGTTTCTTGAACATATAGATGTGCTTTTTTGACAGAACATAAAATCGAAGAAGCAATTGATGCAATTGAAGCTGAGGAACGAAGCCATTCAGAGCTAAAAGTATCGCGAGACTATACAGATGATGAACGCTTCTCGTTTACATCAGCTTTGTCAGAAAGAAAAGCAATGCTTGAGAACCAGCTTGTCGAGATAAGTCAACAGCCTTCAGTTGGTATTCTTGAAGTTAAAAAGGTTTTGGTAGGGTTGATTAAACTTGGGAAAGGTCACAGGGCGCATCAGATTTTCTTAAAATCTTATGGGTCTCGCCTGCAGAGAAGAATCGAAGATTTTCTTTCACTTTGCCCATGCTATCCTGAAACATACTCTGCCACATTGTCTAACCTCATCTTCTCCATGATTTCATTGGCCTGTAAAGAGTCTTCTCTTGTGTTCGGCGATAATCCCGTTTACAGTAATCGAGTTGTGCAGTGGGCAGAATGGGAGATAGAATCTCTGGTCAGGTTGGTCAAAGAAAATGCACCACCTTCTGAGACGTCTTCTGCACTACGTGCAGCTAGCGTGTTTGTTCAGGCTAGTCTTAATCACTGCTCTGCCTTGGAATTACAAGATCTGAAGCTGAAAAAACTGCTCCTAGTGCTTCTCCAACCGTACATTGAAGAAGTACTAGAATTGAATTTCCAAAGGGCCCGGAGAATTGTTCTTGACTTGACCAGTGCTGATGAGAAGACGATGCCTCTATCGCCACGTTTTGCACATCCACTCTCTACTTTTGCAGCGTCTTCCGATCGAGTGCTTGCTGATTGTGGATTGAGATTTATCTTTGTCGTGAAGGTGAGCAAATCATTGAACTGAGCTGACTCATCATATCATATTAAATGGCAATTTCCTTATGATGTTCTACCATAGCTGACTACGAAAATAAGATTTCACATGGGATCTTTTATATGCTTACTGGATTCTCTGGCTTGTTAACCTTAGGCAGTCTTTTCTAAACATAGTAATTCTGCTAAAACAACCATCTTAGATTCTTTTTACAGTTAAACATGGATGAATCTTTCCGTAACTTTACTTACGCATCCGCGATCTACTGTCTTGCTGAAGATCAATCCTTAATAGAGATCAATTGCTTCCTATATCATGGAGTTTTCGCCTCACTATGCATGGAATCAACTCACGTATTCATTTTTCTTGCAGGAAATTGTCGAACAGCTAACTCGCTTGGTCATATTGCACTTCAGCGGAAACATACTGACAAGGATCTCCCAGCTGTTCGACAAGTACGTCGATGTCCTGATCAAGGGCTTGGTGGGTCCCACAGACGACGAAAACCTCACTGAGCCCGTGCCGTTCAAAGTCGAAACAGACTCAGAGCAACTCGCTTTATTGGGAACCGCATTCACCATCGCCGAAGAACTGCTGCCCATGGTAGTCTCCAGCGTTTGGAACGTGCTGAGCGATAGCAAGGAAAAAGGCGAGCCTGTAGATGATAAAGCACTGCCATCTCTTAACAGCGCAATGGATCCTAAGGAGTGGAGACGTCAGCTTCAGTTTTCCCTCGACAAGCTCAGAGATCACTTTTGCCGGCAGTACGTTTTAACTTTCATATATTCGAGGGACGGAGAAGCAAAATTAGACGCACAGATCTACTTGGGTGGAAAAGGACAAGATATGCTTCGCGACCCCGACCCTCTCCCTTCCTTGCCCTTTCAGGTCATCCATCCAACTTTAGCTATGCTTATTTTAACTTTTTTTTTTTTTCATTTCACGTGTTGTGATAGAATCACTAAACTCATTTACAATCGTGGAATGACGAATCGTTTATGCAGGCGTTATTTGGAAAGCTGCAGCAACTAGCGACTGTTGCTGGTGACGTTCTACTGGGAAGAGAGAAGATACAAAAAGTATTACTCGCTCGCCTAACCGAAACTGTGGTGATGTGGTTGTCCGACGAACAAGAATTTTGGGGCGTCCTCGAGCACGGTTCTGCCCCGCTTTACACAGTTGGACTTCAGCAGGTTCTTACTAGCCAAAACCTTCGTTTTTTTTATCAAGTTCACGAGTTCTTTAATGGTGGACATAATTTTGAATTCTCTGAATGAAAAAATTCTACTTTGGACACGCAGTTGGTCCTCGATATGCACTTCACCGTCGAAATCGCACGATTTGCCGGATACCCATCCAAGCACTTGAACAAGATATCCTCCGAAATTATCGACCGCGCAATAAAGTCATTCTCCATTCGTGGAGTCGACCCACAAAGGTAGTAGCCTCGACTTGGTGGAAATTTTATCCCTTTTATTCTTTCCGTGAAAAAGGGTAGTTATACATATACATATATATATTTCGTTCAGTTCCCTGCCCGAGGACGAATGGTTCGTGAAAACTGCGAAAGGAGCGATTAGCAAGCTTCTAATGGGAGGGTCGGGCTCGGAGGTATCGGAGATAGAGGACGAAATCGACGGAGAAATCATAAATGGCGGCGGCGGCGGACACATTGTTTTGGACGACGAAGAGGAGGGCGTTTTGGACTCCGATGAATCGCCTTCGTCTCTTTCGTCGTCTGTTGTTGATACAGAAGAGTCGTTTGCTTCTGCTCGAATGGAGGAGCTCGAAAGCCCGTCTTTGACCGATTCGGATAACTAATGTCGGTCGGCTCGATTTTTTTAGGTTTTTGTTTAAATTTAGTTTTTAAAAATGGCGCGTGCGATATTTATTTATGGTGATCGATCTTTAACTTTGATGTGGAATTTGATGGTTGGTTGTTTTTCTTTTTTTCGTGGGAAGAATGTGAACATTTTTCTTGGTACATTTGTTGATCCTCGCCTCGGCGACATGTTAGAAGATTGTTCTTTTTATCATGCTTGTTTGAAAAGTGCGAACAAAATAAATAAGGAAAATTTATGAAGTTACGGGCTTTAATTGTTATTTAGTTGTTCAGATGAGACTTGGTTTGCGTTTGGTATGCAGAATTGGCGTGTGGAAAGCGCATCAGAGAACTAAGTTGGTTCGAACAATAATACTTCTCGTTGTGCGTTCACACGGTTCCTTTCTTTTATGGAAAAAATCTGCATGCCAAACAGTCTTGATGTGATACAATATCAACTAACGTTTCGATTCCTTGAGAATGTAATGCAAAATCAAATTCATTCAACATGTTGATGAAATTCATTTTTATCATTCACAAAAATTTGATTTCAAATTTTTGTTTACATAAAGTAAATAGAACACATGGAACAAGACCTCAAATTTATCACTTGAAATGTGTATTTGTAATTAGGGGTGTTCATTAATTGGGTGACCCAATTAACCCGCCCGATCCGTTTTAAATTCGGGTCAATTGGTTTGGTTTTTGGGTGAATGGGCGGGTTAAATGGGGGACCCGATTTATTAAATTGGGGAATGGTTCGGGTATTGGGCCAGGTAAAAAATTTCGGGGCCCGCCCGAAACCCGAATTAGCCCATGTATAGTATATATACTAATATATTATACTTAAATCAAAATAATACTAATGGGCCTAGGGCATCGAATTAGCCCATGTATATATATTATTATACTACTTAAAGTAACACTAACTAGGCCTAGGGGCTAGGGCACCATCGACACCATTCCCACACCATCACCAACATCGAATTAGGTTTGTGTATGCATGTATAGGTGTTTGGATCCGTTTCTGTACCCTAAAAATTCAGATTTTTGCATACATGATTCATTGAAGTCAGCTAGGTGGCCTTCGATCGAATTGAGGACCTGTGAATGAAGAGAAAGAGATACAGAGAACAACTTATTTCATGAGCTCGTCACCTTCCCTTCGAGCAGATGAAGGTCAATTTTCCCCTCTTCGGCCTCTTTATGAGTCTTGTGGGATTGCATTTGTGGATTGCCGAAAAGGATTTCTGATTGCCGATTTTGCTAGCTTGTTAATTGGTTTTTTACAGAACCAAACCAATTAACCCGAAAACCGAATAACCCGATAACCAAAAAGTTAATTGGTTTCGGTTCGGTTTGCGGGTGGTTGTCCCAATTGTCAAAAAAACCGAATAACCCAAACCGAATAACCCGAACACCGAAAATTAACCCATTTGAACACCCCTATTTGTAATCATTTAAGAGAGGCAAATCTACACATAAATCCCTACATCCCAAACTATCAATCAACTAACTCCCTCCTTCCAATTCATTTATCATCAAACTCTCCATTTCAAACAATTAAATCACATAGCTACCTAATGGACAATTTTAGCCTTATAAAAACAACAATATTACTAAAAAACCAGTGGACACATTCAACAAGACAGAACGAGCGAACGATAGAACGATAGAACGAAGAACTTCACAGTGTTTGATGAACGAGGCAGAGAACGAGCAAACGTGCAAGCTTTCATTTCCAACACCACTGTTGAGAGAGAGAGAGAGAGAGAGAGAGAGAGTAAGTTTCGACTGTAATTTGATTTTTTATTTTTAATTTTTTGGCATTTGGGGTTAATATAGAGCTTGGGACTTCGATAAGTTCATTTCTTCAATGATTCCATGCCGGACAATGTTAATTTCTTTGATTAGTACTCGAATTTGTGGTTTAGGACTAGAATTATATTAGTGCTTGAATTTGGGGTTTATGGCTAAAATTAAGGTTTTATTTTTCGGTTTTCGATTTGGGGTTTTGATATCTTTCAAATTTGGATTTTTTAGCTTGTATTACGCTTTCGATGAAACTTTATTGTAGAGTATACTTTTAGAATTGTGCTTGATTTCATTAGTTGTCCTTGTAATTAGGGGCTTTTCTTATATTTGTCCTTAGATTAGGACTAGTTAGATATTTATACCAAGTGTGTTTGGTACAAATACTTTGTAAACAATCGCAATCAATAGAGAAAATTTTGAAAATTGATCCGAAAGGCTTGCAATTCAATTTCTAGAGAGAGAAACAACAGTAACTTTCTCACTCTACTCGAATTCTCTCTCTCGTTCTTCATTAGAGTTTTTCGATCGAATCTTAATGTCAATCGTTATCATCGAATTACTTAGAATTCATGCCTAGGATCATAGAGTTGTTAATCGTAGGACCTAACATTTATAAAGATAATGCATTTGTGACTGACTCTCTTGGTACAAGTCTTGGTTGTTTCTGGTAGTATAAGTTTCATACTGTCATTGTAATACCATTCGTAGGTTACTTGTAGTATCTTTTTCTACCAGGTTTTTAATGATCGAAAACACGTAGATTATTGTGCAAGTAAGGCATGAGAACTTCCAAAGTACGGCACATAATAAAAATTACACGGTAACGTAAAACACTAACTTCCAATAGATCGAAAATCTTGACCATGTAGTAAGATGTTCTTACTAGTTATCATATTAAGTGGAAATAAAGTTGGTGGTTTCGATGTAATAATCCATAAAATATTAATCCACTAATATTGATACCAAATGATCAGTATAATACATATAACTATGGTAACATAGTCAGTGACCAAAAATAATTCGAACGGCGTCGAAAAACTCTTACCCTAATTGTAGTACCAATATATAGATGTTTGTAGTACCAATATATAGATGTTCGTAGTACCATAACATATGCTAGTGTAGTACCATGCGTAGGTTACTTCGTGTATCATTTTCGTACCACGTTTTTACTTATCAAAAACACGTAGATTATTGTGCAAATAAGGCATGCGAACTTCCAAAATACGTCACATAATAGAATTAAACACACGGTAACATAAAATATAAACATTAACTTCCAATCGTTAAAAAAACCTAGACTATGTATTACGATCTTCTTAGTAGTATCATATTAAGTAGAAAGAAAGTTGGGGTTTCAACGTAATAATCCCTAATTCTAAATATTAAACCACCAATATTGATACCAAATCATCAGTAAACTATTTATAACTATGGTAACATAGTCACGGACCAAAAATAATTCGGACGGCGTCGCAAAATTCCTACCCAAGTTTGAGTATCAACATACATATGTCTGTACTATCAACATATAGATGTTTGTGGTACCATATCGTAAGCTAGTGTAGTACCATACGTAGGTTACTTGTAGTATCTTTCCGTACCATGTGTACTATCGAGATTCCTACCATAAAAACGCTTGTAGCACCAATACACGGATGTTTGTAGTACCAATATATAGATGTCCGTAGTACCATAACATATGCTAGTGTAGTACCATGCGTAAGTTACTTGTAGTATCATTTTATTACCACGTTTTTAATTATTGAAAACGCGTAGACTATTGTGCAAGTAAAGCATGCGAACTTTCAAAATACGTCACATAATAGAATTAAACACAGTAACATAAAATATAAACATTGACTTTCGATCATAAGAAACCTTGACTATGTAGTAGATCTTCTTGCTAGTATCATATTAAGTAGAAAGAAATTTGGGGTTTCAACGTAATAATGCATAATTTTAAATATTAACCCACCAATATTGATACCAAATCATCAGTAAAGTATTTATAACTATGGAAACATAGTCACGGACCAAAAATAATTCGGGCGGCGTAAAAAAATTCCGACCCAAATTTGTAGTACCAACATTACATATACCTGTAGTATCAACATATAGATGTTTGTGGTACCATATCGTAAGCTAGTGTAGTATCATACGTAGGTTATTAGTAGTATATTTTCGTACCATGTGTAACTAACACGACCTTCAGATGGCCTTTGAAAGCAACATGAAGAAGATCAACTTGACACCGACGCTCATGGAAGCTTCCGAGATCGAAGAGCACCCTGCCAACTACGTCTTCGTGGATCCAGTCTTGGCCATCACCTACTACAACCCAATTGTTAAGAAGATCCGTGTGATGATGAAGACTGAGGTCAACAAATTCTGTGGCGGGACGCTCAAATTGATCAAGAAGAACATCGAACAGAGATTGTAGGCAATCAACGAGACAACAATGCTGTCCGATCGGAGACTGAGGGAATAACCGCTTCTGAATAAACCACTCGAAGACATTGAGGAGCGAATCAAGCTGAGGGACACCATCAGAAAGTATGAGCACGTGCTGGGCTTGCGCAGATCTTTCTACGCCCGAGAAAGATAGACAGAGCAGAAGAGCAATCAAGCACAAAAGGGGATATTGTACAATATGATTTAGAATTGTGCTTTGATTTATAGCTATTTTTGTAATTAGGGGCTTTTCATATAGTAGTCCTATTTAATCTTATTAAGTCACTAATATCGGATTTTGTAGCGATTTAAGTGGATTTTGGGTGTTGTCAGTGGTCTCCTAAATATATGTTTTTTTTTATTGTATCACATGTTCTAATTGTTGCTGAAAATGTTACTTCCACCGAAAAATTTTCAAAACATGCCCAAAAAATTCAAAACTTTTATATTCTTAATGAAGTGTTCTTTTGCATTACCAGTGTTATAGTGTAGGCTAAAGTGGTATTCATCTCGGAACAATATATGGGCTATGGTCTCTTTATTTATATATATTAGCTCTAATTTCTGTGGTTTTAATATGTATGTTGATATCATTTAAAAACACAAAGACTACCAGAATAATAGTTATTCATACCTTTTGCTTTAAACAATAAAGTAATAATACATCATGCTTGATAACTTTACAAGGGGGTTCAATAACTATTCTTTCAAAATTTTTAAAAAATTCCGCCAAAACTCTAAAGTCATAAACATGCCGAATAGACGATATCTTATACCACTTAAATCATTTTCGGTGCGTCTTCCTTATCAGATGTATGACGAGGGATACCTCTTCGCCTTTTGGAAATGGCAAATGAGTCGGACATCATCTCGCGGAAATCCTCCACCAATTATGATTTGAAAATGAGGGTCGTCACAGGTGGTACCACTTAGATGATCAGTATTCAGGCTATTATTTCGACTATTTCAAGTTCAGTTCCGTTAAACTGAAAGGACGGATGATTGAGCAAATACGGTGGCGCGACGTAATGCACATGCTATGGGTCACTACAATTTATGCATATTTGCTGCAATTCTGCCCGAAAACAGGACTCATTCACAATTATTTTCTTCTTATTTGCGTCAATAATTTCGAAAAATATTCTCAATGCTAATCTTACAATTGCGACGTCAAGATCATATCAAACCCATGAGGACAGATCGAGCTTGGTTTGGTACACGGGATGTTCAATAAATTTGTATGGAAAATTTCGATTGTCAATGCTAAATTTTAGTTCTTGTGAATACCACTTATGAACCATACAGCAACGTAAGATTCACTTCAACATATTATCTGTAACTGTAAGATGATAACATGAAAGAGGTGGCCCATAACTCTACTTATAACATTTTAGTAAAGGAAATTTAGTCCGATCACATTTTAGGTCCTTTACACTAAGTTTTGTAGAGAATAGTCGTTCAAACTATATTTCTTCTAACATGATGGTGCTTAAACTCTAATCGTCTCTATATTTTATTTAAATGTTAGGTACCCTTTGCATTAGTAATAAGTGTATTTACATTTAGGCATCGTCCACAAAACGTCGCTGTTTGATGCAGGCAGTGGATATTTATTTCGTTCGTCTTCCCTATCCCCCACTGAACTACACACACGTCAGTGAATTCACCAAGAAGAATGGGAAGTCTATTTCTGAATTTACCTTCTTCTGTTGTTACCTGCCCACTCGCTAAACCAACGGTTAGATCTGAAGCGTTCGAAGTGGGTCGCCTCAATTTTCAATCTTTTTGCCTCCACAAGAAACCTAAAACATCTATAGTTCCCCGAAAATCTTCTTATTCCGACGTGCAAAGCAATAGCACTGATGATCCTCCTAGTTCAGTCCAAGAACTAAGGGTTCCTAGACACTGGCTCGACCCTGCTAAAGCCTTAGAGGTAGGCAATAATCAATAATTATTTAGTTCTTCGCCTTTCATGTAATGATGCTACCTTGTTTCTGATTTGTTGATTCGTCGGTTTATTTTTTAATCTATCAATTTGGGCACAATTTTCCTGATGTTTACTGCCATGCTATCTATCTGCATATAACGGAGAAGAAAACCGTTCACTCTTCCTATTACTATCAATCTGTTTGGTTTTTGAAGAAAGCCCCAATTTTTTTCCATTTTATAATTTATTTTATTATTATTTTGCTTTGCTGCTTTGAAGTTACTGCATATATAAATGCAGGAAGCAGAGTGGCTAAAAGTGGCTCTTCACAAGTGGTTAGATGACGAGTACTGTCCCGAGCCTACCAATACCGACATAAGCAAAGTCGCAGCCGATTCATTCTACCAATCGCTGATGCTAAATAGAGTCGATTTGGGAGACATCTTGCTGAAAATGGCCCTAGAATTAGAAACGATATCCTACCAAGAAAGCTTCCATGGACCATTCTCGGCAGCGAATGCAGCCGTGAATCTTATTGTCGAGCGGATAATGCAGCAAGAGTAGTAGACTGGTATTTGCTTGCTAGCATACATTTTTTAACCACAGTTTCATGTATGAAATGGTTAAAAGTCGCACAACAACTATGTCACTTCAGTCAATGTTCCAAGTCATTGGAAGATCCAAATACTAAATTCATTACCAAGGCTAATTACTACAAATATCAAACAAAAAGGCTCTCCTTCTCTGATTCATACTTCCATCAAACCCATAAGGTTCACATCAGCCGTGAATCTCTTCTATTTCTTGATTCAGTAATCTGAACCTTACTTTCTGTTCTATCAGCCTAGAAATACCTATCCATAAGGTCCACATCAGCTGTTGCAGTTCCATCGATCATAAAATAAGGGAACATTTAGGGGAATTTAGACCTCCCGTTGCAGTTCTATCAGACTTTGGTTCGGATCTTCTTCGTATTGTTGGTAATAAGTTCCCACATTTGCCTGTTCAGAATTAGATGGCATGACTGCGTTCATACAGAGAAAATTAACATGGATGAATTCTAATAAGCAAAGCACCTTGTGCTTGCATCCCGTATTATGCTGTTTCGCAACGGTGCGAAAATTATTTAACTATTTTGTGATTCATGAGAGCCTTGAAACGATAAGCTAGCAAGAAAAAATCCCCAAGCTAATGAACAATCTCAAGAGAAAAGATGGCACCACAACAAAATGCACCCCAAGAGAACTTCCGAAATTACAAAGTAGTTACATTATCAAATATAGAGCAGAACACACAAGAAAAACATTAATAAACATGAAAATGGGAGGGATTCACTTGGACGACTCACCGAAATCGTGGGTGAGGTATGTGTCGTAAAGTCACGGTAATACCTGGAAAGACAAGGAGATGGAGACCACGAACAAATATCCAAATTAAGGAACATAAAAACCAGCTTGAAGATTGAAAGAAGAACACATACCTGGGCATCACGCGGTTCTGAGCTGCAACGGACATTAGGATTGATAGAAACGAACAAAGAAATTACTATAAAACGAAGACTCAATTCAATACCTTACAAGATCATTAACGTTAGAGGATTTTTCGTATCACGCCCTAGCCCTATCAATATAAAATATAAGGGATAATTGCAAATTTGGTACCTCAGTTATAGGCCTACATCAGTTTCAGTCCCTGGAAAACACACGTCACCAATATATGCCCCTCAGTTTTTAACCATTAATCAACTTCAGTCCTTTCCGTCAAGTTTGACCGGGTTGACCGTCAAAACTATCGGAATTGACCGTTAGTGCCGTTAAATATTTAAAAAAAAAAGAGAGAAAATTGCTTAAATACTAAAAAAACGAAAATAAAATTTATAAACATATAATAAATCTAAAATGAATAAAAGAGACTTTAATTTAAAAATTGAAAATATAATTAAAATAAAAATAAAATAAGAAACAAAATATAAATTTTAAAAAACTAAAAATATTAAAATAAAAAGAAACTAAAATTCTAAAAATAGAAATATATTTAAAATAAAAAAGAAATCTAAATAAAACTAAACTTTTATGAAAATAAAAAGTTAATTTAGAAAAACCAAAAATATAGTTAAAATGAAAACAAAATGAAAAAAATTTAAATTTATAAAATTTTAAAATCAGCTTCTTCCACGATCAATATTCGCTATCCGAATTTTTTTTTCAACAGTCATCTCCTCCGCGGAGTGATCAACCGCACCTTCTTGGAAGAAACTAATGGTTCCTCCTATGACATTTCTTCCTTTTTTAATATTTTTTTCTTATTTTGTCTTATTTTAATTATATTTTCAATTTTTAAATTTTAGTCTCTTTTTTTCATTTTGTTTTTATTTTAATTAGATTTCTGCTTTTTCTAAATTATTTTTTTTCTTTAAATTATAATTTTTATTTTTATTTATGATTTCTTTTTTATTTTAAATATATCTCATTTGACATATATCTCTAATGAGCCGGGTAGGCCTATAACTGAGGGACCAAATTTGCAATTATCCCTAAAATATAATTATAAAGATTTATTTTGACTTAAACTTAGAGAAAATGACTTGAAAGTCGATTTGACCAAAATACCCTTATAAAAGTTGAATAAAACGACGTATCATTAGGGGTGAAAGATTAGCCGACCCGGCTCGTGAGCTCGAGGTCGACAAAATTGAGCTCAAGCTCCTCTATATCCTTTTATTAAGTGGTAAGACTTATGATAAACTGCTATTGGTCTAGTTAATAATTTTTTAAAACTAATACATATGCATTATATATCACACGCATTTGAGTATGCAAAAATAAACTAGTTTATGTTGAGCTCAAGCTCAAGCTCAATTATGTCGAGCTCGACTTGAACTCAGACATAACAGCTTGAAAGATAGGTTCCAGACCTTTTTTTTGTTTTTAAAATTTTAATTTTTTTTTTATTTCATTTTAAAAGCTCGAGCTCGAGCTCCCAGGGGGTAAATGAACTCGAGCTTGAACTCTGAGCTTTAGTCTGTACCATTCTCGTGGATATAAGTTTATTAAATGGTATCAATTAAATATATTTTTTTTCATAATCACAACTTTCCGTATATATAATATTTCATCCACACGAGCATCCACCCTACCAAGTTCGATGTGTCCTCGAGGGTTTGTTATGATATTTGCATTCAGAAAAGTAATAATTGTGATGTGTTTTTTGTGAAAGATGCTTTGAAAAATATTAGTATATCAAATCATATTTTTAGTCGAAATTGAAGCTAATATATTAAACTAGTGGCATCCATAACATGAGCATTTCGTCGCGTCGCTCTGTTCGCTCGATTGTTCGTTGTTCAAGGTACCGAAATAAAAATGCAATCGCAGATAATTTTAGAGTAAATTATTGTTCCTCAAATTGGTATGAGTTGGTGAATCAATAGTCACGCAGAAACAGTCAAAGGTATTCCTTGTCAAATATGTGGTAAACATTCAGTCATTGATATACCAAAAAGAGTTTAAACAGTACCATTTAGCGTTAATTTGATACAGTTTTGAGTTTGAGTGTTTTGGCGGGATTTTAAATATTTGGAAAGAAGAGGTATCATACGCATGCATTCTATTATTAGACAAAAACATATTAATATTACTAAAGTATGACGTGTTAATTTTCTCTATTATTTTATATTGTAGAAACATTTAATGATATCAACATAACGGTGAGAATCCACTGATCGAACCTTTGTACCAAAGCACATTTGATGTGTTCTCGACTATGGTATTTACGTCGTAAAATTAAGATTTGTGATTGATATTTTTATAAAACGTTTTCATGCAAATAATAACAAACATTGGTAAGTTAAAGATGCTTTCAGTCGGTATTGAAGTTAGTATGCATATTCGAGAGACCCATAGCCGGAGCATTCGTCGTGCCACCGTGTTGGATCAACCTCGTCGGTGAATGTTAACTGAATTGAAAATACAATAGCTGGATAATTTTGGTACATGCCATCTTTAAACAGAGTAAACAAAAGATTCTGGTTGATATTTCCTCATGACTGATGAAGAAGTCGACTTCTTCTTGTTCTGAAGGGGCCACGTGGAAACGCCCTTTAATGGAAGTGTAGCAACCAGTTCTAAGCTTGCAGATCCATTCAACTACTTTTAGAAACATGATACCACCAAAGTAAAGTTTTAATGAAGTTGTACCAGAAATGGTTTAAGTGGTACCAGTTGTCATTTATTTGGTATAGTTTTGAATTTGAGTGTTTTAGCGTGATTTTGAATTTGACTGGAGTTTTTGCGGGACATTAATATTTCGAATTATTCTGGCGAGATCTTAAAACTTTCTAAAGCGAAAAATGGTGTACCCGTAAGGGTTGAAGCGTTACCAAAAGTGTATTATATGTTACAAATTGTAATTACGCGCTAGAGTTTCTAGGTAGTTTTTTGGGTTTAGGATTAAGGGTTTTGTAGGTCACCAGACACCTCAACAATAGATCATGGAGAATCACAATGAATAAAGCCTGAGTTTCACCTTGAGTGTTTGTGTTCTTGGTGGGTTTTTCTCTCACTCACGTGACGGCTAGAATTCCAATAAATGATTCACTTCATAAAAGTGTAGGGTTTAAGGTATTTATACCCTTGAATAGGTATAAACCCTTGGGCCCCTAGTAGGCTCATTACAACCATTTTTGTTATAAACTATAATCCGTATAATAAAACTCTATCTAACTGAATAAGAAATATAAGACTAGATTTAAATAACTCTATTGGACACTTCGTCTAACAATCTCCCCCTAAGTGATCCAAATACAATGCAACATATAGTCTAAGTCTTCACTTCTTTTTCTTCCTCTTCGAGCGTGGGGGAGGCAGAGGTTTCCTATGGGCGAAGTAAGACTTCCTGAATCTAATGGCGACTTCGAAGTGTCTTACGTTGTTGAGATCTAATTTGCTCATGGATTGCTTCGATGATCTAGTTTAGAAGAGGACGTTCTTCGACTTCTTCACCTTATAGCTTAGAATCGGCAGGAAGCGTCTCCAGTCTTGTCCTTAGCTTATTGATAGTCTTCAAAGTACCATCGCAGTATTTGGCTCTTTCTGACACCAGAAGAGCTTGCATTAGATTTCTTCTTTGTTGAAGATAGGTGACTGCAAGCTCTGGGTGCAGGAAAATGTAGTTCCCTCTGTGTCCAACCAAGGCTTCGCTGTTGTTCTGAAGTTGAGTCAGATTGATCTTCTTCATATTGCTCTGCTAAGCCATTTGGAAGTCGTGAACAACGTGATACTAGACTTGCCTCACCATATACTGCTTGATCGCCTCAAACCCTTCTCTTCTTTCTTGAGTGTTGAGGCTGAAGTTGCAAGACATGCCAAACAACTGGATTATTTTGCCCATTGGTAAGTAGGGAAGATCAGCTTCTGTGAATCTTTCGACGGTCCTATCGTACTTACTGACCAGGTAGATAGCACCTTCATATCTTCCTGTTGAGCGCTCTATGTCTACGAGATCGTGGATGAGTTTCTGAAGTCTGAGTTGTCTTATGTACTGCTCTTTGGTTATTCTGCCTGTGTTTGGCATTGTCCAGAGCATGATGAGGTGTTGATGTCCTTTAGTTTTGGCTTTCGCAAGACCTTGAAGTCTTAGTTCGTCTATTCTATTTATGTCTCCCTCCTTCTGCCAGATCCTTGGGTAGTAGTCTTCAAGGTAGGATGCCTTGATCTTCTTATTTTCCCAAGGAGTCTCCGTCTTTTTGTAACTGGGCGTCTCTTGTTCAGGAGCCTGGTAGTTTAGGAAATCTGGCTGTTTAGGGTGACCCGCTTCTGGGTTCGCTCCATCCTCCTCTTCCTCAGGCTCGAGTAGATAGCTTTCCACCGCTGTCGCTCTTAAGATTTCTCTGATGCTTGCGATCCTTTGGCGGGACTCTTCTTTTGTCTCGGTCTTCTCTCTCCACTCCTCGTCCATGATGTATTTGTAATATCATGGGGTTGTGGCATCGCTGAGAGGTTGTGGTTTTTTGTACTGTTAGAGCGTGTCTTTGCGCTGCCTGATTCATCTCCGTCGAAGGAAATTGTCTAGTTCGGCCTCGGGGAAGCTAATTAGGTACCACACATGATGGATCTGCAAAATAGATAGGGATTTAGGTAACCATTTAGGGACATGTCCTCCCTTTTTAGCCTTAGAAGCTGCGCATGCACTTTTTGTAGATTTGTGTCCAAAATCACTCTTCGATTTATCTTTAGCCTCCGTGAATGACTTAAGAACCCAAATCTTTTAATTCCTAAACGATAATATTGTTTAGTGCTTGCATAAATTCCTGTTTTGTAACCCATATTTTCTTAGTTCATAAGACTTTAGCGTTAGCTTTGGTTTTAGGGTGCTGTGACTTTTTGATTTTACATTCTTTCTCTTTGTCAAGTTTAGAACAATACTTGGGAGAAGATAGTGAAAGTTTGTCTCTCTACTTTACGTTCTTCCTTTATGTCAAGTTAGACCATGACTTGCGAAAGTAATGCATTTCTATCTTTGTCATGTTAGTGGTTGCTTTCTTGTGACCAGAATTTAAGATAATTGCACCATCATGACAATAAAAGAATTAGAAAGCTTACATGTTTTTTACAAGTCCGAAAATGGAAAACATACTTGGAAAAAGTAGCAACACGAGTTTTGACACTTGATAGACGCTTACTACAAAACTTTGAACTAGACGCTCCTAAAGAAACTAGCTCCTTATTTATAGAAGGAGTGACGACTTCTAATGCTAGGTCGTCTCATGTGGCTTTCTCCTTCTCCTTTCTACTTAGTGTTTGGCATGTTTATACATGCGAAAGACGAGTTAGTTTCTTGTTACTATAACCAACCCGTTTTTCTAGTTTTCTAGCCTTAGAGAATGTTTCTTTATGTGGATTTACTAGATACACAATTCTATAGGTTGAAGCTACGTTAGTGTCGATTGGCATTTCAAGTGTGAGATTAAGCTAAGTAGTAGTTCCTTCTCCACCTGAGAAGTAATCCTTTCTATTGATGATGGGCTCAAACTAGCAATTTCTCTAATTATTGTTAGGTTAAGTTCGCTAGTAGTACTAAATTTTCTTTGTCAGTTAATTCTTCTTCGAAACCCATTGCTTCAAAAGAGAGTGTACAAAAATGTAGGTTGTCATCAGACAAAAGTATTTCCCTTGCCTCATAACTACCGTTGAGTTCGGTAATCGACCGCGACCTCGGCCCCTGCCCCTTTATCTCTCTTTTTTCCTCGAGAGCATCGATTATCATGCTCTCGTGAGGGGAATTAGATAAGGTAGGTTTAAACCTAATATATAATGTCGTAAACAGGTAGGGCTTCTTTTCAACTGGTTGATCAGTTGGTGTGATACCTAAACCTTCACGTGGATCGTAAAATCTAGTGTCCTTAAGGTTGTTTAAGATAATTGTATGGTCCACTTGCCCTCTTTTGGTAAGAATATCCTCTAGACTTTTAATCTTAGAGTATAATTTCCTGCGTTTCCCCATCATGAGGTTGTACTCGCTAGTCTTAGTGATTCGCTCGTCTTCACTCGTTTCAAACTAGCTGTTAACTTGCTAACTTGTGCTTTCAGCTTCTCTATTTCTAAGTCAGGACTCTCGACTATCAATTGCATAGCTTCCAATTGTGCCTTTTTCTCTCAAATGCTTGAGCAAACACTTGTTACTTTCTAACCGAGCTTCCAAGTCTTTTATAGTATATTCATGATCTATAAAGGTGCCTTGGTTTGCTCGTAGGAAGAGAGACTATTTTTCAAAGCACTAATCTTTAACTCAGACACAGCTAGGCTAGCCTCAGAGTTAGCTACACTAGTTTCTAATATGTTTACGTTTTAATGGGCTATTGCTAAGGTTGCTTCAGTCTTAGATTTATGTTCTATTGACCTGATTTAAGTTCCTTACGAAAGGCGTTATATTTTTTTAAGTTCTACAAATATGCTAAGGTCAAAAGATTCTACCTCCCTCCCAGAAGTCAACTCTTCTCTTCACCGTCACCGAGCTATGGCTCCTACTCCTCTTCCCCAGCTCAGCTCCCTCCACCAAGGCCATCTGGTTCTCTGGATCGCTTTCTGAGGTGTCCTCGAGCCAGTGGTCCTGCTCAGCCATCAGCGTTATGCTAGTTTCTTATGTGTTATAAGAGTCGTAGCTTCTTGGTGTAGCACTCCTTGTCCTTCTTCTTTGGATGAAAGCAGTTTTTTGCCCAGTGTCCGGCTTGCCATTGTTGTTGCATTTGTTGGGTTCAGCGGCACTCTTTATCTCCAACTGCTGAGGAGGGTTTGGTGGTTGTTTGGAGCTGGATGGGATTCTCTGTTCGTTTGCAGATGACGATGACTTCTTGAAAAATTTCTTGCCCATCATCTTCGTCATGAGAGCGATCTGCTTCTCGAAATCTCTGTACTCGGGGTCGGAGTCATGTCCAGATTCTTCACTCTTTGACGGACTTGGAGGCTTCACGTGTTGGGGTGAGCCCGACTTATCGACGTCGGCCCCCGAACAGTGAAACGTTGCGATAGCGGAAGCGTGTTTTGATCCGAGCAATTTATAATATCTAAATTAGAACTAACCGAATTTTTCTCAATTTATTCGAATTGATAACTCAATTCCAAACTAACCGAATAAAGCGGCAGTCAGCAGTTTTTCGACTGTTTGATGTCCTAAATGATTTCCGATCGATACCAAATTTTCAAGAATAATTCTTCACTTCCTAATGTTCGCAACGAGGGGTATTTCATATCATTCCGATGCTATTTGGTATTTTTCGCAAAATCAAATTTGTGGTTCCAAATTATCAATTCGAATAAAGCGGCAGGCTGCTGTCTTTCAATTATTTAATGACCGAAATGAGTTTCGATCAATGCCAAATTTTCCAGAATAATTCTACACTTCCCGATGTTTGCAAAGAGGGGTCTTTTGAATTATTCCAATATTCTTTGATATTTTTCGTTAAATCAAGTCTGGTCACAACCTCTCATGTAATCGATGGCACTACCGATACTATGTGGTCATCAATGGATAAGTCACATTTGGATATCTAGTCACCCACCTAGAATCCTTAGACTTAAGGACTTTTTATTTAATGATGACCATTAAGGACCGTTCGGTGTCTCCTCTCTCATCCCCACGAGGATCAGACGTCCAACTCAAACATTTGGGTGTTATTTATTTATCGCGCTGCCGGATGCCAAGCAGACTTTAAATTCGATAAATAATAATGCCTTTATTATAATGAAAATATTATTCACTGGTTTGTTTGACAATACATACAATGAAACTGTGTAGCAACCTACACATCATCGTGCGCCCTATACTATTCTTAGTCCTCGTATGGCATTCCGAGGGCACACTCCCTAACAGCCTCCCAGTAGCACTTGAATGCCATGCACTGCATCTAATGCCAGTCACCATGGTATCGTAGCCCTATCTTATCCAGATGTTGTTCCATAACTGGCTAGGATAATGGTTTCGTGAGCGGTTCCGCCATGTTTCTAAGGTGGCGATTTTCTGCACGGCGACCATCCCGTTTTCAGTGAACTCACGTAGTACGTGATATTTTCTATCAATATATTTGGACTTGCTATGAGATCGTGGTTCATTCGCTTGCACGACTGCATCGCTATTATCGCACCAAAGTGTAAGCGGCCTGTCTGCAATTGGTACCACGGTAAGTTCCTCCAAGAACTTTTTCATCCAAACAGCTTTTTTTAACTGCCTCTGAGGCTGCTATGTATTATGTCTCACATATGGAATCGGCAGTCGTGCTTTGCTTGGAGCTTCTCCAAGATACTGCCCCACCCTTGAGCACGAATATAAAACCTGAAGTAGATTTTCGGTCGTCCATAACCGACTGGAAGTCCGAATCGGTGTAACCAACTACTTTTAATCCCGCTCCTCCATAGACCAGCGTTAAGTCTTTAGTCCGTCTAAGGTACTTAAAGAAATTCTTAACGGCTGTTCAATGTTCTTCCCCTAGGTTTGCCTGAAACCGACTGACCATGCTCATTGCGTAAGCAATGTCCGGGCGTGTACACAATATCGCATGTATTAGACTACCCACTGCAGACGCATAGGGTATTCCACTCATCCGTTGTCTGTCTTCCTCACTTTGAGGTGACATTGATGTCGGCAAATGGATCCCATATCGCATAGGTAACAACCCTCTTTTAGAGTCATCCGTTTTGAATTTCTTCAGGATTTTCTCATAGTAAAGGGCCTGAGATAAGACGATCATACTGTTCGCTCGATCCCCGAACAATCGAATACCGAGTATATATGTCGCTTCTCCCAGGTCTTTCATGGAGAATTCGGTTGAAACCCATACTTTCATCGACGACAGCATCCCGATATCGTTTCCTATCAATAGGATATCATCCACGTACAATACAAGGAACGACACCATACTCCCACTGCTCTTTCTGTAGACACATGGCTCATCTACGTTTTTCTCAAATCCAAAGTCCCGAACTGCTTCATCGAAACGTAGGTTCCAGCTGCGAGAGGCCTGTTTCAATCCATAAATGGACCGATTCAGTTTGCACACTTTGTGAGAATCTGTATGCGACTCAAAACCTTTTGACTGCTCCATATAGATCTCCTCCTTGAGGAATCCACTAAGGATGCCGTTTTGACATCCATCTCCCAAATCTCATAATCATAGTGCGCAGCTATCGCGAGCATTATTCGAATAGACTTGATCATGGCTACAGGCGAGAAAGTCTCCTCATAGTCGACTCCCTCTTTTGGTTATTGCCCTTGGCAACCAACCTGGCCTTGTACGTCTCAACTTGTCCATCGGATTGAATCTTTCTCTTGTAGAACAATTTACAACCGATTGGTCTAAAACCGCTCGGTAGGTCTACAAGAGTCAGACTTTGTTGGAGTACATTGAGTCCATCTCAGCATGCATAGCCTCAATCCATCTTGTTGAGCCAACATCGGATATAGCTTGATCGAAAGTAGCGGAATCTTCTCTTAGAAGCCCCCTAGCCGCAACATAATCATGTTCGATGTGTGAAATGCCATACCGTTGTGGTTGGCGTGGCACCCTTTCAGACCGTCACAAGACTGGTTCGCTCGGACCATTCGATTCCAAATCCTGTAAGGGCGTTAGTTGACTGCTCCTCGAGAGTCACCTCTCGGCGAACACCACAATCTCGAATGAATTCTTCCTCGAGAAAATGTGCGTGTAGGCCCACAACGATCCTCTAATCATCGCAAAAATAGAATAGGTACCCCATAGATTCCAGCTGCAATCGACTCACAAATGATCAGAGAATACTCGAACACTGATCGCTTAGCTCAATTCGAGCAATCGGAGCTCGAATCAGCTCAAATCAGAACCGAAAAACACACTGAATTGACACAGAGAATTAACGTGGTTCGGCAAACTTTGCCTACGTCCACGGACCAACAGAGCTTTCTATTCGATTGATCACCAACACGAGTCTTACAGTATTCCACGTCTACTCTAACACCCTAGTTGACAACTCTCTCTAATTCTCACTCTAGAGAAAGTTACAAGCTCTCGAAGTGGCGTCATCAACACTGAAATCTGGTACTTAAAGGAGCAGCTTCAGGTGTATTTCTGTCGCCCTCTTTATCAGCCGTTGGATATGATTTAAGTATATCCAATGGTCCTCATTTATCTGAAGCTTATGAAAGAAACGTTCTTTCACTTACAGAGGTGCTGTACGATTTATCCATGGAGCAGATCTCAGCCGTCCATTCTCAAGCGCGCCAGATCCAACGTCCAACATTTAATCTTCCCAGTTTAAATCCTCATCATCTGATGACGCGCGAAGGCCAGATCGACAGCTCACGTTCTTTGCAGCTTAAAACTTCAGGCTGAACAATTTTTTCTTCAGCTCTTCACTTCTTCTTCAGCAGTGATCGACAGGCAGTATTTCCGGCGACTTCCCGGCCAGCTCCGGCGAGCTTAGGCGCACACAGTCCCGACAAACTCCACCTTGAGCCTAGAGCTCGCAATACATGCTCCTAACTCCTCCGAAACTGCTCAAAACCGCGAGTTATCTGCGCCCGAAAACCATACCAGAATCAGCCCCACTTTTCATCAGCTTCAGGAAAATTTTCTGCTGTTTTCCTTTCGCAGCTTCGTTCGAAGCTCCACCTCGATTCGTAGCTCCGCTCTGTTGGTCATCAAGCTCCTTAGGAGCTTCGAGCCTCGAAAGAGACCTTGTCGAGTCCAAGTGAGATTGAAATCTCCCACTTGGAACCGATTCGGCTCTTCGAGTTGTCAATCTTTTTTCCCCCGAAGATTCTGTTCTCACAGCCTCAAGAGCTTCCCTCCAAGCTCTTAAACCGCTGTCCTTTCTTGTTCCACTGTCCTTCTTCCCACCAGAAGACTCAGCAGCTCGAAAATCAGCACTGCTTCCAAGCTCAACCTCTGATTTTCCAGCTTTTTCTTCGATTTCTGTCAAGCTTTCTACCTCAGTTTCCACCTCCATGTCTGAGCTTTCACCTCCTCGAGGCTTGACCTCACATGTGGCTTCAACATGCTCTGATTCCTCGGTGAAATCGCCTCCACCTCGAGCTCAGAATCGGCACCATCCGAGCTCAACTTTTCCAAGTTCACAACAGCAGTTTTTGCTAAAACTGCTCCAAGCAAGGGTTTTGGAGCAGCTTGTTTAGGCCCCAAACGAGCTTTCTGTGGTTTCCCTTTCACCACATTTAACAGCCCACATTTCCTAGTTTCTTTAGGTACAGCTTTCATCACAGAGCAACCCTCCAAGACATAGATTCCATGTAGGACCCGAGACCCCGCAAGCTAGGTCGGCCAATAAATTACGTATATGATCTAAGTGATTTTGTGATTATTTGCATACATGATATATGCTTATGTGATCTTACGAATTTCATTCTTACATGTTACGAGAATTTCGTGCAAATACATGATAATGATATGTGCTCACGATGACCCGAGCTCATGAGAGGGATTTTCGAAAATAATAAGAGAAAGGAAGATGCACTTGATAGATGGGCTAAGACCTCTTATGGACTAGGAATTTATTATTAGTGGGCTAGAACTTAATTTAGGCCCAAAGCCAAGCAAGTTGGGAGACAAAATTCCCTAACTTAAGGGAAACCCACGCCCATACCATGTTCACCCCTCAATATGTAAGAAAATATCTAATCAAAATAATCCAAACCCCATAACCACAATTACAAAACCAACGAAAAGCAAAGCAAAGGAAAGGAGAAGGGCCGAGAGATAGTCGAACCAAGAATTTCCTCAACTAAGCTTAGAACTTCAAAATTGTAAGTAAAGCATCCTCCTTAAGGTTGTAAATTCCGTATAATTAGAAGTTCCTAAATGTTTAATCACGTCAAAGTCATGAAGATTAAGAAATTTTATGCATAGGGAGAATGCGAAAACCCTAAGTGTGGAGCATAAACTTGCATTAAGGATGTTACTTGGACAAATTGGGATCGGACAGTTTAGTGTACGCCTTGGAACCTATAGTTTTGCTTTTAAGTTAAGAACCCCCGAATTTAGTAGAGAAAGGATAGGATTTAGGAGTTTCGACTAGATTAGAAATGAGAAGGTAGTTTCGATTGGATTAGTAATTTTTGTGTTTCGATCGAAAGTGGGGAACTAATTTTGATGTTTCGGGCGACATAGAACCCATGTAGCTAGTTTCGAATCAAATTAATTTTAATAGTAAACTCAATAAGTTATGAGTTTCGACCGAAACTCATTTTAATGCATGAGTATCGATCGAAACTCAATCTCAATCCGTGCAATTAATCGAAAGTGGCTAACCACTTTGCATGGTTTCGATCGAAACCCATAATGACGTCAATGCTGGCGTAAGACTCGGCGAAGCACTAACCAAATTAAAGTAGATTCGAGCGAAACCCTTGAATTGATCGAAAGTAGATAACAAAAGGAGTTTCGATCGAAAGAGATCTCGGCGAAACTCACCTTCAAGCCCACGCAATCGATTGAAATTAGCCTCTACACATGCAAGTTTCGATCGAAACAAGGATGATATCATGATGACCTAAGAACTCGGCGAAACTCAAGTTGATCGAAAGTGGAATCGATCGAAACCCTCAAAATTGATTTGAAATGATCCATGTAGGGTTTCGATCGAAACCAAGATGAGGTTATGCCGACGTAGAAACACGGCGAAACTCATACTCTATCATGCAACATCGAGCGAAACCCCTAATTTGATCGAAAGTGACCCTCAAGTGTACATGGTGTTGATCGAAACTAGGAATTGAGGAACCTTAAATTGTACAAAATTAAATCGGGCGAAACCCTACAAATTTAATGACTTTCGCCGAGCTTAGAATTGAAATGTTATAAGATAGGAGTTTCTTAGGGATCGCAACTTAGTTTTAACATAAGGAATCAACTCACTTAGGAAGCTTAACAAGGCAAATCAATTGACTTGGAGTCTAGGAAATTAATCCAAGTCCAAATAAGTAGCGTAACGAAAATTAATTATTTCGGCAAGTTAACTAAGGAAAACAAGGTACTAATACTCTAACAATTTTTATTGAAAAGGTCGAACGTTAGGGACGAACGAAGAAGCACACTAATTAAGCTTGGACCACAGGTAAGTAGAAATTCAACTACGACACGTAACTTGCCTGCGTCCAATTATGTGAATTACGTGCTCGTGAAATTTGTATGAAATGTGTACGTATGATATAATCAATTTATATGCATGATGGCATGGTTTGCATATGTACATGAGCATAGCATGATCACTTGCACGCATGCGTAGTACATAAGGCGCGAGGTATGAGAGTGCATAAAGATCGCCTGTGTGCGATGTATACTCGCCGATATTGGCGTTTGTGTCGACTCGAATGAAGAGTCACGGCTTTCCCCTATGCAGCCAGTAAGGCGAATGAAGCTATAAGGCCTGTATAAGAGGCTGGGGGAATACCCCGTATGCGGGAGATGCAACCTGGAGGATGCGGCCCGGGGCACACGCTGAGTAAGGGAAGATTCCTTCGGGTGACCTTCTAGCGTGTAAAGCACTACCCGGAGGGAAGATTCTTTCGGGTGACCTCCGAGGTTAGTGGCCTCGGTGATTGGCTACCAGTGGGAAGCGCCCGCGTGGAGGCTACACTGAGTAAGGGAAGATTCCTTCGGGTGACCTTCTAGTGTGAGAACCTCCACACCTGAGATCTCTATAAGATGGCGCATAGAGGGACTGAAAGCCGAGGGCCCGTATGAAGTAAGAGTATGAGAAAAAGAGTATGAGTCGGGAAAAGAGTACGAGTATAAGAAAAAGAGTATGAGCGTTAGAAAACGACGGCGTGGATTGTCGATCGTTAGGACACGTGCATACATGCATAATTTCTGCTTACTGAGCCTCGGTGGCTCATTATTTATGTTACGTGTTGTAGGTACTGGCGATCGCGGTACGTGATCTATCTATGGTGCAAGGCCAATCTTTTGAAGCTATCCGGCTGCTTTTGGGGTGGGAGTGTGTGTATGGACGACGACCTGTGAAGGTCGGGCGCATAGGAGTTTTTGCTGTGCACGTACATATACATGTTTTGTGTAAATATGAAAATGATGAAGTGTAGAAAACATTTTTGACTTACATGTATGACACATTAGTTTTAAAATGAAAAATTTTATCCGCATTTTATGCCTTTGCACTATAACGCACCGCTAGGCACTTAGGATTACGACGAGTTACGAAGTCGGGACGACGGGTCCTGACATTCCATGCCTCTTAAAACCTGATAAAATCAGCCTACTCAGTTTTGAAACTGATATTTTTCCAGAAATTGCTCTCGTGTTGTAGCCGTTCGAATCCAATTCTCCTATGGATATAAGGTTCCTCCTCAACTCCGGGACATACCTAACATCCCTAAGAATACCTACAACACCAGACTTCAGCCTCAAATGCACAGATCCTACACCAAACACTTTGCAAAATCTGCCATTTCCAAGCTTCACTTTGCTTTCGGCTGTTTCTCTAAATGCTTGCAACCAATCCTTGTTGCAAGTGATGTGATAGCTGCACGCTGAGTCAAGGATCCACTCCTTGCTCTCCACATGCTCAGACATACTCAAAATCTCAGCATCTTCATATCCAAATTCTGCAAAATCAGCCGCAGCTGTCTGTTTGCCTCGGTTTGAGTTTGATCCGATCCTCTTTGGGCAAACCTTCGAATGTGACCTTCCTCTTGACAGTGGAAGCATCTCAGAGGACCCCTAGCCTCATACACATCATTTACTTTGCCCTTCTTTTGAGGAAATTTGGCTTTCTGCTTGACAAACAACATTTGCGCCGAATCTGAATTTTCTGCACTTTCTGAACTTTTCCTTTTGTTGAGCTGCCTTGAGCTCAGTGTTGAGAGAGCATCATCGAGCTTCAAGGTCTCCCGACCATACAGCAACGCCTCCTTGAAATATTCATGACTTCTAGGCAGTGAGCAAAGCAATAGCAACGCTTGATCTTCGTCCTTCAATTCCTCACCGATATTTTCCAAATCCAAAATCAGCTTTGCGAATTGATCGATCTGAGGTTCTAATGCCTCCTCATCTGCCATCCTAAACGTGTACAAAGCCTGCTTCAAGTACAGACGTCTAGCTAAGGACTTCGTCATGTACAATTCATCTAATTTCTTCCATAAATCTAACACTGTGATCGCCTTCGCAACCTTGCGAAGCACCTGATCACTCAGACATAGAATCAGAGTCGCATATGCTCTTTCCTTGAGCTTCTTCTTCGCCACTGCCGTCATATCCTTCGGTTCCATCTCATTATCAGGCTTCAAAGCCTCCTCAAGACCTTTCTCAGTCAAAAGCGCCTTCATCTTCAACTTCCAGAGACCGAAATCATTCGAGTAAGTTGCTGCCATACCTCTGAAGATCGCCTCGATCCACGCTCACCGCACCACTTGTTGAGATTCCAGCTGCAATCGACTCGCAACTGATCAGAGAATACTCGCACTCTTATTGCTCAGCTCAATTCGAGCAATCTGAGCTCGAATCAGCTCAAATCAGAACCGAAAAACACACTGAAATGACACAGAGAATTAACGTGGTTCGGCAAACTTTGCCTACGTCCACGGACCAACAGAGCTTTCTATTCGATTGATCACCAACACGAGTCTTACAGTAATCCACGTCTACTCTAAAACCCTAGTTGACAACTCTCTCTAATTCTCACTCTAGAGAAAGTTACAAGCTCTCAAAGTGGCGTCATCAACACTGAAATCTGGTATTTAAAGGAGCAGCTTCAGGTGTATTTCTGTCGCCCTCTTTATCAGCCGTTGGATCTGATCTAAGTATATCCAATGGTCCTCATTTATCTGAAGCTTATGAAAGAAACGTTCTTTCACTTACAGAGGTGCTATACGATTTATCCATGGAGCAGATCTCATCCGTCCACTCTCAAGCGCGCCAGATCCAACGTCCAACATTTAATCTTCCCAGTTTAAATCCTTATCATCTGATGACGCGCGAAGGCCAGATCGACAGCTCACGTTCTTTGCAGCTTAAAACTTCAGGCTTAACAATTTTTTCTTCAGCTCTTCACTTCTTCTTCAGCAGTGATCGACATGCAGTATTTCCGGCGACTTCCCGGCTAGCTTCGGCGAGCTTAGGCGCACATAGTCCCGACACGTGTGAATCAAAGCGAGAATTTCCGTGGCTCTATTAAATGTCCCGTTGAAGGGTGATCGGGTCATTTTACCTTGGAGGCACGAGTCACAAGTCGGATAGGGATCTGATCTCAACGATGTCAATATCCTGTTTTTCTCCAACTCGTGAATCTTGCGTTCTCCAGCATGACCTAATCGAAGACGCCACAAGTATCCCACATTTATTCCCGACTTTCGTTTATTTGTGACAGTATTCACAGATATGTCATTCTGTGTATTTAAATAGTACAAACCATTAAATAGTGTCGCGCTGCCAACATTTTTAGTTCGATACATAATGTGGCATGTATTATTATTTAAATTAAATACATAACCATTCCTGATCAAAACAGGAATGGAGATGATGCTGTTCACCTCGGGAGTACAAGATAATCGTACAAACGCAACACATGCCCAGATGACAAAATAAGAGATCTTGATTTGACGTGGCTTGCCGAGATACTATTCTCGTTTCCCACTCTAACCTCGATCTCCCGCTCCCCAAGCGCTCTACTTGGTCCCATACCCTGCGTGGGCACACAAATGTGAGTACTAGCCCCCGAATCCAATATACAGGAAGTAGAGTATACGAAGTCCCCGCCGCCTTTGACGGCTGCACAGCCTCCAAATAGAGCTGGCATTGGCGGGGCGGGCTGTTACTTTTCAGGCCCGCCAGCGCCAGAGAGCGGGCCTGAGCGGGCATGCCCACGCGGGCTGCGGGCAGGCCCGCCAGAAAATTAAATATTATATAATTATTAAATAATAAGATTTATAACTAAGTTATATTGATTTTTATATTTTTCAGCTATATATAGAAAAGTTGATTAAATTAGATATATTTTCCACCTTGAATTCTTCATTTTTATTTTTTTTCGATTTTTTTATATTTTTTTCTATTTTTATTCATTTTACTATTTTTTAATTAATTTCTCTTTTTTTTTTATTATTTTTTAAAAAGCGGGGCTAAGCCCGCCATACCCGCTACCCGCCTGCAAGTGGGGCGGGCCTTCATCTGGCGAGCTCGCCTGTGCCCGCCCCGCCTGTGGCGGGCTTTGGCGGGTTATGGGCCGGCCAGCCCCGGCGGCTCGTTTTGACAGGTCTACCTCCAAACCCTTCTGTTCCCTGCTCAATTTACGGTGGCGGCGGCAGCGACAACGACGAGGAGATGGAGTACGAGGAAATCGAGGTCGAAGAGGAGTGAAGTGGTCCCGGTACGATATGGATGTAACATACTAAGTTCTAAAACTGGTGACTAAATGTTGGAACAAATGTTGGGTCAACGCTGACGCCAACACAGAACGCACAGCGGAATATTTAACGAACTTAATAAAGAAAGATGGTGAACACGAGATGTAAATTGTGCAGCAAGTTATACAACTTGCTGCGTGCCTCAAAGCGAAATTCCACTAATAGCAATGGATGGCAAAATAACTATCCGAAGATAGTAAATACAAGCCTAGAAAAACTACGAATCTAAACGATTTTGCAAACCACGAGTCTAACGATTCTGCAAACCTACAAAGTCCTAAGACTTTTGCAAACGAAATACTAGGCTAAAAAGAACACTCTCGTGATCGCTCAAACTCAAAGTATGCTTCGCTCCATAACTCGTGATCTTCGCACTTTTTGCTCAATAGTTACTTCTTGAAATCTCTCTCGAAAAGTGGTGATTGGTAGCTCGAAATCTCCTCATATTTATAGGCCTTGGCTCCCTCTTGAATTGGTAAAAGATATCTTGAAGATCTCCTAACATATCTCATTGAAGATCTCCCCAAATATAGTAAGTATTTGAGTCGAACCTTAATTCCTTCTCTTGATCTTCATATCTTCCATTTATGCTAAGTGTAATCTTCTATTTATGGCATGTATGTGCACCACTTATTTTGGGGAAGGAAGACAAAATCTTCTTTCAAATCTTTGAAGATCTTCGACATTAACAATCTCCCCCTTTTTGTCTTCTTCCCAAAACCCATGCATATCCACTTAGATTAGTCCGCCGGCTTCTTCTTCTGCATCATCTCCCCCTTTTTGGGAAGGAAGACAAAATCTTCTTTCAAATCTTTGAAGATCTTCGACATTAACAAGGAGGCCGAAGTCGAGGTAGAAGAGGACGAAGACGAGGCAGAGGGAGCAGAGGGAGGAGCTAAAGATTTGCCGCAGGAGTCGATTTGACTCCTGTGCTCGATGAGAATCAAGAGAAAGGTAAGCTTGTGATCTATTTTTTCTGGGTAGTTTTTGGTGGTCTTTTACCAATAAATTATTAATATGTTTCGAATTATGTACCGTGCAGCTGTGGTCTTCCAGGTTTCTTGTGCACAACATTTGTTTTTTTTTTTCATAATGATGTGAAATGGCAAGTGAGTTTACACGTTTTCGTGGGGATTGACATTCTTATGCTGTTGTTCTGAGAGGGGTTTCGTGTATTCTGATGCAAGTGAATGTCTTTTGTTAGAATATAGTACCGAATGATGGAAGCTAACTAGTTAGTTCATTTAGAAGAATTGGGTTGCAGATACTTATGCTTCCGTAGATGGTGAAATATATTAGTTTCCATAGGGAATCCTACACATTGAGTTGAAAATTTAAGCTTTGCCAAATTACTCCTTTTTTCTTGTGATTCTAATAGTGAAATCCATTAGCGTGCTTTCTCTTGTTCAATTAAGTGTTGTACTACATACTACTGTCCTTGTATGAATAGTCCAATTCTCCCCAAATTCTTGATGGAGAACCTTTACCATTACTTGGATATTGCCAAGTAATTTGGGCACGCGCAATAACCATGTGATCGTTTGTCGTAACCTATATAGGGCATAATGCAAAATACGATAAAACCAGACAAACCCTAATAACGATAGGGTTTTGTGTGTATTCTACGTACCTTCAATTCAGCCTAACGTCAGACGTGCCTGCAGCGACAGAACATAAGTTGTAACCTGCGGGGTCGAAAATGTTTAAACAAAATAATAAGAAAGATTAGGTCCGTGGTAAAATCATAAAGATATCTTATATTCGTTTTACATAATATCACTAGTATAGTCGCCACCTTTGGCTACTGTTGTTATTCGTAATGGGCGACCGTTGGTCGCGGACGCCGGGAGCACCAACGCCAATAGGTCGTGCTATCGGCGTCCGTTGTTATCCGACGCCCAAAGTAGAAAAAAAAATAAAAAAATAAAAAAAATGGGATGGGCGACCGTTGTTCGATAACAACGGCAGCAGAAAGTGAAGAAAAAAATTTAAAAAATAAAGACAACAACAGTCACCGAAAGTAAAAAATAAAAAATAAAAAAAGGATGCCTTGTCGGAGCCTCGCCGGAGCACCGCAACGCAACGCAGCCCTACCGACACTCTACACTGCCCTGTTCCTCCTCTCCACCGCCTTTCTCCTCCTCCGCCGTCGACACAGTGTCCCGCCGTCGCCTTCCGGCCCACTCTTCCTCCCCATCATTGGCCACCTCCACCTCCTCGGCCGAGCCTCCACCACACCTTCCACGATTTCTCCGTTAAGTACGGCCCGCTTATACAGCTCAAGTTCGGCTCCGTCCCCTGCGTCGTCGCCTCCTAAGGCTCGATTCATCGTCTCCCTCACAATTTTCACCTGTAGATTTCGCTAAATATCCAGAAATGCTCAGATATATATATATATATATATATATATATATATGTGATTCTTAACAAAGTAAGAAAAATCATTTACCTTATCGAACCTTCGAGCCTCCAACGATTCGACGCAGAAGTTCTTAAACTCATCGCACTACACAAAAACTTAAGTTTTGTGACGGACGAAACCGTAGGAATCGTTTGCCGATTAGCCGCACCATCCTTCTCGCCACCGCCGGTACCTTTCCTCTCCAGATCCGCCGCCCATTACAGCTCCCGCCACCATCCTTCTCGCACATCCGCCGCCACCTTCCCATCACCGCCACGCCCAGATCTGCGCGTCGCTGTCGCCGCCCAACATCGACAAGCCAAGCCCGGATGTCGCCGCCGCCACATACCGCCGTCCAGATCTGGAGGAAAGAAAAAAAGAATAAAGGAGATGAGAAAAGATTGAGGCGAGAAGATGAAGAGAGAGAGAGAGAGAGAGAGAGAGAGAGAGAGAGAGAGAGAGATGAGTGGGATGGGAGAGAGTGAAAAGAGAGAGAGGGAAAATAAGATAAAACGTTTAAAAAAAAAATAACGAAAAATTCATTGGCTACTGTTGTAAGTAGCAACGCCGCATATCCTATAGAATATCTCTCTATACCGATCTCCACCGGCAGACGCTTCCCTCCCCAAAAACAAAAGCCAAAACCTCCCTCCTCCCTCCCCCTCCTCCATAAAAGAGGTTGGGGATCTCTATTTTTTCTTTCTTTCTACTTTCTGTTGTAAAAAAAATAAAAAAAAATCTCTCCCTCTCCTGCCACCCCGAAGCCCGCCTCCGACAGCCGCCCGTTTGCCATCCCGACGCCTGCTTCCACCCCCCGCCCGTTTAGAAGTCGTTTTTCCTTTTTTTTTTGTTTTTGTTTTTGTTTTCTTTTCTTCTTCCCCCTTTTTTCTCTTTCGGCTTTAGCACAGTCCCCTCTGCCAACGACCTGATGCTGGCCGCCTTCCACCCCCGTCTCGTCTCGCTGACCCCGCCTCGTCGCCTCGGCCTTTGCCTCGCCGCCTCGCCTCGCCGGCGTCTCGCCGAAGCCGCTGTTGCTGCCTCCGCTTCGCTGCCACCTTGTCGCAGACGCCTAGTCGCTTTCACCACCTCGCAGTAGCCTCCTCCGCCGTCCCACCACCTCCATTGCCGCCTCCTCAGTCGTCCCAACCTCAAGTCTCCCGTAGTGGGACCTCGTCTCTCTCGACCCTCGGGTCAGGAGCCTTTTCTCCGAGCCCCAGTGCGATGAAGATAAAAACCCAGAAGTCGAAGGCCAATTGAAAGTAAAGAGTATCGTAGATTTAGCTTAATAGCTTTTTCTGTTATAGGTTCTTTAGTTCTTGGTCGTAGATAATGGTTTTGTTTTCTGTCGGTTTTTGTCCCTTGTGGACATTTTTCTCCCCATGTTGGAGTTTTGTGCCCCTTTGTGGGGTTGTGTTGTGCTATTTGTGAGCCTTTATTCTTCCGGTTGATGATGTATCGGTGAGACCCTTTGGGCTATTTAGCCCGTGTATCTTTGTTTATGAATTCAAGCTATCGTTTCGAAAAAAAAGTAGCAACGTCACCAAAGGTCAAAAATTATAAAAAAAATAATAATGAACTCATTGGCGACTGTTGTAAGGAGCAACAGTCGCTTAAGGTCAAAAATACAAAAAATAATAACGGAAAGATCATTGGCGACTGTTGCAAGCAGCAACAGTCGCCAAAGGTCAAAAATTACAAAAAATAAAATAAAAAGGAAAACTCATTGGCGACTGTTGTAAGGAGCAACAGTCGCAGGTTGAAAATAAAAAAAAATAATAGTAACGGAAAAATCATTGGCGACTGTTGTACGTAGCAACAGTCGCCAAAGGTCAAAATTAATAAAAAATAAATAAAAATCGAAAACTTTCGGAGTCCGTTACTACGCCACAACCGACGCCCAATGTCCCCGCATGGGCGGACCCAGGATCTTAGAACAGGGGGGGTCGATATACTGTTATCTCTTCAAACCATTTCTAACTATGTGTAATGGGAATTACCAATAAATGTCGATCATCAATAATGCATTAGGACTTCCTTATTTGATAAATATTAACTTTCAGAGACAATTCTGATTTCGAATAACCCATTTATTTGATTCATGCATAATAATAAAAAGTACAACTAAGATGTTATGAATATGCAAAGTTGAAACAATCTTAAATATATAAAAGTATCATAATACCTAAATCAACAATTACAGAAAAATAATTACCGCAATAATGTAGACGATAAAATAAATAAAGTTTCGAAATAGGTGAATAAATAACTGAAAATAATACAGATGTAAAATAAACCTTCAATCGGCAATTTAGGCGACGGTGTTCTGTGTTGCGCTTTATCTTTTTACCTTTTTTTCTTTATTTTGTAGATTTTCCTAATAATAATGGGCTTACTATTATTTTCCATTCATAAGCATTATTGAGCATGGCCGATAGTGTAAAGCCCAATAAATGCCTAAATGTTGAAAAGAATTGTTTATAAACATGGCCCAGTAAAGCCCAACATCATAAATACCATCACTTAACCTAGTTGATCTTCTTCTTCCTCCAGACACCAGACTCCATTGAGGCGCAGGGTCAGGTATATGACATATACTGCTCTTCCACTCCGGCGGCCGGGGGGTCCACCCCCCGAGCCCCTACGTAGGTCTGCCCCTGTGTCCCTATAGACTATAGCCGTCTGTTGTTAGCTAACAACAGTTGCCCATAGTACCAAAAAAAAATAATAAAATGTCTCGCGGATAGTATAAGCGTCCGTTTTTCCACAACGGCGCCCATAATTCCGACGCCGATTCCTGTTTCTGTACTAGTTTGTGCTTATTATATACCTGATAATAAATTACATATTTTAATTAATTTTAATTAATAAAGGAACAACAAATTTAGATCAAACATTGAAATCATAAGAAATGTCTAGTTCTTCGTATAATCACTAAATTCTTTTTTGTCATACAGTTTTACATGATTTATTACATATTGTTATCAATGACAAAACGATACATTATAACTCAGGAATCGAAGAATAAATTTAAAAAACAATAATAATCAACGACTACTCCGTGGTCTAATCTTCAAAATGTGTTATATACGTTTTGTAAATGTTTATTACACATATGAAAATTAATTCCAATTATAGAATTATGAGTTATAACTTTAGAGATAAATAAAACGTTTAAACAAAATAATAAAAACGACAAGCTCTTTGTAAATCTCAATGTGTGTTATATAAATTTTTCACGACATATATTACATATAAGTAACAAATTATAATAGTGACATAATCAGAAGTTATAACTTGAAAGAGTCGAAAAATGCTTTCAAAATGATGTTTTCATAACATGTTTATTTTATATATGAAAATAAATTTTATAATGTAATGGAACATATTTTGGTTAAATAAAAATAAAATTAAAACAATTTAACATAATTCAAATTGCTAAAATGTAAGCATACGCCGTGTTTACTACTTATTTAAATTGCACTAAAATCATGGTTGGATTACTTAATCTTTTTAAAATGAAATTATGTTAATATTATCTATGAATATCATCATAAAGATATTAAATAGAAGTAAAATAATATAGAGAGCAACAATTAAAATTAATATTATTATAAAATTTAACTTGTTTCTTTAATTTAAAGTTGATTCTCGTATTATTGAAATTTGGTGTATCTACAGAAAAATACCTATTTATATAAAATTTTTGCAAGTCAGACCCCCTGTCAGAAAAATTTTCAAATAAGTACCCGTTTGATTGTGTGTACCATTTTCCCAGTCTTGACGTACCTTTCTGTATGCGTATTAAGTACTATGTCACGTGTATATATGGTACCCACATATGGTACATATATGCGATCTATATGGTACCTTAATATGTGTTGTATGATATACCATTTTCTCACTGTATAACGTTCCACAATATGTTTCTATATGCTACCTAAATGTGTTCTATGACGTACTTGCGGCGAAACGAGTACCAATGTGCAAAAGTTTTATTCTGACAGGTACCTGCATATGAAAAAAATCCAATATTGATTTATAATTGTTTTTATATAAATGGTATTTATGTGTTAAAGATCCGTTGAAATTACAAATATTAATAAATTTTGGTAAATTTAACTCGAATGGGCTTAGATAATACTCCCTCCGTCCCATGATTTTTATCACATTTCTTGGTGGGCACGGATATTAAGGTGGCATTATTATAATAATATAGTACAATGAAAAGGTAAAAAGTGTATATTTTGACACGTCTTTTAAGAATATTTAATATTATTATATTGATTGTTTGTGATAATTTTTTACTCAAAAAGGAAATGCGATAAAGTTAGTGGGACGCTCGAAATGAAAAAATGTGATAAAGTTAGCGGGACGGAGGGAGTAGTAGTTTAATATTTTAAAATTATAGCCCAATAAATATTGGGCCCACTAAGGGGACAATTTAATGTTCCTTTGCTAATCTTCTACCTGTTACACAAATCTTGTAAAAAAAATACCAATGTCGACGCCATCAACCACAACCCTTGTTGCGCCCGTCGCCGGGGGTTCGGTCGACCCCTCTTACCCCCCTCTGGATCCGTCGGTGCATGCCCGCGGGGCATGTGAGGCTATCCTGAGCTACAATTCTAGAGAGATAGAGAATGGAAATCTAGTGATGGAGATGGAGTACGAGGAAATTGAGGTCGAGGAGGAGGTCGAAGTTGAGGTAGAAGAGGACGAAGACGAGGTAGAGGAAGCAGAGGGAGGAGCTAAAGGATTTGCCGCAGGAGTCGATTTGACTCCTGTGCCCCATGAGAATCAAGAGAAAGGTAAGCTTGTGACCACCGTCTTTTATTTTATTTCTGGGTGGTGTTTTGGTGGCTTTTTACCAATAAATGGTTAATATGATTTCGGATTATGTACCGTTCAGCTGTGGTCTTCCAGGTATTCTTGCGCAAACATTTGTTTTTTTACTCTTTTTTAATAATGACGTGAAATGGTAAGTGATTTTACACGTTTTCGCGGGCACTTTTTCGTTTCTTATGATTCTATGATGTTGTTCTGAGAGGGTTTTCATCTATAGTATTTTGGTGCAATTGAATGTCTTTTGTTGGGATTGAGTACCGAATGATGGAAGCTAACTAGTTAGTTCATTTAGATGCATTGGGTTGCTAATACTCATGCTTTCATAGATGGTAAAATACTTTAGTTAAGGAATCCTCTACATTTTTTTGGAAATTCACACTTCGTCAAATCATCATTCCCTTTTGTGATTCTAATACTGAGAAGCTTTAACATGCTTTCTCTTTTGTTCATGGATTGTACTACGGACTACTGTCATTGTACGATTAGTCCAATTCTCCCCTAAATCTTGATGGAGAACCTTTACCATGAATCGGATGATTGCCAAGTAGTTTGGTCACGTGCATTTACCACGTGACCATTGGTTGTAGCCTATATAGGGCATAAACATAACACGACAAACCCAAAAAACAATAGGGTCTTGTATTCAGCCTAACGTCAGGCATGCCCGCGGCGCATCTGAGGCTATCCTGAGCTACTACTATGTTTTCGACGGAGATAGAGAATAGAAATTCCTGTTAACTTTTGGATATCATGACTTAACTACTGTTCGCGCTTTAAGTTTGTATGCTTTTCTAGTGATTTCTCTATATTTATGCTTCTATAGTGGATTATAACTTATTAAGTAAATGGTATGCTCAGAAGAGCTAGATATAGACAATGATCCCATGTCCTTTAGATGGCCTTTTGAATTTAGTGATTGAAATATTAGAAAGTTGTAAATATAGTATACTGGGGTATCTGCCCTTCGACATCGTCCATTTTGAACTTTATAGCATAACTTTACTCTGATAGGTATGGGGTTCTTGCAGGGGATAGAACCGATGTACATAATGGGCCAAAAGCTTCCCCTGATAACAGCACCAAATCCGATGCACTAGAAACTCCTGTTGTTCGAGATATCACTGCAGGATCTCGAACGCCCAATGCTTCTAAGGAAAATCGCAATGTTCCGATAGAAACTTCTGTTATTCGAGATGAAGCTCCTACATTAGGAACGACTGATGCGCCAAGGTCAATCTCCAATTCTTACTGTAATTGCTAAAAAAGAACGCCTTAATTTCACTGAAAAAGCTGACTGATCTTATCCACTGCTGACTAGGTTCGTCAGCTCTCCACCTGTGAGATCGAGAGAATCATCCCCCATATCTGACAATGACGGAACGAGCAAAAAATATAAAATAGCATGCGAATTCCATGCCAAAGGTTGGTGCATCAAGGGAAGCTCTTGTAGGTTTCTCCACATTAGAAATGGATCTGATGCTGCAGCTGGGGCAAGTGTAGTTTTGGATTGGAAAGGTAAACGAATACCTTTGTTTCGCATTAAATTGCCCTCCAGATCCATGATAGGTCTAGAAAATACTGCAACTTTAAGCGATTATTAGATGTTCTTAAAAGATCAATGCACATTTTGGCAGTTCCACCTAATCCAGGAGAGTGTATCCCATCCCAGCAGAGTGGGGAAAGACTGAACCTGGACAGTGAGGATATTAGGTTTGTTAACCATCAAAAAGATGGGCTGCACAGTACATCTCTACAGATCACTGCAGAGGTTTCTGGGCCGAGCTTATATTCAAACAGTCGAAGTTACTATGCTGCACCACCGAGTGTATACGGTGGATATTTTTCTAGTCTCTCTGCTGCTCCAAACGATAATTTCAACATGAATATTTCTTCTGTTGGGACGAGAGAGGGAGTAACTGTGAGAAAAAGTAACTTAATGCACACTGATGATGGGTTTGCGTTGTCTTCCTATCCCCATTCATGGCGTGCTTCATCTTCCTGGAATAACCATGCTGTTGCCTCCTCAATTTTTTTTGAGGCCCCTCTAAGGCCACACGCTCCTTCATCCCCATCGAAACCACGCGATCCCCCTGTTTCTGGTTCTGAAGCTGAAAACATCTCAAGAAAACATTTTTCAACAGAGGCGGCGGCACCAAGAATGGATGAGACTAAGGTTAGCTCTGATGATTGGGAGCCATCTACTCCCTTCCGCCCATCGCATCCCATAACACGTAATCTGTTATCGAAAGTAAGTCTCTACGACCCCATACGAGATTGTCTTGAGCCAAGTCCTGTTAAAGAAGTTCAGGTGAAATTCTCTTCCTCTGACCAAGGATCAACTGGAAGAAGTGTTTGTCCTAAATCCCCCAAGTATCAGAAAGAGGTGAAGAAGTTACGTTCTTCCAATGTTGGCGATGCTGCGAAACATAATTTTTCAGATTCGAGTTACGTTGATAGGATGAAAGCTGATGATCGAAGACACGGGTCTAACTCTGATCCAAAGGTTGCTGAATCTGGAAAAGCTAATGAAATGGCTGTTGGTACTGGCATAGAGGAGCAAAGTCAAGCGAAAGCTTTCAAAAGCTTTCATGCCACACTTATAGAATATGTGAAGGATTTGGTAAAACCAACTTGGCGCCAGGGCCTTATGAGCAAAGATGCTCATAAAGTGGTAGTTAAAAAGTCAGTCGACAAGGTTCTTAGCTCAATTAAAGACGACCAATTTCCTAGCACACCCGAGTCAGTTAAACTGTATCTTTCTTCGTCGCACGAGAAACTCGTTAAGCTAGTTGAGGTCAGTTACTTCATTCACCGAGTGATTAAGTAAATATTATATATATAGTAGGCCAGTTTTGGTGATATTTGGTCGACATCTTTTACAGGCACATATCGAAAGGTATGGGAAACATTGATTTACTTAACCGTAGTTTCTGTACATATTCCGAGGCATCTCTGGAAAGAACTCTTCGCCCGAGGGCGCACATCAACCTTCCTTTCGTCCTTTGTCCACAGTTGATCGTGGCCGGTGAAATGTATAGTTCTCTTTCTCATTCTTTTTAATGTCTTGGTTTCTGTTTTAGATGCTGTGTCCTCTATTGAGTATCTGGAGAAACATGAGTAACTTATGGAGATTTTTTGTAATTATCAAGCTGGATGTTTCTTACTCGTCACTTGCATAAGAAGGTTTTTCATCTATGCTATGTTCATTTCAATTTTTTTCTTCGTTTACTGTTCGGAGACGAATGGGGAACTGATTGGTTTTTGTAGGCTTGGGCGTATTATCTTTAAGGTAGCAGTTTGCGTCCTTTTAGAGTAACCAGGATATAATGAGTCGAACGAAATCAAGTCCTGGGAATTAGAACTATCCTTGGAAGGAGAGAATCGCTATATCAATGAGTATGTGTAGCTGGTGAACTAAGTTCAAGTTAGGAGGTAACCTTTCTTTTTCTGTCTTGCTCAAGAAACATCATCTAATCCATGACTTGATCTAGTTTAGAGAACTAAGATGTAGCTTGATCCAAAAGTTTGACATAATGAAGTCTCACTTTCCATATCATATGAACTTTCCATGTGATCCTCTTTCGAACTAACAATATCATGAGGCTTCTAATAACATGCTTAAGGATGGCAATAGGTTGTGTCGACGTCCTATTTTATTCTATTTGAGGCTTATAATAACATGCTTAGGGATGGCAATAGGTTGTGTCGACGTCCCATTTTATTCTATTTTTTGTTTTCGAAACGGAAGTTTTCATATCATAAACAACTTTACATACGCTAAATAGCCCAACGAGGTCTATCCGGTAACATCGTAATCCGGTAGAGAACAAAGGCTCAGTGAGCAATGACAACCAAATAAAAGAAAGAAAGTAAGCCGAAAGAATAGAAGAAACACGAACTTCAACGCAAAGAACTAAAGAACATGTCACACAAGTGGCTATTAAGCCAGATCTACTATATTCTTCACTTTCCTTAGGGCGCGTTTGGTATGCGGAATTCGATGTGGACAATAAAATGAAAAGTGTAATGGTACGACAAACGAAGCGTAATTTACAATTATTCGACACGTACCATTACATTTTCCTTTTCTTTTCCGCAACGAATTTCCGCATACCAAACGCACACTTAGATTCGACTTCAAGTTTCTTGTGTTCTTCGGAAAGACACTCCAATAAGTGGAGAGGAAAACTCCTATATGAGGAGAAAATAACTCTCATATCGGGAGACTCGAGCTCCTAGATCAGGAGACTCAGAGCGGTGTTGGCGGATGAGGATATGACTTGTGGAGACAGGACGTGGAGGGTTGGAGGCGGGGACAATTGTGGGATTGCAGCATGTAAAAAAGGACTGAAAAAGGACAAAAAGGAAAAAACAAAAAGAAAACAAAGTCAGCTCTCCCACCTCCACTAATGGAGGAGGAAGGGGGAGAAGGGATTCCACCTCTTTTTTCCTGTTCTTGTCGAGAGAAGCGAGAGAGTTCTTTTCTTTTTATTTTTCTGTTCTTGTCGAGAGAAGCGACAAATTTGGAACGATACAGACGTCCCATTTTTTGGGGCAGATCAAAAGTAAACGTTTTGGCCTCGTCAAACGTGTTTTTGATTCCATCTCCGTACCTTATTTTCATTCCAAAAACAATTCCCACTAATTCACCGGTTATAAGGAATTGGTTTGTGGACGGGGAATTACCGTTAGGGGGATGAGATCCATAACAAAACTAAGTAGCATAAATCCTATAAGCCAAAAGTTGTTGCGGCAGAAAAGAAACTCGACAAAGCTGACAATAAATACAATGAAACATTCTCGATAAGAAACGAATTACGACGAATTATAATAAAGAAGCATTAATCATACAGTTCCGAAAAAAAATGATTGGTAATATTATTACATATATGATATATATGTTTCAGACGTCACTCAACGAAGAGTTTTGTAGTCCTGTACATTTATTCGAAATGGCGGAGCTTGGTCTTGAAAGACCTTACCTGGAGAGTTGCCTTTTTTTTTTTTCCAGTATGAACGCAAGTGGAAGCTTGTCTTCTTAACATTAAGCTTGGACTTTGAACTTTTTTATGAGCTTCATCAGTAATGGAACAAAGGGGATAGTACAGTGAATCTCAATAGCAATATCAGCTATTGCTATTTCGAATGGAAAAAGTTAAATTTTGTTGGCTTCATGCAGAATTTTATACGGTGAAATCCTGACTCAGTATTCTATAGGATTAACCAGTGTTTATAAAATCTGTTTGTGCTGCCCATTTGCTGTGTTGTGATGTGATTCGTTTAGCTCTTTACCAATATTTTGTAGCAGAAACTCTAGAATGATGTGAATATAATCGAATATCATTTTGAATGCCATGCCACGCCATATTCTGCATTTGCTAGTGTTTCGGGGAAAAATAAGAAAAACTGCTTTGGTTATCTTCAGGTTTGATTGAACGTGGGACACAATGCAGTCGACAAAGCTCAACCAAGCGAAAGAACTTATAAGCGCAAATCGATCTAAAGAAGTGATTTTGGTTCTGTGACGTGCGCCGAGCGACTCACACACACACGCATAGATTTGGTTCGATTGAACACACCTCAGATCTCCAAGAACCATTACGACCGAGGTTTTGTGTTCTTTCATTCTAAATCTAAACCGTATATATGGTGCATGAACTCTATCTCGGTTTTGCTCTTAACTGCAATTGTTAGAACCTTTTCTGATACACACAGGAGAGGGGAAAAGATGCCTTAATTGAGCAGAAATCCGTGGTAAGTTTCTTGCTGTTAAATTTATGACAGCACTAGTTTTTTTTCCCCCTATATTTGGTTTGTATCATAAGTTGGGTTGGAATAATGAAATGAATTGGTTGGCTGTTGCTAAATGATTCACGTCTGGCTCTTGTATTGTATAAACCTGTAGCATTGTGAATTTACGTCTTTGCCCTCACTACTGTGTATGTATGTCTTCCCACTTTTATTGGTTGCTTTTGCAGATTGCTTTAGCTGAGCTGAACGTATATATAGACATTATACATTATATGTACATATATATATATATATAGATTTGCTATGGTGCCACCTACCACGAGCAACCACCGTGAGCACCATAAGCAAATCTCTCAATGTTTGCGTTTTTTCGATTCTCAACGCCGCCAGCACCTTCGAAGACTCTCTAATATCCATTGCTAACCTAAATCGCGCTCTCCAACACGTTATTTTTTATGTAAATCATCACCTCGGTACATCGTCCACAATGAATAAAAAATAGTTAATTGAAAAAATAACGTGTTGGAGATGCCGATTCAGGTTAGCAATGGATATTAGAGAGTTTTCGAAGGTGTTGGCGGCGTTGAGAATCGAAAAAACGCAAAAAATTGAGAGATTTGCTTATGGTGCTCACGGTGGTTGCTCCTGGTAGGTGGGCACTATAGCAAATCTATATGTATATATATATCATGTAGCTTGTTTGGAGACCTCTTCGTGAATTTAGAGAAGGATCAACGAACTTCTTGAGTTGTGAATTATTAGAAAATGACATCCAATCAAATCCAACTGCAATTTCATTAATAATTGCAGATAAAACATGGCCGGCATCGTCATCATAATCATCATCATTGCCTTCTGTAGGACAACAAATTATATAAAATAAATAAATCATCCTCAATTCTTAATATATACATATATAATAGCAACCTATGGGCGGGTGGTTCTGTTTATGTTAGAAAAGGACAATTAACCAAACCCATAGTAATAATAATACCTTGACATTTATGTTGTAACGTAGCAGCCCATACAGTACGCTGGGCCCCAGCCCAAGTCATATCCATCCTTATCCTATTGGCTTTTCTTTCAAATTTTCCACTCTATTTTTACGAGCGCCACTCCATCTTAAGCTTGGCAAATCTCCTCCTTCGCATTGTACATAGTAGCCTGGAAATAGCAAAATAAAATATTTTGGCAGTACTAATCCACTTCTTCGCCTCTATTTATTTATTAGCACGAACAACTCTTCACACACTTCACTTCACTCAACGAAGATTGAGAAATAAAGAAGATTATGGTGTTGCTTGATCAGCTTTGGGACGACGTCGTTGCTGGGCCTATCCCCGAACGTGGCCTCAAACACCTCAAGAAAAACTTCACTGCAAAGCCTCTCAACATCAAAGGTTTGTTTGTCCTTTGAGTACGTAAACATAGAAAAAAAAATTCAAGAATCTTGATTGATTTTAAGTTGAATGAATGACTATATATGTTTATATGGGAGGGAAGATATCGGCGGAGGAGAAGGAAGCGGTATCATTCAGAAATCGCTATCCATGCCGGCGAGTCCAGTGACTTCGGGGACACCTTCGCCGAAGTCGGCGGCGCGTAGGGAGAACGTGTGGCGGAGCGTGTTCCACCCTGGGAGTAACTTGGCTACGAAGGATTTGGGATCTTCTTACTTTGACAAGCCACAGCAGCCCAACTCTCCTACTGTCTATGATTGGTATGTAATAAATTAATGATTTTTACTTAATACCAATCATATCTTTAATTATGCGATTATTAATTCTAACTATATAATCTCTATGTTATGTTCGTCTGTCGCAGGCTCTACAGTGATGAGACTCGGAGCAAACATCGCTGATTCAGACAGTCATAGTAACTCATGGTTGAATGTACATATAATAATGTCCAGTTATATCATATATATATATATAGATATATATATATATATATATTGTACGTTAATTTTGTCTTGTGGTATGGTTGTGGTTTGGTGTTTGATTCTCGTTCGTTTTCGCTAATTAACGTTTTTGAGTTTTGAATTACCTATAAGTTCGTGTTGGATTGTAGCTACTTAAATTTTCATTGAAACAAAATGTATTTTCTTTTTACAAATAATAAATACTTTAAAGCTTAGAAATCTTGGTAACTGTGGTTGGTGCTTATTTTTTCATGGCCTTTTTAGATTTATTCAATCGTTATGTATTGAAAATGTAATGATATTGGTTACTTTGCTTCCTTCCAACATGGATATGGAAGAATAGATTGTCTTTTTATTCTATTTTCTGCAAACTTAATAAAAGAGATATCGAAGAGTGGGCTAAAGGCCCGATTAGCGATTGACCCAAGTGTAGTTAGACTGATTTAATAACGTACAAAGGAAAAAAAAAACAAAAAACAAAAAAAGGGGTGGTGAATCTATAGAAAAATACCCAATTGTATAAAAAATTTGCAAGTTAGTATCCATGCCAAAATTTTTTATATAAGTACTCGTTCGACTGTGCGTACCAGTCATGCATTATATGGTACCCATATATGGTACCTATATACGTTCCATATCATACGGTACCTTGCGGCTGACTATATGATGATACCATTTACTAGCTGTATTACGTACCACAATACGTTTCTCTATGGTACCTAAATGTGTGATATGATGTACCTTGCAGTGGGCAGGTACCAATGTGCAAAAAATTTATTCTGACACGTACCTGCATGTAAAAAAATATTGACAGGGTACTGACTTGCTAATTTTTTATATTAATGGGTGTTTTTACGTAAAATCCCAAAAAAGGATTACGTAGATTGGCAATGATAAAAAAAGTAATTAGTAAGAAGCAAAACATTTCTGTTCATGTATAAAAATTTCAATATTCAAATTATATATCATATGTGAGAATATATAGGCGTGACTGTGGGTCGGCAAAATTCCGATCGTGGACTCGTTTTGACCAAATGTATTCTACTTGTCAAATGACTTTTTAGTCCCCCGCTTCACTGAAGGTTCGAAATGTTCATTGCAATCAAAGCTGTATCTTCTCTCTAACTACAATCATATATTTACTGTTATAAATATGATTCGACATATGCTTTATATCTCCCAAGTCGACCAAGGTCAACGACTAACCATTCCTTACGACGTCTATTTATTGCAAAAGTTAGTTGACTTTCACAATTTTCAATTTTTTTATATATTTAACGAGGAAAGTGGGGTTAGTTAGTAGTAGGAAACCTAATTGTCGATCAAAAGTAGTAGTGTAGAGTGCAATTCTAGCACCAATATACAATCAATTGGACTTGAGATTTACATTTCATTTGCTACTTGTTCTCTGCTAGATTTACAATTCTAGCAGACAAGTTTCTGACTTGACTTATGTTGTCCCTTTGGAATAATTCTAAGCTCAACACAAATATTATTTCTTTATGCGAACTTATAATCAAATCGAATTTTCTAAGTAATTATCTAAGCATTGTTCATCTCTTTGTGTACATCTTTTTTTTCACGATCCCTCTTATTAGTCTGCATAGGTAACTGCAACATTTAATTAATTATAATTTGGAATCTAAATAAAGCTAGGTCGAATAACACGACCAAGATAATTTGATTGGGAAATTTATAAATATTTTATCTGAAGTGGGATTTGCTGTACCAGCCTAGATTGTTGAGTCCGTGCTTATCTGCTGTAATACGAGTAATATACCTTGGTCCTTGCTGATTCTGTCCATTTAATTTTTTTAATTTATACTACTGATATTCTTCTCGAATGAATTACCATATAATTTAACTAGACCAAGTATCATAATCAATAAATAATATTCAAACACCAAATAGTCAAGTTACTTTTAAATGGGAAATTCTATATGTATACCAAGTACCAACGAATCTTGTAAGAGGTTGTATACTTGCACTCTACTACTGCTATTCCTCTTTCTTTTCCTTTTTTTTTTTCTTATAAAGAATAATGTGGACGACTCCTTAAAGGCATATGATTACACAAGGAACTCACTACTAATTTACATAAAATATCAGATTTATTAACTAATCTATACATGAAGCTAGTAGCGAACCTTCACGTGAAATTAACAAATAAAAAAATATTTTAACTCCCTTTCCAAATCATTCTCTAACAATTGAGAAAACGTACCAAATTCTAGCTCCCGTCTTCACCTGCCTCTTTGTCCATTTACTCTTTGTTTCACACGATTCCATGAAATTCCCAAGACTTATATAGATAAATAAATTATTAAAAACAAAGAAATCAACAGATTGTGACTTCCATTTAGCTCAACTATACTCCTAAAACGAATGGTCATCACAGATTCATTCAATGTACTCAAACTCTTCGTGTCTATATATTATTACACTTTGCAACACGCATATCCCATCCCTTTTGTTTCGTAGCTCTTTGTCTAAGAATATCATCTTCGTGTTGTACATTTTCAACCCTAAATATCGCCTATCTCAAAAACCACTCGCAGCCCACCTCTAATTTTTTCATTCTGTATGTGCTAATTCTCTGTACGAAAGAATATATATACATATTATATATATTAGCGTGGATGATCGCAAAGAAAGACAAGGATTCATCATGGCCTCATCATCATCTACGATGGCATCAGACAAATCTATGGTTGTCGAAAGAACAAGTCAAGAACCAGCTCTCAAATGCCCAAGATGTGATTCTTCGAACACAAAGTTCTGCTACTACAACAACTACAGTTTGTCCCAGCCCAGACACTTCTGCAAAGCGTGCAAGCGTTATTGGACGAGGGGTGGAACGCTGAGAAACGTTCCAGTCGGCGGAGCTTGCCGGAAAAACAACAAGGTCAAGCGTCCGCCGCAGTCCTCCTCCGCCGGAGGCTCCATCTCGGCGGCGACTTCCGCAGGAAACCCTAGTTTTCTTCAGTCGCGTGTAGATCTGTCTCATAATCCGTTATTATATGAATACAATAACATTTCTGCTGCTGAAACTGTGAATCCTCTTGAGTTCAGATTTCCGTTTTCTGGTCTAAGTACTGTTCCGAAGTTTTCCTCCGATGAGAATAGCTTCGGATTATTTGATCAGATTCATCAGCCTTGTGTAAGAGATCTTGGGATAGGGTTTTCATCATCATCGTCTGGCCTCGCTGAAGATGGTGGTGGTGGGCTTATTATTCCTGATAATAATATAGAATTGAGAAACCGTTTCTCAAGCAACGTTAATGGTTTTTTGGGTTCTTCACCTGCTTTTAGTTCTTCCACTTCGACGGCGATGGCTTCTTCGCTCCTTGCTTATTCTAATAAAAGTGGTGGTTTGACGGAGGATATCGAAGAAGGAAACAGTAATAATATTCAGAATTTGACGATGCCTTATCACCTAGGTAAGAAGGGGAGTACAGAACAAATCGGGTCGGGTTGGAACTCTAACCCAAACCCGGATCCGAATTCAAGTGTTTGCCATGTATCTCAGATTGATAACCCTTATTCTGATCCCAGCTCATCTCTCTTATGGAACACAAGCAATATTAGCAGTAGTGCTTGGTTTGATCCTTCAAACGGCATGGGTTCTTCAGTTCCTTCTCTGATCTAGCGGTTTTCTACTCAAATTATTTCTGTTAGTTTCTTTACAGTATCTCTCTCGAATCACCCTCTGCAGCAGATCCAGACACGTCATATATACAATACAAACATGGCATCACATTGTTATTACATGGAAAAATAGATGGGAGAAGGCTGTATTATGGATCTGAGTGATCATGTCAGCAGCAAAACATTGTCAGCCTGGAAACTATGTTATATTTGATGATCTTACGGCTTATTCGTATCTATATGTTTGCGCTGAGAGGAACCCTTGGATCCTTTTTCTTATCATCGGCTAAGGTTTCATCATTAGCCACATTAATCAACGGACGGGGGACTAATAAAGGTACTTAGCTGAACGTGATTATTGCTTGATGATTTATTAGTTTATCGTTATATGTATACTTTATATATATATATATATATATATATATTATATATATATATATTGTATTTATGAATTATGAACTTTCATGGTGCATTTGTGTGTTTATGTTTGTTAAATGGCGCGGTTCTTTAGCTTGCTTTGGGAAGGTTTACGAAGTTCAAGAAAATAAATATCATGTTAACAAATGAAATAAATATATGCCTATCATGTAGCCATACGCTAGAGATTTGGCTCCTCTTTATGCATTTCCATCTAATTTATTTTCTTTAAAATAAAAGGCCCACAATCCGATACCATGAACTTTACATGGCATGGCTGTGTTAAAGCGAGACAATGAATTCTTCTTGCATGCACTTGTCACAAGCTCCATTTAGTGGTTGTGTTATATAAAAAGGATATTTAAAAATTGCTAAATTCGAAAAAGCAGGTTTTTTCTTTTCCAAATGATCTGCCAGTGCTCTACCTTTATTCTTCGCATTGTTTATGGAAAATTTATGAATAAAACAGATCAGCGCCTCGCAAGAAACATCATCGAAGCATTATCCCACCTCTCAGAAAGTGAAACTACAGATAACAACTGCTCCATCTACCTCTTGAACTTTAGCATGTTCTTTTTTGTTTCTTGTTTTCTCCAGACACTCAACGAAAGTGATTAGAAGAGTGCTATTATCGTTGCTATAATATATGATCTAGTCACTGATTTGGTGGAACCAAGAAGTACCTACTTTGTTGCCGTTCATTAAGCACTGAGTAGTATCCCAAGAACCCAAAGGCCTCTGTTGAATAGCAAGCTGTGAATGATCATTATTATTGTGGCTCTGATAAGTTCGTTGATCATGCATAATCATAGGCTGAGGCTTTAAATTCTGCAAGTTTATACCTGCAAAAGCGCCAAGTTATTATTACTAGAAGTACTCATCAGAAGACCACCTTGTGGTGTTGTATATGGATTTGCTGTTCTAAGATAATTCTGATGATGCGTAGCAGAGAGCAACGATCGAAAAGCAGGCAGTGATGTTGAGTACGAGGTTGCAATAATATTCTGATCATCGCTTGCTGTTGAAGATGAAGATGGTGATGTTGAAATAATAAACTTGATTTGAGCCTTGATAATTATAAGTATGGATTAAGCATTTGGGCTTAGGAGAATAATTAGCCCAATTTCTAGAAGATTATGATAAATATCTAAGATCTTCTCTATAGAAAATCTAGAATATTTCTATAGAAATATCTATGATATTTTGGTAGAAAAATCTAGGAGAAATCTAGATTTGTGACATGTGGCTTAATATTAAGGGAGGTACCACTAGTATAAATAGGGGGGTTAACATTTTGTATCAAGCAAAATCAAAACAATATTGTAAACAAGTGTGTTGTAATACAAAGCCTCTTCCTCTAAACACTATCCTTGGATAGGTTCCTTCCTTCCTATATAAGTCCTAATTTCCAACAAAGTGGTATCAGAGCACTTCTATTTCCAACAAAGTGGTATCAGAGCTAGAAGATTCTAGGCAATGGCGAGCGGCATGATTCCCTTTCAAGTTCCGACACTCAACAAGAGCAACTACGACAATTGGAGTATCAAGATGAGGGCGCTCCTTGGATCACAAGACGTATGGAATATCGTAGAGAAAGGCTACATCGAGCCGGAGAAAGAAGAAGGTCAATCTCAAACTCAAAAGGATAGTTTGAGAGAATTGAGAAAGAGGGACAAGAAAGCTCTCTTTCTAATCTACCAAGGATTAGATGACGATGCTTTCGAGAAGGTTTCGGAAGCCGCGACCACTAAGGAAGCATGGGAAAAGCTTCAGACCTCGTATAAAGGAGCGGATCCAGTAAAAAAGGTACGTCTTCAAACTTTAAGAGCCGAGTTTGAAGCATTGCATATGAAGCAGATGAGGTTGTGTCGGACTACTTCTCGAGGGTATTAGAAATAACTAATCAACTAAAAAGGAATGGCGAGAAAATTGATGATGTTAGAATCATGGTGAAAATTCCTCGCTCTTTAGATCCAAAATTCGAGCATATCGTAGCCATCATAGAAGAAACCAAGGATCTAGAAGAAATGACGATGGAGCAACTATTGGGCTCATTGCAAACCCATGAGGAAAAGAAAAGGAAGAAGGAAGGGATCGTAGAACAACTACTTAAGTTGCAAATTGATTCTGCAAAAGAAAGGGAAAATGAGGAAAAATTATCAAGGACGAGGCTACAGGCGAGGATATAGAGGAGAACGAGGCGGAGGCCATGGACACAAATACGAACGAGGTTAGAGACCGAACAACGACGACCAAGATAATCATCAAGGAAAAGATTATTCGACAAAAGGCTACTGGAGAGGTAACTCAAGACCAAGGTATGACAAATCCCATATTAAGTGTTATAACTGTCAGAAATTCGGACATTACGCTTCCGAGTGTCGAGCCGGTAGAATCAATAAAGTCGAAGAGATGGCTAACTACATTGAAGAGAAAAATCAAGAAGAAGATATTCTACTGCTAGCCCACAAGGATATAGATCGGAGAATGCAATAAGTTGTACCTAGACACCAGTACTAGCAATTGCGTGAGTGGAGACAGAAGCATGTCCATGGAGTTTAATGAGTTAGTGAGTGACGATATTGATTTTGGAGAAGAGCATAAGATCCCGGCGGGAGGTAACAATAACATTCTCAGTCAAGAGGTGATGGTCGTCAATGAAGAAGATGATGAGAGTATTCCATACATCGAAGAAATTAACATGGAGAAACCAATGATAGAGAAGACAAGAGAAAGAGGTCAATACTCTACGAGGATTACCCCCTGCGGGATCTGGAGAAGACGAAAACTCACTTGAGGGAGTCTCACACTTCAAGATCTAACAAGAAGTACCCAAGGTAACTAACAATCGAAACAATCAAACTCTCATTTGTCTCTTTGCAGATGGTGGCCGATGAGGTTTCAAGACGCTAAGGACGAGAAAGATATCATGGATGAGAAAATTAAAGATGTCAAGAAAACTGACATGCCGGGGAGTTAAGATGTCAGTATGGCCTAAAGGAGAAGCTGAAAGAAATACGACAAGCTTAGCGCGTGAAGCCTACAGTCAAAAAGCAGATATCAGCTATGACGAGAATAATGAGATAATACAACAAATGGATATTAAATCTTCTCTCCTGGATGGAGTTCTCGAGAAAGATACGTACACGGAGTATGAAGTGACAAAAGAGAATAATAAGATTCTGAAGTTGAAGAATGTGCTCGATGGATTGGAAAAAGCGCCAAGAGCTTGGAACTTAGGAATCAACATGTACCCCGCAAGAGAAACAAGGTTAAGGAATTGGAAATGAAACAGAAGGAGCCCATAAAGATTCTCAGGGAGGCACATTCCTTAGCTTAGGGTTCCTCTCCATGGGTCCAATATCTTCGACATCCTTTGCTGAAGTATCGAGGCTGAGACAAGCTGTAGTTGTTGTAATAGCTGAACTTCGTATTCGTAGAATCACAACGAGGACACTTTCGAGGTGGTGGTGGTTGGATTTTATTATCATTTCTATTTTCTTGAAGATTATTCATCACTCGGAGATTGTTATAGTTCTAAGAATTTGCTACATAGTCCATATATTTCCCTCCTAGGCTTATATATATAGTATAATACTGGGATTGCGGCTTCATTAAGTAGTGTGAAAATCATGAGTTGCATGTGGTCTTAGTTTTGACATATATGGAGTAAATAGTTCAACGTTGTGGATATATATGTAATCCCGACTTTTTTGTTCTCTTGTACAGATTCTCAAGAATCTGTACGTAATTTCCAGTGAAGGAAAAATTCTAAAACACACAAGCACACAAATGGACAAAAAAAAAATAAGGAATTTGTATTTTAATTCGTTTCCTCCCTTAATTTCTTTATATTTTTAGCTGATCAGTTCACATAAATTTAATGATTTTTAAATTGAACAAGGGTTGGCCCATTTTCCGAATAACCATTATTGTGTTGGATCCACTTCCAGCCACTTACGCAGAGAAGATAACAAAGGCCATGTGAATAATTAATGATGGAGCCAAATGACTCAAGGAGTGAGCTATTTTTCTTTGGCATTTTCATTGTGTTTTGGCTATAAAAAGGCAAGCGGCCTTTGTTGATAAAAACACCCCATATGAGAGTTCAATGCGAGACAAAATGTAGAGAGTGAAGAAAACTTATCCAGGTAGATAAGGGTGAGAGGGGGTGTAGTTTTACTGGGTAGTTGGGAGTAGGTACAAATATATTACTCGAGTGGGTAAGGGGTCTCAAGTTTGGATTTAGTCACGAGCATTAAATTTGTATAATGTAATATTCTCAATATAATAAATCTAGCTCTCTGTGGAGGTATGCGGTATTGGCCGAACTACGTAAAAATCTCGTTCTCACTTGGTGTCATTTCGGCTTTATATCTGCTAAATGTCACGAGGTTCAAAATCAACCTTCCGCTGGCCCCGATATTACTGCTCACCCCAACAAGTGGTATCAGAGCGTAGCTAGTCCGAGTATACTCTGTGGTTGCAGCTGTGTCTGATCTTCCACATAAGAAAAGATATCAAAAGGTTTAACGGTCCAAGGGAGCCAAGTTCAACGAGGTGATGATGCCTTGTGTCGAAAGTCTTCACGGCAAGGTGTTCAGGCAGCGTGTTCCGTTTGGAAGAAACGGCGGTGCAAGATGTTTATTGTTGATGGATTGTCGGGCGGAGCTTGTTCGGCGGAAGCATTTTGGCAAGTTGTGGTAATGGTACTGCGTTAGAGGCAAGTCATAGCCTTTCATGGAAATTATCTGATCAGTGCTATTTAGGCCCGACTGTTGAATCTCTGCGAGGATAATAGCGATGAATAACAATATATAAGGGCGGCAACTGGTACAGGAGGCTTCATTCTTTGGCAGAGGGGAGTGAATGACGTGCTCGTTCACCAAAGCTTGGCTTTAGCTATGAAGGGTGACGAGGAAAAGGCGGGAAATGGCGAACACTGAAGGTTTTGGGGTCATGATGTGTCGTTAGAGGAAGAAGTAAGACCCTTTTACTTCTTACCTCGCTTCCTGTATCTAATGATAATTTGGTCACAAACATTTTATGCGAAAGAGACGGTGAAGATGGTGGGAGTGCAGTTAACTCTTTTGGTGCATGATGAAAAGAGGAGATTATCAAATTATGGTGATAGCAGACATTGACCATGTTTAAGAGAATCTTAGCGGAAGGTCATACGCCATGGGGATTTGGGGCAAACAGCAGGTCCAAATTCAAGGTGGTGGGGAAGGCATGGTGTGCTATGAGTGTCGTGAGCCGGGACACATCAGAAGTTATTGTTCGTCTTGGAGGAAGGACATGAGCGACTAGGAATTCCACAACGGCGGTAGCACAAAATTTATCTTGGAGATATTCTCACAGTCTCTAATGATGATGCTCGTTCTGAGGATGAACGGATATAAGATTCAGGGTCGAAGTATCAGGTTGCTCTGAGATCGGAAAATTCGAACGAGTTCGGTCTACATAGCTGATGAAGATCGTGGGGGTGTTCGAGGTGTTGGAATGATGAAGATCAAAATAGTTGACAGAACGGTGCGCACTTTGGGTGGTGTGACTTTGTCCATAAGTTGCATGAGAATTTTAATATCCTTGAGCCAGTTAGATTCCAAGGGCTATGGGTCCATAGCAGGGGGAGTCTGGACATTCACACGGTGGCGGAAATGGTCCTACGGAAGCGAGAAGAACGTGGAAGGTTGTATCTTCTGGGCAGGAGTATGGTATATAATACTCCAACTTCGATGGATTCACAAAAATCGCGCGTGGAGGTAAGGCGGACGGTGTGGAAGGAAATCCTGGTGAATGGGTTGCATCAAAGTCCCTCTTCGAGACCGACGAGTATAGTCGGTTGGACAGTTGCACATAGGATTGGCCGCAGAATGAATCAAGTGTGGTAGGACCGGAATTCTTGATTCGAACTATGTATTGCTGGTACAAGAAAGGTCAATGGACGTTCGTGGTATTATAAACGAGTAACTTTCTAGATCGGACTCGCTGGGTGAACGCTTGGTGATGAGAAAGTGCTGGATGTGGCTGGAGGGGGAGAATTGTTTGGTCCACTTCCAGCCACTCGCGCAGAGAAAATAACAACGGCCGTGTGAATAATTAATGATGGAGCCACATGACGTTAGTAGTGAGCTATTGTTCTTTGGCATTTTCATTGTGTTTTAGCTATAAAAGCGAGAGTCTAAGAGCGAGAGAAAATGTAGAGAATGAAGAAAACTTATCCGGGTGGATAAGAGTGAGGGCAGATGTAGTTTTACTGGAATAGTTGGAAGTAGATACAAATACATTTTCCGGGTGGGTAAGATGTCTCGAGTTTGGTTTAAATACGAGTGTTAAATTTGTACGGTGTAATATTCTCGATATAATAAATCTAATACTTTCCTTGAATGTAGGCAATATTGGCCGAAGCACGTAAAAATCTCGTGCTCTCACGGGGTGTCATTTCGACTTTATACTCTCCCGATAAAATTGTTGCGACATTCAAAAGTAACCTTCTGCTGGTCCCGTAATAGTACCGCTCACTTCAACATACTGGCTTACTAACACTTCAACATACTGGCTTACTAATATCTTGAGCTGATCGGTTCACGTAATTTAATGGTTTTTACATAGCAGAATATTCAACAATACAAAACCCAAAAATACAGAAATAGATGATAAGAAGGAAAAAACAAGCTGCGAAGGGATTGATGATTATCTCTCAACTGCTGATAATACCCTATCACGTTCCTTTATTACATCCTCATCCATTACCTTCTCACCACCACCATCATCATCATTATCATGACCATAATCGTCCGACGATGTTCCTAAGAGAGTCTCCCCCGGATCTATGTTATGGCAGCCCCCCGGGTATTTTCGAATATTTTAGTACTATATAGCGAAAATAAATATATATACACTTTGGTCCAACTTTTTTCAGCAATATGACGAGTAGTCTAGTGGTAACAGAGTTGTAATTCCAATTAACAGGTCAAGGGTTCGATTTTGGGCCTTAGCACTTTTAGTTATGGATATCAATTTTTTTATTCTTTTTGTTTTGTTTTTGTGGTTTTAATAAACGCACGGCGCAAGGGTGCTTTTAGCATTTTTAGGTGTTTTTTAAAGCTAACATAATTTAGTTAGTAATACTTTATATATTAATTGTCCTTTTACTTTCTAATTTCTTTTACCTTTATACTATTAGATAAGATTCTAATTATTTAACCACATAGTTGGTAATAATAAAAAAATAAATCTCATATATACATAATTTTGAGATGTTTGTCATGGTGTATATTAATTTTGTCATAAAATTAACATTTCTTGTAATATAGAATAGATTAATATTATTCATCTTTTTTTTTTCAGGATCCATTAATGTGACTATCATTTTAAAATTATAGTTTCAAATTAAAAATATTTATTATGAACTCGTTTAAAGTTGTAAAAAATATATCCAAATTATTAATTTAATGAGCCTTGAGAAAATTAAAACAATCACTTTTTAAGTAAAAATCCACATACCAACGGGGATTGGTCCAAGTAGTAAGCGGTTTGGCATCGCTTAAGCAAGGTCTCGGGTTCGAATCCTTGTGTATGCAGCACCCCCCTTTCGGAGACTCACCTGCCATTATCAGGTACGCGAAGCTGGCGAACCGAATTAGTCGGGGCAACCCGGAAACCGGTGGGTAACAAAAAAAAAAGTAAAAAACACATCACAAATAAAAAAGAAAAAAATAAATACTACAATTTGTCTCCAAAATCTCGAATAATATACTTGTTTTCACCGACATATTGACTTATGCAAAAAAGAGCAACTAAAACTTTAGCTTTTATCACCCTCGCTGATATACACATTTTATACTACGGCCACCCCGGTCAAACATTCCTGGATCCGCCCCTGTCCTTAACCTTATTCATATTATTATTATTCTCATCTGCTTTCAATGCATCTTTTGTGTCTTCTTCATCAGCAGATTTGCCTGTGTTTGGTTCTTGGACAGCCTCGTCGGCGTTGTACGGACTGTACTCTGTCCTACTCTCATCGCCTCCTTTCGATGTAGTGTAGGAACGTCCCTTATATCATTGAGAGAAATACATTAACATTAAATGTTTTTGTACATATATTATATATATATATATATATATATATATGTAAGTCGTACCTCTCCTGGATAGTTAGAGGCTGATGTGATGAAAGTGGAGAACTCTGTGTGGAATTTTGTTGAGTTCTTGGAGATGTGGACAAGTGTGTTCCGAGTTATATGGGACATGGACGCCATTGTTTTTTGTTGAAGGATATAAATTCCAGGTTATTTTTATTGCTGCTGTTTACTGTTTTGGTCGAAGTAAGGGATTCTTTTATGGGGCAACCTCAATTAAATCCCTCTTTCCAAACTTTTCATCAACTAACTCCCCATCTCATTTAATTTATTATAAAACTCCCTAATTCAAAACATTCATACACAACACTACCCATTTTACTGAATGGACGAATTTGCCCTCATTTATAATTTTTTAAATCTTTTCTTCTCCAATTCAATCGACGACACCCACTTTGCCCAACGTTCTCAGACCTCGTCACCCTGTTTTTGTCCCATTCGTCTTCAGCTCCTCGCCGGAAAAGCTCCTAGCCTATCCAATCACAGTGGGTTTCTCGGTCCCGGTAAGCTTAGGTAAGTTTTCTGTTTTTTTTCCACCGATGGTTACTCGTCGAGGTTCTTGACTCGAGCTTACGGACTTGAGCTCGATCGAACGGAGTTGAATCTCGACATGGGCCAAGCACAGAAGCTATTTGACCTCAAAGGGACGTCGTGCTGTGGACTTATGTGGTCGATGGGTATGGCAAAACTGGAAACCTAAAGAAAGCGAAGGAGTTGTTCGACGAAATGCCTGAAAGAAACATCGTCTCATTGAGCTCGATAATGTCCGCCTTCGTCAGAGCAGGAGATTACAAGCAAGCGCTACACAGAACGATGCAAGAATCAGAGTCCTCCATTCGCAACGAGTCGATCCTCATCAGCAGGCTCACTGCGTGTGCCCATCTGTGCTCGCTTGCTCACGACTCGTCGGTCCACTCTTACTAACTTCATTTAGTTGGCAACTTCAGATAAGAGGTGATTATTTGGTACTGTTCAAGTGTTGAAACATGTTTTCTAATAACTGTTCAAGTGTTGAAACATGTTTTGGTACTACAAAAAAATAAATATAGGTACTGTAAAAAACCAACATAGGTACTGTATTCCTTTATCTTTTGGTGCTAATGCAGTTTTTATGATTCAGTGGGTTTACTGTATATATGTCATCGTGACTCAGTTGCTGTATTTTTTGGTACTACAAACGTCCACATGTTGGTATTGCAAACGTCTTTATATTGGCACCACAAACTAGAGCTAGCGTATTTCGACGCCGTTCGCCAGGTACGTAAAAGGTACTACAAATTACCTACGAAGTGTACTACAACATAGATGTTTATGGTACTGCAAACAACCATGTTGTGGTATTGTAAACGTGTATATATTGGTACTACAAATTAGAGAGCGTATTTCAACGTCGTTCGGATTATTTTTTGGTCCGTGAGTACGTTACCATGGTTAAATATACTAAGTTGATCGTCTGGTACTACAATAGCCTAAGTTATGGTACTGCAATCATCCACATGTTGGTACTTCAAATGTCTATATATTGGTAGCAAAAATCAGGGCTAGCGTATTTCGACGCCGTTCGCCCAATACGTAAAAGATACTACAAACTACCAACCAAGGGTACTTCAATAGAGACGTTTATGGTACTGCAAAGAACCATGTCGTGGTACTGCAGACGTATATATTGGTACTACAAATTAGAGAGCGTATTTCGATGTCACCGTGTGTTTAATTTTTATTGTGTGCCGTATTTTGGAAGTTTACATGGCTTATTTGCACAATAATCTACGTGTTTTCCATAATTAAAAACCTAGTACGACAAAGATACTACAAGTAACCTACGGATGGTAATACACTAGCATATATTATGGTACTACGTGAAAGATACTACAAACAACATACAGATGGTACTACGATATCATATGTTATGGTACTACAGTAGTCCATATATAGGTACTACAAAAGTGTTTACATTGGTACAACGATTAGAGGGCGTATTTCGACGTGTTTTTGACAATCAACTGAGGGGTACGACAAAGATACTACAAACAACCTACCAGTGGTACTACAATGGCATAAGTCATGGTACTTCAAATGTGTTTATATTGGTACCACAATTAGAGCTATGGTATTTTGGGTTATTTTTAGGTCTGTGAGTACGTTACCATGGTTAAATATAGTAAGATGATCATTTGGTATCATAATTGGCGGGTTGACATTTAGAATCAAGGATTATCACATTGAAATGCCAACTTTCCTTCTACTTAAATGATGCTAGTTACAATATCTTACTCCATAGTGAATATTTTTCGTATGTTGGAAGTTAGTGTATGTTTTATGTTGTCATATGTTAATTTTTGTTATTTGCCACATTATGTAGGCTCTCAGGCGTTAATTGCTCAAGAATCTACGTGTTTTCGACAATCAAAATAATGGTACGGCGAAGGTACTACAAACAACCTACGGATTGTTCTACAATAGCATAAGTAATGTTACCACAAAAGTTCATATGTAGGTACCCCAAACGTGTTATATTGGTACCACAAATTAGTTTTGAAGTATTTCAACGTTGTTCGCCCGGTACGTAAAAGATACTACAAACAACCTAGAGATAGTACTGCGATAGCATATGTTATGGTACTACGGAAGCGTATAGTATGGTACTACACGTGTTTTCGATAATTAAAAACGTGGTACGCAAAAGATACTACAAGTAACCTACCCACGGTAATACATTATCATAAGCTATGGTACTATAAATATCTATATATGGTACTACAAATATCTGTATATTGATACTACAAACTGGGGCAGGAATTCCTATTGTTAGAAACGTGGTACGAAAAAGCTACTACAAGTAACATACATATGGTACTACACTATCGTAGGGTATGGTACTATTGACATCTATATATTGGAACTACAAACATATGTATATTGGAACTACAAATTTGGGCAGGAATTTCGATTGCTAGAAACGTGGTACGAAAAAGATACTACAAGTAACATATGTATAGTACTACACTATGATAGGGTACGGTACCACGAACATCTATATATTAGAACTACAAACATATGCATATTGGTACTACAAATTTGGATAGGAATTTCAATTGCTAGAAACGTGGTACGAAAAAGATACCACAAGTAACATACGTTTGGTACTACACTATGGTAGGTACTGATACTACGAACATCTATATATTGGAACTACAAACATAATTATATTGGTACTACAAATTTGGGTAGGAATTTCGATTGCTAGAAACGTGGTACGAAAAAGATACTACAAGTAACATACATATGGTACTACACTAGCTTATGATACGGTACCACAAACATCTATGTATTGGCACCACAAATATATGTATATTGATACTACAATTTGCGTAGGAATTTCATTAGTTAAAACGTGGTACGGAAAAGATACTACAGGTAACCTACTCATGGTACAAACTAGCTTATAATATGGTACCACAAATATCTATACATTGACACTACAAATATATGTATGGTGGTACTACAAATCAGGATAGGAATTTCGACTATTAAAAACGTGGTACGAAAAAGATACTACAAGTAACCTATGCATGGTACTACACTAACATACGATACGGTACGACGAACGTATATATATTGGTAGTACAAATATATGTATATTGATACTACAAATTCGGATAGGAATTTTTCGACGTAGTTCGGGTTTTTTTTGGTCCGTGAGTGCGTTACGATAGTTAATGCTACTAAGTTGATCATTTTGTATCAAATAGTCAAGATGCTAGTAACAATATCAAATAGTCAAGATGCTAGTCCGTGAGGGGCGTCGTTCGGGTTATTCTTTCTACTTACTTGATGCTAGTAACAATATCTTACCACATTGTCAAGATTTCACGTTGCCATATATTTAATTTTGCTATTTGCCGCATTATGTAAGCTCTAAATCCTTAGTGCTCAAGATTCTACGTGTTTTCGACAATCGAATGATGGGCACGGAAAAGGTACTATAAACGACCTAATTATGGTACCACGAAAGCATAATCTATGGTACTGCAACAATCCGCACTAGGTACTACAAACGTCTATGTATTGGTACGACAGATTAAATTTGGCGTATTTCGAAGCGCTCGTTCGACACAGAAAAGGTACTACAAACGACCTAATTATGGTACCACGAAAGCTTATAGTATGGTACAGCAAAAGTCCACATCTAGATACCACAAATGTGTTTATATTGATACTACAAATTAGAGTTGGCGTATTTCGACGTCGTTCTGGTTACTTTTTGGTCCGTGAGTGCGTTACGATAGTTAACGCTACTACGTTGATCATTTGGTATCAAAAAATGCGGGTTAACATTTACAATCAGGGATTGTTACATTGAAATTCCAACTTTCTTTCTACTTACATGATGCTAGTAACAATATCTTACCACATAGTCAAGATTTCACGTTGCCATATATTTAAATCTTGTTATTTGCCGCATTATGTAAGCTCTAAATCCTTAATGCTCAAGATTTTACGAGTTTTCGACAACCGAACGATGGGCACTGAAAAGGTACTACAAAAGACCTAATTATGGTACCACGAAAGCATAGACTATGGTACTACAACCAACCATATCTGGGAACTATAAACGTCTATGTATTGGTACGGCAAATTAGATTTGGCGTATTTCGAAGCCGCTCGCACGGCATGGAAAAGGTACTACAAACGACCTAATTAAGGTACTTACAAAGCATATAATATGGTACCGCAACCGTCCACATCTAAGTACTACAAACACTGTGTATTGGTACCATAAATTATATTTTGCGTATTTCGAAGCCGCTCGCACGGCACAGAAAAGGTATTACAAACGACCTAATTATGGTACTACGGAAGCGTATAGGATGGTACTGTAGACGTCCACATATAGGTACCACAAATGTGTTTATATTGATACTACAAATTATAGTTGGCGTATTTCGATGTCGTTCGGGTTACTTTTTTGGTCCGTGAGTGCGTTACGATAGTTAACGCTACTACATTGATCATTTGGTATCAAAAAATGCGGGTTAACATTTACAATCAAGGATTGTTACATTGAAATTCTAACTTTCTTTCTACTTACATGATGCTAGTAACAATATCTTACCACATAGTCAAGAATTCACGTTGCCATATATTTAAATCTTGTTATTTGCCGCATTATGTAAGCTCTAAATCCTTAATGCTCAAGATTCTACGTGTTTTCGACAACCGAACGATGGGCACGGAGAAGGTACTACAAAAGACCTAACTTTGGTACCACGAAAGCATACACTATGGTACTGCAACCAACCACATCTAGGAACTATAAACGTCTATGTATTGGTACGGCAAATTAGATTTGGCGTATTTCGAAGCCGCTCGCACGGCACAGAAAAGGTACTACAAACGACCTAATTAAGGTACTTACAAAGCATAAAATATGGTACCGCAACTGTCCACATCTAGGTACTACAAACACTATGTATTGGTACCATAAATTATATTTTTCGAAGCCGCTCGCACGGCACAGAAAAGGTATTACAAACGACCTAATTATGGTACTACGGAAGCGTATAGTATGGTACTGTAAACGTCCACATTTAGGTACTACAAACGTGTTTATATTGATACTACAAATTAGAGTTGGCGTATTTCGACGTCGTTCGGGTTATTTTTCGGTCCGTGAGTGCGTTACGATAGTTAACGCTACTACATTGATCATTTGGTATCAAAAAAGGCGGGTTAACATTTACAATCAAGATTGTTACATTGAAATTCCAACTTTCTTTCTACTTACATGATGCTAGTAACAATATCTTACCACATAGTCAAGATTTCACGTTGCCATATATTTAAATCTTGTTATTTGCCGCATTATGTAAGCTCTAAATCCTTAATGCTCAAGATTCTACGTGTTTTCGACAATCGAACGATGGGCACGGAAAAGGTACTACAAAAGACCTAATTACGGTACCACGAAAGCATACACTATGGTACTGCAACCAACCATATCTAGGAACTATAAACGTCTATGTATTGGTACGGCAAATTAGATTGGCGTATTTCGAAGCCGCTCGCACGGCACAGAAAAGGTACTACAAACGACCTAATTAAGGTACTTACAAAGCATATAATATGGTACCGCAACCGTCCACATTTAGGTACTACAAACACTATGTATTGGTACCATAAATTATATTTTGCGTATTTCGAAGCCGCTCGCACGGCATAGAAAAGGTATTACAAACGACCTAGTTATGGTACTACGGAAGCGTATCGTATGGTACTGTAAACGTCCACATCTAGATACTACAAACGTGTTTATATTGATACTACAAATTAGAGTTGGCGTATTTCGACGTCGTTTGGGTTATTTTTTGGTCCGTGAGTGCGTTACGATAGTTAACGCTACTACATTGATCATTTGGTATCAAAAAAGGCGGGTTAACATTTACAATCAAGGATTGTTACATTGAAATTCCAACTTTCTTTCTACTTACATGATGCTAGTAACAATATCTTACCACATAGTCAAGATTTCACGTTGCCATATATTTAAATCTTGTTATTTGCCGCATTATGTAAGCTCTAAATCCTTAACGCTCAAGATTCTACGTGTTTTCGACAACCGAACGATGGGCACGGAAAAGGTACTACGAAAGACCTAACTATGGTACCACGAAAGCATACACTATGGTACTGCAACCAACCACATCTAGGAACTATAAACGTCTATGTATTGGTACGGCAAATTAGATTTGGCGTATTTCGAAGCCGCTCGCACGGCACGGAAAAGGTACTACAAACGACCAAGTTACAGTACTACAAAAGCATATACTATGGTACCGCAATCGTCCACATCTAGGTACTACAAACGCTATGTATTGGTACCACAAATTAGATTTTGCGTATATCGAAGCCGCTCGCACGGCACGGAAAGATTTTGTGTATACTACAACTATTCACATCTAGGTACTACAAACGTCTATGTAATGGTATCACAAATTAGATTTGGCGTATTTTGAAGCGCTCGCATGGCACATAAAAGGTACTACAAACGACCTAAATATGGTACCACGAAAGCATACACTATGGTACTGCAACCAACCACATCTAGGTACTACAAACGTCTATGTATTGGTACGACAAATTAGATTTGACGTATTTTGAAGCCGCTCGCACGACACAGAAAAGGTACTACAAACGACCTAATTATGGTACTACGAAAGCATATACTATGGTACTGCAACCGACCACATCTAGGTACTACAAAGGTCTGTGTACTGGTACGACAAATTAGATTTGGCGTATTTTCAAGCCGCTCGCACGGCACATAAAAGGTACTACAAAAGACCTAATTATGGTACTACGAAAGCATATACTATGGTACTACAACTGTCGTCATCTAGGTACTACAAACATGTTAGTTCAGGTACTACAAAAAAAACTGGAACAGAAACAAACAAATCAGAGAACTCAAGATCAACAGCATATCAGTCCCAAAACACACATACATAACACTCAAACAGGTGGAGCGTGCAACTAAAATCGTCCGTAAGTATCGTGGCAGCCATGAAGCCACGATACAATTCAACGTCGACTTCATCAAGATACCTCGCACGTGCTACCAGTCCGACGTGTATCGATCCATGGACAGTGCATTTTGTACCCCGCAATCCACGCCCTCCAGATTCTGCTCCCTCGTGGACTCAAACATCGTGATGTCATCTCGTAATTCTTTCTCGATTTTCTTGAGCCGGTGGGTTTTTTCAACTTCGATGCCATTTCTGCATGCGACAAAAACGAGAAAATCAAATAATGAAATTACGGTACCAATTAACTATGTCATACGGTACCAAAAAACATATACAAGCACCAATTCAATTATCGTACGCAAAAGCAACCGAGACTCATACCAAGATAGTCACAATGTACCTTTACATCTAGCAGCGAAATTAGAAGCTAAAAAAACCCTAATTTGAATAATACCAAGTTCCTAATTTGAAGAACAAAATAGTTAAACCCTAATTTTGCCATAAACCCCAAATTCGAGCCGTAATCACAAAATTAAACACAGCCCGACATTAAATCCTTCAGGAAATGCAACTATGAAAGCCCTAATCTCTACATTAACTCAAAACGCCACAAAAAACGAAAAATTAAAGTAAAAAAAAACGGTGTCAAGAGGCCGTTTTTACAGTATACCGTTCTTACAAGTCGAATAAAGGTGTGAAGCCCTAAGAATCTCATTCGCTGCTCGTTGTGAAGGTGAAGCTGAGATTCGTTCTGCTTTTCGTCGTCTGTTCGTCGTCGTTGTCTCTGTAAGTGAATTCACAAGGTTATTTTGCAATATTTATGTTTTACAGGGGTATTTTTGTCCATTAGGTAGCTATGTGATATAATAGTTTGAAAGGGGGAGTTTAGTGATAAATGAATTAAGAAGGGGGAGTAAGTTGATGTATAGTTTGGGGTAGGGGGATTTATGTGTAGATTTGCCTTCTTTTATTACGCATATATACATGTATCTATAATATGGTGTAGGACGATGACATGTAGAAAGGAGGCCATGCAAGAACAAGACAAGTGTCCAGAAGGCGTTACGTGGCTGTGATGATGCACTCATGAAATTTTATTTTAAGAATTTTTTAGGTGAATCTGCCGAAAAATACTCATTTATATAAAAAAATTAACAAGTTAGTATCATGTCAGAAAATTTTTTATATAAGTACCCGTTTGACTGTGTGTACTATTTTTCCAGTCTTGACGTACCTTTTTACATGTGTATTACGTACCACATTACGCGTTTATATGATACCTATATCATTTCTATACGCATCTTAATGTGTTATATGATGATCATTTCTCACTGTATTATGTACCACAATACGCTTCTCTATGGTACCTAAATGTGTTATATGACGTACCTTGCGACGGGACGAGTACCAATGCAAAAAAAATTATTCTAATAGGTACATACATATAAAAAATACTGACTTGCACCTTTTTATATAATTAGATACTTTTCTGTAAATTCCCCAAGTTATTATTTGTCAGCCAAAGATTATAAAAAAAAAAGAAGAGTATCAAAAATAAAATGTATTAAAGAATCCTTTTTTTATGATTGTTAATGAATAGGATTGAAACAATACAAACCGCTTTTATTGACTAGAAATTCGAAAGTGTGAAAGAGCTTGACAACATCAACGATTTAAGCATAAAGCTATCCATTGATAAACGTCAACAACTGGGATAAGGTGTTATACTTCGGTCTATTCAGCCTTTTTCTTACAACATAGAACCTTTTCAATCCACATCTTAATACCGTTTTCTATAGCCCGCAGCATGCGACAATCAAGATTTTACACGCACTTACTTATTCGACCAAAATCAAGAACAAAAACATGAATACATCAGCTTATACATATATAAAAAAAACAAAGATTTGTGGTCTTAACGATGCTGTTGTCGAAGGAAGGCGTAGGGAAATTATTAGTAAACTGCTGTAGCTTTGGATGTATTATGATAATATGGTGATCTGACCAAAGATAAAGCCCTTAAAGAAAACCCTCGAATGATATAATCACGTAAATATATAGAACGATATGAACAAAATTAAGACGTCTTTTTTCAAAAAACGCGAGTAGTAAAACGGATGAAGTCCGAGTATCGATCCACGAAGATAGCTTGATTAATTCTAAGATATTAAACCTAATTACAATTTAGACTAAGAGAATTTTTTAGTTTTGATGATTTGATTAAACGAGATAAAAGCGCAAATAATAAAATAGAGGCAAATAAAATAGATGAGATAAAGATCAATTTACGACGAGTGACCAAGGCACATGCTCAGCACAAATAATTCCTACGTCTTCATAAAATCTTAATAAGTTAGGATTTTGAGCTATTTTTATGCCCCATAAAAGCGTATTTCAGATCATTATTTATCGTAATATAATTGATTATCTTAAGTTTACGTTTATATTTCATATTGCATATTGGAGCAAATGGACCGCAAGATGTGTTTTACGTGGCCTTTAGTCAAATCTCTTCTCATTAAAAGCATTAGGCCCAAGTCATATAAGGCCATAACATCATATAGAAAGACGACGTGGAGCATCATACAAGGGAAAGATTATTGGCACGGATTTCGAGGCTAGACCAAGTCAAATATATTTGCAAGACTTGGTAAGTAACCTTCACGTGTGAGTAGCCATATTTGAAACTTGGAATCAGATTTATGGGGGCGGCCCAACAAGATTAAGTCGGTGCGGAAACCTATAAAAAGACACTTTAAAGCTAAGCCACGGGAGAGCTGCGACGGCGAATAATAAAAGGAGAAAAGACTTACGGCACCAACGAGAATAAATAAACGGCTCGGAGCGAGACGACGCGAACACCGTAACGAGGGCGAATTCTTTATCTTTTAATATTTCATTATTAATAATATGCTAGGCTAGTTTCTTTTGTGATTGAGGCCGTGCGAGGCCGGATTATGACAACGTATTAATGCAATTATTATTTTATTTAATCATATGATTTGAGTTATGTATTCTTTGTTTGTGCTTCATATGCGTACGTGTGTTTGGCATCCATGCGTATGATTATTGATTGGTTTATGAGACGGACAAAGTGATTAGACCGATTAGAACAAAACATTGAATATCACTACGTAAAACCGACCAGAGATGGAATTCGGTTTCGTATGTGTGGTTTTTGAGACCTTAGGCGCCGAAAGCGTCTAAACTTGGGGAATTTCATAAAGATGAAATGCACGTATAGGAACTACAGTCATATAGACATATAGTTGATTGGTTCTCTATTTACGTAGGGTTGCTATTGCATGACAAATGAGTAGCACGTATGTTAGGAAATTCTACCTTGACTATGATTCGTATTGATTAGGTAAATTATATTGCATGAAGACGTAGGAATAATTCGTGCCGAGCATGTGTCTTGATCATGCCGTCGTCAACAGTTCTATCCTCATCTGTTTTATTTGCGTTTATTTTATTATTAGCGTCTTTTATCTCTTTTATCAAATCATCAAAACTATAAAATTGCCGTTAGTCTAAGTTAGAATTAGGAGTATTATCTTAGAATTAATCGAGCTGTCTTCGTGGATCGATACTCGGACTTCGTCCGTTTTACTACTTGCACGACCTAGTACACTTGCTAGTATTTGAGCGTGTCAAATCTATCCTGTCTAACTGTTGAATTCAAGCAATCAGTCTCAAGCAACACAGGTCAGTAGTGCAACACAGATCAGTAGTGCAACAGATAAGAAGTGAAGGCCCGCAACTTAAACACAGTTGTATCTTTAGTAGTAACGTTTCTATTAGTATGAAACGCGTTCTTTGTAGTATAGAGAGTGTTCTTCAATTCGCTGGTGATAACATCGTTTCTATAAGTGACTACGAGAGTTAGTTATTTCAACGGTTGTATTTCTCTTTATAAATACTGTACTGTACCATTCATTTATTAATTGAAATCAGTTCTTATTTACACGTATACTCTCCAAACACTTTCATATGGTATCAGAGCGGAATTCTTGAGCTGCGCATCAAGATTCAAGAACCCTAACCTTCCATCGAAACTCAGTCCTTTAATGGCGGGAACAGAAACATCAGAGACGCCGAGCACGACGACTGTAACACTGATTAATGACCCCTTTTTCTTGAGCAACAATGACACTTCGAGGCAGCTGCTCGTTCATGAACCATTGAATGGCGACAACTATGCGACGTGGAGCAGAACCATGGTCATAGCTCTCATTGGCAGAAACAAGGAAGGTTTTATAAATGGTGACCTTAAGGCTCCTGACTTGGCAGATCAGAGTAAACAGATCTTATGGAAGCGAAACAATAACATTGTGATTTCTTGGATTCTGAACTCAGTTTCCAAGGAAATATCTGGTAGCATATTATACAACTCCACGACGAATGAAGTATGGGATGATCTTCAGGAAAGATTTGGCCAATCCAACAAACCAAGAGTCTTCCAATTGAAGAAAGATCACATCAATCTTGAACAAGGGACAGACAACATTGGAGTGTACTTTACCAGGCTGAAAACTTTGTGGGATGAGCTGATCAATTATCAGCCGGCCTGCCCTTGTACATGTGGAGGCATTAAAGCCATGAAGGATTACCTTAATAAGGAATATGTCATCACCTTTCTAATGGGCTTAAATGATTCTTATTCGCAGATAAGAGGATAGATCCTCCTCATGGATCCGTTACCTACAATGAACAAGGTTTTCAGTCTGTTGGTTCAAGAAGAGAGGCAGAGGTTGATGGCATCGGGCATGACAAAGGCAAGTGATGATCAAATCCACAACATGGCCATGATGACAGCCAACAACCATCTAGAAGATCCCAAGAAAAGCATGTCCTACCCGAGAAAGGATTCACTCAAGCCCCTGTGCACCCATTGTGGGAAGAAAGGGCGTACAGTGGATGTCTGCTACCAAGTCCATGGTTTCCCACCTGGATATAGACAAGGTACAAGGGAGCCAGGGTGAACCAGCTTGGAGTAGAGCATCAGGTGGGGAAGACAGCTCATGAAGGGAACCAAGAATGGCCCTTACATGACTTGCATGAGATAGAAGATTCCAATGTGATCTACCAGATAATACAGTTATAAAGGCTCATAGAGCAGGTTCTTTTAGGCTTAACCAGTTCATCTTATTGACTGAAGTACTTTTCATTCCTCAGTTTCATTTTAATCTGTTATCTGTCAGTTCTTTGGCAAATGAAAAGAACTACAGATTTTCTTTTGAGACTAATGGTTTTCATTCAGGACCCTTCACTGCATGTGACTGGCAAGGGTAGTCAGGCCGAGGGATTATACTTCATACAGGCAGAAACAAACCCAAAGTTTACTAGCAAACCAGTTTTTCTCAACAAGCTATCTGCAGAACTGTGGCACCATAGGCTGGGCCGTCCCTCAAACAAAGTTCTTAGCATTTTAAAACCTCTTCTTAGACATGTTGATGCTAGTGCCGATTCTTATTGTAAAGTCTGCCCTGTTGCAAAATAGAAAAAGCTCTCTTTTCCAGACAACAATAAAATAGTTTGTTCACCATTTGATCTCATTCATAGTGATGTTTGGGGTCCTTTTATGTGCCTTCATATCTAGGACATAGATATTTTCTTACTACAGTGGATGATTACTCTCGCTTTACATTGCTTTTCATGCTTAGATACAACTCAGAGGTACCATCAGTTATCACAGTTTTCTTGAACTTGGTTGAAACTCAATTCAACTCTAAGGTTAAGGTGATAAGATCAGACAATGCGAAGGAGTTCCAACTAGATACTTTGCTCGAGGAAAGAGGTATTATACATCATTGGTCATGTGTGCAAACACCTCAACAAAACTCAATAGTGAAAAGGAAACACCAACATCTTTTAAATGTTGCTCGATCTTTGTACTTCCAATCTGAGGTTCCTATTGAATTTTGGTCTGAGTGTGTGCTCACAGCCACTTATTTGATAAACAGAATACCTTCTGTAGCTTTAGGCAACAAATGCCCTTTCCATTTACTATATCAGAAACCAGTTGAGTATGATGCTTTTCGAGTGTTTGGCTCCTTGTGTTTCAGCTCTACTTTGGCAGCAGGTCGAAAGAAATTTGATCCTAGGGCCAAAGAGTGTGTGTTTCTGGGTTACCCCAATGGAGTAAAAGGGTACAAGTTGCTGGACTTAAGCACAAAAGAGGTTTTCATTTCCAGGGATGTGAGATTTGAGGAACACATCTTCCCTTTTAAACAGAAACAGGGCCCTTTCACTTCATTAGATCCCTTCCCTTCTTCTGTCCTGCCCAGACGTTACAATGACAATGGTGTCACTGAGGACACCATGGCATCTTCCCCAGAACCTACCATGGCAGTGGAAAGGTGTCCATGCAGAGCAGGAACATCAGACTGGAAGCAGTGATCTTCAGCCACATCAGACTGAAAGCAGTGATCTTCAGCGTGAGACCGTTTTCAATGATTCCCAGCATCAGCATCCTGGGGAAGGAACAACACATAGGAGGTCAAATAGGCTGCAAAAGAAACCTTCATACCTAAAGGATTATCACTGCAGCAGCCTCATTGATAGAAAAGAGCTGTAACCTTTGTCCGAAGCTCTAACTTACCAGAATTTTTCACCTCTTTATCAAACTTTTATCTGCAATGTTTCCACAGCAAATGAACCAAGAAGCTTTGCAGAAGCCTCAGGATCAAAAGACTGGCAGAAGGCCATGGATGCAGAATTTACAGCTCTTGAAGACAACAAAACTTGGACCATAGTACCATTGCCTACAGGAAAGAATTCCATAGGTTGTAGATGGGTCTTTAAGCTGAAATTCTACTCCACTGGCCAAATACAAAATACAAGGCTCGCCTGGTAGCAAAAGGCTATAATCAACTTGAATGGGAGGACTACATGGACACTTTTGCTCTAGTTGCAAAGCCCAGCACCATCAAGCTGATCCTAACTTTGGCTGCCAAATTTCACTGGTCTCTTGCACACTTGGATGTGGATAATGCCTTTCTCAATGGGGATTTGGCTGAGGAAGTATATATGGATCTTCCACAAGGGTTCTACAAGAATTATTCAAGAAAAGGATCAGGCAGGATGGTATGCAAACTGCAGAAATCCATTTATGGATTAAAACAATCCTCCCGAGAATGGAATAAGAAGTTCACCAAGGCAGTGGAAGAGTTTGGATTCCTATAGACTCACTCAGACCACACCTTGTTTATCAAGGGTGCAGGTGAAAGTTTGCTTATCTTGTTAGTATATGTGGATGATATTATACTTGCAGGTCCCTCACTGCAGAAATACAGCAAGCAAAAGATTATCTGCACAGCTACTTTAAAATGAAGGACTTAGGCGAGCTGCGGTTGTTTCTGGGCATTGAGGTTGCCAGAAGTAAGGAAGGGATCTACATTTCCAAAGGCAATACACAATTCAATTGCTCGAGGACACTGGTTATTCAGCCTCCAAGCCTCTGTCCACACCTATGAATCCCAATAGCAAACTATCAGCTGGAGATGGCGAGTTGCTCCCTGAACCCTTCAGATATAGGAGACTAATTGGACGCCTGTTGTACTTAACATTTACCAGACCAGACATAGCATTCACAGTCCACAAATTGAGTCAATACATTGCAGCACCTAGGACGGGACACCTCATGGCAGCTCACCATCTACTCAGGTATTTGAAGGGCTCCCTGGGACAGGGTATACTAATGAGTTCATCTCCTGGTTTGCAGATTAAGGCATTCGCGGATGCTGAGTGGGCAGCATGCACAGACACACGAAAGTCAGTGACCGGCTATTGCACCTTCCTAGGCGACACCCTCGTAACATGGAAAGCCAAGAAGCAAGATACATTTTCTCGATCTTCTACAGAAGCTGAATATCGAGCCCTTGGATCAGTTATCAGTGAGGTGCTATGGCTCAAACAGCTGTTGGGGGAATAAGTTGTCTTTCACTCAAGTTCCTGTTGTTTATTGTGATAATCAATCAGCTCTGCGCCTTGCTTCCAACCCAAAATTCCATGAGCGATCGAAACATATTGAGATCGATTGCCACTTTATCCGTCATCATGTCTTGAATGGCTCAATTCGGCTTTTACCAGTCAAGACAGAGTATCAGGTTGCAGATGTGCTTACCAAGCCCTTAACGGGTCCATTATTGCAGCAAGCATTACTCAAGATGGCTATTAGAAATCGCTATCATCCATCTTGCGGGGGGCTGTTGAATTCAAGCAATCAGTCTCAGGCAACACAGGTCAGTAGTGAAACACATATCAGTACTGCAACAGATAAGAAGTGAAGGCCCGCGCAACTTAAACACATTTGTATCTTTAGCAGTAACGTTTCTATTAGTATGAAACGCGTTCTTTGTAGTATAGAGAGCGTTCTTCAATTCGCTGGTGATAACATCGTTTCTATAAGTGACTACGAGAGTTAGTTATTTCAACGGTTGTATTTCTCTTTATAAATATTGTACTGTACCATTCATTTAGTAATTGAAATCAGTTCTTATTTACACGCATACTCTCCAAACACTTTCATACTAACCATCATGAATCTCAGTCAAGGTAAAATTTCCTAAGATAATCGCTACTCGTTTCCACGCACGCATTCAATCTCTATGAAATTCCCCGACTTAACCGCTTTCGGCGCTTAAGGATTCGGAAACCACACATACGAAACCGAATTCCATCTCTGGTCGGTTTTACGTAGCGATGTTCGATGCTTATTGTTCTAACCGGTCTAATCACTTTGTCTGTCTCATAAACCAATCAAATAATCATGCATATGTTGATCAGGCATACACAGGCATTAAGTGCAAACAAGGAACACATGACTTGATTCACACGATAAAATAGGATAAGAAAAAATTTAATACGTAGTCATTATTCGGCCTATCATGGCCTTAATCACAAAAGAATTTAAGCTATCATATTAATAAAATAAAAATACAAAATATTCAATGTCAACATAATAAGGAAATAATATGCTTATCACGGAAACGCCTCGCAAGCCGTCAATCGTCTTCAATCTTCGCCACGTTCTTTCTTTTTATTTTCAGCCGCAAGGTTTCTTCGTTGCCGTCGTTCTTCTCTGCTCCTATTATTTTAATCGCTCGTTGTTCTGTTCTTTTTTTTTTTTTCAGCCGCCAGGTCCGCCCTCTTTTTCATCTGTGCGTGCCTTTATATAGTAGGGAATATATTGCACCGACTCAATGCAATTTCCTTTGAGATCTCCTTTTCAATTTGATTTTAAAAATCAAATATTCCCTTAGCTCTCCACGTTATATTATTAATTCCTTGTACAGCAACTCCCAAATAATTAGAAAGTCTGGTAAAATTTCAGATTTGCCCCATAACTTGTGAAAATTACAAAATAGCCCCAAAGTGCCCGATTTTAGCGGTTCACTTCGAATCTTCCCGATTTGGTCTAGTTTGATCTAATATCTGCCGAACAAGATATATCTGCATAAACGTAGAATATTCAATGATAATTCGATGGATAACGATCGAAAGCACGCTTTTACGAGATATAAAAATAATATAATTTCCTAACTTATCAAAAATAATTGAAGAAACCTTTCTTTCTTGTCCTCAGGAAGCAGTGGAACCTTCCCATAGGATAAGAAGTCTATACGCGAGAGCTTATTTTAGGTCGCAATGAGCATCAGTAACTCTGCAAAAGTTAAACTATGTTACATATATAAACTATTGATCACATGAGAATCATCACGCAAGAAAACACACATTCAAGACGATGAAAATGAACAATAATCTAACCTATCATCATCGTTCTCGAAAAAAGATACAAAGTCGACGTCCGTCGACATATGGTCAAACTCTGGATTCTGCTCAACCTACAACTCAAAGATCAGAAGTAGTGAGAAAATATATAAAATATATAGCAGTTTGTCACTCCATTAGATAGAAACAAAGAAAACGAGATGTAACAGTTATAAGAACAAGAATAATTTTACGGCAAATGTGTATTTGAGGATATAGAAACTTAGCGCATCTACGAATACATACATATATATATGTATGTAGAGGTACGACGATATACCCAACTTAGCGCATGTATGAATATACATGCATTTATACGGATACGAGGATATAGCAACTTCGCGCATGTATACGTGGATACAGAAACTTAGCGCATGTATGAGGATACAAATATATATATATATATATATAATTATATGCGAGGATATAGCAACTTAGCGCATGTATACGTTGATAAAGAAACTTAGCGCATGTACGAATATATATATATATATATATATTTATATATATACACCAACGAGGATATATCAACTTAAACATAATGATCCACAAAATTACTGAAATAAAAAGAACGAAATTGACTTATATTACTTGCGACTCGTCTTGCATCAAGTCGATGAAGGTGATCTCATCAACACCCGGCGAAGATGGTGGGAACGTCCCCAATTCTTGCGCATGTAAGAATCCAGGCAGATCTTTATTCTGCTGCATTGTTGAGCTGCTGCTAGACCCAAGTAGGTGCGATGCGCCCCACTGTTACAAAGTAAACATGGAGAAAACCCGATAAATTTCGAAAGGAAACATTAAAAGAAAATTTCGATTTGACGCATATATGTTAGAGTTAGATGATAAAATAGCATTGATCATACTGCTGATGTCAATGGTTGGTTGTGACCATACCCATACTCGTATGCAGCACTCCAACGCAGAGGATAATGATCTGCGAGGAAAGAGAAGATAAAGCATCAAATAAGTCCCTTGTAGAAAGCACAAATATAGCAATATGTTGCCATATAAATTATGATGGAGAGGAGTGCATGCGCTATTATTTTGTACGAAGAAAATATGCGCACGTACTGTATCTAGTTTACTATAGCAAAAATCATCGACAAGAATAGTTCTGTTGTTCCTTATAAAACCAACTTCCTTTCTTGCATGAGACGATGCTATTATTCCTTTTTCGTTATTCAATACTCAACATTCATATTCAAGAAATTATTCTCTTGGTGATCCAATATCTACCAAAAAATTTAGGAAAAATACTACTAGCAAGGCAAATACTATTCGTGTAAAATTGGTAGATAGAAATAAATATTGGGAAATGGCAGAAGATCATCATGGGGCGTAGCCCGAAAACTTGTTCAACCTGAGCTAGAGGAAGATTGGGGATAACATTAAGAATTCAAGAAGCTAAGAAGCCTGAAAATATTTTGTATAGGATATTATAAAAAAAACATAGCACTGTTATTGGGGTGAACGAACAACCAGAATATCGTGGCGAAAGGAAACAACCCTTACATTTATGGTGAAAGGCAACAAGCCTAGGCCAGAGCCCAACCCCGTCCTCAAAGGTTGATCAACCACTAAGATATGACAACACGAGATAACATAGATGTTGAAATTTTCCAACGACATAAAACCAATTGCTTTTCCAGATTAGGGATCATATGGTTAATTTTAGTACAAATCATACTTTTGGCTAGAGCGTTTGGTTCAAAAGAGCAATATATGCAAGGATTCATCTACATATTTCGCCTAAATACTCAAAGCCTTCAGGAAAGTCTGTCAAAACGAGCAAAACTACTATACAAAAGATACATCACGAGATTCATCATCAAGTCACTTCTAGCATCATACTTGAATGAAAATCTCAGCTGAATGTTGAATGACCACTTCAACTAAAAGCTTAAGCTTGAAAGCAGTGGATCATTTTTAAACTTATATTTTTTCCAACACGACCCTCGCGTATAGCCTAATTTTAACAAGCCCTTTAACACCTAGGCAATTTCTTTCTAAACTAGCCTTAGACGTGTAATTTTGATTTTAATGGAATCGTGAGGATTCGTACACTTGACCTTTAGGCATGGACTCATGTAGAATGATCACTCACCTAAAAGCTTTATTTTAAATTTGTATTATTTCCCACAAATGCCTCTAAACATAGAAGTCACGGAAGCTTGCATTCACATGATCATTAACATGGCAAGTAGTGCCGAATAACAATCGTTTACATTGATGAACTTCTTAGTCGATATTTTAGAGATTCTTGATACTTCTGTTACAACATCGGATCATCCTCGATATATTGATGCATCCGCGTGATAAAGGACACATGTGAAGACATGTTGCTTACAGTAAGTTCCTTAAGGACATTATGATTTCGGAAAACCTATACTCGAGGGATCTTGAACTATTTTTTTTCCATGGGAAAGTTATCGTAAGTGCGAATGCACGAAACAAGATATCTTCCTTAACCCAAGATTCTTAAGTACAACACCATGTAGGATGTGTAAAAACACTATCGGAATAGTGTTTGAAAACCATGACTAGTTAATCAACTCGCATTGCTCGAACGAGTATTTGCTTATGCGAATAACTTGGCCTTATAGTTTTTTTTGGCAACTTTGACAACCGAGTTAATGATTTCATCGGAAACACGAAGATGAGTATCAATTTTGTAGGGTTTGACAATATTCGGTTTGGCCTTTGCGATCGCTTCGATTAATATAATATTGGTTGAAACGAAGCTCGGGATTTCTCGAGCATTTCATGGTGCATGTTTTCTTTTAAGATTCTCATTACGCTTACAATAACATTATAAATCATTAAGTTTTCTTACACGGATCTTTTCAAAGATGTTACTTCGATAAGAGGTAATAATCATAGCAAGACCTCGGGCAAGTTGTTGCTAGTGGAGTGTCCGACATTGTTAAGTTGCATTAACAATGTCATGCTCGAAGGTTTGTTATCCCACAAATGGTCATTTGTGGATGCAAAACCAAAGATAGACTGCTTCTTCATGACATTAGTTATGAAGAATTGTACACAGAAATCACTGCGCACACCTAATTGATAAGGAAATCTAACTCCATGGAGATGATTAGGTATGAACTTAACTTGTACTCTTATGGTTCTAGAATGCTATCATGAGAAAGAACACAAATTACGAGTTTTTATCCTATCAAATGGATAAGTTTCTTCTACACCCGCCAAGGTAGACCGGTTATTGATTCAGTTGGTACCAGAGCACGCGGTTCCGGGACTTGATGGAGAGCCTATCTTTGCTTCATTCAGTAGTATACAAGTTCTTGAGAATCGACGTATCATCAAGTTATATATTGTAATAGAAGAAACATAGTTAGTGTCCATATCATATAAATATATCCCCAAAACCTATACCAATTCAGCGCTCCTCTTACAAGACTCTCAACATCGATCAATCATCTCACCTATATGGAGAAGAACCTCCTTCAAGGAACCTCAAGATGATAATCGAATCAAAAAGGCTCTTAGTAGCAATGAATTTTACGCTATATTTTCAGCCACGTATATGGCGGTAAGCTTATCCTAGAATCATAATTTTATTTTCAAAAATATTTGGTCAAATCAATATATCAAGTTAAGGAAATCTATCAAATAGAGAAAAAGATCTTCCACATAAAGAGTAAAGACTAGCAGAAGAAGCATGACACCTCCGCTTATTAACCGCAAACACATCAAGCAACACATCTAAAAGGATCCAATAAGACATTTGATCGAATTATCTCTTACCTTGGACGGTGCTCGCTGCTTGAAAATGTTGCAGTTCATGAGGTACCGAAGTTCCCCTCACATAAGCGCTTGTCATATTCTCCTGCAAGAAGTGTAACTTGAAAGTCATCATTTTTTTGTAAGACGAGTTTGCGTATACATAATCTCCACACACCCCACACAGACACACACAAGTTATTGTTATTAGATGCGGACTTACTCCATTGACACGAACTTGATGAGTCTCAGGCATGACAGAAAACCTATGATCCTCAGGAATGGTCAAAAGCTGATGAATTTGAGGGCTGCAATTATGAAAAGAAGATAATAATTAAAACCTTGAACAAACTGATAACTTACTTAGACAATCAGATATCATGTAATAGAACAACGACCACCTCGAAACGCCATCAGACAAGTTCAAAGTGGGCTCCACTACAATGCCTTTGCCAGTCATCAGGCGCCTCATGTCTCTATTGTTCATGTTCAGACCGTCTTTTGGGCCCTGCCACGTCATCGAAGCTGACTCAGCATCGCAGTTGTCGTTAAACATTGGCTGTGGATAAAGCGCAACGTTGTTTTCCATCTGTAGGCTTTGTGTGAGGTTTTCTTGCTGGTCTCTATCTTCGGATTGCATCACATTAGGGGCGTTAGTTCCCGCAACTGAATCTGCCTGCCGTTATGTTATTGTAATGATGTCAGCAGAGATTGCAATAAACACATAATGTGCAATAACATTAAGAATTTGAAAAAAGAAGGTATATATGAGACCTGGGCGCTCATACGCGAACAATACATATCCCAAAAAAAGGACCACCACTCTGTTAAGAACCCATCGGGAGGAGCGACAGCTGGCGAAAGGGCGCAACGATAGTCGCAAATATTGTCAGACGATAAAAGGCCAAACTTAATTTTCAAAAAATGGTAGGCGCAAACATTGTTATGACAATTAAAGCACGGTTTTTTGAGACTTTCTGAGAAACATGCAAGGGAATCAGCCTATATGATACATCATTGAATGAAATAGATCAAGAAAAGAAACACCTAAATCACACATTAGTAAAAGGGACATGCTTGGAATTGCAATCACGACTTTTTTTTCAACATTGAGCAAATCTATGAAGCTTTGTGCACTTACAAACTACTCCCGCGGGCACTAGACTTGACTCCTCAGCGAAAACATCAGCAATTGCTTGCATGTTCTTTCTCTGTAGATAATCATGAATGTAGAGATCCAACCTACAAAAGGAAACAAAAATCAACGAAGAAATTATCATAAATCATTTACTCTTTGAAAAAATCTAGCTACAAAGGAAAGATTTAAAACTAAAAGAAGCGCCGTGGAAAAAAAGGGAAAAGAGAATTTCTTTGATAAAATTAAAATGACATGGGAAATAAACAATGACTAGAGATTCTTACATCTTCTGAGCATCCCACTTGTTATCCATCTCGAATCAAAACTAAATAACTTGAATATCCTCGATTTGAAGAGAAAAACTGAACCAAAGACTTAAATCGAAATCTGAAGAACGGAGAGCTCGAGGAGATATAGATTCTTTGATGTGAGGAGAAAAAGTGACCCAGAATTAAATCGAAAGCTAGAGTGAGTGAGATAACCAACCAACAATTTGGAGGGATATATTAATGAGTGTCGTTGGTAGTGAGTTTGCAAAGTAAGATGGTGCAAAAAGCCATGCAAAATGGTGACGGAAGTGAAATAAAAAAAGATTCCAGAAACTTATCTAGCAGTCCCATTGATGTAATAATCGGAGTTACTGTAATTTACTGTTACCGCCCGGAAAGGAGAAATCAGATTATAACAATGAGAGAAGAAAACGATGGAAAACAAATGAGTCGGTCGGATTTTTGTTTATTGCCTAAGATATAGGAGCCGAGATTATAATGCGCATTAAATAAACAAAATCTTATTATAATAATAATACTATGTATCCTATTTTGTTTATAAAATTATGTGGGTATCGAATATGGGATAATATTAAAATCAAACACGTTTTTACTAAATTTCCATGTTATTATATTCGATGTTGACTTTCTAGTTTTTTTTATTAATTTAATCTATATCCTTAATTTCTTCTGACTAAATATTTGGCGTAATCTTTCTTAGCAAATTGTGTGTGGCTGTGGACTATACATTTTATATCGGGACACAAATATATATGGTCTATTTTTATTATTTTGGGTTGTATAATAGTTTAGGTAAAAAGTTGAATTAATCTCTTGGATGATGCAATCGCTCAACGGCTTTCTATACATAAGTACCTATTGGGAAAGTTAAAAGTCAAATCAGTACCTTGTCAAACTAATTTTATACTGAGTTACCCGTTTGAAATATTTATTGCTCATAGGTTCCAAACTGACCATTATACCCTTGTAACTTCTATTTATTACAGTTTTACCTATATTTTAGCTTAAATTAAAAAGAAAAAGATAAATTCACCCAAACAAACCAATCGAACGAGAGATGTCTTGGACTTGCACCACAAAAGAGGCTGTATTGATTTCGTTAATCTGTTGTTGTCATTTCTTGCACCCACAAAGAAGCAATTTCTTGCACCCACAAAGCGATTCATTTGTCTCTCCAGTCGATTCTCGTCGCGTGAAATGAAAGGCAATTTTGATATTTCAAATTTCACTCATATTTGTTGATTAACTGCTCGATTTGGGTGTATTTTATTCTATTAGGGTTTAGATTAGTTGATTGATCATGGGCTTTTTATTTCAGTTATCAATTTGCGATTTTTGTGTTTCAATTTGCGGTTTCTCCCTTATTTGAAATTGGACTTTGATTCTGATCCGATGAGGGCTTCTTCTGCTTGTATACGTGGCCTCCTTGTGGTTCGATACTGTAGTGCTAGGGGTTCGATTATAGGCCTGTAACCGTAGTTTATATTTTGGTACGATATATACTTGATACTTAGTACTGTATATGCTTTATAATGGTACTCCTTATTTCAGTAGTTTGATACTCCATGTTTGAAGCGAATAGTATTGTATGTTGATAATGTGATTTTCCATTTTCAGTTTATGCAGTAATGGATGTCTAAGTACCAATTCAAACAAGTGTTATATTTCTATATTTCGCTCAAAGATGACCGATGTAAAGAATAAGATGAGTAAACGTGAAGCTATAAAGAAGACACCTTTTTTTTTTATGTTTTGGGACATGATGGAAATCTCTCATTCATCTACTAGATTAGTTGCACTTGTACGTCGATACAATGTATAGGCTAATTCTTTCTGGATTGGCTAGATTGTATGCTCTCTTTTTTTCACTTAATTATGTGTTTTTCCAACCGATGGTTGCAACAATCCACCATCTTTTGAATATTTATGTCGACGACTTGGATATGATTGGGGAACATGCATAGGAGCGGCTGCATGTTTACTTGGTGAAGCTCGTGCACCATATCAATATGTTGCTTGAGGTATAAATTTTGCTAAATTTTAAAATTGTTATTAGTTTATCGATATTTGAATGTTTAAGGTGCATGGATATGGAGGTATTGGTGTCTCTTGGAATGACTTGCTCGTATCGAACGTGTGGCAGAGCTAAGGAAGCAGGCGCGTGTTCTTATAGATCTGATGTCACGGTTCCTCAAATGATGATTGATGCGGACCGAAAATTCGACCCTAGCATCAATAGTGCGCTGGAAGGTATCGGTCCGTCGCCGTTTCGAACTCGCCGTCTTCGTCTTCGACGGATCCCTGAAATACCACGAAAAAGACGAGCTAAGGGCGCCGTTTCGGCGACGCCCCTCCGACGCTCAGTCAGATATCCGTATGAACCAGATGTAAAGATAGTCGAAATAGCAAATAATAATTAGAGGGAGTATGGAATGACGAGAGGTTCGGCTATGAGAGATGATTCCACGTCGGCCTTCATAATTATCCATGTAGCTCTCCCTTTCTTTCGTTAGTAGGAATTAGAGTCGTAGTAGAATAATAAAACCTCCAAGATATCGTACCTCTTACCCTTATAATATAATATATATGTCATATACTGAGGAGATATCCCACGTTTGAGATAGTGGCGTTGGTAACCACCCATGATGGTGAGTTGTCCACGTTGAGGGCCATGATGAGGCAAATGGGTCTCGTGGATGTGTCCCTTTGCTCAGTCCAAAGTTGCTCTCGCAAGCTCTGGGGTAGCGCTCCCTCGGGCTTTAATTGCCTCGGGAGATCTTTTCGCGGGCTCGTCGTCTCGGGGGATCTTTTCGTGGGAGATATTTCCCACCCTGTTTCAGTCAAACTCGAATATTTGACCGATAAAATACGGAGATAACAATAGTCCCCCTCACAAATAGTCCAAAAGAGTGTTAGTGAATTTTGGACGTAGTATAGGTAAAATATTCGAGTATAATATACGTCCTTCCCGAGCATCCACCTTCCCGGATATCATGTTAATCATGGAATAGGCTCGCCGCTCGTCGTCCGGCGCCAGCACGAGCGAAAGACCGTCAGCAATTGTAGAGATCGAGCTCGAAATTTCGTCAATTGCCGGAGGCGCCCGAGTGGGAAACAAATTCGTTGTATTTCGTTGTGGGTTTCATTTGTGATTTCATGTTGAGAAGAAGAAACTATAAAGAAGCTCTCATTCGATGTGGATTTCATGGTGAATGTTAAATTTTATGAGAGAGAAGATGATGGTGGTGAAGAAGAGAACGATGAAGAGAAAAAATTAATATAAAATCATAAAGTAAGGGGTATATTCGTCTTTTCAGTTGAATGGGTACCTTAGAGTAAATTTTTTTTCAACCAGGTACTTTAGGATAAAAAAATATCTGACATGGGACTGATCTATAAGTTTTTTATACTAAATGGTATTTAAGTGTTGATCTCCCATCGCTCAATTAAATAAGATCTAGACGTTTCTTTTAACAATATCAATGTGGTGGTTAATACATGACTATTGACATTTTCGCACGAGATGCGCCTAAGTACAATTTGGATCAAAAAATAAATTGGATGTGTTACTTATTTTTACAATATAAATCATATGAAATAACGACGATTTTATGATTTGGTTGAATATAGGATTAAAAGAATTAAAAAATAAAAAGAAATTTTGTAAACCATCATATTTAAAATTCAACGGATCTGATCATTTGGTACATAGAGGGAGACATAATTTGTGGGACAGATGATTTCATGCGCTATAAATTAGCCTTCATCTTCATGATATCGCTAGAACTGTTGATAAGCAAACCACACTTGAACGATTTAGGAAAGAAGAAAGGGACTGTTGAAGTTGTATAGCCTTTTTCATTTTCTGGTTTAATACCCATTAGGGGTGTTCATTCGGTTATAACCGAACCTAACCGAAAGTTTGGTTTAAGGATTTTATAAACTGAAAATCGAACCGAAGTTCGGTTTCGGTTTTACCGAATTTTTTTCGGTTCGGTTCGGTTAACCGACCGAAAAATCGAATTTTAATAAAAAAATAAAAATATTAATATTATGTATCATATAAATATACATTATCATATATATTTGTTTAATTAACCTCATATTTTCATACTTTATTAATTTATTATAAATATATATTATCATATATATTTGTATAAATTTTTCGATTTACCTAATATTTTTCTTATTTTATTAAATATGGTGGATATATTATTAATATAAGACATATAATAATATATCGTTATATATTTTATATAATATATATATATATATATATTAATATAAAAAATATAAAAATAGAATTCGATTTTTCGGTTCGGTTCGGTTTACCGAGGTAATAAACCAAAACCGATCCGAATTTTATTCGGTTATCAAAATGAAAACCGAATACCGAACCGAAATTTTTCAGTTCGGTTTTCGGTACGCTTGTTCGGTTCGGTCGGTTAACCTACATTTGAATACCCCTAATACCCATTATGAATATAGAGCGGTTAACCTAGTCAATATAACCACCGCCGTTAGGTGCTATGTAATAAAATTTATCTGATAGTCATTTTTTAAGTGTAAAAATGGTTAGAGTTGAATCTTGTGGTGAAATAAAAAAATATAATTAAAGAAATAAAAAGATAACTGTTGCTGAAAGGCTTGTAAAAAACAAAACATGAACACCCACCGCCGTATCGAACAATTGTCACCACCTTCTTAGGCGAAGACATGAAGTAGCTGCGTTGTCCTCATGTGCTATCGAATAACAAATAACACAGTTGATTAAAGTGGAATTCATATGATTTAATTTGATTATTATTCATTAACTGAGGTCGGGTGAAAAGAACCATGTTGGCACACAGCAACATTATTCCGAAAGAAAAACCAAAAAAAAAAAAAAGCAATAGTGAGCTGTCTGAACATTCGACAACAAAGTTAGTCGATATGAAGCTCTCAGCAGAAAGACTGGAACTGGGACGCAGCCTAACCTTCACTTGCAATTGTTCATTCCCCATTTTGTCTTTTTGGTAGTCTGCAATTCTTTTAGCAGAGCGACAACCGAGTCGTGACACTCAACCAATTCAATGCATCTCATCGCCTCTATTTCTCCGACATCTGAGGATATCTCCTTCAATCCATCCATTAAAGATAGTCTGAGCTCTTCAAGGCAAGGAAAATGGTCGGAGTTTGCCGCAAAGCATCGTAGGCCACCGCAACGAAAGAGATTTAAGTACTTCAAACTCACAAATTGTCCTTCGACAAGCTCCCACTCGCTCCCACTGCACCCACGAAGGCGTAGTTCTTCTAGCAGTGGCAACGATCCAATCTTAGTCGTTACGTCTTCGAAACGAAGGCTGCTAACCAACAAATACTTGAGAGATTTGGAGAAAGCAAGACTCGACAGCATTTCATTTCTTCGAGTCATGGATCTCACAGCGTCAACCCAGAAAGACAACCAAAGTTTCGAGCTTTTCGAGAAGGACGATGTTGTTGAGAGCATACGCCACTTCGCTGAATCCTTCGCGATCATTGTACACCACATCTAATACCCTGAGGTTGGGAATTCTTCTGACCCATTCTTCGCTAAAACTTAAATTTACAACTGTCTCGACCGATTGGAGGTTCTTCGTGATATCGCCGCTTTCGCTTGGAGGGGCTGAGAGTCTTAATCCATACCCTGTGCGGATGTGTCTAAGTTGAGACATTTTCCAGATTTCTTCTGGTAATTTAATCCCATGGATACACCTCATGCATAACGACTGAAGATTCCATAGCGAAAAAATTGATGAAGGAAAGTGTTAATTTTCATAGTACAAATATAGAGATAAAAGGAGAGCTCGTATTCCATATATCATCCGATTACAATGCCTTATTATATAGATGGCATTTTCTAAACGTTATTTTCTAAACTAGCCGTTAGTAATATTATAACAAGCATTTATGATAAAATCATATTTCTTCTTTGGTTCTGATTTCATTTGACTTGAGCCGTTTCTGATTTTGTTTGATTTGTTTTTCCTTTGATACATTAATCTTCAACACTCCCCCTCAAGTTGGACTCATAGATATCGATAGAGCCCAACTTGTTTAGTATCTTCTGAAAGTTTTGGTTGTCAACCGCTTTAGTGAAGATGTCTGCTAGCTGACTTTGGCTTTTGACAAATGGTGTCTCGATGTCTTTAGCTTGTACTTTTTCACGAACGTAATGGCAATCCACTTCAATGTGTTTTGTCCTCTCGTGGAACACCGGGTTGGATGCTATGTGTCTCGCTGCATTATTGTCGCAATATAATTGCATCGGTTCTTTGCACTCTATCTTCATGTCTTGTAATAGTTGTTTTATCCATATTAGCTCGCATGTTGTTAAAGCCATAGCCCGATATTCTGCTTCAGCACTTGATCTGGCTACGACTTTCTGTTTTTTGCTTTTCCATGTGACAAGGTTCCCTCCAACAAATGTGCAATAACCTGTCGTTGATCTTCTGTCATAGCTCCCTGCCCAATCAGCGTCGGTGTAGCCAACAATGTCGTTTGTCTTGTTTGGTCTCATCCAGATTCCACGTCCAGGTGTCCCCTTTAGATACCTTAAAATTCTGTCTAGCGCTTCGAGATGACTGGACCTGGGAGCCTGCATAAACTGACTAACACAACTAACAGCAAATGAAATGTCAGGCCGTGTAGCAGTCAGATATATAAGTTTTCCTACTAATCTTTGAAATCGACCGATGTCTTGCAGAGGTTCCCCGTCTTCTTGATTCAATTTTTTATTAGCGTCCATGGGAGTTCTAGAGGGTTTTACTCCCAACTTTCCAGTTTCCTTGAGTAAATCTAAAGTGTATTTTCTTTGGGAGAGAAATAAACCCTTTTCCGAATGGGCGATTTCTATCCCTAGAAAGTATTTGAGGTGCCCTAAATCTTTAATTTCAAACTTTTGTTTCAAGTATTTTTTTATGTTACTTATTTCTTCATTATTGTTTCCAGTTATAATTATGTCATCCACATATATTAAAACTATGATAATAGTTTTATTCTGATTTCTCACGAACATCGATGCGTCAGCAGAGCTTTTATCAAATCCTCGTGCAAGAAGTGCATGACTTAATTTAGTATACCAAGCTCTTGGAGATTGTTTTAAACCATAAATTGACTTATTGAGTTTACACACTAACCTTTTGTTTGTTTGTTCAAGTTTGTGGCCTGGAGGTAGGTTCATATAGATTTCTTCTTCCAAATCTCCTTGTAAAAATGCATTTTTAACATCCATTTGAGACAAACTCCAACCGGAGTTTACAGCAACAGATAATAAGATTCTGATGGTATTCATTTTTGCAACCGGAGCAAAGGTTTCCTCGTAATCTATGCCATAAGTCTGAGTGAAACCTTTTGCCACCAGCCTGGCTTTATATCTTTCTATAGTTCCATCACTGTTAAATTTTATTTTGTAAACCCATTTACAACCTACGGGTTTTTTATCTTTAGGTAGTGGAACAATATCCCAAGTATGGTTTCTTTCAAGTGCATCAACCTCTTCTTCCATGGCTTTACACCAAGTTGGTTGTTTAACGGCTTCATTATAATTTGCAGGTTCAACTTCTCTTTCTATAGAGGTTAGAAAAACTTTGTGTTGAGACGATATCTTACTATATGAAATATAGTTTTGTATAGGATATGTTATATGATTTGTTACATAGTCATTGAATTTTGTTGGTCGCTTAGTTGGTCTAGTTGATCTTCTAATTTGATTTTCATTATTTTCTCCCCTGCATAGGATTCGGTGTTTTCATTAATTGCTATATCATTTGGATCTTCAATTATGGCATTATATTTTTGATTGGTCTCTTCAAGGAAAGTTAGCTCGAGAAGAGGTACATTATTATTGTTCTCTAGATTCGTTGATTCTTCTAAGTTAGGATAATATGATTCATCTTCGAGAAATGTCACATCCCTTGAAATATATAATTTTTTGGTTTTGGGATCATAACACTTATAACCTTTCTTTTGGATGAATATCCTAAGAATACAGTTTTTATGGAGTTTGACTCAAGTTTGTCAAGTCTTTTGATGTGTACATAGCAGACACATCCGAAGACTCGCAGGTGCCCCGAGTTGGGTTTCCTATTTAGGAGAATTTCTATTGGACTTTTATAATTCAAAACTACAGTCGGTAATCTATTAATAAGGTATGTGGCTGTAAGTACTGCATCGGACCAAAATGCTTTAGGAACATTATTTTGAAATAATAGTGATCTCGTCACTTCAAGGAGATGACGGTTTTTTCTTTCAGATACTCCATTTTGTTCAGGAGTATTGATACATGTTGTTTGATGCAATATTCCGTTTTGTTTAAAAAACTCTAAAAATTTTCTATTTACATATTCAGTTCCATTATCTGATCTGAAGATTTTAATTTTCGAATTATACTGATTTAGCACAAGATTTGAAAATTCTAAAAAACATGAAAAGACATCAGAATTTATTTTTTAGTAAATAAAGCCATGTGATGCGAGAATAATCGTCTATAAATGTGACAAAATATTTAAAATTATTATAAAATTCAACTGGGGCTGGACCCCACACATCGGAATGTATTAAATCAAACATTTTTTCAGACTTATTTGTAGAAATATGAAAAGGTAATCTAGTTTGTTTTGAAAATTTACAAATATCACAATTATGAGTATCAAAAGTAAAATCAGGAAAAACTTTAGTAAGAATTCTATCTGAAGGATGACCAAATCGTTTATGTAAAATTTTACTTTGGTTAGAGGAGTTTTTTGCTGTATATAGGGCATTAATGGTAATGTCGACTAGATTATAGTCCGTTGTCTAGTCTTCCTTCCCCAATGATATTTCCTATTGTTTTATTTTGAAATATAACTTTATTATCGGTGAAGATCACGTTACAATTAAGATCTTCCGTAATTCTTTTAACGGATAATAGGTTTGATTTTAATTCGGGTAAATAAAGAGTATTCGGTAGTTTTTTTGAAAAAACTTCTGAGGTACCTATACCTATTATTGGAATTTTATTTCCATTAGCTACACTTACGAATTGAGATGCGTTTTGATATTTTATATTCGATAAATTATTCCTATCCCAAGTCATATGATCCGTAGCACCTGAGTCTATTATCCAATAATTTCTAAATGAATTTGTAGTATTCATGCTAGTGTAATTTCGAAAAATGGGTTCATACCTGTGCTGTGTTTACCTGTTTGGTCTAATAAATTTGAAAGTTGGGTTATGAGGTGCGTCAGTTGAGATGGGTCTGGTCCAGCTGCATTTGCACTTGGCCCGACGAGTTCCTCAGCAGATCCATCTCCGTCTGATGTTGTGGTAATTTGATTGGGCTTCCTATTTCCTTTAGCCCAAAGCAAATTATTTTTGCTTTCAGCCCACTTTGGATTATTTTTGCTTTTATTTCTTCCCATTTCACACGTGTGAATGTGTCCTTCGCTTGAGGTTTCCAGATTTAGATTTAGACAACAAACGTCTCCTTTTGATGAGAAACACTCTTCTTCCTTCCCTTTCTTCTTCTGATTCTTGGTTTTGACAGTGGGAGGTTCTGCGTCATTCACCTCAGGAGGCGGGCCACACTCGTTCAAGAACGAGAACGTGTTCTTATCGTCGTCGTGACTCCTCCGGCCTGCACCTAGTGATTGTCTTGTTATTGTGGTAATTAGACCTCGGCTGTCGATTTTGAGCAGCGGATTGTTACGGCCGTTGGTTGAAACTGGTGGGTACATGCCTTCGTTTCTGATATCTTGGGTTTCTGAGATGGGTTTCCAATTGGGATTTTCTTGGTTATGAACGAAATACATATTCGGAACAGGGCTATTAAACCCGGTCTGATACCATGTTAATTTTCATAATACAAATATAGAGATAAAAGGAGAGCTCGTATTCCATATATCATTCGATTACAATGCCTCATTATATAGATGGCATTTTCTAAACGTTATTTTCTAAACTAGCCGTTAGTAATATTATAACAAGCATTTATGATAAAATCATATTTCTTCTTTGGTTCTGATTTCATTTGACTTGAGCCGTTTCTGATTTTGTCTGATTTGTTTTTCCTTTGATACATTAATCTTCAACAGAAAGCTAACCAGTTCGTCCCAAGATGATAAGAAATCAACGCAACGCAGGTTGACCAGTTGACGGGAAGCTTCTACCACGTCGTTTAGATCAATATTCCCAGACTGAGCTGAAGCCAAAACCCGTAACGATTTATGAACAAGAGAAGGTAGTATTGTATCATGAAGTATGAAAGTACGGACGACGAAAGGTGATTTTAGGTCAATGGCATCGTAATAGCAATGATCCACCTTATTTGAGCTAGGATAAAGGACCACTCGTCTTTCGCCGATCGGAATTTCCTTCTTTCGCACGATGCAAAGAAACTTCTTCTCTAAGGCCTCTTCTAAGCAGAAGTCCCTCAAAAGGATCGTGGATCTTGCATTTGATTATTTCTCCCCTTTTAGACGACGAAGCAAGTAGAATGAGATTCCTACGGACAAGGTCGTGTAGATAGTCTCCAGCAGCCTCTTCTAGGCTCTTTCCATAAATTGGTTTTAGAAATCCTTCGGCCACCCATAGTCTGATCAGTTTGACAACATCAATCTCTTCATCTTCAGGATAAATACCCATGTAAAGAAAACAAGGTTTCAAATGTACGGGTAGATGAATGTAGCTTAATGATAATATCTTTCGGCAACGATCGTCGTCCTCTGAATTCACAATGGAACTCAAGTTTTTAGCAATAGACTCCCAATATTCTCGTGTTCTCGGAGACTTTGCTAAGTGACCTCCAACGACGATAACCGACAGAGGAAGTCCTCTACAATTGTCTGATATCTTCCTTCCGACATCCTCTAGCTCGCCAGGGCAACCATCTTGTCCGAATACCGTTTTGCAAAATAAATCCCAACTTTGCCCCTGGTCTAACAAGCCCACATTAAAAACATGCGAGCTGATGGAAGCCAATTCCGATTCCCTAGTGGTTATGACTATTCCACTACCTTGGCTTTTCGGGAAGGAGGATCGCAGTCTATCCCACGCCTCTACATCCCATAGATCATCAACCACAATTAGATACCTCTGTCCGGACAAACCCCTGTACAGTTTAGCGCCCAACTCGGGTTCGTCCTCTCCTCTCAAACTCTCCTTACTCTTTGTCTTATCTACACAGTGAATAAGTTCTACGAGACTTTCATGTATATTGTAGTCCTTCTATATTGTAGCCCAAACACGAACATCAAAGTAGTTGCTAACGTAAGGATGATTATAGACTTTGTTAGCAAGTGTTGTCTTACCGATTCCACCCATACCTATTATTCAGATAATCTGATGGCCAGATGTGTTCTGGGGTTGAGTGAGATTTGTTGGGAATTTTATTTGGGCAGAACAGATGTTACAGAAGTTATGCTATTTAGTGATGGAGTATATAGCATGCATGCACGATAGTTTTAATTATTTTTTTCTTACTGCCTTACTTTGATCGATTACATAGATGTATATATAGCTGAATACCTAATAAACAAACAAAAGACAAATCGCACACCAAGCTGCCATATCGCACACAATAGTTGCCAAATCTTAGATTATATCAAGATCAGATCATGCGTGTATCAAGAACTGATCCTCTCTTGTCCATATATGATAATTAGTCATGGGTAGTTGATGACTTTTCTCTTATTTGTCCAAGGCTTTAGTCAAGATGGTAAATTATCTTTATTTAACACCCCCACGTAATTTGCAATCTTGACTTGATTCTTGAACTTCTCGAACTTTTCGGTTGTTATCGCCTTGGTTAGCATGTCTGCTGGTTGGTCATTTGTATTGACAAATTCCATGCGAATTTCTCCTCGAGTCACTAACTCTCGAATGAAATGATGACGAAGCTCGATGTGCTTGCTTCTTGCATGAAACACGGGATTTTTCGTCATCGCGATTGCTGACATATTATCACAGTGAATCGTGGTTGGTTCCTTCTGCTCAAACTTTAAATCTTTCAAAATTCTTCTAAGCCAAACTGCTTCACAAGCGGCGTCAGTAGCAGCAATATATTCGGCCTCCGAAGAAGATAACGCAACTAATTTTTGCTTTCTTGAGCTCCATGATATAATGTTAGAACCAAGACAGAAAATATAGCCGGAAGTACTTTTTCGATCATCCACCGAACCGGCCCAATCACTATCGCTATAACCGACCAGATGAAAATTTTCTTCCTTTTTAAATTCGATGCCAAGACTTTTGGTCCCTTTTAAGTACCTCAATATACGTTTTGCGGCAACGAAATGAATTTTACTTGGTTCGCTCATGAAACGAGATAGGAGACTAACCGAATAGGTGATGTCCGGTCTAGTGTTGAGATAGAGCAACGAACCGATCAACTTCCGATAAAGATTCTCGTCAGCCTTTTCAGCATCATCATAAATTTGAAGTTTCTCGTTTAGAGCCATCGGGGTTGACAGCGGCTTGCAGTCGCTCATGAGGAATTTCTTGAGAAGATCGTCGATGTATTTTTCTTGAGATAGAAAAATTCTTCCCGGCCTTTGCTTCACTTGAATCCCAAGAAAATATTGCATTTTCCCTAAGTCCGTCATTTCAAAGTTCTTCATCATTTCCTTCTTGAATTCATCCACCATGGTTTGATTTGTCCCAAAATAAATCAAGTCATCAACATAAAGACAAATAACTAGAAAGTCATCACCTGAGTTTTTCACATAAAGTGATGATTCGCTTGGGCTTCGGTTGAAACCTAATTCAATAAAATAGCCATTTATTTTGCTATTCCAAGCGCGTGGTGCTTGTTTTAACCCGTATAAGGCCTTTTTCAGTCGATAGACCTTCGCTTCTTGGCCTTCAACTTTATATCCTTCGGGTTGCTCGACAAATACCTCTTCCTTGATTTCACCATTTAGAAATGCTGATTTTACATCAAGTTGATAAACAGTTACCTCGAGTTGGGCAGCTAAGGCAAGAACGGTTCGAATAGTCTCGATCCGGGCCACCGGCGCAAATGTTTCGGTGAAGTCGACTCCATGCTTTTGAGAGTAGCCTTTAGCAACGAGCCGAGCTTTATATTTTTGGATTGCGCCTTTCTCGTTATACTTGATCTTGTAGATCCATTTCAGCCCAATGGTTTTCTTTCCTTTCGGTAGATTGACGAGCTCCCATGTTTTGTTCTTTTCGATGGTAGAGATTTCCTCGTCCATCGCTTTTGTCCAGCATTCTTCATTCGATGCTTCTTCAAATGTTTGAGGCTCGCTGGAAAATAGCACCACATCAGTGGTTCTGTATAGTTCTCGTATCGAGCGTGTTTTCCTTGGAGGGCTTTCATTGTCGTCGTCGTCGTCTTGACTTGAAGGGAGAGTCGAGTTTTCCTCGACATTCTGATCCGCCGGAGAAATTTGAGATGATGATGGATTAAGATAAGTTATTTGATCCACCGATTTTACTCTCCAGTCCCAAACTGCATTTTCATCAAAAATAACGTCTCGCGACAATATGATTTTATTTGTTGTTGGGTCCAATAGATGATATCCTTTGGACTCATCACTGTAGCCGATAAAGAGAAGCTTCTGACCTTTCTCGTCGAATTTCCCGCGGCTTTGAGAAGGAATATGAGCGAAAGCCACACTGCCGAATACTCGAAGATGATCGACTCTCGGCTTTTGGTCGTACCACGCCTCGTACGGAGTTTTATCTTGGACAGCTTTCGTAGGTGATCGGTTGAGAATATGGGCAGCCGAGTAGACTGCTTCGGCCCAATATTGGTTTGGAACGCCCTTCCCTTTCAACATGCTCCTAGCCATTTCAACAATTGTTCGGTTTTTTCTTTCGGCGACACCATTTTGTTGTGGCGTTCGACTCACCGTGAGTTGTCTTTTAATTCCATTTTCTTTACAATATTCCAAGAATGGATTGTAGAGATATTCTCCTCCTCGATCTGTCCTTAGCGCCTTTATAAGAAAACCACTTTGTCTTTCGACAAGTGCCTTGAACCGGAGGAAGGTAGAGAACGCCTCCGACTTTTGACCGAGAAAATAAATCCATATCATCCGCGTATAATCATCGATGAAGAGGATAAAATACCTATTGTTTCCCGGTGTCGGCGTTTGCATCGGACCACATATATCCGAATGAATTAGCTCCAACGGTGCTTTGGCTCGCCAAGAAGTCTTTGGAAAGGGAAGCTTGTGCATTTTCCCGTAGATGCAACCTTCACACATATGGCTCGACTTGTGAATATTAGGAAGTCCTATAACCATGTTTTTCGCTTTCAAGAGATGAAGCGCCTCCTCATTTAGATGACCGTACCGTAAGTGCCATAAACGTGACAAATCTGAATTTTCTGCCTTAAGCGCATGATTGTGGCTGCATGGTATCGAAAGAGGAAATATTTTATTCTTCATTTCGATATTTGCGATGACCATGTTCTTCTTCTTCTCGACAATTTGGCATTTCCCGTTATCAAAGTGCACAGAGAAATCCTTCTGAATGAGTTGGCCAACGCTGAGAAGGTTGTGTGATAGATTCGGTACGTAAAGCACGTCTGAAATGAGCTTCCTTTCTCCTTTCTTCGTCTGAACAGTGATCGTTCCTTTTCCTTCAGCGCTTCTTTGAGATCCGTCCCCGAGAATGATTTGAGAAGTGATACTCGTGTTTAGATCAACAAAGAGGTCACGGTTGCCCGTCATGTGGTTGCTGCACCCGCTGTCTAAATACCACATACTCTTTGATTCGTCACCGTTACTTGAGTAGAAGAGGGTTTCTTCACTCGGTTGCTCGGAGAACTTTGCATCTTCCTTTTCTTCAGATTTTTTATGCCAACAATCCTTTTGCGAATGGTTCGGAATTTTGCATCTTTTGCATCTGAAGTAGCAATCTATAGATTCATGGTTCGTAGCACCATGGCATCCTTCTTATTCAACTCCTTTTTTGCTTTGATGGTTTCAGCGTCGTCTTCTTTGGTGGTTTTGGCGGATTTGGCGGTTTCAACCTCATCTTCTTCGTCGGACTCGCTCTCGTCTTGGGTTGGTTCTTCGTTGTCGATCACTTCCCAAAGATCCAACGAGATAAAGAAGGTTTGCATTTGGCTACTCCAATAATCATAGTGCTCCCCTTCGAAGATCGGCACTTGACTCGGAGAATATTGGAATAACGACGGTATTGACGTCATCGTGGCTCTGATACCAAAATTGTTGGGAATTTTATTTGGGCAGAACAGATGTTACAGAAGTTATGCTATTTAGTGATGGAGTATATAGCATGCATGCACGATAGTTTTAATTATTTTTTTCTTACTGCCTTACTTTGATCGATTACATAGATGTATATATAGCTGAATACCTAATAAACAAACAAAAGACAAATCGCACACCAAGCTGCCATATCGCACACAATAGTTGCCAAATCTTAGATTATATCAAGATCAGATCATGCGTGTATCAAGAACTGATCCTCTCTTGTCCATATATGATAATTAGTCATGGGTAGTTGATGACTTTTCTCTTATTTGTCCAAGGCTTTAGTCAAGATGGTAAATTATCTTTATTTAACAAGATTGTCCACAATTTTGATCGTTGGGTCTTCGATGCCGACCAAGATGTTGTTCTCACCAGAAATAACAGGAGGCCTAGGTTGTTGGTTTCCTTGACTCTTCTTCTCAGTGTTCCAACTCATCTTCATCACTTCTTTCCTGATGAGATCCATGCCGCCTACTGAAGACTTGCATTGAAGTCAACTTGGTCGAGAGCTCGATCTGCTATGTGAGTCTCGATAATATCTTCAGCAGCATATGCTGCATCTGCTATTCGGAGCTCCAAAACAAGGTCGACTGAGGTATGGTGATCTTCGAGGAATTTCAGAAAGAAGGATATCTTCGAATTGAGAGAGTCGAAGTGTTCATCGTCGAGTTTGATGGGAGGATAGGGATGTTCGCGGAGATCTGATGTGAGATGCATGAGAGAAGTAAAAGCTGCATAAGCCGTCGCCATTCTACGAAGGGAAAGAAGGAAGAGGAATGGTTATGAAAATTTGGGAAATGAAATATGCAGTGAAGTCTTCGTCTTTTTAATGAAGAGCATGTTGTATCAACTCTCTCGGCAGTAGGATATATAAATGCGTCGTGAGGAATGTCAAGGAAGAAGACCATGCAATTAGGGCGATAAAATATTGTCTGGGACGGTTTTCGTGCCATGAAATACGTTAGTTGACCTATACAAAGCACGTGCTTTGCAATATGCTTAGATTATTACCTGCCATTGTCAAATAAAATAAAACGATGTAGAATATTTTGACTCAAAAGTCTTGGTGTTTATATTTTTAGTTAATTTAGTATAACGCGAATCACGCAATTACTACTGAAGTAACATGCACACGAATATTATAAATCCTCAGCTGCGGCTTTGAAGGATGCTTAACATGCACGTACTTCCCTTTCTTCAACTTCATGTATTGGAGATCCAAAGAATTAGTTATTCAGTGATTGGCAGGGTAGTCAACGTGAAGGTGATTATTATATGCACTCGATAGCCTAAAACTAGTGTATGTTAAGTTCAGTGTTTTTCATAAACCCTCTCTGGAAACTTGGCCTGGGCCAACCATCTTACAAATATTTGGTTCTCTGAGGCAAGTTCTGAAATGTAAAGAAATACACATTTTGCAAGATATGTCATATAGCCAAACAAATCAATCGAGAGACCAAAAGGGTGACATATCGAAACACGGGGATGAAAAACAATCGTACCCCCGAACAATAGGGACAAAAAATGATGTTAGCCCTTCGTTTCCAAATTTTATTCCGTATCATTCCTAGAGACAATTTTCTCTACAACTTGCCGCACCATTGCAAATTCTATTTGAAGCTGGTGCCACAGACACATGGGCTTCTATTAGAAACACATGGGCTTCTATTAGAAATGCCGTATACGATGAAATTATATTCAAAACCGGACAAAGGTAAACAGAACATCATTCCAAAAACAAAAACAAAAAAAAAAAAAAAAAAAAAAAGAGAAAGAAAGAAAAGGAGTCCACCAAATGAATAATTCGACAACAAACAAACTTTCACGCGCTCAAGCTCTTCTATATTATCGTAACCGTCTGTAAGGCTTGGCAATGAAATTACTCGTGCTCATGCTCTCAGCAGAAAGGCGGGATCTTCGATCCAAGGTAACCTTAATTTGCAAATCTTCATTCCCCATTTCATGTTTTTGGTAGTCCGCTATTCTTTTTGCAGAGAGGACAGGTGGGTCGCGACAATAACGCAGTTCAATACATCTCAGCGTCTGTATATCTCCAATATCCGAAGATATCTCCCACAAGTTATACATTTGGACTAAGATCAGCTCTTCTAGGCATGGAAAGTGGTCCGAATCTGCTGTAAACCATTGAAGCTCAGGAAAATAAAGGAGCTGCAAAGATTTTAAACGCAGAAATTGTCCTTCAACATGCTCCCACCGCCTTCCTCTACATTCGTCCAGATATAGGTCTTCGAGTAGTGGCAATGAACCAATCTTGGTCGTTACGTCGTCCAAAAGAAGTCCGCTAAAAGTCAATACCTTGAGCGAATGTGGGAAACTAAGACTTGACAGAATTCCATGTTTTAGTGCCACGGATATCACATTGTCCAACAAGCAAGTAAACGATTCAAGCTTCTCAAGACGAGCGATGTTGTTGAGAGAGCATGCCTTTTCATTTAATCGATCATCGTACTGCACAATTAGTAACCTGACGTTAGGAATTGCTTTGACCAAATCTTCACTAAAACTGAAATTTGCTATCGTCCCTGCCGTTTGAAGGTTCTTCAAGATATCACCATGGATTCCCCTTGGAGGATCCGTGAAACTGAAATTTCCCACCACGTTGATGTGTCTAAGTTGAGACATTTTCCAGATCTCTTCTGGTGCTTTAGCCAAATGGCAACCATATAAGTATAAAGATTGGAGATTCCATATGGAAAAAAATGACGAAGGAAAGGTAATCAAATCTTTGGGTTTCGACGAAAAGAAATCAAGGCACCGCAAATTAACAAGTTTAGAGGCAACTTCAACCATGTGACTCTTACTCATGTCCAAAGACCGAGCAGAAGCCAGAACTCGCAACGATTTATGAGCAGCAGAAGGTAAGAAAGCATCATGAAGTATCAAGGTACGAAGAGCTGACCATGATTCTTGGACAGTATTGTTGGAATAAAAATGGTCGACTTCATCTGAGCTTGGAAAAAGGACTATCCTCCTTTCGCTGGTTGGAACTTCTCGATACCGTACGATGCACAGAAACTTCTTCTTTGAAGCCTCTTTTAAGCATAAATCCCTCAAAAGATCGTGAATCTTGCATCCTTTTATTTCTCCCATTCGAGATGACCTAGAAACTAAAATCAGATTCCTACTAACAAGATCCGTAAGATAGTCTCGTGCAGCCTCTTCTAGGCTCTTGCCATTAATTTGTTTTAAAAATCCTTCGGCCACCCATAGTCTGATAAGTTTGTCTACTGCAATTTCTTCGTCCTCGGAAAAAATTCCCAAGTAAAGGAAACAAGGTTTCAAATGTACGGTAGATGAATGTAGCTTAAAGACAATATCTTCAGCCAATGACCGTTGTCTTCCGAATTCACAATGGAACTTAAACTCTTCGAAATAGATTTCCAATATTCTTCTGTTTGTGGAGACTTCGCTAGGTGGCCTCCAATCACGACAACTGAAAGAGGAAGCCCTCTACAATTGCCTGATATCCTCTAGTTCGCGAGGGCAATCACCTTGTCCGAATACGGTTTTGCAAAATAAATCCCAAGTTTGACTCTCATCTAACAAACCCACATTAAAAACATGCGAGCTAATCGAATCGAATTTTGATTCTCTAGTCGTTATCACTATTCCACTACCATGACTAGCTGGAAAGTAGATCGCAGTCTATCCCAAGCCTCTACATCCCATAGATCGTCCACTATAATTAGATACCTTCTGCCGGACAAAGTCTGATACAGCCTTAGACCTAGCTCGTGTTCAGCCTGTCCTCTCAGTCTTTCTCTTTCCTTACTCTCTGTCCTATCATCTTCTGTCTTATCTAGGCAATGAAGAAGTTCTATCAGAGTTTCATGTATGTTGTAGTACTTCGACATTGTAGCCCAAGCACGGACATCAAAGTAGTCCTTAATACATTTATGTTCGTAAACCTTATTAGCAAGCGTCGTCTTACCTATCCCTCCCATACCTGTTATCGACAGAATCTGACGACCTGATCCGCCTGGTTGGGTGAGCTTGTCCACAATTTTGATCGTTAGGTTTTCGATGCCAACGACGATGTTCTCGCCAGAATCAGCAGGTCGTGTGATAGATCGGTTGGTGCCTTGACTTTTCTTCTCAGTTTTCCAACTGATCTTCACCACTTCTTTCACGATGAGTTCCATCGCTTCTATCGCCTTTTGAAGACTTCCATTGAAGTCCTCTTGATCGTAAATTTCATCCGCTATGTGAGAATCGATAACGTCATCCGCAGCATATGCTGCATCAGCTATTTGGAGCTCCAATTTGAGATCGACGGAGGTGTGATGAGCTTCGAGGAATTTTAGGAAGAAAGAGATGTTTGAGTTGAGAGAGGTGAAGTGTTCCTCGTCAAGTCTGATGAGAGGGTACGGATGGTCGTTGAGGTCTGATATGAGATTCATGAGAGAAGTAAATGCTGCATAAGCTGTCGCCATTCTACACAGGGAGATAAAAGGAAGAAGAATAGTTCTGAAGGTTTGGGAATGAAATGTGAAATGAAACCTTCGATTTTTAAATAAAGAGCACTTTGTATTGACTCTCAGCAGTAGGATATACACATGGGTAGAGCTGTCAAAATGGGTCAGCGGGGCGGGCCGGCCCATAGCCCGCCAAAGCCCGCCAGGTGGCGGGGCGGGCGCGGGTATACCCGCCACCTGGCGGGCCTGGAAAATGGAGGCCCGCCCCGCCCCTGGCGGGCTGCGGGCCTGGGCGGGCTTAGCCCGCCGACTTATAAAATAAAATAAAAAAAAAAATTCTTTCCAAACAGCAACTTAGCCCGCCCAGCCCACTTATAAAAAAAATTCTGCCCACTACACAATAGATTGAAGAAGATGACTTATTCTTTTGTGGGCTTCAGTTATCGCAATACCCAATCAAATGCTATATATCATAGCCCATATATTATTAATATTTCATTCACAGCCCAACCCATATACAATTAGTATATATATATTTTTTTATTATCCGCGGGCGGCCCGCGGGCTAACCCGCCCCGCCCCGCCTAGGCCCGCGGCCCGCGCGGGCTTACCCGCCTAGGCGGGCCTAAAAAATCAAGGCCCGTCCCGCCCCTTTGGCGGGGCGGGGCGGCGGGCCCGCGGGCCGCTGGCCAACATGCCAGCTCTAGACATGGGTAATGTGCCGGCTAAGGGTCGGTTCCACCGGTTCCGTTTCAACCGGTTCGATTCCAATCAGACGACCGGTTCCGGTTCCAGATGAATTTTTCCGGGACCGAAACGGAACCGAGTGAAGTGACGGACCCACGGGCCGTGATGGTTATGGGCCGGTTCCGGTTCGGCCCATTTATTTTTTTAATTTTGTTTTTTTCAATATTTTTTCTAGACTTCAAAAAAAATTCCAAATATTTATTTCAAGGAGTAAAATAAAACACAAATACAAAGTACTACTTAAACATTACAAAGAAAACATAAAAAATTAAATTTATTCGACTTGACTATTAATTAAAACTATGTACGGGCCTCTTCGTCGGAGTCCGAACTTGAAGACTGCAATTCGTCGATGGCGTTCTCACTCCGGTTCTTCGGTTCGGCCAAAAACCAATCCTTTAACAAGGTAAGCATTGCGAGGGAAGTCGGGTTAAGGCTCGCGCGCCGATCGTTGTTAATTCGGCCGGATGTGGAGAATGCGGACTCGGAAGCTTGTACGGCTAAAATATCCCGTGCGATGGCCGATAGCTTCGGGTAAAGCGTCGTGAGGAGAGGTGATGCACATAAGCTTTTATGTAAGTCAACATTTCCGTGATAAATCGATGTAGGCACGGCCGAAACACAATTTCAGCCGGCGCTTGGCACGGCCGAACCATAATTTCGGCCGCCACATGCCACAGCCGAAATTGTGTTTCGGCCGTGCCAAGCGCCGGCCGAAATTTTGGTTCGGTCGGGACTTTTTTCAAACTATTTCGATCCGCGTTCGCTAATTCATCTACGTACGAATGATTTTTACGACAATATCGATCGATCGGTCCTAAAATCGATCGATCGGTCCGAAAATATCGATGGATCGGTCCTAAAATGTTAAATCAAAATTTTTTTTCGTATCGATCGATCGTTCGAATTTATTTGCGTATGTAGTTTTCAGTATTTCGTACCGAAAGTATATATTTATTAGTTTTTTCTTTAAATTAATTTAAATATCATAAGGGCAAAAACGTCTTTTTATAGCCCTTTAGGGGGCGCTGACTAGGAAAAAGGGGCGGTGAATAGTAACTCTCTTTTACAGGTTTTATTTTGTTATCATAAGCCATAAGATGTAGTACAGTCAAAGCACACGCTTGTTATATTGGTAATAGATCTCACCATTAGAAAAAAGCATATATTTAATTAATTATTTAAATAATAAGCTGTTGTCTACTTCTCACTGTCAGTACCCCATGTCTTTTTAAAACATACAAAAATGATGTCCAAATCGTGTTGTTGTATACTCACGATGCTGAGCTTTTTACCATTGAACTTCTTAGAAGGCACACAGCTCAAGCTAAACAAAGCAAGATTGTTTCGGAGCTGTGTAGACAGAAAATACGATGTCTGTGTGAAGAGGGATTATAAATAACTGTAATTAACTTTGCATCTTTTTCTAGAATAGGTGAGCTCGTTTGTTTTATAAATATACGTTACATGAGTTCTCCCACTATTGTAATTATTCTTTTCATGATATTGGAGCAAAGAGATATACTTGAATGTCGGTTTCTTCGGATACAACGAAACTGCTTGAAAGTCGAAATCGTGAATTTAATTATTCAGACTAATAGTTTTACAAATTGAACTTAAGTTAAGTAATATGATAAAATACCGATTATTGAAAGATGAAATCGGAAAAGACCAGCAGAGTGCCAACGAGTGTGAAACCGAATCAAGACAGTAAATACCGGAATTGCTCATGAGACTGGACTACCATGATACCGGGCGTGCCATGCTGGACAGATTCATAAATAATTCAAGTGTGGTAGTATGAATACTTCTGGCACACATTAACTACAAGGCTGCTAGTTGGAGTCGTTTGAAGTCAAGCCGAGCTGAATAAGGCATTAAAAGCAGGCATAGAGCAAACTGGCAAAAGGACCAGACAGACCCGTATGGGAAAGGCTGTCCGGTACACGCAGGGTTATCTCACAACGAGTTTCAATTTCAACTCAACCATAAATAGGAGGGATGCAAGCTGAAGAACCAACTTCACCAACTTTGAATATCTACGAATGAGAGATTAAACTCAAGCTTTCAAATCATTCACGAGTTCTCAAGCGAGAAAGAATAGGTGTTGTCATTACTGCACTATACCGGAAATGTTAGTGAGTAAATTCTCAACGGACTTTAAAAATCTCTTGAAAGAGATGGACTGTAAAAAACTATCTAAGAGGAAACTAGGAGTTTAATTAGCAAAATATAGTTGTGAGAGTTATATTGAGTGAGTCTGACTAGGGAGGTTGTACGGCGAGTGTTGTAAACCGATGCTTCTAATGAAACCTTCCTAACCGCGAACAAGGGGAGACGTAGGAGACTTTAACTCCGAACTTCTATAAACAAAACTTATCTGTACCGCAAAAACTCACTCACATCCGGTCTTGGTTCAAAACTGACCAGTTTCTTCCGCACCAGTCAAGAGACTAATATATCAAGCACCGGTATTGATCTTTAACGAGTTCAAAACCGAAAAATTGTACTTAAACAATAAAGTGTTTATTCACCCCCTCTAAACACATAAACCAATCTAACAGAATCTATGATTAGAGGTTTCCAAAAAATCGAAAACCACACAACGAACATGACACAGATATGATGATAAATGACTTGTTCCGAAAACTCTTTAAATACTTTTTCAGAGATTTTTGCATTTCTCACTAAATCTTTAACACAGCTTAAGCTTATTTAGTTCAGTCATAACTGAACTAAGTCATATTATGAGGCGTTCCAAAGGCCATTGCAAATGTTGTCGTTCCCTTGTAGTGAAACCATTTAGTTCTTGACATATTTGATTATGATTTTATGATGTTCCGCTCTATATATAGAGTTTAATTTATTGTTAGATAATTTATATTACGGGTATCTACACATAAATACCTATTTAATAAAAACTTACAGATCAGTACCTACGTCAGAAATTTTTACAGATAGGTACCCGATTTAATTTGTCCCAGTCTCTTCAGTCATACCGTACCTTCCTGTGTGTGTATTGTGTACCATAACACGTTGATATATGGTACCTAAATGTGTTTGTACGGCGTACCTAATGTGTAAATAGTGCGTACCTAAATGTGCTAATACGGCTTACCATTTCTAAACATATTACGTACCACAATACGTTGATATAGGGTACTCAAATGTGTTGTATGGCGTACCTGTGGCGGATCGGGTACCTATCTGCAAAATATTTACTCTGTTAGGTACCTACATATAAAAAAATGCTGACATGGTACTAAATTACAGGTTCTTTTACAGAGGGAGTATTTATGTGTAAAGACCTTTATATTATAGTTGATATTATAAATTATTTTGATGTGAATGAGGAATTAAGTAGAAAAACTATTTCTACTTAATGAATTTGGCTTTGAATTAAATGTTATTGGGCTTCGGTTTTGACCAAATAGCGGCCCAACTTCTAGAAGGCCCGACTTCTAGAAGGTTGGGTAGATGGCTTTGTGATGGAGTGGTTAAAACCACTCCTCAAACGTTGTCATCAAATTTTTAAAAAAAAAAATTTAATTTTTTGGCTATAAATAGGGTGATTAAGGCTAAGAAAAAAACAAGATAAGGAAAGAAAAGAGATAAAATACTAACATTCATCAAATATTGTTCCTACTATCGTTCTTGTTCTGCTCGCCGTCGGTGTCGTTTTTGTGCTAAACGAACGGCGAGTTTTCGAAGTATCCTGAGAAATAGACGCTCGATAAAACCTCTAGCACATACGTGAGGGAACGAATCTATTTTAAGGAAATTGTGTGCGACACAATCTTCGAATATTTTTCTTTTTGCCAACATTTATATCATAAGATTGATGGTGGTAAATTATATCTCAGAAATTGAATCACGATGCTTGAATTTTAACTGAAAAATCTACAACCAGATTTTTTAAAATCGCAACTTAGGTTATGAAAACATGATATAGAAGCGGCGTCTTTACCATAGTGTGTCTTATACATCTCGTATGTGTGTGTATATATATGTGTGTATATGGTACTTTAAAAAAATTAATAATCAGCAAACACTCGTAAGTAACTGAATGAGAAAAAAACATACATACGATCAAAAATAGTATCTGATGAGCTGCAACATACATTGAACGTTTACAATGTCCATGAGATATTGTATTTTCAACCTAAAAATATTAGCAAAAAAAGTATGAACTCAATTAGTTAGAAAAAAACAGCTCCATCAGCCCTTTGAATCTACCAATAAAATTCCAAGGGATTTTGATGCAGCTTCTGTAAAGTAAATGTGAACCAATCTAACGAATTAAATATTAGCGTACGAATCTAATCAATTGTTACTCTTTGAAAAGGAAAAATGAGGACGTATTTAGTCTCCTATGTTGAAAAGCTTTTCACTCCACCACCAAATTTGTATATTTTCTGCTTTTTAGCCATTTCTTCTTCTTCTTCCGCCACTTCAATCATATTCTTGATCACCACCTCCGTCGCATTTGAAAGAAAATCCGACCAATCCCTGTTTCAGAAAAAATAAATGATTTAAATGAACAAATCCATAAAATAACCTTACTATTAATATATAATATATGTATGCATGTATGGAAAAGTCCCCTCATGTCCATGCATAATGGATTAGAACGCATGAAATCATCCCTTTGACATAGTTCTGATATAATTTTATATAAATCCCACATTATACTGCATAACCATTCATAGAGAGAGAGAGAGAGAGAGAGAGAGAGAGAGAGAGGGCTAAAACACAAAAATGAGAATTCAAAATTACCCATTGAGCGTGTCAAACGTTAATCCAACGGTGTTCCTCGCCTCATCTAAAGCTCCTCTAAACTTAACCAACTCATCATCTCCACAATGACCTCGATAATCTCTAACCCTAAGCTCCGAGGGCTTCACATCACAGAAGATAGGCACGACCTTCTTCTTCAACTCCATCATGAGACTAAGCTCATGCATGCAAAAGTAAGATTCGCAATACGAAGGCGAAAAAATCGCAACGCCAACCTTACATTCCCTTATCGCAACGTTAATCTTGTCGAACAGTTTGTCGCCGGGCTTCATGCTTTTGCTGTCCAAAAAGGGGCGTAACTTTAGGGCCCGCAAATGGTGGAAGAGAAGTCCGGCCACGTTCTTCTTCGTATCGATTCCTCGATGGTTTATGAACACTTCGCATGGCTTTTGCGAGGGTTTATGAGTCAAGGGTTGGGTCATATGTCGAATGATGTTCTTGGCAGCGACCGAAGATGATGATGATGATGATAATGGTCGCTGCATTTTTTATTTTTTTTTTTGTAATAGATTGAGGGGAGTTTGTTTAGTTGTGATGTGTGTAATGAGGGGCTTTTGTTTGTTTTGTCCTGTGTTGGAAAGTATTTGTTTTGTTTGTTTTTTTTTTTTTCTGTTGTGGGTGGTTTTGAAATTTGATTTGATTTGCTGGGGTTTATATAGGATTTTATGTTGCATGGAGAGAATAATATAAAGTTTGATTTTGAATGGGAAGTATTGAATTTCAACGTGGCTACTAATCAGAAAGTTTGAAAAAATGTTGAAAGGGGGATTTTGGGTTGACGACAATTGTAGAAGATGGAATTGAAGTCAAGGGTTTGAATATGATGACTTCTCTAGCGGCGGTTAAACTATTGATCAGCGATTATTTAATAATTTCAAAAAAGCTTATTTGTTTATTATTTATATACGTGCAATGCGTCAAAACGCATATTGGCTGAGAAACTTAGATTAGAATGCAAATATATTACATATATGCTATCGTTCGTTCGTGTGTGTATATATATATATATATATATATATATATATATATATATGTAAGTTCGACCAACACCACAATGTTTTTTTTAATTAATGTTATAATAGACAAATTAGAAGGAAAATTTAACTCTGGTCAAATTTTTTAGTCTAACACAAGAATTAATACGGACGAGATCAATGTCATTGTCAGGTGGATTAATTAATAAAAGTGAATACATACTTTTCAATAATTTATTGTGTGGTCTTGTTTAAATGCATAATTAGTCTATAATGATGGTTGACATGGAAAAGCTAATTAATCGAAATATATTCTTATTCCAATATAACTTTTAGTATTATATACATATGGAACTCTATCTTTTAGGCTTTTATGAGTACCACTTTACACTTTCTTTGACGTTAATTAGGTATTTAGTTATACGTATACATATATATATATATATATATACATACATATAATTTAAAGCTTCATTACAGTTGCACAGACAGACCCACTTACGTATATGTATTTACTAGACTAAAATGTTAAACGTTCTAAATGGCAATTCCATACCCATGGACGATTCATGTGAAATATTATTGTTACTAATTACATATATATAACAGAGGTTTATGTAGTGCAAGTGTAGAACAAAACACACACATATATAATACTAGTATATTTAGCACATCCTATATATGTGCAAATATATAAGTCATTTATATTGTTATATTATTAATTAAGTTGTTTAAAAATAAAATTTTAAATCAAATGATTAAATTGTAGTAAATCAAAATATTAAGGGTTTAATTGTAAAAAAACTAACTATTTTAGGGACCAAATAGCAGCTTATACTCACCCCTCGCCATTAATATAATAATAATAATAATAGATTTTCACATGTTGACTATATAATAAATACCTACCTGACGAAGATTGGGATTTCATTTAAACCGCGAGAACGGAAATATAAAAATTTATTGCCCTACTACTACTACTACTACGTATTCGTGTTAGGACATGGGAAACAATATCAATAACGGTGGGGTCCTTTTAGTTTGTAAGGATCGGACAAAGAATAATTAAGAATGTCTGCTAATCAAAATAAATATAAATTCCTATTTGATTTCATCGTGGGTCGTCAAGACCGACCCGACAGCTGCCCATAAAAAAGTGAGGTGGAAAATATAGAAAATTGACGGGTTCAGCACTATCCTATCTCAGCCGCCCCGACCCTTGAATGAACATTGACTTATATGGATAATTACAGAACTCCCAATACTATTGTTTAATTACGCATAGACACCTCTAATCACAGTAATTATATATTTAAGTCCCTGTCTAGTGTCTGTCCAATCCGACAATAAAATGAAAAAAATTCCTGCAATATTTCCTACATGGCGACCCATAAGAAAGTATGGGCGTAGCTCCCCAAGGCTCGACCGTGTCTATATATATGATGTATATAAAATACGTTGCCTATCGTGAAAAAATATTATTACATATGAGTGTGATTGATATATACGACTTTACGTTTGTTGACATTTCCAGCCCCCAAAGGAGACGCCCACCTACCGCACACCAACCAAAGAAAAAAATTAAAAGAAATAATATTATATTATAATATTATTTTAATGAATGGTTTATATTGAAGGGCGACGCGGCGCATTCCTGGCCGTCCATTTCGAGTGGTCCAGAAGAGCTGAAGACATCTATAAATAGGCTGAGGATTCTTCAGTTATTATCATCACAAGCTCATTCGAGTTTTACTATATAGAGAGAGAAGTAGTTCGAGTGAATTGTGAGGTTATCAGTTCAGGCAGAAACTGATAGGGTTCCACATCCACAGAGAGGTGTGAGGTATACACGAGTGGTAAAAGTGAGTTAGTAAAAATTCGAGGGTTGTAATTTTTACTATAGTGAAGATTTTGCCGACTCGGCCGTGGTTTTTCCCTCTTCGTTAACAGAGGGTTTTCCACGTTAAAATTCTGGTGTTCTTTCTTACCTTACGGTAAATTTTATTTTTACCGTGGTAGTTACTGTGCGGGTCCCACCAAATTTACCCCGTGGGTCCCACTTCTCCCGATCGTCGTACCGAGCCAAACCGGGACCTGTTCCGCTGCGGGGCCCACTGACCACCGCGGGGCCCACCACCATTCCCAACAAGTGGTATCAGAGCCTGATAGTATTCTGAGTATGCTCTGTGGTTGCAGCTTTGACTGAACTTCCACATCAGAAAAGATACTAGTAGGTTGCTGGTAGATTTTGACGGCCACATGGAGAACGACGGAGGAATGATCAAGCTGACAGTAACGAATTACTCCATATGGAAATCAAGGATGGAGGATTATCTTTATTGCAAAGACCTCCATGATCCAATCGAAAATGCAGGCAAGATGCCTGAAGGCGGGAATGCTGACCTATGGAAGAAATTGCAAAGAAAGACGCTAGCTGTTATCCGCCAATGGGTGGACATAAGCCTCTACAACCACGTCCGAAATGAGACAGACCCCTACAAACTCTGGACGAAATTGGAGGGTATGTACGAGGTGACGAATGCGCTGAGCAAGGTATTCATGATGCGAAAACTCATGAATGTGAAGCTGAACGAGGGACGATCAGTTGCTGAACATCTGAACGACTTCGAAGGACTGGTAACTCAACTCACAAGTGCCGGTCTAGTCCTTGATGATGAGCTTCAAGCATGTCTACTATTGGGATCTCTACCTGATAGCTGGGATACGTTGGTGGTATCGCTCACTAACTCCGCACCAAGTGGTAAAGTCACGATGGAGATGGTGAAAAATAGACTCTACAATGAAGAGATACGAAGGAAGGATGCTGCCAGTACCAGTACGGGAAATCAGGCCCTTGTCACGGAGAATAGGGGTCGGAGCAAGAGTAGAGGACCAAAAGGATATGAAAAGTCCAAAAATAGATCCAAGTCCAGGGAGTTGAGGAAGTGCTACCATTGTGGAAAAACCGGCCACTTACAAAGAAACTGTAGGCTTCTCAACAGAAAACAGAAACAAGATGATGACAAGAACACGTCTGCAATCGCCTCCAACGACGGTGGAGAGGTTACTCTGGTGAATGAAGCAGACTGCTGTCATGTTGCGGATGCAAGCACCGAATGGGTAGTGGACTCTGGTGCCTCCTACCATTGTGTTCCAAGGCGTGAATACTTCTCCACATACAAGGCGGGAAACTTTGGCACTACCAAGATGGGCAACCAAAGTGTTTCTAAAATAGTGGGGATCGGTGATATCTGTATCCAGACGAGCGTAGGGTGCACATTACGGCTGAAAGATGTGCGACACATTCCAGACCTGCGTCTCAACCTGATTTCTGTGAAGGTGCTGGACAACGAAGGATACTATAATGAGATGGCGAATAGCAACTGGAAACTCACCAAGGGATCATTGGTGGTAGCGAGAGGAAAGTTATGCTGCTCGCTGTACAAGATGCACGCAACGATATGTGCTAACCAACTGAATGCAGTTGAAGATGATGCTTCTCCAAATTTGTGGCACAGACGGCTGGCGCATGTAGGAGAGAAGGGGTTGAATGTCTTGGCTAAAAAGTCCCTCATACCAGTAGCCAAGGAGAAAGCGCTAAACCCCTGCGATTATTGTTTATTTGGGAAGCAACATAGAGTTTCATTCCCGAAGAACTTAACCAGGCGAATGAAGAAGTTGGAGTTGGTACACTCTGACGTATGCGGACCCATGGAAGTCGAATCTCTGGGAGGCAGTAAATATTTTCTGACCTTCATTGATGATGCGTCTCGCAAGACCTGGGTATATCTGTTGCGGACGAAGGACCAGGTGTTCTACTATTTCAAGAAGTTCCATGCGATGGTGGAAAGAGAAATGGGAATGCCTCTAAAGTGTCTACGCACAGATAATGGTGGTGAATACATCTCTCGGGAGTTCAGAGATTATTCCACGAAGCATGGCATTAGGCATGAGAAGACAATTCCTGGCACTCCTCAGCAGAATGGTGTCGCGGAGAGAATGAACCGAACCATTATGGAGAGAGTCCGAGCGATGCTCAAGATGGCTAATCTATCTAAGTCATTTTGGGGGGAAGCTGTCAACACTGCAGTCTATCTTATCAACCGGCTACCTTCATCGGCGTTGGACTTCGATGTACCAGAGAAGGTGTGGACCGGTAGAGACATCTCATATTCACATTTGAGAGTGTTTGGCTGCAAGGCATTCATGCACGTACCGAAGGAACAAAGATCGAAGCTCGATGATAAATCGAATCCTTGCATCTTTGTTGGGTACGGAGACGAGGAGTTCGGCTACAGACTTTGGGATCCAAAGAAGAAGAAGACAGTTCGAAGTCGCGATGTAGTATTCCATGAGCACGAGATCATGGGCGACTCAGATGTGGATGTGACGAAATCCAGAGGTGGCGGTGTAGACGACGATACACCAGTTAGCATTCCATATGACGGTGCCACGGAGGAAGGAGTGCAGCAATCAGAACCTGAATCAGAAGAGCCAATCATTGATGATGATGAACCTGTCGTAGATGAACACACTGAAGGTACTGAGCAGGGGGAGCCTTCAGATGTGCAAGAAGCAGTTGATCCTCAGCTGAGAAGGTCAACTAGGGAACGCCAACCATCTACGAGGTATCCAAGTTCTGATTATATTTTGATTACTGACGAGGGGGAGCCGGAGAGCTTCCAGGAAGTACAATCTTGTAGGGACAAAGATTATTGGACAAAGGCCATGCAAGATGAGATGAATTCTCTGAAGAAGAATGATACGTACGAGTTAGTTCGATTGCCGAAAGGAAAGAAGACACTCAAGAACAAATGGGTGTACAAATTGAAGAAGGATGATGGCAAGCTGATCAGGTACAAGGCTCGATTAGTGGTCAAAGGTTTCACTCAGAGGAAGGGGATCGACTTTGACGAGATATTTTCACCGGTCGTGAAGATGAGTTCAATCAGAGTCATATTGGGACTAGCTGGTACTATGGATCTTCACTTGGAGCAACTCGACGTGAAGACCGCATTCTTGCATGGTGATCTTGATGAGGAGATATATATGGAACAACCCGAAGGGTTCGAGGTTAGAGGTAAAGAGGACATGGTCTGCCGATTGAAGAAAAGCTTGTACGGTCTGAAACAAGCTCCACGGCAGTGGTACAAGAAATTTGATTCTTTCATGGTGCATCAGGGGTTCAAGAGAACAGATGCAGATCCATGTGTTTACGTCCGGAGATACTCTAACGGTAAATTTATCGTTCTTCTCCTGTATGTTGATGATATGCTAATTGTCGGACAAGATGCAGAGATGATTAGCAGGTTGAAGAAAGATTTGTCAAAGACGTTTGACATGAAGGATTTAGGTTCGGCAAAGCGGATTCTCGGAATGGAGATTACCCCAGATCGGAAAGCTGGGAAACTGTGGTTATCCCAGGAGCGCTATATTGAACGAGTTCTAGAGAGGTTCAATATGAAAGATGCTAAGCCAGTTAGCACGCCACTTGCCGCTCACTTTCAGTTGCGAAAGAAATTCAGTCCATCAACAAATGAAGACGGAGAAGATGTCCCAGATGTTCCATATTCATCGGCTGTCGGAAGTTTGATGTACGCCATGGTGTGTACAAGGCCAGATATCGCTCACGCAGTTGGCGTTGTGAGTCGATTTTTATCGAATCCCGGGAAGTCACATTGGGAAGCAGTGAAGTGGATCATGAGGTACCTGAGAGGAACTTCCAAATTATGCCTAACATTTGGAAGTGGTAAATGTTTTCTTACAGGCTATACGGATGCTGATATGGCTGGTGATCTCGACAGCAGAAAGTCAACGTCGGGATACATATTTACACTCTCAGGGGGAGCTATCTCATGGCAGTCGAGGTTACAGAAATGTGTTTCTTTATCAACTACTGAAGCAGAGTATGTTGCAGCAACGGAAGCTGGCAAGGAGATGCTATGGTTGAAGAGATTCCTTCAGGAGTTGGGAATTCAGCAGGAGGAGTACATAATATTTTGCGATAGTCAAAGTGCTTTGGACTTGAGCAAGAATACTATGTATCATTCGAGGACGAAACACATCGACGTTCGTTATCATTGGCTCAGACTGGCTATAGAGGAGAAAGCGTTCAAGCTGGAGAAGATCCACACAGACAAGAATGTTGCGGACATTCTGACGAAGGTTATTCCCAAGGAGAAGACTGAGTTCTGCGCCGGGCAAGCCGGCATGGGCTATCGCTGAAGCGGTAGGAAATCTTCCCCGCAAATAATGAATGAGGCTGGAGGGGGAGATTTGTTGACATTTCCAGCCCCCAAAGGAGACGCCCACCTACCGCACACCAACCAAAGAAAAAAATTAAAAGAAATAATATTATATTATAATATTATTTTAATGAATGGTTTATATTGAAGGGCGACGCGGCGCATTCCTGGCCGTCCATTTCGAGTGGTCCAGAAGAGCTGAAGACATCTATAAATAGGCTGAGGATTCTTCAGTTATTATCATCACAAGCTCATTCGAGTTTTACTATATAGAGAGAGAAGTAGTTCGAGTGAATTGTGAGGTTATCAGTTCAGGCAGAAACTGATAGGGTTCCACATCCACAGAGAGGTGTGAGGTATACACGAGTGGTAAAAGTGAGTTAGTAAAAATTCGAGGGTTGTAATTTTTACTATAGTGAAGATTTTGCCGACTCGGCCGTGGTTTTTCCCTCTTCGTTAACAGAGGGTTTTCCACGTTAAAATTCTGGTGTTCTTTCTTACCTTACGGTAAATTTTATTTTTACCGTGGTAGTTACTGTGCGGGTCCCACCAAATTTACCCCGTGGGTCCCACTTCTCCCGATCGTCGTACCGAGCCAAACCGGGACCTGTTCCGCTGCGGGGCCCACTGACCACCGCGGGGCCCACCACCATTCCCAACAACGTTTAAGGTATAAAATTCTAAGCCATAATAACCGTTCACAAACTCCATTAAGCATCAAACCATTGGGAGGTTCAAAAGCCATGCATAGTCCAAAAAACAAAAACCCATCCAAAGTATAGAAAACAAAACAAACAACCTTATCCACAACATCGAATCCAATCCACTCACATAAGCCCCCTTCGCCTCTTATAATCATTAACGGTCAAAGTCAAAGTCTGCCCACCGCCGTCGCTCATCGGTGGTTTGACTTTCAACCCAGCATTCATTTCGACGAACCCCTTCCTCGCCATGAACCCATCTCTCGCCCCGTGGGGTCCACCAAACTTGTCAAGCACGGCCAGCGAAATCGGTAAGTCAAAATTGTGCAAGAAATTAGATATAATACCTTCATCGACTGGGGCGTTCGTATCCACTAACTTCCCAGCACCTGCTGCAGCCATCAAAGCAGCTTCAGTAGCAGCCACGCCCCCAATCTTAGGCAGAGGACTATCATCATCTACGGAAGTAACATTTCCTTCGTTAGTGTTCGCAGCGTAGTAGTTCGTCGAACGGGTCCACCTCCTCGAAAACGGGTCGTAACCCGCTTCGCCCGCTTTCAGACCTCGGTTGACGGGCTTCAGTTGGGAAGCGTTCTTGAAATTCTCGGCCCTGTTCTTACGGTTCATTTCAGCTAGCCTGATGGCTTTTGCGTCTACTCCTTGGCCTTGGCGGGTTGCCTCAAGCTCTTGAATCTTGGCCTTGATCCTCGCCATCTCAGCTTCGTCACCATTTTCTCTTGCAACCTCCATAGCACTTCGAAGGCGGTCTTTCTCCAGCGCCACGTTTATGGGCCGCCACGTGGCGGATTTCTTCTCTTGCAGCATCTGCTTCACAGTTTCTGCGTTGTATACGTAAGAGTTTGTTTTCTGTATGGCTTCTTTCTTCTGTCGAACTTCTTGCTTAGTGGGAATTTGCCCGCCGCTGCGTTCGACTTCTCTAACCCACTGATCGAACTCCTCTTTGAGAGGAGGAGAATCAGATACCATAGCCATCTGCCACAGAGCTGCAGAGTTTTCGTCGCCCCACACAACGTTCAGATACTTGTGCGTGGTTTTGTTGTCGAACATGTACTGACGATCAGCGACTGAGCAATCGACGTTTCTGACCACACAGAGCCTGTAAATGGGGCCAGAAGTTGATCTCCCAATCCCGACCCTCACGAAGCAACCAACGATCAGCTCGTCGAAGAAGGGCTCCATGAACCATTTGGCCAGCTTCGACCTTCTAATTGTAACATGGGAACTCCGTGATCGTTGTCTTTCCTCTTTTTTGGAGGAACATGGGAACTCGATGGCTTCGAGTAAGCACGATCATCATCAGAATAAGAACCTTTCCGTCTTCTTCGAGACGGTGTAGATGAACGCCGATTCCTTCCTCGATTTGTGGATCGCCCCGCAGCTTCCAGGAGCAGTTTCTCTAAGTCAGCCATTGACAAACTCCGTTATAGGGATTCACCTGCATCAACTCGTAATCTTAGACTAGCTAAGACGATCCATCAACTTTATCTACAACCACATCGTGCCCGAATCCAAAATCCCCAAATTTAATCAATTTGAGGATCACAAACAATTAATTACAACAACACATGATTATCGCTCAGCACCACAAAGCACATATTACAAGCCGAACTCGATTGAGCTCCATCATTTCTCAGTTAAAATCACTTTAACGGCCGAGCCTATCAACTCTAAGCCCTAATATAGAGATAATCGAGCCACCAACAAAAAGAGAAACCTCGTGCTGAATTTCAACGCAAAGAGAGCAATAATCACAAATCCCAGCAGCAATCACAGTTAGCTGACAAATTAAGCCTACGAAACAAAATCGTGCATGACAAACCTGGGGATGGTCCCCGTGATCCTTCAGAGCGAGGAGTTGATGGTGACCACGCAGAGATTTTGGGGACGAAAGGGAAAATCGAAATGAGGTCACAGCACAGTCACAGACCGAACGTATATAAGTACTGTGAAGGGTTTGTAGGTAGCTGCTTATAGACAGCGTGGGCCATCCATATGATGGGTTGGGCCCATATAGCAAATATGTACTAAATAGAGGTGCTACTGCGAAATACACGTAGCAATTTTGTCACCCCCTTTGAACATAGTAAGCAAGCATCAATGAAATTAGGGTTGCTAAATGGGCGGGTTCGAGGCTGGTATTGGACCTATATCATTCACATACTGAATATAATTCTAACTATTGTTCCTGCTAATTCACTTTTGACGAATTAGTTCAGGAACAGAGAATCACCATACTGAGATCGAGGGTATAATTTGGACAAACAACAATTAGTAAACATTAATAGTAAAAATTTATGGCAAAATACGTGTGGTTTGAGCATACTACGGAGAAACATTGACAAAAAAATCTTAATGAAGAAAGCAATTGCGAAACGTGAATACATACGGAAAAATTTCTGTATATTTATAATTGTAATCGAAGTCAGAATTACCGTTTGGTCGAAACAAGGTTGGGGTCAGTGGTCGGGGACGAAGACGGGGGAAACGTGAATTCCAACCCCGTCCCGTCCCCACGCTTTCGCGAACGGGAAATCGCCATCAATTCTCCATCCGCGTTGTACTGGAGATCTTCCGTCCCGATAGCCTAGGGTTTCGAAGGCGATTTCGCAACCCGAAAAATGAAAATAATTTATGAAAATTAATGGATCTTTGAGCTAATTTATAATATCTCCAATGTTGAGGCAAGATCTTTATTGGGCCTAGATAACTCGGCTTAAAAAGCCCATCTTTATGAGCTCATGGAACATCCAAAAAAATGTTTCAACCATTTTGTAGGAACATAATTATGTTTTTTCATCATGGTTTCCTAAATGCTTCCACTACGAATGATTACTTTTAAAAATCTCAAAAGGTTATAAAATTGAACTTTTATGTATTATAAAACTAGTAATTACCCGTTCAATGCACGGAGTTAATTATTTATAAATATTAACTATATATAGTAGTTTGCTTACTAAGTAGTAGTTTGTTTACTAACAATTAAGCTAAGATAAATGGGTATTTTAATTAGTAAGCTAACATAATGGGTACTTTTTTAATATTATATTTATTTTTATTGTAATTATTATTGTGGGACACGTTCAACACCACAACAAAACTACATTTAGATGTATATATAGGATAGGATATACCTCGGCCAGCTAAACCATACTAGCATTTTGAATTAGTAGCCAAATATATAGGAATATGCAAAACAATAAATCATTCGTGGCTACATTAATTTGATTATTTAGGAATATTCTTTGGATATTATCATATTGGTCGTCGTATGAGCAGTTGGAGATATAGAACTATCAGTTGTCGCAAATTTTACCGCGAAATATCCGAGTGCTTATCTGTATATTCATTATTTGTGGATGAGCTTTTATGCAAAATCTATGCAGAGACGTGCTTGACTACTTGTCTCGCTATTTTATTCAATTTTGTATTCATGTAAATATATACATATAATGTATTGCATTATACTCTTGCTAGTGTGTTAATTTGACTTTTTTTAACTAGCTTTCATGTCGTAGGCGTGTAATTGGGAAAATTATAAATATAGGTCACTAAGTATGCCAATTTTCGATTTTTGGTCGCTATGTTTGCCGGTTACAAAATTAGGTCACTAAGTATGTATATAGTAACAAAATTGAGTCAGTGACATCTTTTTTTCTTATTATATACATACTTAGTGACCCAAATTTGTAACTATATACATATTTAGTGAACTAGTTTTGTACTATATATATAGTGACCTAGTTTTGTAACTAGTGATCCAATTTTGTTACCATATACATACGACCTAGTTTTGTAACTGGCAAACATAGTGACAGAAAATCAAAAGATTAATGATAATGTCTCCCATATCTATATAATCCACACAAATCTCCTCAAAACATTCAGAGAAGCACATCTCACCGTCCTCAAAACACATAATATAATTATAGGAAACGTATAATTTTTAGGTGAATCTATAGAAAAATATCCAATTGTATAAAAAATTTGCAAGTCAGTACTCATGTCAGAAAATTTTTTATCTAAGTACCCGTTGGACTGAGTGTACCATTTTCCCGGTCTTGACGTACCTTTTTATATGTGTATTGCGTACCACATCACATATTTATATGGTACTCATATATGGTACCTATATACGTTCCATATGGTACCTTGCGGCTGATTGTATGATAGACTATTTTCTTACTGTACTATGTACCACAATACGTTTCTATATGGTACCTAAATGTGTGTGATGTACCTTGCGGCGGGCAGGTACCAATGTGTACAAATTTATTCTAACAGGAACCAACATATAAAAAAAACACTGACATGGTACTGACTTGCTAATTTTTAATATTAATGGGTATTTTTATGTAAAATCCCCTAATTTTTAATACTACCACGAATTTAATTCCGTAAACTCGCCTTTTTTTCCTTCAACTTTTCTCTGTTCTTCCCCGTTCATCTCATCGTCGTCGTTGCATGGGCGCAGTTCGCTTTCTCAATGGAGAAATATCAGAGCTCTGCCTAGGCAAGCCCGAGCTGACGTGTATCTCCTCCGACGCCGCCGTCACGGAGGCCGCGACGGCGTTGAAGGCGTCGCCGTCAGGAGACTGCCACGTCAGCGTCGGGACATGCAGCAACGACGGGCAACGCGCGCGCGCGTGCGTCGGAAAGGTATCCATGGCCGACGTCATTCTCTTCCTCTGCAGAGAAGAAAACAGAGCCGACCCATTGAAGGCTTACGTGGATGCTCGCGCCGCCGATCTGCTGCCCAAAGGGACGAAGACAACCGTGAGGCATTTGGACGCAAATTCAAGGTACCTAATTTTCCGACATTTATTTTTTCCCTTCTTTCAATTGAAACGAGATTCAGGTTTCCATGGTTTTAATTGCAGATTATTTGAAGCAATCGACGACATAATCGAAGGAGCCCAAAGCCTAATAATCCCAATCCAAGAAAACCCCAATAAGAAGAAATACTGCTCGCTCACCCAAGAAGACATCGTTCGATTCATACTCAATTCCATCGCATCATTTTCCCCAATCCCCACATCCGCCGTCGATTCGCTCAACCTCATAGATCGGAGCATCCCAGCCGTCCATTACGACGAGCCCGCCACCTCAGCGCTGAAGCACCTCGAACTAGCCTCTGCCGTGGCCGTCGTCGACGGCGAGGATAGACTGATCGGAGAGATCTCAATTTCAGCCCTATCTTCCTTCGACGAGACTCTCTCTAGCTTGATAATGGGTTTATCCGTGGGCGAGCTCCTTTCTCTCATGGACCACGGCCCAACTGAAGATTCGACCCGCCTGGTAAGAAAGAGGCTCAGAGAGAAAAACCTAATTGGTATGTTGGAACTGATCGATGAGCTCGGCGGCAGAGGTTTGATGAATTCTTCGTCTTCGTCGTTGTCTTCTCTGGGGAGCTGCTGTAGTTCTTCGGATGATGAGGGGTGGTCGAAGGCGACGGAGACAGGGGTGGGTAGTGGGTCGGGTCGGGTTGGGGCCCGTCCGGGCCGGAGGTTCGAGGTTGTGGTATGTGGTCGGAAAAGTTCTTTGGTGGCTGTAATGATTCAGGCGTTGGCCCATCGAGTGAGCTGCGTTTGGGTGGTTGACGGCGACCGTAGGTTGGTCGGGGCGGTGACTTTCGCTGGAATTTTGAAGGTTTTTCGTGGAAATTAATTAATTGAATTTAATTGAAAGTGTGCTTTTTTGTTGTTGAGTTGCAAATGTATTTGTTTTTTTTGCTATATTTGAATTTAGACCCGTCTGAAGTTAAATGTAGGATTCAGGCCGTGACGGAAAGAACTTTCGTTTAAAGAACTTAATTTCTGTAAAATTTAGAGATAAGGACCAAACTTATAAAAGTGGTATAAAAGTTATATGAACTGGTATAGGATGATCGTTTTGTGTTATAAACTTTCAACATATTGTTATTTCAAAACAATGAAGTGGTACTACATAAATGAACTGGTATCGGATCTGGTAGCGAATGATTGTTTTAAGTTACAAAATTTCAACATATTGTAATTTCAGAGCAATGAATTGGTACTGTAGAATCTGAGTCCTTAAAACTAATTCTTTTCCTGACATAGCATGAATCCTAAATGAAACTTATGACGGACCATGAAAAGTCCCATTTTTTTCTCTAGTTACCAAGAGGCGAGAACTTTTGGTCGATCATATGATTTTGACGTAAGCAATTTTGTTTTGTATGGTCGATCGATTATAATTTTGAAGTAACAAATTATGCTATGTCCGTATGTCGTTTACATTTTGTTTTGTGAGAAGTTGTCGTTATATGTTTAAATATATAATTTACATTAAAAATAAGGCAGTTCACTGCTAGCATTGACTATTATTAAGTTATACTCCACGAATTATTGTCCACCCAATTAATGGTGTAGAGTATTTATTTTAATATTCTTTGAATGTGGATGAAAGTTAAATTCAGGAACCGCTTAATTGACAAGAAATTCAAATTTTAATGATTCCATTCTTTTCATTATTTCATTCCATATTAATTCAGGGAAGGCCCTTCGCGTAGAGTAAATACAGATTCACCAATTAACAAAACAAAATCATAACTGGAATATCCAATCACATCTATCTGATTTATTCATGACATGCAATGTATACGTATCAGGAAAATAAAATATATATAATCTGCCACCTTATTGCGATCAACGAAAGAAGTATTTTGAATTTATCGTAGGAAAATAAGAGAAATAAACAAAAATCGTCGACAATGTACGTAAGATGTGGAACTCCACTGAAGAACACCTTCAAGGACTCTCTGAAAGCTCTTGAAGCTGACGTTCAACATGCTAACACACTGTCCGTCATCCATTTAAACATGCTTTTTTTTTTGTTTGTGTGTCTTTTTTCTTTTTAGCATCTGAAATCAATCAATCAATCAATCAATTTTCATATATGGTTCATAAATATATTTCAGTGCAGCTGATGTTCCAAGGGCGTACGACGGCGCCTGCCTGCAAATGAGAATCTCTTACAGCCCAAACGCCCATTTCTTCCTTTCCCTCATGCAATGGAAAGATTGCCACTTCGCCGGCGCTCTAGGGCTGTTGAGAATCCTTATTTACAAGGTTTTACTTTTCTTCTCTCTTGTTCTTAAATCGCTTGCAATATTTTCTTTTGTTTTATTATGTAATGAATTCGTAGATGTTTCTGAGGTGTTTCGTTCTAAAATCAATTGGCAATCGATGAAAAATAATCCACTGATGGCAAGACGCATACCCTTCTACATAACTTAGGCGGGAACGAATTTGATTTATTATGATTTAGACATTGCATGCATTCATGCGTACTGACGATTAGGGTTGCAAGCAAATCGAATCAAATTGCGTCATATTCTGTTCGTCATGATAACTCTTATCTTACCAGATTTACGCCGACGGAACCACGACCATGTCGACTCGTGAGAGGAAAGCGAGCATTAGCGAGTTTTACGGTAAAACCCTAGCAAATAATATCCCCATATTGTAAGAATTTCTTTTTATTTCCTCGCGTTCGTTTTCAGCCGCAATTTATCCGTCTCTATTGCAACTTCAAAGAGGCTTAAGGAGTATATCAGATGCAGACAAAGAAGAAACAACTTACCAAACGCAGGAAGAAGAATGCGGTATCTGCATGGAGTTGAATAACGGTAATAATAAGATCGTCTTGCCCGATTGCATCCACGAAATGTGCCTCGAATGCTACCGAGAATGGTAATATAACCTAGATATTGTACGCTCTTCGACGGTTTTTTTCCTTCTATTCATATAAATCCGTCTAATATTAATCGAAGGCGTATGAGGTCGCAATCTTGCCCTTTTTGCCGGGGCAGCTTGAGGAGGGTAAATTCGGGCGATCTTTGGATGTACGTAGAGGATTGGGACGTGCCCGACATTTCTGTTATTACGACGGACGAAATAAAGCGACTATTCTTGTACGTCGATAGGTTGCCCCTCGAAAGAAAAAGGAAAAGGAAAGAATGGTACTTTGTGTCATGTTTTGTGTCAAGATATAGATTTGTAAATTAACTGCAATATTATCTGAAAAATTTACATCAATTTCGGTTACTTATAAAGAATCAAGTGAGGGCTTGTGAGTTGTGAGCTTCTCCCATTAAGGAATCTTCTTCGATGTCATTTCCTAACACTTTGTTTAGAATCATGGCTAGTCGGACACCACCCTGAGCTAGGCGTTTCATTACAATGGGCAATCTTGAATTGAAGTACTCGTCTGTAATCAAAATCAACAATATATAAATGAATTTTTTTCTTATATCTGAGTAATTAGTTGAGGAAGAAAGAAGTACCTGAAAGTGTCTCCCCTGACTTAACTCCTTTATATCCCCATTTACAAGCTATGTTTATGCTCTCAACAGCATACCTATGAGATATGAGGATGAAGCTATATAGTTTTGCAGTTGCACATATATAGAAATATATTTGTATATAACTCACTTGTTGAGACAAGAAGATAGGTTTGAGCAGTCCCTCCACGTGGCAAGATCACTAGACCATATTCCCTGTTAGTAAGAAAATTTTGATTTGTTTGAGTTCATTTATACATCTGATAATTTGACAATGCTGAGATTTCTTCTTACATCTGTGATGTTCCCTTCAATGTCTTTCCTGAGAAAGTTAACATCTTTCCCATAATAATCCGCTGCAGCTGTGAGAATGATCTCTCTGTCCCACACCTTCAATTCAATCCAAAGCCATCAAAAACTTCGCCGACGAAACAATCATTCTTTGGATGCGAGAAAGAAAAATTCGAAGCTAAGGATTTAAGAATTTAACGACTCACATGGTGCAAGTTCGACTTGTGTCTGAACCAGCGAAGATCAATGGCGTTTCCTCCTTCGTCGCTCGTGAACCCAACGTGCATTGGCTGTAATAAATCGCAACCCAAAAAAATATCACCATAACTGAATTAAAAAGAAAAGTAAGATCATACTTTCTGATTGATTAACTTTTTTACCTGGTGAAGATCTCCCATGAAGTGGGCTAAGAACAATAAGGCCTCTGTCATGTTATCTGTTCCATAAGACAGAAATTAACTTCATGCGAAATGAAAAAAGAAAAAAATAGCTTTATATTATTCTTTTTACATCGTCTATCCGAGGTTCCATGCCTGTAATGAGAAAGCTGATCGGTGAAGTTTCGAATAGCCCCAACAACGCACATTCCCTCAGCTCCATGCGTATCGTGGCAATCCCCTTCAGTTTTCCATCGTTCGAATATCAAGTATGCAACAGAAAAAAAAAATGAAAACTTTCTTGATAAAATCGAAGCTTAGGCTTACTATGATAGTCGAAGGTACAAGCTTGGTCGGGCGTGTCTATGAAGTGAAGAGGGCTCGTCCAGCCATGGGCGGACCTATGTAGGGGCTTGGGGGTGCCATTGACCCCCCAGCCATTCATGTACTAAGTATAATATGCACGTTATAAATTTCGAAAATTGCTTCTGGTCTAGTGGTTATCGGACTTGCAGTAAGATTGTCATATATAATGATGTGGGTTCGATTCTTCTCTAAGCATTTTTTCTTATTTTTACATTTAATAATATGGGCTTGAGTAAATGGGCTGGGGCTGGGCTGAATCTTGACCCCCCAGTCACTCAGAGCTCGGTCCGCCCCTGCGTCCAGCGATACTTATACCAATGCCTTACTTGGTCGGGCCATACGCAGAGCTCAGACAAGTCCCCTTTAGCATAGTCTGGTAATAACATCTGAACTGCATGTTTTGCTTCTGCTTCGAGCAAATCCTATGTTTTTTTTTTTAATTTCGCATTAATCAGCAGCAAATCGTTGATATAATAAATGGTGTGTGTGTCTATGTGTATATATACATCGTACCTGCGCAGTTTTGCATGTCATGGCATGTCCTTCCTTGCTCCAAGCTATGACGGAAGGGGGTTCGGAGATCGCATAAATACAGACAATGGAGGTGAGAAATAACATAAGATTCTTAGATGATCCCATGTTGAAGAAGATGTTCTAAACTAAATGATGGCCATAATGGCTTGAGTTCAAGATTTATACTAATCAATGGATATGTGATAAGCGAGAAATGCGTGCAAGCTAAGTCTTTTCTTCTAACATCTTTGAAAAGTGTTCTTTAAGTTGGTTATAGAGTAGAAGCAAGACAAAGCGATGGGAGAAGCTTTTGACTTTTTTGAGCAAATGTTGGGAGGGAAAGACCTTTGAATAAGAATGGGTTGAAGCCGCTGCCAGCGTCAACGTTTCTTATGTCTTCTCAAATCTCAATAGTATCAGACACGTGTTACCTTAGAGGCTGCGATGCGATTTCATATCATTGCAGCTGAATTGAAGAATAATTCTACACCTCAGTGTGTAACCTCGAACTCCTTTCCAAATAATCCGTCTGAATCGAAAACATGAAGGCTGTGGTGATTACAAATCCAGGCGGGCCCGAAGTTCTGCAGTTGCAAGAAGTGGAAGACCCAAAAGATGTTGGAGACGATGAAGTGCTGATAAAAATCGCGGCGACGGCGCTGAACAGAGCCGACACGCTCCAGCGAATGGGGAAGCATCCTCCGCCGAAGGGAGAGAGCGCTTATCCCGGTCTTGAGTGTTCTGGTATCATCGAAGCTGTTGGGAAAAATGTTCAGAGGTGGAAAATCGGCGATCAGGTTTGAGTTAATTTGATCTATCGAGAAATTATTTGATAGAAGTGTTATGGGCTCCTTTGATTGGTGATTTAACGAACCTTTGATGGTTTTGAGCTGTGTAATACCATGGGGTTGTGCTTAATTGTTAGGCAATCGAAGCTTTCTGTCTATGTGCATATGTGTTTCGCACTTCGATACGCATAAATTTGAGTTCTTGGATGTTGATGGATTATGTTGGGAAATTCCTCCTGGTTCAAAAAAAAAAAAAACCTAGTCCGAGCTGTAAAAAGATGGAGCTATTCGTCTTAAAAATCCCAAATAAACGTTGTCTGTATATTTGATTTGAGTGTGCTTTACTTACATTGGTTAGAAGATATAAGTAGGCAACGCTTCCCTAATTCTGAGATGCTATGCTAATTCTCCTGCCGTCGATTGATTGGTCTTACAATGAAGCCCCCAAGTTTAACAGATTATGTGGTTGAGGGGGAAAACTCCATCCACTTTATGTTGGCTTTTCGATGCAATTCATTAAGAGAAAGACAATTTGATATCATCTGATTTGCTTTTTTGACGTCTAATGAATAAAAGGTGTGTGCGCTTCTTGGTGGAGGAGGATATGCAGAGAAAGTTGTCGTCCCAGCTGGTCAACTTCTTCCTATCCCACCTAATGTTACCCTGGAAGAAGCAGCTTCTTTCCCAGAGGTAGCTTGCACTGTGTGGTCCACTGTCTTCATGACGAGCCATCTGTCCAAAGGCGACACCTTCTTGGTAAGAAATTGACCGTAGAGTGTAAATCTTGATACTGTTGCTTTCCTTGCCAAACAAGAATGTGTTTTCGTTGGGAATCTGTGATGTTGATTACATAGAATGTGATGTGCGAGGCATGAAAACTTGGTAGTGTTTAACCTCCTTTGTGTGAAGATTGTTGTTTGGCGCAAAACATTAAGACAAAAACCCAAATTTAGATACATGGAGGGTCCAGCGGGATTGGAACTTTTGCGATTCAACTCGCCAAATACCTTGGAATCAAAGTCTTCGTTACAGCAGGTTATTCATTACAACGATACAAACATTCATCTATTCTGCTAATGATTCATCTTTAAATAAAACGATATCATTGATTCCGTGGCTATAGGAAGCGAGGAAAAACTAGCTTATTGCAAGGAGTTGGGGGCCGACGTCTGCATCAGTTACAATACCGAGGATTTCGTCTCGCGGGTCAAAGAAGAAACTGGAGGCAAAGGTTTCTATATCGGCTGCAAAATTATTATCTGAAATATTAGTTACGAGTTACGACGCTTTTCCATTTTCGCGATGTGAAAAAAATTACCACTCAATGACAGGCGTTGACGTGATACTAGACAGCGTCGGAGGTTCGTATCTTCAGAGAAACCTTGAGGCCCTAAATTTCGATGGAAGGCTTTTCATAATAGGTTTCATGGGCGGTAACGTGTCAGAAATCAATCTTACACCTTTGCTGGCAAAACGCCTCACCATTCAATGTAAGCACCGCCCTCTATATATTATGTATGGGATTAGATCTATTTTTCGCTCCTATGATTTTTCTCTTCGATAGCCGCTGGCTTGCGAGGTCGAAGCAGAGAAAAGAAAGCCGAAATAGTGAGCGAAGTCGAGAAAACTGTGTGGCCCGCGATCGCAAACGGGAAAATAAAGCCCATAGTGTTTAAATATCTCCCACTCAAAGACGCCGCCGAAGCTCACCGCCTAATGGAGACCAGCAATCACATAGGAAAGATAGTCCTCGTCGTTCAGCAGTAAATAAAAAACACACACACATACGTATGTGTGCGTGCGTGCGTGCGGTATTTCGTGATACTTTTCGTTTTCTTTTTCCGTGTAATATGGTGTCAAAGACTTATTACATACAAAGTGCAGTTCAATATCTCAGACCATTTTAAGCACTGCAAAGAGCTTCAACTGCTAAGCTTTTGAGATCGTTAGGACATGGATTTCCGAGCAAATCCTTAGTTAACTGAAATGAACACTTCTCCTTCCCAGCGCATGCCTTCTCGACGATGTGTTTAACGTCGTAATAACAGCTTCCTCGATGGAAGCTTCCGCAATTCCCTTCGATTTTTCCGAAGCTTGCGAAGAGAATGGAAGAAATGCGCCATCCAGAATCGCAGGCCAGGCGGAGTATCGGCGTTTTCGAAGGAAACCCTAATCCCGACTTCCACGTATCCGCTGGTGGAAGGTCGGATTCTGATACGAAGCCGCAAATTCTTTGTCCGATTCGAGTCGATACGGAGATCTTCGACGGGTCGCCGCCGATCTCCTCGTGGATCACGAGCAAGTTCTCGCCCAAGTTTAACCAAGAACGAGGCACGTGATACCTCGAAAAAAACAAAAACAAAAGGGTTATTTATTTCTTCAATCCTGCCGTTTAAGGATGGCATTATAGAGACAACAAATTTAAAAGGTAACATTATATGGACAACAACTTCAAAGTCAAGTAATTTATGGACATTAAAGCCTAAGCCTTAGATTTTGCCCAAATTACAGCGTTCAAGCGTATAATTTACGGCTTCGCAGAATTTAGAGATGACATTATGCTGACAATAACTTTCTGAGTCTGAGCAATAATGGGACAAAATCTAGGATTCCGATGTATGGTGTTCCAAAATTGCTTTTGAAGATGTCCTTGGAATGCCACCCTCTAAATTAATCTTACCTCAAGACCGAAAACATAATTTCAAAAAACAAATATTGAGAAGCAAAATACAAGAAAGATATCTAAGTTGAAAGACAAATGTTGTCTTGTTCTTACAAGATTTGAGTCGGTTGGCCGCAGTTCTTCAAGCACTTGGACGAGTCGTAGGTTCCTCGATAGTCGCAATTCTCCGAACAGCCGCTCGTCGGCGATAGGTAAGAGGTCCAATACCTCCCTACGCTCTGACCGTTGACCCATGCCTGACCCTTGCCCATGGCCGAGAGGTTCAACGACACGGGCCCATTTCCTTCTGGGGCGAGAAACGTGGTCTGCATGTTATATATTCTGTTGAGATTTCTATTCTATCTCACATCAGATAATTCAGTTCATCCTTCTCCATTAATATATCGAAGATGCAACTTCACCTATCCCCGATTGATTTCAGGTTGAAGCCCTCAATTTCTAATATAATTGAAATGAGCTGTATCCAATCCACTTACCTTGTACCAGATTAAGCTCTCGTTAACTGGCGCTACGGTGCCTTTCGACCATATCGAACTATTTGCAAGAGATACGTTCTCGAGCCCGAGGCCCTCGCCTTCGAGCCCGACCTGAAAACATATGCGCTATAAGTCGAGCGAGCAAAGACGACTATTATTATTATCTTCGAACAGTTATAACTAACTACCTGGTAAATCCAGTGAGCGGACGATAGATCCTTCTTCGAATGCGATAAATCTGCTATCACGACAGAATATAAACCCGCTCCCTGAATGTCGAACCAAGGCCCATAGTTCTGGTAATGTAACACGTCGAACATTATTCACATAAAGAAATAAAAAAAAGTCGAAGACGAAAGGCCCCATCCTACTCCTATACCTGCAAGCCGATCATCATACTCAGTATGTCAATCGAATTGTTTCCACTGTGAAGCTCGACTTCTGCGCTCAGCAAGAAGCTTGCGTCGTCGTGGATTCCATATCCATAGCCTGTTATAAAATCGTTGAAAAACATCGTACAGTAAGATTTTTAGAACAGCGTTACGAGTCATAAGTCGACCTTTTCTTACCTACTAATCGTTTGTTCACAAAGAGCATAGCTGCGTGTCCCAAGCTCCCAATGAGCACGGTCCCTGTCGCTGTCCCGTTATTTCCAGTTTTCTCGTCGATGCTCACGCTGTAATAACCAAAGTTCGTCTTTTCTTTCGCTATATGGGTAGAGAGAAAGAGAGAGGCAGTTAAACGATTCGATTCACCTCGTCGTATACCATAGAAAATCACTTTCATCCTTCGTCGTATTAATCTGCTCAAGCAATCTTGAAGCCTCGAACGATTCATTACTCCAAATACCGACCTTTTCTTCGTACCAACTCCAAGATGCCGACGAAAGCGAAGATTCATTCACAGTCAACCCCCGAGTCAAAGCATTGTCGTCTAGATTTGCTTGGGAGATGACCTTTTCTCCCATTACGTGCGTTAATGAAGAATTTATATAGGACAAGAAAATCGATCGATGAAAACGCATAATAAGATACCTTGGCCGTGTTGAATATGACGTTTTTACAGTCGGGAAGAACGCTCACGGACCAAGCGGGAAGGAAATACGAACGGCCTTTGAAAGTGACATTTGCGTCCGAAGAGCTGTCGTAATTCGCAAGAAAGGCCGCACATTCCTTGGACGATTTGTTGTACACGTGCGCCTGTAATAATATAAAGCGAAACGAAGGTTTTTAACTTATCATTCCTATAGATAGAACCTTCCTTCGTTAAATTTGGCAATGAGGTACCTCGAGATTATTCCCGAGAGAAACCCTAGTTGCGTCGGCGCCGACTAATTGTTCTTCGCATTGCTTTAGCGCTATGTGAAGATCGCGTAGGTGGCCCCACTTCGGCTGATTCAAGAAACCTGCAAACATCTATTTATCTTTTTACGACGAACATGAAAATGAATATCGTAAAATAGGCGAAGATCTTTACCGTATTCATTTATAGGGGCATCATAGTCGTAGCTAGTTGCGACGAGTGGACCGCCCGCCGTTCTCCCAAAGTTGGTCCCTCCGAAATACTGCGATAAAAATCGAAATCCTCTAACTAATTTAATCGGGCAAAGCAGTTCGATTATTTATAGCAAGCTCACCATGTAATAATTCTGGAAAGTTCCACCTTTTTCGAAGAAGCGCGATACGGCGAAAGCCAAGTCTTCGACGGGTCGATATGGAACGGCGTATCCAAAGGCAAGGAACCTGTCGAAGTTCGTATTTAGTTTTCGAGTTCTTCACCGTCAAATAAAGAACTCAAAAAATTCGATGGATTTGTAGTAGAATGAGTAAAAGATCGACAAAATTTATATATATGCTCGCCATCCAACATAGTTCTCCGTCCACATTGCGGGCTTGAGCGGCGAATTGGGGGCGAAACCGTCGCAATAAAACCCATTGCAAGTGTTTATCTGTGCAATAATAAAAAAAAAAGTGAACGCCTCGCCTCGCCCGATCTATCACATTCTAGGGTTTTGGTTCGTACGGCGATTTTGATCTTCAATTTACTTACAATGGGGCCGGGCGCGTCTTGCTGCTGACACATAACCCATGGAACCGTCGTGTTAAGCCTTACTGCAGTTTGCGCCGCCCAATCGACGTATAACTGTCCGCCTACTCCGTACGCCCATTCGACGTTCCCATATTCGTTTTCCACCTGCGCGAGGATGATGGGCCCACCTTGAGATGCGAATAAGTTCTCTTCCTTCATCATTCCGACGATTTTCGCAAGAAAGCGCTCCATTTCGTTCTGTAAGAAATTGCCGTTTATTTGAATATTATCATCCAAAAGTGAAGAAAACAAAAGTATGATGAGAGCCCGAATTCACTTTGTATAAGTCGTTCGTCGTTCGGAGTTGTATCCCGGGAATAAAATGCAGCCACACTGGGAAACCCCTAACTCGGAAAAAGGTACGAAAAAATAAGGCGTTTTATATAAATTTTTTCTTAAGGCGCGCGAGATCGGCGAACGTTGCGATTAGTACGAAGAGAGTTTACCCGTAATTCCACTCGGCGCAAGCGTAAGGGCCGATCCTCAAATGCACGAAAAGACCTGCTTCCTTAACGTTCTTGACGAATCGCACCAAATCGAATCTGCCTCCAAAATAATACTAAAATCAAACGAAAAACCTCGCATCAGATGAAGAATATAATCTCCCACACAAATGATGATCTTCATTTAAGGCTGCGTTGGTACGAGGAATTCAGGAAAACTATAGGAAAGGCATGAAAGCACAACGGTCCGACGCACAATGTATCATCGTCCGATGCGCTAACTTAGTTTTTAGTCTTACTTTCCAGACACGAATTCTGCATACCTAACGCAGCCTAAGGGAAATGACGGATATTACGATAATACCTCTCCTCGAACTGGTTCATGATAATTCCAGAATACGTAAGTCTCTATCACGTCCAATCCTCCTTCCTTGGCCTTCTTTATAATCTCGGGCCATACCTTCGATTGCATCGAATAAAAACAAAAAAAAAAAATCATTACATGCATGCGAGAAAGAATACATCCCAGATAAATCAACACACGATGAAACCGTAATCACACAGAAGAAGTCTTGCAAAAAAAGTGCTCAAAAAACTCGAATAAGGATGTAAAGAAACCTCACTTCGGGCGTAGTTCGAGGATAATGGAACGATCCCGACTGCAATATTCGACGCTTTCCGTCGATCACCAAAGCTTTGCTATCGTAAGTCACGCTCGTGGAAGACGCCTTGTTTCGCAGATCGAATTCGAGCAGAACGATGAGCACTAGGAGTGATCGAAGAAATATGTTCTTGATGATGATCAGCATTATGATTCTGTGCAGGAAAAGTAAAACGATGAAAGATGCTAACGATGTAATGATATATGCATTGAAGCGTATGATTGGTCTGCGTTACCTAAGCTTATTACCTAGAGAAATATGTCTTGGAATGTTACTTGTGGTCAAATGAAACAAATGGGATTGGAACAAGAAATTTTAGGCCTCGTGTGATCATCGCTAGACTGCCGTAACTGTTTGTCTTTTCCTTTGGAGAGTCTTCGTTCTTTTATTTTTCGCCTTCACCAAATTACAAAAAAAAATCCTTATCTAGTTTGCTTTTGGCGAATTCATCAAACATATTTTTTTAAAGGTATATATATACTTACCATTGCATATTTATTTCCTTACCCACGTCAATAAGCTACATCAACAGTCCTAATTGATGTATCTATTAGCTATTGATCACTCTTGCCATTTTCATGTTGGTATGTAAACTTTTTACTTTTTTCGATATATCATTGGAAAGTCAAATTTGTAACGATGTCCGAAAATTTAACGGAATTGAAATGCTTTGCTTCGAAGCGAATAATAGGAAACTACAGACATTTTATATTTATCGATTTCTTTTTTATTACAACCTACCTAGAAACTCCAGAAGCGGAAAGACATGTTAGCAACTCTTCTTCGCCGCTTTGACTTTTGATGGGTCCGCCATGAATCATTGACTTTGACTCTTCTTCCTCAGTTGAGAGCTTCGAAGAACCCAACACACAAAGATAATTCTCTTTCGATTACACTTTCGTTATAAATCATCATTCGACTTCTTCAGAAAAAATAACCAATTTTCTGCAGAAAGAGAATCAATCAAAACAAAATCGAAAGAACAGAAAAAATGGACTTCTCCAAAATGGATCGCAGCCAAATAACTGTAGCAGCTTCAGGTTTCTCAGTTATGCTCTCCCTTCACTTCACATTTCAGCTGATGTCCCAGCACACTTTTTACTGGAAAAATCCCAAAGAACAAAAGGCCATAATCTTCATCATATTGACGGCTCCGATCTACGCAATAGTCTCCTTCGTCGGATTGCTCGATATCAGCGGTAGCAAGCAGCTTTTCACGTACCTAAACTCAGCGAAAGAATGCTACGAAGCTTTGGTTTGTGCCACTCTGTGTTTCCCCTTTTCCTCTTAATTTTTTGATAGTTAAATTGCTTATTATAAGAGCTGGGCTTTGTCTGTGTTTCAGGCTATTGCGAAGTTCTTGAGTTTGATGTATAGCTACTTGAATATTTCCGCGGCCGGCGACACTTTGCCTGATGAGGTCAAAGGAAGGGAGATTCACCATTCTTTCCCTGTATCTCTTTTCCAGGTAAGAATTTGTTATGGACCCTTTTTTTATCTTTTCATGGATTGGTAATGAATGATGATGTGCTTGGAAGATGAGACCTGCTCGCAATCCTCTGTTTAGCAACTGTAAAATTAACTTATAGCATCAAAGATACGTTTTCTTTTTACGAGTTAACATCAAATCGAGAGAAAATCCCATTTTCTTACAGCCTCGGAAGATGCATTTGAATCGCGGGACACTGAGAGCGCTCGAGAAATTGACGAGGCAGTTTGTGATTGTCCGTCCGATGTGTTCGATCTTGATCCTTGCTTTGCAAATATTTGGGATGTATCCAAGTTGGCTTAAATGGACATTCGCCGTATTTCTCAGCATATCTTCTTCCTTAGCTGTGTATTCATTGCTCGTATTCTACCGTGTCTTCGCTAAGGAATTCGAACCGCATAAGCCGCTTCCAAAGTTCATATGCATAATGGGAGTTGTTTTCTTCTCCTTTTGGCAGGTAGATGAACCTTTCTTCTTCCAAGTTCTTTCTCTGTAAATAAGATTCACTAATCAAGATTTTCTTTTTCTTTTTTTATTTTTATTACAGGGATTACTTCTGGATATTCTTGCATCTATGGGCCTAATTGGATCCCAACAATTCTGGTTAGATTCCGAACACGTTCAAGGAGCAATTCAGAACGTTCTAATATGCATCGAAATGATCTTCTTCTCCGTTATGCAGCAGTACGCTTACCACGTCTCTTCTTACAGTGGAGGAATCGAATCTAAGCTTATGATGATGCACAAAAAGGATTGAGTCAGCCCGAAAAGGAAAAAAAAAAACTCAGCAAGACTAAGTTAGCTGTGTAAGAATTCTATGATCAACATGTAATACTCTGAACTCTCTCATTTCATGTAGCATGCTAAAGTTTTCATTTTCAACAAAGCCGTATATACGATCATCAAAGTACTTTTGCCCGCACAAGCTTCGAACCTTCGTAGGAGAAGAGCTTCACAGCATTGCGATAGCTAACCTCAGCGAGCTCTCTCTCTTCCATCTCTAACAAACTCGCAGCGTAGGAAAGAACATGGCGAATATTGCAAGGATGGTTCAACTTCTCCTCCTCATCGTCGTCAGGGGCATTTTGGTAATTTCCCTTTGGTGGCCTAGCATCGGGCGCGTCTGTTTCGAGCAAAATCCTATCCCTAGGAACAGATTTCAAAATCCTCTTCGCCTTTCCCTCCTTCAAAGACATGACAAACCCAGAGAAAGAAAAGTAAGCGCCGAGCTCAGCGAATTCTCTAACCATCTCAGCTGAGCCGAGGTAAGAGTGGAGTATGAGCCCGTCAGGGAACGGGCCCACGGGCCTGAGGATCTCTAATAGGTCTCCGTAGGCCCGAACGCAGTGGATCGAAGCGGGCTTTTTCACCTCCTTGGCGAGTAAAAGCTGCTGGGTAAAGACTCGAACTTGGTCTGAGAAATCGATTTTCTTGCCCTTCGAGCCTTTGTCTAGGCCAATTTCGCCGACCGCCGAGGTGGGATACGATGTAAGAAGGTGCTTCAGCGTATCGAACCATTCGTGGGTCCTATCTGCGACGAACCATGGGTGGAGGCCGAAGTTAGGGATGATCGAAGGGTGGGAATCGCTCATTTCCTTGACCAATTGCCAGTCATTTTCGGAGACTCCATTGACGGAGAAGTGAAGAACTCCATTTTTGTGGGCTTCTTCGATGAGTTTTGGGGCTAAATGGAAGATTTTTGGATCTTGTAAGTGGCAGTGAGCATCGAAGAGCTTCATCATCTTTTCGCCTTGTAAGCCTCTATCTCAAGACATCAAATAGATACACACACCTTCAAGAATCATATGCACGAAGCCCTTCATACACCTTATATATAAAACACATATCAGAAGCATGATGGATTATTTATCTAATTTCAAGAACCCATTATTGAGGAAAAGTTCAATTTTTTGCGATTCAGCTGCGAAATTAACCAACCGAAAAAAAAAAAGAAAAGAACATCAATTTGATGAGCTAACATAGTACGCAGGCAAAAATTTGGTAAGTAAAAAAATCGAAACCTGAAGGAGGCGGCGACTGTAATAAGTATCGAGTGCCTATGTCCTTTGCTCTATCGTTTCAATTCTTCTTTCAAGTTCCTTGTTTTTAATGGACTGTATGAATTCGATGTCGAACTTCTGAATTATCTCCAAACGCTTGATAACATTAGTTAAACAAATAAAATGACCAATTTGGGCCTTTAAATAAAATTGGAATCTATTTAGGCCTTCATAATATAATTGTGATATCTTTGGGTCTTAGGCTGCGTATGCGAAATTTCATGGAAAATAAAAGAAAACGTGTGATATACGCATCGTACCATTGTACACTATGCTTCGTATGACGTACCATTGCGCGTACCATTGCACACGCGTCGTGTGACGTACCATTGCGTATTTTCTTTTCTTTTTCCACCTCGATTTCCGCAAAGCAAATGCGCCCTTACAGTCGGTCTTTGTCCCTTTTTATGCTAGGAGGTAGAACTGTCAAAACGGATCCGCAAAGCGGGCCGGTCCGTAGCCCGACAAAGACCGAATTTGGCGGGGTGGGCATGCCTGATAGGTCCGTCCGCCCTACAGGCGAGCAGCGGGCCTGGCCCATGCAAATATAAAAAAAAAAAAATTGAAAAACATTCATAGAACATAAAAATGAAATATTCAAGCTCGAAATTACTTCAAATTGATGTTATTAAACCCGATTAAATTAGAAATCGAGGCTCAAAAATATAAAAACCAATATTTATTTATATATTAATATTGAAATAAATATTTTATAATGTCTAGTGTGCTTTCCTGCCGGATGAAATCGTCTGTCCCACTTTTTGTATCCCTATCCCTCTCTCATTTAATCACAGCCATTGAATTTTTTATCTAGGGGCTAGCGGATTTCTCTCTATTTTTAAATTCTTTTAATTCCACAGTTCACCAAATCACAAAATCACTATTATTTCATGTGATATATACCATAAAAACATATGAACGTCACCAATTTATTCGTTATTTTATGATGATCAAAATGATATCCATATATTATATTTTCTGTATTAGTAAGAATCATTAATTTTTAATTTTAATATTTTGGGACATAGAGTGGGATACAAAAAGTGAGACAGACCATTTTATCCGCTGCCGGCGGCCTGCTCCCTGGCGGGCCCGAGAAATGGCAGCCCACGGGCCCATTTGGAAGTACTACAAGGAGGTATTCTCAATTCTCACATCGTGGGTAGTCCTTATTCTCTTACTATGTTCAGTCTAAGCCTTAGAACCTCTTCTCAATCTCTGAAATAAAACGACAAGTGGATTCGAACAAAACTGACCATATTCTTTGGGACCATCTTTTCTTCTTAAAATTTACACTTTTAATGATAAATAAAGAAATAATGCATACCCTAAATCTCTAACATACGTTTATTGCAAGAAAACTCAATTTTTGAATTGTTTTTATTTTTTGGGAATGCTAGAAGCCTCCATTACGGGAACTTTGTCCGTTTGCTCAAGTAACTAAGTTGTGGGCTTTTGCGGATACAGATTTGGTCGGCGTTCAACTTAGCAGCTTGGAACTTGGAAGCAATCGCATACAAAATACACACATGAAAATACTGGATTCCTATTCACCGCCCCCTTTTTTCCTAGTCACCGCCCCCTAAAGGGCTGAAAAAAGACGAATTTGCCCTTTTGAATAAAATTTTTTATTTAAAGTCCTTTTCCAGACAACAATTTTCATATCGCAATCAAACATTCAAATCAAACTCAAACAAAACAAAAAAAAACGTTCAAATCGCAATGGATCGATGAAAGGGGAAATGGTCTATTCGCACGACTGATAAGCAAATTCTCGTAAAATTCGTTCGTACGTAGATGAATGATCGAACTAGATTCGGAATCGCTCCAAAAAAGTCCGGACCGAAATACAATTTCGGCGGGAACAGTCCGGATCGAAATAGAAATTCGGCCACCTCAAGGCCGGAGCGAAAAATAATTCGGTCGTGCCTTGAGGTGGCCAAAAAAAATTTTCGGTCCGGACAGAAACGACTGAAAATATTTTTCGGTCCGGACTGTTCCGGTCGGAATCACGTTTCGGCTGCCACTTCTTGTGGCCGAAATTAATCTTTTGCTGTGTAATAATTTATGTATTTTTTTTCCAGACGATGAGAGGGAAATCCACATCCCGGAGGATTTGATAGGCGACGGGGTAAACTACACTGAGCATTTTCGCGTAGGAGGTCGATTTCAGACCGACGTGGAAGCCATTAACTGGGCGAAAGGCGTCTCCATTGCTCTGGGTTTCGAGGTGATTATTTCGTCGCATAAGACATGCGGTACAAAAAAACTGATTAGATGTTCTCGCGGAGAACGTTATAGAGGCAACGAGGACGAATTGGAGAGGTTTTCGAAGTCGAATAAGTGCAGGTGTCCGTTTGTAGTCATAGCTCAGGAGGATCCAATGACTAGGGAATGGTACATTCATACGGGCCCACTTGATAAATCCACGCACAATCACCCTCTGATACAGTATCCCGAGGGACACCGCCAGACTAGTGGGTTAAGTCGCCAGGCAATGAAGGTCGAGAGGAAATGACCGATGCGCAAGCGAAACCAGCTCATATCCTCTCGGCGATGAGGGCTCGACACGCAGAAGATAACGCGACGATCAGGCACATATATAATTACAGAGATCGTTTGAAGAAAGACTATTCTGAGGGCCGAGGCGTAGTGAGCCAGTTGATGCACCAGGCGAGTCACGTCGGATATTATGTTCAAGCCCTGGGAGACGACGAGACTAATGCGCTGACGCATATTTTTCTCGCACACCCGGACTCACTTGCACTGGTGAGGACGTATCCGTACTTCATTGGCATCGATTCTACGTACAAGACCAGGTACAAGATGCCTCTAGTTGAGATTATAGGGATGACTCCCTGTAATCAGAACTTCCTTTGTGGGTTTGCCATTATGAAGGACGAGACGGAGAGAAGTTATGAGTGGGTGTTGCAGTCCCTTCGGGATATTCTGGGGTCAGGTGTCTACCCTTCGGCGATTGTGACTGATCGTGAGTTGGGCCTTCTTCGACCCGTACAGGAAGTATTTCCGTATTCTCACCATATGTTGTGCACGTGGCATATCTATAAAGTTTATTGGACGACGGGTCAGAACAAAAAGACAGCAGCTCACTTCACGCATAAGGCCTGGAAAGCAGTCATGGAAGCTCCGTCGATAGACGAATACGAGCAGGCCGTCAGTGACATGCGTCTGCGTTGGAAAGGTGACTCTGCTATCGTGCAGTACGTTGAGCAGATATGGTTGGTGCATAAGGAGAAGTTCGCCAAAGCTTGGACGAACCAGGTGCTTCATTTCGGGAACACCACTACATATCGTGTGGAGAGTGCTCACAGCGAGCTGAAGCAATGGCTGAACTCGGCCACTGGGCCTCTTGACACCGTGTGGGTGAAGGTGCACGACCAGATTCAGAACCAACTGAATCGCATCAGAATGGTAAATTAATTATTATACGTGTCAAACGAAATGCTTATCTAATAATTTTTTTATGTTGACATGCAGGCACTGGAGGAGTCCCGCTCGAAACGACCGATTGGGAACTCAGGTTTTCCATTCCACACGATATTGTACAGAGTTTCACGCCATTCAATATCGATAGTGGAAATGAGTTGAGGCGTGCCAAAGAGTTGTCGGGTGAGGTTTACTCCGCGTGCGGATGTGTGGTACGACGTACGCACCATCTCCCATGTGCGTGCAAGCTACAGCAATGTATCGACAACAACTACCCAGTTGCTGCAGAATGCTTGCACGAGTTCTGGAGGACACTCACGATCGGCGATGGAGTAATTCCCGATATTTCTGATGGGGATTACTTATACGACCTCATGCGTGAGGCAGAAACCCGCGATATTGCCGTTATGCGTGGCCTCCATCGAGTCGTCCACGAACACCTGTATCCCGACGCCCATGAGTGGAATGAGCCTGATGTTAAGACGTCTGTAAAAGGGCGGCCGAAGAAGAAAAACTCGACGAAGCGGGATCGAAGTGCTTGGGAGTACGCAATCCCAATGGGTGGACGCAGCGGAGGCGCAGCAGTACCAGTCGTAGCAGCCAGGGTCGCACGTCATCTTCGTCTGTGAAGCGGTCTCGATCTACTACGGAGACAGGTACTACTATCTCTTACTCGTAAATTTGTTCAATCACGGGTGCACATCTAATCCTGAAAATTGCGTTCTACAGGTGAATCAGACTTCCACCACACCCACTTGGCCAACCACGTAACAACAGTCATCCATCCGTATATAGTTAGCTATAAGAATGTGGTGGCTGACGGCAACTGTGGATTTCGCCTTATCGCGTCCCATGTTTACGATGACGAGGAGGAATGGATCACCGTCAGGATAACGTCGAGAACGAACTCGCGGCCCATTGGAATCGCTACTCGGCGATGTACTATGGTGATTCATTAGAAATGCAGTTGGATCGTATACGCTGGGAAGGGGGCCCTTGTGGAGCGAACCACTGGATGATGACACCGTGTGATTTGTGGGTTGTTGCGACAATTTGGAACGCTGTAATTGTCCTCTACGGGTACGGCAATGGGACGAACATCAACATACTTTCGAACACAATATTGCCGCTGCGTGCCGGTCGGACTGCTACTGGACCGTCCCGTACGATCGTCATGGCGCACCTTGGGGATGATTATGAGCATTACATCAGACTTAATTTATATCCAGATTTCCCTATGCCCATTTTACATCCGTATTGGTTCACGTATCGTAGTGATCGACTTGTCGGTTGGGAGATCAGATATCAGAGTCGATTCGCTCACTGGATTAACCTAATGAAGCATAATAATTTGTGAATGTCTACTGTATTATTTATTTGTATTATTTATTTGTATTATTTTTTGGATTATTTAATTAGATTACTTATTTATATTATTTATTTGTATTATTTATTTATATTATTTATTTGGATTATTTAATTGGATTATTTATTTATATTATTTATTTGTATTATTTAATTGGATTATTTATTTGTATTATTTATTTGGATCAACATACTTTCGAACACAATATTACCTCGCTTGCAGTCATGACATCTATCTGACGGCGGATATCAATCAAGCGGTGGACCGTCCTCTCGTGCTGAGCTACAGACCACATGCGTGATCGTGCCTGGCCAGGCTCCACATGATGGGGGAGACGGTGTGGGCGGAAGCATGGGAAGTACTCGTAGATCAACGCCTGTAGTAACGAGAGGCACCCAGCTAATCCCCTCGCATCCGCCCTGCTTGCCATGCCAAGCTGGCGATAAAGGTAAGCGAGAGCGGCCGAACCCCACGAGTACCCACTGGCAGAGGGCAACGAGCGGTAGAACTCGTGCATGATGTCCGGCTTCACCCGGTTCCTGCTCTTGTCGACGAACAACGTCGACCCCAACAGACTCCACAACCAAGCGATGGCCTGGAACCCCGCTGGCCGACCCCCCCGCATCCGCTGCATCACGTCTTTCGTCGCAACCCCACCGCCTCTCCAAGAATCCCTGAGCGCGTCCGCGGAGATGCCCATAATCTTCCTCGCCGCGATCTGCCCATCGGCGACGTCTGGGGTGCCCGATACCGTCGCTCCGTCGATCGGGATACCCAGGATGTGCTCGACGTCGTGGAGCATGATCGCCATCTCCCCAAATGGCATGTGGAAGGTGTTACGTCTCTGGATGCCAGCGCTCCACAAAAGCGCACAGTAGTGGCTGGTCCAAGTGACCCACCATGGCATCAGAAAGGGATAGTTGTTTACATGTGAACGTATATGCGCATGAAAATTAAATTTAGAAATATTTAGTCTTCGAGATAAGCCTCTTTGAATATTTTCCAAAAAAGGCTGCATTTCTATGCAATAGTTTGACTTTTCTTCACCGACCACACGCACCAACATATGCAGAAAATTACAGGGGAGAAATAATAATAATCTACGTGTAGCATATGTTAAATATTTGCTTAATATAAATAATTTAATTCTGTATATAGGTTAGCTTAAAATATTGACTGACTGAGCATATAGATCTCAACCACCTCATCAATTATATACAAAACCGAAAAAGTCAACTGCATGTGATCTGCATTTATTTGGGTCAAAATATAATAAGCATCACACTGTTATTTTTATATTTAATAAAGGAAGGATGGTAGAAAACTCAAGATGCCATTGCCATGCTTATACTTCATTACACGTTATGGGTAGGAAAATGCATGTATTACGTTACGTTATCTTTTTAATTATTTTTATCATGCAGTGTAACAATAATATCATCAGCAAAAAGGATTGCAATAAATAAAAACCCAATCCAATCGCCATGAAGTCATCTTAATAATGTCGGGTACTGAGATTGGATCGACCCTATCCACACTTATCCGATATATTTAGAAGTGCTAACGTTCAATGAATGTTATAATTTATATCATAATGATTTAATGCATTATTAGTATCTAACAAAGAAAAGAAAAAGCACATTAGAATCGGTGGTCCAAAAACCTCACTATTTTGCTTCCTTAAAAAAGGTGAAAGAAACTCCAAGAAAGGCATATTGTTTCGCAGTTAATAATTAAAAAGCAATGACTAAACCAGTTCGATCGTTAAAGGTCATGCTCAACAGCTCATTGAGCTTTATTCACTTTTCAAGCAAATCGAATCGTTTCCTTTTAGAAGACATACGTAATTGTAATTAACTAAAGAATTAATAAATTCTTCATATAGGTTAAATTGCTTTCCAAAGCAACTCATAAATATAGAAAATAAATTAATAAATAAGGATAATGGTCGGTCGGGGTCGTGGTCGTCGTGGGGCAACTGACCTATCCTTTCCTTAAGCCTCCTTTGGGGCTCCACTCCATAATAATATTATTTTTAATAATAATATAGCAATTTTGTTTCTTCACTAATATGACGACTTGGGAGGGATATAACATGTCATAATGATTTTGATTCACATTCGTACGATCTTATCAATTTATTCATATTTTTTCTGTTCCAAGTTTGTCTACGCGTCTCAATACCATGCGTTTATGTGGCGAGAAAATTACTGCATTTTACGTAGTCTAAATTGCTTCGTGAACAATTATAACTTCTATTATTTAACTAAACAAAATTGACTACGCAAGATTAGGCCAACTATCAGATTCTTGCTAAATGTCTGATCCAATGAAGAGGAAGTATCGGTATCATAATCAATCGTACTTCAATGTCCCTACTTTGGACTTCACGAAACGGTCGAAAGTGAAATATAAAATATTTAAGTAAATAAGTATTATAATACGAGTTAGATAATTAACACATATAGTTAGACCCACACGTGGACCAACTCACATTACACCACACACACTGCTTTCGCACTCCAAGCCAACCCATAACTAACCAACCACTCATACAACCTAAAAAACGACAATTCTTAACAAACTATTTTAAGAATTTAGAAACTAAACATAGCATTTATTATATATTATATAAATTAAATACATCTCACGCAATCCCACAAACCGCGTCGTCCCTTACCTAAGCACGCTCGCTTTGTATATATATAAATCCATGCTTTCATTTTTCTCGTTGTATTCTAACATCTCATAAACACACACTAACGCACTACACATTACGCACAGAGAGAGAGAGAGGGGGAGATTATTAAAGAAATATATGGGCTCGACGTCGATGAAAAGCAGCAGTTTAATCCCATCGACAAGACAGTTCTTGATAATATCAGCCGCCGTAGCCATAGCCGTCGCCTTCAAGCTCTGTACGCCGCCGGCGTCGTCAAGCCGGAGTGGAACTCCGGCGATATGGTCGGCGATTACGTCATGGCTCAAGCCGCCTTACCTCTACATAGTCATCAACTTCATCATCATCACAATCGCCGCTTCCTCGCGCCTCAACGTCGCACCATCTGAGCCGTCGGATGAAGGCGCCGCCCATACTCCCCTTCATCCGCCGGCGCCGTCGTACGTGTTTGAATCTGCGCCGGAGATGGCGGTGATGAGCTCCGATGGAGGTGATGAGGAATCGACGGCTGAGATTGGAGGTGATGAAGAAGACGAAGTAGTAATGGATAAGACTGTTGTCATTGAAGGAGGAGGTCCGAAGAAGGAAGAGGCCGAGTTCACATTGAGCTGCGACGATGCGCCGCCGACGTCGCCGTCGCCGGAGGTTATCAGTTCGCCGTTACTGGTGAGAGAGAAGCCGCTTGTTTCAACGAGGTTCGGTCATCGCCGGCCGACGAGGACGAGTCTCCACGAAGGTACGCCACAGCAAACTAATTAAAAAAATAATTAAATTATTTAACCGAAGTAATCTAACAAAAAAAACTAAAATAATATCAGCGTTGGGCGTTGCGAGGACGAAGAAGCAGGAGACCCTCGAAAGCACGTGGAAGATGGTGACGGAGGGGCGGCACGTGCCTCTCACGCGCCACCTGAAGACCAGGTCCGAGCGCTGGGAGCATCACGTGGCGCCGGAGATAGGTCACGTGCCGAAATCTGAGACGTTCAAGGAGCGTCCGACGGCTGGTTGCAGCGGCGGCGGCGGCGGCGGCGTCAATGGGAAGATCCGCCGAGAACCGTCTCTGGGGCAGGAGGAGCTGAACCGGCGCGTGGAGGCGTTCATCAAGAAGTTCAACGAGGATATGAGGATTCAGAGGCAAGAGTCGCTGAACCGATTCATGGAGATGATTAATCGCGGCGTTTAGGTTTTATAGATCTTTTTTTTTTTTGCTTGTTATTTGTTTTTTTTTCAAAAAAAAAGGTTTTTTATTCGTTACAGTTGCAGAAAAAGGATTGGAAAAATTGATTTGCATTGTACATCTAGCTTGGACTTGTAATGACTTTATAGCTTTATCCATTATTGATAGCGGTGTTAGCAATTCGGTAAACCGAACCGAAGTACCGAATTACCGAAAATTCGGTACAAAACCGAACCGAACCGAAAAATTTGGTTCGGTATTCGGTTTGTTAGAAATAAAAATTCGGTAATTCGGTTCGGTACAGGTATACTGGTTCGGTATACCGAACCGAACCGAATTACCGAATTGTATATTAATTATTAAAAAATATATTAAAGATGATACTTAATATTACCCAGCCCATTATAGAAATATTATTTAGTGATTTTAAAACAAGTACACGGCCCAGCCTAATTCTCTCATCTCTCATCTCTCAGCTCACACTCACAGCCTCACCTAGCCAACAGCCCCAAATTGAAACCCTAGCCAATCGCATCGTCTCACAGCACGAACCCTCGCTGCGCATCCGTCTTTAATTTCATAGCCTTGGTTTTCTATTCGGGTGAGTGCGTTTACGAAATTTCTTGATTCAAATTTTGAGACAATGATCCGATTTGGCAGTCCTTTTGATGAATATGGTTAATGTCAAAGTCGTTTTGGTTCTTAGCTTCGCTGCGTTTTTTTGTCATTTTTTTAATTTTTTTTTAAATTCGGTTAACCGACGGTTAACCGAAATAACCGAATTAAATTTCGGTTATAACCGAATACCGAACCGAGAAATTCGGTTCGGTATTCGGTTTAGGAGATCGCCAAACCGAAATTTCGATTCGGTTCGGTTCGGTTCGTACTGAACGGACAGCCCTAATTATTGATCACATAGTACAATATTTGGAAATATGCAAACTTATTTCCCTTGGAAAAACTGATGCTTGGCTCAACAAAAATAACAAGTTATGTTTCATTATATGTGTCGGGATAACCAACTTAGGTCGAAGCTTGGGTTAATTTTATAGCTGGTAATAAATTCCAATTTGATTCGTCAAATAGAATTTTAAAATTGTGGAGACTATATAGTTGTCATTTATTGAGAATATTTCTGAAAAAAACAAGGTAGATGTTCTAAATTCTAATGATGCTCCATTACAAAGTGGTGTGGTATGATGTGTGTTTAGAAGCTCCAAGTGATGAGGACGATTTTTCATTGATGCCAACCAAACATGAATGTATTATTCTAGTTTTACGACTCACACTCTGTTCCTTCCTACCTTTGAAGCGACAAGCAGGTTTTCTCCCTTCTGACATCAATCGTACTTGAAATCGAGGCGTTTTTCCTAAAACCAATTGGTAATAGAAGACAGGCCTTTGGGGCATATAAGGCTTTCCCTGCGCCGAAAATGAAGCAGATTTATGTGGCCAAGCAAGTCAATACTGGAAATTCTGCAAATTGAGAGAAAATTTTTGAATCTTCCAACAAAAACCAATACTTCCTAAGTTCCTATTGGGGTGTCGGTATTGTAATGGCGCATTGGGATGTTTTCATGGAGGGCCATTATTTTCTTGCAATTGTCTGATATGCTATGGTTTCTGTTCTGATACCGAGTGTGTTGTGCTTGTGCTTGTGGGATAAAATAAAGGTGGTGGTTGAGGAACATATGGCTTGGTTTTGTTCAGTTGGCTTATGTCTAGTTTTGATGATACCCGAAGTTATCATTATGTTTAAGGCTTTTTAAATAAAACAATGCAATTTAATCGAAATTTAATAAAATTGGTTTATTTCGTCTTAAATTAATAAAATCGGGCAAAACGTCCATTAAATGCGTGGCACGAACCAAAGAGTTTTTTTTTTCATTTTACTTGTGTCGCACCCATTAGGGGCGACGATGAACTTTTCTTTTATTTTTTATTTTTTATTTTAACTTATTTTGTATTTATTATTTATAAAATCCACCAAATCATAAAATCACCATTATTTCATGCGATTTACATAATTAAAATCAACAAACGTATCTAATTTATTGTATGTTCACGACGATTAAAATGATATGCATATCTTATATTTTTCGATAATAAAATTTTTTTTTATTTTTAAATATTAAAAATACTTAAATTGGATTAAATTTAAAAAACAATTAAATATTTTTTATATTCCAAAAATATAAGATATGCATATCATTTTAATCGTCGCGAAACATACAATAAATTAGATGTGTCTGTTGATTTTAATTATGTAAATTGGATGAAATAATGGTGATTTTATGAATTGGTGGATTTTATAAATAATAAATATAAAATAAGTTAAAAAAAGAAAGAAAGGTGGTCGTCGCCCCTAATGGGTGCGACGCAAATAAAATGAAAAAAAAAAGCTCTTTAGTTCGTGCCACATCATCGTCGCGGCTAATAGCCGCGACGTCGCATTTAATGGATGTGTTTTGCTCTATTTGATTAATTTCGGATGAAATAACCCCATTTTATTAAATACCGATTAAAATTGCATTATTTTATTTAAAAAGCCGTTGTTTAATTTGTGAAAAACAGAGTAATGTTCTTATTTTTTGATATTATTTTATTAATAATTGTGATGTCTAGCGTGTTAGTTATGCCACGTTTGTTTCATTTATCAAAATAATTAATGTTGGGAAATATCACGTGATTTAACCTCTGTCCATTAGTTTATGGACATTTGGGATCGGTTGAGATCACATATTCGACTCTTTGTATTCCACTCCGTATTCCAACGAACGAAAATCGTTACACCTCCCCCGTCAAGTGTTAAAACATCCATAAACATCATTACACCTATGAATTTCATTACAACAAGTGTTTTAACAAAAAAAAACTCATTATTACGTTTTCTATTTTAATATATAATACTGGTTTTTTCTACACCATATTTGAAAAATACGTAATAATGAGTTTTTTTTTTGTTAAAACACTTGTTGTAATGAAATTCATAGGGGTAATGATGTTTACGGGTGTTTTAACACTTGACGGGGGGATGTGTAACGATTTTCTTTCGTTGGAATACGGAGTGGAATACAAAGAGTGGAATATGTGATCTCAACCGATTTGGGATATGACACGATTTTTAAGAAACTGAATATTTTAATAATATAGTACATTTAAAAGGAAAAATGTGTATATTTTGACACGTCTTTTTATAGTATTTAATATTATTATATTGATTGTTTGTAATAGTTTTTTGCTAAAAAAGGAAATGTACAAAAGCTAGCGGATGTCTGATATAGTAAAATGTACAAAAACTAATGGGAGGAGTATATAAAAAAGAGAACTTTGCAGGACTATTTACTTTTGGCATACAATTTCTTGATAGGTATTTTATAAATTGAAATCGAATCGCAACAAATCGATTGGATCCCATAATCCATTCCACCCACACATTCTTTTCTAGTAAAAATATAATATCAATTATCAATTATAAAAATAAGGTTAAAATAATAATTAACTAAAACTTGTAATTAACTAAAATTAGTACTTAGTGGATATTTCAAATTTATATTAATTGACGGTTTATACTAAGTCCTATATAGATAAATTAGATTAGGCAATGCCAGCGAGCATCGGGATTCTCCCTCTCTTATTCTTTTCTTATATACGTGATTTTCTCCCAGCATTACAAAGTTTTATGCTATCGGTAATCTCCTGAAGCTCTGCTAATCAAAAGTGCTTGTGCTATGGGTAAGTTTTCAGCTCATGGATTTTCTCTTTCCTGTTGTTTGTGGCAGTAATTCGATTTATCGGCGAAGTCGTTAAGATTTCAATAAGGCAGCATGTCAATCGCAAAGCCTTTGAGGAAGCTCGTGTCTTGCGTTATCCTTGATTTGGACGGAACGCTTATCAACACAGGTACGATTGTGTCTTCTATTGGATTGATCAGTTGCGTTGTGGTTCCGTATGTTTCCTTTGCTTGCAATGTTTATACTTTATTTAGTCCCTGAAACCATTTGACAATCATATGTGCTGTATCTCAAAATCCTGACAAAGAAGTTTAAATTGTTTCCCAGATGGTGTTGTAAGCGATGTTTTGAGAGTTTACTTGGTCAAGTACGGAAAGAAATGGGATGGGAAGTTAGTGTCGAGACTCGTAGGTAAAACACCCTATGAGGCTGCAGCTGCTGTTGTCGAGGATTATGGGCTACCCTTAACCACAGAGGAGTTGCTATCCGAATTCAATCCACTGTTTGCCGAGCAGTAATTCTACTTGTGCCCCTAGTTACATTTTGTTGATTGATATCAATAAGTTCACCATTTGTTTTGCGGGTTCCTTGATACTAGTTCTTGTCTGAGAGAATTGGCATGAAATATTATAGTGCCTATTTCTTTTTTCCTGTTTTCGCTTTCAGTAAACTTGGGAATGCGTGATTCTCTATGAGGTCTTATGAGTTAGTCGAAGATAGTGTTTACTTATGTGTCTGAGAACTGTATCTCCACTTTCTTAACTGATTCGTTATTCTAATTCTGTTGCAGTTGCTGCAAAATCAAAGCTCAACCTGGTGCCAATAGGTTGATTAACCATTTAAAGGGCCATGGTGTGCCGTTGGCTTTGGCTTCAAATTCCCCGAAAGCGAATATTGAAACAAAGATATCTTATCATCAGGGTATTTTTCTTCCTTTGAAGATCATATTTGTGTAAAGTAATATAACACATTAATGTAAATTACAGTAAGTTGAAATGCTTCTTTCCTGCTTTGGTCATGTGACCAAGTTTGGTCTCATTGACGATGTTTACCACTTTTAGGCTGGAAAGAATCTTTCTCTGTTATTATTGGAGGTGATGAAGTCTCCAATGGAAAGCCAAATCCTGAGATGTATGTTGAAATAAGTGACCCATTGATTCTCCATTAAAAGAACTAAAACCAATATATTTGTTCGTTCGCTTTCAAATTTGAAGATACCTTGAAGCTGCTAGGAGGATGAACTTAGATCCTTCAAGTTGCCTTGTCATTGAAGATTCAATGTAAGTGTCGAAAAGTTCTTGTTACATTTCTTTGCAGAAAAGAGATTGCTTATGGTGGCATTTTCTCGTGTCGACATCTTGGTTAAACAAATCAGTACATGCTTCTTCACTGTTGGTCCAAATACGAAAGAATACTAACTTCCATTTCTATGGATTCGATAGACAATGTTGAGACCTAGATTATCAGCACAAGATATACTTGCTCTGAATTTTATCGTCAAAACGACTGTGCAATCAGCTTTCTTTGTTCTCTTATGCAAAAATGAAAATATAAATATACATTATTTATATTGCTAGTCAAGGTGTGACTGCTGGTAAAGAAGCTGGAATGGAAGTGGTAGCAGTTCCATCTCTTCCCAAACAATCCCACCTTTTCACATCAGCAGATGAAGTGATCAATTCTCTGCTGGACCTGCGACCAGAAAAGTGGGGCCTACCTGCATTTGAAGACTGTATGTTTCTTACAAACTTACCAATATCTTACATCTTTATCATTGCAGTGTTTTCCATCCTTACTCATCTATCTTTTACTCTGCTTTAGGGGTAGAAGGAACTTTGCCATTAGAACCATGGTACATTGGAGGTCCTGTCATCAGAGGTTTTGGCCGAGGTTCGAAGGTTCTTGGAATACCTACAGGTTTCTTTATCGACTTCCAACACTAATCAGCTGATTATATCATCGATTATTAGACTTGTATCTTTGTTCGTATTTGTTGAGAATCTCACTTGAACGGAATCATTTTCGCGATATAATCATTAAATGCGGCATTCGGCTGTACTTTCCTTTGTAGCAAATTTGTCCACCGAAAGTTACTCCGATGTCCTCAGCGAACATCCTTCGGGCGTATATTTTGGGTGGGCGGGATTATCAAATCGGGGCGTTTATAAGATGGTAATGAGCTTAGGTTGGAACCCATACTTCAACAACTCGGAGAAGACAATCGTGAGTAAACCTTTATATATATGGTTTACACTCATTATTCTCCACGGAACAGATCAAGTTCTTACATTGCTTGAAATGATCCAATAGGAACCTTGGTTGCTTCATGATTTTAAGGATGATTTTTATGGCGAGGATCTTCGTCTTGCTATTGTCGGTTACTTACGCCCTGAGGTACTATTACGCTAGTCTTTCTTGCTATTAATTTTTTTGGAGTTCTTATGTATATTTTCCCCCCTAAATATTATATATCTAGGCGAATTTCTCATCCCTTGAGAGTCTCATAGCGAAGATTCACGAGGACAGAGATGTTGCAGAGAAAGCTCTTGAGCTTCCTTTGTTCTCAAAGTACAGAGATGATCCTTACTTGATGAAGTGCTGTACGCACAAGGATTCCTAGTCAGTATCATTATTTATTTAACGTGGTAATTATTATTTGAAAATTTCGATATTTTCTGTTGGGATGGTACCTTATTAAAAAACGAAATATGAATATATTATTTTCTATGGAAAATCACAGATGGAGTTATGAAAATATTTTGCTCATCCTTAGTTGCATTCATCACATATAACTACGCCCAGAAATGCTGCTCAGATAGTCGAGCCTATACGTAACATACTAAGTGGGCCGCCAACATGTCTAAAAGCTCCGGTTCGGCCCGTTGAAGAGAAGCCCGGCCCGGACCGCCGCAATAAAATCAATAACAGAATAATTAAAAAATACCTCAGCGGCGCTATTTTTGTTCTCGTTTAAGACTTGACTGACTCTCTTCCTCCAATAAAAAAAGCATTTATTTTTTTATCGACGAAAGCTTCTCCGTCCATAAAATTATAATAAAGGGGTCTTTACAAATAAATAACCCTCTGAAAAAAAACTTGTAATTTAGTACCCTGTCAGCATCTTTTTATATGTAGATACCTCAGAATAAATTTTTTGCAGATAGGTACCCGATCCGTCGCACAGGTACGCCATAAAACACATTTGGGTACCCTATATCAACGTATTATGGTACGTAATACGTTTAGAAAATGGTACGCCGTATTAGCACATTTAGGTACGCCCTATTTACACTAGGTACGCCGTACAAACATATTTAGGTACCCTATATCAACGTGTTATGGTACGCAATACACACACAGGAAGGTATGTCATGATTGAAGAGACTGGTACAAATTAAATCGGGTACATATCTGTAAAAATTTCTGACATAGGTACTGATCTGTAAGTTTTTATTCAAATAGGTATTTATGTATAGATTCCCGTTATAATAATCTACTAATATTATGAAGGCATCCAAATTTAATTTTCTCAAATGAAACTTCCATTTTAAAATAAAAATCAAGACGTTCTGGGCTGGGCTGGAGAGAAGTATGGAAGGCTCAATGGGCTGGCTTGACTCGACCCATTCACGTAGGTGGACACGTGTCGGAACCCCAATGATTTGATTTTGTGCCCAACAAATTGTTCGATTCGAATGGGAAGGGAAGTGAGTAAAGATTAGATTATTATTGCAGAGAGACAGAAGTAACATGGGTTTCTGAAAATCAGGGAGACAATTATTTAGGTGTCGTTTCTAATCAGAATTAATATAAAATTATTTGTGTGCGGATATATAAATATATATATATTATATTAGGTAGTATTAGGGTCACACTATGTACAACTCTCTTTCTCTAGTAGTTAGTGGTGTCAAGTCCGTTCGTGTTTTGTGGCCTTTGGCTGAGTACTGTTTCACATCATACTTTAGTTATAAGAAAAATATATTTTTTTAACATTTATTTTTTTATCTTGTTGGATAATATTGTTGAAATTCAAGTGGTCTTGGAGATTGTCTGATGATACATATTATGATTAATTCAATAATATGCATGTATAAGAAATGCTTTGGATCTGAATTTGACTGGTTTCCTAACACACTTTTATTGAGTGATGAATAATACATTTGGGCATGTTTTTAGAATCGGGGCATCAATTATATTTATTTTTACTTATAGGCTTCTATATTGAATTCGGACCATACATATTATTAGAAATCGAGTGGTCCTTCTTAAAATCAATTGGTAATAGGAGAAGGAAGCCTCTTATATATACTGGCTCGAAGATCTTGAATTATCATCGGATGTGGGACACTCACTTTTTATAATCTCAACACATATTGAAATAAATTTGGATTTATGATTTTTCTTCTCATAAAATTGGTTGGAAATCGGTGGAATATTTCATATCACATTGCCTTACTGCATGAAATAATGTCAGTTAGGTTTTTCAATTTATCTTATTAAAAATTGATGGAAGACACAAATTTGTTTCGGCATATAAAGTTGAAGTAAGTTATGAACAACAAATAAAGTGATCCAAAGCGCCCGTCTACACAATTTGATATCTTAGAGCATCTCCAACCGGACTGTAAAACCAAACAAAACTGACGAATTTTCTCCAATCGATACCAAAAACCAAACGCAAAATGGGATTTTTAATTTATCTCACATGAAAAAACGCATCTTTGCGTCTGTATCGGTCATATGCGATCTAAGTTTTTAATTTGCTTTCAAGTCCCGACATTTCCTTTCTCTCGCACATCTGACACAAAAGCTGATTTGACTGAAGGACTGTGTGGTTGATTTGACTAAAGTAAGGTGTCTTCTTTTTCTAAATTAAGCCATTTAACTTGCTTTTTATATTTGCCTGATGTCTTGCATGATAAAACCTACATCAAATGATATTTTAGACTACTTCAAATATATTATAGTTATCATATTTTTAATAAACATTAATTGATGCTTTTTATATATATAAATATATTTTTATTGTTAACTTTATTAATTTTTTGAAATAAACCTAAAATAATATTTGTAGCATAATTGGTTTGTAAAATACGTGGGTAGTATTGAAATTTATAAAAATTAATGTGAAAGTGAATATTACAAAATAGACTATTGAGTTTGAGAATGAGTTGATCGGTTGGAGAAGAATTACAGCATTTTGAGTTTGAGAATGCGTTTGAGTTTGAGAATGCGTTTATCGGTTGGAGATGGTCTTAGTGATTCAAATTTATACTTCTGCCTACGCTTTTCTAACCTAAAATTAACATCCAACACGCCAAGAAAAAAATACTTGTTTAGGAAAAGCGCGTCATTAGCTGATTAATTATCCATCATTAGTCTTTAAATGAAGGGAGAATATTGGCGCAGTTACGGCAATAATTGCACCAAGTCAATAATTGCAATATTAAAGAGCATTAAACTGTATTTACCAAATATCAATCATCAAAAAAGCTTAAAAAAATGAACATGTAGTGGCAGCAATGAGACGCAAATAGCAAGAAAAACATTATATATATATATATATATATATATAATTCTACTACTACTACTAATAATACATCATGCGGTTATTTTTAGTAGTTAATATACTAGTATATTTACCAAATGCACATCTAGTGGTGAAAGATGAGCCGAGCCGGTTCGACAAAAGTTCGGCTCGAGCTCGACAAAATCAGCTCGAGCTCATTTATGTTGAGCTCGAGCTCAAGCTCATTTATGTCGAGTTCGAGCTTGAGCCCAAACATAAGAGCTCGAAAGCTCATGAACAGCCTCGGGAGTTTTTTTTTTATATAAATAAATATATGAATTTTTAATTCATTTTTGTAATTTTTTTTAAAACGCGAGCTCGAGTTCGAGCTCATCAGAGCTCAAATGAGCTCGAGCCCAGAAAATGAGCCGATCTCGGCTCATTCACAGCCCTATGTGCATCCTATGCATGTGCAATATATAAGTTAAATTTATTTTGTATATTGTCGTAAGTTATTTAAAGTATAAAATTTAAAAGTTAGCGTAAAATTGTAATAAATCAAAATATTAAGGGTAAAATTGTAAATGCATTATCTGTTTGTCAGACCAAAAGCAGTTTATACTCACGCTTACCACTAATTTAATGCTGGTACTTTTAGCACCACTATGTGTTTGTGCAAATATAAAATTAATCATTAAGTGGATGATTTTAAAATTATATGTAAAAATAGAATGAAGTAGTTATTGTAATGTCACGGGGCGCACGAAGAGTCCGAGACATGCACGAGCGGAACGCAGTCATGAGGTTCAAACCTGATCTGGAAAGCCCTTGAAGCTTCTAGATCTCACTTGAATAATCTAGGAAATTTTAAAGCTATGTATATTTTTTTAATAATTAATATACTAAAAATAGAATGAGATGGTTTTAATCTGTTTTTAATTTTTTAATAGTAATTAAAGTAGAAAAATATGTGACAGGCTAATTTACAGTTTTTATGCTCTTTACATAAAGACTAGCACTTTTAGCATACCCTATGTGGCAAAAATATAAAATGAATTATTAGTGGATGATTTTATAAATAATGATTATGAGTTTAAAGTTATGTGGTTTAATAATTTTATGAAAAATAGAATGAGACGGTTTATTATGATTTTTTTTAGTAGCTAAAGTAGAAAAAAATTTGATTTGTCAATTTTGATAGACTAATTTACCGTTTCTATCCCTAGGGTCTTTATATAAGAGTCTAAGATTATAGATAATAAAATAGAAATAGATTATTCACATCACATGTACTTTGGTGGTGGGTCAGTTGGAGTATGAACAAATAATCGTGACATCACATGAATTAGTGACACAATGGAATATAATAATAATATGCCCATTCGCTAAGCGTAAGTTTAAAACACCATTAAGAATTTTTTACATTATTTAAACAAATTACACATGTCCATAATTGTCTCGGTGTGATTCACGCGCGTCTGGGGCATGTCGACTTCACGAATCACATTTGCGTCAATAATTATAAAATGCCTTTTTTACGAAAGCTGTAGATGTAGTACTGATCCTATCCGTATATATCTGAACTACATTAGAGAAGAAACTTTTTGCAGGACATTACATTGACCCTTTTTATGGGTGCTCTTTATATGAGAGAGTAACAGTAGCAGTAAAATTTACTATTTTATATATGTTTGTGTGATTAAATATAATTCAAAGTGGGGTTGTTCTGAGCTTTTTCCTTGGCTCTTTAGCTCTTCACTAAGCTAAGCTATCAATCTTCTGCGGAGGTGGTAAGAGAGCGAGCTTTCATCTTTGTTATCCCTTTTTCCTTTTTTTTTTCTTTTTTTAAATACAAATTATTTCAGCTATTTTTAGTTCGGTAGCTGAAAGAAAATCTGATCTTGGCGTAGGTAACAGTGCATTTTTTGAGTGCACCAAATCAAGCTCTAGATCTGTAGTAAGTATATGGAAGATTAACTTTTCATGTTGGATCTAAGGTTCTTTTGTTGTGGGGTTGTGATTTTTCATTTTCCTTTTAAAAAATATGTAGTAATGGGTTTTTTTCATTCGCATTTTTCTACAGTTTTGCTTGTTTGATATTTCGAGGAAAAAGGTATGATTTCTGCTTCCTAAGATTACAAGTGTTCTTGCACCAGCTGAGGATTCCATAACAACTGTTCGGTTTGTAAGTTATAATTTCGAACTTTCAGGTAATAAATCAATGGCCTGCTTTTTTTTTTTTAGTTTCTTTCCTCTTTAAGATTCTGATTTTTTCATAGTCCCAAATTGCTGCCCATGTTCTTGAGATTTCCTGGAAATTTGCCAAAATTTAAGGGTTTGAAGTTCAGCTGTCGATTTTGCATCCTCGCTTGTCTGATTCATAATTTAAGTCCAAACATTTTCTGGTGTCTCTTAGCATCTTCTATGTCGTATTTCAGTTCTTTGTAGTCCTATAGAGATTCCTTAACTTGGTATCATCAATGCATTTATCTGACATATGAACTGTGTTCTTCGAAGGGTTTGAAGCTAATATAACGTTCTGAGAATCTTCGGTCTGAAACTCATATGGATATCGATACCAAAACCCCTTCAGACACGTCCAATAACAGACCATCCCAACAACCCTCGTTGCCATTTCCAGACGAAGTGTTAGAAAAGGTCCTCTCATTCATCGATTCTCACAAGGATCGAAACTCAATCTCCCTCGTCCACAAAGACTGGTACAATGCAGAGCGATGGACGAGGAAAAAGCTCTTCATAGGAAACTGCTACTCGGTTTCCCCGGAAATCGTAGCCCGACGATTCCCGAGCATTAAGAGCGTCACCCTAAAGGGAAAGCATCGATTCTCCGATTTCAACATGGTGCCGAGAGAATGGGGCGCGAACGTTCATCCTTGGATCGTCGCCTTTGCCAAAGTCTACCCTTTCCTCGAAGAGCTGAGGCTTAAGAGGATGAACGTTAGCGACGAAAGCTTGGAGCTTTTGGCCAAGTCGTTCCCGGGATTTCGGGCCTTGTCTCTGTGGAGCTGCGATGGGTTCACCGAAAATGGGCTCAAAGCCATCGCCAGCAACTGCAGGTAAATTCATTTCAGGTTTTAGTTATATTTTTTCCGTCCTATAATTTAGGGGGCTGGCATTATAGGGACAACGAATTTAGAGGATGACATTACACGGAAAGTAACTATCTAAATTGAGCGATTCCTAGATTTTTGTCCCAAATTTGCTTAATTATAAAAGTTAATTGTACGTATATTGCATCCCCTACATTCTCTGTCCATATAATGCCACCCCCAAAATTATAGGAGTACAAAAATAATTAACCCTCTATTTTATCATATTTTTCGATATTGGATTGGTTCTTCTTGTTCTTAAAAATCTTGACAATTTGTGAATATTATCTTAGAATGACTGTGATCGATCCTTTTTTTGTATTTCAGAAACTTGTCTGAGCTTGACATTCTAGACTGTCCAGTCGAGGAAGTAGGAGGGTCATGGCTGAGCTACTTCCCCGAAGATCTCACCTCATTACAAGTACTAAACTTCGCCTGTCTGAGCGGAGAGGTCGATTTCGACGACCTAAAGAGCCTCGTCGAACGTTGCAAATCCTTGAGAGTTCTCAAAGTCAACGAAAGCGTAACGTTAGACCAATTGCAGCAGCTGCTTTTGCTCGCCCCTCAATTAGTCGAGCTAGGGACGGGATCTTTCTTACAAGAACTCACGCCCCGTCAGTACGACGACGCTCTGAGCGCTTTCGACGGGTGTAGAAATCTCCGGGTTTTATCGGGCTTTTGGGAAGCCAACCCGACGACCCTTCGGCTCCTCTACGGAGCGTGCGAGAACCTCACGTTCTTGAACTTGAGCGGCGTGGAGATTCAGAGCGGCGAATTCGCAAAGCTCATCGCTCGATGCCCTAATTTAAGAAAACTTTGGGTATGAATCGTTGGAAGTTCAAATCATTCTAATTTCCTTAGATTTACGCTTAAAATTTTCTTCTGGTCCCGTAATTTAGGGGGTGACGTTATAGGAACAACGAATTTATGGTGTTGGTATTATATGGACAATAACTTTCAAAACTAATCAATTTAGAGACATTATACGTCACTAGTACTTTTAGCACACCTTATGTGTGTGCAAATTAATTATTAGTGGATGAATTTAATAAATTATATACTAATAATAGAATGAGGTGGTTATTATGAGTTTTAAAGATGCGTGGTTTAATAAGTTTTTTTAATAATTGATATACTAATAATAGAATGGGTGGTTATTATGATTTAATAGGTTTTTTATTTTTTAATAGTAATTAAAGTAGAAAAAATTTGATTGGTCAATTTTGACATACAGTTTTTACCCCCCTAGGCTCTTTATATAAGAGTACGTCACAATCCTTGATTTTTCCTCCCAATTATAAGGTTCAATTGTAGGATTCTGTCATATTTAAGGGGTGCTCGAGTAAGTTTCGAAATCAAGATATTTTCAGTACAAAATCTAAGGTTCCGGCCTGCAACGTCTCTAAATTGCTTAATTTTAGAAGTTCCAGTTAAATTCCTTGTCCCTACAATACCACCTCCTTCCCAAATTACATGACTGAAAAAATAGTTAACCCTAAGATTTATCCTTTTTTTTTAAAATCTAAAAAAACCGCGCAGGTTGCTGACACCATAGAAGACATCGGCCTCGAATCAGTGGCGGAGCACTGCCCCTCCCTCGAAGAGCTCAGAGTTTTCCCGTCGGACCCATACAACCGCCACGAAAGAGACGGCGTGACCGAGCTAGGGTTCCTGTCCATTTCCCGAGGCTGCCCGAACCTCGCTTACGTCCTCTACTTCTGCCGTCGCATGACCAACGCTGCCGTGATAACCGTTGCCCGAAACTGCCCGAACTTCACCCACTTTCGTCTTTGCATAATGACCCCCTTCGAGCCTGACTACACGACGAACGGGCCCATGGACGAGGCGTTCGCGGCCGTCGTGAAGAACTGCCCGAGGATCAGGAGGCTCTCGGTCTCTGGCCTGCTGACCGACAGGTCGTTCGAGTCCATCGGGCAGCACGCGAAGAACCTCGAGACGCTCTCCGTGGCCTTTGCGGGCAGCAGCGACTCGGCCATGGAGAGCGTGCTGAGGGGATGTAAGAAGCTGAGGAAGCTCGAGATAAGAGATTGCCCCTTCGGGGACTCCGCCCTGCTTTCTGGTGTAGAAAGGTACTGCATTGTTCGAAGTTGTTTTTCGTGGGGATTATATTGCAATTTAGTCGCGCTTTTTTTACACTGGGATAATATAATACTGTATGTTTTACCTACCCACTTGCATATAACCCAATTGCACTATAAAATGGACACGCCGTCGACTTATGACTACACAATTCATGTTGGTATACCAATCGAATCAGTTGGATTTTCGACTCATCATCGAAAATCTAATTATGCAGTTGGTTATACCCAACTGGGTAGGGTATAACAGACCATTATAGTGAATTAGTCACGAAAAAAAGATTTACCCTGATTATTGGGACTAAATCGCAATTTCCCCAACATGAAAATTGATAAGCATTTTGAATATCTGTGCTTCGTCTCGGTAGTTTACAGGGAAAAAAAATATCGGTACATTTGTCTAGCTAAAAATGTCAAATCATTTATGTAGGTACGAGACGATGAGGTCTCTGTGGATGTCGACTTGTAACGTGACGATGGAGGGCTGTAAGGCTCTTGCAAGGGAGATGCCGAGGTTGAACGTTGAGGTAATAAACGATGAAGGTGGTGATGGCCCAGATACTGTCTACGTATATCGATCGGTCGCTGGCCCGAGGAAGGATGCGCCGCCTTTCGTCGTGATTCTTTGACGACAAACGTAAGCATGTGATTTCTTCACTATTTCTCGTTTTTCTTTTATAAAGTTGAGATTTTTATTCGTTCTTTTTTCCTTTGTTGTAGTGCTGGCAGTTCTATTACCTGGCTAGTTCTGTATCGGGACCAAGAAAGCAACTCTACGTGTGTGTTTCGGCGAGTGTATGTATACGCAATCGTCGAATGTGAATACGCAGTCGTAAGTCAGCCATTTCGATCTCGTTTCTTCGACCGTTCGTGGAAATGTCGAGTATCTTCGTTTTTCTTCCCTTTTTTTTCGTTTTATTACAGCTTTAAGCTGTCGCAAGACTGTAGAAAGAACTGCATTGGATGGTGATGATTGACTACTGAATCTGCTCATTATTATTAGTTCAAGGTGGTTATTAGATGCATGATTTGTTATGTATATCAAGTTACTGTTAGTAAATTGCATGTTTTGAATGTCTCATTTTTCCTGATAGTTCTGTCCAAGAAAATATATTTTGGTTTGTAGGGTGAAAAAGATAAATGAGGTGGAGAAATGTAGTACTTTGCAATTTACAAATAATTCAATAAGGCCCAAAAGGCCCAATATTTATCAAATAGGCCTAATTATTTATCAAAAATTAAATTAATATTATTTTACGTAATTACGAACCGACCCACTCTGTTGTATTTCTTCCCCACCACCACCATATCGATCCTCATCTCTCTCTCCGAGCTGTGGTCTCTCTAATCGAAACAGATATTCGATCTTTAGTTTTTCTGAAGGTTAATCTTGCGAATCAACCGAAGATGCTGAGGGTAGCTGGGAAGCGATTCACTTCTTCTCTGTCGTTCCGACCAGGTCAAACTTCGGCGGCTTTCGCTTCTCGGAATCCATTCGCCGCCGCGGATTCGTCATCTGATGGACAGGAGAGGTCCTTCAGCTCTAGGCAGGCTCAATCGGAGACGCTCATCAATTCCTATCTCCGCCAAATCAGAGGTCATTCATTTTCATCACGTTTTTAGTATTCTATTTGTTGAAGGATCTGATCTTCATTCCTTTAGCCAGATTGGTACTTCTGGCGTCTGTTTTAGTTGGATTCGTGCTCGATAATTTACTAGTAGGGGGATTGGTTGTATGAATGGTGATCAATTCAAATTCAATTCAGGATGATTTAAGATCCCTAGAAATTGAACACTTCTATTTGAAATTGGTCGATGCACTACTCCTTTGCAAGTACCAAAACGTCAATTTCTTGCAGGTTTCTCTTCGGGAATCATTGCCCCGAGCCAAGACACGGGCCTTATTTCAGACGTCCCAGCCACAGTAGCAGCAATCAAGAATCCCTCGAACAAAATCACCTACGACGAGCACAACCACGAGCGGTACCCGCCCGGTGACCCAAGCAAGAGGGCATTCACATACTTCGTCCTGACCGGGGGCAGATTCGTCTACGCATCCCTGGCTCGTCTCTTGGTTCTCAAGTTCGTCCTCAGCATGTCTGCTAGCAAAGACGTCCTTGCCCTTGCTTCCCTCGAGGTGGACCTATCGAGCATCGAGCCTGGGAGCACCGTGACCGTTAAGTGGCGTGGCAAGCCAGTCTTCATCAGGCGTCGAACCGAAGAGGATATCAAGTTGGCCAACAGCGTGGACTTGGGTTCGCTCCGTGACCCTCAGAAGGATGAGGAGAGGGTCAAGAATCCCGAGTGGCTCGTGGTGGTCGGCGTGTGCACACACTTGGGGTGCATTCCCTTGCCGAATGCTGGTGATTTTGGGGGTTGGTTTTGCCCGTGCCATGGGTCCCACTATGATATCTCGGGGAGGATACGCAAAGGGCCTGCGCCGTTTAACTTGGAGGTTCCTACTTACTCGTTCTTGGAGGAGAACAAGCTACTCGTCGGGTGAGTATTTGCTTTCCCTTTTGTCTTTGTTATAGGTACTGCTTAAGAGGGAAAGTTGCGAAGACAAGAATTGATTAGCCAAATACCTTGATATGATCTTTCGTTATTGTTGTTTGTGTGTTATATGGTTTGTTATGCTCTTACGAAATAATTGCTCGAATGAGTACGTTTGTTTATGGGTTGTCCTTTAGAGGATTGTTGTCTTTAACATTTTGATGTCATTGCAATAAAGTTATACTGAGGTTGATGATGAAATATTTGCAGCGTCTATATTTCTTACCAATCTTGATCCCATGGTAGTACGTATGTCTCGAAACAAATTATTTAGATAACTCAAATCATAGATCATCAAGATATAAAAATACATTAAAACTCACAAGAGAATGAAAGAGAGACAAATACCCATCAAAGCCAAACCACAAGGAGCTTTGTCAATAGTGGGAACAACACAGAAGGAAAGCTCGTTATTCATGTATTATTTAGTATACTGCTCGTATAAGTCGATGTGAACGATTCAAAGAGTGAATTGATGTCATTTCTCGGAGCCATTGATGCAAATCCATTGGCCGATAAAGATCTTATCGCAGTTGACGTTAGGGTTAATAGCTAGGAATGCATCGAGGGTCAACTTGTTTGAAGCTGCGATCACCGAACAAGTGTCTCCGCTCGCTACTCCGATCACATTCTTGCACGTCAACGTTGGGCTCGCTTTAACCGCAATAAAACGAAGAAATGTGTGTGTTTATTATGCGTACATGAAATATAGCAAAGAAAGATTGTAAAAGAATGAAACTATATATATACCTGCAGAAACTGGTGATCTGCTCTCTGCTAATACGAGGATAAGCGAAAGGACAAAAGCCAAGTTCAAGAAAGTGGAGACATTTTTGCTGCTTGTCTTGGCCATCTTTTTTCTTCCTTCAAAGTTAGCCTATTACGAACTTCTTTCTAGTGTTGGATTATTACACGGACTTATGATCAATGTATTTATAACAGAGATTTTGTAAGATGAAGACAAAGATGTAATTACATTACAAGAATGCATGGTTGTACATATGCGATATCGTACGCCGGCTTTCGGAACAATGACGAAGTTTTTGTGCATTGTCGTAGCGATAAAAACATCGGTTCTTCGGAGTAGTCTATGCGACTCGTCTAGTAATTACCGTCGCCGACGTATTATCTGGAAAGGATATTTACTACTGCGCCGTGAAGTTTGTGATGTGAGAAAATAAAAAGAAAAACAAAACTCAGAAAGAACAGTTCCAATATGAATTTATGTGCTTGTATTATTTGTAACTCCAAAGAGCTAACGTCAGTAATAGTTTACCAAGACCTTACAGCAGAAATATATGCTAAGTTATGGTGAAATGCAAGAGATTTCATTGGGACTTCATCGTGTAATAGACGATATAAACATGATTGTTTTCAACCATACTATATTGATCAATTAATTCCTTACATAAATTGGACATTTATAGTATAAAGTACCGATATTAAAATTATACATAATCTGCTTGGGTTTGACGAAAGAAATCGGAGTACGTGTGGGCATATTGGAGGTTGAAATATATGTGGTGGTAAAAGCGTTAAGTTTTAAACGTGGAAATGTCTTAACGCTAATGTGGCCTTCTGTTGTTTCTTTGAAGCCACGTCATCAATCACGACACGTGTTCGTCTGTCATGGGTTCCACCTGAATCCCGATAATTCAATATTGATGAGGGTAAAGAACAATTTGGTAACTCTCTCTTATGCTATGAATTTACGTATGAGTGAAGCATTTTATGATTTCATTTTGTATCTTATATTATATTTACTTGGGAATTAGCTCTAGAATAAGGTGCGGTATTCCATTCTGTCGACATGCCAAAGTTAACGCGTGTAATAGAGAAGCCAAGTCCGACCCATGGTGTAATCGAATGTATTTGACCCGATAAAATTTAACCCGACTTACTCTTTCGTTCTCCTTCATAGCTAGCTTACATATGTCGCCGCCTACGCTCGAAACCTAAAAATTCTCTCTTCTTCGATCGATTTTCTTCCCCGGGAAATTTCATTTGGAATTTTGTCTGATTCCGAATCCGATTTTTCTTACCACAATCAACGACCTTCCCTAACGAACAGCAAAGCGCTATATCGTCTTGTTGGGAAGCTGTCTGATCCATATGATTGAGCCTTCGTCGGTGTCTAGAAAATGCCCGTCGGGTACTCCGTACAACCCCAGCACATTTTAGACGTTGTTCTCTCGTTTCGATCTCATTTACCGCCATGTCAAGGTATGTGCAGTAGTGTTTTGCGCTTTCCTCCTTTTTTTGGGTGGTTCTGAATCGGCTCATTGAGGTGTTTGGTATTTTGAAAAATTTGGCAAAATTAAGGAGTTAATCTTTTTCCCGGTAGCTGAATTTTGTAATAAATCCATAATGTTTCGAGTTTGTGCAGTCTGGTCTTGTTAGAAAACAAACACGTTATGGGGCCAATGGCTATTCCATTTTTAAACGATTTCCTTATGTTATGAAAGAAAGAATACAGCTGAAGTCCATGATGGTGCTAGTAGAAAATCGTTGTGTTTCGTTAATCAGGTATGCTGAAAAAAGGTTTCATGTAGTAATTTTTTTGTTAAATTTCCTACAGCAGCTTCTTAGTGGGAAAGATTGCTAAACTGTCACGTTCTTATTGGATAAATCGAGTTAACACCTTCGAACAAAGGTGTGGCCATGGAACGCTTGTCACAAACAGACAGCATTTCCACCATTTTCTGTTTTCAAACAGAAGAATCAATGTGTGGAACCCAGTTCATAGAATCGAAAAAGGAATCACTAAGCATCAGGCCAGGAGTTACACGGCGGTTGCAGCAAATAGCACTATAGTCCACCGAGCCCAACTTGCATGGAAAAGATTAGCAGTTGCACACGTTTATGACGGCGATAAACATGCACTTTTCAACAAGATTGCCCAGGCTGTTAGTTTGAGTTTGAGTCGTTCTTACATATTGGTGCCTGGTATTTTTGGTTTGATGTGTGGGTCAAACCCAGCATGGGCAGAGGCTTCTCTTGATACAGGGCTTGTGTTTCAACCAAGGAATTCTTTCTACCATCATGCTCAGGAGAGCCATATTTTCATTACAAGATTGATCCTTTCTGTATTTGATGGGCTTATCTTGTTAATCAGAGCTATGTTTTTGGGCGTTCTTTTTACTCCGTGCATTACTATGGCACCGTTTGCAGATAGCTTTGGACCACAGTTTAGGAAATTGTGGCTTCAAGTTGTTCATCAAACTCTAGAAAGAGCTGGCCCGGCCTTTATTAAATGGGGACAGTGGGCGGCAACTCGACCCGATTTATTCCCCACAGACTTGTGCACTGAATTGTCGAAGCTTCACACTAAAGCACCCGAACATAGTTTTGCTTATACAAAGAAGGCCGTCGAACGAGCTTTTGGTCGAAAAATATCCGAAATATTTGATGATTTTGAGGAAGAACCCGTGGCGTCTGGCAGTATTGCGCAAGTTCATCGAGCCTCTTTGCGTTCTCGATACCCTGGTCGAAAGATGAAGCCAATGCTAGTTGCAGTTAAGGTGAGACACCCAGGCGTTGGGGAGTCGATTAGAAGGGACTTCGATATTATCAACGTAGTAGCTAAGATTTCGAACTTCATCCCTGCCTTAAATTGGTTGAGATTAGATGAGAGTGTCCAGCAATTTGCAGTTTTCATGATGTCCCAAGTTGATCTTGCCCGTGAGGCTGCTCATTTGAGCCGCTTTATATATAATTTTCGAAGGTGGAAGGATGTCTCCTTCCCAAAGCCCGTGTATCCTCTGGTCCACCCTGCAGTTTTGGTGGAAACTTTCGAACATGGAGAAAATGTTTCTTACTACATCGACGAGCTCGAGGGGAATGAGCGTCTTAAAAGCTCTCTTGCGCACATTGGAACCCATGCGTTGCTAAAGATGCTTCTGGTAAGCGTGTGCTGCTTTCCTTCATATATGCAATTATTGCTGTCTTGGATGTTGCTATTTCTTTTCACATTCAAATTCTTGCTTGCGATTTGTCAGGTCGACAACTTTGTTCATGCTGACATGCACCCTGGAAACATCCTCGTACGTGCTCGAACCAAACAGCCTCGCAAGAAGATCTTCAAGTCGAAGCCCCACGTTATTTTCATCGACGTTGGAATGACTGCTGAGCTCTCTAAGGGCGATCAGATAAACTTGTTGGAGTTCTTTAAGGCCGTCGCTCGTAGAGATGGCCAAACTGCTGCTGAGTGTACGTTGAGGTTGTCCAAGAAGCAAAACTGCCGTACACCAAATGCATTCATTCAGGTGAATAACCCTTTCTTTTCCTTTATCACAATGAGTCACTTTTTGAGTAGAAGATAAAAAAGAACACTTTTCTGAGGAAGAGCCAAGAATCGAGGGAAACCGATGCTTTTTTCAAGTAATGAACATTTTTCAAGAAAAGGGTTTTTTGCATTCGTGTAGGAAGTGAAGGAATCGTTCGACTTTTGGGGTACTGAGGAAGGAGACTCGATACATCCTGCCGACTGCATGCATCAGTTGCTCGAGCAAGTTCGAAGGCATAAAGTGAACATCGATGGCAATGTGTGTACTGTCATGGTGACTTTTCTTGTCCTCGAGGTACCCATTTCACTTACCATTTCGTGAATATCGTGAATATTTAAGATTCTGCATTTCTTTTTCGCGTTTTTTTCATTTCGTGGGCTTCAATTTTTTCTGTAGGGCTGGCAGAGGAAACTCGACCCAGATTATGATGTGATGCACACGCTTCAAACGCTGCTTTTAAAAGCCGACTGGGCTAAGTCGCTTTCTTATACGATTGAAGGACTTATGGCTCCGTAAGATTCTTCTTATTACGGTGAGAATGCTTCTGAAAATTGTACATGGCTTCTTCGCCTAAACAACACGTCATCTTCTGCTCTGCATATAAAGTTGGCCCAGTTCCAAAATTTTGTAAGAATCTTACATAATGTTGTCATGTTTGTTACTCTTACTTTACTCGGATTTTCAGTTGCCGTTGAAGGCAGAAACAAAACTTATGTCTTCGAGACGTGGAAGGATAGCTAATAATCTCTTGTAAGAACGAGAACAATTCTTTGATATGGTTACATTTTTGGTCGTATTGTTGGCGTATGAGATATTAAAAAATGCATCGTTCTCATTCTCACGTTATTTCGTTTCGTATTTAATTGATATATAAGCTATGATATTTATTGAAAGAAAAATGCGCTAGGTAGTAGGTCATTCTCGAACTCAATCTTGGATTGTTGAAATAAGTAGAACAATCTTCTGCTGATATAAAATTTCGTTTGTAAACATATTAGGCTATGTTGCCGCTAAATCGAAATTCAGAAAAGAAAAAAATAAATTGGTCCACGATCACTCGAGACAAAATGATGATGTTTGTCTTCATGGGATGTAAGGCGTGAGTGAGCAACAAATAACAATACTTTAAATTTTGATGGAAGACGTTAACATATAAGAAAACATTTAAAAACATGGATGAGATTACAAGCATAGCATGCACGCTTCTGCAATGTTTAATCATTCGCAATCTCTGTAAAAAGACCAACATGCAGCCCTACTGAGTTGTCTTTCCATTTATTTCTTTATGCAATTCGATTTTAGCAAATTTATTTGACGGTGGAAAAGGTATATACCCTCGGCTTATAATCAGATAATGATGTCACGTATGTTAACTTGATCTTAAAATTAAATAACTCATTGTATCGGTTGAATGTGTTAGGGTCGTCTTTATTTAATTCATTGCCGTACCGCGATCGAATTCAAACGTGATAAAACATAAAATCGTTTTTCAAAAGAGATGTCCATTCCTTTTTCTATTTGTTTGATAGAATTAGGGGTATAAGATAGTCGAGTGCGAAAATTTAATAGTGGGTAATCATTTATGCTCGAAATTTTTTTAAAAATATATTTAAATTGTTGGAACATAAATGAAAATTATTGTGATCCAGCTCAACGAGCTAGTTTCACCACTATTATATCATTGATGTATCCGTAAAAAATAAAGGAAAAAAAAAAAAGTAAAAGATGTATGGTACAGCCAAGGCATGTGGTGAAACCCTAATGAACCAAAGGCAATCAAGATTTATTGAATAAATACAAATTAAAGTCGAGAACCGATTTGTAAAAAGTAAAAGAACTATAAAAGAGATATCATATGTGAAATAGAAAAAATCATACGCATATACATAGATCAGGAAAGTGGAAAAAAAAAGTATTTTGTTTCGTTTTATTTTTAGTGGAAATAACAACTTAAGCAAATCTTTGGTTCATTTCCCTAAGCGTCAAAGAGATACGAAGACTCTTCGCATACATAATTTGCAGCTGAGTTTTGGTATATAGATGGAGATAGAGTAGAGATGTTTTCAATTTCATTATTAAAAAAAATAATATAATATATGTTTGAAGCCGTAACTAATTATTGAGCCTCAGTTCATCATTACATATCATGCGTGCTTATACGTCGTCGATCGATCACAAAGAAAAAAAAGGAAGATGAGGAGTATAAATGTGAAAGATGCTTCTTGTCAAAAGAAAAAGCTAAATTGGCTTTATTTATTTATATTGTTAGTTTTAGATTGTCGATTCGAATTTCTATACCGAGACTATATATATCATTCACATGCAACAGAATATTATTGCATGCAAAAAAAGTGATAAAGCAACTACTACATATATGGATTTACATCCTCTATAATTTCCTTCTTCAACTTTAACTTACAATTAGACATCACTCGATTTTAGAGAAAATGGCCCTAAAATCACCATCAAGCTTATTTTTATTATTTATTATACATTTCTAACTCGTTAAAGTGAGAATGTCAACAATTGGATCGGCCAGTGAAAGTTGCAGAGGATAACGTCATCCAATGATAGATATGAAATGTCCCAAAAAATCATTCCATAAAATATGGTAACCCCAATCCTATCCATTAAATCAATTTATATCTATTCCTTAAATAACATTGTACCTTGAACAACCCGAATTCAAGCAATAACGTCCAAAAACTTTATTATTTACGCGGTCACGTGCCGAAACGTAATAATCTATATCTATCTCTCTCTCTCTCTATATACATATATATATAGACATGAATTTTAATTAAATTTTACGTAAATTCTCTCTGTAGAACTGAAATTTAGTAGAAGAAAGAAAGCATCGTAACATGCAGTAGATAAAAGATAAAAAAGTATAAAGGAGTTTCTTAGTCTATATGAACTTTTAACATGTGCGATAATGAAATTAATTAATTACTATGACAACTAAATAAAAGAAAAATAAGTCAAACTATATTATTGCTGAGAATTACAATGGTCGGAAAGAAAATCTTTGAAGTAAAAATAGCAAAGTGGCTATACTTATTTCCAGTTTAATCCCTGTACTTTTTACTAATATCAGTATGCTACTGTTTCGTCTTTATAATGTAGGTAGACTAACCTTTGGCTCAGAAACGTGAAGTGTGCTCAAAGAGCGAGCTGTCAATCAACCCAGAAAAGAGTTCGATTTTCGTTTCTTCCTTGGGCTGAAATGGAATTAGATCTTCTTCATCCGTTGAACGGCGACGAGGACCACCAATGCGACGCCGTTCCGATACTCTTCGCCAACGAAGAAGCACACACGCCAAGTCTTATCTCGGATGATCTGAGGTTGTCGCTTCGCAAGCGTGCTCACTCTGTCATTTTTCACGTAAGGAATGGAATGGAGATTCTGCTATTCGTTTACGGTTTATCGATTTACGTGTCTCGATGTGTGTGTGTGTATGTGTGTGTGTGTGTGATTTTGCAGGCGAAACTCTGCTGCGATTTGAATCCGTTTTTGGTGTACCTCTCTGTTAACTACGTCGATCGATTCCTTTCCATGCAGCATTCTGTGGTAATCATCCATTGATGAAGAATTACACAAACACACACACAACACGAACATTCACGCGTGTTTTGTGCTCAGAATCGTGAATTTGCCCCCTCTTTTTCAATGTGCTTGTGAAAAGTGTTGGTTTTTCAAATCAGGAGAAGCAACCTTGGGTCGCGGACATTCTGTCGATTTCCAGCCTTTCGCTCGCTGCTAAGATGCAAAGCACTGATATATCAGCTTCATTAAGCAATTTGCAGGCACCGTTCGTTAATTTCTTCTTCATTTTTCAGCGAGAGAAAATATGAATTTCTTTTTTGCTTCCTCGCAGTAACTTTTATCTTGTATCGAAACAGAGGGAAGAAGGCTTTGAGTTCGATGCACAAGCAATTTACCGAATGGAGAGTATCGTACTCTCGAACCTCAACTGGCGATTGCGGTCCATCACTCCCTTCTCTTTCGTTCGATACTTTGTATCTCTGCTCGACATCGAAGATTCTTCACTAGCTCAGTCCCTCAAAGACCTCAGTTCAGATATCATCTTCAACGTTCAGCTCGGTACCGATAATTCTGCATCATATATACTTACTCTAATTCTCCAAATATTCCAACTCCAATCAATTTATATCGATGCGCAGACGCAAAGTTTCTGGGGTACAAACCTTCGGTGATCACAGCTTCAGCTGTTTTATGCGCTGCAGACCGTTTCGGAACCACACTCTCCACTAACAAAGACGCAATTTGGTCCTGTGAATACATTAACAGAGTAGTCCACTGTCCTTCACTGTTCCATCGAATTTCTTTCCCTTGCTTTTAATTCATCTGCTATGTTTTACATTGGTGTTCATTGCAGGACTCACTATCGAAATGCTTAGGCTCGATGAAGGAGACGAATCTCAGGCATGCAGCTGAGAGTTGTACGTTGACTCCGACTAGTGTCCTCGAGAGGCAATGTTCAAGCCCGCTAAGCACGGACGGAGGTGCCAAAAGACGGAGGTTAGATTATTCATGCAATGACATAACGTCTTCTTAGCGCCGTAATCGTGTGAAATCAATCAGATTTCGTTCCAACGGGTTAAAATTATAAACGAAAATTCTACACAATGGTATTTACTACACATAGATACAGTTTTACAGTATATATACAATATCCCCGCCGTAACCCAAGACTCTCATGCATAAACTAGACAAAAAGCGTTCCTTCATGTCATAAAATCACTTGAGGTTTTCTTGCATGGTGATTAGTTCTGGCGACTTAGTATTTAACTCTAAGAACGCTCTTCGATCTTCGGGTAAGGGTAAGCTTCCTCCTATACATATGGTATCTCCCCGGCCATGCCATACGCCGTCTTGTACATTGTTCATCTCCAATGTCCTAGATTCCTGTCCAAACAAGTTATATATCATCTACCTCAGTATTAATTTTGAGTCGATACGAATTATTACATAGATTACTTATTAAAAACGATACATAATAATAGTATTATTTTTGAAGCCGAGGAGAGACCTGAGATAGGGTGCAACATGGACATATGAGATGGTAAACACAGTCGTCGAAGGAACTCTCGCTTCCCTGCATATAACATAAGAATGGATTAAATATAACGAATATATTCTGGCTTTGATGCTATTTAGAACTTTAAAATGCTTACTTTGACGTTGAATCTTTTACGGATTTGAATGCGATGATAACCCATATACAGTCCGATCGAGGCGGTGAAAACAATCGCCCAATAGAGAAAGCAGCGAACGCTTGTGACTATGAATGCCACCCAATTGAAGAGAGCAATAATAGCAAGAATCATATGAATTGCTCCCTGTAAGGTTTTCATTTACGAAAGTTGATTAAACATGAGCTTGTAATAAAACCTAACTATGCAGATTGAGGCAGAGAAAAAATGCTTCTAAACAGAGGCATAATGAATTTTTACCTGAAGATAAAAGTAACCAAGTCCTGCCCGTCTCATGTTATCGCCAAATCTATAACATGGGCAACTGCAATAAATGGATGCTTAGGTCCAAATGTGTGACGAAAGATCGAATCTTTTGTTAAAACTCATGCGAGTAAACTAAAACGCTGACGAAGATAATCGAAAGTAAAATTCGGCAAAGAGAAAACATGCGTCGGCGAATTGCTTGGCTCAACAAACGTGTCAACCAATAGAAAGAACGCCAAGAAACCTTTCTTTTTGTTTTTATCGCCACTGCGACGAAAAAACATCAGTTCCCAGACAGAAATTGGGAAAAATAATCTATAAGTTCACCACAGGTTATGATTTTATCAGACAATCAAGAAAGAAAGCTAAAAGAACACATCTTTTTTTTTTTTTTACATTTCTCCCCTTCATTATTTCCAATTTGTTTTTCAAAGATCACATTTCATCAATACAAAAAACAGAGGCAACCAATCAACTAAAGAAAAACAAATCAATTTCAAGAAAGAAAGAAAGAAAGGTAAACACAAAGTACCATGTCGATTGAAGAGCTATCCTCCGATCATCCAAACAATCATAAACAATCTCACCTTCCCACATCCTAAAAACGCCGCCGTACCCATCCTTAGGACCATTATTCTCATCATCATCCTCGCTATTATTTATAATACCCCATTTTCCCTTCTGCACTTGCATAGCAACAGTCGAACAAAGCATATCAAAATCCAAAACCGCCACTCCGTCCATCAACAACCTCCCCCTCTCCTCCGCTCTCTCCCCGGCGGCGCCGCCGTCGTGCTCCGGCGTATTTGTCTCCATAAGGGGTCGCTTCTTCTTTTCTTTAAACGGCCCCTTACCTTAACGGTTCTTGTTTTCCTACCTTCTTTGTGGGATTTTTTGGGCTGAGGAGATTGAGATTGTGGGTTTGTCTCTAATTACGTATCGGCGTTATGTAAAGACAAGATAGTGGCGTGGGGATTCTGCTGCTGATGGAATTATGGTAATGAAATGAAAAAGGAATGGTTTTTATCCCAAGTTGGCGCCTTTTTGTTTATTACATACAGTGGTGGGCTCTTTCGTATATATAATATATATGGAGGAACATAACGTACACAGATGTATCGATGTCTATCGATTAGTTTAAAGGGACAAGTTGTTGAATGGCATCGCTTGGCTGAGGTTTGATCTAAACAAAAAGGATTCCCCACAAGGTAGGTATTGTGCATTAATGAACAGATAAGGCTACACAGGCTCTTTATAAATTGAAAAAGGCTAATGAAAGAAAAAGGCGAATTACAAGTTTGGGATTAACATATAATATTATTTCAGTACGATTTCTTTATGATATCTTTATATACGGATGAGCAATGATGGATAATCAGCCACCTCGACATTACCTATACTTCATACCAAATTGCATGTTGTGATCTGTAAACAATTGTGTATGTTGTGATTACTATAATTATGATTTATCATATAATTTGGTGGTAAGGTATTATTGCTGTCATATGATTTATGATTTGAACAAAGGATGATATAATACTATAGTAAGGGAAAAAGGGAAAAAAAAGAAAATATTCAGAAAATTCTTACACAGAAAAAGATGAGGCAACATATATCAAAGTAACCACAAACAAATCTCAGGTCTTCTGAGCAGGCCTCACAAGCCCGAGGCCTGAACCACTGCCCAAATGCTTGAAATCCTTCGCCTCGAGATGATCTCCGTGGCCCGAAAAGCCCGTTCCACCCTTAGCCAAATTAACAAGATTCCTCTCCTTGCATGGCTTATCACAGACCAGACAAACCTTGTCGACCGCCATGAACTTATCTGCGCACTTCTTACAGAAGACGTGCCCGCAAGAACTCAAGGCCACGAGTGACATCGTATTGGTTAAAGTCACCTTGCAACTAGGGCATATGTAGGTTCTGTCGATAGACGTCGAACGCTTGTTTTCTGTGCTAGTATCTTCTGTGTAGCGGACAGGGAAGAGATTCTTTAGCCTCAGTTTCTCTTGGCCCTCGGGACAAGTAGTGTCTGAGGATGGAGCTTCGACTTTCTTGGGAGCATCGGGCGTTGCTGAAGGAAGCCAAAAGGCCTTCATTGTACGAAGAGCTTCTTCTTCGTACGAAGTGGTCTTTACGCTGTTGGCTCCTTGGAAACCATTCTTGTCTCTGTTTTGGTTCTTGTCATTGTTGTAATGGGGTACTGCTCCATGGTTCTGTTGATCGAATTCGTCGAGCTCTCGGGCCTTTTGCAGCATTAGCTTCTCCTCTTCTTCGTCCTTATCTTGCTTGTTTTGTGCTGCGTGAAGAGCTAGCTTTCTGCATATGGAAACACAAGTCAATTGTTTCAGCAAATCGAATACCACAAGTAAAGATGCTGAGATAACAGAGCATAGATCCTCAGCTAGTTAGTTAGAAAGAAAATTACAGTACACACAAACTTCGATGGAGAATCGCATGACTACAATCTAAAATCAGAAAGCCCATTTCAGAAAGTAGGCATGAGCTCAATTCAACCAACAACAACGATAACTAAATTACCATCTTACGGTCAACATATTCTCAGATACGAGACTGATGAAGATCCCAACAAAAAAGGACGACAAGCGATGACAGAAGAAGCTAAAAGTAACCAAATACGCAAAATCGACCTTTGGATGTCTTTCTTCTGAGCCAATAGGCATTCGAAGATGCACTCTTTGCAGAAGACATGGCCTTTGAGGCAAGACATGGGTTCGATGAAAGGCTTCAGGCACAGACAACACGCATCGAAGGGTTTAATCGAATCTTTTCCCAATCTCTCTTTTTGAGTTCCGTAGCCTAACTTCTTCTTCTCGTCGTACGTGAAGAACGCTAGGTCATTGTTGTTCTTCGAGTGGCGCTGAGGCATCTTTGGAGATTAATTTCGCGCAATATTCCGATGGAGACGATTGGAACCCTAGATCTATATAAATTTGGGAATCGCCGATAGTTAAACAATTTTATCACAACTCTGCATCAAATAAAATCATCGGCTAGTGCCGAAAGATTGCATATTTGTCCTCTTTCTATTTCGTTTGGAGAGAATTGCAGAAATAGAGTTATTTTGAGAATCAAATTACAAAACTAGTTAAATTCTTAGGAACATTACCAAACTAATCAAGTTTTAAAGTTTAACTGTCATTCTTTTCATTTTTCACCACAAAACGTTTTAATATTACGATATTTTCACAAAGATTATTTAAAGTTAGTAAAATAATTAATAATAATTATATATTTCACCACAATTCATTTTTAACTACAATTAACATGTATAGAATATGAATAAAAGACACCACTTTCCACTAAACTATATTTTTATTTTTATTATTATTGTTGTTATTGTTATTAATTTGACTTTAATATTGAAAAGTAATATCAACGCATAAATAAATAAACAGAATAATAATCCTCAAAATATTCAAACAATCGTTATCTAACAAAGATTAATTTCTGGAAAGTTTCACAATTACTCTTGAATGTTTCTTGTGAGACTTTCGATCTATTTCTTCTTAAGATCATCATGTTTGACACGTCCAATTTTTTACTTTGTCGTAAATAAGGATTTGCGTACCAACTGAAAAAGAGGCTTCAATCACTCTTTTAATGGAAACTCAAACTGGTAAATGCGTTGTCTCCATTATTTTAATTCTAGCTCATTTGGAACATATTAACTTTCAAATACTTGCAAACCTTAAGAAAATGGAGCAATCATTCAATAATATAATAATAATAATAATATACTTGCATTGCATGTGACGTGACATCTTGAATACTAATCACATATCACGCATATGAATGATATGTTTGACTGACATCATTAACTCGCACATTATGGTTCACCAGGAGCAAGAATATTCGTTGTCCAAGCAACCGTGAGATTGTTTGTTGATTTAATTAATTTATAAAATAAGCATGTTTTTAAAATGAGTTGGGTAAAGATATAACATTTACAAGTTGTATTAGTTTAAGATAATAATAGTGAAAACATTTATAATTTTACGTATTTTTGTGGTCGAAATGAAAATAATGATAGTTTTTAAAAACGACTAGTTTTGTAACATATTAAAAACTCAACTATTTATGTAACTAGATTCTCAAAATAACACCTACGTAATTCTCTCATTTGGTCCGACGAGACACTGACAAGAGAAGTCAACATCTCGTAGTTATCCAAAAGACAATCTTTCATCGTCAAATCCGCCATTATTGCTCAGCTTCACAATCACACTATAGCTGCCTTTCTTCTCCAAAAACTAAGAATCAAAGTCGAATCCAATCGATTCCATGGCCGCCGACGCCGACCGCCCAGCCTCCGCCACACTCCACCAGCCCGCCTCCCCGCGATTCCCCGTCTCCGCCACTCCGCGGAAAATCGCGATCGCCGTCGATCTATCCGACGAGTCTGCAGCTGCCGTGAAGTGGGCAGTGAGCAATTACCTCCGCCCAGGAGACGCTGTCGTGCTCCTCCATGTACGCCCCACCTCCGTCCTCTACGGAGCCGACTGGGGCTCGCCCGACCCGTCGAGGACCCAGCAAGAACAAGAAGACGATTTCGACAATTTCACCACGACGAAGGCTAACTACTTGGCCCAATCCCTCGTAGAAGCTAACATTCCCTTCCAAATCCACATAGTGAAGGACCACGATATGAAGGAGAGGCTTTGCCTGGAGGTTGAGAGGTTAGGGCTGAGCGCTGTAATAATGGGGAGCCGTGGGTTTGGAGCTAAGAGGAGTGGTAGAGTTGGTGCGAGATTGGGGAGCGTTAGTGATTACTGCGTGAGGCACTGTGTTTGTCCTGTGGTAGTTGTGAGGTTCCCTGACGACGAGAAATCGTTCAATGAGGGGTTGGAGAATGGTGGAAAGAGTATGCTTAGTGATGATTCGTTGCACCCAGTGCCTGAGGAGGATGAGCATGTTTCCCTTCACGGTGGTGATGATGATGCTCCATTGGAGAAGAATGAAGGTCTGTAACCTTGTCTGTTCAAATGAATCTGTCTTGTTTATGCTTCCGTTTGTTGTATTATGTGCTTTTGTAGGGGTGGGGATGCGTTTGGACAAGTGATTGATGATGGGCATTGGGACTGGGAGTGTGTTATGATGTTTTGCGTATGTGTTTGTGTGTGTTCTATGTTTTCCTTTTGGATGTTATTGAAGTCAGTTGCCCTGCTAGAGTAGTAATGGAATCGGTATGAGAAATTTTTGTTCATTGTAGTTTTTTGGTTGACGGTGGGGCTAAAACAGAAATTGGGATTGATTGATTTATTCGTAGTCGAAGTAACTAGCATGTGATTGTAGACCGACAATGTTTGTATGAAATCTTGTGTAAGTGGTTATCTTCCAAAACGACGCGTATAGACAAACTTGGTCATAATTGAGGTGAGGCATAGCATTTGTTTGAACTTATGCCATACACCATCTAATGGAAAGAGTTTTTATGATAGAAATCGTGTAATTCTTTGTAGGATAATGAAAGGGATTATTCTGGTAAACATTGTGAATCTGTTTCGATGTCGTAGTGATAAAAAATACTAGAGGGTTTTAGAGTTTTCGGAGCTTTTCCAAAATCATATACACTCACATAGCAGTATGGAAAGCGGTGGAGATGACATTGTACATGAATTCGCTTCTCTATTATTTCTTTATTGACATAATCTGTTTTCCGTTTACTATTGGCTTCTGAGAGTTCTTGATTTGCTATGCTTGCTATATATATGAACTAAGATGATCTTAAAAGACACCCCAATGGTTCTCTCTCTTTTTATAGCACTTCTTTAATAGTAAATTTTTTAAGACCATCATCCTCTCTTGCAATGCAGATGAAGCTAAGGCTAGTTGAACACCCAAGTTGTTCCCTTTGAGTTTTCATGTCTGTGTATATGTTTGAGTCCCCCCCCCCCCATGTCTTTGATTCGCCATGTATAACACCATGCAATTTGCTTCCAAGTTTTAATTGAATGATACTTCAAAAAATAATAATAATAAATTAGTTTCTTGCTCCTCTTTCCCATGTCTATCATTGTCCCATGTCATAACCTAAAGCCCATCATAATGAATAAACTAAAAAAAGAAGTTACTACTGGATTTACTACTAGAGTCCCTTGGGTACTGCGAATAAATCACACTGTCGAAAAGCTACAAAAGAGCTCTTGCTTGGAATTGGATTGGAGTGAGTTACTCAAGGAAGTCAAAGTTGGACCGTTGAAAGAAAGATCGATCAAGTGTTCGGTAGATAAGACCAATTAGAGTAGACGAACAAGAACAAAACAATCATGTGCTGCTTCCTTCCAAATTCCCAGTCCTTTCCGATGGCTACGTTAGTTAGTTAGATGAGATGTACAATAATCATTACATCTCCAAAATCAACTGTTCTTTTACATAACACAAGTGGGCAACAGTTCCCATCACTTTTCGCTGGTTTCAGCGAAACAACAGACTCATTGCCCACTGTTCTTGGTAAGAACAACGAACATGTGGCAGATGTAAAACTTGACCTGTTGTAATCTTATCTTCAGTGAGAGAACAAGGAAAGGAAAAAAGAAAGCCATTCTCTTCAGGCATGAAGCTCCACGCAAGCATCGGAATCTTTCTCACAGCTCTTACAGTGCTGCTAGTCTTCTTCTCATGCTCAGTATTGTGCATCGAATCAGACACCATTACAAGAAATCTCACGATTGAGTATCCAAACTCGATAGTGTCGGCCGGCGAAGTATACAGACTGGGATTTTTCAGCCCAGAGAATACCACCAATCGTTACTTGGGCATATGGAACAACGTCTCTGCTATCTCTATCGTATGGGTTGCCAACAGAGAAAAACCCCTCGCCGGCGGCGGCACTCTGACAATATCCGAGGATGGAAACCTCATCCTTACAAACCCACAAAGGGAAATAATATGGTCGTCGAACGTTGTCGCCTCGTCGAAGAACACCACCGCCCAGCTCCTCGATTCTGGGAATCTCGTCCTCAGAGACAACGCCAACGGCCGCGTTCTTTGGGAGAGCTTCAGACATCCCGGCGATTGCTTCTTGCCGACGCTTAAGATAACCGACAACGTCATTACGGGGGAGAAGATACTGTTAAGCTCTTGGAAAACCCTAAGCGATCCTAGCCCTGGAGATTTCGTAGCTGGGCTTCAAGCTTCGATCATCCCTCAGATCTTCATATGGCGCGCGACGAACCCTAGACGGCCCCACTGGCGAAGTGGGCCGTGGAACGGTCTGATTCTCACCGGCGTGACGGATATGTACGCCGTCTACCTCGACGGTTACAGCATCACTAGGCAGAGCGACGGTACGGTGTCTTTCACGCGCGATTATTACCTCAATCTGCTGATGAAGATCATTCTGAAGCCAAACGGAACCTTTATTCAGACTATGTGGGACGTGAATAGGAAGGATTGGAACGTCACTTGGGTTGCTCCCATCGATGAGTGCGATGTGTACAACGTTTGTGGGGATTTTGCTAGCTGTAATCCGAGGAATTCGCCGAGGTGTGCTTGTCTGAAGGGCTATGGTCCCAAGAACAGAGGTGAGTGGGATGAGGGGAATTACAGCAGTGGATGTGTAAGAACAGTCGGTTTGCAGTGCGAGAGAAGTAACAATTCGAGCGATAAGAGCAGAGAAGATAAGTTTTCTAAGCTGCCCAATGTTAAAGTTCCAGACTTTATCGAGGTTTCGCCTGGCGTTCGAGACGAGTGCGAAAAGATGTGCTTGAGAAACTGTTCTTGCTTAGCTTATTCGCACGATGCTGGGATTGGATGCATGTTTTGGAATCGAAGCTTGACTGATATAAGAGAGTATCCTACTGGCGGTTCAGATCTTTACGTTCGAGTTGCTCATTCTACGATTGGTAATAATAGTTACTGTTTTTTCTTTACGATTCGCTACATCGACCTTTAGTTCTTGGTAGCTAATAGTTTGTCCCCGTTATTGCCATGGCCCAGATAAAAAGAAAGACACGAAACTGATCATCATCATAATCCCTGTAGTAGTTGGCTTAGCCGTTATATTGATCGTCATAGCAATTTTGTCTTGGCTGATGAGAAAGAAGAGAAAAGGTATCGATCGATGGGTTTTTTCGTATAGTTTTTATTACATATCGGTCAAGTACATTACATTACCATTTTATTCAGGTAAGAAAAGAATAGGGAGGCACAAAGCAGAAGAAGCATATCCTTCAGATTCGAACGCTATTGTACTAAGGGACGACATAGATGAAGTTAGCCTTGACGAATTGCCACTCTTCAGCTTCAAGACTCTTGCAAATGCTACAGATCAGTTTAGTTCTGCTAATTTGCTCGGCAGGGGCGGTTTTGGACCCGTTTATAAGGTGGGCTTTATTCGATTCAAACAAGATATAGCGTCCCAACACTAATCAGTAATATAACGATCTTCGAATATATTTATTACAGGGAAAGTTAGTCGATGGAAAGGAAGTTGCAGTGAAGAGGCTTTCGAGGGAGTCTGGGCAAGGATTGAAGGAGTTCATGAACGAAGTGCTCGTAATATCGAAACTACAGCACAGAAACCTCGTGAGCCTCATAGGCTGCTGCGTCGAAAGAGAGGAGAAAATGCTCATCTACGAATTCATGAGCAACAAAAGCTTAGATGTGTTTCTCTTCGGTAAGAATAATTTCGGCTTGTTTTTGTTCGAATTTTGAACTTTGCTTTCGTTTCTTACATACATGTGATGTGTGTGTAGATCCTCTGCAGAGGATACTAGATTGGAAGAAACGTTTCGACGTAATACAAGGCATAGGCCGAGGGCTAATGTACCTCCATAGAGATTCGAGGCTTACGATAATTCACAGAGACTTGAAGCCGAGCAACGTATTGCTCGACGAGAATTGGAACCCTAAGATTTCCGACTTCGGCATGGCGAGAATCTGCGGCGAAAGGGAACATCAGGCCAACACCGCCAGAGTTGTAGGGACATAGTATGTCTTTTTTCTTTTTTCAATTGCCAATTAGGAAATAAGTTACTGAAATATCTGCCAGTGATGATTCGTACCCATGACCTCTTGGATTGAGTTCTGTTACCTTATTGAATGATCATCAGTTCACCTAAAAAGTTAAACTTGAAGGAACAGTATCACATTTTAATTTTATATATTAATATTTTCAGTGGGTACATGGCGCCAGAGTACGCATTGGGAGGGCGATTTTCTGAGAAGTCAGACGTGTTTAGCTTCGGAGTTTTAGTGTTGGAGATTATAAGCGGGAGAAAAAACACGGGCTTCGGCGAGGACGACGTTGCTTCTAACCTTCTAGAATACGTAAGCCGAGACGAGAAGGGTATTTGTTTCGATACTGTAGTATTTCGAACCGAAGTACGTTTAATTTATTTCGCTTTTTTTTACAGGCTTGGAAGCTATGGACTGAAGAGAATTACGTCGACATGATAGATGAAAGGATCTCAGTTTCGAGCTCCGGCGATGAGATCTTTAGGTGTATGCATATTGGTTTACTATGCGTCCAAGAGTTGCCCGGAAATAGACCAAACATATCGACGGTGGTGTCGATGCTCGGTAATGAAATCGTAGACCTGCCTTCGCCTGGAAAACCCGCGTTCTTGCACCAAGATCGAGGCGTTTCTTCGTCTTCGAAGGAGATGGTATCTTCCAACGATGTTACTATAACGGTTATTGAGGGAAGATGATCACATTTATAGACATTAGATTCAAGCTAATGTTTTCGTAATCTTCTAGGTCAAGCTTGTGTGTTTGTTTTCACAACTTAGTACGGACAGAAGTTGTGGCATTTAAATTATGCCCACGCTTCGAAGACTAAGAATCTTTTGTTTGTGATTTATGGTAATAAGCAATCTTGTGCTCCATTAACATCAATTTGATTTCCATAAAGTTTTTTTTTTTTGTTTTTCATTATTATGGCAGAACTACTCAATGTCAGGATCTATATGTGTATGGATTGTAGAGACGCAAGAGATTCAATCGACCGCTAAGCCAAGACTTCATTGACATTTTCATTAAAAAAAAGGCTAAATTGCATATAACTCATCCGTGGTTTGAAAATTAAGCATCAAAGCCCCTATGATTTGAAAATAGCTAAAAACATCATTATGGTTTACTTAATTTTGCACACTCTTCCCTCCGGTCAAATTTGGTTTACAGGTCAGATAAAAATATAAAACTGAATTGCTATTCACCGCCCCTTTTTTCCTAGTCACCGCCCCCTAAAGGGCTGAAAAAAGACGATTTTGCCCTTTTGAATTTAAATTTCTATTTAAAGTCCTTTTCCAGACCACAATTTTCATATAGCAATTAAACATTCAAATCAGACTCAAACAAAACAAAAAAAAAAACGTTCAAATCGCAATGAATCGTCTATTTGGGAAATGGAAAAGTCAAAGAAAGCGTCTATTGGAGCGGATGGTAATCAAATTCTCGTAAATTTCGTTTTTATAGACGTGAATTCTCGAAAAAACGGTCAGATTCGAGCGATTCGCACCGACCGAAACATAATTTCGGTCAACACAAGGGGTGACCGAACAACAATTTCGGTCAACCCTTGTGATGACCGAAAATCAGTTTCGGTCGCCCAAGATGGTGACCGAAATTGTAGTTCGGCCGCGGCTGTCGTAGCCGAAAGTTGGATTCGGCTACGACTGTCGGGGCCGAAATCCGGCTTCGGCTACGACAGAATTTCGGTCGCCTCTTATGTTGACCGAAATTTGATTTCGGTTATTTTTTTTGTCAGACTTGGAGAGTGTCCCGGAGGATTCCACGGGCGACGGGATAAACTACAGTCGGCATTTTCGCGAAGGAGGACGATTTTCAACCGACGTGGAAGCCATTAACTGGGCGAAAGGCGTCGCTATTGGTCTTGGTTTCGAGGTGATAATTTCGTCGCACAAGAAATTAGGAACAAAAAAATTGATTAGATGTTCTCGCGGAGAACGTTATAGAGGCAAGGAGGATGAATTGGAGAGGCTGTCGAAGTCTAACAAGTGCAGGTGTCCGTTTGTAGTCATAGCCCAGCAAGATCCAGCTACTAAGGAATGGTTCATTCGTACGGGCCCACCTGAAAAATCCACGCACAATCAGCCTCTGATACATTATCCCGAGGGACACCGCCAGACGAGTGGGTTAAGCAGCCAGGCAAAGAAGGTCGTTGAGGAAATGAGTGCTGCGCAAGCGAAACCATCACATATCCTTTCAGCGATGAGGGCTCGACACAGCGTAGATAACGCGACGATCCGACATATTTATAATTACAGAGATCGTTTGAAGAAGCAATATTCTGAGGGTCGAGACGTGGTGAGCCAGTTGATGCACCAGGCGACAGAGTCCGGATATTTTGTTGAATATAGAAGAGACGAGGAGACTAATATGCTGACACATGTCTTTCTCGCACACCCGGAGTCACTCGCACTGCTGAGGACGTATCCTTATTTTATTGGGATTGACTCGACGTACAAGACCAATAGATATAAGATGCCTCTTGTTGAGATTATAGGGATGACTCCCTGTAATCACAACTTTCTGTGTGGGTTTGCCGTCATGGAGGACGAGACCGAGATCAGTTACCGGTGGATGTTGCAGTCTATCAGGGATATTCTAGGGCCAGCTGTCCACCCGTCGGCGATTGTCACTGATCGTGAGTTGGGCCTTGTTCGACCGGTACATATGGTATTTCCCCATTCTCACCATCTGCTGTGCACGTGGCATATTTATAAAGATGTGGAGAACAAAGTTTATAGGTTGGGGGGAATAGCAAAAAGACCGCAGCTCACTTCACGCACAAGTCCTGGAAAGCCGTCGTGGAAGCTCCGACGGTTGATGAATATGAGAATGCAGTGAATGACATGCGTCTGCGCTGGCTACAAGACTCAGAAATCGTTACTTATGTTGAGCAGACGTGGTTGGTGCATAAGGAGAAGTTCGCCAGAGCTTGACGAACCATGTGCTTCATTTCGGGAACACCACTACATGTCGTGTGGAGAGTGCTCATAGCGAGCTGAAAGGATGGCTGAACTCGGCCACTGGGTCGCTTGACACCGTATGGGTGAAGGTGCACGAGCAGATTCAGAACCAGTTGATTCGCATCCGAAAGGTAAATTATTTATTATTACGTGTCTCTTATCCTTATCTAATAATATTTTAATACAGTTTATAAAGGAGAATGAAATTACCTGCGGAGACCGGTATCGCATCGTCGTCGGATGACTCAAACGACGCCGCATCGTAGGGCACCTCCTCATCCGCAGGCGCCTCCTCATCCGCATGCGGATCGTATTCCGCATATACGGAATGAGAATCAAGAGCTCGCTGCCGCCTCTCCTCCTCCCGTTGCCTACGAACGGATGCATCAACGCCGCGCGCCCTCGTATGACGCTCTCCAGATCCCTCCTCCGCCTCCGGGGCCGGTCTGCTGCTCCCTCCAAGTAGGGACTTCCCACCCTTGGCCTGCAATTACATATTTATTAAAAAAAAAAAATTGACCAAAAAAAATTTCGGTCAAACAGTGGAATGACCGAAATCAAGTTTCGGTCGTGTCTTGAACGACCGAAACTTGATTTCGGTCGAGCCAGATCCGACCGAAACTTGATTTCGGTCGGAACCCCGGCGACCGACGAGTGATTTCGGTCGTTCAAGACACGACCGAAATCTTGTTTCGGTCGAGCCTGTTGCGACCGAAATCTGATTTCGGTCGTGTCTTGAACGACCGAAATCACGTTTTGGTCGCGACTAGGCCGACCGAAATTTCGGTTTGGTCGTGCCGTTTTCGCCCTATTTCGCGTCCGATCGCCCGTTTTCAGCCTAATTCGATCCGTTTTCGACAATCTATCTACATACGAACGAACTTACGACAGTTTTCTTACCAATCGTGACAGGACCCCCTTTCCCTTTCCCTTTCCGTGTCCTCGCTCCATTACGATTTGCAAAGTTCTCTGTTTTTTTGTTTAATTTGGTTGTGTGATTTGAAAAGTGTTGCGTCGTGTAGGAATTTAAAGAAAATTCTTACTTTTTATTATATTTTACCTTTTTAAATTAATTTAAATAACATAAGGGCATAAACGTCTTTTTTCAGCCCTTTAGGGGCGGTAACTAGGAAAAAGGGGGCGGTAAATAGTAATTTTCAATATAAAATTCCCCTTATACCCTCTTATAGCTTACCTAAGAGCATCTCCAACCGAACGGCAAAACCCAAAAAATACCTGAAATTTACCGTTTCTCTCTCCTAAATAATCTTATATATGCGATTCATAACCGGTTTTTGCGTTTTAGCTTTTAAAATAACCTAATAATCCAATATTTACATTAAATTGCATAAACTGTCCTCTCTATTTTGCTAGCAATTAAAACGGAAAAAAGAAAAAAAAAATGTAACTTTCACGGTTGTGTTCAAAACTGAATCTCTAGGCCAAGAAAATAATTGAGATGGAGACTGTGAGCTTGCTTACGACGGTGTGGTCGTCGATTCCCCTCAAGGCCACTTGTTTGCTCCGCCGATGATTGATTCTTTGAGGTTTTTGGAGAGTGTTACCAGGCTGGGCATGTCAGTGAATACCGTAGGAATGTTATTTATTGTGATTTCTGTGATGAGTGTAGCTCTCATTATTCGTCATCATCATCAACATCATCTCTTCCATGTGGTGTTTATAGTCTTTGCTTTATGTCCATCAATGCCCCTCTTTGGAACGAAATAAAGACCTTTTTCTTTTATCACTTTCCCTTGGAAGAAGAAAGGGTTATTTTGGGAAAAGAGCCTCCATTGATTAGCTGTACGATTCTTGTTGGCTGACGGCGTATGGATATGGGAAAAGAGCAGATCGATGATGGGCTGTAGATTTTTCTTTTTCTTCTTTTTATTTCCGGATTTTATTTTCATTATTCAAAAATATTATTGTAATATCGTAAATATCTTTTTATGATTAAATCTAAAATAATATTTGTAGTCTACTGTGTAAAGTTGTAAAATATATAGGTACTATTAAAATTTGTAAAAATTGGTGTAGAAGTAAATATTACAAAATAGTCTATTGAGTTTGAGAATGAGTTGATCGGTTGGAGAAGAATTACTGCATTTTGAGTTTAAGAATGCGTTTGAGTTTGAGAATGCGTTTCTCGGTTGGAGATGGTCTAATGCTCGCTTTATCCGTGTATATCTCACATCGCAACCACCTCAAAATCACACCGAACAAGGCGAGCCATCGGAAGTCCCCGGCGGTTGCGAAAGAAGAATAATGACTCCTCCAACGTCGGAGGAGGAGGCACGAGTGTACGTTGTGCCGGCGATGTTTTCCGACGGGCAGGCTCTCGGCGGGCACAAGAGGAGGCACTACGAAGGCAAAAGACCCGGACCTAGCTTACACAGATCAATGGGGTCGTAGGAACTATGAGTACATATCCATTGGATGCGATAATCTCCCTGTCCTTAAGGGTAGAACTCCTATTCATTGCTACTCTGATTTCATGCGAGCCTTCGTGAGACCTTCGACCATCTCCTAGGAGACACCATCGTTGTAAGAATCGTACTCCCCATTAGAATTTCCTCCAAAACATAACGTGTTCTCCGATGTGCAAGAAATTCAAGTCGAGGGCTTCTTCTGATTATTCGTTTCATGAGGCCAAAAATCCCATTTTGATGTGCAATTACGATTCCAATTTCAATTCCAATTTCTGTTGGGTACATTCTGAAAAGATAAGATCTTTTTCAACACCAAATTCATTCCCATCACAAAAGATTGGTTCGCTGTGGGTGAAGACTTTTGTTTCGACCTTGCTGGTGTGGAATATTAGAAATAGAGCTGTGTTTGAGGGAACTCAGATAATACCCACCCTTTTCATTCAGCTCAATTCTGCTGCAATGTTGCTTTTCATTTCTGATGAGCAATTATTATTCCAGTCGCAACTACAGCGCGTGTGATGCATTTACGGGCAGAATGAGTTGACCGGGGAGTACGGTGTTAAGTTTTAAGAAGTATAAGGGGGTTTCGCGCAGTTAAAAAACCACAAGGTAATTAAGTGCATTTTAGTGTAAACACATAGGGGAATGATGGAATTTACCCTTAAAAAAGGGGCAATTTGATTTTAGGCCCCAACATAAGTCATTTAGGTTTCAGGTTCCTGTCAGAAAACTTTTAGTTTTAAGGACCCGATACACTTAAGTGTTTTGCAGTACCACTTCATGGACCTGTAGTACCACTTCATGGACCTGCAGTACCACTTCATGGTTCTGCAGTACCACTTCATCGTGCTGCAGTACGACTTCATTGATCTGTAATAACACAAAACGATAGTCCGATACCAGTTCATATACACTGTATAACACTTGCGTAATCTTTAGGTCCTTATCTCTAAATTTTACAAAATTGGGTCCTTTACACTAAAAAATTTCTGACAAAGGCCTGAAACCTAACTTAAAAAATCTTTTGGGGCCTGAAATTTAATCAGCACTAAAAAAAATAATATGATTAAACTCGACGGGTAACCCACGATGAGGAAAAACAATTGAAAACTTACCTCAACTTACCTGGACAGAGAAACTCACGGTGGATTGGGTAAACTCGGAGCTTATCCGGCGTGGCAGGAGCTGAAGATTCAAGGAGGATTTGAGAAATGAAATCTGAATTGGAAGGCATCGATCATATGTGATTTCAATTTATGGTCTCGAGAAGAAAATATTTTAAAAAAATAATAAATGAGGGGCAGGTTGTCATTTTTGTCAAGTGGGTAGTGATGTGTAGTAGATTGTTTTGAAATAGTGAGTTTGATGATAAATGTGTGAGTAGAGAGTTAGTTGATTGAAAATTTTAGTCGGAGGATTTTTTTGAAGTTACCCATATTTTATTAGAAGTGAGGGGTAACTATAAAGTATAAACTAGCACTTTGCTTGATAATTTACAATTTAACCTTCTATTTATAATGTAATTAATTGAATAATTATTATAGCATTTCTAAGCTTTTTTATTATTGTACTTATAAATTTATATTTTAAGCACGCATAGGGTGTGTTGAAAAGAACTAGTTATCTTTAAGGGTGATGGCTATAAAAATTATCCGTCACATTTGATCTGTCAATTTAATTGCAATTTAATTCTTCTATTTATAATTTAATTAATTCAATAATTATCGGATCACTTTTATTTTTTATTTATTATATGTATATCATTTACCTTTTATGTATTTACGAAGTATTCATCTAAACGTCATCAATTATAAATTTCAAAACTGAAAGTATTTTCATATATAAGTACATTTTAAGTACACACATAGAGTGTGCAGAAAATTACTGGTTATTATTATCTTTCTATATATAACTGGAGAAGGCATTAAGTAACTGTCTAATTAAATTTGGTATGTCACTTTTCTCATGATAAATTACAATTCGATTCTTAAACTTTTTAATTTATTCTAATCATAACAACATAAAATTATTTCCCCTTTATTTACTCGAAAAGATTTCTTAGTTAAAATAGAATCATCATATCATACATGAACATGAAACATATAAATTGAAAAATCACTCTATCAATCAAAATAATATTGCATTTATTTATGTATTGGAACACTTGCAGCAATGGACTAGTTAGTTATATGGGAGAAAATAATGGGAGGATCTCGGTGATGTTTTGGAGGATCACCTCAAAACAAACACCCCTATATGTAATAAATGAGGTTTTTGTATCGAAATCCTTTAATTTTGCAAATGACTTTGTTATCAAATATCAATTTAGTAAGCCTTGTGTATCCTTATACGTGTTGTTAGCGTAAATATTTCGTTAACTTTCCTGGTGCCGAGCTATAAATGTGATATTGTTATTTGGTAATAAACGAGGTTATCGTGATGATGATGGTAGATGGGGTAGTCGGATTGAAATGTTTATCCTTTTATTCTTTAACAAAAATTCGTATTTCTCGCAGTGTGTGCAATAAGAATAAGTTATTAGTATTAAATAGTTTTATATACTAAAAATAGAATTTGGTAGTTTTTATGAGGTTATGGAAGGTATGTGGCTTAATAAGTCTTATTTATTATTTTTAAGAGATGTAAAAAATTCTGATTGGTCAATTGAAACAGACCAATTGACGGTTTGTCCTAACTAGTACTGTCAAAACGGGCCGGCGGGGCGGGCCGGCCCGTACCCGCCAAAAGCCCGCCACTGGCGGGGCGGGGGCGGGTAAGCCCGCCTGATGGCATAAATGTTATGACTAGTGCACGTTCGGTTGCAAGACATCCCATTAAGTCCAATATAAATAATTCAAGTTGGGCATTATAAATGGGATATAAAAGTTGTTTGATTCAATTACTAATGGACCAGTCCATATTAATATCATCTTTGCGTTTTAGATCCTTTTAGATATAATTTACACAAAAGACAATTTTAACATCATCCTCTTTAATGAAACATAAAGCCTTCCCTTCGCATGAGGCTTGAGTTTTTTTTAACCTTTCGGAAAGATAAAAGTGTTTAGCGTTTAGGGTCTAGAGTAGATTGGTTATTATTGAATGCGAACACGTTTCTACTCATCCAAAAGTGATTTATACATGTTGCATCAGAAACTCCAACTAGCTGTCTAACATATGCAACTTGTTTACGGACTCTTTCTGCCATGGAGTATTTAATAAAGCACCTACGACCTATGTAAAGGAATGACCTATTAAACATATCAAGTATATCACTTGAGTGATATTAATTATTATTAAATATATTTAATAATTAGGGGCAACCTCAACTAAATCCCCCTTTACTAACTTTCAATCAACTAACTCCCTACTCACATAAATTTATCATCAAACTCCCTATTTTAAAACAATCATACACATCACTACCCACTTGACCAAAGTGACAACTTTGCCCCTCCTTTATTATTTTCTTAAATATTTTTCTTCTTCAAACCATGAATTGAAATCACATACGATCGATGCCTTCCAATTTCATATTTCATTTCTCAAATCCTCTTTCAATCTTCAGCCCCTGCCCGCGCCGGAAAAGCTCCGAGTTTACCCAATCCACTGTGGGTTTCTCGGTCCAGGTAAGTTGATGTAAGTTTTCAATTTTTTTTTCATCGTGGGTTACCTGTGAGTTTCTTGAACTCGAGCAAACGGAATTGAGTTGAGCGAACGAAGTTCTAGACACTGATAAGGTGTACTGTGAACGTTTATGATAGATGCTTGACCTAAATTGGATGTCGAGTTGCGGGTGTTGCCGCGTTTTGGGTATCATCGTGTTTTAGGTGTCGAGCTGTAAAGAGCTGAATCCTTATTCGTTTTTATATCTTAGCAAATTGTGGGTGTCGATGGAATTTAGTATTTCGTTAAAATTTGACTAATTTGTTGGTTAAAACTATTGCTTATATACAGTACCAAAATATATTGATTTACAGTACCCCTATTTCTTATATGAGGTTCATTGAAGCTTTTTAGTAGTACCATATGGTAACCGTTTGTTGTCCTAATTTTAACATGTCCTATTGTACCAAACTATGTTGTGGGGCAGAGAGGTGAGGTGCCACAAGGCTTCAAAGACAAAGAAAGCTGTTATTTGTGATCTTCATGGCTTAGAGGATGGCACATTTAACCAAATGTGGTGGTATTGTTGCCTATTGGTTATGACACTTTCTTTTGTCGATATGTTCCGATAGGTTATTTCTTGGATTATGATGTTAGTGGATGAATGTAGATGAATGATATTAATGCTATGATGTCGTGTTATTGCTGATGTTCCAATAAAATTGTTTTGTATTGTGTTTGTTAATGACTTATGATCATATTAATGTTGGAAGTTATTTTTTTATCCAGCTTCTTACCTTGGTACTACAAGTAACATACGTATGGTACTACACTAACATACGGTATAGAACCACAAACATATATATATTGGTACTACAAATATATGAATATTGATACTACAAATTTGGGTAGGAATTTCGTTAGTTAAAAACGTGGTACAGAAAAGATACTACAAGTAACCTACTCATGGTACTACACTAGCTTAATATATGGTACCACAAATCCCTAAATATTGGTAATACAAATATATGTATATTGGTACTACAAATTAGGATAGGAATTCCGTTAGTTAAAAACATGGTACGGAAAAGATACTACAAGTAATCTAAGCATGGTACTACACCAGCATACAATATGGTACTACGAACATATAGATACTGGTACTACAAATATATGTATATTTGTACTACAAATTTGGGTGGAAATTTTTCGACGCCGTCCGAATTATTTTTGGTCCTTGACTGTGATATCATTGTTATAAATACTTTACTGATTATTTGGTATTAATATTGGTGGGTTAGTGTTTAGAAATAGGGATTATTACGTTGAAACCCCAACTTTCTTTCTACTTATTATGATACTAGTAAGAACATCTTACTACATAGTCAAGATTTTTTATCGATTGAAAGTTAGTGTTCGTATTTTATGTTACCGTGTGTTTAATTTTATTATGTACCGTAATTTGGAAGTTCTCATGCCTTATTTGCACAATAATCTACGCATTTTCGATAATTAAAAACGTGATACGAAAAAGATACTACAAGTAAACTACTCATGGAACTACACTAGCTTATGATATGGAACCACAAACATCTATATATAGGTACTTCAGACATATGTATATTGGTACTACAAATATGGGTAGGAATTTCGTTAGTTAAAAACGTTGTACGGAAAAGATACTACGTACTACAATAGCATACGATATGGTACCACGAACATATATATACTGGTAGTACAAATATATGTATATTGGTACTACAAATATGGGTAGGAATTTTTTCGGCGCAGTCCTAATTATTTTTGGTCATTGACTACGTTACCATAGTTATACGTACTATTTCATCATTCGGTATCAATATTTGGTTTAACATTTAGAATTAAGGATATTACATTGAAACGCCAACTTTCTTTCTACTTATATGATACTATTATCAACATCTTACTTCATAGTCAAGATTTTCGATTATTGGATGTTAATGTTTGTGTTTTATGTTACTATGTGTTAAATTTTTATTATGTACCGTATTTTGAAGCTCTCAGGTCTTATTTGCACATGAATCAACATGTTTTCAATAATTAAAAACGTTCTACGAAAAAAATACTACAACTAACCTACTCATGGTACTGCACTAGCCTACGTTATGGTACTATGAACAACTATATATTGGTACTACAAATATCTATATACTGGTACTACAACAGTCTGATGCTACAAAGAGTTCATTGCATTACATGACAAGGTTTGTATTACAAAGAACATGAGTGAAGTACACCAATCCTTAACCATATGACTACTTGAAAATTATCACAATTATTACTATGACAATGAGTACAAAGATGTACTTTTGCACTTTTCCATTGGTTTCAAGCACCCCAATTCTTTTCGCCAAGTCGTCACATACATCTATTAGGTCGCCAATATGCTCTGTGTTGAGAGCACGTATTTTTGATTGCACATCTTCACTACCAGACGTATCATCTTCAATGTGACTATCTACTGGACTCAACCAACTAAAAAAATCACAATTTCCATTTCTACAATTACAGAATAATTTACCTTTCGTGGATTTCATAGCACCAACAACTCGAATCGCCGCTACCTTACCACATTTACACGTTGATTTTTGTATCTTAAGTCCTTGATAGAATTCTTTGAATTAGAAGACATGCTGCCAAATTAAATACATAACATCACTTAACAAAAAACACAACCGATGATGAAAATGCATAACAAATAGGAGAAGACATGCGCTAAAACGTTCGCCACACAAGCTAAAGCTTCAATGAACCCAGAAGTATCTATTCATGGACATTGTAGGATGTACGCCTCAAACCAAGCCCTCTGTATTCTGCTCCGTCGTGTACTCAAATAATGAATTTACAGTACCATTAATAATGTAATGCAGTACTAAAAAACATAAACAAACAGTACTAGTTCAATTGATATACGGTATCAAGGCATCAAATAATTAAATCACGTTTACAGTACTACTAACCAGACACAAATGGCACCAATATACATAATTAACCAGAAATAGACACAAATAACAGTATTGAAACTTATAGTACCCAAAAACAACCAAGACTCCTACCAATACAGTCACAAATGCAGTACCTTTACATCGAGCAGGGAATTAGAAGCTAACAAATGCTAATTTGAATGATACCAAGTTCCCAATTCGAAAAACGAAATAATTAAACCCTAATTTTGCCATAAACCCCAAATTCGAGCCGTAATCACAAAATTAAAGATAGCCCGACATGAAATCCTTCAAGAAATGCAACTATGAAACCCTAATCTCTACATTAATCCAAATGCCACAAAAAACAAAAATTAAAGTCGAAAAACGAAGGTGTCAAGCGGCTGTTTCTTACAGTAACTCCTCCTCGTTCGCTGCTCGTTGTGGAGGTGAAAAATTGAAGCCCTAATCTCGTTCGCTGCTCGTTGTGGAGGTGAAGCTGAGAATCGGCCGACTTCTCGTAATCGTTTGGGTTCTTCTGCTTTTCGTTCCTCAGCTTTTTGTTCGTCGTTCTCTTTACATGAATTTTCTTTTTTTTTTTCAAATCCTCTGTAAATGAATTCACTAGGTTATTTTGCAATATTTATGCTTTACAGGGTATATTTGTCCATTAGGTAGCTATGTGATAGATAAGTTTGAAAGAGGGAGTTTAGTGATAAATGAATTGGAAGTGGGGAGTTAGTTGATGAGTAGTTTGGGTGGTAAGGGATTTATGTGTAGATTGCTCTAATAATTAACATTAACCAAATGATGTCAAGTGCAAAACTAGATTGGTTTTAGATGCTTTTTATGAATTTTTATGATACATTCAATTATCTATTAAAATTTTATTTTATTTTATTTTTTTACCAAAATATATGATTTGTTTCTCTATAAATAGAGACTAATATTGATACATTTTGAATCACAATTTCAAATAATCTATTTTCCTATTACATTCTATAATCTATCATAATTTATATTATTTTTCTTTCTCCGATGACCAAAGTATCTAAATTTTATATCATATAATGTAATATATTTTTCACACATTCAAACACTACTAAAATAATTATAAAATATAAATATTATGGGTTGTGTTGAGTTGTTGATAAAGTATGAAAATTGTTTAGGTTGGGTTGGGTAGGTTGTGTATGTGGATGAAAGAGAAGTTAATATTTTATTTCCACAACCGGTTGTGGTGTTGATAATCATAGCCTTAGCATATTTTTTTTTTTGAACTCAAACTCCATTTAATTTTCATTCCAGAGATGAAGATCGGATTTTTTAAAATGTTAGACAAAAACTAGTTGAGATTGTCGTCATCATTTATCCTTAAAGGCTGCAATGAGGTTGCCATTGTTGTTCCTTCCACTCGATCGAAACAAAAAATCTCGTCGGAAAACGGTTGAAAATCACTTTTAATGATTGAATAATGTAAAACCTCAATCTCGTCATGAGTCTTGCGTTCAATCGGTTCCTGGTTTGGAATGTTGGTTCAGGTTGAAGCAAACCTCAGCATTAACGGATCGTAGTAAATAGGATTTTGGTTTCGTTTATTAACCGCCGGTTTCCATTCCAAACCATGTTTTTCTTCTATTTTCTTTTTTCCAAATTTTTAATTGAAAAACAATAAAGAAAATTTTGATTTTTTTAATAACATAAAAAATTTCTTTCGAAGTTAGAAATTTGATGAAGATTCGGGAGAGATAGAACAGCATTGAGAGAGCAAAACAAAGCGTTGGAAATATCAAAGCCAATTTCCGATAATTATAGGGAAAAAAGAAACATATAATGGTCATATAACTGTTGAATAAAAAATAACAAAAAAAACAAAAGAATTGAAACCGTAAGGCCATTCTATTTTAATTAAAAAAATTAAACAACCAATAAATCGGAGTTTTTGAAACCGGCGTTCAGAACTGGCGGATTTCAGTCTGTGAAAAGGAAAACCGAAATAACAACGGTTCGATTTCGATTTGAACCAGAACTATTGATTGTAGTTAACCGAACCGTGGACCCGAATTGGTTCTGATTTTTCAAACTGGATCCGGTTTCGATTTGATATATAGTGTAATATTTATATACTTTATTTATTTATTATTTTTATATGGGTACTTTAATAATTAACATAAAGAAACATATTATAATTTTATAAATACTAGACGCAATTCTAAGAAAACTCATTTCCATTCCAAGTGCATATTTGAATCTAAAAAATGAGAGAGAAAACAAAACTCATTTTAAATTTGTGTTTAAAGTACTGTTGGAGGAATATTAATCCCCTTTTTGGGATTTCTCGATATTAATTGGAGATGCTCTTCGTTGAGCTGCCAAATATTTTCGACTGAATACCATAAGCATAATACATATTATACAGCAATCAATAAATGATAATGGGCCAACTCTTTTTCCACTGAAAACCATTCAAATCATCAGAAGTTAAACAGATAGATTATTGTTCCATGAACAGTGAATGTTCGTCCACACGGGGTTGACCGAGACTGACCGTTGACTAGGTCAACGGAAACAAATACCCAATCCCAAACGCCTTGGACTTGCATGCTCAAACTTATCACACCGAAAAGCAAAAGTGAAACATCAATTTTGAGGGCACGAGGATGTTCCTATCCTAACAACACACCGTACGATAGTTTATTCCAAAACAGAAATTGTATGCAATGCACGGCACAGTGTGGGCATTTCACTCTTCAGCTTGTCTCTGTCCCAAAACAGGGATGTCTTCGTACTTCTTCTGCGTAACGAAACAAACACCAATCATTGTAATCGAAACAATTGGTAATCGAAACAATGTTTTCCCTTTAGCAATAATACTGCAAAGTGCATGGAAAAAGGTTAGGATCATACAATTCAATACCATGAATGTTTTAGTTCCTCTTCCTTCGTCCTTCAAAAAGTAGGCCAGGAAAAAAATGGTCAATATGCTTCTCTTTAGTTCTTCACTGAACTTCACCAATAATCCCCACAAGAGCACAACCCTTCATTGAAGTGATGGAACCTATTCGAATCCCTGACGACAATTTCTCTCCCTTCTATCTTCGATATCAACTTAATCACCACATGGCAGTCACCGCAAACCCTGAGATTCTTTATCACACGGATTGGAATGCCACTTGGCACCGAAATCAGCCCAAAAGCAATTGCTAGCCTCTCGCTATGCCGTGAAAGTATAGCTTCTTTTTGCTCATCTTCAATATCATAGAGAACATAGTTTGTGTCAGGTTGATAACCAGCATCTCTCAATCGAACACTTAACTCTCCAAGCTTCATATAGATCTGCTCCGATAAAGGATGCGAAACATCACCAGCCATGAATGAGTATGTCTTGTTTTTCACTTCGATCCAACTATACCCAGTTTCCTTCTTAACCTTTCTCTCATCCATCAAGTTCCTCACCTTTTGCCTATCTCGCCAGCGCCCGATGCAGCGTATAGATTAGCTAGCAATACGTAAGCAGATGAGTCTTGTGGTTGGCAAGAGATGAGCTTCTCAGCAGCTATTTTGCCTATCTCTATGTTCCTATGTACTCTACAAGCAGCTAAAAGGCTACGCCATATAGTAGAAACCTGGAGAAAAAGCATCATATCTACAATAGCCATGGCTTTATCTAACATTCCAGCTCTGCCGTAAAGATCTACCATACATGAGTAAATCTCCATAGTCGGATTGATGCGAAGATCCTTCAACATCATGTCGAATATGCTTCGCCTTCTTTCACAAGTCCAGCATGAGTACAAGCAGAGATGACACCAACGAACGTAATTTCGTCCATTTTCAAGTTTTTCCGTTGCATTTCCTTGAATATCTCTAGTGCCTTGTCTGCATAGCCATGCTGGGCATACCCTGATATCATCGAGTTCCAAGACACTATGTCTCTATCCTTCTGTCTCTTGAAGACTTCGTTAGCGCTCTCAATATCTCCTTTCTTGGCGTACATTGTGACGAGGGCACTGCTTACTACGAGTGCACTGTTGTGCCCGAATTTAATTGAGCATCCATGAAACTGTTTCCCTTGCTCAGTAGCAGCTGTTGAAATTGTACATGCATTGATTATGATGGAGAAAGTATATTCGTTTGGTTCGATGCGTTCTTTTGATAACTGGGTAAAAAACTTCACAGCTCCTTCAGAATCCTCTTGCTGAGCATATCCAGTTAACATTGCTGACCAAGCAACAACGTCCTTCTCCTCAATTTCTTCAAAAATCTTTGCAGCTTCAGCGGTGCTTTTATTCTTAATATAACCATCGAGCAGTGCAGTGCCTACGGAAGATGAGTTCTCATAGTTTGTCTTGATGCTCTCCGCATGAACTTGAAGCATAGAACCCGTCGTAAGCGCTGGAATTATGGTCGAATAAGTGTAGTGATTTGGCCTGATGTTTTCTCTTCTCATTTCAATAAAGAGATCTATCGCTTCTGAAGGTCGATTATCCTGCAAATATCCACCGATCATAGCTGTCCACGACACTACACTTTGAACTGTTTTTACAGAGGAAAAAATCTCAAATGCATCATCCGTCGCACTGGCCCTCATGTAGCACACCATGAGTGCTGTCCTAATATTATCGAACCATTCAAACCCAGTTTTCACGGCCCGACAATGGATCTGTCTAGCCAAAGAAATTTTTTTAAGATTAGCGCATAGCTTGATGACAACAGCAAAGGTTGTCTCGGTGAACATCACCCGTGAAAGCCTCATCCTTCGAAACAGTTCAAGAGCATCCAATTCGAGACCATTCAGAACAAGCCCCGTCAACATACTATTCCACGATACAGAATCTACGCATTCCAAAGTGTAAAAAACATCTCTAGCCTTACTGATCATCCCACATTTCGAATAAAGACTAACCAAAGCATTACCTACAACCCTGGTTGATTCAAAACCGCACTTTATAACCAAACCGTGCATTTGAGATCCCATAATTATCAAACGTTCTTCTGCTAAAGCTCCAAGAACAGTTGCAAAAGTGAAGGGGTTTGGTTCGATCCCAGCGAGCCCCATTAATGCAAAAGTTTCAAGAACTTTTGAAACCATCTCTTCTTGTGCATACCCTGTCATCAAAGAGGTCCAAGTCACTACATTCTTCTCACTCATCTCATCAAAGATTCTCCTCCCACTATCCAACTCTTTAGCTTTGATGTACATATCCACAAGTGAGGTCCCAACGCTAACATCATCAAAGAACCCACTTTTAATGCACTGGCAATGCAGCTGCTTACCCAGGAAACCATCACAAACAGCTGCTGAGACCTTTAAAATGCAAGAAAGTGTGCACCCATCTGCTGAAACACCGTTGTGGTTGATATCTACGTAAACCTTTGCTGCTTCGTGATTCAGACCGTTGCGTGAGTACTCGAAAAGCAGTGGTTGTGGCCTGAAATTTCTCTGTTCGGAACTTTATCAAACAGTTTGTGTGCTATGTCAGCACGTGAAGAATTCGAACCAGCATCGCCCGTTTCCGTATCTAATGAAAGAGCAGCTGATTGAAAGAAACGAAATGCTCTTAACGAGTTATGGAGATCACACTTCGACTTGAGTTTTTGCAAGAAGAGTCTCGCAACAATGTTAATAATAATCATTTGAGTTAATCTTAAATATTATACAGTATTTTCCCAAATAGTCTAAGGTTGGTGTCATTAAGAATGAGCAAAAATCTAAAATGATCCACAATTTTTACCCTCAGGACCAAATTTAGTCCCGATGTTTCGCGAGGACCAATTTATCCCGATGTTATTTTTAAACAAATTGGTCCCCACCGTTAAATAGCCGTTAATTTGGATGGAAGTTGACACGTGTAGACATGCGATTGGTCAGACTTAAAAAATTATAAATTAACATTAAAACATGGAAAACAGTTGAAAAAAAATAAAATAAAAATAGAGTAAAAAATTCAAGATAAAGAGAAAATTACAAATAAAAAAATAAAAAATAAATAAAGAAAAAATAAAGTTTAAAATTAATAATTAAAATCAAATAAAAAAGAAAGAGAGAATGAAATCTTATTAAAAATAATAAATTAAACAAACAAAAATACAAGAGAAAAATAAAAAATAAATAGGGATAGCATATTAAAATAAAAATGATAAATAAAAATTTAAGATTTAAAAAAAAAATATTAATTTATTAAAACTCAATTAAAAGGAAAACAAATTAAGGATAAAAAACGCCTCTAAAAGTTTTACGAAGACCATACATGCCAAGTTAATGAGGACTTCCAGCTATCGAATTGTTTTTAACAAATATAGTGGGACGATTGCATCCCCGTTAATTGGACGGAGACGAGATCGGGAATTCTCGTCAACATTTCAGTGACATTTTTATTATTTTAATACATTTTTATTATCGTTTTATTTTTAGTTGAGTTAATTTATTTTAATTTAGTTTAATTCTCTCTTTATTTTATTTATTTTAATTTATTAGTTTTAACATTTTCCCTCTCTTTCTTTGTTTATTTTTTACTTAAGTTATTTTAATTTTGTATTTTTTCTCTATTTTAATTTTATTTTTTAATAAGTTTTTGTTATCATTTTATTTTTAATTCAACTTAATTTATTTGTAATTTATTTAATTCTCTCTTTATTTTTTATTTTATTTTAATTTATTAGTTTTAACATTTTCTCTCTCTTTTTTGTTATTTTACATAAGTTATTTTAATTTTGTATTTTTTCTATTTTTTAATTTTATTATTATAATACATTTTCATTATCATTTTTTTAATTGAATTTAATTTATTTGTAATTTAATTTAATTCACTCTTTTTTTTATTTTATTTTAGTTTATTAGTTTTTTCCTTTTCTTTTCTTTTTTTGAATTTTTCTTTTTTTGGATTTTTTTCCCTTTTTTAATGTTTAATTATGAATTTTTAAGTCTGGTCAATCACATGTCGACACGTGTCAATTTTCCATCTAAATTAACGGATATTTAACGGTGGGGACCAATTTGGTTCAAATTTTAAATTGATACTCGCGAAACATCGAAGACTAAATTGGTCTAAAGGATAAATATTGGGGACCATTTTATGGTTTTGCCCAATTAGGAACAAAAGCACTAGTATGTTTCACTAGCAGGATATATTCCAATTGTAAAATAATTAGAGGAAGTTAATGAAAATCTGTCTTGTACTTTGACAACGTCAACAAACATTTATATTCCCAAAAGTCACCGTTGTAAGGTACATTCTAACTTGCACTTGCGAGTTCTTGAGATAAATATAATTGCGACTAAACAAAGCGAAATATATACTTGTTTCTTCTTCCTCTGTTTTTCCCTTCCGTAGTATTATAATACTGCTTGTTGAAAAATGGGAAAAATGAGCCAATCGCAATAATGCAACATGGTCAGACTCTAAGGTAAGAACACAAACATCTCTGTTATGCTCCAACCTAACTATAAATAGAATCTCATCTTCACACAGCAATTCAATCATAGATAAAACAAAACAACTCCAAAAAAAGGACAGATACAGAAACATTAAGATTGATGAAGATATGGTTCAAAACGAATACTAACCAGCCACAGATCGTTTTTCTTTATACTCTCTTGGCAGATATTTCTTTATCTTCTCGAGAAGCAGACGAGTTTGAGCTTCTCCATTATTATCAATAATCATGGAAAGCGTAGTGGAATCAACTGAAAATCTACCGCTATTCATGCCCTCTAAAAACAAATTCGCCTCGTCGAAATTGCTCCTTTGAAGAAGTCCTCGTAAAAACACATTGTAAGTGACGTTATTAGGCACACAGTTTCCACGCTCCTCCATTTTCTTCATCAACTCCTTCGCCTCACATATGAAACCCTCTCGACAAAGTGCCCCAATAAGAATGGTATATGTACGAACATTCGGCTTCAAACCCTTCGAAGGAATCTTCTCAAAGACATCTCGGGCAGCGTCGAGCTTTCCATTCTTGCACAATCCATCTATGACAATAGTATACGTAATAATATCTGTAGAAGCATCTCTCTCTTCCATCATGCATAAAAATGACAATGCTTGGTCCACGTGCTTAGTCTTGAACAGTTCATCCAATATAACATTCAATGTAATTACATTGGGTTCGATTTTACTAGATTGCATATCTTCGAAAAGTTTGAAACCATCAGCATATCTACTCGCACGAAACAATCCATGTAACATAGTGGTATAAGAAATGATTGTGTGCTCTAACCCTTGGCGTGGAATTTCATGAAAGAGATGCCATGCTTCATCTATCTTCCCCTTTTTACAGTACCCATTCATCAAAATATTAAAGGTGATCTCAGAAGGTTTATGCCCTGAAGCTAGTGCACATTCAAACACTTGCAGTGCTTTATCCATTTGTCCTTGCAAACAATACCCATCAATCAAAGAACTGAACGTGATAATATTAGGATTTATACCTTTCCTGGACATAATACCGATAACATCTTCGGCCTCTTTGACCATACCTTCTTTACAAAATGAATCCACTAATATGTTGTAAGTGACCAAATTAGGAGGAATCTTAAGAGTCTTCATCTTAGCTAATAATTTTTCCGCCTCTTTCCATCTACCAAAACTGCATAACCCTTTAAGAGTTGAGTTGAATGTCACAACATCAGGCCAAATGCCTTTCTCAGTCATACGTGATAGGACGCTGAGAGCATCATCCACCATTCTATCCTTACACAAGCTGTCAATTACAGTGCTATAGCAATACACATTAGGTTCCCAACTCGTTTTCTCCAAAAGATTAAGCATTTGAAGAGCTGTGAGCGTATTACCAGCTTTACAGAGCCCGTCAAGCACAACCAGCAGCATAACTTCATTGGGTTCACAGATTTTTTCCCTCAGCAACGTTTTAAACAGCTGTTCCGCCTCGGAAACCTTATTTGCTAAGAAGAGTCCTCTGAGGAGAGTGGTAAAGGAGCAGACATTGGGTTCGTGGCCAAGCTTGAAATGGATGCCTAAAAGCGAAAACCCATAAGTGACTTGATGCAGATGACAGTAGCAGTTCATCGCAATAGCAAAGTGGTACTCGTTGAGCGGAAGACCTAATTCACGCATTTCATCGAACATGAAGATGGCATCTGAGTAACGCTTCATCTTGACGACAATGGCCATTAATTTCGAGAAGTCCTTGACGGAGGGCCGAGGCTTCATACGAAGCATATCATTAAAAGGTCAATCGCTGGTTCGATCTCTTTTATTTGACTAAAATTCAACCAGGGCCTTGCTGGAAATGTTCCGAGCAGGCGAGTGGATCCATTTAAGTTTGAGCAAGAAAGCTTAGCATCACGTGAAAACAGAGAGGAACGCCCACGAACATTACGGAGAGAAAGAGCGAAGAATCTTCTGCAACCCATCATTGCAAGTTATATCTTTTAGCAGACGATTGATGCTCACTGTGTATTTGTTACTTCACATACGCCTTCATGAGATAAGAATGCGATTTCTTTTCTTTTTCTTCTGTTGGGCCTATCTACCAACCCTATGGGTGACCCAATATATGTATAATATATATAATATATTACTATACGTTTATATAATATAATATAAATATAAATATAAAAATGAAAAAAAAAAAAACTGCTGCAAGAAGAAAACACAAGCCCGCAACAGTAAGCAGCGAGAAAAGGTGAAGAACAGTTTTGGATTTTCAATCTCGGAAGTCGAAACGAAGCCGAATTCACTCCAAATTGTACGTGTTGACGCTACTCAGCGTGTAGTCTTCGAGTTGATGGATTTGATTTCCTCATCCTTCTGTAGCAAACTGATCTTTCGGTTTTGCACTTTATGTTTCCATGCTTATATCTCTTGATGATATTGTTATTCCACGGTGCCGATGAGGAGTTGTGCGTTGTACTGTTGTACTTTAGTGCGTTTGAGCAGCCCTTGTTGTTGTAGGGAGTGGCTTGCACGTCGTTGTACCCACACAAGTTGATATAGTGGAGTTTAATTGGACTGCGGTCCCGTGGTTTTTCGCCCGGACTCGGGTTTTCAGATAAAAAATTTTGTGCCACTTACTTTCAGTTTATTTGGTTGGGTGACTGGTTTTTAATTCGCATTTGGGAAAAGATTTATCGTTGGTTCCGCCATGAAGATCTTATTTGTGCAGTTAAGTCGCTTATTTCCCAACATTTTCTGCTTTGTGCTTTTGCGAAATATACTTTGAATATGTCCTAGCTACTCTTTGGTGTCATAAAAGGAGTATTGTTATCATTTAGGTCTTTTTTGTCTGCGAAGTCATATGCAATCTGGGATGTTGTTTGCCGAAAATATGAAATATGCGAGCTAAATCAAATGCTTGGAGACGACACAACCTGTGTGTAAGGTTTCAAATGATTCGAATCTAAGTATAATACCACAATATTCTACTTTCTACTGATGACTAGATGCAGCCCCCATACGATGCACGGTGACTATTTTGCATGAAATCTAAATACAATTTATAAAAAAAACTCAAGGTGGCTTAATTCCGTTTTCTCATATGCGTTAATCATTTCATTCGTAATAATAAGCAAAAGAAAATAATTTAACTGCGGAATTTTAAATACCGCAGACAGATTTTTGTCAAATACGATATACAATTGTATTAATAATAGACGACGGTACAATATGTTCGTCAACAGTGTTAAATTTCGTGGTATACTATGTTGATTAACATGTTGTCCATTACGTCATCTTTTTTTATGATCAAGGTAGTGCAAGTTAGCTAGTGGGTAACTTCGACAACGTTACTTAGACTAATTTCCCAACTCCGACTAGCAGAAGCCAAAACTCGTAACGATCTATGCATTAAAGGGGACTGAATAATGTACCATGAAATATCAAAGTACGAATCGCTGGCGGTGATTTTAGGACAGTAGAGTTCTGGTCACCCTCGCATGAGCTTGGATAAAGGACTATTCGTCTTTCGCTGTTCGGAACTTTTAGATCATGCTTCCGCAAAATGCAAAAGAACTTCTTCTCTGCAGCTTCTTTTAGGCGTAAATCCCTTAACAAATTGCATCCAATTATTTTCCCCCTCGGAGATGAACTGGAAACTAAAATGAGATTCTTACCGACGAGGTCATTCACATACTCTTTTGCAGCATCTTCTTAACTCTTGCCATGAATTGGTTTTAGATTTCCTTCGGCTACCCATAGAGTGATCAGGTTGTCAACCTCAATATCTTCATCTTCAGGAAACATTCCCATGTAGATGAAACAAGGTTTCAAATGTAATGTACGGGTAGGTGAATATAGCTCAACGATAATATCCTCAGGCAAAAATCGTCGTCCTCTGAATTGACAATCGAACTCAAATTTTTCGCAATGGATTCCTAATGTTCTCGTGTTCTTGGAAACTTTGCTAGATGGCCTCCAATCACCACAACAGAAAGAGGAAGTTCTCTACGCTTGTCAGATATCTCATTTCCAACATCCTCTAGTTCACTGGGGCAATCATCTTGTCCGAATACGCTTTTGCAAATTCATTCCCAAGTTTTTTTCCTTACCCAACAAGTCCAAAAAGCAGGTGAGCTAATCAACACGAAACTTGATTCTCTGGTGGTTATTGTTGGGAAACCGGCGCCTTCGGATTCGCCTTTGGATAAGGCTTCGAGCGATTGGTCGGTGTCGGGTGGAATGGCCGACTTGTGTACGTATTAACTCGAAGAAAGAAAAAAGAAAACAGAAGTAAAAACAGGGGGAATTTAACGTGGTTCGACCCCAAGTTGGGTCTACGTCCACGGATCGAACTCTCAATTTTATTCCGAACCAATTACAGAGATTACAAGTTTCCCACTTTCTCTCTCAACTCACAGTACAAAGATCAAGCTAATTCCTCCTATTTATAGACGAGAAATGACCTAGAAGGTTCTTACTCAGTCATCGAAACGGTTAATAGCAGTTTTCAAGAAAACTACTACTGTTCACAGCCTCATTATAATCGTGAACATGTCGGGACCTTGCTTTGCATGTCCTTCACGGCCTCGCACACGATCTTCCACGGCCGTGACAACTCACTTCGCAGGCAACCTTCACGGCCTTGGGAGGATGTCCTCACGGCCGTGAAGCCAACGGGTTTCTCCAGCTGCAATCTGCCCTGAGTCACGGCCAGCTGCTTCAACTGTCACGGCCGTGACACTGCCCAATATCAGCTCAAGCAGGCATCGTTCACGGCCGCGACAGAATCAGCGGGTCGTCTGATGGACTGGTTGCTGCCTTGACGTTTCTTCTCAGTGTTCAGATTCAGCTTCGTCACTTCTTTCTCGATGAAATCCATGGCTTCTATTTGATCGCCTTTTGGAGGCTTGCTTTGAACTCCTCTTGATTGAAATCTTCATCAGCTATGTGAGCATCGATAACGTCTTCAGCAGCATAAGCTGCGTCAGCTATTCTGAGCTCCAATTTGAGATCGACGGAGGTATGGTGAGCTTCAAGGAATTTTTGGAAGAAAGATATCTTCGAATTGAGAGAGTCAAAGTGTTCCTCGTCAAGTGTGATGGGAGGGTTTGGATGTTGGCGGAGATATGATATGAGATTGTGAAGTAAAAGCTGCATAAGCCGTCGCCATTTTATCCTATGAAAGGGGAAACAAAAGGAAGAAGAAGATTGGGTACGTACTTTCAAGCTTTCTTTAGAAAGGAGACGTGAAACGAAGCCTTCGGAAGTGATGAAAAAAGGACGTTTTGTGAACAATAATGTTGAGCACTACGATTTGGGCGATAAAATATTGTTTTGGACGGCTGCCTTTCTTTCGTGCACTGTAATATTTTATTTAATAAGCATCTGAGGAGGAAAGATGCTTTGGTTTAATAATCTAATGACCCTCCCCTCCTTCGGTCCTTCCCTAATTTGTGTACATCAAGTTGAGAATTTTGAATAATAATTTATTAGGCGCTTTGTTCTGATTTCACAACAATAATCTTAAGACGGTGGATATGATTGTCTCACAGTTTAGTTTTAGAGGATTAAGTCTCTCTAATGTGAGCACTAAATTGGGTTCATTTAACTTTACATTAAACAAACGAGCCAAATAAGCGTAATACCATGTCGGCGTATAATATTTGATATTAATGAGCCAAATAAGCGTAATACCACGCATGTCAAAGCTGTTTCGATGTCATGTCAAATGATTACTTCATCTATAAATCTAAGATGCTAAAAATTTATGTATCATGATAAAAATTAAAACTAAAAAAAGTAGTTCTCAATGTTCCACGTGAACCAATTTAGTCTAATGTTTTGCATGGACCAATTTAGTTCTCGATATTGTCGATTTGAACCATATTGCTCCTGCCATTTGATGGTCGTCAATTTGACACGAGTCGACATCCCATTGGCCAGATTTAAAAAAAGAAAATCATAAATTAACATTAAAACCAAATAAAAGAAAAGATAAAAAAAAGAAAAATACTAATATATTAAAATAAATAAAAATAAATAGAGAATAAAAAAGCAAATTAAAATGAAGTAAATTAAAAAATATACAGAGAGAATAAAAAATATAGTAAAGTAATAAGTAAAAATAAAAATTTTAATTTGATATTAATTTATTATTTTTAGATTTAATTTTTTGTTCTCTCTTTATTTTATATTTTTTAGTTTATCACTATTTTTCTCTCTTTTTGAATCCTATTTTATTGAATTATTTCTTTTGTTATAAGATTTTCCTTTTTTTAATGTAATTTATATTTTTGTAAGTCTCATCAAATCGCATTTTTTGAAATTTTCCTATTTTATTTGAATTTATTTCTTTTGCTATAAGATTTTCCTTCTTTAATGTAATTTATATTTTTGTAAGTCTCATCAAATCGCATGCCGATACCTATCAATTTTCAATACAAATTAACGGCCATCTAAGAGCAGGACCAAATTTGGTTCAAAATAACACAGGGGACTAATTGGTCCATGCAAAAAGAAAACTAAATTGGTTCATGTGTTCAATATCGGGGACAATTTTATATTTTCTCCCTAGAGAATAAAATAAAAAACGAAAATAGCATTCTCATCTTTATGAGCTGATGCTGAACTGAAGAGTAATAGACAGTCAGTGTATCAATCGTCTCTGCTGAAAAAATATTAACTTGCAATGGGTTGCAGAAGATTCTTCGCTCTGTCTCTCCGTAATTTTCGTGGGTTTTCCTCTCGTTCTTCACGTGATGCCAAGCTGTCTCGCTCAACCTTTCATGGATCCACTCGCCTGCTCGAAACATTTCCTCCAAGGTCCCGGTTGGATTTTAGCCAAATAAAAGGAATCGAAGCTGCCATTGACCTTTTTGATGAGATGCTTCGCATGAAACCTCGGCCCTCCGTCAAGGACTTCGCGAAATTAATGGGCATTGTCGTCAAGATGAAGCGCTACTCAGATGCCCTCTTCATGTTCGATGAATTGCGTGAATTAGGTCTTCCGCTGGACGAGTACCACTTTGCTATTGCGATAAACTGCTACTGTCATCTGCTTGAAGTCACTTATGGGTTTTCGCTTTTAGGCATCCATTTCAAGCTTGGCCACAAACCAGATGTCTGCACCTTTACCACTCTCCTAAGAGGACTCTTCTTAGCAAATAAGGTTTCAGAGGCGGAACAGCTGTTTAAAAAGTTGCTGAGGGAAAAAATCTGTGAACCCAATGAAGTTATGCTGCTAGTTGTGCTTGACGGGCTCTGTAAAGCTGGTAATACGATCACAGCTCTTCAAATGCTTAAGTTGTTGGAGAAAGCAAGTTATCAACTTGATGTGTATTGCTATAGCACTATAATCGACAGCTTGTGTAAAGATAGAATGGTGGATGATGCTCTCAGCGTCCTATCACGTATGACGGAGAAAGGCATTTGGCCAGATGTTGTGACGTATAGTTCAGTTATTAGGGGCTTATGCAGTTTTGGTAGATGGAAAGAGGCGGAAAAATTATTAGCTGAGATGGAGACTCTTAATATTCCTCCTAATTTGGTCACTTACAACATATTAGTGGATTCATTTTGTAAGGAAGGTATGGTCCAAGAGGCCGAAGATGTTATCAGTATTATGTCCGGGAAAGGTATAAATCCTGATATTATCACGTTCAGTTCTTTGATGGATGGGTATTGTTTGCAAGGACAAATGGATAAAGCACTGCAAGTGTTTGAATGTGCACTAGCTTCAGGGCATAAGCCTTCCGAGTTTACCTTTAATATTTTGATGAATGGGTACTGTAAAAAAGGGAAGATAGATGAAGCTTGGCATCTCTTTCATGAAATTCCACGCCAAGGGTTGGAGCACACAATTGTTTCCTACAACACTATATTGCATGGCTTGTTTCGTGCGAGTAGATATGCTGATGGTTTGAAACTTTTCGGAGATATGCAATCTAGTAAAATGGAACCCAACGTAATTACGTTGAATGTTATATTGGATGACTTGTTCAAGACGAAGCACGTGGACCAAGCATTGTCATTTTTATGCACGATGGAAGAGAAAGGTGCTACTACTAATATTATTACGTACACTATTGTCATAGATGGATTGTGCAAGAATGGAAACCTCGACGCTGCCCGAGATGTCTTTGAGAAACTTCCTTCGAAGGGTTTGCAGCCTGATGTTCGTACATACACCATTTTCATTGGTGCACTTTGTCGAGAGGGTTTCGTATATGAGGCGAAGGAGTTGTTGAAGAAAATGGAGGAGCGTGGCAATTGCGTGCCTAATAACGTTACTTACAATGTGTTTTTGCAGGGACTTCTTCGAAGGAATAATTTTGACGAGGCCAATCTGTTTTTAGAGGAAATGAATAGTGATAGATTTTCAGTTGATTCCTCTACGCTTTCTATGATTATTGATAATGGCGAAGAGGGAGAAGCTCAAACTCGTCTGCTTCTCGAGAAGATAAAGAAATTTCTGCCAAGAGTATAAAGAAAAAGGATTTGTAGCTGGTTATTATTCGCTTTGAACCATCTCTTCATCAATCTTAATGTGTCTGTATCTTTATTGGAGTTCTTTTTTTTTTTATCTATGATTGATTTGTAGCAATAACAGACATGTATGTGTTCTTACCTTAGAGTCTGACCATGTAGCATATTGCGATTGGCTCATTTCCCGTTTTTCAACAAGCAGTATTATAATACTACGGAAGGAAAAAACAGAGGAAGAAGAAACAAGTATGTATTTTGCTTTGTTTAGTCGCAATTATATTTTATCACAAGAACTCGCAAGTGCTTGCAAGTTTAGAATGTACATTACAACGGTGACTTTTGGGAATATAATTGTTTGTTGACGTGGTCAAAGTACAAGATAGATTTTCATTAACTTCTTTTATCATTATCAATTGGAATATATTTTACTAAGAAACATGCGAAATACCCTTAAATTCAGTACAATTAACACAAAAAATATCAATATAAGAAAGATAACTTATAATTTGACTGAGCTCCAACACGATAAGATGTCATATCGCTATTGTGCAATGTGATATGAAATCAGAGACAGCGTAGTGTTTGTATCATATAACGTTAATATAATAATAATGTGATTATAGAAAATACATGGAAACTAACAATGTTCTAAGAAGTTTTTGATAGCGCGATGTAGCGCCAAAAAGTCTCAAAACGCATAGAATAACAAATATTAGAATATAATTTTTAAATGTGAAACAAATAAAAGCCTGACTTTATATTTAAAAATACTAATACTAATATATATTATAATTCTCCCGAACCTGCTTGGATATATAACTAAATTAAATTTTTACATGTATATCCGTTGTACAATGGTTTGTGCTTGTAAAATCGTTTGTTTAATTGTGTTGTTATACATATTTTTTTTTGCGTTAGTGACTTGCTTGAAATACTCACACAATATACTACTTTATTAACGCTACGCAATATTGAAACTAAAATGCAACGCAACGCACTTTACGCTCCTTAAAAAACACTGGAAATAACCACAACGTGTCGTGTGTTGTTAAATTGCAATACTTAGTTGAGTGCTTTTTATTTAATTTGTTTTATTATAATCATATGATTAAAAAATGATAAAAAACTTTTTTTGTGGGGGGGGGGGGGGGGGGGGGGGGTGGAAGTCAATATATTGTTAATAAATAACTGGTACAAGACATCGTACATAATAAAGCTCATGCATGACCAATCAGTAACACACTACTCGGTGCAATCATATAATGGAAAGAATGAAGATGAAACCAAACTACTAATCAATGCGCCACAACCGATACAATGCGCATGCTTGTAGTTGAAAACGACTTGATGAAGAAGTGATACACATACATACAATTCGAAGTACATTATCGAAATACTCTCATGTGTTCGAGTAACTCCATCTCGCCATCGCCTATTCCGTTCATTTCGGATATGATAGACTTCGAAGCAGGTATAAGTCGAAAGGCTTGGTTCAGTACATGCACTCGCCATCGCCTTGCAGCCCAAAGGATGCCCATAGTCCAGTTACTGTACAACCAACGATTCCTGGTGGCCCTCAGTTGCAACCTCAAACAACAAAGCCGTAAAGGTACAGTCGAAAAAAAAGTGTTGCACAGTCTCACAACAATGAAGATCACACAAGAGACGTTCATAGGAATTAGCACATGGTGCAATCCAATGCTTGTCTCTCATAGCCAATCGTTCTTGGATCGTAGTTGAACTTGTCAGCCCTCGCCCTCGCCTTGCAGCCCAAAGGATGCCCATATTCCAGTTACTGTACAACCAACGCCTTGCAACCTCAAACAACAAAGCCGTAATGGTACAGTCGAAAAAAAGTGTTGCACAATCTCACAACAATGAAGATCACACAAGAGACGTTCATAGGAATTAGCACATGGTGCAATCAAATGCTTGTCTCTCATAGCCAATCGTTCTTGGATGCAAGCCACAAAATAAACTTGAAGCAGGGTGGGTACTCATAAGACACCACCAAACAGCTGAGACCAAGAGACTAATGAAACAATTGAAGGGGAAAATACTCCAGATGTAGATCCCAACCAACTAATGAAATCCCTCTCGTTAGGAAAAAACGAGGGAGAAGCGGGGCAACCATCTTGGGTAATAACACAATTAAGCCTTGAGCCACGCGTGACATCTATGCCCTGCGGAACATGCAGGAAGCGATCAATCAAAGGCGTGGAAAGAACTAAGGATCCTTTCAGAGCCAATTGTCGTTCCATTCCCAACCCGAAATGAGATGAGAGAACTCATGAGTGGCCTAAGCTCAAAGAGCATTTTCCAACTCCAAGAAGAAGAAGAAGCAGCTGGCTCAACTGCCCATAAAGATCTACTATGTAGACGAGTTTGAATAGGGTTGTCAACGGGGCGGGTTCGGGCGGGATCCAATCCCCGTCCCCGCGAAGCAAACGGGGACGAAATCGTCCCCGTCCCCGCGGGGATCCCCGCCCACGGGGATTCCCCGGCCCGTCACTATTTTAGAAAAAATTCTGATTTATATTATTTTAATATTATTTAAACTATATTTTAATATTATTTATATTATTTAAAATATATTTTAATATTATTTATACTATTTAAGCTATATTTTAATCATATTTATATTATTTTAATATTTTCAAAGTATATTTTAATATTGTTTATCTTATAATATTAGTAATTGAATATAATATATATTAATTTTATTATCGGGGACGGGGCGGGGATATCCGCGGGGAAAAATGTTCCCCCGTCCCCGCCCGCGGAGGTAGAATTGCGGGGATTCCCCGTCCTATTCGGGGCGGATCCCCACGGGGACCCGCTCCATTGACAACCGTAAGTTTGAAGGAGCCAGACTACTCAGACCGAGGTGGTATCTGTTAAGGTCAAAACTAAATTGGCGGTTTCTACTTTGGATAAGGAGCAGTTACAATTCATTGTGCTGGAAACTTCTTTTATCCATCTGCCCAGCATCAGCAAGTTAGTTGAAACATAGAGAGATTATTCGTATTGTTTTCTCCAGGGAAATTGATCGAAGGAAAAAGGTTTGGATCTCTGTAATCTTGAGTAGAAAGAGTAGAGAAGCTTTGTAATCGTGATCAATAAAGAGAGAAGACTTATCTCCTGCGGACGTATGATTCGTATTGAATCCGAACCAGGTAAAATCCTCGTGTTCCTTGTTTTGTTTTCTGTTTTGTCGACTTATCAAAATCTTGTATCAGTCGAATTTCCCAACAACATCCCTAGTAATGACACTCCAGAGATGCTTTGTTAATCCACGAAAAGAGAACAAAAGCTTAAGCCACCTCTGCAGAAGTACCTTACCAGAGGAAGCATCGTAGTCGAGCCTCAATCTCCTAAATAAGACACTTAGGCAGTGAGAAATCTCATGCCTAATTTTCTTGTCTTTCTTCTTTCTGTTTTTTCTTTCCTTATGTATTTATTAATAAATTTTAGTATTAAATATTTAAAACAGAAAATTAATTTATTGTTTCTTCCGTATATGTCATTTTAAATGTAAACATAAATTATTAATAAATGAAATTACTAATTTTTTTTGTATTAGTTAATTACAATAGTTAAATAGACGCTTTAAAAATTTTCTAAGAAACTCATCATGAAACTGGAAAGTTGTTGAAAATAACATAATTTAAAACATGGTGTTATGAAAAATATATGATAATTTTATTCAACCAGAAATAAATTAAAATATTTTTTCTCTAAGATCAACTAATTATATTTTTAGTTTTGATTTTATAGGTATTTAAATTTCATCTTTAAATTTCCGTCTTCTTAATTTTTTATTTGCAAATTTAGGTTTGTTTTTTTTGTAATATAATGTAAACAATTTAATATATCAAGCAATAAAAATATTATATATTTAGGAATATATAGAGGAAATGGTTGGAGTTTGACGACACTGTTTAAACTGTAAAGATGGAGGAATTGTACTGTTTCAACTCCATATATAGAGGAATGGTTGGCGCTGGCCTACTAACCCCCACAATCCTTAACTTATTGGATCATCATTGTTCCGTTAGAGCTAGGTTTGGGGGAAAACAGCCCTTTTATCAGCCAGATTCTCGAGCAGATTATCAGCAAACTTTCCTTAGAAACCGCACTTCAGAATTAGGAGATTTGCCCAAATCACGAAGATCGTGCAGAATTGTAGTTGAAACTTTATTTATTGCTAAACTGGCTCACTTTCCTAATCAGATCTCACCGTTTCGAGAGTGTCCAGCTCGAGACCCCTGTTTGGGCTTTAGGCGATGAACGACGTTGTTTGACATCGACATTACCGCAGATCCTCTGAGGGGCTGCGTTCGTCTTCGTCGCCCCAAGCGATGGGCTGTAGGGAAAATCACGTCTCGAGTTATGAAAGGAGTCCTCGTATTGAAACGAACATGTAAGCGACGTATGATCTAAGAATCCGCAGAAATAGCGAAAGTTGGGCAGCCGTTCATACTTATCGCCGATCAGCAATTTCATCGCTCGCAACAACGGTTTACGGACATCAACTAGAGCCTTCACCCGAACAAAAGGACGCGACATTGTGCCACTGCAATTTTGAAGATCAGTTTCGACAAAAGTCCCAATCCTATTACCAAGCGTTCCACGACTTAAGCCGGGCGGGCCACCATCGGGATGTTGTCGATCTGAATTGAGAAATGACACATGTTCAGCTTCATTGTTGTTGATTATCGAGATGCCCTCAAACTCCTCCGCCGTAATTGTGCAATGTGATATGAAATCAGAGGTAGCATTGTGTTTGTACCAAATAACGTTAATATGATAATAAGGGAATTATAGAAAATACATGGAAAACAACAAGTGTTTTAAAAGCATTATAGTGCGATTCGTAGCGCGCTTTAGCACAAAAGTTGCTAACCGCTTGAAGCGTAAAAAATTTAGCGTTAAAACATAAATCATACAGAAAATAAATAACATATTAATTTTTAATATGATAAAATTGTAAAATCTTAAGAATAAAGCCCACGAGTTTAATATTTAAAAATAATAATATTATATATTATAACTGTATTAAACCTGCTAGGATATATGACTAAATTAAAATTTACATGTATGTCCACTATACAATGGATTTTGCTTGTAAAATTGTTTGTTTATTGTGTTGTTATACATTATTTTTTTTTGGCGTTATAAGTGAATTGCTAGCACGCAATACGCTATGCAATATTGAAACTATAACGCAACCGGCTTTACACTTTTTAAAACACAATAAACAACACAAGTCATGTGTCGTGTGTTGATAAATTGCAATAATTATTTGAGCCTTTTATTTAAACTTTTTGTTTCACATATGATTGTTTTAATTTTAATAAGGCTCGTCAAAATAAAATTTGGAGTCTACGAAGGAACTAATATGTCTTGTCGATATATTATTAAGAAATAAGTAGAGACAGCGTACATAATAAAGTTCATGCATGACCAATTAGTAACGCGTTGCTAGGTACAATCATATAACTGAAAAAATGAATATGAAACCAAACTACCGACGAATGCGCCATAATGGCTAATGTGCATGCTTGCAGTTGAAAATGGCTGAAGAAGTGATGCGCATACATACAGTCCGAAGTACAACATCGACAATACTGTCAGGTGTTCGAGTAATTCCATCTCGCCATCGCCTATTCCGTTCATTCCAGATATGATAGACTATCGAAGCAATTATATGTCGAAAGGCTTGATTCAATACATGCCCACCTCGCCATCGGCTCGATGCCCATAGTCCAGTTACTATACAACTAACGATTCCTGGCCGCCCTTCGTTGCAACCTCAAGCAAGGAGCTGTAAAGGTGCAGTCGAAAAAAAGTGCTGTACAATCTCACAACAATGAGGATCACACATGAGACATTCATTGGAATTAGCACGTGGTGCAATCCACTGCTTGTCTCTTGTAGCCAATCAATTTTGGATGGCAAGCCACATAAAGGGGAAAACACTCCAGACAACGGAATGGAATCCCTCTCGTTACGAAAAACAGGAGGGAGAAATGGAGCAAGCTCAAGAAATTCAGCCTTAGCCGAACGTGTGCCAGCTCCAATCATGGCCTACAGGGCATGCCGGAAGCGATCAATCAAAGGCGTGGATAGACCGAATGAAAGGATTACATTCGGCAATAGTGAGTCATTACGAATAAATGAACATCCAAGTAACGGACAAACAATTGACCTTGTCGAAAGCTCATAATACCTTGGATGAAGAGCAAGTGTTCAAGACCTTTCGTAATTAACATTTCACTTTTAGTAGGATTCGGACTAAGCCCCGAGAGCGAGGTGAACAGATCAAAGCTCTCTTTCAGAAGTCATACTGAGTGAACATGGAATTGCTAAACAAGAGTAGGTCATCCGCAAATGTAAGCATAAAAATTAGAGGAATGCATGGTGCGGTTTTAAGTGGTTTTCGGTCAATTTCACACCGCATTTCCATATGCGGTTTCCTTATAAATCTTAAATTACGTTTTCAAAAAATAAACCACACGTGCAGTTTGGACGGTTTTGAAAGTCCGGGTGTGAGAGAATTGCAAAAATAGTTATGTTTTAAAACTTGAATTGCAAAACTAGTTAACCTTTTAAAACTAGTGCAAAAGTGATCAACTTTTGTAAGTTTAATTATTTTTATTTTCTTTTTTCACCACAAATTATTTAAAATTAAAATTCTAAATTTTCACAATTATTATCTTAGTTAGCATCTAAATTGATAATAATTATATTTTTAACCCCAATAGAATTTAAAAAGTTTTAAGCTAGGTGTATTTAAACGGTTCCAGTTTCCAATGTGAAATTATCGTTTATATTACCAAAACCTCGCGTCGATCGAGCTGTGTTAACAATGTTTTGATTACTGTTTGAAATCGGTTGGATCCCGTGTCATTTCGGTCTCAAACCGTCAATTTAAATTTTATGGATTTATTTTTCCATTTCTAATTGAAAAATAAATTTGAATTTCATAATGTAAAAATTATATTTCGAACTTAGAAAATGAAGGAAAATTCCACAGAGATCGTATATGGATTTGAGAGGAAAAAGTGCAAAAAATCAGAGTAGTTTCTAATACTTAAAGCAAAAAAAAAAAAAAAAAAACAGTCATATGACCGTTGAGTTAAAAGCAAACAAAAGGTATTAAAACCAATGATAATATGACCGTCGGTTTATGGTTTGTGATTTAAAAAAACAACTGTTATAAACAACGGCTCGATTTTGGTTTGGATCAAATCTTTGACAGTCGGTTTGTTTCTGATATTTTAAACCGAATTGTGCAGTAATTACTCGAACGTAAAATAAAATTGAAGTTTGACATGTGAAGATGGACTGAGGTAGCATCCCTATTAATAACACTCCAGAGATGCTTCATTAGGAAAGCTCGGTAGAGAACAGATGCATAAGCCACCTCTGCAGAAGTACCTAACCAGATGAAGCATCGTTGTTGAGCCTCAATCTCCTAAATAACACACTTTGGCAGTATGAAAGCTCATGCACAATAAGTGGATAGCGGAATGAAAGGATCACGTTCGGCAATAGTGAGTCATTACGAATAAATGAACACCCAAGTAACGGACAGACAATTGACCTAGTGGAAAGCTCATAATACCTTGGATGAAGAGAGCAAGTGTTCCCGACCTTTGGAAATTAACGTTTCACTTTTAGTAGGATTCGGACTAAGCTTCGAGAGCGAGGCGAACATATCAAAGCTCTCTTTCAGAAGTCATACTGAGTGAACATTGGAATTGCTAAACAAGAGTAGGTCATCCGCAAATGTAAGCATAAAAATTAGGGGAATGCATTGTGCAGTTTTAAGTGGTTTTCGGTCAATTTCACACCGCATTTCCATATGCGGTTTTCTTAAAATCTTAAATTACGTTTTCGTAAAATAAACCACACTTTGCAGTTCGGACTAGGGGTGGTTCGGTACTGAAAAAAATATACCAATATCATACCAAAATTTTGGTATACCTTAAATTTCGATATGGTATCATGCCAAAATTTCGGTATGGTATCGGTATCGTACCTTCTATACCATTCACACGGAGGGTTTTTTTATCATGCGTGTCTCGTAACTCGTTAATTCGTTGTTTTCTAATTTTTAGTAATTCAAACTCATTAGGCCCCAATAAGATGGATTTTGTATTTCCTTTTGTTTTTTAGTCAATTCAAAGAGAAACAAACATGTATTTTGTATTTCATTTTGTTTCTTTTAATGTAAGTAAAATATGATGGGCCTCAATAATCTTAGAAAGTTGGGAATAGTTAATAATTTATGGGCTAAATAAATTTATGAAGATCCTTATAATATTTTTATCCATTTTATATTTTTTTTGAAATAATGTAATATATGTAGGTGTGTATATATATGTAATTAAGTATTTTGGTATTTCGTATAATCGGTATACCTAATTTTTAAAATTTCATACCATTACTGTACCGAATATTTTCGGTACGGTATCATACCTTACCAAAAACTTCGGTATACCAAAATTTTCGATATTTTCGGTACGTTTCGATACAATAAAGACGGTATTTCGATATTTCGGTATATATCCTCAGCCCTAGTTCGGACGGTTTTGAACGGCCGGGTGTGGTTTATGCTAGTAAACTATAACCAAATTGATGCATATAAAAAAAAATCTAATATTCAAGTTCCTATGCGAGGGCAAATTGAAACTTAAATTTTAATAGTGGGTCAATTATACACAATAATCAAATCGATCAAAAATTATATTAAGAGGGTCAAATTATACATAATAATCAAATTGATAGAAAATTCTATTAAGAGGGCAAAATTCTATTATCAAGCGCTTGAACCATATAATGTTTCAACGATGATTAGTCGTTCACAATATGCTCGATCTTATATAATTACGAGTTATTAATATAAAAACTTAAGTTAATTTTATAATTAATATTTGAGTAGGACAAAATAATTTTATATAGTTAACAAAATAAATGTTGTGGTTTGCACAAAAATTCACACCGAACCATTTTTACGGAGCGGTTTCGTTCTTAAAATTGTTGCACACCCCTAATAAAAAGGCCCAATGACCCACACCACTAATGAAAATGAAAATACCCTCTAAAATTTACTATAAATTCCGTGCAAAACCTCCATGGCTCACGGAGGCCTCGCCGCCCTTCAAAAAAACCCTTGGCCCTACCATTAGTATTGTGGAGAAAAATAAATCATCAATGAAGCTTCGAAACATGTTGTCGCTGAAGAGATGAAGAAGTTTTCTAAACTGTTAACTCGTTGGTTCACTAATAACTTACGTGGACTAACTGAAGAACAGTTTAGTGAAGGAACGTGATACATGGGTAATGGCAGTTGTTGTAAGAAGCAAGCACGTCAATGTGGGACAGTTTTTATCTTCGAAACTGTTGTAAATAAATGAGTCATTGAGTTCTATTTTCAGGGTAGACCAATGAAGAACAAAAACAGAGAGAGAACTATTGAGTGCGTATCAAATATTGGAGAGAAAGATGTATTCTTGTAATTCCAATTTGCGTAATCAATAAAGGATCTCTTCGGCGTCGTGGATGTAGACTACGTTAGAGCCGAACCACGTTACATCGCTTGTCTATTTTACGCTTGTTCGTTTTCGTCTCAAATCACACACACTCAAATACGTTGTCGTAGTAGTCTAGCACGGTCGAATTTTCCTAACAAATATTAATGGAGAGAAATGTCGAGGTAGCAAAATGCAAGCCTTGGTAGCAAGGGACTTGGTGTGTAGAAGAAAGAGCTGTGGGGGATTGAACATCAAGAACTGTGGGGATTGGAACCTTGCGAGCATAGGGAGGTTAATGTGGGATATTGCAGGGATGAAGGATTGCCTTCGGATCCGATGGCTGAATGGTGTATACCTGAGGAATGGGGATTTCTGGAATCATATTGCACCCCATGATTGTAGTTGGACATGGAGGAAACTAAATAAGATTAAGGAGCTGTTTAGACAAGGATGCGATCAAGGGAGGTGGCTGGCTCATGTATCAGGAAGGTATACTATCACCTCGGCCTACAACTGGCTGGGACAGCACAGAGAAGTAAAATTTGAGCTAGCAGACGTTGTATGGAAAAGATGGTCTATACCTAAGCAAGCTATGATACTTTGGCTGATTGCCCAAGGGAAGATTCTGACTAGGGATCGACTGCAGGGATGGGGGATGGTGGTTCCAGATACAAAGTGCCTCTTGTGCAGGACGGAAGAGGAAACTATGCAACATAGTTTCATGAGGTGCGAGTATAGTAAGTATGTTAAAGACGAGATCCAGGGATGGATCAAGGCTCGGATTCCGCTGGACCTGGAGGAAGTTAAGAGAATGCTACGAAACCTGGGGAAGCGAAAGCATATGGTATGTAGTAAGAATAATGGTGATCACTGCAGTGTTTTATATGATCTGGAACGAACACAACAGGAGGCTCCATGGGGAGGCAGACCAGTCGGGAGAGGCTATACTGGGAATGATCAAGAGAGCAACTATTGAGCATATTACTAGTTTGCGGATCCTCTCAAAAACGCGGGAAGAGCAAGAGTATTTGCACCATCTACTTCAGTAGATTGTCGAGTGTGTGGGATTAGTGGGTGATAAATGCATGTACTGAACAATATTGGTTCCTAGTGGTAAAGACAACTTCTTACCAAAAAAAATGTCGAGGTAAGATATGCTTGAATACGCTGAATTAAGGTCGGATGGAAGCTCATAGCAGCAAGAGTCGCTAGAATGAACTCCCATTCAACCTTATCAAAAGCATTCGCAAGCTCAAACTTACAAAAAAACAACATTAACATTCTTAATTTAAATCTTACAAAAGCATATGAAATTTGAGTAAACAATCGATATAACGTGGTTCGGATTTATCAAAATCCTACTCCACGGCAGAAATCGGGCGATCTTTTATTGATGACGAGGAAGATACAAGAACGAGATTATACACACATCTCTTAGCTACTTCGCGCCACAAGATAAACCCTAGCTCTTAATTGAGAGGTGTAAAATGAAAAATGTAATCGCACGCTATTAAACTCAGAGAAGATGAACTCAGCTCTTTATAGAGAGAGATCCCGCCAAAAAATCTGTTAAGGCACCGTAGAAGTTCTAAATCCTTCTCATAAGGAAATCGTCGTCAGCAGCATCGATTCATTTTACCCTCACGGTCGCTTGCGATAGTCTTCACGGCCGTGAGGCTAAGCAGATTGTGTAGACGAGGTTTCTGCCGAGTGTCACGGCTACGCACTATGATCGTCACGGCCGTGACAGCAACTAGAGCGTATAGACGAGGTTTGTCCCGAATGTCACGGCCATGTGCTGTCACGGCCGTGACCTCAGTCATTTTCTTCAGTCTGGGATCCTTCTTCCTCCTTCAGCTGTGAAACATCAAAACTATTCAGCCGGTTATCTTCTAAATTCAACACCCCCCGCAAGATGGAAGGTATAAGTTTTGTACTGACATCTTGGCCAAGAGTTGCTGCAGAACGGGCCTAATGAAATGCAAGTTGAAATTCAGACCTCACTGGTAACAGCTTAATATGTCCCATTTCGACATGGTGCCTAATGAAATGCGCATCTATCTCGATGTGCTTGGATTTCTCATGGAATTTGGGGTTAGAAGCAAGCATCAGAGCAGACAAGTTATCACAGTAGATCACTGGCTTGTGAGGTACCCCAATTCCCAACTCTTCCAACAGGTATTTGAGCCATAGAACTTCTGCTAAGACTGCCCCGAGAGCTCTGTACTCAGCCTCTGTTGAGGATCTCGACACGGTGGGCTGTTTCTTTGCCTTCCAGGTGATCAGAGATGCTCCCAAGAATGTGCAGATGCCCGTAACCGATTTTCTAGTGTCTCTACAAGCTCCCCAATCAGCGTCCGAGAATGCTCGCAAGCTCAGATCCTGCTCTGTGTCGAAGAAGATGCCCTGGCCAGGCGATCCCTTTAAGTATCGCAGCAAGTGATGTGCTGCCTTTAAGTGGCTTGTCCTGTGAGCTGCAATGTATTGACTGAGTCTATGAACTGTAAATGATATATCGGGTCGCGTGAAAGTCAGATATAATAATCTTCCCACAAGCCTTCTATATTGAAAGGGTTCTGTAAGTAGCTCTCCTTCATCAGCTGTCAACTTATCACTCGGATTCATTGGAGTAGTTAGGGGCTTCGAATTTAGATATCCAGCCTCTCGCAAAAGTTGTAAAGCATACTGCCTCTGAGTGATATAAATCCCCCTTTCATTTCTTGTCACTTCAACTCCTAAGAAATACTTTAGCTCACCAAGGTCTTTTACCTTAAAGCAGTTGCACAGAAAAGTCTTTGCCTCTTGTATCAGTTCAGTGGAAGGCCCTGCCATGATTATATCATCAACATAGACTAGAAGGACCACTAGCTGATCTCCCATGCCTTGAATGAACAACGTATGGTCACATTGTGTCCGCCTGAAACCAAACGCTCGAACTGCATATGTAAATTTCTTATTCCACTGACGAGAGGATTGTTTCAGCCCATACAGTGCCTTATGCAATCTGCACACTGGTTTCTCAAGGCCTATCTCATCTGGGCTGCCTACAAGACCTTGAGGCAGCTCCATGTAAACTTCTTCCAATAGGTCACCATTTAAGAAGGCATTGTTAACATCCAATTGGACTAAGTTCCACTTGAGTTTAGCTGCTAGGGAAATGACTAGCTTGATGGTATTAGGTTTGGCAACCGGAGCAAATGTATCTATGTAATCAACTCCCGCATTTTGATCATACCCTTTTGCAACCAATCGCACTTTGTACTTGTCAATTTTCCCTTCTGAGTTCAGCTTTAGTTTGTAGACCCATCTACTTCCAATGGCTTTCTTACCCTCCGGTAGGGATACAACTGTCCAAGTGCCATTCTCTTCTAGAGCCCTTAATTCTTCATTCATTGCTGAAATCCATTTCTCACACTTTACCGCTTGTGTATATGTCTTTGGCTCCTCTGCTAGAGATATGTTGTGAACAAAGGACTGATGCTGAGGTGAAACATTCTTGTAGGACAGATGATCTGTTATGGGGTAAAGAACTTTCATCTGTGGTGGGCATGGCAGTAATAATCCTTTAAGTAAGTGGGTCTTCTTAGCTCCCTCCTTACTCTGCTGTGGATTCCTTGTGGCTTGATAAGTTAGGATTTTACGCTATTTTTATACCTCGTAAAAGCGTATTTTTTATTGTTATTAATTCGAATATACTTGGATATCCTACCATTGCTTTTATATTTCATGTTTTGTAGGTATCAGAGCAAAAAGGACCAAAGCCGATGAATTATACACGCAAAGTATAATTATGAAATGATTGGACTACAAATCGATTGATTCAACCCATTGGAATTTGCTTGGCCCACAAGAGACCACCATCACGTGTTTAAGAGCAAATCAAATATTGGACTACCTAAATTTAGGCATACACGTGTGCAAGGAGGAAATAAAGTGTCAACACCACTTGACCAAGAATATACATTCAATATTTGAATGCTGCGAGCTATAAGGAAAGAGATATGAAAATTCGATATGCCAAATATTAGGAGAGTTAGTGGTTTAAGTCGGTGCATGGATTTTCTATTTAAGAGGGCTTTGAGACCTACGGCTGGGGGGCGACGGCTGAACCTTGGGGCTGATAATAAAAAGAGGAGATTGACGGCTGAAATCAGAGACGAACGACGGGCAAGAGCGAGACAAGTCGAGCACCGAAAAAGGGCGAATTTCTTACCTTTTAATATTTCGTTTTCGACAATGTTTTCTTCCGATTCTTTGTCGTTTTCGTATATTAATATGCTAGGCTAATTCCTTTTGTGATTGAGGCCGTGTGAGGCCGAATTATGACTACGTATTAATGCTATTATTTTCTTATTTAATCATATGAGTTAAGTTATGTATTCTTTGTTTGAGTTTCATATGCGTACGTGTGATTGACCTACATGCGTATGATATTTGATTGGTTTATGAGACGGACTAAGTGATTAGACCGATTAGAACAAAACATTGAATATCACTACGTAAAACCGACCAGAGATGGAATTCGATTTCGTATGTGTGGTTTCTGAGACCTTAGGCGCCGAAAGCGTCTAAACTCGGGGAATTTCATAAAGATCGAATGCACGTATAGGAACTACAGTCATATAGACATATAGTTGATTGGTTCTCTATTTACGTAGGGTTGCTACTGCGGGACAAACGAGTAGCACGTATGTTAGGAAATTCTACCTTGACTATAATTCATGTTGATTAGATAGATTATATTGCATGATGATGTAGGAAGAATTTGTGCCGAACATGTGTCTTAATCACGTCGTCGTCAACTGCTCTATCCTCATCTATTTTATTTGAGTTTATTTTATTGTTCGCATCTTTTATCTCTTTTATCAAATCATCAAAGCTATAAAAATTCCGTTAGTCTAAATTAGAATTAGGAATATTTTCTTAGAATTAATCGAGCTGTCTTCGTGGATCGATACTCGGACTTCGTCCGTTTTACTACTTGCACGACTTAGTACACTTGCTAGTATTTGAGCGTGTCAAGTTTTTGGCGCCGTTGCCGGGGACAGCGGTATATTTGTTGTAGGAGTTATTCTAAATTTTAGTTTAGATATTTTAGTTATTAATATTATTATTATTATTCTTATTATTATTATATACGTTGATACTCTCATCTTTCTCGTTTGTGTTTTGTAGGATAAGGGATGCAGCGATACTCGCAATATTCTCCCGAGACCTATGTGACATGCGACGATGAACTGGAGTGCGACTTTTGCGGATGCCGACATCTCACTAGTGAATGCAAGTACAACCGTTACGAGCCTCCACGATCGTGGTATGATGGACGAGGGGAGAATTGTTACTCTTACACCGGCAATTATTCACATACTCCCTCGTATGATTACTGTACTCCACCTCAAAAAGAAAAAGCCGCTTGGGAGATAGCGCTCGAAAAGATGGCAGGGTCGTATGAACAACCATTACTTCAAAAACATGCCCGACAACCGATTGATCCGCCCCAAAAAGAAAAAGCCGCTTGGGAGATAGCGCTGGAGAAGATGGCAGTGATACATGAAGACAGTAGTCGTACATCTACTTCTACGAGTTTTCAGAGTCTAAAAGCGGAGTTGGAGAATCTGATGGCCCAATTTGAAAAGCTAAAAAATGCAGTGTCTGAACGCGAACAAGAGGCACCCTCGAGCCACATAGAGTCAAATCCGGAAGAGCACATAGAAGCCATTCAATTGAATTGTGAAATAACTCAAGAACCGGTGTTGGAACCAAGTGAAGCTAACAATGAGATCGAGTTAGAGAAAACCGATCAACCCGCAGAGGCTACTGTAGATTTCGTTCCAGCAGAGCCGAATCTCCCAGAAGTTCTTGAGGAATTGGAGGATCACCAAGAAACTAGTGAGCATGAAAGCAAGAATTTCGCAGTATATGATGTCGTGGAAAAGAGAAAGATGGAGCCTGAGACTTTCGATCCGATTCTACGCTTGGTTACGAAGTCAACATATCATTCAGATAGCATATTCGCTGAGGAATTCAAGGCATCTATGATCGTTGATTTCGATATTATTTGGGAGCCGAAAGTCGACCCATGGAGAGAGTTTAAAGATTGCGACCACGCAAAGCTGTACCATTCTGAGATCAAACTTCTCTCCAAAAAGATGAAATCAAGGTGTTCTGTACTTCTACTGAACAAGCAGATTCGTGGACCTTCAACACGAACGAGAGTCGAGCTAACGACTATAAAAACAGCGCTTCTTGGGAGGCAACCCAAGGCGTATCGATGCATATATATTATTCATATCTACTATATGTCTTATTTTATTTTTCTAATAAAAAAATTCGTTCTCACGGTGCCGCCTAGTCGCGTTTTCTCGCAGGCTCATAACCAGTTTGGGGGTTGCCCGTTCGCAATGGTCGCTTGTACTGCGGATCAACCAAGTCTTCTACTCGATCGACTTAAAATTCAGGGCAGTGTCACTTTTTACTCTCTCTTTGCTTTTATTTTACCTGAGGACAATGTGCTATTTAGTTTGGGGGTGGGATGTGACACATGCTATATTTAATATGCTTACATGTATAGGTATCGATGTATTTTGGCTATTTAAGTGGGTATAACTGATGAAAGTTGTGAATTGAACGTCATCTGTGAAATCTCCTATCTATGATGAAAAATTTTTAATTTTTTGTGTCGTGATATGATTCGACGAGTTGAGTGTGATAGTCTCACATGTTGCATTGTTGTGATATTAGCATGATTATTTGGCTACATTGACTGATTTAGGAGAGTATTGCGTATCATGAAGCACAAACCCAGTAATATATGTGAGTTTTTGAGCCATCAGAGATTAATTCAGAGCAACTCATTATGCTCGGTGTTTATTCTTGTGTGGCACACATGGACTGAATATTTTTGAACTTGCTCTGTTATGCATGTCAATGGTTATTATGTGGATTTTGTGTGCGAAAATGAGAAGGGCACTAGGATTGAGTCATTGGCCTAAATATTTCCCTACCTTACGTATTTACCACTTAGTGAGCCCCTTTGAGCCTTATTTGACTTAGTTCACTTATTTGTCGATGTGGAGTCCAGATATTTAGCCTGATTGCCTCAATTTAGCCTATACGACCCCGTATCAACGTGTAAATATATCGATATCGTGAAAAGTAGCTTGTTGGTTGAAAAGGAGCTAATCGTCGATGCATGTTAGTTATGAACTCTTCCTATGATATAGATCTCTCGTGGTAATATTGCAGCTGACTAGAAACCTCTCCCTTCGATAAGACGTACGAAAATAAAGAAAAAAAGGAGGGGCTGGTTCGAAAAAAAAAAAGAAGAAAAAAAAAGAAAAAAAAAGAAGCGAAAAAAAAACCAGCGAGAAGAGCTAGAAAAGGTGAAAGGATGAGTCGAGTGAAAAATAGCAAAAGCGTTAGAAGAGCGAAATAAGTAGTGAGAAGAGCGATTCGATGATTGACACGTTTGATACTTTTAGCTCACTTTCCTATATGACGCACCTTTCAAAACCCGAGCCCCATTACAACCCTTGATGAAAGACCCTTTGATTTGTGCATGACTTCTACTTTGTGACTATGATGTGATATATTTGCAAGCCTAGAGTAATATCTTTTCATGTCGTGAATTGAGCGTCCTTATACATATCCCTTTGAAAACACCCTGAGCGATTTGAGCGACCTTGTGAGAGTTGTGGATTGATGCGTGGTATAATTCTAGAAATGTCTTTCATGCTTAAGATTGCGACCTATTACCTCATGCCTCGTGTTTTGATTAGATCGTTCATTAGTTGATGATTATCTCGACTTTATATGCTTTTACGTTTTCTGATATGAAACAGGAGAATTTCATTGACTGATGTTCTATAATCCTTACTTGATTTACTTTTATTCCGCTTTTATGATCGAGGACGATCAAAGCTAGTTTGGGGGTTGTTGATAAGTTAGGATTTTACGCTATTTTTATACCTCGTAAAAGCGTATTTTTTATTGTTATTAATTCGAATATACATGGATATCCTACCATTGCTTTTATATTTCATGTTTTGTAGGTATCAGAGCAAAAAGGACCAAAGCCGATGAATTATACACGCAAAGTATAATTATGAAATGATTGGACTACAAATCGATTGATTCAACCCATTGGAATTTGCTTGGCCCACAAGAGACCACCATCACGTGTTTAAGAGCAAATCAAATATTGGACTACCTAAATTTAGGCATACACGTGTGCAAGGAGGAAATAAAGTGTCAACACCACTTGACCAAGAATATACATTCAATATTTGAATGCTGCGAGCTATAAGGAAAGAGATATGAAAATTCGATATGCCAAATATTAGGAGAGTTAGTGGTTTAAGTCGGTGCATGGATTTTCTATTTAAGAGGGCTTTGAGACCTACGGCTGGGGGGCGACGGCTGAACCTTGGGGCTGATAATAAAAAGAGGAGATTGACGGCTGAAATCAGAGACGAACGACGGGCAAGAGCGAGACAAGTCGAGCACCGAAAAAGGGCGAATTTCTTACCTTTTAATATTTCGTTTTCGACAATGTTTTCTTCCGATTCTTTGTCGTTTTCGTATATTAATATACTAGGCTAATTCCTTTGTGATTGAGGCCGTGTGAGGCCGAATTATGACTACGTATTAATGCTATTATTTTCTTATTTAATCATATGAGTTAAGTTATGTATTCTTTGTTTGAGTTTCATATGCGTACGTGTGATTGACCTACATGCGTATGATATTTGATTGGTTTATGAGACGGACTAAGTGATTAGACCGATTAGAACAAAACATTGAATATCACTACGTAAAACCGACCAGAGATGGAATTCGATTTCGTATGTGTGGTTTCTGAGACCTTAGGCGCCGAAAGCGTCTAAACTCGGGAAATTTCATAAAGATCGAATGCACGTATAGGAACTACAGTCATATAGACATATAGTTGATTGGTTCTCTATTTACGTAGGGTTGCTACTGCGGGACAAACGAGTAGCACGTATGTTAGGAAATTCTACCTTGACTATAATTCATGTTGATTAGATAGATTATATTGCATGAAGACGTAGGAGTAATTTGTGCCGAACATGTGTCTTAATCACGTCGTCGTCAACTGCTCTATCCTCATCTATTTTATTTGAGTTTATTTTATTGTTCGCATCTTTTATCTCTTTTATCAAATCATCAAAGCTATAAAAATTCCGTTAGTCTAAATTAGAATTAGGAATATTTTCTTAGAATTAATCGAGCTGTCTTCGTGGATCGATACTTGGACTTCGTCCGTTTTACAACTTGCACGACCTAGTACACTTGCTAGTATTTGAGCGTGTCATGGCTGAGGATTAGCTTGGGGCTGTGAGTGATTCTGCTCTGTCTGATGAGCTCCCAGACTTTGTTCCTCTGTGACCTGGGCAGCATCAAATGCTTCTGCTGGTGAATCATATGCAGGTTGTGAACATGTTGGCAGTGAGCATGCTGACAGTGTGGTGTCTGCTCCCTGTGACTCTCCCAAGAAAGGTTGAGGCAACACATGAGATGAGAAAGGATTACTTATTTCTGTGATATGCCCTGCCTTCAGTGCGAAGACATCTTCCTGAAATCTTACATCCCGAGAAATAAAAACCTCCCTAGTCACAAGATCCATGACCTTGTAACCTTTAACTCCACTTGGATAGCCTAAAAATATGCACTCACGAGCTCTAGCATCGAACTTTCTTCTTCCTGCAGATAGAGTGGAAGCGAAACACAAACAACCAAAGACACGCAACCTACTATAATCTACGGGTTTTTGATATAAGAGTTCAAAAGGACTCTTGTCATTGAGCTTAGCTGAGGGGGTCCTATTAATCAAAAAAGCTGCAGATAAGGGACATTCTGACCAAAATTCGATGGGAACTCCTGATTGGAAGTATAATGACCGTGCTACATTTAATAGATGTTGGTGCTTTCGTTCAACCACAGAGTTTTGCTGTGGTGTCTGCACACACGACATGTGATGAATTATACCTTTCTCCTTAAACAGTTCTTGCATATTGAACTCCCTAGCATTATCCGTTCTCATAGTTTTTACCTTACAACCAAACTGTGTCTCTACCAAGGCAAAGAAAAAATGCATGACTGACTTCACCTCTGATTTAAGTTTAATCACGAAAATCCAGGTGAACCTCGAGTAATCCTCTACTATGGTGAGAAAGTATTGATAGCCTAGGTAAGAGGGAACATGAAATGGACCCCATGTGTCACAATGTATAAGGTCAAAGGGGGAACAAACTTGTTTATCTTCACTAGGAAACTTACTTCTTTTCTGTTTAGAGAGAGGACAAATCTTACAATATGAACTTGACAAACGACTTTCATGCTTCAAATTGCTTTTGAGTACATCTAAAACTCTACTGCTAGGATGACCTAATCTCTCACGCCATAAGTCTCCTGTCATTTATTCAAAAACTGGTACTGTGAAGGCTCAGAGGGGGCAGTGATGTGTGAATCTGCCTGCATAACATAGAGTCCTGCTATTTGGTCACCCCTGCCAATCACTTGCATAGAGGGGCCCTGTATCTGAAACTTATTAGCCTCAAAGTAAAACCTACATGAACTACTGCTAGCTAGTGCACTCACGGATATTAGATTGAAGTTAAATTGTGGAACAGAAAGAACATTAGTCAAGGTGATAAACTGATTTAATCTGAAACTACCCGCCTTGTCTACCCTGATTATTCTGTTGTCATGCAAGATTACCCTAGATTCCTCTATACTATGCAGGTCTTTAAGCATTCCTTCATTACCACAGACATGCATGGTAGCACCCGAGTCTACAAGCCAACAATTAGAATGAACTAGTCCTGGTAAGTTAAAGGATAAGCATGAACCTGTGCTTCCCCCTTTACCTGGCTGTGCTTGCTCTGTACTACCTTGAAGGTTGTTGTTCACCTGCTGGCTGATCAGGGCCTTGAGTCCTTGTAGTTGAAAGGGTGTCAGTTGTAGTTGCACCATGGCGTCTCCACCAATGGTTGAAGTCTGACTACCCTGGCCGAGAAGGTCCTCTGTTTTTGCCACAGTGTCCATGGTTGATGCCTGGTTGATTCTTGCCCCCTTGTACTTGCTCTGCTGCCTATACCCCGGTGGGAAGCCATGCAGTTGATAGCACGTATCCATAGTGTGTCCCTTCTTATTGCAATGGGTGCACACCGGTTTTGCTAAGTCTTTTCTAGGGTAGAAATTTCCTTTCCTGGCTGGTAGATGATGATCCGCTTTTGTAGTTAGCATAGCCATGTTATTTACTTGATCTTCCATCATGCTAGCAGCTCCCGACACCATTGTTCTCTGTCGCTCTTCTTGAATCAACAAAGCAAACACTTTGTTAATGGGAGGTAGTGGGTCCATCAACAAAATCTGACCTCGGACCTGTGAGTAGGAATCATTCAATCCCATTAAGAAAGTCAGCACATACTCCTCTTCCATGTAATTCTTGAATGCAATGATCCCCCCGCAGCTGCACTGATATGAAGGCCGAAAGCTAGCAAGCTCATCCAAAGAGTCTTGAGTTTGGTAAAGTAAGCCGCCACATTGCTTGATCCCTGAGCCAGGTTAATGAGATCCTTCTTAAGTTGAAAGATTCTCGGCCTATTGGTCTGTCCATACCTTTCTTGAAGATCTATCCAGACTTCCCTCGCAGTTGAGTTATATAAGATGCTCGCCGATATCTCTCTTGACACAGCATTTAGGATCCAAGAAATGATTATGTTGTTGTTCCTCTTCCAAGCATTGACCCTCTCTTTATCTGTGACTGCAGGTGCAACCAGCTCTCCGTTGATAAATCCCTCCTTATTTGGCCCAATTAGCGCTATCGTCATGGCGCGGCTCCATGTCATATAGTTGTCACCATTCAATTTCTCATGAACCATAAACTGTCCTGAAGTGTCATTGCTCCCAAGAAAGAAAGGATCATTTGGATTGGCTGAACTTACAGGATTACCAGAGTCATTAGTAGGAGGAAACCCCTGGTTTTGATTTGAAGAAATCTGATTTTCATTGGGATCCATCTCTGTAGACCTTGCCTTTGAGGAATCTTGGAACAGATGATTGCAGAATGCTACGAACTGAAAACAAATCCTGCGCAGCTTCAATAAGTCGCTCTGATACCATATGAAATTTGAGTAAACAATCGATATAACGTGGTTCGGATTTATCAAAGTCCTACTCCACGGCAGAAAATCGGGCGATCTTTTATTGATGACGAGGAAGATACAAGAACGAGATTATACACACATCTCTTAGCTACTTCGCGCCACAAGATAAACCCTAGCTCTTAATTGAGAGGTGTAAACTGAAAAATGTAATCGCACGCTATTAAACTCAGAGAAGATGAACTCAGCTCTTTATAGAGAGAGATCCCGCCAAAAAATCTGTTAAGGCACCGTAGAAGTTCTAAATCCTTCTCATAAGGAAATCGTCGTCAGCAGCATCGATTCATTTTACCCTCACGGTCGCTTGCGATAGTCTTCACGGCCGTGAGGCTAAGCAGATTGTGTAGACGAGGTTTCTGCCGAGTGTCACGGCTACGCACTATGATCGTCACGGCCGTGACAGCAACTAGAGCGTATAGACGAGGTTTGTCCCGAATGTCACGGCCATGTGCTGTCACGGCCGTGACCTCAGTCATTTTCTTCAGTCTGGGATCCTTCTTCCTCCTTCAGCTGTGAAACATCAAAACTATTCAGCCGGTTATCTTCTAAATTCAACAAAACTTAAAACGCCCAACTTAATGAACCAGCGGCAGTAATCGCCCTAAACTAGACCTTAATCATAATCAAGCAATTAACAGAAACACTACAACAGTGTGATGGAAAATTTTAGCAGGACTTGAGAGCAAACTGGAAATTTCAAGACGTCGATGGCGATTTCAAACGTCGAATTCTCGGGCAATTATTTGCGGTCATTCAATTTGAGCGTTTGATTTTTGGGCAGTCGATTGGCAGGGGTTTCATTTACTTTTGCGATCACTTTTTTTTAAATAAAAGAAGACAAATTGTCTGGTAAAATCATAATATAACAAGTTTTCAGAGGTATTTTCGTGTGACATGATTAATATGTTAAGGGAAGGCTCGGCTCGTTTATATCCGCGTATACATGCAAACGTGTCATGAGTTTAACTAATTGTAATAAATTATGGAAATTTGATTTAATATTAGGCAAAAAGATGACTAAAATCAATTAACATCCGGCAGTAATTGATATGTTTTTGACGGCTGGATGATACTTTAAATTTGCTCATTCACGTTCTACAATATACCAAATGTCAATATATTTTTCAATACTTATAAGTGTGTATGGGGAAGTGAAGAGTGTTTTCGTCGTAAGCTATTTATCGCGAGTATATCCTATTTACCCTACAAATTTTCGTAATGATTAGCCTGTGCAATTCATTTCATCACGATAATTTTCTAGCCAAACGACACGTATTCCAGTTTTTTGCCATTCAATTTTTTTGCCATTCAATTCGGTTTTGTGGCCAATCGGCGACAATCATAAACTATAGAAGACATTAAAATCCCCTAAAGTCGGTTCAGTGAATATTTTTGCTTGTAGGTTGGAATTTCAGTGAATATTTTCTCACTTTTTCATCTTTAGCTCAGTAAGGTATCTGGGTTTTGATGATTTTTGGTATCTTTGTGATGTTTGTAGCTTAGATATGTAATTTCGCCTACCAATATGATTTAAACTGGGCGTTCGAATGAGTTAATTTTAGGGCTGAGAATGTTGAGCTTTGTGAAAACAAAAGACTTGTAGAAGCCTAACTACAGACGATGTACACTTCTTGATCGAGAAATGGGTTTCTCATAAAATTAAAAAAAAAAAATCGTTTTAATTAGTGCAAAATATTATTAATTAAGGCAATAATATACATATGAACACTACAGTTCCATCTTTGAGCAGTCTTCGAATTTCGCGAGGAACGAAATTAATTTCAGGGCCGATGATATTAATTTTTTAAAATTTATTTCAAATCTATTTAGTAATTATTAGATATTTAGATAATTAAAGGAAATTTTTTAATAAATATATTGAGAATAGATTGAATCGAGTAAAATATACAGGTCGGTTGGAGTTTAACGATATTGTTCAAACTCTATCAATTATCCTATGTTGTAAAGGAATGGTTTGAGATGAACTTACTAAATTTTTATTAAACTTCAGATAAGTAAATGTATGCATAAAATTTGACCGGTTTTGTGCAATTTTTTTTACCTCTGCTAATGGATTTCGTTCTTTTGTTTCAATAGTATTGAGTGTCGATTCATCTATCTTCATGCAAAATATATACAGAGAGGAGAATAATATTATAGACTTTATGTCGTTACCGCTCGGTCGGATATTCAAGGTAGTGTCTTAACTAAATAATTTAATAAATATCTATGCATTGTCAGTGAAAAACAGTTTGATGAAGGAAACAACACCGGACCATCTAGAATACCAGGTATTATTATGATCAAAAGAAAGAACCATCGATAGCTATGTTTATTCATGTGTGCCTCTTTATGTCTTTGTCGATCCAAGTTCAGTTGGATTATGAATTCTTTCTTATTCATTTATATCATATGCAGGAATTCTGCATGTGTGTCGAGGAATTCGACATAAAGTCCAGTTTCTTGAATAATTTATACTTTGTACAAGCGAGAACCAAATGTGAATAATTTACATGTTTCAAGGCCGTCCATAAATAAAACAAAAACATTGAAGTATTATATACCAATGTATTAACTTTTGTTAAAATCTTATTAATTCGTACCTCATTTCAAAAGTGCATGAACAAATCTACCTATTTTTGATTTAAAATTGAAATAGGTTATTATATATTAAATTGCTAGAAATGATATTTAATTTAAATTGAAAAAATATGGGCAATATTGCCGCGCCTCGTGCCAGCTAAAAATATACTAGTATATATACACACATATATATAACAACGAGTTAGTTACACAAAACTTTACTGCAAGATTATTGACACGCTCGAATACTAGCAAGTGTACTAGGTCGTGCAAGTAGTATAAAATGGACAAGTCCAAGTATCGATCCACGAGGACAGCTCGATTAATTTAAGATATTATTCCAAATTTTAATTTAGACTAAGACGAGTTTTTATATTTTATGGATTAATAAAAGAAATAAAAATGCAAATAGCAAATAACATAAATAACACAAGATAGCAGATGGATAATTTGACGACGATGTGATCAAGGCACGTGCTCGGCACAAAATATTCCTACGTATCCATGCGATCGATTTTATCTAAACAATATAAATCTAGTTAAGGTAGAAATTCCTAAAATAATCGCTACTCGTTTGTCCCGCAATAACGATCCTACGCGAAAGTGAACCAACAACTATATTCCTATATGACTGTAGTTACCCCGCACGCATTCAACTTTATGAATTTCCCCGAGTTTAGACGCTTTCGGCGTCTAAAATCTCGGAAACCACACGGACGAAACCGAATTCCATATCTGGTCGGTTTTACGTCGTGGTACACGTTATCTATTGTTCTAACCGGTCTAATCACTTTGTCCGTCTCATAAACCAATCAAATATCGTGCACATGTTGATCAGACATACGCAAGCATTAAACACAGATAACGAACACGTAACTTAAATCATATTATTAAATAAAATACCAATAGTACTAACACGCAATAATAGTTCGGCCTAACACGCCCTTAACCACACAATATTTTACGCTAGCATATTAAAAGATAAAAACAACAAAGGTTCAAGCAAACACATAATTAAATAGTGAAAGATAAGATAGAAATACGCCCCTCGCGGTGGACAGCGTCGTGTTCCCTCGAAGTCCTCCTTTGTGTCTCGGGATGAGATCACCTCGCAAGCTTTCAAGAAGTTATGGCGTACATCTGAATTCCTTCTCAAGCGTGACTGAGTTGGTCTTTGGGGTGATGGCAGTAACAGGAAGGTATGCGTAAGATTGAGCGGTGGGTGTTTGGTCGTCAGCTATGCGGTTCAGAGGCTAGCGCATAAGATGAGCTTGGTGGGTGATTAAGTCAGTGAGGGTTAGAGCTGCCTACTTGTGACGTGGGTGTTTGACGCGGCCTCGATAGGTTGGTGCTCTGCCTTATTTCTTCGTGAACGTGGCCTTGAGCGTGAGCTCCGTGGAATAATAATATTGTGTATTTCAAGCTCTGTGTTTTTCAGCTCTCCCCTCTTCTCCCTCGTGTAGTATGCCTTTTATAGATCAATAAAAGCACAGTGATTCTCCACCTTCACAATCACGCAGCCTTCTTAGTTTGTTTTTTTTCTTCTATTTTCCAGCGTTCAGCACAAGGAGTCTGCGCAGCCACAAATAATTCTGCCTTGAGCCGTTTTTTATTTCACTCGAGCAGCTTCTCCGCCGTCTCATTAGATTTCTTTGCTCAAAATTTCGTAAAAGATTTCAGATAAGATCTGAGTCTCGCATGCTTAGTAGCTTTGCAATCCAATTATTTGACTTATTCTTGTAGGTTCACCTTCACGTGTCTTCACTATCCCTCATTCCTTATATCATTTGTTTATTTTGTGGGCCCACCTCTTTCAATAATGATTTTATCATATGCTATTTTTTAAATCATTTGTGGGCTATTTCGTGACTATGCCTCACAAACAATTCCACAGCCAACTATGATGACCCATTTTCTTGAACTTTGACATTCTTCAATAAGTAATTCTCGATTATTGTCCAAAACTTCACTGTCTTCTGTTTATTACGCCTACAATACATAAGTGACAATAATGATAAGATATTCAAGGTTGTTTTAGACTAATAACGATCAAAATACAAGTTTACAGGTATTAGAAACAACGTAAAATCCCAACTTATCAACAACCCCCAAACTAGCTTCGATCGTCCTCGATCATTGAAGCGGAATAAACTAAATCAAGTTAGGATTTTACGACGTTACTGAATGAATTCTCATGTTTTTTCTCAGAAAAGCAAAAGCGCAATCGGTCGAAATTGTCATCAACTATTGAATGATCCAGCTAAACACGAGACATGAAATGATAGTTCGCAATCATATCATAACACAAAGATATTTCCAGATCCAAACACGTACAAGTGACAACTCTCACATGGATCGCTCAATTCGCTCGAAGTGTTTAGTGGGATCTGTATAAAGCGCTCAGCTCACGACATAGAATGATATTACTCTAAGCTTGCAAATATATCATATCATATTCACATAGTGAATCTCATGCACGAATCAAAAGGTCTTTAAAAATGGTTGTAATGGGGCTCAGGGTAATAAAGGTGTGATATATGGGATGAGTGGGGTAATATGGTCGAGCATATTAGTTACTAAATCGCTTTCCCCGTCTATACTCTATAGCACAAAATACGACTTTATACAATGGAGACTAATACTACTATAAAAACAAACTCAAAAAAAAAAAAAAAAAAATTACTAAGAACTCGAGAAAATAATTCTAAAATATCTATTGTAACTCTTTTTTTTTCTTTTCTTTTTTTTCATTTTTTTTTCTTTGCATATTTTTCTACTATATATTTTTTCGTTTTTTTTTTCAATCTCTCTTTTTTTTCTCTTTTTCTTTTTTCAAATAAATAAATTAGACTACCACAATCATATATAGCATGACATAATCGTCTTTTCTCTAATATAATAGACTCAATACTCTAAAGCGATTAGTAAGTTAACATGCCGACAATGGTTCGAGGATGAATGATAAAATAAGGGATAATGTGGCTAAATATCGTGGCTCCAAATCAATAAATAAGGCTAATAAGGCTCAAATGGGCTCACTAATTGATAGATATGTCGGGTACGGAGATATTTAGGCCAGTGGCTCATCCTAATTGCCTTCATCATTTTCGTACACAAAAATCCACAGTGATATTGACATGCATAACAGAGCAAGTTCGAAAATAATCAGACTATGCGTGCACTCATGGAAAACACATCGAGCAAGTATTGTGTTGCTCTAAATTTTTTTTTTTACGGCTCAAAACTCACAATATTTTCTGGGTTTGTGTCTCATGATACATGCTATTTTTCTGAAGCAATCAATGTGATCAGATAGTCATGCTAAAATCAAAACACGTAACATGCAGAACTTTCACACACAATAGCTGAATCTTATCTCGACACCAGAAAAATTTTAAAAAAATTTCATCATCGACACGAGTTTTCACAAGTGACGTTCAAATCCTAACATTGATCAGTTAAACTAACTAAGAAACCAAATCGATCGATATCATATAAAATCTAGCATGTGTCACCCCACCCCCAAACTAATTTGTACATTGTCCTCAATGTATAAAAATTTAAAGCAAAGAAAGAGTTTAAGTGACACTGCCCTGAATAATACGTTGATCGATGCGAAGCGAGTTGTGAGAAGACTTCATATATTGAGCTACTTTTGCGAACGAACCACCCCCAAACTGACTATGAACCTGCGAGGAAACATAACTCGACGGCACCGTGATTCGATTTGTGAAAATAAAATCAAAAGCAAAACACACTTAAGATACGATGCAATATATATAACTTTAATTCGAAAAATAATAATGCGTAGATAGTACTTGGGTTGCCTCCCAAGAAGCGCTCCTTTTATAGTCGATAGCTCGACTTCTGTTCGTCTAGACGGTCCACGATTATGTATGTTCAGAAGAAGTACTGAACATTTTGATTTCAACTTTTTGGAGAGGAGTTTGATCTCGGAGTGATATAGCTTCATGTGGTTGCAGTCTTTAAACTCTCTCCATAGGTCGACTTTCGGATCCCAACTAACGTAAACATCAACGATCACCAGCGTCTTAACAAATTCCTCCGTGTCTATGCCCTTTGAGTGATCTGTTGAATTCATAACCGCTCGTAGAAACGGATCAAAACTCTCAGGTTCCATCTTTCTCTTTTCCACAAAATTGTATGATGCAAATTCCTCGCTTTTTGTCGTTCGCTCAATATCTTGGTGAACTACGCAGTCAACGACTATAAAACTCTCGCACCACTCGATTTTGACAACAGCCTTGTCGGTTGGAAGCATATGCTCGACAATTTTCTGATCAGTAAATGATTCGGGCTCATCTTTCAACGTCGCATGACTAAGAATATCCTCAAGGACTTCCGGGAGGCTCGGCTTTGTTGGAATGGAATCTACAGTAGCCTCTGCGGGTTGATCGGCCTCTTCTGACTCGATCTCAACTTCATTTTCATTTAGTTCCAACATTGGTTCTCGTGATGTTTCAAAGCTCAGCTGAATGACTTCTACGTCCTCTTTTGTATTTGTCTCTGTGTCGCTCGTGAGTGCGAAAGCTGCATTCTTAAGCTTTTCCACTTGGAACGCCAAACTCTTCATCGTTTCTTCTAAACTCTTAGAACTCATGTTGACAAAGCTATTTGAATTCCGGTATCGCTCTTCAGCTAGTCGACCCTGTTCAGCCAGTCTCTCGAGCGCTTTCTCCCAGGCGGCTTTCTCATTTTGAGGCGATGAATTATCGTTAGCCGAAAAATAATCTGAGCAGTCGCCTTCGTCTGAGTAGTGCATGTCGTTATAACATGTTTGTGGATAATCTTGGTTGAATTGCGGTACAGGTTCTGCAGAATATGATGCTCTCGTAGAATCTTCGTACCGATAATCCCAATATTTTGTGTTGTCAGGTGCTTCATATTGATTATTCTTCCCTCGCCCGACGTACCATCCGAGAGGTTTATACTTGCATTGACTAGTGAGATGTGAACATCCACACCAGTCGCATTCTAGTTCATCATCGGACGTCTCGTAGGACTCGGGAGAATATCTTGAATATCGTTCCATCTGCAAAACACAAAAGAGAAAGATGAGAGTATCAACAGTAATAATAATAACAACAATAATAATAAATGATGATGATGATGATGATAATGATGATAATAATCAAGATAAAATAAATGTTTTATATAAATATAATTTTCTAAACTCTTTTTTTTTAGATAATAAAAATAATAGAAATAAAAATATTTAAACTAAAATTCGGAATATATTTTAAAATTAATATTTCCGCTATCCCCGGCAACGGCGCCAAAAACTTGACACGCTCGAATACTAGCAAGTGTACTAGGTCGTGCAAGTAGTATAAAATGGACAAGTCCAAGTATCGATCCACGAGGACAGCTCGATTAATTTAAGATATTATTCCAAATTTTAATTTAGACTAAGACGAGTTTTTATATTTTATGGATTTAATAAAAGAAATAAAAATGCAAATAGCAAATAACATAAATAACACAAGATAGCAGATGGATAATTTGACGACGATGTGATCAAGGCACGTGCTCGGCACAAAATATTCCTACGTATCCATGCGATCGATTTTATCTAAACAATATAAATCTAGTTAAGGTAGAAATTCCTAAAATAATCGCTACTCGTTTGTCCCGCAATAACGATCCTACGCGAAAGTGAACCAACAACTATATTCCTATATGACTGTAGTTACCCCGCACGCATTCAACTTTATGAATTTCCCCGAGTTTAGACGCTTTCGGCGTCTAAAATCTCGGAAACCACACGGACGAAACCGAATTCCATATCTGGTCGGTTTTACGTCGTGGTACACGTTATCTATTGTTCTAACCGGTCTAATCACTTTGTCCGTCTCATAAACCAATCAAATATCGTGCACATGTTGATCAGACATACGCAAGCATTAAACACAGATAACGAACACGTAACTTAAATCATATTATTAAATAAAATACCAATAGTACTAACACGCAATAATAGTTCGGCCTAACACGCCCTTAACCACACAATATTTTACGCTAGCATATTAAAAGATAAAAACAACAAAGGTTCAAGCAAACACATAATTAAATAGTGAAAGATAAGATAGAAATACGCCCCTCGCGGTGGACAGCGTCGTGTTCCCTCGAAGTCCTCCTTTGTGTCTCGGGATGAGATCACCTCGCAAGCTTTCAAGAAGTTATGGCGTACATCTGAATTCCTTCTCAAGCGTGACTGAGTTGGTCTTTGGGGTGATGGCAGTAACAGGAAGGTATGCGTAAGATTGAGCGGTGGGTGTTTGGTCGTCAGCTATGCGGTTCAGAGGCTAGCGCATAAGATGAGCTTGGTGGGTGATTAAGTCAGTGAGGGTTAGAGCTGCCTACTTGTGACGTGGGTGTTTGACGCGGCCTCGATAGGTTGGTGCTCTGCCTTATTTCTTCGTGAACGTGGCCTTGAGCGTGAGCTCCGTGGAATAATAATATTGTGTATTTCAAGCTCTGTGTTTTTCAGCTCTCCCCTCTTCTCCCTCGTGTAGTATGCCTTTTATAGATCAATAAAAGCACAGTGATTCTCCACCTTCACAATCACGCAGCCTTCTTAGTTTGTTTTTTTTCTTCTATTTTCCAGCGTTCAGCACAAGGAGTCTGCGCAGCCACAAATAATTCTGCCTTGAACCGTTTTTTATTTCACTCGAGCAGCTTCTCCGCCGTCTCATTAGATTTCTTTGCTCAAAATTTCGTAAAAGATTTCAGATAAGATCTGAGTCTCGCATGCTTAGTAGCTTTGCAATGCAATTATTTGACTTATTCTTGTAGGTTCACCTTCACGTGTCTTCACTATCCCTCATTCCTTATATCATTTGTTTATTTTGTGGGCCCACCTCTTTCAATAATGATTTTATCATATGCTATTTTTTAAATCATTTGTGGGCTATTTCGTGACTATGCCTCACAAACAATTCCACAGCCAACTATGATGACCCATTTTCTTGAACTTTGACATTCTTCAATAAGTAATTCTCGATTATTGTCCAAAACTTCACTGTCTTCTGTTTATTACGCCTACAATACATAAGTGACAATAATGATAAGATATTCAAGGTTGTTTTAGACTAATAACGATCAAAATACAAGTTTACAGGTATTAGAAACAACGTAAATCCCAACTTATCAACAACCCCCAAACTAGCTTCGATCGTCCTCGATCATTGAAGCGGAATAAACTAAATCAAGTTAGGATTTTACGACGTTACTGAATGAATTCTCATGTTTTTTCTCAGAAAAGCAAAAGCGCAATCGGTCGAAATTGTCATCAACTAATGAATGATCCAGCTAAACACGAGACATGAAATGATAGTTCGCAATCATATCATAACACAAAGATATTTCCAGATCCAAACACGTACAAGTGACAACTCTCACATGGATCGCTCAATTCGCTCGAAGTGTTTAGTGGGATCTGTATAAAAGCGCTCAGCTCACGACATAGAATGATATTACTCTAAGCTTGCAAATATATCATATCATATTCACATAGTGAATCTCATGCACGAATCAAAAGGTCTTTAAAAATGGTTGTAATGGGGCTCAGGGTAATAAAGGTGTGATATATGGGATGAGTGGGGTAATATGGTCGAGCATATTAGTTACTAAATCGCTTTCCCCGTCTATACTCTATAGCACAAAATACGACTTTATACAATGGAGACTAATACTACTATAAAAACAAACTCAAAAAAAAAAAAAAAAATTACTAAGAACTCGAGAAAATAATTCTAAAATATCTATTGTAACTCTTTTTTTTTTTTTTTTTTTTTTTCATTTTTTTTTCTTTGCATATTTTTCTACTATATATTTTTTCGTTTTTTTTTTCAATCTCTCTTTTTTTTCTCTTTTTCTTTTTTCAAATAAATAAATTAGACTACCACAATCATATATAGCATGACATAATCGTCTTTTCTCTAATATAATAGACTCAATACTCTAAAGCGATTAGTAAGTTAACATGCCGACAATGGTTCGAGGATGAATGATAAAATAAGGGATAATGTGGCTAAATATCGTGGCTCCAAATCAATAAATAAGGCTAATAAGGCTCAAATGGGCTCACTAATTGATAGATATGTCGGGTACGGAGATATTTAGGCCAGTGGCTCATCCTAATTGCCTTCATCATTTTCGTACACAAAAATCCACAGTGATATTGACATGCATAACAGAGCAAGTTCGAAAATAATCAGACTATGCGTGCACTCATGGAAAACACATCGAGCAAGTATTGTGTTGCTCTAAATTTTTTTTTTTACGGCTCAAAACTCACAATATTTTCTGGGTTTGTGTCTCATGATACATGCTATTTTTCTGAAGCAATCAATGTGATCAGATAGTCATGCTAAAATCAAAACACGTAACATGCAGAACTTTCACACACAATAGCTGAATCTTATCTCGACACCAGAAAAATTTTAAAAAAATTTCATCATCGACACGAGTTTTCACAAGTGACGTTCAAATCCTAACATTGATCAGTTAAACTAACTAAGAAACCAAATCGATCGATATCATATAAAATCTAGCATGTGTCACCCCACCCCCAAACTAATTTGTACATTGTCCTCAATGTATAAAAATTTAAAGCAAAGAAAGAGTTTAAGTGACACTGCCCTGAATAATACGTTGATCGATGCGAAGCGAGTTGTGAGAAGACTTCATATATTGAGCTACTTTTGCGAACGAACCACCCCCAAACTGACTATGAACCTGCGAGGAAACATAACTCGACGGCACCGTGATTCGATTTGTGAAAATAAAATCAAAAGCAAAACACACTTAAGATACGATGCAATATATATAACTTTAATTCGAAAAATAATAATGCGTAGATAGTACTTGGGTTGCCTCCCAAGAAGCGCTCCTTTTATAGTCGATAGCTCGACTTCTGTTCGTCTAGACGGTCCACGATTATGTATGTTCAGAAGAAGTACTGAACATTTTGATTTCAACTTTTGGAGAGGAGTTTGATCTCGGAGTGATATAGCTTCATGTGGTTGCAGTCTTTAAACTCTCTCCATAGGTCGACTTTCGGATCCCAACTAACGTAAACATCAACGATCACCAGCGTCTTAACAAATTCCTCCGTGTCTATGCCCTTTGAGTGATCTGTTGAATTCATAACCGCTCGTAGAAACGGATCAAAACTCTCAGGTTCCATCTTTCTCTTTTCCACAAAATTGTATGATGCAAATTCCTCGCTTTTTGTCGTTCGCTCAATATCTTGGTGAACTACGCAGTCAACGACTATAAAACTCTCGCACCACTCGATTTTGACAACAGCCTTGTCGGTTGGAAGCATATGCTCGACAATTTTCTGATCAGTAAATGATTCGGGCTCATCTTTCAACGTCGCATGACTAAGAATATCCTCAAGGACTTCCGGGAGGCTCGGCTTTGTTGGAATGGAATCTACAGTAGCCTCTGCGGGTTGATCGGCCTCTTCTGACTCGATCTCAACTTCATTTTCATTTAGTTCCAACATTGGTTCTCGTGATGTTTCAAAGCTCAGCTGAATGACTTCTACGTCCTCTTTTGTATTTGTCTCTGTGTCGCTCGTGAGTGCGAAAGCTGCATTCTTAAGCTTTTCCACTTGGAACGCCAAACTCTTCATCGTTTCTTCTAAACTCTTAGAACTCATGTTGACAAAGCTATTTGAATTCCGGTATCGCTCTTCAGCTAGTCGACCCTGTTCAGCCAGTCTCTCGAGCGCTTTCTCCCAGGCGGCTTTCTCATTTTGAGGCGATGAATTATCGTTAGCCGAAAAATAATCTGAGCAGTCGCCTTCGTCTGAGTAGTGCATGTCGTTATAACATGTTTGTGGATAATCTTGGTTGAATTGCGGTACAGGTTCTGCAGAATATGATGCTCTCGTAGAATCTTCGTACCGATAATCCCAATATTTTGTGTTGTCAGGTGCTTCATATTGATTATTCTTCCCTCGCCCGACGTACCATCCGAGAGGTTTATACTTGCATTGACTAGTGAGATGTGAACATCCACACCAGTCGCATTCTAGTTCATCATCGGACGTCTCGTAGGACTCGGGAGAATATCTTGAATATCGTTCCATCTGCAAAACACAAAAGAGAAAGATGAGAGTATCAACAGTAATAATAATAACAACAATAATAATAAATGATGATGATGATGATGATAATGATGATAATAATCAAGATAAAATAAATGTTTTATATAAATATAATTTTCTAAACTCTTTTTTTTTAGATAATAAAAATAATAGAAATAAAAATATTTAAACTAAAATTCGGAATATATTTTAAAATTAATATTTCCGCTATCCCCGGCAACGGCGCCAAAACTTGACACGCTCGAATACTAGCAAGTGTACTAGGTCGTGCAAGTAGTATAAAATGGACAAGTCCAAGTATCGATCCACGAGGACAGCTCGATTAATTTAAGATATTATTCCAAATTTTAATTTAGACTAAGACGAGTTTTTATATTTTATGGATTTAATAAAAGAAATAAAAATGCAAATAGCAAATAACATAAATAACACAAGATAGCAGATGGATAATTTGACGACGATGTGATCAAGGCACGTGCTCGGCACAAAATATTCCTACGTATCCATGCGATCGATTTTATCTAAACAATATAAATCTAGTTAAGGTAGAAATTCCTAAAATAATCGCTACTCGTTTGTCCCGCAATAACGATCCTACGCGAAAGTGAACCAACAACTATATTCCTATATGACTGTAGTTACCCCGCACGCATTCAACTTTATGAATTTCCCCGAGTTTAGACGCTTTCGGCGTCTAAAATCTCGGAAACCACACGGACGAAACCGAATTCCATATCTGGTCGGTTTACGTCGTGGTACACGTTATCTATTGTTCTAACCGGTCTAATCACTTTGTCCGTCTCATAAACCAATCAAATATCGTGCACATGTTGATCAGACATACGCAAACATTAAACACAGATAACGAACACGTAACTTAAATCATATTATTAAATAAAATACCAATAGTACTAACACGCAATAATAGTTCGGCCTAACACGCCCTTAACCACACAATATTTTACGCTAGCATATTAAAAGATAAAAACAACAAAGGTTCAAGCAAACACATAATTAAATAGTGAAAGATAAGATAGAAATACGCCCCTCGCGGTGGACAGCGTCGTGTTCCCTCGAAGTCCTCCTTTGTGTCTCGGGATGAGATCACCTCGCAAGCTTTCAAGAAGTTATGGCGTACATCTGAATTCCTTCTCAAGCGTGACTGAGTTGGTCTTTGGGGTGATGGCAGTAACAGGAAGGTATGCGTAAGATTGAGCGGTGGGTGTTTGGTCGTCAGCTATGCGGTTCAGAGGCTAGCGCATAAGATGAGCTTGGTGGGTGATTAAGTCAGTGAGGGTTAGAGCTGCCTACTTGTGACGTGGGTGTTTGACGCGGCCTCGATAGGTTGGTGCTCTGCCTTATTTCTTCGTGAACGTGGCCTTGAGCGTGAGCTCCGTGGAATAATAATATTGTGTATTTCAAGCTCTGTGTTTTTCAGCTCTCCCCTCTTCTCCCTCGTGTAGTATGCCTTTTATAGATCAATAAAAGCACAGTGATTCTCCACCTTCACAATCACGCAGCCTTCTTAGTTTGTTTTTTTCCTTCTATTTTCCAGCGTTCAGCACAAGGAGTCTGCGCAGCCACAAATAATTCTGCCTTGAGCCGTTTTTTATTTCACTCGAGCAGCTTCTCCGCCGTCTCATTAGATTTCTTTGCTCAAAATTTCGTAAAAGATTTCAGATAAGATCTGAGTCTCGCATGCTTAGTAGCTTTGCAATCCAATTATTTGACTTATTCTTGTAGGTTCACCTTCACGTGTCTTCACTATCCCTCATTCCTTATATCATTTGTTTATTTTGTGGGCCCACCTCTTTCAATAATGATTTCATCATATGCTATTTTTTAAATCATTTGTGGGCTATTTCGTGACTATGCCTCACAAACAATTCCACAGCCAACTATGATGACCCATTTTCTTGAACTTTGACATTCTTCAATAAGTAATTCTCGATTATTGTCCAAAACTTCACTGTCTTCTGTTTATTACGCCTACAATACATAAGTGACAATAATGATAAGATATTCAAGGTTGTTTTAGACTAATAACGATCAAAATACAAGTTTACAGGTATTAGAAACAACGTAAAATCCCAACTTATCAATTATATCAAAAACACTCTAATTGCAAAAAAAAAAATGCGAGTCTACATTCAATTGGAATAAATAATGAAACATCTCACATTATCTTAGATTTAGGATGATTTTGATTTGTTCTTATATACATATATAGACTAGTGTAGGTGGCCGCACAATGTGCGGCTGACTTTAGTTGTAACCCGTCTATACTTTTGGCACACTTAGTATTCAAATCAAAACTATAGGGCAACATAGAAGCTATATAGGCACATAGTTTACCAAACTTATTTACAGCACACGGTTTACCAAAGCCTATTTACTTACCTAGCTTTGTGAAAATAAGTCAAAAGCTTACCCACCATACAAGCCTATAAGTCAAAAGGGTCCTAGTTATACTATGCATAAACATATTAGCAAAAGAGATGGAATTGTTACGTCTTGGCACTTTTACTTGGAGCTGTTGTATCATGATCAGGGGAATCGTTTGCTTTCCTTTTCTTTGATGAAGGCTCCGGTTCTTCGTGTAAAGAAGTCTCTGGACCTGTAGAAAGTCGAGCGATAACAGTGTACTGAGTGGATAGGCCGGCCCTGGATGGGTATTGATATACTTTGATATGATATAATGATTTTGTGGCTTCTAACGTAGTGTTGACTGCTTGAGCATCAAATACGCCTACCTGAATATATGTGTATAGATAATGAACTGTATGTAGTTGAGAACTACCAACATTTCAGCTTCTTTGTCCTCAATTATTGACGATATGCTATCCGTTTCATCAGATAAAGTAACCCGAAAGCGTAACCTGTGTGGAAGAATAGTATATGTTACAAATACTCGCCCACCATAACACGTATTTAATAGTCTTACTTTGGCAATGGCGATTGAAATTCTTTATTGCAGTATAAGCATGAAAAGTCACATTTGTAGCAGGCCCCACAGGTTCTTCGATATTCTGGGCAAATCATGACATAGAGGGGTTGCTGTACATCTGTAATTTGTCTACAGCAGCTGTCGAGAAAGATCTGACCTGCAAAACATATGAGAGGAAATCAAGATGCAATAATAAGAATTGTTGAAAGAGTCATATTTTGTGTTGTTATTGGACGTTGAATGACTTGCTTCTCTTTTTCGTGTAACCGTTGCGAGATAGCTTGCTTTACGAAGTCCTTGTTATCGGCAAACCTTCAAGAAAATTCAAGTAAAATTAGACGATGTGTAAGATGATGCGTTATGGATAAAAATTGGGAGATAAAGAGCGTGCTATTTTATGGGGAAGTGGAACACTCACCATTGTCGCAACTGTGTAGTTTGCGATATAGGAGGATTATATAGTAGACTGAAATTCATGTATGAAATGGTAGACATAGTGACTATATATTATTAAGAGTTGATTTACAAATTTAATATTTGTTTTTACCTTCAAAGGTATTGACCGATAATCTCATAGCTAAAATTATTGGTAATTGATGAACATGCTCGACAAGGTACAGTGCTTCAAATTCCAAATGTTCTTCCCACAAGGTTAGTCGCATCGGCGTCCGTCTACATCGAGGTATTATAATATGATATATTAGGTATAAAAATTTATATTGATTGAAATATGTAAATTTTTGCTTACTCCTGATTCACAATTACGAATTCTTGCAATCTTCGCCCTTCAGAAGTTGTGTGAGCTTCCAAAACATTAATCACTGAACCTAATATATCCGCATAAAAAATTATGTTAGCGTGTTAAGTGATAACGATAATGTAATCAGTACGATGATAATTAACAAATAGTATAACAACACGAATAATATTTAATAATGATAACTTACTGATCCGATTAGTGGCAACATCCGTGAATTCATAACACCTTCTGAAAGTTGATATTTCGTACATGTTTTCAATTGATAGTTGGCTTTCCTGTGGAACTCTTTTCACGTAAGGAGACCTGTTAATGAGTAGTTCATACTGCGAATCCACAAGTGGGGACCAAGCTTGATTAAGATCACGAATTTGACTATGACCAATATAATATGTGTGATAGAGTTCCAACAGATCGTTCATTCGGTCAATCTCTTGTTCGTAGATGATGCACTGCACATGCTGCAAAAAAATATTAATGTGATAGCATATAATAAAATGAATATAACAGTGATTATGTCGGAAGATTTAAATATTTACTTCTTCATCGGCAATGACAAGCTTCACATATCTGGTGTTCCGTCTAGCTGTGTCACGTATTGCAGTCTTTTCGTTAACTGCTACTTTGACGTTCCAAAATGGGTCTTTCACGGGTAATGCGGCCAGTGGAACACAATGCCTTTGTATCTTCCTGAAAATAAAAATATGAGAACGATAAAACATATTTATTGAATTTAATTATATATCAAGTATATATGCCAAACGAAAGGTGCACATCACGGGCAAGGAAATGTAATTTTGAATCTTTTATTTACCAAATAAATTCTTACCATGCTTATTTTATTTGCATGAATTCATTAAATCTGTGATGTAAGTTGCAACACATCATGATACACAATATTCTTTGTTCGGTTAGTTGGAGGGTCTCCTAATGATAACGGACGGTTTAAAATTTTCAAATTTTGGCTTGTTCTAGCTCTTGATAGTGCTACATACAATTGTCCATGTGAGAACACATGTTCCTTTAAATAAATCCCAACATAATCTAACGTTTGTCCTCGAGATTTGTTAATTGTCATTGCAAAACACAAACGTATTGGGAATTGTTTGCGTTTAAAAGGAATTGAAGATACACTATTTATTGGACTTTCTAATGTTATTCTTGGAATGAAAACTACTTTTCCAGCGAAAGCGCCTTCTGAAATTTGAGCATATATAACATTATTTTGGAAACCTTTGCAAATAAGGCGAGTACCATTACATAGACCTTCATTTGGGTTAATGTCTCGAAGTAACATAATTGGAACGTTTATTTTTAGTGTTAACTTGTGTGGTGGGAGTCCTGATGGAGTTAAGGAATGGAAAAGTTCTTCATGATCAGGGATGTTGTATGAACTATTACTTGTATCTCTACTTAAATATATAAATTGTTCACCTGGAAATCTTTCAATCATAATATCATTTATTTCATGCACAAATTCATTCCTTGAGGTTAATATTGCTCTTTTTGTAAGGATTTCTTCAGTTATAATGTATGTTGTGGGAACACGGCATCGATTAATATGTTCAAGGAAGCTTCATCATTTTCAAAAGCAATATTAGCAGACATCGGAACTTCTATGTTACCATTTTCATCTACATCTTCAACACCATTTCCAACTCTTAAAAGATAATTTGAAAATTCAATATCTAGAGCTGCTCTCATATTTTTTTGTAAGTCTAATTTTTTCGAAGTGTTTCCATAATGGAGATGATATGATCGATGCTTTGATAATATCATCTTTACAACCTCCTGGAACAACTGGTAGAGTTTGGCGAAAATCTCCGCCGAATATAATTATTTTGCCCCCAAAATGGTTATTACTATCCATAACATCCCTTAGAATTTGATCAAATTTCTCAATTGCGTAACGCTTTGCCATAGTAACTTCATCCCATATGATTAGTTTTGCTATCTTCAGTAAGTAAGCTAATGCGCTTTGTTTGCTAATATTGCAAGATTTATCATCATTTTCGTCTAATGGGATTTTAAATCTTGAGTGCGATGTGCGGCCTCCTGGGAGAAGTAAGGCTGCCACACCTGAAGTTGCTGTTGCGAGGACAATATGTTTTTTTATCTCATTGTTGCTAGTAAAGATCTATACAAAAATGTTTTTCCCATTCCAGCGGGGCCATCGATGAAAAATATTTTTGATAGTTTGTGCTTGATGCAAAACAATATTTTGTCATAGGCTTTTTTTTGTTCCTCGTTAAGTTTAGTGAATGATAAAATATCTTCGTCTGGGTTATGATATTCTGCTCAGTTTGCAATTCTCTAGTAATATTACTTTGATTCATCATGCTTATCTTAGCTATAAAAGGGAATCTGCAACTTTTTTCCCCATTGAGTGAAGATGGCATGCGATTATATCTATAACTTTACTTTGTATTTCTGTTTTAGTTAACATATTCTTAGTTGCAATGTCTTCAGATAATTGGTCTTCGAATTTAGTCCATAAGTTGGCCGGATCATTCGAAGAACAATATACAAGGATCGTAGCAAATAATTGTCTTAGAGCAGACGGCATTAAATAATGTGCACTTTCATGTAGACATTGTTCAACCGTATCATCATTTTCTAACAAACCCATCGCGGCAGCCGCTTCTCTAAATGTTAAGAATGATTTTCCCTTGATAACTTTTAAACTTTGAAAGGATGTTGGTCTTCTTGTATGCAATAGTAAAGCATTAAATAAAATCCTTCTCCTTCAGACGGATGACATGTTACAAGACGTCCAACTACTTCACATTTTTGTCGTCGCTTCCATTTGCTTACATTTAGTGTCCAAGTAAAATATTCCGGAAACTCCACATACAAACAATTTTTGGATATTGCATAATCATCATGGGCATTCATATTGAAAAATTCAGTTAACATTGTTCTTTTAACTTTGGGGTTGGAAAACAACGTCGTTTGCAATGATTGATTTGGTGCAAATGATATTAGTTGTTCATTTTCCAGCTGAATGGGTAGCGATATTACAGGTGGTCGTATATGGTTTAGATCGAAACTAAAAATTCTCCAAATGGCTTCGGGTGGAGAAATCCACCTTGCGCTCTGAAAATTTTTTATTTCTTCTCCAGATATATCAGGCTTGTTTGAATCTAAGGAGTATAAAATTTTGTCATGACCTTTATAAATATATTTGTTGATATATTTAATTGCCTGAATGGTTGAGCATATTTCGACGTTAACATGACAATCAAATTTTGATAACAGATATGGGTTATACGGAACAATCCATCGATGTCAAGATTTGAACCTCTAACATTAATCGAACGACCATTATTTTGGAGACAATACACAGGATATGCATTTTCTGCACATGTCGTTGTTTCGGAGAATTTTTTTTGGATACTTAAATTTGCATTGGTTGTTATTCTTCATGCAACTGCATGATGGGTTGAGAATACCACACAGTCCATGTACCATGTGTTTTTTTACAAGATGAAATAAATGTGGAATCATTTTGATCTGGTATTTCAGCGCATACTATTTGATCATATGCTGTAGGAGAGAACAATTTCGATGGCTGATCTAATATCATTAAAAAGTGAGCATGTGGTAACCCTCTCTTTTGGAATTCTATTACATATGTATAGGCGATTACACAGCCGAATATATTTTTTTTTAGTAGTTCATTTTTTAAAACTTCAAGTTTTGCCCGAAATATTCTAGCCACAATATCTGGCCTATTTTGGACCTCATCTGACGGTAAACATAAAGCTTTTATTTCTGGCCAATTAGGATTTGTCGTCATGGTTAGAAAAATATCTGGTTTACCGAATCTCTGTACTAAAGTTAAGGCATCTAAATATCGTTTCCTCATATCTCTTGGACCGCCAATAAATGAGGTTGGCAATATTACACGCTTACCAACTTCTTTGCCTTTCTGGCATCTTTGAGAAATACTATCTACCAAACCTTGGTAAACCTCTTTTCGTAGACGACTTTGCATTTCCTCATTTTTATAGAAGTCTAATCTAGAAGTTTCAATTTTTATGTACATATCAACAACATATTGTTGGAGAAGCCTTCCAGTGTGAAGTAAATATGACTGATCGTTTTCTCTTATTTGTAATTTATAGCAATAGTATTCGTGGCATGACACATTCATACTTCGATGCGCCCGCGTTCCTAAACCTGTATCAATTTTTTAACTAGTGTGCACATTCTTAAACCGATAAAATTTTCTTATTTGTGATTGTACTAACCTTCAGATTCAGCCAATAAGTAATCGATGACGTCTCTGTAATATGTTATATTAAAATTAATGTTTTCGTTGTCTGGCAGATGATTGTCATTGTTTCTATTTTTCTTGAAATATTACGATGCCAGCCGGGTTCTCCATTAGGAAACATTAGAGGATATTGTAAAGGATCGTAACAACCATAATAATATTTGATAATTTGAGGCTGATTATTCATAGGATAAACTTGAATATGTGGAGTAACATCACTATTTTGATTTTCTGATTCTAACCATATCCCTGCAACTTGTGATGTAGTCGGTCTATTAAAACTCGTTGATCAATTAAGGGATCCATATGTAAAGCGATATTATACAAATCAAGATTCTCTATGCTAATTAAGTTTCGAAAGAAATTTGCATATGGATTCCTTCTCATAACATCAGTGAATGCTTCAATAGCTTCCTTTTTAAAGCTTGAGTTAGTGGATAAGCGATTTGATATTTCATTATCAGTGTCAAAGAAATATAACTGAAGGTGATTTAAATTGTCATTCGCACTTGGTAGTAATTGGTTTATGAAGTGATATAATTGTCCCTGTACCCGAAATGTGTACACACCATGATTTCATTTTGCTAATGTTTTATCATAATGCACTTCCATTGAGGTAAACGCGAACATGTTATTATAGCACCGTATAAAATTATGTATATGCTTGCATAATTCTGTATCTCCTAAATACAAGCTAACTAATTCGGAAGGCATTTGTGTTTCAAGCAATTTCACCTGTCCTAACGAACAACAAAATGATGGTGGTTCCAAATATACTCGAACTGCACTACAATATAAGCATTTAGTTGTAGGAGGTAACAAATCAGGTTCAGTATTTGGAGCAACTAAATATTGATTTTGACCGTTTGCATTATTTTCTAATTTTCTTCTCCGAACACGTGAACGATTTCTTTCTCGTGTCCTTTATTCAGCACTTACATGCTTTCTTTTTCGAGAAAGTGAAATATTATCCATTGTTTATACTGAATCCGCAATATTTAAAGTAAATAACAGAAATAAAAGATTACTCAATATGTACCTTATTTGATATGACCGGAGCTTCCAACGCAGCAATGATCGATACCTAAAATAATGGAAAATAATCCCAATAACCTTCTCTCTGGTTAATTCGCTCCTTCTATCATAGTTCATATCCCTCAATTCCAATTTGATCATATGTGTTTAGACCATTACACAGGTTTCTTATATGTACAAGGTTTTCATGTCAGCTTATTTTAGTTGAGTATTGTTTATACCGGGTTCGTTTATTGAAAGTGGGTCAGCATCTACAGCTAATATATATATATATATATACACCACACATGGTAAACTGACGATCAATTTGAGTTCCAACAACCATCAGATGTGTGTCTTTCTTCATCCATGAATCAGATCCATCTGATGTAAACATTTTCAACAAAAAATTTACAACAAAGACATTCAAATCATGGAAATGTACGTAACAAACATATACGAAAATACCTTCCTTCATCAAATGAACGCACTATCAATCTTTCTTTTTATTCTCTGCTGGCAAAAATTCTTTCATCTTCCTAAGGAGCATATGAGGTTTAGCTTCCCCCTTTTCACAGCCATCAATTACCGTGGAAAGTGTAGCGGAATCAACTGTAAAACCATCATTGATGTTCTCCATTTCCTCTAAAAACAAAATGGCCTCGTCGAAATCATTCCTTCGAAGAAGTCCCTTTAAAAACACATTGAAAGTAACATTGTCAGGTAAGCAATCCCTACGCTCCTCCATTTTCCTTAGAAGCTCCTTTGCCTCATACACAAACCCCTCCCCACTAAGTGCCCTAATGAGAATGTTGTATGTACGAACATTAGGTTGTAAACCCTTTGTAGGAAGTTTCTCAAAGACGTCTCGGGCAACCTTGAGCTTTCCATTCTTACACAATCCATTCAAGACTATATTGTATGTAACAATATTGGTAACAACTCCTTTCTCTTCCATAGTGCGCAAAAGTGACAAGGCTTGGTCCACGTGCTTACTTTTGAACAATTCCTCCAACATAATATTCAACGTAAATGCATCGGGCGACAACTGTCTGGCTTTCATATCTTCAAAAACTTTCAAACCATCAGCATATCTACTCGCACGGAACAATCCTTGCAGCATGGTATTATACGAAACGATTGAGTGCTCCAACCCCTTTCGTGATATTTCATGAAACAGATGCCAAGCTTCATCTATCTTTCCTTTTCTACAGTATCCATTCATCAAAGTACTATAGGTGAATACATCAGGTCTAAGCCCTAAGCGTTGAGCAGAATCAAGTACTTGCATAGCTTTAATCATTTGTCCACGCAAACAATACCCATCAATCAAAGAATTGTACGTGATAATATTGGGATTTATACCTTTTCTGGACATAATATTGATGACATCTTCGGCCTCTTTCACCATACCTTCCTTACAAAATGAATCCACTAATACGCTGTAAGTGACCAAATTAGGAGGAATCTTAAGAGTCGCCATCTCAGATAATAATTTTTCCGCCTCTTTCCATCTACCGAAACTGCATAACCCTTTGATAGCTGAAGTATATGTCACAACGTTTGGCCAAATGCATTTCTCAGTCATACGTGATAGGACGGCGAGACCATCATCCACCATTCTATCCTTACACAAGCTGTCGATTACAGTGCTATAGCATTTCACATTAAGTTCACGACTTGTTTTCTCCAACAGCTTAAGCATTTGAAGAGCTGTGAGTGTATGGCCAGCTTTGCAGAGACCGTCAAGCACTATGAGCAGCATAACTTCATTGGGCTCACAGATTTTTTCCCTCAGCAACTTTTTAAACAGATGTTCTGCCTCGGAGATTTTATTAGCTAAGAAGAGTCCTCTTAGGAGAGTGTTAAATGTGCATACAACGGGCTTCCAGCCAAACTTCAAAAGGATGCCGAAAAGGGAAAACCCATAAGCCACTTTAAGCAGATGACAGTAACAATTCATCGCAATATTCAAATGGTACACGTTCACAGGATGACCCATTTTGCGCATTTCATCGAACATGAAGAGGGCATCGGAGTAGCGCTTCATCTTAACCACAATGGCCATTAATTTCGAGAAATCCTTGACGGAGGGCAGAGGTCTCATGAACAGCATGTCCTTAAACAAGTAAATAGCATCTTCGATCCCATTTATTTGACTAAAATCCAACCCGGGCCTTTCTGGTAATGTTCCGAGAAGGCGATTGGATCCGTTTGAGCAAGAAAGATTAGCATCATGTGAAGAAAGAGACGAAAACCCATGAACATTACGGAGAGGAATAGCCAAAAATCTTCTACAAGCCATCGCAGGTTATAAAATAATTATTTGCAGCCGATGCACCGACGAATACCGAGTCTGTACTACTTTTTCTTTTTCGTTTTTCGTTTGTTTATTCTTAATTTTCTGAAAGGATTGCACCGCTTTCTCTCATTCACTTTTTTTTTTTCAGTTTTCCCTTTTATTTTTATTTTCATTTTTTTCCTGCCACTATTTTTTTTTTGTCCACTATATTTTTTATTGTATATTTTGTTGTTTGTGAATGTCCACAAGTAGAAAATACCGTAGCCGAAATAACTACACTTACATAACCGAAATTTTGTCCAGATTAATTTTTTTTTTAAGAAAATGGATATTTTATTAATTCGATTCCGAAATTGAAGTAGTAAAACATGAGTACAACTCTACAAGTGGTTTCACCTTCACAACCAAGATATTAGCTAAATAATGAGCAACAGTCGCATTTCTCAAGTTCTTAACAAAAGCCAAATCGAAGGAGCCGAGAAAGGAAACATAGATAAATAATTTCCTAATAGAAGTCGTGAAACCATTCGATTAATAAGATAATGCAAAACAAAAGCGTTGGAGATCAAAAACGAAAAAGTGGCGGTTATAAACCGGTGGTTCTAACCTGGATTGATTTTTTTAATTTTGTGTTCTTATTAAAGTAACCAACGTTGATTAATTCAAGCTCTCAATCTCACTATATAGAAATATAATAATATATATAATTCTCCTCCTATCACCAATTTCTAGTCGAAATACTAGTCCCTAAAAACGCTGGTTTTTGTAGTGTAATTTCGTTTTCATCTAACATATGTGTCAACGTTTGCATTGCATGTGATTATTTAAAGCATGCATCTCGTTTTGTAGTTAATTCGTTTTCATCTCTCATATGAGTCGACGTTTGCATTGCATATGATTATTCGAAGCGTGCATCTTAATAATTTAATTGTGGCATAATGATAATCAATAATTAATATTGCAATTCGCATGTTACATCATCGTTATAGTCTACCTTGCCCTATAAATAAATAGAGGCCTCTTCATTAGTAGTTAGTTGCAGGACAAGAAAAACAAGCTTCTTCTACTTCAAAAGATGGCATCAGTATTGAGTAGTAATCCCCAGCCTTGCAAAATCTTAAAATCACATTTCATGAGTCAACTCTAATCTCCCCATCTCAAGAAACTGATAATAAGAGATCGTTCTTTCTCGGACCCAACAGTCCATTTCTTCAAAGCCAACGCAGATTTTCCCTTAGAGATTGTGGCCAAGAGGCTCAAATCGGTGTTACGAAAAGTGTTGGTGGAATATGATTTCATGGCTGGCAGATTAAAAGTGAGCAATGATGTCGTTGGGCGACTTGAGATCGAATGCAATAGGTCCGGCGCGGGCTTTGTGGTGGCTTCTTCCGAATATTCGCTCGAGGATTTGGGGGACTTAGTTTCTCCCAACATAGGATTTCGGCAGCTCGCCGTTCAAACGCTGGACAATTTGGGACCAGGCCTGGATCAACCTTTATGTGTTTTCCAGGTAAGGTTTTGCATATAGATTTTATTATTGATAATTAGAGTGTTCAATCCCATAAGGTCACAATAAGGATAGAACAATTGCAAATGTTTTTTAGCTGATCCGTTTTACTCCTTTTTGTTTTCAAATTAATAATCTAATTTTGATCAAAGAGTAGTTGGTAAAATTTAGGGGAATCTATAGAAAAATATCCATTTATATAACAAATTCGCAAGTCAGTACCCTGTCAGATTTTTTATATATAGGTACATGTTCCGCCGCAAGTACGTCATAGAACACATTTAGGTACCATATAGAAACGTATTGTGGTACATAATACAGTGAGAAAATGATACATCATATAACACATTCATGTACCTTATAGAACGTATATATGTACCATATGTGGTAACATATAAACGCGTGACGTGGTACATAATAACATATATAAAAATGTACGTCAAGACTGGGAAATACACACAATCGTACTTACATAAAAAATTTACTGATAGGGGTACTGACTTGCAAATTTTTATATATATGGATATTTTTCTGTAGATTCACCTAAAATTTAATGGTCCATGTCGGAAAATAAAGTAAATAAGATTTAAAAATGATACCGTCTCATATGAGGTTGAACTTTTACATGATCATTCATCGTGGTATCAGAGGATAGGGACAAGGAGGTTTTGAGTATGAATCCTCACGACCATTCATGTGAAGGGCCCTGTTCGAAAATATAAGATTTAAATTATTACACTCCTTCATATGCTTAAGCGTTTATGTGAAGTGGTCATTCAACACACTAGTAGAAAATGATACATAGGTGACGACACCTTCCGCGACGGTTCCTGAACCGTCGCCTATAGTGGACGCGGTGACACTTTCGTAATTTTTTTTAGTTTTTGTCCATCATAGGCGACGGTTTCTTGTTCAAAACCGTCGCCTGTAATTGGCGAAAGACTCCGGCGACGGTTCCCTCCACTATAACCGTCGCCTATATACATTATTAACTTAATGTTTTTTTTAAACTTGGGACAGTTTCTATGATGATAACAGAAACCGTCGCCCATAGTCTTTTTTTAAATGTATTTATTTTTTTATTTTTTTTTAATATCAGCATGGGCGACGGTTGTTCAATAACATTCTGTACATAACAACCCTCGCCCATGGTCTATTGATATTTTTTATTTTTTATTTATTTTTTTTAATATGACCATGGGCGAGGTTGTTGGTCTATCGAATTTTTTTAATTTCTTATTTTTTTTATTTTTTTTGTATGTGTATGGGCGACGGTTACGTATTTTTTGGATAACAACCGTCGCCCATGAGATCTTTAAAAAACCCATCTTCTTCCCACACTTGCCAAAATCTAAGAGAAATTAAAAACAAAACCGTGCGGCTAGGCGATTTTTCGGCGATCTTCAAGCGATTTCCGACCGTTCCGAGCTTGGAGAACATAGTAAGAAGACTATTAAGCAATTATCCTATTTGTATTTCGCGATTTTACGGCTTATAATTTTCGAAATTCGTAGTTTTGTGAAAAATTGGGTTTCGAATTTTTGGGTTTTCCGAGCTTGATTTATGCGATTTCATAGCTTATTCTTGTGGTATATTTGATATAAGGTTGATACTGAGCTTGATCTTTGCCAAAATCTGGTTTTTGGGTAAACTTTGGACAATTTGGATTTTTGGGTCGAATTTGGCCGCGACCTCTTCTCCCTCGGCGACTTTCTCGGCGACCACGGCTCTTTTCCGACGACTCCAGGCTACGAAAACAAGGTAAGATCTATCATAATCATTTTCCCTCATTGTATTTCGCGATTAATGACTTAAAATTTTCGAAATTCGTAGTTTTTTAAAGATTGGGTTTCGAATTTTCGGGGTTTCCGAGCTTGTTTTATGAAACTTCATAGCTTATTCTTGTGTTATGTTTGATATAAGGTTGATATTGAGCTTGGATGTTTGCAAAAATTAGGTTTGTGGGTAAAGTTTGGACAATTTAGAATTTTTGGATCGATTTGCCCGCGACCACTCCTCTCTCGGCGACTTCTTCCGGCGATCACGACTCTTTTCCGACGATACCGGTCTACGACAACAAGGTAAGATCTCTCATAATTTTGGGTATTCCGTGCATAATTTTGGCTTAGTCCCTTCTTATATTCGATTCGAGGTTGGTATTGAGCTTCTTTAAGTTTCAAGTTTAATATATGTGTATCAGTATGTTTTAATGATATCCTCTTGTTTAATGCTTTAAGATGCTAGAGAGCTCCTTCTCTTACGGCATCGAAGAGATCAACAAACTACGAGAATTGTGGGCGGAGCATTTTACGAGCCTCCCTCTTGTACGTTAGAGTTTTGCATTTGACATATGTTTGTGTTATGTTATGAGATATTTGTTGGATTATGTAACTCTTGATTGTATTGATGATTATTAATTTGTTGAGGATTGATTTGTTGGATTGATCCTGTGGATTGATTTGGTTGTTTTGGATTTCATTGATGGGCATGTGAAAAAAGAAAAACATAAAAAAATAAAAAATATTAACGTAGGCGACGGTTCCTGGCTTAGAAACCGTCGCCCATGCTTAGTTTAAAAAAAATTACTTTGGGCGACGTTTCTAAGCAAGAATCCGTCGCTCATTCTCTCGTAACAGCACCCTGTGGGGTACTTTGGGTGACGGTTGTTGCAACAACCATCGCCCCGTCGCCCAAAATCAAGCACATGAGCGACGGGGCTCTGGCGACGCACAGAAACCATCGCCCATGACGAATAAGAACCGTCGCCCATGTGTATTTCTATACTAGTGACAGTCCTCTAACTTCAAGTTTTTCTCTTTCTTCTAAACTATTGATCAGGTAACATCATTCAGGTGTAGTGGATTTGCAATCGGAGTGTGCACGAACCACGTTCTGTTCGACGGGATAAGCGCGGTGGACTTCTTCGAGAATCTCGCGAGCCAAGCGTTCGGTGACGGGAGACCCTTGGCCACCGTTCCCTCCCATGACCGCCGCCTCCTATCCGCAGAACTCCTCCACACGTCGACTTCGACCACCCCGAGTTTTTCAAGCCCGAACACCTCCCTTAGTCGGGCGTTGCAGTCTTAGAGTGCGTCCATGAAGATCTCGATTACAAGGTCTTCAAGTTGACCTCAAAGGCCATCGAATTTCTTAAAGACAAGGCCAAGAACACCAATTCTACTGCTGCTGCTGCTACTACTACCAGGGTTTCGAGCTTCAGCGCAGTGACAAGCCTAATTTGGCGGTGCAAGGCAATGTCATTAATGAACGATAAATACGATGATGAATCTACCTCCATATTTCTCAACGTGGTGGATGTGAGGCAAAGACTAGACCCGCCGTTGCCTCCTTCGTACTGTGGCAACGGTGTGCTCGTGACTTACACGGCGGCGAAAAGGGGAGTCCTTAGGCTCGATGAGAACTGGCCAGAGCTCGTGGAGATGGTCTCTAAGGCGCCCGTGAGAGTGAACGATGAGTACATTAGATCCGCGATTGATGATTTGGAGATCAACAGAGGGCTACCGTATGGAGAGTACATGGTGAGCTCGTGGCTCAGATTGAGGTTCAACCAAGTGGCCTATCCGTGGGGAAAGCCAGTGCACAGCGGGCCAGTGGTCAGCCACCGTAAAGACATTTGTTGGGTTTTTGCGTATGCCGAAGGTGCGGTCAATGCTTTGGTGTCTCTGCCGCCCGAGGAGATCGAGAGGTTCGAGTTGAGCTTTCGCGGGTGTTCCATGTGAAGATGAAACCAAATTTTTTATAGTACATAAACATATGTTGTGTGAGTAAGAACATGCATTGGCTATTTCATTGTCTGTACTTGTATGCGCGATGAACGGCATTACATGATTTTAAATTAATCTTAATTTCAAATCCAAATACATTGTTTGACAAACGTTATGATTCGAAATTCGGATTTCAGTGGAGCTCGAGCTTGAGATCGCGAAGTCGCCGAGCTCAACTTAGATCTTTTTATTAAAAAATTAAAAAATACAAATAAAAGAAAAATAAAAATAATGAAATAAAATAAGCTTGCGAGCTTTAGACAGCACACGATTTAGCTCGAGAATAAGAACTGCCTCGTCGAGCTCATGCCAGCTCATCGAGCTTGCGAGCCGGTGACGAGCTCGAGCCGGCTCCAATCATCATTCTCCCCTAATAATAATTAATAATAATGATGATGATGATGATGATATATTAATAATATTAATAATTTTAATAATAATAATAACAATAATAATGAGGGAAGTTTACACTTAAATACCAAAAGTTATAGAAAATTATTAGTTCACTCTGACGTGAGATAAATTTTATATACATGTGCGTTAGTAGAGTAAAGATTTTACAATAGGTACCAGTTTGGTTGAAAGTATCATTTTATCATCGTTTACGTATCTTTTTACATGTATAGTACGTACTATATCACATGTTTATGTAGTATCTAATTCCTAACTTTTTTACATGATATTTCCTGTGTGATGTACCTTTTCCCCTCCCAGGGTGTACCTATTTGTAAAATTTTATACTAGGTGTGTACATATAAAAAATGTAACAATGGACTGATCTGGTATTCTCTTATAGTTTGGGTATTTAAGTGTAAACTTCCATCATCATTATTATTATTACTATTATTATTATTATCTTTTTTTATTATTTATCCTATTATATTAATGGTGAGGGTGAGTATAAACTGCTATTTGGTCTCTTAAATAATACTTTTTTACAATATCCTTAATATTTTGATTTACTAAAATTTAATCCTTTGATTTAAAATTTTATTTTTTGAAATAACTTAATTGATAATTTAGCAATTATATATTTGCACATACATATGATGTGCTAAATACACTAGTTTAAAGGATAGACTAGGATAAACCATCAAATAGTCTGTCAATTGAGAATGAAAAATTTTATTTAATAATAAATCACTAATTATTTAGTTATTTTTAGTTACATCCTACTTTAAATTTATAATAAATCAATTTTTCGTAATTGATGTATATATCGTTGACTTTAACCTAATTGGAACTCCACGAGAGCTTCAAAAAGCAGCTGGGTATTTAAAGCAAGAATTTGAAATAAAAGATATCTTTATAAGATAAAATATTATTTTGGTTTACACATTGAGCATCATGATGATGACATATTCTTTCATCGGTCAGCTTAGACTACAAAAGTGCTTAAACGCTTTTATATGGATAAAGCACACCCTTTAGCACACCTATGATAGTGAGATCATTTGATGTGAATAAAGATCAATTTCAACCTCGTGAGAATAACAAAGAACTATTTGGTCCAGAAGTACCATAACTAAGTGAAGTAAGAGCACCGATGTATCTTGCGAGTCATACCCGTTCTGATATATCATTTGCGGTTAATTTGCTAGCAAAATATAGTTCTTCACCTACACGAAGGCGTTGGAATGGAGCATATATTTCGATACCTTCAAAATACCATAGATTTGGGTCTTTATTATCCTAAATCTGCAAAATCAGATGGGCTATGCCGATGCTGGTTATTAGTCTGTCCGCATAATGCTCGGTCCCAAACGGGTTATGTATTCACATGTGGTGGTACGGTTCGTTCTTGCCGCTCAATAAAAAAAATTATAGCCGCCACTTCTTCAAACCATGCTGAAATTTTGGCAAAATACGGAGCAAGTCGGGAGTGTTTTGGTAGATATCAGTAATTACTCATGTTTGAGGAACATACGGTTTATATTTGGACAAAGGAGCTCCAACTATATTATTCGAAGATAACGGCGCATGTGTCGCTCAACAAAAGTGTTACATATAGGGATGGCAATGGGCCGGGTGTAGACCGGACCCGTCAAAACCCGTCCCACCGGGGCGGGTCTTTTTTGTATTATTCGGGTAACGGGCGGGCTATGAGTCTCAAATGACTCAACCCGCTCGGGTTCGGGGCGGGTCCTGGGTTTTGCCAACATGTCCCGAACCCTCCCTGGATGTTTTTTGTTTATACATTACATAATTATAGTTATATACGTATATATAGAAAAAAAATTCATCTTGAAATATGTTTTTTGTATTATATAAATATTTACGTAAATAAATATAAGCACAATTAAGATGAAGAATTCTAAAAAACTTAAAATAATCGGGTTTGGCGGGTCAGACCCGGCTTATCCGGGTTTCGGGGCGGGCGGGTTTTTTCTGAGGCATATTAGATAAACATGGAGGGTCCCCGATCACGCCAAACTCGCTTCAGACTCGTCTCATTGCCGTCCCTAGTTACATAAAAGGCGACCAAACGAAGCATATTTCACCAAAGTTCTTCTTCACTCACGGTCTTCAAAAGAATGGTGATTTTTGCGTTCAACAAATCCGATCATGTGATAATCTAGCAAATGTCTTTACAAAACCGAATTCAACATTTGAAAACCTGGTTTATAAGATTGGAATTCACCGAATGAAGAATATCAAATGATATGCTCAAGAGGGGGAGAAACAGTGCGTTGTACTTTTTTCCCTTCACGGTTTTTTCCCATTGGATTTTCGGGTAAGGTTTTCTAACGAGGCAACGTTGTGTAGGAAAATGTACTCTTTTTCCTTCACTAGGATTTTATCCCTTTTGGTTTTCTAGTAAGGTTTTAACGAGTCATTTTATCGAAAGATGGACATCCAATGGGGAGTGTTATAAACGTTATTTATATGGATGTCCATTCAACCTCATATTCAACTCATAACCTCATCATTATCACTCATTCACAACATTATTTATTATATCTAATGATCTTTTGTGATCAATGTAAAGGCTTTACCTCAAGCCTATAAATAGAAATATTTGTACAAGTGAAAAACACAAGTGAACGGAAGAATTCTTTCTTGTGCTCCCTATCATCTTACCATAATTTTACAATAGAATAATATTTCATACTTTATCTCTCATCTTTCACTTTAATATTATAAGTTATATTATCAGAACAATACATTATTATTATACTTGGACAATAATCTTAATATTATATTCAGTTATGACAATATTTTCATAACATTATTTAATTGGGCTACTAAATTATGGTATTCGGTAATACATGAGTTGAAGAGAAAGAAAATTGACAAGTAATTGCACCTAATTAAGAGTAATGCTGCAAAAGACGTAACGCTGCTTGTTCTCATGCTTAGGGAGCAATGGCAAAACTCTCGTGAGACTCGAGAAACTCCCTGATTGTAGTGTACGTATGAAGAGCCAAGACACATTAAAGTAAATGTTCTAAATTGTTTTGGCATGACAATTGTAATGATTATTTTACCTTTCAATTTTCCTCCAATTATATCCCATCAATCAATATTTTTTATATAAGTAAAAAATGATACAAAACTAATATTAAGGTTATAATTCCATCTATAGAAAATAACTCAAACAGGGTGCTACTATTGGCACCTCTTGAATAAAAAATACTAATGCACCACCCTCTCACATTAAATAGTTTCCATAAATAGTGTAAATAACATTAACACATTAAATACTTTATATAAGTAATACACTGTTAGAATACCAAATTTATTCCATCATTCTTCAACAATAATAATTTTTAGTTTATTTTTCATTAAAACATTGCATTTAATAATACTGTATTTTAAATTAGTCTATACCTTTACACTTATTTAAAACGTACTATTGAGTTTTGTAAATAAATATCATTATTAATTTATTTTGATAAAATAATCATATCATGTATACAATAATAATCGAAAAAGTTATTTTATCTGAATACACATTATACATAATTAATATATAATATTAGTATTTTTTAGATACTATAAATATAACTAACGTGACAAATGAGAAAAGGCGTATTTTATATATTTTGCTAAATGAAAATATAAAGTATATCTTTATGAGATGAGAAGTCGTTGACTATAGTAAAGAAGTTGTTCACTTTACTTATAGGCAATAAATATGTGAGAGAATATAATTAATAGAGAAATAATCAAGCTTTAAAAACATACTATTTTAGTAGGATTTAGTTAAGTAATAAATAGTGGGTGTATTTAGTAAATAGAGGGGTGTAAATAGAGCTACCCTCAAAATATTAAGTTATATATGATAATTAAGTATTGAGAGTCCCTAAAATACTAGTAACATGTTGGGAGTAGAGGCCAGTTTATATCCTATGCAAAGCATGGCCATCGATCGGCCTCCTCACAACACTACACAGCAAGTACAAATTGTAGCTATGGTCGGATCTTATTACAACTAAAACCAAGTTCAGAACTTTCCTTATATAATGCAATGATCATAACATGGTATGCCCTTAAAATCAAAATCACATTCTAGGTAGGATACGAGCTTTCAGCGGATTCTTCATAACAATGGTAAACTCCGCCTTCTCGGAGAGATCCACGTCATCACCTTCAACGGATTTCCACTTGAAACGCCAGACCAAATTCGCCACGAAATACTCCAAGTGGAGCAGAGCCAATGCATAACCAGGACACATCCTTCTCCCAACACCGAAAGGCATCATTTTGATCTCTCTGCTACACGTAATATCAAACTCCGCACTCATAAACCTTTCGGGCTTAAATTCCATTGGATCTTCCCAAACTTTGGGGTCCCAATTCATGTCTGCGACCATGAAATTCACGATGCTGCTTCTCGGGATTTTTCGATTGCCCAACTCAAAGTCTTGAGTCGTTTTATGGGGCAGTACAAAGTGGCCGGGCGGGTGGCGTCTTAAGGATTCTAACACCACGGCTCTCAGATAGGGCATTTTGCTCAAGTCCTCTTCTTCTACAATCTGTTTCTTGCTTTCCGTGTCGCCTATGGCACCCATTATTTCTTGGTAAAGCTTCGTTTGGATTTGTTGGTGCTTGACAAGGTTGGCCATTATCCACTGTAACGCAGTCGATGTTGTGTCTGTCCCAGCAGATAGAAACTCGCTGCAAAGGCTCAGCATTTCGTGCTCATCCAAGTTTCTTTCTTCTCCTTCTTCGGTTATCTTCAAATCAAGCAAAGTGTCAACATATGCAACGGAACCACTGCGGTTATCTTCTTCGGCTTCGCTTTTCTTCTTCTCTAACTTGGCCTCCATACGAGACCTGATGAGGGGGATAAAGATGGACTCTTGTTCTCGGCGAAGTTGAACGAGTTCTTTCCATCTTTTCCTGAAAACGATCTTCCCCAACCTTGGCCAGAAATTGAGCACATTGAACCTTCGAAAACCCAATAAAATCTTCCTCTGTATCTGTTCTATCTCCCTTATCTTGAACTCCTCGAGGTTACTGTCTCCAAAACACATTAACACCAACAAACAGAACATGGCGTACTGAAAATGATCAATCAACGTGACTGAACCCTCCTTTTGTACAGAGTCGAGCAGCTTTTGGACGAGTATATCGAGTACCCAGCGGCGAGAAGTGGAGTAAGACTTAACCCTCGAAGGGTGAAGTATCTCTCGAGTCAGATTGCGTCTCAGAAGACGCCACGTGGCGCCATATCCAGACCCACTGATCGTCTTCAGATTTCTGTCCAAGATTCTGGCCGTGGGTGGCGGCGAGGGACGGTCGGCAAAGATGGAGCCGTTGTGCACAAGAGCTTCGTGTGCGAGTGAATGGTCTCCGACGAAGATGAGCGGACGCGGGCCGATTGTAACGGTGAGGAGAGGGCCGTGACGGAGCTTCAGTCTTCGGAGGATGGTTTCAAGTTCGGAGATGGGTTTGCGGAGCCATATTGGGTTTCCAATTAACGGCAGGACTAATGGTCCCGGCGGGAGATTGGGTTTGGGTTTGATTACGGCGAAGAAGGATTTGATTAGGAAGGTGACGCACAGCGATACAGTAAGGATGAACCATGCTTCCATTTTTCGTTTTTGTGAGGACGAAACTAATTGATTGGGCAAAAGATCAAGGTATTCATTTAATCCAAGACTCGAATAATCACTTGGCTTACACGCCATATTATGAAAATAAAGAATAACTATTATTATTATCTATGACCAGAAAAAATTCCACAAGTGGATTGGCCGGCCTATTATCCAAGTTTCTTTTTCCTTTTTCGAATTTTATAGTTTCTTTTAAAAAGTTCAAATATCTCGCTGCTTTTGCGGAAAACACTTCGCAATGCCATGACGATCCTAAAAGTTCTTGTTCAATTGATTCGAAAATTAAAGGAAAAATTTTATGTCATGCCCTGTCATAATATTTTTTTTTAGTTTTAAGGACCCAGTTTTTCTTAAATTTAGGGAAAAGCGACCAAAACTATGTTTTGACAAATATCCTTAATATAGTGATTTCTGAATTGGTATTTGACGTCAGTTGTATGTTACAATACTGATTTGTTACCGCAAAAACCGTAAGTGTTACTTTAACGTCATAAGACGTTACTTATCGACGTAAAATGTTATTAACAGACATATTTTTTCCATCGGACTATCGAACCCTATTTTTCACACTGATCGAGCACAGTCGATTATTAACACCTTGTTTTGTTTTTCATAATATTGATGTGGTATTTTGTGTAACAGATCTGTTTCGATAAGTTTTGGCATCGAACTGTTTTTCACTACAAAAAATCGAAGCGTTACTTAGATTATCTAAAGTGGTACTAAGTGTACAGTATCTGTTACTAAATAAACAATAAAATTACTCTGTTTTCCATCATGTGGTATTACACCCTAAACCCTAAATCGTAAATCTTAAACCCTAAACCCGGCGCGACGACCATTAGTGTTCTCCTATAAAAGATCGAATCATTAGCGTTTCGATCTTATTACACGTTTCGAGATTGAAAATTGGAAATCTATTATAGGAGCATTGCTCCCTATAATGATTGAAAATTGGAAATCTATTCTAGGGAAACAGGGGGAGATGGTCGGGTGGAGGGTTCAAGAAGGGTTCAAGAAGGTCAATGAACCCTTCTCAGGGTTCAAAATAGAGGATCACGGGCAATCGAAATGCTAATGATTACTATATGACAGTTTTGCGCTGAAAAGAACTTCCTTTCATTTGGATAAAAAAAGTCTTATATTGAGTATCATATGGTGTCTATTTTAGTAACAAATGATGTCGCAGAAGTAACACATCATTCAAAAACAATACCGAACCCTAAACCATAAACCATATATGACAATTATAACAGTTTTGCGCTGAAAAAAACACTTCCTTTCATTTGGATAACAAACAATCTTGTATTGAGTACTATATGGTGCTATTTAGTAACAAATGATATCGCAGAAGTAACACATCATTCAAAAATAATATCGCTTCCTGCAATAACACATTAACAAATGATGTTGCAGGAAGCGGTATTATTTTTGAATGATGTGTTACTTCTGCGACATCATTTGTTACTAAATAGACACCATATAGTACTCAATACAAGATTATTTGTTATCCAGATGAAATGAAGTGTTTTCTTCAGTGCAAAACTGTTATAATTGTCTGGAAACTTGTTATCGGATCATTTAGGTATCCATCATAATTTTGGCATATGTCAGGGTTAAATATGTCTTTTCCATCATTTTAGGGTCTGACCACTGAATTTTTCGAAAAGTTGGTCCTTAATACTAAAGCCCATTGAAGTGGGGCCTGAACCCAAATTCAAACATCTTAATGGGGCCTGAACTTGAATTAACCCAAAATTAAATTGATATGTAGGATGCTACTATTGACGCCTCTATTAATGTAAATAATATTTCACCCCTTTCCGTAATTAAATATTTCATTAGATTTAGTAAAAAAAAAAGTTCTCTTCGCCGAAAAAAAGGAAAAAATGGTTTTTGTAAGTTTGAATCACTTTTTCAAATTTACTTCGATATATTTATATATTGTTAGAAAAAAAACAAGGGTTTCTTTATAAGATGGCCGGATATTCTCCAAGATCCTGTTTGGAAATTCACTTTCCAAAGACAATATTTAGACCCTGTATCGAGTTGCACCAAATTCGTCCTGGGATAAGACTGGAGATTAATAACATGCGTTTTGTTGATTCGGAGTCACTCTGTCGAAATTGTTTTGCATATATTTATAACCCATGTCCAGTTATGTCTTTTCGTATATGGACATAACTTCTTAGAGAAAGTGTCTGTTTATTAACAGATATAACCTTTAACGAACAGCACCCCCTTTTGGGTGAAACCATAAATACCCTTTTGGGCGAAAGGGTTTCGGGAGTTTTGCGAGGGGATCTCGGCTGTTGAGGTTTCATACAGTCTTACATTCCTGGAATAGTTATAGTTATTGTTTCCATTACAGTCATATAAACCTTGCTGACTTGCTGTTGTGCAGTGCCTCACGTCTTACAGTCGTACAGCCTCCCAGTCATATAGTCGAATCAACCTCGTTGTAATACAAACTAACATTCGTGCGATTCTACAGTCATACAAGTACCAGATAAATTCACGATTCGACCAATACGTTCGAAAAGTATACCAACACTTACCCTCACAGTATACCAACACTACGGGAGCTGCCCCTAGACCCTGCTAGGGGTGCTACCCTAGGACCCCGCAAGGGAGTGTAGCCCCCTTGACCCGTATGGAATTTTGGGTTCCAGAATAAACGCTTTCCAAGCGTGCACTCCGCACGTCCTAACTCGTATTCGTTTTATTCCTAGTTCACTAAATGTTGTTGTATATGCTAAATCACTGATCGCAACCAAACACGTTCTCGGCTAGCTTCATGAATAACTTGAATTTCCGCATGATTAGATGAAGCAGCCGTTAACCTTTGTTTAACTGATCGCCATGAAACGATAGCTCCACCATACATAAATAAATAACCGGTTTGCGATCGAGCATTATGTGGGTCAGATAGATATCCAATATCTACCTAACCAATTAAGGTTTTCTTTCATTTCATTGGAATAGAATAATACCATATCAGTTGATCCTCTAAGATACCAAAAAATCCGTTTAACTTCATTCCAATGTCTATGAGTCGGTGACGAACTATATTTCGCCAATAGATTAACAACGATGCAATATCAGGTCAACGTGTGACTCGTAAGATACATTAGCGCCCCGATAGCACTAAGATATGGTACTTCAGGACCAAACACTTATTCATTATATCCGCATGGTCTAAGGGATATTTATTCACGTCTAAGAATCGGACAACATTGGAGTATCTAATTGATGAACTTTACCCATATAAAACCTTTTCAAAACCTTTTTTGTAAGTTTCCTGCTATACAAATATCCTATCCTTTAAATAGTCAATTTGCAGTACGAGACAAAATTTCGTTTTACCGAGATCTTTCATTTGGAACTTCCTCTTCAAGCAACCAACCACTTTCAATAACTCTTCGGGAGTTCCAATTATATTGACATCTTCAACATATAGTGCAATGATAACAAACTCATTTTCATATCTTCTTATAAATATACAAGGGCAAATTTGATCATTTTTATACCCCTCTTCCATTAAGTATTCATTAAGGCGATTATACCACGTATGCCCGGATTGTTTTAATCCACAAAGTGAGTTATTTAGTATAATTGAGTACTCTCGTAGCCCTGAATTTCAGGTAGCCAAAATTCCTCCGGAAGCTTCATATAAATGTCACCGTCAAGTGAGCCATATAAATAAGCATTGACAACATTCATTAGACGCATATCGATTCCTTCGCGTACTATCAGACTAATTATATAACAAAAAGTTGTTGCGTGCACCACAGGAGAATACTCTCCCCATAATCAATACCAGATCTCTGTGAGAAACCTTGTCCGACAAGCCGTGCTTTACATCTCACAATTTTGCCGTTTCATTTAACTCTCTGACGAAAGCTCATTTATATCCAATCGGCTTTATATTTTCTGGTATGCGGACTACATGTCCAAAAACTTTTTCTTCTCAATTGATTTTAAGCCTACCTCGATTGCATCTTTCCATTTTAGCCAATCATTTCTTTGTATGCATTCTTTTACAGATGTTGGTTCATGATCCTCATTCACATTAGTCTAATTCATTTTATGTAGCGATACGTTAAGGGAGAATTTATCATCAACGTTGACATAATCTCGGTCCCATCTAATTCCATTCTGGGTGGAATTGATTGAGATCTATTCATTATCATTATTTCCAATTTGTTTAGGTACCTGATTTCACTCTTACCAGCATTTATGCCCATTGACTAATCTTTAGTCGATAAATCTTCGATTAGACCATTCTTATTATTTGCTCATTTTCGTTTTTGAGGATTTCTATCTTTGGAACCTGAGAGCTTACCACCCCTCAATTGTGGTTTAGGCTCAATACTATTCTTGTTTGTTCTGTAGCAACATCAATCTTTGCAGAAGCATTAACAACTGATGTGACTTATTCACTCTCTTTGGGTCAGTAAAACTGTCTGACAGTTGGTTCATTAAGCTTTGTAAATGAATTATCTTTTTAACTTCTAGTTCACATTTTATCGTTCGAGGATCATAATGATTTAGCGATAATTCATTACAACTAATATTCATTTTCAACTGTTTTTTTCTCCCCCTATTGTCAGAAATTTGATTCATTGAAGTGAGAGTCGACAAATCTGGCCATGAATAAATCTCCAGTCAATGGTTCTAAATATGTTGTCGATGGAGATTCAAATCCGACAGTGCGTTGTGGTGGCGCAATTGGAACATATACCGCACATCCAAAAATCCTTAGATGGGAAATATCTGGTTCCTGATGCAAACAATTTGCAAAGGGGCGATATCATGATAACTTGTTGTCTGATGCGTATTAATGCCACTGCATATAATATAGCATGTCCTCGACAAATTGATAGAAGTTTTTACTTCATCAATAACGGCTTTGTAATCAATTACAAGCGTTTAATCAACGACTCTGCAAGATAGTTTTGTTTATGAACATGTGGCACATCATGTTCAACATCAATATCTTTTTTTTTTGGAAGCATTATAATGCGTATTTCAAACAAAAAACATGGCTACATAGTTTGCTGCGATTACATACCTGACATCGTTACAATGTTAAACAAAGAACTACGTGCTAATTTTTTATTTCTTTTAGCACAGTATAGTAGTTGGGTTCTTGCATCATATTGTATCTCTTTTAGCAGTCGTTCTCCAGCCGAGCATTCCCCGTTGTGAATCCTTGCATTCCTCTCCCGCCATAGATGATACGTCACAGCAGCCATAATCATCAGCAATATTTTAGGATTACTTCCCTTACCGTTACCAAGCCTAATCATCCACCTATACCAGCTTCAAAATGTCCTTGGAATCATCATATCATTAAGCCACCGAGATACCATAAGAATGAGTCTTTCACTGTATGAGCAAGAGAAGAATAGATGATGTAATGTCTCTTCCGAGTTACGACACAAGCAGCACAGGTTATGTACAGGTAAGACCCAACTACGAAGCCTATCTAGAGTGTATAGACGCTGGTGCATAATCATCCATAGCCTGAATGAGTGCTTTGGCATATTAATTCTGTTCCACACTGCCTGACAAGCCGGAAATCGATTCTGTGAGTTCATTAACCAGTTGTACCCTGAGCTTACTGTATATTCCTTAGATTGGGGCAGCCACACACCTGTTTCCTCCTGGATACCACCCTTGATAAGGCATTTAACCTTGTTAAGCGTCTTCCAGTGCCAGCTGCAATCCTTGTGTGGCTCATAATTCCACCAATTTGCTCCCTTCAAATAAATTTCATTAATCCATTTGACCCATAATACATCTTCTTTGCACGCAACAGCCCATACTTGCTTTCCCACAGCTGCCAAATTCCACTCTTCAGCCATTCTAATATTCAAACCTCCTTGTTTTTTTCCAAACAGATAACGTGCCATTTTATTAGGCCCCTGCTTCTCCCTGCTTCTGTTTTCCCCCATAGAAAGTCCCTACATTCTGCATCAACATCCCTAAGTACACTTTTGGGTAGGAGAAAGATGGACCCCCAATAGCCATGGATTGACCCCAAGACTGAGTTCATAAGGCAACATTTCCCTGCATATGATAGGTTTCGTGACGACCAACAAGCGATTCGACGGGTAATCCTATTAACAAGATCTTGGCACACTGATTTATTCCACTTTGTAGGAGCAAGCGGAACCCCAAGATACTTGAACGGATAGCTCCAAGCTGAAATCCTGTGAGCTTGACTAGTTCCTCTGCTTTAGTTGCTGATACACCAGCCATATGTATATATTAGATTTCATAGGATTGGCCGTCTCTCCTGACGCTAATTGAAAATGAGCGAGCCCATCCATGATGCTTCGGATTGAACGCTCGTTCGCTTTACCAAAAATCATGAGATCGTCGGCATAGCATAGGCTTACAAGCCTTAGTTACTTACAAAGTGGATGAAACCCAAACCGAGGTTCACGGGCTACCATTGCCAATCTCCTGCTGAGATATTCCATCACCAACACAAATATTAACGGCGATAAAGGATCGCCTTGTCGAAGCCCACGGGCGCCTCGAAAATTTCCAACAGCCCCCCCGTTAATTGATATGGTATAGTTCACGGTAGTGATGCACTCAAGCATCCAGAGTATGAATTTCACAGGAAATTTGAAGCTGTGCAGTAAATCAGCTAGGGATTTCCAATTTACCATATCATACGCCTTCTTCAGATCAATTTTCATAAGACATCGGCGCGAAGCGTTTTGCCGATTGTAACAGCGAAGCAGTTCTTGGCTGATCAAGATATTGTGTATGATTGATCGACCTTCGACAAATGCCCCCTGATTAGGATTGACGATATCAGGCAGCACCAATTTCAGCCTTGAGCATAGCATTTTGGAGACGCATTTATAAAGTGTTGTGCAACATGAGATTGGTCTATAGTTGGTGGCGCTAGTAGAGTTCTCCACTTTTGGAATAAGGGTTATGTTAGTGTTGTTGAATTGTTTCAACAGTTTCCCTTGCTAAAAAAATTCAAGTACGGCATCAGTGATTTCCTCGCCGATTAACCCCCATGCGGCTTGAAAAGACCCGCTGTTATAGCCATCAGGCCCTGGAGCTTTGTTCTTGTGGATAAAGAACATGGCTTCCTTAACCTCTTTCCGGGCAAAGGGACGAATAAGCGCAAGTTGTTGGCTTGTGCTTAATACATTCCCCTGTTGAATAACCAAGTCGTCAATGGGAGTTGTGTTGTCGCCCGAGACTCCAAGAACACTTTTGTAATGGTCAGTGAGGTGATTCCCTATCTCATCCGGATCAAGTAATGTCACACCCAAGCTCGTAGTGATACTGCATATTTTATTTCGATGTTGCCTCTGTTTAAGAGCCGCGTGGAAGTAAGCCGTGTTGTGGTCACCTTTCAGTCAGCCAATGAACCTTTGCTTTTTGCGCCAGATATTTTGTAGTTGCCACCGAAATAAATTGATACTCGCGTTGCAGCTTTGTTACTGCATCCAGTAATTCGACATTTTGGGGCATGCACGTGAGCCTGCGTTGGGTATCCAGAAGCTGCTCTCGCATCTGATCTGATCTAGCAATAATGTTCGAAAACAGTTCCTTGTTAAGCAATCTCAGGGGTCATCTCAACGATATTAATTTTTGGTGCACTCGCCACATTTTAGTGCCCACATCAGAACTGCACCAGTGTTGCCTGATAGTCTCCATAAATTGGGGCGCAGTTCAACATCAATATCGATAGACATATTATAATCATTAAATGTCTTGGAAGTAAATTTGCCATCATTATCAAGGCGTATTTTCCTTATTGGTAATCTGGAAACTGTGCTCTTATTCGAATCAGCTAAGCAGGTAACCTCGCAATGTCACATTCCTCGTAAATAAAAAACATACACGAGACCATCTACTTGATTCATCAAATAACACCATAAAATATTTTAATAGTCCACATGATGGATATATCGGCCCACAAATATAACTCTGTATACGCTCCAAAACATACACTAGATTCATTATGTACTTTCATTTGTGATGGCTGAATAGTTAACTTTCTTTCACAGCAAGCGGCACATGATATTCATTATATTAAAGATCCTCTAGTTCTTTATCAAATGTCCACGTGAATTTTCAATTGTTTTTTGCATCATAATTCAACCGAGCCCAACCGGTCATGCCAAACATTAAACGTACTGCTATCAGTAAACTCCTGATTTATGATAGCATATGATTCAATTGTTCTCAGGTACGTATAATACAACCCATAGTCAAATGAATGTTCCACAATTCTTTTATCATTCGAAATTGCCTTTGTCATGTGCAACTATTCAACGTCTCCATTTTCTGTTGTCTCAACATATATCCGTTATTTCGATAGCGTTAAAGCTTAATAAATTTCTTCGAGACTTGTGAGAATATAAGGCATTTCTCAATTATGGGCCCTGTTCCTTTGGGCAGCAAAATGCTAGCTCTTCCGGAGCCTTTAACTATATTGATACTACCCGATATAGTAGTAACACTTTCTCCTCATTTGAAGATTATCAAAATATTTCTTATTTCTCATAACCGTATGCGTTGTTGCACAATCCCCAAGACACAATTCTCCATTTCACATGCTCGTCTCCATCGTATGAATATCCTCAGGATGTTTTGTGACGGTAGAACTTCGTGCCCGGGATGGTGTTCGCGATATCCTTCGTATGGTTAGAGACTCGTGCTGATAACGTATTATAAATATGATATAAATAATATCATATATATATATATATATATAATTGGGAATAAAAAAGGAAATAAGAATACTTATATTATTCACTTTTGCGTGTGTACATGCAGACGAACGAATGCATCGTATTTATAGGCAATATCAAGCTTACAATATGTCATTCACTACGTCATCTTTTCATTAATATTGGGACACACGTATAGTTGAGCAGATGGACATTTAATGAATTCTCGGTAGACACCGTCGATTAATCTCCACTTCGACATCCACACACATAATATATACTAGTCTAAATTGCACACTCATATGCGTGTGCTACATAATATATAAATCCTTTATTAAATATTAAATAACAATTACTAAAAAATAGAAGGGTAAATGTGACAATATATAAATGCAAGGTAGTGGGTGGTTTCTTATTTTTTACATTATGTTAACTATTAATTTAAGAAAAATTCTGAATGGTTAATAGATACACCAAAAAGCAGTTTTTAACTCACCCTCACCATTAATATAAGAATATAGATAATAAACACAAAAAAATATGAATACTCTTCAAAAAGAATGAAAAAAAGGAATCTAAGCCTGAATCGAACCCCCGACCATTATCGCGGAACACGGCTCCCTCACCCCTTGCCATAAAACATTTTCTAACATTCACAAAATTGAAATTTTTTAGTTATTAATTCTATGAGAATGGAGGGTTAGAATTGTACTTTTGCAAATCAGTTATGAGATTGTATTTGTTTATCTTGGTAACTGAACAAGATTATTGATCGTATATAATGTGTCGATATCGTAAACTAAACGGTATAATCTTATTTTTTTTAAGAGAGAAAATGCTATTTGGTGTGTCAATTTCATTTTAATTACACTTTTGCCATTAATGAATGAAATTTAAAATTACATTGCTTCAATCGTATATTCAAAGATTTATTTATGCATTGGATGTGCTATGGTTAAGCTAGAGTGCAAATCATGATAGAAATTATCTAATTTGTCTTATCTAACTTGCTAAACTCACCTATCTATTCTATTATATTAAGGGTGAGTGGTTAGGATAAACCATCAAATGGTTTGTCAACTGAAATTGAAAAATTAATTAATAAAATTGAAAAACTAACTACCTTCAATTACCATATTTAGTTTAGTAATATTTTTTAGTTAATTACAAAAAGCTCGAACTTGAGGTGGGTAATGACCGGGTAAAACCGGAACCGGCCCGTGAAACTGGCACGCAACCGGAAGCCCACTACCCGGCCAATTTAGCCTGGGCAGTGCCAGTTGCTGAATTTAGACCCGTGGTTCCCGGTTGCGGTTCCGGTTCAGGGCCGGTTCTGGCCCGGAATCGGAGCAGGCGACCGTTGCCTTAAAGGTCTATTTATTTATTTATTTTAAACCGAAATTGATTCAATTTATTACCATTTTACCCCCAATCCAAAAAACTATAGATACCACATCATTTAACCATTTTTTCTCACAATAACCTCCAATTCTCTCTCTCTCTCTCTCTCTCTCTCTCTCTCTCTCAAAACACTCTCATAATATTAAAATCATCGTCATCATTATTATTATTATCAATATTAATAGTCATACTCATACTTTGATTTACACTACACACACTCACTTATTGTTACACTAAATATCTAATTTTATGTTTTTATATCATAAAGAAACTAATATCGTCATCATCGACAAATATGAACCCGAGCAACGATTTTCTTACGCGTTTAGGTCACGAGGCGAGGAAGAGACCGAGACCCCGGCGGCGACGGACGAGCGACCAAGCCAATCTACGGCGACAACAAGAAGGAGGCAACAACCGCGTGATCGCGGTCTATGGTATTCAATTATTTCGACTTAGAATTAAGAAAATATAATCCCGGGCTTGGAACGGCTTATTGTGTAAAATTTGTCGTCGTCCCTACCAATTTAGTACCGCCCCCAATCAAGGTGGGACGAGTTCCTTGAAAAAACATCTTGAGAAGGTTCATAATTTCGATATGTTTACACTATAACCAATAGGAATCGGACCTAGAAAACTACAATTAAACGTTAGTACGGGTAGGAATTTTGTTATTACTAGGGAAATTTCTACGGAAGCGTTAGTGAAATTCGTAGTAAGTTGCGAAGAACCCATTTGCATTGCGGAAAGTGAAGGGTTTATCGAATTCACGAGTTCGATACAACCGGATTCCACAATGTAATCCATAAAACCCTTAGGAAATATGTTTTAGAATGTATTCAAGAATACCAATCTAACTTAAGTAGTCATTTGGCCAACATATCGTGTAGGATTAGTTTGACTACCGATATTTGGACAAACATAACATCGCAATCTTAGCGGGTGGTGGCCGGCCATTGGATAGATGAAACGTGGACGATGTATTCCCTATATCCCCTAGTTTCACAACATAGTGAACGATTATATCAATGTATGTCATGAACGTCGTGAAAAAATATCTCAAGATAAGCTTATGTCTATCACCTTAGATAATGCAAGTTCTAACACTGTAGCGATATAGAATCTTTCGTAAACACCAATATCGGAGTAGTCCATATTTGGGCAGTTTCGTCCAAAATATGGAAAAGAAGTTCAAGAAATATTGGGAAAAAATCTCAATTGTCCACGGCTTGATGGCTTTACTCGACCCAAGCTGTGGTTCCGACACGCTTGCGTGGATTTCTTTTGTTTCGCTGATTCGTTTTTCTTGTCTTTCTTCTTTCTATTTTTTCTTTCCTCATGTATTTATTAATAAATTTAGTATTAAATATTTAAATTAGAAAATTAATTTGTCTCTATTGTTTCATCCGGTATATGTCATTTTAAATGTAAACATAAATAAATGAAATTACTAAATTTTTTTGTATTAATTAATTACAATAATAAAATAGACTAAAAATTTTATAAGAAAATGATCATGAAACTGGAAAGTTGTTGAAAATAACATAATGTAAAACATTGTGTTATAAAAAATATATGATAGTTTTATTCAACCAGAAATAAATTAAAATATTTTTTTCTCTAAAACCGACTAATTATATTTTTAGTTTTGATTTTATGGGGTCTTTACACATAAGTACCTATTTGGATAAAAACTTGTAATTAGGATTTTTTTTATATGTAGGTACCTAACAGAATAAATTTTTTGCACATAGGTACCCGATCCCCGAAAGTACACCATACAACACATTTGGGTACCCTATATCAACACATTTAGATACCTTATATAACAGGAAATGGTACGACGTATGCTATATTTAGGTACGCCCTATGTAACACACAGGTATGTTGTATGTACAACGTATGCTATATTTAGGTACCCTATATCAACGTGTTATGGTATGCAATATACACACAGGAAGGTACGACATGACTAAAGAAACTGGTAAAAATTAAAGCGGGTACCTATCTATAAAATTTTCTGACATGTGTACCTATGTGTAAAAATTTTATCCAATTGGGTATTTTTCTATAGATTCACCTGATTTTATAGGTATTTAAATTTCATCTTTAAATTTCCGTCTTCTTATTTTTTATTTGCAAATTTAGGTTTGTCATGTAACCAATTTAATATATTAAGCAATAAAAATATTATATATAGAGGAATATATAGAGGAAATGGTTGGAGTTTGACGACACTGTTTAAACTTTAAAGATGGAGGAATTGTACTGTTTCAACTCCATAAATAGAGGAATGGTTGAAGATGGCCTAATAACCGGCACAATCATTAACTTATTGGATCATCATTGTTCCGTTAGAGCTAGGTTTGGGGGAAAACAGCCCTTTTATCAGCCAGATTCTCGAGCAGATTATCAGCAAACTTCCTTTCCTTAGAAACCGCACTTCCAAAATTAGGAGATTTTCCCAAATAACGAAGATCGTGCGGAATTGTAGTTGAAAATTTATTTATTGCCAAACTGGCTCACTTTCCTTGATCATATCTCACTGTTTCAAGAGTGTCCAGCTCGAGACCCCTGTCTGGGCTTTAGGCGATGATTGATGAACGGTGTTGTTTGACATCGACATTACCGTAGATCCTCTGAGGGGTTGCATTCGTCTTCGTCGCCCCAAGCGATTGGCTGTAGGGAAAATCAGGTCTCGGGTTATGAAAGGAGTCCTCGTATTGAAACGAACATGTAAGCGACGTATGATCTAAGAATCCGCAGAAATAGCGAAATGGGCAGCCGTTCATACTTATCGCTGATCAGCAATTTCATCGCTCGCAGCAACGGTTTACGGACATCAACTAGAGCCTTCACCCGAACAAAAGGACGCGACATTGTGCCACTGCCATTTTGAAGATCAGTTTCGACAAAAGTCCCAATCCTATTACCAATGCGTTCCACGACTTAAGTAGTGCGGGCCACCATCGGGATGTTGTAGATCTGGATTGAGAAATGACACATGTTCAGCTTCATTGTTGTTAATTTGTCTCCATTGTTTCATCCCTATATGTCATTTTAAGTTTAAACATAAATTATTAATAAATGAAATTACTAAATTTTTGTATTAATTAATTATAATAATTAAACAGATGCTTTAAAAATTTTCAAAGAAATTGATCATGAAATTGGAAAGTTGTTGAAAATAAGTTAAAACATGGTGTTATGAAAATATATGAAAATTTTATTCAACCAGAAAATAAAGTAAAATATCTTTTCTCTAAGATCAACTAATTATATTTTTAGTTTTGATTTTATAGGTATTTAAATTTGATCTTTAAATTCCGTCTTCTTATTTTTTTTATTTGCAAATTTAGGTTTGTTTTTTGTAAGATAATGTAAACAATTTAATATATTAAGCAATAAAAATATTATATATAGAGGAATATATAGAAATGGTTAGAGTTTGATGACACTGTTTAAACTTTAAAGATGGAGGAATTGTACTGTTTCAACTCCAAATAATAAACCGCACAATCATTAACTTATTGGATCATCACTGTTCCATTAGATGATTAGTAACGATCCTCGTTTATTAGTTCCATATCCATGCCTCAAAATTGAATGACTTCGGGGCAAGAATTCTTCCAGCCATACGAAAAGAGTATTGGTTTTTTTTTTTTTTTTTTTCTGAGAACAATCGATATCGAGATGCCCTCAAACTCCACCGCCGTAACTGCGCAATGTGATATGAAATCGGAGGTAGCATTATGTTTGTACCAAATAACGTTAATATGATAATAAGGTGATTATAGAAAATACATGGAAAACAACAAGTGGTTTAAAAAGCATTATAGTGCGTTTCGTAGCGTGCTTTAGCACACAAGTCGCTAAATGCTTGAAGCGTAAAAAATTTGGCATTAAAACATAAAATCATACAGAAAATAAATAAACTAAAATTTTAATTTGAAAAAATTATAAAATCTTAAAAATAAAGCCCGCGACTGTAATATTTAAAATAATAAATATTATATATTATAATTCTATTGAACCTGCTAGTATATATAACTAAATTAAAATTTACATGTATGTCACTATACATGGTTTGTGCTTGTAAAATTGTTTGTTTAATTGTGTTGTTATACGTTATTTTTTTTTTGTGTTATAGTGAATTGCTAGCACGCAATACGCTATGCAATATTGAAACTGAAACGCAACGGGCTTTACACTTTTTTAAACACAATAAATAACACAAGTCACGTGTTGTGTGTTGATTAATTGCAATAATTATTTGAGCCTTTTATTTAATTTTTTTGTTTTGTTTCACATATGATTGCTTTAATTTTAATAAGGCTCGTCAAAATAAAATTTGGAGTCTATGAAGGAACTATTATGTCTTGTCGATATATTATTAAGAAATAAGTGGTACAAGACAGCGTACATAATAACGCTCATGCATGACCAACTAGTAACGCGTTGTTAGGTACAATCATATAATTGAAAAAAATGAATATGAAACCAAACTACCGACGAATGCGCCATAACGACAAATGCGCATGCTTGTAGTTGAAAATGCTGAGGAAGTGATGCGCATATATACAGTCCGAAGTACAACATCGACAATACTGTCAGGTGTCCGAGTAATTCCATCTCACCATCGCCTATTCCGTTCATTCCAGATATGATAGAGTAACGAAGCAAGTATATGTCGAAAGGCTTGATTCAGTACATGCCCACCTCGCCATCGCCTCGATGCCCATAGTCCAGTAACTATACAACTATCAATTCCTGGCCGCCCTCCGTTGCAACCTCAAGCAAGGGGCAGTCGAAAAAAAGTGCTAGACAATCTCACAACAAGGAGGATCACACAAGAGACATTCATTGGCATTAGCACGTGGTGCAATCCAATGCTTGTCTCTCGTAGCCAATCAATTTTGGATGGAAAGCCACATAACTCGAAGGAGGGTACTCGTAAGACACCACCAAACAGCTGACACCAAGAGACCGGTTCTCTGCGATAACGAATAGCTTACCGAACAGAAAGGGGAAACGCTCCAGACAACGGATCCCTCTCGTTTCGAAAAACAGGAGGGAGAAATGGACCAAGCTCAAGAAATTCAGCCTTAGCCGAACGTGTGCCAGCTCCAATCATGGCCTGCAGGACATGCCGGGAGCCTGTGAAAACGAAACTGGATCATCATTTATTCCTAAGTCACCTTCTGACTCTTGTAGATATACCACATAATCATTAGAAATAGCATATCGTCTTTGCCTTTCTGATCTTCTTAATTGTTGTGGTTCACTAACGATAGGTTCTTCAGGTGTGATTTCATTGTGGGGTGTTTCAACATTTATTTGTTGTTCCTGTGCGGGATTTTGAATAATTGCTGGAACGACAACTTGAGTAAAAGTTAAAGGTATGGGAATCTCCACCCTAAGTTCTTGAATATCCACTTTGCGTGGTTCAACACTCCCACTAATTTCACCATTTTCAATGAACCGTGCATTTCCAGTTTCAATTGTTCTCGTACTGTGGTTAGGACAATAAAATATATACCCCTTCGACTTTTCTGGATAACCAATGAAGAATCCACTAGTCGTTCTTGCATCCAATTTTCTTTCATGTGGATTATAAATTTTTATTTCTTCCTGGCAACCCCAAACGTGCAGGTGCCTTAAACTAGGTTTCCTTCCCGTCCACAGTTCAAAAGGAGTTTTCGAAATTGCCTTACTAGGAACCCTTTTTAATAAATAAACTGCAGTTTTCAAACAATACATCCACAACGTTGGGGGCAAAGATGAGCAACTTAACATGCTCCTAACCATATCCATTAATGTACGATTTCGTCTTTCTGCAACACCATTTTGTTCAGGTGTGTCTGGCATCGTGTATTGAGCACATATGCCATTATTTTTGAGGAATTTAGCGAACGGACCTGGACATTGTCCGCTCTCATTATATTTTCCATAATATTCGCCACCTCGGTCAGATCTGACAATTTTCACCTTTCTGTCTAATTGTCGTTCAACCTTAGTAATAAACACTTCTAATGCGTTTAGCGATTGAGACTTTTCATGCAATAAATAGACGTAACCGTAACGTGAAAAGTCATCAATAAAGGTGATGAAATACTTTTCTCCACCAAAAGATGGAACATTAAAAGGTCCGCAAATGTCAGTGTGTATAATTTCTAGGAGCTGCGTACTTCTTGTGGCTTTAGCTTTATTTGTGTGTTTCGTGTGTTTTCCTTTAATACAATCCACACATATACCGAGATCAGTAAAATCCAAGTCTGAAAGGATTTCATTCCTTACGAGTCTCTGTATTCTTTCTTTGGAAATGTGACCCAATCGTTTATGCCACAGATATGCTGAACTTTCGTTCAATAATCCCCGTTTCATGCCAACATTATGATGCGAGATCATAAGAGTCTCAGCGAAGTCATTATCGAGGTTTAATTTATATAAATCATCACGAAGCACACCGGAACCGTAAAAAATATTATTTTATATAAACTGAAACATCCATTACCAAACTTAAACGTAAAACCAGCAGAATCAAGTTTTGATTTACGGGAAATAGAAGGAACATAAAAGGTCTGAAAAAGATCTAAATGATGTCCAGTACTTAAAATTAAACGATAAGTTCCGATTTCTTCAACTGATGCCTTGACTCGATTCTCCATGTGCACAAATCTTTCATTTGGGCTTATGATTTGGGTCGTAAGGAATCCCTGCATCGTATTAGTAACGTGAATAGTACTGTCAGAATCAATCCACCAAGTACATTTTCTTTCGAACCATGCCTTACGTTTCAGGCAATCCTTCTTATGGTGTCCTGCTTTTTCACAGAACCCGCATTCATTACTCTTCAGTTCCTTCTTGTGGATTTTGAAAGAAGACGCATTAACCTTCAATGGTCCCTTTCCCTTTTCCTTCGGCTTTCCAGTTTTCTTGCCAGCTCCTTGACGGCGAATGAGATTAATAGAATGAGCTCCCTGTTTGTTCAACCTCGCCTCCTCTTGAATCAGTAAAGTTTGCAGTTCTGTCACATTCCCATTTATCCTTAATTGTGTTATAGTTAATTTGGAATGGACCGTACTGAGGAGGTAAGGAGTTCATAATGAACGTCACAAGAAAACTCTCTTGCACTTTCATTCCCATGGATCCGAGTTTTGCCGCTAAGTTGATCATTTCAGTAACGTGCTCGTGCATTGTACGTGACCCATCAAATTTCATTGTGGTCAGCGTACCCATCAGTGTCCCAGCTCTAGACTTATCAGTAGTGTCAGAGTGGGCCATACTTTGGACATATTCCAAAAATTCCTTAGCACTTTCAGTTTTTTGATTGATTTAATGCTCTCCGATATAGTCATTCGCAGAAACATAAGGCTTAATGTGTTCGATCTTTCTCAGTCATCATGGAAAGCTCTTTGGTCATCAGTGCTGTCATCAGTAATATCGTCGGGCTTAGGATACAGTAAAGCCGAATCAAGGTTCAGAACACCTAGGTGAAAGTGAACCTGCTCAGACCAATCATTATGATTCAGCCCGTTGAATTTGACAACTGACGAGGCCTGCGAGTTAAGAGAGACAGGAGCGAAAGCTGCAAATAGATACAATAATGCTCATTATTAGTGCTTTGAGAAAATAAAATTGTAATATAGATTCAGATATCGTAAATGCGCATCGAAGTTCTCCTTTGGGTGATCCAACAACGCACAAAATAATTTGATGCATAAATAATTAGATATTTAAATTGGTAAATTTTGTAATTTTGACACGTTAGGCGCCTTTGGACGCACTTAACACATCGAATAAAATATACCACATTTACGTTATTAGCTATAAAATAGCGATCAGCCTTTGGGCGGTACTTTATATTTTATTTGCTAATGAACACCAATATACTCGTGAGATTTTCATTAAGTCATTGCATTAATAGCATCTATTAATCACGAGTAATTGAGGATTAATTATATCTCGAAAACTTACTAATTTGGCCACTTTAGTGACTAGCAAATCTTACATAATTGAGGTATAACTCATAAAGCAGCGGAATAATATACTTTCTACAGTTCATGGGTCCCTATGTAGTTCTCTTAAAATTTGGTAATTCTAAACTGTTCAGGGACTAACTTATAGCCATATAACTGTTCAGGGGCTAATCTGTCACTACAGTATCATGCAGAGGCTAATCTATAATTTCTAAATTTCCAAGGATCTAACGGTAATTGTTCCTAGACTTTGTCAAGTAATGCCAAAGTAATTCACGTGGTCAGTTATGTGCTATCAAAAAAAAAAAAAACTTCCAATAGCAAATACTAAGTCAAACATAAACGACCCACGTCCACATATATTTTGCGTGTTTTATTTGCTAATGAACACCAATATTCTCGTGAGATTTTCATTAAGTCATTGCATTAATAGCATCTATTAATCACGAGTAATTGAGGATTAATTATATCTCGAAAACTTACTAATTTGGCCACTTTAGTGACTAGCAAATCTTACATAATTGAGGTATAATTCATAAAGCAGCGGAATAATATACTTTCTACAGTTCATGGGTCCCTACGTAGTTCTCTTAAAATTTGGTAATTCTAAACTGTTCAGGGACTAACTTATAGCCATATAACTGTTCAGGGGCTAATCTGTCACTACAGTATCATGCAGAGGCTAATCTATAATTTCTAAATTTCCAAGGATCTAACGGTAATTGTTCCTAGACTTTGTCAAGTAATGCCAAAGTAATTCACGTGGTCAGTTATGTGCTATCACAAAAAAAAAAAAAAACTTCCAATAGCAAATACTAAGTCAAACATAAACGACCCACGTCCACATATATTTTGCGTGACTTGTTCAAACGCATAACTTAACAAATAAAATTCGAAAATAAGATCGAATAAACAAATGAATTATTTCTTCACACTAAAACTAATTCAGCGTAGCATACTCGTGTTGTAGTCGTGATACAAATAATGAGTCAAATAATATAATATCACGACACATTCAAAAGGATTCAAAACCCAAGATTTATTTTGGCTAAATATAGTAAATGAATAAATAGTCAAAAGTAATCGTGACTATTAACATACATATGCGCGTGTATCTATTGTGTATCTCTTCGCATATTCATACTTAACACAAACACAGTTTACGCAACCATCTGATGAGAATCATGTAACATCATAATTCATACTCGTGAATATATCTACTTCATCGTGCTTGATTCAAGTGAGCATGCGAAATTAAAGTCATGATTGTTCATAAAAAAAAATAAAGCCATAAAATAGATGCTTGACCATTATTCACGTTATCATAACCACACAAAGACATACGCATATCATAGGAAAGGTCTTCATCCCATAATGATTAAACTCATATCACGATGGAAGACATGAAAATCATATATAAAAGAGAATCATGTGTTGACTTAGAGCTCTGATACCAACTGTAAGCATATTTATATGCTAAACGTAATTCATATGGACATAATTCATGATCTTTAAACAACACAATTCTCATGATATACATGATAATAAATAATAAACACTAACCTTGATTCATCTTGGCGATTCGAGAAGACGTAAGTCGCGTTTCTCTCCATTTACACTACTTTAATATATTTTCTGATGGATGAAGAATAACCTACTTTAGTGTGGAGAGAGGACCGACTTAATGTATTTATAGAGTACATTCCATCAATGTAGTGGGTAGTTACTATCTCTTTAGACCAATAGGAATAAAGCCCATTAATTAATTATTAAACCTTAATAATAAATGGGTCATAATGTGGATCATAACGTACATGCAGAAGTACCTAACCAGATGAAGCATTGTAGTTGAGCCTCGATCTCCTAAATAACACACTTTGGCGGCATGGTTCTGAAACCGGGTTTTCGAACCGGACAGGAATTTTTAGTGGTTTAAGGTTTAGTGGTTTAACCGCTATAAAACCGGAATCAAACCGGAGTCAAACCGGTATGTTTATATATGATTTTATATATTTTTATGATTGAATAAACCAAATAACATAAATTATATACATGTTTATTTAGTAATTGTTTTCTACTTTTATAAAATTGTGGGTCAAAATTAAATAAATAAATAAATTGTATTGGTGGTTAGGAATTAATATCCAGTGGGTTCCAGAAATTAAAATTATAAAATTTGGGGTCAAAACGATATACAAATAAAATACATGATTCATAAGTAAATTAGAAAACAATAAAAATGAGGGGAATGAGATTCGAACCCAGCCCCCTCGGATAAAAAGCCCATTCTTGACCACCGACATTAAATGACCTGTATATTATTCGTTTTCGTAACTTATAGTGTTATTTGCGTTTTTTCTTTTTTTTTATTAAAGGTTAAACCGGACCGGAATCGGACCGGATTTCCGGCCGGAACCGGACGGTCCGGTCCGATTTTCAAAACCTTGTTTGGCAGTAAGAAAGCTCATGCCCAATAAGTGGATAGACCGATGAAAGGATTACATTCAGCAATAGTGAGTCATTACGAATAAATGAACACCCAAGTGTTCCCGACCTTCGGAAATTAACATTTCACTTTTAGTAGGATTCGGACTAAGCCTCCAGAGCAAGGCGAACAGATAAAGCTCTCTTTCAGAAGTCATACTGAGTGAACATTGGAATTGCTAAACTAGAGTAGGTCATCCGCAAATGTAAGCATAAAATTAGAGGAATGCATGGTGCGATTTTAAGTGGTTTTCGGTCAATTTCACACCGCATTTCCATGTACGGTTTTCTTAAAAATCTTAAATTACGTTTTCGTAAAATAAACCACACTTTGCAGTTTGGGCGGTTTTGAACGGCCGGGTGTGGTTTATGCTACTAAACTATAACCAAGTTGATGCATATAAAAATCTAATAATTCAAGTTCCTATGCGGGTCAAATCGATCGAAAATTCTATTAAGAGGGTCAAATTATACATAATAATCAAATCGATCGAAAATTAAGAGGTTGGGGGATTGGGGGGTTTCTTAAAATTTGCACACCCCTAATATAAAGGCCCAATGACCCACACCACCAATGAAACTGAAAATGCCCTCTAAAATTCTTATTATGAATTCCGTGCAAAACCTCCATGGCTCACGGAGGCCTCGCTCCCCTACAAAAAAACCATTGGCTCTACCATTAATATTAATGGAGAAAATGTCGAGGTAAAATATGCTTGAATACGCTGAATTAAGGTCCGATGGAAGCGCATAGCAGCAAGAGTCGCTAGAATGAACTCCCACTCAACCTTATCACAAGCATTTGCAAACTCAAACTTACCGAAAAAACAACATTAACATTTTTAATTGAAATCTTACAAAAACAAAACTTAAAAACCCCGATTTTAATGAACCAACGGCAGTAATCGCCCTAAAATAGACCTTAATCAAAATCAAGCAATTAACAGAAACACTACAACAGTGTGATGGAAAATTTAGCAGGACGTGAGAGCAAACTGGAGATTTCAAGACGTCAATGGCGATTTCAAACGTCGAATTCTCGGGCAATTATTTGTGGTCATTCAATTTGAGCGTTTGATTTTTGGGCAGTCGCTTGGCAGGGGTTTCATTTACTTTTTGCCCTCGCTTTTTTTCTAAAAAAAAAAAAAAAAAAGACAAATTGTCTGGTAAAATCATGAGATAACAAGTCGTGTGACATGATTAATATGTTAAGGGAAGGCTCCGTTCATTTACATCCGCGAATACATGCAAACGTGTCATGAGTTTAACTAATAGTAATAAATTATGGAAATTTGGTTTAATATTAGGCAAAAAGATGATTAAAATCAATTAACATGCGGCAGTTTTTGATATGTTTTTGACGGCTGGATGATACTTTAAATTCGCTCGTTCACGTTCTACAATATACCAAATGTCAATATATATATATATATATATATATATATAAGTTTGCTATACTACCCACCTACCGTGAGCAACCACCGTGAGCACATAGCTGATTTCACAATTACAGCTCATTTTCTCCCACTCCGGCTATGCGATCACCTCCACCGCCCCTCTTAGCTTCCTCATAACCTCCGTTGTCCATCTTCCACGCACTCATTTATCAGAAATTCATCATCTCAGCTATGTACGAGAAAATTGCAGTATAATATGAATTTTTGATAAAGGAGTGCGTGGAAGAATATAATATATATATATATATATGTATATTAATACTTATATACGCGTATGGCAAAATGTATAGTGAATTCGTCGTAATATATTTTCCCTTGTTAAGTTGTATTATGCATCTGTGAATATATTTGTAGTTAGTTAGTTAGCTGATTTTACAGTGTAACAGCTAGTATATATACAGCATTGTACACAGTGTATAGCTGATCGATTCATAATAGAAAAACAGAGTTTTACATTTCCTGCTTCTTATAGCTTTTCTCTTCACATCACAATTACGAACATCCCTTGCACAGTTACCTATTATTCAAGCACAATTACCTATTTTTCGTGATAATGCCTAATTATCGGCATTTTACGATATCCACAATGTTATATGTTCTGTTTGTGGTGGTCCTTGTTGAAACATTTTTATTCAGACCTTTCGTTGATTTGACTGTGCATGAAGTTGTAATATCCTAATAAATAATACTCCCTCTGTCCCAAACCTTTATGGATATTTGGGAGTTGGCACGAGAATTAAGAAACTGATTATTTTAATAGTATAGTACAATTAAAAGGTAAGTGTATATTTTGGCACGTCTTTTAAGAATATTTAATATTATTATATTGGTTGTTTGTGATAGTTTTTTTGCTAAATAAGGAAATGTACAAAATATGTGGGACCCTCGATTTAATAAAATGTTTAAAATGATTTGGGAGGGAGGGAGTATGTTGTATTGGCTATGTAAATGTTAGTGAACAATAATCTATTGTATGCATTGGGTAGTATTTTTCCAACTGTATAGATTTGGCATATGTATGCGATTTTGTTTTTAATTTTTTTCTTTGTTCTATATTTTAGATAATAGATATTAAAATTGCTATTGTATTAGGTGTCACCTTATGAGTTGATTTATGTATGTAGTTGTATGACATTCCTTGTTTTTCCATTTTTATGGTTTACTCCACCGCTTTACATAATATATAATACATTTTTTCATTTCATGAACACACAAGTGTATTACAAAATAATGGCTTATCTTTTCCACAATATTGGTGGTAGGATTTTCCATGGTTGTTCTCCATATAGTGATTTGAGTTTGTGCTACCACGTCATCTTATCAAAATAGTGGTTTTAAAACATTACTTCTCACCATTCGCACAGCTCATTTAGAAAACTTAAACTACACATCAAAATGAATGATATCTACTCATTTTATTGTCATTTCTTGGTATATTCGATGGATAAGAGTTGCCATTTAATAGTTGTTTAGCTTCACTAAAGATTATGATACTATTGACATTAGAATTAGCAGATGCATTGTCCTTAATCCTTGAATGATTTTCCAAGTTTTAAGTAGTTCATTCAGTACCTGTTTTTTGACGTGAGTGGTATAGTAATTTGAGAGGCATTGGTTATGAGGGCAAAACTAAACATTATTTTGAGCATTGAGAATGAAGCTGCGGGGTGCTCCGACATAATAGTTAGAATTTTATAAATTGTTGTCGGCCTATGCAAGATTGACAGGTTGGTCGACGTCGTCAACAACAAGAATTGTGTTCTTTTATTTGATTATTATGTCGTTAAGAAATTCATTATCTTCCTCATATTTCAGGGTGAATGTTTCCGTAGCTAGACTGAACTGTTATGTAATTAGTTTCCTTCCAAAGATTAGACAAGCAAATCATCTATTCTTAGGTATGAAAATTTTTTCACGTACTCTCCCCTCTCCTTTTTTCCTGGTTATTAACTAACTATATCTTTAACGACAGTGTAGTTTTTACTGTTTAGGCCATTTTGCTTAGTTTGGGATGATGACCATTCAATCTTGGTTTCCCCCCACGGACAGTTTCAAGAGATCTTTCTTAAGCTAAGTCTAGCATGCTTCACGTTCGACAAAACCAATCGAAATATTTTGTGGGAAAAAATATGGGCATTATTGCTGCGCCTTGTGCGCGGCTAGAAAAAATCTAGTATATATATTTAACAACAATGTTAGTTACACAAAACTTTACTGCAATATTATATCAAAAACACTCTAATTGCATAGCAAAAAATGCGAGTCTACAATCAATTGGAACAAATAATGAAACATCTCACATTATCTAGATTTAGGATGATTTTGATTTGTTCTTATATACATATATAGATACATATATAGATGAGATGCAACGACTCTATTGAGGAAACGGATAAGCCCTTCTTTGTCCTTTTACCCTGAAATAACCTTCTCTCTGGTTAATTTGCTCCTTCTATCATAGTTCATATCCCTGAGTTCCAATTTGATCGTATGTGTTTAGACCATTACACAGGTTTATTATATGTACAAGGTTTTCTTGTCAGCTTATTTTAGTTGAGTATTGTTTATACAGGGTCGTTTCTTGAAAGTGGGTGACCATCTACAACTAATATATATATACATATATACACACATACATAGTAACCTGACGATCAATTTGAGTTCCAACAACCATCAGATGTGTGTCTTTCTTCATCCATGAATCAGATCCATCTGATGTAAACATTTTCAACAAAAAATTTACAACAAAGACATTCAAATCATGGAAATGTACGTAACAAACATATACGAAAATACCTTCCTTCATCAAATGAACGCACTATCAATCTTTCTTTTTATTCTCTGCTGGCAAAAATTCTTTCATCTTCCTAAGGAGCATATGAGGTTTAGCTTCCCCCTTTTCACAGCCATCAATTACCGTGGAAAGTGTAGCGGAATCAACTGTAAAACCATCATTGATGTTCTCCATTTCCTCTAAAAACAAAATGGCCTCGTCGAAATCATTCCTTCGAAGAAGTCCCTTTAAAAACACATTGAAAGTAACATTGTCAGGTAAGCAATCCCTACGCTCCTCCATTTTCCTTAGAAGCTCCTTTGCCTCATACACAAACCCCTCCCCACTAAGTGCCCTAATGAGAATGTTGTATGTACGAACATTAGGTTGTAAACCCTTTGTAGGAAGTTTCTCAAAGACGTCTCGGGCAACCTTGAGCTTTCCATTCTTACACAATCCATTCAAGACTATATTGTATGTAACAATATTGGTAACAACTCCTTTCTCTTCCATAGTGCGCAAAAGTGACAAGGCTTGGTCCACGTGCTTACTTTTGAACAATTCCTCCAACATAATATTCAACGTAAATGCATCGGGCGACAACTGTCTGGCTTTCATATCTTCAAAAACTTTCAAACCATCAGCATATCTACTCGCACGGAACAATCCTTGCAGCATGGTATTATACGAAACGATTGAGTGCTCCAACCCCTTTCGTGATATTTCATGAAACAGATGCCAAGCTTCATCTATCTTTCCTTTTCTACAGTATCCATTCATCAAAGTACTATAGGTGAATACATCAGGTCTAAGCCCTAAGCGTTGAGCAGAATCAAGTACTTGCATAGCTTTAATCATTTGTCCACGCAAACAGTACCCATCAATCAAAGAATTGTACGTGATGATATTGGGATTTATACCTTTTCTGGACCTAACTCGAAGCAGGGTACTCGTAAGACACCACCAACGGCTGACACCAAGGGACCGGTTCTCTATGATAACGAATAGTTTACCGAACAGATAAGGGGAAAAGCTCCAGACAACGGATGGAATCCCTCTCGTTACGAAAAACAGGAGGGAGAAATGGAGCAAGCTCAAGAAATTCAGCCTTAGCCGATCGTGTGCCGCGATCAATCAAAGGCTTGGATAGACCAAGGATCCTTCCTAAGCCAATTGTCATTCCATTCCCAACCCAAATGAGATGAGAGAACGCATTAGTGGCCTAAGCTCAAGGAGCTTCTTCCAACTCCAAGAAGAAGAAGCAAATGGCCCAACTCCCCATAAAGATCGACTACATAGATGAGTTTGAAGAAGCCAGGTGACCCATACTGAGTAGCATCCCTGTTAATAACACTCCAGAGATGCTTCATTAGGAAAGCTCGGTAGAGAACAGATGCATAAGCCACCTCTGCAGAAGTACCTAACCAGATGAAGCATCGTAGTTGAGCCTCGATCTCCTAAATAACACACTTTGGCAGTAAGAAAGCTCATGCCCAATAAGTGGATAGACCGAATGAAAGGATTACATTCGGCAATAGTGAATCACTACGAATAAATGAACACCCAAGTAACGGACAGACAATTGACCTAGTGGAAAGCTCATAATACCTTGGATGAAGAGAGCAAGTGTTCCCGACCTTTGGAAATTAACATTTCACTTTTAGTAGGATTCGGACTAAGCCTCGAGAGCGTGGAGAACAGATCAAAACTCTCTTTCAGAAGTCATATTGAGTGAACATTGGAATTGCTAAGCAAGAGTAGGTCATCCGCAAATGTAAGCATAAAAATTAGGGGAATGCATGGTGCGGTTTTAAGTGGTTTTCGGTCAATTTCACACCGCATTTCCATATGCGGGTTTCTTAAAAATCTTACATTACGTTTTCGAAAAATAAACCACACGTGCAGTTTGGACGGTATTGAACGGGCGGGTGTGGTTTATGCTACTAAACTATAACCAAATTGATGCATATAAAAATCTAATAATCCAAGTTCCTATGTGAGGGCAAATTGAAACTTAAATTTTAATAGTGGGTCAAATTATACACAATAATCAAATCGATCGAAAATTCTATTAAGAGAGTCAAATTATACATTAATCAAATCGATCAAAAATTCTATTAAGAGGGCAAATTCTATTATTAAGCGCTTGAACCATATCTGTTTCAACGATGATTAGTCGTTCACAATATGTTCGACCTCATATAATAACGAGTTATTAATATAAAAACTTAAGTTAATTTATAATTAATATTTGAGTAGGACAAAATAATTTTATATAGTTAACAAAATAGATGTTGCATAAAAATTCACACCGAACCATTTTTACGGAGCGGTTTCGTACTTAAAAGAAAATCACAGGTCTAAGCGTTTAAATCGAGAAATCAGTGCGGTAAGAGCGGTGTGGGGGTGGCTTCTTAAAATTGTTGCACACCCTTAATAAAAAGGCCCAATGACCCACACCACCAATGAAAACGAAAATGCCCTCCACTAAAATTCTTACTATAAATTCCATGCAAAACCTCCATGGCTCACGGAGGCCTCGCCGCCCTTCAAAAAAACCCTTGGCCCTACCATTAATATTAATGGAGAAAATTGTCGAGGTAAGATATGCATGAATTAAGGTCGGATGGAAGCGCATAGCAGCAAGAGTCGCTAGAATGAACTCCCACTCAACCTTATCACAAGCATTTGCAAGCTCAAACTTACAAAAAAACAACATTAACATTCTTAATTTAAATCTTACAAAAACAAAACTTGAAAACGCCCAACTTAATGAGCCAGCGGCAGTAATCGCCCTAAAATAGACCTTAATCATAATCAAGCAATTAACAGAAACACTACAACAGTGTGATGGAAAATTTTAGCAGGACTTGAGAGCAAACTTGAAATTTCAAGACGTCGATGGCGATTTCAAACGTCGAATTCTCGGGCAATTATTTGTGGTCATTCAATTTGAGGTTTGATTTTTGGGCAGTCGATTGGAAGGGGTTTCATTTACTTTTTGCCCTCATTTTTTTTTTATTATAAAAAGGCAAATTGTCTGGTAAAATCATAATATAACAAGTTTTCAGAGGTCGTGTGACATGATTAATATGTAAAGGGAACGCTCGGTTCATTTATATCCGCGAATACATGCAAACGTGTCATGAGTTTAACTAATTGTAACAAATTATGGTGCAATATTATATCAAAACACTCTAATTGCATAACAAAAAATGCGAGTCTACAATCAATTGGAATAAATAATGAAACATCACACATTATCTTATATTTAGGATGATTTTGATTTGTTCTTATATACATATATAGATATAGATGAGATGCAACGACTCTATTGTGGTAAACGGATAAGCCCTTCTTTGTCCTTTTACCCTTAAATAACCTTCTCTCTGGTTAATTCGCTCCATCATAGTTCATATCCCTCAATTCCAATTTGATCATATGTGTTTAGACCATTACACAGGTTTATTATAAGTACAAGGTTTTCTTGTCAGCTTATTTTAGTTGAGTATTGTTTATACACGGTTCGTTTCTTGAAAGTGGGTCAGCATCTACAGCTATATACACACACAAACATAGTAAACTGATGATCAATCTGAGTTAACCATCAGATGTGTGTCTTTCTTCATCCATGAATCAGATCCATCTGATGTAAACAGTTTCAACAAAAAATTTACAACAAAGACATTCAAATCATGGAAATGTACGTAACAAACATATACGAAAATACCTTCCTTCATCAAATGCACGCACTATCAATCTTTCTTTTTATTCTCTGCTGGCAAAAATTCTTTCATCTTCCTAAGAAGCATATGAGCTTTAGCTTCCCCCTTTTCACAGCCATCAATTACCGTGGAAAGTGTAGCGGAATCAACTGTAAAACCATCATTGATGTTATCCATTTCCTCTAAAAACAAAATGGCCTCGTCGAAATCATTCCTTCGAAGAAGTCCCTTTAAAAACACATTGAAAGTAACATTGTCAGGTAAGCAATCCCCACGCTCGTCCATTTTCCTTAGAAGCTCCTTTGCCTCATACACAAACCCCTCCCCACTAAGTGGCCTAATGAGAATGTTGTATGTACGAACATTAGGTTGTAAACCCTTTGTAGGAAGTTTCTCAAAGACGTCTCGGGCAACCTTGAGCTTTCCATTCTTACACAGTCCATTCAAGACTATATTGTATGTAACAATATTGGTAACAACTCCTTTCTCTTCCATAGTGCGCAAAAGTGACAAGGCTTGGTCCACGTGCTTACTTTTGAACAATTCTTCCAACATAATATTCAACGTAAATGCATCGGGCGACAACTGTCTGGCTTTCATATCTTCAAAAACTTTCAAACCATCAGCATATCTACTCGCACGGAACAATCCTTGCAGCATGGTATTATACGAAACGATTGAGTGCTCCAACCCCTTTCGTGATATTTCATGAAATAGATGCCAAGCTTCATCTATCTTTCCTTTTCTACAGTATCCATTCATCAAAGTACAATAGGTGAATACATCAGGTCTAAGCCCTAAACGTTGAGCAGAATCAAGTACTTGCATAGCTTTAACCATTTGTCTACGCAAACAATACCCATCAATCAAAGAATTGTACGTGATGATATTGGGATTTATACCTTTTCTGGACATAATATTGATGACATCTTCGGCCTCTTTCACCATACCTTCCTTACAAAATGAATCCACTAATACGCTGTAAGTGACCAAATTAGGAGGAATCTTAAGAGTCGCCATCTCAGATAATAATTTTTCCGCCTCTTTCCATCTACCGAAACTGCATAACCCTTTGATAGCTGAAGTATATGTCACAACGTTTGGCCAAATGCATTTCTCAGTCATACGTGATAGGACGGCGAGACCATCATCCACCATTCTATCCTTACACAAGCTGTCGATTACAGTGCTATAGCATTTCACATTAAGTTCACGACTTGTTTTCTCCAACAGCTTAAGCATTTGAAGAGCTGTGAGTGTATGTCCAGCTTTGCAGAGACCGTCAAGCACTATGAGCAGCATAACTTCATTGGGCTCACAGATTTTTTCCCTCAGCAACTTTTTAAACAGATGTTCTGCCTCGGAGATTTTATTAGCTAAGAAGAGTCCTCTTAGGAGAGTGTTAAATGTGCATACAACGGGCTTCCAGCCAAACTTCAAAAGGATGCCGAAAAGGGAAAACCCATAAGCCACTTTAAGCAGATGACAGTAACAATTCATCGCAATATTCAAATGGTACACGTTCACAGGATGACCCATTTTGCGCATTTCATCGAACATGAAGAGGGCATCGGAGTAGCGCTTCATCTTAACCACAATGGCCATTAATTTCGAGAAATCCTTGACGGAGGGCAGAGGTCTCATGTACAGCATGTCCTTAAACAAGTAAATAGCATCTTCGATCCCATTTATTTGACTAAAATCCAACCCGGGCCTTTCTGGTAATGTTCCGAGAAGGCGATTGGATCCGTTTGAGCAAGAAAGATTAGCATCATGTGAAGAAAGAGACGAAAACCCATGAACATTACGGAGAGGAATAGCCAAAAATCTTCTACAAGCCATCGCAGGTTATAAAATAATTATTTGCAGCCGATGCACCGACGAATACCGAGTCTGTACTACTTTTTCTTTTTCGTTTTTCGTTTGTTTACTCTTAATTTTCTGAAAGGATTGCACCGCTTTCTCTCATTCACTTTTTTTTTTCAGTTTTCCCTTTTATTTTTATTTTCATTTTTTTTCCTGCCACTATTTTTTTTTTTGTCCACTATATTTTTTTATTGTATATTTTGTTGTTTGTGAATGTCCACAAGTAGAAAATACTGTAGCCGAAATAACTACACTTACATAACCGAAATTTTGTCCAGATTAATTTTTTTTTAAGAAAATGGATATTTTATTAATTCGATTCCGAAATTGAAGTAGTAAAACATGAGTACAACTCTACAAGTGGTTTCACCTTCACAACCAAGATATTAGCTAAATAATGAGCAACAGTCGCATTCCTCGAGTTCTTAACAAAAGCCAAATCGAAGGAGCCGAGAAAGGAAATATAGATAAATAATTTCCTAATAGAGGTCGTGAAACCATTCGATTAATAAGATAATGCAAAACAAAAGCGTTGGAGATCAAAAACGAAAAAGTGGCGGTTATAAACCGGTGGTTCTAACCTGGATTGATTTTTTTAATTTTGTGTTTCTTATTAAAGTAACCAACGTTGATTAATTCAAGCTCTCAATCTCACTATATAGAAATATAATAATATATATAATTCTCCTCCTATCACCAATTTCTAGTCGAAATACTAGTCCCTAAAAACGCTGGTTTTTGTAGTGTAATTTCGTTTTCATCTAACATATGTGTCAACGTTTGCATTGCATGTGATTATTTAAAGCATGCATCTCGTTTTTGTAGTTAATTCGTTTTCATCTCTCATATGAGTCGACGTTTGCATTGCATATGATTATTCGAAGCGTGCATCTTAATAATTTAATTGTGGCATAATGATAATCAATAATTAATATTGCAATTCGCATGTTACATCATCGTTATAGTCTACCTTGCCCTATAAATAAATAGAGGCCTCTTCATTAGTAGTTAGTTGCAGGACAAGAAAAACAAGCTTCTTCTACTTCAAAAGATGGCATCAGTATTGAGTAGTAATCCCCAGCCTTGCAAAATCTTAAAATCACATTTCATGAGTCAACTCTAATCTCCCCATCTCAAGAAACTGATAATAAGAGATCGTTCTTTCTCGGACCCAACAGTCCATTTCTTCAAAGCCAACGCAGATTTTCCCTTAGAGATTGTGGCCAAGAGGCTCAAATCGGTGTTACGAAAAGTGTTGGTGGAATATGATTTCATGGCTGGCAGATTAAAAGTGAGCAATGATGTCGTTGGGCGACTTGAGATCGAATGCAATAGGTCCGGCGCGGGCTTTGTGGTGGCTTCTTCCGAATATTCGCTCGAGGATTTGGGGGACTTAGTTTCTCCCAACATAGGATTTCGGCAGCTCGCCGTTCAAACGCTGGACAATTTGGGACCAGGCCTGGATCAACCTTTATGTGTTTTCCAGGTAAGGTTTTGCATATAGATTTTATTATTGATAATATTAGTGTTCAATCCCATAAGGTCACAATAAGGATAGAACAATTGCAAATGTTTTTTAGCTGATCCGTTTTACTCCTTTTTGTTTTCAAATTAATAATCTAATTTTGATCGAAGAGTAGTTGGTAAAATTTAGGGGAATCTACAGAAAAATATCCATTTATATAACAAATTCGCAAGTCAGTACCCTGTCAGATTTTTTATATATAGGTACATGTTCCGCCGCAAGTACGTCATAGAACACATTTAGGTACCATATAGAAACGTATTGTGGTACATAATACAGTGAGAAAATGATACATCATATAACACATTAATGTACCTTATAGAACGTATATATGTACCATATGTGGTAACATATAAACGCGTGACGTGGTACATAATACATATATAAAAATGTACGTCAAGACTGGGAAAATGGTACACACAATCGTACTTACATAAAAAATTTACTGATAGGGGTACCGACTTGCAAATTTTTATATATATGGGTATTTTTCTGTAGATTCACCTAAAATTTAATGATTTGGTTGTTTTGGATTTCATTGATGGGCATGTGAAAAAAGAAAAAAATAAAAAAATAAAAGATATTAACGTAGGCGACGGTTCCTGGCTTAGAAACCGTCGCCCATGCTTAGTTTAAAAAAATTACTTTGGGCGACGTTTCTAAGCTAGAATCCGTCACTCATTCTCTCGTAACAGCACCCTGTGGGGTACTTTGGGTGACGGTTGTTGCAACAACCATCGCCCATAACCTATCTTGGGCGACGGCTTCACAACCATCGCCCAAAATCAAGCACATGGGCGACGGGGCTCTGGCGACGCACAGAAACCATCGCCCATGACGAATAAGAACCGTCGCCCATGTGTATTTTTGTACTAGTGACAGTCCTCTAACTTCAAGTTTTTCTCTTTCTTCTAAACTATTGATCAGGTAACATCATTCAGGTGTAGTGGATTTGCAATCGGAGTGTGCACGAACCACGTTCTGTTCGACGGGATAAGCGTGGTGGACTTCTTCGAGAATCTCGCGAGCCAAGCGTTCGGTGACGGGAGACCCTTGGCCACCGTTCCCTCCCATGACTGCCGCCTCCTATCCTCAGAACTCCTCCACACGTCGACTTCGACCACCCCGAGTTTTTCAAGCCCGAACACCTCCCTCAGTCGGGCGTTGCAGTCTTAGAGTGCGTCCATGAAGATCTCGATTACAAGGTCTTCAAGTTGACCTCAAAGGCCATCGAATTTCTTAAAGACAAGGCCAAGAACACCAATTCTACTGCTGCTGCTGCTACTACTACCAGGGTTTCGAGCTTCAGCGCAGTGACAAGCCTAATTTGGCTGTGCAAGGCAATGTCATTAATGAACGATAAATACGATGATGAATCTACCTCCATATTTCTCAACGTGGTGGATGTGAGGCAAAGACTAGACCCGCCGTTGCCTCCTTCGTACTGTGGCAACGGTGTGCTCGTGACTTACACGGCGGCGAAAAGGGGAGTCCTTAGGCTCGATGAGAACTGGCCAGAGCTCGTGGAGATGGTCTCTAAGGCGCCCGTGAGAGTGAACGATGAGTACATTAGATCCGCGATTGGTGATTTGGAGATCAACAGAGGGCTACCGTATGGAGAGTACATGGTGAGCTCGTGGCTCAGATTGAGGTTCAACCAAGTGGCCTATCCGTGGGGAAAGCCAGTGCACAGCGGGCCAGTGGTCAGCCACCGTAAAGACATTAGTTGGGTTTTTGCGTATGCCGAAGGTGCGGTCAATGCTTTGGTGTCTCTGCCGCCCGAGGAGATCGAGAGGTTCGAGTTGAGCTTTCGCGGGTGTTCCATGTGAAGATGAAACCAAAGTTTAATAATAATAATTAATAATAATAATGATGATGATATATTAATAAAATTAATAATAATAATAACAATAATAATAAGGGAAGTTTACACTTAAATACCAAAAGTTATAGAAAATTATTAGTTCACTCCGACGTGAGATAAATTTTATATACATGTGCGTTAGTAGAGTAAAGATTTTACACTAGGTACCAGTTTGGTTGAAAGTATCATTTTATCATCGTTTACGTATCTTTTTACATGTATAGTACGTACTATATCACATGTTTATGTAGTATCTAATTCCTAACTTTTTTACATGATATTTCCTGTGTGATGTACCTTTTCCCCTCCCAGGGTGTTACCTATTTGTAAAATTTTATACTAGGTGTGTACATATAAAAAATGTAACAATGGACTGATCTGGTATTCTCTTATAGTTTGGGTATTTAAGTGTAAACTTCCATTATTATTATTATTATTATTATTATTATCTTTTTTTTATTATTTATCCTATTATATTAATGGTGAGGGTGAGTATAAACTGCTATTTGGTCTCTTAAATAATTTTTTCTTACAATATCCTTAATATTTTGATTTACTAAAATTTAATCCTTTGATTTAAAATTTTATTTTTTGAAATAACTTAATTGATAATTTAGCAATTATATATTTGCACATACATATGATGTGCTAAATACACTAGTATATATTAAAGGATAGACTAGGATAAACCATCAAATAGTCTGTCAATTGAGAATGAAAAAATTTATTTAATAATAAATCACTAATTATTTAGTTATTTTTAGTTATATCCTACTTTAAATTTATAATAAATCAATTTTTCCTAATTGATGTATATATCGTTGACTTTAACCTAATTGGAACTCCACGAGAGCTTCAAAAAGCAGCTGGGTATTTAAAGCAAGAATTTGAAATAAAAGATATCTTTATAAGATAAAATATTATTTTGGTTTACACATTGAGCATCATGATGATGACATATTCTTTCATCGGTCAGCTTAGACTACAAAAGTGCTTAAACGCTTTTATATGGATAAAGCACACCCTTTAGCACACCTATGATAGTGAGATCATTTGATGTGAATAAAGATCAATTTCAACCTCGTGAGAATAACAAAGAACTATTTGGTCCAGAAGTACCATAACTAAGGGAAGTAAGAGCACCGATGTATCTTGCGAGTCATACCCGTTCTGATATATCATTTGCGGTTAATTTGCTAGCAAAATATAGTTCTTCACCTACACGAAGGCGTTGGAATGGAGCATATATTTCGATACCTTCAAAATACCATAGATTTGGGTCTTTATTATCCTAAATCTGCAAAATCAGATGGGCTATGCCGATGCTGGTTATTAGTCTGTCCGCATAATGCTCGGTCCCAAACGGGTTTTACATGTGGTGGTACGGTTCGTTCTTGCCGCTCAATAAAAAAAATTATAGCCGCCACTTCTTCAAACCATGCTGAAATTTTGGCAAAATACGGAGCAAGTCGGGAGTGTTTTGGTAGAGATCAGTAATTACTCATGTTTGAGGAACATACGGTTTATATTTGGACAAAGGAGCTCCAACTATATTATTCGAAGATAGGCATGTGTCGCTCAACAAAAGAATGTTACATATAGGGATGGCAATGGGCCGGGTGTAGACCGGACCCGTCAAAACCCGTCCCACCGGGGCGGGTCTTTTTTGTATTATTCGGGTAACGGGCGGGCTATGAGTCTCAAATGACTCAACCCGCTCGGGTTCGGGACGGGTCCTGGGTTTTGCCAACATGTCCCGAAACCCTCCCTGGATGTTTTTTGTTTATACATTACATAATTATAGTTATATACGTATATATAGAAAAAATTTCATCTTGAAATATGTTTTTTGTATTATATAAATATTTACGTAAATAAATATAAGCACAATTAAGATGAAGAATTCTAAAAAACTTAAAATAATCGGGTTTGGCGGGTCAGACCCGGCTTATCCGGGTTTCGGGGCGGGCGGGTTTTTTCTGAGGCGGGTCTCGGATCCAATATTAGATAAACATGGAGGGTCCCCGATCCCGCCAAACTCGCTTCAGACTCGTCCATTGCCGTCCCTAGTTACATAAAAGGCGACCAAACGAATCATATTTCACCAAAGTTCTTCTTCACTCACGGTCTTCAAAAGAATGGTGATTTTTGCGTTCAACAAATCCGATCATGTGATAATCTAGCAAATGTCTTTACAAAACCGAATTCAACATTTGAAAACCTGGTTTATAAGATTGGAATTCGCCGAATGAAGAATATCAAATGATATGCTCAAGAGGGGGAGAAACAGTGCGTTGTACTTTTTTCCCTTCACGGTTTTTTCCCATTGGATTTTCGGGTACGGTTTTCTAACGAGGCAACGTTGTGTAGGAAAATGTACTCTTTTTCCTTCACTAGGATTTTATCCCTTTTGGTTTTCTAGTAAGGTTTTAACGAGTCATTTTATCGAAAGATGGACATCCAATGGGGAGTGTTATAAACGTTATTTTATATGGATGTCTATTCAACCTCATATTCAACTCATAACCTCATCATTATCACTCATTCACAACATTATTTATTATATCTAATGATCTTTTGTGATCAATGTACAGGCTTTACCTCAAGCCTATAAATAGAAATATTTGTACAAGTGAAAAACACAAGTGAACGGAAGAATTCTTTCTTGTGCTCTCTATCATCTTACCATAATTTTACAATAGAATAATATTTCATACTTTATCTCTTATCTTTCACTTTAATATTATTATCAGAACAATACATTATTATTATTATACTTAGACAATAATCTTAATATTATATTCAGTTATGACAATATTTTCATAACATTATTTAATTGGGCTACTAAATTATGGTATTCGGTAATACATGAGTTGAAGAGAAAGAAAATTGACAAGTAATTGCACCTAATTAAGAGTAATGCTGCAAAAGACGTAACGCTGCTTGTTCTCATGCTTAGGGAGCAATGGCAAAACTCTCGTGAGACTCGAGAAACTCCCTGATTGTAGTGTACATATGAAGAGCCAAGACACATTAAAGTAAATGTTCTAAATTGTTTTGGCATGACAATTGTAATGATTATTTTACCTTTCAATTTTCCTCCAATTATATCCCATCAATCAATATTTTTTATATAAGTAAAAAATGATACAAAACTAATATTAAGGTTATAATTCCATCTATAGAAAATAACTCAAACAGGGTGCTACTATTGGCACCTCTTGAATAAAAATACTAATGCACCACCCTCTCACATTAAATAGTTTCCATAAATAGTGTAAATAACATTAACACATTAAATACTTTATATAAGTAATACACTGTTAGAATACCAAATTTATTCCATCATTCTTCAACAATAATAATTTTTAGTTTATTTTTCATTAAAACATTGCATTTAATAATACTGTATTTTAAATTAGTCTATACCTTTACACTTATTTAAAACGTACTATTGAGTTTTGTAAATAAATATCATTATTAATTTATTTTGATAAAATAATCATATCATGTATACAATAATAATCGAAAAAGTTATTTTATCTGAATACACATTATACATAATTAATATATAATATTAGTATTTTTTAGATACTATAAATATAACTAACGTGACAAATGAGAAAAGGCGTATTTTATATATTTTGCTAAATGAAAATATAAAGTATATCTTTATGAGATGAGAAGTCGTTGACTATAGTAAAGAAGTTGTTCACTTTACTTATAGGCAATAAATATGTGAGAGAATATAATTAATAGAGAAATAATCAAGCTTTAAAAACATACTATTTTTAGTAGGATTTAGTTAAGTAATAAATAGTGGGTGTATTTAGTAAATAGAGGGGTGTAAATAGAGCTACCCTCAAAATATTAAGTTATATATGATAATTAAGTATTGAGAGTCCCTAAAATACTAGTAACATGTTGGGAGTAGAGGCCAGTTTATATCCTATGCAAAGCATGGCCATCGATCGGCCTCCTCACAACACTACACAGCAAGTACAAATTGTAGCTATGGTCGGATCTTATTACAACTAAAACCAAGTTCAGAACTTTCCTTATATAATGCAATGATCATAACATGGTATGCCCTTAAAATCAAAATCACATTCTAGGTAGGATACGAGCTTTCAGCGGATTCTTCATAACAATGGTAAACTCCGCCTTCTCGGAGAGATCCACGTCATCACCTTCAACGGATTTCCACTTGAAACGCCAGACCAAATTCGCCACGAAATACTCCAAGTGGAGCAGAGCCAATGCATAACCAGGACACATCCTTCTCCCAACACCGAAAGGCATCATTTTGATCTCTCTGCTACACGTAATATCAAACTCCGCACTCATAAACCTTTCGGGCTTAAATTCCATTGGATCTTCCCAAACTTTGGGGTCCCAATTCATGTCTGCGACCATGAAATTCACGATGCTGCTTCTCGGGATTTTTCGATTGCCCAACTCAAAGTCTTGAGTCGTTTTATGGGGCAGTACAAAGTGGCCGGGCGGGTGGCGTCTTAAGGATTCTAACACCACGGCTCTCAGATAGGGCATTTTGCTCAAGTCCTCTTCTTCTACAATCTGTTTCTTGCTTTCCGTGTCGCCTATGGCACCCATTATTTCTTGGTAAAGCTTCGTTTGGATTTGTTGGTGCTTGACAAGGTTGGCCATTATCCACTGTAACGCAGTCGATGTTGTGTCTGTCCCAGCAGATAGAAACTCGCTGCAAAGGCTCAGCATTTCGTGCTCATCCAAGTTTCTTTCTTCTCCTTCTTCGGTTATCTTCAAATCAAGCAAAGTGTCAACATATGCAACGGAACCACTGCGGTTATCTTCTTCGGCTTCGCTTTTCTTCTTCTCTAACTTGGCCTCCATACGAGACCTGATGAGGGGGATAAAGATGGACTCTTGTTCTCGGCGAAGTTGAACGAGTTCTTTCCATCTTTTCCTGAAAACGATCTTCCCCAACCTTGGCCAGAAATTGAGCACATTGAACCTTCGAAAACCCAATAAAATCTTCCTCTGTATCTGTTCTATCTCCCTTATCTTGAACTCCTCGAGGTTACTGTCTCCAAAACACATTAACACCAACAAACAGAACATGGCGTACTGAAAATGATCAATCAACGTGACTGAACCCTCCTTTTGTACAGAGTCGAGCAGCTTTTGGACGAGTATATCGAGTACCCAGCGGCGAGAAGTGGAGTAAGACTTAACCCTCGAAGGGTGAAGTATCTCTCGAGTCAGATTGCGTCTCAGAAGACGCCACGTGGCGCCATATCCAGACCCACTGATCGTCTTCAGATTTCTGTCCAAGATTCTGGCCGTGGGTGGCGGCGAGGGACGGTCGGCAAAGATGGAGCCGTTGTGCACAAGAGCTTCGTGTGCGAGTGAATGGTCTCCGACGAAGATGAGCGGACGCGGGCCGATTGTAACGGTGAGGAGAGGGCCGTGACGGAGCTTCAGTCTTCGGAGGATGGTTTCAAGTTCGGAGATGGGTTTGCGGAGCCATATTGGGTTTCCAATTAACGGCAGGACTAATGGTCCCGGCGGGAGATTGGGTTTGGGTTTGATTACGGCGAAGAAGGATTTGATTAGGAAGGTGACGCACAGCGATACAGTAAGGATGAACCATGCTTCCATTTTTCGTTTTTGTGAGGACGAAACTAATTGATTGGGCAAAAGATCAAGGTATTCATTTAATCCAAGACTCGAATAATCACTTGGCTTACACGCCATATTATGAAAATAAAGAATAACTATTATTATTATCTATGACCAGAAAAAATTCCACAAGTGGATTGGCCCGCCTATTATCCAAGTTTCTTTTTCCTTTTTCGAATTTTATAGTTTCTTTTAAAAAGTTCAAATATCTCGCTGCTTTTGCGGAAAACACTTCGCAATGCCATGACGATCCTAAAAGTTCTTGTTCAATTGATTCGAAAATTAAAGGAAAAATTTTATGTCATGCCCTGTCATAATATTTTTTTTAGTTTTAAGGACCCAGTTTTTCTTAAATTTAGGGAAAAGCGACCAAAACTATGTTTTGACAAAATATCCTTAATATAGTGATTTCTGAATTGGTATTTGACGTCAGTTGTATGTTACAATACTGATTTGTTACCGCAAAAACCGTAAGTGTTACTTTAACGTCATAAGACGTTACTTATCGACGTAAAATGTTATTAACAGACATATTTTTTCCATCGGACTATCGAACCCTATTTTTCACACTGATCGAGCACAGTCGATTATTAACACCTTGTTTTGTTTTTCATAATATTGATGTGGTATTTTGTGTAACAGATCTGTTTCGATAAGTTTTGGCATCGAACTGTTTTTCACTACAAAAAATCGAAGCGTTACTTAGATTATCTAAAGTGGTACTAAGTGTACAGTATCTGTTACTAAATAAACAATAAAAATTACTCTGTTTTCCATCATGTGGTATTACACCCTAAACCCTAAACCGTAAATCTTAAACCCTAAACCCGGCGCGACGACCATTAGTGTTCTCCTATAAAAGATCGAATCATTAGCGTTTCGATCTTATTACACGTTTCGAGATTGAAAATTGGAAATCTATTATAGGAGCATTGCTCCCTATAATGATTGAAAATTGGAAATCTATTCTAGGGAAACAGGGGGAGATGGTCGGGTGGAGGGTTCAAGAAGGGTTCAAGAAGGTCAATGAACCCTTCTCAGGGTTCAAAATAGAGGATCACGGGCAATCGAAATGCTAATGATTACTATATGACAGTTTTGCGCTGAAAAGAACTTCCTTTCATTTGGATAAAAAAAGTCTTATATTGAGTATCATATGGTGTCTATTTTAGTAACAAATGATGTCGCAGAAGTAACACATCATTCAAAAACAATACCGAACCCTAAACCATAAACCATATATGACAATTATAACAGTTTTGCGCTGAAAAAAACACTTCCTTTCATTTGGATAACAAACAATCTTGTATTGAGTACTATATGGTGTCTATTTAGTAACAAATGATATCGCAGAAGTAACACATCATTCAAAAATAATATCGCTTCCTGCAATAACACATTAACAAATGATGTTGCAGGAAGCGGTATTATTTTTGAATGATGTGTTACTTCTGCGACATCATTTGTTACTAAATAGACACCATATAGTACTCAATACAAGATTATTTGTTATCCAGATGAAATGAAGTGTTTTCTTCAGTGCAAAACTGTTATAATTGTCTGGAAACTTGTTATCGGATCATTTAGGTATCCAGCATAATTTTGGCATATGTCAGGGTTAAATATGTCTTTTCCATCATTTTAGGGTCTGACCACTGAATTTTTCGAAAAGTTGGTCCTTAATACTAAAGCCCATTGAAGTGGGGCCTGAACCCAAATTCAAACATCTTAATGGGGCCTGAACTTGAATTAACCCAAAATTAAATTGATATGTAGGATGCTACTATTGACGCCTCTATTAATGTAAATGATATTTCACCCCTTTCCGTAATTAAATATTTCATTAGATTTAGTAAAAAAAAAAGTTCTCTTCGCCGAAAAAAAGGAAAAAATGGTTTTTGTAAGTTTGAATCACTTTTTCAAAATTTACTTCGATATATTTATATATTGTTAGAAAAAAAACAAGGGTTTCTTTATAAGATGGCCGGATATTCTCCAAGATCCTGTTTGGAAATTCACTTTCCAAAGACAATATTTAGACCCTGTATCGAGTTGCACCAAATTCGTCCTGGGATAACACTGGAGATTAATAACATGCGTTTTGTTGATTCGGAGTCACTCTGTCGAAATTGTTTTGCATATATTTATAACCCATGTCCAGTTATGTCTTTTCGTATATGGACATAACTTCTTAGAGAAAGTGTCTGTTTATTAACAGATATAACCTTTAACGAACAGCACCCCCTTTTGGGTGAAACCATAAATACCCTTTTGGGCGAAAGGGTTTCGGGAGTTTTGCGAGGGGATCTCGGCTGTTGAGGTTTCATACAGTCTTACATTCCTGGAATAGTTATAGTTATTGTTTCCATTACAGTCATATAAACCTTGCTGACTTGCTGTTGTGCAGTGCCTCACGTCTTACAGTCGTACAGCCTCCCAGTCATATAGTCGAATCAACCTCGTTGTAATACAAACTAACATTCGTGCGATTCTACAGTCATACAAGTACCAGATAAATTCACGATTCGACCAATACGTTCGAAAAGTATACCAACACTTACCCTCACAGTATACCAACACTACGGGAGCTGCCCCTAGACCCTGCTAGGGGTGCTACCCCTAGGACCCCGCAAGGGAGTGTAGCCCCCTTGACCCGTATGGAATTTTGGGTTCCAGAATAAACGCTTTCCAAGCGTGCACTCCGCACGTCCTAACTCGTATTCGTTTTATTCCTAGTTCACTAAATGTTGTTGTATATGCTAAATCACTGATCGCAACCAAACACGTTCTCGGCTAGCTTCATGAATAACTTGAATTTCCGCATGATTAGATGAAGCAGCCGTTAACCTTTGTTTAACTGATCGCCATGAAACGGTAGCTCCACCATACATAAATAAATAACCGGTTTGCGATCGAGCATTATGTGGGTCGGATAGATATCCAATATCTACCTAACCAATTAAGGTTTTCTTTCATTTCATTGGAATAGAATAATACCATATCAGTTGATCCTCTAAGATACCAAAAAATCCGTTTAACTTCATTCCAATGTCTATGAGTCGGTGACGAACTATATTTCGCCAATAGATTAACAACGATGCAATATCAGGTCAACGTGTGACTCGTAAGATACATTAGCGCCCCGATAGCACTAAGATATGGTACTTCAGGACCAAACACTTATTCATTATATCCGCATGGTCTAAGGGATATTTATTCACGTCTAAGAATCGGACAACATTGGAGTATCTAATTGATGAACTTTACCCATATAAAACCTTTTCAAAACCTTTTTGTAAGTTTCCTGCTATACAAATATCCTATCCTTTAAATAGTCAATTTGCAGTACGAGACAAAATTTCGTTTTACCGAGATCTTTCATTTGGAACTTCCTCTTCAAGCAACCAACCACTTTCAATAACTCTTCGGGAGTTCCAATTATATTGACATCTTCAACATATAGTGCAATGATAACAAACTCATTTTCATATCTTCTTATAAATATACAAGGGCAAATTTGATCATTTTTATACCCCTCTTCCATTAAGTATTCATTAAGGCGATTATACCACGTATGCCCGGATTGTTTTAATCCACAAAGTGAGTTATTTAGTATAATTGAGTACTCTCGTAGCCCTGAATTTCAGGTAGCCAAAATTCCTCCGGAAGCTTCATATAAATGTCACCGTCAAGTGAGCCATATAAATAAGCATTGACAACATTCATTAGACGCATATCGATTCCTTCGCATACTATCAGACTAATTATATAACAAAAAGTTGTTGCGTGCACCACAGGAGAATACTCTCCCCATAATCAATACCAGATCTCTGTGAGAAACCTTGTCCGACAAGCCGTGCTTTACATCTCACAATTTTGCCGTTTCATTTAACTCTCTGACGAAAGCTCATTTATATCCAATCGGCTTTATATTTTCTGGTATGCGGACTACATGTCCAAAAACTTTTTCTTCTCAATTGATTTTAAGCCTACCTCGATTGCATCTTTCCATTTTAGCCAATCATTTCTTTGTATGTATTCTTTTACAGATGTTGGTTCATGATCCTCATTCACATTAGTCTAATTCATTTTATGTAGCGATACGTTAAGGGAGAATTTATCATCAACGTTGACATAATCTCGGTCCCATCTAATTCCATTCTGGGTGGAATTGATTGAGATCTATTCATTATCATTATTTCCAATTTGTTTAGGTACCTGATTTCACTCTTACCAGCATTTATGCCCATTGACTAATCTTTAGTCGATAAATCTTCGATTAGACCATTCTTATTATTTGCTCATTTTCGTTTTTGAGGATTTCTATCTTTGGAACCTGGGAGCTTACCACCCCTCAATTGTGGTTTAGGCTCAATACTATTCTTGTTTGTTCTGTAGCAACATCAATCTTTGCAGAAGCATTAACAACTGATGTGACTTATTCACTCTCTTTGGGTCAGTAAAACTGTCTGACAGTTGGTTCATTAAGCTTTGTAAATGAATTATCTTTTTAACTTCTAGTTCATATTTTATCGTTCGAGGATCATAATGATTTAGCGATAATTCATTACAACTAATATTCATTTTCAACTGTTTTTTTCTCCCCCTATTGTCAGAAATTTGATTCATTGAAGTGAGAGTCGACAAATCTGGCCATGAATAAATCTCCAGTCAATGGTTCTAAATATGTTGTCGATGGAGATTCAAATCCGACAGTGCGTTGTGGTGGCGCAATTGGAACATATACCGCACATCCAAAAATCCTTAGATGGGAAATATCTGGTTCCTGATGCAAACAATTTGCAAAGGGGCGATATCATGATAACTTGTTGTCTGATGCGTATTAATGCCACTGCATATAATATAGCATGTCCTCGACAAATTGATAGAAGTTTTTACTTCATCAATAACGGCTTTGTAATCAATTACAAGCGTTTAATCAACGACTCTGCAAGACAGTTTTGTTTATGAACATGTGGCACATCATGTTCAACATCAATATTTTTTTTTTTTGGGAAGCATTATAATGCGTATTTCAAACAAAAAACATGGCTACATAGTTTGCTGCGATTACATACCTGACATCGTTACAATGTTAAACAAAGAACTACGTGCTAATTTTTTATTTCTTTTAGCACAGTATAGTAGTTGGGTTCTTGCATCATATTGTATCTCTTTTAGCAGTCGTTCTCCAGCCGAGCATTCCCCGTTGTGAATCCTTGCATTCCTCTCCCGCCATAGATGATACGTCACAGCAGCCATAATCATCAGCAATATTTTAGGATTACTTCCCTTACCGTTACCAAGCCTAATCATCCACCTATACCAGCTTCAAAATGTCCTTGGAATCATCATATCATTAAGCCACCGAGATACCATAAGAATGAGTCTTTCACTGTATGAGCAAGAGAAGAATAGATGATGTAATGTCTCTTCCGAGTTACGACACAAGCAGCACAGGTTATGTATAGGTAAGACCCAACTACGAAGCCTATCTAGAGTGTATAGACGCTGGTGCATAATCATCCATAGCCTGAATGAGTGCTTTGGCATATTAATTCTGTTCCACACTGCCTGACAAGCCGGAAATCGATTCTGTGAGTTCATTAACCAGTTGTACCCTGAGCTTACTGTATATTCCTTAGATTGGGGCAGCCACACACCTGTTTCCTCCTAGATACCACCCTTGATAAGGCATTTAACCTTGTTAAGCGTCTTCCAGTGCCAGCTGCAATCCTTGTGTGGCTCATAATTCCACCAATTTGCTCCCTTCAAATAAATTTCATTAATCCATTTGACCCATAATACATCTTCTTTGCACGCAACAGCCCATACTTGCTTTCCCACAGCTGCCAAATTCCACTCTTCAGCCATTCTAATATTCAAACCTCCTTGTTTTTTTTCCAAACAGATAACGTGCCATTTTATTAGGCCCCTGCTTCTCCCTGCTTCTGTTTTCCCCCATAGAAAGTCCCTACATTCTGCATCAACATCCCTAAGTACACTTTTGGGTAGGAGAAAGATGGACCCCCAATAGCCATGGATTGACCCCAAGACTGAGTTCATAAGGCAACATTTCCCTGCATATGATAGGTTTCGTGACGACCAACAAGCGATTCGACGGGTAATCCTATTAACAAGATCTTGGCACACTGATTTATTCCACTTTGTAGGAGCAAGCGGAACCCCAAGATACTTGAACGGATAGCTCCAAGCTGAAATCCTGTGAGCTTGACTAGTTCCTCTGCTTTAGTTGCTGATACACCAGCCATATGTATATATTAGATTTCATAGGATTGGCCGTCTCTCCTGACGCTAATTGAAAATGAGCGAGCCCATCCATGATGCTTCGGATTGAACGCTCGTTCGCTTTACCAAAAATCATGTGATCGTCGGCATAGCATAGGCTTACAAGCCTTAGTTACTTACAAAGTGGATGAAACCCAAACCGAGGTTCACGGGCTACCATTGCCAATCTCCTGCTGAGATATTCCATCACCAACACAAATATTAACGGCGATAAAGGATCGCCTTGTCGAAGCCCACGGGCGCCTCGAAAATTTCCAACAGCCCCCCCGTTAATTGATATGGTATAGTTCACGGTAGTGATGCACTCAAGCATCCAGAGTATGAATTTCACAGGAAATTTGAAGCTGTGCAGTAAATCAGCTAGGGATTTCCAATTTACCATATCATATGCCTTCTTCAGATCAATTTTCATAAGACATCAGCGCGAAGCGTTTTGCCGATTGTAACAGCGAAGCAGTTCTTGGCTGATCAAGATATTGTGTATGATTGATCGACCTTCGACAAATGCCCCCTGATTAGGATTGACGATATCAGGCAGCACCAATTTCAGCCTTGAGCATAGCATTTTGGAGACGCATTTATAAAGTGTTGTGCAACATGAGATTGGTCTATAGTTGGTGGCGCTAGTAGAGTTCTCCACTTTTGGAATAAGGGTTATGTTAGTGTTGTTGAATTGTTTCAACAGTTTCCCTTGCTAAAAAAATTCAAGTACGGCATCAGTGATTTCCTCGCCGATTAACCCCCATGCGGCTTGAAAAGACCCGCTGTTATAGCCATCAGGCCCTGGAGCTTTGTTCTTGTGGATAAAGAACATGGCTTCCTTAACCTCTTTCCGGGCAAAGGGACGAATAAGCGCAAGTTGTTGGCTTGTGCTTAATACATTCCCCTGTTGAATAACCAAGTCGTCAATGGGAGTTGTGTTGTCGCCCGAGACTCCAAGAACACTTTTGTAATGGTCAGTGAGGTGATTCCCTATCTCATCCGGATCAAGTAATGTCACACCCAAGCTCGTAGTGATACTGCATATTTTATTTCGATGTTGCCTCTGTTTAAGAGCCGCGTGGAAGTAAGCCGTGTTGTGGTCACCTTTCAGTCAGCCAATGAACCTTTGCTTTTTGCGCCAGATATTTTGTAGTTGCCACCGAAATAAATTGATACTCGCGTTGCAGCTTTGTTACTGCATCCAGTAATTCGACATTTTGGGGCATGCACGTGAGCCTGCGTTGGGTATCCAGAAGCTGCTCTCGCATCTGATCTGATCTAGCAATAATGTTCGAAAACAGTTCCTTGTTAAGCAATCTCAGGGGTCATCTCAACGATATTAATTTTTGGTGCACTCGCCACATTTTAGTGCCCACATCAGAACTGCACCAGTGTTGCCTGATAGTCTCCATAAATTGGGGCGCAGTTCAACATCAATATCGATAGACATATTATAATCATTAAATGTCTTGGAAGTAAATTTGCCATCATTATCAAGGCGTATTTTCCTTATTGGTAATCTGGAAACTGTGCTCTTATTCGAATCAGCTAAGCAGGTAACCTCGCAATGTCACATTCCTCGTAAATAAAAAACATACACGAGACCATCTACTTGATTCATCAAATAACACCATAAAATATTTTAATAGTCCACATGATGGATATATCGGCCCACAAATATAACTCTGTATACGCTCCAAAACATACACTAGATTCATTATGTACTTTCATTTGTGATGGCTGAATAGTTAACTTTCTTTCACAGCAAGCGGCACATGATATTCATTATATTAAAGATCCTCTAGTTCTTTATCAAATGTCCACGTGAATTTTCAATTGTTTTTTGCATCATAATTCAACCGAGCCCAACCGGTCATGCCAAACATTAAACGTACTGCTATCAGTAAACTCCTGATTTATGATAGCATATGATTCAATTGTTCTCAGGTACGTATAATACAACCCATAGTCAAATGAATGTTCCACAATTCTTTTATCATTCGAAATTGCCTTTGTCATGTGCAACTATTCAACGTCTCCATTTTCTGTTGTCTCAACATATATCCGTTATTTCGATAGCGTTAAAGCTTAATAAATTTCTTCGAGACTTGTGAGAATATAAGGCATTTCTCAATTATGGGCCCTGTTCCTTTGGGCAGCAAAATGCTAGCTCTTCCGGAGCCTTTAACTATATTGATACTACCCGATATAGTAGTAACACTTTCTCCTCATTTGAAGATTATCAAAATATTTCTTATTTCTCATAACCGTATGCGTTGTTGCACAATCCCCAAGACACAATTCTCCATTTCACATGCTCGTCTCCATCGTATGAATATCCTCAGGATGTTTTGTGACGGTAGAACTTCGTGCCCGGGATGGTGTTCGCGATATCCTTCGTATGGTTAGAGACTCGTGCTGATAACGTATTATAAATATGATATAAATAAATATCATATATATATATATGGGAATAAAAAAGGAAATAAGAATACTTATATTATTCACTTTTGCGTGTGTACATGCAGACGAACGAATGCATCGTATTTATAGGCAATATCAAGCTTACAATATGTCATTCACTACGTCATCTTTTCATTAATATTGGGACACACGTATAGTTGAGCAGATGGACATTTAATGAATTCTCGGTAGACACCGTCGATTAATCTCCACTTCGACATCCACACACATAATATATACTAGTCTAAATTGCACACTCATATGCGTGTGCTACATAATATATAAATCCTTTATTAAATATTAAATAACAATTACTAAAAAATAGAAGGGTAAATGTGACAATATATAAATGCAAGGTAGTGGGTGGTTTCTTATTTTTTACATTATGTTAACTATTAATTTAAGAAAAATTCTGAATGGTTAATAGATACACCAAAAAGCAGTTTTTAACTCACCCTCACCATTAATATAAGAATATAGATAATAAACACAAAAAAATATGAATACTCTTCAAAAAGAATGAAAAAAAGGAATCTAAGCCTGAATCGAACCCCCGACCATTATCGCGGAACACGGCTCCCTCACCACTTGCCATAAAACATTTTCTAACATTCACAAAATTGAAATTTTTTAGTTATTAATTCTATGAGAATGGAGGGTTAGAATTGTACTTTTGCAAATCAGTTATGAGATTGTATTTGTTTTGGTAACTGAACAAGATTATTGATCGTATATAATGTGTCGATATCGTAAACTAAACGGTATAATCTTATTTTTTTTAAGAGAGAAAATGCTATTTGGTGTGTCAATTTCATTTTAATTACACTTTTGCCATTAATGAATGAAATTTAAAATTACATTGCTTCAATCGTATATTCAAAGATTTATTTATGCATTGGATGTGCTATGGTTAAGCTAGAGTGCAAATCATGATAGAAATTATCTAATTTGTCTTATCTAACTTGCTAAACTCACCTATCTATTCTATTATATTAAGGGTGAGTGGTTAGGATAAACCATCAAATGGTTTGTCAACTGAAATTGAAAAATTAATTAATAAAATTGAAAAACTAACTACCTTCAATTACCATATTTAGTTTAGTAATATTTTTTAGTTAATTACAAAAAGCTCGAACTTGAGGTGGGTAATGACCGGGTAAAACCGGAACCGGCCCGTGAAACTGGCACGCAACCGGAAGCCCACTACCCGGCCAATTTAGCCTGGGCAGTGCCAGTTGCTGAATTTAGACCCGTGGTTCCCGGTTGCGGTTCCGGTTCAGGGCCGGTTCTGGCCCGGAATCGGAGCAGGCGACCGTTGCCTTAAAGGTCTATTTATTTATTTATTTTAAACCGAAATTGATTCAATTTATTACCATTTTACCCCCAATCCAAAAAACTATAGATACCACATCATTTAACCATTTTTTCTCACAATAACCTCCAATTCTCTCTCTCTCTCTCTCTCTCTCAAAACACTCTCATAATATTAAAATCATCGTCATCATTATTATTATTATCAATATTAATAGTCATACTCATACTTTGATTTACACTACACACACTCACTTATTGTTACACTAAATATCTAATTTTATGTTTTTATATCATAAAGAAACTAATATCGTCATCATCGACAAATATGAACCCGAGCAACGATTTTCTTACGCGTTTAGGTCACGAGGCGAGGAAGAGACCGAGACCCCGGCGGCGACGGACGAGCGACCAAGCCAATCTACGGCAACAACAAGAAGGAGGCAACAACCGCGTGATCGCGGTCTATGGTATTCAATTATTTCGACTTAGAATTAAGAAAATATAATCCCGGGCTTGGAACGGCTTATTGTGTAAAATTTGTCGTCGTCCCTACCAATTTAGTACCGCCCCCAATCAAGGTGGGACGAGTTCCTTGAAAAAACATCTTGAGAAGGTTCATAATTTCGATATGTTTACACTATAACCAATAGGAATCGGACCTAGAAAACTACAATTAAACGTTAGTACGGGTAGGAATTTTGTTATTACTAGGAAAATTTCTACGGAAGCGTTAGTGAAATTCGTAGTAAGTTGCGAAGAACCCATTTGCATTGCGGAAAGTGAAGGGTTTATCGAATTCACGAGTTCGATACAACCGGATTCCACAATGTAATCCATAAAACCCTTAGGAAATATGTTTTAGAATGTATTCAAGAATACCAATCTAACTTAAGTAGTCATTTGGCCAACATATCGTGTAGGATTAGTTTGACTACCGATATTTGGACAAACATAACATCGCAATCTTAGCGGGTGGTGGCCGGCCATTGGATAGATGAAACGTGGACGATGTATTCCCTATATCCCCTAGTTTCACAACATAGTGAACGATTATATCAATGTATGTCATGAACGTCGTGAAAAAATATCTCAAGATAAGCTTATGTCTATCACCTTAGATAATGCAAGTTCTAACACTGTAGCGATATAGAATCTTTCGTAAACACCAATATCGGAGTAGTCCATATTTGGGCAGTTTCGTCCAAAATATGGAAAAGAAGTTCAAGAAATATTGGGAAAAAATCTCAATTGTCCACGGCTTGATGGCTTTACTCGACCCAAGCTGTGGTTCCGACACGCTTGCGTGGATTTCTTTTGTTTCGCTGATTCGTTTTTCTTGTCTTTCTTCTTTCTATTTTTTCTTTCCTCATGTATTTATTAATAAATTTTAGTATTAAATATTTAAATTAGAAAATTAATTTGTCTCTATTGTTTCATCCGGTATATGTCATTTTAAATGTAAACATAAATAAGTGAAATTACTAAATTTTTTTGTATTAATTAATTACAATAATAAAATAGACTAAAAATTTTATAAGAAAATGATCATGAAACTGGAAAGTTGTTGAAAATAACATAATGTAAAACATTGTGTTATAAAAAATATATGATAGTTTTATTCAACCAGAAATAAATTAAAATATTTTTTTCTCTAAAACCAACTAATTATATTTTTAGTTTTGATTTTATGGGGTCTTTACACATAAGTACCTATTTGGATAAAAAACTTGTAATTAGGATTTTTTTTATATGTAGGTACCTAACAGAATAAATTTTTTGCACATAGGTACCCGATCCCCGAAAGTACACCATACAACACATTTGGGTACCCTATATCAACACATTTAGATACCTTATATAACAGGAAATGGTACGACGTATGCTATATTTAGGTACGCCCTATGTAACACACAGGTATGTTGTATGTACAACGTATGCTATATTTAGGTACCCTATATCAACGTGTTATGGTATGCAATATACACACAGGAAGGTACGACATGACTAAATAAACTGGTAAAAATTAAATCGGGTACCTATCTATAAAATTTTCTGACATGGGTACCTATGTGTAAAAATTTTATCCAATTGGGTATTTTTCTATAGATTCACCTGATTTTATAGGTATTTAAATTTCATCTTTAAATTTCCGTCTTCTTATTTTTTATTTGCAAATTTAGGTTTGTCTTTTTGTAATATCATGTAACCAATTTAATATATTAAGCAATAAAAATATTATATATAGAGGAATATATAGAGGAAATGGTTGGAGTTTGATGACACTGTTTAAACTTTAAAGATGGAGGAATTGTACTGTTTCAACTCCATAAATAGAGGAATGGTTGAAGATGGCCTAATAACCGGCACAATCATTAACTTATTGGATCATCATTGTTCCGTTAGAGCTAGGTTTGGGGGGAAAACAGCCCTTTTATCAGCCAGATTCTCGAGCAGATTATCAGCAAACTTCCTTTCCTTAGAAACCGCACTTCCAAAATTAGGAGATTTTCCCAAATAACGAAGATCGTGCGGAATTGTAGTTGAAAATTTATTTATTGCCAAACTGGCTCACTTTCCTTGATCATATCTCACTGTTTCAAGAGTGTCCAGCTCGAGACCCCTGTCTGGGCTTTAGGCGATGATTGATGAACGGTGTTGTTTGACATCGACATTACCGTAGATCCTCTGAGGGGTTGCATTCGTCTTCGTCGCCCCAAGCGATTGGCTGTAGGGAAAATCAGGTCTCGGGTTATGAAAGGAGTCCTCGTATTGAAACGAACATGTAAGCGACGTATGATCTAAGAATCCGCAGAAATAGCGAAATGGGCAGCCGTTCATACTTATCGCTGATCAGCAATTTCATCGCTCGCAGCAACGGTTTACGGACATCAACTAGAGCCTTCACCCGAACAAAAGGACGCGACATTGTGCCACTGCCATTTTGAAGATCAGTTTCGACAAAAGTCCCAATCCTATTACCAATGCGTTCCACGACTTAAGTAGTGCGGGCCACCATCGGGATGTTGTAGATCTGGATTGAGAAATGACACATGTTCAGCTTCATTGTTGTTAATTTGTCTCCATTGTTTCATCCCTATATGTCATTTTAAGTTTAAACATAAATTATTAATAAATGAAATTACTAAATTTTTGTATTAATTAATTACAATAATTAAATAGACACTTTAAAAATTTTCAAAGAAATTGATCATGAAATTGGAAAGTTGTTGAAAATAAGTTAAAACATGGTGTTATGAAAAATATATGAAAATTTTATTCAACCAGAAAATAAAGTAAAATATCTTTTCTCTAAGATCAACTAATTATATTTTTAGTTTTGATTTTATAGGTATTTAAATTTGATCTTTAAATTCCGTCTTCTTATTTTTTTATTTGCAAATTTAGGTTTGTTTTTTGTAAGATAATGTAAACAATTTAATATATTAAGCAATAAAAATATTATATATAGAGGAATATATAGAAATGGTTAGAGTTTGACGACACTGTTTAAACTTTAAAGATGGAGGAATTGTACTGTTTCAACTCCAAATAATAAACCGCACAATCATTAACTTATTGGATCATCACTGTTCCATTAGATGATTAGTAACGATCCTCGTTTATTAGTTCCATATCCATGCCTCAAAATTGAATGACTTCGGGGCAAGAATTCTTCCAGCCATACGAAAAGAGTATTGGTTTTTTTTTTTTCTGAGAACAATCGATATCGAGATGCCCTCAAACTCCACCGCCGTAACTGCGCAATGTGATATGAAATCGGAGGTAGCATTATGTTTGTACCAAATAACGTTAATATGATAACTCATTGCAATAATTATTTGAGCCTTTTATTTAATTTTTTTGTTTTGTTTCACATATGATTGCTTTAATTTGGAGTCTATGAAGGAACTATTATGTCTTGTCGATATATTATTAAGAAATAAGTGGTACAATACAGCGTACATAATAACGCTTATGCATGACCAACTAGTAACGCGTTCTTAGGTACAATCATATAATTGAAAAAAATGAATATGAAACCAAACTACCGAGGAATGCGCCATAACGACAAATGCGCATGCTTGTAGTTGAAAATGCTGAGGAAGTGATGCGCATATATACAGTCCGAAGTACAACATCGACAATACTGTCAGGTGTCCGAGTAATTCCATCTCACCATCGCCTATTCCGTTCATTCCAGATATGATAGAGTAACGAAGCAAGTATATGTCGAAAGGCTTGATTCAGTACATGCCCACCTCGCCATCGCCTCGATGCCCATAGTCCAGTTACTATACAACTATCAATTCCTGGCCGCCCTCCGTTGCAACCTCAAGCAAGGGGCAGTCGAAAAAAAGTGCTAGACAATCTCACAACAAGGAGGATCACACAAGAGACATTCATTGGCATTAGCACGTGGTGCAATCCAATGCTTGTCTCTCGTAGCCAATCAATTTTGGATGGCAAGCCACATAACTCGAAGCGGGGTACTCGTAAGACACCACCAAACAGCTGACACCAAGAGACCGGTTCTCTGCGATAACGAATAGCTTACCGAACAGAAAGGGGAAACGCTCCAGACAACGGATCCCTCTCGTTACGAAAAACAGGAGGGAGAAATGGACCAAGCTCAAGAAATTCAGCCTTAGCCGAACGTGTGCCAGCTCCAATCATGGCCTACAGGACATGCCGGGAGCCTGTGAAAACGAAAGTGGATCATCATTTATTCCTAAGTCACCTTCTGACTCTTGTAGATATACCACATAATCATTAGAAATAGCATATCGTCTTTGCCTTTCTGATCTTCTTAATTGTTGTGGTTCATTAACGATAGGTTCTTCAGGTGTGATTTCATTGTGGGGTGTTTCAACATTTATTTGTTGTTCCTGTGCGGGATTTTGAATAATTGCTGGAACGACAACTTGAGTAAAAGTTAAAGGTATGGGAATCTCCACCCTAAGTTCTTGAATATCCACTTTACGTGGTTCAACACTCCCACTAATTTCACCATTTTCAATGAACCGTGCATTTCCAGTTTCAATTATTCTCGTACTGTGGTTAGGACAATAAAATATATACCCCTTCGACTTTTCTGGATAACCAATGAAGAATCCACTAGTCGTTCTTGCATCCAATTTTCTTTCATGTGGATTATAAATTTTTATTTCTTCCTGGCAACCCCAAACGTGCAGGTGCCTTAAACTAGGTTTCCTTCCCGTCCACAGTTCAAAAGGAGTTTTCGAAATTGCCTTACTAGGAACCCTTTTTAATAAATAAACTGCAGTTTTCAAACAATACATCCACAACGTTGGGGGCAAAGATGAGCAACTTAACATGCTCCTAACCATATCCATTAATGTACGATTTCGTCTTTCTGCAACACCATTTTGTTCAGGTGTGCCTGGCATCGTGTATTGAGCACATATGCCATTATTTTCGAGGAATTTAGCGAACGGACCTGGACATTGTCCGCTCTCATTATATTTTCCATAATATTCGCCACCTCGGTCAGATCTGACAATTTTCACCTTTCTGTCTAATTGTCGTTCAACCTTAGTAATAAACACTTCTAATGCGTTTAGCGATTGAGACTTTTCATGCAATAAATAGACGTAACCGTAACGTGAAAAGTCATCAATAAAGGTGATGAAATACTTTTCTCCACCAAAAGATGGAACATTAAAAGGTCCACAAATGTCAGTGTGTATAATTTCTAGGAGCTGCGTACTTCTTGTGGCTTTAGCTTTATTTGTGTGTTTCGTGTGTTTTCCTTTAATACAATCCACACATATCGAGATCAGTAAAATCCAAGTCTGAAAGGATTTCATTCCTTACGAGTCTCTGTATTCTTTCTTTGGAAATGTGACCCAATCGTTTATGCCACAGATATGCTGAACTTTCGTTCAATAATCCCCGTTTCATGCCAACATTATGATGCGAGATCATAAGAGTCTCAGCGAAGTCATTATCGAGGTTTAATTTATATAAATCATCACGAAGCACACCGGAACCGTAAAAAATATTATTTTTATATAAACTGAAACATCCATTACCAAACTTAAACGTAAAACCAGCAGAATCAAGTTTTGATTTACGGGAAATAGAAGGAACATAAAAGGTCTGAAAAAGATCTAAATGATGTCCAGTACTTAAAATTAAACGATAAGTTCCGATTTCTTCAACTGATGCCTTGACTCGATTCTCCATGTGCACAAATCTTTCATTTGGCTTATGATTTGGGTCGTAAGGAATCCCTGCATCGTATTAGTAACGTGAATAGTACTGTCAGAATCAATCCACCAAGTACATTTTCTTTCGAACCATGCCTTACGTTTCAGGCAATCCTTCTTATGGTGTCCTGCTTTTCCACAGAACCCGCATTCATTACTCTTCAGTTCCTTCTTGTGGATTTTGAAAGAAGACGCATTAACCTTCAATGGTCCCTTTCCCTTTTCCTTCGGATTTCCAGTTTTCTTGCCAGCTCCTTGACGGCGAATGAGATTAATAGAATGAGCTCCCTGTTTGTTCAACCTCGCCTCCTCTTGAATCAGTAAAGTTTGCAGTTCTGTCACATTCCATTTATCCTTAATTGTGTTATAGTTAATTTGGAATGGACCGTACTGAGGAGGTAAGGAGTTCATAATGAACGTCACAAGAAAACTCTCTTGCACTTTCATTCCCATGGATCCGAGTTTTGCCGCTAAGTTGATCATTTCAGTAACGTGCTCGTGCATTGTACGTGACCCATCAAATTTCATTGTGGTCAGCTTAGACTTATCAGTAGTGTCAGAGTGGGCCATACTTTGGACATATTCCAAAAATTCCTTAGCACTTTCAGTTTTTTGATTGATTTAATGCTCTCCGATATAGTCATTCACAGAAACATAAGGCTTAATGTGTTCGATCTTTCTCAGTCATCATGGAAAGCTCTTTGGTCATCAGTGCTGTCATCAGTAATATCATCGGGCTTAGGATACAGTAATGCCGAATCAAGGTTCAGAACACCTAGGTAAAACTGATCCTGCTCAGACCAATCATTATGATTCAGCCCGTTGAATTTGACAACTGACGAGGCCTGCGAGTTAAGAGAGACAGGAGCGAAAGCTGCAAATAGATACAATAATGCTCATTATTAGTGCTTTGAGAAAATAAAATTGTAATATAGATTCAGATATCGTAAATGCGCATCGAAGTTCTCCTTTGGGTGATCCAACAACGCACAAAATAATTTGATGCATAAATAATTAGATATTTAAATTGGTAAATTTTGTAATTTTGACACGTTAGGCGCCTTTGGACGCACTTAACACATCGAATAAAATATACCACATTTACGTTATTAGCTATAAAATAGCGACCAGCCTTTGGGCGGTACTTTATATTTTATTTGCTAATGAACACCAATATACTCGTGAGATTTTCATTAAGTCATTGCATTAATAGCATCTATTAATCACGAGTAATTGAGGATTAATTATATCTCGAAAACTTACTAATTTGGCCACTTTAGTGACTAGCAAATCTTACATAATTGAGGTATAACTCATAAAGCAGCGGAATAATATACTTTCTACAGTTCATGGGTCCCTATGTAGTTCTCTTAAAATTTGGTAATTCTAAACTGTTCAGGGACTAACTTATAGCCATATAACTGTTCAGGGGCTAATCTGTCACTACAGTATCATGCAGAGGCTAATCTATAATTTCTAAATTTCCAAGGATCTAACGGTAATTGTTCCTAGACTTTGTCAAGTAATGCCAAAGTAATTCACGTGGTCAGTTATGTGCTATCACAAAAAAAAAAAAAAACTTCCAATAGCAAATACTAAGTCAAACATAAACGACCCACGTCCACATATATTTTGCGTGTTTTATTTGCTAATGAACACCAATATACTCGTGAGATTTTCATTAAGTCATTGCATTAATAGCATCTATTAATCACGAGTAATTGAGGATTAATTATATCTCGAAAACTTACTAATTTGGCCACTTTAGTGACTAGCAAATCTTACATAATTGAGGTATAATTCATAAAGCAGCGGAATAATATACTTTCTACAGTTCATCGGTCCCTATGTAGTTCTCTTAAAATTTGGTAATTCTAAACTGTTCAGGGACTAACTTATAGCCATATAACTGTTCAGGGGCTAATCTGTCACTACAGTATCATGCAGAGGCTAATCTATAATTTCTAAATTTCCAAGGATCTAACGGTAATTGTTCCTAGACTTTGTCAAGTAATGCCAAAGTAATTCACGTGGTCAGTTATGTGCTATCACAAAAAAAAAAAACTTCCAATAGCAAATACTAAGTCAAACATAAACGACCCACGTCCACATATATTTTGCGTGACTTGTTCAAACGCATAACTTAACAAATAAAATTCGAAAATAAGATCGAATAAACAAATGAATTATTTCTTCACACTAAAACTAATTCAGCGTAGCATACTCGTGTTGTAGTCGTGATACAAATAATGAGTCAAATAATATAATATCACGACACATTCAAAAGGATTCAAAACCCAAGATTTATTTTGGCTAAATATAGTAAATAAATAAATAGTCAAAAGTAATCGTGACTATTAACATACATATGCGCGTGTATCTATTGTGTATCTCTTCGCATATTCATACTTAACACAAAAACAGTTTACGCAACCATCTGATGAGAATCATGTAACATCATAATTCATACTCGTGAATATATCTACTTCATCGTGCTTGATTCAAGTGAGCATGCGAAATTAAAGTCATGATTGTTCATTAAAAAAAAATAAAGCCATAAAATAGATGCTTGACCATTATTCACGTTATCATAACCACACAAAGACATACGCATATCATAGGCAAGGTCTTCATCCGATAATGATTAAACTCATATCACGATGGAAGACATGAAATTCATATATAAAAGAGAATCATGTGTTGACTTAGAGCTCTGATACCAACTGTAAGCATATTTATATGCTAAACGTAATTCATATGGACATAATTCATGATCTTTAAACAACACAATTCTCATGATATACATGATAATAAATAATAAACACTAACCTTGATTCATCTTGGCGATTCGAGAAGACGTAAGTCGCGTTTCTCTCCCTTTACACTACTTTAATATATTTTCTGATGGATGAAGAATAACCTACGTTAGTGTGGAGAGAGGACCGACTTAATGTATTTATAGAGTACATTCCATCAATGTAGTGGGTAGTTACTATCTCTTTAGACCAATAGGAATAAAGCCCATTAATTAATTATTAAACCTTAATAATAAATGGGTCATAATGTGGATCATAACGTACATGCAGAAGTACCTAACCAGATGAAGCATTGTAGTTGAGCCTCGATCTCCTAAATAACACACTTTGGCAGCATGGTTCTGAAACTGGGTTTTCGAACCGGACCGGAATTTTTAGTGGTTTAAGGTTTAGTGGTTTAACCGCTATAAAACCGGAATCAAATCGGAGTCAAACCTGTATGTTTATATATGATATTATATATTTTTATGATTGAATAAACCAAATAACATAAATTATATACATGTTTATTTAATAATTGTTTTCTATTGTACACTTTTATAAAATTGTGGGTCAAAATTAAATAAATAAATTATATTGGTGGTTAGGAATTAATATCCAGTGGGTTCCAGAAATTAAAATTATAAAATTTGGGGTCAAAACGATATACAAATAAAATACATGATTCATAAGTAAATTAGAAAACAATAAAAATGAGGGGAATGAGATTCGAACCCAGCCCCCTCGGATAAAAAGCCCATTCTTGACCACCGACATTAAATGACCTGTATATTATTCGTTTTCGTAACTTATAGTGTTATTTGCGTTTTTTCTTTTTTTTATTAAAGGTTAAACCGGACCGGAATCGGACCGGATTTCCGGCCGGAACCGGACGGTCCGGTCCGGTTTTCAAAACCTTGTTTGGCAGTAAGAAAGCTCATGCCCAATAAGTGGATAGACCGATGAAAGGATTACATTCAGCAATAGTGAGTCATTACGAATAAATGAACACCCAAGTGTTCCCGACCTTCGGAAATTAACATTTCACTTTTAGTAGGATTCGGACTAAGCCTCCAGAGCAAGGCGAACAGATAAAGCTCTCTTTCAGAAGTCATACTGAGTGAACATTGGAATTGCTAAACAAGAGTAGGTCATCCGCAAATGTAAGCATAAAATTAGAGGAATGCATGGTGCGATTTTAAGTGGTTTTCGGTCAATTTCACACCGCATTTCCATGTACGGTTTTCTTAAAAATCTTAAATTACGTTTTCGTAAAATAAACCACACTTTGCAGTTTGGGCGGTTTTGAACGGCCGGGTGTGGTTTATGCTACTAAACTATAACCAAGTTGATGCATATAAAAATCTAATAATTCAAGTTCCTATGCGGGTCAAATCGATCGAAAATTAAAAGGTTGGGGGATTGGGGGGTTTCTTAAAATTTGCACACCCCTAATATAAAGGCCCAATGACCCACACCACCAATGAAACTGAAAATGCCCTCTAAAATTCTTATTATGAATTCCGTGCAAAACCTCCATGGCTCACGGACGCCTCGCTCCCCTACAAAAAAACCATTGGCTCTACCATTAATATTAATGGAGAAAATGTCGAGGTAAAATATGCTTGAATACGCTGAATTAAGGTCCGATGGAAGCGCATAGCAGCAAGAGTCGCTAGAATGAACTCCCACTCAACCTTATCACAAGCATTTGCAAACTCAAACTTACCGAAAAAACAACATTAACATTTTTAATTGAAATCTTACAAAAACAAAACTTAAAAACCCCGATTTTAATGAACCAACGGCAGTAATCGCCCTAAAATAGACCTTAATCAAAATCAAGCAATTAACAGAAACACTACAACAGTGTGATGGAAAATTTAGCAGGACGTGAGAGCAAACTGGAGATTTCAAGACGTCAATGGCGATTTCAAACGTCGAATTCTCGGGCAATTATTTGTGGTCATTCAATTTGAGCGTTTGATTTTTGGGCAGTCGCTTGGCAGGGGTTTCATTTACTTTTTGCCCTCGCTTTTTTTCTAAAAAAATAAATAAAAAAAAAAAGACAAATTGTCTGGTAAAATCATGAGATAACAAGTCGTGTGACATGATTAATATGTTAAGCGAAGGCTCCGTTCATTTACATCCGCGAATACATGCAAACGTGTCATGAGTTTAACTAATTGTAATAAATTATGGAAATTTGATTTAATATTAGGCAAAAAGATGACTAAAATCAATTAACATGCGGCAGTTTTTGATATGTTTTTGACGGCTGGATGATACTTTAAATTCGCTCGTTCACGTTCTACAATATACCAAATGTCAATATATATATATATATATATATATATATAAGTTTGCTATACTACCCACCTACCGTGAGCAACCACCGTGAGCACATAGCTGATTTCACAATTACAGCTCATTTTCTCCCACTCCGGCTATGCGATCACCTCCACCGCCCCTCTTAGCTTCCTCATAACCTCCGTTGTCCATCTTCCACGCACTCATTTATCAGAAATTCATCATCTCAGCTATGTACGAGAAAATTGCAGTATAATATGAATTTTTGATAAAGGAGTGCGTGGAAGAATATAATATATATATATATGTATATTAATACTTATATACGCATATGGCAAAATGTATAGTGAATTCGTCGTAATATATTTTCCCTTGTTAAGTTGTATTATGCATCTGTGAATATATTTGTAGTTAGTTAGTTAGCTGATTTACAGTGTAACAGCTAGTATATATACAGCATTGTACACAGTGTATAGCTGATCAATTCATAATAGAAAAACAGAGTTTTACATTTCCTGCTTCTTATAGCTTTTCTCTTCACAATTACGAACATCCCTTGCACAGTAACCTATTATTCAAGCACAATTACCTATTTTTCGTGATAGTGCCTAATTATCGGCATTTTACGATATCCACAATATTATATGTTCTGTTTGTGGTGGTCCTTGTTGAAACATTTTTATTCAGACCTTTCGTTGATTTGACTGTGCATGAAGTTGTAATATCCTAATAAATAATACTCCCTCTGTCCCAAACCTTTATGGATATTTGGGAGTTGGCACGAGAATTAAGAAACTGATTATTTTAATAGTATAGTACAATTAAAAGGTAAAAAAGTGTATATTTTGGCACGCCTTTTAAGAATATTTAATATTATTATATTGGTTGTTTGTGATAGTTTTTTTGCTAAATAAGGAAATGTACAAAATATGTGGGACGCCCGATTTAGTAAAATGTTTAAAATGATTTGGGACGGAGGGAGTATGTTGTATTGGCTATGTAAATGTTAGTGAACAATAATCTATTGTATGCATTGGGTAGTATTTTTCCAACTGTATAGATTTGGCATATGTATGCGATTTTGTTTTTAATTTTTTTCTTTATTCTATATTTTAGATAATAGATATTAAAATTGCTATTGTATTAGGTGTCACCTTATGAGTTGATTTATGTATGTAGTTGTATGACATTCCTTGTTTTTCCATTTTTATGGTTTACTCCACCGCTTTACATAATATATAATACATTTTTTCATTTCATGAACACACAAGTGTATTACAAAATAATGGCTTATCTTTTCCACAATATTGGTGGTAGGATTTTCCATGGTTGTTCTCCATATAGTGATTTGAGTTTGTGCTACCACGTCATCTTATCAAAATAGTGGTTTTAAAACATTACTTCTCACCATTCGCACAGCTCATGTAGGGATTTTTCAGACCCAATTCCAGCCCAAATCCAACCCGGTATAAGCTTGTGAGGTTCCTCTCTAAAACCAATTGGCAATAGAGGGAGTGAACCCACAAGCTTATAAACTCATCAATTTCTTTTGATCTAATCGGTGTGGGAGTCTTGAGATTGTACCCAACAATCCTCCCCTCAAACTCTAGACCACACACCGGGCCTCCCCTTCGACGATTATCTGCCTCAAGCGCTTCTCCGCAATCACTGCACCCAAGCGCTTCTCCCCGCAGATTCACCAATCGTCCTCACAAGGGGCCGGGGACACACTACCCACACCGTACCCGGGCTAGAATTTTTTTTTTTTTTTCGTCTGCAGGCACCCTCACGCCTTCGTCCACGCTCACCGCACCATGTTTGTAGATCGAGGACCGCCGTTAGACTCGACTTTGGACGTGCTTTTATGTGTGTGTAATCTCGTGAATGAATTCGATCGATTCGCAGCTCAATCGGACCGAAAACAGAACCTAAACACACACACTCTGAAAACAGATTTAACGTGGTTCGGCGCAATATTCGCCTACGTCCACGGACCTAACCGAGCTTCTTTTCATTAAACCACCAACACGAAAGTTACAGCCCTCATAGCCCTCTACAACTCTCGTGTTTACCCCTCACTGTGGTTTTCACTCTACAAGAAGATATAAGCTCGGAAAGATAGCTAGTCGAAACCTAAACTCTGATATTTATAGCTGAACTTCATGGATTAAGCATGACGCCCCTTTAATCCTAGCCACTCGATCATTCTGATCCTTCGTCCCAGGAGTCGCCACGTGTCCCTTGCACTTTCACGTGATGTTGCAAGTAAAGCATGACACTTCTATAAGTGAAAACACACTTTATTCACAACCGTCCGATCTCCCATCCAAGGGCTGAGATTATCGATCCGCTCCATCAGGCATCTTTAAAGCTGTGCCGTCGATCAGTTCGCGCCTTATCCAACGCACAACATTTAATCTTCAGCTTTGAATTCTCAGCCCTTCATCTGCGCGCCAAGGAGATCCGACGGTCACTGCTTGCCGCGACCTCATCACCTCAGATCTTCACTATTTCAGCTTCAGCTCACCCCAGTTTCGACCAGCTCCTTTCTCCGGCGACTTCCGACGGTCTCCGGCGAGTTTCCGGCTCGAAATCCCCAACAAACTCCACCTCGAGACGGCAAACTCGCAATCTCATCTCCTGGAATTCGCATCGCAGCCCTATCTCGCTCGGAAATCCGCCCCAACTTCCGCCAAAAAACCAGCCTCACCAAATTCTGCTACAGCAGAATTTTCTCGAACTTTCACCCGCCGTTTTCGACTACGGCCTCCAGCATCTCTTCCACCCTCGAGCTCACCCGCTCTTGTGGACTGAGAATGCTATCCATACGAGGTAGAATCGCGTCCACCTCAAGCCCGAGCCGCTCGCAATCGAGCTCCAAACACAGCACCTTGGAGCAGTTTGACAGAAAACTGTTCCAACCAAGGGTTTTGCCCGCCCTTGCTCCACCTCAAGACGAGGTCACCGTGGCTTCCCTCGACCACCATTCGAGCCACCACATTCCCTACTTCGCGTAGGACCGGTTGCCACCACCGGACAACCCTCCGAGACACGAAAATCGCGCCTCCAAACCCGGCCGAAAACCAACCTGCTCTGTCTCCGGCGATGATCCGTCTCCCGCAGTTCTCGCGTTGCTCCGGCCGTTCTCCAGCCTTCCCGTCCACACGAGGTTCCTCCTAACCTCTAGGTCCAACCTCGTATCACCTAGGATCCCTGCAACGCCTCTCCCGAACCGCAAAACGCCCCGGATCTTCACCAAAACTCCCGACAGCTTTTCCCGCAAGCTCTTTCCGCGTTTCCGCCGTGGTTTCAACCTCCGATGCGCTTCCCGTGGCGGCCTGCGACACCTGCACCTGCATCCGAGCCTCCTCAAGCCTCTTCCCAACCGAACGAGCTTGAGCCGCAGCTTCAACAGGTCCAAAATCGCATGACCTGTCGAAATCCCCAAATCGAGTCTCATTTCGGTCACTCCGCGGAGATCTAGCTCGTTCTCCACGCTCACCGCACCAATTTGTAGGGATTTTTCAGACCCAATTCCAGCCCAAACCCAACCCGGTATAAGCTTGTGAGGTTCCTCTCTAAAACCAATTGGCAATAGAGGGAGTGAACCCACAAGCTTATAAACTCATCAATTTCTTTTGATCTAATCGGTGTGGGAGTCTTGAGATTGTACCCAACAGCTCATTTAGAAAACTTAAACTACACATCAAAATGAATGATATCTACTCATTTTATTGTCATTTCTTGGTATATTCGATGGATAAGAGTTGCCATTTAATAGTTGTTTAGCTTCACTAAAGATTATGATACTATTGACATTAGAATTAGCAGATGCATTGTCCTTAATCCTTGAATGATTTTCCAAGTTTTAAGTAGTTCATTCAGTACCTGTTTTTTGACGTGAGTGGTATAGTAATTTGAGAGGCATTGGTTATGAGGGCAAAACTAAACATTATTTTGAGCATTGAGAATGAAGCTGCGGGGTGCTCCGACATAATAGTTAGAATTTTATAAATTGTTGTCGGCCTATGCAAGATTGACAGGTTGGTCGACGTCGTCAACAACAAGAATTGTGTTCTTTTATTTGATTATTATGTCGTTAAGAAATTCATTATCTTCCTCATATTTCAGGGTGAATGTTTCCGTAGCTAGACTGAACTGTTATGTAATTAGTTCCCTTCCAAAGATTAGACAAGCAAATCATCTATTCTTAGGTATGAAAATTTTTTCACTTACTCTCCCCTCTCCTTTTTTCCTGGTTATTAACTAACTACTCCCTCCGTCCCGCTTTATCACATCAGTTGTCGAGCACGTAAATTAAGGTGGTATTATTATAATAATATAGTACAATGAAAAGGTAATAAAGTGTATATTTTGACACGTCTTTTAAGAGTATTTAATATTATTATATTGATTGTTTGTGATAGTTTTTTTGCTAAATAAGGAAATGTGATAAAATTAGTGGGACGCCCGAAATGGCAATATGTGATAAAATTAGTGGGACGGAGGGAGTATATCTTTAACGACAGTGTAGTTTTTACTGTTTAGGCCATTTTGCTTAGTTTGGGATGATGACCATTCAATCTTGGTTTCCCCCACGGACAGTTTTAAGAGATCTTTCTTAAGCTAAGTCTAGCATGCTTCACGTTCGACAAAACCAATCGAAATATTTTGTGGGAAAAAATATGGGCATTATTGCTGCGCCTTGTGCGCGGCCTAGAAAAAATCTAGTATATATATTTAACAACAATGTTAGTTACACAAAACTTTACTGCAATATTATATCAAAAACACTCTAATTGCATAGCAAAAAATGCGAGTCTACAATCAATTGGAACAAATAATGAAACATCTCACATTATCTAGATTTAGGATGATTTTGATTTGTTCTTATATACATATATAGATACATATATAGATGAGATGCAACGACTCTATTGAGGTAACGGATAAGCCCTTCTTTGTCCTTTTACCCTGAAATAACCTTCTCTCTGGTTAATTTTCAGCCTCTTTCCATCTACCGAAACTGCATAACCCTTTGATAGCTGAAGTATATGTCACAACGTTTGGCCAAATGCCTTTTTCAGTCATACGTGATAGGAGGCTGAGAGCATCATCCACCATTCTATCCTTACACAAGCTGTCAATTACAGTGCTATAGCAATACACATTAGGTTCCCAACTCGTTTTCTCCGAAAGATTAAGCATTTGAAGAGCTGTGAGCGTATTACCAGCTTTACAGAGCCCGTCAAGCACAACGAGCAGCATAACTTCATCGGGTTCACAGATTTTTTCCCTCAGCAACTTTTTAAACAGATGTTCTGCCTCGGAGATTTTATTAGCTAAGAAGAGTCCTCTTAGGAGAGTGTTAAATGTGCATACATCGGGCTTCCAGCCAAGCTTGAAAAGGATGCCTAAAAGGGAAAACCCATAAGCCACTTTAAACAGATGACAGTAACAATTCATCGCAATATTCAAATGGTACACGTTCACAGGAAGACCCGTTTCGCGCATTTCATCGAACATGAAGAGGGCATCAGAGTAGCGCTTCATCTTAACCACAATGGCCATTAATTTTGAGAAATCCTTGACGGAGGGCCGAGGTCTCATGAAAAGCATGTCCTTAAACAAGTAAACAGCATCTTCAATCCCATTTATTTGACTGAAATCCAACCGGGGCCTTTCTGGTAATGTTCCGAGAAGGCGATTGGATCCATAAAAGTTTGAGCAAAACCTAGCATCATGTGAAGAAAGAGAGAAAAATGAACGAACATTACGGAGAGGAATAGCGAAAAATCTTCTACAAGCCATCGCATCGCAGGTTAGCATCAGTCGATGCACTGATTCTGTATTACTCTTAATTCAGCTCGTGGGGATGCCGTTTTAAGGGCTTTTTATTAAAATAGTTGTTCTTTGTACGCGCGACGTACGTGCTTAAAATATATTATAGTGAAATTTTTTTAAGGTTTGAAATTATAATTTTTAGTGTTTAATAAATATAATTTTTAATATATAAAAGGAAACTAAGGTGTAGAGATATAAGTACAGTAAATAAAAAATTAGAAGTGATATGAAAATACTTAATTAATTAAATTACAAATGAGAGACTAAATTGCAAATAAGTTATACACCAAATTATGGCAGTTTATATTCATCCCAAACCAATTATATGATAGTATAGATAATGGGAATTAATTTCGAAATTAATAAAATAGGGTGATTTTGTCCAAATTTAACAAAATCGAGTAAAATGCGCCTATTAAGCGACATCGCGTTATATCAATCTAATAAGCAACCCACGATATCTACAACGCATATTATACTAAGAACACAAACTTAAATTCACAAATTCGACATAATTTAAAGGAAATACCAAAATCAATATTTAAACAAATTAGATATCGAAACGAAGTTTAATCGAAGATGACAAGGAAGAAAGGAAGATAGGCCACGTTTTGCCGGTGATTCGCCGTCGCCGTCGGTGGTTAGCAGGTATTAGGCGCCGGATGGAAGAAGACGAAGTGGTGTGGAAAAAGAGAAGCTCATGGGTTTATTTAAACCAGTCGTCACTTCTATTGTAAACGGCGAAGCGTGATGATATTGTGTTTGTTTGTTTCATTTGTGACGCTATTGGTCCGAAATGAGCCCAACGCGTTTTCGGAAAGAGGCATGTATGCTGTCGGGCCACCTAAACCGTCACGGTTATTAGGCGCTGCAATGCGTTTAATAAACACATCAATTTTGGATATTTGATTCGATTTAGGAATTTTTCCCAATTTTGAACTCTAATTTTAAAATTAGGGTTTTTAGTTTGATTGATTCGAATCGATATGTGATTCAATTTATGCGTTGATATTGTGTTTGGTTGTTTCATTTGTGACAATATTGACTTGTAATTGTAAATGTTTGATTTAGGATGTATAAGAACGAATTTTACTGTCCGATCGATCGATCATTGTTGATATTTTAGGTTTGTTCTAACGATGTACTATCCAATTTGAATGGTGCCCTAGACACTCCATAACGCGTTTAATGGTCGTGACATGCTCGATTTTGTTAAATTTGGACCCTATTTTATTAATTTCATAAATCCCATTATTTTAGTAAAAGCCCTCGTTTTAATTTCATTTACCGGTTTCTCCCTTTGCGAAATGGATTTCTAGGTATGCTTTTTCTTGGGGCGAAAACCCAAAATGGCCCTGATGTTTACCCCATTAACCAATTTAGTCATACGAACGAATTTGATCTTCCGTTAGTGTTACAGTTGATTTGGGTGGAGCACGCTACATGGCGACACCCGATTGGCCAAGAAAAATTGGGCCTATCAAAAGTGGAATTTGTGCTTGTGGAAATTATCGAGTAATCGGAGATCACAAGATAAGAGCCATTTCGAATATCTTCCTTTGATTATAGATCAAGATTTATTTACTGGATTGCTATTCACCGCCCCCTTTTTCCTAGTCACCGCCCCCTAAAGGGCTGAAAAAAGACAAAATTGCCCTTTTGAATTAAATTTTTTATTTAAAGTCCTTTTCCAGACAACAATTTTCATATAGCAATTAAACATTCAAATCAGACTCAAACAAAACAAAAAAAACGTTCAAATCGCAATCAAACATTCAAATCAGACTCAAACAAAACAACACAAATTAACGTAATATTCGTTCGTACGAATGTGAATTATCGAACTTGATTCGATCACGCGCGAAAAAAGTCCCGACCGAAAAACAATCTCGTCTTTTCGGGTCGGACCGAAAAATAATTTCGGCCACATCAAGGTAGGACCGAAACAGTATTTCGGTCGTACCTTGAAGAGGCCAAAAAAACATTTCGGCCGTGATGGTCCCGACCGAAATTGTGTTTCGGTCGTGACTGTTCCGACCGAAACTATGTTTCGGTCGGAACTGTTATGACCGAAAATTCATTTCGGTCGGATCCGCCCGGGCCGAAAAAAATTTTCGGCCGGCACCTATAGTGGCCGAAATTTCTCTTCGGCTATGTATATATATATGTATATTTTTAATTCGATTATTTAATTAGATTATTTAATTGGATTATTTAATTAAATTATTTAATTGGCTTATTTAATTAGATTATTTAATTGGATTATTTTGTATTATTTAATTCGATTATTTAATTGGATTATTTAATTAGATTATTAATTGGATTATTTAATTAGATTATTAATTGGATTATTTAATTAGATTATTTAATTGGATTATTTTGTATTATTTAATTCGATTATTTAATTGGATTATTTAGATTATTAATTGGATTATTTAATTAGATTATTAATTGGATTATTTAATTCGATTATTTAATTGGATTATTTAATTAGATTATTACTTGGATTATTTAATTAGATTACTAATTGGATTATTTAATTAGGTTATTAATTGGATTATTTAATTATATTATTTAATTGGATTATTTAATTAGATTATTTAATTGGATTATTTAATTAGATTATTTAAATTGATTATTTAATTAGATTATTTAATTGGATTATTTAATTAGATTATTTAATTGTTATTATTTTGTATTATTAATTTTTTTTATAATTATTTTGTAATTACGGGTCCTAAAAGACTCAACCCGGCCGGGTCCGGGTCGGATCTCGGGTCCAGCCAACCCCGGCCCGATCCCCGACCCGAAACCCGTCCCGGTTATTTTTTCGTTATATATTTATATATATATGTCATAATTGTTAATAAAAAGCTATGTAGTCCAATAGATAAGTACTTTCTTTATCAAGTAGAGGTCATGGGTTCAATTCCTAAATACTACTATATATGTTGAGTTTTTATAAATTACAATAAAAAATAAAAAAAACGAAAAAGTGAAAATTAATCGGCCGAACTGAAATTTCGGTCGGGCCTGTGCGGAGTTCGGCCCGTGCACAGCCCGGTCGAAAATTTCGTTCGAATTTCCTTATCGATCGATAGTTCGAATTTATTTGTGTATGTAGTTTTCGGTATTTCATACCAGAATTATATATTTAGTTAGTTTTTTCTTTTTAAATTGATTTAAATATCATAAGGGCAAAAACGTCTTTTTTCAGCCCTTTAGGGGGCGGTGACTAGTAAAAAGGGGGCGGTAAATAGTAACTCCCTTTATTTAGATCAAAATCTATGTAGACGTATAGCCGTCAGGTCGAGACGTCATTATCATATATTTCTATATCGACCCATCCAATATTTTTGTTACGACAGTGGAACGAACAAGGGATGCGAGAAAAAAACTTTCATTTCCAGTGTTCTATTTTGTTAACGAAAAAAAATAGGAAGCTCTCTTTCTAAGAGATAAAACTTAATAGAAAATGTCCACTCCCTCCGAGAAAAAAAAGAAATACAAATATATTAAAAAAATTAAAAAATGAAGAGAGAGAAAAATATATATTAATAGTAAAAAAAATATAGAGAGAATGAAACACGGCGTGTATGAACACTTGATTGGCCTGGCTTAAAAATAATAAAACCAGCATAAAAAAGAAAAAAAAAAAGAAATCTCCCTCCGAGAAAAACAGTACAAAAAATTTAGAAAATTTAAGAGAGAATCAGGGATTTTGAAATAGTTGGGGTGACCTCGTATGTTTATCTGAAGAATGTACAAGTAACCAGTCATTAATATGCTAATCAAATAGAGAGATGTAGCAATAATATTAATTCATTTCGGTAAAAACATAGATATTTATATGTTCACATAACTACATAAAAGATAACAATTCGCCAATATTTTCATGGTGTTGGCTGTAGTTTTTTTTTGGATATTTTATCTGAGATTAGGCTTGGACCAAATTAGGTTAAACATATTTGCACTTAAAAGCGCGAAATGCCATGTGCTTTGCATTTTATACGTACATCTTCGCGAGAGTATTGATGGGCTTAAATTTAAACTTTGATTCGCGATGAGCACTAAAGAGCTTAAATTTATTTCCCTATAACATGGCTGCGCCTGGGAAGGGTCGGTTAGGTTGAGTAACGTGATCGTGCGCAGGAGTGTGCAGGGATATTCAACCCGCAAGGCATAGTTAAGGTACATATTCATGGGATAAATAGGGCCATTTGGTATTTTTCCCCTTCTCCTATATAAAATTAGGGATTTTGAAATAGTTGGGGTGACCTCGTATGTTTGTCTGAAGAGCGTACAAGTAACCAGTCATTAATATGCTAATCAAATAGAGAGATATAGCTAAAATATTAATTCATTTTCGGTAAAAACGTAGATATTTATATATTCATATAACTACATAAAAGATAAATTTGCCAATATTTTCATGGTGTTAGCCGTCGTTTTTTTGGATATTTTATCTGAGATTAGGCTTGGACCCAACTAGGTTAAACATATATGCACTTAAAAGCGCGAAATGCCATATACTTTGCATTTTATACGTACATCTTCTGAGAGCATTGATGGGCTTAAATTTATACTTTGATTAGCGATGAGCACTAAAGAGCTTAAATTTATTTCCCGATAACATGGCTGCACCTGGAAAGGGTCGGTTAGGTTGAGTAACGTGGGCGTGCGCAGGAGTGTGCTGGGATATTCAACCCGCAAGGCATAGTTAAGGTACATATTCATGGGATAAACATCGGGCCATTTTGGTTTTTTTCCCCTTTTCCTATATAAAATTAGAGATTTTGAAATAGTTGGGGTGACCTCGTATGTGTGTCTGAAGAGCGTACAAGTTAACCAGTCATTAATATGCTAATCAAATAGAGAGATATAGCAAAAATATTAATTTATTTTCGGTAAAAACGTAGATATTTATATGTTCATATAACTACATAAAAGATAAATTCGCCAATATTTTCATGGTGTTGGCCGTCGTGTTTTTGGATATTTTATCTGAGATTAGGCTTGGACCCAATTAGGTTAAACATATTTGCACTTAAAAGCGCGAAATGCCATATACTTTGCATTTTATACGTACATCTTCGCGAGAGCATTGATGGGCTTAAATTTATACTTTGATTCGCGATGAGCACTAAAGAGCTTAAATTTATTCCCCGATAACATTGTTGGAATTGCACGTGTGAGGGCACAAATTGGTGTCCCACACCGATTAGAACCAAAGAATTAAATGGGTTTATAACATGATGTGTCACTCCTCTTAAACACCAATTGGTTTTATGAATGAACCCCATCAAGCTTATACCGGATATCCCTTCTCCATGTGGCGCATGTGCGTGGGCCTCGATGACGGATAAATTACCGGAGACCCAGCCCGTATTTCTTACAAACATTGATGCGCCTGGGAAGGGTCGGTTAGGTTGAGTAACGTGGGCGTGCGCCGGAGTGTGCTGGGATATTCAAACCGCAAGGTATAGTTAGGGTACATAATTCCAAAAAACAAAGAGAACGTGTTCTCTCTATTTTATGAAGTTGGTACAATTAAAGTTTCAGCCGAATAAATTTTCCTCGTAATCGAAGCGGAAGCATAGAAGTATTCATGTTCATTGGTGATAAATGTTGGATTGAGGCAAGCACAACTAGAAAGAAACGTGGATCTTCCATTGAGAAACAATATATAAATGTCAAATTCCGTTGTGCCGATTACAAAGAAATATAAACAATCTCATTTAAACGTAAGTGCAATAGAAAATAATCAGAAGCTTTCCATTGAGGATATAGCATATTATTATAATCTTCCGTTATTCCGTTAGACCTATTATAATAAACTAGATACATTTATCCATTCAATTTTAAATTAATTCTCGATTAAGAATATCAGGCCATCGTTGGGCCATAAAAGAATCTAAACTATAATGAAAATTGGATTTTGTGAACCAAAGCTAAAATTTTATGTTGGGTCTAGCTACTGCTATGATTGGTGAATTTGACGTATGTTTAGCCTTTCGTTCGCCGACTTGCTAAGGAATAAATAATAACAAAAAAAAGAATTATTATATATAACTTATATTTTCACTTATGCGTAATATATATTTAGACTAGAAATGTTATGGTGCTCACCATGCATGAGCACCATCCGTAGACACCTGTTGCGTGGCATGTTTTTGTGCCACGTCAACATGTCAAATCAACCCCCGACGGGCACTAATCTCATGTGTAGGTATAAAAAATATCATCGGATGCCGATTTGGAGCGTTGATGTGGTTGATGCTCACGAAGGTGCCCACGCAATATGAGCACCATAACATTACTCATATTTAGACCACCTCCAACTTACAACATAAAAATACAGTTAATTTTTTACACAAAAATACAGTAACAGTGATTTTACTCCAACCCATAAACTTTATTTTTCACATTAATTTTTACAACACATTAGCTCTATTTTTACACTAACAAAATAATATTATATTAAAAAAATAACATAATTGTATAAAATGCATTCAACAAAAATAGTAATATGAATAACCACGTCGGTTTATTTTTTCATCGTTGCTGCCTATAATATTATTATAGGTTTGTTTGTTTCATACTTAATAAACCTTAACATTGTTAAATATTTTTATTAAAATTTTTTAAATATAATTAAAAATAATTTTCAAATAAATAATAAATTAAAAACCTAACTCTATTTTTGTGTTGAAAATTATGTGTAGTCTATAAATAGAATATATCTGCCCATCGACACAATATAGTGTTAAATATAGTCATTTGGTGTAAACACGTTCTCTATTTTTGTGTTTAACACGAAATAAATTACTCATTGGTGATACTCTTAACATATCAAAATATAATTAAGATGAATGACAGATAATTCTGACAAGTAGTATACAACGTAAAACGTATCATGCATATAGTTCGCTATACTAATTATATAACTTACCAAAAAAACTCATTCTAAAACTTGAAATGCAGTAGCTGATACATCAAATATTAGTTCTTCTCCAACAATTAGACCCATTCTCAAGCATAAAAGAATATTCTCCGAATATTTTTACCTCACACACACAAACAAACACACAGGCACACACATACCTATAACTTTTCAATATTATCCCTATATTTTTCAACTTTAGAAACAAGATCACGATATCATTTTAATTCAGTTGAGAAAATATTTAATGAGCACTTTTAATAATTCAAAAAACAAAAGGGCAAATCTAACACAATTTTCTCGAGAAAATTCATCTCTAAAGGAAAATTTTAATTTGAAGTAAGTAGAGAAAACAAAAGAGTTCATTTCGAATTTGTGTTTCAAGTAATGTTTTAAACCGCGTATTGTGCAATGCATCGCGTGTAATTCCGAGCGTTTCGTAAGTAACGTAGTGTAACCCGTGAGTATTTCAGGCAGGTCACTTATAATGCCAAAAAAAAACATACTCCATCCGTCCCACTAATTTTATCACATTTTGCCATTTCGGACGTCCCTTTAATTTTATCACCTTTCCTTATTTAGCAAAAAAATCTATCACAAACAATCAATATAATAATATTAAATATTCTTAAAAGACGTGTCAAAATATACACTTTATTACCTTTTCATTGTACTATAGTATTATAATAATACCACCTTAATTTACATGTCAGGTAACTTATGTGATAAAGTTACCGGGACGGAGGGAGTAATATATAAGGACACAAGCAAACGATTTATTTTTTAAGCAAATCATTTATCCATTCAATTTTAAATTAATTCTCGATTAAGAATCAGGCCATCGTTGGGCCATAAAAGAATCTAAACTATAATGAAAATTTCATTTTGTGAATCAAAGCTAAAATTTTATGTTGGGTCTAGCTACTGGTCTGATTGATGTTTACCCTTTCGTTCTGCCGACTTGCTAAGGAATAAATAATAACAAAAAAAATGAATTATTATATATAACCTATATTTTCACTTATGCGTAATATATAGTTAGACCACCTCCAACTTACAACATAAAAATTTTACACAAAAATAAAGTATAGTGCTTTTACTCCAACCCATAAACTTTATTTTTCACATTAATTTTTACTCCAACACATTAGCTCTATTTTTATATTAAAATAATATTATATTAAAAAAAAACATAATTGTATAAAATGCATTCAACAAAAATATAACATAATCTAAGAGTAATATGACGAACCACGCCGGTTTATTTTTTCATCGTTATTGCCTTAGGTTCGTTTGTTTCATACTTAATAAACCTTAACATTGTTAAATATTTTTATTAAAATTTTTCAAATATAATTAAAAATAAGTTTTCAAATATAATGAAAATTATGTGTAGTTTATAAATAGAATATATATGTCCATCAACACAATATTAGTGTTAAATATAGAGTCATTTGGAGTAAACACGTACTCTATTTTTGTGTTTAACACTGAAATAAAGTACTCATTGGAGATACTCTTAACATATCAAAATATAATTCATTCTAAAACTTGAAATGCAGTAGCTATACTAATTATATAACTTACCAAAAAAACTCATTCTAAAACTTGAAATGCAGTAGCTGGTACATCAAATATTAGTTCGTCTCCAACAATTAGACCCATTCTCAAGCACAAAAAAATATTCTTCGAATATTTTACCTCACACAAACAAACAAACACACAGGCACACACATACCTATAACTTTTCAATACTATCCCCATATTTTTCAACTTTAGAAACAAGATCACGATATCATTTTAAATTCAATTGAGAAATATTGAAAATGAGCACTTATAATAATTCAATAAACAAAAGGGCAAATCTAAAACAGTTTTCTTGAGAAAATTCATCTCTAAAAGGAAAATTTTAATTTGAAGTAAGTAGAGAAAACAAAAAGTTCATTTCGGATTTGTGTTTCTAAGTAATGTTTTAAACCCCATATTGTGCAATGCCTCGCGTATACTTCCGAGCGATGCGTAAATAACATAGTGTACCCCGTGAGTATTTCAAGCAGGTCACTTATAATGCCAAAAAAACATAATATATAAGGAGACAAGCAAACGATTTATCTTTTCAAGCAAATCATTGAGAAAAGGAAATAATGTAAATTCTATTTTAGTTATACAACTTCAACCAATCTATAATGCATCTTTTTTCTCAAAAATAAAACATAAATCTATATTATCAGAGGATAAATGGATCTTTTCGATTTAAATATCTAAGCAATCCGGTTTGAAAAACTTAGTAATTATATTTACTAACATATTTACTGAGTGTGCAGATGAGCTCGGTTCAAAAAACGGATATCAAAGATGAGCTTAGGGCGAAAAACATAGTAATTATTTCTATTTTAGTTATACAACTTCAACATCAATTTATAATGGGTTCTTTTTTTCTCTAAAATAAAAAATAAATCTATATTATTAGAGGATAAGTGGATCTTTTGGATTTAAATATCTAAGCAATCCGGTTTGAAAAACATAGTAATTATATTACTAGCACATTTATTGAATGTGCAGATAAGCTAGGTTCGAAAAACGGATATCAAATATGAGCTCAGGGCAAAAAACCGGGCTGGTCAACTATCAGTCAAAGCGGTCAATTGACAGTCAACCCGGTCTCGGTCTCTGTCCCAGTCTCAGACTGGACTGGCCGATCTTAGACTGGTCTGGACTGACCGATGTCGGTCTGGATTGGTCGGTCTCAGTCAGTAATGGACTGGTCCGGTCTCAGACTGACGACCGGTCTCAGAGTGGACTGGACTGGTCCGGTATCAGACTGGATTAACTGGTCAACTGTTGACTGGTGTACAAGCCTTCTACTGCAGCAGCAGGTACAAGCAGTTAAAGCTGACAGCATTGACCAAGTCAACAAAGGCTCCCAACGGCTATATTAATGAGTCTTATGGCTATATCAAAGTGAGGAAGCCAATAAATATAGAAGAGCAGGGCATAAACAAACCAATGATCCTGGGGTCAAAAAGAACACATTTAAGAGAGCTCTGAGAGAGAAGAACAAGAGCAAAGAAGATAATCAAGAAAAGTTCTTCCTCTTTGTGTGGGTTACAAAGATATAGAGAACTACAAAGTTCAAACCCACACACCTTACTCACACAATAGAAATTAGAGCTTAAGTAGAATAGTTGAGTGAGAAGTATTAGCACATAGACTATGAACAAGTGTTATAGTCTTCGCACCGAGACAAGAAAGAATAGTGCCGTCATAGCTTAGAGACGTAAAAGATCAAGACGGTTGTGAGGTTGTGGCCTATTACCGTTACGTTTGACCTTGCGGGGAGCCGTATGTTCTCAAAGGACTGTAAAAAGCTCTTGAACAAGAGACAGACTGTAAGAACCTGTCTAGTGGTGTCTACGAGTTCAGTTAGCTGAGTATAGTCGTGTGGGTTGTACTGTGTGAGTCTAGCTAAGGAGGTTGTACAACGGGGGTTGTAAGCTGAGGCTTCTAGTGGTATATTCCTTGCGGGAAAGAAGGGAGAAGTATGTCTATTTAGACTCCGAACTTCCATAAACAAATTCTCGTGTCTACTCCTACTAACCCAAACCACACACACTCTCAAATACCCACGCTCAAGGTGTTCGACAAAATGCCTCAACCACCTCCACACACCAAAACCGGCCCAATTCACTGACATACACAAAACCTCACATATAGTTCACAATCAAAGATTATGGTATTCCGTAGGGGTGTTCGTTGTTCGGTATACCGACCGAACAAATCGAAAAACTGAAATTTCGGTACAAAACCGAACTGAATCAAAAAAAAATCTGTTCTTAAAAAAAAAATCGGTAATTCGGTAAATTCGGTTCGGTATAGATTTTGAATTTCGGTAAGTTCGGTATACCGAATTACCGAAATTTTAAAATGAAAATATATTTTATTATATTAACATTGAAAATAAAATTATAATTATATTAATATACGCATTAATTATTATCGAATTTTTTATTATTATTATTTAAATGGTAAATTCGGTACCGAAAAAAATTCGATATCTAAATGGGGTGTAGCGAAATTTTGGTTCGGTTCGGTACGGTATGTACCGAACGAACACCCCTATTATTCCGCACTTAGCCTTGATTAAAGATTGGAAACCGGTTTCACTCTCTAACCAGACGTGAAACCTACTAAAGAGCGAAAAATGGTGACCGGCGTTATTCACCCCCCTCTAATACCCGGTCCACGATCCTAACAAGATCATACATCAAATTCACCAGATTACGTGGAATTGATGATGATGTGTAATAAATATAATTTAGTGACAATTTTAATAAGTGGTGGTGGTATTTGATTCTTGAACACAAGTGGTAGAAAGCTAGCTTCTCTTCCCAGCTTGAAATCGCAATAACCGCATGAGAATGAATTCATAGCTGTCTAAGCACTTATTTTGGTGTTGAAGTCACTCGAATCAAACATGCTGTGGATAGTTGTAAGAATATTATCGCTGATCTTATTAGTTTCATGAAGTCACCTAATGCACTTGCAGAATAAAAATAATAATTTTAAACAATTTTTAAATAAATAAAAATACAGTTTTACGCTTTAACGCGTCTTTGAGAATTTGATGCTAGAACCCGCTCAACACGCTTTTCTAAAACACTGGTCTCAAGCATGGTTGAAGTGTTTTTATTTAACGGTTTGGTTGGAGGTGCTCTAAGTAATGGAAATAAGGTTAACTAACTTGAGTATCAATATGCACATAAACAGTCTGCACGTTACATGATACTCCCTCCGTCCCAAAAACTTTATTACATAAGTTGATGGGCACGCAAATTAAAGTGGCATATTATAATAATATAGTACAATGAAAAGGTAAAAAAGTGTATATTTTAACACGTCTTTTAAGAATATTTAATATTATTATATTGATTGTTTGTGATAGTTTTTTGCTAAATAAGGAAAGGTGATAAAATTATTGGGACGTCCGAAATGGAAAAGTGTGATAAAATTAGCAGACGAAAGGAGTAGTTTATTTTATATAAGGTCCAACATGCCATATTTCAGGTAACTGACTTGTTGGGATGTGTGAGCTAAAATTGATCAAACCTTGAAGGGATCAAAAACAGAAGCATGCATGATCACTGGTAAGAAGACGATCTGATTTAGCTTACTGGAAATTTTCTAAGTCTAGGATTCTTGAGTTTAAATATGGTGCGTCGGATTTAGCGGGAGAAAGATCGAGTGACCTGGATTAAAAGTTGCTACAACTTAAAGAAACGGATCATGAATTCTATTAGAAAAGAGTGTGCCCGAAGTACAAGTCTAGCAGCACGAAGTACTGCCCATCAATGCGCATCAGCTATAAAGTCTAAAGATAAATAGCAAACTTTTGAGTTCAACTAGGCATCTTAGTGAGCTTATAACTTTTATGTAGAGAGTGATGCAATGAGAGCTGTAAAGTGGTAGTTTGTATGAGAGACTTGTAACACTTCTCTTGGGTTAATACAGTAAGTTCTAATTGCTCCGTGGAAGTAGACCAATGTTGGATAGAACCACGTTAAATTTCAGCTGATAATTCGATACGATCTCATTCAAGATCATCGTCTTGGATCACACTTGAAAGAAGAGTGAATTGCAAATCTAAAGCGGCGAATTTCGAAACATGACTCCTAAATTTGTGCTAAACAAAGTAATAAAAAAGAAAAAAGCTCTCAAGCCTTTTCCCAACATAAATATGCTCTAACGTGTTTACGTTTAGTTCGAGCTCGAGCTCGCTCGCTCATGAGAGCTCGAATGCTCGCGAACAGGCTCGCGAGTTTTTTCTTTTAATTATTACTATTTAATTTGTAATTTAAAGTTTTTATTAAAAGCTCGGTAAGGTCAAACGAGCTTGAGCTTGAGAAAAGCTCGATGAACTCAAGCTGAAGCTCAGCTGTATGGGCTCGAGCTGGAGCTCGAGTACAGAAAATGAGTATCAACAATGCATAAACATGCATTGATGCACAGTAGGCACGTCAAGTGATATTTTATTTTATACACAGTCAAACATGCCATAATTAATGTACTGACTCCTAAACTTATGCTAAACAGAGTAGTTAATTCTAGAATAAAAATCATGATCACGTTAAGATTGATAAAGGTAAAATGGTCATATTTACTAAACACACTATTATTAAAATCATTCCATGTGGCTAAGGCTTCATAGAGTTTCACGTGAATCGAATCATTCAGCCTTCTATTCAGCGTTTTTGTTGGGCTGGGTTCATGGCTGGAAGTGGTCCACCTCGCGGCTATACGAAGGAGAGGCAGGCAAAACACTTGGTGAAGAATGCTTTTCGCGCTTCTTCTGTGGAGATTTTCAATCACGTTTAGTTAGCCCACACTCATAAGTCTTGTGGGGCTCCACACTAAAACTAATTGGCGGTTCACAAGCTTATTATATACAAGTCATAATTATCCGATGTGGGATTGAATTTGATACCTTAACAATTTCCCATCAAACTCAATACCAGCAAACATGACTCCCTTTCAACGATAATTACCTACACCAAAGCAGATCGACTTCTCTCATTCAGCTTTTATCGTAATCTGCACAATCATCCATATCGCCTTTAGTCTAGAAAACGCTCTGATGCGAAGGTCACATGTTCGATCCATTTTCACAGCACTAATGTGGGGAACCACGTCTAGCCCAGACCCCATAAGCCTTGTAGGGCTTAGCTGTAAAATCAATTGACTACAAAGAAAAGTAGCTCAAAAGGTTATATACAACTCATACTTGTCTCGATTATCCTATGTTGGGCTTGTTTGATATGTGTGTATAGGTGGTTATGGGATGTGTATGAATAAGTTACCACGTGTTTGTTATCGTGTATTACATGCCTTGTATGGCTATACACACCTATTACAAGGATATTGGTTATAGGGCTTATATATACATACCCACCTATAAGTTTGTTATGAGGTGTGTATCACTAATCCATACACACCTATACACGCCTAAAACACATCTATCAAACACAATTGATATCATTACACAAATAATTAATACACACATATCAAACATATTAAAATACAATATCAACAAAATCCTTGTATAGCTATACACAAATAACTATACCCATGTAACCCATTAACATGGATATCAAACGACCCCTTACCCTAACAATATCTTGTTTAGCATGTGGTATGCTACCATGTGGCATGGGATTATTTCCCCATGTTGCGAGTGATGTTTCTTTCATTCTTTAATATATGCAATGAAGTTGAAATATTTTCCCCCAAATAAATTATCCAGCCTTCTATCTATACTATATTATATAATTGATTTGGGGTGGATATAGACTGACACAATTTGGTGTGCAACTTATTTGCAATTTTGTCCTTCATTTGTAATTTAATTAATTAAGTATTTTCATATCACTCCTAATTTTTTTATTTATTGTACTTATGCCCCTCTACAACTAAGTTTCTTTTTCTATATTTAAAAATTATATATCATCTTATACACTAGAATTATAATTTCAAAATTTAATAATTTCGATGTAATTGTATTTTAAACACACATCGCGTGTGCAAAAAAGTACCAGTTCTAAGAATAAATCACATGTAAGGCACTACAAGAAAACATAGTATCAGACACGAAAAACAGATACGGAATTGGTTTCGTGTCTAAATTATGAGTATTAGAAACAGATTCTGACACGATTTTCTATTTTTGTTTTAAACTAAATTAATGTTTTTATTTAGACACGGATTAGACACGGAAATAAAAACGAAAATGTGATAAAATTCATTTTAGAAACGGTATATATTAGTATCCAAATTTGCCACGAGAACAACACCTACGGAATTTTGGTTTTCGATACCGAATTTTTCGTGTTTAATCACTCAATAGTTACGAAATTTTGATTTTAGACAACGAATTTTCCGTGTCTTATATACATGTTTTCTAGTAGTGAGGAGAAATAACTCAAGGATATTTTCTCTTTATGACTAATGCGAATTGCGATCAAGCAAAAGGTGTTCATGCTAAATCAAGATTAAGGATAGTTTAGAGTAAATATTATGTGTTCAAATATAGAATTCTACAATCTAGTCATCGACTTAAATGATTCATAAATAATTAATTTACTCAACGAACAAATGATATAAATCGTTTAATTCGTGAAAATAGAAAGCGTAATCAAAATAATTTGCTTCTTGATAACAATACTAACACCATCAACACAACAATGCCTTTTCATGTTAATTTTTATATAGTCGACAATGATTCATGTATATGTTCTTTCTCCTTCCGTGTTATGAGCTGTTGAATTGACTGTTAAGGATTGGATTCTTTGCAGGTACGAGGGAGACGATGTTTACGATCAAAAGGAACTAACTAAATTCAGGAAATCTCCATTTTATGCATGCATCTTCATTATTAAGCCTTTTGCAAGTTCTAAAATCATATCATTGGTTAGCCTTAGATCATATCCCACAATTCCACTTCGATTATACATGTTTTTACTTCAATACATGCGTTTGATTATTACGTTGAACGAACTGGCCTTTAATTGAAGTTGCATGGTCCATTTTGTAACTGAATGATAACTCAAAACCATCCGCTGCTCGTCTTATTTGAATGGCATTGCCAATTATAAAGTATTCTGAGTGATTAAAATATGAGAATAATGTGGCTATATGAAATATGTGCTGCTTTATTTAATCCATTGATCGCATAAACTACCAGAGAAACAAAGAAATTAAGAACAGCAAAAGGGCAATCAGTAAAAAATCTAAACGATACAAGCAGACAAGAATCACAACCTACTTTTGCGCCTTAATATCTTTTGTTTGTGTTAAAGAAGGCATCAGATTATTAGTAGCAGCCAATGCGATTGAGAGCTCAATCAAGCTGCAGACATAAGAGATCTCTGATATCCACAATTGGGTCAAAGATTTCTAGCCGGCTTATATCTTTCTTTATATTCTCTGGCATAAACTCTTTCATCTTTCTAAGGAGCAGAAGAGCTTTATCTTCCCCCTTTACACAGCCATCAATTACCGTAGAAAGTGTAGCGGAATCAGCTGTAAAACTACCACTGTTGTCCATTTCCTCTAAAAACAAAATGGCCTCGTTGTAATCATTCCTTCGAAGAAGTCCCTTCAAAAACACATTGAAAGTAACATTGTCAGGTAAGCAATCGCCACACTCTTCCATTTTCTTGAGAAGCTCCTTTGCCTCACCCACAAAACCCTCTCGACAAAGTGCCCCTACGAGAATGTTGTATATACGAACATTTGGCCTCAAACCCTTTGCAGGAAGGAAGTTTCTCAAAGAATTCTTGGGCAACGTTCAACTTTCCATTCTTGCACAATCCATCAAGGACTACAATGTATGTAACGGCGGTAATAGCACCTTTCTCCTCCATTGTTCTCAAAAGTGACAAGGCTTGGTCCACTTGCTTTGTTTTGAACAATTCTTCCAACATAATAGTCAACGTTATTACGTGGGGCAACAACAGTCTGGCTTTCATATCTTCAAAAACTTTCAAACCATCAGCATATCTACTCGCACGGAACAATCCTTGCAGCATGGTATTATAAGAAACCAATGAGTGCTCAAACCCCTTTCGTGATATTTCATGAAAAAGATGCCAAACATCATCTATGTTACCTTTTCTACAGTATCCATTCACCAAAATATTAAAGGTGAAGTCATCAGGCTTAAGCCCTAAACGTTGAGCAGAATCAAGTACTTGCATTGCTTTATCCATTTGTCCACGCAAACAATACCCATCAATCAAAGAACTGTACGTGATGATATCAGGATTTATACCTTTCTGAGACATAATACTGATAACATCTTCAGCCTCTTTTGCCATACCTTCCTTACAAAATGAATCCACTAATATGTTGTAAATGACCAAGTTAGGAGGAATCTTACGAGTCTGCATCTCAGTTAATAAGTTTTTCGCCTCTTTCCATCTACCAAAACTGCATAAGCCCCTAATAATTGAACTATACGTCACAACATTTGGCCTAATGCCTTTCTCAATCATACGTGATAGGACGCTGAGACCATCATCCACCATTCTATCCTTACACAAGCTGTCGATTACAGTGCTATAGCAATACACATTATGTTCCCAACTCGTTTTCTCCAAAAGATTAAGCATTTGAAGAGCTGTGAGCGTATTACCAGCTTTACAGAGCCCGTCAAGCACAACTAGCAGCATAACTTCATTGGGCTCACAGATTTTTTCTCTCAGCAACTTCTTAAACAGCTGTTCAGCCTCGGAGATTTTATCAGCTAAGAAGAGTCCTCTTAGGAGAGTGGTAAATGTGCATACATCGGGCTTCCAGCCAAGCTTCAAAAGGATGCCGAAAAGGGAAAACCCATAAGCCACTTTAAGCAGATGACAGTAACAATTGATCGCAATATTCAAATGGTACATGTTCACAGGATGACCCATTTTGCGCATTTCATCGAACATGAAGAGGGCATCGGAGTAGCGCTTCATCTTAACCACAATGGCCATTAATTTCGAGAAATCCTTGACGGAGGGCAGAGGTCTCATGAACAGCATGTCCTTAAACAAGTAAATAGCATCTTCGATCCCATTTATTTGACTAAAATCCAACCCGGGCCTTTCTGGTAATGTTCCGAGAAGGCGATTGGATCCGTTTGAGCAAGAAAGATTAGCATCATGTGAAGAAAGAAACGAAAACCCATGAACATTACGGAGAGGAATAGCCAAAAATCTTCTACAAGCCATCGCAGGTTATAAAATAATTATTTGCAGCCGATGCACCGACGAAAATAGTGTAAATATAACAAATGTAGATCTAACTAAAAACCAACGTTTTGAATCAAAGTGAAAATTGCATAAAATTTTTGGTGTACTCAAATGACCAATAGGAGGCCCTATTTATAGGCCAATGTTTACAACATTCAACCAATGAAAATAGTGTAAATATAACAAATGTAGATCTAACTAAATATGGGCATCCATACCTATTTGTTCATAATACTCCCCCTTGGATGCCCTTTACAAAAATATTTTCATTTTATTATATTAGCTGCCTCGTTAAAAACCTTATTAGGAAAAACCCAGTGGGATAAAACCTAATGAAGGAAAAAAAAAAAGTGCAGCGTATATTGTCTCCCCCTGATGCAAACATTACTCAAGATCTTTGAGCCTTCGGAGTCCAATAAAATCTACAAGTTTTTCGAATAATCTTGGAGGTAGCGCTTTTGTGAATAGATCTGCGAGGTTGTCACTTGATCGAACTTGTTGTACGTACGTCAATTTCGCCGGTCTTCTGAAGATCGTGCGTATAGAAGAATTTAGGCGATATATGTTTAGTTCTATCGCCATTGATGTAACCTTCTTTTAACTGAGCAATACATGCGGCATTGTCTTCATATAAGATCGTTGGAGGTAACTTTTCCGATAATAACCCACAAGTTTGTCGTATATGCTGGATTATCGACCGCAACCAAACGCATTCTCTGCTAGCTTTGTGAATTGCTAAAATTTCCGCATGATTAGATGAAGTGGCGGTTAAACTTTGTTTAACTGACCGCCAAGAAATAGCAGTTCCACCATATGTAAATAGATAACCCGTTTGCGATCGAGCATTATGTGGGTCGGATAGAAAACCAGCATCTGCATATCCGATAAGATCTGACTTGGACTCATTTGAATAGAATAATCCCAAATCAGTTGTTCCTTTAAGGTATCGAAAAATTCGTTTAATACCGTTCCATTGTCTACGAGTTGGTGACGAACTATATCTCGCCAATAAATTTACAGCGAACGCTATATCAGGCCGCGTATGACTCGTAAGATACATTAGTGCTCCTATGACACTAAGGTATGGTACTTCAGGACCAAGCAACTCTTCATCATTTTCTCGAGGTCTGAACGGATCTTTATTCACATCTAGAGATCGAACAATCATCGGAGTATCCAACGGATGAGCTTTATCCATATAAAATATTCTCATACCTTTTTCGTATATGTTTCTTGACATACAAATATTCCATTCTTCAAATATTCGATCTGCAAGCCAAGACAAAATTTCGTCTTTCCAAGATCTTTCATTTCGAACTCCTTTTTCAAACAATTAACGGCCTTTGACAACTCTTCAGGAGTTCCAATTATATTGTTATCATCAACATATACCGCTATGATAACAAAATCATTTCTACATCTTCTCGTAAATATACAAGGGCAAATTTGATCATTTTTTTATCATTCTTTTAATAAATATTCACTTAGGCGATTATACCACATACGCCCAGATTGCTTTAATCCATAAAGCGATTTATTAAGTTTAATTGAGTACTCATCACGGGGCCCTGAAGTTTCAGGTAATTGAAATCCCTCAGGAAGCTTCATATAAATGTCACTATCAAGTGAGCCATATAAATATGCAGTAACAACATCCATTAGACGCATATCGAGTTTTTCACGTATTGCCAGACTTATATATAACGAAAAGTTGTTGCATCCACCATAGGAGAATATGTCTCTTCATAATCAATACCAGGTCTTTGCAAAAAACCTTGTGCAACAAGCCGGGCTTTGTATCTCATAATTTCGCCCTTTTCATTTCTCTTTCTGATAAAAACCCATTTATATCCAACCAGCTTTATATTCTCTGGTATACGGACTACAGGTCCAAAAACTTTTCGTCTCTCAAGTGATTTTAATTCAGCATCGATTGCATCTTTCCATTTTGGCCAATCATTTCTTTGTCTGCACTCTTTTACACACCTTGGTTCATGATCCTCATTCTCATTAATCTCATTCATTTCTTGTAGCGCTACGTTAAATGAGAATATATCGTCAACATTGACTTCATCTCGGGTCCATCTTATTCCATTCTGGGCGTAATTGATCGAGATCTCTTCGTTATCATTATTTTCGATTTGTTCAGGTACCTGACTTTCATTCTTATCATCATTTATGCCCATCGACTCTTCTCTGGTCGATAAATCCTCTATTGGATCATTCTTATTATTTGTTCCTTTTCTTCCGAGGATTTTTATCTTTGGAACCAGAGGGCCTACCACGCTTTAGTTGTGGTTTAAGCTCAATCGTATTATCTGTTTGTTCTGTAGGAACATCAATTTTAGCAGGAGCATTAACAACTGGAATATGTGACATTGTCACCCTTTTTGGGTCAGCAAAACTGTCTGGCAATTGGTTCGCTAGGCTTTGTAAATGAATTATCTTTTGAACTTGTAGTTCATATTCTTTTGTTCGAGGATCATAATGATTTAGTGATAATTCATTCCAACTAATATTTCTTTCCAACTGTTTCTTTTCTCCCCCTAATGTCGGAAAATTTGTTTCATCAAAGTGACAGTCAGCAAATCTAGCCGTGAATCGATCTCCAGTTAAGGGTTCTAAATATTTTATAATTGATGGAGATTCAAATCCAATATATATTTCCAACCTTCTTTGAGGTCCCATCTTTGTGCGTTGTGGTGGTGCAATTGGAACATATACCGCACATCCAAAAATTCGTAGATGGGAAATATCTGGTTCCTGACCATAAACCATTTGCAACGGGGAGATATCATGATAACTTGTTGGCCTGATGCGGATTAGTGCTGCTGTATGTAATATAGCATGTCCCCAACAAGACGATGGAAGTTTCGACTTCATCAACAATGGCCTTGCAATTAATTGCAGGCGTTTAATCAACGATTCTGCAAGACCGTTTTGTGTATGAACATGTGGCACAGGATGCTCGACATCGATACCGATAGACATGCAATAATTATTAAATGCCTTGGAAGTAAATTCACCAGCATTATCAAGGCGTATTTTCTTTATCGGATAATCTGGGAAATGTGCTCTTAATCTAATTAGCTGAGCAAGTAATCTCGCAAATGCCACGTTTCTCGTAGATAATAAACATACATGGGACCATTTACTTGATGCATCAATTAATACCATGAAATATTTAAATGGTCCACATGATGGATTTATCCGTCCACAAATATCGCCATGTATACGCTCCAAAAATGCAATAGATTCAGTCTTTACTTTCATTTGGGATGGTCGAATAATTAACTTCCCTTTAGAGCAAGCAATACATGCTAATTCTTTAGACTGGAGAATCTTCGGGTTCCTCAACAAATGTCCGCGTGAATTTTCAATTATTTTTCGCATCATAATTGTACCGGGATGGCCCAACCGGTCATGCCAAACATTAAATGTACTGTCATTGCTTATTCAATCGTTCTAAGATATGTGTAGTATATCCCAGAGTTAAAAGACGGTAATATTTCTATGATTCTCCTTTCATTCGAAATCACTTTTGTAATGTGCAGATATTCAATATCTCCCTTTTGTGCAGCCTCAACATGATATCCGTTATTTCGAATTGCTTTAAAGCTTAATAAATTTCTTTGAGACTTAGGGGAATATAAAGCATTTTCAATAATCAGCCTTGTTCCTCTGGGCAATAATAAATTAGCTCTTCCGGAGCCTTCAATTATATTTATGCTACCCGATATAGTAATCACACTGGTTTCTTTCATATCAAGATGCTCGAAATATTTCTTATTTTTCAGAATTGTATTAGTCGTTGCACAGTCTGCAAGACATAATTCTCCATTGCACATGCTCGTGTCCATCATATAATATCCTTTATAAACAAACATAGAATTATCATTAATACATATAATTGAAAACAAACAATACATAGCAAACATAGGAATAGCATCCAAATAACAATTATAGCAAACATAATGATATTATTGAAAATAAACGATACATAGAAAGCACAGGAGTAACATCCAAACATAACGATAACTTTCAAACGATACATATCAATAATAAAGCATTTAATTTATAAAATGATAGCATGTTAAATTTCTTCATTTATGAGCAGAAAATCGTCGGCGTCGAAATTAACACCTTCTTCATTAACACCAGAAGTTGAAGCAATTGTCCCTTAAACAAAATTCGTTTCAGTTTTCTTTCCTTTGCCCATTGATTCTTGATACAGCTCAACAAGGTATTGGGGCGTACGACAAGTGCGGGACCAATGGCCCGAACGACCGCATCGATAACATTTTTCGTCATTCCCTTTTTGTTAGTTTGCTTCTTTTCATTTTTACCGTCATAAACTTTCTTCTTCTGGGAAAGATTTTGATGACCACCACGATAATTATGATAACCACCACGGAAATATGGATAACCACCACCATGATAACTCCGGCCACGACCACGACCTTGACCACGGCCACGTCCACGGCCGCGATATCCCCCACGACCACGTCCACGACCATTACCTCGACTATTATCATTATTAACATTGACTGCATTCGCTTCAGGGAGTGCAGCAGCACCAGTCGGTCGGGACTCATGATTTTTCATCAGCAACTTATTGTTTTGCTCAGCCAACAGTAAGCAAGAAATAAGACCTGAGTACTTTTCGAAGTTTCTTTCTCGATATTGCTGTTGTAGAATAACATTTGACGGATGAAATGTGGTGTACGTTTTCTCTAAAATAATTGCATCGGTAATAGTTTCTCCACATAATTTCAGTGTAGAAGTAATTCTATAAACAGCAGAATTATATTCGCTTACCGATTTAAAATCTTGCAAGCGTAAATTCACCCATTCATACCTTGCATTTGGGAGAATAACAGTCTTTAAGTGGTTATATCTGTCTTCCAAGTTTTTCCACAAATCTTTCGGGTCTTTCACTGTTAAGTACTCAATTTTGAGACTTTCATGAATGTGGTGGCGAATAAAAATCATTGCCTTCGTCTTGTCCTGCTCGGATGTCGCATTGGTCGATTTGATGGTATCACCTAGACCTTTTGCTTTCAAATGAATTTCGGCATCTAGTGCCCAAGATAGATAATTTCGGCCAGTGATATCGAGTGCAACAAACTCAAGGCTCGCCAAATTCGTCATATTACTATAAAATACAAAAAGCATTTCAAAAATAATAACATAACAATATTACATGCATAACTGATCTTTAATAAAAAAATAATATTCGAAAAATAAAGTCGGTATAGTCAATTATTTCGAATATATAATTAGACGTAGTTATTGGCGGGAGTTACAAACCGGCGCATAATAGGCGGTATAAACCGGCACATATCAGGTGGTACAAACCATCACATGATAGGCGGTATAAATCGAACCAAGCTAGTCGGACAAACCGAACCAAGCTGGTCGGACAAACCGAACCAAGCTAGTCGGATAGAAAAAAAAAATTAATATGCCACCGCTGGGATTCGAAATCTGGACCTCCCATCATTTAGATTTTGACGGTATTCCGCGAAACCAGTCGGACTATGACATTTTGTTGTATATTGTATATATATTTTAAATTTGTATAATATTGTTATAAATATGAAATAAAATTATTATACCTTAATTATGCCCGTAAATCTTTGACAGAAATTAGCGTCGTCGATGGAGATCGGTGTTGCCGGTAGAGCCTCGTGCTGATAACGTGTTATAGAATAATAGTATAATAATAAAAACCAACGTTATGAATCAAAGTGAAAATTGCATAAAATTTTTGGTGTACGCAAATGACCAATAGGAGGCCCTATTTATAGGCCAATGTTTACAACATTCAACCAATGAAAATAATGTAAATATAATAAATGTAGATCTAACTAAATATGGGCATCCATACCTATTTGTTCATAATATGTACTACTTTTTCTTTTTCGTTTTTCGTTTGTTTATTCTTTATTTTCTGAAAGTATTGCACCGCTTTCTCTCATTCACTTTTGTTTTTCAATTTTCCATTTTATTTTTATTTTTCATTTTTTTTCCTGCCACTATTTTTTTGTTTTTGTCCCCTAATTTTTTATTGTATATTTTGTTGTTTGTGAATGTCCACCAGTACAAAATACTATAGCCGAAATAACTAGACTTACATAACCGAAATTTTGTCCAAATTAATTTTTTTTAAGAAAATGGATATTTTATTAATTCGAGTCCGAAATTAAAGTAGTAAAACATGAGTACAAGTGGCTTCACCATCACAACCAAGATATTAGCTAAATAATGAGCAACAGTCGCATTCCTCGAGTTGTTAACAAAAGCTAATCGAAGGAGCCGAGAAAGGAAACATATATAAATAATTTCCTAATATAGAGGTCGTGAAACCGTTCGATTAATAACTAATACAAAACAAAAAAGTTGGAGATAAAAAATAAAATATTAGTTTTGTTAGATATGCGGAAATCCCCGATAATTATTTGCCCGAGAAATGACGATAATAAATAGAAGAGACGAAAAATAAATTTGGATAGAACACGAGATTTACGTGGTTCAGTCAGAATGACCTACGTCCACGGGCCGGAGGGTAGAACTTCTTTATTATGTGGAGTGATTACAGATACGTACACTGACGTGGTACAACTAAGTAAGCTACACAAGAAAATAATCAGAGGAGAAGATCTGAGTTGTGGTCTGTGGTGGTTTTCTCTTCATCAATTGATGCCTATTTATAGGCAATGACTTGGTTCGATCTATCATGTGAATAAGAAACAAAAATTCAGCTCCTTTGATTACCAACTACGCCTCCAAAAAGAGAAATTATTTTCTTCTCTTCACATGCTTCTTTGACCAACAAATTCGGCGCCTTCATTGCTTTATTAGTTGAATGTTCAACACCCACGTGAATATCGAGCTCACCTAACAAGTTTCTTGTTAAGCGTTGGTGGAGGGTGACTACTGCTCCCTCCCTGCTCCCTATTTAGGTGGTTTTACTTTCGGACTCATATTAATAAAATATTAGATCCTTTAAAATATTATTAATTTGGACGTTATTTCGTTTACGTACTTTTAAGTTTTTTGGCTACAGTATTTCCTATTGGTGGGAATTCAGAAAAATGAAAAAAGATGAGAGAGCGTTACAAGGCTGGCTTTTGAGAAATGAAAAAACGAACTGGGAGAGGCGGGCGGGATGTCTCGTGAGGGAGGGGAGATCACGAAGAAGTTATTCGATCTGATTTTGTGACGAGTTTTGTAAGATGTGATTTAGAGCTTTATATTTACCGACTCATTGTATATCAATCAACCTAGTCCATAATTTGGGGCAGGATAAATAGCGACCACAATATCTTAGTGGGCAATTCAAGCCCCGACGACTAAAAAGTAGTCGGTCGCCATATCGACTACTAGACGTGTTCATACGGTTTGAAAAACTGTAACCAAACCGTAACTGAACCAGCGGACAACTGCTTGGTTAACGGTGGTCAACAGTTAACAAACCGTCATTTATAACGGTCCGATCGGCGATCACGCTTATCCATTTCTCTAATCGTAAACTGACGGTTATAACCTGCCGTTCTAATGGGGTTGATTTTTTCAATTTGTGTTTGTTATTAAAGTAACCAACATTGATTAATTCAAGCTCTCAATCTTACTATATAGATGTATAATAAATATATATAATTCTGCTCCTATCGCCAATTTCTAGTCGAAGTACTAGTCCTTAAAAACGCTGGTTTTTGTAGTGTATTTTCGTTTTCATCTAACATGTGTCAACGGTTGCATTGCATATGATGATTTAAATAACATGTGTCAACGTTTGCGTTGCATGTGATTATTTAAAGCATGCATCTCGTTTTTGTAGTGTAATTCGTTTTCATCTCTCATATGAGTCGACGTTTGCATTGCATATGATTATTCGAAGCGTGCATCTTAATAAGTTAATTGTGGCATAATGATAATCAATAATTAATATTGCAATTCGCATGTTACATCATCGTTATAGTCTACCTTGCCCTATAAATAAATAGAGGCCTCTTCATTAGTAGTTAGTTGCAGGACAAGAAAAACAAGCTTCTTCTACTTCAGAAGATGGCATCAGTATTGAGTTAATCCAACCTTGCAAAGTCTTAAAATCACATTTCATGAGTCAACTCTAATCTCCCCATCTCAAGAAACTGACAATAAGAGATCGCTCTTTCTCGGACCCATAGATCAGATTCTGTTAGAGATTGTGGCCAAGAGGCTCAAATCGGCGTTGGGAAATGTGTTGGTGGAATATGATTTCATGGCTGGCAGATTAAAAGTGAGCAATGATGTCGTCGGGCGACTTGAGATCGAATGCAATAGGGCTGGCACGGGCTTTGTGGTGGCTTCTTCCGAGTCGAGGATTTAGGGGACTTAGTTTCTCCCAATGTAGGATTTCGGCAGCTCGCCGTTCAAACGCTGGACCATTTGGGACCAGGCCTGGATCAACCTTTATGTGTTTTCCAGGTAAGGTTTTGCATATAGATTTATTATTGATAATTAGAGTGTTCAATCTAGGGGTGTTCAAATTAACCGAAAAACCGAAAAAACCGACCGAACCGTAAAGAACCGAACCGAAAAGACCGGAACCGAAAAAAACCGAACCGAATTGTAAAAAACCGAACCGAACCAAATTAAAATGGTTCGGATATCGGATTAAGCATACGTAAAACCGAAAAAACCGAAAAAACCGAACAAAAATTATCATACTACATTAAAAATAGAAAAAATAATAAAAATCATTTATTTTTCTCTCATAACGTAAACAACACATTAAATATAATTTCATTGGAATATTTTTTTCCATTTTTAAGTGAATGTTTTCCTCACCAATCAAAAACTATTTTTCTCCCAAGTAATTTATAGTATCTTCATATGAATGTTCTTATATTTTGGTTAGATTTTGTTCCATTTTCATGTTTTTTTTTCGGAGCTTTGAATTATTTTGCCATATGTCACGTTCCATAAATCTTCTTTGTTTTTAATAACCATAAATTGTTTTATGTATTTTCAGTTCATAATATTTTTTTAGTTGATATTAAATTCCTCACCGAAAAACCGAACCGAAAAAAACCGAACCGAATTATAAAAAACCGAACCGAACCAAATTAAAACGGTTCGGATATCGGATTAAGCATACGTAAAACCGAAAACCGAAAAACCGAACCGAAATTTGAAAAAACCGAACCGAACCGACCGATGAACACCCCTAGTTCAATCCCATAAGGTCACAATAAGGATAGAACAATTGCAAATATTTTTTAGCTGATTACTCTTTTTTTTTTTTCAAATTAATAATCTAATTTTGATCGAAGATTAGTTGGTAAAATTTAGGGGAATCTACAGAAAAATACCCATTTATATAAAAAGTTCGCAAGTCAGTACCCTGTCAGATTTTTTATATGTAGGTACCTATTACAATAAATTTTTTGGGCAAAAACCTAAAATGGTCCACAATGTTTACCCTCTAGACCAATTTAGTCCCCGATGTTTCGCTAGGACCAATTTAGTCCCTGATGTTATCGAATTTGAACCAATTGGTCCCCGCCGTTAAATAGCTGTTACTTTGGACGGATGTTGACACGTGTCGACGTGCGATTGGGCAGACTTAAAAAATCATAAATTAAACTCCGAAAGAGGAAAAAATTCAAAAAATAGAGTAAAAATTCAAAAAGAGAGAAAATTACTAATAAATTAAATAAAAAATAAATAAATAATAAAAAATAAATAAATAATACAAATAAATTTTAAAAATAATAAATTAAATTTAAATAATTAAGAAAGAGAGAATGAAAATATATTAAAAATAATAAAGTAAACAATAAAAAAGAGAAAAATCCAAAAAAAAAGAAAAAAAAAATTCAAAAAAAAAAGAAAAAAAACTAATAAAAAAATCCGAGAGAAAAAGGAAAAAAATTCAAAAAAAAAAGATATTAAAATAAATAATAATACAGAGAGAACTAAAATAATACAAAATAAAAAAATATTTATTTATTAAAAACTAAAAATAAGTAAAAAAAATAAATAGGATAAACATGGCACGGAAAGTTGATGAGAATTCTCGATCTCGTCTCTGTCCTCATTAACTTGGCAGAGTCGGTCTTCGTAAAACATTTAGAGGTATTTATTATCCTTAATTTTGTTTATCCATTTTATTTAGTTTTTAGTAAATAAATATATTTTTAGTTTGTTACCTTTTTTAAATCTTAAATTTTTATTTATCATTTTTTATTTTAATCTGTTGTCCCTATTTATTTTTTGTTTTTCTCTTGTATTTTTTCTTTGTTTAATTTATTGTTTTAATATAGTTTCATTCTCTCTTTCTTGTTTGTTTGATTTTTTAATTCATTGTTTTTAAATTTTATTTTTTATTATTATTTATTTTTTATTTAATTTAGTAGTAATTTTCTCTCTATTTTTTGAATTGTTTTTCTTTTCTTTTGGATTTCCCCCTTTTTAATGTTTAATTTATGATTTTTTAAGTCTGGCCAATCGCATGTCGTACGTGTCAACTTCCATCCAAATTAACGGCTATTTAACGGCGGGTACCAATTTGGTTCAAATTCGATAACATCGGGGACTAAATGATTTCTCGCGAAATATCGGGGACTAAATTCGTCCAGGGGGTAAACATTGGGGGACCATTTTAGGTTTTTGCCCATAAATTTTTTGCGAATTGGTACCATATAGAAATGTATTGTGGTACATAATACAGTGAGAAAATGGTACGTCATATAACACATTAAGGTACCATATAGAACGTTTATAGGTACCATATATGGTACCATATAAACGCGTGACGTGGTACGTAATACATATATAAAAATGTACGTCAAGACTGGAAAAATGGTACACACAATCGAACGGGTACTTATATAAAAAATTTTCTGATAGGGGTACTGACTTGCAAATTGTTATATAAATGTGTATTTTTCTGTAGATTCGCCTAAATTTAATGGTCCATGTCGGAAAATAAAGTAAATAAGATTTAACAATGATACCGTCTCATATGAAGTTGAACTTTTACATGATCATTAATCGTGGTGTCAGAGGTTAGGGACAAGGAGGTAACATCATTCAAGTGTGGTGGATTTGCAATCGGAGTATGCACAGTTCTGTTCGACGGGATAAGCGCGGTGGACTTCTTCGAGAATCTCACGAGCCAAGCGTTCGGCGACGGGAGACACTTGGCCACCGTTCCCTCCCATGGCCGCCGCCTCCTATCCGCAAGAACTCCTCCGCACGTCGACTTCGACCACCCCGAGTTTTTCAAGCCCGAACACCTCTCTCAGTCGGGCGTTGCAGTCGTCGACTGCGTCCACGAAGATCTCGATTACAAGGTCTTCAAGTTGACCTCAAAGGCCATCGAATTTCTAAAAGACAAGGCCAAGAACGCCAATTCTACTACTGTTGCTGCTACTACTACCAGGGTTTCGAGCTTTACCGCAGTGACAACCCTAATTTGGCGGTGCAAGGCAATGTCATTAATGAACGATAACGGCGTTGCCTCCTCGTACTTTGGCAACGGCGTGCTCGTGGCTTACACGGCGGCGAAAAGGGGAGTCCTTAGGCTCGATGAGAACTGGCCAGAGCTCGTGGAGATAGTCTCTAAGGCGCCCGTGAGAGTGAACGATGAGTACGTGATCGACACGTGGTGTGTGAATGAAAAGTGCGACAAGTGATAATATAAAACGAATACCTAATTACTATCACCGACGTGCGATAGGCAGTTGACCTATCGTTTGTGGTGCAGTAAAGTGAGTAAACGAGTATCGAACACAAGGAATAAATTAAGTACTAGTAGTGACCTATCGACTCGATATTTAGCCTAAACAAAATACGCAGATGATGTTACGAACTATCCTAACAGATTACTCCTAAATCAACTAGAGATTCAAAGAACACGCTTAAAACTGATAAGAAGCTTCAGATAATAAAGATGTGCTCGAAATTCGAATCCCACTAGGTATTATCGCCTAAGACAGTAAATTATCGTTCCTACGTGATTCTGACTAGATCGCAGTAATTTCCTACCCGCTAACGAGTTTGCTGTCGCCCTAGACGCTCGTGGGGATCTAAACTTCAGTAATTACTAACGGCGAGGATCGAGTATTTGCTTTCGCCCTATACTCGAATCCTATCTTCTACGAACGGCCTAATCGTTGTTTAGCTGTCGCCCTAAACGATTTTCCACACGATCACTTCAACACATAGACATATTAAAGCGACGAAACAGTTTCATAGATAGATAAATAGTCATAAACACGAGTCACGATAACATACGTCTTAAATACAAAATAACCTAGCGTTCATCTAATCCCAAACACATAGGGAATTTAGCTACTCATAATAGACGGGAAAACAACGAAAGAAATAGAGAACAGAGAAGGAAGACTCATGATCCTGAATACTGGCGAATTAGGGATGGTGGCGTGGATGAATCTTCGTTCTTCGTTCAATTGGGCGTGATTGCGTCGTTGATCCGTCTCTCGCGCTCCGGGATGCAATTCTGTGTTCTTTTAGGCCCTTTTTCCTGATATCTGGTAGGTCTCTCTGTTTCTGGATCGAATTTGGGCTTTTATACTAATTCCCGTAACGGTCACGGCCTGGGACATGGGCCGTCACGGCCGTGACCATCATCTCTCGCGTCTCGTCACTTTCTGCCATGTGTCACGGCCAAGTGCATAGGGTGTCACGGTCGTGACCATCTTCGCTTCAACTCTCTACCCAATGTCACCGCCTCTTGCATCGCTTGTCACGGCCGTGAAGTTTCCCAGTGACACTTAGCTGGCGTTCTGCTCGATGTCACGGCCTGGTGCAAGGGGTGTCACGGGCGTGACCATCAGCAGTATCTTCTAAATCGGCCTCTGGTGGTTGTCACGGCCAAATGCATAAGGTGTCACGGCCGTGACACCTGACAGTGTTCTTCAGCTTTGCACCGTTTTGCCTCGTTTCGCTCCTTTTCGCCCGAAACTCGTCCTAAGCTCCTTCAATATAAGAATAAGTGTAAATATGGCGAATAAACACATAAAATGATTGCTAGAGCTCTATTATATCCCAATTAGATACTACGATAAACGCATTGAAATACGTTTATCAAACCTCCCCACACTTAAGCATTTGCTTGTCCTCAAGTAAATTAGAATTCAGAGAAGGCATCTAATCAGGATAACGGCACGATTGTTCGCAATTTATCATCAAAGCATAGAAAGCACGAAACGAAATCAAGCAAGCAATCATGAACATCCCACTAATGACCTGCACCTGTCAATCTGAGCTTTCCTAGCGCTGCAAATCGAGACCTATACCTCACAAGGATTCACTCAAGTCACTCAAGTGTATAGGCTAGCATATGGTGACTCGCTCAATTCGTGCACTAGTCCAACCCCTACCATAAACTTGCGAGCTAATCGCATCTCTACTATTTAAAGTTGTAAGTATAGGGTCTTTTCGGGGGTAAACGGGTCGAATAATCATGAATCGACAAGCGTAAATAATGAACACTTAATCTTAGAGCTAGGACACGTAAGCAAAAATTATCAAAGAACACAGCATGATCAAACAGACAGTCACACGTCCCAACATAAAACTCAACGTTCTCGCTCTGAAATCCTAGACTTTTCTGCCCGACCCTCTCGACTCAGTTCCCTTTCATTTTCTGCCCTTTCACCTTAGTTACGCTCTACTTTTGTGCACTGCCCTTATTCCCTAAAAACATCAAGGTTCGGCTTTTTTCGCAAAGAATACATCGTCACAGCGATGCCGTGTACCTAGGGATACTTATTACCGAAACCTATATTTTGCCAAAGGGTTATGGGCAGGCTTATGCAAGGATCGGGTCATTTCAGAAAACGGTCAAGTAAGGCACGAGTCATTGAATAGCAGAGAAGAACATCAAATCATACACTGAAACAGTAACTCTCAAGTTCGACTTCTGCTCTATTCTAATCAACTCAGTTTCATATAATCTCTGGAGTCTTATTAGGGTCAGTGGCTTTTCTAATTCACGAGGCAAGCAAGCGAATAGGCTCAGGCTCAACGTGGCTAACTAAGGGGATAAGTCATTGTAGGATAATGTGGCCATGGACTTAATTCCTAATGCCCTCATCATTTTCGCACTAACGCACCAAAATAGTTTCAACACGTATCAGGCAAGCAAGTTCTAGAGAAATATAGACTAGGCACGTCACACAACCAAGAAAAATGAGCATAAGCTCGTCAGGCTCAAACTCTCACAACGTAAATGGGTTATGTGTACGAATCTCTCAAAGCAACGGTATATCTACTCAGGCAGACACGATTCAATCAGTCATGCATATCCTAATTGCTCACAATAATTCATAACAATGCAGACTAACTCGAGATAAGCGCAAAAAATCGTGCCTGAGTTCAATAATTCATGCCTTTCTAACGAATTTTATAGATCACGGACACGTCATAAAAATTTAAAATTTTCACGTAAGTTCTCAAACTAAATTCCCCGCCCCACACTTAAGTCTGACGTTGTCCTCAACGTAAAAAGGATAAAAGGAAAGGAAAAAGAGTTAAAAAAGAACGGGACTCCCCTGACGAGAAAATGACGTGGTCGTGAAGTAGTCGTGACTTAGCGCGTGAAGGTCGTGTTGTAACCCGTTATGCGTATCCTGGCGCTAGCTAAAGAGAGAAATAGACATAAAAAGAAAGTAGTCATAGATTAACTATAAACATAGTTATAAGCATCAAAGGTAGAAACAAAGTAAAAACACACGCGACTACTCAACCAAACGAAACGTCTATAGAAAATAAAAGGAGAAATCCCTAAGGTGGTGGCGGCGGCGGCGGTGGCGGCGGTTGCCTTGGGCGAAGGAGGGACATCGACTGCTGGGAGTACTTGAGCGCGGTGTCCGTGGCTTGGAGGGCCTGGTTGTAGCGGTCTAGCTCTTCTCGCTACCGACGGTGCGCTTCCTCGTTCCGTCGCTCGTATTCGTCCTGTCGGCGCCGAGTCTCTTCACTATACCGCCGGGCTTCTTCGTCCCGCTGCAGCGCGTCGGCGATCATGCGCATCATGTCCTAGCGCAGCGCTTCGAGATCTGCCGTTGACGCGTACGGGGCGACGCCGGATGACTCGCCCTGATGGTAGCCGGAGGAATAGGAGGGCCCTGCAGTCGTGTCTGTCTCCACCGTGTAAGGGCCCTCGAGGTAAAGCTGGTCGGCGGGGACGGCTACGTGGTCCGTCTGGCCACGATACATCTCGTGCCAGATGTACACCTTGTTGGTGCGAATCCAGGTGGGCGCCTTCATCAACATCTTCATTTTGACGAGCATCTCCTCGTTCAAGGGGTGGTGCCCGCCAGCTATCTCCATCTCGGGTGCATTCGCTGGCCAAAGGCGTAGTCCCCGGACGACCTTGGTGATGAGTGCTCCTACGGCGATCTTGCCATGGCTTCTTGCTTCCGCTTGAGCACTGAAGGCGTGGGCCACCGCCATTCCCAAATGGACTTGTTCGCCTCGCTGCATCTTAGCCAGGTAGAAAAGGTCGCGGAGCCTGATTGCTCCGTGCGAGTCGCCCCTCGGTGTGAGCGAGGTCGTCAGGAGGCGATGGATGTAGCGCAGACCTGGGCTCCAGAGCGCTGACGCCTTCGAGGTCTTCGGGCTGTATTTTGGTTCGCCTGGTCGAGCGATGTCAGCCCAACAACCCTGTCGACCTCCCGGTTGATCAAAGTAGGTCGCATAGGGCCGGGAATGGCACTGGTACTCCAAGTGCACGGCATAGGTTGTCGACCCTCACTATGTGCTCTTCGTTGAATGCCGGAATTTGATTTGTCGTCGCCGTATTCATCATAGGAGAACGTGGACAAGATTCCAGGGTGAGTTCCTTGCATGCCGGTTCGTCGATGTTGAAGAATGTGGCCCATCCGCTCAGTGAGAGGTACTCGACGACTTTGCTGGTCAATGTTGTGCTTTGCCAGCGTATCGGGGTCGATTTGGTCCATGGGGATGAATTCCGTGGCCTTCAGCTTATTGTAGCGGGCCGTCTGAGTGTCCTCGGTGAACTGACCCATGGCTTCGAGCAATGTAGGCGGCGGTCCCGCTTCGCCTTTGGCGAACGGGCGAACGCGAGGCGGGGTCACGCTGAGCAGAGGAGCGACTTTTACCCATAGTACCTAGAAAAGCAGCGTGACTCGACCAAAATAGCGACAAAGTAGTAACTTGCATCAATAACTCATGAAAAACTCAAAGTGGCATTTTATCGAACAGATAACGTGCATGTGAAGGTATGCATAGCAAGTCCCAATTATAGCAACCAACGTACCCAAAATTCATAAGATAGTTTCAAAATCAAGCAAGCAAAAGTGCTCACAGAAGTCATAATATAACTCAAAACGAACCCACATAATCAGAGTAACGAATTCCGATAATACTGTCCAAAAAGCCCCAAATTTAGAGTTAGGGTTCGTCTTTCCCCAATTAATAAACCAAATAAGCAAATTAAGCATTCCCAAGGTGTTATTAGCATGTGTATCATCATAAAAGAGCAAGAATAACACCAAATTATAGCCAATATCGAAATCCCCAAATTCGGAAATTAGGGTTCATCGTAGAAGTTCGAAATTCACCCGCAAATTCACGTAATTAAGCATACCCAAAGTGTTCCTTGCATGTATCTATCCATAAAAGAGCAAGAGGAACACCAATTTAAACAAATTTCGGAAATCCCCCAATTTCGAAATTTAGGGTTCGTCAAATCAATTTCGAAAATCCATGGCTAATTTCAACGAATTAAGTATTTCTATCACGATAATAACGGATAAAGAATATAAGAAAAGCATATCTATACCGTGGGAGTAGCGAATTCGACAAAATCCCCAATTTACAACGAGATAGGGCAAGAGAGAAATTTCATACCTTGGAGTTTTAGACGGGATTAGAATCGTGAGGATTGGGTGGTGATTCGCCGGATTTGGGGGCGCGGCGTCGGCGTTAGGTGTTGGAGGGAGGTGGTTTTGGGTGGTGGTGGTGGTGGTTTGAGGTGGCGATGGTGACGAGACGAGAGGGAGAAGGAGCGAGTGAAAGAGAAAGGGAAAAGTGGAGAGATAGAGAGGAGGAAATAGGAAAAATCGCAAACGTCACGACCGTGACGTTCAAGTCATTGGCCGTGACGCAAGGCAGCGAGTGCCTCTGGAATACGTCACGGCCGTGACGTTCTAGTCGCAGGCCGTGACCAAATCGAATAATTTTGTTTCTAAACCCGTAACAGTCACGGCCGTGACGCTTAAGCTTCTGGCCGTGACAGGCAGACGGTTCCACTGGCGTGCGTCACGGCCGTGACGGCTTAAGCCGTTGACCGTGACAATGGGCAGTGAGCTAGTAATGCTCAGTCACGGCCGCGACAGCTTAAGCCGTTGGCCGTGACACCCTCGTTTTTTGGTTTTTTTAAGTGTAAACGAAAATACCTGGGTTGCATCCCAAGAAGCGCTTACTTTATCGTCTTTAGCCGGACGTCCTCTCGTTCGCTCAAGTCTGAAAGTCCAGGTATAGCACTTCCTTTTCGCTCACGTCTTCCTCGCTTGCGTCTATTCCCCAGCAACGGCGCCAAAAAATTGGTCGACACGTGGTGTGTGAATGAAAAGTGCGACAAGTGATAATATAAAACGAATACCTAATTACTATCACCGACGTGCGATAGGCAGTGGACCTATCGTTTGTAGTGCAGTAAAGTGAGTAAACGAGTATCGAAAACAAGGAATAAATTAAGTACTAGTAGTGACCTATCGACTAGATATTTAGCCTAAATAAAATACGCAGATGATGTTACGAACTATCCTAACAGATTACTCCTAAATCAACTAGAGATTCAAGAACACGCTTAAAACTGATAAGAAGCTTCAGATAATAAAGATGTGCTCGAAATTCGAATCCCACTAGGTATTATCGCCTAAGACAGTAAATTATCGTTCCTACGTGATTCTGACTAGATCGCAGTAATTTCCTACCCGCTAACGAGTTTGCTGTCGCCCTAGACGCTCGTGGGGATCTAAACTTCAGTAATTACTAACGGCGAGGATCGAGTATTTGCTTTCGCCCTATACTCGAATCCTATCTTCTACGAACGGCCTAATCGTTGTTTAGCTGTCGCCCTAAACGATTTTCCACACGATCACTTCAACACATAGACATATTAAAGCGACGAAACAGTTTCATAGATAGATAAATAGTCATAAACACGAGTCACGATAACATACGTCTTAAATACGAAATAACGTAGCGTTCATCTAATCCCAAACACATAGGGAATTTAGCTACTCATAATAGACGGGAAAACAACGAAAGAAATAGAAACAGAGAAGGAAGACTCATGATCTGAATACTGGCGAATTAGGGATGGTAGCGTGGATGAATCTTCGTTCTTCGTTCAATTGGGCGTGATTGCACCGTTGATCCGTCTCTCGCGCTCCGGGATGCAATTCTGTGTTCTTTTAGGCTCTTTTTCGTCTCTTCAGGGATTAGGGTTGATATCTGGTAGGTCTCTCTGTTTCTGGGTCGAATTTGGGCTTTTTATACTAATTCCCGTAACGGTCACGGCCTGGGACATGGGCCGTCACGGCCATGACCATCATCGCCTCGCGTCTCGTCACTTTCTGCCATGTGTTACGGCCAAGTGCATAGGTGTCACGGCCGTGACCATCTTCGCTTCAACTCTCTGCCCAATGTCACCGCCTCTTGCATCGCTTGTCACGGCCGTGACGTTTCCCAGTGACACTTAGCTGGCGTTCTGCTCGATGTCACGGCCTGGTGCAAGGGTGTCACGGGCGTGACCATCCTAAATCGGCCTCTGGTGGTTGTCACGGCCAAATGCATAAGGTGTCACGGCCGTGACACCTGACAGTGTTCTTCATCTTTGCGCTGTTTTGCCTCGTTTTCTCTCCTTTTCGCTCGAAACTCGTCCTAAGCTCCTTCAATATAAGAATAATTGTAAATATGGCAAATAAACGCATAAAATGATTGTTAGAGCTCTCTTATATCCCAATTCGATACTACGATAAACGCATTGAAATACGTTCATCAGTACGTTAAATCCGCGATTGATTATTTGAGATCAACAGAGGGCTACCGTAGGGAGAGTACATGGTGAGCTCGTAGCTCAGATTGAGGTTCAACCAAGTGGCCTAACCGTGGGAAAGCAAGTGCACAACGGGCCAGTGGTCAGCCACCGTAAAGACATTTTTTGGGTTTTTGCGTGTGCCGAAGGTGTGGTCAATGCTTTGGTGTCTCTGCCGCCCGAGGAGATGGAGAGGTTCGAGCTGAGCTTTCGCGGGTTGTTCCATGTGAAGATGAAACCAAATTTTTTATAGTACATAAACGTATGTTGTGTGAGTAAGAACATTGCTATTTCATTGTCAGTACTTGTATGCACGATGAATGGAATTGCATGATTTTAAATTATGAAATTTAAAATCTTAATTTCAAATCCAATTACATTATTTGACAAACGTTATGATTTCGGAATTCGGATTTCAATGGAGCTCGAGCTTGAGCTCGACTTCGATCTTTTTATTAAAAATTAAAAAATACAAATAGAAGAAAAATAAAAAAATAATGAAATAAAATAAGCTTGCGAACTTTAGACCGCACACGATTTAGCTCGAGCTCAAAAATAATAAGAACGACCTCATCGAGCTCAGGCCAGCTCATCGAGCTTGCGAGCCGGTGACGAGCTCGAGCCGGCTCCAATCATCATTCTCCCCTAATAATGATGATGATGATGATGATGATGATGATGATGATGATGATGATGATGATGATGATGATGATGATATATTAATAATAATAATAATAGTAATAATAATAAGGGAAGTTTACACTTAAATACCAAAAGTTATAGAAAATTCTTAGTTTACTCCGATGTGAGATAAATTTTATGTACATGTGCGTTAGTAGAGTAAAGATTTTACACTAGGTACCCGTTTGATGGAAAGTATCATTTTATCATCGTTTACGTATCTTTTTATATGTAAAGTACGTACTATATCACATGTTTATGTAGTATCTAATTCCTAACTTTTTTACATGATATTTCTGTGTGACGTACCTTTTCCCCTGCCATGGTGTACCTATGTGTAAAATTTTATACTAGGTGTGTACATATAAAAATGTAACAATGGATTGATCTGGTATTCTCTTATAGTTTGGGTATTTAAGTGTAAACTTTAATTATTATTTTTATTATCTTTTTATTATCTATTCTATTATATTAATGGTGAGGTGTGAGTATAAACTGCTATTTGGTCGGTTAAATAGTACAAATATCCTTAATATTTTGATTTACTAAAATTTAATCCTTTGATTTAAAATTTTATTTTTTAAATAACTTAATTGATAATTTAGCAATATAAAATGACTTATATAATTGCACATACATATGATGTGCTAAATATACTAGTATATATTAAAGGTGAGAGACTAGGATAAACCGTCAAATGGTCTGTCAATTGAGAGGGAAAAATTTATTTAATAAAATATATGAAATCACTAACTACCTGTATTACTATATTTAGTTATTTTTAGTTATATCCTACTTCAAATTTATAATAAATCATTTTTTCCTTTTTACATATTTATAAAAAACAAATTAAATTTAAATTATGATTTCTATGAAATATTTCACAATAAAATAAATTTATTAAAAAATATTTACATAAAAAGCACATGCGTTTGAGTGTGCATAAGTTTAGTTATTATTATTAGACTTAAATACCCAAAAGTATAAAAAAATTTCAGAAAGTAGAATAAAATTTTTACACATAGATATTCGCTTGGCTGAATGTGCATCATATAAGAAATTTAGATACCATAAAAAACGTATTGTGGAATATAACATCAGAAAATTTGACAATAATAATCCCAACTATCATTGGTTCGCTCAAAATAATCCCAACTATCAGTTATTTCTTAATAATACCAACTATATGATGAGTCTTCTGAAAAAGCACCCGTGACTTGTTGTAATTTATTGAACTGATCACCTATGACACGTCATCTAGTTAATTGACTAATTTTTTCATTTTGATTTTTTTATCAATTTATTATCTTCCTTAATTTTTCAGATGGTTTAAAAAGTCGAAACCAAATTGGAACCGCATCGACGGTTAATGGTTTGGTTACAACAAGAACTGGATCGTTATTGATAACTGTCCGATTTCGGTTTTTCATTCCCTAAATAGGAAACCATCGGTTAATCAATAATTAACCGCGGGTTATATTGACACTATAAATGCCAATTTATTATTATCATCGGATTTAATTTTTGACAATAAAATGCCAATTTATTATTACTGGATTTAATTTTTGCTAATCGGGATATTATATTTTTTCTAATTTTAAATTTTATATAAATAACAGAATAAAAAAATTTCAAAAATATTTAAACGGTTCGAAACCGGAAGGGATAACTGCCATTTTGGTCCCCAGTTATACCCTTAAAATCATTTTTGGTCCCCCGAAAACACACTTCATCACTGCTAGTCCCTCAGTTATTATCCGTTAATCAGTAATCGTCCTTTCCGTCAGTTGACCGTAAAAAACTAACGGATTGACCAATTCACAACGTCAAAGATTTAGCGACGGACTTTAGCGACGAAAATTCCGTCGCTAACTCAGAAAAAATTAAAAAAAAAATAAAATACAGCTCGGTCACAGAAATTTAAAAAAAATTTAAAAAAATAAATAAATACAGATTAGCGACGGAAATTCCGTCGCTAAATGAGGAAAATTAAAAAAAAAAGTAAATACAGCGACATAAAATTTAAAAAAAAAATAATTTGAGTTTTTACATCAGATGGAAAAACCCTTTCGTAAGAAACGTATTTGCCCAACAAAATACTCAGATCTCAAGAAAAAGCAGTGCGAGATAGAGGATCATCTCATCACATACTAAAAACCCTAAATCACAGATCCAACTGCCTTTATTTTTTTTTTAAATTTTTTTTCCGCTGTATTTATTTTTTTTATTTTCCTCTTTTCGCGACGGCAGTTCCGTCGCTAAACTTTATTTATTTAATTTTTTTTATTTTTTCCTCTTTCAGCGGCTGATGTTCCACCGCTAATATGTATTTAGTTATTTATTTTTTTAATTTTTCGTCGCTGTATTTATGAAGTGTGTTTTCGGGGGAGCAAAAGTGATTTTAGGGTATAACTGAGGGACAAAAATGGCAATTATCCCAAACTGGAACAGAAACTGATTCAACACATCTACCGCCTACCACTAGTAGGTTATGTATTTTTACTAAGATTTATGTAAACCATAGTTAGGAATGACAAACGGAAAGTTCGAGGCGTGGGTCTAATCTCTATCCTTGTCCCGGAAAGTAGCGGGATAAAATTGTCCATCTTAGTCCTCGTCGGGATCCTTGACCCATGTGATTTTTCTAAAAAAATCATTTTTTACATAGTATAAAAGTTAAATTTAATAATAAATAGTATTTAAATATTATGTATATATTATAATAATATAAATCCAAAGTGTAAGTTTACCTTTATCATGGTGCGTCTATATAGAATTCCCTTAAAAAACGATTTATGAATTTATTATGTTTTTACATTATTTATTAATTTGAAATGAAGTTTCCATTTTATAAAAGTGTCTATGTAATTATAATTAAAAAATATATAAATTTACCTACTAAACAGTGTCAAGTCACTTGGGTGCATTTTGGGAAGACTATTCATATAGTTGGGATTATTCAGAAATAAATCATAGCTGGGATTATTTTAAGTGGATTACTCATAGTTGGGATTATTATTTTCAAGGTTTCATATAACATATTAGAAAAAGGTACGTAATGCTTACATAAATATCACATAACATATTTAGGACAACACAAACGTGTAATACCGTACATAATATAAATATACTATATACCTAAACTATGGTAAAATGGTGCTCTAAAAAAAATGGTACATATGTTTAAAAACTTTATTCTCTTTCATGAATTCCACGCTAGGGGTTGAAGCACACAATTGTTTCCTATACCAGTGTGTTACATGGATTGTTTCGTGCGAGTAGCTATGCTGATGGTTTGAAACTTTTCGAAGATATGCAATCCTGGAAATGGAAACCCGATGTAATTACATTGAATGTTATATTGGATGGATTGTTCAAAACTAAGCACGTGGATCAAGCATTATCACTTTTATGCACGATGAAAGAGAACGGTGCTACTATTGATATTATTACGTATACTATTTTCGTAGATGGATTGTGCAAGAATGGAAAGTTGGACGCTGCTACTGATATTATTATGTCGTCGAGTAACTTCCTTCGAAGGGTTTCGTATGTGAGGCAAAGGAGTTGCTGAAGAAAATGGAGGAGCGTGGCAATTGCGTACCTAATAACTTCACTTACAATGCCTTTCTACAGGGACTTCTTCAAAGGAGCAATTTTAACGAGGCCAATCTGTATTTAGAGGAAATGAATAGTGATTGATTTCAGTTGATTCCTCTACGCTTTCCATGATTATTGATAATGGTGAAGAAGGAGAAGCTCAAACTCGTCTTCTTCTTGAGAAGATAAAAGAATTTCTACCAAGAGAGTATAAAGAAAAGTGATTTGTAGCTGGTTAGTATTCGTTTTGAACCATGTCTTCATCAATCTTAATGTGTCTTTATCTGTCCCTTTACTTTAATGGAGTTGTTCTGTTTTATCTATTGATTGAATTGCTGTGTGAAGATGAGATTCTATTGTGATAGTTAGATTGTGTTTGAGCATAACAGAGATGTATGTGTTCTTACCTTAGGTCTGACCATGTAGCATTATTGGGATTGGCTCATTTCCCTCATCAAGCAGTATTATACTACGGAAGGAAAAACAGATCAAGAAGAAACAAGTTTAAGTTTTGCGTTGAGTCGCAAATGCAATTATGTTAATAAAAAAACAACTCGCAAGGGTAATGCAAGTTCAGAATCGCACTCTAGATAAATAAACAACAAACGGCGCCTCCCATTAGCCTAAAAATTTGTTTAAAATATTATTTATATTGTCCCCGTCCACGTGGATATCCCCACGAAAAAATCGTTTAAAATATTATTGCTATTTAAGTAGTATCTTAAACATTATTTAGATGTTATAACAATATAACATTGTAGTTTGATTATATAAAACATCAGATCCCTTGGGGAACCTCTGTCCTTTCGGGGTTCATCCCTGCAGTGATGGAGAATCTCCGCCCAACTAATCGGGTTTGACACAGAGTGAAGGCAGGTCGGAAAGATTGCTATCACGGGCATTGCGGGAGACTCCTATAAAATCGTAAAACAATTGCTTCTTACAAGTTATGAGTTATTTTCTTATTACCAACGCAGAAGATGCGTGGCTAGCATGGCATGCAATGACTGGGACGAAAAACGAAGGTGGACTGGGTTTCCGAGATATGATGCGCTTCAACTTACCATTCCTTGCTTAAATAGCACGGCATTTGGCGACTCAACCAAATACTTTGCTCGCACCGTACTAACGGCAAATATTTCGAGCAGTGATCTTCGAGGAAGTCGAGCGAAACCCATGGCTACTTCTAGCTGCAAGCAGCAAAGATCGCATAGGCAGTGATAGCACAAGCAACATCAAAGTGAATGCAAAGAAATATCGCTCCGTGACTACCACATGAAGAACAGGGACTATATATTAGCAAAGGCGACAAGGTGTTCACCGGAGATAGGTTTAGAAGGCATAACCCTAATTGCGGGATATAAAATCATATCAGAGATTAAAGAAGCTGAAAAGTAAAAATGGAATTATATACTTTTGTATTTCTAGTCAGAAGAGGTTAAAATTGAACGGTGGCGCCTAAATGGAGTTAGAGTTGACAACCATTAGGTAGAATTAGTACTGTCAATCCGTTGACAACCATTAGGTAGAATTAGTACTGTCAATCCGGCCCGCGGCCCGCGGGCTGCAATTTTTTAGGCCCGCTGAAGGGCGGGCCTGAGCGGGCCAGCCCGCGCAGGCCGCGGGCTTTGGCGGGGCGGGGCGGGCTAGCCCGCGGGCCGGCCCGCCAATTTAAGATATTATATATATTATATAATATATACTAAATCTATAATAAATATTAAATTAATTAGATATTTAATTAATAAATCATCTAATTATTATCATGTTTATTAATTAATAAATAATGAATTGCATATTTCTATCTAATTTTTTTAATAAATTCAATAATTAATAATAAATTATTAATAAATTAAAAGTTTTAAATTAGATTAAATAATATTAACTATTTTTTTAAATGGGCGGGCCTGGCCCGCCGCAGGGCTGGGCGGGCTCCTATTTTTAGGGCTCGCCAAACGGCGGGCCCGCCCGCCCGGCCCCGCCAATTTGACAGCTCTAGGTAGAATAGATAGATATTAGGAATAATTACTGGGATAATAACACACAAGGTTGCCAATGAATCGAATTTTGGTGTTTTATTTTACATTCTATTTGGAAATGATTCAAATTTGAATCTTTCGAATACGAATCCAAATAAAAAGAAGTTTTGATGATTCGGATAAATTTCGAATATGAATACAGATATCAAAGTACTCGTTCGACTATCTATCGAAATTGCAATATAATTCGAATAATCAATATTTATTTACATATAATATGTTATAATTCGTTATATTTGTTAAATGTAGCTTACTATAACTCAATATATATCATAAAATACTATCGTTATTATATAGAGGAATTTTAAAATTAAAATATAATATATTATAATTCAATATTCAATATAAAATTATTTATATTTTTTAGTAAACAAAAAATGAATTATAAAATATATTATTCAAATATTAGATTCGAATATTTTAGAATACGAATTCGATCGATTTTATGATTCGAATAGTTGCCAAATAAGAATACAAATATTCGAATCATTAATAAAAAAAACGAATAGAATATTGTGTTAGATTATTTTTTGATTCGTTTGAAATCCTACATACGGGTTACGTTGTCTCCGAGCATTTAATTTATCCGTAAGATATACATTTTCTGCAAACAACATCCCCATTGCGTTTGCATAGGTTCTTTGCGGACAAAAAAAAAAAGGTTTAAATGTTAACAATACCCCTATATTAACACGACACCAAAGAGGAGCTAGGAAAGGAACATCTTCAATGCAACTCAACTCGCATGCTATTTGACGATATTGCGTATTACATAAAGATATTGCAAATTATCTTTCGCAAAATAAATCGACAAAACAGAAGAAAAAAAAAAAATGGAAAACGGCATTCTCATCTCATGATCTGAACTGGAGGGAGGCGTATTAACTGAAGAGGACAGTCAGTGTATCAATCATCTGCTAAAAGATATTAACTTGCAATGGGTTGCATAAGACTCTTCGCTCTGTCTCTCCATAATGTTCGTGGGTTTTCCTCTCTGTTTTCACGTGATGCTAAGGTTTCTTGCTCAAACTTCAATGGGTCCACTCGCCTGCTCGGAACATTTCCAGCAAGGCCCTGGTTGGATTTTAGTCAAATAAAAGAGATCGAAGCTGCCACTGACCTTTTTTATGAAATGCTTCGCATGAGACCTCAGCCCTCCGTCAAGGACTTCTCGAAATTAATGGCCATTGTTGTCAAGATGAAGCGCTACTCAGGTGCCCTCTTCATGTTCGATGAAATGCGTAGTTAGGTTTTCATGTGGACGTGTACCACCTTGCTATTGCGATGAATTGCTACTGTCATCTGCATAAAGTGACGTATGGGTTTTCGCTTTTGGGCATCCATTTCAAGCTTGGCCACAAACCAGATGTCTGCACATTTAACACTCTCCTAAGAGGACTCTTCTTAGCTGATAAAATCTGTGAGCCCAATGAAGTTATGCTGCTAGTTGTGCTTGACGGGCTCTGTAAAGCTGGTAATACGCTCACAGCTCTTCAAATGCTTAAGCTGTTGGAGAAAACGAGTTGGGAACCTAATGTGTATTGCTATAGCACTGTAATCGACAGCTTGTGTAAGGATAGAATGGTGGATGATGCTCTCAGCGTCCTATCACGTATGACTGAGAAAGGCATTTGGCCAAATGTTGTGACATTCAACTCAACTATTAAAGGGTTATGCAGTTTCGGTAGATGGAAAGATGCGGAAAAATTACTAACTGAGATGGAGACTCGTAAGATCCCTCTTGATGTGTTCACTTATAACATATTAGTGGATCATTTTGTAAAGAAGGTATGATGGTGAGAGAGGCCGAAGATGTCATCGATTTTATGTCCAGGAAAGGTATCCACCCCGATATCATCACGTACAATTTTTTGATTGATGTGTATTGTTTGCGTGGACTAATGGATAAAGCAACGCAAGTACTTGATTTTGCTCAACGTTTAGGGCTTAGACCTGATGTATTCACCTATAGTACTTTGATGAATGGATACTGTAAAAAAGGAAAGATAGATGAAGCTTGGCATCTATTTCATGAAATATCACGAAAGAGGTTGGAGCACTCAATCGCCTCGTATAATACCATGCTGCAAGGTTTGTTTGGCGCGAGTAGATATGCTGATGGTTTGAAACTTTTTGAAGATATGAAAGCCAGACAGTTGTCACCCGACATAATAACGTTGAGTATTATGTTGGAAGAATTGTTCAAGACTAAGCAAGTGGACCAAGCCTTGTCACTTTTGAGCACGATGGAGGAGAAAGGCGGTACTACCGATATTGTTACATATACGATAGTGTTGGATGGACTGTGCAATAATGGGAAGCTCAGCATTGCAAGAGAAGTCTTTGAGAAACTTCCTTCAAAGGGTTTGCAGCCCAATGTTCGTACGTACACCGTTCTTGTCGGGGCACTTTGTGGGGAGGGTTATGTGGATGAGGCAAAGGAACTTGTAAAGAAAATGGAGGAAAGTGGCAATTGCTTACCTAACAGTGTTACCTACAACGTGTTTTTACAGGGACTTCTTCGAAGGAATGATTTCGACGAGGCCATTTTGTTTCTAGCAAGAATGAATGACTGCGATAGTAGTTTTGCAGTCGATTCTTCTACGCTTTCCATGGTAGTTGATGGTGGCAAAAAAGGAGATGCTCGAGCTCTTCTTCTTCTTAGAATGATGGAAAGGTTTTTGCCCGACTGTGTGAAATAAATTTGATGGAGATAAATGTGTTGGAAGCATATATTCAGGAGCAAAGGATAGCTAGCTTTGCTACACATTCATTGGGGGAATAATCTATTTATTATTACGCGCAAGGAAAGCAAGCAATGCAACTTTAAAGTACTCAGTCATGCCTCTTTTAAGCTCTGCTGTGAAAGACGGCCTAAGGGGCACAAAATCGTGGTGAAAATGAAAATTGCTAGACGCTCGATTAATCTGTCCATTTCTTCTTTTTTCCTCTTTGGGAAAGAAAATTTATAAATACAAAAAAAAATATGGAATTTGTACTAGAGTTGTAATGTTTAGATTGACATTATCTATACTATATAAAAGTTGGATGTGGGCTCTCATTGACCACCCCCATAAGCCAATCCTCATGTGCCATGTCAGCAATAACAATGTAAATTACCATATTAGGTCTATGTGAGGGAGAAATTACTAACTGCCATTTGAATTAGGTCCATATTGAGTCATGCTCCTATCGTTAACTCTTGGTATTCCTCCAAAATAAATCTTCATTAAAGGAGACTGAGAGGCTTTGATCCCATCCAATAACGAGGTAAGGGGCGGGAAGTATGAGAGGCTTTGATCCCATCCAATAACGAGGTAAAGGGCGGGAAGTACGATTGGGCCGAGGGCAAAAGATACGTATGCATTGTTCATGTATTCGTTCATACTCGGCAAGTACTTCTCTTGACCCCATTCGTGTTCTTTCATCATAGATTTTAACAGCTCCAGCCACTATAATAAATTGAAGCATAAAATGTGAAGCATAAAAATTTAGGGTTATACATATTAAACCATTTTGTTGGGGAAGTTGGAAGTTTCGACACGTCTAAATACATATTAAATCATGTGTTTCATCGAATAAAAGAAAACCAATCTGAATATTGCTCTCCGTCCCATTGCATGGTTAATTTAATTCACTTCAATTAAATTAAAAGGAAAATCCGAAAGGCATTCTCATTAAGTGCTTCTTTAAGACCACTAAGGTTAATTATTAGCAAGTAGACCTAAAAGAGTCATTTGTATGATTTAGTATAATTTATTATTAACTTAATAAAATGGCATGTGTAATTATAACCTCATATAGACCTAAAAGAGTAATTTGTATTTGACATGTCACATAGGGATTGGCTATGAGAGTGGTCAATGAGAGTCCACAATACTTTGCACCACAAAGAAATGAAAGATTAATTGTCGGACTTCTTTAGGAGAGCTCATGCCTACTTTCAGCTATAGTTCCCGTGCATCGCACGGGGCAAAACTAGTTTATTTATAATGTTTGGACAAATTTGACTCACCTTTAATAACAACTGATTCTCACCTAGAAACCGTCGAGACGCGTGAATTTTACAACATAACATCAGCTGCGGCTTATTCATCTTTTTTGGACATGACAATCATATTTTATTGGCACAACATTTAAGCTCTCTAGTCTATACCGAGCCCAGCCTAAGATCCAGAACAAGACAATAATCGATTCTTAAAACAAAGAATCCAATGTCTCATAAAAAAAAAATGAAACTTATCATGTAATGAAGAACAAAAGTTTTCAACAGAAACACAAAATAGCATCCACATGAACAGCACAAGCCACAAACATAACAGAGGCCTCAAAAGAAGAGTATTATTGTAGACAATTAAAATTAATTGTCTATTTAGATCATTGGAATTTAATAAATTAATTCCATGAAATTAAATGAAGTCATATAATTAAATTCTATTTATTGAGATCTATAAATTAATCTCAATTTAATAAATAGTTGGTTTAATTAATAAATTATTATCAGTTATGATAATATATATTCCTTTTATATAAAATCCTATACATGGTAAAAAAAGTGTAGAGATTTGTTAAATAAGTAAAGGAATCAAATCAAATCAAATCAAATATCATAAAGTCGGCAGATATTGAGAGAATCAAATCAAATCTGGAATAAATCAAATTAATTTAATATCATATCATATATGGATAAAATCCACATTAATATGGAGGAAATCATCCCAAAAAGATTATTCTTTCCGTAATTGTGAATTCTCTACGCCTATAAATACGGGGCTTCAGAGTTCAGAAAGGATAAGTCACAAACACTCGAGAAAACACGAGCTTCAAGAGACGATATAAGACTTTTAAAGCTTTCGATTATCTCTACGAAGTTCATCGTGTTTTGAGTAAAAGATTGAAGACGTTCGAGGACGACGATCGAAGAAGCTCGAAGTTCAAGGACGATCTTGAAGACGTTCGAGGACGAGGATTGAAGACGTTCGAGGACGAAGATCGAAGATCGAAGACGCTCAAAGATCGAAGGCGCTCGAAGATCGAAGATCGAAGACGCTCGAAGATCAGAGAGGCTCGAGGATCGAAGATCGAAGACGCTCAAAGATCGAAGGCGCTCGAGGATCGAAGATCGAAGACGCTCAAAGATCGAAGGCGCTCGAGGATCGAAGACGAAGATCAAGCCTTGAAGCTTGAAGATTCAAAGACGAAGATCAAGCCTTGAAATTCGAAGATCAAGCTCAAGCTCAAGGTTCAACGCCCAAGTTCAAGAATCAAAGCCCAAGATCAAGCTCAAGCTCAAGGTTCAACGCCCAAGTTCGAGAATCAAAGCCCAAGATCAAGCTCAAGACTCAAAGCCCGAGTTCGAGAATCGAAGCCCAAGCTCAAGTTCAAGGTTCAACGCCCGAGTTCAAGAATCGAAGCCCAAGCTCAAGCTCAAGGTTCAAAGCCCAAGTTCAAGAATTGAAGCCCAAGACCAAGCTCGCGACTCGGAGACGAAAACTGAAGACTTTCGTGATCAAGCCCAAAAGCCCACGAAGGAACTTCAGCGAAGGCCCAAATTAAGGAATTTCAACACTCAAGAATTTCCAAAGTCTTTGAAGAATCAGAGGAATAAATAGAGATAGAGCCCATTAAATTTCAATAAATTATATTTGTACTGTTTTCCTATTATTTGATATTCGAATAAAAAAATACGTTACAAATTTTTGGCACGCCCAGTGGGACTATCTCTACCTCTCATCTCTTCAAAAAGAAAAAAACCGAGAACATCGATGGTTAACTCATCGATCTTCACCGCTTTAAGTTCGTCAAGTGAAAGCCTCAGCTTTGTGACTCGAAGTATGTTAAAGATGACTAACGAGTCTCAACGAACAAGTCACCTAGTCGAGTTGGACAAAAATGATATGACTTACCATGGTGAGAATGAAGATTCCAATAGCGATTACTCGATGGCATCTCCTCGCTCAACTTCAAGCAATTCTTCAATGCAAAACAACACATATGTATACATGACGAATGTCATTCTCGAAGAAGAACAAAATGCCGAAAGTGAGTGCTCGTCAGTACCTTCGCTTCACTCGACCTCAAGCAATTCCTCTAAGCAAGATGAAGTCATGGTGACGAATGCTACGACCCTAGAAGAGCAAATTGCAAGTCTAACGAGAGCAATCGAAGGGCTTACGAAACACGTGCAAGAACAAGATGCCCAGATTGCAAAGTTAACTAGCAAGAGCAACAATGTTGATAACAGCCGCGCATATGAGAAGCGGGAGGAATCTTCTGATGAAACCGAAAAGGAGGAGCAAAGAGAACTCGAGAAGCCTTCAGGAAGTTTTCAAGTTTCCAATGACGGGATGATTCCCGTTAGCCAACTGAAGGAGTTCATCATTGGGACAATGAAAGACGGAGGGTCCAAATCCTCATTGACGTATTCTAAACCGTATACTGCGAGAATCGATAACTTGAAGATGCCAAGTGGTTACCAACCTCCAAAATTTCAGCAGTTTGACGGCAAAGGAAATCCAAAGCAACATGTGGCTCACTTCATTGAGACATGCAACGATGCAGGAACTTATGGAGACCGTCTCGTCAAACAATTTGTTCGTTCGCTGAAGGGCAATGCTTTTGATTGGTACATTGATTTGGAAGCCGGCTCAATAGATAGTTGGGATCAAATGGAACATGAATTCCTCAACCGTTTCTACAGCACTCGTCGCACGGTTAGCATGATTGAACTCACTAATGCTCGCCAGTGGAAAGATGAACCTGTCATTGATTATATCAATTGATGGAGGAACCTAAGTCTTAACTGCAAAGATCGTTTATCTGAAGCTTCAAGCATTGAAATGTGCATTCAAGGGATGATATGGGGATTACGATACATCCTGCAAGGAATTAGGCCCGTAACCTTTGAAGAACTAGCAACTCGTGCTCATGATATGGAATTTAGCCTGGCCACAAGTGGGGCAGATGGAGCACCTACACATGATGTTACCAAATTCGGGGAGCGAATGAATTATGAGAAAGGGGGCAAAGCTTTTGCAAAAGCTCAAATTAAAGAGTCTATGGCGGTAAATGTCACACCACTCAAGCTTCGAGGAAGAGAAAAGGGCAAAAGGGTCATGGTTGAATATACTCCGCCGGAGCTAGATGACAGAAAATTGACACTTAAAGAGCTTCAAGCAAAAGAATACCCATTCCTAGATTCAGAAGTATCAGGGATCTTTGATGAGCTAGTACAAGCGAATCTCATCGATCTCCCTGAAATGAAGCGGCCGGATGAAGCGGGACAAACCAACGATCCCAACTATTGCAAATATCATCGTCTGGTGGGACATCCAATTCACAATTGCTTTGTCTTTAAGGATAAGGTAATGCAATTGGATAGACAAGGAAAGATATCGTTAGACATTGAGTTGGCGGACTCAAATTATATCTTGGTTGGCAATGAAGATTTTGGAAGCGCAAATGAGGATTGTGACGCCTGTTATATGACCCAAGAAAGTGATGACTACCAAGTTGAAGCTAAAACCACCAGCATCGCCAGCATGTGCATGTCTCTTATAGCGTTCACTGACGAAGATTTACTCTTAGGCTCGAAACTGCACAACCGTCCTTTGTTTGTATCTGGTTATACTCACGAGAAGATGGTAAAAAGAATATTGATAGACGGAGGCTCTGCAGTGAACATTTTGACTCTTCGGATGTTAAAAGAACTTGAAATTCCAACAGAAGAACTCTCTAAGAGTCGCCTAATGATCCAAGGTTTTAATCATGAAGGCCAACGAGCGATCGGTATGATCAGGTTGGAATTAATGATGGCGAATATGACGTCAACAGCGTTGTTCCATGTAATTGATGCAAAAACATCCTACAACATGCTTCTGGGTCGTCCATGGCTACACGAAAACGGAGTCGTGCCATCAACTTTGCATCAGTGTTTCAAGTATTATGACAATGGCGTCGTAAAGAAGGTACTTGGAGATACAAATCCATTCACCGAAGCCGAATCATACTTCGCCGATGCAAAACTTTACCTTGAGCGTGAAAAGGGAGCAAGTGAAGATACGGCGCGCGGGAACGAAAAGGCACGTGCAATTGAAGATCATAAAGCCATGCAAAAGGACGTAGAAGGGATGACTAAATCATTGAAGGCGCTTACATTGCCTTTAACTCAGATTGGCTCTAAAAAACTGCAAAGCTCGCCGATTAAAGTCAAAGGATTTACTCGTCCGGGTCAAGGGTCCGAAAAGCACAACATATCTTCAAAAATACAAATGGGTGGAGTATACGGCCCGAAAGCTTATGAACTCCTGACAAAGGCTGGGTATGATGCAAATGAAGGACCAATATTAGGGGAATTACCGGAAAATATGAGTAAAAGTCATCTCGAACCCAAAACGTCTAAAAAGGGTCTCGGTTTTACCACGCAAAAGCCTGTTCGGATCGTGTTAAAGAGAGCAAGTGCAAACTACGTATTTGAAGATGTTTCATACTCAACTGAGAATGATTGCAAGAAAACGTGGCATGACTCTGAAGGATTGGGTCCACATAAAGGCTTACGAAATCCAATAATTGATCAACTTGATGTGAAGCAGAAGCTGGAATCGACACGAACTCAGTCATTCAACAAAAAGGTGAAACCTAAGTCCTTCCAAGTTGGACATTGGGTACTTACTCTAAGAAGGCCTACCATTACTAGTAATCGAATTGGGGGAAAGTTTAAATCAAAATGGAGCGGTTCCTATGTCATGAAAGAAGCCCGTACTAACAGTGCATATAAGTTGGTGTCCGAAGACGGATTAAGAATTGGCCCAATCAACGGCAAATTCTTGAAACGTTACTATGCCTAAAAGGGGGGGACCCGACCAAAAAAAAAAGAAAAAAAAGAAAAAAAAAAGGCAAAAAAAAAGAAAAAAAAAAGCAAAAAAAAAAGCAAAAAAAAAAAAAAAAGAAAAAAAGAAGAAGAAAAAAAAAAGAGAGAAAAAAAAAAGATGCTCCTTAACGCACGAGCCTAAACTGCATGTTGCTCCTTAACGCACGAGCCTAAACTGCATGTCACTCCTTAACGTACGAGCTTAAACTGCATGTTGCTCCTTAACGCACGAGCCTAAACTGCATGTTACTCCTTGACATACGAGTCTAAACTGCATGTTACTCCTGGCCCGCACGAGTATAAACTGTGAAAAGGCAAACATTAATGATAAGTGCATATGTCTAAACTGCTAACTTATCCCACATAGTCCGGTGTGGTTAAACAACGAATACTCCTGGCCCGCACGAGTATAAACTGTGCACGGCACCACCACCCTAAAAAAAAAATATATATTGAACTACGAGAAATGACTTGATCCCCTAAAAGGGTACGTAGGCAGCTTGGACATCCTCCAAGTTCAGTCATAAAAGCGAAAGTGGGTAACATCTTGGGCGGAATCAAGATTTTGGCATATAAAGGAAGAGACAACAAACCGTTGAAGCACAAGTATTCGAAATGTCAAAATGGGGGCATTCCGTATGAAATATTTTTGGAAGCAGACATAAATACTTCAAGTCTATTTCCTCCGAAAGTCCGTCAACAAGGCTTGAAGTGGGGGCATTTGTAGACAATTAAAATTAATTGTCTATTTAGATCATTGGAATTTAATAAATTAATTCCATGAAATTAAATGAAGTCATATAATTAAATTCTATTTATTGAGATCTATAAATTAATCTCAATTTAATAAATAGTTGGTTTAATTAATAAATTATTATCAGTTATGATAATATATATTCCTTTTATATAAAATCCTATACATGGTAAAAAAAAGTGTAGAGATTTGTTAAATAAGTAAAGGAATCAAATCAAATCAAATCAAATATCATAAAGTCGGCAGATATTGAGAGAATCAAATCAAATCTGGAATAAATCAAATTAATTTAATATCATATCATATATGGATAAAATCCACATTAATATGGAGGAAATCATCCCAAAAAGATTATTCTTTCCGTAATTGTGAATTCTCTACGCCTATAAATACGGGGCTTCAGAGTTCAGAAAGGATAAGTCACAAACACTCGAGAAAACACGAGCTTCAAGAGACGATATAAGACTTTTAAAGCTTTCGATTATCTCTACGAAGTTCATCGTGTTTTGAGTAAAAGATTGAAGACGTTCGAGGACGACGATCGAAGAAGCTCGAAGTTCAAGGACGATCTTGAAGACGTTCGAGGACGAGGATTGAAGACGTTCGAGGACGAAGATCGAAGATCGAAGACGCTCAAAGATCGAAGGCGCTCGAAGATCGAAGATCGAAGACGCTCGAAGATCAGAGAGGCTCGAGGATCGAAGATCGAAGACGCTCAAAGATCGAAGGCGCTCGAGGATCGAAGATCGAAGACGCTCAAAGATCGAAGGCGCTCGAGGATCGAAGACGAAGATCAAGCCTTGAAGCTTGAAGATTCAAAGACGAAGATCAAGCCTTGAAATTCGAAGATCAAGCTCAAGCTCAAGGTTCAACGCCCAAGTTCAAGAATCAAAGCCCAAGATCAAGCTCAAGCTCAAGGTTCAACGCCCAAGTTCGAGAATCAAAGCCCAAGATCAAGCTCAAGACTCAAAGCCCGAGTTCGAGAATCGAAGCCCAAGCTCAAGTTCAAGGTTCAACGCCCGAGTTCAAGAATCGAAGCCCAAGCTCAAGCTCAAGGTTCAAAGCCCAAGTTTAAGAATTGAAGCCCAAGACCAAGCTCGCGACTCGGAGACGAAAACTGAAGACTTTCGTGATCAAGCCCAAAAGCCCACGAAGGAACTTCAGCGAAGGCCCAAATTAAGGAATTTCAACACTCAAGAATTTCCAAAGTCTTTGAAGAATCAGAGGAATAAATAGAGATAGAGCCCATTAAATTTCAATAAATTATATTTGTACTGTTTTCCTATTATTTGATATTCGAATAAAAAAATACGTTACAATTATCAAATCTAAAAGGAACAACCAATCATATAATATGTCTCTTTTCGTTATTATTTATTACCTACTACCACAGATAATTCAACGTCGCGTGCGTTTGCGTTTTTACTGCAAAGGAGTTAAGCCAACAACACCTGCACATTTATATATGATTCAAGAATGTTAAAAATTAACACGTATTATTAAGAAGGAAGGAAAGAAGGAATTTAGTTTAATTTAGATTTGATCAAAAGTGGCTAGAAAAGAGGCTGTCGAGAAGGAATGAGTGGAAACTATGCTGAGAATATTTACCACAAGCCAAACGTCCCCCAGCGTTCCCAGTACTGAGGCTGAGTTCATGACCACCTTCATTCAAAATCAAGCGAGTGAACAAACTCTGTTAATAAGATGAGACGACCCAATTAAAGAGAGAAACTAAAAGAACTAAAATCCTTACCTTTTCCGAGATCATCTTCAAGTTCGTGAACGACGAAAGCCCTTCCAACGACTGAATTAGGACCATTCAACGGTATCTGCACTTTTTTTTTTTATAATTTTCCTCAACAAATTAGTTGATTGAACAAACAACGCAATTAATTTAGGAAGAACAGTGACGACCCAAAGCAAAGCACCACAAACCTGACTATCGACTATTGTTGCCTTAGCAATACCTATAATCAATCAACGACAATCAAGGAAATGTGTGAACCTTGCAAATACATAGATACATACATATATACATACAAAAGGTACACAAAAAGATTAGGATGGAAACTGAGAAGGTAAGATTTACCCTCGGCATTGGCAACTATGTTTCCCAGGTCGCCCGCGTGGTGAACTTTGTCCTCGGGACCGCCATGTGTCACACCATTCGGGTTAAAATGTGGTCCTACAACAGTCATGGCATAGCATATTGCGAAGGTCAAAACTTAATTGACAGTTTCCACCTTTGATTAGAAGGAACAGTTACAATTGATTGTGCAGAAACTAGATTTTATGATACCAAAAGCTTGAGATTCGTGTGAGGAGAAAGGAAAAGGCTAACCTGTCGAAATGCAGCCATTTGTCGTATCACCAAACTCATGCTACAACAAAACGTAGTAGATCAATCAGATCATTCATGATATATTTTTTTCCTTCTATCAATTTCATCGGAAACAAGAAACACTCACCAGGTGAAACCCGTGCTTCCCTGGAGCAAGCCCCGTCGCACGAACTTCCACCGTGGTTGGTCCTCCTATATATAATCACCATGAAACTCAATTCAAGAATGCTTCAAAAACAAAATGCAGATCATCAAACAGTAGGCTCACAACCATAGTAATCAATGAAAACAGACCCATATCCAATTTCAGAATATCCATGTAAGGAATCCAGCAGAAACCAAAAAGAAAAAGAAAAAAGACGCAGCACTTTTCTGTTCGACGAAATGCGTAAACCGAAAACGCAAAAATCCAACTCACCGCCATTCTCCTGAGTGAGGGTTACCACGCCCTCGACCCCGGCGGTTCCCTTGAGCACGGCGACGGCCTTCGTGGCGGATGAGACGACGGTTACGGGCTTCGGAGCAGAAACGGCGGAGAGAGACAAGAACGGTATGAAGTTGTCTCCCTTGAGAGCGACGCCGTGGAAGGTAGAGTGTTGAAGCTGAGGCGAATCGTTCGAGGCAATGGTGGTTGGGAATAGGAGAGACTGATGGGCCGTAGCGGAGAGGATTGTTTGCGCCGCCATTAGTGCAATCGCTGCTGCTGCTTGCATGGGTTTCCAACGAATCTAAGGAGTTGGAAAATGGGTTTTTGGGATTTTGGGCAACAAAAGGTTTATGTGTGTCGTCTTCGTCGTCGTCTCTTGCGGTAGTTGGAGGGCGAATAAGGTATCTCTGCAGATCTGGTGTATTTGGTGGCTTTTAATGTAATGTAGAGTTGTTCCAAAAAAACTGTAATGTAGTTATTGGCTAAAATACCACGTGGAAGATTATAGGGCGAACGACATTTTTAGTCCCCGATATTTGGGGCATGGGCGTTTCTGGTCCCCCATGTTCCGAGGTGATACTTTTAGTCCCCAATGTTACCGATTTTAAACGATTTTGGACCCTCGATTAATTTAATCGCTAATTTAGATGAAATTTAACACGTGAGAGCCCATAATCTCCTTTTACTCGACATAAAACGTCATTGCGCATCTTCTTCTTCGACTTAAACGCACGTGAGCATCATTACGTATCACATTTAACTCATTTTCAAGGTTGTCGATCCTTTCCTAAATGTGATGTATAATGATGTTCATGTGCGTTTAAGTCGAAGAAGAAGATGCGCTATGACGTTTTATGTCGAGTAAAAGGAGATTATGGGCTCTCACGTGTTAAATTTCGTTCAATTAGCGAGTAAATTAATCGAGGGACCAAAACCGTCCAAAATCGGTAACTTGGGGACTAAAAGTGTCACCTTGGAACATGGGGGACCAGAAACGCCCATGCCTCAAACATCGGGGACTAGAAATGTCGATCTCCCAAGATTATACTATCATTAAAGTTAAGGTTAATTACGTATCAGGCCCTGATAATATCTTTATTCAGGCCCAATAAAGTTCCATTTAGTATTAAGGACCTACTTTTCAAAACTCTTATGGTCCGTTTGCTCTCCATGATAAGCCAACTTAATATAGATAATATAGTGTTTGGTATTGTAATTTCGGCCCGATATTAATTTTTTAGCCCGATTTTTAGTAGAAGCCCGCAAATAATAATCTGCCTTATCAGGCCATGATAACTTATACTGGGCTTAAACATAATAATTAAAGAAAAATACCCAAATTATGCGACATAACATATTTATCCTCTAACAGATGCGACATTTACAAACTTTTGCATCGTCTTCTCAGTGAGCGAGCTAATCTTCAAGCTCGATTTCCATCTATAATCTCGACCTTTGTTAGCAGACGAGGAGGCCCGACCCTGACCCGTCGTCGTAGTAGAGCTCGAGGACGCCGTCCGATGAGTCTTATAAACCCGGACATCTATGGTGCTAATTACAGAGAAAAACTGATAAACACCAATCACGAAAATCGTTGAGAAGCCGAAAATATCAAAGTTCATGACCAAATATGTTGAAATTATTGTTAATTTGATCGTGGGTATGATTTGTATTGCTAATTTGCAGCTTTAATCGTCAGAAATAACGAATATAGCAAAAAATAACAAATGTCTTATGGATAATAATAAATGTTGACACACAAGTAACACATTACTGAAAGATAATAACGCCTTATTTGTCGTCAATAACACATTCTGTATACAAGTAATGGATCGAAAGGAATAAAACGAAAATCACAAACGACACTAAAACAGATGAAAACTGCATAAATCTCGGCGTTATTGACTCAATAAGGTAAAATATGCTTCAATTTCTCATAGGTAACTCGAATTTATACCGATTACTTGTAAGAAACGGATATTATATTTTCACTAAATTGTGTAAAAGAGAAATACTTATAATATAGCAAAAAATAACAAATGTCTTATGGATAATAACAAATGTTGACTCAGAAGTAACACATCACTAAAAGGTAATAACGCCTTGTTTGTCGTCAATAACACATTCTGTATACAAGTAATGGATCGAAAGGAATAAAACGAAAATCACAACGACACTAAAGAACATATGCAAACTGCATAAATCTCCGCGTTATTGACTCAGTAAGGTAAAATAAGCCTCGATTTCTCATGGGTACCTCGAATTTATACCGATTACTTGCAAGAAACGGATATTACATTTTCGCTAAATTGTATAAAAGAGAAATACATATAATATAGCAAAAAATAACAAATGTCTTATGGATAATAACAAATGTTGACTCAGAAGTAACACATAACTGAAAGGTAATAACGCCTTGTTTGTCGTCAATAACACATTCTGTATACAAGTAATAAAACCAAATGAATAAAATGAAAATCACAAACAACACTAAAAAACAGATGAAAACTGCATAAATCTCAGCGTTTGTGACTGAATAAAGTTTTTCCGTCCTCAATTTCAGATGGGTCTTACTAATAAAGACGAATTTTTTATGTATCGAATGAATTCGTGCTTCCACCCCCAAATCAAAAATTTCGTTCAGAAACCGATTCAATATCGACTTCAACGGCCGAGCAGGGTAAAAGCGACTGAATAAGATAAAATTGAATCAAACGAGTCTTAATATTAAAAGAAAAAGTAAGTCGGTAACCATGAAATTGAGAAAATTTAGCTTTCTCTAAGACTAAAACGTTTTTTAAGTGAGTAACAGTTTACCCAACAAATATAAACACATATATATGTCAAAAAACACTTCATTGAGAATATTCTAGAAGGTTTTGGACCGTCAGAGAATTTAACAAAATTGTCAGAGAATATTTACAGGACTTTCTCAAAATTGTACTACATTAATTGGAAATAATAACACATGTTACGTAAAAAAACAACACGAACTCAATTAATAACACATTGATCAATACTGATACCTCATAAATGTTGTTCAGTACCACGTCAATAATTCGATTAATTCGTACAAAAATACACTTTTATTTTGGATGTTTAATATGGATGTTCATGTAAATATATAATTTGATGAAGTTTAATCACCACATTCCTTTAAAAGACACATTAGGCGAAATTTGATGTCAATAGACGAATGTTGATCTCAATAGATATATAAACATATAGTCCTCCATTGCAAAACATAGACTATCACCTCTTTCAATGGAACATAACATTATGAATTGAACCACGAACATGTTCAAACGTCAACATTAAAGTATTAATAACATTTATAGACAACAAACACAAAATACTAAGCTCAAAACCTAAATCCGAGGCCCGAAACCCTAATCCCTAAACCCCCAACCCCAAAATTTTTTTAAGGTTGTATCTTATACTGCACAAGTCGTGGAGCGTTCTCCCAAAATTTCATGTCGTAAACCCTTAATCTTAACCTCGAACCCGTAAGTCCTAAACCCCAAAAACTACCCAAAATCCCTAGCGCATAGACGATAACAAATTATCCAGAAACCCTAGCGCATAGACAGCAATTTTATAACAAATAACACTCTACTAGTAACAATTAAACCCTTACGGGTGCCACATTAAACTGTCCAGAAATTTTTTTAATATCCCACCAGAACAGTCAGAAAATTCTACGGTGGCGCGAGAAACCCTGAAAAACAAACAATAGACCCAATACGGTGGTGCGACGAAATTTTCAGAATATGGGTCTCTCGAATCTACGCGTATTACCTTCACTTTCAACTAGAAACATGCTTCGATCTACAGATATTTAATTGTTTTGCGTCAACGAAATTTTAAGATTCCGTCCCGACGCCGTCGCACTCGTGAGATCCACAACAGAGAAATCAATATTAATTTGTAAATGGGTTTAACCAAGGCAACTATCGATATTATTACACGTGATAAACCCAAATCAAAGAAATTGATAAGATTACAGTTGCTATGACCGGATATGTTGAGATTATCGTCAATTTCATATGAATGTTGATAAGTTTCACAAAAATAACAAATGTCTTAAGGATAACAACAAATGTTGACTCAGAAATAACATATCACTGAAAGGTAATAATGCCTTGTTTGTCGTAAATAACACATGCTGTATACAAATAATGGATCGGGATAAAAAGAACGGAAATCACAAACGATACTAAAAAAACAGATGAAAATTGCATAAATCACGTCGTTATTGACTCAATAAGGTAAAATAGACCTCAATTTCTCATGGGTACCTCGAATTTATACCGATTAGTTGCAAAAAATGGATTATTATATTTTTCCTAAATCGTGTAAAAACGAAATACTTATAACATTGCGAAAAATAACAAATGTCTTATGGTTAATAATAAATATTGACTTAGAAGTAACACGTCGCTGAAACGTAATAATGCCTTGTTTATCGTAAATAACACATTCTGTATACAACCAATGGATCGGGGGAAAAAGAACGAAAATCACAAACGACACTAAAAAAACAGATGAAAACTGCATAAATCACGTCGCTATTGACTCAATAAGGTAAAATAGACCTCAATTTCTCATGGGTACCTCGAATTTATACCGATTAGTTGCAAGAAACGGATATTATATTTGCCCTAAATTTTGTAAAAAAGAAATACTTATAACATAGAACCAAATTACAAATGTCTTATGGTTAATAACTAATGTTGACTTAGAAGTAACACGTCACTGAAAGGTAATAACGCTATGTTTGTCGTCAATAACACATTCTGTATAGAAGCAATGGATCGGGGGAATATAACGAAAATCACAAACGACACTAAAAACGGATGAAAACTGCATAAATCTCGGCGTTATTGACCCAATAAGGTAAAATAGACCTCGATTTCTCATGGGTACCTCGAATTTATACCGATTACTTGCAATTTATGTCGAAATCTAGATTCGATTTATCATTATGTTTTCGAATTTGCACCCTAATTAGACAAGCAAATTCTACCTCGTGCATCGTCAATATCACAATGAATCCAACATGACATGTCGAATCGGTTGGATGGGTCAATCGAATTTTTTTGTGCTCGATTCAGTGTAAGAAAAAGGAGTTCGAAAAAAAATTCTGTTGATAACGTTTTGCAATAGCAGAGTAACACAATATTATTGAAAAATAACGTTTCTGTTTTCTAAAGTAACAATATGATGTAACTGTGTAACATAAAATGAAGTAAAAGTACCGCTTTATATTTAGACCAAAAAAGCACGTCGTGAGTTTCGCTGGAAAAAATAGACCAAAGGGTATTTTCGTCAAATTCTATTTTTGGGTCCTTTACTCGAATTTTTACAAAAAGTAGGTCCCTTAAACTTATTCATTTTCTGATAGGGTCAGACGGGTAAATAGATACTTTAGGGGGCCTGAACAGAAATCTTCCCTTAAAGTTAAGGGAGCTTTTTATTTCATCCCGGCAAACTTTTTTCTTTGAGTTCTGGCCCTCATATAAAACATAGTTTTAAGGACCCAATTTTCATAAAATTCCAAATAAAAGGACATAAAACTATGATTTGACGAAAGAGTCGGTACCAGAAATGCTTAAAGTGGTAGAATTACCATAAGAAGCGTTAACGAAACAAGTACGAGATATTACTTATTCTCATTTGGTATTAATTTTAGAATATGCGGTATTAGAAAGGAGTAAAGTGGTATAATTATCCTATGAATCGTTAACCAAACTGGTACGAGATATTACTTATTCTCATTTGGTATTAATTTTAGAAGATGATGTACTAGAGAGGAGTAAAATGGTATAACTACCATATGAATCGTTAACCAAACTGGTATGAGATATTACTTATTCTTATTTGGTATTAATTTTAAGAGATGTTGTACTAGAGAGGAGTAAAGTAGTACAATTACCATATGAATCGTTAACCAAACTGGTACGAGATATTATTTATTCTCATTTGATATTATTTTAGAATATGATGTACTGGAAAGGAGTAAAGTGGTATAATTACCATATGAATCGTTAAACAAACTGGTACGAGATATTACTTATTCTCTTGTGGTATTTATTTCAAACTATTTGATACCATAAAGGCGTAAAGTGGTATAATTACCATAAGAAGTGTTAACCAAAACTGGTAACAAATATTACTTATTCTCATTTGATATTAATATTAGAAGATGCGGTACTAGAAAGGAGTAAAACGGTATAACTACCACATGAAACGTTAACCAAACTTGCACGAGATATTACTTATTCTCATGAGGTATTTATTTCAAAGATTCGGTACCAGAAAGCCGTAAAGTGGTATAATTATCATAACAAGCGTTAACCAGAACTGGTACGGGATATTACTTATTCTCATTTGATATTAATTTTAGAAGATACGGTACTCGAAATGAGTAAAGTGGTATAATTACCATAAGATATTAGGGTAAAATTGTTAATAAGACCTGAACACTAATAAGCCCGTAAAGTTATAGTAAGTCACGGAGTTGGAATGTTTAGGCTTGTCAATGGGTCAAGGTTCAACGTCCCCGTGGTATCAAATTTGTATGTGTTGTTTGTGTGAATCTAAAGAACATAGATTTAACGTGGTTCGGATTTCATATATGAATCCTACATCCACGACCCAAAAGTATTCCTTTTATTATACTGAAGGAGAACTTACAGAGAGGATGATTGAAGAAGACGAAGTAAGTGAGCACACTACTATACAACTTCACTTATAAGGGGAATAAAAGAAAACAAAACGCGCGCTTTTAATAATCAGTTATAACTGATTTAGAGCTTCAATAGAAGTCGTCCCTGGCAGCTGCACTTTAGTAAGTGATGAGCTTATACGAGCTGAAGCACGACTTTGTAAGTTATCCACGTTTTTTGGTATACTTATGTTTCTAGAGCAGCTAACAAGCCGAGACCAATTCTGTTCCTTCTTCATGCATTCTTGCACTGAACTTTGCTGCTCATGCTGCTTATAGTTCGATACCCCTCGCAAGATGGATGGTATAGATTCAATACAGACATCTTGACTAGGAAATGGTGAAGTAAAGGGCCCGTAAGGGGCTTAGTGAATAAATTTGCCAACTGATTTTCAGTCCTTATTGGTAGCAGTTTGATGTCTCCCTTTGCCACATGATCTCGCACGAATGACAATCAATTTCTATGTGCTTAGAACGTTCATGGAACTTAGGATTAGATGCCAACTTCAAGGCTGAAAGATTGTCACAATAGATGGCAGGAGCTTGACTTAACTCAATGCCTAATTCCCTCAGCAGACTGTGAATCCAAAGCAACTCTGCTACGGTTGAACCAAGTGCTCGATATTCTGCCTCAGTAGTAGATCTCGAAACGGTAGCTTGTCTCTTTGCTTTCCATGTCAATATTGAGTCACCAAGGAAGGTACAAAACCCTGTGACTGACTTTCTAGTGTCGGCACAGGTCCCCCAATCTGCATCAGAGAATCCTTTTAGGTACAAGTTTGAGGTAGAGCTGAGGAGAATTCCCTGACCCTGCGAGGCTTTGAGATATCTTAACAGATGGTGAGCCGCCATAATGTGACTTGTCCTTGGAGCTGAGATGAACTGACTGAGCTTGTGGACGGCAAATGTTATGTCTGGTCTTGTAAAGGTTAAGTAAAGCAACCTCCCAATTAGCCTTCGATACTTAAAAGGATCTTCCAATAAGGTGCCCTCTGTTTCTGTCAGTTTCCCAGATGGATTCATAGGTGTAGTCAAAGGCTTTGATCCTAAGTACCCTGTGTCTTCAAGCAGCTGAATTGCGTACCGTCTTTGTGAAATATATATACCAGCTGCACTTCGAGCTACCTCAACACCAAGGAAATATCTCAAGTCTCCCAAATCTTTAATCTTGAAGCTGTTTTTTAGGAGACCTTTCACTGCCTCCATTGGTTCCTTTGATGGTCCAGCCAAGATAATATCGTCCACATAAACCAGTAAGATGACCAAATCATTACCTCTGCCCTTGATGAAAACTGTGTGATCAGATTGAAGCTGGGAAAATCCAAAAGTCATGACTGCTTCAGTAAATTTTTTATTCCATTGCAGAGAAGCTTGTTTGAGGCCATAAATGGATTTGTGTAATCTACATACCATCCTTCTTGGCCCTTTTCTTTCACAATCACTGTAGTAGCCTTGTGGTAAGTCCATATAAACCTCTTCCATTAAATCTCCATTTAAGAAAGCATTGTTTACGTCCAGTTGCATTAAGTTCCATCCAAGCTTGGCAGCAAGAGATAAGATGATTTTAATGGTATTGGGCTTGGCAACAGGAGCAAAGGTATCAATAAAATCCACCCCTTCTCTTTGATCATACCCCTTAGCCACTAGCCGAGCTTTGTGTTTTTCAACTTTGCCTTCTGAATTGAATTTGAGCTTAAAAACCCAACGGCTCCCAATGGATGTTCTGCCCTCTGGTAATGGAACTACTGTCCATGTCCCACTGCTTTCCAGGGCTTCAAATTCTTCATCCATTGCTTGCCTCCATCGGTCTGACTTAGCTGCCTGGTTGTATGTCTTGGGATCTTCTGCCATGTTGACATTATTAATGAATGTTTGAAATTGTGGTGAGAACTGTTGGTAAGATATGACCTGTGAGATGGGATACATGTCTGTCTTTTCTGTGACCTTATGACAATGACAATCCTCTAAGTAAGTAGGCCTTTTTATGTGCCTCCCAGATTTCCTCTGAATAGGCTGAGAGGGTTCAGATTCATCGAGTGTGGCTGGTGTGTCTAGTGTGGCTGGTATGTCCACTGTTGAATGCTCAGGTTCTAAAATGAAGTCCTCATTTGTTCATGAAGTGGAGATCTGCTCTTCATCCATTGGCTGCTGAATATAAGGCCAAGGAAGTACAGAAGTTGGGAAAGGATCTGCCTCTGAAAAATATCCCTGCTGTTTTTGGAATGGAAACTCATCCTCATTGAATTTGATGTCTCTTGAGATGAACACTTCCTTAGTTCTTAAATCCACCACCTTGTATCCCTTAACTCCATTGGGATAGCCAAGAAAGGCACATTCCCGTGCTCGGGCATCGAACTTCCTTCTACCTGCAGCCAAGGTTGAACAAAAGCACAAGGAACCAAATACATGTAGCAAGCTATAGTCAAAGGTTCTATGATATAGTAGCTCATAAGGACTCTTTCCATCTAACACTACTGATGGAGTCCTGTTAATCAGGAAAGCAGAGGTTAATACACAATCAGTCCAAAATCAACAGGTATGGCAGACTGAAAATATAGAGATCTAGCTACGTTGAGTAAATGTTGGTGCTTTCTCTCTACTATTGAATTTTGTTGTGGTGTTTGACACATGACAAGTGATGTAGGATTCCCTTCTCTCTGAAAAGATCAACTAAGTTAAACTCTTTAGCATTGTCTGTCCTTACTACCTTAACTTTACAATTGAACTGATTCTCAGCTAAAGCCAAAAAATAGGATAGCACGGTTTTTACCTCTGACTTGAGTTTAATGAGAAAGATCCAAGTAAATCTAGTATGATCATCTACTATAGTTACAAAGTATTGGTGCCCTGGTGATTTGACATGGAAGGGTCCCCAGATATCACAGTGGACGAGATCAAAAGCGGAGCAAGCTATTCTATTATGGTTTGGAAACATGCTTCTCTTTTGTTTTGCAACAGGGCAAATTTTACAGAATGTGTCTGATTTTTCAGCATCATGCTTAAGGGAAGATCTAAGCATATCAAGTACTTTTCTAGATGGATGTCCTAGCCTTTTATGCCAAAGATCCAATGACAATTTACTAAGAAGAACAGGCACAGATTTAAAAACAGAAGGTAAAGCAGATTCATGCTTGAACAGATATAGTCCTCCCACTTGATCACCCCTGCCAATCACTTGCTGGGATGAATCATGCACCAAAAAACTGTTAAAATCAAAGAAGAAACTACAGTTCATCTGCTTTGACAAATAGTTCACAGACACTAAGTTGAAATGAAACTGTGGAACAACTAAGACATCTGTAAGAGTGATAGAACGGTTCAGTCTGTATGTTCCAGCCTTCCTGGCCTTGATGATTGAGTTATCTGGTAATATAATATTAGAATCCTCGACATAATGTAGGTTAGAAAGTAAATTTTCATCTCCACATACGTGTCTAGTTGCACCTGAATCAACTAGCCACATTCTTGAATCTGTTAGCCTTGGCAGGTTAAAAGAAAGACACAAACATGTTGCCCTTTCTGCCTGCTGTGTTGTCTCTCCATTCCCATGTACTATGTTGGGAGCTGATTGGCCAAAGAGTGCCTTCAGGCTTTCAAGCTGAAAAGGAGTCATCTGAACTTGTACATAGCCATTTTTGGAACTGGCCTGGCTAGTCTGGTTCTGCCCAGTCTTGCCTGAAGAATCTAATGTATCCACTGTCACCTGGTTCAGTCTTGTTCCTTTAAATCTTGGATTTTGTCTGAACCCAGGTGGAAAATCATGAACTTGGTAGCAAGTTTCGATGGTATGACCCTTCTTATTGCAGTGGGTGCAAACTGCGACTGCTTTGGGCCAATCTTTTCTCTGGTTGTGGTTCCCTTTCTTTGCACAGTCTTGAGTATTCTTCACAGCCATCATAGCCATGTTGTTGGCTTGATCTTCTGTACTACGAGCAAAACCTGGAATCATGGACCGCTGTTTTTCCTCTTGTATCAGTAATGAGAATACCTTATTGATAGTTGGCATCGGTTCCATTAGAAGAATTTGGCCCCTAATCTGTGAAAAAGAGTCATTGAGCCCCATGAGAAAGGTGAGGACATAATCCTCATCCAAATAAGCTTTGAGTTCCTTGGCTCTTCCACATATTCATGGGCAGCTTGGCCTGTAATTTACCAGCTCATCCCATAATGATTTCAGCCTGGTGTAGTACCTCGAAATGCTGTCTGAACCCTGTTCTAGGTTGATTAATTCTCGCTTGAGCTGAAAGATTCTCGGTTTATTTGTTTGTCCAAACCTTTTTTGGAGGTCTACCCACACTTCTCTTGCGAAGAACTGTACAGAATACTAGCTGAAATATCCTTTGCAATGGAGTTAAGAATCCATGATATCACCATGTTGTTGTTCCTTCGCCATGCTGTGATTTGATTCTGAGAAGACACAGAGTTTTGTGAATCTGCAACTGGTTCTTTAAGAACTCCATTCACAAATCCTTCTTTGTTGCCCCAATGAGAGCAATCATCATCGATCTACTCCACGTCGCATAGTTTTCTCCATTTAGTGGTTCGTGCACTAGAACTTGACCCGAAGTGTCATTATTATTGAGGAAGAAGGGGTCATTGATCAAAACAGTCGCGCTCGAGTTTGAGGAGGATGATGGTACAGTCTCTGCCATTAGTGTTTCTGAAGCAAGAACGGATCTGAGACAAATCTTGAGTCTTGGAAATCAATGCGCAGCTCAAAAGATCTCTGATACCATATCAAATTTGTATGTGTTGTTTGTGTGAATCTAAAGAACAAAGATTTAACGTGGTTCGGATTTCATATATGAATCCTACATCCACGACCCAAAAGTATTCCTTTTATTATACTGATGGAGAACTTACAGAGAGGATGATTGAAGAAGACGAAGTAAGTGAGCACACTACTATACAACTTCACTTATAAGGGGAATAAAAGAAAACAAAACGCGCGCTTTTAATAATCAGTTATAACTGATTTAGAGCTTCAATAGAAGTCGTCCCTGGCAGCTGCACTTTAGTAAGTGATGAGCTTATACGAGCTGAAGCACGACTTTGTAAGTTATCCACGTTTTTTGGTATACTTATGTTTCTAGAGCAGCTAACAAGCCGAGACCAATTCTGTTCCTTCTTCATGCATTCTTGCACTGAACTTTGCTGCTCATGCTGCTTATAGTTCGATACGTGGGAATTCGCCCCGAACAGGGACGGGATCATAGTCCCCGCCTTATTCATCTATATTAATAATATTTAAACAAAAGTTTTTATACTTGAAAATATTTTGAATAATATTTTTATTCATGATTTAGAAATAATATCTAAATAATATGATTTTACTCAATTGTATTATTATGATATAAATATATTTAAAATATATTTAAATACTCTATCTAATTTATATTATAATATAAATATTTTTAAAAAAAATATTGGGGGGGCCGGGGAATCCTCGGCGGGACGGGAACGATTTCGTCCCCGTTTAGTTGTTGTGGACGGGGATGGGGTGAAAATCTAATCCCGCCCCGTTTGACATCCCTAGGAGCGTTCAGACGTCACACTGTGCTAATATTTGTAGATGGAATTCAATTTCACTTAAACTGCTTAGATTATTTATTTTAAAACAGTGAAGGTGTACAATACCTCACTTTAATTTGGTGCTTAGTCTATCCTACCTGCGCACTGGAGTAAAACCAACTTCGTTCATTATTTGACATGTGGAACAATCTATAAAATTTCACGAGATTATTATCAATATCTGTAGGGTAGTTATTAGAATGCCATATGTCAAATTATGAATAAAGTTGGGTTAATTTGAAAGAAATATGGTAGAATAACCCATGTCAGATCTATATATTATATAATTGGAGAATACCTTACTGAGTAACTATTCTCAAATTACCTTCTTATGTCAATGATAATTACCTTTTTAACCTTAACTTTGTACTCGATTACATAATTTAAAATCAAATTTTGCATGTATTTAGAGTTGGGAAATTTATGTACCTTATTACGTCAGACCACATGATTGCAAGACTGCAAAATCGCGCTACAGCAAGTTTGTATTATGTGAGGCTGCACGAATGCACTACTGGAGAGGACTTCGACTGCTACTAGTATTACTCCGAGGCCGTACGACTATACGACTGATGGCCCTCCACAACAGCAAGACTGCAAGGCTCCGAGCTTGTATTACTGTATTGGCAACAACAAAAAATTGTTTCAGATACTGCGAGCAGTATGAATTTTCGAGGCTTGTGTTTAACACAATTTCCTTAAAACATATTCGCTCTCTCTACGTAAATGCAAGAGATTTGCTTGAGCGTCTATATATCAGGATACAATGAAAATGTGATTATAGGTTGCACTAACCTTAACCACATGGGGAACTTTGAGTAGAGAAGTGGTGTTTGTTCATGAATGGTTTCTCTCGTTTCTTTTTCATGTGTCCTCTGAAATTTCGACAAGCTCTATATATAGAGTTTCGAAAACTCTTTTCAATTCCTACAATAGACGTTTATTCTACAGGTCATATGACCTATGAGGTCTAGCATCCTTTGATATTCAAAGTGCAGGATTATCCAATAATATTTGGTATTGAAACGTAAGTGCATAATAGCCGTGTATGATTGTACAAATATCGACCAAAAACGCAGTTTTATGGGGTATTGTAAATTGTTTTTTATCAAATATTTTGTCCCTTAAGTGATGATATCAACGGACCCCTTGATAATAGTGATATCGTAATGCATGCAATGTGATTAAGAGTAATCATATTTACGATAAACTTTTGAAATCAAGAAAATAAATAAGTTTGCAAGGATGACACATTCCAACCTTGAACTTATTTAGGATATTATGCGACAATGAATTGACACGGGCAATTACTGCTTTAGGATGGTGATACGTCTATGAGATACTTATTGCTAGGTACCGCTTACGATTTATAGAATTAGAATGAGATCTAATTCTTTCGCCAACGTGACATGGATCCTACTGGGTCACACCGAAAGAAAATGCACCGAAGAAACTAATAGTTTGTATATTACATAGAGATGTAAATATGATGATACATTATGAAGTAATTTATTTGATCATCATATTATACAAATATAAATGAGATTCAACTAATATATAAGATATGGACTTGCAACAAATATATATGCGATAAATATTTAAATATTGTAAAGATTTTATAGAAGGAAATCGGCTATCACCTTAAATTAAGGACTATAGGCAAGATAGCATATGAAGGAAAACTATATTCTACCTAAATAGAATTTGCTATTATTAGTTCATGATTGCTAAAATCATGGGATATAATCTCAATGATGACAAATAAATCATATAATTAAATGAGATTTAATCTTGTCCAATTACAAAGATAATTGGTATATAAAAAGCTGTTGTCGTGGCCTTATAACATATCAATCATCCTTATATCTATTAAGCAAAATTACAGTATCTACGGGTGAAGAGAAAATTGTATTCTGCTTTCCTCGTGAAATATTGAATCGAGTTACGTCGGCCGAATACCTTCTAGAGCTAGTGAAAGGTCGATTCTTTGGTCAAGTTCTTGGTGGATATCTGTAGAGATACCATACGTTTGGTATTTAAGTACATACTCATCCTCAAGGTAATATCAGGTATGATCTCTACGAACTAAGTAAGTTTAATTCGCATGGATCTTGGTGGAATCGGTTTGGTATGTTGATATAAAAAATTTTAACTTCCTCTGCGTACAATACTTGATTATGTGCGTCGATTCCTTACAGGTAGTTCATCTAATGTGCGCCTGTCACATAATTAACTTATGTGTCAAGTGCGCCTTCGACGACGTTTTAGGAAATACAATAGAAAAATTGAAGTTCATAAAAAAAATAAAAGAGCGGCATCTGGGCCAGTCGTGGAAGCAAACGGTCATTGCGAGCGGTCTTTTCCATAAGAAGTGGTTCCGACCCGGTGGAACTCCTTATATGGCCTCCTTAGCACTTTTGTGCGCTATAAGGATTTGGTCGCGCATATTGGAACAACAACGCGGTCGGTCTCGATTCCTAAGCTGTGGATAGTTTATACCGATTGGGACATTCTGGAAGTGAAGTGTCATTACTTGAAGAATTCAAGGGGGCAACATAGGTATTTTTAGGCGTTCATTATCCGACGTCGACGAGATTTACTCCGAGCCTTTTAGGCATGTACTATAAATTTCATGAATATCAACGAATCCGTCTTGTCGAAGGGATATAACTTATGTTCAGGAAATATTGGGAAAAAATCCCAATAGCCCACGGCTTAACGGCTTTGCTCGACCCTAGCTGTGGTATGGATACTTTCCATATTTTTTTCAATCATTACCATAACTGTCTTGGAGAAAATGCTGACGACCAGAAGGAGTCAATTATGCGTTCCTCCAAGAACTTTATTCTTTGTATGTATCTCAGGAGCAAGGAGCAGGTGTTGAATCGATGACTCACGTGACTGAAATTTCGAGTGGGAGTAGCTTGCACAACACGAGAGGAATCTTGCGGAAATTGAAGATGCAAAAGAGTAGAGCGCCCACATCGTCTAGAAGTAACTCAAATGAGATTCAACTCTATTTGAGTCATAACTTCCAAACACCCGAAGACTTTGATGTTTTGGAGTGGTGGAAGATGAATGCTAAGGTTGACCTGACTCTAGCTACGATGGCACGAAATCTTCTACCCATGCAAGCTTCGAGTGTCGCTTTGGAGTCCGCATTCTCGACTTCGGGTAGAATCATTGGAGATCGACGGACGAGTCTTAATCCGACTTCACTTGCGATGCTCACTCTATTGAAGGATTGATTTTCGGCTGAATCGAAGAACTGAAATGAGAATGCGATCGATGAATTCCAAGCATCAAACTCCGACTCCAACGAAGAAGCGAGCAAAATAGTACTAGTTAATCACGATTGTGTAGCGTAGCTGTAGCCTATAGATCTTCTCATGATTGGTTTCCAGCCACATGCAAGAGGCTACCGACAGTCAACAGTCATCTACCATCATTAATGAAAAATATAATAAAATAATATTAATAATATAATATTAAAATATTATTTATATAATAAATTAAAGAACGGTTCGTGAAGGGCGACGTGGCAGATTCCTGGCCACCGGTTTCTAGCGGTCCAGAAGAGTTGAAGACATCTATAAATAGGTTGACGTTCTTCAGTTATTATCATCACAAACTTATTCGAGATTTACTATACAGAGTGCAGTAGTTCGTGTGAATTGTGAGGTTATTAGTTCAGGTAGAAATTGAAAGGGGTCTACATCCACAGAGAGGTATGAGGTAAACACGAGTGGTAAAAGTGAGATGGTAAAAATTCGAGGGTTGTAATTTTTACTATTGAAATGTTTTCAGGCTCGGCCATGGTTTTTCCCTATTCGTTAACAGAGGGTTTTCCACGTAAGAGTTCTGGTGTTCTTAACTTACGGTAATTTTTACCGTGGTAGTAACTGCGTGGGTCTCACCATATTTACCCAGTGTGTCCCACTTCTCTGGATTGTCGTATCGAGCCAAATCGGGACCTGTTCCGCTGCGGGGCCCACTGACCACCGCGAGACCACCACCATTCCTAACATCTCAAAGTATAATTCCTTTTCATTGTATTTTTTTCTTTCCACCGTATTTTATTTTTTATATTGTATTATGTTGTAATTTTTAAATAAAAAGTTCAGAATTTTTTAACTTATTAGACACTAAAATAAATAAATAAAATAAATAAACGAAATAAAAAAATAAAGTAAAAATTAGGGGGTTCGAACAGTCCTGGGACTGCCAGGAACCGTGGGGTCATGTTACGGGCTTGGGGCGGTCCTGGAATCAGAACGGGAACGGGACCCGCGGGCCATGGTGTAACCGCGCGAACCCTTTGGCCAGGTCTATTTTATACTCAATCAATTATGTATTTGACATATTGGTTTTAAAACATATATGCACGTTTGATGAAAAAAAACATCGTTAATTTGAGTCATGAGTGCAAAATATAATTAAGTATATTTTGTTTTATTTTAGGAGATTTCTTTTCCGTCAGGAAAGTATCCCCACACGGTATCACTGTAGTCATTACTCAAATTAAATTCAGTATGATACGAATTTGAACCTCATTGTTGGCTACGAACGACTCCGACCTGGGGCGGGACTAATTGTGTCAAGTTCGCGTGACATACACCCCAAGCCCCACAAACAAGGACGGTGCGGAATCGACCCCGTGATCAAGATGATTTAACCCACCCCGTAAAAATACATATACTTAATTTAGTAGTATTTATTCTGGATTGCTATTCACCGCCCCCTTTTCCTAGGAAAAAGGGGGCGGTGAATAGTAACACCCTATTTATTTCAATTTGTAATTTGAAAAAGAACAAAAACCATAAAAAAAAAAGAAGAAGAAGTCACGAAATCCATCTCGGTCCATTTGATACAATACAAGAGAGTGTCGTACATCAATATTATTACTAGTAATTCTCGAGATCTTCATCTTGCCCAACGGAAAATGTCATCACCGTCATGAATACGCACATACTCCATACGCTGTATCAGATAATATCATCAAACTCATTAACTCGAAATCACAACATAGAAACACAGCCACAGAAAGAAATGTCCCTAAATAAAATTAAAATCGTAATAATATAGCAAAGTAGATATTGTGAATAAAGAAAGATTTACGTGGATTGACAAGTGCTGGGACTCCAATCTCAGGGTTGCAATAGTTAGAAATTCGGTAGATTTCGTTGAGCAAAAATGATGCATGGTTTTGCAATGTGTCGGGATCATAACAACGCCCGCCGGGTTTTGTCGGTGCGCAGTCAACTTTACCACAAGCATAGTCTATAAACCCTTGCAATTTATCATTTGGAGCCGTCGGTTTTGCCACGCACCATTGACCAGCCTATTATATATTTGTATGTATATAAGTATATTCCAATATTAGTTAATAGCTATTACAAATAAACTATGCACTTACATCCTTTTCACCAATTACATTCAAATGCACGTCGGCGGAGGCGAAGACGACAACCATAAGTGAAAGGAGAAGAAAGGGAATAAGACAGCATTTTGCCATTGATAGTTTTAGTTGTGTTCTGTGTGTTGTATGTCTCGTGTATTTATACATCTCATTGAGGTCAAACCTTATTGAAAGAAAAAAACTCAAATCATGTCAATCCATGTATAATATGTTTTACTGTTCAAAGATTTTTATTTCAGCAAAATGGTCTACCTTCCATGTCTATAAGATAATATGTGACATTAATTGACACATCTAGGTGTCATTGGTCGACCCCTCGGACGCTAATGTGGCATGTTTACACACATATCAATGCCACATAAAATTCCTCTTTATGTATCGGGAATTACTATTCACCGCCCCCTTTTTCCTAGTCACCGCCCCCTAAAGGACTGTAAAAAGACGATTTTGCCCTTATGATATTTAAATTAATTTAAAAAGAAAAACTAACTAAATATATAATTCCGGTACGAAATACTGAAAACTACATACACAATAAATTCGAACGATAGGTCGATACGGAAAAAAAATTCGATTTAACATTTTAGGACCGGTCGATCGAGATTTTCGGCCCTGCAGTGCACGGGCGCACTACAGGGCCGAAAATATCGATCGACCGTATTTTTTTTTTCTAAGTTTTTCGGGAATAATTATTTGTATTAGTAATTTTTTTGTGTTATAATTTGTGACTATCTATTGTATTAGTAATTCGAAACGGAATAAAGATGCAAAAAAATATTCCAAACATAAACAGTATCGGACGATATTTTCGGTCCTACAGTGTACGGGCCGAACGAAATTTTCGGCCCTCCAGTGTACCGGCCGATCGATATTTTCGGCCATACCTGTCAGGGCCGAAAGTTTCGTTCGGCCGTGCAGTGCAGGGCCGAAAATCATTTTCGACCGGTCCTAAAATGTTAATCGAATTTTTTTCCCGTATCGATCGATCGTTCGAATTTATTTTGTGTATGTAGTTTTCAGTAGTTCGTACCGGAATTATATATGTAGTTAGTTTTTTCTTTTTAAATTAATTTAAATATCATAAGGGCAAAATCGTCTTTTTACAGTCCTTTAGGGGGCGGTGACTAGGAAAAAGGGGGCGGTGAATAGTAATCCAGATATGTATCACAAAAGTTTTTGACGGCGATAAATGCCCTTGTTTTCCTCTACAAAGTATCTATTTTCTTGGTTCATTTTCTATTTAATAATCCAACTTATCAACTCATGCATTTCATTTCATTTCATGCATTTAATTTTCACTATCTTTCTAAGTGACATTACAGGATATAAATTACTACCACATTTAAGAGTGAGAATTGCATAAATAGTTAAGTTTTTAAAACATGAATTTCAAAACTTATAACTTTTTATCATTAGCACAAAACTAATTTGATGTTTCAAATATTAACTATTTTTATTTTCTCTTTTCACCACAAATTGTTTTAATTTATAACTTTTCACCCTTACTATATTACATTAGCGTACAAATTGATAATAATTATATTTCAACTCCAATTCAACCGGTTCTGGTTCCCGATTTGGAATCGTTGGTATCTATTGGACCAAAAGCTCGAACTTGAGCCTGGGCCGTGCCGGTTGCGGAATTTAGACCCGCGGTTCCCAGTTGCGGTTCCGGTTCAGGGCCGGTTCTGGCCCGGAACCGAAGCGGCAACGGTCATATGGCCGTTGCCTTAAAGGTCTTTATTTATTTATTTTTAAATCGAAAATACTTCAATTTATTACCATTTACCCCCAATCCAAAAAATCTATAAACTCACATCATTTAACCATTTTTTCTCACAATAACCTCCACTTCTCTCTCTCTTTCTCTCTCTCTCTCTCTCTCTCTCTCTCTCTCTCTCTCTCTCTCTCTCTCAAAGCACTCTCATAATATTAAAATCTGTTGCGAATAATCGTAAACACGCAAGTGTACGTATCGTTCTAACAAGTAATAGTGTACGTAAGTACGGATATCGAACCCAAAGGACTGTGTTACTAAGTACCGAAATTATATTAATTCTAATTTTATTTGAACAATCACAAGTTTGGTAGTTGACGAAACGATAAAGTAAAATGCGCAGAGAAATCATAAAAACGATTAAAAAGGTAAATGACCAAATAAATAATGAAGAACGACGAAACGATTTTAATCAAAGATAAATCTGGGGACTCCGACTTCACCGATGACAATCATGCTATTGATTTTAGTTTTCAAAGGATACTTAATCTTATGTTGACGATGGATTTTTCCGTTTTAATTATCAATCTATCTCTAGCATCGATAACCTATTCTAACATGCGAATCCTACATCTCTGTCAAGATTTCTACACGTCGAATGCATTAAACTTAGAAAATCATAAATCATCGCACTAGTCACGTAACTATCTCTAGCTTACGAATGTTCTAATGGTATCATAATCAACGGACACGCTCAGATAATCACCTCTCAGTCTCATATCTAAACACCTATTTTTACGAAAGTTGATCAGAAATTCGTAAATATTAATAACGGATTATGATACTCAACATAGCGTTAAGGTTTTAAGAGCATACAAGCTGAAAATCAATAGCAATCATGTCTGGCTACATCGTAACCCCAGATAATGAAATTAAAACATATTATATTTCAACAAAAACATCAAAAACATGTTCATAATAAGAGATAAATAGAGAATGGGAAACGTATCGAATAAGTAGCCGGGTCGTGTTTTGCTCGACTCGTCTCTCCGTGACTGTCGTCCGCCTTCTGTCTATCTCAGAGATTGACGTTGCTCGTCTCCACTTGCTGCCCCGGTCCAAACGTTGTTGTTGTTCGTGCGTCAGGTGGCTACTCGAAGGTTTATATGGTATATCCTTCAGTGAGTCTTTTCGCCGAACAGATGGTGTGCATGTAAGGATGGTCCAGATGGTATATCCTTCAGTGAGTCTTTGATGTGGTGAAAGTTTTGTGAGAGGTGTGTACGATGGTGTATGGTTGTGTGATGATTGGATGATGAAAAATGAGAGATGGTGTCAGAGCCTTTTTTTTATGTCTTCTCCCACATGCTTACCAACCTCCTCTCTTGCTTCGTTCTTTTATTTTTTATAATCCATAGTCCGACAGAGAACTAAATGGGCAGCCCTTTTTTACTCCTTGTTTCATGCTTGTATGTCATCATTCGTTTTCTCTCCCTCCACTCAGTTCCATAAATGAAGCATCGTTGTTATAGATAATCAACAAAAAGCAAAGTGAGTCAAGGATTGGGGGCTTGATGTATCTTTTTTTTCTTCTCCAACGTGAACAACGCAGCCAAGATGTTTTCTCCATCACCAAAAGTCTTATGTTTTTATCTTCTTGCTTTGAAACACTGCACCTACTCACTTGGGCCGATCTTTACTTGAAAAGGTGTAGTAAACTTAGACCCACTTGCATATTGGCATTTTGCATCTTGGCTTTATTATTATTTCTGGTTTTCTTTTCATATCCGAATCATCCCGCATTTTGGCCATTTTTTCTCCAATATCTACGAAACAAGAAATGTAAATGTATATATAGGATATTCGAAGATATTTGGATCAATAACAATAAAAAAAACACACTTTTACGGGGTATAAATAATATGTAAAATCATAACTTATCAAAATCATTATTATTATTATTATTATTATCAATATTATTAATCTTACTCATACTTTTATTTACACTACACACACTCACTTATTATAATCTAATTATTATGTTTTTATATCATAAAGAAACTAATGGCATCGTCATCGAGAAATACGAACCCGAGCGATGATTTGCTTACGCGTTTAGGTCACGAGGACGACGAAGAGACCGAGAGCCCGGCGGCGACGGACGAGCGACCAAGCCAATTCTACGGCAACAAGAAGAAGGAGGCAACAACCGTGTGATCGCGGTCTAAGGTATTCAATTATTTCGACTTAGAATTAAGAAAATATAATCCCGGGCTTGGAACGGCTTATTTTAAAATGTGTCGTCGTCCCTACCAATTTAATACCGCCCCCAATCAAGGTGGGACGGGTTCCATGAAAAAACATCTTGAGGAGGTTCATATTTCGATATGTTTATGCTATAACCAATAGGAATCGGAACTAGAAAACTACAAATAAACGTTAGTACGGGAAGGAATTTTGTTATTACTAGGGAGGGAAGCGTTAGTGAAATTCGTAGTAAGTTGCGAAGAACCCTTTTGCATTGCGGAAAGTGAAGGGTTTATCGAATTCACGAGTACGATACAACCGGATTCCAGAATGTAACCCATAAAATCCTTAGGAAATATGTTTTAGAATGTGTTCAAGAATACCAATCTAACTTAAGTAGTCATTTGGCCAACATATCGTGTAGGATAGTTATACTACCAATATTTGGACAAACATAACGTCGCAATCTTATCTGGTGGTGACCGGCCATTGGATAGATGAAACATGGACGATGCATTCCCTATATCCCCTAGTTTCACAACATACATGAACGACTATATCGATGTATGTCATGAACGTCGTGAAAAAATATCTCAGGATAAGCTTATGTCTATCACCTTAGATAATGCAAGTTCTAACACTGTAGCGATAGAGATCCTTCGTAAACGCTAATATCGGAGTAGTCCATATTTGGGCAGTTTCGTCCAAAATATGGAAAAGAAGTTCAAGAAATATTGAGAAAAAAGCTCCATTGTCCACGGCTTGATGGCTTTACTCGACCCAAGCTGTGGTTCCGACACATTTGATATTTTTTCGAGTGTTACACTCAGTTTCTTGGAAAGAACGTTGACGAAACAAATGCATCATATTCACGATTCTCTCCAAGAATATTTTTCTTTTTATGCATCTGAGCAGGGACAGGGTGTTGAGATGTTCGTACAAGCGAGCAAAGCTAGATCCTCAGAAGGATTTGGTGGCGCAATGGGACAAAAGACGAAAAGTAAAACGAGTGCGTCGTGGTCGAACTCAAATGAGATCTAGATCTACTTGAGCCACAACTTTCAAACTCCATAAACTTCGACATGGGATGGTGGAAGTCGAGCACGATGCTTTACCCGACGCTATCGGCCATTGCACGGGATGTTTTAGCCGTACAAGCTTCCAGTTCGCCTTTGAGTCCGCATTCTCCACATCCAGTCGGATTATCGGTGATCGGCACACGAGCCTTAACCCGACTTTCCTCGCAATGTTTACATTGTTAAAGGATTTATTTTTGGCCGAATCGAAGAACCGAAGGGAGAATGCCATCGACGAGTTCTAGTCTTCAAGTTCGGACTCCGACGAAGAGGACTCGAACATATAATTAATAGTCAAGTCGAGTAAATTGTATTTTTTTATGTTTTTGTCATTTTTGTAATTTCTAAGTACTACTTCGTGTTTATGTTTTTATTTTCTTTCTTGAAATAACATTTGGAATTATTTTGGAAGTCCAATAAAAAATAAATAAATAAATGGGCAGAATAGGAACCGGAACCGGCCAATAACCGTTATGGCCCGTGGGTCAGTCACTCGGTTCTCTTCCGGTCCCGGAAGACTCATCCGGAACCGGTGGAACCGGAACCGGCCCAAAACCGGCCCATCCGGCCCATTACTCACCTCTAGCTCGAACGTTACCGAACTGTGGTAACCACTGTTTAGTTTACGATTTGGAATCGGCTGAGCCGTTTCGGATTCTATCCCAAACTGTTAATTTTTTTACAAATTTTGTTTTTTTTTTTCATTTCCAATTGAAAAACAAATTTGAATTTAGTACAGAATATAGTAAGGCGACGTCACTATAGGCGACGGTTCCTTAAAAACCGTCGCCTATACTACACAGGGGGGTTTTGGTAATATTTTAAAAATAATTAAGACTACTGGCGACGGTTGTTGCCCCCCAACCGTCCACTATAGTTAGAAGTGACGGTTGTCATCAACAATCGTCCCCTATAGTCTATCTATAAGCGACGGTTTTTACGCAACAACAGTCGTCTATAGTCTTATTTAACCCTAAATCCCCAATTTTCTTCACTTTATATTTTCTGTATCTTACCGCGCGGCGATTACTGTAAATATATATGCTTCAACCAGAAGGTTTCGAGGAACAAGGTAAAGAAGATCTGTTTTCCAGATTGATCAAATCTCTCTACGGGCTCAACAAGCACCTCGATGCTGGCATAAAAGATTTTCTACTTCATAATTCCTGGCTACAACAAGCTATGTTCAGATCCTTATTCGTATTTCAAGAGATTTGGCGATGACGATTTCATTATATTGCTGTTGTACGTCGATATTATGCTGGTAGCAGGACCCAATAAAGGTCGTATCGCCGACTTAAAGACTCAACTGGCCATTGAATTCGGTATGAAGGACTTGGGGCCAGCAAACAAAATCCTTGGTGTGCAAATATCTCGAGACAGAAGCAAGCTGAAGATTTGGATTTTCCAAAAGAATTATTTGAAGAAAATCTTGCGAAGGTTCAACATGCAAGATAGTAAGCCAATATCCACCCCCTTGCTGCTAATTTCGAGCTATTATTCGATTTGTATCCTACTGATGAAGACGAGAGGATAGAGATGTCTCGACTACCATATTAACCGGGCGGTAGGAAGTCTAATGTTCGCAATGATCTGTACCAGACCAGACATTGCCCATGCAGTGGGAGTTGTTAGCCGATACATGTCAAATCCTGGTCGGGAGCACTGGAGTGCAGTTAAGAGGATTCTCAGATATATCAAGGGAACCTCTCGTCTTGCCTTATGTTACGGTGATACAGATTTTACTGTCCATGAATTTGTTGATGCAGATTATGCACGTGAACTAGATAAAAACAGATCCACAACCGGATATGTGTTTAATCTTGCTGGAGGAGCCGAAAGCTGGGTTTAACAACTGCAGTCCATTGTTGTAACTTCAACAACGGAAGCAGAATATGTCGCAGCTACGCAAGCCAGTAAAGAGGCAATATGGTTGAAGATGTTGCTGGAAGAACTCGGCCATAAAGAGAAGAATATTGTTCTCTATTGTGATAGCTAGAGTGCATTGCATCTTGCTAGGATCCAGATATCACTCAAGAACCAAACACATCCGGGTCCAATACCACTTGGTCCGTGAACAAGTGGAAGAGGGAACAGTGGACATGCAAAAAGTTCATACTGTGGATAATCCGGCAGACTACATGACCAAAGCAATACCTGTGGACAAGATTATATGGTGTCGTTCCTCCTGTGGATTGACAATTTATGTAACATGCAAAGGCGAGCTAGGAAGAATGATGTGAAGATCTAATTGGGCATCGATCAAATCTTCAAGTGGGAGATTGTCAGCAAATGATTTTTACAAACCATGTGCACAGCAAATGGTTTTAGAAACCATGTAGCAGTTGGGGCAATAAATAATAATATTTTATTTCTTATTAGGTGATGAAGTTGCCGGTAAAAGGGCACTTGACGTGAATGAGAAAAACACACAAAAAAGAAACAATAGAGAGAGAAAGAAAAGGAAAGAAGAAAAAAAAGAGCGAGTGAAATAGAGGGTAGGAAAAATAGAGGGTTTGTTCGGTATTTGCTTAGACTATAAAGAGAGATAGTGAGTGTTTTCGCCTCTTGATAATAAGTTCAATTCGTACCCTTTTAATAGTGTTTGAAAGTTTCGTAACATGGAGACCAAAATCGGTTTATAATAGAATAACCCGACGTATTTTGAGTAATAACATTTGGATAAAGGACCAAAATTAGAAATGTGATGAAACACAAGGACCGAAAACCGCAATAATCCTTCTTCTAACTACAATACAGAGAAGAGAAGAGAAGAAAAGAGACAACCTCAACTTATCGAAGTCTAATGTGACGGCTCTGGCCAAAGTAATAAATCTCTGAAGTCAATATTATACTCAGAGACTGAAACGAACATTATTACTAAAACCACAAATTACTGTTCTTCTCTTCGACAATTTAAACAAGCGCAAGCCTTGCTAATATAATAACGAAGATGATCAAGTGTAATAATACTCTACACCGCGTACTAAAACTCCTCACCATCTCCGTCGCCGTCGCCACCACCCTCAGCCGCTGCGCCGCCCAGGGCGGCGGCAACAACACCAACAACAACAACAACGCTTCGGCTAACCCTTGCGAGACCTACGCACGGTGCGGTCCGTACGGCAGCTGCAACTCGCAGGACTCGCCGATCTGCTCGTGCCTGCGGGGCTTCGACCCGGCGAACCGACCCGAATGGAGCGCCAACAACTGGACCGGCGGCTGCGTGAGGAGGGCCTCGCTCAATTGCTCCGGCCAGGGAAACGCCACCAGCTCCGACGGGTTCCTGAGGCTACAGCAGATGAAGATATCGGGCTACTCGGACAGGTGGTCGGCCGGAAAGTGCTTGTAGAAATATGTGTTTGAGCAACTGCTCTTGCATCGCCTACGGCTACGATAATGGGATCGGATGTATGTTTTGGAGCGGGCGGCTCATCGATATCCAGCGGTTCCCTAGCGGGTCGGGTTCGGATCTTTACATCCGCCTGGCAAACTCCGAGCTTGGTAATAAAACTTTTCCCCCAAATTTCTCTCTTTTTCTTTTTTCAGAAATTAATTGATGATTGACGAAGAGGATTGCTGTGTGGTTGATTTCTTATTAGCTGATGTGTCTGCTACGAGTAATAAGAAGGGTTCTAAGAAGGTTATCGTCATCATTGTTGTGGTAGCTTCGATGGTTTTCTTCCTCTTTTCTCTGTTCATTTGGAAATGGCGTTCTAAGAAGAGAGGTACCTTCGATTATTACACTGTATACATCTATCTATCTGCAAATGTGTGTGCTCAGTCTTTTATCTAGTTAGTGTATTTCTCTGCCATTTCAGGCTACAAAAAAGCAAGCGAGCTTCCCAAATCTAACACACCTTCTACGTACGAATCCCCCTCTCAAAACGACGCGTTGAGCCAAGTCAACAGAGACGAGCTTCCCCTGTTTAAGTTCGAAACCCTCGCCTACGCCACGGATGGTTTCTCAGAGGCTAAAAAGCTGGGGAAAGGTGGCTTCGGCCCCGTTTACAAGGTAAGAAAATTTGTCTACATCTCTTACTTCATCGTTATCCTGTCATAAAATACTCAATTAGTCGAAATTCAGGGAATGCTTGAGAATGGGAAGGAGATAGCAGTGAAGAGGCTATCGCAGACGTCGGGGCAAGGGATGCAAGAATTCATGAACGAGGTAACCCTAATATCGAAACTCCAACACCGTAACCTCGTTAGGCTTTTGGGCTGCTGCGTTGAGAATAGAGAGAATATGTTGGTCTATGAGTACATGCCCAACAAAAGCTTGGATTTTTTCCTCTTCGGTTAGATCTTTGATCTATTATTACATTAAAAAACGAAAAATTTGAGTTCGAATCGAGAATTTATGGATTTGTGTGCTGTAGATCCTTCGCAAGAGGTGTTGGATTGGAGAAAGCGTTTCAACATCATCGAAGGTATATGTCGGGGGCTCTTATACCTTCACCGCGATTCGAGGCTGAAGATCATACACAGAGATCTGAAGCCGAGCAACATACTCTTGGACGACGATTTCGTCCCTAAGATTTCGGACTTTGGCATGGCGAGGATATTCGAGGTGAAGCAAGACCATGTCAGTACCATTCGTATCGTAGGAACGTAGTAAGTGTTCTTCTATACGTCTTGTCGGAAAACTATATCCGAGTTTGAGTTCGATCCTTCGATTCTCTTATTTTCTTTTATGAATTTTCTTGTAGTGGATACATGGCTCCCGAATACGCCATGGAAGGGAGATTTTCGGAGAAGTCCGACGTTTTCAGTTACGGGGTTTTGATGCTAGAGATTGTCACGGGGAGACGAAACACGAGCTTCCATAGTCAAGAAGGCTCCCTCAACCTCTTAGGACATGTAAGTTTTAACTAGACAACCTCTTCATGTTACTCTGCAATAACTAGTGGGAGACAGCGGGTCCCACTCTCTAGACCCTTTTTTTCGACCGTGGAGCTAGGGTTGCAAACGAATCGAATCGAGTCGAATACCACAATATCCTATTCGTATTCGGATAACAATCGAATACGAATACGGATATTCGAATATTAATCGAATTATTAAATCAATTCCTATTCGAATTCGAATATTTTCTCGAATATCGAATATTATATTCAAAGTAATCTTTTATACTTTATTTAATAAAATATAAACAATATTATATTTAAAATATATATTCATTATAATAAATTATATTAAGCATATATTGAATTATAATATATTATATTTAAATGTTTCATTGAATTATCATATATTACATTTAAATATATATTGAATTATACTATATTTTTATAGAATCGAATATTGTGATACTTTATTCGGATTCGGATGTTATTCGAATTAAAAAAAAACTTCTTTTTATTTGTTTTGAAATATTCGAATTCGAATCTTGGAATTTCGAATCGAATTGCGAACCGAACAAAAAAATTCGACCATTTGTAACCATACCTGGAGCATCTCTACTAGATCGGCTATGGGCTTACGCCATACACTTTGAGACTAATCTCTAGGGATCGTGTGAATAAACAAAAAATTTACATAATGTTTGAACACAGGAATGAAACTGGCAGGTCCCACTCCACACATATAATAAAGTCTGATGCTTTTGTGATTACTTCTTTGTTTTTTAAAAGAAAATATTTCAAAGGTATGGAAGCTATGGAACGAAGACGGAGTATCGACGTTGATAGATCCTAGGGTTTCCGGCAACGACGAAGGACATCGGCCCGAGGTAATGAGGTGCGTGCACATCGGGCTTTTGTGCGTGCAAGAGCTTCCCAAGGATAGGCCCACGATATCGAACGTTCTCTCTATGCTGAGCAGCGAGATCATGGAGCTGCCCGAGCCCAAGCAGCCCGCCTTTGCAATCAAGCACAGCCGGCCCGTGACGGGCTTGAGCTCGTCCGGGCCGGGCCAGCCGAGCGGTGTCTCGGTCAATGAGATCACGCTGACCGTTATAGAAGGCAGGTGACTGACGTTTAATAGATATATTGAAGATAAGAACATACAACAATACGTGATTTGAGTATGAGCGCGGGTAATTTGTAAATGGAAAATGTTGATGTAATTTATTTATTTATTTTGCCAAAATTTATTATTTATGTGAATAATATAGTTTTGATTTTCGTTTATTTTAGTTTTTGAGGGACTCGGTAAAATTTATTTTTGAGCTGAGCTGGGCCAATTAAAGTTGGGCCTTAATCACTTGCTGTCTGTATATTGGAAATTACATGTATTTTATTCATACATTAATGGTGTTTATAACGATCACAATAGTTAAAATAAAAGTCAAGCTTTGAACAGTGAAAGCGCGAAATGAAAGTCTGAAATGATGTCTACGCAAACATTAAATATATAAATAGATGCTCTCTCTCTTAAATAAAAAATATATTTCAAGGCAGTCGATGCGTTTCAGGTCGCTTTCTACGTTTGGAACTTTTAGTTAGTAAAGGAAAAACAAGGGCAAATACATTTGAAAAGTAAAATGTGAATATTTTAGTGCAATTTTAAGAGTATTCAACTCATTTTACCACAATCGAAGGAGACATTGAATGGTAAAATGAAAAAGAAATTCAGAGGTTATATTGTCATTGAGTTGAAATAGAATAAAAAACGAAACGTACCCTTTCACATTAGCAAACCTAAATTTCTATCTAATTTCCAAAAAAAGTAAATCGAAAAAGAAGAAAAACAATAATAAAAATCAAAAGCAACCGACAAAACCCAAGAGCCCCATGACACTATTCACAAAAAAGAAATTATATCAACTATATCCATCACTCTTTTTCCACCTAAAACATATCAATCAAGTTTTTACATGCTTAAAACGTTCATTCCACGAAATTCCTATAATATATATAAAAAAAAAACAACGGATGCTGTACACTATTAATTTTGCAAATAAGAATCGTAATTGCATTAAACACAACAAAAGGGGTAAAATCGTTCTCAAAATGCTAATACGTCACAGTTCCCAGTGTCAGAGGTAGTATTCCTACACCTCACATTAATGTAAAACTCATGTAGTAAAGTAAACCCTTCGCCATCTCTTTCTCTCTCACGCAAACAAAACACACACAGTCATATAGATAGAGACAATATATAGAGAGAGATTGAAAAAGAGGGCAAGAAAGAACTGAGTAAATAGAAGGAAAAGGAAAAAGGAAAAAAGAAATGGAGAGCGCAAACGCAAATGAGCTCCCCGACGATTTCAAGTGCCCAATCTCCCTCGAGCTGATGTCCGACCCAGTCATCCTTTGCTCCGGCCACACCTTCGACCGCGCCTCCATTCAGCGGTGGCTCGACGCCGGCCACCGAACATGTCCAATTACCAAAATGACCCTACCCGACCCTCCGACCCTAATCCCAAACCACGCCCTTCGCTCCCTCATCTCCAGCTTCGCCCTCAGCCCTCCCGCCGCCGCCCTCCGCCCAATACCCTCGCCGCGAAACCCACAAACCCTAGCGCAGAAGCTCCTCTCCTCCTCGCCGGAGGACCGCGTAGCCACGCTCGATCAGCTGGCCCGCGCGTGCAAGGCCGATCTGTCGTCTCGCCGGCGGCTCGCAGAGTCCGGCGTCGTTTCCGCCGTGCTGGCCTGCGTGGGCTCGGCGGAAGTCGGAGTTCAGGAGAAGGCGCTCAACTTGCTGCTCAACCTCAGCCTGGACGACGACTCCAAGGTGGGCCTCGTGGCCGAGGGCGTGGTGGGGCGTGTCGTGCACGCGCTGAGGTGGGGTATGGGCGATTCCCGCGCGTTGGCCGCCACGGTTCTGACGAGCTTGGCCGTTGTGGAGGTGAACAAAGCCACGATTGGGTCTTACCCCGACGCAATTTCTTCCCTCGTGGGATTATTACAAGATGGGTGTGTTAGGGAGAGGAAAGAATCTGCGACTGCTCTGTTCTTACTCTGTTCCTTCGCAAATAATCGAATTCGTGCAGTTAGGAGTGGCTTAGTTAGGGTTCTTGTTGACAACCTTAATTTGGGGCTCGAAAGGGCGGTTGAGGTCTTGGGAGTTCTCGGAAAGTGCAGCGAGGCGCGCGATGAAATGCTGGGAATCGAGGGTTTGGTTGGGATTTTAGTGAGGATTGTAAGAGAAGGGAGTTCGAGGGGTGCCACGTATGCTTTGATGACTTTGAGCTGTTTGTGCTGCTGTAGTGAGGAGATCGTCGTCGAAGCGTTGAGCGAAGGCGTTCTTGAGCTTTGCGTGGAGCTGATCGAAGACGAAAACGAAAAGGTGAGGAGAAATGCGAGGAATTTGATTAAGGTTTTGCAGGGAAGGAGGCGAGAAAACGTTTGATTGTGTCGTAGGTTTGCTATAAAGAATGAATCTTTTGAAGCTGTGAAGTGGAAAAATTGTGTCTTTTCATGTATATTTTGGTGGGTTCGATGATTCTTCTTGTTGTTGGTTGTTCTTTAAAGCTTCTCAGGTATGTAAGCAAAAGGGGTTAAGAAAGAAAGCAAATGGTTCTTTGATTATGCATTTTTGGATTAGTAAATAATACTCAATGTCTTAGTCCTATTTGCTCTGTTTATTTGATTGTGCTTGATTTGCAGTTGTAATGATTTCCATTGTACGAATGCTTGATGATCTGATGGTCTGAGCTGAGATGAGATCTATCTCATTTTCTGAATTTCTTATATTTTATTTATGACGAAGAGACATGTCTGAATTGGATAAATTATTGGAGGTTTTCAAGTCTGTATGTGATTAGATAGTATAGTATAAGGGTCTTAATCAGTGTGATCGTGTGATATCCGTATATATGTTTAAATATTGGCAAAGCTGTGGATAGTTTGTCTACTTCAGCTGCTACACATTTGAATTATTGTTTTCTTAATGTTTCCGATAGCTTCCCAGAAATTTCATTTGTTAGACTTTGTTTCATTGGCTGTTTTTTTTTTATATATTTAAATGGTTTCGTGTTATTATTTGCCTTTTGTTAATTTAATATATTATTGCCGAGATGTGCTTTCGGATTAGGGGTTGACTTTTTCTTTATGGTGTGGTCTAGGCCTAGTTATTAACGTCCTTAATTAATGGTGTGAGTAATTTAATTATATACCGATGAAAGTCATTTAATATCCAAAAGCTGTGTACAATGTACATAGATTATTGGGTTAATTCCTTATCAGTACCTCTCAAAGTTTAAACTTCCTCTTAAATACCACTCGAATTATTTCTTCCTTATAAGTACCTATCTGAAAATTTATTCCTCTGCAGTACCTAAAAAGGTCTTTTCAGCGTTAAAAAGACGAAAATACCCCTGTCTCACATATTCCATTGAAGTTGAATAAATTATTACACATGAATTATACCAACAAAACTTGTTATTATACCAATAAAATTGAAATTATACCAGAAATTTGTAGAAATTATACCAAATGTTCGAACGTTATACTACGTTATTATAATTCGAATTTTATAAAATGAAATTGGACATTATACCAATTGATTATGCTATTATACTAGAAATTATGGAAATTGTACCATTTGTGTTCGTAATTATACCAATAAATAAAGGTATTATAATTTATACAAAAGAAATTAGGCATTATACCAACTGATTTTGCTATTATACCAGAAATTGAGGAGATTATACCATCTATTTCGTTATTATACCAATAAATATTGTTATTTAATTTTATTCAGCGAAATTGAATTATATACCAACTAATTTTTGCAATTATACCAGAAATTGTGGAAATTATACCACACATTATCGTTATTATACCATTTATCTCAGTTATTATTCCAATAAATAAAGGTATTATAAGTTATACAAAAAAAAAATTAGGCATTATACCAACTGATTTTGCTATTATACCAGAAATTGAGGAGATTATACCATCTATTTTCGTTATTATATCAATAAATATTGTTATTTTAATTTTATACAACGAAATTGAATTATATACCAACTAATTTTTGCAATTATACCAGAAATTGTGGAAATTATACCACACATTATCGTTATTATACCATTTATCTCAGTTATTATACCAATAAATAAAGTTATTTTAATTTTATACAGCAAAATTGGAGATTATACCAACTAATTTTGCTATTATACCAGAAACTGAGTAAATTATACCATCTGTTTATTAGGTTCAATTCTGCTGGTATAATAACGATAACAGTTGGTATAATTTCCAATTTAACATTATTTTGTTGGTATAATGAGAATAACAGTTGGTATAATAATCAGAACAGTTGGTATGATGCCCAATTTAATATCAGGAAAGGGTATTTCCGTCAGTTCACTGTTTAGGGGTATTAAACACACAACTTTTTGCAGATGGGTACTTAACAGGAAGATTTTTTCGTAGGGGTACTGAACAGGAAGTTTAGTTTCTGACAGGGCCTGATAAGGAATTTACCTTACGTACACATACAACATATATTTTCAGTCTACATAAACCCTTTGTCAGTTGAATTTGTCAACATTTGTGTCCAATTTCATTATTACCAATGCAATGATACAATATGTTGATGTATGGAAAGAAAAAAACACAATGATGGTACTCTTTTTTGCTTTTGCCGTCTGGCGAGGAAATCGTGAATAAATTAAAAATAACTTGAAAAGAGTAACATGTAGAGGGCCCAAAAGAAATATAACAATATTATATTTTCTTTGCATTTGATTTGGGCTTGTTTTGGGCTTTAGGCCCTAATACTTCTGAAGCTGTATTCAAAATTCGAAGAAGAAATAATCATATTTTTGACAGAAGCTATCAATCTTCTTTAGGAATCGTTTTCGAAAAGTTTGCTAATTTTTGTTTGACGAAACACTGATAATTTGGCTCTGTAATTGAGTTCTTCGAGTATTTTTAAAGTTCAATGAGTACAAAATACTTCTCTTCAGATCACTTGATGCGTCCGTAACTTTCTTGCATTGAGATTCTCACTGTTCGAAAAGTAATCACAAGAGAAAAACAATCCCTTGGTAATAAACTAGCAAAACCCCCACTTTTCTTGTTTGCAATGAAAAGAATCTCTCCCATGTAGAGAGCAAAAGAAGAAACCCTAAAAGCAAAGCAAGTACAATTTGAAGCGATCTTTCTAAACAGAGAACACCTTCATTAATTATAGCTAGTAACTTCTCAATTCTGTCTCTTCAGCATATGTCCTAATGCAGACCTATCACTTTATTCCAATTCTCGTACATAGAGAGAAGCATCGAGTAACGTGCTTTGCCCATATCCTTATATTAAAACAGCAACCGTATCTACGTATAATCTTATCATCGATTGCTAAACGTCTCTTTCAACATTTTCTAGATAAAAAAAAAAGTTAACAAAAAGAAAAGCCATATGGCGAAGAACATAACCTACCTCGTTTGCTTACTTATCATGGTTTTGGACATTGTTGCAGGAATTCTCGGTATCCAAGCTGAGATTGCAGAAAACAAGGTATATTATTTCAACTGTCCAACCATCGAAAAACGCACACACACACACACACTTAATATAACTGATGGGAATTGTTTCTTTGGACAGACTCAGAACATGAAGGTATGGATTTTCGATTGTAGGGATTCAAGCTACCAAGCATTCAAACTCGGAATATCAGCTGTTGTAATACTTTGCGTATCTCACGCCATAGTTAACTTGCTCGGAGGATGTATCGTTATCCAATCCAAGGAAGAACTCAATAGAGCTTCTTCTAACAAGCAACTTGCTGCTGCTTCGTTGGTCTTATCCTGGTAAGGAACTAACTAAAAACCCTTATATATCGAGTGTTTTATTGCAGAGTTTTGTCTTCTGATAAAATAAAGTTTTATAGGATAATGTTGGGAATCGCATTTATACTCTTGATGTCGGGCGCGATAGCAAATTCGCATGCCCGAAAAAATTGTGGGATCGCTCACCATCGACAGCTTTCGATAGGAGGGATGTTATGTTTCATTCATGGATTATTTGCAGTGGCTTATCTTGTTTCTGCTGCTGCTGTTGTTGATGAAGAGAGGAAACCTCATCAAGAAACCAAACCTAATGATCAACAAATTGCACCAAATGCATGATATAATGTGTGTGTGCGTGTGTGTATATATACATATACACAATAGATTGCATTTTCTTTGCAGAAGCTAGCTTTATGTTTATGTCTGTTGGATTTTATTAAGATAAATGGGCTTTGGGCCCAAATGGGTATTAACCCATTAAATAAAATCCGTTTTGGTTTTATTAAATTGGGAAGCCATCGAATGTCGAAACGAGAAATCGTTGAAAGATTACGAATCTATGTTTCACGGGGAATCTAACGAATATTAATACACTCAAAACCGATATCGGGTGAATGAGAAATTAATTTTCGAAGTTGGCCCAATAATCATTAAAATGGTTGGTAGTGTTTAAGTGGGGAATCAAGTGTCCCACATTGGTTAGACACTAAGAAAATCTTCACTATATATATAGAAACCCATGTGGGTTTATTCAAAAGGGCTTGCCATGTGTATAGCTTAAATGGGCTTGTGGGCTTAAGTGGGTTTAAGTGGGCTTGAGAAACTTGGGTGAGTTTTGGCCCAAATAACAGCCCGGTGCGAGTCGGTGCCTCGCACCGACGAGCACCGAGCACCGAGCCCGTGCCCGTGCCCGTGGCCGAGCCGTGCCGTGCCAAAGTGCGCAATGGGCGCTTTGAGGCGCGCACTTTGCACTTCGCACGACGCATCGGAGCGAGGAGCATTGAGGAGCTTATTTAAATTTTTCCTCCGGTGGGCGGCGACGGTGACGGTGCCGGTGACATGGCAGTCGAGGTGAGGATGATTGGGTAGCCCAGATGTGATGGCTTGATCCATTTGATCAATTGGGCTGAAGTGGGTTGTTGGGCTAATTCGGCCCAACTCAAGGTAGTGTCGGTCGGCCCAACTAGAGGCGTCGGTAGCCGCCTCGGGCCGTCGGTCGGAGAATCGGGCCGCCGCCGGTGGGACACGCCTGAGATTCGGGCTGTCGGCCCGAGAATCGGGCCTGTCGCGGGCCGGTAAATAAACCGACAGTCCAATAGTTGCAAAATGTTGCAATATAGTCCCTGGAAAATTACAGAAGCAGCCTAGCAAGTTCTCGAATTTGCGGAGAGGTCCCTGCGGGAAAAAAGTCTATAAATAGACCCCAAATGAGTTGGAAATTTCATTCACTTCAACCCACACAAATTACATCATTCACTCCCAACTCCCTAAAATCCCGAAGCAAGAAATAACTCGGTTTCGAGTACAATTCGCCAGAAATTCTAGTCGTTGTGCTGCGATTATGAATTAAGAAAAAGGTCGTTGAATCTTGGGGACGATCGCTGCTAACCGAAAGCACTGGTATCGGGGCGATTTCGTCTTACGGACAGTGTGTCCAACACACGCCTCGACTACGTTAACTGTTATGGATAGTCTTCATCAACTTCAGGCGTATTCTTCATGTTGTGTATAATAGTTATCACATATGCCCTCATCATTATCTGGGTATTGGCGAACTGCACCTGCGTTTGAAGAACACTCCATCTTCCGACTATCTACTGCCGAAGTTTATCTATTGCCAAAACTGTCTGCCGCCGACCAGACGCAACCACAGAAACAACAATCGTAAGACGAAATTTATTGTTCGTGATTTGATCGATGGCAACCAACGCAGCAACGATCCCTACCGGCAACCATGTCGAACGTCCTGCCAAATTCAACGGGACGGAGTTCAAACGCTGGCAACAAAAGATGATGTTCTATCTCACTACTCTCCACCTCGTCCGTTTTCTGAAAGAAACTGCCCCTTCGGTGACTGAAGTCGCTCCACCAGCTGAGGGTGAAAACCCTAACGACGCAGCTTACGCTGCCCGTGTCGCTCAATCTGAGCAAGAAAGGGCTGCGTTAGACGCATGGAATCATAATGATTTCATGTGCCGCAATTATATTCTGAATGCCCTCGACGACTCCCTATACAACGTCTATGCAGTGGCTACGACTGCGAAAGAGTTGTGGGATTCGTTGGACAAGAAATATAAGACCGACGATGCCGGACTGAAAAAATTCATCGTCGGCAAATTCCTGGATTATAAGATGACCGACTCTAAGCCGGTGCTGGACCAAGTCCGTGATCTGCAGCTGATTATTCACGATATTCATGCTGAAAATATGCAGATCAGCGAAACCTTCCAGGTAGCTGCGATTATCGAAAAGTTGCCGCCTCTGTGGAAGGATTTCAAGAATTACCTCAAGCACAAACGAAAGGAGATGGGGCTTGAGGACCTGATTGTGCGGCTTCGGATCGAGGAAGATAACCGAAAGAGCGAAGCCAAGAACAAGAGGGGCGGTATGGAGGCGGGAGCCAACTTGGCCGAGCCGAGCTATGGAAACAAGCGCAAAAGGCCAGGTCCGCCGCAAAAGAAGCAAGACCAGAATTCGAAAAGAATTAAGGGCAACTGTTATAACTGCGATAAACCAGGGCATATGGCCAAGGATTGTCGTAAAAAGAAGAGAGTTAATAATACTCGGGCGCATCTCACTGAAGAGAAGCAGCCGGCGAAAGACATGTCGGAGCTAGACTTGACTGCCGTCGTGTACGAGGCAAACGTCGTGGAAAATCCGAACTACTGGTACATCGACAGCGGAGCAACGCGCCACATCTGCTCCGACAAAGAAATGTTCTCCACTTACACGCCTATTTCGGGTAGGACGCTCTATATGGGGAACGCGGCGACGTCCAACATCGTAGGATTGGGACGGGTGGTGTTGAAAATGACTTCAGGCAAGGAAGTGACGCTTGTGGACGTGCTGCATGTCCCAGACATCCGCAAGAATTTGGTGTCCGGCGCTCTGCTTAGTAACGCTGGATTTAGACAAGTGTTTGAAGCTGGAAAATATGTACTGACCAAGAATGGTCATTTTATTGGCAAAGGTTACCTCGAGAAGGGCCTTTTTAAGTTATCTGTAATGCCTGTAAAACGCGATATTAAGATCGCTGATAATAATAAAGCCAGTTCTTCTTACTTGGTTGAGTTGTCTAATTTATGGCATGGTAGATTAGGACACGTGAGTTTAAACAAACTGAAAAAGTTAATAAGTTTAAACTTACTTCCACAAATGGAAATTGATTCACAACACAAGTGTGAAATCTGTGTAGAAGCAAAAATGGCCAAGGCACCATTTTTATCTGTCGAAAGAAATAGTTCACCATTAGAATTGATCCATACTGATATATGTGATCTGAAATTCGTGCAAACTAGAGGTGGAAAGAAATACTTTATAACATTTATCGACGATTGCACGAAGTACTGTCACGTGTATCTTTTAAGTGGTAAAGACGAAGCTCTTGATACCTTCAAAAGATATAAGAATGAAGTTGAGAATCAACTTAACTCTAAGATCAAAATAATAAGAAGTGACAGAGGAGGAGAATACGTGGCACCGTTTGTGGAATTTTGCCAAGAACATGGTATTATTCATCAGACGACGGCGCCATATTCACCTCAATCAAATGGCGTTGCTGAACGAAAAAATAGAACTCTCAAGGAGATGATGAATGCGATGCTAATCAGTTCAGGGTTACCTCAGAATTTGTGGGGGGAAGCCATATTGTCATCAAATCGCATTCTAAATATGTTGCCACACAAGAAACGGGATAAAACACCGTACGAATTGTGGAAAGGTAGACAACCTTCCTATGGATATCTTAAAGTGTGGGGGTGTCTAGCAAAGGTCGAAGTACCTAAACCAAAACAGGTCAAGATAGGACCGAAAACGGTTGATTGTATTTTCATTGGATATGCAGAAAATAGTAATGCGTACAGATTTCTAGTGCATAAGTCCGAAATTCCAGACATGAATTCTGGGATGATTATTGAATCGAGAAATGCTGTTTTCTTTGAGAACATCTTTCCAACGAAGGAAAGAAATGAAATAAGTTGTAAAAGAAATTATGAAGCCGTTAAAGGTTCTCCTCCAGAAGTTGAGGAACCACGGCAAAGTAAGCGTAAAAAGGTGGCCAAATTATTTGGGCCTGACTTCCTAACATACATGTTAGACGATGAACCTAGGACAGTGCAAGAAGCTCTGTCGACTCCAGAAGCTCCATTCTGGAAAGAAGCTGTAAACAGCGAAATTGAGTCCATAATGCAGAACCACACTTGGGAGTTGGTAGATCTCCCAAAAGGGTGTAAACCTTTAGGATGCAAGTGGGTCCTTAAAAGGAAATATAAAACCGATGGATCAATTGAAAAATATAAGGCTCGTTTAGTAGCCAAGGGATATTCTCAAAAGGAAGGATATGATTTCTTCGATACATATTCACCTGTAACGAGAATTACGTCAATACGGGTCCTATTTGCTATTGCAGCATTGCATGATCTCGATGTACATCAAATGGATGTAAAAACGGCATTCCTAAATGGAGACCTTGAAGAAGAAATATACATGGATCAGCCTGAAGGGTTTGTAATACCTGGACAGGAAAACAAAGTGTGCCGACTCGTGAAGTCGCTTTACGGGCTTAAACAAGCACCGAAACAGTGGCACCAAAAATTCGATATGACTATGTTATCGAATGGATTCAAAATCAATGAGTGTGACAAATGTGTTTACATTAAGGGCACACCCAATGAATTCGTGATTGTCTGTCTTTATGTAGACGACATGTTAATCACGGGAAGCAATCAGAAAATGATTGTAAACACGAAAACTATGTTGAAAAATCATTTCGATATGAAGGATATGGGTTTGGCAAAAGTCATACTAGGGATAAACGTCTTTAAGGCGTCCGAAGGAATTGTGTTGACACAATCTCATTATGTTGAGAACGTGTTAAAGAAATTTAATGCCTTCGATGATCCTCCGGCTAAGACTTCTGTAGATATAAATCTACATTTGGCTAAAAACAGAGGAGAACCCATATCACAACATGAATATGCTCGAGTGATTGGCAGTCTAATGTATTTATCGAACTGCACTAGACCTGATATAGCATATTCAATAAGTAAACTCAGCAGGTTTACGAGTAATCCTGGGAGTAATCATTGGATAGCCTTGAGAAGGGTGCTGAGATATCTGAAGCACACTATTAATCATGGCATACTCTATACGAGGTATCCAGCAGTTCTTGAAGGATACTGCGATGCTAACTGGATATCTGACAGCAAAGACTCCAAATCCACGAGTGGTTATGTATTTACCATCGGTGGTGGAGCAATCTCTTGGAAATCCTCAAAACAAACGTGCATAGCTCGATCTACGATGGAATCAGAGTTTATTGCACTAGACAAAGCCGGTGAAGAAGCAGAATGGCTTCGGAATTTTTTGGAGGACATTCCTTGTTGGAATAAGCCTGTACCGCCTATTATGATACATTGCGACAGTATGGCCGCAATTGGTAGGGCACAGAATAGTATGTATAACGGAAAGTCTCGACACATTCGTCGAAGACATAATACCGTACGACAACTGATCTCTAGTGGAATAATCTCTATTGACTATGTGAAGTCTAAAGAGAACATAGCAGATCCTTTGACGAAAGGCATTGCTAGAGATCAGCACTATAACGCAGTAAGGGGAATGGGGCTTAAAAACCACACATCCAAGAACAAGCTCGGTGGTAACTCAACCATGATGAGTGGAGATCCCACAAACTTGGTTCAATGAGACAACTAAGCTGAGTGTAGTTCAGTAGCTTACTTGGAATTTTTCTAAGAAGCTCATTCTCATAAGCTGCCCAAGTAATTACCGATGTCGTGTGGTAAAGGGTAAGCAATTTTGCTTTTAATGATGGCTATACCTGTTGGTGGAGTATTTCGGGATACTCTAGGATTAAGTCCTAATAGTCGATCACCTATATAAGTGAGAAGTGGGGCCGCTTCAATGCAACACTTATGAATCCAAGATATGGTCCAAGGCTGAAATGGACACAACGTGAGAATCGAAAGAAATAAGATTCGTCACTGTGTGTACGCTGTTGTTTTAATTTACACAAAAGCTGTCAGTTCAAGACATCATGTTCACTGAACAGCGAGTAAATTCTATTGCGTTTCACTATGGAAGGTTCAAAGCCACAAGCTACCTATCCCGATGCAGTGACGAGTTGTCGAGTTTTTCTTGCGAGAGTCAGCATGCATAGCATTTGCATTAATTTCCATTCATGTGGGGGATTGTTGGATTTTATTAAGATAAATGGGCTTTGGGCCCAAATGGGTATTAACCCATTAAATAAAATCCGTTTTGGTTTTTATTAAATTGGGAAGCCATCGAATGTCGAAACGAGAAATCGTTGAAAGATTACGAATCTATGTTTCACGGGGAATCTAACGAATATTAATACACTCAAAACCGATATCGGGTGAATGAGAAATTAATTTTCGAAGTTGGCCCAATAATCATTAAAATGGTTGGTAGTGTTTAAGTGGGGAATCAAGTGTCCCACATTGGTTAGACACTAAGAAAATCTTCACTATATATATAGAAACCCATGTGGGTTTATTCAAAAGGGCTTGCCATGTGTATAGCTTAAATGGGCTTGTGGGCTTAAGTGGGTTTAAGTGGGCTTGAGAAACTTGGGTGAGTTTTGGCCCAAATAACAGCCCGGTGCGAGTCGGTGCCTCGCACCGACGAGCACCGAGCACCGAGCACCGAGCCCGTGCCCGAGCCCGAGCCCGTGCCCGTGGCCGAGGCCGAGCCGAGCCGAGCCGTGCCGTGCCAAAGTGCGCAATGGGCGCTTTGAGGCGCGCACTTTGCACTTCGCACGACGCATCGGAGCGAGGAGCATTGAGGAGCTTATTTAAATTTTTCCTCCGGTGGGCGGCGACGGTGACGGTGCCGGTGACATGGCAGTCGAGGTGAGGATGATTGGGTAGCCCAGATGTGATGGCTTGATCCATTTGATCAATTGGGCTGAAGTGGGTTGTTGGGCTAATTCGGCCCAACTCAAGGTAGTGTCGGTCGGCCCAACTAGAGGCGTCGGTAGCCGCCTCGGGCCGTCGGTCGGAGAATCGGGCCGCCGCCGGTGGGACACGCCTGAGATTCGGGCTGTCGGCCCGAGAATCGGGCCTGTCGCGGGCCGGTAAATAAACCGACAGTCCAATAGTTGCAAAATGTTGCAATATAGTCCCTGGAAAATTACAGAAGCAGCCTAGCAAGTTCTCGAATTTGCGGAGAGGTCCCTGCGGGAAAAAGTCTATAAATAGACCCCAAATGAGTTGGAAATTTCATTCACTTCAACCCACACAAATTACATCATTCACTCCCAACTCCCTAAAATCCCGAAGCAAGAAATAACTCGGTTTCGAGTACAATTCGCCAGAAATTCTAGTCGTTGTGCTGCGATTATGAATTAAGAAAAAGGTCGTTGTATCTTGGGGACGATCGCTGCTAACCGAAAGCACTGGTATCGGGGCGATTTCGTCTTACGGACAGTGTGTCCAACACACGCCTCGACTACGTTAACTGTTATGGATAGTCTTCATCAACTTCAGGCGTATTTATTCTTCATGTTGTGTATAATAGTTATCACATATGCCCTCATCATTATCTGGGTATTGGCGAACTGCACCTGCGTTTGAAGAACACTCCATCTTCCGACTATCTACTGCCGAAGTTTATCTATTGCCAAAACTGTCTGCCGCCGACCAGACGCAACCACAGAAACAACAATGTCTTGGAGATTATTACCATGTTTCTCCCTATGTTTTCTTTTGCCTTGGTGCTATATTGTACCTCTCTTCTGTATCAATTATAATTTATTACCAATTGCTCTCCATTGTCCATTAATTGGAGTGCACACGATTTCGAGTATTAACATGGCATCGTACTCGCTCGTGATACTGAATACTGATGCAGCACCAATTCTGGATTCGTTATGATTTTATAAATTTTACCGTACAAAATATTTAGCAAGTATTATATTTTGATCCTATATTTTACTATAGATATTTAGGTTCGTTAGACATTGCAATCGTATATACGAGACATATTTAGCGCGTACTCTTATTGCACGCGAAGTTATTCAATCGCGTAATCTATGCAGTTACAATATATGTTTGAGCTGCGCTCTCTTCGCATCAAACTGAGTGATATAAGACTTAAATCTCCGAAATCAATAACTTCTCATCAGCTTCGCGCAATAAAATATCTCCTTCATCGTTCCAAATATGTTCGGACAGCTCATAACGCACTTGTGGATGCTCGAATCTTAAGTTCTTACGTTTTCTTCACTTCCAATTTTCTCGTGTTTTTATAGCAGTTGGATATTAACTAATGCTTGAAAACCTAAATTTTGCTGACGCCCTATTTTAGGGACGCAATAGATTTTATTTATTACCTTAATGTAGGAACATTCTAAGAATGAGAGTTGGGGGATCGCGATACAGTCACAAAGTGGATACTCTTTCTTTTCTTTTAAATTATTATTTCATCATATACTTACATTTGTTATGATCTTGTTGAGCTGCAAATCAAACAATTTTTTTTTTTATTTCTTTTTTTTTTTGTGATTACAAGAGAAAAATGTGTCAGAAGTAGCTTTAAGTTAATATAACATTAAATTAACAATTATAGGATTTATCGAATGAGCTTATCCGCACAACACTTACAAAAAGAGACCTACTTTTTATTTCTTAATAAAGTCAAACAATTCTATGACTTATTCTTCAACCGATCCAAGACAAGATTGGCCCGAGCTCTCTTTCGGTCCAATTGAGAGATGTAAGCCTCGATCTCCATGATATTCAATGCCTTCGAAGGCTCCTCAGCTGCTAATAAAAATTTTCCTTCTTCGTTCCAAATATTCTTTGATAACTCATAGACCTGGCGATCGTGAGAATTCTCGAAACTTAGTGCGCCTTTGTTCATCTCCCTTTTTCTGTTGTTCAAAAACTTCTTCTTGAACCTCGTCATCTTGGTCTGAAGCTGCCTCTTCGAAACCTTGATGTTCAAATTCTTCTTCACCAGCTTGTGAAACTGAACAAGGGAGGATGATGGGTCGGATCTTTTCTTGGAAATAAAAGTTTCCATACATTTCAAGATCTCAATGTTGTCCTCTTCCTTCCAAACCCTGCGGAAGAGTAGTTTAAGAACTCTGCAGTTCTCTTCTTGGTCTGGGATTTTTGGCTCGTGAAAAGCATTAGCGGCCATGTTTTAGAGAGAAGATGAATGTTAGAGATATAGGAATTTTTGTGCAGAGAGTAGAGAGTGATGATTGTTAGGTAGACTTGGGTCGTATATATTTATAGCAGGTAGATAGGTCAGATATGATGTTGGGGAAAGCCCTAAATTTTTATATGTGTGCCGCCGTGTAGTTATTCTGATTTGATTTTTTCAATTATTGCCGTTGGATAGCAATTACTTGTTAAAGATTATGACATCATTGTTATAGATGAGGCTTATCTACATGTAAAGCATATGCTATAATACTTATATTGGTTTAAATTTTTCTTTAGAAGTTACGATTTTTTTCTTTGTACGCACAATAGTGTGTGGCAATAAAATTAAATGTCATTAACTCGTGTTATTTAATTGATGATCTCTGATTATTAGTCCTAAATTAATTCTTAGATACATTGTTTAGGGGCAAAATATTCCGGGAAAGTATTTTATGAATAGTAGTAAATGAACTAGTTTGATGGACTGTATTTTTGCTTATACTAACTCATTTAATTAAAATATTGTATCTGGTCTATTATTATTCATGCTTGTAAAAGTTTTACCACATAATTCATAAAAAGGCCAAATATTAAGCAGTTGAATATTAAGTAATGTTGAAAACCTAAATCTTGTTGAAGCCCTATTTGGGGAAGAAATAAATTATGTAGGAACATTCTAAGAGGGGTGTTGGGGTTCGCTATATAGTCACAAAGTGGATACTTTTTCGATTTCTTTTAAATTTTTATTTAATCATCATATTAACATTTTCTTATGACTAAATTTGTTGTTGAGCTGCAATTAAAAAAATCTCTGTTTTTTTGTGATTACAAGAGAAAACTGTGTCAGAAGTAGCTTAAGTTAATATAACATTAAATTAACAATTATATAGGATTTACAGAATGAGCTTAATTATCCGCACAAAAGTTACAAAAGAGAGCCCTACTCTTATTTCTTACACGCACAATAAAGTCAACACACTTTCTACGACTTATTCTTCAAGCGATCCAAGACAAGATTGGCACGACCTCTCTTTTCGTCCAATTGAGATATGTAAGCCTCGATATCCATGGTATTCAACAAGGCCTTCGAAGGCTCCTCAGCTGCTATTAAAATTTTTCCATCTTGGTTCCAAATATTCTTCGATAATTCATAGGCCTCGAGATCGTGAGGATTCTCGAATCTCAGTGCGCCTTTCTTCATCTCCCTTTTTCTGTCGTTCACAAACTTCTTCTTGAACCTCGTCATCTTGGTCTGAAGCTGCCTCTTCGAAACCTTGATGTTCAAGTTCTTCTTCACCAGCTTGTGAAACTGAACAAGGGAGGAAGATGGATCGGATCTTTTCTTGGAAATAAAAGTTTTCATACATTTTTATATCTCAATGTTGTCCTCTTCTTTCCAAACCCTACGGAAGATTAGTTTAAGAATTCTGCAGTTTTCTTCTTGGTCTGGGATTTGTGGCTCGTGAAAAACATTAGTGGCCATGTTTTAGAGCGAAGGATGAATGTTAGAGAACTAGGAATTTTTTTGTGCAGAGGGAGAGAGAGAGTAGAGAGTGATTATTGATAGGTTGATTTGGCTCGTATATATTTATAACAGTTAGATAGGTCAGATATGATGTTGGGAAAAATCCTAAAATATCTGTGCCGCCGTGTAGTTATTTTGAGTTTTTTTTTTTTTTTTTAAATTATTGCCGTTGGATAGCAATTACTTGTTTAAGATGATGACATTATTGTTATAGATGAGGCTTATATCTACAGCATATGGTATAATACGTATTACTTATATTGGTCAGATTTTTTCTTTAATATTACGAACTTTTTTTCTTTATACGCACAATAGTGTGGCAAGAAATTTAATGTCACTAACTCGTGTTATTTAATAGATGATCTCTGATTATTTGGTCCTAAAATTATTTTTTAGATACATTGTTTTAGGAGCAAAATGTTTCCACGTAATATACATTGTCGCTCAAAAGCATTTTATGAATAATAGTGAACGAAATAGTTTTGATGGACCGCATTATTCTTATATTACATCAATAGATTTATTAGGTCTGGTCTACTAGTCATTATGATTGTATTATTTTACCACACAACATATTTAGCGAGTATAATTATTGTCGCACTATTTGAAAATTTCACCAGTATAACATGTATAAAAAGGGTGATTTGTACTTTTAACTTATTTATAACATGTCAAATAAAGGCACTTACGAATATTTATAATTTCAAAACAAAACAAAATAATATGTGATCGTATATAAAATTTTTCGAACACTACATATTTAGCGCGTACTATTATTGCCCGCCACGTTATTCAAAAATCGTCGCGCCATGTGAAATTACTCGAAATCTATGCTTATTATGCTTTTACATATAAACTTGTTAAAAATACATCAAATTAACAATCGTAGGCATTACTAATTAATGGGAATTTCTTTTTAACAAGGAATCTAATGACTCTTTTTCTAAGATCAACGAAAAACCATACGATTTATTACAACATCCAAACTATTCTAAGACGACTTTAATCGATCTAGTGCTCGTTTGAGCTGAGCTCTCTTCTCATCCAATCGAGCAAGATAAGCCTCAACCTCCGATATGGTCAGCTTCTCATCACAATAAAATCTCTCCTTCATCGCTCCAAATTCGTTTGGACAGCTCATAAGCCTCGCGCACTTGTGGATTGTCGATTCTCAAGTTCTTACCTTTTCTCACTTCCCTTTTTCTTTTGTTCACAAACTTGTTCTTCAACCTCGTCATGTTGGCCCAAAGCTGCTTACTCGTGAGCGTCAAGTTTAGCTTTGGTTGAATGAGTTTGTGAAACTCATTCAAATCTGAATTAGGGTCAGCCCTTTGCTCGGAAACAAAGGCTACCATGCTATTCAAGATTTCCATCTCATCCTCTCTTTTCCATATCTTGTGAAAGATTTTTTTCAGAATCTTGGAATTCTCAGCTATTTGTGTTTCGTGATGAGTGGTGGCCATTTCTTACAGAGAGAGAATGGAATGTTGGAAAGAATAAGGGATTTGCTTCAGAGAGAGAGAGAGAGAGATGATGGTTGTTGATAGATTTTCTGCGTATTTATAGCAGATGAAAAACCCTAATAGATGAAACCCTAAAATGTGGGGCCCAGCTTTTTAATTATAACTATTAGGTAGGATTCATCTAGTGGGAGTTTTTGGCTAAGGATACACAAAATGGAAAGGCTTTTCTTTGTCTTTCTCTTTTTGTTTTACAGTATTACCGTCACCATCGTATTAATTTAATGTATTGATATTTCACCTAACAGAACGTTCTTTGTAATTTAATTAAAATAAAAATCAATCTCGGACGGATCATCATGACTATTAGCGAGCTTATGCATACATAAGCTCATTTATGTCATAGGGTATAGGGAGGATGGGGGTTAGAATTGGATGATTAATTTAAAGGTAAGATTTAGTTAATACGTCCAATAAGGTATTAATTAAAACTACCTTTCTCCCTACCTTCAGCTAAACTCGAACATTTATGACAAATTACCCTTTATTTACAAAATATTAAATTCAAAATACGGGTAAAATTGTATTTTAATCTAATTAAAGTTAAAACTATCTAAAATAATCTACCTAACCCATCCGAGATTATTAATTAAATCCATCAACAAACCCTAAAAATTCGAGAGAATTGCAAAAATAGTTTAGTTTTAAAACTTGAGTTGCAAAACTAGTTAACTTTTTAAAATAAGTGCAAAACTAATCAAGTTTTTTAATTTTAATTATTTTTATTCTCTTTTTCACCACAAATTGTTTAAAATTCTAAACTTCACCATTGTTGTATTACATTAGCATGTAAATTGGTTATAATTAACCCCAATTCAATTTAAAAAAATTTAAGCCCTCAAAATATATAAACCTAGGTAAGTATATTTAAACGCTTCCAGTTCTGGATTTGAATCGTTTCTATTGAATCAAAACATCGCGTAAACCGAGTTGTGGTAACATTGTTTCGACTACCAATTGGAATCGGCTGGGGCCGGTGTCGGTTTCGGTCTCAAAAAGTTAATTTTTTTATTTTTTATGAGTTTTGTATATTTTTCCATTCTAATTGAAAAATAAAATTGGATTTCGTTAATAATGTAAGAATTTATATTTCGAACTTAGAAAACTGAGGGTGATTTGAGAGAGATCGGACATAGATTCGAGAGAACAAGTGCAAAAAACCAAAATACGTCCTCAATAGTTGCAAGCAAAAAAAATATAAAACTGTCATATGATCGTTGAGTTAAAAAGCAACAAAAGACAAAAGGTATTAAACTGATAATATGTCCGTCGGTTTTTTCAGTTTGTGAAACAGAAAAGCACCGTTATAAACAACGGTTCAATTTTGGTTTGAACCGAAATCATTGACTGTCTCTTTATTTCTATATTTTAAACCGAATGAATACGTCTACGCATATGCAATAATTAGTCGAACGTAAAATAAAATTGAAGTTTGACACGTGAGGATGGACGAAGAAGCTTGAAATGCTCAATTCCCTCCATAAATATTATAAGTCTCATAGTAATAAATAATATTAGATATTTTATAGGCTAATGTGGGATAATAATAATGAAAATTTGTAATTTTAGATAGTATTGTGGTGAAAATTGAAAATAATAATAATTAAACTAAAAAAGTTTATTAGTTTTGCACTAGTTTTAAAAAGTTAACTAGTTTTTCCTCCGATAAAAAAAATTAACTAGTTTTACAATTTTAATTTTATAACTTAACTATTTATGCAATTCTCTCCTAAAAATTCATAACTTCCATTATTTAAACCCACTAAAACTAATACCCCGAACCCCTTCTCCCTACCAAACCGATAGTGTGTAATTTGATAGCAGCAATTAGCAAATTCAAGAGATGACTGTTCTGGACATCAAATTAAAAATTATAGGATTCAACATGCGAAAGAGCTTTTCTGTAAAACAGTTAATTGGAGATGAGATCCTACATATTGCCTCATTGTCATGAGAAAAAAAGAGAGCCAATTTTAATTTCTCACAATCAAAAAAAAGTATATAAAAAAAAAACTACGCTTAGACTCGTGTGGAGTCACCAATCTCATTCGGTAATGATTTGCAAAAAGAAACAAAATAATTGGTAGGACTGATGATTATGATGATTCAGAAAGACAATGCCTTGGTTCTAATGCGGACAAGTTGTGCCAATTTTTGATGAAACTTATGATGAGACTAATCTGTTATCTTAAATTCACCATCATAACATATTTATCGTATCCAATAAACATGATGAGTGGAGAATTGCTACCCAGAAAAATTACATTAGAATATATTATTGGAAAAGGGATTAAGGAGTTAGGGAAGAATCTTGATAGCTAATATGATGTATACAACGAGCAGGTGATTAGTGTCATTTGCACATGCAAATGCTATCTTCAAAAGGCAAAATTTTATTTATTCTTTTAGCTGGAGATCTGAACATAAAATCTATGATCTGCCACACAATTGATGAGTAATGTTTCATATTTCTGGATCTGTGAGTTGTGACAGCACATACACGTATAAAAAGATTTTATCAACATTTCTTTTCCGTCTCACCTTAACTCACATTGATAATGGATTCCTTGCAAGAAATGATATTAAAATACTCTGAACACTTACAGCAAGAGATCAACCCAAAACACAAATATTTGACAAATAAACAAAGGACAACTAACGTCAGTTCTTTATCCTCGCTTTCGAAACATCTCTCGTCCCAGCAAAGTATGATCCCATGTCTGTCCCATTAAGACTCAATAAAGTTACATTACTGAGCTGTTCCTCGTACTGTATAAGGTTAAGCTTCGTCTTCCATCTGATAATCTGAAACCTAACACAAGTTTCCACTTTAACCACGATTAGTTCACCAGTAGCAGTAGCATTTCCACCACTAACATCAATCCCTTCCCGTAACTGAAGCAGAATCTTGATCGTCGTTGTGTTCTTGTAACCCTGAACAAAACCAGGCGTAGAGTTTCTTCCCATCAAAATACCAACACCATCATCGCCCTTGTAAATTCCCAGATTAATCTCGCCGTAATAAATCTCCATACGGTTGTTAGGGTTGAAGACTTGGAGCTCAAAGAGTAGTAGAGAGCTGTTACGAGCTATATTACCCAAAACCTTAAACCTGGGATTTTTAGGTATCATACTTAACCACGTAACCACGCCAGTCATTCCTAAGACAATCAATACACAAACAAACCAGACAAAGACACGGAAATATTCTCGATCTATCCTCCCAACGCTTTGGACCATGCTCATATTAGATTAGCAAGATTTGATGATAATGATGAAGAGAGAAAATAATAGAAGTTGAGAGCTGCTTAAGACGGATGCATAAAGGGTCGTTTATAGAAGAAGATGAAAGGGCGTGTGAATTGTAAATGACTCTTTCTGCATGGATTCTGATCTGTCGCTGACTTGGAAATTTTTATATATTCCTTAGTGGAGAAGTATTAATTATGATCCAAAAACAAGCCATCATGGGAGGAACTTTTTCTTGATATATAAGAGGAAATTCAAAGGATAAGAAGCTCACAAAATTCAATTGACGTCTTTCGAGGCGTTACATAACATAACAAGAATATATATAATAAACAAATAAAATAAATATACAGACAGTGTAATAAAAGCACTAGGCGAAAGGGTTCAACCAGCATTCTTCGGGCAAGGTGGGGAACCTCTTTATGTCCTTGCAATAATCGTATACGACGAGGTTCCTCTGCACCCAAGCGTAGTCCTTCGACTGGTCGGCGGAGAGGTGCCACGCGTCGTACTGGTCCCACCAGTGCTCCGTCGTGGTCGACACGCACTTTGGGTAAGGATCCTCCCACTGACAAGCGTCGGCGTTGAAGTCCTTGTAAGAAGAGACGAACGGCGCGTGGGCCCAGTCCGTCTTGTCCAGGCCGCCCCTCGTCGCCCAGTCGTCGGCGTTCCATATGCTCGAAAAGAGGTACATCGGCTTCTCATTTGGGAAGAAGCTGTTTGTGTAGTTTGCGTTCTTGAAAACTCTGATCGGCACTCTATCTACATAGAATCTGCGTTCGTTCACCATAGATATGTTGAACACATCAGAGAGAGATTCAGAGAGATGGAGAGAGAGAGGGGCTCTTACACAATCTGATGATTGTTCCATAGGATGGAGTAAGTGTGATAATCCTCGGTTGGATCGAACCATAAGCTGTGCCTCATCTCACGGTTGCCCGTACCGTTTTTGTACACATTTGTCTGAATGAGGTATGGCTGCCCTGTTTTGTTTCCCAGGAATTCTATGTCTAGTTCATCCCTAGTTGGCCCAGCAGCATTTTCCGTACACATCTGTGTCAATCCCAAGTTGTAATCTCTGCAATCTATTACAAGGGTTGTGAAGTCGAAACATGGGTAGTGTTATATTCTTACGTAGTACGCCGTGACGACGCCGGCGGAGTTGCCACCGACGAGTTTGAGCTTCATGCTGAACCAGCCAAATCTGTACCTCTGCTTCGTCATGAACCCACACCCTTCGAAAAAAGAATATATATCATCCATACGCAGCGGATGAGAAAGATCAAATCTTTGAAGTTAGTTACCTGCTTGTTTGTTCAGGGAGAGGTACCAAGTCTGCCCATCTGAGGATGTCTGAAAGTTTGAGTCTGGGCAGTCTTTGCTGAACTGAGCATCGAACAATGAGTTTGAATCTGCTGCTAATGTTGTAGAAAATGTAACAAAAGCAACAGTAGAAGAGAAGAGGAGAGCTGTGAATAGATAAGCCCTTTTCTCCATTATTTCTTTCTCTGCGTTTTTTGAACTTGTGAAAGAATGAATTAATGGAGTGGAATGGGTCTCCTCTGTTTTTTGTTGACAAGGCTTCTTTCTTCTCAAGCACAGCTGGAAAATTTAAAGAATCTGAAAAATCTATCTGTCTGTCCCTCTCAGGAATTATTTTATATTATTTCTTTTTTGTTTTAGTTTGGCAAAAGGGTGCTTTCGAACCGACAACGAAGAGAGGATTGCGAGCTTTTTCTCTTTTTTGTATTTATAGAGGAAGAATGAAAATTTCATGTGGGTCCTACATGTTGCATGAAAGAACGTGAATTTTCATATCATTGCTAGATCTACATTGGCTGTTTAAGTGTTTGAACATATATTTTTTTCAACTGTTAGAATTCGTGCTTGCGAGTTGTGAGTGGACGCCAATGACCCCTTAGCCAAGCGGTCGAGGGAGGCATCAAAGTCCATCTGGGTAGGAGGTTAAGGGATCGAATCCCACCTTTCACATTTCTTTGAAAGTCTCAGGCTCCTGGGGGAATTTTGAGAAAAAGGACTCACATCATACGCCCTTAAATAAAAGGGATTGAGTTTAAAATGACCAAAATATCCTTAATCAAAAAGTGATTAAAGATATTAAGCTTGATCTGGCCAAAGCCTACGATAGAGTTGAATGGGACTTCTTAATCCAACTTATGCTCAAAATGGGGTTCAATCGGATCTTTACTGATTGGGTGAGAGTCTGCCTTTCATCTACATCATTCTCCTTCAACATCAATGGTTCTCAATGTGGCTACATCACTCCAACCCGTGGAATCAGGCAGGGAGACCCTATCTCCCCTTTTCTGTTCTTAATTATTTCAGAGGCCTTCTCTAATCTTATTGATCGGGCATCTCAAACTGGCAGATTTAAAGGCATTAAATTGAGCAGAAGAAGCCCTATCATTACCCACCTATTCTTCGCTGACGACTCACTGCTATTTTGTGAAGCCGAGGTGGGGCAAGCCCTAGTGATCCAAGAAATCATTACCTCTTTCTGCCAAGCCTCGGGGCAGAAGGTTAACATGGATAAATCCTCCATTTTTTTCAGCAGAAATGTGGAACAAGATGTGAAGAATCAAATTCTTGGAGTGTTGAATGGTATTAAGGAAGAAACAAAAGCTAAATACTTGGGCCTGCCATTAATGATAGGAAGATCAAAAAAGGAGACGTTCCAATCCGCGATTAATGTTGTCAAACAAAAAGTAAGCAACTGGAGATCTCTTCTCCTCTCAAGTGCTGGAAAAGATACTTTGATCAGATCTGTCATAAAATCGCTCAATGCCTATGTTATGAGCTGCTTTAAAATCCCTATTCATACTTGTAAGGCAATTACGAGTGTGACTATGGATTTCTGGTGGGGTGAAAAGGCAAATGGTGGCTCTAAAATCCATTGGAAATCAGGGTTGGCTCTCACGGAAGGTAAGGAATTTGGCGGCTTGGGTTTTCAACATGTTCAATCCTTTAATTTGGCCCTGTTGGCTAAGCAATTATGGAGAATAATTACCAATCCCAACTCTCTCTTGGCGAAAGTGTTGAAGGCTAAATACTTCCCACAAGGAAATCTCCTCACTGCTAAAATCCCATCAACAGCCTCCTGGCTTTGGAAATGTTGGAATCAAGCTAGATTCGTGCTGTCCCAAGGCTGTAAAGAGCAACCTAATGGAATTCACAAGGGGAAGCTCGTCTGGCAGAGAGATAAGAAAGGATTATTTACAGTTAAATCAGCCTATGCAATGATCATGGAAGCTGTCCACCTGAAACCAGGAAGGCCAGAAAGCAGTGACCACGGCCAACAAATGAAGGTCATTTGGAGATCTGTTTGGAAGTTGGATATCAAACACAAACTTAAGCACTTCCTTTGGAAATGTATTCACAATCTTTTGCCAACTAGAACCAAGCTCAAACAGAAAGGAATTGACTTGGATACTCGCTGCCCGATGTGTGGAGATGAAGAGGAAACCTTGGAGCATTTATTCTTCAGATGTCCTAAAGCCATGAAAATGTGGAAGGTGGCGCCCGTCGCTTGGAATCATTCGCCTTCAGCATCAGGTACATTCCAAGATTGGTGGGGATTTATCTGTTCAGGTCCAAAAAATGAAATCTATAGCCACAGGATCCAGCTTTCGGTGTACTTATTATGGATGCTATGGAAAACAAGAAATCTTTGGGTTTTCAAGAAGGAATGGAGAGAGGGGAAACTTATAGTTGACCTAGCATGCGATGAGTGGCAAGAGTCCTTACAGACTTAAGTTTTTCTCCTTGGACTTGTGCTGATTGTGACTTCTTCCTTGTTCTAGTAGGGTAACCAGTTACCAGTGCGTGAATTAGGATCTTGGGGGTTTTTGTCTGCGATTACCAAACTTGCAGACAGGTTTTTCTCCTTGCTTTTTGCCCCCACTCATGAAGTTTTGCGATTAAATTCGTTTGAGCCTTTTTTTTGTGTCTTACAATTGTTATGCCAATCGGTTTGGTTTGCCCTGCTGTGTGTCATTGTAAACAGCCGGGCTTTATGGGGTTATTTAACCTGTTGTATTTTTCTTTTTGATGGAATATTGAAAGCGACCGTTTCGAAAAAAAAAAAAAGTGATTAAAGATAGCTAAACTTAATTACTTATACAATTGTTTATTCGACTTCTATTCGAACACTATTCGAATTCCATAATTGAATGTCATATCCGAACATTATTCGAATTTTCTATTCGAATTATTATCGGAATTTCTTATTAAATTACTTATTCAAATTACGTATCCAAATTATTTATTATTCGATTTTTTTCTTTTATTCGAATTTCTTATCCGAACGTTATTCGAATATTATTCAATTTTTTTATTTTTCCATTTTTATTCAATTTTTTGAATTTTTCCGAATTCTATTCGAATAATTCGATTAAAATTCAAAAAATTAATACAAATATTCGAATTTTATAGAACAATTCGAATTTTATTCGAAAAATTTGAATAAAATTCGAATTATTTTTATTAATATATATGTTAAAATATTATTCCAATATTTTTGAATTTTTTTGATTTTTTCTAATTTTTTTGAATTTTTGTGAATATTATTCGAATATATTGAATAAAATTCAAAAAATTAATTCGAATATTCCAATGTCATTCGAATTATTCAAATAAAATTTAAATTATTTTTATTGGTATGTTAATATATTATTTTTGAATTTTTTTATTTTTATAATTTTGTTTTTGAATTTTTTCGTATTTTATTCGAGTAACTCGAATAAAATTCGAAAAAATAATTTGAATATTCGAATCTTATTCGAATTATTCTAATAAAATTCGAATTATTTTTATTTCAAATTATATTCAAATTACGTATCCAAACAAATCCATTTTTGACGTCGATGGACTTTGAATCTGAAAATGTATAAAACATAAAGGTTTTATATAATTAAGTTAGCTTTCAAACAAAACTCGAATCAGGGTAATTGATGTCTTGGATCAAAAGTTATGATCGAAAATGTGTTAATTGCCATTTCTGAACAACAAATTCGAAAAAGATTCAACATATTACGGAACACTCATTTTCCAAGCCAATACACTCTGAATTCATAAAAGTGTAAAACATAAAAATTTTGTATAATCAAGTTAGCTATCCAAAACAGTTTGAATCGGGGTAATTGATGCTTTGAAACAAAAGTTATGATCGAAAATGTGTTAATTATTATTTCTGGACAGCAAATTCTAAAAGCATTCGAAACGTTAGCCTAAACACTCATTTTCCGAACTGATAAACTTCGATCGAAAAAGTGTAAAACACAAAAACCTTTTATGATCAAGTTATCTGTACATAGGAGTTTACACCGAAATACTTGATGCTCTGAATCGAAAGTTATGATCGAAAATGTTTAACTGCTAAGTATTCTATTCGAATTTTGAACTACGTTTCAAAAAGACCAATTTTTAGCGTTGATGGACTTCGAATTTAAAAAAGTGTAAAACATACAAGTTTTGTATAATTAAGTTAGCTATCCAACAGAATTCAAATCAGGGTAATTGACGTCTTGGATCGAAAGTTAAGATCGAAAATGTTTTAGCTGCCATTTATGGACAACTAATTCGTAAAGCATTTTGAAATGTGAGACAAAACCTCATGTCTAATCCGATAGACTTCAAGTTAGAAGACGTGTATAACGTAAAAGTTTTTGATAATCAAGTTAGGTGTCCATTGAAGTTTGAATCAGGACAATTGATGAAATTACATTGTACGACTTATGATTCATAGATGTGCCAAATATGTGCATTGTGTTGAAATTGTTGTGATTCAAACATATGTGATTATAATTATTAGAGTTTTATTATTTTATGTCTTCATTAATTTTGCAACTAAATTAATATCGCATTGTAGAACTCATTACCATATTCATTAGACATTGATACCACATATTAAACCTCTTCATTGAATATTGATACCTTGTTAAATTATGTCTCCGAAAAACACAATTTTGAAGTCGATAGGTTTGATTTAGAAAAAGTGTAAAACATAAAAGTTTTGTATAATCAAGTTAGGTGTCCAACAAAGTTTGAATCAGGGTAATTGGTTCTCTGAATCAAAAGTTATGGTCGAAAACGTCTTAATTGCCATAATTCGAATTTAATTCGAATTATTCGAATATAATTCGAATTATTATATTCGAATGATTCGATAAGGTATGCGAATATATTCAAATTAATTTTATTCGAATTATTTATGCTAATTACTTATCTATCCGAAAAACACATTTTGAAGTCGATAAAATTCGAATTAGAAAAAGTGTAAAACATAAAAGTTTTGGATAATCAAGTTTTCTGTCCAACAAAGCTTGAATCAGGGTAATTGGTTCTCCGAATCGAAAGTTATGGTCGAAAACATCTTAAACAGATTATTCAAATAAAATAATTCGAAAGACGAAATCGTCGACTGAAAAACGAAATTATCGACTGTATCTCTTAGAGTGGGACGGCATGATGAAAAATGTATTAATGGGTGTTGGATTTTCGCTGGATTTTTTTTTCTTTTGGAACCATTTGCAGAAGAAAAAACGACGAATAACGACGATAGGGAAGATGAACAGTAATTTTTTTCTTTTTTTATGAAAAAGCTAATTAAAATATTTATTAATTAAGTGAAGAATAACTAATTGCTTATATAATCAATCTCACTCCCTTTTGTTTAATTGAAAAAGTCAAAATCCCTTTTTTTTAATTCTTTTAAAAACTAATCCCTTCTGTTAAATTCCCCCCAGGCTAATGACTGTCGTTGTCGGAGGGATTTGGGACGTATCCATTTGGCCCGGGGGATTAGTTAGACATCTTGAGTGTCTGCCGGTTAGTCCATAGCCAGGCTGTGTGGGGATACCTCGGGACAGAAAAAAAATTGTGAGTGGACCACTATTAATTGTTAAATTAATATAAATGGAGGTGGATCTTTAAATCGATGTTTTGTTTTATTTTAAGTTGAAAATGTCAAACATGTAGTTGTATATATGTTAAAAGATACATTAATTAGTTTTCGTTACGTATTAGGGATTGTGATTAATATTCAAGAACAACATGGGATTGTAAATTTTTAGGACCATAAAACTTGTCCTAAAAGCTTAATAATATATATATATATATATATATATATATATATATATATGATAGCTTTTTTTTTTCTTTCAATCTATGTAATAACTAATAAGATGGATTTATTATGATCAGCGAAAGAATAAAGGGTTAATTATCAGTCAGGCCCCGTTAACATGTTTAAGTAGGGTTCAGGCCCCAATAAAATTTCAGTAAGAGTTAAGGACCTACTTTTCAAAAGTCTTAGAATAAAAGACCCAAACTCTGCGATATGGCATATATACCCTCTAACAGATGCGAAATTTACAATCTTTTGCCATCGTCTTCTCCAACAAGCGATTTTCGCTGCAAGCTCAAATTTTCTTTAAAAAAAAACTTCAAGCTCGATTTGTTTTGCTAATTTGCAGCTTTAATCATCAGAAATCGTTGATATTGTAGCCGAAAATGATAAACATAAATCGTTGAGATTGAAAAAAAATCTTCAAAAGATCTATGGAAGCTAGAAAAAAACTGCTACATACAAATAACAGAAATCATTGAGACTGTAGCCGAAAATATCAAAATTATTGTTAATTTGATCGTGGGTGTGATTTGTATATCTAATTTGCAGCTTTAATCGTCAGAAATAACGAATATAGCCAAAAATAACAAATGTCTTATGTTTAACAACAAATGTTGACTTAGAAGTAACACGACGCTGAAAGGTAATAACGCATGCTTTGTCGTAAATAACACATTCTGTATACAAGTAATGGATCGAAATGGATAAAACAAAAATCACAAACGACAGTAAAAAACAAATGAAAACGACATAAATCTCCGCGTTATTGACTCAATAAGGTAAAATAGGCCTCAATTTCTCATGGGTACCTCGAATTTATACCGATTAGTTGCAAGAAACGGATATTATATTTTCCCTAAATCGTGTAAAAAGAAATACTTATAACATAGCCAAAAATAACAAATGTCTTATGCTTAATAACAAACATTGACTTAGAAGTAACACGACGCTGAAATGTAACAACGCATGCTTTGTCGTAAATAACACATTCTGTATACAAGTAATGGATCAAAATGGATAAAACGAAAATCACAACGACACTAAAAAACAGATGAAAACTGCATAAATCTCCACGTTATTGACTTAATAAGGTAAAATAGACCTCAATTTCTCATGGGTACCTCGAATTTATACCGATTAGTTGCAAGTAACGGATATTATATTTTTCCTAAATCGTGTAAAAAATAAATACTTATAACATAGCAAAAAATAACAAATGTCTTATGGTTAATAACAAATTTTGACTTAGAAGTAACACGTCGCTGAAAGGTAATAACGCATTGTTTGTCGTAAATAACACAGTCTGTATACAAGTAATGGATCGAAAGAAATAAAACAAAAATCACAAACGACACTAAAATACAGATGAAAACTGCATAAATCACGTCGTTATTGACTCAATAAGGTAAAATAGACCTCAATTTCTCATGAGTACCTATAATTTATACCGATTAGTTGCAAGAAAAGGATATTATATTTTCCCTAAATCGTGTAAAAAGAAATACTTATAACATAACCAAAACTAACAAATGTCTTATGGTTAATAACAAATGTTGACTTAGAAGTAACACATCGCTGAAAGATAATAAAGCCTTCTTTGTCGTAAATAACGCATTCTGTATACAAGTAGTGGATCGAAAGGGATAAAACGAAAATCACAAACGACACTAAAAAACAGATGAAAACTGCATAAATCTCAGCGTTTGTGACTGAATAAAGCTTTTCCGTCCTCAATTTCAGATGGGTCTTACTAATCAAGACGAATTTTTTTGAGAAAATTTAGCTTTCTCTAAGACTAAAATGTTTTTTAGGTGAGTAACAGTTTACCCAACAAAAATAACACATATACATGTAAAAAAGATACTTCATTGAGAATATCCTAGAAGGTAAGAAATAGACCCGGGTTCGAATTTTTTTGAAAAAAAGACACATTAACAGAATTGTCAGAGAATATTTACAGGACTTTCTCAAAATTGTACTACATTAATTAGAAATAATAACACATGTTAGGTAAGAAAAAACAACACGAACTCAACTAATAACACATTGATCAATACTGGTACCTCATAAATGCTGTTTAATACCACGCCAATAATTCGATTAATTCCTATAAAAATACACTTTTATTTTGGATGTTTAATATGGATGTTCATGTAAATATATAATTTGATGAAGTTTAATCACCACATTCGTTTGAAAGACACATTAAGCGAAATTTGATGTCAATAGACGAATATTGATCTCAATAGATATATAAATATATAGTCCTCCATTGCAAAACATAGACTATTACATCTTTCAATGGAACATAACATTATGAATTGCACCACGAACATTTTCAAGCATCAACATTAAAGTACGAAAAACATTTATAGACCACAAACACAAAATACTAAGCTCAAAACCCTAAATCCGAAGCCCGAAACCCTAAACCCTAAAACCTAAACCCCGAACCCCAAAATTTTTTTAAGGTTGTAGAAACACCTGCACAAGTCGTGGATCGTTCTCCCAAAATTTCATGTCGTAAACCCTTAATCTTAACCTCGAACCCGTAAGTCCTAAACCCCAAAAACTACCCAAAAACCCTAGCGCATAGACGATAACCAATTATCTAGAAACCCTAGTGCATAGACGGCAATTTTATAACAAATAACACTCTATTGGTAACAATTAAACCCTTAAGGGTACCACATTAAACTGTCCAGAAATTTTTTTATAATATCACGCCGAACAGTTCAGAAACTCTACGGTGGCGCGAGAAACTTTAAGGCTATGGGTCTCTCGAATCTACGTGTGTTACCTTCAATTTCAACTAGAAACATGCTTCGTTGTACATATATTTTTATTGTTTGCGTCGACAAAATTTTAAGATTCAGTCCCGACACCGTCGCGCTCGTGAGATCCGCAACAGAGAAAGCAATATTAATTTGTAAATGGGTTTAACCAAGGCAACTATCGATATTATTATATGTGATAAACCCAAATCATAGAAATTGCTAAGATTGCAGATGCTATGACCGTATATGTTGAAATTATCGTCAATTTCATATGAATGTTGATAAGTCTCACAAAAAGAAAAAATGTCTTCAGGGTAATAACAAATGTTGACTAAAAAATAATACATCGCTGAAAGTTAATAACGTCTTGTTTGTCTTAAATAACACATTCTGTATGCAAATAATGGATCGGGATAAAAAGAACGAAAATCACAAACAACACTAAAAAACAGATGAAAACTGCATAAATCACGTCGTTATTGACTCAATAAGGTAAAATAGACCTCAATTTCTAATGGGTACCTCGAATTTATACCGATTAGTTGCAAGAAACGTATATTATATTTTCCCTAAATCGTGTAAAAAAGAAATACTTATAACATAGCAAAAAATAACAAATGTCTTATGGTTAATAACAAATTTTCACTTAGAAGTAACATGTCGCTGAAAGGTAATAACACATTGTGTGTCGTAAATAACACAGTCTGTATACAAGTAATGGAGAATAAAACGAAAATCACAAACGATACTAAAAAACAAGATGAAAAGTGCATTAATCACGTCGTCATTGACTCAATAAGGTCAAATAAACCTCAATTTCTCATGGGTACCTCGAATTTATATTGATTAGTTGCAAGAAACGTATATTATATTTTCTCTAAATCGTGTAAAAAAGAAATACTTATAACATAGCAAAAAATAACAAATGTCTTATGGTTAATAACAAATTTTGACTTAGAAGTAACATGTAGCTGAGAGGTAATAACACATTGTTTGTCGTAAATAACACAGTCTGTATACAAGTAATGGATCGCAAGGAATAAAACGAAAATCACAAACGACACTAAAAACAAGATGAAAAGTGCATTAATCACGTCGTCATTGACTCAATAAGGTCAAATAGACCTCAATTTCTCATGGGTACCTCGAATTTATATCGATTAGTTGCAAGAAACGTATATTATATTTTCCCTAAATCGTGTAAAAAAGAAATACTTATAACAGAAAAAAAATAACAAGTGTTTCATGTTTAATAACCATATATGACTTATTAGTAACATACCGATGAACTTTAATAACACTTTATTCGTTGAAAATAACACATTCTGCATTCAAGCAAATGCACCGCGAGAAATATAACGTAAACCACAAATGACACTAAAAAGCAGATGAAAACTGCATAAATATCGGCGTTTTTGACTCAATAAGGTAAAATAGGCCTCGATTTCTCATGGGTACATCGAATTTATACCGATTACTTGCAATTTATGTCGAAATCAAGATTCGATTAACCATTATGTTCTCGAATTTGCACCCTAATTAGACAAGCAACTACCTCGTGCGTCGTCCAAGTCATAATGAATCCAACATGACACGTCGAATCGGTTGGATGGAGTAGTCGAATATTTTTTGATCGATTCAGTGTAAGAAAAATGAGTTCGATCGTTAAATGAAAAAAAATTCTGTTGATAACCTTTTGCAGTAGGAAAGTAACACAATATTGTTGAAAAATAACGTAACTATTTTCTATAGTAACAATATATTGTACCTGTGTAACAAATAAAGAAGTAAAAGTAACGCTTCATATAAGACCAAAACAGCATGTCGCGAGTTCCGCTGGGAAAAAAGGGCAAGGGGTATTTTCGTCAATGTATATTTTTGGGTCCTTTACTCTGTTTTTTACAAAAAGTAGGTCCCTTAAACTTAACCATTTTCTGACAGGGACTGGTGGCTTAATGGTAACTTTACCGGGGCCTGAAGAGAAATCTTCCCTAAGAATAAATTGAAGTTGGAAATGTAACGGTGAATGATATGACTATACAATGCATACCCAAAGAACGGTTTAGTCTCACATGGCTTTCACGAGCTTGGTTTGTCTGTACGAAACGTGCAATAATTGATGCAGTATGCCAATTGTAATTTTATTTATTGGCATATAAGGGGTGTTTTACGTTTATAGGCACTTTTTCATTTGACACTACACATAAATACCTACTTGACTAAATTTTTTACAGATAGGTACCTATGTCAGAAACTTTTATAGATAGGTACCCGATTTAATGTTTACCAGTTTTTTCAGTCACGACGTACCTTCCTGTGTGTATGACGTACCATAACACGTTGATATAGGGTACCTAAATGTGTTTGTACGTACCTTATGTGTTAAAGATGGCGTACCTAAATGTGCTAATACGGCGTACCATTTTCTCAACGTATGACGTACCACAATACGTTGATATAGAGTATCTAAATGTGTTGTATGGCGTACCTGTGGCGAATCGAGTACCTATCTGCAAAAAATTTACTCTAATAGGTACATACATATAAAAAAAATCTAACAGGGTACTAAATTACAAGTGTTTTTTCAAATGGGTATTTATGTGTAAAGATCCCTTTTATGCACCATGGTTTAACCATTACAAAAATAGGCACACTTTTTTTTTATAATTTTTTTTCATAACTTTTTTATTTGTAATCTATTTCTGATTTAGTTTTTTACTTAAATTTAATATATGCGTCATAGTTCGATTAACAATTTGAATCAAACCGAACTAGAAATCGTTTATCTCGATTACGAAAATTTGTCAATTTGATATTTGGATTCTAATTTTTATAACATAATTTTTTGGTTCACCGAAAATCAAACTTTTATTTTTTTGTACTATTTTTAATAGTAATATTTACTTTTTTATGACTAAGTAAATAATATAAAATATTCTATTTTAGTTAGCAAGCAATATTTTGGAACCTTGTCGATTTAAATTTTTTTCGCTTCTCCGGCTTATTTATTTAGTTGGTTATATGGAGGTTTTACCTGTTCATGGCAAAAATTTTAATTGTAATCGGATTTCATGTCAACAATACCGTAAAAATTATCAAAATGGAGAAAAATTAGTGGTGATTACGAAGGTTGCTTTTTTTTTTTTTTTTTTTTCAGTTGTGCACATCGCATGTTATCTTTCTTCATTTTATGAATCACAATTCAATTGTATTATCTTTTCTAATTTTGTATAGTGTCAAATAATTCATACAAAAAATAAATTAAAAGGATCACCTATTTTTGTAGTAAATTTGTGCAAATAAAAAAATTAGTTCACAAAAGAAAATAAAATAAAAGAATGCCTATTTTTGTAATACATTACACATAGTGCCTATTTTTTAAATTCAAGTTTGAAAAAGTGCATACATTTGTAATTAACTCGCATATAAGAGTCTAAATTTAAGCATTTTGATTTAGTAGTATTGGAGTCAATGTTTACAAGAGAGAAGTTTTACCTTAAAAAATCCCTACACTTGAAATTAATAAGGAAAGCAAATGAAATCGAAAAGAAAAAATTATGTGTGTTTGACTTATATAAGGGGAGAAAATGATAGAAATTCTAGCATTTCAAGATGACTAATTTCTTAATCAAGTTTTACTATATTCATTTTCTATCCAAACTTAGTACGAAGAGCAGATTATTATTTAGATGCAGAATCTCATTAAAACTGAGGACAAAACATTATTGAACGTTGATTCTATCGAAAACTCACTACTCAAATATATAACTTCGAGCTTCAAAGTCTCGATTTTGATATAAATTTCCGAATTAGTTAATGGATTTGATCATCTTATTTCATTTTATTGAGCTATCTTCACAGAAGCGCCAAAAGGCCCATTGAGACAGAGTTAAGCTCGAGAAATATCTCAAGGAAAACAAACATTCACGCCACGTTATACTCATTCATCTTCGTGTATGTATAGTTTGTAGATTATTACAGCAAGGGAGGGAATCGAAGCTCCATTATAGCTCTCAGGAAACTCAAGCTAAGCCCTTCCTGCTTCCATGATCTCTCTACCATACATATCTCGGTTTGCACTATCGCATGAAATTCAATTACCTCATCCTACTTATGCTCGTGGATTTAATCTCAACAATCTCGAAAACTCATCCCACAAAGAAAATCGCTACGATGCTTTGGTTAGTCAAGGTATATTTTCCAAGAATGCATACAAAGTGAATCCGCACATAGATTCGAGCTCACTAGGCGATTGGCTTCAGTCGTCTTCGAGCGTTAATGGGGTAAGAAAAGTGCATGCGTTTCTTATTAAGTACGTGGAGGACCCATCAGTATATGTTTTCAACAATCTGACGAGCACCTACGCGAAATTTGGGGATTTGTTGTCTGCCCGCAAGGTGTTCGATCATATGCGCGAAAGAAACGTCGTTTCTTGGACTGCTATGCTAAATGGGTACCAGAAATACGGTTCTGAGGACGAAGCTCTGAGGTTTTTGTCCGAGTTTGTTTACAGTGGGATTCATTGCAACGCACAGACGTACGTTTGCATGTTCAAATTGTGCAGCCGAATGGTTCACTACGATCTCGGTCGACAGATACACGCTTGCGTAATCAAGAACGGAGTTAGTAATTTCATATTGGATTCTGCGACTCTGCACTTCTACGCTCGCTGTGGCGATTTGGGCGGCGCCTTCAACATTTTCGATAGAATGCAAACTCAAGATTTGATTTCCTGGACGACTATGATCACCGCGTGTTCCCAACTCGGAAGGAGCAGGGACGTTTTCGTCATGGTGGCTCGAATTATTTCAGATGGGCTCGACATAAACGAGTTCACAGTGTGCAGCGCTTTGAACGCTTGCGGCGAAGAAAAAGAACTAAGCTTCGGTAAGCAATTGCATTGCATTGCAGTTAAAAAGAATTACGACCAGGAAATCTATATTGGGACATCGCTGATTGATATGTACGCCAAGTGCGCTGTAATAGAGGACTCAAAAGCAGTTTTCGGTGGAATGAAGAGGAGAAACACCATTACATGGAGTTCGATGCTCGCTGGATATGCTCGAAACGGTATGGGCTACGAGGCTATACAACTCTTCCGCCTAATGAATAAGCTAAAGGTGCCAACCAACGACCTGACCATGGTTAGTCTCCTCAGATCTTGTGGCTTGGTCAGGGCGCTTTTTACGGGCAAAGAAACGCACGCTCAGATAATAAAAAAGTTCGACCCAAGCAATATTTTCGTAGGGAGTTCGCTAGTGTGGCTTTACCGAAAATGTGGAGAGTACGGTTATGCCTCTAAAGTCCTTCAAACCCTACCCGATAAAGACGTTGTTTCATGGACTGCAATGATTTCTTGCTGTGCGTGCTTGGGTCACGAATATGAAGCTATCGAGTACTTGAAAGAAATGTTGGGCCAAGGCGTAGAGCCTAACCCTTTCACTTACTCGTCGGCGCTCAAGGCTTGTGCGAAGCTAGAGGACGTAGACCAAGGCAGGCTCATTCATTCGAAGATCAACAAAACGCCAGCGTCGTCGAACGTTTTCGTGGGAAGTGCCTTAGTTCACATGTATTCGAAGTGCGGGCATCTCTCTGAAGCAGTGCAGGTGTTCGATGCGTTGCCCGAGAAGAACTTGGCTTGCTGGAGAGCGATGATCGTGGCCTATGCGAGCAATGGTTTGTGTAGCGAGGCTTTGAAGCTTTTGTACAGAATGCAAGCCGAGGGCGTTGAGATGGATGATCATACGTTGTCGACTGTGTTGACTGCTTGCGGAGATTTTGGGTGGGCTGAAGAGGGGCAAACCGAGCAGTTGTCTGCAGACGTAGAAAGTTGGCGTTGAAACTGAAGTATGCCCCTTTGAGCATTATATGTTCAACACTTCTCATGGCATTTCACACGAGGATCACCTAACCGATAGCTTTGGAGCTGCATCATTGGATTCCTGTTGATATAATGTGAGCTTCTAATATAGGATAGTTGCTGGTAAAAATAGTTTGTAAGCTTGTAACATGATGTTTTTATGAAATCCAAAGATGTTGATTTCACATTATATTTGCGTTATTCCTTGGAGATTATTTCAATCCCTCGATTTTGCTCCCATAACTTCACACCCTCCTCAGTCGTCCACCAGAATTTCTAGAATAATCCAAGCCCAAGGGAAATCTTGAACTTCTGCAAGCCCCATTGAGAAGCACTTACTGGCTTCAATTGTTGAGCATCACTCGCTTGTCTTAGTATTTCCTTTGTAAGTGCATTGTTGCACAAGTTCTCAACTTGGGAGACGTTTACGCAGTTTTCGAGTCAGCTATTGAGTGATGTCTTTGGATGAATGCTCTCACCACTTTTATTTGTTTTTTGTTTAAATTTTTTTAATGTTAATTATTAATTTTTTTTTAAGTTTGGCCAATCGCAACGTGTCAATTTTCCATCAAAATTGATGATCACTAACTACATGATCAATTTGATTCAAACTCGACAACATCGAGTATTAAATTGATTCACGTGGCATCGGAGACCATTTTGTATTTTCTCCCGATAGATATACTACAACTACAAGTCATAACATGCCTACGTACTCATGATTTTGATTTGGTAACGACAACAAAAATAATCTGTATTAGGTTACAACAACAGTTCTAAATATTATATCAGTTCCAACTGGCTATACTGAAACTTCTCATAATTATTAATTAACGGTCATAAACTGTTGGGATTATCGGGCCGACGGGTTTGCCTTTGGATAAGGTTTGAGGGTTCGTAATTGAGTTGAACGGCCGACGGTACATCCTCGAAAAGCGAAGAAATAAAAACGCAGGATAAACAGGGATTTAACGTGGTTCGACTCGCTTCTGAGTCTACGTCACGGATAGATCTTTCGCTTTGATTTCAAACTATCCAAGAGATTACAAGTTTGCAACCAGATTACAAGTTTGCAAGTTGCTCTCTATTTTTTCATTACAAAAGTCGAGCTAATTTGACCTATAAATATTCGGAAATAGGTCTAGAAGGTTCATAGTCAGTTCCCAAACCGACTCTAACAGCTCTCAAGTAGTCTGTCAAGCGTCACGTCCTCGAACGTCGAACCTGCCTTCTCACGGCCGTGACACAGTCAGTGCTTGAATTCTACACCTTCTGTTGCGCTTAACAGCCTCGAACATAGACCTTCACAGCCGTGAAGCTTTCCTCCTTTCGAACGAACTTCAACCTCGTCCCCGATAGATTTCCGACTATAATTCATGAGTTTCACAATTGCCAACATAAACAAAGAACGCATCTTGTTCAAGACTGCATCACGCTGATTTTTTAATTAACCAATAAACAAAGACTTCATTAAATAAGTCTAGCTGCCAAAAAATGACATTTAACTGCTTGATTTTCAGATCATTTATTCGTTGAATAAGAACGCAGCCTCGATAAATTATGCAGAGTGCTCAACTTGATGAACGCAACGCAAGTGTCATAAAACTAAAAGCAGCTCTCAACCTCAACGGCTTAGTATCCTCACTCGCTGACATATTTGATATTTCGTGGAGCGATACGTCGTTTTATATTACAAATTGTATTGTCTTGGTTAGCATTGCTCGACACAATAATTATTACCCTACTGTTAGATCTGACGGATCTCGGTTGCGATAGTCGTTACGTAATCTCGATCCCATACTCGAGTTACTAACGTAACCGTTAGAACCTTAAGCATAGCGTCGTAAGGTAATCTCGTTTTCGTAAGCGAGATTACGGCTATGTGCGGAAGCGCACGGCGATAATAACGTGATCTCGTTATTCGTAAGCAAGATCACCACCGTGAAGCGGATCTTTTCTAATACATGATCGAAATGAGTTTGTACTAAGAATTACCTGTGTTGATCGCAGACATCGTTGATGGTCGTCAGGACGCGATCTTCGCCTCTTTCGCTCAACAGAGGTTGATGGAGACTCGTGTACTTCTGTTAGAGCTCCCACGTTATAGTGACAGCGTAGCGTTCGATCGTTAGGAACGTCTACGCTATAGTGTGTGTGTGTGTTTTTGAGAGTACGTTTTTTAAGGTGTATGTAAATAGGCTTGTATGATAGCCTATATATAGAGTCACTAGGGAGTCCGGGTTTTAATTAATGTAGAGCAAGAGACGGGACCGGCCCAATAAGTGTAATGGTTATTAGACCGTCCATCAAAGTTTAATAACCGGGCAATAAATAATAAATTATTAAGGATCAAAATATCCCAACTAATTATTTCTGTAGGCCAACAATAACGGGAATGGATCAAAATCATTCCAACATTCTCCCACTTGGCCAAAGAACATAATTAATCAGTTTTTCATAATGGGATTATGTCGACAAATTATATCCTTAATAATGACCATATATCTAAACATCAAATCGGATATAGGCTGAATCTAAAACAGTCACGTAATAGATTCATTCCTAAGTCACGAACTCGACATCTTCGACATTAGGCCCATAACATAAGTGGTCCTCGACGTGATTTTATATAATAATGCTTAACATTAGTGTACATGTTATAAGCTATAAATCACATCGTCAAACATAAGTGGTATCCATATCATTACATAATGTGATCACAAAATTAATATCCATTCAAAATAATGACCTCTCCAAATCAAAGTTCGCATAAAAAGTCCCAAGTTACATACGTGCTCGCGAAACACCTTGGGAGGTAAAGCTTTCGTCAATGGGTCAGCTACCATAGCACTAGTACTGATGTGCTCAATGGATATTAACTCATTTTGGATCCTTTCTTTCACAACAAGATACTTAATATCAATGTGCTTTGAAGCACTACTTGACTTGTTGTTCTTAGAAAAGAATACTGCAGCCTGATTATCGCAGTAAATTTTGAGTGGTTTTGGTATTGAGTTCACGACTTGAAGTCCAGCGATGAAGTTCCTAATCCAGATCGCGTGACATGATGCTTCATAACATGCAACGAACTCTGCTTCCATGGTAGAAGAAGCTGTAATCGTTTGCTTTGTGCTTTTCCATGAAACGGGTGCACCAGATAACATGAATACGTATCCAGACGTTGATTTTCTGGTGTCAACGCACCCCGCATAATCGGAATCAGAATACCCAATAGCCTCTACAGTATCTGATTTCCTATAAACGAGCATATAATCTTTGGTACCCTGTAAGTATCGCATAACCTTTTTGGCATTCTTCCAATGATTCATTCCCGGATTAATCTGGTAACGTCCAAGCATGCCAACAATATAGGCGATATCTGGGCGCGTACAGACTTGAGCATACATAAGGCTCCCTACAGCAGAGGCATAAGGGATTTTATCCATTTCTGCTAGCGCCGACTGGGTCCTGGGACACTTTGATAAACTGAATTTTTCGCCTTTAGAGACCGGTGCAACTGTGGAAGAGCAATTATGCATGTTGTATCTTTTAAGGACCTTTTTAATATAAGCTTTCTGAGAAAGGCCTAACATGCTCTGAGTTCGATCACGGTGAATTTCTATGCCAATAACATAAGAGGCTTCACAAGATCTTTCATATCGAATTTACTCGATAAAAATTCTTTAGTTTCGTGTAACATGCCTAAATCATTACAGGCAAGTAATATGTCATCCACATAAAGTACAAGGATGATAAATTTGCTCCCACAGATTTTCATAAATATGCACTGGTCGACCAAATTTTCTTTGAAACCAAATTCATTGATCACCTTTAAAAATTTTAAATACCACTGTCGAGATGACTGTTTAAGACCATAAATGGACTTCTTAAGCTTGCATACCATGTGTTCCTTGCCCTCAACCAGAAAACCTTCTGGTTGCATCATATAAACATTCTCATGCAAGTCACCGTTCAGGAATGTTGTTTTAACGTCCATTTGATGCAGCTCTAAATCATAATGAGCTACAAGGGCCATAACAATGCGGAATGAATCCTTTTTAGAAAGGGGAGAGAAGGTTTCATTATAATCAATACCTTCTCTTTGCGTAAACCCTTTAGCGACCAATCGGGCCTTGTATCGTTCGACATCACCTTGAGGATTCATTTTGGTTTTGAATACCCATTTACAACCTATCGGTTTGAATCCTTTAGGCAAGTCTACAAGGTCCCAAACCTCATTCAACTTCATTGAGTTTAACTCTTCGTTCATGGCTTCAAGCCATTTAGTTCTTTGGTCGCGCGTCATAGCATCATTAAATGACACAGGATCATTCCCAATAGAATTATCACAGTCATCTAAGTAGACATAATCATCATGAAAAGTCGGCCTTCTCACCCGTTCAGACCTCCGTGAAGATGGTTCTGGAACAACTGATGGAGAAGGTTCATTATCGTGATCTGATATATTAGGCATATTCTCATTATTTAGCGATCCTCCCACAGATTCAGGGATTGCTAAATCTCTTGACATAATGGGAACATTTAATGATTTAGGTTCCTCTTCAAGAGTTATTTTACGAGATATGCTATGATCACAAGTACCGACGTTTTCTAAAAATATTGCATGTCGAGTTTCGACTATTCTTGTGGTATGAGATGGGCAATAAAATCGAAAACCCTTAGATCGTTCTGGGTAACCGATAAAATAGCAACTTATAGTTTTTGAATCAAGCTTTCGTAAGTTTGGGTTGAAAATTTTAGCTTCAGCAGGACAGCCCCATACATGCAAATAATGAATACTCGGTTTCCTATTCGCCCATAATTCATAAGGGGTTTTAGGCGTCGCTTTAGTAGGAACCCGATTAAGTATATGCATGGCTGTTTTAAGTGCCTCAACCCAAAGATATTCAGGTAAAGATGTTTGGCATATCATACTCCGTACCATATCCATAAGGGTACGGTTTCGCCTTTCAGCAACACCGTTCTGCTGAGGCGTCCCAGGCATGGAAACCTGATGGACTATGCCGCGCTCTTGTAAGAACAAGGCAAAAGCTCCAGGATTGTGACCCGAGTCGGAGAATTTCCCGTAATATTCTCCTCCTCTATCAGATCTCACAACTTTGATTTTGCAATCGAGTTGGTTTTCGACTTCGGCTTTATAAGTCTTGAAAACCTGGAGCGCTTCGGATTTTTCATGAAGGAGATAAATATATCCATAACGAGAGTGGTAATCAATAAACGTAATGAAGTATCGGTGGCCATTAATTCCAGCAGTATATGGACCACTGATATCTGTGTGAATCAGTTCTAATAGTCCATTACTTCTGGTGGTGCTACGTTTGTTTTCTTGTGTAAATTTTCCTTTAATACACTTAATACATGTGTCGAAATTAGAGAAATCTAATTGATGAAGAATTCCATCTTTAATGAGACGTTCCATTCTGTCTCGAGATATATGGCCTAAACGTTCGTGCCACAATATCGCAGAATTCTCATCGATTATCTTTCTTTTGCCACTGGTTTGACTTGTACTAATTTCATATGCGGTTTCCGTTAAATAAGCGGAAGAAGCATTTAAACATAATTTATAGAGGTTTCCCTCCAAATTTCCGGAGCCAACAACGTGAGAGTTTAATGAAATGGTAAAACCTTTATTCTCAAACTTAAACGAGAAGCCATAAGCGTCAAGTTGAGATACAGAAATAAGGTTTCTCGTGATACTGGGTACATAAGCAGTATTAAACAAGTCCAAAATGAAACCACTCTCCAAAATTAATCGGAGAGTTCCTACGGCTTCAATCGGAACATTATTTCCATTTCCAACCACAATGTTGCGTTCTCCTTTATTTAGCTTCCTCACGAAACGGAATCCCTGCAATGAACAAGTTATATGCATAGAAGCACCAGTGTCAATCCACCATGTATCAGTAGAAACATTAGCAAGGAAAGATTCATAACAAACGTAGTTAAATATTTTACCCTTCTTAGCCAACCACTCCTTGAATTTTGGACATTCCTTCTGAACATGATTAGTCTCGCGGCAAAACTTACATTTGCGAGACTTTAAGCCCGAAGGACCAGCCTTGTTCACATCATTAATTTTCTTTACCTGTTGCTTCTTTTTACCCTGCCATTTACGTTTCTTGCCCTGACCTTGAGTAGTGAAATAGGCACGTTCAGGAGCCTCCGCTTTAAGTCTTTCTTCTTCCTGATCACACATACTGATCAGTTCGCTCATTTTCCATTTCTCCTTCTGGGTATTATAATTGATCTTAAATGGACCAAACGCAGAAGGGAGAGATGTCATAATGAAATGAACGAGAAAGCCCTCAGAGATCTCCATATCCATAGCCTTAAGCTGATTGGCCATGTCATTCATTTTGAGAATGTGCCCACGAACACCACCAACGCCATTATATTTAAGAGTAACCATTTTGGTGATCAGTGTAGTAGCAAGAGCTTTGGAAGAACTCTGAAATTGCTCCTCAATTAAACCGAGGAAGGTTTTGGCATTATCCGAATCAGGAACGCCTCCTCGTATGTCCGAAGATATGGTACGTTTCATAGCCATTAGTGATAAGCGGTTAGACCTTTCCCACTTTTCATAAGCAGACCGCTCTTTATTAGTGCTGTCGTCTGTAAGTGGGTTAGGCATTTCAGTCCGCAAGGCATAATCAAGGTCCATAATTCCAAGGACGAGGAGAACTTGTTCTTTCCATTTCTTGAAGTTGCTACCCGTCAGCGTTTCAATTGATGCAATTTGGCTCATAATCGTTGCTGTAATCACAGAATCGATTAAGCTCATCAGGAAAAGCACAAATCATAATTTTGAACTCAACCACTTAAAGAAGTACACTTTAATTAGGAAAGTAAATACATAAGCTTTCCATTGAGAAAAGAAATATAAATGCAAACTTCCGTTGGGCCGCTTACAAAAATATAAATAAGCTTTTCTCCTTTAAACATAAGTGCTAAAGTATGGAAAACAATCATAAATTTCCATTAAGAAATAGCATATTATTATAACCTTCCGTTGGGCCGATTATAATAAAAAGCACATTCATTTCTCCGTTAACTTTAGCAATAATTATAATTTAAATTCACATCACCGTTGGGCAGAAGATGAATCCAAACTATAATTAAATAAATTTATTTTTATGAATCGCCAAAATTTCCGTTAACTTAATATGGCTTGATTCGATGAATATAAAACATGAGTGTGGTTTCATATTCTTATCTATCCAATTGGCAATCTTCCGTTGGGCCGAAATACCAAAAGAATAAATAAGAGCCACAAATTTTAATTCACGTGTATATACGCTTTTCATTATGCGTAAAAATTATTTTACATTACTACAATGCACATCATATATTATGTCACATTACGTATCACAAATAATTAATATCATGCTAACTTATTGTTATACTATACAATGGAAGCATGATAATTAAAGGATAGTCCAATCAATAACACGTAATATGCACTATATTTATTCATTGTCATGCTAGTAATATAATACACTAAGTGATAAGAAGTCATTATCATCAAAGTTATCTAATACACTAAATAGCATGAAAGATGGCCGACAACTATCACATTATTTCATCATTGGGCCATGTTTACTCAACTTTTCGATCATATAATACATAAAACACATCATACAACTAATGTTCCAAATAACTCAATTATTCATCACCAATCAAGATCACGACATTATTAAAATGAGCAACAACATGCATCGATCAAGAACTCATCACCATATGAAAACCTTTTAATAATGCTTAAATAATGCATCAACTTTATCTCATTACTTTGAAGTCGCAAGACAACCCAAAATTAAGTTGTTGTTCAAGTCATCATTAAGAACATGTTTTTATTATGACTTGATGGTATAGCCATGACTGCAAGGTAAAGAAAAATCACGATTTTGCTTATGATTTTTCCTTATATCCCGCAAGAAATCCATCTCTAGCTTCATTTCTCTCTTAATCAAGCCAAATTTATGCTCGATGTTCTTACGAGAATTTCACCAATAGTTAGGAGACGGAATTTCCCACACGGCTCCACATGGATTTATGGCTTTGGTTCAACCGAAAGCCAAAAGATCGATGCAATATAAATGATCTCAAAGGACCATTGCTCATAGACGAACAACGTCGAATAATGATGCTACTTCGTCAGATTTTCTAAAGGTAATTACGAAACTCATTCGATCCATGCATCAAATAAACATGGCTCTGATACCAAATGTTAGATCTGACGGATCTCGGTTGCGATAGTCGTTACGTAATCTCGATCCCATACTCGAGTTACTAACGTAACCGTTAGAACCTTAAGCATAGCGTCGTAAGGTAATCTCGTTTTCGTAAGCGAGATTACGGCTATGTGCGGAAGCGCACGGCGATAATAACGTGATCTCGTTATTCGTAGGCAAGATCACCACCGTGAAGCGGATCTTTTCTAATACATGATCGAAATGAGTTTGTACTAAGAATTACCTGTGTTGATCGCAGACATCGTTGATGGTCGTCAGGACGCGATCTTCGCCTCTTTCGCTCAACAGAGGTTGATGGAGACCCGTGTACTTCTGTTAGAGCTCCCACGTTATAGTGACAGCGTAGCGTTCGATCGTTAGGAACGTCTACGCTATAGTGTGTGTGTGTGTGTTTTTGAGAGTACGTTTTTTAAGGTGTATGTAAATAGGCTTGTATGATAGCCTATATATAGAGTCACTAGGGAGTCCGGGTTTTAATTAATGTAGAGCAAGAGACGGGACCGGCCCAATAAGTGTAATGGTTATTAGACCGTCCATCAAAGTTTAATAACCGGGCAATAAATAATAAATTATTAAGGATCAAAATATCCCAACTAATTATTTCTGTAGGCCAACAATAACGGGAATGGTTCAAAATCATTCCAACACCTACTTCCTAGAGAGTTGATGAATGCTGCTTTTTTTCATTATAAATGAAGACTTGGAAGTTCATAGTTCCATTATAAACCTTCAGACTGATCTTCTTCCTTTTTTCTTCCCCATCGTAGAATAAAAATGGCGACGCCTTATGCAGCTTTTACTTCTCTCATGAATCTCATATCAGATCTCTGTCAACATCCCTACCCTCCCATCATACTCGACGAGGAAATGGTCGAGTCTCTCAATTCACAAATATCATTCTTTCGAATGTTCCTCGAAGATCAGCATACCTCCGTCGACCTCGAATTGGAGCTCCAAATAGCTGACGCAGCATATGCTGCCGAAGAGATCATCGATACTCAGATAGCAGAAAAAGCTCTCGATCAACAGAGCTTCAATGCAAGCCTTCAAAATGCAATACAAGCCATGGATCTCATCAAGAAAGATGTGACGGAGATGAATCTTACTGAGAATCTCATCAAGAAAGATTTGACGGAGATGAATCTTACTGAGAAGAAGAGCAAAGGCAACAACCAACCCAAACTAAGACCTGATGATTCTTGGGGTGAGAACAACATCGCGGTGGGCATCGAAGACCTAACACTCAGAATTGTGGCCAATCTCACTCAACATCAGAAGGGATCTGGCAGTCCGCAGGTTATCTCGATAACAGGTATGGGCGGAATTGGTAAGACTACGCTCGCTCGCGAGGTTTACGACCATAATTGTACGAAAGACTACTTTGATGTTCGTGCTTGGGCTACGATATCAAAGGACTACGATATACATCAATGTTTGGTAGAACTTGTTTACCGTCTAGACAGGACAAAGAGTAAGGAAAGTTTGAGAGGCAAGGGCGAGCAAGAGTTGGGTGTAGCATTGTACCAGTCTTTGTTCGGCAAAAGGTATCTAATAATAGTGGACGATCTATGGGATGAAGAGGCTTGGTATAGACTGAGATCCTTCTTTCCGATAGTTGCGGTAGTGGAATAGTCATAACCACCAGAGAATCACAATTCGATTCGATCAGCTCGCATGCTTTTGCTGTGGACTTATTGGATAAGGAAAAAACTTGGGAATTATTTTGCAAAACCGTATTCGGGCAGGATGATAGCCCCGGCGAACTAGAGGATGTTGGAAAGAAGATATCCAACAAGTGCAGAGGACTTCCTCTTTCGGTTGTGGTGATTGGAGGCCATCTCGCAAAGTCTTCAAGAACACGAGAACATTGGGAATCCATTGCGAAAAATTTGAGTTCGATTGTGAATTCGGAGGACGACGATCTTTGCCTGAAGATATTATCTTTAAGCTATATTCACCTGCCCGTACATCTGAAACCTTGTTTCCTCTACATGGGTGTTTTTCCTGAAGATGAAGATATTGAAGTTGACAAACTTATCCAACTATGGGTGGCCGAAGGATTTCTAAAACCAATTTATGGCAGGAGCCTAGAAGAGGCTGCACAAGTCTATCTACATGACCTTGTCAATAGCAATCTCATTTTAGTTTCTCGGTCATCTCCATGGAGAGAAATAAGAGGATGCAAGATCCACGATCTTTTGAGGGATCTAAGCATTAGAGAAGCCTTCCAGAAAAAGTTTCTTCGCATCGTGCGTACGCAAGATCTAGAAGTATCATCCAGCGAAAGACGCATAGTACTTTACAGAAACACGTATGGCATGGAAAATTACGACACCACAACTATTGCCCAAACATCACCATCAGTTCTTCGTACTTTGATACTTCACGATACGTTATATTCTTTCGCAAATTATAAGTTGTTATGAGTTTTGGCTTCATTTAAGGTTTTGGAAATTAGTATGCATGACATGGTCGGAGTTGCCTCTCAATTAGCGAACTTGCGGTGCCTTGCTTTCTTATCATCTATAGAGGAGCCACTTTTTGTCTTTCCTTCATCAACTTTTTCAATCTGGAATCTTCAAACTTTGTACATTGAAGGTAGCCAAAGGGCTGAAGCCCCAACAGAAATCTGGAAAGCTTCTCAACTTAGGCATATCCGCATAATGGGAGGATTCAGTCTCCCGAATCCTCCTCCAAGTAAAAGCGGCGATGATATCTTGAAGAACCTTCAGTCGGCTGAGATTTTACTGAATTTCAGTTTTAGTGAAGATTTGGTCGAAAGAATTCCCAACATCAAGAGCTTACATGTGGAATATGATGAGGACATACGGGGCTCTAGTGAAGGTACATATGCTCTTGAAAACATCGCTCGTCTTGCAAAGCTTGAATCTTTTACTTGCTTGTTCGACGAGATGAGATTATCCGCCCACCAAAGATACGAAGTGGCGTCAAGTCTTACTTTCCCCCATTCACTAAAGTATTTGCGTGTTAATGGCCTTAGTTTGGACGACGTAAGGACTAAGATTGGCTCATTGCCACTACTCGAAGAACTACGCCTCTACAAGTGCAGCGGAAGAGTGTGGGAGCATGTGGAAGGGCGTCAGTTTGTGAGATTAAAATCCTTGGAGCTCTATTTTTGTCATGAACTCGAATGCCTTACAGCAGAGTTCGACAATTTCCCTTTCCTAGAAGAGCTGATCCTAATCAACATGCATGGCTTACAGGAGATATCTTCATGTATCGGAGATATACATACATTGAGGTGCATTGAATTGCATTATTGTCCTGACTCAGCTGTTGAGTGTGCTGAAAAAATAGCAGACTACCAAAAATACGAATTGGGGAATGAAGTATTGAAAGTAAAGGTTACCTTGCATCACGATTCCAGCCTTTCTGCTGAGAACTTGAGCGACAGTAATTTTTTTGTCGAAGCATAGAAAGGATTTTGTGGACCATCGGTCCTGCAAGATGACAAGAGAATCATATATCCTTTTTTTTCTTATTATTTTCCTTTCGGAATTGTTGTATGCCATTGCTATTCACCTTCGTTCGTTGTTCTAAATTGTAGATGGCATTGGTGTTTTCAGTGCAAATTGTCCCTCTCTAAGTGAATTGCTCTCTGATCTTTATTATGTTTAGTTCCAAAATTGAGCAGTGCCCTGTTTAGATTTTCATTACTTTGATATAACTGTAAACACACAGGAGAAATGTGACGAGAAAGATGAACATTGATGAAGAAAGACTATCGATAGAATGTTGTAAGGATCAAAACAGCTGATTTTTGCAGTTCAATCCCAGCCCTGTTCGTATTTCCAAACCTCTTTACTTGAATGAGTGGACCTCCAGAAACCTAATGGAATCGGCTTGGAAATAGGGTAATCGATCTTCGATAAGATACTGGTAGATACACCGCCGTAAGAAATCAGTAGCATAAATGCCAATGATTCAGCCTTGCGATTATGATCTTCACCAAGCGCAGAAACAAATCAGTCGCAAGAAAAAACGAAAAAGGCGAAAAATCCAAATCTTGAAAAGATAATTAAAGAAGAGCCAAACAGAGCGACGCATTTGCTGAACTTAAATTAACCAAATTAAAACAAAACACATGAACATATATAGAACTGAAGAACTCACTTTATTCAATCAACGGACGGTTCTTCCTAAAACATCCTTTCCACATTATCAATCACGGCCAATGATATACGAAATTCAGAAAAAAAAAAAAAAAGAAAAGGAAACCTAAGCCAAGAAGAAGAGAGAAAAGCTAATTCAGATGCATCAAGATAGAGTCTCGAAGATCGGAGCAACAGCAACCAACTTCTTCCTCCCAAGGCACCTTGGGTAACTCGGAACCCAATAATCGAAGTTAGGCAATCGATCCATGACGTAATCGCTGCGAACGTCTTCTCCAGAAGCCAAATCGAGCTGAAGCAAATCGATCAGAGCCTTGGCGCTCAATTCTTTCAATCTGGCGTTCATCCTCGCGTACACGATCCGAGAGAGAGCGCCAGGCTTGAGATAAGTGTGAGGCGTCGCTGTTGAGGACTTTGCCCTTGAACGAGGAGATGGCTTCATGGTGATTGATTGATTTGCAGTTTCAGAGAGAGAATTGAAACCCTAATGAGAGAGAGAGAGAGAGAGAGAGAGAGAGAGAGAGAGGGAGACAGTCTGTGTGTGTGTGATTTGAGGAGGGAAGATGGCGCTTTTAAAACAAAATGATGGGTGGGCGGGAAAAAGTAGGGTTAGTGGGCCGCGTGGCGCTGGCTTTAATTTAGGGGTTAATTACTAAAATATTTATTTATTATATTTGACCGGATCCATTATCTGATTCTGATTTAAAATCCAGATATTTTAGTTTAGAAGGAAAAAATTTTGGCCAGCCTATTCCATGGAGTTTTTATAAATAGTATAGACTATAGATAGATATTTTTCTAACGTGAAATACAAAATGATCGCTGTATTTCCTTCAAAACGATAGTGAAATAGAATGGTGGCCCATTTATGATCTTTTAGACGACATAAGAAATATCATCATTTACTAATAATAATTATAATAAAAATATTTGATATTGTTTCGTTAATTGCTCATTGGGATTCATCAAGAGCAATTGGGCCTAACATCAGCTCATTTAAGAAAAGAGTTGACAAATATAAGTTGACGGTGTTCCATCCTTAAAATCAATTGGTGATAGATAGATTGGTTCATCTACTTATGTAGTTGGCAAGTTCTCCGTGAGTTATTTAGGGTTAACAAAAAATAACAAATAAATAATATTGGTTAAGTTAATTATCGACACATGGACAATGTCCAATGAATTCTTCTAAGGTGGCGAAAATCTCATTTTTGCATATTTATTTTTCAAAGATAGATTATGGCTATTTCTCTTTTTCTCTTTCTTCTTACTCTTGCGTAAATAAACCGGAACAACTTTCTTTGACTAAATCTTCATGATATATCACTTTCAATTAAAAAATTAAATGCCAACGACTAAATCTCTACGATGGTCATGTGAAACAAGTTTCGGGATATATAATAGAAAAAAAGGTGAATATTATTATTATCTGATCTAATGCTATTTTCTAACATAATCCAATTACGAAATAATAATATACTACTAATAATAAAAATTAAATAATACTGTTGGCTTTTCCGCATTGAGCTCGTATTCAACAACCTATTCATCCGCGAAATCTCCAGCGGAAAGGCACCGAAGAAGAAGACGACTTTGTGTTTGAACTTTGGATTGAATATTCAAAAGCGGAGAATCAATCTTCTCCGTATCGGATTTTCAACTCCCAACCATACGCATTACAATCCGCACCAAATCAATCAATCAATCAATCTCTCTCTCCGTTACCTCAATTCTTCATCGTAAATATGCGTTTCGATGACGCATGATGAGCGTTGTCAGCGACGGTTGCAGTTCCAAAATGTGTAAAAAGATCTCCAGCGCCGCCGCAGTCGCCGCCTCCGATGCGCCGATGCAGGGTAATTCTTCTCCGGCAGAAGGAGAGACTCTTTTTGTGCCGCCTATCAACTTCTCCATGGTCGATTTTGGAATATACCGCTCTGGATTCCCTGACCTTGAGAATCTCCCTTTCCTTGGAACCCTAGGCCTGCGATCGATCATGTGAGCTCCAATTATACACCGATTTTTCTTTATTATGTTTTCAATAGTGGTCGGATTTTGAGGTTGGCTGGCGTTTTCTTTCTTTGTATTCTTTCTTTTTCCTTTTTCGTTTAATTAAGATTTAAGTGAGCTGATTGCGAGTTCGTGTTTCTGCAGATATTTGTGTCCGGAGCCATACCCCGAAGCGAATATGGAGTTCCTTAAATCGAACGGCATTCGCCTTTTCCATTTCGGTTTGCAAGGATCGAAGGTACTTTCCTTTATCTCTCTTTTTCATTGGACATACAATGTGAATGTGGGGATTCTGTGCATTCCATTTTTCGTTTGGAGGGAGTTTCTCTACTGATTTCGCCTTGAGGTGATACTGTTCGTGCCAAATTCTCTCTGTTAATTTGATATGTCCATTATGCAAATTCACCTGCTTTTTTCCATCAGTAACGTGAAGGAGACCTGAGTATATTTTCTGCTGTTGAATTTTCTGTAAGCTTGTCTATAGGTATTGATCCTTGATTTGGTTTGCCCAAGATTTAAATGCATCACCTTGAAACATTTGCTTGATGAGACATGCATCAATGCTCAATGCATGCCATGATATATCAAAGGAGAGTGCACTCTGTTAGCTAGATACTATATTCAAGACTGTTCTAGATCTTATAAACAACCTGAGTTTAGTGCTGAATCATGTAATAACTATCGCAATAATCAAACAGGAACCATTTGTAAACATCCCCGCGGAGGTGATTTGTGCAGCATTGAGAGTATTATTAGGTAGGTATTACCGATCTTCAGCATCAATCTACTTATCAATCTTATCATTCACTCAACTCACTCTCTCCCAACACGTTCCCCGCAGATGAAAGCAACCGTCCACTGTTGATTCACTGCAGAAAGGGAAAGGTACTTTCATTACTTTAACATCCCAGAAAATCTCTTGCTGTGTTAATCTTGTGTAATAAACACACTCACTCTGTATTTGTACGATTACGCTTACAGCATCGTACGGGTTGTGTTGTGGGCTGCTTTAGGAAGATGAGTAATTGGTGTTTGGCTTCGATATTCGACGAGTATGTAAGGTTTGCTGCCGAGAAGGCGAGGGTTACAGACCAGAGATTCATGGAGCTATTTGATGTCTCCAATGTAAAGAGTCTTACAATCAACAAGCATTCTTGCTTGAATTTGAAGAAGCCATCTTGAATCTTTTTTCCCAACGGCACAGTTAGATGATATCAAGAAGAAACGGATAGCATAAGATAATCTTTTCGGTACCTAATAATTGTATAGTTGGATATAAATTCGCCTCTCTTCTCTCTGTGTTATATTAACTTTCTTTTTTTGTATCTATTGAGTTATATATATATATAGAGAGAATTACATAAATAATATTATTTTGAGAATTGCATTACAAAACTAGTTAAGTTTTTAAATCTTTTACAAAACTAATCAACTTTTTTAATTTTAACTATTTTTATTTTCATTTTAACCACGAAAATACTTAAAATTACAAATTTGACTAATGTTATCTTCAAATAGCACAACACGTGTTAATAATTAAATTTTTACCCCAACTTATTTTACTCAAATATATTAAAAATATATTACTTAAAGAAATAAGTAAAAGAAAAATAAAATTACTTGGCGTGACCGTGACCTACTCTTTCCACGTGAGTTCGATATATAGAGCTGTCAAAACGGGCCGGCAGGGCAGGCCGACCCGTAGCTCGCCAAAGCGCGCCGTTTGGCAGGCCTGGAGATTGAAGGCCCACCCCGCCCAAATTAAGAAAAAATAAAAAATTCAAAAAAAAGAATTAAATATTTTTTTATAATTCATAAAAAAATTCATAAAAAAACATCATATTATAACTCTTGGCGGGCTCAAAAAATTATTAAATATTGATATATAATTAAATTATATAGGTATGTTAGTATTTTTTAGCTTCGATTTTTAATTTACTCAATTTTAATAATATAAATAAATTATTATTACAATATTAGATTTGATTAAATTTAATTTCGAACTTAAATATTTAATTTTTATTGTTTTTTTCTTTCTTTTTTCGAATTATTTCTTTTTGTTTTGAATTTTTTTATTTTTTTATTTGGGTGGGGCGGGCCTTCAATTTCTAGGCCTGCCAGACGGCGGGCTTACCCGCGTCCGCCCGCCCAATGCGGCTGTGGCGGTCTACAGGCCGGCCAGGCTCGGCGGCCCGTTTTGACAACTCTAGATATCGAACTCACGTGGAAGAAGTAGGTCACAGTCATGCCAAGTAATTTCATTTTTCTTTTGATCATTTCTTTAAGTAATATATTTTTAATATATTTGAGTTAAAAGTTGGGGTAAAATTTTAATTTTTAACAAGTGTTGTGCTATTTGAAGATAACAATAGTGAAAATTTATAATTTTAACTATTTTCGTGGTTAAAATGAAAATAAAAATAGTTAGAATTAAAAAAGTTGATTAGTTTTGTAATATGTTTAAAAACTCAACTAGTTTTGTAACTCCGTTTTCAAAATCTATATATATATATATATATATATATAGACGTATAGCAATGTATGAATTGAACATGAAATTTTTCATTCATGTTTTCATATTTGGAACATTCTGTATCGAATATGAAGTTTCTCTATACCGATTGTCAGGATGAGCTCTTAACCCAAGTTTCACAAGTTTAATGATCATTATGTTGGAGTATCAAGTCCATCCTAAATCGATTTAATTAAAACGTTTATGACCTTACATATGAAATTAGTGAGTTACTCTATTTATTTTTCAAATCTTTTTATGATTGAACTCCACTTGCATTTATATATTGGGTTTTTGTTATGGCTTATGAGATTATCTTTCTCAACATGATTAATTTTATATATTTTATTTCAACTAATATTTAAAAATAAATCACGATAGATACCTTATAATGAGCTTTAATTAATTGGAAAGGTCAACTAGCTAGTCTCGTGACGGTTCAATTTAGTTCGTCAAAGCCGAAATCAAAGTCAAAAATCGGAGGCTGCTCTTGAAAAAGATAATCTTGTTTGAATTCCAGTGTTATCTGAATTAATAATAACTCCGAATAGTAGTACTACATACTTTTAAGAAATATGACAGAACAAGGGTCAATTAATCAAAGACCGATGCCACAAATCATATAAGAATTGCTCTATTAAACAACATAAAAAGAGCAGCACACATAAGAATGATAAATCTTTCAACCACGCAACTTAATAATTAAATCCTAGTAATAACATTTTTCATCATGGCCTTAAACGCTTCAAATCTTGGTTCCTTAGCCTCGAACTTGACCTTAACGTAGTGCTTCATATAGTCTCCAAACACAAACTTAGGGTACAACCCTTCGTCTCCATCATTACCGTCGACCAACTCCATAGCCGGGAAGATCACAGAGTCGTTCCCCGGGTTATAGAATGAAGCTATGGACATCCTATTTCCTCCCTTCTGCGCAACGACTCTGTGCGCCACGCTCTTGTATTTCCCATTCGTAATAACCTAATTTCGCAAGAACATATTACCATAAATATGTATATACACGTAAGAAATATGTATATATATGTTAATTTTATACAATATATTTCAAAACGTTCTCTCGCGTTTAGGCTGATATTATTTCTATCCAGCCTTAGGCTTCTAATTTTCGTTTAATGGGTGATCGTAAAGATTCGTACACATAAAAACTTAGAAGTGTAATATACTGTAACTAAGGTTGTAAGAATTATTACCTCGATTTGATCGCCAAGGTTGACGACGATCGCATGGCGCATGGGCGGAACGTCGACCCATTCGTCGTCCTTGAGCACTGAAGCCCGCCCACTAAATCGTCTTGAAATAGAAGTATAATCCCGCCCGCGTCTGTGTGGGCCCTAAGGCCCTTCACGAGCTCGGGCTTAGGACAAGGCGGGTAGTTGCTAACCTTGGTCCCGAAATTCGGCCCCTTAGAGCCTTGGAACGCCTTCTTGAGGTAGCCCTTTGACAGTCCTAGGTTTTCGCAGAGCAGATCGAGCAGATTCTCGGCTAGCTTTTCCAACTGAGAAGCGAATTCCTTCATGTGTTTTGCGTATCGTTCATCCAAGTCGGGCAGTTGCGAGGCGTTCGATTCGGGCCTGTGGGTCATGAAGAAGGTGCTTTCCCAGTCGATGTCTTTTACTTCGGACTCCATCGATTCGAGTCCCTTTTTTGCGACCATTTCGTTGAACCTTTTTTCCATGGTTCTCTTGTAGTGTTCCTTCGTTAGCTTCTCCAAGGCGTCCATGAATTCGGGCGAAATTCCGTGATTTATCAGCTGTTATTATTATGCGAAAAGTTTTAGGACGTGTGTGATAACGTATATGATTGATGTTAAGGTAACGAATTTGGATATATGCAATTAAAAAATACCTCAAAGAAACCCCAGTTTTCGCATGCATCTTTGATCTGCGCCATCGTTGAAGCTCTTTCGTCTCCGTCGAGCTTCGCCATGTTGATCACTGGGAAAACGTCTACTGTCATTATTTTTTTTTCTGATGATGTTAAAATCTTTATTTGTTGTGTGTGTTATGTATGTTTGAATGTTTTTTGCTTGGTTGGTGTTGGAAAGTTGAAAGGGGTATTTATAGGAGTGAATGGACATATTGTATGGATTTATCCAGGACTGATTTTGGTCATTGTTTATTAGAATAAGAAAATACTATGGAAATGGAATACAATTTGAGAGTAATCTAAGATTAAAAGAGGTCAATATGAAACAAATAGGTGACGGTTAGAATAATTAAATCAATAAAACTAAAAAGTGGAAGGTTCCATGTATCTGACATTATGATTTAAAGTGGCTGCTAATTTGTATAACGGGTAATTCTAATTGAGCTGCATGTTGTAATATTATAATATCGAGTATATTTAGGGGTAGCTGTTTAAGCCATCACTGATAAGGATAACGAAGACCCTACACGTACATGTGGTCTTCAGAGATCAAATCCATCGATATAAGAATATGTAATTTTTTTTTTAATTAAAAGAAGCATGTTGTAACTATATATCAGCACGTTCTTATATTAATTTTTTCCTTCATAAATTGACTTTTAGCAACGCAGGCTTAGAATTTCAAGATGTTGCAGACCATTCTCATGCATCTAGAAAAAAGAAGGAACGTGAGAAACTTCAATCAATTATATATCTGGACATGAAAAATAAAATAAAAAAAAGTGAAATTGCATGATTTAATTTTTGAGTAAATTAGGTGTAACGTGTCTATTTGAAAAACCTAAGTCCAACCCCGAGTTCAATTTCGTCGTTCCTTTTTTTTCTTCCAACAGTTCAACGTAGATGTTCGTTAGACGAATTTCAACTAATCAATCTAAGATGCAATGTTTTGTACATTCTTATATGCAGTACGATATGCCCAATTATCCAACAAAATGATATCTTTGTTGTAATAATTCTATTTGCCACTTAGTAGCTAAGTGGCTGGTTCTGATTCGTCCACGTAATATAGCTACACGGCGGATTCTGGTTCGTCCACGTGTATAGCTACGCGGCTGATTCTGGTTCGTCCACGTGTCTAGCTACGCGGCTGATTCTGATTCGTCCGAGCCTAAAATCTTCAGCTATAAATAGGCTAACTATAAGTCATTGTAAAATCATCGAAAACAATAACTTCTTATATTCAGTATATACAAGTGTTGTAAGGAAAATATTTAGAGAGTTTGTGAGTCTCCTGTTGTAAGAGAGACAGAGCTAGTTTTCTCCTTACGATAGAGAGTTGTAACTCCTAAATTATCCACAGTAAATATCTTTACCTTACCCGTGGTTTTTTACCCCGAGTTTGGGGTTTTCCACGTAAATTCCCAGTATCTCCTTTTTTTTATATTCTCTCCCCCAGAGCTTTGGCTGGGTGTCTATAAAATCTACTTACCCTATGCTATGTGGTTGCCAATAATATTGGATCATCCACATCAGAAAGCTTGTTAGATTATTATTATTCATCCATTAAAGTTTCTGGGGGAGAGAGATAAAAATAAAGGAGACACTGGGAATTTACGTGGAAACCCCGAACTCGGGGTAAAAAACCACGGGTAAGGTAAAGATATTTACTGTGGGTAATTTAGGAGTTACAACTCTCTATCGTAAAGAGAAAACTAGCTCTGTCTCTCTTACAATAGGAGACTCACAAACTCTATAAATATTTTACTCACAACACTTCTATATACTGAATATAAGAAGAAAAATATTTTACTCACAACACTTCTATATACTGAATATAAGAAGTTATTGTTTTCGATGATTTACAATGACTTATAGCTAGCCTATTTATAGCTGAAGATTTTAGGCTCGGACGAATCAGAATCAGCCGTGTAGCTAGACACGTGGACGAACCAGAATCAGCCGCGTAGCTATATACGTGGACGAACCAGAATCAGCGGCGTAGTTATACACATGGACGAACCAGAATCCGCCGTGTAGCTATATACGTGGACGAATCAGAACCACCCACTTAGCTACTAAGTGGCCAAATAGAATTATTACAACATTTCTCCCACTTGAAGATCTGATTGAGACTCGATCAATCTTCACTTTTGTCGTTCATCCTGTGGTTTGACCGAACATAAGTGAAGATTGATCGAGTCTCAATCAGATCTTCAAGTGGCAGAAATGTTGTAATAATTCTATTTGGCCACTTAGTAGCTAAGTGGCTGATTCTGATTCGTCCACGTAATATAGCTACACGGCGGATTCTGGTTCGTCCACGTGTATAGCTACGCGGCAGATTCTGGTTCGTCCACGTATATAGCTACGCGGCTGATTCTGGTTCGTTCACGTGTCTAGCTACGCGGCTGATTCTGATTCGTCCGAGCCTAAAATCTTCAGCTATAAATAGGCTAGCTATAAGTCATTGTAAATCATCGAAAACAATAACTTCTTCTTATATTCAGTATATATAAGTGTTGTGAGTAAAAATATTTAGAGAGTTTTTGTAAGAGAGACAGAGCTAGTTTTCTCCTTACGATAGAGAGTTGTAACTCCTAAATTACCCACAGTAAAATATCTTTACCTTATCCGGGGTTTTTTATCCCGAGTTTGGGGTTTTCCACGTAAATTCCCAGTGTCTCCTTTATTTTTATAATGTCCATTCTACAACAATCTCAAATATAGAAAGAAAGATAATTGTAAATACAAGTCATGTTAATTTATCGAATGATACCAAGCCACAAACGATGATACTAGGATCACGATCAAGAGAGATTAAATGCCATTTTCGTAAAATTTATTTAGTATATATAGCAAGTATTACCTATACTTGCTTCACGGGAAAGTTGATAAGTTTGTAACAATTTTTTTCTTTAGCGACTGAATGGACACAATTTTCACAATGTGCCCATTATTATGAACATCACAAAACAATAAACTTTTCATCACAGTAATTAAAGTGCGCGCCATTTAACGGTTCACTAGTTAGAATATATGGAGAACTTCACGAATCGAACGGTTGCAAAGAGGACACGTGGCACGGTTCATCCACAGCTCGCTCGAACACACTCGGCAGAAAGTGTGTCCACACGGTATGAAAGCTGCGCCCTTCTTCCTTACCATGCACACGCAGCACAGCTGATCGCTCCTCTCTGCATCCCTCAAGCAATCGTAGCCGTCCGTTTCTTCCAGCAATCTCATCAACGACACCCTCGACGGCGTCCCCGGCGCAGTTCCTTCGATTACGGCCGTAAACGTAAAATTTACTTTCTTTTTAATTAAAAATTGATTATGGCGTTTTATAAATTTACCGGCGGCGGGCGTTGGACTTCTATTTATCCCGGGCAAGTCCACGGCCGCCCACAGCTGCCTCTCCGCCGCTAACGCCGTCGCAAGGTTCATCCCACACGGTGGTGGTGGGCTCGAATTAATTGGCTCTGACGGCGTGTTTATTGGGCCGTTCCCATTTTCTCCGACCGTTATTATTCCGTCGCCGTCGCTGTCGCCGTCTTCTTCCCTCACGCTTACGTCGATGGGACCCACGCCCCAAGAAACGGCTCCGCAGCAGCTGCTCAAGCCTTTCAATCCCAGCCGTTCAGTCAAGCTCGGCCTCCTCGAGACGCGATCTGAACCGTCCATCTTCTCCCTCAGCAGATCGACGATCGTCCTCGCACCTCTCTCCAGTTCGAACCTTCCCTGCATCCCAAGACTCAATATTTCACCTATTTGACCCATTTTTTAATCTTCAGAAATCACAGAATGAAGCAAGAAATAAAGGAACGAGCTTTTTGCTATATAAATATATGTGCATGAGATTGACAATAAATACAAGAGAATAACGAACACATAAAAGAGGTAATTATACTTCACCAAATATCACGTGAAGTGAGAGCATCGAAGGGTTACTTACTATGAGGGAAGGCGCCGCCCGTGAAATTGCAGAAGCATTCAAATTTCCACCTCTGTGAATTCAAAGAAGAGTAACAAACAGCTGATGCCTTTTGTTGTGGTCCAAAGAAGAAAGCGTGTTTGTTTTTGAAAAGAAGCGCGCTTTCTCGGATCTTGTTCTTGTTCAAAGCTTCTGTGATCTTTGAGTATTTAGAGAGGAGAAAGAAAAGAGAATGAGAGGGTGGTGTTTGTGGGGTCTTGAAGATATCAGTTTTTCTTGTTAACGATAGCCTGTGGAATCGTTTCTTTATATTTAATTGTTCTTTTCTTTGTCTTACTATATTAATGATTTGCTTAGATAACTATCTTATTCCTTGATTACTTCGCAGTGTGTTCACACACCAAGAACAATCCGTTTTATATACTTTTTAAATAACAATGTAGACTTGCTTCTATAATTTCACTTCAATATTCAAACAAGATTCCATTTTGTCAAAAAAATTTAGAAGTAATAATACCTACCGAATTAGTTGTTCAGTTTAAATTATATTAATGGAGAACAGTTACTTGCAATGCAATGATGTCCATAACAAAGTCAACAGGCATTGAAAATTAGAAAGACACATATATCGAGGTTTTGCTCCATGTGGCATTTACCTTTGGTTTCAAAAGACTCAACCCAGCCTAGCTATTTTAGACAAATTAGACTCAACCCAGTTATGTTATTGGGTATATTTGAATTCAGACCTCTTTAAAATTTTAAATTAGATTCTAGACCCTGTCAAAAACTACTGTTTAAAGGATCCAATTTCTGTAAAATTTAGAGATGAGGACCTAAACTTAGTTATAAAATGTATATGAACTGGTATCGGATGATCGTTTTCTGTTATTTCAGAACAATAGAAGTGATACTGCAGAAATCGGGTCCTTAAAACTAAATTTTTTCTTGATAGGGCCTGAATCTTAAGTAAAATTTTTGACATTACCGTATTCGGAAAAGGCGATTGCCCTCGAGAACTGGAGGATGTTGGGAGGGAGATATCAGACAATTGAAGAGGATTTCCTCTGTCGGTTGTCGTGATTGGAGGCCATCTAGCAAAGTCGTCAAGAACACGAGAGTATTGGGAATCGATTGCTGAAAATTTGAGTTCGACTGTGAATTCGGAAGACGATGGTCGTTGCCTGGAGATATTATCTTTAAGTTATATTCATCTGCCCGTACATTTGAAATCTTGTTTCCTTTACACGGGAATGTTTCCTGAAGATGAAGCTATTGAAGTTGACAACCTCATCCTACTATGGATGGCCGAAGGATTTCTAAAACCAATTCACGGTAAGAGCTTAGAAGAGGCTGCTAAAGAGTATATGAATGACCTTGTCAGTAGGAATCTCATTTTAGTTTCAACTTCATCTCTAAGGGGAGAAGTGGTCGCATGCAATATCCACGATCTTTTAAGGGATGTATGTCTAAGAGAAGCTGCAGAGAAGAAATTTTTTTGCATTTTGCGGAAGCACGATCGAGAAGTTCCGAACAACGAAAGACGAGTAGTCCTTTATCCAGGCTCATATGAGGCGGATTATTGCTATTTCGACGCTACTGTCCTGAAATCAACGCTGGTTGTTCGTACTTTGATATTCTACGATAAGATACCACATTCCTTAGTTTGCAAATCGCTACGAATTTTGGCTTCAGCTACTCGGAACAGGGAAATTAGTCTAAATAACGTCGTCGAAATTACCCGTCAATTGGCTAACTTGCGCTACCTTGATTTCACGTTATCCGATTGGGACACTCAGACGTTTCCTTCATCAATTTTTTCTTTCTGGAATCTTCAAACTTTAAAGATAGAAGGTAGCCGGGGGGCTGAAGCGCCAGAAGAAATATGGAAAATGTCACAACTCAGACATATACGCATGGATGAATTCAGCATCCCAAACCCTCCAAGTGAAAGCCGTGGTGATGTCCTAAAGAATCTCCAATCGGTTGAGACGATACTAAATTGCAGTTTCAGTGAAGATTTGGTCAGAAGAATTCCCAATGTCAGGAGTTTAAGTTTGGAATACAACGACGAAAGACAAGAATTAACTGAAGGGAATTCATATGCTCTCAACAACATCGCACGTCTTGAAAAGCTTGAAAATTTAACTTGCTGGTTGCTCAAGGTGAGATCCGTAGCACGAAGAGATGAAATGCTTTCAAGCCTTACTTTCCTCCATTCACTCAAGGAATTGGTTGTTGGCGGCCTTCGTTTGGACGACGACGTAACGATGACTACGATTGGCTCATTGCCAATGCTCGAAGTTCTAACTCTAATTTCTTGCGCCGGAAGGGAGTTAGTGCTTGCGGAAGGACAATTTTTTCGCCTAAAGTACTTGCGGCTCGTTGCATGTCGTGAACTCGAATGCTTTACAGCAAACTCCGACCACTTCCCTTGCCTCGAAGAGCTGCATCTATACGAGATGGATAGCTTGGAAGAGATATCCTCAGATATCGGACATATACAGACGCTGAGATGCATCAAAGTGCTCTAGTGTCTGGACTCAGCCGTCTTGTCTGCTGAAGACTTGGGATCCCACCGATCTAGAAGATATCGTAGAAGATACGGGGAACGACGATCTAGAAATAGATGTTATCTGGCACCCATCATCCATATTTTTTGCGGAGAGCTTGAGCACGAGTGACGACGATGATGTTGACGATAGCTGAAATCTATGAACGCTTCTACGAATATGTGTGTGTGTGTGCGCACTTTCTTTAACATAATTACTAGAGTTAAAATAACTATGCTCTTGGTCTTGGAGAACATGGAATGATAGTATATCAGTTTCGTTAAGCATAAATTGTACTACTCTTATTCCTCCTCGCTTCTCAGTCTCATATACCAACCCTTTTTGTTTTTACCATAGCCAACAACCCTCGATTCTTCGATCTTTCAAACCTTCGCTACCAGCTTAAGCCCTTTCGACATCGTCTACTTTTCGAGGGCTCCAACAATAACGGAGAATCAACGAGGCAAATCCTCGAGCGTCATCGTGGCTTGGCGCTTTGGTGGCTTATCATCATTACTGTCGTAGTGTAAAGATGAGTTATTGTTCTCTGTAATAACAGTCCACCGTGTTGATGATGATGATGATGTCTTGAAGCAAAAGATACTCATAAGACCCATTTTTACGATGGAAATTTGAAAGCGCAAGCGAATTACTTTAGCAAGGTGGGGAATTGATTTGCAGTGTTATAAAGATTATTGGATTTTTTAGGAAAAAAAGAAAGGACAAAGAACTTACGAAACACTTTTCTTGGTCGATGGAATGTATTGGTTGGGTATTGCATAGGAATCATCAGAGGAATCATCAGTTCTGCAAGCTATCTTCTATGCGCAGTGTTGCGTCTGGCGGTCATTAGAGGTCGTCGCTATTGGGACGGTTGTTGAGGGGCGTACTACTATACATAATGTCCCAAGAGAACGTCGTAGTCTCCACCGATATCATTGCGTCTGGAAGGGAAGGGGTCAATCTTCCCATACCAATCAGGGAACTTGCGACCTTGGGGGAAGCATACAACAGTTTTGTTCAATGGCCAAGAGACTTAGTATTTCACCGAATAAGGTAAGAAAATCAATATATCCATGGCTTTGATAATATTTTCACTAACAATTGAATATACATAAACTTCCGTCTCCAATAAAGATTAACTCGCGAAAAGGGAAGTCGCCTCTAAAGCCATCTAGTAGCCATACAGTTGATGATATCGCAAAATTAGACCAGGAAGTACTTGAACGTCTAGGCGAGCATTGCCTTTACATGGTTGACGTAATTTCGTCTCGTGAAGACCGGCTGCGATGTTCGTTCGTATTCGACATGTCCAATGTCTTTTATAATCCGAGACTTGAAGACTTCATGACGTCTATCGATATCAAGGACATTCTGGACTTATTGAACCTTGTGAGCTTGGATTCGTCGGTGATTCAATTTTTCTTGAGGTATCTTTATTTTATCGTTGAAGCTAATAGTTTCTATAAGATTTTGTAAGCATGATTTATTAAATTTATGTAATCGTTATAGATATCTTCATCAAGAGGCATCGGAGTTCTGCTTCAATCCGAGTCGTTTAAGCTTGATGGCTATTGATAAGAATGCCGATAGAGAGAATGACTACATGGCTGAGGCGTTCAAAAATTCGTACAAGTCATGTAATTATATTTTTTGCGCCTTACTGTGAAGGGTGAGACTGCTCTACTTATCTTGTATGTTATATATCTTAGTGGTTTACTTCATACGTGATTAAATTTACGTTTCTATGAGTTTTAGGAGTCATTGGGTATTGTTGGTGATTGACTTTGCCGCGAGCACCGTATTTGTGTTCGACCCTTTGGCACAAAAGGCGGGCCTACGAAAGTTAGCTATCCGTGAACGTCTAAACGCGCCAGTTATGGAAAGTTCTAGTTTATATAGTTTCTTCATCGTTTATTTTAAGTATCTTGTAACATAATTTCTTATTTTCAGGGCAATAAAGACGGGCGATGTTCGTTGGTGCGGTTCAATGTAAGAAGACATCCCCAGTTAGTTGGAAAGCATGCAAGGTACACATTAATTCTACAATTTGAAAGTGTTTTTTATTTAGATTCATATAATCTTTAGTTATTTTTTAAATATAGTGCCATCGACAATCATCAAATAGTGAATTGTGGGGCTACTATGTCATGCGATATATGTTTGATCTCTTACGAATCATCGGAGAAGACCGAACCAATTTGATAAAGGTATGATAATTTGTGTCATCTACATAGATTTTCAAATAATATGTCTTAGTCTCTTTTTATGTTTTAATGATTCGTTTGTTGTTGGTCAATGTTACAGGTTTTACAAGATATCATTTACGACAGTGCAACGATTCAAGAGATTTGCGAGTTGTGGGCAGAACATTTCAACGAAATTTGTCTGGTGATGTGATTGTTGTAGTCTATTTGTTTATTATTTCGACGCGAGTGTAGTTGGATACTTATGTTCGATTAGTTGGATATTTTATGTTGGATTAGTTGGATATTTACATTGGATTTATTATTACATGACTTTCGTGGAAAATTTTGGTTTTTGGTTTGATTTGGGTTGTACATGAGGGTTCGGAAAACAAATATAATATATATTAAAAAAAACATAAATCAGTGTCGGTTGTTAGCGCACAACCGACGCTTTCTTTCTTTGTAATTAGTGTCGGTTGTCTTCCAACAACCGATGGTTATAACCCATTATAAGCGTCGGTTAAAGTAGAAACCGACGCTTATTCGTTATCATAAGCGTCGGTTAACAACCAACGCCCATAAACGACATTATCTGCGTCGGTGACTTTAGTGTCACCTAGGAACGGACACCTATAAGGTAAAACAACCGGCGCCTATTTCGTGTTTTGTACTAGTGAACTGTAAGTTTTTATTTATGATGGACGTTTGTTTGATGGCCGGACTTTGTTCCAAGAACAACAATGCTACAAAAACTTATAAAAAAATGAAGGAAGCTGAATATGTGATCTCGATTGCTTTAAGTTCTTGATTAACATGTTTGATCCATTGTTTATTCGCTGACCTTCAAAATGGCATAACTAACCAGCTTGTGGATGGATAGGCATTAAGGTTAGCAAGCTAAGAAACATGATTGACTTTGCGTAGTCTTTGTCTCTTTGTAATAAAAGCCCTCGCACGGTGAAGCCCATCACGTCATCTTTCCACACACCCGAAATCAAGCAAATATCGTTAACTAATGAATGCATCATTCCCATCTTGTCAAGACAAGACTACTGAAATTTCAGCTTTAATAATAGTTGGTCAGTTGGGGCTTTTAAAGTTCATGCCTACATAAGTTTCATTTAGATTTTAGGACCCTATCAGAAAATTCATAGTTTTAAGGACCCGATTTCTGCAGAAACACTTAAGGGTTCTTCTGTACCACTTCTCTGTTCAACAGTACTACTTCATGGATCTACAGTACCACTTCATGGGTCTACAATACCACTTCACATTTCACTAGTACCAATTCATGTGTCTACAGTATCACTTCACGTATCTACAGTACCACTTCATGGATCTCCGATGCCAGGTCATGTACACTGTATAACACTTGCGAAAATTTAGGTCCTTATATCTAAATTTCATAAAAATCGGGTCCTTAAAACTATAAATTTTCTGACAGGGGTCTGAAACCTAATTTAAAACATCTTTTGGGACGTGACTCTTAATTTGCAAAAGTTAAAAAGTGTTGGATGCCAAATAAGTCTGTACAAAACTAACAAATTGTATCGTCATCTCCATTCAAATTGATATAGAACGCAGCGCCAAATAAATTATTATGCAAAATGCTCAACTTGATGAGCACAAATGAGTGAAGTGAAGGTCATTAGATTATCAAAACCAAAGCAGCTTTCGTCCTCAAATGCTTATTAAACAATACATCACAGCAGTCCAGAACTATATTTTATCGCCAAATTAATACAACGTCGTCCTCTTTCATTAATATTATAACGAAGGCTTCGTTTCATACTTCCTTTCTGATAAAGCTTCTGAAGCAATTTCTTCCCTTTTTCTCTTTCTCCCTTGGTAGAAAAGAATAATGGCGACAGCTTATGCAGCTTTTACTTCACTGATGCATCTCTTATCTGATCTCCGCGAACATTCCTGCCCTCCCATCAAACTCGACGAGGAACACCTCGACTCTCTCAATTCGAAGATCTCATTCTTTCAGAAATTCCTCGAAGCTCACCATGCCTCCATCGTTCTAGAATTGGAACTTCGAATCGCCGATGTAGCATATGATGCGGAAGATGTTATCGAGACTCACATAGCAGATCGAACCCTCGATCAAGTTGACTTCAATGCAAGTCTTCAAAAGGCGATAGACGCCATGGATCTCACCAATAAAGAAGTGATGAATATGAATTGGAACACTGAGAAGAAAAGTCGAGGCAGCAACCGATCTATCAAACGACCTGCTGCTAATTCTGGCGATAACTTCGTGGTGGGAATCGAAGACCTAACACTCAAAATCGTGGAGAAGCTTGCTCGATCTCAGCAGGGATCTGGGCGTCAGATTCTGTCGATAACAGGTATGGGTGGAATCGGTAAGACGACACTTGCTAACAATGTCTATAATCATCCTTTCGTCGGCAACTACTTTGATGTTCGTGCTTGGGCTACAATATCGAAGGACTACAATATACATGAAAGTCTCGTAGAAATTCTTCACTGTCTAGATATGAAAGAGAGTAAGGAAATTTTGAGAGAAGAGGGCGAATACGAGTTGGGTGATAAATTGTACAAGGATTTATTCGGAAAAAGGTATCTGATTATTATAGACGATCTATGGGATGTAGAGGCGTGGGAACGAATGGGATCGTTCTTGCCGGATAGCCGCGGTAGTGGAATACTGATAACCACTAGAGAATCACAATTCGATTCGATCAGCTCGCATGCTTTTGCTGTGGACTTGTTGGATAAGGAAAAAACTTGGGAATTATTTTGCAAAACCGTATTCGGGCAGGATGATTGCCCCAGCGAACTAGAGGATGTTGGAAGGGAGATATCTGACAAGTGCAGAGGACTTCCTCTTTCGGTTGTGGTGATTGGAGGCCATCTCGCAAAGTCTTCAAGAACACGAGAACATTGGGAATTCATTGCGAAAAATTTGAGTTCAACTGTGAATTCAGAGGACGACGATCTTTGCCTGAAGATATTATCTTTAAGCTATATTCACCTGCCCGTACATCTGAAACCTTGTTTCCTCTACATGGGTATTTTTCCTGAAGATGAAGATATTGAAGTTGACAACCTGATCCTACTATGGGTGGCCGAAGGATTTCTAAAACCAATTCATGGCAGGAGCTTAGAAGAGGCTGCAAAGGAGTATATGAATGACCTCGTCGGTAGGAATCTCATTTTGGTTTCTAGTTCATCTCCAAGGGGAGAAATAATCGGATGCAAGATCCACGATCTGTTAAGGGATTTATGCCTAAAAGAAGCTGCAGAGAAGAAGTTCTTTTGCATTTTGCGAAAGCAGAATGTAGAAGTTCCAAACAACGAAAGACGAATTGTCCTATATCCAAGCTCATACGAGGCCGACTGTAGTTATTCCCACGCTAATGTCCTAAAATTACCGTCAGCTATTCGTACTTTGATATTTTACGATACATCGTTGCATTCTTTAGTCTACAAATCGTTGCGAGTTCTGGCTTCTGCTACAAGGAGTTGGGAAGTCAGTCTAAGTAACGTCGTCGAAGTTACACGACAACTAGTTAACTTGCGCTACCTCAATTTCGCATTATCTGATTGGGACGAGTCGACCTTTCCCTCGTCAATTTTCTCTTTCTGGAATCTCCAATTTTTAGAGATCGAAGGTAGCCAAGGGGCTAAAGCGCCGGAAGAAATCTGGAAAATGTCGCAACTCAGACATATACGCATGATGGATGAATTCAGCATCCCAAATCCTCCAATCGAAAGCCGCGGCGATCATCATATCTTGAAGAACCTTCAGTTGGCCGAGACGATACTCAATTTCAGCTTCAGTGAAGATTTCGTCGAAAGAATTCCCAACGTCAGGACAATGAGCGTGGTGTACGACGATGGAGTCGAGGGATTCAGCGAAGATGGGACATCATATTATGCTCTCAACAACATCACGCGTCTTGAAAAGCTCGACGTCTTCGCTTGCTGGTTGCAAAGGGTGAGATCCGTAACTAAAAGAAACGAAATGCTTTCGAGCCTTACTTTCACCCATTCGCTCAAGGAATTGGTTTTCGGCGGCCTTCCTTTGGATGACGAAGCAACGATGACTAAGATTGGCTCATTGCCACTGCTCGAAGACCTAACTCTGCTCTATTGCGGCGGAAGGGAGTGGGAGCTTATTGAAGGACAATTTGTTCGTCTGAAATGCTTACGGCTTTTTGTGTGTAGTGAACTCGAATGTTTTAGGGCAGACTCCAGCCATTTTCCTTGCCTTGAAGAGCTCGAGCTAAGCTCTATGGATAGCTTGGAGGAGATATCCTCAGATATCGGAGATATACAGATGCTGACAAGTATCGAATTGCTTCAATGTCCCGACTCAGCTGTTATCTCTGCTAAAGAAATGGCAGACTACCAAAAACAAGAAATGGGGAACGAAGAATTGCGAATAAAGGTCACCTTGCATTCATTATCCAGTCTTTCTGCTGAGAGCTTGAGCTCTAGTAATTTTCACGTCAAAGGCGATGAATGTTGACGATCACGAAATTCATTTTATGATACGGGTTTATGTACATATGCTCGTAGTTTTCATATACAGCAGAAATAGATAACTGCTTTCAATACATAATTACCAGAATTAATATAACTATGCTCTTGGTCTTGGAGAACATGGGATGATAATATCAGCTTCCTTGGGCATAAATTGTACCACTCTTCCTCCTCGCTTCTCAGCCTCGCGAATCAACACCTTATTTTTCTGTAGCCAAAAACCCTCGATTCATCGGTCGTTAGAACCTTCGGTGAAGCAGTGTCAGCCTTTTTGACATCGTCTATTTCTCGAGGGCTCAATAACGGAGAATTAACGAGGCAGCCCTTGAGTGTCATCATGCCTTGGCGCCTTGGTAGCTTATCATCGAGGTGCGAAGAGCTATTCTCTGTAAAAACGATCCGCCGTGTTGTTGATGATGACGATGATGTCTTGATGCAGAAGATGCTCATAAGCCCCATTTTTACGATGAAAGGGAAAATGCACGAGCAAGGTGGGAAAATTGTTTTGCAGTGTAGAGATGGGAATGGGAATATTATTTAAAGATGGGGAAAAAAGGACAGAAGTTGCGATATAATTTTCATCGCCGATGGAACATATGATGTATGTAGATATGTTTGATACGATATTACTGAATCCTTGTCTTGTTACTTCGGGGAAATCTGAAACAAGATAAGAGGCTTGTAATAGCAAGAAAAGGCCCTTTGGTTGTATTGTATTAGTCCAAAAATTCATATCGATAATATTTGAAGCATCAGACAAAGTTTTCTGTGAATTTTTATTTTTATTTTTTACGATGATGCAATATTCTCTTCCGTAATAGCAAGAAATGTAATAGCAAGTAACTTTATGATCAAATCCAAGTAATGATATTATCGCGGCGAAACACTTGTATAAGTTGCTCGAGTCCTTCATATCATTTATTCCTTCGTATCATTTCTTCTCTTTTCTCTCTAATGTTCCGCCTACTGCCTGAACGAGCGAGAGTTGTTATTGTGTGTATGGTGACTGAAGAGCACATTGGATAGAATTTATTATTTAGTTGAATTGGATGGACTTCTCTTTCGAAATTTGCAAAAGGTAACATAAGCATATTTAACCATTTTTAAATAATTTCGTATCTCAAAATCGACTGTTGGCTTAGCAAATGACACCTCGAGAGTGTGATTAAAAAGTTGACCAATGAAGCAAGGTGTATTTCCAAATTCCAATACTCTTGTATTTATAACTATATATATTGTGTATGTGATAATAATAGGTATATCTCACTGACATGATATCAGGTGTGCACCAAGTTGTGCTACAACTTTCAGCAATGCTCAGATGCTCGTTACACTTTTTTTTTTATTGATTTCCCTGTTTGCTATATCCGTAAATATATACATATACATATATATATATATATATATATATATATATATATATTTGGCAATCCAAAAGCTATATTTGAAACCACATCAAACTAGCTTTATGTCTCAAGTAATAGAAAAAGTTGTCATAATGCCCCAATGTCTGCTCAATTCTCACCGAACTGTTGTCGATATGAAATGAAACCATCATTTAAATTCGCAAAACGAAAGGGTAACAAATAAAAGGCGGTATTGGAAAAAAAAAAACAAATAAAAGGCGGTAGAATCTGTATATCAATCAATCTATATTCTATCACATAAAAGAGTCTTTACAAAAGCTTCCTTTTTTAAAAGGAATGGTTGTAAAACGATTCCCATCGTAACACAAACTTGGTATAATTCTTTGTATGCATGCAACTCCTTAACAATCTCTCGAATGCAATGGCAACAGCTTATGCAGCTTTTACTTATCTGATGAATCTCGTATCAGATCTCCGCCAACACCCAAACCCTTGTTGAAAATATAAACTTGATTTGGACTTGAACTATTAAGAGGTGGATTTAATATTTGGGCTAATGAATATTACAAGCCTAATATCTAGAAACTTACGGAAAATCTAGAGAAATCCATAGAACTCTATGGAACCTTATAGAAACTAGATATTATTATGGAGTATTCTAGAAAGGTGATGTGTTGGCTTAATCTTAAGGGGGTAGAAACTAGTATAAATAGGGGTGATGTATTAGCATTTTGCATCAAGCAAAACCAAAACAATATTGTAAACAAGTGTGTTGTAATATAAAGCCTCTTCCCCTAAACACTATCCTTCGATATCAAGTTCCTCCCTTCCGATATAAACCCCAATTTCCAACAAAGTGGTATCAGAGCTAGAAGATCCTAAGGCGATGGCGAGCGGCATGGTTCCTTTCCAAGTCCCGACACTCAACAAGAGCAACTATGACAATTGGAGTATCAAGATGAGGGCGCTCCTTGGATCACAAGACGTATGGGATATCGTGGAGAAAGGCTACGTTGAGCCGAAGAACGAAGAAACCGAATCTCAAACTCAAAAGGATAGTTTGAGAGAATTGCGAAAGAGAGACAAGAAAGCTCTCTACCTAATCTATCAAGGATTAGATGACGACGCTTTCGAGAAGATTTCGGAAGCAAAGACCGCCAAGGAAGCATGGGAGAAGCTTCAAACATCGTATAAAGGAGCGGATCCGGTAAAGAAGGTACGTCTTCAAACTTTAAGAGCCGAGTTTGAAGCCTTGCATATAAAACAAGATGAAGTTGTGTCGGACTACTTCTCGAGGGTATTAGCAATAACTAATCAACTAAAGAGGAATGGCGAGAAAATTGATGATGTTAGAATCATGGAGAAAATTCTTCGCTCGTTAGATCCAAAATTCGAGCATATCGTAGCCATCATAGAAGAAACTAAGGATCTAGATGAAATGACGATGGAGCAACTATTGGGCTCATTGCAAGCTCATGAAGAGAAGAAAAGGAAGAAGGAAGGGATTGTAGAACAACTACTCAAGCTGCAAATTGATCCTACAAAAGAAAGAGATAATGATGAAAATTATCAAGGACGAGGCCGCGGACGAGGTCAAAAAGGAGAACGAGGAGGAGGTCGTGGACACGGATACGGACGAGGTTGGAGGCCCAACGATGACGGCAACAACAATCATCAAAGGAGAGATAACTCAACGAGAGGTCGTGGGAGAGGTAACCCAAGATCAAGGTATGATAAATCAAAAGTTAAGTGTTACAATTGCGAGAGGTTTGGGCACTATGCTTCCGAGTGTAGAGTTCCTAAACATAAAATTGAGGACAAGGCCAACTACGTCGAAGAGAAAAATGAAGAAGATATTCTACTACTAGCCCATAAGGACGATGAAAGAGGCGAAAGTAACAAGTGGTACCTAGACACCGGCGCAAGCAATCACATGTGCGGGAAAAGGAACATGTTCGTAGAGCTTGAAGAATCGGTGAGCGGCAATGTTGCATTCGGGGACGAATCAAAGGTCGCGGTAAAAGGCAAAGGTAACATTCTTATTCGCTTAAAGAATGGTGGGCACCAATTCATCTCCAATGTCTACTATGTGCCGGAGATGAAGAGTAACATCTTAAGTCTTGGGCAACTCTTAGAGAAAGGTTATGATATTCGTCTAAGAGATAATAACCTTTCTATAAGAGACGGTTCAAATAAATTAATCACTAAGGTGCCAATGCAAAGGAATCGAATGTTCGTCCTCAACATCATGAACGATGTTGTGAAATGCCTCAAGACATGCTATAGGGATCCATCATGGATTTGGCATCTTCGATATGGGCATCTAAATTTCGGCGGACTAGAACTGCTATCAAAGAAGGACATGGTGAAAGGATTGCCATCCATCAACCACCCCAATCAAGTATGCGAAGGATGCTTAATCGGAAAGCAGTTCAAGAAGATTTTTCCAAATGAGTCGAGCTCGAGAGCTAAAAGACCCTTGGAGCTAATTCATACCGATGTGTGCGGGCCAATCAAGCCGAGCTCACTTGGTAAGAGTAACTACTTCCTTCTCTTCATTGATGACTTTTCAAGAAAGACATGGGTATACTTCTTAAAGCACAAATCGGAAGTATTCGAGAACTTCAAGAAGTTCAAAGCCCTCGTTGAGAAAGAAAATGGCCTCAAGATAAAAGCAATGAGATCCGATCGTGGAGGAGAATTCACGTCGACAGAATTTAATAAGTATTGTGAAGAGCATGGGATAAGACGGCCCCTAACGGTACCAAGATCCCCCCAACAGAATGGAGTAGCAGAGCGAAAGAACAGAACAATCCTCGACATGGCTAGAAGCATGCTCAAGAGTAAGAAGCTACCGAAGGAATTCTGGGCAGAGGCAGTCGCATGTGCAGTCTACGTCTCTAATCGATCTCCAACAAGGAGTGTGTGGGGAATGACACCGCAAGAAGCATGGAGTGGTAGGAAACCTGGCATATCACATCTAAGAGTCTTCGGAAGCATAGCCCATGTGCACATTCCTGACGAGAAAAGAAGCAAATTGGACGACAAAAGTGAGAAGTACATCTTCATAGGCTATGATAACAACACCAAGGGATACAAACTCTACAATCCGAAGACAAAGAAGACTATCATCAGTCGAGACGTGATATTCGATGAAGAAGGAGAATGGGATTGGAACACGTGCAGAGGTGAGTACAATTACACTCCATTCTTTGAAGAAAGTAACAAAGAACAGCCAACAATGGAGCAAGCGGAAGACGAGCCCACTACTCCAATAACATCGTCGCATGCGAGTTCAGAAGACAAAAGCTCAAGCGAGAGAACCCCACGCTTCAAAAGCCTAAAAGAGATATGTGGAGTACCAGAAGATCAAGATAACCTAACTCTCTTCTGCCTCTTCGCGGACAGTGAGCCGATGAGCTTTCAAGAAGCCGTGAGAAATAAGAACTGGAAAGACGCCATGGATGAGGAAATTAAAGCTATCGAGAAGAACGACACGTGGGAGCTAACAACACTGCCAAAAGGGCATAAGGCGATTGGCGTAAAGTGGGTGTATAAAGCAAAGAAAAATGCCAAAGGAGAAGTTGAAAGATACAAGGCGAGATTAGTGGCTAAAGGCTACAGTCAAAGAGCGGGGATCGACTATGACGAGGTATTTGCTCCAGTTGCTCGACTAGAAACTGTTCGAATAATAATATCTTTGGCAGCTCAGAACAATTGGAGAATTCATCAAATGGACGTGAAATCCGCCTTTCTGAATGGAGTTCTTGAGGAGCAAGTTTATATAGAGCAACCACAAGGATATAAAGTAGCTGGAGAAGAAGACAAGGTTCTAAGATTGAAGAAGGCTCTTTACGGGTTGAAGCAAGCACCGAGAGCTTGGAACTCACGGATTGACAAGTACCTTCAAGAAAGAGACTTCATCAAGTGCCCATACGAGCACGCACTCTACATCAAAGTTCAAGGTAACGATATCTTAATTGTATGCTTGTATGTGGACGATTTAATCTTCACAGGCAGCAACCCAAGCATGTACAAGGACTTTAAAAGAGAGATGACCAGAGAGTTCGAGATGACCGACATCGGGCTCATGGCATACTATCTTGGAATCGAAGTTAAGCAAGGTGACAACGGGATTCTCATAACCCAAGAAGGTTATGCTAAGGAGATACTCAATAAATTCAAGATGGATGATGCAAATCCCGTCGACACACCAATGGAATGCGGTTCTAAGTTAACCATGCATGAAGAAGGTGAAAAGGTGGATCCAACATTCTTTAAGAGCTTGGTTGGAAGTCTAAGGTACTTGACGTGCAGACCTGATATTTTATTTGCGGTTGGAGTCGTTAGTCGACATATGGAAACTCCAACAACGACTCACTTGAAGGCGGCAAAGAGAATTCTCCGATACATCAAAGGTACGACTAACTATGGCTTGTACTACACAAGTTCTAGTGAGTTCAAGCTTGTAGGATATAGTGATAGCGATTGGGGAGGAGATGTCAATGATCGCAAAAGCACAAGTGGCTTCGTGTTCTACATGGGAGACACCGCCTTCACATGGATGTCAAGAAAACAACCGATTGTTACCCTCTCTACATGTGAAACGGAGTATGTGGCAGCTACCTCATGCGTATGTCATGCAGTTTGGCTTCGGAATCTGCTTAAGGAGCTGGGAATTCCTCAAGACGAGCCAACTAAGATTCATGTGGATAATAAGTCAGCAATAGCGTTAGCCAAGAACCCAGTCTTCCATGATCGGAGCAAGCACATCGACACGCGTTACCACTACATAAGAGAGTGCATCACACGGAAGGATGTTGAAATGGAATACGTGAAGTCCAAAGACCAAGTAGCCGATATTTTCACCAAGCCACTCAAGAAGGAAGACTTCGTACGACTACGAAGTATGCTCGGAATGGCAAATCAAGTTTTAGGGGGGGTGTTGAAAATATAAACTTGATTTGGGCTTGAACTATTAAGAGGTGGATTTAATATTTGGGCTAATGAATATTACAAGCCCAATATCTAGAAACTTACGGAAAATCTAGAGAAATCCATAGAACTCTATGGAACCTTATAGAAACTAGATATTATTATGGAGTATTCTAGAAAGGTGATGTGTTGGCTTAATCTTAAGGGGGTAGAAACTAGTATAAATAGGGGTGATGTATTAGCATTTTGCATCAAGCAAAATTAAAACAATATTGTAAACAAGTGTGTTGTAATATAAAGCCTCTTCCCCTAAACACTGTCCTTCGATATCAAGTTCCTCCCTTCCGATATAAACCCCAATTTCCAACAACCCTCCCATCAAACTCGACGAGGAAATGGTCGACTCTTTCAATTCACAAATCTCTTTCTTTCAGAAATTCCTCGAAGATCGCCATACCTCCGTCAACCTCGAATTGGAGCTCCGAATAGCTGATGCAGCATATGCTGCCGAAGACGTTATAGAGACTCAGATAATAGAAAAAGCTCTCAATCAAGAGGACTTCAATGCAAGTCTTCAAAAGGTAACAGAAGGCATGGATCTCATCAAGAAAGAAGTGATGAATATGAATTGGAACACCGAGAGGAAGAGCCAAGGCAACGACCAACCCAGACTACTACGACCTGCTTCTAATTCTGGTGAGAATATCGTAATCGGTATGGATGACCTAACAATGGAAATTGTGGACAAGCTCGCTCCACCTCATGCGTCTGGATGTCAGATCGTCTCGATAACAGGTATGGGAGGAATCGGTAAGACGACGCTTGCTAACAAGGTCTATAATCATCCTTACATAAGCAATTACTTTGATGTTCGTGCATGGGCTACGATATCAAAGGACTACAATATACATGAAAGTCTGGTAGAAATTCTTCATTGCCTTGATAGGACAGATAGTAAGGAAAGTTTGAGAGGAAAGGAGGAACATGTTTTGATTGAAAGATTGCACAAGTCTTTGTTCGGAAAAAGGTATCTAATTGTAGTGGACGATATATGGGATGTGGAGGATTGGGATAGCTTGCGATCCTTCTTTCCGAATAGCCGCAGTAGTGGAATAGTCATAACCACTAGACAATCGAGGTTCGCTTCGATTAGCTCTCATGCTTTTGCCGTCGATTTGTTAGACAAGAGAAAAACTTGGAATTAGCTTTGCAAAATCGTGTTCGGAAATTATGATTGCCCCCGCGAATTGGAGGATGTTGGAAAGGAGATATCAGACAACTGTAGAGGACTTCCATTGTCGGTTGTCGTGATTGGAGGCCATCTCGCAAAGTCTCCAAGAACAAAAGAATATTGGAAGTCTATCGCGGTAAATTTGAGTTCCATTGTGACTTCAGAAGACGACAATCGTTGCCTGAAGATATTATCGTTAAGCTACATTCATCTGCCTGTACACCTGAAACCTTGCTTCCTTTACATGGGAATGTTTCCTGAAGATGAAGAGATTGATGTTGGCAAACTGATCCGACTATGGGTGGCCGAAGGATTTCTAAAGCCAATTTATGGCAAGACTCTGGAAGAGGCTGCACAAGACTATCTAAATGACCTCATCAGTAGGAATCTCATTTTAGTTGCTTGGTCGTCTCGGAGGGGAGAAATAATCAAATGCAAGATCCACGATCTTTTGAGGGATTTTTGCTTGAAAGCGGCTTTGGAGAAGAAGTTTTTCTGCATAGTGCGGAGGCATGATTTGGAATTCCAGACAATGAAAGACGAATAGTCCTCTATCCAAGATCTTACGAGACCGACCATTGCAATTCCGACGCTACGGTCCGAAAATCACCCTCGGTTATTCGTACTTTGATACTTCACGATGCATTATTACCTTCTTCTGTAGTTTATAAGTCGCTACGAGTCTTGGCTTCAGCTACTGGTCGGAGCTTGGAAGTTAGTCTAAACAACATGTCAGAAATTACCCGCCGACTAGTTAACTTGCGTCGCCTTGATTTCTTGCCGAAGCCATATGATCGGAACGGATGGCTTATCTTCGCTTCATCAGTTTTTTCTCTCTGGAACCTTCAATCCTTATGCCTAAATGGAGATTGCCAAGGGACTATTACCCGAAGAAATTTGGGAAATGTCTAGGCTTAGAGGCATATCAGCGTTCTGACATTCTGTCTCTCGGATCCGCCCAGCAGCCAGAGCCACGGTGATGATATCCTGAAGAACCTTCACGCGGCGGAGAGGATACTAAATTTGAGCTTCAGGGAAGATTTGGTCGAAAGAATTCCCAACGTGAAGATGTTATGGGTGACTTATGACGATAAGCTCGAGGGGTTCAGCGAGGGCACATACGCTCTAAACAACATTGAACGTCTTGTAAAGCTTGAAAGGCTTTGCTTGTTGCTCGAGGAAGTGAGATCATCATCGCCCATAACACGAAAAAACCAAATGATGTCAAGTCTTACTTTTCCCAATCCGCTCAAAGAACTGACCGTCGGCGGCCTTCGTCTGGACGACGTAACGATGAGTAAGATTGGATCGTTGCCACACCTCGAAGAACTAATTCTGTACGAATGCAGCGGAAGGGAGTGGGAGCTTGTCGAAGAAGGGCATGAATTTTTTCAAAGTTTGAAATACTTGGAGCTCCTCGATTGCAGTGATCTCGAATGTTTTACGGCAGACTCCGAGCACTTTCCTTGCCTTGAAGAGGTGGAACTAAACACCATCAATGGATTGAAGGAGATATCCTCGGAGTGAGATATAGAGACGCTGAGATGCATTGAATGATATGGTGTCCTGACTCGGCAGTAGAATCTGTTAAAGAAATAGCAGACTATCAAGAACAACAAATGGGGAATGAACAGTTGCAAATAAGGGTTAGCTTGCTTGGCTCGTCCAGCCTTTCTGCTGAGAGCTTGAGCGCCAGTAATTTTATTGTGTGATTCATATGGAGGTGTTTAGGGTTTGTTTTGTATTGTACTGAGAAGGAAAAGATGGTTCCAATATGCTCGTTCGAATATGTGTGTGTGTGTATCATAGACATTTCTGTATATATGCTCGTACTTTTCACATAGAGCAGAAATGGAATAACTGCCTTTCTTTAACATAATTACCCAGAATCAATATAACTATGATCTTGGTCTTGGAGAACATGGAATGATGATATCAGCTTCCTTGGGCATAAATTGCACCACTCTTCCTCCTCGCTTCTCAGTCTCGCAAATCAGCTCCTTATTTTTCTCATAGCCAAAAACAACTCTCGATTCATCGATCTTTAGATTTCCAACCTTTGGTGAAGCAGCGTAAGCCCTTTTGACATCGTCTGCTTTTCGAGGGCTCAACAATAACGGAGAATTAACGAGGCAATCTTCGAGCGTCATAGTCGCTTGGCGCTTTGGTAGCTTATCATCATCGTCGACGTGCGAAGAGTTATTCTTTGTAATAACAGTCTGCGGTGTTGTTGATGATGTTGATGGCGATGGCGATGGCGATGGCGATGAAGATGATGTCTTGATGCAGAAGATACTCATAAGACCCATTTTTACGATGGAAATTTTGGAAAGCACGAGTGAATGCTCGAGCAAGGTGGGAACTTGTTTTGCAGTGTAAAGATAGGATTTTTCTTTTTATTTATAGACGACATTGGAAAAAAGAAAGGGCAGAGAACTTGCGATACATTTTTCTTTGTCGATGGAATGTATTGGGTATTACATAGGTTTGATACGATATACTTCAACCCTTGTCTTGTTACTTCTTAGAAAACTAAAACAAGAATGTCGTAGCAAGCAAAGACCTTTGTTGGTTGTATTAGACCAAAGCTTTGATTTTCATTCCTATCGTTGCGTTGGTGCCTTCGATAGTATTTGAAGCATCAGACAAATTTTTCTGAATTTTTTTCTTTTTTTTTTAATGATGCAATATTCTCTTCGGTAATAGCAAAGAAATGTTCTTTTTTTGCTTTTTTCGTCTGATAATACGGATGCATAGGCAATCGAAGTCGTTAAGCAAGCAATTTCGACCGGACTATGTAAGTATTTTTTCCAAGGTAAAAGCTTTTTTTTAATTTTACAAGAGAAATAGTTCCATAAGCTAAACATTCTTTAGTGTCTCTTGGAGAACAAGCACAATCAGAACGGCAGGGAAACGAACTCAAATCAATAAATAGAAACAATAAAGGGGCATTTTCATTTCAGGCCCCCCATAACTATCATTTAGGATTCAGGCCCTCTTGGCAAAAAATTTAGTTTTAATGACCCATTTTCTGCAGTACCACTTCATTGCTCTTACATACCAGTATCTTCAAATTTTGTACCATAAAACCATAATCCGGTACCAGTTTATGATCATCTGATACCAGTTTATTTTCTGAGTACCACTTCATTGCTTTGACATACCAGTCTGTTGAAAGTTTGTAACACAAAACGATCATTCTATACCAGTTCATACATCTTTCATACCACTTTTTTTACACTACACAAAATGGGTCCTTAACCTATTAAATTCTCAAACAGGGCCTGAATTCGAAATCTAATCCTTAATGGGGCCTAATTTCAAATTGACCCAACAATAAAACCAAGCCCGAAAGAAAACAAAATTCAAAATTTGACTTTAAGGAACAGTTGACTATACTACAAATCACTCTAGCTAATACGGCATAAGGATGACTATATTAAGCTTAGATTTAAGATTTGGCAGTACACTCTTTTTTCCGTCTTCAACGGGAGCGCACCTCCATAAGGGAAGAAAGAACTCCCACAATATGAGAGAATAACCCTCAAATCAGAAGACTCGGGAAAAACAAGGTAAGAGAAAAAAGACCCGAAGAGAATAAAACTGGACAACCATGTCAACAGCCATGTCAACCAACACACGCTGTTTGATCTCCCAGACAGTCCTGATAAAAATGAGTTTACTTACTTAGATTCATCAACCAATGGAAATTAGGAAGTGAATAATGCATTGCTCAATGCCACAAACGTACTTGTATATCTTTTTAAGATCTTCAGGGATCTCTGGGATCTTTTGAACAGAACCATCCTCGTATATTATCCTGTTCTTGACTGCAGGAGACCAAAGGCCCATCTCCGTCAAATCATGAAGAAGGTGCTTATTTACCACGACAAACTGACCACTGCCAACAAATAATTTGGTATAACTTACGACCAGGTACCAATAAATAAATTCGGAGGAAGGTCATGAGTTGTGTCAATCAATAAAAACCTTAATACTCTTCGGTTGTAAATATTAGACGTGTATGGCTCGAAGCATTCATTGTTCCCAAGAATTTGGCTTGTTGATGCAGTGGGCATAGGTGCTATGAGAAGACCTTTTTAGGTACTGCAGAGGAATAAATTTTCAGATAGATAATTATAAGGAAGAAATAATTCGAGTGGTATTTAAGAGGAAGTTTAAACTTTGAGAGGTACTGATAAGGAATTAACCCTCAAGAACAAGAAATTCGTCGATGGCACGATCTTGAAGCCATCTGGAAATGACCCGAAACTGTTGCTTGCTTGGCATAGGAACAACGATATAGTCCGCTCTTGGATTCTTAACTCAGTATCAAAGGAAATTTGCGCAAGTATAATTTACTCTCAAACAGCTCGATAGATTTGGCTTGATCTTCAAGAATGCTTTCAAGAAGGAAATGCGCCGAGGCTATATCAGTTGCATAAGGATCTCTTTGGAGTATCGCAACAGAATTCTTCTGTAGCTGTATATTTCACAAATTGAAGGCTCTTTGGGATGAATTGTACAGTTTCAGACCGACATGCTCGTGTGGAAAGTGTTTGTGCGGAGGTGTTAAAGAAACCAAGAAGTTCTCTGAAAAACAGTATGTGTTGACCTTTCTGATGGGTCTTGATGATTCTTTCTCTCATATCAGAGGTCAAATTCTTCTCATGGATCCGACTCCTCCAATCAACAAAGTATTCTCGCTTGTTTCTCAAGAGGAAAGACAGAGGTCAATCAATGTTAAAACCTCGGCCGAAGATTCAATTCGACACATGACCTTCACCAACCGAAATGGACAAGCTGCTAACAGAGGAATTCAAGGCACTTATCAAGGTCAATTCAAGAAACCTGCTTCATTTGCAAAGAAGGAAGGGCAACGTCCATTCTGACAACACAGAGAACTTCATTCAACAACTGAGCCAACAATTGGAGCAGTTCAAGAACCTGATCGAAGGAGGTCAGACAACACAAGCTCCCACAAACAGCAATACCTCAACTGACAGGTTTGATGGTATGTGTTCATCTTTCAATACCTCTGATATAGTTAATGTAGATTCTTGGATTATAGATTCAGGGGCCTCAAAGCACATCTGCTACAAACTTAATCTTCTTAGTCACTTGCATGACATACAACCTTCATATGTAAGAATGCAAAATAACACTTCAATCAAGGTCATAAAAGCAGGAGTTGTTGTTTTAGGAAATAAGTTGGTACTGAAGGATGTATTATATTTGCCACAGTTCGACTTCAACCTTATTTATGTTAGTGCACTCAAGTTTGCTAATGATTTGAATGTCTTGTTTGATGCAAATAAGTTTGTGATTCAGGATATAGCAAGAGACTTAGTGATTGGCAGGGGTAGGATGATGAATTTGAAGGAGCAGATGCACAAGACTATATAGGACCAGATGCAACACCAATTTGGGAACATGATCAGCAACCTCATGAAGAATATGACCAGCAGAATGTCGAGCAAGTTCACCACCATCTTCAGTTGCTACAGAACAAGTCCCAGAGCCCTCACAGATCACACTGAGAAGGACTGCAAGGATAAATAGGAGTCCCACATATTTACAAGATTATCATTGTAATAATGTGGGAGATCCTAAGACAGCTTACCCTTTATCAAATTATCTAACATATGATGCTTTATCTGATGAATATAAGAACTATGTTTTAAGTGTCTCAGCTACCAGAGAACCTCAATCCTTCCATGAGGCAGAGCCATTTGAGGAATGGAAACAGGCCATGAGAGAGGAACTGGACGCCATGGAGGAGAATCAGACATGGAGCATAACAGCACTACCACAGGGAAAGAGCTCCATTGGCTGCAAATGGGTCTTCAAGCTGAAGTTCAATGAACTTGGGCAGATCGAAAGGCATAAAGCACGTTTGGTGGCGAAGGATTATAACCAAAGAGAGGGAGTTGATTACTTTGACACATTCTCACCTGTTGCAAAACCAGCAACAGTGAAGGTATTATTAGCTTTAGTTGCTATTATAATTGGTATTTATGTCAATTAGATATAAATAATGCATTTCTTAATGACGATCTTGATGAAGAAGTCTATATGGACTTGCCTGAAGAAGCCTATATGGACTTGCCACTAAGATATATTCCTAAAGACTATCCCAACTCGACTGGTTCCAAGCTTGTGTGCAAACTTAACAAATCCATATATGGATTGAAACAAGCCTCAAGGCAATGGAACTCAAAATTCAGTCGAGCATTACTTGTGTTTGGTTTTAAACAAACTGAATCGGATCACTCTTTGTTCATTAAAGGTGTAGGAGCTGAGATGGTAGCTCTACTTGTTTATGTGGATAATATAGTTCTAACAGATCCGTCAATCTCTGCCATCATTGCAGTAAAAAAGCATTTACAAGGGTTGTTTAAATTAAAGGATTAGGTACTCTAAAGTTTTTTCTTGGCTTGGAAGTTACGCGTAGCATTGCAGGTATTTCCATTCAACAGAGGCAGTACACTGTAAGACTTTTGGAGGACACATGCTACTCGGCATGCAAGCCATCATCCACTCCAATGGATCCAAAGGCCAAACTTTTCACGGTTGGAAGGAGTGCTGCTTGATAATCTTCACAGTATAGGCGATTGATTAGAGGCTTCTCTACCTAACCTTTACTAGGCTGGATATCATGTTTGCAGTTCATCAGCTAAGCCAGTTTGTCTCACATCCAAGGAAGCCTCACATGGTGGCTGTCCATCACTTGCTCAGATATTTGAAGGCCAATCCAGGGCAAGGAGTGTTCTTCCCAGCTACTTCAAACACGAGGATTAGAGCCTTTTCAGATGTTGATTGGGCCACTTGTCATGACACAAGAAAATCAATAACCGGATTCTGCACTTTTTTTGGAGACTCAATGATAACCTGGAAATCAAAGAAGCAAACGACTGTATCAAAAATTCAAAATTTCAACGGAAGCAGAATACCGAGCCTTAAGTTCCTTGATCAGTGAAGTACTTTGGCTGAGCCAGCTCTTACAGGAGATTGGAGGTGTCCACAGCAATGAAGACATTCCAGTTCTGTTCGGTGATAATCAGTCAGCAATCCTCTTAGCATCAAATCCCAGGTTTCATGAGAGGAGCAAACGTATAGAGATCGAATGCCACTTTATACGACATCATCTGCAAAAGGGAAGTATCAATGTATTGCCCATTCGAAGTCAGTTTCAATAGGCAGACATGTTTACAAAACCTCTTCCAGGCATTGCTTTGAAGAGACTCATGTCCAAGATGTCCGTAAAGGACATTTACAGTCTATCTTGCGGGGGGCTATTGGAAAATCACGACAGAAGAACAGAATAGAAAGCTTGAGCTCACTTGCGCGCCAAAGCTGTTTAGTTGTTTATTTTAAGGTTCTGTTTATATTAAGGGCAATTTAGTATTTTTACTGAAAAACGCGTTGGTTGATACTAAGGCGCTACTTGTATATTGTATATATAGTCTGTAAATGTTTACACAGTAATTAATTCCAGTCGATTCATTTCTAAGTTTCCTCCATTCTTCCAAGAAAACATCAAGATAGTTTCGATTTTTAACACAGAATTTAGAGTCGAAAATGAAGTGGTCCCTATATGGATGTGTACTAAGTTGTAAAACTGATGACCTAAATGTTGGAAACAATGTTGAGGTAACACTGAACCTAACATAGAGCGCACGGCGGAAATAATAAGGAACAGGCTCACACAGTTTAGCACATCGGAAATAACTAAAACCTTATTAAGTAAAAGACGACACACACGAGATGTATTATGCAGTAAGTTCTTCAACTTGCTGCGAGCCTCATGGCAAAATTCCACTATTAAAAATGGATTAGACAAAAAAAACAACTATCGAAGATAGTAAACTCATGCCTAAACGAATCTAAGGATTCTAAATATTTCCTAAAAACTTAGGTCTAGACTCTAGACTTAAAGGAAAGATTAAATGAATGCTCTCTGTTATGAATTTTCTCTCGTTCCCTCGTATATCTCGTGTGTTCGCTCTTCATAGCTCAAAGTTACTCCGTAAAAGCTCTTCAAAGTTTCTCGTGCAAAGCTCATCTTGGTAGCTTGAAATCTCCTTTATAGGCATTGGCTCCCTCTTGAATTGGTAAAAGATCTCTTGAGAATCTCATAAGATATCTCCTCGAAGATCTCGCTAAATATAGTAAATATTTAGTTCAAATCTTATCTCCTTATTTACCCTTGATCTTCATATCTTTCATGTTTGGTAAATGCAATCTCCTACTTTGAGCATGTAAGACAATATCCGATATGATCTTCATATTTTCTATTGTTGGTGTGCACCACTTATTTTGGGCATGAAAGACAAAATCTTTTTGATATCTTCGACATTAACAGAAAATTTCAGTTATTTTCGCAGTATCCTCTTACTTTATCATTAGAAATAGCTACGGCATCTTATTGAACTTAACAATTCAAAATGTTAAAACTTACTTTGGTGAAATGTGAAGTATGTCATGAAAAAAATATATATATATATAATAAACGCGCGATCTAAGTAGCCCAGCTCGACGCATGAAAACCAATCGGTCAAACATATCACGGGGTAGAGAAAAATGCGGACTTCGATCTCATAATTCATAATTCATAGTGCATGGTTAAAACTTAAAAGTAGAGCAGGCAAAATAACCCGCAGCCCACGGGGCGGGCTGAGATTATTGAGGGCGGGCCAGAACGGACGGCTTGCCCGCACGGGCCGCGAGCTCTGGCGGGGCGGGGCGGGGTAGCCCGCGGGCTGGCCCGCCAATAATAAAAAAAATATATATTAATAAATATATAGTTATATATAAATTAGATAATATTTTATATGTTTTTGGTAAGATTTATAATTTATAAAATTAATAAGACAAATTAATTAATATTTTCTGAAGTTGAAATAGATTAAATTTATTTTTTATTAAATTTTTTGTTTTTCAGGTTTTATTTTTATTTTTTTAATTTATGCGGGCTAAGCCCGCGCCAGTTGGCGGGCTAGCCTGCCCGCCCCGCCAGTGGGCGGGCTTTGCCGGGCTACGGGCCGGCCCGCCCTCCGGCCCGTTTTGATAGGTCTAGTTAAAAGGACATTGTTTTTTTTTTTTGTTTGTTTTTTTGTTTCTTTTAAATGGTGAGAAATATCGACTATATGCTAGTAAGGCCTTTCCGTGTTTGCTTTGGCTGAGTTGCTTCCACACAAAGCCTATCATTTCTTCAGAACTAATCTTCTCTGTTGTTTTCCCTCCCTTTGGTAGAATAGAATAGAGAATGGCGACAGCTTATGCAGCTTTTACTTCTCTCATGAATCTCTTATCAGATCTTAAAGAACATCCCTACCCTCCCATCAGACTTAACGAGGAACAATTCAACTCTCTCAATTCGAGGATATCTTTCTTTCAGAAATTCCTCGAAGATAACCAGAACTCAGTCGATCTCAAATTGGAGATGCGAATTGCTGATGCAGCATATGCAGCAGAAGATATTATTGAGGAGCAAATAGCAGATCGAGCTCTCGATCAAGTCGACTTCGATGAAAGTCTCCAAAAGGTGATAGAAGGCATGGATCTCATCATGAAAGAAGTGATGGAGATGAATTGGAATACAGAGAAAAAAGTCCTGGCGAAAACCAACCTAGACTACGAACTGCTAATTCAGGTGAGAACAACATCGTGGTTGGGTTCGAAGACCTAACAATCGAAATTGTGGACAAGCTCACTCTACCTCAAGTGTCTGGCCGTCAGATTGTCTCGATAACAGGTATGGGCGGAATTGGTAAGACTACGCTGGCTCGTGAGGTTTACGACCATAAGTGTACGAAGGACTACTTTGATGTTCGTGCTTGGGCTACGATATCGAAAGACTACGATACCCACGAAAGTCTCCAAGGACTTCTTCAATGCCTAGGCGTGTTAGGGAGCAAGGATAGTTGCAGTAAAATGACTGAATACGAGTTGGGAGAAAAATTGCACAACTATTTGTGCGGCAGAAGGTATCTAGTCATAGTGGACGATTTATGGGATGTAGAGGCATGGGATAGATTGAGATCCTTCTTTCCGAATAGCCGCGGTAGTGGAATAGTCATAACCACTAGAGAATCACAATTCGATTCGATCAGCTCACATGCTTTTGCTGTGGATTTGTTGGATAAGGAAAAAACTTGGGAATTATTTTGCAAAACAGTATTCGGACAAGGTGATTGCCCTCGCGAATTAGAGGATGTTGGAAGGAAGATATCAGACAACTGTAGAGGACTTCCTCTATCAGTTGTCGTGATTGGAGGGCACCTAACAAAGTCTCCAAGAACACAAGGATACTGGAAATATATTGCGGAAAATATAAGTTTTGTTGTGAATTCAGAAGACGACGGTCGTTGCATGAAGATATTATTATTAAGCTGACATTTGAAACCTTGTTTCCTTTATATGGGAATGTTTCCTGAAGATATGGAGATTGATGTTAACAAATTGATTCGACTGTGGGTGGTTGAAGGATTTTTTAAACCAATTTATGGCAAGAGCTTAGAAGATGCTGCGCAAGACTATCTACATGACCTCGTCGGCAGAAATCTTGTTTTAGTTTCTAGGTCATCTCGAATGGGAGAAATACTCGAATGCAAGATCCACGATCTTTTGAGGGATTTATGCTTAAAGTCGGCTTTAGAGAATAAATTTTTTAGCATCATGCAGAAGCCGGATCTAGAACTTGCAAACAACGAAAGAAGAATAGTCCTTTGTCCGAGATCGTACGAGACGGGCCATTGCTATTCCGATGCTATTCTCCAAATATCATCTTCGGTAATTCGTACTCTGATACTTCATGGCACGTCGTTACCGTCCGTGTTTAGCAAGTCGTTACGAGTTTTGGCTTCAACTAGGTTTTTGCACATTAGTGTGGCCGACGTGGTAGAAGTCGCATCTCAACTAGATAGTTAACTTGCGCTTCATTGATATCTCTTCGTATGAGCGGAACAAATTGTTCGTTTTCCCTTCGTCAATTTTTTCGTTTTGGAATCTTCAATCTTTATGCATAAATCGAGGTTTCGAAATAGCTAAAGCACCACAAGAAATCTGGAAAATGTCTCAACTTAGACATATCGGCGTCGTGGATGCACTCAGTCTCTCGGATCCTCCTCCACCACCAAGTGTAAGCCACGGTGATCATATCTTGAAGAACCTTCAATCGGCTGAGACGACACTAAATTGCCGTTTCCAGTGAAGATTTGGTCAGAAGAATTCCCAATGTCAGGAGTTTAAGTTTGGAATACGACGACGAAAGACAGGAATTCGGTGAAGAAGGGAAATCATATCAACATCATACGTCTTGAAAAGCTTGAAAAGTTAACTGGTTGAATGGATCCTTAGCACGAAGAAACGAAATGGAGTCAAGTATTACTTTCCACCATTCGCTCAAGGATTTGTCTATTAGCAGCCTTTGTTGGGAAGACGCAACGACTAAGATTGGCTCATTGCCACTTCTCGAAGAACTACGTCTGTATGAATGCAGTGGAAGCGAGTGGAATCACGTTGAAGGACAATTTGTTCGTTTAAAATACTTGGAGCTCTTTTATTGTAACGATCTCGAATGTCTTACAGCAGACTACAACTATTTTCCTTGCCTTGAAGAGCTGATCCTATGCATAGCTTGAAGGAGATATCCTCCGATATCGGAGATATTGAGACGCTGAGATATATAAAATTGTATCGATGTCGGGACTCAATTGTTGTGTGTGCTAAAGAAATAGCAGAGTACCAGAAGCACCAAATGGGGAATGAAGAGCTACAAATGAGGGTTCGCTTGCATCCGAGATGGTCGAGCCTTTCTGCTGAGAGCTTGAGCGCGAGTAATTTTATTGTGGAATGATGATGATGCTTTATACGTTTGTGCAAACTATAACTCTGTAGATATCATCCCCCCTGATAATAGTTTCATAATCAAACTCTCAATTTCAATGCCTTGTCGAACGTATAAGAAATATTGTGTTTGTTCAATATCTTTTGTTTGACCGTGTTCCTCAAACACGATCATGAATCATGATCTTCAGTTTCCTTGTCCTCACAAATAAAGCCAGTGAAGTAACTTTCGTGCATATATATGCAAGAACAAAAATTGATAGCATTGTGTTATTGTTTTAATGGTGAGATCATATGACTGCATTTTCTTTGATGACATCGACGGTGATTGGTTCCACAAACAACGATGACCAAGTCATTCGTCTCCATGCCTACTATGTATTGATTTTCATCCTCATGATCACGGATTCGAGATTATAAGGCTGTCAGTTATTTGTTGAATTTGCGGTAGGTCACATGAAACATGGAGGATTAGTCTCACTATAAGTAGCGATCGTCACATAACCAATGCGGATGTTCAGATTCGTTCAGACCGAATTTAATCGGAGAGCCGAGAACTATGTTGTCATTGTATTTGTGTAGGAATACCTAACTGACCGGAAAGAAAAAAAAAAAAAAAAAAACACAATAAATAGTCCGTCCAAAAACTAACTCGGACGACGCCATTTGTCGTCCCTATGCAAAAAAAAGGAGGAAAAAAAAACTATCCCTCATCTCTACTGTTCTTAGAAGTATGCGAAATAATCAACTTGAATGGCCAGTCAACCTAAAAATGTTGATCTTGACAGGAGTGTATTTTTTAATCGTATATAATTGATCAACGGAACTATTATTAAAATAAAGCAGCTTTCGACCTCAAGTCAAAGGATTATTACATATCCCAACTAACATATGCCACCGCGCGAAAACCGTCCAAAACAATATTTTATAGCCCAAGTTGAACAGTCTTGCTCACATTGCTGCTCCCACAGCATTTATATCAGAGTTGATACAGTGTGCTCTCTCATTATAACGAAGACAGCTTATGCAGCTTTTACTTCTCTGATGAATCTCATATCAGATCTCCGCGGACATCCCTACCCTCCCATCATAATCGACGATGAACATGTCGACTCTCTCAATTCGAAGATCTCATTCTTTCAGAAATTTCTCGAACATCACCATATCTCCGTCGATCTCAAATTGGAGCTCCGAATTGCTGATGCAGCATATGCTGCTGAAGATACTATTGAGCAGCAAATAGCAGATCGAGCCCTCGATGAAGTCGACTTCAACGGAAGTCTTCAAAATGCGATACAAGCCATGGATCTCATTGAGAAAGAAGTGGTGAATATGAATTGGAATACTGAGACGAAAAGTCAAGGCAACAATAAACCCATACCAAATGTTAATTCAGGTGAGAACAACATCGTTGTCGGGATCGAAGACCTGACAATCGAAATCGTGGACAAGATCACTCCACCTCAAGGGTCCGGCCGTCAGATTATCTCGATAACAGGTATGGGAGGAATCGGTAAGACGACACTCGCTAGCAATGTCTATAATCATACTTACGTTAAGAACTACTTTGACGTTCGTGCTTGGGCTACGATATCGAAGGACTACGATATACATGAAAGTCTCGTAGAACTTCTTCACTGTCTAGATAGGAGACAGAGTAAGGAGAGTTTGAGGCGAAAGGGCGAGCAAAAGCTGGGTGTAGAACTGTACCAGTTTTTGAGTGGCAGAAGATATTTAGTTACAGTGGACGATCTATGGGATATAGAGGCTTGGGATAGATTGCGATCCTTCTTTCCGAATAGCCGCGGTAGTGGAATAGTCATAACCACTAGACAATCAAGAGTCGCTTCGATTAGCTCGCATGTTTTTCATGTAAATTTGTTAGATAAGGAAAAAACTTGGGAATTATTTTGCAGAACCGTATTCGGACAAGGTGACTGCCCTCGAGAACTGGAGGATGTTGGGAAGGAGATATCAGACAACTGTAGAGGACTTCCTCTTTCTGTCGTCGTGATTGGAAGCCACCTAGAAAGTTCTCGAAGAACAGGAGACTATTGGAAATCCGTTGCGAAAAATTTAAGTTCGATTGTGAATTCAGAAGAGGACGAACGTTGCCTGAAGATCTTATCTTTAAGCTATATTAATCTACCCGTACATTTGAAACCTTGTTTCCTTTACCTGGGAGTTTTTCCCGAAGATGAAGAGATCGATGTTGAGAAACTTATCCGACTATGGGTGGCCGAAGGATTTATAAGGCCAATTAATGGCAAGAGCCTAGAAGAGGCTGCACGGGTCTATCTAGGTGACCTTATTGGTAGGAATCTTGTTTTAGTTTCTAGTTTAACTGGAAGGGGGGAAATATACAAATGCAAAATTCACGACCTTTTGAGGGATTTAGGCTTAAAAGAAGCTCTAGAGAAGAAGTTTCTTCGCATCGTGCGTAAGCAAGATTTGGAAGTATCATACAACGAAAGACGAATATTACTCTATCCAAGTTCGTATGAAGGGGACCATTGTCATCCCAACACTAGTGTTCAAAAATCACAGTCGGCTCTTCGTACTCTGATACTTCATGATGCATTAACACCTTCTGTTGTTCATAACTTGCTACGAGTTTTCGCCTCAGCTCGGTCTTTGGACATTAGTCTACATGACGTGGTAGACGTTATCTCTCAGCATGCTAACTTGCGCTGCCTTGAGTTCTCATCATCTAATTTGCACGGATTTGTTACGTTTCCTTCATCAATTATTTCGATATGGAATCTTCAATCTTTATACATTAAAGATTGCCAAGGGGCTAAAGCGCCAGAAGAAATATGGAAAATGTCTCAACTTAGGCATATCATTATGAATGTCAGTCTCTCGGATCCTCCTCCAAGTGAAAGCCACTGTGATATCTTGAAGAACCTACAATCTGCTAAGACGATACTAAATCTCAGGTTTAGCGAAGATTTGGTCAAAAGAATTCCCAACATCAGGACGTTAGGTGTTATGTACTTTGATCCAAGAGGTCGATTCAGTGAAAAGACATACGATCTGCATAACATCGCTCGTCTCGAAAAGCTCAAAAAATTAGGTTGCTGGGTGTACCAAGTGGGATCCAGGGCGCGAAGAGACGAAATTGTGTCAAGTCTTACATTCCCCCATTCACTCAAGGAATTGACTGTCGGCGGCCTTTTCTGGGAAGAAGTAACGACTAGGATTGGCTCATTGCCCTTGCTCGAAGAACTAAGACTGACTACTTGCAAAGGAAGCCAGTGGGAACTTGTCGAAGGACAGTTTGTTCAATTAAAATGCTTGAAGCTCCATGGTTGTAGTGATCTCAAACGCTTTATAGCAGACTCCGAACATTTTCCTTGCCTTGAAGAGTTGGAACTATTAAGTATGGATAGCTTGACGGAGATATCCTCGGATGTTGGAAATATACAGACGCTGAGGCGTCTTTCGTTGCATGGCTGTTTGGAAGAAGCGGTTGAGTGTGCCAAAGAAATAGCAGACTACCAAAAAGACGAAATGGGGAATGAACAATTTCAGGCCTTGATTTGAATGCCGTAAGGACTAAGGTTGTAATTTCAGGCATTGCTTCAATGTAGTTCGCTGGCCAATAATTTGTTCGGTACAAATAAATATCAGGCAACGTTGAGATAGAGATCTAACTAGTTCGTTCGTTCCTTTTAGTTTCATAATCAAACTCTCAAATTGAAAACCTTATAAACATTTGGTATAAACATTTCAGAAATGATGTCAAAAGCAAAAAATTTGATGGATCTCTTCCTTATAGCAGTGTTATAAAAAGCGTATTGCGCAGTGCGTACCGTTTTAGTTGCGATATTGCGTAGCGTAGATAGCGTAGCGTATTGCGTGAGTATTTTGATCATGCCCAGTGTTTTTAAAAGCGTGTTGTCGCGCGCTTCGAAGCGCGCATAAGCGTGTATTTTTTTGAAAACGCGACGAAGCGTTTAAAATTAAGCGTTACTTTATATTTTATTTATCTATTTATTTTATTATTTTTCTCGGTCCAAGCGCCGCTTTTTGACCGACTTTATTCTGCTTGACATGACATGTGGGCTACTCTAAACATCATATCGAATGAAGTAATTGCAGACAGAAAATGCCGTTGTCATATTTTCCCTTCCTATTTAATGGTTTTAAGTTACTTTTTTACTTATTGTTTTATTGTATTATTATTTTTTTCTTTTGTTATTTATAATAGGGGAAATTACGTTTCAGGCCCCTGTCAGGGTCTGAACTTAGGTTTCAGGTCCTAACAGAAAAATAATTAGTTTTAAGGACCCGATTTCTGTAGTAACATTTCATTGTTCTGCAGTAACACTTAATTGTTCTTCAGTAACACTTCATTGTTCCTCAGTAACACTTCATTGTTCCTCAGTAACACTTCGTTTGTTCTGCAATAACACTTCATTGTTCCTCAGTAACACTTTATTGTTCTGAAATAACACTTCATTGTTCCTCAGTAACACTTCATTGCTCTGAAGTAACACTTGTGTAACTTTAAGTCCTTATCTCTAAAATTTACGAAAATTAGGTCCTTTAAACTAATTTTTTTTCCAATAGGGCCTGAAATCTATTTTAAAATATTTTTGGGGCCTGAAACGAAATTTGCCCTTTATAATAAATAGGAAATAATGGGAAGCAAAAAATAAAAAATGGAGTGAATTAAATATATTATTGAAGATATAAACTATAATATAACAAATTTATGTCATATATTACGTTTTCCTGCATTATAATTTACTTGCTTGACATACTCACGCGATGCGCTACGCAATTTACGCTACGCGCTTCCGGAGCCAAAACGCGACGCATTGTGCTTCACGGGTTTTAAAACATTGATCAAGCCACATACACGACAATATATATATATACACACACACACACACACACACACACACGCACAATACAAGCAAGACAAATCATTATACAAAAATAAATAATGGTGAACATTAATCTAATTATATCTAAGCAAACTTCACGAGCTATATTTATATATATATATATAAATATTATGTGTGTGTGTGTGTGCGTGCGCGCAAATGTGTGTTTAATTTTATTATTTTCAAATTTTAAGTAAATTTTAATTTTATATTATTTCTCTAATAAAAATCATTTCGCGTACGATGTATGGCAAAATTGAAGAATTAGTCACCACATCGCCTTTGAAGCAGTTTTAAGCTAGGATAAATACATTTATTTATTTTCAACTTTATAAAAGAAGAAAAAAAATAAAAATTAAAAAAAAAAATTAAGAAAGCTATTTTTTTACGCTACAACACGTTTTACAAAAAAGTTTACGCTATATTACGCTATGAAGCGCTATATTACGCTATGAAGCGTGCTACACTGCGCTTTTAAAACACTGCTTGTATGTTAAAATAAAATATTAGCATCATAAAAATTAGAAGGGCGACGATGCTAATCGATATTAGTGCTGTCAATCCAAAGTAAAAAATGGAGGTTGGTGCAGTAATGAAGGTCATACTCTACTCCCCAACTCAGCTATTTGCTAAGTTCCAAACTCACAAATGAATTGAACACATTATTAAGGCTCAAGTATACCTATGTTTCTATTCATGATAATTTTATCGAATGCGTTTTATTTTTGTTATTGTTTGTGTTACTGTATAGAAAAATATTATAGACGCAGGCGGAAATTCCCTCCTCATTACCAAGCCTAACTGAATGATTTTCCGTATAACAACGCTAGCTACGCTAAGATATATAATCATGAAAAAGAATGAGTCAACTACAAATCTCGTTGATGTGCTAAGAATATATATTTAGCTAAATCGTCCATAGATTAACAAACATAATGGGCTCGATCATGCAGGTCGATTTGATCAGTTTACGATCAATCTCGAGATCGCTTTATCAATCACTGAGCAACCTTAGCTTTCTCAGCATCAAGAATAATATTCAAGATCTTACCCGCGACGAAGATTCTCTTCTTGATTGATTTACCGACAAAAAACTTGGAGAGTTTTGGGTCACGTGAGGCAAGTTCGAAAGCATCTTCTTCCAAACAAGTTTTCTCTACTTGAATGGTTCCCCTCGTTTTACCGTTGATCTGCACTGGTAAAACCACTGTGGATTCCTTCAAGTAAGTGGGATTTGCCTATAAAGAAAATCATTGCCAGATCAAATGAAGGCGTTGCTAATTGAGGTTCTCTTCGATTCACTTGGATACTATTTTTATTAATGTTAGAGGTGTAATTGACGTTCTTTGAGCTTCTCTAACCTTGGGGAAAGGCTCGTAAGCCAATGTGCTTGAGTGGCCCAGGCGAGACCATAGCTCCTCGGCCATGTGAGGTGCATATGGCGAGAGCAATAACACAAATGCTTCAGCTATTGGTCTTGGAAGGTTGTCCCACTACAAAAAGCAAATAGTCGATAACGTACTGAATAAATAGGCATCATATATGTATATGTATATATATATATATGAGAGAGAGAGACCTTATATGCTGCATTAATGAATTCCATCATAGCAGAGATTCCAGTATTGAATCGTGTACCTTCGATTTCTTCGGTAACCTGCAATCACAAAACAAGCTCAACGACGTCAGCTTGAGTTTTCAAAGTGGGTATTTCCGGTATTAACAAGTCGAAGATTGAGTCTGGAGCTCTATCATACAGGAATATGCAGTGTGATTGGGCATTTACTTATTCGCAAGTTATAAATGGTAAGTAAGGGTCAAAAGTCACATACAAGAAAGAAACATACCTTACTAATACATCTATGAAGACAACGGAGTTGCTCGTTTGATGGCTCTCCATTAAGGTCAACAGTGCCCTCGTTATATTTACCATCGGGTGATGGAGTACCAACAATTAGTCTCCACACTCTACCCAGAAAGCGATGCACACCATCAATGCCACTAGTGCTCCATGTTTTTGAGTCTCTGAGGTGTATATCATGGCAAGGGAAACAAAAAATGATGAGATCGTAGTGATCTTATTCAGAATGTCAAGAAGAAAATTCCATATTTATGCAATGCAACACCCAAAAACAAAGCATGGAAAGAGATTAATACTAACCTAAATGGGCCCATGAACATTTCATACAGGCGAAGTGAATCTGCACCGTATTGTGATACAACATCGTCTGGGTTTACAACATTTCCCCGACTCTTACTCATCTTGTGGGCCCGAGCAATCAAGCGGATATTGGGGTTGTCTTTCAGAACAAAAGAATCACCAGACTTTATGACCTATAGAAGAGCACAAACGATAAGTATAAATGTCAAAAATGTTCAACAATGTACTAAGATAAAAAGTAGAAGGAACGGCGAAAAAAAAAGGAAGACATGCCTTCTCCTCCGGTACAATTTCTTGACTACAGTTACTTATGTGATCAACAGAATCAGCAGAAACTATATTACCATCGTGATCTCTGAACGCGGAGTATTGGACCTATCGATTCAGCCACTAAATGTTTCGTGCAAGGAGAATATTATGAAAACCAAGATTAAGAATATGCACGTACTTCACCAAGAATGATTCCTTGGTTTATGACACATTGGAAAGGTTCCTTGGTTGAAACAACTCCAATATCATAAAGAACCTGACAGAAAACTTAGCCCTGTCAGTACTGACAATGGCAAAATAGCACCTTATTGTTTTATTTATTTTATCCTCAGACAGAGATATCATCTTTCTATAAAAGAGATGGTGCAACATTTCTCATTGCAAGAAATAAATTCAGGGTGCACTAAACATCTAATATCGGAAAAGGCAGAATTTGATGCATTTAATGCGTCGAGGACAAGCCAAATTCTTATCATGTACCTTGTGCCAGAACCTAGCATAGAGCAGGTGAAGAACTGCATGTTCAGCACCCCCAACATATACATCTACAGGGCTCCAATACCTGTGACGGCATTCTAATAGATGAAAATTCATCGGAAACTATGGATGAGACTTTGCTAAGTTACCAAATATTGAGGATGCGATGCACTTACTTTTCTTTTTCCTTGTTGACCAGTTCCTTTGCGTTTTTGGGGTCCATAAATCTCAAATAGTACCTGTCAGTTTCATACAAGAGAATGAAAAAACGTGAAATGGAAAAAGGGAAATTCACTCAAGCTTCTCAAACAACAGGAATTAAGATTCGTACCAGCAAGAACCAGCCCACTGGGGCATAGTGTTGGTGTCACGTTTTGCAGGTTTCGCAGAGATGGGGTCAACTGTTTCTACCTAAAAGCGGAAATAACACAATGATGCAATAAACAAACAAATAAAACAGGATAAAGGCATGATAAATAGCATGTGGTCGAAATTATGTGCTGATCCAACCAAGTTAATGACATAATGAAGGCTAAGAGGCCTTAGCTGTAAAACCTGATTTATCAATGGAAGTCAATGGACTGTCAGATCTAAAGGTTCCAATCCAAACGCAATTGGTGTTATAGTTGCAATAATCTCTTGTACGTATATAATTAAGGGTTGATGTAATAATCTGATGAGGAGAAAACATTGGGACAAAAAGCCACAAAAGTTGTTTTTTATATACATTGGATCTGGTTCTTGTAAACTTACATGGTTACTTATAAAGAAAAAATAACATACCCAAGACACAGCCTTAGCGAGTGGAGGCTCCCCTGTACCAGTCGGACTAAAGTCATCCAACTCCGGAAGTGTAAGAGGCAGGTCAGCTTCAGAAACTGGAATACATTCGCTTGTCTCATCAAGAAAAATTACAGGGATAGGCTCTCCCCAATAACGTTGCCGAGCAAATAACCAGTCCCTTAACTTGTAGTTCACCTAAAATTAAATAATATTTTCCGAATTAACTTTTTATGTCAAAAGCGGAAAACATATCTGAACAAATAAATGAAGGCTCATATTAATGACATGTAGAGGATGCTACATGGGTCATGGGAGAAGCACACAAGATAAGATTTACCTTTTTGCTCCCGTTTCCACTTTCTTCAAGCCACTCGATGACTCTAGTCGAAGCAATTTTGCTAGGTAGGCCATTAATGTCGAGGCCTGATGTTAAACTTGATGAATTTATCATAATACCTTCGCCAGCATAAGCATTTTCAGAGAAGTTATAACTTCCATTATCTGGGTTGACCACGCCACATATTGGAATATTGTACATCAAAGCAAACTCGTGATCTCGCGTATCATGTGCAGGTACAGCCATGATTGCTCCGGTTCCATAGCTGTGTTGTCAACATAAAAAACTGATTCACACACACAAAAAAAAAAACAAAAAAAACAAAAAAGAGAAGAATGTAGTAGAATTGCTAGCCTTCACATATAAGAAGAATATATTCACCTCCATTCCAAGTCAATGGACTTGCAGGCTAGTGAACATACAGTCTATATCCACAAATAGATAACAGAAATAAAGCTGTACAAATTTTGTTCAATGGTGCATATTTAAATAATACAAGATTAGTTTATACCTTCCGAAAACATAGTCTGCCACCCAAATTGGAATTGTTGTTCCATTAGCCGGATTCCTTGCATAGCAACCACTAAAGACCCCAGTTTTCTCCTTCTGAAGCTCGGTTCGCTCTAGATCACTCTTTCTTGATGCAAGTTCTTGGTATTCTTCTACCTGTACTTAAAGAGTAAGTTTTATGAGCCACATTGGAGAGCCATTAAAGCACAAAAACAAGAAATAACATACATTTTTTCTTTGGCAATCAGACACAATGAATGCCAGCAACGGATGTTCAGGTGCCAGTACTAAGTAGCTACAAAGGCCACAGTATAACTGATAAGTAAATGGATATCAACATTATCTGGTATAAAAGCTAAGTACATACGTTGCCCCAAATATTGTATCAGGCCTTGTGGTATAAACGGTGATCTTTAAATCGCCTTCTAGACCATTCTGGTCAAGAACGTTGAACTGCAATTCGGCTCCTTCTGACCTCCCTATCCAGTTCCTTTGCATTTCCTTTATACTTTCAGGCCATTCGAGATCTTCTAAATCATGAAGAAGACGCTCAGCATAGGCAGTAATCTTCAGCATCCATTGTCGCATAGGCTGCTTGGTAATAAACAATGAACTGTATAATCATAAAACCATCCAAAAAGTAAAAAGATAAGGAATATCAGCATTTAAACATATAAAAACAAAAAACAAGGTAAGACACCATTATACATACTTTTCTGATTACTGGGTGTCCTCCTCGCTCACTCACACCATCCACCACCTCTTCATTTGCCAAAACAGTGCCAAGTGCAGGACACCAGTTGACTGGCACTTCTGCCTGTTTAAAGATGTTCTCTTTATGTGCATACACACATCACATATCTTAAACTGAGCTTCCGGCGAAACAAGTTGTAGAAAAGCTTTAGTACCTGATATGCCAATCCTCTCTTTAAAAGCTGTAGAAATATCCACTGTGTCCATTTATAGTATTCAGGTTCTGTTGTGGAAATTTCACGGTCCCAGTCATAAGAGAAACCCAATGATTTGAGCTGGAAACCAAAATTGAAATCAGTTTTATATCACATAATAGCAAGTATGCGGCAGTGAATTAAACTGTGGAATCAGATAGTGAAATATGGATACATACACATACTAATAATTAAGAATGATATGAACAATTGATTCTCTAAAATTTATGATGCCAGTTGCATAAACTAAATTTTAACTTCTACAAATTATACAAACGCAACACATCATCTCAACAGCAGAAACTAAACTTATAATAATACCTGAGTGCGAAAACGGTTGATATTTTTTGTAGTTGTAATCTTCGGGTGAGTCCCTGTCTGTTACCAAGTGTAATGACAACGGTAAGGAATCTCGAAACGAAAAAAAATAAGCATTAGATGAAAAGTATAAATGTGCCTCAATTGCATATTGCTCTGCAGGTAAGCCAAATGCATCCCAGCCCATAGGATGAAGAACATTGAATCCTTGCATACGTTTAAGCCTAGCAAGGATATCTGTCGCAGTATATCCAAGAGGATGGCCCACGTGTAAACCCGCACCACTACAGAAATCAATAGTTGAATATCATGCCATAAATGCATAGCATTTGTTCAATCATGAAATCTTTGGTGAATTCTGTTCAATGGTTATCATTCCTTTGATGGAATTAAATTTACCTTCAATTCGATGGTATTAACATTAACTTGAAATATAAAATTATCTATAACATGATTCAACCATCATGTAAGAAACATTTCAGTGTTCACCATCAGATAAAAGCTAAAAATAATCCGACATTTTTATATTATTCCTCGTAAATATTTGGAAAACATTCTTGCCTCCTTTATATTAACTAATGAAAAGAAAAAAAAAAACTCCAAAATTCACGGAAGATCACAGATTCCGAACTCTGTGGGAATTTGTTGCAAAATTATGTGAGAATGAACACTTTTACAACCGGTGAAAGGAATTATTGTAAGAATCCAAGAAGGAGCTGCAAACGAGAAGGCACGCACCATATCCATGGATGCATTCGTACTGCAATTTGCTATGATTTTGCTTGAGACAATAACAACTACAGAGCAGGTATTCTCAAGCTCAACAGTAAAATTCATTGCTGATTCAAAAATATCAACGAACCTCGGATAAGGAAACATGTCGAGAACATAGAACTTGGGTTTAGAAGTATCAATCTCCTCCGGCGTCTTGAAAGTCTTGTTTTCCTCCCAATAGCTCTGCCATTTTGGCTCTATCACGTGAAAAGGGTACCCTCTCCTCACTTCATCTCCTTCAGTAGTAACCTCACCTGAAGCAGTAACCTTCAACTTCTTACTACACAGTAAAACCCTGCGCGCTTGAAAACACCACCCACGTCGGCCCAACGGATTGACGCCGCGACGGCGAGGAGACGACGGCGGTGCGAAGAACTGAAGTGGTTGAGTTTGAGTGAACATTGATCGGTGAGGTTTTGGATTGAATGAGCCGTTGGTTGTGAATGGTCAGGTGTTGCTTTGCTGATTTTATCTTATTAAACAATGAAAAAAGGCCAATTGGGCCCATTATTGGGCCTATTGAGATCCGAAGCCCAATAAGAGCTGAACCTTAAATTTACGACTAGTATATAATTAGAGCTTCACTCAACTACAGAAGCTAAAAAAGACTAAGCGTACTCCGATTAATCGGAGATCGCCACATCCAACGGCAGTATGATTGCCGATGGGGACCCGATAGCTGCGAGCCCGACCCGACCCGATTTTCGTTCTCCCAGGAACTCATTTGGGTCGTTTGGCTCAAGGAAACCGAAGAAGAACAGAAGGAATGCGTGGTACAGGCACAAGACTACGATCGGATTGGGTCTGTTTATGGGTCTTTTCTTCTTACTTAACTGGTGGATGCTGAGTCGGATACCGTACTCGGGTCGGGCACGTGGAGCTGTTCAAGTCAAGATCTTGAGATCCAACTCGTCCACTGTGTTCATCAAGGTATGCGCTAAGTGTTTGCTTTTGACTCCGTTTTTTCAGTTGACTGTTTACTAGGCATTGGATTTGGTGGGTTTTAAGTGTCGTATTATGTTTTGAAATTTAAGGAAGTTGAATTCATTGGCTTATTATAAGCTCGCTTTGATGTGGAAATACGTAATGAATGAGGACTGTGATTGCATATGGTAAGTTGTTTCTGCTTCCTAATGTCATAAATCTTGGCTGGTGAATTGCTTTCCTCCAAGAATTTGGACTTGATTTGTTCAATAACTGATTTAGCGATACATCTGAGTATAGCACACTTTTTCTTTGTCACAAGTGCATCATCTTTCAGTTCGAAAGTTCAAACGTGATATATGTGGTTATTCAGGTGCAATGACTTCAGATTGACTGATTGCGATCCCTCACCCTGTTTACAAGAAAATTCATTATTATACTTCCCTGAGCTCCTTGTGATGAAACTAGCTAGCTCTGATCTATTATTTAGTGGATAGTTCTAATGTTGCCGATGTAGGAAGAGCTGCAGAAACTAGGTAGAGGGAAAAAACCTCAGAAAACTATCTACGCAAGGCTTTTGGCTAAGGCTGCTCATGCATTGGCTGAGGTATGCTCAAGTTATCATAGGACTTTGTGATCTTGCTGGTCTCTTGGGGGCATGATGGGTTAGTTAGTTTAGATACTGTTTAGCCTGTTCATGCTTATTCTCTTTCTTATAGGGTGAGAGCAAACCCGAGCCTAAGGACTTGTGGTTGGATCCATATACTAAGGCTTCTCTCTGGACTCCGTGTGCTCATACCCGCCAATGGGAACCTAATGGTCTCTTTCTCTCTCTCTCTCTCCTCTCTCTTTATGTGTGTGTGTTGTATGTGCAGTTGCGTTTGTTTCGATACTAGTATTTGTTTGTTTTATCCAGTATGTCTGTACATAAGATTAATGCCTTCTTACTCATGTCAGAGGGTAAGAATGGTTATATGAATTCGTTTATTTTTATCCAGTATGTCTGTACATGAGATTAATGTCTTCTTACTTATGTCAGAGGGTAAGAATGGTTATATAATGGTGACTGCAAATGGTGGAATAAATCAGCAGCGAGTAGCTGTAAGTTTAGTTATCTCATGTTTTTTATGATCTGTGAAGCATTTTTCATTATCAGCTTCTTAAACTTTTGCGTTTCATCGACCAGCAAAATCTGTTCATCGTCGACTTATACCCAGATGATTCTTTTTGTTTATTAGGTCTGCAATGCTGTTGCTATTGCAAGATTACTTAATGCTACCCTTGTTCTTCCCAAATTTATGTACAGCAGTGTCTGGAAAGATGTGAGGTGAATATTATTTCTTTTCTCATTAAATGTCATAATTCTGTAGGTTCCAGTGTTTTCTTTCCCACATTTAATGTTTGACACTGCAATAACTATTACCACATCGACCACTAGTTAAACTACAACACGTACAAAACTAACATGTGTACTATGACTCTGTCCCTCTCCATTGCGAAACAACAAAGTTCAAATGTGATGCTTTTGTTGTTTCCACTGTATCTTTTTAGATTTATGATTTTGTATCCATGTATCATTTCATTCTATATTTTGTGATTATGCATCAGTCGAATTCTCTTAGACAGAAGAAATTGACCATTGATTTTGTAACTTCTTAGTCAATTCGGCGATATTTACCAGGAGGATCATTTCATCAGCTACCTGAAACCAGATATTCGTATTGTTAAGGAACTACCAGAGGCCTTACGTTCTCTAGACATGGAAGCCATCGGTAGTATGGTAAGATGATGTCTTCTTCTACTTCTCGTCTTTAAGACACAATGTTAAAATCTGTATCTAGAGGTCTAAACATGGAGCATATCATATGAACATTCTCAGACAAACACACGTTAATCGCTTGGTAATTTTTTCTTTTATATGTTCCTGCAATCCAGATTACTGATGTGGATATCCCCAAAGAGGCAAAACCAGGGTTTTACATGAAACACATTCTGCCCATTTTGCTTCGTAATTCAGTGGTTCATTTCGTTGGATTTGGGAATCGATTGGCATCAGATCCCATACCACGGCCCATTCAGGTGCTTGTAATAACTTCACCTTGTTCCTCAAGCTTTCTTTCTTTCTTGTGAATGTTACAAAAATTATTATATCTTCTTTTCGCCCTTTCCTGTCTTTTAATTTCTTAACCCATGTTTCTGTCTTATACCTCCTAACTAGAGAACTTCGTCTAGAGCCTTCGATGCAGATGCAATTTTCACGCTCTAAGATTCGTCCCCAAGATTCAAGAAGCAGGCGCTCTGCTCATTCGTAGGATGAGGCAAAATGATTCGGGCTTGGGACACTTGGACCACTACCTCGTCGGGCCGTATTCACAGGGAAATGCAAAAGGAGAGAAAACCCGTCCCACTAAGAAATCGAGGTACCTCGCCTTGCACTTGAGATTCGAAATAGACATGGTTGCTCATTCCTTGTGTGAATTCGGCGGTGGCGAAGAGGAAAAGCGAGAGCTCGAGGCTTTCCGTGAAGCCCATTTTCCTGCGTTGGTGGAATCAATAAAGAATAAAACGTATGTCGAAACAGAATTTTTGAGTTTTGTAGTATTTCTTCTAACATTATTAAGCAAAACAATCTATTACAGGGTTCCATCAGCAGCAGAACTGAAATCTGAAGGGTTATGCCCTTTGATGCCCGAGGAGACCGTGCTTATGCTCGCAGCCCTCGGATTTAACAGGCGAACGCATATATACTTAGCCGGCGCTCAGATATACGGAGGAAAGTCGAGATTGGCCTCTTTGACTACGCTATTCCCTAATTTAGTCACGAAAGATGACTTGCTATCTCCGTCTGAAATCGAGCCATTCGCTAACTTCTCGTCTCAGGTGAATTCTCTGATTTCTACGTTTTGGTCGTGTTTCAATAATCTATCAGGAAAAAGGCATAATTCATCATACAAATGGGTACGAAATCAAGCAAATTACAGTTATTATAACCAAACATGGCACCAAAATGAGTGAAAACATCTTTTTGGAGGATTTCACCTTCTATTCATTTTCTTTTTGCTTACATTGTCTCTGAATTGAAGAAAGTAGCGTTGAAAATAAAATTGGAGAAAAAATGTCTTAATAAGTATTTGTTTTGCTCACCATTTGGTGATGAAATTAGCTTTTCTTAGTTTCAGGGATATATGCAAGCTAGGTATCCGTTTCCTTCCTTTTTCTATTTGTTCAATCTGCCAAACATTAAAAATTAGTTTTGCCTTTCCATCATTCATTTTTTTTCCGTACTAATTTCCTCAAACCAAACTGACTGCCAACGATGAAAATTTTGTCGTGCAGTTGGCCGCCCTCGACTTAATAGCGTGCACGGCCTCCGACGTGTTTCGAATGACCGACCCGGGCAGCCAATTCTCGTCCCTAATCGCTGGGTACCGCATATACTACGGAGGAGGTAAGATGCCCACAATACGCCCGAACAAACGCCGCCTTGCAGACATATACGCAAAGAACAACACCATCGAGTGGAAGGTTTTCGAGAAGAGGGTTAGGAAAGCTGTTCGACAGAACAAGCGCGTGTTTTCCCGCCCCGTAGGGAGGAGCGTCTACAGGTATCCCCGATGCAAGGATTGCATGTGCTATTCCGATCCGTAATGCTATACTTTGTTGTTTTAGGGGAATCGAATTTATTTAGTTGTCTGAATGTGTTTTGTTTTGCTTGGGGCAATTGCTGTAACTTTCCATTCTTTTATTTCATGATGATATTGAGGAAGCTGCCTGTGTAAGAAAAGGGATACAGGACCAAAACCAAATCCATGGGTTAACTGCTTTTTGGACTCGCGTAAGTTAGGAATTGCATTTTTAAAATTGAAGCAATTTAATGGGTCAATAGCGAAATATTTTAAGTTGGTTGTCACGAAACTGGCAATTTCTGAGTTGATCGGATTTTACTTGGGAATGTGAGGATTGCGTGCGAAGGTTTCGATCAAAAATTAAGTTTCCAGTTAAATTGCTTCAAATTTTGAAAAATTAGTCCCTTGAATTATCACCTCTAACTTACTGGACAAAAAAAAAATAGTTAATCAGTTAATAATATGATAATATTTCTGTAAAACCCACCATATATACACAGTTAATTAAAAAAATTCTAAGAACAAAAAAAGAGGCCCTAAAATAATTACAAATCTATATAATATAAAAGTAGGATAGGGACCCTATTGTGATGACACGTGGCAACAAATTCCCCCCCCCCCCCCCCCTCTCGGAAAATGTGAAGATTATTTTTGTATTCGTTGAATGTGTATGGCATCGCAGATTACTATGTCCATGTTGTGTGTATGTGCATGGCAGTCGTGCAGGGAATTGATGGCGGTCATACACGTTGATGCAAGTGTTTGCATGGAATTGATAGGCGTGAATGTGGACATGCGTGTATGTGTATGGCAGTCTTAGAGGTTTGAAGCAGTCATTCGCTTACTAGACCAGGTTCACTGGCACAAAATTAATACTTCACTGAATTTAATGTGCTGGAATCATGCATGAGTGCTGTTTGTATGTGCATTTAGTACGATAATAAAGAGGACAGGTAGTCCAATCGAAACTTTGTATGTGGATGGCAGTCATGCAGGCTTTACGGACGTGTTTGCTTGCCATAACAGATTCGTTGGCACAAGAATTAAGAGTTGTGAATGTGGACGGACGTCCTTTGTATGTGCATGGCAGTCATACAGGGTTCATGAAGTCATTCAGTTGCTATATATAGGTTGCATTTTTGTGCCTATCTTCGCATCATTATCAACCTCTTTTAGCTTATTGCCTGTACATGACAGGTGTCGAAGATTATTGCTTCCTAAATACATTAAGTCGTAGGGCAGATAGCTCCACTATTGCTGTGTGTTTGTTGCGCTCCTGGAGGGCGCGAAATCGATGAAGAGGTCCGCTCCATCTTTTGTATCGGTTTTCCTTTACTCCTTGGTTGGTAATCTTTGTTCCATGAAAATCCCTCTATGCCTTGATGCAGGGGACTGTTCATCGTCTGACCATTTTGAGGAATTGCTAATTGATGGCCGTATCTTTGCTGTAACGGACCTTGATGTTGTTGCGGCTTGGACGCGCTTTAGAACCCCTTTACACCGCTAAATGAATCGCTTTACTGATCGTACAGCGATGGTCTCCGTCGATGATGACGTTTTACGTACTGTATTAAGTTATCAGATTTCATTACATTGAGTTTTTGCAGGCTAAAGAAGTATCCGTTGCAGAAGTTGTATCTCAAACAAAATAGGTAACACGAAGCATATGTTTGCTATATTTCATTATTCTTTGGACGATATCCCATTTCTCTACTTGCAGGGATCATCATTGTCGCCCAAAGCAATCAACCAAAGACTTGAGGTAAGTTTTTGCCGCCCCTTCATTACCCTAAATTATTATTCGACTCAAACCCAAAATACCAAAATGTTACTTAGAATATTAACTGTTGCCTCGCCTTAGCGTCGATAATATTCATGGTGTAAAATGGGTTTCATTGCAGGCATGAATCAGGAACTGCCCGGTGCGTGTTCAATGCTTTGCATTGCCTGTTGTCTCTTTCTGCTCCTTATTATACTGTATTTAGCGATCTGTTTGCACTCTATCTGATAGATGTTATTGGGTTGCAGAGGTGCATGACGGAAGCCGATGTTGACTGCGCTGTCGGCACTACGCGAACTCCGCTGAAAATCACCTTGGAGGGTTTTGTTTGCTTTGTGTTACAGCAGTTTAAAATTGTTGACGTGCGATGCTGTATGTTATTGCTGTTAATTTATTGATGTTTTGTGGTAAGAGTCGCCATCTGTGTTCTTAAGTGATTGAATCATTGTTGAATTCAATGTTTGTTCGCAGGCAATCTGTACCTTAATACAATCTCCTCGAATAAAGCTTAATGTGAAGTATGAATGCTCCGTTGTTTCTGATTTTAGGAAGAGGTGCTTGCATTGTTTACTGATTGAAGCAAGCCTGCGATGGAAATACAGATTTTTTAACTTATGCACGGAAGGAAAACATAAAAAAAAGAAAAATTGTAAGGAAGGATGTGGTTTTGCCGTGGTTGGTATGTGCATATGCTGCATGGCAGTTGCAGCTAACAGTCATACACTGTTTATTTTTTAATAATGATAATATATATAGCAGTCAGATTACTTTCTCGGCATGTCTAGAATAATCTTATATTGCTGTTAGAGATCTTATACTCTGATACTGTTGTAATCACCCTTACAAGTTTGCAGTCTTACAAAGCTGAAATCACACACTAGACAAGCAGTCTTGCAATTTTGTACCGTGCAAATTCTCAGTCTTACACTGCTGTCGCGATAGTCACAAATGTTGTACTCACCCTTTCGAGACCTTACAGCCTTACACTGCTGTCATAATCACTCTTGCAAGCTTGCATTCTTCAAAAGCTACATTTACACCTTTCGCAAGTGTTCATGCAAATTTAGAGTCTGCAACGGTGCAGTCTTACTCAGACACAAGTATCCGTTCAAACTTTGCCAACTACAATTTTCACGCTACTCGATGCAAATAAACAAGAATGAAGGATAGAGTCTAAGACGAGTAGGTGTATATCTTACACAATCAATTTTCACACATGGACAATTATACGTCGCGCTTTCTCGAGATACATCACCATTGGACATAAAGTTATTGAGCATAAAGGAAGACAACATGGAAGACAATGACATTTGAACATAGTTACCATGAAGTATTCAACAATATGTAGTTTATTCTACAAGTATTTCTATACTTCATTTAATAATTTTCTAATAAAAAGTTGTTTGTTTTATATACAACTGAAAAAATATTGTACTAAATTATCATAAAGCTCTTTCAAATTGATTTAAAAACATTTTCTAAACTATTACTCTAATTTTAATTAAAATTGTAGTAACAATTCTAACACTCAATCAGAATGCATAATAAGAATATTTCAAATATCATATACGTATGACTGCTCTGATGAACAATACTAACAATACAAAGTTTGTTTCAGCTTTCAAGAAAATGGCTACATACAGTGAGTGTATTTATTAGTGGACGGCTGGTTCTGAATATTATGCGAAAAAGAAATAGAATGGCTCACAGCTGCCACGTCAGCGAAAAATAGTTAAGAAATTGAACTGTTCCACTTCATACAGTGAACATGGGAAAAAGTCTGTATGACTGCCATGCTCATACGAAGAACATAGACATATTAATGTGCACTCCCATATACATTCAACGAATAAAATTAAAAAAAATCCCGCTAACATGCAAACAACTTCAGTATAGGGGACATGCACTGTCTAATTCAACATATCACCCGTCAATTGTTGTATGGCACATATGTGTTTTAAACAGATAAGGCAACAATGTTGTATGGCAGAAATCTGTTAATTTTCTTATGTGATTTCTGTGTCTTATTCTACTGCTGAAGTACTATTTTTCTATATGGAAGCAATGTACTTGGACACAAGATGTATGACCGTTAAAAAAGTTAAAATGTTTCGAATGTAATACGGGTAAATAATTGTTAGCCATAGAAACCTGACAAAGATCTGCCTTTCATATCGTTGTATATAAAGTTTGTCGCAAAAATAGTGCGGTCGACGCAAAGACAACATTAATGTCATTTTTCATATATATTTAAGGGTGTTCATATATATATAAGGGTATATGACTTAAAGCAAACAATTTCAGGCTAGGGGACATACACTGTCTATTTCAACATATCAACCGTCAATTGTTGTATGGCACATATGTGTTTTAAACATATAAGGCAACAATGTTGTATTGCAGAAATCTGTTAATTTTCTCATGTGATTTCTGTGTCTTAGTCTACTGCTGAAGTACTATTTTTCTATATGGAAGCGATGTACTTGGACACAATTTATGAAATTTAATGGATGTATGACTGTTAAAAAACTTCAAATGTTTAGAATGTAATACGGGTAAATAATTGTTAGCCATAGAAACCCGACAAAGATCTGACGTTCATATCGTGTGTATATTAAGTTTGCCGCAAAAATAGTGCCATCTACGAAAGGACAACATTAATACCATTTTTCACATATATTTAAGGGTGTTCATATATATTTAAGGGTGTATGACTTAAAAATTTTGTTTTTCATTCATACAATTTTGCAATGAAGGTATTCATTTTTTTTTCCCATTACGTTCAAGAAAAATAGGCTGATAACATTGTAGCCCATGTTGACTGAGTGGTATTTTAAAACAATTAGTTGTATTGACGTAGAAGGTCAAATTAATCAAGCTACATACATTTAATATATACAGTATATATATACATATTTCATCGACGGATTTGTTTCATAAAATCAAAAGTGTCACGCTATTGGTCTTTCTATCTGCCTTTTTGTTATTAATATAGTCATATTGGCGTAGAAACTCAAATTATACAACCTACATACATTTAATATATCCATATATATATATATATATATATTTCGTCGACTGATTTGTTTTATAAAATGGCATGTGTGACACTATTAGTCTTTCCTGCTGTGTTTTGTTATTAATATATTTTGGAATTAAAAAATTATGCCCCTACAATTAAACTTATCCTGTTTCATAACAGTCCAGCAAGTCTTCCAATAGGATATGGTATCTTTGTTCCAGCTTGCTGAAGACGTACAAGTATCTGTATAGGTTGAATAATTGTTCTTTATTGACTTCGCAGTTTCATTAATCTGATTTACACTGGATCATAATACTATGTAGCCTTCCGGCAATATTAAGTGAATTAAAATTGAATATATTAATTGCACAATTGTCAATCGTCGGATGATAACAACGTTGTGCATTGCTTTCACGTTGTTCAAAATACAGAGACATTGGATGGGTGTTAATGTTGTATTTAAAACCGGTTCGTATTGAAACATTCATACAACACTTTAATATTGCCAATTATAACCCCGATATACATATAAATCTGCATCACATTTTTATTGGAAGCATTTGGCCAATATTGCATTTGTTTGGCAACCATATGGCTACTGATCTACCTACGATATTGAACCAGTGTATGAACAATCTTCGCACCTCAATGGCAAACATAATTTCCAGCAATGGTCGAGATGTCAGTTATTATATCCACACTCACCAAATCGAATTGAACATCACGGATGACAGACTCAAATCAGTTGAAAATACCATTGCCCTGCGTGCAACTATTGTAGAGAACCATTGCGAGGAGATTCGCAGCAGACTTCATCGAATCACGAATAAACTTGGTACTGTGCAAATAATAAAAATTAATGTGTATTGATCATTACAGATATGTCGACACTACGAATTGTTTTGGTTAACAGCTGATAGTCAGTACTGCAAACAAACAACAATACACTGTTTGTCGTCAAATTACGCCCCGGACAAGCGTACCAATCCAGAAAAACAATCCATTCTTTCTGCTCCAAGAGTTGATGCGAAGATTGCGAGGGAAAAGCGCATCAAAATTATCAGGTCAAAAAATTTATCAGGTGACGAAAATGTTCAAACACAAAATGCATGCCAATATATGGCAGCGGTCTAATGTAAAGTAAAATAATTGTTAAAGAATATTATATATAACTTTAATTATGTGGTAGACATCATATAAGTCGTTTGTATATTAAGTCATATTGATTTCAATTTAATAATTTATAATATTTAGGACGTGTAAGAAGAGACGCTGTTGCCGACAATCCTGGAAAATCGACACGTTCGGAGCAGAAGCAAAGACGTAACTCAGCGTTAAATGGTCGGAAAAATGAAATAAACAATGTCGATATTTATTTCGAATCTTTCACATTAACTGTTTCGTTCAACTGTTTTTCCTGATGTCGTACAGTGAACCTTAGCACGATGCAGAAAAGACTACATGAATCTCAGGCGTCAAAAACGGAAGATCTTCTGCAATGTCCTTTCTGCAGCGCACTGGTATGGAGATCAGAGTCCATAAAAAAAAAAGTACGGAGCAACAGTTTGAACTTTACAATATGCTGCGGCGTAGGTCGGGTATCATTACCTCCTTCACAACCACCTCCTTCCTACTTATTGGACAAGCTATGTGACCATGGTTTTCGGCAATCTATCCGGGTCTATAATTCAATACTTGCCTTTACGTCTATGGGAGCTACAGTAGATGCATCTGTTAAGTCGAGAAATGGTCCATATGTCTTCCGAATACACGGTCAGAATTACCATAATATCGGGTCGCTGCTCCCAGCTGAAGGAACGAAGCCCAAATTTGCACAGTTGTACATATATGACACAAAGAACGAAGTGTCTAACCGCCTCAACACACTTACAAGAGAAAGTTCAGAAAAGTTGGATAAAACGACGGTTGTTGCACTCATTGAAATGATAGATGCTAATAACAAACTTGCTAAACTTTTCCGAATTGCCAGGGATAGATACGAATCTGATGAAGCTGCGGAATTTTCTATACGACTGATTGGCCGTGGACGTAGGGAAAGACAGTATGACTTGCCAGCAGCTGAAGAAATCGCCGGATTAATAGTCGGTGATCTACCTAACACGACTGGTCAGAGGGATGTCATTGTGCAGAAAAGAACAGGCCATTTGCAAAGAATCAGCGAAACACACCCTTCTTTCATGGCTATGCAATACCCGTTATTGTTCCCATATGGTGACGACGGATTTCACGACGAAATTCCATATTCTACAACCACAAACATTCCGATAAAAAGGGAGTACACAACCATGCGGGAATTCTATGCGTACCAGATACAAACCAGACTGTCTACTGCGAACGGAATAGTTCGAGCAGGGAGGCTCTTACATCAATACATTGTTGATGCATACACTACGATAGAGCAAGAGAGGTTGTGTTGGATACGGAACAACCAAAAGACTCTAAGGGCAGACATTTACAACAACATCTGTGATGCTGTTTCAAGGGGAGACACAGACGGACGATCTCTTGGAAAGAGGATAATTCTTCCGTCGTCTTTTACAGGCTCGCCAAGGTACATGATAGAAAATTATCACGATGCACTCGCATTATGCAGATTGTATGGAAATCCACACCTATTTATAACTATAACCGCAAATCCGAAGTGGCAAGAACTAACCGACCACCTGCAAACATACGGGAATGATGTATCGAATGACAGGCCAGACCTCCAGTGCAGGATATTTAAGATAAAGCTCGACCAATTGGTGGCAGACATTCGAAGTGGGATATTCTTCGGCGGTTGTCGAGCAGGTATGTCAAGATAATGCAACGTTTCCTTTTGCATAAATGTTCCTAATGATTAAACAACAAAATTAGTTAACGTTATCCAATATGTGGCAATCTGTATGCATTTTGCTTCGTAACAATAATTGCAGTAGTTATTTTGACAAATTACAGTGCTATACACAATTGAGTTCCAGAAACGTGGCCTCCCCCATGCGCATGTTTTAGTTTGGCTCAGTGGCAGAGACTCAGAACCCACTCCAGCAGAGGTCGACAACATAATTTCGGCAGAGATTCCTGACAAAAACAATGACAAGGAGGGATATGATTTGGTAGAAGAATTCATGATGCATGGACCTTGTGGTGCTGACAGACGAAGCTCTCCTTGCATGGATAAATTCAGGTGCACCAAAAAATTCCCAAAAAGGTACTATGAGAATACAGTTGTCGATGAGTTTGGTAACGTTAGCTACAGACGAAGAAATGATGAATCAAGATTCGTCGTGAAAAGGGATGTTATCATGTTCAACAACTACGTTGTGCCTCACAATATCTTGCTGCTCAAAAAATATAAGGCACATATCAATGTTGAGTGGTGCAACAGATCAAAGGCTATCAAATATCTTTTCAAGTATATTACAAAGGGTGTGGACAAGGCAACAATGGTCATTGAGGACGCAGAGGGGGCAAAAAAACGATCGCAACAATCTGAAAGACATTCATACCAAGGAGACGAGATAAAAAGATACCTAGATTGTAGGTATCTTTCGGCTTCTGAGGCCATGTGGAGGATATTCTCCTTCGACATCCACTACAGAATTCCTGCCATACAACGACTGCCCCTTCACCTTGAAGGTCAGCAAAGCTTGGTATTCAATGATTCAGCTGATTTGCAAAACATAATCTCGGCAGCCGGAATTCCAAAAACAATGCTAACAGAATGGATGGAAACAAACAAAATCAGTCGCGAGGCAAGAGAGTTAACATATGTTCAGTTTCCAACAAAATTTGTATGGCAGGCCAAAGAGAAATGCTGGACTCCGCGTCAGAAAGGAACTGCTGTTGGACGAGTTGTAAATATACACCCAACAGCCGGTGAGATATATTATATGAAAATGCTGCTTACAATGGTAAAAGGGCCGACATCATTCCAGGATATTCGTACTGTAAATGGGGAGGTCATGGACACGTTCAAAGACGCATGCCATAAAAGAGGGTTGTTGGACGGAGATTCTGAATGGCATGAAGCAATGGAAGAGTCGTCTCACTGGGCTACAGCAAATCAGTTGCGTCGCCTCTTTGCAACATTACTCCTTTATTGCGAGATAGGTGACCCACTCAGTCTTTGGAACAAATTTTGGAAGAGTCTTTCGGAAGACATTACAATTAGGCAACGAATGCTTTTTCGCCACGCAGACCTTCAGCTGAGTGACGATGTATTACAAAACTATGCTCTAATGGACATCGAGAGGATACTAATGCAGAACTCAAAATCATTAACAGATTTCCCTGGAATGCCAGTTCCAACAGCAAGTGTGATGAGAGAGCTAACCAACAGCCTGCTGATGGAGGAAAATGGTTACAACATGGCGGATAATTACATTGAGCATCTTCAACTAAATTCTACACTCAATGAAGAACAGCGACAGGTCTTCGACGCAGTAATTGCCTCTATAGAAAATGATGAGGGACGACTCTTTTTCCTTTACGGACCAGGGGGAACAGGAAAAACATATGTTTACAAGACCATAATAACAAAACTCAGATCAGAAAAAAAAATTGTCATTCCAGTTGCTTCGTCAGGTGTTGCAGCACTACTTCTACCAGGAGGAAGGACAGCACACTCACGATTCAAGATTCCGATAACTATTCAAGAAAATTCAATGTGTGACATCAAACAAGGAACAATGTTGGCAGAGTTGATTATACAGACGGATCTCATAATCTGGGATGAGGCGCCAATGACACACAGATATGCATTTGAGGCGTTAGACAGAACGATGCGTGATTTAATGTCCACGACGAACCCTATTGCACAGAATAAACCCTTCGGAGGGAAAACCATCCTACTAGGCGGCGATTTCAGGCAGGTCCTGCCTGTCATTCCAAAGGGTTCCAGGCAAGACACGGTTGACTCGGCCATTAGTCGTTCATACATATGGGATAGCTGTTGTGTATATACATTGACACAGAACATGCGACTCAACCAGTCGGAGAAAGATTTTGCCAACTGGGTTCTGCAAATCGGAAATGGTCATCAAAACTACTCCTCCATCGGAGATGTTGAGGTGGTTAGAATGCCCAATAATTTACTGCTAAACGCAGGGCAGGACACCATTGAGCAAATAGTAGACTACACTTATCCAGAATTTCAGCACTACATGACCGACAGAGAGTTCGTCAAGGAAAGAGCAGTCCTTACGCCTCGAAACGAAACTGTCGACCAAATAAACGATTATATGCTTACAATTATTGCAGGAAATCCAGTGGAGTACTTGAGCGTAGACTGTGTGGAAAAGGAAGATGAGACGAGCTTCAATTCAGAAGGTATCTACCCAGTTGAGTTCCTGAACACACTACAATTTTCAGGTATTCCAAATCACAAACTTATTCTCAAGCCATCCGTCATAGTAATGCTGTTGCGGAATATCAACCAAAGGGACGGACTTTGTAATGGAACAAGACTAATAGTCACGCGTTTAGGAAACAGAGTTGTTGAGTGTGAGATTCTAACGGGTACTAACATAGGAACAAAAGTCCTTATTCCAAGAATAATTCTTTCCCCATCGGACACGGGGTGGCCTTTCAAGCTTAGACGAAGACAGTTCCCGCTAAAAGTCTGTTACGCAATGACGATTAACAAAAGCCAGGGACAAAGTCTAAACAAAGTTGGTGTCTACCTCCCAAAACCGGTTTTCACACATGGCCAACTTTATGTTGCCCTATCTCGAGCAACATCTTCTGCAGGACTCAAAATATTGAGCGTGAAGGAATGTGATGAGCATGAAGACGAAGTTGTGAACGTAGTGTACCATGAGGTATTTAATAACATTGGTTAACCCATCTTACATTAAATTTTTTTTAAATGTATCGGTCTAATTGTAATCCAACAACATGGACGTCATGGAACACTAAATTGTTCAATAGGTTTATCATTAACAATCTCATTTACAATTCTACACAGTAATATAGAAATGGATTCGCCGAATTAACAGTTTCCAAAAACAACGTGTTATAAAATAAACACTGTCATAAATTAATTACATACCAATTTCATACACTTATCACTAAAATATAAATAGACTCTCCGAGTTAACACACTCCAAAATCAACATATTATAAAACAAACACTGGCATAAATTAATTACATACCAATTTCTTATGCTTATTATGAATACTCGTACATTGATCACTTCACAGCTAATAGTGCTGAACATACATAGTTTATGCACTTCGATATGACTGCCATCTATAACTACTTCTCCAAATTGTCCGTAGAATTTCGTCGACTCAAAGACAAGGAACATATGGTAGTTTCATTAGTCATTGCTATCGTACAAGTGCTTGAAGACAGTAGAACTTAAATACATTAATGGGCCGACTGAAAAGGCCCAGTACAAAGCACGTGGTTTTCATTTGAATTTTGATAAATTCCAAATGTTTCTGAAATTAACTGTATATTCATATACAGCAGCTCGCTGAAGAAGACGAATGCTTCCTTCCTTCGACTAACACTTACCCAAAGTCTGCACCAACAGGCCTAACAAATTGTTCGACAGCTTCAAATTTCTCTCAAATGTCGCCAGAAATTGTTCAGGTAACTATAGACTTGCAATTTTGCAATTATATTCGTACGCAGTTTTCAGAGTGCCACTGATAAACCACAAAACATCTTTTGGCAAACACATTCCTCAACCTTCGATCTTAATTTTACTAAATTGTACCCAAACTACTGGAATTATTCCTTTGGCAGATCTTTGTAGACACGCAGCTGGCCCCCTCTTCCGTGGCGCCAAACAAATTAACGCTTTGCGCAGACTACAAGGGCACGAGCAAACTTATTCTGGAATGTCTCACTGAAGATGAAATTAATGTAATGAAGACCAAATCGCCATTTGGAAATCTTATAGCCTGTGCAGAGAATTTCCACCTATCTAGCCAGCTTATATGGTACTTGATGCATTCTCAAACAACCCTGCACGAAGCAGAAGAATTATGGACAGTTGTAAATGAGAGGCCTTTACGATTTTCCCGTTCAGAATTCTGCATCGTTACTGGCCTCAAATGTTCTAATGAACCTGATGTTATTGAAAATGACAAGTTTGTTCGGAGGCACTTTCGAGGGCAAAAGAAAGTTACGTTGCAAGACGCGATTGACGCACTTAAGAAGCTTGCAAAGAAATCAGCGATTCGAATTAATGTTGAGAAACTTAAAATGGCGAGCATCGTCTTTGTCTCTGCAGTTTTGCAGAAGAGAAGTTGTAGAACAAATGGACAGATTACCCCAACTTTTCTTAGCTTAGTTGAGGACTTTGAAAATTTCAACAATTTTCCATTTGGAAATACTGCATATAGCATTGTTCTGAAATCACTTAAAAAGAACGTCTCTCGGTTTCAAAATGATGCAACAGACAGGGAAAATAAAAAACGGCCCGGGCTGAGTTTGGGTGGATTTGTCCACGCATATCAGGTAATAGCAAATAATGCATATGTATGTTGTTTTAACACATGTATGACATTTATTAACTCATACCTGGTCATGGGATTGGTTCAGGTATTTGCTTACGAATGTTTGCCGGGCGTTGCTCAGGCATTTGCACAACGCATAGACGATGCAGATGTCAAGCTTCCCTGTATGTGTCGCTGGAAAACTAATCCCTGGAAAATGAAAGCATCCCCAAAGATGGAAGATATCCTTCAGGCAGTGTCAATGTCCACTGTTTCCCAACATTTGTTGCAGTCTACAGTCGAAAAACCCCTTCCGATATGTGATTCCACTGGAGCTTTCATCATCGACAATTCTGCTGATGTATTCCAACAAATAACCTCATTGTTGCTGAGAGGGGTCACCGTGCAATGTATTCCTTCGACAACCACTGAGTTCAACGCTGACAATGTTGTCTTGACATGTGCTACTGCTGCAACGAGGAATGGGCAAGACACGTGCGCAGACAAATACAATTATTCGGCAGATTCGTCATACAACATCGGCAGCAACCGGGTTGAAGAATGTAATGAAAACACACAGGACACTTTGTTCCCCTCTATGACTTTACGGGAATTCATCAACAAAATTCGCGTGGAACGCATGACAGTACCAGACAAAGAACACACTGCAGTCATCAGTAAAACACAAATGTCGCATTCACGGTCATCGATGAGTCCTGATCACGAACTGCATACCAAGAAAAAACCTAAATTGGCGTGTGAAGTTGAAGCCATTGACAAAGTCCAGATATCTTGCTCGGTATGTGATGAGCAACTGCCATGTTTGGAAATCGTACCTTGGGAGCCATGCCCGTTAGGTTTTGGCCAACAATTTGTTGCCACTAATGTCAGTACAGAAATATTGGATGAAGAAAGCGAAGGAGAAAGCTTTCTATCACCTGTGTTGTTGCAAGGAATGAATGAACTGCCATACAAGGAAGGGTGCATGGTTCAGGAAGTTGATACTGATAATATTCAGAATTTGCACACAGCATCTTCCGTCCATGATTCGCTTCCCAAATACGACAAAGACACGTCTAGGGAGAAAATGGCCAATAACATTGATATAGTTCCTGATGTGGAAGCTGTGTGGTTTCGGACACCATGCAGTAAAATTGAAGAGCGTATTCTACCATCTGCCTCTTTGGAAAGTGTCCCACAAAGACTGAAAATGAAACAAATCAGCGAGGACGAGGAAAATGCAGAGAGTATCATATGCAGACATATTGCAAAGAAAGATGATAATCCACCTGGAGTTCAGCATGACATGGCAGATGTTCTCAGGGAAGTATCAGAAATGCGGGCAGAAATATACAAACTCGGTGCGATTGTTGATCTGAATTCAGAAAGGACGTTTCGTATGAACACTGCTCTTGAAACAGAATTTGCAGTTGTCAATGAGCATCTAACAGATCTTGAGGCTTCGGGCAGCACTATTATTCAACAAGATTGGTTTGATCACAAAATAAAACCACTGCAAGATGTTGTCAAATACTCTGCATCCCAGGTATATCAGATCAAGACAAGACTCAACCAGATAGGAAGAGTTGAATCTGGTACAATAATTACAACCCTGTCTACAAATTTATTCAACATTCCACAAATTTCTTTACAAAATTTTTACACTCATAGGTTTTGCAACGGAGAACGAAGCCAATAAAACTCGGCTTCCATACAGGGATACGAAGCTTGATGAACATGTTCTTTACAAGTTGCGCATGTGGCCAAAAGCAGAGCAGCTTCTAAAACGAATGAGGCCAGAAAACTACACCGAAGGACTTTTAGGAAACCACTTGCGGCGTGACTTCTACGAATGCTTGATGACACCAGGCAGATGCCTCCAAGACGTGGTGAGTTTTTGTCGTCTATTTTAGAAATATCACCACATTATTCTGCAGGTAACCATTAAAGAAAACTGCATGTGTTATACCTGCAGCATATTGACGAATGCATGCGGGGATTTATCGAAATGCAAAAAAAGTGCTACACTACCGAACAGCGCATTGCATTCATGAGCACATCTTTCACTCAAATGATTGCAAATCGGAGAATTGAGAGTGGAAGTGCAGACTTGGCTGACATCAAGCCATATGCCATAGGGTCAGTTGAAGGGTGGCCATCGTGCAGTTGGACAAAAGCACTGGTTATTCTATTCCCACTTAATGTAAGTAATTCTCATTGGGTACTGTGCGCAGCAATCCCTGGGAAAAAACACTTCGGCATCCTAGACCCGGACATGTCGTCCGACCGTGATCTACGACTTACAATGGCTGCTTTAGGACATGCCATATCCGTTATAACACTGTTGCTGAAAGATCTGAGAACGACAGGGGACGATTTTCAATTTGCCTGTAGGCGTGACATAAAGATTCCGCAGCAGGAAAATAGGTATCATACTGAAGTGTTTTATGTTACCATTTTTTCCAATTGCAATGCCTACACTCACGTGGCCTTATTTACTTACAGCGGAAATTGTGCAGTACATGTTCTGTGGACTGCATTTTCCTTATTGTTTAAAGAACAGAGCTACTACGATGTGCATACATCCCAAATTGAAGAGTTCAGAAAATATCTGGTTGCGTCCATTTTCTTCGGATACTGGCATTGGCCTCCATGGAATGAATAATCAGTTGCACTTTCCTATTATCTGCTCATAGTATTTTGGTGCACTACTGTATGACTCTTTTGGCCTACGTGAATTATTCTGTAATGCATCAGTAGAAAAAACAGTACATATCTTCTTGGGACAATGTTAACCCTACTATTTTGCAGTATGAGCATTTTTCAGGACCAATGTTAACATTACTCAAACAGTATAAGGAATTTTCCGAATTTAAATGTTAAAAATAATTCTGGAACAAATCTTTGTGGATGGCAGTCATACATGCCTGATGCAAGTGTCTACATGGAATTGGAGTCGTGAATGTGGACAGGCGTCTCAAACAGTCATGCAGGCATTGTGAACTCCAAACACATCTTTTACTTTTCGTTGAATGTGTATGGCAGGGCAGATTAATATGTACAAGTTCTCTGTGTGTGCATGGCAGTCATGCAGGGTTTGTCAATCCCAAAAAATAAGGCATGATGTGAAGGGTCGTCCTGTTTAAGAGCATTGAGTTCAATAATAAACAGGACAGGGCGTCCAACGGAACAAACATTGTTTGTGGATGGCAGTCATACAGGCTTGATGCAAGTGTCTACATAGAATTGAGAGTCGTGAATGTGGACAGGCGTCTTTGTATGTGTATGGCAGCCTTAGCGGTTCTACCACCCATTCGCTAACTAGACCAGGTTCACTGACACAAAATTGAAACATTAGTGAATTTAATGTACTAGATTCATGCATGAGTGCTGTCTGTATTTGCATTGAGTTCGATAATAAAGAGGACAGGAAGTTCAATCGAAACTTTGTATGTGGATGGCAGTCATGCAGGCTTTATGGACGTGTTCCCTTGCCATATCAGATTCGTTGGCACAAGAATTAAGAGTTCTGAATGACGTACGTCCTTTGTATGTGTATGGCAGTCATACAGGCTTCATGTAGTCATTCAGTTCCTATATATAGAGTGCATTTTTGCGGCTATCTTCACTTCGTTATCAACATCCTATAGCTTATTGCCTGGACATGACAGGAGTCGAAAATTATTGCTTCCTACAGACATTAACTCCTAGGGCAGAGAGCACCACTATTGTTGTGCGTCTGTTGCGCTCCTGGAGGGCGCGGAATCTGAAGAAAAATGGAGAGTTGATGAGCATTGACCTTTTGTTCTTGGACGAACAGGTCTGCTTTATTGTTTGTATCGGTTTACCTTTTCCGGGTGGTTGGTAATCTATGTTTAACCGTTTTCTTGGGTTGCAGGATACCTTGATGCAGGGGTCTATTCACTGTCTCCGAATTGATCGTTTTGAGGAATTTCTAATTGATGGCCGTATCTTTGCGGTAACAGACTTTGATATTGTTGCGGCACCGATGCGATTTAGGATCACTCAACACCGATATATGATTCGCTTTACCGATCGTACAACGATGGTCTCCGTCGATGATGGTGGTTACGTTATAGGTGAAGAGAAATTTCAATTGCGTTCGCACGACGAATTCCTTCGTCTTGCAGGCATGAATCAGGAACTGCCAGGTGCGTGGTCAATGGTTTCAATTACCTGTTGTCTCTTTCTGCTCCTTATTATACTGACTTATCCATCTATTTGCGCTCTGTCTGATAGATGTTATTGGGTTGCTGAGGTGCATCACGGAACCTGATGTTGACAGCGCCGTCGGGACTAAGCGGGCTGTGCTGAAAATCACCTTGGAGGGGTCTGTTTGATTTGTTTTACAGCATTTTAAAATCGTTAACGTGCGATGCTGTGTCTTATTGCTGTTAATGTATTGTTGTTTTCCTTTCTACCTTCTTGCATTACATATAGTGGGGAAAATGTGTCGGTTACAGTATGGGAGGACAAGGCAATTGAGTTCTGCAAACAACTCCGATTGGCCATAGGGAATGATGTCATTGTCGTTGTAACCAGTGTTAATCCAAAGATGTTTTGCGGTAAGAGTTGCCATACGTGTTCTTACATGATTGAATCAATGTTGAATTCACTGTTTGTTCGCAGGCAATCTCTACCTTAATACAACCTCCTCGACAAAGCTTTATGTGAACTATGAATGCTCCAGTGTCTCTGATTTTAGGACGAGGTGCTTGCATTGTTTACTGACTGATGTGTCTACATTTTTTGCTAATAAAACTGCAATGCCTTTCGTTCCTATTCTTCAGGCTAAATGCAGGCCCCGGTCTGACTGCTGCGCCTTTGGTGTCCACCGTCGTCGACATACCGGTCAGCACAATTTCTGACATCTTTGATTTTCTGCGAAATGAAAGGGAGCAGGTGATGCAGTGTTAGTTTTCCCCATAAATCCTTTTCAAATAAATTTCTGGTCTAACGGGTAGTCTGCAGGAACGAGACTTTGTCTGTGTCGGAAATATTGTGGAAATCGTTACCCGCACTGGATGGAATTATATAGCCTGTGCAAAGTGTTCGAGTAAACTGCAGAAGTCCAATACTACTTTGAGTTGTAACAAGTGCCTTGATCTTAATGCCGTTGGAATCCTGCGGTATCTTTATTTGTCAAATTAGTTTTTCCCCGCACTCCCTTCCTCTTATTATTCATGCTATATACATATACATGCAGTTATTATTGTGTTATGTGATCTCTATTTTCTAATCCTGCGAATTACTTAGCCAGCTTGCCAACTGAAGGTTTTTGAATTATCCAAATAGGTTTCGTATTGAAGTAATTGTTCACGACGGTTGTGAGTCTGCCAACTTTGTAATATTCGACGGGCCTGCCCGGAAACAGTTGACTACTACTGCTGAAGAATTAGCCGGTTCCCTGGTTTGAAGCATTTATTATTTGAGATTGAGTTACACATATTGTGGTCTGTAGCTTATTTTGGGTTTCTGTTCTGGCAGGTTGATATGCATGCTTCAGAAGATACATCAGGCGCGTCTAAAATCCCTCAATGCATTCTCGATTTAGTTGGCAAGGCGTTCCGCTTTCAAATCAAAATAAAGCATTTTGATTTTAGAAGCGCTTATCGTAGCTTTGCGGTTTCCCGTATGTTGGAGGTTTCTTGCAAGAATGACTCACCTTATGCTTCGGGTGATGCTGAGGTGAGTGGCGTCTCTCATGTGTCATCGTTTTCCTTACTGTATTGTTTATTATTGATTTCCTGTGTTTTAGGTGGCCTTTACTGAGATCGGGCGTGAAGGAAATAATTCTGATCTTTGCATAGTTAAAGACATAAAAACTTCGGAACCGGCTAAGGTAGTTGGCGTATGTCGTCTTGCATCACACTATATGTCTAAAAATAATATGGTAGCTAAATAGTTTTTTTTATTTTGTTTTACCTTACAGGCTTGCGATATTCCGGTCACCGTGCACCATTCGGCGGCCATTGAAACGGGCGTTAATACACCGTCGAACAATGTTGTTGCGACTGTTGAGTTGAATCGCATTGACGACGGTCCACGGGATCGAAGCACAAATATTCTTGCTTCTCGAGACGACCCTGCTAAAAAACCTGATTTCACGGGAGACGGCGTCACACTGCTGCAAAAGTCTGCATCGAAGCCTCGGTCTGGAAAGAGGAAAACCTGTGACGGAAATACTAATTTTTTTACATATGCACGAAAGAAAAACATTAAAAAAGAAAAATTGTAAGGATTGATGTGCTTTTGCAGTGGTTTGTATGTGCATAAGGTGCATGACAGTTGCAGCGTAACAGTCATACACTGTTTATTTTTAAATAATGACAATATTAGAAACAATAATATACATGTCATTTTTGGCCCGATATTTTTTTACTTTATGGACGACATTAAAAATTTCCGTACCAATATTAGGAACACATAAAAAATAAAAAAAAAAAGCTTATATGCAAAGAATTTCAGACAAGGGACATACACTGTCTATTTCAACATAAAGCCCGTCCATTGTCGTATGGCACAGATGTGTTTTAGACAGATAAGGCATCAATGGTGTATGACACAAATCTGTTAATTTTCTTAAATGATTTCTGTGTCTTATTCTACAGCTGAAGAGACTATTTTTCTATATGGAGACGATGTAGTTGGTCAGAATTTTAGAATTTAATACATGTATGACTGATAAAAAACTTAAAATGCATAGAATGTAATACGGGAAAATAAATGTTAGCCATAGATAACCATCAAATCTGCAGTTCATAAGACGTGTATATTAACTTTGTCGCAAAAATAGTACCGTCTATGCAAAGACAACTTTAATAACAATTTTGATATATATTTAAGTGATGTATGTCTTCAAGTTTGTAAGACTGATGTATGTCTTTTAAAATTGTAATGCTGCTGAAAACGTGCAATTGATAGTGTGAATGCATTTCGGTACGCAGACAGTTTTTCACCAAGAAAGAAAAGCTATAATAATTTTGTTTTTCATTCATACAATTTTGCCACAAAGGTATGGAGTTTTTAACCAATTAGTGTATCATTAATAATTGCAGGGAAATTAATTTACGCCAATACTTGTGATATTACCTTGCATTAGCAGTCATACATCAAACAGGCAGACATGGGAGACAGCATCAACCGTCATACACCACTTAAATTACTTAAATCAATAAAGTCGGACATGAATATCCGAAGAAGCGCTTGAATTATATAAAATAAATATACTGAACTACTATGTGACAAAATAATCTCGAATAACGAAAGACAACATTAACGCGTACGAATTTCTAAGAATATTTCCCACAGAACAATTCTTGCGTGTTCGTAAAAAACAAAGCGTGGCCCTAAGTCTGTCATTAATAGTTGTACAAAAGTTAATTTGAGGAAATACAAAAATATTAGGGCTCGAATCTTAAATGCAATTTGCGAACCAAAAAAATTCCATACGAAGCATCATTACTATTTGTCAATAAAGAATATGAAAACTCATGGGAGACCCTTGGGCAACTCATTTGCAACAGGTGCTAAATTAATGTTGCTACAATCACTAATTAACAAGACCCTTGGGCAACTCATTTGCAGGTTCATCATGATGTGATCAACTCCGCATGAAATTCATATTAATATACATCAAATGTATTGGGTTGCATTAGCAGTCATACATCAAACAGGCAGACATGGGAGACAGCATCAACTGTCATACACCACTTAAATTACTTAAATAAATATAGTCGGACATGAATTTCCCCAGAAGCGCTTGAATTATATAAAATAAATATACTGAACTACTATGTGACAAAATAATCTGCAATAAGGAAAGACAACATTAACGCCTACGAATTTCTAAGAATATTTCCGACCGAACAATTCTTGCGTGTTCGTAAAAAACAAAGCGTGGCCATAAGTCTGTCATTATTAGTTGTACAAAAGTTAATTTGAGGAAATACAAAAAAATTAGGGCTCGAATCGTAAATGCAATTTGCGAACTAATAAAATTCCATACGAACCATCATTACTATTTATCAATAAAGAATATGATTAATTGCCTAGAATCATCAACAAATTCATTAAATGACGTTTTCCATATTTATTAAGCTTTATAGAATATAAAACAACAGGTGCTACATTAATGTTGCTACAATCACTAATTAACAAGACCCTTGGGCAACTCATTTGCAGGTTCATCATAATGTGATCAACTCCGCATGCAATTCACATTAATATACATCCAATGTATCGGGGTAATTTTGACGGACACATCCAATGCGATACTATTCGTATTCCATCAAATCATTCAATGTTGACTATCAATATTCATGACATTAATATTTGAAGTAGTATATAATACCCTAAACACACCATCTAAGTTACAAACTTCACAACAACTACTCCAAACAACGTATGTCACAATAATTTCTGGAATAATTACTACAATACAAAATGTCGGAACACTTGCGTGACTTTATCCTTGAGAGCTTTACAACGGTACAGCATGCCATGAACCAACTGGTTCAAACAACCAACGAAAGGATAGATTTGCACAACGACTACACAAGACAGGAATTCGACAAGTTGAACACAAGGTGCATGGAAATTATGCAGAGCCTGTCCGAGATTGAACATACACTCGGTATGCCAATTTTGTTTACAGTTATATTTCAACAGAATCTTCAGGGCAAAATAAAGCATTAGAAAACTTATGCTTACAAATAATTACAGGACGCATTCAAGGGAAACAGCCTGATGACGCTGCATATACAGTTGGAAATAAACGCCCGAGGATTGAAAACAAGTATTCCCATGTTAGAGTGCAAATACAACAGAGCAAATTTTCGACAAACGCAATGCTTCATTATCATTTAAGTGCTGCAGTAACAATGTTCAACAATGTCTCCGTCCAGATAGAGAGAATGGACACACATTCTTCTATTACAAGCCTTATGGGAAACAATATAAGTAAGGGTTTTTTCAGCTCCTTGATGAAAAAGGCAACTTGGCTGACTGATGAGGTGCGTCAATAACATATACGAAAATAATTTTCCGTACATTAAATCCCAACAAATAATTCCCTTTACAGCATGTGGATGGATGTCTGAGGGGATTTATTGAAGCACAACGACGGGCACCATTTGGAAATTCAAGAATTTCGTTTATGGGTACTACATTCAACCAGGTAGTTACTGCAGAGTATTCGAGTACGCAAACAATTAACTATGCATCACTCCACCCATACACCCAAGGAAAGGTTGATGGCTGGCCATGTATTCCGTGGCAAGAATCAGACTTAATTGCAATTCCCGTAAACGTTAACGGATGTCACTGGGTCCTCTGCATAGTTGACTACAAAAATGAGACGATCACGGTACATGACTCAGATCCATCTTGCGATATGGACATGAGGTTTTTCCATAAAGCTTTTGAAAAAAGTCGCCAAACCATCCCGTACCTACTGCGACATTTGGGTATTTCACAAGTACTCCTAAACTTCACTGTCCATAGAGATCAACGATTCCCGCGACAAATTTCGAGGTAATTTCCCTGGTATATATTTTGATGCCTGTTTCATAATCAGTAGTATGAAACTAATCGACTACTACTTTTTCATTGCTGCAAAAAAGCGGGGAATGTGGTGTCTATATGCTACGGTCTGCCTTCTCGCTGATGTTCCCCGACGACTCCATATACGAAATTCAACCGCCACAAATTGAAGAATTCCGAAAGTGCATTACTGTTTCGCTGTTTACAAACAGCTGGATTTAATGAGTTATTTCAGAACAATCTTTTCCTTAGTCAAGAAAGTTTGTATTACTTTCCAAAAATTGCCGTATAAAAGACTATTTATGGTAGACAATTCACATTAAAACAAAAAACACTGAATGCAATCAAGAATAGAATCGAGATTCAAGAATAGAATAAAGACTTAATAGAGTATGAAAGAATTTGGTCATCTGTGAAATAAAGAATGAAGAAGACAATGCAAAATATGAAATAAAATCGATACGCCTGCCATCCAATAGTTATCTAACAAACAAAAGTTGTACCATTTTCTTCAGATATGATAGGAACAACGCACCTTTTGTAAGACATATTTTCTTTAATGTAATAGAAAATGTATGACTGAAGGATATAATTATTCTAACATTCTGTCTATCATGAACAACTGTGCTCCCTCTGAAATGCATTAGATTGTGTGTACAAACTAATTTACATACATGCTCAATTATGCACAATCTGACCAAAATTGGTATGCAATAATATTCAACGAAATTTTGAGCACGAAAACTGTTACAAAATTTGTAAAACCAAGAGCGATTCACATAGAACCATATAGTCAGCTGTTGGATAAGACATAGGACATATGACAGCATTAACATATTTCTCCCATACAACGTTGATATCTTATCTGTTTAAAACAAGTCTGTGCCATACAACGATTGATGTACTATATGTTTACATAATCACTGTATGACTCCTATTTCTTTACAAATGGCCTTTCCAATATTCAAAACTAGAAAAAATATCCGTCTAATTAAAATGGGAAACATAATGCCGTCCATAATATAACAAAACATCGACAAAAAAAATGAAATATTTATATTACTTATTATAATCTTCTAATAAATTTTAAATAAAAGATATATGAATGTTAAATATCATACACCATATAGCAGATACCGCGATGAACCTCCTAAAGTCACAGAAGTCGTATTCTAAAATTTCGAAGTCTTCACACTTCACGAAACTCAAATCACTCTCTCGACGTTTGAATGCATATCGACATGTTGTGCAACTTCATTACAGTCATACAACTTTAAAAGACATACAACAATCATAAAACGTTAAAGTACCAATTATTTATCATTACTTATTGCAAGGAAATTAATTTGACGACAGTTCATCAATTCAAACATAAACAGCCTTTTAAAACTAACATTAACAAATGAAGTTTCTAATTAAAGGTACACTATATGTCGTGCAATTACTTTCTTAGTGAAATGTTTCGTCTTTGCGTAGAAGGCACAAAATTGAGGTCTTACCTGTTTAAAACAAATTTGTGTCATACAAAAATTGATATGTTACTGCGTTGTAATGGTTTCAAACATTACCTGCGCTTGAATTATATAAAATAAATATACTGAACTACTATGTGACAAAATAATCTCGAATAACGAAAGACAACATTAACGCCTACGAATTTCTAAGAATATTTCCCACAGAACAATTCTTGCGTGTTCGTAAAAAACAAAACGTGGCCCTAAGTCTGTCATTAATAGTTGTACAAAAGTTAATTTGAGGAAATACAAAAATATTAGGGCTCGAATCTTAAATGCAATTTGCGAACCAAAAAAATTCCATACGAAGCATCATTACTATTTGTCAATAAAGAATATGACAACTCATGGGAGACCCTTGGGCAACTCATTTGCAACAGGTGCTAAATTAATGTTGCTACAATCACTAATTAACAAGACCCTTGGGCAACTCATTTGCAGGTTCATCATGATGTGATCAACTCCGCATGAAATTCATATTAATATACATCAAATGTATCGGGTTGCATTAGCAGTCATACATCAAACAGGCAGACATGGGAGACAGCATCAACTGTCATACACCACTTAAATTACTTAAATAAATATAGTCGGACATGAATTTCCCCAGAAGCGCTTGAATTATATAAAATAAATATACTGAACTACTATGTGACAAAATAATCTGCAATAAGGAAAGACAACATTAACGCCTACGAATTTCTAAGAATATTTCCGACCGAACAATTCTTGCGTGTTCGTAAAAAACAAAGCGTGGCCATAAGTCTGTCATTATTAGTTGTACAAAAGTTAATTTGAGGAAATACAAAAAAATTAGGGCTCGAATCGTAAATGCAATTTGCGAACAAATAAAGTTCCATACGAACCATCATTACTATTTATCAATAAAGAATATGATTAATTGCCTAGAATCATCAACAAATTCATTAAATGACGTTTTCCATATTTATTAAGCTTTATAGAATATAAAACAACAGGTGCTACATTAATGTTGCTACAATCACTAATTAACAAGACCCTTGGGCAACTCATTTGCAGGTTCATCATAATGTGATCAACTCCGCATGCAATTCACATTAATATACATCCAATGTATCGGGGTAATTTTGACGGACACATCCAATGCGATACTATTCGTATTCCATCAAATCATTCAATGTTGACTATCAATATTCATGACATTAATATTTGAAGTAGTATATAATACCCTAAACACACCATCTAAGTTACAAACTTCACAACAACTACTCCAAACAACGTATGTCACAATAATTTCTGGAATAATTACTACAATACAAAATGTCGGAACACTTGCGTGACTTTATCCTTGAGAGCTTTACAACGGTACAGCATGCCATGAACAAACTGGTTCAAACAACCAACGAAAGGATAGATTTGCACAACGACTACACAAGACAGGAATTCGACAAGTTGAACACAAGGTGCATGGAAATTATGCAGAGCCTGTCCGAGATTGAACATACACTCGGTATGCCAATTTTGTTTACAGTTATATTTCAACAGAATCTTCAGGGCAAAATAAAGCATTAGAAAACTTATGCTTACAAATAATTACAGGACGCATTCAAGGGAAACAACCTGATGACGCTGCATCTACAGTTGGAAATAAACGCCCGAGGATTGAAAACAAGTATTCCCATGTTGGAGTGCAAATACAACAGAGCAAATTTTCGACAAACGCAATGCTTCATTATCATTTAAGTGCTGCAGTAACAATGTTCAACAATGTCTCCGTCCACATAGAGAGAATGGACACACATTCTTCTATTACAAGCCTTATGGGAAACAATATAAGTAAGGGTTTTTTCAGCTCCTTGATGAAAAAGGCAACTTGGCTGACTGATGAGGTGCGTCAATAACATATACGAAAATAATTTTCCGTACATTAAATCCCAACAAATAATTCCCTTTACAGCATGTGGATGGATGTCTGAGGGGATTTATTGAAGCACAACGACGGGCACCATTTGGAAATTCAAGAATTTCGTTTATGGGTACTACATTCAACCAGGTAGTTACTGCAGAGTATTCGAGTACGCAAACAATTAACTATGCATCACTCCACCCATACACCCAAGGAAAGGTTGATGGCTGGCCATGTATTCCGTGGCAAGAATCAGACTTAATTGCAATTCCCGTAAACGTTAACGGATGTCACTGGGTCCTCTGCATAGTTGACTACAAAAATGAGACGATCACGGTACATGACTCAGATCCATCTTGCGATATGGACATGAGGTTTTTCCATAAAGCTTTTGAAAAAAGTCGCCAAACCATCCCGTACCTACTGCGACATTTGGGTATTTCACAAGTACTCCTAAACTTCACTGTCCATAGAGATCAACGATTCCCGCGACAAATTTCGAGGTAATTTCCCTGGTATATATTTTGATGCCTGTTTCATAATCAGTAGTATGAAACTAATCGACTACTACTTTTTCATTGCTGCAAAAAAGCGGGGAATGTGGTGTCTATATGCTACGGTCTGCCTTCTCGCTGATGTTCCCCGACGACTCCATATACGAAATTCAACCGCCACAAATTGAAGAATTCCGAAAGTGCATTACTGTTTCGCTGTTTACAAACAGCTGGATTTAATGAGTTATTTCAGAACAATCTTTTCCTTAGTCAAGAAAGTTTGTATTACTTTCCAAAAATTGCCGTATAAAAGACTATTTATGGTAGACAATTCACATTAAAACAAAAAACACTGAATGCAATCAAGAATAGAATCGAGATTCAAGAATAGAATAAAGACTTAATAGAGTATGAAAGAATTTGGTCATCTGTGAAATAAAGAATGAAGAAGACAATGCAAAATATGAAATAAAATCGATACGCCTGCCATCCAATAGTTATCTAACAAACAAAAGTTGTACCATTTTCTTCAGATATGATAGGAACAACGCACCTTTTGTAAGACATATTTTCTTTAATGTAATAGAAAATGTATGACTGAAGGATATAATTATTCTAACATTCTGTCTATCATGAACAACTGTGCTCCCTCTGAAATGCATTAGATTGTGTGTACAAACTAATTTACATACATGCTCAATTATGCACAATCTGACCAAAATTGGTATGCAATAATATTCAACGAAATTTTGAGCACGAAAACTGTTACAAAATTTGTAAAACCAAGAGCGATTCACATAGAACCATATAGTCAGCTGTTGGATAAGACATAGAACATATGACAGCATTAACATATTTCTCCCATACAACGTTGATATCTTATCTGTTTAAAACAAGTCTGTGCCATACAACGATTGATGTACTATATGTTTACATAATCACTGTATGACTCCTATTTCTTTACAAATGGCCTTTCCAATAATCAAAACTAGAAAAAATATCCGTCTAATTAAAATGGGAAACATAATGCCGTCCATAATATAACAAAACATCGACAAAAAAAATGATATATTTATATTACTTATTATACTCTTCTAATAAATTAAAATAAAAGACATATGAATGTTAAATATCATACACCATGTAGCAGATACATCGATGAAGCTCCTAAAGTCACAGAAGTCGTATTCTAACAATTTCGAAGTCTTCATACTTCACGAAACTCAAATCACACTCTCGACGTTTGAATGCATATCGACAGGTTGTGCAATTTCATTATCAGCCATACAACTTTAAAAGACATACAACAATGACGATATGCATCTGGGTTGTAAAACAAATTTGTGCCATACAACAATTGATATGTAACTGCGTTCTAATGGTTTCAAACATTACCTGCGTTGTACCAGAGTTCACAGTCAACATTAAAGTAAAGATGCAATTAGTTGAACATTAATTATTGATCCAACTTATTTTATGTAAAGAAATACAATTCATGTACTACGATCATCATCAAATTAATTAACTAATGGTTTTGCTTAAATATAACAAGCATCGTGCAAGAGATTCTACATTAATATACATGCATGGTATCTGTAAAATTGTAAGAGACACATCCAATGTCTCATTATTCATATTCCATCAATACATTGAACGTTGCCTATTACTATTCATCCTTTAATATTTCATGTACTATATATTACCTCAATCTACGATGTACATTACCAACTTCACAACCCCTACAGCAAACAACATATACCTCCATAATTCCTATAATTACTATATTTCAAAATGCTAGATCAGGTGCATGCCTTTCTAAATGAGAGTTTTGCAACAATACAGCATACCATGAGCCAACTGGTTGAAACAACCAACAAAAAGATTGATTTGTGCACGGTACACACGACACGGAAATTCGACGAATTACATGCAAGGTGTGATGCAATTGCGGATTTAGTAAATCAATCCACAAATGAGTTGAACACAACATACATGGAAATTCTGCAGAGGCTGTCCGAGATTGAAACCAAGCTTGGTATGGCAATTTTATTTACAAAAGTTTTCAACTCAATTTTCCTAAAAAAAGACTGACAAACCTGATGCAAATAAAAATTACAGAACACATGCAACAACGAGTTATTGAACAACAAGAGGCTGATAAGGTTGGAGCATTGATGCTTGAAAAACAGCGGTCTGGGTTAAAACGTGTGCAAGGAAACCAGCCTGATGTCCCTACACCTATAGTGGGAAATAAACGCAACAAGGTTCAAGAGAAGAATCCACACGTTGGAATGCATATGCTACAGAGAAAATTTTCTACTAACGCCATGCTTGATTATCATTTAAGTGGAGCAGTAAAAGTGTTCAACAACGTGTCAGCGTTGATAGAAAAAATGGACAACAATTCTTATGTTACAAGCCTTATGGGAAACCACTTGCGTCACGAATTTTTCCGCCCATTGATGAAAAGGGGAACTTGGCTGACTGATGAGGTGCGTGAATAAATATACAAAAAAATTGCTTCAATAATATGTCCCAACATAAAATTCTCTTTACAGCATGTGGACGGATGCCTCAGAGGATTTATTGAAACGCAGCGACGCACAACCATTGGAAAGTCAAGAATTTCATTTATGGGTACAACATTCAACCAGGTGGTTACCGCAGAATATTTGACATCACGAGCAATGAAATATGCATCACTACTCCCATACACTCAAGGACAGGTAGATGGCTGGCCCTGTATTCCGTGGCAAGAATCAGATTTAATTGCAATTCCGGTAAACATAAACGAATGTCACTGGGTCCTCTGCGTAGTGGACTACAATAATGAAACCATCACGGTGCATGACTCCGATCCATCATGCGATGTGGACATGGGGTTTTTCCATAAAGCATTTGAAAACACTCGCCTAATGATCCCATATTTACTGCGAGGTTTGGGTATTTCACAAAAACTCCTCAACTTCACTGTCCATCGAGATCAACGGTTCCCACGACAGATTTCTAGGTAATTTCTCACGTATATATTTTATTGACGTTTCATTACCAATGTGAACAAAATTGATCACTACTTTTTCATTGCTAAAAAAAAAGGGGAGAATGTGGTGTGTATATGCTACGATCTGCTTTCTCCATGATGTTCCCTGACGACTCCATATATGAAGTTCAACCGCCTCAAATCGAAGAATTCAGAAAATACATAACTGTATCGCTGTTTACTAACAGTTGGATTTAATTAGTTATTTGAAGAAATCTTTATACTTTCTTTTTGTTTGTCATAAGAATTTATTTAGTTTCGATCCCAAAATACAACTGTTAAATATAATTTATCGTATATAATTCGAACAACAAATAAAAATATACTGCCATTAAGCTGACCGCTGTTATTAGGCAATATTTCTTAAACAACAATAAAGAATACAATAATAAATTAATATTATATGTAATTATTTGGAGATCTAAGAAATCAACAGCCATAAGGATAACGCAAAAAAAAAAATATACGCAGCTGTATGACTGTATTTCTGTAAAATGCAATTCAATGAAGTATGTAATATACTATCGTATGACTGGCTAACAATATGGAAAAAGTTAAAGTTGGTGAACTACTATTACAATCACACATTCAATGACATCCACAAATTTCCTCACTTATCTTAACTGTGTACGTTACACTTAATACAACCATTCAATAATTATTCTGTATTAATGATAACCATTGCACTCATTAGACGCATCGATCTATTACTTAAACCGCTAACTGCGTAATTATGATGAACGTAGAAATGAAAGGACACATCGAAATATTATCCAAAAAATTAAGACACTGAACAATACACACTAAATACAATTAATCATAGAACTCATTTAAACAAAGCGAACCGATAAATTATACTCAGAAGTTACGAGTGAAAAGTAGTGTCTTCTCAGTTCCTTAACATCAACTTAGAAACTATATAAATCAAAACATTGTCGTAATTTTACCACAAATACACGCAAAAAACCCAAAAAAAAAAGATCCATAACATGATCAATCAAATAAGAGATTATTTAGACACCATTGTTGCGGGATTTCATCAGAAAGCAAGAGAATTTTTTGATCGTATAGAAAGTAAGATAGATGGCTATGTCCAATATGATACTGAGAGGTTCGACGATCTGACAGTGAAGATTAACGAAAATTACTCGGAAATCAATGGAAGGCTGTCGCATATAGAACAAACGCTTGGTATGTGAAACATTATTTAGCAAAATTGAATACATGGTTACTACTTATAACTCCCGTCCGATTTTCTTACAGGAAAGATAAGCCCTAAACCAGACGGAGAACGGAGGCGAATGTTCACAACAAACATCCGTTCAACTAAGGAGACGAAACTGCAGGAAAAAATAAAACAATACAATATTTCCACACAGTCAAGAGAGGATCCATTAGAAAAAAGATCTAAGACAAAAAATACAACAATGTTGGAGAGACACCGGTTTATGTCGAAAAAGGTACCGGCAGAGAAAACTCTTGCGGTGCATGTCAACAAGATGTTAAAATTCTTTCGGCGTGTATCGGCGACAATAGGAACGATGAATGAAAGAGATACTGTCAATACGCTATTCCGGGAAGAACGCGGCAAAGAATTCTTCAAAAACCTTATGACGAAGGGAAGTTGGCTACATGACGAGGTATAATACTTAATCATCTTTCCCACCAATTAATTCACAATATTCTTAATATGCATTCTATTTGATTCCGCATCAGCACATAGACGAATGCTTAAGAGGATTTATGGAGTATCAATCACATGCAAGTTTCCCAAAGTCAAGGGTTTCTTTTATGCCTACAGCATTCAACCAAATAGTTGCAGCAGAGTATATGAGCGATGGGTGTATGGACCTATCCGTCATTCGACCATATGTACAAGGAACTGTTGAGGATTGGCCATCTCTTCCTTGGGAGGAATCAGATCTTATAGTTATGCCAGTAAACATAAATCAATGTCACTGGATACTGTGCATTATTGATTATAAAAAACAGTCAATAATAGTACATGACTCTGAACCTTCGGTTGATACGGATATGAGATTCTTCGAAGAGGCATTTCAAAAAACACGACTTATGATCCCATATATTCTTCGGGATGTGCGCATCAGTGATTCAATTGTGGACTTCGCTGTTTTTAGAGATCCAAACTTCGCCCAACAGACTATGAGGTAGTGCAAACCCTTAGCCCTATTTGTTTTGTAGTTTCACGATTTCATACGTAAATTGTTTGCCTCTTTTCCTGTATGAGTCAGCGGCGAATGTGGAGTATACGTGCTGCGATCAGCATTTTCATTCATGTATGCTGAAGATGACGTGTACGATGTCACACCAGAACTGATCCAAGAATTCAGAGAGTTCCTCACTGTAGCAGTGTTTTTCAATATTTGGTCTTAGCTACTCCAATGTTAAATAAGTTATTATCGCTACATGTAATAGTAACTCTGTTTCTTCTATTTTTAAATAAACAGTTTATGAATGCAGGGAAGTTGACAATCATACAGCCATAAAAGCACCAATTAGTTTATCATTAATAATTGCAGGGAAGTCAATTTACGAAAATAGTTGTGATATTACCTTGCATTACCAGTCATACATCAAGCAAAACCACATGGCAGACAGCATGAACTGTCATACAACACTTAGATTAGTTAAATCAATAAAGTCAGACATGAATATCCGCGGAAGCGCTTGAATTACATAAAATCAATAAACTGAACTACTATGTGACAAAAAAACAAGATTAAAGAATGACAACAATAACTCCAACGAATTTATAAGAACATTTCCAAACACACAAATCTTGCAAATTCATAAAAAACAATAGCTACCCCTAAGACAATCATTAATAGTTGTACAAAAGTTAATTTGAGGAAATAGGCGTAATATTATGAAACAAATTGTAAATGCCATTTGGGAACAAAATAAAATTTCAGAGGAACCATAATTACTATTTATCAATACAGATGATGATTAATTGGCTAGATAGATTCATACATACTAACAAGTTGCAACAGCAATTCATGTACTCCGATTAGGGTTGGCAATGGGGCGGGGATTGCCCGTCCCAGAGGTTATCCGCCCCGAACGGGGCGGGGAATCCCCGAGATTTTATCCCCGCGGGGCGGGGACGGGGAATGATTCCCCGTGAAAAAGCGGGGAATGGGGTGTCTATATGCTACGCTCTGCCTTCTCGCTGATGTTCCCCAACGACTCCATATACGAAAAGCAACCGCCTCAAATTGAAGAATTCCGAAAGTGCATTACTGTTGCAGCAGAGTATACAAGCGATGGGTGTATGGACCTATCCGTCATTCGACCATATGTACAAGGAACTGTTGAGGAATGGCCATCTCTTCCTTGGGAGGAATCAGATCTTATAGTTATCCCAGTCAACATAAATCAATGTCACTGGATACTGTGTATTATTGATTATAAAAAACAGTCAATAATAGTACATGACACTGAACCTTCTGTTGATACGGATATGAGATTCTTCGAAGAGGCATTTCCAAAAACACGACTTATGATCCCATATATTCTTCGGGATTTGCGCATCACTGATTCAATTCCGGACTTCGCTGTTTTTAGAGATCCAAACTTCGCCCAACAGACTATGGAATTTATTGGAAGAAAGTATTTATGGCCAGTAAGTGTGATAGTGATGACATTTAATCTTCCTACTTAGACGGCTTTATTTTGGTAAAAAACATAAAAAATTGTATTTTCACATAGTAGTCAGGCAGCAACACCTCGCAACGAAACTATCTATCAAATAAACTATTACATGCTTACAATTATTGCAATAAATCCAGTGGAGTACTTGAGCGTAGACTGTGTAGAAAAGGAAAATGAAAGCAGCTTCAATTCAGAAGGTATCTACCCAGTTGAGTTCCTGAAAACAATACAGTTTCCAGGTATTCCAAATCACAAACTTATTCTAAAGCCATCCGTCGTAGTAATGCTGTTGCGGAAAAGGCCAGACATACAACTTGCAATTTTTTTAATGACAACAATAATGTCAAAAAAATTCAAAAGCACGATTCCTACAAAAACTGAAGACAATCAACAACAGACGTAAACATTAATATATTCTTTTTTTCTGCGTAGGAGCATCCAAATCAAGTAGACGGGTCCCACTGAACTAAATAATTACCACAGGGGTAAAAAGGATATATTTGATAGAATAAGGGGTAGTAAAACAATAGTAAAATGTAGAAGTCGATTAGTAAAACCTACAAAATTGAGGAAAATTGGATCATTGAGGTTGCCGCCAAAGAGGGACGCAAACCCTGTCGCATTACAAACCAGGGAGGTGGAACGCGGCAATCGGACATCATGGTAAGTCTGCAATGTTTTCCTTCTTGTAATAGATTACTTCGTTGATAATTACTACAGGATATAAGACCAATACAACAGAGCATGATATTCTGCTCCGAATTTTGTAAGCAGATAGTAATATTAGTGTAGAGTTGAGGCGCCGGTTAAAATGGCCATCAAATCAGTAAGATTTTAGTGCTTACCTTTAATTTGTAGTTCAGAATAGTAAATTTCTGGTTTTCTCTGAGTTGTTCTGTGTTGAAGCCTTAATTTAGCCATTTCTAGGACACTAACATGAACACACTCGCTCACCAGTACTTTATACACAGGTAATATTCGAGAATCAGGTTCCGCAAGATAAAGTTACACCTTACAAATTAACGCTATGTTCAGATTTCAAGGAAACAAGTAGCTTTATTCGAAGCAAGCTGAACAGCAACGAAATGGATGAAATGGTCAAAAAATCTCAGTTTGGAAATTTGATTGCACATGCAGACAAGTTCTCCCTATCATGTCAGCTTATCGGGTACTTACTACAATGTCAGACAAAGCTAGCCGATGGAGATGAGATGTGGCTATTGGTTAATGGCAAACCAATACGTTTTTCCCAATACGAATTCGCCAGCTTGACAGGCCTCAAATGTTCGAAAGACCATGTAATGATAGAGAATAAGGACTTCATCAAAAGACACTTTCAAGGAAATGTGAAGGTTAAAACAGGGGACGTTAGGAATAAATTGGCAGCGATGGGGAGTCAAAATTCGTCAAACGTCAACCTTGAGAAATTAAAAATGGCAAGCATTATATTCGTTGCCGACGTCCTCTGCAAACGCAATACACGGAACACAGCCTTGATTGATCCAAAATTATTCTACTTGGTTGAGGATTTTGTACAGTTCAACAAACACCCATGGGGAACTGTTGCATACAATCATGTGCTGAAATCGTTGAAAAGAGATCTTACTTCGTTTAAGAGTGGCATGGCAGACAATGGCAAGAAAAAATATCATGCTTTAATATTGGGAGGATTTGTGCATCCATTCCAGGTAAACAAATACGGATACATATTGTTATTTCCTATATGTCGTAAAACAGTATATGTTGGCAGGTTTCGTACAGTTCTCTTCTTAATTTATACACATTACTTCGTGTTGTCTTTGCTACAGGTACTTGCCTATGAATGCATACCTACTGTCGCAGAGAAATTTGCAACACTCATACAAGACGCAGATGTAACACTCCCACGAATGTGCCGATGGATCACTAACAACTGGAAAACGAAAGCATCACCTAAATGGGATGTTATCGTTCAGGTAATGTCGACGTCACATGTTGAAAGAAGTATGTTGCAACCCATAATTGACAATCGTCCAACAACATATTCTACGAAAAAAAATTATGCACCAAGAGGCAAGGCAAAAGTCATCAATCAAACTTCAAAGACAAAAAAATATGTGGAAAAACAGAGTGCGTCGCCTTCAAATGGCAACAAGATTGCAGGCACATTCACGTCAACGACCCATATAAACGATATTAATAAGAAGGCAAGCATTATTAATTTTATACACATTACCATCTCAGTAAGCCTTGCTGTAGCCACATTGAAACGATTTTCTTTTTCAATGTTTCTTTGTTGCAGCAAATTGGTAGTACATTTACAGGTTTGGGGCTCTCCTGTGACTCGCACAACCCAACTATAGAGAACAACATGGGATTGAAATACGGCTTTCAACAGCAGCGGCAACAAAATGCTAATAAGAATCAAATTAACGCAGCCTCAAGCGCGAACGCAGGCATTAAGCAGCAAAAGCATCAGCGGACTCTTCCAAACCAGTCGGTTTTAGCATTTCACGCGACGGCTGGGATGCCTAATGCACCTCAGATGGCAAGCCCACGTATTTCTGACGAGGCGACGACAATTGTCAAAAGTCCAACAGTTTCTGATGCGGAAAACAACCTAAATGCTGCCCAGTCTCTGGAAGCAGACCCCAGCAGATACCAAAGACCAGCCAAAAGAAACATGCATGAAAAGAAAGAACGTGAAGATGATTTAAAGAGGCGCATCGCTGCATCCAAATCAGAGTATGTATATTGTTTTTATTTCTCATCCAAAAACCCTACACTTTTCATTTAGCCTCACAACTACTTTGGTAACTTATCTGTTCGTGTAAAACAAAACCTCACATAGTGATATCGACAGTGACCAAATGAAGAAATCAACTTCAGAGGTTCCTATAAATCAACATCCAATGTCAAAGAGGCTTAGGTCGGCCAATAAAGCTCCTACAAGCTCAACAGCCAACAGAACCCCATACAAGTTTAAAAAGCTTCAAAAGCACGTGTGGTATAAGTTAGAAATGTTCCCCAAAACAGTGGAGCACATAAAATGCATGAAGTACAACCAGGTTGTGAGAGGACTTTACAAAACGGATCTAACGCAAGAATTCTTCCACACACTCATGACAAAAGACGGCAGGCTGAATAATGATGTGAGCGTCTGTGAATAAACAATAGAATATTTTTCCATATAACATTCATCAAATGTTTATGCCCATAACTATGCTTAATGTTATTTGTATACGGCAGCATGTTGACGAATGCTTGCGAGGCTTTATCGAGATGCAGTTGCGATGTCTCATACCCATGAAAGATGTTGCATTCATGAGTACATCGTTCACAAGAATTGCCTCATCCGATGATATTAACAAAGGATCTTCCACCATGAAACACTTGAGGCAATTTGCCCATGGTAAAGCGGAAGGGTGGCCTTCGTGTTCATGGAGATCAGCAAAGGCAATTGTCTTTCCATTAGCGATCAAAAAATCGCATTGGATTTTGGTTGTTCTCGACACTAATACCCAGAAAATGAGCATCATGGATTCATTCATATGGTGTGATCTAGACGAAACCTTCACAAAAGGTGTTGTGGGAAAACTGATGGCTACAGTAAGAATCTTGCAACAAGACTTAAGACTCAGAAATTTAGAGAAGACAATCGTCGCTGAGAGGAATCTCGAACTTCCACAGCAACCGGGCGGGTAACCACATAAACTCAAAATTATTTACTACAACCATATGTCACATTAATATTCAACAATACACTGCTAACCATTTCAGGGGAGATTGCGGCATATATATGTTGCGAAATGCTTTTGCAACGATGTTCCCAGAGGACGATCCATTCGAAGTAACCATAAGACAGGTGCATGAATTCAGGCATTACTTAACGGTCTCAGTATTTCTCTCCTATTGGACTTGGCCAAATTCATAGGCATGCCAAATGTCATGTTAGCATTAGTGACAATGTAACGACAACTATTGTTACGTAGATGACCTAACACTGTTTCTAGCCAAAATGAATATGTATTTATCTTTACGAAAAACAGTTTTCATCATTTTCATGGAATTTTTTGGGGTTGAATGATTTTCCACTGAGTGGGCATACCCAATTATCGAATGTTACGTGGACTAGGCCCTATGTTGCGGGCTTTAGCTGAACCTAGCAGACTACGACGCCCCAAATCAAGCCCTAAATCCCGACATGAGAAACTCGAAGTACGTCGACACAGTTCTTACAGTGGCAACTAGGACGATGATGACAGTAAGTGGGATCAACCTAGGATTCAACAATGATCTGGTGGGGCCGATATAATGCACGCCTTTAGGCTGACTAAGCAACGGAGTTTCAGGAAGGAGACAGTGGAGGATATATGGAGTGGGATGTGCGCGAAGGTCATCTGCGACCACTTAAAGCTGGGCGTGAAGAGTGGACTGCCTTACGTATATAGGAAAAAAAGGGGAAGCGCCGTACAGAGGTCCTATTCTATTATCAAACTCCGTTGTTTCTGATTTTAGGAAGAAGTGCTTCCATTGTTTACTGAGTGAAGCAAACCTGCGATGGAAATACAGATTTTTTAACTTATGCACGGAATAAAAAAATTAAAAAAACAAAATTGTAAGGAAGGATGTGATTTTGACGTGGTTGATATGTGCATATGGTGCATGACAGTTGCAGCTTTACATTAAAATTTTTTTAAATGTATCGGTCTAATTGTAATCCAACAACATCGACGACATAGAAAACTAAATTGTTCAATAGATGTGTTTGGAGTTCACAATGCCTGCATGACTGTTTGAGACGCCTATCCACATTCACGACTCTAAATTCCATGCGGACACTTGCATCAAGCATGTATGACTGCCATCCACAAAGATGTGTTTCCATAATTATTTTTAACATCCATGCAAAAATCAGAAAATCAATTCATGGGTTCACATGTTAATCAGACTGCCTTGCTTAACAGTCATACATCAGCAACTATCATCACTTTATCCGGGCAGAGATGAAAATCTCATGAAAGCCATATGCACTATATAAGTACAATATACTGGAATATTATAAGACAATTTACTCATATTTACTCGCGTACCGCATACCTTCGATTACAACTAACCTTTAAAATTGTAAGACAGCGTCCCGTGCATCGCACGGGCTAAACCTAGTATCTTAGAACGAAAAGGCCAAACTGAAACCAACGGAGAATGGCGAGACCAAAAAAAAAAGCAAGAGTTACAAAATTTCCGTTCTTCTTCTTCTTCTTCTTCTTCTTCTTCTTCTTCTTCTTCTTCTTCTTCTTCTTCTTCTTCAGTCTCTACCAAAGCTGCATGCAATGTACTCTTGCGTGATGATATGGAGCCGTTCCCTCATATGAGAACACGACGGGTACGAAGGCAGCTTTAGTCGGTAGAAGCACGTGTTCGACATCGACAGGAAACTCGATTTCTTCGACGATTTATGTACGTAAAGCTTCGAACTCAAACCTTCGAAGCCTTCGACGGGCAGATACTCGAGCGACGTCCAAAAGAAAAGGAGAGCCTTTCTCTGCTCCCTAGACATACCGCCCACAATCTGCACAACAGAGGAAATATATAATGAAGCAATAATTTACAACATAGATACAATACATACCTCCCAAAACCAAGATATCATCTGATCATCCGAGCTTTCAAAATCCTTAAACTTTGTGTGAGCTTTCCAGTCATCTACGCAGATCGGCTTGTCGCTACCATAGAGAATCAAGTCGATGTCTTCAGCGTTCAGCCACCGAAAGAACGAATTTAGGGCCATATTCGAGCGCGCTGCTATATCAGAAAAACCTTCGGCAAAATTAATCACTTGCAAAGCTACGGACGAAGCGAAAAGACTCCTAACAAGCGCTTCGATATACCGCTCCCTATTACTACCATCCACAGCTACGTTTTCTCCGTCGGGGCAAAGCTCGACGACCTTCCTTCCGCCCATCTCCTCCACTTCGTGAATGAAACTCAGCCCTAATTCTTCGACCTTCTGAGGGTCCATCTCGAGAATCTTCTTGCAGCTCCTGTAAAAGCACGGATCTGCGTCAATTACGTCTTCTAAAGTGATAGAATTGGCGGTCAACAGCTTGAAGAAGGCTCAATCGAACGCTATCCCAACTCGAATATCGTGCAACACTGCTAAAGCGATCACCCTCCCCGAGAATTTGAAGTACTCTAGGTGTAAAGGGTTCACCTTCGACGCTGCGAAAATCGAACGAATGGATGAGATTTAGAAAGCAAACTTTGGAGAACGAAAAGAGTTCGTTCTCACCAGGGTTAGGATAGAATCTCCTACGATCGTTAGGACAGGCCAAGAAGAGCGCGTTTTTAGGGTCGAAGATGGCCCCCCAGACGAGGGAGAACCACTCCCTCAACACGCCGGACCCCCTCGCCTCCTCGTCCTTGAACTGCACCGACAAGCCCCCGCGGAGCGACGCCAGCTCAGCGCTCAAGACGTGCTCGAACGACTCGGGCAGCAGATTCGATCGATCGACGAGCATCTCGCGAAAATTGCGGTAACGTCCATCTGCGCCCGGGAACGTCAGCATCGCCAGGTGGCGCCTCGCCTCGAAATCCGTCGACTCCTTGTACCGAAGGATCCACTCGTGGTCGTCGCCCCACGTTGCGTGGCGAGCGACGAGGCGGTTGAAGGCTCTCCTCCTCCGCGCCACGACGCGCCCGAAGAGCTCTGCGCCGCCGGCGTAGAGCTTTAGGTTTTCGCAGAGCTCCTTCAGTATCAGCAGATGAAGCCTCGACGGCTCTTCTTCTTCGGCGCGCTCGTCGATCCTCGTCATGCAGTTCTCCACCTTCGACAGCAAACTCAGGGAAATTTCATACAGCCCAGAGAGTTCCTCAGAACAACACACTGGGAAGAGCTTGGCAAGGCAGTCTTGCAAGGGCAGCTTAATAGGCCCATCGCCGTACATCACCCAATTCTCGTCGATTACTTCCCTAAGGGGCGCCAAGAACGCTATGAACTCATTCATATCTTTTACGTCGGGCACGTTCACGGGCAAATAGCGCGATAATTTCGAGGCCAACTCGCTGACAAGGGGGAAAGTCTCTTTGAGACGATGTGGGGCGTTTATACTGCATCTTAACGCCCTACATTCGCGCAGCATAGCTCCCAAGGTGTTTCGGCAGAAAATGTAGAGGGAATCATCTGCCCCCTTCTTATCCCTCAAAAATTTACAAAATTGTACGACTATTTGCACGAGCGAGCAATGATTCAGATTGGGCACTTGGGTTCTACCCACGGTTATGAAATTGCGTATGGCACCGTCGGCGGTATCTCTGTTGGGGCGAAGGGGAGAGGAATAGAGCGTCACCAAAGCAGAAATGGCTGAAGAATCGAAAAATACCTTCAAATGCTCTGAAGCTCTGACGGTGAGGTTGATTTCTTTGTCCTGCAGCATAAATAAAAACATCAAAAGCATCGATTGGACGGTTACTTTACCACCTCCCCGGCTGTCATGACCAAAAGCAGGGTGTGAGCTGGTCGCCTCGGCGCATATGGCGGCGGCGTCGGCGTCGGAGGTGGCGTTCAGGAGGAGTAAAACGAGCGAAATCGCGTCGTCAATCAGCTGCCGGGCAAGTAGGCACCCACTGCTGCGCAGTCGACCTACTAATCGCAAGGTAGAGTCGTTCTCCACACCACATTCGGCTAGGGTTTTCTCCTCTTGAAGCTGTTTGCCGCCGTATACCAATCCGTGGTCGCCCGCGGGAATCCCAGTGATGACCTCGATTTTCCGGAGGATCGATTCGACCGTCTCGGAAGGGTAAGCGCAGAGCACCAACGTCTTGTCGGATTGCTGGACGGCGGCCTCGGCGGCGCTTAAAGCGTCGTGGTAATCGTCGAGTTTGCTCTTGGCGATCGTCCGAGGGAACATCGTCGTCGTTATGCTTAAGGTAAAACAAAAAAAAAAACCTACGCAGCCACCAAATAAGCCATCGCCGCCCAGTTCTTGTGCCTTGATTTGGCTCAGTTTGTTACTATAAATAGCTTTATTTAACAACTCACGTATTTATAAGGTTGCTGATGGACTAACATGACCATGAGATTCGGGAAAATCTTTCAGAATTTAAATAAAATCGGCTTCTTTTTATATTTTCGAGCGAGAGAATCGATTGATATTATATAAGTGGGATATTTTAAAAAATGAGATTACTTTTGATTTCTTTTAAAAAAATAGGAACTTGATCAAGTCAATTTAAAAAAGAGGAACCGGTTTATAAACCCCTAATCAATACCTAAATAAATAAAAAAAGAAATATATATATAAAATAACGGAAAAACGCATTCACCTCATTAACGCACCCACCAAGTACCAAACGAGATCTTGACGGAAAAACGAGCTGAAGCATCCGCCGAAATCGAAACACACAAGCTCGAAGAATCCCAATTTCGTTCTTGAACGCATATTCAGTAAGTTTCGTTCATGTTAACGCCGGTTACTAGTATACATTATCGGGCATTGTAATTTCCGTTCATGTTAACGACATTTACATTTTGAGCATCGGGTATTAGATTTTCGAAGGTTTGGGTAGTTATGGGTAGCATTTTCACCGTAGATTTGTGCGAATTTGCAGAAAAATTTCGTTTTCCGTTTATTCGAGATCATTATTCGATTTTTTTTTTGACTCGAACACGTTACTCGAATACGTTATTTTGGCAACTTTCAATTCGGACATCTTACTCGAATAAACTCGAAAAGATTACTCGAATAATATTATTGTTTATTCGAATGAAGGTTCAACTCGAATATTTTACTCGTATAATTTTTAGTTTTCGAATATTTTATTTATTCGAATAATTCGTTTGCAATTTAATTTTATTTATTCCATTTATTTCTTCGATAACACTTTATCGAGTGTCTTCAACATCTTATTATTCGAACATTTAATTCGAGTTTTTATATTACTCGAATAGCTTACGCGAATAATTTTTATTTTTCGAATATTTTCTTTATTCAAATAATGCATATTGCAATTAAATTTTATTAACAATGATTTATTTCATATGCAGGTTATGCCGACCAGCATCATGATTGATTACGATGGAGAATGGATAATTGGGAATGATAATAAATGGATATGGGTTCCAAGGATGGGAACAAATATGAAGCCCATTGGGTTCGATGTCGATTGTTGTTTGCTGGACGATCTGCGGAACGAAATATACGAGACTATTGGCGTAAGCGGGAGGCCGGAGTTAAAGCTTAGTTATTAGCCATCTATGAGAGGTATGGAAGGGTGTGCTCCGTTGTATATAAAGAATGATCGAGAGTTGAAGGGTTATATTTACTTAGGGGGTCCAATGGATAGACCGATTCTCCGTGTGGAGATTGGACTCCCTACGACCCTCCACCGTCAAACTCTTGCGGATGATGAAGTTGGTCCCGTTCCAATTGAGGTTCATAGCGGTGGAGGTGGTTACATCGATGATTATTTTGACCGTATCATCGACTTTGGCGGATACGAAGATGTGAATTATGGGGGTGAAGGTCACAATGAGGCGAACGATCGTGATGAGAATGTTGCATCACGGCAGAACGTGCACGTCCATTTTGATGGCGTAAACGGAGAAAATGCGGACGGGGATGATGAGGAGGAGGAGGAGAAAGAGGAAAATGCAACTATTCCTAGCGATCGGTATTCTTTTACCGACGGTTCCACCATGAAGGTCGGTGATGAATTCGAGGATAAGAAGGCCGTCAAGAATAGGATCCAAAGAGTTGCTATAGAGGCATGCTTCGAGGTCAAGATTATAAAATCTTCCCGATCGTACTATGGCGTGAGATGCAAAGAGGATGGATGTACTTGGAGGATATGGACGGCGAAGATTAAGGATACATCCGTATTCTTGATGCGTACGTATTGCAACACACATACGTGCGACCTTGCAAATCGGAATACAAGACTCACTCAAGCATCGTCAACCTCCGTGAGTGATATGCTGCTTGAATCTTTTCAGGGTTCAACAAGTACACCGGCCCCTAAACTCATTCAAACAATGATGAGAAATCGTGGGATCGAAGTTTCGTACTTCAAAGCATGGAAAGGAGGCATTTTAGCACAAAATGCAATGAAGGGTGACCCCGATGAGAGTTACAAGATGTTGCCGTCGTACCTGTCGACGTTGAGAAGAGTGAATCCGGGAACCATAGCAAGTGTATATCTGGACGACGAGCGGAGATTTAAGCACGCATTCCTATCCCTTGGTGCTTGTATTGCGCGATGCCGTCACATGAGGAAGGTTGTTTGCATAGACGGTACTTGGTTGAAAGGAAAGTATGGGGGTACGTTGCTCATTGCATCAGCGGAGGATGGCGACCGCCATCAGTTTCCTTTAACTTGGGGCATAATTGACAATAACGAGTGCGTAGAAGCTTGGTCGTGGTTCTTGAACGAGCTCTTGCAAGTCGTACCCAACGAGGACGATCTTGTCATCGTATCCGACAGATCTGCTTCAATCAAAGCCGCCGTTGCAGACGTCTACAGTCGTGCGCACCACGGTCATTGTATTTGGCACCTGTCACAAAATATGAAAGGCAAGTGTAAGAAGCAGGGTGCGACCGAGACGTTCATACACATTGCTAAAATATACAAGCAATGCGACTTTGATTCACAATATGGTGATTTTGAGAATAGGTTTCCCACCGCATACGCGTATTTACAAAAGACTGATACTAAGGAACGATGGAGTCGAGCCTATTCTCCGACGTCTCGCTATAACATCATGACTACGAACGGGGTGGAATCGATTAATGCAAGACTCCGCGAAGAAAGAAAGCTACCGATCATTGCGCTTTTAGAATCGATACAGAGGATGAGGGCGGATTGGTTTGCTAGATACAGACAGCAATCTGGACAAGCAACCACGCGGTTTATCCCGACGGTGGAAAGGAAGCTCCGTGAGAGGTATGAGCTAAGTCAAGGATATGAAGTACATGAAATCGCTCCGCATGAGTACGATGTCCGATCTCCGGGGGGTCGTGCCATTGTTAACTTGCGGTCGAAGACTTGTACGTGCCGCCAATTCGACATCGACATGATTCCTTGTCCACATGTAATCGCGGCGAGTCTACGAGCGAACATGAGTTTCTACTCGTTGTGTTCGGAATATTATTCTGTCCTAACGTGGCAGTCTGCTTATCACGGACGAGTTTCGCCGGTTTCGGATCAAGCCGAGTGGGATACCTCGGATCAATTGGTGTTGCCGCCTCTGTTCGTAGTAAGGCGTGGTCGGAGAAAAGAAAAGAGGTTTCCGTCCGTCGGTCAGTTTGGTCGTACACATTAAGTAAATCTTGATGTATGAGTTTGCATGAGTTTGATGTATGAGTTTGATGTATGAGGTTGTATGAGATTGATGAATATTGTGAGCTTGTGAGGTTGTATGAGTTTGATGGATATTGTGAGTTTGGCTTGATTGTTGCTTTTTTCACTGTTATTCGAGTAAACAACATGACTCGAATATTATTCGAATAAACTACTCGAATATTATAACGATAAAAAGTCGAAAATGAAAATCTGAACTTATTCGAGTAACGTAAGAACTCGAATAATTTAGAAAAAATCGAATACGAAACTCGCATAATTTCTTGCAATTCGAGTGTTATCTTCAAAATTTTTGAAGTTTAATTATCTCGATACTTAGATGTATAAATATCAATATTTCGATGTTTTAGGGCCTTCATGATGTTAATAAGTCGCTTGATGAAGATTAACCATGTTTGATAAAAATCGTTGCATGACATACAATGGAATACGTTGGTAGATAGGACTTTAGTATATAAATTCTCATCCACGTTGGTCAACATGTATAGAAATATCAACATGATTTTTTTTTTAATTTTTTCAAGAATCTCTAAAATATTTTATTACTTAGATAGGAAACGCATTTAACATTTCATGATCATGATAAAAACAATATTTTGGATTTTTAAATTATTCGAGTAATATACAGTACTCGAGTAGGCTCGTTACTCGAATGAATATCGTTTCGCCTGTTTCATTTATTCGAGTATTATATGGTACTCGAATAAGCTCGAATAAGTTACTAGAATAAATAACATTATTCGAACAAACTCTTTGACTCGAATAACAGTGAAAACTGAAAAAAAAAAAACAACTGAACCTTGAACAACCTGAACAGCAACTCAACCAACCAAAACTGAACAATTCCAAATGCAAAATCTATACAAATATCTAAAACGGTTCATACAACATCCCAATTGTTAAAAAAAATACATATCGTCAAAAACTTTCTAAACGATGCAATTTTAGAATCGTCCAAAGCGTAGAGATCATCTCTGTTACCGATCAACAGAGACATAGCCGCCCTAAGCATGTATATACCACAGTCTCCGCTGTTCGAAAAATAGAACAATTTCAGGTTTAAGAAAATAAGAAAATAAGAAAGTGAGAAAATAAGAAAATTACCTGAGGACTTGTTGAGGGAACTTGGGGCACCGCACCCAAGTAAACTTCTCCACGGGATTTTGCTCCACACCTACGTGTTGAAGCATCAGAGGTATCACTTCGGCCAATGGGTCGAGGGAACGGCTTCATGAACCTCAAGTCCGAATCGCTGTTGCGGTCGAAATCCAAAACGAGGATGTTCCTTTCCTTGAACCGAGCGACGAGGAGCACCCAATGCACCCTAAACGCCAATGGGATGACGGCCACATCCGCTTGGCTCCAGTGAAGCGACGGCTTGCCGTACATCGCATTGATCTCTCCCGTGGCGAATTGCTCGAACGAGGACATGTCCCACGGTCGTGGTCTGGCGGACTCCAACTTGACTGCATGTGCGAAATTCGTGTTCATGTACGCGATTCGCTCCTCATGCACGCAGTTTTCTTGCATCGCCATAAACCCGTTGAATGCCTCGTTGACGTGCTGCAATAATAGCATATAATGTTATTAAACGAAATAATTAGAACATATTTAGCAAAAAACACACATACCTCGTCCGAGATCCACACTTTCGGAGTGGACAGATCGGCAAAGAATTTCTTGTCGTACGCTTGGAGCATTCCTGCCCGTTCATCCTTTGCGCCCATTCTTGCCACCTCCACCTCGACGGCATCCCAATTCTTCACCCTCTCGCCAATGATCTGCTCTATGTCTGCGCGGCGTGTATTTTAAAGCGAGGGGTCGAATCGGGCGTCGGCGTATACGGACTCGAATGCATCCTCGACTTCTTCTTCGCACGTTCAGTCCGTGGTCGTTTTTTGCTAACCGACTGTTTGGCCCGTGCCCGTGGAATCACCGTCGTGGTCGAAGTGGCCTCGGCCGCCGCTTTCTCCGCCGCGGCGGCCTTCTGCGCCTCCGCCCACGCCGCCTTCTTCGCCGCATCGGCTTTCTCCGCCGCGGCCCTCTCCGCCGCCGCCGCCTTCTCTGCCGCCACGTCCGCGGCCTCCATCATCTCTATATCCATCTCCACATTCTCGCCCCTGCTCCCGACTCCCCGTCATGTTCTCCGCCTCCCCCTCGTTCGTCGTCCTCCCCGTCGCCTCGGGTTGGTTCGGCGTCCTCCCGAACATCGGCGGCGAATGAGGTCTACAAAGTTAGAGTATTACGTTGGATGTCCCGATCATAGCTCCTCGCAATGTCCCGCACCATTGTCGGTGTCAGGATCTCAAGGTCTACAAAATTAGAGTATTACGTTGGATTTACGTAATATCAATATAATCTTATAAAATAAACATTAAGTAAGACATACCTTGGAGCACGATCGAGCGTAGCTCCCTAATCTCCGCCGGCATATCCCGTACATCGCCTTCCAGCCTGTCCATTCTTCTATCGAAATGGGCGATTATTGAGCCGGAAGGAGGAGGAGACGGCCTCGGAGGGGAAGACCTCGGAGGAGACGGCCGAGGAGGAGGCGGAGCAGGCTCCGATGATCTCGTTTTTCTTTTCGCCATTGATGATTATGCTTGGGTTTGTGTACGATTTTTTTAGTAAGAGCTTTGGTTCGAAGAGAGAGCGCGAGAGATTTTAGGTTTTCGAGTGATTTGTGTCTAATTTTCTTTCCGAGCTTTATAAAATACGGCTTATTCGAGTAATCTATCCGAGTTATTTATTCGAGTTGTGACTCGAAAAAATTACTCGTAAGTTACTCGAATAAAGCTGCTTATTCGTTTAAATTTTCTGAACGTTATTCGAGTAACCTTATCTCTTCGAAATATTATTAGAGTTTGACATTCGAGTTTATCTGTTAACTCGAATAAAAGTCGAATAATTTTTCGTTGTTAATAAATCGGATAAGCAATTATTCGAGTCTGGTATTCGAGTGTTCTGTTCACTCGAATAAAACTCGAATAACTTTCGCTGTTAATGAGTCGAATTAGCCTGCTTAACCAATTTTTTAGTAAGGGTATTTCAGTCATTTGACAACCCGTTCCTCTTTTTTTAAAACCAAATAGAATCGTTCCTCTTTTTTTTAAATCTTCGTATATAAGTTGTTGCAAGAAAGAGAGTCAACTACGAGTCAAAATAGCCCGAGCTTAGTAGGTTCTTCTCTTTTTGTCTTAAATGACAAATATAGCCCTAGTTATGTTTGAAAGACGACAGCAGATGCAAAGCTCCTCTTTCCCACGGCTCTCATTCTCTTCATCTCCCAACCATCGCCATTCTCTTTGTAAACTTCAACCTATATCCATCACACAGCACAAATTAAACTACTTAATCAAAATTCAACTTATATATAGCAAACATTACAATAATAATAAAGAGATACGTATACCGTGTCAAGTGCTTCCTCGCCGGAGACAACACCACCAATGGCGTAAATACTATGATCCAAAACAGTAGCAGATATATAACCCCTTGGCCCGTTCATAGCCTCGACGCTCCTCCATTTCCCTCCACGTGGCTCGTAAACCTCGACGCTCGATACCATCTTCGTTCCATTGTATCCCCCAATGGCATATCTAAAGGCAAGCAAGCAAGCAAAGGACCAAGACAAAAAAAAAAAAAAAAAATTCCATTACTATTTCATCCCATCAAGAACTATTTTCTATTCCATTAGTAGTAAGCAAAGCATTGTTATTCATTTATCCTTACAGCCTTTCGTTCAGTGCAACCAAAGATGCAACGCCTCGTCTCTCTTTCATGTCCTTGATTCTTGACCAGTTAGGCTCCCTAGGATCGAACCTCTCCGCCGTCCTAAAGTTGTTAGAATCCACCAAATATCATATATATGTATATGTATATGTATATATATATATATAAACGCTTGAAAGCTATATACAGATTTAGTAAAATAGAAAAGAAAAGATCGCTTACTTCAAATACTCAGATCCATCGTATCCACCTATGGCATATATTGCACCGTTGAGCTCAGCAACAGCGAGGCCAAACCTCTGTGGAAGAACGAGGCATGCGCTGTTATCTCCTTGTACCATTAAATCACTGCAATAATGATTCAAGAAAGCAATACTAATACTATGGAGTATGGATCACTACCTTTTGCCTCATGGAGGGGGAAGCAATCCATTTCCCGAGATTTGGGTCGTACATCTCTACGTCTGCGTAGTGGTTGTTAAAGTCTCCACCGCCGACGGCGAAGAGTCTCCCATTTAATACTTCGCAGCCCAAGCAACCTTTTTTCTTGCTCAAGGAAGGCCGTGGAGTCCATTGGTCTCTTACAACGTCGTACGATTCCACTAGAAATGGGCCGCGTTTTCCGATATCTTTCTTTCGAGAAATAAAGAATGTGAAAAGAAAAAATGAAGGGCAAGAGGATGCAAAAGGTTAACCACCTGTTTCGTACATTGTGTGGCCTTGTCCTCCTCCACACACGTAAAGCTCATCGTCTAATTTCACGGCTGAAGCGAACGCTCTTGGGCAAGACATTGGCTTGAGGGGTTTCGATAAATCACGAGACGGTGAAAAGAGATTAACGATGGTAGCCACGAAGCACCGTCAGATCCACCCACTATTAGTATCGACTCGTTAAGCTTCCATTCATTTTCTCCGGGCAACTCCATGGAGTTACTAGATGTAGTCTCCAATCTCATGCATCTACTTTCAAGTTTTCGGTATTCATCTTTCATCTCAGCCTAAAATATCAATATGAATCAGGTAAATGTAAAATGATGATATTTAAGTTGACATTGTTTTTTCAAAAGATAGAGAGCTCACCAGCAACCTTTGGAGATCCTCAACTTTTGTAGTCTGTTCTTGCTTGAAGATCCGAAGTTCATCCATTTCAATGCGCAACTGAATCAAGACAAGACAAGAGGGTATACTGTCAAGGAAAGTGTAGCTTCAAAACAGCTTCAAACTTAAAACTCATAATCCATACACAAAGATTAGACAAGTACCTGAGCTATCATAGCAGGATAATCACAAGGGTCATCAGAACTAACACAATTCCCCTTCTCGAAAGCCACCATATTATCTTCTTTTGTTTCCCAATCCAAATCTGAATCATCAGCAGATGCATCTTCTGCTTCTTTTCCTTTTGAACTCGGATCAGCATCAGAACACTCAATCAATTCGTCTACGATCACATTTTCTGGTTCCTCGTCTACATATGCATCCATCACTTTCTCCTCTAAACCCAAGCACGGAGTAGTAGTGTCTGAAGCGGTCGAAGTCCCATCTGAACACCAAGGGTCCACATTATCTTCTTTGGGTTGCGATGACTTAGAACAGTCACCTTTCCCTTTCCCGGACAAAGCATCACTCCACTTGGGATATGGGAGACTTATTGGCGCAGGAGGCACAGGCCTAATTTCCAAGGAGGAGAATTTGGACATCAGCTTTTTAGTTTGAGCTTTGTCCAGTTCAAACCAGAAATGCATTGGATTGTAATAGTTTCCAATGATCATAGGTTTGAATTGAGCCTCGGAAAGGGGTTCACATCTCAGATGGTGGTCCACTCGAACCTTGAAAAAAATGAAACATACAGGCAGAAACTCTTGAGACGTTTCAGTTCATTTGAGAACAAAGAAATAAAGCAAACAACAAGTGCAAAAATCATTTAAAAAATAAAAGCTCAAGAAAAAGGAACATGTTACAGAAAACTCACCTGAGCGGGAAACGGTGTTCTGCTTTCTCCATCGCCTGTCCAGGCGTACATATCGATATTCATTCTCCCTTGGCTCGTAGCTTTAAAAATGCCGTGAAGAGTCCTCTCAGTGTAATTGAACAAGAACAGTGGCATGCCTACATCTATCTTACTTATATATGAAAAGTGATATGAGGGCAGACCTATCAATGATAATATCAAACACCATTGTTAGAGCGCAGAAAGTAAACTCAAAATTTCAGGAGTTCAATGGAAAAAAGAAATGCATACAGAAAAATATTAGATGTAGCTCACCGAAAAGCTTTTTGTCAAGGCATTCATTCATGGTTGCTGCAGTGCAACCAAATATTACACTTCCAAGTTGTTGCTTGTTCAGGTTTCTGGGCAATCGCTTCTTAGTCGACATTTTTCGAGCAAGTCAGTATTGCTTGGTTTCTTCTAATTCTGCAAATTCGCGTGAGAAAGAGGGCACTTAGATACTACGCACAATAATGGTTGATTATATCTCAACTCATGAACACCCAACTCCAAAAACAACCAAAAACCTACTGAAAAAAGAATCAAAACGACCAAGGGAGCATCTCCACAGTAAATGCTAGCTAGAAGCCTAAAACACCCATTTGTAATAAACCAGACAATCTCAAGCTGGAACAAAGAAATAAAGAACTCAAACCGCGTGTAATAACTTCAAAACCCTCCTCACGTGGACATCGTATACCCAAAAACGATGTAGTGGAAACGATTCATCTTCTCCCACTCGCGAAATCGAAGCAAACAAAAACCTTTCTTCAATAGAGTTTCTAAAGTACCATCGCCATACAAAATCGTAGACATAAAGCACGGAATCATAATACCTTTAGACCCTACGACGAAGTGTTGGCATCTGGAGGCTTTGCAGAGGAAGAAGAGAAAAAAGATCATTTTTTTTGTCTTATTCGTTCGTAAAAAATATCAGCACAGTCGATCACATTACCTATTCTAGTCTAAGTTGGAAGGGTTTGAAACTCATCGGTATCCTCGCGCGGCAATGATAACTTTACATAATAGGCAAACTTATACTCTACAATGCAGAGTATCCGGTTTTGTGCAGTGAGATAATAACCTTTGTATTTTTATGGAATAATTACGTCGAATGATCTGTCTCACTGTTACTGTTATCATGTATCTCTCAAATGATCTGATCTGATCCGTTCAATTTTAAATCCTGTGATTTAAAAATTTTCTTTTCTATTTATTAATTCCTTTGATTCTATATTCCACCAAGTCATAAAATTATTATTATTTCATGTGATTTATATGATAAAAATAGATAAACGCAACCAATTTATTCCTTGTTTTATGATGATCAATTTGATATCCATATCATATATTTTTCGATAATCATAAAAATTATTTTAACAAAATGGGACAGGAGTTGTGGGACATACCATTTCAACCGTAATTACGTGGATGTATTTTAGTATTGAAATTGATATAAACTAGGTATATAAATATGGTGCTGCTATTGGCACCCGGTATAAAAAACATTGAAATACTATAAATAGTTGTTAAAAATTATGTTTTATTTACGTTGAATACACCTTGTTTAAGCATGTATTAGTTGTTTGGTTTAATTTTCATTAATACATTGGATCAACGGTTATTTTTCTCAAGTATTAATTAATTTTTCATTACCATAGTCATCCATCATCCGTTATTTATATATATGCATAGATAAGTAACACTTTTATATATAACTCAGATAACGTTAATAATACTATAAATAGTTGTTAAAAATTATGTTTTATTTACGTTGAATACACCTTGTTTTAGCATGTATTAATTGTTTGGTTTAATTTTAATTAAACATTGGATCAACGGTTATTTTTCTCAAGTATTAATTAATTTTTCATTACCATAGTCATCCATCATCCGTTATTTATATATATGCATAGATAAGTAACACTTTTATATATAACTCAGATAACGTTAATAATACTATAAATAGTTGTTAAAAATTATGTTTTATTTACGTTGAATACACCTTGTTTTAGCATGTATTAATTGTTTGGTTTAATTTTAATTAAACATTGGATCAACGGTTATTTTTCTCAAGTATTAATTAATTTTTCATTACCATAGTCATCCATCATCCGTTATTTATATATATGCATAGATAAGTAACACTTTTATATATAACTCAGATAATGTTAATAATTTTAAAAAAAAAAACTAGCAATTTAAATATTTATCTTATTTTAATAGAAATATACATTTAACTATTATTACAATATACAAGTAGATTTGAAATTTCATTTAGGGAAACAATATTTGTAAAAAGTAACTAATGTTTCCAATCGGAATGAATAAAATAATATTTTATGAGCTTTATATATATATATATATATACCAATAATTTCGTTAATTTTTATTATTTTATATATATGAAAGAGATAAGAAAGTACGTAAGTAATAAAGTTGAAAGAATAGGTCAAAGCTAACTGAAAATTAATGTGTCCCGTTTGAATATAATTAGGGATCTATATAGTGAAAAAGGGGGGTGTGGATAGATTTCCCTTGAAATAGTGTTAAAATGTTGATAAGGTTAACTGTATGGTTGATGGTATTATCATATTTCATATTCACAGAGTTGAATGATTGATCAAATGTATTTAATGAGATTATAATTGCAAATGGAATTTTAGCAGTATCAATAAATTATTAAGTCGCATTGTTTGTAATGCGCAAACTATCGAATGAAATTTCATACTTTTCACTCTCCGAGTCTCTCGTATTGATCTCTCTCCGCTATTTGTCTCTAGAAGATATATTATCATAATATTCTTCTTCAAAATACGTACGATTCATATAAGAACTAATCTTATTACTCAATATACACAGGCGATGCTATAGCCAGGAATCTTCATCGTCCCCCTCAATCTTTTACCCAACCTAATCCTTTCTTCATCTTCCTTATTGCTCATAGAACCATAAACATCAGACAAAACTACGTAAGGAGTCGCATTTTCGGGCTCGAGCTCCACCGCCCGCCGGGCCGCAATCTCAGCAACATCGGCCCGCATATGAGCCCGGCTAGCTTCAAGAAGTGCACCCCACACGCCGCCGTGGGGCTCGACGGGCATGGACTTGATCAGCTCGTAAGCTTCGTCGACCAAGCCCGCCTTACCCATAAGCTGAACCACGCACGAGTAGTGGTCGGCCCCGGGCTCGACGCCGTAGAGCCACTTCATGGACCATAAGCATCTGTACCCTTCCTCGACGAGCCCGCCGTGGGCGCAAGCAGATAACACACCGAGGAAAGTCACCTCGTTAGGGATTTGTCCCAATTCGATCAATTTATCGAACAGTTTGAGTGCTTCTGCGGCGTGCCCGTTGCGGGCTAGGCCCGTAATCATGGAGTTGAAGGAGACCGTCGTCGGGCTTGAGATGGATTCAAAAGCTGCTAAGGCGTCGACTACGCTTCCGCACTTTGAGTACATCGATACGAGCGAGTTTTGTATCGATGGGTTTAGCTCGAGGCCCGTTTTGCAGGCGAGGGAGTGGACTTGCTGGCCGGGCCTCAGCGCTGCTGAGTTAGCCGAGGTGCTGATGAGGCTGCTCATGGTTAACGGGCTGGGCCTGAGCCCGCCCCGAACCATCTCCTTGAACCAAGAGAAGGCGTTTTGGTGCTGGCCGTCGTTCGAAAACCCTGAGATGAGTACGGCCCAAGCTATTTCGTCTCGTTCGGGCATTTTATCGAACAGTTCGACGCATTTCTCCATCGAGCCTTGGATGGAGAATCCGACGAGCAGAGTGGTCCATGAGATCGAATCTTTCGTTTCTGCTTTCTCGAAGAGATCGTATGCCTCTTCGAGCCTCATGGATTGAACGTAGCCGTGGATCATTGAATTCCATGAAACTAAGTCTCGTCGACTCATAGAGTCGAAGAGCTGCCTTGCTTCGTCCACACGCCCGAGCCTTGAGTACATTGTGACGATAGAGTTTCCTACGAATAAATCGAGCTCAAAAAACCCTAGTTGAGCGACTAAGCAATGCACTTGGCTTCCTTCTTTGTACCTTTCACTCTTTCCACAGCCCTCGAAAATTACGGTTATCAGATTGGGCCCGAGTGCGATACCATCTCTACTTTCTCTTCTCATACGAAGGAAAAGATCGAAGCCATCCTCGAAACGTTCAGCTTTCATGTACCCGTCGATCATACTACACCAAGTAAACTCGTTTCTGTTGTCCCCCATCGAATCGAAGAGCTCCCTCGCATCGTCGTACCTTCCGTTCTTGCAATAACCGTCCACCATAGAGCTCCAAGAAACGATGTTCTTCTCGCTCATAGCCTCGAATATCCTAACGCCCTCGTCGAGCCTACCGATTTTTAAGTAACCGTTCAACATGGCGTTTGAGCTCAATGGATCCCTTAGGTTCACAGGCATGGCTTCGTACAGTCTTCGGGCCTCGTCGAACCTCCCACCACGAATAAAGCCCGCGATCATCGTACTGTACGACAAAGAATTCCTCGCGGGCATCATTAGAAACAACTTATATGCCTCATTGACCTTCTGGGCTCTTACATAAGCTGTGATCATTGCATTCCATGAGGGGATATTTCTGTGGGGCATTTCGTCGAACGTCTTGCGCGCGCTGTAGATGTTGCCGTTGTTTGCGTAAGCAGTGAGCATGACCGTGTACGTGACGACGGTTTTATGGAGCATGCGGCGGAACAACGACTCTGCTTCTTTAATGTCGCCGTTTCGGCCATGTTTTGTTATCTGGTTGTTGCAGTAAATCAAGAACTTCTTGGTATTAGAAGAGGGTTTTTCTGCAGAAGCAAACGTTGAGTATGTCTTTTCCTTGCAAAAGGCAAGAAAAATTGCGGGAAATAAGCCTAGTGATTGGCCTCTTCGCCACTAGCATAGTTTCTTCATAGATCGTCTCTAACTTGGTTTGCTTACATCTCAAGACGTACAATTCAGACTACGAAGAATATACCGATGGAAAAATTGATCATATGTGCTGGTTTTAAATCGTCATCTGTTTCCGAAACAAGTGAGATAAGCATTTGTACTTCCAAGTTTATAATAGGGACTAACAATTCAGGCAACTCCTAAGTTTCATTTAGGTTTCAGGCCCCGGTCAGAAAATTCATAGTTTGAATGACCCGATTTCTGCAGAACCACTTCATTCTGCAGTACCATTTCATTGTTTTGCAGTACCACTTCATTGTTCTGCAGTATCACTTCATTGTTTTCAGTACCGTTCATTGTTCTGAAATAACACAAAACGATCATCTGATATCAGTTCATATACACTTTATAACTTTTGCGTAAATTTAGGTCATTATCTCTATATTTTATAAAAATTGGGTCCTTTAAACAATAGTTTTTCTGATAGGACCTGAAATCTATTTTAAAACCTTTTTAGGGCATGAAATGTAATTTGCACTTTATAATATAACTTCAAAAGCTTCCTTTTTTCAAGTTTAAGACAAGGTGAAATTAGTTCCTTCTCTTCCAATCTTAGGTGATAACACTGATGATTGATAAAACATGAAAACTAGGTACCGTACCAAGATAGATAATCACAATCCCTAGGAGGATTTGATCGATTAAACTCAGCTCATCATCAAATTGTCAAGTGACCAAAGCTCAAATGCTAAAAATGCAATCTTTATCCTATAATATTAAAGCTATCGTTTCCGGGAAAAAAAAAAAAAAATCCTATAATATTATCCAAGAAACGAGTCCACGTGTGCGGATTCTATTTGATGTCAAGATCATAATATTATCCCATGTCTGTAATTTTAAGCCACAATTCGTATGCCCCACAAATCTAAAATCTAGTCTCTGCAGGCCCTTATTTCCCCTGCCTTGCCATTCATTCATTCAGTCACTCCCATACTACCTCAATCATCGTCGTCTTTGAAGGGTAGCTTAGTACATCATAGCACTATAGCAGAAGCTCCTTCAATGGCAACGCAAGCATTGGTTTCTTCTTCCTCCATTTGTTCTTCGGCTGACGCCGCTAGGCAAATCCTTGGATCAAGGCCAAGGCGTTACTCTTCAAGAAAAGCTTCGTTTGTTGTAAAAGCTGCTTCTACTCCTCCTGTGAAGGTATACATACATAATTGAAGAATGACAACAAAAAGAATTCATCTTTGTGCATCAATGGAACTTTTTGTCAGTTGATACAGAGACATGTCGTAGTAGAAAAAGGACATACTTCGTTCACATCGAGCAAAAATTGATCTATATTTGTGCGAAATGACTCAATAAAATACGCAAATGATCATGTTTACTTTGCAGCAAGGAGCAAACAGGCAATTATGGTTTGCCTCCAAACAAAGCCTGTCCTACTTAGATGGCAGGTGGGTTAACTCTTTGCCATCTTGAATTTTTTGAATTCCTCATCGTCAAATATTAAGCCGGGTAATTTATGACATTATAAGAAAGAAAAAATGGCGGAATTATATGGAAGATAACTTTCGAAACTAAGCAAATTAACCACATTATATGTCAGAATTTTATTAGATTCTGATTTGTTCGGAAATTGCTTAATTTTGAAAGTTATTGTTCATATAATATGGTCTCCTGAATTTGTTGTCCCTATAATACAACGTTCTTAATTACAGGACTAAAGACTAACCTATTAGATATTCAATTATACCACCGAAATCAATAACAAAAGAAATGCAATTCCAAATTCTCAAATGTATCATTTGCAGCCTTCCCGGTGACTACGGGTTCGACCCGTTGGGCCTATCCGACCCGGAAGGAACGGGCGGGTTCATCGAGCCGAGGTGGCTAGCCTACGGAGAGATCATCAACGGGCGGTTCGCCATGCTGGGAGCGGCGGGCGCCATCGCCCCAGAGATCCTCGGAAAGGCGGGCCTAATCCCGGCCGAGACCGCCCTCCCGTGGTTCAAGACGGGCGTGATCCCGCCCGCGGGCACGTACAGCTACTGGGCCGACTCGTACACGCTCTTCGTCCTCGAGATGGCCCTAATGGGCTTCGCGGAGCACAGGAGGTTCCAAGACTGGGCCAAGCCAGGGTCCATGGGCAAGCAGTACTTCTTGGGCCTTGAGAAGGGTTTGGGCGGGTCGGGCGACCCGGCGTACCCGGGCGGGCCGTTCTTCAACCCCTTGGGTTTCGGGAAGGACGAGAAGTCGTTGAAGGAGCTGAAGCTCAAGGAGGTGAAGAACGGTCGATTGGCTATGTTGGCCGTCTTGGGATACTTTGTGCAAGGGTTGGTCACGGGCGTCGGGCCTTACCAGAACTTGTTGGATCACTTGGCCGACCCCGTGAACAACAATGTCTTGACGAGCCTTAAGTTTCACTGATGTGTTTGTGTGTGTTTTTTTTATTAGTGTTTGTCATGTAATGGTTTGAATCGAACGCTTTTGTATAATCTGCCTCCTTTCAATCAATACGTTGTGAAAAGAAAAAAAATGTGATCTAAATGCAAAATTTGATGTGGAAAAAGAAAAGAAAATGGGTTATGGTACGATACGCAATGCGTAATGTACAATAATCCAACGCGTATCATTACATTTTTTTTTTCTTTTACGCGTTGGATTCAGCGAACCAAACGCACCTAAGAGTCTACTTGCTACCAACTAAGGCACTCCATGCCTACGTAGTTGATGGCATGGGAAAGATAATCACAATTCACAAAGCTCTTTCATCTCTAAACATTGGGTGATGAAATTGTGGAATTCAAGTATTTCTTAAAAATCATACTAGAAACACTGGATAATTTTCTGAATCTCTAGTACACTTCTAAATCTCTACAAAAATAATGCATACAGAGAGAGATAGAGAGGGATATTATTTTGTTGCTAGAATCTTCCTCCATTTATCCTTGAGATCAATTGGAGTGCGCGTGATGTGGAACACCTTGACCTTGCGACCATATTCCAATATTTTCTTCCAAGGAATTTTTCTGTCTGGCTCCGAATATTTCGACACTCCCTTCTGCAAAAAGAATCATAAATATGGACAGTGAATGTAAACCCCAAAGATTGAGTAAAACGCAGTCGAGATTCGCAAGCAATGACCTTGAGTATCTCCTCTTCCTTCGTACTCCACAACAGTGGCGTGCGTTTCTTTGCATTCCCAAACGTTTTCCTGGCCCTGAACGTTGAGGACAAAGAAAGGGTCGTGAGAAAGACATGAAAAAGGAATTACCTCCATTGCATTCTAAGGAACTTACGGTCTGACCGAGGTCTGCTGCTGCTGAGGTGGCTCCGAGATTCTATCAGCATCTTCATCATTTCCCGGACTAGAAACAGAACTTCTTCTAGAAGATCTTCGAGGCGTATCCTCAGTTTCTTCACATGTTTGCTTATCTTTATTGACTGTTCTTCTAGAAGATCTTCGAGGCGTACCCACATTTTCTTCACATGCTTGCTCATCTTTATCGACGTTGCTAGTCTTGGTATGCTTACCCTGCAATGGAGTGGTATCATCATCAGCTTCATCTGTGTGACTTCTTTTAGTTCCTTCCCTGTTAGATCTCAGACCCGCGCGAATAGGAGAGTCTTCTACTCTAATGGACTCTGAAGAAGCCTCAGAAACATCATCCCCGATCACTTCATCGTCTTCTCTGGGTTCTTCGTGCGACTGAAACGGAGGGTTTTGATCTTTCGATTCAGATGAAGCATCAACGCATTCATCTTCTTCAACTGACAAAGACTTTGAATCGTCATCTCCTAGAATTGACTCCTCTTCTAGGTCTTCATCATCATCGTCTGGGATCTTCTCTTCGCTCACGTCTTTAGCAGTAACAGAGTCTTCCCCAACATTTCCCATGGATCGATCAACAACAGTATCATCTGCAGCAGTGTAGTTTGGTTGATTCTGCATTTCGCCTTTGGATTTCTCATATTCTTCTTCTTCTTCCAAAAGATTTTCACCATTTTTGGGATCTTCACCTATGAAGAGCAACAGAGCTTTCTTGTTCTCCATAGCATCTTCCCTAGCCCGGCACATTTCTGAAACGGTTTCCTTGTATACACAATAGGGGCAACAAAAGTTTCCTGCATCGTTGAACTGAGCTGGGCAACCCATACATTCTTCGTGTACTAATATGGGACAACCATTTCCGCTGCAGACCAACAAATTACCACCTTCATCGCACTTGATGCACTGCTTTTCCAACCAATCCATTGCCATATCTGGCTATTTATAGAACATTACCAATAGATCGTTAATGTATACTGCTCAAATTCTATTCGCAACGCACAAGTTCTTGCTCCGAAATAGGAGACAATGTTTTATGGCTGGAAATCAATGGAAAACATCACACCCAATACCAAGAACAACATTAAGAGTGCTCAAGTCAAAATCAACCCCCAAATCGCGAAAATCCTAGATTACATAAGCAAGCTGCAGCTACGAGGAATTGAACACAGTACACTGAGCAGTGATGACGGCCTACCTTAGCTGAGAGAAGACGACAACGTCCGGCAAAAATGGGCAACGTATATATTCTGCACTGCTACGAGCGACGAATTGATAAGATTGCATAGTACTCTACTTAATTCATCGAAAAGGCATACATGTAAGGCCCAATTAAAAAAACAAGCCCACTTAAGGCCCACTGTAGTTCAATTTCAAGGCCCATTACTCAACGCTAATCTAAGGCGTCCAACGTAAACCCGGCTTCAATTACTCTCTCCCTCTCTTGATTTCGAACTTGAACCGATCGCGCTGAAAACCTTTCAACAATAGCACAAAAATGAAAAGCTTCAATTGGATTACTTAGATAGGTGTATTGCCTAATCGTTGTCGTAGAGTAAGATGTCGACGGCGGAAAAGCTTCTGGTGCAGATCTTCGATCGAAAGAATTCGATAATCGAACAGGTGAAGCGACAGACGGAGTTATTCAACCAGCACCTCGCTTCGAAATTGTTGATTGATGGAGTTACTCCTCCCCCATGGATTTGTGAGCCTGATTCCTACTCGGATGCGAACGGTAACTGCAATTTATTTGTGTGCTGCACTTGTGCATTTTTAGTTCTGCGTGTTGACTGTGAGTCTGGAGATTCATTGTTTGTTGCTTTTACAGTTTTGTGCTTTATGGTGATCTTATGCTAGTTTTATCGCTTTGCAACTTTAGCTTGAAAAGCTCGTTTCCTCAGGCATGTTTTTGGCGTTTCAGTTATTGCAGATATCCTATCTTCAAACTTTAGCAAGTTGCCTAATGTCTGGGTTTGACATTGTCAGTTAGTAGTTGAGTAGAGTGCAAAATTTAAATGTCTTCGTGGTATATAAAGTCTCAATTAAATCCTAATGTTGCAATGCAGAGGTAAACAAAGAACAGCTGATCACCAAACTTCTATGTCCTCAGTATCCACCGCCTTCTGCTCGTGGTGCTTCTTCAGCATCCTACCCAGTGTACAGGAAACCAGTTGTTGCTGGACACAAGGAAGATTTATCCGATAGGGCTTTTGCGGACAACGTAGCTTTCAATAGAGGTCTCGATACGCAAGATGGTTTATCAGTTCCCACAATGTGCACTGATCAACAAGATGGATGTGCTGTTTATGCTGTTCCTGAGATCAGTGTTACGTCACCAGAGGTAAATATGTTAAATGCAGAAGATCATTCCATAGCTGGAATGCATGGGTCCGAAGTAAGACAACATGCTATCGAGCTTCATAAAAGTGCAAAGACAGAATCAAAGAGCAACTTATGCCATGAGAAAAGCAATAAGTGTGCTTCCAGAGAAATGAGGTTTTCTCCCTCTGCAGCAAATCATGCTCATAAGGAGGATGAGTTTCAAAGAGTCAAACCAGTCAGAAATCCTACCGTGCAAGATGAATCGTCAAGCCCCATAGTAAACTGTGATCATCATGCTGGAAGTGCTCAAAATGCTGCCTCCGAGGAAGACATCAATATGAAGTCTGCAGAAGACCAGACTGATGAAAGAATTGGGACTATCTTAAATGCATCATATCAGTCTGTATCTGGATTGCAGAGGTCAAAGTCTAGACAAAAAGCTCTTGAGCTTCGTAACAGTTCTAAGAAAATAGCTAAGAGCAGCTCTGGCCATGACAAAATTACAGATCAGGTTTCCAGTGAAATTATGTTATCTCTCTCTGCATCAAATCAACCAGGTCAGGAGAATGAGCTGCAAAGGCTCAAAAAAGATCGTTCCATCGGTGGTGAGAGTTTAAACAACAGCGGCTTGGAAGCAGCCGAGTTCCAGAACCAAGAGAAGGAGATGGATACCTCAGGTAGGAGTAGTTGTTATGTAAGTCACCACAGACTTCCTGATATTGTAACAGGGTCTCCAACACATACTCACAGTTCTGATAGTCGCAAGGTGGATGTCTCCTCTGATTTTGATACCTTGATGAAAAAGGATTCCACAAATACCCCTGATCCTGAGAAGGTATTTGTAGGCAGTAACTTAGATCGAGTAAATTCTGAGGCCCAAGAATCAATGTCATCTTATGACAAAAGTCATCAAGAAAATCAAACAAGCGCATCTTTGAGGTCTAACCTCCATAATCATGCGTGTATTGATAAACCCTCTGAGTCTTCCCCTATGGATCATGGCATCAAAGTTGCACAGAATGAGATATTGGAACTGCATGTCCACGACTCAGATATGGAACCAGCTCTTGTTGTATCCTCCCCTGGTTTGCAAAAGAGGGAAACACGAATAACACCCTCTAGTCCCAAGCGCAGGTCTCTTCCTGTTATTTCCAATGGAATTACTAGTTTAGATGACACAATGTTTGAATCGGATCATTCAACTAAAGCTGGTGCAGATGAAGACCTTCAAAATGCTGCAAGTGATCAATTTTTTAATTCTTTTCATGGAATCCGTGATTCAGTTGATGAGCATGGTACTGTTGGCTATGTCACTGCCAATGAGCTTGGCAAGAGTAATGACAGAGATCCGTGTGGTACACCTTGTTCTAATAGTACTGAGCATAAAAATGAGTTAGAAATCCCGGTTGCACGGAATCCTCCGGAGTCTTTTGTTGTTGTGGGGATACAACATTCAAATTTTGACCAAAATGGAGAACCCGAAGTCGAAAACACCAGTTCAGATTTTGGAAATAGAAGTTTAAATGGTTCATTGGAAAAGGCAAGTCCATTGACATGTTCAGAGACATCTGGTGGCTTTACTGATCAGGAATCTCAGGTACTGATCCTCATCCTCATTCTCTCTCCTCTTTATATATAGTTATTTGTATTCAGACCTCATTCAAAGTACTCGTTATTTCATTTTTCTAGGATAAATATATAGCTGTTATTCGTCTTGAGAGAAGTAATACGTATTCTTATTACTCAGTATTTCATTTTTCTAGTATAGCCATTATTTTGTTTAAGACCAGTGAAATCTTATTCTTAGTATTAATAGTATCCAAATAGGCCTCATACTGTGATTATTGTCCAAAGATGTCTTTACCAGCATGTCAGAGGGAGGTATTTTTCCTATTTGCATTCTTCATTGAGAAAAATGATCTTCAAGTTAAAAACCTTTTATGACTGTTATATATGTTCGCTCTTTGTATTTCTGGGAGTAGTTGACTAATAAACCAAAATCCAGCACCCCCCCCCCCCCCCCCTGCATCACTTGTTATTATCCACCTTATCTTCTAATAAAGTTCAGCGTAGAATGCATCTAAGTATCGACTTCAAGTGAAGCTCATAAGTTGAGCACAGCCTTTGACTTGTGATAAATTCAACATTGGGCATATGAATTCATTTCTTATGGCCTTTACGTCTTATTCCGAACTTGTTTCGCAGGCTAGCCAATGTGGTGAAAGAAATGAAAAGTTTTCGTTTGATTCCAATTTTTCGGGCAAAAGGTCTATGATTGACTCAAGATTAGAGACCCATGATAGCTTTATTGTGAAACTCGAAACTAGGATTTCAAGTGAAGGCGTTATTGACCAAATAAAGCCGCTCTCCCAAGATAATATAAAAATGTCGACATGTCCCAAGGGCATAGTATATGACAAGATAGCAGTGCCTTCCCTGGATGACAAAGATGCTGCTTCAGGTACTTGTTGGGATCTTCATGGTGATAACTCATCACTTGAGGGAATATCAAGACGTTCCAGCATGGATTTACAGCCACCGCTAAAGATGAGTAAGATTGAACATGGAAAAGGTCAGAGTATGTCAAATCCTCCTAGCTTTTGGGTGGACATACCTCACAACCTACAAAGAAGTTCCTCGACAAGCGTTGAAAACAACGGTAACCTATTGATTGATGCGTGTGAATCAAGTAAGGGTGTCGATATTGAATTCTGTCAGGAGATGGATAATGGCGTGACAGAAGCAGTTGGAAGTACTTTACCATTTCGAGATAAAGAGGTATTGATTTTTTCACTCAAATATTACGTTATTGTTCAGTTTCTGTTTGCTTCTGGCTCAGTCATTTTAAAATTGCATCTGTGTATCATTAATGGAATTCTCGTGGTTATTATAATTCTGAATTTAACCATATGATGTTTGCGAATATTCAGCTCAGATTGATGTGCAACATTACTTTGGAAAACATATTGGTCTGCTCATATGATCAATAGCTTAATCTTTCCCTATGTTATTTCTTACACCAGCTTATATTATACCAATCCTAATGCAGGTAGGCATTGGAATTTGTCATGATGATACAGAGAATATACAACTAAGGATAGTTTCAAGCTTCGCAAGTGAAAAGGGTAATTCACAAAGATGCTTAATTGAGAGAGTTGGAAGACTAAGTTCGAGTTGCAAAAGTGACGATAATATAAACGCCCGTGATGGACAGAATTCAGAAATTTTGACTCTCACCAGTTGGATTACTGAAGTACAATCCCTTAAGAATGAGGGTGGGCCGAAGACCCATGCTTCTGTTATTTCATCTTCAAGGAGGGAAAAGCTGGAATTTACAGATATTGATGAATCAATGCCTGTCTTTGAAGGGTTCTCCGTGGGCTCAGAAACAAGCAGTTTCATACTAGATCATATTTCTGGTGGAATTGATTTTGACAAACTGAACTCTTCAAGTAGTAACATAGAACATGCAAGCATTCTAGCTGAACTTTGCCGATCTGCATGCTTGGATACTCCCTTTGGCCCGTTTCTCATCTTCTGCTGAGTTTCAGGAGACCCCAAAACATATGCTCATCTACTGGTTGTGTTCAGCTTGATCAATCATTTAGCAACCCTTTGCCTCCAACTGATGCTGACGAACAGCTCCCCCCTCCTACCACTCTTACAGACCATTTGAACAACTCAATCAAACACATGCCGTATTGTGATTTTCCACCTTATTCTGGTTCACAATATGGCCTTGACTTAGGAAGCAAACATCCTTCTCCTATTGGTAAGCTGAAGGCAAGACTTTCATCGTATTCTGGAAGTTCAGGGAAGCGTTTAGGTTCAAGTTCAAATCCAGATCTTATGTGCTTCCCAATTGAGGAAGATCCTACGACAAGCGAAGATGATGATGCTGCATTTGGAAATGCCGATGATGCTGATAGGGACACTGATCCATCCATGGTCAAGAACTGCGAAAACAGGCATCCACTTCAGGATCTAACAAATTTGGGTTCAAATCCTTTACAGCCAGTTTCTGACAAAGAAAAAGCTTTCGGGGTAGATGAAGTTTTTCGTGCAAAACCCAGTGCCACCAGGCCTCAAAATGAGGCCCTAGGCAACTCAAGATATGGTAAGAGGAACAAGAATGTCACCAGGGAAAAGAAAACTTCATCAGTTGTGGCCAACGGTGGTAGGAACAACCTAGTTTCGTCAGTTGGTATAAGCCAAATCAAGATCAAAGAATCCTCTACCAGCAGCCTTGGCCAGATGAATAACATTATTTCAAATGTTAGTTCATTCATACCCTTGATTAAGCAAAAACAAGCTGCTGCAACTGCCCCAGGTAACAGATTTTTCCATTGTTCTGCTTGATATATTAGAGGGAATTCATTACGGAGCCTTGCTTCAACGTATCTGAACTGCAACATCTTTAAAGATGCGTGAAAAACAGATATGTCGATGCTAGATATAGTAGTGGGAAATCTCCTGTATCTCTGCTAGACTGTAAAGCATGCTGTGGTTTGTCCAATGGAGCTGAGATCTTTCCCAAAGTATTTTATAATAGTTACATGACGGGTCCCTGTCTTTCAGGAAAAAAAGATCTCAAGGTAAAAGCCCTTGAAGCTGCTGAGGCTGCAAAACGTTTTGAAGAGAAGAAACAGAAAGAACGCGAGATGAGGAAGGAAGCGTTAAAACTTGAACGAGCAAAGTTGGAGGAAAAAAGATTAATATCAATGGAGTTAGAAAAAAGAAGAAAAGAAGCAGAACGCAAGAAAAAGGATGCTGATAAAATTGCAAGGAAAAGGATGAGAGAGGAAGACGAAAGAAAGGAGAAAGAGAAGAAAAAACTGCGCGTTGAGCGGAGGCGGCTCCCAAGGGAACTAGAGGAAAAGGCCCGTTCAGAGAAATCTGAGGATGAAAAACAGCAACTGAAGGTCATAATTTTTCTGCTTTATTGCATTTTGACATGCTCCACTGTAGATACATTTTCACTTATGTGTCATTATAGGATTGGAAGGCGAACAAAAAAGGAATGGACATTGTATCAGAAAAAAACCTAAAAATTGAAACTACAAGAGATGACCTAGCCATGAGAAAGACAGAATCGAAGCTGAATGCCGACAAGGTTGTTAAAGCAGGAGAGGTACTTCCTTTTTAAGTAACGAAATAGATATGCAACTTATATAGTTTTGTTCAGTGGTATCATTTTTTATACGCACGCCCTTTTCTTTTCGTGAAGATTGAGATCAAATCGTGTATAATATAAATGTTTCATGAAAATATACAACAAAATCTGCATCTAGTTACCTTATTGATGGATCTTTTATGTACTTAAATTTTGCTTGTAACATAATTTTTTTATCAGGTAGTAGAAGGTTCCCCTCATACCGAGAACATGTTACCTCATAATAGTAAAGAACGATCGTATGATATCTCTCCTTACCAGTGCTCGGATGATGATGAAGAGGATGACGATGATGAATTACCTACTACAAAGAAATATGTTCCATCTTGGGCAAGGTTAGTTAACCGAATTTTTTATATTATAAAGAATGTTTACTGTCCGTATATGATTTGCGATTGTCGCCTTTTTCCGCAGCAAAAGCTCTGTGGCTCGGCAATTACCGCTACAGCAAGAAATGGATCCTGACATGATATTTCCTCAAGGGAGTTTCTGCAGTATAGATGAAGGTATACATTAGATATATTTCTTGAATGAATAATTGATTAATTGCGCGCATAATCGAAACTCATGTTAAACTCGTGTTGGTTGTCTCTAGTTGTCCAACCTCGTAAGCCTCAGCCGAAGATCTGCTAGTTGAATCTGCTGTTATTTCATTCCAAGATGGAGTGGCAACTTCCTACCCCTTGTAAGAGGTTTTCCTTCTCTTCCTCAAATTCTCATTATTGTACCAGCATGTCTTTTGTAAATTTTTAATGAAGTTTATCCTTTTGTTGGCGGGATAAGAGTTGAAAAGGAAAATTGTGTACCTTGTTACTAGACGTGTTCATACGGTTACGGTTACGGTTCACGGTTATAAACCGCCGGTTTACGGTTAATGAAAACGTCTAACCATAACCGAACCGTGGTAATCACGGTTACGGTTACGGTTTTGAACCGGCCGAGCCGGTTACGGTTACGGTTTTGAACTGCCGGTTTACGGTTTTTTTTTTCAATCTTTTTTAAAAATTTATTTCTCTTATAATAATTTAAATAAATTAAAAAACTTTGATATTTTTATATAAAAATGTCAAAAAAATAACTTTCCATTCCAAGTTAGAAATTTATTTATAACCTTCAACATTTGAAAAAAATTACACCTTAAATATTAAAAGATATTATGATTATCATTCATTCTTCTATTCGAAGGACACTCGTCGTAGGCATTTAGTTCTAAATATCATGTTTACCACTCAATATTCGTCTAAGTTTTCTAAGTCAATTTTATGATAGTTGATGAAACAAAAATAAAAAATAAATATGATGAATAAATTATCATTGGTTATTATCACAAGAACAATAAAATTATATATTTAATTATTATTTAAAAGACGGTTAAAACCGCCGGTTATAACCGCCGGTTTACGGTTAGGAAAACGAAGAACCGTAACCGAACCTTTATAATTGACGGTTCGGTTACGGTTTGAACCGTAACCGTTGACCACGGTTAACCGAACCGTTGACCGACGGTTCGGTTACGGTTTGGTTATGGTTTTTCAAACCGTCTGAACACCTCTACTTGTTACCAATGGTTTTTCTAGCTACGTACTTTTGTAAACCTATTTTATCATAAAATAGCTTGAGACATCATCTCTCTCATGATGGTCAGTTTTCTCTTAATTCAGACCTCAATTAGAGGTTAGACTCAATCACACTCCGTTTTGATTCAATGCTATCTATCATCAACTTGGGTTCTTTCACATGGTTGGATTTCAATTTGGTGAAGGTCAGCCAAGAACAGTGACAGTGCACATATTAATCATGTTTTGGCGATAGTAAGTTATTAAAATGAGTTAAGCTATCGTTTCTGAAAAAAAAAAATTATTAAAATGAGTTTGATCTTTAAATAAAAAAAAATTCATGTTGATAACGTTTTGCAATAATAAAATAACACAATATTACTCGTGTTTGTTCCCTAAAGTAACAATATTCTGTAACTGAGTAACGTAAAATAAAGTAAAGGTACTGCTTCGTATAAGACCACGAACACATATAGACTTTCACTGGAAAAAAAAAAAGAGCATTTTAGTAAGGATATTTTCGTTAAATTATATTTTTAGGTCCTTTACTCGAATTTTACATAAAATAGATCATTTAAACTTATTCATTTTGTGATAGGGCCCGACGAGTAAATTAAAACATTAGGAGTGCCTGACATAACATTCCCCCCCTAAACTTTGCCGACATTACCTTTCGTTCTTTGTCTCATTATCTAGTCACGGCATTAATTATTATTTGAAAAAAATCCCATCAAACAACTTCTGCTAATTAAAATTTAAGTTGCAAGCAGTAAGATAAAAAATTCGAATGAGGGTTAGAAAAACATTGCTATCAGTTGACAACTTAAAAAAATCCGTGAGTAGAAAGAAAGCTCAAAGTAAAATATCTACGGTTAAAGTTCAATGGTCAAGCTCCATGAATACAGTTCCTCCATTGAAACACTCAGGCGAAGCTTTAAGAGTCCATTACCATCACAATACCCATATTCCATTTCCTTCACACCATCAACCAATATCCTCTTCGGCCTCACCGAAGAATAAGCTCCAAAAATTCCACAGCCACGAACCCTAATTTCAATCTCGTTCGAATCGTAACCGTAAACCAGTCCATCGATCGCTCCCCCCGAGTTAAACATGTCAATCAAACCTATCGGGGCGAAAAAAGCTCCATTTTTGAGCTTCTTCAAAGGGACAACTGTGAAGAGCTCATACTCTCTAGCCTTGAGTTCGATGGGCAGCTTCTCATGTTGGAAATTGGGGTTTATATCGAAGCGAGTAACTTGATATCGAAGGCTTAGTGTTTAGAGGAAGAGGCTTTGTATTACAACACTAGATTTGATACTTGTTTTGATTTTTGCTTGATACAAAATGCTAAGACCTCACCCCTATTTATACTAGTTTCTACCACCTTAAGATTTTGCCAACACATCACTATTCTAGAATACTCCCTAATAATATCTAGGTTCTATAAGGTTCCATAGAGTTCTATGGAGTTCTCTAGATTTTCCGTAAGTTTCTAGATATTGGGCTTGTAATCCTCCTTAGCCCATGTAATACTCCTAAGCCCAAATATTAAATCCACCTCTTAATAGTTCAAGCTCAAATCAAGTTTATATTTTCAACACCCCCCCTTAAACTTGATTTGGCATTCCGAGCAAACTTCATGGTCGAGGGTGTTCCTTCTTCGATGGCTTAGTGAAAATATCGGGTACTTGATCCTTAGACTTCACGTATTCCAGCTTCACTTCCTTCCGTGTAATGCGCTCTCTTCGGTCATGGCTAACTGGATTCTTAGCTAATGTTATTGCTGACTTGTCACCCCAGAGAATCTTGTTTAGCTTCTTCTGTTGCATTTCCAATTCCTTAACCTTGTTTCTCTTGCGGGGGTACCTGATGATTCCTGAGTTCCAAGCTCTTGGTGCATTTTCCAATCCATCGAGCGCATTCTGCAACTTCAGAATCTTATTATTTTCTTTTGTCACTTCATACTCCGTGTACGTATCTTTCTCGAGAACTCCATGTTCGAGAGCAGACTTCACATGCATTTGGTGCATTCTCCCATTATTCTCGTGATAACCGATGTCTGCTTCTTTACTGTAGCCTTCAGACATCAATCTTGTCTTATTTCTTTCAACTTCACCTTTATGCCCCTCTTGAATTATTGTTAACTCCCGCATATCAATTTTCTTTATATCTTTGATATTCTCATCCATGATGTCTTTCTCGTCCTTAGCGTCTTGAAACCTCATCGGACCACCATCTGCAAAGAGACAAATGAGAGTTTGATTACTTCGATTTTCAGTTACCTTGGGTACTTCTTGTTGGCTCTTGCAGTGTGAGACTCCCTCAATTGACTTTTTGTCTTCTCCAGATCCCGCAGGGGGTAATCCTAGTAGAATATTGACCTATTCTTTTGTCTTCTCTATCGTTGGTTTCTCCAAGCTATTTTCTTCGAATTCTTCTTCATTGTCGAACATCACCTCTATGTTATTGTTTCCTCCCACCGGGGTGTTATGATCTTCTCCAAAATCAATATCGTCACTCACTAACTCATTAAACTCCATGGACATGCTTCTGTTTCCACTCATGCAACTGCTCCCACCGGTGTCTAGGTACCACTTATTGCATTCGCCGATCTCAATATCCTTATGGGCTAGCAGTAGAATCTCTTCTTCTTGATTTTTCTCTTCAATGTAGTTAGCCCTCTCTTCGACTTTTTTATTGATTCTTCCGGCTCGACATTCGGAAGCGTAATGTCCGAAATTCTGACAATTATAACACTTAATATGTGATTTGTCATACCTTGATCTTGAGTTACCTTTCCAGTAGCCTTTTGTTGAATAATCTTGTCCTTGATGATTATCTTGGTCGCCGTTGTCCGGTCTCCAACCTCGTCCGTATTTGTGTCCATGGCCTCCACCTCGTTCTCCTCTATATCCTTGCTTGTAGTCTCGTCCTTGATATTTTTCCTCATTTTTCCTTTCTTTTGTAGAATCAACTTGCAGTTTGAGTAGTTGTTCTACAATCCCTTCCTTCTTCCTTTTCTTCTCTTCATGAGCTTGCAATGAGCCCAATAGTTGCTCCATCGTCATTTCTTCTAGATCCTTAGTTTCTTCTATGATGGCTACGATATGCTCGAATTTCGGATCTACGAGCGAAGAATTTTCTCCATGATTCTAACATCATCAATTTTCTCGCCATTCCTTTTTAGTTGGTTAGTTATTGCTAATACCCTCGAGAAGTAGTCCGACACAACTTCATCTTGTTTCATATGCAAGGCTTCAAACTCGGCTCTTAAAGTTTGAAGACGTACCTTCTTTACCGGATCCGCTCCTTTATACGACGTTTGAAGCTTCTCCCATGCTTCCTTGGCGGTCTTCGCTTCCGAAATCTTCTCGAAAGCGTCGTCATCTAATCCTTGATAGATTAGGTAGAGAGCTTTCTTGTCTCTCTTTCTCAATTCTCTCAAACTATCCTTTTGAGTTTGAGATTGAGTTTCTTCTTTCTCCGGCTCGACATAGCCTTTCTCGACGATATTCCATACGTCTTGTGATCCAAGGAGCGCCTTCATCTTGATACTCCAATTGTCGTAGTTGCTCTTGTTGAGTGTCGGGACTTGGAAGGGAATCATGCCGCTCGCCATCGCCTTAGGATCTTCTAGCTCTGATACCACTTTGTTGGAAATTGGGGTTTATATCGGAAGCGAGTAACTTGATATCGAAGGCTTAGTGTTTAGAGGAAGAGGCTTTGTATTACAACACTAGATTTGATACTTGTTTTGAATTTTTTGCTTGATACAAAATGCTAAGACCTCACCCCTATTTATACTAGTTTCTACCACCTTAAGATTTTGCCAACACATCACTATTCTAGAATACTCCCTAATAATATCTAGGTTCTATAAGGTTCCATAGAGTTCTATGGAGTTCTCTAGATTTTCCGTAAGTTTCTAGATATTGGGCTTGTAATCCTCCTTAGCCCATGTAATACTCCTAAGCCCAAATATTAAATCCACCTCTTAATAGTTCAAGCCCAAATCAAGTTTATATTTTCAACATCTCATACATTCGAACGCAAACCCACTTCTCCTGCGATAATTTATTCGATCAAGAAAAAGAGACGAATTAGTTTTTACGAATGTACTGTCAATACCTCATTTGTGGGAATAAAGCACACAGTCTTCGGTCGAAGAACTCTGATCATGCACGGTAATGGTGTGGAGATAGTGAACGTCGGCGCTCGGCGTAATAACGCCTGAGATCTTTCGAGGGTTTTCGTCGTGGATTACGTTCTTGATTCTATCTCTGCACCGCGAAGCTCCTTGGCAGTTGAATACCCCGAGGATTCCCGTGAATTCGTTCATGTTCCAAATCTTCAAAAGGCTGTCGTAATAATTTGTAAATAAAATCATAGGGCTTTCAAATTTTGCTTATTACAGTAAAAAGATCTCGACGAGTCGTAATGTACCTTTCTCCATCTTTCGTAGGATCGGAGAATAAGCAATCCTTCGTAGGCCTTCCATGGAGTTTGGCCCTCAGTATGGAGCCGTCGGGCAAGACGAGCTTCTTTAGGACATCGAAGTCGTGATTCCCAGGTTTATCGCTGCAGATATTACACACACGCCTTATTTTCGTTAATTACAAAAACTTACGAAAGTAAAAGAAAACCCTAAGATGGTAACTAAGGAAAGAAGAATAAAACCTAACGTAGATCGGACAGCCACCAACTGCACGAGCAGCTCCGTGATACTCAGCCATCGAATGCAAACTCTACGATATAATATAACCGGAAAGAAAAAAAACAGTTACGATTCGTTAGTTCATCATTTTTCGGAGAAGGTTTTGCGCTTTTCTTACGTGGAACATATCCCAGTCGGGCTGCATAAACTCGCCTAATAAAATCGTATTATAAGCCACCGAAGCCACGTGGATCGTATGCGACGCCGAATCTCTCGGGAAAAAATCGTCAGACGTTCTTATAACCGCCGCGTTCTTCGTACTTCGCTCGAAAATAAACATACACACATATCGATTCGGTGTAAGAAGTAAGAACCTTTCGAAATCGAAACTGTACTACTACTTACTTATACAAGGCATCTGTGTGGTGGCTCATGCAAGAAATGACTTCGTTGTTACGAAAATTCTCGGAGATCGATTCCTCCAAAGATTTATGAAACTTCCTTGCGATTTCGACCCGCCCGCCGAACCCTTCCCCGAGCATTCCGAGTATGCTTTGCCCGTCGACTTTGACTCCGTCGACCCCATTCGAAGCTAAGTATGAATGGAGATCGTCGTAGAAAGTATGGGCTTTCTCGGGATTTACTATTGCGACCTTATTGTTTATAATCCCCTTCAAGCCATCGCATATACCGTTAGACAAATTTCCCGGGCTTGGAATCACATTCACAACCTTCGATTCGTATTTCGACGTTTCGGCGTTGTTGGGCTCGACGCCGTCCCAGTAGCCCATTATCGCGTGCCATATGTATACGTACCTGCGAAAAATGCGTTTTTTATTGAATAATAATATGCGTATTATATCGACGAAAAAAATAAGGTTATTTCTGTTACTTGATGGAAAACTGGTTCTTGATCTCGGAAATAAAATGACGAAATCCATTTTCCTTTTTGGGCGAGTTTGCGCTGTTTTGGAATTTCTCGTTCTCTTTGACGCTCGTCAATCGATTGGGACGACTGCAAATTTTCGAAAATTAAGTTGTATATACTTCATATTTGTTCAATTATATTTGGGAATGTTATTATAACCTCGACAAATCGGCCTCGATGTTCGAATATATGCTAACGCATTGCCAGCCGTCGTCGATGATGACGAACTTCGGAGGTGTCCCGCCTTCTTTCAAGCTTCAAATTTTTAATGTAAGAAAACTGGTTTTAATGAGACTTATTTTGAATGATCGAAAAAAGCTACGAATAAAATGAGATTCGATTCGATTCAGTTCGAGCAAAAGCTGTAACCTTTTCAATCCTTCCTTGACACCCTCGGCCGTAACGCCAGTGTAAAACGCATCCCAAGTGCACCATCCGAACCATTTTAACATTTCGGGCATCTATACAAAGTACATACAGAATTCGACGAAAAAGCAATGTAATAACTCGTGCAAAAAAACATCGGAGACACGCAAGCTAAGAACGTTCGTATTTACTGTTTCGTACCTCTTTGTTATCCCTATGGCGAAAAGTTTGCAGTTCCGATTCCAAAGACCTTTTTCGACACAATTACATTTACTTGTAAGAACATTAGATGATTGTAACTAATAAATTTCCTTTCATCCCTAATGAAATGGCTATCTGAAGTTACGTTCCAAGTTCAGAACTTTGAGGCTCTATATGTAATGAAAAGACAACAAACAATGGGATTAATAACCAGCGATGAACAAGAAAACTCACTTCACCGAGGTTTCCATCAACGTATATGGATTGTTCCCAGCTGCAACGTAGACTAAACGCCTCCCATTGAATTCTTGCACATGTGAATCGCCTGCAATAGTTTCAATTTAATCTCTCAACAACCTTATTATTCTTAGTGAATCACCTGCAATAGTTTCAATGTATAGTAGATATACCGCTTTCTAAGCATATCTCGAGCTCATCGTTCGCATTCCCCTGAAGCACAGCCCTGAAATTACCCTCAAGAATCGGAAAAAACACGACATAGTAGCACCCCAGTTTCGTATCTTCTTCGACAGATTGGTTTTTCGAAGGCACTTCCACCATCAAAAACTGAGTCTCAAACGGTATCTCATTACCACATTTTCCCATAGAGTGAGTCATCCAACAGTACTTGAAAAGGTAAAGGCTCAGAAATCTTAATCCCCTGTGGAAAAACGTCAAGCTCAGTTGTTGAACTAGAAGGTGTGTATGTAAGAAAAACGTCAATCAGTACCTAATTTTTCCGACAGGGAATATCAAGTGACTGCCGTGACCGTCGGCGTTGACTCCGATGAATGAGCCGTCGCCGGTACTTGAAGGTGTGAGGAAGATATTATCAGAAACATCCGTGAGAATGCAGTTTCCATTTACGCTGAGCTGCTTATCGATATTAAGAGCTAAGTCTGATGCTTTGCGTCCAGCGACCATTTTTTCTTGAGTTTGAGTGATGGAAGGAGAATGGTCAGCGTTACAGTGAGCAATGGTTGTTGAATTTGATGGAGATTTTGGACAAGATATATCGTACTCTACTCTGTGCTTGTGCTGTGAGTTATTTGTCTTTTTAAATATTATTTATATCCATAGTACACGTTGGAATTTGTAATAGATCTGATGATCTGCTTAGATGCTGATTCGTTTTGACGTGGCAAACACTATTTTTTATTTGTTTCTTCTTTCCGTTCTTTGTCTTATTACATCCTAATTCCTAGCCACCTCAAGCAATGGCCACGATTCCAACTCTTTGGCTGAGCATGTACTTCTCTTGATTCATTGATGATGATAAAATCTTGGCTAGACTTCTTGTTATTGTTTTGTTTCAAGTTTTTTCATATGTATAGCTTAAAAGCTGCTGTGGAATTCTTTGCTTTTCTTTCTGCTAGTCTCTCTTTTTATTTTTCCATCCAATTTCTAAAGAAAAATCAGCAACGAAGAACATCTCAAATCCACAACACTACACTCCAAAATAGAATATTCGACATCGATTATGGAATGGAGAAGGATGGTCTATGACGACTATGCAATATGATAGCTTAAGTACCATGTTAACAGTTTGCAGCGATACAAACATCAAACTGTGCGTCAAAAGGGTTTCCCATAGTCATGGCCTGGCTGCTCCCATGGCCCTAGAAGACCTACAATAATATATATTTCTTCAATATGTTACCAGAGAGAGAGAGAGAGAGAGAGAGAGAGAGAGAGAATGTGAGGCGTACGTACTTAATGGTATTTCATCCAAAGACATGTAGATAGACTCATCGTCGCCAAGAATTCCCTGCAACAAGTATACATGAGAAACAATCAACTTATGCATCAGATATATTCAAAGTGAAAAACCAATAGATGGCCCCATCTACGTTACCTCGGGGTTAGAAAGACTGTGCAAAGAATTCAAATCTTGAGGCACAGAGGAACAGCTCGCGCCATCGTTTCCAAGAAGCTCAGAGATCATGAGTCCATAACCATCTTGAGCAACATCAGGCATCTCATTAGCGTTATGTACATTACTGGGAAAACCGTCGAGATCTGTAAATATCGGGTCTCCCCTGCATCACCGAGATAGATAACAAATCAGAAATTCGACTGTGATAATATGAAATCAAATTTAGAAAGATGGGAACTTTTTCATCAACAGAACTACGTATGAATGTATAAACTAACCTTTTATCAGGATTACCAAAGGTCTTGTCTTCTTCGGGAAAATCATTTTCCAAATCGATAATCTCAATGTTGTTTCTAGCAACGCCAGTTTTATTCAGGAGATTGCTGTTATTGCTCATCGCAAACTCCATATCTAAAGGTTTTGCTTCTTTTTGAGTTAAGGTAAGAGAAGGAACAGTGGTCCTCGAATTAGCACCATGGTCACTTGTTCCAGTGAGATTCAGGTCCAAATTCTTGAATGAACCTGGAAACAGAAGCTTCTCTTGCATGAACCCACTAGAGTCAGCTTGATCCCTAGGATATAGTGAAACATCAAAGCATCCCTGATTGGCACTCAAACTCCCTTGAGCATTTGATGATGCTTTTGGCTCGTCTGATGTAGGCTGACTATCTATTGAGCTATAAGATCTTGGATGGCCATCAGATTCTTTTAATCTTTTGAATCCTTCTTTCTGATCAGTTTCATCACCCAAAGCTCGCTTTCCATCTTTCTCTGAAACCCCAGCATTGAAACTTGCAAATCTTGAAAGCTCTTCCCCTGGTTTCTTATCCTTAAGCAAAGATCTCTCAGGAAAAGAATTGGATCTTAAATGATGTCCCGGCCTTGCTATGTGTGTAACACCTTCACCCAACTCCAACTTAGGATCCTTTAGAGCATCAGGCTGAGGAATTTTTTGATCATTAATTTGAAGAGGTGGGGCATTACCTGACGAAGTGCCAGTGTCAAGATCTATGACCTCGGGAACTTTAGAAACTTCTCCCTTAGACACATTCTGAGCTCCACTGTTGGAACTCTGCTGCTTTCTTTTTGAATTCTTGAATTTTCGAGAAGATCGAGTTTTAGTAGGAAGATTAACGAACTTGCATTCCTTCGCCAAATCAACATAGCCCTCACCACCATCTCCTGTATCCTGAACGGCCTTGCCATCTTTTTGGCACGTTTCATTATTATTTCTCGCTTCGACAGACATTCCATCATCGCGTAACTTATCAGCAGCATCCACAGATGTAATGCTCAGTCCTCCTTTGTTATTAACAGAATTAGAACTTGAGTCGGTATCTTGACCGTCCACAGCATCAGATTTCTCCAATTCATACCTTCTATCAGATTCATTAACTTTTGGCTCTGGTTCTCTAGGAGACAATTTCTCTATCCCAGAATTAGCGTGTTCATTTTCCTGATGCTCACGCTCATCATTTGCAACAGTAGCATTATCAGCATCAGGCACTGTAAGAGATGCTGTGTCCTTTTCAGCCAACGATAGACGGCCCTCGAGTTTGTTCGCCTCAGAATCATTCCTCTCTGACAAACCCAAGCTTTTTCCTCTAACGAAATTCCTCGCCGCATTATAGTTATTCTCTTCAGAGTTATCCCTCATTTCTCGCCCTTGATTAAGACCACTATTTCCCAAACGAGAACGAGAAGAACCACGAACATCCCCATGGATCTGAGAATTGCTTGCTTCACGAGGCTTAAAGCCTGAATCGTTCAAAAGGTTCCTCAAGTCATCAATTGGTATCTTACCCGAGAGTGCATTTGGAGGTAGCACGCCTTTTGAGACCAAATACTCAGCTGCTAGCTTACCAGCTTCTACAAAAACATTGGTCTCTCGAGGAGGAGGCTGAAAATGCTTCACATGACCACCGCCACCGCGACCACGTCCATAATTTCCACGAGTGTGGTTCCTATGCTCATAATTATTCATTCGGAGACCCTTGTAAGAACCTTCATTTGAAATTCGGGAGGTCGCACCTGCATTCCCTGGTCCCGTAGCATTAGGCCGGAAACCATTTCCAGGGACATTACGATACCTTCCACGCATCTTTCTTGATTGTCCCAAAGATGTTGGTTTTTAATGATTCTCCGATGAAGTCCGTGGTGGTCACCAAAGACTCTTATTGCTCAGTTGTTCGATGGTCCTTGACATTCAAAGAAAAATTACTCAAACCTGAATTTATGCATCAATACAATAAATTTGATTCCACAAAGCATAGATCTACTTAAAAAATACAGGATTACACCAGCTTCTAAATTTCCCGGGAAAGTATCGTTTGCCAAAACCCGAAACTCCTGCATACACTATAAACAGTAATATTCACCCAACCTCCTATCAAAGTATGAATTCAGTCCCGCGAAAAAAATAAATAAACCATTCTATTGAGAGAACAATTTACTGATTATATGTAATCAGGACTACGTTATCGAAATTCTTCGGTTAATCCTTTCCCCAGTTCCGCACAGATCCTAAAGATTAAATCTTTTATCCTTCTCGAGAAGGATAAGAAACACAAAATTAATTGAGGCGTCTAGTCTAATATGAGATATATTGCAGAAGCAGATTTACTATGTTGCACCTACAGATCACAGGTTTTCAGATCTGAGCTAAAATAGTCAGCTCGAGGCAAGCGGTTAGGGTTTTACCTCGGTCAAAATTGAGTTGTGTAGTCCAAAGCTGAAAATTAGGGTTTCAGTCTTTCAGATCCAGGTCATCGTCCATCATCAGTTCAAATCACAACAAAGAACCCCAAAAAATTCGTCTCCCCACCTCCGTCAACTGAAAAACAAATTCAATTCCAGCTGCTACTTTACATGCATCGGTACAAAGGCAGCTGATTTACACGGATCTGAGTAAATATAGTATATATTTGGTTAATACTTTGCGAAAATCCAAGCTAGGCTCATGTATCAATCATGATCTGAGGAGGATAGATTAAAACATTTATCTGTGCGTACTGTGTGCCTGTCATAAAAATCTTCTACACGATTATTGAATCGATGAAGAGTTAGGTGCAAGTGCATCACACGCAATGCCGCTTTAGAAATGGAATGGAACCTAAAAATATCAGCAAAATTTCCCGACTTTTTATTTCTTACCTTTCTCTTTTCCATTAGTTATATTTATTACGTAGTTTTCCAATATAATTAATTTATAACTGACCATTGTCATTACCACTAATTTTTCTACATTAGTATTAATTTGGGCTGTTCATAATTCATCACAATTCCCCGCAATCAACACTACTCAAGAAATCCAAGTGAAATCAAACTATTGATCTCATACGAATATCAATCATATGACGTCTCGACCACTTGACCTGACCCATCACTAGGAATTGAAAAAAAAAAAGAGTTGATAATGCAAGTTGCTCTAATAATCAAAATTTAGGAAAGCTGATAATTTAAAACAAAAAGAAGCGCCGTCTAAATTCACGTCTAAGATTAGATAAAAGTGGCTCGACCACCTCCCCTTCGACTATGCCTCTCATAAGCCACATTGAACTTGTCTACAAGCTCGTTCATCGTACTGTCGCACATAGACAGAATTAAATTACAGTGTGTTAGGCAGATGAACATATATATGAGAAGTAACTAAAAGCTCGATTTTCGCCATATACCTCGAACATTGGGTGTACATGGCGAGATAAGTAATCAGTTGTGTGTCGTTATACTCCTGCCGAGAAAGCAAAGTTGCCAAAAAGTTCGTTATTTACGATAAGAACCGAAAAGGCGAAAATCTTTGGATAGCAAAGCACTCACAGTCAAGAAATCGTCTTCGAAATTTTTGGACTGAGCAGCTGGTAATCTTCTCAAGAGGCTCGATACTTGTCTCAGAACCGAGTTCTCATAGGGAACTTCCCCTAAAAACAAGCCGAAGAAAATGAAATGACTTGCGAACAATGCAAAAGCTAATAATGGTTCAGAATTGCGTAAGAAATTCCAGCTAACATGCCTCAAACATCATGAAAAATTTTAAGTTGAAAGGTCTGTAGTAGATGAAAAAGGACAGAACGACAAAATTACCTTTATGCATTGCGAGAAGATACTGATGCAGCGTTCTGATTCTGCTATTCAACATCTTGATCGCACTATGTATGCCAGTAAGATGAGCAGCCACTACAACAGAAGAAGAATGACACTAACAAAGATGTAACATCATTAAAAAAACGAACCACCGGGAGAGAGAGAGAGAGAGAGAGAGAGAGAGAGAGAGAGTGAAGAATAATGAAACTCACGTTGAGTTGCAGCAGAACCTCCATCAGAAGGTTTGAGATGTGCAACGTGATCTACCGATATTCTTTCAGCTTCCACAGTCTTAATAAACAAGCAAGTTCAAGGAAGGTTTACATAGCCTTACTTCTCGTAGGGAGGAAGGAAAAAGGAGCGGCAACCAAAAAATACCTCAATAGTGTAGCCTGACTGGACAAATATAGGCTGTGGAACACCCTCAATGACGTGCATCTCTTCAATGATAGCCATTTGCCAGGATAAGTGTCAAAACAATAAATTGTCTCAAAAAATGTAAGGTTGTTCTCATCACAATCAAATTCAAAGACTTGTCCTTCTGAGAGTATCATGACTATGTACTTCATTTTTTTTTTTCAAGCATGACTATGTACTTCATGAACAAGAGATATCATTAGTGGATATTTCCTTAATTAACTTTATTGGAGGGACTGGTTTCTTAAAGGTCCAAGAGTAGATGTACGAAATGTCCGAAATTCATAAAAGCATCCAAGCAAACTGCGGACTGAGACTGTCAATTCAACAGTCAAAATTTCATGTTCAAAAACAATATACCGACACCAGAATCACGTTATGCATTGTTTAATGATTTACTACAATTGAAATATGAAAATTTAACATTGATATTTGTCAACATGATAACATATAAACTAACATGACATTTGTCAACATGATAACATACAAACTTACCACTTTCATAGATAGCAACAGGAAGATCTTTCTGAGCAGGATTAATTGAAGGGTTTAGAAGAACATACACTGGGTTTTCATTGATATCCATTAACTGCAAGAATTAAGTAGGCCCAAAGAATTTAGTCAGCTTGTACATTTTTTATTTCAATTCCTTCACTTATATGCATATAAATATACACCAAATCGTAAATTTCAATGTCAAAAGAGCAATCGCAATTAATTCTCTGTTCCAACAGAATGTCCGTACTCCGTATCAAACGAATGACTTTGGTCATAAACTCAAGCGCCATTTTCCAAACAACAACATCATGCAAATATGCAATCGCAGCAAGCAAGGCAAGGACGACATATGCAAGTAGCAATTAATGAAGATAAAATAATAAGTACCGGTATGGGTATAATAAGAGTAAAGAACGTACAGCTTTGTGAATGATCAAGTCGGATTCTTCCGCATCTCTCCCAGTTGAGTACCACCCAAGGACATAGAAGTTAGGAAAGACCTTCTTATCTGCCCAACACAACGATAACATCTAAGTCAAACCGTTAAGATATTCGTATTCCGACACTCACATATTTCCTTATGCAACTTTTGAGAAATAACAAGAAAGAAGTAAATCACAATATTTTAAGAGACCGGCTGCAAAAGACTAGCTAAAGACATATTAGTCATTAAGACCTGTAAGGGACGCATTACACAACTCATGATATTGATAAGCATCTTGAACCAGGAACCAACATGCCAGTTATAATTGATGAATTGATGATCCTAAAGTGGATTCAGAACAAAATCATAACAAAGAAGCATTTTCTTCAGTAATTGAAGTTCTAGGCTAATATTAGTGGAACACCAATGTGATACAAAAAGCCCCACTAGAAGTCATACGTAATTATTCGAGTCGGAAACTGTGATGGACATACTTCGACAGCCATCTTCTCTCCGTTCATCAACACAAGTTCTACCACATTCAATACACCTTCAATTATTTATACATCAACACGCGGGTCCAATAAACCAAAACCTAGCCCCATCACAATAACACAAGGATTGGACAATAAACAAGCAATCAATTAGCACTACTTACATAGCTCTTGCTTCTTCTCCAGAAAAGCGCGATCGAGGGAGTGAGTCGCGGGGTCGTACACTAGCTCGAAGCTGTTGAAGATCTCGACGACTCGTCCATGCTGGACGCCGATGACGCACCCGAAGACACGTGGAGGCTGCGGAGGCGGATCTGACGCCGCGGCGGCGGCACACAGAGTCTGCGTCTTGACGCGCGTGTGGTGGTCGGAGATGTTAACTATCACCAGTGGGTGGAGCTTGAACGTCAATCCACTGCTCGACGACGTCGCCATATATCCTCCAATCGATGATCGAATGATGATGACGACGATGAGGGTTTTAGCAACTGAGCAAGTGCAACTTCCAACTAATTAACGGCGTTTTGTTTATTTTGTTCTAAAATCTTCACCCAATTCAATTCAACCCGACCCAATAGTACCCAAGCCCGGCCCGATTATTCGAACCGTGTTAAAATTCTTTCGCTTGAATAGAACATAGCTTTATTGATCTGTTATTTCGCATAATGTTTTTTTATATTAATTAGACGTTCAGTCGATGTCTATATATATACAGATATTTATCCTAACACGCGAAAGATATGTACTTTTTTTTGCTAAATAGTGACCATTTTTCCCCTTTCTCTCGTCACTTTGGATCCGTCGTTTCAACAGTCTATTCAATGATTGGGCGTTTTATGTCCCATTTTTCTACTTTTCTTTAACGAAAAAAATTGGTTTACAGTTTGTTTGCAAGTTTAGGACATTCTTGAAGAACCTAACGGTTGTAAGGGCATCATATTAAATAGATCCAAACCTTAAACAAGATTAGTAGTGAATAGTGATGAACTAAGTATTTTGTTTAGTCTTTGTCGGGCATTGAACATATTAAGGCAGCGCAGTTTATGCCATCGCTGTCTTCATCAGAGCACGCATAATAAGAAATAAATTAAAATGGTTACACCCTAACTTATGGTGTGAAACATACAGAACAGAATATATATATTAAGCTCATGTTTAAATCAATGAAATAGATTTCGAAGGCAAGATGCCCACTAAAGCATCAATTCACTAATTACATTTCGTTTTTCTGTGAAAAAAACATGAACTAATTGGAAAGGTGACAAAGGGGCATGAATTGGGAGACATTTTGATACTTGAGGAAGCAGGGATCTCGGAGATCTCACTTTTTGTTTCGAGAATTCAAAAAGATTCCTTATATCTATATATACGTCGATAGGGAGACCCACTTTTACAAAGTCAAACCATACACTTATTTCCCTTAACATAAAGTTTTGGCTTAAACAATCAACAAATAAGATTATAAGAAACTTTACGGTGTCGCCCGATTTGCTATGTATACGAGTACCACACACTAAAAACATAATATATATCCCGCTGTTATGATATAATAGAAACTTTGAGATAAGAAGACGTTGTTAGTTAAGTGAAAATTGCTTAAGCTTTATAATTATTGATTGATTTTTAGCTTCTATAGTAACTTTCTAATTAAACAAAGGATGTCACATGCAATGATGAAAATAACATGCGTTAGGGTTTCTTGATTACGAGAAACAAGAACATTAACCATCATACACAAGAATTTATGCCACATACCATATATATTATTCTTGCAAGAGATGGCAAACGTGGGAGGACAGTCAAGCGTCTGTCGTCCGTTCCATCATATACCACAAAAGCGTATAAAATATTACCATAAATGTAGCATTATTTAATCCCACAAGAATAATGCAAATGTGCTGTAATAAATTATTTCTATTTTATTGCGTGAGGCGTTGCTAGTTACCATCTTTTCATTGTCAGCAATACATAACTTGTTACACACACACAAACGCCATAACTATTCCTCTATGCAATGTAACAACTCAGAACCTTATTGGCTAAATCTACTGAATAACAAGATTTCAGTATCTTTCTTTTACTTAATGTGGAGCTGAAAACTATACAGATTCCAATATACAAGAAAATGATACAAACCCTGTCTCTCTCTTTTTTTAATGTTCTAAGACTTCATTAATTATTTATAGTTTCATACATTCATAAGACTGTAATGTAATAAGTCCCTTTTCTTGTTTGTTGTCTTCTCTAAACCTAATTACTTGTGTGTCTTCGCATATGGGTATATTGCAACTAGTACATGTTTATTTTATAACTATGTACACACACTATGGTAGGGTTTTTAGGACAAAATATTAATGTCCTTCCACACACACACACGCACACACAACATAGGTTGACATGTTTATAAGCATGAAATAGTATAGGGAAATGGGAAAAAAAAAAGCTTCACATGGATTGATGGTTCAAGAATCTAAGGATCCTAAGAGATGCTTTGATTGTAATAATTACACTTCAAGAATCGACAAGTAGAGGGAATATAATTAAGGGGTTTATACTAAAGAAAAATACCAACAAGATTAGACACGAAGGAGATCCCAATGTTAAGGTAGTAGTAAAATTAAGGGGGGCCATGACATGAAGGTTTCTACTTTGACAACTTTTATGGTTTTGCTTAGGAGACAAAAGCCGCAAATTAGGGCAATAAATGTGTGCAACATCAAAGACAATCAACATGTATATACGGATGCTTCGTAGCACAAAACAAGAACACTCATGCAATTATTCTTGAATATTACACACACACTAATACGTACACACAAAAACAACGACTATAATACGGACGAAGGGGTGTTCTTGGGGAAATTTTTATCGAATCACCAACTAGGTTTTTACCTTTTCCTTTTCTTTTTCTTTTTCCTACAAAACTCGACTCAAAAAAAGCAAAACAAGATAAGAATCTAGGGATTGTAATAATAGTATCACTGTAGTTGACAGAAAGTGAAGCATTATTAGGTATTAAAGATCAAAAGATCGATCAACCAAACAAATTAACCCACCATGTTACTTACTATACGAAAATGACGAGCAATCCACAACGATCAATCAACTGAGTGATTACATTATGAAAACAGATCTTGGTGTCATATAAATATGCTAGTTAAGAACATCCTACACAACATAAGAACTATTAAGAATAGAAAACTTTACAAATACTTAAAATATTTAAATCGTCATAAATTAGTGTCAAGCAACAATCTGAGGAATTACAAAGAACCTGAATAAAGAAACAAGTCAACGGGTATGAATATTCTTTTTCTCCTCCAAATTTGATCCCTCAACGTGTAATAATTATGGCTGGTAGATATACCTTAGGGTTTTTCAGACATGATCATGAGATGAGATCATTAACATCTCTTCAGTAGTTAACGCCACGAAGATACTGAGAAAAGAGCTTGATTCTGCCATCCCAGAAAGAAAGAATCGTTGTGAACATGAAGCTGATAACCCTCCGAAGGATAATGAAGCTTCAACAAAAGCTTCGCCTGAGAGAAAGCAAAAGGGCTCAAAGGAACATTACTGAAACCTGAACTTCTCAGCATAATCTCCCATGATTTCAACCTCTCATGCCTCTCTCTCCTACTCTCTCCTTCATTAGCGACTATATCACAGATTTCTCTACCAAACCATATCTGCTCCAATGACAAACGCTCGCGGCTCGTCGGAGGCAAAGTAGCTTCGAGAGAGTCGAAGACAGCCGAGTAATGATCCAAAGCTTCCACGAACCTCTGCAGAAACATAGGGTGGTTGTGGTTTCCTTCTACCTCGGACACTGTTAGAACTCTTGGGTTAATAGCTTTGATGCTGTGGAGAAACGTTCGTAATCGATCGCGGTCTCTTAACAGACGATGTAAGTAGTGAACGCAGTTTACAACGAGGGTTTCGTCAGGTAAAGTCAGCATCGAAGAGGTGACTGAGATTGGGTCTTCGTTGGAGAGTAATATGAGAGGGTGAAACTGAAACCTCAGCCCTAAAGAATGTGCGAACTTGGCCAAACGATCGCCGGTTCGCCGGAGGGTGTCGACGTCGTTTCCCGTGCCGGTGATTCGAAGGGTCGGAGGAGGGTAACGCTCGGCGAGTGCTTGCATCAGCGGCGGCCACTGAACGCCATGCAGTATGTCGAAATCGAGGATGTGCACGGCGGCGGATTGCTGGCCTTCGATTGCTTCCAAGATCGCTTGATTTGCAGTGAGGTGACTGAATCTGATGAAAGGCGTGACTTTGTTGAGCGATAAATATGAAGATTGAAGAAGGGCTTCGTTGTTCGGAGATCCAAAGTTATAGAGCTCGTAATGTTGAGGAGATATATTGGTGCTGGTGCTTGCGGCGGCGCCGGAGCTGGAGGCGGCAACTGGGCCGGCGGCGGCGCTGTAGCTCATAACGTTCAGAAGCGAAGACGTCGCGCGATTGAGCCGCAAAGAGAGGGCTTTGGTGAACTGATGGACTAATCTCTCCGTCGAGTCGCCGTACGCCGATGAGTTTGACGAGAGAATGAATATCAGGCGATGTGCCGCCGGAAAATCTGCGCGCGATAATAGCTCGGCGCAGCTGATGAGGAGCTGGCGCATGTGTATGGGCGGAGACGTTAGGGTTCTTGGGCTGATTTGGTGGTGGAGGTAGGCCGGTGGAGGCAGTGGCGCCGTCGCAGGCGGCGGTTGTTGATGGTGATGATCTTTCTCATCTTGATCGTTCGACGAAGAACCGACGCCGAATGAGTTTAACATAGTGTTGATGAAACCGTCTCTGATTAATTGCTATATATAAGGAAAGAAAGAAACCCTACAAAAAGGAGGGAAGTTAACAGATATCAGAGACCCGCCATTAGAGAAGCCTGTGAATGGAATCTCTTACAAAGGGCTTATTCAGAAAGTGAATTGAGAAGAGGGATCTTCGTAAGAGGGCTAAAAGCTAAGCTAGATGAAGATATTACACTGTATACTGCTGTAATAAAGGATCATAATATGTTATATATCTGAAATGATGATATGATGATGGAGAAAAAAGTATTGAGGGAGAGAATGAGAGGTTTGGGAATAATAGGGCCACTTGAAACAGTTGCTCTTTCCTTGTGTGTGTGTGTTGTAAGAAAGAGTAAAGCTCTTTCCCAACCGTCCAAAGGGTAATAAATGTGCGTGTTTTTTGACGAAGTGAAAAATAAGAAAGGGCGAATGTGAAACTATACTAACCTGTCTAACGCGTAATGAATGGCCGATCATCTTCTTCAATTCAATCCTTTTGATGATTATTTATTTTACGGATTTATATTATATAAATTTTAAAGAGGGGTTGTGTGGCCATTAACGAGTGGCCGAAAACATGAGTCGCCGACATACGATATTAATGTTATGTGCTTGTCTTGTTTTAAGGGATTATTTAGTGATTGTCATTAGATAATTTGTAGTGCTTTGTTCCTAATTAATAAGATGCTCATCGTGCATAGTAGTATAAATTATATCTCCAAACATCCGCAATTAATAGTCTGTTAATATATATCGATATATGTATTTTTTCCATGTATTTAATTTACTAGATATATGTATTTTTTCCATGTATTTAATTTACTAGCGATTAATGAAACGCCGTAATACGATAAGAACAAACATGGTTTTATCTAATTATGTATGATATAGCAATTTTGTAGTTCGAGTTTCACCCTCACTATTTACATTTTTACTAACGTAATAAATAATCAATAGGAGGAATCCGATTACATGTTATTTAGAAAAATAATTAAACTTCGCTAATTAACAATTTACAAGTTGGTGCTACATCTTTCATAGTCCCTGCACTCGGATTACAATTCAATTTTAATCGAATTGAATCTGATTATATCAGTTATAATTAGATGACACTCGATTATCAGTGAGACTAATTATTCTGGCCATGTGCCTCTTTCTTACTATACTTCCCGCAATTAGACTCTATAACTACATAAACTATGCCATTCTCCAAAAAAAAAAGTGAAAAAATCGGAAACTAATTATAGCACATCAACCCTCTCATTTATTTCATTTATTCTCGAAGTGAGTGGCAATGCAATGATCAGAATTTTAATTATTCTACGTAATTAATACAGGAAGAGTATCTTGTGCAAAAATATATATATATATATATATATATATATATAAAAGAAGATCCGGCAAATGAGATTCTACGAACTGGTGGACCTCAACAATTATCAGCAAAATATACAAAATGAAAAAAGAAAAAAATTGAAAAACATATGGCCCTATTGTGTAGTGAAGATTAGGACATACAGAAACTATCTTTGCTACAACACGCAAAGCCTTAAATGCAATGAAAGCTACATCATCATGGTACTGAAGCATATATACACACAGAATGCTTACATGCCCCTATATATATATATATATATATATATATATATATGCATTTATTGTGGTAAGAGATGTGAGTGTATATTCATCAGTCTCCTTTGTCGTTCTCTCAATTATTTTCCATGTTTGTCTACAAATTGGATTCTCTCCTTTTATCTTTAAATTATTGCGATTGGCTATTTATTTCACACACACCATTGTAATGAATGTGGAATGGTCTCATGAAGTGACATGTCCTAGCCCTACTCGTTGATATAAAAGAATATGGAAATATCAAACCAGATAATTTAATTAATTAACTTGAACCGAGTAAGCTATCGAATTGTAGAGATACTTGGTTTTTTTAGAGAAAAGGACAAACCCTAATCCTTTGTTCGATGTTGGCAAACCCTAGGTCTAAAAGTTCGTTACCATCACAATAATGAATGATCGAGTTTGTTATATGTAAAGCTAATATAATATATCATCCATAAGAAATGAGGAATTCTTTGTTGGTAGTATTTATTTTGAAACCATTCGGAACTTTAAAGATGGGCTCTAAATTTCACATATGTTAGAGATGAGCTTGATAAAGTGCTAGGTATTTTGCTAATGAACCATTTAGAGATATGAGCTAGTTTTTAATTTACATGGAGCAAGTATAAATTGAGTTTGACTATACGCTATATAATAAAAGCTAACGTGATCCTTATTATGGATAACTCCGTAGACAATAAAATATCTAAATGAAGATATGCTATCATTGTTTCACGCTTAATCTTAACATGATATAAAGAACCTAGACCAAGGGTCGTGAGAATAAATTAACAAGGCTAAATATGATATATACTCCTTTTGGTGAGGGATATATACTGAAATAAAATATATATTTACTTCATTAACACTTAGTGTTAGGTCTGATCATTTCACAAACTGTAGGCCAATCTGAAAATTACATGATCGACTATTTCAGATTCAGAGATGAGAGATTCTCTTTTTCATACCTGCCCACTTCTTTCACAACGGTCTACATGTTTTTCCCAAATGTAGGTAATAAAATCACGAGTTTAAAGATATGGTATAAATCTAATCATTACTTTTAGCAATATTATTTCTTACTATTGCGTATCCATAAATAAAGAAATGAACAATTATCAAATCCACTAATTACTTTACTACTACCAACTCTTAGAATATTTATTTTGACAGAATTTATGTATGTATATATAAGTCCTCCACTTGCCCGATGCTCATAATTGCATAGCTTGAAATTTGGATCATACTTTCAACGTCCCAATGACAAGAGAAACTGTAGAAAGAAATCTGTAGCATGGATTTGATAGTAGCAATTGAAAAACCACCGAGAAAACAACAATAAGAGAACAAAATAAAAACAAGTATTCAAGCATGTGCATCGAGTTCAGAGATTTTTGTGTATAAGAAGAAATAAACGTATATCGTGAAATTATTACATAGACACATACATCTTATCTAATATCATGATGTCTGCAAAAAAATGCATGGAATGAATGTGCAAGCAAGGAAGTCTTTTTTGCTTTTTTGTTTGTACAACAATTAGGAGTGCAAGAATTGTAAAGCTGATGTTGCTTTTTGCTTCACGTGTTCTTATTGATTTGACGTCCTTCAAAAGTCCACCCCACCACAAAACATTATTATTTCATTTTCATTTTCATCAACTCTTCTAATTCTTCATTGGATATTTTGGGAGTTCACCATCGTATCCCATATTTAATAATCTATCATAAAGGAAAAAAAACTTAATTCGCATGATGTAATGAAAAACAAGCTCCAACCCTCTTCAAATTACTGCTCATACGATGCAAATCCACCACAAAGTTTCGATCTTTCACAGCAAAATAAATACAAACACAGCACACTGTAATAAATTCGACAGATCATAGCCATTTTCTGAAGCTAGTCGACCGTTTAATGTCTTCGAAACGAGGCAAAAATCTCGGGACACTAAGCAAGCTATTCACTCGAGTGATACCTTCCAACGCCGACCATTCTTCATCCTCGGCGGTCGAAATGCACTCAGCCAAGCTCCTCTTGGATTGACCGATTTGCCCCTTCGAGGAGGACGCCGAAGAACTCTCCTCAACGACGGGGACGATTTCGATCTCGCTTGTCTCCTTGATGCTTCGATCCCTCGAATCGATTTCCTTCTCTACTTCTTCAGGGGCCTTTTCGTCATTTAGGGTGGTTTGCGCCGCGGAGCGAACAATAATATCGTCCAAGAATAGGCATACGACTGCGCAGTCGTCCATTTTCGACGTGGGGTATTTGAGCCTCCAAGCTCGAGTTGCGCAGTCGACTAGCGCTCGAGCGCCCGTCGAACGGCTCGGAGCTGAGGAGACTATGTCTACCGCTTCTTTGTTCGAAAGAACGTCCCATACCTATTATTTATTACACGTCAAAAATTTCGATAAAGAAAAAGACCCTTAAATCCAAGACCGATAAAGAGTCAATCTTTGTCGATAAAGATACAATTTAAAGAAGATGGCTTCTTTTTCACGGTCAGCCAATTTTAGGATGGAATTCTCAAATTCTAACACGCAGTGTCCATGTGTTGCTAGAAATTGAGTTTAGAACAGAATTCTCAGACAATAGTGTAGCAGGAAAATTGAGCATGAAAATAGAAGAATACCCCGTCGGTGGCTAAAATGACGAATTCGTCCTTCTCGGTGACGTGGTGGTGGTAAATATCTGGCGTGGAAATTAAGCCAAATTCCTTCAGACAAAAGTCTCCGAAGGCTCGGGCCATTGCGAGGCCAGGCGAATCGCTGTTGGGCAGCCACACACGAGCAACTTCAGGCTCGTCTTGAAGGGCGAAAACCCTTCCTTTACATTTCTGAATACGCGCAAATTCCCCTTACAAAAAAGAAAATAAAATCTTTTCTTGAAAACATGTAAATAAGGAAAAATGCGGGATTTATTACAGAAGGAAAAAGGCAACAACTGTACTTGGAAGATTGGGTTTCAAGTCCACGGTCAACTGTACGGCTACTAAAGAATTGTCTTTGTCCCGAGTTGCCAAAACAGCCCTCGAGTCGCCGACGTTTCCTATTATGAGATCTTGGCCCTGCCCAAGAAACACAATCGAAATTAAGATTTTGAATATTTAATCTATGAGGACAGCCTTAGAATCTTAGAAGGTTAAGTAAGCACTGCAATAAAAAGGCAGAAATAAGGAAATTTTCGATAGTCTTTACCTGCTTGATGACAGTGACAGCAGTGCTACCACTACAGAAGCAATCAATCGTGGGATGCAATTTCAATTCCTTATCCATCAACTTAAAAGCCTTCAGTATCGATTTCTTGAGAGGCAAGTGAGTCTCGGGAATCTTTTCGATTTCCTCAGATTCCACGGATTCACAGCCATCTTCGTCCATAAAGTCGTCGAAACGCCTCATCCCTTCGTACTTATTAGCTTCCTTTTCTTGATCTTTCTTCTGTTCTTCGTTGCGATTGTTTATCCATTGGGCACGGATCAATATTGGGAGATAATCCCTTACTTTTCTTGCAACAAAGTGACCGTAAGGACCGTGACCATCGAATACGCCAATAAATGTTGCGTCAATTGTGCTACCCGTGCAGAAATTCTACGGTAAAAGTAATCAAATTCAGACAATGAGAATCAGAATGTTCAGAATCAAACAATGGACTTAAACCGACTTTCTCGTTAGTCGGTAATAATCGAGGGTTGTAATTGCTAAATCGGGAAATCATCTCAATAAGAACACCAAATTGCTAGAAATTTTTGAGGGGTTTTACTAACCTTGATTCCATCAACAGCAGAATGAAACAAATAAACAGCAAAACAAAACAAAGGGTTTCCTTTTTCGAGTTTTGGCATATAACTCATACCAAAGCCTAAACAACTGATTCAATCCAACGAATTTCAAGCACCAAATTCGCTCAGCAAGGATTTTCCAGACAGCTACGAAATTAACGAAGATCACGAAAAAAAAAAAGAAAAAAAAACTGACCTCCCAAGAGATCATCGCGTCTTGATTAGTACCCTTCTTACCCTGCTGAGTAAACAAGCTCGCGACGGCGCTCGAACCACTAGCCGCCAGCCGGCCTGGAACCTGCTGGAGCGCGCGCTCCTCCGCCGCGACGACGGCTGCACCGCCTCCGCCACCTCCGAACTTGCTGATGAAGGCGGCGAAGTCGCCGGAGCCGACACTCTTCTTCCGCTTCAAATCTCCCCTACCGATTCCGATTTCTTTCTTCCCATCACCTGTACTGACCGACGACGAAGAGTAGCAGATACCCATTTGCGATTTCTCGTCAGATAACCAAAAATAGGCCGAGTTTGATTAAAGGAAAAGGGGAGATAACATCGAAAGAAAGTCGCAGTGAGAATGGTGAGAGAGAGCGAAGGGGATTCAGGTGAGCGCGTGTGATTCCTGTGACTTTTCCAAGCGGTACGTTACGTTACGTTAGGCGCTCGCTCTTTTATTACATTACCGTTCTTCTATTATTTTATTTTACGTAATTCAATGAAATTATTAAATTTTCTGAACGAAGCATTGTTTGTTGACCATGTAAGTTAATATGAAATCTTTACATATTTAGAGTATTAGTTTCTAGTTACCTACTTGTTGTTCAAGGGTTGTTTTCTACCCATCGTCAAAGAAAAACCTACTACACTTTGCGTACTTGTTTAATTTTATATATATGTTGGAGTGCTTGATAAAATATGATTTTGAAGTGAGAGAAACGAGCTATATATTTAAATTATTGTTATGACGACGTCAGCCGTCACACTTCAACTAGCTAGTTTGACTTTATTTTTTAACCCATCGGTATTACTATGGGCTAATTTTCTTACCAAGCATATTAAACTTTATCAAACATATTTTTAACTTATAATTTTTCCTTTTTTTGTCGTATATCATGGTCATGGATACGTATTAAGATTGGGACTTTTAGTGCCTGTCTTTTTTTATTTTATTTTTTTTCTATTTCTTTACCTTTACTTGTTAGTGCACGGAGATCCATTTATGGAATTAAGATAATTATTAATGACTAATAAGAAGTAAGGATATGATTAAATAGGGTAGATGCACAAGTTATCCGTAAGTCACCAAAAAAATTCAATAATATCGGTGAATGTACGATAGCGACATAGCCTAGCTACATTGTGCGTATGTGTATGGACCAACGGCCACATTTAATAAAATGGTTGGTATATGATCAATTATTGCATTTAACGGCCTTAATTATCTTATCTACATTGGATACTAGAAATAGAAAATATATTTATCTTTTTTCTAAATTTTAGTTTATCGTATGTGTTGTAATTGGGCTGAAATATGAATCTGAAAAGCCCAATAAGAGAACTATAAACCCAAAAAGATAACGAACGAGGCTTCGCGGGGAAAACAAACGATGAAGTGCGTTGCTTTCACGCGCGCGTCTCTTTGCTCCCTAATCCAACGCGCTACTCCGATCAGCGCCGCCGTTCACTGCTCCGTCGCCACTCAGCATAAGCCGAAGACGCCTCTGTACCAAAGACAAGCTTGCTTCAAAGCTAGAGTGTCAGAGGTCAAGCAATGGCATGCTTGGGCCAAGGACCGAGCTTCGTCGGTAGGCCCCGAATTCGAGCTCCTAGACAATGGGCCGGACGCTAGCCTCCTTCTCAGGTAAGCGGAGAACGTAGGCGTATGATGCCAAGTTTTGTGCTTCTTTAATCTTTTGATCTGTCGTGAGCTCTAATGCTGTTTGAATTACTTGTAATAGGTTAATTTCATCTTTTTGAGCACCAATTTTTGCCTAATTACAATCAATTTTCGATAGGGAACTGAAGTGGCTTGTTGAAGATGCATTTCAAGACCACTCACTACTACTCTCACCCGACACGCACCACAACGACGCCAAATTGATATCGATGAGGGCATCTCTGGCTTCCCTATACGAAATGTGGAACGAAAGAATCGACGATAGGGTGCCCTTTCAATACCTTGTGGGGTGTGAGCATTGGAGAGACTTAATATTGAGCGTAGAGGAAGGTGTTTTAATACCCAGGCCAGAGACTGAGATGATCATCGATCTTGCTGCTGATGCTGTGATGGGAAACGAGAGATTGAGGGGCGGGATTTGGGCTGATTTGGGCACTGGGAGTGGGGCTTTGGCCATAGGGATTGCCAGGCTGTTGGGCCCGGGCGAGGTCGTGGCTGTCGACCTTAGCCCTATTTCTGTGGCTGTTGCGTCGTATAACGTGGAGAGGTATAATTTGCAGGTTGGTGATGAATCTATATATCTTTATCATTTTAGAGTGATTTGTGTTGTTAATTTATTATCGTTTCAATTGATTTCAACAACAGGATAGAATCAAGGTCAGGCAAGGATCGTGGTTTGATCCATTGAAAGACATGAAAGGGCAGCTCGCTGGACTTGTCAGCAATCCGCCATACATACCGAGTGAAGACATACACGGATTACAGGCCGAGGTTTCTAGGCACGAGCCAAGGCTTGCCTTAGATGGTGGAGCAAATGGCTTGAACGATCTTCTTCATCTGTGCAATGGAGCTCTGTCGTTCTTGAAACCTGGCGGATTCTTTGCATTTGAGGTTAGCATGTGACCCTATTCGTTCGAGCTAATGAGCATATACTTCTGATGAAAGTATATAACTTGTGTGATGATATCTCAAACACATTATAATTCCTCACTTGTGTCCTTGAATCAGACTAATGGTGAAAAGCAGAGCAATTTTCTCCTGGACTACATGCATACGGAGATGAAGGGAGGCTTCGATGGGATAAAGATCGTACCCGATTTTGCAGGGATACGTCGCTTCGTGACCGGGTATAGAACGTGACATTTATTTGAAATAATATATAGAACATTTTCCGCAAAGTCAATATCTTAGTTCTCTAGGAACTCATTAAAGCATTCATACAACTGTTGCTGCAATGGAGCTTAGTTTTGAAGCTCTTGCAAGTTCTGTGTAAGAGCAAACATACAAATCTAGCAATCAACTGTTTCCTCAACAGTTATTTCAGACATGTAGCAGAAAAGGTTATGTACAAAGTCGAACCCATTTGCTGCCTCACCGTACTTGGAACTCCTCATCTGCAATTCCAGGATAGATGAAGTGTTTACCAGTGGTAGGAAAAATTTCGACGAAGAACTATCATTCTATTGCATTCATGGCTACTTATGATGATCTTCGCCATTTGTTTTTCTTCTGTGTCAACTTAAAAGGGCTCCAAGTTTTCCTTCTCTTGGAGGATTCACAAAACAGCCCCGATGCTAAAGCTTGCTGAAGCCAAAGATCAAACTCATCGTCATCTTCTTCGTCCATCATCTCAGCATCCAAATCCCACGGGTACCTACTCGATTTTGACCGTTGGGTTGACTTTTCTAGCCCCACCATGTTTACGTGGAAGCTTGGCCTGTGAGTGTTCGGTCTGCAAGCCATACCCTAAGTCGAAAATGAAACTTCGTCAGTAACTGACAATCGTTTTCTCGAAAATTACGACACTGAACTATGATTGATTATATGAACATAAGGTTTGAAGACAGCAATCGATAGGCTAACCTGGCATATAGCCCACTCTGATACATCGAAGACCCTACTCTCAGCACAAACGAAAGCCCGAGGAATTTCCATCTGTGTAGCGATAAGCGTATTAAGTCTACTTTACAATTCTGTATCCTCTACAAAGAATGTGAAACTAATCTAATATTTCGTGTAGAATAACGATATAGTAATGAGATTACGCTTACGATTCATTACCTTTCTTTGAGGGCAATCAAAAGCTAAGGAGCCTTTGTATTCGACCCATCCATCGCCATCTTTAGCTTGATGGTACTGACAACAATCCTACATGAAATAGAAAGGATACTTGATTGATTCCAAAACATACCAAGAAGAAAAATAATAAAAAAAGTTCGAGTTTCCATTCAGAGACTATAACCGAACCTGGCACCATCTAGCTTTGGCCTTTGTTCTGTTCGTACAAAACCATACGTGTGAAAGCCCACACTTAGTGCACTGTATTCGCCTTGACTCGTCAGAAAGAACATCATTCATACTCTGTAATAACCAAAATATAGTTTACGTCTCTGAAGTTCATGAGTTCAAATGTGTATTACATGCATCGTTGGCGATAGAAAGAATGCTAAGTCAATTGGGGCAAACGTAAAGTAAAGCATACCTGATAAGAAGTGCTAGGTGATGTCTTTATTACAGACACAGCCTCTTCTTTCCTCAGCTGCTCATCGTAGTCTCTCTTCTTAACAGCATCAGAAAGAACCTGGCAATAGGTTGATAGCGTAACTAAAGACTTCTCGAGAGTGTTTCATTTGTCAAAAGACGTTGGGTTTCTTACATCGTATGCGCATTGAAGTTTCTTAAAAGATTCACTGGCAAGTGGGCTTCCCATGTTTTTGTCAGGGTGCACTAGCATGGCCTGTCGAAGGCGAATAAACAGTTGTAAATCAGCTACTCATAAAAAGGATCATACTGATGAAAATTGAAAAACGAATGAACCCAAAAAGAAACATACTTTCTTGCGATATTCCTTCTTCAGCAGCACAAGATCGATTTTAGCGTAGCGCGGGAATCCAAGTGCTTCATAGTGATTGCCACTACTTGATATTCTATTAATCTCTAACAAAGAACTCACATCTTCTTTCACCACTTTGTTGTCAGTGGCTTCTTTGGGCTTTTCGGTGACAAGCGAAGGATCAGTAGGTTCTTTCACGTTTTTAAATGAATGCAACTTCTCCTCCTCTATGTGTTCTTCGTCAGGGAGTGGATATTTGCAGTTCTCGGGAAAATCATCTTCAGGAAACAAGTGAGACTCTCTTGGCTCCTCAAAGGGAGGGCTTTTGCTCGAGTTATCGCAACGTTTGACGAAATAGTTCATGACATCATTCGTAAGGAAGGCGAGGTTAAGAGCAAGAAAAATCCCGTGCCAGCCTATACTCACTTTGACGTAGTACATAGCGTATAAGGTTGTCACAAACACCACAAGCCTTGCATGACTTAACGAAAACAAATACCCTGAATTGAATAAAATAAGATGGTCAACGTGTCGAGAATTTGGGAAGGCAATATATCATGAAGATAAAGAGAATAAAGCGTACCTCCAACCACAAACAAGGCACCCATTATCCAAAAGTTCGCATAAGTCCATAAAAATAAAATGGCGAAAATTCCCACGATGAATAGCCCAGGGGTGTAACCTACATATTCAACAGCAATCCCAGCAGCTCCCTGAACAATGACATGAAATTCGACAGCATTAGTAAGAAATTCAGATCCATTTATGTGAAATACAAGAATTGCAAACAAAAACGACAAAGTTTGGCAGCCGTACCGTGCTAAGAAGCACATACACGAGGCAAGACATTGAGGTCAGGCTAAGGAAGAAGCTCCACATGATAACAAATAGAGCAGAAGAGCCCATTTCGACGAACGATTTAAAGCCAACAAACGTACAATTTTTCCAATAGATCAACGAAAAGAACAAAGCCCTCCCAAATCTTGCGCACACAGAGCAGACCGATGGCCAATGCCTCTCCATGAATTTCCCAATCTTGTCCCTTAGACAGCTAACAGTTGTACTTGCCGCAGAATAACGATCTTTAGATTGTAACCATTTCAACGCTTGATTGAATAACCCAATATCCTCCATGGATCTTACAAAGAAACCTTAGAAAGAACACTAAGGAGGAGCTACTTCAACCATTAAATCACAAAAGCCCAATACCAAGGTTGTATCTTTTTATCCTCTGAGCTGACCAGCTACGAGATTTTATTGAATATCCGACGATTTATAAAGCAAAAACCTAAATCTAACTCAATCCCACTATTTATCAGTCTCCGAAAAGCAAAGCCCAACTAGCAATTCACAAGAGTAAGAACCACATTCAGCAAGTGATCTAGAGAATATTCTTTCTGCAACAGAAAAGCGAAAAAGTTAAAGCTTGGTCTCATGAACTCCACGGTTTGGGAAATCAGCAGTAGATGAATTTAAGACACATCCACAAATTGCGTGATAAGTACGTCTTCCCCAAAAGCAAAAAACCCATGTAAATCGACTCACATAACTTTCCACTTTTTTGACCCCAAAAAACAGATGATTCGGCAAATATGGAAGCCAAGAGGAATCACCCAATTAGAACGAAAAGCAAGAGAAATTTCTGCAAGCTTGGGAGCTGAGGCAGCTAATAACTTCAGGTGAACTCGACTCGTTCAGAAATATTAATCACAGCGCTTAAAAAGACAATATGAGGAATTGTAAACCTTAGTTGGATTTGTATTCTTTTTCATGAAATGCTCGTGAAGAGAGAGAGAGAGAGAGAGATTATAATATTCAAAGGGAATCATAACTCATGAGAGGACATGAGAGGAAGAGACGAGGCACAAGACAGAGCGATGAAAAACGATTCGAAGGAAAAGAGAATGTGTGAAGCAAATTTTTAATTATTTTTCATGAGCGGAAAAAAAACCTATATCAATTTTTGAGACACACATAGTATAAGTATAGTGTATTTTGGATATTAATATATATTTATTTTCCTCTGATTTATCATTTTCGTATATATTGACTTTGATTTAATACCATTCTCCATTATACAATCATTGCGCTTGCGCTCTAATGTCGCAGGCACTTTTTATTCGATTTGGAAAAACGATAAATACAAATATTTACATGATTTATTTAAGCCAAGACCCAAAACTAATCTTTTTATCTTGCAAAAAAAATACTCTAGTAAGTAGATTACACGTTTTTAGAGATGACAAAAAGTACAAGTCAAGACCGATCTTTTGCTGTCATTTTCTAATTCTCATGCTTTCAATCTTTTCAATGGTCGTTTTTTATGGGAATAATAACATAACTAACAACCTATTAACTAACATTCGATAAAAAAAAAAAATACATAGTTCGTACAATTTGTCTGTTGAGATTCTGACCTAATCCAAACCAAAATAGCAGCACAAATTGCCTCATCTCATCCAAAACATGTTGAAATTCAACTCTTTGAACAACATGAGAAAGAAAAAAGAGTTTAGATCACATCTGTCTTAAAAATTGCATATGAAATGCTCACTGTGTTTCTTGGAATATGTCTTCCTCGTCGTCGATTTGCGACATAGATGGCTTAACGTAAGACGAACCAACTCTTGCAATTCCTTCGAGCATGGATCCTCGAACTTTCTGTCAATGTTTATTACGATAAAGATAGTTTCGTGTTTTTTCCCTTAAATCTTTTCATAAGATCATCGAACGAAAGCCAAAAGAGAGTCCAAAGAACTTACCTTTTCTATTTCTTCAGACAAAAGGGGATTTTCTTTAAGGTATTGTAGCGCTCTATCTCTTCCTTGTCCCAACCTAACAGTTTGAAACGAAAAAATCGTTGTCGAATTAAGCCCATAAAAAAAATTCGATCAGATGTAAACTTCGATAAGATAAATAAAAAAAAGACCTATGATCTCCATAGCTATACCAAGCTCCCTTCTTTACAACAATATCCATCATTTCAGCAGAATCCAATACACAACCCTGTTAAGACATTTAGTCAAAGATCGAGTCAAAGCCTTGGAGTAATTAAACTTATGCAAGAATCAATGTATACATTACAGACCAGTTGGCTCACTCCTTCTCCAAATATAATTTCGAACTCAGCTTGTTTGTATGGCCTCGAAACCTGGCAAAACATTGACGTTGAGATTTTCTCATAATGTAAGGAATGAATTATCATACACTAACTATATTCTATTACCTTACTCTTTTGGACTCGTACGCGGACTTTAAGTCCAATGTCTTCGTCTCCTTTGACCTTTAGAGCAAATATACGATCAATAAGATTCATTCGTTTCTACAAAAAGATGACATATTCATTATACGATTAATTTGGACTCACAGATTTTATCTTCCCAATTGGGCGAATCTCAAGACGTACAGATGCAAAGAACTTTAGAGCTATTCCACCGCTTGTGACTTCAGGGTTTCCATAATACACTCCTATCTGAAGCAGACAAGAAATCGCAAGAGTAGGTTTTTCAGATGATTTAAGACCATATTCATTTTATGTTCTTGTAATAAAAGCTAAAAAAGTACCTTGTATCGAATTTGATTCAGAAATATGAGCGTGCATCCAGCTTTGGAAGCATTGCCCGACATTTTACGCAGTGCTTGGCTCATTAGCCGTGCTTGCAAGCCCATTTGTTGCATCCCAATTTCACCCTATTAAGAAAGTTTTATATAATCAATAAAGATTCCAGCTTTTCCAATTAATCGAAGAAAAGAGAAGAAAAAAGACATGCCCTTTTGATTTCCAAGTGCATACAATCATTAACTTACTTCGATTTCAGCTCGTGGAGTAAGTGCTGAGACTGAATCAATGCAAATGAGATCCACAGCCCCTGATCTACACATACGATCTGCGACTGTAATAATAAGGCAATGAGCAAGGTGATTGTATCAAATAGGACACAATTTTAGAAGCTGTAGTAAACGATAAATGTCTAATATTTACTTACTCTCTAGAGCCATTTCTCCATTATCGGGCTGGCAAACAATCAAGTTTTCTACATCGACGCCGAGGGCCTTTGAGTATGATGGATCAAAAGCGTGTTCAGCATCAACTAGCATTGCGTTTCCACCGAGCTTCTGTTTATACGAAGCATCAATATCTTTCAGACATGGGTCAAATGAATCTTGGTATTATACGAATGATGAGAACTACTAAAGTAAAGCACATACTAGACCTGTACTTCTGCAATGGCATGTAGTGCAAGGGTGGTTTTTCCACTACTTTCTGGACCATATACCTGGCAAGAAATAACACGATCATCTTTCAAGCACGGAGTTGAAACTGACAATATTGAATGGGGAACAATACATATGGTAATTTTTTTCTAGCATCAACAATTTCGGATTAGATAACTAAAATTGATGGTCGTATTTTTTAATTGGCATTAAAGAACCTCGACGATTCTTCCTCTAGGAAGCCCGCCGCCCAAAGCAAAGTCCAACGTCAAGCAGCCACTGGGAAATGTTTCCCTACGCAGGTGTTGTAAGGATTGAATAAGTAAAGACTCTTTATTACCTATATGTATCGTGGTAATAAAACAAGAACATCACTAGAAACAGTCCTTTCTAATAGCCTCACTCATCCACACATGAAATGACTTCAGGCCTTATATACCTACGAAGAATGATGATGAACTCCGAGAACTTTAAAAGGTCATACTTCTACGATAGAATAGAACACTAAAAATCAACGTACACTAAAGCTCCACCAGCACTTCCAAGTCTTGTAACGCTTCCCTTCCCAAACGAGCTATTTATGTCGTTCATTGCAGCATCAAGCGCTTTTTGCTACGTTAGAATCAGCACGGTTAGTTACAAGCAGCCACACATCGACATTATATTATGAAATCCGCAACATGAAAAGAAATGTCGATATCAAATATGACTTACACACGGAAATTACAAACATTTCAGGCAAGTGTAATAGTCAGTCCATGCTCGGAAAGACCGAAATATACAAACCAACAACACAATTCTCTATCTAAGCTCGATACTGAAATCAATTTTTGAGTACAATGGGTATCTATCCTAAAAAGTAGCTTACTTGAGAGAGTTCAACATGATAAAACTTCAAAAGCACCTTACACAACAACACTCACGAAGTTTCACAAACAAATCCAAGAACACCGCGAAACTCAACTCTATTTCCGAGCCAACCCAATTGAAAAAGAGAAAAAAAAAAAGACAAGAGTCCCAAGTATGAGTCACTTACCCTGTCCAGAAAACGAGGGTCAAAATCGCCAGCCATGTGACCATTCACCTTCCCTTCGAACTCCGAGCGAATCCCAACTCCCCTATGCTTCGAAGTACAAAAGGGTCTTACAACACTTCGAAAACAAGAAACAGTTTTGAAGGTCTTTGGAGAAATACAGTTCTTGGCGTTTGGAGATGAAAGCTGAGGTTTTAGCGGGAAGATTAAATCCATTTTTCTTTCCCAATTAGAATCTTCTTCCTCTTCTTCTTCGATTTAGGCACGAATATGCTTCCTATAACATGCTCCTTACGTATCCAAAACGTCAAAAAATTATCTTGCGAAATAGAAAACAGCTGCTCGACTCGAAGATGAGCGAGTCCACTGACGCAATGTCTACAGTGTGGTTGGGACTGACAATGACGATGGAAATGGAACGTTGCTTTCTTTGTTTTAGTCCATTGGGCCATTAGGCCCATTTATAAGCCCACGTAATTGACCCATTAAGATTTTCAAGCCCAATTGAAGTAGTCGCACGCAGCACAAACCAGAACATGGAGCAAAGGGTTGACTTGATATAACAAAATTCTAATTTTTTTGTCAATTGAGTTTGAGATATCTCATGTCTTACTCTTCATATATATAATTTTAGTTTACTGCATTTATATATTTATATTATATCCACGTGTATTCCACGTAGCAGGTCTCTTATAATCGAGAAAAACAAAGAGCAAATACGTAATAGGTCGGCTGATCCCATTAAATCATCGATTTAGTTTTTGTTTCTTCACTCAATTGTCTTTCTTTAGCCTTCCGTTAAATTCCTGGTTGAAAATGATAGTCATATTATTTATGTTATTAACGTACCATTTCTTAATCTTACTTGTTATGTTAAGCAATATATTTTTAACTCTCAATTCAGTGTTGAATCATAGTCTTTCTTTTACATTTTGACATGAGTGTCCTTTTCGGTTTCACTATTGTACAACAATTAATGCAAATATTCTATAATAGTACTTTCTCGTCAAGTTGATTAATACTTTAATCTTCGCCTATTAATTTCCAATTAAGGTCTTATATTCAACCACAAGAAGACAAATGCAAATGCTTACCATCAGAAAGTGAGTTGATCTATATAAACAAGCAATTACGACTTTAATCTTATTGGTGTCAAATCTTAGTTTTATCTGATGATGAGCCAAACAGCAAGTTAAGCCACTTGAATAATATATCTTTAAATAATATATATATATATATATATTAAAGCAACTTGTACTTATTTTACTTTCCAATTATTCTTTTCTAAAATGGGTTACATCAACAGTCTATTATATAATTATACAGCAAGCACATACCAATCTCAATTACACCAATTACAGTGCAATAATACAAAATCACTCCACATGTTTTAGGCACCCAACTAAAAAACACATATTTTACATCAAAATGTTTACATTTGTTTCAATCTTTACCTAATGCAGATAAAATAAGAACTAATTCCAAAAGGAAGAAAACCCTAATTCGGACAGAAAAGTACTACCCTCTGAGTTACCATGATCCACAAAGCTCGGAGAACACGAGTGAGACGAAGAAGGCGATTCGATCCCAAAATTATTACAACACCGATCATCGTTCTTCACTTCCTTCTTGGGAATACGATCTATAACTTCCTCGATTGCCGTCTTACCATGATCCCAATAATATATCGGGCGAGAATCATCACATAACGTAGGAGGATTAATGACATTATCGTCGAACAACACTCTTTTATCATTAGGGTTCATTTCGATGGTATTATCACTAGGGTTTGATCGGTCATTTGTAGCGTAAATAATATTGGAGAAGCAGGGCACTTGCCCGTTATTACGATATGTTGGATTATCGCAGTCTTCGAAATCGATGTTGTGATGGCTCGAAAACTCGACGAGCGATGGAGAAGGAGGCGTTGGGATTAAATCGAGATTAGGGTTTTCGATTGTTGGCGAAGATCGAAGATTGTTCTTGCAATAAACCCTACATAGAACCCAGTCTTGATCCTGCACACGTGTCATCATATGATACGTTAGGTTTATTAAGAACAATAAAGTATGGTTTAGCATTTACTAAATCTTAAGACGTTATTCTCCAAAGTCTTCTATTACAATTTAAGCACATAGTTTATTGACAAGTTGATACGGAGATTAAGTGTAACAACTTGCAACGCGTGATTATTATTTTACCTTGTAAGAAAATAAATTATAGAACAAGCTTATTATCGTTGAACCAATATCGTAATTATTAAAATAATTTGATAGTATTTACCTCGGCTGCTTCGACGAGGCGAAATTCGTGCATAATCCAATCGGTTTTGGTACCCTTAGGAGCCCGACCTTGATGAAAGACGAGGGTTTTCCTCATTCCGATGAGGGCGCCCATCCTCAAAACGGGCCGGTCTTTGCCCGTAGCTTTCCAAAAGCCCGAAATCGTGGCCCGATTCGTCCTAAGCCCGGTCGCATATTTTCTATCCCTTCTGCTATAGAAGTACCATTCCTTTCCTCCAACACAAGCAGCTTCTGTGTACAATAAATAAAAGAAATGATTATGTAATGTTCTAACATCTTGGATCCTATAAGAAACTGACACGTGGCAGCACATCAGATGGGTTCGGTTCGGATATGTAGAAGAAACTATCATTGTCTCCGTAATTTGACAAAGAAGAGGAAGATAAGTTGTGTCCATATAGAAGATGTAAGAAGAATACGATTGTGATAAATGGATATTTATTATTACTATTATTGTTAGCTGGCAGTCACGCGTATGGCTATAATTTATTATCAAATTATAGGAAGTATTGACTTTAAAATAGTGTTTTCTAAGATGGAACAAAAATGTCAATTTCTTCCAAAAGGCGATTGAGTGGGAAAATATGGCTCACAAACGCAGTCTCTCTTAGTATTATGTGAATAAAGATGCCATGGATGATATTAGTAATTACTGAAATAAATATACGATTAATGGACTTACTAGGCATATCCCAAGGCTCGATCTTATTAAGATCAAGTTGAATCAACAATGGAAACTGAAGAGGAGAACCTATGATCCATCTCATCAGATAATCGTATACAAGTTCTTCGTCTTTGGGATGAAATCTGAATCCTGGAGGTAGCTTCGCCTCCACCGTACTCAGACAACTCATGATCTTTCAATTATTTTGAAATAATTAAATATATTAATAATATACGAGAGAGAGAGAGGGAGGGAGGGAGGGAGAGAGAGAGAGAGAGAAAACGAAGATTGAAGAGGATGTCGAGGATATATATAGCGAGAGAGCGAACTTAAGTGGTGAGAACGAATATATATCTATTGGGGAAGTGTATATATCCAGAAAAATGTATCTAGGTCTAGTTTTTTTCACATTTTGTAGATATGATTGAACAATAGTTAAACAACGATATAATTTTATAGAATTGACCAAGACTATACGATGTTCCAACTATAATCTTAGTTGAACCCGTTCTAGTTTTTTGCTATGAAGAGGGTGGGAACTAATATATATATATATATATATATATATATATATATGTAAAAGGAATCTAAATTTAATTAAGTAGCAAGTCAACAAATGGAATTTGGGAGGTTAAGCGTGAGGGCCCCACTCATTGAAACAATTTTGTTATCCTTCTTCAAGTTTATTGTTTGCTTAAATTTAAATGTTTTTTTACTAGTTCAGCTTTATGACGTGAAATCATATCGAGTTCGAGTATACAACAGGACAAAATTAAATAAAAATTTTAAGATGGAGCTTAACTAGAAATTGAATTATGCAGTCACATAATATTAGAAGTTAAAACACGCTCAATTATGTGACAAGTACTTGTCTGCGTACGACTAACTCGTTCATTGCATGTACTCGAACTTAAAACGAGAAAATAAATATATATATATATATATATAATTATATATATATATATATATATATATATGATATATACAAAAGAAAGAACAAACAAAAGTTTAGAAAATGATCTATTTTAGGTTATGTCTCAGGATCCAATAATGCCAATTTTTTTCTTGATGACTCTGAATATCAATTTTGACCCACAAATCCACTCATAGAGCACATATAGCAGTTCATATGCCTTTTGTCCAAGTGCTTTGAACAGTTAACTTTGGGACCATCTTTTCCTTTGCTTTGATCGCAACATCTCAGTTTATCTTGTTCGAAACAATCACATTCATTAAAACTACATTATTCAGTAAAAAACCTTAACTGGTTATCTGTATATAATGACAAAACAGCGTTCAAACTAGGACACGTTTAACTTCCATAATGGTTACTAACCAAATTATCCTTCCTCTATGTTGACATGTAATAACAACATAAACACCAATGAGAAACACCATATTTCAGTCTTCAAGAGAGTTCCTTCCAGTCAAAAGAACCTCAGATTTTTTCACTAATCAATTGTGATGGATATGAATATAACTTCACTTGAATTGACTAAGTGGTGGAGAAGATAAATTAAAATTGAAGGATCAAACTTTCTCTACGTCACAGTTTTAATATTTTCTATAAAAGTTTCAATTCTTCAACAAATAAAAATTATTCCATAGAAACTAAAATAAAATTAACAGTCCTGATAAATGTTGGAAACTAACAATTTCGACTATATCTATGTATTTTTCCCAACGTGACATTCCAATAGAATCACCTCATATGCCAAAACTTCCTAATACCAAAATTGTGAACCTACACTAGCACAAAGCACATTATGCGCAAAATAATAATGATAGTGATAAAAATGACAATTTTCTATGATAATAGCCATTCAACAGTTGTCGATCTCCGCTCAGGCAATGATTCGAGAAACGTCGAAAGCTCGGTGAGGGGACGTAGCGCATGAGATGGCCTGCTGAATATATGTTCTCTTAAGTTTTCTCCGATTGAATTATTGGTAACTTGTTACGGTTCGTTTCAAATCTGAATTCAGGTATTTCGCCGTAGATTGATGTGTAACCAAATCTTTCTGTTAAAGGTGAACGTAAGTTAAAAATAATGGGATTTGAAAGAATTAATCAACGGTGGAGAAATAGTACAGAAATTAGAATAATCTTGAAGAGCATTGTAAACAATTACGTCGTACCAACTACCAAGCTTAGAATTAGCTCCTAATTTCTATACTGTGTTGGCAACTTGGCATGGCAGTCAATGATGGTGTAAAAACCCAAGAGCTGTGATGAGTTTTTCGCTCATTCTATAGTTCACGTTTAATAATAGCAACCTCAACGTAAGTTTGTTCTACGAATCAAAAATTAGTATGTTAAAATAACTATTACAAGACTAAAAACATAGCAAACATTCAACAACTTGCTGTCCGTGCAAAATTTGTTGGGTTCAAAATAATATCATCCAAATCTGTTCCAAAAAAGAATAACGCCGCTAAAATTGTCTTCGATCGTATGGAATCGTAACTGTCTATTGTTTTCAGACATTGAATCTAAACAGCATCACATCTCCTTCTTTGACGATGTATTCTTTTCCCTCTGATCTCAGCTGCACAAAACAGAGATTGTATAATGCAAGAGATGACGAGTTAGATGAAATATCAATATTAATAACATTATTTGAAAGACACGAATGCAATATTATATTACCAGTCCTTTTTCTCGAGCGGCAGAGAAAGAACCAGCAGATACGAAATCGTCATAAGCAACCTATAGCAGGACTATTATTACACGGAGGTCGGGATTTAGGAAATGCGACGTAGGAAAAAAAATGAATTAGAATATAAAATCTCACCGTCTCTGCCCTAATAAAGCCTCGTTCGAAATCAGAATGAATAACTCCAGCGGCTTGTGGTGCTGTCATTCCTAAAAGATGGCAAAGATGCCTGTATTAGTCATATGCTAATAAAGCACATGTTTGTGAAAAAAAAAATGAATGGAAATAATGCCCACTGACCAGAACGAATGGTCCAAGCTTTTGTCTCCTGCAAGAAAATCAAATTGTCATAATACCCTTCGAAGAAAAAATGTATCTCTAGCATCCCTCAACGCCCTTTTACTCGATATGTATAAAGAATATACCTTCTCACCAGATGTGAAATAAGTACGAAGGCCAAGAAGGTTGTACGTTGCTCGTATGAGATTTCCAAGTCCACTTTCATCGACTCCTAGAGACTTCAAATACTCAATCCTTTCTTCTGGTGGAAGTTCGGTAAGCTCTGCTTCGACCTGAACGATCGAAACAAATTTTTTTTTTTTTTACGAGAAATGGGAGTTAAAGAAATTTTAAAAGCCTAAAGTCCGACTGGGAAAAAAACTTTAGTTCTTCGATGAGAATTTTCAACTGACCTGTGCTGAGATGGTTATCAGGCCAGATTGGAGCTCAGAAGCAAGGTTCATCACTTCTCTTACATGAGAAACACTTCTCGGGTCAGCTAGATCAGATTCAGCTACGTTAGCCACATAGATGACTGGCTTCATTGTGAGTAAACAGAGATGTTTTATCGCATCCTTTTGTAAATCGGTTAAAGAAACCGATCGTGCGGGCTTTCCGTCCAAGAGTTCTTGTTGGATCTTCTCAAGGGCAGACTTCTCTGCTTCTTCCTGCCAATATAAAGCTTATAGCTTATTACATATGTAATACTTTTAGATGATAAAAACTGTGGATGTAAGGAAAATATTAAAAAAAAGCGAAGCTGTACCTTCATTTTAGATTGAGGATCCCTGGCTTTGCCCTTTTTTAGCTTGTCTAACCGTTTCTCTACCTGCACTTTTGGGAAGAATTAAGAGCTTTAAGTTCATTTGGTACAGGCTGGCAGGGCTGGAAATATATTACTCAACCAGCTTTAATTGACACATATTTGAAATAGTAAAAAATGAAAGTGACCTAAGAGCTGATTCCAAAAACCACACCTGATCTAAATCTGAGAAGACGAGCTCTAAGTTTATGACTTCAATGTCTGATTTTGGGTCCACTTTCCCATTAACATGAACGATGTCATTGTCTTCGAAACATCGCACCACCTGAACAACAGATGACAGACAAATAAACTGCCAACCGAACTTTGTAGCAATATGGAAGCTCTAGTAAGAGGAAAGAAAAGATAAATGACATATACGAAAAGGTAAGGAAATGGCATTGAGGTCTTAAAACCAACCCAAAGATACCATGCTGGCAACTTGTTAAATGATCAAGAAAGATTAAAAGGTATAAAATGACATATGATACCTGAAGTATCGAGTCAACTTCGCGGATATGGGACAAGAATTTGTTCCCTAGGCCCTACAATCATGAGAATAAGGACAGTGACAATCATTCTTATACAAACAGATTAAACAGACAGCATCCAATGTTAGATGATCGAATCTAATATAGAAAGCTTCAGAGCCATTTTTAATTGGTTCATCTTCATACCTCCCCTTGACTGGCTCCTTTTACAAGTCCAGCAATATCAACAAACTCTATAGACGCTGGAACTGCTCTTTGGGATTTACTAAGCTTGGAGAGTACATTAAGACGTGGATCTGGAACTCCAACTATTCCAACATTCGGTTCTATTGTGCAGAATGGAAAATTTGCCGCCTGAGCCTTCCCATTTTCAACCTGCAATAAATCAATTAAGGCTTGTAAGAAATAGGCAATTGTTGGAGTTTGACATATATTATCGTTCTTTAACTTCTTTAGAGATGATTAACTTGACATAGTACTTTGTCTCAAACACAAGGAAGATATTTGATTGAAGAAATCGCTATATGTATATAGAAAATATTGCTCCTAACCAGTCTGAAGTGACAATAAACAGAAGATTGAAATTGGCCAATCCATTAAGAATTCCCATCATAAAGAGATTCGAACTATTTCCACCCATATTATCACTAAGTCAATGAATACCAGAATCTCACTGGTAGGGCTGAAAATCAAACTACGCTGTCCGCTTAAGGGTGTGTTTGATATGCGAAACACGACGGAAAACTGAGTTGGCGCATCGAACAACAATATTCTTATTGTTGTACTTTCACACTATCTTTTCCTAACCGAATTCTGCACGAACGGACCTAAAAGCTTGTACTAGAAAGGCAATTGTTCGAACTTGCTCCTAGTCCAAACCACTTCCTCACAGGCAATCAACAAAACATGAAAAATAAAGAAACACCTGAAAATACACTGCTCCTAAATAGCCATGCCATCCAATAGAATTGAAAGAAAACGCTGAATAAACGAACAATTGCACAAACAAAACACTAGAAGAAGTATGAACGAGCAACGAGAACAGAAAAGAGGACAAAATAATTAAAAACTAGACGGCTTCAGAAGCTTACGACGGCGTTGAAGAGAGTAGACTTGCCCACATTTGGTAACCCGACGATGCCAGCTCTCAAGCTCATGCTTATCTTCGCCGCCGAGAATCGCCGGCTTATCAATAGAATCGACTGAGGGGACTTGGAGAAGTTCGTCCACTGTGATGATAGGAACGAGGACTTCAATGGAAGTGAGCATGATATGCTTGGGATGATGTGAGAGGATAATATCGTCCTCGCCATTGCTAAGCCAAGCGAGAGGGATGAACCCAGACCCAGTGAACACAGCTTTTATAATTTCTTTTTATTTTTCTTTTATAAAAATATATTAAGCATAATCTATTCATTTTTTGTTATTTTTATATATTCAAGTGTATAAGGGAATTACTATTTACCGCCCCCTTTTTACTTGTTACCGCCCCCTAAAGGGCTTGAAAAAGACGATTTTGCCCTTATGATTTTTAAATTAATTTAAAAGAGAAAATTATAATAAACAATAAAAATATCTATTTAAAGCTCTCTCCAGACAACACTTTTCAAATCACATATCGAAAATCAGACAAAAACAAAAAAAAATACTGAAATCGCAATGGATCGCCGACAGGGACTAGGAAAGGGAAAGGGCCTATTTTCACGACTGGTAAGCGAAATTAACGTAAAACATTGTTCGAATTTCAACTCGATCGAAAGAAAAAAAAAAAAAAATTCGACCGAAATCAATTTTCGTTGAGCCCTATTGCTTTTTATATCTTTTATTGTATCGGACGGATTTTATATGTGTTTTCAATATTTGTTTGCATATTTATTCCGTTTCGAATATAAATATACAAATAAATAATACAAATAATTAATCCAAATAAAATAGACAAATAAATAATCTAAATAAATAATCCAAATAAATAATACAAATAAATAATCCAAATAAATAATAATACAAATAAATAATCCAAATAAATAATACAAATAAATAATCCAAATAAATAATACAAATAAATAATCCAAAATATACAAATAAATAATCCAAATAAATAATCCAAATAAATAATATAAATAAATAATCAAAATAAAATAAAAAAATTGACCGAAATCAATTTTCGATCGGTACAGTACTGACCGAAAATTGATTTCGGTCAGTACAGTGCTGACCGAAAATTGATTTCGGTCGAATTTTTTTTTTTTTTTTCGATCGAGTTGAAATTCGAACAATGCTTACCAGTCGTGAAAATAGGCCCTTTCCCTTTCCTAGTCCCTGTCGGCGATCCATTGCGATTTCAGTATTTTTTTTGTTTTTGTCTGATTTTCGATATGTGATTTGAAAAGTGTTGTCTGGAGAGAGCTTTAAATAGATATTTTTATTGTTTATTATAATTTTCTCTTTTTAAATTAATTTAAAAATCATAAGGGCAAAATCGTCTTTTTCAAGCCCTTTAGGGGGCGGTGACTAGGAAAAAGGGGCGGTGAATAGCAATTCAGTATAATAAATCTCACCCACCGAATCTATAGAGTGCCGTTCTTTAGTGGCGTTTAGGGTTTCTATATCACAAAAAATCAGCTGCACTCGGAAAAGAAAAGACGATAATGGCGAAACCCTCGCGTCGCCGCCGCTCGTCGTCGCGGTCTCCGTCGCGTTCCCGGTCGATTTCACGGTCTCGTTCACGTTCGTACTCGGGCTCGTCGCGTTCTAGTTCGCGGTCGAGGTCAATTTCGTCGTCTTCATCTCCTAGTCGCAGTGTCAGCTCTAGAAGCCCGAGCCCGCCGCCGAGGAAACGAAGGTGCGTTTGTTGTTTGTACTTTTTTGTTAGTTATTCTTTGATACATTATAATGCGTCCATTATTTTCGGCACCTTGCTATATTTTTCTGTGGTAGAGGTATATGGTATACTGTTGCTGTATTTAGGTAGAAATGGGGTGCTTTTTCACGATTTAAAGGGGGAAATACCCGTTGAGTTAAAGGCAGAAAATGAGAAGACGTCCATTTTGTCAAATCAGTGGGGAGAATGTGCAATATTTTGTTATGTATTTGCACAATGGGTGGTTATGAGATCTTTATGGTCAGTTTGAAGTGACTGTACCAATATTGTACAATGGGCCAAGTATATGGGAATGGCAAATCATTCTTGCTGGAATGCTTAGTAGATGCGTTGTAGCTATTACACGGTTTTTTATGGGACACGAACATGATGCATTAGTTGGTGTTATATCATTATGTTTTCATGAATTTGTTTTAAATTGACTAGATGAGTGTTCTTGTGTATTAGCTGAGTTCGTATGCAATTGATGATTTTCTGTTTGTGTTCAATAGTACTGGTGATGGAGATAAGAGAGGTCGTTCTCCACCGGCGCAAACCAAGAGACCATCACCTCCACCGGCGCAAACCAAGAGATCATCACCTCCACCGGCACAAAGCAAGAGAGTGTCACCTCCACCGAGGTGAGATTGGCTGTTTTTTTACTCTAAAGATTTACTAATGGCTAATGCATATGCTTTGGTCTTGGTTTCTGGTATTTTAAACCCTTGAATTTTTCTTTCTTTTTGGGTACTCTACAGGAAAGCTTCTCCTGTTCCTGAATCCCTTGTGCTGCATGTTGACCAGTTGAGTAGGAATGTGAATGAAAGCCATTTGAAAGAAATATTTGGTAGGTTAACTCTCAGTTTGCTATATCAAGTAATGGGAAAAAATCTCACTGTTTCTCAATTCCATTCGCATGTCCACATAAGCCATGTGTAATTTAATGAAGCTGGAATTAGGACAGTATGATACTTTTTCTGTTGTTTGGAATGGGTTCTTAACCCTATTACACTTTATTTCAGGAAATTTTGGTGAAGTTGTTACTGTACGGCTGGCAATCGATCATGTTGTAAGTTGCTAAGCAGCAGCTCCAGTGATTTATAATAACTCCTAATCGATTGTGCATATCTCATTTGATTTCGATGTTTTACAGGTTAACCTACCTAAAGGATTTGCATATGTTGAGTTCAAGAGTAGGCCTGATGCTGAAAAGGCTCTTTTACACATGGACGGTGTATGAATTATCTATCTTACCAATTATTGATTTTATCTTCCTCGTATGCAGTTCTTAATTTATAGCATAATTTTACATTTAGGCCCAGATTGATGGAAAAGTTGTACGTGCAAAATTCACTTTGCCTGAGAGAAAGAAGCCTTCAACACCACCAAAAACAGCTCCTACCTCATCAAGGAGAGATGCCCCAAAATCTGATGATGCTGACAATGAAGGGGCAAAGCAGTCAAGAGAAGGTGCTACAATATTGCTCTTAGCAAACTGGTACCATTCATATTAGTTAAGATGTTTGGAATAAATCTTTCCTGTGATCAGATTCTCCCAGGCGAAATCCCATCTCTTCACCTCGTAGAAGGTCGCCTTTAGCGAGAAGAGGTAGCCCACGAAGAGCACCTGATTCTCCTCCTCCTCCTCCTCGAAGAAGAGTTGATTCGCCTGTGCGTCGTAGAGGTAGTCCTCCTTATCGACGAGGGGACACACCACCTCCCAGGAGACGCCCTCTTTCACCTCCTAGGGGCCGTTCACCATCTTCACCTCCTAGACGTTACCGGTCGCCTCCAAGGTTAGGCTTTTTTTTAAAAAAAGTTACAATGTAAACATTTATTGCATTGCTCCTTCCATTGTTTTCATAAGAAGCAACTTCGTTCGATGCCTGTAACTCTTGGCAGAGGATCTCCAAGAAGAATGCGTGGTAGTCCTGTCCGTCGGCGTTCTCCTAATCCAAGGCGACGGTATGTGTAGTTGAGAAGCATCGTCTCCAATGAGTTGTTTCTTATACATTTTCTTTTTTTTTTTCTTGCTGCTAAGTGTTTAGAGCTGCTAGATGCCTTATGCAATGTAACAGATGGGATTTATCTGATCAGTTGTGTTCCATTCTGTGTGCTAAGCTTGAGTCTTTTTTGTTCTTAGTTAACCAGCATCTGAACTTCTCTATTATCATGCTATGATGATTTCAGTCTTCTTGTTAGTTATAATTGAGTCTCTATTTGTCATGGTTGAATCCCCGTTACCACATTTGATGAGAAGTACGAGGAATACCATAAGTAATTGATTTCTATTATCTCTGTTATAAAGATAGATGTGTATCAATTGAGACAGCTGAAATTGTTATAATGATTGTAACTTTAATGTCATCGTGGGATTTAGTTCACCTAGACGCATTCGGAGCCCACCGAGAAGATCACCTATTGGCCGTAGACGTAGCCGCTCCCCTGTTAGAAGGCCAGTTCGATCCCCATCCAGTTCGCCTTCTCCAAGAAGGTACTAATCAGAATAAATATGCAATTGTCTTCTTTTTCTCCCGTAATTTAAACAACATATCTATTTCTTTTTGTAAATGTTTATTTACATTGAAGGGTAGATATGGTAGTTGTCTGCACTCTGCACTGATTAAAGAAATGGTTTTTTTTACCCTTCTTTTTCCTTCTTTTTCCCCTGAAAGGGGTAATGCTTTTACGCTGATTAATTAATCTCTCAATTTTGCAACATTTTATGAAGGGGACGTGGGCCACCTCCAAGACGTGGTAAATCACCATCTTCTTCATCATCATCTCCTAACCCTCGCAGGGTGCGTATCTAATTTTGAGATATATCAATCTATTAATATTACGTAATATATTCATCAGCTAGACATCTTTTTTAAAAAAAAAAAAACTGCAGGGACCCAGGAGAGTCTCAAGAAGCCGCAGTCCCAGAAGGTAAGTTACATACGTCTTAACGTGAAAATCCAATCAAAATTCAAGTTCTTAATAATTTATGCATTATTTATTGAAATTGATACGGTTTCATCTCAGGCCTATTAGAGGAAGAAGCGTTAGCACCAGCCCAAGAAGGTAGCTTTCATAATCGTACGTATAATATCATCAGTGAAGACCAAACAACAGCCTCCCTAACTCGCTTTATTTCATTTGTTTTCACGGCAGGCCCGTTAGAGGAAGAAGCCCGAGCGCCAGCCCTCGAAAGTAGGTACCTTTCGTAATCGTATAGTTGCATTTTCAGTGGAGTCCTCCGAACAATCATTTTAGGAAAGAACGAAGTTTAACTTTTTCCTTTTCCACGTCAGGCCCGTAAGAGGAGGACGTAGTCCAAGCACTAGCAGCACAAGTGGTTCTCCGCCCCGTAATCCTTGAACGATCTCTACTTATATGTAACACCATTTCTGGCTCGTTATCCAATGTTGTTTTCGTGCAGTTTGAGATATATCTGTTACTGTTATTTCCTAGTAATCTTATTACTATATCTATGTAGGCCGTTCTATCTTGTGTGTTACAGTGATGTTTGTTGGGTGATGCTTACTGCTTCTTCCATTCCAAACTATTTTATACATTTTACTAAATCTGGCGTCCCACATCTTTTGTACATTTCCTTATTTAGCAAAAAAACTATCACAGATAATTAATCTAATAATATTAAATGGCTGTGTTTTGTTGAACAGATAGGGAAACATATTATACAAATTTCATCGTAAGATAATAGCCTTGATTCTTGAAATAATAATCATGAGATAACAGTGTTTAATACCGTTCAGTTGTTGTGATGAGAGAGAACCAAGATAAGAAAATAATATTTCATCTCAGACATGGAAATTTACTAATGTAACCCTCATGTACAGTGCACAACATCATCTGACCCACTCAAAGATCTCATTGCATCAGATCTGCCATTAATATTACCTCCGATCGCCTTATCCAACACCTTTCACACCTGTAAATTTACATAATCTTTGCATTCCATTTACACAGTTAAGTCATAACCGTAGACAATGTTCTCAACTTTCCATCTAATAAGATCCACCTTCGCAAAACCAAAGACTTTCAGTGATGGCTGTGTTATTGCAAGACAAGCGTGCCCCGTCCTCCGACCCATCGATTTCTGTTCGCCGTGCCCACTTCCATATTGGCCTGTTCTCCAAATTGAATTATGGGTCACTTCGTCAATTTCCCTCTGTCAGAGATTTAATATATATGAGAATGCTCTTAACAGCCATGTGGAGTCATGAAAGAACCTATCACGACCACCTCGTTCGTTAACGCTTCGTACGAGAACTCCATAGGTGGAGATAGACTGTATTGGGCATCCGATTCATGTAATATCCCTCGCATCTTCGGCATCCTTCGATAGAATCCCAAATCTTCCTTGCTCATTTCCTTCACCGCTCAAGATTGCTGCTTGAACTGCACACCATAGCCCACAGCTTTGTCCGTATTGATGCACTTACACAACTCTTTATAGAGTCTGGTTTAATCGCCTACTAGGACAACATCACGACTATTGTTCGAATCCCATTAATGAAATCTTCACCTCCCAAAGTGATACGAAACAAGCAAGTGCGCAAGTCGATGGCGAGGGTACATGGCTAGACAAGAAAATATAAAGGCGCTCGACGACCCACTTCACTACCGGGCCAATGGCGAGATCAAGAAAGAAGCAAATGGATGAGGCCTTAAACGTCTTGATCCACAACATCGCTGATCAGGAGTCCAACCCGATTAAAAAGGGCTTAGCCAAATGCTACAACATCATCGAGCTGATAGAAGAACCAAGTGGGCTCGAGGCCAGCCCTAGCACCTATGGGCTGCAACATTAGAAGGCCCAAATAAGCTAAATAAATCCAAGGGATATTAAGGGACAGGAGGCTGAAAACCAACGAGTTGCCTTGACTACATGGAAGTTGATGGAGTCACTTTGACTACATGTTAATCCGAGGGAGTCATGTTGTTTTCAGTATTCAACTTTAATTATTTTAATGTTATCTTTGACTCTAGTTTTGTGTGGGGCATGATATTCTATTTAGGTGTTGTTTCATGTCAATGAGAGGACAGATTTTGATTATTCGATAAACCTTGTGAGTTTATTTTCCTTTCGCTAGTTTCTTACAAATTAGCCCGGTTTTGCTTCGCAATTCCTTCGACTTATCAACTAGTACTTTTCGTGCAATTTAGCTAGTTGTGGCGTCAAAACTCTCGTCCAAACGCAGCCCGTACTTCAAAGGTGTTAGGCGTCGTCCTAATATTGTTGTTTGAGGGTCGGTTCGGGTCGAGGGGATAGAATTTCGGAAACCGTTCGTTGTGATTCGAAGGAGATAGGTATATCCTATTTTTGTCGTGTCCAACCCACGCAATTCGTATTCTCCAAAATTGCATCCTATCAAGTTCCGATTTGCGTCAAGTGTCATCTTTATTTATTTATCTCATTTTAAGTCCGTAGTAGTCCGTGTTTGCGTCATATCCTTCAAGGACGATCTCAAGCTCACGTGCGAACCTCACTCCGAGTTCGTAATAGTTGGTATCAGAGCCGGTCTCCTTGATCGATAGTGTTCGAGTAAAAAAAAAAAGTAGTAGCCGAAAAAAAAAGAGAATTTTGAAAAAAAACAGCAGAAAAAAAATCGATCAAAAAAAAGGGAAGAAGAAAAAAATAATAGTTCGGCAATATTATTATTATTATTTTTAGTTGTTATATTAAGATTATTTTTTTCCCTTTGTCCATCTTCGAGTCTTACGTCGTCCTTACATCGTATTTTTTTTTCTCTTTTTCTTGGCGTTGGGATTCTTAGTCGAGTCGTGCTAAGGCGCTTGATTTCGAGTGAAAGGAAAATAATATTTAAAAAAAAAAAGTGTTGAGCGCTCGAGTGTTGGTGGACTGAGGTTGCACGTATGGAGCATAGGCAGAAAGGCTGTCGTAGAGAGTATGGATGGAAGTGTTGGAGAGGTCCTTACTCTGAATCATCATCACTGTTGCATTTCCCCAATGTGGTTTGAGGCTACCAAGGAAGCGGTTGTTGATGTCAAATTTGTCCCTTGAGATCTTCGCTTTCTTGAGTTCATTGATGACGTTCAAGTAGCCCAAACCCCATACATAAGCCGAGAGTATACACTTGGTGAGTGATATTTCGGGTTGGGCGGGGTAGGGTTGTGAGGAATATCTTGGGAAAAAAATTAAAAAAAAAGAGAAAAAACGAAATCATGTCGGGTGCGCCGCCGCCAGATCCGTTACAAGCATTTAGAGAGGAAGTGGAGCGCATGAATAACAACTATGCCGCCATCTTAGCGCAACTGCGTGAATTGAGGCTAAACAACCAACGAAGGGATGACGATTATGCTAGCACGCATGGGACATATGTCGAGCGAGGCGATGACGACGAGACTGAGGAATCTGAGAGAAATCATAGGAGACGACGGCCAGCTGGTGACGATCTTAGGAACGTTCAGATCAAGCTACCGATGTTTCGTGGCCAAAATGATCCCGAAGCGTATCAAGATTGGGAAACGAAAGTGGAGCCTGTCTTCGCTGTCCATGACTATTCCGAACGCCGAAAAGTTGAGCTCGCGGCATTGGAATTCCAAGGGTACGCTCATATTTGGTGAGTCTTCAAGGATCGCAGACGTTACGGGGAGCGCCAAATCACCACTTGGGAGGAGATGAAGCGGGTGATGAGGAAGAGGTTCGTACCACCCCACTACTATCGTGAGCTCTACAACAAGCTTCAAAATATCCACCAAGGGGGAAAGAGCGTTGCGGATTACTATCAGGTAATGGAGACGGCCATGACACGCGCGAATATAAACGAAGACGAAGAGGTTACGATGGCTCGATTTTTGGGAGGATTAAGGCGTGAGATTGCCGACCGAGTTGAGCTGCACCATTACATGAACCTAAACGAGTTGATGCACCAAGCCGAGAAGGTGGAGAAGCAGCTCCAACGTCGAGGTGGCAAAGCATCAAATTTTCAGCCGCCGGGTCAAGGGAATGCATGGAACCGAAAGAACGAGCCAAAACCGAAGCTCGAGTTCAAGAAGAATGATCCACGGAAGGCTGAAAAGGGAGAGGGCAGCAAGGGCGCTTCCTCGTCGTCGTCAAAGATCACGTGTTTCAAATGTTTGGGTAAGGGACACATCGCGTCGCAATGCCCGAATGCTCGTACCATGACGATTTTAGACGATGGGACGTATGTAAGTGCCAGCGAGGACGAAAAAGATGAAGCGCTAGAGGACGAGGGGGAACAATATGTTTCAAGTGGTGAAGAGGTGTTGGTGGCCATGAGGACGTTGAGCGCTCAAATGACCGAGGAGGAAAACCAAAGGCACAACATCTTCCATACACGTTGCAAGGTCCAAGAGAAGGTATGCTTACTTCTCATTGATGGGGGTAGCTGTACTAATTGCATTAGTTCGTACCTTGTTGAGAAACTAGGGCTGCCCATGGAGGTTCATCCGAGTCCGTACCGACTACACTGGTTGAATGATCACTGGGAGATACGGGTGAATCGTCAAGCTCGAGTAAGATTCTCGATCGGGAAGTACGAAGACGAGGTGCCATACGACGTTGTGCCGATGAGCGCTGGCCATATTCTGCTCGGAAGGCCTTGGGAGTTCGATCACAATACCACCCACCATGGACGATCCAATAAATACCAGCTTGAGCATAACAAGAGGATGTACACCCTCGTACCACTATCGCCGGTTCAGGTTCATACCGAAACAATAAAAATGAGGGAAAAAAAGGCAAAAAGAGAGCAGTGAGCAAGAAAAGCCAAGCGAGAGTGAGAGAAAAGCCGAAAATGAAAAAAAAATTGGCAAGAAAAATTAGGGTGAAAAAAATAAAAAGCCGGAAGCAAGCGAGAGAAAAGACGCTTTCTATGCGAGTTTGAGAGACGTAGATAGGGCCGTGAATGCTCAGAAGTCATTTATCTTACTATTGCATAAAGAGACGCTAGTATCCTCTACTGACCTCCCTCGCGAAATACCTTCCGAGATAATCTCTATTTTAAGTGAGTTTGCAGATATTATGCCCGAGGAGGTCCCACAAGGTCTACCGCCACTCCGAGGCATCGAGCACCAGATTGACTTCATACCCGGATCGACCATACCGAACCGGCCAGCTTATCGAGCCAATCCGGAGGAAACCAAGGAGCTACAGAAGCAAGTTGAGGAGCTTTTGTCGAAGGGGCACATTCGGGAGTCCTTGAGTCCGTGCGCCGTACCGGTCATTCTCGTACCAAAGAAGGATGGAACTTGGCGCATGTGCATCGACTGCAGGGCGGTAAATAAAATCACAATTAAATATCGTCACCCCATTCCCCGTCTAGATATGCTTGACGAATTACATGGTGCGTCTTTATTTTCAAAAATTGATTTAAAATCAGGATATCATCAGATTCGAGTCAAAGAAGGCGATGAATGGAAAACAACCTTTAAGAAAAAATGGCCTTTACGAGTGGTTAGTGATGCCATTTGGCTTAACTAACGCTCCAAGTACTTTTATGCGCCTGATGAATCATGTCTTAAGACATTTTATCGGCAATTTTGTGGTTGTGTACTTTGATGACATTCTTGTTTATAATAAGAATTTACATGATCATGCCGAGCACCTCAAGATTGTTTTTAATACCTTGCGTGAAGAAAAACAATATGTCAATGCCAAAAAGTGCTCTTTTTGTTCACATGAGGTTGTCTTTCTTGGATTTGTCGTGGGTAGCAGTGGCTTGCAGGTCGATCGGTCCAAGGTTCAAGCAATCCTTGAATGGCCGACCCCTAAAAGCGTGACTGAGATTCGGTCTTTCCATGGTCTTGCTAGTTTCTATCGGCGATTTGTCAAAGATTTCTCGACAAAGGCTGCCCCATTGAATGAACTAGTTAAAAAGAATGTGAAATTCGAATGGGGGGGGGGGGGAAGCTCAACAAAACGCCTTTGATCGATTAAAGCATGATTTAACGAATGCGCCCGTTCTTATGTTACCTGACTTTAATAAAACCTTCGAGCTTGAGTGTGATGCTTCAGGCATAGGTATCGGCGCTGTTTTACTCCAAGAAGGCCGGCCCATAGCGTATTTCAGCGAGAAGCTTAACGGAGCGACCTTGAACTACCCGACCTACGACAAGGAGTTGTAGGCCGTGGTGAGAGCTTTGGAGACGTGGCAACACTACTTGCTGCCCAAGGAGTTTGTCATGCACACGGATCATGAGTCGATCAAGTACCTCAAGCGGCAAAAGAACTTGCAGAAGAGACATGCTAAGTGGATCGCTTTCATCGAGACCTTTCCGTACGTGGTCAAGTATAAGAAGGGTAAGGACAATATTGTTGATGATTGTTTATCCCGAAGGTACTCTCTTATTACCTCTCTTAGCACGTCTATTATGGGGTTTGCTTTCATCAAGGACTTGTACGAAAATGATTACGATTTTGCTTCAATTTATATTGAATGCAAAAATGTGGCTTTAAACAAGTTCTACCGACTTGATGGATTTTTGTTTAGGGATAACCAATTGTGTGTTCCCTCATGTTCGCTTCGTGAGTATTTAGTGAGGGAAGCGCATTGTGGGGGTTTAATGGGACACTTCGGGATATCTAAAACCCTCGATATTTTGAAAGAACATTTTTATTGGCCTTGCATGAAGCGAGATGTCGAGAGGGTTTGCGCTAGATGTCTAGAGTGTAAGAAAGCTAAGTCTAAGTCTATGCCACACAGATTGTATACTCCACTATCCATTCCTCAAACACCTTGGACTGATGTATCGATGGATTTCATACTTGGGTTACCAAGGTCTCAAAAGGGGAGAGATTCTATCTTAGTTGTGGTCGATCGGTTTTCTAAGATGTCTCATTTCATTGCATGTAATAAATCGGATGATGCTAAGCATGTTGCTGATTTATTCTTTAGGGAGATTGTTCGTTTGCATGGGGTTCCAAGAACCATTGTTTCTGATAGGGATGTTAAGTTTTTAAGTTATTTTTGGAAGAGTCTTTGGGGAAAATTAGGTACAAAGTTATTATTTTCGACTACTAGTCATCCCCAGACCGATGGCCAATCCGAGGTAACGAATAGGACCCTAGGCGTTTTACTTCGTGCATTGATAAAAATGAATTTAAAAAGTTGGGAGGATTGTTTGCCGATAGCTGAGTTTGCGTATAATCGTATGATTCATTCTTCTACGCAATTTTCTCTGTTTGAGCTTGTTTACAGGTTTAACCCTTTAACTCCACTAGATTTAATTCCATTACCTTTGAAGGATCAGATTAATATGGATGGTGTTGAAAGAGCTGAACAGGTAAATAAGTTGCACGAGCAAGCGCGCACAAACTTGGAGAAAAATAGCCAAAAGGTCGCGACCAAGGCGAATAAAGGGCGTAAGCGCATTAATTTCGAACCCGGCGAGTGGGTGTGGATTCATATGCGAAAGGAACGGCTCCCAGCAGCGAGGCGAACCAAATTACATCCACGTGGCGACGGACCATTCAGAGTTTTGGCGAGAATCAATGATAATGCTTACAAGCTCGACCTACCGAGTGAGTGTGGTGTTAGTGCGACTTTTAATGTTGCTGATTTAACTTCGTTTGAATTTACAGATTATGTGGATTCGAGGACGAATCCTTTCCAAGGGAGAGGAGATGATACGAAACAAGCAAGTGCGCAAGTCGATGGCGAGGGTACGGCCATGGCTAGACAAGAAAATATAAAGGCGCTCGACGACCCACTTCACTACATCACCGGGCCAATGACGAGATCAAGAAAGAAGCAAATGGATGAGGCCTTAAACGTCTTGATCCACAACACCGCTGATCAGGAGTCCAACCCGATTAAAAAGGGCTTAGCCAAATGCTACAACATCATCGAGCTGATAGAAGAACCAAGTGGGCTCGAGGCCAGCCCTAGCACCTATGGGCTGCATCATTAGAAGGCCCAAATAAGCTAAATAAATCCAAGGGATATTAAGGGACATGAGGCTGAAAACCAACGAGTTGCCTTGACTACATGGAAGTTGGTGGAGTCACTTTGACTACATGTTAATCCGAGGGAGTCATGTTGTTTTCAGTATTCAACTGTTATCTTTGACTCTAGTTTTGTGTGGGGCATGATATTCTATTTAGGTGTTGTTTCGTGTCAATGAGAGGACAGACTTTGATTATTCGATAAACCTTGTGAGTTTATTTTCCTTTCGCTAGTTTCTTGCAAATTAGCCCGGTTTTGCTTCGCAATTCCTTCGACTTATCAACTAGTATTTTTCGTGCAATTTAGCTAGTTGTGGCGTCAAAACTCTCGTCCAAACGCAGCCCGTAATTCAAAGGTGTTAGGCGTCGTCCTAATATTGTTGTTTGAGGGTCGGTTCGGGTCGAGGGGATAGAATTTCGGAAACTGTTCGTTGTGATTCGAAGGAGATAGGTATATCCTATTTTTGTCGTGTCCAACCCACGCAATTCGTATTCTCCAAGTTGCATCCTATCAAGTTCCGATTTGCGTCAGGTGTCATCTTTTATTTATTTATCTCATTTTATTTATCGAGTCCGTAGTAGTCCGTGTTTGCGTCATATCCTTCAAGGACGATCTCAAGCTCACGTGCGAACCTCACTCCGAGTTCGTATCATAAAGTGATTATCACCACCTGCTGCCTTCATCTCGAATATGTTTGGTCCAGCTCCAACTCACCCACGTTGAAGAATTGAAGATCAAAGCTTTTATTGAATTTTTTTAATGGCAAGTGACGCATGCCACGACACATGCTAGTTTGGCATGTTGCATGAGGATAGGCTTATAAATAGCCTCGATCGTTCAGTTGTAAATTGCACCCCAAATTGAGAGTTAAGAGCGAGAAAACTATGGAGAGTGAAAGAAAACTTTCCGGGTGGATAAGGGTGAGAGCGAGTGTAGTTTTACTGGGGTAGTTGGGAGTAGGTACAAATACATTACCCGGGTGGGTAAGGGGTCTCGGATTTGGGTTTAAACACGAGCGTTAAATTTGTACGGTGTAATATTCTCAATATATAGTAAAGCTGGTGCTCTCTGTGGGGGTAGGCGGTATTGGTCGAACCACGTAAAAACCTCGTGTTCTCTATCGGCGTCATTTCAATTTTATATTGTCCAAATAAAATAGTCGCGGGTCCAACATAAACCTTCCGCTGGGTCCGAAATTACCGCTCAACCCCAACAATTGATATCAGAGACAAGCCTAATTGATATTCTGAGTATGCTCTGTGGTTGCAGCTTTGTCTGATCTTCCATATCAGAAAAGATATCAACAAGGTTTATCGTTACGGGGGAGTCAGTGTCGGGCCAAGCTGTTGAATCTCTGCAAGGATAATGGCGACGGAAAACAATTTCAAAGTGCAGCAATTTGATGGTACGGAGAGTTTCACTCTGTGGCAGAGACGAGTGAAGGATATCCTTGTTCACCAAGGTCTGGCTAAAGCTTTGAAAGGGACACGGTAAAGCCGAGAGAAAATGACGAGATACGACTGAGAGGATTTGGGGTCAAGATGTGTCAGCACAATCTGTTTGTACATTGCGGATAACATTATTAATAATGTTGTTAATGAGGATTCTGCACCAGACTTGTGGGCGAAGTTGGAGGAGCTGCATCTCAGGAAAAAGTTAGCCACAAAGTTTGATCTGAAGCGGGAACTGTACCGGCTGAAGATGGAGGAAGGTGGGAATCTCGTGGATCACATTAGCGTTTTCAACGGACTTGTGGATCAACTTATAAAAGTTGATGTAAAGTTAGAGGAAGAAGATAAGACCCTTTTACTTCTTACCTCGCTTCTTGATTCTTATGATAATTTGGTCACAACCATCTTGTACGGAAAGACGACAGTGAAGATGGTGGATGTGCAGTCAACTCTTTTGGCGCATGAAAAGAGGAGACGGTCAAATTATGGAGATAGCCAAAATTCAACGTTGGCTATACGTGGACAGAATCGTAGAGGAAGGTTCCACGCCAGGGAATTTGGAGGTAGCAGTAGGTCCAAATCAAAGAATGTCGGGAAGGGCATCGTATGCTACAAGTGTGGTGAGCTAGGACACATCAAGAGAAACTATCCGACTTGGAAGAAGGACAGGAATGGCGAGGAAAATTCCACAACGATGATAGCGGAAGATTATCTTGGAGACGTTCTCACAGTCTCCAATGATGACGCTCGTTCTCAGGATGAATGGATATTAGATTCGGGGTCGAAGTACCATGTTTGCTTCGAGAGAAAATATTTTGATACGTTCTTCCGAAAAATACGCAGGGGTTCGGTTTCCATGGCTGATGGATATCGTCGTGATGTTCAAGTTGTTGGAACGATAAAATCAAAATGGTTGACGGAGCGGTGCGCACTTTGGGTGGTGTGATCTTTGTCCCGAAATTGCGCAGGAATTTAATATCCTTGAGCCAGTTAGATACCAAGGGGTATGAGAGTTTCATAGCAGGGGGAGTCTGTAAAATCACACGTGGCGAAAAGGTCCTACTGAAGAGAGAATAGCGTGGAGGTTTGTATCGTCTGGACGGGAGTAGGGTTCATAATACTCTGACTTCGATGGGTTCAGCACGCGCGTGGTGGAAATGCAGACGATGGTGAGAAGGGAAGTCCTGCTGGAGAAGGGGTTGCATCGAAGTCCCTCTTCAGAATCGACGGGTAGAGTCGGTTCGACAGCTGCACATAGGATTGGCCGCGGGTGAATCAAGTGGGTAGGACCTGAATTCTTGATTCGGATGTGTAGCTGGTGCAAGGAAGACCAATGGACGTTCGTGGTAATTACGAACGGGTTACTCTCAAACAGACTCGCTGGAACGAGCACTTGGAGAAAAGGTGTGGAATGAGGCTGGAGGGGGAGAATTGTTGGGTCCAGCTCCAACTCACCCACGTTGAATAACTGAAGATCAAAGCTTTTGTTGGATTTTTTAATGGCAAGTGACGCATGCCATGACACATGCTAGTTTGGCATGTTGCTTGAGGATAGGCTTATAAATAGCCTTGATCGTTCAGTTGTAAATTGCACCCCAAATTGAGAGTTTAAGAGCGAGAAAACTATAGAGTGAAAGAAAACTTATCCGGGTGAATAAGAGTGAGAGCGGGTGTAGTTTTACTGGGGTAGTTGGGAGTAGGTACAAATACATTACCCGGGTGGGTAAGGGGTCTCGGGTTTGGATTTAAACACGAGCGTTAAATTTGTACGGTGTAATATTCTCAATATATAGTAAAGCTGGTGCTCTCTGTGGGGGTAGACGGTATTGGCCGAACCACGTAAAAATCTCGTGTTCTCTATCGGCGTCATTTCAATTTTATATTGTCCAAATAAAATAGTCGCGGGTCCAAAATAAACCTTCCGCTAGGTCCGAAATTACCGTTCAACTCAACAGAATATACTCCTCGATTATAAGCAAGGATACGTTGAAGGTTCACCACCTGTTGATATGGGATGACCACAAAATCTCTATGTAATCTCGGGATCGTAAATCCTTGTAGTAGTCCTAGAGAACTTGAGATGGGTTTCTGAGACTCTGTAGATTAAATCGTTCCAGGGTTTCAATGTTCAAAGGGTGTTTTGGTCTTTTCGCGATTAATAAGGTGGGTTGGATAACTTATCTAGCCCAAACACATTAGATAAACTATGCCGGACTTGTTGGTTTATAGTAACGGGCTAGAATCTTATGTCGGGCTTTGTCAAATGGACTTTTTTTAACTGAACACCATTAGGATAAATAAAATTGGGCTTATCTTAACATATCTTACCAACTAAACGGGGCCAATATTCTTAGACGTGTCAAAATATACATTTTTTTACCTTTTAAATGTACTATATTATTAAAATATTCAGTTTCTTAATTTGCGTACCAAATTCTAAATGTACAAAAAGATTTGGGAAGAGGGAGTACTATTAGCCGTTCTATCTTGTGTGTTACAAGTGGTTCTTCGGCCTTATGACTTATTGACCTATCTATATTCGTTCTCAGCAGACCCTTGCCTAGAAGAAAATATAATTTGTCAATAAAGATTAAAGAAATTGTGATATTAATATTTCATATTGTTTATTTATATCATCACCTCCATGAATCTCTAACATTATAACATCAAAATCACCCAACTGTTCAATAGCACGATTCGTTAATGGGGCCGTCATTTCTTGATATGAAAATTGAAAACGAAATATCGGCGCAATTGAAGGTAGATTGGTCCATGTACTGAAATCTTATCATCTTTTTTAGCATGATTGATTGGAAGTCATACATTATTTTCAGTGTACGACAAATTGAAAATAGGCACTTACCGTCGCCATCGATTCCACTCTCTGCCCCCTATCTCTCTCCCCAATCCTCCCAACTAAAAAAACCCTAGCCGCCTCATCTCCTTCCTCCTCCACCTCCAAAGTGGGGGAGCTTCCATTTTTTTCGTGTCTTTGTTTTATATATTTTTCTAAAAAACTAAAATTTGCTTGTCGTCTCGCCGCCTCCGCCGCCCCGCTGCGGCCGGCCGTCACCCACCAACACATTCCGCCACCTCTCGCCACCGACCACTCGTAAGTCTTCCATGTGGAGTTTGTCTCTCCGGTCACTGGGTCAGGAGCTCTTTCTTCCATTGTGGAGACCTTTCTCCCCAGTGGGGCCTCTCTCGACGAAGACGAGGACCTTGAGTCGTTGGATAAAAAAGTTTAGAGTAATGTCTATTTGTATTAATAGCCTTTTTTTATGGAATGTTCTATAGTTCTTTGGTCCAAGTTCGTGGTTTATTTCATTTTCTGACGGCTTTTGTCACTTTGTGTTGGGCTCCTGCGTGAGCATTTGTTCTCTAAGAGAAAAAAAAGAGAAAAGGACAATTGGAAAAGAGGCAAGAACTATATTAGTTTACAGTCCCAATTTTAGGACTCACATCAATCATCTTGCAACAGTTACAACCGCCCAACGACTAGAAGAAAAAAAGATAAAAAAAGAATCATCAAATTCGACAAAGGACACAAACAACTGATAGATGCAAAGAGAATAAAAAAAACAAAAGATGTACACTATTCGAACGTAAAATTACTACTCGCGCTCAAGCTCTTGGAAGAACGAATGTATGATTTTGGAAGCAAGCGAACCATTACCTGTAATTCATCATTCCCCATTTGGTGTTTTTGGTAGTCTCCTATTTCTTTAGCACACAAAACAGCCGAATCATGACAATAATCCAATTCGATAAGCCTCAGTGTCTCTATGTCTCCGACGTCTGAGGATATCTCCTCCAAGCTATCCATTACAACTAGGATGAGCTCCTCAAGGCAAGGAAAATGGCTGGAGTATGGCGTAAAACGTTCGAGGTCACTGCAATCGTAGAGACCCAAGTACTTTAAACGAACAAATTGTCCTTCGACATGCTCCCACTCACTTCCGCTGCACTCGTAGAGATTCAGTTCTTCGAGCAGTGGCAACGAGCCAATCTTAGTCGATACGTCGTCCAAACGAAGGCCGCCGACACTCAATTCCTTGAGCGAGCGTGGGAAAGTAAGGCTCGACGACATTTCGTTACTTCGTGTTAAGGATCCCACCTTCAGAAAGAAAACAAACTTTTCAAGCTTCTCAAGACGAGCGACGTTGTTGAGAGCGTTTGCGTTTTCGTTGAACCGATCATCATACAGCACGAATAAACGCCTGACGTTCGGAATCCTTTCGACCATATCTTCACTAAAATTGCAGTTTAGTATGTTCTCGGCCGATTGAAGGTTCTTCAAGATACCAACATGGCTTTCACTTGGCGGATCCGAGAGGCTGAAGTCATCCATAATTCGAATATGTCTAAGCTGTGACATTCTCCATAATTCTTGTGGCGCTTCAGTCCCTTGAAAACCTTCTATATCTAAATATTGGAGATTCCATAACGAAAAGATTGACGAACACAATTCGTTCCACTTACACGGGAAAGATGGGCAGCGCAAGTTAGCTAGTTGAGAGGCAACTTCTCCCATGTTGTTCAGACTAATGTCCAAACTCCCAGCTGAAGCCAAAACTCGTAACGACTTATAAACTACAGAAGAAGGTAGTAACGTATCGTGAAGAATCAGAGTACGAATGACCGAGTGTGATTTTTGGACAGTAATATTGCGATGGCCCGTCTTGTACGAATTTGGATAAAGGATTATTCGCCTTTCCTTGTTTGAAACTTGTTGGTCTTTCTTTCGCACGATGCAGAAAAACTTCTTCTCCAGAGCCTCTTTTAAGCATAAATCCCTCAAAAGATCGTGGACCTTGCAATTGACTACTTCTCCACTTCGAGATGACCTTGCAACTAAAACAAGATTCCTGCCTATGAGGTCATGTATGTAGTCTTGTGCAGCCTCTTCTAGGCTCTTGGCATTAATTCGTTTTATAAATCCTTCAGCAACCCATAGTCTGATCAGTTTGTCGACATCAATCTCCTCATCTTCGGGAAAAATTCCCATATAGAGGAAACAAGGTTTCAAATGCACGGGCAGGTGAATGTAGCTTAAAGATAATATCTTCAGGTAACGACCGTCGTCTTCTGAGTTCACGATGGGACTCAAATTTTCCGCAACAGATTCCCAGTACTCTCGTGTTCTTTGAGACTTAGCTAGATGGCCTCCAACCACGACAACCGAAAGAGGAAGTCCTCTACAATTGCCCGATATCTTCTTTCCAACATCCCATAGCTCGGGAGGGCAATCATCCTTTCCAAATATGATTTTGCAGAACAAATCCCAAGTTTGCCTCTTATCTAACAAATCCACATGGAAAGAATGGGAGCTAATCGAAGCGAATCTTGATTGTCTAGTGGTTATGACGATTCCACTACCGCGGCTATTCGGAAAGAAGGATCGCAATCTATCCCAAGCCTCTATATCCCATAGATCGTCCACTATAACTAAATACCTTCTGCCACTCAAAAACTGGTACAGTTCTACACCCAACTCTTGCTCGCCCTTGCCTCTCAAACTTTCCTTACTCTCTCTCCTCTTTAGACAGCGAAGAAGTTCTACCAAACTTTCATGTATATCGTAGTCCTTTGATATCGTAGCCCAAGCATGAACATCAAAGTAGTCGTTCGTACATTTTTGGTCGTAAACCTTACGAGCGAGCGTAGTCTTACCAATTCCGCCCATACCTGTTATCGTAATAATCTTATAGCCAGATCCATGCTGAAGTAGAGTGAGCTTGTCTACAATTTCCATTGTTAGATCTTCCATACCAACCACGACGTTGTTCTCATCACCAGCATGATCAGCGGGTCTTAGTATTTTGGGTTGGTTGCTGACTTGACTTCTCTTCTCAGTGTTCAGATTCATCTTCGTCACTTCTTTCATGATGAGATCCATGCCTTGTATCGCCTTTTGAAGACTTGCATTGAAGTCAACATGATTGAAATCTTCATCAGCTATGTGAGAATCGATAACGTCTTCCGCAGCATATGCTGCGTCAGCTATTTTGAGCTCCATTTGGAGGTCAATGGAGGTATGGCAATCTTCGAGGAATCTCTGAAAGAAAGAGATGATCGAAACGAGAGAGTTGAAGTGTTCCTCGTCGAGTGTGATGGGAGGATAGGGATGTTGGCGAAGATCAGATATGAGATGCATGAGAGAAGTAAAAGCTGCGTAAGCTGTCGCCATTAGAACGAAATGGGGAAAAAAAGGAAGAAGATTGGTTCTGAAGCTTTCTTTAAAGAGGAAATATGAACATTGAAGTCTTTTTTGTCGACTGATAGATAGGCTTAGTAAGCATATACACGGAAAGGCCGAGAGTCGAAGCAAATTGAGAATATAGATATTATATCCTTTTTCATATTAACAGAAGAAAAAAGAAAAAAAAACTAATAGAAACTACTGATGTACGGCTTTTCAATAAAAGTGGCTCCAGATTAGATAATGTTGCGTTGCGAAAGAAGATCACTCGATGGTTTTATCGATTCTTTTGATGTAGAATTTGTAGATTGCTTCAGCGAATATTCTCTGTGGCTTTGAATCGATACAAGATTGATCAGAAAATGAAAATAACGTAAACTAAGAAATATATATATATATATAAACAGAGATATATATATATAAATATATATATATATAAACAGAGCCTACTACATTCATACATACAGTAACACTCAGGCAGTTTGCCTCATGTCTCTAACACTCGGGCAGTTAGCGGAACAGAAAGTTTGGTTCGCACAGAGGAAAAAAAGATGTTACGAAGGAATCCTCAAACAACTTATAAGATAAAAAGAGAAAAAAAAGTTTCGCCAAGCTAACATTCATTACTTAGATTTGACAAAATAAGATGGCTTTCGCTCAAACTCTCAGCCAACCTTTACTTGTAACTTTGTTCATTCCCAACTTCCCTTTTTTGCTAACCTGCTATTTCTTTAGCACACAAAATGGCCGAGTCGGGACAACTCTCCAATTCGTTTTCTGAGTTCACGATGGGACTCAATTTTCCGCAACAGATTCTCAATATTCTCGTGTTCTTTGAGACTTATTAGCTAGATGGCCTCCAACCATGACAACCGAAAGGGGAAGTCCTCTACAATTGTACGATATCTTCTTCTTATTATCTCCTGCTCGCTCAGGCAGTAAAATAGGTGGAAGGGTTCTCACATAGGAAAATATGGCGCAGGACTCAAACAAGTTATATATGATATAAAAAAGGTTTCGCAGCGATAATATAATAATCATCACTCGAAATCAGATTCGACAATAAAATTACTAGCGCTTAAGCTCTCAGAAAAAGGACTGGATTTAGATTGCCAGATGAAAACCTTTACTTGCAATTCGTCATTCCCAACTTCTTCCTTTTGGTAGTCTGCTATTCTTTTAGCGCACATAATGGCCGAGTCGGGACACCATATCAATTCGATGTATCTCAGCGTCTCTATATCTCCGATGTCTGAGGATATCTCATTCATGCTATGCATATACGTAAGTTTCAGCTCTTCTAGGCAAGGAAAATAGTTGGAGTCTGCAGCAAAACATTTGAGATTTCTACAGAAGTAAAGCCGCAAGTACTTTAAACGAACAAACTGACCTTCGACATGCTCCCACTCACTTCCGCTGCACTCATAAAGAATCAGTTCTTCGAGCAGCGGAAATGGGCCAATCTTTGTCATTGCGGCATGACTTCCATCATCCAAACGTAGGCCGCTAAGACTCAGACTCTTTAGCGAATGAGGAAAGGTAAGGCTCGACACCATTTCGTTCCTTCGCGTTAAAGATATCACCTCATGCAACGAGAAAGTAAACTTTTCAAGCTTTTGGAGACGGCATACATTGTTGAGAGCGTATGCGCCCCCTTCGCTGAATTCCTCGACTCCATCGTACTGCACGCTCAATACCCTGACATTGGGAATTCTTTGGACCAATTCTTCGCCGAAGCTTAGATTTAGTATCGTGTCGGCCGATTGAAGGTTCTTCAAGATATGATGATCACCGTGGAGGCTTTCGCTTGGAGGCTCTGGGAAACGGAAGTTGCTTGTAATACTGATATGCCTAAGCTGAGACATTTTCCATATCTCTTCTGGTGCTTTAACCCCTTCGCTACTGGGGTACATGTATAAAGACTGGAGATTCCACATCCAAAAAATTGATGGAGGAAACTTAAAAATTACTTCCCTTTTATTTGAGAAATTAAGGCCGCGCAGGTTAACTAGGTGAGAGGTAACTCCTATCATGTCCGTTAGCATCAAGTCACGACTTTCGGGCGAATCCAACACTCGTAACGATTTGTAAAGTACGGAAGGTAATGATGCATCGTGAGTTAACAAAGTACGAACGGCCGACGTCGATTTTAGGACGGTAGCGCCATGGGAATAGCGATGGTGCACCTTATAAGATCCTGGATAAAGGACTAATCGTCTTTCGCTCTTCTCAACTTCCAGATTTTGATTCCGCACGATGCAGAAGAACTTATTCTCTGACGCCTCTTTCAAGCATAAATCCCTAAATAGATCATGGATCTTGAATGTATTTCTCCCATTTTAAATGTAGAATTAGAAACTAAAATAAGATTCCTACTAGCAAGGTCACCGAGATAATCTTGTGCAGCCTCTTCCAGGCTCTTGCCATTAATTGGTTTTATAAATCCTTCTGCCACCCATAGTCGTATCAGTTTCTCAACATAAATCTCCCGATCTTCAAGAAAAATTCCCATGTAGAGGAAACAAGGTTTCAAATGCACGGGTAGATGAATATAGCTCAAAGATAATGTCTTCAGGCAACGATTATCGTCTTCTGAATTCACAAAGGAACTTAAATTTTCAGCAATAGATTTCCAATATTCTTGTGTATCTGGAGACTTTGTTAGATGGCCTCCAATCACAACAAGTGAAAGAGGAAGTCCTCTACATTTGTTCGATATCTCCTTGCCGACATCCTCTAGTTCGCTCGGGCAATCGCCCCGTCCGAATACGGTTTTGCAAAATAAATCCCAAGCTTGGCTATCATCTAACAAACCCACAGCAAAAGCATGCGACCTAATAGTCGAAGCGAATTTTGATTGTCTAGTGGTTATGACAATTCCACTACCACGGCTATTCGGAAAGAAGGATCGAAGTTTATCCCAAGCCTCTACATCCCATAGATCGTCCATTATGACTAGATACCTTCTGCCGCTCAAAAACTGGTACAATGCTATGCCCAACTTTTGCTTTCCTTTGCCTCTCAAGCTATCCTTACTCTCTGTCTTGTCTAGACAATGAAGAAGTTCTACCAAACTTTCACGTGTGTTGTAGTCCTTCGATATCGTAGCCCAAGCACGGACATCAAAGTAGTCCTTGGTACACTTGTGGTCATAAACCTTACTAGCGAGCGTTGTCTTACCAATTCCGCCCATACCTGTTATGGAGACAATCTGACGGCCAGACAAGTGAGGTAGAGTGAGTTTGTCCACAATTTCCATTGTTAGATCTTCCATACCAACCACGACGTTCTTCTCACCAGACCAAGAATCATGAGGAGGTCGTAGTCTAGGTTGGTTGTTGCGTTGGATCTTCTTCTTCTTCTCAGTGTTCTTCCAATTCATCTCCGCCACATGTTTCTTGATGAGATACATAACTTCTATCGCCTTTTGAAGGCGTCCATTGAAGTCCTCTTGATCGAGAGATTTTTCTATTATCTGAGTCTCGATAACGTCTTCAGCAGCATATGCTGCATCAGCTATTCGGAGCTCCAATTCGAGGTCGACGGAGTTATGGTGACCTTCGAGGAATTTTAGGAAGTAAGAGAGGTGTGAATCGAGTGAGTTTAATTGTTCCTCGCCGAGTTTGATGGGAGGGTGGGTGTGTTCTTTAAGATCTGATAAGAGATTCATGAGAGAAGTAAAAGCTGCATAAGCTGTCGCCATTCTGTTCTATTTTATCCTAAAAAGGCTGAATGAGACAGAAATGGGAAGAAGAAGGTGCTGAAGAAGCTTTAGAAGCGAAAGATGATATGATGAAGCCTCGCTGGCAGATTGGGCAATGAAATACAATTAAATATTGTTTCGTACGGACTTATTTCAGTGAAGTCATTGTCGGATGGGATCCTCTGTGTGTCCGTGGCGGAGCCAACCAGTGGGGTCCATGGACCCCAGTGAATTTTGTCTTCTTTAATATTCTTAATAAAAAAATTACAATTCATACGAAGTTACTTAGTATATACAAAATGACCCACTGAAATTTTATGATTTCATTTGAACCCACTAAATAAAGTTATAGAATATTTGGACCCCAATACTTAACTTTCTAGCTCCGCCACTATAATGTCATCTGTCCCATTATGTGTCTCGATACATGTACTAACTAATATATTTTTTTGCTTATATGGAATTCTATTTTTAATTAGTATAAAAAGGAGAAATATTAGCATGTACGTGATTTTTCAAAGGTTTTAAATTAGGAGAGAGAAATTGGTGGGGCCAACATAAATATCATTATATATAGAACTTTCATCTTCACATATTTTATTATTTAACATGACAACTCGTCAAAATATTGAATTCATTTAATAAATTTTATTTGACCATATTTTTATTAATGTAGATTTCTCATTCAGCTATTTATCAGCAAAATTATCCGTATTTGCATCATCTACACTAACAACACAATTGAAGTATGAGAAACTTGCTACAGGTAAAACGTTAAAAAGTACATGTTTGTTACGCATTCAAAAATCATAACAAAATATGCAATGGTATTATGTGAATTTGAGAAATATTCGCATGAAGCTCAATCAAGTGATGATACTCCATAATCGGAAAAAAAAAAAGAATTTCGGTTACATTATTGAATAGATATAGATGAATGTTTGCTTTACCAGAGAGAGCCACCATTTCCCGGGAGCTGAATTCTTCGTTTGCAAAGTTAGAGATGAGTCCACTGAGGCTCGAGTCTGGGGTCGAGTCTCTTCTTCCCAGTGGAACCGTCCAACTTGGCCCAGCTGATATGTAACAGTAATTTAACGAATTATGTATTGTTGTTGTCAAACCGAAGTCCCATATCGGATAATTAGAAAGATTATATGTGGCTTATAAACTTGTGTGCTAACTCCCTGGTTTATAGAAGAACCTCACAAGCTTATATGAGCTTGGGCTGGAATTGGACCTTGACCTGGGTAATGGGCCGGGCCAACCCGGACCTGGCCCAACACCGGCCCACGAAACCGGCCCAGAACTAGAACCGATAACCGGCCCAATGGGCTGAGCCGGTTTTTGGGACCAAGAACTGCGGATTACGGTTCCAGTTCCCGGTTCCGACCCACGGTTCCCGGTTCCGGTTCGGAACCGGAACCGGCCGTTGGGCCAACGTCCCTTTTATTTTTTTAATTCGAAAAAACCTGAAAAATTACCATTTTACCCCCAAACGAAAAATCTATAAATATCACCTCATGTTAACCATTTTAACTCACATTTACATCCAAATCTCTCCCTCTCTCTCTCCCTCAAAACTCTCTAAAAATCATCAACATTATTATATTTAATATTATTAGCAATAATAATTATTTTATTTACACTACTACACACACTCACTTATTATTACAAAAATTATAATTATTAGTTTTTATATTATAAAAAAATACTAATGGCGTCATCATCGAGAAATCCTAACCCGTGCGAGGAAGATGTTTTTATGATTTAGGTCACGCCGATACGTTTAGGGGAAATGCCAACACCTACGAGGAGACCGACGTACCGGAACCGACGGCGGCGACGGATGAGGGACCGAGCCAAGCTTCTACTGCGAGTACAAGAAGGAAGCAATAACCGCGTGGTCGGCGGTCTAAGGTATGGAATTTTTTCGACTTAGAAATGGATAAAAATAATCCCGCCGTATGTACCGCTTATTGTAAATGTGCTGTCATCCCTACACAATTAAGACCGACCCGAATCAAGGTGGGCCGGGCTCGATGAAAAAACACATTCAGAGGGCGCATAATTTCGGGGACAATCTAGAGCCAGTAGGAACCGAACCTAGACAACAACAAATAAACGTAAGTACGGGTAGGAATTTTGTTATTATTAGGGAAATTTCTAATGTGCAAAGAACCCTTTGCATTGCGGAAAGTGAAGTGTTTATCGAATTCACGAGTACGATACAACCCGGATTAACTACCCGTAAAACCCTTAGGAAATATGTCTTAGAATGTTTTAAAGAATATCAGTCTAGCTTAATTAGTCATTTAGCCAACATATCATGTATGATTAGTTTGACTATCGATATTTGGACTAACGTAACGTCGCAATCTTATTTAGTGGTGACCACCCATTGGATAGATGAAACATGGACTATGCAAAAACGTATTTTTTCCCTAGATACCCTAGTTTCGCAACATAGCGCCACTACGATATTGAACTATGTAATGAATGTCGTTAACAAATATCGTATTCAAGATAAGATTATGTCTATCACATTAGATAACGCTAGTTCGAACACTTTAGAGATAGAGATCCTTCGTAAACATCTTAGGTTACCCTTAAACGGCCGACTACTTCATGTTAGGTGCGCTTGCCACATAATTAACTTATGTGTGCAATGCGCTTTTGATGAAATCTTGGGAGATATTGTCGATAAATTCAAGGTGATAGGTAAGTTACTTCGTGAACGCCGCTATGGAACGTCGTGGAAGCACCGTCCTTGTCGCCGGCCTCACATACAAGAAGTTCCCTTTGCTAGTACCGACTAGGTGGAACTCGTTGTACCACCTCCTCAGCACTTTCATGCGCTACAAGGACTTTTTGACGCCTTTTGGGAATGAGTTTGCAGTCGGCAGCAACTCCAGTTATGAATCACGAGAAACGGATTGGGATATTGCAGGTTTGGTTGTGTCGTACTTGAAGTATTCAACGAGGCAACGGAGAAATTTTCCGGAGTTCACTACGTGACGTCCCCGTTGTTCATCTGAACTTCTTCGCGATGTGTTACAAGTTCGTGGAATTTCGGAGTAGTCCATTCTTGGGTGGTTTCATCCAAAACATGGAGAAGAAGTTCAAGAAGTATTGGGAAAAAATCCCAATAGTCCACGGTTTACTGCCTTACTCGACCCTAGTTGCGGTGTTGACACATTTGATATTTTTTTCGATTAATCACGCTCAATTTCTTGGAAAGAAACTGGACGACCAAAAGGCGTCAATTCATGATGCTTTCCAAGAACTTTTTTCTGTTTATGCAGCTGAGCAGGGACATAGTGTTGAGCAGCCCATACCAGCGAGCGAAGCCGGATCGTCGGAAGTAGGGTTTCAAATGAATCGAATCTTTTTGTTCGATTCGAAATTTAAGATTCAGATTCGAAATATTAGAATATCGAATCCGAATAATATTTTTTTCGATTCGAATAATTTTCGAATACGAATACAATATGGCAATATTCGATTCGAATCATTTTAGAATATTCGATTCGAATAATATAATATATATTAGATAATATATATTATAAATACTTGTCGTTAAACAGGGGCAGATCTAGGAATTTCTGAGAGGGGGGCCTTAATATAAATAGAGTTGGTAATAAGGTCAACATAGAATAGAAATTTTCATTTACAATATTTCTTTAAAAGATTTATCAATTGAAATATATTTTCTAGCAAAAAATATGAAATTACGATTATAAAAAAACTCGTACATTTTGCAAAAATTAGCACACAAAATACCAATATATAAAAAAGATATCAATGATAATCTTAATGAATCTCAAACAACCACGACATGCCATAGTATTGATATTGCGTAGCATGGTACAATATTATAGTAAAACAATAATAATATGCTATAAGGAAATAGAGGGAAAAAATAACACAAGTCATATATCGTACGAATCAATATTTATTTGAACTTTTTATTTGGTACCATTTTTTTATTCGGCAAGTGATTTTTAATAAAGGTTAGTAAATCAAATTTGTGTGAAGTTTTTATAAAGGGTTTTGTATTGCAAGTGGAAAATAAAAATTTAAATGGACCATTAAAGGAATTAGAAAAGGTGAAAAAGGAATTAAATTAGAACTAAAACCAATATGAATTTAGTAGTTTTGTTTGGCTAAAAAACGAAAAATAAAATAAAAAATGCTAAGAACTAAAAAGAAACAGTAAACTAGAAAAGAAAAAAAATGTCGCAATAAACTTAGAATATAAAATTGCGAAGTAAAAACAAGAAGGAAACTAAAAAGTGACAATAGCTAAGGACAAAAAAAAAAAATAAAATGAAGCAAGTATGACATAAATAACAAGAATAGAAATTGATACCGGTCGAAATTGAAGAATTGATAGATAGTACCCACACCACCATGCTACATGACATTTAAGAATAATTTTAAGACGACAATTAATTTCTATGTATTAACACTATGTACTACATATATAATACTAAAAATTTCGAAAACTTTCGGGGGGCTGTGGCCCCCTCGGGCCCTATGCTAGATCCGCCCATGGTTAAACTAACATATTTTAATATGAGTGAAAAACTTAAAAGAATATATCTGGTACAAGTCTTGATATGTGAAGCGATTGGATCCGACAACTTCACGGAATCAATAAGCCTATTATGACATATGTAAGTTTATATTTTCTTATATATCACTTGAAGAGACATTATAACTAGATAGATCATTATTGCAAGATCACATATCATTATTTATTTCCTTTACTATGCCGTAAATCATATATTTCATGATAGTTAATCAATTTCTTAGTATTCTGTAGAAGAATCGGTTGATGTGATATTGATGATCGAAGCAAGCTAAGGAAAATAATTTTGGAATTTATCAATGGAAGATTTTTTTTTGTGCTTTCGTATGATGTATTGACTAATGATATGTTTGCTACGGATGTCGTAACCGCATATTTCATTCTCTACGTATTTTTTGCTTTATTTATTTGTTTAAAACAGGTTTTCTGAAGAAAAAAAATTATTCGTATCAGAATATTCGAATATTCGCAAATATATTCGAATATATTATCAAATAGAATATGAATCAATTTTAGTATTCCAATAATAAAAGAATACGAATATGAATATTCAAAAACTAAAAGAATACAAATAGAATATGGTGGTATTCGACTCTTTCGATTCGTTTGCAACCCTAGTCGGAAGGACTTGGCGGCGCAATGGGACTACTACGAAGATTGAAGGCTCAAAGGGCGAAAACTAAGATGCGTGCGTCGGGATCGAACACAAACCTGATCCAATTCTACCTGAGCCACAACTTCCAGACTCCTGAGGACTTCGACGTTTTGGCCTGGTGGAAGTCAAATGCGACTCTTTATCCGATCCTATCCACCGTCGCTCGAGACGTTTTAGCCGTGCAAGCATCTAGTGTCGCCTCCGAGTCCGCCTTCTCTACATCCGGGCGATTTATCGGCGATCGAAGCGCGAGTCTTAGCCCGACTTCCCTCGCAATCCTAACCTTATTGAAGGATTGATATTTGGCCGAATCGTAGAACCGAATGGAGAACGCATCGACGAGTTCCGTTCTTCCAGTTCGGACGAAGACGAAGAGGCCTCGAACATAGTTTAGGGAAATTCCCACTGGTACCCTCGAGGTTTCGACTTTTCCCGTTGGTACCCAAAGTTTTTTTCGATTCCGCCTGGTAGCCTCGAGGTTTCGACTTTTCCAGTTGGTACCCAATGTTTTTTTTCGATTCCGGCCGTTACCCCTGAGGTTTTATGAAATGTAATTTGGTACCCCTGAATTACCAAAACTGGATTTAAAATACTTAAAATAATTAGAAATTCAAAAAATAAATATTCTTATTAAAAATAATTTTAATTATGAAAAATAGTATATAGGTGGGAAAAAATAGATAAACATTTGTAAAAATATTTTCGAAATACTTAAAATAGTCAGAAATTCAAAAATAAAATATGTTTTATTAAAAATTTTAATTATATAAAATAGTACTTCCTCTGTCCCGGCTATTTCTTCCCAAAAATTAGCGGGCACGGAGATTAAGAAATCATATTATTTTAATATTATAGTACACCTTTTGAGGTATAGAGAGAGAAAAGTTATTAGTAGACACGCAAATCAAGAAGACTTTTTTTAATATTAATGGTGTAATTAGTTTAATTATTGGATAATTTTTTACCAAAAATGGAAATGGGAAGAATTATGTGGGACGCCCGAAATAGAAAGATGGGAAGAAATAAGTGGGAAGGAGGTAGTATATAGTTGCGAAAAATTATATAAATATTTTAAAAATAATTTAAACATGATCGACAATTATTTTGCAAAGAGCGCTCGATTTTCAATCTCAACGTTCGTGAGGGATTCAGAAATATATTTTTCTATTTTTAAAATTATTTATATAATTTTTCCCAACTATATACTATCTGATAATTAAAATTATATTTAATAAAAAATATGTTATTTTTGAATTTCTGATTATTTTAAGTATTTCAAAAATATTTTTAAAAATATTTATATATTTTTTCCCAACTATATACTATTTTTATAATTAAAATTAATTTTTAATAAAACCATATTTTATTTTTGAATTTCTGATTATTTTAGTTATTTTAAATCCAGTTTTGATAATTCAGGAGTACCAAATTACATTTCATAACACCTCAGGGGTACCGGCCGGAATTGAAAATAACTTTGGGTACCAACTGGAAAAGTCGAAACCTCGAATGTACAATCTGTGGTTTTATCATATAATAAGATCCAATTTGGACTTACCAACTCTCCCGTTTTTTACTTCGGCGGAATCGAAAAAAACTTTGGGTACCAACAGGAAAGTCGAAACCTCTAGGGTACCAGTGGGAATTTCCCTTTTGATTAATAGCCAAGTCGAATTATTTTTTATGTTTTTTTATGTCGAATATTTTTTTTTGAAATTTTAGGTAGTTTTTTCTTTTATGTTTCTTTTTTTCTTTTTGTAGTTTTTAGGTAGTATTGTTTTTATTTTTTATTTTTGTAATTTCTTATCTTTTTTTGTTTTTTTTTTGGAATAAAATTTTCGGAATTTTTTATTTTAAAATTTTCTCTAAGTAAAAAATATATATGGGCCGATTCCGGTTTTGGAACCAGAACCGGCCCACTTAAGGCCCGTGGTTCTGCGTCGCGGTTCTGGTCCGCGAGAAAATGGTCCCGGAACCGGAACCGGAATAGTGCCGAAATCGATAGAACCGGAACCGATAGAACCGGCCCAATCCGGCCCATTACCCAGGTCTAATTGGACCTGAAAAATGCATAAATGTTTTTATGTACGTATGTATGTGTGTATGTGTTGAAATTCACGTGTGTGAGGACAAATGTCCCACATCGAATATTGCCAACAAATTAAATAGGTATATAAGATTGATGGGCAACTCCTCTTAACACCAATTGGTTTTAAGAAGGAACCCATCAAACTTATACTCGGCACCCCTTCTCCGTGTGGCGCATGTGCGTGGGCCTCGTTAACGGATAAGATGGCTGGAGGCCCGGCCCGTATTTCTTACATGGTATCAGAGCGGGAAGATCCGACTCAATTAAAAAATATCTATATAACGGGTTCGAAAAGAATGGCGTTCCCGTCCGATTAAAAGAAATGGGTTCACACGTGGGGGGGTGTTGAAATTCACGTGTGTGAGGACAAATGTCCCACATCGAATATTGCCAACAAATTAAATAGGTATATAAGATTGATGGGCAACTCCTCTTAACACCAATTGGTTTTTAAGAAGGAACCCATCAAGCTTATACCCGGCACCCCTTCTCCGTGTGGCGCATGTGCGTGGGCCTCGTTAACGGATAAGATGGCCGGAGGCCCGGCCCGTATTTCTTACTGTTGGGGTTGAGCGGTAATTTTCAGGCCCAGCGGAAGGTTGATTTTTGAACCGCGACGATTTTATTTGGGATAGTATAAAGCCGAAATGACAACAAGAGAGAACACGAGATTTTTACGTGGTTCGGCCAATACCGCCTACGTCCACGGAGAGCACCAGCTTTACTATATTGAGAATATTACAGCGTACAAATCAACACTCGTGTTTAAACTAAAACTCGAGACCCCTTACCCACCCGGGTAATATATTTGTACCTATTCCCAACTACCCCAGTAAAACTAAAACCCGCTCTCACCCTTATCCACCCGGATAAGTTTACCTCTCACTATTACTCTCTAACTGAACTTCTCACTTGATTTGGGATGATAATAACTGAAGAATCCTCAGCCTATTTATAGATGTCTTCAGCTCTTCTGGACCACTCAAAACCGGTGGCCAGAAATGCGCCGCGTCGCTTAGTTTTGGGCCGCTTGAAACCGGTGGTCAGGAATCCGCCGCGTCGCCAGTTGATATGGGCCGCTCATTCTTTATCTTTAAGATTTTTCTTTTTCTTTTATATAAATAAAATAATATTAAAATATTATATTAATATTATTTTATTATTATTTTTTTCTTTTTTTCCAGCCCTGGCGGCTGGCCTAACAATTCTCCCCCGCCAGCCGCATTTGACACCTACCGAGCACCGTCTTCAGCACCGTCAAGCACTCATCCTAGCGAGTCTGTCTGAGAGTAACCCGTTCGTAATTACCACGAACGTCCATTGGCCTTTCTTGTACCAGCTACACATATCCGAATCAAGAATTCAGGTCCTACCAACTTGATTCACCCGTGGCCAATCCTATGTGCAGCTGCCGAACCGACTCTACCCGTCGATTCTGAAGAGGGACTTCGACGCAACCCCTTCTCCAGCAGGACTTTCCTTCTCACCATCGTCTGTCTTTCTACCACGCGCGCGCGCGACTTTCGTGAACCCATCGAAGTCAGAGTGTTTTGTACCACACTCCCGTCCAGACGATATAAACCTCCACGCTCTTCTCCCTTCAGTAGGACTTTTCCGCCATGTGTGATTTTACAGACTCTCCCTGCTATGAAACTCCCATAGCCCTTGGAATCTAACTGGCTCAAGGATATTAAATTCTTCCGTAACTTTGGGACAAAGATCACACCACCCAAAGCTCGAACCGCTCCGTCAGTCATTTTGATCTTCACAGTTCCAACACCACGAACCGCATGCCGGTATCCATCAGCCATGGAAACCGAACCTCTTCGTATCTTCTGGAACGTATCAAAATATTTTCTTTCGGAGCAAATATGGTACTTCGACCCCGAATCAAATATCCATTCATCCTGAGAAAAAACGTCATCATTGTAGACTGTGAGAACGTCTACAACATCATCCTTATCCTGTGCTATCATGGTTGTGGAATTTTCTTCGCCATTTCTGTCCTTCCTCCAAGTCGGACAGTTCCTCTTGATGTGTCCCGGCTCACCACACTTGTAGCACATGATGCCCTTCCCGCCATTATTTGATTTGGACCTGCTGCTATCTCCAAATTCCCTGGCGTGGAACCTTCCTCTACGATTCTCCCATGTATAGCCAACGTCGAATTTTGGCTATCTCCATAATTTGATCGTCTCCTCTTTTCATGCGCCAAAAGAGTTGACTGCACATCCACCATCTTCACCGTCGTCTTTCCGTACAAGATGGTTGTGACCAAATTATCGTAAGAATCAGGAAGCGAGGTAAGAAGTAAAAGGGCCTTATCTTCTTCCTCTAACTTTACTTCAACTTTTATAAGTTGATCCACAAGTCCGTTGAACACGCTTATATGATCCATGAGATTTCCACCTTCCTCCATCTTTAGCCGGTACAGCTCCCGCTTCAGATCTAACTTTGTGGTTAAGTTTTTCCCGAGATGCAACTCCTCCAACTTCGCCCACAAGTCTGGTGCAGAATCCTCATTAACAACATTATTGATAACGTTATCCGCAATGTACAAACGGATTGTGCTGACACATCTTGACCCCAAATCCTCCCAGTCTTCTTTCGTCATTTTCTCCGGCTTTGCCGTGTCCCCTTTCAAAGCTTTAGCCAGACCTTGGTGAACAAGGATATCCTTCACTCGTCTTTGCCACAGAGTGAAACTCCCCGTACCATCAAATTGTCGCACTTTGAAACTGCTTTCCGTCGCCATTATCCTTGCAGAGATTCAACAACTTTGGCCCGACACTGGCTCCCCCGTAACGAACCTTCTTGATATCTTTTCTGATGTGGAAGATCAGACAAAGCTGCAACCACAGAGCATAATCAGAATATCAATTAGGCTTGGCTCTGATACCACTTGTTGGGGTTGAGCGGTAATTTTCAGGCCCAGCGGAAGGTTGATTTTTGAACCGCGACGATTTTATTTGGGATAGTATAAAGCCGAAATGACAACAAGAGAGAACACGAGATTTTTACGTGGTTCGGCCAATACCGCCTACGTCCACGGAGAGCACCAGCTTTACTATATTGAGAATATTACAGCGTACAAATCAACACTCGTGTTTAAACTAAAACTCGAGACCCCTTACCCACCCGGGTAATATATTTGTACCTATTCCCAACTACCCCAGTAAAACTAAAACCCGCTCTCACCCTTATCCACCCGGATAAGTTTACCTCTCACTATTACTCTCTAACTGAACTTCTCACTTGATTTGGGATGATAATAACTGAAGAATCCTCAGCCTATTTATAGATGTCTTCAGCTCTTCTGGATCACCCAAAACCGGTGGCCAGAAATGCGCCGCGTCGCTTAGTTTTGGGCCGCTTGAAACCGGTGGTCAGGAATCCGCCGCGTCGTCAGTTGATATGGGCCGCTCATTCTTTATCTTTAAGATTTTTCTTTTTCTTTTATATAAATAAAATAATATTATAATATTATATTAATATTATTTTATTATTATTTTTTTCTTTTTTTTCAGCCCTGGCGGCTGGCCTAACAATTCTCCCCCGCCAGCCGCATTTGACACCTACCGAGCACCGTCTTCAGCACCGTCAAGCACTCATCCTAGCGAGTCTGTCTGAGAGTAACCCGTTCGAAATTACCACGAACGTCCATTGGCCTTTCTTGTACCAGCTACACATATCCGAATCAAGAATTCAGGTCCTACCAACTTGATTCACCCGTGGCCAATCCTATGTGCAGCTGCCGAACCGACTCTACCCGTCGATTCTGAAGAGGGACTTCGACGCAACCCCTTCTCCAGCAGGACTTTCCTTCTCACCATCGTCTGTCTTTCTACCACGCGCGCGCGACTTTCTTGAACCCATCGAAGTCAGAGTGTTTTGTACCACACTCCCGTCCAGACGATATAAACCTCCACGCTCTTCTCCCTTCAGTAGGACTTTTCCGCCATGTGTGATTTTACAGACTCTCCCTGCTATGAAACTCCCATAGCCCTTGGAATCTAACTGGCTCAAGGATATTAAATTCTTCCGTAACTTTGGGACAAAGATCACACCACCCAAAGCTCGAACCGCTCCGTCAGTCATTTTGATCTTCACAGTTCCAACACCACGAACCGCATGCCGGTATCCATCAGCCATGGAAACCGAACCTCTTCGTATCTTCTGGAACGTATCAAAATATTTTCTTTCGGAGCAAATATGGTACTTCGACCCCGAATCAAATATCCATTCATCCTGAGAAAAACGTCATCATTGTAGACTGTGAGAACGTCTACAACATCATCCTTATCCTGTGCTATCATGGTTGTGGAATTTTCTTCGCCATTTCTGTCCTTCCTCCAAGTCGGACAGTTCCTCTTGATGTGTCCCGGCTCACCACACTTGTAGCACATGATGCCCTTCCCGCCATTATTTGATTTGGACCTGCTGCTATCTCCAAATTCCCTGGCGTGGAACCTTCCTCTACGATTCTCCCCATGTATAGCCAACGTCGAATTTTGGCTATCTCCATAATTTGATCGTCTCCTCTTTTCATGCGCCAAAAGAGTTGACTGCACATCCACCATCTTCACCGTCGTCTTTTCGTACAAGATGGTTGTGACCAAATTATCGTAAGAATCAGGAAGCGAGGTAAGAAGTAAAAGGGCCTTATCTTCTTCCTCTAACTTTACTTCAACTTTTATAAGTTGATCCACAAGTCCGTTGAACACGCTTATATGATCCATGAGATTTCCACCTTCCTCCATCTTTAGCCGGTACAGCTCCCGCTTCAGATCTAACTTTGTGGTTAAGTTTTTCCCGAGATGCAACTCCTCCAACTTCGCCCACAAGTCTGGTGCAGAATCCTCATTAACAACATTATTGATAACGTTATCCGCAATGTACAAACGGATTGTGCTGACACATCTTGACCCCAAATCCTCCCAGTCTTCTTTCGTCATTTTCTCCGGCTTTGCCGTGTCCCCTTTCAAAGCTTTAGCCAGACCTTGGTGAACAAGGATATCCTTCACTCGTCTTTGCCACAGAGTGAAACTCCCCGTACCATCAAATTGTCGCACTTTGAAACTGCTTTCCGTCGCCATTATCCTTGCAGAGATTCAACAACTTTGGCCCGACACTGGCTCCCCCGTAACGAACCTTCTTGATATCTTTTCTGATGTGGAAGATCAGACAAAGCTGCAACCACAGAGCATAATCAGAATATCAATTAGGCTTGGCTCTGATACCACTTGTTGGGGTTGAGCGGTAATTTTCAGGCCCAGCGGAAGGTTGATTTTTGAACCGCGACGATTTTATTTGGGATAGTATAAAGCCGAAATGACAACAAGAGAGAACACGAGATTTTTACGTGGTTCGGCCAATACCGCCTACGTCCACGGAGAGCACCAGCTTTACTATATTGAGAATATTACAGCGTACAAATCAACACTCGTGTTTAAACTAAAACTCGAGACCCCTTACCCACCCGGGTAATATATTTGTACCTATTCCCAACTACCCCAGTAAAACTAAAACCCGCTCTCACCCTTATCCACCCGGATAAGTTTACCTCTCACTATTACTCTCTAACTGAACTTCTCACTTGATTTGGGATGATAATAACTGAAGAATCCTCAGCCTATTTATAGATGTCTTCAGCTCTTCTGGACCACTCAAAACCGGTGGCCAGAAATGCGCCGCGTCGCTCAGTTTTGGGCCGCTTGAAACCGGTGGTCAGGAATCCGCCGCGTCGCCAGTTGATATGGGCCGCTCATTCTTTATCTTTAAGATTTTTCTTTTTCTTTTATATAAATAAAATAATATTATAATATTATATTAATATTATTTTATTATTATTTTTTTCTTTTTTTTCAGCCCTGACGGCTGGCCTAACACTTACAGTATGTATGCATGTTTAACGCCGTCTCTTGTAGCAACGGCGAGAATATCGGCGCACGACACCAAATTAGGACAAGAACTCTCGACTTGAGTCTTTATATTGTCTATCACGTCGAATCCTCGGAGTGAATTTGCGTTCAGGCGGCTGTTTTCTCTCCGTGAAACTCGCATTGTCCTCCAGCAAAACAGACTCATCGCAACCCTATTTTGTAGAAAAAAGAAATACTCAATTGGATATATATTGTACTCATACGGCAAAAAAGTTGCATGCATGGATGCAAAGCGTTTGAAAATGACACACATGCATATTCCCTATTCGAAAAAGTCTGCACAGATTCGCTATTGTTTCACACATCAACTTATTTGTGTATGGCTATATACGAATTTTGTTGATATTGTAGTTTAACATGTTTGATATGTATGTATTAATTATGTGTAATGCTATCAATTGTGTTTGCTAATATGTTTGAGGTGTGTATAGGTGTGTATACACTGCATATACAAGCCCTATGTTAGGATCAGTTACGTGTTTAGAGGGGGGGTGAATAAACACTTGTTAGATTTTTCGGCACAAAATCGGTTAGGCTAGATACCGGTGCTTGATATTCGTGTGTGCGACTTGTGCGGAAGCTAACAGGTCAGTTTTTGAACCAAGACCGGATGTGAGATGTGTTGTGTGTGTGTTTTTGCGAAAGATGCAGATTTGTTTCTGGAAGTTCGGAGCAAAATTTCCTACGTCTCCTCTTCTTCCCCGCAAGGAAGGTATCACTAGAAGCCTCGGCTTACAACCTAGTTGTACAACCTCCTTAGTTAGATTTACACAATACAACTCTGAGGGCTATACTCAGCTAACTAAACTCCTAGACACCATTTAAACAGCTTTTTAAAGTCCGTCTACTTTCAAGAGCATTTTACAGTCCCTTGAGATAATCACTCACTAACCGTTCTGGTATAGTGCAGTGATGACAACACCCGATTCTTTTCTCGGTAAAGAACTTAACGCTTTCAAAAGCTTGGGCTAATTCTCTTGTTCTAAAATTCGTAGTTGGTGTAGTCAATGTTTTCACCTTGCATCCCTCCTTTTTATAGTTGAGGTTTGAAGTTGCAGCCGTTGTGAGATAGCTCTTCTTGTACCAGGCAGAGCATTTAATGACTTTGCCCAAAATGGGTCTGTCCGGCCTTTGCGTCGCGCTGTGCCATTTGCTTTAGTCCTTATTTAGTTTGGCTTGACTTCAACTTGGCCCTAGCTGACAGCCTTGAATTAATTGCTTGTCAGAAGTCTTCAACTTGCCGCATCTCAAATGTGTTTGAATCTTGTCCAGCGTGGCACGTCCGGTATCCTGCAGTCCGGTCTTCAATCCAGTTTCTGTACGCAGTCTTGACCCGGTTTCCAATTGCGCTGTTTACCTGCTGTTTGTTTTTGGTTTTTCCTATGTCCAACCAGTATACTTATGAAGTTAGTTTAATCACCAAAACTGTTAATCTGAATATTTAAATTCACGATTTCTAACACCATATAACTAAATCTTTGTAATACACCATATAACTAAAATCTTTGGAAAAAACACGAGGTAACTAATTCATACTCACCCCATAACCACCCACTTGTATCAGACGAGCCCTTGACAACGAAAAATCATCGGAATTACGGTTTTCTACTTTACAATATCCGACAAAATCAGTTCATCTCGTTAATGCACGTGTAGTTGTATACCATTTTTGTAGACCTATAAACAGTATAGAAGTTCGACGATTCATTTAAGTTGATTAATCTTACTTTTCGTTAGAAAAAAAGATCTATCTAGAAAATGGAGCTATATTTAATTGATTGAAATTTGGAATTTAGCTAATAATAACAAGTGTGAATAGACAGTGTGGGAAGGTAAGGCTCGACGACATTTCGTTCCTTCGCAGCGACGGAACCACAGGGGGTCAGAGGGGTCGGAGCTAGAGGGTAGTAGTGGAGAGATGGTGGAGAGATTGGTAGAGTAAATTCAAGCGTTTGATTCAAGAGAAAATGTGTTCTCTGTTATTTACAGACGAAGACGACGGAGGCGATAGAAAATTTGGGGAAAGCTGCTTAATTACTACTATACCCATAAATTTAATGAAAATTGCAAAATTGCCATCGATAATATACATTATAGTTAATTCCAAAAATATCTGAAAGAGTTCTAAATTGAAATAAACAATAATTTAATATTCAGATTTTATGTAACAATGTTTTAACTATAAAGTAAATTGCTTTTAGTATTTTTAGTTTTTGTAATGATTATTTTTAAATATTTTCTCGTAACATATTTAAATATAAATCATATAAAATGGATGATAGAAATCAATTTATAACAAAATTTATTGAAAATATTCTGTATAAATTAAAATATAAGGGATATGGTTGGAGTTTGCTGGTACTGTTCAAACTCTATATCATCATATATCAACGGTATATGGCGTGATGGTTGGAGATGACGGCTAAATTTTAGCAGGCCTACCATTAAGTTTAGAAATGTTAACTTTTATATATATTGTATTGAAGTTTAAAAGCCCAATTTTGATTCAAATTATTATATTCTAATCTATTTACGACTTACGTAGATAAGTATTTTAAAATTTCAAATTCTAAACCACACTCACTTATACATTTTTAATTAAATAAACAAAGTTATGTTCTTGTTCTTTTATATAAATTTGTTTTTGAATTTTTAATAACTTACAATTATATATTATTATTCAACGACAACTTCTATAAAGATTTTTAGGTCTAAAGATAATATTTGACATATTGGCTAATAATTTAGAGAAGTCTACACAAGATTTATGATAACTTTCTCTCAAATTTATTGATATCTTTTATCCAAAAAATAATTATATGAAAGTGTCGGAAATGAACATTTGCAGTTATCTAAAGATGTAGGTCTCACTACAACATCTTATAATTTAATATTATCTATATTTATGAAAATGGTATATAATAAGTCGTGAGTATTGTACCAAGAACTTCAATATTTTCTCAATTTATGTCATACTAGTATAGTATTCTCGACCACCCAAATGAAAAATCCTGGTTCCGTCACTGTTCCTTCGTTTTAAGGATCCCACCCCCTTAAGAAAGGAAACAAACTTTTCAAGCTTCTCAAGACAAGCGACGTTGTTTGAGAGCGTTTGCGTTTTTGTTGAACCGATCATCATATAGCACGCATAAACACTTGACGTTGGGAATTCTTTCGACCCTATCTTCATTAAAATTGCAGTTTAGTATGTTCTCGGCCGATTGAAGGTTCTTCAAGATAATCAACATGGCTTTCACTTGGTGGATCCGAGAGGCTGAATTCATCCATAGTTCGGATATGTCTAAGCTGTGACGTTCTCCAATATTCTTGTGGCGCTTCAGTACCTTGGAAACCTTCTATATCTAAATATTGAAGATTGACGAAGACAATTCGTTCCACTTATACGGGAAAGATCGGCAGCGTAAGTTAACTAGTTGAGAGGCAACTTCTCCCATGTCGTTCAGGCTAACGTCAAAACTCCCAGCTGAAGCCAAAACTCGTAACGACATACAAACTACAAAAGAAGGTAGTAACATATCGTGAACTATCCGTGTGCCAATAACCGAGGGTGATTTTTGGACAGTAACGCCATCGGAATTGTGATGGCCCGTCTCGTACGGTCTTGGATAAACGACTATTTGCCTTTCCTTGTTTGAAACTTGTTGGTTTTGCTTTCGCACGATGCAGAAAAACTTCTTCTCCAGAGCCTTTTTTTTAAGCATAAATTCCTCAAAAGATCGTGTTGCAATTTGACTACTTCTCCCCTTCCAGATGACCTTGCAACTAAAGTAAGAGTCCTGCCTATTGAGGTCATCTATGTAGTCTTGTGCAGCCTCTTCTAGGCTCCGGCCGTAGATTGGTTTTATAAATCCTTCAGCCACCCATAGTCTGATCAGTTTGTCGACATCAATCTCCTCATCTCCGAGAAAAATTCCCATGTAGAGGAAACTCGGTTTCAAATGCACGGGCAGGTGAATGTAGCTTAAAGATAATATCTTCAGGCAACGACCGTCGTCTTCTGATAAGAACAGAAATCCCAAATCAACAGGAAATCCGTTGCTCAAAGCCTTTAGGCTAATAGCCTTCTTTATTACTTCCTCTGTCCCGGCTATTTCTTCCCAAAGATTAGTGGGCACGGAGATTAAGAAATCACATTATTTTAATGTTATAGTACACCTTTTGAGGTATAGAGAGAGAAAAGTTATTAGTAGAAACGCAAATCAAGAAGTCTTTTTTTAATATTAATGGTGTAATTAGTTTAATTAGTGGGATAATTTTTTACCAAAAATGGAAATGGGAAGAATTACGTGGGACGCCGGAAATAGAAAGATGGGAAGAAATAAGTGGGACGGAGGTAGTATTAGATATGATGAATATTACAGAAGGGTTGATGCCTATTTATAGACTCTACTACGATACTAATAAAAGACGTGATTCTAGAGAATCAATATAAATGCTAAAAAATCCTAATAATTAATAAGCAGATTTCCGTTTATAGAATTATAATCCTAATAATTAATGCTAAGGATCTCTTCCTCCTGCTCACGAAAAAGTGGGCTCAAGCCCGTCCCCGCCTTCGGTAAACCAATATGGCCTCGGCCCTTGCTCTTGCTCTCTATCAACTCCATTGTCCTTCGAAACAACCTCGTCTTTAAGGTTGAAATCCGGAAATTGGCTCTGGAAACTAGTTTTACTCATCCAAGTAGCATTATCACTCGGCTGACTCATCCACTTGACCAACAGTTGCCCTTCCTCCATGCCATTTTCTCGTCCTTTTCGCATTGCTAGCACCTCCTCAGGTTCCCACAGTGGCTTAACTGGCAACTCCAAACTTTCCGGTAATTTTGCCTCCACGAGATGATCTCCCACCACCCGTTGCAGCTGCGACACATGAAAAACGGGATGTATACGACTGGTGGATGGTTAAGGACATCTTGTATGCCACTGATCCTATGCGCGCCTCAACCAAAAATGGCCCATAGAACTTAGGTGACAACTTGTGATAAGGCTGGCGAAATGCAGTAGACTGTCTATGAGGTCTCACCATCAAGAATACCTTATCGCCTACCTGGAATTCCACCTCTCGACGATGTTTATTAGTCTGCTTGATCATGCTTTGTTGTGCCTTCTCCAAGTTATCCTTCAGGCGCACCATCATGGCATCCCGACTCCCTAGGGCATCGGCAACGGCAGCCACCTTGCTTTCACATGGCAAAAATCTGCGAATGGTGGGTGGTGGCTCCCGTACACAATCTCGAATGGGGTAACTCGAGCAGCCGTTTGGAACGCCATATTATACCAGTATTCGGTTCACGACAGCCATCTTAACCACTGCTTTGGTGCTCACAAGTGAAACAATGCAAATAAGTCTCCGCCACACGATTTAACACCTCCTTTTGGTCGTCCGCCGGGTAATAAGCCGTACTAAACTTCAATCGTGTTCCAGATAATGAAAACAACTCCTTCGAGAATGCACTAACAAAAAGAGAGTCACGATCACTGACAATCGAGTGCGGAATCCCATGCAAACGCACTACTCCTTAGCAAACACTTCTGCCACAGAACGCGCTGTAAACGGCGGTTTGAGTGCTAAAAAATGGTTGTAGTTAGACAAGCGATCCACAATGACCAAAACGGGCGTATAGCCCCTTGATTTGGGTAATCAGGTGATAAAATCCATCGAAATATCCTACCAAATCAATTTCGGAATGGGCAGCGGCTGTAGCAATCCCACTGGCGACATCGCTTCATATTTGGCCTTTTTGCAAACCAAGCATTGGGCGACATAATCTTGCATTCGACGAAATATCCCTTTCCAATACACGTTTAGCGCCATCCTTCTATAGGTTCGATAGGCCACTGCATGTCCCCCTTCTGGCGTATCGTTGAACTCCTCTAACAGTCGAGGAATCCACTTGGAGTTGGATGCCAACACCAAATGACCCTTAAAGAATAATCGATCCCCCAATCGCTCGAAGCCTACCTTACGAGTGGGTTCAACCTCCAATGCCCACATAATGGATCGCACAAAGTCGTCGTTACGTTGCTCTTCAGCCACATCAGCCAATCCCAACCACTCAGGGCAACTGACGACCGCCAACGAGGCCTCCTCCCCCTTCGTGAAGGGCATCCGCCGCGACGTTTGAAATACCCGTCTTATAGCATCACAATCCCGTGCCCAAAGCACACAATCCACCACGAACTGGCGATCAAACTGAGGCATAACTAAGACGGGTGCCGCGGTCAATGCCTTCTTAAGGCGCTGAAATGCCTCATCGGCATTTGGTGGCCATAGGAAACAAACAGAAGCGTCTTTCTTCAAAAGGGTTTTGAGAGGGCGAGCGATAAGACCATACTCTCTGCTAAACCTCCTATAGTATCCCGTTAACCCCAAGAATCCCCGAACCTCATGGATCAAACGAGGCCTCGGCCAATCCACCACCGTGCTAACTTTAGTCGAGTCCATTGCCACTCCGGCTTGAGATATAACATGCCCCAAGTACTCCACCTTGAGGCATCCGAAGGCACACTTCTTCCAATTAGCATTGAACTGGTTCTCCGCTAAGATGCGCAGTACCAGATTCAACTCTTCCCGATGTTTCGCCAACACCGACTGTAAACCAATATGTCGTCAAAGAAAACCAACACAAACTTCCGCAGGTACGGGCGAAACAAGTCGTTCATTGTGGATTGGAATGTAGTCGGGGCATTCGTCAAGCCAAAGGGCATTACAAAAAATTCGTTATGCCCGCTGTGTGCCTAAATGCGGTCTTGTGGATGTCCGAACCGGCCACCCTGATGATGGTAACCAGAGCGCAAATATATCTTGGAGAACACAACAGCTCCTGCTGATTCATCTAGTATCTCCTGTATTATCGGGTTCAGATACATGTCGGGCACAATGCACTTGTTTAACTCATGATAGTCCACACAGAAACGCCAACTGCTATCTTTTTTCTAACCAATAGGACCAGGCTCAAAAATGGGCTCGAACTCGGCCGAGTGATGCCCGCTGGCAACATCTCATCAACTAGCATCTCAATATCATCCTTTTACAAGTGGCCATATCGGTAAGGCCGAAGGGATACGGGTTTTTCCTCCGGGGTTAACTCGATGCGGTGGTCCGTCGCGCGGCATAAGGGCAACTCATGTGGCTCCGCAGACACCCCAAGCATGCTGCTTGAGAATATCATCCAATGCCCCTGCCACGACATCGGATATCTGTGTTGGTTCATGGTAAAAAACAGCGGCTTAAAATTTGATCAGGGTGCGAAGGCTCACCAAGTTTTGGCACATTGTCGGATCTCCCCGTAACTCCACTCGATCTCCACCCCACTCGAAACTCAATGTTAGAGTCTCCCAATTCGTGCGGATTTCCCTCAGTGTGGAAAGCAATGCAACTCCCAGAATTAGGTCGACCCCTCCTAAAGCGAATACATAGCAGTCCGCTTTGATATCCAACCCCGACAATGAGATAGGTAACTGCCTACACATCCCTTCCGAATCCTGTCTATGCCCATCTCCCAACTGTACCCTGAACCTGCTCGTCTTGTCCGGGTTCAGTCGTAATAAAGAAACAAATGATGAAGAAATGAAATTGTGGCTTGCACCATATCAATCAGTATCGTCACCGTGCATCCTCCCACGACGCCTCGCAGCCTCATAGTGCGGGGGCTGAAGATTCCGACCATGGAGTAAATCGGAAGATCACCACTTTTTTCGTCTGAACCCACATGTTCTTCATGCATTTCTTCCTGCCCCGTCACCTCACAATATTCGTACTGTTGGAGATCCAACTCGCCGTTCTACTCAGCCAACATCACTCCCAGCTGTTTGAATGGAAAATCATGCCCCGGCGTAAAAGGTTTCTTACACTTAAAGCATAATTCCTTTTGCTCTCAGGTCCCCCAGTACTCTCGGCGGAAGTCGAGTGAATCGACAACGGGCCTTCGACTTGTCCGGATGACCCCCAATTAGTTCCCAAGGATTGTCCGATGGGTTCAGAGAAACTGATGGTCGAGCCTCGCGCATGGCTGCCCCCTGTCGTCGCATTACCTCCCCAGGCGGTCTCAAAAGATTTCCCAATCGTATTCCAAACCCACTGAAGGTCTGACTCCCTTGTTCTCCAGTCTGAAAGGATAGATTATCCTCAATCCTTGGCTAGTTCCATTGCCGTCTCCAAATCATTTGGGCGAATAAAATGCAATGATCCCCGGATCGGACCCTTCAACCCATTCATGAAATAGCCCAAATAATGTGCATCAGATAGTCCCAGAACTTGACCTGCCAATTGGATGAATACAGAGATGTAATCCCTCCACCGTGCCTGTCTGTCGGACTCTAGACAGCAGCTCAAACTTGCTACCTTTAAACCGCATATCAAAACGTGCCACCAATGCATGCGTGAATCGTCCCACGAAAGTCCAGGATTTCACGCTTTCATCCATGTCAACCAGTGCAAGGCGGATCCGTCCATGGAAACACCAGCTGCCGCCACCTTCCATCATGGCGGTGTGTTGTTCAATTCGAACTGTTGTTCGGCCCGTGCTATCCACCCAATCGGATCTATCCCCTCAAACGACAGCAGAAGCGCCAAGGTAGCGCCCCCATACACCTGATCTTCCCCGGGCGGCGTCACCTTGCCAATGACGGAAGCCTCCGACTCCTCCTCCGATGACTTCAGAATCACCTTTGACAACGCCACCAAGGACGCCATGATTTCGGCCAATTGCGCACCTTGTGCGTCCAGCTTCTCCCTTACGTCGGCTTAATAGGTATCCAACTTATCCAAACGATCGCTGTTTGATCTCGTCATTCTGGCAGGAATGGGATCCGGCAGGTCGAACCACTTGATAAGACCAGAAATCCTAAATCAACGGAAAATCCGTTGACCAAAGCCTTTAGGCTAATAACCTTCTTTATTATAAGATATGATGAATATTACAGAACGGTTTATGTCTATTTATAGACTCTACTACGATACTAATAAAAGATGTGATTCTAGATAATCAATAATAAATACTAGGAATCCTAATAATTAATAAGAAGATTTCCGTTTATAGAATTATAATCCTAATAATTAATGCTAAGAAGCTCTTCCTACTGCTCACGAAAAGTGGGCTCAAGCCTGTCCCCGCCTTCGGTAAATCAATATGGGCGCGGCCCTTGCTCTTGCTCTCTATCATCTTCTGAGTTCACAAAGGACTCAAACTTTCCGCAACAGATTCCCAATACTCTCGTGTTCTTTGAGACTTAGCTAGATGGCCTCCAACAACGACAACTGAAAGAGGAAGTCCTCTGCAGTTGTCCGATATCTTCTTTCCAACATCCCATAGCTCGGGAGGGCAATCATCCTTCCCAAATATGATTTTGCAGAACAAATCCCAAGTTTGCCTCTTATCTAACAAATCCACATGGAACGCATGGTAGCTAATCAAAGCGAATTTTAATTGTCTAGTGGTTATGACAATTCAACTACGGCGGCTATTCGGAAAGAAGGATCGAAGTCTATCCCAAGCCTCTAATCCCATAGATCTGTTGACTAAGCTCAATACCTTAGTCAAATAAATACAATAAACAAAATAAAAAGAGAACAAAACAAGGAGAAACAAGCGGACAACTCTTGGGCTGCGTCCAAAAACTTTAGCACTCTATCGTTGGAAAGAGAATCAAAGTTTAAGTCATAAAGATACCACGCATGATAGGAATAGAGTTTGCATTTGTCTTCTCTTTATCATATCTGATATCTATATATATGCATGCAATGAATACTATTATAAGAGAGAAAAAGAGAGAAAGAGCCGTGGGTGTGAAAAAAAAACTTTTCCTTCCTCCCATCTCATTTTGCATACATACAAGCACACACACAAAATCCAGCAAGTTCTCGTGTCATACGGCCAAACAAACAAAAATTTATTCATTCATATAAGCTCATCCTTGTACTTCAAAATAACAAATTGGTATCAGAGCTATGTCGATAGCAAGGCTGGCCAAATGCCGATCCCAAAGCTCACCAAATTCAACTACGACAATTGTCGCGAATGGATACACCGAACCCGAAATACGGACGGGTACACAGCAGCCCAACTAAAGAAGCTGAAGGAATCCCGCAAACAAGATAAGTCTGCACTTTATACCATCTACCAATCTTTAGACGAGGCCGGCTTCGAAAAAATAGCCTAGGCTAAAACATCAAAGAATGCATCGGAGATGCTTGAAAAAGCATACAAAGGTGCCGATCGAGTAAAGCAAGTACGGTTGCAGACTCGTCGTGGCGAGTTACAAATGACGAAAATGAAGGAGGGCGAAGGCGTGTTCGAGTATATAACGAGAGTGCAAACCATCGCGAACCAGCTGAAGAGAAATGGAGAGGCCCTAACCGATGCCCGAGTCATCGAGAAAATCTTGCGATGTCTGACGAACGAGTACGAGAACGTTGTATGTGCAATTGAAGGATCCAAAAATCTCGAAGAAATGACTGTCGACGAACTCTCTGGCTCGCTCGAAGCTCACGAGCAGCGAATGAAAAAAAAGAAGCATGAGTCTTTAGACGAAGCCCTATAGACGAAATTTCCATTAATGACGATAAGGCATTGTATACACATCACAGTCGAGGAAGAGGACGTGGTCAACAAGGACGTGGTTTCGGTCAAAGCACAGGCCAAGGACGAGGCTATGATCACGAAAAAGAAGGACAAAACAACAACCAAAATTGGAGAGGACGAGGTCGAGCATGAGGACGTGGCGGCCGCTCAAATCGATCGAGCGCTGAATGCTACAACTGCGGAAAGTTCGGGCACTTTGCGAAGGACTGTTGGTCCAACAAGAAGGTGGAAGAAAATGTGAACCTAGTCGCACAAGAGAATCCAAAAGACGATGGCGTTCTCTTAATGGCGCTGGAGCATAAAAGTCCGGGTAGCGACATGGTGTGGTATCTTGACACCGGTGCTAGCAATCACATGAGTGGGCATAAACATCTCTTCGTGGATCTGAAGAAGATCGAGGATGGTCACGTTTCTTTTGGAAACGCATCGAATATAGAAGTCAAAGGCCGAGGAAAAATATTTTTCACTCAAAATGATGGAAAACAAGGATCGGTCGTGGATGTCTACTTCGTACTAGATCTAAATGCCAACATTTTAAGCATGGGGAAGTTGCTTGAAAATGGATGTTCGGTGTTCATGAAGGATCGCTCACTACAACTACGAAACAAAGATGGTCGAATAATTGCACGGGTCGGGATGGATAGGAACCGAATGTTCAAACTCAACCTGATGACAATTCAAGAAAGATGCTTGCAAGTTGACTTAGACGATAAAGGTCATTTGTGGCATATGCGATTCGGACATCTACACTACGGAGGCCTAAAAGAGCTCTCCAAGCGCCGCATGGTGCACGGAATGCCGATGATAGAGGGAGGAAAGAAGCTTTGAAAGTTGCGTGATTGGCAAACAGGCGCGGACGTCATTTCAGAAGCATGCAGGATTTCGAGCAAGCAAACCGCTCGAACTTATACACCGATATATGCGGACCTATCACCCCAGGATCATTTAGCGAAAAAAGATACTTCATCACATTCATCGACGATTACTCGAGAAAGACTTGGTATATTTCTTGAAAGAAAAATCGGAACCGCTGGAGACGTTTAAAAAATTCAAGACCATGGTTGAGAATGCGACAAGTTCAAATATCAAGGCGCTCCGTTCAGACCGAGGTGGAGAGTACATGTCGGGTGCTTTCATAGCCTTTTGCGAGGAACATGGCGTCAGGAGATTCCTCACCGCCCCGTATTCGCCTCAACAAAACGGCGTGGTTGAAATGAAAAATCGTACCATACTCGACATGGTTCGATCAATGTTGAAAAGCAAAGAGATGTCAAAGGAGTTCTGGGTCGAGGCGGTACAATGTGCCATGTATATTCAATATCGATGCCCACATCACAGCCTCGAGAATCGAACACCACAAGAAGCATGAAGTGGACAAAAACCGACCGTAGCGCACTTAAAAATTTTTGGAAGCATGGCGTAGCACATGTGCCTGACCAGAAAAGAACCAAGCTGGACGACAAAAGTAGAAAGCTTGTTTTTATTGGGTACGATGAGATGACGAAGGCGTACCGGCTGTATGATCCAGAAAATAAAAAGGTGATAGTAAGTCGAGATGTTCGAGTAGACGAAGAAAGTTCGTGGGGCTGGAACGTTGAAGAAAACACAACGCCTGGAGAACCAGTGAGTGTGGCACCAACACCTGTCTCAGTTTCATCTCAAGAAAATATCGAGGAGGAGGAACCAAGACAGCCCAGGATGAGAAGCATGCAGGACCTGTACGAACAACCGAACAGGTTCACCTAGTCTGCTTACTGGCCGACTCGGAACAAATTAGTTTCGAAGAAGCCGTAAGAGACAAGGGATGGAAAACGGCGATGGACGAGGAGATCAAGGAGATTGAAAAAAATTACACTTGGAAGCTGGTGGAATTGCCACACGGGCATAAACCCATAGGAGTAAAATGGGTTTATAAAAAGAAAATCAACGCTCAAGGAAAAACCGAACGTTACAAGGCAAGATTGGTGGCAAAGGGCTACAGACAACGAGTAGGGATCGACTACGATGAAGTGTTTGCTCCCGTTGCAAGAACGGAAACAATACGTCTGCTCCTTGCCCAAGCTGCACAACTTAGTTGGCCGATCTATCAAATTGACGTGAAGTCCGCGTTTCTAAATGGGGAGCTTGAGAAGGAAGTCTACGTGAAGCAGCCGATAGGATATTCAAAATCGGGAGAAGAAGGCAAAGTCTTAAAATTAAAGAAAGCGCTTTACGGGCTGAAGCAAGCGCCGCGAGCTTGGAACACTCGGGTCGATGGGTACTTCAAAATGAACAAATTCGAGCAATGTCCGTTCGAGCATGCACTATACGTCAAAAGAGAAGAAGGTGAAATGATCATCGTCGCTCTCTATGTCGATGATCTCATTTTCATGGGGAGCAGCGAGAAAGCCATCAATGACTTCAAAAAGGCGATGACGAATGAGTTCGAGATGACGAACTTGGGACTAATGAAATATTTTCTTGGTCTCGAAGTCGAGCAAAGAAGTACGAGAATATTCGTGTCACAGGAAGCGTATGCGAATGACATATTAAAGAAAATGGAGGAAAGCAAGCCGGTAGCTACATCGATGGAACTTGGAATAAAGCTATCCAAGTTTGAGGGAGGACAAGGAGTAAATTCAAACGAATATCGTAGTCTCGTGGAAAGTCTGCGATACTTAACTTGCACGAGACCCGACATCGCTTATAGCGTTGGAGTTGTTAGCCGCTATATGGAAGAACCGAGGCAGTCACATCTCAAAGCAATTAAGAGAATTCTACGATACATTCGAGGAACACAATCGCTCGGGCTGTTCTACTCAAAATCGAGTGACTCCAAACTGGTCGGATATTCCCACAGCGACTGGTGTGGAGATATCGATGATCGAAAAGCACAGGCGGCTACGTATTTTACCTAGGAAGCACGGCGTTCACGTGGCTGTCAAAGAAGCAACCGATCGTGACTCTATCAACCTGTGAAGCAGAATAGGTGGCAGCATCGTGGTGTGTCTGTCACGCAATATGGCTGAGAAATTTATTGCTAGAGTTGAATCTTCAACAGGTTGAGCCAATCGAAATCCGAATCGACAATCAGTCAGCAATCGAGTTGGCGAAAAATCCAGTTCATCACGAGAGAAGCAAGCAGATTGATGCGTGATTTCATTTTATTCGAGAGCACATAAAAATGGAGCAGTGAAAATGGTACACGTCACAAGTTCAGATCAAGTTGCAGATATTTTCACAAAGCCTTTACCAACAAATACGTTTGAGAACTTGAAGCAGATGCTCGGGATGAAAAACAGGAAGGCATTGAGCTTAAGGGAGGAATTTGTTGACTAAGCTCAATACCTTAGTCAAATAAATAAAATAAACAAAATAAAAAGAGAACAAAACAAGGAGAAACAATCGGACAACTCGTGCCCTGCGCCCACAAACTTTAGCACTCTATCTTTGGAAAGAAAATCAAAGTTTAAGTCATAAAGATACCACACATGATAGGAAGAGAGTTTGCATTTGTCTTCTCTTTATCATATTTGATATCTATATATATGTATGCAATGTAATACTATTATAAGAGAGAAAAAGAGAGAAAGAGCTGTGGGTGCGAAAAAAAAAAAAAAAAACTTTTCCTTCCTCCCATCTCATTTTGCGTACATACAAGCACACACACAAAATCCATTAAGTTCTCGTGTCATACGGCCAAACAAAAAAAAAAAAATTATTCATTCACATAAGCTCATCCTTGTACTTCAAAATAACAAGATCGTCCACTATAACTAGATACCTTCTGCCGCTCAAAAACTGGTACATTGTACACCCAGCTCTTGCTCGCCCTTGCCTCTCAAACTTTCCTTACTCTCTCTCCTCTTTAGACAACGAAGAAGTTCTACCAAACTTTCATGTGTATCATAGTCCTTTGATATCGTAGCCCAAGCACGGAAATCAAAGTAGTGCTTCGTACATTTATTGTCACGGAAATCAAAGTAGTGCTTCGTACATTTATTGTCGTAAACCTTACGAGCAAGCGTAGTCTTACCAATTCCGCCCATACCTGTTATCGTAATAATCTTATAGCCAGATCCATGCTGAAGTAGAGTGAGCTTGTCTACAATTTCGATTGTTAGGCCTTCCATGCCGACCACGATATTGTTCTCGCCAGAAGAATTAGCAGGTCTTCTAGCTTCGTTGCTGACTTGACTTCTCCTCTCAGTGTTCCAATTCATCTTCGTCACTTCTTTTGTGATGAGATCCATGGCTTGTATCGCCTTTTGGAGACTTGCATTGAAGTCAACATGATTGAAATCTCATCAGCTATGTGAGAATCGATAACGTGTTCCAATTGGTTGCAGCGAGTTCTTCAGGGCAGAGTTCTTCATTGAGGATGGCTTATTCAGTGAGTTCTTAGTTTGAGTATATTAATATTTAAGGGCTAATTTATTCAGCGGAGTTCTCAGTTCGGCAATTTTCTTTTCTTCCATAGCTCAATATTGTGCATATATTATAATTGACTAATTTAATATTAAAATGTTTCATTTTATGTGAAGATTATTCTTTTGTCACATAAAATTTATCTATTGTTAGGAGAATTATTAGTTTCATGTGGATTTTATCTATCACATTATTAGCTTTCGTGAGGAAATGTGTCCATATATATGACAAAATTAATTTTTCCCTCACATATGATATATTCACTTGTGAGGTAAAAACTTTCATCACATTATATAATAGTTATTTGTGAGGAAAAATTATATTCTCAATTAATCTAATTTTGTGTGATGAATTTTAATGTTTTCACAAAAAAATGGTCGCATAAAATAACATTTTTTGTAGTGATAGTGGCGATCTTCGAGGAATGTCTGAAAGAATATTGGTTCTGAAGCTTTCTTTAGAGAGGAAATATGAACATTTGAATTCTGTTTTGTTGACTATTAGATAGATAGGCTTTGCGTGGAAGCAAGAAAAGCATACACGGCAAGGCCGAGAGTCGAAGCAAATTGAGAATATAGATATTATATCCTTTCTTTATTTTAATAGAAGAAAAAAGAAAAAAAAACTAATAGAATAGAAACTGCTGCATGATGCTGTACGGCTTTTCAATAAAAGTGGCTCCAGATTAGATAATAATGTAGGCAATGAAAATCACTCGATGGTTTAATCGTTTTCTTCTGATGTAGAATTTATATATTGCTCCGTGGAATCGAAACAAGTTTGATCAGAAAATGAAGACTGCGTTTGGTACTCGGAATTCTATATGAAAAGAAATGAATAACACACGCAATGATACAACACGAAAGAACCGTAAAATGATGTGATGCATGTCACTACATTTTTACTTTCTTTTACACATCGAGAGTTCCGCATACCAAAGTCACCAAAAAAGAACCAAAACAAAGAAAACAGCTTATTTTTTTGACCCTTTATGTGTATGAACTACGATGATGTGAAGCTTGGACTCTTTTTTTGGTCTTTATATTCAGGAAACTTGCTTAAATGGCGGTTTCATTTTGTGATGGATGTACATTTGCACGGTAAATTATTTCTTCCCAAGCCAGGCAATGTTCGAGCCGCTTAGCTTATGAGTTATGTCATGTGTATGTTAAGACCCTTCTCAAATTCAAGAGAAAATTCATCCAATTTAACTAAATAATACACATCCAACCCAATGTTGTCGTCAGTCAGTCAGTCACTGACCGTATTTACATTTATAAGCTACTACATTTTCTTTCTCAGCACTACATGATCATGATAACTTCCGCTCGCTAAGGCTTGGTTCTCACATTGGAAGTTGACGAAGGACGCACACCAAGTTTATTGGTGAAAAGAGGTTTCGGGATAATATTCGTAGAATCGAAAATAAAATTACTTGCGCGCAAGCTCTCAGCAGAAAGACTGGATTTATGAAGCAAGCTGCTAACCTTTACTTGAAATTCTTCATTCCCAACTTCGTATTTTTGGTAGTTTGCTATTTCTTTAGCGCACAAAACAGCATTGTCGTGACACTTATTCAATTCGATGCATCTCAGCGTATCTCCGATGTCTGACGATATCTCCTTCAACTTACGCATATTGTATAGTTTCAGCTGTTCGAGGCAACGAAAATGGTCTGCGTCTGCAGCAATACATTCGAGATTACTACACCCTTGGAGACGCAAATATTTCAAACAACGAAACGTCCTTCCAAGACATCCCACTCCCTTCCTCTGCAGTTAAGCAGACTTAGTTCTTCGAGCGGCAGCAAGCCAATCTTTTTCATTGTTTCGCCATCATCCAAACGAAGGCCGGTAAGAGTCAGTTCTTTGAGCGTATTGGGGAAGGTAAGGCTCGACACCATTTTTTTTCGTCGCCTTAAAGATCCCACCTCATGGAACCAGCAAGTAAACTTTTCAAGCTTTTCAAGAAGGCTTACGTTGTCGAGAGCGTATGCGCCACCGTCGCTGAATCCCTCGACCCTATCATCGTATTGCACGCTCAGTACCTTGATATTGCGAATTCTTTCAACCAAATCTTTGCTGAAGCTTAGGTTGAGTATGTTCTTGGCCGATTGAAGGTTCTTCAAGATACGATGATCACCGTGGGGGCTTTCGCTTGGAGGCTCTGGGAGGCGGAAGTTTACGAAAATACTGATATGCCTAAGCTGAGACATATTCCATATCTCTTCTGGCACTTTAGCCCCTGCGCTACAGGGAAATATGTGTAGCGATTGAAGATTCCACATTGGTAAAGACGACAGAGGTAAGTTGCCAAAATCTGTAAAATCAAATGAGAAAGTAAGGCCACGCAAGTTAACTAGTTGAGAGGTAACTCCGATCATATCATTTAGTCTCAAGTCCAGTGTTCCGGCTGAAGCCAAAACTCACGATTTGTAAACTACGGAAGGTAATGATAGATACCAAACTACGAGTAACCGATGGTGATTTTAGGATGGTAGCCTTGGGAGACTGACGGCACACCTCGTACGATCCTGGATAGAGTAATCGTCTTTCGTTCTTCGGAACTTCTGATTGCACGCCACAGATGAACTTCTTCTCTGATGCCTCTTTCAAGCATAAATCCCTCAAAAAACTGTGGATCTTGAATTTGACTATTTCTCCCCTTTTAAACGATGAATTAGAAACTAAAATAAGGTTCCTACTAGCAAGGTCTCTAAGATAATCCTGTGCAGCCTCTTCCAGGCTCTTGCCATTAATTGGTTTTAAAAATCCTTCAGCCACCCATAGTCGAATAAGTTTGTCAGCCCAAATCTCCCTACCTTCCGGAAAAACTCCCATGTAAAGAAAACAAGGTTTCAAATTTACGGGTAGATTAGTATAGCTTAAAGATAATGTCTTCATACAACGACTAGCATCTTCCAAATCCAAATAGGAACTTAAATTTTACGCAACAGATTTCCAATATTCTCGTGTTCTCTGAGACTTTGCTAGATGGCCTCCAATCACAACAAGTGACAGAGGAAGTCCTCTACATTTGTTTGCTATCTCCTTGCCGACATCCTCTAGTTCGTCCGGGCAATCGCCCTGTCCGCATACGGTTTTGCAGAATAACTCCCAAGCTTGGCTATCATCTAACAAACCCACCTTAAAAACATGCGAGCTAATCGAATCGAATTTTGATTCTCTAGATGTTATGACTATTCCACTAACGTTGCTTTCCGGAAAGAAGTGCCGCAAGCTATCCCAAGCCTCGACATGCCATATATCGTCTAATAAAATAAGATACCTCGACTTCCCTGACAAAGATTGGTACATTTTTTGTTTCAATTCGGGTTCCTTCTGCTTTCTCAAACTCTCCTTGTCTGTCTTATCTATATCGTGAACAAGTTCTACTAAACTTTCATGTATACTGTAGTTCTTTGATATTGTAGTCCGAGCACAAACATCAAAGTGGCTTTTCACGTAAGGATTGTTACGGAATTTGTTAGCAAGCGTCGTCTTACCGATTCTTCCCATACCTTGTTGGGGTTGAGCGGTAAATATTTAATTTCAGGCCAGCGGTAATTGTATTTGGACCCCGTGACAATTTATCGGATATTAATTAAAGCCGAAATGACATCTAAAGAACACCGAGATTTTTACGTGGTTCGGCCAATACCGCCTACATCCACGGAGAGACAATAGTTTTACTATATTTGAGAATATTACACTGTACAAAATAATGCTCGTGTTTAAACCCAAAATCCGAGACCCCTTACCCACCCGGGTAATGTTTTTGTACCCACCCTCAATTACCACAGTAAACTGTACCCGCTCTCACCCTTATTCACCGGAAGGTGGATTATCTTTTACCTCTCACTCTCAAATCTCTCTCTCTCTCTAGACTCTCATTTGGGGTGATTATAACTGGAGAATCCTCAGCCTATTTATAGATGTCTTCAGCTCTTCTGGACCACTCAAAACCGATGGCCAAGAATCCGCCGCGTCGCTCAGTTCTGGACCGCTTGAAATCGGTAGCCAGGAATCCGCCGCGTCGTCAGTTGATATGGGCCGCTCATTCTTTATCTTTAAGAATTTTCTTTTCCCTTTTTATATATAAAATAATATTATAATATTATATAATATTATTTTATTATATTTTTTTCTTTTAGGCGACTGGCCCGACAATTCTTCCCCGCCAGCCGCATTGACACCTACACGAGCATCGTCTTCAGCACCGTCAAGCACTCATCCCAGCGAGTCTGTCTGAGAGTAACCCGTTCGTAAATACCACGAACGTCCATTGGCCTTCCTTGTACCAGCTACACATATTCGAATCAAGAATTCAGGTCCTACCAACTTGATTCACCCGCGGCCAATCCTATGTGCAGCTGCCGGAACGACTCTACCCGTCGATTCTGAAGAGGGACTTCGATGCAACCCCTTCTCCAGCAGGATTTCCCTTCTCACCATCGTCTGCCTTTATACCACGCACACGATTTTCTTGAACCCATCGAAGTCTGAGTATTATATACCATACTCACGTCCAGACGATACAAATCTTTGCACTCTTCTCCCTTTAGTAGGACCTTTCCCGCCATGTATGATTTTCCAGACTCCCCATGCTATGCAAACCCACAGCCCTGGAATCTGACTGGCTCAAGAATATTAAATTCTACGCAACTTTCAGACACGTCACACCACCCAAAATGCGTACCGCTCCGTCAACCATTTTGATCTTCCCCGTTCCAACATATCGAACAACACAACAATATCCATTGGCCCATGGAGATCGAAAAAAAACCGTTCGCATTTTCCGGAACGCATCAAAATATTCTCTTGGAGCAAACCCGAATTTAATATCCTTCTTCCTGAGAACGAGCGCCATCATTAGAGACTGTGAGAACGTCTCTAAGATAAACCGTGTGCTACCTCCGTTGTGGAATTTTCCTAGCCGCTTGTCCTTCTTCCTCCAAGTCGGACAATTTCTCCTTACGTGTCCCGGCTCACCACACTATAGCATCACATGCCCTTCCCGCCACCTGGATTTGGACATGCTGCTGTCTCCAAATCCCCTGGCGTGTCACCTTCCTCTACGTCTCTCTTTGTGTATAGCCAACGCCCGACTATCACCATAATTTGGTCGCCTCCTCTCCAAAAGAGTTGACTCCACCATCCACTGCCTTCACTGGCTCGTACCAGATGGTTGTGACCAAATTATCATCCGAATCAGGAAGAGAGGTAAGAAGCAACAGGGCCTTACTTCTTCCTCTGACACATCATGACCTCAAATATTTCGTTATTTACTCCGACTTTTCCTCGTCTCCCATCAAAGATTATCACCCATCCTTGACAAACAAGCACATCCTTCACTCTTCTCTGCCGCAGAGTGAAACCTCCCGCACCAGCACACTGTCGCACAATGCTGTCATCCGTCGCTATTATCCTTACGCAGATTCCCAACAAAGGCTAGCGACACAGCACTATTGCCATAACTCCAAAACTTCACCGCCGCACAAGCTCTGCCCGACACCGAGCATCATATCAACGATAACCATCTTGTACCATTATTTCTTCAGCACAAGGCATCACCTCGTTGAACCTCGCTCTGACACTGGCTCCCCCCGATCGATGCTCCCTTCTGATATCTTTTTTGATGTGGAAGATCAGACACAGCTGCAACCACAGAGCATACTCAGAATACCAGTAGGGTTTGGCTCTGATACCACTTGTTGGGGTTGAGCGGTAAATATTTAATTTCAGGCCAGCGGTAGTTGTATTTGGACCCCGCGACAATTTATCGGATATTAATTAAAGCCGAAATGACATCTAAAGAACACCGAGATTTTTACGTGGTTCGGCCAATAATGCCTACATCCACGGAGAGACAATAGTTTTACTATATTTGAGAATATTACACCGTACAAAAAACGCTCGTGTTTAAACCCAAAATCCGAGACCCCTTACCCACCCGGGTAATGTTTTTGTACCCACCCTCAATTACCACAGTAAACTGTACCGGCTCTCACCCTTATTCACCGGAAGGTGGATTATCTTTTACCTCTCACTCTCAAATCTCTCTCTCTCTCTAGACTCTCATTTGGGGTGATTATAACTGAAGAATCCTCAGCTTATTTATAGATGTTTTCAGCTCTTCTGCACCACTCAAAACCGATGACCAGGAATCCGCCGCGTCGCTCAGTTCTGGATCGCTTGAAACCGGTAGCCAGGAATCCGCAGAGTCGTCAGTTGATATGGGCCGCTCATTCTTAATCTTTAAGAATTTTCTTTTTCCTTTATATATATAAAATAATATTATAATATTATATAATATTATTTTATTATATTTTTTTCTTTTAGGTGGCTGGCCAACAACCTGTTATGGAGACGATCTGACGTCCAGACGCATGAGGTGGAGCGAGGTTGTCCACAATTTCCATTGTTAGGTCATCCCTTATACCGCCCGCGATGTTGTTCTCATCACCAGCAGAATCAGCAGGTTGTAGTTTGGATTGGATGTTGCGTTGGCTCTTCTTCTCGGTGTTCCGCTTCATATTCATCACATCTTTCTTGATGAGATCCATGGAATCTATCGCCTTTTTAAGACTCGCGTTGAAGTCCTCTTGATTGAGAGCTTTTTCTGTTATCTGAGCATCGATAACGTCGTTCGCAACATATGCTGCATTAGCTATTCGGAGCTCCAATTCGAGGTCAATGGGGTTATGGTGATCTTCGAGGAATTTTAGGAAAAAGGAGATCTGTGAATCGAGAGAATTGAAGTGTTCCTCGCCGATTTTGATTGGAGGGGTTTTGTGTTGGCGGAGATCTGATAAGAGATTCATGAGAGAAGTAATAGCTGCATAAGATGTCAACATTATTCTCTCCTTCTCATCGTTCCAATTCACCTTCATCACATCTTTTTTGATGAGATCCATGGCTCCTATCGCGTTTCGAAGACTTGCATTGAAGCTCTGTTGATCGAGAGCTTTTTCTGCTATCTGAGACTCAATAACGTCTTCCGCAGCGTATGCTGCGTCAGCTATTCGGAGCTCAAATTTGAGATGGACAAAGGTGTGGTGATCTTCGGGGAATTCGAGGAAGAAAGGGATATGTGAATCGAGAGAGTGTAACTGTTCCTCGTCGAGTTCGATGGGAGGGTGGGTATGTTCGCGGAGATCTGATAAGAGATTCATCAGAGAAGTGAAAGCTGCATAAGCTGTAGCCATTCTTCGCAGGAAAGAAAAGGAAGAAGAAGATTGATTTAGAAAGGACACATGAACTCTGAAGACTTCGGCGTAGGATATAAATACTGTATGAGCAATGTCAAGCAACCAAGACAAATGCAACTTCTAGTATTTTAGATATTGTTTCGCTTAGAAGTGGAAGGCTGCATTAGATTAATGACAGTTGTCATCTTCAAAGTTGAGCATTTTTTTTTTGGAAAATTTGACAATAATAATCCCAACTATTGATTTTTTTCTCAAAATAAACCCAACTATGAAGTATTTCTGAATAATCCTAACTATATAACGAGTCTTCCGAAATTGCACCAATGTCACTTGAAACTTGTTTAGGAGGCACATTTATATTTTTTTACCTTAACTACTTATATATCTTTAAAATGATTTTTTAAAATGAAATTGGTAAAATAAATATTTTATTTTTAAGGAGAGCTTGACATTAATAATCTCACCTATTGATTTTATTCGCAAAATAAATCCAACTACGGATAATTTCAGCTATAGAATGGGCTTTTGAACACGCTATTTATGCTTTTTTGAAACACTGTGCCCATATAACTTTATACATGTTGCAAGTACATTTATGCAATTTTTATTTTAATTACAAACGCATGCAAATATATACTAGTCACTTATGCACACTCAAATGCATGTGCTATTATAAATGTATTTTAGTTTGGAATATTTCATAGAAATCATATAAGTAAAAAGGAAAAATTGATTTATTATAAATTTGAAGTAGGAAAGTAATTAACTAAAAATAGACTAAACTAAAATAGTAATTGAAGTTAGCTAGTAATTTTTTTTATTCAATAATATAATTTTTTTCAAACTCAATTCGATAGGATTTTTAACGTATGCTATGAACATGTTAGTGGGTGGTGATGTAGTAACAATTTTTCTTAAATTAAGCATTCATACAGACCAAATTGGAGACAGTTTAATCAAAGCCCTGAGGCTTAATAAAAGAATAGATATACATATATTTAAACCTGAAAAGTTAAATTACAATTAGTAAAAATCAAATATTTATTGTTTTTAAATACCGTGTGAAGTTTTGTTATGTAATTATTTTTCTTCAAATACTATAAACCAGTCTGAATAATCAAACTTATACTAATCGCCACTTTGACCACCATTAATTAATATCTAAAAAAACTTAATTGACATTTAAAAAAATATAGAGTTTGATTTTACTAATTCTCATTTTGAAAATCATTGTTAAATATATCTAAATATATAGGTATTTAAATAAAAGAATTTACCAGCTAAACAAGTTGTAAGTGATCTAGGTGCAATTTTGGAAGACTCGTTATATAGTTAGGATTAGTCAGAAATAATCTATAGTTGGGTTTATTTTGAGCGGATAATCAATAGTTTGGATTATTATTTTCAAATCAAATATTTATTTTTTTTGCGCAAGTTGCATTCGTATTAAACCAAATGATTTGAAACTATTGAAATTATCGTTTAGGACAGACTTTACTGAGTGAAGTCATTGTTTCTTCGTTTATCGAAGTTGCGTTCTTACGTGAACCAAATTATTTGAAAATGAAGAAGGAATTACCATTGGACAGAGTGTACTAAGTGAAGTCATTGTTTATTCGATTACTGAAGTTGCGTTCTTATTTCAACCAAAGGGTTCTAATCTAAAACTGAAGGAATATATCATTTTGGACAGACTTACTAAATGAAGTCATTGTTTATTCGTTAATTATCAGCTGAATTATAATTAAGAGTGTCTGAGCAAAATGAAAAGGATAATTCTACTGGCACTCCGCTTTTTTCTATTTGCAGTCCCTAATTTAGATGTAGAGTAAATATTAGTTATTACCAATTATATACCCCATATATAAAAAAAGGAGTTTTCATGTTAACTTAATTAATATGTAAAGTAACATTAAATAAATACTTGCCAATTTAAAAATTGATTTTATTAAGTAAATATTTCATTTATATTTTAACTTTGAAATAAAAACTTACTTAATTAGAAACTTGCATAATTCAAACGAGATCTGTCAAACAAGCCGGCGAGGCAGGCCGGTCCGTTACCAGCGGAAGCCAGCCCGGGCCTCAGGCGAGCCGCGGGCTTGGCCCAGCTTACCCTACAGAAATTAAAAGAAAATAGAGAAAAAAAATAAGAAAACAGAAAGAATAAAAAAAGAAGAAAATATAAAAAGAAGAATTTTAGTTTGAAACTATCAATAATTCAATCCAAGCTGGTTAAAATAATTAATTTATTCTATTAAAATTTAATATCACTTAAAATTGAAAATCTGAAAAAACATATGTAATTTATTTATGCATATAGTATTCAAATAATACTTTAAAAGCGGCGGGCCTGCCGCTGCTGCCAGGCCCGCCCCGCCAAAATCCACGGCCGTACGGGCTGGAGGCCAGCCTAAAAATTCACATTCCGCCATGCCACTTTGGCGGGGCAGGCTGACCCACGGACCGTGAGCATTTTTGAAAGGTCTAATTCAAACATTTATGTAGGTAATAAACTCTTGAGAATATGAAAAGCTTATTTACCTATTGATGTCTTCAAAATATTATTCGTATTATAATTAAAAAATTCAAGATTATTTTAAACATACATTATAATATACATAAATAGAGTATTATAGTTATTCAAAGTACCACCCTCTACGACGGGGAAATATTGATAAATTTAATAAATTTATATTTTTCAAGTTAATATGAATATATAGCAATTAATATAAGAGCAATACAATGAATTTAAATACTATATCAATGTATGTTGGTTAAAACTAGAGCCATCGATCCGCCTGCGGACCGTATATCGGCCCACCCTGCCCCGCCAAAAGGACGGGGCGGGCTGCATTCTTTTAGGCCCGCCACGGGGTGAGCCGCGGGCTTTGATGGGGGAGGGCTGAGGGCCAGCCCGGCCCGGCTAAATTGCCCGCTCTAGTTAAATAAATTAATTTACAATTTTTCCGTAGTCCATGTAATTAAATTATTGCTTTAATGGAAAATAAGTTAATAAAATAATTTTGGGCAAAAAGGTAAAATGGTCCCCAATGTTTATCTTCTAGATCAATTTAGTCCCTGATGTTTCGCGAGGACCAATTTAGTCCCGATATTATCGAATTTGAACCAATTGCTCCCTGCCGTTAGATGGCCGTTAATTTGGATGAAATTGACACGTGTCGACTTGTTATTGGTCAGACTTAAAAATACATAATGAATTAGAAAAATGGAAAACAACTGAAAAAATTGAAATGATGCAAAAAAAGAGTCGAAAATTCAATAAAAAGAGAAAATTACTAATGAACTAAATAAAAAATAATAAATTAAAAAATCCAATAAAAAAAGAAAGAGAGAATGTTAATATATTAAAAATAATAAATTAAATAAAGAAAAAAATATAAGAGAAAATTAAAAATAAATAGGGAGAGCAGAGTAAAAATAAAAAATGATAATAAAATTTAAATCTAAAAAAAAGTAAAAATAAAAATATTAAACTGAAAAAAAATAAAGATAAAAAATGCCTCAAAAAGTTTTACGAAGACCGTCCTGCCAAGTTAATGAGGACATAATCGTCCCATTTTCTGAGTTTTTATTAAGAAACATACTGTGACGCTTGCACTCCCATTAACTGGACAGAAACGAGATTGAGAATTCTCGTCAACTTTTAGTACATTTTTATCCTATTTTAATTTTCACTTATTTTCAGTTTTTTATAAATTTTATTTTTTATTTTATTTATTAATTTATTAATTTTAACATTTTCTCTCTATTTTTTTATTAATTAATTTTAATTTTATATGTTTTCTCAATTTTAATTTTATTATTTTAATACACTTTTATTATTATTATTTTATTTTTAGTTGAATTTAATTATTTGTAATTTAATTTAGTTCTCTCCTTAATTTTATTTTATTTTTATTTATTCATTTTTCTTTTTTCTTTTCTCTTTTTTGAATTTTTCTTTTTTTTGGATTTTCCCCTTTTAATGTTTAATTATGAATTTTTAGTCTGGTCAATCGCAAGTCGACACGTGTCAGTTTTCTATCTAAATTAACGGCTATCTGATGGCGAGGACCAATTTGATTCAAATTCGATAACATCGGGGACTAGATTGGTCCTCGCGAAACATCGTGGACTAAATTGATACAGGGGTAAACATTGGGGACCATTTTAGGTTTTTGCTCAAATAATTTTTGTTGTTCATGTGATTACTTAAAAGAATTATTACAAATATCAAGTGTATTACTGGTGTAAAGAGTGGTATATGGGGTGCAGAGGGTGTGAATAGTATGACCCAAATGAGAATGATACAAGTATAATTTAGTGCCGTGAAATTCGTTAGTTGGTGACTATTTATAATGCCTTGAGGTCGAAACGCAGTTTAGTTTGATGACAGTTGTGTTCATCAAGATTCAAGTTGAGTGTTTTGCAAATTTATTACAAATGGTGGAAACAATAAAATATGGTTTTGAACTTTGGTTTATCACTGATTGTACTGACTATTCGTTAATTATTGGATGGAAATGATACAATAAATATATGGTGATGTTGCCTAATATAGGTTATTTTTATTACTGCTGTTACCTAATCAATATCAGACAATGTACGTGGGCATGTAATGAGTAACGACTTGGTCATAATGAAAGTAAACGCTTCCTTATAAAGAATAGAGAAACACCAGTTATTACGTACAAACTCGACGGATACAAAAAGGCTCTATGCGAACAACGTCCAGCAAGGAAAACACAGCTGGACGATAAAATATGGTGTTACTGAGAAGAGACTTTCGTGCCGAGAAATATGTTAATTGAATATGAAATTGGCATTCGAGCTTCTGAAGCTGCCTCAGTTTAATTAATGACAGTCGTGTTAATCAAGTTGACTTATATTTTGCATAATTCAACGAAAATTATGGAGATCTAATGCACATAATTTAAGTGAAGTCGATTCGTTGATTATTAGCTAGCATGATGCTGAAATTTCGGTACAGTCTGAACAAGATAAAAATTAAAATACGATACGATTATTGGGGGATACAATATTGTTTCATGCCATGCAATACGTTATTTTGGCAGATCCTTAAAAGCCTTTTGAATTCGATTAGGTGCTTTAGTTTAATGACAGTACTTCTCATCAAGTTGACTATTTCGCATGGAAACTTATAAAAATGGCGTGGAGATCAATAAATATAGTTCAACAACATTTGAAGATGTTGCCATTACACATCTCAAAATCAGACTTCCAAACAACAAAATTTTTTGGGTCTTGAAAAGATTAGCTTCGAAGGGTAGAACTTGTCTTTATTTGGATTCGTTGTTTCAAAGATAAAATAAACACAAATGAACGCTTCACGCAACACATTTAACTCAATTTCAATGTCGTCAATCAAAATCATCTCCTGATTGTCCGTAAGACGAAGATGAGTTATGGAGTTTTAAATCGATTAAAGGAGATCGTGTGCTATTACGAGTTAAATTCCGCCTAAATTAAACGAACCAAAATCGGTAAATATTAGCGACTAAAAGTACCACCTCGGAATATAGAGGACATGAAACGTCCATGCCTCAAACGTTCAGAATTGAAAATATCGATTGCCCGAGGAGATAAATGAAAATTCACCCAATTGAACTTGTATATGATAAAATCCAATGTGCTCACAGCTGCAGTTTAATCCGATATAACTTGTTTGCTTCCACAGAGGAAGATAAAAAAAGAAAAAAAACGGTGCCCAGGAAATGAATCATTCATTCGACAATAAAATTACTCGCGCTCAAGCTTTCGGCAGAAAGGCTCGATTAATCTCGACACAGGCTAACCTTTATCTGCAACTGTTCGTTCCCCATTTCGTGTTTTTGGTAGTTTGCCATTTCTTTAGCGGACACAACAGCTGAGTCCGAACAATGCACCAATTCAATACATCTCATGGTCTGTATATCTCCGACATCTGAGGATATCTCCTCCAAGCTATCCATACAATAGTTCCAGCACTTTCAATGCAAGGAAAATGGCTGGAATCTCCGTGAAGCATTCGAGCTCACGGCATAGAAAGAGCTTCAAGTATTTCAGACGTACAAATTGCCCTTCGTCAAACTCCCACTCCCTACTGCTGCAATCTTCAAGGCATAGGTCTTCAAGTAAACGCAACGAGCCAATCTTCGTCGTCCTTACATAATCAAAACGAAGGCCGCTGACACACAAATACTTGAGTGAATGGGGGAATGTAAGGCTCGACGACATTCATTTCTTAGCATTAGGGACTTCACGCTACGCAGCCTGCAATAGAAATTCTCAAGCTTCTCAAGACGAGAGACGTTTATAAGAGCATATGATGCCGCTTCGCTTTTGAACTCCACCATCGTCGTTGTAGATTCGTTGTACTCCACGTTTAACACTGACGTTGGGAATCTGCGAGCAAATCTTCGCTCAAGCTGAAATGTAGTGACTTCTCAACGGATTGAAGGTTCTTCAAGATTTGATCGCCGGCGTTCTCATCGCTTGGAGACCGAACCCAATGCATCATGAGCATGTGTCTAAGTTGAGACATTTTCCACATCACTTGTGACGATTCAGCCCCTACGCTGTTTGCTATCTACAAAGACTGAAGATTCCATATCGAAGCGATCGAAGAAGGGAAGGTATACATTTCGATCAGCATAGGCGATGAGAAAGCGAGCAGGCGCAACTTTACTAGTTGACTGGCAACTTCTAGCATGTGATTTATGCTACTTTCCAAAGGCCGAGCTAAAGTCAAAACTCATAAAGACATATAAACCATCAAAGGTAATAATGTGTTATGAAAGGCCGTGATTTTTCGAATGTAGGGTTGGAATCGAAGCGGTCCACCTTTGGATAGAAGACTATTCGTCTTTCGCTGTTTGGAACTTGTTGGTCTTGCTTCCGCAAGATGCAAAAGAACTTCTTCTCCAAAGCCTCTTTTAAGCATAAATCCCGCAAAAGATCGTGGATTTTGCATTTTCCCACGTTGAGATGACTTAGAAACGAAAATGAGATTCCTACTGATAAGGTCATATAGGCAGTCTTGTGTGGCCTCTTCTTGGCCCTTGCCGTAAATTGATATAAGAAATCCTTCGGCCACCCACAGTTGGATAAGTTTGTCAACTTCAATCTCTTCATCTTCGGGAAACATTCCCATGTAAAGGAAGCAAGGTTTCAAGTGTACAGGCAAGTGAATGTAGCTTAATGATAATATATTCAGGCAATGATTATCATCTTCGGGAATTCAAGATGGAACTCAAGTTTTCCGCAATGGATTCCTAATATTCTTGCGTTCGTGGAGATTTTACGAGATGGCCTCCAATCACGACAACCGAAGAGGAAGTCCTCTGCACTTGTCTGATACCTCTCTGCCAACATCCTCCAGTTCCCGAGGGCAATCACCTCGTCCGAATATGGTTTGCAAAATAAATCCCAAGTTTTTCTCTTATCTAACAAATCCACGGAAAAAGAATACGAGCTAATCGAAGCGAATTTGGATTGTCTAGTGGTTATGACCATTCCACTACCGCTGCTATTCGAAAAGAAGGATCTCAGCCTTTCCCAAGCCTTTACATCCCACAGATCGTCCACTATAATTAGTTACCTTCTTCCGAACAAAAATTTGTGCAGTTTTTCGCCCAACTCGTATTCACTCATTTTACCGCAACTCTCCTTGCTCCCTACCACGCCTAGGCATTGAAGAAGTTCTACCATACTTTCATGGGTATTGTACTCCTTTGATATTGTGGCCCAAGCACGAACGTCAAAGTAGTTCTAACGTAAGGATGATTATAGATTTTGTTAGCAAGCTTTGTCTTGCCGATTAAGCCCATACCTGTTATGGAGACTATCTGACGACCAGACAATTGAGGCAGAGTGAGCTTCTCCACAATTCTTATTGTTAGATCTTCGACCCCAACCACGATTTTGTTGTTCTCACCAGAATTAGCAGCAGGTCGTAGTTTGGACAGATTGTTGTTGACTTTTCTTCTCATCGTTCCAATTCACGTTCAACAGTTCTACGATTCATGGCTTCGATCGCCTTTGAAGACTTGCATTGAAGCTCTGTTGATCGAGACCCTTCTCTGCTATCTGAGTCTCGATAACTATTGAAATCAAAGGAAGAACAAGAGGAACTGAGCTGAAGACAAGCAAAGGAGCTCGACTCTGTCTTGAGTGTTTATAAATGAGAATTAGAGAAAAGGCGCGAAAGGAGAAACATCGTTTCAAATACAAAGGAAGACCAACTTATAAAGACGTCGTGACTAGCAGCGTTTCTATCTCTTAGCCTAACTATAAGGAAAAGGCGGGAGTTTTAATTCATAACGATCATCTTCTTCTTTACACTCACTCTTCATCTCACTGTGTGCGATCTTCCTTTTGATTTCTTCTTAATTTCTGATGTAACTAAGCAGTGAAGCACGAGCTTCCATAGTCTGTAATCATCAGCGTCAATAAGATCAGTTTGCCATTGGCCGTGGATGTAGGATTGTTTCAAATCCGAACCACGTTAAAAACGATTGTGTTCAACAAATTTCAATTCGCGATTCACAAATTTGATATGGTATCAGAGCAATTGCTCGCAACCTGCGCACGCTGCAGCAAGTTATTGAATCAAACGATAGGTAAGTAACATCAATAATCAACATGAGTGCAGAGACTCCAAATTCTGGTGGTCTGAATCTTGGAACAGGTATGACCTCATCCACCAACGATCCATTTTTCTTGAGCACCAATGACACGTCAGGCCAGCTTCTTGTCCACGAGCAGCTCACTGGAGAGAATTACACGACATGGAGTCGTGCCATGATCATCGCCCTCATCGTAAGAAATAAAGAGGGATTTGTTAACGGTGACATCAAAGCGCCGCCTGCAACAGATTTAGATAAGGTTAGTGCCTGGAAAAGGAATAATAATATTGTCATATCTTGGATATTGAATGCTGTTTCGAAGGAGATCTCGGCTAGCATACTCTATAGCTCCAAAACCCGCGAAGTATATTGATCCCCAAGAGCGGTTTGGGCAAACCAATAAGCCACGAATTCTACAGCCGAGGAAGGACTTGATTAGTCTTGCACAAGGTTCAAGTAACATTGCAGCCTATTACACCAGACTCAAGACACTTTGGGACGAGTTGGCTAGCTATAGGCCTCCATTGCAATGTCTCTATGGTGGTGTGAATCCAATCAAATCGCATCTTGAGGAGGAGTACGTCCTAACCTTTATAATGGGGTTAAATGATACATATTCTCAGACTCGGGGCCAAATTCTGCTGATGGAGCCTTTTTCCACCATCAACAAGGTATTTTCTTTACTCATACAAGAAGAGAAGCAGAGGGCTATGGTGGCTGGCAATCCTCGCTTGGTTGATGACCAAATCAGCAGCATGGCCATGTTAACTGCCAAGGCAGACCAAGAGCCAACCAAGAAGATGTCAGGCTGGCAGAAGAAAGAACCTACTAGAGCTGTCTGCACACATTGTAACAAGAGGGGGCATACGATTGAGACTTGCTACCAGTTGCATGGGTTCCCCTAGGTTACAGGCAGAGTGCGCGCTCTAAGGGAGCTAGAACCAACCAAGCACTAGTAGAACCATTCAACAAACAGGTGCAGCAGACTGGTCAGATAGGACCTTCCAATGATGCATTGGTGCAGCTGAATTTAACCCCCTTCCAGCTACAAAGCCTGAGGACCTTGATAAACCAGCCATTCAATGGTGCCCTACCTGAAGGGACAGAGCAGGAGAAGCAGGCTGAGAAGGTCCCAGGTCGGTGTCTCTCTTTTAGTTTACCAGTATGCACTGGCACTGATCTTTGGCTTGTTGATTCGGGGGCGACTAGGCATGTGTGTGGCAATTTAGACATGCTATATAACTTGCATGACATTAAGGAATCAAGGGTCATTCTGCCAAATAACACTGTCATCAGGGTTAATAAAGCAGGAACTTTTAAACTTAACAGGTTTATTACCATGACTGATATTTTGTATGTTCCGCAGTTCTGCTTTAATCTGATCTCTGTGAGTTATCTGGCAGCTAACAATGCTTGCAGCTTTGTTTTTGATGCTAACAACTTCCAGATACAGGACTCTACACTACGGGTAATTGGCAGGGGTAGGAACCAAGCTGGACTTTACATCATTAGAGCAGAGAACCAATCCGTTTTCCATGAGCAATATGTGTTCTTAAATAAATTGTCGACAGAAGTCTGGCATGACAGACTAGGACATCCCTCTCAGAGGGTTCTTAGTGTTTTAAAGAATAATTTGAGGGATGGTTATGAGATCTCAGACTCTTGCTGTAAAATTTGTCCCTTACCAAACAAAAGAGAAGTTCATTTCCTAATAACAGTAAGCTTACATGCTCTGCATTTGATCTCATTCACTGTGATTTATGGGGACCTTTCCACGTCCCATCACATCTAGGACATCAGTATTTCATGACCATAGTAGATGACCATACTCGTTTTACTTGCCTGTTCATGATTAGGTACAAGTCAGAGGTACATTCTGTTCTTACTCAGTTTCTAGCATTAATTGAAACCCAGTTTAAGTGTAAGTTAAAGACCATAAGATCCGACAATGCCAAGGAGTTCAATCTAATTGATCTGTTTAAAAATAATGGAATCATCCATCATTTGTCATGCGTTCAAACTCCACAATAGAATTCTGTGGTAGAGCGAAAACACCAACATTTTTTAAATGTAGCACGTTCTCTTTACTTTCAATCTGTTGTGCCTATTGAGCTGTGGTCAGAATGTGTCTTAACTGCTACCTTTTTAATCAATAGAACACCATCTGTGAAGTTGGGAAACAAAAGCCCTTTTGAGTTACTTTATCAGAAACAATTGACTATGACTTGCTTCAAGTCTTTGGATGTTTGTGTTTTGCTTCTACACTTGCAGCAGGGAGAAGAAAATTTGATCCAAGGGCAAAACAATTCGTGTTCATAGGCTACCCTGTTGGAATGAAAGGATACAAGCTGATGGACTTGTCCACAAAAGAAATATTTGTCTCGAGGGATGTACATTTCTGAGAAGATGAATTCCTTTCAAACTGGATGAAACTGTTTCCAATTAGGGAGATCCCTTTGGTTCTGAAGTCTTACCTAGGCCTTACTCTTATGTGCTTGATTTGGAGGAAGTTTCACAGCCACATGTAGGGCCAACCAATGCAGAGTCTGCAGCTGATGAGGAATCTCAGTCAGAACACAACGCAGAGGAATCTCAATCAGTAGAGGATGTTGTGCCTGAAGAGAATTCTTCCCAGCTTGTCGAGGAGCACATTGAGGTTTAGCCTCAGGAGCCTGGAGTGAGTACCAGGTCAGGTAGGGTGTCCAAGAAACCATCCTATTTGCAGGACTATCACTGTAATGCCTGGCATGACAAGAGAATCCTATACCCTTTATCTCAGTGTTTATCCTATGAAAACTGCTCAAAATAGCTTCATGATTTCATCAACAGTATTGCAGTGGCAGAAGAGCCCAAGAGCTTTGCACAGGCTGTGGAGTCAGTGAGCTGGGTTCAGGCCATGAATGATGAGCTGAAGGCACTTGAGGACAATGCAACCTGGACAGTAGAGCCTTTGCCACCAGGTAAGAAAGCAGTTGGGAATAGATGTGTTTATAAGCTGACGTACAATGCATCTGGGAAAATAGAAAGATACAAAGCCCATTGGGTTATGATCAAAAGGAGGGTGTGGACTACTTGGATACATTTGCCCTGGTAGCTAAGCCCAACACCATAAAAATCATCATTTCTCTAGCAGCTAAGTTTGGATGGCAGCTTGTGCAGTTAGATATCAGTAATGCCTTTCTTAATGGTGAGCTAGCTGAGGAGGTGTTTATGGAACTGCAACAGGGTCTAAGCAAGGCTTATGGCCAACACAGCACAGGGAAACTAGTTGGTAGACTCCATAAATCCATATATGGTTTAAAGCAAGCATCGAGGGAATGGAATAAAACTTTCACAGATGCTGTCAAGAGTTTTGGGTTTAAGCAGACCCAATCCGACCATACCTTGTTCATCAAGGGCACAGGGAATCAAATTGTTGTATTGCTAGTTTATGTGGATGACATTATCCTAGCAGGGGCAGCCACATATCTCGTACAGGAGGCAAATGACTTTCTCAGCTCTCGTTTCAAGGTTAAAGATCTCGGCGAGCTGAGCCTCTTTCTGGGAATAGAAGTCACCAGACATGCTAAAGGCATCTACATGTCACAAAGACACTATACTTTGCAGTTATTGAAGGACAATGGGTATTCAAACTCCAGACCACTGTCTACACCAATGAATCCAAGTCAGCAAATATCAGCAATAGATGGAGAGTTGCTGTCTAACCCCTTTCAGTATAGAAGGTTGATTGGAAGGTTGCTGTATCTAACCTTTACTAGACCAGATATTACCTTTGCAATCCAGAAAGTGAGCCAATACATAGCTGCACCACGCACAGGTCACTTAATGGCAGTGCACCACTTACTAAGGTACCTGAAAAATTCGCCAGGACAAGGCATCTTCATGGAAGCTGAGAACAACTTCAATCTCACAGCCTTTTCAGATGCAAACTGGGGTGCTTGCAGGGACACGAGGAAGTCTATAAGTGGATTCTGCACGTTCCTAGGAAGCTCCCTGATCACCTGGAAAGCCAAGAAGCAACCACGGTCTCTCGATCATCAGTGGAGGCTGAATACAGGGCATTGGCCTCCACTGTTGCCGAGCTGTTATGGATCAAAGGGCTGCTAGCTGAATTGAATGTTAACAGAGGGCAGCTGCCAGTTGTTTACTGCGACAATCAGTCAGCAGTGAAGCTAGCTATGAACCCCAGATTCCATGAACGTTCAAAACACATATAAATCAACTGTCATTTCATCTGGCATCACATCGCAAAGGGCACAATTAAACTGTTACCAGTTCGCTCAGAGTATCAACTTGCAGACATTTTTACGAAGTGTCTTACAGGGCCTTTGTTGCAACAACTCATGCTCAAGATGTATGTAAAGAACTTGTTCCATCCATCTTGTGGGGGGCTATTGAAATCAAAGGAAGAACAAAAGGAACTGAGCTGAAGACAAGCAAAGGAGCTCGACTCCATCTTGAATGTTTATGAGTGAGAATAGAGAAAAGGCGCGAAAGGAGAAACAACGTTTCTAATACAAAGGACGACCAACTTATAAAGACGTCGTGACTAGCAACGTTTCTATCTCTTAGCCTAACTATAAGGAAAAGGCGGGAGTTTTAATTCATAACGATCATCTTCTTCTTTACACTCACTGTTCATCTCACTGTGTGCGATTTTGATCGCTTTTATTCCTTTTGATTTCTTCTTTTTCTGATGTAGCTAAGCAGTGAAGCACGAGCTTCCATAGTCTGTAATCATCAGCATCAATAAGATCAGTTCGCCATTGGCCGTGGATGTAGGATTGTTTCAAATCCGAACCACGTTAAAAACGATTGTGTTCAACAACTCAATTCGCAACTCACAAATTTGATAATAACATCTTCCGCAGCGTATGCTGCGTCAGCTATTCGGAGCTCCAATTCGAGATCGATGGAGGTATGGTGAGCTTCGAGGAATTTCTGAAAGAAAGAGATATGTGAATCGATAGAGTCAACTACTCGTCGCGGAGTCTAATTAGAGGGTAGGAATGTTGGCGGAGATCTGATATCAGATGCATCAGAGAAGTGAAAGCTGCGTAGGCACTCGCCATTATTGTATCCGAGAGATTGTTTAGGAGTATGTGTGTACATATACAGAGAAGTTACATAAAAGTCTGTGTTACGTTACAATGGGAATCGTTTTACAACCACCATTCCTTTAAAAAGAATGCATATCGTTTGATAGTCTCTTTTATGTGATAGATTGACTGATATACATATTCTCCCGCCTTTTGTTTGCTAACCTTTTTTTTTTTTGTTGCGAACTAGATAATAAAATCTAATCCAATCCAATCTGCTCGTCGTCTGACGAACAAGATGGAAATGATACAAATATTGGGTCGTGCCAGCCTTCGAGGTTGAGAGCAGGGGTTTTGAAAACTGGATCAGTGAATCGGCCCGAATTCGGGTCCGGATCCGGTCAATTCATACTGGCCCAATGGTTAATGTATTAGACTTGGTTTTCAAAGATCATGGGCTCAAATCTTGGTATGCACATAATTAAATTTATTTTAAATTGTTTTTGGCACTTTATTCTACAATTAATTTTTATCATCCAAAATATTTTACTTTTATTAAAACCGGACCGGACCGGTGAACCGGTAGGAATTCCAATCTGGGTCCGGTCTGGTTCAAGTTTAATTAAAAAAAATAAAACGAAAATCTAATAAATAAATAAAATAGAAATGGTGAATCTACAAAAAAATATCCATTTATATAAAAAAAAATTGCTAGCCAATACCAATGTCAGAAAATTTTTATATAAGTGCCCGTTTGACTCTGTGTACCATTTTCAAGTCTTGATGTACCTTTTTGTATGTGTATTACGTACCACGTCACGCGTTTATATGGTACCTATATCATTTCTATATGTCATCTTAATGCATTATATGATGCATCGTTTCTCACTGTATTATGTACCACAATACATTTCTCTATGTTACCTAGATGTGTTCTACCTTGCGGCGAGATGGGTACCAATGTGCAAAATATTTATTCTAATAAGTACCTACATATAAAAAAACTCTAACATGGTACTGACTTGCAACTTTTTTATAATTGAGTATTTTTCTGTAAATTCCCCAATAGAAATTGATGTATGAATAAGATATTGTGGCCTAAACTAATGTTTAATGTATTGGACTTGGTTTTCGGAAAAACGGGTTCAAAATCTTGGTATGCACATAATTAAATTTATTTTATATTGTCTTTTGGCACTTTATTTTACAATTAATTTTTTATCTCCTAAAATATTTTACTCTTATTGAATTTTTTAACCCCTTAGTTTATCAATGCATTTTTGACATTTTTAGTCCTCCAATATATTTATTTTAGTGGTTTATTCGTAAATATAATTTTTTAGGGGATTTTACATAAAAATACCCATTAATATAAAAAATTAGCAAATCAGTACCCTGTCAGTATTTTTTTATATGAAGATACCTATCAGAATAAATTTTTTACACATTGGTGCCCGTCCGCCGCAAGGTACATCATATCACACATTTAGGTACCTTAGAGAAACGTACTGTGGTACGTAATACAGTTAGAAAACGGTACCACCATATAGCTTGCCGCAAGGTACGATATGGAACATATATAGGTACCTTATATGGGTACCGTATAGATGCGTAATGGGTACGCAATACACATATAAAAAGGTATGTTAAGACTGAAAAAATAATACGTGCAGTCAAACGGGTACTTATCTAAAAAATTTTCTGACATGGGTACTGACTTGCAAATTTTTTATACAATTGGGTATTTATCTACTGATTTACCTTTTTTTATATTTAGGGGTACCTGTTTTACTCTGATTTGATACCGCATACCGATTAAACAACTAAATCTCAAAACACTAAAATTTCAGGTCTGGTTCGAAAACCCGATTTTAAAACCATGGTTGAAAGGTGCTTTAGTTTAACGAGAGTCGTGTACATCAAGCTGAGTCTTTTGCACATTTTATTACAAATGATATATGGAGATAATGAAATATGGCGTCATTGTTGGTACAGACAAAACCTGCATAAATAGATACATACATACGTACATTCATACATACATAAATGCATCATACATACGAATACAATAAGAAGAAGACATCTCTTTCACGCGGCTATTTGAAAGAAAGGATAACTTGGTTCGAGCTCATGAGATTTGCTATGGTGCCCACCTACCGTGAACAACCACCATGAGCACCGTAAGCAAATCTCTCGATAGCTTGTTTTCAGTCTCTGACGCCGTCATCACATCCGTCGATCCTCCTAAAGGGTAAATTCCTTATCAGGCCCTGTCAGTTTTAAAACTTCATGTTCAGTACCCCTACGAAAAATTCTTCCTGTTAAGTACTCATCTGCAAAAAGTTGTTTGTTTAATACCCCTAAACAATGAACGAACGGATTCCCGATATTAAATTGGACACATCCAACTGTTTTGATTATTATACCCAACTGTTATTCTAATTATACCAACAAAATAATGTGAAATTGGAAATTATATCAATTGTTATCGTTATTATACTAGCCGAATTGCACATAATAAATAGATGGTATAACTTACTCAATTTCTGGTATAATAGCAAAATTAGTTGGTATAATCTCCAATTTTATTGTATAAAATTAATATAACTATATTTATTGGTATAATAACGAAGATAGATGGCATAATAACGAAAATATATGTTATAATTTCCACAATTTCTGATATAATTGCAAAATTAGTTGGTATATTATTCAATTTCGCTGTATAAAAATTAAAATAAGAATATTTACTGGTATAATAACGAAAATAGATGGTATAGTTTCCTCAATTTATGGTATAATAGCAAAATTAGTTGGTATAATCTCCAATTTTGCTATATAAAATTAAAATAACTTTATTTATTGGTATAATAACGGAGATAGATGGTATAATAACGAAGATGTATGGTATAATTTTCACAATTTCTGGTATAAATACAAAAATTAGTTGGTACATTATTCAATTTCGCTGTATAAAATTAAAATAACGATATTTATTGGTATAATAACGAAAAAAGATGGTATAATCTCCTCAATTTCTGGTATAATAGCAAAATCAGTTGGTATAATGCCTAATTTTTTGGTATAAATTATAATACCTTTATTTATTGGTATAATTACGAAAACACAATTTCCACAATTTCTAGTATAATAACATAATCAGTTGGTATAATGTCCAATTTCATTGTATAAAATTCGAATTATAATAACGTTGTATAATGTTGGAACATTTGGTATAATTTATACAAATTTCTGGTATAATTTTAATTTTATTGGTATAATAACAAGTTTTGTTGGTATAATTCATGTGAAATAATTTATTCAACTTCAATGGAATATGTGAGACATGAGTATTTTCGTCTTTTTAATGCTGAAAAAACCTTTTTAGGTAGTGATCAGGAAGAAATTTTCAAATAAATTTTCAAATAGGTACTTATAAGGAAGAAATAATTCGAGTGGTATTTAAGAGGAATTTTAAACTTTGACAGGGACTCATAAGGAATGACCCCCTCCTAAATATGTTGTTAACCTAATTGCCTCTTTCCACACATGATTAATAGATAAAGGTTTTTTTTTTTTTAAATCGACTTGTCGAAGGATAACTGATGTCGTGTCAATGAAATAGGCCTATTATTATTAGTACATATTCTTTTAGAATTGTAGAATGTAAATTGCCTAAAAATGCACCACGTGTCCTTTAGTTTATTGATTAAATTAAATCATTTGTCAATTTTTTTTATTAAGATAAAGTTTTTTGAACACATATCCACTACTTTAGTGAAATCTATTACTCTGCCAATACAATTAAGGGTAAATTTGGGTTCAGACCCTATTAACGAATTTTCAAAACAGTTCAGGTCCCATAACAGTTTAATTTGAGCCCAAGGACCTAATTATTGAAAATATTAATTTGAAGGATCAAGGTCATTGTAAATGACCTTTCTATCCCTCATATTTGGCAAAATTACACTCATGTGCCACCTTCTTCTTCAAACGATTGAAGCAAGAACAACCTTCAACGAAGACCAATATTTACTATCGAAAGCCGGCTCAATCTCGACGTTAATGATCGAATAAGGTTAAATCGATGATAATTTCCCATGAGTGTCATTAATTGCGGTGCCCCTGACTCCTACCGCCCATTCTTATCACTAATTCATGTGACTGCATGTGATATAAATGAAATCTATATACGAAAATGCATACAAAATTTTTCCTTTTATATAAAGGAAATTCTTCTGTACAGTACAAAATATTCCTAGGACATAAATACAAGGTGAGTGCGCATGCGTGTTCAAAATAATCTATCGGCCCGCCACTCAGGTCGCATCCATGTACACACTGTCACCTCAAAAGTCCTTCGGAAGCTTCAAAAATTGGCTCGCCTTCGTAAAGATCACGTACCGTGATCCCGTGAGCCTACAATACATAAATACGTGGAATGAGCTTATAAAGCTTAGTAAGTGAAAGCCATGCATGCCATGCACGTGTCATGTTTACGCCTCTATATAATTCGGGCTTTAAGCCCTTCAGGAAACGCTCCACCTTCAATGCATATGTGCTCACCATGTGAGCTGCGAATCGGGACAATTGCTCAAACTTTCTGATGTATTCTGCCACGGTCATCGAGCCCTGGCGTAAGTTGATGAATTCATTCATCCTTTGGACTCGTACCGGGGCGGTGAAGTATTTGCTCCTAAAGAGCTCCTTGAATCGGTCCCACGTCATCGTAATAGGGTCTTCGAAGGCGAGAATTGTATCCCACCACTGGCCTGCACTTCCTCTCAGCAGGAAGGCAGCACATAAGACCTTCTTATCTTCTAGAATTCTACAATACTGGAACATACTTTCCAGTGTTCGGAGACAGTCCTCGGCCGCAGTAGGGTCGATAGCATCTTCAAAAGTCGAGGGGGGGGGGTGAGCTTGCGAAATCTTTCCCCCACTATTTCAACCCTCTCTGCTTGAGAAAGTACACCACTAGGTTGTCCACCCGTGTTACGCTGCTGAATTAGTTCTTGTATTTGGGTAGACTGTTGGCGGACTAGTTCCGTGAGCTGAATAATCGCCGTGTCGCGATTATCGGTTTGTGTTTCGGGTTCTTTGCCTTTACTAACGCTCCCGCTACCCTCACTTCTTGTTCTACCCATTCTTGTCCTGATACCCTAATAGTCCCTATGGCCAATAAATTACGCACATACAACATTCATAAAACATAAAACTTACTAGCAAGGCTGCTTCTGTGCTTTTGAGTGTGTGTACATGGACGGTCTACAGAACTTGTAACCGAAAGCTCTGATACCACCTGCGGTGCCCCTGACTCCTACCGCCCATTCTTATCACTAATTCATGTGACTGCATGTGATATAAATGAAATCTATATACGAAAATGCATACAAAATTTTTCCTTTTATATAAAGGAAATTCTTCTGTACAATACAAAATATTCCTAGGACATAAATACAAGGTGAGTGCGCATGCGTGTTCAAAATAATCTATCGGCCCGCCACTTAGGTCGCATCCATGTACACACTGCCACCTCAAAAGTCCTCCGGAAGCTTCAAAAATTGGCCTCGCCTTCGTAAAGATCACGTACCGTGATCCCGTGAACCTACAACACATAAATACGTGGAATGAGCTTATAAAGCTCAGTAAGTGAAAGCCATGCATGCCATGCACGTGTCCTAAATTCGCAAAGGCATTCGCGCCAATGCTCCCTAGACCTCATATTTTTCCGTGTCTTGTCTTGTCATATAGGGCCCTCGGCAATCTTGCTATGCATTATCATGGAGCTCGAATCCACAAGGGATAAATAAATATAAGTGGCAATACCCACTCAAGGGAGGCTAACCCTAGGGCGCCTTTTCTGTCCCAAGGTGGTTTCATACGCCACGCGGACGCTTCACACTGGTAGCCTAATCTGAGGTAGTCAACACCGGAGGTACCCTCGGTGTCGCTTAGTCCCTTAGCTCGCACCCTCCAGGTTTCACGACCCGCCATGAGGGCATTAGCCCTAAAATCATGTCTTGCCTTGTACATGTCATGTCTTAACGGTAGCGCCATACGACGTCACCATGGTAGCATAGAAGAACCGTGACTCAACTGTGAGTCGACATCAGACGCCCATATCGGCGAATCTTTATCGCTCTCAGGCGATCGTATATTATGCACGCTCTCATTTCATGCCTTTTGTACTAAACGTGCGTGCATATTCTCATGTCATGAATATGCGAGTCATGCCATCATATCATGTAAATAAATCATGAATGTCATTAACGCAAATAATTCACGTAGGAAGTCACATAAAATCATAGAAACACATAACATATATGTTTTCATGCATATACAGTTATGTGTTGTAGTTGGGACTTCCACTTACCTGGTATCCTTAACTATTTAATTTATCGTACGGTAAGTCACTAACCTTCGAACCCTAAGTATAGAAACATAATAAATTAGGGTGTGTTAGTCTAATCATAATTTCATGAAATTGGCTTAATTTGAAAACCATAGTTTCGACTTTTATAAATTTCGAAACCCTAAAAACTTCGAAATTGGACTTAAATTGAAAAACACCACTTTGAAATTTATAAGGAGCTCGAGTTACATAGTATTTAAATCTCGATATTGATCATAGAATCTCGAGCTCTTATACCAAATATCAATCTCGATATGGACCATAAAATCTCGAGACTTATATATTATAAGTAAAGATCTCGACATGTTCTAACAAAGGTTCGATATTAAACAATGCCTAAGGATTTCATGAATCTCGATATAAGCTTTGATCTCGAAATTATTCCTACTAATTTAACATGGTTTCGAGAATTTCAACAATAAAATATTGGTTCTTGAGCTAACTCATAAAATAACCTCGATATACGATATAAGATATATCTCATTATGGACTCGAGATCTCACATTACTTCGACACTCTAACCCCAAATATTTCAACATTTCTTATCTTTATTTCTTAGATCTCGGCATGCAATGCAAGATGGATCTCGATATGCAAAATAGATTTAAATGGATTTCGAGATTTACATGATTTACTTCGACCTTTGCTTACTTCCATTTCTTCATCTCGAGATTATTAACGGAAATAGAAGTTGTACCAATAATATCCGTGTGAGTAATTGGAGTGATAAGGAATTGCGTAAATCATGGAGTGATAAGGATGGATCTACTCACACGAACAGCTCAATTAGTGGAGATATTTTGGCTGATGACGGATTTCAATACTTCCGCTCAAGATTGTAATACCAACAAAGAAGATTGCATTGACTAAATCGTCTACGGATTCCATGGGCAATCATTTGCAATCATGGGACATCTTTCGCTGATTTCGTGGAATCAATTACATTAAAGCTCATTAATTAGTTTCTTATGCTAGCTCTTTAAATATGAGTATTGTAAGACAATTCTATGTATCGAAAACACATCCAATACATTATTACAATATTCAAAACCCTTGTTCTATTTTTTCTCTTGGTATCAGAGCTTCTACATTCTTGTACCTCCGCCATGACCACATTATCACTAAATGTTGGGAATTTCATTACCCTCAAACTTACTCAATCAAATTACCCACAATGGAGAGAACAAGCCCTAGGGCTAGCCGAAAGCCAGGAAATGGTAGGACACCTCACCAATGAAGATCCACCTCCAACAAAATTCACAACACCAAATACAAGTTCCACAGAGGCTGAAAACACTACACAAGTCACAGAAGAATATATTGCTTGGAGAAAAGCCGATCGTCTCCTTCGAGGATGGATCATTGGCGCACTCTCTGAGGAAGCTCTAAGCCTTATTATTGTTTGGAGATGGCACATGAAGTTTGGATAGCATTAAAAGATGCCTACGCCCAAGACTCACAAGAACGGGAATTCACATTGCGTCAACAGTTGACGTACCTTCGCAAGGAAGATGACAAAACCATCGGAGACCACATCCGCGTCTTTAAAGGTCTATGTGACAATCTAGCAGCCATTGGAAAACCTGTTCCGGATAGAGAAAAAGTATTTTGTCTCCTCACAAGTTTGGGGCCTCAGTTCGAAACTTCACTACTACTATGTTGAAACCTCCAAGACCTTCATACTCAGAAGTGGTTTCACAACTTCAAAATCTTGATCAACGTCGCAATTGGTTCTCTAATCAATCTGATGTTTCACTCTCGCAACTCTCGTCTCATGTAGCATTCTATGGACATCAACAAAGTCAGTCCGAAAACACTCCTTCAAGAAACCGCAACAACAAATTTACGTCCTCAGGCCGTGGATTTCAGGCGCAACAATCTAGGAATTCAAATCAAGGCTCTCTGAACACTTTTCCCTCTAGTGGACAACAACGACGACCCCCACCACCAGGACAACGACGAATGAGTCAAGCTGAGAAGATCAATATCGAAACGAAACATGTCAATATTGCGGGAAAGCAGGTCATATCGCAAAAATTTGTTGGTGGATACCTAAACATTCGACGCAGAGTCACGAACTTCCTCAAGCACTTGCTGCTCTCACTCTAGATAATTCCATTACGGAGACCGAATGGACTTCTGACACAGGCGCCTCAAATCATATGACAGGTAAAACAGGTATGGTAACTAATATTCGCAAATATTCAGGGTCTGACTCTATTATGATTGGGGATGGCTCTTTCATACCAATAAGAGGTATTGCTGACTCACTTATCAAACAAAAGAATTCAATCTTACCACTTAATGATGTGCTTTTAGTTCCAAATTTAAGAAAAAATTTACTTTCTATAAGCCAACTAACATCTCAATTTCCTGTTAATTGTGAATTTTCTGATGTTGCTTTTTGTGTGAAGGATCGGAAAACAGGAACACCGGTGATAACAGGGAGACGGAAGGATGATTTATATGTCCTTTCTAACACACCAGAAGTGCATTTTTCAAATCGATTTAAGTCTGCAACAACAACTAATTGGCACCAACGTCTAGGACATCCACAATTTTCAGCTCTTCAGTTATTAAAAAATAGAGGTCGAATTAATGTGTTAGGTTCAATAAAGAGTGAACACTTATGTGATAGCTGTCAGCTCGGGAAACTTAGCAGATTACCTTTCCACGTTCTGAACATTCTACTTGTGGTATTTTTGAAAAAATTCACTGTGATCTGTGGGGGCCAGCCCCCGTTTTATCCATTGAAAAGTTTCGTTTTTATGCATGTTTGGTTGACGATTTTTCAAAATATACTTGGATAATTCCATTAAAACATAAATCTGATTTTTTTACTGCTTACCTACTATTTGAACAATACGTTGATAGGCAATTCAACAAAAAAATTAAAGTTTTTCATTTAGATGGGGGAGGTGAGTTCGTCAACAAGAAACTATCATCTCACTTTCTCTCTACAGGTATCATTCATCACATCTCATGCCCATATACTCCAGAGCAAACAGGTATAGTTGAAAGACGCCATAGAATTCTTCACGAATTAGGTATGACTATGATGTTTCATAGTAATACTCCTCTCTTTTTATGGGTAGAAGCTTTCACTACGGCAGTTTATCTCATTAACCGCTTGCCTTCATCTTCTATTAGATTTGATACTCCATACTTTAGGTTGCATGGTAACCATCCTGACTATTCATCACTTCGTGTTTTTGGATCGAAATGTTTTCCTTATACTTGGGACACGCGAAATCATAAATTTACCCCTAAGTCTATTTTGTGTGCTTTCGTCGGCTATAGCGAAAAATATAAAGGATATAAATGCTTTCATCCTACGAGTGAAAAAATTTTTATTTCTCGTCACGTGGTTTTTGATGAAAACTCATTTCCCTTTAAGCACGTTTCTACTTCCCCAGCACTTTCACATGTCTCTAATATTTTTGATTCTTGGTTATTGCATACTAATAATGATTCTAGTGCAGATTCTTCTTCATCGGCAAGTGAACCACCATGTTCAAACCCCCTACCTTTGACTGCCCTCCATGATCCTTCCCCTACGACTGCTGACTCCTCCACATTCATTACCACACCATCATCTCCATTAGGCTCTCCCAATACACCCATCTCACCCGAATCATCATCTTCATTACACTCAGATTCGTCCGGTTCCACTCCACCAACACCATCAAATTTTACTCAACCACAACAAGACCTAATCCCTCATCCCATGACCACTCGCTCCAAAGCTGGGATTGTTAAACCAAATCCGAAGTACCTGTTGACGGCCATCTCTACCACCAATATTCCACGTGAACCTAAAACCATTAAATTGGCCCTATCTCATCCTGGTTGGAAAGCCGCTATGGAGGATGAATTAGCTGCTCTACATACAAACAAGACATGGATACTCGTTCCACGTACTTCAAAAATGCATGTTATAGGTTCCAAATGGGTCTTCAAGACTAAGCTTAAACCTGATGGAGCTGTTGATCGTCTCAAAGCCCGTCTTGTTGCGAAAGGATACCATCAGATTGACGGCCTCGACTATAACGAGACATTTTCTCCCGTCATCAAACCAGGTACTATACGTCTTATTTTATCCATCGCTTTGGTAAAACATTGGGCGATACGACAACTCGACGTCAAAAATGCATTTCTGCATGGAAACATTTCTGAAGAGATATACATGCAACAGCCGCCAGGGATGGTAGACTCTCAATACCCTAACTATGTGTGCAAGCTACAACGCTCTTTGTATGGCCTCAAACAAGCACCTCGTGCTTGGTTTGATAGATTTAGTGCATTTCTTCTTAAATATGGTTTCTTTTGCAGGTTGGCTGATCCGTCTTTATTTATTTTCCACACCGATCATGGCTCACTATTTTTGCTTCTTTATGTAGATGACATACTTCTCACAGGGTCAAATAATGAACTTATAACTAACTTTATTCATATCCTCAGTGCTGAATTCTCTATGAAGGATTTAGGACCACTTCATCATTTCTTGGGTATTGAAATTGCTCGTAGCCCTACCGCCTGCACTTGTCTCAGTCTCACTATGCCCTTACCATTCTTGAACGTTCCAATATGGTTGAGTGTAAGCCTATGAGTACACCGCTTGAAACACGCCCTACGCCTCCGTCAGCCGATCTCCCCCTAGATGACCCCAGCTTCTTTCGTGGCGTTGTCGATGCACTTCAATACCTTACACTTACTAGGCCAGATCTTTCTTATAGCGTTAATTATGTTTCACGGTTCATGCATGCCCCTACTATTGCTCATTTGAAACTGGTTCGGTGCATACTTCGCTATGTTAAAGGAACTATTAACATTGGGTTACAAATTTCCGCACATACTACTCTTGATCTTTGTGCTTTTTCAGATGCTGACTGGGCAGGTTGTCCTACGACAAGGCGATCCACTACAGGCTACTGCACTTTCCTTGGAACCAACCTGATTTCATGGTGCGCCAAAAAGCAACACACAATCTCTTGTTCTAGTACCGAAGCTGAGTATCGTGCCATGGTGAACACTGCAGCAGAAATAACTTGGCTCACTTATATTCTGAAGGATCTTCGTGTTCCACTCAACTCTCCTCCCATACTCTATTGTGACAACCTAAGTGCTCTCTACATGACCATTAATCCAGTGTTCCATGCTAGAAGTAAACATATAGAGTTGGACTACCATTTTGTGCGTGAACGCGTTGCGCTTGGACTTCTCATCACCAAACATGTCTCCACTGATCAGTAACTCGCTGACATTTTCACTAAACCCCTGTCAAAGGCTGCCTTTCATTCATTCTACACCAAACTTTGCCTCCAACCTCGGCTCAGCTTGCGGGGGATATTAACGGAAATAGAAGTTGTACCAATAATATCCGTGTGAGTAATTGGAGTGATAAGGAATTGCGTAAATCATGGAGTGATAAGGATGGATCTACTCACACCAGCTCAATCAGTGGAGATATTTTGTGATGACGGATTTCAATGTGCAATAACTTCCGCTCAAGATTGTAATACCAACAAAGAAGATTGCATTGACTAAATCGTCTACGGATTCCATGGGCAATCATTTGCAATCATGGGACATCTTTCGCTGATTTCGTGGAATCAATTACATTAAAGCTCATTAATTAGTTTCTTATGCTAGCTCTTTAAATATGAATATTGTAAGACAATTCTATGTATCGAAAACACATCCAATACATTATTACAATATTCAAAACCCTTGTTTCTATTTTTTCTCTGAGATTATTCTTACAGAACTAACAGGGTTCGAAGTCCTTCAAACTGGGAATTACACCGCTCGACATCTAAGCCTTTGGTCAAAATATATTTTCTTCAAGAACAATTTGAATATTATTAGGGTTTCATGGTTGTAATGGTTTTCAATTCTTTCGTTAGTTGAAGTTTATAGAAACCCTAGTATTATCCAAATCAGTATTCTAACTATCTCCTACGCCTAATAAAAGATGAATGAACCGGATTAAACCTCAAAATAACAATCCATACCTTTCCAAGTTTAGCTCAAGTCTTGTTCTCCTTTCTATACCTTTGCTTTCGATGGCTTTCTCACTTGTGGAATGAATTTCTCATTTCTTCTCTATTCTCCACCTTCGATCATTTACATGGTTATGTATTGTTAATTCTTTCTTCCCTTATCACGTTGGTTGCTTGTTATATTGACTAAATGATGTCATATTCTACTTTAATAATTCTTATCCTAACCTTATGAGATAACTATTATAATATTTTGTTTTTAGGTTTTCCTTTATACTAAGTAATCGAATTATTTAGTAATTCTAATGTTGTGAAGTTCTAATACATCAAATCTCTCCTATTTCTTTCAAAATCTTCTTATTTCGAAATTCTATAATTTCGACCTTCATACCTTTTGAATTTCGAAGTTGAGTTCAAATTTAAATCTTCTAGGTTAGCATGTCATGTACTAGAAACCCTAAAATCAATGACTAACCTAAATTAGATTAATTCTTCTAATTTCTCATTCATACATGTCATGTTAGCATATAACATGAAATCATTTAAGCACATAAAAGTCACAAAACATGTCTCTTGCAGTCACGTAAATCATATAATATGTATGCTTATTTATTGGCCGACTTACTTACGGGACTCGGGTATTACATTAATCAATGAAACTTTTTGAAGTTTATAATGGAATAATGTATTAAAAGCAATTCGAAAATCTCGTTGAAACAAGGGAAAATCTGGACTTTAGTGACCGGATAAGGTGAAAATTGATCGTGGGTCTTAATATTCAATGAAAATATTGATGTTAATCGCAAGAAATTTGACGCGGCCCATGATTGAAGCTTTTGCTAATAAAACGCTCGCTAATTAACAATTTATGCATTCTGGGTGACAATTTATGCATTCTGGGTAACACTTTATGCATTCTGGGTAAAGTTTTATGCATTCTAGGTAACAATTTATGCATTCTGGGTAAAACTATGCATGCGTCTCTTCCAAACGATGAATGCACAAACCATGTTCAACGGAGACCAAAGTTTACGATAAAAAACGGACTCAATCTCGACGTTAATGACCGAATAAGGTTAAATGGATGATAATTTCCCATGGGTATCAATAATCAATGAAAATATTTGAAGTTTATAATGGAATAATGTATTAAAAGTAATTCAAAATCTCGTTGAAACAAGGGAAAAACTGGATTTTAATGACTGAATAAGGTGAAATTGTGTCTTAATAATCAATGAAAGTATTGATGTTAATCGCGAAGACATTTGACGCTGCCCATAATTGAAGCTTTTGCTAATAAAGCGCTCGCTAAGTAACAATTATGCATTCTGAGTAACAAGTTATGCATTCTGGGTAACACTTTATGCATTTTGGGTAACAATTTATGCAATCTGTGTAATAATTTATGCATTCTGGGTAATACTATGCATTCTGCATTGCCCAAAAACGGCAACCTGGACATTTTGTTACAATTTGGTGTTAGGTGTATCTGATACTTATGTGTATGATGTTTCTTTTGAACAAACTTCGCTTCTGTTGCTGAAAATGTATGCATGATTCTGGTAAAGCCCTATGTTATTTACTAATTTCCTGCAGTAACAGTTTAACACTGATCGGAAACAATTAAAGAGGAGAAAAATACAGATAATGATATGTAGGTAACAAGGGAACACAACACGAGTAACAGAATACATAGTCAAAATAACAATTTAATATACTTAGTTTACTTTATGATTTTCAAATTTTATATTGCAAATACACTATATTCACTAAAATACATAAAATTACGAAGTTTTAGATTAAATATACTAGTTTAGGTTGTGATTTTCGTGGAGATTATATTGTCATTGAAGAAGTTGAAGTATATAGTATGGAAAACAAGTAGCACTCTTCTTGAAAGGATGATCATGCTCCTAAGAAATTGATTCTACTTACTCAAAACGTTGCAGAGATGAACTAGTAGTTGTTTATTACAATCCAGATGGTAGACCTAACATAAATGATTCAACAAAATTAATGACATCTTCAATTAATCTTAAACGTAAACCCTATGTTGTTTACTGATTTCCTGCAGTAACAGTTTAACACTGATCAGAAACAATTGAAGAGGAGAAAAAAACAGAAACTGATATGTAGGTAACAAGGAAACACAACACGAGTAACAGAATACATAGTCAAAATAACCATTTAATATTTAATTAGTTAACTTAATGATTTTCAAATTTTACGCTACATTCACTAAAATATATGAATTACGAAGTTTAAGATTAAATATACTAGTTTAGGTTGTGATTTTCGTGGAGATTATGTTGGAATTGAAGAAGATGAAATATGTAAAGTATGGAAAACAAGTAGCACTCTTCTTGAAAGGATGATCATGCTTCTACCAAATTGATTCTACTTACACAAAACGTTGTGGAAATGGACTATTAGATGTTTATTATAATCCAGATGGTCGACCTAACATGATGACTCGACAAAATTAATGACATCTTCAATCAATCTTAATCACAAATCCTATGTTGTTTTTTGATTTCATGCAGTAACAATTTAAGAATGATCACCAACAGTTGAAGAGGGGAATATAATAGAAATTGATATGATGGTAACAAGGAAACACAACACGAGTAACAGAATATATAGTCACAATAACAATTTAATATGTAATTAGTTTATTTATGATTTCCAAATTTTATACTTAGACACGCTACATTCACTAAAATATATAAATTTACGAAGTTTTAGATAAAAATATATAAGTTTATGTTATGATTTTAATCACAAACCCTAATTCACAGACTATGATAATTCTGGTAACATATAAACATATAACTAGTAACAGTTTTACACATATCGGGTAACAAATAATCTATGCTTGATTTTTAGACTCCCGCCCAAAATTCATCTCAGTCTGGTTTTTCCGCCCGATATTTCGCGGACGATTTAGTAACAAATTTAGTCGACATAGTAACAGAAACGCATATACTAGTAACAGATCCTGAAAATTTTACAAATCAGCCAAAATGAAAAAAATACACCCAACTTTATAGGGTCGATCGATTTTTGCGAATTAAATGATGAAAATCGGACAAACGACCAAACAAGGTGCCGCACCGAGCTGCCCATAACTATGGGTACTTTGATCTGTACTTATTAGACGTAATCGTTGCAAAAACGGATTTGATTTTATCTTATTTTCGCAAATTAGAACCCCACACATGGTAACAATTATTTACAGTTTAATAACGATTTTGATACTCCAAGTAACAGATTGCATAATCCGAGTAACAGTATTGACACAGTAAAAATGTACCCAAATTATTGGGGTCGACCGTATTTTCGCGAAATTAAAAGATGAACGTCGGACGAACGAGCAAAAATGTGCCGCACAGAGCTGCCCATACTATGGATACTTCAAATTTATACATATTAGATGTAATCGTGCCAAAAACGGCTTTGATTTCATCTTATTTTCGCAAAGGAAGTTACTATTTACTGCCCCCTTTTTACTTGTTACCGCCCCCTAAAGGGCTTAAAAAGACGATTTTGCCCTTACGATATTTAAATTAATTTAAAAAGAAAAAACTATAATAAACAATAAAAATTTCTATTTAAAACTCTATTCCAGACAACACTTCCCAAATCACACATCCAAATCAGACAAAAACACAAAAAATATTGAAATCGCAATGGATCGCCGACAGGGACAAGGAAAGGGAAAGAGCCTATTTTCACGACTGTTAAGCAAATTAACGTAAAATCATTCGTACGTAGATGGATTACCGAACACGGATCGGAATAGTTCGAAAAAACGGCCGATCGAACGAGATTTAGGGTCGGATTTCGACCTGACCGAAACGTAATTTCGGTCGTGCCTACGCCGACCGAAGTAATGTTTCGGTCGGGACAGTGCCTACCGAAATCACGTTTCGGTCGGATCGAAATTTTTTTTAAAAAACTTTTTTATTGCAGACCAAAGGTGGAGACCCTACTCGGAGGGAGCAGTAGATCCCCCCGTTGGAGGGATCTGGAGAGCGTCACACGAGGACGCGAGGAGTTGACGCAGCCGTTCGTAGAGAACGGGAGGAGGAGAGGCGGCAGAGAGCGACTGCTTCTCAGTCCGTATATGCGGATTACGATCCGCATGCGGATGATGGTGTGGCGGATGATGGAGCATCGTTTCAGTCTTCCGACGACGATCTGCCACCGGCCTCCTCAGGTAATTCCATTCTCCTCTATAAACTGACATGCGATGTTGTGTCTTAAAATACGTAAAAGAAATTAAATTTATTTTTGCATTATTCGTGAAAAATGAAATAAGGAGCAAGCGCTTCAGGGTCGTAGATGACGATTCCTGGAGGGTGCAGGGGCCACAGCCCGGTGGTCCATATGATGACGAGGTGATCCCTAGTTATCTGGGACACATCACGCCCCGCATCTGGATGGGTGAGGAGGAGAGGCCCCTGCTGAAGTGCGAGCAGCGGGCGTTAGTGCTTGAGAAGCTAAAGAATTGGTACTCCCAATTCCCGCCGGAGACGCAGAGCCAGATCGATGGCACGGGGCTTGTGCACCTCTACTATGCGCTTTTGTGGAGCGCTGGCATCCAGACACGAACACCTTCCACATGCCATTTGGGGAGATGACGATCATGCTCCACGACGTCGAGCACATCCTGACCCGATCGACGGAGCGACGGTATCGGGCACCCCAGACGTCGCTGATGGGCAGATCGCGGCGAGGGAGATTATGGGCATCTCCGCGGATGCGCTCAGGGATTCTTGGAGAGGCGGTGGGTTGCGACAAAAGACGTGATGCAGGGGATGCGAGGGGGTCGGCCGGCGGGGTTCCAGGATTAGACGTGCACCCGTGATTGAACAAATTTACGAGTAAGAGATAGTAGTACCTGTCTCCGTGGTAGATCGAGACCGCTTCGCAGACGAAGATGACGTGCGACCTTGGCTGCTACGACTAGTACTGCTGCGCCCTCCGCTGCGTCCACCCCTTGGGATTGCGTACTCCCAAGCACTTCGATCCCGCTTCGTCGAGTTATTCTTCTTCGGCCGACCTTTGACAGACGTCTTAACATCAGGCTCATTCCACTCACGGGCGTCGGGATACAGGTGTTCGTGGACGAGTCGATGGAGGCCACGCATAACGGCGATATTGCGGGTTTCTGCCTCACGCACGAGGTCGTATAAGTAATCCCGATCAGAAATATCGGGAATTACTCCATCGCCGATCGTGAGTGTCCTCCAAAAGTCGTGCAAGCATTCTGCAGTAACTGGGTAGTTGTTCTCGATACATTGCATTAGCTCGCACGCACATGGGAGATTGTGCGTACGTCGTATCACACATCCGCACGCGGAGTAAACCTCATCGGACAACTCTTTGGCACGCCTCAACTCGATTCCCATTATCGATATTGCATGGTGTGAAACTCTGTACAATATCATGTGGAATGGAAAACCTGAGTTCCCAGGCGTTTCGAACGGGACTCCTCCAGTGCCTGCATGTCAACATAAAAAATTATTAGCATAGCATTTCGTTTGACACGTATAACAATTAATTTACCTTTCTGATGCGATTCAGTTGGTTCTGAATCTGGTCGTGCACCTTCACCCAGTGGCCGAGTTCAGCCATTGCTTCAGCTCGCTGTGAGCACTCTCCACACGACATGTAGTGGTGTTCCCGAAATGAAACACCTGGTTCGTCCAAGTTTTGGCGAACTTCTCCTTATGCACCAACCATGTCTGCTCAACGTACTGCACGATACCGGAGTCACCTTTCCAATGCAGACGCATGTCACTGACGGCCTGCTCGTATTCGTCTATCGACGGAGCTTCCATGACTGCTTTCCAGGCCTTATGCGTGAAGTAAGCTGCTGTCTTTTTGTTCTGACCCGTCGTCCAATAAACTTTGTTCTCCACGTCTTTATAGATATGCCACGTGCACAACATATGGTGAGAATACGGAAATACTTCCTGTACGGGTCGAAGAACACCCAACTCACGATCAGTCACAATCGCCGAAGGGTAGACACCTGGCCCCGGAATATCCCGAAAGGACTGCAACACCCACTCATAACTTCTCTCCGTCTCGTTCTTCATAATGGCAAACCCACAAAGGAAGTTCTGATTACAGGGAGTCATCCCTATAATCTCAACTAGAGGCATCTTGTACCTGTTGGTCTTGTACGTAGAATCGATGCCAATGAAGTACGAATACGTCCTCACCAGTGCAAGTGAGTCCGGGTGTGCAAGAAAAACATGCGTCAGCGCATTAGTCTCGTGGTCCCCCAGGGCTTGAATATAATATCCGGCGTATCTCGCCTGGTGCATCAACTGGCTCACCACGTCTCGGCCCTCAGAATAGTCTCTCTTCAAACGATCTCTGTAATTATATACGTGTCCGATCGTCGCGTTATCTTCTGCGTGTCGAGCCCTCACCGATGAAAGGATATGAGCTGGTTTTGATTGCGCAGCAGTCATTTCCTCTACGATCTTCTTTGCCTGCCTACTTAACCCACTCGTCTGGCGGTGTCCCTCGGGATACTGTATCAGAGGATGATTATGGATTTATCAGGTGGGCCCGTACGAATGTACCATTCCCTAGTCATTGGATCCTCCTGAGCTATGACTACAAACAGACACCTGCACTTGTTCGACTTTGTAACCTTCTCCTCGTCCTCGTTGCCTCTATAACGTTCTCTGCGAGAACATCTAATCAGTTTTTTGTACCGCATTTCTTATGCGACGAAATAATCACCTCGAAACCCAGAGCAATGGCGACTCCTTTCGCCCAGTTAATGGCTTCCACGTCGGTCTGAAATCGACCTCCTACGCGAAAATACTCATTGTAGTTTACCCCGTCGCCGATCAAATCCTCCGGGATGTGGATTTTCCTCTCATCGTTTGAAAAAAAAAATTATGACACAGCCGAAGAGAAATTTCGGCCACAAGAGGTGGCGGCCGAAACATGATTTCGGCCGCCGCAGTTCCGGCCGAAACGTGATTTTTTTTCGGCCACCTCAAGGCACGACCGAAATTATTTTTCGGTCCGGCCTTGAGGCGGCCGAAATGCTGTTTCGGTCGGGACTTTCCGGCCGAAATTTTGTTTCGGTCCTTGGAGCGATTCCGAATCTAGTTCGATCATTCATCTACGTACGAACGAATTTTACGAGAATTTGCTTACTAGTCGTGCGAATAGACCATTTCCCCTTTCGTCGATCCATTGCGATACTGCACGTTTTTTTTGTTTTGTTGAGTCTGATTTGAATGTTTGATTGCGGTATGAAAATTGTTGTCTGGAAAAGGACTTTAAATAAAAAAATTTATTCAAAAGGGCAAAATCGTCTTTTTTCAGCCCTTTAGGGGGCGGTGACTAGGAAAAGGGGCGGTGAATAGCAATCCAGTTTCGCAAATTAGAACCCTACACATGGTAACAATTAATTTTAGTTTAATAACGGTTTTGGTAGATGTAGTAACGGGTTTGGTAGACATAGTAACGGATTTGATAGTACGAGTAACAGTTTGGACACAGTATAAACATACCCAAAATATTGGAGTCGATCGTATTTTTGCGAAATTAAAAGATGAACGTCGGACGAACGAGCAAATAATGTGCCGCACCGAGCTGACCATACTATGAGTACTTCGAATTTATACATATTAGATGTAATCGGTGCCAAAAACGGCTTTGATTTCATCTTATTTTCGCATATTAGAACCCTAAATAGAAAGATAAAAACTCATAAAAATATTACATCTTGCTTCGTCAATACCACAATACATCCTACCTTACACGCCGAAATTGGTTGGTTAATGGGCATTCGAAATTTCGGAGTTCGATTCACTGTAAAAACGAGATTCGTAAAATAAGTATATCTGATAACAATTTTCTGTATCATAGTAACAGATAAGGAATAGAAAATAACAGTTCACCAGACTTCTATAACAATATAATCTAACTGCATAACAGAAAGTCGCCAGAAAATAACTGTTAGTTCAGTATGTTAGGAAAGATATTTTCGTCAATACATATTTTTAATCCTTATCTATGCCATTTAACGCAATGTTGATCCTTTAAACTAATGGGAGTTCTGACAGGGACTGAACGCTTTACAAAGTTACTGAATAGGGACTGATTAGAAAATTCCCCTACAATTAACTGCATTTATATAAAAAAAAAATATAATTATGCACTGCCCCTTGCAAGCACGAGTAATAGACTTAGATATAAATACAAGCGTAAATTTTAGTGTGTCCGTGTACTTATTAGAAACACACCTACTATGTTTTATGTTAACCTTTTCAAAATTCAAAAGAGATGAGTCATTCAATCCAATGTGCTCCTCAGTAGGGGTGTTTAAAAGTCGGTTTAACCGAATAACCGAACCGAAACCGAAAATTCGGTATGAACCGAACCGAACCGAAGAGGCGGTTTTCGGTTCTTCAAAATTGAAAACCGAAATTTTCGGTTTTTTCGGTTCGGTAATTCGGTTAACCGATTAAAAACCGAAAAAACCGAATTTTAATAAATTTATTAAAATATATATTTAATATATTAATTAATATATATGTAACTTAATTCGTTTTTGTATTAAAATATTATTTTTTATATATATTTAATACATTAATTAATATATATAAATTAATTCGATTTTGGTATTAAAATATTAATTTTTTTCTCCAAAATTTAAATTTTCTTTTTTATTTCGGTTTTTCGGTTATAACCGAAACCGAACCGATTAAATTCGGTTCGGTTTTCGGTTCTTGAAATAAAAAACCAAATTTTTCGGTAACCGAATTTTTGGTTCGGTTCGGTTTTTACCGAATGAACACCCTACTCCTCAGTCACCATATTATGAACACACATACATACATACATGCAATAACAACACTTTCGCTCGCACCGAGAAAATTATGATATATGGAGTCCTCAAACCACTTATAAAGATAATAATAATAATAATAATAATAATAATAATAATAATAATAATAATAATGACTTGCAAGTTAGGACTTGACAATAAAATGACTTGTGCTCAAGTTATCAGCAGAAAGACTGGATTCCTCGCCCAGGAAAACAGTTACTTGCAATTCGTCATTCCCAACTTCGTGTTTTTGGTAGTCTGCTATTTCTTTAGCACAGAAAACAGCTGAGTCGGGACACTTGTACAATAAAATGTATCTCAGAGCCTGTATATCTCCGATGTCTGAGGATATCTCCTTCATATTAAACATTCGCCCTAATGTAAGCTCTTCAAGGCAAGGAAAGTGGTTGGCGTCTGCAGGAAAATATTCGAGATCTGTGCAACGTAAAAGCAGCAGGTATTTCAAACGAACAAATTGTACTTCGAAAAGCTGCCACTCACTTCCGCTGCAATCAGACAGATCCAGATATTCGAGCAGCGGCAATGAGCCAATCTTTGTCATCGTTACGCCATCATCCAAACGAAGGCCGGTAAGAGTCAATACCTTGAGCGAATGGGGGAAGGTAAGGCTCGACGCCATTTCTTTTCGTCGCCTTAAAGATCTCACCCCATCCAACGAGCAATCAAACTTTTCAAGCTTTTCAAAACGGCATACGTTGTTGAGAGCGTACACCCCTTCGTTGAATCCCTCAACTGCATCATCGTATCGCACCCACAGTATGCTGACATTGGGAATTCTTTCGACCAATTCCTCGCTGAAGCTTAGATTGAGTATCGTCCCAACCCATTGAAGGTTCTTCAAGATATGGTCACCTTGGCGGCCTTCCCTTGGAGGCTCTGGGAGGCGGAAGTCATCAATCTGAATATGCCTAAGCTGATACATTTTCCATATCTCTTCTAGCGCTTTAGCCCCTTTGACACCGTCATTTATGACTAGCCATTGAAGATTCCACATTGAAAAAATTGATGGAGGAAAGCTAAAAGATCCCGTGAAACCATATGAGAAAGTAAGGCCGCGCAAGTTAACTAGTTGAGAAGTAACTTCTGCCATGTAATTTAGTTGCAAGTCAATAAATCCAGCTGAAGCCAAAACTCGTAACGATTTGTAAACTACGGAAGGTAACTTACCGCCGTGAGTTATCAAAGTACGGACGACTGATGGCGAATTTATAGTAGCGTTGGAATACTGATGGTGTACAATATGTGATTCTGGATAAAGGACCAATCGTCTTTCGTTCTTCGGAACTTCTAAATTATGGTTTCGCATGATGTAAAAGAACTTCTTCTCTGAAGCCTCCTTCAAGCATAAATCCCTCAAAAGATCATGGATCTTGAATAGGTACATTTCTCTCTTGTTAAATGGTGAATAAGAATCTAAAATAAGATTCCTACTAGCAAGGTCACTAAGATAGTCATGTGCAGCCTCTTCTAGGCTCTTGCCATTAATTGGTTTTAGAAACCCTTCGGCCACCCATAGTCGTATCAGTTTTTCAACTTTAATCTCCTCATCTTCAAGAAAAAATCCCAAGTAAAGGAAACAAGGTTTCAAATGCACGGGTAGATGAATGTAGCTCAAAGACAATGTCTTCAGGCAATGATTATCGTCTTCTGAATTCACAAAGGAACTTAAATTTTCAGCAATAGATTTCCAGTATTCTGGTGTCCTTGGAGACTTTGATAGATGGCCTCCAATCACGACAATTGACAGAGGAAGTCCTCTACATTTGTCTGATATCTCCATGCCGGCATCCTCTAGTTCGCTCGGGCAATCACCCCGTCCGAATACGGTTTTGCAAAATAACTCCCAAGCTTGGCTATCATCTAACAAACCCACAGCAAAAGAATGCGACCTAATAATCGAAGCGAATCTCGATTCTCTAGTGGTTATGACAACTCCACTACCGCGGCTATTCGGAAAGAAGGATCGAAGTTTATCCCAAGCCTCTACATCCCATAGATCGTCCACTATGACTAGATACCTTCTGCCGCACAAATATTGGTGCAGTTTTAGGCCCAACTCCTGCTCGCCCTTGCCTCTCAAACTTTCCTTACTCTCTGTCCTATCTAGACAATGAAGAAGGTCTACCAAACTTTCATCTATGTTGTAGTCCTTTGATATCGTAGCCCAAGCACGAACATCAAAGTCGTCCTTAATACATTTATGGTCGTAAACCTTACGAGCGAGCGTAGTCTTACCAATTCCGCCCATACCTGTTACCAAAATAATCTGCCGGCCAGAAACTTGAGGTAGAGTGAGCTTCTCCACAATTTTGACTGTCAATTCTTCGAACCCAACCACGATGTTCTCACCAGACGAAGAATCATGAGGTGGCCGTAGTCTAGGTTGGTTGTTGCGTTGGATCTTCTTATTCTTCTCAGTGTTGTTCCAATTCATCTCCGTCACATCATTCTTGATGGGATCCATGGCTTCTATGGCCTTTTGAAGGATTCCATTGAAGTCTTCTTGATTGAGAACTCGATCTGCTATCTGACCCTCGATGACGTCTTCGGCAGCATATGCTGCATCAGCTATTCGGAGCTCCAACTCTAGGTCAACAGATATATGGTGATCTTCGAGGAATTTTAGGAAGAAAGAGATCTGTGAATCGAGGGAGTTGAATTGTTCCTCTTCGAGTTTGATGGGAGGGTTTGGGTGTTGGCGGAGATCTGATGTGAGATTCATGAGAGAAGTAAAAGCTGCATAAGCTGTCCCCATTCTCTTTAGATGCCAAGAAATGTAATGAAGTATTCGTTCTCGAAAGCTTTTTCAGCTTTTTTACAGCTAGTGAGTGTCCGTCAAGTTGAGCATTCTGCATAATTTTTGAAGGTTGCGTTGTCAACAAGTCGTACAGACTTATTTCAATTTAGTCATTTTTGTATTATGAGCCGTGAATGAGATGCGTCAAGATAGGGATATTTTAATGGCAGTTCAGTAGTTTAATGGCAGTTGTCCATCAAGTTGAGCATTTTGCACAACTTATTAGGGTGGAGATAATAAATAAAATATGGTTTGGACTTTGGACAACTTTTGTTTATGAAAACTTACTAGCTCATTATTAGATCGAGCACGAGTTTACTCGTGAGTACTCGCTCATAAATCGTGCTCGTCAACACGTTTTTTTATCATTTATTATTTTTCATTTTATTTTGTATTTTTTATTTTTTATAAAAAGTTAGATGTCGAGTTCGAGCTCCATTTTGAAATCCGAGTTTTGAACCGTAGCGTTGGCCAAATAATAGATCGGAATTCGAAATAAAGATTTTGAAATTCATAATTTACAATCAAACGATTTCGTTCAATACGCGATCCAACGTACTCTAAAGTAGTTTTTGTCAATTATATTTTTTTTCTATTTTTTGTCGTTAATACAAAATATTTATTCCAAGATAGAAACTACGCAACTGCAAATAATCATACAACATGGAATATCTGACCTTGCATCTCTTTTTCCAATAAATTGTAAATTGGATTGATATTACATAAAGGCGGTGTCAAATGTCTCATATTGGTTAAACTATAAAAGTTTCTCCCCTTTATATATGATTACACCTTATTGTTTATCAAACAATAGGTGAGTCCAAGGAGTTGGGCTCAAGAGTCCACACGCACGAGCCCACGAAAGGCCCACATTCGTGAGCCCGAGCCCACAAATCCGAACCTGGATGACGTGGCATCGGCAATGATGTTGGCTCGATAGGGCTCCACGTGGCGGTGGACGCGAGCGTCCTTGTGACAGGGCGGGATTGATGATGTGGCGATGACACGTAATTATGAGAGGGCGTGGTGTTGACTGGGTAGTGACTGGACTGGACTCGTTGGGGTCCGCTGGGTCACGTCGGTTCGGCGAATGGAGCCGCCCACGTATTCAGGTACGAACTGTTAGGTGCCATGACAGTTTGGGCCAAAGGTTGCAACTATTCGCACTTTGGTCCCTAGTTAAACGGTTAACTGCACGCAGAATAGGCTGAAAGTTGTGCCTATTCTCGAGTGACCCCCAGTCAGAAAGTCAAAGGGTATTAGAATTAGGGGTGTCTACTCGCGAATGACCCCTGGTCAAATGGTGTCGGAATTAGGGGTGGACATCGGGTATCGGATAGTTCGGGTTCGAGTTAAGGTTTTCACTACCCGAACCCGACCCGATCTATGGCGAGTACCCGCTTGCCGGGTATATATCGGATTCGGGTACCTGACGTTGGGTAGCGAGTGGAATTGGAAACGTGAGTAAAAATATTATAATGCAGTATGTATATCAAAATATCCATGTTATATATTAAATATCACTTATAATATTTGGAAATTTTATTTTCAATAAATATATTATATACATATTTTTATATGTTTATTTATAAAAATTTGAGTATATATTTTAATTTTGTTAATGATTTATGCGTTGATAATAAAACATCTCTTGTTGATTATAGAATTAAAATAAGAAATAATCGAAATATTGTTTACAACTTCAACGTCACCCAAGTTAGGTATTAATATCTAAATACGCAATTATATTTTTTTTATTATGTATAAAAACTTATTTTTTCTATAAATAATATACCGGGTATTCAAATAATCCGATATCCGACAAATAACCCGAACCACCCGGCCGGAACTACCCGAACCTGAACGCCCACCCCTAGTCAGAATAGCCCAACGTTGCAGTAAGCTATTCACATATTAACCCCCAATAACCTTTGGAAAGCATTCTAGAGTTAGTGCATCAAGTCCAAGATAGGTAAAGCAAGAAATACTCGAGTTTACGACTTATTGGGACAACTCGAGGCACTGAAATACGGGGCAATATCGGCTTCACGGAAAGCGTACTACGTACGTGGCTCGACTTCAACGTACATATGAAACTATGTCCGAGTTTACGAGCGCCACCGATGAGACGCCTAACACCAGAAACGACAATAGATAGATGGAACCGTTGCCCTTCAGTAGGATGCCAACGTAGCCAATGGCTCATTCGATCTCCTTATTAACGATAATATCTTCGCAGCATATGCTGAAAGAAATAAGATTTGTGAATTGAGAGAGTCGACTAGTTCCTCGTCGATTCAAATGGGAGGGTAGGAATGTTTGCAGAAATCTATGCATCAGAGAAGTGAAGGCTGCGTAGGCACTCGCCATCGCATCCATTATGTATTCCAACTTAGGAAAAATCGCTACACCTTCCTCCATCAACTGTTTAAACACCCGTAAATATCGTTGCCCTAAATATATCATTACAACGAGTGTTTAACCACAAAATGAAATATATAATTTTGATGAATTTTAGAGAGTAAGATTGATTTGGAATACCTAGTGGAATAGAGGATACTGTTAATGTTGACTTGTTAACGTTGCCAATGTCGGACCAGTTCTGGAATAAACATAAGTTGACTAGGACTTGGTCAACCTTGACTTTGTCTTTCAAATCCAAAATCCATTTTACCTAATTTTATGGATCACTGATGTGCAGGGGTGATTTACGAGTTTGAATGGATCAAAACGAGAGGATTTAGTGCGAGCTAAACATAGGAAGTGGACTTACTAAAAATAGAAGAAGTGGAGAACAAGTCAATTCGAGTTATCCAAAGTATCCACAACATTCATAATCGCAGTAGTGAAGTAGTGGACATCGTGGACATCATGGAGAAGGTGGTGATCATGGGAGGAGTTGAAGAAATCGAAGATATAAAAGAAGACTCGGACCCCGACTTTCATACACAACGTGACGACATACACACGAGAGAAAAGAAAGAGGCGAGAGAGCGCTCACCATATTTAATTATTTTTGCCTAGTGATTTTCTGTACATAGGTCTCTCACCATATTTAATTATTTCTGCCTAGTGATTTTCTGTAGGGGTGAAAGATGAGCCGAGTCAACTCGTGAGCTTGACGAGCCAGCTCGATATAAATGAGCTCGAGCTCATTCAAGTTGAGCTCGAGCTCATTTTTGTCGAGCTCGAGCTTGAGCCCGGATGTAGTGGCTCGAAAGCTCGCGAACAGGCTCGCGAGCTTTTTTTTATATTTTTTATATTTTATATTTATTTATATTTTAATATTAATTTATATTTTCTTCTAATTTTCTAATTTATTTGATTATATTCTCGTTTTTTCTAAATTTTTCTAAAATTTTTTTATTTTTATATTAATTTATATTATTCTTATTAATTTATGAATTTTTTATTAAAAGCTCGAGCTCGACTTCGAGCTCATTTGGATGTAAACGAGCTCGAGCTCGAGCCATGAGCTGAAAAGCTCGACGAGCTCGAGCTCAGCTGTAAGTAAAAAGGACAGTAAAAATAAAGGAGACACCGGGAATTTACGTGGAAAACCCCAAAGTCAGGGTAAAAAACCACGGACAAGGTAAATATATTTTATTGTGGGTAATTTAGGAGTTACAACTCTCTACTGTAAGGAGAAAATTAGTTCTATCTCTCTTACAATAGGAGACTCACAAACTCTCTAAATATTTTTCTCACAACACTTATACTAAATATAAGAAGAAGTTATTGTTTTCGATGATTTACAATGACTTATACCTAGCCTATTTATAGCTGAAAGTTTTACGCTCGGACGAATCAGAGTTAGCCGCGTACACGTGGACGAGCTCGAGCCCAGAAAATGAGCCGAGCTCGGCTCGTTTACAGGCCTAATTTTCTGTACATTTGTCTTATGATTCTATGTGAAGTTTAGTTTAGTTGATAGGTTCTCAAGGCTATGTTTACTATCGTTATTAGCATGGGCGGAGCCACCTCACGTGTGCCTACCCTGAAATTTTTTTGCCTATATATATATATATATATATATATATTATATATATTCATAGAATCTGAGGACGATGACCATGGAGGCAAACCTTTTTTTTTCCTATTGCCAGCTAAAGATACAGTGTTGCAGTGTAAAATGAAATGAAAAGAATGGAGTTTTCAGAGCAGATCTGAAGACGACGACCATGGAGCAAGATAGGGGCCAGTTTGATCAATTACAATTATACGCATAAAATTGATCAAATTTGCAAAATTGCCATTGTAGCTAAAGACTTAAGTATACCTAAGGCCATCTCCAACCGTTCTTCTATATATACAGTTGCTATAGTGAAAATCCTCCGTAGATACAGTTTGAACAGTGTTGGGAACTCCAACAACATCCTCTATGTTGTCCTTTAAAATTAATAATCTCATTATATTATATTAGAACATTTTAGAATTAAGTTTAAAATTATCATTATCCCATTTTGATTTGGAAAAAAGTTATGAAATTAAAAAAATTATACATATAATCGTGAATTTCTGTGTAATTTTCTAAATTATTAGTCATTATTGTCAAATGATGTAGTTAAAGTATTATAGTTAATTTTAACTTAGTTTAGAATAACGACAATTAACATACAAATCTGAAATTACGATAAAGCCTAAAAATTAAATTAGAAACATAGAAGGAAAAAAAAAAAAGAAGCTACATTCACTCTCTCTCTCCAAATCATCGTCTTCTTCACGACCAATTCTCCCCAAAACATCTATTATTAATTACAGAAATTAGAAACAAAAGTTGAAAAAAAAAATAAAAAAGGATAGAGGGGAAACAGTGCCCCGCTCAACATAGGGGGACGTAGCATCCTCCAGGAATGGAGTAGTGCAGGTCGGTTGGAGCTTCCCGTACGCCATTATTGGCGTTTAGCGTGGTGTATATCGTCTCGTTGGAGATGCTCTAACTAATTATAAAAATCCGGTAACTTTATTACTTAATTTCTGTATAATTTAACTAATCTACTATTTTAGGGTGCACGTTAATGAAATCTAATTATAATAAAGATGTATATAATGAAGATGTATAAATTATAATTAAATCTATTTTTATCCAATATTTCATCATTTTTCTTCTATAATATATCCAGGAGAAATATTACAAAAGAAAAAAGTTACAAAATGTCATTAGTGAAACATTCATTTATATAGAATATGAAATATTCTTAGATACTTCATACAATGATTTCAACGAAGACTTGTATAAAAAAAACTATAATAGTCGGGTGATTTTATTAGATATTATATTATTTTTCTATGTTAAATTTATTTTTTTTGCCCACCCTCAAATTATCTTCTAGCTCCGCCCCTGGTTATTAGCTGTGTTTCTTTTTTTTTTTTTTTTTGCCATGAAGGCATAGCAAGTTTTATAACTTGCTGCGTATTTTTTCGTCTCGTGTTCATGTTGCTTATACTGTTTAGATTCTCGATGTGCTAAAATTCTCTGATCCCGAATGTTGCTTCAACATTATGGTCAACATTTAACGGTTTTATTTTTAACTTAACATGCATCCGCAAAGGGACCACCCTCAGATCCCAAGCCAATTTCAACCGCCTTTTATTTGTTAAACTTTTTCTTTGTAAACTATATAAGAAAATCAAGAGAAAACCCAAATGGTCTTCGATGTTTACACATAGACCAATTTAGTCATAGATGTTTCGCGTGGCCAATTTAGTCCCTGATGTTGTGAATTTTGTAACAAATTCTCCTGCCGTTAGAACTCTGTCAGTTTGGATAGAAAAACTGACACGTGTCAATAGGGCTGTTAAAAATCGACCCGACCCGCCAACCGGACACGAACCGCACCCGAAAATAGCAGGTTCGGATTAGCATTTTTAACCTGTTTACGAAAATGGGTAAATCCGAACCCCACCCAGGTATTAAGTGGACAAGGTTAGGGTGGTTCGGATTTTCAACCCGAAATCAACCTGAAATCAACCTGAATCAACCCGAAATCAACCCGTTTATCAACCCATTTAACCCGAATAATATATATCATTAATATATTATTAATATAAATAAAACAAAAGGATTAACCCTAATTCTCTATCCACTCTCACGCTCACACATGCTTCCAAGCCACCTGGGTTCTTCATCGTCAACTATAACGTCCCCAAAGAGGTAGAAATCACTCCTTGATTGATCGATATCGTTGTTGTTTTAGATAAATAATCTGCTCGGTAGCTCAGGCTCTGTTGATTGCGTTATGGTTCTCTTCATACGAAGATGTCACATAAGGGTGGAGATAAAATGAAAGAGAGTATGATTGCGAGTCAAATATGGTTTCAGTTAATACTTGATGATCATGAAATAATATGCTTGGTATTTAATTATTGAGTTTTTTGTTATTTGGAACTTTAGTTGTCCCTTAATTATGATTTATGATGATGTTTTTAGAAAAAATTGCATTAGTTCTCCTTTTTTTTGTTTAATTTGAATTTTTAATTTTGTCGATTTTGTTATTTTCTTTTTTCTTTTTTTAATTTTAAACGGGTTGGCAGGTTGGGTTAGGGTTAAAGCAGGTCGGGTTTAGATTTGATTTTTCAACCTGTTTAAGTAAACATGTCAGGTCAGGGTTGAAGACTTCAACCCGTTTATTAAACGGGTTGAACCCGAAGGTGACCCAACTCGACCCGTTACCACCCCTACGTGTCAATATGAGATTGGACAGACTTCATAAATTAACATTAAAAAAAGGGAAAAAATTCCAAAAAAATTGAAAAAAATATAAAATATAAAACAATTATAAATTAAAATAAAAAATAAAGAGAGAATAGAATAACTTAAAATAAAAATTAAATTATAAAATAAAAGAATAAAATGTATTAAAATAAAAAAAATAAAAAGAAAATAAAATACAAAATAATATAAAAAGAGAGACAAATATTAAAAAAAAAAATAATAATAAGAAAAAAAAAGTAATAATAAAAAATGAAAAATATATTTATTTATTAAAAACTAAAATAAGTGAAAATGAAAATAAGGATAAACATGCTATTGGAAGTTTACGAGAATCTCCGACCCCGTTCCTACCAAGTTGACTAGGACACAATCTTCTCAGTATTTTTGTTAAAAAAAAAAAGTTTGAGAACTGGGACGATTGTTCCCTGTTAACTTGGCAGGGAAGGGGTGAGCAGTTACTAGAGCTGTCAATTTTAATTATATCCTTATAACTTTTTATTTTAAATTTTTCAAATAAACTTTAATTATAATGTGATATATTAACTGTCAACATTGCAATTATATTATACCAAAAAAACTTTTCAATTATAAACATTATATAGCTAGATATAGGTCACCCGCATTCGAGCGTGCTTAATGTACTAACACTTTCACTAGAGAACTTGGTTCGCGCCACTCGCCAGGCTCAGAGGAAAAGATGATATGGACTCCTCAAACAAATAAATAAAAGGTATATCATCAGCCACGATGAGAGTAGGTTGTTCAAGCTCTCTGCAGAAACACTAGATTATTAATCCAAGCTGTCAATCTTCACTTGCAATTCTTCATTCCCAACTTCTTCTTTTTGGTAGTCTGCTATTCTTTTAGCACACAAAACGGCCGAGTCGGGACAATAATTCAATTCGATGCATCTCAGCGTCTCTATGTCCCCGATTTCTGGGGATATCTCCTCCAAGCTATCCATATCCTTTAGTTTCAGCTTTTCGAGGCAAGGAAAATGGTCGGAATTTGCAGAAAACCGCTCAAGATAGACACAACCTCGAAGCCACAAGTATTTCAAACTCACAAATTGTCCTTCGAAAAGCTGCCACTCACTTCCGTTGCATTCAAGCAGACACAGTTGTTCAAGCTTCGGCAAGGAGCCAATCTTTGTCGTTGTGCCATCGCTTCCATCGTCCAAACGAAGGCCGCTAACAGTCAATGCCTTGAGCGAATGGGGGAAGGTAAGGGTCGACAACATTTTTCTTCGTGTTGAGGGAAACACCCCATGCAACCAGCAAGTAAAGTTTTCAAGCTTTCCAAGACGGCATGCATTGCTGAGAGCGTGTGCGCCCACTTTGTTGAATCCCTCGACTCCATCATCGTATCGCACGCTCAGTACCCTGATATTGGGAATTCTTTCGACCAGTTCTTCGCTGAAGCTTAGATTGAGTAACCACTCGGCGGATCGAAGGTTCTTCAAGACATGATGATCACCGTGGCGGCCTTCGCTTGGAGGTTCTGGGAGACGGAAGTCGCTGACAATACGGATATGCCTAAGCTGAGACATTTTCCAAATCTCTTCTGGCGCTTTGACCCCATTGCTGCCGCCCACTATGATTAAAGACTGAAGATTCCACATTGAAAAAATTGATGGAGGAAAGCTAACAAGATTCTTCGAAAAATATGAGAAAGTAAGGCCGCGCAAGTTGAATAGTTGAGAGGTAACTTCAGCCATGTCATTTAGTTGCAAGTCAAAATATCCTAGTGAAGCCAAAACTCGCAATGATTTGTAAACTACGAGAGGTAATGATGTATCGTGAGATATCAAAGTGCGAACGATCGATGGCGATTTTAGGACAGTAGCGCTATCATGGTGCACCTTTTGCGATCCCGGATAAAGGACTATTCGTCTTTCATTCTTCGGAACTTCCAGAATTTGGTTTCGCATAATGCGGATGAACCTCTTCTCTGATGCCTCTTTTAAGCAGAAATCCCTCAAAAGATCGTGGACCTTGCATTCATCTATTTCTCCCCATCGAGTTGATCTAGAAAGTAAAATAAGATTCCGACCGATGAGGTCATCTATGTAGTCTCGTGCAGCCTCTTCTAGGCTCTTGTCGTTAATTGGTTTTAGAAATCCTTCGGCCACCCATAGTCTGATCAGTTTGTCAACATAAATCTCCTTATCTTCGGGAAAAATTCCCATGTAAAGGAAACAAGGTTTCAAATGCACGGGAAGATTACTATAGCTTAGAGACAGTGTCTTCAAGCAACGACCGTCGTCTTCTGAATTCACAAAGTGGCTCAAATTTTCTGCAACGGTTTCCCAGTATTCTGTTGTTGGTGAAGAGTTTGCCAGATGGCCTCCAATCACGACAACCGACAGAGGAAGCCCTCTGCAATTATCGGATATGTTCCTCCCAACATCCTCTAGTTCCCGAGGGCAATCATCTTGTCCGAATACAGTTTTGCAGAATAATTCCCAAGTTTGACTCTTGTCTAACAAGCCCACATTAAAAACATGTGAGCTAATTGGATTGAATTTTGATTCTCTAGTGGTTATGACGATTCCACTACCGCGACTATCAGGAAAGAAGGATCTCAGCATTTCCCAAGCCTCTACATCCCATAGGTCGTCCACTATAATTAGATACCTTCTGCCGCACAATGATTGGTGCAGTTTTAGACCTAATTCGTGTTCCTCCTGACACCTCAAACGTTCCTTGTCTGTCTTGTCTAAACAATGAACAAGTTCTACCATACTTTCATGTGTATTGTAGTCCTTCGATATTGTAGCCCATGCACGAACATCAAAGTATTCCACTACATATCTGTTGTAATAAATGTTATGAGCGAGCGTCGTCTTACAGATACCGCCCATACCTGTTATGGAGACAATCTGACGGCCAGATGTGTTCTGAGGTAGAGTGAGCTTCTCCACAATTTCGACTGTCAATTCGTCGATCCCAACTACGACGTTGTTCTCATCACCAGCATAATCAGCAGCAGGTGTGGGTTGGCTGCTGTCTTGGCTCTTCTTCTTCTTCTTCTTTGCAGTGTTCTTCCAATTCATCTCCCTCACTTCTTTCATGATTAGATCCATGGCTTCTATTACCTTTTGAACACTTGCATTGAAATCAACTTGATGGAGAGCTTTTTCTATTATCTGAGACTCAATAACGTCTTCCGCAGCGTATGCTGCATCAGCTATTCGGAGCTCCAATTTGAGATGGACAATGGTATGGTGATCTTCGAGGAACTTTAGGAAGAAAGAGATGTGTGAATCGAGTGAGTTTAATTGTTCCTCGCTGAGTTTGATGGGAGGGTGGGTATGTTCTTTAAGATCTGATACGAGATTCATCAGAGAAGTAAAAGCTGCATAAGCTGTCGCCATTCTATTCTGTTATAGAAGCGAAAGATGAAATGAAGTCTTCGTTCGTTGCAGAGGAAATAAAAAAACAGCTTGGGCAATAATGTGAATTAAGACGATAATATTTGGGCGATAAAATACTACTTTCACGAAAGCTGCTTTGGTTTAACGATAGATGTGTCATGTGTGCGTGTTCTTCAAGTTGAGCATTTTTTTTTTTTGCATAATTGTTTTGAAGTTGCGTTCTTACGTCATCCAAATGATTTTAAAATGACGGAATTAAATATCACTTTCGACGGACTTTGCTAAGTGAAGTCGTCGTTTTTAAACGTTAATTATCAGCTGAAATTATGGTTAGAGTCTGAACGAAATGAAAATGATACAATTATTGTTTCATGCCGTGAAGTACGTTAGTTGGTGGTGACTATTTTGCAAAGCAGCCAGCCAAGCCTTCAGCGAAAGCAGCTTTAGTTTAATTACAGTTGTGATCATCATCACATTTTCATCATTTATTATAAATGGTGGCGTAAAGCATCTACTCTAATTTTGGGTAAAACACAAAAAAGAATAGGTCTTCCCTACAATGGAACTCCAAAATATTCAGCTCTATAATACTCTATTTTTAGAGGACACATAATTTTCAACACAAAAATTGTGTGTTATGTTTATTTTATTTTTGTTTAGAACTTATTTATTTAAATACTTCATATAGTATTATATAAATAGATAAAAACGCATCGACTATTGAAATTTTTCATGTTAAATATATAAACTTATAGTTAAACAATATGATAATTATAATTTGCTTAAGATAAAAAACTAAAAATTGTTATACAATGAAGATAGTTATAATATAAAATTTATAAATTAAATAGAATTATTATTTTTAGTGTAGAAAGTATAGTTGATGAGTTAGAGAGTAAAAACACTGTAGCAACTGTATTTTTACGTTAAAATAACTGAATATTGTGTTGTGAGTCTTATTTTTATATAAATTTACTGAAATATTGCGTTGTGAGTCTAACAACTTTATTTTTCTGTAAATAACTGAAATATTGCGCTTTGTGTTGGAGATGCTATCGCTTGGACAACTTTGGTTCATGGCCCACTGACTATCCGTTAATTATTAGATGGAAATGATGCAATAATGTATGAAGATGTTGCCTAATAATTAATATACGTTATTTTTGTTGTTGCTGTTACCTAGTCAAAATCAGACCATGTACGTAGGCATGTGATGAACTAGCCATCGTTAGCAACAAATTAAAATAATTATGCTGCGTGATGATTTATCAATTGTGTAGGTAGCCACCCAATTCAAAAAAAAAAAATTATGTCAATAATATGTTTTCTAGTTTTTGTCGTTAATACAAAATACTTAATCCAGGATAGAAATTGCACAACTGCAAATAATAATGGGAGCTTTGGAGTTCAAGCCCATCAAATTTTAAATTGGTGCTATTTTCATTCAGGCCACTGTCAGGGCCTGATTGTCAGGAAAAAAATACGTTTTAAGGACTCGATTTCTGCAGTACCACTTCATTATTCTACGGTACCATTTCATTGTTCTCCAGGAACACTTCATTGTTCTGCAGTAACAAGTAGAACAATGAAGTGGTACTACAGAAATCGGGTCCTGAAAACTATATGTTATACTGACAGGGCCTGAATCCGATTTAAAAACCTAAAGGGACCCTGAAATGTAATATACCATTTTATACTTGTGAATCAGACTCTTGTCAGAAAAAATATAGTTTTAAGGACTTAATCTGTATAAAATGTAGTAAAAAGACCTAAAATCCATTCTAACCAAAATACCCTTATAATAATGCTAAAAAGAAGAGTTATTGACCAACTATCTACTGTTATTATGAAGTGTAGAGAGACAAGATATTAGTTAACTTCTAGTACATAAGTGGTATTAACATAAAAAATTTTAGCTTTGACAATCGAATTCATGTACAAAATTTTTCCTCTACCAAGCAAGATGAATGTGTCCTCCAGGGTTTATTATGAACTTTACGTCGTTAACTGTACATTCGTTGAGGCTTTTTTTTGCATTCTATCAACGCAAACTGGGGGGGAAATTGTGAACCGAATCCCCTTTTTGGAAACAAAATTTAACCTAACACGTTGAAATCGTGGTTACAGATAGCCTGTAGACTGTGTAGCGCCATCGCGTTGGCTCCATCCTTCGTCGTTCAAGGTAAAGGGAACTGAAAATGAAGACGCCGAGAAGTTGGCTGCCTGAACTCATATAGGTCATCATGCATTTCTGAACAACGAAGAGGTATATAAAAAGGTTTAGTTGATAGAAATCATCATCCATCCTTTACTAATTTGAATTTTGGATTTTCCGAGATTTGAATAATTAAAATTAACAAAAAGTTATTATGATATTTCCATCAGAAAAGTACGATTTATGATGAATTTTCCCGAATTTCTTGACGCGAGTAATGAAAAGTATTTGTAAACTGAATAATGTTTTCGGTCAAAATTGAGACTAACATATATAAATTGGAGAGGCCCATAGCCTAAATATTTCATAGTGCCATTGTGTCCGTTCGATGTTTCGTCATTAAAGGTGAATTGAACTAGAAAAGAAATTGTTGGAAAATTAGGCATAAATAGAAGTTTCTTAAAGTGGTACGAATTCAAATCATTTGCAATAGGAAACAAATAAGAGGTATCTCACGTGAAACACATAGAACTATTATTTTTTGAAGGAGTATCGAAAAAGGTTTAAGTGTTATCTTTTGTCCTCTATTTAGAGTTTTGAGTTTGATGATTTTGGCAGGACTATTAAACTTGACTTAAATTTCACACGGAATTTTAGAAATATTTGGAAAAAGTTAAGTATTACTGTAAACTATTATAGTGTTACTGAAGGGTCAAAAATGTCAAATCGTCGGAAATATAAAGCATAAATTAATTGAATATCCCAACTTTAATGACCGAATACGATGGATTCGACACAATTATCATAGGTCTTAGTAATCGCGGGGAGATGTTAATAAAGGAATACCGAATAATTTTGATAGCAAACAAGTTTCAAACGTATGTGATTAACATGTTTGATGGGTAGTACTTCATGCTTTCTGGGCAACACTTCTTTATTTCTGGGTAACACTTTTCTTGGAATTCATTTTTTTAATTAACGCATTCTCACCGATGACAACAAAAAATCGTTGAAACCGCTAGCTTCTTCGCGTTAGTGACCGAGTAAGGTTAAATCAGCCTCAATTTCTCATGGGCCGTCATAATCAAAGAATTTTTTTGAAGTTTATAATGGAATGAAGATTCCTAAATCTCGTTGAAAACGGGTAAAATCTCGACTCTAATTAGTGAATAAGGTGAGTTCGACTCAATTTGATGACGTGTCTTAGTAACCGACAATAAATCATTGATATTAATCATGAAACAATCCGAATTTAGCTTTTTTCTCGAAATTGAAACGTTTACAAGGTGAGTAACACTTTCTGTAAATAATACGTGTATAGATAAAAAAAAAAAATATTACATTAAGGATATTCTGGAATGTTCTGTATTGTCAATGAATATAACCATATTACTTGCCAACAATACCGAATGCCCCATATAAAATAACATTACAAATCCAAATTTTAACACGATTGTAGATATTAGTACTGCATAATTTTATAGGTGAGGTGCTCGAATATTTTTATTTATCTGGTGACAAAAAGCATTGTTAGAACATAAAAGTATAACTTGACGGGTCACAGAAAGAACAAATTTTAAACACCGCCTCATCCATTGGAGAATGCAACGCAGTTTTCTCAACGACATGCTCCGACAAATGCAATTTGCATCAGCTGTGAGACGTGCTTTTGAAATCAAAACGCTTAATCGCTACGAAATTTTCGAAAATCTTTCGTCTTAGAATCATTATTTTTTTCTGAAAATACATATATGTAATTGTTAGAGAACCCCGGTGTCCTGAGATCTAATCCCGGATGCAACGGAGGTTTAAAAGTTTTTTCGGGGATTCCCGTATGGTTAGCCGCGGATCTCTTGGTTATATAAAAGAAAACATGCATGACACGTATTAGGGTTTTAGACGCTTACCCTCATAGCGAAGATCCTAGCTCTCGCCTTACCGTCCCGGTTGTCGTAGTTCGCTCCGAGCAACACCATGACCTCTTCGAGCTCCAACGCTTTGGCAAAATTGTCACGTCGACCCCGGGACGTATCCACATTCCACCTCCTACCAAGGATGGCTAGAGAAGATGGGAAGATGTTTAGTAGAGATGTGCATGTGTGTGTGATTTACTAAAAAGTCACTCAGAAACTTAGGTTTTTCAAATAACAACCTAAGCTTTCTCTCAACTCTCTCTAGAACTCTAAATTTAGAGTGAGAATGGACTAAGACCTATCATGGACGAAATTCACTCCATGCCAATTCATCAAAATCATTTTTCGACCTTTGAAAATGACTTTAAATGAAATCATGTCCTAGATGACTCATTTCATGTTTGATTCCTTTATATTATATCATTAGATGACTACACAATGTCCTACATGTCTAACAAAGGAACAAGGAATGAAAATTGGAAGATATTTAGATCAAAATTGACCTTAAAAGCGACGCTCACGGCCTAGCGCAAACGCCTTCACGGCCGCGAACAAACGCCTCATGGCCACGAACACTAGGTTCGCGGTCGTGAGCCAACCGACAGAGGCCTCAGTCAGCCTTAATGGCCTGGGTCAAGTCCTTCACGGCCATGACATAGTCGGGACACAAAATGAGCTCACTGTTGTGCTTCACGGCCTAGGACAGTACCCTTCGCGGCCGTGACACTTTCGGCAGGTTTGCGGCAGTTTCATGTTTCACGCAGATCATGGGGTAAACAATGTCCGGTTGATCTGAAATTTTAATCACGGAAAGAAGACTAAAAATTATTAATCCTAACCAAAGGGATTCCTAATACGAGCTCTAGATTAGGAGATATTAATTTTTGAATCTGCTGCTACTTTTCAGGCGGGCTTCACAGACGTGACAGGCCTTGCTCGTGGCTGTGAACCTTATTTTTTGTTGTTCGTTCCGTAAGTTTATGTCCATGTAAATAAACTTTCTAAAACTTATAATAACATTTTATTAACGTCTCCAAGACCATTAAATAAATTTACATCTCATATTAAGTAGATATTGTCTTAGTGATCCTTTTTAAGCCCGACTCTCTTGGTTCGTCTAAACCTGACGAGGGAGGAATCCGAGAATTCGGTAATAACCTAGCCAATCACACGGTACTGAATAGATCCCGTGTTGAGTACGATCTTCATATTTTGCGAACCGACTATAGATCGTTGTACTACGTATAGACCCTTCAGATATGTCCCGTTCGAGTGAGAGTCATGGCAATGTCAAACTCACTAAACCGACACTATGACTAATTCGTGATGACGAAATTACTAAACTACACTCCACGTCCCACATGAGTTAGTTTTTATACTTAGCAAAGATCCCGTAATTTCTCGTCTCCGAATATGCGTAGAACATATACATCGACTACTAGTGAGGTTGTGAATCCCTCACGATTATCATTGCCCAGTAGCTGCATGTCGTCGTCAAGACCGCATGTTGCCGCTGACCCATGTCTTTTTTCGAAAAAAGCGGGCAAAGTAGTGACAAGTCAAGACACCAAAGCCAACTCTGTCAATGGGCCTTCGGTCGAAGGTCCACGCACACTACTATAGTCAATCGATCGATCATTGACGCTACCCAAAGTAATAATAAAGGGCCATGTAATCGTCAATTACGAGTCGTGTCTAAATACAAGTTAATCCGCTGGTTCAACACATACCAATGTTACGACCTCCCGCTTCCCAAGCGAATGGTTGACACAACCATATAAGAATCGTCAACAAATAAGTCGTGATCGACACTCAGTCACCCTACTAAGGTCTAAAAAGACTTATGAACAAATTTAATATCAGAGAATAACAGCTCACCGTTGCCCCCTCTCTCATCCCATGAGAATCGGTGACTAAACTCACGATATATGAGATTTATTTATTTACCGTCTCACCGGATGCCTAGTAAGACTGGATGGGTAAATAAATCATGTCTTTTGAAGGAATTGTAAATTTCATAAATAAATATTCGAATACAATATTCAAATATTATAAAGTGAATAACACATTTACGTCTATGCCCTATTCATTACATCCTCGAATGGCATTCCGAGAGCATGTCCCCAACAGTAATAAGATATGTGATCGATAAACCCTCACTATACATTGGAAAAATAAACTAGGGTTGCATTCACCAATTCATTAGCCCGAGTGTTTATATATTTTCTTTCTTCTCGGTCAGAAATCACAAAACACCATTCCTGATCAGAAAAATACTCACATTGGCCATTGTGATGTGTTTCTTGCCTCCTTTTTGCTAAGACAAAATACTGAATTCAGCCCCATTAAGCATCACTGAGTAAGGAATATTACAACAACAAAAAAACACATCAAAATCGGTAGCTTTTAGATATTTCACATAGCCTTCTCTGGCCCCGCCACTGATACGAAGGTTCCTCCTAATAGAAGCACACGACTGCAAAAGATATCTGAATGTGGAGTAACTCAAGCATACAAAGTTGAACCCAAAATATTACTTATGTCGGGAAAGCGAGCCTGAACCTAGCCAGAATCGACCGAAGAAGGAGATCGGATCGAAGCTAAGCTCTCAGGCAAGAGTCACGGCCGTATTGACCAAATACTACTACGGCTATATGTCACGGCCGCTACAAGTGCTGCAAGAAGCCGTGAAGCTTAGCAGAGAAGGAATTCAACATCCCGCTATCTTCACGGCCGTGAAGCTGCTATTCCAGATCGTGACTCGTGGCAGTGGCGAAAATTAAGAAAGGCATGCGGAGTCACGGCTGTCACGGCTGATGTATCAGGTCGTGACTCGTCACGCATTGCTTGTTTGGGTCATGTTTTGCTTGCTTAGGTCATGCACAAAGGCACGGGGCACGTGGAGAAATCTGGCACGTTGAATTTGATGAAGATTGGTGGCTAAGATCAAGCCCAAGTCACACTTTAGGTGTGATCTACATCGATAAATAGATCTCAGATTTACTGGTTTGAGTGATCATCTTTGAGAGCTATTATCTTTGTGTAGAGAAAATTACAGTGAGGTTAGAACACGAGAGTTGTAGAGGGCTGTACTTTTTGTGTTGGTAATTAATACGAAGGGGGCTCGGTTGATCCATGAACGTAGTCTGAACTCAGCCGAACCACGTTAAAAGTCTCCGTTAGATGTGTTTGAGTGTTGTTTTTTGGGTTGATTAAGCTTTGTTATAGCTTGAAGCGAACCTAGAGCTAGCATACACTGAAAGAACATTAAATCACGAATCTAACTGTGGTCATTCCCCAACAAGTGGTGCGGTGAGCGTGGACGAGAGCTCGATTCCCGGAATGACTACCATGATGAAGTTGGAGATGGAAGTGTTCAATGGCTCTAGCGATTTTGGGCTGTGGAACCTCAAGATGAAGGCGGTGCTCATGGAGAAGGGGCTGGAGGTGGCTCTCAAGCCCAAGGCTGAGATGGAATCGGCCACTTTGACCCTGAGCGCAAAGAAGAAGATAAGGGAGAGAGCTTACTCATCACTGATTCTTTGTTTGGCTGACAGTACTTCGACGAGTGGCAACGGAGACTTCGGCGGAGGAATTGTGGAAGAAACTTGATGCGTTGTACATGACCAAATCGCTAGCTAGGCGTTCGTATCTCAAGCAAGGGCTATACAAGTTTCGAATGATGGATGATAGCCCATTAGATCCTCAGGTCGGGCAATTCCTAAAGTTAGTTCTTGATTTGCAGAATATTGGGAAAGAAATAAAGGATGAAGATCAGGCGCTTCTCTTGCTTTGTGCGCTGCCCTCAAGCCACGACCACTTCAAAGAGGCTCTCTTGTACGGAAGGGAGAAGTTAACGATGGAAGACGTGCTCCCTGCACTCAGCTCTAAGCAATTAAACACACTAAATTCACCTAAAGTGGTTGAGACTTCTTCTGCAGGTGAGATGTTAAATATGCAGAGGAAACCAACTTCGTGGAAGAAGAAGGGCAAAAAGAAGGAGCATCCGGAGCCTAAGAGGTGCTACCACTGCAACAAGGTGGGGCACTTCAAGAGATCTTGCCCAAAGCTGCAAAAGGGAGGAAGTGTGAACTCGACTAACTTGGCGGACGATGGTTTCGAGTATGCCGAGGTTCTCAGCGTCTCCAAGCTCGAGAAGAATGAGGAATGGATCCTAGACTCTGGCTCAAGCTTCCACATCACCTGCAAGAGAGAATGGCTGCATGACTTCAAGGCATTGAAGGGAAAAATAGTCAAGCTAGGCGATGGAAAAAGCTGTGAGGTTCGGGGCTGTGGTTCCAATTGAATGAGGCTGGCAATGGTGTACTGGGGATCTTAAAAGGAGTAAGATATGTCCCAAAGTTGAAGAGGAACTTCATATCCATTGGGGCTTTGGATACGAAGGGATACAACACTCAAGATACAGTCGGAAAACTCAAGTGCGAAAATTGGACAGGCTGATTCTGGAGGGGACTAAAACGCGTGGTATCTACGTCTTGAAGGGGTGCTCTGTGGAGACAATCATACCTGGAGAAACAAGGAAATGTGGTGGATCAAGTTCTGTGCATGGGGAGCCACAGAAGACACATTTCGAGGTGGAGAAAGGTGGAGCAAAAGTGAAGCTCGAAGCTGAGAAACTGAAACCTGCTACGGGGCTGGTTTTGATGAGCTCGTGTGATGATCTTTCGGACCCGAAATGGAGTTGTTCGTGCCTAAGGATGAAGGGACTTCATGGCCACATGGTAGGGAGGTCTCGGAGGTGGAGAATAGCTCAGAAATTGGGGAGGAAGATAGTGGAAACTCTGTGGCTAGATGGGATGAAACTGAAGGAAATTCTGAAATTTCTGAAAATGAAGTTGATTGTTTTTCAGGTTTTCGAGCTGGTGCGATCTTGGAGGCGAAGAAGGCCAAAAGGAAGGTGTTCTCTAGCCGGAGGGGAGTCAATGAGGTGGCTCAAGAGGCTAAGATTGATGGATCTTCGAGCAAAGCGAAGATGGTGAGCTCAAAGGTTCGAGTTGATTCCATGTGCGAAATTTCAATCCTACTTGGAGTTGGCAAGTTCACTATTGAGGCACGCAGCTCCTAAGGGAGTTGGATGATCAACTGAGCAAGAGCGTATTAATCGAGGTGGAGCTTTGAGGGGAGATCGACGCTCACAAAGGTGATTTTCATGGGAAAGGAAGATAATAGGCGAAGCTGATTTCGGGCGAGTTCAAGCGAGTGTAGCGTGCGGATTGGGGCAGCTATGGGGATGCTTTGAGTTGCGTTCATGAGGTTGCAGTCTCGAGGTGGAGATTGTCGGGAAAGCGAGCCTGAACCTCGCCGGAATCGACCGGAGAAGGAGATCGGATCGAGCTAAACTCTCAGGCAAGAGTCACGGCCACATGCGTCGGGAGTCATGGCCGTGACCCGTGACAGTATTGACAAAATCTACTACCGCTATTGTCACGGCCGTGAAGCTGCTGTTCCAGACCGTGAATTGCGGCAGTGGCGAAAATGAAGAAAGGCATGCGGAGTCACGGCCGTGGGACGATTGATGTACCAGGCTGTGACTCGTCACACGTTGCTTGTTTGGGTCATGTTTTGCTTGCTTAGGTCATGCACAAAGGCACGGGGCACGTGGATCAATCTAGGACGTTGAATTGGATGAAGATTGGTGGCTAAGATCAAGCCCACGTCACACTTTAGGTGTAATCTACATCTATAAATAGATCTCAGATTTACTGGTTTGAGTGATCATCTTTGAGAGCTATTATTTTGTGTAGAGAGAAAATCACAGTGAGGTTAGAACACGAAAGCTGTAGAGGGTTGTGAGGGCTGTACTTTTCGTGTTCTTGATTAATACAAAGGGTGCTCGGTTGATCCGTGGACGTAGGCTGAACTCAGCCGAACCACGTTAAAATTCTCTGTTAGAGTGTGTGTGTTTGAGTTGCTGTTTTTTGGGTTGATTAAGCTTTGTTATAGCTTGAAGCGAATCTAGAGCTAGCATACACTGAAAGAACATTGAACCACGAATCCAACAGTGGTCATTCCCCAACACCTTGTGTGTCTATTCGTATTCGCCTTCTTTTGTATGGAAAGTTCCAAGTTGTAAACTTATGAGCTTCAACGTGAAGAGAGGGTAATTCCTAAGTCAAAAGACAATGCAGTTGCTTCAACCATGCCAAGGTCAATAATTGTCACAGAGCTGAAGCAACACATAAATGAAAATAAAAATATATGGTTAATGGAACAGCTTGTTGAATAGAAGCCAAGAAGGTCAAGAACCTCATGTCTAGGGGTGAAAACGAGCAGAGCCGAGCCCGAGCATGGCCCAGCTCGAGCTCGGCTCGAAACAATATAGTCGAGCTCGAGCTCGGCTCGAGCTCGATCGAGCATCAATACTCACTGCTCGAGCTCGGCTCGTGAAAGTATCGAGCTGCTCGAGCTCGGCTCGAGATGCTCGAATTTGCAAACTTGTAGCTCGAGCTCGTATCTCCTAGGTTGTCTTCCCGAAATCCCCAAACTTGTAGCTTCTTCGACGATTTCGCTGCTGCTGATCTTGTTGAACCCTAATTCGCCAGCTGAAATCCCAATTTGCAGAAGCTTTGTCACCATCGTTGTCCTCGTCATTCAGAAGCTTCGTCGCAATTTGCAGAAATCCACTGCTCCTTTTGTTCTCCGCTCTTGCTCGAACAGCGACCACAAAGGGCTTCTTCTCAGGCTGCTCGAGCAAATCGTTCGCACTCCACCATTTCTGCGTGGATCGAGGAGAAGATGTGAGTTGTACTTGTGGTGGGTGAACTATACTCATGGTGGGTGAGGAAAAAACCAGTAATGCGGCCGTGAGTTGTTAGGTGAAAATGGAATATTAAATATAATTCATGATGTAGGCCTAGGGTTCCACTTGGGTATTTTGGTCTTTGTAGGTAAGATATAATAATATAAAAAAAATTAAAAAAAAATTAAACATTGGCTCGATAAGCTCGACGAGCTATCGAGCCCATATAAATTGAGCTTGAGCTGGGCTCGATAATTATCGAGCTCGGCTCGAGCTCGGTCAAAATCGAGCTCGAGCCGAGTTTTGACCGAGCTGCTCGCGAGCAGCTCACGAACAGCTCGGCTCGTTTTCACCCCTACTCATGTCACATCGCAATGTATTAATTTAAAAAATAATGACATCCACTTTAGAAAGCACGTATAGTTAATGTTGCATTTCAAAAGTTTAAGGAAGTCAAGAGCCTCATCACAAGTCCAAACTGTATATGGTTTAATATAAGAAAATGTGTATATGGTTTAATATGAGTTAAAGTAAAGACTCTTCATCTTCCAACGTGCATAGAAAAAATTATTTTTTTCTTGCATTACTTAAACAAACACAACCAAAAGTGGATAAATTGAATCCTAACATGCCACATCAACAAAAAAAGAATTGTTGAAGAGACGAACAACGCACCTAGACCAAAAAAACCTTTGACATGCTGGAGGATTCTGATTGGATGGTGGAGAAATTTCTGCTGATGTGTCGTCACAGTAGAGACCCCAACCCAATTTTTATTTTATATGATATATAATTATTATTATAGATAAAGATAAGATATGTATTTTTTTTTTTTTTTGGTAAACTGAGATTTTCATTTACCACGAATCAATGAATGAGTACAACCATCAAAAAGCTCTATAAACATGTATAAGAATATACATGCCACAAAAATCTAGAATTAGTAATTTTCAACCAGCTAAATGCTGTCTCCAGTTTCCACTGCATCTCTCGCATGATCAGCATTGATACTTGTGTCACAGATTTCCATCCCACCACTGAATGATTTCGTTGATTCCTTTCTCGCCAGATGTAGTACACCATAGCAGCCATACATGCCATACGAACTCTTTGTTGAATGCTGCGCGTACCTCCCTCTGTTTTTATCCATGTTCTCAACTCCTCAAAGTTATTGACAGCCTTATTTAATTGCATCCAGCCCGATAGTGTTACTACCAATTCCTGGCAGAATTGACATTCAAGGAACAAGTGTTCCAGAGTTTCATCAGATAGCCCACATAGTATGCACTTAGCATTAGAAATATCCAGACCCCTTCTACTCAACCTATCCAGCGTTAGTAATCTTTTCTGAATCAACAACCAAACAAAGAAAGAGTGTTTAGGGGTATTGAATCTGTTCCAGACAGCCTTGCAATAGGGAAAAGAATCATGATCACCCTTAAGCCAGATAAACCCAGATTTAACTGAGTATTCCCCATTGTCAGTCAAGGTCCACCTATTATTGACATAACCCCCTCGAAAACTGTCCTTGAGCCGATGGAGTTTCTTCCAGTGCCAACACGAATCCAAAGCAGGCTGGAAATCCCAAAAACTGGATCCTTTCAAGTAAATCGCATTAATCCACTTTATCCACAACGAATCAGTTTTCTTAGTTAAGTCCCAGATTTGCTTTTCCGCAAGCGCTTTGTTCCATGTTACACAATCTCTTAAGTTCAGCCCACCTTTATTTCTTCGTAAACATACTTGTTCCCAATTGATGAGAGGGATGCATTTACCTTGAGCCTTCTTGCCCCAAAGGAATTCTTTACAAGCTTGGTCCACCTGTTTGGAAACAGATTTGGGTAGTAGAAACACAGTGTGACGCCCGGGGCCGATGAGGGCGAGGAGTGATCGCCGGTGCCAGAGAGGTGCACGGACAAGGAGCGGCTCCTGGCAGGCTTCTAGGCGAAGGGGTACGTGAACGAACAGATCCGACACCCGAATGAGAGGGGATCTTGAGACTGACAATGTATGGGCGTGTCAGGCTAAGAATCATATAAGGAAATTGATAGTACTACTCATATCACCAAGGTCGACCTACCTTTTCGGGAGTCCATCTATAGAAACACCGAAGTTAAGCGTGCTTGACTTGGGGCAATCTAGGGATGGGTGACCCCCTGTGAAGTTTCTCAGGGTGCGTTTGAGCGAGTGCACGAAGCACGCTAAAAGGTTAAATGGTGGTACAGTGGGGCCAGACTATCAGTCGAAGTGTGGTGGGCCCAACCCCACTTGTCCCGGTAGGGATCGATGCTATAGTGACACCCGGTATGGGACGGGTTGTTACAGGTGGTATCAGAATACAACCTCTCGCAGTACGGTGCTGGTTCGGGGACGAACCAGGCGGAAGCTGGTGGGCATGTGACGCCCGGGGCCGATGGGGGCGGGGAGTGATCGCCGGTGCCAGAGAGGTGCACGGACAAGGAGCGGCTCCTGGCAGGCTTCTAGGCGAAGGGGTACGTGAACGAACCGATCCGACACCCGAATGAGAGGGGATCTTGAGACTGACAATGTATGGGCGTGTCAGGCTAAGAATCATATAAGGAAATTGATAGTACTACTCATATCACCAAGGTCGACCTACCTTTTCGGGAGTCCATCTATAGAAACTCCGAAGTTAAGCGTGCTTGACTTGGGGCAATTTAGGGATGGGTGACCCCCTGGGAAGTTTCTCAGGGTGCGTGTGAGCGAATGCACGAAGCACGCTAAAAGGTTAAATGGTGGTACAGTGGGGCCAGACTATCAGTCGGAGTGTGGTGGGCCCAACCCCACTTTTCCCGGTAGGGATCGATGCTATAGTGACACCCGGTATGGGACGGGTTGTTACACACAGACCCCCAATACCCATGCGTGGCCAACAGGACAGAATTAATCAAGCACAATCTGCCCGCATATGATAAATTCCGAGTGGTCCAACATCTTATCCTAGCTATAATCTTTTCAGCTAGCACCTGACAAGATATGCGATTCCATTTAGTAGGAGATATTGGAACTCCTAGATATCTGACTGGAAAGTTACCAAGTCGAAATCCAGTGTTTCGGATCAGCTGCGCAGCTGTGGAGCAGTTTACACCCGCCAGATAGAGATTGGACTTGAGCTGATTAGCAGCCAGTCCTGATGTATCTTTGAATTGGTCCAGGACCTCTTTGATCACAGAGACGACTGCTGCTTTCCCTTTACAAAATATCATCAGATTGTCCGCAAAGCACAAGTTCACCAGGTTGATTTGCTTGCATAACGGGTGGTACCTGAATCTGGGGTCTTTGGTAGATAATTGCAGTTTCCTAGACAGGTACTCCATAGCCAGTACAAACAAATGGGGGGACCCTGCCTCAAACCCCTTGCTCCCTTAAAGTAACCGTCTTGAGTCCCATTAATGGATATGGTATATGAAGCACTAGAGACACATTCCATGACCCAATTGACAAACTTCAATGAGAATCGAAGGATGCATAGCCAGTTCCTCAGAAAATCCCAATCTAAGGTGTCATAAGCCTTACGGATATCCACTTTCAATAGGGCTCTGGGCGAGGCAGCTTTCCTGTTATACATCCTGATAAGATCCTGGCAAAGAAGGATATTGTGCACTATCGATCGCCCTTCCACAAAGGCACTTTGATTGGCTTGAATGATACTAGGCAGCTGAGGTAAGCCTGGAGCATAGCATCTTAGAGATGCATTTGTATATGGTATTACAACATGATATAGGTCTATATTCTTGGGCAGAACTGGGGCTGGCGGTTTTAGGAATGAGGCACAACACAGTCTTGTTCAGCGCAGGTAGCATCTTCCCTGTGTCAAAAAATTCCAATACTGCAGAGGTGACCTGATTCCCCACTATAGGCCATGCTTGTTTGAAGAAATTACTTCCATATCCATCAGGCCCTGGAGCCACATCATCATGGATGGATTTCATCGTTTCCCAAACTTCTGATCGAGCAAATGGTTGGACCAGTTTCAATTGGTCAGGTACAGTAAGGGTGTATCCCTCTGTTGCAACCCTGGCTTCAGGACTTTGTAGTCTTTGTTTGATACCCAACATCCCTTGGAAGTACTCAGTTAGGTGCTGCTGAATCTCCCCTTTGTCAGATAGTAGTTTCCCTTCAGAGTAATAGATGGACAGAATTCTGTTCTTGTATGTTCTCTGCTTGATCACATCATGAAAGTATGCTGAATTCCTATCCCCCTTATTGAGCCATCTAACTTTAGCCTTTTGTCTCAAGAATTTGTCACTGGCTATGGACAAGAATCTGTATTCCAATCTGAGTACCTCCTCTTTCTGCAGCAGATCAGCACATGAGGGATTTTCATGCAAAGCGAGTTGACATTCTTCAAGTTTTGCTCGCATCAGATCTGTGCTGTTTACAATGTCTGCTAACCTCTCTCTGTTTAAGCTTCTCAGGGGTCTCTGTAACTGTACCAGATTCCAGCATACATGCTTCACTGTGCAACCAGTGTTGCCATTCCAGTGGGAACCTACAATATCCAGAAAAAGGAGGGTGCAAGACTCCACATATTAAAGTATTTAAATGGCTTCCTCAGTTCAGGCCCTGTGATCCCACTCCTCAGTAGAATTGGGGAATGATCAGAGACCCCTTCAGTGAGAAATATTGTGGCATGATCACAGTATTTCGAGATCCAGTAGATGTTTCCAAATGCCCAATCAATTTTGCTCCATATTCTTTTTTCAGGACATTGTTTATTGGTCCATGAGAATTGGCAGCCACTTCGCTTGATTTCCTCCAACTGACAGTCTTGAATACATTGGTTAAATTCCATACACTCAGCCGCTTGAACAGGGGACCCTCCCAGTCTATCCTCAAAACCTCTGATATTGTTAAAGTCCCCCCAAACCATCCATGGCTCAGAGATGGTACAACCAAGCTGTCTGAGAATAGCCCAGAGGCTGCTTCTAGCTCCACTCTCATTGTGGCCATACACACACGTTAGGTATGTAATTAGTGTTCTGTCTCTAATTACTTTAAAATGCATATGTTGCTCTGACTGGGATAACAGCTCCATGTCAAATCCATCTCTCCACACGACCATAATCCTACCATTTGGATGAGTGTTAAAGTTATGGCAACCTTTCCAACCATAGAAGACTTTATTCATGATTAGGTCCCCCTTGTCCGCTTTCAGTTTAGTCTCTAAACATAGTATACTGATTCTATATTTACTGTAGAAGAGAGTAATCTCTCTCTGTTTTGCAGGGCCATTAAGACCCCTAATATTCCACGAGGCCCATCTATCCATGACCAATGTCATGGACCCTCTGCTTGGAAGGGCTGTTCTCATTCCTAGATTACTGCCTAGCAGCCTCAAGCTGCACCAAATCAGCCCATGATTTTCTAGCACTGCTTGTCCCTCTCTGCTGTAGACAGGGAGGCTCAGAGATGTGCCCACTCTTAGCTCCAGCTGCACTGGCCACTGGAATAGAAGATAGAACTTTTTCAGGCTGTATTGTGCCACCCCAGCCGTATCTACACCTGAACCTACAGTTCTTGGGGCTAGCACAAGTTTGGCTGGATTTTCTTCTGGCGCTGCTACAAGTTGTCTCTGCCCAGGGGGAACTTGATGCCATTTTTGCTTCATCCCTTGTTTACAATCAAGAGCTTCGTGCCCATACTTTTTGCATGTTGTACAAAGCACTGGTCTCCACTCGTAAGTTATCTTCTGGTCCACAAGCTGGCCTTTCTCATTAAGGAACTGAATACTATCTTTCAGAGGTTTGTCTAGATTGACTGCAACAAGAACCCTAGCAAAATGTATCCGTTCCTTCTTTCTTGTTTATTCATCGGTCATAATTGGATTCCCAATCAAACTTGTCAGTTTGCTAAGTGCCTTATTCCCCCAATATTTGAGGTCTAGTTGGGGTAGCTGCACCCAAATTGGAACACTCTCCACATCTATCTTGCTGATTTGGGTATCCTCAGTCCACGGCGAAAGGATAACAGGTTTCCTGTCAAAGTGGATGATCTCAGTCTGCAAAATTTTGTCCCGCTGCTCCACAGTCGCAAACCGAGCTAGAAATAAGCCTTGTTTCATTTGCCATACGTTGATCAAATCTAGCTTATCCCATTTCCTCTTGAGGAAGCCTGCCATGACTCCGTATGGGGGATTCGCACCAAGGATGTAGCATAGCAGTGTTGAGTTCCAGTGCTCAATTTCATCCTTAATCTCCTCGCTGTCAATCACTCCAATTGCCAGTTCACCTTCAGTTTTAGGTACGACAAACTCCAACCTAGATTCCTGATTTTGCATCAAGTTCATATTGAATTTCAGCCAGGGGTTGCAATCAGCTACATCACCCACATTCTGCGCACCAGCACGACCATTCGCAGCTGATACTGTAGGCCATTCCTTATTCACATCAGTGTTACCACTCCTCGGCGATTCAAGCGCGCGATTACCCAATGGAGCAGTACTGATACTCGATTCCGCTGATTTCATTCGATCATTACTGTTACTCGTCGAATTGCCATTGGAATTCACTCCGGTAGGGGGAGGCGTCGCCGCCGCCACGGCCGGCGCCCGCTGTATTAGTGTGTTCAGTGTGCTTATTGGAAACAAACCTTTTCATGTTTAAGAAATAATATGTTTATGTTAACCTCTTTTACGAAAATACAAAAGAAAAGTCCATTCAATCAATTTAGCTAAATAATAAATCCAATCCAATGTGCACGTCACACACAATACTTGTTTCGCACAGAGGAGAAGATGATTTGAAGGACTCCTCAAACAACTTACACAGATAAATAAAGGGCGATTGACATTTTTGGTACCTAATATTTAAGCTATGGGCGTCCGTGGTCCCCGATGTTTCCGAGTTACATTTTCAGTCCCTCATGTTACATTTTTTAGTCACTTTTAGTACCTCCGTCAAGTCGAACGTTAGTTTAAACCAAAAAAGCACGTGTCATGTATTTATTCGTCATAAAACTTGACCAAAAAGAATTAACGAAATGTCGACATTCCCCCTCTTTCTCTATCCTCTCTCTCTATCTGCTGGGCGGCGACGGAAGACAGTCAACGGGCGACGTGGAGCGCCGAGCGGCGACTCCGGCGATGGAGTCGGCTGCGACCTCAGATCTGGCGAGGACGACCTCAGATCTGGCGGCTGCGACCTCAGATCTGGCGCCTGCGACCTCAGATATGGCGGGGTCGGCGATGGCTTCGAGGGGTGTCGACTGCGAGTGGTGGCGGGCGAGCTCAAATCTGGCGGTGGTGGTCGATTCTGAGAGCAGGAGGCGGTGGCTGGTGGTGGAGCGACGGCTGGGTTTGCTCAGATCTGGTGGTGGTGGAGCGACGGCTGCGACCTCAGATATGGCGAGGTGGGTTTGCTCGGCATCGGGCGGTGACGAATTCCGACAGTGGTGGCACGATGAGGTCGGCGGTGGTGGAGAACACGACGAGGTGGGTTCTCCTCAGCGCCTCGCCCAGATTCCGACACCCTAGACGAAGGGAACCATAAAATTGTGCTTGTTGTTGTGGTTGTCGCCGGCGAGGGTCACGGTGTGTCTGGGTTTGATCGGCACCCGATGGCGACGAAGAATTCCGGCTAACGGCGGCGTGCGACTGCTGGGAGTTGTGAGGCGATTGTTCTTTTCTTAATTTTTTGTTTTTTTTTCTGGAAATTTTATTTTTTATATACTTTATAAATTTGAGGGGAATGTAAGCATGACACGTCTTTTTTCTGTTAAAATTAACGTTCAACTTAACGGAGGACCTAAAAGCGAGTAAAACATGTAACATGAGGGACTAAAAATGTAACTCGTGAACATCGGGGACTACGGACGCCCACAGGTTAAACATAAGGGACCAAAAATGTCAATCGCCCGATAAATAAATAAAAAAAATGGGTGTCATCAGCCACGATAATATCATTCATTACTCAGATTCGACAATAAAATTACTGGCGCTCAACCTCTCAGCAGAAAGACTGGATTCCTCACCCAAGCTAACAATTATCTGTAGTTCATCATTCCCCATTTCGTGTTTTTGGCAGTCTGCTATTTCCTTAGCACACAGAACAGCCGAGTCGGGACACTCATCCAATGCGATGCATCTAAGCGTATCTCCAATTTCTAAGGATATCTCCGTCAAGCTATGCATATAAATTAGCTGCAGCTCTTCCAGGCAAGGAAAATGGTCGGCGTCTGCAGCAAAACATTCGAGATCTCTACAAGAGGAAAGCCACAAGGATTTCAAACTCACAAATTGTCCTTCCAACACTTTCCACTCACTTCCGCTGCACTCAAACAGATTCAGTTTTTCGAGCAGCGGCAATGAGCCAATCTTTGTCATTGCGCCATCACTCCCATCATCCAAACGAAGGTTGCTAAGACTCAGATTCTTGAGCGAATGGGGGAAGGTAAGCCTCGACATCATTTGGTTTCTTCGCGTTGAAGATCTCATCCGAAGCAACCATATATCAAACTGTTCAAGCTTTTCAAGAAGGCATACGTTGTTGAGGCCGTACGCCCCTTCGCTGAATCCCTCGACCATGTCATCGTATTCCAGGCTTAATATCCTGATATTGGGAATCCTTTCGACCAATTCTTCGCTGAGGCTTAGGTTGAGTATCGTCTTCGCCACTTGAAGGTTCTTCAAGATATGATGATCACCGTGGCGGCCTTCACGTGGAGGTTCTGGGAGACAGAAGTTGTTTATATTGATAAACCTTAGCTGAGACATTTTCCATATCTCTTCTGGCGCTAGACGCTCTTCGCTAACGAGAAATATTTCTAGCGACTGAAGATTCCACATTGAAAAAATTGACTGAGGAAAGCCAACGAATTTTATCAAATCATATGAGAACGGAAGTCCGCGCAAGTTAACTAGTTGAGAGGTAACTTCTGCCATGCCATCTAGTCTCAAGTCCCCAACTGAAGCCAAAACCCGTAACGATTTGTAAACAACGGAAGGTAATGGTGTATCTTGAGATATCAAAGTACGAACGAACGATGGCGATTTTAGGACAATAGAGCTATCGGAATAATTATGGTTCTCCTCGTATGATCCTGGATAAAGGACCATTCGTCTTTCATTCTTTGGAACTTCCAGGTTTTGATTCCGCACGATGCAGAAGAACTTCTTCTCCGATGCCTCCTTCAAGCATAGATCCCTCAAAAGATCGTGGATCTTGCATTTGACTATTTCTCCCCACCGAGACGACCAAGCAACTAAAATGAGATTCCTACTTATGAGGTCATTTAGATAGTCTCGTGCAGCCTCTTCGAGGCTCTTGCCATTAATTGGTCTTAGAAATCCTTCGGCCACCCACATGCGGAATAGATAGTAGGGGTGAATCTCCTTATCTTCAGGAAAAATTCCCATATAAAGAAAACAAGGTTTCAAATGTACGGGCAGATGAATGTAGCTTAAAGATAATGTCTTCAGGCAACGATTATCGTCTTCCAAATTCACAAAGGAACTTAAGTTTTCAGCAATAGATTTCCAATATTCTCGTGTTCTTGGAGACTTTGCTAGATGGCCTCCAATCACGACAAGTGACAGAGGAAGTCCTCGACATTTGCTTGATATCTCCTTGCCGTCATCCTCCAGTTCGGCCGGGCAATCGCCCCGTCCGAATACGGTCTTGCAAAATAACTCCCAAGCTTCGCTATCTTCTAACAAACCGACGTTAAAAGCATGCGAGCTAATAGAATCGAATTTTGATTCTCTAGATGTTATGACTATTCCACTACCGCGGCTATTCGGAAAGAAGGATCGCAGTCTTTCCCAAGCCTCTACATCCCATATATCATCCACTATAACCAGATACCTCTTGCCGAACAATGACTTGTGCAACCTTTCACTCAAAGCATGTTCGGCCTTGCCTCTCAAAACTTCCTTACTCCGTGTCCTATCTAGGCAACAAAGAAGTTCTACTAGACTTGCATGTATATCGTAGTCCATTGATATTGTAGCCCAAGCACGAACATCAAAGTAGTTTTCAACGTAAGGATGATTATAGACTTTCTTAGCGAGCGTCGTCTTACCGACTCCGCCCATACCTGTTATTGAGATAATCTGACGGCCAGACACTTGAGGTAGAGTGAGTTTCTCTACGATTTTGAGTGTCAGATCTTCGACCCCAACCACGATGTCGTCATTCTCACCAGAAGAATCATGAGCAGGTCGTAGTTCGGATTGGTTGTTGCCTTGTGTTATCTTCTTATTATTGTTCCAATTCGTCTTTATAACTTCTTCCTTGATGAGATCCATGGCTTCTATGGCCTTTTGAAGACTTGCATTGAAGCTCTGTTGATCGAGAGCTTTTTCTACTATCTGACCCTCGATAACGTCTTCAGCAGCATATGCTGCATTAGCGATTCGCAGCTCCAATTCGAGGTTAATGGAGGCATGGTGATCTTCGAGGAATCTGTGAAAGAATGATATTTGTGAATTGAGGGAGTGGAAGTGTTCATCTTCAACTCTGATGGGAGGGTAGGGATGTTGGCGTAGATCTGATGAGAGATGCATCAAAGTAGTTAAAGCTGCATAAGCTGTCGCCATTCTACGCAGGAAAAGAAAAAGGGAGAGGAAGTTTGGTACTGAATATTTAGAAAAGAAAATATAAACTTTGAAGTCTCGTGAGCAATGTAAGTTTGTAGCATAAGTTATTGTTATACGCTCCATAAAATATGTCAGTTGGGATATATTTCAACGAGCCTTTGAGTGGAAAGCTGGCGCTGCATTAGCTTAATGGGCATTTTCCAATAATTTTATGAAGTTGCGTTCAAATGTCAACCAAATGATTTGAAAATGAAGGAATTAAATATCAGTTTGGACAGACTTTGCCAAGTGAAGTCATTGTTTATTCGTTAATTATCAGTGTAGTTAAGAGTCTGAACAAAATGAAAACGATACAAATACAGACAGTTTCTTGCCGTGAAATACGTTAAGTTTGTATTTTTCTAAGCAGCCAGCCTTTGAAAGTCGAAACGCAGTTTAGTTAAATACAGCTAGCTGCGTTCATCAAGATTCAAGTTGAGCATTTTGCCTAAAATATTAATGGAGATAATAAAATATGGTTTTTGACAACTTTGGCTTATGACCGACCGACCATTCGTTAATTACTAAATGGAAATGATACAAATAATATATGAAGATGTTGCTTAATGTAGGTTATTATTTTTATTACTGCTGTTACCTAATCAAAATCAGACTGTCGGCTCGTTTGATACGTGTGTTTAGATGGATAATAGATGTGTATGATAAAATTATGTAATATTTGATAGGTGTGTATGTATATACCTGCCTTGTATGGCAAAACCCACTCGATACACGGAAAACGCTCCTCTGCTATGTATAGAAATACCCCGCTCAGATATGGGTATGCCATTACATATGTTTTAATTCCAATTTTATCCCTACCATCGTCGTTCAATTTTGCCCCAATCGAACCCTCTCAATCTGCTCAACAGAGGGAACGCCCATCTCCGGAGCAGTGGTCGACGGACCTCACCTGCGTTGTCGCTCTACGTCGCCCATACCCATCGTCCGCCCATCGCACCTCGTCGCCGTCGAAGTCCAGCAACCACAAATGAGGGAATCGACTTGACAACGCCCAAGTGAAGCTTCAAATCGGGAAATTAGGGCGATGAAGCCTGCGTTGTCTGTAGTCTAATTTCAGTTCTAACATTGATCAATTGGAAAATTTCAGTTCTGCTGTAGTCGTGAATGGAGGTAGAAGATGATGACGTGGCTTTTGTATTTTCTTATACCTTTATTTTTTTAAAGAGTAAAAAGGTCATTCATTTTATTTAACAAATTTCATACATAGTTCAAACCTACATATCAAACAATATCTATATCATTACCCAAATAATTAAAACCCACATATCAAACATGTTAAAATACAATATCAACAAAATCCATGTATAGCCGTACACAAATAACTTATACCCACTTAATCCTCAAACGGGCCCTGTGTAGGTAGGTAGGCATGTGATGACTGATGAGTTAGCCATTGTTAGCATATTAAAACAAATTAAATGATTTAACAATTACGTAGCCAGCCAGCCAATTCACTAAAAAAAAATCTCTTGTCAATTTTATTTTTTTCTGGCTTTTGTCGTTAATACAAAATATTTATTCCAAGATAGAAACTGCACAACTGCAAATAATCGTACAACATGTAATAGCTGAACCATCTCTTTTACCAATTAGCTCTGCCTAAAATAAAACGCCAATTATAGACAAACGTTGTCACAAATGATGCAATGTATGAAATTACTTATCGCTGCCAATGACTTGTTCTCCCACAGCCAAATGAGAATCTTGCTTCATGATTATGCTATCACCGAGTCTCAACAATATCCCAAAACATATCTTTCCCTGCTACGTTAGACAAAATATTTCGAAGCTAAGATATAAATTTTTTGTTACGTATATATATATTGAAACTTTGATTGTTAAAAGCAAAGAATAGAAAGATGGAACCTTTACTCTTCTGTAGGATGCCAAAGTAGCCAATGGCTCGTTCGATCTCCTTATTACACTTCCGATTTTAGGACTCAAATTAATCATCTGGCAACGGTTACAACCGCCCAACGACTAGAAAAAAAAAACGAGAAAAGAAAAAAAAAATCAAATTCAATCATGACGGGAAATTTTCCGCTTAAACGAATGGTAAACTTACCTTAAAATGCGTGTCTCCGATCTTCACACTTCTCCATTCGTCTTCAATGTAGGGTTTTCCACCCGAGAAGACCAAGTTAGGGCGGAACCGAGTGGGGTCCACTTCGACGGGATGTTGTAATAAACCCTTCTCCAACTCTGCTCGAAATTAGAAGAAAAATTAAATTATAAGAATCCAATATTAGATGTATCGTAAAAAAAGGGGGCTTGTGTTCCATGGTAAGAAAAAAATTGACGTACTCAATTTCAATCGACTGTTCACATCGATCACACTTTCCTCGGAAATTAGTAAAAACTGAGCTTCGTTGACAAAGTTCAATTTAGTTTCCATATCTCGACAAGTCCCATTAGTCCTATCCGAGCAAATGTGGTTTTGAGAACCGAAACTTCTTACAAGCTTGCAAGGCCGACCAATAGCATTGGTAAACCACTCGTCCACTTCGCTTTGGTATCCTTGAACCTCGTAGCTAATCAAAATTCGACGTCGATTCTTAGGAAAAGGGTCCAAAATTACGATGTATGTTTATATATATAGATATAGATATTTGAAAGACTAATAGGAGAAATAATGAACCTTTGAGAATAAACTTTCATCACTTGGGTCTCAATGTTATGTGGAATTGATTTGAGATCAATCTGCAACGTTTCTTTTGAACGTGGCGAATTGACGCAGAGTAGTCCCAGATTGAGATCGATCGATGTTGTAAGGAAGGCCATTTCTGGAACCTGAAAACACACGCACGCACGCGCACACACACACACAAAAACAAACGCACATTAATGTTATGGTTATAAGGCATTACTGGATTTTTATGTCCGCGTATTAGATGAGCTCACCTTTTTTTGGGTCAAAACTTCCCCCGTCAAGCTCTTGAGAAGCCATTCTCTGTCGTGTAATAATCCTAAAATATTTTACGGTATAATGCAAAATTAATGCTCGCAGAAAAAAAAAAACAAATATGTATAAAGGCGATACATGTAAAGATATTACCAGTATTATTTAGAGGCCAACGCTCCACATTGAAGCCCGCACAAGATTTTATTGGATAAACCGTGATCGATTTCACATAGCATCTTTTATTGTCTCTTACATTCCCTGCTATTTAAAAAAAAGCTATGTATAATGAAGACAATCAATTCAGTGCCAAAGACACCGATTAAATTTTCATACAAAATTTCTGAAATGTAATACCGTCTATTAAAGGACATATAGGCTTTGGAACAACGGGCTCTGCAGGATGCAATACAAACGAGCTCTCGATTAACCTCAGAAACCTCTTAATAGAAATAACAACGTAAAGTTATTACATTTCTTGATTACCAAATTATTACTTTATATAGAAATGGATGATAAAGAGTACCTCGGCGTCTTCATATGTCGACATGTAGCCAAATGACACTCGAACCGCGCCAGTTGGTTTTCCATTCAATATATCATGATCATCCCAGCAAACATGTCCCGACTATACAACAAAAGAAATTGGATTCAATATCATACATTTTATCAGTTTATGATTTTTTTACATGATTAGAGAATCACCTCGATGTTCGAAAGCAGATCCGAATGGGTCAATCCAAGAAACTTCGAGCATGCGCCAGGATTACAGAAACATCCTGTCTAAGCGAGGAGAACCGAGGAAAAGGATCAGAGGTTAAGTTGAATTTTGTTTTTAAATAAACAACGGTCACCTTTCTAAGCAGCAACATTTATTACCCGTAGCTGAATATTGGACAAGGAAGCTAACTTCTCCACCTCGCGATAGCCAAACCAAGATCCGTCTTCCCTTTTCAAGTTGAACGATACCGTGGGACCCATTTTACTACCGAGTAACTGGTGACATGGCAATCCATGTAAGAGTGTCAATAAACGTATAAAACCTATATGTGACTGTGAGAGAGAAATCCATTCTAACCTCAGTATTGGTAAGGCCATACAATGTGCAAATATGAAGTCCATTTGCATGCCTCATGTTTGTAAGTGCATTCCTCACATATGTGGCGATAGAATTTGCATGCCTGAATTCAGACAAAGAAATAGTTACAGACGTGCAGTATAAGGACATGGAATTTTCTGTAAGTAATACCTTGAGATTGAAGGCATTGTTAGAGATTTGAGGATCTTGAATCCATGGCGGAGAGAGGCAATGCTCAGAAAAGGCACGGTCCCATCTTCTAAACATTCCTCAATTCCCTCTCTTCTTTTGAAATAATCGATGTCTGCGATAGATGCAGCCACTGTGCCTGTAAAACAAGTGAAGCTAAGTAAATGAATTAAGCATAATTACCAAATACAGTAGAAAAAAAATTACTAATTACTGATATACCTCCACTAAAATACGTTTTCTTCAATACTTTTGCAGCATCTGTGATTTCAGGTGACACGGTTAGTGAATAGTGCGTAAGGATTTAATGTCAGTTCGTCAATGGTAAGATGTAAGAATGAGTCGGGCTTATTAGGTTTACCATTTCTGGCAATGAGAGCTCCGATTCCCGTTGGGTACCCAAAAAGCTGTAAGAAAATGAAGAGATAGTTGATTACAAGCCACACATAGCTATACAGGATTTTGTTAGAGTACCTTATAGAACGAGACAACCACAAAGTCTGCCTTATATAGAGAAAGATTAGGTGGCTCTGTTGAACTTCCCTTAGCAGCATCGATCAGAACCATCCAACGACCACTTCTGTCCAAAATCATCCGTAATCACATTGTAATAACAATTTCTACCACCACAAAACTGTGCTGTACTGAAGAAATTGATAAAATCCCAAGAATATAAGAATGTAATGAAGTGAACTTCTAACTTGAAAATTCTCCAGCATGTATCTTTTTGGAACAAGATGTACCTGTGAACCGAAGATGTTACTGGGAATCCATGAGACTCTTCCTTAACAGCACGAACAAGGTCAAGGTTGAATCTCAGACCAGAAAAGTTACATTCCGATGGAAATGCAAACAAATTGTATGTATCACCTGTGAGTAACGACAAATACGATGTGAAACAATGTGCATGGCAGATATAATGAATTTTTCTGTTTGAGTCTTGAGATAATCTCTACTCCAAATTTTCTATAGAATGAGACTGAATATGAAAAATAATATATTAACTGGTATCCTCTTGTACTTTAGCAGAGGCTTCACATCGCCTCTGCGCACTGTGGGGCTTAATTTTCATCGCAGGTTTACCATTATCTTCGACATCTACTGCAATGGAAGAAGCTCCTTTACCTAGAGCATACCTGAAGAAACATTAAGGAACATATATAGAAATAAGCACAATTTTTTTATAGCAACCTATATCCACACATAAAATTTTGTAGTAGAATAACTCGATAGGAAGCATACTCTCTGATTCCAAGAACGCTGTTATGATTCTCCATCGTATACATAAAAGTACTTTGAAAGCTCCATGGAAATGTTTCGCCAACAAGTTTCAATGCAGCAGTGGCCCCCGAAGTAAATATACATTTATATTCTTCAGGTGAAGCATTGAAGAAACTAAGAACCTGCACGAAAACCATTCATATGATATAGATCTTTGTGCACCGTTCTTCAACCATAATGATCATTTAACATGATTAAAATGGAACGTGAAACATTTCTGGCATAAAACACACAAACAATATTACCTCTCTGCGAGTCTCATCAACGATGTCGCTGGTAGTCGAACTGCAGCTACTTTGGCTATCTATATAATGTAAAATCAAAACAAAAACAATAAAAATACATATATTGAGCTCTAAGAAAAAGGAGAAGTTGCAAAAGAAATGGACTCGTAGATATATTACGTGGATTCCCATACAGCGTGGAGTTCAAATCCTTGAAAGCATCTTCGATCTGTGACTCAGAATATAAAGTGGCACCAGCATGGTCCAAATACACAATATCTACAAATTTACACCGTGTAAGCTTGATTCATAAAGAAGCAAGATGCGAATACATGACAATGGGTTAAGGGGAGAGCAATTTAGCTTCCAAATGTAAATAACAATTAGCCGACAAGACATAGAGATTTTTTTTCCAGAACTTAGTTCCACTCTACAGAATCGTCAAGAACAAACTGAGCATTATCTGAACCAAATTCTAGCTAAGCTCAATCTCAATGTTATTTGTTAGGTACACAGATAATATCTACTTCTAGAATTTTTACTCCTACACCAACCTCTGCTCTGCCTTTTCTTTTTTTCAATAGAAAAACAAAAATTAAAAACGAAAAAATTCCATACCATTCAGACGATTAAATTCTGTAGCTCTGATCTCATCAACGTTTTTGCGAGCGTGTGGGTAGCCATAATCTTCACCAAACTCATCCAAGAATCTTTCCTTACCAGTATCGTATGCCGACATCTTACAGCTTCCAGATCACCTATGAACTTAACTATTTTCGTTCAATTGAAAGGAAAGGTGGATATTATCAAGAATTCATATCCCAAACGTTTTGTTCCTTCTTATTAAGACGTCGTCAACTTGGTCGTTAGTGAAGTCAAACTACAATTTAAGCTGCTATTTTGTTGCCTTCAATTCCAGTCTTCACCACATAATAGGGCGGTCGATTATTGGGCCTTAATGGGCCCTTAGTTTTGTTTCATCCATTTTCGGCGTATCATTTAATTTAAAGAAAATCAGGAAAATACAAAAATATACGACAATTGAGAAAGGTTGTCACCACCTCAGGTCTTCTTTGCTTAAAGTTAAACCAGACTACATATTCTTCCTCAGGTAAGAGATAAGAAACAATGATGAGCAAAGCAAATACCCATATCAAAGATCAAACTGAAAAGCGACTCGATCATCGATTTCGACTCTCTAATGCACATTGCGGCTGAGCAAACCTTGAAAGGATACGTAGAGATCACTGTTTTCGGTCCCAAAGATCTTTTCGGCTTTCCTCAATGTCTCCTGAAAGTGTTCGTTCAAACGTAAGAAAAAAAAACCCAACTGATGTTAGATTCATACAAAAGTATACGTTAAGTAAAACTCACTTCACGAGTTTGCTTCTGGGCATTTAAATCCTTTATGTTAGCAAGAAACTCGCTGAACTGCTCGAGCGACAACCTCGACCTGCATTTCATGTGGCATTAAGCTTCGTAAGTCATTTTTTTTTTTGCGAAAGCTCATATTTGGATAATACTGAAAACGCACCGGGCCTGGCGAAAGAACTCCTTCCCATCGATTCTAGGAGTACGTCCTAAAATAGGAAAACAAAATTAAGATAGCCCGAACAGTGATAACAAGAAACAAATCTCATGCAACTGTTATATACCGGGGAGTGCACGCCCTCCTCGAGGAGGCGAGTTAGCAGCCGAAGACTGTTGGCTAGAGGAGTACCATGATGTAAGGGAACTTCGTCCATCATAGCGATTAGTTGGAGAGGTTACGGCAGAGGTTCTCTGAGGAGAGTTAGCAGTTGAATACCTTCTTGGAGAGACGGCGGTGGATAATACCTTGGGAGTTGCAGTAGGTGTGAGCTTCGGCGTGATGTATGGAGTGACGGAGAATTTTTGAAAATTCGACTTGGAGACTGAGGCGAGTTATGGGCACTAATGGCTAGTTAATTTTTGTCATAGGAATAACAGCAATAAGGTAAATGTGAGATCTTTTTGAGTTCAGATACCGTACCGTCGTTTGTATTCGCACCATCAATAGTCCCTTTGTAAGGACCGGGCTTGGTGTAGCCCTTCAAGCCATCGTCTGCAACGATAATAAGCCATGAATCATGAATATGAAAAGAAAAGGTCTTTATGAGGGAAAACAGAAAACACAATTGACATGAACTTTATGGTCGAGACCGTGAGATTACCGTGTTTGTCATAAGCCTTTTGTGTGGAGTGGTCATAGGTACCGATATCCACAGTTTCTGTCTGACAATGAGATAGAAATTGCAAACTAGTTTTGAAGCTTATCGAATGAATTTTAAAGTAAAGGACTGCCATAACCATCATTGCTGATAACAGGTTAAACAACAGAAGACTTGGCTGAAAGTGGTTGATCTTACAGGCGAGTTTTCAGCATTTAGCGACTGCATCAATTGCCTTTTAAACATTTCCAACTGCGAAAAAGCACGCATATAAAACCTCAAGCCACAACATACACGAGCTCAAACGAATCACTCAAATTTTGATGTGAAGAGAACACAAGCACAAAGTGAATGGAAATGGAGCAGATCGCATTGATCAAGTCACAAAGAACATAATGGTAGAATACAGAATCAGAAAATCAGTAGACCAACAGACCTAGGCAAGAGGAGACATAGCCAGTAAAAGAATTCATGCCGGCAGCACATCTTCATAAAAATATTTGTTTTAAAAAAAATTAATAAAATCTGATGAAATCACCTTAGCTAAATCGCGACTTAGTTTCTTCACATTTGACGCCAGAGAATCCCTCTCCTTCAGCAGTTTCATCTGCATTTCCAGTTAACGCCAATTGACAGAACAAAAAACTCATAAAAGCGGGAGAAAAAAGCTTAAAAGTAGAGTGAATTCAAAATCGAAACTGACGTTATCTTCACGCGCGGTCTGAAGTCTCAAGTCGGAGTTCTCACGCGCGCTTTGGAGGCTGGCGACGTTACCCTCCAGCTCCTCAATCAACCTGTCTCTCTCGCCGAGCTTGTGGCGGAGGGCATCGGCCTCCGTCTCGAGCTTGGCCACACGCGATGCGATAGCCAGGGAAGTGATCTTACGCGCCAGATCCAGCTGGTCGAACGGGTCATTGGGTATCACGGCGAGGATAGCGTCGGGTAAATTGAAATCTTGAGACATTTTTTCAGAATCTTTTTTTTTTTTCCGACGGATTTTATGGGTGTTGGTCGGATAAAAGAAGGAAAGGAGTGTATTTTGGGATGACGAGCGGTGAGTGATACCAAAATGTATATCAAAACGAATTTTTTTTCTACAAGAGTGCCAACGACGTGGAGTGTACGCGCTGGGCTTCTGTACTGTACTGACTACTGATATCTACCTGTTTAAAATTTAGGGTTTTGTGTTTCCCTCCTCAAATTCAAAAAAAAAGTCCCCACCTATTTTTAATTATAATTTGAATGATGAAAATTTTTTCAAAACTTTTGTGTGAGACATTGTTTAATATTTCTGTTTCAGTCATTATTCGGATAAATACGAGAAATCTTACGAATATATTTCACTCGAATTTTTCGTAAACTTTTTCGTTGAGGTAACCATAGAAGAGAAGGTAGAATTTTGTTGACATTATCCATGCAAGTATTGGAAATTTTAACCCTTGATCGACGTGATTCAGGTTCCGATCACCGTTCTGAATTCTGATGAATAAAATTCGAAAACTTCATATGAGAAAACATTTCCAATAATTTAGGAACATGAAATATTATATAAAAAAATAATAAAAACATTAAGCATAATTGTGACAATCTGAAACACAAAACAATCGCAATTTTTCTGCAGTATAATGTCTATAGACACAGTTGAGCAAGTACTAAGAGTCACAACTCACAAGGACACATTATGTATACTTGATTTCCATTTAACCATATCATAGCTAATAACAAGATTTCATGGCCAACCCCCACAAATTTGCACCAAGAATACGTCTGAGCAGAAGCATAGAAAACATATACCTTCTTAGAAGGTCGAGTTTTTGCGAAGAACGAAGATCTTCAATCCAAGCAGCAAACATTTGCATCTCTCCCGAGCTATGTGCATAATTCCAAATATGTGCTAAACAACTAGAGCTCGATGAACATGTAAGGAGATATATCTGAGAATGAGTTTTTAGTTCTCATCCCAGATATACCATGGCATTGCTAGCATCTGCGGACATCATCTACTTAACTGCTTTTACACCAACTGTCTTGACCCGAAATCTGTAGTGAGGTTGAGAATCTTCTTCATCATCATCGTCTTCATCTTCCTCATCGCTAGAGTCATCTTCGACTCTGTCCCATTTGGAGTAATCAAGATGAGAATGGCCCTTTGGCTTAGGAATGGCCTGCCAAGTAGAGGACTCTTGGTGGGAAGGTTTTTGCCTCGCCTGATTTTCGGAGGCAGCTGCTTCAACTTTTGGTTCACTTTTGCTGCGGAATGTTGTTGTGGTGTCACTATTTGTATCAATTTCATGGCTTTTAGATTCTTTAGGATCGTTGGGTTCTTGTGCATCTCCATTGTTTTCGATGTCATTGTAATCATCGACTTCTTCTTCTTCATCACACTCTGCTTCATCTTCGGGAATAGGAGCAAGTGACTGCCACGTGACGGTTTAGACAATATTTCAGCATTAAGTTTTGGAGACAGAAGTATAGATTTGAAAATATAAAGCTTGAATAATCACTATCAGTCACTAAAAAATCGTACAGTAAATCTTCGTAAGATGGCAAATGCCTAAAAAGATGTGAATTTGTCAACACAATAAGTAATTTAGAAGGTCGAGCAACCCATTAGCCCAAACAGAGTGTCAACAGATATCTATAGGATTAACATACAACAGTCCTCAGGCTCAATAACACTTTCAGCTGTGATATTATATATGACATGGTCAGTCTCAGTCATCCCAGTTTCATAACAAACAAACATAGAAGAACAACGAAATCATAACTAATAAGAATCAATAGAACCAACCAGTTGTGTCTTCAACCGAGCTTGAAGGCTTCTATATACTTCTGATGAGGGGTTCAGCTCTATGAGCCGACTCACATCGAATACTGCTGAGTGATAATCTTTCAAGGTTACAAGAGTTTGGGCGCGCAACATCAATGCACCTGTGTGATTGTGATCAAGCTCTAACACCGAAGTGCATTCTTCTGCAGCCTGCAATAAAAACATTCATCGGTGGTTCCATTTTAGGTCTTAATAGGGTCAACTAGACAAGACAAGTCAACAAATCGATCAGCAGTTGAGAAGTCTTAACCTAGAGTAAAACGAACTCGAAGTAACTATGATACCATTACTATCGCAGCTAACCTTGCTGAAATCGTGAAGCTTGAGATAACAAGCCGCGCGGTTGCTGTGAAGAGCAATCTTCTGCTGCTTGGTCTTAGCCATGGAAAGAGCATCGGTGTAGCAATCGAGAGCTTCGCGGTACTTGCCTTCTCTGTACATCTGGTGAGCCCTATCGATCTTGTTCGCCGTAGCCGTCTGCGCCGGCGATGCCATCACTCCTCCGATCACAAATTAAAACATCAATAACGAAATTCTCTAATTTCTCGATCAATCGATTGAATCTGTTGAGAAGACGGATAAAAAGGGCTGAGATTGAGACGAATATTACAGTTTATGACAAAATTTTGAAGAGATGATTTCAGTAATAATACAACAATGTGGGCTCAGTTCAGCTCAGCCATGGCCAATTCGACTTTGAATTTTTGAAAAGGAGTATCCGACCCGTCGATATTTGATGGGTCAGGTTTTGGGGGGCCCGAATTTGTCCATTTGGTTTTTAGGCTGAGCTTTGGGTTTCATTCTTCATTTGGGCTTAGATTATATACATTTTTATTCTTCTCAACTATAAATTTGTTTATAGAGGAAAAAATATAAATAATTCTTAGTACTATTTTCTTTCGAGATGTTTCTCTTTTTATCATCCTTGTTAAAAATTGGAAAATAAAAAAAGGGTGATGTTTCTTGATAGAGGTTAATACGGCTTTTATGCATTCTCTAAGGTCAATTAAATAAAAGGCATTGTTAGAGGACAACTTTTTTACTATATTATTCCAATTAATATTCCATTTAGAAATAAGCAATATCTTACTCCACTATCAAGAAATTCCAGTGGGCATTTGTATTGGAAATTCCATCATGCCATAAAATAAGTAAATTACACATCAAAATAGTCGAAATGGCTCTTGTACTTTTTGTAAGGCTAAGGAGTAAGCACAAAAGTTCATATACTGAAAATCATATTTTGCTTTTATTAGATATGCTGATGTAATAGATTTGATCTGTACATTACTCGTTAAAGTTTTCGTATTATTAATGTCCGTACTTAATTTTATTTTATTCATTACGTGGAAGCTGAGATGTTGCTTTCATTGACAATTTGTGACATTTGGTCTCGTGAACATTGAAACTCGGTTTTTATTTAATACAAACAAGGCATCTCAATAAATAAAAATGCTTGTAAATATCCATGTAAATTAGCAAAAATATTAAATTAGTGTACGCATTGGCATTGTGGCTTGGCAAAAATATTAAACTTCCCACCTTCCAAACTTTCTTTCTTGATTCAATTGTCATGGCTTTTATTATTGGGGCCTCAACTATTTTAATTTACTCGCCAAAAGTGTGCCAACAATGAGTATTGGAACGATCACAATCCACATTTATTTATTTATTTTTCCAACCAATGTCGAAATTATAAATTTACAAAATACTAGCCTACTAAATTATTTCACGATATTTATTATACAAGTGCGAGTCGGTGTTAAGCGCGTACATATATAATCGTACGGAACTCAACAGTTGACGGTTATTGAATATTTCAACTACTTTCGATCCCATTTCCCGCACCTCCATGTTTTCCTAAATATTTCATGATTGAGTTTACTTTAATTTCTTAATATTTTTGTGAAACACTTAAATATTACAAAATGACACTTAACATGGGCAGCCTGTCTTATATTTTCCTGAAGATACGCAAGGCACTCTTGGTATGATAGTAGCTGTATCCGTGTATATGTTTTAAGTATTAATTTGTGATATAAAATCTATATTTGATAGTCTTTTAATCGATATTAAAAAATGTGACACGACTTAGTTCTGATTACCTAGACTGACAATTGTAGTTGAGACCTTAAATTTGTGTTATGTATTTTCTTTATGTATTTCTATTCATTTCAAGTCATGGAGGAGACGAGTTCGAATGTGTCGTTTCTTTCCATTACTTCATTGACCAAAATTTATATATTTTAAAAATAAAGACTACACGAAAACATACATATTTGTAGATAATATATGTTTGAACGCGTATGACCTTTTAATTTTAAGCTGCGACGCACCAATTATTGATTCAAATAATTTATTCTTTAATTAAAAAAATTGCAAGATTGATTTCCCGAATATTCAGCTGAAAATACGTCGGCGACTTAGTTCAATCGGAAAACGCTCGTCAAAGTCTTCCATTATTAAAAAATACACATACACACACATACCATATGAATAGGTCCATCTATTGAACTTGCATGTGAGAATATTTTTCTACGATTTTATATATAAAAAATATCATAGCATTGTTAAACCAATGCCGAAAATAACTGAAGGTACATCTAATGTACAATTGCGCTTTAGTTCGTACGCCCCAATAAAGATGACAAAATATATGTCGTTTTAAATCCTCAAAAACACAACATGCAAAAAATAAATAACTACATACGCAAAAATCAAGCCAAAAAAATCCACATTTTCGAACTCAAAGATTCTCAGTCCGAGAAAAACAGTCCAAAATTGGTATCAACTTGCAAAAATTCACAAGATTTGTCTCTTACCTATCTCCAATTCAATCCATCATTTTCTTTACAAAACATATAAATCAAACAATTCCGCAAAGTTACCCATTTACCCCCAACACTCCAAACATCCATATATATCTCCCCCCACCCGTACCTGCCAAGTACTCTCATCTGTACCTCTCTCTCTCTCTCTCTCTCTCTCTCTCTCTCTCGGAGATGAAGATTTCAATGAGACTCTCTAGGGTTGCTGACTCAGCATCGCAGTACAAGCTTCTACGGTCAGAATCAGAAACGACGTCGTCGCCGGTCAAATCGAAGAAGGTAGGAAGGAAGTTGAAGAGCGTGCCCAGCGGTCACCTGCCCGTGTACGTAGGCGAAGAGATGGAGCGGTTCGTTGTCAGCGCCGAGTTACTGAACCACCCGGTTTTCGTCGAGCTTCTGAACCGGTCGGCTCAGGTGTACGGATACGAGCAGAAGGGAGTTCTCAGAATACCATGCCACGTCATCCTCTTCGAGCGTGCCCTTCACGCGCTTCAACAGCGATCGAGCGTTGTGGCCGTGGACTTCCTCGACGACGATTTGTAGATTTTTATTTTTCTTTTTCTTTTTGGTTTATTTCTCCATTGTTCTATATTTTTCGCGATGGGAGAAGAAAAGCAGTGTTGAAGTTCAGTGAAACCCCTATTAACACACTGGATGATTTTACATTTCGATAGACCTTCTTTTCTTTGGGTTATCAATCATTATTTGGAAAAAGAAGTATTAACGTGAAGTAATTGAGAAAACATTAGCGTATGTTGTTGTTATTAGATTGGGTCATTTTCGTGACTTTTTCTAGGCCTGCTTACGACATACGAATTATACCACAATTCTTTATTTTTGAGAAGTTACGAAATTAAACAGATTGGATCTTTGTGATAGAAGTTGAGGGTCTTATTTAATATGCGCTTGTAAATCAATCATATGGGCTCGTTATATAAACTTTTTTATGAATATTATGTCGACTAGTCGGTTACCATTTAATTGTTCGTCAAAGTAAGGAAAGTTTGAATTGAATGTCTCGCAAATACATCTCTTTCGAATTAAATTTAGAAGTTCGGATAATTATTATATTTCGTTGGCTATATTTGCACTTGGCAATTTGTGAACCAACCAGGCGGCATTTAATTATTTGTCATTATAAATTAATGAATTTAGTTGAGCGATGCCTACGTACAACAAAACCTTGTTCCCTTTGTACTGTAAGCAACAGCTCTTTAATAAGATGAGAGATCTTGTAAGGACTGATATATCTATATACCCTAAATTAAGGAAGAAATCTTATTTTGATCCAATCTATCAAAAGGGTATATACAATATACAAGCTAGGGTTGCAAACGAATCGAATCGAGTCGACGCAATATTCTATTTGTATTCGGATGATAATCGAATACGAATACGAATACTCGAATATTTAATCAAATCATAAAATCGATTCTTATTCGAGTTCGAATATATTCTCGAATATTCGAATCGAATATCGAATATCTGTATTCAAAGCCATCTTTCATTTTTTATTTAATAAAATATAAACAATATCATATTTAAAATATATATTGAATTATAATAAATTATATTTAAACATATATTGAATTATAACATATTATTTTTAAATGTTTTAGTGAGTTATCATATATTATATGAATATATATTAATTATATTATATTTTATGTTATATTATTCGAATCGAATAATTCGATTAATTTTCGAATCGAATATTGTGACTTCATATTCGTATTCGTATATTTCTCGAATAAAAAAAAATATTCTTATTCGGATTCGTATTCTAAATATTCGAATTCGAATCTTAAAATTTCGAATCGAATCGCGAATCGAACCAAAAAAATTCGATTCGTTTTGCAACCCTATATACAACTGTCATAGTAGTTCACATACTTCCGATAACTTTAGTATAAAATGAATTTAAAACATCATCATCAGTTATGAGTCTTTAATTTTCAACTGAACTAATCCTTCCACTCCAAAACCAGACAAAAATTTACAGTCATGAAGTGAACCAATAAAATTTAACAACTTCCATGAAGTATTAGGACAATCCATTGAAACATGACAGAAGCCTTGTTTACCACGTTATTAATTTTCATAGACCCAAAAAATTTAATATACTATCCCAATAGGGCCAATTCAAAATTTAATATACTCTCCCCAAGTGGTGATTGATTGAATGCCGCATTTAATTTGAAAAGCAACATCTGTTTAACTTTAAATTATTTTACCCCTATATTTATATATATGTCATCAGTTCCACCAAATAAATCACGTAACTTGCCCAAAAGGGAAATTGAGATTATATTATATATACATATACATATATCAATATTGTGATATGTTAGATTAAATGCTTTGATGAGATGGTAAGTCTACTTCGATAAATATAAAAACATCACTTTCTATAGATGTATGTATATCGACATCAACCAAGTTTTTATTTAATATCGGCAATAAGCCTCCTTGTTTTTGGTATATTATCAAACCACACATCTAATTTCTATACATCAGAGTAAAATAGTAAACAATGTCCAAATTTCAAATGGCTATATTAAGATCTATCCTAAGTTTCTTCCCAACCTCGGCAGGCGATGATACGATGCTATTACACCTCGGGCACTTTCGATCAACGTACATAAAGCAATAAGAACATAATCCCGAAGCAAACGAGGACGATCGTTTTCTAAGGCAATTCTCCTTCTCGGCCCTTTCGAGGGCATTCTCGACTTTTTCTAAAGTGCACACGCTTTGGTTGTAATAAGGAGGAGAAGACGAGGGAACTAGGTTTAGGTCTAGGGTTTTCTCGCCATCGAAGAAGAGGCTTTTAGTTTGCTTCGTAGGAAGGAAGATGGTTGTGTCTGATGATCCTGTGCTGTTTTTGCATCGTTTAAGGTAGACATTTCCCGACTGCACATATATATATAGGAAAATATTATAGATAATGTGTGTGTTTAGCTATTATATGATGACGACTAGGGGTGAGCAAAACCGGATATCCGGTTTTTCGGATATCCGAAATTCGGATATCCGGATTTTCGGATATCGAAAAATGGTATCCGTATCCGCTCCGGTTTTAATCGGACATCCGGAAATCGGATATCCGGTTTATTCGGATATTTACACCGGATATCCGCATCCGGTTTTTAAATTTATTTTTCTTATATTTTTTAATCAAGTGATGATGACGACGACGATGATGATGGTGTTTTGTTATTATAGCATCGATCAAGCAAATCCAGGGTGATCATCTGAGCCGTTGATTTCTCGGGCTCGCATGTATCACCACCGTTGGAAAATCTCATCAAATAAGTAAATTCGGCGGCCATATCTATTTGAGAATAGAGTTGGAGATGATGATGATGAAAGCTCTGTGGTATATGATATGAATGCCAAGCAAGCAATTCCCTTTCAATAAGACGATACTTTGAGTGATATAATTTCAATGGAAATATATGATAGGAACTATATACGAATATTTAGTGCTTGTGAGGCCCCGTTTGAGCAATGATAGCAATGAATGCTGAGTGAGAACGCGTAAGAGCAGTTGTGAATTTAATGTCAAGCTTCAAGATAAAGACATTTTTGCTTCCTTAGATAGCTCATTAATGACTTTAATGACTGCTTTTATTTCATTTTATTGCATTGGATTTCTTATATTTTTTAGCCATATTAGTCGCGGGCCCTTCATTTATTATTACCGGACTTTAGTTGAATGAGCTCAATGTATGACCATATTTTGAACAAAAGAAAAATCGTTGCGGTGAAATTAATCTCGAAAGATATATTAAGTGATATAGGAGGAAAGACGCTGTTCATATTTTTTTTAGGAGTTAAGTTTGAATATTTTACTTGCTAGGCATTAATGTGAAAGGAAAACTATATTAAGCGACGTATTCGTGGCTATTAAATGGGTGGCAATTAATATCCAATTAATTTCATTGACTCACTTTTGTTTGAACAATGAATGTGACGATATCAAAACATAATCATAAGACTCGTTCTTGATCTTAATGAGATGTATATTTGATGAAAATGGGAATGAAGATTTTCATGAGCACCCCCAATTTCATTATCTTTCGTTCAGATCCGACTCTAAAGAGGGCGTGCAATTAAAGTATCATGTTGAATTTATTTATTTAGCTTGATTGGGAAAAGAAAAGGGAGTTACTATTTACCGCCCCTTTTTACTTGTTACCGCCCCCTAAAGGGTTGAAAAAGACGTTTATGCCCTTATGTTATTTAAATTAATTTAAAAAGGTAAAATATAATAAAAAGTAAGAATTTTCTTTAAAATCCTACACGACGCAACACTTTTCAAATCACACAACTAAATTAAACAAAAAAACAGAGAACTTTGCAAATCGTAATGGAGCGAGGACAAGGAAAGGGAAAGGGAAAGGGGGTCCTGTCACGATTGGTAAGAAAACTGTCGTAAGTTCATTCGTATGTAGATAGATTGTCGAAAACGGGTCGAATTAGGCTGAAAACGGGCGATCGGACGCGAAATAGGGCGAAAACGGCACGATCAAATCGAAATTTCGGTTGGCCAAGTCGCGACCAAAACGTGATTTCGGTCGGTCAAGACACGACCGAAATCAGATTTCGGTCGCAACAGGCTCGACCGAAATATGATTTCGGTCGTGTCTTGACCGACCGAAATCGTTTGTCGGTCGCCGGGGTTCCGACCGAAATCTTGTTTCGGTCGGATCTGGCTCGACCGAAATCTGGTTTCGGTCGGTTCCTCGGCGATCGAAATTAGATTTCGGTCATGCCATTGTTTGACCGAAATTAGATTTCGGTCATGCCATTGTTTGGCCGAAATTATGTTTTGGTCGTTTTTTTTTTTAATTTATGTAATTGCAGGCCAAGGGTGGGAAGTCCCTACTTGGAGGGAGCAGCAGATCGGCCCCGTCGGAGGGATCTGGAGAGCGTCATACGAGGGCGCGCGGCGTTGATGCATCCGTTCGTAGGCAACGGAAGGAGGAGAGGCGGCAGCGAGCTCTTGATTCTCATTCCGTATATGCGGATTACGATCCGCATGCGGATGAGGAGGCGCCTGCGGATGAGGAGGTGCCCTACGAAGCGGCATCGTTTGAGTCATCCGACGACGATGCGATACCGGTCTCCTCAGGTAATTTCATTCTCCTTTATAAACTGTATTGCGATGTAGTGTCTTAATATACGTAAAATAAATAAAATTTATTTTTTGGAAATTCTTAAAAAATAAAATAGGGAGCAAGCGCTCCAGGGTCGTAGATGACGATTCCTGGAGGGTGCAGGGGCCACAGCCAGGTGGTCCAGAAGACGGCGAGGTGATCCCTAGTTACTTGGGGCACATCGCGCCCCGCATCTGGATGGGTGAGGAGGATCGACCCCTGCTGAAGTGCGAGCAGCGTGCGTCAGTGCTTCGGTCGCTTAAGCAGTGGTACTGCCAATTCCCGCCGGAGACGCAGAGCGAGATCGATGGCACGGGGCTTAGCCACCTCACAGATGCCATGCTGGGTCACTTGGACCAGCCTCTTCTGAGCGCTTTTGTGGAGCGCTGGCACCCTGACACGAACACATTCCACATGCCGTGGGGTGAGATGACGATCATGCTCCACGACGTCGAGCAGATCCTGCGTATCCCGATCGAGGGGAGGACGGTATCGGGCTCAGCAGATCCTGCGTATCCTGATCTGCTTTTATTTGTCGTTGTCCTTCGTTTGTGTATCGAACACGTACTATTTTTATTTATATTAATAAAATAATATAATAGTATACAATAATTATATATAAAAAAAATTAATAACAAAAAAAAAATTAATAAGGTTAAAATAATTATATATAAAAAATACTAAAAATAAGAACAAATAATACTAATAATATAAAATAATAACATATTAATAATTAATAAGAACAAATAAAAAATTAATAGAAAAATATAATAGTATAAAATAATAACATATAAAATAAATAATAGAGATGTCTTAACAGCAGGCTCAGTCCACTCTTGATCCTCGGGATAGAGATGTTCGTGAACTACTCGATGGAGGCCACGCATAACGGCGGGATCTCGACCTTCTGCCTCACGCACGAGGTCGTATAGACGCTCTTGATCAGAAATATCGGGAACTACTCCATCGCCGATTGTGAGTGTCCTCCAGAAGTCGTGCAAGCATTCTACCGAAACTGGGTAGTTGTTGTCCACGCATTGCTGAAGCTCGCAAGAACATGGTAGTTGGTGCGTACGTCGTACTACACATCCGCACCTGGAGTAAACCTCATCCGACAACTCTTTGGCCCGCCGCAGCTCATTTCCCATAATTAATATTGCATGGTGTGAAACTCTGTATAATAATGTTAGGAATGGAAATCCTGACATCGGAATAGGTCGTTTCGACCGAGACTCCTCAAGTGTCTGCATGTCAACATTAAAATATTATTAGATAAGGATAAGAGACACATAATAATAATTAATTTACCTTTCTGATGCGAATCAACTGGTTCTGAATCTGCTCGTGCACCTTCACCCATACGGTGTCAAGAGACCCAGTGGCCGAGTTCAGCCATCCTTTCAGCTCGCTATGAGCACTCTCCACACGACATGTAGTGGTGTTCCTGAAATGAAGCACATGGTTCGTCCAAGCTCTGGCGAACTTCTTCTTATGCACCAACCACGTCTGCTCAACATAAGTAACGATTTCTGAGTCTTGTAGCCAGCGCAGAAGCATGTCATTCACTGCATTCTCATATTCGTCAACCGTCGGAGCTTCCACGACTGCTTTCCAGGACTTGTGCGTGAAGTGAGCTGTGGTCTTTTTGCTCTTCCCCCCAACATATAAACTTTGTTCTCCACATCTTTATAAATATGCCACGTGCACAGCAGATGGTGAGAATGGGGAAATACCATATGTAACGGTCGAACAAGGCCCAACTCACGATCAGTGACAATCGCCGACGGGTGGACACCTGGCCCTAGAATATCCCTGATAGACTGCAACATCCACCGGTAACTTATCTCGGTCTCGTCGTCCATGACGGCAAACCCACACAAAAGTTGTGATTACAGGGAGTCATCCCTATAATCTCAACAAGAGGCATCTTATATCTATAGGTCTTGTACGTCGAGTCAATCCCAATAAAATAAGGATACGTCCTCAGCAGTGCGAGTGACTCCGGGTGTGCGAGAAAGACATGTGTCAGCATATTAGTCTCCTCGTCTCTCAGCGCTTCAACAAAATATCCGGACTCTGTCGCCTGGTGCATCAACTGGCTCACCACGTCTCGACCCTCAGAATATTGCTTCTTTAAACGATCTCTGTAATTATATATATGTCGGATCGTCGCGTTATCTACGCTGTGTCGAGCCCTCATCGCTGAGAGGATATGTGATGGTTTCGCTTGCGAGTCATTTCCTCTACGACCTTCTTTGCCTGGCTGCTTAACCCACTCGTCTGGCGGTGTCCCTCGGGATAATGTATCAGAGGATGATTGTGCGTGGATTTTTCAGGTGGGCCCGTACGAATGAACCATTCCTTAGTAGCTGGATCTTGCTGGGCTATGACTACAAACGGACACCTGCACTTGTTAGACTTCGACATCCTCTCCAATTCATCCTCCTTGCCTCTATAACGTTCTCCGCGAGAACATCTAATCAATTTTTTTGTTCCAAATTTCTTGTGCGACGAAATTATCACCTCGAAACCAAGACCAATAGCGACGCCTTTCGCCCAGTTAATGGCTTCCACGTCGGTTGGAAATCGTCCTCGTTCGCGAAAATGCCGACTGTAGTTTATCCCGTCGCCCGTGGAATCCTCCGGGACACTCTCCAAGTCTGAAAAAAAAATTAAAAAAATAAAATAAAAAAAAAATCGACCGAAATCAAATTTCAGCTCCCCTAATAGGCGACCGAAACGAGATTTCGGCCACCTCCACAGGAGCCGAAACTCGATCTCGGTCGCGACGGTCCCAGCCGAAACGAAATTTCGGCTGGGACAGTCGCGACCGAACTGAATTTTCGGTCGCCTCAAAGTGTGACCGAAACAAGATTTCGGTCGGCACAAAGGCTGACCGAAATTATTGTTCGGTCACCCCATGTGACGACCGAAAATTCAGTTCGGTCGCGCTGATTTTTTCGTTCGATGTCCGATCTGTGTTCGAGAATTTACGTCTATTTGTTCCAAATTTACGAGAATTTGCTAACCATCCGTGCCGATAGACCCTTTCTTTTGTCCTTTCCATTTCCCAAATAGACGATTCATTGCGATTTCAATTTTTTCTTGTTATGTTTGAGTCTGATTTGAATGTATGATTGCGATATCAAAACTGTTTTTTGGAAAAGGAATTTAAATATAAATTTAAATTAATAAGGGCAAAATCGTCTTTTTTCAGCCCTTTAGGGGGTGGTAACTAGGAAAAAGGGGCGGTGAATAGCGATCCAGAAATTGATGGTGATTGGTGTGATGAATGCAATGCACAGTCTTAGTGATTGACGAATGTGAGTTTACTAAAAAAGGCTTCTTCCCCTTTTGACCCAACAAAAGAAGACGTAGTTCGTGCAATAGTAGGGGCATGGATGTAATTTAAGCAATTATATCATAATGTTTCTGACCATTATGCCTTACATCGACCCGGCTCAAACTTTAATTATTATTTGGCTGAAGCTACAGATGAAGGTCACATGAGATAAAGCGTCATATTATTGAATTTATAAATTTATATAGTATACACAATATCACTTACCAATTGTTCTTATTCTATTTTGTTAAGCGTGATGCTATAAACTGGCCCTTGGTCTGTCTTACAAAAAAAATTAATAAAATCTAAAAAATTATTCACTTTCTTTTAAATGCTATTTTTAATTAATTCTTATACCATTACTTTCAATTTATATATACTAGTACGTTTTCACACACTCTATGCGTGTGCTTTGAATATAATTATATTTATTCTAATTTTGAGATTCATTAATGTAATGTTTAATATATACAATAATTAACTATATAAACACAATAATGTGTATGGATATAAGTATAATAAATAAAAAATTTAAAAGTAATATAAAAATTATAGTAATTAATTAAGAAAGAGAGGACTAAATTACAAATAAGTGACAGAGCAAATGTGGCAGTTTATAACCACCCCACACCGTTTATATAAAAGAATAGATACATAATATAAATTTTAAATTATAATTTCAATACTATTTTAAAGTAAAATAAATCTAATATTATTTATTTATTTGTTATAGCATACGCATTTGAGTGTGCAGAGAGTACTAGTAATAATAATAGCTAAAGCACATGTAATAAAAAAATTATTTTTTCTAAGCAAATGGAATTATTCTCCTGTATACATAAAAATCGAAAAGCTAACTAAAAAACAATTTAAAATATTCCAACTAGCTATACGTTAAGATTATCGGGCAGCGACTTTGATAAGTGCCAATTATAATCATATCATTATACCAGTTACTAATAAAGTAGAAGATATATAGGGGCTCTAAAATAATATTGTAACATCATATGACATATCAACCTATTTTTATGACTTTCGCATGGTGTAGTTGATAATATTATAATCCCTATTATATATATTTGTCAATTTATTTTCTAAAATAATATAGTGAGTAGTGTTTGGTATATCGTCCAGTTCACGAGAAAAGAAACCATTATTCAAAACGTTTACGACCAAATAGGCTTGAGAATGAAATAATGGAGTGGGAATAATGTCTCTTTAACCTAGGTAGATGCTTTGGCGACATGCATGTTTTTAATAAAATATTTGGTTTATTTATTTATGGGGAATTCCGTATGGTACCCTCGTGGTTTCGACTTTTCCGGATGGTGACCATTCTTATTTTCAATTCTACGCGGTACCCTTCAGTTATGCATAAGTTACATTCCTTGACCTTCAGTGTCCAAAAAACGGATTTTTCAGTGTAATACCGTTAACTGCAAACGGAATACTGAAATTACCAAAATACCCTCGTGTAATATCCTAATTAAGGAGGACAATTTCGTCATCTCCAAACACAAACCATCGTCTTCCTCATCGTCGATCATCTTCCTCAACGTCCTTACTCCTTTGTTGAGCCCCACCTTGAATCAACAACCAAATTTACACCCCACAGAATCTCTCAATCACTATTATTACCATTACCATTCTTTCTCAGCATCTCAAAGCCTACGCAGACAAAGAGAAGGAAAATAAAACAAACGAAAAACAAAGCCATGCCACCTCGACTACTGCTGTCCCTACTCTTATTGGTCCACGTCAGCACCACGCCATCGTCGTCGCTCGACGTCATCTTCAACTCCTTCAACTCCACCGGCCGGAGCCTCCCCACCCTCACCGACGAGCGACGACGCCAGGATCGAGCCGCCGGTCATCCGCCTCACCAACGATTCCAACCAGTTCTCCCTCGGTCGCGCGTTCTACCCAACCGCCGTCCGGTTCAAGAGCTCCGCGGCCCTGACAGCGTCGTTTTCCACCCGGTTCGTCTTCTCCGACCTCCCCGAGATCTCCACCAGCCCAGGCTTCGGCCTCGCCTTCTTCATGTCCGCCGCGATTTCTCCCCCCCCAACGCCCTCGCAGGTAAGTGGAATCGAATAATCTGTGTCTGAAAATATTCGGTTGAATCAATTTTAGTTTAAAATCGATTTCTCATCTCCATCCTTTCTTCAGTCAGTACTTGGGGCTTTTCTTGACGAACATATCGGTGGCCCACTAATTTCAGTGTACAGGATATTTAGGTAATTTCAGTATTTCCGTTAGCAATTAACGATTTTACAATGAAAAATCCGTATTTTGGACACTGGAGGTCACGGAATGTAATTTATTCATAACTGAGGGGTACCGCGTGGAATTGAAAATAAGAATGGTCACCATCCGGAAAAGTCGAAACCACGAGGGTACCATGCGGAATTCCCCTTTATTTATTTATTGGTGCTGCAATCTCGAGTAACATATTTAATTTATCCAATTGGAGGGTTTCGGTAATAGTGTAACTTGTGTATTTTCTTACCCATATTTCATTATCAATAGTGGAATTATATATATTGGTGTTTTTTGTACTTTTGTTTTGTCTTGCTCTCTCTCTCACATCTCTATTTATATTTTGTATTTATTAATTTTATGGAGTCTTTTATGTATAACATACAAATATACATATATATATACATATATATATATATATATCTGTTTTTAATTGTAGTATATTGTTTGTTCTCTAAACTGGTTTATATTGCTTATTCCATTGAACCAAATCAAATATCACTACGTGAAACTCAAAGACGGATATTATTTCGCATTAAATGTTGAAATATACCGGACTTTAATTAAATTTATAACCTAAAGAGAGACCATTTATCACTACGTCACTATTAATAATTATAGTAGATGCCGCGCCATAACGGATGTCAACTCAATCAGAAGGAAAATATGCGGAAGCAGGGACATCCTGTATTGTTGAATAGAGCACTCACTCTACATAAATTAGGCATATAGGCATTCCAGCCCATTTTAGTGGTTCTTGTTCGTTTCTATTGCAACAAGATGAAACTTTATTTGCAGCAGATTTGACAGTGGCCCTTGCTGTGACGACCCGCCATCTACTACTATTTTAATACACTAACTTATGTGACTAAATAAAATATAAAATATTTTACATAGGAAATATCGATAGAATTTTTCGATTTTACAAACACACCACACCCAACTATTTTACAATACAAACATTGTTCAGATTTTACATACAATACAAACGTATTTTACAAAAACACCATAATTAAACATAACGCCCGCCACACAGGTCGCATCCATGTACACATCACCCTCAAAAGTCACCGGAAGTTCCAGAAGGACCAGCCTCGTCATCTAAACGTTTACGTACCGGATTCGCTACGTCTACAACACATAAAACATGGGATGAGCTATAAAGCTCAGTAAGTGGAAATATGCATGTATGCACGTGTCCAAAATAGCAAAGGCATCCGCGCCAGTGCTTTCTAATACTATCCTCACATCATACTCATTCATTTCTCATTTTCATCAGGGCCCATAGCTACTTACTAACCGCACCATCATATCATGAGCTCAAATCCTCTTCGGATAAAATACGATAGTGGCCCACACTGGCTAAGATAAAATTAGGATTTATCTCCAATCTTACCATTCACCAGGTCGCCCCTCTATCAAATTACTTTCCTGGCACTATAGTTCATTCTATGTGCCTTCCCATTACCTAAATAATTTAGGTAAATATATTCGACGGTCTTACCCCCGTCATGGTGCCTTTGTAGTAATAGCTACATTCTCGTCTATCTACATTACATGTAACTCGCTTTCCACTCGAGTAATACAATGCACGCTCATTCCTCAAAATACTTCATATACTTCGTGCGTGCATATGATCATGATGCATAAATAATGCAACAATAATTATTCCAAACAATTGCATATAGCAGATAATTCACATACCACGTATTCATCGAAGCAATTAGTCACGTAACAATACACATATCAAACAATTTATGTGTTGTAGGTGAAATTCCCACTTACCTGATATCCTTAGCTTACTGCACGATTAAATCGCTAACCTTCAAACCCTAATTATAGAAACATATAAAATTAGAGTTCGTTAATTTAATTATAATTTCATGAAATTAGTTTAATTTGAAAACCCTATTTTTTCCGACTTCTAAATTTTTAAACCCTAAAATTCCAAATTTTACTTAAGTTAAAAATACCACTTTGATATTTACCAAAAATCTCAAGTTACATAATAATTTAAATCTCGACATAATATATTATAAAGTTTCAAGATTTGAATAAAAACGAAATCTCAAAATAAAATTTGGTATAGATCTCGACACCTAAGTATTTCGACATTTATTAGATTATACAATGAATCTCGGCATTATTAAATGAGTTTCAGTATAGATCTCAATATCAATCATCAATAAATGTCGATATCAACATTAAACCAAGTCTTGGAATTATTCTTATTACTTTAGCAAGATTTCGACATAAACTATATAATAGATGTCGACATTTCATGATCAACACCAAACAAAACTTTCACCTAACCATTCGACATTTTGTCTCAAACACAACTCGACATTTCATGAAAATCTCGATACCAAACAAATATTTCACACCATTCGACATCTTCCATATTCCCTTTCAATATAAAAATTCGAAACCACTTCACCTAAGACACACTCGATATTTTCATTCGACATCTTAGTTTAATTCCACATCATCCATTCGACTTTTTCAATTCAATACTAATTCATGTCGATATCTTACTCAATATCCCACTTGTCATAACATATCAACATCTTCATTTAATTCGACATCTTACTTACACTAACATTTCGATATTTATTCAAAATTTTCGAAACAATCAAACACTTCACATACATATCGACATTTTCATAAAACTCAAACCAACTACATATAAACATTTCGAAATCCTTACAAAACACTATTTAATTCTAAACCCTTATAATCTTTCGATCAAAATCTTATCTATCAAGAACACTTTAAATATCATCTCAAACCTTCCGATCAAAACTCATTTCCTCAAGAACACTATAAACATCATGAAAACCCTAAAACTCATAATCCATATAAAACACGATTTTATACAACTTCCAAATTAACAAAACCTAAAACATACTTAATCATAATTAAAAACATAAAGATTAAAATAAGAAGTTTATACCTACTCCAAGTTAAATTTCGATCTCAACTTGGTTGAACCTTCATTTCTCTCTCAATCCTAGTTCTCGCCAACTAACAAAATATTTATTTATTTTTTTTATCTTAATTGATCAACTTAAGTGTAATGATAGGTAAAGGACAAAAGACTTCACCTAATCTTATCTTTAATCACATAAGATGTCATTATATTTCTAAAGTATTAGACACATTCCTCAAATTCTCTTTCATTATTCATAAAACTTGAACAACTTCACAAGACTTATATCGATATCTTGTTTAAAATATTTAATTTTTGACGTATTGATAAATGTCGACTTCACACAAGAAAGCTTATATCGACATTCTCATTCAAATTTCCTATAGATATCGACATCACCTTATATCACATCTCGACATTCTATTTCATTTAATCATCTCGACATTTTTAAATAACTCACCTCTAGTTTCCATGTCAAAATCCTTATAAATAACGAAGTCATCTCTCATAAGAAATTCAAACTCTTATTCGATACTCTCCTTGACATCCAAACAAAAATATCGAAACAATCAACTCGACATCCAAACAAAATTTCACATGAGTATGTCGACATCTTTAATAACTTAGCTCGACATTTATATATAAAAAAAAATCTCGAAATTACTGTTCACTCTCGACATTTTATTCGACATTCATAAAAATTTTCAAGACAACATCACACAACCTAATTTCATAATTCCTCAACTCGATATTAAATTTCCAAATAATGTTAGATATCATATAGTCACTAAATTAATAAATACCAAATATGAAATCATATAATCACATAATATGCATGCAAATTTATTGGCCAACTTACGCACGGGACCCGGGTATTACACTTGCATCCTTAATTCTAACATCGTTTATTTTCTTATACATTGTGCCATCCCTCCAAACTACACGAGATCAACTAAAATTCAATAAGTTGATTATTAGTAATATTAATTTGCAAATGGTACAAGATGTCCTACCCATGAGTATTTACTATATGCAATATTTCTTTAAATTGAGAATCCTCTTGAAAAACGAGTTCGAAATGAAAGATCTCGGAAAGACGAAATTTTGTCTCGACCTACAGATTGAATATTTGAAGAATGAAATATTTGTATGTCAAGAAACATATACGAAAAAAGTATTGAAAAGATTTATGGATAAAGCTCATCCGTTGGATACTCCGATGATTGTTCGATCTCTAGATGTGAATAAAGATCCGTTCAGACCTCGAAAAAATGATGAAGAATTGCTTGGTCCTGAAGTACCATATCTTAGTGCCATAGGGGCACTAATGTATCTTACGAGTCACACGCGACTTGATATAGCATTCGCTATAAATTTACTGGGAGATATAGTTCGTCACCAACTCGTAGACATTGGAACGGTGTTAAACGAATTTTTCGATACCTTAAAGAAACCACTGATTTGGGATTATTCTATTCAAATGAGTCCATGTCATATCTAATCGGATATGCAGATGCTGGTTTTCTTTCCGACCTACATAATGCTCGATCGCAAACGGGTTATCTATTTACATATGGTGGAATTGCAATTTCTTGGCGGTCAGTTAAACAAAGTTTAACCGCCACTTCCTCTAATCATGCGGAAATTTTAGCAATTCACGAAGTTAGCAGAGAATGCGTTTGGTTATGATCGATAATCCAGCATATACGTGATAAACGTATTTCAATACGTTTATCGTAGTATTTAATTGGGTTATAATAGAGCTCTAGCAACCATTTTATGCGTTATTCACCCTATTTACACATATTTTGATATTGAAGGAGCTTAAGATGACTTTCGGGCGAAAAGGAGCGAAAACGAGGCAAAACGGAGCAAAAACGACGAAAACAGACTTGTGTCACGGCCGTGACACCCAGTGCATCAGGCCGTGACAAGAGACAGAAGACTATACTGTCGGAAGTCACGGCCATGACACTTCTTGCACCAGGCCGTGACCCATAGCAGCGGCAACATTTGAAAATTCATATCTCTCAATCCAGATCTTGGATTGAGAATCCTTTTGGTCAAATCAAGATAGCCGAGTCTTCTATCTATGGTTAAAATTTCTGATCAATCGGACATCGTTTATCCCTCCATCTGAGAGAAATACGAAACTGTCGCAAGGCTGGAAAGTGTCACGGCCGTGACACTTCTGCACGAGGCCGTGACGCACGGCAGTAAGCTCCATTTTGTGCCCCGACAGTGTCACGGCCGTGACGGATCATGTCCCAGGCCGTGACAGTAGCGAAAGTCATTATAAAAGCCCAAATTCGACCCAAAAAGAGGGGACACTTAACAGATATCAACCCTAAACCCTCCAGAGACGAAAAAGAGCAGAAAAGAACAGGGAAACACGTCCCGGAGCGCGAGAGACGGATCAACGACGCAATCACGCCGAATTGAACGAAGAACGAAGATTCATCCACGCTACCATCGGAGATCATCAGTACACCAAGATCCTGGATCTTTCTTCCTCGTTCCTTATTTCTTTCGTTGTTTTTCCTTCAATTATGAGTAGCTAAATTCCCTATGTATTTGGGATTAGATGAACGCTAGGTGATTTCGTATTTAAGACATATGTTTATCGTAACTCGTGTTTAGACTATTTATCGTTCTATGAAATTGCTTCTTCGTTTTAATATGTCTATGTGTTAAAGTGCATGTATGGACAATCGTTTAGGGCGACAGCTAAATAACGATTAGGCCTTTCGTAGATGATAGTCGAGTATAGGGCGAAAGCAAATACTCGATCCTCGCCGTTAGTAATTCTTAATTCTAGATCCCCGCGAGCATCTAGGGCGACAGCAAATTCGCGAGCGGGTAGGAAATTACTGCGATCTAGTCTTAACCACGTAGGAACGATAAATTCGCGAGCGGGTAGGAAATTACTGCGATCTAGTCTTAACCACGTAGGAACGATAATTCATTGTCTTAGGCGATAATACCATGCGGGATTCGAATCCCGAGCACATCTTTATTATCTGAAAGCTCTCTTATCAGTTTAGGCGTATTCTTTGAATCTCTCGTTGATTTAGGGATAATCTGTTAAGATAGTTCGTACAAAAATCTGTGCACTTTATTTAGACTAGATATCGAGTCGATAGGTTAATACTAGTAGTCAAATTATTCCTCGTGTTCGATACTCGTTTACTCACTTTACTGCACTACACACGATAGGTCCACTGCCTATCGCACGTTGGTGATAATAATTAGGTATTCGTTTTATATTATCACTTGTCGCACTTGCAATTTACATTAGCACACCACGTGTCGATCAATACGACAAACTTGCGGGTTATTATCGGAAAAGTTACTCCGACGATCTTATATGAAGACAATGCCGCATGCATTGCTCAGTTAAAGGAAGGTTACATCGAAGGCGATGGAACCAAACATATATCGCCTAAATTCTTCTATACGCACGACCTTCTGAAGACCGACGAAATTGACGTAGAAGTTCGATCAAGTGACACCTCCCGGATCTATTCACGAAAGCGCTACCTCCAAGATTATTCGAAAAACTTGTAGATTTAATTGGACTACGATGGCTCAAAGATCTTGAGTAATGTTACATCAGGGGAGATATACGTTGCACTCTTTTTCCCTTCATTAGGTTTTTATCCCACTGGGTTTTTTCTAATAAGGTTTTTAACGAGGCAGCTAATATTATCGGATGAAAATATTGTTGTAATGGGCATCAAAGGGGGAGTATTATAAACAAATATGTATGGATGCCCATTAGGAAGATTGGATCTACATTTATTAGATTTGCTATTTTTTTAATTGGTTGAATATTGAAATTATTGGCCTATAAATACCTCCCATTGGTCATTTGAAGTTGTACACTCTCTTTGATTCATATATACGTTGGTTTGTTATATAATAAATAAATATTTTATAACAAAAACATAATTATATAAGACTTGTTCTTGATCTTATGGAAATGTATATTTTATGAAAATGGGAGTGAAGATTTCATGAACACCCCCAATTTAATTATCTTTCGTTCAGATCCAACTCTAAAGAGGGCGTGCAATTAAAGTATCATGTTGAATATATTCATTTAGCTTGAATGGGAAAAAATTGATGGTGATTGATGTGATGAATGCAATGTACACAATTATCACTATTATATACAAACAAGTCGTAGTGACGACGAATGCGAGTTATATATCCATTAATTACTAAATAAATGCTGCTTCACCTTTTGAGCTAACAAAAGATGACGTACTTCTTGCAATAGTAGGGGCATGGATGTAATTTGAGCGATTATAATTTTATCATAATGTTTCTGGGCCGTATTTAACCATTATGCCTTACATCGACCCAGAGTCAAACTTCAACTTTTATAGTATACGCAATACCACTCCAATTGTTCTCAAATAATTTATTCCATTGTATTAAGCGTCTGGTGGCTATATACCCCATGGTCTATCATTTTCACAAAACAATTAATAATAAAATCTATAAAATAACACACACTATCTTTTAATTACTATAATTTTTATACCTTTACTTTTATAATTTCTAGATATACATAATATAAATTTTTCATTATAATTTCAATTACTATTTTAAAATAAAATAAATCTAATATTGTTTATTATATGTTATAGCATATGCATTTGAGTGTGCAAAGAGTATTAGTCATAATAATAGCTAAAGCACATGTAACAAAAAAAAATATTTTTTTTTTCTCAGCAAATGGAATTATGCTCATATATACATAAAAATCGAAAAGCTAACTAGAAAACAATTTAAAATATGCCAACTAGCTACTCCCTCCGATTTTATTTACATGTCGTTTTAGCTCTTTAATTTTGTTTCTAATTAGTTGTCGTTTTACAGATTTCAAGACAAATATTTATCATATTTCCAGTTTTACCCTTTTAAATATTATTAAATGGAATATATTAAATAGTCTTAAACAATTAATTAGGGGTATATTAGACATTTTATTCTATTTCCTAATATGAGTGCAAAAACCTTAAACGACACCTAAAAAAATCGGAGGGAGTATATGTTAAGATATTAATGGGCAGCGACTTTGATAAGCCAATTATAATCATATCATTAGGTAGTACCAATTACTAATAAAGTAGAATATATAAATAGGGGCTCTAAAATAATATTGTAACATCATATGACATATCAACCTATTTTTATATGACTTTTTCGCATGGTGTAGTTGATAATATTATAATCCGTAAATTATATACATATTCGCTGTCAATTTATTTTCTAAAATAATATCGTAAGTTCAAGCATATAGTGAGTAGTGTTTGGTATGTCGTCGAGTTCACGAGAAAAAGAATCCACTATTCAAATTGTTTACGACCAAATAGGCTTGAGAATGAAATAACGTAGTGGGAATAACGTCTCTTTAACCTAGGTAGATGCTTTGGTGACATGCATGTTATTAATAAAATATTTGGTTTATTTATTTATTTATTGGTGCTGCAATCTCGGGTGACATATTTAATTTATCCAATTGGAGCGTTTCGGTAATAGTGTAACAGTTAACTTGTGTATTTTGGGATAAAACCTAAAATGGTCCCCGATGTTTACCCTATGAACCAATTTAGTCCCCGATGTTTCGCGTGAACCAATTTAGTCCCCGATGTTATCGAAAATGAACCAAATTGGTCCCTCCGTCAATTCGTCCGTCAATTTAGACGGAGATTGCATTTGTGACGGCTTTAGCGACGGAATTTACGTCGCTAACTGAAAATTTAAAAAAAAAATAAATTAAATATTAAAAATGAGGAAAAATGCAAAAAAAAAAAGAAACAAATTCAAAAAAAAATACAGTAAAAAATTCAAAAAAAAGAGAGAATATTACCAAAAATTAAATAAAAATAAATAATAATAAAAAATAAAAATAATAAAAGTAAAATAAAAACTAAATTTAAAATAGAAAATGATAAATTAAACATTAAAAATGAGGAAAAAATACAAAAAGGAATAAAAATTCAAAAAATAGAGTAACAAATTCAAAAAAGAAGAGAATATTACCAAAAACTAAATAAAAATAAATAATAATAAAAATTAGTAAATAATAAAAGTAAAGTAAAAACTAAATTTGAAAGAGGATATGATAAATTAAACATTAAAAATGAGGAAAAAATCCAAAAAAAGGAAAAAAAATTCAAAAAATAGAATAAAAATTCAGAAAAACTAATAAATAAAAATGATAATAATTAATTTATGATTTAAAAAATAAAAAATAAAATACGTTAATTTATTATTGTTTATTTTTATTATTATTTTGTTATTTTTTTATTATTTATTTTTTAGTTTATTAGTAACATTCTCTTTTTTTGAATTTTTACTCTTTTTTTTATTTTTTTTTTCCTTTTTGGATTTTTTTCCTCATTTTTTAAGGTTTAATTTATCATTTTCTATTTTAAATTTAGTTTTATTTTACTTTTATTACATTTTATTTTTTATTATTATTTATTTTTTATTTAGTTTTTGGTAATATTGTCTCTTTTTTTTTGAATTTTTCTTTTTTGAATTTTTTGCTCTATTTTTTGAATTTTTATTCCTTTTTTAGTATTTTTTCCTCATTTTTAATGTTTAATTTATCATTTTTTATTTTAAATTTAGTTTTTATTTTACTTTTATTATTTTCTATTTTTATTATTATTTATTTTTTGTTTAATTTTTGTTAATATTCTCTCTTTTTTTAGTTTTTTACTGTATTTTTTGAATTGTTTTCCTTTTTTTTTTGCATTTTTTCCTCTTTTTTAATATTTAATTTATTATTTTTTTAAATTTTCAATTAGCGACGGAAATTCCGTCGCTAAAGCCGTCGCAAATGCAAGACGAATTGACGGAGGGACCAATTTGGTTAATTTCGGTAACATCGGGGACTAAATTGGTTCACGCGAAATATCGGGGACTAAATTGGTTCATAGGGTAAACATCGGGGACCATTTTAGGTTTTATCCCTTTTCTTACCAATATTTCATTATCAATAGCGGAATTATATTGGTGTTTTTTGTAATTTTTTTCTCTCTCTCCCTCCCTCTCTCTCTCTCACCTCTATTTATATTTTGTATTTATTAATTTTATGGAGTCTTTTATGTATAACATACACTATACATATATATCTGTTTTTAATTGTAGTCTATTGTTTGTTCTCTAAACTGGTTTATATTGCTTATTCCATCGAACCAAATGAAATATCACTAGGTGAAATCTAACTCAAAGATGGATATTTATTTCGCATTAAATGTTGAAATATACCGGACTTCAATTACATTACCTAAAGAGAGACCGTTTATCACTACGTCACTATCAATAATTAGTAGGTGCCGCGCATCCTTAAATTTAACTTCATATTTATTTTCATATACTTGTCATCCCTCCAAACTACACATGATCAATTAAAATTCAGTAAGTTGATTATTAGTAATATTAATTTGTCTTACATGCAAATAGTACAAGATGTCCTACCCATGACTAATTACTATACGCGATATTTCTTTTAATTGAGAATCCTCTTCAAAAATTATTCTCAAGGTAGGAAATCCCCACGCAATGTCCTCTATCTGCACCATACTTCATATAAAATAATAAATCATTATATGAACACGTTGTACACATAATAATATCACATGAGGTCATCTTCCCTCGTGACATCATTTGCTATATGCTAATATATATATATATACCCAAACACAGTCGTCTCTAATCATTATTCAGATAATCGTACTTCGAAAAACATACATATGATATAGACATTATACAAACACTAAATATAAAAATGGGTCGTGCGCCTTGCTGTGATAAGAGCAAGGTAAGAACAGGGCCATGGAGCCAAGAAGAAGACTCGAAGCTTATTACATTCGTCGAAAGAAATGGACACAGCAATTGGCGATCTCTCCCCAGAGAAGCTGGTATAAATTAATAAATTGTTATTCTTTCTATTTATTTTTAATCTAATGTAATTAACATTTTCTTTTCTGTCTATTTAAAAGGGCTACTGCGATGTGGTAAGAGTTGTCGTTTGAGGTGGATTAATTACCTTAGACCTGACTTGAAGCGTGGGAACTTCACAGACGAGGAAGAACAGACCATAATCAACCTCCATAGCTCACTTGGAAACAAGTAATAATTAGTATATACGAAACTAATTAACCCTAGTTAGTGTGTGTCTCTGTGTGTGTATATATTTATGCAAAACTAGGGTTTAGTTACACCATTGCCTTTTGTCTTAACTAAAGGTGGTCAAAGATTGCGTCTCAGTTGCCGGGAAGAACAGACAATGAGATCAAGAACGTGTGGAACACTCGCCTGAAGAAGAGACTGCGCGCGAGTGAAAGTTCTTCTGAAAGAACATGTGACGAAGAATGCAAGAATAACCCTAGCGATGAACAACAGCCCAGAGATCCAGCGACTCCATTATCACCATCGTCGACGTCGACGTCGTCAGTGGCGGCGAGTTCTGATCAGTCGCCGGCGGCGACTATGGAGACGTCTGATATTGACGGTGTTGGGAACTCTTGGAGTCTTTGGACAGCTTAGGATCATTGCAATGTCAGTCGAGTGCCAATAATAATAATCTTGAGGTAAATGACGATGATGGGATATTATTCGTAGATCAAATGGAGGCCGCCGAGAACTGCGAGATGGAACTGGGAAAGTGGCTGAGATTCTTTGAGGACGAGCTTGGACTGACTTGTGACGAGGATCGAGACAATTAATATTAGTTTTCAGAAAGAGAAATGTGACATTTAGTTACAAAAGAGTATTAATTCAGAAATGGTGTGCTTTGTTGTTTATGGGAACTAGAATCTTCCTCCGTTCCAGATTGGTGTTCCAATCTGGTGTTCCACCAACCAAATTGCGACAAGTGTACAGTTGGTCAACTGAGTTTCACAGAGTGGTCCAAACTTTGATATAAATATAAAAAAATATTGTCTTTTTTCTTATCTATTCTATTATATTAAGGGTGACGGGCTTGGATAAACCATCTATTCTATTAGGAGTTGCCTGGATAAACCATCAAATGGTCTGTCTATTGAAATTGGAATAAATCAATTATAAAATTAATAAAATTCACTTACTACCTTTAATTGCTATGTTTAGTTGAGTAATTTTTTTAGTGAATTACTATTTTTAGTTAATTACTATGCTACTTTAAATTTATAAGAAATCAATTTTTCGTCTTTACGTATTTCAAAAAACAAAGTAAATTTAAATTATGATTTCTAAGAAATATTTCAAACTAAAATTAATTTAATACAAAATTATTTATATAAATAACAAACGCACTTGGACATAAGTTACTAATAGAAGAATTTCCAAGTCGATATATAGATTAGGAAGTCGAGTATTTCATAAAGGATTTCTACAGTTTGTTATTATTGGGGCTGTATAAAGCCCAATGAGTTAAATCTGCCCAATTAAATAGGCCCAATATTTTTGGAAGGAGAGTAGAGCGTGCTTTTCCTACAAGAAACCTTACATTCATTAACAACCTCTTCAGTCTTCACTGAGTTGATTCGCGCATAATTTCCTTCCAAGAGCATTTGCAGAGTACGTAAGATCCATTTATCTTTGCAGCTCCGGTCTCTGCGTATTTTATGTCTGATTGATTGTTTTGCTGCGTTCTTTGTGAGTTTGTGAGTGTGACTGCGTTTCTCGTGGATCACACTGCACTTGTCGCGTTGAAGAGTTGTGTTTTGAGCGTATGAAGTTTTCTGACTCAAATTAACGATGTTTCATCTTGAAATTAGGTCTGTTACTGGTTTTCGGTTAATCGAATGGGTGATAGTCAGTATTCATTCTCCCTCACCACGTTCAGGTAGCATTCGTTCCCTAGCTGATGCCTTTTTTTGATTCTTAATTTTCTTTTATGTGCGTTTCTGTGTGTAATATGCTAACTTTGTTGGTATTATCTTTTTCGTCTCAGCCCTTCAGGGAAGCTTGTTCAAATTGAACATGCTTTGACTGCGGTTGGATCTGGTCAAACGTCTTTAGGGATTAAGGGTGAGCATACTTTTTGTCGAACATCTTTAGGGATTCTCGAAAATCAAGTTCTGCTTGCTAGCTATATTAAATTATGGTTTGAGATTTTTCTTTTTCCTTACTGATCGGCGGCTGTTTCCAGCTGCTAATGGTGTTGTTATTGCGACTGAGAAGAAGCTTCCGTCAATTTTGGTTGATGAAACGTCTGTAAGTTATTTACTTTGTGCTTTCATAATTTATGTTATGCCCATTTCCATCCAAACTTTAATTTTCTTGTTTCCTCGTCCTGTTTAAGGGATTATGTGAACCTTCCTATTTGATTCAGAGTACATCATTTCTTTATACAGGTGCAAAAAATCCAGATTTTGACTCCGAATATTGGAGTTGTGTACAGGTTGATATACACATCTCAGTCTAGGAATGGTTCTTCTATTTTTAGAATAGAACATATGCAATCGCGCAGCTTATTTATTTAGTCTTGATATAACATTTATGCATCACTGTCATATATATGTCTAGATTTCGATAGGTACCAGCTATCGATAATCACCCCATCTTCTTCTAACTGGAGCTGGACCTATTATAGATTATTATTTTAATAGCTCTATGAATCATATTGGCACCTGAAGATTTCTTATGCTTTAGTTAATGTTCTATCTTGCACAGTGGCATGGGCCCCGATTCTCGAGTTTTGGTGCGGAAAAGTCGAAAACAGGCTGAACAATATTATCGTTTGTACAAAGTAATTCTTTTTCCCCTAATTTCTTGTTCCCCTCTATTATGTCAGAACCTTCGCTAAACCCTCCTTTTATTCTCGAGCTTTGTTTGTCTCTGCATACTCTATTATAGGAGCCGATTCCAGTCACTCAATTGGTTAGAGAAACCGCCACGGTTATGCAGGAATTTACTCAATCTGGGTAAGTTCGGTATTTGTTTAACTATATGTCCTCTCTACTGAAGCAAGATATAAATAAGGGTCAATTCGAAATCAGGCCCCATTAAGGTTTTGATTTCGAATTCAGGCCCCGTTTGAGAATTTTTTAGGTTAAAGGATCCATTTTGTGTGGTGTAAAAAAAGTGGTATGGAAGATGTATGAACTGGTATAGAATGATCGTTTTCTGTTACAAACTTTCAACATACTGGTATGTCAAAGCAAAGAAGTGGTACTGCAGAAAATAAACTATCAGATGATCATAAACTGGTACCAGATTATAATTTTGTGATACAGAATTTCAACATACTGGTATGTAAGAGCAATGAAGTGGTACTGCAGAAAATGGTCCTTAAAACTCAAATTTTTGCCAAGAGGGCCTGAATCCTAAATGATAGTTATGGGGGGGCCTGAAATGAAAATGCCCCTATAAATAACCCTGCACCTTTGGCGACTTTCTCCATCTATATTAAAAATGATCAAGCAGCTTATAGATTGAGTTAATAAAATGAAATCTATTGAATTTCTGGGCTTTAGCTTGAATATTTAAACACCTCTTAAGTAGGAAATAACTGAAGCAGGACCTTGAATTCACCTTAAAGAAAACTATTTCAGGCTCTTGTTAAAATTTGACATTTTGGTACGAGACTAATTTGTTCTTATCTTTTCTTCGCAGTGGTGTGAGGCCATTCGGTGTTTCACTCCTGATTGCTGGATTTGATGACAAAGGTCCCCAGCTATATCAGGTATACATGGCTGTATCAGTATCTTTTCTTCAGCCCCTTCTTCAACACTACGGCTAGGTGTCTGATTTTCTTTTATTAACATAGGTGGATCCATCTGGTTCATACTTTTCGTGGAAGGCTTCAGCAATGGGGAAGAATGTCTCGAATGCAAAGACCTTTCTTGAGAAGAGGTATTGCACTTTGCACCTAAATTTCCTGATTTTATCGCACTTCGTTTATTTGAAAAATCTGTTAACATCTTCAGGTACACCGAGGACATGGAACTTGACGATGCAGTGCACACCGCAATTTTGACACTGAAGGAAGGGTGAGCACTTGGGGGTTTTTTCGTGCATTTATTTTGCATTTTTCTTGTTTCGCTTTTCTTCGGTTAGCTTGTGTTCATTCGTATGCTGCTGATTTACAGATTTGAAGGGCAGATTTCTGGAAAAAACATCGAGATCGGTGTCATTGGAAACGACAGAACATTCAAGTAATTCGTTAACCATAACTCTTGAGATCTGTTGATTCCCCTTTCATCTTACATAATGGCACTAACTATAGTTTTATCATTTGTATCAGGATTCTTACCCCATCTGAGATTGAAGATTACCTGCAGGAAGTGGAATAAGTTGAGCCCAAGTGTTATGCTTTGTATTACCTTATGTCTTCCTACTTCACCCTTCCATCAAGTTTATGTTACTGTTCGAGTTAAGATTGTAATCTGTTGCTTGTCCAACATGATACTTGATTATTGTGATGATTAAAGACTTTGGAGAATGGAGTAAACTTTATTTCATCTCGCTTAATGCATAATCTCAATATATCCATACCATAGCTGAATCTAAATATATCAAGAGTTTATAGACGCAGGAACCAAAAAATTGAGAAAAACTAATGAAAGACAACTTTCTATTTCTTAGATTTCTTCGATAACAAGACAAGCACGGGCGCAGATGGTCGGTTTATCATCTGTAGTTTGCAGCAGACCCAATTCTCAGCCGAGAGCCCAGACGCAAAAGACTCGACCATTTCAAACTCCTCCCTACAAACATATTACAGTGAAGAAGAATCAAAGGGATTGATTGTATAGAGAAGTATGCGTTTACTGTTGTTACCTTCCACCAGCGTGGCCAACGTAAGCGATTATACTAATGAGCCCTCCGCGCACGAGTATTCTCTCTGCAGCCTTTAATGCTATCAATGTGGTGCTTGGCTCGGTTTTCACCTTCTTGTCTCCTCCAGGTAGATAGCCCAGATTGAACGCTACTAAGCTATTTCGAAAGAAAGGATGCAAGAAAGCGAATCTTCACAGGCTTTGTGAGGCATTTTTTCATTCGATCTCAGTGTAAGAAATAATATTACCGTACAGCACTCCCCTGGGGAATGATCTCCTCCATCTTCGTGTGACACATGGAATATATCTCTACAAGCTCTCTCTGCATCTCCCCAAAACAGAAGAAAGCAAAGTGAAGAACAATCAGCCACAGTTAGCATAAAAACACAGACATGGTCGAAATATTACATTCTCAGTTCACTGATCAACGCATCTCTCCAATACACATAGAGTGAAACCAATCTCAAACAAGAACGAGTGATACGAATGTCATAAGGGGATGAAATCAGCATAGTGTGTGACGAGCATTATCGAAGAGTTACAAGGAAGAAAAACGCACCTCATCAGCTTCAGCTGATTGGTACAGCAAAGAAGATGTGCTTTCTATGGCGTCTTTCTGAAGGTCCATTGCAAAGACTCGGCCCTTACGAGCATCATCTGCAACTAACTTCAGCATGGCCAACGTATCGTATCCATTCCCGCAAGTTGCATCGACGACCATGTCGCCTTTTCGAACGACATTCTTCCACACTCTAAACCACGCAATGAGCCAAAGCAAAAACCGAGAAAGAGAACTATCAAAAAAGTGGCAAAGAAATACTCGTTGTACCTACTCGTGTGCAACTTCCGTGGCTTTCTTTTTCCCCAAAATATACCCAACCATCACTTCTTCTAGACCTAAAGAAAGTATCGTTGAACGCGAAAGCCGATAGCTCTGTGAGATAAAGAGTAGAAGTGAATTACTACCTGATAGTGGGTTTCGATTCTGCTGGGCGGATAAATCAGGGTTTGCCACATCAACGCACGAGTCGACGACGTCATTCTTTGCAGCGGAGTGAGTGAAAACCGATAGCTCTCGGAAGCTCGATGAGCGTAATCTTGGAGACGATGATGGCGCGAAGAATTTGAGGCGATTTCGTAATTTGATGAAGTTGTGGGCCGGCGAAATGTAATACTTCGATGCTAGCGACTGCAGCCCCGCCAAAGCCATTCCGAGCTATGGGGTCTCCACCGAGCCGTCGTGACGCAAATACGTTTCAATAAAATAAAATTAATTATTATTTAATAGCTTTAATAAGAATATACCTAAAATAGATTTTGGTAGTTATTATGGGTTATGGATAGTGGTGAGCAAAAATATCCGGAAATCGCATTCCGATCCGATAACCGATTTTCAAAACCCGAAAAAACGGATATCCTGTTTTAAAACCGGATCGGATACGGATAGTGGTTTGTCTAAAATCCGGATATCTGATATCCGGTTTATATTTAAAAAAAATAGTCCAATAAGGAAAAAAAATCATCAAGTAAAATATTTAAATTTAAATTTTTTTATAATTGCAAAAAACTTCTTAGAGAATTGTGTGAATTACTATGTGTAGAAATTCTTATATTAAAAATATATTTTTTTTGTGGTAAGAAATAAAAAATATGATTTTGAAAAGAAAATAATACAAAAATATAAGAAAAATAAATTTAAAAACCGGATGCGGATATCCGATATAAATATCCGAATAAACCGGATATTCGATTTTGGATATCCGATTAAAATCGGAGCGGATACAGATACCATTTTTCAATATCCGAAACCGGATATCCGAATTCGGATATCCAGTTTTGCTCACCCCTAGTTATGGAAGCTACGTGGTTTAAAGTTTTCTTTTTACTCTCTAACTAATACGTTTACCACACTCTATGTCTATGCAAAAAGATAAAATTAATTATTAGTCGATGAATTTAATCTATATACTATAAAAGTTGGGTAGGGACCCTATTGTGATGACACGCGGCAACAAAATTTGCTCCCTCCCCCAATTATAGTGCTCAAACTACGTCGTTTTATGTCGTTTATGTCTATGTTCATTGTACTATTGTTCAACAGTCCTTTTTATGCTGACGTTGCGAGCTATGACTCAATCTCTTCACTTTTGGTAGCATTCTCTGTATCTACCCAGTTAGTCGAACGCCTTTTGCAATGACAATAATTAATATAAGGGATATTAAAGAAATAATGTCTGTTCAATTTGAGACCCTTCCTTTCTTTTCACTGCTACTTTGCAATCAAACCCAAAGTCGATCAAATGAGAGTCCTCTTTAGGGTCTCGAATTGCTTACATGGATGGAGCGTTGAGTGAAGAAGGGAAGTGATGTTCTTCATGGCGAAAATCTCAGGTGGGATTCCTCCATTGAAGCTGTTCATTCTTAAATCCAAGTACGATTCTTAAATCCAAGTACGACAGGTCTCTGAGGCGAGCCAATCCGAGATTCAAGGGCCCACAAGCGGTTGTTCGCGGCGGAGAGGTATCGGAGCGAGGGAGTCAGATTTTCTGGCAGATCTCCGGTGAAGAAATTGCCTCTTTGATATAAGTGTAATAGGCCGTCGGGGAAGGTATGAGGTATCTGCCCGGAAAGTCTGTTGCATGAAAGAACGAGAACCTTCGCCATGAATTCCATCACAAGTTCCATCTATGGCTGAAGACTGGGAACAGCTACACAAATCATTTTCAGGTTTGTTCGATTCAATGATAGACAGCTTTTTATCTTCCTCTTTTGATGCGAGATCATTTTTCCCTCATTTAAGAGATTTTTATATGCGTTCTTTGATATAGACACTTATTGGAAGGTAGCTCAGGCGTTGGAAACGATGGGCCCATCAACAAGAACGTCAGTTTAGGGGCGTGATGTTTAGGTACGTGACAAAACCAACTCAGGTGAGTATTGGAAAAAAAAAGGAAGAATCTTGATTTGATAATTCGTTAAAAACTTCCTCCTACCCTTATTATGATGAAATAGGCTATTTTCTTGAGCATATTGGCATATTTTGTTGAAGGTGCTTTGAGTCTAGATTAGGATTTTGGTGAGTGTTTGATTCGCCTGTAGAACCACTGATGTTTTGTTCTTGGTAAATTGTATGTCCTTTTTTGAGAAATTTCAATTTATTTGTTCTTTTCATGTATTGTGTTACTTTCTGAGTAGGGAATTGATGTATAATTACGATGATGTCTTCTGCAGCCGGGGCCTAGGGATGCTTCAATACAATCAGCCTTGACCCAGCCAAAGATGTCGTCCCAGGCGGGGCGGTGCGCTGCGCCCAATCACAAGGTACATCATGAACTATCTGAGAGCTGCTTGCAGATCTAGGCATGAGAAACCATCGACATCAGTGCTAACAAAAGATGAATTTCCATCTGCATAGTTCGATTAAGAATTTTAAATCGGTATAATTATGTGTTTACAAACTTCTCTGCGTGTGAAGTGATTTTTATGTATGCTTATATTCCTATTATCTTCAGAACTCAGGATCTAGCGCTGATGTCATCAATCATGAAGAAGTGACATCGAAGAGTAAGAAAGATCTTCACAGAGAAGTTTTGGAGGCTCTCTTCACTTTGCCCGACAGAACTGAAGAAAATCCACGGTTGCAAGGGCGTGAGACTGTGGACAAGGATTCCCCATATGTTGTGACTGGACTTCCTAAGGAGACACTGATCGATTCTCAGTAGATAGAACAGCTGCTATTATACAAGCACCACCAATCCATGTATGGCATATATCCTTCTTTTCTTTCCATTTTATGCTATCCTAAAGGTTTCAATTCAATTGAAATTCGAACCCTTTTTGTCTCGGTCGTCTTGTAGCCACCTTTGTCTCTGTCCCGACTAAAACGATGCGGGCCCCATTGCCATATAGCAAAGAACATCTATTACCAAAACCATTACAAAGACAGAGCTCTTTATAATAGCAACTGTTCTTCCTCACAAATGAATCCACCTTTTCCTCCTAGCAACAATTCGCAGATGTGTTTATACAGTCTCCACCATTTCGTAGCTTCATTTTTCCTCCTATTTTCCCAACTTTTCTGACCTACCGCTCCGTTGTTTCAAGGACCTATCTTCCCTTTGAGTCAGCACCAGTCAGCTCAATCGCTAAGGCCAAGCGCAGGAAAATCTCAGACGAGCGCACCATGGCAACTCGCTGGACTGTTAGTTGGGGCGATGTTGAAAGGTTTGTTAACGTTTTGTTTAGGCAAGGGCTGGAATCAGAGTGGTGCATTTCTTCCCTTTCAATACCGTGGATAAGAGAAGTGCGTTTACTTATTGACTCCGAGGGTAATTGGCATCGCGAGCAAAGGAGCCCCCGAGCACGTATGATTTTTGCCATTGTCCTTAACGAAAACGTGTAATATAGCCGGTTTAAGAATGTATGTAATATTTCCTTGACTTTTGTTGAATTAGATCTTGGCTCTCTGCAACTGCAAGGAGGACTTGAAGAAAAAGGTCCACATTGTTATCGATAAGTACGCCGAGCGTGGGCTCCGATCATTGGCTGTTGGTAGACAGGTAAGTTAGCTAAACTTTGCAAAATAAAAGTAATTGTTTGTTTACTCTTAAAATGGATATATGTATGACATTTTTATATTTTTGTTTTTTTTTTCTATACAGGAAGTCCCAGAGAAATCTAAGGATAGCCCTGGTGCTCCATGGCAACTCGCTGGACTGTTGTCTCTATTTCATCCTCCCAAGCACGACAGTGCGGAAACCATCAGAAGGGCTTTGAATCTTGGCGTGACGTCAAGTTGATCACTGGTAAGAATTTGTATCATAATCTTCAAGTCCGATTACTCGGTTAGTACATTTTAATTAATTTTTGTTGTTGTTAATTATGTTTTTTTTTTCAGTTGCTTTTAAGTTTTATTTTCATTGACACATTTTAGCAACCGACAACAACTAGCCTTCGGATTTGTAAAGATAAAAGATGCTAAGCCTCATAGTTGGAATACGTACATCCTCTTAAAGGGTGAGGCTTTGTAATAATAGCTATTGCATCTGTGAGGGAGCCACATGGGGTTCAATCTCCGTCGTTTAAGCACGCAAGCCAATCTTCACTTCTTCAACTGTATCTGTGAGGAATAAATATTATTGTAAAGTATTGTGTAATGCCATATACAATTGCGTAGTTTTAATTCAAGGAACCTCCGCCATCTTTATTTTCTTTCTATTTTTGTTATTTAAGGTTGAGAAAAAGGTAAAATATAATTTTTTAAAAACAAGACAAAGAAAATAATGAAAAAAACCCAAGTCCTCATTGTTTATCCCATATACAAATTTAGTGTCCGATGTTTTCCGTGAACCAATTTAGTTTTCGATGTTAATTTTATATCAATTTAGTTCATCAGTTAATTTAGACGAAAAACTACACATGACAACATGTCATTGACCAGACTTAAAAATAATAAATTAACCCTTCTCATTGTGTTCGTTTGTTGTACTCATATACAAATTTTTACAACAATCCTTGCAATATTGGATGATCCATGTTCTATCTGTTTCAAAATTTGCTATACATGCCATGAGATGACCATCGAGGATGATCAACTTAGGCCCTTTACCTCGATTATATGGCAAAAGTTGATTTTTTTTTTAATTTGTTCAATGCAAGTCTAAAAAATTCCTTCTGTGCTGCTTCAGTCTTGCAATCTTACGTTTCTAAGGTTTTACCTTCTTACAGTTGTAATGAATTGTCTTATAGGTCTAAAGACATATTAGCAGTCTTACAGAGTTCACATACCTATATTCTTTAAGTCAGTACTCTCACTTAGTGTCTGACAGTATTACAAGTCAGTTTTATAGATTGCTTTAGTTATCAACTTTTACAATATATATCCGTAAAACTGATGTTGTAAAGTTATTGTTGTTGTTGTTAACATCAATTTTGTAAGACTGCTCCTAAAAATTGTATTATAGGATAGACGAGGCATGCATTATTATATTATATTATACTATATTATATTTTATATTATATTATATTATATTATATTATATTATATTATATTATATTATATTATATTATATTATAATATATTGCAATACATTAATGTATTCGGTACATCAATGTACGGTAAAAAGAAACGTTGCGGTCCGTTCAAGGTTTTCGGTCCATCAACTACCAAAACTTCGCGACATATTAAAATTTACGGGTTTCAAAATGTGCTATACATGCCATGAGATGATCATCAGGGATGATCAACTTAGGCCCTTTACCTCGATTACATGGCAAAAGTTGTATTTTTTTAATATGTTCAACGCAAGTCTAAAAAATTCCTTATGAAGTTTGCTATATACAAATTTAGTGCCCGATATTTCCCATGAACCAATTTAGTTTCTGATGTTGTTAATTTTAAATCAAATTTAGTTCATCCGTTAATTCAGACGGAAAATGTCATATGACAACATGTCATTGACCAGACAAAAATAAGAAATTAACACTTCTCATTGTGTTCGTTTGTGGTACTCATATACAAAATTTTACAACAATTCTTGCAATATTGGATGATCCATGTTCTATCTGTTTCAAAATTTGCTATACATACAATGAGATGATCATCGAGGATGATCAACTTAGGCCATTTACCTCGATTATATGGCAAAAGTTGTATCTTTTTTAATTTGTTCAATGCAAGTCTAGAAAAATTCCTTCTGTGCTCCTTCAATCTTGCAATCTTACGTTTCCAAGGTTTTACCTTCTTGCAGTTTTAATGAATTGTTGCAGTCCTACGCAGTCCTATAGGTCCAAAAACATATTAGCAGTCTTACGTAGTCTTATAGAGTTCACATCCCTATATTCTTTAAGTCCAGTACTCTAACTAAGTGTCTGACAGTATTACAAGTCAGTCTTACAAGATTGCTTTACCTATCAACTTTTATAATATTATCCGTAAGATTGATATTGTAAAGTTATTGTTGTTGCTGTTAACATCAATTTTTTGTAAGACTGCTCCTAAACATTGTATTATAGGATAGACGAGGCATGCATTATTATATTATATTATATTTATATTATATTATATTTATATTATATTATATTATATTATGTTATACTTATATTATATTATATTATATTATATTATATTATATTATATTATATTATATTATATTATATTATATTATATTATATTATATTATATTATATTATATTTACATTACACTATATTACATTATTATATTATATTATATTAATTTATATTATAATATATTGTAATACATTAATGTATTTGGTACATCGATGTACGGTACAAAGAGATGGTGCTCTCCGTTCAAGGTTTTCGGTCCATCAACTACCAAAGCTTCGCGACATATTAAAATTTACGGGTTTCAAAATTTGCTATACATGCCATGAGATGATCATCGAGGATGATCAACTTAGGCCCTTTACCTCGATTATATGGGAAAAGTTGTATTTTTTTAAAAGTTCAACGCAAGTCTAAAAGATTCCTTTTGTGCTCTTTCAGTCTTGCAATCTTACGTTTCTAAGGTTACCTCCTTACAGTAGTAATGACATTGTTACGCAGTCTTATAGGTCTAAAGACATATACGCAGTCTTACAGAGTTCACATACCTATATTCTTTAAGTCCAGTACTCTCACTAAGTGTTGACAGTATTACAAGTCAGCATTACAAGATTGCTTTACTTATCAACTTTTAATATATATTCGTAAGACTAATATTGTAAAGTTATTGTTGATATTAACATCAATTTTGTAAGACTGCTCCTAAAAAATATATTATATGATAGACGAGGCATGCATTATTATATTATATATTATATTATATTGTAATACATTAATGTATTCGGTACATCAATGTAAGGTAAAAAGAAACGTTGCGGTCCCTTCAAGGTTTCAGTCCATCAACTGCCAAAATTTCGCGACATATTAAAATTTACGGGCCGCTGTTTCGTGGTACAAGAATTTTACTGTTGCAAAGAGTTATTGAAACTTTGCGGTCCAACAAAAAATTTTTGCTACATCATTGTTTGCGGTGAAAACACACTTTGCACTTTCGTCCAAGGTTTTTGGTCCATCAACTACCAAATTTATTTTTGAAAGTCGATAACAAAAAATCAGCCCAATACGTGAAGCAGTGTACAAATCACTTTTTAACATTTTACAACATCATAATGGTACATTTTATACGTATTAGCTCTCTGTAAATAATATTTACGATATATAAGAATATAATGATCATGACTCTAATTATTTGATATCTATAAGACATAATGTTTCCCGTGCACGGTGTTTCGCCCGAGAAGATTCAGGAGTTCATGAAGTCCCTCACCGTATCAGTAGTCTTCAACAGTTGGATGTAGTTCTTTGAACCAATAATATAAATATGACATTGTCTGTCAAGATATTTATTATTTTATGGAAGATTTAAAATTTTTACTTTTAATGTTGCGTCCACTTAAAAAATTCTAACATAATTCATCGCTCATAGGCTAACAACTGCAGTGTATTGCGATCATATTACAAAATATATCGGAATATATAGTGCGGAGGTTTAAGATTGTGTCACACGTCTGTGCGACCGGAAGAACGACATTTAAGTTTGTATGAATGTAAGATTGTGAGGCTGCACCTACTTAAACATTGTAAGACTGTACCATGCAGGCTATGAGACTGCACTACTTAAACATTGTAAATACTGCACTGCTACTACTTAAACATTGTAAGACTGTACGATGCACGGTTATCAGACTGCGGTACTTAGACATTGTAAGACTAAACGAATAATAAAGATCGATCAATTTTTCCTTTTTATGTATGGTAGTACAGGTTTTGATTTACAAATTAGTTAAAGAGCCGCCATCTTCTTGACAATAGCGATAATTTAAATTCAAATGAAGTGAATAGTCCTTGCATGGAAGGAGGGCCAGCCCGGAGCTACGTTACATGCGATCGAACCAAATGGTTGCCCCTCGAAACTTTTTCACTCGATCTTCCTCCCTCTAGCTGCCCAGATGAACTGCAGCCCGGCAATCAGATCGAATAAAGTGGAGAAGAAAAAATTAATTCCCCTACGTACGGATACTTTGAAATGCCCGAATATCATATGTTGATTGATGTCTTGATTAATATAACAAAAGAAAAGAAAATTTCATATCGATGGTATGGCGTCGTGGGCCACTTGGAAATGGGTGAAGGAAACAAGAGTATTTCCATTGTCGCTGTAAAGGTAAAGATTTGAATCTAATGGCATTTCTTTCGCCGTTTTACTTACTATATTTCTATGGCCGTTTGTTTTAATGCAAGAAACTATCGTGATAGAGTTCAAGCAGTACATGTGCGATTGCGGTGGAGGACGATGATTGTTAACTGAAGGAGTCGTAGAGAGGACGGGCATGAAGCCGATGGGTTTTACGTCGGTGTTTGAATATTTTCCTTTTACCACTTCATGTGTTGTATTTGTTAGCCAAATGCTGACATAGGTGTGTTTTTATAGGAAGTGTAGCATCTCATATACGAGGACCGTTGTTTCTCCATCGAGGTACAATGTGGTCATTCAAATTGCAATGTTGACAGCTTCCGCTGAAAGTCTGCTACAAAAGAGTCGGTGTGTACCTTTAGAGGCCACTTTTCACGACAAGGTTATCACATACTATACCATTAAGTTCAACACAATTGAGCAGAATATTTGACCATAGATTTTATTGAATGTGATATTTGACCGAAGGATATCAGTCCGTACTTATATTTCATTTATTTGATTACTTTCTTACAGCTAAATAAAATGATTTACGCTTATGATAGAAACTAATTATAAATACCTCATTTGGATAACTGTATTCAAATTTGTTGCAAAAGGTTGATTAATTGCTTAAAACAACGAATCCCGACCCCATCTTATATTCGGTGAGGCAATCAAAATAAAACAATAAGAGAAATAATACATTCATACAATTAAATTATATATTATTAAACAGTGAAGCAGTTGTACATATCGTTTTTTATTACAATCTTAACATTGTAGTAGCGAAAATTTGACGAATATATTTGCCTGCCAGACGTCTGCGCCACCGAAAGAACGATGTTTAAGTTTGTATGAGGTTGCAATACTCAAACATTATAAGAATGTATGACTGACAACTATGAGAATACACTCAGCTATGAGACTGCACGACTTAAACATTGTAAGACAGTAAGACTGCACAACTATTACTTAAACATTGTAAGATTGTACGATGCACAATTATCTGACGACACTACTTAGACATTGTAAGATTGTAAGACTGCACGGCAGTGAGACTTTAGATAATGTTCTTTAATATTGTTATTATATGGGTTAAGGATAATCGTGCAATAATTTATATTACACAATAAAAAGATTGATATGTGGACAAAACATGTCTAACTTGAAAATTGTGTTTATATTTGACCAAAAATAAGCCCGTGCATGCCCTATCTTAATTTCTTTATTGTACAAGCCAAATCAATAAAAGTAACGGTCATATATGTCATTTTGTGGTTTCATCAAGAGTATTACATCGATCATACTATCTATCTGCATAAGCGACCATTTTACTTATTAACGTATGCATGTCGTGTATATACATGAAATGAAAAAAGAAACCTCGTGCATCGCACGAGTCTAAACCTAGTAATACTAAAAATAGAATGAGTTAGTTATTATGAAGTTTAAAGTTACGTGGTTTAATATACTTTTTTAATAATTGATATACTAAAAATAGAATTAGGCGGTTATTATGATTTAATAGGTTTTGTTCTTTTTAATATTTTAAAATAGAAAAATTTGATTGGTCAATTTTGACAGATCAATTTACAGTTTTTATCCCCTAGCTCTTTATTAAAGTTAATAAAATTAAGTCATTTTTGTTTGATTAACTTAAAAATATTTTAATTTTACTACAAATTCATGATGGTTTCGTTTGGGCCGACCCGTCACTTTAATGGGCCCATGATATACGAGCCCATTAATCTTCGGTGCGAAGAACGACCAAGTATTCAGCTGCACCACTGTGAATCTGATACCTCACTCGGTGAAAATGAGTAGCTGGAGAGCTCTGCTGCTTCGGCTTGGGGAGAATTCGGCGGAGTATGGCGGGAGTGTTGACCACAAAGACCAGCTCGTGAGTATCTATTTCGGTTGTTCGCGCCTTTTGTTTCTAAAACCGTAGTTTAACCTTGTCTCTTTCTCTCTCTGTGTTGTCCGCATCTTCGTGATTTTTTTCCTTTGTTTAGGAATAGGGGAAAATAGCGCGATCTTGATTTAAGTAATTTTAGTTCCTGGAAATATTTTGTTAGCTTTAAGAGTTGTTTATTCCGTTGCTTATTATTGCAGGAGACATGCTTTGGAGTGGTTCGTCGGGAATTGTTGCATTCTAAAGATGAAATACTATCGGTTGGTTATTTCTCTTTATTTACTCTTATGTTTTAATGTAATTACGCTAGATTCTAAGTTCCCTATAGGTTTTATGCGGATTTTTTTCTTGATGTCTGATTAAGCTCATCTGGTGATGGTGTAATGTAATGGTAACTCTTGGCCATGATGAGATGCGTTTGATGTTTTATCTATTCGTTCTGCTATCTTAAGTGAATTTCGATATAATTTGGTATCTCAACTTTGTCCTTTGTGGTTCTATTAATGTTTTAAGTTCCCTTTTGTCCGTATTATCTGCAGTTCCTTCTGCAATGCGCCGAACAGTTGCCTCACAAAGTACCACTGTATGGAACGTTGGTATGGTATCTTATACACTGCAAGTCTTGTTGTTGTTGGAGAAATTGGCTTTCTGAATTTTTCCTTTTCATACTCTTCTACACGTAATTCCTATAATTCATATTAACGAACATCTTCTGAGTGTAGGGTCTTTGCGATTTACTTTAGATGTTCATTATATGTAAGATTTTATGATGGTTACTTTTGAGGTTCTTTTTAAAGCACTGTATTTACTAAGCATAAGCCTAATTTATGTCTAGATTAAGGAAGAAAAACTCCATGCGTGATGGAACTGATGTCACTCTCCTATTGCAGGTTGGTTTACTAAATTTGGAAGATGAAGAGTTTGTTGGTAAAATTGTGAAGGATACGCACGATAATTTGCAGGTACCGTAGCCTTCTGCATACTGTTCTTATTGTTACTCTATATTCTTGTAGCTCTATGTATATAAGTGTGCAAGGCTGCAAGCTTCCTCAATGCATTCTGAGTTCTGCAACTATTTATAATAAGTTCATGTAGATAGTCTGTCATCCTTTTTATATTTGTCAACAGGCTGCATTGGATTCCGGGAATTGTAGCAGGATACGACTACTCATACGTTTTCTAACTGCCTTGGTATGTGTTCTTCTACTATACAGGAGTAAAATGTTTTGGATATTTATGTGCTTGTACGATTGAATGTTGAGACTCAGACTTGATGATTTAATTAGATCTTCTTTTTACCATCTCTATCAAGCGAAGCCATCTCTTCTAAAATTTCGATGATCATTGTGGGGAGTTGAACACTTCGAAAACTTTACATCTCCTTCACGTCATTTACTTTTTTCCCATTGAAAGAAGACAAAATATCCATGTCGTGGCAGTACTTCTATGCATCTCTCTCTTTTATCTCTGGAGAACAGATGTGCAGCAAAGCTGTTCATGCAAGTTCCGTAGTAGTTCTGTTCGAGACACTGCTATCCTCAGCTGCCACAACAGTAGATGAAGATAAGGGTAATCCATCTTGGCAAGCTTGTGCTGACTTTTATGTTACTTGTATATTAGCATGTTTCCCATGGGGAGGAGCAGAACTTTCTGAGGTAGCATTTCAGCGCTCATATGGTTGAATTATTTTTTTTCTTTTGATGTCGATAGCGTTAGTATCATAAACTTTTTACAGCAAGTTCCTGAAGAGTTGGAGACAGTAATGCTGGGGATACAAGCGTACATGAGTATCAGAAAGCATGTCTCTGACGCTGGCTACTCTCCTTTCGAGCACATTGAGAATAAGAATCAGACTAACAGTGGAAAAGTATGTTATGTGTGGCCCTTTTCATTGTTTGTTGTGGATATAAAGATAATGCACGTCGCCTAGTCCCAAGTACCAGTCACCCTAATCCAACTTTCTGTTGTATTGGATCCAGGATTTCTTGGAGGATTTGTGGGAGCGAATCCAAGATCTTTCAGACAAGGAATGGAAGCTGAATAGTGGTAAATTGTCACTTTCATATTTGTTTTTTTCCATTTATCATTTTACCGTATGTTACAATTTCGCTCCAACAATGATACATTATTAGAAGCAGCAGCATCTTATTCCTTCTATTTTCCCAAATGTTTAGTTCCTGGTGAGATACACATATCTGAAAACATTTATAGAAGCTTTCCGAGTTTGATTTTATTTTTTCAGTACCCAGACCGCATCTCTCGTTTGAACCGCAACTTGTTGCTGGGAAGTCACATGATTTTGGTCCGATAACCTGCCCTCAGTTACCTGATCCACCAACTCAGTTTAATGATATTACCTTTGGAAAACAAAATCATGAAGCTGGATTAAAATATCCTCAACGTATACGGAGACTCAATATTTTTCCTGCCGATAAGATTGGGGTATTTACTATGTTTAGCAATATCTTGCATCTGCCTTAGTGTTTTCTTCTTGCACCTTATGGTCATCTTTTCTATGTTAACTTTCCTAGATATGCATGAGGTAAGTGATACTATGAAAAATTTCTCAACTTGGCAAATGATTCAGTAAAAATTTTGTAGATAACATGGTATCGTCTAAGTGACACTGTGCTGAGTCTTGCAGTAGGTTGAACTAATATGCATCATCTATAACTTCCATCCATATGATCAACTTTGTATGATCACTTGATAATTTGCACCTTTTGTTTTGCTCGTCAGAAAACCTATCAAGAGTTAACAACACTCACTATTATCAAATTTTAGGATATTAATATTTTAGTAGGAAGGATCTTCGGCTGTCTGGTGCTGTTTTCCCTAAACATATTTCATATGGGCGTGTTTGCATCTATTCCCTTTGTGGAAATATAAATGTTTGACGGTGTTGGTGTTTCTGTGAAAGGAACATAATCTCTTTCACTTTGTACTCTGGCTCATCGCTTGTCGTGTGTTATTTATCAGGATTTGCTGCCTATTGATCGGTTTGTTGTGGAAGAATATCTGTTGGACGTTCTTTTTTTCTTAAATGGATGGTAAGTGAAGCTTTGATTTGATTTTCCGTTTAAGTTCCTTGATGTCCCTGCAGAGTCCCTTCCTTAGGTTTCTCTGTCATTGTTCTACATGGAATTGTTGATCCTATCTTCTTGCTCTTTTTCTGCTTTGGGCAAAGCTAGTCGTAAGGAATGTGCTTCAGCCATGGTTTGCCTGCCTGTTTCCTTCCGTTATGAGCATCTGATGGCCGAGACAATATTTTCTCAGGTACAATGAGATGGTTGTGTATTCTGTATGTAGCTTTACAGTTTAGGACTCCGTTACTGTTTCAGCATTTGTTATCATGATATATCTTGCATATTTCTGAAGTAGTAACATGTAGGTGCCAATGAATGTTTGCTATATTTTGGCTCAGACTGCCTGACTTTGAGGACCAAATTGCATGCTCGTCACTGTTAAATTTGGGGAGTATTGGATAGTTGATAATGTTGAGCATAATGCTAAAGCTTTTCGTAGAGTGGCTGAAATTTCACTGGGTTGCCATACATAAAAGAAATATTACTTCGCAGATACTTCTGTTGCCACAACCACCTTTCAATCCAATCTATTACACACTTGTCATTATGGATCTATGCAAGGTAACCTGTTCTTTTTGGTATTTATCTCGCATACATAGCAAGCGGAGTCTTTGAAATTAATTTAGCTGTTGTACTGGAATGTCAAAACTTTTCTTGCCATGATGTCCCATCTAGGCTCTTCCGGGTGCCTTCCCAGCTGTTGTAGCAGGTGCTGTTCGTTCTCTTTTTGACAAAATTGCTGATTTGGACATGGAGTGTCGAACACGTCTTATCCTTTGGTTTTCTCACCATTTGTAAGTCTGCTTCCTTCCAATTATCATTTGATGTAATTGTTTGTGTCCAATAATCCTTTGCCATAATTTAGACCCAAGGTAGCAACTTGTTATTCATCACTGCGATGGTATCGTTCTGTTGTCAATTTATATGTCTCTGTTCCCAGATGGCTTTAGGACGACATATAGTTACGTGAAATGCAAGTTACATTGAAGTCCACGTTGCAGTGCGATAACCACCATTAATAAACAGTCTTATCTATCATTTTCATGTTAACTGTCCTCGAACTCTTTTTCCCAATTATTTTTCTCCTTGAGTAATTATGTTCGCTGACTTTGTGACTGTGAGTAATAAGATCACCTTTGATATTTATCGTTTGCTTCAGATCAAATTTCCAATTTATCTGGCCGTGGGAAGAATGGGCCCATGTCCTGGACCTTCCAAAATGGGCTCCTCAACGAGTCTTTGTTCAGGAGGTTTTGGAAAGGGAAGTACGCTTGTCATACTGGGACAAAATTAAGAAGGTAATATAGAGATGGCATAAATATGTAATTTGTGCTTCGCTCCTCTGGATTGCTTCTGCAGTTTACTCTTTAAAACTTGGATATACATCTAGTTGAGTTTTGAAATGTACTTGCCACCATCTGGATCTCCGTTTGATCGGAACACATATGTATTTTGAATCTTAAGAATTGTTAATTTTGCATCATCTCATCATTGGGTTCTTTTGTCAAAATTGAAGCTGTTGTCAACTGTTATTAACTTTTTTGTTACGTTTTCTCGGTACACATAGAGTATTGAAACTGCTCCTGCCTTGGAAGAGTTGCTTCCACCAAAAGGCCCGACAAATTTCAAATACAGTGGAGAAGATGGGCCTCAAACTGAACGCGGCCTCTCTGTGGAACTAACTCGTATGGTCAAGGAACGTTCGACATCCCGAGAAATAATATCATGGGTTGAAGGTCAAGTGCTTCCTGATCATGGGCTGGAAGCTACCCTCAGCGTGGTTGTTCAAACCCTGCTTACTATTGGTTCAAAAAGTTTTACCCATTTGATTACAGTTCTTGAGCGGTATGGCCAAGTCATTGCAAAGATATGTTCAGACGAGGACAAGCAAGTTATGTTGATTTCCGAATTGAGTTCGTTATGGAAGAATCATACTCAAATGGCTGCCATAGCCATCGACAGGATGATGGGATACCGCTTGTTATCCAATCTGGCCATTGTGAGATGGGTTTTCTCAGCATCAAACATCGAGCAATTTCATGTTTCTGATCGTCCGTGGGAGGTATGGTATGCTTTCAGAAGCAGACGAGAAGATAATCATAATCTTAATATTTTTCTTTTTGGGTTTACAGATTCTGAGAAATGCTGTTAACAAAACCTTCAACCGTATCACTGATCTGAGAAAAGAGACTTCGTCTCTCAAGAAGAGTGTTGTGGTAGCTGCGGAAGCTGCTGCCAAAGCCGAAGCCGAACTGGAAAATGCGAAGTCAAACCTCACTCTCAGTCTTGTCGATGGTGAACACGTACTTGCTGAAAATCCAGTTAAAATGAGGCGCCTGAACACAAAAGTTGAGAAAACAAAGAATGAAGAGGTTTCGACGCGTGAGTCTTTAGAAGCAAAGGAGGCTCTTTTAGCACGAGCTAGCAATGAAATCGAGGTATGTGAAAATTCTTTTTGCTGGTGGGACATCGAATGGAAACTGAAAAGACGATGTATACATGACATACCTTATTTTCGTGTTAGAATTCCTTTGATTCTCCCTGTAACTATCGATCTTTTTTCTTATTTCTTCTTTCTTCTTTGTATAATCTCCTGGCTTTATGAAACTCGGACCGTTCGAAAACTCGTAATCGCCGAAGATTGAGAGCTCGTAGTATTAGTTGTCCCTCTGCGAACTAGATGTTGTTCCTCGCGGTTTAGATCCTTCAGGTTAACGAAACACGTTTGGAGTTAGACATATCATAGGGATTTTCTTTCAACACATTCTCCAAAAATCTTATTTCAAGTAGCTGAATCTCACTTGCAATTAAGATCATTGCATATATCATGAGGAAGAAAAGGCGCGCCTAGCCTTTCACCTTGAAAATCCAAATCCTGTTTTGAGATTATATCGTCTCTGAAGATCAAACCGCTTCAGGTGAAACGATATAATCTCACAAGATTTGGATTTTCAAGGTGAAAGGCAGAGCATGCCTTTTCTTCGTCATGGTACCATGCAAAGATATTTTGCACAAGTGAGCTTAAGGTACTGAATAAGATTTCTTTTGAACGTTATGAAAGTAAATCCGTATGTTTTGATACATTCGTTTTCGTTAATCTAAAAACGTTAAACGGCGAAGCCAACATTTAGTTCTCGAAGGATCAAACGGTATTACGAGCCCTTTATCTTCGGAGATTATGAGTTTGGACGATCAAAGCTTTAATAAATTCTGATTTTTATTAATTTTACCAAACACCTATTACTTTTATTCCTCGCAGGAATTGTTGATTTTCTTGTACAAAAGCTTCTCCAATGTGTTGGTTGAACGGCTTCGAGATACAGATGGAACTTTGAACCTTGACAGTGGTGCAGATGAAGAAATGTCCATTGACCATGAACATGACGATGCATCAGCAATGGAGTTAGACAAAGATGGTGAAAGATCACAAAAGAGGTGGCTTTCCCATAATATAAAATATTTCTGTCTGATTCTTATTCTCCTCTTTCCCTTTTCATCCTCTCCTTAAACTAATTTTGAATTTTTTCGTCTGTGCTCTGTATAGTAGTCTCACAAATGGTGATAAGACCAATAATAGCTATAGTGTTGGCGAAAAAGAACAATGGTGCTTATCAACCCTCAGTTATTTGAGAGCCTTCACTCGCCAGTACGCATCAGAAGTAAGTTCAGATTTCATATGCTGCATTGAAAAACCTATGAAACAGCTTCAAATAATATGCCGCATACAAATATCTTTCTCGAGTCTTCGACATTTGCTGGTTTTTCGATATTCATTATCTATTTCTTACTCATTAGTGTTATTACTCTTCTCGTGATTCATAACAGATTTGGCCCCTTGTCGAAAGACTAGATGCTGAGGTTCTAACGAGGACGTTCATCCTCTCTTCAGGAAAACTGTTTATTCTGCTCTGCGCCGCCCAGTCGTCTATTAGTTTAGTACCCTTTCTTTATTATTTTTCCGATGATGTAATATTAGTGCTTCAGACAAGAGAGATTCGTTCGAAGCTGTGCGAATTGGTCTGTTTTAAGTTATTGAAACTCTCTACACGATTGCAATGAACACTTAAGTTTGATTTATTCTTGTGCAATAAGCATTGTATTACATACAGGTGGTTAAATATGATTAATACGATACGACTCGATTAAAAGAGAAAAAGAAAGTAGGGAGTAAATATTAATTAGTCCGAAATTTGAGGACTGCATTTTGATTTTCAGATAATAACAGATGCGATGAGAAAAACCTCTTAAAACCTCACTTCGTCATCATCATCGTCCTCACCAATGTCTCACAAGACTCTTCACTGTTGCTAAAAACAGCAGCAAAAGCATAAACTTCTACAAGTCAAATTATTTCCAAAGGACGGTGGAAAGCTAAAAGCCTGTTTATGGAGCTTGCATCAATGCATTGCAGAAGAGTCCCATTCAGACATGGCGGAGACCATTTCCTTACTCTCCATAGAACAAACCATTTACACTCACCTTATCTCTATCGAGGAACCAAGTTTTCGAGGCGAAGAAAGCTCAGAATTTCAGCATCTTCTTCTTCTTCTTCTTCGTCGAGCGGACCAGATGGGTTTTCATGGAAGCGTTTCGCTCAGACGACTCGTATGGCTTCGTCACGTTTCTTGGAGAATTTGGGGCAGTCGGTGAAGGAAGAAACGGGTGTTGATTTTGACGAATTTCGGGCCAAGGTTGGTGAATTTTCGGGGCAGGCTCGCGGGTCTGCTCAGGCTGCGCGGGATAGGTTTGAGGCGGAATTGTTGCCTCAGTTTCTTAGTTGGAATAAATGGGAACTTTGGAAGGTATGTTATTCCTTTTAAAGGTAATATACCTTTTGCGGTCCTTGTGTTTATGTGTGTGTTTTTCTTTTGTTGCTCTTCTCAGGATGTGAAGAATTGGGAGGCAAAAAGATTGGGTGTTTTCGTGTTGTATGTTTTCGTTGCAGTCATGTCGAGTAGAAGTGTATATAAGGCGGTGAGAGCTCCATTTGTAGAGCGTGAAAGAAGAGAAATGGCCGAGGCATACATGGAGGCATTGATTCCCGAGCCTTCTCCCGCTAATGTGAAAAGGTCGATGTCGTTTCTTATCTATCTTTCTGTGGTTGTAATTTGTCTGAAGAAGTGAGAGTCTCATACGATTTGGTCGGTGATTCGTTTTACTTTAGCTATATAGAAGTTTCTCTAATTGACGATTGTTTGGTATCTACTACTTCAATTATGCATGATATATATACTAATTGGTTGATTGAGTGTTGCATTCCAAGCATTGTTGTCTTCAAATCCTCGGCTGATGGAACCTATGCAACTTATGTTTTTCAAACAATGTTTCGTTCTGATTTATTCTTGCAGGTTCAAGGAAGGGTTGTGGAGGAAGAATACGCCCAAAGGTCTGAAACTCAAGAAATATGTTGAAGGACCTGATGGAACGCTTGTTCATGATGCTTCCTTTGTTGGCGAGACCGCATGGGAAGATGCTGAAAAAGCCCAAGGAAGCATTAACGAAATAATTGAAAGAGATGCTAATTTGCAGGATGAAGATAAGAATGTTGTGAAGGAAGATTTAGGTCTATCAGGTTTGCTTCAAATGTACTGTACTCATCATGTTGGCCATGCTATTTCCTTCAACTTTTCGTAAGGTCTTGTATGAAATTATGGCTGCTTATGTACGCATTTTTTTGGCCATCACTTAAAAAGATTCGTTGAGGAAGTATAGTACTGTCATATTCCATCGTGAAACTAAGATTTAGGTGTTAAGTACAAATTTCTGCATATAAAATTGTGCAGACTTTTTCTGGTCTCTGCTTTTCTCATACGTTCATTTTTTTGACAGCTGTGAACAAGGATGTTGGAGGAACTTGGCGAGATAGGCTCAGATTGTGGAATCTCATCCTTCAAAAAGAAAAGTTTGCTGAGCAAGTGGATTCATTAAATGCAAAGTACGCTGTAGAATTTGATATGAAAGAGGTTGAGAACAGTCTGCGCAAGGACGTAGTTGAGAAGTCCCAAAAAGCTCAAGGAACGAGAGCATTGTGGATCTCCAAGAGATGGTGGCGCTACCGCCCAAAACTTCCTTACACTTACTTCCTTCAAAAGCTCGATTCTTCCGAGGTAAAAATTTTTGTTTTCTTTCTCATCTACCATTTCCTTGTATCTTAGTATTTGCATGATTCAGTTCTTTTTGGAGCAATTGAGTCTTGTAATTTCTGAACTATGTTCTCTAGTCAGGTCGATGCAGTTGTTTTTACGGAGGATCTCAAGAGATTATACGTGACTATGAAAGAAGGGTTTCCTCTGGAATATACTGTGAGTCCAATGTCATTCTCATTAGGTTCATTTTTTTTCTTTGGGACTGCACACTTATTTGATTCTTGCCTAGGTTGATATTCCACTCGATCCTTTCCTATTTGAGGCGATATCTGGTTCAGGAATCGAAGTGGATCTACTTCAGAAAAAGCAGATCCATTACTTCATGAAAGTTTTGGTTGCGCTGTTGCCCGGACTATTGATTTTGTGGTTCATCAGGGAATCTCTAATGCTTCTTCATATCACTACAAACCGTTTACTTTACAAGAAGTATAATCAGCTCTTTGATATGGCATATGCAGAAAATTTCATTTTGGTAAGTGTTTCTGCTTGTACCTTACATGGTGGATCATTAGTTTTGCCTATTGCCGCTAATATATAGTAATGGCTTGCTCATCGAATTCAGCCTGTTGGTGAAGTTGGTGAAACAAAATCTATGCATAAGGACGTTGTATTGGGTGGAGATGTCTGGGATCTTCTTGACGAATTGATGATATATATGAACAATCCCATGCAGTATTTTGAAAAGGATGTCAAGTTTGTACGAGTAAGTATATCTTATTGCGCGATTATTACAGAAATCATCTGAATTAGCAGTAACAATGATGTGCTACATTTTATTTCTTATATGGCAGGGAGTTCTACTTTCTGGGCCCCCAGGCACAGGGAAAACACTCTTTGCCAGGACTCTTTCTAAAGAAAGTGGATTGCCTTTCGTCTTTGCTTCTGGTGCGGAGTTCACGGATAGTGAAAAAAGTGGTGCTGCAAGAATAAATGAACTGTTCTCAATTGCAAGGAGAAACGTAAGTTTATGACATACTATTATGAAGCAGCCAAGCACTGTGTAAAGTGATTATTTTAACTCTTGAAAGATGGTTATCTCGGAAAGTTAGATCAATGAAGAACATTAGATGGTATTGTTGAGATATTCATTCTGTAATCGTGTAGTTGGATATTCTTACTACTTTGCTCCGCTGTAAGATTAATATATTTGTTTCCTGAAGAACTAATATAAGGGAATCTGTTATCGAAGCATGTACATTGTTACGACATTTCCACATGTTCACATTTGTAGAATCTGATCTTGGTAGTTTGTCTGAAAATTCACTTTTCAATTATGCACTCTTCTTCTGCTAGGCTCCTGCTTTTGTATTTGTGGATGAGATAGATGCTATTGCTGGAAGGCATGCACGTAAAGATCCACGAAGAAGAGCGACTTTCGAAGCTTTGATTGCTCAGCTAGACGGAGAGTGAGTATCATATATATTCAAATCATGAAAAACATAATAAGTTTTTCATAATCAGATTAAGTTCATCACACTTAAACTTCTGAAAAAGTTAACTCTGTTATCTTCAGGAAAGAACATACAGGCGTTGATCGATTTTCTCTGAGGCAAGCTGTTATATTCATATGTGCTACTAATCGGCCCGACGAACTAGACCTGGAATTTATTCGCCCTGGACGCATTGACCGGCGTGTGTATATTGGTTTGCCTGATGCAAAGCAGAGGGTTCAAATCTTTGGTGTTCATAGTTCTGGGAAAGACTTAGCTGAAGATGTTGATTTTGAAAAGGTTTACCCTTCTCTTTGAATTGCTAATGAGCCTCGTTTTAGATACATTTCTAACTCCATCAGATATATTGGAAAATATCTTTAATCATTTACCTTTTCTCTTTCTCTTTATAGGTAGTATTTCGCACAGTTGGGTACTCAGGAGCAGACATTAGAAATCTAGTCAATGAAGCGGCAATTATGTCTGTAAGTTCCTCTCCATTCAACTTAATCATGTGAAAAATCCTCCGTAAGATGTTATGAATTTTTTTCTTGTTTCATTATTGCTGCACTCAAGACGATGGATTTCAAGGCGTTCTTGAACTAGCTCTCCATTGTATTCTCTATGGAGCTTTTCCTTAATTATTTCTACCATATTGTATGAACCTACTCTATAATTTGAACAATTAACAGGTCAGGAAAGGGCATCCAAAGATCTCCCAACAAGATATCGTCGACGTATTGGATAAGCAGTTGCTTGAGGGGATGGGCGTGCTTCTCACCGAAGAAGAACAGCAGAAAATCGAACAAAGCGTATGCCTTTCATATGACCCAAAAAATGGGTAGTAGCTAAAATTTACCTGTTATTTATCAGAACCATGACTTCATTAAACCATCTCCATAGATATCCGTAGAAAAGAAAAGACTCCTCGCCGTGCATGAAGCTGGTCACATAGTATTGGCTCACTTGTTCCCTCGATTCGATTGGCATGCCTTCTCTCAGCTTCTTCCCGGAGGAAAGGTACACTCTTTCGGGCATTTTACATTTGTTTGTTTCATTGATGAATTCTGTCTGCTGTGAAATTTCTCACTTCGAACTATATTACATTACGGTATGTTCGAGCAGGAAACTGCAGTTTCTGTTTTCTACCCAAGAGAAGACATGGTAGATCAAGGCTATACGACATTTGGATACATGCAAATGCAAATGGTGGTTGCTCATGGAGGTCGATGTGCTGAGCGTATTGTGTTTGGCGATGATATCACTGATGGTGGGAGAGATGATCTTGAGAAAATTACCAAGGTAACCTAATTTTACGAAACAAAGCTTGCACTGAGAAGATATATATCCAAGTGCTGCAATAGTGCAACCTTTGTCTCTTTCAGATTGCTCGGGAGATGGTAATAAGCCCCAGAAATCCTAGGTTGGGACTCACAGCTTTGACGAAGAGAATTGGGCTCGTCGATCGACCTGATAATCCAGATGGTGAAATCATAAGATATAGGGTACTACATCATATTACTAACCCAATTTAGGTTTTTATGGTTTCTTTCTGAATTTCAAATGACCTACTTTTGCTTTCATATTTTGTTTCCGACAACAGTGGGAGGATCCTCAAGTTATCCCAGCAGACATGACCCTCGAAGTTTCCGAGCTTTTTACAAGGGAGTTACTGAGGGTAACTTTGAATTTACATTTACTGTGCAGTCTCATCGATATTAAATAGCAAACTAAGCCCACCTTAACCATGGAAATTCTTGGGCTGTGGTCAGGGTTAGTTTATATCAATATTTGGATTGGAACGTAATACGTAATAACAACGATGACCAAATAGAGCAAAGTTGAATTAATGTAGAACCATTTGATTTCTTCGGTTTTTTTTTTGTTTATAAACAATGTAAGGAAAAACTGGTTTGATTTTCCTGACAGTACATTGACGAAACGGAGGAGCTTGCCATGAAAGGGCTGAGGGACAACAGACATATCTTAGACATGATCGCCCAAGAATTGGTCGAAAATTCGAGGATAACTGGATTGGTGAGGCATTGCTTTTATATTTCATTTGTACATTATTAATTTAATTTTGACGTAAGAACTGTAAACAAACAGCTGTGAGAATGATATTTTGATGATTTTTTGTTCTCAGGAAGTGGAAGAAAGAATGAGGGGATTATCGCCCGTTATGTTTGAAGACTTTGTGAAACCTTTTCAGATTAACTTGGATGAGGTAACGGTCTTAAAGCTTAACCGAATTGGTTTAACGTTTTTGAGATAATAACATATCAGGTTGAACTCAATCTGAATACTTCGAAAACCATAGGAGAATGAATTACTTTGCAATCGAAGTGAGTTCTTATGCTTACATTGTTCGTTACCGATCAATGCAGGATGAACCGTTGCCTCGTAACGATCAGATCAGATACAAACCCCTCGATATCTATCCCGCGCCGTTGCACAGATGTTGATCTCTCTCTCTCTCTCTCTCTCTCTCTCTCTCTCTCTCTCTCTCTCTCTCTCTCTCGATACAAACCCCTCGATATGAATTACTTTTAACCTGCTTGAGACTTGTTAAAGGGTAGAGTGATCCTCAGAAGAGTAGAGTAGAAGTTTAAGTTCTACATTCTAGTTGACCAATTTGTATCTTTTTGTTTTTTAAATAGAATTTAGATAAAAGGAAAATTAATAATTTTTTTTAACATAAAAATTAATAATAATTGGAACTAAAGAAATGTTGGATCTTTTTGTTAAGGCCAACAGGCTTAAGTTATGGGTCAGCTGAAATATATTAATGGGCCTGTACATAGAAAAGCCCAAACTGATTGAGCCTTATGTAAATTTAGTAGACGTATCTTTTTTCTGTAATAAAATCTATCTTTCAAAAAGACATTTCGCACCAATGTTTAGGGGTGGGTGGGCATTGGGTATCGGGTAATTTGGGTTCGGGTAGTTCGGTTTCGGGTTAAGATATTCACTACTCGAACCCGACCCGATCTACGTTGGGTATATACCAGGTTCATATACTCGACGTCGGGTACCTGATTCTGAATTCAAAAAATATGACTAAAAATATTATAACATATCAAAATATCAATGTTATATTTTAAATATCACTTATAATATTTGGATGCTTTATTTCAATAAATATAATATATACATATTTTATATGTTTGTTTATAAAATTTTGAGAATATATTTTAAATTTTTATAATGATGCATTGATAATAAAATATCACTTGTTAATTATGCAATTAAAATAAGAAATTAATCGAAATATTATTTGAAACTTTAACACCACTCACGGTAGATATTGATATTTGGATATGTAATTAAATTTTTTTAATGTTTATGTATAAAAACTAATATATCTTTTCTAAAATAATTTGTCGGGTCCCCCAATAACCCGATCGGGTAGTAAATTACTATCCAATACCCGAACCAATTAATAATTATCGGGTGGTACCCGATACTGACAAATAACCCGAACTACCCAAACCCGATCGGATTCGGGTAAAACCCGAATACCCGAACTCGAACGCCAACCCTTACCAATATCACTTACTTTTCTTAATCGCCACGAAATTAATTGCATTTGAATTTGACGAGCATGAAAAATGTCACACACGTCACGAGTCATCAATCCATTATTTCTACAACATGCCAAATTATATTCCTTTCGGATAAGATATTTTTTCCCATGCGTGGCAAAATCACCTGCTCCACAATTTTTTTTTTTTAATTTAGTTGTGGCGGTATTGTATTGTATATTAGATAAATAAACATCTATGTATGCATCTTCATGTTTGGACCATTTTCCCATTACTACAATACAATACGTGAGAAAGCACGGGCGATTTAAATTAATATGGTACGAATCTGACTACGACTCCCACTAATTAAAGTTGCTTTGCTTTACGTAGAAAATGCTAAGATATTTTTTAGCACAGCAAGTAGATTTCTAATATACGGTGTGCGTGCTATAAAATAGAAATCGTGGGGATTTGTCATTTTCTTTGGCGGCGACAGTAAAGCACAAAACAAAAACAATGACATTTCATTTTCATGGTTATATATATTGCCAGATGTTCGTACGTGACGTGTAGGGTGTTCATTCCGTTCTAACATCCGAAAGTTCGGTTCAACGATTTTATAAACTGAAAACCGAACCGAAATATTTCGGTTCGATTTTGGTTTTTACCGAATTTTTTTCAGTTCGGTTCGGTTAACCGACCGAAAAACCAGATTTTAATTAAAAAATAAAAATAAAAATATTAATATTATCGATCTTATAAATATACATTATCACATATATATTTGTATAAAATTTTAATTTACCTCATATTTTCATTTTATTAATTTATAATAAATATATATTATCATACACCATTCGCTCATCGACTATGTTGTTGAACAAGGAACTTTGGAATTTTACTATGAATATATACTTATTTATTCGTGGGTACAAATCAAATGATTGATGATGTTCCAATGAATTGTAGATTACCACAGCTATCAATATCAAATAAATATCAGCAGCCATGAGATAAAAAGGAAGTATATATTTATATATTATAGCACACGCGTTTAAATAATAGTTATCAATCATATAATCAAATTTATATATTTATATATTATGGCACACACGTTAGAGTGTGCAAAGAGTACTAGTATATATTATATTAAGGGTGAGGGTGGCTATTAACTGCTAATTTGGTCGGTAAAATAGTTACAATTTAGCCTTTCTATTCCTAACTTCATTAATTAAATATTATCACATTTAACCCCTCAATTTTTAGTTATTATACTTATACCCCTAATCATTCATTATATATAAAAAAAATTATATTTCATCTACTAAATATAATTATAAATTTCAAAATTAAGATTAAAATAATAATAGTACAAAATATAAAGGTTGAGTGAGTGCCCCGTCAAAATTGATAATCAATCTATTACATAATGAGTTAACATCTGACTAGAAGATATCTTATTAAAATTGCATTCATTAAATAAAGTAACCAAAAATTTAGAAGAATAACGATTCCCTAGACCTAATTAGCAAGTACGCCATAGAAATAGAATGACTCATGTTGAAAAAAACATCTAACAAGTATACTAATGATTAATTAATTACTCTTTATGTTTTTAATAAATTAAGAGAAATTAAAGGGAGATCAAGAGGTTACTACTATATCAACGGTTGCGATACATACACGTGTCCAAGATGGACCTACCCGAGATCTTACCTCGTGCGTGCTTTATAATATTGCACAGTTAGCTAAGCAACTTTTCCGTAGTTGATTCCAACTGTCCCCTACTGCAGAAATCTGCATTTTGATGATTTGAAGTCGGTAACTTTTTAGTATCCACCTTTTGAAGATCAGAATCTGAGTAGAGATTGATGGAACCGGAAAACATCGTCGTCGGCGAGAGCCGCAGGGAGTTGCTTGGCGGCGGAGGTGGCACGGATGGAATCGACGCCGGAGAGTCGTCGTGGAGGCTCAACATCAACGAGTTTCGTTTGCCGGAACGAGGCTCCGATCATCGTCACCAGTCGTTTAGCCTACGGCGGATGCTCAGAAACAAAAGTACGTAATACGTATCTCTGTTTTGCTTGTTTGATTTGTTTACGAGTAGTGTGGACACGGATGGTGTTGTCTTTTCTAGGTTTGTGTATGTGCCTTGTCTTGGGCTGAGCGATTGAGTCGAATGCATCTTTTGCCTTTTTTGTTATCTTGCCTTTTTGCTGCTGCAGAAAAACAGAGAAAAGTTGCTGAATATTACAAAAAGCAAGAGAGGCTCCTTGAAGGCTTCAGTGAAATGGAGATTATCCACGAGACTGGTAGTGCGCCAGATGCTCTTACAGAGGTTCAATTTCTTAATTTTTTTAGTTTTTACTGTTCTTCCTATTATAAGTATATTCAATTTGGTTCAATGATTGAAACCCCGAGGATGGATTTTGGAATTTGACCCTAGACTCCTATATGACAATTCTTGCTGAAATTAGAAGGTAATTTGCATACAGTTTAACAGAGACGAAGAATTTATGCGTCTAAGTTAGTGAGTCCATGGTGTAATGAAGCATACCCAATGGCCAATGTAATGTAACACACTAAGAACTTCATAATATCTTACTATGACTCTGTTATCTCCTTCTTTTGGTCGTATCATCATGTTTATGGACTTGTAACTGCTGGAGTTTTGATAAAATGATGACACCATATGTATTGTGTTCGGTCTGCTGAAACATTTTTCAGGACGAGATGAAACAGCTCGCCAAGAGTGAAAGAATGGCTATACACGTCTCCAATATGGCTAATCTCGTCCTCTTCGTGGCAAAGGTCTATGCTTCAATCGAGAGCAGATCTTTGGCCGTCATTGCTTCAACATTAGATTCTCTGCTTGACCTACTATCTGGGCTGATTCTTTGGTTCACTTCCCATGCTATGAAAAACCCAAACCACTATCACTACCCTATTGGAAAGAAACGGATGCAACCCGTGGTACGTTTATTGACTACAAGAATTCCCATTTTGTTTACAACCATTCTCTGATCAAGACATTGTGCATTTCTTGCAGGGGATCATCGTCTTCGCCTCTGTAATGGCAACCCTGGGACTGCAGATCATATTGGAATCCATTCGGCAAATCATCGCAAAGGTACCTTCGCGTCTCAAATAGACTCAACTCCATTCTCCTTCGCCCTTCAAACATTCGATCTAAAACAAACAATTTCCCACCAGTCTGGGCCCGACGTGGACCACGAGAAGGAAATGTGGATGATAGGAATCATGGTATCCGTGACCGTTGTCAAGTTCCTCCTCATGCTATACTGTCGCCAATTCAAGAACGAAATCGTCCGAGCCTACGCCCAAGACCACTTGTTCGACGTCGTCACCAATTCCGTCGGGTTAGCCACCGCTGTATTAGCCATCCGTTACTACTGGTGGATCGACCCAACGGGCGCCGTAATTGTGAGTAGTGGGTTTCAATCCGGGCGGGTCGGGTCATTATGGGGCTGGTGGCTGTAAAATTACCAAAATACCCTAACCATGTCTGATTCTTTTTTGTATAGATTGCATTGTACACTATCAACACTTGGGCAAGGACGGTGATAGAGAACGTGGCGTCCCTGATAGGGAGAACGGCCCCGCCCGACTTTCTGGCGAAGCTGACGTATTTAATATGGAATCACGACAAGGAGATAAAGCACATCGATACGGTTAGAGCGTATACTTTTGGGTCCCACTACTTTGTGGAGGCAGACATTGTGTTGCCAGAGGATATGCTGTTGAACCAGGCGCACAACATAGGCGAGACTCTGCAGATAAAGCTCGAGCAGCTTCCCGAGGTTGAGCGCGCTTTTGTCCATATAGACTTTGAGTTTACTCATAGGCCCGAACACAAGAGCCAAGTTTGATGAAATGAGTTGAATAACGTTGTTTGTAATAAACCATGTGAAGAAATTCTAGTAGATGAACTGTGTTAATGTGTATAACAGCGTTGGCTTTAACAGTCGGAACTCACTAATGGTTAGGGATGACAATGGGTAGGGTATGGGTAGACCCACTTAGACACGTATCCAAATGCAACTAAATAGATGGGTATGAAAGCTATTCAATCTTTAATGGGTCTAATTTAATTGGATATGGATCCAAATTCATTAAATCTAACGGGTAAACGAGTTTTAATTAGATATTGAACGAATCTTTAACTTTTAATGAAAAATTAACTAAATGAGCCAATAAGTACTTTGTATTATCGTATAACAATAGTCAATAACAATGATAGCAATAGTCATTATTAAGCTGTAATTACAAAGTTTGATGTTTAAGAATTACGAAAACGAAAAACTATTCATTTCATAAGTAGTAAATTCATGCTCCAAATCCAATATTCAAATATCACCTTCGAAGTGAGAGGATTGCACATCATCGAAATCCTTAAAATAAATATAAAAAAATATTTCAATAATGACAAGATTAAACTAAATTTTAAAATTTTCAAAATATCTCAACCTCTTAAATAGCCAATTAGTGGTGTTGCAATTGACCAAATTGTGAAAAACTGTATAATTATAACCTTTAATTTAAATGGTTTTGTTAGATGGGTAACACCCATTTAAGATCCAAATTAATTTAATTGGGTCTGGGTCTGTGTCTGGCCCATACCCAATTTAATTTTTAAGTACTCATATTCATAATTAATGGGTACTGTCAATATGGGTACGAGCGGTCCAAAAAAAAATTGACATCCCTACAGGCTACAACGGTGATGTAATGGATTGATATTATTGACCATATGGTGAAACTCAGTTTTATGTCTGAATGGAAACTGAGGTGGTGCTGGGGGATCCACGCGTTTCAATATTTCCCTCCAAGCTCTACATAAGCTTCCCTGGAAGAAACCCTAGAAGGAAAATCCCTAATTAGTCCCGCTGGTGCGAAGATATGGGGAGGATGACGAACTGGTGAATTTTGTGACTGGTGATGACGTGGATCGAATCGATGCTTTGGGCTACCTTCACTTGATAGCAGTGGTAGCTTTCTGGTGGGGGCGTAAGGGAATCAGATAAGCAGAGATTGGAGCATTTGGTCAAGGCTGGCGTGAATGTGGTGGTTCCTGACAGTTCCCAAGGGAATTCGATTTATCAGATTGAGTATGCAAAGAAGATGTATCCCTATCTTGATTTATTGGTGGGAATTTGGTGACGATGTGCCAAGCACAGAATTTGTAATGATGGGAAGCTTTTTAGCTGGAAGTACTGAAGCTCCTGGCATTCATGAAAGTCAGGTTTGTGCCCTCTACAGAGTTTTAGTGTCTCTATCATGATCATCTATCAACCCTTTTGCAGCAACATTTCTGCTATGATTTCAACGGATGAGTTGTCAATTAAATACCTTTAATCGTTTCTCCGACGTGTATAAATAGAACAATCGAAGAGTGAAAAGGTATAGAGGGATGGGATCCCTGGAAGCTATGACGAAAGGAAGCGATGCTCGTTACTTGGGCGATAAAGCAGCGTTTGAAAGTCGCTCAAGGGGTGGTTGGTGCAGTTTCTGACAAAGGTTCGGTGTTGAAATTTGTTCCTTACACAATGGAAGCTGTGAAGCACAAGATCTCTGGGCTTCCTCTGTTCAATCAGCTCATTATCTGTTGAGATCAGCCGTGTTAAGAACTTGAGGTTCTTTTGCTTCAATTATTGGGTGATGCATTGGCATTTATTTGATTTTGGTCTTTTCTAATGTTGAGAAAATTTTGCAGGTAAGAACTGGTGCAGCCCAGGTTGAAGGCGGCGTTCACGGTTTGGTCTCCTATGAAAAGAAGGCCTTTTTAAGACAACCAAAGCCATATGGGATGTTCTTCTATATAAATGTTTGTGGAGTGTCATAATAGAATACTTTGAATAGCACATCTTATTTAATATTCAAAAACAGCAGCAGCGATTTTGGCGTTGTCTCTTAGGCCCTTGAGTTATTAGTGAAGGATTAAGTTCAGATATGAACTTTTAGCTAATGAACATGATTTTCATGCATTTGTTCGAAATTGATATCAAAATGCCAGGCGTGTTAGATACATCCATCGATCAGTGGCCCTCTTTCAAATCCAATTATATATAAATATATATATATATATATAAAATATATATATATATATGTGTGTGTGTATATAGGTTCTAACAACCTCTTCTCATTATACCATCTCAAGTGTTTGTATATAATCTTCAAATAAATTATGTGCTTGGGGAATATAACTTGAAAGCTGAAATCTCATTATACCATCTCAAATGTTTGTATATATAATTTTCAAATAAATTGTGTGCTTTGGAAATATGACTTGAAAGCTGAAAGAAAGGTTTGTAATTGTGTCTATAGGTGTATGCATATATATCTGAATTGAATATTTATGCAAAAAATATATAATCCCGCCTCAATTTGTTTAAAGCTGGTTGTTGTGACAACTAAAGCATTGGCGAAGCCCTTGTATTTTATATGATGGTATGTATGGTATATGGTGTATGGTGAGTAGCTAAAGCTCTTTGTTCTTTTACTATCTAAATAAGAGCTTATTTGTACTATATACACAAATGAGACAAAAATGCTTTGTCGTGTGGGAACAAAATATCTAAATTTTCTTTCGTGATTGTAGTAATATAATATTTTATCTTCTGCTTTGTGTGATGAAATTTGAACTGAACTTCATGAGTTCCATAGAATTTCCATTCCAAAAAAGCCGTCAAAATAGAATCTGATTCCTGTTGCTAATCTATAACAGTCAATTGAAACGAATTAGTTCATTGCATTCGAACGCCAGGGTAAAATCTTTTAGTCCCAGAGCAACAACTCAAAGAGTTGACGTACGGTTAAATTTTGTCAAACTTTTAATCTTATTTTCTTTTGGTCTCCTTTGTCTTTTTGCTTCTATCTTAACCACTGTACTTCTATTAAAATTGTTAGTAGATAGGTTGTCCGAGTATTTCCCTTTGTTAATTTGGTTTCATAGGCAAAAAATTAAATAACCATTAAAGATGGAAAGTGGTAAAAAAAAAAAAAGGCAAGAAAAGTATATCGAATTGTGAAGGATAAGGTCCATCCTATTCACCTCGAAGGAGACGAATATATTCAATTTGTAGGGAATAAATTCCGAGTAGAAGAATATTACGATGCTTAAAATCTAAGCAAACATGTCCAAATTACCAAATCTACCCTCTTTTTCTATTTATTTTTGTTAATGATATTACTATAAAATTAAAAATGAACTACTAAAGTTAAACCTCACCTTTTTAAGGTGATACCGTAATTAATTAATGTAATCATAACAGCTAAAAACACGTCTTGGATGTGCTAGCACAAAGCCTAGGGTTCACCTTAAAAGAATATTTGCGCAGATGACAGAGATTGTAATGGGTATTTTTATTTATTCACTATTATTTTCTTAAACTTATAGGCTGTAACAGTTAACTTAAGAAACACGTCATTACAGTTAAACGAATTTTAACGACAGATAAGTAAAATATTATGAAATAATTTTATCACTTTTTAGAACGAATCTTAGCTTTATTTCTCAACCAAGGAAGAATATGTTCCCTTTGCAACACTATTTTTCAAGAGCTCAATATTTTTGAATGTTCATTTATATGTAACATGTTACATGGACCATTTTAATGTTAATCACACATTGACATTTCGTATATTGTAGTATTTCCTTCAGAATTTTATATTTACGACTAAATTGCGACTCGATGAGGGACCATACTATTATATTGCCTTGGCTCTTGAGGCAGCAAATCTATAATATGAGTTTAATGACAATAATAACCTTGCAAACGGTTCGTACCATGAAAGACAGAAAAAACCGAATTTATTATTACAAAAAAATGAACGAAGCTTAAAGTGCAACATCATACAATGATTATCTCATAAAAGCCCTAGTAGCATACTAATTAACTTTGCCTAAGAATTAGGGATATTGTCTTGTTTTGTGTCTCTCGTTGTCCTTTTTTTTGTTCTAAATATTCATCGATAATTGCCTATCGTTTGCATGGCTAAATTCTATACTATCTTTTTAATGTTATTTGTATGAACTCCACCGCAAAGTTAGTTGACAGGTATGAGTTGCGGCTACTAATGACGACTCTCCATTATTTACTGATGAACTTCGAAATCATTTTTCTAATGTCTCATGTTTTCTAGTTCATGAATAGTGGGTAATTTATAGATTGTCGAATTAATAAAAGCCATAAGAGATAAATCAAATATGTTGGACAACTCTCCCGTCACTGTAATTGAATTTTCTTTTTCTTTTTTCAAGTAATGTGGACGCAGTAAAAATTTTAGAGAGACACATTGAAATCACACTTAATAATACAAATTTAATTACATGTTAAAGCATTTGGCACATGACATGACAAGAACAAACTTAGCAATATAATGACCTCTAATGTTACTGTTATCGATCAACGTGTGAAAGAGAAGAGCTTTTGCAAAAGCAAAGCAAAGCCTTAAACTATAGACAGAAGGTTATACCTTTTCTTTTTTCCCCAAAAAGGAAAAGAAAATAGTTTTATCACGTTAATTAATTTCTTGATCATTCTTTTTTTCTATCTTGATAGCCATGCAGGAAATATTGCGTTAGTTTTCCACAATATTTCTCCCCACATTTTCCAAAGAAGGCACGTTGTTTTAGCAATAATGTCCTATCAACAAGTTAGTAACTAACCACAAATTGTAAATAAAGCAAGAAAAACCAACGAAGTTTAAATCAAATTCGAAGTTCATCTGCTTTCCAACACACGTATTCCCACTTTATATGGTCAAGAAAATCAGACCATTGCCAAGAGCTTAGCGTTAACTCTTGACCAAAGGTAATAAAACTTGTAGAATACAAAAACAAAATTCAAATAAAAAATATAATTTTTTTACTTTTCACTTGCATTCTTTATTAATATATTTTTTTTTTTCTATGTGGGGCTGTCATTTTAGGGTTTAACTTGCAGCTAATGCAACCTCTCTACTTAATTAAAGATACTCGAAAACCGCACCTTATTCTCCCTTATATACACCGCATTTGTTCTGTGAATCTCTTTCAACAGAAGAGAGAGAACCACAGAAGGTAGAGAGAGAGTTTCAGACAATAATGTTCCATCCCAAGAAACCATCGACGATGATCAACTCTCATGATCAACAGCAGCGTCCTATGTGTGTTCAGAATGATTCTGGTCTTGTTCTTACAACTGATCCCAAGCCTCGCCTTCGATGGACCGTCGAGCTTCATGAACGATTCGTCGATGCTGTTGCACAGCTCGGAGGACCTGATAGTGAGAATAATATTCAACATTCACAATGATTTTTCTTTCATCTTTTTTATCAGTTCTATTACATATACTGATACATGTGTATGTATGTTTTTTTTCTTTTAGAGGCAACTCCAAAGACTATCATGAGAGTTATGGGAGTTAAGGGTCTGACTCTTTATCATCTCAAGAGCCACCTTCAGGTCTAAGATCAATATATATATATATATATATATATATATATATATATATATATATTAGTCATATGAAGTTTTCTGAAATATGGTTATGAGTTTTTAATCTATAAGTGTTTTTCTACGCAGAAATTTAGGTTGGGAAAGCAGCCACACAAGGAGTTCAATGATCCCTCAAAAGATGGTGAGAAGAGAGGTTATATACACACTATGTTACTTTTTCTGGAAAAAAAAACCCTATTACATGTATTAAATCCAACTTAAACAAGAACTAAAGTTGTCATATGATTTGGTGACAGCTTCATCTCTTGAACTTCATCGGAATAACGCATCATCGTCTGGCATGCTCGGAAGGAATATGAACGAGTACGTTTTTCTTGCAAAAAAATCTTCGGTTTAATATATCATCTATCGATCTGTTCTTAGTTTCATCCCTTTCTTGATTCTTCAAAGTATCTATGTAATCTTAATTGAATTGCAGGAAATATACACTTAGTCTTTATTAATATTTTCCTTTCTGTGGAAATTTTAGGATGCAGATGGAAGTCAACAGAAGACTCCATGAACAACTTGAGGTAATAACAACCTCATATTGGATATCTACACATGCATATGTATATCTATATATCATATATCCAATTTTATACACAATTATAAAAGTATTTCAATAAAACAGGTCCAAAGACACCTTCAGCTTAGAATCGAAGCACAAGGCAAATACATGCAAACCATCCTCGAAAAAGCCTGCCAAACCCTAGCCGGGGAAAACAACAACAACAACATATCTGCTTCAGCAAGCTACAAATCAACCAATATCGTAGGCTCGCCGGGAATAAAAGATCATCATTTTATTACAACACCAAGTCTGAACTTCCCGTCTCTCCAAGATCTCAACATCTATGGACCATCGAACGATCCTCACTGCTTGGAACTCAACATCCACGACGGGCGTTCTTTCATGCCCAACAACACTTCAGATCATCATCATCAACATAACTTCATAGGCAAGAAAAGGTCCAATCCTTACTCAAACAGCAACTCAGGGAAGAGCCCTTTGATATGGGCCGATGATTTAAGGTTGCAAGAACTGGGCTCGGTCGCTACTTCTTGCCTCGACGATCCCATCCATCACATTGCTCCTTTGGCGTTGAGCGATGATCGTAATAACTTGGACTCAGTTTCTGATATCTACGATGCGAATAAGCCAAATTTTTCTGCGGAGAATAACATTTCTAATAATAGTAAGAAGTTTGAGAAGCTCGAAAGGCCTTCTCCTTGCCGAACTCCGATAAGTGCTGGTGGTGTTTCGCAAGGGAGGAGCTCGCCGTTTGGCTGAAGTTATAACGCAATGATCGTATCGTTTTATAGATGTTATCATATCATATGATTATTATGTGTTGTGGAATTTTCGATTTGTTTTTAGGGTTTGTTTGAGAGGCTTTAACATCTTACTGTACTATGCATTAATGGGTTGGTATACTCTTACACATGTGTTAATCTTACATTTACTATGCATTGACATCTTACAAGTGCTAAGCTTCTTCGATTTTTGTCTTGATATTAGGGTTTTATATACGTCGTGATCTTGGTCTACTTTGTGTATGCATGCAATCAGAATTCAAACAACCATCAATTTAAAACGAAATATAGTCCTCGGAAGACCCAAAAATACGTTGTGATTTAATTATCGGATTTAAAGAAATGGCAAAAAAAAAAATTGAAGCTATCAAGCAAAGATTTATTCGACGAGTAAGCGACAAAGAGCATCTAACTTTCAACCCTTTTTTTCGACTTTAAGATTTATTTATTAATATTCCATTCGTATTTATCGACTACTACAAATTGGGGCAGCGGTGATATACTGTTGCAACTTGTAACTTTATTCTTTTTACTCTTCCCATAGCTTTATATTTACTTATTTATGCATTTCTTCGCTTCGACAATTCAATTTTTCATTTGAATGGTTTTTACTATATGGTTTACATTCATTCTTGGTTGTTTTATTACATATTAGCATGAGAAATGACTAATCTTATCACTCATTAAGCTATTGATCTTTTCTTATTAAGAATATTATTGTTTCAGAATTTCTTTATTATTAGACACAATATATATATATATATATATATATATAGAGGTTTGCTATGGTGCCCACCTACCGTGAGCAACCACCGTGAGCACCATAAGCAAATCTCTCAATTGTTTGCTTTTTTTCGATTCTCAACGACGCCAACACCTCCGTAAACCCTCTATATCCATTGCTAACCTAAATCGCCATCTCCAACACGTTAATTTTTAAGAAAATTATCACCTCGGTACTTCGTCAACAGTGAATACAAAATAATGAATTTTCTTAAAAATTAACGTGTTGGAGATGGTGATTTAGGTTAGCAATGGATATGAGAGGGTTTACGGAGGTGTTGGCGTCGTTGAGAATCGAAAAAAAGCAAACAATTGAGAGATTTGCTTATGGTGCTCACGGTGGTTGTTCACGGTAGGTGGGCACCATAGCAAACCTCTATATATATATATATATATATATATTGCATGTACGAGTAGGACTAGGAAAAGGCCATAAAAGATACGCGTGTAGAAAAGTTTTCCTAATATCTTTACTAATATTTAGGGTTTCTTCAAAAACTGAAATATATATACAAGTAGACGATTTTGTGGCTGATTGTTGAAATTAGCTTCCGTACTGAAATTTGGAAGCTTAACAAACTATTCTTTGACTATTTTAAGGGCAGCTGCAGCGTAATTAGTTATGAGCATAATGTGTGTGTGTGTGTGTGTGTGTGTATATATATATATACATCTATAAAGTTATTCCCCTTTTGGCTATCAATATCAATCTTATGCTTATTTTTTAAGCTGTCTCGATGCTCTCTCATGATTGGCAGTAATCAATTTCAATAATTAAATAGCCATACAAGGTCCCATTTTCAACAACTAACACATATTCGACGTTTTTCTTACATATAACTAACCCGTATCAATTATATTATTTTTGCAATAATAAAAATGTCGCATTGCCATAGGCTTTCAGAAAGAGAGTAAAAAAAAGGGGTTTAAAGTAGCATAAAATGTGTAAGAAGAATCACGCACTCTCATGCATGCTTTGAAGATATCGATGAAGCTTCTAACTTTAAGAATAAGAGGATTAAAGTCGATGGATCCACAACGTAACATGTTACAATGCACAAATCAAAGAATAATATTTTTTCTTTTACAACATGAAAATGAATAGTGGATTACCATCTATATAATAACGTTATATGATCTGCTTTGCATTGGAGTTGATGGTGTCATCGGATTCCGTGTAATATCATCTCATGCCTTTCATTGCTCTCTCTACCTTTCAATCTTTGCCCACTTTCTTTTTGTAGTTTAATGGTAAGTACATCAGAAGCTTCTTTTGTCCCCTCACTACATCTCTTGTAAGTCTATTTCTATATAAACATGACGAGGAGAGGACATCCCAATGCCCATACCAAAAACATAATTAAAGAAAAGTACTTCGTAACTCATCGCAAGTCCAACCTTAGAATACTAAAAAGCCTTAAAATACAGTTAAACTTTCCCCTATATTTATTATGCTCAAAATAAAAAATAATAGTAATTCGCTAGAAGGAGGGCTTGAACCTCCGGCCTTGTGGTTAACAGCCACACGCTCTAACCAACTGAGCTATTCCAGCAATTGCTATTGGGATTTAGTGTGCTATATTAATAACAACTAATTGCCATGAGTAAAACTGCACAAGAAGATTGACAAGCAAAGCCACGAATTTATGTAAACCCAAGTCATCAATCACCTTATCAAACAGCAGCAAGCATGTCCCAATAGCATTTCCAGGATACAAACATTTCCTTGCAGGTGACCCCGTACTTGCATATGCCAGTTTTCATGTAAAACTTTTACCAAAGGACACAAAAGGAAATTGTTAACTATTATGGTAAGAAGGAATTACAACGTATTTGTAGTAAGCATTAGCATAGTGTAACGTACCTCACACTCAGGTTGTCCTGGTCGCTGTGGATATACGGCAGGGGCCGTGCCAAGCTGAAATAAATGAAATGTCCAAGTCACAGAAAAAGGAGTTAGGAGATATCTACACGTTTTCAAAAGCGCAAAAAACAGAATATATACTATATAAATGTATAAATAAATAGAGACAGGGAGCAGGGAAAGATCGAAAAGCCATTATTAAACCGCAACAACAGATGAGTTCAGCAAGAGAGCTATGACTTTAAGATCAGCAATGGATCAAAAGTCTGCAGAAGAGAAGCTGCGGGAGAAACAACACCGAGGTTGGATTGTGTTGGTGGAGTGGTGAGAAGGGTTGAGCCGCTTGCAACAGCAGGTGGATTGGTTGCTGATAGTGAGAGGTTATTGCCACGAGATGAGAGACAAGGAAATAGGTAGCGAGTGGTAATATACAACTAACCATATCTTTCTGGATGGTTATAACGACATGAGATCCCATACTTACCGCTACTCCAATGAAAAGGTTGAAACATTCGAAAGCAGTAATTTCATACAGATTTTTATAAACACATAAAATACTTCCATAATGCGAACTAAGTTAAATGCAGCAAGTGATCCACGAGAAAAAAGGACAAAGATATACTAACCTTCCGGTCTTCAGATAAAATGGGCAGTCTTCCTCACCCTGTCACGGCATAAACATAAACTTTCTCCACAGGTACTCAAAGTTAAGAGAACTCATGATCGGCAAAAGAAGCGGTATATGTATTAGTCAGAAAAATCATCTTCCTCTGCTACATATATTTTAGATATAACCTATTTATAGGCATTGTTATACCGGTCTAATGGGAAGGCCTTTTTGTGTTATGTAACGAGGCCGGCACTGCATCCTCCATGCGCCTTATTCTGCACTTCTACTCCAGCTGACTGTATACGCACACCTTTGGGGTGGTTAAATTTACAGGTTCCGCCATTCTACACGTCCCAGTCTTCATATAGTACTGTTCAAATAGATGAATTGAGACTTCAATATTCAAAGAATAATAACGAGCAATCCCTTCAAGAAAAATAGAACTTACAGCACAAGGGGGCTCCGAGGGCCGCTCAGGCAAGGCAGAAGGATCACCATTCTCAGAAGCAAACTGAAATCATGCAAACATACACTTCTTTCAATTGTGAGTCGTGAGATTAAAACATGTATAACTAGAAAGTATACAGAATCCCCACTAAAGGTGCTACCCTGTCTTTTGGGTGATTAAATCTGCAGCGAGTACCAAACTTGCATCTTTGAGTCTTCAGAAAAAAACTGGGAATCAACAATTATAGAGCTTTAAAAACTAAATCAAAGGTTATATAGAGCTTTAATATATTGATCCAGCTTACAGGACAATCAGGTGCCCCTAGTCTCTCAGGAAGTAATTAACTTGCTACCGGAGGAACCTCAACAAAAGAAATCAAGAAAACATCAGTCAAAATTACATAGATGGCATCGTCAATTATGCTAGAAGATACAACTAATGTGTGGTCAGACATACTTCAACAATTAACCAGATAAATGCAAACGATAAATATTTCACCTCTTTCCAATCAGGGATTCCCCCTTCTGGCACCCAAATAGGATGGTCAAATATGCAGCTATCTCCATACTTACACGTTCTAGTTTGCATATAAAAGGTACAATCCTTCTCTCCAGGCCGCTGCGGATAGATGGGCAAGTGACTAGTGCTTTCATACTTAGGACGCTTGCTTAAAGGGTTTGCTGTGTACCAAGCTTCAGCTTGCTTGGTGTAGGCATCCAAAAGGGCCTGATGATACAGACCTAGATAGCAGACCCATATAATAAGAAACAAACTGTATGCATATTTATACATAATAACAGCATTATAGAATTTTAAAAATTGTCAAATCCAATTGTATGTAACGCAAGAATGTATGGTCATTCGTTTAAGCTTTATATTGCAAGATACTCCACTCCATATGCGTTAATTCAAATATATATGATATACACAATATAAGATGACTAGCTGGTCATTTCCTCCCACAGAACTATAATTCCTTCTTCCCAAACTATAACACTCCACATAATGTAACAAGTAACCGCAACTTTTGTTTTGTACCGTCAGAAAGTATATAATAGAACAGTTCTAATAAATTACTCATAAAGTATTTTCTTTTTCTTTCTCTCTCAAAGCAATGCGGCGAATTTGGACAGTTCCAATAACTTCCACTCCAAACTAATCTTTTGCAAGAAGGTCTAGAGTTCCATTATCATTCTGCATGATTACTCATTCTCCAAATTAATCGTCCAAGATTGTCCTAGTCTCACTTGTCTAGGTAAAATTACATAAATTTATGCAGCATTCATCATCTCTCCTTGTTCACTTTTGCATCAATCATCTAATATGATCATCAGCATGAACTAGCCGCAGCAAAAAAAAAAAAAGAATATACAGATGGCTTACCAACCACCCAAAAACAAACAAATTGCCAAGATGGCATACAACACCAAACCCAAAAGCAAAAGCCAAATTCAAAGGAAAAAAAATAGTAAATTGCCCCAAGATCTAGCGAAATCCCAATCTTACATTCGGACGAAGTACGCTTCAAAGCCGCATAAAACGATTCAGCATCCATGTCGATCCCGGGAATTCCGTACGAGTGAGCAGGAGCGGTCTCTGACAATCCAGATGTCCTAATTGAGTAACCGTTGGAGTTGTATTGCATCGGATCGGAGAGAAACAAGCGGGTTCTTTTGCAGGACTTATCAACACCGACAGTTCGGCAGGCAGCGCCGCCGAGATAAAAAAGGTAGTGAATCTGTAGCTAATCGAGCTGATTGCTCATCACACAGAGTGGGTGTGACTGTGAGTGAGTGATTGTTCGATGGCAAATGGGAACCCTAATTAGATATCGCATGCTAGGGGTGGGCGTTCGGGTTCGGGTAGTTTGGGTCGGGTAGTTCGGTATTTGTCGGGGATCGGATTACCCATATCTCGATAATTTTTAATCGGATTGAGTATCGGGTAGTAATTTACTGCCGATCGGGTGATTCGTACCCGATTTATTATTATTTTTTAAATAAATTAGTTTTTGTACATAAACATTAAAAATATATAATTACATTTAGATATCAATATCTAACTAGAGTGATGTTAAAGTTTTAGATAATCTTTCGACTAATTTCTTATTTTAATTGTATAATTAACAAGTGATATTTTATATCAAGGTGAAAATTCACTTAAATCCCCATTAGGCAAACTTTCTATCACATAACTCCCTTGTCAGAGAAATATATCACTTAACTCCCCGATTTACTGTTTGAACCAATTTCTTCAGTCACGCTGTACCTTTCTATGTTTGTATAGTATACCACAATACATTGATATATTGTACCTAATTGTGTTGTATGGTGTACATGTGGTGGATCGGGTACCTATCTGGGAAAAAAATAGGTACGATGTAACAACCTTTAGGTAAACTATATCAACGTATTGTGGTACACAATACAAACATAGAAAGGTACAGCGTGACTTAAGAATGTAGTACAAACAGTATATTGGGGAGTTAAGTGATATATTTCTCTCACAAGGGAGTTAAGTGATAGAAAGTTTGCAAATAGGGATTTAAGTGAAAGTGTCCCTTATATCAATGCATAATCATTATAAAAAATTAAAATATATTCCCAAGATTTTATAAAGACATATAAAAATATGTATATATATTATTGAAAACAAAATATCCAAATATTATAACATGAATATTTTGAACTGAATTATAATATTTTTGTTATATTTCCAACTAGAAAATCGAGTACTTGACGTCGGGTACCCGAACCGATATATACCCGACATGCGGGTACCCGTGGTGTTCGGGTAGTGAAAATTTTCACCTGAACCCGAACAACTCGATATCCGACTACCCGACCCGTGCCCACCCTTGAGCTGGTCAATTTCATTTCGAAAGTTAATTTTTTTAGAATATTTCCAGAAGACAGGAAAAAGAAAATAATAAATCAATCGCTTCCAAAAGAGTTTTCAATCCTCTGCTCTGCGTTTCACTCTCAATCCAATTCACGCTGCAACTCAATCGAAAATCGGTGAGATTAATCTTCTACGATGGCTTTGAAGTTTCTGAACAAGAAAGGTTGGCACACGGGGAGTCTCCGAAACGTCGAAAACGTATGGAAAGCCGAGCAAAAACACGAAGCTGAGCAGAAGAAGCTCGAGGAACTTCGCAAGCAGATTCACGAGGAACGGGAGCGCGCCGAGTTTCGGCAATTGCAAGAGGAGGCCGGACTTGTCCCGTAAGATCGTTTAATTCGTTTCTGCTTTTTGCTCATTTCCTCGTTTAGGGTTTTCAATTTGGGGGTTTTGGAGTTTTCGCACGGAATCGATTCATTAATCTTCTTTTTACGCGTGACTGTTGGCAGGAGGCAAGAGCGTTTGGACTTTCTGTACGAGTCGGGTTTGGCTGTTGGTAAAGCGAGTTCTGGGTTCAAAGAGCTAGAAGCCTTGCCGAAGAATGATGCTGGGGCCACTACATCGTCTTCTGGGACGGCGAAGGTACCGTTTTATTAAGTGCTAAAGATCGAATTTTCGATCATTTTTGGAATTAGAATTTTGACTAGATGGATTTGATGGGTCTGCAATTTCTTATTCTTGGTTATATTGTAGCCTGATGCTCCAGGAGCTTTGTTTGAGGACAAGCCTCATTCTGCGAATGATGCATGGAGGAAGCTGCATACAGATCCTTTACTTATGATACGCCAGAGGGAACAAGAAGCTCTTGCTCGAATCAAGAATAATCCTGTGCAGATGTCCATGATTCGGAAGTCGGTGAGTTCTTTGTGCTAAAATGAATTTGGAATATGATATTTTTTTCTGGTTCTGAATTTGCTAGTCTTCAATGGGGATTTTTAGCTTCATTTTTTTGAGTTCGATTAACCAGACTTTGGATGCTAGTTAGTGTAGCAAGTATTTAGTTTTAGAAAAAGGTTTTTAAGTGATAACGTAGTTTGGAATCTCACCCTCAGCTATGCTATACGTGAAACAAAATCGAATTTTTAGGTCATTTTGTCAATTTGCAGGTAGAAGCCACAAAAGGCAAGGACAAGAAGGAGAAGAAATCAAAGAGAAAGAAAGACAAGACATCGTCAAAACGTCGCAAGCATTCATCATCAGAAGACGACTCCGAAGACGCATCTGAAAAGCATAAAATTCGTCAAGCAAAGCGTCAAAACACAAATCCCGACAGAGAGTCAAGTGAACAACGTCATAGGCACAAGGAGTACAAAGACCATAGGCACAACAGCCCTTCTGCTCATAAACACTACGAAAGTGATCGCCAACCCTCGAAAGATAAGAGAAGCTACTATGATTCTCGCCGGGAAGACCACACTTCAAAAAAGCACAGGGATGAACCTCATCGTGACTAGCAAAGCCATTCAATGAGTGCTTCCCATAATCCAAGAGACGAATCAAACGACGGGCATCGCCGAAAACCCCTTATGTCTGAAGAAGAGAGAGCTGCTAAGCTTAGGGAGATGGAAATGGATGCTGAAGTGCACGAGGAACAGAGATGGAAGCGTCTGAAGAAGGCCGAGGCTCATGACGCTGAAGAAGCCATCCGCGATCGTTCTTCTTTGGGGAGGAATTTCCTCGATGCTACTCAGAGAAGTGTCTACGGTGCTGAAAAGGGAGGGAGTTCGACCATTGAAGAGAGCGTTCGTCGTCGTTCCCATTATCTGCAGGGGAGATCTGCTACTGAGACCAATGCCTTTAGGCGGTAATGCTTCAAGCTTTTGCTTATCTGAAAATCCATAACGTTTGCTTTCTTTTCTTTTGTTTTTTGTTTTTTTCTTCTGAATGTGAGTTGTAAACCTTTTAACTCCATATGGTATCAGAATACATATTGTTTGTGTAATTATTGTGCTTCATTTATTTTTTGGATTGCAAAGATTGTATTCACATTTGTGGTAGTTATATAATATATATATATATTTATAGATTGAGCATTTATGGTATAGACATTTTATTAAAGAATGAAACAAAATTAGGCTTAGTCCTTGTGCCCATTGACTAAGTTCATCGATATTGACTGGCAACTATGATGACATACGCCATGATTTAGGCATAATTAAATGTTATCCGTGGAATTAAAAGTCTTTCGTAGATTACATTATACACACGCACACATGACAGTGACCCCATAATAGAATAAAATTCAGATATTATTATCTCGTTAGGTGTAGCATCTTTTTACATTTATATTGTCGTTCGTTAGCGATGGGGGAAATCAATTCAGCATAGGCTACTAATGTCAATGACATTCTGCGGCAGCTTCACTTATGTTTATACGTGAATATATTTTAGATAAATTAATAAACCGTGGAAATGTTCGGATTACTATGATATACTTTTCTTCTAGAAAATTGGTTTTCCTTTCGCTTTCCACTAGAAGACACAGAGTAAAAATGAAAGCATATAGAAATAGAAGAATGACGTGTATAATTTTTGCCTAGTATGCATTTACCATTACTTGACAATATTGACACTATTATTTCCTTGTCTCGTACTGATTACATGTCACGAAAGTATTATATACCATGTTTGTCATAATACTTGTTCACGCAAATACATACACACATACATATATATATTTATATATGCATATTTGGTAACCCAGAAAATCCCCTCTCATTTAGCTCAATATATTGCAAAGCCTAGCCAACTACATACTTTCACATGGGGGAAAAATGCTCTTCCCAAAAAGATTCCGAAAAGGCCTTGTGCCCCATGGCTTAATCATTCATGATTTGTATAGCCAAATAAAATTTTTTTCGTGAACTAATAATATATGTGGACAAAATCAAATAAGAATTAGTGGGGTTGAGCGACAAATCTGAAAAGTCGACAATCTTCGGCGGAGTCAAAAGCGTTCGGCCTATTCTCTCATATTTTAATATTCCAATAATACATTATAATATTATTCTCAATTGTCATCTTTATAAAGGTAGCAAAAAAGCTATTCGAGCCGTGTCCAAGAAAAACTGAGAAGAAACATTAAGCTGTCTTTCTTACACATCCGACTTCCAGTTAGATCGAAGAGCATCAGATCAGTTTAGGTATGCATGAATCTCGAAATAATTATCGTTTTCTTGATTTAATTCCTGATGAATATTATGGTGTTGACTATTGGTATATGATATCGTATTAAACCATCTTCCATTCCTATCAAATTTCAGATCAAAGAAGAATAAGAATAAAGAAATGGGATGCATGAACTCAAAATCTATCACTACTCGATCCATGAGCATCAGAGAAGATCTCAACAATCGCTTACAGAAGACATCGGCTGCATTCGAAGAGCTGTTACTAACCTCACACAGCGGCAAGAACAAGCTCATCGCAGCGTTCGTTCGGACATCATCGACGACCACCACAAAAAGGGCAGCCTCGAAAAAAACCTTGGAGGAAAAAGCTGCTGATTCCATCGATCTTATCATCCAGGAAAAGATCGAACCAACCCGAGAATCCTTGACGAGGTCGAAGAGCTGCAACACATCTAGAGAAGAAGAACTCGTTAATAATAATGGAAGCAAATTAGATTTAGAAGATAAGAAGAATCTGATGGGATTGGGCTCAAGGAGCTTTCACACGGTGGAAGAGTTCGATGCTTTGTTTGAGAGGATTCACAGGTCAGACTCAGGCAACAAAAGCAGTGTTCAGACTGATGCGAAAGAAGATCCTAAGAATCTTGAAGTTTCGAGCTCGTTGAGAAACTGGGTAAGAACCGAGGACACGGCACGGGAAAAGGGATGGAAGAGGAAGGCTTTTTCGGAGAGGATAAATTCGCTCGAGGTTTCGACGGTGGAGTTCCCATTGATCGAAGGAGTAAAGCAGTCGAAGCAGGTCCAAGAAATCGATTACTATCATCAAGATACTCCTAAATTTGGAGAGTATAATAAGAACAAGGGGAAAACATACGATAAGGTACCTTGTGAGTTTTGCCCCGAGCTGTTGGCTGCTTTCGAAGATTGTATGAGGGAGATAGAGGAAGAAGAGGAAAGCATCCTCAGCGATATGGAGAATTTAGTCGTCGAGGAAGTAAAAATCTGAAAATCGTGTGTGATTAATGATTGAAAGCATATACCGATTGATTCGATTTAGTAGCGTTTTTTCCGTGTGAAATCTCTGAAGTACACATGAATCCTGATAGAAAATGAAGAGAAGGTTAGTGCCATCATATCAAGCATATATGTTCACTAGTTTCAGTTGTAATTCACAATAAAAGAAATGGATTCTTGATCGAAGCGATGAAAAGCAATTGCGAGCCATTTCCTATATAACTCAGTTGATCATATAGAGGCAACTACAGGCTATATACAGCCCATCACATTAGGCGACATCTCTCAAGTTCTTGAAAGATGATTTGCGTAATTTTGAACCCCAAACAAACAAAAAGGAAGATCGAATCCGTAATGGGACTACAAAGAGACTCCCGATATCTCTTCGAAAAGGTCGATCCCTTGATCTCTGTTGAAACCATTTATGACATCATACACATGAACAGAATCTTGGCTCAACCATAGCCATTATTGACCAAAGTACCTAAATCTAATAGAGTGAATATCACTAAGATTGCCTTTGAGTACACCAACGAAGAAGCCAAAGAGAAATCACAATGTCCTCCTAAAGATGCAACAGTAAAGCAATCCAGACAATAAGCAGCAAAGAAATCATCCTAGTAAAAACCAGGAAAGCGTAAAAAAGTCAAAATCTGCAACATGTAAAAGCAAACTAAACCCCAAACAACACATAATTGACAGACCAAAGCTTCAAATTGCATCCTTTTTCTGACCTTTAAACTCCTCCAATCCGATAAAATTACGAGCCGAGTATTTCCAACCGAAATCAACAGCAGCACGATCCTCCGTCCTCGAGGCTCCGATTGACGCCATTGATTTAGATCAATCCTCAAACCTGAAAGAACTTGCAAGCAGCTCAGCTGAGGCATGCAATGCAACTAGAGTAAGACCTTATTGGGCCATATTATGCTTTGAGAGGTAAAACTATCGCAGGCCCAAGCCCAATTGGCTATGTATGCATATAAAAGTAATTACATGATTTACGAAACATAAATGGAATAACAGTAAAAAAGATTAAATGTCGGAATTTCCATCTACGATCAATCTATCTGTTTCTTTTCTTTCAGAGGTCCACATTACAAGTAACAGATAAGCAAAGACTGCGACTTCTCTATTTAAGGTTTGCGTTGCGTGAAGGGAAGAAAACATTATGAAATGGAAAGAAAGCAGTTTCCTCTCTCATTTCAGCTTTATACGGAATCATTTAAAGACTTCTTCTTTTTTATATTAGATAAAAATTAGCACATAATTCCACCATTAGTTGCGTTGTTTCCACATGCTTTTGCATCGGTCCCTCGGCATGTGCTTTAAGGTATATACATTACTTACTCTCTCTTTGTGTGTGTGTTGGCAGCTCTGAGAGGGATTTGTTTTGTTCTATTTGCATGTTTATAAATTATAATATTACGACAATCGTAACTATAGTTACTTATAAAGTAAAAAAAAGGAAGGTAGAAGGTAAGAAACCGGACAAACTTGTGAGGGTTTGTCTCGTTGGAAAATGTGGTCCGTGTCTATAACGTTGTGTCATCTAAGGCTCGTTGTCTCTCAATTGCTTTTCTTTTTTCTTTCTGTTTTTGATAATTAAAAATATATTTTTTTGTTTTACCTATTTGGTAATCAAACAAGAAGCGACCAAAGAAGTTAACTTGGCTAATTAAGCTATCATTGCAGAACAGAAGCCAATGCGAAGAGACAACCACCACCATAACTGAGTAAAGCTAGCACCTTTTCTTGGTGCTTTAGGTGAATTTCCCAAATCCTCTTACCACCCCTTTTGACCTATGATCTTTCACTGACGCCCTAAAATATCTGCAACCCGTGGAATCTTGTCCGAACAAATTGCGTTCTTTGTCAAGTTTGAAGAAAAACCTTCTCTGGCAAAAGGGTAAATTTTTACATTGTGCTTGCTTGTGATTGTATTTTCCTGTGTCTATTTTAATTATATGTTGAAGCTTTTATGTTGGCCTGGCCTTCGTCCCTTTTATTTCTCAGCTTCTTTTGTGGGTTTTGGTGTGTGAGAAAACGAGATCTGCGTAAGTTAAGGTAGCCGATGGGTTTAATTTCTTGCCCCTTTTTGTTTCTGAGCTCGATTTCAAAATATGAGCTGATGCTTTGATTGTTTGCGTAATGAAATGCTCAACTGTGTAAATAGAATGGAGCATTAGGGATTTGTGATTCCAGCTTGTTGAGTTAAATTTAAAGTCAAGATTAAGTTTTGTTGTTGCAAGAATGGTAAGGCAGTTCTTGATTTGAGCTTCTTCTTTCGTAGTTTGAAAGCCAGATAAAGAAAAATTTGGGCATTTCTTGGCAACCATTATTACATAAAGGTAGCAGACATCTTCCTTGCGGTGCGATGTTTTTAAATTTGGATTCGATTTTCCGTGGAGTGGCTTGTTGAGCTGTTTTGCTTCTCAAGATGATCGATCAATTCATCAACTTTGTGATCCGCCCACCTCGGTATGCTTAACTCACCCTTCTTGTTCTGCCATTTACTCTTTTAGTTTATTTTCACCTATTTGTGCCTGTTCATTTATTAGGATGTTCGGTGAAGTGGATGAAATTCTTAGATTCAGCTGAACTTCGTTTAATCCCTGAATTTTAATGCTATGATTAAGATGCCTTTATGAACTTCACTTCATTTAATTTGTGATCTATATGGCATTTAACATGTCTTAGAAGGCAACTATATGTTTGACGACTTGTCCTAAAAATAGATCGTAAAACATCAGGAAAGCTGTTGCTTATTCTGGTCACAATGTCCGCATTACTCATTGTAGGACGTTGACTTATTTCATCAGTTTTGATTCAACCTTAAATTCATGTTTGGGCTTTGGTCAGTAACTAAACGTTATTTTATACTTTAGAGTGCATAAGCTTCTACTCAAGCAGCGCCCTCGTATTTCCTTATTTGATAGGGCCGAGTACAACCCAGATCAATATTTGTGGGAAAAAGATTTCTCTCTCGCAGGAAAAAAGTATAAAAGAGAAGATGTAGAGGCAAGTATGGACATCAATCCTAATTATTCGTCCTGGTATTAGGATACGGTGTTCAAATTCTGACAGCTATACTTTGATTTGAAACCATTTCAGCTTCGCAACGAAAGGGGTCATTCTTTGAGGTGTAGCCATTATGTCCCAGCACATTTCACAGACGAAAATCCCCTTCCATGCGTAATATATTGCCATGGAAACAGGTATGTAATCATTTTGCCGTTTTCTTGAAATTATTACGCTTCGATGTTAGTTTAAGGAAACAATCATAAGGATGCTCGCCCATCAGATGCTCAGAATATATCAAGAATCTTACATATATAGATACACTAATTATCTGCCTTCGTGTAAAGCGTTTTAAATTCGTTTTTTCCCCTTAATGCAGCGGGTGTAGGGCTGATGCAAACGAGGCAGCTGTCGTTCTTCTGCCTTCGAACATTACGCTATTCACCCTCGATTTCTCGGGTTCAGGCCTGTCTGAAGGAGATTATGTCAGTCTCGGTTGGCATGAGGTGTCTCTTCTTACTAATTCTTTCTGGGATTAACTTGTGAAACTCTTCAATGCTTTTAGAGATGGTCTACATGCAATTAAGCAAGAGGATATATGGTCTCGCATTTTTATACACCTCTGATTGATCAAAAAACACGTCTTAAAAATCTCAGAAAAATGATCTGAAAGTCGTCGTTTCTCACCTGAGGAGCAACAAGAAAATATCACGGATAGGCCTTTGGGGACGATCGATGGGCGCTGTGACGAGGTCAGTTTATTTCTCGTATTATTACAAGACTCTTCCTAGCTTTGGGACATTGTTTCACATTGTCTACTTTTTAAACACCTCAGCCTACTTTACGGGGCAGAAGACCCTTCTATAGCTGGAATGGTGTTAGATAGCGCTTTCTCTAATTTATTCGATCTTATGATGGAACTCGCGGACGTGTACAAAATACGACTTCCCAGGTTTACGGTAAGCCCCCCCTATTTTTATTTAATTTGATTTAATGGCTTAATGATGATAATAAAGATCTTGGGGTCGCTTTACAATTACAGGTTAAGATGGGTATTCAGTACATGCGACATGTAATACAGAAGAAGGCCAAGTTCGACTTAATGCGTCTCAACTGCGTAAAGGTCTCGACTTTTTCAAAATTCGAGGGACTCGTTTATAAATATTTTCTTTTACGCTTGCATATCTCTAACTATTGGGAATATTCAAATTCTTTTTTTTTTCTTACGAATAGGTTGCGCCGAAGACATTTATTCCCGCTTTGTTCGGGCATGCGAAGGACGATAAGTTCATCCAACCTCGGCACTCAGATGCTATATTCCAATCTTACGCGGTTGGAAAATATATTCTTTTCTATTGCGTATTATATCGATTTTGAAGTTTGTGAATAATAATGAAAACAAGCGTTCTTGGCTTTGCGCAGGGCGATAAAAACATAATCAAATTTGACGGCGACCACAACTCGTCTCGGCCGCAGTTTTACTACGACTCGGTTTCGATATTCTTTTTCAACGTTCTTCATCCGCCTGCTCGATCTCCACCTTCGTCTTCTTCGTCGAAAATCGAAAAATATTACGACTTAGGAGACGTGAAGCTTAGCGCTGGCATGGAAGAGGTAAGTAAAATTTATTCTACTATCCGCCTTTGCAATATATTTATTTATTGACTTACAAGAAAGTATATATAAGTCGTTTTTAATTTTTCCAGAATATTCTGTACGAGATTATTGCTGGGATCCAAAACGCAAGCGCGGGCGCATCTTCGAGCTCTTCGTCGGCCGCTCGAATCGTCTCGAATAAGAAATCCGTCGAGGAACTCCTTTCTGACGTTGCGCCCGTTTGTAATGTAATTTTTTTGTCTTCAACACACACACACACACACACACATCTATAGTGATCTCTCTGCAAAAACACGAGCTTTTTTTTACTGCTGAATTTCAGGATGCTTTGGCTATGGAAGAAGCTGGACTAAATAGCGACGATATATTAATTCTAGAGGTGACTCTCATTACCTTCTCTATTGGATTGAACCATTTTTTTTAAAAAAAAAGGATGTAAATTCAGCCATGGAACTGATGTAGGAGAAGGAGAGCGGGCAAGGTGAAGAGTGCTGTTCTTACACGAGCTCGAATAGGGAGAGTTGGGGAAGATGCTCATCTCTGGGAACTCCATGTAATGATAATTTACCTTCTGCTGATGATGATGATAGCCACAGTTATGGTGATAAGGTCTCTCTCTCTCTCTCTCTCTCTCTCTCTCTCTCTCCCTCTCTCTCTCTGACTCATTGTTGAATCTGATTTGTAACCTTCCCATTCGTAGAAGGCAATAGAGATCCTCGCGACGCCCATTCGAAACCCTCGGACTGCTGCAAACCCTAAGAAGAAAGACGAGCCCAAGAAACAGCAGCAAACGAAGGAGAAGAAAACGAAGAATAAAGAGTCGACGAACTCGAAAAAGTCGTCGAAACGTGAGAAGTTCGAGAAGCTCGAAGCTTTAAGCCAAAAATTAAGGCTCTGCATATTGAAAAGAGTAAGGCACAAGAGACACTGTTCTTCATGATTCATTTCTCATCAGCACCATCTTCTTTGTAATGAATGATGTCTAGGGCTTAGGAAGCTGCTAATCAGAGTTTTTTCTTTCTTTCTTGAAGTTTCAGTCCAAGAGTTCTCTTTGTAGTAGTATTTCCTGTCTGAAAGGAAGATGTAGTTTGGTTTTTCTTTCATTATCTTGGGATTCTTTTAAGCGTCGCAAGTCAAGAGCAGAAATTCGGAGGAACAAATGACAAATACCATATCATAACCCACAATAAAGAACACCTTAGAAATCCAATCAGTAAAAACATACACCAATAATTAAAATTTACTTGGCAGCAGCAGCAGCAAATACCAAGGGACTCCTCACATAATGCTTCCCATCAGACCAAACCAACTCACCAAACTGATACCTTCTCTCCCTCCCAACACTTCTCCTCTTCACCTTAATCTCAAACCCCTTCTCCTCGCCCACATACCCGAACCTCAGAGCCCTCGGCTCGACCTCCACGGACCAGCCCGAAGGCTGTCTGATTCTAGCAACGTAAGTCCCAGGTTTCCCGACATTCTTAACCCTCCTCCTAACCACCGTGACATTTCCCCGAGCAAAAGGGACGGAGACCGAAGGGTAGCTGAGGTCGTACAGGCTGAAAAGACGACGGGGGCATTCGTAGGGATGTCCCGAGAAGCTTCGAATCGCCGTCTCGTTGTAGCCGAGCCCGCACAAAAAGTCCAAGTAGTCCTCCATCCCCAAGTCGTAGACCAGCCCTGGGTCCATGGCTCGGTTGGGCCTTACGTGGCCCGAACCGTACTCGAAAGGCGTGGCCCGCTGGTCGAACCCAGAGTCTAGCATGGGCTTTGCCGTGTTGTCCCTCGTTCGAGCTGTTATTATTATGTTATAGGGAATAAATCTTGGCAAGAAAAAGTAGGAAAAAAAAAGCTGTTACCTACCTACTTGGGTATAACCCAATGAGCTACAAATTTGACATGTGTCATGTGTAATAGTGAAACACACGATTAGTGTTTCAACATATATCTTTAGCGTTTCAACATGGATGATGTAGGGTGTATCGTGACACATGCCAAATTTTAAGTCCACTAGGATTACATACCCAGTTGTGCTTATAAGACGAACAATCCAGTAAAATTGTTTCTTGAATTATTGTTATTACTATTATTACCAGAAGTCATGATGGCGGATCTTATTGCGGCGGGGCTCCAGTCGGGGTGGATGGCCTTGAGGAGGCCGACGATGCCCGAAACGTGGGGGCACGACATGGAAGTTCCCGAGAGGACATTGAAGGGCGTGCGTCGGCGGTCGTAGGCTTCTTCGGTCGGGCTCGTAGCCTCTGTGTACGCCGCGATGATGTCTACGCCCGGCGCCGTAATGTCGGGCTATAACATCGTGAGGCTAAAAACGTCAGTCGTAAACGAGAAATTTGCATAAGTGATAAAAGGTTGGTACAAAAAAAATGAAAACCTTGAGAATTTCGGGGGTGATGAGGTTCGGTCCCCTTGAGGAGAAGGCCGCCATGAAAGGAGCGGGCTTGGCGTTCAAAGATGCCGTTGGAGGCGTAATGTAGCCTCTAGGATTGCTTCAATATGAGATTTGCGTAAAAAAATATCAATGCCATGCGTAAAAAGAGAAACACGTAAAAAAAGTTTCCGCATTCGCGTTATTTTACCGAGTTCGATTGACGTAGGAAAAGAGGATTTGCCCTTCGGCGTAGTTGATGTGAGAAGTCGGAAGGATGTGCGGATCGGAGAGGACATCATTGCCGCTCGACTCGTCGTTCGCGAGGATCATGCCGACCGCGCCCGCTAGAAGGGCTTGTTGTCCCTTGTCGACTCGAGGGGTATCTCCTCTAAGGCACACCAATATCTTATCCTTCGCCTTCTTCGGGTCCAACGTACCAGGCTTGCATAGGATCCTGTTATAGACGGGAAAAAAAAAAGAAAAAAAACGTGTCGTTCCATGGAATCCGAAAACAAATCGAAAATTTGAAAATTTTAAATGGGAGAAAAAGGTGAAGAGCCGATCGTTCATACGCTTGGGCATCGGATGCATGGGCGGCTTTCGCTTGGACTGCAGTGACGAGGGGATACATCTTCTTGCTTGGCAATGGTTCAGAAAGACTGCTTCCCTGGTTAAGTGACAAGAAGAGAAGCTATAACTAAGACAACGAAATTAAAAATTACCATTTCCCAAGCTTAATCAGCGGTATCAGAGCACAAAGATCAAAGATGTCATAATCCTCGGCCAACAATTTTAGGTAAAAATTGTACGTCTAGGGCTAGATAATAAAGAAATCAGCCTATCCTATACGTGAAAGAGCTTGTAGTGGAAATACAATATACGCGGTATGACGCGTTCAAGCTTAAGAGTGCGTTTAGCATACGAATTTCGATGAAGGAAAAATGTAACGGTATGCATCGGTTCTTTTCACATTACGCATTAGCCTACTAACCTTTTAGGTGAAATGGTCATCCAACAGCACTAGAAAGAAAGCGTAGCGACCAAAAAAGAAAGACTGAAAAAGAGAGTAATATAATATAACATACCGAAAGCATCTTCCCGTCGGACAACTCGACGTTCGCCTGGAACTTCCTGTCGACCGTGCTCGCCCCGACGGTCAAGATCCACGGGGCGACGTTCGAGACCGACCCGGGAATCGGCCCCGAGTTTCCCGCCGAGGCGACGACCGTCACGCCCTTTTTCATCGCGTGGAACGCCGCCACTGCAAGCCCGTCCCCGAAGTAGTCCGAAGGCGGGCCGCCCAGAGAGACCGAGATGACGTCCACGCCGTCGGAAATCGCGGCGTCAAAGCCCTTGATGATGTCGGCGTCGAAGCACTCGCTCCCGTCGATGGGCGGCCAGCACACCTTGTAGGCCGCCAGGCGGGCCCGCGGAGACCCGCCCTTGGCCACGCCCTTCCCTATCCCGAAGACGCTCGCGTTTGGGACGTGGGACCCGCCCGCCGTGGAGAGCGTGTGGGTCCCGTGGCCGTCGACGTCTCGGGGGGTGTTCGAGGATGCGTTGAGCTTTCCCCCGGCGGCTAAGTAGCCCTTGTTGAAGTACCTCGATCCTATGAGTTTCCTTTATGAAAAGGAAAAAAGAAAAAGGAAATTGAAGGTGAGACGATGTTATAGTGAGCTTTCGGACATTTGTGCAGGGATTTTTCTAAGCTCAACTCCAGCCAAGCCCAAGCTCATATAAGCTTGTGGGTTCCTCTTTAAAAATCAATTGGCAACAGAGGTAATTAACTCACAAGCTTATAAGTCACTCATAATCTTTCTAATTATCCGATGTGCGACATGAGTTTGACACCCAACAGTTTGGTATTCGGAATTCAACGCAGAAAAGAAAAGGAAAATGCAATGATACGCATTAGATTACTGTATACTCTGTGCGTACCATGACACTTTCTTTTCTTCCGCACGAATTTTGCGTACCAAACGCAACCCTGAACAATGACGTGGAAGTGGAATGATTGAGGAAGAGACAACCTATGTGATGCTAGATCATCGATCATAGAGAATCTTTAAGAGTATAAGAATATATATGCGTGCGATGCAATGCTTTTTATAGAAAGGCGTAGTATGTGCACTGTTTGCTTTGTTGTCAATAGTCCATGTTTTCAACGATTAAAGTTATCAATGGATGTATGTGCATGATTGATAAATGGTCCCTATAGAGAGTATGCTGCAAATTATTGACATTGAAATACTTCAGACCGTTTTATAATTACTACAAAGCAACGGACAAGCTAACGTAGAAAGAACACAGCTGCAGATTGATCATATATGAATAGAATGCAGCTATACACAATGCATGAGTCTAAATTCTCATGCCGATGCTCATTTGATCAGATTTATATTATTTACATTACCATGTAAATAGTAAAAATAGTAGTATATGAAAATTCATTCACCTATTGCAGAGAGGGGTTTTGCTATGATCTTGAGGAAACTGACAGATTCCTCTCCACTTCGATGGAATGGGTCCAAGTCCATCGTCACTAAAGCTCTTTGATTCAGGCCATACACCTTGTAACATACACATTAATAAGAATATATAAATTAAAAAAACCACGGGAAAGATAATACTAACTTTTGATCAAAAAAGCAATAGTCCATGATTTCTCAAAAAGGGTTTCGCTAATCCCAATATATCAATAGATTAAAGCTAAGCTATTTTTTTCAGATTATTATTATTATTACCAGTGTCTAGATTTGCAATGATAACGCCTTCTCCGTATCTCGCTCGGCTCCATATCGAAGAATCTCTTACTTTGCCGTTCTTTTCGAGGTTAAGAAAATCCCATGAATGTGTTGTGTGGAGCTTTCTTCCCTTGTTCAAGAACACCGATAGAACATCAGGGTGTTCTGTAATAATAATAAAAGGAGCTTAATTACTTAGATCAGTGTAAAAGAAGAATTTAGAATGCATGCGAATTTTATATGATTTTGCATACTTGAAATTTCTGCAGCTTCTACCTCTTCGAGGACTGCTGCGAAGCCGTTGATGTGTCGATCGTATGAGTAAAAGATTGCATCTTTTGCCTTCTCTTTGCTGCAAAAAAAATAGATAAACTTTATTAACCTATTTTGTATGCTTCTTCTTGAAGAAAAAAATAAAATAAAATCCATATCAAAACCTTCCAACGAAGGAAGAAAGCAGATCAGCGTGAGAATCCGTAACACGTTGGAGATCAGCAGAAGTTACGTCAGGGCCGTGAGAATGTGCACCCAAATACACAATGTATGACTGCAAATATATTATATACAAATTCACCAATTAGAGAAAATATATATAATTTATTTCAGGAATTAGAGGGGAAGAAAAAAGGACAGTATGAACCTTTTTGATGGCTAAAGCTGGTTCTTGGAATACAGCAGCAGCAAACAGAAGGAATAGTGCAAGAAAATTAGAAATTTTTGTATATATCATCATCATGCTTTTGTTTGCCACGACAGAAAGCCTGTGCCTGGTGATATATATGTACTATATATATAAATCTATACAAATATTAATATATATTTTTACGTCTAATATATATAGAGTGCAGTCAGGTAAGATCTAATAAACCCTTATTATACAATGCATATTGAGAAGTTTCGAAATTCTTTGAATACAATCTCTTGGTATGACCAATCTTTTAGGATATTTATTAAACGTATATCCATAATTAGCTGATCAAATATTTTTTGAATTGATTAACTGCATATTTTCAGGGATTTAGTCAACTGTATAAATAAGGGATTTTATTGATTCGGTGTATTGTTGGCTGACCATGAAACGACTTAAAAATTGAATAATTACTGCATATTAAACTGATTGCTTTTATAAATATGATCCTGAACCAAGTTCATTACCCATTATAATCGTAGGACCATTGTGTATTATTTATGCATCTCCTGCTCCTTTTAAGTTAAATGCATTATGAACGTTAATTGACTTAGTAGGTGTGTATAATCTTGCTATATTGAATATAGCCTTATCCTTTAATACAATCACATTATTAGAGACTTAGTAGGTGTGTATAATCAAAAGCCAAAAAAAAAAGGTGTGTATAATCTTGCTATGTTGTGTAATCTCGCTATATTGAATATAGCCTTATCAATACATTGGACAAAGGAGTTCTTAGTTTTAAAAAAAAAATTATAGATTTCGATTACTAAATATACTTTTTTTAGATCAATACATTTAAATGATGATGATTATTATGATAAATGATGTAATATACTAGTTTTGGTTCTGGATATGGACATGTAGAAGGACGAAAAATGGAATTCCAAGTAAAACGTCTATAATTTAATACTTTATAAATTAATAAATTCTTAAATAATAAATGTTTTTTATCCAACTTGGGATTTTATATAAAAAATTATTAAATACGATAAGATATAATATAATATATTTTTTTAAAAAAAATTCCTTTATAAATATTAGGTCCTTAAATCAATAATTCATGAATATTACGATTATAAATTTACGATGATTTCCTGAAACTTCACATATCTACAAAGTCATTAAACAAATAAAATGATAAAGATATTATTGATAAATATTGTACGTGATATAACTGTATGTATATTAATATTTATATATATATATATATATAATATATATCTATTCTATTTTATTAAGCCTCATGACTTTGGTTAAACTGTCAATATTCAATTAATTTGGTCAGTCTGTTGACCAATCATATGTTATCTACAAAATAATAATTGTTTTTAGAAAAATAACATAAAATTAAAAAAGATAACTATCCGCTACCCAATGTTTTAAAAAAAATAATAAAAATATTAATAAAAACTATATAAAAAAAATCACCCACTATCTTTTCCTGTAAATCTAATTTTGGTATGTAATTCATTCTCAATTTTACCCTCTAATGAATTACTATTTTACATTACTTTCATATTAAATTATACTTCTCTTCTATATTTTATAAAGATTGATTATATTTAAATTATAATTTCCACTGTGTATGTTAGATAAAATTAATATAATCTATGTGAATATCACCGTGATGTGGATCAAGGTGATATATCATTACCATGTGCGTTTTGGGGTGATATTTCATTTTGCATATCAATGTGATATTAGAATATTGTGTTTGTCTAATCACAGTGTTGTGTGGGTAATATTGCGTAGATGTCAAATTTGACCCTACGAATATTTATATAGATTATGTGGATTATATATATATATATAATATATAATATATATATAAATATTATATATATATATATATATTGAGATGATACCTACATAATAATGGTTACTATTTTAATATGGAGTTCAAAATTTTTTAAGAATTAATAATAAGTTTTTTGAATAGTAATTCAATATAAATATTTATTATTAAATATATTATTTTAAGATTTAAATACTTTAATTATATAATTTAAAATATGAATAAGGATATATTAGATATAAATGTTAAATTAAGGGATAATGTTGTCCAAATAAAAATTCACCCCATCACCGTGATGTAAGATCACCTAGCTTTTTCGGGGTGATCTAAAAGGTAGAATATCACACCATTTTCATCACGTAGGTGATCCGTCATTGCGGTGATGACTCATCACCTAAGGTAAACAAACATGGTGATGATAAGACGATGAGAGGATTACGGTGATGTTTTGGAGGATCACCCCAAAACAAACACCCCCTATATGTATATGCACACGCATTTGTGTGTGCAGTAATTACTATATATATATATATATATATATATTACTCCCATTCTAAATTGATTGATTGACTTCGTTTTTTTTTTTTCAACGATAGCTTGCCATTACTGAATCAAGAGTACAAACGTGCTAAACAACACACAGAGCCGTTTGGTCGCATTGCGCCAAACGGAAACAAGTCCTCATAAAGAGGAAAATAAGACCCCACAAGGGGCAATCACCCCACGTGGGGAGACAAAGGTCCACAATGGACAAAAAAACCGACAGAAAATAAAATCTATTATCTACGAGCAAGAACTAAAGAACCTATAACAGAAAAAGCTATTAAGCTAAATCTACTATACTCTTCACTTTAACTTGATCTTCGACTTCTAGATTTTTATTTTCATCGGACTGGGGCTCCACTAGGGAGAAAAGGCTCCCGACCCCGAGGCTCGGGAGAGAAAGTTTCCCAGACGAACGCTAAGACAGAGGTGGGCTGCAGCGGCCGGTGGTTGACGGAAGGCGGAAGGGCGGTCAGATGGGGAATGGTGGCACGCTGGGAACTGGCGGCGGGCTAATTTAATTTTTTTCCAATTAATTTATCGATGTACTAAAATTTCTGTAAATTAATAAATTTGACGGTTCAGTATTATTATTTTCAAAATTTTTGTTGTAGGACTAATGTTATCGAGTGGATTAATTGATTCCGTCGAAAGCATATTATGATTGAAGACAATATATCTATTCTACATTAATCTATCTATCTATTTTACATTAAAAGAACGAATAGCCAATATGTTTTCTCCTATTGTGAATTGACCATTGTGTCTTTATTTTTAACTAAACGTATCATTTGTCCTATAGTGAATGGTGAAATATCATTCCTATCATTTGAAAGTTTAATTAAAGCATTACATTGGACTTTACAAATTTCCACGTATGAAAATTATTTTCCACTACACATACATTAACATCCGTTTCACCACATCAACGCCTATAGTGAATGGTAAAATATCATTCCTATCATTTGAAAGTTTTATTAAAGCATTACATTAGACTTTACAAATTCCCACGTATGAAAATTCTTTTCCACTACACATACATTAACATCCATTTCACCACATCAACGGACACATTATCAAACTTAATAGGCAGTGGATATTTGTTCAGACTTTACAAATTCCCACGTTTCATATCTCAAAACGATTACTAGATTCTAATAAATAAGATAATGATTCTCATACACACGATCGTAGCTCGAACAATCATAGGCCTTCTTTATATGCTTCTTCACATTGATCTATTGCTAAGCAGAGCTCGTATTCCTTCATTCCATTGTAAGTACGATTTCGTATAATTGAGATGTTTCATCATTGATGATGATGTGCTAGACTTGACGAATTTAGGTATTCCTTGCGTGCGAAATTCGTATCCACAACAACAACCATGGAGAACTTAGGTCTCACCATCGTTCCAATTCAATCCTTACCTAGCGAGATCGACGAACGGCGATAAAGATTGTTGTCTCTAGGTAGTGAGCAGATAGAAATTCACAGCAATAAAAAAACTATACGGAAACTCATATTCATTGATTCCAATGTAAGTACAATTTCACGTTGTTTGGGTCAACTGTTTTTCCTCTTCGATTATCAAACTCGCTTCTTCACATCCATCCAACTATTTCAGGGCACGCCAATTCATGTTTAGGATATCTATAATATGTGTAGTGTTTGCCGATAAATAGCACTTATCCCCACATTCCATCGAGGTAGACGAAATTTGAAAAGTTAGAGTAGCTGAAGAAGTTATCCATGGACTGGAAAATGTAACATGTGCATCGAATGTAAATATTTCAAGTTACGTCGATTGGAAAAGATCGATCACATTTATAATATCTATTTATATATATATATATATAAATGTAAACTAAATATATATATATATATATATATAAATATGTGTGTGTGTGTGTGTTTAGGATATCTACAGACTACAATATGTGTAGTGTGAATCCCATATTCCGTTGGTTAAGAGCGCACCTGTCGGCATCATGGTCCTCTAGGGGTGTGCATAATTCGGTATACCGACCGAATTATCGAACTCGGTACAAACCGAACCGAAGTTCGGTTCGGTATTCGGTTTTCCAAAAAAAAATTTGGTAATTCATTTCGGTATAGAATTCTTAATTCGGTATACCGAATTACCGAAATTTTTAAATTAAAATATATTATATTATATTAATAGTGAAAATATAAATATAATTATATTAAATTATATATATTGATTTAAATCTTATCGAATTTCTTTTTTTACTTTTTTTTATCGAAAATTCGGTTATTTCGGCAAAAAATCGAATTTACCGAAAAAATTCGGTAAAAACCGAATACCGAATCGAGACTCGGTTCGGTATTCCGTTTTTAAAATTCGGTTCGGTTCGGTACAGTATGTACCGAACGAACACCCCTAGTCCCCTCGATTAGGGATGGCAATGGGCGGGTTCGGGGTTGGTAGTGGACATACCGTCCCCATACCAAATTTTCATTCTTAATACCATCCCCACTAATTCACCGCTTGTGATGAATTGGTTCGGGGATGGGTAATCACCGTTCGGGTATCGGGTTCCCTGTGGGGGATTCGGGTTCCCCATATTCATATATATCCAATAAATTAATTTTTTTGGTAACAAAAACATAAACTAAGTAATATAGACGAATTAATATGTAAAATTAGAGTATAAAAAACTGAAAATAATATGTAATTGAAACATTCGTGTATTGTGAAAAATATATATTGAAAGTAGAAAATTTTTCTTTTAAATATGATCCTAAATATAAAAGGATGGTCTTTGAGAATTCTTGATTCAAATTAGTTTTTCAATATATTTATTAATAAATCAAATCGGGGAATGGTGAATCATCATTTGATTCAAACGGGGCCGGGTTCGGGGCCGGGGATGTGTGAGAAACATGATTAACATCCCCATCCCGTCTCCGCTCTTTCACCAACGGGGAATCACCGTCAACTCCCCATCCCCATTTTGACCGGGGATTCCCCGTCCCAATAGCATCGGGTCCCAACGGGGATGGTTCACCGTGGGAATTTTGCCACCCCTACCCTCGATAAAAAAAGGCAAATTATGTTCCTGTCCTCGGAGAAGTCTGACCTTTCCAGATGCAAAATCAATATTCAATTCTTTCTCTTTTTGCAATTTCCATTTGTATTGGTATTTCAGTGGACAGTAAATTTGATGAGTATATGTTGATAAGTTCTACGTCAATGACTCTTTTATGGGCCTGAGTCACTCTTAAACTATTCGAATCTTTTTCGCAATATTGATATTTTACTGCAATCTAATTACAACCACGTCCATGAAAGAAAATATTTGTTTTTTTTTGTTGACCTCGATAAGTAAACAATGAACGCAGCACCAATCTATTGCATCTGATTACATTGTTAATAAAATACACATGTTATTAAAGAAAATGTAACATGTGCATCAGAATGTATTGGTAGAAGAAAATGTTTTACAATACGAAGGTATTGCCATAAAAGAGTCATTGACGTAGAACTTATCAACATATATTCATCAAATTTACTGTCCACTGAAATACCAATACAAATGGAAATTGCAAAAAGAGAAAGAATTGAAGATTGATTCCCCATCTATATAAATAAGCTGGAAGGGTCAGACTTCTCCTAGGACAGAAACATAATTTCCCTTTTTTATCGAGGGGACCATGATGCCGATAGGGTGATCTTTTCCAATCGACGTAACTAGGAATATTTACATCCGATGCATATGTTACATTTTCCAGTCCATGGATAACTTCTTCAGCTACTCTTAACTTTTCAAATTTTGTCTACCTCGATGGAATGCGGGGATAAGTGCTATTTATCGGCAGACACTACACATATTGTAGATATCCTAAACACACACACACAAATATATGTGAGTGTTTAGGATATGTACAATATGTGTAGTGTGGATCCCATATTCCGTTGGTTAAGAGCGCACCTGTAGCACCAATATCCTCTACCAATACATTCGATGCACATGTTACATTGTCTTTAATAACACGTGTATTTTATTAACAATGTAATCAGATGCAATAGATTAGTGCTGCGTTCATTGTTTACTTATCGAGGTCAACAAAAAAAGCAAATATTTCTTTCTTGGATGTGGTTGCAATTAGATTGCAGTAAAATATCAATATGCGAAAAAAATTTGAATAGTTTAAGAGTGACTCAGGTCCATGAAAGATATGTCTGTGCGTGTGTGTGTGTTTAGGATATCTACAATATGTGTAGTGTTTGCCGATAAATAGCACTTATCCCCACATTCCATCGAGGTAGACGAAATTTGAAAAGTTAGAGTAGCTGAAGAAGTTAGCCATGGACTGGAAAATGTAACATGTGCATCGAATGTAAATATTTCAAGTTACGTCGATTGGAAAAGATCACATTTATAATATCTATCTATCTATATATATATATTATCTATCTATCTATCTATCTATATATATATATATATAGATAGATAGATATTATAAAGGTGATCTTTTCCAATCGATATATATATATATATATGAATATGTGTGTGTGTGTTTAGGATATCTACAGACTACAATATGTATAGTGTGGATCCCATATTCCGTTGGTTAAGAGCGCACCTGTCGGCATCATGGTCCCCTCTAGGGATGTGCATACGGTATACCGACCGAATTAACCGAATTACTGAAATTCGGTACAAACCAAACCGAACCGAAAAAAATTTCGGTTCGGTATTCGGTTTTCCAAATAAAAAAATTCGGTAATTCGGTTCGTTATAGAATTCTTAACTCGGTATACCGAATTACCGAAAATTTTTAAATTATAATATATTATATTATATTATATTAATAGTGAAAATATAAATATAATTATATTAAATTATATATATTGATTTAAATATTATCGAATTATTTTTTTTAACTTTTTTATCGAAAATTCGGTTATTTCGGTAAAAAGTCGAATTTACCGAAAAACATTTGGTACCGAATACCGAACCGGTTTTTAAAATAGGTTTACCGAAATTTCGATATACCGAAATTTCGGTTCGGTTCGGTACGGTATGTACCTAACGAACACCCCTAGTCCCCTCGATAAAAATGTTCCTGTCCTCGGAAGAGTCTGACCCTTCCAGATGCGGAATCAATCTTCAATTCTTTCTCTTTTTGCAATTTCCATTTGTATTGATATTTCAGTCGACAGTAAATTTGATGAGTATATGTTGATAAGTTCTACGTCAATGACTCTTTTATGGGCCTGAGTCACTCTTAAACTATTCGAAACTTTTTCCCAATATTGATATTTTACTGCAATCTAATTGCAACTACGTCCATGAAAGAAAATATTTGCTTTTTTCGTTGACCTCGATTAGTAAACAATGAACGCAGCACCAATCTACTGCATCTGATTACATTGTTAATAAAATACACATGTTATTAAAGAAAATAACATGTGCAGCAGAATGTATTGGTAGAAGAAAATATTTTACAATACGAATGTATTGCCATAAAAGAGTCATTGACGTATAACTTATCAACATATACTCATCAAATTTACTGTCCACTGAAATACCAATACAAATGGAAATTGCAAAAAGAGAAAGAATTGAAGATTGAGTTTACCCCACGTAAACAATATTTATAATTTATTAACAATGTAATCAGCACCCATTGGCAAAATAAATCTTGTAGGGACTTATCCCCATTATTAACTTCTATTTAGGTATGTTTCTCTAAACTGTTCAAAAAGGATCCCATATTCCGTTGGTTAAGAGCGCACCTGTCGGCATCATGGTCCCCTCGATAAAAAAGGGAAATTATGTTCCTGTCCTCGGAGAAGTCTGACCCATCCAGTTTATTTATATAGATGCGGAATCAATCTTCAATTCTCTCTTTTTGCAATTTCTATTTGTATTGGTATTTCAGTCGACAGTAAATTTGATGAGTATATTGTGTTTTTATGGCAATACAAGAAAATATTTAGTTTACATCTATATATATAGTGATACTATAAATGTGATCTTTTCCAACCACACCCAAGAAAATAATTTATAAACATACCGTACCGAACCCGGTACACCCCTAGTAGATACCGAATACCGAACCGAATTCTCGGTTCGGTATTCGGTTTTTACCGAAATTTTTTCGGTAAATTCGTTAAAACGAAATTTAAATAATAATACTAAAATTTCGGTAATAATTAAATTAATACGTATATTAATATAATTATAATTTTATTTTCGATATTAATATAATAAAATATATTTTAATTTTTTAAAATTTCGGACCGAATTTACCGAAATTCAAAATCTATACCGAACTGAATTACCGAAATTTTTTTTTGAAGAACCGAATACCAAACCGAATTTTTTGGGGTTCGGCTCGGTTTTGTACCGAAATTTCGGTATTTCGGTTTGTTCGGTCGGTATACCGAACAACGAACACCCCTATGTAGAAGGACGAAAAATGAAATGCAAGTAAAACCTCTATAATTTAATACTTTATAAATTAATAAATTCTTAAATTCTTAAATAATAAATGTTTTTTTATTCCAACTTGGGATTTTATAAAAAAATTATTAAATACGATAAGATATAATATAATATTTTTGTTTTGAAATATACCTTTATAAATATTAGGTCCTTAAATTAATAATCCATAAATATTACGATTATAAATTTACGATGATTTCCTAAAACGTCACATATCTACAAAGTCATTAAACAAATAAAATGATGAAGATTATTATTGATAAATATTGTACGTGATATAATTGTATGTATATTAATATATATATATATAATATATCTATTCTATTTTGTTAAGCCTCATGATTTTCATTAAACTGTCACTATTCAATTAATTTGGTCTATCTATTGACCAGTCATATACAAAATAATAATTATTTTTAGAAAAATAACATAAAATTAAAAAAGATAACTATCCACTACCCAATGTTTTAAAAAATATAATAAAAATATTAATAAAACTATAAAAAAATCACCCACTATCTTTTACTGTAAATCTAAATTTGTTATGTATTGTCATTCTCAATTTTACCCCTCTAATGAATTACTATTTTACATTAGTTTTATATTAACTTATACTTCTCTTGGATGTGTTTATAAATATAGATTATATTTAAATTATAATTTCCACTGTTTATGTTAGATAAAATTAATATAATATATATGTATATGCACACGCATTAGTGTGTGCATGAATTACTATATATATATATATATATATATCACTCCTATTCTAATTTGATTTATTGACTTCGTTATTGGCGTACACGAAGGTAAGAGATAGTTTAATTTAATTTTTTTTTCAATTAATTTATCGATGTACAAAAATTTCTGTAAATTAATAAAATTTAACAGTTCAGTATTATATTTTCAAAACTTTCACTGTAAGGACTAATGTTAAGTTATACGACGTGGGTTAAATTGATTCCATCGAAAACATAGTATGATTGAAGACAATATATCCAATAAAAAATAGGAATAAATTAGCGAATCTCCATTCTTTGAACCACTCTGTCTTCCAAAGAGTTCGTACACCTGTCCCTCGTCTACTAAATTCGCCACGTACACCATCGTTTTTTTCTTGACAGTTCCTTTCCACGCACACACGCACATATCTCAGCTCAGAGAAGCTAAGCAAAAACCATCGAAGAACAAACAAAAGCTGCACAAATCACAAGTCACAACCATGGTCGACGATAACTGCAGCAATAACCGCGGCGACGATCTAATCTCCATCACAAACATCGAAGTCCGGCGCATCCCTCACCTCACCGATTACCTCGGCTCCGACCTCGAAACCCGCCCTAACCCCCTCGATTCCAACCATTTCTTCCACCCTATGTCGGAATTCTACGTCGGCCCCACCGACACCGTCCTCCGCCAGATCCTCCACCCCACCGCCTCGCCTAAGTCCTTCGCGTACCACCGCGCCGGTCCGAGGAAGACGATCGTCTTCGATCCGTCGAAGGTGCGCGCGGCGATCGTCACCTGCGGCGGGCTCTGCCCGGGGATGAACACCGTGATAAGGGAGCTCGTCGTCGGGCTGTGGGAACTGTACGGAGTCAGGGAGATTTACGGGATTCGAGCTGGGTACAGAGGGTTCTACGAAGGCGGCGAATTGAAGCTAAGCCCTAAGATGGTTCATAACTGGCACAAGAAAGGTGGGACCGTCTTGGAGACTTCGAGGGGTGGCTTCGATTTGAAGAAGATCGTCGATTCTATTGAGGATCGCGGCTATAATCAGGTTTCTTCTCCTTCTCCTTCTTTCTCACTGTTTTGTGGTTTGATTGCTTAATGCTCAGTTTGCTCTAAAGCTTTAGATATGTGAAGAAGAAATCGAAAGTTTTACATTGTTCGATGCACTAACATGTTTTTCCAAACAGAGCGTAGCAAATGGTTTTGAATTGGAATTTTGTGGTTGATTGCTTAATGTTCAGTTTGGTCTAAAGATTCTGATGCGAATAAGAAATGGAAAGTTGTACATTCTTTGATGAACTAAAATTGTTTTCCTTGGCCTTTTTCAAGCACAAATTCCGCAGTGTAAAATTACGGTTTTGAATTTGAATGTCGTGCGTGAAATCAACAGCTATTCATCATCGGCGGTGACGGGACAATGCGCGGAATGGAGGCTATCTTCGAAGAAATCAAACGCCGAAAACTAAACATCTCAGTCGCGGGGATACCCAAAACGGTGGACAACGACGTTGGGATCATCGACAAGTCGTTCGGGTTCCAAACCGCTGTGGAGATGGCTCAGGCGGCGATCTCCGCGGCCCACACCGAGGCCGAGAGCGCGGTCAACGGCATTGGGCTCGTCAAGCTCATGGGTCGAACCACGGGCCACATCGCCCTCCACGCGACCCTAAGCAGCCGAGACGTGGACTGTTGCCTCATACCCGAGGTCGACTTCTACCTCTACGGCGAGGGCGGGCTCTTCGAGTTCTTAGACGCTCAGATCAAAGCCCAGGGCCACGCCGTGATCGTGGTGGCCGAGGGCTCGGGCCAAAACGTTATACCTAGAGACGCTTCCAACGCCCAGGTAAAGATGAAAATATCCACCGATTTCGAGCCCTACGATCTATATAGTGATTTTATCCGTGGATTAATTAGTTTTTTCGTCATTTAATTTGCATTACACGGGCATTAAATTCCTAATTTGAGTAATTTAGCGACATTTTATGCCGGGACACTAGATTTTGCCTCAAATTCCAGTGTTTCGTGTATGATTTAGGGTCCAGACGAATTTAGGAGGTGAGATTATACGGATGATAACTTTCAAAATTAAGCACTCTTGGAACAAATTTTATGGTTCCGGTGTATAACGTCTGTAAATTGGTGAACAAGTTATTGGTTATATAAGTGACACCCCTAAATTCTGTCCCTATAATGACACTCCCTAAATAAATAATAATAATAAACACTTGTGTCCATTGATGCCGCAAATGTCAATGGTCGAAAAATTACCGTATCAATTATCGATACTGTTGGGGGTGTCAAACCTAAACCCTTGTCGATTAGATAACAAAATTGTGAGCTGCGTATACGTTGACTCCATCGGTTATCAATTGACTTTAGATCCAGATAGACTTATATGCGTTGGGGGCTTCTCGATTTTTGGCCGAGAATTGTTATTTCATTCAGATACAGATAATTGTCTACCTTTGTGTTTCCTACAGGAGAAGGACGAGTCGGGAAATCCCGTGTTCTTGGACGTGGGCATGTGGCTAAAATCGGAGCTGAAGAAATGGTGGGCCCGAGACCGCCCGAAGGAGATATTGACGGTGAAGTACATCGACCCGACATACATGGTTCGGGCCGTGCCCGCCAACGCCACGGACAACATCTACTGCACGCTCGTGGCCCACTCGGCCATACACGGGGCAATGGCCGGACATACGGGTTTCGTGAGCGGGCCCATCAACGGGGTTTATGCTTATATTCCCGTCGACGAGGTGGCGAGGACGAAGAATTTCGTAGATGTGGGTGACCATAGGTGGGCTTGGGTTCGGTCCGTGACCAACCAGCCCGATTTCACGAGGAAGTGAGTGATTCCCCTTGACGAGCTCGTTTCTCCCATGCTGTTATTGTTTCGTATTATCGCTATGTCCTTTGTGGGATCTGATTGTAGATTTCAATAAGCTGAGTGGTGGTGATGGAAATGAAATTATGCTCTGACAGCGTAAGTACAGTACATGTTTAATAGAAACTGAGAGAGATGTTTGAATTCCCTGACTAAGTTCAGTCGTAAAGCCTTAATCTGGTGGTTATTTCGACCTGGCAAACAGGGCACCAAGTGAGCTCGGCGGCGCAGTCTTGACAAACCTGGAAAAATTTTAGGATGATTCGGACATGTTTGTAACGAATGCTATTACATCAAAAATATTGTGCGTGGGTAAGTTATAGTACCTGATGGCCGCAGCCAAGGGCAACATCTTTCTTCATATAGACACAAACAGGGCAGCTCTGTGGGCATTAATAGGATAGGATCATTACAAACAAGACAAAGTAACTTGGCTAAGTTGAGATGGTTGAGTTTCGAGCGTAAGAACTTGTATTAATTACGTATACGTACCCTAGAGCTTGAAGATCTTTCAGATGGATTCGGAGTGGGTGGAAGAGAATTCGAAAGGGTTCGCCTGAGGCTGTGTAACGAGGAATCGATTCTCGAGGAGGTGTCGAACATGGAATCGATTCTCGAACTGAGTCGAAAGGGCGGTGGCAAGGGAGGATACATCTCGGCGGCGCTATTTTCGCTGCGCTTTCTGCAGTAGAAACGAGTGAGTTCTTACGTTTTGGTTACGAAGGAGCATACGCATAGTCTTACCCTACGAGCTGAAGCTCGAGGGCGGCCTTGTACTGATGAGGGATCTCCATTAGTGCGGCTAAGGCGAAGTTGGCCTCCTTCTGTTGTAGTGGGACGTTACTTGACATGATCTCCGTGAAGTTCACAAACTGCGGCGCCATCAAACGACGCGATAATCAGTAGGGATTCGATCTGAATGAAATGGTTATCACACACTGGGAGATAAAAATCGCCTTTAGCACATAACCTTAAGTCCATTTTAAAAAACCAGGCAGTAGATGGAGTATTCCACTAAGCATTTGTGTGTAGCTTACTGAATCGACGTGTTTGATCTAATACGATAAGTAACCTGAATATTGTCGAAGAGCCGAGCTGGGATGTTGTCGTCGAACACATGCATCGTGTCCCATGGCCCGTCCCCGACCCCTACCACGACTATCGACAATGGATAATTGCTACAGCAGAGAGAGAGAGAGAGAGAGAGAGAGAGAGAGAGAGTAGCGAGAAGAATGTTAATAAGCCTCCTTGTAATAAAAAAAAAAAAACCAACACAAACCTTGCTTTGACAATTGCATCAATTGTCTTCTGCTCTTGAAGGCTGTAGTGCCCCGACCTCGTATCCACACTTCTCGTCACCTGCGAACACAACAGATTGACGAACGACGACATTTACGGTGTGTTTGGTACGCGAAATTCGGTGTGAAAAAAAAAAAGAAAATTAGTTATGGTACGCTTCGCTAAGCGTACTGTTCAATGATCCGATGCGTATCATTATAATTTTTTTCTTTTCCGCGGATTCCGCAAGCAAAACGGAACTAAGGTTAATTTCTGGCATATTAAAACAGAATCAGCTTGAGTACGGCTGGGAATTAGTTTTTCAACCTGTCCGTCGGCTATGATCAAGAGGACGTGATACTGACCGCCGCTTCCATCGACAATCGCTATCGCAGCTTCGATTATCGGTGCGAAAGACGTCGGCCCTAAAACGGATATACAATGTAATTAAAGCATATCGAAGATGAGCCTATAAGAAGTTAAAAGTGCATGAAAAAGAAAAAAAAACCTGCTAATTGGACGTGCGGAAGTATTTCCCTATATCGAGAAAGCGCCTCTTCAAAGCCAATGCACGGTCGGTGGTCGGGGTAAAAGCTAAATACGTCATGATCGTGCGTTGTCACTGCACAATCAAATCGCCAAACATCGAACTATATATATGTATATGTACATATGTCAAATTCTATATTCAAGTGGGCAGATCAGACAGCCTAATATGAGAACTCGAACACATTTTGCACATAGGTGTTTGAATGACCACGTTCACCTAAAAGCTTAATTCTTAACAAGTGTTATCGTATTTCAATTTTTTCCGTATTATACGTCCGACGTGCCCCTTACGTATATGCTGATTTCTTTCTTATATAGTCTTAAAAGTGTATTTTTATTTAATGGGTGGACGTGAGAATTCTCGCCAAGACATGAACTCTAATTATACTATGTTGAATGATCAATTCACATAAAAGCTGAAGCATTATCTATCATATTTTAATTTTATATATTATATTTCGAACAGTATATACATACTAACAAGTCCTGACCGTCTCCGAACCCGAAACACGGGATTAGGTTATCCTCGTCGAAAGAGTGCAGCGTCTTCCCAATTATGGAAATAGCGTGTTCGTAAGGATTCAACAAGCGATCTTCTCCTCCGATGTAATGAAGGCTCATTCCGTTGAAAGATTCTTGGCCCGTCCATTCGTTGCTCTTCGTGAAGTCTACGCCAACTATGAGGTTCGACGATTCTAAACCGCTCTCGGAAAGAGCTTTCGTCACCTAACAAACCCACATTTATATCATATATATTGGAAGTGAAATTTTTTCAGTAATATTTTACCTCCTCGAGAGACGTATAGTTGTCGCCGATCCTCGAATATCTCTCGGAGACGTAGATGTTCCTCTCGGCCGTGTAAGAGATTGTTGTTTTGGTCTGCTTTGCACCCATTTTATTGCGCACTTTTATTGTGTTTCTGCAATTAAAAGTGTTGAGTTCATCGGTTTTATCGTTTAACTTGGGACAAAAACCTGAGAATTTTGTTTGTTGGTTGTATATGACTTTGAGCAAATAGCTGTAGTGGTCCCGATGTAGTGAGCTTGTTTTTAGCCAATATGGCTTGGTAATGTAATAGCTGTATGATTGAGGGTGTTTGGAAACAACAGAAGTCCTTTTAAAAATGGAGTTTCTAGGAAGTGGATTTTAAAAAGTTTATTTTTTTTTTTTTTAGTTTTTGTTTTGTTTGATAAATGCACATTTTAAAAGCCCAGTTAAATCATGTGTGAATGTGTTCTCAAAAGTCAGACTTTTGCACTTCTCCGTAATGGACTTTTGAATAAGTTGACTTATCAAAAAGTGCATTTGGAATTAATCACCAAACATTAGAAAAATATATAAATGGACTTTTGAATCAAAAGTCCATTTGAAATGGTTTCCAAATTATTACTTTCTATTGACTTTGAGATTTGGAAATCATCGCAATGATATGTATGAAGATGTCCGATAGAAATTTGGAAACCTCTGAGAAATTTTCGTTGGTAATTGTTAAACTTAATGTCTTAATCTTATCTGTTCTATTTTATTAAGCGTGAGGGGTTAGATTAAACTGCTCCTTTGGTATGTCAATTTAACCAAAAATCTATTCTATTTTATTAAGCGTGAGGGATTAGGTTAAACTGCTCCTTTGGTATGTCAATTTAACCAAAAAATTAATACTTCCTCCGTCCCACTTATTTCTTCCCATCTTTCTATTTCGGGGGTCCCACATAATTCTTCTCATTTCTACATTTTAAAAAATTATTCCAACAATTAAACTAATTACACATTAATATTTTAAAAAGACTTCTTAATTTGCGTGCCCACTAATTAGTTTTTTCTCTCCATTCCTTAAAAGTGTACTATAATATTAAAAAATTGTGGTTTCTTAATCTACGTGCCCACTAATTTTTGAGAATTATTAAAGTATAAATTTTAAAAAAAAGGCACTAACTCTATTTACTATATTTAGTAATTACTATTTTTAGTTAATAATTTTAATCTTATAATATATATTTAAATTATATTCTAAAATATGTTTAATATTTTTTATTTATATATTATATCACAGACGTTTGGGTCTGCAAGGTGGTGTACTAGTTAAGGTTATGAATGGTCACGAAAGGTTTTTCTAGGAGAAATTAAAATATTGTAACGAACAAATTGTGTCATGTCCTAAATTCTTCTTGACTTCTCCAATAATTGCAACCGCCTGTATGAGAATCTTAAGTCGCTTGTAGTTGTATCATTTAATTGACTTAGAAATTAATACATTATGACAGTATGCAAGTATTGGACGGCATATCGTTGAAAATGCGATCAGTTGACGTAAACAAGACAATAAAAAGAATAAAATATATGGGGAAATGAATTTATGATCATTCGATCAACTTCGCGAAGCACAATTTATGATAAATTTATCAAAACGGATTGAGATGTCTTTTTTCTGTCAATTTTTATTCAATGAAATGCCCTCATTGGGTCTCAAGAAAAACGACATCCATCAATCAATATTTCATATTAAATTAGCTTTCAACCACTATAATTATTTCCATCATCCCAAAATCGAAGTCCATCTATCCAAGTTATCTTCTTTTATCTTCTCTATTCTTATATGATTATGAAGCTTACCTATGCTTTCTCAAGCTCGTTTAATTGTAGTTCCATGCTCAACTACAATATCTAAAATTCGACAATAGTGCAAACTAACATAAACTAGTTCAGAACTACGAATACGCGACATTTTTCAAGTACATTCATAAGATAGATGATGTAATATTCCTACACACTCACCATGATCTTTTACGTCTTCGAAGGCTCTTACGATAAATCTTTAAGGTTAGCCAATGACTCCTTGAGATGCGCCAGTTCGCTCAAAGAAACACTGAGGGGATCTTTAAGCTTTTGCATATTGGGCTGCAACAGATCACAATCACAAATACTCTTTGTAAAAAAAAAAAAAATCGTACACTTTTCGTAAAAAAAAAAGGACAGTTCTTGAGAGTCTATGTAATGGTTTTAAACAAAAAGGATTCAACTTTCTAACAGTTTATAAGCTCTCCTGTCAAGAATTAAACTCACATTAGCAGATGAAAGACTTTAATCTACTGAGCAAATCGAAGAAACTAAAACCACATAGAGCTTTTCTTTTCATTTTCCGATTAAGAGAATACCTTAAGGGCCGGGATGAGGGCAAAAACTTCCTCCGCTGATTCAGGTGAGATGTTCGCGATGAGACATATCTGAGTTTTATATGAAGAAAAGCTGTTAGCTCATCGCACGGATAGAGAAGAGATAAACATCATAAGCATCATACTTTTGCTTACCTCACAATCAGAGACACCATGCTTTTTAAGAGGCCTATTTCAAGAGTTAAGGAAGCACAAAATATTTTCAAAACGAATTAAGGTATGAGAATTGAGAACCACATATATGTGCAGTTAACATAAACGAGGATACTCAAGTATTCTTCTCACGGTCTCTGGTTTGACTTGATTCGCAGCCTTCTTCGCATGAGCAAGTCCCACATCGAACAACCTAATAAGATCGAAACATGACGAATTAATACAACGTATAACAATGTAATACAAATGACAAGAATATCAGAGCATAAACTAATGCCACTTGCTCTGGGAGTTTAACATCGGGATCCTGGGACAGCACAACCATCTTATCTTGAATGTCTTGTAAGATTTCTGCTGCTTCACAGTCCATCAAGCACACGGCATTTGGAGGAAGTTCTGAGAGCGAACAACATGTCAGAATCTCGTCGAAGAAACTGTAGAGTAGGACTAAGCAACTTCAAAGGAACCTAATATTAACTGGCCCACTGATTATCTAACAACTGCATATGTCGAGCAAGAATAAACTATGGAATTGCTTTTGAAAAGAATTGACCTTGTTCGAGCCTTCGCACCGAGGCAGTAGGTGCCTTGCTAGTGGATTTCTCAGAACCATTCGAAGCCTTACTTCCTTTCTCAGCAGCTATGCATGTACACAATAGGAAAGACTAATCAGATATGGAGTGAAAGCCTAAGACTATCACATATAGCAGGAAATTTGCTTCCTCGGTAGTCGATATGTATGAAAAAGAAAGAAAGGAAGGAAGGGAGTGAGATCAAAACCTGACGACTTCCGAGCAGATTTTCCGCCGTTGGCATGCGATTTTCCTCCTTTCTCCGACATTACGGCGATGCTCCAAACAACTGCGAAAATTGAATAAACCCCATTAAATCCCACATATGGGACAGCGTTTACGGAGAAATAAATTAAGGATCGAACAAGAACGACGCCAAAATCAGTCCTGCAGTGGTTCTAAGGGACGAAAACCAAAAAAAAAGTTAAACTTTCGACAGTGAACAGACGAGACAACCTCGTAAGAAGAGGAATCGAGGCGGAGTTGTCGATGGCGTGGGCTGTTGGCCGTGAAAATGCCGTGTTTTTTGGGGGCTTTTGCTTGCAGTGCGCGGCAGCGGCTGAGCTGAAGACTTGACACTGTTCAACTTTCAAGAATTTCTTTTCTCGTCTGTTTTTTATTATCAAAAATAGGTCTTTTGGTGGTGTGATTCGGCCCATCTTCAGCCCAAAACGATGTCGCTACGTAGTTTGTAATTAACTAAATGCATAATTTTTTTTTCTTGTATAAACTGAATTAGTTCTCTTTTTAATTTCATGAGTTGTAAATTTATATTATTATTATTTGTAAATTATTTTATATATCCCCATTTCAGTTGTAAATCTCTATCCCTTGAAATTCATATTTGTTCGTGTCGACATTCAAGGCGAGCTTCGTCTCCATCTCCTTCACTGCACTTAAGCTAACCAGAAACCCAGCTAGCTAAACCGACCCGACCCGTCTCAAAACGCTCGATTGCCTTCCAGAAATCCACAAAAGGACCCTTTTTTTCGCTTCAACGCAGAGCGTGCTATCACCGTCGATTTCACTGCAATTGAATTTAAGGGTGAGCTAATCTAAGCAACTTATTTAGCAGCAAAATGCCATCGTTTGTTTCGAGTATCTGAGTGTTCCATATCGTTCTTTTCTGTAAAAAAGGGAAAAATGAAGATTTCGAGCTACGCCGGCCTAGCAAAGCCCATCCTTCTACTGATTCACTGCGAATATCCAGCGTTTACCTTTCACCGCCCATGGTTCATATCCTCGTCGAGCCTTCGTCCCAAACGCTGTAAATTATCCATGAGCCTTCACTCTTCCGTGGCCAATAAAACCCGCCGCCCGTCGACGAAACCCTTATCCAAACAGGGGAAGCTCAGCCGAGGCAAAGAAGAAGAGGTCAGCCCCTCTTCTTTCTACACTCATCCCAGCTTACTAGAGATGAAGAAGGCTCGCGCAGAGAATCGAGCCCTAGTCTACGAATTCCTGAAAGGCATAGGCATTTCCCCCGACGAGCTCGACGGCCTCGAACTCCCAGTCACAGTCGATGTCATGAGAGAGCGCCTCGATTTCCTCCACAAATTGGGCCTCACAATCGAAGACATAAACAACTACCCGCTCGTCCTTGGCTGCAGCGTGAAGAAGAACATGGTCCCAGTCCTCGACTACCTCGGGAAATTAGGCGTGAGAAAGGCCACCTTCACCGATTTCTTGAGGCGTTACCCACAAGTCCTCCACGCCAGCGTCGTCGTTGATCTTCAGCCCGTCGTTAACTACCTCCAAGGGATGGATATTAAGCCTACTGATATCCCTTTAGTGCTCGAAAAGTACCCTGAAGTATTAGGGTTTAAGCTCGAGGGTACGATGAGTACTTCGGTGGCTTACTTGGTGGGGATTGGCGTGGCTAGGCGTGAGATTGGGGGCGTGCTGACTATATATCCCGAGATATTAGGTATGAGGGTCGGGCGTGTGATCAAGCCTTTTGTCGAATATTTGGGAACCTTAGGGTTGCCTAACCTCGCTGTTGCTAGGCTGATTGAGAAGAGGCCTCACATACTCGGTTTTGGGCTCGAAGAAAGGGTGAAAAAGAACGTTAAGCTGCTTTTGGAGTGTAATGTGAGGCAGAATTCGATCGCGGGCGTGATCGCTAGGTATCCAGACATCATGGGATTGGACCTCGAAGAAAAGCTGCTGAAAAGAAGGGATTTTCTTGGCTCTATCGTTCAGTTGGGGCACGAGGATTTCGGGAGGGTGGTTGAGAAAATGCCAGAAATCGTAGTCTTGAGCGAAGGGGCGATGGAGAAGCACGTCGATTTCTTGAAGGACTGTGGGTTTTCGTTGCAGCAGGTGAAGGAAATGGCGGTTGGTTGCCCTCAGATTCTGGCTTTGAACGTCGATGTAATGAAGCAGAGCTTCGTGTACTTTAAGGCTGTAATGGGAAGGCCTTTGGAGGATTTAGTGGCTTTCCCTGCGTTTTTCACTTATGGGCTCGAATCTACGGTTAAACCGAGGCAGAAGATGGTTTCGAGGAAGGGAGTGAAGTGCTCTCTTTCTTGGATGCTTAGTTGCTCTGATGACAAGTTCGAGGAACGTATGAGCTATGATCTGATCGACGTTGAAGAGATGGAGGCCAAGCCTTCGAATTCGTTCGATGTGAGTTCGTTGATGGAGGTCAGAGATGAAGGTTTGGATTCTGAGTATGAAGATGAGAGCGATGAAGATGATGATGGATATGCTTAAACTTTGCTGTTGAGAATGAGTCTAAAAAAAGTCTTGAAACATGAGAAGTTCTCAGCTCGGGGAGATTGAACATTTCTATACTGTTAAGTTTTTGGTCTTTTAGCTGATGTTCGACTACGACGTTATATGCATTGTTTCTTACATTCGAAGATTTTCGAACAAACGTTTGAAAATACAAACAGAAGCACGTTGCGTTGCAAGAAAAAAGAGATAGAGAGAAATCGTCCCATGAATTTATTTCATATCTTGAAACAGCCACAAGAAGGAGGAGGCAAATCTTCGTCTTTGTTTGCGCTTTCTTTTTGCGTCCCATTTTCGTGCGAATTTTTCGTAGGCGAACGATGACGGCTGCTGCTATTATTATTACCATCGACGGGAGAAGAAGAATCAGAGGCATTAATAATCTCAGACATATCTTTTCCTTCGCATATGATCTTCACCTCGCAAAACTCGGGCGAGTTCTGCGATATCTGATCGACAAATCCATTGCCTGCTTTTCTGTTTCTCAACTTCCTTCAATATATGCCATCGAAAGAAATCCAGACATTGAGTTGAGTTCATTAATGCAATAACATAAGACAATAATGCAATAAAGTATTGAGTTACCTTATATAAGTTTTGGTGGAGCCAAGAATAAGCTTCTTTATGCCGAGTATGGGGATGAGGTCGACTATTGCTTTTGCCTCCATATCGCTCTCTATTAGTATAGTGTCCACTTTAACCTAACACATTTCATTTACAATATATATGACTTAATTATAAACTTTGGGATACACAATATATCGATTTTGATTTCTTCAAGTGGGTTGAAACCTACTCGGTTGAATTTTTGACAAATCACAAATTACCATTTGGATGATAACGTGAAATACTTACTTCGTAGGACTTAAACGACCCATTTCTCAATTATCAAACTAAAAATTGGTAAACTTGCCAATCTATAGTATAAATAAAATTGTAGGCAAAATAAAATTCAGGAGATAAATTATGTACGAAAATTTACCTGTGACGTTTCGCAGGCATTGATAAACTTGTGTAGGTACTCTCTTCTCTTTCCTCTTTCTTTAGCCATATAGTTTTCCTTCTGCTCAGGGTTCACTTGGCTTATGGGAAGCTTACCCACTGCCATGCAATCAACACAACTCGAAATTAATGATGTAATTAACCAATTTCGAGCTGAAAATAATCAAATACATGTATATGTAAAAGAAAAAAAGAGAGAAATTCATACATGGAGTTGGTATGAACTTGGTCTCAGGGAAGACATGGACGAGAAAGATCAGAGACGAATCCCTAACCACCACGCAATGATCGATCGCCCAAAGCAAAGCATCCATGCTTGCTGACGTCATCTCTTCCTTCGCACTGATGACGACATAGATCGAATCTTCGTCGCCGTAAGAACGAAAGCTGTTGCAGCTCCTACCTTCTTCTTCTTCGATGCCTTGCAGACGAACGAATGCCGACGACGACGATGTCAGCTTATTATTATCACTACCACTCTCTTTATTACCGAAAGCTTCATTGGAGAAAACCTCTTCAATCTCAGAAACGCCGCCGCCGCTGCCGCCACTGTAGTTCTCCCGCTGATCTTGATGGTGGGCGGCGCCGATGATCTCTGAGCCTTCTTTGACGACAGCTTTTGCGTTCATTTCGATGGAGGTTTTTTTTTTTTTTTTTTTTCCTATTGGGATTTTGTTGTGTTGTTTCGTGGATTGTATAAGGCTGAGATGTGATTTTCTACAACCTTGACTTTGCCGAACTTTTAAAGGGCTTGTCGGGACAGACTATTATTATAGCTATATGAAACTGACGTAATTGAAATTTTCTCAATGAGATAAAAGAGTATTATATTATACATCTATTATTACAAGAAAAAGAAGAAAAAAGAGTTTGTAATCTTGAAGAAGGTTTGATATTCTTTCGTAATGGATAATAATATGTATAGGTATAGCGTGTGGATGTTGAATATCACGTGTGATGGGAGATTTGTCCCACACCGATCAACCATGAAAGAATAAAGTGGGTTTATAAGCTTGATGGGTCACTCCTCTTAACACCAATTGGTTTTAAGAAGGAACCCCATCAAGCTTATATCGGACACCCCTTCTCCGTGTGACGTGTGTGCGCGGGCCTCGATGACGCAGAGGTCCGGCCCGAATTTCTATCGACAATATTTCAACAGTGGAGACGAAGAATAATTAGCAAAAGTATATGGCTCATAATTAGGGTCTCTTTCTAGAACTAAGTTCATTATTATTTATCTATGCAACTAAATATAAATATATATTATATTTACATCATTACAACGAGAAACAGTTGTTACGAATATATATTAGCTAAGTTTGACTATTAAAGGAATATGCGAATACTTACGAGTATCTAGGGCTCGTGAATAAGTCTTCGGTCAATGTTATCTGCAACGATTATTATCTTAGATGGTCCTAAAAATGCTAAGTTGCTTTGAAATTTTTACATATTATTATCGTACTACATCACCATGTATGCGATATCAACGTACATCGAAAATGTTACGCTAAAGAATAATATTATATTTGTTTCTAATTATTATATAATATTTTGTGTAGCGACTTCTTATTTAATTCTCTTATGGTTGTGAATATCGTGCTTTTACGACGGGAACAATGGTGACGCCATTCTTATTTACATACAAGAAGTTTCTAATAAGGACTGAGGTAGACCATTAAAAACCAACTCTAATCTATAAACACCAAACGATAAGTTAGTCATTAGAGATAGAAAAATTACACTTGATACATCTGCGTTTAAAACTTTTTCCAGTTGGTGCTATAGGTGGGCATGGGCCGGCTAGCATGCGGGCCGATGGGCCTGCCCGAAACGAGCCCGTAGCAGGCACCGCGTGCTTCAAACGTTCACCATATCATTTTTGTTGGCCCGGCCCGGCACGAGGCACGCATGCCTGGCCCGATCCTTGGCCCGTAGCCGGCCCACAAGCACGACCGGCGGTCGGCACGAACACGGTCCGCGAGGCACGAGGCCCACGATGCACGGACAAAAGTTTAAATTTTTCAGCCCGGTACGGCACGACCCGCAATAAGTGGACTCGGGCCCAGCCCAGCCTGCACGCCACCTTGAGCCCGCGTGCTTGGCCTGTGGACCTGCACGTTCCGACCCATGTACACCTTTAGTTGGTGCATAAAGTTGTTTTCAATTCTGATAGGACTTCTCCAACTGCTACTCAAATTATTTTTCAATTCCAGTTGTTACCCCTGTGTTTAAGGCTTTTTAAATTGGTGGCCAAAGTGTTTTCAAGGTAGATATTCCTAATGTCTAGCGTCGTGATTTTAAAAAGCTACAAATGTTATAGGTGTCAAAACCGTTTTTAGTCATTTCTAGAATTTTATTTGCAATTAACGAGGCTTACACTTAGAAAATCGTTTTGGGTAATTTAAAATCACGACGTATACGTTAGAGGTACTACCTTGAAAATATTTGGACATCAATTGGAAAAACCTAAAATATAGAGGTACCAAATGGAATTGAAAAATACTTTGGGTTCCAGTTGGAAAAGTCTTAAACACATGGTACCTACAAGAATTGAAATAAATTTGTGTACCAACTTGAAAATTCTGAAACACAGGGTACGAAATGGAATTTCCCTTAAAAATATTCCCCTTTTCATTTTCTTTTATTTGATTTAACTCATATATGTATCATTACTATTTTTGTCGAAAGGAAAGCAAGCGGCAAAATGGAGATTTTCGTTCATTATATCATCATTAATAAAAAATAATTGTATTTTTTTCGTTGCGCTGCTGAGTTTGATCACTACACTACTTATTCTGTGAATCGAAACAACTGTCAATTAAACAACCACCTCCTCTCCATCCCTAATTTTGGGGAAGATTGTGCTACGGAAAAGGTGGTGGTCAAAGAACTCCGATGACGCAAGAAGTTCATCTCAGGTGGGAATAATACACAGTACATAATTCTTTGATTTTGTAATAATGGTATTGAATGTGTCGGTTTGGGTTCAGTGAAAGCGAAAAATCTCAATAGCTCTTCTGATGTGGGCTCGCAGGCAGTCAAATACTGCTGAAGGAGCTGAATTTTATATTGATTGCTTCGATTAGCAGAGAAAGGCGTTTTGTCTGGCTAATGAATTGCAGGACAGATTCGTCAAATCAACTGAAGAGTGTGAGTTCTGATACTGAGTTGAGCAAACAACCCTTGATGATAGAACAATGGGCTCTCGCAATCAAATTCAGCTGAACGCAGGGCGAGAAGTACCATGGAGTATTAATGTAGTTTGAAACTATGTAGTATTAATCTGCTGCAGAATAGAAATCCCTGTTGGAAGGATTCTCTCATTGTGTTGTATGTGAACTATTTAGAAATGTATGTGAAACCGTTTTATGACGACTTCTTTATTAAAATCCATTGCTGACTTTCAATCTTTCTTTACACGTAGAAATGTGTGTGTCTGTGTGCAGTGCAATGTGTGATATTTGTTGTTCCATAATTCCTCTTTGCTAGCATGATCAGTAGAAAAGCCCTCTAATCTTGCATCACTTCATAATATTCACAGACATGTTCCACGTTCTCTTTAATTGTCAGCATCTGAGACCGTTCATCAAGAGTGATTTGCTTGATGTTGTCTTCATCAATCTTGCTCAGTTTCTTACTGCTAAATTTCATGTAGTTGCCGAGAAAAGCTAAGATTACTTGGCAATGAAGAGTATGTACTTGTTAATTGTTATGAAACTGAATAACGAAAGTATTCTGTTTTCTACAAATGAAATCAAATTATAAAAGATAGGTTAGCATTTGCATTTTGTTCTAACACGGGGAAGATTTTGGCCTACGATTATTTTAGAATTTACACAGATAAAGCTAGGTTAAAGAAGCAGAAAGCATGTATCACGTGCTGTGGCTAAGGACTTTGTGCGATTTTTGGAATCATCGAGCATGATATAGGCCGGATACAATGGATGCCTCAGATTCGTGGTGAAGTGATTTTCTCAGTCAGGTATATATTAGTTTGTGCATGTAAAAAGACAGTACATACTTGCACATGCTGTTGTAGACTTTTAAGTTATTCTGCACGTTTTCATGGACAGAAGAGTGTTAGCATAAGATGAGATGTGTGCTCTGACTTGTAAAAATGGCTTTTCAAATCTGTCTTCATCGTTTTAATTCCGTATAAGCTGGAATTCATTATATATTATATTATCAAATGTAACTGTTGATTCATTTGCGTTCTTACGTAGACTCTGAATTATGACGTATTTTTTAGCAGACGGTGTTTTTACCTGTGTTAGCTATCATCGATGCTCCTACATGCTTATATCGTGTCTGAGAAACTCTATCAATGATTATAATAAACTACGAATCTTTTTAGCACCTTATTATTTGAGAAGATGAAGATCCACGACAGGTTGGTTACACTGTGAGTTTGCTGATGAGCAAACTCATCTCATCTCACAACACGCTATCGATGTGCTGTCGTTCTGGTTCTTTTAGGTGTAATATATTTACAGCATTGTACGTGTAATAATTGCTGTCTTATTCTAAAGTTGGTAGCGGAAAGGCAACTTTCCAAGAATTTATTACGCAAATCTAAAAGTTGGTGGAAAAATTTACAAAATCATAAGACGCTCTCCCCGCCCCGTGAAAATCATCGAGGCCGTACACGTGTGCGGACCGATGTTGCATTGTATGGACTCGTCCCACTATATAAACGGAGTCGCTGTACTAGGTTTTTCCTCCTTCATTGTGCCATCTCATTTCTTGATTCGAGGTAGGGTTTTTTTTCTGCTTCCCAAAGTTAGATCTTCATTTCATCTCGTCGAGGTTTAGCCGCTGTGGTGTTTCAGAGGTTTTGTTAGTCATTTCGTTTATGCGTTTTATTTATGATTCTGATGTAATTTATATGATCTTTTTTCTCGCAGACCTCGACGCAGCTGAATCCAAAGAATCACAGAAGAACCATGTCGACCCGTTTCTCCCAACTCACGAGCCCTCAGATCAATGAGGTAAAAGATTTAATTCGACCCTTTACCTCATATCATCTCATTCATCTTTGGCAAACCGCCGTAAATAGAATTCCAACTATTTATTTCAGCAATCGCCTAGGCGTAAAGGAGCAGACATATCCTGGTCAAGTGATTCCTGGACGTGCAGCAAGCAGCTGAAGCATTACACTGCATTTTCGAGGAAAGAGGCCAGCATTCAGGTTAGTCAAACATATGAACATATGCGACTCTCTGCGTGTGTGTGTGTGTTTTAGTGCCGTTGTGTGTTCACTTTCTCTTACATTATCCAAATAGGATTTCCATGTCCATTCCTTTGTCTGGATCGTCAACGAAGGCACGCGAAACAGGATAGGTTATATCGAAGACCTGTACCAGGATTTGCAGGGCAATAAAATCGCGAGGGTGCAACGTTTCAGCAGTACGGCGGACGTGAAGTTCGAAATCCCTACGTTTTCCCCCAAATTCAGAGAAACCTTCTTCACCCCTTCGCTGCGCGAAATCCACCCGAGCTCGATCGTGGGCGTCACAGCAGTTCTGAACCGTGCACATTTCACCAAGTGCAGCAAGCTCCATCCTCACTATCCGTACTCGACACCCTTCGTCTGCGAAAGGGAGTTCAACGACGATGTTCTTCGTCCCTTCGATATAACCAGCCTTAAGGGATACTCTGATCAGCCAATCCACAAATGCTTGGAACACTACGAAGAGGCCTCCGCGAATGGGGCGAAGGACCAAGCGTTGGGACTAGAACGTCCTTTCCAGTTAGTGCCTGACGTCAACGTCGAGGTTCTCTGTCAGAAAAATGGCGTACCATACTGTTGGTACAGGTGCAAGGTTCTGCGTAAGACTAGGAAAGGCTTTGAGGTTCTGCATTACGACGTCCTGGACAACGATGGACGGGGAAAAATGGTACTTTACTTACTGCTTTTTTTTCTCACAGCATGCATCGTAAGTTAACTTTTTCGTTACGTAGTGACGATTCGATATGTTTAATGGTATATTATTACAGGAAACTGTCCCCTCCTTTTCAGTTGCGGGGCGGGACGAGCTTAGGGTTAGGGCTGACTGGCGGCCCACGGTGAGGCCTTGGCCAAAGGTGGACCCTTTGGAGGTTCGCTTTGAACAGGGAATGCTTGTCGACCTGTGGCGGAGCGACAGCTGGCGAGAAGGGGTTATAACGGAAATTACGCCATCTGGAGACGACAAGCTTGAAATAATAGTGTACATTACTGGTAAAAATTCCAGCGCATCTTCTTTCTGGGGTCTGTGCTTCGTAATGTAATTCTAAGCTTGTTGTAATGATGAACGAGCTCTTCCTCTTTCTTGCGTTCGAATTCTTTTCAGCTGAGAACAAGTATGTTCGAGCGGAGAGAAAGAACGTTAGGGTGTCAAGGGAATGGGTCGAAGGTCGATGGAAGAAACTCGAAGCGAATCGCGACGTTCTCTCTTCGATAGAATCGCTTATGAGAGGGAAGCCGAACGAAGTTCCAGGCGAGCCTAAGAAGAAGAAGGCGAAGATTACGAAGGAGGAGGAAGAACGGACGCCGCGTCCATTAATGGTCATGTGCTTGCCCATCGAATACGGGGGCGGTTCTTCGGGCAGGCGCGGAAGGCCACCAGGGCGGGGCGGTTCTTCGGGCAGGCGCGGAAGGCCACTAGGCCGGGGCGGTTCTTCGGGCGGACGTGGAAGGCCAGCGGGGCTGGGCGGCGGAAGGGAAAAGGTGAGTTCGGGATAATCTCAGCTGTCTGATGGTAGTAGTTTGTGTAGGGATATGATATGTGCAATCCCTACGGATTTTTTTTGTCGTGCGAACTAAATTTGTAGTTTATAAAACCCTGTTTCCGTAGCAACTTGAAAATTACAAATGCGTTTGGATTCGCATATTTGAACCCAGTCGCGTGATTTTTAACTTACGAATTTGAAATTCAAATCCGTTTTGTGACATTAGGCATTCGAAAATTCGGATTTTTTGGGATAGGGCTCGTGAGCTCGATTAGTCGGCTTGAGCTCGCGAAATGTCGAGCTCGAGCGAGCTGTTGTCTGTCGAGCCTGAGCTTTTTTTAAAATTTCTTTTTCTTAATTTTGCGGAGAACTGAAAACGGACCACCTTCCATCGAATTCAAAATTCAACAAATAACTAACGTTTCGGTTTCTGATGAAATCGCAATCGAAATCCGTTCAACTCCCAGACGGGTGATTTGGAGGAAATTCGGATTCAAAAACAAAATCTTACTATAACAGGCCATTAGAGGCTTTCGCAACAAATCTTTCGAGAAAAAGGAAAAGAAACGAAGGAATTGAATCGAAGAAAGCTAAGACCTTGATCTTCGACGAAAAAAGGCTTAGCCTTCGCTCTCTCAAGGGGTATACTCAAACTTGCACGAGCCATAACCTGTCGCTCAAACCACAACAACGGCGATTAATATCGAAAAATGGGCTATTACAAAGCGATGCGATTCTTTTCTTACTGGGATCGAGGCCGCTTAAAATTGCGGCGGAATTGAAGTAGCAACTTCCTCCTTTGTGCTTCATGTTCTGATAGTAACTGTTGAAGGCGTACGAAGCGTGGCTAACCACAGTGTTTGGAAGGTAACATCTTTCGTTCGACTGAATTGCGCTGCAGTTTGCGCCGTTCGCGCAGGCCCAGTTCGTAGCTGCTATCAAATCTGCCTCTGGCGTTTGCTCGTCTGCTACGCAGTAGTCTTCGAACTGCGCATCTGCGTTTTTGTGTCAAGTTTAGGGCCGTTTTTTCGGCATATTCTAACAGGTAAAAGTACTTACGATGCGTTGACGAATGAAAAAGAACGACTCACCGCTGTTGTTTAGGATGAAGAGAAGGACGATCGAGGCGAGGAGAATCCTTGACGACGACGGCATAGTGAGTTTTCGTGGTCTTTTTGTTCGATTTTTTTGTTAGGTGTAAGAAAGGCAAAAGCGATGTCTTATTATACGGATTTGGCGAGAACTAACTGAACATGGGATTTGGCGAGAACTAACTGAACATGGGATATATTCTTTGGGAAGAAAAAGGACGACTTGTATGTGAAATCATCTCTGAAATCCCAATCTTATCCTTTACTGCATGCATTGCTTTGTATACGGTCAAGGGAAAGAACGTCATTGTTGAATATTCATCCACATGTAAATTTTTACATTTCTTGATATTTTTTAGACATATTTGCGTTGTAAAAATCCAACCTTGAAGAGTTGTAGCAGTTGATCTTTGCTGGTTTCTTTTGTTGGCCGACCAGGGGCAGAATCGTCTTTTTGCTGATGGAGAATCAATAGCGCCTTACCAGCGAAGGGAAGCATAAAGTGGAAAAAGGCAAAAGCAACACGTTTTATAAGCTCGTGGAATGATTCGTGATTTACTTAATAGATAGTGTAGTCTACTATCTATACTCTTTTATTAATTGTAAGGGGCACTTAAAAACTGCTTTTTATTCTAATTGGGTGTATCAATTACACCAAAATTCCTAGCCAATTTGACAGTTATTTAATAGAGAATAAGACCCTATCGAAAAAACTACCCCACTACCTCTGTAGCGAATTTTGATTATTTTATTTGACGTGTGAAAAAAAACTGTTCTACATTTTTTAAAAAATAACTGTGCACATGTGTAGAATGTGCCGAACTATCTAGTCAAAATTAATAGTTAATAATTAAATTGCAAATCGAGCTACAAACAATTTTCGACTCATAGTGTTATCAATTATCAAATAACATGCACGTCTATGTTCAAAAGTGACGTTCTCGAGGGAATTTGTATGCAAGTTTACCAAACGGCTTCTCAATGGTTGGAGGTAAAACAAAGTAAGCTTGACGAAAAATGCTTTTGTTCTAATTTAATTTTTTAATAACGACGTTTACAATTTGTGGGGAATAAAATCAATATATAATTATCACAATCACAATAGCTACTCGATGGCTCCACGGCTCCACCCACTTTTTTAGCTTTTAATGTTTATTTTGCTTTCAAGATCATCTTTTTTACTTGTAATAGTTAATATAATGATGATTATATAAAGCACTAAAGACAACACTTTAATTTTGTTAGCGAGCCCCCTAATAACTCGCGGCCCAACCCAAGAGACAAAACCTCGATATTTTACATAAACATATAATAATAGATCAAAATATTTATATTATCACAAAATACATCAAGATTTATCTTTACGAAAGAACATGGTATTTTACCTGAAAGAAACATATGGGATCCTTCTTCGAAAAGACGCACAAAAGACGCGTTTTTTTTTTTTGTCGAAGTTCACAATATTTTACACCCGCCAATTTCGGTTATTTTTACATATTTACCCTTTTACACTTTGAAAGGTGTCTGTCTTGGCGACCTCTCGTTCTTCAAAACACAACCATTCATTGCACGCAGTCATTTTTTTGTTCATTATCAGATTATCATCATCTTATTACAGCTCATTTTATGATTAAAATGATAGTAATTATATAATTTGCGAGCGACATTCAAAGGCTCAGAAGTTTGTCTACACACTTAGCACGGGGCAATTAACTAATAATATGGAAATAAAGGGCACTTACGTAACGTAATAAGAGTGACTCAATAAGATTGACTATGAAAAGCAAAACTACGTAATAAGATTATACAAACGAAGAGTTGATTTGCTGCTAGAGACTCGTAAAAATCCATTAGAGCACTAATCCCTCTGCTGCTCTTCTCTTCCCCATCTCAGTAACTGTTCGAGCTGAATTTTCTTAATCGGAGGTAAAGAATGCTTTTTTAATATTTTTTTGTGTGTCATGTTTTGTTTGTTTAATGCATAACTTCGTTTTTTTCTGGGGTTAAATCAAGCTGTGAAGTTTTTATTTGTGGACTATGATTAGATGTCTCTATTTAAGATAGCCCTTCCATTATTGTCTTTGGGCTTTGGTTCTGAATCATGAGTTCTACTCGTTTCTTTGTCTATGTTATTGTATTACATATTTACTTTAATTTGCTGCTGAATTGTTTCATTATGGGCATCTGGGCATCGTTTTGTTTGATCTTTACTCAGGTTTGAATTTACTTTAAACATAGTTTTGCTCCTCTTAATATGATTGGGACAAGGTCTATATATAGCAGAATTTATAGCAGTTGAATTCATATTTTTAGCTTCAAAGTGTATTCAAGAAATGCCTTTTTGATGATTTCCTGCGATTGTTGATTGTGCTTATTTTACTGGTAAATCAGACCTCAAATATATGATGTCTGTCTTGCAAGGAAACCATACACATGTGTTGGCTTCATTCAGTTCTTGTTGTATCTGTTTCTGTCCTTGGTGATTAGTTAATTTCATTCAATGAAAAATCCTTATGACACCTTGAAACTTAGCAGTTTCTTGTTTAGTCAGACGTTGCTCTTCATCAGGATTTAGCTTAGGAGCATCGTTCTAGGATCGGTTGCAATGATTTCCCCTTTCATTACCTTCAATTTCTATACGTTCATTAATCTCGATATTCAACTCTTTTCATTCTCAGGTTTCTTCAAATTAAACCTCGCGCCCGACGCTCGCAACTCCTTGAAGAGTTCTTGCATCGTTATAAACGAACGAAAACGACAGTCCTTGTCTGAAAAAAATAGCTGACTTTTTTACTCGACGTCGAAATGCAAGCTTCTCGAGACTCCGAGCCACCCCACAACTTCCCCTCATTCTGCCCGCAGGTGACGAGCCATTACTGCGTTTCGAAGGCTCAAAAACCAAGCGATAACTCGACTGCCACTAGTAGCCAAGCCGCCGAGCTATCCTTCCAAAACTTCACCGATCAATTCTTCACCTTAGAATCCTCCCCAGCCATGGAATGCCCTTACTACAGTTCACCCTCGGCTACCCTCACTTCTTCCTCGAACAACAAATGCCCCTTTTCCCCACAATGTTCCCAGTACTCCTCCTCAGCGTTGAGCGAAACGCCAGGCTTCGGCGAAAGCACATTCATCGACGGGCCCACAGAACACAACCGACTATCGCAAATGGACCTCAAGCAGCTGCTATTCGCCTGCGCCGAGCTAATCTCCGAGGCAGAAAGCCTCTCTCCTTCAGACAGCAACAGAAAAGTCGCCCTGTCTTGTTCAGAAACTCTCATGAACGTGTTAGAACAAAAGGTCTCTGTTTTCGGCGACCCTTTGCAGAGATTAGGCGCGTACATGTTAGAAGGATTGAGGGCAAGGCTGCTATCTTCGGGCAGCATAATATACAAGAAACTAAAGTGCGACGAGCCCACTAGCGCCGAACTCATGTCTTACATGCAAGTCCTTTACCAAATATGCCCCTACTACAAATTCGCCTACGCCTCATCCAACGTAATAATCTCCGAAGCCATGGAAAACGAGCCCATAATCCACGTCGTAGATTTCCAAATCGCCCAAGGAAGTCAGTGGATTCCCTTTATTCGAGCCCTCGCCCGTCGCCCGAGTGGGCCCCCTCGAATACGAATCACGGGCGTCGACGACTCCCAGTCGGCCCGCGCCCGAGCCGGCGGGCTCGAGCTTGTGGGCCAAAGGTTAGCCGAGGTGGCTCGCTCGTGTGGGGTCCACTTCGAGTTCAACGCGGTTAACTCGTCGAGCAGTGAGGTACGGCCCGAGGACCTTAGGGTTCGGGCCGGCGAGGCCCTGGCGGTGAACCTCCCTTACGTTCTGCACCACGTGCCCGACGAGGGCGTGAGCCCATCGAACCACCGCGACCGACTACTGAGGTTGGTCAGGAGCCTTAACCCGAAGGTCGTGGCCCTCGTGGAGCAAGAGTCGAACACTAACTCGGGAAATTTTCTTCAGAGGTTCGGCGAAGCGTTGGACTACTATGAGGCCATGTTCGAGTCGATCGAGGCGGCTCGAGCCAGGGTTAGCGACGGTCAGCGGGTTGGGGCCGAAGAGCACTGCGTGGCTCGAGACGTGGTCAATGTCATAGCCTGCGAAGGGGCCGAGAGGGTCGAGAGGCACGAGCTGTTTGGGAAGTGGAGGCTCAGGCTTACGATGGCTGGGTTTTCGTCTGTAGGGCTGAGCTCTGAGGTGGGTTTTGCTGCGAGCGATGTGTTGAAGGAGTATAGCTCGAATTATCGAACGACGGAAAGCGATGGAGCGCTTTATCTGTGGTGGAAGAATAGGGCGTTGGTAACTTGCTCGGCGTGGCGATGATTTTACGGTAAAAAACCGAGGCCATGTCAGAGATTTTCGTAGTGTTTTTTTTCCTATGTTCGTGGAGTAGTAAGTTGAAATGCTTTTCTCATGTGAGGTTTTTTTGTGTAAGTTTTATTACAGCATTAGGAAAATGTCAGCACTATAGCATTCAATTCAGATGTATACACACACACACACACACTTTTTTCTTCAATTAAGATACAGAAGGGGGTATCATACGGTCGCCGGAGCCGGTGATGGAGGAACCCTATTTTCCGCCGGAATCTCCACGAACTCCGATAAAATCGCCCGGAATTCGTCGCCGGTCAAAGTCTCCTTCTCCAAGAGGACCTCGACGATCTTATCCATGGCTTCGCGGTTATTGCGTATGTGGCTCAGTGCAACTTCGTAAGCTTTGTCGGAAATCTTCTTCACCGCAGAGTCGATGTCCTCGGCGAGCTTCTCAGACATGGAGTTCCTCGCCATCATCCTCATGATGACGTCGCCGCTCTGAGCCGACGAGTCCATGAGCGACCACGGGCCTATCTCCGACATGCCGAAAGTGACCACCATCTGAAAAAAAAGTGTGGAGGGCAATTTGGTAATTTCACGTAAAAGAGAGCAGTAGGAAAACTAAGGGTGTGTTTGGTATGTGGAGATAGGCGGGAAAAAAGAAAATAAAAGGGAAAAGGAAAATTAGTTCGTGTTTGGTTGGAAGGGAAAGAAAATACATTTATATTTATACTTAAGGCTAAGGAAAACTAATGTCCTCACCAAACGACGAAGGAAACAAGAGGAAAAATTCATTAAAATTGTTCTCTCCCATTTTCTTTTCTATGCCACTTTCTTCGAACCAAACACAGTGTAAAGGGTTTACCTGCTTGGCCAGGCCGGTGATCTGCTGAAGGTCGCCGGCCGCGCCGGTGGTCACCTCGGGCTCGCCGAATATGACCTCCTCGGCGGCTCGACCGCCGAGCCCGCCGACGATCCTAGCGAAGAGCTGCTGCTTCGATATTAGGGTCGGGTCGTCTGCGGGTATGAACCACGTCAGCCCGCGGGCTTGGCCTCGGGGGACTAAGGTCACCTTCTGAACCGCGTCGTGGCCCGGCGTTAGGGTTCTGAGCGAAACACAAATTAGTTTTCAAGATTTCAAACGATATAGAATATTAGGATTTCGCACGTACCCGCAAATGGCATGGCCCACTTCGTGGTAAGCAACGAGGCTCTTGCTCTTGCCGTCGGTCATGACCGTGCCTTCCATTCCGGCGACTATTCGATCGATCGAATCGTCGACCTCTTTGGAAGAAATCGCCGACTTTCCGCGCCGGCCAGCCAAGATAGCGGCTTCGTTCAAGAGATTGGCGAGGTCGGCCCCACTGAAGCCTGGCGTTCTCATGGCGATCACCTCGAGGGAAACGTCCGAGTCGAACTTTTTATTACCGCCGTGGACTTTAAGGATTTCAGTCCTCCCACGAATGTCTGGGACGTCGACAGTCACCTGCAGTGGAGCAGCAATTCGTACTCAATACGACCTCATTCGAATAATCAATACACAAACAAGAATCGTCGTAAGGTTAATGATTTTCTCAATCCTGTAATTTAGAGGTGGTGACATTATAGGGTTAAAGAGCTTACGGGGTGACATTATACTGACGAAGACGAATAACATTCGAAATTAAGCAATTAAGCAATTTTTTGTCCAAAAAATTGCTTAATTTTGAAGTTACTATCAGCGTAATGAATCCCCTAAATTTACCAGGACACTAGAACTTGCGGCAAAATTAAAGTTCCAGCGTATAATGCCCCTAAGTTGCATAACTTTGAAAGTTATTGTCCATATAATGCCAACCCTTGATCTCGTTGTTCCTATAATGCTATGCTATCCCCTTAAATTACGGAACCCAAAAGAATATTTAAACCGTGAAGCTTATTACCTGCCTATCGAACCGCCCCGGCCTCAACAGGGCAGAGTCAAGAATATCAGCTCGGTTAGTGGCCGCAACGACGATTATGCCCGTGTTTCCCTCGAACCCGTCCATTTCGGTCAGAAGCTGGTTCAACGTCTGCTCCCTCTCGTCGTTCCCGCCCCCTATTCCCGTCCCCCTCTGCCGCCCAACTGCATCGATTTCGTCCACGAAAACGATGCAAGGCGCATTTTCCTTCGCCTTCTTGAATAGGTCTCGAACCCTCGAAGCTCCAACTCCGACGAACATCTCGACAAACTCCGAGCCCGAGATCGAGAAGAACGGCACGCCCGCCTCACCAGCAATGGCCTTGGCCAGGAGGGTCTTTCCCGTCCCGGGCGGGCCCACGAGGAGGACACCCTTAGGGATTCGGGCCCCGACAGCGGTGAACCTCTCGGGCTTCTTCAAGAACTCGACGACCTCCACGAAGTCCTGCTTGGCCTCGTCCACGCCCGCCACGTCGTCGAAGGTCACGCCCGTGTTGGGCTCCATCTGGAACTTTGCCCGAGACTGACCGAAGCCCAACGGGAAGCCCGGCCCGCCCGGCCCACCGCCCATGCCGCCGCCCGAGGATCGCCTAGATAGGAAGAAGAGCCCGCCGATTAGGATTAAAGGGAAGGCTAGGTTTCCGATTAGGTTGAATAGCAGGGAACCGCCCGAATCTTCCTGGGCGTTGTGGGCGGCGAAATCGATGTTTTTTTCTCGGAATTTCTGGAGGAGTTCTTGGCTGAGGCCGGGCAGCTGAACTCGGACCCTCTGCAAGCGGTTTCCCAGCTCGGGCGAGATGGCTTCGACTATTGCTATGGTTCCATTTTCGAATAAGTCGACTTTCTTGACTCTGTCCTTGTCGAGGTACTCCAAGAACCTCGAATAGGACATTCTCGAGTTAGAAATGCCTTGTTCGTCGGCGGCGAGGGCTTTTTTGTTGGTGAGTAATGAAGGCAAGGCAAGCCCGGCATTTCCTAGCAGCAAACGCATGAACCCTTTTCGACCGAGTTTAGCGTTTTCGTCGAGCAATGCTCTGATGCCAGCTTGTTTGGACGTTTTCTTGGGCGAGTGAAGGCGTGGGGCGTGGATGAGCTTTTTACCATAGATTTCTTTGCTCAGACCTCTTTGGGAGACAGTATTGGGTATGGGTAAGCCGTTTCCTAACACAAAAGCTGATGTGCTCGCCATGTCTCTCCCTCTGCAGCAAAGCTAACAGTTAATTAGCCAATCAGTAAGGACCAGTGCTGTTCAAGATAATTAAGCAGGTTAGGTAGATTTGAGTTGCTAGAAGAGTATAGATATCCCAAGTAGAAAAAAGTTAGTCACGCATTAAAGCAAACACCAAAAGAGCAATTTTACAGCAGTTTGATAACCCAAAATGGCTATAAAATAAGCCTCACGCACTCAACTCAGCACACACACTGTAATCGGAGGCAAACCTTATATATACATCAACACAAACGCGCTAAACCCAATTTAGATCAGCAACAATGGGCACCCTCCCAAAATAAGGGAGGGACGAACAAAAAAGATAAGGAAAGAGTAGGGAAAAAGGAGAGAGAAAAAATCCAACCTGTACCTAGATTTAGAATCTCCTACTGTTGATGAGAAACGCACTTGTAGTAGGAGGATGATTTGTAATGGTGAAACCAAGAATTGTGATACGTAGGTGGGATGGAGTGCCCAAGTGAAGATTTTAAAGAGATGGATGTGGTGTGAATTGGATTACGTGGCACTTCCTACATAGGTTATTGGTCTCCGACGCTAACTTCGAGTTCTCACTTGTCCTTGGATTTTTTTATCTTTCATTTTCTGAGTCTTGTCAATTTTTATTTTCCTTTTTGCTCTATTGTTAATTGACGGTTCAAATTTTTTCTATATTTCAAATGCGTAGAAAGTTTTCATCTCTTTTTTCTAACCCCACTAAGACGTGGAAACACCACCACCCACCATCATGCCTGCGTGTGACTGTTGATTGAAATTTTTTAACTAAACTCTATTTTTCAGTTGATTGCAAAATGCTTTTATTAAGAAATTCTCGATCTTCTTACATCTAACTTTCATCGCTGCAGATCGATTTCGCTTATTTAATTACGATTAAGGCGACTCACTATTTGGTTTAACTAATTTTCATATATTTATTTATTATGTGAACGTGACGGCATACCACGCATAACACTTGCTAAGAGCATCTCCAGTCGAACTGCAAAACTCAAGGAAGTAAAATACTCCACCCGAACCTCAAATCAAAACTAAAAATGCATTTTTATATTTCTCTCATCAGGATTGAAACATGCATTTGCGTGAAAGGAAATGCGTTTGCTTTTCAAATTTGCGTTCAAGCCCTTTTAATTCTTTAATTAGTAAAGACATCCACATAACAAATAAAACAAATAAATAAATCTACTATAAAAGAAGCGTGAGACGAGGTGAACTGAGGAAGAGTATACATGAGCCACTTTTTTCAATTTATTGCTGGTGAGAGAATAAGTGAAATTAATTGTTCTTTTTTTTTTTGGGAAATTGATTGTTCTTTTTATTTTGTCTAAATTTCGTTGTGTTGGCGTTTCTAAGACTATGTTTATCAATGACCCGGACAACCGATCGTGCAATATAATTAAATAAAATAAATCAAATAAGTAAATATTCCCCACAACCTCCCACAACCCGGTTGGTGGACCAACCTGGTTCACCAACCGGTTGTGCACAGTTTTCAAAACTATTTTTGTGATTTTTATTGATTTTATGATACATTTAATTATCTATTAAAATATTATTTTAATTTTTTTACCAAAATGTATGATTTTTTTTCTCTACAAATAGAGACTAATATTGCTACATTTTGAGTCACATTTTCAAATTATCTATTTTTCTATTACATTCTATAATCTATCATAATTCATATTATTTTTCTATCTCCAACGACCAAAATATCTAAATTTTATATCATATAATATAATCTATTTTAAACATTCAAATACTACTAAAAATAATTATAAAATATAAATATGATAAGTTGTGTTGGGTTGTTGATAAAGTATGAAAATTGTTGAGGTGTAGGTTGTGAATGTGGAGGAGAGAGAAATTAATATTTCATTTCATGACCAGTTGTGAAGGTCATGGATAAACATAGTCTAATAAGGTTTCATTGTTGGTTGGTTAAATTAGGATATTAAGCGAATAACCAAATGGTTTCTCATAAATAATATAAAATGACTCTGTTATTAATATTTTTTTAATATTTTTTATATGAAAAATATTGAGTTTATTATTAATTTCTTGAAATTGTTATTTTTAAATCGAATTTAAAAATAGTATGATCTAATTTGTAAAAAAAAATTGGTTAGAAAAATATTACGATAATGATCTTTTGAGTTTGAGAATTGCTTTGCCGGTCGGAGAAGAATTACTGCTTATGAGTTTGAGAAATGAGTTTGAGTTTGAGAATGAGTTTTTCGGTTGGAGATGATCTAACCTACTTTACTCGTAATAATTCTTCACAGAACCGTACAGAAACGGGTATGGCTTGCCTACCCAATTACGTATAACCCAACTCCACTTAATAATTGACATATGGCATATATAAAATTAATTGTACGTAATTAGGATGGTTAGTGTTTTAACATGAGAGGGGTAGTGTGTAAGAATGTCATTTGTCAAAATTTAAAGGAAGTTGAGTTATACCCAATTAGATAGGGAAATTGGTGAACCAGTAGGAAATCCGGTCCGGTCCCAGCCAGTTCTTGTTTTATTTTAAAAAAATAAGAAAAAATAGCTAAAAAGGATAAAACGATGGGTTGGTTCTAGTGGATCTTTGGTGGATGAGTTTTTAATTAGGCTTGGGCAGTCCCACAAACACATTTTTAATCAATTTTAATTAACATATGAATCCAATATATGTTCTGTTATTTAATTTAATTTTGACACCTCAGTTGATAAATTTAATTTTTGACATCCTATTCTACTTTGGAAAATAAATAAAAGCATGTATATTTCTATATTATTTGATGGATTTTTTTTAAAAAAATATATTTTTATTTTTAAAATACTGAATTTACTCCGGTTTGATTCCGATTTTACACTAATTAAATCGTTAAACTTAAACCACAAACATTTCTCGTCCCGTTCAAAAACTCGATTTTAAAACGATGATCAAAACCACTCTTTTTTGCCGTACGTATCGTCACTGAGCAATTGGAAAACTGGAGGAGATTCTTGTGAACAATTGAAACACCGATGGCTTCTTCTTCGGATCGTGAGACGGCTGTCTACGCGGCTAAACTCGCCGAGCAAGCTGAGCGTTACGATGGTAAAAACCCTTAAAATCTCTTTTATTTACAGTTTTTCTTTTGTCGGCTGTAAGCTTCGTCGAGTAGATCTTGCTTTTCGTTTATTTTTATGCTTAATTTATGAACCTGAAGAACCTTGGGCTGATAATTTCGTTCGTTGCTTGCTATGGTTGATACGAAAAATCGATTGTTGAAAGTTGATGCATTAAGGATTAAGGGCATTCGTGAGTCACACTTGTATTTGGACGATTTCGCACTTCGTTGTTGAGTCTCTTTGAACCCAGAACTCGCTTTACCAACAGAAGAACAGCCAAACCCGACTCGTACAGAAAGTCCAAACCGAAATTCAGAAATAGATTCAGCGAGGAAACTCCAAACCCCCAAATTGAAAACCCTAAGCGAGGTAAAGAAAAAAACAAAAGAAACGAATTCAACCTCCTCGTCAATCTGCTTCTTCTGCTCAGCTTCATGCTTTTTGCTCGGCTTTCCATACGTTTTCGACGTTTCGGAGACTCCCCGTGTGCCAACCTTTCTCGTTTAGAAACTTCAAAGCCATCGTAGAAGATTAATCTCACCGATTGAGTTGCAGCGTGAATTGGATTGAGAGTGAAACGCAGAGCAGAGGACTGAAAACTCTTTTGGAAGCCGATTGATTTATTATTTTCTTTTTCATGTTTTAAATATTCTTAAAAAATTAACTTTCGAAATGAAATTGATAAGAACATAAGATAACGTGATAAAAAATTATAAATATTTATGTCCTTTTTTATATTACATATATATATATATATTAGTTGACCAGCTCAGCTGCGATATCGAATTAGGGTTTCCCATTTGCCATCGTACAATCACTCACACCCACTCTGTGTGATGAGCAATCAGCTCGATTAGCTACAGAGCTCACTACCTTTTTTTTATCTCGGCGGCGCCGCCTGCCGAACTATCGGTGTTGATAAGTCCTGCAAAAGAACCCGCTTGTTTCTCTCCGATGCAATACAACTCCAACGGTTACTCAATTAGGACATCTGGATTGTCGGAGACCGCTCCTGCTCACTCGTACGGAATCGACATGGATGCTGAATCGTTTTATGCGGCTTTGAAGCGTACTTCCTCCGAATGTAAGATTGGGATTTCTCTAGATCTTGGGGCAAATTACGATTTTTTTTTTCCTTTGAATTTGGCTTTTGCTTTTGGGTTTGGTGTTGTTAATTATGCCATCTTGGCAATCTTTTGTTTGTTTTTGGGTGGTGGGTAAGCCATCTGTATATTCCTTTTTTTTTTTTGCTGCGGCTAGTTCATGCTGATGATCATATTAGATGATTGATGCAAAAGTGAACAGGAAGAGATGATGAATGCTGCATAAGTTTCTGTAATTTTACCTTAGACAAGTGAGACTAGGAGTAGGACAATCTTGGACGATTAAGTTGGAGAATGAGTAATCATGCAGAATGATAATGGAACTCTAGACCTTCTTGCAAAAGATTTGTTTGGAGAGGAAGTAATTGGGACTGTCCAATCCGCCGCATTGCTTGGAGAGAGAAAGAAAAAGAAAATACTTTTTGAGTAATTTCTTAGAAGAACTGTGCTGTTATATACTTTCTGACGGTACAAAAGTTGCGGTTACTTTTTACATTATGTGGAGTGTTATAGTTTTGGGAAGAAGAAGGAATTATAGTTCTGTGGGGAAATGACCAGCTGGTCATCTTATATTGTGTATATCGTATATATTTGAATTAACGGAGTGGAGTATCTTGCAATATAAAGCTTAAATGAATGACCATACATTCTTGCGTTACATACAATTGGATTTGACAATTTGTAAAATCCTATAATGCTGATATTTTATGTATAAATATGCATACAACTTGTTTCTTATTATATGGGCCTGTTATCTAGCTCTGTATCATCAGACCCTTTTGGATGCCTATACCAAGCAAGCTGAAGCTTGGTACACAGCAAACCCTTTAAGCAAGCGTCCTAAGTATGAAAGCACTAGTCACTTGCCCATCTATCCGCAGCGGCCTGGAGAGAAGGACTGTACTTTTTATATGCAAACTAGAACCTGTAAGTATGGAGATAGCTGCATATTTGACCATCCTATTTGGGTGCCAGAAGGGGGAATCCCTGATTGGAAAGAGGTGAAATATTTATCGTTTGCATTTATTTGGTAATTGTTAAAGTATGTCTGACCACACATTAGTTGTGTCTTCTGGCACAATTGACGATGCGATCTATATAATCTTGATTGATGTTTTCTTGATTTCTTTTGTTCAGGTTCCTCCAGTACCAAGTGAATTACTTCCTGAGAGACTAGGGGTGCCCGATTGTCCTGTGAGCTGGATCAATATATTAAAGCTCTATTTAACCTTAGATTTAGTTTTAAAAGCTCTGAAATTGTTGATTCTCAGTTTTTTCTGAAGACTCAAAGATGCAAGTTTGGGATTCGCTGCAGATTCAATCACCCAAAAGACAGGGTAGCACCTTTAGTGGGGATTCTGTATACTTTCTAGAACATGTTTTAATCTCACGACTGAAAGAAGTGTATGTTTGCATGATTTTAGTTTGCTGCTGAGAATGGTGATCCTTCTGCCTTGCCTGAGCGGCCCTCGGAGCCTCCTTGTGCTGTAAGTTCCTTTTTTCTTGAAGGGATTGCTCGTTAATTATTCTTTGAATATTGAAGTCAGTTCATCTATTTGAACAGTACTATATGAAGACTGGGACGTGTAGATATGGGGGAACCTGTAAATTTAACCACCCCAAAGGTGTGCATATACAGTCAGCTGGAGTAGAAGTGCAGACTAAGGCTCATGGAGATGCAGTGCCGGCCTCGTTACATAACACAAAAGGCCTTCCCATTAGACCGGTATAACAATACGTCTATAAATTGGTTATATCTAAAATATATGTAGCAGAGGAAGATGGTTTCTCTGACTAATACATATAACGCCTCTTCTGCCGATTATGGATACTCTTAACTCTGCGTACATGTTTAGCCATATGGAGAAAGTTTATGTTTATGTCGTGCAGGGTGAGGAAGACTGCCCATTTTATCTTAAGACCGGCAGGTTAGTATATCTTTGTCTTTTTTTCTCGTGGATCACTTGCTGCATTTAACTTACTTCGCATTATGGAAGTATTTATGTGTTCATCAAAATCTGTATGACATTACTGCTTTCGAATGTCTCAACTTTTTCATTGGAGCAGCTGTAAGTATGGGATCTCATGTCGTTATAACCATCCAGAAAGATATGGTTAGTTGTATATTGCCACTCACTACGTATTTTCTTGCCTCTCATCTCGCAACAATAACCTCTCACTATCTTTTCTGTAGCTATTAATCCACCTGCTGTTGCAATCGGCTCAACACTTCTGACCACTCCACCAACACAATTCAGCCTCGGTGTTGTTTCTCCCGCAGCTTCTCTTCTGCAGACTTTTGATCCATTGGTAATCTTAATGTCGTAGATCTTTTGCTGAACTCATCTGTTTTTGAGCTTTAGTATTGCCTTTTCGGTCTTCCAGTGATCTCTCTCTCTATTTATATATGTCGTATATTATGTTTTTTGTGCTTTTTAAAATTTGGTAATATAGATGTCTCCTAACTTCTCTTTTTTTAACTTGCGCATTCATTTATTTCAGCTCGGCACGGCCCCTGCCGTATACCCACAGCGACCAGGACAACCTGAGTGTGAGGTACTACATTACACTACGCTAATGCTTACTACATATACGCTGTAATTCCTTCTTACCATAATAGTTAACAATTTCCTTTTGTGTCCTATGATAAAAGTTTTACATGAAAACCGGCATATGCAAGTACGGGGTCACCTGCAAGTATCACCATCCTATCAATCGTTCGTCTGCCACTGATGCCGAGCTAACGCCCACAGGCTTGCCAAGGAGAGAGGTACTACATTAAACATAGTTCTTCTCTACTCAATCGAACATTCAATTATGAATTGCTGATGTATTTGAGGCATAACATATTGATTTGTGATGGTGTCTATTGGATCGCCAGGGTGCTATACAGTGCCCATATTATATGAAAACTGGGACATGCAAATACGGGGCAACATGCAAGTTTGATCACCCGCAGCCTGGAGAAGTCGTTGGCTCGTCTAGTGGTGTTGGTGGTGGTGGACAAGAGTAACTAAGGAATAAACATTTCGAGCAATATATCTTCAGCAGAACTTTGAGTGTGTTTTTTTCATTTTAACTTATTTCATGGAAATGTTTATATCCTGGAAATGCTATTCGGACATGCTTGCTGCTGTTTGATAAGGTGATTGATGACTTTGGTTTATATAATTCTTTTTTTTTTCTTGTCCTTTTAAACAAAAAGACCGAGACCATGAATCATTAGCTTATGTTGATTGATTATCTATACTACTATGTACGGTAACAGCGAAATCCACTAGCGCCGAGCTGATCTCTTACATGCAAGTCCTTTACCATATATGCCCCTAATACAAGTTCGCCTACGCCTCTTCAAAGGCAATAATAGAAGAAGTCATGGGAAACGAGCCCATAATCCATGTCGTAGATTTCCAAATCGCCCAAGGCAGTCAGTGGATTCCCTTCACGAATCACGAGCCCTCGCCCGTCGCCCAAGTGGGCCCCCTCGAATACGCATCACGGACGTCGACAATTCCCAGTAGGCCCGCGCCCGAGCCGGTGGGCGAGCTGGTGGGCCAAAGGCTGGCCGAGGTGGCTCGCTCGTGTGTAGGGGCGGACCCACGTGTATGCTTGGGGGTTACTTGACCCCCGGCCGGCCTTAAATAATTAAGATATGCATAGCAACATTTATGCAAATATCTCTTTGGCTAGTGGTTCTCGTAGATTTAATAAATGCTTTTTGGCTTCTAGGTAACCCAAGTTCCATTTCCATTTTCTTCTTTTTTTTTTTTTATTTTTTTAGGACAAATATTTGGCTTGGACTCTATCTGGGCTGAAAACTTTCTTTGACCCCTCAGTCATAAGATGATGGGTTCGCCATTGCTCGTGTGGGATACACTTCGAGTTTGACGCGGTTAACGCGCCGATCAGTGAGGTCCTGCCCGAGGACCTTAGGGTTTGAGCCGGCGAGGCTCTAGCCGTGAACCTACCTTACGTTCTGCACCACGTGCCCGACGAGGGCGTGAGCCCATCGAACCACTGCGACCGACTGCTAAGGCTGGTCAAGGGACGTAACTCGAAAGTCGTGGCCCTCGTCTTGTCCATTTTTATTCTCCTTTTTGCTCTATAATTAATTTACTAAAATTTTCTATGTTTTAAATGCGTAGAAAGTTTTGAATTTGATCTCTTTTTTCTGAGCAAACCCCACTAAGACGTGGAAACACCACCACCATCATGCGTGCCTGCGCCTGTTTATTTTTCAACTAAATTTTATTTTTCAGTTGATCCCAGAATATTTTGATTAAGAAATCCTCGATCTTTTTATCTAAGGTTCATCGCTATAGATCGATTTCGTTTATTTAATTACGATTAAGGTGAACTCCACTATTGGTTTTACCAATTTTCATATACTCCCTCCGTCCCAAACGGTTATGGACATTTGGGGTATGACACTGTTTTTAAGAAATTGAATATTTTAGTAATATAGTACAATTAAAAGGTGAAAAAGTGTATATTTTGACACGTCTTTTAAGAATATATAAAGTATTATATTGATTGTTTGTGTTAGTTTTTTGCTATAAAAGGAAATGTCTGGACGCCGATATAGTAAATGTCCAAAACGGTTTGGGACGGAGGTAGTACTTAATATATGCCGATATGACACGTGGCGGCGTCCCAAGCATAACACTTTATTAACCAGACTTTAATCCGCAATATTCTTCACGAACCGCAAGAAACCGCACGGAAACCATAGGAGAGGATTAAATTACGCGTCTATCTGCTTTCGTTATTCCACCGTTATTTGTCATCGTATTTTCTTCTTCGCCGTACATCTCATCACCACTGAGCAAGTAGAAAACTTGAGATTGTTGAGTACTTGGAAAACCGATGGCTTCTTCTTCGGATCGCGAGACGGCTGTCTACGTTGCTAAACTCGCCGAGCAAGCTGAGCGTTACGATGGTAAAAACCCTTACTTTTTATTTACAGTTTTTTTGTCGGCTGTATGCTTCGTCGATGTAGATCTTGCTTTTCGTTTATTTGTATGCTTAATTTATGAACCTGAAGAAGCTTGGCCTGATAATTTCGTTCCGTTGCTTGCTATTTTTGATCTAAAAATCGATTGTCGAAAGTTGATGCATTCAGGATTAAGGGCATTTGCGAGTCACATGTATTTGGACGATTTCACACTTTATCGGAGGATAACCTGCATCACAGTTCGTTGTTTGGATTATCTTCTTGTTTTGATTTGATTGAGTTACTACTTATTTGTTCTTTCGTTTAACTGGTTTGTTTTCTCCGCGAGTCGTCATTCTTTTCCCGATGCATCTGCTGATTGGAAAACAGTATCAATTCCTTTTTCCCCTCACGGTTTTTAACAAGTTCAGTTTGATGCTTAACAATAATGCAATCCTTGCTGCAGAAATGATGGAGGCGATGAAAAAGGTGGCGAGCATGGATGTGGAATTGACCGTTGAAGAAAGGAACTTGCTTTCTGTTGGGTACAAAAATGTGATTGGATCTCGTAGAGCTTCTTGGAGAATCTTGTCGTCGATCGAGCAGAAGGAAGAGTCGCGAGGCAATGAACAGAATGCTAAGTGCATCAAAGAGTATAGGCAGAAGGTTGAGTCAGAGCTCACCAACATCTGTAACGACATCATGGTTGTTATTGATGAGCATCTTATTCCCTCAAGCCCAGCTGGTGAATCCACTGTGTTCTTTCACAAGATGTGAGAATCTTCTGTAGGCTTTTGACTGCAAATATTGGATCCTTGAATCTCTATTAACTTGAGTTGCTTTAACGTTTTTAGGAAAGGGGACTATTATAGATATCTTGCTGAGTTCAAGACTGGTAATGACAGGAAAGAGGTTGCTGATAAGTCTCTCAAAGCTTATGAGGTATATCTGAGTTCTTATATTTTCATATTACCTTGGTTGTTTCAGTCCTATGAAACTTTACTGCTTTTACTACGAGTAGTTAGCAAGTAGTGACTTTGTCACTATATCATGTTGAGAGGTATTGTGGCTGTCTGATAGGCTTCTTGACATATTTTAATAGCCTCGTCTTGATTTTCACCTATGTGATTTGAAAATGCTTCCAAACTTTTAAAGTAAGTACATTGTTCTTTTGAAATGTTCTTCACTCTATTATATGATGGCTCTATGCCAGTTATTGAAACAAACTTTGAATATATATTGTCGTTTACTACTTTTGCTGATTTCAGGCTTTAGGGCTAGAATAGAGTAGTTGGTTATGTGGCACTTGATTTTATATTTCATGGAGATCTATTTATGTGCTTACTTATCTCTTATCATCTTGGAACTTGTGTGTTCAGACGGCCACCGCCACTGCTGAAGCAGAGCTGCCTCCGACGCATCCCATTCGCTTGGGGTTGTCTTTGAATTTCTCAGTCTTCTACTACGAGATTTTGAACTCACCTGAAAGGTCAGCCTTGTTACTTAATTGTGCGACTTATCAGTACGGATGATTTATGCATATATTATTCTGAAATTTTTTGCATTACTCTAGGGCATGCCACCTTGCGAAGCAAGCTTTTGATGATGCAATCTCTGAGCTTGATTCCTTGAATGAGGAATCATACAAAGATAGCACCCTGATCATGCAACTTCTAAGAGACAATCTCACACTGTGGACCTCTGATATCCCAGAGGATGCAGGTAATTCAGAGAAATATTGAGGAGAGGGATAAAAGTTAATTCCTTTAGTCCTCTACCATTAGGGATGAAAGTGGGTCTGGGTCTGGGTATAAACCATTACCTGTGACCGCAAAATATTCGGAAAATGGGCAATGAGGTGATTTTTTTGGTCGAACAATATAATAATTAGTTCCGTAAGGCATACTTCTACTGAATACTCATTGTCCAATAGGAGACATGAAGTAATTGAGTTATGTTGTCTTGATCAACTCGTAAAATTTCTCTAGATCGATTCAGCCTGATGTAAAACTCTACTCCTGCAGATGAAGCTCAAAAAATGGACATCAGCAAAGCTGGTGGAGACGGTGCAGAGGTAGGTTAACTCCTTTTCGCCACGTATTATTATTACAGATAGAAATAGTACGGACAGATTGTGTCTTATATCGTTGGCGTGCTTTTACCTTTGACAGTGAACTTACCTTGGAAGTGGATATCGAGCATCTGCCCTATTGTTACAAAAAAAGGGGTGTGTATTTGTAGTGGATATTGCATCTCACTGTTGCGACTTAAACTACTTGTTTCACTCTTTCGTGATTATGGGTTGTTCCTTCGTCTTGTGATTGGCTTGTCTTTGTTTTATATGTCGAATCTCTATGTGCGTGCGTTGTGCTCTTGCTGTTGGTGGTTTTGTTTTAGTTACTGCCTGAGGCATTTGATGATTACTTTTAACTGTTGCTTTGGTCCTTTTCCTCTTCAAATTTAATATTTTGATTCTGTAAATTGCAGGTTATCGAACTCAATCATTGAACCCAACTCGCTGATATTCAACATGAATAACCCAAAGTTGCCCGTGTATTAGATTAACCTATTTACTATTATCCGACCAAACATCAACGAATCACTTGGTATCCTATTAATATTGCATGCACACAGACCCGTCCGTGTATATATATTCATAATCTCTTCTTTCCTTTTCCATAGTTGAGAGAGTTGAACTCTTGAGGTACTTCAAGCAGTGAATCTGAAGGCATATCTCATAATGCGTTGACTATACTCGATATAAAATGTGAATAGGTGTTGTGTGCTGCATACATGTCATTTATGTTTTCATCTTTATATAGCAAGCAAAATATATATCTGTGTACACAGGCACAGCTTTATGATCCAATCATCATCTCCTCTCCCAGATAGATCTTAATGAGCTCCATAAGCTCTGCTCCAAGAACCCTAATTCCAGAAGTAATAAGGCATGCATGTCACTACAAAAAAAAAATGCGATTTAGCGACCACACGTATCAGTCGCTAACCTTAGAAAATTAGTCGCTAAATACGTTTAGCGACTACAATAGCGACTAAAAGCTGTAGTCGCTAAACGCGTTGTCGCTAAATTGTTGCGGTCGCCGATTAGTCGCAAATGGAGACTACGCCGGCGACTACTTAATATGTAGTCGCTAGAAAATTAGCTACTACATCACCGACTAAATTTGTAGTCGGTGATCTATTTTTTTTGTTTTCTTTTCTTTTTGTTTTAATTTTGAATTTTTATTTTAATTGATAAACTAACTAAACAAATAACGGACAAAACTGAATAAAATTTTAAAATTTCATTAATATATAATAAACTCAATACATAAATCAACTAAACATAAACAAGGTTTAACTAAACAATAAGATAAACTACACGACCCGAGCTACAACCGCCGAAAGGTCATCGCGGCCCTTCTCTCCTCACCAAATCAAATGAAGCCGACAAACCGAGCAACAACATCATCTGAAAAGCAGTGACGGAAACACGTTTAAGAAACACTGATATTTGATTCAAATTGAAGGCAGCTCTTGTTCACCTTCATTTGGAAATCGCCGATGCCGCCCCCATCTATCTCTATTACAGAGCAACAACTGAAGGCAGCTCTTGTTCACCTTCACCAGACTCTCATTGAGATTCTTCTGCATCCTAAAACGAAAAAAAAAAGGTATTGCATCCTTAAACTCTTTAGTCTATGTTCTTCAGAAGGGATAGATTTCAATCTTGTTATAGCAAGGTGGTAGTAGTAGTAGTAATACCTTTAGGTTTTCTATGCCTTCATACTTGACTAGAGTATGGCCAAGTACAACTTTAAAAGAGATTTAATTTGAGATCTTGGAACCAAAACATACTACATATAATAGGTATTAAAACTTTCGAGGTGTTCGAAGTTCGTGAGCTTATTTATATCTGATTAAATCTCAAGAATATTATTAGGGAATTATTAAAAATGGAATTTTCACTTCGCTGTTGATTATACTAGATGGACAAAGCGGCATTATTACTAGCACAATTAGTTGTGAGGAAAAACATGATCGAAAAGCTGCAAACGGTACGCTCGTAGATACCGACGAAGTAAAAGTAGAAGAAGAAAATAATCAAAAGTAACGACGTAATAACATCATCACCATCATCTCTGATCTCCGTTCGAGCATCCTTGTGCTGCGAGTTCAAGCACGAACAAACCCTAATTATCGGTTATTATTCGGTGCGCCATGCTTTGAGATCAGTGTTTGATAAGTTCCATGCTTCTTAAGAGTATTCTTCGAGGTATTCTTTATCAGGCAAGAGAAGGAGGGTTTCAACCTTCTTCGGTTCGTCGAATCAGTTGCAATCTTCTAATATCATAAATTTAGGATGTCTTTTAGTTTTACATGATGTGATATATTATGCCTTGAGCATGCAGATCTTCTGCAATAATACCATACAGAAAAGGATGCGTGCATGCCTTGTCATATGCCTCCATGAAACTAAAAATATTGGGCAGCTATCAAGTACCTATTTGTCTTTAAATTTACCAACATTCCTTGTAATAATTAACAAATAAACGTATTTCCTCCATTCTCCTTCTACAATTTAACTAGCTCCCTTTGATCATTAACTAGCTTGCCCTTCTTTGTGATTCACCTACAACTCCTCCATAGTCCCCTCTTCTTGCAGTAACCATCTTTCCATGTAATAAGTTCTGTAAATTAAAAAAAAAAAATTCACTCTTGATATATATAACTCCATGCAAATCTTTCTCTGTATCAGAATATACCTCCCAAGTAATAATCCAAGCAAGCATGCAAACATCGAACAACAGCCCAATGCCTGCGTGCGCTTCATGCAAGCACCAGAGAAAGAAATGCACAGAAAAGTGCACTTTAGCCCCGTATTTCCCCATAGGCAAAACCCGCGAATTTCAAGCCGTTCATAAGGTTTTCGGCGTAAGCAACCTAACGAAGATCGTAAGGAATCTGAAGCAAGACGAAGATCGAAAGAGGGCCGTCGATTCTCTGATATGGGAAGCTCTGTGCAGGCAAAGGGAGCCAATTCTTGGACCCTATGGAGAGTACAGAAGAGTCTGCGAAGAGCTTAGGATTTACAGAAATCAGTTTCAACTCTCAAATCAAGGAAGGGCTTTGGTGCATAGTACTAATAACCTCAACAACAATGTTATTACAGCGAGCAATATGAATAATCACACAGGCAACCCTAACAACGTTAATAACAACAATACCAGCAATTCATTCAGCAGTAGTATGAATTCTTTGTTGGGGTTTTGTCCGTATGGATATTCCTTATTACAAGATCGTCCTCGTCATCATCGTCTTCATGATCATAGTGAGATCGACGGCGGCGGAGCTAATAATGTGATTCATCCTTCTCCTCGTCAGCATCAGCAGTATTTGAGCAGCAATGATACTAAAGGTTTTAACCAACAGTTCTTTCTCACGGCAGGTAAGTAAGTAGATAGGGCTTTCTTTCTTTCTTACATGATTGGTTTTGTAGGAAAATCAATCTCATTTTCTTCTTTTTTTTTCTCTACTTCTTTTTTTCGTGCATGCATGGATTTGATTTTCTAGTTACAGGTCAATACGATCATCAGATTGCTGCAGGTTCCAAGTCTGTTGATAGCACGTTATGGGAAGGTAGCAGCTCATAGAATACATATTATTATACATTATAATAGGATTTGTATCACAAAGATATATTCGATGTACTCATCTTTGGAATTAATGACTTATTTGGGAAATTGATTTTATTGATAGTTCAAACTGTTTTTTTCTCTTCAAAGATAAAAAAGCCCGCTTTTCATTTCGCAAACAAAAAGGAAACGCTAAACAGCCCAAGCAGCTGTTTTCGACGTACTTCAAGCATACAAAAAATTAAAGGATACTACCTCCGTCCCAGAAACTTTATCACATAAGTTGCTGGGCACGCAAGTTAAGGTAGCATTATTATAATAATATAGTACAATGAAAAGGTAAAAAAGTGTATATTTTGACACGTCTTTTAAGAATATTTAATATTATTATATTGATTATTTGTGATAGTTTTTTTGCTAATAAGGAAATGCGATAAAATTATTGGGACGCCCAAAATGGAAAAGTGTGATAAAATTAGTGGGACGGAGGGAGTATTAAAAACACCTATATTAATAATTTTGTTGCAAGTAAACCTAAACACACTTTTATCATCATAACTCACAATATACTCCCTCTGTCCCTATAATATATGGACATTTGGGTTTGGGTTCGATTTTTAAGAAATATAATATTTTAATAGTATAGTGGAAGAAAAGTGTATAGGTGTGGCACGTCTTTTAAGAATATTTAATGTTATTATATTGATTATGTGTGATAATTTTTTACTAAATATGGAAATGTATAAAAGATAGTGGGACGCCCGATTTGGTAAAATGTACAAAAGTTACCGGGACGGAGGGAGTACTAAAAATGCTTTAAAAGGGCAGTTATTTGTGCTCAGTAAATGATGTTTATAGTTCGTTTATTTATATCTAAACATAATTGCCACTAAAAGTGGAATTGATCTGTTTGATTTGAGCTCTATACATCGAAGCTTAAAGCGTACCTACTCTGTTTTTTTGACTGAACTGCACTGCAAATACTCTGTTTTGTTGTCCTTTTCGCTCGTTCCCCGATGAATCTCAACGGTCACATTTCATTCCACGCATAAAGAGAGAAAACCCTCGCCACCATTGAAGAATCCATCCAAAACCTGAAAAAACACAATTACCACTGTGGCAAACAAACAATGCCTCCTTCTCCGATCTTCTTCCTTGCTATGTTTTTCATTTCGTCGGCCGTTGAAGTGTCGGGGCAGAGCCCAGCCGCGGGGAGCAATAGGCAGCTGTGGTGCGTGGCGAAGAACAACGCCGAGGACGCATCGCTGCAGTCGTCGCTGGACTGGGCTTGTGGCGCCGGAGGAGCCAATTGTGGGCCCATACAGAACGGCGGGCCGTGCTACGATCCCACCGATATACAGCGCACGGCGTCGTTCGCCTTCAACGATTATTACGTCAAGAACGGCCCCGCCGATTCGGCCTGCGATTTTGGGAATACTGCTGCTTTGACTTCCCTTGACCCTAGTGAGGAGAATTTGATTTTCAATTTCAATATGGATTTATACTATCGAACACTTCACTTCTGAGAGTTGCCGATGGGTTATCTTCCTAACTTGTTTTTGTGTGTGAAACTTGTTTCAGGTTTTGGCCATTGTAGATTCCCTTCGACTTCTTCGAGGTAAAACAATTCAGTAGCTTTACTTGATCTATGCCTCTTAAATTCCCAAGATTTCAAAGTTTTGCATCACATGCTATGCTATAGTATAGGCATATGTATATGGATCGAATGAGTGACAAGCAAAGTTGAAATTTTTGAACTTTGTCTCAAAGTTTTGACAAGTCCCATGTTGATTACTGCCATTATGGTTGATTTGGGTCGAGCTTGAATCGGACAGAAGGAAACTAAATGGGGCTTCATCCAAAAATAGGGACTTTCGAATTATCTTATCCATGTTTGGGCAAGTCCCATGCTGATTGCCATTATAGTTGATCAAAATAAGCATTGAATGACAGTTTGATCATTATTAGGGGGCTTTTTTATCGCAGTTTAAGAGCAGAAATTAAGGTATGTAATGAATGATCTCATGACATAATTTAACCAACAACCATTTTTACGCAGCGGAGGAGGAGGCAATGGAAACATTAGCGGGGCGACAGATTCGAGTTCGGACAATGCGAATCTCAGCAGCAGCAGTAGTTACAGTTTAACTGCATGCCTTTCAAATCTGCTGTTAACTATGGTTTTTCTTCTTTACTTTGCATCTCATCTAACGTTGTGATGATAACTAATGTAAGTTTAGAGTTCTGCCCTAACCAGGCCTAGTTTTGTATGAATGCTTTCCAACACATGTATAAGTTTGTTAATTAAATCAGTTGTGTGGATACCTTAGTAATTTCTACATACTCATAGAAATAAGACCATCTCTTCAATAAACAACAAAACTACAATCCTCAATCAACAGTGATACAACCTCTAGTTCTCTGCTTCTTACAACCTTCAAGAAACGTACGCCACACCAAAGCATTAGGCGCCATGGGCATACTCAGAATGAACTTTTCAGCTTCCTTTACATTGCCGTATCTCGACAGCAAATCAACCACAATGTAGTAATGTTCCAAACTCGGTTCTATCCCATACTTAGATTTCATCGCGCCAAACGCTTCGAGCCCTTCTTTCACCAGCCCGGCGTGCCTACAAGCAGACAAGACAGCCATAAAACAAACCTCGTCTGGCGAAAAACCTGCCCTCTCCATCGCCCTAAAGCCCTCCAAAGCTTCGTATGCGTGCCCATGCAATCCAAGAACAGAGATGTAAGCAGTCCAAGAAATGACGTTTTTCTCCGTAATACGGTCGAATATCCTGACAGAACTGTGTAAGCTTCCACACTTTCCGTACATGTCTACCATTGTGTTGAGTAAGAAGGTGTCGCATGTTTTGAAGTCCGTCTTTATGAGAAGCCCGTGAAGAGAACTCCCCAGGGCGAGGTTAGACAGCCTCGTACAAACGTTGAAGAGGCTGACGTAAGTGTACTTGTCTGGGGAGACCTGAAGTGATCTACGCATTGAATCGAAGAGCTCGAAGGTTTCTTTATAGTCTCCATTGCGTGAACAAGATGCGATTAAGGTGTTCCAAGATATGGCGTCGGGGTTCTCCATTGTGGCGTATAGCTCTTGGGTTTTCTCGTATTGTTCAGTATGGTTGTAAATCCAAGCAATGATGTTGGTCGAAACAACTGTGTTAGAAGATGCGATGAAGGCCAGGGCATCGAGGATTAGTTCGTTCTTGGCGTAAGAGTTTATCAGAGAACTTGACACGTATGGATTCTCGTGGTAGCCCTTTTTTATGGTTAGCGAGTGAAGTTGACACAGTTCTGTAGCTGATGATGATTTGATAACGGTAGAGAATGACACTTCGTTTGGAGCATAGCCCGAGCCAATCATCTTCTGAAGCAGCTCAGTGGAAAGATTAGAATCACTTTTAGAAGATGCAAGCAGCAGCGAGTTCCATGAGACTGTGTTTTTGTGCGCTATTCCATCGAAACAAATCTGGGCCTTGTGAGGTTCAGCAAGTTTGGCATAAAAGTTGACCAAAGCCGACCCAGCGAACACATCAGATTCGAGGCCTTTTCTAATGATAATGCTGTGAATGCAATGCCCAAATGATGATCGAGTATGGTGGCCTGAGCAAGAGGAAAGTATGTTCACAAACGTCACTTCATTAGGCGATAATCCAACTTTCATCATCTTGGAGAAGTAATCAATAGCTTTTAACGGTTTACTGCTGTTAACCAAAGCACTAATCACCGTGTTCCAGGACACTATATCCTTATCAGAAGTGTTCTTGAGCACTTTTTCAGCCATGAAAGAGCTATCCAACTTTGCATACATATTAATCAGACAATTCGAAATCAAGGGAATGCTACTGAATCCAAACTTTTCCACCAACCCCTGTATCTGCTCACCCAAGGGAAGATCACCTTCATCTAATGACGATATAAGACTAACAAAAGTGTATTCAGATACTCCTACATGATTCATCATCATCTCAGACAACATAAGAACACAGCTCTCAAGCCAACCCATTCGTCCGAACACAGAGATCATGCTATTATACGTCACCGCATTCTTTTCGGGCATAAGTTCAAACACCGCATACGCTTCTTCTAGAAACCCGCGATTCCCATACATTCCAAGCAATGAAGTTCCAGCAGAAGGGTCTCCGAAAAGAGTCCCGTTCTTTTCAATCAAAGCATGCAACTGCTTGCCTTCAAACACATTCAACCCGTGACTCGAGAACAAACTGCCGTAAGTGAACTGCGTTGGCTCGAAACCACAAGTTCGCATATTAGTGAACAGTCTCAAAGACTCCTGGAGAAACCCATCTCGACAATAGGCACTTATGATCGTATTATACGAAACCGCATTCCTCCGAGGCATTTCGTCGAACACGTCGCGCACCATTTGGATGTCCCCAAACCGCGCGTACTTTGACATGACGTTGTTGAATAGAAAAACAGGTTCTTGCGACGTGAGATGGCCCATTGTGATGGTAAGTGCGTGCAGAGATTTTGCTTCGCTAAGCGAGCGCACCATTGTGGGTTCTTGAAGTGGGCATGAGCTAAAGGATTCCACATTGCTTCCGACGGAAAATTGAAGTTTTTGAGACGATGATATCGAGTTTGAGATCGAAGAGAAGCAATAAACATCAATGGACTTCGTGTAACTTAGTAATGGTAGCCTTCTCATGCAGATGCAGATTAACTACAAAAGACTCAAAGAAAAAGAAAGTGATCGAATCTTTTCATTTTTTCTCCAATAAACAAAGACGTAGAACAATAAGATAATGGTAATGGAGGTAAATTTCTACACGATGAAGGGCAAAGGAGTAAAAAGAGGATAAATAAATAACAGTAAGGATTAGTGAAAGCAGTCGAAAATCAGCTCACAACCTTCGCCGGAGCCCTGAAAACGCAGCTAACTCGTGATAAACCATAATTGCGTACCAAATCGTCCAAGTGCAGTTCGATAGTTTTCATATTGTGTCCACTGGCGATCGATTGATCGATCGGTCGATCGATCTTCACTCAGGAAATCCCCAAAAAGGTGATTGCTTGTTCAGGGTATGCGATTCGTCATTCTTTATCCAATATTCGCCCTAAAGTTGCAATTTGTTGGTATGGAACGAAGTCCATATTATTTTTCTATGCATATATAAATTCATCAGCCGTAGCTTATGTCATTTCATTGAGTTTTCTGAGTTGGGTTCATGAATTGGCTGCCCTGACTTTTTATGTAGGCTTGCCTAACCCTGCTGTAGAGAAGAAAGGTATCTCTGGATTTTCAGTTTCAATGAGTTGTGTCTAGAAAATTATCGTTTGTTCGAGCCAAGTTGGACGGATTAGCCAAGGGTCTTCTGTGAGCTGAGGGCCCTTAATTCTGTTTCTTAATCAAAGCATGTGCCATTAACAGCTCTCTACTATTTTCGTTGGTCGATTTGCGTAACGATGCCAGCTGTACAGAAGCTATATAATTCGTGTAAGGCATCTCTTACGCCCAATGGTCCTTTATCAGAGGAAGCTCTGGAGAAAGTGCGCAATTTGTTAGGTAACATGAAAGTTTAGGCAATCTATGTTTTGCCCTGTATCTGTTTAGCAACACATCTTTTTCTTGCATCAGAGAAAATCAAGCCATCTGATGTGGGTCTTGATCAAGAAGCACAAATAGTACGAACTTGGAACAGTTCCTTTACTGACCGCAATAGTGATGTGGGTCGCCGTCCACCACCGACCATTAAGTACCTGCACATACATGAATGCGATGGATTTACTGTTAGTACCTTCGTTTTTTCTCTTAGCCATTATTCCAATGGATATGAATGATGTCTTCACTTTTAGTTTGTTTGTAGTGTTGGTGGCAGATATCATAAAATAACTTACTGAAATGATTCTTTCTTATTCCTTCTCCTTTCTGGAAGATGGGCATATTTTGCATGCCACCTTCTTCGATGATTCCCCTACATAACCATCCCGGGATGACAGTACTGAGTAAGCTTCTTTATGGTACGATGCATGTCAAATCCTATGATTGGGTCGACGCTCCTGGACCTTCTGAGCCCTCTCAAGGTAATCGCATATGGAGCTTTTCCTTTGTCTCATTATGCTCTGATGCTTGATTCTGTCTTTACAGTTAGGGTTGGCCCTGTTTCCAATATTTGTCAGTTTGTTGTGTAGTATGTTTAGGAACCTGTGGAAAGACGAGAAACAACTTCATGTAGCTTCATGCTGTATCTTTGCTCATATACCACATTTTCTTGCTGATGACTTATCTATGCTGATGTTGAATCCAGATTATTCGTGTCGATGATACTGAATGCCAATATGTACTAAACTGACAAAGCCACCATTGTTGTATCTTTGCTTTTCAGGTCCAAGGCCAGCGAAGGTTGTGAAAGACCGTGACATGATGGCTCCATGTGATACAACTGTTCTTTATCCATCCAGTGGAGGTAACATCCATTGTTTCAAAGCCATAACTCCTTGTGCTATCTTCGACATACTCTCTCCCCCTTATTCTTCCGAGGATGGAAGACATTGTACTTATTTTAGGAAGTCCCAAGATGGAGATCTACCCGGTAAAATCACTCATAGCAAGCAAAATCGATCTTTTTAATGCGTAATTCAAGAAACCTTCTTGTAATTGATTGTTTTAATTGTCATAATCCCAGATGCCATTGAGGTGGATGGAGTTGCTGTACCTGAAGTTACTTGGTTGGAAGAGTTTCAGCCTCCAGATGATTTTGTTATAAGGAGAGGACAGTACAAGGGCCGGGTTCTCAAACTTTAAGAGAATTTTTCCTTTTCTAAATTATTTTAATATGCCATGTTTGTGCATTACATATGGATCCTAGACTTAGTTGTATCGATTGCATAAATATTCTATTTCTAAGTTTTCGTGGCAATCATTGATTCTCATTGTTAGCAACCACTAGAGTTGAGTTGTACATAATTGAGGCCCCGTGAGCTATATCTATTGGTTTCACTTACACAGTTGGATATGCATCAAATTGATATCTGTCCGGCGGGTCTTATAGTGTTTTTAGCATTCATGTTGTATCATGTGGATGAAGTTTATGGGAAATATCATGGATTGGTTTGAATGGTACGACTTTTTTTTTTCTTGTGTACAGGCCATGAAAGATCCCATCAACAAGACTGTTTTCTCTCTGTAATGGACATCATACTTCTCTATACAAGTTTGATAGCAGTCGATTTATTGCATGCCTTACTTGATTATGAATGGTAAACATGAACCCGAAACAGGTGTGTAAGCTAGGTCTTCTGCAACGGAGTCAAGATTTCCTGTTAGAAAAAAAGAACAGAGCCTGAACTGAATCGTATATGGAAAAAATCGATTCGTTGTCAAATTTCCCGAAGCAAGCAGGAACAAAACAATACCTCGGGATAACGAGAATCATCATGCTGTTGCTTCGAAGACTTGACTATAGCTTCCCACATGGTAGTACCACCTATAGGCACCTTGGGGTTTAGATGCCGAGTATTATCTCGGTTTTGTCCCAGGTTTGAATGCTGACGTATATTCTTCGCTGATACTGAGGGCAAAGTGCGCCAGAGCCATGAATCTGACGGAGATTTAGGTAGGGGCGGAGCAATTATCAGCTCCGAATATTTTTTCTCGATTATTTCTGATCTTTTCGATCCACCTTCGACGTCATCTGCAGCAGTTGAACTGTTGCTTATATCCACTAGATGCGAATTCTTGACATCTTTCCAAGGAGAATCGACACGTTCTTCTTCTTCTTCTTGGCGACGAAGTTCATTAGGTAGACTTCGATTTTCAGCCGTCTCGATCGTATTGTTGAACGTTAGAGCTTTCTCTGCAGCGCCGTTGAATCCATCTTCTTGGCCATCTTCGTCCTTCAAGAGCTGTGCGAAGGTTTTGGACACCTTTTTGGGCGGTTTGAATCGCGTTTTGTCTGCCTCTATCTTATCAGCTCGTATTATATCGCAATCTTCAGGCTTGAACTGCCCAGCAATAAGAAAAAAAAAATCATAGTCTTTAGAAATCCCATGAAGCATACGAGCAGAACAGCAAGGGAAATAAACAGATCAAAGAAGTTCTTACCCCATCTCCAATCTCTGGGCTAGGACAGTTCGACGCTCGTATTTTATTACCATGAGACGTCGCTATTCGTGTCCGAACACTCATCCCGGGAAAAGGGCCCAAAATTCCCGACGAGCCCTTCGAGCAAAATCGAGGCAAAAGACCACAAACAGATGGCATCAAACTTCCTTCGTCACCATCGTCACTGTCTTCGTCTTTCCCTTGCTCTTCGCAGACACGATCGTAACAATATTGGTCGGCATAACTCGGGCTATACCTGAGCGAAGGCTTGTTGTCATTCTCTGCTTTCTTTGCAACCGTCGTCTTTCCCAGGTCTTTCGACTCTTCCCCTCGAATCGCCGTAAGCTTTTTACTCACGACGTACTTTGGTTTTTCTGACACCATAGCTTTCGCCGCAGGCAAAAACCTGTCCATCACTAAATTCAACGTATTGGGATCTCTCGTGAAATCCCGACAAGGTTTACTGTTCGAATCTTCCAATATACTTACGCCGCTCGTACTACAGTTCAAGAAGGTCGAATTGGTCCTCGACAGCGTGTCAAGAGCATCCACGTAGTCATCTTCTTCATCAATAGCATCTTCGTCTTCATTACTGTCATCGATAGGTTCGAAATTGGCCTTAATTTCGTTATTAATCGAGGAAGCTCGACGAAAATCTTGGAGGGTTGTATTCGAATATCCAAACGGAGGAAGCTTATTAGGTGCCCGAAGATGATCGGCGTTATTCTTGGCTGTCATATCTTCTCGTGGTTTCCCCGGCGTTTGTTCCCAGTGAAAAGGGACAGCTCCCTCTTTTACGACAGGGCCCGATTCGAGTTCGGAGTTGTAGTAAGGGATCAGAGGCCTTCTAACGGATAGAAATGGCTGATTCAGATTCAGTTGCTTGTCCTCCATTAGACAAAAGCAGCAGCTTTGTGATGATTGTCTGTATATGGCCGCCGACAGCTTCTCTGAGGATCAAAGGGAGGATTTTGCTGTAAGAGATTAAACTTGGAAGATAAACTATTGACTGAAGCTGTTAGGATATGCGGAAATCCCCGATAATTATTTTGCCCGAAAAATGACGATAATAAATAAAATAGACGAAAAATAAATTTTGGACAGTGACACGAGATTTACGTGGTTCGGTCAGAATGACCTACGTCCACGGGCCGGAGGGTAGAACTTCTTTATTATGTGGAGAGATTACAAACACGTACACTGACGTGGTACAAAAGCAGCTACAATAATATAAGGAGTAGGCTACAGAAAATGACCAGAGACGAGAAGATCTGATGTGTTTGTGGTGGTTGTGGCCTGTGGCTCTGAGGCATCTTATTTCCTTCACTCGCATAGCCTATTTATAGGCATTTGGCTCCCAAGCTTGTACGATGTGAACATAAGAAATAAATTTGCAGCTGTCCTCGTTGAATATTAAATCGGTGCCTAACATAGCTTTTTCTTCCTTTGTTTCTTTCTTTCCCACATGAAGCTTCACTTAGCCTTTTGTTTTCTCCTTTGAATGGTCAAAGAATCAGGCTCACCTAACAAATCTCCACCTTGAGCTTGATTCCGAAAAATTTCTCCACCTTAATTAGTAATACCTTTAGTCACTATCTCTGTCTCCCTCCGTCCATAGCCCCGACGGGCTAGTTCACCATTTTAAAACACCAATCAAGTCCAACCAATGTTTGAACTTGGAAACTGGAAGAGCAATCCACTTCACTGCTTGCCAGTGTTCTTTTCCTGGATTAGCCATATACCTGCTAATAACACTAACAGCCTGTGAAATATCTGGACATGTACATACCATTGCATGCATTAAACTGCCGACTGCACTCGAGTAAGGAACTCGTGCCATATACGCTTCTTCCTCATCTGATGATGGTGACTGAGCAGCGCTTAGCCTAAAATGGCTAGCAAGAGGAGTGCTGACTGTTTGGCATCGCTCATGCCAAATCTCTCCAAACCTTCTTGAGGTAACTTTCCTGGGTCAGGTATAACTTACCAGCTCCTCTATCACGTCTAATCTCCATACCAAGAATCTTCTTAGCTGCTCCCAAATCTTTCATCTCAAATTCACCGTTCAATAAGGCCTTCAACTGGTGAATTTCTGCAAGATTCTTAGCCGCAATGAGCATGTCATCAACATATAACAATAGGTAAATGAACGAACTGTCATTTAACTTCCGGAAGTAAACACAACTATCATACTTGCTCCTGGAGAAACCATGACCCCACATGAAAGAATCAAACCGTTTATACCACTGTCTTGGAGACTGCTTTAATCCGTATAAGGATTTCTTCAGTAAACAAACTTGGTCTTCCTTGCCTTCAACTATGAAGCCCTCAGGTTGCTTCATATAAATCTGTTCATCTAAATCGCCATGTAAGAACGCTGTCTTGACGTCAAGCTGTTCTAACTCCAAATCATACATGGCAACGAATGCAAGTAATACACGAATAGAGCTATGTCTAACAACAGGTGAGAATACGTCATTAAAATCAACACCTTGTACCTGACTATAGCCTTTCGCGACTAATCGTGCCTTATACCTTGCATCGTCAGAACCAGATAAACCTTCTTTCTTCTTGAAAACCCACTTACATCCGACTATTTTCTTTTTCTTCGGCGGCGGCACAAGAATCCACGTACCGTTCTTGTGCAGAGACTCCATTTCTTCATTCATCGCTACCAGCCACTTATCAGAATTATCATCGCTTATTGCCTCCGAATAGGTAGAAGGTTCGCCGCCTCCACCTGTTTCTTGCGCCACTGATAAAGCGTACGAAACTAAATTTACGTACCGCTGTGGTAGTCGAATCTCCCGTCTCTCCCTATCTCTGGCTATAGAATATTCCTGATCGGTTCCACAAAATTCTAAGCCATTATCTGTCCGCAACCGCTTGATCTGTTTTCCTGTCTGCTTTTCAATCAAAGCTTTCCATTGTTTAAATGTTAGGAAAACATCACTTTTCTGCTTAAGAAAATAGACCCAGACTTTCCTTGAAAAATCATCAATGAAAGTCAACATGTATCTTGCACCACCTTTGGACGGAACACGAGAAGGACCCCATACATCAGAATGAATATAGTCCAAAGTACCTTTCGTCCTGTGGACTGCTGGCGAATTGAAGCTGACTCGTTTCTGCTTCCCAAAATACAATGTTCGCAAAAGTCCATCTTACCAGTACTTTGACCGCAAAGTAGGCCCCGCTTGCTTAAAATCGTCAAGCCTTTTTCTCCCATGTGTCCAAGTCGCATATGCCATAATCGCGTGGTATCAACCTCCGGGGATGTCGTAACTGCAGCGGAACCTGTAATTGTAGTTCCCTGCAAAACATATAAATTTCCAGACCTGCAAGCTTTCATCACGACAAGGGCACCTCTGGCAATTTTCAAAACTCCACCTTCACCTGAGAACCTGCACCCTTGAGATTCAAGTGTGCCTAAAGAGACAAGATTTCTCTTCATATCTGGAACGTGTCTGACTTCTGTGAGCGTTCGGATAATTCCGTCGAACATCTTGATCCTAACTGTGCCTTTACCAACAACTTTACACGGAGCGTCATTTCCCATTAAGACATATCCACCATCAAAATTTTCATATGTGGAAAAACAATCTCTACTCCGACTTATGTGGTAAGAACACCCCGAATCTAAGATCCACTCATTATCAGACCTAACAATATTTGCAGTTGCTACAAAAATAGTTCCATCGCTCTCATCAGCAGCTAAACTAGCTTCGGCGGGTTTATTAAATTGCTGATTATTTTTCTCTTTATTTTTCAATTTAAAACAATCAGCTTTAATGTGTCCCTTTTTCTTGCAAAAATTACAGACTTTATTTCTGTACCTGGATTTTGACCTTTCTTTAGATCTGCTACTTTCAGCGTCTCTACGTTCTGGTCTTCCCCGTGCAAACAGGCCTTCTGCCTGGCTACCACTTGTTTCTCCCGTAATATCCCTGTCTATCTGTTCTTTCGATTGTAACGCAGATTTGACACTAGAGTACGATATCGTATCTTTTCCATATATTATAGTGTCACGAAAATGCTTTAAAGACGAGGGAAGGGAACACAACAATATTATGGCCTGATCTTCGTCCGTCACTTTTACTTCTACGTTCGCCAAATCAATAATGATAGAATCGAATTTATCGAGATGCGAGAGAATAGAAGTACCTTCCGCCATTTTCATACTGTATAGCTTCTGCTTTAAATAAAGCCGATTCTCCTTAGTCTTCTTCATGTAGATAGCTTTTAACGCATTCCACATACCCATGGCCGTCGTCTCCGTGGCAACTTCTTGTAAAACCTCGTAAGAGAGATTTAATATAATAGCCGATCTGGCTTTCTTGTCCAATTCATTAAATTGATCGTCCTTCATTTCGGTTGGTTTCTTCTTTGCGCCTTCAAGCGCCACCTCACAACCGTCTTGAATGAGTATGGCCTCCATCTTGAGACTCCACATTGCAAAGTTGACATTTCTGTCGAACTTTTCAATTGACATTTTTGTTATCGTCATGGTGGCTAAAAATAAATCGGGTTTGGCTCTGATACCAATTTGTTAGGATATGCGGAAATCCCCGATAATTATTTTGCCCGAAAAATGACGATAATAAATAAAATAGACGAAAAATAAATTTTGGACAGTGACACGAGATTTACGTGGTTCGGTCAGAATGACCTACGTCCACGGGCCGGAGGGTAGAACTTCTTTATTATGTGGAGAGATTACAAACACGTACACTGACGTGGTACAAAAGCAGCTACAATAATATAAGGAGTAGGCTACAGAAAATGACCAGAGACGAGAAGATCTGATGTGTTTGTGGTGTTTGTGGCCTGTGGCTCTGAGGCATCTTATTTCCTTCACTCGCATAGCCTATTTATAGGCATTTGGCTCCCAAGCTTGTACGATGTGAACATAAGAAATAAATTTGCAGCTGTCCTCGTTGAATATTAAATCGGTGCCTAACATAGCTTTTTCTTCCTTTGTTTCTTTCTTTCCCACATGAAGCTTCACTTAGCCTTTTGTTTTCTCCTTTGAATGGTCAAAGAATCAGGCTCACCTAACAGAAGCAATGTTAGAAGATCGATCATGAAAGCATGTTATTCAATGAATTCTGGGGAGAAAAAACAAAACAAGCACACGAAGATTGAAGCTTTGAAAGATCAACGTACAGTACTTGAGATGAGGAGCTAACAGAAGTTGAACGGTTGACTCGTGTAGTTATTTAAGCATGTAATAATTCGAATACTCGAGAGCAAAATACTTGTATGCTGATGGCAATGCTTTTCCATTGGCAGTTTGTATACAAGCATATATATAAGTATATGTATACATGCGGTAAACATGGGTTAATCTCATCGACAAGGTGGATTGAATTCTTGTTTTAAATATGATCATTGTGGGAATTACAGCTTTACTATCATTTACTACTACCTAATGGTAATAATGCAATGATACTTGGCAATCTATGTGGGACCCAAAGTCAATGCATCATGGTTGTAAAAGTCATCAAGGAATTTTTGAGTGGATCATTTGAGGAGGGTGAGGAAAAATTCTTGTATTATCCTCTACGGCATGATATATATTATTTATTTTGAAGGGTAAGCTTTGATTTCATCATTTTGCTTTATTTAATTTGCTTTTATCCTTTAAAGAATAAGTGGATAGCAATGCTTTGCGTAATTATTAGGAGGGGTGAGAGAGATGACCTTTGCTATTGGTTTTTGTTGCATACTTTCTGGATTCAAATGATTGGCCTTATTATAATTATGTTCAACTTTATCATTTTCTTTAGATAGGTAAATCAACCGCTGAAGCAAGATAATATTCAATTGAATTGTGTATAGAACGAAAATAGCGTGACATTATCCTGAAAAATAAACAAATAAATAAATGATCAACGTGATAAATAAAAAAAAAAAGAAAAATTGAACTTAATAATCCCAACTATCCACATTACACTACTATTAATCCCATTCCCATCTATGAATTATTCCTTAAAAATCCCAACCATTGGCACATCTATCCTTAAAAAATCCCAACTATTTACAAGTCTTCCCCAATAGACCGTGATTAACTGCAATCAGTTATTAAGGTAAAACATTAGAAAATAAATAATTTAGTAATTATATATATATATATATATATATATATATATAAAACATCAAACATAAAGAAAAATACAATATACGTAGGAAAAGATAAATAAATTGACATCGATTTAAAAGTTAAAAATTGAAAATAATTATTAAACATAATACATTAATTTTCTTTAAATTAAAAATAGTAATATAAAAGACAAAAAGTTAAATAAAAAAGTTAAAATTTAATAAAATATTAATATAAAGTAACGTCACCACAACTCACCCACCATAACGTTAGTGTCCCTTCCTTCTGCACCTTCGCTTGTCATTTGCTGGGCTCGAGCTCGGGTTCGACTCAATTGTATCGAGCTCGACGAGATTCATAATTCTTAGCTCGAACACGATAGTAAACAACTAAGCCCCAGCTCGGCTCGTGAGTACGATTGCTTGTCGAGCTCGAGCCTAAAGGTAAAAAAAACTAATACAAAAATAAAAATCAATGAAGGAGGAGTGCTTTATGGATTTATTTTATTTATTACGATATGCGACGAAAAGAAAACAGTAAATGAAAATATATGATGGAAGGAGAGTACTTTATGTATTTATTGTTATGATTTTTTTTGTCATTTTCGCTATTTTTTGGTAAATAGTTTGTTAATTCCTTATTTTTATTTTTACTGGTAATAAATTTTTTTTATTTTTGAATTTACAAATGAATTTTTTCTCTAAATATTTTATTTTGTAAACAATGTTTTTATTTCAATTTATTTTTTGTACCTTTTTCTGAATATTTTATTTGATTTATTTTATTTTATTTATTTATATTACATTAAAATGTTATAGCAAGTCATAGGTCATGGGATCAATAAGAGAAGATAAGTTTGTTGGGATTTTAAAGAAATAATTCATAGATGGGATTAATAATAGCAGACCGTGGATAGTTGGGATTAGGGTTGTCAATGGGGCGGGATTCCCCATCCCTGCGGGGATCCGCCCCGAACGGGGCGGGGAATCCCCGCTATTCTACCCCCGCGGGGCGGGGGCGGGGCCGGGGCCGGGGGGAAATTTTTCCCCGCGGATATCCCCGCCCCGTTCCCGCCCCGCCCCGATTATTAAAATATATATATTATATTCAATTAATATTATTATAAGAAAAATAATATTAAAATATACTTTAGATAATATTAAAATAATATAAATATGATTAAAATATTATTTAAATAATATTAAAATATAGTTTAAATATATTAAAATAATATAAATTAATTTTTTAAAAAAATTAGGACGGAGCGGGAAATCCCCGCGGGGACGGGGACGGGGATTAGATCCCCGCCCCGTTGACAACCCTAGTTGGGATTATTAGATTCAAATTTGCCTGAAAAATTATCTCGTAGCACGATTCCTTTGAAGCTATTTAATTAAACTAATTCCAATGAACTTTGAAACGCTATTTTTAAAGTTCAAATACAATGCAATGCACCCCATTCAAACATTTGCAATTCTACTATTTTGGAAGGACTAGAGTGAAATAACACAACTGTTTGCTAAATTCGAAGGGAAAGAAAAGCAAAGAATTTGGTTCAATCGTTGGGACACGGAAAGATATCATCTTTGCCATTCTGATATTTTTTTCCCGTTCTTCTTCGTCCTTATCCATCACAATCCTAAATCGTGGAAAGATATGGCGATGGTCAGCTGCTGTCTCTCAGTGACTTCCATAGCTCAAACTTCTGCGCCCAGCCAAGATTCTTCGAACACTTCTCAACAGCCACCAATCGCCACTAGGCCACCGACCAAAGTGATTTTACCCGACAAAAAGCCGATGAAGTGGTCGACGGGGGTCGCTCCAGGCGAATACGGCGGCCCGCCGACGACTTCGAAGCTGAGGAAGTATTGGGGCGGCGAAGAAGACCCACTTGCTTCTGACGATTATTTGTGGAATAAGGACTTTATGGATCGTATGAAGAAGCTTATTAAGGACCCCGAAGACAGTGATGTGAAGTCTGCATCGTCGATTAGGGTTAGTTTGAATCTTTTTTCTCTTAATTGGTTAGTTCATTGTGCTGGGCGAATTGACCAGGGATTGGGTGGGTGGAATTATATATGCCAGGGATTGATTTTGCAAAGCTTGTTGCAACAATTGTGTTTTTCGAAATTGCGATAAATAATGGGCTTTCTCTTTGCATAGGAGGAACCATCTGGATTTCTTAGCTTGAATAGAGTCATGAGCCTGGACAAGTATGTAAATCATGCCATTCAAACTCCTATTTGATGCTGTATTCGATCTTTTTTCTGTATCATTCAAGTGTGATAGCACATTTTTCTTCACAACGCAGTCTTGAGGTTGACTTGAGTAAAGAGCTAACAACAACTTCAAGAACAACATCGGATCAGCTAGTTGATGAACGGGTGCGATTAAAGTTTGTGTCCCTCACTGTTTGTAAACATTAAATTGTTATTGTAGATACTTTTTCATGCTTCTGTTTGGAATTTAGAAAGCTACTAATGCTGGGCGAAGATGGAGAGCAGCTCCAACACGTCGTGAGCAAGACAAGTGGGACCGAGCTGCTAAAGCTGCTACTGGGGGCAGCGTATGCGACTCTACTCTTAGGGGATTTTCTTACATATAGTTTGCAGTATTTGATGTTGTTCTCTGTCTAATTTTTTTGGCATACATTCAAGATTGGCTCCACATTGAGATGTTGAATAGTAGCACAATTCTGAAGTATGGTTCTTGATTTTGTTTTGAAGGAGGTCATGTTTAGGGAGTCAAGGCGTGAGAGAGGGGATCCCGAAGTTCTAGCAGCTCAATCGAGGGAGCAATATTTCAAGGTACCGAGTTACGAAAAATATTTGATCTTTGATAATATTATTTTCTGATCTTCTCTTTCCATATGGGTGCTCTGATTTATTTCTTTTTTCAGTTGAAGAACAAATTGCAACTACTTACTCTTGGAATAGGCGGAGTTGGAGTAGTTTCTGCATATCTTTCGTATTCACCTGAAATTGCAGCAAGGTAACACATAAAGGAGACCATCATCGCATGTCACAGAGGCTTTCCTTTGCATATCTTCATATTCATTGTCATACACACACACGCACACACATTATATATTATTGGGTATGATCACCAATTTGAAAATTTTTCTGGGTGAAGTTATGGTGCCGGTTTGCTTGGTTCATTAGCATACATGCGAATGCTGGGGAACAGTGTTGATTCCATGGCGGACGGAGCAAGAGGACTTGTCAAGTACGTTTTTTTTTTTTTAAAACTTTTTTTGCATTTTAAGATTACAAAACATTTTGACGCATAATGTCAGAAATGTCGATAAAACGAAATCTTGGGATTGTGCGATTGAGCTGCAATCAATTATGCAATGCATATCGGACTAGCAGAAACAAGAAATCGTGCCATTTTGTAAACGCTTGTGAGGTTATAGTTGACTGTAACATTCATGCCATCAATTTAACCGCACATCAACGACATACGTAGTTCACATTTTCGAAATATTTTCTCGATATTCCTCTCGAAGAAACTGGCTCGTGATTTTTATCATTTTATTGCAGGGGAGCAATGGGACAACCAAGGCTATTAGTTCCTGTTGTATTGGTGATGTTGTACAATAGATGGAATGGGTAAGCAAAGCCATTATAATCTGCTTCTTTTTTCCTAATCTTCGACATGAAATAGTTTCGATTGTACGTGAATATTTACGAATAAAAATAGCATCATTACGGCAAACCACTTTGTATTTATTTATTTTGTTGCAGGATTTTAGTCCCAGAATACGGATTCATGCACCTTGACTTGATACCTATGCTTGTGGGGTTCTTTACGTATAAGATAGCCACTTTCATGCAAGCCATTGAAGAAGCTGTTAATACAGTTGGAGGAGGAGGAGGAGGCAAGGCCCAGCAGCAGCCCTAAATTTATTTTCTTCTTTTTAAATTTCGTTTTTATTGCAATATACATAGCAATCTATAATCAGTTTGACGATTGTGAAGTTGTGTGCCTCACTGTAAGACCATCTCCAACCGAAACACATTCTCAAACTCAAACGCATACTCAAAGTCAAACTTAAAATGCAGTAATTCTTCTCCAACCGTTCAACCATTCTCAAATTGAAAAGACTATTTCGTAATATTCACTTCCACATCAATTGCTACAAATTTCAATACTACCCACATATTTTATAACTTTACGACTATAAATATTATTTTTGATTCACGGAAAATTTGTTAAAATTACTAATAAAATATCATTATGCATATAAAAATTATCGATTAATGTTTATTAAAAACACGACAACTACAATATTTATATATATATAAAGCATCAAAAAATATTTATTAAAAATACGACAACTACATAACATGTATGTGGAACAACAATTAATTCAAGATGCATAAAAAAAAATATTGTGTTTGTTAACTATGCGAGATGCATATAAATTATAAAAGCTAATAATTACATCTCAAAATTTTCGGAATTCCTAAGATGTTTGTGTTTGTGTGTTTTGAGAGTGAGAGGGAGAGAGAAGCAGATGGTGACAAATAAAATGGCTTTTAAGTAAAGCTTACGCTGACGCTGACAAATAAAATGGCTTTTAGCAAAGCTTGTGCTGACGTGATGGCCTTTTGTCTATTCTTTTGACACAAGCACATGGTAATAAAATGAGAGAGAAAACATAGAGGACATGCAATTAATAAACATCAGTCGCATGTTAACTGCTCCCAGACCCAAAGATGCGTTTTTGGTTTTTGGAGTAAATTTGCCCCAAATTTTAGGTTTTGGTGTTCGGATGGAGATGCTCTTAATTGATGTATTTAATACAATGCAAATCTTATACGTATCAGTGTACGGATAAAAAACTGAATGTAATCAAATCATATCATTAACCAGTTTTTTATATAGGAAAAAAAATGTAGCTATAACGTGGGCCGTTGATTGTCCAATTTGGTTGGGCTCATTAGCCCATGTAGTTTTTTCTATTTTCTTTTTCTTTTTTTTTTTCGATTGGACTGTATAAAAATAAAGTAAATCAGAGCTGTTGAAGCTGATTTACCAATTGTTGAGAAAAAATATTTCCTCCAAGCTCAGATCTTTGGTTGAATACGGTTAATTGTGTTCTCGGATTTCCCTGTTGTTTCAGGGGAAAGGCATTGTTGATCTTTTTTTAAGCCATGGCGGCAGTTTCAGTTCATCAGTTTGCTCAGTGCATCACTTGCCATTGCTGGAGCTCAGATCAGTCGAGTGAGTTAATCTATACATGTGTCTTTTTTTGTTTAGTTTTATCTTAATTCGCTTTTGCTCAATTGTAATTTTCTCAATTTTGTGATTTGTTCTGTTCCGATTTGCCATACAGTGATCGGATTTTGTCCCAACAGCAATGAAGTTTACATCTACAAGTTGTTAGATGGGAAGTGGGAGAAGATCCATACTCTTCAGAAGGTGAATTTTTATTGTAGTTGCGTGAAGTTGATAGATCCATGTCTGGGAGTCGGAAATGGAAACGTTATATGTTTTATGAGATATTTGGTGTACTTCGTAGCTCCGATTGTGATAATGAAGGTTTAAACAATCACAGCATTATATATTCCATATTCAGCTACTCCGCTGGAAAAATTTTCCTTCTGACGATTACGTTTCTAATCATAGCATGATCAAATTGTGTCTGGCATAGACTGGGGCAAAAGCTCGAACAGAATAGTTACCGTTTCCCATGATCGGAATTCGTAAGTGCCATAAGTTGGATCTCTACTATCTTATTACATTATGATCGTTTTTTTTTTTATTTCTGGGTAGTAGTAGTTATGATCTGGTCTCTCAGGTACCCTCGCTTGTTGGTTCCGCAGATTTTCTTGCTGTTAATTTAATCCATTTCGCATGTTGTTGTGGTGATTAAACATTCTGCAAATGACCTAATTCAACTTCGTTCAAGGTATGTTTGGTCTCAAGAAGGTACAGAATGGGTGCCAACGCTAGTCATACTCAGGCTGAATCGTGCAGCTCTTTGTGTACAATGGAGTCCCAAAGGTGATAAAAAGCTACTAGAGTTTTGCATAAACATCAGCATTTTCAGTTACCCTATATTCTTTTTAGTGTTCCTTTTCTAGTCTAGCAATTTCTATTACCCCGTTAACAATTAGTTGATTTTATCAGTTTCTGAAGCTTTGAATGTCCTGATCGATTTGTCGTTGATTGCATTGGCTTTTGTAGTCTGTAGTGATTAATTCCATTTTTAAATTACATTTTTTGCTCCCCACTCAGAAAACAAATTTGCCGTTGGAAGTGGGGCTAGAACTGTTTGCATATGTTACTACGAGCAAGAAAACAATTGGTAAGCTCTATTAGATTATTTTCGTGTCTTCATTTTATTTTTGCTTTTGTAAATGAAATTTTTATACCTATCATCGTAAACATATTCGTTGACGATACCATGATCGTAATAAGCATCTTTTATTCATTGCACAGGTGGGTCAGTAAAATTATCAGAAAACGGCATGATTCCTCAGTAACGAGTGTTGCATGGCATCCAGATAATGTGAGTCTTACGGCCGAGACTTTGTAATCTTGTCGAGGGATGACATACACTAAGATTAGAGCATCTAGATTGTCTTGTTTGTTTGCTATTTCTTTCTGCATGACCTATAGCAATAGTAACTAAAGTAACTAAGAGCTCCTTCTGATGCAACACGTCTGAAGTTTTTTGTTTGAGTATCCAAGCTTTGTACTGTCTTTGGCTTATAGAGATTTTGGTAACTAGTATTTCTTAATGATTGGTTGATTACTATTTCCCATCTTATTTTCAACAATGTCTGTTGTCTTCAGATATTGCTTGCAACTACATCCACGGATGGGAAGTGCCGAGTTTTCAGCACTTTCATTAAAGGAGTAGACACTAAGTATGTTTGCTGGGAAATAAATCACCGTTTCTCTTGTTTTGTATTCATACGTTCTCATCAGAAAATGGCAACCCTCACATCGACTTCTATTCTTTTTCAGGAATTCTGCAGGTTCTTCTGATTCCAAATTTGGAGAGGTTTGACTTTTTTTCTCTGCCACACTTGCTTTTAATATCCCAATCCGTCCAACATACTTTTGGAAATTGCATGTATTGATTGAAGGTTTAGCTGATGCAGATACTGCTAAAATTTTACAGGCTTTTGTTGCTAGAATAAGTTTTATTGTCGTTTGATGTCTAATGTTGGTTGACCATCCTACTTGTCAGTCAACTAACATCTCGAAATCCACTGCCTCCGTTTAATGAAACACGCTTTTATTTTATTCTATTTTCATAAATATTTCTCTAATAAAATTTGTTTTCTTTTTCCTTTTGGCGCTGTGCAGCAAATCATGCAGCTGGATATCTCTTTCAGTTGGTCTTTTGGTATTAAGTGGTCTCCGAATGGCAGTACATTAGCTTATGCAGGTAAACAGTTGCTCCCTTTTGTCATTAAGCAGCTTAAGTCGTGTACGATGTAACTATCACATTACTATACCACATTTCTCTCTAAAAATAAAATCAGGTCACAATTCAATGATATACTTTGTCGATGATGTTGGACCTTCGCCCTCTGCCCAGAACGTAGCATTCCGTCATTTGCCACTACGTGATGTGGGTCAGCATCCACTCGTTGAAATTTATAATTTTCACTTTGATCTTGATGATTTAACTTGAATCAAATTTTCCTGTATGGTGTATACTATTCGAATAGGTTTTGTTCATTTCCAAAAAAGCGGTTATTGGTGTGGGATTTGATTGCAACCCCATGGTATTCACCGCCGACGATCGAGGATTGTGGTGGGTTGAGTTAGTCATTTGAACTTTACGTTGATTTTCCACTCATAGACGATGAAACTCAAAATTAATGGTTGCATCATTTCTTTTACCACACGCAGGAGTTTCGTAAGGTTTCTTGATGAAAAGAAAGTATCGTCCAGTCCAAAATACAATTCGCAGGTACGAATTAAACCCTCAAACATAACATTACTTGATGTATTCATAATTAGGGGTGTTCAAATTTCGGATAAAACCGAAAAAATCGGCCGAACCGAAAATAACCGAACCGAAAAAAATCGAACCGAATTGTACAAAATCGAACCGAACAAAATTAAAATGGTTCGGATATCGGATTAAGCATACGTAAAACCGAAAACCGAATAATTGAACCGAAATTATTATACTACATTTAAAATAGAAAAATATAAAATCATTTGTTTTTCTCCCAGAACGTAAACAAACAACAGAGTAAATATAATTTCATTGTTATTTTTTCCATTTTTAGGTGAATGTTTTCGTCACCAATCAAATACTGTTTTTCTCCCAAATAATTTGATAGTATCATCATATGCATGTTATTATATTTTTTAGATTTTGTTCCATTTTCATGTTGTTTTTTCAGACCTTTGAATTGTTTTTGTTACATGCCACGTTCCATAAATCTTCTTTGTTTCTTAATAACCATAAATATTTTCAGCTCATAATATTTTTTTATTGATATTAAATTTCTAACCGAAAAACCGAACCGAAGAAAACCGAACCGAACCAAATTAAAATGGTTCGGATATCAGATCAGATTAAGCATACGTAAAACCGATAACCAAAAAAACGAACAGAATATATAAAAAACCAAACCGAACCGACCGATGCACACCCCCTATTCGTAATATATAATAAAAACATTTTTCATAATATCAACACTCAACTCGGTAAACAAGCAAATGAGGCTGCTCTTCCCTGGTTTTAGTTCGTATGGAACCGTCATACATAAAGAGTCTTTTGTTTCACAGTTTTCAGGAAAGCTCGGGAAATTCTACGGGCAATCGAAATATGCTAGCAACGACACCAACGAAACTTCAACTACGCGCGGTGCTCACGAAAACTGCATCACGTAAGCTGATTCTTGAAAAACGATCGAATTCTTCACGCTAGAAAAATACCTGCAAACAAAGGCATTCCATCATAACGTTGCTATTTCATTTCGTTTTATCTCCATATCATAATAGCTGTATCGTCCCGCTCAAGAATGCAGGAGAGGCTAATGTTACTAGATTCAGCACTTCAGGTTGTAATAAAAAGTGTGCTTTGATTACATACAGATTATTACTTTTTCATAAACATATATCTTTATATCTATTTATGATGCAATGGATATATGCATCTTTCTTGTTCTTCGTAGGATTGGACGGCAAGGTAGTGATTTGGGATCTTTCAAGGCTCGATGATCTACTTGTAGAATGAATCAGCGCGTGCGTTTGTTGAGAGTACACTAAGGATGAATGAATAGTTTATCGTTATTTTTACGAGTTCAAAAGATGCTGTGATTATATATATATATATGGTTTCACTTACCAGATTATGATTGTAATAACATCTATGCATAAGTACACCTAATGTGAGTTTTCTTTTTCCTTGTACAATTGATTTTTTTATTTTTTTTGTTCTTTTATGGATGATGAAGACGAAGATGAAGATGCATTTGCTAGCAATGCAAATGAATATAACCAAGTCATAATCTATCTTCTATATATGAGAGTGTGTACAAAATAATCAAAACAACAATGAGGCCGCAAGCCGAGAATGAGAAAAAAAAAATAAAAAAAATCAGACAATCAACAGATAAAAAAACATCCCAAGGAACTGGCAAAGAACATAGTTTGTTACCGTAAGGATATTTAAAGCCGACTCTTCTGTACACGGCTCGACGACCCATTCTTCTTACAACCACCGCGTTGTTCCTCGCCAGAAAATCGCAGATTGTGTATCGAGCAATCCTTCATCATCGTAGGCGTCCCAACCGTTCTTGCATAAGGAAGAAATGCCATGGAAACGTCTTCCCACCAATCTTGATTTCTAACATACCATTCCATAGTTTTCCTCAGACCTTCGTCCCACTTTATCTTCTCAGACCATCCAAGATTCCTCAGCTTAGTACTGTCAAGGAAGTACCGCTTATCGTTGAAAGGCCTATCCTTCACAAACTTTACAGAAACATCAGGGTTTATAGAAAAAAGCCTACAAATATCCACAGCTACGTCAAACACTGTCTTCTCTTCATCAGTTCCTATGTTATAAACCTGCCCGACTTCTCCTTTGTGCAGTATAATATCGAAAGCCTCAGCCACATCATCGCAGTACAGAAAACTCCTAACGTTCGACCCGTCCCCTTGAATAGGCAGGGATTCGCCTCTCATGGCTAAGAGAATGAACTTGGGAACTAACTTCTCAGGATACTGATGAGGCCCGTAAACGTTATTACCTCTGGTGATTATTACAGGCAAATCGTAAGACCTCCCATAAGCCATAACGAGCATTTCAGCCCCCGCTTTCGAGGCGGCGTAAGGGTTCGTAGGCAGCAGCTGAGAATTCTCATGGTTGCCCACCACAGCAGTTTCTTGAGATTCGCCGTAAACCTCATCAGTGCTTACATGGATGAACCTTTCGATCTTACCATAGGCCTTGCAAGATTCTAGGAGCACACAAGTGCCGTAGACATTGTTCTTGACGAACTCGAAGCTGTTTCCAAATGAGTTGTCGACGTGCGTTTGGGCTGCAAAGTGCATGATCGTATCGATTTGCTCTGTCGTAAGAATGTAGTTGATGAGGTCGGCGCAGCAGATATCTCCCTTTACGAATTTGAAGTTGGGAAGGGATATGGAGGGATTGAGGTTCTTTAAGCTTGAACAGTATTCGAGCTTGTCGAGTACTACGATTTTGTAATGGGGATAGGCTCGTGTAAGAAGATTCGCTGCGTTCGATCCTATGAAGCCAGCGCCGCCCGTGATTAGGATGTTTGTAGGTTTATAGTTCGCCATGTTTATGCCAAATGCAGCTCAAACACCTCCTTAAACTACTGAAAAATTGCAGGAAAAAAACAGAGGTTATGATTTCAGCAGAACGAGGTTTTAGAACACAAGCAAATGAAAAAATCATCCACACAACCAAAAATTCAATCAAAATCGCCAATCCCTGATTCAGATCACACCTAGGAATGAAATTATTTCTAGCAATTTTGAGGAAGGAATACTCATGGACAATTTATGGATTGCACATTGCAGCAATAACATAATCATCAGCCATTGTACTTTGGGCTATCGGAAGAATATTTGAACATGATTCATATATATAGCAGTAAGAAGATTAGATCGTCAAACAGTATGTATGAGAAAGGTAATTTTAAGGGCGATTATTGATCTAATTACCTGAAACCAGGGATCTTAAATCATGACACGGATCAGAAACTGAATAAAAAGTTGAATTTTCTTCAGACATTCGACGTCGGATGCAGCTATTTCATGTGATAATGCACGCAGACAACGTTTCAATGTGTAAGGAAGAGGTGAATCGAACATAAACAATTGAAAAGAAATATAGAAAGAACAGAGCATGTAAGAAATTTCATAGCAAGGAGAGGGAGGAGCAGAAAAGGGAATCAGCAGTTGGCGTTATAATCAGGCTCGTAGAGAATATTGCAAATAACAGTTTCACACTCTTACTATTGTATATTTACACAAAGTCCCTTTCTATTTTTTTATAGTTCCCCAAGAGTCAAAAGGAGGATTCGGATAGAATTACTTCCACATCAAAATGTCATGACTTTAGTATCTCCCTTCACTTTCCAAAGTTTATTCAATAAATTATGCCAAAAATTTCTGATCGAAAATTATAAACAGCAAAAGAGAAAAAGAAGAGAATAAAGACACCCATCATGGCATATATGGAGTTGCTGTACATAACAAGCATGAATTGGTCATCTAACTTTTTCCTTCACAACAAAACCCATCCAAGCACTTATTTCCTCGACAAATACACCTCTTGACCAAGTAAAAAAGAGCATATATCTCTAACACTTGAATATATATATCGACATTTATAACTCTAAGTCGATGCATCTAAGTTGTCTCCTCGTCCTCGTCAGTTCGCCTCGGCTATGTTTACCTTTGCTTCGACCTCGGGCATGCTACAGCTACTCTCCTTTTCCATGCTCCTAGTTCTGCTTTTCCTACTTCGACGATCCTAACAAAAAAAAAAGAAATGAAACAAGTTTTAGAATGATAGCCCATTTCAAGCGGGACAAAATGCGATTAGCCCGTTTGCCCACGGGTCGGGGCGGGATGCAATTACAAGATATAAACCTCGACGTCAGAATACGACAACGTCGATAAATAAAATCCCCTTTAGTCCAAACTCGGAGCCCAACATACAAGCAATGTAAGGTCCCATCCAAACTCAAATTCCACCTCGGATAAATCGAATAAGTTGGTCAAGTATATAAGGTTGTGAGTAATTCCCTCTATTGCAATTGGTTATAGAGAGGGGCCACACAAGCTTATATGGGTTTGGGCTTGAGCTTAGGGTTAAATTGGGCCTGATAAAATCTATACACAACGCCACAAAGCTTCTATCCCAAACAAATGCTATCGTAAGTATCTCACCGGGAATTCGTCAGCTTCGAGCATGCGGACGACGTGGCTCATTTTGGGCCTTTTCTCCGAGTCGGGGTCCACGCACCTAAGAGCCACGAGGAGGGCCCGTTTCAAAGCCCGAGTCGTGGGCCCGACCTCGAGGGTGGGGTCCACCACTTCCTCCGCCCTTTTGCTCCCCACCATCATTTTGAGCCACTCCACGAGATGAACCTGAACCCCACCGACCGTGACATTTCAGACAACAATTTTATACTTCACTATGAAAAGTTTTACCTAAAGTGATAAAAAGTTACCTCATTTGCCGGCCGGCCGTAGTCGACTGGGTCCCGCCCGGTAATAGCTTCAAGCACCAAAACGCCGAAGCTGTAAATGTCGCTCTTTTCGTTCAAAAGCCCCGAGTTTGCATACTCTGGTGCTACGTACCTTTAAAATTTTAAGTTAGTACGTGCGTATAATAAGACTGTAAAAGAAATGCCACGAAACGAAATACATACATACCCCAAAGTTCCCATCACCCTCGTCGTTATGTGGCTCTCGCCCGAGTCCAATAGCTTAGCAAGTCCGAAATCGGAGACCTTCGAGTTGAACTCATGGTCAATCAGTATGTTGCTCGATTTTATGTCTCGGTGGATCACCTTTGGCTCTACAGCTTCGTGCAAATAAGCAAGCCTTTCGAAATAATTTTTAAAAAATTTAAGAAAAGGCCGGAAAAGGTAAGTAAGTCGAATAATTTACGGCGCATCGAATCGAGGTTTTATTTTTTTTTAACGGTAGATCTTTCGCTTACGCTTTGGCTGTTCCGAGCAGAACCTTCATGCGAGCTTCCCACGTAAGAATCCCGTATTTCCTCATTGCCCCGTGAAGCCACTGCTCGAGATTTCCATTGTTTACAAACTCGTAAACCAACATCCTGCAAATCATTACCGTGTTAAAAAAAAAAATCGAATCTTTTAGCGCAAGAAAAAAAAAAAAAAAAAGAAATCGAACCTTTGAACTCCTTCGACGCAATAACCGAGAAGACGAACCAAGTTCTTGTGTCGAACATGGCCTATAGCCTCCACCTCAGCCCTGAATTCCGTCTCCGCCTGGCCGCTACATTACATCCGCGTAAAAAAAATTTCACCGCGTAAAATTAACAAAAAAAAAAAGAATTGCGCTTTGCGCATAACTAACTACTCACAGATCATTAAGAAGCTTCTTGACCGCCACCTCAGCGCCGTTAACCAAACGCCCCCTATAAACGACTCCATAACCGCCTTCCCCGACGACAAATTCCGGCGAAAATCTGTTCGTTGCGATCTCGAGATCCCTGAGAGTGAACCAATGGCCCCACCCGAGGTGGGATCCGTCGTCGGGCAGCCCAAAGAGCGGCGAGGGAATCGTAGCCATCCCATAGACCGAGCTGCACTGGCTTATTACATCGCTCGAGTTACTCCTTCCTAAATGGACGCACATTTTTTCGCTCGAGTTTGCGTCCCTTTGCGGTGGGCCCGAGGGATTGACCTGGTCAACTCCGATCTCCTTGGAGACGTCGGGCGTGTAAGAGAAGGGGAGGGAATCGGTTCTTCTCTGACGGGATTTGATTCGAAGGGCGACGCATATGGATAGGATCGTTAGGATTAGCGCCATGAATGCACCGGTGGATATTGCGAGTAGGACCCACAGCTTTAGGCCGCCGTACTTTTCGGACATCTCTGTTGTTAAGTCGCCCGACGACATTCTTTCGAGGAGAGGAGTGGATTGAATTTTTCTTTCTATGTTTTCGACGAGGGCCGAGTCCATTAAATGGAATTGAATCCTTATTCCCTGTAAGAGTTTGAATTGAATTTTGCATCTGAGTTAAAGTTAACATGAACAGCTCAAAGCAGAAGCGGCAAAGCGCGCACATATACTAATTTGAGAAGCAAACTCAACCCAACTGAAAAGAGGACAAGGAAGCTGTCGTAGAGTAGGCCAATGAAGAGTTAACAAGAAAACTTTTTTTTTTCTTTTTGCAGAATATATGGGAAATAGAGTGACCCATTTCATCAGCTAAATCGGCAAGGATGAGTAGCAACAATAAACATCTTAAAAGACATATATGTATGTTAAACATACACATGCAATGAACAAAGACTGAGGTAATAAAAGCATGACATTGATTTATTAGGGGGAAAATAATGAAAAACGGAACTGGAGAAAACCCGTATCATCCCCAACTTTCAATTCTAAATCTATACGGCATTTAACGACAGGGGAAATTAAAGAGGGAACGGACAAGGTCCATTATTTATGATCCGAGGAATGTAAATTTGAGGATTGAAACAGATTTTACTGAAGAAGTAAAGTGAAATAGAAGGAAAGCTTTCACCTTTGCAACTGATTCGAACTAAACCCACTTGAGATTCTTCCTTAAAGCTCACTTTTTTACGTTTTGAGTCAGCAGAAGCTCAAAGAGCACCGATATGCCAATGCCGACAGAAGAGAACACACACACACAGAGAGAAGAACTAACAGTGAAATAAAAAACGAAGGGTCCAAACAGAAAAGTTAAGGTAAGACTGAAAGAAGAGTAGCTCAGAAGCAGACGGGGGAAAGTCCGGGTTTTTTAAGTAAATAGCCTTTGACTCGGTCAACGTTAAAAAAATAGCCTTCAAATGTAAAATGACTATACTGCCCTTACTAATCGTGCCCACGTTAAAAATCAATATGATAAATGGGAATCGCGTTTGGGTGGGCGGGTGGGGTGTAGTCCAGTGGTTGTGTAGTCGGACGTTCAAGTAATAGGTCGTGGGTTCAAATCCCCAATTTTTTTTTTATATATAGCACGGGACCTGCACTATACAGCACAAGTCCCGTGCTGTATAGTGCAGGTCCCATGGAGCAAGGGACCTGCACTATACAGCACGGGACCTGTGCTGTATAGTGCAGGTCCCATGCTCCATGGGACCTGTACTATATAGCAAGGGACCTGTGCTGTAGCACAGGTCCCGTGCTATTAAAAAAAAAAAAATTATGAGAACCACTTGTAAAAAGACGGAAATACCCTTAAATTGAAGGCTATTTTTTAAAAGGTAGAATCGACGAGGCTATTTTTTAAAGTTGACCACGTCAAATGCTATTCCCGGAAAGTCCTAATTGTGGTCCTAAATGGAACTGAAGAAAATAGTAATGAATCAGCAAAGGATACACACAAACGGCCACCACTCAAGATTTCTTTTTTCTTTTCTTTCTTAACAGATACAATGCCTGACAAAGAACTGAGTTTTAATCCAACCCTGAATATGGGTTTATGAAAGTTCGTAATATTCTTTTGGTTTCTAATAATAATGCTGAGGAGAATCTAGAGTAGCGTGATGTTTGTGAGATGAGAAAAAGGTTAGGTGTAATAATAAAAGCTGGACAAAAAGGAACGCTTGGTTTGCAATGGGGAGGAAATGGATTTTTTAAGAAAATAGCCTTTGAGTTGGTCATGTTTTAAAAAATAGCACCCAAAATCGGACTTTACCTTTGTACCCTTACTAACTCTGCTCTAAAGACTATTTTACCCTTATTTAATGTCAATCAACAACCTCAACAACACTTATCGAAAAAATTAACTAAAGGGTTTACATGTTACGTTACACTGTAGCGAATCTGAAACATCAGACCCGTGATAGAATAGTGAGGTAAAAGTAAAAAAAAGCAACCACTTTCATTTCCAGTAAAAAAAGCAAGCGTGTGCTCTCCCGCCCCTGCACTGCAAATCGTCTTCTCTGCAACTCAAAGCCAACCGAACCTCAACCTCAATCGACTCATTCGACAATCCAATGGCATTCAACGCGAACACCCAAAGAGTGGAGGTATGTGTTTTCTACTCTTCGCCACTTTCAATTTAACGCGAGAGGGTATTTGGGAACGACCCATCGAACCCTAATTTGGTGCGGACCCGTGCTTGCAAGCATAGGACAGAGCTTGGTAGCATAGGACCGTGCTTGGTAGCATATGACCTGTGCTTGCAAGCATAGGACCCGTGCTTGCAAGCATAGGACCCGTGCTTGCAAGCATAGGACCCGTGCTTGCAAGCATAGGACCCGTGCTTGCGCAGCGTACGTCGCTTTTTAATGCATGGGTCCCGTGCTTGCAAGCAGACGACCCCCGCTTATGAGCAAGGGACCTGTGCGTATTTCACGGGTCCCCTGTGTATTAGCCGCGTTTCCCCTGCTTAAACGCTCGGGTCCCCTTAGTTTAATGGGCGGGTCCAGTGTGACTGCGCGCGCGCAAGGTCGTGGGACCCGCGCGTTATAAGCAGGGGACCCGCGCGCTATGACCAGGGGACCCGCGCTTATACGCAGGGGACCCTTGCTGGGACCGCGCCGATGCGCAGGGGTCCCATGCGCATCTGTGCTTGAATCTCAGCATATGCGATGCGGTCCCCTGCGCATCTGTGCATAAGGGTTTTCTGTTTTCATTATTTCATACCACGTAGCCCTAGCTAACACGTGTTTTACGTATAAATTAGGTTGTGATGCAGAAGCAGTTCGAGACAGTGGACGAAGTTCCCCATTTGACTGTAAAGCTGAGCTCGTTATACGCCGATGCCAGCGAGCTGATAAGGCAATGTCTGAACCACCACGAGTGGGAGATTTTTACGAACGAGAGTCCGTTCGGCCGCCTCGTTAGGGCCGAGCCTGATTTTAACCTCTCGGGCCAGTTGCTGTGGTACCTCATCCAAAGCCAGACGATGCTGCACAACCGGGAAGAGCTGTGGATGATTTTTGGCGAAAAACCACTCCGATTTTCAAAGTCGGACTATTGCCTAATCACCGGGCTGAAGTTCGCCGCCGAGCGTCCGCCGGTAAACGGCGGCTCACAATTCACCGCAAGACATTTTGGTGGCAGCTCTAAAGTCCGCATGTCGCACGTCAAGCGTGTGTTGGAGGAGTTGTCTGGCGACGAGGACGATGTGGACTTCGAGAAGCTGAAGTTGGCGGACGTGTACTTCGCCACCGCCGTGTTGATGTCTCGACCGTCGAAGAAGGACACCGTCGTCAGTACCTGGGTCCTTAGTCTCGTCGATGATCGGTTTGCATTCTCCCGGTATCCTTGGGGCACCGTGGCTTTCGATGAGGTGATACGCACTGTGAAGGTAAATCTACGGGAGAAGCGACGGGAATGGCTGATCAGTGGGTTCGTACAACCACTTCAGGTGAATTATAACTAAGCTTCTTCGCATACCATGTTTTGAGGGACGTTTCTAAGATTTTTTGCGTTATTTGTATTCAGATACTAGCATACGAGTGCATACCGAGGGTTGCAGACGTGTTTGCGGTTCGCAAAGAAGAAGATTTCACGCCACGCATGCTCAGATGGGCGACGAAGAATTGGCCTCGCAAGGCATGCCCGACTCTTAGGACGGTAGCAGAGGCCGTCGACGGCGATTTTGTACGAGGGTTGTTAGTGCCGTCAGCGGAAGAGTTGGAGGCGGCGTACTTTAGGGACAGCGTTTTTGACGTTGGGGCCGCACACGAGCTATTCGACCGTATGACGGGCCTACTCATGCGGGGAGTGGAGGTTAGGTGTTCCCCCGTCCACCGCGATCGTGCCGACGACGATCATTTAGCGATCGTACCCCTTGAAGAGTTTCCCACACCTGTGGAGGTGGTTGAGGCTGGAGATTTTGGTGCTTCGTCGAGTGCCCGAGGAGTTCGAAGAAGAGGCAAATCGACTGTAGAATTTGTTGATCTAAGTGATGAGGATTCTGGCTCAAATAGAAATGAGAAGTGGATTAAAAGTACCTCGGGCGAGTGGACTTCTCCGGGCGTCAGTTGATTCATGCATATGATCGCGTGCTCATTGACACTTACCTTCAAGCGGCAAGATTTAGGTAAATGTTTTCTTTCGATGTCAACCTCAGTTATCGTACATAAACACGCTCATAATTTTCCTTTTTATGCAGGGATAACGTTTGGTCGGGTGACCGGTGCGACGTGGATGCCCAAGGCTTCTACATGTTGCTCTTCCATGATATGCTCAAGTCTAATTGTCTTGACGCATATCTAGATTGCTTGACGCGAATCTATGCGGACTCCGTGGTTTATCCTCACGTCTTCGTCTTTCCAAGTTACGTGCAAGACGAGCACTTTAGGAAAGCGCAGAAGTTGAATAGGAAGGCGAAAGTGCGGGTGGATGATATGGAGGAATTCGTGAATGGATTGTCGAGAAGTAGTCGGAGCTGGTTGGAGCGTCTCACGGAGGATGAATTGGTACGATGCAAGTACATCATCTCTCCCGTTTTCGCACGGACCCACTGGGCAGTGCTTATTTTTGACGCGACAACGCAAACCTTCGTCCTTAACGATTCGTTGGGCGCGCATGGTGTGCAATTCGCCGGGAGAGTGTTCGTAAGTAGCTGAAATCCTTTTGTCTATCATTTTTATGAATTTAGTAACATGTTCGACGTTTGCTATTTTTTGCAGGCTGAGTTTCTTTCAGAATATTGGCGTTTCAAGTTCGATATCGTCACAAAGCCGAAGTTGGATAATAAAATGAATCGGAGCCAGAAGGCTGGCAGCTTGGATTGCGGGGTTCATGCGGCGTTGACGGCGGAGACGATTATGGTTGACACGCCCGAGTTTAATGAATATCAAAGGCACATTGATATTTCAGCGTATCGAGCCACTATGGCTGCACGGATATTGCGTGACCCGCATAGCTGTATGCGCCATTTGTTTGGCTGAGTTTGGAAGTGTTAATTGTAGGTGGCTTTGGACATTTTGAACTTGGTGTAGTTGAAGGGTTTATGGATGTTAGTTTGTAGGTTTATTTGAATAAAATTTTTTGATATTATTGAATGCATTGATTCTCTGTATGAAACGAAACGTGATGGGTGATTCGACTTGTTACTGAGGAAAATATTTTGACCAAATAATCAGTGGACGTGAGAAACCCTAAATTGGCAGCGTCCCGTTCATATACATATACGGGACCCGTCCCATCAGCGCCAATGCAATATGCGCGGGTCCCCTGATTCTACGTCCGGGTCCCCTTATTTTACGTGCAGGTCCCATGATTTCAAGCTATGGTCCCTTGAGCACGTATCCCACCATATGACTTGATAAAACTTTTTCCATTGTTGAATAATTGATTCTCTGTATGAAACGAATCGTGATGGGTGATTTGACTTGTTACTGAGGAAAATATTTTGACCAAATAATCAGTAATTGTTCAATTATTGGTACGACTAAAGCGTATGTGAGAAACCCTAAATTGGCAGCGTCCCGTTCATATACATATACGGGACCCGTCCCATCAGCGCCAATGCAATATGCGCGGGTCCCCTGATTCTACGTCCGGGTCCCCTTATTTTACGTGCAGGTCCCATGATTTCAAGCTATGGTCCCTTGAGCACGTATCCCACCATATGACTTGATAAAACTTTTTCCATTGTTGAATAATTGATTCTCTGTATGAAACGAATCGTGATGGGTGATTTGACTTGTTACTGAGGAAAATATTTTGACCAAATAATCAGTAATTGTTCAATTATTGGTACGACTAAAGCGTATGTGAGAAACCCTAAATTGGCAGCGTCCCGTTCATATACATATACGGGACCCGTCCCATCAGCGCCAATGCAATATGCGCGGGTCCCCTGATTCTACGTCCGGGTCCCCTTATTTTACGTGCAGGTCCCATGATTTCAAGCTATGGTCCCTTGAGCACGTATCCCACCATATGACTTGATAAAACTTTTTCCATTGTTGAATAATTGATTCTCTGTATGAAACGAATCGTGATGGGTGATTTGACTTGTTACTGAGGAAAATATTTTGACCAAATAATCAGTAATTGTTCAATTATTGGTACGACTAAAGCGTATGTGAGAAACCCTAAATTGGCAGCGTCCCGTTCATATACATATACGCTTGGGACCCCTGATTTTACGTGCGGGTCTCTTGATTTCACGTTATGGTCCCCTGGAGAGAATTATGGTCCCCTTATTTTATTAAAAATAACAAATAAAACACATGGATAATAAAAACAACGCACGAATGTATTAAAAGCCGCACGACTATTTTGCAGCACAAAGCATACATTCCACCATCGTCGTTCTCTATAGGTGATAATCATGACGATCAGCAGCATTTTTTTTCAAGTCGATGGTCAGTGGGTAATTCGCGAGGACAATACGTCGAACTGGGTTCCCGATCCAACTTGCCGGTGGCAATCAATCTTGGTCGACGACGGTTCATGCACGTTAGTGGATCTTACTAATGAGATATTGAATGCATTGTCGTTACGCAACGAAAATACCAAACTACGGATAAGCTACATGCCTTGCATAGACTACAATTACGTGCGCCCCATCTACATCGAGAACGATTACGGCGTACGTGCGTACCTTGGAGGTGGTTGCCGACGATCAAGACCACCTCTTCACGTGGAAATTGAGTTATCCGTCATTGCGGCACCACCACATCAACCTCATGATAATGATTTGTCGGGTTTCGACGTCGGCCTTATAGCGCATTGCGATACAAACGCAGAAATCCAACCATTTGAGGGTTTTCCCAGCACATCTTACAACCCTCCTTACCAAAGTCATGAAAGCAGTGGCTACGTAGGCGGCGATTACTCCGGAATGTGCGGCCAAGTATATGATAATGAGAACGACAAAGTCGGACGGGAAGACGAAAATGAGAACGAGCAAGGTGCTATAGATGATGATGAGCACGTATCCCACGATGATCTGTATGATGATGATGACGATTTTGACGTCGATGACCACGACGACGCCACTGATGTGGCCGACGATGGTACCTATTCATTTACGGACGGTTCGACCCTATATGTTGGACAAGAATTTCGTAGCAAGAAAGAATTGAAGGACGAAATCACTAAAATCGCTGTCGCTGCAAGCTTCGAATTCCAAGTGGATAGGTCAAACAAAACCCTGTACGTAGTGAAATGTGCGAAGGTGAACTGCGAATGGCGAGTACGAGGTGCACAGGACAAGGACTCCCCCTTTTTCTCAATCCGAAAGTACGTCAACACGCACACGTGCGGCGTGTCTCATCGACGACGTAGGCATCGCCAGGGAAGTTCGTCGCTCGTATCGAGCACGTTGTTGGAAAATTTCAGGGCTCCTAAAGACATCCCCACTCCCGCTTCCATACAGTCGATGATGCAGAGCAGGGGAGTAGAAGTTTCTTACTACAAGGCTTGGAGAGGAAAACAAATGCGACTGACGAACTAGTTGGTAACAGAGACGATTGCTATGGTTTACTGCCGGCTTACTTAGATGCGGTGAGGCAAGCCAACGAGGGCAGTATCACTGATTGGGAGATGGACGAAGAAAATCGGTTCAAGTACATGTTCTTGGCATACGGCGCATGCGTCAGAGGCTTTACGTTCATGAGGAAAGTCGTTTCCATCGACGCCACTTTTTTGAAGGGGAAGTATAAGGGTCTCATGATGATTGCCACTGCGCAAGACGGCGATTACCATCAATATCCTTTAGCATGGGGTCTTGCCGACGGGTCCGAGGGAACCGAGTGCTGGACGTGGTTTCTCTCGAGATTAAGACGTTTTGTTGCGGATGGCGACGATCTCGTAATAATTTCTGATCGGAACCCTGGAATAAAGAATGCAGTTCCGGCCGTTTTCCCGAACGCGTTTCATGGTTTCTGTGCGTGGCACATTCAACAAAACGTGAAGACGAAAATGAAGAAGAAAGGTGCTTGCCCGATTTTTTGGTGTGTCGCTACTGCCTATACAAAGAGCGAGTCCGACCGTCATTTTAAGTTGCTTGAAACAGAATATGCGGACGTGGCTAATTATCTTGGCGAAGTCCCAAAGGAAACGTGGAGGCGAGCATATTGCCCTAGATCAAGATACAACATAATGACGACCAATGGATCCGAGTCTATAAATGCAGCTCTGCGTAAGGACAGAGAGCTTCCAATTATTGGATTGTTGGGCTCGATTCAATGACTAACATCATCATGGTTCAGTAAGCATCGGCGATCTGCCGAAGCTTCAATCGCCGCGAACATGACTAGGTTTACGCCGAAGGTGGAGTCGATCATACGAGAGAATTTCACCGAGTCGCAAAAATTTCATGCGTCGGAAGTCGGTAATCTAACATATAACGTGTACGGGCAGCATGTGAACGAGGTGGTCGATTTGGGGCTGTGCAAATGCACGTGCATGATGCTTGACATCGATCGTATCCCATGTCCACATGCGATTGCAGCTTGTGGTTCTGCCCAAGTGCCGGTGTATTCATTAGTGCACGATTATTATACCTTGGAGATCTGGAAGTTGGCATACGAAGGTACTATACGTCCGGTAACGGACCGCATTGAAACAAGTATGGACATGTTGCCGCCTCGTGTTGGTTCACAACGTGGACGACCCCAGAAAAATCGGTTTCCTTCGGTGGGTGAATTTTTTAGGAGATAACGTTGTAATGTGTGTGTATTGTCGTATTCAGAGTGGCTTATACGTTGCCATTTGTGTTATGTTATGTAAGGTTGTGTTACGTGCGTCTGCATGAATATGGTAGTACAAAACCCTCATGCAGAAATGCGCATATTTGTGTTTCCCGCCGGGTCCCCTGCCAATGCACGCAAGGTCCCCTGCCTTTAACGTTTGGGACCCGTGCAAACTTCTAATCCCCTGCCCATAACATAAGGTCCCTTGCCTTTAACGTATGGTACCCGCAAATATAGGGTTGGTCACTTTCGCTTACTAAGTGGGTCCAATAATTGTTCAATTATTGATGAAAAGTGACATGTCAGAGCAGTGCTTCATTTATTTATTGCTCAAAAGTGACATGTCAGAGCAGTACTTCATTAATTATACAGAATGTACAGGACAGATGACTTGACATTTGATTCCCGATTTGGGGCTTTTGTCCCCTGCGAAAATCTAATATTATTAAATTCCTTAATAAGACGATAATTAATAAAAAATTAGTGCGCGATTAAAAAAAATTACAAAAATAACAAGTAGATTAGCAATATCTGACTCCAAGATTGAAACCCAAAAAATATATATTCCAACAAGTATTTCAAGTTGAACGATTTTTGACGTGAAAATAGTAAGAGAGCACACTCAGAAAACATACTCGTGTTTGTGATTTCTGTAGGATGTAACAATCTTATAGACTTAACGTAATTCTTGTGTTTTTATCCAATTTTTTTGTTCTCTGCTATTGTATGATGACTTGATATTGTATTCTACGATAAACAAATTATAAATACGCACAATTAATCGCTTACTTCCATGAGTTAACATTGCAAAAATCGCACATGAACACATCGGACCCACATGTTATGGGCAGGGGACCCAATCGTCAAAACAGGGGACCCGCCGAGATTGCATAGGACCCATACTGAGATGGACGGGTCGTCATTGGTCCCCGTCAAAATGATGCGCATGTTAAGGCCGGGTCCCGTCCGGTCCCGTTAAATTGTTGCGCGACATAAGCAAGGGACTCGCGCGTAAAGATCAGGGGACCTGCGCGTTATGAGCAGTGTCCCCGCACTTATATTCAGGGGACCCGCGTATTTCAAGTGCGTAGCAAACAGCTGAAAAGTTAAAATCATATCAACCCTGTGATATTATGTCAAATCACTTAAAATTCAGTTATTTTTATGTCAAATCACACAGCTTCTCACTGACAAAAAGTTGGAAAACACATAAAAACTCAATCTTTCACAATTATAAACCCTAAATTCATATCCAACAAACGATAACTTAATATCAAACAAGTATCAAACAAAAATTCAACATAGATATTCAACAGCACATGAAATTTATACTCAACAGAGGAAATTTTCCTACTCAAAAAAAGGGTTTACTAAAAACTGTCCCAATCATTATTGAAAATAGAAGATGCGAGGTATTTTCTAAAATCCTTCATATGAGTTTGATTGAGTCGGGAGACGTCGTCCTTATTCATCATAAGCGACATTGCCGCCCGCAACATCGCCACGCCATCTTCTCCCCTGAAAATTATATCGAAAACGACACTTATTTTAAACACGACGACAAAGTAATAAAACGCAACATTCATGAAAACTTACTGATTTTGTCTCCTGAAGTCGCGACAATACTTCTTTGCAAAGCTCTTGCCCTTGTTAGGCATGCGTTTTATCAGATCCAGGTCCTTGAAAATCGCCGGGATTACGATCTGAAGTTTGTTGATGTCATCGGCGATATAGCGCCACTCGAAGCCAGGAGGCGCATCGGAGTCGTAAATCGTGAACTCCTTCTGCCGCACATCAACAACGAACAACACCCATCGGCCTGACGTACGCATGGGGATGGCAACTTTGGTCGCTAGATCCCACGACCTGCACTTCCAATCTTCCTCCTCCCCCCTCGCGAACGGGATCAATCTCTTGAAGGCTTTTCCAGACGGCTTCCCGAGTATGTTTAGCACCCCTGGCTCGTCGACGAGCTGCTTAAACCTATAGGGCATGTACGCAACTTTGCTCGCCACCGATTTGCTAAATTTCGGCATCGTTTCGATCCCAGCGAGGCATTCATCGACGTGCTGCAATAAAATATAGACCGTTTTTCAACACATTAAAGTAAGGTTCCTAAAGGTATTTGGTAAATTTATATACGTACCATCTCATCGAGTGGAATACCCGAAGTCGCAAGGTTCAGGAGCCATCTAGGGTCGTGTTCTTTTAGCTTCCCTGGGACTTTCATGCCGGTAATCTGCAAAGCCGTTTCTAGCTGACTTTCGACTTTTGGCCACATGTTATGGACCTTGAACTGGATATGCCGCTCGAACCCCGAAAGCTTTGGAGCTTTGACTGTATTCGTCGAGGGGAAATCGGTGAACGGCGTCGTGGTGTACCAAGATGGCTTCTTCGTCCGCTCAGGGGTCTTCTCTCTGACGACGCCTTTTCCTTTGTCGGCCGCTTGGACAGAAACCGATGCCTCGGCGTGCGTCTCCAACTGAGGGACGTCCTGTAGCAGCTCGGCATGCGTCTCGAACTGAGCATGGTCCTCTAGAGGCTCGTCCATGGTCTCGAACTGAGCGTTGTCCTCTTGAGCCTCTACGAGACCATAAGCGCCCCTCCACGACGATGGGTCGACCACCTCTTCTCTTCTCTCTTGGTCAACAGGGGACCGAGGCGGTTGCTTATATCCAGCGTAACGATTTTGCGCCCATTCCGACAGACTGTGACCGTCCCATGCCTCCAGACTCGGAAAATAGCCATCCGGTCCCATGTACGATGTGTTCCTCCATCTCTCATCGTAATCTATACAAGAAAATTCGAAATAACTTCCAATTATTTTTCACGTACTTATGTATAAAAACTTACCAAACTCGGGCTGTGTAGCGACCGATCCACGCCCAATCTCGGGCGGTGTAGCGACCGATCCATGCCCAATCTCGGGCGGTGTAGCGACTGATCCGCTCGGGAACTCGGTATGCGCCGCGTGGGATTCATATCCAAATTCGCTTGGATCGACATCTACAACGTAAATAGTAACTACTAAGTAATCTACACAACTAGTTAAAAAATTAAGTATAAATAAAAAGCTTACTATAACGAGCTTCGGTAGGCGGAGTGCGAGACCCGTGATAAAACCTGCTCGCCAAACCCTGAACTGAGTTCCCCAAGTCCCTGAGGCTGTCGGCCCACGATCGCATTTGGGTCCAATGTTCCTCGTACGCATCCCACCTTCTCTCGTTCGTCGACCACCGTCGACCCTCTTCTTCTTGAAACTGATTGAATTGCGTGCCAAGTTGGTCGACTCGCCCAAACAAGCTGGTGAAGTTTTGGTCCATACGACTTTGCCATTCATCGAAGCTTGGACCCGAGGCGAAACCATGGCCACTGGATGGACCCGTCTCCGGAGCTGCATGAAAGCCGTGCTCGTGCGGATGTTCGGGGATGTCGCCGTGATGCAACATCATATCGTTGTCGCGACGGCCACTGCCCTCGATCTGGGCTACGGTCTCAGGCACCAAATTATGCCGGCTAGAACCCTCACCGCGATGGCGGTGGCCGCGGGAACACCTAACCTCCGCTCCCTGCAGGAGTAGGTACGTGACACGATCGAATAGTTCGTGTGCCGCCCCAACATCGAAAACGCTGTCCCTAAAGTACGGTCCCTCTAGCTCGTACGCTGACGGTACTATCACTCCTCGTACATGGGACCCGTCAGCGTGTTCTCCGACGGACTTCAAAGTCGGGCATCCCTTGCGACTCCAATTTCTCGTCACCCACCTGAGCATGCGTGGCGTGTAATCTTCTTCTTTGCGAATCGCAAACTCGTCTGCAACCCCCGGTATGCACTCGTATGCTAGTATCTGAAATCATAATGCAAATAATATTAGCAATCATGTCAAAACAAGGTATGGCAAATCTTAATTATAAATCACCTGAAGTGGCTGTACGAACCCACTTATCAGCCAATCCCGTTTGATCTCAGCTAGATTTTTTTTAACAGCGCGTATGACGTCCCTGAAAGCCACGCTGCCCCACGGATACTGCGAGAAAGCAAACAGGTCTTCAGCGAGATGGAGGACCCAAGGACTGACGACGGTGTCCTTCTTTGACTTTCGGGCCAACAACACCGCGGTGGCGAAGTAGACGTTCGCCAACTTAATCTTCTCGTCGTCCACACGTTCCTCGTCGCCAGCCAAATTCTCCAACGCCATCTTGACGTGAGACAAGCGAACTATTGTTGTATCGCCAAAATGTCTCCTCGCGAATGCTTTGTCTTCGTTCACCGCCGGTATCACGGCGTCGAACTTCAGCCCGGTGATTAGGCAGTACTCCGATTTTGAAAATCGGAGTGGACTATTGCCAACAATCATCCACAGCTCTTCGCGATTGTGCAGAGTGGTCTGCCTCTGGATGAGGTACCACAACAACTGAAGCGAGAGCTTAAAATCCGCCTCGGCCATAACAAGGCGGCCGAACGGACTCGAGCCACAAAACCTCTGAAACTCCTCCTGGTTAAGACACCGTCTTATCAACTCGCTGGCGTCGCTGTATAACGAGGTCACCGCATGACGGCAATCAGGAACTTCGTCCACTTGCTCCAACTGCTTCTTCATCACAACCTAATTTATACGTAAAACACATTGTAGCCAATTACTTGGTATGAATATTGACAATAGAAAACCCTTATGCACATATGGGCAGGGGACCGCATCGCATATGCTGTGCGTATTTACACGGGACCTGTGCGAATTTACACGGGACCTGTGCGAATTTACACGGGACCTGTGCGTATTTTCACGGGACCCGCCCATAAGATGATGGTCCAGGCATGGGTCCCCTGCGTATAAGCGGGGTCCCCTGCTTATAACGCAGGGGTCCCCTGCTCGTAGCGCGCGGGTCCCGTGTTCTTGGCGGGCGCAAGGTCACGGGACACACGCTACGCAGTGGACCCGTGCTGGGACCATCATCGGGACCATCATCTTATGGGCGGGTGCCGTGAAAACGGGTCATGTGCTTCTAAGCACGGTCCTATGCTTGCAATCACGGTCCTATGCTTGCAAGCACGGGTCCAATTTTGAAAATTAGGGTTCGATTTGTTAAATTGAAGACGAAGAGTAGAACAAATACCTTCACTCTCTGGGTGTTCCCGCTGATTGCCATTGTAGATTGAGGTTCTGATTTGGGTTTTACTTGCAGAATCGATTTGCAAAACGTTTGGTGTGCAGGAGAAAAGACGATTGAATTGAAGAAAGTTAAAGTGGTGGTTGCTTTTTTACTTTTACTGTTCTATCACGGGTTGTGTTGTTTGCTAATAGCTACAGTAAAACCTGTAAATTCTTGAACCTTTATAATTATTACACGGGTTCTATCACGGGTTGTGTTGTTTGCCAATCGCTACAGTAAAACCAGTAAATTCTTAACATTACACGGGTTCTATCAGGGCTTGTGTTGTTTGCCAATCGCTACAAATACCCCTTTATGTTTATTACATAACTAACCTAATTAAATACAACTATCTATATATTTTTAAACCTAATTAAATATTATAAAATATAGTTCATTTAATTTAAAATACAATACTAATTAGATCAGGTTCATAATATAATATATAATGCTTCAAATTAAATATAAATACTTAGATTCACGTACAATACAATAGCATAAAATTATTAAGTAATTTACTACTCTACCCTTCTCGCCGGCCCTTCTCCACCAACCGGAGCTGGGTCGACAGTCTGCACGGCGTCGTTTCGGACAACCTCGATCCAACCTGGGCCTACAATCACTTCGCTCTCAGCCTCGTCGTCGTCGTTTCGGACAGCCTCGGGTGCTTGTCCTTCGATCACTTCGCTCTTACCATCGTCGTCGTCGCCGTCGACCTCGAGAGCATCGTCGCCGCCGTTTAGGAATCTGCCGATCTGTCTCACGATCCACACCCTCCTTTGGGAGAGGTCGACGCCGAGGTCGGCCTCTAGACGGCGGCGGACGGCGGCGGCCGTGGTAGTCCGGAGGTCCGACTGACGGACGATTTCGTGGAGGCGGGCAACGATTTGGGCGTCCGTCAGCATTCTTCCTGTTTTGTTTCTGGGATTATTTAAAAATGTTAGATGCTGTGTGTTTGATAAATCCAAGCCTTATATAGCTAAAAACGCCGTAAGAGCTTCCCAAAACCCTAACATATAGCGCGGGACCAAGCTCTAGTACACGGGACCCAAGCTCTTGTGCACGGGACCCAAGCTCTTGTGCACGGGACCCAAGCTCAAGTGCATGAAGCATGCGCGGGTCCCCTGTTTTTACGCGCAGGTACCCTGAAACCATGCGCGGGTCCCATGATCTAATGGGCCTGCACTAATGTGCGGGAACAATGCACTGATGCGCGGGTCCCGTGAATTTATGGGCGGGTCCCGTGAATTTATGTGCGGGTCCCGTGAATTTATGTGCGGGTCCCGTGATTTATTCGCCGCACTAATGTGCGGGACTCCTGCTTTAATGTGGGGTCCCACGATGTAACGCGTGGGTTGCCTGCTTTCAAGCAGGGTCCCCGGATCAACTGGAAGTAAAAACAATGAACATGTTCGGCCTTCCAAACCGGAATTTCCGAAGCTTTGAGAACCCATTGGAAGGGTTTAGGACTGAGAGTTACAGATTTAGATGGTTATATTCAAAATACGACCCGGAAAAATACTTACACTGAAGCGTGAGGTTCGAAACTTTCGTTCGCCGAGGACTTTCCAGTTTCCTTCGCCTGCGATGAAGCGCGATATGAGGTCGGGGAATTTCTCTTAAGGACGAGGACGAAGAAGAAGAATAATTCGGTGAGGTGGAATGAATGCTTTCTGCTGCAAAATGGACGAGCAGCTTTTAATTCGTTTCAGCTTTCAGGCGTTGTATTTTATTTTTGTTTTTCTTTTTTTTTTATAATAAGGGATTACGAGAAGATGATTAAGTGTTAATTAAAAACAGCGCTATTGACCAAAAAAAAAAGTCAAGAGTGCTATTTTTTTAAACTTGACCGCGTCAAAGGCTATTTTTTAAAAAGACCCGGAGGAAATCCGAGAGAATATGGCAAAATAATAATGCAAAAATAGTGAAAGATTACAAGAAAAAACGAATGAGCTGGATAGTGTTAAAAGAAGACTGAATTTATTACAGTGGTTAGAGGAATTCTTATGGTTTTATTTAGGGCTGGGAAAAAATACCGAAATACCGAAATACCGTCCTTATCGTATCGAAAATATCGAAAATTTTGGTATACCGAAGTTTTTGGTAAGGTATGATACCGTACCGAAAATTTTCGGTACAGTAATGGTATGAAAGTTTTTAAAATTAGGTATACCGATTATACCGAATACCAAAATTCTAAAATTTTTAATATATTTTATATATATATACACACACATATATATATTATATTATTTAAAAATATATAAAATGAAAAATTAAGGATCTTCATAAACTTATTTAGCCCATAAATTATTAACTTATACACAACTTTCTAATATTAGGTCCACCATATTTTACTTATGTAACTCAAGTAACGTTTAATTTTTGCCTTTTTAATGTTTTTTTCATGATTTTTGAAAGCGTGAAGATGCAATGCAATTACTTTTTGTTAATCTTCACTAATTTTTTAAATAAAGCCGCTTCGTTCTACTTAATCTGTATATAAAGTTGTATTTTGTGGTTATGTAAAGTCTTTTGTCTTACCAAGGAGACCAGCTAAAATATGTAAATTATTTAAGGTTAAAAAATCTTTTTATTTGAAAATTTTTGTATTAATAATCTATCTTATTGGGGCCTAAGGGGTTTGAATTGATTAAAAATTCCAAAACAGCGAATTAACGAGTCACGAGACATGCATGGTAAAAAGCCCTCCGTATGAATGGTATAGAAGGTATGATACCGATACATACCGAAATTTCGGTATGATACCGTATTAGGTATACCGAAATTTTGGTATGGTATTGGTATGATTTTTTTGAATACCGAAATTTCGGTACGGTATACGGTGTCACAGTTTTACGGAACCACCCCTAGTTTTATTGAGGATTTCGAAAGGCATAGCTTTGTTTTAGGAAAAAGAAAAGGAAAAAAGTAAAATTAATTGCAGATAGAGAGAGAATTAAGTGCATGTAGAGAACAGAACAGCAAATCTATGACTCCTATTCTATCTATAGTTAAAGACGATTTTACCCTCATGGCTACGGAAATTAGAATTGCATATGAGGAATTGTTGGGGTGCATCTATATTCTTGATGGCATGGTTTTTCTTACGAAATTAGGGTTGCTGGTCAAACAATAAGGAAATATCTTAACAATAATGTTCACTGCATAAAAAGTATAAAATATGCGCAAAATATTCGGAATATGTCGCATATTCGTACGGGTCAAAGTTCGTAAACGTCTTCATTGAATGTAACGAAAAGTTTAGATGATCGTTATAACAAAAATCCATTTCACAGTATCTTTCAGCAATACTATAGAAATAATGGAAAATATTTTGGGATGTTCTTGAAATTTTATTCACATATAAATTGTACAGGAATTGTGAACTATTGATACATTGGATGATAATTGAATTTTTATTGGTAAGAAACATGATATCCAAGGTACTCAGGGGCAAAAGGGTCAATTCAGCCAGCTGGGCTTCCAATGAATTTTCATAAACAAAGTCTTCTATGGGTTTGAAGCATAATCACCTTTTTCGACTTGGGCTAATCTCTCACTCTCTTTACATAATGTATAATATGATTCATTGAGGAAAAAGTCATTTATTGACTTTTAATTTATTGAAAAAGTGGGTAATAATGGAGAATTGATGTCGGCCCCACGGGATTTGATACTAATTGTGAGCATACATTGCTATTTGATTAAGACTTGAATCTCATTTTCCAATATTTTAATTTGTTTTGATATTGTATTAAATATGGTTATATAGTTACTTTTCTTCACTATACCAACAAAATCACACGGTAATTCGTACACTCCAACTAAGTTGTTTATTAATGTGAAATTGAACCTATTATGGACTATGGTAGGTCCAAGTCCGATGATAATATATTTCATAATCATAACAATTATTTTAAAAGAGAAAAAGAAATCTAAGGTTTTCTAACCGTCACATTAATGGGCCTGAATGGGCTTTTTTCGGGTTTAGGGCCTAAGGTTTATCTGCTGAATCACAGTCTCTTCTCTCCACTCTCTTTCCATGAAGTCAGCCTTCCTTATTCACTGATGTTCGATTCGGAGGTTTAACAGAGCTTTGATCCAACGCAGTTTAGGGGTTAACTATCAAACTCAGAACCCTTGATCTTAATCTTTTCATTTCATCATCTTTGCCCGAAAGATTTCGATAACACACTCTCTCAACGCTCACAGAAGATGGAGAAAGTGAAGCAGAAACAGGTTATACTTTTCTACTGTGTAGAAGCTGAAGATCTAGCTCGCAACGTTGCTTCTCAGTCGAGCCTTATTAAGCTTCAATCCATTAACTGGAGGTGGGTCTACCATTCTTTTTCATGTTCAAATGCGTTATAACTTCTTTTGGATAGTTGAGCAATGTTCTCTAGCTGAGCTGTTGTAAATTTGGGTTACAGTACGTCTTTGGGTACTCGAATTCATCGTGTAATTGTTCTTCTCAAGAAAGATTGAAACTTTTTACTATGTAATTTCACTTGGTTTCTGAAATTGGGAATTGTGGGATCTGAAATCATTTCTAGCTAAATCCTTCCCCTCGATTCTTGTCTAGGTTAAAATCGTCAGTATGGCTTATTCAAGATGCATGTATCGTTAATGCGTTCGACTTTTTCAGGAGTTTCGACGATGGATTCCCAAACCTTTTCATAAACAACGCCCACGACATCAGGGGAGAGCACATTGCTTTTCTAGCATCCTTTAGCTCGACTTCTGTCATCTTCGAACAGCTCTCAGTTATCTATGCTCTTCCTATGTTGTTTGCTGCTTCCTTTACCGTGGTTTTGCCCTTTTTTCCCACTGGTTCGTTCGAACGTAAAGAAGAGGAAGGCGATGTAGCTACTGCGTTCACCTTGGCTCGAATGCTTTCCAATATACCTATCTCGAGGGGCGGCCCCACTAGCTTAGTCATATACGACATACATGCTTTGCAGGTTTGTGCCTTGAAATTACATCAAGTGTATTAATGTCGTCTTTTTTTTACTTGCTTGTAGTTATGTTTGTGCTTTTAATTTGATTTCAGGAGAGATTTTATTTTAGCGATACTGTTCTGCCTCTGTTTGAGACGGGCATCCCGCTACTGAAGGAGCGCCTTCGGGAACTACCAGAATCTGATGAGGCGAGTTTTTTGTTTTGTTTCATGAAGAAAATATATCACCTTTTCTTTTGAAACCAACTTGGAAGTAAAATCGTGCAATAATTATGATCATCTTATGCTTTTTTCTTTCTGTTAATTTCTATCTTTTTCTTTCGCCAGATAGTTATTGCATTCCCAGACGATGGAGCTTGGAAAAGGTTCCACAAGATGCTAGAAAATTTTCCTACGGTCTCAATTCATTTACCTTTTCCCCTATGCTAATTATATCGTCCCTTTGGATTAATTTCTTCTATATAATCGATGTTTTTTTTTTTCCCTTAGGTGATCTGTAACAAGGTTCGTGAAGGAGACAAAAGAATGGTTAGGATTAAGGAAGGCAATCCCAAAGGCTCTCATGTGGTCATAGTCGACGACTTGGTACAATCTGGCGGCACCTTAATCGAATGTCAGGTATATAATATTACGTTCTTTTTTTCTGGCAATATTAATTCCAAACAATGTCTGGAAAACTTCATCTTAGGTTTCGATGACTTCTGTATTATTAAAGTTTTTGCTTACCTATTTTGCTCCGAAAGTGATTTGTGTTTGTGTATGTCAGAAAGTTTTGGCAGCTCATGGAGCAGCTAAGGTGAGCGCCTACGTTACTCATGGCGTTTTCCCGAAGAAATCGTGGGAACGCTTTCTTCACAAAAGCAACGGTGTGTACATATATATATGTGCATTTTTCTTTATTCGCAAAAAAGCGATGCCTTCTTAACCTAATGCTGATCGATTTTATCGTATAATCAGAGAAAGCTTTCGCCCACTTTTGGATAACGGATTCATGTCCGAACACAGTGAAATCCATAGCAGAAAAAGCTCCTTTCGAGGTTTTGAGTCTCGCTGGTTCCATAGCCGACGCCCTTCAGATATGATTTTTAGTTCTTTGTTCTTCATCTCAGAAGTTTCCGAAAACTTGTGATATGATGTTCTAATAATCGTATGTATCAAATGAAAGACAAACGAAAAGCATTTTGTATTTTCTTTCTTTTTTTGGAGCCGTTACATACTCTATACATATAGTCCATGGCAATTAATAACATTGCAAATTGTATTACAGAAACAGCGTCAATTAAGTGTGTGTCTGGATTTGCGGCGCACATCGTTCTTGCTCAAAAGCAGAAAAGCTTTGCTAGAACAAAATAAGACAGAAAAAATAGGGGAAAAAAAAAGAAAAGAAGACACACGCATAATTAACAGATGATAGGTCGTCGAGTTGATTTAAAATAATATTAAACGCAATTAGCTGCCGGCGCCGGCGGTGGTATCTTCGATATTCCTTGGCGTTGAAGTTCGGACATGACACTTTCGACGGAAGGAGGCTTCAGACCGAGCGGCAAAGGCATCCATGGCTTCGAAAGTACGTTTCCTATCGCCTCGTCAACGCTCTCCTTTGACTACAGTAATCAAGTATTTAGCAGATGAGTTTTCGTTGCACCGTTTCATTTCCTTGGTGTATATATTATATATACACAAAATTGCAGTTAAAGACTCACTGGGTGAACTTGTGGCGGTAATTGTCCGGCGGTTTCCGGCCTGTACATGGCTGGCGGCGGCGGCGGTGGTATCCCAGGGACCACCGGCGAACTTGGAAATCTCTGTTAGAAAAAGTAGTTTTAATCAATTAGTTATTCTTATTTCACGTCGAACGACTTTCATTTATTTTATAATGAAAATGAGTGAAGAATGGGCGGCGTACAGGTTGGTGTTGGGGCAATATCCAAAAAGAAGGGTCAATTAGGGCCGGAGGTTGTGGGCGGTGGTGATGGGCGGAATGTGGTGGTGGTGACGGCCAGGCATGTGGTGGTGGTGGCGGTGGGTGCTTAGGCCATAGATGGAGGTGGTGGTGGTGGTCCATTGCCGGCGGTGGGTGTCCCCAGACGTGGAGAGGCCTAAAATGAGGATGAGCGGAGCTCGTCATGGATGCCGCCGGCGGTGGAGGAGGAAAGCCCATGGTGGGCGGCGGAGGTGGTGGTGGCGCTATCCAAGCTTCTCTTTTACCACCACCGCCGCCGTACATCTGCCGCCTATGGCTCCAGTTTGCCGCCGCTGCCTCTCTTGCCAGCAGATGCTTTCGATGCGATCTGTATTTCTGCACCAATTCCAAGTTTCAAGAAATTGTTTTTGAATAATTATATCCATCTTAATTGAAGTAACCGAACAAAAATAGTTGGTGACATCATAAAAACCCTATAAACATTCACAGTTTATGCATAAACTGAAACTGATGATCAATTTCATTTCTAACAATAATCCAAAGATACGTAGTTGATTTGTGTTGTAGTATAAAATAGCAAAAGGGAAGGTACGTATATGCATTGTATGCATAATCGTGTAATGAAAAGACTTTTCAAGAATGGGAGAAAATGCCAAAAAGAAAGCGTGGCAACCAAACTTTTTATGTCACAGACGGTAAGGAAAAAGCCACTTTATGTTTATGTGATAATGGAATGGAAATCTAACATTATTGCACCGTAGTAATAATTTTCTGGGACGTAATGATTCAGAAAGATTGAAAAGAAATAATTAAAAAAAGAAGAAGCTTTAATTACTTGAAGATGGCTAGCAATGTTATGGCGAGTGAGACAATCGATGCCCATGAGCTCTAAAATCCTCGAAGGGACAGCTTTGTCTACTCCCAATTGCTCCACCGCCTGAACAAATCTCCGGTGAAGCTCCGGCGTCCAATCCACCTATGAAATCCACACACACACAAAATCACGTGTTATTACAATTAGAAATACACGAAAAAACGTGATTCATAGGATTGAATTATAAGGGTATGTATTATTTCAAGCTGGGGTTTTCTTGAATATCAGAAATCTCGTGACCTTTTTTTCCACTCCCGTGAACTACGTGACATGCTTCAGATTTATGAAGAGAAAGCAAATCAAGAAAACGACCTAACAATTCGATGTTAAGGATAAGGTTTATCTAATCTTTTTTTTCCCTTTCATTGACGCATGCTTTAATTCCTAAAAGAAACTCTCCAGAGAGAGAGAGAGAGAGAGAGAGAGAGTCTCCCCCGTGACTAGCAAAGAACATGGTTTTGATCTGATAACCAGTCGTTTATTACGAGGATGTTTGATTAATAAACGTATAAGGTAAAGATTTATTAGATACCTTGACTTTTTTCTTGCCAGAAGGGTTTTTAGCAGACTGGGAAGAAGTTGATGATTTTCTCCCTTTCTCGTCCTTATTCGCATGCTCCCTCTTGCTCGAAATCTCCGAACCTAGTCGGCCGCCGCCTTTGGCATCATCAGCTACGGCTGCTGCCGGCGGCGACGAGGCGTCGTTATTACCACCACCGCTAGTAAAACTGTTACGAGCAGTGTCTTCATTATCTAGAGACAACACCACCGCCGCCGATGCACCGTCGTTGTTGTTGGGCACAGAGCTGTTATCTTCCTCCGCCGACGTAGTGACTGAGAACTCGGCGAGGATCTCAGGGTCCATCTCAAGATCAGGCAACATGTGCTCGTCGCCGATGTTGCTAAACAAATCGTCGAAATCAATGCTGTCGAGGAAATTACAACCTGCGAAGTCTGAAAAATCGTTTCCTTCCATTTGCTTTTCCCTTTCATTGTTGTTGCTGCTGGTGCTTCTCAGTGGAGACACGGCAAGCATCGCTGAAAGAGTCACCTTCTTCTCTATGATACTACGTCTATATATATATATTACAGGAAAAAACCTAGAGAGAGAAAATGGATGATCTAATAATTGATCAAAGCAAAGTACACCCACTTCTTAAAAGACAAGAACTTGGTTGAATCTCAGAAAATTATTATTTTTCTCAGCTAGTGTGTGGGTGTGTTTTTCTTGAGGAAGTCAAGAACAAGAACAGTGTGAGAGGCTATATATGTATGTTATTCTTTCTATGTGCTGCAATAATGAGAGTTATATTATAGAGAGAGAATTCGATTCAATTTGCACCACAATTTGTGTTGGGCGAGGGAAGTTGGAGGGTTCCTCAGATTTTGTTTCTTTGCTTATTATTTTTTGTTATTTTCATATATATAATATATATTACACGACTCAACATTGTCTGTCTATTTTGACGTGCGGATTGTGGACGACCTTTTTTCTAAGTTGCAATAAAAATCTGTAAAGTTTTCTTTTTTTCTCGCTCGTGAGTTCAATCAGTACTCTCTCTCTCTCTCTCTCTCTCTCTCTCTCTCTCTCGTCTTAATCAGTGAAGAGATATAGTGCAACTTGACGATGCAGAGTAGGGTAGATTGATAATGATTGAATATGATTGGTTAACATATGAAATCTGAATGAACAGTAAATGGTAATACATCAAAAATATGAATGAAAGTGCGTATTGATATATGTCTTGCTGTTGAGAGAATTAAAGCCGGGATTATTGACTGTTAGAGGTGAAAGAGTTCTGTGTTTGATTTTAAGATATGATGTTTAATATATTTCTGTTTTAAGAGTTATAAGAGATGCGAAAAATATACATGGAACTTGGAAGTGCTTCGATGAGTATCTTACGGTAATAAATAATTATTGGATTGGATGAAGAATGTTCATCACTATGGTATGTTAAAAAAGCTCGTGTCACGGCGTAACTGAGTTCTCGTGATATGTTTAATCATTCATATATATATGTACATCGTGACTATTTAAGATGTAATAAATCATTTTCTTAGGTTGGTCGTAATCGTATGTATAAGTAAAAGAAATCAATAAGTGAAACAAAAATAAATAAACAAGCTCCACCAAACCAAGTACAAGCGTAACACTCTAACATATACGCGAATCGACGTATATAAATGTTATATTTAGGGCTTGTTTTGGGGTGATCCCCCAAAACATCACCGTGATCCTCTCGTCACCTTATCATTATTGTGTTTGTTTAGCTTAGGTGACGAGTCATCACCGTAATGATGAATGACCTAGGTGATGAAAATGGGGTGATATTCGACCTTTCAGATCACCCCAAAAAAGCTAGGTGATCTTACATCACGGTGATGGGGTGACAGCATTACCCTTAGTTTAACATTTATACCTTATATATCCTTATTCATATTTTTAATTATCTAACTAAACTATTAAATCTTAAAGTAATATATTTAATAATAAATAATTATATCGAATAACAATACAAAAAACTTATTCTTAATTCTTAAAAAATTTTAAACTCGTATCAAAATAGTAATCATTATGTGTATATATATATATTAATCCACATTATCTATATAATATCCGTAGGGTTAAATATGACATTTACGCAATATCGTCCACACACCATCGTGATTAAACAAACACAATATTCTAATATCATCTTGACAAGCAAAATGAAATATCACCCCAAAACAAACACGATAATGAGATATCACCTTGATCCACATCACGGTAATATTCATGTTACGGTAATATGAGTATCACCGTGATGTTGGATCACCAGAAACAACACCCCTTTAATTTATGAAATAATGTCTGCTTACATATAGATATGTAGTCTTTTTGGCTAATCATCTTATCTTACATAAAAGCTCAGGGTTGGATATAAATCGTTCAAATCAAAATTGATTTGGTGTGTAAAATTTCTCATTAATAAAATAATAATAATAATAATAATAAAATTTGAACTCAACACCCACTAGCCACTACCTACTTATTAAACGTACACATAAAAAACTACACAGTACTAAACCCTCCTTAGTATAAAAATAATTAATTATTTGCACGCATAGGGTGTGCAAGAAATACTTGTAAGATATAATCCATCAATGAAATCCATAGGAATTAGGTAAGTTTCAGAGTCAACATAAAATTCGAACTTATCATTTCATCGTTGAATGAATAATTCGAAAACCCTAATGAAGTGTAAAATATGCTTAGGGGGGGGGGAATAGGCTATAAAAAATATTGGCTTGTTCTTTTTTGAAAAATACTTTTCTTTAAGAAGATATTTGCAGAGTACATTATTCTCTAGAAATCAGTACGAGTATCAACGTTAACTCCCTAACCCTGTTTCACAAAATATCACGTTATTTTCAGAAAGCGTTTCAACGATATTACCAAGTTATTTGCAGGCGTTCCGGGTTTGTCTCACAGAAAAGTAAATAGCAGAAAGTAAAGTGAGACGGAATTTTTATATAGGTTATATTCCCAGCTGGGGTTTAATCTTGTCCTTGGGTGTGATCTCCCCAAGAGTTCCAATCAATCACTGAGTATTACCGGTTATGGTTACAAAATGATCGACCCTTACACAACCGAAGCACTTTGGAAACTAGACCTCCACCTAGGCTGCCGCACGCCAAGTTTCGATCCACGTCGTTTACCCAGGAAACCAATTCCCCGATTGGACACAGCTTGCTACCGAAGGGCCACCGAATCCACCAAATTCTCCCTCCACGTGCGGAAGACTCCAACAGTGCTCCTTTGTGCGTTCAACACGTCCGAAGACACAACACGTCTGCAGACTAGGGTTTTTAGGATAGGGTGTTGCTAATGATCGCTCAAAGGGTACAGAATTCACAAATGAAAGAACACAAACTATGAATGAATCGCAAATTAACGCTCAATCACTCTAAGGGATTCGTTTGCTTGTGTGTTCGTTTCGTTCCCTTCAACGTGAAGTGTTTATCTTCTATATAGACCTCAGAATCGCTTCTACACTTCACAAGGAAAGTTAAGCACAGAATATGCAAGAGAAGGCTCAATAATCACGTGCATTAACTCAAAGAATCATGCCAAGAATAAACCAATTAAGCTCAACGGTCAAACATGATCATTTACCATAAATACCACAGATTAACTTTCATTCCACTGTAATCTCATCCTTTTGTCAGCATATTCCATATATAATTCCACTCAGCATATTATCAATGGTAAGCTCAATCCACTGATTTCTTTCCCAAAATATGATAACCAATTCGCACAAAGAAAGATTTGATTACTGAGTATAATTCAAAGCATACTTTCCATGTATGGTGATCTCATCTGATTTCAGCACATTCCATAAATAGACTCAATCAGCATCTTACCACATATAAGCCCAATCAATTAATCACTTTCCAAAATATAAATCCTAAGTCGCACAAGGAAAGCATGATCATTGATTCACTGATTTTAAAAGTCAAATAAGATAGCACTTAAATGGATATATCATTGATATTCTTTTCTAAAATAAATCAATCACATGTAAGCACTCAAGCAGAATATCTTTTCCATATATAGCACACATTCATATCCGGGTGATTACAATGATATTATTTCCTAAAATACTCAATCACATGTACAGCTCAATCAGAATATCTTTTCCATATATATGGCATACAGTCGTTCATAGGTGATCACTTCGATATTCTTTCCTGAAATAACTTATTCTCGCAGACAGTTCACATATCACTCAACATAATATATTTTCCATATATAGCACACAGTGAGATTCCATTCAAACGGAAACGTTCATATCCAGGTGATCACATCAATATTCCAGTTAAGCACAAGATCACACAAATTCGATTATCTTAACAATTTAATCACATTTAAGCACTTAATCGAATATTTTTACATACTTAAACATCATAGATCATACATATCGAGTTTTCTAAATTGTACCCCCCATAATACATAATTACTTGGAATAATCAAAACTCTCATAATCATTTGGACCAAAAAGGTCTACACCTAACTTCTTTTTTGAATTTGTTTTCTGTGCGACATTATAATATAATTAATTATAACATAACCACTTGTAGAAATTAAATAAAATATACATTACATGTATGGATACTATCTGATAGGAAGAAAATAAAATGAAATAGTGGAATCATCGAGATATGGGAAAATGATTTGGGTGCATGAAGACAAGTACACTCACATGATCCAATATGGAATTCTGAAATATATACAGTAAAGCAGCACATACATTATACATAGTTGTTTATTAAAAGATATTTAGCGATTATTTATATTAGTCACATAGATATCAATTCGAATATGAAAACGAGACGTAACGCATGCTTACAAAACAATGGCAACCACAAGCTTGGGCGACGTCGAAGAAGAAAACAATAATTGAATAAAGTGATGGGGGTCAAGCTACAGGTCTTGGATTTTTTTTCACTTGTCAATAATCTCTTTTAAAGTAGGCTTTTGATGAATTAAAGATAAACAAAAATCATCATTGTTAATTAATTAAATAATGTAGTTGAGGTCCCCTTTCCCATTCTATCACGTTGAGAGATATAAACACTTGTTGTCTCTTTTAGTAGGTACAACAAAATGTGTCGTTGAAGTGGCCAAAATGTTTCTTTCATGGTCCCAAAAAATCCTTATTATTATTGAATCTAACTCATTCCAATAAACTTTTTCTCTCTCTAAAACTCCTCTTCTCCTCCAGAAACCCTAGCCGCCGCAAGATCTTTCTCCTCCCTCCTCCACCTCCATTAATGGAATCCATTAATGGAGGTGGAGGAGCTCCCGTGTCCTTTCACGTCTCTTCTCGTTGTTTTCTGTTTTTTAAATAAAACCTCTCCGGCAGCCGCGCCGTCAACACCGTCAAGCACCTGCCGTCCTATCCCGGTAACACCGTCACCTGCCTCGGCCTCCCACAAGCCCGACGTGCCTGCCGCCCTGTCGCCACCAACGCGGACCCGCTCCGCCAGTCGTGTGGTCAGCCGCCGAGGTCGGCCGAGGGGTGGCGTGGCTAGCCGGGGGGTCGGGAGGGTTCCGTCGCCGACATCCACCATCCACCTGCTGCCTGTGGCTGCCGCGCCCGGAGTCTGCACCCGCACCGCCCGGCCGTTTGTGCCGGCGGTGTTTTCTCCTCGGGGGAGTTTCCTCCTTGTTGGAGGTTCTCCCCTTCGTAGGAGTTTTTTCCTCCCCTTCGTGGGAGTTTATCCCTCCCCTTGTGGGAGTCTTTTACTCCTTTGTGGAGTTCCCTTCGGGGTTATTTCCCCTTTTTGGGGCTTTTAGAACGGATGCTGTGCTATCATTTGGTCATTTACGCAATAGAAATAGTCAATTGTTTTGAACATTTGGGTTATTGCTCTATTGTATCTTTGTATCCTTGGATGTTTGGAATGAAATCCTTCCTTTCAAAAAAAAAAAAAAAAAAATCCTTATTATTTAAAATAAAGAACCCCACCATCGAGCTTGGATAAACCTTACATTATTCGTGAAAATAACTCATAATGAAGTGTTAGCATATATTACATATATATATATATATATATATATATATTCAATTTGCGTTAGATGTGGTTATGCGATATAGTTATGATTAAAAGTTCTTACTATATTCATCAGAACTGTGGGGAGAAAATTCTACAATCGTTTCTTTCTTTCTTTGTGTGATCGGCGTCGGGTAATTACGTAATATCATCATATTCATATCATAGTCACCCACCCTTCGATTAATTTTAGTTTAAGTGAAAAACCTCATTATTAGTGGGACTATTAAACCCTGATCTATGTGCACTTGCTGTCTCAGTAGGTCATTCAAACTAAAATTAATCAAATGTCTTAGGTGAATTTAAAGCTAAACTTTCATTTGAAGGTATCATAATCCAACCATTTGGATAATATCTTAGGACGTGTAATAGTTCATTAGAAAAATATATTACCTTTCAAGGGAAATAGGTGTATCGAAAACTTTTTCAAAATATTTATTGAATGGCTTCATTTTTATTAAATTCTACACAAAGGAGAAGTATGAAATAAACTTTTGTTAAATTTTCCTTTTTTTTCCACAATATTTTCATCGAAACTGTTAAAGAATATTCGTATCAAACTAACAAAAGGCATTTGATATTTTGATCGAACGCACAAATGGTACTAATTTATTCTTTAAGTAATGTCGGCTTTGAGTTCCGACAAAAATTACCTAAATAAAAATCAAGTTATGTGGTAGACATTTTATCCTACATGTGGCTTCTCTCTCTCATACACACAACACACGTACAGTTCAAATGCTAAAACTGGAATTAAATTCAATTAATATTGGATAAATTCTTGAGGATACACGGCACATACGTTGTAATCTTGATTTTATAGGATATTCTGTATAAAAACTAAAAATAAGTTTAAGATAATTACAAAACCCTATAATTAAATGCCCAAGCCCAACATCAAACACTGCTAGTGGACTCCATTAAAGTCACTTTAATTTAGCCCATGACAAAAATAGACCTTAATAAGTTGCATATTGGGCTCATGTTGAGTACATTTTCAGATCAAAATGATATATTTAACCCAATAAAAGTTTCTAATGTTCAAAATCTATGGAGTTTTACATCTTTTGTTAAGGAACACTGCCGAGGTATCCCCACTCAACTTGCTATCTATCTGCGTTACGCACTTTGACAATGAGACTGAATCTCGGTGCCAGGTTCAATGACACATTCCCGTCCCAGCAAACAGTTGATTGAAAATACTTTCGAAAAGTTTCTCAAATCTTATTCATCGCAAAAAAATAAATAAATAAAAATCGCTCGACAACGAATCAAAAACAAAAACACTTACTTAATATATATATGTATATATCATCTCTTCGATAGGGGAAACCCTATCCCGTGCCTCTTCGTCGGAAACAGAACGAACAGAATGCTACAAACCATCCCGACCCCCACCGGAAAAGCGGCCAGGACCTCCGCCGCCTCCTCCGTCGGATTAGGGTAAAAGCAACCGATAACATTCTTATCCAACATCGCCACCGCAAAAAACACCACCACAGACATCACAGCGTGGAAAAAATCCACGAACCTCAGTCGAAACTTCGAAGCCTCCCCCTCCTTAAGCACCTCGACGCGGGACCCGTCGAGCACCCAGAGCCCTCGAAAGGTGGCCACGCCGTACCTAACCTTTCCCTTGTCGTCCCTAAAGCTGTCGGTGAAGCACAGGAGGAAGCAAGCCAACGAGCACATGCCGAGAAACCCTAGGGTCGTGGTTCGGCTCACGAAGGACTTGCATTGGCCCTCGTGGGTGACAACGGGCGATAGGACTTGGAAGGTTAGGACCGAGCCCGTGGGTAGGAGGTTGGCTAGGTGGGCCGTGCCCTTGAAGGCTTTTCGTACGAGCCTCTGGGCTGGGGTTTTCTGCTGCTGTAATGGGTCGTCGGTGCTTTCTTCTTCTGCTAATAACGGTTGTGCGAGGCGTTCTTCGTCGTCGATCTTTTGTTGTTGGCCTTGTTCTTGTGATGATTTTATGGGATCCATTATGTTGTTTGGATTCTTTTTTTCTTTTTGATCTTTTGGGTTTTTTTCTTTTTATGATGGAAAGGTGGTGAGAGGGGGGTTTTGAGTTTTTGGGACATATAACGTCTGAAAGAGGAGAATTTAATTGGTTGAGAATTGGTATGAATGTAGTTTGTACTTGTCGTTGAATAGGCGCTTTAACACCGTTAATAAATTGCGGGGACAGGGATTAATTAAGGTTAATGATCTTTATAAATTGTCGTGTTTATTTATTACTTTTGAGGTAAGAACGGATATATTTTATTGGCCCAAATTCAGTTGACCCATTATCTCGGGCCCAAAATATGGGCTTCTCTGACTGCTATTAGTTTACTGGGCAAAAACGTCCTTGCCTTTCCACACTTGTTTGTCTTGGGCAGAAAGAAAGAAAGATTTCTTCATCACCATATACAAACCTCGCTTGCTTGCCTAAATCACAAGATTAAAAGTACGACTGTGGATCCCTAGCTTAACTTTCAAATCAGTGAGGCAAAAGCTTTCGATTGGATCTTTAGCTGAAGGAGAATGAGCCGTGGAAGTGGAGGCGGATACGATCGGCACATCACGATCTTCTCCCCCGAGGGTCGTCTGTACCAAGTTGGTGAGCGGCGTTCTTACCCGTTGGAAGTTTTGAAGCTCTATTTTTTTCGTTATTTGATCGCTGGTCTGACATTGTTTTCCGCCGTTCTGCAGAATATGCTTTCAAGGCCGTTAAGGCTGCAGGGATAACATCGATAGGCGTCCGTGGTGCTGATTCGGTGTGCGTTGTTACTCAGAAGAAAGTTCCTGTGAGTCTTGAATTTTGAGATGAGTGGAAAAGTTTTCTTTTTACTTTTCTTAACTCATTTGATGTTTTTGTTAGGGTTTCTAGTTGCTTCATTAGCTGAGATGAAATTATCGCTATCTGTTGTCTTGTTGTTTGAGTAGGACAAGCTATTGGATGAGACGAGCGTTACCCATTTGTTTGCCATAACTAAGTACATTGGTCTGTTGGCTACGGGCATGACAGGTACCATTTCATTACCTTCAGTTGATCGATTTCGTAATCTGATCGAGTAATTCAGTTTGTAAATTAGGTTAATGAATGATGATAAGTAGTCCAGTCCTATCACTAGCGTACTGCTCCAAGTTAAATTTTAGTGATTAGTTTTCGCTGGTCTTTGCTATTGAATTGCGGAAGATGGATTGTTCTGCAGTGTCCGGCAAGCATTTCTAGGGGTTTTCGTGTCATTTTACTAATGATGAAAAGACAGTCTTCCAACACGTTGGTTTGATAAATTTCGTTCTCTGTCTGTTTCCAGCTGATGCGAGGACCTTGGTCCAGCAAGCAAGGAATGAGGCTGCTGAATTTCGCTTCAGATATGGATATGAAATCCCCGTTGATGTCCTGGCCCGATGGTAGGCTGAATTTGCTTCTGATATGCATGATTTTCAATTTGGAAAATCATCTATGATCGAAAACTCACTTAGTAATGCATCTATATGTTGGTCATTATCATTACGTTTGGTTCTGATTGTCTTCAATGCATTGCAGGATTGCTGACAAATCTCAGGTTTACACACAACATGCATACATGAGACCCCTCGGCATAGGTTAGTTGACATTCACCATTATGAAGTTTTTTTTGCTTGTGTACACTTTCTCATCTAAAGTTTGTTTGTTTGAAGTTGCGATGGTATTGGGAATTGATGAAGAGAAAGGTCCTCAGCTGTTCAAGTGTGATCCTGCTGGCCACTTTTTTGGTCATAAGGTAATCATTTTCTCAGCTTCTCAGAGGCATTTCTGCTATTAAATCTTCCATATCTGCTACTTAGGCAACTAGCGCTGGTGGAAAAGATCAAGAAGCTATTAACTTTCTGGAGAAGAAGATGAAAAACGACCCTGCATTCACCTACGAAGAAACTGTTCAGGTAATTCATATATCTCTCCAATGCCTCTATATTTCTCTACTGATGATCTATGATGTTTGGACACTCAAACGAAATTACATTACTCATATGGAGATGCTTCAGATGTTTGACGTCATCTTTTTTGTAAAATGGAAAATATTATGTTAGTGGTTGAGGTTGAGTCTATCATGTATGATATGAGTTTAATCGGGGCTGTTGTACTCTATTGTAGACTGCAATTTCAGCTTTGCAATCGGTTCTTCAGGAGGATTTCAAGGCCAGCGAGATTGAGGTGAACTGTTATCCTCGAATCTTTAACATCTGCGATGTTACTTAGGTACTGAACGCATCGATCTAATGTATTGCCAGGTTGGCGTTGTGAGGAAAGAAGATTCACTGTTTAAAGTTCTGTCGACCGAAGAAATCGATGAGCACCTTACTGCAATCAGCGAACGCGATTGATTGATTGTTTGGTGCTGCTGTTTGATGCATCGATCTTATTTACATGTATGTGTCCTTTGAGAGGAACATAATTCCGAAGTGTTCTACTTTTGTTCTTGATCGAAATGATGAACTACACAGACTACGTATTTCCACTCCCATCAGACAGCAATTTATATTACTGCTAGCTATACTCAACGAGATACAATAAAACCTCTTAAATTAATAACGTCGGGACCATTAAATTTTATTAATTTAGAGAGTTACTAATATATCGATAAATTAATATTTTATTAATTAAAAGAGACTTTTTAATAAAGCTATCTCTTTGTCCATGCCAATGACAGATTGAATCAAGTTAGAATATGAATAAATATATATTCATATTACATATAATTATATCACGTACAATAGTTTATCAATAATAATGTTGATTATTTTATTTGTCGAAATGATCTTTTAGATATTTTACATGGTCGTATCAAAGCTCATAAATATTTTATAATTGTTATATTTTAGCAAATCAACATGCATATATCCCTAATATTAGTAAAGCAATTTTCCAAAACATTATTATATATATTATCTTATCGAATTTGATCATTTCTTACAAAAGCACAAGTCGGAACCAGACGATTTTATTATTTTAGAGAGTTTATTTATTTATACCGGTTAGCAATAGCAAACACAATGAAAGGAAACAACTTCCATTGTTTCTCATGAACTATTAGGTTGATGATGAGGCATCTTCGATTAACCTTTCGTCATTGTTTCTTAGCATGTCTCTCATAGAAAGCTTTGATTCTTTGGAGCCCATCGACGAGAGCAGATGGCTCGATCGCAAACATGAGGCGCAGCCAATTCTTGAGCCCCATAGCAACACCTGAAAGTTTCGAAACATTTCTTGGCAAGCTTCTTAGTATGTCTATTATATAATAGTTACTTTTAATAACAGTTACCTACCTGGGAGAACTATGACAGATTCCTCCTTGGCAAGCTTGTTGCAGAAGTCTGTGTCATCCTTAATATCTTCGAACATGGAGAGGTGAAGCTTTACCATGAGAAACATAGCTCCTTCGGGCTTGCTAGGACAAGTTAAGCAGGGGATGCCTTTTACTAGTTCGAAGCACATCTCAGCAGATTCTTTCAACCTACTGTTGATGTCCCGAAAGAAATCGTCTGGCGTACTTTCGAGGATCTCCCCAAGTGCGCCCTTTTATTGCAAGAAAAAATCACTCAGTCTATCACTCGGAAGGGCTTTCGTTCTAACTTCTAATTCAAAAAAAAAAAAAAGGAGAAATAAAGGTCGATGAGTTGGAACCTGAATAAAGGTAGCTGGGTCGGAGGATATATTCAGAAAGGCCTTAATGCCTTCGACAATCTGCAAACACAACAAAATATTAAGCATTCGAATATTTTTTTATAAGAATAGTAATTAAATAGTATTAAAGGGGTAGTATTAAAGGGAGGTACCCCTTGTTTCTTAAGCACTCCATGAGGGTCACTCATGGCTAGCCATCCCAATCTCCACCCAGGAACGATCCATCTCTTCGATAAGGAACCAACGGTCACGATTGGAGCGATCGAACCGAAGACTCCCATGGGAACGAATGGTCTTCTCCCAAACGTAAGGTGGCCATACACTTCATCTGCAATCACCAAGATCCCTAGCTTTCGAGCAGTCTCCGCAACCTTGTAAAAAAATATTACGAACAAGATTGATGATTAAAACAAGGGTTTTAGTGCGTAATTGCGTGCGTAAAAGTTATGAAAGGGGGGCACCCTCACCTTCTTCAAGTGATCGTAGGTGTATACGTTCCCACAAGGATTCCCAGGGCTGACGATCACCATGGCCACCGTGTTTTCGTCTGCTAGGGTTTCAATGGCGTTCAAATCGATTTCCCAATCGTTTTCTTGGATTAAGTCGAAGTGTCGTTTTTCGAGGCGGGAAAAGACTGCCCTAGATTCGTAGTCGGGGTAGCCTGGCCTGGGAAGCAAGATGTTAGCTTTAGGGTTTGCGAGGACAGAAACGATGGCTTCGATCGCCTGAGCGCATCCAACGGTCAAGAAAACATCATCGGGCAATATATCGTAGGGAAGGTCTTTTGACAGATAGCCGGCCACTGCCCTGCAAAGGGAAATTAACTCCGTTGATTTTATTACATAGGTATTGGCCATATATACATACTGTGAAAAAAGCAAGAACGAAAGACTGATATATTTTTTTAATATAATAAATATGAAAATATACCTGCGAGCAGAAGGAATACCGACGGTGGGCGAGTACCCATTGAAGTCGCCGGAGCGTAGGGCTCTGCAGACGGCGTCCTCCGCCGTCTCCGGCGTACGGTACGACGGAAAGAGTGAAGGGTCGCCGTTGCCCAGGAGAACTACTTCTCTAGGGTCCTCAGGGTTGAGATTCTCCATCAGCATTTCAAGCACGCCTCTCAGTGTAAGAGAAGAAGCTTCTACGACGTCTTTGTTGGCCTTGAACTTCCACAATCCGCCGTTTTCCATGGTAGAGAAGTTGAATGGCGACGAAGGTGGTAATATTGAGTTAAGGTGCGGAGATAAACGCTTATTTATAGATGATGGACTTGAGGAGGAGGGTCTTGTGGAAATAGTACGACTTAATCTTCAAGATGTGCTGTATTTTTCTTTTCGATTTGTTAAGGTTGTTTTAGTTTCTTTTATGGTCACGTGTTCAAATCTTATATCTATTCTATTATACTGGGTGCCTATTACCTGTCATTTTGTTCGGTAAAATATTTACAATTTAACACCTATATTTTTAATTTTCTTAATTAAATAATTATCATATTTAACCACTCAATTTTTAGTTATTATATTTATACTCCTACTCATTATTTTCCTTTATATATATATATATATATATATATATTCTATTATATTAAGGGTGACGGGTGGCTATTAACTATCATTTTGGTCTGTAAATTATTTACAATTTAACTCCTCTATTTCTAATTTCCTTAATTAAATAACTACCATATTTAACCACTCAATTTTTAGTTATTATACTTATACTCCTACTGATTATTTTCCTTTTATAAATATAAAAATTATATTTCATCAACTAAACTTAAAATTATAAATTTCAAAATTAAAACTAGAACAATTATATTTTAAGCACCCGCATAGAGTGGTAGAAAGTATTAATAATTATATAAATGTGTCCACACGCGTTAATTATACAATAATATCCATTATCAAACATAAATTTAATAATTTTATTCACATATAATAATTACAAATAGTTAATATATTGAACAGGTAAAGAAACTAGTATCGTATTATATGAGTGTGTAACTACCAATGTATATTATTTAATTTGTGCTATTTTTAACATGTAGAAAAGTAGCCCACCACATATGAAATGATGTCTTGAGGAGGGTCTTGTGGCAATAGTACTTAATCTTCAGGTTGTGCTGTCGTTTTCGAATTGTTAAGGTTGTTTAGTTTCTTTCTCGTCACATGTTCAAATATCGTATTATATGAGTGTGTAACTACCAATGTATATTGTTTAATTTGTGCTATTTTTCACACATGTAGAAATGAATGTTCATAGTTGACAAACTAATTAATAAAAGAAGAAAACCGAATCAGAAGCATTTCTTGGATTTTTTAACATCATCCTAGGATTCGTCTATTGTTCCCTTCCTTAAACGCCTGTCTAAAATTAGTCAAATTTTATGTCCGCATACCGCATACCACACACACATTTATATAAGCACACGTCCTATTATTGGCACCCCATTTTAGGGTGGTTCGGTACGGTATACCATACCGAAACTATGATACCGTATCGAAATTTCGGTATCGAAAAAAATCATATCAATACCATACCGAAATTTCGGTATACCTTAAATTTCGATACGGTATCATACCGAAATTTCTGTATGGTATCGGTATTATACTTTCTATACCATTCACAAGGAGGGTTTTTTTACTATGCGTGTCTCGTAACTAGAGATGCCCAACCGCCGGTTAACCGTAACCAGTGGTTAGTAACCGGCGGTTGACGGTTAGTCCATAGGACTAACGGTAACCTAACCGGCCGGGGGCGATTGACGGTTAGCCGTCCCCGGTTGCCGGCTAACAGCCGGTTAGTCAACCGCCGGTTATTTTTTTTTATTTTTTATTTTGCTATTTACTGCAAAATTAAATGAATTTTCGGTGTTATTTTCGTTCGTATTTTTACTATTTTGATGTAACATTTTAAATAATAAATTTATGAATCATAAAATATATTACGAAATTTTAATACAATATAAAATACATATTTTAAAAAATTTCTAGTTATTACTATTAATATTAGTAAAAGTTACATAAAATTTCATTTCTACTTAATTAATATTAATATTAGTAAATTAAAATTGTATATTTTTTATTTTTTATTTAACAGTTATTAACCGCCGGTTAACCGCCTAACCGGCGGTTGGCGGTTTGGGAAAACCCCTAACCGCCCCGTAACCGGCCGATGACGGTTGCCGGTTACGGTTACCGGCCGGTTACGGTTGGCGGTTAATTAACCGGCGGTTAGCCGGTTGAACCGCCGGTTACGGTTAAAAATGAGCATGTCTACTCGTAACTCGTTAATTCGCTGTTTTCGAATTTTAGTCAATTCAAACTCCTTAGGCCCCAATAAGATGGATTATTAATACCAAATTTTCTAAAATAAAGAGATTTTAAATTTATAAAATAATCTTAAATAAGTTACATATTTTATTCAGTCTACTTAGTAAAACAATGAAACAAACATGTATTTTGTATTTCATTTTGTTTTTTAATGTAAGTAAAATATGGTGAGCCTCAATAATCTTAGAAAGTTGGTATAGTTAATACTTTATGGGCTAAATAAATTAATGAAGATCCTTATAATATTTTTTATCCATTTTATATTTTTTTTTGAAGTAATATAATATATATGTAGGTGTATATATATATATATATATATATATATAATAAAATATTAAAAATTTTAGTATTTCAGTATTTTGGTATAATCGGTATATCTAATTTTAAAATTTTCATACCATTACCGTACCGAAAATTTTCGGTACGATATCATACCTTACCAAAACTTCGGTATACCAAAATTCTTGATATTTTCGGTACGTTTCGATACGATAAGGACGGAATATCGGTAATTCGGTATATTTTCCCAGCCCTACCCCATTTGGAGGGTGAAAATAAAGTTATTAAATTTTTAACCCTTTCATTACATTGTATTATTTTTGTATTAATTAGTCTTAAAGCATTAGTTGTTATTTATTTATTAATTTTTATTAACTCGTTGAATTCAAAGCACTATTAATTCTTATTTAATTTTAAACGATCTACACCGTCCACATCTTAAAAATATTATTATATTCAAGGTTATCAATATTAATATGAATAAACATATAAATAGTAGTCATTAGGTAATATTAATATTAGCATCATTGCAATATAACATCATCGGTGGCAAAATCAGAGCCGTTCCGTTACCTAATTGTTAATACAATTCATATAACATACACCCATATGTAACAACGTAATCTTCACGTAATAATATTTTAAACAAATATTTTACGTTGACATATTTACATTTTTTCAAAACTAAACTATAGTGAAATATTTATGAGAAGTTAGAGATAATATTGACCTTATTTGTACCAAGTTAAAATTACATAAGAGAACGTATTTAAAATTTATAATGTTTGATGAATATTATTTTTAAATATGTAAAAGGAAAAATGATTTGTCGTTTGTAATTATAAAAAATAAAACAATAGATGAATGATGATAAATTACTTTACTTGTAAAAAATTAATTTGTAATGATTTAATTACAATAATAAAATTTAAAAATTAAGTGAGTTAAGTTAGTTCATCACACGTTCAAAATAGAAAAATTCCTCCAAAATTTTAGTTAACTAGGTGTTGCCCGTGCTACGCACGGGTTATATTTTGTTAATGTAAATATTATTATCCAAAACATTATTATTAGTTGGCTACAACCTGAAGCGGATTGGGAAGGACCGGAGGCACTTCCCAATTATTTTGTAACGAACTCGGACACACCCCACCATGTCTCAAGAGAAAGTAACTCTACCCTGTGTGAAACCTCGAATAAACAGGATCTGGCCGGCCAACTTTATTGATTGGTCTGTACCTTGAGGTTTTGTTATTCGATGAGAAACAAAACAAATATTTTCTAACAATGCTTGCCCTAATTATTATCATAAAAACCCTAAACCCTAAACCTACTATCCTATTACATATTTAAATGGTTGTTAATAATTTTCATTTTGCATGGCAATAAAGAACAGTCTCTCGAAAGAAAAATAAAATGTCAAAAAGCTTTGTATATGTGAATATTTATCCGCAAGATAAAAGCGATAAGGAATGAGAATTGATCCATCGTCAGGTTTGCGACTTTATTCGACAGTGGGTCGGCGATAATGTTCTCAACCACATAAGCGACGAGAAAAAAGTGCGAGGACCTTATCGAGCAAGTTTGAGTAGTTATACGCACGAAAGACGGGAACAACAAGTTTTTTCTGATAAAGCAGAATTATGGGTTTGAAGTATCAAGAAGGGAGCAGCACGTCTGATCACTTGAACAAATTCCAAGGAATCGTCAATCAGCTAGTTGGAATGGGAATTAAGTTCAACGATGAAGTGCAGGGTTTGTGGCTTCTTGGTACATTTCCAGACTCATGGGAGACATTCGGATGTCACTGTCTAATTCGGCTCCAAATGGAATTTGTACGCTCGCCTTGTCGGCGTAGTATTTACTATTTTGGTGTGTCCTTGGGCTGTTATTACCTCGAGACGTTCTCGGAAGGAGTTGTCGTTGTAATCATCGAACTTGGTTATAGTGGACTATTTCCTTGGATCAGGAGAGCGATCCGGTGGTTTTTCCCGTTTTGGGTTTTCCACGTTATAAAGTTGACGTGTTATTTTCACATTCATCGTTGGTTGATTGCCGTTATATTTGTTCGTGATTTCGACAACCCCAACACTTTTTACATGCGTACGATATTACATGTATATTCTCAAATTAATACGATAAATAAACAAATATCAGATTACATATGCCCGCCAACCTTTATTGTTCTGTTAAAGTTTCTCCTTGTCCTTTTTGAGCTGGACCTATCAATCCTCTTTTTTCTCTCTTTTGTCTTTCGCCATAGACAACATTCTTGAAGAAGACCAAGAAGAAGAGGAGTTCATCAACATTGCTTACATGCTCGTTTTCATCTTCTGACATAATAAGGCAACATTTAACCAAAGCTTAGGAATTCACACAACAAATGGAAACTAAATTAACTGTAACATCATACCTTCGCTGCAAACTCTCGTTATCAAGACTTGATTTTTTAGACTCGAAAAGCTATCAGATTTAGGCGGAAAGGTGAAGTTCACGGGCACGTAAGAATTGCTGCTAATGCTTCTCTGCATGAACCTTAATGCAGTTTCGTGTGCCTCATATAGATGCGAGGCCAAATACTTTCATAGCAGCCGACGAAGTTATCGAAGTGGATTAATTGAGACTCCGGTTTAACATAAACAAAGCTCTCTGTGTCATTTCCCAATGGAAAATCGTCAAATGCTCGAGACGAAAGCATGGCGCCGGCGGAGAAGATAATGAGAGCATTAAAAGATTTGAGAGTGTGAAGACGATCTTTTTAACGTGGTTCGGATATGAAGATCCTACATCCACGATCGAACTAGTCGATGATTTCTTCACAGACTACTCAATTGAGCTCGCGAGAGGAAAAGAGAAAAGTAATTTTGAACTTCTTAAAAAAAACGTCGAAAACTTTGCACGCATTTTGTACTTCTGTGCTTCCCGCCTTTTAGTTAGAACGCGTTCTTTTTAATCAGTCGCTGATCTTCAGTCTCCATAAGTGACAACACGCTTTTATTTAAAAACTCCCGCTAACCTTTAAACTTTGTTTTCTTCCACTGTTCCATTCTTCGTTCAGCTTCAGGTGAAACCACGAAAGCCTGTCACCTTTTCTTCTCATGGCGATCTTAATTCCAACAACATCGGCGAAGGAGGTGATTTCATTAGCTAAAAGAGCTTTCAGTGTTCTCTTGGATCAAACCATGGTTGTTTTCTTGAATTTCTTGTATGACGTCATCAAACACAGTTGAATTGATGAATGCAGTGAATGGATCTGAGAAGAAAGTGATTTATTATCGTATATTTTAAATAACATAATAGCATCTTTGGAAAACAAAAGGTTTCGTACAGCGTATGACTATGGAGTTTTCATATATATGATTACAATTGCAAGACTATGGAACCTCCCATGTTAATTGTATGTCCGTTGGCTTTCCAACGTCAGAAGCATGAATCAAAGAGGGCTTTATAAATCGTTTTTTAATTCGGATTTCAAAAATAGTGCCAAATTTGCTGGAATTTCAAAAATGGGTGAACAGAGGCGCGTTGTGAACGCCTCTTACGGAGTGGCGCGTTCAAACGCGACCTAAATCGCCCGCACCCCCATTTTCCTCCTCTTCTTCTTCTTTCTATTTCCTTTCTTCCCAAACCACTCAAACACACAAATTCGACAAATTAGACTCCAATCCAGGCCCAGCCAAGCCTAAAATCGTTCCAATTCATCAAGTAAGTTGTGATCTGTTTTTTTTTATTTTTTTAATTGGTGCGATTTGGCCGGCGATTGGGCTCGCCGGCGCGCCTGGGCGCTGAGGTCACCGAAGCTGCTGGCTGGCGCCGCTCGCGCTCGCCGGCGTGATGGACGGTGGTCGGCCGGTTGTTTGTGGCTGAAACAGGCCGACGAGGCAGGCCGTCCTGCAACCCGCCATAGCCCGCTGTTTGGCGGGGTGGGCTGGCCCGCCATTCAAAACTGAGGCCCAGTCCGCCCGCCAGCGGGCCGCGGTCCAGCCATTTTAAGAACATTTTTAATTAATTATGATATTTAAATATACATTAACTATATATTAATTAATAAATGCATTATTAATTATAAATAAAATCATTAATTAATTCCTCTAATTAAATTAATATATATTTAATATATAATATAAAACATTTAAAATATATGGCGGGCCGGCCCGCGGGCCATCCCGCCCCGCCCCGTCTAGCCATCGGCTCACGCGGGCTAGCCCATTTAGCCATGTTCGTCGGCTTTCAACGCCAGCGGTCATCGGCTTTAAATTGGTATTTAGTTAGCGGCGTTACGTTTTGGTCCTTACTTAGCGGTATTTTTTCTATTGAAAGATGGACGAGACTTCACTTTATGGACCGAGAGAATCGTCTTTATTGACGCAACAACAGTCGCATCGTTCGTCATATATTTTTCGATATGAGAATTTGCTAGATGTCACCCTTCGAACGAGGGGTCCAGAGGTGCACAATGTAATGTTAGTGAATACAGTGTGAGCGCCACAACTAGTATTAGAAAGTGAGGGTCGCCACAGGTGGTATCAGAGCTTAGGATAAAGATTCTGTAGACTGTCCATGTACGGCCGCTCAAAAGCCTGGAGGATCTGCCTTGCTTGTAAGATTTACTGTACGATGTGATTATGTGCTTAAACTGATATATTTGCTTACATGGATACTTGTAGATAATAGTGGTAAAATGAAGAAAACACGTCGAGACGTAGGTAGTTCGCGTCGCAGGGACGAACCTGAGTCCCCTGCATACGAACGCGACTCGACGATTATGAGACTTACAGAATTGATCCAGCGACAGTCGGATCAGATTAACAACCTTATCCAGCATCAAGTCTCTTCCACATATCAACCAATCTCCTCAACCAGGGCGAGAGACCTATTGCGGAATATATCCGCAAGTTTGAGGAATTATCCCGCTTCGCCCCACACATGGTGGTAACAACGCTTTGAAGATAGAACGATTTTAGGTAGGTCTCAAACCCGAGATCTACCGAGACGTTAGCATAGCCGGAACTCGAGACGTGGCATTCGCTCAAGTGGCAGAACGAGCACTTATCGCAGAACAAGCAGAAGCCCAAATTGTAGAAGCGCAGGAGGCGAGGAGAAGAAATGAAAACCAGCAGGGGAATGGGGGCAATAGGAAGCGTCAAAATTTTGAAACGGGCCCAAACGACAATCAAATTCACAGTCCAGGGTGACAGAACGGACACCCTAGGCCTAATCAAGTGCCAATCAATGCCCCTGTCCGACCATTGAACCCCGCCCCACGATGTCAACAGTGTGGGCGCTTTCACACGGGCATTTGTTATGGCCAAGGACAAAGACCAGTGAACCAGTGTTTTCGATGTGGTAAGTCGGGACATTTTGCTCGCGACTGCCGGATAAACCCATATCCTAATCCTATTCCGGTACAAGGGCCGGCACGACTTCCACCGACCACAGGAAGAATATACACTCTAACAGCAGAAGATGCTGAAACCCATTCGACGACGACACCGGGTACGTTAATAAATTATGATGTACCCACAACGTGTTTATCGATCTTAGAAAATTGGGTCACACATTTAAATGTGATGCCTAAATTAGGTGATGACTGTGGGAATAAACCCTACCTTAATAGGATATAGATAAATTGATAAGGGAATAGGAGGAATCGTTACCCCCGATTTCCACCGGTAGGCGAATTTCGGGGGCGAAATTCTTTTAAGGGGGGAGGATGTAATACCCGTAAATTTAATATGATATTTTGAAATAGTTAGGGACATAAACTTACGACTTAGAAATATTTGTGGGAGATTTAATAGTATGGGAGAACACAATTTATACTTAGGTATTCGAAAACAAATAAACTAATGGAAAGAAGTCAAACAATAAGTATAATTTTCGGGTAGCTAGTGTATTTAATTTTTGGGCTAGACATGAATCAAAATTCGGACGAGACTTTAGAATTAATTTCGGGCGATCTTGGTATCATTTTTGGGCGAGCTCAACTTCGAGAAATGAAAGGACTTAATTTTCGGGTAAGTGCTTAGTGAACTCGAGTAAAAGGTTAACAAATAGATAAGTTAGGACCAAAAATAATAAAATATTGGTTTGTGTGGGAAAACTTTCCTTAATCCATGAGGAAAAGTTTATAAGCTACGTCACTTCACACAGGTCAACCTAAGCTTGGATAAATGTGATATATCCAACATACCACTTAGCTTAGCTAAAAACCCTCACGAACTAAAAATACGAAGGACAGAGAAGAGAACATCTAAAGGAGAACAAACAAGCAAAACTTCGATAACTCTATTGAGAATCAAACTCGGCCAGTCCAAACCATCATTAGTAAATCACATTTCGGACGTGAGGTAGGTGAAATTTTCATCTACAAAACACGTAAACTTGTGTTATTTAATTCGAAAATATGTATCTTGTGATTTATGTGATTATTATGAGTTATGTGACTAATTTGTTTTTGAGTAATTATATGACCTACGTGATTTATATGAATTTTCAAATATATGCGTTATGTGCTTGATCTAGTTTCTGGAATTGGGTAGTCGGATGTGTATTTTTATGGAATTTGGAGGTGTTAAGTGTAGGTTTTCAGCTGTAGAACGGACTTGATTATTTAAAATAAAAGACTTAGAATTGATTTTATTATAGATATAGGAACCTTCGGTGAATTAGGGTTTTCGAAAAATGAAGGCCGTAATAACTAAGAGTTAGGTAGTCTTGAGTTTGCGAGACTTAGGTACTGAGTATTTAATAAATTTCAGTAAACTAAAGGTTTTGGGATGTTAGGAATTTTAGTAAGTAATTATTCTCGATGGCAAGGAGTTTTCGGCGTTTTTAGGGGTTTTCAAGATTTAATACTTTTCTGAAAAATATATCCTCGGAAATTATGAGTAGATAGTTTTTATTTGCGAACTGAGTTAGAATTTTTCGGGAGAATCATGTTAGGAAAATTAGGGAAATATTTCTTAGAGAATTTGGGGAAATTACTGTTAGTGAATTACAGTGTGAGCGGAAGTATTTTCAAGGAGAATATTTATTCATTTATGTAATGTTATTTTTATTTGCACCACATAGCATGTGCACGATGCATGGATGTGGGAGAGGTTGACCGTGTAGGCACGGTGACACCTTATGGTGTCGGCGCGAGGCGCCTAGGGGTAGATGTGACCGGTTCGGCCGTCGACTCATAGTGGAGTCTGAGGATAGTACTAGTGCACCTGACATTATTGTTGAGGCCACTTTCGTATGAGATATGAGAGGGTCTGGTTGGCGAAAGTAGCGACCTGGTAGAGTTAGATCAGGGAGAACGCTTCCAGCGTGCGAATCGCCGGGGGCAAGAAGACGTTTCAGGAAGGAGCGACTTGTGAGACAGCGTATATTACCCGAGAACCGATTCTTGACCCCTTCCTTAAATGGGTTGCGCGAGGTGCCTAGTTCTAGCCTGTGGGGCCACTGGTTGAGGTGAGACCTATAGTTGAAATGAGATTTAGGTTGAGACGAGGTCTAATAGTAGGATGAGCGTGCATTGCATGGTGAGGTGAGAACACTTTCATATGAGATATGAAAGTGTTGGTATCTGGGAGTCAGGATTGAGTGCACGTTGCATGTCACGCATATTTTCACCTACTGAGCGATAGCTCAGGGTTTTACGTGTTGTATGTACCGAGCCCGACGCTGATGCGTGTCGCGACTGAGGTGGGCTGACGGCGGTGCTCCATAGACTTTTGAGGGCGAGGCTGTACATGGATGCGACCTGAGGAGTGACGTTAGGGTTTTAATATTTTGATATTCTAGGGCTTATACAGTTATGACTGTGTAGAACGACTTTTGCTGTAATATATTATATTTTAAGAAAAAGGTTTCTTTAAGACGGGTCTTCCGCGACTTACGTTGCGAAAATCCACCACAACTAGTATTAGAAAGTGAGGGTCGCCACACCCCAAGGCCGGGCAAACAGGGGAGAGACCGGCACAGTTACAGCTAAGAACGAGGCAACAATGCCAAGGCTGAAACACTGATGGTTGGGGCGAAGGTAACAGCTGAACCTGACCAGACCAAGGCGAGCTCAAGCACCAGCTTGTTGAGGCCAAGTTTCAAGCAGTGGTGGCTGAAACATGCCCAAGAGCAACGACGAACCAAGGCCCCACCACTCTTAGCCAAGGTCGGGGATAGATCTAGCTCAGCCTCGGCCGAAGTCGGCAATGCTAAGTTGAAAACCGTTGTGGCTGAAATGACAAAGCCAACGAAAGGAGCAATAAGGGTGAACGTGGGCGGCTGCAGAGGCGTCTCGCAGCGAGGAACAAAGAGCAGGAATTCGTTATGTTCAGATAAGACCGACAACAATAATTTGTAATTTCTAAGCACAATGTTAGGAACGACTACAAGAGAACTCTTTCAAGTGGCCTTCAAAACCCAAAACTATACGTCCCCAAGATGGCTATATTAAAGAAAACTCTAAGAGAGCTGCCAATTTGGGTAAGTTGCGTCAGCTCACTGTCAAATGGTTGAACGACAGTGATCCAAGGGTACGCTGCTTTGCGATTTATCCCATAGATATGATATAACAAGCGTTTACAGGTGCAACGTACTGGAGTCATGTTATTGTTTGAACCCTACGAGGCTAACGTCCCTGAATCTACAGAGCCAGTGGGGACAAGCCTAAGGTCAACACAGGCCGAGCCAAGCGCTTCAAGGGGAAGACGGACCAAGGCTGAGGCCGAAGCTCTCGTAACGAAGAGCAAACCAAGGTCGAGGAAAAACCCAACTCAGCTTCGGCCGCACAGATTTACACTATGGGCCCTTACATACGCTAACGACTAACGAGCCTCAGTTGGTTTCTCCACCAGTTTCTCCTCCGCGTTCACCACCGAGCAGCCCACCTCCTCTCTCACATCACTGCTCAAGCCCATTCAGAAAACCACCACCACGCCTTTGTCACCTGGAACGCTCTTCGCTCAGCTTCTATCTTCATCTCTTGCAAGAAATCAAAGATATGATTATGGTAACAACGCCTACTGCTACTCTTGTATCTCTAAATTTTCAAACAAAATCTAGGATGGGGACAGGACAATTGTTGATGATTGTGAGCTTAAAACTCTGAAAATCAAGGTTGAATGAATCGAAGCAAAGTTGAAAATCATCACAGCTTGAAGATGAACTGAATTCAGCTGAAGAAATGTGTTGAGTCGGGCATATGAGCAGTAGCCGTCCGATCTTGGCGCGAAGATGAGATCTGATGGCTGAGATTCAAAGGAGAAGTTGCTGGCCGCTTTTATTAGTTGAGTTAGAAGCGCGAGGTACAACTTCGGATAGCTGCCGGTACAATCCCGTTGAAGCACACAGCTGAATATCTCTCCTCTATAAATATCAGATTTGATGTTTCTAGTAGGTAACTTTGAGAGCTTGTAACTTTCGATAGAGAGCGAATGTGAGGTGTAAAAGACAAAGTTGTAGAGCGTATGTGAGACTTGTAAACCCTTATTCTCGATTAGTAAAATAAGCTCTGATTGGTCCGTGGACGTAGACCAAAATTGGGTCGAACCACGTAAAATTCTGGTTTTTTCTGGTTTTCGTTTTCATCAGTTTTCCGTTCGACTTCAAGAACGTTTTTCTTGGATCAATTCACAGACATATTCGATAGATGTGTGGATTGCGAACCTAAGGCGGCTGAAATCTCAACAACAATTGATTTAGATTTGTTTACCTCTCAATTTCATTGCTGCTTCACGCCGAACAGTGGAGAGAAACCATGGTGTTTGCTCACATGATTATGTACAACATTATCCCTTAAACAAAGTATAATTACAATTTCGCCATTCATGACCAGCAACTTGAAGGAAACTGGCTGAAAACTGGTGAATTCCCTCTTAGTATATAGTAATAGATTTATTACAAATAAAAGTAGACAGTTTGTTTACGACCCAATAGTCAATCAATCATCCCCAAGTTAATGTAGTGGGCATATTATTAACTCCGTCGTCGTCGAAGTTTGAAGGCCATATAACTAAAAGGATATCCAATCTCCTTGGCAAACAAACCCAACAAGGAAAATGAGTAATTTTGTAATATTTTTCATTTACAGTATAAATTGAACGGATAAAGAAGAGAAAAAAAGGGAGACGTATTAAATTTAATGGGACCAATGATAGAAAAGGGAGCTTAACGTGAGAGAGGGCTGTTTCGTTGCAACGCAATTGAGCACTAACAAATAACAATGTATAATAACATTAAGAATACTTTTGTTATAAAAATTGTTGTTGGATACCTAAAAAGAGGGAGGGTGGGCGGTGCAGCGGAAACATAATTAATACAACACAAAATTTCGTTGATTTACGTGATAATAATTAAAATATGTATTAATTTAACTCACCATTTAATCAAGACTACAAACAAACTTTTTTTTTTTTTAGAAAAAACAGTATAGTTCTACGACGTTCTCAATTCCCTTTTCTCCATTTTTAGGGGTTTCAACACTTAAATACCTAGATGAATAAAAAAACAGATCAGTCTCCTGTCAGGGTAATCTTTTCTGTTGGTACCTAGTTGAAACATTTTTTACTGATAGATACCTAATTGACGAATATACCCTTATAAAAAGTCACTTATAACAACTTTACCAACCGGCAAATCCACACACACCATCGAGCACAACACAAACACACACAACCTCAGTGACATTCTTCCCCAAAAATTTGTCTGTGCTTCCCGAATCAAGCGACGAAGCTACTCTCGTTGCAACTGGCCATCACCACCGTTCTAACGCCGCTCGAATTCGGCGCAGTCGCTCACCGAGAAGGAAGTTAAGTGTTTGACTTTTTTTAAAAAAATTCGTGTATAGTCGTTGAATCATTTGGTGCGTGTTTGGTGGGTTGGGATAGATGTTTTGGTTAATGTTCGTAACTATTTGTGCGTGTTTTTTCGAATGGATCGATTTGTTGTTGTCGATTTGAGTTTTTTCAAATGACTTAATTTACTGTGGTCGATTTGAGTTTTTTCCAGTTGTGTTTTCTCGAACGGCTCAATTTACTGTGGTCGATTTGAGTTTTTTCGAATGGATTAATTATGGTACTACATGATAATTTGATGTTGTGTGTGAACTCTGTGGAGAATCAACAGGCATGTATCTAGTTTACCTTTCCCGTTATTCGTTGAGTTTAAGCATTTATGGTGGTTTATTCGATGATCCAGACTGAAAACGTCCAGCCTAAATTTACTGAAGAGGTGAGATGTAGCTCCCAGATGATCATCCTCCATTTGGTAGTGGGATGTGGAAGTCAAAAAAGTCCCCGCTTCTTTCGCATTAATCCGTGGAGTATAATGACTCATGGATTGGTGAGTCAATGATCTCCTCTCCCCCAAATCCATCACGACTTCTGATATTTAGTTGAGATGATCTAACATTTGTCCGTCTGTTTTTTTATCAGGATTGGTCAATTGATTTGTGGATATTGTTAGGTTTCGAATGTGGTACTCATTATATTGATTATTTGGTATACATGATAAATGTACTTGGTACCATCTGTTTTGGAAAATATTATGTCAGTGGTTGAGTCTATCATGTATGATATGAGTTTAATCGGGGCTGTTGTACTCTGTTGTAGACTGCGATTTCAGCTTTGCAATCGGTTCTTCAGGAGGATTTCAAGGCCAGCGAGATTGAGGTGAACTGTTATCCTCGAATCTTTAACATCTGCGATGTTACTTGGGTACTGAATGCATCGATCTAATGTATTGCCAGGTTGGCATTGTGAGGAAAGAAGATTCACTGTTTAAAGTTCTGTCGACCGAAGAAATCGATGAGCACCTTACTGCAATCAGCGAACGCGATTGATTGATTGTTTGGTGCTGCTGCTGTTTGATGCATCGATCTTATTTACATGTATGTGTCCTTTGAGAGGAACATAATTCCGAAGTGTTCTACTTTTGTTCTTGATCGAAATGATGAACTACACAGACTACATATTTCCACTCCCATCAGACAGCAATTTATATTACTGCTAGCTATACTCAACGAGATACAATAAAACCTCTTAAATTAATAACGTCGGGACCATTAAATTTTATTAATTTAGAGAGTTACTAATATATCGATAAATTAATATTTTATTAATTAAAAGAGACTTTTTAATAAAGCTATCCTTTGTCCATGCCAATGACAGACTGAATCAAGTTAGAATATGAATAAATATATATTCATATTACATACAATTATATCACGTACAATAGTTTATCAATAATAATGTTGATCATTTTATTTGTCGAAATGATCTTTTAGATATTTTACATGGTCGTATCAAAGCTCATAAATATTTTATAATTGTTATATTTTAGCAAATCAACATGCATATATCCCTAATATTAGTAAAGCAATTTTCCAAAACATTATTATATATATTATCTTATCGAATTTGATCATTTCTTACAAAAGCACAAGTCGGAACCAGACGATTTTATTATTTTAGAGAGTTTATTTATTTATAGAGGTTCTACTTTATACATAGCAATAGCAAACACAATGAAAGGAAACAACTTCCATTGTTTCTCATGAACTATTAGGTTGATGATGAGGCATCTTCGATTAACCTTTCGTCATTGTTTCTTTGCATGTCTCTCATAGAAAGCTTTGATTCTTTGGAGCCCATCGACGAGAGCAGATGGCTCGATCGCAAACATGAGGCGCAGCCAATTCTTGAGCCCCATAGCAACACCTGAAAGTTTCGAAACATTTCTTGGCAAGCTTCTTAGTATGTCTATTTATATAATAGTTACTTTTAGTAACAGTTACCTACCTGGGAGAACTATGACAGATTCCTCCTTGGCAAGCTTGTTGCAGAAGTCTGTGTCATCCTTAATATCTTCGAACATGGAGAGGTGAAGCTTTACCATGAGAAACATAGCTCCTTCGGGCTTGCTAGGACAAGTTAAGCAGGGGATGCCTTTTACTAGTTCGAAGCACATCTCAGCAGATTCTTTCAACCTACTGTTGATGTCCCGAAAGAAATCGTCTGGCGTACTTTCGAGGATCTCCCCAAGTGCGCCCTTTTATTGCAAGAAAAAATCACTCAGTCTATCACTCGGAAGGGCTTTCGTTCTAACTTCTAATTCAAAAAAAAAAAAAAGGAGAAATAAAGGTCGATGAGTTGGAACCTGAATAAAGGTAGCTGGGTCGGAGGATATATTCAGAAAGGCCTTAATGCCTTCGACAATCTGCAAACACAACAAAATATTAAGCATTCGAATCTTTTTTTCGAAGAATAGTAATTAAATATAAAGGGAGGTAGGTACCCCTTGTTTCTTAAGCACTCCATGAGGATCACTCATGGATAGCCATCCCAATCTCCACCCAGGAACGATCCATCTCTTCGATAAGGATCCAACGGTCACGATTGGAGCGATCGAACCGAAGACTCCCATGGGAACGAATGGTCTTCTCCCAAACGTAAGGTGGCCATACACTTCATCTGCAATCACCAAGATCCCTAGCTTTCGAGCAGTCTCTGCAACCTTGTAATAAAAATATAACGAACAAGATTGATGTTAAAACAAGGGTTTAGTGCGTAATAGCGTGCGTCAGTGTTGTAAAAATCGGCCTAGCTTTCGAGCAGTCTCCACAACCTTGTAATAAAAATATTACGAACAAGATTGATGATTAAAAAACAAGGGTTTAGTGCGTAGTAGCGTGCGTATAAGTTACGAAAGGGGGGGGCAGCCTCACCTTCTTCAAGTGATCGTAGGTGTATACGTTCCCACAAGGATTCCCAGGGCTGACGATCACCATGGCCACCGTGTTTTCGTCTGCTAGGGTTTCGACGGCGTCCAAATCGATTTCCCAATCGTTTTCTTGGATTAGGTCGAAGTGTCGTTTTTCGAGGCGGGAAAACACTGCCCTAGATTCGCAGTCGGGGTAGCCTGGCCTCGGAAGCAAGATGTTAGCCTTAGGGTTTGCGAGGACAGAAACGATGGCTTCGATCGCCTGAGCGCATCCAACGGTCAAGAAAACATCGTCGGGCGATAGATCGTAGGGAAGGTCTTTCGACAGATAGCCCGCCACTGCCCTGCAAAGGGAGAAACTCCGTTGATTTTATTATAATGTTAAATAAAAGTAAGAATACGAAAGACTGATATTTTTTTAATATTATAATATGTATGAAAATATACCTGCGAGCAGAAGGAATACCGGTGGTGGGCGAGTACCCATTGAAGTCGCCGGAGCGTAGGGCTCTGCAGACGGCGTCCTCCGCCGTCACCGGCGTACGGTACGAGGGAAAGAGTGAAGGGTCGCCGTTTCCCAGGAGAACTACATCTCTGGGGTCGTCAGGGTTGAGATTCTCCATCAGCATTTCAAGCACGCCTCTCAACGTAAGAGAAGAAGCTTCTACGACGTGGTCGTTGGCCTTGAACTTCCACAATCCGCCGTTTTCCATGGTCGAAGAAGTTGAATGGCAGCGACGAAGGTAAATATTTAGTGAAGGTGCGGAAATAAACGCTTATTTATAGAGACGATGACTTGAGTTGAGAGGGTCTTTGTGGAAATAGTACGACTTCATCTTTAAGTCTTTTTTCCAATTGTGTTTCTTTATTTTCACATGTTCAAATTTAAGTATTGTATTATATGAGTTGCGTATCTAAATGTATATTCCTTAATTTCTGCTATTTTTCACACATGTAGAAATGAATGTTCATAGCTGACGAGGTGTTTAATAAAAGAAGAAAACCGAATCAGAAGCATTTCTTGGATTTAATTCCTCGATTTTGCCCTTGTAAACGCGGAACGCCTGTCTGAAATTAGTCAATGTTATGTCCGCATACCCCACACACACACATTTATATAAGCACACATTTTGTATGGTTTATTCAACAATTTAATACTCTTGCTTTTCACGTTTCACTAAATCCTATATACAATCAAATTTAGGTTTGTTCTCCCTGCGCCACGTGTCAATTTTTTATATTAAACAAAATAAAAAACAAAAAAAAAATGAAAAACCACCCACTAAGAAAGTGGAAAATACCATATTGTATCATATCCTACATATACAATCAAATGTAGTTTGTTCTCCCTGCGCCACGTGTCAATTTTTTTATATTAAACAAATAAAAAACAAAAAAAAATGAAAAACCACCCACTAAGAAAGTGGAAAATATCATATTGTATTAATTACACATATTTCACACCCGTGATTATTAAACAAATAAAAAAAATTGAAAAACCACCCACTAAGAAAGTGAAAAATACCATATTATATTAATTACACATATTTCACACCCGTACCGGCATAAAACTAGTTTAGTACGTATAAAAAAGTAGACAGTTTGTTTACGACCCAATTGTCAACCATCCCCAAGTTAATGAAATGGGCTTAGTATTAACTCCGTCCTCGTCGAAGTTTGAAGGCCATACAACTAAAAGGATATCCAATCTCCGGCAAACAAACCCAACAAGGAAAATAAGTGACTTTGTAATATTTTTTTTTATTTCACAATTTGTTATTTAATTAAATGGAACCTTCATCAAAGTTTGAAAATAAAATCGAACGGGAAAGAGAAGAAAAAAAAGGGAGACGCGTACACGTATTAATATTGATGGGACCAATGGTAGAAAAGGAAGCTTCACGTGAGAGAGGGCAGTTTCTTTGCAATGCAATTGAGCACTGCAACAATATATGGTAAAACCTCTTTTAATTAATAATTTTGTGACTACTGAATTTATTAATTTAAAGAGATATTAATATATCGATAAATTAATAATTTATTATTAAAATAAAAAATTTAAATTCAGATGATTTAGTATTTAAATATGTTTAATTGATTGTATTCATTAATAACCAATTTTTTTAACTAATTAAGTATATTCATGTATATATACATTTCTTGTCGCAGCTAGAGAACTCGACGTCGGAATTTTTGGCTGCAATTAAAAAGTTAGAAATGAAATTCAATTAGGTTTACGTTTTAAGAAAAAAAAAGTGACAATAGATTCATATTTTAGCAAATGCCATCATATTTATTATTGTAATATATGGATTATTAATTTAGAGTTTTAATGGGACCTAATATTTACAAAGGAATTTTCAAAACACCTAGTATTTTATTTTATTATCTTATCGAATGTAATGATTTTTTACAAAGGCCCAAGTCGGGACCGGGAGATTTTATTATTTAGAGAGATTAATTTATCAAGTATTAATTTATAAAGATTTTAATGTATGTGTTTATAATAACATTAAGAATACTTCTGTTATATTATTGTTGTTGGATACCTAGAAAGAGGGAGGGTGTGCGGTGCAGCTGAAACATAATTAATACAACACAAAATTTCGTTGATTTACGTGACAATAATTAAAATATGTATTTCAACTCACCATTTAATCAGGACTACAGACAATTTTTTTTTAAAAATAATATAGTTCTACGACGTTCTCAATTCCCTTTTTTATCTCCATTTTTATCATCAATGGTTTGTTTATATACATATATATTATATAAAATATATTTTCAATTATAGCTTATCTCATAGTGCCCCAGTGAAAAGCGGCAGGTAAGCACAAGGCCGGCACATCAGCTAGCCGCCACGTTATTATCCGTCCACATTGAAAGGTATTATAATATTTATTGCCCCCAAAACTATTATTTAATTCCAAAACGCCACCATAGTATTACAAACTTTAAATCTTTTCATCATATTGAAATTTTGTAGCTGTCATCGAAGAAATTTTATCATCACGATAATTTGATCAATTTCATAGCAAAATTTACTAACTTTGTCGGTATCGTACCCTTGCAAATAACAAAATGTATATGAAAAGTGATGGAGAACTATGGTGCAAATACGTTTACTTTTGGGACACACTCTACTATTATTAGTTCCGAATTAATTTTTGGGCTCTTTACACATAAAGCTTCTTATGTATTAGCATTTTTAGCTACGCCCTATTTACACGTTTGGTATGCCGTACAAACACATTTAGATATCCTATATCAACGTGTTATGATATGCAATCATACACATGAAGGTGCAGCATGAGTGAAGAGACTGGTACAAATTATATCGTGTACCTATCTTTAAAATTTTTTGACAGTGGTACCGATCTGTAAATTTTTATTCAAATAGGTACTTATGTGTAGATACTCGTTATTTTTTTATTCTGTAAAAGGAAAAAAAAAAAGAAAATAAAACTTGCAATTTTCACACAATAGTACAAAAATCAACCTATCTTGTCTTCTTCTCTCTCCTACCTCATTGCTTGGGCGGCGGGACTCTTTACTCAGTCTTGGTCCACTTTCTATATAACTAAGCTCTTTTTTTTTTTTTTTTTTTTTTTTTTTTTGGAGACCCGGGGAACCCTGGCGGGCCAGGTAAACCCCGAGGGCCGACCCACTACCTGCTAAACAGGCCGACCGGTTCAAACGCACATGTGTGGGCCCATGTGGGACAGGCTTGAGGAAATGTTGATGAGAGGGTTCGAACCCACGACCTCTCCCTCATTACCCCAAGCACCTCAGTGTTGGCTGCCGTACCACCAGACCAACACCTCATTGGCAACTAAGCTCTTCAATCTCCATTACAACTCATCCCAAAAATAAAGGAGAGAGACACTAAACAATATTTTCATAATATATTGTCTTATATTATTTTAGTAAATCCATATATAGAGGACAAGAAATGGTGATGAAGGAGAGGAAGACAGCTCCAATTAACGCCAAAACCAACGCCGCCGCCGCCGCCGCGGCGGAGGTCCACTACAGAGGCGTACGGAAGAGGCCGTGGGGCCGCTACGCCGCCGAGATTCGCGACCCGGGAAAGAAGAACCGCGTCTGGCTCGGAACCTACGACACCGCCGAGGAGGCCGCCCGAGCCTACGACGCGGCGGCGCGTCAGTTTCGCGGCGCGAAGGCCAAGACGAACTTCCCCTTGCCTCGCTCGTCGTCGTCGTCCTCCGCCGGCTGCAGCACCGTAGAGTCTTCCTCCTCCGCCGCTGCAGCCGCAGCGCCGCCGCCTGTGGAGCTGGACCTCACGCGCCGTTTTGGGATCAAGAGCGACGACGGCGCCGGCGGGTTCTTCGGAGACGCACAGTATCATCGGTACTACTACCCGGCCATGGCCGTGCTGCCCAACGGTCAGCCCGTGCTGGTTTACGGGCAGCCTCGCGTCGAGGTGCTGCCACGCGTCGGTGCTAAGAACGCCGAATCTGGCACGTCATCGGTTGTTGACGAGAATTTCGGCGTTGAGTGTGTGAAGAAGGGTTTAGAGATTGATCTTAATATGCCGGCGCCTATCGAGGGCTTAGATCTAATTAGTTTTTAATTGACGAAAGACCCCATAATTTAAGCTGACTAGTGTAATGTTACTTATTGTACTAGATTTAATTATAATGCAAATTGTCTTTAATTATTGTTATTGGAAGTTAACAAAACATCTTGTTCAATGAGATTCTAGTTAAATTCAATGCAATGAAATATTTTTTTTTAATCTCTTCATCATCTCTGAAGAAAAGCTAAATAATTTTAAGTAAAAAATCCGAAGTATTAAGTGCGGGGACCGCACGTGGTCAAAGTCGGCGTTGACGTGGCGCCGTTTAGGCCTTAACGATGAGAGAGGTGGCACGAGAGTAATCCTCACCAGCCTAAATTTACAAGAATCTTCTTCATTCTAATTAATTTTTATTTTTTTAATCTCTGGATAAACATCTCCAAAACCGCGTACTTTTGTTAAAGCAAAAAATAGATAATGGGATACTTTCAACCCAACAAAACCCAAAGACGCAAATGAAATTATTTTTAATGAATTAATTTTCATGTGGACGGCAGCAATAGCGCGTGGGACCCACGTTGATAATGCCTCCTCAATGGTCCCATGTTGTCTGCGTCGGCGGGACTTGTTAACTTCGGTCGGTCTCTTGCAAACACCTTTACCTTTAAGGAATTGGTCAAATCAGCTGAAATCTTAACTAAATTTATGACTTATGAGATTGAATTTCGGACAAGTATTAATTAAGGTTGGTAAAGAGGCCGGGTTCATATTCGAGTTCTACCATTTTGAAATATCGTTTCCTAATATGACATCCAAATATAATCCATTAACGGGTCAAACCGTTTAAAATTAAAAAAAGAAATAAAAAATAATTAAATATTTAGGATAACCCCAAAATTAAATAAAACAATACAGAAACAAAGCAGTTGTTTTTACAAAAATCAACAACAATTAGAATCCACATAATACAAGTCATATAATTGGATAAAAGCAATCTATTTTATCTATATTAAGGATATTTTTAATAATTTATATTATTCGGGTTAAATGTGTTGATAAACAGGTTGATTTCGGATTGATTTCGTGTTGAAAATTCGAACATTAACATGACCCACTTAATATTCAGGTTGGGTTCGTGTTTGTCCATTTACTTAAACATGTCGAAAATGCTAAGTCAAATCTGCTATTTTTGGATGATGTATGTGCCGGGTTGGCGGGTCGGGTTGGTATTTAGCAAACGATCTCTTATTTGTAGAGTATTGGACCAATTTTTCATCTAACTGTGCTATTATATGGGCCAAAAGCCCAATTATTGCTTATATAGCCCAATTCTCCGTTGGAGTGCAAAATATGAGGATCCAATTTTGTTGAATAATGGTAACGACGACGTATTGTCAGAACACTTCATTTCTAGCCGTTGGAGAATAGAATAAGCACCATTCCCTTTCAAAAAGAAAATCGACCGTTAGGCGAAAATCAGAGCGTCAACAGATCGCTTTGTTGCACCAAACGTCGTCTTCTCTAATAATCCCTCCACCATCAGAGCGTCAACATACATTGGATTCTTTATCTTTTCTTTTTTTCATTTTCGCTTCGCTGAATCGGACACAAAAGGAACCCAAAAGATCCTTCCTTGATTGTGTACTTTCTTTCATTAATGGCGGCCACGACAGTGGAGGAATCCACCAACAGTATGCTCTTAATTGACGAAGCCTTCGAATTTTCTGCGCCAAGATTTTACGATTTTACCAAAGCAGAGAGCGAAGAGGACGTTCGCAAGGCTGAGCTATGGTTCGCAAGACCCATCTCTCACGCTCCATCTCGTGAGTTTTCCCCTCTTCCTATTCTGTATCACTGTTTGAGATATTGTTCTTCGATTTGATGCAAACTGAGTTGTGGGTCATAAACAATTTCGTTGATTGGATTATTTTTATTGTTGATCTGTCTTTTGTTTAATTCTTTTTTATTTCCTTTCTGCAGCGTTTATGCCCAAGATTAAAGCCACAAGAACTGTTGAAATTCAGACACTCTGCAACTTTGGTGAAGAAGAAGATGAGCAGCAGATGCAAAAGGTAATGCTATTTACTTTGTTTCGATTATGAACTTCCATAGTTTGCATTCGAAACATGTGAATAAAGTATCACCAAAACACAATCGCAGGTTTCTGCGGAGGAAGAATCAGCAGAACCCTGTCCTCAAGACAAGCCCAGGTAAGAAGTGGAATTTGTCTGAGTTTCTGAAACGTTTAAGTTATATCACATCACATATATGTGCTGATTGATTATCTTGTGAAAAAATGTTGTTAGAGCCCTAGAAGAGTCGTCCATATCACCAGAAATCGAGACGAAACCTTGTATTGCTGTAACGAAGGTATGTTATATGTTCTTTCTTTTTCTCTTCTTACATGAGTGTGATTATCATGTTTTTAAGTATCTTTGAGTTTATAACACCATGGCTGATCTCATAGCAGGATTTGGTTGATGTTTCCCGTACCCCAGCAGCACAACCACAGAAGGATAATGACGACGATGTGCACAAAGAGGTCCAAACAGCCAAGAAAATTGCGAGCTTGGTTAGAAATCCTTCGTCGGCTAAACCAAAGAATGATGCTAAAGTTAAGAATTCAGATAGGACTCCAAACGTAGCCCACGAAAATCGAGCCATAAAGAGGCAGAAGCTCGAAGGCGGGAAATCGAGACAGGTAAAAATGGGAATTGTGTTCTTAGTCAGTGATGATTTCTTGAAGCTTAGTAGGATTGTTGTAATATGGTGTTCTTGCAGATTTTAACTGTCAATAAGCCATTAAATCTGCCTCACAAGACGAAAGCTGGTATTGTTACGGTGGGTTCGAACTTGCTTCCCTCGAATTCGAAAACTTCTTGCAAGGAAAATCGAAAGGTAAAAAGATTTCACACAAAGCCCTCATCATATGTTTCGTTGCTAAGGTACTGATTCGTTCTTTTCCTCGTGTTCGAAGATGTATGTTCGAGAAAAACCAGCAGCAGCAGCACCGTTTGTTTCCATGGCTGAAATGATGAATAAGTTCCAATCAAAGACAAGAGATCTATCAGTACCTTCCAACAGCTCTCTTTCACAGGTTACTTTATACATTTAATCCCTATGAATGAATTGGTATGTCCTAAGCGAATGTTTTATTGCAGAATAAGATCGCTGGAACTGTTAAAGATGCTAAGCCGAAGCTTAAGCTGACACGGCCCAAGACGCCTGAATTCGAAACATCCCAAAGGGTTCGCTCCATAAAAGTTAAGAGCTCTGCTGAGTTAGAAGAAAAGATGATGGCTGAGATGCCCAAGTTTAAAGCTCGCCCGGTTAACAAGAAGGTGATCTTCTATACATGTCGTTCGAAAATAATATTACCAGATAATTATATTTACGTCGTAAAACTGAAGTGCTCGTCTTGTCCCATGGCAGATCTTTGAGGCCCCGAGTTTACCACCACTACCGAGAAGTACACCTCATCCTCCTGAGTTTAAGGTGGAAGGATACTACTTATATGTACTTGTGTTCTAACATGCGTTTAATATAATCTTCAGATGACTTAAAACTATTTCTGTCCCTCGATAGGAATTTCATCTCAAGACGATGACGAGGGCCAATCACAATGCAGAGACATCTACGGTGGCCTCGATAGAATCTGCTGATGTCAATGTAAGAATGGTGTTTTTTGTGCTCAGTCTGAGAATGACCTCATGTCAGAAATTCATATCTTTATGTGTATAATTATTGCAGAGTCATCATCATCAATGGAAGCCGAATCATCTTACAGCACCAAAGTCACCTCAGCTTCAGACACTGCTTCGAGCACGTCCTCCCAAGATCAAAAGCTCCGAAGAACTCGAAAGAGAGGCAATGGAAAAGATCCCACAATTCAAAGCAAAACCATTGAATAGAAAGGTGCTTGATATTGTTAATCTTTGACAGTCGTAGAAGGGCATTAGTTGCTTCACCGTTTGCTTACTGTAGTAGAAACTAAAACTTTTTACAGATATTGGAAAGTAAAGGTGATATGGGGATGTTCAGCCACATGAAGAAGCCGATAACTATTCCTCAAGAGTTCAATTTCGCCATCGATAAACGAATCCCACCTCCATCCTCCGTCGCTGATATGTTCGATAAGGTTCGTAACTTGCCAGCTATCATCAATCAGCTTATGCTGTGATAATTTCGTCTTCGCTTACATTGCATTTTTGTGTGTTTCAGCTCTCTATATGCTCCGAAAATCAGCAAGAGAAGAAGAATCCTCTCCCCAGAAATACAATGCCAAATCCATTCCATCTTCATACAGAGGTATAATCATACGAACCATCTTGTTGAATGAAAGCCTTTGTCTGAGTGATGATCCATATTCCTCAGCTAAAATTATTTTTATGTCAAACTTATTCAGGAACGAGGAGCTGAGAAAGAGAAGAGATTGGTCGAGGAGCTTACTCAGAAACAGTTGGAAGAAGAAAACGCTAGGATCCCAAAAGCTCAGCCATATCCATATACCACTGACTATCCTGTGGTAATGATCGTAAACCTTCTGTAATAATCTCTTACGTCGAAACTGTGATTTTGGTCTCATTTTTTCTTATGAACACTTCGCAGGTTCCTCCAAAGCCCGAGCCTAAGCCATGCACGAGGCCCGAGCCCTTTCAATTAGAGAGCTTGCTGAGGCACGAAGAGGAGATGCAAAGGGAAATGGAAGAAAGGAGAAGGCTTGAGATGGAAGAAGCTCAAATGAGAGTCTTTAAGGCACAACCTGTTCTGAAAGAGTATGAAAATCTAATCAATCTTAAGACTGTATTTACGAAGTTTTTTCGATTGAGAGTTAAGGCTAATATTCGAACTTTCTTGCGAATATTATAGGGACCCTATGCCAGTGCCAGAGAAGGCGAGAAAGCCCCTCACAGAAGTTCAAGAATTCAACCTACATGCCGATCATAGAGCAGCTGATCGAGCAGAGTTCGATAAGAAGGTTGCGACTTTTCGATCCCTTTGCTTCTTATTATTATTACAAGTTGAAGTGCAAACAGAACTGATCATCACTGCGATGGGGATGATATGTTGCAATTGCAGGTTAAAGAGAAAGAAATGGTGTACAAGAGATACAGAGAGGAAGCTGAATCTTTGAAGATGGTAATAATATTTGACTGACGGCAATCATCATCTTGTTATCCAAATCTTCATGTTTTCTGATAATCTAAATTTACAGATGGAGGAAGAAAAGGCATTGAAACAGATGCGAAGAACTCTGGTTCCTCATGCAAGGCCAGTTCCTAGCTTCGATCATCCATTCTTACCTCAAAAGTACGCTCTTTCGATTCGATCCTAGGTTTCTCCGTTTCCATCTGCATTCATTACTTTCGAAAAAGAAAAAAACCTTTACTCATTTTCTTTTCTTCGCCGCAGATCATCCAAAGGATCGACGAAGGCCAAATCTCCCCAACTCCGCGTGAATCGCAGAAAAGAGAAGCAAAGAGCGTTGCTGCGCTCCACTTTTACTACCGCTACGGCTTCTTCGTCAAGCGCATCTAACATGAGATGATCGATCCCCAAAAATTGGCTCAGTGTTGTCTGTCATTACAAGTATGACATTGTTTTATAATCATCATCTTCAAGTATTCTTGAATGAGTGTATCATACTTCAAATCTATTTTAATTATTAATCCCAAACAATTTAATCTGTTCCGATAAAAAACAACACGAAAGCCGAACATTAAGCATTTTATCGCTTTATATCTTCTGACTCGGCGGCCTTCACAAACCATCTGTTAACCCTTCTCCGAGCCATAGATACCTGGAGATAAAAATCAATCTGTTCAATAATCTCCGACGTATAAACGAATGATTCGCCCTTTTTTTTATTACCTGTTTGTCCCAATCCGTCTTGTAAGTAATAACGACGAGCACGCATGTCTGAACGAGCACGCCGATCAACATTCCAATCCAAACGCCCTTCACACAACAAAAATATACGCCTTTAACCGTTTCATCAGACAACATGATTTCTCGTAAGTGTTCGTTCGTAATAATAACAAACATATTACCTCGACTCGTAGGTTATACACGTAGCCAAGAACGACGCCTATAGGAACTCCTATCAAGTAGTACGACCCAACGTTCACCAACGCCACCGTGCTCTGCCATCCCGAACCAATCGCAACCCCTTTTTTTCGAAAAATATTCCTACACATTTATCGATCATCGAAAAAAAAAAAGAAAAAAGAAAGCGCTTTCATTGTTCGATTCTAGTACCAGATAGGACGGGCTGGACGCTGTTCAAGAGTATGGAGAAGGCCAAGAGCGGCGATAGGCGCCCCACTGAGGACGCCACGTCAGCGTTCTCCGTGAAGAGGTAAGCCACGCGCCCGCGGAATAGCAAAAAGAACACGAAGAGGACGAACCCTATTGAGAACGACGTTGTTACGATCGTAGCGATCGAAAACTTCGCCGACTTCGAGTTTCCTCCTCCCAATTCGTTCGCTATCCTCACGCTAATAAGAAACGTTTTAAGCAAAAAAAAAAGCGAAATCTATAAAATGTAAGTCAAATCGATTACCTTGCAGCGGCCATGAAGCCGAGGGAGATCATCATTTCCCAGCCGTTGATATTAAGGCTGCGGCGAGCAAAAAAAGCGCGCAGAAATTAAGGTTTCAACGCAAGTAAATAGCTCGAAAAAGTGAAAAGAAAAATGCACTATTTCACCATATAGACAAGGCGTCGATGGCTATCTCGGCATTCTTCATGTTCCCCGTAAGAAGGATAAGTACGGTGTTGTACCACACTTCGAGGCTGTCCCAAAAAAAAACGGTCAGATAAACATAGGGGTGTTCAAATGTCGGTTAACCGACCGAACCGAACCGAAGTTTCGGTTCGTACCGAATACCGAACCGAAGAGTTTCGGTTCGGTTTTCGTTTGTATTTTGATAACCGAAAAAAATTCGGTTCGGTTTCGGTTTATTACTTCGGTTTACCGAACCGAACCGAAAACCGAATTACTATTTCTTTATATTTTTTATATACAAATATATTATATATATAATGATATACTGTTATATTTCATATTTAATAATATATCCACTATATGCAATAAAATATGGAAAATACCAGGTAATTGAAATTTTATACAAATATATATATATATATATATATATATATATGAGATTATAATTATAATTTATAATATAAATCAAATTAATATATTTAATAAAATATGGAAAATATGAGGTAAATAAAAATTTCATGCAAATAATATATGATAATATATATTTATAGTATAAATCATATTAATAGTATAATTTTTTTCAAAAGTCGGTTTTTTGGTCGGTTAACCGAACCGAACCGAAAAAAACTCGGTTAAAACCGAAACCGAACCGAAATGTTTCGGTTCGATTTTCGGTTAATGAAATTCTCGAACCGAACTTTCGGTTAACCGAAAGTTCGGTTCGGTTCGGTTCGGTTCGGTTATAACCGAATGAACACCCCTAGATAAACATAAGACAAGCAGAAACACGGAAAGTAATGTCTGAATCTCATCATATACAAACCACAGCATTGCCCCCGCCGAGAGAGACAGCTTAAAGATCTGCCAAAGATCCTTAAAAGCCATCATCGAAAACCCAGTCCACGTCAGCGGACATCCTCCGCAGGTAATAAAAATCAGCTGTCCCAAATTAGGCAGCCAAAAGGCGACCACCGTCGATGCCATGGCGCCGGCGACTCCAAGGCCGAGCTTAAAAGTCAGCAGCCATGAGAGGAAGACGTGGAGTGACAGAGAAATCATGGCCAGGTAGGCGATGATCATGTTCTTGCTTTGGGCCTGAAGGTACATCTGGCAAGTGTAGGAGAGTACGAAGGAGTACACCACTGGGATCATCCACAGAGCCATGGCTCGAGCCATTCGAGCCGTTTCCCGGTCCTGGCCTATGGCTAGGAGGATGGGCTCGGTGAAGACGAAGAGGGGTAGGATTGCGATGGAAGCTATGATGGAGACGAGCCATGAGCGCTGTAGGTATATCCCTAGCATGTGATAGTGCTTGGCTCCATAGGCTTGACCGCACAGGGTTTCGAGCCCATTAGCCATTCCCAGCTATTGTATACATAGATTCATAATTAATCAGATTCTTCTTTCAAGAATCTTACTTACTTAGTTTGAATTGAACTATAGTTGTCCTTATCATTACCAGTATGCCTTGGGCGAACCTTAAGAAGACGGTGGAGACGAGGGCAAATGCGGCGAGCTCTTTGGAGCCGACGTGGCCGATGAAGGCTTGGCTGATGACGCCGGTTCCGAAGGTGGTGAACCGAGTGAAAATGGCCGGTCCGGCGACGACCCATATCTTCTTGTTCTCTCTCCATAGCTTGTCCTTCAAGCTCAATATTGTCGTCGTCTTCATTATCTTCTGTTGTTTCTCTCGTGTTGTTATTACTAAGTTTCAGCAGATGCTCGCTGCTGCTTTCGCCTTCCATTGATCGGAGACTTTTTATAAGCTATAGCTTTCTGCTAGATCTACTATATATATATATATATATATATATATATATATATATATTGAATGATTCTCCATTGGATTTTTTATTATTATTAAATTAATACTGTTGCTTAGAGATTTCTAAAAGCATCGTTGACCCACAAAACAAGCATAAGCTAGACGACAAGTTAGAGACGGACTAAGGATTGCTAATGAGTGGATTGGAGAAAATGTTTGGGATCTTGTTGGATTAAATCAGTTAGGGTATGAGATGGGAAAGAAGGCCTCATGTGATTTTGTTTTGAATATTGCTTCCAAAAGATGTCAGAGATATTTCATAACTGTTTTAGCTATGCTGCAAATATGGGCACAGTTTGTAGAACTTAGAAGTTCAGGCAACTGTAATAGAATATACTAAAGTAAGTGAAGTAAAACATGTCTTATAATTGCATATCGTAAGCTTCACATTAGAACTTCAAAGTGAAAAGCCAGCCATTCTCTAGTTAATCCATCTCTATAAAGAAATACAAACACACTTGAACACATACCAAACAAATATGGCATACTTGAAAAAAGAAAAAAAAAACAAACAAAAAAAACAGTTGCATTGCACAAAAAAGTATGCAATCATTATGACACAAAAGCGGAAGACCAGTCATAGTCATACGGAGTATAATTTATTTCACAATCACTCCATTTTCATTATAGGGCTATTTTAAAAATGAGATTACTTTTGATTTCTTTAAAAAAATAGGAACTTGTCCAAGTCAATTTAAAAAAGAGGAATCTGTTTAATTAATTAACTAAACCCCTAATTAATACCTAAATAAATAAAAAAAAATATATATATATATAAAATAACGGAAAAATGCACCCACCTCATTAACGCACCCGCCAAGCACCAAACGAGATCCTGACGGAAAAACGAGCTGAAGCATCCGCCGAAATCGAAACACCCAAGCTCCAAGAATCCCAATTTCGTTATTGAACGCATATACAGTAAGTTTCGTTCATGTTAACGCCGGTTACTAGTATACATTATCGGGCATTGTAATTTCCGTTCATGTTAACGACATTTACATTTCGAGCATCGGGTATTAGATTTTCGAAGGTTTGGGTAGTTACGGGTAGCATTTTCACCGTAGATCTGTGCGAATTTGCAGAAAATTTTCGTTTTCCGTTTATTCGAGTTCATTATACGATTTTTTTACTCAAAACGTCACTCGGATAAGTTCTTTCAATTCGGACATCATACTCGAATACACTCGAAAAGGTTACTCGAATAATACTATTGTTTATTAAATTTTACACGTATATATTATCCGATATTAGATTACCCGAACATATTATTCGAATGGAGGTTAAACTCGAATATGTTACTCGAATAATTTTTAGATTGCTATTAAAGTTTATTTATTCCATTTATTTCTTCGATAACAATTTATCGAGTGTCTTCAACATGTTAATATTCGAACATCACATTGGGGTTTTTATATTATTCGAATTGTTTACTCGGATAAATATTATTTTTCGAATATTTTATTTATTCGAATAATGCATATTGCAATTAATTAACAATGATTTATTTCATATGCAGGTTATGCCGACCAGCATCATGATTGATTACGATGGAGAATGGATAATTGGGAATGATAATAAATGGATATGGGTTCCAAGGATGGGAACAAATATGAAGCCCATTGGGTTCGATGTCGATTGTTGTTTGCTGGACGATCTGCGGAACGAAATATACGAGACTATTGGCGTAAGTGGGAGGCCGGAGTTAAAGCTTAGTTATCAGCCATCTATGAGAGGTATGGAAGGGTGTGCTCCGTTGTATATAAAGAATGATCGAGAGTTGAAGGGTTATATTTACTTAGGGGGTCCAATGGATAGACCGATTCTCCGTGTGGAGATTGGACTCCCTACGACCCTCCACCGTCAAACTCTTGCGGATGATGAAGTTGGTCCCGTTCCAATTGAGGTTCGTAGCGGTGGAGGTGGTTACATCGATGATTATTTTGACCGTATCATCGACTTTGGCGGATACGAAGATGCGAATTATGGGGGTGAAGGTCACAATGAGGCGAACGACCGTGATGAGAATGTTGCATCACGGCAGAACGTGCACGTCAATTTTGATGGCATAAACGGAGAAAATGCGGACGGAGATGAGGAGGAAGAGGAAAATGCAACTATTCCTAGCGATCGGTATTCTTTTACCGACGGTTCCACCATGAAGGTCGGTGATGAATTCGTGGATAAGAAGGCCGTCAAGAATAGGATCCAAAGAGTTGCAATAGGCGCATGCTTCGAGGTCAAGATTATAAAATCTTCCCGATCGTACTATGGCGTGAGATGCAAAGAGGATGGATGTACTTGGAGGATATGGACGGCGAAGATTAAGGATACATCCGTATTCTCGATTCGTACGTATTGCAACACACATACATGCGACCTTGCAAATCGGAACGCAAGACTCACTCAAGCATCGTCAACCTCCGTGAGTGATATGCTGCTTGAATCTTTTCAGGGTTCAACAAGTACACCGGCCCCTAAACTCATTCAAATAATGATGAAAAATCGTGGGATCGAAGTTTCGTACTTCAAAGCATGGAAAGGAGGCATTTTAGTGCAAAATGCAATGAAGGGTGACCCCGATGAGAGTTACAAGTTGTTGTCGTCGTACCTATCGACGTTGAGAAGAGTGAATCCGGGAACCATAGCAAGTGTATATCTGGACGACGAGCGGAGATTTAAGCACGCATTCCTATCCCTTGGTGCTTCTATTGCGGGATACCGTCACATGAGGACGGTTGTTTGCATAGACGGTACTTGGTTGAAAGGAAAGTATGGGGGTACGTTGCTCATTGCATCAGTGGAGGATGGCGACCGCCATCAGTTTTCTTTAGCTTGGGGCATAATTGACAATAACGAGTGCATAGAAGCTTGGTCGTGGTTCTTGAACGAGCTCTTGCAAGTCGTACGCAACGAGGACGATCTTGTCATCGTATCCGACAGATCTGGTTCAATCAAAGCCGCCGTTGCAGACGTCTACAGTCGTGCGCACCACGGTCATTGTATTTGGCACCTGTCACAAAATATGAAAGGCAAGTGTAAGAAGCAGGGTGCGACCGAGACGTTCATACACATTGCTAAAATATACAAGCAATGCGACTTTGATTCACAATATGGTGATTTTGAGAATAGGTTTCCCACCGCATACGCGTATTTGCAAACGACTGATACTAAGGAACGATGGAGTCGAGCCTATTCTCCGACGTCTCGCTATAACATCATGACTACGAACGGGGTGGAATCGATTAATGCAAGACTTCGCGAAGAAAGAAAGCTACCGATCATTGCGCTTCTGGAATCGATACAGAGGATGGCGGCGGATTGGTTTGCTAGATACAGACAGCAATCTGGACAAGCAACCATGCGGTTTACCCCGACGGTGGAAATGAAGCTCCGTGAGAGGTATGAGCTAAGTCAAGGGTATGAAGTACATGAAATCGCTTCGCATGAGTACGATGTCCGATCTCCGGGGGGTCGTGCCATTGTTAACTTGCGGTGGAAGACTTGTACGTGCCGCCAATTCGACATCGACAAGATTCCTTGTCCACATGCAATCGCGGCGAGTCTACGAGCGAACATGAGCTTCTACCCATTGTGTTCGGAATATTATTCTGTCCTAACGTGGCAGTCTGCTTATCACGGATGAGTTTCGCCGGTTCCGGATCAAGCCGAGTGGGATACCTCGGATCAATTGGTGTTGCAGCCTCTGTTCGTAGCAAGGCGTGATCGGAGAAAAGAAAAGAGGTTTCCGTCCGTCGGTGAGTTTGGTCGTAGACATTAAGTAAATATTGATGTATGAGTTTGTATGAGTTTGATGTATGAGGTTGTATGAGATTGATGGATATTGTGAGTTTGGCCTGATTGTTGCTTTTTTCACTGTTATTCGAGTAAACAACATGACTCGAATATAATTAGAATACGTTACTCGAACATTATAACGATAGAAAGTCAAAAATGAAAATCTGAACTTATTCGAGTAAAATAAGAACTCGAATTAGAAAAAATCGAATACGAAACTCGAATAATTTCTTGCAATTCGAGTGTTGTTTTCAAAATTTTTGAATTTTAATTATCTTGATACTTAGATGTATAATTATCAATATTTCGATGTTTTAGGGCCTTCATGATGTTAATAAGTCGCTTTATGAAGATTAACAATATTTGATAAAATTGTTGCATGACATACAATGTGAATACGTTGGTAGATAGAACTTTAGTATATACGTTCTCATCCACGTTGGTCAACATGTATAGAAATATCAACTTGATTTCTTTTTTTTTTTTTTAAAGAATCTCCAACTTGATTACTTAGACAGGAAACGCATTTAACATTTCATGATCATGACAAAAACAATATTAACAATATTTTGGATTTTTAAATTATTCGAGTGATATACAGAACTCGAATACTGTCGAATAGTTTAGTCGAATTAATATCGTTTTGCCTGTTTCAATTATACGGGTACTATGTGGTACTCGAAATAAGCTCGAATACGTAACTCGTATAATAAAATTATTCGAACAAACTCTTTGACTCGAAAAACAGTGAAAACCGAAAAAACAACTGAAACTTGAACATTATTCGAGTACTATTTGGTACTCGGAATAAGATCGAATAGTTTACTCGAATAAATAACATTATTCTAACAAACTCTTTGACTCGAATAACAGTGAAAATCGAAAAAAAAACAACTGAACCTTGAACAACCTGAACAACTGAACAGCAACACAACCACTGGACAATTCCAAATGCAAAATCTATACAAATATCTAAAAAGGTTCATACAATATCCCAATTGTTAAAATAAATACACATCGTCAAAAACTTTCTAAACGACTCAATTTTAGAATCGTCCAAAGCGTAGAGATCATCTCTGTTACCGATCAACAGAGACATGGCCGCCCGAAGCATGTATATACCACACTCTCCGCTGTTCGAAAAATAGAACAATTTCAGGTTTAAGAAAGTAAGAAAATAAGAAAATAAGAAAATTACCTGAGGACTTGTTGAGGGAACTTGGGGCACCGCACCCAAGCAAACTTCTCCACGGAATTTTGCTCCACACCTACGTGTTGAAGCATCAGAGGTATCACTTCGGCCAAGGGGTCGAGGAACGGCTTCATGAACCTCAAGTCCGAATCGCTGCTACGGTCGGAATCCAAAACGAGGATGTTCCTCTCTTTGAACCGAGCGACGAGGAGCACCCAATGCGCGTTAAACGCCAATGGGATGACGGCCACATCCGCTTGGCTCCAGTGAAGCGACGGCTTGCCGTTGCCGTATATCGCATTGAACTGACCCGTGGCAAATAGCTCGAACGAGGACATGTCCCACGGTCGCGGTCTGGCGGACTCCATCTTGACTGCATGTGGGAAATTCGTGTTCATGTACGCGATTCGCTCCCCATGCACGCAGTTTTCTTGCATCGCCGTAAACCCGTTGAATGCCTCGTTGACGTGCTGCAATAATAGCATATAATCTTATTAAACGAAATAATTAGAACATATTTAGCAAAAAATACACATACCTCGAAATAATCCGAAAGATCGATCCACGCTTTCGGAGTGAACAGATCGGCAAAGAATTTCTTGTCGTACGCTTGGAGCATTCCTGCCCGTTCATCCTTTGCGCCCATTCTTGCCACCTCCACCTCGACGGCATCCCAATTCTTCACTCGCTCCCCTATGATCTGCTCTATGTCCGCGCGGCGTTGTATTGTAGCGCGAGGGGTCGAATCGGGCGTCGGCGTATACGGACTCGAAAGCATCCTCGACTTCTTCTTCGCCCGTTCAGTCCGTGGTCGTTTTTTGCTAACCGCCGCGGCCCTCTCCGCCTCCTCGGCCGCCGCTTTCTTCGGCGCCGCGGCCTTCTGCGCCTCCGCCCACGTCACTTTCTTCGCCGCGGCGGCCTTCTTCGCCGCGTCGGCTTTTCCCGTCACGTTCTCCACCGCCGCCGCTTCCGCCGCCGCCTTCTCCGCCGCCGCCCTCTCCGCCTCCTCGGCCGCTGCTTTCTTCGCCGCCGCGGCCTTCTGCGCCGCGGCCCTCTCCGCCGCCGCCGCTTCCGCCGCGGTCTCCTCTGCCGCGGCCCTCTCCGCCGCCGCCTCCGCCGCCGCCGCTTACGCCGCGGCCCTCTCCGCCGCCGCCGCTTCCGCCGTGGACCTCTCTGCCGCGGCCCTCTCCGCCGCCGCCGCTTCCGCCGCGGCCCTCTCCGCCGCCTCCGCTTCCGCCAACTTTTCCGCCGCGGCCCTCTCCGCCGCCGCCGCCGCCGCCTCCGCCACGGCCGCGGCCTCCATCATCTCTATATCCATCTCGTACTCCATCTCCACATTCTCGCCCCTCTGCTCCCGTCTCCCCGTCACGTTCTCCGCCTCCCCCTCGTTCGTCGTCCTCCCCGTCGCCTCGGGTTGGTTCGGCGTCCTCCCGAACATCGGCGGCGAATGAGGAGGCGAAGGAGGCGGCATGTCCCGATCGTAGCTCCTCGCAATATCCCGCACCATTGTCGGCGTCAGGATCTCAAGGGCTACAAAATTAGAGTATTACGTTGGATTTACGTAATATAAATATAATCTTATAAAATAAACATTAAGTAAGACATACCTTGGAGCACGATCGAGCGTAGCTCCCTAATCTCTGCCCGCATACCCCGTACATCGCCTTCCGGACTGTCCATTCTTCTATCGAAATGGGCGATTATTGAGCCGGAAGGAGGAGGATACGGCCTCGGCGGAGGAGACGGCCTCGGCGGAGGAGACGGCCTCGGAGGAGGAGACGGCCGAGGAGGAGACGGAGCAAGCCGATGCTCGGTGCAGTAGACCGGCAGCCCATTTAGAAGATGCTCCACTATCCTCTGGGCTACGGCATCATCCCTGCTGCCACAAAAGCCGGCGACCGTGCGGAAGTGCCTTGAATCGGCTTCAGCATCGGTCGGTGTAAGGCAACACCGCACGTCCTGTGTATTTGTACAATTTAGAAAACGCAATCTAAATAAATCCATATTATAAATATATCCATATGTACTTACATCCATCCCCACGGCACCGAATGCACGCTCGACCTCTTGCCATCCCGGAGCAGAGCTCTTGCCGTAAAATGTGGTCTTCCAATTGCACATCCGGGGTATCGGGAGCCTTTCGCCGCCTTTTCTCACGGCGAATTCCTGCCCGACGGTCGGCCAGCACTCGTACGCCAGAACCTGATAAAAGAGAGTAAACATAAGTTCAAATAAATATAATATGTCTTAAATAATACAAAACTAATTACCTGAAGCGGCATGACGAAGCCGTTGATATCGAAGGTTGTTTGGATTTTTCCCTTCGATGTCATCTCCATGTGCTTCCCCAAGAGGTCTTTGTTCAGACCATAAACGACCTCCTCGAATGATATCCTTCCCCAAGGATATTCGTTGAAGCGGTCGAAGTCCTCCACCAGACGGAGCCACTCCTCCTTCAGCTTCAAGTCCCTCTTTACCCTCCGCTCCCCTAGCACCCCGGCGGCAAAATAAAGCTCCGCGATCTTCAATTTCTCGGGATTCACACCCGAGTGTCCACCGGCGTCACGAATCATTCCCGTGACTTTCTTCTCCAAATCATCAAAATATATAACGGCTTGCCTACGAGCCATAAAACAAACGTTAGTTTTTGAAATCGAAGTAAAAAAAAAGAATCAAAATGATAAAAAAAAGGATTAATACCAGGCAAATGCCTCGTCGCAAACTCGTTCGATGACGGTATCTCTGGCTCGTTAGCGCCGCAGTCGAGGCCCGTGAGTAGGCAATACTCGACCAATGAAAATCTTAATGGCCGCCCATGAACGACCATCCAGAACTCCTTCGACTCCGGCATATACTCCACCTGCCGGCTCATCAAAAACCACAGGATCATGTTCGAGTTGTAGTGGTCTCGGGCCACCTTTATTAAATTCCCGAACTGAGTCCGTCTGACCATCTCCTCCATCTCCTCCTCGTTCAAAAGCGTACGGATGCGTTCGCATACCGGCATGTACTGCGAGTTCAGAGTGAGGATGGCATGGTAGAAATTGTCCGCCGGCAACTTCATCGGAAAATAGATCTGAAAATGCAAAAAAAAATGAAAAACAATGAATATTCACTGTTATTCGAGTTAATTATTCGAGTAAAACGTCACTCGAATAGGTTAAACAATTATTCTAACCCTAATTACCCGAATAATTACTCGGAAAAGTGGCGAAAACGATTTTCACAAAAAATCCGACCGATTACGACGTCTGCCCAACGATATAACATCAAAATCGATCGATTTAACCCAAGAAATGAAAGATATAACCAAGAAATACGTTTGACCAAATCGATTTAACAAAAACCCAAAACGCGACCAAAAACTCACCGTGGCTCTACCGGCGTCGATTTGCTCATCCACCCGGTTACGTTGAGGCGCGGAAGGCTCCGATGATTTCGTTTTTCTTTTCGCCATTGATGATTATGCTTGGGTTTGTGTACGATTTTTTGTGTTAGAGCTTTGGTTCGAAGAGAGAGCGCGAGAGATTTAGGTTTTCGAGTGATTTGTGTCTAATTTTTATTCCGAGCTTATAAAATACGGCTTATTCGAGTAATCTATTCGAGTTGTCTATTCGAGTCGTGACTCGAAAAAGTTACTCGTAAGTTACTCGAATAAGGCTGCTTATTCGTTCAAATTTTCTGAATGTTATTCGAGGAAATTTATCACTTCGAAATATAATTAGAGTTTGACATTCGAGATTTTCTTTTAACTCGAATAAAAAAAGTATAATTTTTTGCTGTTAATAAATCGGATAAGCAATTATTCGAGTCTGGTAATCGAGTCTTCTCTGAACTCGATTAAAACTCGGATAACTTTTCGCTGTTAATGAGTCGGATTAGCCTGCTTAACCAGTTTTTTAGTAAGGGTATTTCAGTCATTTGACAACCCGTTCCTCTTTTTTTAAACCAAATAGAATCGTTCCTCTTTTTTAAATTTTCCTTCATTATATTTATTCACGCCTGCTGTCAGAAATTTCGAAATTCGTATTCTTCCATCTCTCTGCCAAGAAAAATTGTTCCACAACCCACCTCAACCTCCGCCGCCTCCACACCCACCTCCGCCGATGCCGTCTCCGCCACCTCCTCCATCATCTCCACCGCAGTCATTCCTCCTACGCCTACTACGATCAGCACAAGCAAAGATGAGCAAAGACAATTGTAGCAAACATAGCAACCATTCCCATCATTAAGATGAAATCTCTCCGCCCAACGAAGGTAATTTCCCAGCGTCGCTCGCAACGTCAGCTGCTAGAGCATCTCCAATGGCTACTTCATTTTTGTGTAAAACACAAAAATAAAGTACGTATTTACTCCAATGGGACTCTATATCTAACACTAATATTGTGTTGATCAGCAGGATACTCTAGATGTAGAGTACACACAATTTTCAACACAAAAATTAAGTTGTACTTTCTATTTATTAATAATTTATTTAATGAAAATATTTTAATTATATTTAAATATTTGATATTCTTATAATACTAAAAGGAAAATAATATTAAGTTCCTATTATTTATTTAAATTTTCGTTTTAATTTAAAAAATATAATTAAATAATATGCTAAGTTTATAATTCAGTTAATTTTAAGTATTAAATTATAAATAAAGTTTAATATAGGAATTTGAATTTAGAGTAGAAAATGGAGTTAACGGGTTTGAGTGAAAACTAGTGTAGAAAATAGAGTTTATGAGTTGGAGTAAAAGCACTATAGCAGCTGTAATATTATGCAGAATTAACTGTATTTTCATGCTACGGGTTGGAGATGCTCTAAGAGGTGTCTACCCATGTTATTTATTCTTTGTTAATTCTATTTATTCTTAATCCAAAAAAAATTCTATTTATTCTTTCTTTTCCACGATATTATTTTTCACCCATATATAACTGCTTCCTTAAATAAGAGAATAGATATGTCTATAGTTGAGACGTGTACTCTCAATATATATGTCTATAGTGGACTTAGACTTGATTAAATTGTATGTTAATACCATAAAAAAATAGTTTAAAACGAGAGGAATTTACCGTTGATGATGAGCACGTTGGTTGGCCTTGGCAGTTGTCCGTAGCTTACACGAGCAATACTATTCAAATACGGTACTTGTATAGAGTTGACTTTAGTTTCACGAGACTAAGTCATTAGGGAAGTTACAGACTAAAAGCACCGAAATGAATAATGGAGTTCATTTTTATATGGGAAATATAGTCAACTTAATTTAACGTTACCTTTCTTCTAACCCTACCAATGCTCCCTTCTCTTGTAAGTCGTACGAAACAATAAACACACTTGAAAATACGCACACCAAGGAATAATTACTATGAGTTACAACGAAAAACAAATATATCATTACATCCTTTGCACAATCCACACGTTTAGCAAGCTCGTAATTACATAATCCACACACATATTTCACGCTGTAACAGCCCTTTTTATTCAATAAAAAAAACCTATTTTGATTATTCTGTATTCACGCGTATACCTATTCAAAACTCTGATTTTTTTATCTCTCTCTACACATAATATAATAGTAATACTTCTAGCACCCACCACCACCTCCACCTCCACCTCCACCTCCACCGCAACCACCACCACCACCGCCGCCACCTCCGCCGCACCCACCGCCGCCTCCGCCTCCGGCGTCACCACCTCCGCCGCCGCCGCCGTCACCACATCCACCGCCTCCACCACCACCACCGACGTCAGACCCGCGACGTTTACGCGGTTTGCCATCGTCGACGCAATCAGCGCAAGCAAAGACGACCAAAGAAACGATTGCAACTGACATAACGACCATTCCTATCGTCAAAACCAAATGGTCGTTCCTAATTCCATTACTGAAGAACATGAATTTCCCAGCTTCGCCTTCGCCTGCTGCTGCAATAACGTTGTTAGCTGCTAAGAGGTATCGACCCATGTTTTTTAATTATTGTTGTTATGTTCGTCACTTCAATATATGCGTACATATATATATGTTGTATTACATAGAGATGGAGATTGGTAATAATAATAATAATAATATGACAATATCTAATAAGTATATATGGTTGAAAATTCTACTCTTGAATCATCTTCGTTTTTGAAATTGTCCGTAATGAGACTCGTGTCGTGTCCTATTACTCTTCTATAGTTAAAACTGAAGTATCTTGCCAAGACGTGCATGAATTCAGTTTGGAGATAGAGATGTATATATGTATATTGATAGTATTTATAATGTTGTTAATGTGTTTTTCGACGAACTTGAAAGTTTGAAATTTCGTGTTCGTTATTGATATAGCTCTGGCATTTTCGAAGAAATTGTTTGGAAATTCTCAATCAACAGTAGTTTATTTTTCTCCAGTCGTTTTCAAATAAAGCTCCTTTTCTTACGCAATTGACCATTCTAATTGATATTTAATAAGAAGCTTAAGTTCACATTTTCTCATGCGCCTACTTCGTAAGTACGTGGACTAGTGATAAAATAGTTTGCCATTAGACGACCAATTCACTAGCAATCATGTCTTCGAACATAATATTCAACATATAACAATAAGATAATAATAAAAATAAAAACCACAATTTTTTTCCCAACATTAGACAGCTGCTATCCATCCATCCTTTTCCCATCCCATGACAAACTACACTAGCCTTAACATATATATAACGTGTAACATAGTACTCCAGGATATAACTTTACCCTTTCAACTGAATATATAAATAATAGACGTATTTTTTCTTCGATTTGCATCGTACGTATATAATTCATGTGTTTAAATAGCGTACGTATTTATTTTGATTCGGGGCCGAGGGCGGCTTTTGAGATGGCTTCGAAGGCGTGCTCAATGCACGACTTGAATTTGTTCGCGTCGATGAAACCTTTCTCCACTGTCATGGCCACTCTTAGCTTTCCCACGTAACTTATCATCGTCACTGATAAGCTCTGACACACACGTAACGTTCGACGAAAAAAATTTAAACAAAAAAAATCGTTCTATAAAATAAAAAAAATATGGGACTAACGAAGAAAGAAGGTATATATACCTGGGGCGGGCCGGCGACGGCAAAGTACAATCCTTTAACGGGCTGATTTGCGAGGGCCATTTGTTCCATAGGCCCGATTAGGTTCGAAATTGCCATGCTTGTGTTCTTTAACGTTCCATGGATGAATTGAGCTGCCACCTATAGATTTACAAAATTTATTTGAATTCTATATATATGTATATATATATATATATATATATGTAGGTATAAATATAAAGGAATAAATTGACACCTTTTGTTCTGTTTCATAGAGACAAAAGATACAATAGTAGTAGGTAATGTTTCCCATCGTTAATGTATAAAAGGCTCTTTCATTTTTCTATCTTACTCTCAGTAAAAGTTATAGTAGAGGACAGAAACAAAACATAACCTTACTTAACATGACGAACGTATTTAATTACCATGTAATAAATGTAAAATAATGTAGATATATTATATATATACATGAGAAAAGGAGAGGCAAAAGATTTTTCAAATTTCATTTGATGCCAAGAAAATATTTTTATCCAAGAATGGGAGGCAGAAACACAGAACTTCAATTGATTTTTCGATAAGAATGTGCACTGTTTCCAACTATTACCAATTCATAAATGAACGGACACATTTAAAAATCTGTCTTTTTATCTCTATTTCAGTGGGATGGGAATGATCCGAATGAATAGTCAAGAAACCAAAACAGAAAGAATCTTGAAAAGGAATTTCCGTAAAAATAATAAATACTCCCTCTTTCTCAAATCTTTTTGTACATTTGTAATTTAGCACGCAAATTAAGAAACTGAATATTTTAATAATATATTCCCTCAGTCCCGCTAATTTTATCACACTTTTCCATTTCGGGCATCCCAATAATTTTATCACATTTTCTTATTTAGCAAAAAAACTATCACAAACAATCAATATAATAATATCAAATATTCTTAAAAGACGTGTCAAAATATACACTTTTTACCTTTTCATTGTACTATATTATTATAATAATGCCACCTTAATATGCGTGCCCAACAACTTATGTGATAAAGTTGCTGGCTGGGACGAAGGGAGTAATACAATTAAAAAGTAAAAAATGTATATTTTGGCATGCCTTTTAAGAATATTTAATATTATTATATTGATTATTTGTGATAGTTTTTTTACTAAATAAGGAAATGTATAAAAGATACGAGACGCCCGATTTAATAAAACGTATAAAATCATTTGGGAGGGACGGAGTAATAACTATAGAAAACATATATTATTAATATTAAATACCTCGGGTCCCCTTATCTTCCTTATGATCTCAAGGAGTTGACCGGTCAATATCACAGCAGCAGAATTCCTCTGTTTCCTTATCATCTTCCTCGCTTTTCTGACGAACACCAACGGCTCTTGCATCTCAGTATCAGTTAATTCAGGTATGGGCACTTGTAAGAAGGCGAAGCGATTCCCCCAAGGCATGTCGGCGCCGGGCTTTATCATCTCCCTCACCGACGTGTAGCCGCCGAGCGCCCTCGTGTTCAGCAGCACCAGCGCCGTACACCTCGAGCCGCCGGCGCCTGGGCTCTGCTTTTGCATGTACAGCCTCGTACCGAAGATTATCGTCCCCGTTATTACATCGTTTATTGTCTGATATTGACGATGAAGAAGGTTACGAAATAAGAATCGTGTTTTTTTTGCAGGTGTGAGAAAATGCTGCAAGTATTTAATCACCACTTTAAGCCTCGTCTTAATCTGTCTAATCTGATCGATGGAGAACGCCGTCGTGGTGGTGACGATTGGCCGGAACTCGACGCCGTCGGCGGCGGAGCGGATAGGAGACACGTCGTCCTTGACCCACCCGCAGCTCTTCATGACGCCCAACCCGAATTCGTAGCTGGTGTAGGCCAGCCCTTTGAAGAACCTCGGAATCATCGACAACCCACCTCCTCGCCGCCCGCCGGTCATATGCCTCGTCGGAAAAGTCAACGGCATTAGGGGGTCGTCGACGCGCTGGAGGCAAGACAGCAGCGCGCCCATCAGAGAGTAGCCGTCGCCGAGAGAGTGGTGGAGCTTGAACACAACGTTGCCGGCGCAGCTCTTGGTAGGGTACTTGACGACGTGGATCTCCCACAGCGGACGGTTTTCCGGCAACGGCTGGCCGCCGAGGTTGGAGAGGTAGTCGGTGAAGCACTGATCGTAGTACTCGACGGACATTTCGCCGCCGGGGAACGTAGGGACTTTGACGTGCTGATTGAGGTCGACTTCGACTCTCTTCCATTTTCTCTTACCTTTGCTGTCTGTAACCTGCGACAGATCGAACATGTTAGAACACCATATTTTAAGAAGAAAAAAGAAAAAGATAACACAATTCGAGTTAACTGAAGGTTGTCATAAGACTAACAACCATGATTGACGAGAATCTAGGGTTGATGGGCAAGAAGATGTCTCTGAGAAGTTGCATGGTGTTAGAATCTTCGATGGGGTTTTGGCATTCTAAAACTCCGAGGATTGTGAGCGACATGGCTGAACTTTTAAGGAACTGAGCACTTGGGCTCAATGGTTCTAACACAGCTTCTTCTCCTCCATTATTATCATCAACTTTTTCCATTTTTTTTTTTGAAATAAAGAAATTCTTGGCAGTGAGATGATCCTACGCTACCATATATAAGTACTAAGCTTTTGTGTGCTATTCCATAGATGGCCTTTGTCAGTAGTTGTCGTGTGTAGATAATTCTCCTGGAAGTCAGTTCCTCCCAAATTTTCCCTCGATATCTTCTGAAAATATTAAACAGAAGAGAGTATATTTAAAGGGTGCATGAAAGACCTAAACAAGATAAATATGAGAAAACCCCAATAAGAATCAAGGTAGTAAAAAATTCATTATGTTCAAAATTAAAATCACACAATGACACAAGTTTTCCAATTCGACCTACACCAGAAACGACAAATCGCTAATCTAAGCTCACAGCAAGTCAGCAACGAGAGAGAGAGAGAGAGAGAGAGAGAGAGAGCTGAATGTTAAACACAGATTTAATTTTTATTGTTACATTTAAACTAAACGGTATCTAATAATATATGAAAGAAAATTTACATTCATTTTAGGAGCATTTACGTTTCAGGGCCCATTTAAGTTTCAATTAGAGATCAGAAAATTCATAGTTTTAAGGACCCAATTTTTTCAAAAACACTTCATGGTTCCCCAATACCACTTCATGGGTCTGTGGTAACACTTCATGGGTATGTGATAACACTTCATGTGTATGTGGTAACACTTCATGCGTTTGTGATAGCACTTCATGGGTATGTGGTAACACATGTGTTTTTTTGTCTAAATAAAACTTAAATTGATTCATTATCTATAAATGAAACTTACATTAAATCCTTATCTCTGATTGAAAATATGAAGTGGGGTCACCGCTCACTCCTAAAATGGACTATATTTTATTCCTTAGTCGACGTGGGATAAGCCACAAACTGGCTCTAAGTCGACAATATTATGGGAAATTTTGTAGTAGTTAGTGAAAATGGGTCCCCTGTCGCCAACAGCAGTAGTCCAAGAATGGTGTCTTGTGTGTTGTATGTTAATGTATGAATTATCATCATTTTTCTAATTTATTACGTGACAAGCTTGTTGTCACGTCAATAGTGAATGATTAATATTAGTACTAAAGATGAAGCTTATTCATCACGGGCTTTGCTGTTATACATAATTTAGAATAAAAGTAAACAAAAGAAAGATCTTGCTTTGATTTAGGTTTCTAATTTAATATTTTGACGTAAACTTTCTTGATAGTGAAACATCTACTTATATAAAAATAAATTTGAATATGTGGATTTCAGTGGAATTATATGATGAATGTGTGTATTCAAATTCTATATTATGCACAAACTAAGAAGATTAAATAAAATGTAATAACTTCGCAGCCATTTCATTCCAACGTCGAATGATTTGTAATATATGATGTCATTTCCATTTGCTTTTACTAATTTGGAACGGAAGATTGCGAACAATAAAAAGATGTGACATTTCATCCATCAAATTTTAAACGTGGGGTGGTCCCATTCATAGAAAAATAATTCAAATAAAGACAAATTAAATATAACTCAATGACCCCATAAATTGCTGAATATGTTTTCATCAAGAAGAAAGAGGAATAATAATTGATGACAAATCACATGGTCGTGATGTATAGTAAGATGGCATACACTTTTAATAGTTTTGAAGTCTCTTTCGTAATGCAATAGTTAAAGACTCAAGATTGTGCCCAAACATGTTTTTTGTCTAAGAAAACACTTCACCTATTGTCCACAAGAAAAGATAAAAGCCAGAGATATGTGGTAGGCATTAGCTTAATTGTTGAAGGGTTAATTGACGAAGATTAATTATTATCCTTTAGGCCGAAATATAATGACGGTACGCAATGAAGTTAAAAAATATTACTCATATCTTCCTATACATTTTTTATTGAGTTTAAAACATTTATGATTTTTCAACCGCCATCATAGGACCTTCCCTCAATAAAAGCCCATGAAAAATATTTATTTTGTCAACTCAAAACCAACTGTTAAAAAGCCTAAAAACAAAAGCCCAAGATTCTATAGAACTTCAACAGATTGGTCGTTTCCTATTACCTTAAAATCCTCGAGTCATCGTGCAATAATATCATCTTTCAAGCAGCATTACAGCCCACGTACAGGCTCGTTTTTAGTGAAACATTAAAGCATAGAAAAATCGTTAAATGTGTCCCAATAAATTCCAAGAATAACTCATTTTGACCGAAGTTCATTTCTCCTCTTCATCCACTATATATAACTCCTGAACTCTTCATAATCCATACACACGTTCTTACTCGAAAGAGAACAAAACAAAATGAAGTACCTAATAGCCCTAATTTTTCTCGGGTTTTTGCGATTTTCGGCCGCACATACTTTCATCGTCGGCGGCGAAGACGGTTGGACGCTTAAACCGTCCGAGAACTACACTCATTGGTCCGAAAGATATCGATTCCAAGTCCAGGATAAGCTCGGTACATTTAATTTAAAAATATATATATTTATCGCATTATTTGTACGGAGACTAAAGTCGTCCTTTACCGCAGTTTTTCGGTACGAAAAGGGCGAAGACTCCGTTTTTTAGTGAAGAGAGGCGATTACGTGACGTGCAACAAGGACGACCCTATAATGCATCTGAAGAACGAGGGCGGAGAGTCCACGTTCGGGCTGAATCGGTCGGGCCCGTTCTACTTCATAAGCGGCCACGAACAAAATTGCGAGGAGGGCCAAAAGTTCGCCGTGATCGTCCTCTCGGAAAAACGCGCGCGCCGTAATAACACCACCGTTCCATCGCCACCGCCCGCAACACGGCCACCTTTCAGTCGCCCAAAAAGCCCATCGCCGTCGCCAGCCATTGATCGATGGCCCGCAAAAGGCCCGTCTCCTTCTCTGATTAGCGGTCACCATCACCCAAAAAGCCCGCCTCCAAGCCCGAGTCACTCGAAAGCCCCGTCTCCAAGCCCAAGTCACTCGAAAAGCCCGTCTCCTAGCCCAAGTCAGTCAAAAAGCCCGTCTCCAAGCCCAAGTCACTCGAAAAGCCCGTCTCCTAGCCAAAGTCAATCAAAAAGCCCGTCTCCAAGCCCTAGTCACTCAAAAAGCCCGTCTCCTAGCCCAAGTCAGTCAAAAAGCCCGTCGTCAAACCCAAGTCACTCGAAAAGCCCGTCACCTTTGCCAAGTGGTTCGAGCCACACGCCAAGCCCGAAAAGCCCATCTTCATCACCAATTAGTGGCCAACATCGTCCCTCGAAAAGCCCGTCTCCATCACCTAGCCACTCGAAAAGCCTGTCTCCATCTCCGAGCCACTCGAAAAGCCCGTCGCCTTCGCCAAGCGGTTCGAGCCACACGAAAAGCCCATCGCCTTCACCAAGTGGTTCGAACCCCCCAAAAAGCTCATCTCCATCTCCGATTAGTGGCCACAATAGCCCCTCGAAAAGCCCATCTCCATCACCAATAAGTCACTCGAAAAGCCCGTCTCCATCTCCGAGCCACTCGAAAAGCCCATCGCCTTCACCACGTGGTTCGAACCACCCAAAAAGCCCATCTCCATCTCCGAGTAGCGGCCACAATCGGCCCTCGAAAAGCCCATCCCCATCCCAAAGTACTAAAAGGCCCTCCTCAGCAGGCCCGAAATCGCCAACTCCAAGTAGAACTCAACGCCCCTCGGAAAGCCCATCTCCTTCTCCTAGCCACTCGACGAGCCCGAAATCACCATCTCAAAATCAATCACGAGGCCCGATTTCAGCAAATTCTCAACCTCCGAAGAACTCAAACAGTGTTTCTGCTCAGCCTAGTCAGCAACCTCATGGGCACTCTCCTTCGTCTTCTGCAAAGGGTCTTCGCATTGGGCCCGTGGAGATGGCAGTAGTAGTAACGTTAGTTGCTTCTGCTTGCTTATTCATTTGATCTCAGCTATTTTTTTTTTACTGTTGACTTCTGTTTTGCTCATTAGTTGCCTAATTTGTTTAGTTTGTCTCGTCTTTTGCCAGTTGGCTTCCTTTTCATTTTCATTCTGTGTATTTCTGTGTCGCATGTTTAATGTTAAAACGTTCAGAAAGATATCAACTACATTATGAAGATTCATATACTCTCAAGTCATCATACATAATCTTTTTAAGTTAAAAAAGATAAACGCAATAGTAATTAATCTTCACTTCATCTTCCCCTCTGCAAATTCTTCTCGGCAGTATCCATCTCTTCCAATATACGCTGCTTCCTCTTGGCCGGAATAGGAGCAGTCGGCCCGAAACTGATGTAGTGGCCCGAAACAGCATTGAGGGCCGAGTACATATCCCTAAACGAAGCCCGGCCCAAAAGGGCCTTCTCCCTCCTGTACTTAGCCACCCAACTGTTCGAAGTCTCCCTCAGATCGGCGACGGCGCTGGCGACGTTTGGGTCGTTCTTGTCCAGCGTTATCGTGCTCCTAACCTTGTTGATCACCTCCGAAGTCTCCTTCACGTATTCATCGTCGGAACCGGCGAAAGAAGGTGCCGCCGGCGATAGAAACGTCGTCGCGGCGGTGGAGATCAGGGTTACGATCACGTCGCGGCGGTTCCGGGCGGTGGAAGTGGTGATACTGCTGCTGGAAGCGGCGGCGGCGGTGGGCTTGCGCTTGACGGGTGGTAAGAGGGATTTCGCCGCGGCTACGGCGCCTCCGCCGGCGGCGGCGGTGGTGGGAGTAATGAGAGTTGGGGACGACATTCCGCGGCTCTTTGATTCTTGGTAAGGAATTGCATTAGATTAGTAGTTCTAAGTGCTGGGTTTGAGTGCCACGTCGGCTTATCGCTATCTTATCTGCAATTTTGTAGTTTATGGATGAGAAGAGATATTACAAGATTTTGTGTTGTGGTGACGTGTAATTTGTTGGGTCTATTTGTAAATACGTCTTCCTATAGGATTTGAATGGTATTTCCATCAGTCAAAAAAGCGTAGACTTAGAGACAGAAAACATTGAATTGATGTATGGTTCACATAAAAGGCCAAACTTCATCAAATTTAACAATTAACACCACACAATCACAAATTTCTCGACAAAGCAACAAATAAACACAAAATCAAGCACGCAAATCAAAATTCAGGCACTGGCTCATCTTCTTCATCAGGCTTATCCAAAACCCACTCGCCATCACCATCAAGAACCATCCCTTTGTTCTTCTCAATCCACCAAGAACCAGGAATCAAGTACTCATCCTTCAAAATCTCACTAGACTTGTTCACCATAGCCAAGCTCCTCTTCACCTTCAGCTCAAACTCGCCGTCGTCGCCGTTCCACCCCGCCACAACGTGGAGTATCGCCTGCAGATTATGCCAATCACTTGGGTTCTTCGAATCCTTCAAGCTCGGAGATTTTCTGTTATCAATCACAAGCTCTATCCCACTGTTTCGATACCCCAACAAAGCACTTGGGTACAGAGGGATCAAGTCAATCTTGTTCCTAACGTGCAAGACCTTCAGATTAGGGTATTCTAACATCCTTTCGTTGAAAGCTTTGTTCCCAATCTGTGGGCTGCCGTAGACGATTGCGCAGACCGGCGCGTCGGTGATAATCCCATTCTCCACCAAGTCGAAGGCCGATAGTACGGCGAGGCAAGCGCCTAGGCTGTGACCGGTCATGGTGATGCTCAAGCTCTCGCCTTTATACTTGTCTCTAATGGATTCTATCTTCTTCATCAGCTGCGTTCTAGCGCTGAGCTTGGTGAACTGTGAGGTGGGATCGCTCGTAGTGTAAATGGTGAGCCAACCCTTCATCACTTTAGGCACACTGTGATCGTCTTCTTCATCGTCGTCGTCGCTGCTACTGCTAGAGCCATCGTCGTCGTCGATGGTCTTCGTCTTCACTCGCTTGTCCCACTTCTTAGGACTGAGCAGATCTTTGGCAGATTCAGGCCTAGCGCCGAGGACGTCTAGCCATTCGTAGTTCCTCGTCGTCCCACGCCAGGCGACGTACACCTCTCGCCGGCCAAGAGATCTGCTGACCTCGTCGGAGGTGACGGCGATGTAGCCTATCCAGTTGGACTCTCTGTCCCATTTCTGCCGCGACAGAGAGCGTAGGAACAGAGTCTCGGCGATTCCTACCTTGGCGGTGGCGTAGAGGAAACAATCGACGGTGTAATGAGAGGCCGATTGAAGCATTACCTTGTCGAAGAAGGATTTCTTGCCGTACCTGCTCGTGCGGGCGTACTTTGAGTTCTGATCGTTGTTGAAGGCGTCGTAGGTGGCTTGGCAGAAGTCGCCGCAGCGGAGGATTAGCGTACGGAGGCTGAGGTTTAAGGGGCTGAGGAGATTTTCCCAGTTCTTTTGGCCTAGGAGTTCGGGCCATGTGGGCTCGGGCTTTTCTGATGTTGCTTCCATTTCTGTATAATAGTGTGTGTTTGTGTATGTGCTTTTTTGTAGTAAAAGAGCGATGATGACGATGAAGATGACGACTGTTGATTGAAAAGGAGAGTAGTGGTGTGTGGTTGTGATGTGGCGTGGCCTAAATTTGAAGATAAAGAAGTCAAAGCATTTGTATCGAATATTACGAACCATTGACAAAGTCAGCACTTATCTTATACAACGAGACGTGTTCAAACGGTTCACGGTTAAAACCGCCGGTTTACGGTTAGTGAAAATCTCAAACCGTAACCGGACCGCGGTAACCACGATTACGGTTACAGTTTGTAACCATAATCGCCGGTTACGGTTACGGTTTGAACCGCCGGTTTACGGTTTTAATTAAAGTTTTTATTTTATTTATAAAAAAACAAAGAATAATCACTTAAGTAAACTAAGAAAATTAATTATTTAATAATGTCGAAAATTTCAATCCACTTAAAAGAAAACACAATTACTCCTTACATTTTGTAAGAAAAAAATACAATCGCTCAGTCTTCGTTTAATAATAATATTAGCAACACTTCCAGATATTTTGAGAAAGATGCGATTGCTTACAGAAATTAGATAATGTGTTTGATTTTAACTTGAGAATTGAGAGCAAAAAAATTCTGTGTAAAATTTATACAAACTAAGAGATCCATTCGAGGAACACGGGGACTAATTGAAGTAAAAAACGGCACTGGAAGTTTACGAGAATATCCGCCACTGTCCTTTCAAATTAACGAAGCCGCAACGTCCCAAATCTCGAACTTCTTTTGTAAAGATGCTTTGTATATTATACACACACACACATGATAATTTCAACAAAATTACAAAAGTATCTAATTTTAAAAGGATTAAATGATACTTTTAATTATAATGACAAAAATATTGTCGGACTGCTTCCCCATTTTGTCAGGGACAAGAACGGAGATTCTCATAAACTTACAATGGCGTTTTTTATCTTTATTTTTCGTTTTAGTTACTTTTTTAATTTTTAATAAATAAATAATTTTTATGCTTCCCTAATTTAATTTATAATTCAATGTATTTTTTTCACTAATTTTTTTATTTTTCTTTTTTTAAAATATCTTTATCTATTTATTTTTAATAGTTATTGTTATTTTAAAATTTATTTTTGTTCTCTCATTTTTTATTTATTTTAATTTATGCATATTTTATTTTTTTGGGAATGTTTCCCTTTTTTAATATTAAATTATAAATTTTTAAGTCTGGCCAATCACATGTCGACATCTATCATTTTTTGTCAAATTTAACGGCCAACCTAACGGAGGGACTAGTTTGATTCACGAGAAACATCGAGAAGTGGTCAATGAGATAGACAATGGGGACTATTTAGCGTTTTCTACGGATAAATATAATATTTGAGGAATCGGTGTGAAACCTAAAATTGTTAATTAAAACGACATAACCTCAAATGTCGATGTGGGGTATAGAGGAACTTTGTGAGCACTTGTTGATTTGGCACCGTTCGTGCCATGTGAACAGCCCACATCGACATTTGAGGTCATGTCGTTTTAATTAAATCCTTTTAGGTGCCATTGATCAACTTCTCGGATGCTGGTGTGGCATGTTGACTTGATATATTCATTGATACGTAACATGTGTTAATAAGGCATTAATATGCCACATCAGCATCCGGGATGTTGATCAATGGCACCTAAAAAGTGTTAATTAAAATGACAACCTTAAATGTCGATGTGGGCTATTGACATGGCATGAATCGGTGTCAAGTCAACAGGTGCACACATAAGTAAGGTGAGCGCCGTAAAATTCCCCTAAATATATATATATATATATATATATATATAGAGAGAGAGAGAGAGAGAGAGAGAGACCAATATGGTGCTCACCTTGCGTGGGCACCTTCGTGAGCACCAACCACATCAATGCGCCAAATCAGCATACGATGAGATTTTTTATTGATCTTTAACCTACACATGGGATTAGTGAACCCGTCGGGAGTTGATTTGACATGTTGACTGGCACAAAAAAATGCCACACAACAAGTGCCCACGGATAGTGCTCACGCAAGGTGAGCACCATAACATTTATATATATATATATATATATATATATATATATATATATATATATATATATATATATATATATATACATCGTCATCAAGCACCCACCTAAAAAATTGCGCTTGAAATGTAATATTAGTTTTAGCATTAGATATTTATCTCCTTTAATAGACTAATACAGTAATGGCTTTCATTGCTTCGGAGTCATAATAATTACGTGATTTTCATTTAATATGCATTTTTTCTTATTTATCTGTAAATTATAACAGGGTCTCTTGAAGGAATTGATTATATTTCCAAAGTTTGAGAATGGAAAGGGTCAAAACCTCACATATACATGACACTATTAATTTCTGTGCACTCAATGCGTGTGTTATATATAAATATATTTTACTAAACTTACTTTAATTTGAAAATATAATGAACATTATAATTTAAATTTAATTTCTATATTCTAAATCTAATAAAAAATCGATTTATCTTATATTACTAAGGAAATGTAGTTGTGCTATCTTGCTGTGCCACGTGTCCACTATTGTAAAAGACCCTTATGACCTTCCTTGTGCTTCTTCTCTCACGTCCCAACCAACAAACAAGCAAAACAATTTATTATAAAGGAAAGAATAGTAACGAATTAAAAGTAGTACTTAACTAAAAATAGACAGTAGTATTTAACTAAAATTAGTAATTAAAAGTAGTTAGTTATTTTTTTTAAACTTAATTGACAGATCACACGACGGTTTATACTCACGTGTCTCCATTAATATAATAGAATTGATAGAATAGATATTGATTATACTTCCAAATTTTGAGAATGGAAAGGGTCACAACGTCGCATATAAATGGAATCCATAATCCTTAGATAATACACATATAAATTTCAGTATTACACGGCTTATTTATCCATTATTTCTGCAGTTTCATCTATAATATATCCACGATGGAAATATATTACAGAAATAAAGTTACAAATGTAAATATTGAAGCATGTGATTTATAAAGAATATGAAATATTTCTTAAATGTTGATAATGATACTATCATACAATGATTTCATAAAATACGAAAACTTGTAAAAAAATAACTATAATTTGTAAGATAATTTTTCGTTATATATAATATTATTGTTTCGCCTTATATTTATTATCGTTTTTTGCACAATCTAAGATCATTTCCTAGCTCTGCCTTTGGTTTCGGTTATCCTTATCCGCTTTTATAACCGTAAACCTGCGGTTATAACTGAATCACATAGAATAATTGAATCTATGATTTATCGTTCTTATAAATTAACCAATGGTAATTTATTTACCTTTTTTTATTTTACATGTTTGTTTTTTCAACAAGCATTAGAGGACTTAGGCTAGATTGAGTGATGAACTTGACATAGAAATAGATGCCTACAACGAGTTCGACGATTACCGAAATCGAAAAAAGAGAGATAATCAATCTTTGTTAGAATTCAAGGTGTAATTTCTTTTTCAAATATTGAAGGTTATTAAATTTCTAAGTTCGAATGGAAAGTTTTTTACATTATTAAAAAAAAAAATTATTTCAACTATTACACAGAAACTCAAACACAAAAAAGATTTGAACCGTAAACCGGTGGTTTCCATTGTTCCATATCATATAAAAAATAATATTATTTATTTTCTCTATCTTATTCATCGTCAGCTCTCTCCTCAGCTGCCACCCGCCATCGCATCTTTCACGATGTTGCCCCTTCACGGTTTAAAAAACTTTCCATCCTCCGTCACTACCTTCGACCTCCTAAACTATTTCTCTCTCCTATATATACTGAAGTACATTACATTCTAAATAATAACACCAATCCTAATTAATCTAAATTAAAAAGGCTTAATTAATTTTTTAGTCTTGTATATTTGGGGTGGCGATTTGGGGACACCTTAATTAAGCTGGACATTTTTAGTCTTATATGCCTAATAAGAAAGCAATTTAAGGACAGCTTAATTAAGCTGGACATTTTTCTCTATCATCCAATTATGTTCCACCTACGTAAAGAAAAAATTAAACGATAAGAATAATTAAGCAATAACAATTACATAAATAAAAATATATTAGCAATAATTCAACCAAGTATATTAATTAAGTTCCACAGCTTAATTAGGGTGTCTCAAAATCGCCACCACCTCTATACCGAACTAATAATTAATTAAGCCATTTAAAATGAAGAATAATTTTCAACCTTCTTCGTCGTCGGTCATCGCCGCCCTCTTCAGCCGCGCAGCTGACGAGGGCCGCGATGAGTGAAGACGGGCGACGGCAACCGATGACGAATGGAGATGGAAAAGTAATTATCTTCTTGTTGCAGTTTTATAGCCAAGGCAACATTGAGAGAGGGCTGCGATCGCGGCGAAGGCTGGTGGTGACGATCGGCGGCGAACGGAGATGGTAGGAATATTAGTATATTTAATTTAATGTAATTAATTATGAATATGAAGAAAAAACTATGTAATATTAATTAATATTTCTGTGAAGTTAGAATATGTAGTTGAATATAAAAGTGGAATAGAGGATCAAAGCCTTAAACATTACCCCCTACACACATGCAATGATCTCATTAAAAGAAACAATCACGTCCTTTTTCCAATAGTACATAAATGTGAGACATCATTTTACCGAGGATAGAGTTCTGAGATTGAGGCCTCATTCTTGGAATGATCCTTGTCGGAACGAACCGACTTTTCCGAAAAAGAAGAATTGATTATCAACTTCCTCTCATCAGACTCTGATCTAGCATCATGCGTATCGGTAGTTCCATTACTTCTCACGAAAAAAGCAGGCTCTGAAGGAAAAGCCAACGTCAACGATAAGCTGCTAAGCATCAAAACGACAGAAGCCATCGTTGGCCTATCAGCAACGTTTTCTTGAATGCATAGCAAACCGATATGAATGCATCTCAACATCTCCCTCACCGACCCAGAACCCGACTTCAATACTGGATCGATTACTTCAGATGCTGTTCCTTCTTGCCAACTTTTCCATGACTGTGATATATATGCAGCAATTTTCACCATCATGGATCGATTAAAATCTCAATTTTTATTATTGTTCAAATACTTACAACGCTCAACAGATCTTGTACGCCACCGTCATTGTTTCGAAAATAGTTGTTCTTCTGACCGCTGATGATTTCTAGGAGTAATACTCCGAAGCTGAATACATCCGACTTTAAGGAAAATTGCCCGTGCATTGCGTATTCTGGCGCCATATACCCACTGCTCGTACACGAGATTGTTAGTAAGTAATAGGATCGTGTTGTAATGAGCTCTTATGTTATATTGTATTGTTCTAATAGTACTTACTAGGTTCCTACTACTCGACTGGTGAATGCCTGAGTTTCGTCTTCTTGCACGAATAGTCTCGCCATGCCAAAATCTGCAATCTTTGGAGTCATTTCGCCGTCTAAAAGAACATTACTAGCTTTGAGATCGCGGTGAATGATTCTAAGTCGAGAATCTTCGTGCAAGTAAAGCAATCCTCGAGCTACTCCTCCTATGATCTTGCTTCGTCTATCCCAATCCAACTGCGATCTTTTCTCCGAATCTTCGAACATGATGCATTTCGAAAGACTATCGATTAAACTAAAAGGTTAAGAAAACCGTGTATTGCCTTGCTAAAATGTTTTTTTTTTCTTTACCGAAAAGGAAATGGTCGAGGCTGGCGTTCTGAACATATTCATATACGAGAAGTTTCTCTTCTCCTTCGAGAGAGAAACCCAATAGTCTAACGAGGTTTCTGTGCTGAAGCCTTGCTAGTAATAAGACTTCGTTCTTGAATTCTTGATCGCCTTGTCCCGAATTCTTTGACAGCCTCTTCACCGCTATCTCTTGTCCGTTTAGAAGTTTGCCCTGCATATTCATTATGTTAACGCCTATACTTTCATGAACAAAATGTAGTAAAGATGTGTTTAGTTACCTTGTAAACGGCACCAAAACCTCCTTGACCAAGCTTATTTTCGTGAGAGAAATCATTCGTAGCAGATCTGATCTTTCCGAAATCGTATTGCAACGACTCGGCCGTACTTATTTCATCGCCATCGGACCCAACTGTAAGATAAATTTTAATTTTAATGAATAGAAAGAATTTTTAAAAAAAAAAAGTCAAGACATATTTGAAGGAATCGTGTGGTTGGTAATACTCACTCTCAATGTTCTCACGTCGTCGTCGCTGCGTCTTTCTTCTCTTCTTGAAGATAATTCCACCAGGAATAGCTAATGCTACCAACGCAACAATGGAAGCAACAATGATGATAACTGTACGAGTATTATTATTTCCTGCGAAGCCCCATAATAAAGAAAAACTATTAAGTTTCAGACTATTCACGGTTATTTTTTTGTTTCATCTCCTCAGCACTTTAAAATGCCTACCTGACGACGGTGGTCGTGGCGGGGGAGAGATCATCTGAGGCGGCGGCGCAGTAATATTAGGTGGCGCAGAGAAAGCCGGCGGCGTTGACAATTCTTGTATCCTCGTCTCATTGTAAAAAGGGTTACTCTCATACCTTAGAAGACAACTCTCAATCAATATTCTACAACCACGCCTTCCATCACAGTTCCCGTTTATAGTTCTAATAGCCTCAACAAGACACTTATTGCAATCGTCAGAACTCAAATCGGGTTTACACTGAAGCATAGCAAAGATTGTCTGAAAATCCGGCCCAGACTCATTACCAACTGCCACTTTCGTCAAATCCCCACCGTTGGACGCTTTAATACGAAGATCGCCCAGTAAATTTGTCAAGACCTCATTAAACTGAGATGGGCTTGAGGTGTTCTGCGAATTCGATATATAGTAAATGTTACCCATCTCGAGCTTACCGTACAGACTGTAGTTGGCGTACTTCAACGTGCAATACTCTAGCCAGACAACGACCTGCATCTGATTGGGGCACGAACTTCGAACATCAGAGATGGCTTCTTCCGTACAGTTCTTGCATCTGTCGAGGGAAACGTCGGCTCGGCACATGACAAATGCGTCGACCGTGTCTTGATTTTGTCCGAAAGAAGTGTAGTAAAAGCCACTGCTGTTGACACTCGTGGGCAGAGAAGGGAGGAGTCTACCCAGGTTATTACTGTATGTGCTTCCCCGTGTGTAGTTACCATTGTTGTTGTTGCAAAAGTCAAAGGATGAAACAGAGGGTATGAAGTGAGTAAGGACGAGGAAGAAGATCGAGGGGAGAAGGAGTTTGCTAGAGCAATCCATTAGTTTGTGTAGGATTGCAAATAAGTCTTGAATTACAACAAATCTCTGGGAATTTTGGGGAGGAGAAGTTTTCGAAGTAATAAACGTTGGATGAGGTTGTTTGAGGTTGAGGAGTGGGCCTCGACCTCGAGTTTTTTTTTTTTTTTTTTAATCCTGCACAGACATTGACTTTTCAGTTCACACATTATTTACAGTTCAGGCCCCTACATAAGTAAAACTTTAGGGTTCAGACGCTCTTCGAAAAATATTTAGTTTTAAGAACCCATTTTTATGCAGTACCACTTTATTGCTCTTACATACTAGTATGTTGAAATTCTGTACCACAAAACCATAATTCGGTACCAGTTTATGATCATCTAATACCAGTTTATTTTCTGCAGTACCACTTTATTGCTCTGACCTACCAATATGTTGACAGTTTGTAATGCAAAACAATCATTCATATATTTTTCATACCACTTTTTACACCACACAAAATGGATCCTTTAACCTAAAAAATTCTTAAACAGGGCCTGAATTCGAAATCAAACCCTTTAAGGGGCCTGATTTCGAATAGACCCTTATTTAGGGGTATGTAACAACGAAGTTGGTCGAGACACGCTTCATGGACCGTTTCAAGTTTCAAACTTAGAAAAATTATTCATTTTTTAATCTATTTCTAGATGTTTTGATCTTTCACGGATTTTTCTTTTCTCAACATCGTTTCCAATACGCTGACAAATAAAACAATATTGCGTATGGCCTTTCTCCAACATGCATTGCACGAGGAATGATTTTTCGTGTTTGGTTTATTTACATTCTCGTAACGTAACCATAATGAGACGACCTCATATATAAAAATACTACGATTTCCTTCGATGGGATGGGACTCGAGGTAACTTTCGGTGAGCTGAGGCAGTCAAAAATTAACCGATTATTGAAGGGGTTACCATTTCTGTAATCTCTCTATAACTGGGGCCTGGTGTAACTTTATGTCAATTATTTTTAAAATACAATTATCTTCAAACTCGTGTAATGCATGTTGAAAATGTAGAATCTATATACTATAAAAGTTGATAGGGACCCTATTGTCATTGACGGATCCAGCATTGTATGCTTGGGGGCTCGACAGGGCCGGGTTTTAACTCGTTCATCTAGAGCCATATAATTTTTAGGACATTTTTGTTAGTAGTTGAGAGACTCATCTGTAATATGATCTATGTTTATGTTTTGAGCCTCACTTTATTTAAAAACACGTGACCACCATAAATGAAAAACGGCTCCGGCTGCTCAATCACATTGTCCGCTCATCAACCAGTCACATAGAAAATCCACCCACCTGCCTACAAAATTATCTCAACCCATATATATTCTATTACATTAAGGGTGATGGTGAATATAAACAGCTCTTTATTCTATTATATTAAGGATGTGCTAAATATACTAGTACCTTAACCGTGAATGTTACACTACATCTTTTTTTTTTATCTAAATGGTTGATATTTCGATTAATATTCTAAAAAGAATCATTATGTACGATTCTAACTTTATTTATTTATCTATTGTGGAATTACATTTTTATTTGAAAATTTTGTATATTTTTATTTAAAATAAAAACTTTACAAAACAGAACTAAAAGTAATTAAATAAGTTCAAAGGCGGAAGATTTGCATAGAAATGAAAATTGTTATACGGCCCAACACAAAAAAATTATTACATGCACGAGTTCGTAAATATGTTATACATAAGCAATAATGACCCAAAAACTTAAATAAGTTCAAAGGCGACTAATTTTGTATATTTTCATAAGTAAAATGAATTTTCAGGGAAAAAAATCAATTAAAAAAATAGCATAGATGGCCCATAAATTTTGTATAAGGCCCAACACGAAAAGACTAGCTAATATAAATAAAAAAGCCCAAACTATTTTTTAACCGGCCCATCACTATGCCCTAGCCCTTATTCATCTTCTTCATCACGATTCAATCCAGGGGGGCTTCGCAGCTGTAGAAGAAAAAGCAGCACCTTGCTGCCGGCGCACGCCTAAGGGGTAATCCGGCCGGCCGGGGGGCAACAGACCCCCCGAGCCCCGCTGTAGATCCGTCCCTGCCTATTGCGATGACACGTAAATGCCCCCACCCATGTTCCACAACAATAGAAAAATGGTAGTGTTCATATTATGAAGAGACTGTTCGTTTTAGACCGTTCCACGTTTGATTCCAGGAAAAATTTCCCAGTCCAACCAATCAGATTGCTCGGATTATTTTTAATTATTTTTCTATAATTTTTCTATCTAAATAAGATGTATTTGGCCGTTGATCTTCTGGCAACGCTGACGTGGCGGACTCTGGTGGCTTTTATTCTTTTTTTAGCAATTAGGTACGAGTAAGGCACTGTTTAGAAATGAAAAGACATTTTTATATACTCCCTCTGTCCCAAACCTTACGGACATTTGGGTGGAATTAAGAAACTGAATACTTTAATAATATAGTATAATTAAAAGATAAAAAAGTGTATATTTTGATACGTCTTTTAAGAATATTTAATATTATTATATTGATTGTTTGTGGTAGGTTTTTTGCTAAATAAGGAAATGTACAAAAGATGTGGGACGTCCGATTTAGTAAAATGTATAAAATGGTTTGGGACCGTGGGAGTATTAAATAATGCACAGAAAACGAATAGACACATCAAAGAAAACGCATCTTCAATTAACCTTACTAATCGGAGTCAACGGCCATTGTTTCAGCTCAATCCACAACGAACCGATGATCTACGACGAGCTGAAGAATAGGAAAGAGCAACAATGCCACACTCATTAATATATTTACACGTGGATGAATGAGAAGTCAAGCCATCGTTTTCCTCACCTGCAAGGATTGACTCTGCGAAAAACTAACAGAGACAGAAACTCGATTGATGGCCTGTAACTCTGTAGGGGTACCTGAGAAGATACCCTCGCCGGAGATGGTAAAACACGGCGCTGACGGCGCACGACTGAGTGAAGAAGCACCGCGCAAATTCCTCTAGCCGGCGACCTCCAAAATACAAGGCGCCGTCGAATCGTAGACCACGGCGGCGGTAGAACTCATCTTTTTTTCGTCGATTAGTCTTCCCAGGCCAAGTGAGAACGCCGATTCGAATTGTTTGAAGTCGTCTTCTTCGTACTGTCCAAATGATGCGCCGTCTTCTTCTTTTTTTACATGTGTTACCTTTTCGCACTTTCTTTCCTTAACAGGAAGATGATAAGTATGAGTACTTAGAGCCAATCAAGATTCAGAGCTTGGTGAAGAACTACTCGAAATTCGTTCCATTCCCAGTTTATACATAGCAAGAGAAGTCGAAGACTGTCGAGGTTAGAATTTTTTAGTCATTTGTGAGAAGGAATTGAGTCTCGCTTTTTAGCAGAAGAACAAAGGCTTATTATTCATCATCACTCCCAGCAGCCTTCAGCGACCCCTCCTTGGAATAATTATCTGATTCTTTTTCCTGGGCTCGAAGAGCCATCGTCGTCCATGGCTGCGCTGCTGAAGAGCAGATGCTGAGCAGCAGCGAGGATCGAGCTGAAGATGGTTTGAGGCCATCTTCGTCGTTTAGGCTGTTCGGGGCTGTGATTGACGTTGGAGAGAGCTCTTCGAACAACGAGAGATTGATGAGCAATAATGGTGACGATAATAATGGTCACTCTGAAGCTGGTGAAGCTGTGGCGCCGCAAGAAAGGTAAGGGCTGCTGCTAATCTTTTGATATGGAAAAGAACACAGTGTTGTGATGATTTTTAATTCTATTTTTTGTTATTGAAGGTTATATAATAATTAGTTGTTGAAGGGGGAGGAGAAGGGAGGCGCAACACGTTGTTGAAGTGGTGCGTTCATTGTTTCATAGGTTGAAGAGGATGAAGAACCCAAAGAGGGTGAGGAAGTACCGGAGGTAAAAACGCTCTTCTTAAAATTTCCAGTTCCTCTAGAAGTAGAATTAGTGCGAAATTGATTCTTTCGCTTTTTTCTTACCAGGGAGAGGAAAAAAACTATAAAGACCAAGACAGAAAATGGCACTGGGAACTAACAAATGAAAACAAAGCTTATCTGGGTTAGTTCAAGCTACTACTTTATGGGAATTTCTTTCCATGGCTCACGTGGTAACTTACATGCATATCTATTGCAGATGCGTAACCCAAAGGAAGTTGAGAAGGAGCAGTATGAAGATTTCTATAGGAGCAGTGTGGAAAGCCAACAGTCGCTCATTTCTTAGTTACCCAACAATCTTTAAACCACCTCTACGGCAAGGAGTGCTGCCACGCCTTCCGTGAATTTCTCGAGGAGAGCTTGCCAGATTTGGGCTCCATCGCATCTAAGCATCGACGACGTCCACAGATGCAGTGGACAGAGCTAGAAGACAAAATCAACGCAATGGAGGGCTGCGACGAAGAAGCTGTAAAGGGAAGTTTCAAGAACCATGTGATTGCGGTTTTGGGATATGCCAAGATTGTCACTTCGATTGCCTGGAAAGCGGCTGAGGATAATGCCCAGGATGTAAGGAACCATACAAGGATGTCAACGGTGGTGACAGCGAAGAAGAAGACGACGAGCCACACTCTGAGGAGGAAGAGGAGGAGAAAGACAATCTACGTAGAAAGTTCATCATTTGAGCTAATATTATATATTACTCGCATGAAGAATTTCTTACAAATAAAAATTAAGTTATCATCATTCATCAGCGGATTATTGAGTCAAATACTTTGAAAAAAAAACAAACAGGGGTATTCAGCGTTGCCTTCGACCTGCTCGACGGCTCGAGCATAGTGGACACGAATTTCACGGTGGGCACGATCTTCGGCGTATGGCCCGGCGAGAAGCTCACGGGCGTGACGGGCGCTGACCAAGTCGCGGCTTCCATGGGGATTTTTGGACCGAGGACTACCTACGTCCTCGCCTTGAAGGACATTCCCGGGACCCACGAGTTCCTATTGCTCGACGAAGGTAAGTTTTTTCTTCAAGGGAAACACACACGCATATATGCGCACATAGGTTGTTTATTTTTTAGATATTTTTTTCGCGAAATAGGGAATGGCAGCACGTTAAGGACATGACGTCGATAGGAGAAGGGAAGATGTTCTCGCCCGGCAACCTGCGGGCGACCAAGGACAACCCCGAGTATGCAAACTTGATCGATTACAATGTCCAAGAAAAGTACACCTTGAGATACACGGATGGAATGGTCCCCGACGTCAATCAGGTACGGCGGATATTGTAATGATTTTTAATATTTACATTGAACGTTTGTTTTTTCTCTTGTCTCGGTAAGATTATTGAGTAGGAGAAGGAAATATTCACGAACGTGGCTTCCCCGTCGGCCAAGGCCTAGCTAAGGCTGTTGTTCGAAGTGGCTCCTTTGGGATACTTGATTGAGAAAGCGGGTGGCTACAGCAGCGACGAGAACAGTCCGTGCTCGACAAGGTTATTACCAATTTAGACGACAGGACCCAAGTAGCTTACGGCTCGGAGGAAGAGATTATTCGCTTCGAAGAGACTCTGTACGGTTCGTCGAGGCTCAAGGCGGCTGAGCCCGTTGGAGCCGCTGCTTAGCCTGTCAAGCCAATCAAATTGTATGAAACCAATTTACATATTATTGCGAATTGCAGGTATTTTTATTGTCGACAAGTTTCTGGGAAGAATCCAACATTCAGTAGTACAATATACGGTTTTCGATGGAATCAATCGTATATGAACAGTTTGCCAAGAATGTTGATTTTGCCTGAAAGGACCTGATGAAATAAGATCATTAGATGCTATAATCATCGGATTAGGGTTTTTTTTTCTTTCTTTCATACAATTTCTCTAGGATTGTTGTACCTTTTCTTGATTCAGTTCTTGGGATGGCCGAATAATTTGTGTGTGTATTGATCGATTCATCAACTCTCCAAAGGTATGCCTTTCTTTCTCACTGTTTATGGATACAGTTATTCTATACCATTCGGTTGTCCACAAAAAATGCCCACCTCACGACGGTAATGTATGCTTCAATTTTTTTAAATTTGATAAATATGGGTTTAATCATGGTAGCATTTTAATCGATGATCTCTTCATCATACTATGGTTTGCAATTCTTGATTCTTCAGTTTTGAGAATCTCTACCTAATGACCGAATTTTGAAGTAGGTGGTGGAATTGTAATAACTCCCATGGAGCAAGTCAAAAGGTTGTGTAATAAAACACATGCTTGCCATAGACTGGAAATTTTGGAAATCCTACATAAACAAGGCGTCGTCAATATCCAACGCTATTCGCATGCTTGACAGAGTTGTAGGTTTAAAAAAATGAATTTTCTTCTTCTTATCAATAACTTCCTTTCTTTATGTGTATTTATGTATGCAAAATTGATCTATTTTTGCAGCGTTGAGAGAGATGTTTTGAGCAAGTCCCGGGAATACGAGCCACGAATACATGTGGGGCGAGCTAACGATAGACATAGACATTCCCGTGACTGAAAAGGAGGAGATCAAGAAAGAGGTCGCCTCGAAAATGCTGAGAAACGAAACTGAAGATGAATCTTCGAAACGCCATTCTGGCAATTCTTCGAGCCTCATGGTATTAACGACGTGGACGACGAATTTTTCGACGTGCCCCACCTTTGGAGGATGAGATGTCTGAACATAGGTGGTCGACCGGGGGTCATGATACACTATGTGGTACTCTTTTTTTTTCTAAATTTTTTTTCGGAAAATTATATTGCGCTATGTCTTAATTATTACAACTTCTGTATAGCGTCTTCTGATTAAAAAAAAAAACTACACATGATGTTTACCAGCCAAAACCATCTACAGCTGCTAACTTTGTGAGGAAAATGCATGGTTTTTTATGTTAGTAGTCCATCATGATTCAAGAAATACTTTTTTTATATGTCGAAGTACTCTAAACCGAAATTATTGTGAAAAAAAGAACGTATTTTTGCAGCCCAGACAACGGGTTACATGGAATTGCAAGAGATATCTCGGGAAGAAAGCGTAGTGAACTGCTCTGGTTCGACGCTCCCTAAAGACTCGACTTGCAATGCCGTGCAGTTACACATCGGCCGATCCTTCTTTGTTTCTCATTTGCGGCGATAATTATTTAGTGGACCATCAGTAGGTTTTGGCTCAACTGACTTCGGCCCACGCCCAAGCTTTTGGATGACGTTTCCTAAAGAGGGTTCGCAGCTACTCACCAGTCTAAGGATTTCAAGTGGAAAGATTATTGCCCGATGGTTTTCAGGTTCTTGTCAACATTTGTTTTTTTCCCATTTACTACAAAATGTGCATGTTACTATGATGAGGCTGCCTTTTTTATTTTTTATTTTTTGCTGTACGACTGTTATTTGCACGTAGGAATCTGAGGGAGCTGTTTAAGATCGCAGCTGACTATATGATGTCCATATGTGGAAACGATACCCTAAGAGAACTTTCGTCCCCAGGAAAGAGCGGGAGCGTCTTCTTCCTCTCTCAAGACGTTCGTTTCATGATAAAGACAATGCGTACGTAAATCTGAAGTTAAGGTGTAGTATTCTTTGCCCCTAATGTCTCTGTATTTCAGTTCATTAATTCTCCATTTACAATCTGCTACTTTTTTCTTACGTTGAAGTGCACATACTAAGACTATTCTTCATTCTTGGGCAGGTTCTTCTACGGATGTTTCATCGCCATGTACGATCCCACGAAAACACCATCATAACTAAGTTCTTTGGCCTTCACAGAATCAAACCCGTCATCTGGTTAGAAGATAATTCGAATTTAAGAATCTGCTGTAAGAAAACTCTGCTTTTGAATATTCTTATACTCCCATGAATCACATACAGTCAATGGTAATTATTTTTTTCGAAAGCTGACTTTAGGGAGTAGTTGTTCAGGCATTGATTAGTTGTTCAAGCATTGGTCAAGATTCGGTTCGTGTAGCTCGCTAATAAAGAAATTTTGGGTGATGGTGATAGTGCCAAGCTCGAGAGTCAGGTCACGGGTGCAGTGTATAGTAATTTAGTAATTTTTGTTGGAAAGTAATTTGGCTCGAGACTCGTACAATATATAGTTTTACGATAAATAATAGCTTGGCCTTTGTTACTTTGGAATATTAATGTCTGATACAATTTTGAATGAGATTTGTTGCCCCTTTATTCTTCTTTATACAGTGAGTGGAAGGAAATAGGAATGTTGTCTTTGCGAGGAATCACTATTGGTTTTGTAAGGGTAGTCTTTGTAATATAAGATTTGTCGTATGGATGTTTCGTAGATTATCTTTGTTTTCCTGGCTATAGATAATATAATATATAGTTTATATTTGTTGACCGAGGTGTTCCTATTTATGTTATATATACGTATATTCAAGAATAGTTGTGAATTTCATTCTTTTTATTTAATAAAAATAAAAAGAAAATAATAAATAAAATGTAAAATAAAAACTAAATAAACTATATATATAACTATTTTAATTGTTTTTTAGTTTTTTATTATTTTTAGTTAACGTTTTATTACTTTTCCCTTTTCTAATGTTAATTTATTTACTTTTAATTTCAACTAATCGTGTGCCGACACGTGTCAATTTCCATCCAAGTTGACAGGTATCTAACAGTAGAACAAATTTGTTCAAAATCGACAAAATCGGGGATTGAATTGGTCTATACTTTTACTTTCCATAAGTGATTCCATGCTATCAGTTTCTAGAATAAGTTAATCCAAAATTACTTTCCAAGTATTGCACATGAGATCAGGGGCGGAGCTAGGAGGTGATTTGAGGGTGGGCAAAAAATTAAAATAAATCTAAGACGAATAATTATATAAAACGTTGAGGTGCGGCAGCCAACGCTGAGGTGCTTGGGGGTAATGAGGGAGAGGTCCTGGATTCGAACCCTTCCGTCAACATTTCTCCAGGCCTGTCCCACATGGGCCTAGACATGTGCATTTGACCTGGTCGGCCTGTTTAGCAGATAGTGGGTCGGCCCTCGGGGTTACCTGGCTCGTCAGGGTTCCCTGAGTTTCCAAAAAAAATAATTTTATAATATCTAATAAAAAGTGACCTTACAAATTATATTTAGATGAAAAATGCTGAAATATTGGATAAAACAAAGCATATAGTAATGCAATTAATTTTTGGACTATTTTATACTATTTTTGTTGATGTCAAATGATGGTGGATTCATATGAGTATTTATAGATGAGATTATGAATTCCATTTCTAAAATTTGGAAAGATAATCAACTAATTCCGTAAAGAGACGTTATTATAATTTATAATAAGAAATTTGCCCATCAAATGAAAATTCGAGCAATTATCATGACTATCCTAAACAATCAACTTCATTAATGTGTTGCCCACTAAAAGAAAATAACTATCTTACCATGAAAGTAATATTATTTAAATCTATTAATGGATTTCTTATGCAGAATTTTTAAGTGGGCGGTGGGGGCTTCGTTTCACTCATACAACATGCCACATGGTATTAGTAAATAGATCTATCATATACATATCTATTACTATTATAAAAGTGTGAATGTGGCCAGTTTCTGGAGTGGGTTGCAGGTTATTTATTTCAGTCAATTTTCTTAGTGTGATACCTGTATTATCAGGTTGCCAGTATTTTATTAATATTTTTATAATATATATCTAAAGCTCCATGATTACCCCTCTCTCTCTCATAAAGCGAATGTATATACATATATCTTTATAACATATAAGATGAATTGCACGGTATCAATCAGGTAGCTGGTCAACACTTCATTAAATGAATTTTAAATATAATAATACTATTAGAGGTATGTTTACTTGTAACCGTTTCTACGTTATATCAAAGTTGGAAATTTATTAACGTCTGTTTGGGCATCCAAGTTGAAGAAAGCGACGGCTGTGTTTGACACGAGGACGTTGAAGAAGACGAAAGTTATGCCAGATTGAGACGGAGGTCGACCGACGACTTTGTTAATTCCTTCGCAAGACGATGAATTCAAGGAGACGCGGCAAAGTCTCCTTTCTTGATTGCGAATCCTGAGTCTTGCAAGAACAAGCTGACCGCCTCGATGCGATTGCTCCTCTAATGTGTGTCATTAAGTTAGGAAACGAGTCTAGAATGTAATTAGCCGCCAGGTGTTTGATGAAATAACCCAAAGGCAATGCTTTGCAGAAGGAGTTAATGCCCTGTTAAGTATTTGTAATAAGAACGATTGTGCTTGTGAATTGGTATCTTTGGCTTGTGGGGTGTTGAAAAATCTCGTAGGGGTGGAAGTGATCAATACTTCTGTGGTTGAAGGCGATTTTTACGACTTTGTGAGGCTCACTACGGCTATAGCTTACAAGGACAAATAGACGAGTGCAAGAATTGGCCTTTAAGGTCGTGTTTTTTGGCTGTGTGTGACTTCTGAGGACAACAAAGTAATCAGAAAATAAGGATTCATGCAGGTTTTCATGGAATCAATTCGTAATCTTTTGGGGTCTGAGAAATTGGGACCTGGACTGTCCAACATGTTAATCGCGCCTAAGAATAGGAAAACGTTGGCCCATGATGATCAGATTATCGAGGCTTTGCTATAAATGTCCGACACGAACAGGTTCATTCCAGTAATGATAAGACTATGTTTATTCATGACCTTCACAACCGGTCACGAGAATAAAATATTAATTTCTCTCTCCTCCACATGCACAACCTACACCTCAACAATTTTCATACTTTATCAACAACCCAGCACAACCTATAATATTTATATTTTATAATTATTTTTAGTATATTGAATGTTTGAAAATAGATTACATTATATGATATAAAATTTAGATACTTTGGTCATTGGAGAAAGAAAAATAATATGAATTATGATAGATTTATATAATGTAATAGAGAAATAGATAATTTGAAATTGTGACTCAAAATGTAGCAATATTAATCTCTATAGAGAAAAAAAATTTATACATTTTGGTAAAAAAATAAAAATAAAATTTAGTCGATAATTTAATTTATCATAAAAATCAATAAAAACAACATAAATAGTTTATTGAAAACTGTGCATAACCGTTGGTGAACCAGGTTGGTCCACCAACCAGGTTGTAGGAGGTTGTGGTAAATATTTACTTGTTTGATGTATTTTATTTAACTATAATGCACAACCGGTTGTGCGGGTCATTGATAAACTTAGTCTAAGAAGCAATTGTTGTCCATACTGATGTCTCTGACGAGCAGCAACAACGCGAGGAAGAAAATCACCAGTTCGAGGTACATGAAGAACATGGAAAAGTTAGAGGAGGTAGAGGTTTTGGATGCTCAAACGATTGTGAGCAAATTGAAGATATACTATTTATTGGACTTTCTAATCTTATTCTTGGACTAAAAACTACTAGCAAAAGCACCTTCTGTAGTCTTGAGCAAAATAAATTTAATTTCCAACTATCTGCAAAAGAGGCGAGTACTGTTACATAACCTTCATTTGGGTTAACGTCCAAAGCATCATAATCGGAACATTTCTTTTAGTGTTAATTTGTGTGGTATGAACCTTGATGGAGTTAGTGATAGGAAAAGTTCTTCGTGATCTTGGGATGTTGTATAAACTATTACTTGTATTTCATCTTAAAATATGAATTATTCACCCGAAAATCTATTAATCATAATGTAATTTTTTGAACTATGTAATTGAATTATGTTGTCTTGGACTATGGTTGCTGATGATATGAATACCATGATGACTCTTATAAATTCCTAATATTGAGGTGAATATTGAAGCTAATCTCAAATTATTATGCAAAATACAAATTCATATTATTCAGTTTCGAAATATAGACGGGTTATATTTGAAATCGAGAGCCGCACAACGTGCGGCCAATTTTCCCTAGTATACATAAAAGCATATATAGTTACAATTTTTTTTTCAGGGTAGGCATTCATGAGCTGGCTCCGCCCTTGCATGAGATAGCATCAGATCAGCACGAAATATTAGATCAATATATTTATCATGTTTAGCACATAAATCAGATCAGAGCATATCATATTAGAATTATCATATCATGGCATAGCTTTCCATAAAAGATGTTTACCAATACTCATATACTAGCACGTCATCAACAAAGTCAATCAATATTGAATCTTTTCTAAATATAATATTCCAATCAGTGTAAGAAAGATATCAAATTGATTTCGCACATTTAAATCAGTTGGATGCATGCAAACGATTTTCTACTCGATTTCATCCAGGAATAAACACGTATCAACGGATATGTCACTTTCCATATATAAACAGCATATTTTTCTTTTATAACTCAGTAGGATATCTCATGCGTTATTTCCATATAGAGCACAGAACGATATATCCTATCACATGGGCTGTCTATAACATGCGATCACCTAGTTTCACCAAATAATCTCAGAGTCACATGTGAATAAAATATTCAACAATTTAATCATTTATATCTCATATATAATGCATGGTCGAATATTATCATGAACTTAGACGTTATATTGATCACAAATCGAATTGCATAATTTATAGACCTATTGTCATTACAATTACATTGTTCATCAAAACTCTCTAACACTTATGGACCAAAAAGGTCAACAGTTGTTATTTCGTGTCGATTACTAAGACAGACATCCGAATTGGTGTGAATCCACATTATTCGAGCACAAAATTCAAGATTTCATCGTGTTTGTACCAAAATTTTCGAGCATTATTCCAACATAACATCGAAAATTTTCGTCGATTACGAGGACCCATGGGAAATTGAGCTCCATTTTACCTTTTTCGCTCAATAACGTCGAAGATTTCTGAGATTTCAGTGCGTTTGGGTGTTGGAAGAATCATCGATCTACAAAAACTAGGACGTGAGGGATGATGGCATTGTTTGCAATATGAGGGCAAATGGGTCTTTTTAGCACAAATGAGTCCTTAACTCTAAGACAAACTTGATATGGGTCTTTTAAACTTAAAGTTAAGTAATGGGGCCTGAATTCAAATGAAAGTTGCTTATAAGGGCCTGAAACATAATTTACTCTAGATAAAACGTATGGAATTTGGGAAAGACTTGAGATCCTTTTTAATTAATAAAAACAGTGATAAACGTATAAGTACATATTTCCACGACATATTAGTATACTCTCAAATAAAAAGTCTAATTGAAAAGTTTCCATCGCGTCAAATCTCCACATATGAATAGGCAACGGAGAATATACGGGAAAATATAGCAATACTATCCCACACATAATTTAAGAAAAGAGTGTCAAGAGAAGAAAATTTATTACATTCGTCGATTATAAAAAGATTTTTAAGATCGTTTCCTTTGTTTTTTAATAAGCTTCATTTCTTGTCATATTAATCATTTGTTATCTATTCAATAAAATTATATAAATGGTGTGTGGTGGATATAAACTGTTAATTTGGTCTGTCTATTTATTTGCAATTTGAACCCTTTTTATTTTTTTAATTACTTTAATATTTTTCATGTTACTTTAACATTTTTTACTTATTATACATACATCTCCTAAACATTTGTATTTCTTTTATATAGTTAAATTTTTTTTCATGTATTTTATTAAAAAAAAATAAAGCTCAAAATTAAAAATAATGTAAAATAAAATTAAATTCGAAGCATGCGCATAGAGTGTGCCGATAATTACTAGTTGTTATTTACTGAATGGGTATAGGTAGGTTTTCAGAAAGCTGGGATGTTCATGCATGTTGAACCCTCTTAAACATTCTGGCATGAAGAAATAAAAACCTCAAGTGCTTCAACGTCGCGCCTATTGCTTCAAAAAGACGTTTGATGATCCATCATTTAAAGCTCGTCGAGATTTTTTCAGGGACTTTCGCTTGAGACATGCATTGCAATGGTTCTACTTTTGATTTCACGGAGATTTTCGACTTCAAGCTTCCAATTCGATATCATCAGAAACAACATCACATCTCTGATTCAGCAAGGCCTTTATACACAAGCATTAGAATCATACTCCAAAACTCGCAATAATTTACATACAATTCAAGCATCAAAATTCTTATTCCCATCTCTCATCAAAGCCTGCATCTCTCTCGACAATCTCAGCTATGGCACAGCACTCCAATCCACAATCGTCAAATCAGGCCTCGAATCCGACCCGTACATTGTCACCTCGCTCGTGCACATGCACGTTAAATGCGGGTCAGTCGACAGTGCAGTGAAGGTGTTCGATAATATGCACCAAAGTGAAAATCTTGCTCAGGACGTTGCAATATGGAACTGTATCATTGATGGGCTCTGCAAAAACTCCTCCTTTGAGGAGGGTCTAGGAATGTTCCATCGAATGCTGGGGTTAAAAGTGAAGCCCGATGGGTATACGGTCTGCATTCTTCTTCGATTGTGTGATTCCTATTTGGGCTTATTACACGGGCGCGAGGTTCATGGTTACATAGCGAAGAACATGCTTGAAGATGATCAGGTCATTGTCACTGCAATGGTGAATATGTACTCAAACAAGGGCAGGTTAAGATATGCTTGGCACGTTTTCGAAAAGGTGGAAGATAGGAGTAATATAGCAGTGTGGAATGCAATGATCAGCGGTTTCTGGGAAAATGGTTTCTCCGAAAAAGGGATGGAATTATATGCATTGGCCAAAAGCGAGGGTCTCAAGTTCGAATCCACTACCTTTTCAACAGTGCTTTCAATTTGTTCATCAGTAGAAGATCAAGATTTTGGCCATCAGGTGCATTGTGATGCCATTAAAACAGGTTATGAGTTCGACACTTACATTTGTACTTCCCTTCTGACATTTTACTCAAAATCTGAGCTCGTTGAAGATGCGGTGAGAATCTTTAACGCTGCAATTGGTAATAGTAAAGCAGCAGCAATTTGGAACAGTATGATATCTGCTTATGTTAGCCATGGGCGTAACCACGAAGCACTCGATGTATACCATCAGATGCGAAATAACAGCGTTACATCTGATTCTTTCACCTTATCGAATACCTTAATAGCATGTGGGATTGTTGGTTCGCCCCTTTCTTGTATGATGCTTCACGCTGAGGTCGAAAAGAGGCCAATAAAAGACAGCATCAGCGTGCAAACCTCTCTGTTAACGATGTATTCGAAGCTTGGGAACGTAGACAATGCCAGCAAGATTTTCCAAGATATGAAGGAAAGGGATTTAGTCATTTGGGGTTCAATGATATACGGATTTTCCGAGAACAGAAGATACAGCGAAGCGTCGGTTTTATTCAAGAAAATGGTTTCGTATGGTGTGAAGATAGATCCCAATATCTTATCCAGCGCCGTCAATGCTTGCGTTGGGCAAGAGAACCCTAAGCTAGGTTTCTGCATTCATGGGCTCGCAATAAAAGAAGGATTCAACACTGATGATATCATGGCGAGTTCCTTGATAGAGTTCTATTCCAAATTCGAGCAACCCAAAATGGCTGAGGCTTCATTTTCTGACGCCTCAGACAAAAACTTAGTTACGTGGAACTCATTAATATCGTGTTATTCCCAAAATTGCCTCCACGAGGATGCACTGAGCCTTGTCCCTGAGCTTACGAAGAATGGGCTGTCTCCAGATTCGTTCACAATCACTACTATTCTCACCGTTGTTTCGAAAACAGCATCACTGCTCACAGGAAAGGCCATCCACAGTTATCATATGAGAAGAAGCATCTCTGAGCTTTCATCTGATGAAATTCGAGTCGAAAACTCACTCATCGGCATGTATGCTAAGTCGGGCTGCTTAAAGTATGCCGAAAGGGTTTTCGAAAAAATGCCTGAGAAAGACATCGTAGCATGGAACAGTATGGTCGAGGGCTATGGATCGCACGGTCAGTGCACTAAAGCCATAGAGCTGTACGAAGAGATGAGAAGCAGCCCAGGAACAACACCACCGTCGCCCGATGAAATTACGTTTCTATCCCTAATCTCTTCTTGCAACCACTGTGGCCTCATCAGCGAAGGGCTGAGCCTATTTCAGTCCATGAGAGAACATGGGATCGAACCCAAATTACAGCATTACGTCATCATCGTAGACCTTCTGGGCCGTGCAGGGAGACTAAACAATGCTTACGATCTCATAATGAATACGACGATCGAACAGAAAAGAGGACTATGGCTTTCCTTGTTAGCTTCGTGTAGGGTTCATAAGGATTTGGAATTGGGCATCTTAGCTGCGAATAAGCTGATCGAAATGGAACCGAGCAGAGGGAGTAATTACGTTCAGCTCTTGAACTTGTACGTCGGAGCTGGGCTAGAAGAGAAGGCTATGGATCTGAGGGCAGTTATGAAGCATAAGGGGTTGGAAAAGGTGCCTGGCGTCTCAAGAACATGAGGAGGAGACAAAGGTGTTGTGATTATGACTAAGAGGTACAATGTATTATAACCAAAGATGTCATAAGGACTTGGGATGTGTGAGATGGCTCTTTGGTACTTCGAATACTCCAACTTTAATTCCACTGGGAGCAGACCGATGGGAATTACTCTTTGGGCGGTGACCTTCAGTGCTATTAAGAAGACAGTTTCCCGCCTTCTTCTGCTTGTCGTTTCGATGGGCTACGGTGTTATGAGGCCCACGCTTGGTGGCATCACATCGAGGGTGTTTCTCCTCGGCGTGGTTTATTTCTTGGCTTCTGAAGCTTTGGAACTTTTCGAGAATCTGGGAAATGTGAATGACTTTGAAGGGATGACGAGGCTCTTCTTGGTGCTGCCCGTGGCTCTCTTGGATGCTTGCTTCATCCTCTGGATATTCTCTTCCTTGTCCAAAACTTTGGAGAAACTTCAGGTGATTTTCCCCTTTTTTTTATTCTCCTTGTTCTTTTTTTTTAGGAAAAGATTATATTTGGGGCATCTTTTTCAGATTCGAAGAAGTATGGCGAAGCTTGACCTCTACCGAAAGTTTACCAATGCTCTTGCAGTCGCCGTGCTGCTCTCAGTTGCATGGATTGGGTATGAGGTAAGACATACAGTATTAATAATAAGAGAGAATCGTCGTTCACAAAAGGGAGTGAGCAATTTTCGACAGATTAGTTTTCGATACTTAAAAATCCTTCGACGTTGAAAAAAAGCTGTACCAGTTTAGCCCCCACTGTTTCGTATAGACCAATTAAATCCCCGATTTTGTCGATTGGTAAACATCAAGGCCCATTTGAGATTTCCCCCTTTACAAAACATGCATATTTTAAATTGGAGGAAATATTTGCAAGAATCTCAGAATTTGCATGATTTGATATGTTAAATGCCAGTCCTATGCGCCAGAAAACACTAATTCAATCACTCTTTAAATGAGCATATAGCACAAATTATATATGATATGACTGTTAATCATTTTTATTTTATACGATCGTGCCGATACGACTAACGATAATATTCTAAGATCCGGCCTCGCTGTACTTATATATCACATAAGAAATATGTCATTGCATGTCTAGATATTTTATTATTTTATGGAAGATTGAAAAAATTTGCTTTGAATATTGTGTCCATTTAGAAAATATTACGCCGGCCTCGCTGTACTTATATAACAACTGCAGTGTATTGCGCCGTATTACAAAATATTTCAGAATATACAGTGCGAAGGTTTAAGACTGTGTCACGTACGTGTGATCAAAAGAATGATGTTTAAGTTTGCATAATTGTAAGACTGTAAGACTGTGAGGCTGCGCTACTTAAACGTTGTAAGAATGTACAATTCACGACTATGAAACTGCATGCAGCTAACTGCACTACTTAAATATTGTAAGACTGCACAACTACTATTTAAACATTGTAACTGTAAGATGCATAGCTATCAGACGTTACTACTTAGACACTGTAAGACTGCAGGGCTGTTGAATATGTTTTTATTATTGTTTTTATAAAAAGCAAAGGATAATTCTGCAATAATTTTATACTATATAATAAAAGAATGATGCGACAAAAGTTAAGGCCAAATGTATTCTTCTGGATGGTAAAAAATGAAGATGATTCAACACAGATTCATGCAGTCGAAGAACATATCGGAGAAGGAATCGAAGATGATAAAACTAAAATAACAAAGAAGCAATTTGTAACTTCTTCTTTCTAATTGAGTTTTTCTTTTTATTTTTCCTGAAGAGGAGTTAATGGCAAAAAATCATCCCTCATTCCTCAAAATTAAGTGACATTTGGGCAAGGTACCTAATCAAGACATGCATATTGCTTCACTACCTCATGCAACTGGGCATTCTTTTATTTGTTTTGTTTTATAGTCTTCGCCAAATTCATTTTCTTGAAAACTCTTTTTTAAGATATGTAGTTGAAAAAGTGGTAAACCTGTGGGAAGTCACGTATATTGCTGCAGATGGCAAAGAATGAAGGTGTTTGAACACATACCATTAATTTGTGTAATGTGTCTCATTTTCAATGGGTCTTTTGTGATTTGATATTTGAAGAACAGATATGTCTTACGCTACGTTAGGATGTTTGTTTATGCCTCTTACTCACATTCTCCAAACCAAAATAAGCTTACAGAGCTCATATTATATGCCGGCCGATTCATATATTACAAAATATCTCAGAATATACAGTGCAAAGATTTAAGACTGTGTCACGTTTGTGCGACCGAAAGAACGACGTTTAAGTTTGTATGATTGTAAGACTGTAGGACTGTGCGGCTGCCTACACTAATTAATCATTGTAAGACTGTATGATGCACGACTATGAGACTGTACTACTTAAATATTGTAAGACTGTAAGCCTACACAGCTACTACTCGAACATTGTAAGACTGTAAGACTGCACGGCTGTGAGACTATATAATATGTTCTTTACTGTTGTTTTTATAAAAAAAACTAAGGATAATCGTGCAATAATTTCATATTACACAATACGCATATTGTGGTGAAAATGAAAATAATGATACTTAAAAGTTAGAAACTTGACTAGTTTTGTAATTTGATTCTCAAATACTCAATATAACACCATTTACGTTATTATCAAAACTCGGCTAGTTTTGTAACTAATATTTAGTGAACAATCTTGGTGAAGTAAAATGGTGTTTGGAATAGTAACTCTTATGATTATGGAGAACCCATTATTCAAATCCATTCCTATGAGCGGATTCAGAATTTATTGCATGTTGTACTGTTTTCGTTCGGTGGTGTTCGCACTCTTTCGGTGTGTTGATAGGGTTACGGTGTATTGTACTATACTAGGTTTAGACCCGTGCGATGCACGGGGTTTATTTTTTCATTCAAAAGATATACACGGCATGCATGCATATGCTAATAAGAAAAAAATCAGTCGTTTATTGTGTAATATAAAATTATGAATCTTCGTAAAATAACAAATCTTTATATTATTATCTTAAACTAACATAAAACTCGTCAGTAACTATATTTTATATCCAACTCCTTTTAGATAATGTTTATCGAACTATATTAAATAAATAAATAAAAAAGAAAATTTTCTAGATGTAATCGAACCTACAGGCCCATGTGACTAATAATTTATTCTTAAATATGCTTTCGTTATTGTTTTATCACTTAATTAAAGAAAAAATAAAACAATCTCACGATTACTTGAACAACTGAGTGTTCTTGCTCCTGGTAAATCATATCGTCCCTCGAATTAATCATACCAGTTAAACATATACGTAGTAAGTGATAAGTATACCAGATGTCACGTCACATGCAATGCAAATATATATTGTTAGTATGATGATGATGATTATTATTATATTTATTATTATTATTATTATTATTATTATTATTATTGTTGTTGTTGTTATTATTATTATTGAATGATTGCTCTATGTTGTTTAGGTTTACAAGTATTTGAAAGTTGATCCATGTTAAGTTGTTCCAAATGATTTAAATTGAAATAATGAAGCCAACATATTCTTACCAGTTTGACTAGAGGAGTCGTGATGGAAGCCTCTTTTTCATTGGGTATACAATCCTTATTACGGAAAGACAAAAATTGAACGTAATCGAACAACATGATATTCGGATGAATCAAAAGTCTCACAAGAAACGTTAAAGATTAATTTTGATGTATGTGTAACCATTCCATAAATTAATCTTTGTTAGATACTGCCAGGGCGGATCTAGAAATTTTTTTATTGACGGGGTCGTAAGATAAACTTGGCCGCCTTTATACAACCTTCTTAGTTGGTGATGCCGCTTTTTGAAGCAAAGCGAGACCATTAAATATAAATGTCGACTATAAAAATGACGCCCTCGACCTAAACTTTGCAAGAGAGGTTGTGTGGTTCTTTGTGATAGACCATGATATATTCAAAATCCAATCATTTAAATATTTGCATTAGTGGCGAGATTAAGGTGGACCATATACTTTTAAGAACTAATACGTAGTTTATACTTCCAATGGACTAAGAAAACAAAAAGGTGGAAAAAAAGTTAAATAGTAAATAAAATTTTATCAACTAAACAAATATTAATATTCTAGTAAAATAAGAAAACAAAAAGAAGTAAAATAACTAAATGGAAAAGCTAAAATATTATAATATAAAAGAACCGAAACGAAAATAACATGTTGGAAAAGAAAACGACAAAGAAAATTACAAAGCCCATTTTTAAAGGGTCAATTCGAAACAGGCCCCTTAAGGGTTTGTCGAATTCAGGCCCTCTTTAAGAATTTTTTAGGTTCAAGGAATTTTTGTTTGGTGTAAAAAAGTGGTATAAAAGATATATGAACTGGTATAGAATGATCGTTTTGTGTTACAAACTTTTAACATACTGGTATGTCAGAGCAATGAAGTGGTACTGCAGAAAATAAACTGGTATCAGATGATCATAAACTGGTACCGAATTATGGTTTTGTGTTACAGAATTTCAACATACTGGTATGTCAGAGCAATGAAGTGGTACTGCAGAAAATAAGTCCTTAAAACTAATTTTTTTGCCAAGAGGGCCTGAATCCTAAATGATAGTATGGGGGGCCTGAAGTGAAAATGCCCCATTTTTAAACCCACGGGCTACATAGATTCAACCTTTCCAACCACCTAAGCCACTAGGAATAACGATGTAAATAGCATAAAATACTCTATATATACACAACAACTCTATAAATTACACACAGTACTAAAAACTTCAAAAATTTTCGCAGGGGCCATAGCCCCCGGGCCATAACATAGATCCGCCCCTTGATTCTGGTTTGAGGATCATTTTTTCTGTTATTTTTATTTGTTCACGCATTAATATTACTTTTCAAATATTAAAGTCATAGTAATAATAATAATCATAGTAATAATAACAACAACAACAACAATGATAATAATAATAATATATTTTAGTGGAAAGTGTAGTCTTCTATTCACGTCGGAATAAAGTCTATACATGTTAATTTTTTTGTAGTTAAGAAATGATAATGAATTGATAAATGTTAGCAATTATTTTACTAACTTAAAACAATATTTATGAAAATAAATTTTAAAAAGGTTTGTGGTTGAAAATGAAAAGAATAATAGTTAAAATAAAATGCTTGAGTAGTTTTGTAACTTGATTCTTAACATAACACCAATTTACGTAATTCTACCGGATAAATCTGTAATAAACTAAAATCTTATAAGAACGGATAAAATGGTAAAAATACTTAACATAGCAATTTACCTTTTTAGACCCACTAGACCCTTTATATAAGAGTATAGTTCTATATACATTATCTATATATTTATATATATATATATTAATCTTTCCACTTTCCTTTTTTTCTAATCACCTTTTCCAGAATTTCTTATAAAAATTCTTCTAAGACACGAAATTTTTGTTATGTATAACGCAATGGATTCCATCTCTAATTCAAGGAATTCTAAATTCAATATAAAAATACGGAGAAGCCATAACTTCGATACATTCATTATCGTGTTTTGCGTCTGTAAGACTTGGCGAAACTTTAACCCATTCGGAATTTTACGGGGCTCCATATGATAACCACCATTCATAAAGCCGAGTATGAATTTCCTACTTGTAAACATCTGAGCATATCACCAAGAATGATTTTATTTTTATCTAATACAAAAATATTCTGTAAAAAGCATCAATATAGTCCCAATACTTAAATTACCAAAGCCTTTGCTCTGGATAAAGATATTCACAATCCTTCATAGGAATTAGGATGCATTGCCCACATTTCTGGATATATTTATTAATAAAGTTGCTTAAGGCATAACCCTTTCTTATTCCTGATGCAGAGTTTATCAGAAGAAAAATGCACAATATCACGGCTTCCCAAAAACCTGAGAATATGTTCATCGTTAGCTCGGTTTTTATAATAACCTGCAACATATGATGCTCTTTCTAAATACCTTGATATTAAGGTCCAAGGTTGATCTTTCCATGTCCAATCTTTAAAACTGAGCAAAAGTATTACTTCTATATCATTCTGCGTCGCTCATAAGGGGTGGGCATTCGGTACAAACCGTACCGAACCGACCGAAATTTCGGTTCGATGATTTGAAGAACCGAACTCCATTGGTTCGGTTCGGTAATACCGATCTTTTCGGTTTTTTCTGTTATTTACCAAAATACTGAAGTTAAAAAACACATCGTTCGCCACCGAAGGTCGTCGTCACCGTAGACGGACGATATCTCAGGGTTGTCGTCGTCACCGGCGGAGGTGTAATCCTCCTCCTCCTTTCTATTTTGGCGGACAATTCTCTCCCACGATGTCGTGGTACGGACACAATCACCACAAGGAGCAAAGTCTTCACTACATGTTGAATCCGATGCTTCAGCTCGAATCACTACAATATGCTTGCTCTCTCTCTCTCTCTTGCAGTTCGTGTAGAGGAAGATGATTAAAAAAGAACCCTAAAGTGACCTCAGTGGGCAGTATATTTGTTGGGCTGTATATTAAAATATTATTATCATTTAGGTCCAATGAAATATATAACTAATAAATTTACTATTTTTTATTTTAAAATCGGTAATTCGATATACCGAAAATACGGCGTACCTTATGTGTTATGTGTTATGATGGCGTACCTGTGCTAATACGGCGTACCATTTTCTCAACGTATGACGTACCACAATACGTTGATATATGGTACATAAATGTGTTGTATGGCGTACCTGCGGCGGATCGGGTATCTATCTGCAAAAAATTTATTCTACTAGGTACCTACATATTAAAAAATCTGACAGGGTACTAAATTACAAGTTTTTTTCCAAATGAGTATCTATGTGTAAAGACCCCTATTAATTATACATATATACCCGTGAAATGCACACCATAAAACTAGTATATCTGAACGACACTCGACCAAACTCGTGAAATTCAAGTTTCCGATTACGATCAATAAGTTCTTTGACGAACCAAATCAAGGATCCCTTTCTTATATCTATATCTTTATTGTTTTTGTAAATTGCAAAAGGGAATTACTATTCACCGCCCCCTTTTTCCTAGTCACCGCCCTCTAAAGGACTGTAAAAAGACGATTTTGCCCTTATGATATTTAAATTAATTTAAAAAGAAAAACTAACGTCTATAGATAATTCCAGTACGAAATACCGAAAACTACATACACAAATAAACTCGAACGATCTTCGGTAATGGATCGAAACAAGGTAACGGAAAAAAAAAATTCGATTTAACATTTTAGGACCGATCGATAGATAATTTCGGCCCTGCAGCGCACGGGCCTAAAGAAATTTTCGGCCGGACTGTGCACTGGCCTTTAGACGATTGCACAGACCGGCGCATCGGTGATAATCCCATTCTCCACCAAGTCGAAGGCCGATAGTACGGCGAGGCAAGCGCCTAGGCTATGACCGGTCATGGTGATGCTCAAGCTCTCGCCTTTATACTTGTCTCTAATGGATTCTATCTTCTTCATCAGCTGCGTTCTAGCGCTGAGCTTGGTGAACTGTGAGGTGGGATCGTCTTCTTCATCGTCGTCGCTGCTGCTACTGCTAGAGCCATCGTCGTCGTCGATGGTCTTCGTCTTCACTCGCTTGTCCCACTTCTTAGGACTGAGCAGATCTTTGGCAGATTCAGGCCTAGCGCCGAGGACGTCGAGCCATTCGTAGTTCCTCGTCGTCCCACGCCAGGCGATGTACACCTCTCGCCGGCCAAGAGATCTGCTGACCTCGTCGGAGGTGACGGCGATGTAGCCTATCCAGTTGGACTCTCTTAACTCATTAACTCTATTTTCTACTCTAAAAATCAAATTCCTATATTAAACTTTATATTATAATAATTTAAAAGTCATAAAATTATAATTTATAAACTTAGCATATTATTTAATTATAATTTTATCAAATTAAAACGAAAATATAAATAGGAAATTAACATTATTTTTACTTTTATTATTATAAGAATATCACATATTTAAATATAATTAAAAAAATTTATTAAATAATTTATATAATATAAAGAACAACACAATTTTTGTGTTGAATATATCTAGAGTATCTTTGCTAATCAACACAATATTAATGTTAGATATAGAGTTCCATTAGAGTAAAGACATACTTTATTTTTGTGTTTTACACAGTACATGTTGGAGATGCTCTAATAGATTAGGGATTAAATAAAGTAAGAACCATTGACAAAGTCCTCGCTTATATGTGTATATATCAATTCAAACTTGTGAAAGTCAAGTTTGTTTGACCCGAACCAAATCAAGAATTTCAACCCGTATTATTACCGAAAATATGTTCGAAAACGTTTTGAATAGGTGTCAATCACGATCGATAATCATTATATATATAAAGTATATCCTTTCATAACTAATTACATGTTCTAAATCTTAGTCATTTTTAATTCGAAGCTCACATTTGCATATAGTAATACTAGTTTATTACCGATGCATTGCACGGCTTTACTATCTATAATTATTGTATATTAATAAATAACTATTTATAGTGGATAGTATGACAGGGGGTGGTTTTTCATATTTTTATTATATTTTTGATCTATTATAATTAATTATTATGAGACACGTGGCAGCAGATGAGAACACCTACATTTCCTAGTAATATAAGATTTGAGAAAAGAATAGATGACCTACATTTCCTTAGTAATATAAGATTTGAGAAAAGAATATGTGACCTCCATCTAAATGAATGTATGGTATGTACTACCGTAAATTTGGCCCTAGCCCGCGGGCCGTGCTGCAACTTTTTAGGTCCGCCAATGAGCGGGCTGCGGGCTTGGCGGGGCGGGTCGGGCCATCCCACGGGCCAGCCCGCCAGTTTTATTAATGATATATATTATATTTAAAATATATTAATTTTATAGTTAATGATTCATTATTTAGACCATAATTAACTATATATTAATAAATATATAATTATATGTTGGTTATCCATAATTTATTAATAAATACCTTAATTAACTAAATAATATATAATAAATTAAAGTATAAAATTAAAAATAAAAAATTTAAAAAATTGGGCGGCGGGCGGCGGACCGACCCATTGAGACTTGAGAGTACTAGTGGTATGGTTTCAACGTCAACACACTATAATAATCGAGTTGCATTGTAATCGGTCAATGACTGACCAAGACCACTCGACTTATTATTCGTTTGAACCCATATTTTTTTTTCTAAAGAATTGTATTTTGTATATAACTTGCAAAAAATATTACATCTCTTTCCTCTGACTTTCGAATTTATGAATGCCTGCGATTGCCGATTGCGTGCGGTGGAGCAGCAAACCTCCAACGCCTTTCCTGCTACTACAAGCATAGCGTGCCAACTCCCATGCAGTACGAAATACCCATTCTACCCTCCAACAGTCAAACCCCATCACACATACAGCTCGACGAAACGAAGGGTATTAACGGTACCGTGCAACTTCATGAAGAGTATATCTATCTGCAGCGATCTCAAAAGCCGGGACAAATCAAAGACTCCTCCACAGTCACATGCTTTCATTGCATGGCATATGCGCAAAACGAAATCTCATCATAATGCTTAGTTAGTAATAAATACAAGTTCCTTTTCTTGTTTCCTCCGTCGCTTCAAAATGAAAACATACAATGTATATGGAATAAGTTAAGTCGACGTTTGAAAAGCATGTAAGAGAAGAGGTGGGATAGATGTGCTGGTAAGAAACCTTCTTGACATGACAAGCAACGTTCTATACATGAGCCTACGTATTAAAGAAACACACACTTGCTCGTAGTGTGTGTGTGTGAGAGAGAGAGAGAGAGAGAGAGAGAGAGAGAGAGAGAGAGAGAGATTGAGAGAGAAATGGGGATGAAAGGAGTAAATGGCCATGGCTTTTTGAGCAGCAGAGAAAACAGCACAATCATGAGCAGTAGCAACGGCAAAAGGCCTCTGATGAATAAGTGGAGCCATTACAGCATGATGATGAAAGGCAGCAACGCTTATGTTGTCGTAGGCATACTGATGCTCGTGTTTGGGGCTGGAATATTGGGTGCTATGGGGGATTCAAAGGGTCAGGGAAAGGCGCGTTTTTTGAAGCCACGATTAAGAACAGAGATCAGCAGCTTCGATCTCTCAGCGTCATCTTACAGGTATGAAAATTCTATTGCCATTGCATGGCTGTTGCTTAGTTTTCACATGTTGTATAACATTAATGTTTGAGCAGAGAGAAAAGGAGTCGGTTCAAGAGTACAAGAAGAAAACAGAGGAGCTGAAGGCGAAGATCTACGGCCTTCGAAACCAAATGACAGAGCTCAATGGAAGAGTCATGGAGATGCGAGCGACCATATCTTCACTCAAAGACGAGCAGAAGATCGTCGAAAAAGCCCTCGAGGAGAAGCAGAACGAGGCAGTTTCTTTGAGAGATCAGTACAACGAGTTAAAGGACAGAAATCCTCAAGTCGAAGTCCTGAAAGAGACGTTAAGGCAGAGAGAATCCGAGCTCGAGGAGCTGAAGAAAGGCAATCTTCGGATCCCAAATTCTGCTGATTCTCTAGCCGGAACTGTCTCCAATAATGAGACAGCCTCGCCTGGAAACGAGGTTACTGCGAACTCGTCAAGTCTTGGTAGTAACGAACGCGAGTCTGATGCTGAAACAGAGAGAAGCGATGAGAAAGGGCAGAGATTGAAAGATGGGATCGAAGGTGGGGCGAAGATGGAAGTTCAAGAAAACGTTGTTCGCAGTAGAGGTTACAGAAAAAGAGGTAGGCGTGGTTATTTGAAGAGGGCTAAGGCGAAGTTAGTGAAGATAAAGAAACAAACAGAAACAGAGGGAAGCAGCCCAGGAAAGAGTGAACAAGTTCGAACGCAAGATTCTGACATGGGTTCAGGTATTCATGAGAAGCAACAAGCTGTAAGAGATGACAAGATCCCAGATGATTTTCAAGGAGAAGTGAAAGCTCCGTCTAAGAGTTACATCGATGGGGATAGTGTTCAAGAAAGTCCACCACAAAGCATGCTAACTACTGATGGTAAAAAGCCTGTAGAAACAGATGAAATGAACGACGGAAATCTGAGTAATAAGTCACACACCTCAGTACATGAAGAGCCAATCAATGATATCCACATAAGATCGTCGAATGAGGGATCCGTAGAGCAGAGCGAAGAACACAATGGGTCCAAAGAGCAAGGCACCGCTGCTGGGGAGAATACGGAGAAGGGAGAGAATAATGGTAAGTTATTAGGACAAATGGAAGCCACAGATTCGAGAGGCGATCGAAGCAATGTTGTAAGAAAGGAAGAAACTGATGAAACTGGTTTGGGTGCTAATACATACCTTGAATATGAACAAGGATCTGAAGAACAAGGAAAAGCAGAAGGGAAGGAACAGCAGCACAACGAGCCAGACTTTTAGACTTGATAATTCCTTGAATGTTATATCTTATGCTCATCCTCGTTGAGTTCTACTAGGATGGTTTTCTGTTTGATTTTCTTGCATTGCTGTGAAATAAATCTATGTTTCGTAGACGATCTATGCTCGCAATATTACAATACAAACAAGCTAATGAACATTAGCATTGCCCATGGCATGGAGAGCTTTCTAAAGCTAAACTCAACTGAATTTATCATCCATCCATCGTAATATGCAAGACATGGGGGGCATATGTGCAATTATTAAAGCAGGCTTTTGGTTTTTGGATTAAATAATCGCTGGTAGCACAACGCCAAATTGTTATATAAAGATCTTCAACATCGTAGCGATTGAAAGGCCGATTAGGGTTTAGCAGAAAATCCCCAATCAAAATCCATGATGTCTGACTATCTTCCCGAAGAGATCGTCACTGAGATTCTCGTAAGGCTGCCCCTGAAAGCGTTTGTTCGATTCACCGCTGTCTGCAAATCATGGCGCTCTCTAATCACGAGTCCCAAATTGGCCTCCGCGCGCATTTCAATCTCGGAAAATGCCAGAAAGCCCCTTCTCGTCAGGCGTTTTGATAAAGAACTGAGCCGTGAGTCCTACTCGCTGCTTGAACTCGCGGGACACGATCCCAGTATTGTTCAGTCTTGTACGGAGCTCAATTTTCACTTCGAATGTCGAATTGGATATTTCAGGGCCGTGGGTTCTGTCCACGGGCTCGTCTGCTTGTCCGATGATCTCTTTTCGGAACATTCGAAGTCCATTATTCTGTGGAACCCAATGGTCAGGAATCACGTGATGTTGCCCAAGGCGTTGTGTAAGCCTGATGAACCACACTACTTCGTGCTCGGGTTTGGAAGCGCCGCTGATGATTACAAAGTTGTGAGGTTGGTCTATTGTAAGAGAAGCTTCGGTTTTAGCGTCAGTGTCTTTTGGAGTGTTGAGATTTATTCTCTTAATTTGGGAAAATGGAGGGTCTTGAGTGGAGCTAGCGTTTCCCTTCGAGTACCTGAATTTTTGTGGTCTCAAGTTTTCTTGAATGGTTCTGTGCATTGGCTTGCGTATGATTCTTTTGATGATGGTCGTATGAGAAGTTCGATACTAACATTTGACCTTTCCAAAGAGGTTTTCAATGAGTTGACTTTGCCTCGTGAGTTGGTGAATGAAACGGTTATGATGCTCTCGATTTCAGCTATTGTAAGTTCAGTCGCCGCGGTAAAGTACGATGTAGAAGGAAAGTCGTGCGATGTTTGGATGATGAAAGATTCTCATTCGAGCGAGTCCTGGACTAAGCTTTACAAGATTGATTTTGATTTCTCGGTGGGTATTGGAAAGGTGATTGCTTTTCGTGATAGCAGAGAAGCTTTGATGGTGTTAGGCGGACATCAGATGGCTTTATATGATCCAAAGAGTAAGCAGATTAAAAATATTGGAATTCATGGTACCGTGCATGCCTTCTATGTTGAGAAATACATGGAGAGTACGCTTTTGTTTGGTAGACGTAATGACGTTGTTGAAGATGAATTTAAGAGTTTGAGCTTAATTTGATAGGTTGAATGAAGACTTGAAGGTATGTTCTATATATTTCTAATCCAAACAATGGTCGAGAGATCCAACGTTAAATAAGATTTATGTAGTTTGTGTTACGGAGCTAGTTGTGAGTTCTTTCACTTGTCTTGGAGACACTGACATTATCATGTTCAAACTTTCGCTTACAGTTTGCATAAAATTCAGACCAATGGGTTGAATATATTTTCGAGCTTATAGCCAACACATTTATGATTCTGTTTCAGGCCATGTTTGTCTTTCTTTTCTGGGCATTTCAGAATTCAGACACAAATTATTGTTCTTTGTAGCAAACATCATTTAGTAGATAATATGCACGAACGTAGTTCTGAAAAAATTGAAGGGTTCTTGGTGATTACCTGATTTAAGAATTCCATTAGCATTTCATCAACTTGAGCTAATCAAGGGTTCTGTTCTTCCCTCATATACTTCAATTTTGTAACCAATTCATTTTTGGATCATTAATACAGAAGTTAGCTGCAATCACTTGACTCTCTGCCCGGAGTATTAATTTATCATTCATGTCTAGGGGTGTTCAAATGTCGGTTAACCGACCGAACCGAACCGAAACCGAAGTTTTGGTTCGTACCGAATACCGAACCGAAGAGTTTCGGTTCGGTTTTCGGTTTGTATAACCGAAAAAAATTCGGTTCGGTTTCGGTTTTTTACCTCGGTAAACCGAACCGAACCGAATAACCGAATTCTTTTTTTTTTTTAACTTTAATACATATATATTATTATATAAAATATAAAATGATATATTTGTATATGTCTTATTTAAAAAATTAATAATATACCCACCATATTTAATAAATATGGAAAATATTAGGTAAATCATAAATTTATTCAAATATATACATATGATAATATATATTTATAATATAAATAAAATTAATATATTTACTAAAATATGGAAAATATGGGGTAAATGAAAATTTTATACAAATAAAAATATGATAATAAAAATATATAATGACATCTTATTAATATTATTGTTTTTTTATTTTTTATTATTAAAAATTTGGTTTTTTGGTCGGTTAACCGAACCGAACCGAAAAAAATTCGGTAAAAACCGAAACCGAACCGAATTGTTTCGGTTCGGTTTTCGGTTTATGAAATTCTCGAACCGAACTTTCGGTTAACCGAAAGTTCGGTTCGGTTCGGTTCGGTTATTACCGAATGAACACCCCTATTCATGTCTATAAACAAATAATCTATAAGCTCTGAAAATGTCTTTTAACAAACGAATCAATAGGAGGAACTAGGAAGGCTTACATCTAGGGCTGCGTTTGGTTTTCAAGATAAGCCCAGATAATGGGCTATCATATTATTAGTAACCTATTATATGTTGTTTGGTTATCCTGTCAGCAGATTAGTAAGCCCGCACATGTTAGCCAAGCCCTTTATTATCAATCTCAAATGAACCTCCATTATTATTTTATATTGGATTTCGAGATATGTGAGCCCAAGACTCATAAAGCGGGCTTTGACCTCGTATTAAGTGGGTTGAAAACCAAACTCAGCGTAGAAATATTATATAGTACAGGGCTCATACAACGTAATATGGGCCCGTTTAGTTGATTGGATATAGTAAGATAAAGGACATTTTATCCATCATAATATTGTTCACTACAAAAAATATTTGTTTTGTACAAAGCCCGTGACAACTGACAGCCCGCTGCTAATAAACACTCAAGCCCAGTATAACTTAACCAATGGATTATCCAACTCATCTAATAAATAGTCAATTACGAAAACACTATAATAACCCTAATCCCCCTTTCATCGCAAACGCTACAGTAGCTCAAAATACGATGAGTGGCCGAAACTGAGAGAACTGAGATGATACCGACGAATAGGAGAAGGCGGTGACCTGAGCTGCTGACGGGAAAATCTTCGGTGAACAGACATTAGTTTCGAGCCCTACCGCGAATATTGGAGGGAACTGAGGAAAATCGAGCTGCTGACGGGAAAATCTTCGGTGAAGGCGGCTGATCAGAGGCGGAGATGGGCGAGGTGGTGAAGGTGTTGGATGTTGGACGATTGGAGATGATGTCGGATCTGATATGAAATAAGAAAATGAAGATGAGGTGAGGATTGTTGGAGATGAGTCTGACTGAGGGAGGGCATGATATTGCACTGTTGTAGAAGGTTAAAGTTGTAAATATACATCTTAGGATGAGATATCGTGATGTCAACTGAACGGTTATCAAAACTAGTATACCCACATTATTATCAGGGAGAATCAAGATTATTATGTGATGGTGAAAGTTACGCGTGATTTTCTTATCTCATAAAGTAAACACAGCCGCCCAGCAATTAGCATGAACGGCCGATTAGGGTTTAGCAGAAAATCCCCAATCAAAATCCATGACGTCAGACCATCTTCCAGAAGAAATCATCTCTGAGATCCTCGTAAGACTGCCCGTAATATCGTTGATTCGATCCGCCGCTGTCTGCAAATCGTGGCGCTCTCTAATCACGAGTCTCAGATTCGCCTCCGCGCACATTTCATTCTCGGAAAAAAAATCGGAGAATCCCAGAAAATTCCTTCTCCTCAGGCGTTTTTATAAACAGCTGAAGCTCGAGGTTTTGTCTCTAATTGGACTCGAGGGAAACAGTCCCGCTAATGCCATTTCTATTAGGGATCTCAATTTTCCGTTCACGTGCCGAGATGGATATTGTAGGATCGTGGGTTCTCTCCATGGGCTCATATGCTTGTCCGATGATCTCTTTCGGGCCCCTTCTGCGGCCATCACACTGTGGAACCCATCGGTTAGGAGTCATTTGACGTTGCCCAAGCCGTTGTGTAAACCTGATGAACCGCACTATGTTGTGCTAGCATTTGGAAAAGCTTCTGATGATTACAAAGTTGTGAGGTTGGTCTATTCTAAGAGATCCCATGCTTTTGGCTTGAATTTCGTTCTCGGCGTCGAGATTTATTCTCTCAATTTAGGAAAATGGACGGTGTTGAGTGGAGCTAGCGTTCGCCTTCGAGTACCTGACTTTATATGGTCGCAAGTTTTCCTGAATGGTTTTGTGCATTGGCTTGCGTATGGATATGTTGACGATGGTACTATGAGAAGTTCGATAATGGCATTTGATCTTTCCAGCGAGGTTTTCAGCGAGTTGACTCTGCCTAGTCAGCTGGTGAACGAAGGCGTGAGGACGTTATCGATTTCAGTTATCTCAAGCTCACTTGCTGTGATTAAGTACTATAGAGATAGAGATAGCGAAGGATATTACAAGTCATGTGATGTTTGGATGATGAAAGATTATTGTTTTAAAGAGTCCTGGACGAAGCTTTACAAGATTAATTTTAATATCTCGGTGGATATTGCAAAGGTGGTTTCTTTCTTTGAGAGCGGTGAAGCTTTGGTGGTACGTAGAAATAAATCGGCTTTATATTATGATTCAGCGAGTAAGCAGTTTAAAAATAGTGGAATTCACGGTGCCATGCGCTCGATCTATCTTGAGAACTACACGGAGAGTATGCTTTTGTTTGGAAGGCGTAGTGAGGCTGTTGAAGATGAGTTTAAGGCTTAATTTGATATGTTCAATGAAGAAGTGAAGGCAGTTGCTGTATATATATTTGCAATCCAAAGGTTAGTCCATTTGATAGAGATCCATAGTTAAAATAATTTATGTAGTTTATGCTTCACTTATAAGGTGGATTTATCTGAGCTGATCTTCCTGACATTTACTATGTTTGATTTTTGGCTTTGCAGAAAATAATGAAAATCTGGTTTTGATTGAATGCTATTTTGGAACATAGTAGCTTATCTATTCCAGGCTAGGGTGTTTTTTTTTTCTGGAGATTTCCGATTGATTATTGTTCGAATCTCTTGGTGAAGAGAAATGGTAAATTGTGGAAAAAGGAAAAAAAAAAAAAATAGAATAGAGATTCGAACATATAGCTATACCTCTCCATTAGGCCATCTCCAATGCCACTGAAAACGCCACTGAAAACACCATATATGGAGTTGAAACATCTCCAACGGCACTCAAAACGCAACCCATATATAGCGGACGCTACAGTAACCCGCCATGTAGAGCGGGCCACTGTTCACACGCCAAAGAGTTTCTTTTTCTTTTTTCCTTTCTTTTATTGTTTATAATCGCCTTCTTTGATGAAGTTTACGTGTATTTTTAAGTTAGTTTCAACTTTCAAATTAATTACAATTGTTTTTTTCTCTTTCCTGTATGTTTTCTTTGTTTATCCCTTTTTTTTTTTACTTTACGTGTATTTTTTGTTAACTTTCTATTTTTTACTTTATTTATTTAGATATTAAAATTTATATCATCAAATATTATAGATTTTGTAAAATTTGAGGATGATAATATTTTATTTAATAAAACTATAAAATGAGAATATAATTTTTTATAATATAGTTAAATTAATGTATTATTTTGAGAATATTCTGTATAGAGTAAAATATAGAGGAGGTGATTGGAGTTTGTTGATACTGTTCAAACTCTATATGTGGAGAAATGATACTGTATAAACTGTATATATAGAGTTATGGTTGGAGATGGCCTTACTAAATGGTAAATTTTCGTGCTCTAATTTGCAATTTGGCCTCGTGGATATCTTTCAATAGGAGACCAAACTTGAGGGGGCTGTTGAGTTGTATATTACGTTGCTTGGGTTAATAGTTGGGTTAATTCCTTATCAGTCCATGTCAAAGTTTAAAATTCCTCTTAAATACCACTCGAATTATTTCTTCCTTATAAGTACCTATTTGAAAATTCTTCATGTTCAGTACCTAAAAAGGTCTTTTCAGCATTAAAAAGACGAAAATACTCATGCTCACATATTCCATTGAAGTTGAATAAATTATTTCATATGAATTATACCATCAAAACTTGTTATTATACCAATGAAATTGAAATTATACCAGAAATTTGTAGAAATTATACCAAATGTTCCAACATTATACTACGTTATTATAATTCGAATTTTATACAAAGAAATTGGACATTATACCAACTGTTTTCGTAATTATACCAATAAATAAAGGTATTATAATTTATACCAAAAAACTAGGCAAAAATACCAATTGATTTTGCTATTATACCAGAAATTGAGGAGATTATACCTATTTTCGTTATTATACCAGTAAATATTGTTATTTTAATTTTATACAGCGAAATTGAATAATATACCAACTAATTTGCAATTATACGAGAAATTGTGGAAATTATACCATACATCTTCGTTATTATACCATCTATCTGCGTTATTATACCAATAAATAAAGTTATTTAAATTTTATACAGCAAAATTGGAGATTATACCAACTAATTTTGCTATTATACCGTAAAATGAGGAAATTATACCATCTATTTTCGTTATTATACCAGTAAATATTGTTCTTTTAATTTTTATACAGCGAAATTGAATAATATACCAACTAATTTTGCAATTATACCAGAAATTGTAGAAATTATACCATATATTTTCGTTATTATACCATCTATCTTCGTTATTATACCAATAAATATAGTTATATTAATTTTATACAGCAAAATTGGAGATTATACCAACTAATTTGTTATTATACCGGAAATTGAGTAAATTATGCCATCTGTTTATTAGGTTCAATTCTACCGGTATAATAACGATAACAATTGGTATAATTTCCAATTTAACATTATTTTGTTGGTATAATTAGAATAGCAGTTGGTATAATAATCAAAACAGTTGGTATGCGTCCAATTTAATATCAGGAAAGGGTATTTCCGTCCGTTCACTGTTTAGGGGTATTAAACACATAACTTTTTGCAGATGGGTACTTAACAGGAAGAATTTTTCGTAGGGGTACTGAACAGGAAGTTTTAAAACTGACAGGGCCTGATAAGGAATTTACCCTTAATAATTAGATAGCTGAATGTAAGTAAGTTAGTTGGGTGGACAGTGGTATATAAGTCAATGCAACAACAGTCACACTCGTGTAACACAACAACATTGAATAAACAAACATTTTCTCATTCGCTCTCTTCGTAGAACAGCTCTTCACATAATATTCAGAAGAAAATCCACATTAAAGAATAGAATAATGTCACTTAATTATTGTTTAATTAAATATGCTAAAAAGTATTTAATATCCTTTATAACAATATTATATAGTAGCCGAAGATGACAATAGCGTAGTCCTTTATAAATCAAACACATTATCTGTCGATGAATGGCCTTGCAATAATTAGATATATACTATTGTTCGGCTGTTGCCATTCTCTTTCAACGCAGGTTCTGGACCTTAAACATTCGATGCGAAGAACAACACATCAAGAGGTAGATCAATCGGCAGTATATATATCACCTGGTCAAAATTTTATTTCAAAAAAATTTAATATTTTGGTAGCTTGACCGATTGGCTGCAGTTATTACACTTAAATGCAGTAATGTCATGCATGTATGTCCGCGATTATAAATAGACACAGACCAGAACTACAGTTTCCTGCCATTAAACAATTATTATAAAGGATCTGCGAGAGCTATTAGAAGTCTTCGCGGTATGTTATGTCCCTTATGTATGTATGAAATAGACAATCTTTTTAATCATAATTATTCTCATGATTATCATTTCAGCTAATAAATTCGAGGTTCTACTTACTATCTATCATATTACCAGATAATGATTATTCACCCGTACATCAACCTAGCTCAGAGCGGCGTCTCCGTTGGACGTCTATCCAGTGCGGAAAGTAATTTTCCGACCAAGGAATAGTTTCTTATCGCCGTTCCGACTCATCAAGAATTCGAAACTATCACGGCAGACATAAGAAGGTAAGGGTTTTCAATTTATTAAAAGTTTTAGTTATAAAGTAGGGTGGTTTTCTTTCATGTAAGCTTTGGTTGATCTTTCAACTTAACTTTGAGAGGAAGAAGAAATAATTTCACATAGGCTGATGTTAATAAATTGCAAAGATCCGTGGAAAGACACTAAAACAAACACAAAGCACATATATACAGGAATCTGCAGGAGCTTTTGACGGGACCCACGAGTCTAGTTGTGTCGTCTGGTGTAAGTCTTTTTGCTGTTGCTATGGATATGGTGCAAAGTAATCCACTTGTCAAGGTATGTATATCATTCTAATTGTCTATTTATTTATTCTTCGGTTATTAGCTTGTTACATAATTTCCATGCACACGCAGAGATTATCGAAACTAGCCGTTGGGACGTAATCCTTGATTTTAGTTAGAACTAGTGACTAAATTATATCCCTTGATTTGCGTTGACTTGATCTTTTCCTTCTTGAGCTTCTTCATTGATATGTGTTTCAATCTTTAGTCGGCGCCTGTTTGAGAAACGTGATCCCATAATCTCCAACACGTTGCATACCTGAACTCTCTAAATCCTTCCAGAATCCTAAGCTCTAAAACATCGCATACTATCCATTCTATGCCTTTTTGCCGTACTCAAAAGGCACTAGTTGTCGACGATAGGTTATTCTTGGGAGATGACCCCCTCATCGTAAGTGTGTTTTATGGACGAACTGTTTTTTTTTTCCAGATAATGGTCCGCGCGATTGTTGGCGATCGTGACGTTTGGAAAGCGATCTTGAACAACCCAGTAGTCCGCATGTGCAACGACGAATTGCGTCGCGAATGCAGCGACGAAGCTCGTCACGAATTCATCGACAAATGCGACGGAGGTACTTTATAAAATATTATTGTGGCATATATATGCCATAGTTTCTAATTCTTATACGTTACATGAACTTAGAAAGACTATTCAAATCCCTTGTGCAGCCGACACAAAATTGGTCGGCGAAGGCGAAAAACCAGGCGTGTTCGCTAGGACGTGGTCGGCAATCGTAAACTTCATAATGCCGCAGCTTTCAGCGCTCTCTGAGTTTTTAGCGTCGCTATTCAAAGGTAAATCTGAAGCGAACGGCGGCGGTTTTTTCGGAAAATGCTGCATGTTTGAAACTGGTTGCCTCGCAGCGCTGGTCATAATCATTATAATTATCGTCGCAGTCATAATGTCGGGGTAGAGCCGATCAGTTGTGCGTGCGCACGAGACATCTTTTTTGCTACTATAAATAAATGAAGTACCAGAATTTTGGATATTGCGTGATTGTTGCTTTTGCTTTTTTCGCGTTGTGGTGAACCTGATTTTCATAACTTGAATGCTAAATGCGTGACTGTTTTTTACAATGTCAACCAAAATTCATCCGAGCATAAACTAATTTTGTATTCTTTGTCAAGTTCTTTGAACAAACGGTGGGGGTAGTGTTGAAACGAAAGTAATAATTCAAAAAAACCTAGTGGAGATTTTATATGCGGTTGTGGTCAAGTTAGGTAACTCAAGGGTATGAATTAGTATATTAATTATAAAAAAAACAACCGTACTTTGTTAGCGTTTTGCATTTATATTGATATTTTACTATGTGTGGACTGGACGTAATGTGGCATTGACGAAAACCAAACCCTAATTTCAATTACTTCCACAATCTGTTATCAATCGTCGTAAAAAAACGTGTATCGAAATTCAGCGGAGGGGCAGCCGCATACTTGCTTAAGAGTCCCTAATTGTGCAGAAACTGTGATTATTATAGCAAACATGAATATAATGACATTGTAATAGTCGGTGATTATCAAATATTAGCAAGCTCTCTTTCAATACAGGTTTCGGGATGGTTGCGTCGAAAACGGGCAAAAATAAATTAATCACCTTATTCACTAAACATTAGTATAGCGACAGTAGGGATCGTCTCCACAGGGAAAATGGTTGATTTATTTCTAGTTCGGAATTCGATTTATAATAATAATATTAATAATAATACTTAGAATAATAATAATATTTATAATAATAAGTGATAATAATTATAGTACTAATAATAATAATAATAATTAGTAGTAATAATAACAATACTAATAGTAATAATAATAGTAATAATCATATTATAATGTTAATAATAATAATAATATTGATAATAATAATATTAATGGGGGGTTTTTTTTGTTGGTTTAGAGCGCAATAGCGAATGAGAAATTATCGAAACTAACAACGATAAATAATAGTCGCTAAACATTTTAATCAAAGCGCCACTAAAATTGATAAATGCTAATAAAACAACGAGACAAAATGGGGATAAACTTACGACCATGGGAGTGAAAACTCAGTTTTTGCTAGTCTTCCACAACATCGAACAACAACTGAAACGCCCGAATAATTTGCTCAAGTAATGACGAGTGATAATAATAGAAAAACAAACTAGTTATTCCCTAATGACTCGAGCCTCTTTACTGTGAAGGAACTAAGCTACATAGAATGATAGTTCTAACATAAAACATGAAACGCATAACTAGAATGATGTGCAATCTTAAGGAAACTACACCACGTTGGTCAAAAACATAATATTTGTAACAAGAAAACTAGGTGCAACGTCGATTAAAGTTCACATCAAAGATGAGCAACCTTATTAATCAGCGAAAGTCACACAACATAAGGAACAACCGTGACAATATTATGACAAAAAGACACTTTCTTTGAGGGAATAAAACAAACAGTTGGTAAGCAATATCATGAATGGTGGAAGGAAACAGACGTAATCTCACTTAAAACTTTCAGGTACAGCTCTCTCCTCTCTCTCAAACTCTCTACTACACTCTTAATAAAAAATAAAAATATAAAGATAGAGAACACTGATTCAAAGTAACACCATTGAAGCAAAATAGAAAGTGTGAGTAGTACGTTTGTTCTTCGTGGCTCTCTCTATTTATAGATGATAGCCCTGATTTGATCTCTTCTCAAGGTAGAGACATGGAGCCGTCTTTAGCACGCATAATCGTCCAAATCTGTCTTCAACAGCGAACTAAATATTTCAGCAGTCCTTCGGTGATATTGTCGATTACATTTTCCTGCCTTGAGCTGTGTGCATTGATCTTCAGCCGATTGATGATGTGAGATGTTTTATTGCCCATCTCTTTCTTTTCCCTGCGCAGCCGTGTGTGAGTTGGATCTTGAGCTATTTTCTTGATGTGAAGTGTCTTGTATTTTCAGCCGTTCAAGTGGTATCCTTCTCATCTCTTCTTATCTCATGTATGTAACAATATTAAATTGTTTAAGTTGCCATTGGGCCTAAGTCCATCGCGTAATTAAGTTGTCAATACTTGTCAAGCAACAATTCTTCAAGGCCCACTTATGATTAATCATGGGAAAATTCATTGGCAGTGGTGGGAATGAATGATTGCATGAGTGAAGAGCTCGCGACGTCGTGTTCTTAATTTCTTCGAATTCTTCCCACGTTCGGATCTTCTTTGGTTTATTTTACTCCAATATCCTATCAAATATAAAATATAAAAATATACTTATATCCGAGAAAATTTCGACCGAAAACACGCGTTAATGAGGTGTAAAAACATCATACAAATGCATTTATCAACCATTATCACGGGACTTACTAAATCCTAATTATCTGAGCTTCTTCATGTGCCTCTTAATAAGCGAAGACAAAAAAAGTCGTCTATCAATAGGCAATTTGGTAGTCTTGGTCAATTAAATTTTTTTTAAAGGACTTCTTCAAGCAAATACCATTAAAAGTCGTCTATCAATAGGCATGGTAGTCTTGGTAAATTAATATTTTTTTATAAGAATTTAATAGTTTAGGTAGCATAAGTCGTTTGCATTTAATCCATGCATGTATCTCCACCACTATAAATATAGACCACCAAACTAGAACTGAATTTCCTGCCATTAATAAGCAAGATCTGCGAGAGCTATATAGAGTCGTGCGTCTTTCCTGAGAGGTCTTCGAACGACGATGTATATATCTTAATGAAACAATATAAAACCTGTCTTTCAATTAGCATTTCGTGATTATGTATTATTTCAGTTAAATTCAAGGTTTTACTCACTAATACATACATGTGTAGAGCATTAGCAGGCAACGATGGTGCACCAATACATCACCCTAGCTCAGAGCGACGTCTCCCTCCGACCATTCGTGACTGCGGGAAGGAGGTTTCCTACCGACGAAGAGTTTCTTAGCGCCGTTCCTACTCAACAAGAATTCGAAATTATAACGACTGACATAAGGAGGTATAGATAGATAGCTTCAAAATTTTAGTAAATCGTGGTTTTTTTTAAGTGGTTTTCGTTGATATAATTTTTCGGAGCACAAATTGGTGGTAGCACACTAAAACACACACGCATATAGGAATCTTTCGGAGTTACCATCGAGTCACGTTGGATCTCCAGAATCTAGCGTAAGCCGTTTTGCCTGTGCTTTGGAGATGGTGTTTCAAGTACCAGATCTCAAGGTTTGTGTTTGTAGTTCTAATTCTATTCGGTTGATCACTTTCTAGAGTTGTTTGAACTCAAACGGCACTAGGTAACTGTTCTTTGGACGGACACAATAGTTTTAACTTCTTACGAGAATTCGACGGTTAAATTAACCGTTTCTTCGATGTACTTGAGTTTTCATTCGTTTTTACATGCCTTGTTGAGAAAGAAAAGCTTTCGTTCCTACCTGAAATTGGATTTACAAAACCATCTCCTTAAAACATTTTATTTACTACCAAACTAAACTGAGAGGAGGCTAATACACACGTCTGCATTCGAACACATCTGCTTCATACGTACTGCCAACGACTTCCGCAAAACATTCCACAGTTGATGCACGTTTATTGCTAGACAAAATTAGTTTCTTACTATTAGATCACACCGCATCGTCATCTCTCGTATATATAAATTTGCAGAAAATGGTCAGCGCGGTTGTTCGTGACCATAAAGTTGTGATAGCGATCCTTGACAATGAAACGGTGAAAGAATTCATTCGCAAGTGGAATCGAGGTATGTGCAACCGCTCACATATTGCGTAAGTTATACAATAATGGGTCTTTTATTTTCGTTCGATGGACTGAGAAAGATATTTAAATTCCGTGCCGCAGCTTCCGCGAAGTTTCTGGTCGACGGTGATTATTCAGGATGGTTGGCGGAGATATTGAGCAGAGAAGGTGAAAAACCAGGCGTGTCACCCGAGATACCGAGCGACAGTAAAAAACCAGGCTGGTTCGCTTCGTTGTGCTACGCCTTGTTAGACCTGTTTATGCCAAATCTGTCGAACTTCATTCAGTTTATAATAGAGTCCTTTTTCAAAGGTGAGCCCAAGACGACGGATGACAACGACGGTGGTGATGGTTCCGGTTCTGATGGAAATCTTGAAATGCTTGCTACCGGTGCCTTCGCCGCGGTGTGTATAATTGTCATAATTATGGTCTCGGTCATGATCATATGATCGCATCTGTGCCGTGTTCTTGTCCGCAAACAGTTATCGGTGTGTGTGTGTGTGTGCGGTCTGCGTGGCATCTTCGTGTGTCGTTGTGACGACAAATAAATCGAAATCCCTGGACGCATTATAGGAGGATACTTGCTGTATCTGTGCATATTCTGGGGTTGCGATATTGTTGTGTGTGGTTATGTTGCTTGGCCTTTACTGAATGTGTTGTGTGATGATGATGTAATGTGTATGTAAGCCACAACTTGATTATTGAATCAGGTGGCAGTACTGTGTTTTGTAGTAATAATGAATGAAGGTTTTGCATTGCCTTTCGGATTGTCTGTGCCACAACAGTGTTCCAATCTGGTGTTCCACCAACCATTTTTCAAGTTGTGGGTCGTTTAAAAAATTGGCCTTTGACATGGTCAATGTTAAAAAAATAGCCTCCAAGTGTATAATGACAGTTATACCCTTACTAAATGGTCCCACTTTTTGAAATCGATATCTGTTATCGGGGTTACAAAAGGGTGCTCGGGCGGGCCGTAGTCCAGTGGTTGTATAGTCAGACGTTCAAGTAGCAGATCATGGGTTCAAATCCCCAACAAGTAATTTTTTTATTTTTTTGCAACATGGGCGGGACCCCTGCAGCATGTGTGGGGGACCCCTGCGCTTTGTGCAGGGACCCTTGCGCTGTGTGCAGGCAGCAGCGCAGGGGTCCCCGCACACAGCGCAGGGGTCCCCGCACACAGAGCAGGAGACCCGCGCACAGCACAGGGGTCCCTGCAGCCGCACACAGCACAAGGGTCCCCGCACACAGCGCAGGGGTCCCCCTGCACACAACACAGGGTCCCCGCACACAGCGCAGGGGTCCCGCCCATGCTGCGCACCAGATGGACGGGACCCCTTCTATATAGCACAGGTCCACTGAGCAGGGGACCTGTGCTATATAGCAGGGGTCCCCCTGCTATTTTTAAAAAGATGCCCTGTCAAATGACGTAAATAACCTTAATTCTAATTTTTTTAAAAAACATAAAAAATCGACGGGACTATTTTTTTAACGTTGACTATGTCAAAGGCCATTTTTTTAAATATTCCCATTTTTCGATGAGTTCAATTCACCAACTGTACACTTGAATGAATGCCACTCAACTAACCTACGTCTCTATTCATGGTTGAAAACAAGTTAAGTAACACCTCACCATGTATGAATGCCACTCAACTAACCTACGTCTAGGGCATCGACTCTTTGCTCTGTATATTAGTTAGCAATTAATGTTGGTTATAGCGTTTTCAAGAAACCAAGAAACAAAGTGCCCTCTATAAATAACCTACAAACTCTGCAAATGCTTCAAAAAAACAAAAACAAAAGAAACTAAAGAAATAAGCAAATACAGAAGTAAAATGTCCAGGATCATCAGACAATTTCAAGTTCAACCCTCTTCAGACAATCCTCCCCACGATCAAGAAGAGCTAAGGCTCCCCTTATTACACTTCGACATACCTTTGCTTCTCTCCAATCCAACTCAATCCCTTCACTTGTACGAATTCCCATGCTCGAAGCTCCATTTCGTCGAAACCCTAATCCCCGAACTAAAGCAATCTCTAAGCCTCGCTCTCAAAACTTACCTTCCGTTATGTGGGAACATAATCATTCCCCTCGCCGAAAACCCTAACAATATCGAAACCGCCGCCGACAAGCCCTTCATCCATTACATCTCCGGCGACTACGTTCCCCTAACCTTCTCCGAATTCGCCGGAGACATAACCTACTTCGCGGGCCACCGCCGCCGGGCCGCCCGGGAATTTTACGATTTTGCCCCCGACTTGCCGAAGCCCGAGGCTTGTCGTGCGTCGGGCTTTTTTAAGGTGCCAGTTTTGTCCCTGCAGGTGACTTTATTTCCCGACAAGGGAGTTTGCGTAAGCGTTACCAACCACCATGCGGTCTGTGATGCTAATGGGATTTGGCGTTTTTTGAAATCGTGGGCTTCGTTCAATCGGTGTGGAGATCTCTTGCCGGGAATTGAGAGGCCGTTCTTCGGTAGGGAACGCGTCGGAGATCCCGAGGGAAGGGATAGGCTGGCTTGGGAGTTGGTGAAGGATAATGTTCTTCAGACAACCTTATTAGCTGATTGGAAATCTCCAAGGGAGCTTGTTCCATCAAATCAGGTAATACGTACGCACCCTACTCTTCTAAAAAAAAGGTTTCTTTTGAAACAATAATTTTATAAATCAACGAATTTGAGAGGATGATTTGATACATTAACAAAGATATGGAGCTAAAAAAAAAGAAAAAATATTCTCTGAATACAATCGAACATCCATTGAGCACGAAATCTCTCCCTACGAGGAGCGAAAACCATGAGGCTAGAACTACCCGAAAAAAAAAAAAGAAAAAAAAACCCTCATTTAGTTCGAGGAAAGTTAGAAATCGAGATGTACTTCATAAACCAATTGATAATCGAAGGAGAAAACCTAGTGGCTCAAAGAGCTTGAATTATTCGATGTGGGACAAAACCTAACTTAGAATCTCAACACGCTCCTTCACTTGTGGCATGACTGGCCTAACGCGCAGATATATAGATCTGGTGATGGGGAGCGGAAGATTGCTATTATACCATATTAGAAATCGAGGAATCCTTTCTAAAACCAAGTGGAATTAGGAGGATAAAGCCTCTTATCTATTCTATTTTAATAAGCATGAGGGGTGAGTATAAAGTGCTCCTCCCAGTTTCACAAAAAAAAATTAGTAATTAAATCCAAATGAATACCCACTAAAATTTTAGTTACCATTTTTAGTTAACACTATTTTTAGTTTCATATACCTTTAATTGTATAATTTCCTTAATTAAATTTAAATAATAATTTCAATTAACTATTTTAAATTAAAAATCAGTGTAGAAACCAAAGTTTTTAAGACCGGAAACCGGCGAACCGGTCGGAAATCCGGTCCGGTTCCGGTCTGGTCTAATTTTTAATTAAAAAAAGAAAAAAAAACGAAAATAGGAAAAAGAAACCCAACCGAGAAATATGATCAATATGTGGGCTTGGTTTAATGGTAAAAGCTTTTATTCAATTATGATTCTTATTTTTATATAATTCTAATTTGAAAAACAATTAATAATAACATTTATATTTCGATGTTTGATTAATTCATTCATAAAATATATATTTATTAATATAGAGGTACCGGTTTTATACCGGTTTGATTTCGATTTTATAACGGTTAAACCACTAAACCTTAAACCACTAAAATTCCGGTCCGGTTCGAAAACCCGGTTTCAGAACCATGGTAGAAATTAGAATTCCCATTAACTATTATATATTTATATATAATAGCACACACATCAGAGTGTGCAAGAGTACTAGTATATATAGTGGCTCGAAGAGCTTGAATTATTCGACGTCGGAAATCCCAACATAGAATCTCAACAAAGCTTATTGAAATTCAAACTTAAAATCGCACGTAGAATCTCAGGACGGTATATATATATATATATCGACAGGTGCGCTCGACATTCATACTGACGAAAGACGACATGGATAGGCTCAAGAACTTCGTCCTCTCGAATCGCCCCGAGTTATCTTACATAACGTCCTTCACCGTAATATCCGCATACGTATGGACATGCCACGTCAGATCCTCGAAACCATCCTCGAACAGTTCGATGGTACGCTTCGGCTTCGGAGTGGATTGTCGGGCCCGCCTGAACCCGCCCCTCCCTTCGTCTTACTTCGGCAACTGTCTCGTCTTCGTCGACACGCATTCGGAGCGCAGTAACCTTATTACCGCCGAAGATTGGCGGTTAGGGTTTCTAACTGCCGTCGAACTGATGGAAGAGGCGATTCGAAGGGTAGTTAGGGAAGGCGGGGATGATATATTGGAGGCTTCTGATTGGCCCATGAGGTTCGAAAGGCTTAGGGCAAAAGGCGTTTGGTTTTTGTCGGTGGCGGGTTCGCCGAGGTTCGATATGTACGAGGTTGATTTTGGGTGGGGTCGGGCGAAGAAGCACGAGTGCGTTCACATCGACTGGGATGGATCTTTATCACTTTCGAAGGCCCGAGACTTCGAAGGGGGTTTCGAGATCGGCGTTTCGATGGAGGAAATGGAGATGGATTGCTTTGTGGAAGCTTTTGTGGGGATACTTGGGATGATCGATTGATTCGTGAAGTTATTGTGTGATTTAGTTTGAGAAGGTGTGTGTAATAGATATTGCTATCACTCTTCTTTGATCAAGAATGATTTTGTGTAGAAAATCGAACTAGGAAAGAAACCTACGGAAACACCATGGGGGAAAAAAAAGTTGAAAGTTTAAATAATAATGAAAAAAACTAAGACTTAAATAGAGTCTAAATGTCATTACAACTTTGGTCTAAAACTCCCTAACAATGACTATAGACCCTTACTTACAATACGTTTACTTTGTTCTGTCTTCAAATTCAAAAAGCTATCTGTAAAAATTGCATTCTCACGAAGAAAGAAACAACGCGTAGGAAAAGTCGAGGCTCATATAAAGGAGAGAGGAGAAAAAATAGCAGCAAACGAAGAAGAAATTAAATAAGAAAGAATAAGATGGATTTTTGTCAACGGTACAAAAAGAATTTGTTTATGGGATTGTACCTTACTTTATCTTTCTTGTGTAAAATTAAATGTTCACAATTCGTAGTTATAAGTGGTTTATTAGGTGGCATTCAACTCTTTATTGCATTGCAACCACCCAACTGAGATTATGAAAACGTCGTCTTTGAATTGAAAGATCTTTTGTCAACAACGAGCATTTTTTACCCGACCTGATTTTCTACAATTGTTTAATCTCGACAATTATAACAAAATTTAAAATGATACGAATGATACTCTTATCTGTCGTTGATAGATATATGATTGTAAGTCTATAACCATTTTGACAGGTAATTGATTCTCTATCGTAGAATTTGTTTTTATATATTGAAAAAAAAAAAGGTATTAGGAACAGGTTGAGATCACATATTCCACCCTTTGTATTCCACTCCGTATTCCAACGAACGTAAATCGTTACACCTATGAATTTCATTACAACAAGTGTTTAAACAAAAAAAACTCATTATTACGTATTTTTCAATTTTAATATATAATACTGATTTTTTCTACACCATATTAGAAAAATACGTAATAATGATTTTTTTTTGTTTAAACACTTGTTGTAATAAAATTTATAAGTGTAACGATTTTCATTCGTTGGAATACGGAGTGAAATAGATGATCTCAACAAGAAATAAGAACAATAATAATAGGATTCTATTTACTTAAAACATATCTGTCTATATATACGCAGACAAAAGAAAGAGATAGTTGTACTGTACTACAAAATGTATCGCCGCATACCCCCAAAATCGAAAACCCTCTCACCTACCAAATAATAATAATATTGCAATTATTATCAGAAAATCGAAAAACACGCACAAAAAAAAAACACACACCAACGAACGCAATGTCCGCCGCCGAGCACCACCGCAACCACCATTACAGCCACCACCCAATGTCCGCCGCCGTCCTCGATCTCTGCCAAATACAGCCCACGCCGGACACAATCACAGATCTAACTCTTCCCCTTCCTCACTTCGACATTACATGGCTCTACTTCCACCCAGTCCAACGATTGCTCTTCTTCAAATTCCCCTGTTCTAAGCAGACCTTCGTAGAAACCATAGTCCCACAGCTCAAATCCTCCCTCGTAAAGACCCTCAAGCACTTCCTCCCACTCTCCGGCCACATCGTCCACCCCGTCAGCTCCTCCTCGCCGCCCTTCGCTCGCTTCGTCGTCGGAGATTCGGTCACACTCACCGTCGCGGAGTGCAGGAAGGACTTCACGCACCTCACGGGGAACCACCCGCGCGTCGCCGACGAGTTCTACGCCTGCGTTCCCCAGCTGCCCGGAGCCAAGCGCGTCGGAAACGACGTCGTGTTCCCCGTCCTCGCCGTGCAGGTAACCCTATTCCCCGACCAGGGCTTGTGCTTGGGGTTCACCAACCACCACTCGATCGGCGACGCCAGCACCATCGTGAGGTTTATCAAGGCTTGGGCTTCGGTGAATAGGTTCGGCGACGACGCCAAATTGGTCGATGAGAAGTCGATCCCCTTTTACGATCGTACGGCTGTGGTTGACCCTAATGGACTTGACAAGATTTACTGGGATTTATTGAAGAGGTCCCTTCCTAGAGAGCCTCGCCCCATCAAATTCCCCCTCAACAAGGTTGGTTTTTTTCCCCCCAGCTAAATCTTGATGCCAAAGCTTAGAAATTGATGATTCCCCTTCGCAATTCATCCGTCGAATTGATCTTTAGAGCAGTCAATTTCGATGAACGGTATCAAGCTTCAAAATCGATGATTCAGCTAAGAATTTGATCAAGAATAGCCCCTCCCTTTTCATCAATGCTTTTGCCCGTCATTTTTTAAGTTTAAAAAGAAATTTATGTACATCTGCCCTTTCTCAACGGATTTCTCAAGACAAAGACTCCATTTTTTCAAGACTATTACTGATAAACATATGACTCTCTCTCATGTGTTCATTATCTCGTTCTTTTTCACGAGCCAATTTATTACAGGTACGAGCCACATTCGTAATCACAAGGGAAGACGTCGAGAAAATGAAGGCATTCGTAGTCGCCCGTCGCCCCGAAATGCACGCAACCGCCTTCACAATGACCTGCGCCCTCGTATGGGTCTGCTTGGTTCGAGCCGAGGCTGGTTCGGTACCAGACTACGAGCCCGAATACTTTGGGTTCGCAGCCGACTGCCGCGGGCGGCTCGACCCGCCCCTGCCCGCAACCTACTTTGGCAACTGCCTGGCTTTCGTCAAGGCTGAGTCGACCCACGGGTCGTTGAAGGCCAAGGATGGTTTCCTTGTAGCCGCCGAGTGCCTTGGTTTGGCCATACAGAATACGGTGTACAACGAAAAGGGAATCCTATACGGGGCGGAGGGTTGGCCCGCGGATTTTCGAAAGCTGATTGGTAAGAGGCTCTTCGGGGTCGCCGGGTCGCCCCGGTTTGACCTGTATGATTCGGATTACGGGTGGGGCCGACCCAGAAAGTACGAGTCGGCGTCGATCGATTGGGAGACTTCGATGTCGCTGTGTAAGTCGAGGGATTTCGAGGGCGGGCTTGAGATCGGGCTTTCGAGGCCCAAGAAGCAGTTGGATGCTTTTGCTGCTGTTTTTACGCAAGTGCTTAGGAAGATGTAATCTTAGGTTTTCTTTCTTTTCTTTCTTTTTTTCCTCGGTTTGTCAAACAATCGAAGATGGTTTGCTATAGATGTTTAACGGTTTTTCTAGATAGTGATACATTTTTCTTTTGTGCGTTTCGTGCATGTTATTGTTTCTAAATGTATCCTGGAAAGAAAAAGGTGGAAAGAAATTAAACTACCTACACGTATCTTCATCAAACAAGCTTATGAAAACGTGGTTCTTTTTCCGTAGGATTTGCAATGTTTTTTCCTTTCAACCATTTCACATACCAAATACCGATATATTGATTGAACCTTCACTAATTCAATACTGTTGAGCCTATGAGCTCTCAGCTTGACAGAAGCATATGGATTAGCTAGATTTTGGCCCAAGAAAAAGATAACGTATTAAATCGAGTTTATGATCTATTCATTCAAATCCCAACGAAAGATATTACAAGTGTAATAAGAGGAGGTTAATGTAGCGACGACAGCACTCAATCAATGCATGCAATGCAACTGTACGTAAGAAGGGATGAGAAATGCTGCTCCTCGAATTTATTAGCAAAATAAATATACTCAAATGTCTGAGATGAGATTCCTTCCCTATTACAGCTTCAGCTCAAGATCGATGGTTTCTTCGTCTTTTCTTTCATCATAAGGCGCAGATTGATCATCGTCTTGCTGTAGATCAGGGAAAAGGCTAAAAGCCCCAGCAGCAGTTGACCCACTCTGATGCATTTGGCCATTGATATGTTCCTAAGAAACAAATAAAACATTCTTGATATAGAAATAAAAAAAGACAGGCCAGAACTTACATTCGCTTCAGACCTGATTTTCAGGTGGGAGAGAAACATTAGGAGGATCCAACGTTAGAAAATATCCCATTATCTTCTTCGAGTCTTCAGTAGGATTTAGCTTGGAACTTGAGTGGCATTCCCTGTATTAGCCACTCGTGGAAACGAAAGATGATATTTTGTATTCAGACAAAACTATCAGAAAGAAAGAAACAGAGAAACCTGATGATGGATCTGTTTCTTGGCTCAAAATGAGATGATGGATATCCTAAAGTTAGCTCGTCTGAACTCGATCTTCGATTAGCAAACGTGGGCAGAAATGGGCCATCGAAGTAAGTGGTCGACGAGCTTTCTGGGGTACCAAAAGGGTACAGCCTTTTCATGCCAACCATCTACTTTGAGTTGCAGTCAAAGAATCATATTCAGACAGTGAACTGTAAGACACTTACCAAGAAATTGAACAGATTTGACGCACACTGTCTAAAGCTATTGCATCCAAGAACATTCACTGATGAAGAAGTAACTTAATTGAAGCTACTCGAATTTCTTACCGTATTAGCTTCGCCTGAGAATGGAGGTTCGGAGCTTCTGCTGCCAATGAAACTTTGGTTTGAAGGGGGCTCGATCTGCTGCTGCAAGTCCAGCGCAGTCTCCGGCGAAATCCCAGAAGAGATATTCGCCTGTTGTAATGTAAGAACAATTTATGGTAAGGAACCCAACCGAAAAACCTAACCAACGCAAAAGAGATCTCAATTTTTATCCTACGCCTGAAAAAACAGAGCAAGTACTGACGAACCGTCGCATCAGTAGAAGGTAATGCTTGGGCGCCGCTCGTTTCGTGGGCCGGTCTGAACCTGAACCCAAGGCGGCCCGAGCCGCCGGCCCGAGGAATCGACCAACGCCCGCCCAAATGGGGATGATTCAATGAAGGTGGAAATGAGGCGTTGGCAAGTATTGTGGGCCCTTGAATAGGGTTATTAGGGGAATGGCTTGGCCTCAAATCGACGGCTAAATTCGGAATGCGAAGGTTGGCTTTGTTGTCGTTCATCTCATCTTGCAATCTCCTCTTTTCGAGCTCGGCAATGCCTACGCCTCTCTGAGGGATTTTCTTCGGTTTGTTGTTGCCATTCTTCGCCGGCCTGCTGTTGTTCTTACCGCCGCCGTCTCCGCCGACGCCGCCATTGCCGGAGATGCTGCTGCTGCTACCTAAAGCATGCTGTTCGCGAGTCATTTCTCAGTTGTCAGTCACGCTCGGCCATCAAAAGCGAAGGGAAGATCTCAGCCATTTAAAGAAGAATGGAAAAAGGGAGAAAACAGAGGAATGTGTTATAAATGGCAAGCCATCCACCAAATCTCCACCATATTTTCAAAGATAAACCTCATTTACAGAAGAAAAATCTTAAAAGGGGTTTTGGAATGAGAAATTAGCCCAAATGACAAAAATCTGAGGCGTCTTTTTTGGGATTAAATTAAAAAATTGTATCACTCTGTGTGTGTGTGTGTGTCATAGATTAGATTACACAGGATCTGAAACAGAGCTGGTCCAGTCGAGATTTTGCACCTTTTATATTGCAAGAAGAAAAAAAATGAAATTCAGAGAGAGCGTCTTCTTATCATATTAGCAAATCAGCTCTGTTTAAGATGGTGGAGAAGTGATGAAGACATGGATTTCGATAATTCGAGCTTTATGTTAGAAGATCTAAGTCCCATCTAAAGAAAACAAACTCATTTATCGACAGCTTTCCATCTGAATCTCTCTACGGAGTAGGGCATTAAAATGGTAAACAGAGAGATTTTCTTGAAGCGGAAAAATGACAGTATTGTAAGGCAAGGTTTGATTGTGCATGTTTCTCCCATTTAAGGATATCTTTCTTGTGTGGGCTCTGCAGTTTTCTGAGTACATAAATCCGTAACCCATGCATGGACAAAACACACACAAATATATATATATATATATATATGTGTGTGTGTGTGTACATATTCATTTCATTTACGTATAATTAAATAACTGAAAACTAGAAAAACCACGGTGCTCCTTAAATCCTCAAAATCTTAAGAATTATAGCCTGGGCCACGATCCACATGGGATGACGAAATTAAATGAGAAAAATTTTAATGAAAATATGGGGAAAAATCGAATCTTTCAAATGATGTGCACAATGAATTCTGCCTTTTCCTCATGGGGTCCATTATCGAGCTTCAAATAATCGTCGTACAACTTCGTTTCACCTTAAAGAAAAAAAGAGTTTTATTTAGGGATGATAGCAAAACACAAACACGCACACGCACGAAAATACACATTTATATTTGTCTTACGCATTGGTGGGGCTGTCGAATGAAAGAATATAAGGATTTTGTTAAATTTTTTTTAATTAATTTGTATGTGACTATGATATTTATATGAAGAGATTATGGTTATTTCACATTAAGTAATGTGTTACTTTCTTGGTTGTCTTGATATTACGGCAACATTGTGTGTTTTGGTTTTATTTAGTAGTTGAGTTTTTGCATGGGCTATTTCTTGAGTTTGTTTGCATCTCAATTTATTGACATTTTAGTCATTGGCTTTTCCTCAAATTGCAATGTTTCTTTGCTGTGAAGTAAGGTATTGATTTTGCCTTGGTGATTATTGTGGGTTGCTCTTTTAACTATATCCGTGATAATAATTGAAGAAAGATAATCAATTAGAAATAAAAAAGAAAATGGAGAAAATAATATCAAATACAGGAATTTTTTTGCAACATATTTATTAGCCCACTTCGTGTGAGAATTTATCTATGTATGTGAGCCCACTTCGTCTTCTCTTACACAACGTATCTCACTCACAATCAATCAAAGTTCATTGTCATTGATAATTGCAGGATTTTAGTTTCCACTTTGTTGATCTATATACGTCTATATACATAGTTATATAAATAGATTTTTTTTTTAAAAAAAATAATCGAGATATGGTGACGGGCGAGATCAATTGTCATTGGACCGCTAATCAAATTATTTCCTAGTTATTCTCTCAAAATGATTTTTTACATGAATCAACCAACATAGAAAATTTTGATGTAATAATACCACAGACCAAACAAGGCATCTTACCAAGCATTGAAACGAAAAAAAAGTTGGTAAGAATAACGTTAGAGGTTTATATGCACAATTAATAAAATAGTACCCTTTTGTTAGTGTTTTAGTGCCCCATAACCATCTTGGTACTTTATTATTTTATGTATACTTTGTGCTCTTTTTACCACTTCGAGTATTCCCAATGATAATAAAATAAAATTCATTATCCCGGTTCTCCAAAGTCAAAACATTAACTTGAGATGGTCATTTTCATTGACATTGAGTTATTAATAAGTCACCCACAAAGCCATCATCATTCATTTGTGGGTCGGGTCGGTCCATTTAAGATTGAAAAGAAATATAATTATTCTACAAGCATTAGTAGAAATATGCGCAAAACACAAGTTATATAACAAGATTTAACGAAAATTGCAACAACTTTGAGGGTTTTGCTTTGCTTCTGCACTTTATTCAGTGGCAACCATAACATAATCGAAAGAGCTTCTAGTGCCGTGCAGCACATTAAGTATAATAATCACTCGGTATGTATAGTTTCTCAATCATATCGTACTATGCAATTCAATTAATATTCTTTATAAATAAGCATTTCTTTTTCCAATATTCATCATACTTAATTTATAGCTTTCCATATTGAAAATCATTCGTTTGCCAAGCCAAAAGGACGGCAAGAGACGGTGCATTCATTTGAAGGTATTTTGCTCGTCGGTTATTGTATATTCATTCTTGGTTCTTTTTAGGTCGAAATGGGGATGATAAAATTACCATTACAAGTAAAACCGATCCACGTATGCATCCCTTAATAATAACAGAAACATGCAATAATGAGAAAGAGATTATAATAATAATGATATAAAAGTACTGTTCTTACAAGTGTCATCTTACTAGAAAACACATCGATAAAACGACTATTCATTACGTGAAAGCTCTCTCAACTTGCTATATATACACACACCATGAACAATCTTTACTTGTATTAATACATACATCACCCAACAAGGTTTGGCTTAACATCATCTTCTATTACCAATTGACTATAAAGACAAGACACAAATTTTACTATGGCTAAAAGGTTTATCAACATTTGCTTATTCGTATTTGTGGTCTTATTATTGCTTTGGGTTTCTCCATCGTCGTCATCATCTCATCATCGTCTTTCTCGACGGGCATTGATCATCGAAAATGGTAGAGAAATTATTTCCGAGAGCTTGAGGAGGAGACAACTCTCTGAAAATTGGGTCGCCCCGAACCGAGTCAGCCCGGGAGGACCCGATCCTAAGCATCATTAAACTTTAGTTTTTTTTTATGTTTATATAAAATAAAATGAGGAGCTAGTAGAATAAATGCCATAGAGGATACATAGTATTTAATAAGCCACTGCTTTTTCTTTCTTAATAGTTTCTGTTGTACTTTTTTGCATGGCTTTGCGATCGTTCAGACTGTCGAAATCTTTGTTCCTTCTTCAGTTAAGATGTTTAAGAATAAATTCGACTGCCTCCCTTCCCTATGGTATACTTTGATCTTTTAAATAATCTACATTATATAACACACATATATATATGTGTGTGCCTATATTTTAATACTTATAAGTGGGGATGGAGAAATGAATAATAGTTCTTCGTGGTAATTTATGGCCCATTGTATTGATGACCCTATAAGCCTATTATTGTCCGTTTATAATATCCAACACAATTTGTTATTATTAATCACGTAAAAGTAATAGTGAAGACATGCATTTAAGTATTTTGTCAACTCTATTAAACTAAACAATAACGAACGTAGCATAGCATCTTAGTCATTTCGGAGAAATTATACGCGATGATCAATTTTCTTAAAAATTTAATGTACCGAAGAGCGTAGTTTAGACGACATCAGATACGAGAGGATCAACGAAAGTGGTAGTTGCTCACGGTAAGTGGACACCATATCTGTATGATGGAAGAGATCCCGCCTCAGATGTACTCTTTTGAGATCGGATCTCGTCTCTTAGAAAATGCCATCGACTGCTCTGAAAAGTGTGCCAAAGTCCGTCCTGTCCAAAGAGAGTTATGACTCTTCGGAATAGTATTCTTCTCCCTATATAAATCGTTGAGGCTAAGGGAGATGAATATGCGCATTCTAACGAATAATATCAAGCAGATACTACTGTTCAAATAATCTGTTCAAGTTCGCCGGTGATTTCTTCAGTGCACGACGAAGTCACGCTCTTCCGACGTATCCTGGGAGACAGTTTCATACGGGGAAATCTTTCTTAAGGAAATTGTGCCTCGCACAAACTCGGAATTTCCTTATGCTGCCGATTCGTTCGCATCGTATCCGCCGAAGTAGACAACAATCTTAAGACAGATTCTATTTGACGATGTCGAACAACGAAGACTACACTGAAGTTCCAACCATCACTGTCGCCACGGCTATACCTTCTGCGATTCCTGCAAGCCACATGGAGAAACCAGAGAAGTTCGCCGGGGTGGCTTCGACGTTCAAGCGATGGCAGCAAAAGATGTTATTCTACCTTACGACGCTCAATCTAGACAGGTTTCTTACTGAACTTGAACCTATAATTCCCGAAGGCCAGGTTGATGTGGCGACTCAATCTGCCGTTGACGCATGGAAGCATGCAGATTTCCTATGCCGAAACTATATCCTAAATGCGATTCATGACACTTTATACAATGTATATTGTGGAGTGAAGACGGCTAAGGAATTGTGGGAGTCGTTGGATCGAAAGTATCAAACGGAGGAAGCCAGCTCGAAGAAATTCGTTGTCGGACGATTCCTCGACTATGTAATGGTCGACGCAAAGACTGTGATCAGTCAAGTGCAGGAAATCCAGTTAATCTTGCACGAGATCCATGCGGAGAAACTGATTTTAAGCGAATCTTTTCAAGTAGCAGCGATCATTGAAAAGTTGCCTCCAGGGTGGAAAGATTTTAAGAATTATCTCAAGCATAAACGCAAAGAGATGTCGTTAGAAGACTTGATTGTCAGACTTCGAATAGAAGAAGACAATAAAGGTACGGAACGAAAACTCTCAAGGTCCGCCATTAATGTAATGGAGCATGATCAAGGACACAACTCTAAACCAAAGAAAACCTTTCAAGGCAAAAAGAAGTTCGGGGCTAGCGGGGAATCTCAAAACCAAAGTAGAAATTCAAAGGTAAATGCTTCAAGTGTGACAAAATGGATCACAAGTCGTCCAAGTGCCGACTTCCTAGAAAGAAACACGAAGCCAATCTAATGAAAGGTATCACTAGAGATGTTGAGGAGATGAGTCTTGTGGCTGTAATCTCGGAAGTGAACATGGCTGAATCAAACCCGAATGAATGGTGGATTAACACCGGCGCTACAAGGCACGTGTGCAAAAGCCGAAGTCATTTCTCGACCTTTGAACCCGTTCAAGGCGAAAGTATCTACATGGGCAATTCGGCTGCTGCTACGGTCGAGGGAAAAGGAGACGTACTACTAAAGATGACATCCGGAAAAACAATGACGCTGAAAGATGTGCTATATGTGCCGGAGATTCGCAAGAACCTCGTGTCAGGATTCTTGCTCAATAAGCACGGGTTTCGCATAGTGATAGAATCTGATAAGGTTATTTTATCTAAGTCAGGAATGTTCCTAGGAAAAGGTTATGCTACTGAAAGGCTGTTCAAACTGAATGTAATGACTGTCGTCGATAATAAAAGTAACAGTTCTGCTTTCTTGCTCGAATGTTCTAACATATGGCATGGTAGACTAGGTCACGTTAATTTTAATTCGATACGGCGATTAATTAACTTGAACCACATTCCTAAAATCGAAACAAACTCGGAATTTCCTTATACTGCCGATTCGTTCGCATCGTATCCGCCGAAGTAGACAACAATATATATATATATATATATATATACTAGAAATTTTGAAACCGGGCCAATGCGCGGTGATGTGCCCATATATCTTTCATAATTTGAGTTAATTACTATTGTATTTCTAAGCCCATATATCTTCTATAATTTGAGTTAAACTATTCGAACAATAACTATTGTATTTCTAAGCTATATAATGTGCATAACTTCTTCTATGTTGCTTTTGTACTTAATAACGTACATAACTTATTCGATGTGTCGATACAACGCATTGTAAAGAAATACCTCATCGATATATTAAAAAATTCAAGCACTTTTCACTTATAATTTGGGCCTTTGAAACAACATCAATGATTGTCCATGGCGAGAAATGTTGACGAAAAGACGTTCACAACAGCTATCGGACAGTAAAATGCACGAATAGTAAAACGTAAGTCAATTAATAATCATTCGGAGAATGCAAAAAAATAGTGTCAAGCTTGGAAGATCTTGCAAAGAAACCAAAAACCATAAGGGATTACAATGTAATAATCTTTAACGCATAAAATAAAGGGGTCTTTACCCACATAAGTACCTATTTGAATAAAAACTTGTAATTTAGTACCCTGTCAGGATTTTTTTTTATATGTAGGTACCTAATAGAATAAATTTTTTGCACATAGGTACCCGATCCCCGAAAGTACACCATACAACACATTTGGGTACCCTATATCAACAATTGGGTACCCTATATAACAGAAAATGGTACGACGTATGCTATATTTAGGTACGCCCTATGTAACACAGGTATGCCGTAGGTACGACGTATGCTATATTTAGGTACCCTATATCAACGTGTTATGGTACGCAATATACACACAGGAAGGTACGATATAACTAAAGAACTGGTAAAAATTAAATCGGGTACCTATCTGTAAAATTTTCTGACATGGTACCTATGTGTAAAAATTTTATCCAATTGGGTATTTTTCTATAGATTCACCTAAAATAAATCATAGATGCATCCAACTTCAAGATTCACGTGACTATCTTCCCACACGCACTCTCCATTTACATTAGCACCATCACAAGTACACGTTGAACTAACAGAAGGAAAAATAGAATTAAAAGGATTTTAGAGAAAAAAAAAACAAAAAAAATTACAAATCAAAGTAACTGTCGAGATCTATTTCTACCCAATATGAAGCTCGATCAAGAACAAGAAATGAGAACTTTCTAGGGTTTATGCATAAAACTCATCGGTTGTGTAGAGGATTTAAGACCCGAAGGTACTAATCTCTTGATCAATCTCAACGCCATCTTTCTCATGCTATTCTTGAAGCGGTGGGGCCCTTTGGAGATGATGAAAGCACACTCCGGCGGCCGTCCGCGGCGGAGATTGGGCGGAGCTACGACGGCAATCTTTCATTTATCATATTCGAATTTTGGCAGAGCTCCGATGCCTTCCCAACCTTGCTTTTGGGTTCAAACGCGACTTTGTTCTCGTGAGTTGTATGCCTAGGTCTTCTCTCTGACTTACATTGAAGATGCAAATACAAATTGATAAAAACGTGGTGTGCTTATTGTAAATAGGAAAGATATCGTGATAAAAACTTCTACACGATTAATAGGCTACGATTACGAGAAAATATAGGGGCAATAGGGTATACTCACGAGATATAGATTACGACCAAGAACGCTGTTCCTTACCCCATACACATTTATAAGATATAAAATACTCCCTCCATCCCAAACCATTTTATACATTTTACTAAATCGGGCGTCTCACATCTTTTGGACATTTTCTTATTAAGCAAAAAAACTATCACAAACAATCAATATAATAATATTAAATATCCTTAAAAGACGTGTCAAAACATACATTTTGTTCTCGTGAGTTGTATGCCTAGGTCTTCTCTCTGACTTACATTGAAGATGCAAATACAAATTGATAAAAACGTGGTGTGCTTATTGTAAATAGGAAAGATATCGTGATAAAAACTTCTACACGATCAATAGGCTACGATTACGAGAAAATATAGGGGCAATAGGGTATACTCACGAGATATAGATTACGACCAAGAACGCTGTTCCTTACCCCATACACATTTATAAGATATAAAATACTCCCTCCGTCCCAAACCATTTTATACATTTTACTAAATCGGGCGTCTCACATCTTTTGGACATTTCCTTATTTAGCAAAAAAACTATCACAAACAATTAATATAATAATATTAAATATCCTTAAAAGACGTGTCAAAACATACATTTTGTTCTCGTGAGTTGTATGCCTAGGTCTTCTCTCTGACTTACATTGAAGATGCAAATACAAATTGATAAAAACGTGGTGTGCTTATTGTAAATAGGAAAGATATCGTGATAAAAACTTCTACACGATTAATAGGCTACGATTACGAGAAAATATAGGGGCAATAGGGTATACTCACGAGATATAGATTACGACCAAGAACGTTGTTCCTTACCCATACACATTTATAAGATATAAAATACTCCCTCCGTCCCAAACCATTTTATACATTTTACTAAATCGGGCGTCTCACATCTTTTGGACATTTCCTTATTTAGCAAAAAAAACTATCACAAACAATCAATATAATAATATTAAATATCCTTAGTGTCAAAACATACATTTTTTTCCCTTTTAGTTGTACTATATTATTAAAATATCCAGTTTTTTAATTCCCGTGCCAACTCCTAAATGTCCAAAAAGGTTTGGGACAAAGGGAGTATAATATAGGAGCAAATTTGCGGAAGAATGGCTTCAAAAAAGCTCCACATATGTATCTTCACTAGGGGTGAGCAAAACCGATATCCGAAATTCGGATATCCGGATTTTCGGATATCGAAAAATGGTATCCGTATCCGCTCCGGTTTTAATCGGATATCCGGAAATCGGATATCCGGTTTATCCGGATATTTACACCGGATATCCGCATCCGATTTCTAAATTTATTTTTCTTATATTTTTTATTATTTTCTTTTGAAAATCATATTTTTATTTCTTATCACAATAAAAAAATATATTTTTTAATATAAGAATTTCTAGACATATTAATTGAGACAATATGTGAATTTATGATTCAAAATTACATAATAAATAATAAACACAATACCACAAATTCACATTAATTTTTTAACTCGCGTCTCGATGTTTTTATGTTTTTTTTATCTCAATTCACTAACAAAGTTTTTTTGCAATAATAAAAATAATATAAATTTAAATATTCTACTTGATGATTATTTTCCTTTTTGGACCTTCATTTTTCTTTTTGGACTATTTTTTATTTTTTTTATTTTTTTTTAAATATAAAATCGGATACCGGATATCCGGATTTTAGACAAACCACTATCCGTTCCGATCCGGTTTAGTTTAAAATAAATCGGATCGGATATCCGATCCGGTTTTTAAAACCGGATATCCACTTTTTCGGGTTTTGAAAACCGGATACCGGATCGAAATCCGGTTTCCGGATATTTTTGCTCACCCCTATTCTTCACACCACAAGTAAACATCAATATCGATCCTCCACATTATTCTATAATATATAGAAAATCTGAATATGAACAACACAATAAACAGAGAAGCCATCTCTCTCTACATATATAATATCCGCGGGAAACACAAAATAATCACAGAAGCTCCCACTCGTTTTCTACCATCTGCAAATTAGATGACGAAGAAGAAGAAGATGGCAACGATTGCTGCTCGAAATCAATCAGCATTTCATTATCAATGTCTCCGTACATAATGGCAAACTGTTCGTACTCCTTCGATAATCTCTTACGAGAAGCAATTGCATCCCTCATCAATCCCTGTCCAAGGATATATTGTCATCATCATAGGACGTTGAGAGTTATCAATGGAGTCCTATGTAGTAGTGGAAAACTTTACCTTGTAGTATCTGAAACCCTTTCTCCTATAAGATAGAGAAGTTCGACCGAGGCTGTTGTTGTCCAAAACAATTTTAGGCGCCCGTTCATCAGTTTTTGCATCTGCAGATAGATCGATCGTCTCCATTTCACCGTCGATATCAGTGACATTCGTAATGTTTGATAACTCAGAAGAAGAAGGCCAATCAACAAAGGCATTTGAGCTTTGAGTGCTTTCAGACAGTGACTTGGCGATGTTCGAATCAGTGCCTTCTTTTAGACCTTTGTGCGTCGAATCAAAATCTGAATCGATCGGTGGATCATTACACTGGCAAGCTTTGTCTGCAAAACGAACCGTTAAAGAAGGTGGGATTTTATCTTCTTTGCTTTTCGGGTCCTCAAAAGAAGGGAAATTATCTTCGAAGGACCAGCCAGAGGTTGATTCGTCTGAGAAGAAGTCAGTGTAATCTGAGAAGGTGATAAATGAGGTTCTATCTTTTTCTTCCCTTAAGATGCTATTTTTGGCATCTGGGCAAGAATTGGGATCGATGTGTTGACTTTTTTCCTCGTCGAAAGTCAACGAGGCCAAGGAATTCTTGAGGGTATCATCAGTGAGGCTCGTAGGGTTCTTCTTGGCGTTGATTTCGTCTTCACCGCTTTGAACTTGCTCGGCTTGGGATTTCGACAGATGGCTATCTTCTTCTGAAGGAGGAATCATGTCTTTAACGCTTGAGTAGAGTCTTTTCACGCTTTTGCCGACGCTTTGAGCTTGATTCTCGACGAATTGTAAAGTGTCCTGAAAAAATTTCAAGAAAACGCATTTGCTTAAGAACAGCAGGTAAGTCAGATTCTCTAACACTGCAAACAGAAGCAAGGCAAACACCTTGGTCATAAATCCATCGACATCGTTACAAATCGACTCGAATTGATGGTATATGCTCCCAGCCCATGATTTACCCTTTGACTTTAAGTCCATCGAGGATGTATCAACCTTATTCGAAATAGATGACGAATAGCCACCCCTCCATCAAAAGAACATGAACCTTTCAATAGTTTAAGATAAGTTTTAGCAAAAGAAAGGGAAATTCAAAGCTTGATTCAAAAGTTAGGGAGTAAAGGGAACACACACCAGGCACACAATAATCGAAATACAGGACAATAATTGCAAGAAAGACGAGTTGAAATCACTTGTTTCTAGCTACTTCGTCCTTCAATAAAAACCTAGATATTACTTCTTCTTCTTCTTCTTTCAATCGATCAACAAAAAAAGAAAAATCAGCAGAACCCAGTAAAATTTAAAGGGCTCCTTCACATCAAAATTGTTCAGTTCACGTATTCAAATAACACATCCCGACTCATTTGTTCAGCTGCATAAGACTACGTCTCACCGTTAAAACTCGATTTTTTTTTTAACACCCGATAAAAATCATATGTGCGTCAGCGTATTTCTGATGATTGAAAAAAAGAAAATCAATTTCGAAACAGGGAATACCCTAATCGAAAAGCGATGGGTCGATGAAGGGGGGTTCGTTGGAAGAAGAGTTCTTACCGGCGGATACTGAAGGCCGGCTTTCTTACGGAGAAGCTTCGAAAAGCTACAGAGGTCAGAGGCGTTTGTATGTATATTCTTGTCTTCGGCCCACACAAACATTTGATGACTGATCCAATAATTATCTAAATAATAATAATAAGGAAAACCTTTGGGCCTCAATGTAAATATGCTTATTTAACATCAAAATATTTAATTTCATGTTACCTCACATTCACAAAGTCGAGGACGATACATTTTACTGTCGATTAAAATTATCCTCAAAATGATTTTGCCTAGCTCATGGTGCTTGCGGAAAAAAGCACAATGCCAAGTATACATAATAGCATTTCATGTTTGGAGACCAATGAGTTTATTTTCAATATGAAATATGGTTTGGATATCAAACTACGTACTGATAAAACTTTATTCTAAAATCAAGTAATTATCTATTATATAACTTATGTCAATTTTTTTCTACGGTAAAAGTATGTTACGCCGGCGAGTCCACTAATAGATGAACTTCATGTTTTTACTCTTATCAAAGATTGATTTTGTCAATTATCAATACATTCTGATGAAGTGAAGTTTGCTTGCTAAGAAATTGTGGAGAAATTGACACGAGGAATTAACGTGGTTCAGATCAATTGATCCTACATCCACAGTGCAGAGGAAATTTTATTGATACTGGAGATTACAGAATTGAGATCGATGATGATCATTACTATTAACAACAAAAAAGCGCGCACTGTTAGATTTTAAAGGCAGCGCTCAAAAACTGAAGAAAACGGACTTCACGGCCTTATACATCACTCTTCACGGCCGTGAAGCCAACCAGTACGTGTAAGCTGGTTTCTGTCGCACGTCACGGCCTCGTGCGAGAACCGTCACGGCCGTGACCCTTAACCTGGACGCGCAAGCTCTATTCTGTCGGGTGTCACGGCCTCGTGCAAACATTGTCACGGCCGTGACCCTTAACTGGGACGCGCAGGCTCTGTTCTGTCGGGTGTCACGGCCTCGTGCAAACATCGTCACGGCCGTGACACTTGGCAGTGGTGTTCTGAACAGTTTTATCAGCTCGTTCTTCCTCTGCTTGTATGCTGAGCTGATTTTCATGTTTTAATTTCAACATCCCCCCGCAAGATGGACGGCATAAGTTTATGACTGACATCTTGGACAAGAGGTGCTGCAACTGTGGCCCGGAAAGTGCCTTGGTAAACATATCGGCAAGCTGAAAATCTGTCCGAACAGGAAGTAGCTTGATAGAACCATTAAGCACATGGTGGCGAATGAAATGACAGTCAACCTCGATGTGCTTCGATCTGTCATGGAACTTTGGGTTTGAAGCCAACCTTAAGGCCGAAAGATTATCACAATAGATTACTGGGGTGCTAGATGGTCCTAGACGAAGTTCTTCAAGCAAATATTTAATCCAAAGAACTTCCGCAACAACAGCCCCTAAGGCTCGATATTCTGCTTCTGTAGAGGAACGAGAAACTGTGGATTGCTTCTTTGCTCGCCAAGTGACCAGTGTATCCCCCAAAAAGGTACAGTAACCCGTTACTGATTTCCTTGAATCCTTACAAGTTGCCCAATCAGCGTCTGAAAAAGCCTTGAGAGAAAGGTTCTGATCTGCTGACAAAAATAGGCCCTGCCCGGGTGAGCCCTTTAAATACCGCAATAAATGATGAGCTGCCATTAAATGAGGTGTTCTTGGAGCTGACATGAATTGGCTCAGCCGATGGACTGCATAGCCTATATCGGGTCTTGTAAAGGTCAGATATAGTAACCTCCCCACTAGCCTTCTATATTGAAACGGGTCTTTCAAAGGTTCCCCATCATCTTGCATGAGCTTGTCACTTGGATTCAGTGGAGTGGATAAAGGCTTTGCATCAATGTAGCCCGAGTCTTCAAGAAGCTGCAAGGTATACTGTCTTTGGGTAAGGTAAATCCCGGCCGCGCTTCTTGCTACTTCTATGCCAAGGAAAAATTTCAGTTCACCTAAATCCTTGACTTTAAAACATGAACTCAGGAACTGTTGTGCAAGATGGATCTGTTCACTTGAAGGACTGGCTAAAATTATGTCATCAACATAAACAAGAAGGATGACCAACTGATCGCCCTGCCCCTTAAGGAAAAGTGTGTGATCAGATTGGGTTTGGAGAAAACCGTAGCCTTTTACTGCATCCGAGAATCTTTTATTCCATTGCCTCGATGCCTGCTTGAGGCCATACAAAGATCTGTGTAATCTGCAAACCAGTTTGCTGCTGCCCGTTTGATATCTGTGGCTAAAACCCTGTGGCAATTCCATATATACTTCCTCTGCGAGATCTCCATTGAGGAACGCATTGTTGACATCCATTTGCATCACATTCCAGTTTAACTTGGCAGCCAAGGATAAAATAATCTTGATTGTGTTAGGCTTCGCTACAGGCGCAAAAGTGTCAATGAAATCTATTCCTTCTCTTTGATCATACCCTTTTGCGACCAATCTTGCCTTGTATTTCTCGATGTGACCATCTGAATTGAATTTGATTCGGTATACCCACCTATTACCAATGGCTTTCTTCCCTTTAGGCAAGGGAACTATGCTCCATGTGGAATTTTCTTCCAAGGCTTGCAGTTCTTCACCCATGGCTTTCTGCCACTTGTCTGACTGAGATGCTTGCAGAAAGCTCTTGGTTCTTTTGCCAGGCTAACTGCATTAATGAGGGACTGGAACTGCCTAGAAAAATTTTGGTAGGAAAGGACATCTGTTAAGGGATACAGCACCTTCCTCTCTCTGAAGTTGTTGCACTGATAGTCACTGAGATATTGAGGGCGCCTGGATTCCCTTCCTGACCTTCTATGGACCATTTCTTGTGGCTGCTGTGGAGTGTCTGCATCACTTAAGGCATTTTGCTGGTGAGAGTCCCCCAGTGCCTGTTCCAATGGCTGCTCTGGAACTGAGAAATCTTGTTCCAGGTGTGAAGTGTTCAGTTCTTGGCTGATTGGGTACTGCTCAACTTGATCCATATTCTGATGCAGTGGATGAGGTAGCACAATTGGGGAGAAGGGATCCAAAGAATTCTGGGATGATTTCAGTTCTTTAAATGGAAAAACATCCTCCTTGAAGCTCACATCTCGAGAAATTATTACTTCCCTGGTAGTTAAATCAAGAACCTTGTACCCCTTGATGCCATTTGGATATCCAATAAACACACACTCCTTGGCTCTTGGATCAAACTTCTTCCGACCTGCAGCAAGTGTAGAACAAAAACACAAGCATCCAAAAACACGAAGACTAGAGTAATCGACTGGTTTTTGAAAAAGCAGTTGGTAAGGACTTTTTCTATTCAGTGCTATGGAAGGTGTTCTATTAATGAGATATGCAGCTGTTAGTATACACTCGGACCAATATTCAACAGGAATTTGGGACTGAAAATATAATGCACGTGCAACATTCAACAAATGTTGATGTTTTCGTTCCACCACAGAATTCTGTTGCGGTGTTTGTACACAAGAATATTGACGCATAATTCCCTTCTTTTCAAGCAAACCAGGCAAACTGAACTCTTTACCATTATCTGTGCGGATGGTTTTGACCCTACACTTAAATTGTGTCTCAGTAAAGGCTAAGAAAAATTCTATGACAGAATGAACATCAGACTTATGTTTAAGCAAAAAGACCCAAGTAAAACGTGAGTAATCATCAACAATTGTCATAAAATACTGATGATTTGAATGAGAAGGGACATGGAAGGGACCCCATACATCGCAGTGTATGAGGTCAAACATAGTGCAGGCTGTTTTAGGATCATCAGGAAATGTGTTTTTCTTTTGTTTTGCTAGTGGACAGATTTTGCAATATGTGGGATGCAAGAGATGTAAATGATTCAGAGAGTCTTTTAATACATTCAGCACCTTACTTGAAGGGTGTCCTAGTCTATTATGCCACAAATCACTCAGCAAACCAGTTAAGAAAACAGACTGAACATTACAATCAGACTTAAAAACATGATCAACTTGAAAAGTGTATAGTCCCGCTATTTGGTTACCCCTGCCAATCACTCGAAGGGATGGATCCTGTATCAAGAAACCATCAGTTTTGAATATGAAACTGCAATCATTAGTGTTAGCCAAATAACTGACAGAAATCAAATTAAAACGAAATTGTGGTACAAAGAGCACATCAGTCAAAACTATATGCTGATTGAGTCTAAAAGTGCCAGCTTTGTTAACTTTGATAATTGAATTGTCTGGTAATATGACTCTAGTACTCTCAATCTCATATAGTTCATGCAACAGATCTAGATTACCACAAACATGCCTCGTGGCACCTGAATCCACAAGCCAATACCTTGAATCAGTTAGGTTTGGGGAATTAAAAGACAAACAGATACCTCCCATTTTCTCAGTTTGCGCCAAGAGATCTGAGGTATTCTGCTGCGCATTTCCTCCTTGCTGATCCAGGAAGACCTTCAGGTTCTGCAGCTGAAGAGGTGTCAATTGGAGATGTACCATAGCATCACCAGAAGCTGAGGCAGATGGGTAAGGCTGGTAATTCTGCTGCCCTGCTTTGGGCATTGTGTCTGCTGAGGTCTGATTGATCCTCGGTCCTTTGAATCTTGCATTTTGTCTGTAACCAGGAGGGTATCCATGGACCTGATAGCAGGTCTCAATTGTATGGCCCTTCTTCCCACAATGCGTACAGATGCCTTTGCTTGAATCCTTTTTGAAGTTGAAGACTTTCTTGGCTGGTTCTTGATCTCCTTTAGCCACCAACATTGCCATGCTGTTAGAATGATTCTCTCCAATTCCAGACTGGCCTAGAGCCATAGATCTTTGTTTCTCCTCTTGCACTAGCAGCGAAAAGACTCTATTGATCGAAGGCAACGGATCCATTAACAGAATTTGACCTCTAACTTGAGAATAAGTGTCATTCAATCCCATTAAGAACATGAGCACATATTCCTCACTCTGGTAAGCTCTCATCTGACTCAACCCACCGCATGTACACTGACAGATGGGCCTGTAATTCGAGAGCTCATCCCATAACGTTTTCAATTTGGTGAAGTATGTTGTCACACTGTTTGAACCTTGTGCCAGATTTATCAAGTCTTTCTTGATTTGAAAGATTCGAGGTTTGTTTGTTTGACCAAACCTCTCTTGCAAGTCCTCCCAAACCTCTCTAGCAGTGGTGTTATATAGAAGACTAGCCGATATTTCTTTCGACACAGCGTTGAGTATCCAAGATATCACAACGTTGTTGTTCCTCTTCCAAGCATTAATTGTATCTTGATCTGAATTAGCTGGCAGCACAAGATCACCATTAACAAATCCTTCCTTGTTCTTCCCAGTCAAGGCAATCAGCATAGCCCTACTCCAGGTTGCATAATTGTCGCCTACCAATGGCTCGTGCACCAGTAATTGCCCTGAATTGTCTCCGGCGTTCAAGAAATAGGGATTGTTGAGGAAGGAATGAACAGAAGCTGTATTGAACGTTGAGGACGCAAAAGATTGATTTCCCGTCGGCGGCGGCGCTGTTGAATCTTCTTCCATGGATATATCACTCAGAAGATCAGATTGATAGTAAATCGCAGCTTACTGAAGCAATTATCGCTCTGATACCATAAGAAATTGTGGAGAAATTGACACGAGGAATTAACGTGGTTCAGATCAATTGATCCTACATCCACAGTGCAGAGGAAATTTTATTGATACTGGAGATTACAGAATTGAGATCGATGATGATCATTACTATTAACAACAAAAAGCGCGCACTGTTAGATTTTAAAGGCAGCGCTCAAAAACTGAAGAAAACGGACTTCACGGCCTTATACATCACTCTTCACGGCCGTGAAGCCAACCAGTACGTGTAAGCTGGTTTCTGTCGCACGTCACGGCCTCGTGCGAGAACCGTCACGGCCGTGACCCTTAACCTGGACGCGCAAGCTCTATTCTGTCGGGTGTCACGGCCTCGTGCAAACATTGTCACGGCCGTGACCCTTAACTGGGACGCGCAGGCTCTGTTCTGTCGGGTGTCACGGCCTCGTGCAAACATCGTCACGGCCGTGACACTTGGCAGTGGTGTTCTGAACAGTTTTATCAGCTCGTTCTTCCTCTGCTTGTATGCTGAGCTGATTTTCATGTTTTAATTTCAACACTTGCTCATGGTTTTACTCTATCAAAGATTGATTTTGTAATTCTTTTCCAATTCGATTTATTTATTGGTGAAATTCACGAACTCTTTTACTTGCCACGTCACAACATAATTTAAAAATTATTATTAGCCGAAAAAGTCAGACAAATATGATCAAAATTGAGAGCGAACGAAAACGAGTGTAATGAGATAATACCCACCCATTGGGCAACGGTTCTTTAGGACATGGCTGACAGTTAGGGGGACAAACCGCTTTAACCGCCGTTAAGTCTTAACGGTTGTATTTCACTCGAACTTGAAGCCGTCAATTCGATGGATCACTTCTCTACTTTTTTTTTTTCCTATACTAAAGTTACGTTCATGCATGGATGCTCATGCACGTTAGGAAAAACTACAGACCACATTAATATAGAAACAAAATAAATTACGTGACAGATCGGTTCCGACCAATTAGTCAATTAAAACTGTACCAATCATATCCATCTGTCATTAACCAAATCAGTAATGTGTTTCTTTTCCAATTTCTCGATAGGCAAATTTCACGCATTAGGAAATAGTACACAAACAGTACACAAAAGTAATGTATTTATTTTCAACTCCTTGATAGTTAATATCATTGTAGATGAAGTCTTATAAATTTCCTTAATCAAGTATTTCGATACCGAATTTTCGATCCTAACTGTATTCAACGAAAACGTCATTTACGTTTTGACGGTCGTACGTCGAGAATTCGAAATTAATGTTGACTTTTCGACGGATCATAGACTTCATATTAGTAAATATACTATCCTATTCGCTATTTATCACATATTCGTACACGTAACGCAGGATTTTCGATCCTAATTGCAGCCAACGCAGCATATCATTTACTACTTTTGCCGGTAATAACGAGGTCAAGAAAATCAGTTAATAAGCTTGAGTTTTGAGTAATCATAGACTTTATATTGGCAAAACATGTTCCATAATCCTATTTGTCATTCACTTATCACATACTCGTACACGTGACACGAAACTTTCGACCCTAATTTTGTCAACGTATAATATCATTTATTACTTTTTGGTGGTCATACATACATTAAGAAAATCAGATAATAATGTTGATTATTCGAGTAATCGTAGACTTTTATACTGGTAAAAAAAGTTTTGCAATCCTATTAGCTACTCACTTATTATCTCGTGCTCGTACTCACGTGACACGGGATACTCTACCCCAATGTCATAAATCGTAAATCATTTATTACGTTTTTTAAGGTCATTTATCAAGAAAATCCAAACATAATATTGACTTTCGAGTTATCTTATACTTTACACTGTTTACACGCGTATTAGCTATCTACTTATCACATACTCGTACACGTGACGCAGGATGACCCTTTTTTATTCAACGTAGAATATCATTTATTACTTTTTTACGGTCATGTATCGAGAAAATCCGATATTAATCTTTGACTTTCGAGTAATCTTATACTTTACAGAAAAAAATTTACAATCTTATTAGCTAAAATACACACCAGAAGGGGGCAAAATCATAATATAAAAAACAATCAGGGCAAATATACAATTATACTAAACTATAGATGGTGAGAATTAGCCAAAAATACAAATAATAATGAATAGTTTTCCTTCTATCTGGTGCCAGCTCAAGACAAACCTTTTCATTTCGTCCCCCCTCTCTCCTCTCTCTCTCTCTCTCTCTCTCTCTCTCTATATATATATATATATATGTTAGATAATTTAATTTTGTAAAGTATTGATTTGAATGAGAATTTGGGTTTTTAAATTAAGCTATTGGGCTTTGGTTTGGGCTTTGGGCTTTCAAACTAAGCTATTGGGCTTCGATTTTGGCCCAATAGGCCCAACTTCTAGAAGGCCCAACTTCTAGAAGTTGGGATTGGTGGCTTTCAAAATGAGTGGTTTTTTAACCACTCTACAACTCAATTCAACGTGTGATTCCATTATATAAAAAAAAAAAAAATATACTTATTTTTTATTCCAATATTTTGGCTATAAATAGGTCATTTGGCCAAAGGAAATAAACACAACAAATATACAAGAATTAAAAGAAGATAAATAAGAAAATATTCCTCAAATATTATTTTTGCTATATTTCTTGTTCCGTTCGCTGTCGGTATCGTTTTTGTGCTAAACGAACGCCGTGTTTTTTCGAAGTATCCTGGGAAATAGACGCTCGTGAACCTCTAGCACATACGTGAGGGAGCGAATCTATTTTAAGGAAATTGTGTGCTACACAATCTTCGAATATTTTTTTATTTCCCAGCCAACAATCTTAAAATAGATCGACGATCCCGCGAAGATGTCAGACTACGTGGAGTTCCTCAACAACCAAGAATCTACGGGAAACGAAGGAAACATTGACGTTCTCCCTGCTACTTTTATCCCCACTGCCATACCCGTGGTTACGAAGCCAAACGTACCGGTCAACCACCTGGAGAAGCCGGAGAAATTTACGGGGACAGCCTCGACGTTCAAAAGATGGCAACAGAAGATGCTCTTCTACCTCACCACGCTGAACCTAGCAACATACCTGAAAGAGGTCGAGCCTAAGGTGAACGACGGCGAGACGAACGCTGAGGTCGTAATCGCTGTTGATGCATGGAAACACTCTGATTTCCTGTGTCGTAATTATATTCTGAATGCCCTAAGCGATACTCTGTACAACGTGTATGGTGCGGTCGCTACGGCTAATGAATTGTGGGAATCGTTAGACCGGAAATATAAAACTGAGGATGCCGGCACAAAGAAATTTGTTGTCGGACGGTTCCTTGATTATAAGATGGTCGATTCCAAGACTGTGATCAGTCAGGTGCAGGAGATCCAATTGATCTTGCACGAGATCCATGCAGAACGGATGGTTCTGAGTGAATCTTTCCAAGTTGCGGCTATTATTGAAAAGTTGCCGCCGGGCTGGAAAGACTTCAAAAACTATCTCAAGCATAAGCGCAAGGAGATGTCTTTGGAGGATCTGATTGTTAGACTTCGAATCGAAGAAGACAACAAAAGGTCGGAAAAGAGAGTATTGAGCTCATCTGAACCGAAAGTAAACGTGGTGGAGCATAGCTCTAAAAAGGCCAAAGGCGCGGTTAAACCCAAAGCGAAACTTGGGGCGACCGGAGGCGTCGCTAAGCCGAACTATAAGTTCAAGGGAAAGTGCTTCAATTGTGGCAAACTAGGCCACAAGTCGTCGGATTGTCGACTTCCAAAGAAGCAACACGAGGCCAATATGGTGAAAGACATCACCAAAGAAGTTGAGGACTTGAGCCTCGTCGCGATGGTTTCGGAGGTAAACATGATTGGGTCGAATCCACAAGAATGGTGGATCGATACCGGTGCTACACGTCATGTGTGTACGAATCGTAGACTCTTCTCTACCTGTGAGCCGGTTGAAGGAGAAAAGATCTACATGGGAAACTCGGCTGCTGCTACCGTCGAGGGAAAAGGGAACGTGCTGCTCAAAATGACTTCCGGAAAATATTGACGCTGAAAGATGTGTTGTACGTTCCGGAGATACGAAAAAATCTAATTTCGGGATTCTTGTTGAACAAGCACGGTTTTCGTATTGTTATTGAATCTGACAAAGTGATATTGTCTAAGTCAGGTGTGTTTGTTGGTAAAGGCTATGCCTGTGATGGTTTGTTCAAGCTGAATGTAATGACTATTGTAAATGAGAATGAAAAACGTTCTTCTGTTTACTTGCTTGAATCTTCCAATTTGTGGCATGGTAGATTAGGTCACGTTAATTTTGAATCGATACGTCGATTAATTAACATAGATCATATTCCAACATTCGAAATTAATTCGAAATATAAATGCAAAATTTGCGTTGAAGCAAAAATGACGAGATCGTCTTTTCCTTCGGTAGCAAGAAGTACCGAACCGCTTGAATTGATTCATAGCGATTTATGTGATTTGAAATACGTTCAAACACGTGGTGGCAATAAATATTTTATAACATTTATTGACGATTGCACCAAATATTGCTATATTTATTTGCTTAAGAGCAAAGACGAAGCATTAGAGAAATTCGTTCTCTACAAAACCGAAGTTGAAACGCAACTCGGCAAGAAAATTAAAAGATTGAGAAGTGATCGAGGCAGAGAATACGAAGCGCCAATTGGGAGCTTCTGTGTGGAACATGGTATCGTCCATGAATTGACCGCTCCGTATTCACCTCAATCAAACGGAGTGGCCGAACGAAAGAATCGCACATTAAAAGAGATGATGAATGCGATGTTACTGAGTTCAGGTCTACCGCCTAATATGTGGGGCGAAGCTATCTTATCGAGTAATTACCTATTAAATAGGATACCTCGAAAGAAAATGAATAAAACTCCATATGAGTTATGGAAAGGAAAGACGCCTTCGTACCAACATTTGCGAATGTGGGGGTGTTTGGCGAAGGTAGCCGTACCTGCGCCTAAAGCAGTAAAAATTGGTCCTAAAACGGTGGACTGTATTTTCATAGGATATGCACACAATAGTACGGCATATCGGTTTCTTGTATATGATTCAAAAATTCCGGATATACACAAGAACACGGTCATGGAATCGAGGAATGCGTATTTCTTTGAAAATGTATTTCCTTGTAAATCCGATTATGGATCCGGTACATCTAAGCGAGATAATATAGAAACCGAGATTCCTAATACGGTTCATGAGATTGAACCGAGACGAAGCAAGCGTGCCCGAATAGAAAAATCTTTTGGTGATGATTTTGTAACATATTTAATTGAAAAGGAACCGCTGACTTATGACGAAGCAGTGAGCTCCGTGGACGGGCCTTTATGGAAAGAAGCCATAAAAAGCGAGATTGATTCTATTTTGCAGAATCATACTTGGGAGTTAGTTGATCTCCCAAAGGGATGTAAACCTTTAGGATCGATCTTCAAAATGGATCTTTAAAAGAAAAATGAGACCAGACGGGTCTGTGGAAAAGTATAAAGCCAGACTTGTTATCAAAGGATACAAGCAACGCGAAGGCTTAGATTACTTTGATACATATTCTCCTGTGACGAGAATAAATTCGATAAGGATGATACTTGCTATCGCATCCTTAAGAAATTTGGAAGTACATCAAATGGATGTCAAAACAGCTTTCTTAAACGGTGAATTAGACGAAGAAATATATATGGAGCAACCCGAGGGTTTTCGTGCTCCGGGAACCGAAACGAAAGTCTGTAGATTGATCAAATCTTTGTATGGTTTGAAACAAGCCCCTAAGAAGTGGCACGAAAAGTTTGATCACGCGATGATCAACTACGGCTTTAAAATAAATGAGAGCGATAAATGCGTTTACTCAAAGGAAACGGGCGATGACTATGTTATTTTATGTCTGTATGTAGACGACATACTCATTGTTGGTAGTAACGACAAAATGGTCAAGTCTACCAAGGATATGTTAAATTCGAAATTTGACATGAAAGATATGGGACTTGCGGACGTGATTTTAGGAATTAAAATCAAACGAACGAGTAACGGTCTTGTTTTGAGTCAAGCTCATTACGTAGACAAAATTCTCGACAAATTCTGCAAGGGTGATTCTGGTGTTGCTAGAACTCCATTAGATCGAAGTGTTCATTTGTCGAAAAATCGCGGGGAGGCTATTTCTCAAGTAGAATACTCCCGGATTATCGGAAGCTTGATGTATCTAATGAGCTGTACTAGGCCAGATATTGCTTATGCTATAAGCAAACTGAGTTCGTACACGAGCAATCCGAGTGCGGATCATTGGACCGCTATAATACGGGTTTTGAGATACTTACGATATACTCGAGACTATGGATTACACTATGGTCGATATCCGGCTGTGTTAGAAGGCTACACAGATGCGAACTGGATATCTGATATGAAGGACTCTAAGAGCACAAGCGGCTATGTGTTTACACTCGCTGGAGCTGCTGTGTCTTGGAAGTCCTCGAAACAAACGGTTATAGCAAGATCCACTATGGAATCCGAGTTTTTTGCCTTGGATAAATGTGGAGAAGAAGCTGAATGGCTACGCCATTTCTTGGAGGATATTCCTAAATGGGAAAAACCTGTGCCGCCTATATGCATACACTGCGATAGCCAATCGGCTATAGGACGAGCACAGAGTACTATGTATAATGGTAAGTCGAGACACATACGTCGTCGACATAATACCATTAGACAACTGCTCTCAACTGGAGTTATCTCGATTGATTATGTAAAATCGACGGATAACATTGCGGATCCGCTAACCAAAGGGTTAAATAGAGATGCGGTTGAAAGGTTGACGAGAGGGATGGGCTTAAAGCCTTAACGTATAAAAGTGCTAAGAAGGAAAACCCTACCTATGTGACTGGAGATCCCAAGATCTAGTTCAAAGGGACAACCTAATTTTAGGACTTGGTATCACTGTGGGGGATAACCCCGCTCATTCCTGTCAAGAAACAGTGATGACGGAAAAGGCTAGCATTATGATGCTTTAATGACTATCATAGAGTATTGATAGAAAATACTCGCGACGTGACAAGTCACCTATGTTAGGGAGAAGTGGGGCCGCTTCAAAGGAGAATTGAAAGGCTTAGTTCTTTAGAAACCCTCGCAGAATCAGGACGTGTCCATGGCCGTACTGGACAAAACCATGAGAACGGAACAAGAGAAAAATGGTCTCTGTGTATTGTACGTGGGTTCGTTTACACGAAAAGCGGGACAGTTCAAAGACATCGCGTTCTACTGGACTGCAGTAAACCAAGCGTGCATACAAGGAGGAAGTTCAAATGGTAAAACATACTATCCTCCATGCAGAGTATCATTAGATTAGCAGAAACATTACAAAACAATTCTCATTCATGTGGGGGATTGTTAGATAATTTAATTTTGTAAAGTATTGATTTGAATGAGAATTTGGGTTTTTAAATTAAGCTATTGGGCTTTGGTTTGGGCTTTGGGCTTTCAAACTAAGCTATTGGGCTTCGATTTTGGCCCAATAGGCCCAACTTCTAGAAGGCCCAACTTCTAGAAGTTGGGATTGGTGGCTTTCAAAATGAGTGGTTTTTTAACCACTCTACAACTCAATTCAACGTGTGATTCCATTATATAAAAAAAAAAAAAAATATACTTATTTTTTATTCCAATATTTTGGCTATAAATAGGTCATTTGGCCAAAGGAATAAACACAACAAATATACAAGAATTAAAAGAAGATAAATAAGAAAATATTCCTCAAATATTATTTTTGCTATATTTCTTGTTCCGTTCGCTGTCGGTATCGTTTTTGTGCTAAACGAACGCCGTGTTTTTTCGAAGTATCCTGGGAAATAGACGCTCGTGAACCTCTAGCACATACGTGAGGGAGCGAATCTATTTTAAGGAAATTGTGTGCTACACAATCTTCGAATATTTTTTATTTCCCAGCCAACAATATATATACACACACACAGACAGAGACGCAATACACTCACTTCACTCTTCCGTCGTCTATATCTCCGATAGAAAAAACCTCACTGTCACTTTTTTTTACGTTCTCATTTCTCGGCTCACATTGCCGAGAACTGGCGCGAACACACCGACCCGAACCCTTGCCTGGCGACCCGTATCCGAAAGGTCTCTCGTGCATGTGCAGAAAGATGTCGTCTTGGTCGAAACCCATTAAGAAGTTAATGGATCTCCTGAGGAAACCGTCGACCACCAGAGACGGCGACGACAAAGGTGGCGTCGGCGTCAGACCGGCCAGAGCATCCGTCCATGGCGGCTCTAAACCATCGCCCGTCCGTACAACTCCACCATTCACTCCATCTGAAACCAACTCAACGGCGAGCCGCAACACGAGCCTGAACGGGTCTGTTTCGGCCCGATCCGACCCGACCCGAGCCGCCGCCAAGAAGCATCAGGTCCCGCCCATGGCCGCCACTAATCATCCACCACAACCCTCTGAAAAAATTAACAACCTGAACAATGGGCCGCCTCCCTCGGGCCGACCCGACCCTGCCCGACAAGCTCCCGTCAAGAAACGGGTCCCTCCGACGAGCACCCACGGGCAAGCCGGCACACTTCCGGCGGCTAAACCAGGCCACGGGCGGTCCAAGTCGGACGGCTCGCACTGGCCGACCGACCCGCGGCCGATCACGGGCACGGGCGGCTCGGTCAGATCTTCGGGCGCGCGTAGGTCTTTCGGAAACATCGACCCCTCGGGAAAATTCACCACCATGATGGGCCCGCCTCGGCCCAGAACTGCGGTGTTCAATCCCGACCCGGTGGATCACGGGTACGGAACCGTAGTGGGTCGACCCGTGGGCGGGCTGAAACCCGCCCTGGAGACCGAGGAGAAGGCAGGGTATAACTGCGAAGCAGAGGAGCTGAAGCATTTGGCCGATGGGCATTACAGAAGGGGCGACCTTAAAAAGGCGTTGGACATTTACGATAAGGCGATTGCTATAGCTCCTCATGCTGCTTATAACTTCAATAAATCCTCTGCTTTCATGGCTCTGAAGAACTTAGCCGAGGCTGTTAGGGAATGCAAGGCGGCCATTCGATTGGAACCCAACTACGTCAAGGCCCATCGTCGGCTGGGCTCACTGTTTCTTCGGTGAGTTCTTTCCTTTCGAATATCGGGTCAAAGTTCGAATCTTTATGGGTCGCTTATGGGGTCCAAGTTCGAACCTTTTTGTGCTCTTGATTAGGGATTCAAGTTATGAGCTGATTATCGGGTCAAAGTTCGAACCTTTGTGCTATTTCGATAATCGGGTCAAATTTGAGTCAATTATCGGGTCAAAGTTCAAATCTTTGTGGGTCGATTATCGGGTAGCCTTCGTTGTGTGGTTTCCAAAATCGGGTAAAAGTTCGAATCTTTTGTGTTGAAAAATGCAAGCTAGGATCTGAATTGGTTGATCTATAATCCTTCCAACATCAACAGGCTAGGACAGCTCGAAGACGCCCGTAAGCACATCTGCTTCGAAACCGAAGGGCAACCGCCGAACCACGGGGACGTACGGAAGCTTCAGACCGTCGAGAAACACATCACAAATTGCATCGATTACCGAAGACAAGGCGATTGGAAAGCCACACTGAAGGAAGCTGACATCGTTATCTCGGCTGGCATCGACTCTTCCCCGCAGGTAAGTACACACGCATTCTAACACAACAGCAAACAACCTCGTAAAACTCTGCTCTTATTCTTACCAGATTTCTGCATGCAAAGCCGAGGCTCTGCTAAACCTACACAGAATCGAAGATGCCTATTCAAGCCTGATACTGACCTCTCAAGGCAGCTCTGATTCTCGCCCTCGGCCTCAGCCCAAGATATTCGACATGGAATTCGACGCGTACCCTCTGTTCGTCAGGGCCCACGTGGAGTTATCCATGGGAAAGTTCGACGAAGCTGTTGAAACTATTGAAAAGGCTCGAAGGGCCGACCCCAAAAATTCCCAGATAGCAAAATCCCTCAACAATTTGAAGCTGGTGGCGCGAGCCAGGGCTCGTGGGAACAATCTGTTTCGAACCGATCGGTTCACAGAGGCGACCGTTGCCTATGGAGACGGCCTTCGTCTCTTCCCTTCGAACCCAACCTTGTACTGTAATAGAGCTGCTTGCTGGTTCATGATCTGTCAGTTTAATCGCTCTTTGGACGACTGTGAGCGAGCCCTTTGGGCTCACCCTAACCACACTAAAGCTCTGCTTCGAAGAGCTGCAGCATATAGCAAGGTAAACACACACATAATCTCTCTTTCTCTATGTCTTCTTATTGAGCCTTGAGCTGAGTGATTACAATGTTGTTATTACGCAGCTCGAAAGGTGGAACGAGGCTGTGAAGGACTACGAAGCTCTACGCAAGAAACTTCCTGGAGATAAGAACATAGCAGAGTCGCTCTTTCATGCCCAAGTTTCCCTGAAGAAGTCGCGCGGGGAAGATGTTCGTAACCTAACCTTCGGCGGGGAGGTTGAATCTGTTCTGAGCTTCGAGCAGTTTCAAGCTGCAATTTCTACGCCTGGTAATAGAAAAACAGTCTTTTTTCGATCCCATGAGAAAGAGTAACTAACTCCAGTGAAATCATATATGTCTTTCAGGTGCTTGTGTGGTCTATTTCATGACTGCTGCTAATGAAGAATGCAAAGAGGTTTCGCGGGTCCTCGACAAGCTGTGCAACAGATACCCTTCAGTTCACTTTCTCAAGGTGCATATGTATACCTACTATATCGATTAAGGAGAAGTTTTGGGTCGGGAAATTTTGTTGAGTCTTTTTTCTTTTTCCTTGAACTGTCGAAAGGTGGACGTGAAAGAGAGACCTGAGATAGTTCGATCGGAGAATGTGAGAACCTTACCGACGATCATGGTCTACAAGGAAGGTAAAAGAGTGAAGGAACTCATCTCTCCGAGCCCTGAAATTTTGGAGTCTTCAGTGCGCCACTTCAGTATGTAGCAGATCATAAGCTTATCACATAATAATAAAAATAATAGTAATAATAATAATAATCATAGTCATCATCTTGGTTCGGTTCACTCGACCGAGCCATTTGGCGTCGTTTTCTTGCTTCTTTTGTCCGTTGTCCGAAAAATGCAGTGAAAAAAAAAAAAGAAATAGGAACAGCAGGGATAGAGGCACAATAATTCAACTAAGGCTAGTTGAACAATATCTATCTTTTGTTTGTAAGGATTATGGAGGATTTTTTATGATCTGCTGTTTCTATATTCATCTTTTGAATCTTCATTTCTTTACGATTATTATTCTATCATCTCATGCTGATCTTCTACAGTGTGTTGCATGTGTTTTTCTTTACTGATGTCATTGTTTTTAAGGCATGACTGCTGAATAGCAGCAGCAGACAGATTTTCATTTCATGACACAAACTCACATAGAAAGTAAACATTCATGATCATGAATCATACTTCTTAAAGCTACTCGAAGGTTAAATGTACCTCAGATGCTGCTGGCGTGCAAGCATGCCGACTCTTTAGCTGCAAGATTGACAAACATAGCTCATATAAACTCAGAAACATAGTATTTATTTCGATCGACCATAGCAGCTCATATGAATAGATATATTGAGGATATATGTAGGCTTAGCTCATCAGTTTCAACAGCTGTCCAAAACTTAAATTTGACTCCATCCTTACGACACCATAGCTAGAACATGATGAACAAAACTCCTAAAATTTATGACTCCCATCAAATTAGATGACAATCATTATCTTACACTCTCACGGAGTTGCCGAACGATCAAATTTTGTAAACATGCATTGATGGGCCTTACCTAGTTCACTAAGAAGAAAGCTGCGTTTCCTATCAGTTCAAATTCACAACACGATCGAATTCAATACAAACAGTCTCAGCTCAGCAACACACAAAGGTAGGGCTGTAAACGTAAATTAGAACATAGGCATGGGTTAGATATCGACCTTGATGATTTTCGCCAAGGTAAATCAGAGTTCGTTATTCAACCTAAATTTCCTCGATTGCTTCTTAATTTATCAATCCTTCGTTGCTATTTTCTTCTCGTCGGGGATATTGCGCTATTGAGCGGATAAATTCCAAAACTCCCATCGCATGTTTCGATGTAACTCGTGACGATAAAAGGAAAGTGAAAATGAAAATTGAAGTGCATTCTCTTATGAATGGTGGTCAATGGTTCGATTCAATTGAAAACGTTAACATCTCTTCAAATAACAAACAATATCATGGAGTAGAGCAGTACTTAATCCATTCATATGTTATTCAGATTCCGATTATTAATTACCATTAAATTAATTTTTTTAAAAAGAAAAGAGACGAACATTACAAGAAAAGAAGTGAGTTATAATCATCAATCAACCAGTGTTTTGCAGGCCAGCAGCAATTCCCTTCATGGTCAAGATGAGCGTATCCTCCAATCCCGGGGCATAGTCGCTCGTCGGGTTAAGCTTCACCAGCTCGGCCGCGGGCTTCGATTCCTCCATATTATACTCCTCCTTCGATATATGAGGCCTAAGCTTCACATGGTAGTTCGGGTCCCTTATTCGCTTCAAAGTATACGCCTGGCATACGTTCAGCGTCGTTATGTATGAGTCCCTAAGCTTCAGCCTCTGCTTCAGGTATGGGTCTCCCTCCAACAAATCCTTATGCCCCGCAATCTACAAAAATGATACGTACGCTTTCAAGCTTAACCTTTTAGGTGAACTGATCATTCAGCATGCATAAAATGGTGTAAGAAGAGGGGTTGTCTTACCTGGAGAAGAAGGGTCTTCGTCTCCTCGTAATTGGACCTCAATCGCTCGCCGAAGGGCAGCAATTCTTCCGAGACGAGGAGCTTGTCGTAGAGGGCCGCGATGCCGGGGTCGCCCTTTGCGAAGACCATCTCGAGGAGGTCGAGCGTGACCCTGAAGAAGGGCCAGCCGTTGTACATGTCTTGGAGGGTCTTGAGGTTCCTTATGTCCTTCTGTAATGCGTGCTTGAAGGCCGCGCCGAACCCTAGCCATACTGGGAGGTGGAACCTCGTCTGGGTCCACGCAAAGATCCACGGGATGGCCCTCAGAGATTCGATCCCTCCGCTGGGCTTTCGCTTTGAGGGGCGGCTACCTATGTTCATTCGACCGTACTCCAGCTCGGGCGTCGCCTGGAGAATAATTTTCGAAAATTTTGAGATAAGTCGAGAGAGGATATGCATATTACTTTGAGATTAATTATTTTTTAGCCTTGTAGTTTGAGGCAGTTGCATTATACGAACATTACCTTTCAAAAATATGCAATTAAGGAACATTATACGCCAGAAGTTTTACCCCAAAATTCTAGGGTTCCAACCTACAATTTATAACTTGCATCGAATTTATGATGTGGTGGCATATTACAGACTAAATTTCAACATTAAGCAATTTTGGGACAAAATCCAGGGTTCCCTAGTGTAATGTCCCTAAACTGCTTGATATTAAAGTCATTGTCCGCTTAATGTCACCCCGTAAATTTTCTGTCCCTATAACCCCTAAATAAATTAAGGGAAGATTTCTGTTCAGGCCCCAGTAAAGTTTCCATTAAGCCGTCAGTCCCTGTCAGAAAATGGTTAAGTTTAAGGGGCCTACTTTTTGTAAAAAACAGAGTAAAGGACCCAAAAATATACATTGACGAAATACCCCTTGCCCTTTTTTCCCAGCGGAACTCGCGACATGCTGTTTTGGTCTTATATGAAGCGTTACTTTTACTTCTTTATTTGTTACACAGGTACAATATATTGTTACTATAGAAAATAGTTACGTTATTTTTCAACAATATTGTGTTACTTTCCTACTGCAAAACGTTATCAACAGAATTTTTTTTCATTTAACGATCGAACTCATTTTTCTTACACTGAATCGATCAAAAAAAATTCGACTACTCCATCCAACCGATTCGACGTGTCATGTTGGATTCATTATGACTTGGACGACGCACGAGGTAGTTGCTTGTCTAATTAGGGTGCAAATTCAAGAACATAATGGTTAATCGAATCTTGATTTCGACATAAATTGCAAGTAATCGGTATAAATTCGATGTACCCATGAGAAATCGAGGTCTATTTTACCTTATTGAGTCAAAAACGCCGATATTTATGCAGTTTTCATCTGCTTTTTAGTGTCGTTTGTGGTTTACGTTATATTTCTCGCGGTGCATTTGCTTGAATGCAGAATGTGTTATTTTCAACGAATAAAGTGTTATTAAAGTTCATCGGTATGTTACTAATAAGTCATATATGGTTGTTAAACATGAAACACTTGTTATTTTATTTTCTGTTATAAGTATTTCTTTTTACACGATTTAGGGAAAATATAATATACGTTTCTTGCAACTAATCGATATAAATTCGAGGTACCCATGAGAAATTGAGGTCTATTTGACCTTATTGAGTCAATGACGACGTGATTAATGCACTTTTCATCTTGTTTTTAGTGTCGTTTGTGATTTTCGTTTTATTTCTTTCGATCCATTACTTGTATACAGACTGTGTTATTTACGACAAACAATGTGTTATTACCTCTCAGCGACATGTTACTTCTAAGTCAAAATTTGTTATTAACCATAAGACATTTGTTATTTTTTTGCTATGTTATAAGTATTTCTTTTTTACACGATTTAGGAAAAATATAATATACGTTTCTTGCAACTAATCAATATAAATTCGAGGTACCCATGAGAAATTGAGGTTTATTTGACCTTATTGAGTCAATGACGACGTGATTAATGCACTTTTCATCTTGTTTTTTAGTATCGTTTGTGATTTTTGTTTTATTCCTTTCGATCCATTACTTGTATACAGACTGTGTTATTTACGACAAACAATGTGTTATTACCTTTCAGCGACATGTTACTTCTAAGTGAAAGTTTGTTATTAACCATAAGATATTTGTTATTTTTTGCTATGTTATAAGTATTTCTTTTTACACGATTTAGGGAAAATATAATATACGTTTCTTGCAACTAATCGGTATAAATTCGAGGTACCCATGAGAAATTGATGTCTATTTTACCTTATTGAGTCAATAACGACGTGATTTATGCAGTTTTCATCTGTTTTTTAGTGTCGTTTGTGATTTTCGTTCTTTTTATCCCGATCCATTATTTGCATACAGAATGTGTTATTTAAGACAAACAAGACGTTATTAACTTTCAGTGATGTATTATTTTTTAGTCAACATTTGTTATTACCCTGAAGACATTTGTTATTTTTGTGAGACTTATCAACATTCATATGAAATTGACGATAATTTCAACATATACGGTCATAGCACCTGCAATCTTAGCAATTTATATGATTTGGGTTTATCACATATAATAATATCGATAGTTGCCTTGGTTAAACCCATTTACAAATTAATATTGCTTTCTCTGTTGCGGATCTCACGAGCGCGACGGTGTCGGGACTGAATCTTAAAATTTTGTCGACGCAAACAATAAAAATATATGTACAACGAAGCATGTTTCTAGTTGAAATTGAAGGTAACACACGTAGATTCGAGAGACCCATAGCCTTAAAGTTTCTCGCGCCACCGTAGAGTTTCTAAACTGTTCGGCGTGATATTACAAAAATATTTCTGGACAGTTTAATGTGGTACCCTTAAGGGTTTAATTGTTACCAATAGAGTGTTATTTGTTATAAAATTGCTGTCTATGTACTAGGGTTTCTAGATAATTGGTTATCGTCTATGCGCTAGGGTTTTTGGGTAGTTTTTGGGGTTTAGGACTTACGGGTTCGAGGTTAAGATTAAGGGTTTACGACATGAAATTTTGGGAGAACGATCCACGACTTGTGCAGGTATTTCTACAACCTTAAAAAATTTTGGGGTTCGGGGTTTAGGTTTTAGGGTTTAGGGTTTCGGGCTTCGGATTTAGGGTTTTGAGCTTAGTATTTTGTGTTTGTGGTCTATAAATGTTATTCGTACTTTAATGTTGATGTTTGAACATGTTCGTGGTGCAATTCATAATGTTATGTTCCATTGAAAGATGTAATAGTCTGTTTTGCAATGGAGGACTATATATTTATATATCTATTGAGATCAATATTCCTCTATTGACATCAAATTTCGCTTAATGTGTCTTTCAAACGAATGTGGTGATTAAACTTCATCAAATTATATATTTACATGAACATCCATATTAAACATCCAAAATAAAAGTGTATTTTTGTACGAATTAATCGAATTATTGGCGTGGTATTAAACAGCATTTATGAGGTATCAGTATTGATCAATGTGTTATTAGTTGAGTTCGTGTTGTTTTTTCTTACCTAACATGTGTTTATTATTTCCAATTAATGTAGTACAATTTTGAGAAAGTCCTGTAAATATTCTCTGACAATTCTGTTAAATTCTCTGACGGTCCAGAACCTTCTAGAATATTCTCAATGAAGTGTCTTTTTTACATGTATATGTGTTATATTTGTTGGGTAAACTGTTACTCACTTAAAAAACGTTTTAGTCTTAGAGAAAGCTAGATTTTCTCAAAAAAATTCGTCTTGATTAGTAAGACCATCTGAAATTGAGGACGGAAAAGCTTTATTCAGTCACAAACGCTGAGATTTATGCAGTTTTCATATGTTTTTTAGTGTCATTTGTGATTTTCATTTTATCCCTTTCGATCCACTACTTATATACAGAATGCGTTATTTACGACAAAGAAGGCTTTATTATCTTTCAGCGATGTGTTACTTCTAAGTCAACATTTGTTATTAACCATAAGACATTTGTTATTTTTGGTTATGTTATAAGTATTATTTTTTTACACGATTTAGGGAAAATATAATATACATTTCTTGCAACTAATCGGTATAAATTCTAGGTACCCATGAGAAATTGAGGTCTATTTTACCTTATTGAGTCAATAACGACGTGATTTATGCAGTTTTCATCTGTGTTTTAGTGTCATTTGTGATTTTCGTTTTATTCCTTTCGATCCATTACTTGTATACAGACTGTGTTATTTACGACAAACAATGCGTTATTACCTTTCAGCGACGTGTTACTTCTAAGTCAAAATTTGTTATTAACCATAAGACATTTGTTATTTTTTGCTATGTTATAAGTATTTATTTTTTACACGATTTAGGGAAAATATAATATTCGTTACTTGCAACTAATCGGTATAAATTCGAGGTACCCATGAGAAATTGAGGTCTATTTTACCTTATTGAGTCAATAACGTGGAGATTTATGCAGTTTTCATCTGTTTTTTAGTGTCGTTGTGATTTTCGTTTTATCCATTTTGATCCATTACTTGTATACAGAATGTGTTATTTACGACAAAGCATGCGTTGTTACCTTTCGGCGTCGTGTTACTTCTAAGTCAACGTTTGTTATTAAGCATAAGACATTTGTTATTTTTGGCTATGTTATAAGTATTTCTTTTTACACGATTTAGGGAAAATATAATATCCGTTTCTTGCAACTAATCGGTCTAAATTCGAGGTACCCATGAGAAATTGAGGCCTATTTTACCTTATTGAGTCAATAACGCGGAGATTTATGCAGTTTTCATTTGTTTTTTACTGTCGTTTGTGATTTTCGTTTTATCCATTTCGATCCATTACTTGTATACAGAATGTGTTATTTACGACAAAGCGTGCGTTATTACCTTTCAGCGTCGTGTTACTTCTAAGTCAACATTTGTTATTAAACATAATACATTTGTTATTTTTGCTATATTCGTTATTTCTGACGATTAAAGCTGCAAATTAGATATACAAATCAAACCCACGATCAAATTAACAATAATTTCAACATATTAGGTCATAAATTTTGATATTTTCGGCTACAGTCTCAATGATTTCTGTTATTTGTATGTAGCCGTTTTTTTCTAGCTTCCATAGATCTTTTGAAGATTTTTTTTCAATCTCAACGATTTATGTTTATCATTTTCGGCTACAATATCAACGATTTCTGATGATTAAAGCTGCAAATTAGCAAAACAAATCGAGCTTGAAGTTTTTTTTTAAAGAAGATTTGAGCTTGCAGCGAAAATCGCTCGTTGGAGAAGACGATGGCAAAAGATTGTAAATTTCGCATCTGTTAGAGGGTATATATGTCATATCGCATAGTTTGGGTCTTTTACTCTAAGACTTTTGAAAAGTAGGTCCTTAACTCTTACTGAAATTTTATTAGGGCCTGAACCCTACTTAAACATGTTAACGGGGCCTGACTGATAATTAACCCATAAATTAAACCATTATTATTCTGCAATTTTCTGCAAAGGAAAAAAGAAATAGAAATCCTTACGAGGCGGAAGTACTCGACAAATCGAGGCTCCTTGAAGACGATGGACCGATACTCCTCGGTGGCCACGACAGCGACCTCGTCCAGCAAGGCCCGCCACTCGGGCTTGGGGGCGACGGGCGGGTGCATCCCGTGCTCCAGCGTGGCTGCGGTGAACCTCTGCAGCGTCCGAAAGCACAGGTGCTCCTCCCCGAACGACTGCTCGATCACCTCCCCCTGCACCGTGACCCTAAACGACCCGTGGATCGTGTCCGGCGGCTGCGACAGGATGGCAAGGTGGGTCGGCCCTCCGCCCCGCCCCACCGTCCCGCCCCGCCCGTGGAACATGGTGAGCTTCACTCCGTGCTCCTTGGCCACCTTGACGAGCTCCTCCTGCGCCTTGTAGAGCTGCCACGCCGCCGATAGCCGGCCCGCGTCCTTGCCGGAATCCGAGTACCCTATCATGACCTCCTGCTTTCCAGCGATCCTGTTCTTGTACCACTCGATGGAGAAGAGCCGAGCCACGGCGGTCGGGGCCGACTCGAGGTCGGCCAGCTTCTCGAAGAGGGGGACGACTCTCAGCTGGGCCCGCACTCGGCTCTCGCGCTGGAGGAGCTCGACGGCGAGGACGTCGGAGGGGGCGGTGGCCATGGAGATGATGTACGCGCCGAAGCAGTCGTGGGGGAGGTCGGCGATGACGTGGAAGGTCCCGAGGACGTCGGCGACCTCCTCGGTCTTCGGGAGGTCGGGGCCGAAGAGGGGACGCTTGCTGCTGAGCTCGGAGAGGAGCCACTCCTGGCGTCGGTCCTCGGGCCAGTCGCGGTACGAGCCGATCCCGAGGTGGTTCGTGACGGCGTCGAGCACGTCCGTGTGGCGGTCCGACTCCTGCCTTATGTCGAGGCGCACGAGGGAGAGGCCGAAGGTCGAGACCTGTCTGAGGAAGTCGAGGAGGCTGCCGTCGGCGATGGGGCGGTCCCCGCAGGAGCAGAGTGACCGGTAGCAGAGCTCGAGGGTTCCAGGAACTGTTTGAGGAAGGACGCCTATTTTTTTTTTGTTTTTTTGTTTTGAAAAAAAAATGGGCGGGGGAATCGATGGGAAACCTGCTCGACGTTGGTGTAGGTTGCTTCTTCATGGATGTCGGAGGTTCCCTGGGCGAGGAGCTGGCGGGAGCGCTCACGGGTTTGGTAGAGCTTGTCCCTCACGTCGCCTAGGATGACTCTGTAGGGCTCGTTCGGCGGGATTGTCTTCCAAAATTCTGACCCGAAAACGTCGAAAAAAAATAATCAGAAAATAAACATAAAAAATATGTATATGAAGAGAGAGAAAGAGAGAGAGAGAGTGCCTATGTAGTGTTTGGCGTCTCTCCTAGAAGATCGGTGGAGCTCGTCTGCTCGGACGCGGAGCTCGTCGGTGCAACGCCACATGGACAACTACATAGAAAGAAGGAGTTATTGGACGATAAAAAACGCTTGCCTACGTTGTAATGAACAGATATACCTCGAACATGAGGTCTTCTATCTGAGAATAATACAAGTTGGCAGCCATCATTCTTGCTAGCAAACAAACATCCCTAGTAACTTCAGGAGTGACCCTCGGGTTTCCTGGTTTTATTACATCGAATTCAACGTATGACGAAAACATTAGTACATGCATACTAGGTTTTGAGGAGAAAAGAACTAAGAAGGCGCGTATGCGAGAACGTACCGTCGCGGTCTCCACCCATCCAGGAAGAAAACTGAATGAGAGGTGCGTTGTAGGGAACACGCTCGTTGATCCCGATATTCTTCAGCGCAGTGTCTACGCGCCTGAGAAATTTCGGCACCCCTTTCCATATCGTTTCGTGGAAGTAGCTCATCCCCGCCCTCATTTCGTCTTGTGGGGCGGGCTGAGCTCGTCGTATTTCATCTGTTCTGAAAGCAGCTTGGATCTGCAGACAAGTCGATGATATAAGTATTCAACCTAATCGCAGCAATCACTATGCTATCCATGTAAGAATGGAACTTTTTATTACCTCTCTTTGCAGGGCCTCGTCGAGCTCCTGCTTATCGTCGGGAGTAATGTCCTTAGCATACAGCTGAGCCAAGCAATTACGAATCCTAAAAACGACAGAATCATTACCATTAGCCATGAAAAAATTGAAGATTAGAAATATATTTTCTTCCTCACAATAGGATGACCAGCCAACCTTCCATGCTTTTGAAGCAAAGATCTCCTCACAGACTGTGTGGGATGAGCTGTTAGGACAAGATCCACTGTCTGATTCTTCAAGGCATCGAACACTTCCTGGGGAGACTTGTTCAGATCGAAGACAAGCCTCTTGAGAGTCTCTTCGATGTCCGACTCAGTAGTAGCATTGCTCTCATCAGTGTAGTCTCCCTTCTTCTTCTTGTTCCTCCTACGATAAGCAATCTGAACCTCCTCGGCAAGATTCGCCAGGCTAAGCATGTTAGAGAAAGCCTTCGTCACAACGATCGAATCGCCGGGATCTAAGCTTGTTAAGACATTGCCGAGCTCTTCCAACTTCTTTGGGTCACGGTTGCTTTCGTACTCTGCTGAGAGCTCATAACACTCTTGGACCTAAAAAGGGGACAAACAGAGGATAAGACAAATTGACGAGAGCCTCAAATGCATCTTTGATTATAACAACCCTAAAGAGCAAATTGGCAACAAGTTGGACATTGAGATCGAATATTTAACATCGTAGTTGAATAAACACTCAATTGAGCCCAACCCATGATGAGAAAAGGCAGGAAAGAGACAGAAGTACGAGGGATTGAAGAAACAACCGTTTCTCTGAGATCCTCGCCGTGCAGATCTTGAACTATGTCGAGAAACCTGTCCAAAAGCAAGGCGTCGTACTCCACGAGCTTATCGTCTTCCGAGACTTTCCCAGGCACCAAAAGCCTCAGCTGAGCATCGATGGACCCCATCTTCGTTAAGTTCCTTGCAGCCATCGAAGGTTGCTTTTCACTCCCTGTCTCTAATGGATATGTGTAGCGATGATTGGAGATAGAATCTGCAGTAAAGCTGAAATCAAAGAAAAGGAATGAATTCACACGACGAACTTCAAATGAAAATTTACGTTTCTAATCCGAAATCATTTCAGTTTTGAACCCAATTAGCGGGAAGTTTAGTGTAGTAAACGTTCATTACAGTGTCATGTACTACCTTGAATCAAACAGTAGAGAGAGAGAGAGAGAGAGAGATTTTGTGAAGACTCCTAGAGATGATACATGTCTATATATAGAGTATAGACAAGGACCAGACACGAACTCCATAATATCATCAATCCGTGATTTTTATATATAAAAATGTGTGGTTTACTTTTATTTTATTATGATTTACATAATCTACGGAATGAATGGCTGAAGCTTATTTGCAGAGTCAACAAGACTTTGCAGTGAGTTTGACCGATTATTACAAAAACGGATAATATTACTACGTTAAACAAATGCCGGTGCTAGCTACTAGGCAAGCTTGCTTATGAACATCTTTCATTTTTTTGATGAATATATATTGCCATCTAATTTATTACATAAATTATCATATGTCCGAAAAACAAGAAAAAGAGGAGGTGGGACAAGAAGTTGAAGTAATGGTGCCTCACATGAATCACATTACACCAAAGTTAATACGTTGGCTTTCATGTGAAGTGAAGGGTGACTTGGCTATCCCATTTAGACAAAGGGTGGATATATATAAATCCGTGAAATGGCTCATCGAACCCGCGAAATAGTGTATAAATTATAAATCCATATGTAGTGATATTTGGAATGTTTTGAATTATCTACTACAAAAATAGGAATATTAAAGCAAGTAAATGCGAGAAAATATAATATGCACGTAATGTTTTCTCTATATGTATTCATTAGCTATGGTATAGGTGAAACGTACATATCTATAATCTTTTATAAAGAGTTTAGGGTGGATAAAAACGGTCAATTTGATCAATCAGATTTTTTCTTACATTAATTACTATATTAAAAAATTAAAAAAAAACTTTTTAAACCACACACCTTCCATAACCTCATAATAACTACCAAATTATATTTTAGTATATAAAAGTATTCATTAATAATTTATTTTATTGCACACAAATAAGTTGTGCTAAAAATACATTATTATAGCTTGCTTATACAATATTTATAGATATTTAAGGGATAGTTGAGATAAGTTCATGCACCTATCGATCTATGACTATCTATGATGGCCGACAGTCGAAATACTGGGTTTGTGTTTATATTCTTTTTCACAAAATTGAAGCCCCACACCCGATACGATATCTCAAATATGTAAGTGTATATATTCTGTGTATGCGCATAATGTACACTACAAAAGAATAACTTGAGTTGAGAGTGTGTAATAAACATAATGTGATTACCACAATATAATTTATTCAGCACGTGTGAATTCACTTATTTCCGGGAGGAATAATTTATATATTTTGTGGTTTTAATTGCAAGGAAAAGCAAATCAAGAATTGTATTCTAAAGCATGGGAAAAAGAAAAAGAATATGCCATTAAGAAACAGCATATTCGATCAGCATTCCTTCTTATCAGTTATCAACACCTAACAAAAGATTTTATTCGATTTATAGTGTAGAAAGAATGAAAGTTGACTTACTCGTTCGAAGCCTTCTTGAATTTAAGGGCGTGTATGATTGACTAGGGAGAGTAAACGGCACGTTTAGTTGAAATCTTTGACTTTCTTAGCATGCTTCACAGTCATAAATATAAAATATAAATTATATATATTGAATGATATCATATGATCATTTCCGTCTATTTGTTCATGTATTTGGGCTAACTAAAGGAAACTATGAAGGGTTTGACATTGGGCCTAGAAATCAAATTAGATGGTCTTATATGTTAATATATTGATTACTACGGTGACTTTGGAAATATTTGGGAAAGAAAAAAATATATCTATTGAGCTCTGATGTGGACCAGCAAAGATTTTTGTAAATTACAGCAAAATCAAAGAAAACGATGAATAGAATTGAAGCTGACGAGCGATCGACAGCGAAGACATCACTAACGAGGAAAGAATAAGGGACAAATATTATCACATCCTCATTGCATTATTAGCAGTATTCTGATCGACCCCATTATCATATCTTTATTAATTATAAAAACATTAAGTGTCTTTGTTTGAAATCAAGCCAAAAAATAGACCAAATCTCGGGATAGTAAAATTTCAATAAATATGCATGATTTCACTATGAACTCAACGAAGAGTTTAATTATAGATAATCATCTGACTTATTCCTTGTCTACGAACTATCTCGCTCTAACAAGTATTTACAATGATTAACTTCCCTTTCACTGGTGGTTGAATAGTATATGATTTATTAGTAGGGTCACTTAACACATTTAATATTCTAATAAACGTTTAGAATGATCTCGGTGGTTTTGGTTAATAAGACAATGGTTCGTACCGAAATATATAAAACTATTCATTTTCTCGTTATCCAATAAAAAATTAGTATAGATTTCAACACTTGTACATTAATATACATGACATAAGATGTAATTACTAAGTTTAACTTCATGTGAACTTGTATATACATTAAAGATATACTTAATTATTATCTAGCAAACAATTAGTAATTCAGTTTGAAAAGTCTGGTTTTCGCAACCTATTGTTGGTCACACTATTACATTCCAAGAATAACCAAAAAAAAATTCGAACACGAACACTTTCACATGATTCATCTTAGTACACCATTAAAGGAAGAAAAAAAAATAGTATTTGTCCTATGAAGAAAAAATAAGAGTCATGGCCCCATAACACGTCCCCCCAAAAAACGACATAATTCCACTATTTGAATTCACATTTCCACTTTGATAAATAAATCACTCACCCATCTCTGCAAAAAATCATTTCTCCACAAAAAAAAAAAAAAAAAAAGAAAGAAAGAGAGAAAAAAATGATGTCCAATAATGATCCAAGCAACTTCACCCAGGATCATCTTCCTCGTCGGGCTCGGGCTCAGCTTCAGTAGCTCAGCTAAGCCGTTACGAATCTCAAAAGAGAAGAGATTGGAACACTTTCGGTCAGTACCTCAGAAATCAAAGGCCTTCAGTTTCCTTACAGCAGTGCAACTACAGCCATGTCTTAGACTTCATGAGATATCTTGACCAGTTTGGTAAGACCAAAGTTCACTTACTTGCCTGTCCATTTTTCGGGCAGCCCGACCCGCCCGGGCCTTGCACTTGTCCTCTTCGACAAGCTTGGGGCAGCCTCGATGCGCTAATCGGGCGTCTTCGGGCAGCGTACGAGGAGAACGGTGGAATGTCTGAAACAAACCCTTTTGCAAACGGTGCGATTAGGGTTTATCTTAGGGAGGTTCGCGATTCTCAGGCTAAGGCTCGTGGGATACCTTATAAGAAGAAGAAGAAGAAGCAGCAAACGAGGGTAGTTGCTGCTAATAGCACTGTTCATCATCTCCATCATCATCATCGTAATCAAGAACAAAATGATCATGAGATGCAATCTGCTTGATTTGAGCTATGAGATGGTAAAAAAGACGCACTTTTCTTGCTCTATAATAATGGACTGTGCAATGTTAATTTCTTTTCTTCGTAGCAGGCTTGTGATGATTTGTTTAATAGTTCATCTTCTTACTTTAATATGTTTTGACTTATATATATTTATGGTGTGTTGGTGTTTCTTTAATATATACCGCTATGGATGAGCATCTAAGTCTTCATGTCTGTCTATGTTACAACTAGCCCTAGTCGAAGTTCTGCGTAAACCCTATTTTTTAGACAATAGAACTATAGATATATATACGCCTTATGAGTCACCATTTTAAATTACAACACAACAACACATGATGATATTAGAATCCCTTCTGTTTTTTCTATTGAATAATGCGTATTCTTGAAATTTAATGTACTTTTGTTTTTTTGTTTTTGGGACACAGTGTATATATGGGAATGTCTTTTTCTTACTCGAAAAATTACGTTCATTGTCCCTTCGTCCCTTGTGTGGATGATGGCTGGCTTGTTACATCATTTACATGAAAACAGTACTAATCAATCGTCTCATTCAAGAGCTTTCATGAATTGATGAAAGAATGTCTGCTTTCATAATATGACTTTATTTCTTGTAAAAATATTCCATAAGTTATCAGGTTTGTTTACATAACATGTGGAACTTCAATTCCTTTGTAATCGTAATCGAAATGCAATAAGTCGATCAACTCCATTTGAGCATTTAGTAAAGTATGAGACTTAATACGTAAGGGTGATAATGGATAAAACACTACAACGATGGTAATGATCAGACCTAAAATCTCATTATATGATTTTATATTGTTAAAATCTCATCTCATTTAAGAAACGCCGATGGCGAATAAATTTGTAGTTTTTTCGTTGTGAGTGAATCATGGCCGGGTAAAAAACAAATCTATTTTCCATAATTGAAAAGACCCCACTTTAGCAATTAGCGAGTATTTAGCCATCATCATTATCATCAAGGACAAATCCCCTTTTTTCCATATGGTTTTATCTAATATCATCTTTTTTCAAAAATAATGATTTTTTAGGCCCTACAATATTTGAAACTTGATCGACAAATCAAGAGACAGTGTCATCCTAGGTTGGTTACATTTTTCTCTCCCTATGCCCAGAAAAAGTTTGACGGTAATAAGTGTATGAATATATAAATGATTATTAGGTTAAATGTGTCCCCAAAATATACGTCAAATTAAGTTGTGGGTCATGACATCTCCAAAAATCCAGATAAAAATTGGAAAGCCATTAAAGGAGCTTTAAGTAAAAACGTAAACGAACATTAGCATACTAAAACTAAACTATATAATCCTATCAAAGCTCTCATCAACAAGATTTTTTTTTTACAGCAGCAGTAGCAGAGCTCATGACGATTGATGTCTTACAAACCGAAGAAACTAAGATCACTTGCCTTTTCCTTCTCGAATGTCTCAAAGTACTGATAGATGATAGTTACAGCAAGTAAAATCCCAGTGCCCGAACCTATCGCTCCCATGAGATCGGCTAAAACGGTTAGAGCTCCAATGCACATGCCACCGAAAGCTGCCGCCGTGGGAATGTATCTGTTCAGTTCTTTGTAGAGATTCGATTCTCTCTGCCCAGGCATCACCATTTGTTGTTCCTGTTTAAAACAAGCAATTTTAATGTCGAAACTCATCAACCATAGTTTTGACACATTAGCAAATAACATTGAAGGTATACGACGAATCATTAGAAAACCTTAAGCTGCTTAGCGACGTCTTTAGCAGAGGAACCAGAAACCTCGATCCAAGTTTTGGAGAATAAAGCACAGGCCGAGAGCATGAAGACGATGTAAAATAGCCCGTGGAAGGGATTGGCTACTATATCCGACAAGCTGCAAAAGAACGACTAGTTTGCTGAGCATAGAAAACTTTAAAAGATTGGTCTCATCATGAGAATAAAACAGAGGAGAGAGATTCTGCAATACCTCGATGGAGCAGTTATGTAGTAAGCAATGCCACCTACTGGAACAGATTGACCGGAGTATTCAGATTCCTTCCATTTTCCCAAAAGGCTCACAAGGAAATTTCCGCTGTATCTCCTGTATAACAACTGTATAGATGCCGAGTAAATTAGTAAAGAGAATCCTTAACAGCCATCAATTTCTCATAACACGAAAGAACGTGATTACCTGGGAAATAAAGTAGAGATTGGATACGAGGGCAGACTGCAAAATGATGGGCATATTCGAGGTGTAGAACAACTTGATTGGATATGAACCCTGCTGTCCGCGGGCATTCTTAGATCTCACGGGCAGAACCACACGGAAACCTTGGAAGTAAATGACGATAAGGAAGATGAGGACAGTGGCGAGCAAGTTTGTGACGTTGGGGAGGTTTTGCCTGTAAAATGCTTCTCGCAATGCACGAACTTTGTCGGTTCGAGTGATCAAGAAATGGAACAAAGCGATGACGGCCCCTTCGAACTCAACTCCACAGCCAGTGTTGATAGTAGTTGGACTGAATGCTTTCCATATGATGTTTTCACTGTCATGTCAAAAGGATAGTATTTCTACCAAGTATTTTTCAATTTTGTAAAGCTAAGGAGAATAACGTATAGAACATCGAATTCTTACCAAATATTGGTTGCAATAAAAAGCGAGATACCAGAACCAAAACCATATCCTTTCTGGAGCAGTTCATCGAGACAAATTACGATGATGGCAGCAAAACAGAGTTGCAGAATGATAAGGATTGCGTTACCAACTCCAAGTTGGCCAACACTGCCATACATTCCTGAGAGAACATAGGCAACTGCCTCACCAACTGCTATCAAGATACCCAACAACTTTTGCGCGCCATTTCTGGATGAGAAACAAACCAAATTAAAAACCAATAAGATGTTCTAAATCATACAAAATAATGATCAATCCATGATTCAGAAAATAACTAAAAAAAACTGCACATTTCGACTGAAAGAGCCACTTACAGGAGGGCTCGATCCTCGCGGACATTGTTATCAACCTCAATGATCTTAGAACCAGCTAAGAGCTGCATAACAAGTCCCGACGTCACAATTGGGGTAATCCCTAGCTCCATCACTGTGCCTCTGTTAGAGGCGAGAATAACGCGCATCCAATAGAACGGATCCGCCCCTGTTGTTGAGTGAATGCCATACAGCGGAAGCTGACTGCAAACAAGAAAGATGGAGAGGGACATGACTGTGTATGTGACCTTCTCTTTGAATGGAACTTTCCTGTCCGCACTCTGAACTTCAGGGAGGAAAGACATGAAAGGGCGAAACAGATGAAGAACTCTAAACCCACCTCCCATTTTCACTTGGTTTCGCTACTTAACCACTGCAAACACCAATTCGAATTACTTATAGATCCAATAATCTTAGAACAACGAAAGGCAGCATAAATGAATCAACCCTTGATTTCATTAAACTAATACCAGAAATTAACATCCTCAACTACGAAAAATTAACGAGTTTACCTCAGGCCTGTGACAAGACTATCAAATGTTATATATGATCGGACGTTTCAATGGTACATGAAGATTTTACACGACAAGAGAAATAAATTTAGGCATGTAATCTTATGATAAATCGCATCTAGGAAGAACATCTAGAAACTACATAACTCTAGAGAAAAAGATCAACCGACCAGATCTACCACGAACAAGAAGAAGATTAGTAGACATGCAAGAACATCAGATCTAACATTCAAACAGCCCCTTCGTTTTCCGTTTCTTAGCAAGCTCATCTGAGCTGAAATCAGGTCCATGCAAGCGTACTCGCAGATCAAATATCGGATACAAAAGACAACGAACAGGAAACAGAAGCAATCACTCATCCATGAAAACAATTAACCACATATTACCCTAGAAGGAGAGAGCCACCTGCAAAAAAAATCAAATATCTCCTTTTGTTTTCCCCCTTTTCCTTTTCCCCCTCTATTAAGCTCATGAAATACAAACTAAACTAAGCTTGTTGCGGAGATTTTTGGGGCTCTTATATAGTTAGTCGCAATACAATCGATGGGCTGCTTGCGTGTGCGAGCCATGACATAAACCGGCCATTGAAAATATGACACGTGGACATAGGTTTATAGAGTCGTGCGACGAGGTCGTACTCACTTGCAATGTTTGACCAAGCCCATCTCAACTTTTAGCGGACCATATGAACCAAAACCGTTATTATATTAATTAATATCTGTATTATTGGAAAAAAATAATAAAATAAATGAAGTAATGGATTTCGTTTTCGTTTTGTTTGTTGTTTAAAAAAATCCCAGAAAAAAAAATCAGAATTATAGGCTTTTAGTCAACCGATATAAAGAGCATCTCCGACCCACATCATAAAAAATATAAGTAATTTTATACAATAATGCAGTTGCTACAGTGCTTTTACTCAAACACATCTTTATTTTCTACACTAATTTTACTCTAATCATTAGCTATATTTTTTTACACTAAAATCATATTCTTATATATTACAATCATAATTGACTTATTAAACTTTATATTATAAAAATTAAAAAGTCAATAATCATAATTATTAATATTTAAAAATTAAATAAATTACAAATTATTTAATTATAGTCTATTAAATAAATAGGAAAATATCAATAAATAAAAAAAATTAATACTTTTATTATAGAAAATATCAAAAAGTGTAAATAAAATATATTTTATTAAATAAAATATCAATAAATAGAAGCTACAAATCTATTTTTGTGTTTGAAAATTGTTGTGTACTCTAGAGCTAGAGTTTCTTTGCTAATAAACACAATATTTATGTTAAACATAGTATCTCATTTGAGTAAAGACGTACTCTATTTTCGTGTTTTACACAAAAATAAAGTACCCGTTGGAGATGCTCTTAATACTAGTTTTACTTTTAAAATAACGAAAATTAAGGGCTGAAAGTGCTAGAGAAAAAAAAAAAAAAAAACTCTTGTGAGAAACAGACACGAGTAAAAGATAGAAATACGACAAAAAAACAAACAAACAAACTGAAAGGGAGATAATCAAACATGAGATAATCAGCCTAAGATCTTTATTTATGACCTTCATGCATGCATGCATGTTAAAGCCGTCGGCATAAAACGCTTGTATGGTTTTACAACGTTCATTAAGAAGCTGAATTTCAAACCGAACAACCTCCCAACTGCCTCTATATATCACGAGATTGAAGTATGACATTCAACTACTTCTCTCAACTTTTTAATCAATCCTCATCTATACAAAACGAACAGCTTTGATTTTTTTTTATTATATTTTATACTTCCATTTAGTGGTCAGCATTGTTCTTGCATGCTTTTTCAGCAGTTTTAAAAAGAGAACCCCTTCAACCTAATCCGAATGGAAGACAAGATTAAAGGTAAAATAAGTCCTCGTTTTCATGTTCGACGATGTGTTTCCCAAGATAGCTACTGACATCATTTCTCAATTTCATTACTAACCTCGTACGCATTCTTTGTTCAGTTTTCACTACGACATGGGATGCGTTGGATCCTCACAGACAGGAGCCGAAAGTTGGATTTTTACAGAAACCACTTACTTATTTGTAGCTATATTTATCTAACATAAACTAATTAAAATCTTTTTTTGTTGTTTCTCTTAGGTGGTGATGGCGTGACGAATAAGAAGAAGAAGATAAAGAAGCCAAAACCTTGGAAGCATCCACAGCCCATTACAGTGAGTCAGCTCATACAACTCAGGGAAGAGTTTTGGGACACTGCTCCTCACTATGGTGGTCAGAAAGGTGTTTCTCTCCTATTTATTTATCTCTTTTTTTTTTCATATTAGATATTAAGTCCCATATTTTGATATCTGAAGATGTATTTATTGCCATATAGAAATATGGGATGCTCTTAGAGCAGCAGCAGAAACGGATACATCGTATGCTCAGGAAATAATCGATAGCGCTGGAATCATTGTCCAAAATCCCGATTTAACAGTTTGTTTCGACGAAAGAGGTCTTGAGTTGTTATTTTATTACTTACATCGTCCTTAAATCAAATATCTTTTTTTTTTTGTTTTCTAAACTGTTATTACTTACTTCGTCGCAGGTGCGAAGTATGAACTGCCGAATTATGTTCTCAGCGAGCCCAAGAACTTGATTAGAGATGCATGAAGTAATAGACAAAAAAAAATGCAGAGTTTCTTTTTTTTTTCAGTTTTTTTCCAGCACGAAATGAGAACTAGGTAGAACTTCACTTGTGTCTTTCTGTTTTCTGTGTCGTATGTGGCTTTTTTAGAGATTTAAGTGTCATCACTTACCATTGAAGAAAGATGCAATCGCTCTCTTTGGGTGCTTAAATTGAGCTTTTATTCGAAGCAACTTCAACCTTTTTGCCTACCTTGCGAGTTGAAGTATATATTAGTTCAAAAGGTTCGATCTTGATCCATGACCCCACGTATAAATTGAGAAATTTGTCTTAAAACAACCCTAGTTCCAATGATTTTGAAAAGATTTTTGGAAATAAGCACATTTTTCAGTCGTCATATTACAGTTGCTCCGTTCACACACGACACGCACTATATCCAATTCCAATCCATATAAGAAAAGAATCTCCAATCGAAAAAACTTATATAAAAAAAAAACAGTCAAATCATCATCAATCCCAATCGCTAATAATTAAGAAGCCTACTCGCCGAAGAATGATCATCGTCTGTACTCGGCAAAGAAACCGTCGAATCGACCCACGGCCCATCCATAGAAACGCCCCTCTGCTCCCTCGCACCATCGTCGCCGCCGGCGGCGGACAGCACAGACGTCGACGAAGAAACGTGGGTCTGACTATCCTGAGACAGCATCTCAAACGCCCTGAACCTCGCGGCGTCGCCGCCCACTCCGCCGCGCTTCACGAGCGGCGCCTGAACTGGGATCTTCCCCTCGAGCATCTTCACGACGGAGGACATCGTGGGCCTCAACGTCGGCGAAGGGTTTGTGCACAGAAGGGCCAAGTCTAGCATTCTCATCGCCTCTTTCTCCGAGTAGTTGGAGCCCAAGATTGGGTCCACTAGTTCCAGCAAGTTGCCCTGTTCTTGCAGCACATACGCCTGTAAGAAAGATAATATTTTTTTCATGAGAATTTTTGAAATGGGAAGTTAGTTAGATAGATTGATGATGTAATAAAAAGATTCGATTTTTACCCAGTCTAGAAGGTAGACAAACTCCTCCTTTGGTCTGTAGTTTGTGTTGCTTTTGCCACTCACTATTTCTAGCGCGACGATGCCAAAGCTGTAAACGTCTGCTTTGTCCGTTAGGTAACCTCTCATTGCATACTCGGGCGCCATATAACCTCTGAGTTATTACAAAAAAATAACGATCTTTGCCCGAATTGTTTGGACGAATCAATGAGGTATATAGGTAGAAAGGAAATTTCTTACATGGTACCAGCGATTCGAGTGCTGATGTGTGTGTTCTCATCTTCGTCGAGCTTGGCCAAACCAAAGTCTGAAATCTTAGCGTTCAAATCTTTATCTAAGAGAACGTTCGTCGCCTTTATGTCTCTGTGCACTATTTTCAGCCTCGATTCCTCGTGGAGATACGCAAGGCCTTTCGCTATTCCTACGCATATCTTCTTCCTAGTTTTCCAGTCAAGATTCAACCTTTGTTCCTCTCGACCTGAATCAAGGCAATGGTTGTAATAACAGATGTTATGCTTCTTTCTTATTTACGATTTTTTTTTAAACTTTCTTTTTTATGTAAAATGCCCACCGAAGAGCGCTCGGGCGAGCGAATTGTTCTCCAGGTATTCGTATATCAGCAGCAACTGATTTCCTTCTATGCAACAGCCGTATAGCTTGACGAGGTTTGGGTGCTGTAATGCAGATATCATTCCTATCTCATTCACAAATTCTCTGTTTCCCTGCTTCGATTTCGCCGAGAGCTGCTTGACAGCTATTACTTTACCATCCGAAAGTACGCCCTGTCATAAAAGGAAGAACCAATCAGAATTCGGTAATAGCGCGGAAATTTCTTTGTATCGAAAAATCGAAGATTTATTTTACCTTATAAACTGGGCCGAAGCCACCCTCGCCGATCTTGTTAGAGCTGTCGAAGTTGTTCGTAGCAGCTTTGATCTGCCTTAGGGAGAAGTAACCCGTCTGCAGTTCGAGCGCTCGAAGCTCTGTTTTTTTTTTTTCGGACATGAAATTCATCAACATATACGCTTGCGATAATCTTACGCTATACATATATACTACGCGACGGTGATTTACCTTTTTCTTCGGCACTTTTCCCTCCAAAACAGCCTCGCATCCACAGAAAAACCAAAATCAGCCCGAGAAAAGCGCAAGAAGCAGCCACGATGCCTACTATCGCACCTATCGATAGCCCCGTGCTTACATCAAAGTCTGCAAAAACATGCCCAAATTCAGTCGCTTTTCTTGCAATAAACGTAAAAATTTCGAGCCTCGAAAAAGCTTACTCGGCGTCACAGCGATCGCTGATATTAAGGGCCCGTAAACGCCCCTGTCGGGAATCGCCGTAGTTCCTTTCCCCGTCCAATACAAGTGCACTTCGAGCGTACTTCCATTTACGTCTGTGTTGAAATCTCGATATACGCCTCTCCTTACGCCGTTTGCTTCCTTCGTAATGTCAAAATCCGTCAAAACCACTCTCCCCTGAAATGTAAAAGATAAACTCTTTACCTACATAGTCGTGTTAGAATTTATTTTTACGAAATGTATTTGTATATAGGTCTTACTTGGATCGCTACGTCGAACAATCTTTTCCCAAGGCTCGTAAAATTTGGGCCATCAGTGAACATAATCTCGGAGAAATGGAGGCGAACGTTGTAGTTTCCTCTCCTCAAACAAAGACCGTAGAACTTGAGCGAAGAAGGTGAGAGGCGGGCAGTTTGGTAAATTTCGGGCGTGTTTGAAGGGGTCATAGGAGTGTCGTTGAGTGCAACGAATTTGCCTTTGTCCTCTCCCATGTAAACACCGAAGCTGCTATAAGCCCATCGATCGTTCGATTCGAAGTGCGATGGGCCTTCGTCGCTTTGGTTCTCTTCGTAGTCTTCGCCCTCGAAGCTCGTTCTTCGTCCTCCACAGTTGATGTATAGCGAGTGATCTGTCGTTCAAAGACGAGTGTAAAGGTTTTCTTTTTTATTACAGCGTCGAAATAATTCATGACATTGTGGTAATGGGATCAGAGGATTGTATCGTACAGTTGGCTTTTCTTGGACAAGGAAGGTCGGGCTTCAAACACCATGAAACTCTGAGGATAGAAAGGAAAAAAGAAATCAGATGCATGAAAAGGAATCGAAGAAGATTTCTTAAGGACTTTATAGGGAACTCACGAGCTGCTCGCCGACGGAGAATGGCTGGCGACTAAATTTCTGAAGACAAGAGAATGATAAAATCGGACTTTTTTTTAAACGCGAAGAAGCTGAAAAATTTCGAGCGCTTCGAAATTGGAAAAGAAAACGTACATGTTTGAAAATACGCAGCCAGTTCCACGAGAAGCTGTGAAGTTGTTATAGGATAAATCTCTGCAGTTATTTTGACCACGGAGAATTAGCAAGCGATGAACTGAGGAATGTAACAATGCTGTAAAAGATTCAAACTGATGCTCACATGTTATCTCTGCTGTCCGAAATCCAACCAGGTACTTCTCCTGTCAGTGAGTTGTGAGACAAGAACCTACGTGTAATGAAAAAAAAAACGAATTAACATTTCGAAGTACAGTAAGATTGAATTCGATAAGATGAATGCATACATGAAATCTATTTTCGACAGAGTTTGAAGCCTTGATGGGATGACTCCGTCCAAATTGTTGAAGCTGAGGTCTCTGAATAAAAGAAAATGTATATGCGATTATATATACGTGTATACATATACATAGACGAGCAAACATATTGAATCACTACAAACTTACAGAGTTCTTAGATCGGTCATATCTGCCAAGTACTGTGGAATTTGACCAGCGATCGAGCAATTTCTCAGTATTCTGGATAAGCAGAACTTTGGTTTTATTCGTATATGTGTGTGTGTGTGTGTAGATACATGTATATAAACGTGGAGAAAACTCACAAGTCCTTCATGGATTTCATTTCTGTTAAATTAGGGAAGCTTATGATCGGTCCATTGAGATCTGATATCCTCCTGAAAAACCGAAAAATTGGGAACGTTTTCGAATATTTACTTCCCCTTGTTTTGGCAACAGCCTCAAAACATGACATTTTACTAGGAGGATATAATTCTTACAAGCTTGTTAAGATTGTCAGCTTGGATATTGCATCTGGGATGGGATTCTCCATTGATGTGCCTTGCAAATCCCTACAGTAAAATAATCTCGTAACATAACATATATATTGTATTCGATACAATACATACATATATATATATACACACGCACTCACAATCTGTCGAGTTTTGTCCAGTTTCCAATAAAATCGGGTATTTTGCCAGTTATTCTGCTCCCATCGATCCTACTGCAAAACGTAAAAAATGAAACGCAGGCGTAAATAAATGTCAACAAAGTTTTGTCTTTTTCTTACGTAAAACGTTGTTCTTACAAATCTGTCAGGTTTTTGAGATTGCCATAGCTCTCAGGAATCGTCCCATTGAAGTTATTAGCAGAGAGCAACCTGCATTGGAATTTTCTCGTTGAACAATAAAAACTTAAGCAATAAACGAATACGATAATCTTTATCGGCAGTGTTCTTACAGCCTCCGCAAATTGCCCAAGCTTCCCAAATTTTCAGGAAGATTTCCTTCCAAGAGATTATCTTCCAATACCCTGAGGATTTTAGACCATAGAACTCATTAATCACCATCACAATATCACTATTTAAGTTCTTTAAAAACCAATATATGCAAAGCTATTTTAGAACTTACAGCTCCTCCAATGTGCCTATGTCTCCGAGTTCATCAGGTATTTCACCACTAATACGGTTCCCAAGAAGTGCACTGTCATGGAAAAAAACATCAAGAACATGTAATAAACCAATCGTGATAAAAATGGACGTACATTTTAACCAGACGACTCTGCCCCCACAATCTAGGAATTGACCCATTGAGGTAATTTCGAGAAAGATCTCTGCAATAAGAACAAAAAGAAAAGTTTTTCAAGAAATGTTTCTTCTTTCAACTATGGACTGGCTTTGATTAATGCAAAGATTTCAACTTACATCTGTTGGAGATAAGGTAGGTTTGCAAATTCTTCGGGCAAGATTCCCGTCATATTCATACCCTTCATTTCTCTGCAAACCAGTAGATGACATATTTTGCTCTTGAGAAATATAACACATTTCAGACATAAGATAGGTGCATTTCTTTTGCAATGGCCCTCATGAACTATTCTATCATCAACAACCTCAGCCCATGCAAGAAAGATTTGAGGCATAAGTTAACTAAAGATCATACGTACATATTCGTAACATGGCAAGTGGTGCTGCGATTAAACGAACAATCGCAGGCCACTGCACTGTAAATTTCTCTATCCACCATCGTCTTGTTAAATCCTCCATTACAAGAACTGCTTGTAAGAGTCCAATGAGTGTTTTGAAGCTTTGAGGATATTGTCTGTAGGAGTTTAACTGCACAATGAACACTGTAAATCAGAATCACTCAAAGACAAGTGGTACAAGACAAACAATGCTAACTTACCGTGATGTCTGTATCGATTCGGTTAACTTAAACCTCCACAAAATAATGACAAAAAACATACTTCTCCAAGAGAAATAGGTTGAAGTAGTCAAGAAGGATTAAAGAATTAGATTTTAAATATCCAAAAAAGACAGAAGCCATGCCGGCCAAGTGGAAATGTAATGACTCGGACAAGAGAAGTCAATTTACCAGACTTGTCATAATATATTAAGGGGTATGTTCATCTCCATTATAATATTCATCTGGCGTTATCTTATCGAATCTTATCATATCATATCATCAAATCAGAAAACAAGTCATGGGTTGCCGTGCGATGACAATGCTTCACATTCTACGACAGTACTGAACAGTTTATGGAATCCAAGGAAACTCCACACATAGGAAATTTGAGACATTAATAGAAAAAATTAGATTATGATTCGAGCTTTATTTTAAGAAAGGGAAACCTTTGGAAAATCCATGTTCCAGATTCTTACAATCGGTGCTCCATTTTATGAAGACGCGCACTTCATAGATTATTACAGTATATCTTTTACATATGCTTGGGTTTGTGCTACGGAAACATGGATAAAGCAGTTCAACAAGACACACAGACGAATCTTTGGCCAAAACGCTATAGAAATGAAGAAAGAAGCATAGTTTCCTAAGAAAAATGTTATTAAAAAAACGAAGTCTCATTACAGAAACTGTAAAGTTAGTACCTTCATCGTCAGGCAAGAGTTGAGCAGCAGACTTGAAAACTAAACTTGTGAAGACAAGAAGAAAAGCGAAACCCCTCAATGTAATGAATGTTTTAACGAAGGCCCTTTTGCCCCACAACTCCATTGATAAGACAGAAAAACTTCTTTCTTCTTCTTCCTCTTCTTATTCTTCTATTCTTATATATCTGTAGGCAAAAATATCTGAAAAGTCTCCGTGCGATTCTTTCACAAGTGAAACTTTTTTACTTTCTTAACTCGCGCCCATGTGGATAAATGCATGGATGGAACTGTAATGTGCGAAAAGCGAGACAAAATTAGGCAGCCGATTAAGAAAAGAAGACGACACGAAGGTGGTTAGATTATTACGAAAGGACAAGGTCGAAGTTATCAAACTGGGCCGTTGAAAAGTAGACTGTGTTGAATGCTTTGATGAGCGTGAGAACAAGATTGCTTTTCAATGAATCTCTTTGAAGGGGTCGTATTGTAATTTTTATAAGGTGTGAACTGTAAGATATTTAAGGATGTGTTTATGGGAATAGAAAGTGTTTCATATAATTCTTTTTTTATTTTAAAGAATTAAATAGGCTAGTTATACAAGTTATCTTCAACATTTGCTTCTATATTTGACAAGTTTAAATATACATATACACGACGATATGTTTAAATAATTAATAGTTACAATAATTATAAAAAAATTGTCAGACGCGTTTTGCAATTTATTATCATCTTGTTTTATTTGATTTTGACCATATAGTGGACCCACTATAGGGCTTGGGTTTATTTAAATTGGTTCTACTTATTTCACACTAGGAAGTTTTCACTTTCAGTGGTTCTTCAATGAATGGATAAGTATGAATAATTGAACTTGTTTTGAATATTTAGAGGAAGCTTCTAATATATGTTTAATTTTGAGAAACAGAATTGCGTGATGTAAAGATTTTAATAAAAAGTAATTTCGGTTTTGGGCGAAAGTAGTAAATAAACTTATAAGCTTGTCGGCAGCAAGCTGAAAGAGGTACGAATATTGACATATGATCTCATTTCAACAACTGGTAACATGCATATATAATGCAATATTATGACACTATCTTATAATATAGGTATATATATATTCCCGGCGGAGCCTAGAAAGTCTATTTCTAACAACTTTTATATTTGTGAAAGTCAGAGTCCATTTGCGTATCCACCATTATGTCATCGTTGAAAAAAATGGAATTAATAATAGGGACAATTTTCGTTCACGCCCCGGAATTCAGGCTCGGTCAGAAAAAGTTAGTATTAAGGACCCCATTTGTTCAGTAACACTTCATTGTTCTGCAGTAACAATTCATTGTTTTGAAAGAACACAATGATAATCTGATAACAGTTCATATTTTAGGTCCTCATTTCTAAATTTTGGGTCCTTTAACTAATGTTTTTTTGGAAAATAGTCTTAATCCTATTTTAAAATATTTTTCGGGATGAAACTTAATATACACTAATAATATATCTGATCTGATTTGTGACAGCTGTGTATATCGTTATTATTATTTAATTAGACAGATCCACATGTATCCAATCAATATCATCAAATAAAAGAAAGAGTACCAATTGTAAATTCGATGTTTCCAATCAAATGAATGAAAACTATGTGAAAAGTCCCGTTCATCGTCAACTTTCACCCACTCGATAGTTTTATTTCATTTTATGAAATTGAGCTACGATGAGTTGACTAATTTTCGATAGAAGTCTATTTCTTGATACACTTATCTATTCTCACTTGTCGATCATTAGCAACTTCAGCTTTGCAAGCAATTCAAGGCGCGTCAAGAAACAGTAAGGTTCGCTGACCGTTGACTATTTCCATCGTTTTACATTGATTTGCTTTACATAAATTTATACATATATATCGTTTCCTTTAAAAAAACAACATATTATCATAAATGAAAATAGAACGTATTCATCGTGTGAATAAACGAAATCAAATCATAGAAACTCCGTTTCCACGATAATATTTTCACCAGGAATTATTATGTTCAACCGTACATTAGTGGGGTGAAATACCATGTCCCAATTTTTTGTCCACATATGTTTGTCAAGTGTAATTAAGATTTTTTTTGCTTTTGATTTTATTGATTTTAAAATTTTATAGCTGCATATTTCACTAAATCTTAAAATCATCATTATTTCATTTATTTATATAATATAATCAAATAAACACATCTAATTTATTCTTTGTTTCGTTATGATCAAACTGATATCCATATCTTATATTTTCCGATATTCATAAATACTATTTTATTTATATATGTTCTAAATTGTGGGACATAAAATGGGATATAATTTTGGATAGAGAATCCGTCCCCTTAGATATCAATTAGTTATTCCAAGTCATGATCGATCTTCAATTCAATCGAATATATTATTAACCAACTCTCGTGACAATTGAAGAATCCAAAGATATCAATTATCGCTATCTATCTCTCTTATGTTCAATACAATAATAGGAACCAAGAGGCAACGATAACGTGGTCATGCATGGCCCAAATTTCGATCTATACATTTTTCTTTCACTAGAATCCAAATCTATCGTATGTAGTCTATAGGATGATAATGCATTATGCATATTTGGATTCATCATCAACATCATAATGGTCGAGTAATTACGTCAAATAAATCCCACGCAATGAGCGCGTATTGTGATATTATTATATGTCCCCACATTCCGTCGAGGAAATTTAAATCAAAGTTAGACCAAAAACAAGAAATCGAATAAATGACTACTACTATATATTATAATCTAGTCTATTCTCCAATTGGATTATTTTTTTAGATGGTTCATGCACAAGCCTTGGACAATGAGACAACACAATATCAATATATTAAAACTATTTGTACACATTTCAGCTGCCTCTTCAAGACTCCTTGCAACCACCAAAACGTAATACTATTCACATAGTTGAAATAATCATCATCTTCTTCCTCAAACAATCAAGAACAACACATGGCGATGGTGCTTGAGATGATGATGCTGATGAGTCCGACGATTTTAGGGTTCGTGTTCTTGGTGGGTTTTGCTTCTGCTGCACCAGCAGTTCTACCTCTTGATGAAGGTATATATGTACACATACATATACATGCATACATGTATATACATACAGTGTGTATACGTGTGTGTGTGTAATTTCAGTCAGTGTGAATGTCTTGGAATAATCACTACAGTAAGTTGGGTTTCTTTTTCTTTCTGCGTATCTCTGGTCTGTAGTGGAATCGTTGAAGGTAATAGCGAATACTCTGGGGAAGAAAGATTGGAACTTTAGCGTGGATCCTTGCAGTGGATTGTATGGTTGGTCAACGCCAAATCCACCGAAGAATCGTGAGAACAACATTACATGTGATTGCAGCTTTGGTAATTACACCGTTTGTCACGTAGTCAAGATGTAAGAAGGAGAAGACGAAGATTTCATTATTGCCTTATATAATATATAAAGTCGTTTCCTTTTTCTTTTTTTCTGAGGAAAAAATTATTACATAAATACTCTCTCTAACTTGATCAATCATGTCCACAGTGTCCTCAAAGCACAGAGTCTTGGTGGAACGGTCCCCCGTGAAATCACTAGGCTACCTTTTCTCCAAGTAATGTAAGTTTGTTCGGTTCATGTTTAAGAACGCAGTTCACTGTTCATGGCAGAGGTTTGATTTTTAAGTTTTAAGTGACTGAAGCAAAATCTTGTTTGGTTTCTTCGTGTGAAAGACAGTGATCTGACTAGAAATTATCTCAACGGCACGATTCCATCGGAATGGGGCGCCATGCAACTGGTCTATATGTACGTAATTAACTTCTTTAGTTGTGATCGCACATCACGTGTTTGTCATATTGTCTATGTGAACTTTTTGCTTCTTCATATAAGCAAGAGCAATCGTGGGTTGGCCTGTCTTTTTTGATCGATGGTTGGTTTTTTGCGTGTGTTGATTGGCCACAGTTCTCTCCTAGGAAACCGTGTCACGGGTCCCATTCCGAAAGAGCTTGGAAACGTATCTACACTTAAACATATGTATGTTGCCGAATTCTTGTTTGAGTTTTTTCTCTTTGACATAGAGTTGATACTGACCTCTTTATTTGCATGCTGCATTTGTAACTTTGAAAACCGTTGAAGTTCTTTGGAGTTTAATCAGTTATCTGGAACTATACCTCCAGAGTTGGGGAATCTTCCTCGAATCGAGCGATTGTAAGGCCCTTTCAAATGAATCATATGGTTTCTTCTGTGATCTGCTATTCTTTCATCGCATTCGATGTGACCTTTTTACGCATTGACGATATTTCTTAAGGTTGCTGATGTCGAATAATCTTACTGGTGAAATGCCTGGGAGTCTAGCCAAATTGTCGACATTGAAGGAAATGTATGTTGCTTCTATCTTCGAGCATTTTTGAGTTATGGTTCTTCAAATTTCTAAAGACCATTCGCAACAATTTTAAATGGTTGCTTAATGTTCGATTAACACAGTCGTCTTAGCGACAACAGCTTTCAAGGAAGCATACCCAGTTTTATCCAGAACTGGACAAATCTTGAGAGAATGTAAGGCTGACATGTTCTTCATGTACTTATTCCTTGAGTTTGATGAGTATTAGTATTGCTGATTATTTTATATAACTAACTTTTGAGTTTTATGATTTCAGAATGATTCAGGGCAGTGGTTTGTCTGGACCGATACCTCCCGGTATTGGTACCCTAACCAACTTAACCGACGTGTAAGTAAATGTAATATCATTTCATTTGCTTTTCTTTTTCACTCAACAAAAAACAGGAGAATATCTTTGACGGTTTCCGATGTTATTCTTGACGGTGAATATGCAGGAGAATTAGTGATTTGAATGGAAATGCTTCGACTTTTCCACCCCTTGATAAGCTGGAAAAGCTCATTAATCTGTTAGTGGTGAACTGACGATGTATATCCTCTTTGTTTTTATCACCAAATAGAAAAACAGAAACAAAAACTATAGTGTTTCTGCAGGATTATGAGAAGATGCAGCATCATCGGGAATTTGCCAGATTATATTGGTAATATGGGAGGATTGGAAATATTGTATGTCCCTTTACTTTCATTTAGTTTCTATTTTACGATTGGAAACGAAACCGTAGTTAGTAGCTTAAGCCTTTTGTTCCCCTATTGTCTCCATTTTGCTCTAATTTCTTCTTAATGCAGAGACCTGAGTTTCAACAAGCTGAGGGGACCAATTCCTGATAGCTATAGTGCTCTATCAAAAGTATATTACATGTAAGGAGTCTACCCTTCAATAGCTACTTTATTGAATCTGTTTCCATTTTGCTGATTCATATGGGTTCATGTTTCAAGGTATCTAACTGGGAATGATCTAAGTGGACCGTTACCTCCTTGGATGCTTACAAATGGCAATAACATGTGAGGTCCCTCTTTATCAAATCTTACTAAAATTCAAACGACGATGAAGCTAAGTTTTGATTGCCACCTTGCTACTATCTTGCAGCGATCTTTCTTACAACAATCTTACGACTGAATCTGAAAGCTCAATCTCCAGTTGCCAGACACGTCACCTGTGAGATCTGCAATGCAGTCGAACTTCTTAGCTAGTGGTCTTTATTTCCTGATATATCAAATTCGTAAGCGTTTTTCGTTTTCTTTTCTTCAGAAATGTGTTTGCCAGTACGAAAGGAAATACTCCGTGAGTTCATTTGCTTTATTTCATCCTTTTTTCTTCCAAATCATTGTTCAATATAAGCCATTCTGACGTAACAAAAACTTTTGCTTGCAGTGGCATCGTATCGTGTTTAAAAGTTCCCCAGTGCAAGAAACGTAAGTGATTTTCTTTTTCTTTCACCTCAAGAGGATACTGGAAAAAAAAAAAACTTTTCTGGTATTTTATCAGAGTACTACAGTCTACGCATAAACTGCGGTGGTAGACAATCATCAGACGACAAAGGCGTCAGTTACGAAGACGATTCGCATGAGGGCGGGCCCTCGAGTTTCTACCAAAACGATACTTATTGGGGATTTAGCAGCACCGGCCATTTTATCGATGACCATAGCTCCACAGATTCTTACATACTACGAAACAGTTCGAGCATTTCGGGCCCAAATCCTCAGTTATACATGGACGCAAGGCTTTCTCCTTTGTCGCTGACTTACTATGGCTTCTGCATGAGGAATGGGAATTACACAGTAAACCTCCACTTTGCAGAAATCATGTTTACTAGTAATAAATCGTACACTAGTCTTGGGAGGCGTTTGTTTGATGTCTATGTTCAGGTAATATTGCGTTAGTCTTCCTCGTAACTTGTCGAAAACACAGAAACATTTAGTACCATTGTTGATTTAGTTGAATGATCTCAGGGGAAGCTGGTATTGGAGGATTTCAACATTGCAGATCAAGCAGGTGGAGTCAACAAGGGAATAGTAAAGAGCTTTATTGCAACTATAAGCGACTCTACATTAGATATTCGTTTTTATTGGGCTGGAAAGGGAACAACTAGAATTCCCGATCTTGGAATATATGGCCCTCTTATTTCAGCAATATCTGTAGATCCCAGTAAGTTCTTTTGGATTCTCTTCTATATTCTTGAATCTTTATCATATTATATCGTTTTTCGAATGATTTGACCAATTTTAGTCGCCATTATCTTCAGATTTTCCAACACCATCAGAGAAGAAAAATAGCATATCCGCTGGTGCTATTGTCGGGATCGTGATTGGTGTTCTCTTCGCCATGGTTTTGCTTTTGGCTGTTCTTTTATGGATCAAACGTTTCAAACGCAAAGACACATTGGAAAGTGGTAATGAACTTATTCATCTGCACACAATATCTGTTCAAGCCTTATTTTACATTTTCTTGCTGATTCAGTTTATTCAACTTTTACGTCGTATGCCTGAAAACTTCGTACGCATCTTATTGTAGAACTCAAGGGTGTTGACCTTAATACTGGTTCGTTTACTTTAAGGCAAATCAAAGCTGCCACTAATAACTTCGATCCCACTAACAAGATCGGCGAAGGTGGTTTTGGGCCTGTATACAAGGTGACAAGAACGATATAAATACATTATCTGATATTCGATCTTTCTTACATTCAATACGAGATTTCCAACGACATTGTGTATTTTTTTTCTTTCAAAAGGGTGTTTTATCAGATGGTGTTGCGATCGCCGTCAAACAGCTCTCGTCCAAATCAAAACAAGGAAATCGAGAGTTTTTGAACGAAATAGGAATGATATCTGCTCTTCAGCACCCAAACCTCGTAAAGCTCTATGGTTGTTGCATTGAAGGCAATCAGCTGATGCTCATATACGAGTACCTTCAAAACAACAGCCTCGCTCGTGCATTATTCGGTAAAATCTCAGCACCATTTGATGCCTGAGAAACAAAAATGTATGGTATTCACGTTGCTTAAAATAACTCTTATCGCAGGGCCAGAAGAACACCAGCTGCATTTGGATTGGCCGACGAGGCACGGAATTTGCATTGGCATAGCAAAAGGCTTGGCTTATCTGCATGAAGAATCGAGGTTAAAAATAGTTCATCGAGACATAAAGGCCACAAACGTTCTCCTGGACAAGAATTTGACGCCTAAAATATCCGATTTTGGACTCGCCAAGCTCGACGAAGAGGGCAAAACTCATATAAGCACGCGCATCGCCGGCACAATGTAAGTAACCTTTTTCTAAAACTTGGATAAAACTTCGAAAGTTTTAACGTATTTTTCTTTTTCCAGTGGATACATGGCTCCCGAATATGCAATGCGTGGCTATTTAACTCACAAGGCAGACGTATACAGCTTCGGGGTTGTTCTTTTGGAGATCGTCAGCGGGCGGAGCAATTCTTCGATTAACGGAAAAGCAGAGTATTTCTATATTCTTGATGAGGTGATTCATATCATCTAGAAACCCGTCTCATTTCGTGTATTATCGAGATAAAATATGATTCCTAAAAGCATATGTTTGAAGGGATTGAATTTTATACATTTTCATCACCAACACACCCCCTCACGTCAAGGCTAATTTCTTTATTATTTAGCTTTGGACGCGTAATTTTCTGAAATAAGTGGTTGTGAGAATTCGTACATACGACCTCCTGGGCATGGGTTCCGTACCATGTTAATGACCGTTTCACCTAAAAGCTCAAGCTTTTACGAACTGTATCACATTTTTAATTATATCTGCTTTTATTTCTAACAATGATGATGCCTATCCTCCTCGTCGACATAATAATATCTTTTTCTTGACCTTAATTTAGGCTAACGCTTTGAAAGAGAAAGGAGAACTGTTTGAACTAGTGGACCCGAGGCTGGTGTCGAACTTCGACCGACGAGAGGTTATTACGACGATTAAGGTTGCGTTGCTCTGCACTAACCCCTCGGGCGTGGAGAGGCCGAGCATGTCGGCCGTGGTGAGCATGCTCGAGGGAAAAACGGAGGTTAGTTTCGATTCATTTCCTTCGATTAAAAAGGCGAATGCTGATAGTGCTGAAGTGCAGAGCATTACAGGCGATTCCTATCCCAGTAATCCTAATACTGAGGAATGGGAAAAGGGAGAGATCATTAAAGGGAAAAGTACAGATTCGAGTCCTTTGATGCAGTTGTAGAATTATATGCATATTTTGTGTTGTTTATATCGTGTCATATTTCTTTTTTGTGTTTAAACAATAGGTGTAATGATATATATAGGTGCAGCGATATTAACGAGTGGTTAAACACTTGGGAGGGGGAAGTGTAACGATTTTTTCTAAGTTGGAATACCTAGTGAATACCGTTTGAAATAGAGGATATCGTACCTGTCAAGTATTGAAGCAACTGTATAAGTGTGAAGAATAATTCTCTCTCTAGCTTTTTCTCTCGTCTCCCTCTACCTTCCCCATCCAAACCGAATTTAGATTGAAAAAGCTTTCTCCCCATCCTCCAATAATGGAGGGTGGGGAGGTCTCTGGTTAATTTTTTTTGGTTTTTTTCTTCTCATGTTTATGCTTTTTTTTTCCGTTTCTCTACCCGTATATTCTACCCTTCTGCTTCCTTTTGCCTTTTTTTTTTCTTTTGTCCTTTTGTTTTTCCTCCACCCAATGTTGTTTCTCCGTTCTCATCCATTTCTTTCTTCGCAATCACTTGTTTTCTTGCGCCTTGTTGCTTGCCTTGTTGGCTCTTTCGTTTTCTGTATTTTCCTTTTATATGTTTATTTGCTTTTTCTATTTACCTCTTTCAAATCTTAGTCTCCCCTTGTGAGAGTTGTGTCTCCTCATCGTAGGAGTTTGTTCTCCCTTTTTGGGACTGTCATTCCCAAAGAAGACAAAGGTTAGAGTTAGAAGACACAAGAAAGTGTAGAGTACAATAGATCTGATTTAATATCCATTCTATTGGGTATCAGGTTAGTAGGTTATTTAGTTCTTTGGTTTGGACTTCAAATCTTATTTTCTTTTGGGCTTGTTTGTCTTTTTATTTTTGTTTGATATGTGGTACGTTTCTCTCTGTTTGAGAGCTTTTCACCCTCTGGTTGGTTGAATGTAACCAGAGGGTGTATTTAGGCTCTTTAGCCCATGTAAATTTTTTGTGTTAATGAACTATCATTTGGAAAATAAAAAAGTACAAGTGCGAAGAATATATTTTATACAGTAAATAGCAGTTTTGTCATTTGGTATTTAATGTAAGCCCAACATTTTGAGCCTATTAGGCCCTCTATCGACAAGTTTCCTATGGGCCACGTGGCCCAACTCTGACTTACTGGGCGGGCCGACCCGACGGGTATGATGGATGTGGAGCTCCAATACCATATAAAAACGCTTTCCCGCCATTCTTCTCTTCGTCTCAATTCCTCAATAGTCAATTCAGCAAAATTTCGTTGCGATTCAACTTGCGCTTCGAGTGCCACGTGTCCGCAGGAGCTGCGTTTCTCTGTTTTGATATCGATCGTCTTCAATTTTAGTGTCGGGTAATGATGTGATGCATGCTTGCTAAGTTCGTGAAAGCTAGTCTACTTCCGCCCTATGATTTCTGTAGTTATTTGTTGAATGGTTCAGTGGTGAATTTTTGAGTTTGGAATCGGTGTTTTCTCACTGGTAATTTTGACCCTGGGGCATCATATGTGCAGAATTTACTGAGGTTTAGTTCACTGGAATATTAGCTTGTTCTGGAGATTACAAGAACAAAGAAGTTGTTTCGTTACTGAAATCAGCTGGGAATGAACTGCTCGTGATGCCTCGGGTGATATCAGTAATTTAATTTGTATTTAATCAGGGAACCTTTTGTGAGAACTGTCTACAGTTGATCTTGTAACTCTTTACAGTTTCATAAACATCTAGGGAAGGGCTGAAATATCAATGTCTAAGCTTTGAAAATGAGATGCAATGCGTGCTGGAGGGAACTGGAAGGACGTGCTCTCACCACCACCTGTGGTCACCTTTTGTGTATCCTCGATTTGATGCATAGAACCAAAAATTTCATATTGTTGTTTATTTCATATTATGCTGCTTCATTACATTTCCTTAATGAGACCTCTAAAATAAAGGCCCTGAGGATGCAAATAAGATTCTCAGCAGTGATGGTGCTTGCCCCATATGTGATCAAGTTCTTTCGAAAAGGTATGATTATCAAATTCATGACTGCACATTTCTTGAATGTAAGAGAAAACACACGAGATCTATTCGTACTAAATGCTGTCACATGCTGCCAATCAGGATTCTCTCTTTAAGTTTCTCCAAACATACAGTCTGTCCTTATTTGTTTGTGTGCATGCCATCTTTTGTATAAAATATATTTTCTTGTACTACAATCTTATGAACTGGCATCTTTGACAGTCTCATGAGGCCTGTGGATGTCAATCCAAATGATGAATGGACAAATGTAAGATAACTCTACATGAATAGTATTCTTGTGTCATCTTCTGATCAAAATTCTACCTTAAACATCATATTCTCTGCTTCCTGCAGATGGCTATGGCTGGAGTATCTCCTCAGATATGTATCCTTCTAGCCCTTAAATATTTTCTCTTTATCTTATTCAGGATAATATATGTAATGAAGAATGCTGCATTTCGAAACTCTAAATCCTTTAAAAACTGCACATGAGTTTTCCTTGAATCAGTCTGATCCTAGTGATGAAGAGCGCATACAAAAGCGTAATGTTCTACATCGGGCAAAGGGATTTGGAGATGCAGTTCAAGATGAACAAAGTCGTAGCTCAGTGCCGGCAGAAATGCGAAGCAATGCAAGAAAAATTCACCGCGAAACTCGAGCAACTCTATTCTGCATACCAGTCAATGACCAAGAGGTGTCAGATGATGGAGCAAGAGATAGAAAATCTGACTAAAGATAAGCAAGAACTGCAGGAAAAAATGTCAGAAAAGTGCAGGTAAGAGGTATTCGCAACAAGCATCTTGTTAGGCTATTTACTACCAGAAATGATAATACATAATCAGTCACTTCTTAGGCAAAAGAGAAAACTCGACGAAATGTATGATCAAGCGAGGAGCGAGATCGAATCAATGAAGCGAATGGCAATTCAGCCGGCAAACCACTTCTTTGCAAGAACAGAACCCGACTTGTTCCCAAATCCAGCTACTGCTAGGATCGATAATATGGTTTCGTTCAAGAAAGGTAATAAAAAATACCATGCTGCGTTCCATTCTCTATACTCTTGCAGTGCATGCACATGACATATAAAAGGATTAATGATTATGATTACATCCAAAAAATACCAGTTGACTCACCTACTGCAGATTGGTCGGTTTTCACTCCCGACACTCCAGGCCCAAGAGACGACATGTGGGCTACGACAAGACAGACCAGTTCTAACTCTACTTTCATGTCTGGCGGCTCACCTGGGAAGCCATCGCCTGTTCGAAATAATAGAATGGACACTGATCACAGTAGAATGCCTAACTCACACCACCATTCATCCTTTGGCGTCGGTAATGATGGGAATGGAGCTCCGAATCCTTCTAGAACTCTCCGGAATCTCATCCTTTCTCCGATGAAGCGTCCTCAGTTATCTCGGAACAGACCTCAACTGTTTACGTAAGTCCCAGTTTACTATTGCTTCATCTTCTGTGTCTATTGTTTTGTTAAATTACATCTCCAATGTCTATCGTTTTCCAGGTTGTAGGGAGCAGAAAGGTTTAGCAATGCGGGTTCATTTTGACTAGCATATATTTTTGTTTGGAGAAAATGAAAAGGCAACGTGATATGGGGGATATTACTTTCTTATATATATATTTTTTATGTATTTGTGAATGCCCACTTACATTAGTCTAAATCAGACAAGTCTCTCGACAAAAGTTTGTGCATGCATGTATTGAGATTTATAAAAATATGAGTAATAAGCAACAACATTAATAATTATGTCTTCGACATGATGTTATTTGTTCTAACAATATGTGCAAGTTGTGTCCCCCGCCCCCCACCTTTTCTATTGCATCTACGTACGTGTTTCTTTATTTAGCTTTAGATACATACCCTTTTCTTGCCGTTAAACTTCTAGGTTTCTTAAGATGTAAGTCACCTTACAATATATTTAGTCAAATGGTATATTAACCTACTAATATTACATATACAAGGAAAAACGAAAAAAAAAATGAAAATTGAAAAGGCAAGACTAGTAGAGTTCCTACAAGGACAATGACAGGTCAAAAAAATCAAATGAATAAATTCCCACTTTATATCAAAAGCTAGATAAAGTAGATTATATTCGATTATACCATTCATTGCCAATACTGTTGTGGGTCCTACAACCATATACTCCAACATGTACATGGTAGTACTAATATGTTATTTGAGAAACCCATCTTCTCTGTGCTGTGCTAATGAAAAGTTAATCATTGGTTAAATCATTTGATTTTTATTTAATGTAAAGCTTCTGTGCTCACGTCACGTCAAGCTCTCGCGTTGTTAATTAAAAAGGTTTCACGTTCTTAACTTTGATTACTATCATTCGATGTTTGCTGCCAATTAAAATAGTAATAATTGGGAAAGCGAGCAATCACATATAGCAGCGAGAGACCAATAAAGCTTGCCAACCAAAGGCAGCATATATATATATATATATATATGAGTGTGTGGTGTTGTTAAACTTAAAAGCTCATTACTCCTTTTTTTTAGGTATGCGGGCGAGCTTTCTTCTCGATAACTCTTTGGTATTCTCACTCCACCACTAAAAGCCACTGAAGAGGAAAAAGAGAGAGAAAAAAAAAAGATTATAGCTCTCCAAATGCTTTCAATGGAGCGTGACGTCAACATTTGATCTCCCATCATATTTCCAGGTTTTTCTATATATGCTTTTCTCAAGCTCTTATTTCTGGGCTTTCTATCCATATTATAATACGTGCATGTGTACTGCTTGATCTGTATGTTTGTTTGTGTTTGTGAAATGGTTTTGAATCTCATGAGTTACGACGCTTGGATTTACTTTCTCTGTTGTTCTTCTGTGTATATGTTTCAATTTAGTGAAGAACTCACTAATCCTAGTATATTATCTAGATATTAGTAACTTGAGAATATATTTTGAAAATGAAAGAAATATCATGAGTTATATTATCACAAAGATGCAAAACTATAACCGCTAATGCGATTTTGTAGAATAGGTTGAACCCTAATAAAGAAGACGAGCTCTTTGGGTTTCTTGAATTTGATGAGTTCAATTCAATCATGCGATGCTTGGTCAAAGACAAGTTTCAGATACAAAACAGTCAACGATTATATTTCGGAAAAGCTTATATTTTGGATATGCGGATCTATATTATACACACAAGATAGGCGTAACTTTATCTAATATGTTTCAATCATTTCACTTTATATACATATACAGAGATTATTTAAAATGTGATGGCTCATATGGCCGACAATTTAGGTCTGTGTAGTGTATATATACATATAGATAAGTTTTAAGATAGAAAGTATTTCAAAGGCGAGCGAAAACCATTTATCTGTGCATGTTTGTTCTGAATTAGATGATATCAATTTCATTTAAACACCTAAGTCAACAATGTATATTGAAAACATTACGTACATATTCCTAATAATTTCAATCTCAATAGATTGAGCCTCATTATGAGACAATCTGCGGCTTTTTTTTTTTAAACTCAAAGTGCCTTTTGCCACTTTGACATATCCCGAGACTGCTTAAACATAATTAAAATGCATACATATATATTGTAATAACATATTTTGGTTTTCAGTACTATATAAAATATAAAATTGAAAAGATAGATTTAATACTTTCGTATAACAAAAAATCTAAGTGGAATACTTCCTATTTGGGATTCAATGACTTTTCAGGAACAATCCCTAGTAAAAATTAAGTTGGCCCGAGAGGATAAATAAAATAGAATAAAATTCCAAAGTTAGTGAATATAGTGAATTAATTATGCTATTAGTCTGTCGGGGGTAACTTGAGAGATGAATCAAGCGTAGAGTACACAATATATTATTTGTTTTTGGAATATATAATCATTCCATTAAGCCTTCGCAAGAGATTTTGATTTTCAATTGAACACATATATTAAAATATTTGAGCTTTTTTTTAAAGAATTTGTACTGCATAGTTCATACTAGTCATTTTCGCACACTCTATGCGTGTGCTTAAAATATAATTTTATTTAATATTATTTATAATTTTGAGATTACTAATTTTTAGTGTTTAATACGAAACGTAATTTTTAAATATTAAAGTAAAAAAATAATGTAGAGGGGTATAAGTACAATAAATAGAAAAATTAAAAGTTATATAAAAAGTATTCAATTAATTAAATTACAAATAGAAGGACTAAATTGTAAATAAGTTGACAGATCAAATTTGACGGTTTATAGCGCACAAGGCCAAGAGTATAAATAGTCAAATGTAGAAATGATTCACTATAAGATATCCAAATGTCCAAACAAAATATAATTCCAGAATCTAATCGCAAAATTATTAAGATAAAGTTAATTAGTTACCATTTAACTATACACATAAGCCAAACAAACCTTAAAAACCTCCCTGTTCTATGGAGAAAGCGAGGTTTTTGTCTCCTATCCGTCACAGAGAAGAGAGAGAATCAACTGCACTGTTAATCTCTTTCAAACCTTTTGCGTAAGCACATATGCTCATCACTGTTTTCGAGCAACTCAAAATCAAATTGTACATCTTTTCAAACTCGAGATCAACTATGACGTTACAGCATAAGCTCTGCCCTTGTAATGAATCACTTATGTATCCTTGGTCTGATCTGCATGGAGACTCGCTGGAAGGCTCACAAACGTTCCGTCTTCGATTTTTGCTTTCTATCGGTGCTAATATATTATATGATCCACTGATTACCGAAGAAATCTCTCGTCACCCTCCACTTTCTTGCTTTATCTCTCTTATTTCATTGACCTATTCTTAATTCCTCACTTCCGAGAGCTTTGCTGAACGGTTCTTGAGAGAGAAAAGACATACTGAGATAGAGGGACTTTGAAAGTTTTCTTCTTTCCTTTTGAGGTATGGCATATCGAGCTTAAATTTGCATTATAATGCTTTTATTTGTTGGTTGAATGAATGCTGCGATGTGGGTTCAGGGCTGGTCGATGATATTGTTCTAAGACTTTCTCAAAGTTGATGCTGATTATCAGTTAATAAGAATCTGTTAAGTGGTCGTATTGTGTGATTCCACAATGAGTCAGAGTGCGTACAATGTGTTTGAGTTTTTATTTGTTTAAGGATACATTCAAGATTTTGTTCTTTTGCGTCTCATTAAAACGGCTTCAGTTTAACTATGCATGCACTTGTCGTATTGTTACATAATTTCCTTTTTACGCTTTTCTGGGCTTAGAATGCTCCTATAACATTTCAAAAAGAGAGAACTTCTATCCTCAGGTGAATTCAGGACACTGATGGTAGGTCCCACTGGTTAGATCAGTGGATCCCATTTCTTTTCTTTCCTTCTTTGTCATTACCTTTCTTCTAATCTTGTACTGATAAAATCTGCAACTTTGCCATATTCTGCAAGCCAATCATGCTGCTGTGTGATTGTGTTCTATTTAATCATTTTTGAAGAGGAGTCTCTTGTTTCATCATAATCTCTCAATCCATGCTAATAAAAATGCAGGCACTCTTAAAGTTTATTACTAAAGCCCACTTTGGAAGTGTCATAGCTGTAATAACATGCCTGGAAACAAGTTTAACGACAACAAAGTCCCCTCCACTAGAGTGGGGAGGCTCTTGAGGGAGAGGGAACTGAGGAGAAGCGGTCGAGCTCCTTTGTCGACTGAGAACAGCGATGGAAACGCATCAAACGATGACATCTCTGAGCCCGATTACAACTCGTCAGGTTCTTCTTCCTACGCTGATCAATACATAGAAGGAGCTTTGCAAGCTATCAACGAAGCACGCGAAAATCTCGATGGTGATAGGGTGATAAAACAGAGGTTGCTAGTAGTTGCCAATCGACTCCCTGTCTCTGCTGTTAGGAGGGGTGAAGCCTCTTGGTCTCTTGAGATCAGCGCTGGTGGTTTAGTGAGTGCCCTCCTTGGTAAGAATTGTTTTTTCGACCAAAAAAAAGTTATGGTCTTTGATCGAAAAATTATCTCAAATGAGTTGGTTTGATGTTTCTTTCTTTCTTCAGGTGTGAAGGAGGTTGAGGCTCGGTGGATAGGTTGGGCTGGTGTTAATGTGCCCGATGAGGTTGGCCAAAGGGCATTGACTGAAGCTTTGGCTGAAAAGGTTCTAATATCGAAAATTTGTGATTTGAGATAAATCTGTATCTTTCAAGAATTAAGTGTTCAATTTTCTTACGTGTATACGATGCAGAGGTGTATCCCTGTGTTTCTTGACGAAGAGATAGTTAATCAGTACTACAATGGCTATTGCAACAACATACTGTGGCCTCTGTTCCATTACCTTGGGCTACCTCAAGAGGACCAGCTTGCAACTACGAGGGGATTTCAGTCGCAGTTTGCTGCATACCAAAAGGCGAATCAAATGTTCGCAGATGTGGTCAATGAACACTACGAAGAGGGGGACGTTGTTTGGTGTCACGATTATCACCTTATGTTTCTTCCCAAGTATTTGAAGGATCACAACAGCGATATGAAAGTGGGGTGGTTTCTTCATACCCCTTTCCCATCTTCTGAGATTCATCGAACGCTTCCTTCTCGATCTGAGCTTTTGCGTGCGGTTTTATCAGCTGATTTGGTTGGGTAATCACAATTCTCTATCAAGAAGAAAAATGATAATATCTCCATAGATTTATTTATCTTTTTAATTTCCCTTCTGCTTTGTGCAGTTTCCACACATATGATTATGCAAGGCATTTTGTGAGTGCTTGTACTCGAATTCTTGGGCTTGAAGGTACCCCCGAAGGAGTAGAGGATCAAGGGAAAATAACCCGAGTTGCTGCGGTGAGTTGATTCGAATTTATTCACGCTTATTCTCATTGTTGTTTATCAGATAATCTCTTATATATACGTAATTTTCGTTTGAATACAGTTCCCAATAGGTATTGATTCAGACCGATTCATCCGTGCACTTGAGCTTCCTCAAGTGCAAGAACACGTCAGGGAACTCAAAGAACGTTTTGCTGGGAGAAAGGTTTTTTCATTCATTACCACTTTGTGTTTGTTTCCTCAGTGACCGTTCTTAACTTCTCGTGCATGCATATTTGCAGGTCATGCTTGGTGTGGATCGCCTTGATATGATCAAAGGCATTCCTCAGAAGATATTAGCATTCGAAAAGTTTCTCGAGGAAAATCCTTACTGGCGTGATAAGGTGGTCTTGCTTCAAATTGCTGTGCCCACAAGAACAGATGTTCCTGAATGTAAGTATGCAATTTGATCCATAGTAATTTTTTGGTTGTTTGCTCTTGTTATTTCTCTGACACTGCGAACCTAACATTTTCTTATAAAATGGTCTCTAGATCAAAAGCTTACTGGCCAGGTTCATGAAATCGTGGGGCGCATCAATGGAAGATTTGGGACTTTGACTGCTGTCCCAATTCACCATCTGGTCGAATTTTTAACTAACATTACTCGAGATTATGTTATAGCCTTTCGACCTTCAAGTATATAGTTTGAGCATTAAAGAAATTCTTCTACTAAATGCAGGATCGCTCGTTGGACTTCCATGCATTGTGTGCACTATATGCTGTCACCGGTAAATTCCATGCTTTCAATAACGAGCTCCATTGTCTGTAATTCAGTTCAAATAAACCAATATCTCCATTTTCAAGTTCAATTCTGTGGAAGTTATAGTCAGTCATACTAAAGCTGTTCTTCTGTTTATCCTTTCCGTCAATTAAATTGATCAGATGTAGCACTGGTCACATCTTTGAGGGACGGAATGAACCTCGTAAGCTATGAGTTTGTGGCATGCCAAGACTCCAAAAGAGGAGTCCTCATCCTCAGTGAAGTAAGTAGATGATTTTAACACAACCCTTTTTCTAATATATTTTGTCAATCTTTCGTTTTACTTCCTTTTTTTATAATTGTTGAATGATATCTTTCCAGAAGCTGAACCCTTTTTGAGATATATTTTTGTATCTTTCTAGTTTGCTGGAGCAGCACAGTCTCTTGGCGCTGGAGCAATCCTCGTAAATCCATGGAACATCACAGAAGTTGCAAATGGAATAGCCCATGCTTTGAACATGTCGGTTGACGAAAGAGAGAAGCGTCATCGTCATAATTTCGAGCACGTGACAAACCATACTGCTCAGCAGTGGGCCGAAGTCTTCATAAGGTTTGTGACTAACCAAGATCGCCTTTAGATAATTCCTTTGGTCACTTTTGGGAATAATGTTGGATGTTAAATAAAATGAAACTTGAAGCTTTTGTGTGGTAGTGACTGATGAGGCCTCAGAGGTTTTTTTGGACACATTTTCTGGATGTTTTCTTTTCTTCATGTACTGTTATGTCTTCATCAAGTTTTTATTTCTCCGTATTAAGGAATCGAGTTTTTATTATCTTCTACATATTCATCTTTAATTCGAGAATCAAAATTACAGGCGCAATATGGGCAACTAGAATGAAATATCTGTAAGCATTTGTAAATTCATATAACAGTAAAAAAAGCGCAAGAGTCTAGAGACGAAAGGCGCATCAAGGAAGTTATTATTTCCATACTCTTTTGCGAGAATTTACAAGGTTGAATTAGGAACTCGATCGCATTATGCGTCAAAGCCTTTATATAATTTAAATGTAGTTACCGGAGACTGTTAGAAATTTGCTTACTAGAGCTGATTGCCTTAAATCTCTAAATTTATGAGTTTGCCGATTTTCTTGATAATGAAGCAGCTGGCGTGATTTGTGTCTCTGTCGCTGATTACATATCTGAGCCCATCCTTAAGATGATAAATGTAGCAAGGAATCTGTGTTATGTTTTTGTGAAACTAATGAACTTGAAAAGGAGAAAAGCGATCTACGGTTCTAACATTATGCTAATATATGTTGAAGGTAATGCTGCCGGTGAAAAATTCCTTGGATTTGCATGAGTTTTTTGCGAAACACGGCCCACTTATATTGCGGCCCTTGAGTTAGATTCATCTAGCATTATCCGGGCCAAAACGACTTGTGCGTCAATGCAAAAGTCGAGTTGGTGGCCTCATATTTACGTCAAGTTTATTCGTTATTCGAAAATTGAGGAAACGTTTTGTAATGTTTGCGAATTCGCTGAGTGGCGGTTCATGTATGTTTTTTATGTGGAATGTTTTTTAAATAGCTCGTATACATAACATACCAGAAATCTAAAGATTTTGCTTGGATTGTGTTTTGCAGTGAGTTGAATGATACCGTTGTTGAAGCACAACAGCGTACAAAGAAGAATCCACCTCAGCTTGATTTCGGTGACGCAATTAAGTGTTATCTTGAGTCCAAGAATCGCTTGCTTATACTGGTATACGTCACACTCTGCTCTTACGTTAGAAAATTATATGGCGCACTACTTGATTTATACGGCATTATCGCGCAGGCAGTGTATGTATAGACGTAAATAGCCAAGTGACATCATTTGCTTCGTTTCAGTCCAACTAAAATAGTAACTTGAGTTATGTTATTGCAGTTGATGTGACTCTTTTTGTCGTGCTGAGTAATTTAAAAGCATATTTTCTTGCATTATACGAAGTGATTCACTGGAATTATATTATTACAAGATACCGTCACTTGATTTACTTCTTGAACTGACAGTTGCTACTTATGATCGAATGGTCGTATGAGACAGTTATAAATTTCCTTAAACTGGCGAACATTTTCGAAGCTAACTAACGTTTCTCGCTTGCTTTATCACTTTCATTTCAGGGATTCAACGCTGCATTAACGGCGCCCATTGATACTTCTGGAATTCGAGGTGGAGATCAGATCAGAGAAATGGAGCCTAAACTCCACACAGACTTAAGGCAACCTCTCTCTGTGCTTTGCAGTGACCCTAATACTACCGTCGTGGTACTCAGTGGAAGCGACAGAAGCGTCTTGGATGAAGTGATCTATCTATCTGTCTATATATCTATATTCATCAATATCTGTAGATATATAAGCTACGGAAATATATATATTTTTTTTCTTTTTTGTACGTAGAACTTTGGAGAGTACAACATGTGGTTGGCTGCTGAGAACGGTATGTTTCTACGATCAACGAACGGTGAATGGATGACTACTATGCCCGAGCACTTGAACATGGATTGGGTTGATAATGTTAAGGTAGCAATACAACACTTTGTCTTTCTTGCAAGATTTCAGTTGTAGTAATCAAGAATCTTCGGTATTTACTGTTACCTTGTGGTTGTTATTATATCAGCACGTCTTTGAGTATTTCACTGAAAGAACTCCGAGATCTCACTTCGAACGCCGTGAGACCTCGCTCGTGTGGAACTACAAATATGCAGGTTGGCAAAGTTTACGTCTTTTGAGTCAGAACCAAAATTTTATTTTTATCCAAAAAAGAATGTTAATACTGGGAAGAATCTGCTATCAGACGTTGAATTTGGACGGTTGCAAGCTAGGGACATGCTTCAACATCTATGGACTGGACTTTTCTCTAACTCATCCATCGATGTTGTTCAGGGGAGTCGCTCGGTCGAGGTTCGAGCAGTTGGTGTCACTAAGGTACTAAAAGAAGCCACTTATAAAACGAAGCATATGTTTTTCTTTTTTTTGTCCGAATTTTTCTTTTTATTATTACAGGGAGCTGCAATTGACCGTATACTCGGAGAGATTGTTCACAGCAAAGCAATTTCTACTCCAATAGATTACGTCTTATGCATCGGCCATTTCTTGGGGAAGGTATATCATTCGAATTCCCTAATAACCATATTGTTCCTGCAACATTTACTACCATACGATGTTTTCCATGGTAGAAACACGTGTTTACATGTCCTTCAGGACGAGGACATATACACGTTTTTCGAGCCCGAGCTTCCGCCAGCGGGCGCGGGCCCGTCTAGGGCCATCCGGAACCACCACGGGCCCAACCTTCCGCCCATGAGGGCCGGGCCGAGGGCCCACCAAGGCAGCCTCGACGGCAAAAGGCCCGCCGGCGAGGAGAGCAGCGTTTCTTGGAACGTTCTTGACCTCAAGAAAGAGAACTACTTCTCTGTCGCAGTTAGCCGAAGCCAAACCCATGCTCGATATCTGCTCAACACTTCGGACGACGTGGTGGCTTTGCTCACTGAGATGGCTGCTTCGACTCCTTCGAGCTCTTCTTCTTCTGCTGCTACTGCTTCTTACACTGCTTACTGGTAATTTTAGTATGATTTGAATCCTTTATGTGGTTTCTGTTAAGTTCTATGTTGGAAGCTTTTGCTGCTATGGACAGCCTAATGTAGTTATGAATAATGGAAATAACAGGAAATATTTCCACATGTAAATCATATAAATTCAGCATATCCATAAAATTACTGGAGGTAAGTCTCCAAACTACAGTCTAATGACAGGTTTCAGAAACCAGATGCAAAAACAGAGGACAAACTAGCATAAATATTGTTCAAGAGAAAAATTGTAAGATGACACAAAACAGCCCAGAAAAACAAGTTTGATACAACACGCCCCCCGCATAGTTCTTCATGCAATTGGAGTCTTCCTATTCGGTTCGAAGACGTACTTTTTGAGGGACTCCTTGATGGAGAGCAGCTCAGGGAACTCGCCCTTCAACTTCGAAGCGTCCATCTCATTGTTGCTCCTCGGGGCAACTATGACCTTAGCCTGCTCTTCGAGGGTGAAGTTAGCCCACTTATAGTCAGAGTCGATGTACTCTTTGTACATCTCCAAGATCTCATTGTGGCTCACGACGCCTGGATTTGTGAAGTTGTATATTCCCCTGAGGTTTCTCTTGGCCATCTCGATGGAGATGGGGAGAAGCTCGTCTAAGATAGTCATGCTGTTGGGTATGTTCACCACTTTGTCATAGCGGGCAATCTTTGTAATGAAGTTGCGAGGGTTGTTCAAGTCAGAGGATATAGGCATGCGAACCCTAAGAGTGCACACATTGTCATACTCTTTCAGAAGCTCCTCAACCTATATAGAAAAGAATATTCAAGAGAAGATAAGAAAGCAAGCATGTGTTGTAAGAGGTGATGATTAAGACTCGTCGATTACTACCATTGCCTTGGTCTTGGAGTAGAATGAGCCAATGAAATTGGGCTTGTCTTCTTCCTTAAACCCAATCCCAGAGCCAAGGGGGTGCGATTCGTTGTACTCGAATATGCAGCCCGTGGCAAAATTCATCACCAAGAGATTGTGCTCTCTGCACACACCAGCTAAGGTCAAAGTGCCGGCGACATTGGCTCGAATTGTTTCCGTCTTATGAGTCTCACACCAGTCGACGTTTGGGCGACCCGTTACACCAGCAGCATTGAACACATGAGTAGGCTTAACTGCTTTAATATCAGCTTCAAGAGAAGACCTATTCTCCAAACGACCCTTACCATACTCATAAGCAATCCCCTGTTTCTCACATAGCTTGCCAAGCAAACCCCCAATCCACCCTGTCCTTCCATAGATCAAGAACTTAAGGCCTTGTTTGGCTTGACCGATGGAGTTCTGATCATCATGTTCGGGCGAAGCTTTCCTTTCAGACCCACTACGATCCAATCCGCCTGGCATCATTAACATCCTTGGATGAGGTATCAATGCGCCAGACACATCGCCCCACCACTCGGGATTGCTCGTGTACCATTCCATGGTCTTTTTCAGACCCTCTTCCCATGTTGTCCTCTCTGCCCAGCCAAGATTCTTCAGCTTCTGATCGTCGAGGAAGTACCTTTGATCATTGAACGGTCTGTTCTCCACGAACTGAATGCTTTTTTCGGGATCCATGTTGAATAGCTGGCATATGTCGGTCGCGACGTCTATGACCCTCCTCTCCTTTGTCGTCCCTATGTTGTACACATGCCCCACCTCTCCCTTGTGAAGAACCACTTCGAACGCCTCTGCTACATCTTCGCAGTAGAGGTAGCTCCGAACGTTCAGACCATCGCCGTGAATGGGGAGGGTCTTTCCTTGCAGGGCCAAGAGTATGAATTTGGGAATCAACTTCTCAGGAAACTGATTAGGGCCATATACATTGTTGCCCCTTGTGGTGATCACGGGCAAACCATACGATCTACCATAGGCCATGACGAGCATTTCAGCCCCAGCCTTAGTGGCTGAGTAGGGATTGGTGGGCAATAGCTGAGAAGCCTCGTGGTTTCCTACAAGAGCATCCTCATCTGTCTCACCATATACCTCATCAGTGCTAACATGGATAAACCTAGTCACCTGCCCGCCCCTGTTCTTGCAAGCCTCTAAGAGGACATGGGTGCCATAAATGTTGTTCTTGGTGAATTCGAAGCTGTTGCCAAAGGAATTGTCGACATGGGTCTGAGCAGCGAAATGCATGATGGTGTCTATGTCCTCGGTGAAGAGGAGGTAGTTCACAAGGTCTGCACTGCCTATGTCACCCTTGACGAACTTGAAATTCGGGGAAGATTTCGAAGGGTTGAGGTTTTTGAAATTGGAGCAGTAATCGAGCTTGTCGAGGACCACGATCTTGTAGTCGGGGTAGTTTCGAACGAGCCTGTTTGCCACATGGGATGCGATGAATCCCGCGGCGCCTGTGATGAGGATATTCTTTGGGGTGAAGTTCGACATTATGGGTTGATTGTCTGCAAGGAGAAAAAACCGGAAAAAAAAAACACTCAGAACGTAAGATCTGTCCAAAGAGCAGTTTATTAGATCCAACACAAAATCATACACATGATGCTAGAATAGGCTATTACTGGGAAAGATGCTAAAGCCAACAATGAATTGTTAAAACTGCTACGCAATTGGCCTGAAGACAACATTTCTCCTAAGCTCATATAATCACAAAACGATTTAATAATCATTTGATCAAACAGATAACATTCAAACGCAGCAACACTGAAGGAAAAAACGATGAAACGACAAATCAGCATTATAAATTTGCTCGATCGAGTCAGATCCAATCAATCACACACAGACACAAACGAAACCGTGTCCTCGCAGGATTGATCGCCAACTTCAAACAACATAAAATACACACATCAAAAATTACAAATGCAAGAAGTTGAGATTCGGCATTAACCAACATAGAGAAAAAGGCAATTAGATCCAACGAAACTAATTCCAGCTCATATCCTCCAAACAAACACCCATAATTAAAAGAGAAAGCCATAAAAAAGGGATCTTCAGATGACTCACATTCTTGATGCCGACGAAGATCGATGGATGAAATCAAGCAATAAATTTTATCAAACTGATGTGTATGTGTGTTTTGAGAGAGAAAGAGAGTCAATTTATGACAGATAGATAGCGAAGGGCGAGGAGCTCACCTATGAATTTATATGCACTTGCACACGAAAAAAACACACTCACACACAAGATTCATGCAATATATCACCCCCCTTTTTTAATTATTTTTGGCTACTTTATTTAATTTTTTTTTTACTTTATATATTCTTTAGCAAATTTCTACGTTAATTACAATTAACGTTTTTGACTTATTTTATTAATTCGATACATTATCTCAAGGTTGAACTGAAAACCCATAAAGATTACGTTGACTTGTCATACTTTGTGATTCCGATAATACAACAAATTGATTTCGATATATATACATGTTCTTTTATAAATAATTTAAATATTTTGAACTCTAGCGAATAATATATAGTGATTAATGAAATCATGTCATTTTGTGATTTTGACCTGTTTGATTTAGCATAATAATGAACGGTGTTTGAAAACATCCTTAATATTTTACACCACTAATATATGATGGGACAGGTACACTTTATATGACAAGGAAATTATATATATTTTCTCACATTAAATTATAATACCATTGTGTTAGTTGAGATCTTCTACTTTAATATTTGCGATTATACGTGCCAAATCGGCAAAGGTTTTAGTAACTTCAATGTACTATTTATTCCCTTTACCGTAGCTTCAAGTTGAGTAAAACACGAAATTAAAGTCTCCCATTTAATACTTCGGCTTATAAAAATAACTAAATTATGCCCAACTTGGCAACAATACCACCTTGCGGCATTTATTACGCTCAACTCATCGATAAACTAACACGTATTAATTAACTATTATCAGTATTGTCTTGCTATGCAAATTCACGAATTTAATAAACAGTGATTACAATATCTCGAACTAATCAATTTTAATTAACAAAAGTATGTACCTCTTATTCAAAACAAAATGAATTCATGAACTAATCAAAGCAATGAATATCCTCAAAGCTTCTGCTGAAGAAGGCTCTCAACTGAGCTTCTATCAGGCATGCTTGGTATGGCTCCTTTTACTTGCACACACAGTGAAGCAGCTGCAGCTGAAGAACAGAACAAATCACACATAAAAAATTATAATTGTCATTCAAATTATGATAAAAAAAGATATCTAACAAATTAAATACCAGCAAATCTCAAGCATTCTTGCTTGGATTTTCCCTCCACAAAAGCCACAGCAAAAGCAGCAGTAAACGTATCGCCCGCCCCAGTGGTATCTATCACCTTAGGAGCTGATATAATAGGTTGTCTTAACGGTTCCTCGCCTTGCGTAAAAAGGGCAGATCCCTTTCCCCCGAGCTTGACGAGGACTTGCTTAACGCCCTGAGATTCGATAAATTACAGATATATGATTCCACAGAGTCATATCTATGAAGATGAATGGCGAATCAGATCTCAATTCTGCATTTGTGTCTGTCTATGAATGGTTAAAAAGAAGAAAAGCTACGTATGTTCTTAAGGGTCGAATTGGAACCAACCATTTTATGGCATTTGAGGACAGCTTGACTGATCTGTTCGAAGCTCTCTGTTGGCAGGTTTGTTAGCCGTGAGAGTTCAGTCTCGTTTGGGCTCAGAATATCGATGGCTTGGAGTAGTTCGGTAGGGATCGGTGCATCGAAACCTCCTGCGTCTAATATGATTGGAACATTTGCACTTCTTGCAACCTTGATAAATGATGATAAAATGTTATCAACATAAGCCATAATAAGCATGTCATGATAAGAGAGTTACATAAGCAAGTGATGATTGACACTGAAAAATGTGAAGAAGAAGGTTTCTAAGGAAAATAGTTCATAGGGCAAGGGTCGATTTTTTCACAATTTAGTCTGAAATCGATAGCCGAAGCCAATGATCAACGTATGTGACAACTAAAATGAATCTATATAAGGTAATATCATCAACATCAGCTCCAAAGCCAAGAAAGAAACCAATTCAAATGCTTTCCACCTTTTTAGAAGTTGAAGATTTCACCTTCAAGGCTTGGAAATCACAGTTTCTACCGTCAAAACTCTAGATCAAGAGTGAAAAAATCACTAAAACGCGTAAAAAGTATCCAGAAATCACAAAAAGACAACATTTTCACACAGGATCCAACTCAAAACCCAGAAACAAAACTAACAAAAGCCCACCTTTGCAACGTGCAAATTCACAGAATCGGGAATTTCCCTCTGAAGCAACACAATAGCAGCACTCTTAATCAAATTCGAATCCTTCTCACTCAAACTCTCCGGCCAAGAATCCATATTAGTCCCACCCACAATTATAATCGAATTCTCCCCATCACTTTGCAGCATCACAACCGCATTGCCAGTGGGCACACCATTTCTATCCACATTCAAGTAATCAACAGGCACACCGCCATTTTTAAGAGCATCGCTTATCAATTTCCCATGAGCATCCTCGCCAATCCGACCCACAAAATAAGTGGGATAAGATAGCTTCGCACCGCAAACTGCTTGATTTGCCCCTTTGCCGCCCGCTAAGGTCTGGCCAGTCTTAGCCGATACAGTCTCACCCTTTGTAGGCAACCTATCGATCTCAACGTATACGTCGGCATTAGCCGATCCCACCACAACGATCGGCGGTTGTGCCGAGGCTTTACAGATCAAGGATTTTGGCTTCCTCGGAGATGTTCTTAGTTGGATCGATTGCGTTTGATTCGTGAAAAAGGGATTTTGGCGGGATTTAATGAGGGGTTTTGCTGCTGGTGAGAGTGTTGAGAGTGATCCCATGTCTGCGTTCGAGTTTTCTTCTCTATGATGATGATGATGAAGTCGATCGATCGTCTTGTGTTGTTGACTGTGTCATATTGTGAGTATTTGTTTGATAGCGATGAGATGAAGAAATTGATTTTAGAAAGAAAAGGGAAAAAGGAAAAAGTTTTTTCAGCTGGAGTTTGTTACGCGATTTAATTTTAAGGAGCGTGCGTCTCACACGCCGCCGTTTCCGACCGTATCGGCACCTCCGATGATAATTGGCTTCTTCAAATATCTTTTACCCATATCAAATCCTTAAATATTTCCAAGACAAAAATTATTTCCTCAACTACATATTAGATAGATATTCATATTTCTGGTTGGTATATGACCACACTAGCCCTTACCAGGCCACTAGTAATAAGATCTTATGAGAAAAAAAAACACAAAAAGAAGACTGCTTAGTTCCTCGTTCTCATGTCATTTACCATCCATCTTAGGGGTGGTTCGGTACGGTATACCTTACCAAAACCGTGATACCGTTTACCGTACCGAAATTTCGGTATTGAAAAAAATCATACCAATACCATACCAAAATTTCGGTATACCTTAAATTTCGATACGGTATCATACCGAAATTTCGATACGGTATCGGTATCATACCTTCTATACCATTCACACGGAGGGTTTTTTACCATGCGTGTCTCGTAACTCGTTAATTCGTTGTTTTCGAATTTTTAGTCAATTCAAACTCCTTAGGCCTAATAAGATGGATTATTAATACCAAATTTTCCAAAATAAAAAAGATTTTTAATTCATAAAATAACCTTAAATAATTTACATATTTTAGTCAGTCTCATTAGTAAGACAAAGAACTTTACATAACCACAAAATACAACTTTATATAGAGATTAATTAAAATGAAACTGTTATTATTAGTGAAAAAGTAATTGCGTTGCATCTTCGCGCTTTCAAAATCCTGAAGAAAAAACATTAAAAAGGCCAAAATTAAACGTAACTTGAGTTAGGTATAATAAGTAAAATATGGTGGGCGTCAATAAGCATAAAAGGTTGGGTATAGTTAATAATTTATGGGCTAAATAAATTTGTGAAGATCCTTATAATATTTTTATCCATTTGATATTTTTAGAAATAATATAATATAAAGGTGTGTAAATATATATATATATATATATATATATATAAAATTTTAGTATTTCGGTATTTCGGTATAATCGGTATACCTAATTTTTAAAACTTTCATACCATTACCGTACCGAAAATTTTCGGTACGGTATCATACCTTACCACGGTATACCAAAATTTCCGATATTTTCGATACGTTACGATACGATAAGGACGTTATATCGGTATTTCGGTATATTTCCCCAGCCCTAATCCATCTAATATCATTTCATTTTTAAATCTATAATTTCCTAAAAAAACTTAGAATATTTCAAGCCCCATATAAGTCGTGTAAAATCAAAATTTTGAGGCTTTTTTGTGGTAGCTTTTGCTCCACACCTATTTTTCTTTTCTTTCCTTAATAGAACCCATACGTCTTTTATTGTTTTCGTTGGAATATGGTGTGCTTCTCTTCCAATTGGGCGAGAAAAGGCGGTCTTTGATTAAGCCCAGTTGATATTTTGATTAGTTACACTTGTAAAATATTTCTATTTTCTCACATTCAATATCGTTCCTGACTTGTTTGTGTTTGTTGAAATGTCAAGTTGACATTTTTTTCTTTCTGTATTCTCTGATCTTCGTGAGCTTGGCTTAATCCTCGTAGTTTCTTTAATGGCGTCAATGACTTGCCATAGTCGACTTGAGTTGGGTAGTACAAGATTTGACTTCATTGGATATGCTTGCTCTTCCAATGCCTCTTTCGATCACTTCCATCTGAAGAGCTGTGCTAAAAGCTTTGTTAGGAATGCTCATAGAGCTCGCAAAGCTCGGAAGATGATGTGTCAGAAGGGTGAAGTGGGCAAGTGCCGTGTGTTTCGTACAAAGTCTGCTGAAGCTTTCCTTAACGGTATGATGAATAAGGTTCATTCATAAGTACCTTTGTCTAAAAAGTTCTTTATTTATTTTGTTGCTTCTGTTAGGTGTTGATGTTGGTCCTCCACCAGTAATTGATCTATCGAAAGTTCGCCCTCCATCCTTGTCCGACGTGTTCGACGTGGTTGCTGATGATCTCTTTACTCTGAACAAGAATTTGCAATCTGTGAGTTTTCTTGATTGATTTAGATTGAGAAGACTTGTATGTTTTATTGCTCAGTAATCATGATTATGTATTTTTACATGTACTGAAGATTATGACCTGATAAGAAAATGGACAAAATCCATGAAAAGTTGAGCTTTTTGAGCGGTGATTTGAAATGTTATTTAGCTTACAGACTTTGATTACTTATACCATCTTTTGTAGATCGCTAGAATTTGAGTAAAATTTAACGGATGAAAAATAATGCAGATAGTGGGTGCGGAAAATCCAGTTTTAATGTCTGCAGCGGAGCAAATATTTGGGGCCGGCGGTAAGAGAATGAGGCCAGCTTTAGCATTCTTGGTCTCAAGAGCCACAGCCAAGATTGCTGGTTTAACGTGAGCAATATCTGATCTTTTCTTCGTATGATTTCTTACGGTATATATAAATCGTGGTAATAATTTCGATTGCTTCAATTTAGGGACCTCACTAAAGAACACAGAAGGTTGGCCGAGATCATTGAGATGATACACACTGCAAGTTTGATACATGACGATGTTCTTGATGAAAGTGACATGAGGAGAGGTCTTAAATGATCGTATTATGATCTTTAATGGTTTAAACAAACTTGAAGAGAATCAAAGTTTGATGTTTTTCAGACGCATTTTTCGTCTTACACGAACAATATGTTTCATGGCAATGATTCAGGAAAGGAAACTGTTCATCAGCTATACGGCACAAGAGTAGCTGTTTTGGCCGGAGATTTCATGTTTGCACAGTCGTCATGGTACCTCGCAAACCTCGAAAACCTCGAGGTCATAAAGCTCATAAGTCAGGTAAATAAAAACACAATTTTTTTCCCTCAGATTAAAAGACTATTATTCAGAACTTAAAGTTCCACAAAACTTGTTACCCAATAATTTCCTGGCCCAGGTGATTAAAGATTTCGCCAGCGGCGAAATAAAGCAGGCGTCGAGCTTATTCGACTGCGAAGTTCAACTCGAGGAGTACTTAATCAAGAGTTATTACAAGACAGCCTCTTTAATCGCAGCAAGCACCAAAGGAGCTGCTATCTTCAGCGGAGTTGGTAATAACATCTCCGAGCAAATGTACCAATATGGAAAGAATCTTGGGCTATCCTTTCAAATCGTCGACGATATATTAGACTTCACTCAAACCGCCGAACAACTTGGCAAACCAGCTGGCAGTGACTTAGCGAGGGGGAATTTAACAGCGCCTGTAATATACGCATTAGAAACGGAGAATAAATTGCGGGATATTATTGAATCTGAGTTTTGTGAGGTGGGTTCGCTCGAACAAGCCATCGAAATAGTGAAGAACAGTGGAGGGATTGAAAAAGCTCGGGCCTTGGCTAGGAAGAAGGCCGAGGAAGCTGTTGAGAATCTTCAGTGTTTGCCTGTGAATGAGTTCAGATTGGCCCTCGAACGAATGGTGAACTATAACTTGGAACGAATCAGATAAACGAGGAATCGAATTTCTGGTTTCTTGGGTTGATTCGAAGGAAGGAAGGGTATGCATGAAGCTGGAGTATTCGAAGACTATAAACAGATTGTTGATTGTGTGTATTTATTGATGATTTTTTAAAGCTTAGTAGCCTTTTTCTTTTCTTACCACGAACGTCTATATATAGGATATACTGTTGATACTGTAATGGAAAAATATTGGAAAATCCAAATTGTTCAACTGTTGTGCTCCAGCTTTTCTTGGTACCGAGTTTAGTTTAGAATGGGGAAATAACATGAATAATAACTTGAAGATTAATTATTGTGTAGGTTTGGAAAATAGATAGAGAAAGAAGAAAAATAAAAATATATGTATTGAAGCAGAAAGGACCAAAGAGAGCCTTGTGCAAAAAATTCACCTTATCATGCAAAATGGTCGAACATTTAAGCTGAGTAGCCATAGCCACACAACCATATCTCAAAACCCAACCCACGATATTTTCCAATTTTGTGTCTGTGTAAGTTCATCTTCAACTCAGCTCACTAGTTTTTCGTACAACTACATACCTTCCTCGTTTATCTTGAACTATCGGGGATGATTGAATGACAAAAGCACGAATCTTGGGATAGTTTTCGATACTTCTCAGGTATTACTGAGCTGGGTTTTTTCTATTCTCATATAAAATATATCCTATCGCGTCGATTGTTCGATATTTTGGTTTGTGATATTGTTGGGTGTTCGAAGAAATTGGGAGAAGTACAAAGTTTTACAGTCCTTTTCCCATTTTGTTAGCTGGATATGCTAGTTTTCTGATGGTGAAGAATATATAAGCGTTGTTAATTAAGAGGATGGGTTCTTTAACTTCCCTAGTGAATTTGGGAGGTCTGAATATGATTTCTTTTGGCAACTGTGATGGAAATGCATGTTTGGTTCAAAGGGTCTATTCCCTTAATTCTAGAGGGAGCAACTGTAAGAAGTTTTGGTGTGCCAAGAGATGGAGATATGCTGGTGTTTGTAGATATTCCATGACGACTAATTACATCTCCGATCAAGGAACCTCTGTTTCTCTTAGTTCGAACAAAAGCAGCGATTCTGATGCATTTCTCAAAGCAGCTCCTAAGCCTGTAATAAAGTCTAAGAACGATCTACTCCTCAATGTACCTTGGGATGAGAGCAAGGCGAATGGGAGCTCGGGCAATGAGAGTAAAAGTGATGGTGATGAGGAAAGAAAAAAGGTTGTTGATTCGTTAGGTGAGGTGTTAGAGAAGGCCGAGAGGCTAGAAACTAAGAAAGGGAATGCCTCCGTAAATAAACCTTCGACGAACGAATCGGCTGGTCCAAGTAATGGTACGGCGGTGAATTCCTTGGATAATGGAAATCGCAAGTCGAAGACCATGAAAAGCGTTTGGAGGAAGGGAAATCCAGTGGCTTCTGTACAAAAAGTTGTTGGTAAAGAACCGAGGAAACAAGAACCTGGGACGAATGGACAAGGGGCAAGTAGTTCTGTATCTGTTTCGTCGCCTAGACAACCTCAGCCACCTCAAAAGGTACAACCTAAGTTGCAAGGAAAACCGTCTATTGCTGCACCTCGTGTGAAAAAACCCGTGTTAAAGGACCTAAATGCAGCTTCGAAGTCCGCTGTTGATGGCGAAACTGGCGCGGGTTTGAAGCAAAAAGAGAGAAAACCAATCTTAATCGACAAATTTGCCTCTAAAAAGCCAGCAGCTGACCCTATAATAGCTCAAGCTGTTTTAGCACCTACGAAACCTGGAAAAGGTCCTCCGTCTTCGAAATTTAAGGAGGATTATAGAAAGAAAACTGGCTCGTCTGGTGGGCCCCGGAGAAAACTATTAGATGATGATATCGTCGATGAAGATGCAGCTGAATTAGATGTTTCGATTGCTGGTGCTTCGACGGCGAGAAAGGGAAGAAAGTGGAGTAAGCAGAGCAGAAAAGCTGCTAGGCTACAAGCAGCTAAGGATGCTGCCCCAGTGAAAGTTGAGATAATGGAAGTTGATGAAGATGGGATGTTAATCGAGGAGCTGGCTTTTAATTTGGCCATAAGTGAAGGTGAAATCCTCGGGCTTTTGTATTCGAAGGGTATTAGGCCTGATGGTGTGCAGAAGCTGAGTAATGATATGGTGAAGATGGTATGCAAAGAGTATGAAGTTGAAGTCATCGATGCTTTGCCGGTGAAATTGGAGGAGATGGCGAAAAAGAAGTTTGTTTTCGATGAAGATGACCTGGATAAGTTAGAAGACAGACCACCAGTGTTGACCATTATGGGTCATGTTGACCATGGAAAGGTTAGCAAATTTGTTTTTTTATATATTTCATCTATCTTCTCTAATTTCGGTCGATATTATCATCTCGGAGAAATCCAAGTAATGAATTCTTACCTGTTCTTTCTACAGACAACCCTTTTGGATAACATAAGGAAGACTAAGGTATGGAAGCTAATCCTATTTCATTTGTGGTCTGATCTGTGACGAATAAATTGTTTTAGCTTTAGGAAATTATCTTTTTTTTTTTGGAATGTAACAATGGAAAAATTTTACATTTTATAATTTAGGTTGCGGCGGGTGAAGCGGGTGGGATAACACAAGGAATTGGGGCTTATAAAGTCCAAGTGCCTATAGATGGCAAGAAGCAAACTTGTGTGTTTCTTGACACTCCTGGACATGAGGTGATCTTCTTTAAGCTTACGAAACGACTTCCTCTTTGTGCCAAGCATGCATTAGTTGGATATTTTACTCTATATATCACTTAGTAATTGATTTAGCAATAAAAAATATAGGTAACCTTAACTATTTGTTGTACTTCTGTAGGCATTTGGAGCCATGAGAGCACGTGGGGCAAGAGTCACAGACATTGCTGTTATTGTAGTTGCCGCTGATGATGGCATAAGACCTCAAACAAATGAGGCTATTGCACATGCAAAAGCAGCTGAGGTGCCTATTATCGTAGCTATTAACAAGGTATGGTAGTTTTCTGTAATTTTCCTTCTGATCCCACAGATTCTTTAGTTAATTTTATTGTGGTTGTTGTTATTACGATTATTATAAGTATGATGTAGTTAATCCACTAAGGTACGGCGTGTGAATGCAGATAGATAAAGATGGAGCTAACCCTGATCGAGTCATGCAAGAGCTTTCATCAGTTGGTTTGATGCCCGAAGAGTGGGGTGGTGAAACTCCAATGGTTAAGGTGACAAAAACTCGGAGCTAACTTTTTTAGACATAGAACTCTTTCTCCTTTCATGGATTCTAAGGTACACGTTTTTGACAGATAAGTGCTCTTAAAGGGGAGAATGTCGATGCTTTGCTGGAAACCGTTATGCTTGTTGCAGAGGTAAGTTATGTTTTTCCCATTCTTAAATGCTCATTCTTGTAGATCTATTATTCTTTTTTCTCTTTTTACCGTATATCTTACGAATCTGATTGAACTCCATCTCAAAAGTTTCAAGAGCTCAAGGCCAATCCACATAGGAATGCAAAAGGAACGGTGATTGAAGCTGGTCGTAGTAAGTCCAAGGGACCAGTAGCTACTTTCATCGTCCAAAATGGAACCCTTAAAAAAGGAGATGTATTAGTTTGTGGTGAGGCGTATGGAAAGGTTTGTACATGAGGAAATGTTCATATTTTCACTTATTTTTCTTATCTCAAACAAAATAATTAATTACCTTGTGAATTTCAGGTACGCGCTTTATTTGATGATAATGGAAAACAGGTCGATGAAGCAGGACCTTCTACGCCAGTACAGGCGCGTCTCTCCTCTCTGCATCTCTCTCTCTCTCTCTCTCTCTCTCTCTCTCTCTCTCTCTAAGTCAGTTACTCAACTCTGCATGGGCTATATCAGGTCACTGGCTTAAATGAGGTTCCTTTAGCCGGCGATGAGTTTGAGGTTGTTCAAACTATCGACATCGCTCGAGAAAGAGCAGAAGAACGGGCAGAATACCTGAGAGACGAGCGTATAACAGCGAAAGCAGGCTATGGAATGATTACTCTTTCGTCCTTAGCCTCTGCTGTCTCGGCCGGTAAAAACGTCGGACTCAATCTGCACCAACTCAACGTCATATTAAAGGTCGATCTTCAGGTAAGTAACCGTTTTCACCAAAGTAGTACACGAATTCCCCATTCATGAAAAATTCGTCAAAACTCTACACTTTTTTCTCGAATGTCTAGGGATCAATCGAGGCCGTAAGACAAGCCTTGCAAGTTCTTCCACAAGACAACGTCACCCTCAAATTTTTATTACAAGCGAGCGGAGATGTAAGCACGAGCGACGTTGACCTCGCCGTCGCTAGCAAGGCCGTTATTTTCGGTTTTAACGTCAAAACGCCGGGCTCGGTCAAGGCCTATGCGGACAACAAAGGCGTAGAGATAAGGCTATACAGAGTCATATACGAACTCATCGACGACGTGAGGAACGCCATGGAAGGACTATTGGACCCCGTTGAGGTAGTAAAAACCCATTTTTTTTTCGCAGATTCTTCTTTCTTCCCCTGAATTTCTTTTCCCCAAAGCTCTTGCAAAGGTGGTAAGAATATCAGAGATATATGAAACCCGTGATTTAATCTTATTTTTTGGGCAGGAGCAAGTCCCTATTGGTTCGGCGGAAGTGAGGGCCGTGTTTAGCAGCGGCAGCGGTCGTGTGGCTGGTTGTATGGTTACCGAAGGTAAAGTAGTTAAGGACTGTGGAGTTCGAGTGCTGAGGAAAGGCAAACAAGTCCATGTCGGTTCGCTTAGTTCCTTGAAGCGTGTGAAGGAGATCGTTAAAGAGGTCCAAATCTCTCTCTCTCTCTCTCTCTCTCTCTCTCTCTCTCTCTCTCTCCCTACATGCTGATGAAATGTGAACTTATATCAACATCAATGCTTTTTCCTCCTTACCTCTCTCTCTCTCTCTCTCTCTCTCTCTCTCTCTCTCTCTCTCTCTCTCTCCCTCTCTCTCTCTCCACACACATGCAATCTTGGCAAGTTGAAGATTGTATAACACGGGTTTTGATCTGATAATTCTCTCCCTCTATTTTCTTGATCTCAGGTAAATGCAGGGCTAGAATGCGGAATAGGGATGGAGGATTACGACGATTGGGAAGAGGGTGACGTCATCGAGGCCTTCAACTCCGTTCAGAAGAAACGTACGCTCGAAGAAGCGTCTGCTTCGATGTCGGATGCAGTCGAAAGAGTAGGATTACAACTGTAGACAGTTGATGTGATAGGCATCAAAGAAAAACACCAACCATACATAACATACCCTCCTTTTGCTTCACTTCCTTTCTACTCCATTTGCTCTTAATTTACTGAGAAAACGATGAGAACGGAGAAGCTTTCCACTGTTTTGCTGTTGTTTTCGATGTATATATAGTTTCTTGAAAGTGGAAGAGGTTATGACATTTAGTTGGAGCACAGTGTAACTATACTCCTCCTATTGCGTGAAAAAAGTGAATTTTTTTGAACTCCGATGTTGATTAAGTTGTGAATGTCAGGTCTAAAAGGAATTATGCACGGAAGTACAAGTTGAAATCAAGGTATTATTACTATTTCTCATTAGTCCAAACAATAATAGGCACCAATGCTTCAAGATTTACCAACTTACTTAATTGTGCAAAACTATGCCTAACTAAACGCCACATTTTGGGGGCTTTAAGCAAAAAAAAAAAAAAAAGAGGACGAATTACTCTCCCAGCAATAAATGTATCCCTCTGCCTATGACTCACTCAACCCACCGATTCTTCGCATTCCCGCAAAAATATTTACATCAGATTTTCCATCACTCTTCCACAAAAAACTCAGCTATGCAATCCGTATTCCTGTCCAAAGTTGCAAATCAGCAAGAGTTATGGTATCAAATCGAGTTCTTGTTATTACAGAGTTTAATAGGTTCCAAAGTGTAATTCTCGGGATCGGCGAGAGAAGTTACCGTGATTGACGGTGTCAAGCCTTAGGTGACTTGTGCTCTTCGTTAAGCTTTCTCAGAATGTCAACTAGGCTAGCTTTGAGTGACTCGGGAACTCTAGAAAGACAACTTCTCTTAGCGTGTGAAATCAGCTCACTCCTGCATGAACATTGAAGTTAAGAGAAGAGTAATAATTACGATTAGGTAAACCAAATGGGTTTTAAAGAGCTTACTTTATCTTATCATCTCTCATCTCAGAACTCCCTGGTTCTTCAAGCAACTTTTTCCTTGCACGCATGGTCTTTTCCACTTCAACATACCACCCACAAGATCTCAAAACTGAGGATGCTTCTCTTGCCATCCTGAGGCGTATTCAAGGCAAATATTAGCAAAAGCCTAGCAGGGAGATATTCATACCATTTAGCACCTACTCACTGTCCTATTTTCATAAAATTCTGACAAAGTGCCACTGTCAATATGAATAAGCAACAAAACAATAGGACCAGAGCAAGATCTTGCCCTTTGGATGCATATATCTGAAAATTAACAAAATGCCAGAAATATTCCAGATGTGGTAAAAAACTAAAAATGAAACTTACATTTCCTTGATATCATGCAGTTTTGCTTGAGATTGGTCATCGCATGCAAAAAAGATGGAAGGAATGTCTTCTGACTTCCTTTTTCTACCGAAATTACTAGCGGATCCCATGATATTTCCATTCTGCAAGTCTTTATGCTTGTTGTTTCTTACTGATGCAACAGCCATAGCTCCATCTAAAATCTTCTCAGAGGAATGGACTGAATCAGTTCCATTTTGCAAACCGCTTAACCCTGTTGATACCAGAACGTCTGGTGTTTCCTTGGTCATGACTTTTTCCCCACCTACTGACAAATCATACGCTCCCTTAAATACTTTACTCCCTTTGGACTCTTTTTTGAAAATAGAAAATTTAATGTTCTCATGGGCAAGGAGCTTGCTGGGATGCACATCGTTACCAGACTTCCTCTGGTGACTGGAAACACAAGCCTGACTGTTAAGGTTAGATGAATCCTTAGTATCCACAGAGGCAACTGAGTTTACAGTAGAGGACACATTGCCATTAGGCTCATTTGCGGAGGCTGTTACACGCCTCCCACGATTATTGATAGGAACATTGCTCACATTTGGCAGCGTTTCATCGTGATCATGAATTTGTGCTAAGGGCATCTGAGAACTAGACATTCTCCCGTAAACTCGGTTCAAATCAACAGGTTTTCGGATGCCTAATCCAGTCTCATTGGAATGATGAGTTTTGCTTGAATCATTGGACACCGAAATATGGTCTTTCCTTGAGTTCTCGAAATGAACTGAGGTTTGGTTTTTGGATGTTTTATTGCCATTTGACTCATTACTCGAAACAACACTTGCTGCTGCATCAATACTAGCCCTAGGCCTTTGTTTTGTACGGGAATAGAACAGAATATAGACTTTCTCTGACAGAACTTCCTGCAAGGTTGAGGCCGTGACACAATTATCATTGCAGCAATACCAGCGACCACTTGCATCCTGAATAGGATAGAATGAACGATCAGAATCTACATGCTGTAGTCAGGCATTTGGTAACATAAAGTTTGAAAAATAGTAACCAAGAGGAGACCTTGATATATGCATAATAATGGCCAGAATCAGGAGAGAGACCAGAATGCACAATAGTACCAAAAAGGCTATACTCTGGCTGCACATCCTGCAATAGTTGAGAAGAGGTCAGAATGAATACTAAAAGACGGTCAAACTCTTTAAAAATAGGAAATAGCTCTTCATAGTTATTGGGGACATAAGTTAGTGAATTCCAATGTTAGGAAGTTATGAGCACCAACACCAGACATGAAGTATGCTGGACAATAGTTATGGTGGCAAACAACTTCTATAAAACTTAGATGCTCGTGGACAAGATATGCAAGAAAAAAATGAATACACGTAAACAAACAAACTAATGTGCAAAGGAGCAGTGACACGAGTCAATGTTTTCTCCTTGATCTGCAGCTACGACAAAATCTTGAAGTGTGATTGATTCGGCAAAACAAAGGACCAAAATTTTGAAGAAAAGGTATTCAACTAATCACATGGATAAAAAAAGAAAAAAACGGTTTCCTTACTAGTTACAAAGGTCTACCTTCCTTTCGCTGCAAATGTTGCTTGAGAGCACCAACATCTCGTCAAATCTAATCTCCTTGTTGATCTTTCCACCAAAAACACCCCCAAACCTCTAAATAGACAAGAATATTATAGATGTTACAAGTCCAATCTCCTACTCAACCAAAATGGTATAAAATATATTTTCAGTAACCGAATACCTTCAATTGGATCACAAGAATATTTGGAGCCTGGAGTATCAACATTTGTTTCCTTGCCGCCACCAACTTCTTACAACTAAAGGCCATTACCACCATTCCAAATTCAAACAAATATAAAATAAATCAGAATACAGGTACGAAAATCACATTTCAGCAACAATAAGACACTTTCGATTTCAGAACATGGGCATGTTGAAAAGTAGTTCACATACTTACCTGCCACATTTGTATCTGTTATTTCCATCTAAGATCTCAGGCTCAAAAAAGTTCATCAGGGCCTCCACAAGTGATCTGCTGTGCAATATATCAAGACTAATATCCATGATATCATCTACCTTATTCGATTCAGCACCACACGATAAGCATTTGATTTGACTCCTCAATGCTCCTCCAAAAATATCCTTGACCACTGTTTCCCCAGTCCCATTACCATCGTGCCCATTTTCTTCCCCATTCCTCCCTCGATGTTGCTGTTGTAACTTTTTTAGCCTCAGGCATGTATTGTGGCACGCATCAATCACATAGCGCAAGAACTCATGAGCATCCTCTTGCCTCCCTAAGCGAAAATGCTCCGCAAATATCTTTAAACAACTGTTCATTTGCAAAGGTGCATCTGCAACAGCTTCACTGTTCAACGAACGAGCTATTCGCTTTTCTAATATACAGAAAGGACATTCCCCTTTCTTCTCCATTGAGCCCTTTCGTGATGCCAAATCACCTAACATGAAATGGGAGAATTAAAACTTGTATAGATAGATATATTGAAGGGTCACAGTAGAACATCATCAGAGTTATCACCCACACTGAAGAACAAAAAATGCTATTAAAAAGAAAATTTTCCAACATCTTCGGAAGATCTCCCATCTGTCTTGCAGACAACGTCCATCTGTACGACTTGAAAGGTTCAGATATGTGGTAACATGCTTTTGGTCGCCTACTCGAAATTAAGGAATCAGCCGTATGGGTATAAAATAGAAGACTTAATGGAACCTACACCAGACAACTCATTGTGATAATCAGCCAAATGTTTCTCTCTCAAAACTTCTCAGCATCAACTAACTATAACCAGGTCCTATTCCATTATATTCTTCTATATATGGCAGCTGATTTCTCGTTATGTATGCATGTGCTATCTAAAGATCTCAAACATTACATCGAACAGAGATCTACAGATAACCTTAACACCAAGAATCCACAACAACAGTAACATCAATACCCGAACTCACAGAATGAACTTAATCTTGCAAAGAACTGTCAGAATCACAACGAATTCCTACTTCCTTTATTTCCTATTCTTTTTCCCAGCAGGATTTCAACCTCAAGACCAAGTACAAAATTTTGCCGAATAAATCCAACAGATTCTGTTTAACAGATGGAAAGTAAAGAGTTGTTTCCAATTCGACTTTAGTGTCCCACTCGGTAGCAGTGTTATCAATGGCGTATGGCGGGACATGGCGGAAAGCCAAAATCCCGCCATATATCCATAGCGTGGCGGGAATATGGCGGGTAATGGCGGATTATGGCGGACAGCCAAAAAACCGCTACGCCATACCGCCATGGCGGAAATTTAACAACACTGCTCGGTAGTTATTTGACTTATCAAATGATACACGACTCAATCAACATACGTCACGGGACAATTGGTACTTACTAGTTCATATAACACGAGAATCGATATTCCGCCACATTCTAAACGTGACAATTGTCAAACAACCCTTTTCAAAGAAAACTAATCTAATCCATTTGAAATATCCCTTATATCAACTATCAACTACAAGCATGCAAAGTTTACTTTTTCTTCCTCCCCCAGCTCGTATCCTCGGATGGCATATCCAATCCAAGACAAAAGCTACATAAGACAACGCACAAAGATTGTAGGAAGACCGGAAAAGATTGTAGGAAGACCGGACAACATCTTAACTGACCCCCACCCCAAGACCACACAACATCTTAATTGACCCCCATCACCCCCCCCCCCCCCCCCCCGGGAAAAAACCAACAGATACAAACCAAGCAGATTAAACTGACAAGAACAAAGAGGAAAATTAAACAAATAGATAGATCCGGCATAAATAATCATCTCCAACACACTCCAAACAAAGAGCCACGCGAAAAACTCACAAAAACAATAGCAACCACGAGAAGTTAAATTGATAATATAAGGCCTTAATTGGTACGTACATGTGGAAGAGTGTAGATATTTGACACAGAAATTAGCGAGAGGAGGTGTGTAGGTGAGGCACTGTAGAACAGAGTTCAGGTAACACGAGTTCCCCAAGTTGCGTAACCCTAGGGGAGGCGAACCGTGCTTGCGCTTCAACAGCTTAGGCTGCCACGTCATCTGCAGCGCCTGCCAATCGCCAACTCCACCGCGGCAGCCGCCTCCTTCCACCGCCAGCGGCATGTCACCGTAGCAAAACCACGGCGCCGTGTACCTCCGCACACGATCGCATCACCAAAAACAAGCAGACCTCAGGTTATCGACACGAGGACTATTTTATTTAACAATTTTGCTTTTCTGTATTAATTTGTCTCTCTCTGTTATTTCCTTTTCTCTGGTTTTATTGTCTAAATTGCGAACGAATAAAGTAAAATAAAATAAAATCAAAATAACCGAGCGAGTGCTGACGACTCAAGTCAAGTGATTTAGTTCTCACTTGGAAAGGTTTACTCTTTTTTTCTTTTTTCTCAAACGATAGCGTGTTGTTTCATTTCACATAAGGAAAATTACACAGGTTAAACAAAAACCCAAAAGGTCTCTTTGGTAGGGGTGTTCGTACGGTACCGTACCGGACGAACCGAACCGAAATTTCAGTACACCCCTAGTAGATACCGAATTTTTTTCGGTTACTGAATTTACCGAAATTTAAATAATAATAATAAAAAATTCGGTATATAATTAAATTAATACGTATATTAATATAATTATAATTTTATTTTCAATATTAATATAATAAAATATATTTAAATTTTTTAAATTTCGGTAATTTGGTATACCGAATTTACCGAAACTCAAAATCCTCCGAACCAATTTACCGAATTACCGAATTTTTTTTGAAGAACCGAAACTGAACCGAATTTTTCGGTTCGATTCGATTTTGTACCGAAATTTCGGTATTACGGTTTGTTCGGTCGGTATACCGAACAACGAACACCCCTACTCTTTGGCAACAACTCAAAATACCAATAGAGACAAAGGCTCAATATATGAGCAAGCAACTCAAACCAAGACATATTAAAACTGATAATAAACCCAATCTCAAACATCCAAAATCAACAACAATGCACTTCTACCACAACTAATTCTAAAACTCCACAACATTGGTGGCTAATACAATCAAATTTGTTTTAGACTACATGCTTCAACCATGAATGATGAGCGCGACCTCGAGAACACAGTTATATCTTCAGTTTTTGTGGAAATGCCTGGTCAGAAGTGAAACAATCTCCACCCCAAAGGAGAAGAAGCCCCAAAAGAGGGGAAAGAAACCCCAAACAAGGGGAAGAAAATCCCACAAAGAGGAAGACAAACTCCCAAATAGGAGACTCAAATCTCTCACAAGGAGAGAAGGGAAAAAAACAGAAATTAAAGAAGAAATGACGAAATGAAGAAGAAATGAAGAACATTAGCTCCCCCTTCCTCCATGAAGATATTCTTAGATCTATGTTTTTCCAGAGAGAATGTGGAGAATATGCTTTAGAGAGGGAAAGAAGAGAGACAATGGAAAAGTTACTCTTGAGGGCTTTTCTTTAACATAGCTTCTAATTTTCTCAAGAGTTAAAACGTAAAATATTATAGTGTAAATTAAGTTTCAGGTCAAAAAACATGTTTTAAATTTGGTTTTAGGCCCCTGTAAGAAAATTAATAGTTTTAAGGACCCGATTTTTATGAAATTTAGCGAAAAGGACCTAAATTTACGCAAGTGTTATGCAGTGTACATGAACTGGTATCGGAGATCCATGAAATGGTACTGTAGATCCATGAAGGGGTACTGTAGACCCATGAGTGGTACTGTAGACCCATGAAGTGGTACTATAGATCCATGAAGTGGTACACATAAAGTGGTACTGGTGAATAGTGAAGTGGTACAGCAGAACACTTAAGTGTTTCTGCAGAAATCGGGTTCTTAAAACTATGAATTTTCTGACAAGGTCCTAAAAGCTAAATGAAACTTAACATGGGACTGAATTGTAAATGACCCAATTTTAAATCCCCATAAACAAAATAAATACCATAGCACATTCAATTATATCATGCATAAATACCATACCACATTCAATTATATCATGCAGTGAAAAAAAAATAGTTTCAAAAATGAAAAATTCACTAGCTCGGGTTACGATTTATCATATCTCAAACTTCATGTTTCGATTATTCTTTCATGATATGAGAACAGATTTTAACAGTTACTTTACAATATAATGTCCTTATAAATATAACATTTGGTTCGGTAACGACGCAATGAGGAAATTTGTTGGACACAAATAAAAAAAATAAGGCAAGAATTGACAATCTTCAAAGAAATACCCGACACAAAAGGGGATCAAATGTTAGTTCTAACTTCTCTCCAGAAACTAAAGCATCCCTCTTCTCAAGAAATTGATATATTTCCTCAGAAACTGGTTATACAATACAAAAATAGGGGTTAAAAATGATCAACAAATCACAAAAAGAGATTGCCATATATCTCCAACTCTCACAATTTGGCCACAATCCCCCAATACTCAGCGTCGTCGTCTTTCGCTTGTTTCATCGCTTAACAACGCATGTTATCCATTTACCTCAACAGACGAAGACACAAAGGGGGCAAAAAACACAAAAGATTTTGACACGTACTTACCATAACATCCCTTCTTCAATTTCTTGTCTCTTTTTCAGTTCACTGATTTGAGTTCGATGTCGAAACGAGTGGAACAGAATCAGCAGATCCTTGCTCTAGGCTAGGACGGGAAGAAGCTTCCTTCTTCAACTTGTAATTATTATACGCAGCTACACCTGCAATAGCTGCGCATGCACAGATGGAAAACAGAGTGTTATTTAATTAACGATGCAACTTACAATTATTACAAACTATCTTAATATGGTTGCATTAGTGTAAGCTTACCAATGGCATAGCCGAAAAGATTTATGAGGGTCAGTTTCGTGTCGGCGAAAAGAAGTGCAGAGAGTAAAACCACGACCCAGTCTTTAACAACACCAGCTACACGAATGGTGAGAGCACTCGTATGTGAAATGACGAGAAAGGCCGAAAGATTTAGGGCGAAAGTACATAGGGAGTTGAGAGTAAGAATCAGAGGTTTGAAGTTCAATGTCCCTTGTTCGTCCATCTTAGGCTTCTCCAGGAATACCCAAGGGATCAAAAGGAAAACAGCACTGTTTTTCAAGGCAAACGCGAAAATTACGGAATTAAACTTGATGAAAATTGTGGGTTGAAAAAATGGCTGTTGTGCATTGGGGTGAAACGTACCTGCATGGACTGACATAGTACATAACGGATATGGGATTTAGTTTTAGACCCTTTCGCTTCACGAAAATCTCCATAAAGATTAACCTGAGAGCTTCACCCACCACGCCTCCCATTTGGTAAACAACTCCGATCCAATTGATGTTGATTTCGCCATAAGACGCTACCAAAACCCCGAAACTGATCACAGACATTATAAGAAGCATTCTGCAACTCATCACTTCGAGCCCAGCTGCTACTCCAAGAACGAAGACAGCAACGGGCACTATGAGAGAGAGAGAGAGAGAGAGAGAGAGAGAGAGAGAGAGAGAGAGAGAGAGGGAGCTATCATTAAAACTAATTAATACGAATATGCTTTGGACAGAAACAAGTGTTCTATACGTACTAATTGCCTTCAACATTTGGGCAAATGCAACAGATATGTATAGGTAAGCTGTGTTCCCAAGCCAAAGCGTCATAGCAAACATCGAACCGATGGGGATGACAGAAGATATATAGCTGTGTTGTTAAGAGCACGCTTTGATCAAATACACCATAAAAATAATGCTGCCAAAGAAAAACATCTCAAAACTAATGGCATTGGCATAATTCAATTAACTTCCCCACATTATCAGCTAATATATATTTTATTTAATGGAAATGAAGATACAGAAAGGAAGAGTGCAGAGCTCTGGGTAAATCCAGTTGCTAAGAGAAGAACGGCGTAGTTTACGAATTGGGGAATAAGAATGCTCACATATCCATGGTCATTCCTTGCTCAATTTTTATTATCTGCAAAAGGGCACACCTCAGCCTTCGCAACAAGATATACAGAATTTATAAACGTTAAAATTGATTACCTTGAAAACTTTGGTAACTATAAAACACAAAACAGATGAGAAGACCATGTGAAGCAGAGTCAACCCAAGAGGATATGGAAAGTTTATTTCCTTCGAAGATAATACCCACTGCATTGACAAAATATTTCATGCACTGGGTTAACATAATTTTACGAATCAGATTCAGACGTAACATGTAATGAAACCAAATTCATCCACTTTCTATTTGTTGCAACCAGTCAGAATTATTTGAACTAAGCCAAGTGGAGCTTGAAATCCGAAACATTAAAGCTTGACCATTTTATGCCTAATTAGATAATTTCAACCTGTGCCATCTCAAACAAAATCAAGGAATCGATGATCACCAAAAAGGTCTCATTAAGAGTATTTATGCCAAAACGAGCAATATAACCATGTTTCCTTTCCTTAACAAGTTCTCAATCAACCATCCTCCCTACAATGAAGAATCGAATCAAATTGAGTTTCAACTTAGCCACATATCACCATTTATTCGTCGCATCTCACGCAAGTATTTCGTTTTGCAATGCCGATCTCCCAAGAGGCAAAAGAAAAATACTAAAAGCAACGGAAAAAACATTCCCCAAAAAAAGACAAAAGTTAGGTTTTCTTTCAATCAACAGCAGAACATGACATCCAAGACCAAGCTGACACTGGGCAACTCCATTGTAACAAGCAAAACTACCTTGAGCTTTGTCTGTACTGCCACATAGAACTATATTGCCCAATCTTTCATCACACTAAGAAAAAACAAGATTCGAATTTAACATTATGAAACCAAAACACACACACACACACTCGTAATTAGAAGCTAACAACCTCAGCATAACCAGAAAACAAACGCTATCTGTTGTATCCGTAAGCTAACACTTCATCGAGTCACTAAATCAGTTACGCCCAAGAGCTCGACAATCGCCAATTAGACAAAAATCTGCTGATTTATAAATCTAAAAAATAAAAAACAAACCTTGTTAAAAAAGATCTGACCACTTGAGAGCGCGATGTAGATAAGTATGTAGGCGTACGTCAGAAACCCTTCGCTCAACAATTTTCTGCCCCGGTCCGCCATAGCTGCGAGTACTGAAGACTGATCTGATCACTGTCGTGAAATATTTTTGCATTATTTAGCAGATATTTATATTCAAAGATTGCTTGGAAAAACTTCTGATTCAGGCAAATGGCTCGACTCGTACTAAATAATATTTGTTTATTATTAAAAAACGATAAATATATTGCTTCTAAATTTTAATCCATGTGTTTATCATAGTTCAAATTCAGTTTTACAATGAATTTATTCAAACTGGATTTAGACAGCAAATTGAGGTCGGCCTTGGAAGGAAGTTAGGAAGGAAAAGAAAACTAATGTCTCGTTCTACTGCAATAATTTTGAAAAACACTGCGTTTTATTTAATTTTAAATTCTGGAAATATGTATGATGACCTCAAGCGAACGGACAAACTTTGGAAATGAAAAGGGAAAAATAAAATAAAATAAGACGGAGACACGTCACGGCATTCACGCTTCCCATGAATGAGATGAGATGAAGAGAGAGAGAGCATCGACAAGATTTTTCCAAGGAAAAAAGAGAAGGAAAAAGATTAAACTTCAGAGAAAAAATATTGAGAAGTTCGAGTCGATTTCTTGTGGCGGAGCTCGTCTCCTCATCGGATGTGGTTTGAAATTACAGCCTTCGAATGCTAATCCTCAATTTTGTGCTTCGTTTCTTTACGAACCCCACTTCGTTTGTCCTCATGCTATCATTCCTCTATTTTTATTACTCGTTTTTTTTTTCTGTTTATTGCAGATATATACGATGATAATGTAATTTTTTCCTGGTTCTCTTTCTCTGTCGACTTTATCTTCTAGCCGTGTGCTAAGTAAGTAGTCCCTCTATACTTAGTTTCCACTGCATGCACTCTTTCCATTAGTTCTTGAAACTCAAGGTCTGCTCTCTCTCTCTCTCTCTCTCTCTCTCTCTCTCTCTCTCTCTCTCTCTCTCCAATTTTACTCCGTCTCTTTCTGAAGCTGAGTAGTTATCTTAAGAACTGTCAAAGGTTTGATATATTTATGTATTGATTTTGTTTTAAGGAAAGAAAGGAGGTTTTCTGAATCTGACTAGTATGCATGTTTGCTAACTAATACACTTAGTTCTGTTGATTTGTATATTCTTATGTAAGACCTAATATGGTTTTTGTATTAAAGTTGATAGCTTTGTTCTGTTTTCTTTCTGTATTAGCATGGATTATGATTAAGTCCAGGTAAGAATTGTCAATCTTCTTCTGCCATTAATATAATATCTATTGCTCTGCTAGAGAAGAAGTGTTATGAACCATTCGGTTAGAAAGAAGTTTTTTCTCAATCAAAGTTCGTCTTTTTATTCTGCTTTTCCAGATTAGCATGGATTTCGATTGAGCCCAGAAAGCAATTTTCGATCTTCCGCTGTTAATTAGTATATTCGATAACTAATACAATTGATTCTTGATTGAGTTGTTTAATTTTTAATCAAAGTTCCGATTTTTATTCTATTTTCCTAGACTAGCATGGATTTAAACTAAAGCCCAGAAAGAAAATTTCAATCTTCCACTGTAAAAAATAACACTCTGCTAATTCTGCAATAGATACCGGTGAAGAAAGAAAGAAAAATGACGGAAGTTACCAACGTGACCGAGTACCAAGCGATCGCCAAGGAGAAACTGCCCAAGATGGTTTACGACTACTACGCATCGGGCGCTGAAGACCAGTGGACCCTCGCCGAGAACAGAAATGCCTTCTCGAGAATCTTGTAATGACCGAAAAAAGACCCCATAAGTTATTTCGTTTTCTTACATATTCTCCTCGAATAAAACGATTGACACTTTATATTATCGTACGCAGATTTAGGCCTCGAATTTTGATCGACGTTAGCAAGATCGACATGGCCACGACCGTTCTTGGATACAAGATTTCCATGCCCATCATGATTGCCCCTAGCGCCATGCAGAAAATGGCTCACCCCGACGGTAATAATAATAATAACAGTAATAATGAAAATAACGCCGCTCCTTATTTTAGGCGTTAATAGCGTGATGAAATCTTGAGCTTGAGTTAGTTATATATTTAATTGTTGGAACGACGTCGATGATCTTTTTTTTTTTTATATATACAGGAGAATATGCTACGGCTAGGGCTGCCTCGGCTGCTGGGACTATCATGGTACGTAATTGTATTGCCAATTACGAAAATTTCTCCGCGTTTTTTATTTATTTATTTATTCGTTTATTGTTTTCGTCATTTCAGACTCTGTCGTCGTGGTCCACTTCAAGCGTCGAGGAAGTCGCATCGACCGGGCCCGGGATTCGATTCTTTCAGCTTTACGTAAGAATTTAAATAAAAATTCAAGATAATCACCGTTTTTTTTTTTTTCGTGATAGTTTGAACCTTGAAGAAGGAAAAAAAAGAAAGAAAAAAAATCAAGTTTTTTTTTTCTTGTTTATTAAAAGGTCTACAAGGACAGAAAAGTGGTGGAGCAGCTGGTGAGGAGGGCCGAAAAGGCGGGCTTCAAAGCCATCGCGCTAACTGTGGACACACCGAGATTGGGACGAAGGGAGGCAGATATCAAGAACAGGTAACTAATAATCGAAGAAAGAAAAATATTTCATGAAAAAAAAGGCGTAATAATAGATGAAAGAAAAACAATTCCTTTTATTTTCACAGGTTTGTTTTGCCGCCTGGCCTCAACTTGAGGAACTTCGAGGGCCTCGACCTCGGCAAGATGGACGAGGTGAGTTGTTGCGCAAATAAACCGATTATTAACGATCGAATTCCGCGAATAGCTCATAAGCAAAAGCGTGCTCGTTTTTTCGTAGGCCGCCGACTCGGGCTTAGCTTCGTACGTTGCTGGTCAGATTGATCGCACACTCAGTTGGAAGGTAAAGTTTATCGATTTTACTCTTAAATCATGGAAGAAGGACATGGCTTGAAACTCGCCCGTAATTCCTTTTGTCTGAAACAATTCGCAGGACGTTAAGTGGCTCCAAACTATCACTTCGCTCCCAATCCTTGTCAAGGGAGTGATCACCGGCGAAGACAGTAAGAGAGAATCGAAACTTTCTTTATCTTCTCTTCTGCCTCGATTCGATCGTAACCCTTTCAGCGCTTTTATTTTTATTATCGTTACAGCGAAAATCGCCATTGAGAACGGAGCGGCCGGCGTTATCGTCTCGAACCACGGCGCTCGCCAACTCGATTATGTCCCAGCCACCATAATGGCTCTCGAAGAAGTATATGATTCATTCCGTTTTTTCACTTTCATATTTGCGTTCGCCTTTGCTTGAATATATATATATATATAATCGTGACGAATTTTTTTTTTTAAAATTTAATTTCAGGTTGTGAAAGCAGCCCAGGGCCGTGTGCCCGTGTTCTTGGATGGAGGAGTGAGGCGTGGAACCGATGTGTTCAAGGCGTTGGCTCTCGGAGCGGCCGGCATTTTCGTAAGTTAACCTCTAAAATAAATTTAAAATTATAATTTTTGCTCAATATATAAAATAATCGGGTCAACAAGGGCCTGACCACTAAGTCAAGCCCGAGACACTTCAAGTTGGAGGTCCGAGTTAAATCCACTAGGGACATATTCACATGTGATTAGTCTCACCCCGGGGTGTGCTGTGCTGTGCAAGTCCATAACTGATTGAGTGAAATACCTCGTGATAACAACATTATATATATATATATATATATATATTTCAAGATAAATCTTTTGAAAAATTAAAACTTCATGTGTGTACCATGTTTTATTACGTTAGATTGGACGCCCAGTGGTTTTCTCATTGGCGGCCGATGGAGAGGCCGGCGTGAGGAACGTACTTAAAATGCTGCGCGACGAGTTTGAGCTTACAATGGCGTTGAGCGGCTGTCGTTCGCTCAGTGAGATTACTCGCGACCACGTCGTCACTGAGTGGGACCCTCCCAAGGTTCTCCCGGCGGCGCGGTTGTAAGCGAAGGGAAGACGTGCAGAAAATACGACGTGCTCGGCGAAGGAAAAAAAAAATGTTTCGAAATATTTCGTCAAAAATAATTTTATGTTTTAAATTTTTATTTGGTTAGAGCCCGACTTTTGTGTTTGCTGCTTGGACGTTTTGAAATGCTTCATATCTCAAGAACGTGAAAAAATGGCTCTGTTGTTGTAACGATGCTGGGGATTATTGTGATTTGTATTAAGGCAATATTGCATATTTTACCCCCTGTGGTTTTACGAAAATGCACATATTGCCTTTGTATAGTGTTGTTTTCTAATATATGTACTTGTTGCAATTGGAGTCTGAAAATGTGATAGAAAAGAGACGTAATGATATGATTCGTATAGAAAATTTTAATCAAACAATATGTTTATGTAGCAATAAAAATGACGATAGGAAGAAAAAATCGGGTTCCTATAACTGTAACACACACTCGGGGACTGAATGCTATAATCAAGTAACTAAGGACTGAATTGGTAATTCCACACGAAAGTGAGAACGTACAAACTACAAATGATGTCGTTTGAGTTGAGCTTTAAGTTGGATCGAAATTCAGCCAACAAAAAGAAAAGGAAGAACAATTAGATCGAAATTCGGCTGAGAAAAAGAAAAAGGAAGAACAAGGTAATAAGATTTACGCTGACTCTCTGCCAGCTGAAGATTTTATCGAGCCGATCGCTTGATTTCGAGTTGTAAGCTTGTGTCTTGTCAATTTTTCAGTTCCTTTCAGCACTTTGTAGCTTAATCAGGTTTATTATTATTTCTTTGAGATATATCAGCTGGGTTTACTGTGAAGCAGACTTAAGATTGGAACTTGAGATTTTTTTGCTTTCTTTTTTTGTATAAAGATCACAATTAGAGCTTCCATTATGTTTTTATCTTTTCTCTATTGTATTTGAGTTATCATATTCAGTTTTTTTTTTTTTTTTCCTCTTCTCACTGATCCGTTCCTATTCAGGCAAATTTGGCGTTGCTAATGGAGAAGAGGAATAGGGTTGCTGTGGTGGTGCTTGGTGACATCGGCCGCAGCCCACGGATGCAGTACCATGCACTTTCCCTTGCTCGTCAGGCAATTGTCTAATTTGATGATAACATTTGCAATTCCTTTTTTTTCCACCAGTTATTTGTGAATTGTGAATTGTTCATTTTTTATTTGTGTTTGGTGCAGTGGTTTATGGATATTGCGTTTAATCTGTGAAGATGTATGAATAGACTTTGCATTTGGGATTTATGTTGCTATTGAGTCATTGAATGTCATTCTGTTTCTGGTAGTAGAAAGGCAGTTCGTTCAGAAGTGAAGTTAGAGAACTAAGTTGAATGTTAGGTCGTGCTTGGGAGTTAAACAAGTTACATCACAAACACTTTATGTGCGCACAGATTTATATCAGTGGTGAATATATTTATTATTTTATCGTGAATGTTTTAGGCTCATCAATCTGATAATGGTTTTTTGTTTCCTTTCAGTCCCTCTTAGATGTTGATATCGTTGCATATGGAGGTTCCGAGCCGCACACTTCAGTGTTGGAGAACCAATCTATTCATATCCACAAAATGGTATATTAAGTATGTCTAACATAGACTTAATGCATTGAATCTAATGATATGAGGAAATTTATCAAATGCGTGACTGTTTTTCACAGCCCCAATGGCCTGCTATTCCTCAAAGTCTCCCAAAGATACTTCGTCCTTTAATTCTCGTTCTCAAGCCTATAATTCAGTTTCTTGTGCTGCTTTGGTATCTTTGTGTGAAAATACCGGCTCCTGATGCTTTCTTAGTTCAGGTGAGCTTCTCTTCATTTTACTCGTTCAATTGCTGAGGATTTTAAAATTTAGTCTTTAGATTATATACTCTTTTTTTTTCCTGCAGAATCCACCATCTGTTCCCACTCTAGTAGTCGTAAAATGGGCTAGCTATATGAGACGTTCAGCATTCATAATCGATTGGCACAACTTTGGATATACATTGCTTGCATTGTCCCTTGGAAGGAGTAGTCTGTTTGTAGCGATATACCGTTGGTAGTTTAGATTTGCGACTAAATGTTTTAATGCCTTTTCATGAAATGATAGCTAACACTTCAATCAATATATGACTAGGATTGAGAAGCGTTTTGGAAGGATGGCTAATGGGTCCTTGTGCGTAACTAAAGCAATGCAGCACGAATTGGCTCAGAACTGGGGAATCAAGTCAGAGCAATATTCACAAATTTTGGTTTTGATTTATGTTAATATACATATGAGATTAACCAACTCTTAATTTTCTTTATCCCTGTTCATAAATGTAGGGCCACTGTTTTATATGATCAACCCCCTGAATTTTTCCGGCCTGCTTCGCTTGAAGAGAAGCATAACGTGAGATAATTTACGATGGACCATTAGCTTTAACTATTGTGCCGTTTAACAAGCCTTTAATATCCAGTATGTAGTTATTTTGCAGGATTAATAAAACTCTTAATCAACCTTATGGCCTGCAAGATTGCATAATCAACAGTAAGAGATTAAAACCTGTTTCTTTAATAATACACTAGTTTGACTTTGACATGTGTAGTTATTAAACTATCTGCTAAGTTACGTAATGTCGTTTTTCAGGATTTACAGAATCATATGCCAATGATCCCAGTTCAACTCCATTTACATATCGGGTCGAGGCCGCTGATGTAGTTTATAAGCAAAGCAGACCAGCGCTTATCGTTAGTAGTACGAGCTGGTAAGAACACTTTGATGGATCCAAGTAAAGGAAAACGAAGAACAAGCAACTTTTGTTTATATTTAAATGGATGAATGTTGGAAAACATATATTTTAGGACCCAAGATGAAGATTTCGGTATACTTCTTGAAGCTGCTCTTATGTATGATAGACGTGTTGCTGCACAATTAGGCGAGGATGACTCGACTAGCGATGAAGCCGTCTGGGAGAAAATTCATGAAGGAAAGCCATATTCTTTCCCTAGGTTGCTCTTCGTTATTACTGGTAATGATTATTCTACTGCAAAGCTCGCTTTGTTTTTTTGATATACGTCTTTCGAATTGTTTTCCCGATAGTCTAAGAGTATATATAACAAACTGAAGGTAAAGGACCCGAAAAGGAAAAGTATGAGCAGAAAATAAGGAAACTCCGCCTAAAACGTGTAGCATCCCGTACCATGTGGCTCACTGCTGAAGACTACCCCTTGCTTCTTGGTATGCAATACATTTTTTTCGCCTTTTTTATCATCTTTTTTCGAAAACTCTTGCAATTATGTTTTATTCTTGCTGTTTCTATTTATATATCGTTCTCTTAAACAGGCTCTGCAGATTTAGGGGTCTGTCTCCATACTTCATCATCAGGGTTGGACCTACCCATGAAGGTCGCCAAGTGAATCGTATTACTTTACAGTAGAATATTTGTACTCATACAGGCGTATGTTTATATTGTTTAGTGGAAAATTTCCCAATGCTTTCCTGGATTTTCGACAGGTCGTAGATATGTTTGGATGTGGCTTACCCGTCTGTGCAGTTTCATATTCATGGTAAGAATTTACTGATATCTCTTCTTTGTCTTCCCATTGATCTCTATTGCAAGAAAGCTCAAATTGCAATTCAGTATCAAGGAGCTTGTAGACGTCGACAAGAAAGGGCTCCTTTTCTCTTCATCTTCAGAGCTAGCTGATGAACTCATGGTAATAAGCTACCAAGAACCAAACATGAATGAGATTTTGCCTTGTCATCAAACATGTTATTTCCAAGAATCAAACGCTTTCTTTTACAACGTTCCTTAGATGTTGTTCGAGGGATTTCCCGAGAGATGCGACGCTTTGAAGTCGATGAGATCGACCTTGATGGAAAGAGTATCTTCAGTGAGGTGGGCAACAGAATGGGAACAAAACGCCCATCCTTTGATCTCTAAGGTCAGAACTCATGATTTCAAATGTTAAATCTCATTTGATAACCCAATCTTCACCCTTTCAATATGTACGTCGTATTTTTCATTGTATGCCATTGCCATCTGTTTTACAGGTTATTTCTGACACCTCCATCTGAAATTTCGTTAGTGGCTTTGGATATAATTTTGGCTAAGCTGATCATACATTATTATTGTACTGTACAATGAATTAACCAGAGTTAAATTGCCTTTATTATTGTTGGATCAAATCAAGCTCCTTCCAAATTTCGTGTGCTTCTTATTATTGATGTCGTCGTTCATTGAATCCAACCACCATTTTGTTAATTTAAATTGATGATGGCCCTCGTAGAAATTTACCAGCAAAGTTCTTTTGATCCCAACCTTCCATTAGGCTCACTGTAATGGTCAATCTAACCTCTTTGTTACCCCATAACCAGCAGATTTCTTGACTCCCAAAGAGAAATGTGGGATTATTTGAATCGATTTGATAATCGACATTTTACCTTGGCAAATAATAGCTTTAGAGCTCGTGCTTAGGGTCTTCATAGTCGCAAATATTCTCATTATATAGTTGATTCACAAAAGGTCGGATTTTGAACCAACTACTTGATTTTGACATGTAAAACGCTACATATTATTTAACACTCCGAGATATCCGTCATTCAAATAATAGGATGATTCAATTTTCGTCATGTAAAATGATTGAATCAACACCACCTCAAAATTAATCCAACTCACCAGTCCGTAGAAATTGACCAGCAAAAGTTGTTTTGATCTCAACCTTGCAACTCACTGTAATGCTCAATCAATCCTCTGTTACACCATAACCCATCAGATTTATTGACTCCAAAAGTGAAATATGGGATTGTTGACTCCGAAAGATATGTCTTTAAATATTTCGATGATTCAACTTTCATCACATAAAAATGGTTGAATCACCCACCTCAAGATTATCATATATTTTGGCTATTCACGGCAACTTTCATAGTATGTGTAGCGTACTTGTTAATGAGCACATCAAGAACTCAATCAATACACCTATTGCAAATCAACTTTGAGAAACACCAAATGCCCAAGCCCAAGACCTCTATTGTCCACCACATTCTCAAACCCCAGCCATCGTAGTTGACTTATAAAACGTCGGGTTTTGAATCAACTATAACACATTTACTCACTCATGGAACGTAAACGCTCACGATTCAGGACCAATGCCATGCATATATATCATCATGAGATAATTTGAAATTTCTGAGACGGGACTTTATATCTAGAAACATTACCTATCATAGTTGATTCCAAAAGGTCGGATTTTGAATCAACTAGATGATTGATTAATCACCTTTGACATGTAAAACGCTCACGATTCGGGACCCATGTCAGGCAAATGATCATGAGATGATTTGAATAACATCAAACAGATATTCGAATCATCCCAAGATAAATGACAGAAAACTGAGAAGGGACTTTTATTTGGAAACATTCCTTATCATTGTTGATTCACAAAAGGTCAGAATTTGAATCAACAAGATGATTGATAGTCACCTTTCACATGTAAAACGCTCGCGATTCGGGACCAATGTCATGCATATCATCATGAGATGATTTGAAATTTCTGAGACGGGACTTCATATTTAAAAACATTGCTTATCATAGTTGATTCCAAAAGGTTGGATTTTGAATCAACTAGATGATTGATTATCACCTTTGACAAGTAAAACGCTCGCGATGTGGGACCAATGTCATGCATATCATCATGAGATGATTTTCTGAGACGGGACTTTTTATTGGGTATAATTCCTTATAATAGTTGATTCCAAAAGGTCTGATTTTGAATCAACTAGATGACTGATTGATCACCTTTGACATGTAACACGCTCAATATTCGGGGCCAATGTCATGCATATCATCATGAGGTGATTTGAAACTTCTGAGACGGGACTTGATATTTAGAAACATTACTTATCATTGTTGATTCACAAAAGGTCGGAATTCGAATCAACAAGATGATTGATATCACCTTTGACATCTAAAACGCTCACGATTCAGGACAGATATTATAATGCATATCATCATGAGATGATTTGAAATTTCTGAGACGGGACTTTTTATTTGGAAACATTCCTTATCATTGTTGATTCACAAAAGGTCGGAATTCGAATCAACTAGATAATTGATAATCACCTTTGACATGTAAAACGCTCACGATTCGGGACAGATATTATCATGCATATTATCATGAGATGATTTGAAATTTCTGAGACGGGACTTTTTATTTGGAAACATTCCTTATAATTGTTGATTCACAAAAGGTCGAATTCGAATCAACTAGATGATTGATAATCACCTTTGACATGTAAAACGCTCATGATTCGGGACAGATATTATCATGCATATCATCATGAGATGATTTGAAATTTCTGAGACGGGACTTTTTATTTGGAATCATTCCTTATCGTTGTTGATTCACAAAAGGTCGGAATTTGAATCAACTAGATGATTGATAATCACCTTTGACATGTAAAACGCTCACGATTCGGGACAGATATCATGCATATCATCATGAGATGCTTCGAAATTTCTGAGAAGGGACTTTTTATTTGGAATCATTCCTAATCATAGTTGATTCCAAAAGGTCAGATTTTGAATCAACAAGATGATTGATTAATCACCTTGACATGTAAAACGCTCACGATTCGGGACCAATGTTATGCATATCATCATGAGATGATTTGAATAAACATCAAACGGATATTCGAATCATCCCAAGATTAATGACAGAAAATGAGAAGGGACATTTTATTTGGAAACATTCCTTATCATTGTTGATTCACAAAAGGTTGGAATTCGAATCAACTAGATGATTGATAATCACCTTTGACATGTAAAGCGCTCACGACTCGGGACAGATATTATAATGCATATCATCATGAGATGATTTGAAATTTCTGAGACGGGACTTTTTATTTGGAAACATTCCTTATCATTGTTGATTCACAAAAGGTCGGAATTCGAATCAACTAGAAGATTGATAATCACATTTGACATGTAAAACGCTCACGATTCGGGACAGATATAATGCATATCATCATGAGATGATTTGAAATTTCTGAGACGGGACTTTTTATTTGGAATCTTTCCTTATCATAGTTGATTCACAAAATGTCGGAATTCGAATCAACTAGATGATTGATTAATCACCTTGTCATGTAAAACGCCCACGATTCGGGACCAATGTCATGCATATCATCACGAGATGATTTGAAATTTCTGAGACGGGACTTTTTATTTGGTCATTCCTTATCATAGTTGATTCCAAAAGGTCGGATTTTGAATTGATTAATAACCTTGACATGTAAAACGCTCACGATTCGGGACCAATGTCATGCATATCATCATGAGATGATTTGAATAACATCAAATAGATATTCGAAATCATCCCAAGATTAATGACAGAAAATGAGAAGGAACTTTTTATTTGGAAGCATTACTTATCGTTGTTGATTTACATAAGGTCGGAATTCGAATCAACTAAATGATTGATCTTTGACATGTAAAACGCTCACGATTCGGGACAGATATTATCATGCATATCATCATCAGATGATTTGAAATTTCTGAGACGGGACTTTTATTTGGAAACATTCCTTATCATTGTTGATTCACAAAAGGTCGGAATTCGAATCAACTAGATGATTGATAATCACCTTTGACATGTAAAACACTCACGATTCGGGACAGATATTTTCATGCGTATCATCATGAGCTGATTTGAAATTTCTGGGACGGGACTTTTTATTTGGAATCATTCCTTATCGTTGTTGATTCACAAAAGGTCGGAATTCGAATCAACTAGATGATTGATAATCACCTTTGACATGTAAAACGCTCACGATTCGGGACAGATATTATCATGCATATCATCATGAGATGATTTGAAATTTCTGAGACGGGACTCTTTATTTGGAATCATTCCTTATCATAGTTGATTCCAAAAGGTCGGATTTTGAATCAACTAGATGATTGATTAATCACCTTGACATGTAAAACGCTCACGATTCGGGACCAATGTCATGCATATCATCATGAGATGATTTGAATAACATCAAACAGATATTCGAATCATCCCAAGATTAATGACAGAAAATGAGAAGGGACTTTTTATCATTGTTGATTCACAAAAGGTCGGAATTCGAATCAACTAGATGATTGATAATCACCTTTGACATGTAAAACGCTCACGATTCGGGACAGATATCATGCATATCATCATGAGATGATTTGAAATTTCTGGGACGGGACTTTTTATTTGGAATCATGCCTTATCGTTGTTGATTCACAAAACGTCGGAATTCGAATCAACTAGATGATTGATAATCACCTTTGACATGTAAAACGCTCACGATTCGGGACAGATATCATGCATATCATCATGAGATGATTTGAAATTTCTGGGACGGGACTTTTTATTTGGAATCATGCCTTATCGTTGTTGATTCACAAAAGGTCGGAATTCGAATCAACTAGATGATTGATAATCACCTTTGACATGTAAAACGCTCACGATTCGGGACAGATATCATGCATATCATCATGAGATGATTTGAAATTTCTGAGACGGGACTCTTTATTTGGAATCATTCCTTATCATAGTTGATTCCAAAAGGTTGGATTTTGAATCAACTAGATGATTGATTACTCACCTTGAAATGTAAAACGCTCACGATTCGGGACCAATGTCATGCATATCATCATGAGATGATTTGAATAACATCAAACAGATATTCGAATCATCCCAAGATTAATGACAGAAAATGAGAAGGGACTTTTTATCATTGTTGATTCACAAAAGGTCGGAATTCGAATCAACTAGATGATTGATAATCACCTTTGACATGTAAAGCGCTCACGATTCGGGACAGATATCATGCATATCATCATGAGATGATTCGACTATCATCAAGTAGATGATCGAATCATCCCAAGATTAATACCAGCAAACCGAGAAGGGACATTTTATTTGAAAACATTCTTATCATAGTTGATTCTCAAAAGGTCTGATTTGAATCAATAGCATTTACTATACCGAGAGAGTATCCGTCTTTCATCATGTAAAATGATTGAATCACCCAACTCACGATTCTCAGGTATTTTCCAATTCGGGACAACTTTCATAAAGTATGCGCAATGTGCATATCAAGCACCCACTCAATACCCCTTACGCACATCAACTTTGAATAATCCACGCATTACTTCCATTCCATACATATCCCACTCACCCATTCGCACGATAAGCTTCACCGATGAATAACGGTAAGGGATACAAAAAGAGCATGTGAAGTATCAACCACATACGATACGCAAACCTAGGGTTTGTGGTGTTTTCGGCAATCGATCGGCGCATTGATTCAATTCAAAGTCACGGAAAAGTCAGAGAGAAGAACGAACAGAGCCGAAAGCACATACCAATTCACAAACCCAGGAATCGTCTTCGAGGATTGCTTTCTTAAACTGTGGAAAGGGGCAGTGCCATCGCTATCAACACACGGCCGATTATTAAATTAGGGTTCCTCTGAGTCGCCGGCAAGACTCATACGATTATGAAGCATTATTATGTAACTAGTGACGTTGGCTTAACGCCTAGTAAACGGACCGTTTAGATAATTCGTTTGAAATTGCTGAGTTAGAAAATACATTCGCTCACGCTTTTTGGTCTCGTAAAGAATATAAATATATAGAAATATAATCTGTATAATCATATTTGTGTATTAATTCAGTTCAAGAAATCTTTAATCAGATAAATTTATGCTTTTTATAAAAGAAAAGTATCGATTTTAAAATAATATAAATTATATTGTCGATAGTCAACCACATCGAATATCTATACTCTAATATAAACACGCTAACCTGTTTAAAATCGATTTGGTATGTCAATTTAATAATAATAGGTGGTTAGTTACAAATTTTACAAGTTTAGCCTTCACTTAAAATTTAATTATTAAATAACTTCATAATATAAAATATTCAAGCTATTTTATGATATATTCACGCATACATTGTCTGTGCGGACATACTAGTATAATATAGAGAAGCTTTATTTGTAGTATAGCATAGCATGCTGCATAATAGAGAAAAATTGCATTTCACCCTTTTTTTTTTTCCCTAAACCAGATAAATTCTAGTCGATAGATCAAGGGTAAATTTCGATTCAGTCCCCATTATCATATTTTCAATATGTTTCAGGCCCTTTAATAGTTTCATGGAGGCTCAAGGACCTATTTACTGAAAATGTTAGTTTTAAGGACCAATCACATTGTAAATGACATTTTTAACCTTCACATTTGTCAAATTTACACCCATGTGCCATCGTCTCTTCCAAACGATGAATGCACAAATCACGTTAAAGGAAGACCAAAATTACGATCTAAAAGCCGGCTCAATCTCGACGTTAATGACCGAATAAGGTTAAATCGATGATAATTTCTCATGGGTGTCAATAATCAATGAAAATTTTTGAAGTTTATAATGGAATAACGTATTAAAAGTAATTCGAAAATCTCGTTGAAACAAAGGAAAATCTGGACTTTAGTGACCGAATAAGGTGAAATTGGTCGTGGGTCTTAATATTCGATGAAAATATTGATGTTAATCGCGAAGAAATTTGACGCGGCCCGTGATTGAAGCTTTTGTTAATAAAACGCTCGTTAAGTAACAATTTATGCATTCTGGGTAACAATTTATGCATTCTGGGTAACAATTTATGCATTCCGGGTAACGGCTTTATGCATTCTGGGTAACAGTTCATGCATACTGGGTAACAATTTATGCATTCTGGGTAACAGTATGCATTCGTCTCTTCCAAACGATGTATGCACAAACCACGTTCAACAAAGAACAAAATTTACGATCTAAAAGCCGACTCAATCTCGACGTTAATGACCAAATAAGGTTAAATCGATGATAATTTCTCATGGGTGTCAATAATCAATGAAAATTTTTGAAGTTTATAATGGAATACTGTATTAAAAGTAATTCGAAAATCTCGTTGAAACAAGGAAAAATCTGGACTTTAGTGACCGAATAAGGTGAAATTGGTCGTGAGTCTTAATATTCGATGAAAATATTGATGTTAATCGTGATGAAATTTGACGCGACCCATGATTGAAGCTTTTGCTAATAAAAAGCTCGTTAAGTAACAATTTATGCATTCTGGGTAACAATTTATGCATTCCGGGTAACGGCTTTATGCATTCTGGGTAAAGTTCATGCATACTGGGTAACATTATGCATTCGTCTCTTCCAAACGATGTATGCACAAACCACTCAACGAAGACCAAAATTTACGATCTAAAAGCCGACTCAATCTCGACGTTAATGACCAAATAAGGTTAAATCGATGATAATTTCTCATGGGTGTCAATAATCAATGAAAATTTTTGAAGTTTATAATGGAATAATGTATTAAAAGTAATTCGAAAATCTCATTGAAACAAGGGAAAATCTTGACTTTAGTGACCGAATAAGGTGAAATTGGTCGTGTGTCTTAATATTCGATGAAAATATTGATGTTAATCGCGAAGAAATTTGACGTGGCCCATGATTGAAGCTTTTGCTAATAAAACGCTCGTTAAGTAACAATTTATGCATTCTGGGTAACACTTTATGCATTCCGGGTAACGGATTTCTGCATTCTGGGTAACAATTTATGCATTCTGGGTAACAATGTACGCGGGATTCTGGTAAAGTCCTATGTTATTTACTAATTTCCATCAGTAACAACTTAACACTGATCAGAAACAATTAATGAGGAGAAAAAAACAGAAAATGATATGTAGGTAACAAAGTAACACAACACGAGTAACAGAATACGTAATAACAATAACAATTTAATATGTAATTAGTTTACTTTATGATTTTCAAATTTTATACTTCAAACACGCTACATTCACTAAAATATATCAATTTACGAAGTTTTAGATAAAAACATATAAGTTTAGGTTGTGATTTTCGTTGGAATTGAAGAATGTGAAGTATATAGTTGGAAAACAAGTAGCATTCTTCTTGAAAGGATGATCATGCTTCTACCAAATTGATTATACTTACACATAACATTGTGGAAATGAACTATTAGATATTTATTACAATCCAGATGGTCGACCTAACATAAATGACTCGACAAAATTAATGACATCTTCAATTAATCTTAATCACAAACCCTATGTTGTTTACTGATTTCATGCAGTAACAGTTTATCAGTGATCAGCAACAATTTGAAGAGGAGAAGATGACAGAAATTGATATGTCGGTAACAAGCAAACACAACACGAGTAACAGAATACATAGTCAAAATAACAATTTAATATGTAATTAGTTTACTTTATGATTTTTAAATTTTATACTTCATTCACGCTACATTTACTAAAATATATCAATTTACGAAGTTTTAGATAAAAATATATTAGTTTAGGTTGTGATTTTCGTGGAGATTATGTTGGAATGGAAGAAGTTGGAGTATATAGTATGGAAAGCAAGTAGTACTCTTCTTGAAAGGATGATCATGCTTCTACCAAATTGATCCTACTTACACAAAACGTTGCGGAAATGAACTATTAGACGTTTATTATAATTCAGATGTCGACCTAACATAAATGACTTGATTAAATTAATGACATCTTCAATTAATCTTAATCACAAACCCTATATTATGTTCTGATTTCATGCAATAACAGTTTAAGAACGATCAGCAACAATTAAAGAGGAGAAGATAACAGAAATTGATATGTCGGTAACAAGCAAACACAACACGAGTAACAGAATACATAGTCAAAATAACAATTTAATATGCAATTAGTTTACTTTATGATTTTTAAATTTTATACTTCAAACACGCTATGTTCACTAAAATATGTCATTTTACGAAGTTTTACGTAAAAATATATAAGTTTAGGTTATGATTTAATAAAAAACCCTAATTCACAAACTATAATAATTCTGGTAACATATAAACATATAACTAGTGGTGGACTTTGGACTGAATTGGGCCGGTTCTGGGCCGGTTCCGCCGCGGTACCGGTTCCGGTCCCGGGACCATTTTCCCGGGACCGGCCCAGAACCGCACTTAGAACCCCCGGGCCTTTATTGGGCCGGTTCCGGTTCCAAAACCGGAACCGGCCCATTAATTTTTTTTTTTTTTACTTTGAAAAAATTCTGTAGAAAATATCCAAAATTTTATTCAAAAAAAAAAAAAAAAGATAAGAAAAATACAAAAAATAAAAAAAACTACCTAAAAAATAAAAATAAAAACATAAAAGAAAGAAAAAAATACCTAAACTAAAACATAAAAAAAAAGGAAAAACATTCGAAATTAAAAAATACAATTTATACGACTTGATTATTAACTAAAACTATATTAGAGGCCTCTTCGTCTTCGTCCGAACTGGAAGAACGGAACTCGTCGATGGCGTTCTCCCGTCGGTTCTTCGATTCGGCCAAATACCAATCCTTCAATAAGGTGAGCATCGCGAGGGAAGTCGGGTTAAGGCTCGCTCGTCTGTCGCCGATAATTCGCCCGGATGTAGAGAAGGCGGACTCGGAGGCGACGGTAGACGCTTGCACGGCTAAGACGTCTCGAGCGACGGCGGAGAGGGTCGGATAGAGAGTCGCGTTCGACTTCCACCAGCCAAAACGTCGAAGTCTTCAAGAGTCTGGAAGTTGTGGCTCAGGTAGAGCTGGATCTCGTTCGTGTTCGACCCCGACGCTCGCGTTTTGGTCTTCGTCTTTTGTGCCTTCAATCTTCGTAGTAGTCCCATTGCTCCGCCGCCTCCTTCCGACGAACCGGCTTCGCTCGCTGGTACCGATTGCTCCACACTGTGTCCCTGCTCAGATGCATAAACAGAAAAAAGTTCTTGGAGAGACGAGTGAATTGACGCCTTTTGGTCGTCCATTTTCTTTCCAAGAAACTGAGAATAATATTCGAAAAAAATATCGAAAGTATCAATACCGCAACTAGGGTCGAGTAAGGCAGACAAACCGTGGACTATTGGGATTGTTTCCCAATACTTCCTGAACTTCTGCTCCATGTTTTGGATGAAACCACCCAAGTATGGACTGTTGCGATACTCCACGAACTTGTAGCACATCGCGAAGAGGTTCAGGACGAATAATGGGGACGTCGGGTAGTGAACTCCGGAAAATTTCTCCGTAGCCTCGGCGAACACCTCAAGTATGGACACGACCAAACCTACAATATCCCAATCAAGTTGTCGTAATTCATACCTGGAGGTGTTGCCGACTGCGACCTCGTTCCAAAAAGGCGTCAACAAGTCCTTGTAGCGCATGAAGGTGCTGAGGAGGTGGTACAACGAGTTCCACCTAGTCGGGACTGGCAATGGAAACTTCTTGTACGTGAGGCCGGCGGCAAGGACGGTTTGCTTCCACGACGTTCCGTAGCGGCGTTCCCGAAGTAACTTACCTATTGTCTTAAATTTTTCTACAATATCTCCCAAAATTTCGTCAAAAGCACATTGCACACACAAGTTAATAATATGGCAAGCGCACCTAGCATGTAATAATTTGCCGTCTAAGGGTAACTTAAGATGCCTACGAAGGATCCCTATCGCTACGTTGTTCGCGCTAGCATTATCTAAGGTGATAAACATAATTTTATCTTGAATACAATATTTATTAATGACATTCAACACATAGTTCGATATCGTAGTGGCGTTATGTTGCGAATCTAGGGGATCTAGGGAAAGAATACGTTTTTGCATGGTCCATGTTTCATCTATCCAATGGGCGGTGACGACTAAATAAGATTGCGACGTAATGTTAGTCCAAATATCGGTAGTCAAACTAATCATACACGTAATGTTGGCTAAATGACTAATTAAGCTAGACTGATATTCCTTAAAAGTTTCTAAGACATATTTCCTAAGGGTTTTACGGGTCACGTTATGGAATCCGGGTTGTATCGTACTCGTAAATTCGAAAAACCCTTCACTTTCCGCAATGCAAAAGGGTTCTTCACACATTACGACGAATTTAACTAAGGCTTTCTTAGAAATTTCCCTAGTAATAACAAAATTTCTACCCGTACCTACGTTTATTTGTTGTTGTCGGGGTTCGGTTCCTACCGGCTCTAGATCCTCCCCGAAGTTATGCGTCCTCTGGAGGTGTTTTTTCAACGAGCCCGTCCCACCTTGATTCGGTCCGGTCTTAATTGTGTAGGGATGGCGGCATATTTTTCAATATGTGGTACCTACAGAGGGATTATTTTTATCCATTTCTAAATCAAAAAAATTCCATACCTTAGACCGCCGACCACGCGGTTGTTGCTTCCTTTTTGTAGTCGCCGTAGAAGCTTGGCTCGGTCCCTCGTCGGTCGCCGCGGTCGCCGGTACATCGGTCTCCTCGTCGGTGTCGGCATTCCCCCTAAACGTATCGGCGTGTCCTAAAATCATAAAAACATCGTCGCTCGGGTTCGGGTTAGGATTTCTCGATGACGACGCCATTAGTACTTTAAAAATATCGAAAATAATAATTATATTGGTGTATAATAATAAGTGAGTGTGTGTAGTAGTGTAAATAAAATAATTATTATTGTTAATAATATTAAATATTAATATGAGGATGATTTTTTGAGAGTTTTTTGAGAGAGATTGGAAGAGATTTGGATATAATTGTGAGTTAAAATGATTAAAATGAGGTGGTATTTATAGATTTCTGGGTTGGGGTTAAAATTGTAATTTTTTAGTGTTTAAAAAATAAAATAAAAAAAATTAGATGGCCCGTTGGCCCAACGGCTATATAGCCGTTGGGCCGGTTCCGGTTCCGGTTCGGAACCGGAACCGGAACCGGTAATCCGCGGTTCCACGGCCCGCGAACCGGCCCAGTTCGTTTTAACTGGGCCGGTTTACCGGTTCCGGTTTGGGCTGGTTAAACGGGCCGGTTTTGGGCCGGTTCTAGGTTGGACCGGCCCAAAGCCCAGGTCTACATATAACTAGTAACAGTTTTACACATATCAGGTAACAGATAATCTACGTTTGACTTTATTTAGTCTCCCGCCCAAAATTCATCTCATTCTAGTTTTCCCGGCCAAAATTTCACCGAAAATTTAGTAACAAATTTAGTCAACATAGTAACAGAAGTGCATATACTAGTAACAGATCCCGAGAATTTTACAAATCGGCCAAAACGAAAAAAAATACACCCAACTTTATAGGGTCGATCGTATTTTCGCGAATTAAATGATGAACATCGGACGAACGACCAAACAAGGTGCCGCACCGAGCTTCCCATACTACGGGTACTTTGAATCTGTACTTATTAGACGTAATCGTTGCCAAAAACGAATTTGATTTCATCTTATTTTCGTAAATTAAACCCTACACATGGTAACAATTATTTACAGTTTAATAACGGTTTTGATACTCCAAGTAACAGATTGCATAATCCGAGTAACAGATTGCATATATGGTAACATATGCTTTCAGCTTAATAACAGTTTTGATACAACCAGTAACGATATTGATACTCATCGTAACAGATTTGATACCCTGAGTAAAGTTTGGACACAGTATAAATATACCCAAATTATTGGGATCGACCGTATTTTTGCGAAATTAAAAGGTAAATGTCGGACGAACGAGCTAGCAATGTGCCGCACCGAGCTTTCCATACTATGGGTACTTCAAATTGATACATATTAGATGTAATCGTTGCCAAACGGTTTTGATTTCATCTTATTTTTGCAAATTAGAACACTACACATGGTAACAATTAAGTTAAGTTTAATAACGGTCTCGACAGAACTAGTAACAATTTTTGCACAACGGGTAACAGATTTGACACTGCGAGTAACAGTTTGAACACAGTAAAAAAATACCCAAATTATTGGGGTCGGTCGTATTTTCGCGAAATTAAAAGATGAACATCGAACGAACGACCAAACAAGGTGCCGCACCGAGCTGTCCATACTATGGGTACCGAATTTAAACATACTAGATGTAATCGTTGCCAAAAACGGCTTTGATTTCATCTTATTTTCGCAAATTAGAACCCTACACATGGTAACAATTATTTATAGTTTAATAACGGTTTGATACTGCTAGTAACTGCTTTGATACTGCAAGTAACTGATTTCATACTCCGAGTAACAGTTTTGACAAAGTCGAAATATACCCAAATTATTAGGGTCGACCGTATTTTCGTGAAATTAAAAGATGAACGCCGGACGAATGAGCAAACAATGCGCCGCACCGAGCTGCCCATACTTTGTGTACTTCGAATTTATACATATTAGATGTAATCGTTGCAAAAAAGGCTTTGATTTCGTCTTAATTTTCGCAGATTAGAACCCCAAATTGAAAGACAAAAATTCATTCAAATCATGCATCTTGCTTCGTCAATACCACAATACACTCTACCTTACACGCCGATAGAGATTGGTTAATGGGCATTCGAAATTTAGGACCTCGATTCAGTGTAAAAACGACATTCATAAAATAAATATTCTCTGTCGATAACAATATTTCTTCATCGTAGTAACAGATGAGGGACAAAAAATAACAGTTTACTAGACGTTTATAACAATATAATCTAACTGCATAACAGAAAGTCGCCGGAAAATAACTATTAGTTTAGTGTGTTAGGAAGGGCATTTACGTCAATACATATTTTTACTCCTTAACTCTGCCATTTTCGAAATAGTTGGTCCTTAAAACTAATGTGGCTTCTGACAGGTACTGAACACTTTAGAAACTTACTGAATAGGGACTGATTGCAAAATTCCCCATAGATCAACTAAGGCGTAGCCCACAAATTAGGTAAACCAAGTAAACTACATTAGAACAAATTCGTGCGTGAAAAACTTACTCAAAGTATTTTTTACCAAAAAAAAGAAAATTGAAACATTATACCTCTAACCTACCTAGACTATCATCAGTCCATAAACCACTTGTGATCAATATTTATTTCAACATAAAAATAACCTAAGAAAATACAACCCCTTGAAGAAATCCTACACCTTTGTGGCTTTGTCCATCAGCACACTTCCTTCTTCTGATTTCATCCATTCTCTTGAATTTGTTTATGGGCCCTCCTTTTCAAATCTCCCAATTTCCTTATGTGGATTGTGTGATTGCCCAAACATTGTAGCTAGATTGCCGCTACGAATGGAGATCGTTGAAATCTGAATGCATATTACACAAAAAAATCATCCTTTCTTGAGATGCCTCTATAAATAGGTGCGAGACACTGAAGATTGGGTCTTCCTTCATCATCATTATCATCTCTGAGAGAAGAAACAGTACATATTTTCAGCTCCTTTTTTTATCGGCTTCCATGGCAGCTGGTGCAGAGGTTTCCGTTGAGTCGCCGGTGATCAAAACTGAGTCTCATGTTGATGTCGGCGTGGCTCTGTCATCGCCGAATCTCAGTGGCCCCACCAGCGAAGAAGTTGCTGAGAAATTTGAAGATGTTGTGAAGGAGTCTGAGGAAGCTCTTGGAACAGCTGGTGCTAAGAAATCTGATTCGAAGAATGCTGAGCTGCAGATGAAGCTTGTAGATATGATGAAGGAGCTCAAGCTGAATCCATTGGCTAAGGAGTTTGTTCCTTCATCGTACTATCATGGGCCTATGGGAGCTAACAATTTTGCGCTCTTCGATGGCAATGTGGAGAACGATGGTTTTCGTGATCATCGCAGGGTAAAAATTCAGTTTCTGTTGTTACATTTCTTCGATTTTTTTATCGTTTTCGATTTACGTGCTTGATGTTCTCCTGATATGATGTTCTGATTATATGATTCATTTTTAAGCATTTTCTGTCTGTTATTTGTGTGGTGGACTGGGAATTGAATTAAGCTGTCTTTTAAGCTCTTGTCTCCCTACTCATTTAAGCATTTTCTACCATTCGCTTCGTTTTGAGGTTCATCATAAGTCTGTATTTGTCTTAATTTTTGGATGTTTTGATTTTTAGACGTGTTGATCTTTCTACGAGGTAAGAAGGATTGGATAATCACAACTTCTCACCTTAGTTGATTTTCAGGATGGATAGGGATGAACAAAAAAGTCAGTCAAACTTGCGTTCATCGAATCAAATATGTTATTACAATAAACTTTTTCCTGGTCAACGGTTACGATATAATTGTTATCCATCCGATTACGAATTTCGTTTAGTCATGATTGATGATATCATTGTTTCTTTGACTAATACGTTGCTTTAACTTCACGCATTCGTATTATTAGTCAGGACTGATGAAATTGATGTTTTTTCGAGTGACACTTGGCTTTCGACCGAATGACTGATTCTTCACTCTTGGTAACTGCATTTTAGATATTGAGATTCGTATCACAATCTTATTCGGTCCGCGTTAATCAGTTTTCGGTTAGTTCGTTAGCTTTCTACGTCCCATAATTTTATTACTTCCGCTTTCGTACTTCCCTTAGAGGGGGTCTCATTAAGACTTCCTTATTTTGGATATCGGGAACACGTAACATCTCTTGCCTTTACATTATCTGTTTTGAACTTTCCTGCATACCTGAACCTCGATGAAGGCCTAGAAATTATGTAATCTTACCTAAATCATCCATCAATGTATTACCATATACTAACGCATAATGTAATGACTATTTTGTGCATTCTCAGAGGAGCAATGACTACAGTAACGGTAGGAAGAGGACAAATGGTAGAGTTTTCGGTGCTTGGAGAGAAGATTGCGTTCGAAGAACTGTCTATGTGTCTGACATGGATCACACCGTAAGCAAACGTCATTATTTTTCACACCGTTCTTGATGCAATTTTTGCAGAAATCTAAATTCATCCTATGATTTCTTTCAACTTCTGTATAAGATCACCGAAGAGCGGCTCGCCACATTATTCAGCGGATACGGACAGGTAATAAATTTCCATTATTATTTCTCACGAGCTGTACCATTTCTCATACGTTTCCTTTTTACTTATTTAAACTTTGCAGGTCGTTGACTGCCGTGTTTGTGGTGATCCACATTCCCGTCTTCGCTTTGCCTTTGTGGAGTTCTCCGACGAGCGTAAGCTAAAAAACATTTATGCGAATTCTAACATCATCTGCCAAGAATTATATAACAAACATTTGTCCAAAATCTCTTACCTTTTTCCTCATTACCTACACAGATTCTGCGAGGCTCTCTCTTAGCCTCTCTGGTATGGTTTTTGGCTTTTCTCAACTGAAGGTCTTGCCTTCGAAAACTGCTATTCTTCCTGTGAACCCTACTTTCCTTCCAAGGGTAAGACTTTAACTGAATGACTTATGCTTTAATATAATCTTCAGTTTTGTTAGTTCTATTACGAGTTACACTATATATTATTCTTTCATATGTAGTCGGAAGATGAGCGTGAGATGTGTGCGAGGACGGTGTACTGCACTAATATTGATAGGAATGTACGTATTCACAGCATTACATCAGATGGCATTCATCGTATGCTTCTTCTTTTGCTAACTTATGAGTGTACACTCGCACACCCACACGCACTGAATTAGGTCACTCGTGAGGATGTGAAGAGTTTCTTCGAGACGAGGTGTGGTGAGGTATGATGCTTACATTTTCGCTTCGTGATTATATTTTCCTTATTTTCTAAAATTATTATTCGACGAATGGATTTACGTGTCTAATTTTAGGTTTCCCGACTGAAGCTCTTAGGCGACCACATCCACTTTTCTAGAATCGCCTTTGTCGAATTTCTAATGGTACGTGCTTTGCTTTATTACAACAGCATAAGCTATAGAACAACTGATTCCTTTGCTTCTTTCTATCTGTATATGATGCTGAGTTTCTTGCCATAGTAAAACATCTTAGGAATTCTTTCCTCTGCCCTCTTTTTTGCAGGCTGAGAGTGCCATACTTGCTCTTGATTGCTGTGGTCAGCACCTCGGATCACAGCGCATAAGGTAAAGATTAAATTTCTCGAAGCCGTTAATTTTAGGCGATTAAACGCAAATAAATTCTTATTCTTTTTCCTTGTCTTTAATCAGGGTGAGCCCTTCAAAGACACCTGTGAGGCCTCGGATTGCCCGCCCCGGGATGCTGTAGGAGGTGGCGAACTCAACACAGTCGTCTTACATCACTGTAAGGACGCAAAAGTTGCTCTATTTTTATTACTACCATTCTGAGCTTTTCCTGGCACTGAGTGTTTCGACGTGTGTGAACCTATTACACACACCTTTGAGTACTTTATTTCGGCACACATATCGCTCTGTTGGATTTTTTTTGAAGTTCTTCATCTGGGATTTCGAATGCTTTTGCTTCCGATGATTTTGTCAATCGTCGAACTCGATATAATTTACATCTTTTGAGATGCTATGACAGCATTTTATTTGCTTTATTTCGAATGCCTTTCGGCGGTGATTGAAACCCTCGCTCGAGCCCAGGTGCAAATATAAAAAATAAAAATCGTCCGAAAACGTAGGATTTTTTTACATGGCCTAGTTCAGGCAAGAAGCTGGCTTTGCCCGACCCCTCGGACTACCGTAAACGTTCGAGCACGACGAAGATAACGTCATCCCTTCGGGACCCACAAGGTCGATGTCCTCCATCTCAATGTCCCGACAAGGATTGCTCTTACTACACCGTAGCTTCACCGCCTCCTTCGTTGTGCAAGTCCCCCATATGTTCCTAAATGTAACGTTGCTTCTCTCAGTCCTTGACGATCCCTACAAAACGAAATAAAATCACAGCCGTAAAAAAAAAAATAGTATCTCTAGATTTCAATACCCCGCCGTGACCGCAGAGGTTGTAAGGACAGTACTCTTGGTTGATGAATATAGGGTTCCTAACGCCCCTCATATATATGTCCTCGTACACCAAGCTCGAGACCGACCCGTCCGCCGCGCTGGGCTCGGGCCACGTCTTAATCTGAAGCCCGTTGGTGGTCCCTCAGAAGGTGCAGTTCTTGACCCGGACCGACCTGACCCGTTCCCGTCAGCCCGCGGATTGGCCCATGCTCCCGACGCTGATCCCGTAGCCGGGCCCGCACGAGACGTTGGTTATGAGCATGTTGTGGGTTCCCGAGCCGATGGAGACGCAGTCGTCCCCAGTGGCTATGTCGGTCGAGTCGATGGCTACCGTCCATGTTTGGGCTGTATTTGGGCGCGGAGATGGTTAGGCGGGTTAGGGTTAGGCGGTGGCACGAGAATAGGCTGATGTGGGAGTTCTTGCTGTGCTGTTGATCGAGATTAGGTTTAGTCCAACCGTAGAGACTGATGGGAATAAAATGGCATAGTGATTGGGAGGATGGGTTTGAGAAAAATAGGACAAAACGCCATTTTTTATCATTATGTTTCGAGTTGCAACTTTTAGTCCGTAATATTACCGATTTTTATGTTGTTTAAGTCTCCGATTTAACCATTATTTTTTGCGATTGATCAACAAATATTATGGGCTGGGCCAGCCTGATTTGACGGAATTACAGTCCGTAAATTTGGGTTGAACTAACCCGTAATTCCATCAAAACTAATGGTTAAATCAACACGAGATCAAAATCTTTACAAATCGGTAACATTGAGGACTATAGTGATATCCATGAACATTAAGACTAAAACTGGCATTCGCCAAAAAAAAGTTCAGGGAAAACAAATAAACTTCTTATGACGGGGAGAGGCTTGCATTAGTCCGTCTTGCAGGTATTGTGGGGCCAGACATGAGCTCCTTGGGCGTCCAACGTGCCTCCACCATAGATCTTCAGCCTATTTACGTGGCGAAAAGTGAGCCAATGGTCCGTGAAGAGCAATCGAGCCGGGCCGGTCGGGGCCCGCAAGGTGCCTCGGACGACGAACTCTTTCGTCCCGTTATTTCACGGGCCTTCAAATTACGACACCCTAGCGTCTCCTTCGTGGCGACACGCATCCCTCCAAGCATTCTTCACGGCGTAAAATGCGTCGAAAAGAAAATTCATTTCCATTTTCGGGGAAAAAGACAACATTCTTTTTTCTTGTCTTTTTCTGGAAAAAAGAGTGAAAAATGGAAGGGCGATGGATAATTCACCATAGTAAGAAAGGAGAAATAATAAGATGGGAAGAATAAACACAAATCTTGAATCCATTGTCTTTTTTTTTCAATTACGTGGAGGGAAAAGTGAAAGATGGTAACTACTCAGCAACTGTTTTTTTATGACAAAGTTGTGGGAACTTCAACCGTTTTATGAATTAATGTGTTTCATATTGGTTTAAAAACGCCAAACGGTAATGAATGGAGGGTGGTTCTTCGACGGTTACGCATGTATTGAATTGAATTTTGGCGCTTGTATTAATTGCGATTAGTAGGTGCGAAATCATTGGGCCATGCTTGCCCAATGTTCTTTACTGGGCTTAGAAAGACATCTTATACATGTATATGATTTGGTCCATAAGAGCAATTTGCATAAATGAAAAATAAATTCAAGAGATAAACAGAACAGCGGTGAAGTGTGAACAGAGAATGAATGGGAATGGCCCCATTCATGCATGTAGTAGTTTTTTTTTCCGGAAACGATAGCTTTTATTAATAACAAAGATACAGGGCTAAATAGCCCAAGGAGTCTCGCCGGTACATCGAAAACCGGGAGAACAAAGGCTCACAAGGAGCACAACACAACCCACAACGGGGTACAAGCACCGACAAAAAAAAAAAGGTCCACAAGGGACAAAAAACCAACAGAAAACAAAACCCATTATCTACGACCAAGAACTAAAGAACCCATAACAGAAAAAGCTATTAAGCTAAATCTACGATACTCTTCATTTTAACTTGGTTTTCGACTTCTAGGTTTTGTCTACGTTGGACTGAGGGCTCCACAAGGGAGAAAAGGCTCACGATCCGAGGATCGGGAGAAACGAGCTCCCACAAACTGGGAGACTCCAGACAGCGAAAGGAGGGGGGCATCGGGCGGGCTAAGTGACTGGCAGCCGGCGAGACCTGGCGACAGGGGGACAGCGCGAGCTGCTTAGCTGGCGGCTTCCCTTGGCAGCGCGGCTGGCCGTGGGCGACAGGGGGGGCGGCGGGCAGCAGATGAGGGGCACCGACAACGGGACAGGTGGAAGGCGGTGGTCGTAGCGGTGGATGCGAGCTGTGGATGTAGACCGTGGGAGTGGTGGCGTCGGTGGCGACCGGCAGTAGGCGGTTGGCGATGGTGGCAGCGGTGGTGGGCGATGGTGGTGGTGGCGGCACGATTTTTTTTTTTTTTTATATATATATATATTATATATATATAAACAGAAAAACAATAAAAAGACAAGAGAAGAGAGAGCTCCCCCTACCTCCATTAATGGAGGAGGGGGAGGAGAGGAAAGTTTTTGGTTGTGGCGGCGGTGGAGGTAGGGTTTTTAGTGAGATGGGAGGGAAAATAAGAGAGAGAAGGGTTTTTTGAAAAATCTAGAGAGAGAAAAAGTTTCAATACAAAGTTTGTTGAACAGTGAAGATGGGAGAGAAAAATATAGAGAGATGGGAGGGAAAGTTTCAATGCATGTAGTAGTTGAGATTACATTAAGATATAACACATGCGTTTGTCTTTAGACTCATATAAAATAGATTAAAATCCCAACCTACTTCTTTTTGTATTTATACACCCCAGAATTTTATTGTCCCACCGCCACACACAACGGGGACAAGCAAGGCGTTTTATATTATAGTCAACAATATTAAACTGTGTAGACTTACATTACATCATTGGTCAGTTTTTATCTTTTTCCTAGTTGATATTGTTGACTTGTTAATATTAACCGTCCTGAAAACGATATATGAACGATTAACAATTTGGGCTTCTACTGTTCCTAATCTCAATATTCATTGAAACCTGCCTATTTATTATACAATATTCTTAAAGTACTCCCTCTCACTGAGTATTGTATATTTGCATCTCAACAAAGACAATGAATATTTTTTCCTTACCATCAGATTCAATCTATAATTCAAATCTTACAATATTTAAAGACCTTTTCTGCTTATCGCTTTCCCAATAAATGCTGACCCTTTATCTCTTAATTTATTACATATTCCACACACACACACTCGCAATACATCACACATCCCAATAAGAGAAGCAGAAGAATCATAAGCGTCAGCATCGGTGAGCAACATTTATCTCTGTCGTATGTTGTGATAGATTCATCGATCGTACTTTCCTTTGCTCTGTAAGAAAAGAAACCAACGCATACCCAGTTTGTGCTTCAACTGCAGTTACAGATAGAATACTCATCAAGAAACAAGGAATGTGTTCTTAAAGCATTTCCTTTCTTTTTTCTTTTCTGTTTGAAATTTATTGCAAGAACCTTAATCTGATATCATATCTTCTAATATCAGAATTCCACCACCGAAATCGATTGAGCTCCCCTTTAAAGAATAGCAATGCCGAGGCCAAGGTAAGGAAAAAAAGTATTTTCTTAATTTGACATCATTCATATCTTTTCTTTCACTATGCGATGTGTAAGAGTTCTTGTTTGCATTGCATCTCTCAGGGCAGTGGATCAATCTCCGAGGCAGTCCCCGCGGGACCCACCCAACGTCAGGACATCAACCTCCGACGCGGACCCCATCTTACATCATCGTCCTAAAGCAGACAAAAGCAGCCCAAGGCAATCATCCGACGGCAGATCGCCACGTGGCGCCTGCGTTCAATCTCGACCGTCGGAGAAAAAGAAAATCAGGACCCGCATTGCTGACCTGGAATCTCAGCTCGGCCTCGCCCAAGAGGAGCTCAGAAACCTCAAAGATCACCTGACGAAGGAGAAGCCAAAAACGCAGAGCAATGCAGTCAAAGAGGAAGTCGATCTTCATTCAGAGACCGACGTTTTCGAGGTTCCATTCGAGCCAGAGATCGACGCCCTTCAGTCGAACTTCGACGGGCGAGAGAAGCAATTAGAAGCACTTAGGGAAGAAAACGAGGGCTTAAAAGCGCAGATCGAAGAGAAGTCTCTGAGCTTATCTTCAGCAGAATCTGAGGTAGATGAGCTGAAGTCGAAGCTGAGCAAGGCAGAGGAAGAGCTTATGGAAAGGGAGGACAGCATATTTCAGGTAAATGAGAAGTTACAAGCTACTGAAAAGGCTAAGGTAGAGCTCGAAGAAGAGATTAGGAAGCTCAGAGTGCAAATGGAGCAGTGGAAGAAGGCAGCTAATGCTGCTGCTTCAGTGGTGATATCTGAGAGGTGTGGATCGATCGATAAGCGTTATTACTCTGAGCCTTTCAATGGAGATTATGATTATGTTGGGTCGCCCCGTGGGTTTGTCGATGAGGCTGACGATGATGATTGTGGAAATGGGAAGAATAAGAAGGGCGGTTCGGGGATCAAGATGTTCGGCGAACTGTGGAAGAAGAAAGTTATGAAGTAATGTGTGATCAGAGACTGTCTTTTTTGTTTCTTCGGTTCTTTCTTGTGTACCTCAGAATGTTAAATCTTATTTCATTTCATCTCCGACGTATCGAGTAATGAAAGCACAACTTAACATTATATATGAAATTGTCAGTCAAGGAAGAAAGAAGAGAAACCTGCATACAGATTTCACTTCTTTAAAGAGTGAGCAATGCAATAAATAACCATCGCTGTCTGGTTCAGTCGCTCGTCATCATCTTGTTACCTTGTAGCTCTGCAGTGGGGGATTGAGAAACATTTTAATACACTATTAGAACAATGATAGTAAAAAGACTCACAGAGTCGGCATTTTTGAGCCAGGGAACAACGATTCACTCATCATACCTTAACCCTTTTCACTAGCTCCTTAGCCTTTGGATCATTGTTGAAATGGTCACGCACGGGCTGGACGGAAAAACCCCAGTGTTAAAATAGCAATTATGACTTTTAATATGTTGATGCAGTGGTTGACTTTAATAAGTGAGCTAAAACATCGAATAATGGTTATGGCCTTACTTAGCTATAGCCTTTCGAATAGGTACCGTGGAACCTGAGTTCATAGATTTATCAAGGCTTACTTCCTTAACTTTCTTTTCTATTTTACACAAAATACCTTCTTAAAGAAGAAGGCCAACGACCTTCAAAAGAATGAATTTCTTTGCGAGCCATTAGTATTGGGGGCTTACCTGAAGTATGCGGTTTAGTGCTTTTGCTAGAGCAGGTTTGAGGTCCCCAGGATGCAATTCACCACTTTCATAATCATTGGCTAACTCTTCGAAACTCTTGAAGGTTCTGAAGGATCACGATGAAAGCTCAGTTATCAAATATCAAGGGCATCAAAACAATCCAATGTATTATGGATCACTTTTAAGATTGCAGTAGCATTTATATAAAGAAAAATAATAAGTGACGAAGACTCACTTGTCACCTCCATTCTCTGGTTTTCGTTCGACAGTGAACTCCATGAACCATGGGAGAACAATGTATTTGATATACTCAAGGCACGGGTTTTTCTCCACAACCTTTGGAGGGCAAAATGCTTTTTTGATCTTCAAGTTAACATCGGCCTATAAGACGAATTATAATACATAAAACAACCGGGAAAAAGGATTGGTACTGCGGAAGTTAACAAACCATAATGGTTTTCCTAATTATAGTTATACCTCTTCATCCTCCATGTAAACCGAAGAGGATGGGTCACTCTTCGACATCTTTTCTTGGCCTTCTTGCAATCCGGGGAGCATATCTGCATCAAAGTCAACAGGAAATTACGACCATCCTTTTGTAAAAAATAAAATAAAAACAACACTAGTGACGTTCCAATTAAGACAAAGAAAACACATATCATGCTTACGGTGTGACAAAATAATAGGCTTATTCTTCCTCTTTATGTCATCACAGTACTCCCTCGCGAGTACGTTCACTTTCCGCTGGTCCATGCCTAGCTGGCATATGTCTGCCTGGTCATCAAAAAAGTCAATGTTAGCACTGAAATTTCAATCTGATAAAAAGAGAACATTATGGCCAATGCCAAAGAAGTCACCTCACCTTAAGGAAAAAGATATCAGCACATTGCATACAAGGATAGAAAATTTGAGCTGCAGATAACTCATCTTGCTCCGAGCGACCCATAATTTGACAACACCTAGAACACGGCCCCCGCCCCCAACGAATACCAAAGAAACGACAATAATGAAGCTTCAATCTAACATGAAACAAGATAAGAAAGGAATGTTAATGTGTACCTCAATATTCGTGGGAGCTTATTACGCCTTGCTATATCCATTACAGTGGGCCAGTACTCATGAGCCCGAGAGTTGATTTCCTCTGAAGACCACAAGAACTCAACTTGACCACCATCGATGTTCATACCTACAGCTTTCCATATCTCAATCAAGTATTCTCCGATCACTTGAATCTTCTTCAGATCACCGCCCATCTTGTTGTTAAGCTGAGCGAACCAATCTGCTATCCATATTTTAACTTTGCAGCCAGCAGAGGTGAGCTTGTTAACGTTTATCGCCTTCATAACTCCCTGAATCATGTAATAGCCAATTCAGCATCATCACACATGATCGATCGATCGGTGGCAGAGAGAACATAAGAATGCATCATTTTTATGTACGAATAAGTTAACGTTCCAACTAAATAGATTGAAATAAGACCTGGGCAATGTGCATCCTCCCAGATGGCTCAATCTTTTCTTTTTATGACTCACTACCCATCGTAGCAAATAGGGTTAGGCTTGTTAGCCAACAACCTCTGCAACTCATCCTCTTGAATGCACTCTTCGCCGATGCTCCTTATTACATCAAACCTCTCCTGCGAACTCATCCTACGTTGGGACATTTTTCAAGCACAATCAATCATCACAACAAAAAAGGAACCACAATTATGAACTTTTCAAAAAAAAAAACATCGTTTAAGAAAAAAAAAACAATAACGAGATTACTGAGGAGCTGAAATGGAAAGTGATTGGAGTGGCTCGGACGGAGCCGTTTCATTGCTGTTTTCGCCGCTTTGGTTTTCGTTTTCCATTGATTAAGCTGAAAGAAAGGGAGCTTCTTATTCAACAGTGTTAATAATCCGATAGATGGACAGCTAAGGATTCTCTTGATCAGGGTTCTTGAGCTGCCAACAAAAGTATTGAACACTGAACGCAGAGATCGTGTGGAAAGAGATGATGACAAGGCGTGATGTAGTTTTGGGCCATATATCGGGCCGTTTAATAAGCCCAAAACTCAAATAGGCCCAGTAAAACATTTTTATGGGAAAAAGGTTATAAATATCTATTATTCTATTTAACTGACATAAAAACAAGTGTAGTATAATGATTTCTAGGAAAGAAGCCAATGATTTTCACTAGATGCTCTAAATTTGTAAAGCTTCTCCAAAGAGATGTCGAGCTCTTGAATTATTCACGAATGCACTATGGAGATTAATGTTTACACGTTTCTAATTTTTTTATATCCCTATTTTCAAACGGATGCTTTGTTGATAAAAAACAATTTTAAAGAGGCCAAAACAATCGAAACCATATTTGGTCCCTAATGTTTACCCTACGACCACTTTTGATCCCCGATGTTTTCACTTGCTATATTTAGTCCCAAATGTTTCCTGATTTGAACCAAATTGGCCCTCTGTTAAATTCAATGTTAATTTTAACGGAAATATAACGTGAGGGGCACGTGATGTAATCCCAAAACGAAAACCCTTCCTCGCACACACCAACAGACACACTTCACTTCAACAATCAATCCCAAAGCATTCTTCTCGAGAAAAAAATGAACTGATCATCTGTTTCATCAAGCTCAAGACACCGTAGAGGAGCTCGTTATGAACCCACAAACCCCACATATTGACGCTTTCGCTGGCGACTTTCCTTTCGCTGGCGACTTTCCTTTTGCTGGCGAATTCCCTTTTTGTGTTAACAAGTAGAACGCGTTATTAAACATTATTATTAGAAAATCAGTAAATAGTACTTTATTACCGCATTATTCGAACGTATTAACTCTATTGGCCACTGAACATAGCTGCCTAGTGCATCTCCAAGAGTTGTCAGATGCATAGTTGGTACAGGCAGTTCGACCTCGCCGAGAACGACGGTATCAACGGAGACAACAAGGTTGTCTGTCGTAACCGACGTCCCATGAATTTGGGAACGTCCCTCAGAGACGGTGCCTAGACCAACAACCTCTAACGCCCCGTTGAGGTCTAACATCAAACGAACCCTAGGATGCTATACGATATTAAAAGAACAAATTGTTAATGTTACTAAGACATTTCGTCGTTGCACATTAAACAATAATTAAGAATAAATTCATACCGTCACATTCATCGACAACGGAAATGGACCTGGGGTTTCGCCTCCTGAACCGCGAGAACTCGTATCTGGTTGGAAGGGTCAAATCCAACATTGCCGCGGGCCACTACTTCTTCTTCCCTGTTGAGCACCAGAATGCCCATTTGAGCGAGCATAGCCCTCATCTTAAACCTCATTTCCTCTCGCATCTCGTCCTTAAACTCGGCCCTCATGTAGGTGTGTTTTCTACAGTTGTTCAACCACTGACTATCCGTATTATCTCCACAAATTGGACACGCTTTCTTTCCTTTTACACTATATCCAGACAGATTTCCGTAAGCCGGAAAATCATTTATAGTACAGAATACCATGGCGCGTAGCATAAACCGTGATCTGATTGATGCATCGTACACTTCAACTCCTTTGTATCATAGTGCTTTCAGATCGTCGATCAACGGAGCCAAGTAGACATCAATGTCATTTCCGGGTTGTTTTGGACCGGATATTAAACACGATAACATGATGTATTTTCTTTTCATCGTAAGCCACGAAGGGAGGTTATAGATACAAAGCAGCACCGGCCAAGTACTGTGACGACTGCTTAAATCGCCAAAAGGGTTTATCCCATCAGTGCAAAGCCCCAGTCGGAGATTTCGTGCCTCGCCTCCAAATTCAGGATACATCGAATCAATATTCCTCCATTGCGGGGAATCCGCCGGATGTCTCAATTTTCCATCCTTTTTTCTTCCTCATCATGCCATCTAAGCGTTTTAGCGTCGTCGGCGTTTGAGAACATGCGTTTTAGTCTCAGAATTATTGGTAAGTACCACAAAACTTTAGCGGGGGGGCCACCAACTTCGTCTTTTCTCTTATAACGCCAAGTGTCGCACGTCGGGCACTTATCAGCCGACTCATAATCTCCCCTATAAAGTATGCAGTCGTTCGGACAAGCGTGTATTCTTTCGTACTATAAATTCAATGGGCACAATAGCTTCTTTGCCTCGTAGGTCGATGTCGGAAGCTCTGATAAACGTATTAAACAAAAACTTGATCGCGTGCGGGTATATTTAAATAAAAGATCGTGCGAATACGTCAAGTAATAATTAAAACGAATATATTATAACTAGAATCACGCGCGATAGGCAGTGTACCTATCGTTTGTAATATAGCTATAGCGAATATCCGAGTATCGAACACGAGGAATAAATTGAGTACTAGTATTAACCTATCGACTCGATATTTAACCTAAATAAAATAACAGAATTTGTTTATATTACGAACTAACTTAACAGAGCAACTTAAAGGATCGGAAGACTAAGGAACACAACTAGCAGTAATAAGAGTGACTTAAGATGACAAATATGTGTTCGGGATTCGAATCCCGCTGGGTGATGTCGGCTAAGGCTACAGAATATCGTTCCTACGTGAAAATCGACTAAATCGCAGTAATTTCCTACCCACTCACGGATTTGCTGTCGCCCTAAACGTTCGTGGGGATCTAAGTTTAGCGATTACTAGACGGCGAGGATCGAGTATTTGCTGTCGCCCTATACTCGATTCCTAACGTCTACGAACGGCCTAATCGTTATTTAGCTGTCGCCCTAAACGATATACCACACATGCACATCAACACATAGACATATTGATACGAAGAAACAATGTCATAGATCGATAAATAGTCGAATACACGTGTTCACGATTATCCTACGCCTTAACTACAACATAACCCAACGTTCATCTATTCCCAAACACACAAGAGGATTAGCTACTCATATTGAACGTCACAACAACGAGATTTAAGGGCAACGAGGATAGAGAACTCATAAAAACTTCCCTAAGAAGTGAATATGGCGTTTCTGAGGTGGAGCTCTCGTTCCTCGATCGTATGAGCGTAGCTTCGTTGTTGGATCGTCCCTTGAGCTTCTCCGAATCACGAGGTCGCTTCTAGTGTTCTTCCTCCTTCCTTTTCTCTAAATTTTCGTCCCTATGAAGTTGTTTTTTAGTTCTGAGTAGAGTCCCCCTTTTATGCTTCGAAAATGGGCTAAAACCCTGCATTTTGGCACGTTCACGGCCTCTTAACGGGCCTTCACGGCCGTGACGGCGGCTAAAAACCTACTTCTTGACTTTTTGGCATGAGTCACGGCCTCGTGCAACACGCTTCACGGCCGTGACGGCGGCTTAAACCCTAAATATTGACTCTCTGGTACAGGTCACGGCCTCTTGCATGAGGTGTCACGGCCGTGAAGGCGTTGAATTTCCATTCGTTGAACTCTCTGCCTTGATTCACGGCTTGTTGCATAAGCCCTCACGGCCGTGAAGAGTGTGGTAGTTTCTTCTTAGAGTTCTCTGTCGAGCTTCACGGCCTCGTGCGAGATCAGTCACGGCCGTGAATTAAGCTTCTCCAACTCTCTGCCGTCGTTCACGGCCTCTTGCAAAGGAGCTCACGGCCGTGACGCCTTCCTTTGAACTTTCTGTCCACATTCACGGCTACTTACATCAGGTTCACGGCCGTGACACTGGAGGCTTTCTTCTTCTTACTCTCACTGCCCACGTTCACGGCCTCCTGTGAGGTGATTCACGGCCGTGACTAATGGCTGGCAGCTTCATACTTCGCCGTTTTTGCGTCGTTTTCGCCTCGTTTTCGTTCCTTTTCGCTTGATAACCGTTCGAAGGTCCTACAATATTTAAATGGGTGTAAATAAAGCCATAAAATGCATGGAATGACCAATAATTTCTTATTATAACCCAAATAAACGTAACAATAAACGTATTAAAAATACGTTTATCAAACCTCCCCACACTTAAGCTTTTGCTTGTCCTCAAGCAAATTAGAAACAAGAAAAGATAACAAAATAGTGGCATGACCATTCACAATTCACCATGCAGATGGAAAGCACAAAATGAAATCAAGCAAGCAATTATAGACACTGCAACAATAATCAGCACTTATCGACACGAATTTCCTTAGCACTACCAATCGAGATCCACACCTCACAGGGATTCACTCAAATCACTCAGTGTATAGGATAATAAATCGGTGAATCACTCAATTCATGCAATAATAAAGTCTAACCTATATGCTTGCAAGTCAATCGCACGTCCACTACTTAATGCAGTTAGCATGAATCGGAAGGTCTTTTCGGGTTAAATGGGTTCAGAAAGTAATGAATGGGTAGTGGAATCACATATGAGTAGCAGTCGTGTCGGTCTCCATGTCATTGTCTAAAGCGCGCCAAGAATTAGCCTTTTTAGTTACGCTGTCTTCATATTCCTCTTATTTTTGCTGCGTTCCACTAAGCCTTTCTTCTCCCAAGTCTCAAAATGATAGATGATGTGGAATTCACGAGACTGGAAGATTATCGAAGGAAAGGTTCTTTCTTTCTTTTCGCAACATTTCATCCTCTTCTTGCTTCAGTTTCCCAGCAGCCACACCATTTCTCTCTCTCTCTTTTTTTTTTCTTTTCCTTTTTTTTTTCGCTCTCTTTTTTTTTTTTTCGCTCTTCTTTTTTTTTTTTTTTTCGAATACCCTTTCGCAATGCGGTGCGCTGCCCTTACGCCAACTCCTTGTGAGTTAAAACTTGTTGAAGAGGGGGTTCTTGACTGCTTTCAGCGTTGTCTTGAGGCGTCATCCGACTACGCTTTTCGACTTTGACATTCGACTTTCACTTCTGCTTAACTCGGGTTCAGATGATCTCTGGAGGCTGATTTAGGTTAGTGGCTTATGATATACGAAGTGTAAGAAATAAATAGGCTTAGGCTCAAAGTGGCTAACTACGGTGATCAGTCGTGGTAAGGAACTTTGGCCGTGGACTTATTTCCTAATGCCTTCGTCATATTCATACAAAACACGCTATAAGCAATTTCAATGCGTATCAAACAAGCAAGTTCTAGAGAGACGTAAATTATGCACTACTCACACAACCAAGAAAAATGAGCAAAAGCTCGTTAGCTCAAACTCTCACAACGGAACATGGGTTATGCGTGTGAATCTCTCAAAGTAATACTATATCTATTCATGCTGAAAAGATTAAATCACTGATGCATGTCTTTATCGCTCACTAGACTCCCTAGTGTGCAATCTAAATTCGAGATGAACGCAAACAATCATGCCAAACTTCTATAGATTTAAAAGCCAAAACACGTCATAAAAATTTTTTCACGTAACTTTTCAACAATATTCCTTAACAAAATTCCCCCTCCCCACACTTGAGATGCACGTTGTCCCCAACGTGTAAAATCAAGAAGAAGAAGGTAAAAGAAGTTGAAAAGAACGTGACTTCCCTGAAAAAAATTGGCGTGGTCCTGCCTCAAGCATTTGATGTAGTTGAACATGGTTGTTGCTTCTGAGTTTGACATATTTTGTGTCGTAGTTCGAAGTCGTGTCACGTTTCCTGAAAATACTCAAAAGAAAATTAAACGCACATAGAAAATATTAAAACATAACAAATTAAGTCTTAGTCATCACAAGTGACTTAAGTACTAGACCAACAGAAAAGAGTACGAATAGAAAAACATAACAAAATAAATAACACTAAGGTGGTGGTGGGGGTGATGGTGGCCGCGGCCGAAGGTGAGCCATCGATTCTTGAGCAAGCCTGACCGACTCCTGTGTATGCTTCATCGCGTTCTCCATGGCCTGAAGAGCCAGCTCGTATCGGTGTTGCTCTTCGCGATAGCGCCGGTGGGCTTCTTCGTTTCGGCGCTCATACTCTTCCTGGCGCCGTCGTGTCTCCTCATCGCGTCGAATTGCATCCTCGTTGTAGCGTAGCATTTCTTGGCGCAATGATTGAAAGTCTGCGACCGACGCGTAATGACCGACCCCTGATGACTCGCCCTCGTGATAGCCGGAGGAATGGGAAGGTCCGGCAGTGTCTGAGTGAACCGGAACTGGCCCCACACCCTCAATTTCTAGTGGCTCAGGGAATTCTTCGCCCAGGTCCGTCTGCCCACGATAAACCTCGTGCCAGACGTAAACCTTGTTTGAGCGGGACCAATTTGGCGCTTTGATCAGCATCTTCATTTTCAGCATCATCTCCTCGTTCACCAGATTTCGGCCACCCACTATCGCCATCTCTGGTGGATCCTCTGGCCACAGGTTGAGTCCCCTGACAACCTTCGTAACAAAGGGCCCTACAGCGAGCTTCCCGCGACTACGAACATCAGCTTGGGTGCTGAAGGCGTAGGCCATCCCCAACCCTAGATGCACCAGTTGACCACGCTGCATCTTGGCCAAATAGAACAAATCACGCAGGCCAATTGCGCCGTGCGAGTCGCCCCTAGGGGTGAGCGATGTCGATAGTAATCGGTGGATGTAGCGCAGGCCGGGGCTCCTGAGTGAGGACGCCTTCGAGGTCTTCACACTGAAGGCAGGTTCGCCGGGTCTCGCAAGTTCAGCCCAACAGTTCTGGCGCTCTGCCGGATGCTGAAGGTACTCCTTGTAATATCCGTCTGGGAATGGCCCCTGGCGCCCAAAATATGGTACCCTCAATCCAAGCGCCCGGCAAATATCGTCGATATCGACGGCATGCTCCTCATTAAACGCCCGGAACTTAACTCCATTGCGCCCGTCCTCGAAGGAGAAGGTGGAGAGGAACTCTAGGGTCAGCTCCTTGTATGCTGGCTCGTCGATTTGAAAGAATTCGAGCCAGCCGCTCAGGGACATGTACCCCGCCACTTGCTGGTCAATATGATGTTTCGCCAGCGTCTCTTGATCAATCTGATCAGTCAGAATGAATTCCGTGCCCTTTAGCCGGTTGTAACGGGCTTGGTGCGTCTCGTCGTCAAACTGCCCCATAGATTCTAGCAGTGACATCGTGCGGCTCGTGCTTGGGCCTCGACGTTGACGACTCGTTGATGCAGATGAGCGGCTTCGACCCATAGTACCTAGAAATCCAATGTTAGTTGGCGAGAAAAAATACTCAACACAGCTCGACTCGACCAACGTAGCGACAAAATTGACAAGCTAAAGCAAGAATATATGAACATTCAAAGCGGCATTTTGTCGAACACATTATAGACATGCTAGAACATGTATCCTAAGTTCCATAATCGATTATCGAAACACACTTTTGAACTTCATTCAACGAAGCAACAGAAAATAACCCATTAAACGTAATCAATTTCGTCAATCATTTCAAAAATCCCTAATTTTCAAAATTAGGGTTCATCATCCCAAAATCGCAATTAACCAACGAAAACAAGAAATCTGGCTAGCCCAAAGTGTTTATAGCACCAATATATCCATGAAAGAGCAATGTAAACACGAAAGTCAATCCTAATCTCGAAAATTCCCACAATCGTAGAATATAATTTTGGAGAGAAAAACTCTTACCTCGTCGATTTAAGCACGTTGAAACAGAGGAGAGATGGATTTGTTTTGAGCGGTGATTGTGGTCGGATCGATGTTGTTGTTGGGGTTGATTATAGAAATAAGAATTGCTTGGTTGTGGTTACTTCGTTCGGTATGAAAGAGATGAAGAAAATAGGTTTTTAAGTGTGAAAAGCGACTGATTCACGGCCGTGAATCGTGAGTCATTGGCCGTGAATCAGAGCAGTAATGTTTCGCTCGTACAGCTCACGGCCGTGAATCGAGAGTCATTGGCCGTGACCACGGACAGTGAGTTGAGCCCGCAAGTGTCACGGCCGTGACCCTTGAGACATGGGCCGTGACAACCTAATTATTATTATTATTTTAATTTATTTTTTTTAATTATTATTATATTATAATTTTTTTTTGTTTTTATTATTTTTTTTTTTTTAGTATTATTATTTTCGTTTTCTTTTTTTTTTATTATTTATTTTTTATTTTTTTATTATTTTTATTATTATTAATATATATATATATATTTTTTATATATAATATTTTTTTTTTTTTTAAACCGTTAGAGTCACGGCCGTGACTTGGTGTACACAAGCCGTGACGCTTAGCAGTGGCCTTAATCTTCCAATTCACGGCCGTGAGCTAGGAAGTCATAGGCCGTGAATTGGGGCAGTGGGCGTAGCTTATAGTATTCACGGCCGTGAGTTGTTTTTCTCAAGGCCGTGACTTGTCCTTCGTTTTTTTTTTTTTTTTTTTTTTTTTTTTTTTTTTTTATTTATTATATATATATTTTTTTTAGAGTATTATGATTATTATTTAATATTTATTTTAACTATGATTGACACGCAATCGACGAATTTTTTTTTTTTTTTCGAGGACTATTTGAGCGAGGAAAAATCTTGGAATCAACAAGAGAAAGATCACTTTCTCACGCGGCGTCAAATCTTCCAAGTCAAAAATTCGTCTGTATCATTTAATAGATTGCCGGGTATGATAATGATATTTTTGTGCCATTCATGCCTATAAATAGACATTGGTGGAACAACACAATAGCATCATCTACCATACATCCCACGTCTTTACAATCTTATTTTTGAGAATTTCTAAGTTAGCTAGCCACAATGTATTGGGGACAGCAGCAAGACCGTGAGAATGAGAGTGAAGAATATGCAAGGATTCGTCGTAATTTAGATATGGTATCACTCTACCTTGCTCTTCTTTTGGGCTTGTTTGGAGTTTTACTTGCTTTCGTGTGTTGGGTTATCACAAGGTGCACTTGTGTGTAACCCGCCCTTATGAAGCAAAATAAACTATTGCTCTATCTTTTGTGTTATTCGTAGTTTTTGATTTGCTTTTGTGTTGGTCTTTCGCACGTTGTAATGGTATTGTAACCATCTTTTGATGTAAAACTATCGTTCGATCTCATCTTTAGACTCTGCGTTGTACCCATCTTCAATGTTTGTAATAAACTTATTATTAATTAAAATGTTATTGTTATTATTATTGTTGTTGTTTTATTTAATTTAATATATATATATATATAGTTTTAGATAGATTTTTTTTTATTTTGATTTTTTTTTTTTTACATAAAACATAAAATAAAAATACCTGGGTTGCCTCCCAAGGAGCGCTTCTTTTAACGTCTCAGCCTGACGTCCTTCCTAGGCTCTTATGCTGGCTTGAAATCGAGGTATAATACCTCCTTATCACTCATATCTTCCTCGCCTCCATGATAATGCTTCAATCGATGCCCGTTCACTTTGAAAGTACCCTGCCCCATACCTGAAATCTCAACAGTACCGTATGAGAAAACACGAGTAACAGTGAATGGTCCTGACCAACGTGACCTAAGCTTACCAGGAAAAAGCCTAAGTCGAGAATTAAAGAGGAGGACTTGGTCCCCTTCTTGAAATTCTCGTCTGTGCCTAATTTTGTTATCATGGTAGGCTTTTGAACGCTCCTTATACATTCTGGCGTTATCATAAGCTGATAAACGCCACTCGTCAAGCTCATTAATTTGGAGCTGCCGCTTTTCACTGGCTTTCCCCAAATTCATATCCAATGACTTAATTGCCCAATAGGCTTTATGTTCGATTTCTACGGGGAGGTGGCATGCCTTCCCGTAAACCAATCTATATGGTGTAGTACCTATCGGTGTCTTATACGCGGTCCTATACGCCCAAAGTGCGTCATTAAGCTTATTAGCCCACTCCTTACGGTTCCCATCTATAGTTTTCTCAAGAATACGTTTTAACTCGCGGTTCACGACTTCTACCTGACCGCTAGCCTGAGGGTGGTATGGGGTGGACAGGCTGTGCCTAACACCATAACGATCTAAGGTACGTGCAAATTGGGTGTTACAGAAATGGGTGCCTCTATCACTAATGATGCATCTAGGTGCCCCAAATCGTGAAAACAGTGTTCGTAAAAATCGAACAACAACCCTAGCATCGTTCGTGGGTAAAGCCTGCGCCTCGGCCCACTTAGACACATAGTCTACAGCAACCAGAACGTACTTATTATTATACGAACTGGGAAATGGGCCCATGAAATCTATACCCCAAACATCGAAAATCTCAGAAACTAGAATAAATTTTTGAGGCATTTCATCACGTTTTGAGATATTACCTGTGCGCTGACATTGATCACAAATGTCAACGTACCGTTGGGCGTCTTTGAAAATCGTTGGCCAATAAAACCCGCTTTCCAGTACCTTCTGAGCTGTTCGATTGGCTGCATAATGCCCTCCAGTTGGTCCGCTATGGCAATGCCCTAGAATCTTCGTCGTTTCAGGGGAAGCAACACATCGTCGTATCACCTGGTCTGCACATCGCCTGAAAAGATATGGATCTTCCCAAAAGTAATACTTCAAGTCAGAAAAGAATTTATTCTTTTGCTGACTGGTGTACTCCTTTGGTAGGACCCTCGCAACAAGATAGTTAGCGTAATCTGCAAACCAGGGAGTGTCGTCACTTACCACCTGTATCGAGTAAAGATGCTCGTCTGGGAACCTATCTTGTATCGGCCTTCCGTCCCTGTGGTATATTTCGGACTCCTCCAGTCGAGAGAGATGATCCGCCGCTAGGTTCTCTGCACCCTTCTTGTCCCGGATCTCTATATCGAACTCTTGCAGTAGTAGGATCCATCTGATTAGCCGTGGTTTGGCGTCGGGTTTTGCTAACAAGTACTTAAGAGCAGAATGGTCAGTAAAAACAATAACTTTGGATAGGATAAGATATGACCTGAACTTGTCGAAAGCAAACACGACGGCCAACAGCTCCTTTTCAGTGGTCGTGTAATTGGCCTGGGCTGCGTCTAACGTCTTACTCGCATAGTAGATCGGTCTGAAGTGGTTATCCTTACGCTGCCCTAGCACGGCCCCAACTGCATAGTCACTAGCATCGCACATTAGTTCAAAGGGCATCCCCCAGTCGGGGGCGACCATAATAGGTGCTGCGATAAGTCGTTCCTTAAGTAAATTGAAAGCATGCAAGCACTCGTCATTAAAATCAAACGGAGCATCTTTTTCTAACAATCTAGACATGGGACGTGCGATCTTAGAAAAATCCTTGATAAACCTACGATAAAACCCCGCATGTCCTAGAAAGCTCCTAATGGACTTCACGTTCGAGGGAACAGGCAATTTTTCTATCGTCTCTAACTTAGCTCGGTCCACTTCGATTCCCTTAGAGGAGATCTTATGACCGAGAACTATACCCTCTCGAACCATGAAGTGACACTTTTCCCAATTAAGTGCCAAGTTAGTTTCCTCGCATCGTGTGAGTACGAGTTTCAGATTTGACAAACATGCATCAAATGAGGAACCGAACACAGAAAAGTCGTCCATAAATACCTCCATTACTTCACCTACCAGTTCGTCGAATATGGCCATCATGCATCGCTGGAAGGTGGCTGGGGCATTGCATAAGCCAAATGGCATCCTTCGGTACGCGAACGTTCCGAACGGGCACGTAAACGTCGTCTTTTCCTGGTCCTCGGGTGCTATGGGGATCTGCAGATAACCTGACAAACCATCAAGGAAGCAATAAAATGAATGACCGGCGAGTTTTTCTAACATCTGATCAATAAACGGTAAAGGAAAATGATCCTTTCTCGTCGCATCGTTCAACTTCCTGTAGTCAATGCAGACGCGCCATCCAGTCACCGTCCTCGTCGGAATCAGCTCGTTCTTGTCATTGGTGACGACCGTCATGCCTCCCTTCTTTGGGACTACTTGGACCGGGCTGACCCATGCGCTGTCTGAAATGGGATAGATCATCCCTGCGTCTAGCAGTTTGATCACTTCCTTCTTTACCACGTCCTTCATATTTGGGTTGAGCCGCCTTTGGCATTGAGCGACCGGCTTGAAATCGTCCTCCATGAGGATCTTATGCGTGCAGTAGCTCGGGTTGATACCCCTTATGTCGGATATCTTCCATGCCAAGGCCTTCTTGTGCGCTTTCAACACATCCAAGAGCTGGCCCTTCTGTCCGTTGTCTAGGCTCGACGAGATGATGACTGGTAGCCCTCCATTGCTGCTAAGGAATGCGTACTCGAGGTGGTCGGGCAGCGGCTTTAACTCTAGGAATGGTGGCTCCTCGACCGAGCTCTTTTCTTTGTCCTCTTCGCTGCTCTCATCGATGGCTATGATAGGCTCGTCGACCTCCTCCCCACACTCGTCGATTGCCATAATTGTATGCATGTCCTGCTCGCCGACCTGTGACAGACCTTGCACGGAAAAAAAAGTCGTGCTCAAATACGTCTAAGAAATAGCATTTATCATCTTGCTCGCCGCTCTTTTTCATCGAATCCGTCATACTAAATGTAACCTTTTCTCCATCTACTGTCAACGTCAATGTACCATTCCTAACGTCTATCATGGTTTCTCCTGTGGCTAAGAACGGTCTGCCTAATATCAACGGGACATTATCATCCTCCTCCATGTCTAAGATAACGAAATCAGCAGGAATTACGAACTTATCCACTTTAACTAGAACGTCCTCGATAACACCTCGAGGATACTTCAACGATCTATCGGCTAATTGCAAGCTCATCCTAGTAGGTCGTGGCTCACCTAATCCTAAGCGCTTAAACATTGAATATGGCATTAAATTAATGCTAGCACCTAGGTCAGCTAACGCACGCTCAACAACTAAGTCTCCTATAAGACAGGGAATAGTAAAACTCCCTGGGTCCTTAAGCTTCTTAGGGATCTTGTTTTGGAGTATCGCCGAGCACTCTCCTCGCAGACATACAGTGGAGACGTGTTCGAGCTTCCTTCTGTTCGTCAGTAAGTCCTTCAAGAACTTGGCGAAGCTGGGCATCTGTGTAATAGCTTCAACAAAAGGTAAGTTAATATGCAATTCCTTACACATACCCATAAATTTACCAAATTGTGCCTCGTCTTTTTCCTTCTTTAGTCGAGCTGGGTAAGGAATTTTTGGCTGGTATGGCTTCACCGGTGGCCGCTCGATCTCCTTTGCCTTTTCTTTCTGAGGCTCGACCTTTTCCTTTTCAGCTTCAGCGTTTTCATTCTCAGCTTCGGCTTTCTCAATATTGTCGCCTTTGCCTACTTCCACTTCTGGCTCGTCGTGGACCTCGACCTCAGCTTTATCATTTGATTTCTTCTTGGGAGGTACCTCTTGCAACTCTCTTCCGTTTCTCAGGGTGACCGCCTTGCAATACTCCTTAGGATTTGGTTCGGTATAACTTGGGAGTGATCCCTGAGTTCGCTCAGCCAACTGCTTCGCCATCTGGCCCACTTGTTGCTCCAATTTCTTGATAGAGGCGTCTGTGTTCTGGGCACGTACCTCTATGTACTCCTCCATCTTATTCATTCGACTCTCGTGGGCTTGAGTGGTGTTGCTGAAATTTGTGAGGAGAGTCTTCATCATGTCCTTCATCTCCCTCATGTCATCAGATCCTCCTGCGGGTGCGTTCTGGTACTGTCGTGGCGGCCCGTTTTGGAATCCGGACGGTCTGGGCTGAAATCCTGGCGGTCCTTGGCCCTGATGGTTCTGATTTCCGTATGCCAAGTTTGGATGCGCCCGAGGCTGGAAACTTCGCTGGCCACCTTGGTAATTGCCCATATAGTCTACGTGCTCCAGCGGCTGCCCAAGTTGGCATTCTGAGGTCTCGTGGGCTGCGCCACAAATTCCGCACAAGGGTATGTATGTATGCTGCGTCGGTGTGGTGGTCGCTACGGCGTTCACGGGCTGTATCTGCCCGGACTTGGGAAGTAATGCACCTATCACCGTCTGCAACTGGGAGTTCGTCGAGGCGATTTGTTGCTGGAGTGCCTCGATCTTGGCACTAGTGGCCGTCTCCTCGCTGACTCCGAACACACCGGGTGTCTTCATCCTGGTATTGCCCCTCATGAAACTGTTCCTCGAGTAATCCTCAATCAAATTCCACGCGTCCGTGGCATTGAGCTTCACGAGTCCTCCTCCTGCAGCTCCGTCTAGCATATGGACAGTCTGATCATTGAGGCCCTCGTGGAATCGGTTGATCATAGCAGCTTTCGACATCCCGTGTTGTGGGCATTTCTTCAATAAGGATTTGTATCGCTCCCACACTTCGTAAAGATTCTCTGAATCCTTCTGGTGAAAAAGGGAAATCTCCGTCTTCAACCGTAATACCTTTTGCAGTGGGAAGTAATGGCCGATGAATGCTGCTCGTAGTTCTTCCCACGTAGTGATCGATCTGGGCGGTAACATCTCCAACCAATCCTTCGCCCTGTACTTGAGTGAGAATGGAAACAACATTAGTTTAATCGCATCACTCGGGACCCCATTAATCTTAATGGTGTCTGTTACTGTAAGAAAAGCCTTCAGGTGGGAGTACGGATCATCATCGGGATTTCCTTCAAACTGGGCCGTCTGAAAGATCATCTGAAGCCAGGCGTGCTTCAGCTCGAAATTGTTGTTCTCGATCGGCGGAATAACGATTGCCGATTCAGTTCCGCCGAGGGAGGCACTCTTGAGTAGGTCTTGTAGAGATTGTTCCTCTTCTTGGTCCTGGTGGACCGGTACTCTGCGTTCAGCCATCTCGACTTCTGTCTCTCGACCGTCTACAGATGCCTCTGTTCGAGAATTCTCTGCCGACTCCTGAGAGTTGTCCTCTGAGTAGCTTACTAACGCTTCTTGATAGTTACTAGCCGTGCCTTCTGAATTGTATCTGAGCTGCCTTCGCAATTTCCGCTCGAAATCTGGATCTCCTTCAACAATTGGACCTGATGGGTGGCTTCGGGTCATCCACCGTCAAACAGTACCTTCAATTAGCGAAACTGAAAATTAGCGAAGATCTAGATAAATACGTTGGAAAGGTAACGGACTAATAATGATGTAGGAAACAAATAATGCAATTAACGAACGATTGAGAAAATGTAAAATAAAATGGCTAAATTACCGAACTAGGGTGTTCCTAATATCAATCTATTCCCCGGCAACGGCGCCAAAAACTTGATCGCGTGCGGGTATATTTAAATAAAAGATCGTGCGAATACGTCAAGTAATAATTAAAACGAATATATTATAACTAGAATCACGCGCGATAGGCAGTGTACCTATCGTTTGTAATATAGCTATAGCGAATATCCGAGTATCGAACACGAGGAATAAATTGAGTACTAGTATTAACCTATCGACTCGATATTTAACCTAAATAAAATAACAGAATTTGTTTATATTACGAACTAACTTAACAGAGCAACTTAAAGGATCGGAAGACTAAGGAACACAACTAGCAGTAATAAGAGTGACTTAAGATGACAAATATGTGTTCGGGATTCGAATCCCGCTGGGTGATGTCGGCTAAGGCTACAGAATATCGTTCCTACGTGAAAATCGACTAAATCGCAGTAATTTCCTACCCACTCACGGATTTGCTGTCGCCCTAAACGTTCGTGGGGATCTAAGTTTAGCGATTACTAGACGGCGAGGATCGAGTATTTGCTGTCGCCCTATACTCGATTCCTAACGTCTACGAACGGCCTAATCGTTATTTAGCTGTCGCCCTAAACGATATACCACACATGCACATCAACACATAGACATATTGATACGAAGAAACAATGTCATAGATCGATAAATAGTCGAATACACGTGTTCACGATTATCCTACGCCTTAACTACAACATAACCCAACGTTCATCTATTCCCAAACACACAAGAGGATTAGCTACTCATATTGAACGTCACAACAACGAGATTTAAGGGCAACGAGGATAGAGAACTCATAAAAACTTCCCTAAGAAGTGAATATGGCGTTTCTGAGGTGGAGCTCTCGTTCCTCGATCGTATGAGCGTAGCTTCGTTGTTGGATCGTCCCTTGAGCTTCTCCGAATCACGAGGTCGCTTCTAGTGTTCTTCCTCCTTCCTTTTCTCTAAATTTTCGTCCCTATGAAGTTGTTTTTTAGTTCTGAGTAGAGTCCCCCTTTTATGCTTCGAAAATGGGCTAAAACCCTGCATTTTGGCACGTTCACGGCCTCTTAACGGGCCTTCACGGCCGTGACGGCGGCTAAAAACCTACTTCTTGACTTTTTGGCATGAGTCACGGCCTCGTGCAACACGCTTCACGGCCGTGACGGCGGCTTAAACCCTAAATATTGACTCTCTGGTACAGGTCACGGCCTCTTGCATGAGGTGTCACGGCCGTGAAGGCGTTGAATTTCCATTCGTTGAACTCTCTGCCTTGATTCACGGCTTGTTGCATAAGCCCTCACGGCCGTGAAGAGTGTGGTAGTTTCTTCTTAGAGTTCTCTGTCGAGCTTCACGGCCTCGTGCGAGATCAGTCACGGCCGTGAATTAAGTTTCTCCAACTCTCTGCCGTCGTTCACGGCCTCTTGCAAAGGAGCTCACGGCCGTGACGCCTTCCTTTGAACTTTCTGTCCACATTCACGGCTACTTACATCAGGTTCACGGCCGTGACACTGGAGGCTTTCTTCTTCTTACTCTCACTGCCCACGTTCACGGCCTCCTGTGAGGTGATTCACGGCCGTGACTAATGGCTGGCAGCTTCATACTTCGCCGTTTTTGCGTCGTTTTCGCCTCGTTTTCGTTCCTTTTCGCTTGATAACCGTTCGAAGGTCCTACAATATTTAAATGGGTGTAAATAAAGCCATAAAATGCATGGAATGACCAATAATTTCTTATTATAACCCAAATAAACGTAACAATAAACGTATTAAAAATACGTTTATCAAGCTCATTGCCATCTGGAAGCATATCCGCGATTATTTCTAAAAGTGTTGAGAAACACTTGTCTGAAATACCAAATTTAGCCTTAACGTTCAGCAGCTTGAAGACAGCAGACAATTTTGTGTACTTTGAGCACGCGGTGTACAAAAGAATATTGTTGTCCTAACAAGGCTGTCAAATATGGGAGGACGTTCTTCAAAATCCCCTTGGACATCACGCAGCATGTCATCGATACGATCATTATCGTCGTCCAAAGAACCTTCAGCTACGTCATCGTCCTGCAAATCCAGTGGTTCCCTTGTACTAGTTCCGACACCCGTAGAACTAGCTACATCTACGATGGCTTCACCGTGCCATATCCAATTCGTATACCCAGGTTTAAAATCGGCTATTAGCAAATTTTCCTTCACAACATCACTATTCCACCAGTTCATGTTATTGCAATTACGACACGGGCACGAAATCTTTGATTGCCTTTTTTTCCTACGATTCTGTTCCGCACATCTCATAAATTCGTCAACACCCTTCGCATACTCAGCCGTTGTTCGCAAACTATACATCCAACCCCGATCCATTCCAATAGCCTAAACTATACAAATAAATATTACAAATAATTCACATAAAAGCAAGTACAATCGGTCGGGGGCTTCATAGGGTCCTTATCGCTCCAACCTAACCCATCTTAAACATTCACTATCGCTTGTAAATGTGTCTTTGAGCTTCTATGTTGACAAAAATTCGGCAGCATTTCCCCACAGTTCTCCAAGTAGACGAAAAATATATGAAAAGGATATACATCCAATCCATATGTCTACCCGGAGAACATTTAAGGGAAATTTAACCAAATTTGTCATCAACATCGACGCTCAAACACACATTTACATCCTAAAGCGACAGTGGACGTTTAAGAACGGTCCCAATCGGGGACCATTCAAGGTTTTCTCCTAATGAGAAAACCTTGAAGGTTAAATAAAAACTTAAATTCACAAAGACGAAGTCATATAAATCAAATACGGGTTTAAGAACTTACGTAATCGTCCGTAGAACTCAAGCACGAATATCACCCGAAATTCGCCCAACAAACCTAAAGTTCGCAAAAAATAAGCTCAATATCAACCTCAAATCGAATATATCAAGGAATTAAATCAAAATTACGCACGGAATACCCAAAATTTCGAAAGACAAGCTTATGCAAAAAATTCAATTTTTCGAAGATTTCAAGCATAAATCGCGAAATACAATGAGGCAAAATGGTTAAGAGATATCTTACCGTGTTGTCGTACCCCGGAATCGTCGGAAAATAGTCGTCGTCGCCGGGAAAATTCGCCGATAGAGGAGATTGGCACGCCCAAATTCGACCCAAATTCCAAAATTGACCAAACTTTAAATCAAAACCCCAAGTTTAGCAAAGATCAAGCTTAATATCAACCCTTAATCAACTATAACACAAGAATAGATTACGAAATTGCATAAATCAAGCTCGAAACACCCAAAAAATCGAATACCTAATTTTCGAAAAACAAGCAATTTCGAAACTATAAAGCCGTAGATCGCTAAATACATAGAGGGAAATCGCTTAATAGACATCTTACCGTGTTCTACAAGCTCGAAAAGGTTGAAATCGGTCCAATTTCCGCCGGAAATCGCCAAAAACCGCGGGGCACCTTCGTTTCTTCGTCTCTGCCGTTTTTGAGAAGTGAAGGAGAAGATGATGTTTTAACTGATCATGGGCGACGGTTTCAGAGAAAATAATACGTAACCGTCGCCCATGATGTACGAACATTTAATTTAGTTTATTTTGTTATGGGCGACGGTTTTTATACGAAACATGCGTCGCCCATGATACAAGAAATATAATTTTTTTTATTTTGTAATCGGCGACGCATTCTTACTAAACACGCGTCGCCCATGAGTATTTACAAATTATATTTTAAGAAATTTAAAGGCTTGGGCGACGCTTTGTTCATTACAAACCGTCGTCCATAAGTTACTAAGGGCATAGGCGACGGCTTGTTTTGGACGACCGTCGCCTATGCTCGTCGAAACGTACACTAAATTACCATAATGCCATCGCGTCTGTTATGGGCGACGCATTTTACGAATCCGTCGCCCATAATGCCGTCGCCTAATTACTATTTTCTACTAGTGGCTGGTGATTCATGTTACCTTCTCAATAAAAATATTTCCATCTTCAATAGAGTATCGTGTCTATGTTTTTTCTGGTGTAGTAGTATCTATCATTTAATGAAGCTCCAAATATCGCCACAGCGATTATTTAAAATGGCATTATTTTTACAATTTAGAAAAATGCGCAAAGACGTGCTCTGACAATTTATTTCCTTTCTTGGATATATATGCATATTTTAGTGTTAGAATTCGATTTGGTCTAATAAATCATGCACTTGCATTATAAGAAGCAAAATCACTCTTAAATGAAAGTCGCGCAATGCGTTTTTTTTATTATAGTTGCGGCGATTTAAATTTATTGAGTTTTCGGGGAGTGTTATTAGAGATGCTTTACGCGCCTTACGACAAGCTTGCGAAAAATCCCGAGGAAACGTATGGTAGGTTGTCGTACTTTATTTGCTTGCTGAATCAGAGAGGGGTCGATGCTGCTCCGTTGTAAAGCATCGGCCGAGCTGCCATGTTAGAGCCTGGTTCTTGCTACATCAAATGATTTATTGTATTGTCTTAATAAATCATTCAAATGTTTTACAGCCTCGGTGGAACTGCCTTTTGGAAAATTGCTAGCTTCAACGGATCAATCAACTATTGATTTGGCTTCCTTTCCTTCTGTTTTTACTTCCCTTCATGAATATCCCCGACGAAATAACATTTTTGCAAAAGGCATGATATGCTAGGTGCAATTGCCTTTCTGTTACAAAAGCTTTTTTTTTTATGTATGGCATATAATTCCTTTGTTATGTCTCTTCTTAGTAGTTGTCGGTAGTGCTAATCAAATATTTGTGATGAATAGAAATCGCTCAATAAATTTATAAGTCATCTATGTCTTCATTAGTATATTTCAGGTGTGTATTGCAAAGAATGTCAATATACTTTTTATACGTGTAACAATATAAATAATTATAATATTGCATGATACACATTACGTAATTATTTTTTCTTGATCGGCACCATAATAATATTTCAGTCATGTATTGTAATGAATACCAAATATACTTTTTATACGTGTAACAATATAAATAATTATAATATTGCATGATACACATTACGTAATTATTTTTTCTTGATCGGCACCATAATAATATTGCAGTCATGTATTGTAATGAATATCAAATATACTTTTTATACGTGTAACATATAATAATTATATATTGCATGACACATTTGTAACAATTATTTTTTACATGTGTAAAAAGTAATAATTGCATGACACATTAGACGTCGCTCATAAATAGTGTATACTCATGAATGGAAGTCGAGCAACAAATTCATAAATCATCGAAGTCATCATTAATAGTGTATACTCATATATTTATTCTGTACGTGTAACAACATATATAATTATAATATTGCATAATACATTACAAATGAATTTTATTTGATCAACACTTTCAATGTCAGGGTCGCTCGATTTATCTTTGCCAGTAGTGCAATTAGGTGTAGTGTATCTAATGCACGGAAGTCGCTCATAAAATTTGTAAGAGACGTATAAGTCTTCATTACTTAGTAGTTGTCAGTAGTGCAAATAAAATGTGTATGATTAATGGAAATCGCTCAATAAATTTATAGTCATCTAAATCTTCATTAATACTGTTTACTCTGTTTTTTATACATGTAACAATAGTCTTCATTAGTAGTGTATACTCATATATTTTATGTGTAACAATATATATAATTATAATATTTCATGATACATTAGCAATCATTTGAACTACGCCATAATAATATTTCAGTTGTATATTATAAAAAATGTCAAATATATTTCTTATACTCCTTATACTGTAACATATAAATAATTATAATATTGCTGATACATTAGAGATTATTTGTTCTTGATCTGGGCCATAATAATATTTCAATCGTCAATTGTGAAAATGTCGACATTCACATGTTCATATCAAGTGTTTTTGTTAGTAGTGCTAATTAAATTAAGTATAATATTGCACGATACATTAGAAATTGTTTTTATTTGATCTGCACCATAATAATATGTCAGTCGTGTATAGTGCAGAATGTTAACATTCCGTTAGACTGGCAGTATTTTTTCACCATCCATTCATTAGAAATTACGTGTTACCAAGAACACCTTCAACAAAAGAGATTCACAAAGATAATAATAATTACAATTGTGCATAAAGCATGTCATCACAAATACCACTATCAGGAATCCCAGGAAAGCACCAATGCAAGAATTCGTTTATACTCACCGATGCTTTTATACTACACCTCGATATATGGAATTCGTCCAACAATTCAGAGTTGCCATATTATTATTCATTCGTGGATATGGTTCAAAGTTTGGATGGTAGAGAAAAGTCAGTCGCTGCAAAATCATCTGCTTTTGATTTTCCTTTTTCGGGTTTTGTTAATTTTTTGAGCTATTCGTTGTATCTGAGTTAAAAAGGATTGTGAGCTTTTGCTTATGCTGTGTCTTAGTAGCTTTGGAGCTTTTGTCTGTTGTACACTCTTGGCAACAGTGTAATCGACTGGTGTAAGCACTCTCATTTTTTCGTGGGCATACAGACATATATACATATACAGTAATGAGCCTAAGGAAGATGCACGATAAAAGCTATGTTCTGAGAGGCAACCCATAGTATGGAACGTGTTTATAGAACCATCTCGATGAGCTGTCACAAACACAAGGAATGCATAGTAAAATGAAAAGTCACTATGCATAGAAAGATGAAAAGTCCGTTGGGGGATGGACTGACTGATGAAGTATGCTTATATAGTTTATTTCCCCTGTGTTTTCCTCCTTTGGTTATATCACTTTGATATATTTGATAAGGAATGAATGAATTTTGTTGCTGTTGAGACAGTTTTATCACCAGAAATACCGACGCTTTACTTTGCTAAAGAAGGTAGCTTCATTCGCAGAGGTAGTTCTGTGGCACCAGATAAAACTGGTGCTGGTGTTACGCTTACACTAAAGTATGCATTGATTATATCGTTCCTTACATCTATTATATAGCTTTCTAGAGATTATCTATTAGAAAATATTTTCAACGAGTTATGTTGTTACCATTCATTTATGTACAAGTTGCCGGAATCGTGGTTTATAGAAGATAACAAACAGTTTGAATCGTGAACATAAGTTGCTCATTCCACTGGTTTGATACCGGGTGCCGTAGATCAGCGACTCGAGATAGATTATCATCCCGAGGCATGGTTAAAATGGGTCTGAAATTCTCAGAGCTCGGAATCCATGATCCTCCCATGTATTGATTCTATTGCCTCGACCGACTTGCCACCGTAGTCCTTGAACAACGGGGTCGCAAGCACGAATGATACCTCGCCAAGTCAAGGATGGACGGTGGCCGAGAGGAGCTGTCAAGAAGTCAACATTAGGGAAATATTTTGCCTTAAAAACGCGACTTACTAAGGCATCCGGTCTATGTATAAGGCGCCACGCTTGTTTGGCACGCATCGCCAGGTTGAAAGATTCAAGGTCTCGAAAACCTAAACCTCCCTCCTTCTTTGAACGACACAAACGCTGCCAGGTAAGCCAATGTACCCATCTGCCCTTCGATCCCGACCATCAGAAGCGAGCGATCATCCGTTCAATATCGTCTATAACCGACCCAGGTAAAAGGAAACATCCCATGGCATATGTGGGGATAGCTTGAAGCACGGATTTAATTAGCACCTCTCGTCCCGCCTGCGATAAGAATTTTTCAGACCACCCGCTCACCTTGCGCCAAACTCGATCCTTTATGTAAGCGAACATCTCCTTTTTGTTCCGTCCCGCCTTTGATGGAAGCCCAAGATACATTTCTGGATTCCGCTGCTCGTGTACTCCGAGTTCACTGCAAAAGAGATTACGAGTAAATGGAGCGACGTTTCCCGAGAAAACCACCGATGATTTCGCAAGGTAAATCATTTGTCCCGATGCACGCTCATAACTTCTGAGGATATCCTTGATCCTATGGGCTGCAGTCACCGAGGCTTGGCTGACGATGATGGTGTCATCGGCGAAGAGAAGGTATGAGATAGTCGGCGCTCCTCGACGGACGGAAATTCCCTCAATCTCCTTGGAGTTTTCAGCCTTTTGTAGCAAGCATGTAAATGCTTCTGCACAGAAAAGGAAAAGAAATGGGGACAGAGGGTCCCCTTGACGAAGTCCTCGCATAGGAGTTAAGTTTCCGAATTTATGTCCGTTTACTAAGAAAGAGTACGTCGGTGATGAAAGACACAACATGATTAAACGGATAAAAGCCTCATGAAAGCCTAACTTACTCATCACTCTCCTCAGAAAGGCCACTCAATGCGGTCATAGGCTTTACTCATGTCAAGCTTGATGGAAGCGTATCCCCTATTTCCTGTTCGTCGGTTCTTCATAGCGTGGTTAATTTCAAACGCTATAAGAACATTATCCGTAATGAGACGATGAGGAATAAAAGCGGACTGAGTTGGTGAAATAAGAGAGTCCATGAGGGGTTTTAATCGATTACTTATGCACTTGGATGCGATTCTATAAATGACATTGCATAAGCTAATCGGTCGAAAGTTTGGTAATTTCTCGGGATGACGGCACTTCGGTATAAGAACCACGTTAGTTTCATGTAAAGAGGGCAACGACATACCATTGTTGAGAAAGGCAAGGATAGTCCGGGTAGTTTCGGTACCTACGATGCCCCAATATTTTTGAAAGAAGAGCGGAGGAAAGCCATCAGGGCCAGGAGATTTGAAAGGGGACATCGAATCCAAAGCGTTCTTGACCTCTTCAGCTGTGTAAGGGTGAAGAAGCTAGTTGATCGCTTGGCTAACCCGAGGTGTGATAAAGCGAGCTGCCTCGTCAATCTCCATTTCCGTAGGGCTGCGCGTCGTAAATATTTCCATGAAGTAATCCAGCACTATCCTCTCGAGGGAGGTTTGATCTGTCCACCACTGTCCGTTACGATCCACTAGCTTATGAACCATGTTTGCTCGATGTCTGTTCGTTGCTTGCCGGTGGAAAAATTTCGTGTTTTGATCGCCATGCCGCAGCCACTCATTCTTGCTTCATTGTTTCCAGTAGATTTCATCCTGGTTGTGGAGCTCATTCAATCGTCGCCGAAGCTTGGTTTCCTCTGCCTTAGACACAGTAGTAATCGCTTCCATCGTCATATTCTTGAGCCGACTCTCAATCGCTCGCATCGTTCTCTGTTCGACCTTCGATAGAAATTCGAGCTCCAGCTACTGAGTTCCACCCGACTAGACGCCATGAATTTGGAGAGTCTATTCGATGGCTCAGATAAGGTAATTTTGTCCATGCAGCCTTTGAGAATCACAACACAGTGGTCTTCTTCTGCCCATTTAGCTTCAAACCGAAAAAGTAGATTTTTGTGGCATCGCCCTATGTGATGGCTTAGGCACAATGAGGATTGCATGGTGATTCGAAAACACCGTACGAATATTACTGATTGTGGCATCACTAAAGATTGCATCCCATGCCGGATTAGCACATGCTCTGTCAAGCCGCTCATATATGGTATTACGGTGACAGGTGCGGTTGCTCCATGTAAATGCGTCTCCCAAGTAACCCAGATCCCCGAGTTTGCAAACCTCAAGCGCATCTCTGAACTGTTGCAATTGAGATGTAGCACGGATACGGCCACCTTGTTTCTCGTTGTGATGTAGCACCTCATTGAAGTCTCCCATACATAGCCAAGCCATATCGTTGTTATCATAGAGTCGCTGTAACAATTGCCAACTATGTAACGACTCATTTACTTAAGCACTACGAGAGAACATGCAAAAAGCGACCGAGGAAGATGGACATTCGTCAATCTCTGATAACCGCAAATAACAAGTTAAGTGGAGGTCAAGAACTCTCGGCGCATATTTTCAGTCAGGAAAAGTCGAGACATGAGCTAGATATCATGGTTATTTTGCATGATTATCCACTAAGTATGGTAGAGCATCTTTTTCGAAGATTTTTCGCAAGCCTCCAACCATGTTTTAAGAATATAACTAGGAACACGCTCAAAATGGACATCCTAAAGATTTATGGAGAAGAGAGGACCAAGTGTTAGCAAACACTGGGAAAGCTTAAATGTCGTGTTGCTATTACAACTGACATGTGGACATCAAGCAACAAGAAATGAGGCTTTATGGCAATCACTGCTCACTACATTAATGACTCGTGGACACTACGGAGTTGCATTTTGAGGTATTTCATTGATTTCTTATGTTCGATTTATTTGCTAAATGGAATATTCTAATTATCTAATTAATGTGTAGGTTTTTGTATGTCCCCCCCCACACACAGCTCATGAGCTTTCGGAGCAACTTGTTAAGGCGTTAATGGATTGGAATATTGATCGAAAAGTATCTACTATTACTGTAGATAATTGTTCGACCAACGACGCCATGCTTCAACTCCTTCAAGACAAGCTCCCAAGAAACAACTTACCACTGCATGGGAAGGTACTTCATATGGGTTGTTGCGCTCATATTTTGAATTTGATTGTGAAAGATGGCCTAGAGTTGATTAATGGAGCAATTGAGAGAATACGTGATAGTGTTGTCTTTTGGACTGCCTCACCTGGTAGAGTTGAATGTTTTGAAGATGTGGCTCGTCAGTTGGACGTTAATTGTTCGAAGAAGTTAACTCTTTATTGTCCAACTCGTTGGAATTCGACGTATTTGATGTTGGAGGTTGCTATATCATATAGAGACGTGTTCTCACGAGCTCAATATCGAGAAAAGAAATACAAGAATGTACCGACGAATGAAGATTGGATGAACGCCATTGAAATATGTGGGAAGTTACGAATCTTTTACCAAGTGAGTGAGATGTTTCAGGGTGCGCTCTATCCCACATCGAATGTTTATTTTCCAAATATATGTGCTATTAGAATGAAATTGGATGAGTGGATAAAGAGTCCAAGTATGATGATTCGTGATATGGCCGAAAAGATGTTGTCGAAATATGAGAAGTATTGGGATTCTTGCCATGTGATGATGGGTAGCCGCTGTGTTGGATCCTCGATATAAATTGAAGTTGGTTGAGTTTTATTAACCATTGATTTATGGTGAAAGAGCAAGATTGAAAATAGATGAAATTCGTCAAAATTGCTACGATTTGTTGATTGATTATCAATCTAGAAGTGCAAGTTCGAAAGGAAGTGGCTCAAGTAGTGGAAGTGCATCGTCTTCTAATGTTTATAGTTTCAATGCATTTGAGAGCGATACTCTGGAATTATATGACCAATATGTTACGAGCTCAAGCAATGAAGTAAGACAATCATTGACATCGGAAATGGATATGTATTTAGAAGAAACTGTTTTGCCAAGAACGGAAAACTTTGATGTGTTGAGTTGGTGGAAGACTAATGGGGTCAAGTATCCTATTCTACAAAATATGGCGAGAGACATATTAGCAATTACAGTATCAACTATTGCTTCTGAATCTGAATTTAGTATTAGTGGAATATTGCTTAGCCCTCATCGTAGTAGACTCCAACCGGACACATTGGAAGCATTGATGTGCACTCGTCGTTGGATGTTGCACGAGGTGAATGGTAAGTGAATGATATTTTATTTTTACGACAATTTTGTGACTAATTTTTCAAATTAATATATCTAATATCTGTTTTTCAGGCATTCCTCAGAAAGATGCTAATTTGAAGTGCCCCGTCGTATTGGATGAAGAAGATGATATTGAAGAAGGATGTGCTAGTGAGACTACGGTCTAGTTGTACTTGTTCGTTTAATTGGTACTAATCTTTGCTATTTTGAAGACCTTGAAATTTATATCTATTTTGTCAATGTTTTGAGTTTGATGTTGATTGATGAATGATTTTGTCAATTACTTGGTTTTTGTTATGTATTTGAAGTGGGCCAAAAACTTTAATGTTTGAAAAGGGCTAATTTTGCCACCTCCAACATAATATGTGCGGTGAAGCTGAAGTACTTTATCGAGTTGGTCGACATCTTGCTCGTAAACGGTACATTGTATATTTGTGTTCTGCCGATAAATAAAAAAATTCATTAGCAGAATTTTTGGAAAAAAATTAAATATATAAGATAGCTTCTTCATACCTCTTTGTCAACGAAAACAAATTTTTGATGTCTAATTCCCCACTTTGACCGTATTGGTGTTTTCTCGATCACCAAGACTTTAACAAACCAGGAACGCGACTCTGGAGACAATTTTCCAAGAACTGTACACCTATTTCCATGATCCTGGAAAAAAAAAGAGATTTAAATTTAAAATGTAAGAAGCCCTCTATGATAGAATCAAAAGTAACTTTCTATTTAGTGCAAACAAATTATTTAACGCATATATAATTGTAGCTAGCATGAATCTCCTGTTTAAGAAAGCTTGCCTTTTTTAATCAAATGGGACTTCTATTTTGATAAACAGCAGAAAAGCTTGACTTAAGTGCGGTGAATAGCATCTATTTTGATATGTTCGTCAAATGCATCAAATATTGTGGAGATCCTCAATTCTACTAAGCTGTAATTCAGATAAAGATTATGCCTATAACAAGCCACGTATGAAGCACCTAAGGAGGTCTACTTCTAGTAGCAAAAGTTAGTACTCGTAAAGATAAAAAAAAATAGAAGTAAACTAAAACATCAATTACAAATCAGAAAAAACAAAAGGAAAACTAGACTGAGAACAACGAACAACGTTTTCGATGAACTACACTAAATACAGCTCATAAAGCGACCCTCAAAAGACGAACAATTAGAAATACCTGAGTTAAGTGAGTGTGAAGAGGGTAAGATTATGGTCGTTGGTATGTTTCTTCTATTTTAAACAATGGAGAAGAAAAAAAAAGATAAAGAACACCGTTTTCATAGACCAATGAAATACCTTCGCAGTGGAAAAGACAATAACAGACTGTCATTTAATTTATTAAATAGAAGACTAATGAATGACCTTCAACAAGTTGGAAACTAGCTATAAACAGGTCAACTCATCCTTTTATATATAAGAAAAGAAAAATTGGGGTTGAGGGATAAAAATAGTCAATTGGTCTGTATCAATTTGCCAATCAGAGTTTTTCTACCTATATTAAAAAAATAAAAAAGATTAATTAAACCATGTACGTTCCATAACCTCATAATAACTACCAAATTCTTTTTTTAGTATATTACTTATTAAAATTATTTAATAATAATTAACTTTATTTTATTGCACACACTGAAATTATTTAATAGGGTGTGACCGAAACACTATCATCTATACCATTATATAAAAAGACTATGGTGGCTTAGACTGCCCTATTTTGTCTGTCAATTTAATAATGATTATTTTACGTTTTTACCCTTAATTGTTAAATTATGATTTTATCCTTAATATTTTCATTTATTACAGAATTAACCCTAAGATAAATTTTTCTTGTTTTAAATTACTTTATTAATAATATGAAATGTTCGATGTACAATAAAATTAACATATTTGCACACACATTTGGTGTGCTATACATACTAGTATAAATAAGAGACGATGGATTTCAGGCCCCATTGTATTTTTAAATCATGGTTCAGACCCATGTCAGAGGAAAAATAGTTTAAAGGACCCATTTCAGAATTTAAGTTAGAATTAAGGTTGTTGGAGGAAAATACCCTTATAAAAGAGTAGTTATGAAGTGGTATCTAGCGCCCCAGTTTTGTTATCAAATTCCAGTATATTGTTATCAGTTATCACATAACAGGAAGTGTTACTCAGCACAAATATTGTGTTATTATATGGCTAATAAGTGTTATTAACAGAGTAAAATGAGTTTTGACAATCGAAATAAGCATCCGCTGCAAAATAAGAGTTTATTTGATATTACGTCATCAAATATAAGATTTGCGAGGGTATGCTTCGAATCTAATTGACGCAAATACGAAAAAAAAGTTAATCGATCCATGTTTTCGACTAAAATTGCAGCTAATATCTATAAATTCGAGAGACCCATAGCTTGGATATTACGTCGCACCACCGTGTTAGATCAATCGTTCGTCGTTCGAGGTTAATGGAGCTGAAAATGAAATTGATGAAAAATTTTGGCGTAAATAAATGTTACTTAAAAGTGGTATCGAAACAGGTTTAAGTGTTACCTGTTGTCCTCTATTTGGTATAGTTGTGAGTTAAAAGCTTGCTGGGAAACACTTCATCCTTTCTGGATAACACTTCCTTATTTCTGGATAACACTTTTGCTATTTCACAGAAACATGTTATTCCTTTTGAATTAAGTGTTTTTTTTTGGCAACATTCGTTAAAGTCGTCGTCGAAAGTGTTACTCGATATGGACAAATGGTTATCCGGAAAATGTATTAATTTCCAAACATTTCAGTTTTTGGATCTCGTCGAAATATTTACCCCATTTCTGCAGAAACACATAAGAGTTCTGATGTACCACTTCATGGGTCTACAAATGTTGTACCACTTCTTCTCTTTTCAACAGTACCACTTCATGGGTCTACAAATGCTGTATCACTTCATTGTTCACCAGTACCACTTAATGGGTGTACCGTACCACTTCATTGTTCACCAGTACCACTTCACGGGTCTACATTACCACTTCATGGATCTACAGTACCGCTTCATGGATCGTACAGTACCACTTCATGTATACTTCATGGTTGCTTTGCTCGTTAGAAGAAGACGATGGCAATTATTCGTAATTCTTTTTGTTTATTATGGGCAAATATGTCTTTTATCATTGATTAGGTCTTTATTTCTAAATGAAACTTCAATTTAGGTACTTCTATCTATATGAAACATAAATAGGGGCTTAAATCAAAAGAAAACTTATTATTTGGGCCTGACATGTAATTATGTCATGTATTGCCGTGGTTTTCATTGTATAATATATTGATAGCTTGTTGATTTATATAATGTATGGGCTAATATTATACTATTTTTTTGTGTATTTTCAGGATATATTAAGTGATTGGGGAGATAAGAGGATTTGAAGGAGAGATTGGATAGAAGAAGAAGACATTGAAGAAGAGAAGAAGGAGATTGTTGCAGAGGAGATGAGATGAGAGACTTCGAGGAAGAAGAAATAGATTAGGGTATAATTACTTACTTAGCTCGTACACTGTTCATCGTTACTGTTTATTGTAGGGTAATTAAGTGGGCTGATTAGCATTTGTCCAATAATAATTAGAATTATCTTTAAGATAATTCAGCCCAATTGATAATACTTAGCCCACTCCAACTTTCACCAGTCCAGCCATATGATTTTTCAGCCTTGCCTCTTTCAAGATTCCAATCGTCCACATCAGCTCCTTCACCGAACCTTCTCATCGGCTGCAACTTTAGTGGAGTACTTTGGTTGGTAGAATCAGGTTCATGACAAAATTACCTCTATAAATAAGTCGTATCAAATCATAAAAAGAAAAAAAAAAGAAAAAGGAAAAAAAGAAAAGAAAGAAGATGGAAGCCAGTAAAAGGGTCCAACTCCTCGTCTACTCCGCCTTACTCATCGTCGGCAACTGCGGAGGGCCGTTGATTGTGAGATCGTACTTCATCAACGGTGGGAAACGCGTCTGGCTCTCAGCGGCGCTCGAATCCGCCGGCTTCCCTCTCCTCCTCATCCCAATCGGCGTTTCTTACTACACGCGCCGCCGTCGCGGCTTCATTTCCTCTTCATCAATCTTCGGTGCGCCCAGGATCGATCCTTGCTGCCGCCTTGGTCACCGGAGTCCTCTCCGCCACCGGAAACTTCCTTTACTCCTCCGGGATGGGGCTATTGCCGGTTTCCACGTCAACTCTTATCTACGCTACACAGCTTGTCTTCACCGCAGCTTTTGCCTTCGTGCTCCTTGGCCAGAGGTAGGTTCACCCACTCTCTCTATCGATATTCTTTTATATCATTTCAGCATATTATTGGGAAATGAAATTGCATTTGTTATTACTGTGTGCCCATTTATTTAGGTTTACGGTTTACTCTATAAACGCGGTGGTTCTGCTGACGGCGGGAGCAGTGCTGCTGGGACTGAACGCGGCGGAAGACGGCGGAGGAGAGCTTCCGAAAGGGGAATCGGTTAGGGATTACGTGGTGGGTTTTGTGATGACGGCGGCTTCTGCGGCGGTGACAGGTTTTGTTCTGCCGTTTGTGGAGTTTGCTTATGCTAAATGTGGAGTAGGGATTAATGATGAGGGCAGAAACATAATAATTACGGACTCAATCGTCATGGAGTTTCAGATGATCGCCTCAGCCGTCGCCACGGCGATTAGCGTAGTTGGCATGTTGGCAAACAGAGACTTTCAGGTATTTATTATTATTAGTTGTATTTTTTAATTGCTATAATATATGATTGATTACTTCAAGTAAAATTTTAATATAAAATATCTAATTAAATAAAAACACTGTTTTGATTTTCTATAATTTGTGTTACCAATTTAGCCTTTTTATTAGTTATAATTATATCCTATGTTACAAAATGAGATGATCTTTTTAACAGTGTTATCTGTTTTGTATCTCAGGCTATTCCTGAGGAGGCGAAAGGGTTTGCGTTGGGGGAGACGAAATACTACGTTGTACTGATATTCAGTGCTATATTCCTCGAATGCTTCTTTCTGGGCTGCAATGGGGTAGTTTCTTGCTCTTCGTCACTGTTTTCAGGAATATTAATCGCAATCACACTTCCCATCACCGAGTTGCTATCTGTTATGTTGTACGGAGAGGAGTTCAATGGTGAGAAGGGCCTCGCTCTCTTTCTATGCCTTTGGGGATTCGTATCCTATTTTTCCGGCGAAATGGCACGGAATAAGTCCACCAAGGAAATTAATAATGTAGTTCATGATGATGATCAACATTCTAACGTTACCTATTCGCTTATTACACACACGGGACAACAGTGATCGTTGAGTTTACATTAATTTAGGACAAAAAAAAACTGGAAAGGTAGTTAGTGGGTCTTGACTTTTTTTGATGGGGATGTGTTTCGTCGTGTTGCTCGTGTTTTTGATCGACTAATTTATTATGGACGCATTACATGCACTTTTATTATATACTTCTGCCTTTTTTAGAAATAATATAAATATAATAATCTTATTTTCATGAAATAATGGATGTTTTTTAATTATTGATGAATTATTGAAGATCTGGAGTATTATATTCAATGTCGTACAAAATTAGTTGAATGATAGATGATATTAATGTTGATATGATGATGTGTATAATTGTAATAAGTGTAATTAATTGTAATAATGAATTTTTTGTAGTATAGATAGTTAATTTAAGTTGTGTAAAATGTTTTAACAAGTATTGAATAAAGAAGATATTTATCTCTCTAGTTATCTTACTAATATACTTAATCGTTATAATATTTTTGTAACACGTTATCAGCACTAGCGTTCCGCTTCATCCAAGAGCAACCTCCACCGTCAATATCAATTTCCGTTGAACATCTCTCACGAGCTTAATCGAGTGACAGGAACTATTTCTCTTGGGCACTAGATGTCGAGATCCATCTGAAAGCCAAAGGGTAACATCGTTACAGGATTAGCAGTGGGGCGGGGATTCCCCGTCCCCGCGGGGATCCGCCCCGAATGGGGTGGGGAATCCCCGATATTTTATCCCCGCGGGGAGGGGACGGGGAATGATTTTTTCCCGTGGGGATCCCCGCCCCATTCCCCGCCCCATCCCCGAACCCCCCTTTATATATTATAATATATATAATATTAAATTATAATTTAAATAATAGTAAAATAATATCAAATATAGATTACATAATATTAAATTAATACAAATAATATATAAAATTATAATTTATATAATATTTATAACAAAAATATTTTCAAATTTATATACTACATTAAAAATATTACTTTTTTTAAAAAATTAAGGGACGGAAAATCCCCGCGGGGCCCGTGGGGACGGGGACGGGGACGATTTCGTCCCTGAATGCATCGCGGGGACGGGGATGGGGATTAGATCCCCGCCCCCACCCCGCCCCATTGCCATCCCTACATCATTATCGCCGCGAAAACTACAACCGATAAAGGCACAGGCGTCGGTGTGCCATTGACACTACGAAAATCACAACCGCTGAAGATAAGACAAAGCCTGGACTTTTCACCACATTCATGATAATTTGAAAGTCGAATACGTAATGAAAAGGATCCCGCTTAGTTGTGGAAAAATCAGAAAGACGATACGAGTACCTGACCAGTTATTCTACCAAGGGCTAGGTACGAGTGGATAAAGTTAAGAGTACAAGATTTTAATTCGGTAAATGAATATAATTTTGCGGTTATAGAATTACTTCCACATTGGATTATGTGGAGGAACAGTATCAATGTTAATATGCTGGAAAACATTCACCATGTTTCATCCATCGAATATAGTATTATACAACAATATCAGATAGACAATTCAAAAAGTATTCAGGACAAATTGTTATTATTGGCTGAACAAAATAATCAATTGTTGATGAAAAACCAATAATCCCGACTAACTGGTTCTATTGCACTACACTACTTGAAGCGATTATGTGAAATGTAATAATAATAATAATAATAATAATAATAATAATAATAAGGTGAATCTATAGAAAAATACTCAATTGAATAAAAATTTACAAATCGGTACCTATGAAATATTACACATAAGTACCCGTTTTACTGTTTGTATGATGTTTCTCAGTCTTGGCATACCTTTTTATGTGTGTATTGCGTACCACGTCACACGTTTATACAGTATCCTATACGTTTTCTATATGGTACCTTAATGTGTTATATGACTACCATTTTTTAACGGTATTACGTACCACAATACGTTGTTGGTACCTAAATGTGTTATATGACGTACCATTTTTTAACGGTATTACGTACCACAATACGTTGTTGGTACCTAAATGTGTTATATGGCGTACCATGCGGCGGATAGGGTACCTATGTGCAAAAAATTTATTCTAATAGGTACCTACATATAAAAAATAAGTCAGTGTACTGAATTACAAAATTTTTTGCAAATGGGTATTTATCTGTAATGGTCCCTAATAATAATAATAATAATAATAATAATAATAATAATAATAATAATAGTCGAGGTAATGACGTGGACGTGGTCATGGTATTGATTATCAATATTTCCGTGTTGATTATAACTTATAAGTGTCATTAACACACAAAACAGCTTTATCGCCATAACAGGCAATATCCGAGATCCGCGATAACCGCTAGACGCGGCCATCAGAGAGAACACTAAACACGGATAGGTGTCCAATAGGTGCTTCCACCGCTTCAATAGTACGCAGGTTCGCTCCACGTCTTTGAATGGCAGACAGTAGAAGACGTGATGTGCGATTTCGTCGGGCAAATCGCTTATTCTATCTTCTTCGTCTTCTGATGATGATGATGATGGTGATGATCGCCGCCACCGCCGCCGTCGTTGTTATTGTCATTGTTGCAGGCGAGAAGCTCCTCCTTCATCTTTGGAGTTGACGATCGTGTTTTTCTTTTCAGTGTGTCCCTCTCTTTCTTCTTTTATTATCGTCTAATCTAATTCTTTCTTTTGAGATATTAGTAGAGTAGATTGAAGTTTTACGTAAATCCGAGGTTTAGCGCGAAGTTAATTGCGCGGGGATCGGTGAGTTTAGTGACGAAATCTTTGCCGTAATAAATATGAAATGTAAATTCCTATTTTCACATTCTAATTTTGTTTAAGTTATTTTGACTGGATTAAGTATAGTTTTCCCTTGTTTATATATTATAATTATTTTCGCGTAGATTAATTCTTTCCTTTTTATACTTAGAGCAAAAAATTAGCTAAATATTTCTAAGTTACAAATAACTAAATACTAGTTACATATTTATACGTAGAGGAATTTTATAGTGCTCACCTTATGCGGGCACCTTATGTGTGCACCTGTTAATGTGACATCGATTCGTGCCATTTCAACATTCCATATCGACATATAATGTTACACTACACCGTCTTAATTAACATCTTCGAGGTGCCATTAATCGACATTTCGTATGCTGATGTAACAAATTGACGCGATTTATTTCATTGACACGTAAAAATGTTATGTAATGCGTTAATATGTCACATCAACATCCAAAGTGTCGATTAATGGTATCTAGAAGGTGTAAATTAAGACGACATAAACCATAACCTTATATGTCGATGTGGGATGTTGAAATCAGGTGCCCACGTAAGGCGAGCACCATAAAATTTCTCTTTATATATAATAGAACATGTGATTGAAATACTATTTTGTTTATTTATGGAAAGCGGCCAATTCATCAAACTACGAACCTAACTAACTATCCAAATCCCATATGTGACATGCGTTTGCATTGCAAGTCATAATCATCTATACTCTTTTATCTAACTTTAAAGGCTTGACATAAATGTGTTAAATTTTGGTCTATCAATTTCAATTGAGTCTTATTAGAAAAAAATATTAAATAAACTAAAAAGAGAAACACCCACTATCTATACTTACTATTTTTAGTTAATTATTAACTTATTATTTTCGGAAATCTACACTTAAATACCCAATAGGAAAAAAATCTGCCACTTAGGTACCTTGTCAGAACAATTTTATAGCTAGGTACCCAGTTCAATAAAATTTTTACACTTAGGTACCTAATAACCTAAGATTACGAAAATACCCTTATTAAATGATTTAGAATTTCATTTCAGCTTTTTTTTCTCTGCAAAATCCGACCTTCAGCTCGCCGTCGACGATTTCTTCTTGCCGACCAACTCCGTCTGCTCGTGCCGGTGCCGGACAAGGATCGAAGACCCTATTGAACGTTGGGTTCTCGATTTTTGGGGCTGATTTTGTCAGGTAAGTTTTTCTTTTGGTTTGGGTTAGGTTAATCGATTTTGGGCATTTGTTCAAGGTTTATCCCAAATCCGGGAGCTCAATGCGATCCAAGAGCTCCATATAAGAGTGAAATGTTAGGATTTGATAGTTATTGAGGCTAATCCGTCGAGATTTCGATTTTCTTTTATGTAACTGTTACGACGTACCATTTCCTATGAATATAACGTACCATTGTATGTTGTGTTACCGTACCTAAATACATTGCGACACAGTCCGATTGGACATTTGTTATGTAGTATCTTTGTGTATTTATTACGTACCAAGTAGCATGTCTATACGTTACCAAAATGTCCAGTTATGCAGTACCAATCTAAACTATACACCGTACCATTTTAACAGGTTGCCATATTATCTGAAAATATGGCGTCTGCAAATTCGTTTGATGGCAGGACGTTATTTGCAATGTGTGAGTATAAAAGGGAGTCTTCGTTACTATTAATCAATGAAGCAACGACGCTTATCGATATATACGTATCCCTCCAAAGAAGGTGGTCGGATATCGATTCCCGGCATGACTCAATAAAGTATCAAGTTCCGTTCCAAAGTTTGTACTCGACATTGAAAGAAAATACGGATGTTTTCAATATGTATCAGCTGTTTATGCGATACAAATTTTCAATGATACCGATGAAAGTGGAACGTGCCGATGAATGTGGTACAAGTGGCCCGACGAACAGGTTTGTTTTTATTTTAAGTTGTTAAACTTTAAATTTTGGGTTTTCATATTGATGATTGATAAAATTACTTGTAGTACGGAAGACAACGGAGAATCCGTGGAGTTTGATTTTGAAAGAAACACAGTAGATGCATGGAGTCATTGCATTCGGGGAGATGGACAAATCTTTAGGGATGCAGATGAATTTAGACGGAATTTGAAGAACTACTCCATTGCGATTCGAAGAAACTTTGTATATGCAAAGAACGAGCGTAAGAAAATCATTGCCGTTTGCAAGGATGAGACGTGCAAGTGGCGGATATATGCTTCGCGTTATAAATGTGACAATTCATTTGCGATTCGGAGATCCATTCTACAACACAGTTGTGGTGAAGATACTCTAAGGAGTCGTGATCATCCGCGAGCGGACGCGCCGTGGGTAGGGAACATAGTGAAAGAGAGGGTCCGAGACGAGCCATTTCATTCGCGACCCGGACATCCGCGTTCTCCCCGGTCGCCGAAAGACACGGAGGATTCCATCTCAGGTAGATAGAAGATCCAACAAGTGTAAAATATGTGGGAAATACGGACATAATCGCCGTACATGTACAGAAGCCGTAACGACGTAGCGTCCGTATTTTCCATGTATTTTGTCATTGCTTTTGTCCCATGACCTTTTTCGGTGTTGTTTTGTATGGTCTTGGCTCATTCTTTTTGTCTAAATGATGCCAGTAAGTAGAAGTTTTTGTCCAAATTTGGTACTGTAAAGACTGCCAGTTTGGTATTGTAATTGATGCACGTTTGGTACAGTAATCAAGGCCAGTTCGGTACCCTATGACATGCAAGTTTGGTACGATTATATATTACTCTTTGTTACTGTACGCACATTTGGTACTGTGATGAATGCCAGTTTGGTACCCTACGACATGCCAGCTTGGTACCCTACGACATGCCAGTTTGGTACCCTACGACACGCCAGTTTGGTACGGGGATATACTACTTTTTGGTACTGTTATGAACGTCATTTTGGTACGATAAGACATGCAATTTTGGTACTCTAAGACATGCAATGTTGGTACCCTAAGTCTTCATCATTTTGGTTCCTTTAGAAGACGTCGCTTTGCTACTGTATGCACATTTGGTGAAGTAATATATGTTAATTTGGTACTGTGATGAATGCCACCATGGTACCCTACGACATGCCAGTTTGGTACCCTACGACATGCCAGTTTGGTACCCTACGGCATGCACGTTTGGTACGGTTATATACTACTTTTTGGTACTGTTATGAACGTCATTTTGGTACGGTAAGATAAGATATTTTGGTACTCTAAGACATGCAATTTTGGTACCCTAAAAGAAACCATTTTGCTAGTCAGATTCACTTGGTGTCGACATTATATACAACTACTTTGGTACTGTTATTAATGCCATTTTGGTACTCTAAGACATGCAAGTTTGGTACCCTAAAAGAAACCATTTTGCTACTGTATGCACATTTGGCACCCAAACATCTTAATTTGGAACTGTGATGAATGCACGTTTGGTACGGTTATATACTACTTTTTGGTACTGTTATGAACGTCATTTTGGTACGATAAGATAAGATATTTTGGTACTCTAAGACATGCCATTTTGGTACACTAATACATGCAATTTTGGTACCCGAAAATTAAAGTAACAAATGGTATTTAATCCTTCACTCTATTCCGTCACAAACGACGTATTTCAGCAAGTGTTCACGTGGAAGACAAGGATTAGACATTTTCTGACTTTTTCAGTAATGATTGCACAATTTTCTGACTTTTTCAGTAATGATTGCACATTTTTCTGACATTTTTCAGTGATGATTTGAGAGATTTCTGACATTTTCAGTCATGAGTTGGTCAGACTCTGACATACGAGGTATAAAATAATAAAAGTCAGCTCGTCTGACATGTCAGTGGCTTTCCTAAAATGTTTCATGTCATCAGTAATTTTGGGTACGTCGTCCGTGGCTGATTTGGTACTCTTTAAACCAAAGGATAGGTACCCCTACAAAGATATTTAAGGTACGACGTCCCTTATATATATGATACGTCGTACTAGGGTTAGTATTTTTCGATGTCGATCGAAGTACTTTTTCATCTCGGACCACCGTAGAACAATAATATATAGTATGCAATACGTTTCAGATCAAATTCGGTGCATTAAACCCCGCACGGATGAATTAAATCTTAAAATACCAAGATTCATTGTAGTATAAGGATAAAAGCAAGAACATCTACAACATGTTTTGAATAATTTGGTGAGTGCTAGATCTGTGAACTCGGTGCATTAGGCTTTCCTTTTTTTTCTCGTTTCGTTATTGTTCGGCATTGTGAAAATAACGCAGGACAACGCGATTCGATTAGGAATGTATTCATTTTTCGATCGTATAACAAATGATACCGTATACTTTCATATCTGGGTACCGTATATGTATAATTCTGGATACCGTCAACATGCAGGTTATGGTACTATATATGTAAATGAGAAGGTACCTTCTGTAAAACACAAGGTACCTTAGTGTACAACAGACAAGGTAGTTCATGTGCTGTATATAAGGTACGGTATGTATAGTATTAATGGTACGGTTAACCTGGATATTCTGATACTCTATACGTAAAGGATAAGATACGGTCATACAATAACATATGATAACCTGCATAAATTACGGACAGTCATAGAACAACACAACATAGCACACACTTGGCAACAAAAGGTCTCCAGACAGTCCCATTCCCAACTCAAACTAAGTTAACCAAACTAAACAAGAGTCTCCAAAGAGTCTGACAGCATATCCCAGATAATTACTGAAAAAGATCTAACATACAACTATGCTCGTCACGTAAAATGCGAGCAGCCATAGTAGCACGATAGACATCCATGATGACTTCCTTGCCATACTTCTCGAACTCTTCGGTGTCGACAACGTACTCCTCTATGGTCAAACATGCGTGCACACCGCAGTCCACTTCGCCAAATTGGGGCCTGTTGTACTCCGGATCCACGGTCTTCCTACATTGATAATCGTACTTCGCAGACCAATAATTCGTCAGGAAATCAGCCTGCACAAATTAAAAACGACATTAACGCATACCCGAACATAATCGACGAAATATGCCCAATGTTAAAACTTACGAAGGCTCTAGCGGCCCAGGTACATCTCCCGCTTCTGCGCCAACGAGGGCACGTGCTCATACACCCAAATCTGAAAGACGCCAAAGCATTATATTCATCAATAAACGCATAATCAAAAAGGAAAACTCACAACGTAATGGAGTATTACCATCAGCCCAATAGTGCACCCATTCATCATTAGGCTGGACGAGTCGCTCCGCATCGAATTCGCAGCCATTTGCTTTATCTCGGCCACCAAAAAATCGTGTACCGCCCTTCCCCATGCGTACTCCCCCATCATGTCGACATCGTCGACGTACGCATTCACAAACTTTGGGTTTTTCGAATTCCCCATCGGGAATAATACAGAGTTAAACAAGAAAAGTACAAACAACCTGAGGAACTCATCCGTGTTCTCCCTCTCAAGCTTTCCGACAAACTCATTCAACAACTCTAAGATTTTTTTACGGGTTACATTGCCATTTTTCTTATCGAAAAGCCGTTCAACGGTTTTCGATTTCATCTTCGAATTTAGGTCCACGGGCTGCCCAACGTTATGCAATGCCATTACAACACTAAATTCCTGTGGGGAGAATACCACATTCGTATTCTCCCCCAACCTAAAAGTGTTCGCCTCTACACTATAACGCTTTATCAATGCCATGATTCGAGCAAACGAATGCGACATCTTAGGCATATCTAAAAAAAATGAAACGGAGACCTTCGTATAGCTTCTTTTTGATCAGGGGTCATCCTACCCTTCAAATTGCTAATGGTAGATCGAAAGAGCGTAGGATGGCACCTGGAAGACAGCTCAAATCCCTTCCGCGGAGGCATTTCTGCAAAAAAAGCAAAACTGTTAACAAGCAGTACCATTTTATTCACACAAGGGGTACCAATTTGGCCAAACAGAGGGTACCAAATGCATCGATAATTGACACCACTGCTAACAAGCAGTACCATTTTATTCACACAAGGAGTACCAGTTTTTCAACACAGAGGGTACCAAATTCAGTCATAATGTAGTACCAAAACAGATTGACCCCATTTCAAGGTAACCACTAACAAGTAGTACCATTTTATTCACAAAAGGGGTACCAATTTGCAAAACATAGGGTACCAAATTCAGTGACAATATCGTACCAAAAAAAATTAACCCCATTTTCGAAAAACCCACAGTTAACAAGCAGTACTATTTTGTTCACACAAGGGGTACCCTAACAGAAGGTACCAAAATCATGGATAATGTAGTACCAAAACAAATTGACCCCAGTCGATAAAACCAATGTCAACAAGCATTACCATTTTACGCGCATAAGGGGTACCAAATTTCCTAAACAGAGAGGACCTAATGCAGTGATAATGTAGTACCAAAAAAATTGACCCCATTCCAACACTTTTGCCAAGTAGTACCATTTTATTCACACAAGGGGTACTAAAATGCCGAAACAGACGGTACCAAATGCAGTTACAATATAGTACCACAATAAAATGACCCCATTCGAAAAAACAAAAATCGACCCATTCCAAAAAAAATCCCAAATGAAGCAGTCACGACGAAATGCACGCAGAAAAAAAGCGTAATCGACCAACAAATCGCGCGCATTCCAAAAACGCACACAAAAAAACCCTAATTTTGACGAAATCGTTGCACTTTACGGTAACACTGTGAAAGACTTACCAATCGATTTCAGAAGCTAATACTTCGACGAACGACTGGAGTGACGACGTAGAATCTGAAGCCAAAAACACCCGGGTCGATCTGCCAAGGAATCGCGCGATTTGGTGCGACTATGTGCGGTTTTTTTTTTAAAATGGAGGAACGAACGTGAAATAAGAAAAGCAGGTAAAAGATGTAAATAAGCAGTTTCAGTAGGGGTAAATCCGTCAGTTAGGTACCTATCAGTAAAACAAAATTCAACTAGGTACCTAGTTTAAAAATTCATCTGACTAGGGACTGAACTGTATAAATTTTATTAATGTAGGTATTTAAGTGTTGAATCCCCTATTATTTTTAGTTAATTATAATTCTATTTTTAATTGAATAATAATTCAATTTTCCTTTCTAATAGTACACGCATTTGAGGGTGCAAGAATACTAGTGTAAATTATTATCTACAACATACATGGACAGTTAACGTTATAATTAAGCATGCAAACTAACCATTGCAATTTCAGTTGAACGTCGTCAAGACAAAGATGAATAGATATTAGCTAGCTCAGTCAGGGCTCTTACAATATGGTACATCTTTCCAATCCAAGACTAGCGAAGAACCTTCCAGCAGCAGTAGGCCAAAGCCTAGACCATAAGCTTGTTGTACGAGGAAGTGTGTCCTGAACCAAACGTTCCTTTTCACTGCCACCATCTTCGTCTTCTTCGCCTGCGTTTTCTTGATCATCTGAAGAAGTTTCATGGCTTTTATCTTCAGATATTTCTCCAGGTTTCTTGTCGAACAACCCCTTGAACTGCTCCCGTGCCCTTCTGTGGATTTCCTATTCAACAGTCGAATGGCAAACAGTTATGGATTGTTTGTTGCTTTTTTGGGAAGATAAAATTGGGCGATATTCAAGTAATGGCGAAAAGAAGGAACGATAGAAACTAACCTGCTCCTCCTTTTTGAGTTTAACAAGGGCTGCTTTTGCAGTTGCCTCGGAGGATTTATCGACAGACAGCATCTGAGAAAGGGGAGGGAGGAAACGATAAGAACGTAAATGAGTTTGCTTTATTGTAGACTTTCTTTTTTACTTTGTTGAAATCTGCTCTAGCTTGTTCGAAGTCGCCACATTCCATGTATGCCATTCCTCGTCTGTAAAGGGCTTTGACATGGGCTGGATTTGTGTCCAAAACCTATATATTTGTATCAGAAAAGTTTACAATTTTTGCATTCAAGGCACTCATGGTAGAGTTTGGAGATATGATGAATTGCTTGTATTTACAGGCAAAAATGTCATAGAATTATAGCAGCCATGATCGATGATACGAAGACGTATCTAGTTATTATAAGACGGTCACCTTGTTGCAAGCTTCGATTGATTTTCTTGGTTCCCCAAGCTTTAGGAGGCACGCAGCAACGTTCAAATGCAGCAAATTCTTCGAGTATATTGAATCAGAATAAAGAAATTAGCACAAATAGGAAAATTCTGAAAGAAAGAAAGAAAGTGCTGTCCAAAGCTTACCCTGGTGTCTGAAAATTCTTTTCCTTCCTCATCAGTTTGAGGATTTACGTGATTAAACTCTCGCAGCACCTGCAATGGAGATTCCCAACTTAATAGAACAAAAAAAAAAACAGAAAAGGATGAAAACAGAATATTTCAGGGGCGAGGAGAATAATACATGCTCATATTTTGCCTTAGCGAGGTCGAATTTGCCTTCTTTGAACAACCTGTTACCCTAAAAGAATAAGATAAAGGGCTCATCACTTACCATTTCGCACAATTTAAACACAGTTTTACAATATTGAACCATGACATACAGTGCCTTTGATCTTGTCAACGTCATCCATTATCTCTCTAAAGTTGAAACCCGTCCAGTCCTGCATCAACTATCTTGATCACAAACGTAATAAAAATATGAAGCAATATTCTTAACTAACAGCACGGACGAAATTACGTTTAAAAGTTTTGGATGACCGTAGTTCGAACAGCTACCCACTTTCAGAGCTATGAGTTTATGCTTGAACATTGAGTTATCCTTATGTATTATATAATACCTTTTGCTTCTCATAATCAAGGAGCTCGATTTCCCACTGTACATAGGCACCTTCAGGAACTTCAGCTGGCCTGGAAGTTATTATTACCAGTCATACAAACTACATAAAATGATCCTTCTTTCTAGAAACGAAAATCTGCTAAATACTGATGCAAAAATGGGTAAAATATCGCTATTATAAAAGTTTACCGTGGAAACTTGTCGTAAGCATAATCAGGAGGACATGTGACTAGAGATATCTCGCCCGGCAACATCAATCTAGTGCACATTTCAAACCCTTCGGGCACCTAAGAATTCAGACACACATAGATAATAAGAAAATCAATTTTTTTTAAAAAAACAGTATGCTGCAATGAAACAGAGAATGAATGGTAAGTGACTTTACAAGTCCTTCCCCTGATCTGAACTCCAACGCCTGACCACTGTTATTAAGTTGTGTATCATAGAAAACAGTCTTCTCTTCGTTCATTAGCATCCCCTTATAGTGGACGTGCAACAGACTATCATGAAGAGGGCAATCCATTGGAAATTCACCTAGAACAATAAGCACTTGTTTATTTTTTACAAATCATTTTAAGTACACAAAAGAATAGATAAAAAAGGAAAATTGAGCAGCACCTCTTCCATCACGGAGTCGGCGTTTTATCAAGCGTCCATCTCCTAGCACATCTCTTACCTGTAGATCAGAACTAGGTTGTCTTAATCGTTTAAAGGAATATATAGATAAGTATATTTTCATAGGAGAGTGATCTCTTTAGGTTAGTAAGATTTTAGCAGCGAATAGTAACTGTTCTGAGATTCTGGTATGAATAATATTTAACAAATATGTCGTGGGCACCTGAACGAAGTGAATCAAATGCACTTCAAAGCGGATTTCAGCAAAACCTTTGATTGTTGGAAGCAATGGGCTTTCTGTCAAATAATCGCTCTTGACATAGATTACTGCTTTTTCTCCCCGTGTCATTGTCCCAATGCCCATCTCAAGGCCTTTAGGTATCTGATTCAAGAACAATTGTGAAGGATATAACTAAACATACCCACACTGGCGCATTCATAACAAATATAGACCGAAAAAAAAAAAAAAAAAAAAAGAAAAACAGCGATGTTTGAGAATTACGGCCTTACCTCTGATTTTCCAAAAGTGAAGAAAAGTGGCTCACCCTCTGTATGTGAAAAAATCAATTTCCCGTCTCCTGACCTCCCCGAAATCCTGTAAATATCGGGAACAAAGATTTTTCTTTTGATAATTAACTTCAGAAAAAGAAAATTCAGAGTCAGATTAAGGATATAAGCATATGATAATTGATAAGAACAGCGCACTCTCAATGCAATAGTAAGGGAGATAAAGACTAAGAACTTCAAAGAATATCCGCTTCATAATTTTTTGGTGTAATGAAAATTACCAGGCTTTTACTTCATATGGCTCACGAGGTTGTTCCCATCCTTGTCCATCTTCCTTTACCTATGAACAAATTAAACATAGCATCTCTCTAACCAATTTTTATACATATTTTGACAATAATTTCGAACAACACTACGTCTGACTCAGCTACAAGATCTTTTTTTTTGGTTGTAAGCAAACTTCTAAGCCGGAAAAGAGCATTACATACCTTCTTTAAAATGCCTAAATCCTCGGTGATAACCTGAAATTGCGAAATGCAAACATCAAGATCAATGAATCGGATATAGATAGCATAAGAAAAACATCGATCAGATTGATGAAAAATATAACGATCACGTAACATAGACAATACTCTTGCCTTGATGTTAGAAAAATCAATCAACTCAATCTCAAAATGAAGTTCATCATCCTTAGGAAAGCTATCAGCAACTGAAACAGGGCAATCCTCCTCGCCGTAGTGCAACTCGGGCTTGATCTTAAACTTAAAAAACAAAATATAGATACACAAAAAATGTGAGGCTTTCTACGAACCAAGAGCGTCCAAGAATTGCATGCCAAACCCAAAGCATAATTTCCGCAATAGTCATGCGAAATCAGTAATATTTCCGTTCTGTGCTGATTTGAAGAAAGTTTCGGAACTCACCATAGCAACTTCACCAAGCAACATCGTCGGAATCCCCTCGAGCAATCCCAGTATCAAATCGCTCTTACCCAAAACCCGCCTCAGTGGGATCCCAGTACCTATATAATACACAAGCGAACATGATTAATTCGATGTATGCATCTCTAACGTGTAAGCCTAACAGCATAAGGAAATCCAATTAACCAATTCAAAAACAACAAAACTCCCTCAAAATGTTAAAGAAAAAGCTTCAGAATTTCATCATTCACCTCCAAGATCTGATCGTGTCGATTCCACCACGACACCATCAAGTGTACGGACTGTGCAGTGATATATAACCTGCACTCACCAATTAGTTCAATTCTGAAGTCATTACACAAATCCTTTCTTCGAAACTTCCCAGTTCAACGTTAACATCAAACAAACTCATAAAAAACATGATCGTAACCTGGTCACCGTCACTAGGAGTGTTTTCACCAGCACCAGGCCTTATCAAAGCTTTCATCAAACCACCAGGTTTCATTTTCTTCCTTCTACATAATATGCAAAAGAGATTCAAAGGCAATCACCAAGCCAAAGACAGTACAGCAAGTGAAAAGAAGGCCAGCTATCATCACTCACCTCTTCTCATCCTTGGGATTCGACTTCTTCTTCTGGGCTCTGTAGTCGTCCTCAGTCTCTTCAACTACAGCCATGTCCCAGCTGAAATCAACCGAAAAAGTTCGCGGCGGGAGCTAAAAACCGTGTCTTTTTTAAGGATTCGAATAGGATTGCAATGAAAGAGCGAAGATCCCAAGGCTTGTCCGTCAGCAATAATGCGACCGGTAATCAACCATTGAGATTAGGTGAAAAGACGTTAACCAGTTTTAATTTTCTCTTTCCACTATTGGGCCTAAAGATCGGTGGGCCATTTAATTACAGACCCAGCCCATGATCACTTTTATATAATAAAATATATTATCAATACTGCTCAGAAATCAACATCTTGGATAAAATAGAAAAAACCGAACCGAAATTTGCGGTTTTCCGGTTCGGATGATTTGGTTTTTCGTCCGGTGTTTTGAAATTTCAAAATTTCGATGTTTCGGTTCGGTTTCGGTTTTCAGGACCAAAAAACCGAAAAAACACAAAACATAAATATATAATAAATATTATTTATATCTTGTTAATTGAGTTGGATTTCAAACAAAAAGCTATAAACTCATTAGTAGTTGATATTTAAGCCCAAAACATAGTTATATTTATTCATTAAAAATAATGTATATTAAATTCAGTTACAAATTTCTAATTTCACCCATATCTCTTAATGACACATTTCATCCCGATATTCCTTCGTCTTTTAGCTTTTTTGTCCTAATTAAATTAATATTGCTCAAAATTATTTTCAAAATATAATCTTTATCGTCCCTCTTATACCATTAAATATAAATTAATTATTTTTCTTTATTGATTAAGCTTTTAACCGAAAAACCGAACCGAATTGTAAAAAATCGAACCGAACCAAATTAAAATGGTTCAGATATCGGATTAAGCATATGTAAAACTGAAAACCAAAAAACCGAACCTTACGGCCGATGAAGACCATATATCTGTAATTATACATTTAACATACAATGTTATTCCAAGTGAGGGTCGAAGCAAAGCCAAAGACTTTTTGTCTACTTAGCAGGGTTAGTCTTTTACAATAATGGCCCTTCATAGCCCTTTGATGCCCTTCGCTTGTACAATTGCCTCTGCTTTGTCTTCTTCCTTCAGGGCTCTCTTAACCACCTTGAGCAGAGCATAGGCAACCTAAGAAGAACAAAATAAAAAGCTCCCATGCATATTAAGACATCCTAGGCTCAATAATATTGCTACTCAAACTCACTTAACGACAAACCTTGCGCCAATCTCAGCGTAAAACAAATGCATCGCCCCATTTCGGCAATCATTCATCTATCCCTTTTTCATCGCAATAAGCTCATTGACATGGCATTTCCTTATTCGAACGATCGTTTCCTTACCATGAGAAGGCCATACGTCGCAGCACTGTCGCCGTAGTGTCTTAACCTTAGGTATGCAATTAGACAAGAAATCATCATCCAAGAACAGAGTTTAAAAATCTCAGCTTTACTTTACCCTTACCTTTTCGAAATCAAACTCAGGCCTGGGCGAAAAAACAGAGATAATCTTCATACCATCCATCCCATTACTCCTAGAACATTCTCCATCATTACTACCGTTTCTCAAGTACTCTGTCCTAACCCCATTCGAATCAGACACTACATCGCTCATATAGAACGTAAGAGGCTTTCTGCAAGAATCCCTAGGAAACCCTCTTGTCTTAAACATGAAACGAGCCGAAGATTCAGCGTTCTTACCTCTCTTCCATGGCTTGAAAGTCCTCTGAGGCGAGGCTAAGTCAGGGAGGAGATGGTTGCCTTCGTATACTTGGACAGAATGGCCCCAAGATATTGAATAGGTCAATGTGTTGTTAGAATCGTAGCAAACGGTTTGCTGCAAAATTCTCCCTTGGTCGAGCCGCGCCGCTCTGAAGAGGTGCTCGATGGCTCGGGCTCGGCTCATGTTTGGGAAGATGGGTTCTATGGCGTCGAAGTGGTGCAGAGAAGCTATGGTGGACAAAGGGTGGGCGGAGAGGAGACCAAGTGCATCTCCTCGGAGATCTATCTGTATGTAATAAGATGGGAGATGAAAGAGACATCGAAAGTACGTTTCTTGTCTGTAATATTTGGGACAGGAGAAATCGAATAACCTGATGAAAACCTCTCTCTACGGTGAGAGGAACGCCGAGCTCGGCGAGGCAGCTGTAGACCATTACGTCGCTGCCGAAGAGGTGGCCGTACCTATCGAGGCAGTCGTCCATGACGGCGGAGAGGGCTCGGACCAGCGGCGCGCTGATGGCGTACCCGCCGCCGCCGAATGCCATGTCGAAGTAGAACTTGTGGTTCTGATCGTAGCTCTCGGAGCCAGGACCGCCGACGTAGTGCCACTCGTCGTGGTCGTACTTGGACAGAACCTTGGCGACGTTTTCGGGGAAGAAGACGGTGTCGTCGTCGCCGAAGACGTACCAGTGGATCCCAGGGACGTCGAGGGCAAAGGCGTCTTTTACGATGTGGGCGATTCGCTTCGCGGCTGGGTAGGAGGAGGAAGCGTTTTGGACGACGATCTGTGGGAGGGCGGCGGCGGCGGTCGCGGGTGGTGGTTCGGTGTTGAGGAAGAGGAAGGTGGTGTTGAGGTGTGAGATTGGAGCGTGCCACAGGCGTATGTATGGGGCGCGTGAGGGGAGGGAGGCGGAGGAGGAGGCGATGGAGAAGAGGACGTGGCGGAGGGGGAGAGGCTGAGCCGGCCGAGATTGGGATTGCGGCGGCGGCGGCGATGGCGACGGCGAGGAGAGGAGCTGGTGGAGGTGGTTGGTGTAGACGAGGAGAGACAGTGAAATGGCGACGAAGATGAGGAGAAGGGCCGTCTTTAGGCGAGACACCGTGACGGTGATCGACCCTCGCGGCCGTACTCGAGCCGGCGGTTGAAGAATTCGCATCATCTTTTTTCTTTTTTTTTTTAGGGAAAACGTAAATACGTTCTTAGAAGAGTTCTCACTCAGCTTGATTATGTTGTCGGAAATCGGAATCTGAACTCAGAAGTACAGTAACCGATTGAACTTGAACAAGTCTCACTGCAGATGAGATTTCGAGATTAACTAGGTTGGGTAAACTGGGGAAAATAGCTGACGTGGCACCATAGGTTAATTCGATTTTTCAATTTAATTTAAGTCGCTGGAAACGTTCTATCTGACTTCAATTTGAGATCGCTCTAAAATTCTTCAAAGAATCAGGTAATATTTTTCTCCCAGTTAGTAAAGTCTAAATGTAAAACAACACATCAATTACTCCCTCCGTCCCACGATCACATTTCTTGGTGGATACGAATATTAAGGTGACATTATTATAATAATATAGTACAATGAAAAGATAAAAAAAAATATATTTTAACACGTCTTTTAAGAATATTTAATATTATTATATTGATTGTTTATGATAAGTTTTTATCCAAAAAGGAAATGTGATAAAGTTAGTGGGACGCCCGAAATAAAAAAATGTGATAAAGTTAGCGGGACGAAGGGAGTATAAGTTTTTTTCTTACACAAGGGCACATCTTCAATCAGTAACATACACCAAAAAAGCAAATGATACAAGAAAGAAATAAAAGCAAGAAATTCAGACAAAGAAAAAGGACTAATGTAGCAGCAGACAGGTAGCACGATGATGAGCAGAAGAACACGCCGCGCTGTTTAAGACTGCCAAAAAATCTCTCTATATGCTTCGGGAAACTTGAACATCCCTCATGAAAAAATGGAGGAAATTCACCATAAAGAAGCAACACATTTCACCTCAAATCAAGATATAGAAACTAATCATTACATTATTGCAAAGGATTGTAGCAACCCATGTGATAAAGCAACCAAAGAAAACGTTCTTTAGCAGCTGTAATGTCAAAAAAATTCATGGGATATGCAAATGTTAATCTATGCTTTTACTGACACGTCCAATGGAATAATAACACCAATCAACGTAACGCCTCAAAAAGCATACTTTAAATGAATTTTTTGGGATCTAAAGCGAAGTGTATGTGGTGTTTCCAGGATCTAATGCCATGGTGAAAAAAGGCATTGATCAGGATAGCCACAAATTCAGACATATAGCGTCCGAGCCATTATGCCAAGAGGAACTAATAAATCCCCCAGAATTGGTAATGGACGCATTCATCAAATGAGTAGCAATGATGTAAGATTGTGCATACAAGTGATGCAATTCAAATGCTCAGTGGAAGGAGAAGTCGTTTGTTAAATGGGGCTCACGGACATTGAATCCTCTGCCCAGAAAACACCCTCAAAGTGTTTCATCTCATCATAGCATTGAAAACAGCAGTCAATTAACGAATAAAGGATGAACGTTTATGGGACAAAGAAATTACAAAAGAGTAGGGAAACAGGGCTTCAGTGTGTGTAACAAAATCAGATCATTGATCGTAAAACCTCACTGAAATCCGCTAAGATTAATTTTTTCTATCATCATCAGCCCAACAAGAAGAAAAAAAAAAAAAAAACTGATTTTTGAAAACTGGGTATAACCTTTCACATGAAACATTAGCGAAAATTGGGAAGATTGGACAGTGTGCTCAGACAGCCAAGGGTTAGTCTTCAACTGCAAGATCAGAAACTCTAGTCCACAGTCAAATTGCTTCATCACAGCACACAAACACACAGCAATAAATCAATTAAAATCGCAATTGGTCGCGGCAAAACCATGAGAAGGTTTCGAAGATTTAGAGCACTGAGGTCGGAATTAAGCTAACGACAAATTGAACAATTCCAGCAACAAATCGATTCAAAGAATTGCGAACGAAGATTAAAATTATCAGCTTTCTGCTTGAGCTAAACAGAGACGAAGATCTGTATACGAAGAGCTAAGACAACCAAAGGGGTGTATTTATGCTTAGGGTTCGGTTGCTAGGGTTTTACGGGCTACCACTGTAATGGGCTTTACCTGATTGGGCTTAATGTGGGCTTCATATTATATAGTTGAAATATTGGAATATCAATTTTCAGATTGAGATAAAACATTAGGTTCTCAAATAAGATATATATGAGTTTAACCAGTCAATTTCTTTATCCAAAAGTCTCATTCCACCCAAGAGTAAAAAAGTTTTTCCAAGTGAGGAAGTTTAAAACTTAAGTATTACAAAATTAAGATAGCCTTATATAATTATAGAAATGCGTGTGTCCTCACATGTTGTCACGTGTTACTTAACTTAATTAATGTTAGATAATATTTTAATTGTGTTCATTTTAATGTGTCTATGTTCTGTAGTTCTATTTTGCCCTAGGACCTAATTGTAAATATACCCGACTTGTGGGTATATTAGTTATATCGGGCACAATAGCCCATTAGGGCTTATGTGTATAAATACCCTAAACAAATGCTTTGTTTAGGGTTGCTGATTCATTAATAGAGTTGACGACTTTTCTGAAGAACTCGTGCGCTCTCGTTCCCACTCTACAATCCGTCTATTGACAGTGCCCATTCTCAAATGGGTACCGAAACGTTTCTAACATCTTTTCTCTTGCAGGTCCATCATGTGTGGTATCTCGATTCAGGTTGCTCCACACACATGACTGGGAACAAAGAACTGTTGAGCAACTACACTGAAAAGTACGGCGGAAAGGTACGCTTTGGAAATAACGAGTCATCCCCAATATTAGGACGAGGAGATCTAAATCACGGAAATCTAACCATCCAAGACGTCTCATACGTCAAGGGACTAGGCCACAACCTCTTCAGCATTGGTCAATTGTGCGACAAAGGGCTCGAAATAAATTTCAAAGCAAGAAAATGCAGCATCAATGACGGTCACGGTAATGATCTGCTCCATGGTATTCGAAAAACGAACCTCTATACGATAGACCTTAAAACAACCACCCCATCCTCAAATATCTGCCTACTCTCTAAAGCTTCACATCATCAAAACATTCTATGGCACAATCGTCTATCTCACCTAAATTTTAAGGACATTAATAAGCTATCCACTAAGCAACTAGTTGTCGGCCTACCAAACCTTACGTATCAAAAGGAACATCTCTGTAGTGCCTGTGAACTAGGCAAAATGAAAAGAGCCTCCCATAAGTCCAAACATGTTGCATGCTCTTCTCGACCTTTAGAACTACTTCACGTTGATCTATGCGGTCCCATGAGAACAGAGAGTCTCAATGGTCGCAAATATGTTCTGGTCCTCATCGACGATTTTTCTAGATACACTTGGACAAAATTCTTGCGCAGTAAAGATGAGACCGCCTCAATAATCGAAACATTCGTGACAACCACACAGAATCTACTGCAGGCTCGAATTGGCACCATTCGATCAGATAATGGTACGGAGTTAAAAATGACCGTTTGAGAAATTTCTATGCATCTCAGGGCATTTCACAACAATTCTCAGCTGCAGGAACTCCACAACAAAATGGAGTCGTCGAGCGGAAAAATCGAACCCTTGTTGAAGCTGCACGCACGATGATAATTCAATCAAATCTTCCACACTCCTTCTGGGCTGAAGCACTAAGTACTGCCTGCTTCACTCAGAACCGCACGTCAATCCACAAAAGATTTGAGAAGACCCCCTATCAGATCATTAATAATCGTGCTCCTAACATTTCTTTTCTTCGAGTGTTTGGTTGCAAATGTTTCATTGCAGATGACCGAAGCAAAAGAGGCAAATTCGATCCTAAAGCTCTCGAAGGCACGTTCATTGGGTATTCCTCGACGTCTAAAGCATTTAGAGTATTCCTCAAAGACGCTAAAATTGTACGGGAAAGTGCCAACGTCACATTTGACGAAACATTCCCAACAACATCAGAAGCTTCCTCTACTGCATCAGGGAACTCTCAACAAGATTCAGCCTCTCCTAGTCCAAATATGGCATCTCTAGACTTTTTGCTTGAAGATTTTCAGCTAACTTCAGATCCGGTGTCTTCTCCGACGCCAGAAACTCCACAAGGTGAAACCCAAGCAACAACAGATGTTCAACAATTCTTCCTCAGACACAGAACTCACGCTTCCAAACGCCACAGACACTGAGGACGAAAATTCTCACTCAAGTCATGATCTTACTCTAAATGCCATATCACCTCATGAAACAAACGTTGACATCATACCCTCTCAACACGATCAACCTTCGGATGATGAAGCCGCGACAATTCCTGATCATACACATGATTCTCACACGGATCAACCACTTCTACGAAGGTCAACTCGTGAGAAGAAAAGCGCAATACCGGATGATTACGTCTCATTTTTCCACGAACATCTCTCGTGTTTTATGAGTCAACTCGAACCACGAAAAGTGTCAGAAGCACTATCGGACCCAGACTGGATCATTGCTATGCAAGACGAGCTCAATCAGTTTGAACGCCTATGCGTTTGCTTAGTTCCAAGACCCAAAGGAAAAACGCATAGGAACAAAGTGGGTCTTCAAAAACAAAAGAGACGAAAACGGCAAAGTCATCCGTAATAAAGCGAGATTGGTAGCGAAAGGGTACAATCAGCAAGAAGGCATTGACTACGATGAAACCTTTGCACCAGTCGCTCGTATAGAAGCTATTCGTTTATTCCTTGCCTATGCTGCTCATAAGGAGTTTACTGTCTACCAGATGGACGTCAAGACAGCCTTCTTAAATGGAGTACTGAAAGAAGAAGTCTATGTTGGACAACCTGAAGGATTTGTCGACTCAGCCAAGCCTGACTATGTGTATCGTCTTGATAAAACCCTTTTTGGACTTAAACAAGCACCAAGAGCCTGGTATGACGTTCTCTCCACCTTTTTGGTCGGCTCCGGGTTCACAAAAGGTCAAATCGATACTACACTCTTCGTGAAAAGACAGAATTCCGATATCTTACTAGTTCAAATTTACGTTGATGATATCATCTTTGGTTCCACGAACGTAAAATTATGCGAGGAATTCAGTCAATTAATGACCACTAAGTTCGAGATGAGTATGATCGGCGAAATGAACTTCTTCCTAGGACTGCAAATTAAACAGCTCTCAGACGGTATTTTTATCAGTCAATCTAAGTATATAAGTGATCTCTTGAAGAAATACAAGATGGAAAACTGCACTCCCATAGCGTCTCCTATGTCCACAGCATGCAAACTTGATGCAGATCTCTCTGGCAAGCCTATTGACGAAACACACTACAGAGGAATCATCGGCTCACTACTCTATCTAACATCGAGCAGACCTGATATTGTCTTTGCAACCTGTCTCTGTGCACGTTTTCAGGCAAACCCCAAAGAATCACACCTGACGGCCATCAAGAGAATACTCCGCTATCTGAAAGGAACTCCAAATCTTGGTCTATGGTATCCCAAAAATTCTAGTTTTCAATTAATTGGATACACTGACTCAGATTTTGCAGGGTGTCGCATGGATAGAAAAAGTACGTCAGGTGGCGCACAACTGCTTGGTGACAAATTAATCTGCTGGTCCTCCAAGAAACAGAATTGTGTCTCTACGTCAACAGCTGAAGCAGAATACGTCGCAGCTGCCAGTTGCTGTTCACAAATTCTGTGGATGCGCACTCAACTCTTGGACTACGGGTTTGATTTACATAATATTCCTATCTACAGTGATTCTAAGAGTGCAATAGCGATAACATGCAATCCGGTACACCACTCACGAACTAAACACATTGATCTTCGATATCACTTCATCAAAAATCATGTTGAAAATGGCATCATAGAAATGCAGTTTGTTAGCACCGAACTTCAACTGGCCGACCTTTTTACTAAAGCATTGGATGAGAAACGATTCCAATTCTTAGTCTCTCGGTTGGGCATGTTGAATCTTACCTCTTAATTTAGGCACATTCATGCTAGGCTGCACATCTCAGACATAACCTTGTTATATACTATGAAAAGCCTATGCATGTGTCTAGGGGGAGAAACATAATTGCATAATTCTAGGGGGAGCATTTATCTTTTAATATTTGCATCACTGATTTAGGGAGAATTAGATTTTCTATTTAAAAAAAAAATTAAATTGCGTATATATCTAGGGGGAGCATCACTATTTCCTACCTTTCATAACCTTCGCATTGTCATATGGTATCTTTGCATTTTATTTGCATTTTATTTTATTTGCACATTATTTGCATTTTGTTTTATTTGGCTTATTTACATAATCCTTCCAAGTTTTGTAATCCACTTGGGCCATTTCGAGTAAAGGCCCAAAACATAATCTCGCCAAGCCGACAAAGATCTCGACTTTGTCCTTTTATTTGGGCCGTTACTTAATTATCATGATCAGGCCCAAACTCCAAAACCTCGAGATCCCCCTCTCATATCGACATTCAAACATCTCGACATCCTCTTCAAACTCGACATTTTATATTTTGGGCCTCGTCAATTATTCAAGCCCAATATAAATAAAAGAACTGGGCCGAATAACCAAAGCTCGACATTTTAAAGCCAAAATATCGACATGCTTCGTCTTCTTCATTCACTCACATCACATCTCGACATCTTCCCTGTTAAAATTCCTTCGACATTTTCTTTCAAATATTGACATCTCTCGCCATTTCAGTATCGATTAAAGCCTTCATCTCAAATTTCTTATCGCTTACTGGTAAGCTCCACAGAGCTCTATTTTCCTCTCTTATGCTACTAATGGTTTCGATTGCAGGTGTAAAAATCGCAGAAATCACCGAAGATCTTACGCTTTCAGTTTTCATACTTTTAATCTTCGTTCTATATGATTCCTCGAGAGTTTCCTTAATTTTAAACTGATTTTCTCTGCACTTGAATCTCTCGACATTTTCCTGATTTAACACTGAATTTTCGAAACGTTTCAGTGCATCGACATTTTTCCCCAAATCTCGAGTTTTTTCTTTAGCCCTAATTTGATTTTCACTCGACATTTTATCTCGAATTGGGCCTCTCGACATTTTATTTAAACTGTGCGATATCGACATCCTCCTCTCGACATTTTATTTAAAACTGTGTGATATCGACATTTTCTTCCTCTCGACATTTTATTTAAACTATGCGATATCGATTTTTTTTACCCTAAATTGATTATCCTTTCGATATTTTATGGGCCGTCTCGACATTTTAAACCTATACCGACATTTTCAATTTAAACATGTGCCTCTCGACATTTTCAATTTAAAAATGTGCCTCTCGACATTTCCTCTTTCCTTTCATTCGACATTTTTTTCCAAATTAGGCCGTCTCGACATTTACAGTATTGGGCCTCTCTAATCATTTTCAATTGGGTCTTTCTATTTTATAAAAAATGTCTTTAACCTTACAAAGGGCCTTTCTTCTTTACTTACCGAAAAAATTTGTGAAGTTTTATATATATCTACCTTTTATTACATACTATATACTTATATATATTTATTCATATATATCTATATATATTCATCTATTTATACATATATATATACCTATATATCTATATATATATATCAAAAAAAAAAACAAAAAAACAAAAAAAAAAACAAAAACAAAAAAAATCAAAAAAAAATGAGGAAAGAAAAAGAAGCACAGCGAGCGAGGGCAACGATGGAATATTCGATGTCTAATGACCTTATGATCATATTTTTCAGATTATGGAGATTCCAAACCGTGATACGATCTACCCAATCTCCAAATGGATCGAGCCGCTGAAGAACAACTATCAATTGGACACAACGGCCTTCAGATGCTCGGACATGGTCATCATCGCCATTCTGAAGAACCACTTTCTGCTCCCCGCCTTCACACTCACGGCGAGCGTTCCCCAAGTCTACCTACAACAATTTTGGGGTCTCATGGATCAAGTTCAAGACACCGAGGAGATCATTTTCCAAAGTCAGATTGAGAACACTTCGGTTGTTCTTAACAAAGATCTTCTGAGGACGATTCTACAACTGCCCACCTTTGATGAGCTCGATCCACCTCCCACGGCTCAAGAGATCCTAAATGGAATGCTGGAAATAGGCTGCTCCCCACCCCTCACACAAGTTTCAGCATTCTCCTTCAACAAAATACCAGCTCCATGGAACGCTCTATTCATGCTAATTAACAAGTGCCTATCGCCAAAACACACCGGCTACGATCGTTGCAACCTCAGCATCCTCACTCTCGTCTACGGGGTCATCTTTGGGAAACGCTACGACTACGCTGCCCTATTCATGCAAGAAATAGTGGACCAGATATATACTAGGGATCACCTCAAGACGTCCAAGAGAAAGGGCCTTCCATATCTCCGATGGTTCCAAGTCCTGATTTATCATTACATGGAAATCCATCCTGAGATCACTCGTCGTCCAGCGGCAGAGTACCTAGGAGTCCCCAAGTTCAACTATCTGAAGAAATCAAAGGAAGGATTGACACTCCAAGGCATGCCTATCCCACGACACCTCCTGGACCTCGCTGATCCTACGGATGCCGAGGTGATCAAATACAGACAGTCACAGAACCTTCCTGCCCCTACGATACGGTCAAACCCCACCGTATCCAACCCCGGGGCCAGCCCGAGTGTGAGACAGGGTCCTGAGCGACAACGCGAAGTACGCACAAAGAGAAAACACGACCGACGACCGCCTCCTCCGGTGTCCGTCGACTTCGCACCTCCCCTCCTCACTATATCTTCCAGAACCGAACCCCTAGGAACAGGAGCTGATTTACTCAGCTCCCGAGTAGAAGCCGCCGCATCTGGTTCAACGGCGCATGCACAACCCAGCCCTTCCCATTCGTCAACCTCCCAACAGGTTGATGTCTCAATATCTCACGGGGAACCATCTCAGTCATCCTTGCCTCGCTCGGAGGCAAGTGATATACAAATCAGCGACCCCCAGCCCCACGTCGCTGTCCCTTCTTCCCTCACATCGAGTCTAGTGTCCACTTTCCCAAATATTTTCGATTTTGCTAGGACACATACACCTTTCTCGACTCTTCTTAGTGATCAGTCCAGAACGTCCGTAGAGACGTCATCTACTGATGATACTCGACGATCGGACGGAAGACCTGACATGGGCAACATCATTACTCCCGTGCCATCAGGCCATCTCGATGAGCTTGCCTTATCAACGATGCCAACGGTGAGCCTAAGTGGCCCCGGTTCCTCAAGTCCCACACACTTTTTAGTGAATGTGGGCCGCGACACAGGAGTTTACTCTGAAGTCGTGACAACAGAACGCCTTCGTGGCTCTGTTGAGTTATTTTCACCCTTTGTCACCCAAGCCCACCTCGACCAGAGCCTTGAACGGAGCCTCGCCACTATACGCGAAGAAATGAAGCAAATGGAGGCCTCTATCCTACAAAAAGTCGGGGCAACACCATCCTCCTCATCCCACCAAACACCATCACTTACCTCTACACCTACCCCCACCATTAAGGAGCTTCGACAGAATCTACTCGCCCGACTCCTCAGCGAGGCCGACCACCTCGATGATGAGGATACGGAGCTCCTTCACCGCCTCCAACTACCTTACCACTGCCACTACGACCCGCCCACACACAAACGCCGACATGACGACCCTGATGGCGACGGTCGTCCTGAGGGGGAGGAAAAGCGACAGCGGGTCGAGGCAGCCACCACACATACAGAACCCTCAACCACAACCCAAACTCAACCAGAAACCTCCACGACCCCAAATCCGCAACCTACTACCTCTTCTCATTCCACCCATACAGAACCCTCAACTTCAACCCAAACCCAACCAGAATCCCCAAATTCCCAACCTTCTATCTTCTCCCATTTAACCCTAACTACTAACCTACCAAAAGGCCTACCCTCATTACCATCCGACTTCAGACCAGACCCACCCCCACAGGAAATCGATGAGCTACTGCCTCCAGTCGTAGACATGGACATTCCTGATTCCTTGACTGAGCTCAACGAGTTTATCGATCATGGATGGGGATCTGAAAGATGCAGCGATCATCCCGCAGGAGATGACATTCAAGAGAGACTGGACAACGTTAGTGGATTAATCTGGGCTGCGGTTGAAGCAAGCATCAGAATGGCGCCAGACGAGATCAGAAATGGTGAAGACTACGAAGAAACGTCAGAAACATCTGCGATTCCCTGGAACAAGATCACAACTCCATTTCAAGAAGAATTCCTTAGCAGAATCTGGCGGGAACGTGATCAAATTCGACCATACAATGAAATGGAGCTGAGAGGCCTATCACATGTTGGAGGATCCAAAAATTGGCCTACCATTTCCTTTACAAATGGACGACAAAAGGCGGATCGAGGGTCACGGATGCAGACAAGAAGAGAATGAGAGCGAAGGCACCGATCAAGGATATATTGGAGGTCACCGTCCAGGAAATGGGAAGGAGCCTAAAATACCCAGTCTACAAAGTACTACGACTGGATGGCTCAGAAGACGTGATCACTGAAGGCAATCTGCAGTACATTGATCCCAGCGAAGTATACAAGCTATCAAGACTCTACAGGAAATTCATCCTCCGAGAATTTCGATACAAGCTGGGATATGAAGCCATCAAAAGACACATGCTAAGGGATATTACCTTCTACACAGGGCATGACTTCCAGATAGCCATTGAGAATAATGCTAGGAAGGTAAACCTCACAAGACCAAACTTCACCGGCATGGAGGAGGAACTCAAACCATACCCAAATGGCTTCATCTTCAAAGAACCTGAACTCTCCGTAGTCTACAGCAAGGATGGACTAAAGAGAGTCATGTTTCTCTCAGAAGTCGAGAAGTACTGCGACGGCACTCTCAGGGTCATTATCGAGAAACTGAGAAGTAAAGTTAGAAGATATTCTGACTCTTCAAAAGGTGACCTTGCAAGCTTAGGCCTCGAGCAGTTCCGAGATGAAATCGTCAGTCTAAGCAATATTGCTATTGAAGAAATTCAGAATAGATTATCCCTTCGCCGAAGCATCAGACAATTTGAGTACGCTCTCAACCTCAGGAAATCCTTCTACAGAACAGAAGACCGCGCTACAACGTAAAATGAACACAAAGGGGGAGATTGTTAGATAATATTTTAATTGTGTTCATTTTAATGTGTCTATGTTCTGTAGTTCTATTTTGCCCTAGGACCTAATTGTAAATATACCCGACTTGTGGGTATATTAGTTATATCGGGCACAATAGCCCATTAGGGCTTATGTGTATAAATACCCTAAACAATGCTTTGTTTAGGGTTGCTGATTCATTAATAGAGTTGACGACTTTTCTGAAGAACTCGTGCGCTTTCGTTCCAACTCTACAATCCGTCTATTGGTATTACTTCTTTATTGCTTCCGTAATTCATCGTATCAGGTAATACTAATCCTTTGAATCAGTACAAGGTTGGATCAAATCGGCCTAACAATTAAATAATAAAATATCCCAAAAAGTCAACTACCACATGTTGGGTGTATATCATCAAGAGTAAGGGAGATGTGTTCGTTACCTTAAAAAATTTCAAGGCTGGTCGAACTTGATACATGAAAGAAGATCAAATGTTTAAGGACGGATAATGGAGGAGAATATACTGGCAAGAAATTTGATAGCTTTTGTAAAAGGGAAGGCATCAAAAGGCACTTCATTACGGCGTATGCTCCACAACAAAATGGAGTGGCGAAGCGGATGAACAGGACCATGCTGGAAAGGACAAGAGCCATGTTGGGAGCTGCAGGTCTGGATAAATCATACTGGGCAGAAGCAGTCAACACCGCCTCCTACGTGATCAATCGATCTCCTTCAACAGCAATTGATCAGAATACGCGAAGGAGATATGGACCGAAAAGCCAGCGGATTATTCCAAACTTCATGTATTTGGAAGTGAGCAATTAAAGATAAAATGGACACCGAGATTTTTACGTGGAAAACCCCAAACAAATTGGGGTAAAAACCACGGGCAAGGAAGAAAACTCCACTATAGACGAAAATATAGGAGTTACAACCTCTCAATTTATAAAGGAGAAAACCCTCAATCTCTCTTCATAGTCGGAGAAAATATCCACAAACTCTCTATTTCTCGTTTCTCTTAATTTCTCTTTCTGTGGGATTATTTTCGTTTGTTGCTCTGTGCTATATATATAGGAAAAAAAAGTTGCATGTGGAAAAATTGTTCAGCACACCTAAAACGAATACGGCGCCTAATAACTTTTTTTTCTTTCTTCGCGCGCATCCCTTTTGACCATTCAAACCCACATGTGTTTTTTTTCATTTTGCTGACACCACATGTTAATTCCACCGTAACTACTCACTATCAATCATAAATTTAGTAATTGTATTAATATATAATAATTACCGGGCATTGTACGGGAAAACTAGTGTATATGATGTATATATATATATATATATTGAGAACTGATATGATGATGTTCTTGTAAATAAAGCATATAGTTTAAGTGCTCGCATAGACCGAGTATATCACACTTCTAATAATCTTAATAATCACAATTTTTCTCTCGTGACGTTTTGATCTATATATAATAAATTAATCAAAGATGACGCACGCATTGATTTTACAAAATCATAGTGTTAACTGAAAAATACTAATAAAAAAAAGTACATATTCAACCAAACCATATCTATCATCAACTTCTAATAGTTGACGAAGCAAATCATGATTTATTACATATGGTACAACAATACCTTTCCACACAATTTAAGAAAAATAACACTCACACTCACACTTGAAAACTTCAATTTTTATTGAAAATGTAAAATGAGAAATCAATTAACAAAAGCACACCTCTTCCTAACCTCCCCTTGGCTCCCAATGAGCACCTCAATCTCCCCCATCTTCACCATAGACTCCGCAAAGTCGTCGAAAAACGACGACGGCCCTTCGCCCGAAAGTTGCCTCATAATATACTCCTTGGCCTCGGCGTCGTCGAGGAGGGTAGAATCCGAAGTAAAAAGTCCCCTTCTCTTAACAACTTGTCTGTAATAACCCAAGTCGAACGTAAGAAAACTCCCCGGGTCCATCTCGACTAGGGTTGTTAGGTCAGTCGGACTGCATCGTGTCTTCAGCTTAGCCACGTAGTTCGGGTCCATCGATGGGTCCGCGTCGCCTACGCCCGTGAAGTTGTATAGGCGGTTCGGGAAGCTAGAGCAGTGTGATGTTCCTATCGTGTGTCCTCCTGCAAATACGTTTACATATAGGATAAAACCTTAAATTGTAAGATGAACGATGTGCTGATTTAATGACCCGCTTCAGCTAAGAGGGTTGAGCTTGAAGGGAGTGTATCATATTTTAATTTATGAACTTCATTTCCAACATGCTACGTCATATTTAGGCTGATTCATTTCTTTATCTTGCCTTAGATGTAATTCTTAAATGTGCGGCCGTGAGAATTCGTACTCATGGCCTCTCTTTGCTTGGACATTGATACCATGTTAAATGATTATGACCTCTCTTGTCCTGAACTCTGATACCATGTTGAACGGTCACCTCACTTAAAAAGCTTAGACTTGAATGGAGTGTATCATATTTTAATTTTACATACTTTATCTCCAATTTATGTACATTTTAGGCCTTAAAAAGGGCATGTGCATTTGCATACCCGATAGAACGACGAGGTCCTTTGCGTTTAAACCCTTCGAGGCGAACACTGGCATTAGCTGAGCAAAGTTGAAGAAAGGCGGGGGAAGTCCATTATTCGCCTCGGTGAAGTTCGATACCCGTCCATCTTTTCTACCCAGCGGCACTTCATAGTAAGGCCCATGCGTCTTCGAAAAATAACATTCACATTAAATGAAATCATATATTTATATATATAACATATAACTGTCAATAAAAAGTGATAAATATTGACGGCCCACCATGGTAACGGCGTCCCGGGCCACCAACGCTAATATATCGGCGCAAGAAACGACTCCTGGACACTCCTTCTCTAAGGCGGTTTTGATTCGATCGATCGACCCAAACCCTCGTAAGGATAGGTTTGGAAATGCGTCTTTCTCGGCCATATTAGTCGACATCGAGTTAATCAATATAGAACCATCGCATCCCTACGATAATAATCACAATATAAAAAAATCAATACATAACCTTTTTTTTTTTGCTTGCATGATGTTATATTCTAACAATGAAAAGCGAAAGAACGACGAACCCTAACGAAGCAATCGTGGAAGTGCATCCTTAGTAGGGGCCCGGCGAGGCTCGGAGCTTCGGAGAGGATGATCGATAGTTCGTACGCTATGATTTTCTCGACGTTTGGACATGTTTCCTCGTAGTAGTGATATACCAACCCTTGAGCATAGGACATGCCCACTATTGCAAGAAAAGCGAAGGTTATTATTACATGAATGTTATGCTTTGCAAATGCCATTAATTTGAATTATATTTAGGGATGTTGAGAAAAAAGATTATTTTTCTTGGTAATGATAATGTGTTCCACGATTGGGCCATTATATACACTGTCCTCGGATACAAACTATGCAAGATTTGGTGCTCCATAGTTATCACTATCTGAGTTAATTAGTGGCCGCCCGTCATCTTTTTACCAGTTCATCAGATAGAGATCTTTGCACAAAGGCTGACCAGGTTTTAATCAATTAAGAGTATTGTAATAAAAATTATATAAGACGAAGAATAGAAGATATAAGGTTTCAATTATCTCCATATTTAAAGACTCCTTACGAGCATGCAAATAATTTTAGTCGTTGACTGTCCATTTTCAGACCTTAATCTACTAATAATAATAACAATGCTCTTTTCTTTTCGTTTGTATGTATCTGAAAAATCTTCCTTGCAAAAAGGGCGCTACCATCCTTGCATGCATGGGTTCACGAGAACATCTTAGAAATTAGATCAATAACTACTTTTCCTGAAAAAAAAAACATGTAAATATAATTCCACCTCGATCAAATGGTAAACGAATACTTGTTTTCTTATAATATCATAAAACCGAGAACATATCTAACTCTACTTACGTATGCTGCATTTTGCTGTCGATATACAAGTTGGCATTATGATTACCTAATGGCTTTTAGTCATATATATTATAAATACTTTACATATACATCACATATAGACATTCAAGAGTTCGGTTACTACTGCAAATTCTCTGTAATTTAATTTGTGGTGGAGGAATTATATTATATTAACGAGCCACCTAATCATTAAAGTGGTTCCAACTAGAGATAGTCAAATTCAGCACACGAACAATCTCATTTAATATAAAATTCGAACATAATACGTAATGATATGTAATTTACGTAGGAAAGTATGACAAGGAATGGAAGCAAATATTTTTTCCAGTGATTGGCTGGTTTATGTGATAGATACTAAGAATATTATTTAATTAAAATCTTGATTCTTGACTGATCCATACAAGTTTAGGTGAGTGACACGAATTACTTAATGGGACTTGGAATAGAAAAAGATCGATATACTAACTTGCAAATATAATAATCTTGGCTGAAATTTTAAATGTCCACGTTTTTTTAAAAATAACGAAATTAAAGTCAACTTCCACCTATATCAATAATAAGTTACTCGTCCCAATAACCGTATGTCCCAATTCTTCATTTTTGCTGAGTGGAATAATGATAACTCAATCCTTCTTTCACAAATAAAAATCATTATAAATTGTAGTTTCATAGACAAAGTCAATAGAACTCGTCCTTCTCGAAGATATAGTCGCATGCCCTCGATAGACGAGCCAATCAAGAATTTAGAATCCCAACGCTACTTTAATACTTCAACAATAAATTATATAAAAATATACTCCCATACTTGGTAATTCAATATGTAGTGTAGCGATAGAATCGATCGATGTGGAACTGTCAAGGCCTTTTAAGCTCCTCACTTCGTTTGGTATTATTATCATTAATGTATGTTATTTAATTATGTTCGTGGTGAGAATACGACATATCAATCTGTATTTCCCCACTACTCATCCAAATCCTTTCCCATACCTCTCCATTTTGCGTATCCTAAAACACACACACACACACACACTGTTTCCCATTCAAATCTAATCGATGTTTACATTTAAGATTGATAATTAGCTCGTTATTAAGATTACTAGTTTGCGTTCAAGGGTTTTTTTCTTCTCGAAAATTAATTTCGTAAGGTGCATTTTGTCAGCAAGAAAGCATACATGTGTTCTCTTGTAAGAGAGAGTTCAGTTAAGGTGAAGTACAGCAGTAACCCTGAACAAGCGACACCTAAGATAGTCGTCTACTTACGTGGAATGATTAGAGCTGAGCCACTTGGTAAGAAATCATTCCTTCCAAGAATTCTCATTCAGCCGCAAAACATACGTCACTAAAGAAAACCTAAAATAAATACATTCGTTTCAACAGAGAAGCAACCAAGTTAACCTAAAATGATGTACTAATAATATTGCAAATCAAGAAACGGACAAAAAACTTATGTGAGGTGCATCGATATCCTTTTAATGGGCTTCCATGCAACCGTCCACTTTGATCACGCAAGTATTTGACGTGAAAATACAAGCTATATATAATACGAAGATAAACATAAAACTTAACGCCAAGCTTGAATTTGTATTTATTACAATTTCAGATAAGACTAAAAACATGGTTAGATTTATATCTGATTTCCTTTTTACTTTTTTCCTTATCCCTCCCATCCGACTATTATATATACATCGTTCTCATCATCGCTTCAAGCATTCAAACTCCATATAGTCTGTATAGCAGAAAACAGAAACACAAAAAAAAAAAATCTTTTTTACCCAATTTAATTCGTTCGAGTTCTAGCCATGGCTGCATCTTTCTCAGCGCCTTCAATGGTAACTCCTTATCGAAGTTTTCCGACAATATTCTTACTACTATTATTACCGTGATTTTAAAAATCTGCAGATAATGGAGGAAGAAGGCAGGTTCGAGTCAGAAGTTGCAGAGGTGCAATCATGGTGGAGCTCCGACAGGTTTCGCCTGACCCGCCGGCCGTACTCCGCCAGGGACGTGGTGGCTCTCCGGGGAAATCTCCGGCAAAGCTATGCCTCCAACGAAATGGCGAAGAAGCTATGGCGAACTCTGAAGACCCACCAAGCAAAAGGCTCTGCTTCTCGGACTTTCGGGTCGCTTGACCCGGTCCAAGTTACCATGATGGCAAAGCATTTGGACACTATTTATGTTTCGGGTTGGCAGTGCTCTTCGACCCATACCTCGACCAACGAACCCGGCCCGGATTTGGCGGATTATCCGTACGATACGGTTCCTAATAAAGTGGAGCATCTCTTCTTCGCTCAACAGTATCATGATAGGTAAATGTAATATTAATATATAAATAAAAAAACCAATGAATTGAAGAACTCATCAGCTCACTGTAATAATGGCTACAGAAAACAGAGAGAGGCTCGTATGAGCATGAGCAGGGAAGAGCGGGCGCGAACGCCCTACGTCGACTACCTCAAGCCGATCATCGCCGACGGAGACACGGGCTTCGGCGGAGCAACCGCCACGGTGAAGCTGTGCAAGCTCTTCGTGGAGAGAGGCGCCGCCGGGGTACACATCGAGGACCAGTCGTCGGTCACGAAGAAGTGCGGACACATGGCCGGGAAGGTGCTCGTCGCCGTCTCCGAGCACATCAACCGCCTCGTCGCCGCCAGGCTGCAGTTCGACATCATGGACGTCGAGACCGTACTCGTCGCCCGCACCGACGCCGTCGCGGCGACTTTAATTCAGACCAACGTCGACACCCGCGACCATCAGTTCATTTTGGGCGCCACAAACCCTAATTTGAAAGGTAAGCCGGCCCTAATTTACCCAATCAATCGAAGACATAATTGGCGAAATTGCTCGTCACCCATCATCAATCGTCACTTCAGAAGCACGTATTTCTTCGAACAGGGAAGCACCTGGCGACGGTGCTAGGGGAGGCCATGGCGGCGGGAAAAACGGGGCCAGAGCTTCAGATGATAGAAGACAACTGGCTAGCAACTGCCAAGCTGAAAACCTTCTCAGACTGCGTCGTCGAAGCCATCAACGCCATGAACGTAGCAGAATCGGAGAAACAAAGGAAGCTCAACGAATGGGTCAACTCTTCCACCTACGACAAGTGCCTCTCCAACGAACAGGCGCGTGAAATCGCAGCCAGGCTCGGCCTTCCCAACCTTTTCTGGGACTGGGACCTGCCCAGAACCAGGGAAGGGTTCTACAGATTCAAGGGCTCTGTAAACGCGGCGGTGGTTCGAGGCTGGGCCTTCGCACCACACGCCGACCTCATATGGATGGAAACGTCGAGCCCTGACCTAGTCGAGTGCACTGAGTTCGCAAGAGGGGTCAAATCGGTTCAGCCCGAAATAATGCTGGCGTACAACCTATCGCCTTCGTTCAATTGGGATGCTTCGGGCATGAGTGATCAGCAGATGATGGACTTCATACCGAAGATTGCAAGGCTTGGGTATTGCTGGCAGTTCATCACCTTGGCTGGGTTTCACGCCGATGCTCTGATTGTAGACACTTTTGCCAAGGATTATGCGAAGAGAGGGATGTTGGCCTACGTGGAGAGGATTCAGAGGGAGGAGAGGAGCAACGGCGTCGACACTTTGGCTCATCAGAAGTGGTCAGGCGCGAATTATTACGATAGGGTTCTTAGGACAGTGCAGGGAGGGATCACTTCTACTGCTGCCATGGGAAAAGGTTGAGAACTTTCGATGAGTACATCAATTTGTTTTATGTTAAAAGATTTGATCTTACGTCGGAATTTATGTTGCAAGATTTGATCTTTGTGTGGTTTGTTTGTGAAGGGGTGACTGAGGAGCAGTTCCAGGAGACGTGGACTAGGCCGGGTGCGGGGAACGTGGCGACTGATGGGAGCGTTGTGATTGCGAAATCAAGAATGTGAAAGTTTTCTTGAATTTTGCTCAAGATTTGGGGTCTGAGTCGAATAAAGAGAAAATGTTGGGTCTTGAAGAAAGTGTCATTGTTTGTTGACTTCTTGTCTTTGTTGTATTGTACTGTAATGTATTATCCGTCGTGTACTGTGTATGGTGTTCTTCCTCGGACATCTCGTAAATCTGTTTCTTAAATAATATTGCATCCGTTCATTTCTTTGCAAGAATTCATCTTTCATTACATTGCATCCATTGAAAAAAATGTTATAAATCTGAATTATGGAGAGATAATGGTAAAGAGACAACGAAGAAAATAATGATCTTGCAATTGCAACGACAGCTCATCGTAGAAAAGAATGGTGGTGTCTCTCTCTACTGCTTAGCCTGAGAGTAGAGAAAAGTACCAGAAATAGCAATGGCGGCGCCAAGAGCATTGATAGGCTGAAGCGGCGTATTGAAGATGATAATAGAAGCAACTATGACTGATATTCTCTTCATCGTATTTCCAATGCTGAAGCTCAACGGAGATATCTCGTTCAAGGACATGTACGACACTTGGTTGTACAGATGATAGAACACACTTTGCGCCACAACCCACCTGTACATTGCAATAACTGATTAAACCATGAATTTAAACTCGTCAAGGAATAGGGAAATTTGGGTTCAAATGAAAAATTTCGGGTTATTTACCAGATAAAATTTGGTCCGATCTGAGACACTGCTTTTTCCCAGCCCAAAGCCCATAGCTTGGGACCTTCCATGGCTATGGCGAATGGAGTGAGAATCACAAGCGAGAGAATCGATAGACAGGCGTAGTAATTCATCCCACCCACCGATGACGACGATGACGTGTCATCCATTCCTCTCTTTGAAAAGATATTCCTGAAAACAAAGGCCAAGTTCGACACCATCGCCCCCATAAAACCTGCGCACATAATGTAATAAAATCCATCATATATTTGAATAATGAGTCGTTGTTAAAGGATGAATCTTTGATATATATCCTTATCATTTCATTATTCTTTACCAGTAAGATTGAAGTTGAGCTCAGTAGCAGCTGAGAGGGCACATCCTCCAATAATGGGAAGAAGAGACAAGTAAACTTGCAAAGGAAAAGCCTCGCCTAGAAAAAACCTCGACACCAATACGCTAAACGCTGGCTCGCCGCTCTTTATAATGTGAGTGAAAGAAACCGCAACTTTCGACATGCTCACAGTAGCCGCCACGTGTCCTACCGTGTGCGCAATCGCCACCTATACATAATACGTTATTACGAGCGAATGTAATGATTAATAAGTTTGTAAGTACTTACTGGGATTAGGGTTTTCCAAAATCGAAGATCGGTCTTTGGAGCTTCGGCGATCTTCGAAGCCCAAGAAACGAGCATGATCATCGAGCCAGCGGCTAACGAAAGGGTAGAAGTGAGCCAAGGAAAGGGAAAAGCGTTCAGTACTTTCTTGTTGTATACGTTGAACACGACGTTTAGGGCCCACCATGTGGCGAAGTACATAGCGATTTTTAGCTTTTGGGCTGATTCTTGATCGAAATCGATGAGTTGAGACTGGCGATGAGCTTCGTATGCGTTGCATTGAACCGATGATGGGTCTGCTCGGCTAGTCTTGGTTGAGTCGTATGGCTCGGAGATGAACCCGAATGGGCCCATAGTGGTTGCAGCTGAGATGTGTAGAGGCTTTTGGCATTTTAGTTGGTTCTTGGTTGTTATTACATTATGGGTTTGAAAAGGGATTATTGAGGGTAAGAGGGTTGTCTTGGTTAGGTATTGTGAGGGTTTTTGTGTTAGTGTGTTTTTGGTGTGTGATTGGTTTAGTGTGAAGGCCATTTTTTCAAGATTGGTTTTTTTAATGCTTTTGCTAGCCTGGTGTGCGTGTTTTGTGTAGGTGAGGAATGATGTGTGGGGTTTATATAGGGAAAATTATGATGGGCTGTGAATTTCTTGGAATATTCATTTTGCGTTTCTCTTTTTTATTTTTTTTTTCAAATTTGGAGGTTTGATTTTTTATATGTGGACTTGCTTCTCATATGGTTTGCTATCACTTGCTTGATATTTGGGACAGTTGACTGGAATAATTTAGTATTTGAATGCTATTTTGTTGTTGCCTTTTATTTTCTCTTAGCTGTTTTACATTTGAAAATTCAATTTTTTTTTTTTCATTTACCAAAGAAGAGCTTAACCATGAATATCCGACTCTTTGCCGACTCAATATGCTATGCAATTCCTTATAATACATATACATATATATTCCATTCGCATATTAAACGGTGTATAAATATTTATTTAGTGAGGTTTTTTAGTTATTTGTTGGATTTAAATATCTAAGCAATTCGGTTTGATGAACACAAAACTTAGTAATTGTATTACTAACATATTTACTGAGTGTGCAGATGAGCTCGGTTCGAAAAACAGATATCAAATATGAGATCAGGGCGAAAAATCGGGTCGGTCAACTGCCGGTCAATACTGGTCAACGTGGTCAACTGACGGTCAACCCAATTTCGGTTTGGTCAGACTGGACTGGACTGGTCCGGTATCGGTCTGGACTGATCTGGTTTTAGACTGACTGGTCGATTTCGGTCTTGACTGGTTCGGTCAGTGACTGGTCCGGTCAATGACTGGATTGACTGGTCAACTGTTGACTGATGTACAACTCTTTACTGCAGCAACAGTGGTACAGACAGATAAAGCTTACAACATTGACCAAAGTCAACAAAGGCTCCCAAAGGCTCCCAACAGGCATATTATTGAGTCTAACGGCTATTTCAAAGTGCGAAGACCTATAAAAACAACAGTGACGGGCAGAAACAAGCTAAGGATCCTAGAGCAAACCACATACACATTAAAAGAGAGATCCAATAGAGAAGAACTAGAGCATAGAGAAAGGAGAAAATCAAGAGCGTTCTTCCAAGTGTGTGGGTTACAAAAGAGAGAGTGCTACAATGTTCAAACCCACACACCTCACTCACACATTAGAGAGTTGAGCTTAAGTAGATTAGTTGAGTGAGAGTCTTAGCACATAGACTATAAACAAGTGTATGTAGTCTTCGCACCGAGACAAGAAAGAATGGTGCCGTCTTAGCTAAGAGACGTAAAATATCAAAGTGGTTGTGAGGTTGCGGCCTACAACGTTTACGGTTGACCTTGCGGGGTGCCGTAAGTCCCAAGGGACTTTAAAAAGCTCTTGGAAGAGATGGACTGTAAAAAGCTGTCTAGGTGATTCACTAGATTAAGCTGAGGTCAGCGGGTAGGTTGTACTGTGAGTGTATAACTGAAGATCTAGTGGACCTTCCTTGCGAGGAAGAAGGGGAGACGTAGGAGAGTTAACTCCGAACTTCCATAACAAATATCGTGTCTCCACTTCTACAAACCGAAACCACACATACCCCTAACACCCACACTCAAAGTGTTCGACAAAATGCCTCAACCACCTCCATTCACCAAAACCGGATAAAGTTACCCACATACACAAACCGCCTCACATAGTTCACAATCAAGCCTAATATATTCCGCACTTGACCTTGATTGAAGATTGGAAACCGGTTTCATTCTCTAACCGTACGTGAAACCCACTAATGAGCGAAAAATGGTGACCGGTGTTATTCACCCCCCTCTAACACCCGGTCCACGATCCTAACATTATTCATTCCAGTGAGAAAGAGTATTTTTATGTATATCAAAAGATCATAATCGAATAATGTTCCAAAAAGGTCACTGCATTAATTCAAGTAACGTTGGCAGTTTCTTCATTTTGAAGAAGATTGAATTGATGATATGTCTCTATAATTAATGTCCGAGCCGGCTTAGTTTTAACGGCTCCCATACAAAGAAATGTCATTTTTCTTGCAGCATTATTTTCCACTGGAAACTAAATATCTTGCAATGCAAAAGAAAAACATAATATAAACTTGTAACAATTTCTGACCGTGAAATATGCTACTCCCTCTGTCCCCGTATCTTTTGGACATTTGGGATTGGGTTCGGTTTTTAAGAAATATAATATTTTAATAGTATAGTGGAAGAAAAGTGTATGGTGTGGCACGTCTTTTAAGAATATTTAATGTTATTATATTGATTGTGTGTGATAGTTTTTTACTAAATATGGAAATGTATAAAAGATAGTGGGACGCCCGATTTGGTAAAATGTACAAAGTACCGGGACGGAGGGAGTATTATGTAACATAGACCGTCGGCAGCATAAGCATGCTTTTACGAACATTGTGGCCCGTATTAAAGCTGAAGATATTATTTAACCTAGAACTTCTAAAAAATCTTCACATCAATTTTTATGTCGAAGTCTTGTCTTCTGTCAGTCCCTTTCTGTTCTCCAATCTTTTTTCTGGAGAAATATAATATATTTCATGATATAAATGTGACATCTACGGCCAATCTGTAAAATATATCACATTCGTGGAGAAACTAAATAAAAAAAAAATCTCATTCATATAGAAGACCTAACTTCAGATACTGCTGAATCCTTCAAGATCAGTTCCTTTTAGCTCTCTCTTGATATCAAAACTTTGCATGCATCTTTGCGTATGATATAATGAACTTTTAATTACACAACAGAAAATGCTCTTCGGCTTATTTATAAGGCAGCAGACAGATCCAACTCAATGGATAGACCGTCATCTACCATAAATCGATGGAAGAACTAAAAGAGAAAACAGTTTTCTTTTAAATTATTCTCATATTTCACAGTTGATGAGGAAATCTCACTCACAGAGAAACGATTCGATCACTGCTGAATCAGTTGGCGAATCACGTAAGGAAGGATTCCCCCGTGGTTGAAGTAAGCCAACTCCACCTGGAAATGAAATGTACGATCGTTTTTCTAAGTTACCGATCGAGCGCTCGAGTGATTGAGACTGTGATCGATACGATATGTAATATAATATGAGAGATGACGGGGTTTTTTTTTTTTTTTACCTCTGTGTAGGAACGAGCGGTGCATGCGAATTGTTTCCCATTGTACGTACGAACAGTGATGTCTTGCCCTGGGCGAATATCTGATACGTTGTTAGGTAGATCGATGGTGTAGCGCTCGTGCCCCGTTAGTCCCAATCTCTCAGCGTCCTCGCCTGATTTGAAGCACAGGGGAATAACGCCCATCCCCACGAGGTTGCTCCTATGGATCCTTTCAAAGCTCTTGGCAATCACAGCTTTAACTCCCTGTAATATTAGTTTATCATATTACAAGCAAAGACTTCTGTTTTTGTTTTCTTTCTTTCAAATATTTCATACCATTTAGTCGAAATTCGAAAAGAAAATGAACACTGACCAATAACATTGGGCCCTTGGCCGCCCAGTCTCTTGACATTCCACTTCCATACTCTTCTCCAGCCAAGATAACAGTGTCTTGCCCCGCAGATTTGTATTTCGGAAATATTGTTGAAGTATTAACCAAAGCCATGGTAGAATTTGGAGAGAAGTAGTATTTGGAAACCAGCGTACGTATAAAAGCTGATAAAAGAATAAGCAGAGTATATACATGCATACCTCGGCTACTTCTTGAGTCGATGGCCAGATATCCCTGAAATATACATCCTTACCATCCTTTCCTACGCCAATCGGCTCTTTCTCAAAGTCAATATGGTCCTGTAAATAAAAGAGAGACGACGTCGATAGAACATTAGACTACTGGTGATAGCATTTAAAGTACTTGTAAGAATATATAGTCGCCTACCGCGCCAGCAAGTGCATATGCAACAACAAGAGGAGGCGAGGCGAGATAGTTGGCTCTTGTTAAGGGGTGGACACGACCCTCAAAGTTGCGGTTACCAGAAAGAACAGCAGCTGCAACAATGTCTGCATAAAAACGAAGAGAGTAGTAATTACATAACTCTGTTCACAACAATGAAGACAACAACGGCTAACCAAAATTTATTACGAGTAGGATTAATTATAAGAGTTTCTGATGCACGTTGTACATCCGTACCCGACAATATTGAAGCCCTGTTGATCTAAGAATGGTTGTAGCCCACTGCACATTCAAAAAATTTCATGTTAAGTTCAAAAATTCTCTAAGATTACGACTGTAGGTTCAAAAAGAAGCCATACCTCTGCTGCAAATACTTTGTAACAACTCCAGGGCCAGGAGCAAGGCTTGTCTTAATCCACGGTTTGACCTGATATATCATGACTGTTATGCTAATTTATACCACAGTGTTTATATCGAGATTTCCCATGGTAAATGATGGAAAGTAGTGGACCTTAAGACCCAGCTCGGTAGCTTTTTTAGCAACAAGTCCGGCCCCTAGCATAACACTCGGGTTTGATGTGTTGGTACAACTCGTGACAGCAGCAATTACAACGCCTGCCATGCTTAAGCTCTGCAGGTTGACCATGGAAAGAAAATTTTGCCACTTTGTCTTGTGCATCTTTTGGCACCGCAAAGCCCTACACTGAAGTAATGTTATAGGCATACACTACATGGCATCTCCCATAGTGTGCGAAAACAATGCAATTTTGTGTCCAAGTATTTCTGCCATTTCGTGAGGCCTCACACTGTTTTAGGCGAAATAACTACTAATTTGCAAAACCAATAGGTAAGAAAGAAATAGAGAGCCTTGGAATAACAATATAAGAATAAAAATAACTAAAAGTTGTAATTTAGAGAGGAACATGAACATCGGTATTGCAAATATGATATATACTTTACCTTGAATCCAACTTTGTTGTCAAGACATGAGTGCCAATCAGCCTTCATTTCTTTAACAGTAACCCGATCATGAGGCCTACAAGGACGGGATGATCAGCTATACTATAACATAAGACAGGCATATGCAGCACGTAAATGAGCACAAATCAACAGACCTCTTAGGTCCAGAAATACATGGTTCAACATCTGCCAAGTCTAGATGCAAATAAGATGAGTATACACTCTCTTCTTGGGGCTGAAATTTATACGACCACGAATGTCAGCAAAAACTAGGAACAAGTTTCAGGTCTAGAGTCTAGACAGTGTCTCGAATCTGCAAAGAGGCACACCTCATTATAGTCAACGAACATTCGGTTAGCACGCAGATAAGCTTCAATCATGGAAACCTATACATGGTGCCCCATCGTTTATTTCGTTTCCAGGCATACGAAAACCAAATGGGATGATATGTTAAGACTTACAGTTTCATCGCTTCTTCCCGTCAACTTGAGGTATTGCAAGGTAACGTGATCCACTGGAAAGAATCCCATTGTAGCAACCATACTCTGGGGACATGTTTGCAATTATGGCTCTGTCAGCTAACGAGATTTCACCCACACCAGGACCTGAAAACCAAATACATTATTCGTATTACGTTTTAAAAGGAAAATGCAGAGATCGTTACGTAGGTTCAGTTTTATTACCATAAATTCAACAAATTTTCCATAAGAATTTGCTTGACGGTCAGAACCAAGTCATGGCAGTCACACCATTTTGTAGTTTTCCAGATAACTTGAATCCAACCACCCCAGGCAACACCATGCTCATTGGCTGGAAAATGGATGGTAAAATAAGATGTGCTTGTCGAAAATGAATGATTAGGAAAAAGCAAGAGTGATGCAAGAATATAAAAAGAAAAAAAGTTACAAAATAAATACATAACCAGGAAGATATAGATCTCATATTTAAACTAGAAACAAATTGTTATGGTAGTAGACTAGGTACTTGACCAAGCATTGCTGCCTCTGCTTCAATAACTCCTACTCCCCATCCAAGAACACCCAAACCATCGATCATGGTAGTGTGAGAATCAGTTCCGACCACACTATCTGGGTAAAGGACACCATCAGTATTGAAGACAACACGTCCAAGATATTCAAGGTTGACCTATAAAACCAAAATTTACAAAGTCATTTTAGCATGAATGAAGCATATCACAATCAGAGATAAATTTTATTTCATTCTCAGAATCTATACATATGATTTCTATACATTCGAGTACCTGATGCACAATGCCAGAACCAGGTGGAACCACAAGCATGTTTTGAAAGGCAGTCGATCCCCATTTAAGGAAAGCAAACCTCTCCTTGTTCCTCTGGAATTCAAGCTCCATATTTGCTTGGACAGCATTTTCTGTCCTTGCAACATCAACTTGTACAGAATGATCAATAACTAGATCCACGGGAACCTGCAAGCACAACCATTGTAAAATAGATACATAAAAGGGACTGTTGAGCAAGATAAAATAAGCCGGAAATCAAAAGACTGCAAAAACTAATAAGAAAATGCTTGTGGACATATAAACGCGGGAAAAGAATTTGTCTCATCCTCTATAACATTCACAAAGTTCTTCCACTACTCTTGCTGGTATAACTTGTAGGTAATGGAAGATTCTTGTCTTACGACTACTGAACTCAATATATCAGCACGGTACGTATAAATCGAATTTACACAAACTGGTTCGTGAATTTAATCTATGTAGAAGAAAAAACTCGTCGGAGATCCAAGAAAAGAATAGAGATATAAACAAACAAGAAGTATACCAGTGGATTGATCTTGTTGGAATCACTGCCAAGCTTGTTCATGGCATCACGCATGCAAGCCAAGTCAACAAAAGCTGGAACACCAGTAAAATCCTGGCGACAAAAATAACAATTTTCCAATGAGAAAGTTGCTCATTTGTTATAGTTCACCATAATCAAAAAGTGAAACCCAACGGGTACCTGGAGAAGCACACGAGCAGAGCAGGCTTGAATGGAATCTCAACCTGCTTTGGGGAGGATTTTTCCCAGTCAATAATCTTCTCGACGTCTTCCTTCTTAACTTGGAATCCATCACAGTTACGTATGGAAGATTCTAGAAGAATTCTCATGGAATATGGAAGCTTATCTGCAATCACGATCAGAAAAGAACCGTCAATACAATGCAATAGACATTAGTTTTCTGTCTCAAAAACTGTACTAGAAATCTCCAACTGCACGAAGGTAAATTACCTATACGTGGATCATTTAGAGCAGGGAGGCTATAGAACTTCCCAAATTCACCACCACCGGGGCTTGGGAAGTGAAGTGAAAATTCCCTTGAAGGCATTCTCAGTGGCTGAAAGACAACAATTAAGTAACAAGCTTGTCACTTAACATGCCTAACGGGTCATGAATTATACATTGAGCTAACTGCAAATGAGGTTGGAATGTACATGTCTATAAGGTCTCTATATTAAGGAGAGTAGCAGACTGCTTTTATGTGCATAAACACACAAAAGAATCAGAAACAAAATACTAACAACAAAAAATAATACAATTTTTCAATCATTCGTCGAAAAAAACTTGCTCATTATGAAATGCCAAGTACCATCTTAGCTATATGAAGTCTGAATCAGAAACCAAGGATTCGAGGCCAAACACTCAGCAGTTGAAGCTACAATTAAGCCATCAATAATAAATACAAAAGTAATGTAAAACGATAATAAAAAAATTGACACAATAAAGTCAACAGGTCGGCACTCAATGTCTATGATACAAGTAAAAGCCAATTATTCAATTATTTAATCCCAATAACAACTGCATCATAAATTAACAAATAATTAAAAAAAGTAAGCTAATGGCATCACGAGATTCCACTCACCCATCGTCGCAAAATTCCGATGCAAAAGCGTTTCGACGGCGGAGGAGCCGATCCTGATCTGCGAGGCGAAGCTGCCAAGCGACTTCCAATCAACACCGTGGCTCCAACAACGCGACAAATAACTCAGAGATCGAAGCTGCTGCGTGCTGTGCTGACCAGCACTCTCAGCAGTACCACAAGAAGAATGCCAAATTTTTCCCTTTCTGAGAGCGGATTTGAGGAGAAGAGTCTTCTGTTAGCTCTCCTTAGGAGAGTGGAGGTTCCACTTGTTATATACATGATTCGACCCAACGTTATTATCAGGTATGGCGATGAATCAACGGATCACATCAAACAAAGAGATAAGATTTGACGATGATGATGCTAACGCATAGAGATGGTGGAATGGATAATCTGAGATCTCGAGTGGCGTGCCTGAAGAAGATGAAATGGCAGTGTGTATGTGTGTGTGTGGAAAGCGTAATGAATTACGAGAGAATTACAAAAATAATGTTATTTTGAGAACTCAATTACAAAACTAGTTGAGTTTTTAAACTTTTTACAAAACTAATCAACTTTTTTAATTTCAATTATTTTTCTTTTTATTTTAACTACGAAAATACTTAAAATTACAAATTTCATTATTGTTATCTTCAAATAGCACAACACTTGTTAATAATTAAATTTTTACCCCAACTTATTTTACTCAAATATATTAAAAATATATTACTTAAAGAATAAGCTAAAGAAAAATAAAATTACTTGGCGTGACCGTGACCTACTTTTTCCACGTGAGTTCAATTTTAGAGCTGTTAAAACGGGCCGACAGGGCGGGCCGACCCGTAGCTAGCCAAAGCCCGCCATGGGCGGGGCGGGCACGGGTAAGCCCGCCGTTGGCAGGTCTGGAGATTGAAGGCCTGCCCCGCCCCAATTAGAAAAAATAAAAAATTCAAAAAAAAAAAGGAATTAAATGTTTTTTATAATTCATAAAAATTCATAAAAATATCATATTATAATTCCTAGCGGGCTTAATATTATATTTTTTATTAAATATTGATATATAATTAAATTATATAGGTATGTTACTATTTTTTAGCTCCGATTTTTTATTTACTCAATTTTAATAATATAAATAAATTAAATTACAATATTAGATTTGATCAGAATTAATTTCGAGCTTAAATATTTAAGTTTTATTGTTTTTTCTCTTTCTTTTTTTTCGAATTATTACTTTTTGTTTTGAATTTATTTATTTATTTTTATTTGGGCGGGTCGGGCCTTCAATTTCTAGGCCTGCAGATGGCGGACTTACCCGCGCCCGTCCGCCCAAGGCGGGGTTTGGCGGGCTACGGGCCGGTCAGGCCCGGCGGCCCGTTTTGACAGTTCTAGTCGAACTCACGTGGGAGGAGTTGATCACAATCATGCCAAGTAGTTTTATTTTTCTTTTGATTATTTCTCTAAAGTAATATATTTTTAATATATTTGAGTTAAAAATTGGGGTAAAATTTTAATTATTAACAAGTGTTGTGCTATTTGAAGATAACAATAGTGAAAATTTATATATTTTAAGTATTTTCGTGGTTAAAATGAAAATAAAAATAGTTAGAATTAAAAAAGGTGATTAGTTTTGTAATAGGTTTAAAAACTCAACTAGTTTTGTAACTTCATTCTCAAAATAACATATTTATGTAATTCTCTCAATGAATTATTGCTGCTTTTCGACAATAAAAATAAAAATAAAATAGCAAAAAAAGTCGAGGACTCTTCGATTCGACGCCGATTGTGGTGGATTGGGAACGTGCAGTTTCGATAAATGAACCAAGTTCGATTTTGTTTCTTTTTTTTTTTGTGCAACGATGGCTTGCATTAATAGGGCTAAATAGCCCAAAGGGTCTCACCGGTACATCATCAATAGGAAGAACAAAGGCTCACATAGGAGCACCAAACAATCCCACGAAAGGGAAAAAACACTCCCACATGGGATAAAAAAAACTCCCAAGGGACAAAAAAACCGACAGAAAACAGAACATCATAATCTACGACCAAGAACTAAAGAACATATAACAGAAAAAGCGATTAGGCTAAATTTACGATACTCTTCACTTTAACCTGGTCTTCGACTTCTGGATTTTTGTCCTCATAGAACTCATGGCTCCACAAGGAAGAAAAGGCTCCCGGCCCCGAGGGGCGGGACGTGAGAGATGAGGAGGCGGCAAGCGGGGCGGGGAGGGAGCGGACGGGAAGGCGAGGCGGCAGGGTGGGGAGGTGGCGGGCGGGGCTGTCGGCGGGTGCAGTGGACGGCGAGGTGGCGGAGAGGCGGCGGCTGCCGGCTGCTAGGGGTGTTCAAATTAACCGAAAAAAACGACCGAACCGAAAAGACCGGAACCGAAAAAAACCGGACCGAATTGTAAAAAACCGAATCGAACCAAATTAAAACGGTTCGGATATCGCATTGGGCATACGTAAAACCGAAAAAACCGAAAAACCGAACTGAAATTATCATACTACATTAAAAATAGAAAAATATCAAAAATCATTTGTTTTTCTCACATAACGTAAACAACACAGTAAATATAATTTCATTTGGTATACTTTTTTCATTTTTAGGTGAATGTTTTCCTCACGAATCAAATACTATTTTTCTCCCAAATAATTTCTAGTATCTTCAGATGAATGTTTTTATATTTTGGTTAGATTTTGTTTCATTTTCATGTTTTTTTTCGGCCTTTTATTTTGCTACATGTCACGTTCCATAAATCTTCTTTGTTTTTTAATAATCATAAATTGTTTTATGTATTTCAGCTCATTTTTTTGTTGATATTAAATTCCTAACCGAAAAACCGAACCGAAAAAACCGGAACCGAATTATAAAAAACCGAACCGAACCAAATTAAAACGGTTCGGATATCGGATTAAGCATACGTAAAATCGAAAACCGAAAAACCAAACCGAATTTTGAAAAAACCGAATCGAACCGACCGATGAATTCCCCTACCGGCTGCACCTGCGGCGAGACGCCGGCGAGGCGGGGACGAGGCTACGGTTGGCGGAGGCAGCGGACGGCGAGGTGGCAGAGAGGCGGCGGCTGCCGGCTGCACCTACGTCGGGATGCCAGCGGGGCGGCGAGGCTGGAGAGGAATATTTTTTTCCATGGAAGATTCAAGAACAAAAAAACGAAAAGAAAACCATTAAAGAGAAGCAGATGTAAAAGAAGAAAAAAAAACAGTGGCTCCCCCAACCTCCACAACTGGAGGAAGGGGGAGAAAGGAAGCTGTGGCTGTGTTTTGTGTTGTGCGGCGGAAAGGTTGGAGAGAGTAGGGTTTCCAGAGAGAGAAAAACCCTTTTTTTGGTTAGCCACCGGTTTTCGGGTTGCCCCGACTAATTCGGTTCGCGCCGCGTCGCGTACCTGGTAATGGCAGGTGAGGCTCCCAAAGGGAGTGCTGCATACACAAGGATTCGAATCCGAATATTTCCGGGTCGGGTTTCGGCGCTTCTATTTGAAGGATTCAAGTAATATTTATATATAGTGTTGTGACATGACAATGATTCAAAATTGGTAGATAAAATATTACTATCGTTGCTGACACATAACAACCTGCTAAGCCCCAGCAGTATAAATTCATCATTATCATATGATTATATTTCACTCGTTTGTACTTCCTCAAAATCTATCCTAACATCGACGGATTGAGTATATACACAAATTTACACTTTCGCCATGAGACATCTCTTCACCTCAAATTAAACTGCACACTTATTCTTTTTTCATTTTTCACACGAATTTCACAAATTGACACTTCGCTTTATACGTCCAAGTAGAATAGAATAAGAGAATATAATAGTGGATCGCCATTCTCTGCTATTTGCATGAATATTCCCCATGCTTTTCCAGTGCCAATACAAAAAATATGTTTTTACTTTCTCAACATTTAAACGCCCATGTACTATTATTACCTCGTGCCGATTTTATATTTCTTGACCAATAACACAAAGCACACAATATAATTATAGTTCCACAATAATGAAACTACACATAACATCCACACACACAATACAAATGCTAATTTACAACATTTATTAACCAAGAGTCACGGCGCACACAGTAACAATAATCATATCATACAAACTGTAAAACAAAAAAAATCAACACTAAGCCCAAAAAAAATCTCTTTCAGACGATGATCCCTTCGGGCCAAGCATCAAACAAGCATAAAGCTCCTCAAACTGCAAAGAAGACGAAGAAGCTCTACCACCCCAGCCATAGTTATTACAAGAACTATTAATAACAGCAATATTGTCGCTCTTATTACAATCGTTGTTAACATCATCGTTGAGAACGCTCGACTCATCGCAGCAGCTCGACAAAGACGAAAACTGAGGCACGTCATTATTATTAGCCTTCGATCGAAAAGAAGCCAAAGCATCGTGGGCCCGTTTGAGGTCCAATTTCAGACCGTCGACTTCTTCTTCGAGCCTCTTCTTCTCAGCTAGGGCTTCGTCGAGCTTCGACTGCATAGCGTTGTAGTCCAATTGATAAACGTGTTTTCATTCGTTTATCTCCATCATTTTCATGCCGAATGTTTGGTTTTTGTGAGTTGTCTCATGCATTTATTCATAATTTTTACATATTTTGATGTCAAAGGTTTATGAGGCGATATTTGGGATGAACTGCGTAAACATGGAGCAAAAATTACAATTTTTAATCAACACGGCCTTCAACATGGCCATGTCCAGCAGAAGGAAGGAGAACTCTAGCTTCGGCCTCCCAACATGGCCTGACACACGGCCGTGTTTGTCAGCAGAAAAGAAAACACACTTGCGGCCCTTCAACATGGCCTGATACATGGCCGTGTTGACCAACAGTGTTGGGCCTTAAACCCTAAGCCCGGAGGATACATGGCCGTGTTTGAAGCCATGTTCACCCTGTTTTCTACTTAAGCCGCAATTTGAAGCCCTAGGAGCATCTAAGCCGCCACAACTCATTTCTAATCACCAAAACACCTCAAGGACGACTGAAGAACCCTAGAGATCAATCTCAAATGATCTCTAGGTGCTAAAGTGAAGATTTGAAGCTCATTTACACCGAAGGATCGAGCAAAGTACGAGGGATAAGCTCGAGCTCGCTAAATAGGGAAGAATCTATGTATTTCTCTGCTTTGTTTCGTATACATCTCGTGGCTTCTTCCTTCATTATGACTACCTAATCATTTTGTGTGTTTGGGATGAGAAGAACGCTAGATAGCGTCGTAGTTTGGACGTAAAATACTCGTGAGCACATGATATGGCTTTGTATCGTTTATGACAGCTTTTATTCGATTCAATATGTCTATGTATTGTTTTGAGAATCACATTTGGCATGTCTATGTGTTGGTGTGATGTTTTTTAGACCGTTAAGGGCGAAAGCTAAATGACGGTTCGTTCTATCGTAAACGTTAGGCGTCGACTATAGGGCGAAAGCAAATAGTCGACCCTCACATTAGATAAACTACTATATATTCTCGTGACCATTTAGGGCGAAAGCTAAGTTGGAAACGAGTAGGAATTATCGTGACATAGTCATTATCATGTGGTAACGGTATTACAACTTCATCGACGATATCTAGCGGGATTCGAAATCCCAAGCACATTCCTTTTATTCAAAGTTACTCTTAAATCTTTAGTTGTGTTTTGATCATTGTTCTGTGTTAGTTAAGTTGTTGTGACTTAGTTCAAATTTATCTAAATCATTTGTTAGGCTAGATATTGAATTGATAGGTTATTACTAGTAATCGAGATTATTCCTCGTGTTCGATACTCGAATACTCGCTATAGCTATTTTACAAACGATAGGTACACTGCCTATCGCGCGTGGTGATAGTTATAACATATTCGTTTTAATTATTACTTGACGTACTTGCACGGACATTTATTTAAAACGTATACGCGCGCGATCAAGTTTTTGGCGCCGTTGCCGGGGAATAATTTGATATTAGGAAAACCTAAGTTCGGTAATTTAGTCATTCACTTATTTGTTATTTTATTCTAGTTTACCAGAATTTCTTTGATTTGCGATTATTTTCTCGGTTGTGACTTGTTAATTAACTAACGAGATTCATTGGTCTTCAAGGTGTACTTTTACGGTGAATGACCCGAAATCATCCATCGTATCCACTCATTGAAGCATCTCCGGATTTCGAGCGTAAGTTGCGACGAAGACTAAGGGAGGAAGTAATTGGAAGTTCTTCATCCGACAACTCATTTCAGCTAGTTGATTATTCTCAAGACACAGCAGAAGGTTCTCAGGACACGGCAAGCACTTCTCACGTCGAGACGTCGGTTGATAGTTCAGGGACACCAAAAGAGATGGCAGATCAAGAAGTTAATAACGAGGAGCAATCACTGCAAGATTTGCTCAAGCACGACACACTTGGTGGTACGGAATCGGCAATCGTGATACCACCTTTTGAGAACAATAACTTTGAGTTGAAGCATTCGTGGCTTCAAATGATATTTCAGACGGCTCAATTTGAAGGAAGGTCTGAAGATGATCCGTACAAACACATAAAGGCATTTTTAACAATTACGGACACTATCAAGATCAATGGAGTTCCAAACGACACCATCAAGCTTATGCTATTTCCATTTTCTCTCAAAGACAAAGCAAAGGAGTGGTTGGAGCTATTACCACCTAGGTCTATCACTACTTGGGACGATCTGCGAGGAGCTTTCCTTGGCTACTTCTTCCCGCAATCAAAGGTACTTCGGTTGAAAACTGAGATTTCACTCTTTCACCAAAAGGACACGGAGAACCTCTACGAAGTTTGGGAGAGGTACAAAGCCTTACTAAAGAGATGTCCGCAGCATGGAATGACAAAGGCCGCAATCGTTAATCGATTCCACGAAGCACTCAATGATCAAACGGCCCATATGCTAGACGGGGCCGCAAACGGAGGACTTGTGAAGCTCAGTGCTACAGAAGCATGGAACCTAATTGAAGATTATACAAGGAACAGCTTCATGCGAGGCAACACAAGAATGAGGGTGCCAGGTGTGTTCGAAGTAAGTGAGGACACGGCGATGAATGCTAAGTTTGACGCTCTTCAACAACAAGTTGCCACGACGCAAACTCAACTTCAGACGATGATCAATGCGCTACTACCAAAAGTTATCCAACCACCGACCGTTAATGCTGTAATGACACCGATGACCACCGCACCACCGCAACAGATACCTTACATACCGCATTGTGGTAATTGTGGTGCAGCCCACGAGACGTCGGAATGTCAAGCCATACCACCGGTGGAACACGTTGACTACATGGGAAATTATCAAGGACAGAGAAGCTTCCAACCTCGAGCACATCCGAATCTTTCTTACGGAAATCAAGGCCATCAAGTGCAAAGGCAATCCGGTTTCCAACAAGGGCCACCACCGGGATTTCAAGCCGGAGGATCAAGCAATAACTATCATAATACGGCTCAGGGTTCAGGATCAAATGACATGAGGGATATGAAGGGTATGATGGAGAGTCTCCTCTCAAACTTCGAGAAGACTACTCAAGCCCATGAGAGTCGATTAACAAAGATGGAAGAACAATTCCAATTCATTGATCTCCGAGCTCAAAATACAGAAGCGTCTGTACGAAAATTGGAGTTGCAAGTTGGCCAAATAGCAAAGCAATTGGCTGAACGACCTCAAGGTTCACTCCCGAGCTACACTGAGCCAAACCTTAAGGAGTATTGCAACGCGGTAACCCTGATAAGCGAGAGAGAATTGCAAGAAGTACCCGCCAAGCAGAATTCAAAGGCGATAGCGGATTTCGAGAGCCACGACGAGCTAAAAGCGGAGGAAAGCAAAGGCAACGATGTCGAGAAGGTCAAGGCTGACAAAGGAAATGCGCGACCATTCGTGAAGCCGTACCAGCCTAAGATTCCATATCCAGCTCGGCTGAGGGAGGCCGCACCTGAAAAGGAGAAGGTCGAACCCGAAAAGAAGGAGACCGCGCATGGAAAAGAAAAGGAGGAGGGGGTTGCTCCAAGATCACCAGTCAATTCCTACACACCGAAGATTCCATATCCGGCTAGGTTAACAAGGGCGATGACTGACGATCGATTTGGTACGAACCTAGAGGAACAGTGCGCCAAGAAGGAAGTGAAGTCGGTAAATTGTGTCGAGGAAGAGAAAATCGACAAGGTCGTGACTACGCCATCTGTCAAGGCGTGTCAACCAAAGAAATATATTGTTGACGACGAGTTCGGTAAATTTCTTTCACTTTTCAAACAACTACATATTAACTTACCGCTCGTCGAAGTCCTTGCACAGATACCTCGATGTGTGAAATACCTCAAAGACTTACTCACGAACAAACGCAAGCTCGAAGATGTTTCTGCTAATTATCTTCGAGGGGAATGCTCCGCCGTCGTCCAAATGAATATCCCGAAGAAGCTAAAGGATCCAGGGAGTTTCACTATACCTTGTCTTATAGGAAATTTATATATTCATAAGGCATTTGTTGATTTAGGAGCTAGTATTAATTTGATGCCTTATTCTATGTTTAAAAAGCTTGGTTTAGGTGAACCCAACCCCATTAGGATGAGTATACAACTAGCGGATAGATCTATTACGTATCCTAAGGGTATTATAGAAGATGTGCTAGTCAAGGTTAATAAGTTTATTATTCCAGTGGATTTTATTATTCTTGATATGAAGGAAGATGAAAATGTACCTTTGATCTTAGGGAGACCATTTTTAGCCACTGGAGAGACCATGATAGATGTTAAAAACGGCACTTTGACGTTTAATATAGATGGAGAGGAAGTAACATTTTGCATGGCGCAAACTAAGAATGATATCAGCAAGCATGAAAATAATTATTCCTATCCTGATTTTATTGATCAAAATTCTTCTATGTCTTTTTCACGTTTATCACAGGTTATCGAGAAGAAAGACACGGGGATAGGCGAGGGAAGCAAAGAGGAGAACAAGGAGATGCGTTTGATCGACGGACCACCGCTTTTAGAGTTTGAGCGGCAGCCCAACCATTTCAGTCATTTCAGTTGCGATTCTCCCAAGGGCGGTCCAAAACCACCGATGACAGTCCCTTCCAACCGTTTTTTCAAACCACCTTGAAGACTCACTCGACTACGTCCGGCTCAAGACGTTAAAGAAGCGCTTCTTGGGAGGCAACCCAGGTATTTCTATTTATGTTTAGGCATTATAAATAAAAAAATTAATCTAAAACTATATAAATTAAATTAAATAAAACAACAACAATAATAATAACAATAATATTTAATTAATAATAAATTTATTGCGAATATTGAAGATGGGTACAACGCAGAATCGAGAGATGAGATAGGAACATAGTTTTACTACATAAAAGATGGTTACAGTACCATAACAACGTGTGAAGGTCCAACACAAAAGCAATTAAACTGCGAATAACATAAAAGACAGAACAATAGTTTATTTTGCTTCATAAGGGCGGGTTACTCACAAGTGCACCTTGTGAGAACCCAACACACGAAAGCTAGTAAAACTGCGAACAAACCCACAAGAAGAGCGAAGTAGAGTGACAGCATATCTAAGTTGCGTCGAAACCTCACGTATTCTTCACTCTCATTCTCACGGCCTTGCTGCTGTCCCCAATTCATAATGACTAGTTAAATCGAAATATCGAAAATAAGATTGCTAAAGACGTGTGATTTATGGTAGATGATGCTATTGTGTTATTCTACCAATGTCTATTTATAGGCATGAAGGGCACAAAAACATCATTATCAAATCCAACAAATCAAATAAATGATACAGACGAATTTTTGACTTGGAGATCTAACGCCGCGTGAGAAAGTGATATTCCCTTGTCGATTATCAGATTTTTTCTTCGCACCAATCGTTCTCGAAAAATTCGTCGATTGCGTGTCAATCATAGTTAAAATATATATTAAATAATAATAATACTTAAAAAATAAAAAAAAAACAAAACAAAAAAAACACAAAAAACAAAAACAAAAAAATTGATATCCACACGGCCATACACATGGCCATGTTGGTCTTGTATAATGTCACGGCCGCTACACACGGCCGCTGACATGGCCATGTTGTTTTTAAAAACAAATAAAAATAATAATAATAATTAAAGAAAAAAAAGAAAAAAAAAGGAAGGGCAAACAACATAAGTATGCAAAGCTTGCATGCAACATATTTACTTGGAATCAACCACACAATCACAACTTCAAGTATGGGGAGGAGGACTAACATTCATGCTTCAACCTCGTCACACTTCGCCATCATGCTCACCTCGTATAATCAGGGAAGTTCACGCTTTTCAATAATTTTCCACTCCTTTTGTGCTTATAATTTTCCGTTGGGGACAACGTTTTCCTCAAGTGTGGGGAGGGGGAATTTTGCGTGAACAGATTTTTTTGTTTCAAATGTGCGTGATCCGTTGAGAAAATGCATGTTCTTTTAATGTTTGGCATAATTAGTTGTTCATTATCTTAAAAATAGATGCATGCTAGGGAATTATGTGCGAAATTAGGACATGCACAATGATTGATTTCTTCCGACACGAACGAGTTTGGTGATACTATGAAAGATTCGTATGCATGACCCACTTTGTGAGATTTGTGAGCTGAAAAGTGCATAGTTTAATTCTCTCGTAAACTTTCTCGTGGTGCATGTTGAAAATTACTAAGGTGAGACTGCGTGAAAATGAGGGAGGCATTAGGAGATAAGTCCATAGCCAAAGTTTCTGACCACGTCTGATCACCGTAGTTAGCCACTTTGAGCCTGAGCCTTTTTATTTGAGAAAGCCGGGGAATTATAAGCCACTGACCTACGAAACTTTCAGATATCATCTTACCCGACTAATAGAAAAAGTGGAGGTTGAGTGCCAATGTCGAAAAGCGTAGCCCGGCCGTTGTTTAAAATATATATCTCCTTTAGATAATCTGGCGTTAAGAACTCCTCCATCGATAATCTCTCACCCGCAAAGGGACAGAGAGAAGAGGGGCTTAGCGACACGAGTAGAGGAGCTTAGATACGTGGAAAAGATGTTAAGAACCCTTCCTTCGATAATCTCTCATGCTTAAAAAAAAAGGTCAGAGAGAAGAAGGGCTTAGCATAGGTAAAAAAAAATATAGAAAAAAAAAAAAGTCCAAGACGGCAAGAGCTAACCACGACGTATGCGGCGCGCTATCGAATAGTGGCACGACACCGACATGACCGCTTTGATATCTTCGATTGAAGTTTACAATCCATTATAGTCAGTTGAGCCTACTATAACCCGAAAAAGACCTTCTGATTCACGCCTTATCACCGAGAGTAGTAGATGTATGATCCACTTGCGAGTTTATAGTAGGATTAGACTATTGCATGAATTGAGGGAATTCACCGACATTTAGCCTATATCCCGAGTTATTCGAGTGAATTCCTGCATAGTACGGATCTTGATTAATATTGCTAAAGAAGTTCCTGTTGTTTCGAGGTAGTCATTGTGTCATGTTTCGAATTTCTTGATTAATTCCGTTTCATGTTTTTCTATTTGAACGATGATGTGCAAAGGACATGTATTACATGTTTTGATTTGTTAGCCTAAATTGCTTGAGGACAAGCAAAAGCTCAAGTGTGGGGAGGTTTGATAAACGTGTTTTCATTCGTTTATCTCCATCATTTTCATGCCGAATGTTTGGTTTTTGTGAGTTGTCTCATGCATTTATTCATAATTTTTACATATTTTGATGTCAAAGGTTTATGAGGCGATATTTGGGATGAACTGCGTAAACATGGAGCAAAAATTACAATTTTTTAATCAACACGGCCTTCAACATGGCCATGTCCAGCAGAAGGAAGGAGAACTCTAGCTTCGGCCTCCCAACATGGCCTGACACACGGCCGTGTTTGTCAGCAGAAAAGAAAACACACTTGCGGCCCTTCAACATGGCCTGATACATGGCCGTGTTGACCAACAGTGTTGGGCCTTAAACCCTAAGCCCGGAGGATACATGGCCGTGTTTGAAGCCATGTTCACCCTGTTTTCTACTTAAGCCGCAATTTGAAGCCCTAGGAGCATCTAAGCCGCCACAACTCATTTCTAATCACCAAAACACCTCAAGGACGACTGAAGAACCCTAGAGATCAATCTCAAATGATCTCTAGGTGCTAAAGTGAAGATTTGAAGCTCATTTACACCGAAGGATCGAGCAAAGTACGAGGGATAAGCTCGAGCTCGCTAAATAGGGAAGAATCTATGTATTTCTCTGCTTTGTTTCGTATACATCTCGTGGCTTCTTCCTTCATTATGACTACCTAATCATTTTGTGTGTTTGGGATGAGAAGAACGCTAGATAGCGTCGTAGTTTGGACGTAAAATACTCGTGAGCACATGATATGGCTTTGTATCGTTTATGACAGCTTTTATTCGATTCAATATGTCTATGTATTGTTTTGAGAATCACATTTGGCATGTCTATGTGTTGGTGTGATGTTTTTAGACCGTTAAGGGCGAAAGCTAAATGACGGTTCGTTCTATCGTAAACGTTAGGCGTCGACTATAGGGCGAAAGCAAATAGTCGACCCTCACATTAGATAAACTACTATATATTCTCGTGACCATTTAGGGCGAAAGCTAAGTTGGAAACGAGTAGGAATTATCGTGACATAGTCATTATCATGTGGTAACGGTATTACAACTTCATCGACGATATCTAGCGGGATTCGAAATCCCAAGCACATTCCTTTTATTCAAAGTTACTCTTAAATCTTTAGTTGTGTTTTGATCATTGTTCTGTGTTAGTTAAGTTGTTGTGACTTAGTTCAAATTTATCTAAATCATTTGTTAGGCTAGATATTGAATTGATAGGTTATTACTAGTAATCGAGATTATTCCTCGTGTTCGATACTCGAATACTCGCTATAGCTATTTTACAAACGATAGGTACACTGCCTATCGCGCGTGGTGATAGTTATAACATATTCGTTTTAATTATTACTTGACGTACTTGCACGGACATTTATTTAAAACGTATACGCGCGCGATCACCAATTCTAGGGTTTGATTCTTCCATCGAGCCCTTTTGTTTTGGTACCATATTGCTATCTGCCTCGGTGGTAACCCTAGCTCTCGGGCAAGCTCGAATTTTCGGTCGGGCTCGAGCTTTTTACTTGAATCAAAATATGATTCGAGGAGCTTTACTTGGTCTTGATTTAGTCTCTTTTTTTGGAATTTTGACGAGGGTTTTTGGTTGAAGCTCATCTTTCTTTTTTGTTTCTCTCTTTCCTTTCCTTTTAGGGTAGTAAAGGGAGGATTTTTTTTTTTTGTGTTGTAGAGTGGATTGGATGTAAGAGAAAAATGATGGGGTGTTTGTATTTATAGTGGTAAAGGTTTTTAGGCTAGAAATGGAATGATTCACCTCACCGATTTATAAAAAAATGAAAGTCATTAGTTAGCCAAAAGAGGAAGACAGCTGAAATATTTGTGGGTATTAATTATAGTTTGAAAAGGATAATAATAAAAAAAAAAATTTGCTATTGAGTTGAAAATGAAGGGTTTTGAGATGATAGATAGGTGGTGGGATGACTTCATGCATTTGAGCAAGTGTGTTCACGTGGGCATTGGCCCTACGATTATAGTCTAGAATATTGTTTTTTCTTTTTTATTTTTGGGGAAAACAGTGACGTTTTTAATTAAACAAGTTTATCTTGTTCTATGGATTAAGTTGAATTATTGGATTAGAATAAGAGGATACATCGCCCAACTAACTCTTTAGGGAATGAACTTGGTTATGCTTTGAATTATGCTGGAATTGAATATCTTGTATGTTTATTAAAAAATAAAAACAGGAAATTTCGCCGCATAGCCGAAGCGAGGCTCAACTTAGGTATTTTGCTGTTATTTATATAAAAATATTGGTATATTTTAAACCATGATCACCACGTAGAAATTGAGATTGAGCGAAATCAGAAAGAAACTCTAGTTTTTTATGCTATATGCCTAGACATGTTAATGGTCAAATTGATTATAAAGGGCTTTAAATGCATCTTTTATTAAACGAGTTAATGTGTTTACATAGATCGAGATATAGGTAGATGCATATATAGTGGATATATACTACTCTTACATAAATCAAGAATCCAACAAAAAGATGAAAGCAACAGTAGCATATATTCAACATTTGAACAATTAAGGGGGACCACGATAAAAATTTCAATTTCAATGTCTTTAAGGGGCTAACTGAATGGACCCCCTCCATTTACGACACCTGGAAATAAATGTCTGTATTTTGATTTAATATCAAGTCCGATATAAAATAAATTAAAACCCATCAGTCTAGGCTATATTAACCAAGTCAAAATCAAGCGATAAAATGCATGCACGAGGGATATGAATATAATTAATGCTGCAGTTGGCGAAAATATGGATAACTTAAAAAGATACTGTAGAAATAAGCTAGGTTCGTTCATGACTAATTCTTGATTTTACAATAATTAATTAAATTTCTTTGAGGTTAGGGTTCCATATTATCCACACAAAAAAAGACATTGAATTATCATGAGTTGCATCACTAAACTATAATAATGTGCTTCATACAATGTATTGAAAACAATGATTGTGAAGTTTGATCTTCCATTGAGGCTGGTAACAGCCTTTTTATATATTTCCTTATGTGTACGTTAAATATAGGTATTATCTAAGTATACCATTTTTTTATTTTGGGTCACTAGGTTTGCCAGTTACAAAAATAGGTCACTAAGTATATATATAGTAACAAAATTGGGTCACTAGTTACAAAACTCGGTCACTAAGTATGTAACAAAACTAGCTCATTAAATATGTATATAGTTACTAAAGTTGGATCACTAAGTATGTATATAATAAAAAAAAGAGGTCAGTGACCCAATTTTGATACTATATATATACTTAGTGACCTAGTTTTGTAACTAGCAAACATAGTGACCCAAAATCGAAAATTGGCATACTTAGTGACTTATTTTTATAATTTTCCCTCTAATTTCATATATCAAATCATCTGAAATCAAGGTCTTAATACTCCGCAGATAATGCTTCTAATATTCTATTCCTAGTAACTGTTGTGATGATATTGGCTTTATATACACGAACAAGTACTTATTATTTAACATCCCCAGCAAAAAATACAAAAGAAAAAAAAAAGCGAATGAATTATTATGACTAATTAATTAACAAGGTATCATATCAATGAAAGATTTGATAATCTTGAGAGGAAGCTGCACCAAGGATATTGAAAAATTGGCAATCCCAGCACAGCATATGCAACAAGGGCAAATACAGCTTATTATGGACCTACAAGAAATATAAATAAAACAATAAATTCAAGTAATTAATGTCGTATATATAATTCCAATAAAACAATAAAAATTTCTTCTCCATATTTTTTCTAGGAAAGTATTAGAAATTTTGCATCATGGACGAGAGAAACAAGAAAACAACTGCACATAATTTTTCCAAACGAGAAGCGTATCCGATATATAATGATTTGAAGAAGATAAAAAAACAAATATTGAGAATGGGAAAAGGAGGAATAATAGCCCACGTAATCAACACAAAGATGAATAAGAAACAATATTACAAAGAAAATATAGAAAAAACTAACCCTAATACCCAAACGATGACGCCGACAAGAGACAATATCAAGCTGAGGAAAGCAAAAGGGAGGCCTATCATGAAACCCAAAGGCCTGCACTCCATCGATATTAATAATCAAACAAAAATAATAATCGATTAATCCATTTTTATTTGAATATATAATAATGAAGCTCCAAAACAGAGGAAAAGAGAACAATGTCGCGAAGAGGATGAAAAAAAATATGATAGGTGTCTGATGATTATAATTTATATAACTCGATCGTGATGAGGTTGGCGGTTTAAAGTGCTTAATCTTTCACTGTTTTCCAATATATCTAAATTTAAATTAATTTAAAATAAACGACACAATTCCTAGAAATGTATCTACGATTAATGGAAAGTTGCGTCTCATCGTTTCTATTGCGAATAATCATACAGTACATCATGCACATATGTTCAGCGTTCAATTTATAAATAACATCTATTTACATAATGTTATCCGATAAAAAATAACCATAAGCGTCACTCTGATCCCCGCGTTATCAAAAGTCGTTGGCTCGTTCGCGTCATGCAATGAATGCGAATGCAATAAAGAGAGGGGTACTACTATTTGCACCCCCTGGGGGTGAAAAAAACCTTGGGAATGTAAATTATACTCCCTTTGTTCTAAAAAAAAGTCGTTTAAGAATTCTTCACGCATATTAAGACATGTGTTAAAATTTTCTTTTATACCCCTCATTAATTATCTGCCATGTAATTATTTTTTTTATTGACCCTTGTGTTGTTATTTAATATGGGAGCAATTTTGGAAATTTACACACATATATTTTTTGAAAATTACCCCAACGACTTCCTTTTGAGAACAAAAACAGATATGTAGAATGACTTTCTTTTTAGAACCGAGGAGTAAAATATTTTGTTGGAATTTGGTCAAACACATTTTAAAGGTTCAATTATTTTTGTGTCTGCACGCTTGAGTAATTCAACGGACATAATTAATCATACTCTTCTATTTACTCAACATTAATTACAAATATATATCTTCGAAGCAAATAACATGCCACTATTCTGATCAACATTTAACGTAAATAACATGCCACCAGGCACCAATTACTTAATAATAATGCACACACACGTAATACATATAACATTTTTTTAGAAAAATAAAAAAAATACTCGAGCGTGTTACATGTTGTTGCACTTAGTGAAATAAATAAAAAAAAAAAATTTGGTATATGATCAAACATACAGTTCAACTATTTAAGCAACGATGATGAATTGGTCAAACAAACTTAGAAGGTTCAATTATTCCAGTGCAATTGATAAAAAAAACGTTCGTTATATTTGTGAAGCATTAATAATATTAGTCAAATTGTTTGGTCAAATACATTAAAATTTCTACAACTATTAAGCAGAAACGATGATGAATTTGGTCAAACACACTTTAAAGGTTCGGTTATTTTTGTGTTAATTTATGAGGGGGTCTAAATAGAATCAAAGGGGGTGCATATAGAATTTCCCTAAAGGGAGCCGATCAAACGCTTCACTTCCCTTACACCATCTCTTAGATTTCCTGTAAAAAGTCGCGATTTCGAGTTATAAATACATATAACAATGGCGGCCTTCTCAATCCGCGACACCCTTTCTACTTACCTCAACGTCTCAAAGTACTGGTTTTGAATTTAAACACAGTTGTCTCAATCTAATAAACATGACAAGTCGTTCTTTGAAGGGGTTTGACTTTTGGGTTGAGACTGACTTTATTTCCCTGCACGGAAAAAGACAACCTTGTCCCTGTTAGGTTGACCGGCCAGTATATTTAATTAATGGAGAAGACAAAACCCTATTCTTCTTTATCTACCAACGAACACAGTCCATTTTCCAACTATAAAAGCAGCTGCTCAACGTGGAGAAGTGAGAAGTCTCTGTAGTGCTATGGGCAGAGTATTTCTGACAGATCTTGAAGGAAGTTCTTACAACTGCAAAATTTGCGATACCAAGTTAGCCCTTCAAGATGAAGTTATTCTCAACGTAAGCCTTTATTTTCTTCTTTATTTTTTTTCTCTTTTATTCGTCTTCAATCCGTGATTCAAAGCCATAGCTCATTCTGGTAAGTGTCCTTCTGTTTCTGGTCTCTTGGACTTTTTGAGCAAGAATATCGAATCTTTAAATGTATGGTAATAAGAATTGGAGTTGACCTCCTTGTCGTTGTGTACTTTTAATAATTTTTGTAAATTTTTTTATCTGTTATTTTGGACTCATCTTAAGTTTTCGCAGCCCTAGTGTCACGGATTCAACTATTTTTGTTCATGCTACATACCTATCAGACTTTTTTTTTGATGTTTTGATAAACCCTGCAATGGCTCAATGTTTTCTTTTTTTCCTTTTTTTCAGTCCATTAACAGTCCGACAACGTTCGTGGTTAGTAGCGTGTAAGTTTCTACGCGTTCTTCTTTCGTGTTCAAATGAAAGCCATCTTCGATTCTTGCAATCGCACCGAATCGCAAGCTATCTAATCTAAGAGAGGATAATGCATATGCGTCGAGTCATACATTGTTTCGTTCTAGTAACTTCGAGTCTGATAAAAATGTCTGATTTTAGGGTTTTATCGCGGTTTTCCGTTTATTCGTTTTATTTTTGCACATGCAGGGCTAACGTCACATATGGGCCCCATGAAGAAAGAATGACACCTTGTGGAATGTTTACCGTATTAGACATATTCTGTTGCTTTTGCGGACAAAAAATTGGATGAAAATATGTACGTTTTTCGCGCCATTGGAGTACAAGTTTTTATCTATTTCTTATTATTCGCGTCGATATCATTTCTTGAAATTCTTAGGAATCTACCGGCGAGGTTAGCTACGAGTATAAAGAAGGAACATTCGCTCTTGAACGGTACTTTTAACCTAATCTCTCTGCGCTACGATTTAAAACATTCTTTTTATTTTCATCCCTTTGCTTGTTGAAACGTGATTTCCATCTTATTACAGAGTGTGTTAAGTAATCTCAATGCATAAAAAAACAAGAAGACACAACACCATAATTTAAGGAAGAAAACAAGGGAACAAAAGACCATAAATCATGGAGAAGACAAGGATGAAAATCAAGCCATGTTTTGAGGAACTAAAGAAGAAAATGCAAGACAAATGGAGTAAAACAAGCAAGGAAATAATATGAGCTTTTGACCTTGAAAGCTTAGTACTACTTGTATGTTATTGCATTATAAATAGGTGCATGACTCAATGTAATAAATATGGAAGAAAAAAAAAGAAAAGCAAGTATAGTTAATCTCCTCTCATCATTTCTCTTAATAGTGAGTAGATAAAAAAATAAAAAAAGCATCAGAGAGCTTCATTCGATTGTTATACTCTTAAGCAATATTTGAGTGTTCATCCCATCGAAAAACAACAAATTGGTATCAGAGCCAATGGTGACAATGGGAGCAACCGCTGGCCAAATGCCGATCCCGAAGCTCACCAAATTAAACTAAGACAAGTGGAGCATTCTAATGAAGGTGTTGCTCCAGTCTCAAGATACGTGGGAGATCGTCGCGAACGGATACACCGAACCTGAAAATACAGACGGGTACACAGCAGCCCAACTAAAGACGCTGAAAGAATCCCGCAAACAAGATAAATCCGCACTTTATACCATCTACCAATCTGTAGATGAGACCGGTTTCGAAAAAATAGCCGAGGCCGAAAAATCGAAGGATGCACGGGAGACACTGGAAAAGGCATACAAAGGTGCCGATCGAGTAAAGCAAGTACGGTTGCAGACTCTTCGTGGCGAGTTCGAAATGACGAAAATGAAGGAGGGAGAGGGCGTGTCCGAGTATATAACAAGAGTGCAAACCATCGCGAACCAGCTGAAGAGAAATGGCGAGGTCCTAACGGATGCCCGAGTCGTCGAGAAAATTTTGCGATCCCTGACGAACGAGTACGAGAACGTGGTGTGTGCAATTGAAGAATCTAAAAACCTTGAAAAATTGACGGTCGATGAACTCTCTGGTTCGCTCGAAGCTCACGAGCAGCGAAAGAAAAAGAAGAAGCAGGAGTCTTTAGACGAGGCCCTACAGACGAAATTGTCCATTAATGACGACAAGGCGTTGTATACACACCACAGTCGAGGAAGAGGACGTGGCCAACGAGGACGTGGTTTTGGTCAAAGCACAGGCCAAGGACGAGGCTACAATCACGAAAAGAAGGACAAAACAACAACCAAAATTGGAGAGGACGAGGTCGAGCACGAGGACGTGGCGGCCGCTCAAATCGACCGAGCGTTGAATGCTACAATTGCGGAAAGTTCGGGCACTTTGCGAAGGACTGTTGGTCCAACAAGAAGGTGGAAGAAAATGCGAACCTAGTCGCATAAGAAGAGCCAAAGACGATGGCGTTCTCTTAATGGCGCTCGAGAATAAAAATCCGGGCAACGACATGGTGTGGTATCTCGACACCGGTGCTAGCAATCACATGAGCGGGCACAAACATCTCTTCATCGATTTAAAGAATATCGATGACGGGCATGTTTCTTTTGGCGACGCATCAAAAATCAAAGTCGAAGGCCGTGGAAAAATATGTTTCTCCCAAAACGACGGCAAACAAGGATCGATCGAGGACGTTTATTTCGTACCAGACTTGAAGGCTAACATCTTAAGCATGGGGCAGTTGCTTGAAAAAGGATGTTCGGTATTCATGAAGGACCGCTCGCTACAACTAAGGAATAAAGATGGCAAATTGATCGCACGGGTCGAGATGGAAAGGAACCGAATGTTCAAACTCAACCTGAAGACGATACAAGAAAAATGTCTGCAAGTTGACTTGCAGGACAAAGATCATTTGTGGCATATGCGTTTTGGGCATTTACACTACGGTGGACTGAAGGAGCTCTTCAAGAAAGGCATGGTGCACGGGATGTCGATGATAGAGGGAGAAAGAAACTTCGCGAAAGTTGCGTGATTGGCAAACAGACGCGAACGTCGTTTCAGAAGCACGCAGGATTTCGAGCAACCAAACCGCTCGAGCTTATACACACTGATATATGCGGACCTATCACGCCGGCATCATGTAGCGAAAAAAGATACTTCATCACATTCATCGACGATTACTCGCGGAAAACTTGGGTGTATTTCTTGAAGGAAAAATCCGAGGCGCTTGAAACATTTAAAAAATTCAAGACCTTGGTCGAGAATGCGACAAGTTCAAAAATCAAGGCGCTCCGTTCAGACCGAGGTGGAGAATACATGTCGGGTGCTTTTGTATCTTTTTGCGAGGATCAGGGCGTCAGGAGATTCCTCACTGCGCCGTATTCGCCTCAATAAAATGGCGTGGCTGAAAGGAAAAATCGTACCATACTCGACATGGTTCGATCAATGTTGAAAAGCAAAGAGATGCCAAAGGAGTTCTGGGCCGAGGCGGTACAATGTGCTGTGTATATTCAAAATCGATGCCCACATCACAACCAGAATCGAACGCCACAAGAAGCATGGAGTGGGCAGAAACCGACCGTAGCGCACTTCAAAATCTTTGGAAGCGTGGCGTATGCGCATGTGCCTGATCAGAAAAGAACCAAGCTCGACGACAAAAGTAGAAAGCTTGATTTTATTGGGTACGATGAGAAGACGAAGGCGTACCGGCTGTATGATCCAGAAAATAAAAAGGTGATAGTAAGTCGAGATGTTCGAGTAGACGAAGAAAGTTCGTGGGGCTGGAACGTTGAAGAAAACACAACGCGTGGAGAACCAGCGAGTGTTGCACCAACGCCTGTCTCAGTTTCATCTCAAGAAAATATCGAGGAGGACGAACCAAGACAGCCCAGGATGCGAAGCATGCAGGACCTGTACGAAACAACCGAACAGGTTCACCTAGTCTGCTTACTGGCCGACTCGGAACAAATTAGTTTCGAGGAAGCCGTAAGAGACAAAAGATTGAAAACGGCGATGGACGAGGAGATCAAGGCGATTGAAAGAAATGATACTTGGAAGCTGGTGGAATTGCCACACGGGCATAAAGCCATAGGAGTAAAATGGGTTTATAAAAAGAAATCAACGCTCAAGGAAAAATCGAACGTACAAGGCAAGATTGGTGGCGAAGGGCTACAGACAACGAGCAGGGATTGACTACGACGAAGTGTTTGCTCCCGTTGCAAGAATGGAAACATCCGTCTGCTCCTTGCCCAAGCTGCACAACTTAGTTGGCCGATCTATCAAATGGACGTGAAGTCTGCATTTCTAAATGGGGAGCTTGAGGAAGAAGTGTGCGTAGAACAACCACCGGGATATTCAAAATCGGGAGAAGAAGGCAAAGTGTTAAAATTAAAGAAAGCGCTTTATGGGCTGAAGCAAGCGCCGCGAGCTTGGAACACTCGGATCGATGGGTACTTCAAAAGGAACAAATTCGAGCAATGTCCGTTCGAGCATGCGTTATACGTCAAAAGAGAAGGAAATGAAATGATCATCGTCGCTCTCTATGTCGATGATCTCATTTTCATGGGGAGCAGCGAGAAAGCAATCAACGATTTCAAAAAGGCGATGACGAAGGAATTCGAGATGACGGACTTGGGACTAATGAAATATTTTCTTGGTCTCGAAGTCGAGCAAAGAAGTACGGGAATATTCGTGTCACAAGAAGCGTATGCGAAGGACATATTAAAGAAAAATAAAATGGAGGAAAGCAAGCCGGTAGCTACACGGATGGAACTTGGAATAAAGCTATCCAAGTTTGAGGGAGGACAAGGAGTAAACGCAACCGAATATCGTAGTCTCGTGGGAAGTCTGCGATACTTAACTTGCACGAGACCCGACATCGCTTATAGCGTTGGAGTCGTTAGCCGCTATATGGAAGACCCGAGGCAGTCACATCTAAAGGCAATCAAGAGAATTCTACGATACATCCTAGGAACACAATCACTCGGGCTGCTCTACTCAAAATCGAGTGACTCCAAACTGGTCGGATATTCGGACAGTGATTGGTGTGGAGATATCAATGATCGCAAAAGCACGGGTGGTTACGTATTTTATTTAGGAAGCACAGCGTTCACGTGGATATCGAAGAAGCAACCGATCGTAACTCTATCAACCTGTGAAGCGGAGTATGTGGCCGCATCATGGTGTGTCTGTCACGCAATATGGCTGAGAAATTTACTGCTCGAGTTGAATCTTCGACAAGATGAGCCACCGAAATTCGAGTCGATAATAAGTCAGCGATCGAGTTGGCGAAAAATCCGGTTCATCATGAGAGAAGCAAGCATATTGATACTCGTTTTCATTTTATTCGAGAGCACGTAAAAATGGAGCAGTGAAGATGGTACACGTCGCGAGTTCGGATCAGGTTGCAGATATTTTCACAAAGCCGTTACCAATAAGTACGTTCGAGAATTTGAAGCAGATGCTCGGGATGAAAGACCGAAGGCATTGAGCTTAAGGGAGGAATTTGTTAAGTAATCTCAATGCATAAAAAAACAAGAAGACACAACACCATAATTTAAGGAAGAAAACAAGGGAACAAGACCATAAATCATGGAGAAGACAAGGATGAAAATCAAGCCATGTTTTGAGGAACTAAAAAAGAAAATGCAAGACAAATGGAGTAAAACAAGCAAGGAAATAATATGAGCTTTTGACCTTGAAAAGCTTAGTACTACTTGTATGTTATTGCATTATAAATACGTGCATGACTCAATGTAATAAATATGAGAAGAAAAAAAAAGAAAGCAAGTATAGTTAATCTCCTCTCATCATTTCTCTTAATAGTGAGTAGATAAAAAAATAAAAAAAGCATCAGAGAGCTTCATTCGATTGTTATACTCTTAAGCAATATTTGAGTGTTCATCCCATCGAAAAACAACAGAGTGTGCGTCATTGTAGCAGAAGAGAGGGTCAGTTCGGGTAATATTGACATCGAGTGATACCGATGATGATATCTAGCATAAAGATCTCACATACAAGTGTGTTTCTTATATTGCGGGGGAAAGATTGAGCGTCTATTTTTCTTCTTTTTATGTATATTATGAAGTTGTTGGGTGACAAAACTTGAGGGGCATAGATCTATTTCCTCCTCTTTTTCTTGTTAATGTTTTTCAGTCTAGACATTATGTTACTTATGTCGGGGTTTCTACATCTCGAGGGGAAACGCAATGTAAGAAAAAAATGGTCGTTTGGTTCTGAATCAGAGAAATATTTTCAAGCTAGGTTTAATCCATGAAAGCTGCTGCTTTTTCGGTACGAATGATTCAGTCCCTGCATTGTACTCCCAGAGATGCTTGATTTTCTATTTTCTAACATGATATCTCGAACTTCGAAGAGGTAAGAGAAAAAGGTCACATGACCGTTAGATCTATGCAATTCTTACAAAGAATTCAACTTAGAGTACAGTACACAAATTGACGACATATATTTTTAACTAGAAAAAAAAAAAAGCATACTATAGTTTTATCTAGTACGAGGTTATTGGGCTCCGTACATTTTGGGCCGGACAAAGTCTTTGCTTCTAACACTTGCATGGAACATAAGTCACATGACACGTCATTCTTTGACTTTTAGTTGAGATAAGGACCAGCTTCTTATTCCCTTTACGCAGAAAGACAATTTTGTCCCTATTCGGTTGACCAGTATTTATATGAGGAAAGAAAAAAAAAAAAAAAGCCCTATTATTTCTCATCTACCAACACAGTCAATTTTCACCTGCGGCTGCTCAACGCTGAGTAGTGAGTCATAAAAAGAAAAGATCTGTGCTCGACATATACATCACATAGAGAGCTATGGGGAGATTATTTTTGAGGGAACTTGAAGGAAATTCTTACAACAGCTTAATTTGCGATACCAAGTTAGCCATTCTTGATGATTTTTTCTTCGACGTAAGCCCTATTGGTTTTTCTTCCTTTTTTTCCTATTTTATTCGTCTTCATTTATCTGTAGGAATGGTTTAGCAAGACTGAATCATGGGAAGAATTGGAAGTGATGACCTGCTTTTCGTTGCCTGCTTTTTTTTTTTTAATCTGTTAATTATTCATATCTGAAGTATTCGCTGCCCCAATTTCACGGATTCAACTTTTTGATTAATCATGCATTCGCTGATGTTTTCTTCTCTTTATTTTTTCAGTCACTTGACAGTCCGATCTTCCTTGTTAACAGAGTGTAAGTTTCTAAATATTCTTCTTTCGTGTATAAATGGAAGATATCTTCAATCAATTACACGGTCATTATGTGATAAAAAAAAAAAATATTATGCTATATTCCTTGGTATGCCACAATGTTAGGGTTTCATTGTGGTTTTTCTTTTATTCGTTGCATTTATTTTTTGTTTTTTTTTTTTTTTGCGCGTGCAGGGCTAACGTTACATACGGTCCCCGTGAGGAGAGAATGACGGATTGGGGAATGTTTACCGTATTGGATATATTCTGCTGCTGTTGCGGACAAAAAATTGGGTGGAAATATGTACGTTTCTCGCGCCATTTTTCCATTTATTTAAGTACAGTTCTTTTTCTTATATTATGATTACAATCTTTACGTCAAAATCATTTTTCGACTTCCTCAGGAATCTGCCCGAGAGACGAGACATAGGGACAAGGAAGGCAAATTCGCTATCGAACTGTATGTTTAATAACCTAATCCACGCGCTAAATATCGATTTAAAAATGCTCTTTTTTCTTGTCCATCCTTCTGCTTGTTGAAAACGCGTTGTGTGCCTTACTACAGAAAGCGGATCAACGTGGACTTCGATTCTTCTGACACCGATGATGATCAACCATAAATATCTCACACAAAGGGTGTGGGGGGGCGAACGATTGAGCGACTATTTTTTTTCTTTTTCTGGATATGTGAAGCAGTTGGGTGATAAAAGTTGGCCGATAGATAGCGCTATTTAGCTTTCTTTTTAGGGGTTTTCTTGTTTTCGAGGGGAAGACAACAAGGTTATTCCATGCAAATTTAATAAAAAAAAATTTCGGTATGCACATCATTCAATCCTACCTTTTTCGAGTTGTCTTCATAACTATCACATTAGCATGTGATCTTAGGCAGACTCGATAGGATCGACTAACACCAGAAAAAAAGTACTTCCAGATACTTAATTTGCTTGGTTTCTAACGATATATCACATTTTGTGATGATAGATCTAAGTCCTCTTGCTTATTAATTTTATCTCGGCGACAGTTCTAAGTTCTCTGCAGAAAACCCTAGATGTTTACGCTTAAATTATCAGCCTAATTTGATGCTATCTCATTTCGGGAGCAAATCCTTTCTGAAAAACCCGAGCACGGTGATCGTGAAAGAAAATGTTGATCTTAGATCATCTCAGATCTGCCACAGGCCATCCGTTCTATGCAATTCGTACAAAGACTTCAACTTAGAGTACAGTACACAAATTGACGACATATTTTAACTAGAAAAAAGCATACTAGTCTAGTTTTATCTAGTACGAGGTTGTTGGGCTCCGTACGTTTTGGGCCGGACAAAGTCTTTGTTTTTAACACTTGAGTGGAACATAAGTCACATGACGTCATTCTTCGGCTTTGAGTTGATTGAGATAAGGACCAGCTTCATTTCCTTGTACGTTGAAAGACAACTTTGTCCCTATTCGGTTGACCAGTATTTATATGAGGAAAGAAAAAACCCTATATTTCATCTATCAACACAGTCAATTTTCACCTGCGGCTGCTCAACGCTGAGTAGTGAGTGATAAAAAAAAAAAAAAAGATCTGTGCTTCAACATACAGGCATATAGAGAGCTAATGGGGAGAATATTTCTGAGAGAACTTGAAGGAAATTCTTACAACTGCAAAATTTGCAATACCAAGTTGGCTCTTTTAGATGAATTTTTCTTCGACGTAAGCCCTTTTTTTATTTATTTTGTTTCTTTTTTCTCTTTTGTTTCATCTTCAATTAATCAGTTAAATCAAAGACCAGCATATATAGCTCCGTCTTGTAATAGGTCAAATCGTGTCCTCTGGCATGTTTTGAATTTTTTAGCAAGATTGAAAATCTTTTATGTATTGGATGAGTTAGAAGTGAGCTGCTTTTCGTTGTGTGTTTTTGATATTTTTTTACTTTTATTTATCTATTAATTGGATTTATATAGGAAGTTTTCATTGCCCCGGGCATCAACGATTTGTTTCATTCTTTTACATTTTTTTTTCGATGCTTTGCTAGAATCACTAACTTTATTTCTTTTTCTTTTTCTTTTTCAGCCATTTCATAGTTCGCTAGCATTCCTGGTTAATAATGTGTAAGTTTCTAAGCATTCTTCTTTCGTGTTCAAATGGAAGCGGGATCTTCATTCTTGCAGTCGCATTAAAGAACAAACGATCGAATCTAAGAGATGATAGAACACACGCATCGAGTCGTCCTTTACTTTCTTTCAGCTACTAAAATAAGTTCGAACAATTTAAGGTCGTATTGTGATAAAAAAAAATTGTCGTGATATATTCCTTGGTATGCCACGTGTTAGGGTTTTTATAGCTGTTTTTTCGTTGTATTTATTTTTCTTCTCTTTCTTTTTTGTGCGCGTGCAGGGCTAACGTTACGTACGGACCCCTTGAAGAGCGATTGACGCCTTGGGGTATGTTTACTGGATCAGATATATTCTGCTGCTGCTGCGGACAAAAAATTGGATGGAAATATGTATGTTTCTCGCGCCATTTTCGAGTACGATTTTTTTTTATTTCTTATTATAACAATCTTCACGTCCAAAATCATTTCTTGACATTCCCCAGGAATCTGCCCGGGAGATGAGCCAAAAGTATAAAGAAGGCAAATTCGTTCTTGAGCGGTATAATAATATCTTATCCATTCGCTAAATATCTATTTAAATCTAGACATGCGCTTTTTTTCCCATCAATCTGCTTGTTGAAACGTATTGTCTGAATGATATTTTGGCAGGCGGCGGATCATCGTCTCAGATGAGGTTCATCCAGACACTGACACCGATTCAGAGACGATGATGTGAGTGGTAATGATGAACCACCATAGAAATCCCGCGTAAAGATTGAGACGACTTTTTTTTTCCCTTTTCTGATATATGATGAATACATGAAGATGGTTATAATTAATTAAAGTTTTGATGGACATGCCTTAATTCAGTTCTCTTATGCTTGTGTTGTTAAATGTTTTTTCTTGAGATATATGATATTACAGCTTCCGTCGCGAGTTTCGGCGAGAACTAAAATGAACACGAAGACAAAATGATCGTTTTAATCCACGAACTCAGATTATACACAAATGCTTTCGGTACATAACAAATGTACATTCTACCTTTTTGAGTTGCCTTAATAACTATCGCACCATGACACTGAGATCGAACGTCGAAAAAATCGTAATATTAAAAAAGTATACTAGCAAACCCTTTTTATTCATGACACCTATACTAGCAATAGCAAACGTGATATGAATATGGAGTTGCATTGAATATCTTTTATATTGAATCTAAAAGAGAGGATGGATACGTACATATCGCGCCATACATGTCGATATTTACTTGATATCCAGCTACCTAAATGTTCATAGAGCAACATGTTCGGGTTTTATCGCGCTATTTTCATTTTTCGAATCTCCCTTATTACGATATAAAGATTGTGCCGAAACTGTTAAATGTTTCGTCATATGAAGACATGGTTAATTAAAAAGTTGAGGGGGTTGAGTTATCTTTAGTTCTTGTTTGCTTGTGTTGATGTTTTCCTTGAGATGATGTTACTTCTGTGTGGGATTTTGACGATGGGAAAGACAACGTAAGACCAAATAGGGGCTCATTTGGTTATGTAGTAATAAAGAAACATTGTCATGTTAGGGTTTAATCCATGAACTTAGGTACAAATGTTTCCATCCCGCACCTAATCAAGTTGTCTTAACAACTATCAATTACGACAAATGTGAATCGAACTTCCACAAAAACCGTAATAAAAGTACGCTTTCCCCTAGATAGAATCGAACAAACCCTAATAAACAGACATGCTTGCTAACAAAGTCTTTTTCTTCGTGCCACTTATACAAGCCCAGTCATCCATCGTCGACACATTAATGTCCTCAAGGAGTTTGGAATAATGCTCAATCACAGTCGGGACCTGTAATAACAACGAAAACATTCTCACAATTCAGCCGCTAATGGTCCAATATTCGATCTTCAAACAAGAAAAACACCGAGTAGTTCTTGCATGCTAACGTATTAATTACCTGCTCTGATATAATGCCAGATAAGCCAACAGTAGCTCCTGGCTTTGCATAGGATACGATTCGATCAGCCAAGTCAAGGAGAGGATGCAATAATATGTTGGCAATCACCACATCGAATTTCTCCTTTTCCTTGACGATCTTCGTATCGTAACAAGGCAGATTCGAACTGCCGCCGGGATTCTCTTGCAGAAGCTCGCTTTCAAAGTTAGGACCATCTTTGCTTGGAACGAGACTTAGCAGATATTTCTCGGGTTGTATGCTGTTCAAGGCAGCATTTTGTCGGGCTGATGTTATCGACTGTGGCTCTATATCGAACCCTACGGATAGATTCGCTCCAAACTATATACGTACATCAGCGAAATTAATCACAGTATATCGTTTGACAGAAACATAATTAAGGGCCTATTGTAAAGATTCTTTCTTTTCATGCTATTTGAGCTCACCTTTAGCGCAGCGATGGCAAGGACGCCCGACCCAGTACCATAATCAAGGAAGGATTCGCCGCCTTTGATTGACCGACGTAGCAGCAAAAGACACAACTTTGTTGTGGGATGTTCGCCAGTTCCAAAGGCCAATCCAGGGTTGAGAATGATGTTCACCGCTCGAGGATACTGAAAGAAAATTCCATAAGATACGCATAAAGCTAGCCATGAATCTCTCTCTCTCTTTGACGATGAAACGAAGAATATGATGTTATAACAAGTTCCATAAACTATATGGGATTGGTTAGAATCTCACAGGGGGTTTTCGCCACTCGGGGATGATCCATACATCATCTGTGATTTCCACTGGTTGAAAAGATTCCTGCAATTTGGAATAAGAACACACCATACAGATATTGATGAACAATTCCTAAGTCCTAACACACTTTTCTGCTACTCTTAGCTCGCTTTTTTATCATACTTTTGGATTTAACGAGTGAAAACGATCGAAAGCGATACAAACAGACTCGCCTGAGTAAGCTTAATCCAATCGGTGTGATCGCACATTTCGACTTCGTAAGAAGGCAACTCTTCTAATCCAATAGAATCTACAGCGCGCGAAATGCAATCCTTCACATCTTGGCCTACGTCGAAGGTCGAACTTATCCATACCTCGCCGCCGTCGCTAGGCCCTTTGCGTTCATGTTCGTCGACGGTCGTGGAGGTAGCTCCGAAGCACAAAAGGGTCTCCGAAAGTACATCCTAATTCTTCCAATACTAACTCATCCGTAGAAAGAATGATAAAAGAAAAAGGAAAGAACAGCAATCCAATGGGTCTTTCTTTACTTACAGCAGCATTCGTAGGGCAGCAAATGCGCACAGAGAGATAAGGGGATGCGAACGAATCGCTGGTAGATGCTGCTGCTACACTGTTCGCATCAGATCGAACAACTTGTTTGAGCCTCGAGAATCTTTGCTGTTGATGAGAACGGTAATTTGAGAAGAGAGTTGAGGAGCTTGGTTTAAAGAGCCTAAGGTGTTTGATGAAATGACTGCCTATCGACGACGTCATCATTCTCACGTGTTGACCGTTGAGTTCCGTTTTATTACAATGTTTACAAACTATGAAAAACAACTTATTATAGGCTTTTTAAATAAAATAAAGCTAATTAGATTATTGAAAATCAATAAAATAGTGTGATATCGGTTGAAATTAATAAAATAGGATAAAACGCGTTTAATAAACGCGACGTCGCGGCTAATAGCCGCGACGGTGACGTGGCGCGCTTCAAAGCGGGCTTAACGCGGGCCTGGATTTAAAAAAATGAACTGGGCCGATAGTTGGCCCGATAAACCGGTCGTCGCGGCTATTGGCCGCGACGCGGCATCTAATGGGAGCGAGGACGGGTTTAATAAACCCGCGTCGACTCCTTCTTCCTCCCCATTTTTCCTCTCCTTCTCCCCGTTGATTCCGGCCTCCCACCACCGGCGAACACCACGTGATAGATTCCTTCTTCCTCGTCGTCGTTGATTAAGCTTCGTTTGGGTATGAAACTCCTAATTTGTTTAGATATTGATTTTGATGTTTCGTTAAATTTCGTCGAATCCTTGAGTTTAAGTTTATGTTTTTGGTATAATATGTGATCTAGATATTGTGGGTTGCTTAGTAGATTGATATATCGAATGGTGTTTGATTCGTGTATGATTTCACCGCCATAATAGACAACTATTTGAATTTTTCTGGACACCATATTGGATATGTATGAAATTTTATGAATTATCAGATCGAATTCGAGCGGCTTAACTAGGGAAGATCGTCGAGTGTATTAAAAGCGACGTCGCGTGCAATGGGCCGTCCCATCAGATGATTTAGTGGGCTGCGTCAACGCGTCGCGTTTAATAAACGCGACGCCGCGCCCATTGGACGCGAAGCGGGCCAAATACGGGCCCAACTGGACTTCTGCGAGATTTAGCCCGTGCCACGTGCCGCAACGACGCTGCTAATGGCTGCGTTTTCCCCAATTTTATTAATTTTGGCCCATATCACCCTATTTTATTGATTTTCAATTTAATTAGCTTTATTTTATTTAAAAAGCCCTTATTATATAATTTTGTAATAAAAATAGTAATAACAAACAATAATTGAAATAAGATAAAATTTGCGAAATTACTCCCTCCGTCCCAAACCATTTTATACATTTTACTAAATCGAGCGTTGTACATTTCCTTATTTAGCAAAAAAAACTATCACAAACAATCAATATAATAATATTAAATATTCTTAAAAGACGTGTCAAAATATACTTTTTTACCTTTTAATTGTACTTATTATTAAAATATTCAGTTTCTTAATTCCCGTACCAACTCCCAAATGTCCATAAACATTTGGGATAGATGGAGTATTTTATACTACTACTAGGTTTAAATATGATTCAAACTCAGTATAGAATCTAGTAAACCTGTCAGGCAACCTTACTATGCTGTTAAATCTTAAAGCAAAACCTGCAGGCAATTGATTATACTTACAGACTACGTACACTCACATCCCTTCACTTGAGATCAACAAACTGAGATGTAACAGAGAAAGTTAAACAAAACAAAAAAAAAAAAAAAAGAAAATCTCAAGCTTCTTTCCCCATATCAATAGCTTCTAACCAAGAAACAACCTCATCAATAGATGGCCTCTTCCTCGGATCTTGATCTATACACTTACAAGCCACTGCAAGAATCTCCATCAACTGCTTCTCCCTACCCTTTTCTCCAACCGAGGAATCGAATATCTCCTCTTCCCTCCTCTCCGACTTCATCTGATAAACCCAAGCCACCAATTCCCGACAATTCTTCCCTTTACAAACCTCGACGGGCCTCTTCCCTGTAATAAGCTCAAGAAGCACAACACCAAAGCTATACACATCGCCCCTAAAAGTCGCCGTCAAAGTCTGACTATACTCAGGCGGGATATACCCCAAAGTCCCCACCAAGTCAGTAGTCACGTGAGTATCGTAAGGATGAAGAAGCCTCGAAAGCCCAAAATCAGCCAAGTGAGCTTCGAACCTTTCGTCGAGCAAAATATTGCTCGTCTTAACGTCTCTATGGATGATATTGGGCTCCTTGTGTAAGTACGCCAGACCACGTGCCGAGCCCTGGGCTATCTTCAGCCTCAGAGCCCACGTGAGAAATGCCCCGCCGTCGACTTTCTCGTGGAGCCAATAGTCGAGGCTTCCGTTCTCCATGTAAGAGTATATCAGAAGCCTATCGTTACCGTAACGACAGTATCCCTGCAATGAAACGAGGTTCTTGTGCTGAGCCCTAGAGAGTGCTTCGACCTCTGCCTGAAATTCGCGCTCCATTTGCCCACAGTCGCCGGAGAGGCGCTTGATGGCTGCCTTGGCCCCGCCGGGGAGGTTGGCTTCGTAGACTAGGCCGAAACCTCCACAACCAACTATGTTCGATTGGCTGAAGTTGTTCGTGGCTTTGAGCAAGTCTTGGACCGTAAGATCCTTACACTCTGCGTTCTTGAATAGCACGAGCTTCGGTGGGTTGAATGCCTCAGACAACCTATTTTGGTGCCCGCCGTTCATTACATCATCCTCGGCGTCGTCGATTGGCGGTCGACTGTCCTTTCTTGACATTCGAAGGGCGAGGAAGGCGAGCAGCAGAGCTAAACCAATTCCAAGGCTGATTGTGATTCCAAGAATGGTTCTTTTGCCCGATCTACCTTTGTCTGTAACAGGTGGAGCTGCTCGGCGAGGGCCCATGTTACTCTCGTCGATACAAGGTGGTAATAAGTTACCGCAAAGCCCGGGATTTCCCTCGAAGCTCGAGCTGGGAAAGCTGAGGAACTGCCCGCCCGAAGGGATCGAGCCCACCAAGCGATTGTAAGCCACGTTGAACTTCGACAAGAAAGTGAGGTTGCTGAACGAAGGAGGGATCGAGCCCTGGAGATCGTTGTAGGAAAGATCCAAGGTTTCGAGGTTGACCATGTCGGAAATCGAGCTAGGGATTGTCCCGGTGATGTTATTACGGCTCAAATCCAAGACATGGAGCTGCTTGAGTCGTCCTATTTCGTCCCAAATAGAACCGTTCAATTGGTTGTTGCTCAGCAATAACGAAGGAGGAAAGCTCGAAGCTTGGTTGTACTGCAAACCAGTCGCACTTTGATTTCTCTTGACGAACAGTGGGATTCCCGTCGATGTGTTGAGGCTCGATGAATAGCTGGTCAACGAATCGAGGCTCTTCAGCTCTGTGATGCCTTTTGGGATTTCGCCCGTTAGCGAGTTGTTCGAAAGATCCAAGTAGAATAGACCGTCCATTCGACCTATCCAAGAAGGGATACTACCTTCTAGATGGTTCCAAGAAAGGTCGAGGACTTGCAGCTTCTTACAGTTCAACAACCAACCTGGGATTTTGCCCGTTAGCCCACAGTTTCCCAGAGCGAAGAGCATCAAGCTTTCGAACCCGCCCACGTTCTGAGGGATTTCTTCCCCACGGAAGTTCTTCGTCAGTATTAGGGTCGACAAGTTCCGGCAACTCTTGAAAATGGACAAGGACTTCGATATGTTTACGAGGCTGTTATTTGAGAGGGAAAGAAAGACCAGAGAAGAGATGTTCGAGTAGTTTTCTGGGATTTGGCCCGTAAAATGGTTCTTGGCAAGGCTCAGAATCTTCAGTTCTTTTGAGCCAGACAAAGATTCAGGCAAAGGACCACCGAAGTGGTTACTAGCAAGGTCGAGGGTACATAGGTTAGGCAGTTTGGAGAAATCGAGGTTAATGGGGCCCGAAAGAGAGTTGTTTCGAAGGTCGAGGACTCTGAGCTTAGGGCAGAGGACTAAGGTCGAAGGTAACGAACCCAAAAACGAATTCGAATGAGCAACGAATGTCTCTAACCTGGTTAAATTGCCGAAAACTTCAGGTAAGTTCCCAGAAAATCTATTACCGAATAAAACCAAGGCAGTGAGGTTCGAAAGCCTACTGATTTCCACGCTCAGCTGTCCCGAAAAATCATTGCCTGAGATTGAGAGCTGTTCTAAACCAGACATGGAGTACAACGATTCTGGCAACTCGCCTGTAAGAGAATTCGAGTCCAAGTGAAGCTCTCTGAGCCTCGTTGTGCAGCCGATCAAATCATTGAGATCGCCAGCAAAGTGATTCGAGGAAAGATCAAGGACCTGAATTCTGTCCACTAGGCTGCAGTCTTGGAACCTTAATGGTCCATCGAAACGGTTGCTGCTCAGGTTCAATGCCATTAGATTAGGGAAATTCCCGAGGCTGCTGAAGTTCCCAGTGAACGAATTGCCCGAAAGATTGAGCGATTCGATCGATTTTAAACCCAACATAGAATAAAAAACTGGGCCGTCGAGCTTATTGTGGCTCAAGTCAAGAACTTGGAGCTGTATCAGATTTGAGAGATTCGCGGGCAGCTGACCTTCGAGGGCATTGTACGAAAGATCGAGCCTTTTTAACCGATCGAGCTTGAGAATCGATTGAGGAAAAGGAAAACTGCCCTTTAATTTCCCAGACAACCTCAACGCAGCCACTCTGTTACTGCTTGGAGATGGATTTCTTACACCTTCTTCACAGACGATACCCTCCCATTCGCAGCAGTTCGAAGAAGCATTAGACCAAGAAGATTTGATCGAACTGTCTTTTAACTGAAGGGAGATATCGTACAGAGCCGATAAATCGTTTGGGTGGCAAGTTTGCGAAGCAGGAGTGATGAGCCTCCAACATAGGCAAGCCCAGAAAACCAAGCTCAAGATATTCATCGGAAGAACTCCTCGGATGGACATGGATGCATTTAGTTCAATATATACGAGGTTTTCAAGCCCAGACAACCATGTGATGCAGAGAAGTATCTTAGCTTTCAAAAGAGGCAAACTGCATGTGATTTCCAATCTCAAGACAGGTGCAACTGAGAGATTTCAATTCGATCCTTGTGTGAATTCAACTCCTTGCTTGGTACTGAAATTTGAAAAAAAAAAAAAAATCAAGTCAAACGAGGAAAAATGAGCCCACATCCCAAGATCAATAAAGAATAATTAAATGATCCAGCTGAAATCAAATTAAATATATCACTGCAGTACCAAAGCCAATACATTTTTGGTTCAAGAACCCTAATTCAAGCTGCGGAAAGATCTCGTTAACATCTCTAATCTAACATACAGATTTCACGAAGATACATAGAAATTACCACGAAAGAACCTAAGCCCACGTCTTGATCAGCTTACACAACCAAATGAAACAGAGAGTTTTAATGAAGAAAAGCTTATTCTTCCTTAAGGTTTCAGACACCCAAAGTTCTAACACAAACGACTAAAATTGAAAATAAAGCATAAAATCAAAGAAGCCCCTTTGAAAAAAGGAGACGATTTCCCACGGCCTTACACTAGAAAAAGAAGCAATCCATAGTCCCACATTCCAACTACATCTTCCGCTTTTCTAGCACAAAGGGTCCTAAAGTAAGAACAGAGACTTGCGCAAGAAGCAGCTCATAAAGATTAAAGTGACTTACTCAGCCGAAGTGAAAACCCCAAATAGCACCAATCTTCAAAATAAATGGGAAATTTTTGCTACGCAGCTTATACTGATGAACGCAGATTAAGATTTTCTTTCTCCTTCTTCTCTTCCTCGCTTGTGCTTGTAAAAAAGGTTCAAACTTTTTATTAATGGACAAAATAGGCTGGTGGGCAGTGGTGCGTTGAAATGATGACAGAAAGATCTGACTTTCTTTCTTCTTTCTCTATTTTTCTTTTTCTTTTAACTACTAACAATTTGTAATAAATGTTTCGTATGCGTTCTTTTATGAGATGTGGTTCTTTCTTACGGTTGTTTTCACACAACTCAAGTCTGACTGAAACTATCAATTACCTAGATTTTGTCTCTATCCATCCCTAATTGAAATTAGGTATATTACTAATCAGGCCCCAAAAATATTTTAAAATAGGATTCGGGCCCTATCGGAAAAAATTCTAGTTTAAATGACCCAAATTTTTAGGATACAGACCTAAATTACATAAGTGTTATAAAGTGTATATGAACTGTTATCGGATGATCGTTTTGTGTTATTTCAGACAATGAAGTGTTACTGCAGAACAATGAAGTATTAAGGAACAAATCGGATCCTTAAAACTATTTTTCGTGACAGGATCTGAATTATAAATTCAGCCCCTGATAGGGGGCATGAATCAAAATTGCCCCTTCAAATTAATATATTCATGTCAATAAGGATCTTAACATTCATTTTTTATTTTTAGAATTGAAAGTTGGATAAATGTGGGGAAGACTGCGCGCGTGACTCGCGCGTGTGTATGGAAGCGGGTCAAAGAAGGGAACTTTCGGTCACCGAGGTTTGTGTGACCGGCTAACGCCGGTTTATGATTAGCGGCGCGTTAGGCGGTAGTCACGAGCAATAGCGGGTCTACTATGTAGGGAGAGATTTGTACTAACCACACACCACCACAAAATTAAAATAAATAAATGAATATCCAAAAAAATTAAAATATAATAACATAAATCATATTTTGCTTACGTGTGTGTACCCACTGAATTCCAACACCAAACCCACTTACCCTTTCCTTTCTCCCTGCAATTCCAACACAAAACCCACAAAATTATATACTTGCCTCTTTGAAATTTTCTCATCATTTGTCGTGAATTTTCCAAACCTACTATCTTGTACCATTGAAAATCGGTAGTAGGAACAAATTCATATTAAAAAACTCATTTATATGCCGTGCTCATATCTTTTTCCCTGAAATATGATCGGTAAAAAAATCATAGTATCGATCACAACTATTGGGTTATCAAACGCCAACATTAGTTGATTATTTAGGTGGCTTTTATTTGACTTTTTAGTTGTGTGTTGTCTGAAATAAGAACAGCTCAGCGTTGATAAAGTGATTGTGATTGTCTTCTTCTCTTGCATAATAATGGTATTCAAGTCAAAATAATTGATCACCAAAACTTTAGGACAATCTAGCGTGACACCACAGTTATATTATTGTTTTCTTGTTTGTTCTTTTGTTTCTAAGTCCGAGTATTATCACTTTATTGGATTAGACTAGACTGTTCACTCTATGTATATTTGAAAAAAAAAAATACGAGAAAAATAGTGGGTAAGATTTAAAGCGAGCACTGTACACTATATAGTATGATGTATATATAATTATATTATCTTTGTCCAATGGATGAGTTATTTATAAATATCTTGGAAGGCAAATGGAGGGCAATTTGTCATGGAAAAGTTTAAATATATTTGAACAAGTTTTCATTTATTGTGGCTTTTATGATGATGATAGAAGTTCACGAGTTGATGATGACTTGGATGACGTGAGGTCCATATTTTTGCGTGTCATGATAAACAATCATATAAAATCATGCTTCGTGCCTAAGACAATATATTAAGTAACTTTTAATAAAGGCATCATTTAACTCCAACTATATAAAATGTCGATAATCATATTTGCTGTGTTTGTGCAAGTGTAGTGCAGTGTAATAATATATTTAATTGTGATGATAAAAAAAAAGTGACATCTTACACATAAATAAATACCTATTTGTATTAGATTTCTTGTTTCTAAACTATAATCGTGAAAGCACAAAGGCCATATAATGTTCATTGTTGGGCTGGCAACCTATGCTTTTAAGGCGATATATGCCGTAACCAACATGCAAAATACCAAGACAGATAAACGCTATTTTGTGGGAAGACATTGTAAGAAAAATAATGTGTAATCTACGATTTTTGTAGAGATCAATAAATATATTTCAATTTCAATATTGCTAGAAACAAACATTTGGCTATAGCCAACTATAAAGCTTTGACGAGAAAATATTTTTGCCAGGCTTACGATATTTTTTTTTTTTGAAGAAAAACGGATATATTAATTATGACAAATCCGAACACAGAAGATCATACAACGCTTGGTAGGAGGAGAACGACCCTCACCACATGACCCAAGATTTTTAGCTAGGTAGTGCGCCACCTTATTTCCCATACGCTTTACGAAAGAGAAATCAATAGATGAGAAAGACGTCGCCAAAGATAGACAATCCTCAATGACACAATCGACATCAGCCGAATTTGAAACTTCTTGGTTTAGCATCTGGATGATAGATAGGCAGTCCCCCTCGACAGTAATTCGCGGCCAACCTCTGCCCATAGCCACTGAGATCGCAAATCTGGCGGCCATTGCCTCGATCGTAACAGGGTTGAAATCGCCAGGAAAGGATCGGGACCACCAACCCAAGCACTTCCCCTCCGCATCCCATGCGATGACTCCAATAGAAGCTCTGTTATGACTAGAATGTATCGCTCCATCAAAGTTTAGTTTTATCTCGTTTCGTGAAGGACGCTTCCATCGAACCACTTCCAAGCTCGTGTCTCTCCTATTTGCCGTTCGCTCGCACAGACCTGAGGCAGCTTCGGCTGCGCCAATGGCTACGTCAATTGGAGTTCGTTTCTTCTCCATCACCCATTTATTCCTTGATCTCCACAACTCCCAACAAGTATTTAGAAAAAGAGCAAAGTCTGTAGCTCCCAACTCCTTGCTTGCAGATTCCAGCCAAATGAGTGTCGACCCCGGCCATCGAGGAGTTGTAGCTTGTTGAGATGCCGGACTGACGCCAGAACTGTTTCGTCTCGGGGCAGTGAACAAACACATGATAAGCATCCTCCAAGTAGAAGCCGCATCGAGCGCAGGCTGGGTTGTTTAGGCAGCCCCGTCGCATCAGGTTCTCTGCTGTTGGAAGGCTATTATGGCCAAGTCTCCATGCGAAATTTTTAACCCTCGGGGCCACATCCGCTTTCCATATGAAGTTACAATCACTGGTGCTGGATGTTGAGGCTGTAGATATCTCGATCCAGACCAACCGAAAGCCAATATGCCGACTTGACTGTAAATTCGCCGTGCTTCGTAAAATGCCAAATTTGTCCGTACGATTTGTGACACTGAGAGGACAACCTAATATTGTCTCAACATCCAAAGGTATGAAAAGATCTCGGATAAGGGAAATGTTCCATGGTCCAGATGGGGAGTCTCGAAGGTCACTCACCCGAAGGTCTTCAAAACCCGCCAGAGGAGATGAAATCACCTTTCTGTTAGAGTTCTGTGGCAGCCACGCGTCATTCCATACCTGGACCGATCTCCCGGATCCTATTCGCCATCGTAAACCTGCCGCGACGAGAGGGCGAGAAGCGAGGATGCTACGCCATGTTAGTGATGGTTTCGCACCTAGAGTAGCCGAGAACACATCGCCAAATGGAAAATATCTCGCCTTGAGCACCCGTGAAAGGAGGGAATCCGGCTTAGTGAATAGACGCCACATTTGCTTTGCTAGTAGGGCCTTGTTGAAATGGTGGAGATCTCTAAATCCTAAGCCGCCCTCTGACTTCATCGTACACATCCTCTTCCAACTAATCCAATGAATATTACGCTTCGCCGATGCATTCCACCAATATTTTGCTGCCATTTTCTCAATATCACGGATTAAGCCCTTCGGTAACATAAAACAATTCATCGCATAATTTGGGATTGCCTGGATTACGGCCTTGATTAAGATCTCTCGACCAGCTTGTGACAGTAGTTTTTCCGACCAGCCTTGGATCCTTCGCCAAACCCTGTCTCTGATGAATGCAAATATCGCCCGTTTGTTACGCCCAACATCCAAGGGCAGGCCTAGGTATGTACTATTTGTGTGGGTCCTCGTAACACCAATAATGGAGCAACACTGAGATCGTACGGTGGCACTTATATTAGGAGAAAAATTCGCCACAGATTTTGCATAGTTTACTTCTTGGCCCGACGCACTACCATAATCAGCTAACACACTTTAATTACCATCATCTCCGAGCTAGCCGCCTTTGTGTAGATCATTGTATCATCCGCAAAGAAAAGATGGGAAACTCGCGGGGCGCCTCGACTCACTGCTATTCCAGTTATCTCGTGATTGCTAACCGCCTCTTGTAATAGAGTACTAAAAGCGTCTACACAGAAAAGGAACAGATACGGTGACAAAGGGTCTCCTTGACGGAGGTCGGAGTCCCCTTTGAGGTACAATCTTGCCGAAACAACTACCATTAAGGATAATAGAGTAGCTCACAAGGGAGACACATCGCATAATCTGAGCAACTATAGTAGGGTGAAAGCCAAACTTACAAAGAACGTTCTCAAGAAAATACCACTCCACCCTGTCGTACGCTTTGCTCATATCCAGTTTAAGAGACATGTGTCCCTCTCGCCCACTCTTATTCTGCTTCATTGAATGATTAATCTCATACGCAAGAAGAATATTATCCGTGATTAGTCTTTGAGGAATAAAAGCAGATTGGGCATCAGATATAAGGGCATTCATGAAAGGTTTCAAACGATTCGTGATACACTTTGAGGCTATACGGTATATGACGTTGCAAAGGCTTATTGGTCTAAATTGAGTCATAGACTCTGGAGATTGACACTTCGGGATCAAGACAATATGAGTTTCATGGAGGGTGGGTAACGAGATGCCCTTATTTAAAAAGTCAGGAATATAGCTAGTACAGTGATCACCAACAAAATTCCAATATTTTTGATAGAAGATGGGCGAAAAACCATCAGGGCCTGGTGATTTAAGGGGACTCATACCTGCCAGAGCCGCTTTGATATCTTCTAGGGTATACGGTCGGAGGAGAGCATCATTCATTTCACTAGTCACACGGGGAGAGATTGCCCTAGTTGCCCTTTCAATGGCCGTCATCGTCGGGCTAGACGTACGGAATAAGTCGTCGAAATATTCAGCAACCATCCCCTCCATAGCCGCCGGGGTAACGCACCACTTTCCATTTTTATCCTTTATACGAGAGATAAAATTAGTCCTCCGTCTATTTGAGGCTCGCCTGTGAAAAAACCCCGTGTTCCGATCTCCACCCTTTAACCACTCCACTTTGCTACGCTACTGCCAGTATAATTCTTCTCGTCTAATAATTTCATCGTATTCCTTTGTGAGAAGTCGTTCTCTGTCGCGAACTTTTGAATCCCGAAAACCCTTCCTTAGCTCATCAATTTCAACCTCGATATTTCGACATCTATTTTTTACCCGAGCATAATAAGCTTTATTCCAACTAGCGAGTTCCCGTCTACTACGCCCCATAACATCCCACAGATCGCTTTCGTTGTATATTCCAATATGAGACCATGTCTTCCGTATAATCTCCTCGCATGCCTCTTCCCGGGTCCATTTTGCCTCGAACCTAAATAATCGCCGTCTGTTAGATGTCCAAAGGCTCACTTCAGGGTTCGTCTTGATTAGTAATGCATGATGATCTGACGCCATAGTAGGGTGGTGATGAACAGAGCAGTTTGGAAATAGGTTTAGCCATTCCTTAGTTCCACATGCTCGATCTAGGCACCCCAAAATAACGTTTGGTTCCGCAGCTTTATTTGTCCACGTAAAGGGGTCGCCGACATAACCCAAATCAATTAAACCCGCTTTCATGATCGCCTCCCTAAAATCGTTAATCTGCCAAGACGGGCGAGGGCGACCTCCCTTTTTTCCTTAGCCTCTAATATTTCATTAAAATCCCCCGCACACAGCCATGCATTGGCCCCCGAATTACTTAGCCTAGATAATAGCTCCCAGCTATGCTTCTGCGCCGACGTGCAAGGGTCACCGTAGAAACCCGTTAAGCAGACAGTCCTTCTCTTGGTTATCGATACATCAATGTGAAAGTCTGAGAATGATGAGAGCTGTACATCAATATTTTTCTTCCAAAACAGCGCCAATCCCCCTTTCCTGCCTTTTACATCGACACCTATGCCATGCATATCAAATTTCCTTTGTAGCATCTCTCGTTTTTTTCCGCCGCATTTTGTTTCAATGAGAAATAAAATGCTCGGTTGGTGGGTTTGGACGAAGCGTCCTAGTTGGTGAATTGTAAGGGCCCCACCCAAACCCCTACAATTCCAGACTAAAAGATTCATTGGGATCGGCGGGGGTGCATCGACTACGATGCATCCTCCTCCGTTTCGCTGATAAGTACAACATCAGTTGTAGCCTGTGTAAGCCTTTTCTTGCATGGTACCTCAACACTGTTTACTCCTTTCGCTTTCCTCTTCCCGGCTATCTTAAGGGGGGCAACAGCCTCTGAAATGTCCTTTTTAACACGCTTAAAAATTCGTTTGCGAGTGATACTCCACGTCCGGGGGTTCCTCCTTAACTTGACTCTTTGCTGATTCATTATAGAAGTACTTTGGATTGAGGGGAGTTCTTTTTGCTGATCGTTCCCCACTCTAACTTTAGGTATTGGGTTGAGAATGATAGGATCAAAAAATTGAGGAGTTGGGGAGGGTAAAGGAAAGATAGGTGCCTCGGGTTGCATGTTCTGGCTTGTAACTTTTACAGTCTGAGAATTTTGGATAAAGGGTCGGGTTTGTTTACGGGTTTGGTCGGGTGGTTCGAGTAGGGGTTATGGGTCGGGTTTAAAGGGTTTAGTTCGTCTAGGGTTCGAAGTGTGGGATTGGTTTAGGGTGTTGTGGATTAGGTGTATCAATGATTCCTTGTACAAACTGGGCAGAAAGAGCGGGATTGTCAGGGTCTCTATTTGGTAAGGAGGATTCAACGGTTGTAGGGACAGTAATTTTGGGAAGGATATGATTGGCCAATGGGACTTGATTTGAGTAGCTTTGATTGCGTAAGATATTAAAGCTCTTTCCTTGTTTTGAAGGTTGATCTGCCGCGGTTATGGGTTGCACCATTGGATGAGATTCCTCCTTATCCATCAAAATATTAACCTTATCCTCTTCTCTGGGGTCAACTTCCATAGGCTGATCGAAAACACGAGCCTTCGGTTGCACACGTGTTCCACTGATTCGCTGACTGGTACGAGCAGTTCTAGACGCCCGAAGAGATGGTTCGTACGGAAAGGGCGACTTCATATCTACGAAATTCTTGTCATATTGTAGCTCACATGCATTAGACGTATGGTCAAGTAGACCACACAAATAACAGAAATTAGGCAGCCTCTCGTATTTAAAATTGATCATGACATCCCCCCGTGTATGGTTCCTAATCTTCATAACTCGCCTAAGTGGCTTACGAACATCAATCTTGACTTTGAGACGAAACAAAAGGAAGGAAAATCTGTGACCCCTCTTCCTCAGCCTCCACAAATTCGCCTAGCTCGCTTCCGATTTGAGTAATGACTTGCTTAGTTTGTGCCCAAATTGGAATGTTATGTGCTTGAATTGTAAACTGACAGACGTCAAGATCGATCATCAATGGATCATCATCATTCTCCACTCCTCGTAAGATAACGAGCTGTTTTTCGAAAGCCCAAGGGGATGCCTTTAGGATACGTTGACGATCCACTTCATGATAAAAGTGTATAAGGAATCGCTGCTCTCCCATAAAAAACATATCCATTCCACGCCCCGGAGAGAACGCCGTTGACAATGTCTGTTTTAGTGCGCCGAAGTTGAAAGATTTCCTTGAGAGGACTATGCCCACCACAGAAAAAACCACTGCAGATTTAGGAGATTCACTCCCCTGATCAGATAGCGACAGAGCCCTCATTTCTTCCTCCATAAAGTCAATATCGGTTCTAGCCATTTGTACTGAGCAACCAAGGCAAACCCTCGTAGTGAATGTGAAATGATAGAAGCTTCAGCCTTAAAACGAATACCTTGCAGAAAATGTTAAAACGAAAATGGTAGGAATAAGAATAAGGGAGCAAGAAAATTTGGATTATTGACAGAAAAACAGGCAGTAAAAAGTTGAAGAGAAATGAAAAAGATCTGGAAAGAAAAAGGACAGAGGCGACCAAAGGATTGCACCGGTATGGATTATGATACTATTCGCAGACGAGATCAAAGTGAGATTGCTGTAGAGCACGCGTACGCCATGAGTGAAGTAGCCCAAAAGAAATTTTGAAAACAATGGATGAAACCCTTGTTAGAGAGAACAAAAAACCCTCATAAGGAGAGAAGAAACACTCACTAGGAGAGATGAGACAAAGGGCGCCAGGCTTACGATATAATCAACAGAAATAAATATGCGTCGTCGCACCTCATCGTTTTTTATTTTCTTCCTAATTTCAGTACAATCTTTCATACTTACCATTTAATACGTGTCATTATACATTTATTAGTCTTTCGACTATCGTTATGTGGACATAGAACATGACTCATAGTCAGCACAAGTTAAATAATAACCCCCCTTAAGAAATTGAGCATAAGATGACACCATGGAGTTTTAGGTGACTGAGCGATTTTCCAGCGATCCTCCCCTTCTTCTCGGCGACTGGCCTGCGATGGCAAAGAAGAAGAGAGTGTCGAAACAGGGGGCCACTCCTTCCCCTACTCCCTCAAGCCATACACCTATGCAAAATTTTGGGGCTGTGCCTGAACCCCAAAAAAACCTTAACGCAAATGAACTTGATGTGATTATCTCGAAGTATATTGGTAGCATTGAACCTGTGGATGGAAACATTAGGGTTATTGACCAGCTGAAACGTGCAGCGGCGGTTCTGAAAGGTTCTGCCTCTACAGTGTCCCAATCCAATGGAACAGTAAAAGTTCCGGAAAATGCTAATGTCTGGGCAAAATTTGATATATCTAAGCTAAGGAATGCTGGGTATAAACTAGAATTTGTTGAACCTGCTACGGAAGGGGATATTTCTGTAGGGAAAATTGATGTCGAGGAATTGAAAGGGGAAGTGGATTACTGGAATTCATCATTAATGTGCTATGTTCTGGGAGCAAATCCTCCTTATGCTGTTATGAATGGATTTCTGACACGTATGTGGAGGACCTTGGGACTACAACGAGTTTTACAGGTCAGAAGAGGGCTGTTTCTGGCAAAATTCGATTCAGTTGAAGCAAGGGATGAGGTCCTGCAGGCAGGCATACTACAATTTGATGGGAAACCAGTTATCTTGAACCCGTGGTCAGCTGAGACACAATTCACCAAGATAGATGTGGATAGGGTTCCTGTATGGATCCAATTTCCCCAGCTGGACCTGAAGTATTGGGGGCCTAAGACACTGAGCCGATTGGCTAGCCTACTAGGTACACCTATTATGGCTGATAGGTGCACGATGCAGAAAGAAAGAGTGCAATATGCCCGAGTTCTGGTTGAAGTGGAACTGAACAAAGGGGTTCAAGATTTGATTTATTTTGTCAATGAGCATGACCAAGTGGTGGAGCAGAAGGTTACATATGAGTGGAGACCTGTTAAGTGTACTAACTGTGGGTTACATGGACATGAGAAGGACCAATGTAAGAAGGTGGATGGTGAGAAACCAAGACAGCCTGTTCGTAAATGGGTTAATAAGAGGTCTGAGCCAAACAACAAGCAAGGTGCTGTGACAGAACCAGTTGTTGTGGTTGGGACAGAACCAGTTGTCGGTACTAGGCAGACAGAAGAAGCTAGCACCTCTGAGGATCCCCTGAACACATGGACTACTGTGGGAGCAAAACAATCACTGGGACCTAAATTTCAGGAGACCACAAACCCTTCCAAGCAGAGGGTTGACAACCCTTCTAATGGATAGAGCAGCTATGTGGAATATTAGAGGCCTTAATAGGCCTAATAAGCAGAGAGAGGTCTCTCTTTTCTGCAGAAAGCACTCATTAGAACTGTTATGTCTTACTGAAACAAAAATAAAAGTGGGGAAACTGGAGAGGTGTATGAAAGCTATGTTTGAGGGATGGGAAGTAGCTACCAATCTTGAGTGTGAGGCCAATGGCAGAATACTACTGGTGTGGCAGAAAGCTGCGTATACTGTGGAAGTAGTTCAAAAGACTGACCAACTCCTCCACACTAAAGTGTGTTATAATGGGGAGAGTTTCTACATGACATGTGTTTATGGGAGGAATACAAGCAGGGAGAGACTCAACCTCTGGCATGACTTGTGCTTAATTCATCAATCAGTGAACCTCCCTTGGCTGGTGTGGGGGGACTTTACCAGTATATTGAACCCAGAGGACAGAGTGGGGGGGCACCAGGTGCACCTTTCCGAGCTAGAGGATTTCAAGCTCTGTTTGGAATCCTGCTCTTTGGAGATCATGAGATGGAAGGGCTGCAGATATACTTGGTCCAATAAACAGCAAGCGAATGATAGGATATGGAGTAAACTTGACTGGGTTTTTATTAATGGCTTATGGATGCAAAAACACTTGGAGGTTGAAGCAGAATTCCTTGCAGAGGGAATCTCTGATCATTCTCCTATACTTATATCAAATAGGAAGGTCAACCATCAGAGTAAGTCATTCAAGTTCTTTAATATGTGGACTATGTGTCCTCAATTCATGGAGGTAGTCAAAGAACAGTGGCAGATTCCCTTAGTTGGGTCCAAAATGTGGTGCATCACTCAAAAGTTGAAACACCTCAGAAAGCATCTTAGAGCACTCAATAACAGTTTATTCCCTGATATAGTAAACAGGGCAGAGCAGCAAAGACATAAACTGGAGGCAGTCCAAGCACAACTGCAAACTGATCCCCTTAATGCTGAGCTAATTGATGTCGAAAGGAAGATGACCAAGGAGCTGGATTTTCTCAGTAAAGCTGCCACTAACTACCTGGCTCAAAAAGCTAAGGCAATGTGGCTGTTACATGGAGATCAAAACACTAAATTCTATCATGCAGCCATTAAGCAGAGGATATATAGAAACAGAATTTCTTCCATCCAAACAGATTCTGGAAAGGTGGTTACTGAACCTGGGGAGATTATGCATCAATTCTTGGACCACTATCAGAAGCTCTTAGGCCAAGGCCACATTATGGCTGCAGAGGTTAATGATAGGGCTATGCAACAGGGTCCCTGCTTGAGTGTGGAGGATCAGCTTCAACTGATCAGGCCTTTCTCCATGGAGGATGTGAAAGCTGCCATCTTTTCTATAAATGAACATAAGGCTCCTGGCCCCGATGGGTATAGTAGTGGGTTCTTCAAACATGCTTGGCCTGTGGTGGGAGAGGAGGTGACAGCAGCTGTCTTGGAATTCTTTCAGTCTGGATTTATGCTGAAAAAACTTAACAGCACTATACTAGCTATGATTCCAAAGAAGTTACAACCTACAGCAGTGGTGGATTTTAGGCCTATTGCCTGCTGCAACATCCTATATAAATGCATATCCAAGATGCTATGTGTAAGACTATCCAAAGTGCTCCCTAAGCTCGTGCACGAGAATCAGAGTGCATTCATTAAGGGTCGGTCTATCATCCATAACATCTTGGTCAGCCAAGAGTTGATCAGGCATTATAGGAGGAAGTCTGCCTCTTCCAGATGTGTTATGAAGATAGACCTACGAAAAGCATATGACACTGTCAGCTGGTCATTTCTGGAGTCCCTTCTACAGAAACTGCAATTCCCTCCGAAGTTCTGTAGTTGGATAATGCAGTGTGTTACTACTGCTAGTTTTGCTATTTCACTGAATGGTTGCACCGAAGGGAGAATCAAAGGACAGAGAGGACTCAGGCAGGGGGACCCTATCTCCCCACTTCTTTTTGTGCTTGTTATGGAATATTTGAGCAGAAGTCTACAGACTGCCTCTAAAGCAGAGCAGTTTAGGTTCCATCCAATGTGCAAAAATTTAAGACTTGTGAATCTCTGCTTTGCGGATGACCTATTAATATTCTGTAAAGCTCATAAGGGCTCTGTCTGGGCTATCATGCAAGCTCTAACCCACTTCTCAGATGTTTCAGGGCTGGCAGCAAACTCGAGTAAATCCAATCTGTACATCGCTGGGGTCTCAAGGGAGTTGGAAACTGAAATCCAGGGGATCACGGGTTTCAGCATAGGGTCTTTCCCAATGAAGTACTTGGGGGTGCCAATATCTCCTTCAAAGTGGAGTAAATTAGACTGCCAGTTGCTTGTGGACAGAATCATGGAAAGGATCAAAAACTGGACTGCTCGCACCTTGTCCTATGCGGGAAGGTGCTCACTTATAAATTCTGTGCTCACTTCCATGTATAGCTATTGGGGGACCATATTTTTACTGCCTAAAAGTGTGATAGCAGCAGTGGATAGAGCTTGCAAAAATTTTCTATGGGGAGGAAAGGATGGCAGTAGGTCAGTGGCATTGGTAAAATGGGAGCAAGTCTGCTTACCAAAGAGTAGGGGTGGGTTGAATGTTAAGAACTGTGCAGTGTGGAACATGGCGAGCCTTGGCAAGCAAATCTGGCACTTAGCTACCAAAGCTGATGTGCTTTGGGTTAAATGGCTTCATGAGTTATATATGAAAGATAGCTCGTTTTGGGATCACTCTCCTCCTCTGGATAGTAGTTGGCACTGGAGGAAGATACACAAGATCAAGGAGAGCTTTAGAGCTGGGTATGTGGGGAATGTATGGTCCTCAAATGTGAGTGGGGTATATTCAATAGCAACTGGATATAAGTGGCTCAATGCAGATGCTCCCAAGAGCCATATGAGCCGGGCAGTGTGGAACCATTACAATATCCCGAAGCACAGTTTCATCCTATGGCTGTTGGGACAGAAAAGGATGCTTACTAAGGATAGACTTTCCAACTGGGGGATATGTGTAGAGCATCCTTTATGCGTTCTATGTGAAATGGAGGTGGAAACCATCAACCACTTGTTCTTTGAGTGCACGTTTAGTAGGACTGTATTACAGATGCTAGGTAGTTGGCTGGGTATTGACTGCTGTCCTCTGGAACTTGATCGATGGAGAAGGTGGCTAACTCAACTGGGGAAGCAGAAACGACTGAGAGGGAGGATTGTGATAGCTTGGATTGCAGCTGTGGTCTATTATATTTGGAAGGAGCGAAATGTGCGAGTCCATGGAGGCAACAAACAGGATGCTAGAGGGACATTTGGCAGAATTGCTTGTATGGTTAGGACCAGAATCACAAGCTGCTGCCAAGCAAAGATCAAAAGCTCGGACGAATCTATATATCAACGGACTATTAGCTTGCATTCCTCTTAGATTGTTTGAGAGTTGTTAACTGTAAGCTTTGTTTTGGTTGTATAAACTATGGCTGGTGGTAATGAATTTTATTCGTACCAAAAAAAAAATAATAACCCTTCCTCTAACAAATATAGGAAAACCCTTCATATTTATAAAACAACTAAATAAAACACAAAACATCCCCGGGGAAATAAAATTAAAAACACATTCAAGACTGGACATTATCTAAGACCTCACGAAAACCCTAAACTGCCAACACAAACAAAACCGTTATTGATGTAATGAACACCACATCAAAAAGCGTACTACTAGAACCACGACTTCTGATCCCATACGAACGCTTCTGCTGCTGCTGCGTCTGATTATTACCCGGCGTCGCGTTTTGATCCGCCGGTGCATCGCCCGCCGGCGAAGGAGAAATAACTTCGTGCTGATGTGGCGCCGGTGCAGGGGAACGAGGCGGTACCGTGAAGTTCGTTCCATTTCTTACAGCCATGACTACGATGATAAGCTTTTGTCCATTGTAGCAATTCGACTTATTTCCACTTATGAAAAAAAACGAGCCCGAGCGACCGAATTTAAAGATCGAACGCCCCCCTTCGAGTTTTTCGATCGATTTATCGTCTGCGTTGCATTTTTCGTACTCGGTTTTGTTCACCACCAAGACTGAGTCTGAGACTTTCTTGTAATTAAATACTTGAAAGAGAGGAAGACAAAGAATCTTTAAACGAAAAAGGAGAAGAGTTCTTGCAATGTATATGTTACTACAAGTGAAATAAATTCATTCTCACAAAGGGTGTCATTGACTTGAAATCTCATCCTCTCAGCCCAGTGATTGTACGGTTCTTTAGGGTTTAGAGTCCATCCATTGTTGCCTCCTACGACGAACCGATGAGCTTCTGAGGAACATGCGATAGCTGTAAGGAAGACGATGGTAATAACAACCATGCAAGCGTAGGAAATTTCTTGAGAAGAAGGAGAAGCCATTGAAAGAAATTGTTCTTAATATGAACTGAGGCAAATGCCAAGGCGATGGTGAAGAGGAGTTTATATGGGATTGAGATGTGATTGATTATAGACGTTTTAAATATCATAAAGGTGGTAATAAATCAGGGACAGTTAAAGCTCGCAGGTAATTCACGTTTTTATAATCTGTAATTTATATATCTGGTCAAAGTTCTTTATGTGTGAAAGGTTAAAAGAGAAAGAAGAAAGAAATGGAAAATCAATTGCCTTTGGGTTTTACGTTATGTTATCTGCAGTCAATGAGTAATTATGTATAAGCATCAATTGCTTATTTTTTTTCTTCTTTAGACCCTAATTTCAGCACATTATTTTAATTTTTAAGCATGCATAGTTAGTTTGCGTCTATAACGATGACGGAGCCCTTTTTATGGTGGGCCATGAGCCCATTTTCTCACTATTCTTTGACCATATTACTACAAAGTAACAAAATAGTTGGACATTGCATTACATTACATAACAAAAATTATATCAATAGAAATATAACAATAGGTTTGTAATTTGTAAGAATTCAGATTTTGTGGCATCGCAACTGATTGGCTCGTGAAGTTTTTAATTAATATTTTTTCAAATCTATTCTAAAACTTGAGCTTACTTATTTATCTTCGAACTCGAGCAAAATAAGTTGAGCTCAAACTCTTACCCACCAAAGTTGGACACATAATTACATTAACCACATATTAAGGAATTGAAAATGAATTTTGTTATAAAAGGACATTTACGACATCTCAATCTACTACGATTCTACTTATGCGATTATGTCATCAAACCGACGTTGTATTTTAAAAATATTTTGCATGTTTCTAATAGTTTTCTTCTTGGAACTTTTTCCTATTTAAAAATTCAAATATTGATGTAGACGAGTGTTTAGTGCCTCGGAGGACGGAGGGCTCAATATAATGAATTATTTGGTGAGAGTCATTTTGTAGTATTACAAATGTAATAAGTCAACACACATCAACACCCAAATGGACGTGTGATTAGGAAAAATGTCAAACTATTCAGTACTAACAACAATCGATCCCATCTCATTTTTTTTTTCACCCGATCCTACGACACAAAAAAGTAGCTCAAAACTTCAATTGTTAGCAATACGTTTCCAATTTCGATATAAACATATTTTAGGATGTGATTGCAGATTAATTGAGAAACGAGTAGTTTCGAATGTATTTTCTGAAATTTATAAAATATTCAAGGTAAACGGGTAGCGTCTCAAGCACTACTATGGCGGTGACATCAAGACGCTCGGGAAGGAAACGATGCACCTCCTCAACACCACCCAGAGTTGAACCACCGAACAATGTCTAGTTAAAAGACATAAAAGAAAGCGCTACTTGGGAGGCACCACAAGCCTATCCTATGTTTTTCTATGTTTTTTCTTTATTTCCCAATCGCATTTTTAGTTTTTATGATCCTTCTATCGATGATCGCAGGAAATTTAAAATCTCAAGTGTGGGGAGGAGCCGTACAAAACATGCACATCGGACTACTCAAGGAAGTTCGCTTATCTTACTTTTTCTTCTTCCGTATGTTACAGGGGAATTTCTGGGAAATTAATGCGAACATGTTATATGTATGCATGTCTTGTTGGTATAATTTTTTCGAATTTGGCATTAAATTTTTTTCGAAAATCATGTACGTATCATGAAAGGATGATTTTGTGTTAGCGATTTTGTGAGTAAGTAGGATACATATGCGTTGTCAACTTCTTTCTTAAATGATGAACTTGGCGATACTTGAGATTCGTACACATAACCCTATTTTTGTGAGATTTTTGAGCATACGAGCTTTTTGCACATTTCTTTGGTTGTGTGAAACATGCTTAATTTGTTTCTCTTCGGAACTTGCTTGTGTATTACATTTTGAAACTACTTAAAGTGTGATCGCGTGAAAATGAGGAAGACATTAGGAATTTAGTCCATAGCCAAAGTATCCAACCACGACTGGCCCCCGTAGTTAGCCACTTTGAGCCTGAGCCTTTTATTTGAGGAAACCAGATTATCAATTGCCGACCTGATTAAGCCTCCAGAAATGAACCCATCAGAGCGATAGTAGAAGTGGAGGTTGAATGCCAGACTCAAGAAGCGCAACCCGTGCTAAATTTCCGAGCTGATCGTCGGAAAAATAAAATAAAATAAAAAAAATAGAAGAGATATATATAAAAAAAAAAAGAAAAGAGAGAGAGAGAGAGAGAGAGAGAGAGAGAGAGAGAGAGAATATATTCGGCTAAGAAACCTTCCTCTGATAATCTTTCACTCTCAAAAGCGTTTTACCTACTTTCTGGATTGAGAGGTTGAAAGAAGAAGGGCTATGTCAAAAAAAAAAAAAACGACGAAAAAAGTTGAGAAAGGGCAATCTTGGCGCGTTCGAGTTGATGGCATGATTCCGACACATTTACAGTTCATACCCTTTTTACGCTTATTCCTATCATTTCTTACATATCTCAGCCATATTATAACCCGATAAAGACCTTCTGATTCACGCTTGATCATTGAAAGTGGTAGATTTACGAATTGCTTGCAAGCTTATGGTAGAGACTAGATTAGTGCATGACCCGGGCGATTTCACCAACAATTTACCCCAAACACTTAGTGATTTGAGTAGTTAGTCGTGTAGTTAGTCGTTGATTTCAAATATGCTTTCCGACTTTACTTGCATTATCTCTTTACATGTTTTCATTCATGATTGATAGGTTGCATGATTAATCTTTGTTCTATGCCTAGAAAGTATTCGGTTGAGGGCAAACAAACGCTTAAGTGTGGGGGATTTGATAAACGTATTTTTTGTATGTTTATTTCTATTATAATTACTTTGAACTTGGGCGTATTTGAGTCGTTTTGCATTATTACTCGAGTAGTTACACATGTTTATGATTTTATAATATTTCAGGATGACTTTGGAGTGAATCGAATGAACTCCGACAGCTGGAAATCGAAACAAGCATACATCTTATTGAAACTGGGCCTTCTAATTCAATCCTAGTCCATCAAAATTCAGCCCAAACATCAACCAATTTAAGCATATTATTGAAGATTAAGTGGTGGGACCTTACATATGTAATTGATCGCGGCATCACTTTTCTAGTTGGAGATGAAAGCTCAAGCAGATATAAAGAGAATTACAGATGAAACTTTGAACAATTTCCTCTACTTATGCAGCTCAAGAAGACATAAAGAAGTACGACGGTTCCGTGTTTTCAGAGTTGAGAGCTAGACTTTTTTAAGACATTAACGAGACAAAAAGATGGATTTCTTCCTTGAAACAAGAAGTTAGGCAAAGGAGGAAACGAATCATTGCATGTTTAATAAGTTAGGAAATTATATTATTTTTATACCCCGTAAAAGTACATTTTCTATCTTAATGTACCTAAAATTGCCTCGAATATCCTATGTTTATGATTAGATTTATTGTTTGATAGATGGCCGAGCAAACGAGATCGAAAAAGTATAAGGGCAGTTTTGGAATAATTCGAATTTGGGGATCTTCATGCAAATTTTTATATTGTTTAGGGCAACATTGCAATTTACCTTATTTTTCTAATTCTTTGTGCAGATATAACGTGAAGAGCAAGTAGAGGGGCTTGAAGAATGAGTCAAAGATTTAACTAGGATATGCCACGTGAGATATTAAGGGAAATAGAAGTCAAAATCAATTTTAGCCAAGATTCGAATACGAGAAACCTAGTTGCTGAAGTCGGCTTATTTTTCTATAAAAAGGAAGCCTTGCACAGCGAATAGGAGCGGGGAAGGAGCAGAGAAAAACGAGGGCTGAAATCAGAAACTTTTGACGGCGACGACAAAGAGAGATCGAAAAAGGGCGAATTTCTTACCTTCTAGTATATCGTTTTCGACAATGTTTTCTTCCGATTCTTTGTCGTTTTCGTATATTAATATGCTAGCTTAATTTCTTTTGTGATTAATGTCGTGTGAGGCCGGATTATGACTACGTACTAATGCAAATATTATTTTATTTAATCATATGATTTGAGTTATGTATTCTTTGGTTGTGCTTCATATGCGTACGTGTGATTGGCCTCCATGCGTATGATTACTGATTGGTTTATGAGACGGACTAAGTGATTAGACCGATTAGAACGAAACATTGAATACCACTACGTAAAATCGACCAGAGATGGAATTCGGTTTCGTATGTGTGGTTTCCGATAGTTTAGGCGCCGAAAGCGTTTAAACTCGGGGAATTTCATAAAGATCGAATGCACGTATAGGAACTACAGTCATATAGACATATAGTTGAACTACAGTCATATAGACATATAGTTGATTGGTTCTCTATTTACGTAGGGTTGCTATTGCGGGACAAACGAGTAGCACGTATGTTAGGAAATTCTACCTTGACTATGATTCATATTGATTAGATAAATTAGATTGCATGAAGACGTAGGAATAATTCGTGCCGAGCATGTGCCTTGATCACGTCGTCGTCAACTGCTTTATCCTTATCTGTTTTATTTGCGTTTATTTTATTATTTGGTTTTTTATCTCTTTTATGAAATCATCAAAACTATCAAAATTCCTTTAGTCTAAATTAGAATTAAGAATATTTTCTTAGAATTAATCGAGCTGTCTTCGTGGATCGATACTCGGACTTCATCCGTTTTATACTACTTGCACGACCTAGTACACTTGCTAGTATTTGAGCGTGTCAAGTTTTTGGCGCCGTTGCCGGGGACAACGGTATATTAATTCTGGGAGTTATTCTAAGTTTTAGTTTAGACCTTTTATTTATTTATTTATTTTAATATTCTTTTATTATTATTAATATTATTATTATTATTATTATTATTATTATATACGTTGATACTCTCATGTTTATCGTTTGTGTTTTGTAGGATAAGGGATGCGGCGATACTCGCAATATTCTCCAGAGACCTATGCGACATGCGATGATGAACTGGAGTGCGATTTTTGCGGATGCCGACATCTCACTAGTGAATGCAAATACAATCGTTACAAGCCTCCACTATCATGGTTTGATGGACGAGGGGAGAATTTCTACTCTTACACCGGCGATTATTCGCATTCTCCCTCGTATGATTACTTTGCTCCTCAAAAAGAAAAAGCCGCTTGGGAGATAGCGCTCGAAAAGATGGCAAGGTCGTATGAGCAACCATTAATTCAAAAACATGCCCAACAACAGATTGATCCGCCCCAAAAGGAAAAAGCCGCTTGGGAGATAGCGCTGGAGAAGATGGCAGTGATACATGAAGACAGTAGTCGTACATCTACTTCTACGAGTTTTCAAAGTCTAAGAGCAGAGTTGGAGAATCTGACGGCCCAATTTGAAAAGCTCAAAAGTGTCGTGTCTGAACGCAAACAAGAAGTACCGTCGAGCCACATTGAGTCAAATCCAGAAGAGCACATAGAAGCCATTCCATTGAATTGTGAAATAACTCAAGAACCGGTGTTGGAACCAAGTGAAGCTAACGATGAGATCGAGTTAGAAAAAATCGATCAACCCACAGAGGCTACTGTAGATTTCGTTCCAGCAGAGCCGGGTCTATCAGATTTTCTTGAGGATACTTTGTTTTCCATGGAGTTGGAGGATCGCCAAGAAACTAGTGAGGATGAAAGCAAGAATTTCGCAGTGCATAATGTCGTGGAAAAGAGAAAGATGGAGCCCGCGACTTTCGATCCGATTCTGCGCTTGGTTATGAGGTCACCGTATCATTCAGATGGCATATTCACGGAGGAATTCATTAAGGCATCGATGATCGTTGATTTCACCATTATTTGGGAGCCGAAAGTCGACCCATGGAGAGAGTTTAAAGATTGCGACCATGCAAAGCTGTATCATTCTGAGATCAAACTTCTCTCCAAAAAGATGAAATCAAGGTGTTCAGTACTTCTACTGAACATGCAGAGTCGTGGACCTTCAACAGGAACGAGAGTCGAGCTAACGACTATAAAAACAGCGCTTCTTGGGAGGCAACCCCAGGCTACCGATGCATATATATTATTATTTTTTTCGTCCTATTTTATTTTTCGTTTAATAAAAATTTGCCCTCACGGTGCCTCGCAGGCTCAGAACTAGTTTGGGGGTTGTCAGTTCGCGATGATTGCTTGTTTACTGCGGATCAACCAAGTCCTCTACATCGATCGACCTAAAATTCAGGGCAGTGTCACTTTCAACTCTCTCTTTGCTTTTATTTTACACATTGAGGACAATGTGATATTTAGTTTGGGGGTGCGATGTGATACATGGTAGACTTAATATGCTCACATGTTTAGGTATCGATCTATTTCGGTCTTTTAGTGGGGTAGAACTGATGAAAGTTGCGATTTGAACGCCATCTGTGGAATCTCCTGTCAATGATGAAAATTTTAAAATTTTACTGTGTCGTGATGATTCGATGAATTGAGTGAGATAGTCTTACATGTTGCATTCGTGATATTAGCATGATTATTTGGCTATATTGACTGCTTTAGGAGAGTATTGTGTATCATGAAGCACAAATCCAACTATACATGTGAGTTTTTGAGCCTTCAGAGATGAATTCAGAGCAACTCATTATGCTCGGTGTTTATTCCTGTGTGACACACATGGACTGGATATTTTCGAACTTGCTTTGTTATGCATGTCAATGGTTACTATGTGGATTTTTATGTGCGAAAATGAAAAGGGCACTAGGATTGAGTCATTGGCCTAAATATTTTCCTACCTTACGTATTTACCACTTTGTGAGCCCCTTCGAGCCTTATTTGACTTATTTGTTGATTTGGAGCCCAGATATTTAGCAGCCTAATTGCCTCAAATTTAGCCTGTACGACCCCGTATCAATGTGTTAATTTATCGATATCGTGAATAATGACTTGTTGGTTGAGAAGGAGCTAATCGTCGATGCATGTTAGTTATGAACTCGTTCTATGATATAAAGCTCTCGTCGTAATATTGCAGCGGATTAGAAACCTCGCTCTCGATAAGTAGTACAAAAAAAAAGATGAATGGGCTGGTTCAGAAAAAAAAAAAACAAAAAAAAGAACAAAAAAGAACAAAAAAAAGTGAAGGAAAAAAAAGGAGGAAGAAGCGGGCGAGAAGAGCTAGAAAAGGAAAAATGATGAGTCGAGTGAAAAATAGGCACGACGTTAGAAGAGCGAAATAAGTGGTGAGAAGAGCGATTCGATGATTGACACGTTTGATACTTTTAGCTCAGTTTTTCCTATATGACGCACCTTTCAAAACCCGAGCCCCATTACAACCCTTGATGAAAGACCCTTTGATTCATCCATGACTTCTACTATTTGACTATGATGTGATATATTTGCAAGCATAGAGTAATATCTTTTTATGTCGTGAATTGAGCGTTTCTATACAGATCCCTTTGAAAAACACTTCGAGCGACTTGAGCGACCCTTGTGAGAGTTGTGGATTGATGCGTAGTACGATTCTAGAAATGTCTTTCATGCTATGATAAGATTGCGAGCTATTACTTCATGCCATGTTTTGACCTGATCATTCATTAGTTGATGATTATCTCGACCTTCTATGCTTTTACGTTTTCTGAGATTAAATAGGAAAATTTCATTGATAGATGTTGTATAATCCTAACTTGACTTGGTTTTATTTCGCTCTTATGATCGAGGACGATCAAAGCTAGTTTGGGGGTTGTTGATAAGTTAGGAAATTATATTATTTTTATACCCCGTAAAAGTACATTTTCTATCTTAATGTACCTAAAATTGCCTCGAATATCCTATGTTTATGATTAGATTTATTGTTTGATAGATGGCCGAGCAAACGAGATCGAAAAAGGAAAAATAAGGGCAGTTTTGGAATAATTCGAATTGGGGATCTTCATGCAAATTTTTATATTGTTTAGGGCAACATTGCAATTTACCTTATTTTTCTAATTCTTTTTGCAGATATAACGTGAAGAGCAAGTAGAGGGGCTTGAAGAATGAGTCAAAGATTTAACTAGGATATGCCACATGAGATATTCAAGGAAATAGAAGTCAAAACCAATTTTAGCCAAGATTCGAATACGAGAAACCTAGTTGCTGAAGTCGGCTTATTTTTCTATAAAAAGGAAGCCTTGCACAGCGAATAGGAGCGGGGAAGGAGCAGAGAAAAACGAGGGCTGAAATCAGAAACTTTTGACGGCGACGACAAAGAGAGATCGAAAAAGGGCGAATTTCTTACCTTCTAGTATATTGTTTTCGACAATGTTTTCTTCCGATTCTTTGTCGTTTTCGTATATTAATATGCTAGCTTAATTTCTTTTGTGATTAAGGTCGTGTGAGGCCGGATTATGACTACGTACTAATGCAATTATTATTTTATTTAATCATATGATTTGAGTTATGTATTCTTTGTTTGTGCTTCATATGCGTACGTGTGATTGGCCTCCATGCGTATGATTACTGATTGGTTTATGAGACGGACTAAGTGATTAGACCGATTAGAACGAAACATTGAATACCACTACGTAAAACCGACCAGAGATGGAATTCGGTTTCGTATGTGTGGTTTCCGATAGTTTAGGCGCCGAAAGCGTTTAAATTCGGGAAATTTCATAAAGATCGAATGCACGTATAGGAATTACAGTCATATAGACATGTAGTTGATTGGTTCTCTATTTACGTAGGGTTGCTATTGCGGGACAAACGAGTAGCACGTATGTTAGGAAATTCTACCTTGACTATGATTCATATTGATTAGATAAATTAGATTGCATGAAGACGTAGGAATAATTCGTGCCGAGCATGTGCCTTGATCACGTCGTCGTCAACTGCTTTATCCTTATCTGTTTTATTTGCGTTTATTTTATTATTTGCGTTTTTTATCTCTTTTATGAAATCATCAAAACTATCAAAATTCCTTTAGTCTAAATTAGAATTAAGAATATTTTCTTAGAATTAATCGAGCTGTCTTCGTGGATCGATACTCGGACTTCATCCGTTTTATACTACTTGCACGACCTAGTACACTTGCTAGTATTTGAGCGTGTCAATGTTTTCAGGAGTGTCTCAAGAATACAACTTACTCTTATTTATAGACGATCAGAACTAAGAGGAAAGGGAGTCTACCAAAGAACACTTCACCATTAAAGATTTCTCAACACCTCTCAACACCTCTCAAGCACCCACCTTCCGTTTCACAACGTTACTCACAAGGAAGCAACTCGAGGCAGCCGTGCGCTTTGACGAACTGATTTCAGTGGCTGGGGCTGTGAAGAGCGACGAAGTGTGCTGTTTGGGCTGAGAGCAGAAGATGTAGGGAGTGGAAAAGAAGGACAAGGGAAGGAAAAAGCTGGTCGCCCACCACCTTCGACAAAATTCCTCAACGAAGGATCAACTCCGAAGGCGAATTTCAGGGAAGAAAATAAGTTTTTCGCTTTGTTGTTTATGCTTCTCGCCTTGTTAATGCTTCGTATGAGTAGCTAAATTTCGTAGTGTTTGAGACTAGATGAACCCTAGCAACATCGTATCATGTTTAAGTATTGTTGTTTTTGGCTTTATGACTCGATTATGATGTCTATTATTATTTTGATTATGTCTATGTGATCAATATATTTTTGGGAAATCTTAACCTACGCTCGAAAGAAGGGCTAACAATTAGACTACTCGTAAACGAGCGGAATAAATTCTTCGCTAGAGATAGGTTGAGCTACCCCGTTGGATTAGTGTCAAATCTAATAGAGGGATTTATCATATTTTAATGCGGTCTTCGGTTAAATAGTTAGGAAAGTTTGCCCGGCTCCTTAATTCGTAGATTAGTTGTTTACGATTATCTTATAGTAAGGCGCAGTTTCATCAGCTATAGAGACTTGTATGCATGTTATAGGAATCTCCACGGTCTAATAATAGTCATGTTCATGCATAATAAATATTTGCTTCGGTCGAACTAAGGGGATTCGAAGTTTCAAACACTTTGCTTTTATAAAGTCGTTCCAACCCGTTATCGCGATTTTATCAGATTTATATTTTGTGTTTATCGTTCATTTATTTTATCGTTATTTGTATTTGTATCAACCCAAAAATATTCACTAGGATATTTAAACAACGGTTTTCTAAAATAGACAGTTCATTTGGTTCGATACTCGAATACTTACCATTTCTGTATTACTATCGATATGTACACTTGCCTATTGAGCGTTGAATAGTTCGTAATATTCATTTTATTTTTATTCCTCGATCCGCTCGATCAAAACACATTTCAAAGCATGGTCTACCTTAACTTTGCAAAAGACAACAGCAATCATCATTACAAAAGTTAAGGAAACTATTAAAATATATATTTTAACACTCCTTAATATTTTCCTTAATGATGCCTAGACGACTCTTAATACATTTGATTCTTCTCTTAGGCAAGGACTTCTTCAAGTAGCATATTGATCATCGGAACGACAATGATTGAATTTTACCTTAACATCCTTTTTAGCTCGTCGAGTAGCATGGAACATTATTTCAACGGTTTCTACATAGGCATCGGCTTCATCGTGAATGAAAGGCTTTGACTTCGACATGCTCCTCCTCATGTTAGATTTCTCGAGAGCCAAATGTCGAGTCCGAAAATTTTCATCAATCGACATCTCCTCCTTCATTGCATGTTCCCCTTCATCATGCTCGTTACTTTTTACGAGGAAGGTTCTAACTTAACATACATGCATTTTTCATACGCCTTTGAAATACACAAGTCGAGAGGTGAGTCATCTTCATCATGTGAAATACAGTTAACATCTTCACATATCTCGTAGAACATTAAGGAAAGTTTTTTCCCGTCATAGCCACCTTTGCCAACATCACATCATCGGATCATAGACAACACATTTGTTGTCTTTGAACAAAAGAAGTATCCTCTTTCCATCATTCTTCAAACTCTCAAAAGATTTTGAGTTAAATGAGGAACATAAAGAACTTCGGGAATATACTTTGTACCTCGTTTTGTTTTGACCAGTATCGATCCCTTCCCTTCGGCTTGAACAAACTTTGTTCTCTGTCCACTAACATTTGCATTCATTTTGAGTGCAGAAAAAATCTGCTGTTGGTGTCAAGCAAAGCGCTACACTCAAAAAGTCAAAAAAAGATAAGGTCGGTGGTGCTACCATGAAAGCTTCTCGTTCAGAAAGCCTGATCTCCCGTTGCCAGTAATGTAGATTTTCGTACAGCCCTGTCATTTGTGATTTGTTTATGCTGTTGTTATCGTTGTTGTAACTTGTAAGGAGAGGTAGAAATTTATAGTTTGCTTGTATGCTGATCCTTCTTGAACTTGTCATTGTATAAGTTGTTTCGGTGTTGAACCTCATACTACAGAAATCAAGTGTTTCTGGTTGGTATTAATTTTTTAAGAACACAACTTATCATTTTATTGACCTATTGTTTGTATTTTGTCTTGTGTTGTCCAGACATGGAAGTGGAACTTTCTATACTAGAGGACTTGAGGAATTGAGCAACACTTCGTTACCTTCGGTCTGCTTCTATACTTTCGTAGACACTCATAACGGGTTAGCTTCTCGAATCAATGCTACTGTTTTTGTTTTTCATATATATATATATATATATATATATATATTATATTTGTGCAGTTGCTGTTGTAATATGAGAGTAATTACGATAATCCTTAAATAAAGGTCTGGGACATGACAAAGCTGGTGCAGGCAAATGAGAATGTTTCCAGCAATATCATGCGTACCTCGGGTTCTGGGGGTAGACCATACACATTGCTTCGAGGCCATTCTGGGCCTATTTACTCTGCGAATTTTAGCCCTTTTGGGGATTTTATTCTGTCATCATCAGCAGATTGTACTAGTAAGTTTCTATTTGCCTTCATCTCGTGTGTTTTTGCAATCATCTTGCTTTGTTTTGTTTTTGCTTACTAGGGGATGATGTTTATACTTGCAGTTCGATTGTGGAGCATTTCGTTAAATGCAAATCTTTTTTGCTACAAGGGTCACAATTATCCAGTATAATAACAAATTCATAATTCGTTCAATGAAGTAGCAAAAAGTAAGAAAGAGAGTAAAAAATAGTTGCATGATAAAAGCCTTGTAAAATTAAGAAAAAAAAAAGATACAAAAGATACGTGATAAAGTAGCAAAATCTAAATCATGACTTTCAACTTTAAAAAAATGTAAGGGTCTGAAACTCAATAAAAAATCATTGAAACGGCTAAACCCAGTAACAAAGTCAATAGCAAAATCAATAAAATTATGGACAAAAAACTACCTCCAAACTTCTAACATCACGGGATTCTGAAGCGTCATTGATGCTGATAAAAGTTTCCATTTCAACTTCATCTTGCTTCGACATATATTGCGAATAGTAAAAAATAACTCAGCAACTGGAGTAGAAAATCGATAATTCAGCGATGAGTAATCGTTGGGGGGGATAACGTGAAGACTAACAATTAGGGCAAAGTAGAGCATAATATAAGAAAAATTTTCAGGAAATTCATCATGCCGGTTTCAATAGTAGCATTCTGGAAATCTACATTTTCTTGTATCATCTGATTCTTCATCCTATGCTGAGCCTGGCTTTCTCAGGCTTGACAATTTCATTTGCAGCTGCAACCGCATCATCTTTCTGCAAGGAATAAAAATCGATTAAGTTTCATCAGACATCCGAACCAAGTCACTATCTAACTTTTTTAGTAAAATAAAGCAATTGCAATATTGTCTGTTACACTCCATTTAGAAAAACGATTTGCGAAAAAAGCACTTCAAGTAATGACTGATAATGAAAGCAATGGCTAACAATTAAGGGCTTAAAAAGTGTTAAAGACAAAACTGTAATTTTTTTTTTGTCTAAACCTCATCGTCTTCTTCTTCTACGACGGTGTTCTTTTCAACCTCATCGTCTTCTTCTTTTACGACGGCGTTCTTTTTGTTCCTGTGAATTTCATTGGACACATTGGATGTTCTCGACAATGCTTCAAGCTCTTCTTCCTCGAGTGTCGTCGAGACATCCTGCGGCGAGTTGCTCCAAAGAGTTTCCGGTGTATGTGGTATTGATTTAAGATCGGGACGATGAGCTTGGGATGTGGGAAGGTTTTTTAAAAACTAATAATGAGTGAACGTTTTATTGGTAGTGGGAGATCGTGCGTAAATTTTTTTATTCTTCAATTAAATAAAATAATTGGACACGTGGAGCTATAAGCAGAGAGGAGTTAAGAAGGGGAGAACAGTTACGTTTCAAACGTGGTGGAAGCTTCATATTAGTTGTAGGTCGTGGATTAATAAAAGTTATTTTTGGTTTTGGCGTGAGCAACACATGATTGCATCCAAGGTCATTTAAGTCTTTTGCACTAACAGTACACGTGTCGCTTGTACAACAGAACCACATTGCCATACATACAGTAAAACCTCTATAAATTAATACTCTATAAATTAATAAGCTTTCTAAAATAATAAAATCTTCCGGTCCCGACTTAGGCCTTTGTAAAAAATCATCAAATTCGATAAGATAATGATATAATAATTTTTTGGAAAATCCCTTTATAAAGATTATGTCCCATTAAAATTATAAATTAATAATTCATAAAAGTTACAATTATAATGGTAATTTGCTAAAATAAGGATCTATTTGTTACTATATTTTCTTAAATTTTAATCTAATTGGATTTTATCCCTAACTTTTTTAATTGCAATCATTGGTTCTGATGTCGACTTTTCTAGCTGCAACAGAAAAATGTGAAGGGTGTCGCATTTTGTGTCGCTTAATATCGCCACCATTCTTAAAGTTGGCTAAACGATACTCTAATGATATCCTGCGAGGATTTGAAATTGTACCTTGACTAATTTTCAAACAATTCTCATTAATTCACACTTGTAAATCGTTTTGAGTAGATGGATATAGTACTTGAATTCATTTATCGTCAATACATTCTAAATCTGTTAAATTTAAAGAGTCTCTCTTTTAATTAATAAAATATTGATTTATCGATATATTAATATCTCTCTAAATTAATAAAATTGCATGGTCCCAATATTATTAATTTATAGAGGTTTTACTGTATATATATATATATATATATATATATATATATATATATATAAGATAAGATACATTTCCACATATATATAAGATAAGATATACTTGTCCCATCTAATTCTTCCCCAAGATTAGTGGGCACGGAGATTAAGAAATTACATTAGTTTAATATTATTGTATTACTTTTAAGGTATGGAGAGAGAAAACTTATTAGTGGGCACGTAAATTAAGAAGTCTTTTTTTAATATAAATGGTGTAATTAGTTTAATTATTGGATTAACTAATTGCCAAAAAATGGAAATGAGAAGAATTATGTGGGACACCCGAAATAGAAAGATGGGAAGAAATAAGTGGGACGTAGGTAGATATATATATATCTTATATAAGAATAGAAATGTAGGAGTGATCTCATTGCGACACGTGGCAAATATAATTAATATAATAAATAAAATATAAACAATAAAAACTACCCATTATCCTATTTGTACAATAACTACCCACTCTAACTATATAATTTAATATTTCTACCATTAAATATTAATTATATATATTTAATACCGTGCATTTGCACCGGTAAAAAAACTAGTATATATATATATATATATATATATACTTTGGCTAATGCAAGAGAAATCTCAAATTCTTCTAAAACCAACATAACCAAAAAATACTTTGGCTAATGCAAGAAGTTGATCCAGTATAATCAAATATCAGCGAAGATTAAGACCATCACAGAACAGACAAAAAAAAAAAAAAAACCAAAGCGCCTAGTACCATACCTAATAGTGTCGATCTATGATTTATTCAAAGCTAATCGACACTGATTTTCCTGGACGATAGGTGATTGATTTGTACGCGCAGCCCAACGTTGCTGATGACTTCCTCACACGGAAATCTCGGGTCGGGCAGGAGGCGTACGTCTCGTAATTGTCGACGCCGCGGAGGATATTGGTGGTCGCCGTCGTAGGCGAAGTATTGTCCATCATCATTGTGGTATTTATCGAGCATTTGATATGAACAGGTAAATCTGGACGATGGTGGTTTTGGGCAGTAGTTTTTTAAAACAAAATGGATATTCATGGCATATAGAATCGTGGGACGGATAGTGGGTTGTTTAATTATTTTATTATTTAAATTAATAAAGGATTGAGGACACGTGGCAGCACCATATCAAACATACATTTCCTTATATATATATATATATATATATATATATATAAGATATATAAGAATATATATATATATGTAAGGGACAACCTATGGGCAGATAACAGATATTATTAACTTATTTGCTTGCGTCTGGTTTTTTTTTTTTTCACGGCCCGAGATTAAACAGGAAGCCCACGAAAATTTTACGGGCCTCACTATAAGAGCATCTCCAACAGGGGGGTTTCCCCCACCCTAAACACCATATATGGTGTTGGGGGAGCTCCAACAGTCCCCCAAACTCCACCCCATTCCGAGGATTGCTACAGTGTCCCCCTACGTATTGGGGGCACTGTTCACCCGCTATACAGTTTTTATTTTTATTTTTTTCTTTTTTTTCTTTACCTATAAACTCCACCCAATTAGTTTTAATTTTTAATTATTTAATTAAATAGGTAAGAAATGAATATTATACTTTAATAAAATTTTAGTTATAGTATTAATTAGTAGGTTTAGAGAAAAATATAGAGGAGATTGTTGGAGTTGACAGTACTGTTTAAACTGTATATATAGAGGAATTTAAGTGTAGCAACTTTATACATAGTGGGAACGGTTGGAGATGCTCTAACTAATCCATAGCTGAAGGGGTCATTTACCAAAATAGCCTATGGTACACGTATACTACACCGACAAGCCCTAGCACTACATCGTCCTCGTTTGAGTCTGTTTCTACGAAAAGAGAATTGCGAAAGCTTTGGTTTTCTTAACGCGATCGTTTCGAAAAAAAAAAAGAAAGCTTTGGTCTTCTTAGTCTCCAAGAACTCGGTATGTTTTCGGAAATATTAACGCATATATTTTGTGAATTCTAGGTTTCTACGATTGTATCATGTGATTCTTTGGTTATAGCGATTCTTGGTTTTTTTTTTTTGTTTTTTGTTTTTTTTTGTTTTTGGGGATCTGAGTATGATGTTTGTGTTGTTACTTTTTCGAATTTTGAGGTTTAGTTTGCAGTTTAAGTTCAGTCTAAATCTGCTCCTCGTGTGGCTTAGTTCTTTCACCTTTGCCTTGGTTGATCATTTGGCGCTTTGCTTTTTGAAGGAATGGGAAGTTGCAAGGTTTCCATGGTGGTGTTTGGAGTTTTTGTCTTCGCTATTTCAGTTTCTTCTGGGTTCTATCTTCATCTTAAGATGGCACGACAAATCGAGCGTCCATCTACAAGTCTTTTCCTTGAAAATCGAGATACGATAAATGAATACATCAGGGGTCACCCAGATCACGACAGAATGAATTGTCAGTTCTCAACTATCAAAGGTAGGAGGAATTACCAGGAGGACCGTGTTTTCTGCAATCTCGGCATGCACATACCTTTTCCTGGTAATCCCAGTCCTTGATCTTCAGTTTGTATTAGTTTTGAGCATATTGTGCATGATTTACTAGTATATTTGATTGGTTTACTACTACAATTCAAGAGAAAATAAATACAAATACACATGTGAGTTGATTGCAGGCAACCATACGGTCGACGTTGATGTGGTGGCAGTTTTTGATGGTCATATTGGAGAGGAAGCTAGTGAAATGGCCTCAAAGAGTTTCTTCCTTTATTTTATACTCAATACTTCGACTCGTATTTTATACCCAACAAGAAGGGTCGATGGTAATGTTTTTTTGCCTTGTGATGAAGCCAATCAAGCTGCTCTTTGCAGGTTCTCTCTTTCTAGTTCTCCATCTCTTTATATATATAGATGTATATTATAGATGATATGCATGCATATGCTTTTTGTATAGATTGAATATGTTACTATCTATTTCCATAATGCCAGCTCCAACTTTTCCTTCCTTCTCTCCTTGAAATAATTTTGTCAATTTTTCACTTTTCGGCTTGTACTTGTAAGGTTCTTATGATTGACACATCATTCACAGAGTTTCCCACATGTTTTTTTAGTTCTGCATTTGTGAATAATGTCCTTGATCAGTCCTTTATGTCTCGTTTGATTTTGTGGTAACTTGATGCTCGTGCAACGACAGCTCTATGGCGATGGACGAGTTAAACCATATGGAAGTCCTGAAAGAAGAACTGTTGAAGACAATCAAGAATTTAGACGATGCATTTACGCATGTTCGTAGCACCGTTTACCTTTTAACTTGGCACGTAAGGAACTAACAAGATTAATTTTCTGATTCTAAAAATTCGTTCTTTCTGTCGATTTTAGGTAGCTGAGAGACACAATTTTTACGCGGGGACAACAGCAGTTGTTGCTCTCGTAGCTGATGAACAAATTCTGGTAGCCAACGTTGGGGACTCAAAAGCCCTACTCTGCTCCAAGAATGCTCAATCATCTCATGCAGGCGTGTACATATCCTTCTTCTGTTGCTTCTTCGTATTTGATCATTTTGTACATATGTTGTAGATGGTTCACCACGGCTTTCACCCAAGGAGCTTACGAGGGATCACACTGCTTTAATAGACGAGGAGAGGGCAAGAATTGAAGCCGCTGGTGGATTTATAATCGACAGCGAAATTGTTCCTCTCATTATGGGCCACTTTCCCATGACGCGTGCGATCGGTGACGTGCCTTTGAAAAGGTTATTTTATAGTTTTTTTTTTTTCGCTTAGTTTTATTACAAGCGAGGAACTCTAAACCTATTACGTTGTCGTTAGTTTACACAAGCGAGGAATCACCTTTTTCCCTTTATATTATGTTATTTCAGATATGGAATTATTTCTGAGCCAGAAATCACGGAGTGGCTTCCGTTGAGCGCAGACGACGCGTGGTTGGTCGTTGCTTCTGATGGAATATTCGAAAGCTTGACTCCGAAAGACGTCTGCAATATTCTCGATGGAAGTGGTGTTAGTGATGTCGTCAAGCCTTTTGTGAACAAACAACAGCCTTTATCCGCCGCGGATACGATCACTCGAATCGCTTACGACAGAGGAAGTCGGGATAATTTGTCCGTCGTTGTAGTGCGCCTCCTCCGCGACTGATGTCCCTTTTTATTACAGTTATTGCAAATCAACTAATACAATTAGTATTTTACGCACCAGACTTGATGCATATATAATATTTTTTCTTTTTGTTTTAGTTTATGATTCAATAACGTTACAAAAAAAAAAAAGGAACTCTAAAATTACCTCCTAAGCCAGACAAAGTGTGTTCGAAGGTATCATCAAGACATCATCACTTTTTACGTGTATCTTAACAATATCAGTTTCTTGATTTTATTACAACAATAGTTAGGATGAACAGCGGGTGGGAGAAGTTCACAATAATTGCAGATATTCAAGGGTATAGCTATTCTAAGTTGATGTATTCTTTCCATATATGATTTCATAGCATCAGAAAATTTAAACAAAAAATGGAACTGGTCATCTTTCATGCAATAAAAAAGAACACATATTTATCTCAGGTTTATTACCCGGTAACGCTCGGAATATTGTTCATCATTCATGCACCATATGCATTGATGACGGCTTGGCGAAGCTTGTCTACCCATTTATCGACAAAAATACCATAAAGAAGGTAAAACACACACATGGGAAAATTTCAGTCGGCCATCTCTTTCAAGTGATCGACCACCGTCGTCTCCGATCCTAACCCACGGGCAACGATCGGCCGGAGGTGGAAGCGGCGAGTTTTCGTGAGGGGACCGTGCTTTGGAGGGTTTTCGCGTGTTTCATAGATTAGGGTTTCGATCGGTCTCTTCCATGGAGTCTGATTCAGATGGGGCGGCGGCCTCTGATCCGCCAGCAATGACGGGGGTGACTGGGGCACTTGGGGGGGGGTTGAGCGCGGGATCAGCGTTTCCGTGTCATAGGGCCGATCACAGCGACAGGGAGATCATAACGGCGGCTAACTCGGATCAGACGGGAACTGCTCCCCCTCTCCCGGATCTGGCGGCTCTGGCAGCGGCGTACCCGGCGTTTGATGAAGACAAGTTTAGGGCTTTGATGGGCCGTTTTCATGGGCCAGCTGGTATGGCTGGGACTGATGCGTCCAAGGCGCAGTCGCGGATGGGACCGAGCGTGGATGAGGAACGCGGCACTGATCAGCTTCGTGTTGTGCATCGTGCAATGGCGACGCAGGCGGTGTTGTTTTATATTTTGCCTGTATTATGTGAGGATCTCTCTTTTTTTTTTTTTTTTTTTTTTTATATTCGCTCAAGGAGGAGAAGTGCTTAGCAAAATAATTATGTTATTTTACTCGCCTGTATATTACACGTACACTGCAGTTTTTTTCTTTCTATTCACTCACACTCGTTTTACGCACCCACACACATCTCACATAGCACTTTGTGCCTTCACCTTTTTTTCACTCACCACACGCTCACATCCCCACACTCTAATTCTTACATGCACATATATATAATAGAGTACGTAGACATATGATAAGATAAAGATAGCACACACTTGTTGATTTTCATGCAGTCCACCAAGCTGTATTGCGCAGCCTTATTTTTCTCTTGTTTGAGTGTTGCTTTGTCAACAAAACATAAAGTAGTTTGTCTTTTCCTTTACTAAGATCTTCAAGCGTGCTTAACCGTCCTCTGTCTTTATTTTACCTATTTTTTTATTTTGCTTTTCTTCTTTTTGTTTTTCAACTCGTGGGACCCACTTTGAGATTATTAGCTAACAAATTCCCCCCTTAATCTCAAAGTGTTTGGGTATTTCATCGCTGTTTAAATTTTACCCGCTTTCGTCTGTCATACGTCGCAGCTCGCCACTTGCCATCAACAAACGTCTTCGAGCACTTCGCTTCAATGCTCATCATGTGCTTCCCAAACCAGATATTTTTATAAACCCGTTTTTCCTTAGTCCTAGTACTTTTCCAATATTTGTCTGACACCTTCCTTTGGTCGTACTCGTCTGTCACTAAGCAGCACAGAGACTCTACCACTAAATTTTCTTCTTGGACCGCCTTTGCCCTTCGGTTCGGTTCTTCGGCGATGTAATAAATATCCTCGTAATTTTTATTCATCCATGTGACGTAGTCCTTCAAGCTCGTCACCTCGTCGTTGTAAATGGGATTGTCGGCTTCTTCGCGCTTCTTAACAAGCTCCTTATTTATTACCTCTATTGAGATAATTTTGTACTGCTCCACCTCATTTTTCACGAATATACTTTCAAATTTATATTTTACCTCCTCCGCGATTTTTCTGTCGGGTTTGTGGTACTCAATATCTGCGGGTGTGTCGACTGAGCGCTTAGCTCTGTATCGCGGCATCTCGAGGGTTTCCTTCGTGGTTACGTCAGTCACCTCTTTGGTTACGAGCTCATCGATCTTATTCGTGACGTCTTCCGCGACTTTTCTGCTATTTTGGTTGATCTCTTTCTCCTTTATATTTTGATTATCGTCCATCCGCTTGGGGACCTCCTTGGTCGACGTCTCGATCACGTCCTTCTCGTCCGTCTCTAATTTTCCGGCGAGCTTGTACTTGTTGTTGCTTCGATTTTTCAAGTCGTTCATATAGGCCTCAAGAATGTCTCTCGCCATGATCCACTGCTTCACCTCCTCATCTTTGTCACGGACCTTTTCCTCGTGAGCGTGGTTTTTGTTGGTAGGACTGGCCTTGATAGGTTCTCCAGTCATTTGTTTAGCGACTTTCCGATTAACATGTCGCTGGGCCTCCGTTGTGGCTGCATGCGCGTCCATCTCATCGCGCTCATGCGTCTCTCCTCGTACAGCTTCTTCAGCCTGCTGGGGAATTGGTTTCTTTATCGTCTTTTCATCGGCATAATCGCCTTTCTTTGACACCGTCTCGTATGTCTCCGCTTTGACGTTCGCCCCATCGGTATTAGCTTCAGCTTCGTCCAACGACGTGTGCATGGCGCCGTCGACCTTGTTTTTCATCTTATCGGTATTTTCCGATGTCCTCACGTCGATCTCCTCGACTTTCTCAGGTGGTTGCCTTGGCGGCGTTTCTTCGACCGCCTCCTCTTTCTCGAGCTCTCCTTCGTTTAGAACTCCTTTTTCTTTTCTTCTTCCACGGGCTCCTCGGCCTTTGAATATGTTTCCTCCTCTTCAGTGACTTCACTGGCGTCTTTCTTTGACGCTTCGTCTTCCTTTTCTTTCTCGGCCATAATCGGTGGTTCACCTTTTTTCTTTTCGACCACCGATGTTGGATCCTCAGCGTAATCTCTATCACGCTTTATCGACACGACAAGGGCATCGTCGTCTTCACGTTCGCCGTCGTCCTCTATCTTCTCCTCGTCCTCTGGAAACTTGATAACGTCGTCTTCTTTCGCCATCTCAAGTTCGCCTTGATTTTGTTGCCGAACTTGGTTGGTGTGATCAGCGTCTTTGTACGCTTTCTCCAACAGATCCCAGGCTTCTTTGGCGTTTCTCGCACCGCTTATCTCTCTGTAACGGTAAATTCTACCGCTTCGCGGATGACGAGGAACGCTAGACCATTTTCTATGGCGGCGGCTCGCAACGTCTTCGATTGCGACCTTGTATACCCCGTCGTATCGGGTGAATATCCATCTTCGACTATTTCCCATAAGCCTTGCGATTTCAGCAAAGCCTTCGTATCGGCGCTCCACCATACGTAATTACTTTTGGTGAGCTTTGGCGGGAGTGGCATTCCAACACCTGGTAATTTCAGCATCACCATCGACTCTGCCGACTTCGTTGACACCATCAGCTTTGATACCATTTTGTTGTTTTATATTTTGCCTGTATATGTGAGGATCTCTCTTTTTTTTTTTTATGTTCGCTCAAGGAGGAGAAGTGCTTAGCAAAATAATTATGCTATTTTACTCGCCTGTATATTACACGTACACTGCAGTTTTTTTCTTTCTATTCACTCACACTCGTTTTACGCACCCACACACATCTCACATAGCACTTTGTGCCTTCACCTTTTTTTCACTCACCACACGCTCACATCCCCACACTCTAATTCTTACATGCACATATATATAATAGAGTACGTAGACATATGATAAGATAAAGATAGCACACACTTGTTGATTTTCATGCAGTCCACCAAGCTGTATTGCGCAGCCTTATTTTTCTCTTGTTTGAGTGTTGCTTTGTCACAAAACATAAAGTAGTTTGTCTTTTCCTTTACTAAGATCTTCAAGCGTGCTTAACCGTCCTCTGTCTTTATTTTACCTATTTTTTTTTTATTTTGCTTTTCTTCTTTTTGTTTTTCAACTCGTGGAACCCACTTTGAGATTATTAGCTAACAGGCGGCTGAGACCGACATGCCTAATATTTTGCGCCGACCTGGTACTTCTGTTGTCCCGGCCCGACTCTTTGGAAACCCAAGGGCTGGTGGCCAATCGCCGTGGGGCCGGCCTGGAACGCCACCGCCAGCCTGAAGATTGATGGCGAAGGCGATGGAGGATGACGACTTGGACGGCGGATCTTTGGCCGAACCTGAAATGTCTGTGATGGGGGATATCTCAAGAGCCCTGGTTAGGGTTTGGGATGGGGCTGTATTCCAGGCGCCGCCTAACCCAACAACTGCCCACGCCGCTGCGAAGACGGGGACACCGGCTGCGACGACGCTGAAGATGGGCCCTGGTGGGCCTGCTACTAACCCTACGACTGCAAGGGTTTCTGGAGTTGGGAGTGTCTTCCCCCGCATTGGGTTGGTTTTCTCGCGCGTTGGACCTGCAATCACGAAGGCTGACGGACAGCTTAAGCCGGCTTCTTTTGCGGCAGCCGTCCGAGGGAAAGGGGCTACTACACCGCATGCGCCTAAGAAAACTATGGCTCTATCATATACGGCTCCCACCCTCGTGAATGGGGTGACTCGGGTACGCGCGCCGACGAATGTGGCACGGCGAGGACGTGAACGATGGCAGAATACCCTAGTGGGCTCTTTCCATAGACGAAAGTCGTACTTCCCCTTTGTAGAGCGTCATTTCAGATCAATTTGGAACGGGATTGCTGAGATTCGAACTACCACAAATGGGTTCTTTATGTTCCGTTTTGAGTCTGCTGAGGCACGAACTGTGGCCTTAGAGGGCGGCCCATGGCTCATGCAAGGGCAACCTTTATTTCTGGAACCATGCCGACCCCGCATGTCCTTTGAGCGGCGAGAGTTGGTCGAGCTGCCATTGTGGGTTAAGTTGTGGAATGTTCCATGTGAACGCAAGAAGGCCTTGGGCTTGTCGCAAGCGCTGTAGGTCGGCCGTTGTTTGCGGATGGAATCACGGAAACAGGGGAACGAATAGATTATGCCGGTATTTGCATCATGAAGCAGCTCTCTGAACCGTTTGCCGAATCATTTGAGGTGCTGCTTCAAGGTGAGGATGGGGAGGAAGACGTGATTGTCCCTGTACGGGTGGAGTACGATTGGAAGCCGTCTAAGTGTCCTCACTGTTCCTCGTGGGCACATGGGGCGGCCCACTGTCCACAACGACCGACCACGCCGCCTCCACAACCTAACCGTGAAAAGAGGCCAAACGAGAGAGGGAGATCTGTTGGTCGTCCCGCGAGTTGGTCCCTAGGATTGGGCGAAGTCAGAATCGAGTGGGAGTAAGGCGTGCTGATACTGGCCGACATTGAACGGGGAGACGAGAGTCATGGTTGCTGGATAGGGAGGGAGGGCACCGCTGGAGCTTCGCACGGCCACAGGAAGAATGGCAGCAGGTGGGAGCCAAGGAAAAGGCGGTTTTGGTAACGGCTGCGGCTGATAGTGAGGGAGGTAGCTGTAATACCCATAAAATTTTGCACGGGATTACGGTGTAGTAGGCAACGCAAATTAGAAATTTTAATAAAGAAAATATAAGTTTGGAAGTTGAATTAAATTAAATCCTTTAACAAGGATGTATCCAAAAATATTAAATAGTCTAGTGGAATATTTTTGGACTTTAAAGTAAATTTTGTTGGTAAGTTTTCGTGAGAATTGTTTGGAAATTCCAAATTTTTCGTGGCTTACATTATATTTATATGTATGTTGATATGTTTACACCTCTATATATATTAATACAAAATATATACATACACACATTATTAAGGGGTTAAACGAGTAGTCGATGCCCACACTATCTCCAATAGCATGTATATTTTATTAATTAATCACATCCTAAAATAATGCATATTTTCTTAAGATTTTTGTTAGCATGGTATTGAAAACTTCATTATGAGGAAAGCTATGTTAGTCATTAAAATACTATCAATCCCTTAAGGTTGAGATAAGGTTTAGTAAATTAACTTCAATTGTGGATTATTGCACGTAAAAAGAAGATAAGATCTAAGAAGGTAGCTCGAAGACTTAGCGTAAGAAGACATCACATGCTTGTCATTTTCCTTCCAATGATGTATGATATGTATATGCACGTTCAAGAGGTTAGTGAATAGTCCAAAAATAGTAAGATATTTGATGTGAGGGGGAGTTGTTGTTATTTGACTAATGAGGAGTTTCGAAATTCTTGATGACTCTTAAGTAATATTAAAGAATAATTAATACATGGCTTAGAGGTAAATATTATGTGTCTTTGTCATCTAGAAATTTTTACACGTTAACTATGGGATCAATACAAGTTTGGAAACTTACGTCAAGATAGAAAGCAATTCAAAGCTAAAGTAATGACATAATTTAGCTAGCTAAGGAAGTGTTTCGAAATTCCCTAATAAGGGATTCTGAAATTCTTAGGCACTTAATTAATACTAAAGAATGACTAATACAAGACTTAAAAGATTAACATTTGGTAAATGTCTTTCTCATTGAAATTATTAACAATTGGGATGAGATGAGTCTAAACTTTTGAAACTTCAAGTTTAAGGTAGAAAACTAATTACTTTAAAATAATGCATACTAAAGATTAAACTGAAGTCCTTGTCACTGGTTATTATCGCACAATAAGAATGGGATAAGAACAAAGAAAGTCTCATTCATTTAACAACTTTGTGAGAATCTAGTCCATGAATAAAACTTTCGAACACTATAGAGTTAAGTAAGAAAACTACGTTAGCACTAAAATAATATTAATTACTTAGCTTATGATAAGTATATGGAAAATTATCTCACATCATACGAAGGTTAGCAAGTTAGCTTAGGAAGAAATAGAGAAAGTGGAGAAAGAAAGAATAAGGAAGCCATAAACAACGAAAGGAAATTTCAGCACGTTCATCACCGACGAAAACTCATTAAAACAGCATAGGAAGTGAGGTAGATTTGTTATACGTGAACCGTTCGATTTTTCAATGTAATTATGCTTTGATATCTAAGTGAGGTGATGGTATAATGATTATAGGTGATTTAAGTTCGTAGGTGATTTAAGTTCGTAGAAATCAGGTTTCGAGTTTCAATTCTATGTGTTTATATGTTTGAAAAATGCAGATTTTTGAGTTCTATTGATTCTGTTGAACGTATAAGCACTCATAACAAATTAGAATTGAGGAATATTTTTGGAATTAGAAGAATATCTGAATATTTAGGAATATCTGACTAGATGAGTTTTTCTTTAAGGGTTTGATTTTAGGGTGTGATATTTTCGGGGTTTAGGATGTTTTTCGAAGGAAATATAAATAAAAGAAAAGCACTCAGCGAATTGGGGTTTCGGGCGATAGTATGTCTCAATTTAGAATTGATCAACTAGGTGAAGAATAGGATTCGATCGATTCCCATGTATATAGGAGCTAGAAGGAATCGAGCAAACTTACTTCCATGCATGGTACAAGCGGGCGAGTGAAGGTTATAATTAATTTTCAGCGATTGTAAAGATTTCAATCAAACGTAATCTAACTTAGACATGAAATAGAGCGAGCGAATTAGGGTTTTTATTAAATTGACGTGGTCAAAACAATTTATTTCGACCTAGTCATTTAATTTAGATATGATACTGATATTATAATATTTTTATTTAAGGGTTGACTAATAAGGAAATTCCCGAAGCAGTAAGTGCACTTAGCACGGACGACAGGTAAGTGGAAATCTCAACTACAACACATAAATTACATGTTTGTATTCGAATTGTGTGGTTATCTGTGTTGTATGGTTTTACATGACGTGAATTATGTGAAATACGTGATTATGTGGCAACATGTGTTGGTTGTTTTACGTGAGGTGCTTACTGGCGATAATGAAACCGCATGGTAAGCTATTATTTATGATTTTGCGATGACGTGGGAAACCAGTTGGTACACCATATCATAGTATATTATGTGCACGTTTGGATTTATTGTTATTTTGGAAAGGTGAACGTGCATTGTAGTTATCGCCTGTAGGCGAGCACGGTATGTATGCATGGCATTATTTATGTGGCATGAACATGTGCATACACGCACTATGTGAGGATTATCAGTATGAGTATGCACGGTATATGATCGTCTAGGAACAAAATATGTGTGACGATATTAATATTTGATGTAGACTCACGAATGAGTCATAGCTACTTCTACAAAGGCACCACGACGGGATGTAAGCCGTCTAATGTATTATGTGAGGCAGGAGGAGCGACCTGGGTAGGGGCGACCTAGGGAAACCTAGCGTAGGCCGCCCGGTGTGGAGCAACTGTCCGACAGGAGGAGCGACCTAGGGAGACCTAGCGTAGGCCACCCAGTGTGTAGCAACTGTCATTGCCATTAGTGGATGTATGTACCTAAATTAGGTGCTGGGAAGGCACATGGTATTAACCAGCGTGCCAGGAAAAACGATTGTATGTATCTAAATTATTTAGATACTGGGAAGGCACATGGTATTAACCAGAGTGTCAGGAATAACGATCGTGATAGAGGGGCGACCTGGTGAACGCCAGTGTAGGCCACTATCATTTTTTTTTATCCATTTTGGATTTGAGCTCATTATATGGTGGTGCGTAGAAAGTAGCTAAGGACCCTGAGAGAAATAAGAGATAAGAATGAGATGAGAGAATGAGTATTAGAAAGCATTGGAGCGGATGCCTTTGCTAGTTTGGCACGTGCATGTCATGCATATTTTCACTTACTGAGCTTTATAGCTCATTCCACGTTTTATGTGTTGTAGGTACGAACGAGTCGGACGTTGAGACATGTCACGACTAAGGCAGGATGATGGTGGTGACTCCACGTACTTTTGAGGGCTGGGCGTACATGGATGCGACCTGAAGGGTGTTATTAGTGTGTTTTAAATATTTTAACATATTGCGCTATGGTCTTTTAAATTATAATGTTTGCATAACGAGACGTGTGCGAAGTAAAAGTGTACGAGTGTGTAATATTTAAATTATTAAATAAGAGTGTTTTTTTAAATCGGGTCTTCTGCAGCCTACGTTGCGAAAAATCCGCCAAACTAGTTATAGTGATAGTGGGTCGTTACAGCAGCCGGCCGGTGTTGGGCAGGGGCTGGGAGTACGTCACAGCCTCCTGATAGATGAGCGATTATGGCAGCTGGAGGCCAGAATTGGTTTGAGCTACTTCGGGACATACCTGAAAACACTGACTACACCTTTCATACGGGCCTTAAAGCAGATGCAGCCCGAAACGGGGTGCCTCTATGTTAGCGGTGGGAGCATGGAACGTGTGTGGTCTTAATAAGCAAGACCACAGGAGGGCGGTGGGAGAGTTGATTTCGCGAGGGGGACTATACATGATTGGGTTAATAGAGACGAGGGTGGCGGACCCTAATGCGGCCTTTTTGTCGAGCGGTATTCGGACTCATTGGCGATGGTTCTTCGATTATTATGATGGGCCAGCGTCGCGCATTTGGGTGGGGTGGGATCCATCTGTTTCGATCGTGGTAGTCCTAGGGTCCTCGACCCAGGCTGTTCGTTGTCGTGTGGAGTCGACGGTGACAAGGGAGACAGTTTTGTATCCTTTGCTTATGGGAAGTCCAGGAGGGAGGAGCGACTTCCCTTATGGGATGAGCTGATTAGTATGTCGGCGACTCGTGTGGAGGATACATGGATAGTAATGGGGGACTTCAATGCTATTTTGCACACTGCTGAAGGGCGTGGGGGATCTCCCTCTAGGCATAATATGGAGGATTTTCAGGCATGTTTGGTGAGTGCTGATTTGTTAACGATACCTACGATGGGCCAGCTGTTTACATGGTACAACCAGCAGCGTGCTGATGCGGGGGTCTGGCGACGACTTGATCGTATACTAGGTAATCCACAGTGGTTCCCCCGGTTCACGGATTCTTTCTGTAGGTGTGGCCTGCTCACCACCTCAGATCACTCGCCTGTGTTATTGGGAGCCACACGTGTGCAACAGCACAAGGCGACATTTAGATTCGAGAACTTCCTGACGACGGACCCGACTTTCTTGGGCATAGTTCAGAATTTGGAACACTCCTATGCATGGCTCCCGATGTTCGCATTGGTGAGGAGGCTGAAAATATTGAAACCTCTACTACTGAGGTTGCGACGAGCGAAGGGAGACTTGACGGCAAATGTTATGGAGGCGAAACAATTTCTTGATATTGTCCAGGACTTCGCGTCACGCTATCCCAGGGAGGACGCCTTCTATGAGCTGGAGCGGCTATGTCGAGCGTTATATGCCAAAACAATGGAAGTGGAGCATTCAGCGCTGTCACAGAGGGCCAAGCTTGCTTGGCTGAAGGATGGGGACCAACGCTCATCCTATTTCTTTTGTAGAGTAGCCATGCGACGAGCTACTAACCGCATCTGGTCCCTTAATTCGGCTAATGACGATCCTCTTGAAGAGCCCGATCAGGTTGAGGGCGAGCTGATTGGCTTCTACCAGGGCTTATTGGGCCAGTCAGAGCATTCATCGCCGATTAGTACTGCTGATGTGCATAGAGCTGTGATGCGTACGCTTTCCCCAGCGGACGCTGCCTCCATGATCAGCGAGGTGACTGCCATGGAAGTTCGTGAGGCGCTTTTCTCTATGGGGGATGAGAAAGCACCGGGACCTAACGGGTATACGGTCGCATTCTTTCGAGCCACATGGGGGGTTGTTGGAGATAAGGTGGTGAAGGCTGTCCATGATTTCTTCGCAACTGGAAGGCTACTGAAGGGACTTAACATCACCCTCATTACGTTAATACCTAAGAGAGACACACCTCGGCGTGCAACAGACTTCAGACCTATTTCCTGTTGCAACGTTATTTACAAGGTGATCTCTATGATATTGGCCAACCGGCTAAAGGGCCACCTACACATTGGTCCATGGCTCCCAGACGGTGTTAATTCCAGGACGACGGATCAGCGATAATGTATTGTTGGCGCAGGAGTTGTGCCTCGGGTACAAGTCCAAGGCATACGACAAAGTAGAGTGGGAGTTTCTGCTTTCTATTTTAGGCGCCATGGGATTTCATCCTACATGCATTGGATGGATTTGGGCATGCCTAACGACGACGGCATTTTCGTTGAACCTGAATGGCCAGGTGGTGGGGTTTTTCAAGGCAAGAGGGGTATTCGACAGGGGGACCCCATTTCCCCTTATCTGTTTACTCCGGTGATGGAGGTACTCCATGGGCTGATCATGGTTTGCATTTCTGAGGAGCCGTGGGCTTGGTCTCATTAGCATTTGCGGATGATCTTCTTCTCTTCAGCCATGCGGACATCGTATCGGTAGGAGTTCTGAAGAAGGCATTGGGGGAGTTTGCGCGGTTGTTAGGGTTGCACCCTAACCCTGACAAGAGCAAGATGTACTTGTCGAGACGCGGTGAAGGGTTGACTACACAGATTCAAGCACTCATGGGGTATCGAGTGGGGCAGCTGCCGGTGCGATACTTAGGAGTACCCCTCATTACCACTCGCTTGACGATTGGTGACTGTGCCCCACTCTTACAGAAAGTGGATCAGCGGTTGGGGTCATGGCTCAATCTCTCTTTATCTTATGCAGGCCGACTGCAGCTAGTTAAGTCGGTCTTGCAGGCGCTTCATGCTTACTGGTCGGGTATGTTCTTGTTGCCTAAAGGCGTTGTTAGATCTTTGGAGATGCGCTTTAGGAAATTTTTGTGGGGAGACACATCAGCTAAGGTGGCATGGGAGGTTACATGTCTACGTGTAGCTGAGGGGGGATTGGGACTGCGCTCTATAGGTATAGACAACAAGGCCCTATTGTTGAAGCACTTGTGGAGTGTACTTACCAGGACACCAGACTCGATTTGGGTCGAATAGCTCTATAAGATGCTGCTGCGTTCTCGATCGCTATGGGACCTACCGGTCTCGGCGAATGATGCTTGGAGCTGGAGGAAGCTGTTGCAGTTGCGCTCCTTGATCAGATCTATTATTACTGTTGACTTTTTGGTCCATATATGTTAGAGAGTTTTCATGAACGATGTAATTGTAATGACATTAGGTCTATAAAATAAGCAATTCGATTTGGGACAAATAAAATGTCTAAGTTCAAGATAATGTTCAACCATGCATTGCTAATGAGCTGAAAATTATTAAAGTGTTGAATATTTGAATTGCGTGTGATTTTGTGATGATTTGATGGAACTAGGTGATCGCATGTTATAGACAGTCCATGAGATAGGATATATCGTTCTGTGCTATATGTGGAAATAATGCATGAGATACCTACTGAGTTATAAAAGGAAAATATGTTGTTTGTATATGAAGTGATATATCTGTTGATACTTGTTTATTCCTTGACGAAAATCACTTATACGATTCTTGCATGGTTTCCACTGTATTTAATGTGCAATATTGAATTAATATCTTTCCTTATGCTGATTGGATTATTATATTTAGGAAAGATTTGATTTGATTAACCTTATGGATAAAGTGTTCTTATATGGTATGTGGTATAACGGGTGATATCTCTGAAATAAGGAAAGTTGCGCCATGATGTGATAAATCGATTTAAGTAAGCTCTGATCTGACTTGTGTGCTAAACATGGTAAATATATTGATTAAATGCTATGAGGTGTACATGGAAAACGTGCTGATGCCTTGCTATCTTGTGTGACATACTTGGAAAGTAAATCTGGATTGACTCCTTACTAGGAACTGATAGCAGGGAATCACCTATGAAAATTCTGATATGGAAAATATATGCGAAGTGGTTGAATATGTTTAAGAACAAAATTGAGTCTCTCTATGGAATATAATCATGCTTTAATGTGCTATATAACCGTTGTGATGATTTATTAGAAGCATGATTTATATGGTATGATTGACTCGAAAGCTACATGGAAACTATGCTTGATTTGGTGATTATTGTTTGATATGACTTTCCATGTGAAGTGCTATTTGAAAAGGATTATATATGAGCTGCACTTCAGATTTTAAAAAGTACAGAGAATTTGCGAATTTAAGCCTACGAGAGATTTTTGAGCAGAGAGATACTAAGAGATTCCTGAGACATTCACTTGCGATAGCTTTCTGCCTTACTGAGCGTTAACTTGCGTATCCATCACTGAGAGAGTGATTTATCCGATATTCCATCATCCCCTGCCATATATTCTGTCTTCGGACGTGTTGTCTTCGGACGTGAGCAATACCAAGGAGGCAAGGTCGACGTTTACGCACACGTGAAGGGAAGGACAAGTCCGGGGGCCCTTCGGTAGCGAGCTGTGTCTGTCGGGATCAAGGAGATTCCGAGGAACGAAACTCGACGTGTGGTAACCTAGTAGTGTCTAGTGTTCGACTTGTTTCGGTTGTGTATTGGGCTAACCAATCAGTTTTGTATCCAGCTACGGTACATTATAGTGATTGGTTAAACTCTTGGGAAGCAAATCCCAAGGAGAGGAGTAAACCCCAGTTGGGGATATAACCTCTATAAAATCCTGTCTCGCATTTACTTTTTAATTATTTCGTTATCACTGTGAGACAGACCCGAAACACATCTGACTGTACTAGGATATAACATGCATACTCGTCACATTATTATTAGGCATATTTAAGTCACCACACTAAGGATTTGTGAAAAGAAGCATAAAATTTTATAAGCCTAATTCACCCCCCTCTTAGGCACATTTATATCTTCAATTGGTATCAGAGCGGGTTACTCAAACGACGGGCCTAACAAGCCTGAGTTAAAGATCTAATGGCTTCTTCGAGTTTTGATGTTTTTGCAGAAGGACAATCCCATTCTAGGCCACCACTCTTCGATGGAACAAACTATGCTATATGGAAAAATCGTATGAAGGAATTCCTACTTGCTACTGACTATGACCTGTAGGATATCATCACGACTGGACCTTACAATCCCAAGAAGGCGGATGGAACTCCAAAGAAAGGTTCCGAGTACGATGCAACAGACAAGCGAGGAATATCCTTGAATGCCAAAGCTAAGAACATGATCGCCTGCGCGCTTACAAGAGAAGAATACAATCGTGTGAGTTCATGCGAATCTGCCAAGGATATGTGGGAGATGCCTCAAGTCACACATGAGGGAACCACTCGAGTTGTACAAGAAAGAATAGCCCTCTTAACTCACCAATACGAGCTGCTCAAAATGGAGGACAATGAGACCATAAGCCATATGTACGCGAGATTCATGAACATCATCAATTAAATGTTCTCGTTGGGAAAGAAAACACCGGACGGTGAGAAAGTGCGGAAAATACTGAGATCTCTTCCAAGAGAATGGAATCCCAAAGTAACTGCCATCTACGAAGCAAAGGACTTGGACGAACTTTCCGTGTCAGAACTAATCGGATCTCTTACCACCTACGAGATGACTCAGATCTCCATCAAAGAGAAACCAACCGTCCGAAATCAACCAAACATTGCCTTTAACACCGAACAAGAAAACGTTTCAGAAGGTGAAGAAGAAACTGAGGAGGAACTAATGGAGCAGATTGCCATGCTGACCAGAAGGTTTGAAAAGTTTCGGATGAGAAGGAAGTTCAAGGGAAACTCCAAGTTCCAACCTAGGAACAAGGGAATATCGTCATCCGGGAACAACGTACAAAAATGTTTCAAGTGCAACAAGCTAGGCCACTTCGCCTCAAACTGCCCGATAGAAAATGGTGACAAAAAGGTAAAGAAGCAGAAAGCAATGGTCACTAACTGGGAAGAGGTCGAAAGCGAAGAAGAGGAAGATCTCGCCTACATGGCCAATGATGATGATCAGGTATCTTCTTCATCCACTATTAAGAAAATTCTCTTTCTAAATGAATTATATGCTAGGCAAGATGAATCTCATGATAACGCTTCCTCAGTTCCTGAAGTAGATGAAAAGGAAGAGATGTTTGAAATTATTCAAAACGCAGAAAGAAGGATTAAGTCGCTCAACTCACAAGTAAAGAGTCTGATTAGGCAACGAGATGACGTAGCTAGAGAGAAGCATCAAACAGATCTAGAAAATGAGCGTCTGAAAGCCGAGTTAGAAATTCTTAAGGAAGAGAAAGTCTTGTGTAATTGCGAAAAGCTTAGGAAGCAAGAAAATATATCTAGAGACATGTCTGTCTTAAGGATTTCTTAGAAGAAAAATCTCGTACAAATGATAGACTTCTTGTAGGACAACAAAATCTCAACATGATACTCAGTCTTCCTAGACATGTTGGAAAAACAGGGATAGGATATTCCACAACACCTAAGCATGCTGCACCTTCACAAGATATTAGAAAGCCTAAATGTTTTTCATGCGGCCGTCACGGTCATTATGCTAACCAATGTTTCTTGAAAAAGCTGATAAAACTAGATATATCTGGAGGCCAAAGCAGATTCCTAAGAATCAAAGTTCTAACACTGGCGCGCCTGTGTTTGTGAGATCACAGTCTGTGACAGATGATATATCATGTGTTAACATGAATTATTTTACCACTGACCTTTTATGACCCAATCGAAGTTGGGCACCTCAGAAAAGAAATGATTCATGCAGGTACAAAGAAGAAAATCCAGCAAAAAGAACAAGTGGTACCTCGACAGTGAGTGTTCCCACCATATGACAGGTGATATCAGCAAGTTTGTGTCGATGAAAGCCTATGATGGAGGATATGTCTCCTACGCCGACAACACTAAAGCTAAGATCATTGGGGTTGGAACTGTTGGTAACATTTTACATACTACTATAGATGACGTATGGTTAGTTAAGAATCTAGAACATAATCTCATCAGCATTAGTCAATTATGTGATAAGGGTCATACCGTAACCTTTGAAAATGATGGCGTATTGTTAGAAACAACGATAAGGTACTTTTTAGTGCATCTAGGGATAGGAATATTTATTGCGTAACTCTTGATGATATCACTGACCAGAACGTCAAGTGCTTGCAGTTACACAGGATAACACCTGGTTATGGCATAGACGCTTAGGACATGCCAACATGGAATTACTCTCACATCACAAGCAATGCACTGGTGCGAGGTGTTCCTGACATAAAATTCGTCAAGGACAAAACATGCAAGAAATGCCAAATGGGCAAGCAGACCAAGACATCGTTCAAGGCAAAGAATGTGATATCCACATCCAGACCTCTGGAATTACTGCATCTCGACCTTTTTGGTCCTGTCCAGACGATGTCTCTGCGAGGTAAAAGATATGCCTTTGTTATCGTTGATGATTACTCCAGGTATACTTGGGTGATATTTCTTGCACATAAGAATGAGGCACTAGATAACTTTGCATCGCTAGTTAAGAGACTTGAAAATGAAAAAGAAACAAACTTATGTAGGATACGCAGTGATAACGGACTGGAATTTGATAGTAAGTCATTTGCATCATTCTGTGATCACTACGGATATAGTCATAACTTCTCTGCCCCTATAACTCCTCAACAGAATGGCGTAGTTGAACGTAAAAATAGGGTATTATAGGAAATGGCTAGATCTATGTTACATGAGTATGATATTCCTAAACAGTTCTGGGCGGAAGCTGTTAGTACAGCTTGTTATGTGTCTAACCGTGTCTTCCTTAGGCCGATATTAAAGAAGACCTCTTATGAAATCTGGCATGGTAGAACTCCAAATATAAGTTACTTTCGTGTGTTTGGATGCAAATGTTTTATCTTGAACGATAGAGATAAGAGAGGAAAATTTGACTCTAAGGTTGATGAAGGGATATTCCTTGGTTACAGTCTTCACTCTAAGGCGTATCGTGTTTATAATAAAAGGAAGCTGACTGTTCAGGAATCCATACATGCTACTTTTGATGAGATACCTAACGCAGATGCTACTGATGAGGAAGGTATAGATTTGCCCTGTGCAGAATTACAGGATACTGAAGACGGTAAGGACGATATTCCAGAAGACGAAAATGTAGAGACACTGGAACCGAAAGATGATGAGCTACAACCTATAAAATGGAAACATGCTTCCAGTCATCCAACAGATCAAGTGATAGGAAATATCAGATCTGGAATCAAAACTCGAGCAACTGTACGAAATCAGGATACAGAGGAATCTCATGATGTACTACTTTCAATGATGGAACCAAAAACGGTCCATGAAGCTTTGGATGATATATCCTGGGTCTCTGCCATGGAAGATGAGTTGGCTCAGTTCGAAAAGAGCCAAGTGTGGACACTCGTAGAGAGACCGGATGAAAAATCCATCATAGGAACCAAATGGGTCTTCCGCAACAAACTCGACGAACATGGTAATTTCACAAGGAACAAAGCGAGGTTAGTTGCAAAAGGTTATTCCCAGGAGGAAGGTATTGATTTCGATGAAACTTTTGCTCCGGTAGCTAGATTAGAGTCTATACGTGTCTTACTTGCATATGCATGCTTTAAACATTTTAAACTTTTTCAAATGGACGTAAAAATTGCATTTTTAAATGGCTTTATAAATGAAGAGGTTTATGTAGAACAACCACCGGGCTTTGCTAGGGAAGATTTTCCAAATCATGTTTTCAAGTTGAATAAAGCATATATGGTTTAAAGCAAGCACCTAGGGCATGTTATGAAAGGCTAAGTAAGTTCTTGATTGACATAGGATTTACGACTGGAACTATTGATAACACGCTGTTTATTAAGTATGAAGGTGATCACATGATACTGGTCCAAATATACGTTGATGATATCATATTTGGTAGTACTAATATCCTTCTTTGCGATGAATTCTCTAAGTCTATGCAGAAGGAATTTGAGATGAGTTTAATGGGTGAGCTGAACTACTTCCTTGGGTTGCAAATAAAGCAACTTGACGATGGAACTTTCGTATCCCAGACGAAGTACATCAAGGAACTACTGATAAAATTCGGGATGAACGATTCCAAAGCGATTTCCACTCCCATGCATCAGACCACCAAAATAGATAGTGACGAATCAGGTACACCAGTTGATCAAACAGAATATCGAGGTATGATCGGAAGCCTTCTTTACTTGACTGCTAGTCGCCCTGATATTATGTTTGCTGTTGGTATGTGCTCGAGATATCAGTCTGACCCTAGGGAATCTCACTTAACAGCAGTTAAGTGTATACTTAGATATATCAAGGGTACTGTAAATTTTGGTCTATGGTACTCTCATACGGATGAATTCCCATTAATGGGATATTCCGATGCCGACTATGCCGGCTGTAGGGAAGATAGGAAAAGTACTAGTGGAACTTGCCAATTACTTGGAAATTCCCTAGTAACTTGGTCTAGTAGAAAGCAAAATACTGTCGCCCTCTCCACAACTGAAGCTGAATATATGGCCTTAGGAAACTGTTGTCAACAAGTTCTTTGGATGAAACAAACCCTTAGTGATTTTGGGTTAGGTTATGACAAGATTACTATTTCTCTCGGATGGAGGGGTAAACGATGTCCGATTGACCTAAAATTTTAACCATAGATAGACGACTCGCCAGTCTTGATTCTGACCAAAGGAATTCTCAATCCGAGGTCTGGATTGAGAGATATGAATTTTCTAATGCTGCTGCTGCTATGGGTCACGGCCTGGTGCAAGAAGTGTCATGTGTGATAGCACTAGCGCTATTAGTATCACTAAGAATCCCGTGCATCACTCTCGTACTAAGCATATTGAGGTTAAACATCATTTCATACGAGACCATGTTCAGAAGGGGCATATCAGTGTGGAATTCGTAGGAACAAATGATCAGCTTGCTGATATCTTCACGAAACCCCTAATTGAGGCAAGATTCTTGGACATCCGTGATCGATTGGGAATTATCGAGCTAAATAAGGTTAGTAAATATGCCTAATTCCATCATTTACTCTAGGTTACTCTACTTAAGATAGAAAGTCATAGTTATCCTATCTTAAGATACTAATTCAGCCCTTAGAATATTTTCGTGGATCTTATAGATCTTTTCCTTAAGTGTGATTCTCGTATTTTAGGAAGAAATTCATAGTTATCCCTTGCAAGACATTCCTTCAGCCATCTAGTCTATTTTAGGAATATCCGATCTTCTGGATATGTCCTTAAATGTGATCAGGTTATTTTAGGAAGGAACTCGTAGATATCTTTCAGTGGTTCGGTTATTTTAGGGAACTCATTTATTTAAAATATATTCCTATTTAGTCCAGTCACATCCCTCCCTTAATTATGAAATCCCATCAAATCAGTCTGATATATCTGACAGTTTTTCACTCTCTACTTTGAAATTTCAAATTTCAAATTTCGAAATTCATCCTTATCCCTTCCAAAAATAAACCGACCCCATTCCTTTAAAAGATCAAAACCGTTCTTCATCTTCTCCAAACATCTCCTCGACCTTCAAACCCTCATCAAATGGCTAGAACTTCCGGATCCAAAACTGCTCTTCCCGAATCATCCAGCCGTAAGCGCAAGGAACCTACGTCAGACGAAGACTTGTCCGATGCCGCTTCAGACTCATCCACGCCAGTTTCACCATCAACCACCCCTGTCCGAAAAACTCGTTCAAAAGCCAAATCAGTTGAGAAAGGACCATCTCCCTCTAAGGTTCCCAAAAAGAAGAAGAAGAAAGGCAAGAAAACAACCCCTGTGAAATCACCCGAGCCTGAAAAATCTGTTTCGAGTCAAGAGAATGCTGAAGAAATTCATGACGAAACCCAGAAATCCCGCTCTAGAAGCCCAAAGCCAAAGGAAACCCAGAAATCTCCTTCCCCACTTGATAGGGCCTCGCCGTCTCCAAAACCAAGCACTAAAACTTCTGATATCCCTTCTATTGATCTGTCCAACCCAACTGAGATCCCAGTTGAAGCCCTGTTCCTAGAAGAAAGTAACCGAACCGTCTACAAAAGCTTCAGCAACCGTGATATCGCTCGTGGTCGAGGCGTCGCATTCGACAAGTTGCCTGCTGGAACTGTTATCACCTGGCTGAAAGACTACGGATGGGAGAAATTCCTGAGTATCAACAAGCCTTACTACCCAGAAGCTGTCAAGCTCTTCTACGCAAATTTTGACTACGATGAGTATGAGGGACACATCAATGTCCGTTCCTATGGGCTGGGAGGCAGAATCAACTGGACCACGAAGAAGATCATCGAGATGCTTGAAGTTCCTGATGAACCCTTCTACCACTACGACATGAACAACTGGTGCCATGCTGATGGCTTCGACCCCAGTGATGTCCTTCGGAAACTCTGGAATACCCGTACTAAGCCCCGCTTTTCAGACGGAGAAGCTCTCAATCAACTTCCCATAGATTTCTTCTTCCTTCATAAGCTGCTGAACATGACCTTGTGGAGTGCCAAAATTGGAAGTGGCGGCCACTCTACCACTATGAATTTCATGAGCACTTTTGCCGTGTACATGATATCCCAGAATCGCAAGTTCAACCTCGAGTATGTGATCCTGAAGCACATGATCCAGGCTGTTGAAAACAAAGACAAGGCTTTGCCTTACGGAATGTTGCTCACGCACTTCCTTGAGTGTGAAGAAGTCCAGATGCCGCCGGCATGGGAAGATACGGCCATTCACATTGTGGATCTTGTGACTCTGAAACGCATGGGGATTCATCACACTAAGGGTCAGGGCTGGTTCAAGACCAAGGAGAACAGATCAGTGGATAGCGCCCAGAAACGGTCGGCTGCGAAGGGGAAAGCAAAGGTCAAAAGCGACGAGGACGATGACTACGAGGATGAGCTGAGCATAGGGAAGGCAGGAATCTCAGTGTTGCGCCGCGATATTTCTGATATCAAGGCAGATAATCAGAAGCGCTTCCGCAAGCTTAAAGAGCAGTATACCGAGCTGACACTGAAACTATCCAAGCTCTCGAAGCTCGTCAAGAAGTCCCTTCCTAAGCACGCCGATTCTGAAACATCTTCAAGCCAGTAGGCTGCCCCTCTAGTTCCATTCTGCTCCTAGTTGCCCCTAGGTTATTCCGCTCTGCCAGTATCGTTTAGTTCCTAAGTGTCCCTCCCACATTTTTGATAATGAAGGGGGAGTAGTAAGGTAAGTCTAAGTGTTTTTGGTATGTAGGGAATTTTGTTGAACCCTAATATAATATTTTCTGTTTTTATGATATATCTCCTATGTTTAACATCTTTGCTCTGATCTATGGATATATCATGTGAAGATCTTATACTCGGATACTTGAATGTGCTAATTGATTGTGCTAAGTGCCTGCTGCGATGATTACATGATTGCTTGAGCCATGCTTGGAAAATGCGCACTTAGGCAGTGGGAGCACACTCACGGGTAAATTTCGACATTTTGTACTCAAGATATAACATAGAAATAGATAGGATATAGACAGGGGGAGCAAAATTTGATCATGATATATCTTATGCATGTCATAGAGATAATTGCACATAGGCAGGGGGAGCAAATGGGTATCACATGTGATTAGGAAATATCGTATGCTCTCCTTTGTGATTATGGAACACTTAGACATATGCGCTAGGACTTGCGTAATCGAATATGCTTACTTGCTTCCGTGCTGCATCAATTACATGTCATCATAAAAAATGGGGAGAATGTTGACCTTTTTGGTCCATATATGTTAGAGAGTTTTGATGAACGATGTAATTGTAATGACATTAGGTCTATAAAATAAGCAATTCGATTTGGGACAAATAAAATGTCTAAGTTCATGATAATGTTCAACCATGCATTGCTAATGAGCTGAAAATTATTAAAGTGTTGAATATTTGAATTGCGTGTGATTTTGTGATGATTTGATGGAACTAGGTGATCGCATGTTATAGACAGTCCATGAGATAGGATATATTGTTCTGTGCTATATATGGAAATAATGCATGAGATATCCTACTGAGTTATAAAAGGAAAATATGATGTTTATATATGGAAAGTGATATATCCGTTGATACTTGTTTATTCCTGGACGAAAATCACTTATACGATTCTTGCATGCTTTCCACTGTATTTAATGTGCAATATTGAATTAATATCTTTCCTTATGCTGATTGGATTATTATATTTAGGAAAAATTTGATTTGATTAACCTTATGGATAAAGTGCTCTTATATGGTATGTGGTATAACGGGTGATATCTCTGAAATAAGGAAAGTTGTGCCATGATGTGATAAATCGATTTAAGTAAGCTCTGATCTGACTTGTGTGCTAAACATGGTAAATATATTGATTAAATGCGAGCTGTACATGGAAAACGTGCTGATGCCTTGCTATCTTGTGTGACATACTTGGAAAGTAAATCTGGATTGACTCGTTACTAGGAACTGATAGCAGGGAATCACCTATGAAAATTCTGATATGGAAAATATATGCGAAGTGGTTGAATATGCTTAAGAACGAAATTGAGTCTCTATATGGAATATAATCATGCTTTAATGTGTTATATAACCGTTGTGATGATTTATTAGAAGTATGATTTATATGGTATGATTGACTCGAAAGCTACATGGAAACTATGCTTGATTTGGTGATTATTGTTTGATATGACTTTCCATGTGAAGTGCTATTTGAAAAGGATTATAGAGTTGCACTTCAGATTTTAAAAAGTACAGAGAATTTGCGAATTTAAGCATACGAGAGATTTTTGAGCTGAGAGATATTAAGAGCTTCCTGAGCCATTCACTTGCGATAGCTTTCTGCCTTACTGAGCGTTAACTTGCGTATCCATCACTGAGCGAGTGATTTATCCGATATTCCATCATCCCCTGCCATATATTCTGTCTTCGGACGTGTTGTCTTCGGACGTGAGCAATACCAAGGAGGCAATCGACGTTTACGCACACGTGAAGGGAAGGACAAGTCCGGGGGCCCTTCGGTAGCGAGTTGTGTCTGTCGGGATCAAGGAGATTCCGAGGAACGAAACTCGACGTGTGGTAACCTAGTAGTGTCTAGTGTTCGACTTGTTTCGGTTGTGTATTGGGCTAACCAATCAGTTTTGTATCCAGCTACGGTACATTATAGTGATTGGTTAAACTCTTGGGAAGCAAATCCCAAGGAGAGGAGTAAACCCCAGTTGGGGATATAACCTCTATAAAAATCCTGTCTCGCATTTACTTTTCAGTTATTTCGTTATCACTATGAGACAGACCCGAAACACATCCGACAGTACTAGGATATAACAGGCATACTCGTCACATTATTATTAGGCATATAAGTCACCACACTAAGGATTTGTGAAAAAGAAGCATAAAATTTTATAAGCCTAATTCACCCCCCCTCTTAGGCACATTTATATCTTCAATTACGTTCCGTATTGGTGATGGCTCCACGTTTTGCCTGTGGAAGGATCCCTGGTTGTTGCCTACGTCGCTTTTGGAGAGATTTCCTTGGGGCCCTATTGCGATGGGGCTGCCTCTCGATTCACGGCTGGTGGTCCTTAATGCGCAAGGGTGGAATTGGCCAGGGCAGGGGGCGGTGGAGTATCTTGAGATTAGTCGTCTTCTACCTAGTGTGGTTCGTGGGGATCAGGATGGCGTACGGTGGACGGGGTCGCCGGATGGATCTATGACGACGGCTTTGGCTCGAGACGCCATGCGTTACAGGAGGCCTCCTGTGGGTTGTGCGGTGTTATGTGGAGGGCCGTTGAAGGTTCCACGGCATGTGATTATTTTATATCTGGGATTGCAGGATCGTCTCTCGACTAGGGACAAACCGTGGATTGCTCAGAGGGAGGGGACTCCAGCTTGTGTCCTGAGCGAGGAGCTGCACTACGAAACTGCCCAGCATCTCTTTTTTGATTGTCCTTCTCACCAGGGGCGGATCTAGCATAGGGCCCGAGGGGGCCACGGCCCCCCCGGAAATTTTCGAAATTTTTAGTACTATATATGTAGTATATAGTTTTAAAACATAAAATTATCTTCCTGTTTTATAAATGTCATAAAATGTCATGTAGCATGGTGGTGAGGGATGTGTCATTCGGATCAGTGGTCGAGTGTCCGATTCTCTGTCTGGTATCATTTTTTATCCTTAGCGTATTTTAACTTTTTAGTTTCTTTTTCTTTTTTAATTCGAATATTCTAAATGTATTTCTTAGACATTTTTTTCTTTTTTAGTTTACCTTCTCTTCAGTTCTTAGCAATTTTTATAGTTATTTTTTGGGTTTTAGCCAACAATACAACTAAATTCATAATGTGTTTTAAGATCTACTTTAATTCCTTTGTCACATTTTTTAATTCCTTTCATGGTTCATTTTTAAATTTTTATTTTCCACTTGCAATACATAACCTATTTATAAAAAAATTCACACAAATTTTAATTATTGACCTTATTAAAAGTAAAATCACTTGCCGAATCAAAAAACCGTACCAAATAAAAAGTTCCAAATAAATTTTGCAATATATATTCATATAATATATGACTTGTGTTATTTTCCTCTATTTTCTTATAGTGTTATTATTGTTTTACTAATATTATTATATTAATATTATATCATACTACGCAATACCAATACTATGGCATTGTCGTGTTTGAGCTTTCACTTTTTTTTATATTGGTAGTTCTGTGTGCTAATTTTTACGAAATGCAAAAAATTTTTATAACGTAATTTCATATCTTTTGCTAGAAAAATATATTTCAATTGATAAAATCTTTCAAAGAAAGATATAAAATAAAAATTTCTATTTTATGTCGACCTAATTACCAGCTCCATTTATAATGTGGCCCCCCTCTCAGAAATTCCTAGATCCGCCCCTGCTTCTCACGCCGGTGTCTTCGTCTCCTGAGACGTCGGACTCGATGGATCTGGCCTTATCGGGATTGGAATACGGGCATTCGGTCGGCTGCCCGTTGGCGAGGGAAGCACCTTCTTCATGCAGCATACCATCACGACTCCACGCAGGCTCGTGGGGTGTGTTATTGCCTTGGCTACCATGCGTATTAGTGGTACATCAACGAAGTACGACCTTCATCGGGCGGCCATACGTCGACTATGGCGTGTGGCTTGGTAGAACTGGTCTTTGATTGGTTGATTGGTTGATGGGTTCATTGGTTGAATGGTTATTCCTTTCTTATTTGTGCCCAGTAGTTTGTTACTGGTTGGTTGCGGAGTATATTTCCTGCTCATTTGTAGATACCTTTTTCCACAATATATACGGGACATTATACCAAAAAAAAAAACACACACACATACACATGCATATATAATGAATAGATAAATGCATAAAGAAATTGAATTTCTTTTGGTTTGGCTGGATTTTATTTGTTGAAAAGAAGAAACTGAAGACTACTATCATGGAAGAGATAGATGAAAGCCAGCTATAACAGAGATTTATGGAGGCAAATTGAAGTTGGTTCCTCTTAAGATGCCTAACTAAATGACGATAACTTTAATTGACCTCTGCTGTTCTTTCTTCTTCTTCAATAACTAGTAAGGCATCGCTTGATTGATATGTAACTAATAAGGCCAACCAAAATATGAATTATGCATATGGTTTTCCTTCTTGTTAGTTTGTACCTCGGCATATGTAGAAGACAATTACTGTTTGTAATATTCATAGCGTCCCATGTCCGAATTTTTTTCTTTAAGCTACAACTAATACAAGAAAAAAAAAATGGTCTCTTACATCATCCCAATTCAGTTCGAAATCCTCGCAAGCCTTTCAAACAAAGTGAAAATACCAGAAAATGATGAAAGTTATCAGTTTTCACAAAAACCACGAGAGCGCACCAGCAGCAAATAGAAGATTTCTTCTCGAGAACTATCCACAGAAGCAAAATAAAATAGAAAAAAAAGTCCACTTTTTGTGGACTATTATATAAAGTTGAGCTGCTTTTATATATGCTATTTATTACCTGTACAGCAGAGAGGCGCGTGCATTTAGTTGGTAAAGATCTCAAAGACCTCAGCCTACTCGCCTTTCCTATTTTCCTGATATAAATGGAACAGACTTATTCACATCAAATGCTCTGCTCTTCACTCTAACACTTAATCAACATACTATTTTGCTGTAAAACTTGCGTCTACTCAGTTTTCGGAGGCTTCAAGCTGGTCGAAACATCCCACAACTTAAGCGCGCAATCAGCAGAACCCAGAAGCGAACCTTCGCAGCTGAAATACAATAAAACCACCCCAAACATTTACGATAAAAAACTCTTGATTTCAACCTTACAGAATAAAAAAAATATAAAAAATTTGCCCTTTACGTCGCATAGGGTGAACATCATGGCCATACAATGACTAAAAGGACTACACAGTGAATGTGAAAGAGAATTGTTCCTTTTCTTACCTAAAGGCGAGTGACCATACACAAGAGGCATGGCCAACCAAAGGCGCGACACAACGAGCAGTAGAGAGATCCCACATCATTATCGTCCCGTCCTCGTTGCCCGAGGCCATGTAACAACCATCGGGGGACAATGCTAGAGATAAAATCATACTTTTGTGGCCTATGAAAATTCTTATGCATTCTCCTGTCTGAATGTCCCACAAGAGCACCGTCTTGTCGCTGGATCCAGTGGCAATGTAGTTGCAGGTGCAATTTTACGCACGAAAAATGATTGCGGAAAACACATCGAATGAGATTCATTAACTGAGGATTTTGAAGATTTTAGAGCTCAGCCGTCAACGCAGATCATAGCAAGTTCAAAGAGAGAAGAGATAAGTTACTCACGTCTACATCAGATAAATGGCCTGCCATTATTCTTAAGGGTAGTAGCCTATCCATAGACCAGATCCTAGCTGTACGATCATGGGAAGCACTGGCGAAATAGTGCCCCACAGGACTAAACTGCATTTTAACAAAGTGATTTACAGCATGAGTTGGATAGTTCATCACACTCAAGGAAAAGTCTTGTGAAAATCAAAGATAGCAATGGCATTTTCATTTAATTGTAAGCCCATTAAGCAGACACGAAATGAACTTTGAAAGCAATGATTACTAGAGTACAATGGCCGTATATCCATTAATGACATTTTTACCATGCTTTAGATTATAAATTACGGGGGCCAAGAATAGGACGTTCTCCACCAGTAGGAACATCGATATTCATGTAACAGAACACCATTAAGATTGCCATACCTGAACATCCCATACTGGATAATTGTGACCCTTGTAGCGAAAAAGATTTGCATTTAACGAAATGCTCCACAATCGAACTGCAAGTATAAACATCATCCCCTAGTAAGCAAAAACAAAACAAAGCAAGATGATTGCAAAAACACACGAGATGAAGGCAAATAGAAACTTACTAGTACAATCTGCTGATGATGACAGAATAAAATCCCCAAAAGGGCTAAAATTCGCAGAGTAAGTAGGCCCAGAATGGCCTCGAAGCAATGTGTATGGTCTACCCCCAGAACCCGAGGTACGCATGATATTGCTGGAAACATTCTCATTTGCCTGCACCAGGTTTGTCATGTCCCAGACCTTTATTTAAGGATTATCGTAATTACTCTCATATTACAACAGCAACTGCACAAATATAATATATATATATATATATATATATATGAAAAACAAAAACAGTAGCATTGATTCGAGAAGCTAACCCGTTATGAGTGTCTACGAAAGTATAGAAGCAGACCGAAGGTAACGAAGTGTTGCTCAATTCCTCAAGTCCTCTAGTATAGAAAGTTCCACTTCCATGTCTGGACAACACAAGACAAAATACAAACATTAGGTCAATAAAATGATAAGTTCTGTTCTTAAAAAATTAATACCAACCAGAAACACTTGTGATGGGGTCCCGTACACAATGGATGTAAAACGCTACTTTTTATACTAATGTTGGACACGATGTTAGGCTAACACTCACTCTCACTCTTTTGTATGCACAGCGGAAAAACGAAACGAACACAAATAAGTTTTTGTGCAGCAAGTCAAATAACTTGCTGCGTGACCCAAAGGGTAAAAATCCACTAGAAAGATGGATTACAAAACTATCGAAAAAGATAGCAAACACTAATCTAGCAAACGGACGGAATCAAAAAGGATTCTAAACCTAAAGATCTCAAGACCTCTAAAAGCTAGACTTAGTAAAGAAAAGCTCTTTCAAGAAAGTAACTCTCGCTCTGAAATGCTCTGATTTTCGCTCGGTGTTCGTCGTGCTTCAAAATGATTAAGTCTTCGACTTAAATACTCCTTCGATTTGTCCAAGACTTTGCCACTCGTCTTAGTAACTTCCCACAACGTCCACTAACGTCCACTAAGTGTATTTGGACAGTTAGTGACCGTTGAGAGTAGACTTGGTCAGCTCGGAATGCTTAGTCTTCACTTGTTCTCCAAGCTTCCTATTTTTAGTATGCTCCACTCCTATTTTTGCTCTAGCTTATCCACACTCTTTCTACACGGTTTGAACCGTTCTAGCTCTTATCCATAACCTGCACAACACTAGAAAAATGCCACGTCATAATTAAAATAGGTTTTGGGCATGAAAGATAAAACTAGGAAAGGGAACATTCTCGGCCAACAGATGTTGACTAGAATGTTACCCAACATTGTTTCAGTTGAACGCTCAACATCAACAATCTCCCCTTTTTATCTTTCTTCCCAAAACCAAAGCAGAAGTCAGTCATTGTAAAACTCCCCCTAAAGACAATCATCAACTCAACCACAAAGACAAAATGGTTAGAGTTAGATGAAAAACAGAATAGTAAGAAAAACTATTCCAAGTACTAGAAACTTAGTACATGCCTTAGAGGTCCTGAAAAAAATCTGCAAAACAAAAATAGACATGGTCCAGATATAAATCGCACACAGGAAAATAGGATATAAGCATGCAAACACAAGCAAAATGCGCATGCACAAAAAATCTAAGTCTCCGGTTCAGCTCCTTCAGCTCCTTGACCTTCTTGGCCTTGCTCACACTCACGAACCTGATCTCCCCCTTCTTCGGGCTGTACTTCACTTGGTCCTGCTCGATCCTCAGCTCTCACTGCTTCTGCCCTATCTCCCCCTTTTTGGGAAGAAATGAACCTCCTCAAAGCATCCCTTTGAGCCACCAAAGCTGCGATGGACTCGTCAAGAGCTCTAAGGGCCTGTTCTGCCAAAGATGTTGACCCAACACCGTGGTCAACATCGTGTTCGAGCTGTTCGGGGCTGCGCCAGGGAAGATCTACTACTCTGCCAGAGCCTGCCAAATGGCTTGGCTGAACTGGGTAAGGACTGCGTAGGATGGTCACCGAGTCTTTTCGGGTTGGCTGAAATCCGCCTTGTACAAGCACTCCGTAGATGATCGAGGGATAAGGAAGAATTCCCTTCCCCACCTTTTCAGCTTGATTTGACATGTTATCGAGGATCAACTTTCCCCAATTCATCGGCAGATTTTGACCAAGTGCGTATAGCACATGAGCTATCCCTTCTGTCACCCTAACTTCATTTGATGTAGGCAACCAACTACACACACCAATCTTAAACAAGACTGAATATAAAGATGTAAGAGAGCTGCCCGCACAATTTCCTTCCCACTTAGACACTCTACCCCCAGTAATGAACCTAACCACAGCATCATTATCATATTCATACTGAAATTCGACATCAGGAGTACGAAGAAACCTGTTTATAGCACTATCCGACATGTCATACAACCTCCCCCTCAGAAAGACCTTCCCATATTTCCTAGATTTAACTTCAGCCACATTAAAGAAGAGGTTAGCATATACCTCTCGGACGACATTTTCACAGTACGTCCCTAAACTTGTCACCATGTGCCCGAGATGTCGAGACTCCAGGAATTGCATCACGCCGTACTTCCTGAAGCTTACTTCGTCCACGACCCGTTCCACCCTAAAGAGTCTCCGACTCAGGGAATCCCACAGCTCTTCGTTGGCTGGGCGGTAGAACTTGCGGTTGGGCAATGGACTCTCCCAATCAGAATCTTCTAATGTTAGGTCAACATCAGACCCAACATTTTCTTCAGTGACTGGAACAGGGGAGACATCTCGGTGGCTTGCGGCTGGTTGAGGTGCACTTTCAGTCCTAGCCCTCTTTGCCGGTTGATCAACACTTTCCAGTGGGCGTTTGCCTGCACGCTTCTCCACCCTTTTTCTTAAAGACTCTAGGGTCTCAGCTAGGTCCGCTCCGACAACATCGATGCTCGCTGAGTGATCTGAGGCTGTGAAGGATTCTGAGTCAGAAGACGGCGTCTCTCCCCCTGAGGGTTTGAAGTCCTCATCTGACATCTCTGAGTCGACGCTGTCGTAGGTGGTGGAGTCGACGATCGTGTCGATTGAGTCTGAGCTGCTGGAAAGATCGATGGGATCGTCTTTATTTGAGGTGGGGTTTAGAGCTCGGCGAATGCGACCACTTTGACGCTTCTTCTGCACAGGAGCTGGAGTCTTGGCCTGGGACTTTGATCCCTTCTTCTTAGAGCTTCCTGGCCGAGACTTCTTCGACTTGTGGGTAATTGCAGTCTTCGGACTTGACCTTGAGGCGCCAGGTAAAGGCGTCGTGGCTCCTTGAGATGGTGGAGGAGGGCCAGACGATGATGCAGGTACATTAATCGCGCCTCCCACCATGCTTGTCTGAACTGGCCGTGGCTGGGAAGGTGTCGCACCGAGCGGCACGTCGGCGAAATTGAATATCGGCGGCGGAATATTCCTTCTGAGAACAGCTGGGTCCGGAAAACTCGGGTCTACTGAAACAGGGGTTTCAGCCACCACTGGGTTCGGCGCTACTGGCTCATCACTTCCAATCGGGGCTCCAGAGTCTGGATTTGCACAAGATGAGCTTGACGGTGCGTCAGATTTGCGGTTTCTTCGCCGTTCGTGGAGCGATTGGAGCCGAGTTCCCAGAGGCAAATCGTCATCGTCGTCTTGCCAGGGCATCGTTGTTGAAGGTTCTTGGCTAGGATTCGCTGTTGGGGGATTCGCTGATGAGGGCTGCTGCCTCGCCGCTTGTTCACTGGTGGTCTGAGGCGGTGGTCTGGCCGGCCGGAGCGGCTGAAAAGGCCCCGTGTAGACCACGATCTCCATTGAACCTGGAATTACTTGCAGAGGGACTGGATAAACGAGATTAGGGTCGAATGTTGGGTCAACATTCGGTTGAGGAGGAGAACTAGACATGATTTCAACTGAGAAGAAAAAAGCTAAGTCGAAAATCTGGAGCAAACTAAAAACCCTAATGAACTGAGATGGAGAGAGACGATTCTTTGTGTGTGGAAGAGATCAAAGTGATGTAAGTGGAGTGAGATGACCAGTTAGATGTAATCAGTTAATCCACCACTTAACATCAATACAGATACAACGGTCACTTCAGTTATTTTCGCTAATCATGGAGTTAATGGACACAAACATAACCGTTGAGCATAAGAAGTGAAAAACCGCATATATTGGATAAGTTTAAACTAAGTCATAATTTTTCAACACATGAAGCTAAAAAATAGTATATGACAAATCCAAATATACGACCACATAGGAGCAAGTTTGAGACTAAGTCATGCGAGTAAATAGGAGCATTTCAGACCACGTTTCTACCAAAAAGACCACTAAGTCAAAAGTCAAGGTAGAATCAAGAAATACTAACCGATTGAGCGACGTTGATGAACACATAGAGACAAGTGTAAAGAGCTGATCTTCGAGAGTTTCTAATGCATTTCTGAGAGATAACTAGACACATACGACACATAAAAAACAGTACTAAAGACAGACACGGACAAAAACAAAAGCACAAAATGTAGCAATATCGAACTGATAGTCACATGTTGCCCTAACATTTGACTCAACATTCTAATTATGTAATCCTAGACTTTTCTGCTTAATTCTTCTCAAAATCAGTTTCCCTTATTTCTACCCTTTCACCTCATATATCCAACCGAAATTATGCACTGCCCTTATACTCCCTTGCCTCAAGGATCGGCTTTTTGTCGCATAGTATACATCGTCACCGCGAATGCCGTGTACCTAAGGAATTATATTACCGAGAGCCTATATCTAGCAGAGAGTTTATAAGCATGCTAAACACAAAAAGGATTGGTTTTTAGTCGCAAAGAGTACATCGTCACAGCGAATGCCGTGTACCTAGGGACGTATTACCAAGAGCCTATAAAAGAGAGATCGGGTTTATTTAGGGACCAATCAAGAAGAATCAAGTCATTTCACAGGAAAACAGAACAGAATATTAAACCAAACATTAAAGCAGCAACTATCAAAATCGACATATGCTATGTTGATCCAAATGTTGGACCAACATTTAAACTAACATGTGCAACCCTATGGATTTCTTCAGGTCCGAGAACCTTTCAGAATCCAATGCTTTCGTAAAAATGTCTGCTAACTGATTCTTAGTGTCTATATGCTCGATGCGGACTAACTCCTTTTCTACCATATCTCTCAGAAAATGATGCCTAATATCTATATGCTTCGTACGAGAATGTTGGATGGGATTCCTAGAGATGTTAATAGCACTAAGGTTATCACAATACATAAGTACAGATTCGCACTCTAACCCATAGTCACATAACATGCTATTCAACCACAATAATTGTGTGCAACAACTACCCGCCGCAACATATTCGGACTCAGCAGTAGATAAAGACACACAGTTTTGTTTCTTACTATACCATGCAACCAAGTTGTTACCTAGGAAGAAACAGCCACCACTTGTGCTCTTGCGGTCATCCTCGTCACCCGCCCAGTCAGCATCGCTATAGCCTACAAGACTCAAGTTAGTATCTTTGGAGAACCATAGTCCTAGGCTACATGATCCACTCACATAACGTAGTATTCGCTTAACAGCATTTAAATGCGAAACCTTAGGTTCAGATTGATATCTAGCACAAACACAAACACTGTACATGATATCCGGTCTACTCGCAGATAGGTATAATAAACTGCCTATCATAGAACGGTACAATGTTGGGTCAACATTCTGCCCAACATTGTCTTTACTTACCTTCTGCGAAGAACCCATGGGCGTTTTCATTACCTTTGCAGCGTCCAAACCAAACTTCTTGACAGTGTTTTTGGCATACTTTTCTTGGGACATAAAGATCCCGTCGCTGCTCTGCTTAATCTGCAATCCTAGAAAATAGGTTAATTCGCCTATCATCGACATCTCGAAGGTAGTGTTCATAGCCTGCACAAACTGATCTAATAGAACTTGTGAGCTTGAACCAAAAACGATGTCATCAACATACACTTGAGCTATCAATATATCGGATCCGACCCTCTTAACAAAAAGAGTGCGATCCGCCTCACCTCGAGTGAAACCGAACTCAAGTAGAAACGTTGCTAACCTCGCATACCAAGCTCGAGGTGCTTGCTTCAACCCGTACAAAGCTTTCTGCAGCTTAAAAACATGGTTAGGATAATGGGGATCTTCGAACTCTTTAGGCTGTTCGACATAGATTTCCTTATCAATATACCCATTCAAAAACGCACCCTTAACATCCATTTGATGTAATGTAATGTTAAGCCAACATGCAATAGCTAACAAAAGCCTAATCGATTCTAACCTAGCAACGGGAGCAAACGTCTCATCAAAGTCTATACCTTCAACTTGCGTATAACCCTGAGCTACTAAACGTGCCTTGTTTCTAACAACCCTACCAAGTTCATCAGATTTATTTTTAAATATCCACTTAGTGCCTATGACATTAACATCTTTCGGCCGTGGCACTAAAGTCCAAACTTGATTTTTCTCGAACTGCAAGAGTTCCTCTTGCATCGCATTTATCCAACAATTATCCTTGAGAGCTTCAAGGACATTCTTGGGTTCTATCTCAGAAACAAAGCAATTAAAACGTACCTCAGCGTATAGCGAATTCATACACGCATTTCTTACCATAGACTTATAGTCCTTTCGTGGTTTGTCTCTGGTCTTCCTTCCTTCGTTCACATCTCCAATTATAAGATCAGTAGGATGATCTTTCTGAACCTTAGCTGGTGGATCACGTCGCACTTCGCTAGGACCAGCTTCTTCGTTCTGTTCTGGCTCAGATGTTGAGTCCAATGTTGGCTCAACATTGTCATCCGCTGGCTCCTCTGATTCGTTACTCGCTTGTATAACATCTGCAATATCAACTTGAGGAGACATGTTGCTAAGATCAGTAGCATCATCAAATACAACGTTGACTGATTCTTGAACAGTCTTTAAACGCAAATTATAGACTCGATAAGCACGACTGTTTGACGAATATCCTAGAAAAAATGCATTTGTCACTCTTCGAATCAAACTTAGTCAAATATTCACGATCATTTAGCATGTAACAAAAGCATCCGAAGACATGAAAATATTTGACAGTAGGCTTCTTACCATTCAACAGTTCATACGGGGTTTTCTTTGTACCATGTCTAAAAAATACACGATTCGAAATGTGACATGCTGTATGCAAAGCTTCAGCCCAAAAACGTTTAGATACATTCTTAGATAGTAACATAACACGAGCCATCTCTTGTAACGTCCTATTCTTCCTTTCGGCAACCCCATTTTGTTGGGGCGTCTTAGGAGACGAATACTCATGCACAATCCCTTTCTTATCACAGAATTCATCAAAAAATTGATTCTCAAACTCTCTACCATGGTCAGACCTAATGCGAAAAACAGTAGCACTGAAATTGTTTCGAATCATAGCACAGAATTTTTTGAAAAACTCAACCGATTCTGATTTTTTCCCTAAGAAAGAAAATCCATGCATATCTAGAAAAATCATCCACGAGCACATAAGCATATTTTCTACCTCCTATGCTATCAACTTCCATAGGACCCATCAAATCCATGTGAACTAATTGAAAACAATGAGCAGTTTTAAAATGTTGGGCAGCTTGTTGGTCAACATTGTGACTAACATGAGTTTGCTTACCCTTCAAACACGACTCACAAACAACCTTACCAAACTCCTTAAGCTTCGGAATGCCTCTGATTGCATCATGTTTGATAAGTTGCTCCAATGTTCTGTAGTTAACGTGGCCCAACTTGTAATGCCAAAGCCCAACATCATCCTCGACCTTTGAAAGCTGGCACACGTCTTTCTCACCAGATTTGTCACCAACGAGGTAACAATTGTCGCTAGATCTCTTACCTGCCATCACTAGAACAGAATTTCGGTTAAACACTTTACAACACTCCTTGTTAAATCTTACCTCAAGGTCATCGTCGCACAGCTGGCTAATGCTAATCAGTTTCGCAACAAGCCCGTCTACATGGAGTACGTTGCTAAGCTTGGGAAAATCGGGCACATTTAGTCTGCCTCTGCCGAGAATTCGACCTTTGGAACCACCTCCGAAGGTCACAGATCCACTCCTTAAAGGCGTGTAGTCACTGAGATACTCTTTGGTACCCGTCATATGTCGGGAACACCCGCTCTTCATGGCTAGTTTTGCTCCTGTTCCACTTAGCAAAAGTGTTGTCGGCCTCATTAAGTCGCTTTTGAAGTGAGTCGATCTCCCTGTCTTTTCGTGTCAAAGCAGCTTCCAATTTGTTCATGCCATCCATTAGACCTTCAATGATCTTTTCGTTTTTCTCATTTTCCTCGGTCAACAGTTTCACCGCGGCACGGAGTTGTGTGTTGTTCACCTTCTCTAAATCGTAGTGGGTGGTCAACTGCTTAAAGGCTTCTTCAAAATTCTCCATTTCAGGTTCTGAATCATCACAACTTAAAAGACCATCAAGACAGTTTGAATCATCATAATCAAAAATGATATGTTTTACAGATGTTGAGTCAGATGTTGGCTCAACATCAGTTACCGCAGTAAGACCGATTTGATTATCTTCATCTTCTTCGTCGTCAGAAAACGACTGGATGATTACAGATGATTGCTTAGGTTTTTCCTCTTCATCTTCATCTTCTTCGTCTGACAAGTCGATCCACATGACCTTACCACCACGCTTGCGAATGGTGTTGGCACATTCGTTGGCAAAATGGCCCCAACCTTGGCATTCATAACATCGAACTGTCTCATAGTTGATGTTCTTCTTTTGCTTTCCGTCTAGCCTCCCAAAAGGTTTCCGTTTAGGGAACGGAGGGGCTGACGATGGTTCAGCCTTGGCATTCTGGCCTTTCCTGAATGTTGGGCCAACATTTTGCACAACATTCTTCTTCTTGAAAAACTTCGCGAATTTCTTTACCACCATGGCCATGTCTTTTGCGTTTCTGGGGTCGACCTCGATCAGTTCATCGGATGGCTGGGTGACTAGTGCGAGACTCTTCCCACGAGCGGCCCTCTTTTGGACTTCAAGATTGGTTTCAAAATTTTTCAAGATGTTCATCAAGACGTTGAAGTCCATGGTGGCTAGGTTGTAAGACTCCTCGATCGCTGATACCTTCATATTAAATTTTTCAGTTAGTGTTCGAATAGCTTTAGAATTTAATACCTTGTTTGACAGAGGATCTCCTAGGCTTGCACACTCGCTGGAGATGGTCAAAAGCTTCCCAAAGTACGTCGTAATATCCTCGTCTTCCTTCATTCTGATATTCTCGAATTGGCTTAAGAGGAGACGTAGTTTGGTTTCTCGCACCGTTGAATCACCTTCACAGTACCTCTCGAGTAGATCCCACGCATTCTTGGCCGTTGTACAATTCTGGATAATCTTAAACATAAAGATATCCACCGTCGAGAAGATTGCATTGAGTGCCTTGTCATTGAATTCTGCTAGGCTTCGCTCGGCTGGTGTCCATAGTTCGACAGGCTTGTCGACGACTTCTCCATCTGCATCGGGTTCTGTCCTTGGTGGGGTATAACCGTGGAGAACTGCTTCCCAAGCTCGCACGTCGATTGACTTGATGCACTGACGAACACGGACCTTCCAATACGCATAGTTGGTGCCGTCAAGAACAGGAACTTTGCCGATATTATTTGAACTTGTAATATCCATTGTAGAGGATGTTAAGCGCTTAGTGACGTCAAGCGTTGGCTCTGATACCACTTTGATGGGGGTCCCGTACACAATGGATGTAAAACGCTACTTTTTATACTAATGTTGGACACGATGTTAGGCTAACACTCACTCTCACTCTTTTGTATGCACAGCGGAAAAACGAAACGAACACAAATAAGTTTTTGTGCAGCAAGTCAAATAACTTGCTGCGTGACCCAAAGGGTAAAAATCCACTAGAAAGATGGATTACAAAACTATCGAAAAAGATAGCAAACACTAATCTAGCAAACGGACGGAATCAAAAAGGATTCTAAACCTAAAGATCTCAAGACCTCTAAAAGCTAGACTTAGTAAAGAAAAGCTCTTTCAAGAAAGTAACTCTCGCTCTGAAATGCTCTGATTTTCGCTCGGTGTTCGTCGTGCTTCAAAATGATTAAGTCTTCGACTTAAATACTCCTTCGATTTGTCCAAGACTTTGCCACTCGTCTTAGTAACTTCCCACAACGTCCACTAACGTCCACTAAGTGTATTTGGACAGTTAGTGACCGTTGAGAGTAGACTTGGTCAGCTCGGAATGCTTAGTCTTCACTTGTTCTCCAAGCTTCCTATTTTTAGTATGCTCCACTCCTATTTTTGCTCTAGCTTATCCACACTCTTTCTACACGTTTTGAACCGTTCTAGCTCTTATCCATAACCTGCACAACACTAGAAAAATGCCACGTCATAATTAAAATAGGTTTTGGGCATGAAAGATAAAACTAGGAAAGGGAACATTCTCGGCCAACAGATGTTGACTAGAATGTTACCCAACATTGTTTCAGTTGAACGCTCAACATCAACAACTTGATTTCTGTAGTATGAGGTTCAACACCGAAACAACTTATACAATGACAAGTTCAAGAAGGATCAGCATACAAGCAAACTATAAATTTTCTACCTCTCCTTACAAGTTACAACAACTATAACAACAGCATAAACAAATCACAAATGACAGGGCTGTACGAAAATCTACATTACTGGCAACGGGAGATCAGGCTTTCTGAACGAGAAGCTTTCATGGTAGCACCACCGACCTTATCTTTTTTTGACTTTTTGAGTGTAGCGCTTTGCTTGACACCAACAGCAGATTTTTTCTGCACTCAAAATGAATGCAAATGTTAGTGGACAGAGAACAAAGTTTGTGAACAAAATTAGAATCTAACTGAACCCTAACAACCTTATTGGGTAGGAAATTAGATTTATTGTTTCTATCGGTGTGGTGTGCGTATTGTTTTTAATGAAAACTTACCGGATAATATTTCGTGCAACTGGTTGGTTTACTTCAAGGTACAATCAGATCTGTAATCTCGGATCTGCAAAAGAAAACGTAATAAAAAAAAAAAAAAACCAGAGTTGTGAGGCCGGCGACACAAGAAAATCAGTTCGACTCGACTTACACGCTCAAGAAATCACGGCCATAAGAGTCGGTATATTAAGCTCTGTTGCTTCCTATTGAGGATTTTATCTGTTATGATTTATTTTCCAGTGAGTCCTCAATGGGTATGGGACCAGCCTGTATTTGAGTTAAAATAAAAGTATGAACACAAACCTTAAAGTTTTGTCAGATTTCTGAACTAAAAATGAAACAGGAAAATCGACTGACTAACCAAAAATTCAAACTAAACTCGGCATGTTCCGAGTCTTTGAACATCTTGTGATCTGCACATATTCGTGTTAGCAATTTATGATATCAAAAAGTCCCTAAGAGGACAAAAATGTAACAAGCTTACAAGACCTGATATATCCACGAAATATTCTGATGAAGTTCATCATAAACTGGTCCTTTTAAAACTGTCAGTCTGAAATGCATAACAGACAATTACCATTCAAAATGTAATGCACCACATGCCTTAGCTTTGATGTGATAATTGTGCTTCATAGTACCTTCACTTCGGGCTCTATTGCTTTCTGGCAATCTGGGCGGAAAATATATCCCCCTGAAGCCTTCAAAAACTTAAATTCAATAATTGATTAAATTGATTAATTATTGTAATATGCTTCTTCTAAGACAATTTCTGCTTACTTGATCCTTGCTCGCATTTTGCCCAATATAGTAACTATATGATTGCTCCAGTGAAACATTCACCTGCACATATATATAAGCTTCATGAAGATTGACCACCTTATATAGCCCTTGAGAATTAACGAGCAATAAATACTTCCATGATTATATTCGATCATATTATATACAGCACACAAAAGGAGTGGATAAAACAGATTATAAAATGGAATCAATTTGAGTCGCAAAAAGCACACCGATCTCTTGCTGTTAACATATTGTTTGAGCGTTCCAACATTTCCCGAGTAGATAAGCTTCAAATCACCAGGCTCTATCTCTATGTCACCAGCTTGTTTCCAGGCAAATGTGTACGATATTTCTTTTATCAAAGAAGCTGAATCAAATAAAACAAGAAAAGGAAAGTGAATACATCTTGACTTCTATGAAACTTGATAATATATTAAGGTTGTGTCTAACCTGCTGAGTACCACTCGAGATTGTACAAGTGCTGAATCCCAAAGGTGGAACAATAGATGTAAATGCAAGCCAAAACTTGAGAGTCGTAGTAGGGGATTTCCCCGTGTATGCAGTGGCATAAAACTTTCTGTTTGCTATAGAAGAGGAAGAATTCACTATAGGAACGAGCTGGGATAGATCACTCCATCTTTAGTGGTGAGATTCCCACTGATTACCTGCATCAAATGTAGCGTTTGGGGTAAACACTAGAGTTCATTTTGGTTTCCATGATAATTTATGTTCTTAAAAAAATTAATATCAACCAGAAACACATGATTTCTGAAGTATAAGGTTCAACACTGAAACAACTTATTAAAAGACAAGTTCAAGAAGGATCAGCATACAAGCAAACTTTAAACTTCTACCTATCCTTACAAGTTACAACCACTATAACAAGAGCATATAAACATATCACAAATGACAGGGCTGTACGAATTTTTTTACATTACTGGCAACGGGAGCTCAGGCTTGACGCGTCGTGCTGCAGAAGCTGTGGTGCTTTCTGAACGAGAAGCTTTCATCGTAGCACCACCGACCTATTTTTTTTTTTTTTTTGACTTTTTGAGTGTAGCACTTTGCTTGACACCATCAGCAGATTTTTCCTGCAGTCACAAAGAATATGCAAATGTTAGTGGACATAGAACAAAGCATGTGCCAACATTAGAATCTAACTGAGACATAACAACCTTATTTTCTTCGACTTCCCTTTCTTTTATTTCCCCATCTGTCTTTTCTTCCAATTTTTCCAGCTTGTCTTCCCATGAATCTTCAAGCAGCTGTTTGTGATTAAACAATATTGGAGATCATGTTTTAAACGCATCGCGTTATTACCAAACAAAAAATAAAGATGTGATTCTGGTTGTCATATGCATATATTAAGGCGAACTAACTCCCCATTGAATTTCCTTCTGATTTATTGATTAGCTGCATCCTGCCCACTTCCAACAAGAGTCACATTTCAGCATCATCAGCAATTCAGTTTGGTTGCCCAGGTGACACTGTCAATTCAACCATAAACTTATTTGACAATGCAAAAGGCCATAAGAAATCAATGCATGACAAAATTTTTCGAAGTAACCAGTATGAATTGGAAGAGCACCTTGAAAATTGATGCGCTCGTGATAATTCCAAGTATTGTTGTAGACTGAGACTTGTGTGAAAATTGAAGAAGTAGGTCATACGAGTACTGCCATGAAAATGAGAAAGGTAAAGATCATTAAATAGAATGAATGTCATCCTATTAGCGTGATCGTTGACTTTGTGGACATTATCTAACAAAACTTAAAGCCAAAGGGGAAAGGATCACGACTATTGGCTTTCTTTTTCCCTGGTAAAAATCTTCCTTTAAGGGGAGTAATACACTACTAATTACTATGACTTGTTTCAACAGTTGACTTTACGTGATTCGTGACGTAGCAGCTGCATTGTTTCAGATAGCAGTCAACTCATGAGTTAATGAAACCCTGAACATGGAATTCATATTTATGTGATGTCGCACTTTACCAGTACTAGAAAAGGAAAACAAAAAGACCACATAACAAATGCATAGTACACACGCAATGATTTGTAGAGAGAAAGGAAAAAGCTACTTGGCAAATCTTAATGCTCGCCTTGCTTTTCCCAAGGTATGTGCAAATTCCAGGAAAGATACGTACCTCCAGATGTGAGGGAGAAAGAACAGCTTCCAATTTTTGAAGGTCGCGGGAATGCGTCATCTCATGGTCTTTTCGAAAACTGTTGAAAAAGGCTCGAGCTGGAAGTAGAAAGATCATAGAATAGGAAAAAAACGATTCTAAAAGGTACGAACGAGAAAGAAAGGGAATTCTTGATAAGAGAAACAAACCTTCCTGAATGTGTCCCTTCGCAACAAGATCCATAACTGCATGGATAAATACCGGATACAACACACAAACTAACTCATGCTGCACGGTGAAGACAATGTAATAAAGAGACAACATTGTAACAGGATTACGAAAGAACTGTGCAGAAGGTTTTTGCGACAGGGGATATAACACAACGTGAAGACGTGGGAAGAAAAGAAACCATATATGAAACAAGATTTTCTACCTACCTGGTACTGATCCAGAGAATTATAAGCCCATGACCGAAGTTTTCTGTACCCATCATGGTACTGTGAAGGAACACCAGCCCTGACAAACAATTAAAACCACACATAGCACGATCGAAAGGCAAGTCAGCGCCAGGCACAACTTCGCAATGGGATGCTACAAAAAAAAAATAGTCCCCACAATGCCCAGAAACCCAAACGCCACTCGCACCGAAAAACGAGCAAAACTAAGCTCCACGTAGAAAAGGAAATACATGATATATCGTTGACGAATCAAAATTCTTGGAAAAAAAAGAAGGTTCATATTCGGTGGAGCTTTTTAGCGATATCAGGGTCGATATCCACAGAAGGATTGCCTCTGCCGCTTTGTCGTAGCTGCTGCTGTTCTTGTTGCAAAACAAGGCCAGCTTGCTTGAAATCCTTTCTGTTCACATAATCCCACTGCCTTTTCAATTTTATCTGGGTCCATAATTTCAGCTCCAAAGGCTCCCCGGGAGAACGATTAACCTGCAGAATGAAACCCCTAAACCCTAAAATTCGGAGTTGAAATCTTGACTACCTTTTCTTATCTTGGTTTTCGTGGGTCCCACCGCCCTGGTGAATGCTCTTTTCAAAGCAGAATGTTTATATGCATTCCAATCATAATTGCACACATTGATCGCTGTTTTAACAATAGTCGCTTTCACTTCAATTTGAATCTTAAAACAGACCCACACTGAAACTGCAGAACCATTCGACCTCTTACAAAGGTAGTAACACTGCCAAAGTTCGAAAGTAACACAATAAATACAACACTGTGGTGCTGTTACAAGGTAGGGATCAGCAACACCAAGTTTATCTTCCTTCTTCCTTTTCCTGTCAGACGGAGGTTCTTTCGACTTTAAATCGTTGCTGAAGGACCTCTGAGAAACAGCAAGATCATCATTCCGATGCACTGGAGAAGGAAACGTAAGATTCAGTCACCATGAAGTCAAACGAGGTAGACGAAACCAAGCCTAAGAGGAACACAAATATGACAGACATTCAGTCAAACAAGTTGGAGAACAAAGTCGAGAAGACCATAAGGGGTGTCGAACTTAGATGCTTTTCAGTTTGCTTTTGTATTTACGGTTACATTGTTTCAAGTACTGATTCCTCAGTCATTGCCAGATAATTGCTAGATGTCTTACGGTCGAGAAACACTACATCCGTCCATCGTAGGTAAGAGATACGATTTCATAATCCAGCAAAGAAGACTTTAGGTTGATACGTGACGGGTTTCAAAGATAAACGCATTCATTCGCAGTTACATTAATAAAAGTACCTAAGAGTATATAACATCTTCCATGTTCAGACTTCCTACCAGCATGCTGGGAAAACAGTGCAAGGTCCTTAGCTAACTGTTCTGCTTTTGCATGAAACAAACAATATGTGTTCGTTTAGTAGAAGAAGAACTTCTGATTACGCAGATGTATGGAAATGCCTAATAGAAGGACATTGCAAAGCTCAATATACCCAATCATATAATTGCTTGAGACAAGATTAAATCACATTCACCTATATTCATGTGTAGCACTAGTATTCGGTAATATAACGCAAAAAAGAAAACCCTGACACGTACAAATGGAGAAGTTAATTACGTGCGTACTTTGGGACTTCCATGCAATTTCGCTTGGATGGTAAAAGGGGCGTGACATTAAATCAAACAAATCATCGGTACAGACGAAGGATACACAAACGAAAACCAGGAATCAAAAGCACAATCAGCTTCAGCGATTTTGGTCTCTCAGCAGCTCCATTGCCAACTCTCAGCAGCTCCTCCTCGACGATCTTGCTCCACTCTCTCTCAAACGGTCAGCTCTCTCTGTGTTTCCTCTCCCTATATCAAAAGCACAAACATTCAGCTTCAGCGATTTTGGTCTCTCAGCAGCTCCATTGCCGACTCTCAGCAGCTCCTCCTCGATCAAACGGTCAGCTCTCTCTCAAACGGTCAGCTCTCTCTGTGTATCTCTTCCTCTCCCTATATCACTGCAAAATCCTCCACTCTCTCTCAAACGGTCAGCTCTCTCTGTGTATCTCTTCCTCTACCTATATCACTGCAAAATCACTATTCTCATTTCAGGACTTTCAAAAAATGACAATGACTGCGAGGATAATAGCCTTCTTCCTCATCTCGATGACGGTCACAAAAATACTGTTAACGACTACCGACGTTGAAGATAAGGTAACCAAAGACACGGTTTACCTGGAAGTGGAAAAAGGAGCTGCAAAAACCTCCACGATGTTTCTAGATCTCTCGGGTAACATAATATAACTATTTTGGAGTAACTTTTCGGTCGACACTTTTTGTATATGTATATTTCTTTTTTTTTTTTTGGAATTTTTGAAGTCTCCACGACTTGGAAACCCCATTAGCGGACTGTAGTAGAATAAAACTGACCTGAAATTATTTTGCAGGTCAAACGATGACCTGCTTTATCGGCTCGCAACATCAGTGTCCGAAGGATAGTATCGTATCGTCGCCTCTTACCAAGTAAGCGCAGCTATACAAATTACGGTGTTTGTGTTTGCTACGTATGTGCCTTTAGCAAAGAAGTATATATTATCATATATCGTTTCTAGGTACGTCATAATACGTCCACTCGGAGGAGGCGTCTTCGGCCAGACATGGATCGCTAAACAAGTTTTCGACGAATATACTATTTTTGTCCTAAAAAATATCAAGATATTGATTTTTATTTATTTCCATGGCATCTCCTTTAATTTCGTCATTAGCGTGCGTGGCCTAGTTATATAATACTTTTGGACATTATATGCACTTTGTTGAAATTAATGTTTTAGGCTTTTTAGTTTTGATAGTTTTGCCTAAGGCCCACATTTATAGCCTAGGTCTCTTTGTATTTGACTGCTGACAAGAAAAGGAGAGAGAAGCAGGGCAGTGAACGAAAAACCATCAGCAGCCCCCATTCCTTCACTATCACTGTTCCATCAATGTAAAAAAAAAACCAGAGAATAAAGAAGATAGCATTATTTTGGAAGTTAAGGCCAACACCTATTTCTTATTCTATTGCTTGCAGACTCAACTATTAGGACATACCGACTTCTATCGAAGTGGTATTCCAGAATGTTACTTCGGTCGTAAACTTTCAGTGCTGAGCCGAGAATATACCGCCGCATTCGCCGAATGCTACATTCAGCGCACAGCATACATGTCATAAGCTACTACGAAGGCCTCACCCTAAAGTCCCTGCTGTACAACGACGATGAAAATGCCGAGCCCATCCCTAGCCAGTGGTTGAGATGGCTCAAGACCACCGAGAAGGGACGCCGAGTCATGCGGAAACTGATACATCAGTTGGTATATATTAACATGTTTTACTTATTACAATATACTGTTGTATTTGTCTAAGCTAACTGTGCAATCTATATCAGGTGAAGTCGATTGATTTTCTGGCGACAAACGATATCACTCATCGTGATATAAAACCGTGTAAGTATTACTTTAAAATTTCATGCATTGTATATAGTTTATTATTGACGTGTGCATGTGAAACTTTGACGTGCTTTGTTATGCATACACGTAAATGCAAACAAGTTGGCATAGTCATGTCATGGGATGTCATATAGAGATCCTCACTAATACAATTACAATAATGCATGTATGATCTATTCAGCAAATACCGTAGTTTGCCATTTAGTGGCAAATAGAAGTTGCTCTATGAGACTTAGTCCAGACATCTATCAGGGTGATGCGTACTTGTAAGTCAGCTTTTATTATTTGAGCTCATTTGTTTTTAAACTGGTACTTAACTGTTGTTGATGTTTGATTGAAGGAAGTTGATTGATTTCGGTAGTGCAGTTGATCACTACAGTAGTATCAACTTGTACGGTGAAGAGGGACCGACACGGTGCGTGTAAAATCAAATTCTCAACCAAGCTTAATCGGTTTTGGTAACGGAAATAATGATGGTTTGTGTTTTTTTCAATAATTATTTCGTTATATTTCATATTTCAAGTTCAAATTTATTCTGAATACAAAATGCAGAACTGTCACGACGATGAGTTTGAAGCATACGTTAAGAAGAGAGATTCTCTTGGCGTGGGGTAAGTTGATTCTATTAATATTTTTTAATTTTTTATTGTTATTATTATTGTTATGTATTTGACTTGTGTTTATTAATAGGTTTGTGGACACTTCACTACTTCGTCTTGTACGGGATTTATTAGATGGAGATCCGGTAAGTTTTAATAAGCTTGGTCATGATAGACTTTGGTGATACAAAAAAATCGTAATTTATCGTATCTATGAACACTTAATAGCATTCCTTTCACGTCTAAAGTATATTAGCTAATTTGATATGTTTTGTTTTCTTGATGGCAGGACAAAAGAATCAGCGTTGGGGGGGCGGGGGGCAGTATTTTGAAATGATGTTGGCGAGTGCAGGCGATATTCCCCTTCCGTTCATCCATTTATATGCTCGGTAATTATTAATAGATTTTGTATTTTTATTCAAATTTAACCTTTTTTTTTGCTTAAAAACAAATTGTGTTTTTTTTTTTCAGGATTATTGGTTTAGCTGAGTTTTGTATCAGCATTCCTGATTTCCCCTTACCATATGAAATAATGATGGTTTGTGTTTTTTTCAATAATTATTTCGTTATATTTCATATTTCAAGTTCAAATTTATTCTGAATACAAAATGCAGAACTGTCACGACGATGAGTTTGAAGCATACGTTAAGAAGAGAGATTCTCTTGGCGTGGGGTAAGTTGATTCTATTAATATTTTTTAATTTTTTATTGTTATTATTATTGTTATGTATTTGACTTGTGTTTATTAATAGGTTTGTGGACACTTCACTACTTCGTCTTGTACGGGATTTATTAGATGGAGATCCGGTAAGTTTTAATAAGCTTGGTCATGATAGACTTTGGTGATACAAAAAAATCGTAATTTATCGTATCTATGAACACTAAATAGCATTCCTTTCACGTCTAAAGTATATTAGCTAATTTGATATGTTTTGTTTTCTTGATGGCAGGACAAAAGAATCAGCGTTGGGGGGGCGGGGGGCAGTATTTTGAAATGATGTTGGCGAGTGCAGGCGATATTCCCCTTCCGTTCATCCATTTATATGCTCGGTAATTATTAATAGATTTTGTATTTTTATTCAAATTTAACCTTTTTTTTTTTGCTTAAAAACAAATTGTGTTTTTTTTTTTTCAGGATTATTGGTTTAGCTGAGTTTTGTATCAGCATTCCTGATTTCCCCTTACCATATGAAATAATGATGGTTTGTGTTTTTTTCAATAATTATTTCGTTATATTTCATATATCAAGTTCAAATTTATTCTGAATACAAAATGCAGAACTGTCACGACGATGAGTTTGAAGCATACATTAAGAAGAGAGATTCTCTTGGCGTGGGGTAAGTTGATCCTATTAATATTTTTTTAATTTTTAATTGTTATTATTATTGTTATGTAGTTGACTTGTGTTTATTAACAGGTTTGTGGACACTTCACTACTTCGTCTTGTACGGGATTTATTAGATGGAGATCCGGTAAGTTTTAATAAGCTTGGTCATGATAGACTTTGGTGACACAAAAAAATCGTAATTTATCGTATCTATGAACACTTAATAGCATTCCTTTCACGTCTAAAGTATATTAGCTAATTTGATATGTTTTGTTTTCTTGATGGCAGGACAAAAGACTCAGCGCTGGGGGGGAACAGTATTTTGAAATGATGTTCACGAGTGCAGGCGATATTCCCCTTCCGTTCATCCATTTATATGCTCGGTAATTATTAATAGATTTTGTATTTTTATTCAAATTTAACCTTTTTTTTGCTTAACAAAGAAATTGTGTTTTTTTTTTCAGGATTATTGGTTTAGCTGAGTTTTGTATCAGCATACCTGATTTCCCCTTACCATATGAAATAATGATGGTTTGTGTTTTTTTCAATAATTATTTCGTTATATTTCATATTTCAAGTTCAAATTTATTCTGAATACAAAATGCAGAACTGTCACGACGATGAGTTTGAAGCATACGTTAAGAAGAGAGATTCTCTTGGCGTGGGGTAAGTTGATCCTATTAATATTTTTTTAATTTTTTATTGTTATTATTATTGTTAAGTATTTTACTTGTGTTTATTAATAGGTTTGTGGACACTTCACTACTTCGTCTTGTACGAGATTTATTAGATGGAGATCCGGTAAGTTCTAAGCAGCTTGGTCATGATAGACTTTGGTGATACAAAAAAATCGTAATTTATCGTATCTATGAACACTTAATAGCATTCCTTTCACGTCTAAAGTATATTAGCTAATTTGATATGTTTTGTTTTCTTGATGGCAGGACAAAAGAATCAGCGCTGGGGGGCGGGGGGCAGTATTTTGAAATGATGTTGACGAGTGCAGGCGATATTCCCCTTCCGTTCATCCATTTATATGCTCGGTAATTATTAATAGATTTTGTATTTTTATTCAAATTTAACCTTTTTTTTTTGCTTAAAAACAAATTGTGTTTTTTTTCAGGATTATTGGTTTAGCTTAGTTTTGTATCAGCATACCTGATTTCCCCTTACCATATGAAATAATGATGGTTTGTGTTTTTTTCAATAATTATTTCGTTATATTTCATATTTCAAGTTTAAATTTATTCTGAATACAAAATGCAGAACCGTCACGACGATGAGTTTGAAGCATACATTAAGAAGAGAGATTCTCTTGGCGTGGGGTAAGTTGATCCTATTAATATTTTTTTAATTTTTTATTGTTATTATTATTGTTATGTAGTTGACTTGTGTTTATTAATAGGTTTGTGGACACTTCACTACTTCGTCTTGTACGGGATTTATTAGATGGAGATCCGGTAAGTTTTAATAAGCTTGGTCATGATAGACTTTGGTGATACAAAAAAATCGTAATTTATCGTATCTATGAACACTTAATAGCATTCCTTTCACGTCTAAAGTATATTAGCTAATTTGATATGTTTTGTTTTCTTGATGGCAGGACAAAAGAATCAGCGCTGGGGGGGAACAGTATTTTGAAATGATGTTGACGAGTGCAGGCGATATTCCCCTTCCGTTCATCCATTTACATGCTCGGTAATTATTAATAGATTTTGTATTTTTATTCAAATTTAACCTTTTTTTTTGCTTAAAAACAAATTGTGTTTTTTTTCAGGATTATTGGTTTAGCTGAGTTTTGTATCAGCATACCTGATTTCCCCTTACCATATGAAATAATGATGGTTTGTGTTTTTTTCAATAATTATTTCGTTATATTTCGTATTTCAAGTTCTAATTATTCTGAATACAAAATGCAGAACTGTCACGACGATGAGTTTGAAGCATACGTTAAGAAGAGAGATTCTCTTGGCGTGGGGTAAGTTGATCCTATTAATATTTTTTTAATTTTTTATTGTTATTATTATTGTTATGTATTTGACTTGTGTTTATTAATAGGTTTGTGGACACTTCACTACTTCGTCTTGTACGGGATTTATTAGATGGAGATCCGGTAAGTTTTAAAAAGCTTTGTCATGATAGAATTTGGTGATACAAAAAAATCGTAATTTATCGTATCTATGAAGTCTTAATAGCATTCCTTTCACGTCTAAAGTATATTAGCTAATTTGATATGTTTTGTTTTCTTGATGGCAGGACAAAAGAATCAGCGCTGGGGGGGGGGGGGGGGGTTGGGGAACAGTATTTTGAAATGATGTTGACGAGTGCAGGCGATATTCCCCTTCCTTTCATCCATTTATATGCTCGGTAATTATTAATAGATTTTTTATTTTTATTCAAATTTAACCTTTTTTTTTGCTTAAAAACAAATTGTGTTTTTTTTCAGGATTATTGGTTTAGCTGAGTTTTGTATCAGCATACCTGATTTCCCCTTACCATATGAAATAATGATGGTTTGTGTTTTTTTCAATAATTATTTCGTTATATTTCATATTTCAAGTTCAAATTATTCTGAATAGAAAATGCAGAACTGTCACGACGATGAGTTTGAAGCATGCATTAAGAAGAGAGATTCTCTTGGCGTGGGGTAAGTTGATCCTATTAATATTTTTTAAATTTTTTATTGTTATTATTATTGTTATGTATTTGACTTGTGTTTATTAATAGGTTTGTGGACACTTCACTACTTCGTCTTGTACGGGATTTATTAGATGGAGATCCGGTAAGTTTTAATAAGCTTGGTCATGATAGACTTTGGTGATACAAAAAAATCGTAATTTATCGTATCTATGAACACTTAATAGCATTCCTTTCACGTCTAAAGTATATTAGCTAATTTGATATGTTTTGTTTTCTTGATGGCAGGACAAAAGAATCAGCGCTGGGGGGCGGGGGGCAGTATTTTGAAATGATGTTGGCGAGTGCAGGCGATATTCCCCTTCCGTTCATCCATTTATATGCTCGGTAATTATTAATAGATTTTGTATTTTTATTCAAATTTAACCTTTTTTTTTTTGCTTAAAAACAATTGTGTTTTTTTTCAGGATTATTGGTTTAGCTGAGTTTTGTATCAGCATACCTGATTTCCCCTTACCATATGAAATAATGATGGTTTGTGTTTTTTTCAATAATTATTTCGTTATATTTCATATTTCAAGTTCAAATTTATTCTGAATACAAAATGCAGAACTGTCACGACGATGAGTTTGAAGCATACATTAAGAAGATAGATCCTCTTGGCGTGGGGTAAGTTGATCCTATTAATATTTTTTTAACTTTTTGTTGTTATTATTATTGTTATGTAGTTGACTTGTGTTTATTAATAGGTTTGTGGACACTTCACTACTTCGTCTTGTACGGGATTTATTAGATGGAGATCCGGTAAGTTTTAATAAGCATGGTCATGATAGACTTTGGTGATACAAAAAAATCGTAATTTATCGTATCTATGAACACTTAATAGCATTCCTTTCACGTCTAAAGTATATTAGCTAATTTGATATGTTTTGTTTTCTTGATGGCAGGACAAAAGACTCAGCGCTGGGGGGGAACAGTATTTTGAAATGATGTTCACGAGTGCAGGCGATATTCCCCTTCCGTTCATCCATTTATATGCTCGGTAATTATTAATAGATTTTGTATTTTTATTCAAATTTAACCTTTTTTTTTTGCTTAAAAAAAATTGTGTTTTTTTCAAGATTATTGGTTTAGCTGAGTTTGTATCAGCATACCTGATTTCCCCTTACCATATGAAATAATGATGGTTTGTGTTTTTTTCAATAATTATTTCCTTATATTTCATATTTCAAGTTCAAATTTATTCTGAATACAAAATGCAGAACTGTCACGACGATGAGTTTGAAGCATACGTTAAGAAGAGAGATTCTCTTGGCGTGGGGTAAGTTGATCCTATAAATATTTTTTAATTTTTTATTGTTATTATTATTATTGTTATGTATTTGACTTGTGTTTATTAATAGGTTTGTGGACACTTCACTACTTCGTCTTGTACGGGATTTATTAGATGGAGATCCGGTAAGTTTTAATAAGCTTGGTCATGATAGACTTTGGTGATACAAAAAAATCATAATTTATCGTAATTTGAAATGATGTTGACGAGTGCAGGCGATATTCCCCTTCCGTTCATCCATTTATATGCTCGGTAAATTATTAATAGATTTTGTATTTTTATTCAAATTTAACCTTTTTTTTGCTTAAAAACAAATTGTGTTTTTTTTCAGGATTATTGGTTTAGCTGAGTTTTGTATCAGCATACCTGATTTCCCCTTACCATATGAAATAATGATGGTTTGTGTTATTTTCAATAATTATTTCGCTATATTTCATATTTCAAGTTCAAATTTATTCTGAATACAAAATGCAGAACTGTCACGACGATGAGTTTGAAGCATACGTTAAGAAGAGAGATTCTCTTGGCGTGGGGTAAGTTGATCCTATAAATATTTTTTAATTTTTTATTGTTATTATTATTATTGTTATGTATTTGACTTGTGTTTATTAATAGGTTTGTGGACACTTCACTACTTCGTCTTGTACGGGATTTATTAGATAGAGATCGGTAAGTTTTAATAAGCTTGGTCATGATAGACTTTCGTGATACAAAAAAATCGTAATTTATCGTATCTATGAACACTTAATAGCATTCCTTTCACGTCTAAAGTATATTAGCTAATTTGATATGTTTTGTTTTCTTGATGGCAGGACAAAATAATCAGCGCTGGGGGGGAACAGTATTTTGAAATGATGTTGACGAGTGCAGGCGATATTCCCCTTCCGTTCATCCATTTATATGCTCGGTAATTATTAATAGATTTTGTATTTTTATTCAAATTTAACCTTTTTTTTTGCTTAAAAACAAATTGTGTTTTATTTCAGGATTATTGGTTTAGCTGAGTTTTGTATCAGCATACCTGATTTCCCCTTACCATATGAAATAATGATGGTTTGTGTTATTTTCAATAATTATTTCGCTATATTTCATATTTCAAGTTCAAATTTATTCTGAATACAAAATGCAGAACTGTCACGACGATAAGTTTGAAGCATACGTTAAGAAGAGAGATTCTCTTGGCGTGGGGTAAGTTGATCCTATTAATATTTTTTTTTAATTTTTTATTGTTATTATTATTGTTATGTATTTTACTTGTGTTTATTAATAGGTTTGTGGACACTTCACTACTTCGTCTTGTACGGGATTTATTAGATGGAGATCCAGTAAGTTTTAATAAGCTTGGTCATGATAGACTTTGGTGATACAAAAAAAATCGTAATTTATCGTATCTATGAACACTTAATAGCATTCCTTTCACGTCTAAAGTATATTAGCTAATTTGATATGTTTTGTTTTCTTGATGGCAGGACAAAAGAATCAGCGCTGGGGGGCGGGGGGCAGTATTTTGAAATGATATTGACGAGTGCAGGCGATATTCCCCTTCCGTTCATCCATTTATATGCTCGGTAGTTATTAATAGATTTTGTATTTTTATTCAAATTTAACCCTTTTTTTTGCTTAAAAACAAATTGTGTTTTTTTTCAGGATTATTGGTTTAGCTGAGTTTTGTATCAGCATACCTGATTTCCCCTTACCATATGAAATAATGATGGTTTGTGTTTTTTCAATAATTATTTCGTTATATTTCATATTTCAAGTTCAAATTTATTCTGAATACAAAATGCAGAACTGTCACGACGATGAGTTTGAAGCATACGTTAAGAAGAGAGATTCTCTTGGCGTGGGGTAAGTTGATCCTATTAATATGTTTTTAATTTTTTATTGTTATTATTATTGTTATGTATTTGACTTGTGTTTATTAATAGGTTTGTGGACACTTCACTACTTCGTCTTGTACGGGGATTTATTAGATGGAGATCCGGTAAGTTTTAATAAGCTTGGTCATGATAGACTTTGGTGATACAAAAAAATCGTAATTTATCGTAATTTGAAATGATGTTGACGAGTGCAGGCGATATTCCCCTTCCGTTCATCCATTTATATGCTCGGTAATTATTAATAGATTTTGTATTTTTATTCAAATTTAACCTTTTTTTTTGCTTAAAAACAAATTGTGTTATTTTGATCCTATTAAAATTTTTTTTTAATTTTTTATTGTTATTATTATTGTTATGTATTTGACTTGTGCTTATTAATAGGTTTGTGGACACTTCACTACTTCGTCTTGTACGGGATTTATTAGATGGAGATCCAGTAAGTTTTAATAAGCTTGGTCATGATAGACTTTGGTGATACAAAAAAATCGTAATTTATCGTATCTATGAACACTTAATAGCATTCCTTTCACGTCTAAAGTATATTAGCTAATTTGATATGTTTTGTTTTCTTGATGGCAGGACAAAAGAATCAGCGCTGGGGGGGGGGGGGGGGGGGGGGGGGGGGGGGGGGGGGGGGGTGGGGGGAACAGTATTTTGAAATGATGTTGACGAGTGCAGGCGATATTCCCCTTCCGTTCATCCATTTATATGCTCGGTAATTATTAATAGATTTTGTATTTTTATTCAAATTTAACCTCTTTTTTTTTTGCTTAAAAACAAATTGTGTTTTTTTTAAGGATTATTGGTTTAGCTGAGTTTTGTATCGGCATACGTGATTTCCCCTTACCATATGAAATAATGATGGGTTGTGTTTTTTTCAATAATTATTTGGTTATATTTCATATTTCAAGTTCAAATTCATTCTGAAGACAAAATGTAGAACTGTCACGACGATGAGTTTGAAGCATACGTTAAGAAGAGATATTCTCTTGGCGTGGGGTAAGTTGATCCTATTAATATTTTTTTGATTTTTTATTGTTATTATTATTGTTATGTATTTGACTTGTGTTTATTAATAGGTTTGTGGACACTTCACTACTTCGTCTTGTACGGGATTTATTAGATGGAGATCCGGTAAGTTTTAATAAGCTTGGTCATGATAGACTTTGGTGATACAAAAAATCGTAATTTATCGTATCTATGAACACTTAATAGCATTTCTTTCACGTCTAAAGTATATTAGCTAATTTGATATGTTTTGTTTTCACGTCATGATTTCAAGAAGATTGAGTAAAGAATACGCATGAATGCAAGTGATTTTCATAAACAATTTAACATTTTGGAGTTAAAGACTTCTGTTATTTGAGTCCACTACTAAAACTCTATTGCTTGACATATGTCTTCCGCAGGCCTAATACTTTGGAGTTAAATTTTTCTTTCTGGATTGCTATTCACCGCCCCTTTTTCGTAGTTATCACCGCCTAAAGGCCTTGAAAATGACCTTTTTGCCCATATGATATTTAAATTAATTTAAAAATAAAAAACTAACTAAATATATAATTCTGGTACATGAAAACTACATACAAAAATAAATTCGAACGATCGATCGATATGGAAATTCGAACGAAATTTTCGACCAGGCTGCGCACGGGCCGAACAATAATTTCGGCCGGCTGTGTTCGGGCCGATCAACATTTTCGGCCCGCACTGGGCCCGACCGAAATTACTGTTCGGCCCGCACTGGGCCCGACCGAAATTACTGTTCGGCCTGCACTGGGCCCGACCGAAATTACTGTTCGGCCCGCACTGGGCCCGACCGAAATTTCAGTTCGGCCCGCACTCGGCCCAACCGAAATCTCAGTTCGGCCCGCACGTGCCCGGCCGGAATTCCAGTTCGGCCCGCACGGGCCCGGCCGAAATTCCAGTTCGGCCCGCCAGACCCGATTAATTTTCACTTTTTCATTTTTTTATTTTTTATTCTAATTTATAAAACTCAACATATATTGTGGTATTTAGGAATTGAACACATGACCTCTAGTTGATAAAGAAATTACTTATCCATTGACCTACATAGCTTTTTATTAATAATTATGACATATATATAAATATAATATATAAATTATCCATCGAATTATATAATCCTACTAAATAATCGAATTAAATAATTCTATTAAATAATCCAATTAAATAATTCAATCTAATTAAATAATCCAATTAAACAATCGAATTAAATAATCCAAATAAATAATCCTACAAAATAATCGAATTAAATAATTCTATTAAATAATTCAATTAAATAATCCAATTAAATAATCCTACTAAATAATCGAATTAAATAATTCTATTAAATAGTCCAATTAAATAATCCAATTAAATAATCCAATTAAATAATCTAATTAAATAAGCCAATTAAATAATCTAATTAAATAATCGAATATTTTTCTCTTTATAAATAATCTAATTAAATAATCCAGTTAAATAATCCAATCTAATTAAATAATCAGATTAAATAATCCTACTAAATATTCGAATTAAATAATTCTATTAAATAATCCAATTAAATAATCCTACTAAATAATCGAATTAAATAATTCTATTAAATAATTCAATTAAATAATCCATATAAATAATCTAATTAAATAATCCAATTAAATAATCTAATTAAATAATCGAATATTTTTCTCTTTATAAATAATCCAATTAAATAATTCAATGAAATAATCCAATTAAATATCCAATTAAATAATTCAATCTAATTAAATAATCCAATTAAATAATCCAATCTAATTAAATAATCAGATTAAATAATCTAATTAAATAATCCAAAAAAAGTATACCCGACCGAAATCAAATTTCGGCCATATTAGGTGCCGACCGAATTGGATTTTCGATCCGGACTGCGACGATCGAAATATTATTTCGGTCAGAGCTATCCCTACCGAAGTAAAATTTCGGTCGTACCAGTCCCAGCCGAAACATAATTTCGGTCGCGACCTTCAGCGGCCGAAATTTTTTTTCGGCCACATCAAGGTCCGGCCGAAATTATGTTTCGGCCCTGCCTTGATGTGGCCGAATTTATGTTTCGGTCCGGCCCGAAAAGACGAGATTGTTTTTCGTTCGTGACTTTTTTGGTTCGTGATCGAATCAAGTTCGACAATTCACATTCGTATGAACGAATTTTACGTTAATTTGTTTTGTTTTGTTTGAGTCTGATTTGAATGTTTGATTGCGATTTGAACGTTTTTTTTTTGTTTTGTTTGAGTCTGATTTGAATGTTTAATTGCGATATGAAAATTGTTGTCTGGAAAATTACTTTAAAAAAAATTTAATTCAAAAGGGTAATTTAGTCTTTTTTCAGCCCTTTAGGGGGCGGTGAATAGCAATCTCCTTTTTCTTTTTCAATACTTATACTACTAAAACTCTATTCCTCGACATATGTATTTCGTAGATCACGATCATAAATGATACCACTGTATAAATTAGAACCTCAGAAATTACGATCATTAATGATATGCTATGAATAAATTTTTAATCAAAGAATCATAATTGATGAAGCTATGAGGTTAAGGAAGTAGAATGCGAAGGAGGGTAACCTTGACTATAATATGCATTAAATTTTTTGTTTAAATTATGAGGAAGATGAGCTTTTGTATACTTGACTATACCTGGACGATAGGAGAGTCATCATCGATTTCATAGTAAAAGAAGCAGCGAACATCTGTAATCACAATCGAGGATCTAAATTCTAAGGTCTCAGAAATACAACTAGATAAGACTTCGTCACATGCATCACGGTTAGCAAATCGCCTGACAATATTATAATAGATCATGTCGATATAATGCTTCGCTGGACGCTGCCTCACTGCTCATACACAATACCACCATTTCTGCAAATCAAGAAAAGCTAAAGCAGTAAATTCTTACAGAATCATAGATAATCCATTCACTGTGCCATAACATAACTTTCAATTACTAAAATCAGCTCATGTCGACCAGTCAGTGGCTAACAATCATATTCACCGTGTTCTTCGTGGCTTCATTCTGGTTTCTCCACCAAATGCTGGAAACAACATATGACATGAAAAAGAAAAAAAAAAAGGCAAAGATCATAAATGGAACCCATTTTACCTGCTGCCCCACATAGATAAAACCTTCGATTTTTACCCACCAGCAAAAGGGGTAGCAACGACATTCTGAACTCATGCTACCTAAGAAACACGTAGCCATACATCATTGTCCAAACAAAGAACTTACTACTTAACACAAATTATGACTCAGAATGCATCTCAGTTCGTCAGTAAACCGCACTAACCGAATCGAATTGTCAGCCCCAACATAGTACTGATCGACACTCGACAGTCTTCAACAACCCAGCATCGTCGTGCGTATGAGGGTACCAAGTGCACATTAAGCTTTCCAGGAACAATACCTTGTATTTGAGTTAAAAGTATGAACACAAACATTAAATTTTTGTCAGATTTCTAAACTACAAAAATGAAACAGGAAATACGACTGACTAACCACAAATTCAAACTCGGGATGTCCCGAGTCTTTGAACACTATTGTAAGCTGCACATATTCATGTTAGGAATAATGTAATCTGCACATGTTCGTATATTTATTATGTGTAGTAAAGTAACACATTATTTCGTTCCTCGCCTGTTGTACTTGCCTATAACTCTCTCGCGTGGAAAAGAACATCAGTCGTGAGAATTCCTGTGAGCATTCTCCTTTCATTGAACTACCGAACTGAACTAGCATCATACTAATGACCCTTTATGTGATATAGGTAATCAGCGAGAATTTCACATTATGTGATTTTATGGCCCTGTAGTCAATTCTTCTACAGCAAACAGAAACTTTTATGCCACTGCATACCTACTTTACCCATTTGATACCCATTTATACATGGGTATCAAACGAGCCGCAAGGGTTTCGTCGTTCGAATGACGAAACTCGAACTCAAATATCGAGGAGAGATAATTTGCGTGGGAAATATGGATATGGAGAGATAGTTGAACTGCGACTTTGCTGAAAGTAGAGGTGAAAGTTTGGGCTGTGGCCCATGGCCAGCCCGGACCGGCCCGGAAAAACCGAGTTTGGGCCTAAATTCAATTTCAGCAAAATAATATTTTATAAAATTCACTTTCATATGTAAAAAATATTTTTGATGAATTTATGGGATATAAGATTTTGTATAACTATATATTTGTAATATTGGGTATAATAATAGTATAAAATATAAGTATTTTTGAAAAAAATAGATTTTGAATAAAAAAAATATAAAAATAATAAAATATAGGCTCGTTAGCCGACAGGCTGGCCCGGCCCATCACGTAATGGGTTTAGGCCTAAGAATCTTAGGCCCGTTCAATTTCGGGGCAGCCCGACCCGACCCGTTAAAAGTCGGGCAGCCCGCTCTGACCGGGCCGCCCGCCCGCCCAATATTTCAGCTCTAGCTGAATGTGCTATCTACGAAACAAAATAACGGGCTGAGAGATTTTGATTGTTGAATGATCGTTGAATTAGGATACGTGGGTTGTGCTAATATCTCATACGGTCCAATTATAATAAACTTTGTTTTTGGACGATCCATCTCTATATCGTATATTGAAACGACAGACTTTCGCGCCACACAATCCCTCTATAATCTCTGTAGCCAATTGTGTATTAGGGTATCGTATTTTTCAAAATTCTGCGCTTTTCTTTGTTGAATGAATTGGAAGTTGTAAAGTTTTCGTGGTGGTTTTTGAAGTCGTTCTTCTCTTTCCTATTTCAGTTTCATATAGGTTCTATCATCATCCTCTTAATAAGATGGCACGACAATTTGAGCGCCCATCGCCAACTCAATTCCTTAAGCATCGAGATAAGTTGAGCACCCAAATCATGTGGTAACGAATTGACAGTTTTCCACTGACTCTGTTTTCATAAGGCATCACACTTTCACGCTAGACTTTCAGAAGACGTAGTATCAATTTGACGTGGTATTGTGTTGAAATTTCATTTTAAACAATATTTTATAGTTACTTTTTTGTCCCCAAATTTATAAATTTCATCTTTGACACTCATTTTATAATTAATGGTTTATATCTTTAGACATTTTACTTTAGGGGCAACTTCAACTAAATCCACATTTCTTAACTTACTATCAACTAACTCCCCTTTTGATTTCATTTATTACTAAACTCCATAAATCAAAACATTCTTACACATATAACTTAATAGACGATTTTGCCCCTCATTTAGTATTTTTTTTTTTATATTTTCTTCTCCAATTCAACCATAAAACACAGCACCGTGGGTTTCTTCTCCAATTCTTCCCCAACGTTCTCAGACCCCATTTCCATATTTTTCTCCTATTCATCTTCAACTCGTGCCTCGCCGTAAAAGCTCCTAGCCTATTCAATCATTGTGGGTTCTCGATCCAGGTAAGTTGAGGTAAGTTTTCTGTTTTTTTTTTCACCGAGGGTTACTCGTCGAGGTTCTTGACTCGAGCGAACGAATTTGAGCTCGGTCGAATGGAGTTGAGCTCGAGATCACTCCTCTGAGGTGCAAAATAAACGTTTGTGGCGGTGAGATTGACCTAAATTGGGTGTCGAGTTGTAGGTGTCGTGTTTTGGGGGTTCAGCTGTAAAAAAATTGAATTTTCTCCGCCATTTTCCACCATTAGCATATTGTGGGTGTCGAGGGATGTGAGTATTTGGTTAATTTTGGCTAATTTGTTGGTTCAAGCAATTTCTTATATGCAGTACCAAAGCATGTCGAATTACCGTACCCGCATTTCTTATATGAAGTACATTTTGAAGCTTTCTAGAAGTATCATATGGTAATCATTTGCTCTTCTAATTTAACAGGTCCTATTCCGACGCATGAGATGAATATGCTCAAGCCGTTGATAGAGAGTATATCCGTGATCCAGACATTCGCGTCATGACCGTTCGCCGAAAGATGTGGAGGTATCCTTTACAAGTTGATAAAAATATAAACAAGTGCAAAATATGTGGAAAATATGGGCATAATCGTCGTACGTGTAAGAAGTCGTTGCTACATAGCTTAACTGCCCATAGTTTGCATGTATTTTGTGGGGTTTATTTTGCCATATTGGCCATATGGTTGTTATCCCATCCTTTTGTGGTTATGGCATATTCTTTTGTATTGGTTACGCTACATTCTTTTGTCGATATGTTGCCGATAGGTTATGACACATTCTTAGTCGATACGTTGCCTATGTTTAATTTGTATTATGTGCCGCAAACATCTACGATGAGTACTGTGAGATATACAAACAACCTACGGACGGTACTACAATAGCATAACTAATGATACTACAAAAGTCCATACATTGGTACTACAAAAGTGTTTATATTGGTACCACAAGTTAGAGAGCACATTTCGACGTCGGTCAGGTTATTTTTTGGTCCGTGAGTACGTTACCATAGTTAAATATACTAAGTTGATCATTTGGTATCAAAATTGACGGGTTAACATTTATAATCAAGGATTATTACATTGAAATGCCAACGATCTTTATACTTAAATGATGCTAGTGACAATATCTTACTACATAGTCAAGATTTTTCGTATGGAAGTTAGTGTTTATGTTTTGTGTTGCCATATGTTTAATTTTTGTTGCCGCATAGCTCTCATGCCTTAATTGTTCAAATTTACTTGTTTTTGACAATCAAGCGAAGGGTACGACGAAGGTACTACAAACAACCTACGGACGATACTACAATTGCATAACATAGATACTACAAAAATCCATATAAGGGTACTGCAAAGGTCTTATATTGGTACCACAAATTAGAGCTGACGTATTTCGACGTCGTTCGCATGGTACGTAAAAGATACTACCAATAACCTAAGGAGGGTACTACAATAGGGACTTTTTTGGTACTTTTAATAACCTTGCATTGGTACTTCAAAAGTGTTTATATTGGTACCACAAGTTGGAGATCGTATTTCGACGTTGGTCGGGTTATTTTTTCGTCCGTGAGTACGTTACCATAGTTAAATATATTAAGTTGATCATTTGGTATCAAAATTGGCGGGTTAGCATTAGAATCAAGGATTAATGACATTGAAATGCCCAACTTTCTTAATACTTAAATGATACTAGTAATAATATCTTACTACATAGTCAAGATTTTCTTATGTTCGAAGTTAGTGTTTATGTGTTATGTTGCCATATGTTTAATTTTTCTTGCCGCATAGCTCTCATGCCTTAATTGCTCAAGAATCTACGTGTTTTCGACAATCAAACGAAGGGTATGACGAATGTACTACAAACAACCTACGGGCGGTACTACAATAGCGTAACTTATGATACTACATAAGTCCATATATGGGTTTTGCAAAGGTCTTTATATTGGTACTACAATTTAGATCTGGCGTATTTCGACGCCGTTAGCACGGTACGTAAAAGATATTACAAATAACCTAAGGAGGGTACTACAATAGAGTCTTTTTTGGTACTCCTAGTAACCTTGCATTGGTACTAGAAAAGTGTTAATATTTGTACCACAAGTTAGAGATCGTATTTCAATGTCGTTCGGGTTATTTTTGGTCCGTGAGTATGTTACCAAAGTTAAATATACTAATTTAATCGTTTGGTATCAAAATTGGCGTGCTAAGATTTAGAATCTAGGATTATTACTTTGAAATGCCAATTTTGCTTATACTTAAATGATGCTAGTAACAATATCTTACTATATTGCCAAGATTTTCCGTATGTTGGAAGTTAGTGTTAATGTTTTATGTTGCCATGTGTTTAACTTTTGTTGCCGCATAGCTCTCATGCCTTAATTGCTCAAGAATCTATCGACAATCAAACGAAGGGTACGACGAAGGTATTACAAACAACCTACAAATGGTACTACAATAGCATAACTTATGATACTGCAAAGGTCCATATATGGGTATCGCAAAGGTCTTTATATTGGTACCACAAATTACAGCTAACGTATATTGACGCCAATCGCACGGTACGAAAATGATACTACAAGTAACCTATGCATGGTACTAGATTAGCATATGTTATAGTACTACGAACATCTATATATTGGTACTACAAACATCTGTATATTGGTATACAAATTAGGGTAAGAGTTTTTCGACGTCGTTCGACTTATTTTTTGTCAGTGACTATGTTACCATAGTTATATGTATTATATTGATCATTTGGTATGAAAATTAGTGGGTTAATATTTAGAATTATGGATTAGTACATCGAAACACCAACTCTCATTCCATTTAATATGATACTAGTAAGAACTACATATTCAAAATTTCGATCTATTGGAAGCTAGTGTTTAATTTTACGTTATCCAGTGTTTGGAAATTCTCATGCCTTATTTGCACAATAATCTACGCGTTTCGATAATTAAAAACAATACGAAACGGTACTACAAGTAACCTACCCATGTTACTACACTAGCTTATTGTATGGTACCAGAAACATCTATATATTGGTACTGCAAATATATGCATATTGGTACTACAAGTTAGGGTAGGAGTTTCGATAGTTAAACACACGGTACGAGAAGATACTACAAGTAACCTACGTATGGTACTACGCTAGCTAACGATATGTTACCACGAACATCTATCTATTGGTACTGCAAGCATATGTATATTGTTACTACAAATTTGGCTATGAATTTTTCGACGCCGTCCGAATTATTTTTTGTCCGTGACTATGTTTAGTTATAAATACTTTACTGATGATTTGGTATCAATATTGTGAATTAGGGATTATTACGTTGATACTACAACTTTCTTTCTACTTATTATGATAATAGTAAGAACATCTTACTACATAGTCAAGATTTTTCATCGATTGAAAGTTGGTGTCTATATTTTATGTTACAGTGTGTTTACTTTTATTATGTGCCGTATTTTGGAAGTTCTCATGCCTTATTTGCACAATAATCTATGCGTTTTCGATAATTAAAAACGTGGTGCGGAAACGATACTACAAGTAACCTACTCGTGGTACTACACTAGCTTATGGTATGATACCACTTGGTACTGCAAATATATGTATATTGGTACTACAAACGTTTTTCAGGTATTATCAAAATAATTGGAGCACAAACAAGTCTCAAGCAGAAACTTAACCTCAGAAACGTGAAAAATGTCTAAGAACAGATTCACAGAACCTCACCTTCAAAACAACATATCACTCTCAAGTAGGGGTGGGCATAATTCGGTTTATCGAACCGAATTACCGGAATACCGAAATTTCGGTACACACCGAACCGAACCGAAAAAATTCGGTTCAGTATTCGATTTTTGAAAAAATAAAATTCGGTAATTCTGTTCGGTATGTGTTTATAGTTCTGTAACTTCGGTACACCGGATTACCGAAATTATTAAAAATATTAAAGCAATAAATACTTAAATGGGCTCTATTATTTTCTAGCATGATATGATGATAAGGGCCAATACCCAAATTATTTTTTAGCTTGGTGATGATAAGCCCAATATCAAATTTCTTATTCTTTCTTCTCCCTTCGTCGATTGAACCCCAAATGCCCAAATCACAATTTACCAACTCAGATACAAATACCTGCAACTTCACCTCGCATTTTCCCCGCCGAGGCCGTGCTGGTTCCACCGGCGGTCTCTCGGTGCCACCTAGCCCGTGAACACCAGGAGGAACGGCGGTAGGGAACCCAGCTCGTAGATCTAGCTCGGGGCGCTTCTTCTGCACCTCCATCCACCGTTCGATCATGCGTGTGTAGCCCACGCGCCTCCACCTTGAAGTAGAGCCTTGCCAAGTTCGGTTCTTACACCAGGAGGGAATTTTATTTTTCTTTCTTACACTTCGGTTTTCGGTAAATAATCGAAAAATACTGAAAAAGTCAGTTTTAGCGAAACCGAACCGATTAAGTTCGGTTCGGTATTCGGTTCTCAATATCATCGAACCAAAATTTCGGTTCGGTTCGGTACGGTTCGTACCGAGTGCCCACCCCTACTCTCAAGTCTAAAATTTTACGAACATAGATAATATCATTCAAAACAAGTGGAACATAAAATCAATAGGATCTCTAAATATTGTGGAAGCCATAGCAACGATATGTTTCGACTTCGACATCGTCAAAATACCTTCCACGATCTGTAGGTCTGACGATGTACTTATTCATGGACATTGCAACGTGTACACCGCAATCCACGCCGTCCGGATTCTTCTCCCTCGTGTACGTAAATAAATGATGAATTTACAGTACCATTAATTATGTAATGCAATACCTAAAATCATGAACAAACGGTACCAATTCAATTAATATACGATATCAAGACAACAAGCAATTAACTTACAGTCGAAGCTTGCTCTATCTCTCTCTCGTTCAACAAATGTGTTGGAAAATGAAAGCTTCCATGTTCTCGTTCTCTGTCTCGCAACTATAATTTGAAAGATATCAAAACACCAAACTGAACACGAAAATAAAACTCTAATTTTAGCCCTAAACCCCAAATTCAAGCACTAATTAAAGAAATTAACATTGCCCGACATGGAATCCTTGAAGAAATGCACCTACCGAAACCCTAAGCTCTACATTAACCCCCAATGAAAAAAAAAATCGGAAAAAAAAATGAAACTTACAGTATCTCGCTCGTTCCTTCTGATGTGTTCAACAATGGTGGAAGCTTGCTCGTGGAAGTTGCTCGTTCGCTCTTGTTACACATGTGTTTGAAAGTGAAAGCTTGCTTGTTCATTCGTCATCTCTCTCGCGTTCTCTGGTTTGAAAGTGAAAGTGTAGAAGTTGGAGTGTTGACTAATTCAATTGGTTTTTTGGTAATATTTATGTTTTGCAAGGCTAAAATTGTCAATAAGGTAGGTATTTGACGTAAATATTTGAAATAGAGAGTTTGATGATAATTAAATAGGGGTAGGTAGTTAGTTGATTCGTAGTTTGGAGAAGAGGGATTTAAGTGTAGATTTGTCTTTACTTTATTGAGCCCCCATATAAAAAATTATAATTGTATTGTCTTATACTATTTGATTGATTGTTGCAAGATAATATATTTTTATTATTTTTTGAGTAATTTTACTCCGGTTAACCACTTAACATTAAACCATTAAAATTTTTGTCCCGGTTCGAAAACCGATTTTAAATTCTGTTTTTATTAAAATTCGACTGTCATTAATTTTTTTATTAAAATTGTTTTCGGTCGGTTAACGGATCGAACCGAAAAAAATTAGGTAAAAGACGAAACCAAGCCGAAATATTTCGGTTCGGTTTATAAAATCCCCGAACGGAACTTTAGGTCGCTTCGGTTATAACCGAATGAATGGAAGTTCGGTTCGGTTCGGTTATAACCGAATGCCCCTTACAAGGGCGGATCTAGCATAGGGCCCGAGGGGGCCACGCCCCCCCCCCCCCCCCCCCCCCCCCCGAAAAAAATAATTTTTCGAAATTTTTAGTATTATATAAGTAGTACATAGTGTTAATGCATTGTCGTTTTAAGAATATCCTAAAATGTCATGTAGCATGGTGGTGTGGGAACTATTTTTCTCTCATTCTCGTTTGGTACCACTTTTTTTCTTGTTTTTTATATTATACTTGCATTTTTATTTTTTTTCCTTAGCGATTTGTCACTTTTTAGTTTCTTTTTAATTCGTTCTTTTATATTCTATAAGTTTATTGCTTAGACATTTTTTTTTCTTTTTAGTTTACTGTTTCTTTTTAGTTCTTACCATTTGTTTATTATTTTTCGTTTTTTAGCTAAACAAAACTACTAACTTCATATTGGTTTTAGTTCTAAGTTAATTCTTTTTTCACCTTTTCTAATTCCTTTCATGGTCCATTAAAATTTCTATTTTCCACTTGCAATACAAAACCCATTATAAAACTTCACACAAATTTTAATTACTGGCCTTTATTTATGTGCCGGTAAAAAAATAAAAAGTTCAAATAAATATTGCAATTAATATTTGTATCATATATGACTTGTGTTATTTTTTCCTCTATTTCCTTATAGCATATTATTATTGTTTTACTATAATATTATACAATGCTACGCAATATCAATACTATGGCATGTTGTTGCTTGAATTCATTAAGTTATCATTGATATCTTTTTTTATATATTGGTATTTTGTGTGCTAATTTTTACAAAATGTTCTTTTTTTTATAATCACTGAGAATCAACAAACAAGATTTCAACGAGTTTTAGGTCTCTCTCTCTCTCTCTCTCTCTCTATATATATATATATATCACAACCTCATGTCATCGTCCAACTTGAATCCCGCCAGCTCAGCCTCGCGGCATATTTCCCGCCCCTTGGCAATTCTCCCCGAGGCAAGATAAACACGAATCACATCCCTGTATATATAGTAGGTCAGATTTATGCCCGAATCCTTGAGCTTCGAGAAGTATCTAGAAGTTCTCGAAACATCGTTCATGGCAGCAAAGAGCTTTATCAGCACTCGATAAGAAGGCAGGTCGAGCGTAATATCCATAGCCTCCATTTCCCATACAACAGCAATGGCCTCTTTGTATCTCTTCTCCAAATACAGGCATTGTACCATCGTAGTGTACATGACTACGCTAACGTTCCCGCCCGAGCTTTTATACCAATCGTACAGAGCAGACACGATTTCGAACTTTCCAAGCCTTACGCAAACTTTCATTACAGCCGTGCAATCTTGTGAAGTCAAGTGGAAGCTGTCCCTCTTGGCGAGCTCCTCTAATAGGGGCAGAACGAGCGTTCTCTTGTCGGGGTTTTTTCCCAGTGCAAGAATCAGCTTAGCGTAAACGCAAGAATCCAACATCCTTTTACCCTTCGTAGCAGAGTTGAGAAGCTTCAATGCGAGGCTCAAGTTTCCTCCTTTGATCAAACCCTTCACCAATGCTTCGTATACGTTTCTGCTCGCCAGGCTGACGAATTTATCCAAGTCGAATGGCAGTTTTAGCTCGTGGGCCCGAGCTAGGACCTCAACTGTCGTGGCGAGGACTCGGTCGTCGGGGTATAGGTGGGAATATTCTTGAACCCACGAAAAGACTTGCAGTGCACGGTCGGGTCGACCCATGTGACCCAATTCGCGGATGGTTAAAGATAAGGATCGATCCTTTTCGTAGAAACTGGGCCCACTTGCCGAGAACGATGGACACGTCTTCTTCGTTTTGGAGGTTTCGGATTTCTCGGGCTAATGTGATCAAGAAAATGGGATCCTTATAAATTTGATTCGTTATCGACCTTCTCGAGGAAGACACTTGATGGGTCCTTCCTATTTTCTTTGCCGTGGGAAGTCCTAAAGGTCGAATCTTGTGGGGAATTGAGAGGGGTAGAGGCCTTTCTCTGTTTGTTTTTCCGGGCTTTTGAGGAATCCTTCTTTCGAAAAGGGACGAAATGGCTTCGATTTCATCTTCTTCCCAAAGTTCATCATCTCCATTGTCTGAATCGAGAGTATCGTTAGCCTCGACGCCATCAGATAAAGGGACTTCTTGGAAAGTTCTTTCATCTATTCGGTGGATTGGAGGATAAAAGTCAGGTGGAACCTCTGTTCTCCGACGATAGATTAGGCGATTCGAATTCTGCTGTGCTTTACCACGGTTTCTTTTGCTGCCTGAGCTCGATGCAAACACTACTATTCCGTAGCTACCAACACTTCTGCAATTCGATACTATATACGGAAATCCACTGCAAAGTGAGCTCTCCATTTGATAGATGAACGATTACAACTAAAATCACCTTTGAGACATTTCATCGAACATGTAGAGGCATAACCCGAATTCACCAAAACATAGAGCAATTCCCAACTGGTAACTTAAACAGCACACGATCATTACACCATTGGGATTCGTTTGCATCTTTCTTCACAATTTGCTCACAGTTCTGTGGTGGCATGGGGTTCAATGCCAATTGGAAAACAAAATCTCTATTAAATAAATATAGTTAGTTAAACTATTTGCATTTTATAAGAGATCGGGCTCAACAATAATGAGACAAAAAGCCCAAGTAGGGTATGAATCGGGCCGTGAAGGAAATTAAGCCCGAACCTAGAAATCAATATTTATTTAATTTTATTTTATTACCCAACCCACATAATAATGGGAAATCATGTTAGGGGCTCGTTTGATACCCATGTTTTGGATTTGATGGGTATAAGTTATTTGTGTATAGCTATACACGAATTCCATTGATAGAATATTTTAACATGTTTGATATGTGTGTTTTAATTATTTGGGTAATAATATATGTATTGTTTGATTTGTATGTTTGAAATGTGTATGAAATTATAAAATATACATAAAAGACAATTTTGTCCTTTTATAAAAAACAATTAAAAAAATCAAAAACAAATTGCAATCATCGTCTTCACAGAGTCCCTAATTCATAAGCAATCGCAAGCTCAAAAGTCTTTTTCCCCAAATTGCAGAAATCGTCCCCAAATTACAGAAATCGAAAAATCAAAGTCTGTTGTACGATTCTCGATGGTAGAAAGCGGCGGCGAAGGAAGATGAAGCTTGTTCGTTGCTCCCTCCAGCGACGACGAAGCTTGTTCGTTGTTCCCTCCGGTGCAGCCCTTCGTCAGCACCGCTGAGTCCATTGTAAAACACAATCGTCGACGCCGAGCACCTCGTCTCCGTCAAGCAGCTTCCTGAAAAAAAACGAAAAACCACCACAACCCTCGTCAGCGCCGCCGAGTCCCTCGTCAGACACCACACCTGAGCACCTCATCACTGCCGAGGTCGTGGTCGTCACTGGCGACAGAGCAGCGATCATGGAGTCTCCAACGGTGAAGATGAGGGCAAAATTGGTATTAAGAAGTGTGTATTAGTATACCCACGTGTTGGATGGGTTTGTCTAAACAATGGTCATAAATGATTTGTGTGTAATGGACCTGTATATGAATACAAGCCATGTATTAATTTACATGGATACCAAACAAGGTATTTTTTTTCACATGGGTATCAAACGAGCCGTAGGTTGAGTTTGTTTGGATGATTCATCTCCATGTCAATTGTCATGCCCATTTTCGGATAAGGTTATTTATGTAATTAGTTAAACTTGCTGAAGTGATAGGCGTCCTTGTAGGGCCAATAGTGGTCGATTTTATTTACCAAAAAAGCTAAAGTAAAAGAATTATGAGTCATAAAACAGAACAGATAAAGACGACGTTTGAAGTAGAAGAAAACAGACAATCCTTATCCAAACTCCATTGCAGCAGCACGTGTCACCTCAATCCAAAACCGATTTCAAAGAAAAATAACTAAACCATAAAGAAAGAATAAAGGAAAATTGCTATAAATACACCGTAACCAAGAACACACAGCACAGTTGATTCATTTCATCACCATTTTTCACAGATTAACTTTCGTCTTCCTTAATTACAAAGAGAAGAAGAGAATGCTTGCAATATTTCGCAAGGGTTTTGCCCATCCGCCGGAGGAGCTCAACAGCCCGGCCTCACAAAAGTCGTCGAAGAAGCCTAAGCTGCCCGAAGAAACCCTCAAGGAATTCTTACATTCCCACCCAGAAAACGCCTTCTCCATGAACGTCGGCGCCGCCGCCGTCTTAGCTTATGTCAAGCCTTCGTCTGATCACTCTCGCTCGACATTCCTCGATCACAAACAGAGGTACGTCCGTAAAAATGCCAATTTGAGCCCTTGGTTCAAAACCCAAATAAGAGATTTTTCGATCTGATTTTCGCAGGTTGTTCTGTGGGTACGACGACATATACTGTCTCTTCGTCGGAAACATCAACAACCTCTGCTCACAGATCAGACAATACGGCCTATCGAGAACTGCCAACGAAGCCACGCTCGTCATCGAAGCCTACCGAACTTTGCGCGACCGCGGCCCTTACCCGGCGGACCAAGTCATCAAAGACCTCGACGGAAGCTTCGCCTTCGTCGTGTACGACGGCAAGGCCGGCACTGTCTTAACCGCCCTGGTAAGAACCAACAAGTCTAGCTTCCACTTCCATCCTTCTCAGACAAGAAAAAGATTCATTTCTGATTATTTGAAAAAAAAACAGGGTTCTGATGGTGGGGTGAAGCTGTATTGGGGCCTCGCCGCCGATGGCTCTGTGGTCATCTCCGACGATTTGCAAGTGATAAAAGCTGGCTGTGCGAAGTCCTTCGCACCATTTCCAGCGGGCAAGCGCAAACTATTACAATCTTCGAACCTTTATTACACGTCGATTAACAGTTGTTTGACTGGATATTGTATGTTCGTGGATTTTGCAGGGTGTATGTTCCACAGTGATTCTGGGCTGACGAGCTTCGAACATCCGATGAATAAGCTTAGGGCGATGCCGAGGGTGGACAGCGAAGGGGTTATGTGTGGGGCTAATTTTAAGGTTGATCTTTATTCGAGGGTTAGCAGCATACCTCGCGTTGGAAGTGAAGCTAATTGGGTCGATTGGAGTCTTCGCTAGAGTTGAGCAGATGAACTTCTTTTGCCATTTTTTTTTTTGTTGGCTTCGATCGATGTGTTTTCTTTGTTTTTTGTGTTCTGGGTTGTGTTTGTTCTGTTTGTTGCTTCGTGTAAAAGTGTTGTGATAGTGTCATGACGAGTCTTTGTCTGTACATAGCTTGTATAGTGAGACCGGTCAATGAATGAATGAATGAGATCTTTCGTCGTCTGCGAATTGCGATTACTATTTTTTTTTCGTTTCACAGACAACCTTTTGTCCTGATATTTAATTTTTTTTTTAATTGAGATGGTGTAATACATAATTTTGTAAAAAAAATACTAATATAGTGATAGCATTTCCATATTGTATAGTTTGCTGTTAATCTTTTCACTCCTATTCCTAGCACAACACAATTATTCTCATCTCTGATTTCAGCTTAAGTTCAGTTAACGCTAAATAAAACATTGTAACGCTAAATTGATGAATTTTATGGCTATATTCTTACGGTACATTCATTGTTCATGAATTCAGATTATCATTATATTTTTTTTTTTTGTAAATTTTAAGTACGAAATTAGTCAAATTAAATTATTTTCTAAATATATAATATCAATTTCATCTGTAAATTAATTATAGTAATATAACTAAAAAGTAAGTAGAAATGCATAATGAATACGCACAACAAAATTAATAAGTCAGACTAAGGTAAAATTTATCGTGGTTTTATATTGTTAACTGGGAGGTGATCTGAATATTTATGACCCTTTTATTGCTAATAGATACAATTTAACTTAATTTAATTATATCTGGCGGGTTTGTGATTTTGTTTTAATTGATTTACTCTCTTTAGAAGAAAAAATAAGCTGTCCTTTGTCGAGCGACAGAAAACGGCATTTCTTCTTTCCTACGAAATATATAAATTTCACACAAAACACACACACACACAGAAAAACCACTGTATCAGCTTATAAGCACGCCGGCGACCTCCGCCGATTTTCGTGTACATCTTTTCACCCGACGCTCGAGTTTTCAGCTAGGTCCAACAATTTCTGCGCCGTTATGCCGCAGAAACTTAGCCACCTATCTGCCTTAGCGATGATTAGGTAATCAGTTGGGCAGAGAAGCATTGGAATTGTTTTACTTTCATTAGGAGCTGCAATTAGCTTAACTATTTCGGATTCCTGAATTAGCTCTGCACTGGTTTTCGTTTATGTTCCTTTTGTTGTGTTTTTTGCTTGATTTGTTGTGAGATTGGTGCATCAGAACGGCTACTATTGGTAGGCGTGAGATTGATTATTCATGCCGGAATTGGCTTGATTTGCTTGTATTGAATGCTTGATTTGTTGAAGATCGAGTTAACGAAGTCAAAAGTTATCGAAGAGGTTGAGCTGAGGTGCTGTGGGTATTGGCTAACAATGAGTGAGACTAGTGATGCCTCAGCTCGAAAGAGGTCGCTTCGAAGGAAAGAAGGGTCAACAAATTATAATGAAGATCTCATGGATGAAATGATAGAAAGACATTTGGGCTCTCGTCCGAAGAAGAGAAGGACACAGAAGGAGCTAGAGAAGGAAACTGAGATAGAAGCCATGATAGCGTTATCCTTGGGATTTCCCATCGATGAGTTGCTCGATGAGGAAATCAAAGCTGGGGTAGTTAGTCAATTGGATGGCAAAGAACAGAACGATTACATAGTTGTAAGGAACCACATACTCGCAAAGTGGAGGGATAATGTTCACCTGTGGCTTTCGAAGGGTCAGATTAGGGAAACAGTGAGTAGCGATTATGCACACTTGGTAAGTGCAGCCTATGATTTTCTTCTCATTAACGGTTACATAAATTTTGGAGTCGCAGAACCGTTTGTGTCTCAAATTTTCGAGGAAAATACAGGACTTTCTGTAGTAATAGTTGGTGCTGGACTTGCCGGGTTGTCTGCAGCGAGACAACTCAAGTCCTTTGGCTTCACAGTATGCGTTCTTGAGGGTAGAAGCCGAGCTGGGGGAAGAGTTTATACTCAAAAAATGGGTCAAAAAGATCATTATACCGCCGTTGATCTCGGTGGCAGTGTAATAACGGGTACCCATGCCAATCCTTTGGGAGTTTTAGCAAGACAGCTTTCCATACCTCTCCATAAGGTTATAGATAAGTGTCCTCTGTACAAACCTGACGGAGTGCCTGTTGATGATATTGTTGATGCCCATGTTGAGCTCATATTCAATAAGCTTCTTGGCAAAGTTACCGAACTGAGGAATCTAACGGGTCAAATTGCAGCCAATGTTTCACTGGGTTCGGTTCTGGAATCTCTCAGACAGTTGTATTCCGTCGCTAAAAAGGACGAGGAACGGCAACTGCTCGACTGGCACTACGCCAACTTAGAATTTTCAAATGCAGGGAAGCTCTCTGAACTTTCTGCTGCACATTGGGATCAAGACGACCCTTACGAAATGGGGGGTGACCATTGTTTTCTTGCTGGAGGGAATCAGGGATTAATCAAAGCCCTGTGCAAAGGAGTTCCCATCTTCTACGATAAGATCGTCGAGACCATCAGGTACGGAGTTGAAGGAGTTGAAGTTATCGCAGGAAACCAAGCGTTTCAAGCAGATTTCGTCCTCTGCACCGTTCCACTCGGCGTGCTCAAGAAAAGAAAGATCAAATTCGAACCCGAGCTACCCGAAAAGAAGCTAGCTGCAATAGAGAGGCTCGGTTTCGGTCTGCTCAATAAAGTCGCCATGGTGTTCCCTTACAACTTCTGGGGAGAGGATTTGGACACGTTTGGATCCTTGAACGAATCCACCCAACGAAGGGGCGAGTTTTTCTTATTCTACAGCTACCACAACGTTTCGGGCGCAGCAGTCCTCGTCGCGCTCGTAGCTGGCGAAGCAGCCGAAGCTTTTGAAAACACGGATCCCACCTTTTCCATCGCCGTGTCTTGAGCATCCTTAGAGGTACGTCTTCCAACGATTTTTTTCTCAAAAAACTGTTCTTGGCTGACCATTTTTCCCTACTGCAGGCGTTTATGGGCCCAAAGGAATCGCCGTGCCAAACCCATTACAATCGATATGCACAAGGTGGGGAAACGACCCTCTTTCCCACGGATCATATTCGCACATCAAAGTCGGCTCGTCTGGCGAAGATTACGACTACCTAGCAGAGAGCGTGAACGGTCGCCTCTTCTTTGCCGGCGAAGCTACGACTAGGCAATATCCTGCAACTATGCACGGGGCATATCTCAGTGGCCTTAGAGAAGCTGCTAGGATCCTTCAGAACGCTAGGCCTATGATGCACAGCTATAGAACAAGGAAGATCGTTCCAAGGACTAGCGAACCTAAAGATAACGGTGCTTTGTCTGAGCTGTTCAAGAAAACCGATTTAGCATTCGAATCGTTTAGCTTTGTGTTCGATCCTAAAGTTCAGGACCCCAAATCTCTGGGACTAATGCAAGTGATGCTCGAAAGGATGGATCAACCGTTGAAGCTTTATACGGTAATATCCAAAGAGCAGGCGGTAGAATTACAGCAAATCGGTGGAGGGAATGGTACAAAGTTGTCTTTTTTGAGCCGAAGACTTGGTCTGAAGCTGATGAGTGCTCATACGATAGGGGTTTTAAGCGGTTCGTTGATTTCAAATATTGCTAGTTCAAGGAGAGGCAGAGGTAGGTCTAGGCTTTAATTATGAGAAGGATTTGTGTTGTGTAAAATACTAAATGTAGATTTTCTTGATGGCTTATTCTTTCTTGTGCTGCGGTTTTAATCGGATTTTGACTTGGTTATTTGCCTTTCTTAACTGGGTCGAATCCCGGGCCGGCCTACGCATCTGGGCCTTCGGGTTTAGATTGGGTCGGGCTTTATGTTAAAGGAATAAGATAACATTAAACAAATCGGCCCAACGGTACCTTTAAAAGAAAAATAAATATAAACAATTAAAAAATGCGGCGAGCGTGGATCGAACACGCGACCTTCGGATCTTCAGTCTGCGCTCTCCCAACTGAGCTATCCTCGTAGCGGAAATTAGTAAATGAGAGGTTAAGTTTTTCTTTTTGTTCTCCCATTTGTTGTCATCAAACAACTACCGCTAGTGAAAGGAGCGTTTGCGGCCGTCGTGACTGGTCAGGACGAAGATACTACGCCTTCTTTTTCATCGTCTCCACTGCATCTTACTCGCCTATAAATTCAGATCCTGCCTTGCGTTCTCTTCACCTCGTCCACCACCGCCGCCACCATAATTCTTCATCTTGTCGTCCTCTTTGGAATCATCATCTTCCTCGTCATAATGTAGATAAACTCCGCTCTGCCCCCTTTCGTTTCGAGTTTTGCAAAGTAGACGCGTGTCGATCATAGAGGCAAGCTACATTTGCATATAAGTATGTATCTATAGTATATTATCTATACTATTATATAATTGGTGATGGGTAGATAAAAACTGATAGTCCCTCATTTATAATTTAATTAATAAAGTAATTTTCATAGCAATCCTAACTTTTTTGTACTTATGCCTCTAAAAATTAATAAAGTAATTTTCATCTTAAACAGTAAAAATTATGATTTTAAAATTTAAATTAATTATATTTTAAGCACACACATCGGGTGTGAAAGAAATTACTATTATTATATAATTAGTGGTGGATACAAATAGGGGTGGTTCGGTACGGTATACCGCACCAAAACTGTGATACCGTATACCATACCGAAATTTCGGTATAGAAACAAATCATACCAATACCATGCCAAAATTTTCGGTATACCTTAAATTTCCATACGGTATCATACCGAAATTTCGGTATGGTATCGGTATCATACCTTCTATACCATTCACACGGAGGGTTTTTACCAAGCTTGCCTCATAACTCGTTAATTTGTTGTTTTCGAATTTTTAGTCAATTCAAACTCCTTATGCCACAATATGATGGATTATTAATACCAAGTTTTCCAAATTAAAAATATTTTTAATTCATAAAATAACCTTAAAAAATTTATATTTTTTAGTCAATCTCCTTAGTTAGACAAGAACTTTACATAACCACAGAGTTGAGTATAGTTAATAATTTATGGGTTAAATAAATTTGTGAAGATCCTTATAATATTTTTATCCATTTTATATTTATTGAAATAATATAATATATCGAGGTGTGTATATATATATAATATTAAAAAAATTTATATTTCGATATTTCGGTATAATTGGTATACCTTATTTTTAAATAACGCTTAATATTTTTACTATTAAAAATTATTATTTTACTTTAATTATTGGTTCCTCACGTTTAAAAACTATTATTTAAAATATAATTATTGGTTGCGTAGCATAATATAATCTATTCGAAGTCGAATTAGGTTATTCGAATATGAACGGTATTCGAACTCGAATAAGGCATTTTACAAATTTCAATTGCAAAAGAAAAAATCTAACTTTTCAATCTTTTGGAAATCTGTGTTCCGTCGGTATTATTCACAACTAATAATGAATTGCAGTAACTATTTAATATAAATATTTATATATTATCACCATGTTTCTCAGACGAAATGATTTTGATACCATCTTAGAGTATGCCTGAAGTAACAACTACAGTCATACAAAAACATCTCAGAAAGAAAGGAAAGTAGAGTCATCACTGAAATTAGGCTTTTTTTAATAAAATGATTCTTTCAAATTAACTTTTTAATAAAATGATTCATTTATCTCGAGAGCGGCCTCGTCGAGCTCATGCTCGGCTCATCTTTCACCCCTATATGTATTTAGTGGTCGAGCTTGAGAAAAAATAAATATATATATGTATATATGTGTATATACACTTTTCATGAACCTTTCATGGGTTCTCTATCTTGTTTAGGTTAGTTGGTAGAATTAATTCTAGTTTTCGTATTGGTGTGGGAGAGAGTAGAAAAAATGTTTGATTGTACTTGTTGAGTTGGTTTTCTCTTCTCTCTCTCTTTTTTTTTCCATAACCACGACAGATATTTCATTTCATGAAAAATAGAGCAACATAAGTTAAACAACCAGAAAGTTCTATTTAGCGATAATTAAGTACAGCCAGAAGCTTAGATAATGAGCAACAAATCAAACCAAGACAGAGAACAACGATTTTATGAACTATCATCACAAGAAAGTTGAACTTCTACTACAAATAAATATTAAAACCACCCAATCTAATAAGATTAAACTAGTTGCAGACCACGAGTTTTCAGCTGCGAATGATGAGAGGAAGAAGTTATGTCTAAAACAAGCATACATCATTAATAAGGAAATAAAATAGTGAAAAATTGTTAAGAAACCCCTGACTAAGCAAAAGATCTTATAATCTTTCTCTTGATAAGCTCCGGCAAACTGTTATCCAGCGCCACCAAGAAGTTGCCGGCGATGGTCATTATCATGCACTCGATTTCTTCATCGGTGGCGTAGACATCCGGGCCGCACTAAAAGATAGAAGATTTTTGAATCAGCGAAAGGTATTGGATGACACTAAAATGTATATACTAAATTGCTAATTGAAAACTAATTATTTTTCATACCGTATCAAAATGACCAGCCAGATGCGTGGTGCAGTTCCTGCAGAAGGCTATTAAGCCAGAAGCTATCCTAGGACTGCGTGGCAAATCTCCGTAGTGGTGGGCTAGCTGACTAGGCGTAACCCGAGCAGCGTCATAACCTGTCGGATGACAGAGACACAGCAGCATCGGGTGGCAAAGCTTACCTCCAGTCCACCCCAAAGCGGTCTGGTTCAAGGCACCAATATATTGGTAATACCAGTTACGGAACTTTGAATCCACTCTTTCTACGAGTTCGTGGTACCCCCGGATGCGAGCGAGCCGCTCCTTGTACGACAGGAGGGATATGTGGTCTACTATATCCTTTTCCTCCTGGTTCGTGGGCACGCTGCAGGCAGGAGAAGAACAAAAAAGAGAGGATTACACATAAAAAAGTATTTAACCAATCGCAATACGGAAGAAAGAAATAAAAAAAAAAAAGAAAAAGCGTTGTACCGCACGAGGAATGCTTTTATCTGCCCTAGGAGATCCTTCATATCGTCGGGGATGGGATCAGAATTGTGAAGAACCACATCGTTAATGAAATGATGGATTTTTCGGTAATCCGAGGACTTGGAGGCATCGCCGGCGTCGTTGAGCTTAAGGAAAGGCACGCGCCAGAATTTGAGAGTGGAGGCATCGACCACAATCTGATCCTCTAGAGTGAGACCCGAGGCAGCTATGGCGTAACCCTTGCCGTGCAGATACACGAGGAATGAGAGCAGCCCCTTGACAATCTTCCGGAATTCAGTCGGGACGTAACGGTAAGTCAGTTTGGGAGCGCCGTTCTGTGGCTGAAACTCCTTCCTCGGCACGTACACCTTAACCGGCGGTATGCCGCTGTTTCGTAGATTGCCCAGATACTCCTTCAGCGACATCTCGGCGGTCTGGTGGATCACGATCTTATTTGTGTAGTCGATCATGTGGCAGCTGAGGAAGTTCTCGTGCTTCACTTCCATCGAGAATTGGTACTCTTGGGGATCTCCCACCCGGTGCATGTAAGCTGCGTGATTTCCGTTTGATGTAATAGTTCCACGAGAATGCTCCTTCTGGTATTTGTATTTGGCTACCAGCTGAAGGTGTTCCATCTGAAACACGGGGAAAAAAGAGAAACACGAAACGTGACCAAACCATAACATTGACATTTCCAAAGGATTCTTTCTACCACGACAACCATCGTTTATTGCAATGCAGCAGCGCTCATGCGATCATGCTATATAGTGCAAGCAATTACACTAATATATAAGAATGCTTAAGATCTAAAACAGAAACCTATTAGCAATCTTCTGGTCGATGAATAACACCGAAGCTACACCTTATTCCAGAGACACAGCAGATCTAACATAGTGAAAAAAAATGTAAAACTCAATATCATATATCATTACAGATAAACCTCTTTGATGACTTCACATGGAAACAGACTTGCAGAAACAGAATGGACATGGAAACAGAAGAAGACACTTCAACAAATGTAACTCCATTGTGCATATGCAAATCTACCTCATCAATGTGAGTGTAGGCAGAAACTGCTAGTAAAGAATATTGAATAGTACACAGCAATAAAAAGTGTATCTAACTTCACAGAGACAACAATATTACACGAATAAGTCAGGCAAGCACACGGAACAAGCAACAAATAACCCAACAGGAGAGGAACATAAAACCGGAGTTAGGATCACGAATGAGTTCACCGAAGTGAATAACAGATTAGTCCCCAACAAACAAGTAGGCAGTACATATCAACACACGACACATAAAGCACATAGGCACAATAGGTTTCAGCACACAATATAATACTTCTTATATGATTCGTCCATGCAAATGTCATTAAAAGCATTTAGAGGAGGATCAGACATGAGAATGTTATTCATGCGTCACCAAGTATTCAATTAGCTAAGACTCGCTATATAAGTTCGAGTTTTGTGCAGAACGTCACAAGTACATGCGGTTTAAGACATAAAAGGGCATATAGGAAAACTCTTGGGCAAAAAGATTAAACACTTTCAGCTCAAGACATTTAAAATCATTCCTAAACGTAAAGTAAAACGCAAAAAAATTAATTAAAAATAAAAGTAATACAGAACACCAAAAATAAGGAGATATACATGAGTCAGTGTATAAATCGTTGATTAACTGTACAAACAGTGAGCACAAACCACGAATTACCCAACTTATGTCAAAGAAATTCTGGTTTTAGATGCAGATGGACCCTAAATAGTAGAGAGAGTTGCTAGGAGAGAATGAAATTGAAGTGCTGCTGATTTTTTTTTGTCAGCATTATTCGAACCAAAAAGTGGAGGAATAGTATCAGACATATTTTGCAAATGCTTAAGCAACAGACTCAAGACACGAATACTGCACATCGGATGCACACAACACAGATTTTCAAGTTCCACGATAATGCAAGTATAGTGAAGCATTGAAATCAAATGCAGCAGTTCATCAAAAAAGAGTAAAACGAAGTTCGTATCAGGCAAAAGCGCCAAACAAAACAGCACCGAAACAGAGAAGAAATCACATTCAAAAGCAGAGTAAATACCTCTCCGAATCAAAATCAAGCTCGTACTCTGCTTCAAACAACCCAGAATGCCAACTCCTCGTTAGGGTTTTCAACTTCGGTCAAACAGAGTGGAACGCTGGGCCCCATTTCATGGCTGGACCCGTTTTTTATTATACCCTATCCAACATTTTGGGAGACGGGTTGTTTCAGCCGTATGTTATAATCTTTTTTGTTGTTTTCCCAAGTTTTCTGTTGATTTATTTAAATCTTAGATGAAAACAACCCTCAGTTCTATTCCCCCCGTTACTTAACTCTTAGCTAAATGCAGCACTTAAGTTGGAAGAAGCCTATCTATGACTTAATACATATGATGATTATTTATACATGTCTGCCTTTTTACAGATGTGAACGTTTCAACATTATCTATACCTTTATATAAAGCCTAAACACCTTAATGGTGTGGTGCTCAATTTGAATCTGGATCATTAATCATGGATGGTTGTGATTGAATTTATTTACTAAAAACTATTTTATTTTAATTAAAAAAAGTTTTCAAATAACTTTAATCCATTTGCGCTAAGAAAACTGTTTATGAACCCACGTTCATACCATTCATTAATCATTACCATGAAGATCACGGCAACAATAATCCTTCTTCCAAATTAAAATTGAACGATATATTCAATTATAATTTGATTCAGCACTTCGCACCTTCTGTTTTACTTTATTGATCATCATTATTCATTTGTTGACAGGTGAAGGAACAGAAGAGGAATAAGGAAATGGCTTGACCAATTGCATCCAAAGGTACAAGGATTTAAGGGTTTTCAAGATTTTTATTTGTATTTCATAATTTGACCATCACTCTGTTTAATCGGAGTGTCGACCACAAATTTAGGGCTCACTCTGTGGGTTGGGGCATAGACAAAGAGAAGTCGACCGCTTCGAACAATATATTGCCCGAAGACAAAAAAAAAGATTCGTGAGAAGATTACCGCAAACGAAGAGCTTTGAAGAAGCAATATATACATTCTTTTATTTATTTTATGCGTCCTAAATTTGAATAATTAGTAATCCTATTATGATTTACCATATAACTATTTCGGTTCTTCAATTATATTATCTTTTTAGTTTTAAATATTAGTTGCACACGCCTTGAATGTGCCATAAGTACTAGTATATATATAATAAGATAATGGTTTTTATATTTATATCCATTTAAATCTTTTTCTATAAGTCAATATGAATTTTTTCTTAAAAAATAAGTTAAAATTTAACATTTTAATTAATCTTAACATACTAAATTAACATTGAGAATTACTATTTACCGCCCCATTTTTCCTAGTTACCGCCCCCTAAAGGGTTGAAAAAAGACGTTTTTTGCCCTTATGTTATTTAAATTTATTTAAAAAGAATAAACTATAATAAACAGTAAAAATTTCTATTTAAAGTCTTTTACCACACAACACTTTTCAAATCATACATCCAAATCAAACAAAGAACCAGAGAAAATTCAAATCGCAATGGATCGACGACAAGGACAGGAAAAGGAAAGGGGGTGTTCTCACGACTGGTAAGCAAATTGTCGTAAAAGTCATTTGTACGTAGATAGATTGTCGAAAACGGATAGGAATAGGCTGAAAAAACGACCGATCGAAGGCAAATTAGGGCTGAAACTCGGCACAGTCGAAACATAATTTCGGCCGGCCAAGTCACAGCCGAAACAGGATTTCGGCCGGCCAAGTCACGGCCGAAATCACGTTTCAGCAGTGACTTGGCCGTTCGAAATCCTGTTTCGGCCGCGCAAGAGTCGACCGAAATCTCGTTTCTGCCGGAACTGCACCGGCCGAAATCATGTTTCGGTCGGCACTGTTCCAGCCGAAATCTCGATCGGCTGTTTAAATTTTTATTTTTATTTTTTAAAAAATATCTAATTGCAGGCCAAGGGTGGGAAGTCCCTACTCGGAGGGAGCAGCAGATCCCCCCCGGTGGAGCGATCTGGAGAGCATCACACGAGAACGCGCAGCGTTGATGCATCCGTTCGTAGAGAACGGGAGGAGGAGAGGCGGTAGTGAGCGGCTGCTTCTCATTCCGTATATGCGGATCACGATCCACATGCGGATGAGGACGTGCCGAATTATGCAGCGTCATTTCAGTCATCCGACGACGATGTGATACCAGCCTCCTCAGGTCCATTATCCAGTATAAACTAACTTGCGATGTCGTGCCTTAATATGTTAAAAAAAAGTTAAATTTATATTTTGGATTATTCGTCAAAAATGAAATAGGGAGCAATCGCTCCAGGGTCGTAGATGACGATTCCTGGAGGGTGCAGGGGCCACAACCGGTGGTCCGGAAGATGCCGAGGTAATCCCTAGTTATCTGGGGCACATTGCGCCACACATCTGGATGGGTGAGGAGGGGAGGCCCCTGCTGAAGTGCGAGCAGCGGCCTTTAGTGCTTCGATCGCTGAAGCAGTGGTATTGCCAGTTTCCGCCGGAGATGCAGAGCCAGATCGATGGCATGGGGCTTAGGCACCTCACAGATGCCATGGTGGGTCACTTGGACCAGCCTCTTCTGTGCGCTTTTGTGGAGCGCTGGCAGCCCGATACGAACACATTCCACATGCCATTCGAGGAGACGACGATCATGCTCCACGACGTCGAGCAGATCCTGGGTATCCCGATCGACGGGGCGACGATATCGGGCACCCCGGACGTCGGCGATGGGCAGATCGCGGCGAGGGCGATTATGTGCGTCTCCGCAGACGAGCTGAGGGGTTATTGGAGAGGCGGTGGGGTTGCGTCGAAAGACGTGATGCAGGTGATGCGGGGGGTCGGCCGGCGGGGTCCAGGCCATTGCTTGGTTGTGGATTCTTTTGGGGTCGACGCTCTTCGTCGACAAGAGCGGGACCCGCGTGAAGCCCGACATCATGCATGTGTTCTATCGGTCGTTGGCCTCTGCCAGCCAGTACTCGTGGGGATCGGCCGCTCTTGCTTACCTTTATCGCCAGCTTGGACTCGCAAGCCGGGCGGATTCGAGTGGTGTTGCTGGGTGCCTCTCGTTACTCTAAGCGTGGATCTACGAGTACTTCCCATGCTTTCGCCCACATATTCTCCCCCATCATGTGGAGCCTGGCCAGCCACGATCACGCATGTGGTCTGTATCTCAGTACGAGCGGACGGGCCACCGTTTGATTGAGATCCGCCGTCAGCTAGATGTCATGACTGCGAGCGAGGTATATTAACAATTTATATTCTTCTTTGACGATAATTATGTAAAAATTGTGAACTGTTATCAGGTTGCTTGATTGCCGTACGGTCCCGATCCAGCGGCGCAGCACATGAGGACTCTTTTCGTAGGCTGGGTTCGATATCGCGATATCGTTGAGCCCTACGTACCCTCGAGAAGCACATCCCGCCGCCGATGAGTCCGCCACACAAGGCGGTCATGCCAGTAGACCCGTCGAGGTATAAGGTGCACCATTCTGGCGATGCAGCAGAATTTGCTTGGCGGCAGTTCCCGTACGCGTACATCCTCAACCTCTCGTACATCAACTGGGCATCTGCAGAGTACCTTGGTGAGACCGTCGAAGGGTACATGGACTTGTATGAGCGGCATTCTCATCCTCGACTGCTTTCGTTAGAGACGGGATCCTCATCGAGCGGCATACCCCCGCGCCATCACGCTGACTATGTACGTAGTAATATTAATGTGACTTGGATTTTTTATATTTATGTTTAGTCACTTTTTATATGTATCATTTTGTGTACAGTGGTACAGCTTGATGTACACCTTGACTAGCGATATGGTAGCTACCCTGCAGCTTGAGGGCTCGAACACGACGGAGCAGTACAGAGACAGGCTGGACGACCTGAACGACCATTGGCGCAATGCCCCATGATGTGCTTTTATTTTCTTTATCCTTCGTTTATGTATCGGATACGTACTTTTTTATTTATATTATTTCTATGTCTCTACTGTTTATGTTTGGAATACAAAAAAAAAATAATAATACAAAAATATTAATAACAAAAAAATAATAATACAAAACATGTTGACGCGAGACGATGTGATACCGTACGCGTAGAGAACAACTACAGCATTCCAAATGGTTGTCACAGCCCACATATCACACGGTGTCAACATCCAGTGACGCAGACGCATGTCACTCACGGCCTGCTCATGTTCGTCTATCGTCGAGCTTCCATGACTGCTTTCCAGGCCTTATGCGTGAAGTGCACTGCGGTCTTTTTGTTCTTCTCCTTAATCCAATAAACTCTGTTCTCCACGTCTTTGTAGATATGCCAAGTGCACAACAGATGGTGAGAATGCGGAAATACCATCTGTATGGGTCGGAGAAGGCCCAAATCACGATCGGTCACAATCGCTGAAGGGTAGACATCTGCCCCCAGAATATCCCGAAGAGACTGCAACACCCACCCATAACTTCTCTCAGTCTCGTCTTCCATAACGGCAAACCCACACAAGAAGTTGTGATTACAGGGACTCATCCCTATAATCTCAACTAGAGGCATCTTATACCTATTGGTCGTGTACGTAGAGTCAATCCCAATAAAGTACGGATACGTCCTCATCAGTGCGAGTGAGTCCGGATGTGCGAGAAAAACATGTGTCAGCGCATTAGTCTCCTCGTCTCCCAGGGCTTGAACAAAATATCCGGCCTGATTTGCCTGGTGCATCAACTGGCTCACCACGTCTCGGCCCTCAGAGTGATCCTTCTCAGACGATCTTAATTATATATATGTTGGATCGTCGCGTTATCTTCTGCGTGTTGAGCCCTCATAGCTGCGAGGATATGAGCTGGTTTCGCTTGCGCATCAGTCATTTCCTCTACGACCTTCCTTGCCTGGCTGCTTAACCCACTCGTCTGGCAGTGTCCCTCGGGATACTTTATCAGAGGGTGATTGTGCTTGGATTTTTAAGGTGGGCCCGTACGAATGTATCATTCCCTAGTAACTGGATCCTCCTGGTCTATGAGTAGAAACGGACACCTGCACTTGTTAGACTTCGACCGCCTCTCCAATTCATCCTCGTTGCCTCTATAACGTTGTCCGCGAGAACATCTAATCAATTTTTTCGTACCGCATTTCTTATGCGACGAAATAATTACCTCGAAACCAAGAGCAATAGCGACGCTTTTCGCCCAGTTAATGGCTTCCACGCCGGTCGGAAATCGTCCTCCTTGGCGGAAATACTCACTGTAAAATACCCCGTCGCCGATAAAATCCTCCGGGATGTGGACATCACTCTCGTCGTCTGAAAAAAAATTTACAGCCAAACTGAGATTTCGGCCGCTTGTACTGCCAGCCGAAACCAGATTTCGGCCCTGCATGAGAGGACCGAAATCAGATTTCGGCCCGAGCAGTCCCGGCCGAACAGAAATTTCGGCCGGACCAGCTCCGACCGAAGTAGAATTTCGGCTCTCACTAGGACAACCGAACAACAATTTCGATCCATTGCGATTTGAGTTTGAAATTTTTGTTATGTTCGAGTCTGATTTCAATGTATGATTGCGATATGGAAACTGTTGTATGGAAAAGGACTTTAAATAGAAATTTATATTCAAATGGGCAGAAAAGTCTTTTTCCAACCCTTTAGGGGGAGGTAACTAGGAAAAAGGGGGCGGTGAATAGTAATTGAGTTATTCATTTGTTGTAATCTTGGCATTTATTATCTATTCAGACTGGTGAAGGAACAGAAGAGGAATAAGGAAATTGCTTGACCAATTGCATCCAAAGGTATAAGGATTTAAGGGCTTTCAAGATTTTTATTTGTATTTCATAATTTGACCATCACTCTGTTTAATCGGAGTGTCGACCACAAATTTAGGGCTCACTCTCTGGGTTGGGGCATAGACAAAGAGTAGTCGACCGCTTCGAACAATATACTGCCCAAAGACAAAAAAAGATTCGTGAGAAGATTACCACAAACGAAGAGCTTTGTAGAAGCAATATATACATTCTTTTATTTATGTTATGCATCCTAAATTTGAATAATTAGTAATCCTATTATGATTTACCATATAACTATTTCGGTTCTTCAATTATATTATCTTTTTAGTTTTAAATATTAGTTGCACACGCCTTGAATGTGCCATAAGTACTAGTATATATATAATAAGATAATGATTTTTATATTTATATCAATTTAAATCATTTTCTATAAGTTATATGAATGTTTTCTTAAAAAATAAGTTAAAATTTAACATTTTAATTAATATTAACATACTAAATTAATGATGTAATAAGTTTAAACTTACATGTTGAGTCCATATTAGTCTCAGTATATAATAAAGGTTTAGTATTTGTTTTAGTGGATATGAAAATTAAGAGAGAATGAAGGTATTAATGAATATAATGTTATAACCAATTACTGACGACGAATTAAAAGTAGAGAAATACTAAAATCTTATTAAGATTTACAATCCAAGGTCTTTTCCCGTCTGACACGCTCAAATACTAGCAAGTGTACTAGGTCGTGCAAGTAGTAAAACGGACGAAGTCCGAGTATCGATCCACGAAGACAGCTCGATTAATTCTAAGACATTAATTCTAATTTTAATTTTAACTAAAGGAAATTTTATAGTTTTAATTATTTGATTAAAAGAGGTAAAAGACGCAAATAATAAAATAATCGCAAATAAAATAGATGAGGATAAAGCAATTGACGACGACGTGATCAAGACACATGCTCGGCACGAATTATTCATACGTTTTCATGCAATCTAATGTATCTAATCAATATGAATCATAGTCAAGGTAGAATTTCCTAACATATGTGCTACTCATTTGTCCTGCAATAGCAACCCTATGTAAATAGAGAACCAACCAATTATATGTCTATATGACTCTATATGTCTATATGACTATAGTTCATATACGTGCATTCGATCTTTATAAAATTCCCCGAGTTTAGACGCTTTCGGTGCCTAAGGTCTCAGAAACCGCACATACGAAATCAAATTCCATCTCTGATCGGTTTTACGTAGTGATATTCAATGTTCTGTTCTAATCGGTCTAATCACTTAGTTCATCTCATAAACCAATCAATAATCTCACGCATGGAGGCCAATCACACGTACGCATATGAAGCACAAACAAAGAATATATAACTCAAATCATATGATTAAATAAAATAATAACTGCATTAATACGTAGTCATAATCCGGCCTCACACGACCTCAATCACAAAAGAAATTAAACTAGCATGGGAATAAACGAAATCAACAACGAATCGAAAGGAAACATTGTTGAAAACGAGGTAATAAAGGTATAGAATTCGCCCGTCACGATGCTCGAGTTTGTCACGCGTCGCCGCGGTGTCTCCCGTCGTGTGAACGAGGGAGAAACGCCTTGGAGACCCTCGGGATTGCTTCTTAGCTTTCTCTAGTCTTCTTAGCCGTCAAAAGTCCTCTCCTCGCAGCCGTACGTTCTCAGCTCTCCTCAGCTTCTTTTTATTTCCCCGTCTAAAAACCTCCCTTTTTTAATGTGTGTGTGGCTGTATATATAGAGATAGAGCTGCCCTTTTTCCAATTTGAATTGCCTTCTATTTCTATATATATTTGAATATTTTCTTCCTGATTTTTGGATTAAATAATAACCACCCTCATTGACTTGATTTTTGCGTGATCTTGTTTCTAAAAATAGGAAAATCTGATCAAATAAGAATATAAATAAAAATGTAAGATATTCAAGAATATTCAAACTAGTAATAATCGAAAACATCTTTGGGTCGTCTAAAAAGTTGGCCTTTGACATGGTCAGCGTTAAAAAAATAGCCTCCAAGTGTATAATTACAGCTATACCCTTACTAAACGGGTCCCACTTTTCGAAATCGATATCTGTTATCGGGATCACCAAAGGGTTGGCGTGGTTCGTAGTCCAGTGGTTGTGTAGTCAGACATTCAACTAGTAGATCATGGGTTCAAATCCCTAGCATGTACATTTTTTTTTATTTTTTTGCAACATGGGCGGGACCCCTGCCCTGTGTGCAAGGGACCCATGCGCTGTGTGCGGGCAGCAGCGCAGGGGTCCCCGCACACTGCGCAGGGATCCCTCGCACACAAGGCAGGGTCCTCGCAACAGGGCATGAGACCCTGCAGCCGTACGCAGCGCAGGGGTCCCCCTGCACACAGCGCAAGGTTCCCGCACACAGCGCAGGGTCCCCACAACAGGGCATGAGACCCTGCAGCCCCACACAGCGCGGGGGTCCCCCCGCACACAGCACAGTGGTCCTCCTACACACAGCGCAGGGGTCCCGCACATGCTGCGCACCAGATGGGCAGGGTCCCATGCTATATATCACAGGTCCACTTAGCAGGGAACCTGTGCTATATAGCAGGGCCCCCCTGCTATTTTTAAAAAATACCATGTCAAATGACGCAAATACCCCTAAATTGAATTTTTTTTAAAAAACGAAAAAATCGACGGGGCTATTTTTTTAACATTGACTATGTCAAAGGCCATTTTTTTTAAAATATTCCTGATTTTACGGAGTGCTAAAATGGCGTAAAATCATAATTTATCACCGCCCTAAGAGCATCTTGTAAGATCCCCACTAATTCGAAAACGGTTTATAGCTTGTTGATCACAGGATTCAATTACTTAGCTAGCAGTTACTCTTTTCAGGTGATATTCAGGCATTCATGGTGGCGAAGGAGTGAAAGAAGAAAGTTAGATAAGAAGAGAAGAGAAGAGAAGAGAAGAAGAGCAGTGAGCGAAACATGAAGATAGAGAAGAGAATTTGTAACCAATTTTCTATCGAATCACGTGGTACTGTTTCCTTTAAGTACAACTCATTAGGAATAATAATTGATAATAGAAATAGATAAATGGGTCACTAATGTGAGCCCAAGTTGGGTAGACGGGCCATTTTAATCTTGACCAAATAGCTTCTGCGGCCCAATAGTGTTTGGCGCATCGTCTTCATCTTCTTCCAGACTTGTCTTCGTGCCATCATCTTCAATTTCCTCTCTAATACCCTCAGACCTAACATTTCCCCCTTGTTGAGACAATTCGTGTGTCGTGTCCTCGAGAATTAAAGGTCGGAAAGTTAGAACGAATTAACGCCAGATCTTCCCACGTCGCTTCCTCTGGTGAAGAGAACGCCCGGTGAACCAAAATTTGTCGGATAGGGATCTTGCACCGTACGACCGTTCTGCGATCAAGGATCTGTAAAGGTGCGATCATTACTTCCTCCTGATTGTTGATGGGTGGTAGAATAGTCGTAGGCTTGTATTTCTTCTTAATAGCCTTCTTTAAGAGTGACACGTGAAAAACAGGGTGGATTTGGCTTTCAGGTGGCAACTATAGTTTATAGGCTACCTTTCCGATCTTCTGAAGGATGATGTACGGCCCATAGTATTTTTGGGCAAGCTTCATCTTCCTCCGGAGCGCCAGTGATGTTTGTCGGTAAGGTTGTAATTTGAGATATACCTCTTCTCCTTCTTCAAACTCTCGCTATGTCCTCTTCAAATCAGCATAAAATTTCATCCTTTCCTGTGCGGCTTCAAGTTATCCTTCAAGATCTCGATTATCCTCTGTCTTTCCTGCAGGTGTTCCTTGACATTCTGGTGAGAAATTCCAGCAATAGGTCCTAATGGAATCTGGGTAGAGGTGTATCCATAGAGAGCTTGGAAAGGCGTCATCTTGATGCTGCGATGATAATTGGTATTGTACCAAAACTCTGCTAAGGCTAGGTGCTTACCAGAGCTTGGGCTTAAGGTGGCACATAGCTCTCAGGTAATTCTCCAAGCACTGATTAACCCTTTCAGTTTGTCCGTCTGTCTGAGGGTGATAGACGGTAGATAAATCCAAGGAAGTACCTACAGCTTTGAAAAGAGTCTGCCAAAATTGGCTAGTGATAATCTTATCCCTATCTGAGATAATGTTAGAGGGCAGCCCATGCAATTTGTAGATGTTGTCAATGAAAACTTTAACCATAACTTCTGTAGTGAAGGGTGTGTGAGTGCTATAAAATGTGCATACTTGGTTAGGCTATAGTCAATGCATAACCTCCAACCTTCATCCTTCTTTTTGACTAAGAGTACAGGGGAGGCAAAGGGGCTGTAGCTTGGTCTGATTAGCCCAGCTTTTAACATCTCTTGAACCTGCTTTTCTATATCATCTTTTTGGGATTGGCTTTACCTATAGGGGCATGTTTTTTGGGTATGGCATTAGGGATCAACTGGATTTGGTGTTCAATTTCTCTTCTGGGGGGTAGGGATTTAGGTTCTTCTAATATGTCGAGATAGTTCTTGAGCAGCTCATTTACTTCAGGGTGTGCGGAGCCTAGGGTTTGAATATTTAGGGACCATAGCTCGCCTAGATTTCTGCCCACTTCAGTCTTCAGGGCTCTTTTGACACTCACGACTGCCAATTGATGTAGCTCTGCCCTGTCAGATAAGGCGCTGATTGTGAGTTTACTCTTTCCTGTACTGATGGTCAGTTGCATGTTTTTGAAGTCTAGAACTCCACTGTATTGTTTCAGCTAGTCCCCGCCTAGGACCATCTCCCAACCTCCCAATCTGATCACTCTTATGGGATGGCTGAAGTTCTGCCCCTGTATTTGCCAGCAAAACTCAGGGCAGTAATTTTGGCTGAGTATTTTTCCCCAATCAGCTACACTAATCAACATAGGGGTGGTGACTTCTTGTGTACAGTTCAGTCTCAGGGCTGTTTGCTCATCAAGAAAACAATGGGTACTTCCACTATCAATGAGTATGTGCACTTCTTCTTCTCCCACATACCATTTTACCCTGAAGGTGTTTGCATTAACACTTCCAGCTATAGCATGTAGGGATACTGTCATATCTTCCTCCTGTTCAGCTGTTACTTCCCACTCTACACCCTGCTGATGGTTAATTCCTTCCTCCTCCTCTGTCATAATAAGGTATAGTTGTTTTTCTAACTTGCATCTGTGGCCTTGTACCCATGTCTCATCACAATTATCGCACAAGTTCTTCTCCCTTCTAGCTCTCATCCCAGCTGCGGTTAGAAGTTTCCTGGGGGTGGATGGGCATGGGAGTTTGGGGTTGGTCATAGGTTTGGGTTGATTGTTCGTATAAGGGTTAGGGTTGGAGGTTTGTAGGGTGGTTTTTGTGGGTGGGTTAGCTTGTGTAGGGATTGGACTTTTCCAAGGGTGGCTTCTAAAGTTGCTTCTTGTCTTTTAGCTAGGTGGACAGCTTGGGTGTTCTAGGTTTCTGAGCCATGACATATTCCCCTATCTCCTCCTTCAACCCACCGATGAAGCTGGATGTCAGGTAGTCATCAGTGAGTTTCTGATCATACAACAACATATAGGACTTGAGTTCTTCAAATTTTTCCACATAAGTACTCACACTTCCAGTCTGCTGTAGTTGATTGAATTCGCCAACCATTATCTCAGGTTCCAAGTTATCAAACCGCTCCAAAACAGCTTCAGTAAGCTCTTGCCACATGGGAAAGTCCCTGTCCTCATATTGGCCTTGAAACCATACCTCAGTTCCCTTCAAGGTAGAGGGATGCAACCCGGACCTTCTGATGATCATCGTTGTTACAATCTGGAAATAGCGGTTGCATTTCTTCAACCAGACCCTGGGTTCTGCTCCATCGAACCTGGGAAACTCCAATTTGGGTATGTGATGGTTTGGTAGTGGATTAAAGGGGCTCTCCTGGTAAAGATTAGTTTGGTTGAACAGGTTAGCTCTAGGTGGGGTAAAGGTATTGAAATTTCTTTTAGAGGATTCAGGTTTTTCTCCTAGGATGGATTTGGAATTTTGGTTGGGAAGGGTTGGGTTTTTGTTTTGGTTTTGGTTCAGGTTTAGGTGTTGTAGCTGCTGCATAATCACTTGTATATGTTGGGCAATTTCTCCTACTTGAAACTGGAGCCCTTGGTGAGTTTGGCCAAACTCGCCCCTTTGGTGCTTCAACTGAGCTACATGCTCATTGAGCATGCCCACTGTTCCATTGGTTAGTTCCAGTTGAGCTCTCAGTTGATCTTCCCCAGCTACTCTTTGAGATTTTTCTTCGGTCATCATCATCTCGTGTTTTCTTAAGGTGTCTAGTAGTTCATTTTATCTAGTGTTGTCAGCAAATTGTGATGCCGAGGATGGTCGGCTCTGATACCAAACTTGTAAGATCCCCACTAATTCGACAACGGTTTATAGCTTGTTGATCACATAGTTCAATTACTTAGCTAGCAGTTACTCTTTTTAGGTGATATTCAGGCATTCATGGTGGCGAAGGAGTGAAAGAAGAAAGTTAGAGAAGAAGAGAAGAGAAGAGAAGAAGCGCAGGGAGAGAAACGTGAAGAGAGAGAAGAGAATTTGTAACCAATTTTCTATCGAATCACGTGCGACTGTTTCCCTTAAGTACAACTCATTAGCAAGAATAATTGATAACAGAAATAGATAAATGGGTCACTAATATGAAGCCATGTTGCGTAGACGGGCCATTTTAATCTTGACCAAATAGCTTCTTCGGTCCAATAGTGTTTGGCCCATCGCTTCATCTTCTTCTAGACTTGTCTTCGTGCCATCATCTTCAATTTCCTCTCTGATACCCTCAGACCTGACACATCTCCAACGTACGCCAAATCTGGCGTTAAACTCCAGGTTTGGAGTTGAAAAGCTCTCCAATCGAACGGTAAACACAACGCCATCCATGGAGGAGCGTACAATACTCCGCTATGCTCAGCGGGCTACTATTCACCCGCTAAAGCTTTTCTCTCTCCTTTTTTTTTTCCTTATTTTTCGGTTTATTTTGGATTCGATTATTTGTAATATATATTGTATATTTGATTTCTGAGAAGGAAGCGTGATGTTAATTGATTTTAAGACAATGGTTTTTGATTAGGTCGAAATGAGGAAGACGATGACCGAGAATGAGTGCAAATTACAATTATGCCCATAAATTTGATGTAAATACAAAAATGTCCACTATATAACTAGCGTTATTTTCAGTATTTATTTTTTTATTCATATTGTTTTTTTTAAGTGAAGGGCAATTAATCAGAATAAATTGTGGGGTTTTATTACTATTAATTACTTCCAATAACTTTCTTTAAAATTTCAGTCTTTTTATAATATTATGATTTCAATTTCAAGAATTTAATTATGAAATAATAAGTCAAAATTATAAATTTTGTGAACTTTAATGATGGTAATTATTCTGCTAATCAAGCCCCACCAAGTATCCTTGATAATTCTAAATCATTAACTAAATATTTAATATAACATAAAAGAAATAAAATGATGATAATATTAGGTCTAGAGGAAAATATAGATGAGATGGTTGGAATTGTAAGTACTGTTTAAACTGTATGTGTAGAGAAATTTAACTGTAGCAACGTTATATAGAAGGAATGGTTGGAGACGGCGCAAAGGGGTTGCAAATAGTAGGGGATTTTTAGAGATAATACCCCGCTCGATGTCGTTCTAGTGGTATGATTCGCACCATCTATATTTTATTTGTAAACGAATAACAGATTAGTTTAGATCCCATATCCTTACATGACGTTATATTCTTTCTACTCTAATTACTCTTTCTACTAAATTATTCCAAACGATAAATGATAAAGACCATTTTTATTTTTGTCCACTTTGAGGCTATCGTTTCAAAGACTAAGTAGAAATATTATTTCTGGGGAAAAATTTACAACTAGAAGTATATACTTCATTGAGACATCTTGCTTTGCGTCATCTTGTTTTTAAAGAAAGATCTTGCTAACACGATCTTGATAATCTTTGATTCTTTTTTCCTGACGATAATATTTGATTTATTGCAAGTTTCAAATGTTAAGACTAATTGAAGAAGGAAATTATATTTTATTTAGTACAACTTAACGTATCCATACTATTATTGAGATCGCTACTTACACGGGAATGCAAAATTTCCATAATTTTTTTAACAAAAAAAAAATCAAAAAGGAGTAATAGGGTCTCGCTTTCCTGGTCATGACTGAAGTTTTAGTTTAAGTAATTGGTATACCAAACAAAATGTGATAGAAAAATCAGAAATTGGTTTATAGGATACCTTTTGTTGCCAAATATGTTTGTTCTTTGGAGTTTTGTTTGGAACAACCATTACTTTTATATTCTTTGTTGGCACGATTTTAACTGTTTATTTTGGTTTGAAATGTATTTTTTGGACAAAAAACTAGTGGGAAATTCAGTTCGATGTTCATTGACTTTGCAGTCAAATTACGAAGCAAACGCATTTAAAGCAAAAAAGGGATAAAAAAATTTATTACCTAAGCGAATATAAGACCAATCAGATTCGGACTAAGTTCAATTTTGAAGGCGAATATGAGACAATCCAGATTTCTAGTGGGAATCTGATCCGTAAGTTTAGTCTCAATGACTCGTTCAAATACTAGCAAGTGTAATAGGTTGTGCAAATAGTATAATGGACGAAGTCCGAGTATCGATCATGAAGACAGTTCGATTAATTCTAAGACATTAATACTGTTTTTAATTTAAACTAAAGGAAATTTTTTAGTTTTAATGATTTGATTAAAAGAGATAAAAGACGCAAATAATAAAAATAATCGCAAATAAAATAAACGAGAATAAAGCAGTTGACGACGACATGATTAAGACACATGCTCGGCATAAATTATTCCTACGTCTTCATGCAATCTAATTTATCTAATTAATGCGAATCATAGTCAAGGTAGAATTCCTAACATACGTGCTACTCATTTGTCCTGCAATAGCAACCCTACATAAATAGAGAACCAATTAATTATATGTCTATATGACTGTAGTTCCTATACGTACACTCCATATTTATGAAATTCCCCGAGTTTAGGTGCCGGTCTCAGAAACCACACATACGAAACCAAATTCCATCTCTGGTCCTGTGGCGACCCTCACTTTCTAATCGTAATTAGTGGCGGATTTTCGCAACGTAAGTCACGGGAGACCCGTCTAATAAAAACTTTTTCCTACAATATGATATGTTACGACAAAACGTAGCCTACATCGTCGTAAATATACAAAGGCCGAAGCCCCCAAAATATATATATCATATCAAACATCCTAACATCGCTCCACAGGTCGTCATCCATGTACAGCCTTGCCCTCAAAAGACCCTAGAGTACCGCCGTCAGCCCGCCTTAGTCGTGACGTTTCTCAACGTCCGACTCTATCGTACCTACAATACATAAAACGTGGAATGAGCTTATAAAGCTCAGTAAGTGGAAACCATGCAATGCACGTGTCCTAAAAAGTAAAGGCATCCGCGCCAATGCTTCCTAATCGTATCATGTAATTCGTGTCTTGGTCTTGTATTCATGTCATGAAATTTGTGTCTTGTCTTATCTTGTAGTTCGTGTCTTGTCTTATCTTGTAGTTCGTGTCTTGTCTTATTTTGTAGTTCGTGTCTTGTCTTGTAGGGCCCTTGGCTTATCTTGCTATGCACCATCATGGAGGTCAAACCCACTGTAATACCCGGGTCCCGTGCGTAAGTTGGCCAATAAATTTGCATGCATATTATGTGGCTATATGATTTAATGTTTAGTATTTATTTAATTTCGTGCCTACATGATACTTAATATTATTTGGAAATTAGATATTGAGTTTGAGGAATTTTGAAATTAGGTTGTGTGGGTAAGATAATTTCGAAATATGATAATTTAGAAATTTAGGGTTTCTTGTGGATAAATTTCGAAACAAATGAATAAGGAGAAGTTTGAAATTAGTGGTTAAGGAGAATTTCGAAATCTAGATGATGATTTTAGAATTTAAGTGCTAATAAAGAATAATTAATACAAGGTATAAAACATTAATATTTGGTAAATGTCCTAATCATTGAACTTATTATATGATTTAGAAAGGAATGAGTCCAAACTTTCAAACCTAAAAGTGAAACTAGAAAACGATTTAAGCTAAAGTAATAATATAATTAAAAGCTTTAAGATAACAATCTAGAAAGAAAGAAGTCATTAGACGAGGAGAACAAGTTTGAGAGGAGGCGAAGAATAAAACTCATAATCACAAAGCAACATGGATTAGGTAAGGTTTCTTGTTATAATTTTTATATTCTAATTAGGTTTTGGTTTATCTAAGAATTATTAAGTTGGGAAATCACGTAAGTTTATGTTATTTAGGGTTTTTGATTGTTGGAAAGGGAAGAACATCACTTATAGTGATATGATATTTAAAGTGTTCTTGATAGATAAAATCTTGATCGAAAGATTTTAAGGGTTTAGAATTAAATAGTGTTAGTAAGGATATCGAAATGTTATATGTAGTTGGTTCAAGTTTTATGAAAATGTCGACATAAAATCTCGAGTTGGGATATATGATGTGAGGATGTTGAAATGCATATATGTTGTACCGAGTTTTATGAATTGTGAAATATGATTTCGACATGATGTATGTGGAAAAGTTGATATTTATCAGATGTCGAATTAAATTGTTGTGAGGATATCGAGATCTTTGTGTGAGGTTTCGATATTTATAACTTTGAGTAAGATGTCGATATGTCGAGTGAGAGGTTTTGAGATGCTATAAAAATGTCGAAATACTTATGTGTTTAGTTATGAAGTTTTGTGAATGTTGAGGGAAGATCTCGAAAGAAATGTCGACATGTGTGTGTAGGATTGTTTCGAGATTTTTGTGTGGGAGTTTGAGATAAAAAGATGTCAATAAGTGTCTTTAGAATTTTTTTAAATGTCGACATGTTATTGTTGTTTGAATGGGATGTCGAGAATCTTGAATAAATGTCGAGTGATTGTGATGTTTTGAGTTTATAAGTTGTGAAGAGAAAAATGTCAAAATAAGTTAAGATGTCGATATGTGGTGTGAGTTGTTTCGACATTTATAATACATGGGATACCGACATTTTATTTGTGGGGTATCGACATATATTGCTTTGAGTTTTTTTAAAAAATGTCGAGACTTTGATGTTGATATCGACATCTATTGATGATTGATATCGAGATTTATGTATGATGTCGAGCTCTATTTGGTGTCGAGATATATTTAATTCATGCCGAGATTATATCAATAGTATTTCTCAGTTTATTTTAAAGTTTTAAATTTTAGGGTTTCGAAATTTATAAAAGTTGAAATTAGGGTTTTCTAAATTAAGTCAATTTCATGAAATTATAACTAAATTAACGAAATATAATTTTATATGTTTTTATAATTAGGATTCGAAGGTTAACGATTTAACCGTGCGATAAGCTAAGGACATCAGGTAAGTGGGAATTTCACCTACAACACATAAATTGATTGATATGTGTATTACTACGTGACTAATTGGTTCGATGAATAAGTGGTATGTGAATTATCTGTTATATGCGATTGTTTGGAATATTTATTGTTGCATTATTTATGTAGCATGATCATGTGCACGCACGAATCATATTGAGTATTTTGAGGAATGAGCGTGCATTATATTACTCGAGTGGAAAGTGAATTATATGTAATGGAGATAGATGAGAATATAGCTACTTCTACAAAGGCACCATGACGGGGGTAAAACCGTCGAGTATATTTACCTAAATTATTTAGGTATTGGGAAGGCACGTAGTATAACTATAGTGCCAGGAAAGTAATTTGATAGAGGGGCGACCTGGTGAATGATAAGATTGGAGATAAATCCTAATTTTATCCTAGCCAGTGTGGGCCACTATCGTATTTTTATCCGAAGAGGATTTGAGCTCATGATATGATGGTGCGGTTAGTAAGTAGCTATGGGCCCTGATGAAAATGAGAAATGAATGAGTATGATGTGAGGATAGTATTAGAAAGCACTGGCGCGGATGCCTTTGCTATTTTGGACACGTGCATACATGCATATTTTCCACTTACTGAGCTTTATAGCTCATCCCATGTTTTTATGTGTTGTAGACGTAGCAAATCCGGTACGTAAATGTTTAGATGACGAGGCTTGTCCTTCTGGAACTTCCGGTGACTTTTGAGGGTGGTGTGTACATGGATGCGACCTGTGCGGCGGGCGTTATGTTTTATTATATTAGTTTTTGTAAATTAAGTTTGTATTGTATATAAAGTTTGAATAATGTTGGTATTGTAAAATAGTTTGAGTGTGGTGTGCTTTGTAAAATCGAAAAAATTCTATCGACGTTTTATATGTAATATATTTTATATTTTCTTTAGTCACGTAAGTTAGCGTAAGAAATAGTAGTAGATGGCGGGGCGTCACAGGTTGGTATCAGAGCTTCGGGTGCAGTTTCTGTAGACTGTCCATGTACACACACTCAAAAGCGCGGAAGACAGCCTTGATTGTAAGTTTGTGGTATTATGAATTTCTTGCATTGCATAATTTATTGGCCTTAGGGACTGATAGGGTAAGAGAGACAACATGGTTAGAACTAGAGGAGAAGGCAGTGGAGGAAACAATCATGAAGGCGAAAATGTAAACCCAACTGACAATCGTGATTCGGCTATCCTTCAGCTTACTGAATTAGTACGTCAGCAGTCTCAACAGATTCGGGAATTGATTCAGCAGCAAAACTCTGAGGGGACAAGAAATAACGGAATTTCTCAGGCGGATAGGGTTGAAGCAGTGGGTGAAAGATTTCGCAAACTGAACCCACCGACTTTTGAGGATGCTATTGACCCAACATCTGCTGAAGATTGGCTCAGAACATTAGAGAGTATGTTTCAATATAGCAGAATTCCTGAGAATGAGAAAGTTCTGTGTGCTGCATTTCTACTGCGAGGAAGTGCAGGGCATTGGTGGGACACTATTTTGGCGATCGAGGATCCAATCAACATGAGTTGGGAACGTTTCAAGGAATTATTTCGAAATAAATACTTCACTGCACCTGTGCGAGCCAACGCTTGAATGAGTTTATAAATCTCAAACAAGGGGCGATGACTGTGGCGGAATATATCAGAAAATTTGAACAACTGTCAAGGTTCGCCACTCATATGGTGAGTACTGATGCTCTGAAGGTCGAACGATTCCTTGAAGGTCTAAAGCCGGAGTTGTATCGTGACGTTAATATGGCCGGACTACAAGGAGATCATATGCTCAAGTAGCTGAGCGGGCGATGGTTGCAGAACAAGCTGAGACAAGAATTATTCGTGCTCAAGAGGCAAAGCGAAAGTTTGTGCAAGGAGCAAAATGGAGTGGGGGTAATCAGAAACGACAGTTCTTTCCAAAAGGTGGGAAGCCAAATTTTCAGAATAGGCCTGGACCACCTCAGCAACAAAACTCTAATCAATGGAGACCCCCAGTCCCAATGCCAGCTTGCCCAAGATGTGGACGACATCATTCGGGTATCTGTTTTTCTCAGAATGCTATCTGTTACAAATGCAGAAAGACGGGGCATTACGCAAGATCATGTTCAGAGAAGACACCAGGAAATCAAGCTATGGCTCAAGCGAAACCACCAACTGTGCCAGCACGTGTGTATACATTGACTGCAGAGGAAGCAAAAGCTAATCCGTCTGTGGTGGCAGGTATTATACTTATTCACAAACTTCCGACATGCATTTTAGTAGATTCAGGAGCTACGCATTCATTTGCATCCACTAAATACGTGACGAGACTCGGGATTACACCTACCCTATCTGATTGTGAATATAATGTGACTGTTCCACATGGAGTTGCGATGCGAACCAATCTGGTTTTACGGAATTCTCCGGTGTTAATTAACAGAAGAGAACTGTCCGTTGACTTAATAGTCATTCCAATGAACGATTATGAGGTGATTCTTGGAATGGACTGGCTCTCGAAATACGGAGCTGTCATTGACTGTAATCGCAAGACAGTTACGTTTAAAACAGAAGAGAATAAGCCTTTCATTTTTGGGGAAACAATCAAAGAAAAAAATGTTTCTAGAATTTCAGCTACAAAAGCACAACGTTTAATGAAGGCGGGATGCAAAGTTTATCTAGTCTTCGCAGTGAAATCAGAGGAACGTTCATCTCCGAAATTAGAGGATGTGCCAGTGGTGCGTGATTTTCTTGACGTGTTTCCTGAAGATTTACCAGGATTACCACCAGATCGAGAAATTGAATTTACAATTGACTTAATACCGGGATCTGCTCCAATCTCTAAGACTCTCTATCGATTAGCGCCAACTGAATTAAAAGAGTTAAGAGAACAGTTGGACGATCTGTTACAGAAGGGATTTATCCAACCTAGTTTTTCTCCTTGGGGAGCGCCAGTTCTGTTTGTGCGAAAGAAGGATGGGTCGATGCGACTATGTATCGATTACAGGGAGCTGAACAAGATCACAATCAAGAACAAATATCCATTACCAAGAATAGATGATTTATTTGATCAACTTCAAGGCGCAACGGTGTTTTCAAAAATAGATTTACGATCGGGATATCATCAATTGAAGGTTCGAAAAGAAGACATTCCGAAGACGGCGTTCAGGACCAGATATGGACACTACGAATTTTTAGTTATGCCTTTCGGGGTAACTAATGCGCCAGCGGCATTTATGGATCTAATGAATCGAGTGTTCAAACAATTTTTGGACAAGTTTGTCATTGTGTTCATTGATGACATTCTTATTTACTCGAAGACGAAGAAAGAACATGAGCAACATTTGAGGATAGTTCTTGAGATATTACAAGAAAATAAATTATATGCCAAGTTGAAGAAATGTGAGTTCTGGTTGAGTCAAGTTGCATTTTTGGGCCACATTGTTTCTGGAGAAGGAATTTCCGTGGATCCCAGCAAAATTGAAGCTATCAACAATTGGCCTCAACCAACTAATGTGACAGAAGTACGGAGTTTTCTTGGCTTAGCTGGATACTACCGAAAGTTTATTAAGGATTTCTCAAAGATTGCATCAACACTGACAAAGTTAACAAGGAAGAATGTTCCATTCCATTGGAGTGAGGAGTGCGAGCAAAGTTTTCAAGAGTTAAAGAAGAGACTCACTTCAGCTCCAGTTCTTATAATACCATCAGGGACTGGAGGATTTTCAGTTTATAGCGATGCGTCAAGAAATGGCCTGGGATGTGTATTGATGCAACATGGAAAAGTAATTGCATATGCCTCTCGACAATTAAAGGAGTATGAAAAGAATTATCCGACTCATGATTTGGAGCTCGCTGCTGTGGTTTTTGCTCTAAAAATTTGGAGGCATTATTTAGGGGAACGATGCGAAAATTTCACGGACCACAAGAGCCTGAAATATTTCTTCACTCAGAAGGAATTAAATATGAGGCAAAGACGGTGGTTAGAACTGGTTAAAGACTACGATTGTGTAATTAGTTACCACCCAGGAAAAGCAAATGTGGTGGCTGATGCATTAAGCCGAAAAGCGGTAAGCGCGGAGTTACAATTGTTGGAAGTGGAGGTAGTGCAATTGGGAGAAGTTGAAGCAAAGTTAGCAGCTTTGACTTTGCAACCTACAATACTGGAACAAATCAAACGGGTGCAAGGAAATGATGAGTTATACTTAAAAATCAAAGAAGCACAGACGGAGCAAACTTCAACTGATTTCAAAATACAGGAAAATGGAAGTCTATATTACAAGGACCGTTTATACGTACCTGATGATGCGGAGATTCGAAGAATAGTAATGGCAGAAGCACATGCGACGGCATATTCAGTACATCCAGGAGCTACAAAAATGTATCGAGATCTTCGAATAAATTATTGGTGGCCGGGAATGAAAAGAGACATTGCGACATTTATAAGTCAATGTCTAACTTGCCAACAAATAAAGGCGGAACATCAACGACCGGCAGGGACATTACAGCCTTTGCCAATACCTGAGTGGAAGTGGGATCATATTACGATGGATTTCGTTATTGGCCTACCAAAGACTGTAAAAGGTTATGATGCTATTTGGGTTATAGTCGACCGATTGACTAAGTCTGCTCATTTTCTACCCATAAGCTCGATGTTTTCCCTGGAGCGATACGCAGAAATATATATACAAGAAATTGTTCGACTCCACGGGATTCCATTATCAATTATTTCGGATCGAGATTCGCGATTCTTGTCTAAATTTTGGAAGAGTCTGCAGAAAGCAACGGGGACTAAGTTGTCTTTCAGTACGACTTATCATCCTCAAACTGATGGGCAGTCAGAACGAACTATCCAAACTTTGGAAGACATGTTACGAGCATGTGTTTTGGATTTTAAAGGAAACTGGAGCAAATATTTGCCACTGATTGAGTTTTCTTATAATAATAGTTATCATGCAACTATTGGGATGGCACCGTATGAAGCTTTGTATGGACGCAAATGTCGATCTCCCATACATTGGGATGAAGTTGGTGAACGTGCGATGTTAGGACCTGACATGGTTCAAGAGATGACTAAGGCAATCGCAAAGATACGAGAAAGAATGCAAATGGCTCAAAGTCGACAAAAGAGTTATGCAGATCAAAGACGTAGACCGTAGAATTTGAAGTTGATGACTGGGTGTTTTTGAAAGTATCTCCGATGAAAGGTGTGAAACGGTTTGGGCGAAAGGGTAAGTTGAGTCCAAGATATATTGGACCTTTTAGAATAATTAAAAGAGTCGGCGAAGTGGCTTATCAACTGGAATTACCAGCCTCATTGGCACAAGTTCATGATGTTTTTTATGTATCGACATTGCGAAAATATGTCGCTGACCCAAATCATGTCTTGAGAAATGAATTCCTGTATCAACAACTCAAGCCAGACTTAACTTATGAAGAGAAGCCAGTGGGGATTTTAATGTATGAAGTGAAGAGACTACGAAATAAAGAGATTCTGTTGGTAAAAGTGTTATGGCAGAATCAGTCAACAGAAGAAGCTACATGGGAACGTGAGGATGATATGAGAAGTCGCTACCCAGAAGTGTTCCAACTAACCTGATTTCGGGGACGAAATCCTTTTTAAGGGGGGAAGAATGTAATACCCGGGTCCCGTGCGTAAGTTGGCCAATAAATTTGCATGCATATTATGTGGCTATATGATTTAATGTTTAGTATTTATTTAATTTCGTGCCTACATGATACTTAATATTATTTGGAAATTAGATATTGAGTTTGAGGAATTTTGAAATTAGGTTGTGTGGGTAAGATAATTTCGAAATATGATAATTTAGAAATTTAGGGTTTCTTGTGGATAAATTTCGAAACAAATGAATAAGGAGAAGTTTGAAATTAGTGGTTAAGGAGAATTTCGAAATCTAGATGATGATTTTAGAATTTAAGTGCTAATAAAGAATAATTAATACAAGGTATAAAACATTAATATTTGGTAAATGTCCTAATCATTGAACTTATTATATGATTTAGAAAGGAATGAGTCCAAACTTTCAAACCTAAAAGTGAAACTAGAAAACGATTTAAGCTAAAGTAATAATATAATTAAAAGCTTTAAGATAACAATCTAGAAAGAAAGAAGTCATTAGACGAGGAGAACAAGTTTGAGAGGAGGCGAAGAATAAAACTCATAATCACAAAGCAACATGGATTAGGTAAGGTTTCTTGTTATAATTTTTATATTCTAATTAGGTTTTGGTTTATCTAAGAATTATTAAGTTGGGAAATCACGTAAGTTTATGTTATTTAGGGTTTTTGATTGTTGGAAAGGGAAGAACATCACTTATAGTGATATGATATTTAAAGTGTTCTTGATAGATAAAATCTTGATCGAAAGATTTTAAGGGTTTAGAATTAAATAGTGTTAGTAAGGATATCGAAATGTTATATGTAGTTGGTTCAAGTTTTATGAAAATGTCGACATAAAATCTCGAGTTGGGATATATGATGTGAGGATGTTGAAATGCATATATGTTGTACCGAGTTTTATGAATTGTGAAATATGATTTCGACATGATGTATGTGGAAAAGTTGATATTTATCAGATGTCGAATTAAATTGTTGTGAGGATATCGAGATCTTTGTGTGAGGTTTCGATATTTATAACTTTGAGTAAGATGTCGATATGTCGAGTGAGAGGTTTTGAGATGCTATAAAAATGTCGAAATACTTATGTGTTTAGTTATGAAGTTTTGTGAATGTTGAGGGAAGATCTCGAAAGAAATGTCGACATGTGTGTGTAGGATTGTTTCGAGATTTTTGTGTGGGAGTTTGAGATAAAAAGATGTCGATAAGTGTCTTTAGAATTTTTTTAAATGTCGACATGTTATTGTTGTTTGAATGGGATGTCGAGAATCTTGAATAAATGTCGAGTGATTGTGATGTTTTGAGTTTATAAGTTGTGAAGAGAAAAATGTCAAAATAAGTTAAGATGTCGATATGTGGTGTGAGTTGTTTCGACATTTATAATACATGGGATACCGACATTTTATTTGTGGGGTATCGACATATATTGCTTTGAGTTTTAAAAAATGTCGAGACTTTGATGTTGATATCGACATCTATTGATGATTGATATCGAGATTTATGTATGATGTCGAGCTCTATTTGGTGTCGAGATATATTTAATTCATGCCGAGATTATATCAATAGTATTTCTCAGTTTATTTTAAAGTTTTAAATTTTAGGGTTTCGAAATTTATAAAAGTTGAAATTAGGGTTTTCTAAATTAAGTCAATTTCATGAAATTATAACTAAATTAACGAAATATAATTTTATATGTTTTTATAATTAGGATTCGAAGGTTAACGATTTAACCGTGCGATAAGCTAAGGACATCAGGTAAGTGGGAATTTCACCTACAACACATAAATTGATTGATATGTGTATTACTACGTGACTAATTGGTTCGATGAATAAGTGGTATGTGAATTATCTGTTATATGCGATTGTTTGGAATATTTATTGTTGCATTATTTATGTAGCATGATCATGTGCACGCACGAATCATATTGAGTATTTTGAGGAATGAGCGTGCATTATATTACTCGAGTGGAAAGTGAATTATATGTAATGGAGATAGATGAGAATATAGCTACTTCTACAAAGGCACCATGACGGGGTAAAACCGTCGAGTATATTTACCTAAATTATTTAGGTATTGGGAAGGCACGTAGTATAACTATAGTGCCAGGAAAGTAATTTGATAGAGGGGCGACCTGGTGAATGATAAGATTGGAGATAAATCCTAATTTTATCCTAGCCAGTGTGGGCCACTATCGTATTTTTATCCGAAGAGGATTTGAGCTCATGATATGATGGTGCGGTTAGTAAGTAGCTATGGGCCCTGATGAAAATGAGAAATGAATGAGTATGATGTGAGGATAGTATTAGAAAGCACTGGCGCGGATGCCTTTGCTATTTTGGACACGTGCATACATGCATATTTTCCACTTACTGAGCTTTATAGCTCATCCCATGTTTTTATGTGTTGTAGACGTAGCAAATCCGGTACGTAAATGTTTAGATGACGAGGCTTGTCCTTCTGGAACTTCCGGTGACTTTTGAGGGTGGTGTGTACATGGATGCGACCTGTGCGGCGGGCGTTATGTTTTATTATATTAGTTTTTGTAAATTAAGTTTGTATTGTATATAAAGTTTGACTAATGTTGGTATTGTAAAATAGTTTGAGTGTGGTGTGCTTTGTAAAATCGAAAAAATTCTATCGACGTTTTATATGTAATATATTTTATATTTTCTTTAGTCACGTAAGTTAGCGTAAGAAATAGTAGTAGATGGCGGGGCGTCACACCCACTAAGGGTAAATATATATATAAATATGGACAATACTTCCATTGAGAGGCTAACCCTAAGGCGCCTTTCCAATCCCAATGTAGTTTATCGATCCCACGGACGCTCACACTGGTCGACTCACTCTGAGGTTGCTGACACCAATTATACCTTTGGTGCCGTTTGTTTCCTCAGGGTGCGTATTCCAGGTCGCAACTTTCCGCCACATGCATTCCCTTGCCTTGAGATATGTCATGTCATGCCTTGAAATCGGTGACATAAAATCACCATGGTAGCATAGAAGTGCCATTAAATGCAAACTTTTATCGTGTTTAAGCTATCATACTTGACTTATGCTCGTGTCTTGTAACTTCGTGTATGCACGTGATAATGCGTACGTGAATAATGCCAAAGTGCTTGTCATGCCACTTCATGTCATAATTAATTCATGTAAATAACATAAGGGTTCACGTAAAGTCATAAAAGCATATAATCATGTCATTCAAGCATGTAGCCATGTAATTCATGCACATATAGATTTATGTGTTGTAGTTGGGATCTCCGCTTACCTGGTACTCCTTAGCTATTTAATTTAGCGTACTGTAAATCGCTAATCTTCTAACCCTAAATACAGAAACATATCAAATTAGGGTTTGTTAGTCTAATTACAGTGTTACTTAAAATGACTTAATTTAGAAACCCTAGTTTCGACTTTAATGGTTTTTGAAATAGATCTGTACATGGGTTAAATAGATCTCGACATGACTTAAAAATAATCTCGACATCATTCATACAAAAGTTCGACATTTAAATAATATACCAATATGTCAATACCCACATAGATCTCGATATATGACATTATAAGATGGATCTCGACATATAAAGTTCGATATTGTTTAAATACTACACACAAAGATTTCGAGATGTAATGTTGAAATCCTAAGAAAAATCTCGAGGCAATTCTTGAAGATGAATCTCGACATAGGTTATAGACTTGATCTCGACATTATTTACTAAATTTCGAAGTTAGTTTTCAAGTAAAAATCTCGACATAAACTCGAGTCACATTGCAACATAAATCTCGATATTTTGATAATCCTCGACCTGAACTAAGACCTCGACATGTTTCTAAAATGTATCTCGATATAGACATGAAATGACTTCGACATTGTACTAAAGATGTCGAGATGTATTTATAATATTTCGAAATGAGTTTTGAACGAATCTCGAGCTTGATCTCGAGATTTAACCAACAACATTATTTCGACATATATTTCAGTATGGATTCAACATAGATTTCGATATCAATATTGAAAGTAAATCTCGACATAGACTTGATTATAGATCTCGACATAGGCTAAATTTCGACCCTAACACTAACATAAACTTTGATATAAATTTCGACATGGTACTCCGAGATTTAAACCTGTAACATTCTATCATTATTCGCAACTCTCCATCGAACTTCTTTATTTTTCAAGAACAGTTTAAAGGTTGTATGAACCTTATCAAAACCCTAAAATAAACCGTCAGAACCCGACTTTAAAACCTAAAACTATGTAAACTGTTATAATTCTAAAGATCCTAATATTCTTAATTATAAATAAGAACATTAATTTAAATATGTAAGTTATGATAGAGATTCATACCGTTCCTAGCTTTAGAGCAATCTGTCCTCGTTTCTCTTCTGTTTCTAAGTTCTCAAGGTTTGGTGTTAATGGATTGGGGTTTTCATCTTTTATTCCTAAAGTTAGCGTGCGTGAGTTAACAATTGACATCATTATCTTGTAAAGTCCTTCCAAGCTAAGTAATCAATACTTATCTTATTACTTGAAATATTCTAGTATCTCTGTATCTCGACTTATAGTAATTATGTGAGCAGTTCTAAGGATTTCGAAGCTCAACATGTCGAGACTTTACTTATTTCGAAGCTTTTATAATTTCGACTTCTTTTGGTTTCGATATTTTAAGTACTTACCTCTCGAGATCTAGATCTCGAGACTTAAGGATTTCGATTTGCTTCTTGTTTTACACGTAATTCCTTTCGACATTGTTAATTTTTAAAGATACTTACTCGATATTCTTGTTATTTTATTATCGAAATCAAACTTCTCTGGAAAACTATAAATCTCGAAGCTTAATGATTTCGAGATCTTAAGACTTTCGAGATTCTCCCTATATGTTAAGTAATTTAATTGTTTAATAATTTAAATGTTTTAAGATTCATTTCGAGGTCTATACTAAATCTCAAAATCAGCATTAAAACTAGATTTCGACATTCTTCTATCCTCAACTCTAACATCCTTTAATTTTGATATCTTCATTTTCGAAGTATGTCTAGAAAACCCTAATATTTCACCAACTATTCTTATCTAGTTATTTGTTAAATTATAACTACAACCACAGAATTCACGTAATATGCAGTCATAAAATTACACCATATGTATGCAAATTTATTGGTGAAAGTTTGATTTCACATAGCTTAACTGAATTTAATAGAGAACAATTTATATATTGATTTTCTTGTACTCCTGACCTCTTTATTTGATTTGCTTGGAAAAACCGCAAATTAGGATGTGACGTCATGTCATTAATTATATTATGAATCCCGTAATTAGATTTTACGGGTATTACATGGTCGGTTTTACGTAGTGATATTCAATGTTCTGTTCTAATCGGTCTAATCACTTAGTCCATCTCATAAACCAATCAATATAGGGGAGGTTATGAGTTGAATTGAATGTGAGTGGACATCCACATAAAACACATATTTGTAACACCCCCCCTTGGATGTCCATCTTTCGGTAAAATGCCTCGTTAAAACCTTATTAGGAAAACCCGAAGGGATAAAACCCTGGTAAAGAAAAAAAGTACATTTTACTATATAGCGTTGCCTTGTTAAAAACCTTACCCGGAAAACCCATTGGAGAAAACCGTGGTTAAGGAAAAAAGAGTACAACGTAGTAAAAGTGTTTTCTTTGTTTTGTTTTTTGTCTTCTGGGTTGTGTTTGATCTGTTTGTTTTTTCTGTTTTTGTTGGCTTCGTGTAAAAGTGTTGTGATGGTGTAATGACGAGTCTTTGTCTGTACATTGCCTGTATAGTGAGAACGCTCAGTGAATGAATGAATGATTGATCTTTCGTCGTCTGCGATTACTATTTTTTTTTTCGTTTCACAGACAACCCTTTGTCCTGCTATTTAATTTTTTTTTTTTTAACGGAGCTAATGTAATACATAATTCTGTAAAAAAATTAATATAGTGAGGGCATTTCCACATTGTATAGTTTGGTGTTTAAGCTTTTCACTCCTATTCCCAACACAATTGTTTTGGGTGATCTTCCAAAACATTACCGTGATTATCTCGTTTACCACTTATCACTGTATTTGTTTAATCTAGGTGATGAATCATCACCGAAATGTTTGGATTACCTACGTGATCAAAATGGGATGATATTTATATTTCAGATTACCCCAAAAAACCTCAGTCATCCAACACCACGGTGATGGGGTGATCTATCTAGCTTTTTAATGGACGAAAATACTCCTCATATTTTAACATTACTATTTTATATGCCATTATGAATACTTTAATTTCATGATTAACATAATTAAATCTTAAAAATATTTCAGTTATTTAAAAATATTTAAACTTATATTTTAAAAAAAGTAGAAATATAAATAATGCTTATAAATATGTAAATTTTTAATACATTACTGATTATCACATAACATATCCATTTAAAAAATTAACACACAATTTAAATCATATGTATAGGGTCAAATATGACATTTATACAACGTCACCCTACATATCACAGATTAAACAAACTGAATACTTCCATATCACGTTGATCCGAAAAACGAAATGTCACCTTAAAACAAACACACTGATGATAAAAGTGATCTACATTCCGGTGATACTCACATCACCGTGATATGCATATCACCGTAATTTTGGATCACCTTGAACAAACACCCCAATTCTCATCTCTGATTTCAGCTCAAGTTCAGTCAATGTTTTAAAACGCGCATAGCGCAACACGTCGCGTTTTAGTTCAAATAGCGCGTAGCGTAAATAGCGTAAATAGCGTAGCGTATTGCGCGAGTATTTCGGATAAGGAACTTATTATGTTAAGAAACATAATTTATAACAAAATTAATCATATGTACATTATTCAGTAAGTTTTATATAAAATTTGGGTTCAATAATACAGGTAAAATCTAGTAGTATATAACCATAGAATAAAATTATACATAAAAAATATATTAAACACAATTTATGTACATGAGATTTAATAGAATTTTAGGTAATATAGACTTAAAAAATGTAGTATTTAGAATAATTATGATGGATATCGAAAAATATAAGATATGCATGTCATTTTGATCGTCGTTAAACAAAGAATAAATTAAATAAATTTATTTATTCTTTTAACATAGATTACATAAATAATGGCTATTTTATGTTTTGGTGAAAATAATTAAAGAATTAAAAAAAAAAGTAAAAAAGAAATAGTCAACGTTGCACATCACAATAACGTCTGTCCTCTTGTCACAATAATGCAGACAAGATATACTGTAGCGCTTATTTCACTGCACATCATCGCGTTTTGAAAATTTTTTACGCAAACGCGCGCTTCAAGGCGCGCGACACCACGCTTTTTAAAACAATGAGTTCAGTTAACGCTAGATTGACATTGTAACGCTTAATTGATGAATTTAGTGGCTATATTATTACGGTAATTCATTTCCATGAATTCAGATATCATTATATATATATATATTGTAAATTTTAAGTACGAACTTAGTCATAATTAAATTATTTTCTAAATATATAATATCAATTTCATCTATAAATTAATTATTTAATATAACCAAAAGTAAGTAGAAATTCATAATGAATACGCACAACAAATTTTATTAAGTCAGACTAAGGTAATATCGTGGCTATTGTTAACTGGGCGGTGGTCCTGAATATTTATGACCCTTTTATTGCTAATAGATACAATTTAACTTAATTTTATTATATCTGGCGGGTTTGTGATTTTGTTTTAATTGATTTACTCGCTTTAGAAGAAAAAATAAGCTGTCCTTTGCCGAGCGACAGAAAACGGCATTTCTTCTTTTCTACGAAATATATAAATTTCACACAAAACACACGTACAAACACACACAAACCACTGTATCAGCTTATAAGCACGCCGGCGACCTCCGCCGATTTTCGTGTACATCTTTTCACCCGACGCTCGAGTTTTCAGCCAGGTCCAACAATTTCTGCACCGTTTTAACCAACCGTAGCAGCAGAAACTTAGCCATCTATCTGCTTTAGCGATGATTAGGTAATCAGTTGGACAGAGAAGCATTGGAATCGTTTTACTTTCATTAAGAGCTGCAATTAGCTTAACTATTTCGAATTCTTGAATTAGCTTTGCACTGGTTTTCGTTTATGTTCCTTTTGTTGTGTTTTTTGCTTGATTTGTTGTGAGATTGGTGCATCAGAACGGCTACTATCGGTAGGCGTGAGATTGATTATTCATGCCGGAATTGGCTTGATTTGCTTGTATTGAATGCTTGATTTGTTGAAGATTGAATTAACGAAGTCAAAAGTTATCGACAAGGTAGTTGAGCTGAGGTGCTGTGGAAATTGGCTAACAATGAGTGAGACTAGTGATGCCTTAGCTCGAAAAAGGTCGCTTCGAAGGAAAGCAGGCTCAACAAATTATAATGAAGATCTCATGGATGAAATGATGGAAAAACATTTGAGCTCTCGAGTCTCGTCCGAAGAAGAGAAGGACACAGAAGGAACTAGAGAAGGAAACTGAGATAGAAGCCATGGTAGCGTTATCCTTGGGATTTCCCATCGATGAGTTGCTCGATGAGGAAATCAAAGCTGGGGTAGTTAGTCAATTGGACGGCAAAGAACAGAACGATTACATAGTTGTAAGGAACCACATACTCGCAAAGTGGAGGGATAATGTTCACCTGTGGCTTTCGAAGGGTCAGATTAGGGAAACAGTGAGTAGCGATTATGCACACTTGGTAAGTGCAGCCTATGATTTTCTTCTCATTAACGGTTACATAAATTTTGGAGTTGCAGAACCGTTTGAGTCTCAAATTTTCGAGGAAAATACAGGACTTTGTGTAATAATAGTTGGTGCTGGACTTGCCGGGTTGTCTGCAGCGAGACAACTCAAGTCCTTTGGCTTCACAATATGCGTTCTTGAGGGTAGAAGCCGAGCTGGGGAAGAGTTTATACTCAAAAAATGGGTCAAAAAGATCATTATACCGCCGTGGATCTCGGTGGCAGTGTAATAACGGGTACCCATGCCAATCCTTTGGGAGTTTTAGCAAGACAGCTTTCCATACCTCTCCATAAGGTTATAGATAAGTGTCCTCTGTACAAACCTGACGGAGTGCCTGTTGATGATATTGTTGATGCCCATGTTGAGCTCATATTCAGTAAGCTTCTTGGCAAAGTTACCGAACTGAGGAATCTAACGGGTCAAATTGCAGCCAATGTTTCAACTTTCACTGGGTTCGGTTCTGGAATTTCTCAGACAGTTGTATTCCGTCGCTAGAAACGACGAGGAGAGGCAACTGCTCGACTGGCATTACGCCAACTTAGAATTTTCAAATGCAGGGAAGCTCTCCGAACTTTCTGCTGCACATTGGGATCAAGACGACCCTTACGAGAAGGGGGTGACCATTGTTTTCTTGCTGGAGGGAATCAGGGATTAATCAAAGCCCTGTGCAAAGGAGTTCCCATCTTCTACGATAAGATCGTCGAGACCATCAGGTATGGAGATGAAGGAGTTGAAGTTATCGCAGGAAACCAAGCGTTTCAAGCAGATTTCGTCCTCTGCACCGTTCCACTCGGCGTGCTCAAGAAAAGAAAGATCAAATTCGAACCCGAGCTACCCGAAGAGAAGCTAGCTGCAATAGCGAGGCTCGGTTTCGGTCTGCTCAATAAAGTCGCCATGGTGTTCCCTTACAACTTCTGGGGAGAGGATTTGGACACGTTTGGATCCTTGAACGAATCCACCCAACGAAGGGGCGAGTTTTTCTTATTCTACAGCTACCACAACGTTTCGGGCGCAGCAGTCCTCGTCGCGCTCGTAGCTGGCGAAGCAGCCGAAGCTTTTGAAAACACGGATCCCACCTTTTCCATTCGCCGTGTCTTGAGCATCCTTAGAGGTACGTCTTCCAACGATTTTTTTCTCAAAAAACTGTTCTTGGCTGACCATTTTTCCCTACTGCAGGCGTTTATGGGCCCAAAGGAATCGCCGTGCCAAACCCATTACAATCGATATGCACAAGGTGGGGAAACGACCCTCTTTCCCACGGATCATATTCGCACATCAAAGTCGGCTCGTCTGGCGAAGATTACGACTACCTAGCAGAGAGCGTGAACGGTCGCCTCTTCTTTGCCGGCGAAGCTACGACTAGGCAATATCCTGCAACTATGCACGGGGCATATCTCAGTGGCCTTAGAGAAGCTGCTAGGATCCTTCAGAACGCTAGGCCTATGATGCACAGCTATAGAACAAGGAAGATCGTTCCAAGGACTAGCGAACCTAAAGATAACGGTGCTTTGTCTGAGCTGTTCAAGAAAACCGATTTAGCATTCGAATCGTTTAGCTTTGTGTTCGATCCTAAAGTTCAGGACCCCAAATCTCTGGGACTAATGCAAGTGATGCTCGAAAGGATGGATCAACCGTTGAAGCTTTATACGGTAATATCCAAAGAGCAGGCGGTAGAATTACAGCAAATCGGTGGAGGGAATGGTACAAAGTTGTCTTTTTTGAGCCGAAGACTTGGTCTGAAGCTGATGAGTGCTCATACGATAGGGGTTTTAAGCGGTTCGTTGATTTCAAATATTGCTAGTTCAAGGAGAGGCAGAGGTAGGTCTAGGCTTTAATTATGAGAAGGATTTGTGTTGTGTAAAATACTAAATGTAGATTTTCTTGATGGCTTATTCTTTCTTGTGCTGCGGTTTTAATCGGATTTTGACTTGGTTATTTGCCTTTCTTAACTGGGTCGAATCCCGGGCCGGCCTACGCATCTGGGCCTTCGGGTTTAGATTGGGTCGGGCTTTATGTTAAAGGAATAAGATAACATTAAACAAATCGGCCCAACGGTACCTTTAAAAGAAAAATAAATATAAACAATTAAAAAATGCGGCGAGCGTGGATCGAACACGCGACCTTCGGATCTTCAGTCTGCGCTCTCCCAACTGAGCTATCCTCGTAGCGGAAATTAGTAAATGAGAGGTTAAGTTTTTCTTTTTGTTCTCCCATTTGTTGTCATCAAACAACTACCGCTAGTGAAAGGAGCGTTTGCGGCCGTCGTGACTGGTCGGGACGAAGATACTACGCCTTCTTTTTCATCGTCTCCACTGCATCTTACTCGCCTATAAATTCAGATCCTGCCTTGCGTTCTCTTCACCTCGTCCACCACCGCCGCCACCATAATTCTTCATCTTGTCGTCCTCTTTGGAATCATCATCTTCCTCGTCATAATGTAGATAAACTCCGCTCTGCCCCCTTTCGTTTCGAGTTTTGCAAAGTAGACGCGTGTCGATCATAGAGGCAAGCTACATTTGCATATAAGTATGTATCTATACTATATTATCTATACTATTATATAATTGGTGATGGGTAGATAAAAACTGGGTCGAATCCCCGGGCCGGCCTACGCATCTGGGCCTTCGGGTTTAGATTGGGTCGGGCTTTATGTTAAAGGAATAAGATAACATTAAACAAATCGGCCCAACGGTACCTTTAAAAGAAAAATAAACATAAACAATTAATAAATGCGGCGAGCGTGGATCGAACACGCGACCTTCAGATCTTCAGTCTGACGCTCTCCCAACTGAGCTAGTGCAGGGCTTTGGGCCGGATTGGGCCGGTTCCGGGCCGGTTCTACCGGTTCCGGCACTGTTCCGGTTCCGGTTCCGGTCCGGTTTCGGAACCATTTTCCAGGGACCGGACCAGAACCATACGAAGAACCCCCGGGCCTATTTTGGGCCGGTTCCGGTTCCAGAACCGGAACCGGCCCGTTTATTTTTTTTATTTTTTTTTTATTTTTTTTTTGCTATGAAAAAATTCTTTAGAAAATATGAAAAAATTTTATTCCAAAAAAACAAAAAAAAAAGATAAGAAAAGTACAAAAAAATAAAAAAAACTACCTAAAAAATACAAATAAAAACATAAAGAAAGAAAAATAAATCTAAAACTTACAAGTTACAAAATACAAAAAAGGAAAAAATATTCGAAAAAAAAATACAATTTATTCGACTTGACTATTAATTAAAACTATGTTAGAGGCCTCTTCGTCTTCGTCCGAACTGGAAGAACGGAACTCGTCGATGGCGTTCTCCCGTCGGTTCTTCGATTCGGCCAATTACCAATCCTTCAATAATGTTAACATTGCGAGGGAAGCCGGGTTAAAGCTCGCGCGTCTGTCGCCGATAATTCGCCCGGAGGTAGAGAATGCGGACTCAGAGGCGACGCTAGACGCTTGCACGGCTAAAACGTCTCGAGCGACGGCGGAGAGGGTCGGATAAAGAGTCGCGTTCGACTTCCACCAGGCCAAAACGTCGAAGTCTTCGGGTGTCTGGAAGTTGTGGCTCAGGTAGAGCTGGATCTCATTCGTGTTCGACCCCGACGCACGCGTTTTGGTCTTCGTCTTTTGCGCCTTCAATCTTCGTAGTAGTCCCATTGCGCCGCCGCCTCCTTCCGACGAACCGGCTTCACACGCTGGTACGGATTGCTCCACGCTATGTCCCTGCTCAGATGCATAAAAAGAAAAAAGTTCTTGGAGAGAAGCGTGAATTGACGCCTTTTGGTCGTCCACTTTCTTTCCAAGAAACTAAGCATAATATTCGAAAAAAATATCAAATGTATCAACACCGCAACTAGGATCGAGTATGGCCGACAAACCGTGTACTATTGGGATGGTTTCCCAATACTTCTTGAACTTCTGCTCCATATTTTGGATGAAACCACCCAAGTACGGATTGTTGCGAAACTCCACGAACTTGTAGCACATCGCGAAGAGGTTCGGGACGAATAAGGGGGACGTCGGGTAGTGAACTCCGGAAAATTTCTCCGTAGCCTCGGCGAACACTTCAAGTATAGACACGACCAAACCTACAATATCCCAATCAAGTGGTCGTAATTCATACCTGGAGGTGGTGCCGACCGCGGCCTCATTCCAAAAAGGCGTCAACAAGTCCTTGTAACGCATGAAGGTGCTGAGGAGGTGGTACAACGAGTTCCACCTAGTCGGGACTGGCAACGGAAACTTCTTGTACGGGAGGCCGGCGGCAAGGACGGTTTGCTTCCACGACGTTCCGATGCGGCGTTCTCGAAGTAACTTACCTATTACCTTAAACTTTTCTACAATATCTCCCAAAACTTCGTCAAAAGCACATTGCACACACAAGTTAATAATATGGCAAGCGCACCTAGCATGTAATAATTTGCCGTCTAAGGGTAACCTAAGTTGCCTACGAATGATCCCTATCGCTACGTTGTTCGCGCTAGCATTATCTAAGGTGATAGACATAATCTTATCTTGAATACAATATTTATTAACGACATTCAACACATAGTTCGATATCGTAGTGGCATTATTTTGCGAATCTAGGGGATCTAGGGAAAGAATACGTTTTTGCATGGTCCATGTTTCATCTATCCAATGGGCGGTGACGACTAAATAAGATTGCGACGTAATATTAGTCCAAATATCGGTAGTCAAACTAATCCTACACGTAATGTTGGCTAAATGACTAATTAAGCTAGTTTGATATTCCTGAAAAGTTTCTAACACATATTTCCTAAGGGTTTTACGGGTCACGTTATGGAATCCGGGTTGTATCGTACTCGTAAATTCGATAAACCCTTCACTTTCCGCAATGCAAAAGGGTTCTTCACACATAACTACGAATTTAACTAATGCTTTTTTAGAAATTTCCCTAGTAATAACAAAATTCTTACCCGTACTTACGTTTATTTGTTGTTGTCGGGGTTCGGTCCCTACCGGCTCTAGATCGTCCCCGAAGTTATGCGCCCTCTGGAGGTGTTTTTTCATCGAGCCCGTCCCACCTTGATTCGGTCCGGTCTTAATTGTGTAGGGGTGGCGGCACATTTTGCAATAAGCGGTACCTGAAGCGGCATTATTTTTATCCATTTCTAAATCGAAAAAATTCCATACCTTAGACCGCCGACCACGCGGTTGTTGCTTCCTTTTTGTCGTCGCCGTAGAAGCTTGGCTCGGTCCCTCGTCGGTCGCTCTCGTCTGTTGCGGTTCCGGTATATCGGTCTCCTCGTCGGTGTCGCCATTTCCCCGAAATGTGTCGGCGTGACCTAAAACCATAAAAACATCTTCGTCATGAGGGTTAGGATTTCTCGATGACGACGCCATTAGTGTAAATAATAATTTAATTATTGGTAATAATAAGTGAGTGTGTGTAGGTAGTAGTGTAGTGTAGTAATAATAAAATAATTATTAATGTTAATAATATTAAATATTTATAATATGATTTTTTTGAGAGCTTTTGAGAGAGTTTGGAAGAGATTTGGATGTAATTGTGAGTTAAAATGGTTAAAATGAGGTGGTATTTATAGATTTTTCGTTTGGGGCTAAAACTGTAATTTTACAGTGTTTAAAAATTAAAAAAAAAAATCAGATTGCCGTTGGCCCAACGGCTATATAGCCGTTGGGCCGGTTCCGGTTCCGGTTCGGAACCGGAACCGGAACCGCGGATCCGGATCCGGGAACCGGAACCGGCAATCCGCGGTTCCGCGGCCCAAAAACCGGCCCAGCCCAAATTAATGGGCCGGTTACCTGTTCTGGAACCGGTTCTACCGGTTCCGGTTTTGGGCCGGGTTAACGGGCCGGTTCCGGGCCGGTTCCGGGTCGGCCCGGCCCAAAGCCCACGTCTAAACTGAGCTATCCTCGTAGCGGAAATTTGTAAATGAGAGGTTAAGTTTTTCTTTTTGTTCTCCCATTTGTTGTCATCAAACAACTACCGCTAGTGAAAGGAGCGTTTGCGGCCGTCGTGACTGATCGGGACGAAGATACTTCGCCTTCTTTTTCATCGTCTCCACTGCATATTACTCGCCTATAAATTCAGATCCTGCCTTGCGTTCTCTTCACCTCGTCCACCACCGCCGCCACCATAATTCTTCATCTTGTCGTCCTCTTTGGAATCATCATCTTCCTCGTCATAATGTAGATAAACTCCGCTCTGCCCCCTTTCGTTTCGAGTTTTGCAAAGTAGACGCGTGTCGATCATAGAGGCAAGCTACATTTGCATATAAGTATGTATCTATACTATATTAGTATCTATACTATTATATAATTGGTGATGGGTAGATAAAAACTATAGTCCCTCATTTATAATTTAATTAATAAAGTAATTTTCATAGCAATCCTAACTTTTTTGTACTTATGCCTCTAAAAATTAATAAAGTAATTTTCATCTTAAACAGTAAAAATTATGATTTTAAAATTTAAATTAATTATATTTTAAGCACACACATCCGGTGTGAAAGAAATTACTATTATTATATAATTGGTGGTGGATACAAATAGGGGTGGTTCGGTACGGTATACCGCACCAAAACTGTGCTACCGTATACCATACCGAAATTTCGGTATAGAAACAAATCATACCAATACCATGCCAAACTTTCGGTATACCTTAAATTTCCATACGGTATCATACCGAAATTTCGATATGGTATCGGTATCATACCTTCTATACCATTCACACGGAGGGTTTTTACCAAGCTTGCCTCATAACTCGTTAATTTGTTGTTTTCGAATTTTTAGTCAATTCAAACTCCTTATGCCGCAATATGATGGACTATTAATACCAAGTTTTCCAAATTAAAAATATTTTTAATTCATAAAATAACCTTAAAAAATTTATATTTTTTAGTCAATCTCCTTAGTTAGACAAGAACTTTACATAACCACAGAGTTGAGTATAGTTAATAATTTATGGGTTAAATAAATTAGTGAAGATCCTTATAATATTTTTATCCATTTTATATTTATTGAAATAATATAATATATCGAGGTGTGTATATATATATAATATTAAAAAAATTTATATTTCGATATTTCGGTATAATTGGTATACCTTATTTTTAAATAACGCTTAATATTTTTACTATTAAAAATTATTATTTTACTTTAATTATTGGTTCCTCACGTTTAAAAACTATTATTTAAAATATAATTATTGGTTGCGTAGCATAATATAATCTATTCGAAGTCGAATTAGGTTATTCGAATATGAACGGTATTCGAACTCGAATAAGGCATTTTACAAATTTCAATTGCAAAAGAAAAAATCTAACTTTTCAATCTTTTGGAAATCTGTGTTCCGTTGGTATTATTCACAACTAATAATGAATTGCAGTAACTATTTAATATAATATTTATATATTATCACCATGTTTCTCGGACGAAATGATTTTGATACCATCTTAGAGTATGCCTGAAGTAACAACTACAGTCATACAAAAACATCTCAGAAAGAAAGGAAAGTAGAGTCATCACTGAAATTAGGCTTTTTTTAATAAAATGATTCTTTCAAATTAACTTTTTAATATAATGATTCATTTATCTCGAGAGCCGGCTCGTCGAGCTCATGCTCGGCTCATCTTTCACCCCTATATGTATTTAGTGGTCGAGCTTGAGAAAAAATAAATATATATATATATGTATATATATGTATATACACTTTTCATGAACCTTTCATGGGTTCTTTATCTTGTTTAGGTTAGTTGGTAGAATTAATTCTAGTTTTCGTATTGGTGTGGGAGAGAGTAGAAAAAATGTTTGATTGTACTTGTTGAGTTGGTTTTCTCTTCTCTCTCTCTTTTTTTTTTTCCATAACCACGACAGATATTTCATTTCATGAAAAATAGAGCAACATATTACATAAGTAAACAACCAAAAAGTTCTATTTAGCGATAATTAAGTATAGCCAGAAGCTTAGATAATGAGCAAGCAAATCAAACCAAGACAGAGAACAACGATTTTATGTACTATCATCACAAGAAAGTTGAACTTCTACTACAAATAAATATTAAAACCACCCAATCTAATAAGATTAAACTAGTTGCAGACCACGAGTTTTCAGCTGCGAATGATGAGAGGAAGAAGTTATGTCTAAAACAAGCATACATCATTAATAAGGAAATAAAATAGTGAAAAATTGTTAAGAAACCCCTGACTAAGCAAAAGATCTTATAATCTTTCTCTTGATAAGCTCCGGCAAACTGTTATCCAGCGCCACCAAGAAGTTGCCGGCGATGGTCATTATCATGCACTCGATTTCTTCATCGGTGGCGTAGACATCCGGGCCGCACTAAAAGATAGAAGATTTTTGAATCAGCGAAAGGTATTGGATGACACTAAAATGTATATACTAAATTGCTAATTGAAAACTAATTATTTTTCATACCGTATCAAAATGACCAGCCAGATGCGTGGTGCAGTTCCTGCAGAAGGCTATTAAGCCAGAAGCTATCCTAGGACTGCGTGGCAAATCTCCGTAGTGGTGGGCTAGCTGACTAGGCGTAACCCGAGCAGCGTCATAACCTGTCGGATGACAGAGACACAGCAGCATCGGGTGGCAAAGCTTACCTCCAGTCCACCCCAAAGCGGTCTGGTTCAAGGCACCAATATATTGGTAATACCAGTTACGGAACTTTGAATCCACTCTTTCTACGAGTTCGTGGTACCCCCGGATGCGAGCGAGCCGCTCCTTGTACGACAGGAGGGATATGTGGTCTACTATATCCTTTTCCTCCTGGTTCGTGGGCACGCTGCAGGCAGGAGAAGAACAAAAAAGAGAGGATTACACATAAAAAAGTATTTAACCAATCGCAATACGGAAGAAAGAAATAAAAAAAAAAAAAGAAAAAGCGTTGTACCGCACGAGGAATGCTTTTATCTGCCCTAGGAGATCCTTCATATCGTCGGGGATGGGATCAGAATTGTGAAGAACCACATCGTTAATGAAATGATGGATTTTTTCGGTAATCCGAGGACTTGGAGGCATCGCCGGCGTCGTTGAGCTTAAGGAAAGGCACGCGCCAGAATTTGAGAGTGGAGGCATCGACCACAATCTGATCCTCTAGAGTGAGACCCGAGGCAGCTATGGCGTAACCCTTGCCGTGCAGATACACGAGGAATGAGAGCAGCCCCTTGACAATCTTCCGGAATTCAGTCGGGACGTAACGGTAAGTCAGTTTGGGAGCGCCGTTCTGTGGCTGAAACTCCTTCCTCGGCACGTACACCTTAACCGGCGGTATGCCGCTGTTTCGTAGATTGCCCAGATACTCCTTCAGCGACATCTCGGCGGTCTGGTGGATCACGATCTTATTTGTGTAGTCGATCATGTGGCAGCTGAGGAAGTTCTCGTGCTTCACTTCCATCGAGAATTGGTACTCTTGGGATCTCCCACCCGGTGCATGTAAGCTGCGTGATTTCCGTTTGATGTAATAGTTCCACGAGAATGCTCCTTCTGGTATTTGTATTTGGCTACCAGCTGAAGGTGTTCCATCTGAAACACGGGGAAAAAAGAGAAACACGAAACGTGACCAAACCATAACATTGACATTTCCAAAGGATTCTTTCTACCACGACAACCATCGTTTATTGCAATGCAGCAGCGCTCATGCGATCATGCTATATAGTGCAAGCAATTACACTAATATATAAGAATGCTTAAGATCTAAAACAGAAACCTATTAGCAATCTTCTGGTCGATGAATAACACCGAAGCTACACCTTATTCCAGAGACACAGCAGATCTAACATAGTGAAAAAAAATGTAAAACTCAATATCATATATCATTACAGATAAACCTCTTTGATGACTTCACATGGAAACAGACTTGCAGAAACAGAATGGACATGGAAACAGAAGAAGACACTTCAACAAATGTAACTCCATTGTGCATATGCAAATCTACCTCATCAATGTGAGTGTAGGCAGAAACTGCTAGTAAAGAATATTGAATAGTACACAGCAATAAAAAGTGTATCTAACTTCACAGAGACAACAATATTACACGAATAAGTCAGGCAAGCACACGGAACAAGCAACAAATAACCCAACAGGAGAGGAACATAAAACCGGAGTTAGGATCACGAATGAGTTCACCGAAGTGAATAACAGATTAGTCCCCAACAAACAAGTAGGCAGTACATATCAACACACGACACATAAAGCACATAGGCACAATAGGTTTCAGCACACAATATAATACTTCTTATATGATTCGTCCATGCAAATGTCATTAAAAGCATTTAGAGGAGGATCAGACATGAGAATGTTATTCATGCGTCACCAAGTATTCAATTAGCTAAGACTCGCTATATAAGTTCGAGTTTTGTGCAGAACGTCACAAGTACATGCGGTTTAAGACATAAAAGGGCATATAGGAAAACTCTTGGGCAAAAAGATTAAACACTTTCAGCTCAAGACATTTAAAATCATTCCTAAACGTAAAGTAAAACGCAAAAAAATTAATTAAAAATAAAAGTAATACAGAACACCAAAAATAAGGAGATATACATGAGTCAGTGTATAAATCGTTGATTAACTGTACAAACAGTGAGCACAAACCACGAATTACCCAACTTATGTCAAAGAAATTCTGGTTTTAGATGCAGATGGACCCTAAATAGTAGAGAGAGTTGCTAGGAGAGAATGAAATTGAAGTGCTGCTGATTTTTTTTTGTCAGCATTATTCGAACCAAAAAGTGGAGGAATAGTATCAGACATATTTTGCAAATGCTTAAGCAACAGACTCAAGACACGAATACTGCACATCGGATGCACACAACACAGATTTTCAAGTTCCACGATAATGCAAGTATAGTGAAGCATTGAAATCAAATGCAGCAGTTCATCAAAAAAGAGTAAAACGAAGTTCGTATCAGGCAAAAGCGCCAAACAAAACAGCACCGAAACAGAGAAGAAATCACATTCAAAAGCAGAGTAAATACCTCTCCGAATCAAAATCAAGCTCGTACTCTGCTTCAAACAACCCAGAATGCCAACTCCTCGTTAGGGTTTTCAACTTCGGTCAAACAGAGTGGAACGCTGGGCCCCATTTCATGAGAGAATTACATAAATAATGTTATTTTGAGAATGGAATTACAAAACTAGTTGAGTTTTTAAACATATTACAAAACTAATCAACATTTTTAATTCTAACTATTTTTATTTTCATTTTAACCATGAAAATACTTAAAATTACAAATTTCATTATTCTTATCTTCGAATAGCACAACACTTGTTAATAATTAAATTTTTACCCCATATTATTTTAACTCAAATATATTAAAAATATATTACTTAAAGAAATAATCAAAAGAAAAATAAAATTACTTGGCGTGACTGTAACCTATTCTTCCTACGCGAGTTCGATATCTAGAGCTGTCAAAACGGCCCGGCCCCTAGCTCTCCAAAGCCCGCCATGGGCGGGGCCGGCGCGGGTAAGCCCACCGTTTGGCAGGCCTGAAAATTGAAGGCCCGCCATGCCCAATTACATAGGTATGTTAGTATTTTTTAGCTCCGATTTTTAATTTACTCAAGTTTAATAATATAAATAAATTATTATACAAGATTAGATTTAATTAGAATTAATTGCGAGCTTAAATATTTAATTTTTGTTATTTTTTCTTTCTTTTTTTGATTTTTTCTTTTTTTTTTAATTTGTTTTTTTATTTGGGCGGGGCCGACCTTCAATTTCTAAGCCTGACTGCGCTTACCCGCGCCCGCCCGCCCAAGGCGGGCTTTGACAGGCTACGGGCTGGCCCGGCCGATGACCCGTTTTGCCAGCTCTAGATATCGAACTCACGTGGGAGGAGTAGGTCACGCCAAGTAATTTTATTTTCTTTGATTATTTCTTTAAGTAATATATTTTTTAATATATTTGAGTTAAAAGTTGGGATAAAATTTTTATTATTAACAAGTGTTGGGCTATTTGAAGATAACAATAGTGAAAATTTATAATTTTAAATAATTTCGTGGTTAAAGTGAAAATAAAAATAGTTTGAATTAAAAAAGTTGATTAGTTTTGTAATAGGTTTAAAAACTCAACTAATTTTGCAATTCCATTCTCGAAATAACATTATTTTTGTAATTCTCTCCCCATTTCATGGCTGGACCCGTTTTTTATTATACCCTATCCAACATTTTGGGAGACGGGTTGTTTCAGCCGTATGTTATAATCTTTTTTGTTGTTTTCCCAAGTTTTCTGTTGATTTATTTAAATCTTAGATGAAAACAACCCTCAGTTCTATTCCCCCCGTTACTTAACTCTTAGCTAAATGCAGCACTTAAGTTGGAAGAAGCCTATCTATGACTTAATACATATGATGATTATTTATACATGTCTGCCTTTTTACAGATGTGAACGTTTCAACATTATCTATACCTTTATATAAAGCCTAAACACCTTAATGGTGTGGTGCTCAATTTGAATCTGGATCATTAATCATGGATGGTTGTGATTGAATTTATTTACTAAAAACTATTTTATTTTAATTAAAAAAAGTTTTCAAATAACTTTAATCCATTTGCGCTAAGAAAACTGTTTATGAACCCACGTTCATACCATTCATTAATCATTACCATGAAGATCACGGCAACAATAATCCTTCTTCCAAATTAAAATTGAACGATATATTCAATTATAATTTGATTCAGCACTTCGCACCTTCTGTTTTACTTTATTGATCATCATTATTCATTTGTTGACAGGTGAAGGAACAGAAGAGGAATAAGGAAATGGCTTGACCAATTGCATCCAAAGGTACAAGGATTTAAGGGTTTTCAAGATTTTTATTTGTATTTCATAATTTGACCATCACTCTGTTTAATCGGAGTGTCGACCACAAATTTAGGGCTCACTCTGTGGGTTGGGGCATAGACAAAGAGAAGTCGACCGCTTCGAACAATATATTGCCCGAAGACAAAAAAAAAGATTCGTGAGAAGATTACCGCAAACGAAGAGCTTTGAAGAAGCAATATATACATTCTTTTATTTATTTTATGCGTCCTAAATTTGAATAATTAGTAATCCTATTATGATTTACCATATAACTATTTCGGTTCTTCAATTATATTATCTTTTTAGTTTTAAATATTAGTTGCACACGCCTTGAATGTGCCATAAGTACTAGTATATATATAATAAGATAATGGTTTTTATATTTATATCCATTTAAATCTTTTTCTATAAGTCAATATGAATTTTTTCTTAAAAAATAAGTTAAAATTTAACATTTTAATTAATCTTAACATACTAAATTAACATTGAGAATTACTATTTACCGCCCCATTTTTCCTAGTTACCGCCCCCTAAAGGGTTGAAAAAAGACGTTTTTTGCCCTTATGTTATTTAAATTTATTTAAAAAGAATAAACTATAATAAACAGTAAAAATTTCTATTTAAAGTCTTTTACCACACAACACTTTTCAAATCATACATCCAAATCAAACAAAAAACCAGAGAAAATTCAAATCGCAATGGATCGACGACAAGGACAGGAAAAAGGAAAGGGGGTGTTCTCACGACTGGTAAGCAAATTGTCGCAAAGTCATTTGTACGTAGATAGATTGTCGAAAACGGGTCGGAATAGGCTGAAAAAACGACCGATCGAAGGCAAATTAGGGCTGAAACTCGGGACAGTCGAAACATAATTTCGGCCGGCCAAGTCACAGCCGAAACAGGATTTCGGCAGGCCAAGTCACGGCCGAAATCACGTTTCGGCAGTGACTTGGCCGTTCGAAATCCTGTTTCGGCCGCGCAAGAGTCGACCGAAATCTCGTTTCGGCCGGAACTGCACCGGCCGAAACCATGTTTCGGTCGGCACTGTTCCAGCCGAAAATCTCGATCGGCTGTTTAAATTTTTATTTTTATTTTTTAAAAAATATCTAATTGCAGGCCAAGGGTGGGAAGTCCCTACTCGGAGGGAGCAGCAGATCCCCCCGGTGGAGCGATCTGGAGAGCATCACACGAGAACGCGCAGCGTTGATGCATCCGTTCGTAGAGAGCGGGAGGAGGAGAGGCGGTAGTGAGCGGCTGCTTCTCATTCCGTATATGCGGATCACGATCCACATGCGGATGAGGACGTGCCGAATTATGCAGCGCCATTTCAGTCGTCCGACGACGATGTGATACCAGCCTCCTCAGGTCCATTATCCAGTATAAACTAACTTGCGATGTCGTGCCTTAATATGTTAAAAAAAAATTAAATTTATTTTTGGATTATTCGTCAAAAATGAAATAGGGAGCAAGCGCTCCAGGGTCGTAGATGACGATTCCTGGAGGGTGCAGGGGCCACAACCGGTGGTCCAGAAGATGCCGAGGTAATCCCTAGTTATCTGGGGCACATTGCGCCACACATCTGGATGGGTGAGGAGGGGAGGCCCCTGCTGAAGTGCGAGCAGCGGCCTAGTGCTTCGATCGCTGAAGCAGTGGTATTGCCAGTTTCCGCCGGAGATGCAGAGCCAGATCGATGGCATGGGGCTTAGGCACCTCACAGATGCCATGGTGGGTCACTTGGACCAGCCTCTTCTGTGCGCTTTTGTGGAGCGCTGGCAGCCCGATACGAACACATTCCACATGCCATTCGAGGAGACGACGATCATGCTCCACGACGTCGAGCAGATCCTAGGTATCCCGATCGACGGGGCGACGATATCGGGCACCCCGGACGTCGGCGATGGGCAGATCGCGGCGAGGGAGATTATGTGCGTCTCCGCAGACGAGCTGAGGGGTTATTGGAGAGGCGGTGGGGTTGCGTCGAAAGACGTGATGCAGGTGATGCGGGGGGTCGGCCGGCGGGGTCCAGGCCATTGCTTGGTTGTGGATTCTTTTGGGGTCGACGCTCTTCGTCGAAAAAGAGCGGGACCCGCGTGAAGCCCGACATCATGCATGTCTTCTATCGGTCGTTGGCCTCTGCCAGCCAGTACTCGTGGGGATCGGCCGCTCTTGCTTACCTTTATCGCCAGCTTGGACTCGCAAGCCGGGCGGATTCGAGGGGTGTTGCTGGGTGCCTCTCGTTACTCTAAGCGTGGATCTACGAGTACTTCCCATGCTTTCACCCACATATTCTCCCCCATCATGTGGAGCCTGGCCAGCCACGATCACGCATGTGGTCTGTATCTCAGTACGAGCGGACGGGCCACCGTTTGATTGAGATCCGCCGTCAGCTAGATGTCATGACTGCGAGCGAGGTATATTAACAATTTATATTCTTCTTTGACGATAATTATGTAAAAATTGTGAACTGTTATCAGGTTGCTTGATTGCCGTACGGTCCCGATCCAGCGGCAGCACATGAGGACTCTTTTCGTAGGCTGAGTTCGATATCGCGATATCGTTGAGCCCTACGTACCCTCGAGAGTGTTGTGCCTGCTGAGTTATGTGCAGCACATCCCGCCGCCGATGAGTCCGCCACACAAGGCGGTCATGCCAGTAGACCCGTCGAGGTATAAGGTGCACCATTCTGGCGATGCAGCAGAATTTGCTTGGCGGCAGTTCCCGTACGCGTACATCCTCAACCTCTCGTACATCAACTGGGCATCTGCAGAGTACCTTGGTGAGACCGTCGAAGGGTACATGGACTTGTATGAGCGGCATTCTCATCCTCGACTGCTTTCGTTAGACACGAGATCCTCATCGAGCGGCATACCCCCGCGCCATCACGCCGACTATGTACGTAATATTAATGTGACTTGGATTTTTTATATTTATGTTTAATCACTTTTTATATGTATCATTTTGTGTACAGTGGTACAGCTCGATGTACACCTTGACTAGCGATATGGTAGCTACCCTGCAGCTTGAGGGCTCGAACACGACGGAGCAGTACAGAGACAGGCTGGATGACCTGAACGACCATTGGCGCAATGCCCCATGATGTGCTTTTATTTTCTTTATCCTTCGTTTATGTATCGGATACGTACTTTTTTATTTATATTATTTCTATGTCTCTACTGTTTATGTTTGGAATACAAAAAAAATAATAATACAAAAATATTAACAACAAAAAAATAATAATACAAAACATGTTGACGCGAGACGATGTGATACCGTACGCGTAGAGAACAACTACAGCATTCCAAATGGTTGTCACAGCCCACAGATCACACGGTGTCAACATCCAGTGACGCAGACGCATGTCACTCACGGCCTGCTCATGTTCGTCTATCGTCGAGCTTCCATGACTGCTTTCCAGGCCTTATGCGTGAAGTGCACTGCGGTCTTTTTGTTCTTCTCCTTAATCCAATAAACTCTGTTCTCCACGTCTTTGTAGATATGCCAAGTGCACAACAGATGGTGAGAATGCGGAAATACCATCTGTATGGGTCGGAGAAGGCCCAAATCACGATCAGTCACAATCGCTGAAGGGTAGACATCTGCCCCCAGAATATCCCGAAGAGACTGCAACACCCACCCATAACTTCTCTCAGTCTCGTCTTCCATAACGGCAAACCCACACAAGAAGTTGTGATTACAGGGACTCATCCCTATAATCTCAACTAGAGGCATCTTATACCTATTGGTCTTGTACGTAGAGTCAATCCCAATAAAGTACGGATACGTCCTCATCAGTGCGAGTGAGTCCGGATGTGCGAGAAAAACATGTGTCAGCGCATTAGTCTCCTCGTCTCCCAGGGCTTGAACAAAATATCCGGCCTGATTTGCATGGTGCATCAACTGGCTCACCACGTCTCGGCCCTCAGAGTGATCCTTCTCAAACGATCTTAATCATATATATGTTGGATCGTCGCGTTATCTTCTGCGTGTTGAGCCCTCATAGCTGCGAGGATATGAGCTGGTTTCGCTTGCGCATCAGTCATTTCCTCTACGACCTTCCTTGCCTGGCTGCTTAACCCACTCGTCTGGCGGTGTCCCTCGGGACCCTTTATCAGAGGGTGATTGTGCGTGGATTTTTAAGGTGGGCCCGTACGAATGTATCATTCCCTAGTAACTGGATCCTCCTGGTCTATGAGTAGAAACGGACACCTGCACTTGTTAGACTTCGACCGCCTCTCCAATTCATCCTCGTTGCCTCTATAACGTTCTCCGCGAGAACATCTAATCAATTTTTTCGTACCGCATTTCTTATGCGACGAAATAATTACCTCGAAACCAAGAGCAATAGCGACGCTTTTCGCCCAGTTAATGGCTTCCACGCCGGTCGGAAATCGTCCTCCTTGGCGGAAATGCTCACTGTAAAATACCCCGTCGCCGATAAAATCCTCCGGGATGTGGACATCACTCTCGTCGTCTGAAAAAAAATTTACAGCCAAACTGAGATTTCGGCCGCTTGTACTGCCAGCCGAAACCAGATTTCGGCCCTACATGAGAGGGCCGAAATCAGATTTCGGCCCGAGCAGTCCCGGTCGAACAGAAATTTCGGCCGGACCAGCTCCGACCGAAGTAGAATTTCGGCTCTCACTAGGACAACCGAACAACAATTTCGATCCATTGCGATTTGAGTTTGAAATTTTTGTTATGTTCGAGTCTGATTTCAATGTATGATTGCGATATGGAAACTGTTGTATGGAAAAGGACTTTAAATAGATATTTATATTCAAATGGGCAGCAAAGTCTTTTTCCAACCCTTTAGGGGGAGGTACTAGGAAAAAAGGGGGCGGTGAATAGTAATTGAGTTATTCATTTGTTGTAATCTTGGCATTTATTATCTATTCAGACAGGTGAGGAACAGAAGAGGAATAAGGAAATTGCTTGACCAATTGCATCCAAAGGTAGAAGGATTTAAGGGCTTTCAAGATTTTTATTTGTATTTCATAATTTGACCATCACTCTGTTTAATCGGAGTGTCGACCACAAATTTAGGGCTCACTCTCTGGGTTGGGGCATAGACAAAGAGAAGTCGACCGCTTCGAACAATATACTGCCCAAAGACAAAAAAAGATTCGTGAGAAGATTACCACAAACGAAGAGCTTTGTAGAAGCAATATATACATTCTTTTATTTATGTTATGCGTCCTAAATTTGAATAATTAGTAATCCTATTATGATTTACCATATAACTATTTCGGTTCTTCAATTATATTATCTTTTTATTTTTAAATATTAGTTGCACACGCCTTGAATGTGACATAAGTACTAGTATATATATAATAAGATAATGATTTTTATATTTATATCAATTTAAATCATTTTCTATAAGTTCTATGAATGTTTTCTTAAAAAATAAGTTAAAATTTAACATTTTAATTAATATTAACATACTAAATTAATGATGTAATAAGTTTAAACTTACATGTTGAGTCCATATTAGTCTCAGTATATAATAAAGATTTAGTATTTGTTTTAGTGGATATGAAAATTAAGAGAGAATGAAGGTATTAATGAATATAATGTTATAACCAATTACTGACGACGAATTAAAAGTAGAGAAATACTAAAATCTTATTAAGATTTACAATGTCCAAGGTCTTTTCCCGTCTGACACGCTCAAATACTAGCAAGTGTACTAGGTCGTGCAAGTAGTAAAACGGACGAAGTCCGAGTATCGATCCACGAAGACAGCTCGATTAATTCTAAGACATTAATTCTAATTTTAATTTTAACTAAAGGAAATTTTATAGTTTTAATTATTTGATTAAAAGAGATAAAAGACGCAAATAATAAAATAATCGCAAATAAAATAGATGAGGATAAAGCACTTGACGACGACGTGATCAAGACACATGCTCGGCACGAATTATTCATACGTTTTCATGCAATCTAATGTATCTAATCAATATGAATCATAGTCAAGGTAGAATTTCCTAACATATGTGCTACTCATTTGTCCTGCAATAGCAACCCTATGTAAATAGAGAACCAATCAATTATATGTCTATATGACTCTATATGTCTATATGACTATAGTTCATATACGTGCATTCGATCTTTATAAAATTCCCCGAGTTTAGACGCTTTCGCTGCCTAAGGTCTCAGAAACCGCACATACGAAATCAAATTCCATCTCTGATCAGTTTTACGTAGTGATATTCAATGTTCTGTTCTAATCGGTCTAATCACTTAGTTCATCTCATAAACCAATCAATAATCACACGCATGGAGGCCAATCACACGTACGCATATGAAGCACAAACAAAGAATATATAACTCAAATCATAGGATTAAATAAAATAATAACTGCATTAATACGTAGTCATAATCCGGCCTCACACGTCCTCAATCACAAAAGAAATTAAACTAGCATGGGAATAAACGAAATCAACAACGAATCGAAAGGAAACATTGTTGAAAACGAGGTAATAAAGGTATAGAATTCGCCCGTCACGATGCTCGAGTTTGTCACGCGTCGCCGCGGCGTCTCCCGTCGTGTGAACGAGGGAGAAACGCCTTGGAGACCCTCGGGATTGCTTCTTAGCTTTCTCTAGTCTTCTTAGCCGTCAAAAGTCCTCTCCTCGCAGCCGTACGTTCTCAGCTCTCCTCGGCTTCTTTTTATGTCCCCATCTAAAAACCTCCCCTTTTTATTGTGTGTGTGGCTGTATATATAGAGATAGAGCTGCCATTTTTCCAATTTGAATTGCCTTCTATTTCTATATATATTTGAATATTTTCTTCCTGATTTTTGGATTAAATAATAACCACCCTCATTGACTTGATTTTTGCGTGATCTTGTTTCTAAAAATAGGAAAATCTGATCAAATAAGAATATAAATAAAAATGTAAGATATTCAAGAATATTCAAACTAGTAATAATCGAAAACATCTTTGGGTCGTTTAAAAAGTTGGCCTTTGACATGGTCAGCGTTAAAAAAATAGCCTCCAAGTGTATAATTACAGCTATACCCTTACTAAACGGGTCCCACTTTTCGAAATCGATATCTGTTATCGGGATCACCAAAGGGTTGGCGTGGTTCGTAGTCCAGTGGTTGTGTAGTCAGACATTCAACTAGTAGATCATGGGTTCAAATCCCTAGCATGTACATTTTTTTTTATTTGCAACATGGGCGGGACCCCTGCCCTGTGTGCGGGGGACCCCTGCCCTGTGTGCAAGGGACCCATGCGCTGTGTGCGGGCAGCAGCGCAGGGGTCCCCGCACACTGCGCAGGGATCCCTCGCACACAAGGCAGGGTCCTCGCAACAGGGCATGAGACCCTGCAGCCGTACGCAGCGCAGGGGTCCCCCTGCACACAGCGCAAGGTCCCCCGCACACAGCGCAGGGTCCCCACAACAGGGCATGAGACCCTGTAGCCCCACACAGCGCGGGGGTCCCCCCGCACACAGCACAGTGGTCCTCCTACACACAGCGCAGGGGTCCCGCACATGCTGCGCACCAGATGGGCAGGGTCCCATGCTATATATCACAGGTCCACTTAGCAGGGAACCTGTGCTATATAGCAGGGCCCCCCTGCTATTTTTAAAAAATACCATGTCAAATGACGCAAATACCCCTAAATTGAATTTTTTTAAAAAAACGAAAAAATCGACGGGGCTATTTTTTTAACATTGACTATGTCAAAGGCCATTTTTTTAAAATATTCCTGATTTTACGGAGTGCTAAAATGGCGTAAAATCATAATTTATCACCGCCCTAAGAGCATCTTGTAAGATCCCCACTAATTCGAAAACGGTTTATCGCTTGTTGATCACAGGATTCAATTACTTAGCTAGCAGTTACTCTTTTCAGGTGATATTCAGGCATTCATGGTGGCGAAGGAGTGAAAGAAGAAAGTTAGATAAGAAGAGAAGAGAAGAGAAGAAGAGCAGTGAGCGAAACATGAAGATAGAGAAGAGAATTTGTAACCAATTTTCTATCGAATCACGTGGTTTGTTTCCTTTAAGTACAACTCATTAGGAATAATAATTGATAATAGAAATAGATAAATGGGTCACTAATGTGAGCCCAAGTTGGGTAGACGGGCCATTTTAATCTTGACCAAATAGCTTCTGCGGCCCAATAGTGTTTGGCGCATCGTCTTCATCTTCTTCCAGACTTGTATTCGTGCCATCATCTTCAATTTCCTCTCTAATACCCTCAGACCTAACATTTCCCCCTTGTTGAGACAATTCGTGTGTCGCGTCCTCGAGAATTAAAGGTCGGAAAGTTAGAACGAATTAATGCCAGATCTTCCCACGTCGCTTCCTCTGGTGAAGAGAACGCCCGGTGAACCAAAATTTGTCGGATAGGGATCTTGCACCGTACGACCGTTCTGCGATCAAGGATCTGTAAAGGTGCGATCATTACTTCCTCCTGATTGTTGATGGGTCGTAGAATAGTCGTAGGCTTGTATTTCTTCTTAATAGCCTTCTTTAAGAGTGACACGTGAAAAACAGGGTGGATTTGGCTTTCAGGTGGCAACTATAGTTTATAGGCTACCTTTCCGATCTTCTGAAGGATGATGTACGGCCCATAGTATTTTTGGGCAAGCTTCATCTTCCTCCGGAGCGCCAGTGATGTTTGTCGGTAAGGTTGTAATTTGAGATATACCTCTTCTCCTTCTTCAAACTCTCGCTCTGTCCTCTTCAAATCAGCATAAAATTTCATCCTTTCCTGTGCGGCTTCAAGTTATCCTTCAAGATCTCGATTATCCTCTGTCTTTCCTGCAGGTGTTCCTTGACATTCTGGTGAGAAATTCCAGCAATAGGTCCTAATGGAATCTGGGTAGAGGTGTATCCATAGAGAGCTTGGAAAGGCGTCATCTTGATGCTGCGATGATAATTGGTATTGTACCAAAACTCTGCTAAGGCTAGGTGCTTACCAGAGCTTGGGCTTAAGGTGGCACATAGCTCTCAGGTAATTCTCCAAGCACTGATTAACCCTTTCAGTTTGTCCGTCTGTCTGAGGGTGATAGGCGGTAGATAAATCCAAGGAAGTACCTACAGCTTTGAAAAAAGTCTGCCAAAATTGGCTAGTGAAAATCTTATCCCTATCTGAGATAATGTTAGAGGGCAGCCCATGCAATTTGTAGATGTTGTCAATGAAAACTTTAACCATAACTTCTGTAGTGAAGGGTGTGTGAGTGCTATAAAATGTGCATACTTGGTTAGGCTATAGTCAATGCATAACCTCCAACCTTCATCCTTCTTTTTGACTAAGAGTACAGGGGAGGCAAAGGGGCTGTAGCTTGGTCTGATTAGCCCAGCTTTTAACATCTCTTGAACCTGCTTTTCTATATCATCTTTTTGGGATTGGCTTTACCTATAGGGGCATGTTTTTTGGGTATGGCATTAGGGATCAACTGGACTTGGTGTTCAATTTCTCTTCTGGGGGGTAGGGATTTAGGTTCTTCTAATATGTCGAGATAGTTCTTGAGCAGCTCATCTACTTCAGGGTGTGCGGAGCCTAGGGTTTGAATATTTAGGGACCATAGCTCGCCTAGATTTCTGCCCACTTCAGTCTTCAGGGCTCTTTTGACACTCACGACTGCCAATTGATGTAGCTCTGCCCTGTCAGATAAGGCGCTGATTGTGAGTTTACTCTTTCCTGTACTAATGGTCAGTTGCATGTTTTTGAAGTCTAGAACTCCACTGTATTGTTTCAGCTAGTCCCCGCCTAGGACCATCTCCCAACCTCCCAATCTGATCACTCTTATGGGATGGCTGAAGTTCTGCCCCTGTATTTGCCAGCAAAACTCAGGGCAGTAATTTTGGCTGAGTATTTTTCCCCAATCAGCCACACTAATCAACATAGGGGTGGTGACTTCTTGTGTACAGTTCAGTGTCAGGGCTGTTTGCTCATCAAGAAAACAATGGGTACTTCCACTATCAATGAGTATGTGCACTTCTTCTTCTCCCACATACCATTTTACCCTGAAGGTGTTTGCATTAACACTTCCAGCTATAGCATGTAGGGATACTGTCATATCTTCCTCCTGTTCAGCTGTTACTTCCCACTCTACACCCTGCTGATGGTTAATTCCTTCCTCCTCCTCTGTCATAATAAGGTATAGTTGTTTTTCTAACTTGCATCTGTGGCCTTGTACCCATGTCTCATCACAATTATCGCACAAGTTCTTCTCCCTTCTAGCTCTCATCCCAGCTGCGGTTAGAAGTTTCCTGGGGGTGGATGGGCATGGGAGTTTGGGGTTGGTCATAGGTTTGGGTTGATTGTTGGTATAAGGGTTAGGGTTGGAGGTTTGTAGGGTGGTTTTTGTGGGTGGGTTAGCTTGTGTAGGGATTGGACTTTTCCAAGGGTGGCTTCTAAAGTTGCTTCTTGTCTTTTAGCTAGGTGGACAGCTTGGGTGTTCTAGGTTTCTGAGCCATGACATATTCCCCTATCTCCTCCTTCAACCCACCGATGAAGCTGGATGTCAGGTAGTCATCAGTGAGTTTCTGATCATACAACAACATATAGGACTTGAGTTCTTCAAATTTTTCCACATAAGTACTCACACTTCCAGTCTGCTGTAGTTGATTGAATTCGCCAACCATTATCTCAGGTTCCAAGTTATCAAACCGCTCCAAAACAGCTTCAGTAAGCTCTTGCCACATGGGAAAGTCCCTGTCCTCATATTGGCCTTGAAACCATACCTCAGCTTTCCCTTCAAGGTAGAGGGATGCAACCCGGACCTTCTGATGATCATCGTTGTTACAATCTTGAAATAGCGGTTGCATTTCTTCAACCAGACCCTGGGTTCTGCTCCATCGAACCTGGGAAACTCCAATTTGGGTATGTGATGGTTTGGTAGTGGATTAAAGGGGCTCTCCTGGTAAAGATTAGTTTGGTTGAACAGGTTAGCTCTAGGTGGGGTAAAGGTATTGAAATTTCTTTTAGAGGATTCAGGTTTTTCTCCTAGGATGGATTTGGAATTTTGGTTGGGAAGGGTTGGGTTTTTGTTTTGGTTTTGGTTCAGGTTTAGGTGTTGTAGCTGCTGCATAATCACTTGTATATGTTGGGCAATTTCTCCTACTTGAAACTGGAGCCCTTGGTGAGTTTGGCCAAACTCGCCCCTTTGGTGCTTCAACTGAGCTACATGCTCATTGAGCATGCCCACTGTTCCATTGGTTAGTTCCAGTTGAGCTCTCAGTTGATCTTCCCCAGCTACTCTTTGAGATTTTTCTTCGGTCATCATCATCTCGTGTTTTCTTAAGGTGTCTAGTAGTTCATTTTATCTAGTGTTGTCAGCAAATTGCGATGCCGAGGATGGTCGGCTCTGATACCAAACTTGTAAGATCCCCACTAATTCGACAACGGTTTATAGCTTGTTGATCACATAGTTCAATTACTTAGCTAGCAGTTACTCTTTTTAGGTGATATTCAGGCATTCATGGTGGCGAAGGAGTGAAAGAAGAAAGTTAGAGAAGAAGAGAAGAGAAGAGAAGAAGCGCAGGGAGAGAAACGTGAAGAGAGAGAAGAGAATTTGTAACCAATTTTCTATCGAATCACGTGCGACTGTTTCCCTTAAGTACAACTCATTAGCAAGAATAATTGATAACAGAAATAGATAAATGGGTCACTAATGTGAAGCCATGTTGCGTAGACGGGCCATTTTAATCTTGACCAAATAGCTTCTTCGGTCCAATAGTGTTTGGCCCATCGCTTCATCTTCTTCTAGACTTGTCTTCGTGCCATCATCTTCAATTTCCTCTCTAATACCCTCAGACCTGACACATCTCCAACGTACGCCAAATCTGGCGTTAAACTCCAGGTTTGGAGTTGAAAAGCTCTCCAATCGAACGGTAAACACAACGCCATCCATGGAGGAGCGTACAGTACTCCGCTATGCTCAGCGGGCTACTATTCACCCGCTAAAGCTTTTCTCTCTCCTTTTTTTTTCCTTATTTTTCGGTTTATTTTGGATTCGATTATTTGTAATATATATTGTATATTTGATTTCTGAGAAGGAAGCGTGATGTTAATTGATTTTAAGACAATGGTTTTTGATTAGGTCGAAATGAGGAAGACGAACCGAGAATGAGTGCAAATTACAATTATGCCCATAAATTTGATGTAAATACAAAAATGTCCACTATATAACTAGCGTTATTTTCAGTATTTATTTTTTATTCATATTGTTTTTTTTAAGTGAAGGGCAATTAATCAGAATAAATTGTGGGGTTTTATTACTATTAATTACTTCCAATAACTTTCTTTAAAATTTCAGTCTTTTTATAATATTATGATTTCAATTTCAAGAATTTAATTATGAAATAATAAGTCAAAATTATAAATTTTGTGAACTTTAATGATGGTAATTATTCTGCTAATCAAGCCCCACCAAGTATCCTTGATAATTCTAAATCATTAACTAAATATTTAATATAACATAAAAGAAATAAAATGATGATAATATTAGGTCTAGAGGAAAATATAGATGAGATGGTTGGAATTGTAAGTACTGTTTAAACTGTATGTGTAGAGAAATTTAACTGTAGCAACGTTATATAGAAGGAATGGTTGGAGATGGCGCAAAGGGGTTGCAAATAGTAGGGGATTTTTAGAGATAATACCCCGCTCGATGTCGTTCTAGTGGTATGATTCGCACCATCTATATTTTATTTGTAAACGAATAACAGATTAGTTTAGATCCCATATCCTTACATGACGTTATATTCTTTCTACTCTAATTACTCTTTCTACTAAATTATTCCAAACGATAAATGATAATGACCATTTTTATTTTTGTCCACTTTGAGGCTATCGTTTCGAAGACTAAGTAGAAATATTATTTCTGGGGAAAAATTTACAACTAGAAGTATATACTTCATTGAGACATCTTGCTTTGCGTCATCTTGTTTTTAAAGAAAGATCTTGCTAACACGATCTTGATAATCTTTGATTCTTTTTTCCTGACGATAATATTTGATTTATTGCAAGTTTCAAATGTTAAGACTAATTGAAGAAGGAAATTATATTTTATTTAGTACAACTTAACGTATCCATACTATTATTGAGATCGCTACTTACACGGGAATGCAAAATTTCCATAATTTTTTTAACAAAAAAAAAATCAAAAAGGAGTAATAGGGTCTCGCTTTCCTGGTCATGACTGAAGTTTTAGTTTAAGTAATTGGTAATCGTACCAAACAAAATGTGATAGAAAAATCAGAAATTGGTTTATAGGATACCTTTTGTTGCCAAATATGTTTGTTCTTTGGAGTTTTGTTTGGAACAACCATTACTTTTATATTCTTTGTTGGCACGATTTTAACTGTTTATTTTGGTTTGAAATGTATTTTTTGGACAAAAAACTAGTGGGAAATTCAGTTCGATGTTCATTGACTTTGCAGTCAAATTACGAAGCAAACGCATTTAAAGCAAAAAAGGGATAAAAAAATTTATTACCTAAGCGAATATAAGACCAATCAGATTCGGACTAAGTTCAATTTTGAAGGCGAATATGAGACAATCCAGATTTCTAGTGGGAATCTGATCCGTAAGTTTAGTCCCAATGACTCGTTCAAATACTAGCAAGTGTAATAGGTTGTGCAAATAGTATAATGGACGAAGTCCGAGTATCGATCATGAAGACAGCTCGATTAATTCTAAGACATTAATACTGTTTTTAATTTAAACTAAAGGAAATTTTTTAGTTTTAATGATTTGATTAAAAGAGATAAAAGACGCAAATAATAAAAATAATCGCAAATAAAATAAACGAGAATAAAGCAGTTGACGACGACATGATCAAGACACATGCTCGGCATGAATTATTCCTACGTCTTCATGCAATCTAATTTATCTAATTAATGCGAATCATAGTCAAGGTAGAATTCCTAACATACGTGCTACTCATTTGTCCTGCAATAGCAACCCTACATAAATAGAGAACCAATTAATTATATGTCTATATGACTGTAGTTCCTATACGTACATTCCATCTTTATGAAATTCCCCGAGTTTAGGTGCCGGTCTCAGAAACCACACATACGAAACCAAATTCCATCTCTGGTCCTGTGGCGACCCTCACTTTCTAATCGTAATTAGTGGCGGATTTTCGCAACGTAAGTCACGGGAGACCCGTCTAATAAAAACGTTTTCCTACAATATGATATGTTACGACAAAACGTAGCCTACATCGTCGTAAATATACAAAGGCCGAAGCCCCCAAAATATATATATCATATCAAACATCCTAACATCGCTCCACAGGTCGTCATCCATGAGCCTTGCCCTCAAAAGACCCTAGAGTACCGCCGTCAGCCCGCCTTAGTCGTGACGTTTCTCAACGTCCGACTCTATCGTACCTACAATACATAAAACGTGGAATGAGCTTATAAAGCTCAGTAAGTGGAAACCATGCAATGCACGTGTCCTAAAAAGCAAAGGCATCCGCGCCAATGCTTCCTAATCGTATCATGTAATTCGTGTCTTGGTCTTGTATTCATGTCATGAAATTTGTGTCTTGTCTTATCTTGTAGTTCGTGTCTTGTCTTATCTTGTAGTTCGTGTCTTGTCTTATTTTGTAGTTCGTGTCTTGTCTTGTAGGGCCCTTGGCTTATCTTGCTATGCACCATCATGGAGCTCAAACCCACTAAGGGTAAATATATATAAATTGGACAATACTTCCATTGAGAGGCTAACCCTAAGGCGCCTTTCCAATCCCAATGTAGTTTATCGATCCCACGGACGCTCACACTGGTCGACTCACTCTGAGGTTGCTGACACCAATTATACCTTTGGTGCCGTTTGTTTCCTCAGGGTGCGTATTCCAGGTCGCAACTTTCCGCCACATGCATTCCCTTGCCTTGAGATATGTCATGTCATGCCTTGAAATCGGTGACATAAAATCACCATGGTAGCATAGAAGTGCCATTAAATGCAAACTTTTATCGTGTTTAAGCAATCATACTTGACTTATGCTCGTGTCTTGTAACTTCGTGTATGCACGTGATAATGCGTACGTGAATAATGCCAAAGTGCTTGTCATGCCACTTCATGTCATAATTAATTCATGTAAATAAATAAATCACATAAGGGTTCACGTAAAGTCATAAAAGCATATAAACATGTCATTCAAGCATGTAGCCATGTAATTCATGCACATATAGATTTATGTGTTGTAGTTGGGATCTCCGCTTACCTGGTACTCCTTAGCTATTTAATTTAGCGTACTGTAAATCGCTAATCTTCTAACCCTAAATACAGAAACATATCAAATTAGGGTTTGTTAGTCTAATTACAGTGTTACTTAAAATGGCTTAATTTAGAAACCCTAGTTTCGACTTTAATGGTTTTTGAAATAGATCTGTACATGGGTTAAATAGATCTCGACATGACTTAAAAATAATCTCGACATCATTCATACAAAAGTTCGACATTTAAATAATATACCAATATGTCAATACCCACATAGATCTCGATATATGACATTATAAGATGGATCTCGACATATAAAGTTCGATATTGTTTAAATACTACACACAAAGATTTCGAGATGTAATGCTGAAATCCTAAGAAAAATCTCGAGGCAATTCTTGAAGATGAATCTCGACATAGGTTATAGACTTGATCTCGACATTATTTACTAAATTTCGAAGTTAGTTTTCAAGTAAAAATCTCGACATAAACTCGAGTCACATTGCAACATAAATCTCGATATTTTGATAATCCTCGACCTGAACTAAGACCTCGACATGTTTCTAAAATGTATCTCGATATAGACATGAAATGACTTCGACATTGTACTAAAGATGTCGAGATGTATTTATAATATTTCGAAATGAGTTTTGAACGAATCTCGAGCTTGATCTCGAGATTTAACCAACAACATTATTTCGACATATATTTCAGTATGGATTCAACATAGATTTCGATATCAATATTGAAAGTAAATCTCGACATAGACTTGATTATAGATCTCGACATAGGCTAAATTTCGACCCTAACACTAACATAAACTTTGATATAAATTTCGACATGGTACTCCGAGATTTAAACCTGTAACATTATATCATTATTCGAACTCTCCATCGAACTTCTTTATTTTTCAAGAACAGTTTAAAGGTTGTATGAACCTTATTAAAACCCTAAAATAAACCGTCAGAACCCGACTTTAAAACCTAAAACTATGTAAACTGTTATAATTCTAAAGATCCTAATATTCTTAATTATAAATAAGAACATTAATTTAAATATGTAAGTTATGATAGAGATTCATACCGTTCCTAGCTTTAGAGCAATCTGTCCTCGTTTCTCTTCTGTTTCTAAGTTCTCAAGGTTTGGTGTTAATGGATTGGGGTTTTCATCTTTTATTCCTAAAGTTAGCGTGCGTGAGTTAACAATTGACATCATTATCTTGTAAAGTCCATCCAAGCTAAGTAATCAATACTTATCTTATTACTTGAATATTCTAGTATCTCTGTATCTCGACTTATAGTAATTATGTGAGCAGTTCTAAGGATTTCGAAGCTCAACATGTCGAGACTTTACTTATTTCGAAGCTTTTATAATTTCGACTTCTTTTGGTTTCGATATTTTAAGTACTTACCTCTCGAGATCTAGATCTCGAGACTTAAGGATTTCGATTTGCTTCTTGTTTTACACGTAATTCCTTTCGACATTGTTAATTTTTAAAGATACTTACTCGATATTCTTGTTATTTTATTATCGAAATCAAACTTCTCTGGAAAACTATAAATCTCGAAGCTTAATGATTTCGAGATCTTAAGACTTTCGAGATTCTCCCTATATGTTAAGTAATTTAATTGTTTAATAATTTAAATGTTTTAAGATTCATTTCGAGGTCTATACTAAATCTCAAAATCAGCATTAAAACTAGATTTCGACATTCTTCTATCCTCAACTCTAACATCCTTTAATTTTGATATCTTCATTTCGAAGTATGTCTAGAAAACCCTAATATTTCACCAACTATTCTTATCTAGTTATTTGTTAAATTATAACTACAACCACAGAATTCACGTAATATGCAGTCATAAAATTACACCATATGTATGCAAATTTATTGGTGAAAGTTTGATTTCACATAGCTTAACTGAACTTAATAGAGAACAATTTATATATTGATTTTCTTGTACTCCTGACCTCTTTATTTAATTTGCCTGGAAAAACCGCAAATTAGGATGTGACGTCATGTCATTAATTATATTATGAATCCCGTAATTAGATTTTACGGGTATTACATGGTCGGTTTTACGTAGTGATATTCAATGTTCTGTTCTAATCGGCCTAATCACTTAGTCCATCTCATAAACCAATCAATATAGGGGATGTTATGAGTTGAATTGAATGTGAGTGGACATCCACATAAAACACATATTTGTAACACTCCCCCTTGGATGTCCATCTTTCGGTAAAATGCCTCGTTAAAACCTTATTAGGAAAACCCGAAGGGATAAAACCCTGGTAAAGAAAAAAAGTACATTTTACTATATAGCGTTGCCTTGTTAAAAACCTTACCCGGAAAACCCATTGGAGAAAACCGTGGTTAAGGAAAAAAGAGTACAACGTAGTAAAAGTGTTTTCTTTGTTTTGTTTTTTGTCTTCTGGGTTGTGTTTGACCTGTTTGTTTTTTTCTGTTTTTGTTGGCTTCGTGTAAAAGTGTTGTGATGGTGTAATGACGAGTCTTTGTCTGTACATTGCCTGTATAGTGAGAACGCTCAGTGAATGAATGAATGATTGATCTTTCGTCGTCTGCGATTACTATTTTTTTTTTCGTTTCACAGACAACCCTTTGTCCTGCTATTTAATTTTTTTTTTAACGGAGATAATGTAATACATAATTCTGTAAAAAAATTAATATAGTGAGGGCATTTCCACATTGTATAGTTTGGTGTTTAAGCTTTTCACTCCTATTCCCAACACAACACGGAGGTGTTTGTTTTGGGTGATCTTCCAAAACATTACCATGATTATCTCGTTTACCACTTATCACTGTATTTGTTTAATCTAGGTGATGAATCATCACCGAAATGTTTGGATCACCTACGTGATCAAAATGGGATGATATTTATATTTCAGATTACCCCAAAAAACCTCAGTCATCCAACACCTCGGTGATGGGGTGATCTATCTAGCTTTTTAATGGACGAAAATATTCCTCATATTTTAACATTACTATTTTATATGCCATTATAAATACTTTAATTTCATGATTAACATAATTAAATCTTAAAAATATTTCAGTTATTTAAAAATATTTAAACTTATGTTTTAAAAAAAGTAGAAATATAAATAATGCTTATAAATATGTAAATTTTTAATACATTACTGATTATCACATAACATATCCATTTAAAAAATTTAACACATTATTTAAATCATATGTATAGGGTCAAATATGACATTTATACAACGTCACCCTACATATCACAGATTAAACAAACTGAATACTTCCATATCACATTGATCCGAAAAACGAAATGTCACCTTAAAACAAACACACTGATGATAACCGTGATCTACATTCGGTGATACTCACATCACCGTGATATGCATATCACCGTAATTTTGGATCACCTTGAACAAACACCCCAATTCTCATCTCTGATTTCAGCTTAAGTTCAGTCAATGTTTTAAAACGCGCATAGCGCAACACGTCGCGTTTTAGTTCAAATAGCGCGTAGCGTAAATAGCGTAAATAGCGTAGCGTATTGCGCGAGTATTTCGGATAAGGAACTTATTATGTTAAGAAACATAATTTATAACAAACTAATCATATGTACATTATTCAGTAAGTTTTATATAAAATTTGGGTTCAATAATACAGGTAAAATCTAGTAGTATATAACCATAGAATAAAATTATACATAAAAAATATATTAAACACAATTTATGTACATGAGATTTAATAGAATTTTTTGTAATACAGACTTAAAAAATGTAGTATTTAAAATAATTCTTATAGATATCGAAAAATATAAGATATGCATGCCATTTTGATCGTCGTTAAACAAAGAATAAATTAAATAAATTTATTTATTTTAATAACATAGATTACATAAATAATGGCTATTTTATGTTTTGGTGAAAATAATTAAAGAATTAAAAAAAAAAGTAAAAAAGAAATAGTCAACGTTGCACATCACAATAACGTCTGTCCTCTTGTCACAATAATTCAGACAAGATATACTGTAGCGCTTTTTTCACTGCGCATCATCGCGTTTTGAAAATTTTTTACGCAAACGCGCGCTTCAAGGCGCGCGACACCACGCTTTTTAAAACAATGAGTTCAGTTAACGCTAGATTGACATTGTAACGCTTAATTGATGAATTTAGTGGCTATATTATTACGGTAATTCATTTCCATGAATTCAGATATCATTATATATATATATATATTGTAAATTTTAAGTACGAACTTAGTCATAATTAAATTATTTTCTAAATATATAATATCAATTTCATCTATAAATTAATTATTTAATATAACCAAAAGTAAGTAGAAATTCATAATGAATACGCACAACAAATTTTATTAAGTCAGACTAAGGTAATATCGTGGCTATTGTTAACTGGGCGGTGGTCCTGAATATTTATGACCCTTTTATTGCTAAGACCATCTCCAACCGATAAACGCATTCTCAAACTCAAAATGCAGTAATTCTTCTCCAACCGATTAACTCATTCTCAAACTCAATTGACTATTTTGTAATATTCATTTTTTCACCAATTTTTACAGATTTCAATACTACCCGCATAATTTACAACTTTACTAATTAGACTACGAATATTTTAGATTTAATCGAAAAAATTAATAAGATAATAATAAAAATATTAGTGTACAGGCTCGTCAAAACTGTGAACACACTGTGCGTTTGCAATAATGATGAAAACGAACAAAATAATGCAAATTGTCACTGTCATTCTTTCTTCTGACATAAAGTGAAAGTTGAGTACTTCGTTGCAAATAAAACAATGGCATCGCATATCAACTGATTTAAACGCAAAGATGCGATTTTTTTAGAAAGAGAAATTAGAAATCGCATTTTGAGTTTCGATTTTGGTATCGGTTGGAGGAAATTTACGAATTTTTTTTGGTTTTCCAGCTCGGTTGGAGATGCTCTAATAGATACAATTTAACTTAATTTTATTATATCTGGCGGGTTTGTGATTTTGTTTTAATTGATTTACTCGCTTTAGAAGAAAAAATAAGCTGTCCTTTGCCGAGCGGCAGAAAACGGCATTTCTTCTTTTCTACGAAATATATAAATTTCACACAAAACACACGTACAAACACACACAAACCACTGTATCAGCTTATAAGCACGCCGGCGACCTCCGCCGATTTTCGTGTACATCTTTTCACCCGACGCTCGAGTTTTCAGCCAGGTCCAACAATTTCTGCTGTTGTAAAAAGGAAGATTTGACGATATGTGGCTTCTTGACTCTGCAGCTACTTTCCACGTGACCTCAAGAAGGGAATGGTTTCATCAGTACAAACCTACATCTGGAGGGTTCGTGTACAGCTGCAATGATCAACCTCTGAAGATCGTCGGGACTGGTACGATCAAATTAAAGATGTACGATGGCACCATCCGTACCATTCAAGCTGTGCGACATGTTGAGAGTCTGAAGAAAAATCTATTGTCTGTGGGGCAGCTAGATGATCTTCAGACTCTCAACATGTCGCACAGCTTGAATGGTACGGATGGTGCCATCGTACGTCAAAATTCAGAAGTAAAGAAATTCTGGAACTACTGCACTCTGACGTTTGGCAAGCACCGGTCACATCCCTGGGGGGAGCAAACTACTTCGTGTCATTCATCGACGACTATTCCAGAAGATGCTGGGTGTATCCAATCAAGAAGAAGGACGATGTATTTCCTACCTTCAAAACATACAAAGCGCGGGTCGAACTTGAATCCAGTAAGAAGATCAAATGCCTGCGGTCCGACAATGGAGGAGAATATACTGGCAGGGAATTCAATGAATTCTGCAAAGGTGCGGGTATTAAAAGACAGTTCACAACGGCATATACTCCACAACAAAATGGGGTGGCAGAGCGGCTGAATAGGACCTTGTTGGAAAGAACGAGGGCTATGCTGAGAACTGCAAGCCTAGACAAGGAATTTTGGGCGGAAGCGGTCTGCACTGCCTGCTATGTGGTGAATCGGTCCCCATCTACTGCTATAGAGATGAGGACACCGATGGAAATGTGGACTGGCAAACCTGCTGATTATTCAAACCTCCATATATTTGGAAGTCCTGCATATGTGATGTATCACAATCAAGAAACGACGAAGTTGGATCCAAAGTCCAGAAGATGTCTATTTCTGGGGTACGCTGAAGGAGTAAAGGGTTACCGTTTGTGGGATCTCACTGACCACAAAGTTGTTATCAGCAGAGATGTTAATTTTCTCGAAGATAGCGACCAGGAGCAAGTCAACCATGATGGCAATATGACAAAGACTACACCAACACCGGTGAAGAGAAAGGAGCAAGATGATTCTTCTGAAGCCGAACCAGCACACGAAGAGCTCGACCCAGTCGAAACTGAAGTACCGGACCTCGGGCGATCAAAACGAATTCGTAAGACGCCTATTTGGTACTCAGATTATGATACTGAGAGCAACATTACATACTGTTTTCTAACTGAGGATGGAGAGCCAACGACTTTCCAAGAAGCACTGAAGAGTTCAGATGCGAGTCAGTGGATTTCAGCAATGCAAGAAGAAATGGAAGCTCTCAGTAAAAATAAGACATGGGAATTGGTGCCATTACCGCAAGGAAGGAGACCTATTGGAAACAAATGGGTGTACAAGATCAAGCGGAATGGTGATGACCAGATAGAGCGATATCGTGCAAGACTGGTTGTAAAGGGATATGCTCAGAAAGAAGGGATCGACTTCAATGAGATATTCTCACCGGTGGTTCGACTTACAACAGTCAGGGTTGTCTTGTCAATGTGTGCCACATTTGACCTGCATCTTGAGCAACTTGACGTCAAAACGGCCTTTCTCCATGGCGACCTGAAAGAAGAAATATATATGCTTCAACCAGAAGGCTTTCAAGAAAAAGGGAAAGAAGATCTGGTTTGCAAGCTAATCAAATCTCTTTACGGGCTCAAGCAAGCACCACGATGCTGGTACAAGAGATTTGATTCATTCATAATGAGTCTCGGCTACACCAGGCTTTATTCAGATCCTTGCGCGTATTTCAAGAGATTTCACTCTGAAGATTATATCATATTGCTGTTGTACGTCGACGATATGCTGGTAGCAGGACCCAACAAAGATCGTATCAATGATCTGAAGATTCAACTCGCTGGTGAATTCGAAATGAAGGACTTGGGACAGGCAAACAAAATTCTTGGCGTACAAATCTCTCGAGACAGAAGCAATAGGAAGATTTGGCTTTCTCAAAAGAACTACTTGAAGAAAGTCTTGCGAAGGTTCAACATGCAAGAAAGCAAGCCAATATCTACTCCTCTTGCTGCTAACTTCAAGTTATCTGCCGATATGTGTCCATCTAATGAAGATGAGAAAATGGAGATGTCTCGAGTGCCGTACGCATCCGCGATTGGAAGTTTGATGTTTGCCATGGTGTGTACAAGACCGGACATTGCCCATGCAGTGGGAGTGGTGAGCCGATACATGTCCAACCCCGGTCGGGAGCACTGGAGTGCTGTCAAGAGGATTCTCAGATACATAAAAGGAACCTCTGATCATGCGTTATGTTATGGAGGTACGGATTTTACTGTCCATGGTTATGTTGATGCTGATTATGCAGGTGAACTTGATAAAAGCAGATCCACAACCGGATATGTGTTTAATCTTGCTGGCGGTGCGGTAAGCTGGGTCTCAAAACTGCAGTCGATTGTTGTGACGTCAACGACGGAAGCAGAATATGTAGCAGCTACGCAAGCCAGTAAAGAGGCGATATGGTTGAAGAGATTGCTGGAAGAACTCGGCCACAAACAAGAGAATATTGTTCTCTATTGTGATAGCCAGAGTGCATTGCATCTTGCAAGGAATCCAGCATTTCATTCAAGAACCAAACACATCCGGGTTCAATACCACTTCGTTCGTGAACAAGTGGAAGAGGGAACAGTGGATATGCAAAAAGTTCACACTGCGGATAATCTGGCCGACTTCATGACCAAATCAATCAACGTGGACAAATTCATGTGGTGCCGTTCCTCCTGTGGTTTAACCGATCATAAGTGAAGATTGATTGAGTTTCAATCAAATCTTCAAGTGGGAGAAATGTTGTAATAATTTTACTGGGCCACTTAGCATAGCTAAGTGGCTCGTTCTGATTCGTCCACGTAATATAGCTATACGGCAGATTCTGGTTCGTCCACGTATGCAGCTACGCGGCTCATTCTGGTTCGCCCACGTATACAGCTACGCGGCTCATTCCGGTTCGTCCACGTGTCTAGCTACGCGGCTAGCTCTGATTCGCCCGAGCCTAAAACCTTCAGCTATAAATAGGCCAGCTATAAGTCATTGTAAATCATCGAAAACAATAACTTCTTCTTATATTCAGTATATACAAGTATTGTGAGGAAAAATATTTAGAGAGTTGGTGAGTCTCCTATTGTAAGAGAGATAGAGCTAGTGTTCTCCTTACGGTAGAGAGTTGTAACTCCTAAATTACCCACAGTAAAAATTCCTTACCTTGCCCGTGGTTTTTCACCCCGACTTTGGGGTTTTCCACGTAAATTCCTGGTGTCCCCTTTATTTTTACTGTCCTTTTTACAACATCTGCACCGTTTTAACCAACCGTAGCAGCAGAAACTTAGCCATCTATCTGCTTTAGCGATGATTAGGTAATCAGTTGGACAGAGAAGCATTGGAATCGTTTTACTTTCATTAAGAGCTGCAATTAGCTTAACTATTTCGAATTCTTGAATTAGCTTTGCACTGGTTTTCGTTTATGTTCCTTTTGTTGTGTTTTTTGCTTGATTTGTTGTGAGATTGGTGCATCAGAACGGCTACTATCGGTAGGCGTGAGATTGATTATTCATGCCGGAATTGGCTTGATTTGCTTGTATTGAATGCTTGATTTGTTGAAGATTGAGTTAACGAAGTCAAAAGTTATCGACAAGGTAGTTGAGCTGAGGTGCTGTGGAAATTGGCTAACAATGAGTGAGACTAGTGATGCCTTAGCTCGAAAAAGGTCGCTTCGAAGGAAAGCAGGCTCAACAAATTATAATGAAGATCTCATGGATGAAATGATGGAAAAACATTTGAGCTCTCGAGTCTCGTCCGAAGAAGAGAAGGACACAGAAGGAACTAGAGAAGGAAACTGAGATAGAAGCCATGGTAGCGTTATCCTTGGGATTTCCCATCGATGAGTTGCTCGATGAGGAAATCAAAGCTGGGGTAGTTAGTCAATTGGACGGCAAAGAACAGAACGATTACATAGTTGTAAGGAACCACATACTCGCAAAGTGGAGGGATAATGTTCACCTGTGGCTTTCGAAGGGTCAGATTAGGGAAACAGTGAGTAGCGATTATGCACACTTGGTAAGTGCAGCCTATGATTTTCTTCTCATTAACGGTTACATAAATTTTGGAGTTGCAGAACCGTTTGAGTCTCAAATTTTCGAGGAAAATACAGGACTTTCTGTAATAATAGTTGGTGCTGGACTTGCCGGGTTGTCTGCAGCGAGACAACTCAAGTCCTTTGGCTTCACAATATGCGTTCTTGAGGGTAGAAGCCGAGCTGGGGGAAGAGTTTATACTCAAAAAATGGGTCAAAAAGATCATTATACCGCCGTGGATCTCGGTGGCAGTGTAATAACGGGTACCCATGCCAATCCTTTGGGAGTTTTAGCAAGACAGCTTTCCATACCTCTCCATAAGGTTATAGATAAGTGTCCTCTGTACAAACCTGACGGAGTGCCTGTTGATGATATTGTTGATGCCCATGTTGAGCTCATATTCAATAAGCTTCTTGGCAAAGTTACCGAACTGAGGAATCTAACGGGTCAAATTGCAGCCAATGTTTCAACTTTCACTGGGTTCGGTTCTGGAATCTCTCAGACAGTTGTATTCCGTCGCTAGAAACGACGAGGAGAGGCAACTGCTCGACTGGCATTACGCCAACTTAGAATTTTCAAATGCAGGGAAGCTCTCCGAACTTTCTGCTGCACATTGGGATCAAGACGACCCTTACGAGAAGGGGGTGACCATTGTTTTCTTGCTGGAGGGAATCAGGGATTAATCAAAGCCCTGTGCAAAGGAGTTCCCATCTTCTACGATAAGATCGTCGAGACCATCAGGTATGGAGATGAAGGAGTTGAAGTTATCGCAGGAAACCAAGCGTTTCAAGCAGATTTCGTCCTCTGCACCGTTCCACTCGGCGTGCTCAAGAAAAGAAAGATCAAATTCGAACCCGAGCTACCCGAAGAGAAGCTAGCTGCAATAGCGAGGCTCGGTTTCGGTCTGCTCAATAAAGTCGCCATGGTGTTCCCTTACAACTTCTGGGGAGAGGATTTGGACACGTTTGGATCCTTGAACGAATCCACCCAACGAAGGGGCGAGTTTTTCTTATTCTACAGCTACCACAACGTTTCGGGCGCAGCAGTCCTCGTCGCGCTCGTAGCTGGCGAAGCAGCCGAAGCTTTTGAAAACACGGATCCCACCTTTTCCATTCGCCGTGTCTTGAGCATCCTTAGAGGTACGTCTTCCAACGATTTTTTTCTCAAAAAACTGTTCTTGGCTGACCATTTTTCCCTACTGCAGGCGTTTATGGGCCCAAAGGAATCGCCGTGCCAAACCCATTACAATCGATATGCACAAGGTGGGGAAACGACCCTCTTTCCCACGGATCATATTCGCACATCAAAGTCGGCTCGTCTGGCGAAGATTACGACTACCTAGCAGAGAGCGTGAACGGTCGCCTCTTCTTTGCCGGCGAAGCTACGACTAGGCAATATCCTGCAACTATGCACGGGGCATATCTCAGTGGCCTTAGAGAAGCTGCTAGGATCCTTCAGAACGCTAGGCCTATGATGCACAGCTATAGAACAAGGAAGGTCGTTCCAAGGACTAGCGAACCTAAAGATAACGGTGCTTTGTCTGAGCTGTTCAAGAAAACCGATTTAGCATTCGAATCGTTTAGCTTTGTGTTCGATCCTAAAGTTCAGGACCCCAAATCTCTGGGACTAATGCAAGTGATGCTCGAAAGGATGGATCAACCGTTGAAGCTTTATACGGTAATATCCAAAGAGCAGGCGGTAGAATTACAGCAAATCGGTGGAGGGAATGGTACAAAGTTGTCTTTTTTGAGCCGAAGACTTGGTCTGAAGCTGATGAGTGCTCATACGATAGGGGTTTTAAGCGGTTCGTTGATTTCAAATATTGCTAGTTCAAGGAGAGGCAGAGGTAGGTCTAGGCTTTAATTATGAGAAGGATTTGTGTTGTGTAAAATACTAAATGTAGATTTTCTTGATGGCTTATTCTTTCTTGTGCTGCGGTTTTAATCGGATTTTGACTTGGTTATTTGCCTTTCTTAACTGGGTCGAATCCCGGGCCGGCCTACGCATCTGGGCCTTCGGGTTTAGATTGGGTCGGGCTTTATGTTAAAGGAATAAGATAACATTAAACAAATCGGCCCAACGGTACCTTTAAAAGAAAAATAAATATAAACAATTAAAAAATGCGGCGAGCGTGGATCGAACACGCGACCTTCGGATCTTCAGTCTGCGCTCTCCCAACTGAGCTATCCTCGTAGCGGAAATTAGTAAATGAGAGGTTAAGTTTTTCTTTTTGTTCTCCCATTTGTTGTCATCAAACAACTACCGCTAGTGAAAGGAGCGTTTGCGGCCGTCGTGACTGGTCGGGACGAAGATACTACGCCTTCTTTTTCATCGTCTCCACTGCATCTTACTCGCCTATAAATTCAGATCCTGCCTTGCGTTCTCTTCACCTCGTCCACCACCGCCGCCACCATAATTCTTCATCTTGTCGTCCTCTTTGGAATCATCATCTTCCTCGTCATAATGTAGATAAACTCCGCTCTGCCCCCTTTCGTTTCGAGTTTTGCAAAGTAGACGCGTGTCGATCATAGAGGCAAGCTACATTTGCATATAAGTATGTATCTATACTATATTCGTATCAATACTATATATATTATATAATTGGTGAGGGGTGGATAAAAACTGCATCAATTTGGTCTGTAAATTATTTGCAATTTAGTCCCTCATTTATAATTTAATTAAGTAAAGTAATTTTCTTAGCAATCCTAATTTTTTATTGAATGTACTTATGCCTCTAAAACTAAGTTTCTTTTATATATAAAAATTTATATTTCATCTTAAACAGTAAAAATTATGATTTTAAAATTTAAATTAATTATATTTTAAGCACACATCGGGTGTGCAAGAAAGTACTAGCATTATATAATGGGTGGTGGATACAAACCGTAAGTTCCAAATTGATTTGGTCTGTTTGATACAATAATTGTCTATCTATTTAATGTAAATAAATAGTGAAATTATTGTACGAAAATATAACCACCCACTTCATCCACTACCACTACATAACGCTTTATATTTTAACTATTAAAAATTATTATTTTAAATTTAATTATTAGTTCCACACGTTTAAAAACTATTATTTAAAATTTAATTATTGAGTGCACACGCGTAAGAGTGTGCAGGATAGCTAGTATAAGATAATCTATTCGAAGTCGAATTAGGTTGTTCGAGTATGAATGGTGAACTTGAATAAGGCGTTTTAGCGATTTTCACACACTGGTTTTCAGCACTGTTCCACTGATCGGACCACTTCCTCTCTCGGCTGAGACGCTGCGCTATGGCTAAGAAGAAGCGGTCGGTTCGTATGGCTGCTTCTCCACCTGCTGAGGTGGCAAAGACACTGTTAAGAGTCTATTATTAGTAATTTAGTATTATTATTATTATATTAAGTTTTATTTATTAGGTTTAAGTTTGAATTTTAATTAGATTTGATTTGGATTTAGTCTTTGAGATTTATTAGGAATCTAAAGATTTGTTTTAGTCTTATATATATGCGTCAGTCTCGTAGAAGGCAAGGTATCGAGTTGGAAGGAAAAGGTTGGGGCCGGAGTTTATCTCTCGGTTGGGCTATTAGGAAAGCTATTAGGAAAGCTATTAGGAAAGCGTCTTTGTTCTTCGTTTTCTTCGTTCGACCTTAATAAAATTTATATTTAGTTATATTCCCGAGTCTATCATCGTCTTTCTCTAACAAATTGGTCCGACCTGCCGCCGAACCCCCGCCACCCGAGTTACTGTTCACCGCCCAAAAAAAAAAAGCTACTGTTCATCGCCCAAAAAAAAAAGGTACAGTTCATCGCCCATCGCCAAAAAAAAAAAAAAAAGAAAAAGAAACCGTCGATGGCCATCACAAGATCTCAGATGGAACAACGCGTCGAAGATTTAGAGAAGACGATCGGAAACCTCGACGATCAACTCCGGGCTGAAATTCAATCAACCAAAGAGTCCATCGAGATTCTTACTGCACGTGTTCACGCCGAACAGCAAGGGAACCAGGCTGCGATTGCCAGTTTAATTAAGATGATCAGCGAGCTATCCGAAACCACGAAAACAATCGTTGCGACAGTCAACACGAATAAAGAAAATCTGCATCGAAGCGAAGAGACACCGCCCGATGGTGAACGATCAACAACCAACCGAGCAAACCTGAACGCTTTTCTGCATGTCCAGGAACCACTCCTTGAATCAAATCAACGATGGCATCATCGCATGGATCTGCCGTATTTTGATGGGACTGACCCGCTTGGATGGGTTGCAAGGGCTGATCAATATTTTCTTCTCCAGCAAACGCCAACAAATCGTAGGGTATCATGCGCCATGGTAAGTATGGAGGGAGTTGCACAACCTTGGATCCGGTGGGTGATGTCGACTCACCCAAACTTAACGTGGGAAGGCCTGAAACAAAAGCTTATCGACACCTTCGACGAGAAGCATCTCGGAAATCAGCTTGAGCGAATCAGTAGCATCAAGCAAATCGGATCTATTAAAGACTACTTTCATGAGTTTGTGGGGGTAATTACCCACTTACATGAAATTCCAGTGTTTCAACATCTGGGCTTCTTCTTATTAGGATTACATCCAGTCGTGCGTACAGAAGTAGAAGTCCTTCGACCAACTACTCTCGAGCATGCTTATCACTTAGCCAAAGGGATTGAGCGAAAGTTATTGGCCGCGAAGGAGCGGGAGTATACTATGTCAGAGGTGCAAATGTCAGCCCAAAACAAACTGCTACGCAGCACGTCGGATTTCACGGATTTTCGGGTAGCAAGAAACGAGCGCAAGTTTGGGGAGGCCAAACAAGAAAACATCGAGAAAGAGCATGTGCCAGTTACCAGTAAGCAGGAGGCCCCAGAATGCTATATGCCTCCTCATGCTCGTAATCCAGATCTGCGATCGAAGCCTTTCCGTCGTATATCGGACCGTGAATTTCAAGAACTGCGATCGAAAGGTCTTTGCTTCCGTTGTCGCCAACCTTATCATTCGGGACACGTGTGCTCAAATAAAGAACTTCGTATGATGATCGGCGGTGAAGAGGATGACTTTTGTGAGACGGAGATTGTCACCGATTATCCGCCTTGAGGACAAGGCTGTTTTTCGAGGGGTGGATAGTGTTAAGAGTCTATTATTAGTAATTTAGTATTATTATTATTATATTAAGTTTTATTTATTAGGTTTAAGTTTGAATTTTAATTAGATTTGATTTGGATTTAGTCTTTGAGATTTATTAGGAATCTAAAGATTTGTTTTAGTCTTATATATATGCGTCAGTCTCGTAGAAGGCAAGGTATCGAGTTGGAAGGAAAAGGTTGGGGCCGGAGTTTATCTCTCGGTTGGGCTATTAGGAAAGCTATTAGGAAAGCTATTAGGAAAGCGTCTTTGTTCTTCGTTTTCTTCGTTCGACCTTAATAAAATTTATATTTAGTTATATTCCCGAGTCTATCATCGTCTTTCTCTAACAGACACCTACTGGGGAGATTAATGTTGCCCCTAAGCCGAATACCCCCACCCCAAACCATCAGCCATGGATGATATCACAAAACTTATCGAGACTAACATTGGTAGCATTTGATCGTCTAAATCATCCAAAGAAGCTGTAATTTCAGCTAGGGTTGTGAAGGAGAAGGCTCACATTGGAGCTCAAGAGAGCGAAGGAAAGGTGGAACAGACAATGGAAAAATCCCAATCCGTCTGGGCTAATTTCGACATTTCGAAGCTACGGAATGCTGGAGTGAACTTGATTTTGTTGAACCAGTGAAGTCTGGGGAGCAAGAGGTTGGGCGGATTGTCATGGATGATGTAGTTGATGAGGTGAAATACTGGAACTCCGCCATAATCTGCTGTATGCTTGGGTCGAACCCCCCTTTCTCTGTTATGAACGAATTTCTGAGTAGGGTATGGAAAAAAGTATGGGCTGCAGAAGGTACTGCATGTACGAGCGGGATTATTCCTTGCTAAATTTGAGTCCGAGGAGATAAGGGACAGGGTGCTGCAGACTGAGGTACTTCAGTTCTTTGAATACCAACTACGCCTGCAAAAAGAGAAATTAATTTCTTCTCTTCCTATGCTTCTTTGACCTACAAATTCGGCGTTTACATTGCTTTTCTTCATTTTCCTTTGTCTCACGTTTCCTTCGTAGCTGTATTAGTTGATTGGTCAATGATCCTTTTGCCAACGGTCACAACATACTTCATACATAATGTCTAATCTAGGTTGAGCTTGTCAAATGACTAACGCCATATGTTTGATCAATATATAATCTTAAAGTTTAATCTAAATCTCGAGGTGTATCAATCGTGTAAAGAATGAAAGATTTGACTGTCACAATGAATATGCCCATGTTTTAATGAAAAATGTGAATGTGTAGTTACAATAAGTTACTATTGGGTTGGACCCGGATTTCCTGTCCCACCTTTTTGTGCCACTTTTTGTGCCACTTTTCAAAAACATCACTAAACATTGTTCCGATTAGTGTTAAAACACCCGTAAATGACATTATATCATAAATACTATTATACCAAATGCTAAAACACAAACAAAATAATTATATAACACCTATAATTATGATATAGACAAATATATGATATATTGAGAAGTATGATCGAAAAATGTAGATTATATTGATTTTTTTTGTGTTTTAGCATTTGGTATAATAGTATTTATGATATAATATCATTTACGGGTGTTTTAACACTAATCGGAACAATGTTTAGTGATGTTTTTGAAAAGTGGCACAAAAAGTGGCACAAAAAGGTGGGACAGGAAATCCGGGTCCCTATTGGGTTAGGCCTTGTTAAGGTAAGTTGCTGTTGAATTAGGTCTTGTTAGTTGAAATTGCCCGGCTCATCTCCTTAATATTATAAACATAATAATCATATCTAAAATTAAATAATTGTATTACTCATAATTAATTTTTATAATAAAAATTTACTATCTGCGATGCGACCAACATGTCGGTCGGGTAGACTGACTAACTACAAAATCTAGGGTTAATTAAAGATCAGGCCCCACTAGCATATATAAGTTTGGGTTCAGGCCCTACTTGAATTTGGTTTAGGCTAAAGGACCTAATTTTCGAAAATTTCAGTGGAAACTACCTAGAGGCTGCAAAAAGATATAAATATCCCTGACATATGCGAAATTTACCACATGATACCTAAATGATCTGTTATAGTTGTCGAGATAATTATAACAGTCTTGCGCTGGAAAAAACACTTCTGTTCATCTGGATAACGAATTGTCTGTATTGAGAACAATATTATATATAATTAGTAACAATTTTACGAATTATAATACCAATACTAATACAACGAATAAATCAAAGAAAAAATACCTAAATGATGCGATAGGACGTATTTAACCCTAAAATATGCCAAATCGAAGAAAAATACCTGAATGATGCGATAACAAATTTTGAAATAATAATAACAATTTTATGCCGAAGAAAAACATTTACTTTAATTTGAATAACAAATAGTCTTTTATTGAGTACTATACGTTGTGGATGAGAATAGCAGTATTAAGACAACGAATGGCAAATTCGCCAGTTTTACGATAAGACGTTTAACCCTAACATATGCCAAATCGACGAAAAATAGCTGAATGATGCGATAACAAGTTTCAAAATAAAAATAACTCTATTGAGCTGAATAAAAACAATGTTTTCCATTTCGATAACAAGAGTCTTATACTGAGTACTACAAGCCGTATAGTTAGTAACAGGTGTGTCATTGAGAATACCAGTACTAACACAACGAATAGATATTTGGCAGTTGTGATAAGACATTTAACCATAGCCAAAGCGACGAGAAATAGCTGAATGACGCGATAACAAGCTTCGAAACAAAAGTAACACTATTAAGCATCCATATATACGTCATTCCCCACAATTACTAACAATTATGGAGGAATTCTTGTAAAATGGTCCCCACAATTTAGTGCCCCCAAAATAATGGTTTTAAGCTGAAAAAACATAAGTTTAATAAGCTGAAAAATTCATGTTTCAAATTCGATCCAATCTCGATATTACTAACTGCAAAAAGTTGTATTGGCTTCGATTTTTCATGGGTCTTCATAATCAAAGATAATTTTCGAGATTCATAAAGCACGAATGCTCCAAACATATGTTTAATACGGTGAAATCTCAACTTTAATGACTGAATAATGTAAATTCGACACAATTTCATCATGGACCTTAGTTATCGACGACAATTACTGATGTTAATCATGGAATAATGAAGAATTTTGATAAGATCTAAGTGGTAAACGTTTACTAATTAAAATAGTCACTGAATAACACTTCATGCTTTCTGGGTAACAATTCGTGGAACAAAAACACCATGTGTCTAGATATTTATAACAAATATATCCGCAAAACGAACATATAATGAGAAATTAATAACGACTCGTTACCCGTAAATAACACGTGGAATACCCAAGTAAAGGCAAAGAGGAATAGATCGTAAAAAAAAACAGGTGAATCTCGACTTTAATGAACTAATAAAGTAGATTCGACTAAGTTTGATCACGAGTCATTTTAATTAAATCAGATTATTAATGTTGATAATGTGATAACGAAGAATTTTGATGAGACCTAATATTAGAACGTTTGTCAATTAAAAAGTTGGTTGGTAATACTTTCTTTTTTCTGAGTAACAATTCACACATTCTGCGTAACAGATCGTTAAGAACATTCTAGGAGTTTCTAGATTGTCATAGCTATTAACAGTACAATAACTTAATAGTAGCACATTGCCTGCAAATAATACCACGTGACTGATAAAAAATAACAATATAAACAAAGCTTATAACACATTTGTAGCTACAAGTACCATAAAATAGCTAATCAATGCCACATTACTATTTCGATTAATTTCGTTCGTAAATTCATTTCGTTCGGATGTATAAGATTGACATTCATGGAAATAGATGAAATAATGAAGCTAAATCACAAAATTTCTTTAAAAGACACATTTTGCGAACGTTGATAGCAATATGTGAAAGTTGAGATAAAATATCATGTAAACATATAGCTCTTCCTTCACAACATACACTAGTATCTCTTAATGAGACATATCGTTATGAATTTTATCACAAACATAGTCAAAGTTTAAAATTAAATCACAAATATCATTTTATATGTCGTAAATCTGTATTTGATACATTCTCAATGTTATTTGTTAAGGAACATTAACAGGATGATTCGCTAACGTCGCCAGTACCATATTGCGCGCACGTAATACTACATGTTTGCTACAAAATAACAATACGAACCTATCGAATAACGTGTTTACATATAATGATACCACATAATAGGTTTCCAGTACCACATTACTAATCCGAGTAATTTCGTTCATAAATGCACATTGTTCGAGATTTACAAGATTAACATCTTGTAAATGTATGATTTGATGCATTTATCACAGCAAATTCCTTTAAAAGCTACATTATTCGATTGAGGTGGATAGTGAATCTTCGAGGTCAATAGTTACTCAAACTATTACTTTGTTCATTGAAACATCACATATGAATTTGAGCATCAATGCCATCAAAATGTAGAATTAAACCACAAATAAACCTTAAGGGCAACCCTGAAACCTTAAACATTAATCTCCATAGACACATAAGTTAAACCTTGGTGCGACAACTACATCAATTTGTAACATAAAGAACTTTTAGTAACATATTTAACTAATGTATAACAGTTAAATAGTTATTTGTAACACATTTGCACTGATTTAGCAATCCCGCCCAAGATTCCAACGTGGCATACATCCCGCCCAATTAACCCAATCAATCCACAAATCCCGCCCAAAATTTAGCAAGTATAGTAAATCCATCAAAATCCATCCAAAACCAATATCCCGTCCAATTAACCCAATCTATTCACAAATCCCGCCCAAAATTTAGCAAGTATAGTACCACTTCATGGCAATACAGTAATATTTATTGTTTATTTAGTGACAAATCATGTACTTTTAGTAACATTTCCGATAAAACAAGTAACGCTTTGGTTTTATGTAGTAACTGTTTCAATGTCAAAAAATTCCATATTTGTAGTAACAAGTAACACATCAGATAATCCAAGTAACGTCTCGATTTCATGTAGCAACAGTTCAATGGCAAATTATCGAAACATTTCTGCTATAAAATTACATATCAATACTTATGAAAAACAATAGCAGGTCATGGTATACCGCTTTAGATATTAAAAGTCACGCTTCGTTTTCATGTAGTAACAGTTATGCGTGAAAAAATACCATATTTGGACTTCTGAAACACAGTAGAAGGACATAAAATACCACTTCAGATATACCAAGTAACGCTTCACTTTCAGGTAGTAAAAGTTCAATGCCAAAATTATCGAAACAGGTCTGTTAAAAAAATACCACATTAGTAGTTAGGATAAATAATAATACGTCCTAATGGGCAATTTTTACTTTATGTAGTATATCGAGTAGTTCTATTAAACAAAATTCCCCATCAATGCTTACGGAAATCAAAATTAGGTCATAATATACCAATTAATCGACGAAAAAGTCAATTATGAGTTACCCTTTGTATCATGGCCCACTTTGTTCTTAGTACCATATGTTGGACAAAAGATACCAAATATATACTTCCGAAAAACAAAATAAAGTCGACAGATACCGATTAATGAGATAAAAATATAATATATGAGAAAGAAAATAATGTTTCTGTATAGTTTTATAACGTTAAGACGAATCGTAGTGACAATAATGCATGAAATAGTAACATATGTTCCCGATGAATCAATGGCCGCGATACGACCTGCTTCATACAGCGTACGTTATAGAAGTGATGAGGTACGATTGTTTCAAAATTCACAGAGCCTATGAAACGCCCAAATTATAGGTATCTCGAATACACACAGATTAGCTGCAATTGCTGCCAAAATCTAGTTCGAACCCACATAAAAATTCATTACAATTCTTACATCGCTCTTCATCAATACTAGAATAAAACCTACGTGACACGTCGAAATTGATTGGTTGTTTGGGCAGCCGATTGTGGTCGATTCATTGTGAAAAATGGATTTTGATTATCCGAAGAGCTAAATATAAATCTGTTAAAAACATTTTACTATCGATAAATAACACATTATCATTTTAAAGTAATGCTTATAAATTTTACAGTAACAAGACGTGGTAAGGCTGTAACATACAACTGACGTCGAATACCACTTTACTGAACGACTTATTAAGGGTATTTAAGTCAAAACATAGTTTGAGTCTTTACCTTTGAATTTTTCAAAAAGAAAGTCTGTAAAACCAAATATAAATCTGATAGGGTCAGAACATTATGTTTAAAATTGGCTAGGGCCTGACTGCAAATCGTCTGACTATCTAATCGGCCCGCCACCCCACCCATGTGGTTCGAAAAACGGGCTGTCCGACCCGAACCCCAAAAAACCACCGAACCCCGACCCGAAACGTGAACGTAAGAACAAAAATCGTTCTGGGCTGCAGCGGTCTTTGTTTTATCAAAGGGGAAATTTGTAGTCAGGCCCCAGTCAGAAGTTTCGTAAAGGGTTCAGTCCCTGTCAGAGTCCACAATAGTTTAAAGGACCAACTTTTTTGAAAATGGCACAGATAAGGACGAAAAATATGTATTGACGAAAATACCCATCCTTACATACCGAACTAATAGTTATTTTTCGTCGACTTTCTGTTATGCTTTTTGCTATATAGTTATAAAAGTCTAGCGAAATGTTATTTTTCATACTTTATCTGTTACTTTGGTGAAGAAAATTGTTATCGACTGAGTATTTATTTTACGAATCTCGTTTTTACAGTGAATCGAGGTCCGAAATTTCGAATGCCCACTAACCAACCAATTTCGGCGTGTAATGTAGGATGTATAGTGGTATTGATGAAGCAAGATGTGAGATTTGTATGAGTTTTTATCTTTCAATTTAGGGTTCTAATATGCAAAAATAAGATGAAATCAAAGCCATTTTGGCACCGATTACATCTAGTGCGTACAAATTCGAAGTACCCATAGTTTGGGCACCTCGGTGCGGCTCATTATTTGCTCTTTCGTTCGACCTCCATCTTTCAATTTCGCGAACATACGAACGACTCCAATAATTTGGGTATATTTTTACTGTGTCCAAATTGTTACTCGAAGTGCCAAATCTGTTACCTTTTATGCCAAAATCGTTACTAGGTCTGTCAAGATCGTTATTAAACTAAACTTAATTGTTACCATGTGTAGTGTTCTAATTTGCGAAAATAAGATGAAATCAAAGCCCTTTTTGGTAATGATTACATCTAATATGTATAAATTAGTAGTACCCGTAGAATGGGAAGCTCGGAGCGGCACATTGTTTGGTCGTTCGTCCGACGTTCATCTTTCAATTTCGCAAAAATATGATCGTAATTTGGGTTTTTTTACTGTCATCAAAGCTGTTACTCAGTCTACGGAACTCGTTACTATGTCTGCCAAACCCGTTATTTAACTGTAATTAATTGTTATCATGTTTATGGTTCTAATTTGCGAAAATATGATGAAATCAAAACCGTTTTTGGCAACGATTACATCTAATATGTATATATTCGAAGTGCCCATAGTATGGGCAGCTCGGTGCGGCACGTTTTTTGCACTTTCGTCCGGCGTTCATCTTTCAATTTCGCGAAAATACGATCGTAAGTTGGGTGTATTTTTTTCATTTTGGCCGATATGTAAAATTCTCAGGATCTGTTACTAGTATATGCGCTTCTGTTACTATGTTGACTAAATTTGTTACTAAATTGTTGGTGAAATTTCGGGCGGGAAAACCAGAATGAGATGAATTTTGGGCAGGAGTCTAAGTAAAATCAAGCATAAATTATTTGTTACCCAATATGTGTAAACTGTTACTAGTTATATGTTTATATGTTACTAGAATTATCATAGTTTGTGAATTAGGGTTTGTGATTAAAATCATAACCTAAACCAATATATTTTTATCTAAAACTTCGTAAATTCATATATTTTAGTGAATGTAGCGTATTTACAATATAAAATTTGAAAATCATAAAGTAAACTAATTACATATTAAATTGTTATTTTGACTATGTATTCTGTTACTCGTGTTGTGTTTCCTTGTTACCTACATATCAATTTCTGTTATCTTCTCATCTTCAAATTGTTGCTGATCACTGATAAACTGTTACTGCATGAAATCAGTAAACAACATAGGGTTTGTGATTAATTGAAGATGTCATTAACTTTGTTGAATCACTTATGTTAGGTCGACCATTTGGATTGTAATAAACAACTAATAGTTCAGATCCACAATATTTTGTGGATGTAGAATCAATTTGGTGGAATCATGATCATCCTCTCAAGAAGAGTTCTACTTGTTTTCATACTATATACTACAACTTCTTCAATCTCAACATAATCTCCATGAAAATCACAAACTAAACTGATATATTTTTATCTAAAACTTGGTAAATTCATATATTTTAGTGAATGTAAAGTGTTTGCAATATTAAATTTAAAAATAATAAAGTAAACTAATCACATGTTAAATTGTTATTTTGTCTAACTATTCTGTTACTAGTGATGTGTATACATGTTACCCATATGTCAATTTCTGTTACTTTATCCGGAAAAATTGTTTCTGATCACGGTTAAACCGTTACTGCATAAAAACAGTAAACAATATAGCATTTGTGATTAAGATTAATCGAATATGTCATTAATTTTGATGAATCATTTGTTTTAGGTCGACCATATAGATTGTAATAAACAACCAATAGTTCGTTTCTAACACGTTTTGTGTAAGTAGAATCAATTTGGTAGAAGCATGATCATCCTTTCAAGAAGAGTGTTACTTGTTCTTCATACTATATACTTCAACTTCTTCAATCTCAACATAATCTCCACGAAAATCACAAACTAAACTGATATGTTTTTTTGTAAAACTTGGTAAATTCATATATTTTAGTGAATGTAAAGTGTTTGCAATATTAAATTTAAATATAATAAAGTAAACTAATCACATGTTAAATTGTTATTTTGAATAGCTATTCTGTTACTCGTGTTTTGTTCCGCTGTTACCAATATGTCAGTTTCTGCTACTTTATCCCAACAAATTGTTTCTAATGACGGTTAAACTGTTACTTCAAAAAAAAAACAGTAAACGATATAGCGTTTTCAGCAAACAACAGAAGAAATAACCAGAATCATGCACACAAGTTCAGCAACTGAAGCTAAATTTGTTCAAAGTATACATCCTACAAATCAGTCTCAGACATACATAGCAGCAATTGTAACAAACCGGCTAAGATTTGCGCCTGATATGATCGGATGTCGCCGGTGATGTTGATTTCATCCCACGTACCAACATCATCTTTCAACAACGCGTACCCAAAGTCGTGGGATTTTTTTCCTTCTGCGTTGCTGCTTTCTTCGATTTCTCGGCCAGAGTCGTGGTATTTTTCGCTCCTCGTGGTCGTCGCTGCTCTTCGCTCGTGGGATGGCTCGCTGCTTTCTTCGAGTTATGCGATTTCTTGGCCATTGTCGTCGTCGATGAATTCTTCGAATAACGCTGGTCGTCGTCGCTGGTTGTCGGGCCGTCGTTGCTCATCTAATTCTTTGATTCAATTGAGAGTTATCAATTTTATTGCTAAAATATATTTTTCAGATCTGTTATTTTTCGGACAAATTCGTTATCTGTAATAGTTCTGTAGTTACTTAATGTTAGTGGTTTGGTATTGGATAAACATAAAGTTGTTATTGTATTCTGTTAGTCAGGTACTATTTTATAATGAGATTAGGGTCGAGTATTTCGAAATTTTTGACAATTGAAGTGAGATTCCACCACTAAATTTTCGAATTGGATTTGAAGTAATATTTCAGTATAAACCTAATTAACCTAATTCGGTCAATAACATCGACATATCCGCGACTTTAACCTTATATTAGAATCGTTGATGATTTTCGTAACAGAGCTGTTTTTGGACATTGTTACTTTTGTTAGTTACTGTATAGGTTATATCTGTTACTATCGTGATCACATTTGTTACTTAAGTTGCATAAAATTGTTACCCAGTTATCGTGTTCACAAAATCTTCAATATACGTACTTTACATCAAAATTCTTCACTACTTCTTTCCTAAACTCACTAACTCTCGTTAATTATTAAGACCCATGATTAAATTCACCCAATTTCGTGTTAATCAGCCATTAAAATCGATATTTGACCCATTTATAATCGCATTTTTTTCGAACTGGATTATCATAATAATTTCGCTTAAACTATTAAATTGTTCGATGATTATAAGTACCCATGAGAAAACGAAGTCAGATCCATCTTATTTGCACCTTAACAACGAGATTTCAGTCGGTAATATAGTCCTAAAAGCAACGAAAGTCCCACGAAAGAGACAATGGAAAAATGGGTGTAATTTTTCGCAACTATAAAGGATAGAAATGTCATTTCCTGTCACATATGTCCTTAAAACTTATATTCTCGATACTTTGGTCCTTGGGCCTAAGTTAAAACTATATGGGGCCTGAACTATGTTGAAACTTGGCTAATAGGGTCTGACTAGTAATATACCCTTTATCAAAATGGTAGCAGACATCACGTTAGTATACAGCTGAAGCCGCACCTCAGCTTTACCCGACAGACCTCGAGGCCGTGGATTGTTTTTCAGATTACTGCGCAACCCAATTTACGGAAATTCTACGGTGAATTATGTTTCTCCGTTTTTGTAATTTCTTTTTCGCTTGTAATAGTGGGAAGAGGAATTGGTATTCTACCGAGCGCTGTTTTGAAGCAACGGTGGCATTAGAGTAAGAGCTCGATTTTGATTCACCGAGGTACTTACTATGTTTGGAAATGATTTTACATGAGAAATTGTTAGTTCATTTCATGTTGGTGCTGTGTTGTTTTGGCGTTCGTGTAGGTTTTCTGGTGATAGCTTGTCCGATTCTAAGTCTTATGTGCTTCTCTTCCGTTTTTGTTGGGTCTTGCGCATGTAAATATGATTTTGTCTGGCTATGAGGTAACCTAATCGAATTGAATTGTCGTTTCAAATTGTGATTTATGCTGAGTAAACTGGAATTTTGAGGAATCGCTTGATTTTCTGATTTATTATATTAATAAATTTCTTGAGGAAAAAAACATTGCTTTTATTCTACTCCAGTGGATGAGATCTGTTTCCTTAACTTTTCGCAATCCAGACCAGCGTGCCTGATGATTTGCAGTGTTGGTTGTAGATCTTTGTTAGAACCTGTAGATTTGCAGTGCAACTGATGATTTCCTGAATAGATTCTGGTATTGTTCTTTGAATACAATGGGTATTAATTTTAACATGGTATCAGTGGTGTAGAACTTTGATTTTCCTCTTACTCTTGTCTTTTGAAACTCTAGGTCTTAAGTGACCGTACGTTTAGCGTATCTTGTTTGCTCGTTGATGTTGTGTCAAGATCTAACCCCCTCCTGAGGTTCTTGCGTGAGGATCCCCGAACTCCAAAAGGATCGCGCATCTGGTGATATGACATGTTGTTTGTATACAGACCCGTAGGTGACCACTGAAAGAAAACACTATACCTTGTGTGCAGAAGGACGATTGGTGATATCTTTCTAACATTTTATCTTTATGACTATTCTCTTTGTAATGAAAATTTGTGCTATATATCCGCTGCATAGTATCCGTGTTTTTGAATCGTTTAGCTTGCTGCTCTGCAACACCTTCTGTAAAGATAGTGAATGAGTCTACATATTTTTTTTTTTTTGAATTTTTATCTAGTCGAGATCTATGAAAAGCTGCGTCTCAATATATTTTAAAACTTGTTTTAAAACACTCACAGTGCAGGGCTGTGGCACTACTAGAGTTTCTATTTTTGCTTTATATCTTGAACAGATATGATGTTTTGAATGTCTGTTGAACACTAAGTTCGATTAATATCTACACCTCACGTGTACTCGTTTGAGTTGTTGGTCTGGTTGTATTTTCCAGTTTGGTTATAGTTTGTGAATGCTTTTAATTGTTCGTGTAAAATCAGCCATGTTACCAAGATATAGAGACCCTCGCTGAGCAAGGGTTTAGCATTAGGGTATCTATTTCTTCTTCTTCTATTTCCAAACGATCTTTAACAAATGAGTTTCACGAATCTGTCAATTAGGTGTGAAATTGTTTTGAATCTGTAACAGATCTCATTATCTTCATTGTTTTGACCTTTCATGCTTGATATTTGCCGGCTTTTTGAAGTCATTTCAGATTTAATTTTTAACTCGCTTTTCTGTTTCTCCAATATCTAATGTGTTATCTATTGCTGCTGCTCTATGTGCTTTTATTATTTTCCCTGTGCATCATTGTTTTCGTTTAGAATCTAGTCTTTCAGTAGTTTAATCGAGCCAATGGCTCTGGTCTTGATTTCTTGCCTCGAGCTTGTTGCATGTTCTATTATTACTTTCTTCTAGGAGGAGTCTACAGAACTTCGTCTCTCGATTGGCGCTTGCTTGAGATAGTGAAAATGACATTCATAGCTCGCCGAAATCTATACACTTGCAGTTAATTCAAGCTGCCGTGCTATCTTTTTTTCTTTTTTAGCTGAAATTTTTCCGCGACCGGTGTTTGCCATGAGATAGTGTATATGCCATTCACATCTCGCCAAATCTCTGCACTATACACGCGGCTGTCGAGGATTCTTCACTTCGGTGAACTCATTCCTGATCCTAACTCCGCTTTTATGTTCCTCTGTTCCTGTTGGGTATTTGTTGCTTGTTCCGTGTGCTTTCCTGACTTATTCGTGTAATATTGTTGTCGCTGTGAAGTTGGATACATTTTTTTTTGCTGTGTACTATTCAATATTCTTTACTAGCTGTTTCTACCTACACTCACATTGATGAGGTAGATTTGTATATGCACAATGGAGTTACATTTGTAAATATGGTATTTGAAGTGTCTTCTTCAGTTTCCATGTGCATTCTGTTTCTGCAAATCTGTTTGTGGTTATCTGGTAGATCTGGTACTTTTTATGATGTGAAGTCATTAAAGAGGTTTACCTGTAATGATATCAATTTCTACAAACATGATATTGAGTTTTACATGTTTTTTGTTTTTCACTATGTTAGATCTGTTGTGTCTCTTGAATAAGTTGTAGCTTCTGTGTTATTCATCGACCAGAAGATTGCTAATAGGTTTCTGTTTTAGATCTTAAGCATTCTTATATATTTTCCTTCTTGAGTAACAGATACTGAAGAAGTTTTTGAACCAAGCTTTTCTCTAATGCAAATTGCAGCAGTAAAGCCAGAATTTCTCTAATGCAGCAATAACATTCTCAACTCTCTCTACTGTTTAGGGTCCTTCATCTGCATCTAAAACCAGAATTTCTTTGACATAGAACCAAGCTTTTCTCTAATGCAGCAATAACATTCTCAACTCTCTCTACTATTTAGGGTCCTTCATCTGCATCTGAAACCAGAATTTCTTTGACATAAGTTGGGTAATTCGTGGCTTCTGCTCATTTTTTGTACAGTTGCAATGAGCATCAACGATTTATACACTGACTCAACTCATGTATATCTCCTTATTGTTGGTGTTCTGTATTACTTTTATTTTTAATTTGTATTTTAATTTTGTTGCGTTTTACTTTACGTTTAGGAATGGTTTTAAATGTCTTGAGCTGAAAGTGTTTAATCTTTTTGCCCAAGAGTTATCCTATATGCCCTTTTATGTCTTAAACCGCATGTACTTGTGACGTTCTGCACAAAACTTGAACTTATATAGTGAGTCTTAGCTAATTGAATACTTGGTGACGCATGAATAACATTCTCATGTCTGATCCTCCTCTAAATGCTTTTAATGGCATTTGCATGGACGAATCATATAAGAAGTATTATATTGTGTGCTGAAACCTATTGTGCCTATGTGCTTTATGTGTCGTGTGTTGATATGTACTGCCTACTTGTTTGTTGGGGCCTAATCTGTATTCTAGCCGTGTTTTTTAATTTTTTGTGATGTGCTCCTTGATCTGCTACTTCATGCTTACTTCTAAAATTTGTTACTTGAGTTGTTTCTTCAAAGTTTGTGTTTGAACTTGATCTGAAGATGAAATTGGTTTCTGCAATTGAATTATGAGGTTTTTTTGTAAACGAAAATCTATCTTCTTCTTGAGATTTCGAGCTTATCATCTGGGGTTTTGTAACCCAAATCTATCATCTTATCTTGAGCTTTCGAGCTTCTTATCATCAACCCTAATCTATCATCTTCTTCTTGAGCTTTCGAGCTTCTTATCATCTTGGGTTTTGTAACCCAAATCTATCATCTTCTTCTTGAGCTTGCGAACTTCTTATCATCTTGGGTTTTCTCATCTTCTTCTTGAGCTTTCGAGCTTCATTTCTTATTATATGAGACTTGACCCATGATTTGCGAAGTTACCGCATCATTACGGTTTGTGCTCTTTACCTTGAACTGATACAAGGTTTTTGAACCTTGCTATGCAAAGATACCGCATCTTAGGGTTTGTTTTTTATTAACATGAACAAATTTGCGGGGTTTTTCGTCTTTTTCTTACAGATTCCTCATTTTGGCCTTTACGAAGCTATAGATCTTGCATATAGCTCTGTTTAAAAACCCTAATCTGGAAAGTTATCGTGGTCTTAGGTGTAATTGTGCTTCTGTTTAGTGCACAAAGCTACGGTGCATTTTTTTATGAGCCCAAGTGTACAAAGATACGTGCATTTTCGGTGTATCTCTTATTTTTTTGGATCTGAAACTTGTTTGGATCTAAAGTGCTCTTGTGTTTCCTATACAGACGCTTCAAGATCTGGAAAGAAAACGCATCTGGTGGTCTGCATCTACGTAGCCAACAGTACTGCTGTCATCGATGTTTGAGTCCTGACGGATTTTCGGTGATATCATCCTACCTATGTTCATTTTATTCAGCTGCTGCTATCTTCGTATCACTGCGTGTATATCAAATATGTGAATATTTCGACTTCGTTTGACCCCCTTTTACTAGTTAGTATAGCTGTTACTAATACATGGAATGATCGTATACTCCTCCCAAGAAGGCTCATGTTCGAAAAGATTCTGTGGACAGTTTATCTTTTGGAGCCGTTGCTTCTGCAAAAATATATTACCTGCTGAGATTCTTCACTAGTGAAATTGTTCTTAACCCTTTCTCTTGTGTCCTTTACGCTTTTGTATATGTTGGGACTATTTGCTGCTGATATTAACTATTTGCTTTCACGGTCTTGATTCTGAAATTTTCTGTCTTAATTCTGCGCTTTTTACTTGTTTTTTGGCCTTTTCACTATTATAACATTGTTGCCTTGGATAACCGAATTTGTTGTGTAACTTATATCTCATCTAACGGTCAATTAGCTGAATTTTTCGTTGCGCTTCATCATCTCTAACCTCCTCTTGAAGCCGATTCCTTGTCGAGGGATCTTGATTTACAGTATTGATATCTCGAAGCAATACACTCGTCTCTTGCAGAGATATAAGTTCGCTTCTTATTGTTTCTTTGTGAGTTTAATAGTGTTGGTTGTAGATCTTTGTTAGAATCTGTAAATTTGCGGTGAACCTGATGATTTCCTGAATAGATTCTGGTATTGTTCTTTGAATACGGGTATTATTTTTAACAGTTATATTTAATAAATTTCTTGTGGAAAAAAAAACATTGCTTTTATTTGACTCCGGTGGATGAGTTTTGTTAATTTTCTTAATGTTTCGCAATCCAGACCAACGTGCCTCTTTCAACATCAGAACAACCTCTCGAAAATGTTGTAGCAGAGACCGAATTAGGGTGAAAAAAATTATATTTGGACTGAAATTGAAAAATATTATACTGAAAGTGAAAATCTATAAAACAGTGGGTATGAGATCCAATTTACAAGTTCCTAGTAATGTTACCAAAATGACCCCACTAATTTGATATTCTGGCTCCGCCACTGCGCCTACCGATAGTAGCCGTTTTGATGCACCAATCTCACAACAAATCAAGCAAAAGACATAACGAAAGGAACATAAACGAAAACCAGTGCAAAGCTAACTCAAGAATCCGAAATCTTTAAGCTAATCGCAGCTCCTAATGAAAGTAAAACGATTCCAATGCTTCTCTGACCAACTTACTACCTAATCACCGCTAAAGCAGATAGATGGCCAAGGCGCTTAATTGGGGATACTTGATCCTCTTTATAAACAAAATTTGCAAGTTATATGTTGGGAAAGAATACCGTTGCAACTGCTTTTTCAAAACAATTCAGCACATCAGAATACTATCATTTTCATCTTTAGGAAAGAACAGATCACATAATAGACTAAGTGCGCGAAGCAAGCGAGCAAGGTCGATGTTCTATGTGATTGTTGTTCTTCATCAATAAAAACTTCTCTTTATCGATACAACAGCTCCCGACTATGAGCATAATAGGGAAAGGGAGGAAAACTAAGTATAGAGCAGCACCTTGTTTACGGATATAACAAAGAGAAGGACATCTCAAAGTTCTCCCGCCTCCCAACACATGCAACATGCATAACCCACTTTGCTTTTTCCTCATCACTTGGGAATTTATGCTACAACCGCACGTGATTATAGTGAAATGCACATAAGTATTACTAGGAAAAGTATGTAATTAGATGGCTTTGCATGGGATGAAAATAGAGTTAAAAAACTAGCCAGATAAGATACAATAGATACCTACCAAAGGCAAAGAGAGCAGAAGAGACAGGGGTCCCAATAACATAACAAAGCATGCAAAAGTAATGTAGTTTGTTGTCTTTAAAGCCAGCCAAGGCATGCCATGAGCACCATCAGCAAGCAGGCCTCTCTCTCTCTCTCTCTGCGTTTAAAAAAAACTTCTCCAATAAGGTCAAGAAACAACAAAAACCGACAAAGCGTCTTCCAATTTACAAGAAGGAAATCACAGAGGCGCTACGGAATCAAATGAACACTAACTAGGATAGGATGATGTTTTCTTTGGCCAAACAAGAGTGCACATAATATATATAAAGAGAGGTCAATCAAAACATGTGTATCTTTTTACCATGGAATTGGGAAGAGACCGTTGGGATTGAAGTAGGGGCGTCCACACCATCGTTGGGGGCCGAGAACGAACTTGAATCTCTTCAGGACTGTCAGGCCCGGCACATCCAAATCCCAATCGGTATCGAATATTTCCATCTTCCTCCTCCGGAAGAGATCCGAATCAAAGCTGCAAGCGTCGATTATCATGTAAGGCTGCTTGGTGCTGCGACGAACGTGGGTGCGTGCAATGCATAAGCGATTGGACGAGGGAGGCAGCCACGTGAGCCCCCTCCCGCCGCTTCGATAGAGATATGTGATCACGAACACATCGTCGCTCCCGGGCTTTATCCTCGGCTCCAGAGACGGATGCATCCAACTGGTCTCTTCTCTCCCGTCCAGCAGAAACGCGTACCATTCGGACAAGCAAAGCTCACCGTCCTTAACCAGCACGAACCTCGGAGAGATGGACGGAGGGAACTTGAGGTCCACGCGCGGCGACCAGGCGGCGTTCTCGGGCAGCTGTCGCATGTCGAGGGTGAAGTTTCCCACCGAGGTGGCGACGAGGAGATCGGGCTCGTTGTCGATGAAGGAGTACGAGCGAACGGAGATGCCCGTAGAATATTCCTCGCAGTCGCAGTAATCATCGTCGTCCTCGTCCGGACGGGGCAGCAGCGGTAGCAGATCAGGGAGCGATTCCCACCGTTCTGTCCGAGGATCGAACAGCTCGAACACTCCGCTGCCCTCCTTGCTGAAACAAATCATAGTACTCAAGACTAGCATTTTTCCGTTCGGGGTTTGGCATCCCCCGGCACAAAGCTTGGGAAACTTCATTGGGGACGCGGGGTCAGCATATCCTTTGTCAATGTAATCACGCGTTGAGGAAATTGCTGCTGAGGAGTAGGCAATAAATCGTAGGAGAAGACGACGCTGGTTTTATCCTCGAAAAAGTAGAGCCTCGACCCAAGCACACAAAATCCAGACACGCCAAGACCAACGCTGTCGAAGCACAAATTAGGGTTCAGCGGAACATACCCGTCGTCGTACTTGTCGAAATTCGCGTAAGGGTCCCGAGGGACGTAGTCTCCGCCCTCCGCGTCCAAATCAAGTATGAAGAGGGAATGGTCCATCTCGCCGCCCCTTTCGCCGTAGGAGTAATCGCCCGTCATGAAATCGGCGGGAGAACAATCGCAGATGAGGCATACCTTGCCAAGAGAATGCATCGCCTCGGGCGGGAATTCGTCAATTTCTTCGTCGTTCCGCGGTATCTTGGAGGCCCGCTGCTGAGAAGAAGACATCGGATAACTTCGCTTGAAGGAGTCCATCGCCGATAGGGGGGATAAAGAAATTAGGGCAAAGGAGCGTAATTTGTGGAAGTAGAACGAAAGAATGGGGGAAGGGGTCGGGGATATCCACCAAAAAATAGGGCTTCTTTATATTATCTAAATTTTTTTATGAAAAATAGAAAAGTAAAATTTAAAGAACAAATGGATCGTGAGTTAAAGATATTAGATTAATTTAGTTTAGTTATGCATTGAGAGTGTTTGTTTTGAATGATTCCATAAACACTACATTGATCATCTTCCTCTCATTATTTCTGTATGGCTATTCAAGGTGACGACTGATGAGTCAGCATTGAAATGAAAGATTATCTCAGTGATGAAAATTTTGGATCGCCTAAAAGCAATGTGAGGAGGACATGATGATAGTTCTAAGTTCGGAACTCCATCACCGTGATGGAGTGATTTTGTACTACTTTTTCTCTCACAAAATTGTCCCCCATTTTACAATTTATTCTTTATCTACTCTTGTCTGTCCGATTATACTCAATAACGATTGAATAGTGCGAAGAATTCGAATATCGTACAGTTAAGGATGAATTACCGTAAATTGGAGTAGCGGAAGCATTCTCGGGAATTCTCTCCTAAGCTCGGTTCTCCGTTATCTCGTTAAAGCTCAATTTTAGAAAATGAATTCTTCGCTTCTCGTGACCCTCCAAGCCCTCTTTCTTCTCCTATTCCTTGTAGGCCTCGCTGACATACTTCTCAATTCCTATTCCGTCTAGTGAGCAACCACAACCTCACGTGCGAGTGGTCCAAATGACAACACCGGAGCAATATCAAGCGTACTACAAATATGTTCGTATGCATGGAGTTCCTCTATCTACGACGGGACCTTCGGTTTCTTCTCAACCTCAAGGTCTTGGTACGTCGTCTGTTCCTCGATCTGAAGCTCAAGGTGTCCCTTCTCTTAGTGTACCAATTCCCGCCCCAAATACGATATCTGGAGGTTTTCATCCACGAGGCATACATTATATCCCTGATTTGGAGAAGACCGTTACTGATATGGGAACTCTGACTTCCGAAGGAGTGCGAGACGCCAAAGAAGCCGGTGCTTGGCTTAAGGAAGTGATCGAGACGTTTGACACCTTGTCGATCGATGGGTCTTATCGCATGGTGATTGCGACAAAACTTCCGAGCAAAGAGGCGTGTCGATGGTGGCAACATCTTAAGGAGACTTATGGCAATATTATCACTTGGACCGTGTTCGTCGAAAAGTTCAAAGAGCGCTACTTCTCTCAATATAGTAGAGATCAAAAGAGGAAGGAGTTCTTTAGCATCTTCCAAGGTAGTATGACTATCGTCGAATACGAGAACCGATACCTTGATTTACGCGAATTCGCTCCTGAATCTTATACGATAAAGGACTTGTGCAAGAGGTTTGAAGATGGCCTCAATATCAACATTCGCGATCACCTTAAGTCTGGGGACAAATATACAAGCTTGGTTGAACTCGTGGAAGAATCACTGAGAGTGGAGGGCTTAATCCAGACACGACATAAGTTAGCCGAACGCTCTCAGAAGAAGAGGGGAGGCGGAGCACTATTGGGTAATGCATCAAAAGTGGGTCGAAGTTCAGGCTATTTACATAATATTCATGTACCGATTATGTCTGGTTCCTCTCGTGTTCGAGAGCAGCAGAAGGGAAGCGAAAGTGTAGAGTCAGGATCAATTAGTTCGGGTCGAAGGTGTAGTAATTGCTTGAAGTACCATGGCGATCCTTGTAAGGCTCCACGAGTGTGCTACCTATGTCGACAGCCAGGGCATACCAAATCAGCTTGTCCTATGCTCGTCGGAGCTAGTGGACAAAGCTCTACCCATCCTCGGAGCACGATGACCCATCCTCCACCTTCCTCCGTGGATAATCGATCGGTGATGCTTGGTCTTTCTATACCCACAAAGAACCAAACTCGAATCTTTCATATGACCGAAGAAGAAGCTCGTTTGGACCCTAAAGTGGTAACATGCCGAGTTTCTATCGGAGATCGTCCGATCTATGCTATCATTGACTCAGGTTTAGATTTTTCTTATATTCGGGACAATATTGCTATACGTCTATTTTATCAGTCTTCCTCCTTGTCACCTGTCGTTGTGTTCATACTCCTCTTGGAGAACGTATCATTCGAGACTTGGTATTCAAAGGTTGTCCCATCTCGATCAAAAACGTTATTCTTGAAGCCTACTTGATATCGTTACCATTGACCGATCTTGATGCTATTATGGGGATGGATTGGTTATCTCGTCATCACGCCATTCTAGACTGTCGAGCAAAGACTGTCACTTTTCGTCTACCCGAGTATGATGAATTAGTTTTTCAAGGTGAAGATCAATCTGAACGACTTACTATTATTTCAATGCTTTCAGCTAGTAAATTGATGCATAAAGGGTGCGAAGCATTCTTGGCTTCGATCGTTGATACTTCTCACTCTCTTACCTCAACAGAGGATATTCCTGTAGTGAAGGCATTCTCTGATGTATTTCCCGAGGATCAACTGGGACAATCTCCTAGCCGAGAAGTTGATTTTTGTAATTTCCCGGGACTGGTCCTATATCAATACACCCATATCGAATATCTTCGGCTGAACTCAAAGAACTCAAGAGTCAATTGGCAGAGCTCGCAAATAAAGGATTTATCCGGCCTAACACATCTCCTTGTGATGCTCTCGTCTTTTTCGTTAAGAAGAAGGATGGATCACTTCGCTTATGCATCCATTATCGACAATTGAAGAATGTGACGATAAAAAATAAATATCCTCTTCCTGGGATTGACGAGTTGTTCGATCAATTGCAAGGAGCTACTGTCTTCTCTAAAATTGATTTGCGATCTGGGTATCATCAACTCAAAATTAGGGAACCTGATATCCCTAAGTCTGCTTTCGAACCAGATACGACCATTTTGAGTTCTGCGTAATGCCTTTCGGACTTACAAATGCTTCTGCAGCCTTTATGAACCTTATGAATCGAATATTTCGACCTTATCGTTTTTATCAATGACATACCCATATATTCTCGATCAGACGATGAACACGCCCAGGATCTTTATACTAGAGACCCTTCGAGAAAATTGACTTTACGCTAAACTCTCGAAGTGTGAATTCTGGCTTCGAGAGATAAGCTTTTTGGGCCATCGCATATCCAAAGATGGAATCTTTGTTGATCCGACAAAGATTCAAGCTATCCTAGACTGGGAACGTCCAAAGAACGTGAAGGAGATACGTAGTTTTCTGTGGTTAGCAGGATATTATCGCAGATTCGTCAAGAACTTTTCATTAATAGCCTCATCCTTAACGTGGCTAACTCGTAAGGGTGCAAAGTTCAAATGGAACGATAACTGTGGGGAAGCTTTTCAAGAACTGAAAAGACAATTGACCTGAGCCCCTATTCTTACCTTGCCGGATCCAGAAATCAAAGAATTCACCATTTACAGCGATGCTTCAAGACAAGGGTTGGGATGTGTTCTTGTGCAGGAGTGCAAGGTAGCGGCCTATGCTTCGAGACAGTTAAAGAAGAATTAAGAAAATTATCCGACGCACGACTTGGAATTAGCCGCCATTGTATTTGCACTAAAAATCTGGAGACATTATCTTTACTATGCGACTTGCCGAATTTTTTATGGACCACAAGAGATTTAAGTACATCACCACTCAAAAAGAGCTCAATCTTCACCACTCAAATAGGGCTTCTTTATGTTATTTAATCGGGAATCTATATTTAAATACCTAATAGAAAACTAAAAGGGGCATTTCTATATCAGGCCACATCGTAACTTCTTTTTTGAGTTCAGGCCCTCTTCGCAATATAGTTTTAAAGACCAACCCAATATAAAATTCAGAATAAAGGACATAAACAATGATTTGACGAAAATGCCCCTTGTAGGTGTTATATAAAGAGGTATGAATTGCTATTATTATGTTACCAGATGTTATTCAAAAGGTATCAATCGAAAAAATTATTTTAACGATTGATTTGCCCTAAGTTTTCGAGCATACTGAGCACAAAATCAAGTTTGATGTGTGCTCGATGATATCAATGATATTTACGTCGTCAGATTTAGGATCTATGAGGAATAATTTTTAGAACTCATCTACGCAAATAAGATAAATCGAGCATGTTTTTGGTGGAAATTAAAGATAATATGCACAAATTCGAGAGACCCATAGCTTGAAATTTACGTCGCGCCTTAGTGGTGACTCGATCGTTCGTCCCCTAAGATTAACGAACTGAAAGTGAAATCGATAAAGAGAAATAGTTTAAATGAGTGTTCGTTATGTGGTATCAGAAAGGCGTAAGAGGTATAATTTCCATAAGGTTCGGTACAATAGTGGCATAAAGTGGTATAGATTCGTTAAGAAGCGTAATCGAACTGGTACGAGATATTCTAATTTGATATTAATTTTATATGATCAGGTATTAAGACAACGTTAAGCGGTATAAATACCATAAAAAGTGGTTTCCAGATGTTATGCAAATGGTATCAATGAAAAACTATTTCAACGATCGATTTGCCGTAAATTTTTTAGCATACTGTGCACAAAATCAATATTGGTGTGTACTCGACGATCTCAATGCCATTTATGTCATCGGATTTAAAAGTTGTGAGGAATAATTTCTAGAAATTCATTTACACAAATAAGATAAAGCGAGCATTTTTTTATCGAAATTGAAGCTAATATGCACAAATTCGAGAGACCCATAGCTTGAAAATTACGTCGCGCCTTAGTGGTGACTCAATCATTCGTCCCTCAAGATTAACGAACTGAAAGCGAAATCGCCAGAAAAAAGAGAAAGTTTAAATGAGTGTTCATTATGTGGTATCAAAAAGGCATAAGTGGTATAATTTCCACAAGATTCGGTACAAAAGAGGCATAAAGTGGTATAGTTACGATAAGAATAAGCATTGGCGTAAGTGGTACTGAATAAGCAAGTCACTTTATTTTGGGCGGGAAAAAAGAATCTCAGTATTATTTTGGGCTGGATCTTATTGTGATATATATTCATGTAATGATGTGGTACCAGAAACAACTTATATGTGTTACAGATGACTGTTTACGCACCCAAGGTTTCTCGTTTTATGTTTTAGAGTATCGGGGCTTTGGGTAAACGTTTCCGGACGGGCGATGGTTCCTAATTTCCATAAGCTTCTGGAATGTTCCTAATTTTTGCTACGAGTATAAATTGGTACCAAACTATACAAGTGGTATAATTTATATGTGATGTGGTATTGTATAAAGATGGAGACGATGACCTATGAAGCTTTTGGAATGTTCCTATTTTCTGTTACGGGTGGAGTATAAATTGGTACCAGAATATACTTAAGTGATATAATTTACATGTGATGTGGTATTTATAAGATGGAGACGATATAGGCCCATGGAGCTTCTAGAATGTTCTTATTTTTGTTTCGAATGGAGTATAAATTGGTACCAACATGTACTTAAGTGGTATAATTTACATGTGATGTGGTGTTTATAAATATGGAGACGGTAATAGACCCATGAAGCTTCTCGGTATTTTTTTTACGAGTGGAGTATAAATTGGTATCAAACTATACTTAAGTGGTATATTTACATGTCATGTGGTATTGTATGAAGATGGAGGCGGTAATAGGCCCATGATGCTTCTGCAATGTTCTTATTTTTTGTTACGAATGGAGTATAAATTGTTACCAGAATATTATTAAGCGGTATGATTTACATGTGATGTGGTATGAAAATTGAGCTAGTTCAAAACGCAAAAAACAGAAGCAGAACCATCATTCAAAACACCAAAAGTGTTAAACACAGTCAAAACACAAGCAGAGCCATCATTCGACGCTGTTCTTCTTTCCAGCAACTTTCTTCTCCTTCTTCCGGCCACTTTCTTGGCGATCTACGGGGTTCTTCTTCGGAACCATCGCTCGTTGATTAAGTGTCGAAATCGGTCGGGTTTCGTCGATTAAGGGTTCAGATCGGTAGAAAATTCTTTGGGTTTTATCGATTAAAGCCGGAAAGCTAATTTTAGGGTTTGTGGTACTGAAGATCGATTTTTAGTCTCAGCGTCTTATTACAGATTTTTTTTAATACCACTTCAATGTTAATTGATACCACCAATAAGATTTATATACCACTTTATAATATGTGAAGATTTAGTCTAAAAATTTTGATGTAATTTCTGGAAAAAATAAGGGTAAACATGTCTTTTCAGCCTGAATGGATCATTTTTCCTGACGTAACTACTAGATGGGTCCTTCTCCCTATTTAGAATATTAAAAGGGCCTAAACCTACTCAAACTTGTTAAAGGGGCCTGAAACCTAATTAGCCCAAACTAAAAAGTCACTTCATTCCCTTATCATGTTTTATAGCTAGGTACCAATTTGAATAAAAATTATACACTTAGGTACCTAATCACCTAAGATTACCAAAATATCCTTATTAAATGATTTATAATTTCATTTCAGTTTTTTTTCTCTGCAAAAATCGATTTCCATCCCTACGTCGACGAAATTTCGAGCTCCATCTCTGCAATCGACGACCGCCTTCCGCTTGTGGTGGTGCCGGACGACGAGCGACAAGCCTATTCCACGTTGGGTTCTCGATTTAGGGTCTCAATTTTGTCATGTAAGCTTTTATTTTGCTTGAGGTTTGGTTAATCGATTGCACTCGTGAGGTCAAAGCTTAACCCAGATCCGGGAGCAGAATGCGTTCAAAAAGCTCGATGTAAGGGTGGGATGTCGGTATTTGATAGTTATTGAGGCGAATCCATCAGGATTTCATATTTCTTTATATAACTGTTATTACGTACCATTTATTATGTTTATGATGTACCATTTGTTTTGTTTATTACGTACCATTGTATGTGTCTGTACGCTACCAAGATGTCCGCGTACGCTGTACCAATGTAAACTAATTAGACGTACCATTAATACGGGTTGTCATATTATATGAAAATATACCGTCTACAAGTTCTAGTGGCGGGACGTTATTTGCATTGCGTGGGTATAAAAAGGAGTCAGTCTTAATATCGATCAATGAAGTGACGATGCATGAGATGAATGCTCAAACCGATGACGGGAATTCTATTCATCGCCCGGACATTCGTGTTCTTCTTGGTTGTCGAAAGACGCGGAGGATTCCTTCTGAGGTGGATAGAAGATCCAACAAGTACAAAATATGTGAGAAATACGGGAATAATCGCCTTGTAGAGAGGCCGTATCGACGTATGATCCGTATTTGCCATGTATTTTGTAACTGCTTTTGTCCCAAAAACCTTTTTTGTTGCTCTATTGTGTGGTAATGGCACATTCTTTTATCCAAATGATGCGAGTAGGTTATTCTTTTGTCCAAATGTGTCAATAGGATATGGCTCATTCTTTTTGTCTAAATGATGCCAACAATATACTGTAATATATGACAAGGTACTGTAATATATCCCAACAAGGTACTGTAATATGCCAATTCGGTACTGTAATATAAGCAGTTTGATACTGCAATATATATCAGTTTGATACCGTAATATACGCCAGTTTGATACCGTAATATACGCCAGTTTGATACTATAATATATGCCAGTTTGATACCGTAATATATGCCAATTTGGTATATGTCAGTTTGATACCGTAATATATGCAAATTTGGTACTATAATATATGCCAGTTTGGTACCGTAATATATGCCAATTTGGTATTGTAACTTATGTCTGTTTGGTACCGTAATATATGCCAATTTGGTACTGTAATATATGTCAGTTTGTGTAATACCCGTAAAATTTAATATGGGATTACGGTGTAGTTAGTAGAATAATAAGGTAACTTAGAAATTTTAATAAAGAACATATAAGTTTTCGAAGGCACTGTGTATACTAACCTCTATATTTTAATATCAATCATAACTAAGGGATAAGAATGCTAATAAAATATTTTGTATAAAGGGATGTCTTTCCTTGCTTAATCAAAGAGGAAAACTCGTCACCTATTAGCTAGTCCCATCAATCACAACTCCCAAGCTTTCAATATACATCTAGTATATCATAATCATTAAGAAGAAAACCTACACAAAGAAAGAAGCAAAGTTTTCGTGAACCTATATAAATACAAATACAATGATACTAATAATATTAAACCTAAAGAAGTTACACGTGGAGATCATTGAACATATTAATGAGTATGACTAGGTTTCTTAACCTTAAGGTAATTTCAAAGCACATTCGTGTATCTATATAATTACATGTGTGTGTGGGAAAAGAAATTTATCTTTATGACTTGAGTAACAAAAAGGATAATCAAAATTAGAAAGAGGAGGCGAAAACTTGAAGAACAGAAATTCAACCAAGCTAGGAAATTTTCAACGTGAAATAGGTAAACTCTCAACTACAATATGCGGCTATGTTATAATATATTGTGGGGTGTGTCTTAGATGATAATCCTTATATGTTTTATATGAATATTTCGACATAAGAGATAGGTGAAGCTAAAGTTTGGATTTGAGGAATTTTCATGCAAGGTTGGGAACCTCGAGGTGTTAAGAAAGGTTTCGATCCATGAATATAATTAAGGGTTTTAAAATACTTTCGTCACTTACATTTCTAGATACTTGAAACAAATTAAAGGTGTTAAATTCTTGCAAAGGCAGGAAGTTTTCATTTGGCACTTAGGACTTTGGACTATTTAGAGGTTTTTGCATAGTAGTTAAGACCATGAAGCTTTCGGTGAAACAAGGGTTTTAGCTTTTTAGGATATATTGAACTCTTTCGGAATACCTTTGACATGATAAGTTTTATTAGATTTAAAGTTTCGGTATGTTAGAATTATGTGAGTTTTGAATATTTAAATATTTGTGAACCTTGGAAGTTTTCCACACTAAAGAATCTTGGGATTTGAATTAAGAAGTATTAGAACATAAGAGAAACTTTCGTGACTTAGTAAATGGTTGCATGCAATATAGAGTTGGATTGGTTGAAGTTTTTGTAACCTAGGTTTTGCTACCCAAATTTCGTAAAACAATATAGATAAGTGAACTAAGTTTTCAATGTTGTTTTCGGCATTTTAAACATTACAAGTTTCGGTATGATATATCAATATTTTTGACAATACAATTGCAATGCTTTCGGTATTGTTAATAATTAGTTTTCGTGACCCTCCTAATGATTAATTCTTTATTAAATGTGTTAAATGTTTTCGGCATTACAACCATTTTTACAATTTTTGGAAGTTTTCGGTATTTCTTAAAATATTTTCGGCATGAAGTTTTCGACGCTAATCTTAATAGAAGTTTTCAGTCTTTATAAAAGTTTCCGCAGCACACTAAATTTTCAGCAACTTAGGGTTTTCATTATTTTAGGGTTTTCAAGATTTCTAGGGGTTTTCAGCGTTTTAGGGTTTGAGGGTCGGTGTTTATTTTACTTAACAGATATACTTACATGATAATACTTTATAGTCAGAGAGGGTCCACAACTACTAGGAGATTTACGAGAGTACAAGACTGACTTTATCTGGAGGGCAGGTAGGTGGAATATCCATCTACAATGCGTAAATACCAATGTGATATTTTGGTGCTTCTATGTGCTTCGATGAATTACGTGTTTTACGTGTTCTACGTGCGTTTCATGTGGCATCACATTCCATGTATTATCATGCAAATGCCTGCATGTGCATTACACGTCATTTCACGGAGTGTACCTGGTGGAACGGTGGTACTGTATTGTATCTAGTGAGCGAGTAGCCGATATTGGCTGTCGACCCGTAGAGGAGTCATGTGAGTGTGGGCATCTGTTGTGAGCCAGCGCCTGTGACGGTGAGCCATTGGTCCGTTGGACATTATGCGGCAGACTGCGGGTAGTGATTTCGCGTGATGGTGCACAGTATGAAGCCCGGGGCCCGTTGTGAGGTGGTGAGTGTATCCCTGTTGTGATGAGTGATAGTGAGTGGCATTGCATTGGTAAGAACTGGGGGTGAGTGAACGTGAGCGAGTCACACGTGCATGCATTATTTCACCTACTGGGCAATAGCTCAGTGTTTGCGTGTTGTAGGTAAACGACGATCGAGGTTGGCCATCGAAGCTTCCATGGGCTTTTGAGGGCGGGGTTGTACATGGATGACGACCTGTGGGCGAGTGATAGGATGGTTTGGGCCTTCGGCCCGTTCGTATTAACTTTTCGTATAAACAAACCTTTTTGTAAAATGGGTTCTTCGCGGCTTTCGCTGCTAAACCCAACGCGATTTGTCGCTAATTAGCGATTAGAGAGGGGGACGCCACAGTATATGCAAATTCGATATCGTAATTTATGCCAGTTTGGTATGAGAACAAAGATACGGGCATATATGCCAACAAAGTACTGTAATAAAAGCAAAAAAAGGTACTCTAATATATGCCAACAAAGTATTGTAGTATAAGCCAACAAGGTACTGTACTATAGGCAAATAAGGTACACTAAACATACCACTGATGGTACTATCGTTTCAGAAATATGTAGCGTATAAATTAAATTAAGTTCGAATTTAAGACTTGGCCATATTTCATCAGAAACGAAGCATTTCAGAAGATGTTGATGTGGAGAAATAAAGAGACAATTCTGACGTTTTGTTGTCATGACTGGACATATTTATGACATTTTTCTGTCATGAGTGGACAGATCTATGACATACGAGGTATTAAATCAAAAAAGACAGCTCATCTGACATGTTGTTGGCTTTCATAAAATGTTTGATGTTCAATGTAATTTTGGATACTATAACCGTGTCTGAGACGGTACGCTTAAAATAATAAATGGATACCCCTACAAAAAGCTAAGTAAAGTACAACGTCCCTTAAATATGTTATATGTCATATTAGGGTTAGTATTTTTCGAGGTCGTATGAATTAGTTTTTCATGTGGAATACCCTAAAACACTAATATAGAGTATTAGTTATGTTTCAGATCAAATTAGGTGCATTAAGCCTTACACGCATGAATTAAACCTTCGTACTCCAAGATTCACTAGAATATAAGGATAGAAGCAAGAACATCTCACAACATAATTTGAAAAATCTGGTGAGTCCTACATGTGCGATTTTGTTTTATTCATGTTATTATTGTTAGGTATTGTCAAAATCACGCAGAACAACGTGATTCGCTTAGGAATCTATTTATTTTCTTGTATAACAAATGGTACGGTATACTTGCATATTAGGGTACTATATATGTATACATAGTGATACGGTAAACTTGCAGATTATGGTACAACATATGTAAATGGTAAGGTACCTTACTGTACACGATAAGGTACTTCATATATTCTATTTATAGTACGGTAAATATACACATAATGGTACGATTAACCCACATATTATGGTACTCTGTACGTAAAAGATATGGTACGGCAATATGAAAGACAAGGTACTTCATGTCTTCTATTTACGGTACACCATATATTTACATAATGGTACGGTTAACCTGTGTACTATGGTACTCTGTATGTAAAAGATATGGTACGGTAATATAAAAGACAATGTTACTTCATATCCTCTGTTTATGGTGCGCTATATGTTTACATAATGGTACGGTTAAAGTGCATATTATGGTACTCTGTATGTGAAATATAAGGTACGATCATATAAAAATATATGGTACTGTATAAAATACGAACCGTCTCATAGAACTGCACAACACAGCACAGCACCTGCCAGTAACCGTCCACACACAAAAAACCAACATAAGCAACCACGGGTCTCCAAACATTCTCGTCCCCAACTCAAATTAGTTAACCAACCTAAACAACACAGTCTCCAAACAGTCTCACAGCATATTCAACTAACTTAACGAAATAGATCTAGCATACAACTATGCTCGTCACGTAAAATGCGAGCAGTCATAGAAGCACGATACACATCCACGTTGACTTCTTTGCCATATTTCTTGAACTCTGGGGTGTCGACAACGTAGTCTCTATGGTTAAACAGGTACGGACCCCGAAGTCTACGTCGCCAAATTGGGAATGGCTAAACTCTGGATACACGGTCTTCTTACATATATACTTATACTTTCGTGCCAAATAATTCGTCAGAAGATGAACATGCATAATATAAAAATGACATTAATGCAGAACTGCAACACAGTCGACGGAATATGCACAATGTTAAAACTTGCGAATGCTCTAGCGGCCCAGGTCATCTTATGCGAGGCCATCGAATTCCGAACGTAGATTGAAAGAGCGCATGATGGCACCTGGAAGAAGCTCAGATCTGTTCCGCAGAGGCATTTCTGCAAAAAGTAAGACCGTTAAGAAGCGGTACCATTTTATACACACGGTGTACCAAATTGCCCAAACAGATGGTACCAAATACAGTGATCATGTCGTACCAAAATAAATTGACCCCACGGGAAAACCCAAATCGACCCATTCGAAACCGGCCAGTAAATTGAACCATTCGAAAATATCCAAATCGACCAAAGCAAATCGACACATTCGAGAAAACCTACCACAGTAAATTGAATCATTCAAAAAAAATTCCCAACAAATCGATTCATTCCAAAAACACGCAGAATTTGTTACGAACATTAACCGAAAATGCTTAAACCCAATGAATAACGACAAAGGCAAACTAGATAGAAACCTATTGATTCTCCATAGAGTAGGCGAAAACCCACCAAGACGAAATACCACGATGATTTCAGAAGCGAATGACATACCTTTTGGGAAGAATGTAGATTTCAGAAGGCGAATACCACGAGGAAGTGAACGATGAGGAATCTGAAGCAAAACAAACAGGGGTCGATTCTGGGAAGAAGGTCGCGCGATTTGCGTTTCCTCTGGCATATGAAATTTTTTTAAGAACGAACGTAAGCTAAAATAAGAAACCCAAGTAAGTGATGTAATAAAGCAGTTTCAGCAAGGGTATAATGGTCAGTTTGGTACCTATGATCAATAAATGTTTCAACTGGGTACCTCAGTATAAAATAACTCTGACAAGGTACTTAATTAGTTTTTAAGTTTACTGATAGGTATTTATGTGTTGAATCCCCTTTTTTTCTTATTTAAACTATATTTTAATATTCTTTACATTATTTAAACAATATTTTAATCATATTTATATAATTTTAATATTATCAAAGTATATTTTAATATTATTATCTTATAATAATATTAACTGAATATAATATATATTATTTTAATAATCAGACCGGGCCGGGGATATCCGCAGGGAAAATTTTTCCCCGTCCCTGCACCGTTCGGGACGGATCCCCCCCATTGACAACCCTAGGTAATGCGGATAAGTTGGAGGTCCCCACGGATATGCCAAAGGGCTAATTTAACAAAAGGGATTACTTTTTATCCCTTTTACAAAAAAGGAATTTTGACTTGGTCAATTAAGAAAAAGGGATTCGGTTTAATTAACTAACTAATATAAACCAATACCTCAATTAAAAAAAAACATTAAATATATCGTTTTTAATATAAAACAAAAATTAACGAAAAATGCATAAAAAAAATGAAAACGGAGCCAAATCCCTCATTTTACATTTCAGAACATCGGGAATTTGAATTTCGCAACATTGGTAGTTGTGGTTAGCATTTTCACAGTCGATCTGTGTGAATTTGAAGGAAAATGTCATATCGACTATTCGGATATATTATTTGGTTTTTCTAGTTCAAAAAAATTGTTCGAATAGGTTCCAAAACTTTACTCGAATAGGGTTAAAGATTCGAAATTGATAAAAATGAAACTATTCGAGTAAGTTTCGAAATCGAAAACATTCAAATAAATTATTCCAATAAATATGAAAGTTCGAATAGGTTCGAAAACGTAACTCGAATACTGTTAAAGATTCGAAGTTGATAAAAATGAACCTATTCAACTAAGTTTGAAAAATTGAAAACATTCGAATAGGTTATTCGAATAAGGTATATTATTCGAATTTTAAAAATTCGAATTATGATTAACTAAATATCTATGTGTAAAATATCAGCATTTTAATGTTTTAGAGCCTTTACAAAGTTAATAAGTCGGTTGATAAACAAAACAAGGTTTGATAATAATCGTGGCATGAGTTATAATGAAATGTCAAAAACGACGTTTGATAACAAAATACAATGTTTGACCATGTTTGTCTTCATATAACGATTATTCTAATAAGTTTCTAGAGATGGTATTATATATTAACTTTGATATAGTTTACTTTCATGCTTTAATGTTTAACACGTTCACGAATTCGAAGTGTATCGACTTCGAATATGTGTTTTCTTTAAGTTGTCTGATTAATTTGCCGTTCAGAAATGGCAGTTAAAACATTCTCAATCATAACTTTCAATTCCGAGTATCAATTACCTCGATTCAAACGGTTTTGTATAGCTAAGTTGATTATAAAACTTTATCGTTTAACACTTTTACGAATTCGAACTGTATCGACTTCGAAAATGGGTTTTCCTAAGTTGTCGGATTTTTTTCGAATTTGCTGTTCAGAATTGGCAGTTAACATATTTCTATCATAACTTTCTATTCAGAGGATCAATTACCCCGATTCATATCGAGGTTCAACGGTTTTGGATAGCTAACTTGATTTTAAAAAACTTTAATGTTCGTTTACGAAATCGAAGTGTATCGACTTCGAAAATGTGTTCCCGTAAGTTTTCCGATTTTTTTTTTTATTTTGCTACTTTGAAATGGCAGTTAACACATTTTCAATCATAACTTTTGATTCAGAGCATCAATTACTCTGATTCAAATGGCTTTGGACAACTAACTTAATTATACAAAACTTTCGTGTTTTACACTTTTCCAAATTCGAAGTCCACCGACGTCGAAATTGGGACTTTTTGAAACGTAGTTCAAATAAATTATTAGAATGGACAAGTCAAATAAATTATTCGAATAATTATGACGTTCGAATATGTCCCAATAGGTTATTCGAATAAGGTATTATTCGATTTTTTTGTAAAATTCAAATTGAAGCCGGGTCCGTCCCAAAATGGATGTAAACACACTAAGTAGTAAACTGATGTTGGACGAAATGTTAGGCCAACACTACTCTCACTATTAAATGCACAGCGGAAATGAAATACTTAGTGACAAAATAAAATGAGCACGAGAAATGATTTTGTGCAGCAAGTCAAATAACTTGATGCGTGCCTCAAGGCGCAAACTCCACTATAAAGATGGATTACACACTATAAAAAAGGATAGTAAAAACAAACCTAACCAAACTACGAATCAAAAGATTCTACAAACTACAAGGTCTATCGACCTTTCGAAAACTAGGCTGAAAATGAAAACTCTCGTCAAAAGATAATGCTCGCTCAAACTCGCTCTGATGATCTCGTTTTCGCTCGTTGTACATTCGTCAAAGTGAAGTCCCCTTTTATATATGTCTTCAACATGGCCGGGACTTCATAAATGACTTAGCAAAACGTCCACTAACTCCCACTAACGTCCACTAAGTAGTTAGTTACCGTTAGGGACGGACTTGTTCAGCTCCAATTGCTCGGTCTTCACTTGAGCTCCAAGCTTTCTATTTTTATTATGCAACTTTCCTCAGTTCGCTCAAGCTTATCCACACTTCATCCACACGGTTTGATCCATTCCAGACCTTATCCAAATCCTGCACAATACTAGAAAAATGCCACGTCATTAATAAAATTAATTTTGGACATGAAAGATAAAAGATAAGGAACATTCTCGGCCAGCAAATGTTGACTAGAATGTTACCCCAACATTGCCAATGTTGAAGACTCAACATTAACAATCTCCCCGTCTTTCTTCCCAAAACCAATGCAGAAGTTAGTCGTAGTGAAAACTCCCCCTGAAGGCTAGATCTACTCAACCACAAAAATATTAAAAAAGTGGTTATAGTTAGACGTAAACAGAATAGTTGATAAACCATTCAAAGTAGTAAATAAAATAGTACACGCCATTTGAGGTCCTGAAAATTAAACATCTGCAAAATAAACAAAATGGTCCATAGGCAAAATAAAATCATACGCAGAAAACTTAAACACGAAGTCAGGCAGGCAAGCATGCAACTCAAAAAGCAATACGAGTACACAAACGCATGCAAGCACACAAATGACTCAGACCACAAGGATATAAATCACCGGACTCTGACTCCCAGCTCCAGCTCCTTCCGCTCCTTGATCTTCAGCTTGGACTTGATCTCCTCATGATCTCCCCCTGAATATTCTACCCCGCCTTGCCCGCTTGGCTCAGCTCTAACCTCGGCCTCTGCTGCTGCATTCACTTCTGCCTCTCCCCCTATTTGGGAAGAACGTAAGGTCTTGAGGGTCGAGAGTTGTGACGCCAGGAAAGTGATGGTCTCCTCAAGACACTGAATCTGGCGGTCAAGGTTTGAAGGCATCCCGGATGTTGAGCCAGCATCCTGCTCAACATTCTGAGTCAGCTGCTCAGGAGTATGCCAAGGATGATCCACAATCTTATCTGGTCCCGCCAGGTGGTTGGGTTGAATGGCATATGGCATCCTCTGAGAGACCAAATTATCCAGTCGAGTGGGCAGAAAACCTCCTTGAACCACAACACCGTAGATGATCGATGGATATGACAAGATCCTTTGCTGACCCTTTTCGCTTTATTACACATGTGCTTGAGGATGATTTCTCCCCAGTTCAATGGTAGGTTGTGCCCAAGTGCGTACAGTAAATGAGCCATTTGCTCAGTGACTCTCGTCCCATTTAAAGTTTGCAACCAACTACATACCCCAATCTTAAACAAAACTGAGTATAACGAAGTTAGCGCACTACCCGCACAGTTCTCTTCCCACACAGACACTCTCCCACCGTAATCAATCTAACAACCTCATTATTATCGTACTCATAGCCCATATCAACGTTGGACATTCCAAGATACTCATTAATCGCCCGAGATGAAAAATCACAAAGCCTCCCCCTTAAAAAGACCTTTCCATACTTCCTAGAGTTTATATCAGCTACGCTAAAGAAAAGGTTCGCATGTACCTCGCGGACGACTGTATCGCGATACGTCCCTAGATCTCTCACCATTCTGCCCAAGTATCGCGACTCCAAAAATTGCATGACGCCGTACTTCCTGAAGCTCGTCACGTCCACGACACGCTCAACCCTCAAGAGTCTCTAACTTAGGGAATCCCATAGCTCCTCATTGGTTGTGCGGTAAAATTTGCGATTGGGCAGTGGACTCTCCCAGTCCGAGTCGTCCAATATTGGGTTGGCATCCGACTCAACATCTTCATCAGTGGTTGGAACAGGGGAGATGGCACGGTGACTGGTGTCTGCTTGAGGTGATCTCTTAGTCCGCGCCCGTTTTGATGGTTGGTCAGTACGGTCCATTGGCCTCTTGCCAGCGCGCTTCTCCATCCTATTTCTCAGATACTCCATTGTCTAAGCAAGATCAGCATCGTCCTCGTCGTCGGCCAATGATTTGTCTAAGGCTGTGAGCGACTCAGAGATAGAGGACGGTGTTTCTCCCTATAAAAGCATGAAATCTTCGTCGGAGCTCTCTGAGTCGAGGCTGTCATAGGTGGTAGAGTCGACAATCGTATCAAATTAGTCGCCAGACAAGGTGATCGGGTCATCAGCGTTTGATGTGGGCTTCAGGGCTCGTCTAATAAGACCACTGCGTTGCATTTTCGGCACAGGGACTGGAGTTTCTGCACGTGGTCGGCTTGAGGTTGCCGGCTGGTATTCCGTCGGCACTCTGGGGGCTTCCGTGGCCAGAATTGATTCTGATGATGGTGGGTCGGCCGAAACAGTGGTTTCCTCCGTCTCTGGGTTCGGCGCTTCGTGCTCTTCGCCTGAAATTGGGGCTACCGACTCCGAGTTTGCACCAGATGAGGTCGGCAGCGCGTTATCAGTGCGGTTTCTTCACTGTTTCTGGAGCGATTGAAGACGGGTTCCCAGTGGCACATCATCATCATCTTCTTCTAGTCGATTCATAGGCACTGAGGGTTCTTGGCTAGGGTTCGCCGTATAGGAGTCTGCCGGCGAGGGCTGTGGAGCTTCAGTTGTTTGTGGTGGTGTTGATTGTCCTTCGGCGGCCTGAGGCGGTAGTCTGGCTGGACGGAGTGGCTGAAAGGGATCGGGGTAGATGACGATATCCCTTGGGCTTGGAATCACCTGTAAAGGCACTGGAAAATCGATGTTAGCGTCGAATGTTGCATCAACATTCGGTTGAGGAGGAGAATTCGACATGGTACAAAACTAAAAACCCTATTGATCACACATTGAAGAGAGATGATTTGGAGAGAGAGAGTTCAAAATGATGCAAGTGGGATGAGTTGAATAGTTACACACGATCACCTAAGCCACCACTTAACAATCAGAACAGTTCCAACGGTAACAAGTAATTAAACCGCCCACTCGGTAGTCATAGCACATCATGGAACAAAATAACCATTGGAAATCAAATGAAAACCACATAGAATATATACGTTCAAATTGGGTCAAGGTTTTTCAAAGCATAGAGCTAGAAATAGTATATGGACTAATTCATCATGCGAGCACATAGAAACAAATTGAAAACTTAGTCATGCGAGTAAATAAAAGCTATTCAGACCATGATTCAACCAAAAGGAACACTAAGTCCAAAGTCAAGGTAGAATCAAGTAATACTAACCGCTCGAGCAACGTTGATGAGCACATCGAGACAAATGTAACGAGCTGATCGTCGAGAATTCTAATGCAATTCTGAGAGATATCTAAAATAGACACACGAAACTGACACATGCAAGCTAAAAATTGACACATAAAAAAGGAAAGCACAAAAAATATAGCAATACCTAACTGACAGTTACACATGTTGTGACGCCCGGGGCCGATGAAGACGGGGAGTGATCGCTGGTGCCAGAGAGGTGCACGGACAATGAGCGGCTCCTGGCAGGCTTCTAAGTGAAGGGGTACATGAACGAATCGATCCGACGCCCGAATGAGAGGGAATCCTGAATCTGACAATATATGGGCGTATCAGTCTATGAATCGTATAAGAGAATTGATAGTACTACTCATATCACCAAGGTCGACCTACCATTTCGGGAGTCCATCCATAAGAACTTCAAAGTTAAGCGCGCTTGACTTGTGGTAATCTTGGGATGGCTGACCCCCTTGGAAGTTTGCCCAGGGTCCGCGTGTGAGCGAGGACGAAGCGTGCTGAAAGGTTAAATGGTGGTACAGTGGGGCCAGTAAGTCGGGATGTGGTGGGCCCAACCTCACAGGTCCCGGTAGGTACCGATGCTACAGTGACACCCGATATGGAACGGGATTTTACAGGTGGTATCAAAGCACAACCTCTCACAGTACGGTGCTGGTTCGGGGACGAACCAGGCGGAAGCTGGTGGGCATGTAACGCCCGGGGCCGATGAGGGCGGGGATTGATCGCCGGTGCCAGAGAGGTGCACGCACAAGGAGCAGCTCCTGGCAGGCTTCTAAGCGAAGGGGTACATGAACGAACCGATCCGACATCCGAATGAGAGGGAATCCTAAGTTTGACAATGTATGGGCGTATGAGGCTATGAATCGTATAAGAACTTCAAAGTTAAGCGCGCTTGACTTGTGGTAATCTTCGGATGGGTGACCCCCTGGGAAGTTTGCCCAAGGTGGGCGCGTGAGCGAGGATGAAGCACGCTGAAAGGTTAAATGGTGGTACAGTGGGGCCAGACTATCAGTCGAGGTGTGGTGGGCCCAACCTCACAGGTCCCGGTATGTATCGATGCGACAGTGACACCCGATATGGGACGGGATGTTACACATGTTGCCCTAACATTTGACTCAACATTCTAATCCCCTAATCATAGACGTTTCTGCTTAACCCTTCTCATAACCAGTTTTCTTTTACCTTAATAATCCAACCGAGCTTATGCACTGCCCTTATACCCTAAGCCTCAAAGCTTGGCTTTTTGTCGCATATTGTACATCGACACAGCGATGTGTACCTAAGGACTTATTACCATGAGCCTATCATAAAGGAATCGGGTTCATTCAGGGACCAGTCAAGAAGAGTCAGGTCATTTAACAGGAAAACAGAATAGAATATCTAACCAAACGTTAAAGCAGTAACCATCAAACTTGACATATGCTATATTGATCCAGATGTTGGATCAATATTCAGACTGACATGTACAAACCTATAGATTTCTTCAGGTCGAGAACCTTTCAGAATCCAATGCTTTCGTGAACATGTCTGCTAACTGAATATGTTTGCTCAATGAAACCTATGTTTGATGGGATTCCTAGATAAGTTGATGGCACTAATTTGGTTTCCCTCACACTTGCATCACCTTCGCAGTACTTCTGAAGAATATCCCACGCATTTTGAGCAGTCGTATAGTTCTGGATGATCTTACATGAAGATGTCCACTGATGAGAAGATCCCATAAGGGCCTTGTCGTTGAATTCAGCCGCGTTCTTCTCGGCGATCGTCCACTCCTCGATCCGCTTGTCATATACTTCTACATCAGCATCAGGTGCAGTCTTTGGAGCCGTATACCCATGGAGAACTGACTCCCACGCTCGCACATCTATGGACTTGATACACTACTGAACTCGAACTTTCAAATAGGCATAGTTGCTGCCGTCTAACATCGGGACTTTGCCGATGTAGTTGGAAGTCGTAACATCCATTGTAGAGGATTTTCAGCGCTTAGTAACGTCAAGCGTAGGCTCTGATACCACTTTGAAGCCGGGTCGGTCCCAAAATGGATGTAAACACACTAAGTAGTAAACTGATGTTGGACGAAATGTTAGGCCAACACACACTCTCACTCTTAAACGCACAGCGGAAATGAAAATTACTTTGCGACAAAATAGAACGAGCACGAGGAGTGATTTTGTGCATCAAGTCAAATAACTTATTGCGTGCCTTAAGGCGCAAACTCCATTATACAGATGGTTACACACTATCAAAAAGGATAGTAAAAACAAACCTACGAATCAAATGATTCTACAAACTACAAAGTCTTGCGACCTTTGGAAAACTAGGCTGAAATGAAATTTCTCGTCAAAAGATAATGCTCACTCAAACTCGCTCAGATGATCTCGTTTTCGCTCTCTGTACATTCGTCAAAGTGAAGTCCCCTTTATATATCTCTTCGACTTGGCCGAGACTTCACAAACGACTTGGAAAAACGTCCACTAACTCCCACTAACGTCCACTAAGTAGTTAGTTACCGTTAGGGACGGACTTGTTCAGATCCAATTGCTCGGTCTTCACTTGAGCTCCAAGCTTCCTATTGTTAGTATGCAACTTTCCTCAATTCGCTCAAGCTTATCCACACTTCTTCCACACGGTTTGATTCATTCCAGACCTTATCCAAATCCTGTCATATACTAGAAAAATGTCACGTCATTAATAAAATTAGTTTTGGGCATGAAAGATAAAACAGAGATAAGGGAACATTCTCGCCCAACAAATGTTGACAAAAATGTTACCCCAACATTGTCAATGTTGAAGGTTCGACATTAACACAAATGATAATTTACTTCATTGATATGGGGCTATCCCAATCAAAGAGATTTATATGGTTCGGTGAAATTTATAGAGCCGGAGAATTGATTATTACAAAGTTGTAGGGCGTGCGTAAGGTGTTTATTGGTAAGGAAACTGAAAGGACGTGTTTGGGACATTGGGACTTGTTTAGGACGTGCTTGGGACGTTGGCTCATGTTTGGGGACGTGTTGGGATGTCTTGGGATGCATTGGGACGTGTTGGGACATAAAGGGACGTATTGGGACTTAAAGGAATTTATTTTGGACATTTGGGACCTGTTTGAGGTCCGCGAATGTCTGCTAGTGGTGCGGACCTAGTTGCGCATGTGATAGGACGTAAACGGGACATAATAAAGACGAAAAAGAAAGAACAAGGGATTACGTGGTTCGGATTCGTTTGAATCCTACGTCCACGGACCGCATTCAACACTTCTCATTATTACTTTTGAATATACACACTCAATCCTCTCTATTCTCTCTCTTGAATACATGAAAGTGGAAGAACTATGAGTTTTCTAAGTGTTTTTCGTGGTAAGAGTGCGAGGTTTTCTTAAGATATGTTGGCCTGTGATAAAAAGGGGCGAAGCCTTCTATTTATAGTGGTTTTTCATCAAGCAATCCAATGGCATCCCTGATTTTCCGAAAGTAGGACGTAGCTCTGTGCTGCCAGGGACGTTAGGTAGTCTGGCCTGGTTTACATCCCTGAATTCCTGGGGATAAGACCTTCTGAGACAACCGCGCACAATATAGGTTGTTTGTCAGAAGGATGGGACTTGGCTTTGCTGTCAGAAAAAGCAGGCGGCTGGCGCAGTACTGTCAGAACAGTTTTTCATTGTTGTCAGTCGTCCTTTCAGGCTTCAGAATGACTTCCTTATGACGCTTCCTCGGGGCGACATGTCCTGTTTAGCACGATAGGTCACAAAACACTTCCCTAATATGGTGTTAGGTCCATAAAGCCCGTCGGAGGTCCCTAAAACTCTTGTTTCCTGTTGCTATCTCCCTAAAGTTCGTCGGAGGTCCCTAAAAACCTCGCCTCACAATCTAACTTTATCTTTTTCCTAGAAACTCGTATTTTTACTAAGTTATCTTAATAGCTAATTATTTCCTTAATTTTAATTTAGCCTGCCTAATTTCTGTGCCGTATCAACCACCCCCCTACTCTAATTTGTCTTTTGGGACAAATGTGAATTAGAGTATAAATTGTAAGGCAGGCTGTAATTAAAATAAAGGATCGTAGGTCATACCTCCCTTACCGAAAAACCTTTATTCTATCTTTGGAAAGGCACGTTTCCTTTTATTTATTTTTTTTTGCCATGGGGCTAGCGCCTCTATTAAATGCCTTGGACTCTCCAAGCTAGTGCACTGTTTGTAGCTCCCTTGCTCCCTCAGGTCCTTTCAGCCTAGGCTATTCGCGAGGGGGTCCCTCCTTCTGTGAGGACAGAGGATGCTCCTGTGACTCTTTCCCCTGTCAGGGGAGCTCAAGTGGCTCCCATCACGGCCCGTGTCCTGGTGTTAAAAGGAAAAACAACTCCATCCAAACGGTCAGAAGAAAAAGCAAAAAAGAAGTTACTCCCTTTGTGTCGTAGGTGCTAAGTTTCTTATGGGACCTATAGGGACCTCAGTGACTGAGCTCCCTGCTTCTATGAACCATCTGAGCAGACATGAATAGATGAGTCTGCTAAGCTGTTGGGTGCTCCCGGATGATCAGATGGCCATCTCCCAGGGATCTGCGGAGGCGACCGAGGTGCAATTGGCGTATCATCCTCTTAAGGCATTCTCTTGTTTGTCTTCTCTGACGTTCTTTTTGTAATTTTTACTGCTCAGGTAGTGGGCCACGTAGCTTCCGGACTGTCCGCAAAGCCTTCAATCCAGGACCTGGAGATAACTAACCAGACAAAGTTAGTGGAGTAGTACGAGAGAGAAATGCGGAGTTCCCTAGAGAATGAAGGACGAAAATGAAGCTTTTGTGAAATAGCGCAAGGAGGGTCCCTGGAGCTCCTTCTCTGAGGAGAAGGAAGAGTGGGATGCCGGTTCCGCGCGCATGACGCATGTGGCTGCCGAGGTTGTGGCTGTGAAGGCTAAAGATATTCGCCTTTCGCAGCACAATCTCTGTTCTTACGGCCGAGAGATTCTTATAGGATCTGGCTGAAGACTGGGTCCAAGACTATTTAAAGGACTCTCTCACTCTCTGAGAGTATTTGGGCCTCTGATGCGACGCTATTTCATGGGCAGCTTCAGCGCTGGATCCTCGGGAACTGAGGCCGTGTATGCTCTTCTGGACCTTCATTTTCCTGGGTGCTTCCAGGGAGATCTGCAGGCCTCCGAGGACCCTTATTTTTGGCTCCTTGCTGCAGAGAAGCATGTAAATGTCCTGGCATGGTGCTGATCTCGAACGTCATCTCCAACTCCTCAGGGAACTTGGTGGAAGGCCTTTTCGGACATCTTAGGACCTACGATGTTTTTGGGGGAGCTTAATTCCCCTAGAAGGGACCTAGCGAGGACCTGATAGCGGAGCTCCTCTTCGAGCATTGCACTTTGAAGGAGATCCCCAGGTCCTGCTGCACGTCTCTCCTAGCTCCCTAGGAAATCTAATTTGTACAAGCCTCTTTTCTGTCTTTTTTATCATGGTGAGGACCTGTAAAAAATACTGTCGTTTTTTCCTTTCGAGACATAATGGTCTGGGGAGCTTAACCCCCCATGTTCGCATGTTTCACCGGAGTTCCCGTTATCCTGTATTTCATGTTTTTTATGCTTTGCATTCTTTCAGGATCTGATGGATGTTCGTGGGAGCATCATTATCGTGGCATGGTTATAGCACCATCTCGCTTAGACGCATGGTTATAGTGCCGGCTCGCTTAGTAGTTGGTAAGCCAAGTACGAATTCACGCTTGGATTGCAATGACCGTCGTCATTGTCCTCAGGTGTCATTTTGTAATACCCGTAAATTTTGATATGGGATTTAGGGTGTAATTAATATTGTAAGTCTTCAAATTAATGAATTCGGTATATGAAATGGGCCCAATTGAAAGTTTGTTCAAGTAGGAAACATGGCCCAAAATAATATCATACCCAAATAAATTACGCAAATCAAATTAATAAGAATAGAATAACTAATAATAAGGCCCAAGAAGACGTTATTGGCCCAAATTACTTAGAGATAAGTAAGAAACATTTCTTAAACATGGATAAAGTAACGTCATCTAAGCAACTTGTCCAATCATTCCTTGAATTCGAGATTTTCATCTTTATCTAATATGCATACACATCCAAACGTTGAAACTAAGGAACAAAGAGAGTAAGAGTTAAGCAAACAAAAGAACTTCTCGCTAGGCTTAATAAGTATCAATTAATTCAAGGAATTCGAAGTGGAGAAGGTAAATACCTTACACTTGTTTCGTAAATTATAGTACTGAATATATGATTCTACATTTCCCTCAAGTTACGTGTTTTTTTTTATCATAAAAGGTTTCGAAACTTATTTTTAACCCTAGGTTTTTTATTCGCTTTGAGCTTATGAATATTGAGGTGATATAATTTAGGATTTGTTATGATGTGTCATTTTCCGGAAGTAGCGTGATCATTTAAGATGATTAGAATAGCAGATTTATTTTAATGTCTAGGGTTTTCGGTCTTAGAACAGAAATGGGTGTCTTAGGGTTTTCTGGGAAATCACGGCTTTGAGGTAGATCTCGAGGTGTATTTAGGAAGATGTCGACATAGATTTCAGTATTAGTAAGATCTCGGTATGTTATGTTATGTCCCGATATTTTATAAAGGTTTCGATTTAGATCTCGACATTTATTAGATGTCAAGAGGTGATAGATATCGACATTCTATAGGTTTCGACATTTATCACAGAATGAAAGTCTCGACATTTGTTCTTTTCTCAACGTAATATCTCGACATTTACACCTTCTAGATTTAGCAAACAAAGTTCTCGACATTTTATTATTATTATTAATTGTAAGATCTCGACACCTTAGAGTATGAAATCTCGATATTATTTATTTCTATGTCTCGACATTTTCAAGGGATAGAACAGATCTCGACATTATTTATTTGTAAGATCTCGACACTTTAAGAGTAAGAAACACTTCGACATTTACAAAGATCTCGATAAGCTAATTAATGATCTCAATACTGTGTGATGATCTCGACATTTTCCTTTAAGCATGATTGTAAAAGCTCGACATTATATAGAAAAGATTTCGAAACTGTTTAAAAGTTCGACATTTAATAAACTTCGGTATTTTAGGATTTTGCTATTTCTAGGGTTTTCGATATTTTAAGGGTATTATTTATTTATTGGGAATTTCATTATTTTTAGGTTTTCATAAATTTTAGGGTTTTTGAGAACTAGCACATAGACTAATAATATTTATTTATTTAGAGGTTCGACATTTACGGATTCCACCAGATCTCCTGACTGACAATAGCGGAGGACAGGTAGGTGGATTATCCATCTACAATACGTAAACACACTTATGTGTTTTCATGTGATTATGTGATTTACGTGACTTATATGATTTACGTGTTTACATGTTCGACGTACATTTTATTTAAATCATGCTTCCATGAGATTTTGTGAACATGCATGGCACGTGCATATCACGCCAGGAAGAGAGTGTTGTACCGTAGTGAGACGGTAGTGATATGAGATATTGACGTACGGGGTAGAATGAGATGAGTGTGACTGGTGACTCTTAGAGGAGTCGAGGTTGGGCTCACTGGGCACCTGGCGGAGACAGGCGTGATCGATGTTGTCTACTCGGGCGTGACCGTCCCGAGGTGCATACCGCCGGAGAAATTGATGTGACCTGATAGGAGGCCATTGGCGTGATCGTCCAGTGCACTATCAGTGTATACTTTTGGTGCGGAGCGACCCGGTAGGAGGCCATTGGCGTGATCGTCCAGTGCACTACCAGGGTAGGCTGCCGCGAGACTTGGTGGTGGCCTCCCAGTAGTCTTTGCGCGCGAGGGTGTCGAGCCTAACCTAGGGCCATGTTTGTGTGAAATAGGAATGTGGGAAAAGAAGAGTGTGCATTATATTATGTTGTGAGATATTGGGTTTGGGGTTGAGTGCACACTTGCATACATGCATTTTATTCACCTACTGGGCAAGTTGCTCAGTGTTTACGTGTTGTAGGTACTGAGTCCGACGCTGATACGGGTCGTGACTGAGGCGGCTGGTGGCGGTGCTCCACGGACTTTTGAGGGCGGGGCGGTACATGGATGAAGACCCGTGGAGCGGCGTTAGCGCTTTTTGTTCCTTTGATAATTTTTGGGGCTTCGGCCCGTGTACAGAGATAATGATGTAGACGGATTTTTATATTAGTGTATATTATTTTAGGAAAAAGTTTTAATTAGGCGGGCCTTCCGCGGCTTACGTTGCGGAAATCCGCCACTAATCTTAATTAGAAAAGTAGGGTCGCCACACATTTGCGCTAGGCTCTCTATGTCTTTAGCGATTTCAGTATTTCTGTAGACACTTAGGTCTATAAAACATGAGGATCCCCTCATTGATTTACCCTGGTTATAGTGCCAGCTTCGCTTTGGTACCATTCACGTCCCAGGCTTACTGAGAGCCTTTGATGTCCTGTACACCGCAGCCCGTCAGCGGCGACATCTTGTACACCCTAGAACGCAGATGGATTAACTTTGACGTCCTGTACAATGCAGGTCCGTCGACCTATGGCATCATCACACCACAGATATATCATCTTTGGCGTCCTGTACACCGCATGTCCGTCGACCATTGGCATCGATTATATTATACGGTGCACCGGTATTTTATATTCCGACAAGGCGGTATTTTCTTAGGGACATCATTAGTTTACCATGGTTATAGCACCAGCATCGCTTAAATGCGTGGGTATAGCCCGCTCGCTTAAATGCTTGTTTATAGCGCCCGTTCGCTTACATGCGTGATTATAGCGCCCGCTCGCTTATGTGCATGGGTATAGCGCCAGCTCGCTTAAATGCGTGGTTATAGTGCCAGCTCGCTTAGCATTCGAGCTTCTGGAATTTGAAATTAATGGTGGGGTGGAGCTCCTTTCATCTCGGTTAATGATGAGGTCCCTGGCTCCAGATCTCCGGAGGTTCGGACGATAATGTGGAGCTATCTTCTAGGTCCCTTGGACCTTCGCGCATCAGTGCGGAGCTTGGCTTCTTTACCTTCATAGCACGGAGCTGGGTTTCAGCCGGTTTGGAGATCCCTTATAACGGACTTCACATGCTGGCGAGGAGCTCGGCATGGAGATCTCAAACACATAGATCATGTCCTTGTTTTCAGCACGGAGCTGGTCTTTAGGTCCCGGGGACTTCGGGCCTTCATGCCAGCGCAAAGCTGGACTTTAGGTCTTCCTGACAGCGGGGAGCTGGGCTTCTAAATCCCCGTGGTTTTTCATATGCCCAGTGCAGAGGAGGACTTCGACTTTCTGGGGATCTCCGGATGCCCGCGGAGCTGGGGTCCTATCTCCCTCAGGTCTTCGGACACTGCGGTCCTTCGAATATTTATGCAGGCGCGTAGTTGAGTTGAGATTATAGATCCCCATCAAAAGCTTCGGGACTTTGCTGCCTGTGCGAAAATGGGACTTTTCAGGTGCTAGTGCGGGGCTTGCGGCAGCGCAGAGCTTGCTTCGAGATCCTACGGGCCTTCACGTGCTCATGCGGAGCTGGGCATTAAGGTCCCGCAGATCTTTGACTGCTCAGGTGTATGATTTTGGGCCTTGCTGGAAGTTGGAATCTCCTCTGCCTGGAGCTCCTATTATGACAAGCATACGATCCTTAAATGAGCCTGCTCCTATCTGGAAGATGCTGGGGTTGTCTGCCTTTAGTCGGCATAGATCCCCAGACTCCTTTCGGCTACCCCCAGATCTTCGTCGAGATCATGGTCAATGAACTTCCTCAGATGTCCCATTAGGGTGGGACCTCCGATTTATCCTTCAAATGGCAGTAGTTGTTAGCATGATGCATGCGCTTATTAAGTTATTGATGATATAAATGAAAATGTGAGTTAGAGGGCCCTGGAGTTCTAGCTGAGAGCACTTTCACATGGAGTGTCTCCCGACTGATGTCAGGACCTCCTCCATGTTGTTGCGTAATGGTATGGAGTTCCACAAGACCATAAGAAGAGATCCCGGCAGCTCCTTATTGTGAGGTTAAGGCAGTACTGATTTTCTTTGGTCATGTTTTTTGCTTGCTCCTTCATGTCCGGTTACCGTGGCTTGCTTTTCTTCATAGGCGTCGGCGACTTTACTTCGTCTGTGCTAAGATAGTTGTCCTCTTGGCTAATCTTTGTTGTGGGAAACGGCAATGGAGGCTCTGAGGGCCGCAATGTCGGACATGCTGATGAATGCGCGGAGGTCCTCGTCCTCCCTTTGTCAACGAAAAGGGTAAGACCCGCCGGTCCTTAGCATCTCGGATCTCTCATAGCAGCGTGGAGGTTATATAATAGACCCACTGGTCCTTCTTGTGCTCGGGCGGAACTGGTTTGGAGGTCCTCAAAAAAGCGAACCTTCGTATACGACCGAGGCACGAACCTTTACTACCGTGGCTAGCATCTTTTTCAGGTGTTCCGCCAGGATAAGCCTCTCGATCACATCCTTCAAACAATAACAATTGTTAGGGTGGTGCACATGTTTACTATGGTAACAATAACATATAATAGAGAATGAGATTTTAGAGGGTCCTGAAGTTCCGACGATGAGCATTATCAATGCGGGATGCCTTCCGCGGATTTTCATGTGCCCTCATGGAACTGGGTTTTTATCTCCTACTGATCTTCAAGCGTCGCCGCGGAGCTGACTTTTAGGTTCCACGGACCTTCGGGTGCTAGCGAGGAGCTTGGCTTGTATCTCTTGCAGATCTTCGAACGTCAGCGTGGAGATTCCTTCTAGGTTCCATGGAGCTTCGCGCGCTAGTGAGGAGCTTGAAGGTCCCGAATGTGGGGCTTCGGGTCTTCATGCCAGCGCGGAGCTGGGTGGTCCCGAAGGCGGAGCTCTGGGTCTTCTTGCCAGCGAGGAGCTTGAAGGTCCCGAATATGAAGATTCGGGTCTTCAGACCATCGCGGAGCTAGATTTGTAGGTCCTGAATGTGGAGATTCGGGTCCTCATACCGTCGTAGAGCTGGATTTGTAGGTTCTGAACGTGGAGATTCGGGTCTTCATCATTTCCTTCTCTCTGCCAAGGCGGCGCTCATGGCATTACGTCTGAGGAGCTTCAGTTGTGTTTCGACAGCTCCTACGGGTTATCGGTCCAGTTCTTCAACTGAAAGTGCCTTCTTCCGTCGACTTTTTCCGCGTGTTTCGCATCGACCCAGTAAATATAAGGAAAATAAAGAAGAAAGGATAAACGTTAAGCACAGCTACGCACAATATATGCAAAATCACTCACGCCTTCAACTCTAAATTTTTCCACAGACGGCGCCATTTGATATGGGGCTATCCCAATCAAAGAGATTTATATGGTTCGGGGAAATTTATGGAGCCAGAGAATTGATTATTACAAAGTTGTAGGGCGTGCATAAGGTGCTTATTGGTAAGGAAACTGAAAGGACGTGTTTGGGACATTGGGACTTGTTTAGGACGTGCTTGGGACGTTGGGTCATGTTTGGGGACGTGTTGGGATGTCTTGGGATGCATTGGGACGTGTTGGGACATAAAGGGACGTATTTTGGACATTTGGGACCTGTTTGGAACGTATTTGGGAGTGGGAGGCATGGATATTTTGAGGTCCGTGAATGTCCGCTAGTGGTGCGGACCTAGTTGCACATGTGATAGGACGTAAACGGGACATAATAAAGACTTAAAAGAAAGAACAAGGGATTACGTGGTTCGGATTCGAATCCTACGTCCACGGACCGCATTCAACACTTCTCATTATTATTTATCAATATACACACTCAATCCTCTCTATTCTCTCTCTTGAATACATGAAAGTGGAAGAACTATGAGTTTTCTAAGTGTTTTTCGTTGTGAGAGTGTGAGGTTTTCTTAAGATATGTTGGCCTGTGATAAAAAAGGGCGAAGCCTTCTATTTATAGTGGTTTTTCATCAAACAATCCAATGGCATTCCTGATTTTCCGGAAGTAGGACATAGCTCTGTGCTGCCAGGGACGTCAGGTAGTCTGGCCTGGCTTACATCGTGAGGCGCACAGTATAGGCTATCTGTCAGAAGGATGGGACTTGGCTCAGCTGTCAGAAAAAGCAGGCGGCTGGCGCAGTACTTTCCTGACAGGCTTTTCAGTGTTGTCAGTCGTCCTTTCACGCTTCAGTCCTCGGGGCGACAGGTCCTGTTTAGAGGTCCCTAAAAGCCTGTTAGAGGTCCCTAAAACTCTTCTTTCCTGTTGCTATCTCCCTAAAGTTCGTCGGAGGTCCCTAAAAACCTCGATTCACAATCTAACTTTATCTTTTTCCTAGAAACTCGTATTTTTACTAAGTTCTCTTAATAGCTAATTATTTCCTTAATTTTATTATTTAGCATGTCTAATTTCTGTGCCGCATCATTCGTAAACATTTTTTTAGTCGGGGTATTTTAGTCATTTATCACCCAATCCCTTTCGTTTAATTCTTTTAGATGTCAGTCACTATTTGAAAAATTCCCTATGTCAAGCGGGTCTGAGTCCATGATATCCACATGGGGGTCATATGTTCGAATGATTCATTTGAGGCCCATGACTTTCATATTTACGTGGATTTGGGACTACACTTACGAATCAGATTCCCAGTAGAAATCTGGATTGTCTCATATTCACTTCAAAATTGAACTTAGTCCAAATCTGATTCGTCTTATATTCGCTTAGGGAATAAATTTTTGTATCCCTTTTTAGCTTTAAATGCGTTTGCTTCGTAATTTGACTGCAAATTCAATGAACATCGAACTAAATTTCTCACTAGTTTTTTGGGCTAAAATAAACAACAAAAGTTATAATGGTGCCAACGAATAATATAAAAGTAATGGTTGTTCCAAACAAAACTCCAAAGAACAAACATATTTGGCAACAAAATGTATCCTATAAAATAAGTTCTGATTTTTTTCTACATACACATATTTTTTAAGTTTGGTACGACTACCAATTACTTAGACTAAAACTTTAGTCATGACCAGGAAAGCGAGACCCCTATTGCTCCTTTTTGGATTTTTTTTCTTAAAAATAATGGAAATTTTGCATTCCCGTGTAAGTAGCGATCTTAATAATAGTATTGATACGGTCAAGAAACTAGGCGGGCTGTAAAAATAAAAAAGAAAATAAGCCCAACAGGAAAGGCCCAATAAAACAGGATATTTTTATATTTATCGGGAGCTGCGAAGACCTCAGAGGACGGCTAATAACTCCTGGATAAAAGAGGTCTCCTGGGTGCATTAATGACTGAAAGGTAGGCACAAGGAAGGAAGGAGGCGGGAAAACACGTGTCGCTCAAAGAATGGGCTGCGTCACTGTAGCTCCTGCGACATATGGGACTACTGTATGAAAGTTGTCCTGTCAGGGCTGCTTTTCACTGTATCTCGTACCAGGTAGTCATTTCTCCAGCCTAGCCCTGCCTAGCCCCGCGAAGCTCCTATAAAAGCATCACTTGGATATTTTCAGAAGCATCATCACAAAAAGACGAAGAACAGTCAATATTTCTCACTTACCACATAAAATATTTTCCATTCAGTACTTAGCATATTTTAGAGAGATGAGCGACCTAAGTATGTAATCTGTCCAAAATAGTGAAAAAAAAAGTATTTTCTAGAGCGCCGTGGACGTAGGACCTTACAAGGTCTGAACCACGTATATCTTGTGCCTTTTTCGTTTATGTCCCTTTTTACGTCCCTTAAGCACCCAACACACCTCCTATGACTTTGAGATTTAAACCTACCGCCATATAAAATTTCCCGACAAATATTAAATTCTTTGATTGGGAGAGCCCCACATCAAATGGCGCCGTCTGTGGGAAATCCAAAGTTGGAGGCGTGAGTAACCTTGCAAACAAGTGTGCAAAGTAGTGCTTAATATCACCACTATTTCTTTTCTTTCTATCTGTTCAAAACGAAAAGGCGCGAGGATTCGATGGAAGAAGACCCCCCGACACGAAAGAACCTAGACCCGCAGTTTGCGGAAACAGAAGAAGTCAACCGCCAGGAACAGCCCCCCATCCCAGAATCTGTTCCTGTGACGCTGGCACCAGAAACGACGATCACTCTAACCGCCGCCCAGCTGAACCTTCTAATGTGAGACACCATCAGCACGACGCTAGCTGAAAGACGAAGGAAGCGAAGGCAGCGACGGAGAGCTCAGTCACCAGCCAGAGCGAAACAAGTTGATGGTCAGTTTACGGAAGTAACCGGGGAAAATAAAGCAGAAATAAAGCACCCGGAGTCACCTACAGAGCCTTTGGAAACCCACAGAAGGCATGCAGAATCAGTGAGCGGACCGCGAGGAGATGGGGAACTCCCCGGAGTTGTCAGGCGTACCGAGGAACGACCAGGACACCTACGAGGACCTCCACCAACTCCGCTAGTGAGGTGCCTGAAAACACGAGGAAGGCTGGAAGTTCAAGAAGAAGACAACGAGTCGAGCCACGCTCGGGGGCAAAGGTAGACGCATGGGCTGAAAAAGAAAGGGAGCTACGAAATCAGCTTGAGGACCTCAAGCAGGTCGTGGACGGAGTGCGAAGCCGCACCATGCAACCGAGATTGGGAGAGGGGCTGATAGCGAGAACTCCGTTCGCAAAAGAACTATTGGTGGGAGAAGTCTCCTCCAACTTCAAACAGCTGCCGTACGAATATGATGGAACCACGGACCCAGTGGAGCACGTCCTCGATTCCAAAATACAGTCTTGCTCCACGATTTTTCCGATGGGGCAAGTGTAGGGTGTTCCTAACCACACTGGTCAGGGCTGCCTAACAGTGTTTCACTCAACTAGCCCCGGGATCTATCAAGTCCTTTGAGGAGTTCCAACTCATATTCATAACACAATTTGCTAGTGCCCGAAGGTCTCCGTGCATACATAAGTCGGTTCAATATCGCGACCCTCGAGGTACCAACGGCCACCCCATCTGTGAAGGTGAGCGCCTTAGTCAACGGACTGCGAGATGGGGATTTCTTCGCATCCCTCTCGAAGAAACCTCCCCAATCATTTGAAGAGCTGTTGCTAAGGGCGGCTAAGTACATCAACTTAGAGGAAAGTAATAAAGCTAAAGCATGAGAGGAGAAGCAGGTAACCACGCCGAAGAAGGAAGGAATCGTGAAGATCCTTGGACCTGGCACACCGATACCACTGCCTCATCAGAGGGAGCCTTGGGGAACTCCACCTAGAGGTCCCCGGAGATTCACGCCTTTACGCAATAATCCCGAAGAGATCCTGAGTCTAGTAGGAAGGCACCTGCGATAAGAAAGCCTATGACAGAAACTTCGGGACCTTTAAAGCCCCATTCTAATTTATACTGTCGATATCATAATGAGTACGGACACCACACTAATAGTTGTTATCACCTGAAGGATGAAATAGAGAGGCTTATCCAAGCATGACATCTGAAGGAGTTCGTCCGCCAAGGTCCTGGACCAGGTCCCAGGAAAAATGAAGAGTCTGTAGGGTCCGCGTCCAACAAGGATAAACCGCCACCACCACCTCCATATAGAAGAGCGCCAGGGCCGGCGAGAGCCCCCATCCTCATCATAGTTGGAGGACCAAGCGGGGGAGATTCCAACACAGCCAGGAAGACATACGCATGAACTGCAAGCAACCCGCAGCCTTGGGGGTTGGTAGGGCATACGGAGACCATGCAAGCGTACAGTTTGGGCCGGAGGATGAAGTACACATTACCCGGCCACACAACGATGCCCTAGTCATCACCACGGATATCGCGGGATATGACGTGTCCAGAGACTTCATAGATGAAGGGAGCTCCGCGGACATCATGTTCCTGGATTGTTTCAGAAAGATGGACCTGGAAAAGAAGCTACGTCTAGTCTCCACAGCCCTCTATGGGTTTGGAGGTCCGGGAATACAGCCTCTGGGAGAAATAACGCTGCCCGTTGGAATAGGGAAAGAGCCCGTCCAAATAGTGAAAATGATTAACTTCCTGATCGTTGACATTACCTCTTCTTACAATGTGATCTTGGGAAGATCCGCCATCAACGAGTTTAGGGCCATTCCCTCTACTTATCATCTTAAAATTAAATTCCCTGTAGGTGAACAAGTAGGGGAAATCATCGGAGATCAGCAGAGCTCCCGACAGTGTTATGCCAACGAGGTAAAGACGGTGTCAAAGGACAAAGAGGCCATCCGACAAGGCAGCGGGCGAGACAAAATGATCAAGATCGAAGGGGGTGGACCTTCCAGTTTGCAACCCAAACCAAACGAGGAGCTACGCGACGTCGAGTTGTTCCCCGACTAACAAGGAAAAACCACCAAGATAGGGACATCTCTGGGAGAGGAACCCACAAAAAAGCTGGTGGGATGTCTGCAGAAAAATGCGGATTTATTCGCATTTTCTCCAAGGGACATGACGGGAATTCACAAAATATCGCTACACACCAGCTGAACGTCCTGCTCGGAAGTCGACCCATCAAACAAAAGCTCAGGTCCTGTGGAGCGGAGAGAACGCAGGTGTTAAAGGAAGAGGTGGACAAGTTGTTTGAGGCAGGCCACATACAGGAAGTCCAATTCCCGGCGTGCTTGGCCAACGCTGTTCTGGTAAAGAAGGGGAACGAGAAATGGAGGATGTGCATCGACTTTAGGGACCTCAACAAAGCTTGCGTGAAGGATCACTACCCGTTGCCCCGGATAGACCAACTGGTGGACTCTACCTCGGGATGTGAGGTCCTCAGCATGATGGATGTTTACCAAGGGTATCATCACGTTAGCTTGGAGCGAGGGATTTTGACAAAGTTTGCTTTGTCACCCCGGGAGGTACTTACGGGTACGTCCGAATGTCGTTCGGACTTAAAAATGCGGGAGCCACATATCAACGGATGGTGGACAAGTTTTTCAAACAGCAACTAGGGAGAAACATGGAGGTCTACGTGGACGACATGCTCCTAAAATCAGTGCACGTGGTGGATCATACCAGGGACCTGGAGGAAACGTTCGAGGCAATTAGGGGAAGTGGGATGAAGCTCAATCCAGAAAAATGTGCATTCGGCATGAGATCCGGGAAGGTCCTAGGATATATGGTAACACAGCGAGGGATTGAAGTTAACCCCGTTAAAGTAAAGGCTATCTTGAAAATGCAACCTCCGCAAGGAATCAAGGAGGTCCAAAGACTAACAGGGAGGTTAGCGGTCCTCAATCGATTCATATCCTACTTGGCAAAAAGGAGCCTCCCATTCTTCGGAAAAATAAGCAGTTTGAGTGGACCGATGAATGCCAACAAGCTTTCCAAGAATTAAAGAAATACCTTCACGACACACCCCTCCTGACAAATCCTGCGGTAGGAGAAGAACTAATGTTGTATTTCTCCATAGGAGACCACGCAGTTAGCTCCGTGCTAGTGAATGAAGAAGGGAGTTCCCAGAAACCCATTTATTTCGTGAGTAAGGTACTGCTGGAGAAAGAAACCAGGTATTCTGAAATGGAAAAGCCGCGCTCGCGGTAATGGTATCCGCCCAGAAGCTCCGGCCACATTTCTTATCTCATAAGATATACGTGCGAACTAATTTTCCCTTGAAGCAAACTTTGAGCCGGCCGGATCTGGTATGGGGCCAACCCAATCAACGATATTTATAACGTGGGGGCTCTGGATACTTAGTTAGCGGTAGATTAATCGTTATGCGGTTTTACGGGTATGCGAGGTGTTGTGGATGCTGGGACATAAGCCGAAAAGACAAAGGGATTTACGTGGTTCGAATCCTATTGGATTCTACGTCCACGGGGCGCTGGGAATTATCTTTCACTAAGCAACAATGATTTACACACTCAAATAATCCTCACTCTCGCTCCTAAAGTGCATGAAATACATTTAAGATATCTTAAGAGAATGCTGTGTGCATGCTTTGTAAAAAGATGATGAGTTGTGGAAAATATGGCTAAGTCTTCTTTTTATATCAGCTCCCTGCCGTTTGTTTACTGCCAGGTTCCAGGATTTCTGGGGGGACGTACCACCTAGGGTGCTTAGGAAAGATGACTGATTGCTTGGTGGAATGACTTCTGCGATAATTACAGTGATTTGCTCAGTAATATCTTCCTGTAATAAAGCGACACGCGTCCCTGCAGCTGTCTTTCTTTCTTTCCATCGTTCTTGCACTTTTATACACAATAGTCCTTCTCCCTTTGTCCGGTCACAACTTGTGCCCGTCAGGTCCTTGCCAGTCCTTCCCCCCAGGCAGATACTTCCCTATGGGCCTCCTTCTCCCTGGGCCTTGTTGGGCCTTCCTTTATTTGCTTTTTTCCGGCCCGTCTTAGTTGAGTCCACAACAACCACTCCCCTACTCTAATTTATTTTTGGGGACCGAAAGTGAATTAGAGTAAAAATGATAAGTTCAAACCTTACCTCCTGCCAAGGACCTTCTGCCGTACTTCCTTGAAAGGACGTGCCTTTTGCCCCTCCTTTTCAGCACCTCGGGAACCGCTTCTTTTTTAAGAGGGGCTTCTGGAAGTTCATTCCCTATTTTTTGAAAGGATACTTCGCCATTTAACAGGTACGTCTCTTCTCTCTTTTTCTGTTTATTTCATCTTCTTTCTTCGCCTCTATGGCTTCCGTCATTACAGCTTCAGAGAACCCTTCGTCTTTCCCTACTCACTCTCATCAGTCGATTTCTTCTGATACATCCTCTACTCCTCCAATTTCACAGCCTATCTCCCACACAGAAGCTCGTACCCAACGCATCATCGCATCTCAAACCAGCCATCGTCCTCGAACCCGCTCGGCCGTCGCCTCTGCCATGGCTTCTCATTCTCAGGGCGAAGCTAGATCTGTTGAGTCGCTGGCCGATACCCAAAATCTAGCCGCGCTTTCTGGGCCGTCGCCCCTTCCAAACCCTAGATCTGTCCCTTCTTCTTCCGCCGGGACCCCTCTTAGCGTTTTCAAAGCCTCGACATGTTCGCAGATGGGTCTAGATGCTTTGGTGGAAGGGGGCTTTATTTTCGAGGGTTATGCGGTGAGGATACCCTCGCCGGATCAGAGGGCTGACCATCCGCCTCCTTCGTGTTTGGCGTTCTGGGAGGCCTAGGTCAAGGCCGGGCTGCGCTTCCCCGTTCCTCTCTTCCTTTCCGAAGTATCCAAGGCCTTCAAGGTCCCTCTGAATCAGTTCCAACCTTCCGCCATTCGTCTCCTTATATCGTTCTTCGTGGCGGTGCGGGTTGTGGGAGGCGTTCCTTCCCCTGATTTGGTAGTTTCCCAATTTTCGCTCAAGCCTCACGGTGCCTTCTTCTACCTTTCCTCGATTTCTTCCAGCTTGGGCGGAGAGACCCACTTTTTTGGTAAGAACCATAAAATGGACAAGGATTGGCATGGGTCGTATTTCTTCGTGGAGTCCCCGGGTGGTTCGTGGGATTTTTCGTGTGATAGGTGGGTGAATGGTGCTCCTCCTCGCGGCTCTGGCAAGTGTTCGAAGAGGAACCTGAAAGCCCTGTCTTCCTTGAATGCTCATGCTGAAGAGCATGGTTCCCTAAGCCCTTCTTCCTTAGTCAGATTCCCGGGGGTTCTGCATCATTTTGGGTTTTCACCTTTCTTCGCCAGTCTTTCTCTTGGGGGTACCTGTGGCCGTTGTTTATGTCTTCATATTTTTTCTGGTATCGTTGTTTTTGCTAATTCTTAGTTTGTGGATGTGGGGTGCAGGGATGACAGGCTCATGGCTTAATTTGATGGCGAACATAGAGGAAAGGAATGCTCCCCCTCCCCCTGGTGCTGGAGGGCCTGCTTCAGCTTCTGACCTCCCACCACTTCCAGGGGCCCTGGACATTCGTGCTGAGGTTGGTCAATCCCCTCCCAAGGACTCAGGGACCTCTGAACTGCCCCCAACTCCCTCAGCCTCCAAGGCGAAGCGAAAGGCTGGCTCTTTGGCAAAGCCTGCCAAGAAATCTAAGAAGAAGCTGCCCATTACTGAAGGCGGGGGAGGTGAAGTTCGGGTTGAAGCTCCTCAGGAAGGGCTTTCGCGAGGGAGCCCACTTCCTTCTGAAGGTTCTGTGGCTAGGGTTGGGATGGCAGCGTTGAGCGATTTGGTCCCTGCAGAGGACAGGGAGGTGTTTGCCAATAGATCCCCCGCGGAGAATGAGGCAGAGCTCGCCTATCATCTTTCCAAGGTATGCCTTTGGTCGCTCCCAGTGGATGCTCCTTCCTGTTTGTCTTGTTTTCAGAGTTCCTTCGAGTAGCCTATGCTTTCTCCGTTTTTCTGGTCTTAGGATTTCTTTTTTCGTGGTGCCTAGGTGATTGGTCTGGTGTCCGTGAAGTCCTCTGAGAGTTTGCTGGTGCCGGAATTGGAGGGGCGCATCAAGTCCTTCCAGGAGCAGCAGAGCAAGTTCAGGCCAGTCTGGCCGCCCGTGAAAAAACAGTCGAGGAGATTCAAGCCAGGTTCGACCGTGAGAAGGAGGGTTTAGAAGAGGAGAAAACTGAGCTAGCCAGACGGTATGAGGAGCTGCTTAATTCCTCGGCGAAGGGGAAAGAGGACCATGCGGCCCTTCTGAAGCTGCGTGAGGAGGAGCTCAAGAGCTCCTTTGCCCAGGAGAAAGCAAAGTGGGACGAAGATTTCGTTCGTATGACGGAGGTCCATGGGCCGATGGAGCTGGAGGCCATGAAGGCAGAGGGCGCTCAGATTTGTCAGCGCCACCTCTTATCAACTGCGGCTGGACAGAAGTTCCTGGCGGACTTGGCCAAAGATTGGCGCGTGGCGTACCTGGAGGACCCTGTTTCCATCAGGGACTTCGTCCCCTTCATGCAGCACTATTTTCTGGGGGGTCACCGCGCAGGGTCAGCCGGCGTCGCTGCTGTTGCTGCTCTTAAGGACCTTCCTCCTCCTGCCTCCTTTAAAGGGGACCCAATGGCTGAGGAGAATCCTTTGTTCTGGCGCCCTTCTACCGAGAAGCACATGGCGGTTCTCGCCCAAGCCGACATCTCCGACCTCCCCGGCATTACCTTTTACCCTCCTGAAGATCCTCCTGTTTAGTTTTTTCATTTTCTTGTATCGTGTAATGGACCTTTTTCCCTTTCGTACTTTTGCGAACAGTTTTTAGGATGTTGCTTTTTGAGGTGGGGGGCTTAACTCCCCTGCTTTCGTATGTTGTCGCTGAGGCCCCCTTTTTCTTGTAACATAGGACCTCTTTATTAAGTATCTTTTCCTTTTCGTGCTTTGCCTTGTCGAATTTTGTCGTGCTTTACCAGTACTTTGCTAAATTCGTAAACCGAGTACGAATTATACACGCCTTTGATTGTAAGGACCGTCGTCCTTATTCAAAGGTGTCGCATAGGCGCTAGGCTCTCTTTGTCCTTAGCAAATTCAGTAATGTAAGCCCGAAGGTCTTAAAAAGTGGGGGACTATCCCACCGTTTTACCCTGGCTATAGCGCCAGCTACGCTAAGGTACCTATACACGTCGCAGGCCTTACTGAGGACCTTTGATGTCCTGTACGCCACAGCCCGTCGGCGGTGGTATCTTGTACGCCCTCATAGGCATCTTTCACGTCGCAGGCCTGTGGCCTTTGATGTCGGGTACACCGCCGACCCGTCGGTCTTTGGCATCGTCTCACGTCGCGGGCTATCGGCCTTTGATGTCTTTGTACGCCGCAGGTCCGTCGACCCTTGGCATCATTTCACGTCGCGGGCTATCGGCCTTTGATGTCTTTGTACGCCGCAGGTCCGTCGACCTGTGGTATCGTTTCACGTCGCGGGCAGTTTAGCCTTTGATGTCATTGCATGCCGCAGGTCCTTCGACCTTGGGTATCAACTATGAGTGCACTTTGTCATAACAAAACGTTCTATATTCTACTGGGGAGGTACGCCTCATTAAAACCTTATCTGGGCAAAACCTCCCTTTGAGGCGAAAATCTCAGATGAAGAAAAAAGAGTACGTCCCCTCCCTCATCTTACATAGCAATATTACACATAAAACTTTTTCAAAGTTGGAGATGTTCCAAGGTCGGGGTAGGGACCTTCCCTTGGCATCTTCTAATTCGTAGGCTCCACCTCCCAGTACCTTTGTCACACGATAGGGCCCTTCCCAAGGAGCTTCCATTTTCTTCAAGGGCCGCAAGACGTCGGCTCTTCGGAGCACTAGGTCCCCCTGCCGGAATCCCCTGGGCCGGACTCTTCGATCGTACATTGCCTTTATGCGGCTTTTGTACCCTTCCGTTCTCACGTGGGCCTCTTCTCGTATTACTTCGACAAGGTCCAGGTCCTCCCTTCTCAGCTGCGCATTCTCCTGCTCATCATATGCCATCATTCGGTGTGTCTCGATGCCGATTTCTGCCGGTATTACGGCGGACGATCCATACACTAGTTCGAATGGCGTTTCCCCTGTTGCTTCTCGGGGGCTAGTTCTGTATGCCCAAAGGACAGCATCCAGTGCCTCCACCCATTTGTTTCCATCTTGCTCGAGTCGGGCTTTGATCCCCCTGAGAATGGTTCGATTGGAGACTTTGGCCTGCCCATTCGCTTGGGGATGTCCCACCGCGACAAACCTCTGTGTTATTTTCATGCCTTCGCAAAATCCTCGTGTCCTAGCTCCGCAGAATTGGGTTCCATTATCAGAAATGAGGATCCTCGGAGCTCCATATCGACAACAGATATTCTTCATAGAAACTCGATCACCTTTTCTTCGTCTATCCGCGCTACTGCTTTAGCCTCGATCCATTTGCTGAAGTAGTCAACTGCTACGATAATGAATTTCTTTTGCGCCTTTCCCCGAGGAAAAGGACCGACGATGTCGATTCCCCATCTGTCGAAAGGGCATGGAGAGTGCATGGTCCCCAAAGCTTCGGCGGGGACGTGGATTCTGGGACCATACCTTTGGCAGCTGTCGCATCTTTGGACTAGGTCCTTGGCATCCTTGATGAGATTGGGCCAAAAATACCGGCTCTAACCACCTTCCTAGTGAGGGACTTATACCCCGCATGATCCCCCGCGCATCCCTCATGGATCTCTTCGAGTATTTTCTTGCCTTCCTCTTTGGAGAGGCACCGGGCGTATGCGTGTACAGAAGATTTTTTGAACAGGCACCCATCTATCAGGCAGAACCTCCGTCGGTATCCCCTTTTGTCCTTCTGGTCGGGGTTCCTTAAGGCGGCTATGATGGGGGCTCTCCAATCGTCCCTCTCTTCTATGTCTGCCACTAACTCCCCTGTCTCCTCCTTATCCAGTGCGAGATATGTGATACCCTCTTCCTTAAGAGCTGGCCCTGAGCTAGCGGCCTTTGCTAAATAATCAGCCTTGTGGTTTTCCTCCCTGGGGACCTGCACAATCTCACAAGAATCGAAAGCTTTCGTTAGTTCCTCAACTTTCTTACCATACTCAACCATCTTTTCGTCCCTTACTTCGTAGTTCCCTCTCACTTGTTGTACCACCAGCTGTGAATCTGAAAATAAAGTAATGTTTCGTGCTCCCAGCTCCTTCGCGATCCGTAGGCCATGAAGGAGGGCTTCGTATTCTGACTCATTGTTGGAGGCCTGAAAGTGGAACGTGATGGTGAAACGGAGCTTCTCTCCTTCTGGATTGATGACGAGGACCCCAGCTCCCGATTTTTGCGAAGTGGCGGACCCATCCACGTATACTTTCCATCGACCCTCCGGAGGTCCCTTCGTAGTTTCGAGGACGAAATCTGAAAGGGCCTGGGCCTTCACGGCTGTCCTCCGCTCAAATTCTACATCGTACTCCCCCAGTTCGATGGCCCACTTCACCATCCTACCCGACAGGTCCGGTCTGTCCAGCGTTTGCTTCAGCGGGAAATTAGTCCGCACGTTCACTTTGTGTGACAAGAAATATGGTCGGAGTCGTCGCGCGGAGGTCATTACTGCTAAGGCAGCCTTCTCGAGCTCGGAGTACCTAGTTTCAGCGTCCAGCAGTACCTTACTCACAAAGTAGATGGGCCTTTGGGAGGTTCCTTCTTCCTTCAGTAGAACGGAGCTTACCGCGTGGTCCCCTACGGAGAAATATAGTATCAATACGTCCCCCATCAAGGGCTTAGTCAAGAGGGGTGTGCTGTGGAGATACTCCTTCAATTCTTCGAAGGCTTGCTGGCATTCCTTGGTCCACTCGAATTGCTTATTCTTTCGTAACACCTTGAAGAAAGGTAAGCTCCTCTTTGCTGAGTGGAAGATGAACCTGCTAAGGGCCGCTAGTCGTCCCGTGAGCCTTTGGACTTTCTTGATGCCCTGAGGAGGTTGCATCTCCAAAATAGCTTTTACTTTCGTGGGGTTGACCTTGATGCCTCGCTGGGTAACCATGTAGCCAAGGAACTTCCCCGGTCTCACCCCGAACGCGTATTTTTCAGGATTAAGCTTCATTCTGCTTTCTCTAATTGCTTCGAACGCTTCTTCTAGGTCCCTAGTATGATCGGTGAGGCGTACGGACTTTACGAGCATATCGTCCACGTACACCTCCATGTTCCTACCCAGTTGGTGCTTAAAGACTTTATCCACCATCCGCTGGTAGGTTGCTCCCGCGTTTTTGAGCCCGAAAGGCATTCGGATGTATCCATATGTTCCCCCTGGCGTCACAAAGCAAACTTTATCAAAGTCATTTGAATCAAGACTTACCTAGTGATAACCTTGGTAGGCGTCCATCATGCTGAGGACCTCGCACCCGGAGGTAGAGTCCACGAGCTGGTCTATTCTGGGCAGAGGGTAGTGGTCCTTAGGGCAGGCCTTGTTGAGGTCCCTGAAATCGATGCACATCCTCCACTGCCCATTTCCTTTCTTTACCAGGACAGCGTTGGCCAACCACGTGGGGAACTAGATCTCCTGGATATGGCCTGCCTGAAGTAATTTGTCAACTTCTTCTCTCAGGACCTGCGCTCTTTCTGCCCCACACGTTCTTAATCTCTGTTTGACGGGCTTAGCGTTCGGTAGGACATTCAGATGATGTTTGGCTATGTCGGGGTGGATCCCTGTCATGTCTCCTGGGGAAAATGCGAACAGATCAGCGTTCCTTTGCAGGCATCCTACTAGCTCCTTCGTGGCTTGTTCCCCCAAGTGTGTTCCTATTTTGGTGGTTCTTCCTGGTTGGTCGGGGTACAGCTCTACCCTGACGAGCTCCTCGTCTGGTTCAGGCTGCAAGCTCGTAGGTCCCCCTCCTTCGATTTTGATCCTCTTGTCACAACCGCTCTCTTCTCGGGCAACCTCCTTCTCTTTGGTCACCGCCTTGACTTCATCGGCGTAACATCGGCGGGAGCTCTGCTGGTCCCCCAAGATCTCACCAACATGTTCCCCCACTGGAAACTTGATTTTTAAGTGATAAGTAGAGGGAATTGCTCTAAACTCGTTGATGGCGGGTCGTCCCAAAATGACGTTGTAGGAGGAGGCAATGTCGACCACAAGGAAGTTTATCATTTTCACGGTTCGAACTGGGTCTGTCCCCATTCCGACGGGCAGTGTTACCTCCCCCATGGGTTGTATCCCAGGTCCTCCAAACCCGTACAATGCGGTGAAAACGGGCCGCAGATCTATTCCTAGCTCCATTTTCTTAAAACAGTCCAAGAAGATGATGTCGGCAGAACTCCCCCCATCTATAAAGACTCGGGACACATCGTATCCGGCTATATCGGTTGTTATGACCAAGGCGTCGTTGTGTGGCCTGGTAATGTGAGTCTCATCTTCTGGTCCAAACTGCACGTTCGCGATGGCTTCGGTGTGTCCTACCAATCCCCATGGTTGGAGTTCCCCCGTGGCCCTAGCGTAGGATTTCCTGGCTCGGTTAGAGTCTCCACTGCTGGGACCTCCAACAATAATCAAGATGGGGGTCCTGGACGGTCCTGGGGGACCCTTGTTTGCTGGTGGAGGCAATGGCCTACCCTTGTTCGGGACAGGTCCCCCTTCTTCCTTTTCGCTCTTCCGAGGACTGGGCTCAGGTCCCTGCTTCACAAACTCCTTCAGATGTCCTGCTTGTATAAGCCTCTCTATTTCATCCTTCAAATGATAACAATTGTTAGTATGATGCCCGTATTCATTATGATAACGACAATATAAATGGGAATAAGGTTTAGAAGGTCCTGTGGATCCGGCGAGGGGCTTCCTCAGAGCCGGATGTCGTCCCGCTACGGCCAGGACCTCCTCTGGGTTAGCACGCAGGGGGTGAACCTCCGAGGGGCCCTGGCTGGAGGTCCCCAAGGCTCCCTATGAGGCAATCGCAGAGGTGGCTTCCCCTGTCCCTGACTTCTTATGGTCCCCTCCTTCTTTGGTGTGGCCATCTGCTTCTCCTCGTGTGCTTTGGCCATCTTGCTTTCTTCCAAGTTGATGTACTTGTCGGCCCTCAGCAGCAAGTCTTCGTAGGTCGGTGGCGGCCTCTTGGAGAGGGACGCAAAGAAATCCCCGTCTCGAAGCCCGTTTATCAAGGCGCTGACCTTGACAGAGGGCGTAGCCGTCGGTACTTCTAGGGCGGCGATATTAAATCTACTTATGTAAGCTCGGAGACTCTCACTTTCTCCTTGTCGCACTTGGAAGAGCGACATGTCGGACTTAGGCTGTTTTCTGGCACTGGCGAACTGTGTGATGAATATCAACTGGAATTCCTCAAAGGATTTGATGGATCCGGGCGCTAGTTGGCTGAACCATTGCTGGGCCGCCCTCACCAAAGTGGTTAGGAACACCCTACATTTGACCCCATACGAGAAATCGTGAAGCAAGATGGTGGTCTGAAAACGTAGGACGTGCTCCACAGGGTCCGTCGTCCCATCGTATTCGTATGGTAGCTGTTTGAAGTTGGATGAGACTTCCCCCACAAGTAGCTCCTTCGCAAAGGGCGTCCCTGCCACTAGTCCTTCTCCTATTCTTGGAGGCATGGTTCTACTTCTGACACCATCTATCACCTGCCTGAGATCTGCGAGTTGATCTCGCAGCTCCTTCTCCCTTTTGGTCCAAGTTTCCCCCTTCTTCCGAGGGCAGCGTGACCTTTTTCCTCCTCTTGGAGCTTCCTGTTTCTTTAGCAGGGTCTGGGGCCTTACCGACAGATTCTCTGGAGACTGGCGTGGGAGTCCTTACGCCTTTCTCTGACGGATCTGCCCTGTTTTGCTCCTCATTCTTCCCCTGGCCTTGTTCCGCAGTTCCCCCACGCCCATCGGGCTGCTTGGGGGGTTCTGTTTCCTTCCTCGAGTCATTTTCAGATTCGGACACCTGCCTGCTGTTTTCTACAGGCGTCGTTTGGGGATGTGCATGCGTCTCGTTCTCCCCCGTTACTTCGGTGAATCGACCTTCCACTTGCTCGGTTTCAACACGTGGCTGGGCCTTTTTTCGTTGTTTCCGTTTCTTCCTTCTCTCGGCCAGGGTGCTATTAACGGTGTTGCGCACCAAGAGGTCCAACTGTGCAGCAGTCAAGGTGATTGGTGTTTCTGGTGATATCACCACAGGAGTAGGTGCTGGGGTGGCGTTTTGCCTTGCTGTATCGCCCCTTGCGACCTCCTCAAACTGCGGGTCCAGGTTTTTCGGTATGGAAGAATCCCCCTCCATTAGCGTCCTCGTGTTTCTCGTCTTATCCCTGTAACACAAAAAACAAAAAACACACAAGAAATTTTTCAACACAACCTCGTACCGTGCTTAAGAAGTTTCTCACGCCTTTAACTCCGAACTTCCCACAGACGGTGCCATTTGATATGGGGCCAACCCAATCAACGTTATTTATAACGTGGGGGCTCTGGATACTTAGTTAGCGGTAGATTAATCGTTATGCGGTTTTATGGATATGCGAGGTGTTGTGGATGCTGGGACATAAGCCGAAAAGACAAAGGGATTTACGTGGTTCGAATCCTATTGGATTCTACGTCCACGGGGCGCTGGGAACTATCTTTCACTAAGCAACAATGATTTACACACTCAAATAATCCTCACTCTCGCTCCTAAGGTGCATGAAATACGTTTAAGATATCTTAAGAGAATGCTGTGTGCATGCTTTGTAAAAAGATGATGAGTTGTGGAAAATATGGCTAAGTCTTCTTTCTATATCAGCTCCCTGCCGTTTGTTTACTGCCAGGTTCCAGGATTTCTGGGGGGGCGTACCACCTAGGGTGCTTAGGAAAGATGACTGATTGCTTGGTGGATGACTTCTGCGATAATTACAGTGATTTGCTCAGTAATATCTTCCTGTAATAAAGCGACACGCGTCCCTGCAGCTGTCTTTCTTTCTTTCCATCGTTCTTGCACTTTTATACACAATAGTCCTTCTCCCTTTGTCCGGTCACAACTTGTGCCCGTCAGGTCCTTGCCAGTCCTTCCCCCCAGGCAGATACTTCCCTATGGGCCTCCTTCTCCCTGGGCCTTGTTGGGCCTTCCTTTATTTGCTTTTTTCCAGCCCGTCTTAGTTGAGTCCACATCAGGATCTATCAGGCAGGATGGTCAAACGGGCGATCGAGCTAGGAGAATATGATGTGGAGTTCGAGCGACGAACGGCCATCAAAGCCCAGGCCCTCTCAGATTTCGTGCTCGAGACTACCAAAGGGCCGCCAAAACAGCAATGGAAGGTGTACGTGGACGGATCCGCTACCTCTCAAAGATCCGGAGCAGGAGTCCTTGACATCAGCCACAGGGAAGAGGAATTCCGGTTGGCCATCACGTTTCATTTCCAGGCTTCAAACAACGAATCAGAATATGAAACCTTGACTCACGGCTTAAAAATCGTGAAAGAGATGGGGGCCCGGGACGTCATTTTGTTCTCAGATTCACAACTAGTGGTACAACAAATAAATGGGAACTACGAGACGAAGGACGAGAAGATGATGGAGTATGGGATAAAGGTAAAAGAACTAACGAAGAGTTTCTATTGTTGTGAAATTATTCAGGTCCCCAGAGAAGAAAACCATAAAGTGGACTACCTAGCTAAGATGGCAAGCTCGGGAGCTATCATCCGGGAAGAAGGGATCACTTACCTAACGATAGAAAAGGAAAGGGCCGGGGAGTTCGTGGGAAGTATAGAGGGAAGGGATGATTGGACGGCCCCCATTGTAAGAATCCTGAAGGACGTGGAGATAGAAGATAAGAAAGGCTACCGCCACAGGTTCTGTTTAATCGATGGTCGTTTATTTAAAAAATCTTTTGTCCATGCGTATGCTCGCTGTCTCTCCAAAGAAGAAGGCGAGAAAGTGTTGGAGGAGATCCACGAAGGGTGTGCAGGGGACCATGCGGGGTACAGGTTCTTAACAAGGAAGGCGATAAGGGCCGGCTATTTCTGGCCCACCCTCAGTAGAGACGCGAGGGAGATGGTAAAAAGATGCGCCAATTGCCAGAAGTACGGGCCACGGATCCACAGCCCTGCGGAGAGCCCGAGAACTATGTACTCCCCATGCCCTTTCGACAAATGGGGAGTCGACATCGTAGGTCCCTTTCCTTGAGGGAAAGCACAGAAGAAACTTATCATTGTGGTGGTAGATTACTTTAGCAAGTGGGCTGAGGCCAAGGCCATGGCCAGAATTGATAAGGAGAGGGTGATCGAGTTCCTTTGGAAGATAAGCTGTTGTCGTTATGGAGCTCCTAGGATCCTCGTCTCCGACAATAAAACCCAGTTCTGCGGAGCTAAGACAAGGAATTTCTGCGAAGGTATGAAAATCACCCAACGATTCGTGTCAGTAGGGCATCCACAAGCGAATGGGCAAGCGAAAGTTGCCAACCGGACCATCCTCAAAGGAATCAAAGCCCGGCTCGAACAAGACGAAAACAAGTGGGTGGAGGCGCTGGAGGCAGTCCTTTGGGCCTACAGGACCAGTCCTCGTAAATCCACCGAAGAGACCCCCTTTGAGCTCGTGTACGAATCCGCCGCGGTCATTCCCGCGGAGATTGGCATCGAAACACACTGGATGTTGTCCTTCGATGAGCTGCAGAACAAACAACTAAGGAGGGAAGATCTGGACCTAATCGAGGAGGTCCGGGAGGAGGCAAGACTGAAGATGGAAAAATATAAGAGCCGAATAAAAGCGATGTATGACCAGAAGGTACGACCTAGAGAATTTCAGCAAGGGGAACTAGTGCTCAGAAGGGCGGATGTCCTACGACCTCTGAAAAAGATGGAAGCGCCCTGGGAAGAACCTTACCGCGTAACAAAAGTGTTGGGAGGAGGAGCTTACGAGTTAGAGTATGCAGATGGGATGGCCTTTCCTCATCCCTGGGACATATCTAACTTGAAAAAGTTTTATGTGTAAAATCACTATGTACCAAGGGAGGGGACGTACTCTTTTTCCTTATTCAGAATTTTACCTAAAGGGAGGTTTTGCCTGGATAAGGTTTTAACGAGGCGTACCTCCTTGTCGGAATATAAGGACTTTATTACATATATGGTGCACCTAATAATATAATATAATTGATGCCAAAGGTCGACGGACCTGCGGTGTACAGGACGTCCAAGATGATATATCTGGGATGTGACGATGCCAAAGGTCGACGGACATGCGCCGTACAGGACGCCAAAGATGATATATCTGCGATGTGATGATGCCCTTAAGGGTGTACAAGATACCGCCGCCGACGGGCTGCGGCGTATAGGACATCAAAGGCTCTCAGTAAGCCTGCGACGTGAATGGTACCGGGGATTCCCATATTTCCAAGGACCTAAAGGCCTTTACTGAAGTTGCTAAGGACCAAGAGAGCCTAGCATCAAATAACGCCTGAGGACAAGGACGACGGTCCTTGCAACCCAGGGCGCGCTCAAAATTTGTACTTAGCTTACGAATCAATTAAGCGTGCCGGCGCTATAACCGTACTTTAAATTCGTACTTAGTTTATGAATCAATTAAGCGTGCCGGCGCTATAACCGTGCTTCAAATTCGTACTTAGTTTACGAATCAATTAAGCGTGACGGCGCTATAACCGTGCTTCAAATTCGTACTTAGCTTACGAATCAATTAAGCTTACCGGCTTATAACCATGCTTAAGGTTCATATTCGTGCTGAAGCGCCAGGGAACTATAACCGTGCTATCAAACATATGCGGAAAAATAGTTAGATCCCATCAGAGAGGTCACGGGATATTTAAAAGGCAGTCATAAACAACAAGGGGTGCATATATTACAGGGAAAAAGGACACCCCCAAAAAACATAAACGCCAAGGGGAGTTATGCTCCCCAAGAAGGCAGCACAAATCCTAATAAAGTGTTCAGGTACATCACGACGTAAGAAGAACAAAAATCAAGACGCGGGAGGGTCCGAGGAGAGGATAGGTTCCGGGAGGTCAGAGGAAGAGGTAGCTTCCGGGAGATCTGAGATGTCGGCATGGGCCAGGACTTCCATATGCTTCTCCGCCGCAGGGACCCAGAACTTAGGGTTCCCGGGAGCTCTGGGGTCTCCCAGGAAACACGAAGGAAAGGGAAGCGCCTGCAGAGCGGCCTCCTCTTCAGTCCCTGCCAGGCCCGAAAGTAATACTGCATCAGGGGAACAAAGTCCCGTAAGGAAAGCGGATCCTTCAGATACACCTTGCGCCAGTCCTCGGCCAAATCACTTAGGAATTTCTTCCCAGCGGCTGTGGAAAGGAGGTGCTGCTGGCAAAGACGAGTTGGCACCATCCTTAGCATCCTGCAGACAAGACTCCACGCCGACTCTCACCTTGCACTCCAGCACAGCATCCCATTCGGCCTTCTCTCTGACTAGGGCATCCTTCAACTCCTTCTCCAGTCGCGGATTGATCCGGCCCAACACTAGGAAGTGTCGGTCGGCCTAATCGGAAGTGTCGGTCGAGCCGCCTGTGGAACGGTCGGAGAATCGGGCCGCCGTTGGTGGGACATGATAAATATTTGGGCTGTCGGCACATGAACCGGGCCTGTCGCGGGCTGGTAAATTTACCAACAGTCCAGAAGTTTCAAATATCTCTTTCAGACCCCTAAAAAATGAACGAAACGGTCCAGCAAGTTCTGTAATTTGCAATTAAGTCCCTGCGAGATGAAATCTATAAATAGACCCCATATGAGTTGGAAAATATATTCATTCCAACCCACACGTATTTGCATAACTCACTCTCACTCCCTAAAATCCCAAAGCAAGAAAAACTCGATCTCGAGTACGGTTCGTCGGAAAAATTTATACCATTGTGGTGCGATTACGACTTTAAAAGTCGTTGTATCTTGGGACGATTGCTACTAACCGAAAGCACTATATATATCGGGGCAATTTCGTCCTACGAACAGTGTGTCCAACACACGCCTCGGTTGATCTTACGACGTTCACTGTCATGGATCCTATGGAGAATTTCAACAGATTGTGAAACGAGTTGTTCATTCTCATGTGCTTACTCGTGGTTGTTCTAGTAATTTTAATGTAGTATGCCCTCACGCACTGTATCTGCATCTAATCAAAACCCGAATTTCATCTGCGCCGACCGAAGATTCACAAGAACCATTTCACTCTTCTGCCGCCGACCAAACCGTAACCGAAGAAACAACAATCGTAAGACGAAATTTATTTGTTCGTGATCTGATCAATGGCAACCAACGCACCAATGATCCGTGCCAGCAGCCACGTCGAACGTCCTGCCAAGTTCAACGGGGCGGAGTTCAAACGTTGGCAGCAAAAGATGATGTTCTATATGAGGACGCTCCACCTTGTTCGATTCTTGAAGGAGATTGCCCTACGATGATAGAAGTCGCCCTACCAGCTGAGGGTGAAACCCTAGCAACGCAAACTATACCGCTCGCATCGCTCAATCTGAGCAAGAAAAGGCTATGTTAGACGCATAGAATCATAATGATTTCATGTGTTACAATTCTATTCTGAACGCCCTAGACGACTCCCTATACAGCGTCTATGCAGTGACTACGACTGCGAAAGAATTGTGAGTTTCTTTGGGCAAGAAATAAGACCGATGATGCCGGGCTGAAAAAGTTCATCATCGGCAAATTCCTGGATTATAAGATGATCGACTCTAAGCCGGTGCTGGACCAAGACCGTGATCTGCAGCTGATTGACTATTCACGGTATTCATGCCAAAAATATGTAGATCAGTGAAACCTTCCAGGTAGCTGTGATTATCGCGAAGCTGCCGCTTTTGTGGAAGGATTCAAGAATTACCTCAAGCACAAACGAAATGAGATGGGGCTTGAGGACTTGATCGCGAGGCTTCAGATCGAATAAGATAACCAAAGGAGCGAAGCCAAGAACAAGAGGGGCAGTATGGAGGCGGGATGTCACGCCCTCACAACAAGAGTCCGAGCGAATCCGGGGATGACCTTGCGAGCCAAGAGTGTCGAGGCGCCCGAGAATTAGACTTTTGGGACCGGCCAAGCTTGTCGCGTGCGGGACGTTGATCCAACCAAGCAAGGTTGAGGCATGTAGCACCCGTTAAGCAGAGAGACGGGGATAATGAGGTTTATCACGATTATTGGCCCATCCGGATTCGTGGAGAACCTTCCGGAAGATCGTGGAACCATGCGGAACAATGCGGGTCATTCTAGAGAGTTAAGAGTCCAAGTGTGGAGAATGCTATGAACTCTCTAGAGAGGAATATGCCTTTAGATATTCCTGGAATAATCTAGATTGTAAATAATAGCCATTAGATCAAGTAGATCTTAGCCTTCCATCGGGTTGGGCAACTTGTATATATAGGGGCTTAGAGTAGTTCATTTGGATCCATCGAACAAGTGGTAAAAGCCTTCATTGTAAACATTTTAGTGTGAGAAAGAGTCGAGTTCTCTCTCTACAACACTTGTGTGGTTTTCCTTTGCACTTAGGCACGTTCAAGCTGAGAGTTGTCCGACACTTTGCTTTCTTTTGTGAGAGTTTTGGGAGGCTGACCTAGTAAAGCACGCGAGGGGCTGCTTAAAGGACTACGTGCCGCAGGAGAACTAGCAAGCCAAAGTCTAGGTCTTTGACAAGTGGTATCAGACCAAGGTTAGCGAAGATGGCCGAGACAAATGCGCAAGTGAACGAGGAGAGGGGTCGTGAGCTGGCTCCTAGCCAAGGTGAGAGGAAAAAGCGGGATCAATCGAAGGCGCGAGACTCTTGTCCGTGGGAGGGCACCATCGCGGAGATGGGCCAAGCTGTTACAGCCATGGGGGTGCGGTTTGAGGAAGTCGAGGGGAGCGCGGCAACTCTGGAGCACCATGTTCTTGGGGAACTCGACCGTATCAAGGCCGAAGTCGAACAGGTTGTAACAGTAAGAGATATTGTTGAGACCTTGCAGGGGCAAGTTCTTAAGGAGTTCGAGGCCACCAAGGAGGATTCGAAGGCATTGAAGGAAGCCAACGAGGTCCTAAAGGCCGAGAACGAGGTCTTGCGAGGCGAGATGGCCAAGATGAGGGAGGCCATGGATTCGCTGCAAGAGCAAGTGGCATTATGCCGAAGATTGGCACTAAGCGGGGGAGGCAACAGAGCTAGCTCAATAGGGGGATCGACTAGCCAAAGGCCTATCGACGTGCCAAAGCCGTGTGGGTTGCAAGCGGGACGCCAAGCTAGTGGAGGACTATCTTTGGCGGATGGAGCGGTACTTCGAGGATCTAAGCATCGTAGAGGAGGCATGCAAGATCCGTACTGCAAGCAACTACCTCACCGAGACTGCGGCATTATGGTGGAGACTTGTGCATGCCGACATAGAGAGGGGCGCGCGTGGCTTGGACACGTGGGAGGAGTTCAAGAGGGAACTCAAACGCCACTTCTATCACGAGAATGTGGTCTATGAAGCCAGGAAGAAGTTGCGGGAATTGAAGTAGCGAGGCTCAATTCAGGCATACGTTGACGAGTTCACGATGTTATCTCTTCAGATTCCTACCATCACGGACGATGATAGGTTATCCAACGGGCTACAAAGTTGGGCTAGGCAGGAAGTTCAACATCAGGGTGTAAAGTCGGTGGACGAGGCCATAATGGTTGCCGAGTCACTCGTGGAGTACCAGAAGGAGGCTCCAAGACGCGAGCAAGAGGGCTCAGTCAAAGGTGGGGGAGATACCCATGTTCGTGAGCGGGACGAGGGGCAATCACCTAGTCGAGACCGGGGATCCACGCAAGGCCGACGGGACTATGAGGACAAGAAGAAAACGTTTGTGCCCAAGGGGGGTTGCTTTCTGTGCATGGGGGGCTCATAAGGTGTCGGAATGCCCCAAGAGGGGGATGCTCACGGCCATGATTGCGCAGGAAGCGCAAGAGACGGAGGAAGCACCCGAGCAGAGGCTTGGGGCTGCCCGAGTCTTGAGTGGCGTAGAGGCCATTCAAGAATTGAATGCCATGGAGGTGATGCCACCACCAATGAGACCATGCAAGGGACGCGTTCGTCGAGGCAAAGGTGAATGGCAAGGAGAACAAGGCATTACTCGATACCGGGGCAAGCCACAATTTCGTGACGGAGGCCGAGGCCAAGAAATTGGGGCTTAATATTGGGGCCTTCAAAGGGAGGGTCAAGATGGTGTCCAAAGACACGACCGTGCGTGGAGTAGCTCGAGCGGTAAAGCTACAAATTGGTGTTTGGGAGGGCCAGGCGAACTTCACGGTGGTGCCGATGGACGACCACGCACTCGTGTTTGGCATGGATTTCATGGGTAAGGCCAATGCCATCCTTATGCATATGCATAGCTCGTTGTATTTGTTTGGGCAGGACGGGAAGTGCTCGGTGCCCGTAATATCCGACGAGGCAATAGGCAAAACTGGGGAGACGGGACGCATGGCGAGCATGTGACTCGAGCTAGGGTATGCCAGCAACGATCCAAGCAAGTTAGGCACGGGGGTGCTGACCAAAGCCAAGGGGGACTCGGAGGGACGCAAGGACAGTGCACACACCAACAAGGCGGCCAAAGTAGGGACTAGGCCGGTAAAGATTCAAGCCGGGTGATCAAGTCGGAGCCATGACTAGGAAGTTGAAAACTTCGCAGGGTAATGGGGGCACGACTAGGCAGCCAATGGGGCCAAAGCATGAGATGGGGAGGCACGACAACGGGGACGTTGCCGAGTTGGGTGGAGGAGGATGTCAGCCCTCACAAATTTGACCAAGAGTCCGGGCGAATCGGGGGATGGCCTTGCGAGCCAAGAGTGTCGAGGCGCCCGAGAATTAGACTTTTGGGACCAGCCAACCTTGTTGCGTGCGGGACGTCGATCCAACCAAGCAAGGCCGAGGCATGTAGCACCCGTTAAGCAGGGAGATGGGGATAATGAGGTTTACCACGATTATTGGCCCATCCGAATTCGTGGAGAACCTTCCGGAAGATCGTGGAACCATGTGGAACAATGCGTGTCATTCTAGAGAGTCAAGAGTCCAAGTGTGGAGAATGCTATGGAACTCTCTAGAGAGGAATATGCCTTTAGATATTCTTGGAATAATCTAGATTGTAAATAATAGCCGTTAGATCAAGTAGATCTTAGCCTTCCATCGGGTTGGACAACTTGTATATATAGGGGCTTAGAGTAGTTCATTTGGATCCATCGAACAAGTGGTAAAAGCCTTCATTGTAAACACTTTAGTGTGAGAAAGAGTCGAGTTCTCTCTCTACAACACTTGTGTGGTTTTCCTTTGCACTTAGGCACGTTCAAGCCGAGGGTTGTCCGACACTTTGCTTTCTTTCGTGAGCGTTTTGGGAGGCTGACCTAGTAAAGCATGCGAGGGGCTACTTAAAGGACTAGGTGCCGCACGAGAACTAGCAAGCCAAAGTCTAGGTCCGTGACAGGGAGCCAATTTGGCCGAGCCGAGCTATGGCAACAAACGGAAAAGGCCAGGTCCGCCGCAAAAGAAGCAAGACCCGAATTCCAAAAGAATTAAGGGCAACTGTTATAACTGCGATAAACCTGGGCATATGGCCAAGGATTCAATCGTCCGCGAAACTTAACGTACCTGATGGATGGAGAAGGTGTGGATATTGACGATGCATAAGTGCCTCAGGTTTCCATTTTTCTTCTTCCCGTTGTCACTTCGCCAAAGGACTTTCACCGTAGGAACGGACTTGCTACGAAGTTTCTTCTCCTGCCGATCCAAGATTTTAATTGGTTGAACTTCGTATGAGAGATTTTCTTTTTGGTCAAGAGGAGGAGATCCAAATATGTTGACCTTTTTGGTCCATACATGTTAGAGAGTTTTGATGAACGATGTAATTGTTATGACGTTAGGTCTATAAATTAAGCAATTCGATTTGTGATTATTACAACGTTTAAGTTCATGATAATATTCGACCATGCATTAATAATGAGCTATAAATTGATTAAAGTGTTGAATATTTGATCCGCATATGAGTTTGTGATTTGTTGATGGAACTATTTGATCGCATGTTATAGACAGCCCACGTGATAGGATATATCGTACTGTGCTATATATGAAAATAAAGCATGAGATATCCTACTGAGTTATAAAAGAAAAATATGCTGTTTATATATGGAAAGTGATATATCTGTTTAAAATCTGTTATTCCTAACGAAAATCACATGTACGATTATTGCATGCCTTCCACTGAATTTAACGTGCTATATTGAATTAATATCTTCCCTTACGCTGATTGAAATATATATTTAAGAAATATCTGATTTGATTAACTTGTGGATAAGGTGCGTGTGTTATAACGGATGTAATCTCTGAAATAAGGAAAGTTTAGCCATGATTTGATAAATCGAATTAAGTATGCTCTGATTTGATTTGCGTGCTAAACATGGTAAATATGTTGATTGAATATTATGCGTGTATATGGAAAACGTGCTGATGTGATGCTATCTCGTGTGATATATTTGGAAAGTAAATCTGGAGTGATTTACGCTAGAAACAGATAGCATGGAATCACTTATGGAAAGTTCTGATATGGTAATCATATGCGAAATGCTTGAAGATGCTTGAGAACGAAATTAAGCTTTTATATGGAATATAATCATGCTTAAATGCTCTATATGACCGTTGTGATGATTCAATTAAACGCATGATTCATATGGTATGTTTGACTCGAAAATTACATGGAAACTATGCTTGATTTGGTAATTCTTATATGATATGACTTTCCATGTGAAGTGCTGATTGAAAAGGACTACATATAAGCCACACTTCAGAATTTCGAACAACTCTCTAGATTTTGCGAACATCAGCCTACGAAAGACTTTTGAGCGGAAAGATACAAAGAGATTCCTGAGCCATTCATTTGCGATAGCTTTCTGCCTTTTTGAGCTTTAACTTGCGTATCCATCACTGAGCGAGTGATTCATCCGACATTCCATCATCACCTGCCATATATTCTATCTTCGGACGTGTTGTCTTCGGACGTGAGCAATACCAAGGAGGCAAGGTCGACGTTTACGCACACGTGAAGGGAAGGACAAGTCCGGGGGCCCTTCGGTAGCGAGCTGTGTCTGTCGGGATCAAGGAGATCCCGAGGAACGAAACTCAGGTGTGGTAACCTAGTAGTGGCTAGTGTTCGACTTGTTTCAGTTGTGTATTGGGCTAACCAATCAGTTTTGTATCCAGCTACGGTGCATTATAGTGATTGGTTGAACTCTTGGGGAGCAAACCCCAAGGAGAGGAGTAACCCCAGTTGGGGATATAACCTCTATAAAAATCCTGTCTCGCATTTACTTTTCTGTTATTCCTTTATAGCTGTGAGACAGACCCGAAACACAATCGACGTAACTAGGATATATCAGGAACATTCATTACAAACATCAGTAGGCATATCTAAGTTGCTACCCTTAGAATTTGTGAAAAGAGCATAAAATATCTATAAGCCTAATTCATCCCCCCCCCCCTCTTAGGCACTTTTATATCTTCAAAGTAAATGCGAAGGGTCTGGCTCGTACTTTCGCAGCATAGATACGTGGAAAACGTTATGGAATTGCGACAATTCGGATGGTAGCTCGAGTCTATAAGCAACCCTGCCAATCCGCTCGATAATGGAAAAGGGCCGATAAAACGGGGGCTAAGCTTTCCACGGTGATGAAAACGTAAGACGCCCTTCCACGGAGAAATCTTTAGAAATACCATGTCACCCACATTGAATTCCAGCTCACGCCTTCGATTATCTGCGTAGCTCTTTTGTCGTCCTGTGCCGCCTTAAGCCTCTCTCGGATGAGCAGTACTTTTTCAGCCGCGTCCTCGACGAATTCTGCTTGTTCAATTTTCCTCTCGCCAACTTCATTCCAAAAGAGCTGTGTTCGACTCTTTTGGCCATAAAGAGCTTCATAGGGTGGCATCCTATACTTGTGTTGTAGGCAAACTCCATCAACGCACATATCTATCCTAGCTGTCGTTGCGATTCAAAACCAGCGCACGTAACATATCTTCCAAAGCTATTATTGTAGACGAACAATAATTTTGTACCTAAGGCTTTTGGAGACTGGGCCAAAAGTGCAAAGTGAAACGAGGATCTCGATCGAATATAATGGACACTGGTATGCCATGTAATCTTATGACTTCATCAACATAGAGTTTTGCTAGTTTCTCCAGCCTATCTTTGGTACGAACGGCAAGAAAATCAGTTGATTTGGTTAAGCAGTCGACAATAACCGACACAGAGTCATTCCCCTTCTGAGTTCGAGGCAGACCGGATACGAAATCCATAATATTTTCCCATTTCCGTTCGGGAATAGGAAGGGGCTGAAGTCTTCCAGATGGTTTCTGATGCTCGACATTAATTTGTTGACAAGGTATTTCGATATGAATTCAGTAATGTCGCGTTTCATACATGGCCACCAATAATAATCACGTAAAGTTCTGTACATCTTCGTGTTGCTAGGGTGCATAGCGTAGGCTGAAGAATGTGCTTCTTCGAGAATTGCTCTTCGAAGGTCATCAGCTAAAGGTACACATACACGGTTTTGGAATGTAAGAAGCCTATCGTCTCGAACTTTGTAGTCATTCATGTGATCTTCGTTTTTCTGTGCAACATTTTGTAAGTAGGTATATTGTGATTTCTTCTCTCGAATTTGGTCGAGTAAAGTAGGCCGAACTTCAAATCTAGCAAGCAATGAAGTATCATTTGACTCATCACGGTGTATCGATATATGAAGACAGATAGAAAGGTATTCCGATTGCATTGATGCCAACGAGGTTGAAGATTTTCAGCTCAATGCATCAGCTACACCGTTAGCTTTTCCGGGATGGTAATCAATGATCAAATCGTAGTCGCTAATCAGCTCCATCCATCGTCGTTTTCGAAGATTGAGCTCTTTTTGAGTGGTGATGTACTTAAAGCTCTTGCGGTCCGTAAAAATTAAATCTCAAAAGATTATGTCTCCACATTTTTAGTGCAAATACAATGGCGGCTAATTCCAAGTCGTGCGTCGGATAATTTTCTTCATTCTTCTTTAACTGTCTCGAGCATAGGCCGCTACGTTGCACTCCTGCACAAGAACACATCCCAACCCTTGTCTTGAAGCATCGCTGTAGATGGTGAATTCTTTGATTTCTGGATCCGGCAAGGTAAGAATAGGGGCTGAGGTCAGTCGTCTTTTCAGTTCTTGAAAAGCTTCCTCACATTTATCGTTCCATTTGAACTTTGCACCCTTACGAGTTAGCCAAGTTAATGATAAGGCTATTAATGAAAAGTTCTAGATGAATCTGCGATAATATCCTGCTAATCCCAGAAAACTACATATCTCCTTCACATTCTTTGGACGTTCCCAGTCTACGATAGCTTGAATCTTTGTCGGATCAACAAAGATTCCATTTTTGGATATGCGATGGCCCAAAAAGCTTATCTCTGGAAGCCAGAATTCACACTTCGAGAGTTTAGCATAAAGTCAATTTTCTCGAAGGGTCAGCCGGATGTGCTATGCCGGATAAATCCTTTATTTGCGAGCTCTGCCAATTGACTCTTGAGTTCTTTGAGTTCAGCCGGAGACATTCAATATGGGTGTATCGATATAGGACCAGTCTCGGGAAATGTATTGATTACAAAAATCAACTTCTTGGCTAGGAGGTTGTCCCAGTAGATCCTCGAGAAATACATCAGAGAATTCCTTCACAACAGGAATATCCTCTGCTGAGGTAACAGAATGAGAAGTATCAACGATCGAAGCCAATAATGCTTCGCACCCTTTATGCATCAATTTACTAGCTGAAAGCATTGAAATAATAGTAAGTGGTTCAGATTGATCTTCACCTTGAAAACTAATTCATCATACCCGGGTAGACGAAAAGTGACAGTCTTTGCTCGACAGTCTAGAATGGCGTGATGACGAGATAACCAATCCATCCCCATAATAGCATCAAGATCGGTCAATGGTAACGATATCAAGTAGGCTTCAAGAATAACGTTTTTGATCGAGATGGGACAACCTTTGAATACCAAGTCTCGAATGATACGTTCTCCAAGAGGAGTATGAACAACAACGACAGGTGACAGGGAGGAAGACTGATGAAATAGACGTATAGCGATATTGTCCCGAATATAAGAACAATCTGAACCTGGGTATGATAGCATAGATCGGACGATGTCCGATAGAAACTCGGCATGTTACCACTTTAGGGTCCAAACGAGCTTCTTCCGCCATGGTACTTCAAGCAATTACCTTCGACCCGAACTATTGATCCTGACGCTACACTTTCGCTTCCCTTCTGCTGCTCTCGAACACGAGAGGAACCAGACATCATCGTACATGAATATTATGTAAATAGCCTGAACTTCGACTCACTTTTGATGCATTACCCGATAGTGCTCCGCCTCCCCTCTTCTTCTGAAAGCGTTCGGCTAACTTATGTCGTGTCTGGATTAAGCCTTCCACTCTCAGTGCTTCTTCCACGAGTTCAACCAAGCTTGTATATTTGTCCCCAGACTTAAGGTGATCGCGAATGTTGATATTGAGGCCATCTTCAAACCTCTTGCATAAGTCCTTTATCGTATAAGATTCAGGAGCGAATTCACGTAAATCAAGGAATCGGCTCTCGTATTCGACGATAGTCATACTACCTTGGAAGATGCTAAAGAACTCCTTCCTCTTTTGATCTCTACTATATTGAGAGAAGTAGCGCTCTTTGAACTTTTCGACGAACACGGTCCAAGTGATAATATTGCCATAAGTCTCCTTAAGATGTCGCCACCATCGACACGCCTCTTTGCTCGGAAGTTTTGTCGCAATCACCACGTGATAAGACCCGTCGATCGACAAGGTGTCAAACGTCTCGATCACTTCCTTAAGCCAAGCACCGACTTCTTTGGCGTCTCGCACTCCTTCGGAAGTCGGAGTTCCCATATCAGTAACGGTCTTCTCCAAATCAGGGATATAACGTATGCCTCGTGGATGAAAACCTCCAGATATCGTATTTGGGCCGGGAATTGGTACACTAAGAGAAGGGACACCTTGAAATTCAGATCGAGGAACAGACGACGTACCAAGACCTTGAGGTTGAGAAGAAACCGAAGGTCCCGTCGTAGATAGAGGAACTCCATGCATACGAACATATTCGTAGTACGCTTGATATTGCTCCAGTGTTGTCATTTGGTCCACTCGCACGTGAGGTTGTGGTTGCTCACTAGACGGAATAGGAATTGAGAAGTATGTCAGCGAGGCCTACAAGGAATAGGAGAAGAAAGAGGGCTTGGAGGGTCACGAGAAGCAAAGAATTCATTTTCTAAAATTGAGCTTTAACGAGATATCGGAGAACCGAGCTTAGGAGAGAATTCCCGAGAATGCTTCCGCTACTCCAATTTACGGTAATTCATCCTTAACTCTACGATATTCGAATTCTTCGCACTATTCAATCGTTATTGAGTATAATCGGACAGACAAGAGTAGATAAAGAATAAATTGTAAAATGGGGGACAATTTTGTGAGAGAAAAAGTAGTACAAAATCACTCCATCACGGTGATGGAGTTCCGAACTTAGAACTATCATCATGTCCTCCTCACATTGCTTTTAGGCGATCCAAAATTTTCAATCACTGAGATAATCTTTCATTTCAATGCTGACTCATCAGTCGCCACCTTGAATAGCCATACAGAAATAATGAGAGGAAGATGATCAATGTAGTGTTTATGGAATCATTCAAAACAAACACTCTCAATGCATAACTAAACTAAATTAATCTAATATATTTAACTCACGATCCATTTGTTCTTTAAATTTACTTTTCTATTTTTCATAAAAAAATTTAGATAATATAAAGAAGCCCTATTTTTTGGTGGATATCCCCGACCCCTTCCCCCATTCTTTCGTTCTACTTCCACAAATTACGCTCCTTTGCCCTAATTTCTTTATCCCCCCTATCGGCGATGGACTCCTTCAAGCGAAGTTATCCGATGTCTTCTTCTCAGCAGCGGGCCTCCAAGATACCGCGGAACGACGAAGAAATTGACGAATTCCCGCCCGAGGCGATGCATTCTCTTGGCAAGGTATGCCTCATCTGCGATTGTTCTCCCGCCGATTTCATGACGGGCGATTACTCCTACGGCGAAAGGGGCGGCGAGATGGACCATTCCCTCTTCATACTTGATTTGGACGCGGAGGGCGGAGACTACGTCCCTCGGGACCCTTACACGAATTTCGACAAGTACGACGACGGGTATGTTCCGCTGAACCCTAATTTGTGCTTCGACAGCGTTGGTCTTGGCGTGTCTGGATTTTGTGTGCTTGGGTCGAGGCTCTACTTTTTCGAGGATAAAACCAGCGGCGTCTTCTCCTACGATTTATTGCCTACTCCTCAGCAGCAATTTCCTCAACGCGTGATTACATTGACAAAGGATATGCTGACCCCGCGTCCCCCAATGAAGTTTCCCAAGCTTTGTGCCGGGGGATGCCAAACCCCGAACGGAAAAATGCTAGTCTTGAGTACTATGATTTGTTTCAGCAAGGAGGGCAGCGGAGTGTTCGAGCTGTTCGATCCTCGGACAGAACGGTGGGAATCGCTCCCTGATCTGCTACCGCTGCTGCCCCGTCCGGACGAGGACGACGATGATTACTGCGACTGCGAGGAATATTCTACGGGCATCTCCGTTCGCTCGTACTCCTTCATCGACAACGAGCCCGATCTCCTCGTCGCCACCTCGGTGGGAAACTTCACCCTCGACATGCGACAGCTGCCCGAGAACGCCGCCTGGTCGCCGCGCGTGGACCTCAAGTTCCCTCCGTCCATCTCTCCGAGGTTCGTGCTGGTTAAGGACGGTGAGCTTTGCTTGTCCGAATGGTACGCGTTTCTGCTGGACGGGAGAGAAGAGACCAGTTGGATGCATCCGTCTCTGGAGCCGAGGATAAAGCCCGGGAGCGACGATGTGTTCGTGATCACATATCTCTATCGAAGCGGCGGGAGGGGGCTCACGTGGCTGCCTCCCTCGTCCAATCGCTTATGCATTGCACGCACCCACGTTCGTCGCAGCACCAAGCAGCCTTACATGATAATCGACGCTTGCAGCTTTGATTCGGATCTCTTCCGGAGGAGGAAGATGGAAATATTCGATACCGATTGGGATTTGGATGTGCCGGGCCTGACAGTCCTGAAGAGATTCAAGTTCGTTCTCGGCCCCCAACGATGGTGTGGACGCCCCTACTTCAATCCCAACGGTCTCTTCCCAATTCCATGGTAAAAAGATACACTTGTTTTGATTGACCTCTCTTTATATATATTATGTGCACTCTTGTTTGGCCAAAGAAAACATCATCCTATCCTAGTTAGTGTTCATTTGATTCCGTAGCGCCTCTGTGATTTCCTTCTTGTAAATTGGAAGACGCTTTGTCGGTTTTTGTTGTTTCTTGACCTTATTGGAGAAGTTTTTTTAAACGCAGAGAGAGAGAGAGAGAGGCCTGCTTGCTGATGGTGCTCATGGCATGCCTTGGCTGGCTTTAAAGACAACAAACTACATTACTTTTGCATGCTTTGTTATGTTATTGGGACCCCTGTCTCTTCTGCTCTCTTTGCCTTTGGTAGGTATCTATTGTATCTTATCTGGCTAGTTTTTTAACTCTATTTTCATCCCATGCAAAGCCATCTAATTACATACTTTTTCTAGTAATATTTATGTGCATTTCACTATAATCACGTGCGGTTCTAGCATAAATTTCCCAATTAATGAGGAAAAAGCAGAGTGGATTATGCATGTTGCATTGTGTTGAGAGGCGGGAGAACTTTGAGGTGTCGCCCTTCTCTTTGTTATATCCGTAAACAAGGTGCTGCTCTATACTTAGTTTTCCTCCCTTTCCCTATTATGCTCAGAGTCGGGAGCTGTTGTATCGATAAAGAGAAGTTTTTATTGATGAAGAACAACAATCACATAGAGCATCGACCTTGCTCGCTTGCTTCGCGCACTTAGTCTATTATGTGATCTGTTCTTTCCTAAAGATGAAAATGATAGTATTCTGATGTGCTGAATTGTTTTGAAAAAGCAGTTGCAACGGTATTCTTTCGAGAAAACACCAACATGTAACTTGCAAATAGAATATATGAAGTACCTTATCGGTGTACAGTAAGGTACCTTACCATTTACATATGTTGTACCTTAATTTGCAAGTTTACCGTATCACTATGTATACATATATAGTACCTTAATATGCAAGTATACCGTACCATTTGTTATACAATCGAAAATAAATAGATTCCTAAGCGAATCACGTTGTTCTGCGTGATTTTGACAATACCTAACAATAATAACATGAATAAAAAAATCGCACATGTAGGACTCACCTGATTTTTCAAATTATGTTGTGAGATGTTCTTGCTTCTATCCTTATATTCTAGTGAATCTTGGAGTACGAAGGTTTAATTCATGCGTGTAAGGCCTAATGCACCTAATTTGATCTGAAACGTAACTAATACTCTATATTAGTGTTTTAGGGTGTTTCACATGAAAAACTAATTCCTCGAAAAATACTAACCCTAATATGACATATAACATATTTAAGGGACGTCGTACTTTACTTAGCTTTTTGTAGGGGTATCCATTTATTATTTTAAGTGTACCGTCTCAGACACGGTTATAGTATCCAAAATTACATTGAACATCAAACATTTTATGAAAGCCAACGACATGTCAGATGAGCTGTCTTTTTTGATATAATACCTCGTATGTCATAGATCTGTCCACTCATGACAGAAAAATGTCATAAATATGTCTAGTCATGACAACAAAACGTCAGAAATTGTCTCTTTATTTCTCCACATCAACATCTTCTAAAATGCTTCGTTTATGATGAAATATGGTCAAGTCTTAAATTCGAACTTACTTTAATTTATACGCTACATATTTCTGAAACGATACAGTACCATCAGTGGTATGTTTAGTGTACCTTATTTGCCTATAGTACAGTACCTTGTTGGCTTATACTACAATACTTTGTTGGCATATATTAGAGTACCTTTTTTGCTTTTATTACAGTACTTTGTTGGCATATATGCCCGTCTCTTTGTTCTCATATATTACATTACCAAACTGGCATAAATTACGATATCAAATTTGCATATACTGTGGCGTCCCCCTCTCTAATCGCTAATTAGCGACAAATCGCGTTGGGTTTAGCAGCGAAAGCCGCGGAGAACCCATTTTACAAAAACGTTTGTTTATACGAAAAGTTAATACGAACGGGCCGAAGGCCCAAACCATCCTATCACTCGCCCACAGGTCATCATCCATGTACAACCCCGCCCTCAAAAGCCCATGGAAGTTTCGATGGCCAACCTCGATCGTCGTTTACCTACAACACGCAAACACTGAGCTATTGCCCAGTAGGTGAAATAATGCATGCACGTGTGACTCGCTCACGTTCACTCACCCCCAGTTCTTACCAATGCAATGTCACTCACTATCACTCATCACAACAGGGATACACTCACCACCTCACAACGGGCCCCGGGCTTCATACTGTGCACCATCACGCGAAATCACTACCACGATCACGATCACAACCACAACACGATCACAACACTACGGCAGTGGCCTACACTGAGCAGCCTTCCTGAGCCGTATCAGGTCACACTCTCAGGTCGCCTCTTCTGCCAAATGTGGTGCCTACGCTGGTAGCCTACACTAGGTCCCGTAAGGGTACCCAGGTCGCAACCTCCAGGTCACCTCCTCCCGCATGCGACAGCGTGGCCTACACTAGCTAGCCTACTTGGGGATGTCCCAAGTCGCTCCTTTTCAGGTCGCCCGCAGTCTGCCGCATAATGTCCAACGGGCCAATGGCTCACCGTCACAGGCGCTGGCTCACAACAGATGCCCACACTCACATGACTCCTCTACGGGTCGACAGCCAATATCGGCTACTCGCTCACTAGGTACAATACAGTACCACCGTTCCACCAGGTACACTCCGTGAAATGACGTGTAATGCACATGCAGGCATTTGCGTGATAATACATGGAATGTGATGCCACATGAAACGCACGTAGAACACGTAAAACACATAATTCATCGAAGCACATAGAAGCACAAAAATATCACATTGGTGTTTACGCATTGTAGATGGATATTCCACCTACCTGCCCTCCAGATAAAGTCGGTCTTGTACTCTCGTAAATCTCCTAGTAGTTGTGGACCCTCTCTGACTATAAAGTATTATCATATAAGTATATCTGTTAAGTAAAATAAACACCGACCCTCAAACCCTAAAACGCTGAAAACCCCTACAAATCTTGAAAACCCTAAAATAATGAAAACCCTAAATTGCTGAAAATTTAGTGTGCTGCGAAAACTTTTATAAAGACTGGAAACTTCTATTAAGATTAGCGTCGAAAACTTCATGCCGAAAATATTTTAAGAAATACCGAAAACTTCCAAAAATTGTAAAAATGGTTGTAATGCCGAAACATTTAACACATTTAATAAAGAATTAATCATTAGGAGGGTCACGAAAACTAATTATTAACAATACCGAAAGCATTGCAATTGTAGTGTCGAAAATATTGATATATCAACCGAAACTTGTAATGTTTAAAATGCCGAAAACACTATATGCACTTAACATTGAAAACTTAGTTCACTTATCTATATTGTTTTACGAAAACTTTGGGTAGCAAAACCTAGGTTACGAAAACTTCAACCAATCCAACTCTATATTGCATGCAACCATTTACTAAGTCACGCAAGTTTCTCTTATGTTCTAATACTTCTTAATTCAAATCCCAAGATTCTTTAGTGTGGAAAACTTCCAAGGTTCACAAATATTTAAATATTCAAAACTCACATAATTCTAACATACCGAAACTTTAAATCTAATAAAACTTATCATGTCAAAGGTATTCCTAAAGAGTTCAATATATCCTAAAAAGCTAAAACCCCTTGTTTCACCGAAAGCTTCATAGTCTTAATTACTATGCAAAGACCTCTAAATAGTCCAAAGTCTTAAGTGCCAAACGAAAACTTCCTGCCTTTGCAAGAACTTAACACCTTTAATTTGTTTCAAGTATCTAGAAATGTAAGTGACGAAAGTATTTTAAAACCCTTAATTATATTCATGGATCGAAACCTTTCTTAACACCTCGAGGTTCCCAACCTTGCATGCAAATTCCTCAAATCCAAACTTTAGCTTCACCTATCTGTTATGTCGAAATATTCATGTAAAACATATAAGGATTATCATCTAAGACACACCCCACAATATATTATAACATAGCCGCATATTGTAGTTGAGAGTTTACCTATTTCACGTTGAAAATTTCCTAGCTTGGTTGAATTTTTGTTCTTCAAGTTTTCGCCTCCTTCCTCTAATTTTGATTATCCTTTTTTGTTGCTCAAGTCATAAAGATAAATATCTTTTCCCACACACACATGTAATTATATAGATACACGAATGTGCTTTGAAATTACCTTAAGGTTAAGAAACCTAGTCATACTCATTAATATGTTCAATGATCTCCACGTGTAACTTCTGTAGGTTTAATATTATTAGTATCATTGTATTTGTATTTATATAGGTTCACGAAAACTTTGCTTCTTTCTTTGTGTAGGTTTTCTTCTTAATGATTACGATATACTAGATGTATATTGAATGTTTGGGGAGCTGTGATTGATGGGACTAGCTAATAGGTGACGAGTGTTCCTCTTTGATTAAGCAAGGAAAGACATCCCTTTATACAAAATATTTTATTAGCATTCTTATCCCTTAGTTATGATTGATATTAAAATATAGAGGTTAGTATACACAGTGCCTTCGAAAACTTATATGTTCTTTATTAAAATTTCTAAGTTACCTTATTATTCTACTAACTACACCGTAATCCCATATTAAATTTTACGGGTATTACACAAACTGGCATATATTACAGTACCAAATTGGCATATATTACGGTACCAAACAGACATATGTTACAATACCAAATTGGCATATATTACGGTACCAAACTGGCATATATTATAGTACCAAATTTGCATATATTACGGTATCAAACTGACATATACCAAATTGGCATATATTACGGTATCAAACTGGCATATATTATAGTATCAAACTGGCATATATTACGGTATCAAACTGACATATATTATAGTATCAAACTGGCTTATATTACAATACCGAATTGGCATATTACAGTACCTTGTTGGGATATATTACAGTACCTTGTCATATATTACAGTATATTGTTGGCATAATTTAGACAAAAAGAATGAGTCATATCCTATTGACACATTTGGACAAAAGAATAACCTACTCGCATCATTTGGATAAAAGAATGTGCCATTACCACACAATAGAGCAACAAAAAAGGTTTTTGGGACAAAAGCAGTTACAAAATACATGGCAAATACGGATCATACGTCGATACGGCCTCTCTACAAGGCGATTATTCCCGTATTTCTCACATATTTTGTACTTGTTGGATCTTCTATCTACCTCAGAAGGAATCCTCCGCGTCTTTCGACAACCAAGAAGAACACGAATGTTCGGGCGATGAATAGAATTCCCGTCATCGGTTTGAGCATTCATCTCATGCGTCGTCACTTCATTGATCGATATTAAGACTGACTCCTTTTTATACCCACGCAATGCAAATAACGTCCCGCCACTAGAACTTGTAGACGGTATAATTTCAGATAATATGACAACCCGTATTAATGGTACGTCCAATTAGTTTACAATGGTACAGCGTACGCGGACATCTTGGTAGCGTACAGCACATACAATGGTACGTAATAAACATAACAAGTGGTACATCATAAACATAATAAATGGTATGTAATAACAGTTATATAAAGAAATCTGAAATCCTGATGGATTCGCCTCAATAACTATCAAATACCGACATCCCACCCTTACATCGAGCTTTTTGATCGCATTCTGCTCCTGGATCTGGGTTAAGCTTTGACCTCATGAGGGCAATCGATTAACCAAAACCCAAGCAAAATAAAAGCTTACATGACAAAATTGAGACCCTAAATCGAGAACCCAACGTGGAATAGGCTTGTCGCTCGTCGTCCGGCACCACCACAAGCGGAAGGCGGTCGTCGATTGCAGAGATGGAGCTCGAAATTTCATCGACGTAGGGATGGAAATCGATTTTTGCAGAGAAAAAAACTGAAATGAAATTATAAATCATTTAATAAGGATATTTTGGTAATCTTAGGTGATTAGGTACCTAAGTGTATAATTTTTATTCAAATTGGTACCTAGCTATAAAACATGATAAGGGAATGAAGTGACTTTTTAGTTTGGGCTAATTAGGTTTCAGGCCCCTTTAACAAGTTTGAGTAGGTTTAGGCCCTTTTAATATTCTAAATAGGGAGAAGGACCCATCTAAAAGTTACGTCAGGAAAAAGGATCCATTCAGGCTGAAAAGACATGTTTACCCTTATTTTTTCCAGAAATTACATCAAAATTTTTAGACTAAATCTTCACATATTATAAAGTGGTATATAAATCTTATTGGTGGTATCAATTAACATTGAAGTGGTATTAAAATAAAATCTGTAATAAGACGCTGAAACTAAAAATCGATCTTCAGTACCACAAACCCTAAAATTAGCTTTCCGGCTTTAATCGATAAAACCCAAAGAATTTTCTACCGATCTGAACCCTTAATCGACGAAACCCGACCGATTTCGACACTTAATCAACGAATCTTGCGATGGTTCCGAAGAAGAACCCCGTCGATCGCCAAGAAAGTGGCCGGAAGAAGGAGAAGAAAGTTGCTGGGAAGAAGAACAGCGTCGAATGATGGCTCTGCTTGTGTTTTGACTGTGTTTAACACTTTTGGTGTTTTGAATGATGGTTCTGCTTCTGATTTTTGCGTTTTGAACTAGCTCTATTTTCATACCACATCACATGTAAATCATACCACTTAATAATATTCTGGTAACAATTTATACTCCATTCGTAACAAAAAATAAGAACATTGCAGAAGCATCATGGGCCTATTACCGTCTCCATCTTCATAGAATACCACATGACATGTAAATATACCACTTAAGTATAGTTTAATACCAATTTATACTCCACTCGTAAAAAAATACCCAGAAGCTTCATGGGTCTATTACCGTCTCCATATTTATAAATATCACATCACATGTAAATTATCCCACTTAAGTACATGTTGGTACCAATTTATACTCCATTCGAAACAAAAATAAGAACATTCTAGAAGCTCCATGGGCCTATACCGTCTCCATCTTATAAATACCACATCTCATGTAAATTATATCACTTAAGTATATTCTGGTACCAATTTATACTCCACCCGTAACAGAAAATAGGAACATTCCAAAAGCTTCATAGGTCATCGTCTCCATCTTTATACAATACCACATCACATGTAAATTATACCACTTAAGTATAGTTTGGTACCAATTTATACTCGTAGCAAAAATTAGGAACATTCCAGAAGCTTATGGAAATTAGGAACCATCGCCCGTTCGAAAACGTTTACCCAAAGCCCCGATACTCTAAAACATAAAACAGTCATCTGTAACACATAAAGTGTTTCTGGTACCACATCATTAGATGAATATATATCACAATAAGATCCAGCCCAAAATAATACTGAGATTCTTTTTTCCCCCCCAAAATAAAGTGACTTGCTTATTCAGTACCACTTACGCCAATGCTTATTCTTATCGTAACTATACCACTTTATGCCTCTTTTGTACCGAATCTTGTGGAAATTATACCACTTATGCCTTTTTGATACCACATAATGAACACTCATTAAACTTTCTCTTTTTTCTGGCGATTTCGCTTTCAGTTCGTTAATCTTGAGGGACGAATGATTGAGTCACCACCAAGGCGCGACGTAATTTTCAAGCTATGGGTCTCTCGAATTTGTGCATATTAGCTTCAATTTCGATAAAAAAAATGCTCGCTTTATCTTATTTGCGTAAATGAATTTCTAGAAATTATTCCTCACAACTCTTAAATCTGATGACATAAATGGCATTGAGATCGTCGAGTACACATCAATATTGATTTTGTGCAGAGTATGCTAAAAATTTACGGCAAATCGATCGTTGAAATAGTTTTTCATTGATACCATTTGCATAACATCTGGAAACCACTTTTTATGGTAGTTTTACCGCTTAACGATGTCTTAATACCTGATCATATAAAATTAATATCAAAACTAGAATATCTCGTACCAGTTCGATTACGCTTCTTAACGAATCTATACCACTTTTTGCCACTATTGTACCGAACCTTATGGAAATTATACCTCTTACGCCTTTCTGATACCACATAACGAACACTCAAAAACATGCTCGATTTATCTTATTTGCGTAGATGAGTTCTAAAAATTATTCCTCATAGATCCTAAATCTGACGACGTAAATATCATTGATATCATCGAGCACACATCAAACTTGATTTTGTGCTCAGTATGCTCGAAAACTTAGGGCAAATCGATCGTTAAAATAATTTTTTCGATTGATATCTTTTGAATAACATCTGGTAACATAATAATAGCAATTCATACCTCTTTATATAACACCTACAAGGGGCATTTTCGTCAAATCATTGTTTGTGTCCTTTATTCTGAATTTTATATTGGGTTGGTCTTTAAAACTATATTGCGAAGAGGGCCTGAACTCAAAAAAGAAGTTACGATGTGGCCTGATATAGAAATGCCCCTTTTAGTTTTCTATTAGGTACTTAAGTATAGATTCCCGATTAAATAACATAAAGAAACCCTATTTGAGTGGTGAAGATTGAGCTCTTTTTGAGTGGTGATGTACTTAAATCTCTTGTGGAAACTATTTCTCTTTATCGATTTCACTTTCAATTCGTTAATCTTAGGGACGAACGATCGAGTCACCACTAAAGCGCGATGTAAATTTCAAGCTATGGGTCTCTAGAATTTATGCATATTATCTTTAATTTCCACCAAAAGCATGCTCGATTTATCTTATTTGCGTAGATGAGTTCTAAAAATTATTCCTCATAGATCCTAAATCTGACGACGTAAATATCATTGATATCATCGAGCACACATCAAACTTGATTTTGTGCTCAGTATGCTCGAAAACTTAGGGCAAATCGATCGTTAAAATAATTTTTTCGATTGATACCTTTTGAATAACATCTGGTAACATAATAATAGCAATTCATACCTCTTTATATAACACCTACAAGGGGCATTTTCGTCAAATCATTGTTTGTGTCCTTTATTCTGAATTTTATATTGGGTTGGTCTTTAAAACTATATTGCGAAGAGGGCCTGAACTCAAAAAAGAAGTTACGATGTGGCCTGATATAGAAATGCCCCTTTTAGTTTTCTATTAGGTATTTAAGTATAGATTCCCGATTAAATAACATAAAGAAACCCTATTTGAGTGGTGAAGATTGAGCTCTTTTTGAGTGGTGATGTACTTAAATCTCTTGTGGTCCATAAAAATTTCGGCAAGTCTCATAGTAAAAGATAATGTCTCCAGATTTTTAGTGCAAATACAATGGCGGCTAATTCCAAGTCGTGCGTCGGATAATTTTCTTCATTCTTCTTTAATTGTCTCGAAGCATAGGCCGCTACCTTGCACTCCTGCACAAGAACACATCCCAACCCTTGTCTTGAAGCATCGCTGTAGATGGTGAATTCTTTGATTTCTGGATCCGGCAAGGTAAGAATAGGGGCTGAGGTCAGTTGTCTTTTCAGTTCTTGAATAGCTTCCTCACAGTTATCGTCCCATTTGAACTTTGCACCCTTACGAGTTAGCCACGTTAAGGATGAGGCTATTAATGAAAAGTTCTTGACGAATCTGCGATAATATCCTGCTAAGCACAGAAAACTACGTATCTCCTTCACGTTCTTTGGACGTTCCCAGTCTACGATAGCTTGAATCTTTGTCGGATCAACAAAGATTCCATCTTTGGATATGCGATGGCCCAAAAAGCTTATCTCTCAAAGCCAGAATTCACACTTCGAGAGTTTAGCGTAAAGTCAATTTTCTCGAAGGGTCTCTAGTATAAAGATCCTGGGCGCGTTCATCGTCTGATCGAGAATATATGGGTATGTCATTGATAAAAACGATAAGGTCGAAATATTCGATTCATAAGGTTCATAAAGGCTGCAGAAGCATTTGTAAGTCCGAAAGGCATTACGTATAACTCAAAATGGTCGTATCTGGTTCGAAAGCAGACTTAGGGATATCAGTTTCCCTAATTTTGAGTTGATGATACCCAGATCGCAAATCAATTTTAGAGAAGACAGTAGCTCCTTGCAATTGATCGAACAACTCGTCAATCCCAGGAAGAGGATATTTATTTTTTATCGTCACATTCTTCAATTGTCGATAATGGATGCATAAGCGAAGTGATCCATCCTTCTTCTTAACGAAAAGGACGAGAGCATCACAAGGAGATGTGCTAGGCCGGATAAATCCTTTATTTGCGAGCTCTGCCAATTGACTCTTGAGTTCTTTGAGTTCAGCCGGAGATATTCGATATGGGTGTATTGATATAGGACCAGTCCCGGGAAATATATGGATTAAAAAAATCAACTTCTCGGCTAGGAGATTGTCCCAGTTGATCCTCGGGAAATACATCAGAGAATGCCTTCACTACAGGAATATCCTCTGTTGAGGTAACAGAGTGAGAAGTATCAACGATCGAAGCCAAGAATGCTTCGCACCCTTTATGCATCAATTTACTAGCTGAAAGCATTGAAATGATAGTAAGTGGTTCAGATTGATCTGTGAAAAACTAATTCATCATACCTGGGTAGACGAAAAGTGGCAGTCTTTGCTCGACAGTCTAGAATGGCGTGATGACGAGATAACCAATCCATCCCCATAATAGCATCAAGATCGGTCAATGGTAACGATATCAAGTAGGCTTCAAGAATAACGTTTTTGATCGAGATGGGACAACCTTTGAATACCAAGTCTCGAATGATACGTTCTCCAAGAGGAGTATGAACACAACGACAGGTGACAAGGAGGAAGACTGATAAAATAGACGTATAGCGATATTGTCCCGAATATAAGAAAAATCTGAACCTGAGTCAATGATAGCATAGATCGGACGATCTCCGATAGAAACTCGGCATGTTACCACTTTAGGGTCCAAACGAGCTTCTTCTTCGGTCATATGAAAGATTCGAGTTTGGTTCTTTGTGGGTATAGAAAGACCAAGCATCACCGATCGATGTGGAGGATGGGTCATCGTGCTCCGAGGATGGGTAGAGCTTTGTCCACTAGCTCCGACGAGCATAGGACAAGCTGATTTGGTGTGCCTTGGCTGTCGACATAGGTAGCACACTCGTGGAGCCTTACAAGGACCGCCATGGTACTTCAAGCAATTACTACACCTTCGACCCGAACTAATTGATCCTGACTCTACACTTTCGCTTCCTTTCTGCTGCTCTCGAACACGAGAGGAACCAGACATAATCGGTACATGAATATTATGTAAATAGCCTGAACTTCGACCCACTTTTGATGCATTACCCAATAGTGCTCCGCCTCCCCTCTTCTTCTGAGAGCGTTCGGCTAACTTATTTCGTGTCTGGATTAAGCCTTCCACTCTCAGTGCTTCTTCCACGAGTTCAACCAAGCTTCTATATTTGTCCCCAGACTTAAGGTGATCGCGAATGTTGATATTGAGGCCATCTTCAAACCTCTTGCACAAGTCCTTTATCGTATAAGATTCTGGAGCGAATTCGCGTAAATCAAGGAATCGGCTCTCGTATTCGACGATAGTCATACTACCTTGGAAGATGCTAAAGAACTCCTTCCTCTTTTGATCTCTACTATATTGAGAGAAGTAGCGCTCTTTGAACTTTTCGACGAACACGGTCCAAGTGATAATATTGCCATAAGTCTCCTTAAGATGTTGCCACCATCGACACGCCTCTTTGCTCGGAAGTTTTGTCGCAATCACCACGCGATAAGACCCGTCGATCGACAAGGTGTCAAACGTCTCGATCACTTCCTTAAGCCAAGCACCGGCTTCTTTGCCGTCTCACACTCCTTCGGAAGTCGGAGTTCCCATATCAGTAACGGTCTTCTCCAAATCAGGGATATAATGTATGCCTCGTGGATGAAAACCTCCAGATATCGTATTTGGGGCGGGAATTGGTACACTATGAGAAGGGACACCTTGAGCTTCAGATCGAGGAACAGACGACGTACCAAGACCTTGAGGTTGAGAAGAAACCGAAGGTCCCGTCGTAGATAGAGGAACTCCATGCATACGAACATATTCGTAGTACGCTTGATATTGCTCCGGTGTTGTCATTTGGTCCACTCGCACGTGAGGTTGTGGTTGCTCACTAGACGGAATAGGAATTGAGAAGTATGTCAGCGAGGCCTACAAGGAATAGGAGAAGAAAGAGGGCTTGGAGGGTCACGAGAAGCGAAGAATTCATTTTCTAAAATTGAGCTTTAACGAGATATCGGAGAACCGAGCTTAGGAGAGAATTCCCGAGAATGCTTCCGCTACTCCAATTTACGGTAATTCATCCTTAACTCTACGATATTCGAACTCTTCGCACTATTCAATCGTTATTGAGTATAATCGGACAGACAAGAGTAGATAAAGAATAAATTGTAAAATGGGGGACAATTTTGTGAGAGAAAAAGTAGTACAAAATCACTCCATCACGATGATGGAGTTCCGAACTTGAACTATCATCATGTCCTCCTCACATTGCTTTTAGGCGATCCAAAATTTTCATCACTGAGATAATCTTTCATTTCAATGCTGACTCATCAGTCGTCACCTTGAGTAGCCATACAGAAATAATGAGGAAGATGATCAATGTAGTGTTTATGGAATCATTCAAAACAAACACTCTCAATGCATAACTAAACTAAATTAATCTAATATCTTTAACTCACGATCCATTTGTTCTTTAAATTTTACTTTTCTATTTTTCATAAAGAAATTTAGATAATAGAAAGAAGCCCTATTTTTTGGTGGATATCCCGACCCGTTCCCCCATTCTTTCGTTGGGCAATTTTAAAAAATAAGATTACTTTTGATTTCTTTTTAAAAAAAGGAACTTGACCGAGTCAATTAAAAAAAGAGGAACATGTTTCCTTAATTAACTAAACCCCTAATTAATACCTAAATAAATAAAAAAAGAAATGTATATATAAAATTAAAAAAACGCACCAACCTCATTCATTAATGCACACACGAAGCACCAAAACGAGATCTTGAAGGAAAAACGAGCTGAAGCATCCGCCGAAATCGAAACACCCAAGCTCGAAGAATCCCAATTTCGTTCTTGAACGCATATACAGTAAGTTTCGTTCATGTTAACGCCGGTTTTTAGTATACATTATCGGGCATTGTAATTTCCGTTCATGTTAACGACATTTACATTTCGAGCATTGGGTATTAGATTTTCGAAGGTTTGGGTAGTTATGGGTAGCATTTTCACCGTAGATCTGTGCGAATTTGCAGAAAAAATTCGTTTTCCGTTTATCCGAGTTCATTATTCGATTTTTTCTTTACTCGAAAACGTCACTCGAATAAATAATTTTGGCAACTTTCAATTCGGGGCTACTCGAATAAACTCGAAAAGATAACTCGAATAATCTGCCTATTTACATTTTACTCATATAATTTATTCTCTATTTATTCGAATGAAGTTCCAACTCGAATTGTTTACTCGTATAAATTACTGTTTTCGAATAAATTATTTATTCGAATAACTTGTTTGCATTTTAAGTTTATCTATTCAATTTATTTCTTCGGTAACAATTTATCGAGTGCCTTCAACATCTTACTTGGCGAACATGTTATTCGAGTTTCTATATTACTCGAATAGCGTACTCGAATAATTTTTATTTTTCGAATATTTTGTTTATTCGAATAGTGCATATTGCAATTAAGTTTTATTAACAATGTTATTTTCATATGCAGGTTATGCCGACCAGCATCATGATTGATTACGATGGAGAATGGATAATTGGGAATGATAATAGATGGTTGTGGTTCCAAGGATGGGAGCAAATGTGAAGCCCATTGGGTTCGATGTCGATTGTTGTTTGTCGGACGATCTGCAGAACGAAATATACGAGACTATTGGCGTAAGCGGGAGGCCGGAGTTAAAGCTTAGTTATCAGCCATCTATGAGAGGTATGGAAGGGTGTGCTCCGTTGTATATAAAAAATGATCGAGAGTTGAAGGGTTATATTTACCTAGGGGGTCCAATGGATAGACCGATTCTCCGTGTGGAGATTGGGCTCCCTACGACCCTCCACCGTCAAACTCTTGCAGATGATGAAGTTGGTCCATTTCCGATTGAGGCTCGTAGCTGTGGAGGTGGTTACATCGATGATTATTTTGACCTTATCATCGACTTTGGGGGTGAAGGTCACAATGAGGCGAACGACCGTGATGAGAATGTTGCATCACGGCAGAACGTGCACGTCAATTTTGATGGCGCAAACGGAGAAAATGCGGACGGGGATGATGAGGAGGAGGAGGAGGAAGAGGAAAATGCAACTATTCCTAGCGATCGGTATTCTTTTACCGACGGTTCCACCATGAAGGTCGATGATGAATTCGAGGATAAGAAGGCCATCAAGAATAGGATCCAAAGGGTTACTATAGAGGCATGCTTCGAGGTCAAGATTATAAAATCTTCCCGGTCGTACTATGGCGTGAGATGCAAAGAGGATGGATGTACTTGGAGGATATGGACGGCGAAGATTAAGGATACATCTGTATTCTCGATTCGTACGTATTGCAACACACATACGTGCGACCTTGCAAATCGGAACGCAAGACTCACTCAAGCATCGTCAACCTCCGTGAGTGATATACTGCTTGAATCTTTTCAGGGTTCAACGAGTACACCGGCCCCTAAACTCATTCAAACAATGATGAGAAATCGTGGGATCGAAGTTTCGTACTTCAAAGCATGGAAAGGAGGCATTTTAGCACAAAATGCAATGAAGGGTGACCCCGATGAAAGTTACAAGTTGTTGCCGTCGTACCTGTCGACGTTGAGAAGAGTGAATCCGGGAACCATAGCAAGTGTATATCTGGACGAGCGGAGTTTAAGCACGCATTCCTATCCCTTGGTGCTTGTATTGCGGGATACCGTCACATGAGGAAGGTTGTTTGCATAGACGGTACTTGGTTGAAAGGAAAGTATGGGGGTACGTTGCTCATTGCATCAGCGGAGGATGGCGACCGCCATCAGTTTCCTTTAGCTTGGGGCATAATTGACAATAACGAGTGCATAGAAGCTTGGTCGTGGTTCTTCAAAGAGATCTTGCAAGTCGTACCGAACGAGGACGATCTTGTCATCGTATCCGACAGATCTGCCTCAATCAAAGCCGCCGTTGCAGACGTCTACAGTCGTGCGCACCACGATCATTGTATTTGGCACCTGTCACAAAAAGGCAGGTGTAAGAAGCAGGGTGCGACCGAGAGGTCCATACACATTGCTAAAATATACAAGCAATGCGACTTTGATTCACAATATGGTGATTTTGAGAATAGGTTTCCCACCGCATACGCGTATTTGCAAACGACTGATACTAAGGAACGATGGAGTCGAGCCTATTCTCCGACGTCTCGCTATAACATCATGACTACGAACGGGGTGGAATCGATTAACGCAAGACTCCGCGAAGAAAGAAAACTACCGATCATTGCGCTTTTGGAATCGATACAGAGGATGACGGCGGATTGGTTTGCTAGATACAGACAGCAATCTGGACAAGCAACCACGCGGTTTACCCCGACGGTGGAAAGGAAGCTCCGTGAGAGGTATGAGCTAAGTCAAGGGTATGAAGTACATGAAATTGCTCCGCATGAGTACGATGTCCGATCTTCGGGGGGTCGTGCCATTGTTAACTTGCGGTCGAAGACTTGTACGTGCCGCCAATTAGACATTGACATGATTCCTTGTCCACATGCAATCGCGGCGAGTCTACGAGCGAACATGAGTTTCTACCCATTGTGTTCGGAATATTATTCTGTCCTAACGTGGCAGTCTGCTTATCACGGACGAGTTTTGCCGGTTCCGGATCAAGCCGAGTGGGATACCTCGGATGAATTGGTGTTGCCGCCTCTGTTCGTAGCAAGGTGTGGTCGGAGAAAAGAAAAGAGGTTTCCGTCCGTCGGTGAGTTTGGTCGTAGACATTAAGTAAATCTTGATGTATGAGTTTGTATGAGTTTGACGTATGAGGAAGTATGAGATTAATGAATATTGTGAGTTTGACTTTGATTGTTTCTTTTACACTGTTATTCGAGTAAACAACAAGACTGGAATAATATTCGAATAAAATACTCGAATAAAGTAACCATAAAAAGTCAAAAATGAACATCTGAAACTATTCGAGTAACGCCAGAACTCGAATAATTTAGGAAAAATCGAATATAGAACTCGCATAATATCTTGTTATTCGAGTGTTATCTTCAAAATTTTTGTATTCTAATTATCTCGAAACTTAGATGTATAAATATCAATATTTCGATGTTTTAAGGCCTTCATGATGAAAATTAGTCGTTTGATGAAGATTAACAATGTTTCGTAAAAATCGTTGCATGACATATAATGGAATACGTTGGTAGATAGGACTTTAGTATATAAATTTCATCCACGTGGTCAACATGTAAAGAAATATCAAATGATTACTTTATTCTTTTAATAATTTATCAAGAATATCTAAAATATTTTATTACTTAGATAGGAAACGCATTTAACATTTCATTACCATGATGTGAACAATATTTCGGACACTTAGTTTATTCGAGTTATTTAAATTACTCGAATAAATTCGAATAGACAACTCGAATAAGGTAACGTTAAGAAGGTCAAAAATGAACATCTGAAACTATTCGAGTATACGCCAGAACTCGAATAATTTAGAAAAAAATCGAATATAGAACTCGCATAATATCTTGTTATTCGAGTGTTATCTTCAAAATTTTTGTATTCTAATTATCTCGAAACTTAGATGTATAAATATCAATATTTCGATGTTTTAGGGCCTTCATGATGAAAATTAGTCTTTTGATGAAGATTAACAATGTTTCGTAAAAATCTTGCATGACATATAATGGAATACGTTGGTAGATAGGACTTTAGTATATAAATTTCATCCACGTGGTCAACATGTAAAGAAATATCAAATGATTACTTTATTCTTTTAATAATTTATCAAGAATATCTAAAATATTTTATTACTTAGATAGGAAACGCATTTAACATTTCATTACCATGATGTTAACAATATTTCGGACGTTTAGTTTATTCGAGTTATTTAAATTACTCGAATAAATTCGAATAGACAACTCGAATAAGGTAACGTTAAGAAGGTCGAAAATGAACATCTGAAACTATTCGAGTATACGCCAGAACTCGAATAACTTAGAAAAAATCGAATATAGAACTCGAACAAGTAACATTTATTCGAACTTATGACTTTACTCGAATAACAGTGAAAACTGAAAAAACCCAACTGAACCTCGAACAAACTGAACAGCAACTCAACCAACCAAAACTGAAAAATTCCAAATGCAAAATCTATACAAATATCTAAAACTGTTCATACAACATCCCAATTGTTAAAAAAAATACATATCGTCAAAAACTTTCGAAACGATGCAATTTTAGAATCGTCCAAAGCGTAGAGATCAGCTTCGTTACCGATCAACAAACACATAGCCGCCCTAAGCATGTATATACCACACTCTCCGCTGCTCGAAAAATAGAACAATTTCAGGTTTAAGAAAATAAGAAAATAAGAAAGTGAGAAAATAATAAAATTACCTGAGGACTTGTTGAGGGAACTCGGGGCACCGCGCCCAAGCAAACTTCTCCACGGTATTTTGCTCCACACCTACGTGTTGAAGCATAAGAGGTATCACTTCGGCCAAGGGGTCGAGGAACGTCGTCATGAACCTCAAGTCCGAATCGCTTTTGCGGTCGGAATCCAAAACGAGGATGTTCCTCTCCTTGAACCGAGCGACGAGGAGCACCCAATGGCTCCTAAACGCCAATGGGATGACGGCCACATCCGCTTGGCTCCAGTGAAGCGACGGCTTGTTGCCGTACATCGCATTGATCTCTCCCGTGGCGAATTGCTCGAACGAGGATATGTCCCACGGTCGCGGTTTGGGGGACTCATACTTGACTGCATGTGCGAAATTCGTGTTCATGTACGCGATTCGCTCCTCATGCACGCATTTTTCTTGCATCGCCATAAACCCGTTGAATGCCTCGTTGACGTGCTGCAACAATAGCATATAATGTTATTAAACGAAATAATTAGAACATATTTAGCAAAAAACATACATACCTCATCCGAGATCCACACTTTCGGAGTGGACAGATCGGCAAAGAATTTCTTGTCGAACGACGCGTTGAGCATTCCTGCCCGTTCATCCTTTTCGCCCATTCTTGCCACCTCCACCTCGACGGCATCCCAATTCTTCACCCTCTCACAAATGATCTGCTCTATCTGCGCTCGGCATTGTATTGTAGCGCGAGGGGTCGAATCGGGCGTCGGCGTATACGGGCTCGAAAGCAGCTTCGACTTCTTCTTCGCACGTTCAGCCCGTGGTCGTTTTTTGCTCTTCGCCGCCTCCGCCGCCGCTTTCTTCGCCGCAGCGGCCCTCTGCGCCTCCGCCCACGCCGCTTTCTTCGTCGCGGCGGCCTTCTTCGCCGCGTCGGCTTTCTCCGCCGCCTCCGCCGCGGCACTCTCCGCCGTGGCACTCTCCGCTGCCGCCGCCTCCGCCGCGGCCCTCTCCTCCGCCGCCTCCGCGGCCGTCTCCTCCGCCGCCGCGGCCCTCTCCGCCGCCGCCGCTTCCGTCGCCGCCCTCTCCGCCGTGGCCCTCTCCGCCGCCGCCGCCCTCTCCGCCGCCGCCCTCTCCGTCGTGGCCCTCTCCTCCACCGCCGCTTCCGCCGCGGCCCTCTCCGCCGCCGCCGCTTCCGCCGCCTTCTCCGCTGCCACGGCCGCGGACTCCATCATATCTATATCCATCTCGTCCTCCATCTCCACATTCTCGCCCCCCTGCTCCCGACTCCACATCGACGGCGAATGAGGAGGCGACCGCCGCGGCATGTCCCGATCGTAACTCCTCGTAATATCCCGCACCATTGTCGGCGTCAGGATCTCAAGGGCTACAAAATTAGAGTATTACGTTGGATTTACGTAATATCAATATAATTTATAAAATAAACATTAAGTAAGGCATACCTTGGAGCAGGATCGAGCGTAGCTCCCTAATCTCCGCCCGCATACCCCGTACATCGCCTTCCAGCCTGTCCATTATTCTATCGAAATGGGCGATTATTGAGCCGGAAGGAGGAGGAGACGGCCTCGGAGGAGAAGACCTCGGAGGAGACGGCCTCGGAGGAGGAGACGGCCTCGGAGGAGGAGACAGCCTCGGAGGAGGAGACAGCCTCGGAGGAGGAGACGGAGCAAGCCGATGCTGGGTGCAGTAGACCGGCAGCCCATTTAGAAGGTGCTCCACTATCCTCTGGGCTACGGCATCATGCCTGCTGCCACAAAAGCCGGCGACCGTGCGGAAGTGCCTTGAATCGGCTTCAGCATCGGTCGGTGTAAGCCAACACCGCACGTCCTCTGTATTTGTACAATTTAGAAAACGCAATCGAAATAAATCCATATTATAAATATATATATATATATATATATATATATATATATATATATACTTACATCCATCCCCACGGCACCGAATGCATGCTCGACCTCTTGCCATCCCGGAGCAGAGCTCTTGCCGAAAAATGTGGTATTCCAATGGCACATCCGGGGTATCGGGAGCCTTTCGCCGCTTTTTCTCACGGTGAATTCCTGCCTGACGGTCGGCCAGCACTCGTACGCCAGAACCTGATAAAATAGATTAAACATAAGTTAAAATAAATATAATATGCCTTAAATAATACAAAACTAATTACCTGAAGCGGCATGACGAAGCCGCTGATATCGAAGGTTGTTTTGATTTTTCCATTCGATGTCATCTCCATGTGCTTCCCCAAGAGGTCTTTGTTCAAACCATAAATGACCTCCTCGAATGATATCCTTCCCCAAGGATATTCGTTGAAGCGGTCGAAGTCCTCCACCAGACGCAGCCACTCCTCCTTCACCTTCAAGTCCTTCTTTACCCTCCGCTCCCCTAGCACCCCGACGGCAAAATAAAGGGCCGCGATCTTCAATTTCTCGGGATTCACGCCCGAGTTTCCACCGGCGTCACGAATCATTCCCGCGATTTTCTTGTCCAAATCGTGCAAATATATAACGGGCTTGCCTACGAGCCATAACACAAATGTTAGTTTTTAAAATCGAAGTAAAAAAAGAATCAAAATGATAAAAATAAATAGGATTAATACCAGGCAATGCCTCTCCGCTAACTCGTTCGATGACGTTATCTCCGGCTCGTTAGCGCCGCAGTCGAGACCCGTGAGTAGGCAATACTCGACCAATGAAAATCTTAACGGTCGCCCACGAACGACCATCCAGAACTCCTTCGACTCCGGCATATACTCCACCTGCCGGATCATCAAAAACCACAGGATCATGTTCGAATTGTAGTGGTCTCGGGCCACCTTAATTAGATTCCCGAACTGAGTCCGTCTGATCATCTCATCCATCTCCTCCTCGTTCAAAAGCATACGGATGCGTTCGCATACCGTCATGTACTGCGAGTTCAGAGTGAGGGTGGCATGGTAGAAAATTTCCGCCGGCAACTTCGTCGGAAAATAGATCTGAAAATGCAAAAAAAAAATGAAAAACAATGAAAATTCACTGTTATTCGAGTAAATTATTCGAGTAAAAGGTCACTCGAATAAGAAAAAAGTTATTCGAACCCTTAATACTCGAATAATTTACTCGGAAAAGCGCCGAAAACGATTTTCACAAAAATCCGACCGATTACGACGTCTACCCAACGATATAACATCAAAACCGATCGATTTAACGCTAGAAACGAAAGATCTAACCAAAAAAATACGTTTGACCAATTCGATTTAACAAAACCCAAAACTCGACAAAAAAACTCACCGTGGCTCTACCGGCGTCGATTTGCTCATCCACCCGGTTACGTTGAGGCGCGGAAGGCTCCGATGAACTCTTTTTTCTCTTCGTCATTGATTATTATGCTTGGTTTTGTGTACGATTTTTTGAGTTAGGGCTTTGGTTCGAAGATAGATCGCGTGAGAATTAGGTTTTCGAGTGATTTTTGTCTAGTTTTCTTTGCGAGCTTTATTTAATACGCCTTATTCGAGTTACTTATTCGAGTTTCTTATTCGAGTTGCGACTCGAAAATGTTACTCGTAAGTTACTCGAATAATGCTACTTTTTGGTTTAAATATTTTGAATATTATTCGAGTTAGTTTGCCACTTCGGGTATTTATTCGAGTTTTGTATTCGAGTATCTGTTTTAACTCGAATAAATGTCGTATAGTTTTTTCTTTTAGTAAATCAGATAAGCTTTTATTCGAGTTATTTAATCGAGTTTTCTATCACTCGAATAAAACTCGGATAAGTTTTCGCTTTTAATGAGACGAATTAGCCTGCTTAACCAGTTTTTTAGTAAGGGTATTCCTGTCATTTGACAATACGTTCCTCTTTTTTTAAAACCAAATAGAATCGTTCCTCTTTTTTTTTTAAATCCTTATTTCGTTCTACTTCCACAAATTACGCTCCTTTGCCCTAATTTCTTTATCCCCCCCTATCGGCGATGGACTCCTTCAAGCGAAGTTATCCGATGTCTTCTTCTCAGCAGCGGGCCTCCAAGATACCGCGGAACGACGAAGAAATTGACGAATTCCCGCCCGAGGCGATGCATTCTCTTGGCAAGGTATGCCTCATCTGCGATTGTTCTCCCGCCGATTTCATGACGGGCGATTACTCCTACGGCGAAAGGGGCGGCGAGATGGACCATTCCCTCTTCATACTTGATTTGGACGCGGAGGGCGGAGACTACGTCCCTCGGGACCCTTACGCGAATTTCGACAAGTACGACGACGGGTATGTTCCGCTGAACCCTAATTTGTGCTTCGACAGCGTTGGTCTTGGCGTGTCTGGATTTTGTGTGCTTGGGTCGAGGCTCTACTTTTTCGAGGATAAAACCAGCGTCGTCTTCTCCTACGATTTATTGCCTACTCCTCAGCAGCAATTTCCTCAACGCGTGATTACATTGACAAAGGATATGCTGACCCCGCGTCCCCCAATGAAGTTTCCCAAGCTTTGTGCCGGGGATGCCAAACCCGAACGGAAAAATGCTAGTCTTGAGTACTATGATTTGTTTCAGCAAGGAGGGCAGCGGAGTGTTCGAGCTGTTCGATCCTCGGACAGAACGGTGGGAATCGCTCCCTGATCTGCTACCGCTGCTGCCCCGTCCGGACGAGGACGACGATGATTACTGCGACTGCGAGGAATATTCTACGGGCATCTCCGTTCGCTCGTACTCCTTCATCGACAACGAGCCCGATCTCCTCGTCGCCACCTCGGTGGGAAACTTCACCCTCGACATGCGACAGCTGCCCGAGAACGCCGCCTGGTCGCCGCGCGTGGACCTCAAGTTCCCTCCGTCCATCTCTCCGAGGTTCGTGCTGGTTAAGGACGGTGAGCTTTGCTTGTCCGAATGGTACGCGTTTCTGCTGGACGGGAGAGAAGAGACCAGTTGGATGCATCCGTCTCTGGAGCCGAGGATAAAGCCCGGGAGCGACGATGTGTTCGTGATCACATATCTCTATCGAAGCGGCGGGAGGGGCTCACGTGGCTGCCTCCCTCGTCCAATCGCTTATGCATTGCACGCACCCACGTTCGTCGCAGCACCAAGCAGCCTTACATGATAATCGACGCTTGCAGCTTTGATTCGGATCTCTTCCGGAGGAGGAAGATGGAAATATTCGATACCGATTGGGATTTGGATGTGCCGGGCCTGACAGTCCTGAAGAGATTCAAGTTCGTTCTCGGCCCCCAACGATGGTGTGGACGCCCCTACTTCAATCCCAACGGTCTCTTCCCAATTCCATGGTAAAAAGATACACATGTTTTGATTGACCTCTCTTTATATATATTATGTGCACTCTTGTTTGGCCAAAGAAAACATCATCCTATCCTAGTTAGTGTTCATTTGATTCCGTAGCGCCTCTGTGATTTCCTTCTTGTAAATTGGAAGACGCTTTGTCGGTTTTTGTTGTTTCTTGACCTTATTGGAGAAGTTTTTTTTAAACGCAGAGAGAGAGAGAGAGGCCTGCTTGCTGATGGTGCTCATGGCATGCCTTGGCTGGCTTTAAAGACAACAAACTACATTACTTTTGCATGCTTTGTTATGTTATTGGGACCCCTGTCTCTTCTGCTCTCTTTGCCTTTGGTAGGTATATATTGTATCTGGCTAGTTTTTTAACTCTATTTTCATCCCATGCAAAGCCATCTAATTACATACTTTTTCTAGTAATATTTATGTGCATTTCACTATAATCACGTGCGGTTCTAGCATAAATTTCCCAATTAATGAGGAAAAAGCAGAGTGGATTATGCATGTTGCATTGTGTTGAGAGGCGGGAGAACTTTGAGGTGTCGCCCTTCTCTTTGTTATATCCGTAAACAAGGTGCTGCTCTATACTTAGTTTTCCTCCCTTTCCCTATTATGCTCAGAGTCGGGAGCTGTTGTATCGATAAAGAGAAGTTTTTATTGATGAAGAACAACAATCACATAGAGCATCGACCTTGCTCGCTTGCTTCGCGCACTTAGTCTATTATGTGATCTGTTCTTTCCAAAAGATGAAAATGAGAGTATTCTGATGTGCTGAATTGTTTTGAAAAAGCAGTTGCAACGGTATTCTTTCGAGAAAACACCAACATATAACTTGCAACTTTGTTCATAAAGAGGATCAAGTATCCCCAATTAGGCGCCTTGGCCATCTATCTGCTTTAGCGGTGATTAGGTGTAAGTGGTGATGCCTAAAACGTTGCTTGGTTTCATGGTTCGAGTTCACGAGAGCAGAGCAGGTATATTTCATTTTGCTTTTTCGATTTCTACGTTTATTGATCATCATCTGCTTCCACTCGATCATACAGAAAGAACCCTGTTTGATTGTTCAATCTTTTCGTCCTTTTGCAGCATGTTCAAGGCATAAGAAGTGATGATCAGATTTACTTGGGAAGGCTAATTGCATTATCTTCTTTTGTTCCGTAGCTTTTCTTGCCTTCACAACGTATAACTGATGCTTGACATGTGTTCGTTCTTAAACGACACATTTCGTTCCATTAATAATGGTCGTCGATGTTCTTCAATGATGCTTGCTTGGCTGGCGCTACTCTTAACGACACCAAAAAATAAAAGACGAAAAATAAAGTTTTTTGTGTGGATCAAGTGGTCAAGAGGTGAGGCACATCCAATCCAAGAATCATGAGAAAAGCATCAGTAATACAAATAAGAGATCGATCAATATCAGCATCATATCAATGTGTTAAAAACTGCAGTACTATGAATGTCCCCAAGAACAACTCTTAACCATAATCTTCGTATCGATTAAAGCTCCGTAATTTTTTCGATATCTGCCTCTGTCCCATACGAATGTTGGACCCAACGATTCGATTCGTTCGTTCTTCGGGCCATCGATCGTCGAAGGGCAAAGGAATCATCACTACTCCATTCATTAGATAATTCTTGAACGAACGAGTCGTTGATCTCATGAGTAGAACAACATCCATCGTTATTACAGTCATCATGGAACCTCTTCACACCTATTAATGAAGACTCCTCGCCCTTCTCCTCACCACCAATACCACTCTGCCACGTGGCATCCTATTCCGAACCTGGAACCACCTGATTCTCACCTTCCTCTTCTTCTTCTTCGCCGTAATACCCATCATCAAATTCACCACTCTCTTCTTCATCGGAATAAGAACCCTCCCCTTCAAAAGCACTGTTACTTGTCGACGTCGCATCATCACTGCCTCCGGCGCCGGCGCCACCGCCTCGGCGGCTTTCGGTGCACGCGCTGCAGACAGACACGGTGGGTCCTAACCTCGTCCCCTGCGCGCTCCACGGCGTGGGCGAGCCGCACACGTGGCAGAGAAGGGTACGCGCGTGCTTCGCCACCAGGAAATTAGCCGCGTGGACCTTCTCGTCGCAGGGAAAGCACAGGCTAGCTTGGTCGGAATCGCAGAACATCCTCGCCGGCCTATTACATAGCTCGCACCTCTTTCTCGGCGGCGACATTTTTCTTGATATTTCCTTTTCGATTAGCTCTCTTCAGCAACTATCAGAAATGGGTCGAGAGATGATTATTATATTATATTGCAAGAGCAAAATTAATGGTTGAAGAAGAAGAAGAGAAGAGAATTGTGGTAATAATGATGGCCAGAGTGAAGGCAAGTTGTGTGTGGTAAAGCCTAAACCCACTTGCTGAGAGTTACGAAGCAAAACAAAACCATGTATAAAGTTGTGGGCTGCCAAGAAAACGTCCTTTGTAATAAATCAACTAAATAATCTTTTAATAAAGTTTGAGATTCTATTTTTATTATTTTTAATATCTTTATTTGGTGACGCGTCTCATTATCCTTGCGATATTAGATTCTTCGCAAGAAAATATTTTAATTTTGCCACCTTTCCATGGCTATAGTTTGATCCACAAAAAAGATTTCTTTGTTTTGCTCCATGTGAAATTCTTATGGTCCACGATCACACTACTAACTCCGAATGGGATATTGGGTCCCACGTATTTTTTGCTCAACAATGTTTTCTTTGCTTGCACATCGGCGTCATAAATATTATTTACCCTATCTTTAAGGAATGGTATATATTTCGAAGTTGACGTTATGTGCATGGTATGGGCGAATATTTATTTTTCACCTTTTAGTTCATCTACTTTGGAAAAAAGTAGCCCATGAACAATTTCCAAGTGGCATTTTTATTTTGCAACATTATGATTCTTTCCATCCATTGATAGTTCTTGCATTTGATTCTAATAATATTAGTAGGTATCTATGCACATATTTGCCGTAGCCCCTACACCTACTAAATAATACAGTCTTAAGCAAACCTAAACCTCGCATACGTAATATTTTATTTTGCATAGTACAATAATGTTGGAAATAAGTTGGGCCTTGGGACTATATAGAATATATTACACTTCTCATAGTTCAAATAAATTTAAAATTTAGGGAATGCATTACTTTATGGTGAATCTATAAAAACATATCCAATTGGATAAAATTTTTAGACATAGGTACTCATGTCAGAAAATTATACAGATAGGTACCCGAATTAATTTTTACCAATTTATTTAGTCATGTCGTACCTTCCTGTGTTTATATTGCGTACCAGCGTTGATATATGGTACCTAAATATAGCATATGTCGTACCTACGGCATATCAGTGTGTTACATAGAACGTAGCTAAATATAGCATACGTCGTACCATTTTCTGTTATATAGGATACCCAAATGTGTTGATATAGAGTACCCAAATGTATTGTATGGTGTACTTTCGGGGATAGGGTACCTATGTGCAAAAAATTTATTCTGTTAGGTACATACATATAATAAAATCCTAACATGGTACTAAATTACAAGTTTTTATCCAAATAGATACTTATGTGTTATGATCCCTTATTATTTTATTACAAAAGTTATATGTTACATAATATAATATTTGTATAGTGGCCTCAGAATCTGATTTTATTGACATGGCTTCACATCAGCCCATTAGTTGATTCTACTTTCATTGAGACAACAAATCGTGACGAATGTTTTGGCCGTTGTGCTTCGACGATTATGAAATGTTCTTTGTACCAAGACTCTTCTCCGCACCTTTTTTTTTAAATAATAATTATGACTTTACCGAAAAAGATATATACTATAACAACTGAATAAGCATGTGGTATGGCCGAACCCTCGGTGAACACTGGTTAATTCATGCGAACATAAGGAAATAAATATGTCCTATCCTATGTTCATTGAATCGTAGTTGCAAGTTGCATATAAGGACATATACCGAAACGGCACGTGTAAGTCCACAAAAGAATATATATAACGTATACAACAACATCCACTTGTTATAACAATCACAAAATAGTATGATGCAAAAATAAAAAATGTTCATCAGAAACGATATATACGACGCCATCGTCTTTCACGAATTTACTGTTCGTTTTAGGGACTTTTTGGCTTTCATTTCATGGGTTTCATTTCCTCCATACGTTTTAAATCAATAGCTTTAATAAAGTAAAACTCCATGGTGTTTTGACTAATACTGGCAATTTTCGCGGGCCCGCCCAGCCAAAATGGTGGGACTGGCTGCCATTTCTCAGGCCCCCAAGGGAGCGCGTCTAGGCGAGCAAGCCCGCGCCGCAGGCTTTGGCGGGGCGGGTATGGCGGGCTGGAGGTAGGGGTGGGCATTCGGATTCGGGTATCCGACCCGACTCGATCGGGTTTTTACACGATCGGAAGAAAAATCGGGTTGGATGTCGGGTATCGGGTACCTGACCATGTATGTCGGGTCGGGTATCGGGTAGCAATATGCTATCCGATTTACCCGATCGAGTACCCGACATATTAAAAAAAAAAATTCGCCTAATTGGCCATCTAATAAAAGTAACTAAACAATTAGTTAAAATTATTTATTTATTTATATAAAAACTTGAACTAAAAAGAATCAAGTGCCACTGAAATTAAGTGGCTACTTAGCTAATTCAATAAAAATATGTATGTCGTATGCGTTTATATAGAAGTATTTTCACCCATAATTTGGATGAACAACCGATGTGGGACAATGGAGTTTTCCAAATAAACTGACTCATGTAAGTACTAGTAAAGTTTATGTAAACTCTTACACATAAATTCGATTGGCTTAGTGGTCGAAGGAACACCGATAAGGTCTTGGCCTTCATGACGTGGATTCGATTCCCAGTTCCCACATTGTTTTCATTTTTAACTAATTTAAAAAAAATTAAAAAAAATAATAAAAAACCCGAACCCGACCCGCGGGTAGCCAAAATCGGATACCCGCATTTGAGTGGGTCGAGATCGGGTATTAAATTCACTACCCGATATTATCGAGTACCCGACCCGAAAAACCTGAAACCCAAAAAACCCGACCCGATCCCACCCCTAGCTGCAGGAAGGCCCATGAGTATTATAAATTAATTAAGTATTGATATATAAATAAATTATATAGGTTTTTTTTTTATGTTTTTGAGCTCTGATTTTTAATTTAATCAAGTTTAATAACATAATTAAATAGTATTTGTTGACCTTTTCGGTCCATGAGTATTAGAGAGTTTTGATGAACGATGTAATTCTAATGATGTTAGGTCTATAAATTAAGCAATTCGATTTGTGATTAATATAACATCTAAGTTCATGATAATATTCGACCATGCATTAATAATGAGCTATAAATTGATTAAAGTGTTGAATATTTGATTCGCATATGAGTTTGTTATTTGTTGATGAGACTATGTGATCGCATGTTATAGACAGCCCATATGAAAGGATATATCGTATTGTGCTATATATGGAAATAATGCATGAGATATCCTACTGAGTTATAAAAGGAAAATATGCTGTTTATATATGGAAAGTGTTATATCTGTTCAAAATTTGTTATTCCTGACGAAAATCACATGTGCGATTTTTGCATGTTTTCCACTGAATTTAATGTGAAATATTGAATTAATATCTTTCCTTATGCTGATTGGATTAATATATTTAGGAAATATTTGATTTGATTGATTTGGATAAGGTGCTATATACTATAAACGGATGTGATATCTGAAATAAGAAAAGTTCTAGTCATGATTAAATCGAATTAAGCATGCTCTGATCTGATTTATGTGCTAAACATTAAATATATTGATCTAATACTATGAGATATACATGGAAAACGTGCTGATGTGATGCTATCTCGTGTGCTATATTTGGAAAGTTAATCTGTAATGATTTACGCTAGAAACAGATAGCAGGGAATCACTTATGGAAGGCTCTGATATGGTAATTATATGGGAAATGCTTGAATTTGCTTGAGAACGAAATTGAGCTTTTATATGGGATATAATCATGTTTAAATGTGCTATATGACCGTTGCAATAATTTATTAAAAGCGTGATTTATATGGTATGATTGACTCGAAAATTGCATGGAAACTATGCTTGACTTGGTGATTATTCTATGATATGATTTTCCATGTGAAGTGCTGATTGAAAACGATTATATATGAGCCACACTTCATAATTTCGAGGTACTTAGAATTTGCGATTAGCCTACGAGAAATCCTTGAGCAGAAACAGACAGAGAGATCCCTGAGCCTTTATTTGCGATAGCTTTCTGCCTTACTGAGCGTTAACTTGAGATTCCATCACTGAGCGAGTGATTCATCTGATATTCCATCATCCCCTCCATATATTCTGTCTTCGGACGTATTGTCTTCGGACGTGAGCAATACCGAGGAGGCAAGGTCGACGTTTACGCACACATGAAGGGAAGGACGAGGACCGGAGGCCCTTCGGTAGCGAGTTGTGTCTATTGGGATCAGGAGATTCCAAGGAAGGAAACTCGGCGTGTGGTAACTTAGTAGTGGCTAGTGTTCGACTTGTTTCGGTTGTGTATTGGGCTAATCAATCAGTTTTGTATCCAGCTACGGTGCATTATAGTGATTGGTTAAACTCTTGGGAAGCAAATTCCAAGGAGAGGAGTAAACCCTAGTTGGGGATATATCCTCTATAAAAATCATGTCTCGCATTTACTTTTCAGTTATTTCTTTATCGCTGTGAGACAGACCCGACACACATCCGACGGTACTAGGATATATCAGACATACTCGTCACAAACATCAGTAGGCATATCTAAGTCATTACACTTAGGATTTGTGAAAAGAAGCATAAAATTTTATAAGCCTAATTCACACCCCTCTCTTAGGCACATTTATATCTTCAGTATTAATGAGATTAAAATTCGATTAGAAGTATTTTATTTTATCTTTATTCTAATTTGGGCGGGTCAGGCAATGTGCGAGCGGGCCTTCATTTTTCAGTTCCGCCAAATGCTCGTTTTGACAGCTCTAATTTCGACCTCTCTTAGCATGAGATAAATCGTTGTTGCATTTGCGAAGATAAAAATATCCTAATTCCACCAAAAAAACACCACATCCTCTATTCCACGTGGTGTTCCAGTAGGTATTCCAACTTGGGAAAAATCATTACACCCCCCCATCGGCTCGGATCACCTATTGCATTTTCTATTCCAATCCCTATTCCACTATTAAAATATTAATATTATAGCTCATTTTCACTCCTAATCACCATCCCCCACAACGTCCACTCTGCTTTTCTCTTTCCATATTACTTTATTATACTTAAAAATATAATAATGAATATTAATAGGTGATTGGAATACTATAAGTCGGATCTCGTCTCGTCTCGTCTCACCAGTCTCTCGTATCTCTCTCTCACCAGTAATATTTTTTCGGTAGAGGAATAAAATTGAGAATAAAATAATGCAATTTCGACATGAACACTGAATAACACGGAATAAATCACCTACAGGAAATAAAACTTCCATTATTGTATAATCAAAGTATTATAACTGAATATCAAGTCTAACACTCGAACACACACCACAGTTGCGTCTAGAAAGGTCGTGATTAATCTCCGTTTACTCGATCATCTTTCTCATCATTATTTATCCGTAGGTTTCTTGAGGCTGCATCGTTAATCACTTCATTCGATTGATTGGTAAAAGACAACCCGTAACTTGGTTGTTGAATCTGTGCCTGAAAATTCATATACAAAATCATATTATTTTGTATCATCAACAACATACCCAAAATAAATATTGGAGATATTTAACCTGTAGCAAATCCGTCAAACTTGAGCTATGTCGTTGGAACTGTGAAGGATACCACCATTGAGAATTTTGGTGCAGAATGGATGAACTTGATATCTGTTGAGTTAAAATTATGGAAGTAATGATTAACTTCTTATGTGAAAGATGAAGACGATTGAGATGCTGGTAAAAGGAACAATGAATCGACTGGCATTGTAGGATGAGGCATATCCGAATATATCTTACTTTTCTCCTATACGATGATTCATTTCCAAGCTTAGCGTGCACTCTTTAGGTTCATGTAATTAAGCAAGACATTAGCAAATTTTTGTAGTCGTATAATAACACAAATTTAGCAAAATATTACCTTAGCAGTTGTATGCTTTGACAACTATGTTTCGGTGTGTTTTGACCTTTTTGGCTTCTTTATCGCCTGTTTTAATCCGCTTTTGACCCTCTTTCCAGATTTGACTCGTGAAACCCTTTTTTGTTTCCATCCTTTTATCGCATCAACTGGTCCGTCATCCGTTTCTCTTGTCAAAACTCCTTTCCTACAAGTTTGGATGTCTTAGATGATTTTGAAGAATAGATGTTATCTAGAGCTTCATCTGTTTTTTCAATCATCTTAAGAAGAACATCTTTAATGATGATACGTCTCCTACAAGTTTGGTCGTTGTGCTTTGATGATTATGAAATGTTCTTTGTAAGATTCTTCTCCAACACCTTTTTTTAAATATAATAATTAACTGAAAAAGATAATAATTATTAAATTTATAATAAGAAACTGAATAAGGGTGTCCACAATGGGTCATACCACTGTGTCATAGAGCTGATGTGTCAGTTTATATGACACATCAATCATTATGGTGGTGTTATATCCATGAACTGTATCATGGGTATGACATCGGTCCATGACATTTTTCTGTTTTAAATTTTATTTTATGAATTATGTCTGTGGGACCCACTTCAATTAATATTGAAAAATAAATGTTAAAAATACAGATAAACGGTAATAATGCCGTTGGACTCACAATTCTTTTTTAGTTTTGCTTTAAATCTGAAAATTACCGTTTCATTTTATCACAAAATATTAGTTTATATATATATATATATATATATTATATACATATAGACTTCCACTTGTTCTTTTCTCACTCATTTTTTTCGTGTCCTACAGTCTCCTTTCTTCTTCTTTTCTTCAATAATATTGTGCCTTTGTTCACTGCAATTTCCGCTGGTTATGGCAGATAATTCCGAAGACACCAACCAAAATCATTCTATCTCACAAAATCAACCTCAATCCCAAAATCCAATATACCCGAATTTTCCTACAAATTCTCAGTACTTTGGTTATTCGCCACAATTTTTCAATAGCAATAATATGCCGAATTTTCCTAATACCAACAATTTTCTGCTATTCCTCAAATTAATATGCCGAATTTTCATAACGTCATCACCAGTGGTGATAGTTCTGGAAAAGAACCTACGACGCCAGGATCTAGTGGGAGCTCTCAGTTTCAACCATTTTCAGGTACTGTAATCTCGGATGAGCCAACGCAGACAAGAGTTAAAATGTCAAAAACACAATGGGGCATTGAAGGTGAGAAACTGTTAGCAAGTGCTTGGCTTACAATTTCCAACTGCAGCAAGACGGGAAGCTCTAAAAAAGAAGGTGACTTTTGGAATCGAATAACGGAATACTTCAACGAAAACAAAGGGCGTGGTCCAATGAGAACGAAAGAGAATATCAAATTACATTGGTTCTGGATGTCTCGGATGGTCGGTGAACATCACAGTGGTTGGAATGATGAGATGTACAAAGCTCATGCTCTGGAATTGTATCACCATAATAAAAAGAAGCATTTCTGTCATGAGCATGTGTGGTCCGTTGTGAAAGATGATCCCAAATGGAAAACAACAATGCCAATGGAGCGTGCTTCTAAGAAAACGAGGCTTAATAACAGTGGTACGTACTCTTCTTCTTCTAACCCTGAACCAATTGTCGATGCTATTGATAATGAGGCAGAGGTTCGGCCGCTTGGTCAACAAGCCTCAAAGAGGGAAACAAGAAAAGGCAAGTCGCACTGCAAAAGCAACGCGTATGATGCCAAGATTGAAGAAGTGCAAGAAATGCTGAGGATGCAACATGAAAAAAAAAAAAAAAAGGAAATCATTGAATCTTTGTCAAGCAAGTTGGACAAAACTAATGACACATTGGACAGTTTCGCGTTCCAACGGGATTACGAAATCTTGCGCATGGACACTTCAAGCATGAACGAGAGGGAGCTCGAGGATCATAAATTTGTGTGTGCCCGTATAAGGGCCAAACATGGTTTCCCGTAGTTTCACTTCAATTGAAATTTTTCTATCATCAATTTGTGTGTAAAACTATTTGGGAACTATTTGGGGGACCAAAATGATTAATATTATATATGTTTTGTAATTAATGAATGTTAATACAGAATTTTTAATAATTAAAATTAGATTATTTGTTTTCGTTGACTACTTTTTATTCAATATTAATTGCTGGTAAGAAATATAACTTTACTTAAATATTTATAAAAGTTTAATTAATATATAAAAGTTAAATAGTGTAAAAATATTATAGAATGAAATATAGAGTTGTGGGTCCGTGTTATGGTAGCGTCATGATTGTGGAAAAAATGAATATAAAGGTGTTACAGAATAAAATATGTAAAAGGGTAATGTAATGTTGAGGTGCCAGTGTTATGATGTGCTATGAATGTGGACACCCTAAGCATGTGGTATGGCCGAACCCTCGGTGAACATTGGTTAATTCATGCCAACATAAGGAAACAAATATGGCCTATGTTCATTGAATCGTAGTTGCAAGTTGCATATAAGAATGACATATACCAAAACGGCACGTGTATATGAGGGCGGTCCCGTACACAATGGATAAAAATCACTAAGTTATATACTAATGTTGGACGTGATGTTGGGCTAACACTCGTCTTACTTTTAAAGCACAGCGGAAATGATAGATACTTAGTGAAAAAGACGCAATGAACACAAGAGATGTTTTTGTGCAGCAAGTCAAATAACTTGCTGCGAGCCCCAAAGGGTAAAAATCCACTAGAAAAATGGATTACAAACTATCGAAAAAGATAGTTAAAAATAGCCTAGCAAACAACCTACGAATCACTCAAGAATTCAGCAACTGCTAGACTACAAAGAAAACTCTTTCAAGATATAGAACTCGCTCAAAAAGCTCTCTATTTCGCTCGGTGTTCGTTCTTTCAAAGTCCTCAAAAGCGTCCCTTCAAATGGTTAAGTCTTTCGACTTATATAGTGCTTCGACTTGTGAAAGATTTGTTCCAACGTCTTAGCAACTTCCCACAACGTCCACTAACGTCCACTACGTGGATTTGGTCCGTTAGTGACCGTTGGGAGTCGACTTGGTCAGCTCCAAAGGCTTGGTCTTCACTTGAGCTCCAAGTCTCCTATTTTTAGTATGCACTCTTCCTATTTTTGCTCTAACTTATCCACACTCTTTCCACACGGTTTGATCCATTCTAGCTCTTATCCATAACCTGCACAATACTAGAAAAATGCCACGTCATAATTAAAATAGGTTTTGGGCATGAAAGATAAAACTAGGAAAGGGAACATTCTCGGCCAACAGATGTTGACTAGAATGTTACCCAACATTGTTTCAGTTGAACGCTCAACATCAACAATCTCCCCCTTTTTATCTTTCTTCCCAAAACCAAAGCAGAAGTCAGTCATCGCAAAACTCCCCCTAAAGGCAACATCAACTCAACCACAAACTGAAAATGGTTAGAGTTAGACGAAAAACAGAATAGTAACAAAAACTATTCAAAGTACTACTAATTAGTACATGCCAACATAGGTTCTGAAACATCTGCAAAATAAAAATAAAAAGACATGGTCCAACAAGCAGAATTAACCAGATCAGCATGCACTAAATAACAATAAAGTCAGGCATGTAAAAAGAAACGATCTTTAGGCGAATCTGCAAAATAAAAATATCCGGCAAGTAAGCAGGCACACATGTAAACATATCGGAGACGCAAATCAGCATACATATAGTAAAAAGTATTTCTCGACATGCAAAAATAAAAATCAGAGAAAAATCAACTATGCATGCGAAATAGAAAGGATCAGAGCTTCACTCTCAATGGAATATGGAGTTTCCTTCTGATGCTTTCTCGGTTGCTTCTCCTTCTTGGCCAGCTCCCCCTGTTTGTTCGGCTCCTTATTCTGCTCCCCCTAAATTTCCTTATCTCCCCCTTTTTATCTGCACAACCTTCTCCCCCTTTTTGGGAAGAAAGAAAAAAACTCACAGAACTTCTCTGTTAGCCAACTTGCAGATGTTGAGGTAAAGGTGGGACTAACATCTGAGCCAACATTCTGAGACTCAGAAACAAGTTAGTTCCCAATCAAGGATAAATTCAAAAGAAATTGATATGAGAGTAATTCGGGGGCAGAGAGAAATGAAGTCGGTTAAGGAGCTATGGTTTGTGAACAAAAAATTCGATCAATCAAATCACTTCATATACGCATGTTTCAACGATTACAAATACCACACACCACTAACAGAAAATAGCAGATAGTGTAGTAAATGAGAATGAGAAAATAACCGTTGGACACATATGGGAGCTTAAGCATATTGAATGTTAAATAAGTTCACAAACCGCCTAATTAAATCATGAAGCTAAAAATAGTATATTTTCAAACCAAACACGCGAGCACATAGGAGCAAATATGGAGTAAGTCGAGACAAAACATGATAAAGCATGATACTAAACATAGTAAATAGACTAATTCATCATGCGAGCATATAAAAACAGTTTGAAGACCAAGTCATGCGAGTTAAACGGAGCACTTCGTATCATGATTCAACCAAAAAGAACTAAGTCAAAAGTCAAGGTAGAATCAAGAAATACTAACCGTTTGAGCGACGTTGATGAACACATAGAGACAAGTGTAAAGAGCTGTTCTTCGAGAGTTTCTAATGCACTTCTGAGAGATAACTAAACTAGACACATAAGACTAACAAAAACAGTACTAAAGACAGACACGAATAAAAACGAAGGCACACAAAAAATAGCAATATCGAACTGTTAGTCACATGTTGCCCTAACATTTGACTCAACATTCTAATTCCGTAATCCTAGACTTTTCTGCTTAATTCTTCTCAAAATCAGTTCCCCTTATTTCTACCCTTTCACCTCACATATCCAACCGAAATTTATGCACTGCCATTATACTCCCTTGCCTCAAGGATCGGCTTTTTGTCGCATAGTATACATCGTCACCGCGAATGCCGTGTACCTAAGGAATTTTATTACCGAGAGCCTATATCTAGCAGAGAGTTTATAAGCATGCTAATCACAAAAAAAAAGATTGGTTTTTAGTCGCAAAGAGTACATCGTCACAGCGAATGCCGTGTACCTAGGGACGTATTACCAAGAGCCTATAAAAGAGGGATCGGGTTCATTTAGGGACCAATCAAGAAGAATCAAGTCATTTCACAGGAAAACAGAACAGAATATTTAACCAAACATTAAAGCAGTAACTACCAAAATCGACATATGCTATGTTGATCCAGATGTTGGACCAACATTCAAACTAACATGTGCAAACCTATGGATTTCTTCAGGTCCGAGAACCTTTCAGAATCCAATGCTTTCGTAAAAATGTCTGCTAACTGATTCTTAGTGTCTATATGCTCTATGCGGACTAACTCTTTTTCAACCGTATCTCTCAGAAAATGATGCCTAATATCTATATGCTTCGTACGAGAATGTTGGATGGGATTCCTAGAGATGTTAATAGCACTAAGGTTATCACAATACATAAGCACAGATTCGCACTCTAACCCATAGTCACATAACATACTATTTAACCACAATAACTGTGTGCAACAACTACCCGCCGCAACATATTCGGACTCAGCAGTAGATAAAGACACACAGTTTTGTTTCTTACTATACCATGCAACCAAGTTGTTACCTAAGAAGAAACAGCCACCACTTGTGCTCTTGCGGTCATCCTCGTCACCCGCCCAGTCAGCATCGCTATAGCCTACAAGACTCACATTAGTATCTTTGGAGAACCATAATCCTAGGCTACACGATCCACTCACATAACGAAGTATTCTCTTAACAGCATTCAAATGTGATACCTTAGGTTCAGATTGATATCTAGCACATACGCAAACACTATACATGATATCAGGTCTACTCGCAGATAAGTATAATAAACTACCTATCATAGATCGGTACAATGTTGGGTCAACATTCTGCCCAACATTGTCTTTACTTACCTTTTGAGCAGAACCCATGGGCGTTTTCATTACCTTTGCTGTGTCTAACCCAAACTTCTTGACAGTGTTCTTGGCATACTTCTCTTGGGACATAAGTTTTGTATTATCACACGCAGACTGTCGGTTATAGCCTAGACCTTGTTTATTACTAATACCTAGAGACAATACCTTTTCTTGGCTAGTTTTGCTCCTATTCCACTTAGCAAAAGTGTTGTCGGCCTCATTGAGTCGCTTTTGAAGTGAGTCGATCTCCCAGTCCTTTCGTGTCAAAGCGGCTTCCAGTTTGTTCATGCCATCCATTAGACCTTCAATGACCTTTTCGTTCTTCTCATTTTCCTCGGTCAACAAATTCACCGCGGCACGGAGTTGGATGTTATTCGCCTTTTCTAATTCGTAGTGGGTGGTCAACTGCTTAAAGGCTTCTTCACCACTCTCAGTTTCGGGTTCTGATTCATCACAACTCAAAAGACCATCAAGACAGTTTGAATCATCATAATCAAAAATAATATGTTTTACAGATGTTGAGTCAGATGTTGGCTCAACATCAGTTACCGCAGTAAGGCCGATTTGATTATCTTCATCTACTTCGTCGTCAGAAAACGACTGGATGATCACAGATGATTGCTTAGTCTCTACCTCTTCATCTTCATCTTCTTCGTCTGACAGGTCGATCCACATGACCTTACCACCACGCTTACGAATGGTGTTGGCACATTCGTTGGCAAAATGGCCCCAACCTTGGCATTCATAACATCGAACTGCCTCATAGTTGATGTTCTTCTTTGGCTTTCCGTCTAGCCTCCCAAAAGGTTTCCGTTTAGGAAACGGAGGAGCTGACGATGGTTCACCCTTGGCATTCTGGCCTTTTCGGAATGTTGGGCCAACATTTTGCACAACATTCTTCTTCTTGAAGAACTTCGCGAATTTCTTTACCACCATGGCCATGTCATCAGCGTTTCTGGGGTCAACCTCGATCAGTTCATCGGATGGCTGGGTGACCAGTGCGAGACTCTTTCCACGAGAGGCCCTCTTTTGGACTTCAAGATTGGTTTCATAATTTTTCAAGATGTTCATCAAGACGTTGAAGTCCATGATAGCTAGGTTGTGAGACTCCTCGATCGCTGATACCTTCATATTAAATTTTTCAGTTAGTGTACGAATTGCTTTAGAATTTAGTACCTTATTTGATAGAGGATCTCCTAGGCTGGCACACTCGCTGGAGATGGTCAAAAGCTTCCCAAAGTACGTCGTAATATCCTCGTCTTCCTTCATTCTGATATTCTCGAATTGGCTTAAGAGGAGGCGTAGTTTGGTTTCTCGCACCGTTGTATCACCTTCACAGTACCTCTCGAGTAGATCCCACGCATTCTTGGCCGTTGTACAATTCTGGATAATCTTAAACATAAAGATATCCACCGTCGAGAAGATTGCGTTGAGTGCCTTGTCGTTGAATTCTGCTAGGCTTCGTTCGGCTGGCGTCCATTGTTCGACAGGCTTGTCGACGACTTCACCATCCGCATCAGGTTCTGTCCTTGGTGGGGTATAACCGTGGAGAACTGCTTCCCAAGCACGCACGTCGATTGACTTGATGCACTGACGAACACGGACCTTCCAATACGCATAGTTGGTGCCGTCAAGAACAGGAACTTTGCCGATATTGTTTGAACTGGTAATATCCATTGTAGAGGATGTTAAGCGCTTAGTGACGTCAAGCGTTGGCTCTGATACCACTTTGAGGGCGGTCCCGTACACAATGGATAAAAATCACTAAGTTATATACTAATGTTGGACGTGATGTTGGGCTAACACTCGTCTTACTTTTAAAGCACAGCGGAAATGATAGATACTTAGTGAAAAAGACGCAATGAACACAAGAGATGTTTTTGTGCAGCAAGTCAAATAACTTGCTGCGAGCCCCAAAGGGTAAAAATCCACTAGAAAAATGGATTACAAACTATCGAAAAAGATAGTTAAAAATAGCCTAGCAAACAACCTACGAATCACTCAAGAATTCAGCAACTGCTAGACTACAAAGAAAACTCTTTCAAGATATAGAACTCGCTCAAAAAGCTCTCTATTTCGCTCGGTGTTCGTTCTTTCAAAGTCCTCAAAAGCGTCCCTTCAAATGGTTAAGTCTTTCGACTTATATAGTGCTTCGACTTGTGAAAGATTTGTTCCAACGTCTTAGCAACTTCCCACAACGTCCACTAACGTCCACTATGTGGATTTGGTCCGTTAGTGACCGTTGGGAGTCGACTTGGTCAGCTCCAAAGGCTTGGTCTTCACTTGAGCTCCAAGTCTCCTATTTTTAGTATGCACTCTTCCTATTTTTGCTCTAGCTTATCCACACTCTTTCCACACGGTTTGATCCATTCTAGCTCTTATCCATAACCTGCACAATACTAGAAAAATGCCACGTCATAATTAAAATAGGTTTTGGGCATGAAAGATAAAACTAGGAAAGGGAACATTCTCGGCCAACAGATGTTGACTAGAATGTTACCCAACATTGTTTCAGTTGAACGCTCAACATCAACAGTATATGTCCACGAAAAATATGTATAAAATAAGTAACAACATCCGCTTGTTATATAACAATCACAAAATAAAATAGTATGATGCAAATCATTGCAATTGTGGAATTCCATCCAGTGGTGGGTTTAAACCTTCTGACTAATCGTTCGTTTGTGGGATTTTGGGATGATTCTCTGTGGACTAGGGACGACTTAGTCACGCTGAAAGTCGTGGTCGTCACACAACAAGTGGGGATTAATTATGGCGTTGTGTAGGGAAAAAAAAAGAATAAACGCATACATTAAAATCGCTTTTAATCGGATTGGTGTATTTCTGGCCGCTATAAATATATGTTATATGTTCGTCAGAAACGATATATAAAACGCCATTGTCTCGTAGGAATCATATTGTTCGTTTTGAGGATTTTTTGGCTTTCGTTTCGTAGGTTTCCTTTCCTCCATACGTTTAAATCAATAGCGGGCTGCGATTTCTCAGGCATGCCGGGTATTACAAATATTTTTTTATTAAATATTGTTATTAGGCTTGTCAATCGGGAATCCCCGATTTTAATCCCCGCAAAGCGAGAATGGGGGAAGATCTTTCCTCGTTGGCAGGGACTAGGTCACACCAAAGATCGATCATATTCCCCGCCATTAATATTCTTTAAATGAAACGTTTTATACCTAAAATTAATATTTACCATTTTTTACATAATTTATACTATTATATTTTAAAATGATATTGTAACAATTTTTTATTACTAATTTTTGAAATATACTTTAAATAATATATTCAGTTTATATTATAATAAAATAAATTTTATAAAAAAAAAATTGCGGAGACCCGACGGGGACAGGGATGGGGACGATTCCCACCTCTGTCAGTTTCTTTATCTTTATTTCCAATTTGAATATCATATCATAGAGAAGAAATAGGTAAAACAATAATTAATACCTGCAAGCTGTGTTTGCCGGGAGTCGAACCCGGGTCTATTGCTTTGAAGGCAATTATCCTACTTGATATGGACTAAACTAGATGGGCCGAAAAATTAATGAAAGAAAAGCCTAGCAGATCCGTTAGAAAATAGCTGGTGTTCAAGTAAATATAAAAATGTGGAAAATAGGTTTGACAGCTATCAGATAGAAGGAAGCTTCCTTCATACTCTCACCAAGACAAGATAGCTAAAAGGTAAAATAGGGACGCGTGTCAAGTTGTGGTAGGGCAACATCACTCTGCGAAAAGCTGCTACAGGCGCAGGAGTCATTCAATCAACCCTTTCCACTGTTCATAGTACCACAGTAGTCACGTCTCCCTTAAATCATGGGATATTATTGGGAAGAGCCGCTGGAAGGTGCTATAAAAGGGGAGAATATAGCCATTTTCAACGGGCATCATCAGAACACAAAGTCATTCGTCACTTTTCTCTCCTCTTAGTGTGTTAACTAGTTTCTTTCATATTCTTCAACGTTTATGAGCGAAAGCGAGAATGTGAGTGTGTAAATATTCAAAGTATAGTGAAAGAGAATTCCCGAGCGCCCGTGGACGTAGAATCCGCAAGGATTCGAACCACGTACATCATGTGTCATTTTATTTACGTCCCTACACGTCCTAAGCAGGTCCCCCACGCTCCAAACACGTCCAAACAGGTCCCCGACGTACGAAATATGCTCCCAGAAGGTCCTCATCATGTCCCAACACAACCCAAATGCGTCCCAGCAGGTCCCCAACTCCCCAAACAGATCCCCCAATATCCTAAATGCATCCCAAAGAAGTCTCTATCAATTTTCCTACCAATAAGCACCTTACGCACGTCCCCGAACTTTGTAATATCGCTTTTCCGGCTATATAAATTCCTTCACCCACATACTTAAAAATCTTGTTGATTGGGTTTGCCCCATATCAAATGGCGCCGTTTGTGGGAAATTCCGAGTTGAAGGCGTGAGTATTCTTGCCTATGTTGTGTGAAGCAGTGCTTAACGTTTTTTATTTGTTCTTTCTTCTCTTTATTTCTGTCGGGACGAGGCAAAGAACGCGTAAAAATCGATGGAAGAAGTCCATCTTGTGCAAGAGAAAAACTCCTACCCACAGTTTGATGAGGCTGCTGGAGGTTGCCACCAAGAATTGATGGAGAAGATCCCTCTCTGCCAAAGAAGGTGGGCTTACACTCCACAGGAGCTGCCAAAAGCACAATTGAAGCTCCTGAGACGTAATGCATTAAACACCACCTTGATCGAGAGTAGGAAATGATGAAGATCCGAAGCTCCCCCATCGAGACCTAACAGCCCAGCTCCCGCGCTGGCGAGAAGACCCGAAGCTCCACTTTCGGGAGCCAAGAGCCCAGCTCCGGGCTGGCGAGAAGACCCGAAGCTCCGTCTTCGACACCTCCCAGCTCCCGGCTGGCGAGAAGATTCGAAGCTCCGCGATCAGGACCTTCTAAAATCTCATTCCCTATTATATATTATGGTTGTCGAAATAAACATGTTTACCACGCTAACCATGATTATCTTTTGAAGGATGGGAAAGGACCCCACATGGTAGGACATGCAGGGGGAAGTTCTTTGATCATGGCCTCAAGCAAAATCCAAAGGTAGCTGAGGAGGAGTCTGTAGGAACTGTGCCAACTAAGGGCAGACAACGTCCACCTCCTCCAGATATGGCCAGTTCCATTCAGGACTCATGTCCTTGTCATAGTAGGAGCGCGAGGCACCAGGGCCTCCAAAGTCCAACAGAGCCCGGATCATGCACCTGAGCATTTGAAGGAATTAGAGGCCCAGCTCCGCAATGGTGTGCAAAGGTCAGAGGGACCTCAAAGCCCAGATCCGCGCTGGCACGAAGCTCCGCATCTCCGCAGTCGGGACCTCCCAGCTCCGCGCTGGCAAGAAGCCCTGGAGCTCTGCATTTGGAACCTCCCAGCTCCGCGATGGCAAGAAGACCCGGAGCTCCGCCTTTGGGACCTATAAAGTCCAGCTCTACGCTGGAATGAAGGCAAGGAAGCCCAGCTTCACACTGGCGTCCGAAGTTCTACGGGAGATGCGAGCCAAAGCTCCGTGCTGACACGCGAAGGTCCGGGGGACCTAAGAGACAGCTCCACGCTTACATCTGAAGATCCGTGGGAGATGCAAGCCAAGCTCCGCGCTGGTACCCGAAGGCCCGTCGGACCTAAGAGACAGCTCCGCTCTGGCAGAAGGCTTGAGAAGCCCAGCCCCATGAAGACCCGAGCTCCTATATGTGGGGTCTAAGAGCCAAGCTCCACGTGCAAAGCCTAACCCCTTTGTGAAGTCCACTGGGGAGTTATGAAGACCAGTTCCCTGCTGAAAACGAGGACATGATCTATGTGTTCGAGATCCCCATGTCGAGCTCCTCGCTAGTATGCGAAGTCCGTTATAGGAGACCTCCAAACCGGTTGAAATCCAGCTCTGCGCTGGAAAGAAGGCAAAGAAACCAAGCTCCGCATTGACACGCAAAGGTCCGTGGGACCTGGAGGACAGTTCCACGCTGACGTCCAAAGAAGATGTAGGCCAAGCTTCTCGCTAGCACGCGAAGATTCGTGGGACCTAGAAGCCAGCTCCACGCCAATGCCTGAAGATTCGCAAGAGACAACAGCCCCGTTCGGCGCGGGCACATGAGGATCAATGGGAGACATCCCGATTGATAAAGCTCTTAGCGAGGACCTCGGAGCCCTCGCGATCTTATTCTCTATTATATATTATTTTATCGTGATAAATATATGCACCACGCTAACAATTACTATTCTTTGAAGGATATGATCGAGATGTTTATCCCAGAATACCTGAAAAAGGTGCTAACTGCATCAGCAAACATGATTTGAAGTTGATTGATAAGGAGTCTTAGGAATCTACGCCGCATAAAGGACTTAAAGGCCAGCACCGTGCTGACGTATGAAGATCTGCGGGACCTCAGAGCCTAGCTCCCCACTGGTATACGAAGTTCCTTAGGAGATCCAACCCAACCCCTCGCTATCGTGTGAAGGTCCCCAGAACCGAAAGTCTAGCTCCGCGAAGGTTGCATGCGAAGGTTCGCTCTTGGGGACCTCTGAACCAGGATGCTCCTACGTGAAGAACCTCTGAACCAAGATGCTCCTATGTGAAGAACCTCTGAACCAAGATGCTCCTATGTGAAGATCCTCTGAACCAAGATCCTATGAAAAGATCCTCTGTGAAGATGCTCCTATGGGAAGATCATCTAAACCAAGATCATATGAAAAGATCCTCTATGAAGAAGCTCCTATGTGAAGATCTACTATATCAGCTCCTATGTGAAGGCCCTCTAACCCAAGATGCTCCACTAGCAAAAACACCGATCCTTCTGTTAGGGATATACTATATCAGCTCCATGAAGGATTCAAGATGCTCCTATGCAAAACCCTTTTTCATCCACAAGGAGGACGAGAACCTCCACCCATACAACAGCATATCTAATATTGCAACCCTTGAAGCACCCACACCATTTTCTCCATCAAAGATAAGCACTCTGAACAATGGTCTCCACAACGGGGATTTCATCATGGAGCTCATCTGGACCTCCATGAAGCTATTATGCCAAAAGGACAGTGATAAGTTAGGATTTTATATAATTTCTCTACCCATAAAAGTGCATTTTCCGATCGTTACTTACCAAAAATTCCCTCGAATAACCTATATTTATGCTTTAACTCATTTATGATAAATTTCCGAGCAAACGAGATCGACAAAGGGAAAATAAGGGCACTTTTGGAACAATTTGAACCTTAGGGATTTTCTTGCAAATTTTTATAAAGTTTGGGGCAACCATGCAATTTACCAGATTTTCCTTTATTTTTGGCAGCTATTAACGTGAAGAGCATGGAGAGATTTGAAGAATAAGTCAAACTTTGAATATGCATATATTATGCAACGGCCATCAATATAATAAGTCGGTGGAATTCCCTATAAAAAGACGCGATTACACAACGAAGGGGGCAGACCTACAGCGAATAAAAAGAGCAGTGAATAACTGAGAACTGGCAGAAAATAAAAAAAGAAGAAAAGAGCAGCGAAGGAGGAGAATTGCGAAGCATAAGTGCGACGAAAATAAAAGAGCTGCGATAAATCGACGCTTGCGAGTCGTTTCTTCCGTAAAGGCGAAGTTTATATTATTTCTCTATTATATCTGAATTGAATATTTTGCGTTTTTATTTTATTAATATGCTAGCTTAGATTATTTTGTGATTAAGGTCATGGTAGGCCGAATAATGACTACGTATTAATATTTTTCTTATCCTACTTGATCGTGTGAATCGAGTCATGTGTTCTTTGTTTGCGCTTAATGCTTGTGTATGCCTGATCAACATATGCATGTTTATTTGATTGGTTTATGAGACGGAGAAAGTGATTAGACCGATTAGAACGATAACATCGAACATCACTACGTAAAACCGACCAGAGATGGAATTCGGTTTCGTATGTGTGGTTTCCGAATCCTTAAGCGCCGAAAACGTTTGAGCTCGGGGAATTTCATAGAGATTGAATGCATGAGTGGAAACTACAATCCTATAGACATATACGGGTTGGTTCTCTATCGCATAGGATCGCTATTGCGGGACAAACGAGTAGCGATTGTCTTAGGAAATTTTACCTTGACTGAGATTCATGATGGTTAGATATGATAGATTTTATGAAACGTAGGAATTATTTGTGCTGAACATGTGCCTTAGTCACTCGTCGTCAATTGATTTTTATCTCATCTATTTTATTTGCGTCTATTTTATTTGCGCTTTTATCTCGTTTAATTAAATCATTAAAGCTATAAAAATTCTCTTGGTCTAAATTAGAATTAGGTTTAATATCTTAGAATTAATCAAGCTATCTTCGTGGATCGATACTCGGACTTTGTCCGTTTTATACTACTTGCACGACCTAGTACACTTGCTAGTATTTGAGCGTGTCAAGTTTTTGGCGCCGTTGCCGGGGACAGCTATATTATTAATTTTAGGATTTATTCTGAGTTTTAGTTTAGACGTTTTGTTTCTCGATTATTATTATTGTTATTATTATTTTATATTTTTGCCAATTCGCTTACGCTGATTTTTTTTCATCTTTTGCAGACAATTCCTATTAGTGCATGACACGAAGCTCGAGAAACGTACCATTGCTGTTTGATGCAGAAATCGAAGCAACGTGTCGGCGAAACAATCGAAATCGAAGGCTGAGAATGGACAATCAAGAACACGAGGAAGAACAGATGGTTCCGCCACGGCCCACTTTACTAAGTCGAGTGCTTCCAGGAATTTTCGATGACAGCGACCCGATTGCCATCCCGCCAGGACCAAATAATCATTTTGAGATTAAACCCGTTACTATACAGGGGCTTACAAACGAGGACGCAAATTCACATATTTTGAAATTTACCCAAATCTGCAGAACTATTAAGTATCCAGGCGTCTCTATGGAAGTGATAAAACTGACATTTTTTCCCTTTTCTTTGACAGGTAAGGCGTCTGAATGGTTCTCATCATTGCCACATGCATCTATCACTAGTTGGGAGCAACTAGTGGAGTGCTTTTTGGGCAAATATTACCCACTGTCACGGACCAGCGAAATTAGGAGCCAGCTAGTAAACTTCAAACAAGAAGGTGGCGAATCTCTGAGCGATGCATGGAGCAGATACAAGAGCCTTCTGAGACAATGCCCGAACCACAGCATACCCCTGAGCGTTCAGATGCAGTCATTCTTTTTAGGGCTGAGCACGCCAAATAAAAGAATCGTCGATGGCGGGTGCACACAAAATTTTATGGAGTTAGGCGACGAGGAAGCACTCCAAGCCATCGAGCGAATCGCAGCCTACCCAGCAAGATATACTGAGAATGATCTGGACCGACGGACGGCTGGAGTACATGAGATAAGTAGCTCGTTGGAGGCGCAGCTCGAAGCCATACATAAAAGGTAGACCAGATACACTGCCAGGACCCTGAGACGGTCAATCACATCCACAATAGGCAGAGGAATGCATACTCCAACACATACGATCCGAACTGGAGAAGCCATCCTAATTTGTCGTATGGCAACTCGCACTACTTGAAGCCTCCAGGAGTTCAGAATCAACAAATTGAGCCACCAACAAAGCAAAAGGCCGACTGGGAGATAGCCTTGGAAAAAATGGCGGCGGTTCAAGGCGATCAAAATCGCAAGACGAAGGAGAGACTCCAGGGTCTAGAAGGGAGAGTTCATGAAGGCTTCCATGATATACGGGCTGCAATAAAGGACTTAACAATGCAAATGGGACAGCTCTCACATACAGTGTCAGATCGCAAACCAGGCACACTCCCAAGCGACACCGAAAAGAACCCTCGAGAGTACGTCAATGCCATTAAGTTGAGGAGTGGGAAGACGCTAGAATCAACTCAGGAAGCCGAGGAAGTGGAGGAAGCAAAAGAGACGAGAAATGACGATGGGAGCGACATCACGGTCACTGACCCAGCTCATCACGACCAAAGGAAGGACCAGCGAGCCGAAGAAGTCGAGGACGAGCCGGATCCTCTCGCGGTGGAAAAGAAGGTCAACCCACTCCCACCAGTCAAGATTCGACCTCCATATCCCGCTGCATTACGAAGGGAAAAACCGGATAAGCACTTCGAGCGCTTTATTAATATTTTTAGGAAGTTAGAAATTAACATTCCTTTTTGTGAAGCTCTTTTGCAGATTCCGAAGTACGCCAAATTTTTCAAGGAGTTGCTATCAAACCGGAACAAGCTAGAGCAATATGGCACGATAGCCCTTAACGAAGAATGCTCTGCAGTGCTGCAAAGGAAGCTACCACCAAAGCTCAAAGATAGGGGGAGTTTTTCTATTCCTTGCTCTATTGGCTCATTATCATTTACTAATGTTCTTTGTGATTTAGGAGCAAGTATTAATTTATTACCTTTTTCACTTGTGAAAAAGCTAGGGATTGGTGAGCCAAAGCCTACATCTACGATCCTCCAACTAGCGGATAGATCGATCACATACCCACGAGGAGTATTGGAGGACGTGTTAGTGAAGGTTGGAGAGCACTACTTCCCAGCCGATTTCGTGGTACTAGACATGGAAGAGGACACCGACATGCCCCTTATTTTAGGAAGACCGTTTCTAAATACGGCAAGAGCCCTTATTGATGTTGGTAATGGTAAGCTCATCCTCCAGGTTGGGGATGAGAAAGTTATATTTGATGTTAATAAAGCAATGAAACACCCTCCAGATGATGATTCTTGTTCCTTTATTGATAGTATTGACGCATGTGCTTTGGAGCATTTTAAAACTTTCAGGAATAAGGAAAACTTGGAAGCATGCCTAGTCGGAGACGAGTCCGAGGAGATGGCCGATACCGTAGCAAGCTTAGAAGCGAACCCACCTCATCGGAGGTCGGCCAAGCCAAAAGTAGAGCGGCTCGATCGATCATTAGCCACACAACCTCGACCATCAATAGAAGACCCTCCGATTTAGAACTTAAACCTTTACCTAGTCACCTCACATATGTTTACCTTTACCTAGTCACCACACAACCTCGATCGATCATTACCCGTGATTATTTCTTCCACTTTGACAGATCTAATGGAGGAAAAGCTAGTGAGGGTGCTAAGAGAACACAAACGAGCATTCGCTTGGAAGGTTGCTGACATCAAAGGAGTAAGCCCGGCCGTCTGCATGCACAAAATTTTGATGGAAGATTCTTACAAGCCGGTCGCACAACCACAAAGACGCCTAAATCCAGCGATGCAAGAAGTGGTTAAAAAGGAGGTAATTAAGCTTTTGGACGCAGGTATTATCTACCCTATCTCTGATAACGCATGGGTTAGTCCGACCCAAGTTGTTCCTAAAAAGGGAGGTATGACTGTTATAAAGAATGCTTCTAATGAGTTGATTCCCACGAGGACTGTTACAGGGTGGCGTGTATGCATAGATTATAGGAAATTGAATGATGCCACCCGTAAAGATCATTTTCCCCTCCCCTTTATTGATCAAATGTTGGAAAGACTAGCTGGACATGAGTTTTACTGCTTTCTAGATGGTTACTCAGGTTATAATCAGATTTCTATAGCACCCGAAGATCAGGAAAAGACGACTTTTACTTGTCCTTACGGTACTTTTGCATATAGACGCATGCCATTTGGATTATGTAATGCACCAGCAACTTTTCATAGATGCATGCTTGCTATTTTTCATGACATAGTTGGGAAATTTATGGAAATATTTATGGATGATTTTTCTGTATTTGGGTCTACATTTGATACATGCCTTGATAATTTAGCATCTGTTCTATCTCGGTGTGAAGAGACTAACCTTGTCTTAAATTGGGAAAAGTGTCATTTTATGGTACAGGAAGGTATAGTTCTCGGGCACAAGGTATCGCATAAAGGAATTGAGGTGGATCGAGCCAAGGTTGATGCGAATGAGCAGCTGCCACCACCTACGTCAGTGAAGGGGGTTCGAAGCTTTTTGGGACATGCAGGATTCTACCGACGCTTCATAAAGGATTTTTCAAAAATAGCTAAGCCTTTATCTAATTTACTTGTTAAAGATGCTATTTTTAACTTCACTGATGATTGTTTGCAGGCTTTTCAAACTTTAAAGGAGAAACTCACCACCGCCCCAGTGATGGTCGCACCAGACTGGACACTCCCATTTATACTGATGTGCGATGCTAGCGATGGTGCGGTAGGTGCGGTTCTAGGACAATGCAAGGATAAGGTATTTCAGGTCATTTACTACGCTAGTAAAACTCTGGACGATGCCCAGAGGAATTATGCTACTACTGAGAAAGAATTACTAGCCGTGGTATTTGCAGTAGATAAATTTCATTCTTGCCTAGTGTTGAATAAGGTAATCATCTACTGATCATGCTGCACTTAGATACTTATTTGCTAAGAAAGATGATAAGCCTAGGTTGATTCGCTGGATTTTACTACTTCAAGAGTATGACTTAGAGATTCGTGATAAGAAAGGTGTTGAGAATGTGATAGTTGATCATTTATCTAGGTTAGATTATTCGCATGAGCAGGATAAAGAGCTACCTATTGACGAATATTTTCCTGATGAACAATTATATGCTTTAATCGATACATCATTACCTTGGTACGCGGATTTTGCGAATTATGCTGCTACAGGTGAGATTCCCTCAGGCTTGAGTTTTCATCAGAAGAAGAAATTTCTCTCTGATGCGAAACACTACCTGTGGGACGATCCATTCCTATACAAGATCTGTTCTGATCAGGTAATCCGACGATGTATACCCGCTGAAGAGGTGAGCTCGGTTTTATCTCATTGTCATGCGGGGTTGACGGGTGGACACCATGGACCCACTAGGACTGCATTTAAAGTATTACAATCGGGTTTGTTTTGGCCTACTTTGTTTAAGGATGTGCATGCTTATGTTACCTCATGTGATCGTTGTCAGCGTACGGGTGCTATGTCTCGAAAACATGAAATGCCTTTGAATATCATGTTAGAAATAGAGCTCTTTGATGTGTGGGGCATTGATTTTATGGGACCTTTTCCTAGCTCATGCTCAAATAAGTATATCTTGGTAGCAGTAGATTATGTGTCTAAATGGGTAGAGGCAGAGGCATGTAGGACCAATGATGCACGCGTAGTCATTCGATTTCTTAAGAAGCATATTTTTACTCGTTTTGGTACACCTAGGGCAATAATTAGTGATGGTGGTACTCACTTCTGTAATAAGTTATTTGCTAATTTGTTGTCTAAGTATGGTGTGAAGCATAAAGTGTCTACCCCATACCATCCTCAGACTAGTGGACAGGTAGAAGTTTCGAATAGGGAGCTGAAGCAGATCTTGGAAAAGACGGCGAACGCCTCAAGGAAAGATTGGTCGTTGAAGCTAGATGACGCACTATGGGCGTACCGCACCGCATATAAAACTCCAATAGGGACTTCGCCGTTTCGTCTTGTTTTTGGAAAAGCATGCCATTTACCTGTAGAATTAGAACATCGTGCATATTGGGCTATTAAAAAGCTAAATTTTGATTTGTCTGAAGCAGGTAAAAATAGGTTGCTCCAACTGAACGAGATGGACGAGTTTCGTCAACAATCGTACGAGAATGCCAAGTTATATAAGGAGCAAACAAAGAAGTGGCATGACAAGAAGATCATAAAAAGGGAGTTCAAAGTCGGCGATCGCGTCTTGCTATTCAACTCAAGGCTACGTCTCTTTCCAGGGAAGTTAAAGAGTAAATGGGTTGGCCCCTATATAGTGCGGAAAGTATTTCCATCCGGGGCCGTACAAATCCTTATCAATGGAAAGGACGAACACACAGTTAATGGGCAGCGCTTGAAACTTTACGACGATGGGGAAATGGGCAAAGCGAACTTGGTATTCCTTGAAGAACCTAGTAATATTCCTGCTTTACGTTGTTCTGTGCCTTTCAGGGACACCTCGTCTGGAGAGAATACCAGCGAGCTGAAGGACCTCCAGAACACCAAAGCAAGCCTAGACACCAAGCCACCCTGATCGTCTCGACAGTCGAGCTAACGACTTCAAAAAAAACAGCGCTTCTTGGGAGGCAACCCAAGTATTATCGATGCATATATTATATTATTTTTAGTTCTATTACTCTAAGTACTATTTATTTTTAGTTTAATAAAACTCGCTTTCACGGTACGCCTAGTCATGTTTTCTCGCAGGCTCGTAACTAGTTTGGGGGTGGTTCGTTCGCTAAAGGTGCTTGTGTACCGTAAAGCAACCAAGTCTTCTGCATCGACTGACGAAAAATTCAGGGCAGTGTCACTTCAACTCTCTCTTTGCTTTCATTTTACACATTGAGGACAATGTGATATTTAGTTTGGGGGTGGGATGTGACACATGCTAGATTTAATATGCTTACATATTTAGGTATCGATGTACGTCGGTCTTTTAGTGGGTATAACTGATGAAGTTTGCGATTTGAGCGTCATCTGTGGAATCTCCTGTCAATGATGAAAACTTTTAAAATTTTACCGTGTCTGGATATGATTCGATGAATTGAGTGTGATAGTCTCACATGTTGCATTGTTGTGATATTAGCATGATTATTTAGCTATATTGACTGCTTTAGGAGGGTATTGCGTATCATGAAGCACAAACCCAGTTATATATGTGAGTTTTTGAGCCTTCAGAGATGAATTCAGAGCAACTCATTATGCTCGGTGTTTATTCTTGTGTGACACGCATGGACTGAATATTTTCGAACTTGCTCTGTTATGCATATCAATGGTTACTATGTGGATTTTTGTGTGCGAAATGAGAAGGGCACTAGGATTGAGTCATTGGCCTAAATACTCCCCTACCTTACGTATTACCACTTAGTGAGCCCCTTTGAGCCTTATTTGACTTATTTGTTGATTTTGAGCCCAGATATTTAGCCTAATTGCCTCAAATTTAGCCTATACGACCCCATATCAACGTGTTTATTTATCGATATCGTGAATAGTGGCTTGTTGGTTGAGAAGGAGCTAATCGTCGATGCATGTTAGTTATGAACTCGTCCTATGTTATAGATCTCTCGTCGTAATATTGCAGCGAACTAGAAACCTCTCCCTTCAAATAAGACGTACAAAAAAAAAGATAGGAGGGGCTGGTTCGAAAAAAAAAAGAAAAAGAAAAAAAAAAAAAAAAAAAAAAAAAAAAAAGAAGAAAAAAAAAGAAGAAAAACGAGCGAGAAGAGCTAGAAAAGAAAAAAGGACGAGTCGAGTGAAAAGTAGGCACGGCGTTAGAAGAGCGAAATAAGTGGTGAAAAGAGCGATTCAATGAGTTACACGTTTGATACTTTTAGCTCACTTTCCCATATGACGCACCCTTCAATACCCGAGCCCCATTACAACCCTTGATGAAAGACCCTTTGATTCGTACATAACTTCTATTATGTGACTATGATGTGATATATTTGCAAGCATAGAGTAAATTCTTTTCATGTCGTGAATTGAGCGTCTTTATACAGATCCCTTTGAAAACACCCCGAGCAACTTGAGCGATCCTTGTGAGAGTTGTGGATTGATGCGTGGTATAATTCTAGAAAATGTCTTTCATGCTATGATAAGATTGCGACTTATTACCTCATGCCTCGTGTCTTGACTAGATCGTTCATTAGTTGATGATTATCTTGACTTTATATGCTTTTACGTTTTCTGAGATGAAACAGGAGAATTTTATTGACTGATGTTCTATAATCCTAACTTGGTTTGGTTTTATTCCGCTTTTATGATCGAGGACGATCGAAGCTAGTTTGGGGGTTGTTGATAAGTTAGGATTTTATATAATTTCTCTACCCATAAAAGTGCATTTTCCGATCGTTACTTACCAAAAATTCCCTCGAATAACCTATATTTATGCTTTAACTCATTTATGATAAATTTCCGAGCAAACGAGATCGACAAAGGGAAAATAAGGGCACTTTTGGAACAATTTGAACCTTAGTGATTTTCTTGCAAATTTTTATAAAGTTTGGGGCAACCATGCAATTACCAGATTTTCCTTTATTTTTGGCAGCTATTAACGTGAAGAGCATGGAGAGATTTGAAGAATAAGTCAAACTTTGAATATGCATATATTATGCAACGGCCATCAATATAATAAGTCGGTGGAATTCCCTATAAAAAGACGCGATTACACAACGAAGGGGGCAGACCTACAGCGAATAAAAAGAGCAGTGAATAACTGAGAACTGGCGGAAAATAAAAAAAAAAAAGAAGAAAAGAGCAGCGAAGGAGGAGAATTGCGAAGCATAAGTGCGACGAAAATAAAAGAGCTGCGATAAATCGACGCTTGCGAGGCGTTTCTTCCGTAAAGGCGAAGTTTATATTATTTCTCTATTATATCTGAATTGAATATTTTTGCGTTTTTATTTTATTAATATGCTAGCTTAGATTATTTTGTGATCAAGGTCATGGTAGGCCGAATAATGACTACGTATTAATATTTTGCGCTTAATGCTTGTGTATGCCTGATCAACATATGCATGTTTATTTGATTGGTTTATGAGACGGACAAAGTGATTAGACCGATTAGAACGATAACATCGAACATCACTACGTAAAACCGAAAGCGTTTGAGCTCGGGGAATTTCATAGAGATTGAATGCATGCGTGGAAACTACAATCCTATAGACATATACGGGTTGGTTCTCTATCGCATAGGATCGCTATTGCGGGACAAACGAGTAGCGATTGTCTTAGCAAATTTTACCTTGACTGAGATTCATGATGGTTAGATAGGATAGATTTTATGAAACGTAGGAATTATTTATGCTGAACATGTGCCTTAGTCACTCGTCGTCAATTGATTTTTATCTCATCTATTTTATTTGCGTCTATTTTATTATTTGCGCTTTTATCTCGTTTAATTAAATCATTAAAACTATAAAAATTCTCTTGGTCTAAATTAGAATTAGGTTTAATATCTTAGAATTAATCAAGCTATCTTCGTGGATCGATACTCGGACTTCGTCCGTTTTATACTACTTGCACGACCTAGTACACTTGCTAGTATTTGAGCGTGTCAGACAGCTACCTTAAGTCGACCGAAAGTAAAATCACCAACGCCCAAGAAGAGAAGCAAGCCACCGCAACTGAATAGGAAGGGACGAGTGAGAAGCATGACCAAAGAAAGCCGTTACTGCTTTAACCCCACAAAAAGGGCTGCCGGAATCTCTTCTTGGGGTCTTGCGAAACTCCATACTGTTACGCAACAACATGAAGGAGGTTCTGACATCAACCGGGAGACATCCCGCGATGAGAGGCTATTAGCCGGAGTTCCAGGCCATCTATATTTTATTTTCATTGACATTCTCGACACCATATTAAATACATGCATCATACTAACAATTACTATCATATGAAGGATGAAATCAAAGGGCCCCTCCTAATGGAACATCGGAGGAAGTTCGTAGACCATGGCCTCGACCAAGGTCTGATGTAGCCGAGAAGAAGTCCGGAGGATCCGCGCCAACTAAGGGCGGACAACCCCCGCCTCTTCTGGGGGCCAGTGCTGCTTAAGGCTCATATCTCTATCACAGTAGGAGCTCCGAGCAAGATGGATGCCAACCTCCAACAGAGCCTAAAATCGTACACTTGGGCAGTCGAAGATCCGAAGCTCCGCAGATCGTGGCTTGCCGAAAAAAGAAGTAGGGGGATCTGTGCCTAATAAAGGTAGACAACCCCCACTTCCTCCAAATCAGGTCACGTCCATTCTATCCAGAGCCTTTATCCTGATCGTTTTGGGAAGAACAAATAAAGAGAATCCCGACGAGAGCCCAAGAGTTTTAAACTCATGCGATAAGAGATCCAAGCGCAAGGGGATCTGTGTGATATACGGGGGTACATTGGCCAAAGTTCGATTTGTGTCAGGAAATGGCACACGTATGGCCAAACCACATAACGATGCGTTGGTTATCGCCCAAGACATAGGAAGTCCGACCTCCTGAGATACAACTAATGGAAGAAATCATGTCGCTTAAAGGACATAGAGAAAGAGTCCATTCGATGGGGGAGGGATCGACGAAGCTCCCGGCGATGCGACACAAATGATGTTATGGCAACAACAAAAGGAGGCCACATTATAAGGAAATGGGAGATCAGAGGACGACGGTAGAAGGAAAGGGGCCCTCTAGCTTACAACAAGAGCCAGACAAGGAGCTGATGGGATGTCTACAAAAATGTGGACCTAATCACATTTTCTCCAGAGTATATGAGTGGAGTTTGCCCGGATATCACCACACATCATCCTACCAAGAAGTCGACCCATCAAATAGAAGCTCCAACTGTACGAGCTGAAAGAGCCCAGATCCTAAAGGAGGAAGTAGACAAGCTTTTCCAAGCAGGGACCTGAGCAAAGCAGGTCCTAGAGATCATTATTCATTACCACGAAGGGATCAGCTAGTAAACGCCACCTCTGGGTGTGAGGTCCCCAGCACGACGAACGCCTGCCAGGGGATTTAGGAGGTCCGGAGGCCAGTAGGAAGTTAGTGGCTCTCAACCGAAAAGAGTCTCCATTTCTTCAAAAGTGTTACGAAAGAGCAAGGGGCGCGAAGGGATGAGTTGGCGCATTATTTCTCCATGGAGGTGTTAGCTCCATCTTGCTAAAGAAAGAAGGGACCTCCCAAAAGCCGACCTACTTTGTGAAGCAAGGTGCTGTTGAAAGATAAAACCAGGCGATAAGTCGACCAAATCTATGAGGGAGAATAGTGAAATACACCATCAGGCTAGGGGAGTACGGCATGGAATTCAGACAACGAACAACCGACAAAAGCACAGACCCTCTTCAACTCTGTGCTTGAGACCACCAAAGGATCGCAGAAGCAGCAACGTGAGGCCCAAGACAATAAGTCCGACCCGAAGGATCGCAAAGGAAATGGAGCAGGGGATATCGTTCTGTTCCCAGATCCACAACCGGTGTACAACAAGCGAAGTGGGATTACGAAATGAAAGACGCGAAGATGATGGAATATGGAAAAAACACGGTAAAGGAACTAACAAATGGATTTGACTGTTATAAAATTATGCAGGTCCCAATGGAAGAAAGCCATAAAGTCGATTACTTGGCTAAAGTGGCGAGCAAGAATTTGACCACTCACAAGGATGATATCACCTATCTCACAGTGAAAGACAATAGACACGGAAGTTTGTGAGAAGATTGGAGGACCTCTGTTCCGGAGGTCCCAAAGGACATGGAACTGAAAAACAAGAGGGGATGGACCTACCAGAAAGATGGACCTCGAATCCACATCCCAACGGAGGTCTTGGGAAGTGCGCAGTCGCCTTGGGACTTTCATACGCCAGATCGTTCTCCCCCGAAGAAAAGTCAATGGTGGACCACAGAACAGATCAAAGAGGTTACGGCCCCACATGGTGACATAGCTTCGCCACATCCGGGAGGTGATCCCCCATAAAACTCCGTACGACGCAGGACCTGTCAGTAAGTGCCGCGCATAGACACGAGGAGTCGAGAGCAATAAGCCTAGATCCATGCTGGCATTCAAGGGCCCAACCTACCTGTTAGGGACCTCTAAATGCAGCTCCGATACTCGAAGGCCCTTGTTTATACGGGACCTGCAGGCATAGCTCCGTGCAGGTGTGAAGGTCCCTTGACACTAATGACCTCCGGGTCGACGCGTGAATGAGACCAGACCCCCGGGTCTGTGGCATAAATAACACCAAGGACCTCCCGGTCTGCGGCTTGAATGACACGAAGGACCTCTGGGTCTGTGGCATGAACGACATCAACGACCTACGGGTCCGCGACATGATATAAGGTCGACAGACCTGCGGTGTACAAGACGCCAAAGATAATACGTATGCGGTGTGACATGATACCAAGGGTCGACGGACCTGCAGCGTACAAAGACATCAAAGACTGATAGCCTGCGACGTGAAATGATGCCAAAGACCGACGGGTCGGCGGTGTACCCGACATCAAAGGCTGATAGCCTGCGACGTGAAATGATGCCAAAGACCGACGGGTCAGCGGTGTACCTGACATCAAAGGCCACAGGTCTGCGACGTGAATGATGCCTATGAGGGCGTACAAGATGCCACCGCCGACGGGCTGTGTTGTACAGGACATCAAAGGTTCTCAATGTGGCCTGCGACGTGTATAGGTACCTCAGCGTAGCTGGCGCTATAACCAGGGTAAAACAGTGGGAGAAAGCCCCACTTTATATCTAAGACCTTCGGGCTTACGATACTAAATCCGCTAAGGATAAAGAGAGCCTAGCGACACCTGAGGACAGTGACGACGGTCATTGCAACCAAGGGAGTGAATTCGTACTTGGCTTACGAATTGAATAAGCGAGCTGGCGCTATAACCATGCCATGATAATGGTGTTCCCAGAAACATCCATCAGGTCCCCGTGAAAGAAAATATAATACAGGAGAAAGGGAACTCCGACGAAACTTACAAAAATGAGGAGTTAAGCTCCCCAAGTCCTTACCATCGTGCCTCGAAAGGAAAAAGATGACATTGTATTTCTTACAGCCCACCACCCTGAAAAAAGTAAAAAAGAGGATGCCCCAGGGAGCTCGGAGAAACGTGCTGCCAGACCTAGGGATCTCCTTAAAAGTGCAAAGGCTCGAAGAGGAGCTCCCACATCAGGTCCCCGCCAGGGGAGTTAAGCTCCCCTAAAACATTGCAGGTCCTAAGATGTCCGAAAGGCCTTCCACCAAGTTTCCTGAGGAGTTGGAGACGACAGGCCAGGACCTCCGGATGCTTCTCTACAGCAGGGAGCCAAAATAGAAGACTATCGGGAGCCTTGGGATCTCCTTGAAGCACGCAGGATAAGGAAGGTCCCACATGGATGACTTGGCCTCAGCTCCCAAGGACTCAGCACCATAACCTCCATGAAGTATTGCTTCAAGATATGGACAAAATCCGCTAGGTCCCTCCAATCCCCAACGGAGACAATAAACACATGGGAGTTGCGCTCTCTAAAACATTGCAGGAGCAGGGCTCTCCGAGGAGATGAAGGCGACGCATGGGAGTTTGGAGATATTGGCACTGCAGGGAGCTCGAGCTGAGGGTTCACGGAGACCTACGAGCAGACATGGCTTCGGCGCTGTATCGTCCCTTAATATAAGGTCGCGTTAAAGGTGCAAATTCCCCAGAAAAGGGGAGTCCTTCAGGTACACTTGGTGCCGGTCCTCAGCTAGGTCCTCTAGGAACCCCTTTCCAACCACCATGGACGGGAGATGCTGTTGCGAGAAGGAGATCCTCTTCGCACTGTTCCACGAGCAATGTGTGCTCCTGCCTTTCTTTGTTCCAGGGAGCTCCGCAGTTCCCTCTCGCGCTACTCCACTAACTCGGCACGTCCCTCCTCCACCCTCTTGCAACCCGTATTCAATTTCCCGGGCTACCTCCGTTTTGCTGATAACAGCCTGGCCTAAGCTTGTTCCAATTGGGTCCTCATGACTCGATTAACTATCTCCAACCCCTGGATTGACGACTGGGCGGACGATACGGCAGCTATGCAGCCCACCTAACAAAACTTAGGAGAAGAACGCCAGAATGGACTAGAAGACAACGGAGGATGGCACGCCAATTGCTCTTCGTTCGCATCTGTGCATCCCTGAGAAATGTTCCCCGATCATCTGGGAGCACCAAACGACTCACCAGGATCATCTCTCCAGCTATGTTCGGGTGACCCACGGAAGTGGGGAGCTCGACCACTAAAGGTCCCTACAGATCCCAAAAGAGGCTCAGCACTTCGCCTCCTGACGAATGGATTAAAGGAATCCCCCTTTTTTTCTTTTCCTTTCTAAACTTTTTGACGAAGTTGTTTTCCTTTTGACACCGAGGCAGGGCAGTAATGGGAACATCTTGAGCTCCCGTAACATGAGAAGGAACTAAAAGAACATCCTTCGTTCCTACCGAAGGAGGAGTCTCCCCGCGAACGTCCTTAGCCACCAAGATGCAAAGGAGCAAGGGAGCTACTGAGGGGGCGCTGAGGAACTTGGGAACTAATTCCCTTCTCCACATTGGCCAACAGACATATCATGAGGACGTCATACCTGCGCCAGAAACCCAAGACACTGATCGAACCCCTAACCCCACTCACAAAGGCGTGTCCCTTCAAGAAATAATTATGGTAAGTCCTAATAAGGAGGTAAGGCCCATCTTACTGTTTTACTCTAATTCACTTTTTGTCCCAAAAAACAAATTAGAGTAGGGGAGTGGTTGATATGGACTAAACTAGATGGGCCGAAAAATTAATTAAAGAAAAGCCCAGCAGATCCGTTAGAAAATAGCTGGTGTTCAAGTAAATATAAAAATGTGGAAAATAGGTTTGACAGCTATCAGATAGAAGGAAGCTTCCTTCATACTCTCACCAAGACAAGATAGCTAAAAGGTAAAATAGGAACGCGTGTCAAGTTGTGGTAGGGCAACATCACTCTGCGAAAAGCTGCTACAGGCGCAGGAGTCATTCAATCAACCCTTTCCACTGTTCATAGTACCACACTAATCACGTCCCCCTTAAATCCTGGGATATTATTGGGAAGAGCCGCTGGAAGGTGCTATAAAAAAGGGGAGAATATAGCCATTTTCAACGGGCATCATCATAACACAAAGTCATTCGTCACTTTTCTCTCCTCTTAGTGTGTTAACTAGTTTCTTTCATATTCTTCAACGTTTATGAGCGAAAGCGAGAATGTGAGTGTGTAAATCTTCAAAGTATAGTGAAAGAGAATTCCCGAGCGCCCGTGGACGTAGAATCCGCAAGGATTCGAATCACGTACATCATGTGTCATTTTATTTACGTCCCCTACACGTCCTAAACAGGTCCCCCACGCTCCAAACACGTCCAAACAGGTCCCCGACGTACGAAATATGCCCCCAGAAGGTCCTCATCATGTCCCAACACAACCCAAATGCGTCCCAGCAGGTCCCCAACTCCCCAAACAGATCCCCCAATATCCTAAATGCATCCCAAAGAAGTCTCTATCAATTTTCCTACCAATAAGCACCTTACGCACGTTCCCGAACTTTGTAATATCGCTTTTCCGGCTATATAAATTCCTTCACCCACATACATAAAAATCTTGTTGATTGGGTTTGCCCCATATCACTACTGTTGGACTACGATGCTGGGATTGGATGGGGATTTGATCCCTGTCCCCGCTCCACCACGTTGACATCCCTAATTGATATATAAATAAATTATAGTGGTTTTTTTATGTTTTTGAGCTCCGATTTTATTTTAATCAAGTTTCATAACATAAATAAATTATTATTAATGAGTTTAGATTTGATTGGAAGTAACTTGAAATTAAACATTTGTTACGAATGATGGTCAAGCGACTCAAGCCAATGAGGTACCAATCCGGGTCTATCAACGTCGGGCGAAAGTCACAAATAGTGGGCCGCAAAATAGTGGGCCTATGGAGGCTTTGTGCTTCAGAAAGAGCGGGGAGAAATTAAGGACCGATGGAAAGGATAAGGTTAAGGCAATGGATGAGACCAAGGAAGCATAATGAGAATGACTGATATCAAGGGAGATCAATGCATGGCTGAGACGAAGGGGAATTATTATTTGCTAATTATGTCTTAATTTTCAGTTACATATTTTCATTAGAATAAATAAGAGAGAAATCCCAATAGAAGAACACTTCCCAAATTGTGGTGAAGGTTATTCAAATGTGGGAAATCCTTCTTTTAAGTTGCTTGTTTTAGTTCGACTGCTGCAATCTTCATCCTTAGTTATCAATAAAATCGTCATTCTCGCTCAAATAGTCTTCACTCTAACAAATTGGTCCGACCTGTTCGTTTATGCCAATCACTCGATTCCAAATGGAGCAACGCATCGATGTGTTAGAGAAGACAATAGCGGCTGCAATGGACGCCTTTCAAGCCGAGTTGTGTTCTATGCGCGCCGATTCTCATAAATCAATCGATAACCTTCGCGAAACAATGCTCGAATACATCACTACTCAACTTGTCCCTCTGCTACGATCGTCATCACCACCACCATTACTTGAGGTACCAACTGAGCACCATTCTCAGCCCCTACCGAGTCGTTTAGATTTACCGAAATTCAACAGAACTGACCCGCTTGGTTGGCTCGCTCGCGCTGAGCAATATTTCACGATACAACGCATTTCTGACCTTGAAAAAGTTGACATCGCCTTGCTTGGTATGGAAGGTTCAGCTTTACAGTGGATACAATACCTACAGAAACACGATCCTAACCTAACATGGGTGGTACTACGGCATGCTATCATCGTCCGTTATGGTGGAGGTGCATCGATGAACATCATCGAAAGGCTATGTAAAGTTCAACAAACTGGGTCGGTCGACGAATATATCGACGAATTTGTGGCACTCACGAATCAGACGGATTGTACATCGTCGTTGGCCTTGGGTTTCTTTCTGAAAGTTTACGTCCGGAAATTCGAGCTCAACTACTCATTCCAAACCCCTCCACTCTAGATCAAGCCATCCATTTGGCGCGGGCGACAGAGGCGAAGCTTGATATGCTCGACGGCGTATCGCATCCTTTTCCAAAAAATAGTCTACCACTAAAACCCAGCTATCATATCGGGGGGTCGAGTGCCGGACCACATAAGGCGGAATTATCATCACCTTCATCGACAAATCGTTACCCGAATCATTACGTCCACCCCCTGCTAGAATGACCGGCCCAACAACAACCGCAGCTGCACCACTAGGTTCCCGCCCTCGCTCATTCCAACGGGTATCTAATCAAGAATATCAAGATCTTCGACAGTGCGGCCTCTGGTTCAAGTGTCGCCAACCTTATCAACAGGGGAATCATATCTGCCCAAATCGGGAACTCAGAATGCTTATCGCTGATGATGACGATGATATCCTTGAGACCGACATAGCCGATAACTCTGAACATCAAACGGAAGATCTTGCCGGTCAGGTGAATATGTTGGACCTACCCATGTATACGCTAGGAGGTATTTCAGGACCTCAGACCATGAACTTGTGCGGCCGTCTAGGAGAGGAAGAGGTAATCATTATGATTGATAGTGGCACAAGTCATAATTTTCTTTCTCTATCTCTAGCGGACATATTACAGCTCACCCGTATAAACGACACCTCGCGTCGGGTACGTCTGGGAGATGGCAGATGCGCTTGCACTTTTCGGAAGTGTAATAATGTTTCCCTCGAAGTGGACTCTTGCAGTATCATTGCTGATTTCTTCGTTTTTGAATTGGGTGATGTCGACATTATTTTGGGCGTGACTGGCTACGTCGTTTGGGTGATGTGAGATTAATTGGGCTAATCTCACGATGAGTTTTGAGTTACACGGTGCACCATGCTGCTTGAAGGGCGAGGCGGGGCTAATCAGATCACAAATCAGTCTTCGCTCACTTCAGAAAATGTAATCTATTGACTTTCTCGCTATGAGTATATCATCATTCTCGTCGTCAACACCAATCACCCGTCAAACTGATCTTCCGAAGGTCAACAAAGCGAGTTAACCTATCTAATTAACCAGTTTCCACGGGTTTTTCGAGAACCAGATAGTCTACCACCATCTCACCCATTGGACAATCGTATTGATCTAGTTCTCAGGACACAAGATGTGTCGGTTCGGCCGTACCGTTACGGACATATTCAGAAAGATGAAATAAAGCGCTTGATGAAAGAGATGCTAGCAGCAGGAGTCATTCAACCCAGTACGAGCCCGTTCTCCAGCATTGTGTTATTGGTGCAAGAGAAAGACGGCAGTTGGCGTTTTTGTGTCGACTATCGTGAATTGAATAACGCAACAATTCGCGACAAATATCCAATCCCGGTGATTCAGGAGTTACTCGACGAGTTATGCGGTGCGGCGGTCTTCACAAAGTTGGATCTTCGATTAGGATACCACCAAATACGAGTGCGTACGACAGATGTCGAGAAAACCGCTTTTCGCACTCATGACGGCCACTACGCATTTCTCGTCATGCCGTTCGGGTTAACAAATGCCCCCGCGACGTTTCAATCAACGATGAATGACATCTTTCGACCATATCTATGCAAGTTCATATTGGTCTTCTTCGACGATATACTGATATACAGCCCAACGTGGAAGATACATCGCGAGCATCTTTTCAAAGTTATGTCCGGTGCGTCAACCTGAAGAAGTGTCAATTTGGGCATTTTTGCGTCGACTACCTCGGTCATATTATCTCTAAAGGGGAAGTGGTGATGGATCCTAAAAAATCGCTGTTGTTTTACGATGGCCCACACCACAATCTATCAAAGGGGTGCGGGGATTTTTAGGCCTCACAGGTTACTACCACCGTTTTATTCGTAATTATGGTCAATTGGCTCGACCCTTAACAAATCTCTAAAAGAAGCGATAGGAAGTTCTATTGGTCGCCAGCTGCTGACGTCGCGTTCAAGGCCTTGCAAGATGCCTTAGTTTCCGCACCGGTCTTGACAATACCCAACTTCACCAAAGAATTCGTCGTGGAATGCGATGCTTCAGGCATAGGTATGGGAGCAGTTCTCATGCAAGGAGGTCAACCAATTGCGTAATTCAGCAAGGCGCTCTCAGCTCAGGCACAAGTTAAATCTACTTATGAGAAAGAGCTTATGGCGCTTGTTTCGGCCATTCAACATTGGCGTCCATATCTGTTAGGTCATCATTTTACTGTGCGCATGGATCATCGTAGTCTATGGTTCTTATTACATCAAAAGATCGCAAATCCGGCACAACAGGTTTGGGTATCGAAGCTCTTGGGTTACAATTTTGATGTAGAGTACAAACCCGGGGTTTCAAATACCGCGGCTGATCCATTGTCTCGACAACAACCCGACAGCGAGCTACTCGCCATTAGCGCACCATATTGGCTAGATCAACACGATATATCTACCGCAGTGGCAAACGACCCGTCCTTGCAAGAAATTGTGGACGCCCTAAAAGCTGATTCCACATGTCGACGCCCCTACAATCTGATTAACGGCAACCTATTTTATTGGGGTCGCTTGGTAATCCCATTGACGTCGCCAATAATTCCTTTGTTAATCGTTGAACATCATTCAACGCCAACTGGAGGCACTCTGGGGCTTTTCGGACCTATCGGCGACTTGCAGCGACCTTATTCTGGCGCAACATGATGACAGATGTCAAGCATTATGTTGACTCGTGTTTAACTTGCCAGAAGATGAAATACGAGGCTCTATCACCAGCCGATCTCTTACAGCCGTTACCGATACCAGACCAGGTTTGGGAGGATATATCAATGGACTTCATGTCGGGTCTTCCAAAATCAAATGGATATGATAGCATCATGGTAATTGTCGATCGTTTAACAAGTACGGACACTATGTTGCGCTCAAGCACCCGTACAACGCACGTGTGGTTGCTGAAAAATTCGTTGATAATGTGGTCCGTCTGCATGGTATTCCAAGTAGCATCGTGAGTGATCGTGACCCGATCTTCATCAGCAATTTTTGGTAGGAACTTTTTCGTCTTCACGGCACAAAGCTGAAGATGAGCTCCGCCTATCACCCGGAGACGGACGGCCAAACTGAAGTCCTCAATCGAACATTAGAAACCTATTCGATGCTTCGCTATTGAACAACCTCGTACATGGCTGCAATGGTTATCACGGGCCGAGTACTGGTATAATACCACCTTCCAATCTGCCGCAGGTATGACCTCGTTCTTCGCTGTTTACGACCGCCATCCGCCGAAACTGTTACAATGGATGCCTGGTGAAAGTCGAGTAGCTGCTATATTAGATCACCTTTCGGATCGAGATGAGATTCTGCGACAGCTGAAACATAACTTGATTCGAGCTCAGCAACGGATGGTGAAAGCAGCCAACGCACACCGTCACCAGGTAAATTTCGTCGTGGGAGACCGAGTTTCTTAAGATCAGACCACATCGCCAACGTTCCCTCTCATCCCGCGTCAGTCAGAAGCTGGCAGGACGTTTCTATAGGCTATGTAAGATCATCGAACGATAGGGGTAGTGGCGTACCGACTAGAATTGCGACTGTCAAGTCGGGTTCACCCAGTGTTCCATGTCTCACAGTTAAAACGAGTGGTCGGGAATCATTCGGTGGAAGCCGAACTACCTAACCACCTAGAGCACACAGAACGAAATGATGTTGTTCCGGAAAATATTTTGGCTATACGGGGGCACGATGAATCTGATAGTTCGAAAGGAGAATTCCTAGTGAAATGGCGTGGGAAGGGCGCTGATGACGCAACATGGATCGCTATTGCTGACTTCACATCCCAATTTCCGCACCACTGCCTTGAGGACAAGGCATGTTTGCAAGGGGATGGTATTGTTACGAATGATGGTCAAGCGACTCAAGCCAATGAGGTACCAATCCGGGTCTATCAACGTCGAGCTAAAGTCACAAATAGTGGGCCGCAAAATGATGGGCCGATGGAGGCTTTGTGCTTCAAAAAGAGCGGGGGGGAATTAAGGGCCGATGGAGAGGATAAGGTTAAGGCAATGGATGAGATCAAGGAAGCATAATGAGAATGGCTGATATCAAGGGAGATCAATGCACTGAGATGAAGGGAATTATTATTTGCTAATTATGTCTTAATTTTCAGTTACATATTTTCATTAGAATAAATAAGAGAGAAACCCAACAGAAGAGCACTTCCCAGGTTGTGGTGAAGGTTATTCAAATGTGGGGATTCCTTCTTTTAAGTTGCTTGTTTTAGTTCGATTGATGGAATCTTCATTCTCACTCAAATAGTTTCACTCTAACAACAGTTAATTTAACTATTATTTATTTTTTTATTTTTGTTTTTTAAATTTGGACGGGCCAAGCAACAGGTGGATGGGCCTTCATTTTTCAGTCCCGGGGCCCGTTTTGACAGCTCTAATTTTGATCTCTCTAAGCATGATATTAATCCCTATTGCATTTGCAACACGAAAATATTCTAATTCCAACAAAAAAAAAAAAAAAAAAACACCACACCTGTTATGCTATGCGAGGCTTACACCAAGAGGAGCAATATACAGTAAATTACACACGCATGTGTGTCGTCGTAATTAACATAATAGTATATGAATTTTGACTACAATTTATCATTATTATTATTATTATTTAATGAATGTTACCTGGGTTGGGGCATAGTAACAGTCATGTCATTAGACCAACTCCTCATGGGCGGACTGCGCTTGTTGTAATAATCCTCTAAACGAAAATCCCTCTCCGCAAAGAAACCAGGCTGCCTAGGCTGAGGCAAAACGACGTCGTTCTCAAGCATGAATATGGCAGATGAAATGCTGGGCCTATCTTCAGGATTCTTCTGAACGCAAAGAAGCCCAACGTGGATCGCCTTCTCCACCTCGGCCAAGTAGTTGTAAGACTTGTCATCACTCACATTGTACTCTTTGCTCGCAACAAGCTCCATGGATCTTCCTTCGTTGAATAGTATCCACGCCTGTCCCAATGATCGATAAAAACAGTCGTCTCTTACGTTGTTTGTTGTCCCAGAAAGATGAAACAGACATGCACACACACACACACACACACACAGAGAGAGAGAGATTGATTACGTGTCCTAAAAGGTTGTGATGGTGGTCGGCGTGGTAGAATCCTCTGTTCTTCTTTCCGCTGACGATTTCGAGAATGATGACTCCGAAGCTGAAGACGTCTGACTTGATGGAGAAAAGCCCGTCGATGGCGTATTCAGGCGACATGTAACCACTGGCGCATTGTAGTAAATAAAGCATTCTCCCATCAATAGATTAGAAAACGAAAACAAAAAGAAATCGCTATATACTGGGAAAGGGAAAACGAATTGAGGGCTGGTGGTATTATACGGATAATAACTTCTAAAGTTAAGCAATTTTTTGGAACATTATATGCGGAAACTCTAATTTTTCCGTTTAAGTTTGCCAGCACTGATATGAAATCTAGGTTATTGACAAATTTAAGGGATAAAATCTAGGGTTCCGTCCCTTATATATTACTTGATTTCGAAAATAATTGATTATTGAATGCAACTCCCTAAATTACTATTCCTATAATATCAACCCCATAAACTACACAACTTGATAAAGTAATTAAACCTAAATTATTGCTTACTATGTTCCAACGACACGACTGGTGTTTGCTTCGGTGTCGTTACCAACGAAGCTCCGAGCCATACCGAAATCGGAAATCTTGGGCTTCATCTCCTCGTCGAGCAGTATGTTGCTCGCCTTGAGATCTCTATGGATGATCCTCAGTCGTGAATCTTGATGGAGGTAAAGAAGTCCCCTCGCAATGCCGACGATGATCTGAAAACGCTTGGGCCAATCGAGTTCCTTGCTCCTCAAAGGATCTGTCGAACAAATCATTAGATGTTCTCTTTTTTTTTATGCCAATAAACGTAATACTATATACACAGCAGTTGTAATGAAATTAGCTACCGAAAAGGACAAAGTCGAGGCTTAGGTTGGGCATGTACTCGTAGATCAGCATCTTCTCCGTTCCTTCCATGCAGCAACCGAGGAGCTTGACGAGGTTTCGATGCTGAAGCTTTGCGATGAAGATGGCCTCGTTCTTGAATTCGTCGGTTCCTTGCATGGAAGTCGTCGACAGCCTCTTTACTGCAATTTCTTGCCCGCCGTCCAACTTGCCCTAAAAAAAACAACAAGGCGATTGTGGCATTATTATTACGAGCTATATATATATATATACATACAAGATTTAGGGCAACTTTTTTTTTTTGGAAAAAAAAAAAAGAAAGAAAAACCTTGTACACTGGCCCGAATCCACCTTCGCCGAGCTTCTTACGGAAAGAAAAATCGTCGGTGGCCTTCGATATAGTCGAAAGGTTGAACGTCGGGAGTTCCACGTCTCTATCGTGGCTATCGCTGTGCTGCCCAGAAGAGGATACTAGAGCTTTTTCGATCACAGAAGAAGAAACTAATAATTAGAAGCTTTTCGATCTTTCAGGGGTAAGTCATTATTCCTGGAACATTTAGTCATTCATTACCTTTAACGTCGTCCTCTTTCGCTCTTCGATGCGCTTTCCTTCTCCTACTTGCGATGATTATAAAGACTGTCAAGAAAACAAGCAAAAGGCCCGCGACAGAGATCAAAGTCGCCATAAGTACTTTTGTTTTCTTCTTCTTCTTCTTCTTTCCCGAATCTGCATTGTCGACAAAGCCCGTGTAGTTCTTCATGAAAGATCGAATTTTGCGTTAAAATAAACAGAGAGAATCGATAGCTATAGCAAACTCACGCAATTCTGAAGAAGCCATTCTGATGTATATATCCTGCCCGGCATCAATAACCTGCTTAATATCAACCAAACTATCGAACCAAAGCAAGCATCCACTCCCACCATTTCTCACATCAAGATTAGCATAAGCCTCACACGAGCAATTCATCAAACACCTTGTCCTACACTCGTCAAGGCTCATGCTAGCATTGTACCTCGAGTTCCTCGCGTCGGGGAGCTTCATGTCCTTGTACATCAGAAACCCATCGCTGGAACAGTTCAACGGCGACCGCCGGACGCACCCATTGGACCAATCGGCGGCTCCCCATTCGCCGGGATACGTCGGAATGAATCCATCCAAGCAACCACATATGGGCGATATTCCTGGGTTGCATATCCCATACGAGCCGCACTGCTTATACGTATCGCAGTTGTCGATCGGCGCCGTGGCGTACATGACCCAATCTTGGGTCCGATCGACCCTCATGACCCTATGCCCGACCCCATTCGGGTCGAGGGTAAACCGAGTAATCACCGATTTATGGTGGACTTGGAAGTAATAGTACTCTTCTTTATCGTTCATTACGACGTCGTACGTATAGAACGAGTTTCTGCTTAATCCTGGGAGGCCAGTGTATCCTTCGCCGTTCCAAGGTCCAGTTCTATAGGTTATGGCGTTGTTGGTCCTCAGAATTCCTTGTGGGTACCCAGTCGGGTCAAAGTGGTAGCTGTACACGCCGGAGCTCGGGTCGTCGGAGCTTTTCCACGATGTAATAAAGGCTTCGTGGTTCTTGACAAGGTTCCAGCCGAATTTCATGTCGGGCAAGAGCGTGTCTGTTGGGTAATCGAAGCCCTGCCACAGATAACTCTCTGGGCTGTCGTCGTCGTCGTCGTTCGATTCTTTTATCACCAAGTTGCCGTTGTCCAGAAGCTTTGCGACGGGGTTTTTTCGCCGGCTTCGAAGCTTTCGCCGACCATACGACGGCGTTGTTGCCGTCGGTGAGGAGTAGATTCCCTGGAGAAACGAGCTTCAGCGACGAATTCGATGGGTTTGTGATTGGGTCGTCTCTGTTAGCTACCCATACCACTGTGAATGTTGTGTTCTTGTACCATAAACCTATGTACTTGTTCTTGGAAGCTCTTGGGCTGAAGAAACCCAGCTCGAAAACCCCGCCGGAGGAGATCAGCGTTTCGCCGTCGGCGATGCTTTGATTCAGAGTTAGTACGTTTGCTGCGTCGGAGAACGTTAGAAGCAGCGATGTGAAGAAGATGAGAAGATGGAAGGTGCTCATCTTGACATCATTTGTTCAATCTCAGCCTGCGAAACAGGTTTTTTATGGTTTTGGTCTTTGACTAAAGGTTGTTGATTTGATTGGTGGTAGAATATTATTACATAATTTAAGAAAAAGAAAATGGAAAACACGGACTTTTGCAATAACCACCAAATTCAGTCACATTTGGGAACGATGACTTGATGATGGCTGGGCAAGTTTTCAACAATGGCTTTTGACTCGTCTGTGTTTCCTACAGTTCTTGCTGGATAATAAGTCTAGTGACGTACTATCCTTGTAATAATATTTGGAATTTAATCATGAAGATCAAGATGTTTTATGGGATTTCACAAACAATCTCATTTACTCCCTACAATTTTTTTTAGTAGACATTTACACACAGAGGAATGAGTTAAAATGTCTCTTATATCCCTCATTAATTATTCTATCATGTAATGTAATCACTATTTGTGTTGTCATTTAATACTAGGGGTAAATCCGGAAATTGACATACATTCTTTTTCTGAAAAAACCACAACGATAACTTTTTAAAAAAAAAAATTGGAACGACTACTAAAAAATATCCGAGGGAGTATTATATACATATTTCTAGCTTTCTTTTCGACTTACATCCACAGAATGAACTATGTTAAAAGAAAAGAAGTAAAAAAAGAAAACAAGTTTGTCACGAAAACGAGTATATGCCCTAATCTGAGAATTTCCATTTAATCATTCAGCGATTTGAAAAGGCCACTAGACAAATAGACATACAGTACAATTAGGGTTGGTAGTGGGGCAGTGATTCCCCGTCAGCGCGGGGATCCGCCACGTACGGGGCGGGGAATCCCCGAGAATTTATCCCCACGGAGCAAGGACGGGGAATGATTTTTCCCCGTGGGGATCCCCGCCCCGTCCCGAACCCCCTTTTATTATTATAATATATATAATATTAAATTATAATTTAAATAATATAATATAATATCAATAAATTATATTAAATAATATTAATATCAAAATAATAAATAATATATAATAATATATAATTTAATTTATAATATATTAGAACAAAAATATATTCAAATTATATATTATATTAAAAAATTATTATTTTTTTTTAAAAAATTAAGGGGCGGAGGATCCCCGCGGGACGGGGACGGGGACGATTTTTTTCCCGAATGCATCGCGGGGACGGGGATTAGATCCCCGCCCCCGCCCCGCCTCATTGCCATCCCTAAGTACAATGTTAATGACATTTCAACTTCAATCCACTCAGAAGTCAGAACTAAAATCAGAACTAAAATCATTTGCCAAAGCCGTGAATGCAAAGTGTAAAATCAACTAGACCTGTGTAATGGAACGAATTGGCCGGTTCCGGGCCGGTTCCTGTTCCACGGTTCCGCGGTGGTGCCGGTCCCGGTTCCGGGACCATCTCCCCGGGACCGGCCCAGAACCGCGGTAGGGACACCCGAGCCTATATTGGGCCGGTTCCGGTTCCAAAACTGGAACCGGCCCAATTATTTTTTATTTTTTTTTAGTTTGAGAAAATTCTTTAAAAAATATCCGAAAATTTTATTCAAAAAAAGATAAGAAAATTACAAAAAATTAAAAAAAAAAACTACCTAAAAAATACCCCAAAAAAATACATAAAAGAAGAAAAAAAACTACCTAAAATATCAAAAAAGAAAAAAATATGGAAATATAAAAAATAATTTAGTAGATAGTTTTCTGGAGTCTGGAAGTTGTGGCTCAGTTAGAGCTGGATCTCATTCGTGTTCGACCGCGATGCACGCCTTCGGCCAAAAACATGGTTGATTTAGTCAACGATGTAAAGAGTCAACCTTGCGTATTGGAAAAGATACTACACATCCCACAATTATTACGCCCATGTCCGTCTATTTAAATTGTTCAAAATATTCTACAACATGTGCGCCACGTGTCCGATAACACTATGGCCAGAATATTTTCAAAAGTGGTCTGCAATGTTTCGTGGGGACTTCTCGTTTGTGACCCGTCGGAAGTTTCATTTAGGATCAGGCTATGTCAGTAAAAATTTTAGTTTTAAGGATCCGATTTTTGCAGTACCACTTCATTGCTCTGAAAAATAATATATTGAAATTTTGTAACACAAAACGATCATCTGCTACCCGTTAATGATCATCTTTCTGTCGTACCGCTTCATTGTTCTAAAATAACAATATGTTGAAAGTTGTAACACAAAACGATCATCTTATACCAATTCATATTACTTATACCACTTTTTTTAGTTAGGTCCTTATCTCTAAATTTTAAAGAAATTGGGTCCTTTAAACAATAATTTTTTCCGAAATGGTCTGAATATTAAATTAAACTTCCGACGGGGCCTGAATTCAAATATACGTTTTTTTTCGGATAGTGATATCCGAATAAGATAATGTCGATATTTAGATTAGAGATTTATACTATAGACTTGACAGGCTTTTTCTGTTTCTCGAGTCGCCATTATGGAGCAAAGTAGTAGTCATATACGTTTCAAACTTTGTTTTGCATGGACGATTTCATTGACTACTAAGCTCCATAATAAGCATAGATATCCAATAAAATCCCAAAATAGTCAACCAAAATCGTGAAATTGAAAAAAATTAATTGGCCAAACAAAAATCCTACTCTAAAACCTCTCCGTTCTTCGCCGCCGCCCTCACCCTCCTCCAACCCTAACATGGTATCGTACAACGGCTTTATTCAAAGTCTCGGGCAAGAAAACGCCAAAACGCCCCCCAAAATCCCGCTAACCCCGAAAACCAAGAACGGCACCCTCTCTCCCCAAACCACGACGATCGGCGCCAAAATTGCCCCCAGTTGCCCCGCCTGGGTCCCGCACCCCAGTGCTGCGTTCCTAACCACCGTCGGGAAAAGCTCCACCATGTAGATAAACAGCAAATTGTACGTCCCCGCCATCCCGAAAATGCCCAAAATCCCGCACAGCATCCTCGTCGTCTTCCATAACCCGCGGGTCCCGAGGCCCGCCCCGAGGATGCAGAACGCCCCGCTGAACCACTGGGTCCCGACCGCCAGTGGCTTTCGCCCGAACCGATCGAGCATGAGCGCGGTGAGTAGGAAGGCGGGCATCTCGGCCGCTGCGTTGAGGAAGACGTTCAGGTGTAGGTTGGTCCCTAAGTTCACGACGTTCAGGCTAAGGCCGTAGTAGACGATCGAGCAGAAGAAGTTGATGGCCACCGCCAGGAACAGGCGGATCCTCGTGAGGGGCGAGCGGAGGACGTCGACGAGTGATCCTGCAACAAAAAATTGATGCAGTCTCTTCATTTTAGGTGAAATGGTCATTCAGCATGATTTAAGATCACAGGTCTAAAAGTCATCGGTACGATTACGAATTATCACTATAGTGTATCAAGGGTGCATTTGGAATGGATGATGAAAAGAAAAAGGAGAAGTGTAATGGCATGCATCGATACGTTGCATGTTACGCTCGTGTGTAGTACGATTATAATTTTCCTTTACTTTTCCCCATCGAATTCCGTATACCAAGCGCACGCACTCTAAATCAAAATAACACGTGAGGGTGACGTGCTGGGTATATAATATATGAAATCAAAATGATACACTTTCCTTCAAGATTAAGCTTTTAGGTTAAGTGATTTGTCGTTCAATAATAACAAATCGGGGCGAAAGTGGGTCGACTTATTTTCTTTTTCGAACTCACCCGTAATAACGGCGTCCTTATGTTCCCCGTCCACTGCAGCCTCCTCGTCGAGCGCGAGTACGACATCGTCGGGTATAGTTTTGCCATTGCGTCTGGCGATCTTCCTCATGACGTCCATCGCGAGGTCGGTCCGTCCCCTGATGAGGTACCACCTCGGGGACTCCGAGAGGAATGGAAGGACGGCGACGAGGAACAGGACAGAGGGAACGGAGGTGGCGATGTAGAGGTCCCTCCACGACTCGAAGAGGTACGCCACGCCGGAGAGTAAGGCAATCCCGCCGGAAAAAAAGTAGAAGGTAGACATTCCGGCGACCCCTCGCTTGGTGGGGCCCACGGGCTCGGTTGCTAGGACGAAAGCGCAGAGCCCAACACCGCCCGTACTGAATCCCGTGAGGAGTCGGAGGAGTGCGTAGGCCCAGTAGTTTGGGGAGATTGAGGTTAGGCATCCGAAGATTGAGTTTAGGAGGCATACGACTAAAAGCGAGCCCTTACGGCCGAGTTTCGAGTCCGATAGGTGTCCGAAGACACCAGCGCCTATAAATAATAAATAAATAAAATGATGACGTCATGTGCATGGGAATTGTATTTATTAATATCATGGAATGGTGTGTATGCATTTTTTTTTTTTAGGATGACAAACGTGAACGCTAAGTGAGTGCATCATCAATCTTGTAACCTATTAAGACTGTTCATACATTAGTAATAATAGAGACAAAATGTCTAACATTATTCATCTATCTACCAGAGAATAATTATATTTTTAGAAAACAGACGTCATGGTTTCTAGATTGAATACAAGCTACAATTTATTTATTCTATTTTTAATCATTATCTTATCATGGTTATTTTATGCTAAGCTCCCTAATACGAGTATATCTATCCTTGTCTTAGTTTCCATAAAAACCACTAGATAAATCCCACGACTATTAAAAATGATTTGTAAACAATATTATCAGAAAAACAAGCAAAAACTTCAACAAGACGTTTGGGAAAATTCATTGCACTGGCTGACATCAACGTTTCGAAATTCATTTACGAGACGTAATAAATTGCAATAAACGAGGACGACCACCAACATTTATAACATTATTTTCCCAAAACAGAAAAAGGTAAAATGAAGTAAATAAATACTCACCAATCATGCAGCCAGCGAAGAACACGGCTTGAACCAACCCCACCTTATACTTATCGCCGCAGACCAATCCAAACTCGGCCACCGTCGAACTACCTTCGCCGCCGGCCCACTCCCACGAGCCCGGCTCGAGCCCGCATATGCTTTTACAGTTATTACAGTTCACCGCCGGCTCACGGTCGGCGAAGATGACGACCATGGTGTGAAACGCCTCTAAAGCCCAGGCGAGGCTCGTAAGGACGAAGTGCCTAAGCTGCCACAGCCCAAACTCGCCGCAGTGGTCTCTAAGCATGTCGTCGATGCACAGCCGCCGTTGCTTGGCCGTTGAGGGGCAGTGCTGGCCGTCGTCCTTGGTTTCCGGGTATGGGTCGAGGAGCGGGACCCGAGGTTCGGGTTGGGCGATTGGTCATGGGTCGATGGTTCGTACATGGTTTGGAACAAAGAAGGGTTTATTTTTTCTGATACTGATCGACGATATATCCCTTTATTCTCCTCGAGATAAATCGAGGAGCTTTTTTTTTTCTGAATTCTGTTTCTTGTTTATTTAGTTTGGTGGGGAATTGGGAGATAATATAATAGGATTAGGATGAGGATGATGGATGCTACCACTTTGTTGTTTATTTTATATGTATATATGTGTGTGTGTGTCTGCGTATTTTGTGGCTAATCTGGCAATTAGTATTCGAGGGGTGGAAATTAAATAGCAGTTGATGAGCAATTTCCTCGATATATAGTTTTATTTTTACCTTTATCGTCATATATTTGCGGCTGATTTTTGGTTTATATGCAAGTGGTGTGTGCGTTAGTAGATTCAGTATATTATATTCCGAGGGATAAGGAATAATTCGAATTCAAAAGGGAAATTCAAATTGATTACGTTCGAAAGCATACATGTGCACATCAAATTTTATTTTATCCATTTTTAGTTAAGTAGGGACAGACGGAAATTTTGAAACTGTTCCGTATAATGATAATATGGTACGAATATGGTCTATTCTTCCATAACATGCATAAAATAATGGGAGGATTTGAATTGAGGCCCCCATAAATTTTGCAAATAGGATTCAGGCCCCTGTCAGAAATAATATAGTTTTAAGGACCCAATTCAAAATTTAACATAGAATAAAGGTTGAGTGACGAAAATACCCTCATAAGAATAGTTATGAAGTGGTATCCAGGGCGCATGTTCTGTTATCAAATTGCAACATAACAGGAAGTGTTACTGATGAACCATGAAGTGGTACTGTAGACCCATGAAGTGGTACGGGTGAACAATGAAGTGGTACTGTAGATCCATGAAGTGGTACTGGTGAACAGTGAAGTGGTACTGTAGATCTATGAAGTGGTACTGATGACAGAGAAGTGGTACACCATTTGTAGACCCATGAAATGGTACTGTTGACCAGAGAAGAACTGGTACGGGAGACCCATGAAGTGGTATTGTTGACACAGAGAAGTGGTATAGCATTTTGTAGACCCATGAAGTGGTATTGCTGAACGGAGAAGTGGTACAGAAGAACTCTTATGTGTGTTTTTTGTGCAAATATTTACCCGATTTTCTGCAGAAACACTTAAGAATTCTGCTGTACCACTTCTCCGTTCAGCAATACCACTTCATAGGTCTACAAAAATGATGTACCACTTCTCTGTGTCAACAGTACCACTTCATGGTTCTCCCGTACCAGTTCTTCTCTGATCAACAGTACCACTTCATGGGTCTACAAATGTTGTACCACTTCTCTGTTCTACCACTTCATGAATCTACCGTACCACTTCACTGTTCACCAGTACCACTTCATGTGTCTACAGTACCACTTCACTGTTCACCCGTATCACTTCATGGGTCGACAGTACCCTTCAAGTGTATACCACTTCTTCATGGTTGAATAAGGCAATGGCAATTCTGTGTAATTTCGCACACAGGCAGGGGGGCAAATGCGTTATTTTTCTCAAAATTGGTCCTTAACTCTAAGATCAAACATCAAATAGATCCTTATTTCTTTTTCAAACGTTATTGGGTCCTAAAATCTAATGAAAATATGTGAAGTGGGCCTGAAATACAATTAACTCCAAAATAAGGCCGTTGGCTTTCCCTGCAATGGCATCCTAGTCTCTAAAATGCTCGTGGTTATTTCGCCATTTGTAAATTCTTTTTATTTATGAAATGTATGGTTTCGACAAAATATTATCACAAGTGTAATATGAATTCTTAGTGAAAAATTGTTGGGGTTAGATTTTCCCATTTCGTATTCATAATCACTAAGATGAATCCATTTTCCTTACCAATAAGAGTTGAGCCTTATGTTCTCACGGGCTAAATGAAAATGAAAAAAACAAATGTTAAAATTGCACTCATATAATTAGGAAAACAAAAACACAAAGCACCATGTTGCCAATCAATCATAATAATCCTAATCAGTAGTCGAAAATAAAAAGGCAGATGGAGTATAGTCGTCCTACACAAGACAAGACATACACAGTATTCCCTTTAATCTCACTGCAACAAATTCAAACTATATATTAAGCAAAAGAAAAAGAAAACCTTTCAATGCCAAGCAGACGCAGAAACAAGATTCCTAGCCTTCCACCCAAGCAACATAGCACCATCCTTCTCCACCAACCTATAACTCTCCGAGTAACTCATCAGCAAACCTCGTATCACAGAGTTCACGTAAGAACTCAGAGGAAATGCCCTAAAACCAGCCATGGCAAACCTGAGCCTCCACTTCCCAAGCAGCTCATGCCTCTCCACCCTATCCTTCCCCTCGCAGGCAATGATATTCACCACGTCCCTAGCCAAGCACTGCTCCTCCACGCTAACCCTCTCCTTCCTATCCCTAGCCATCGTAACGTCGATAGACTCGAACATCGCCGAGTAGTAGTCCAGCGCCTCCACGAACCTGGGCAGAAAAGGGGTCGTATTCGCGTTCGACTCTTGCTCTATGAGCGTCACCACCTTAGGGTTCATGGACCTCACCATCCTCAGCAAACGGTCCCTAGGGTTCGAAACGTCCACGCTCTCGTCGGGCGTGTGGTGCAGCTGCAAGGGGAAGTTCACCGCTAAGGCCTCGTTTGGCCTGACGTCGAGCATCTCTTTCGTCACGTCTGGGGCGTACACTGGGACGGCGTGGAACTCGACTGGGATTTTGAACTTGGACGAGATGGCTGCCAAACGGGCCTCTATGGCGGCTAGGCCCGCCCCACGGGCGTATTTCGAAAGCGGGTCGTCGATCCCAGTTATTCTTACGTGTGGGGGCCCGCCGGGCCGGGCTGCTAAGGCCTGGAGGAGGGTGAGCCACTGTGTTCCCTGGGCGATTTGGAAGTCTACGATGTGTATTCTGTCCTCGTTCTTGCAGGCCTCTGCTATGGCTCCGTTGGCTGCCATGTACCCGAATTTTAGGTAAGGACATACTTCGTAGAGGATGTGCATGTAAGAGAGGAGGGCTTTTCCTTCGGGCTCGTTGCACTTTAGGGCTCGGTAGATGTTCGTGCCCGAGTGGTGCTTACGGGCCACCAAGCCCTCGATCATGTACGCCCCGAGGCGCTGGATGGGCTCGCCGGTGACTGAGACTGAGGCTCGGGCGAGCTTTTCGAGCCTTTCGAATTCTTGCAGGTCGTTTTCTGACAGGGCTCGAGCGCAGGCGACGAGCAGCTGCTTGAGGTTGTCGGGGGGGACGGCCTGTAAGGGCGAGTTTTTTTCCACCGTTTTTTCGGCCTGGGAATCCACGGGCGAATGAGAGGAAGAACCTCGACCGCCTCCTTCTTGGGTTTGGCTCCAAGATCTCGGGCTTTGACTGGGCGTCTGAGGCTGTCTTCTTCGTTCACCTAAGAAGGGGTCGTCGGAGTTTGTGGCTTCCTTGTTGTCTTCGTCGTCGGAGTTGGACATGAGGGCTGTCTCTAGTTCTTGCAGGGCGTGTCTCATACGCTGAGGATCGTTGTTAATATTACCATGGCGAAAGTGATGTTGTTGATAGCCGAGAGAAGACGTCGAGGATGCGTTGTTGTCGACGGAGCGCTGCTGTTGATGTTCTATGGTTCTGCTGTAAGGGGTGAGGTGAGGGGTGAGGCGGAATAGGTTGAGAAAGGAGAGTCGGGGGAGATGGTCGATGGTTCGACTTTTAGGGATCCTACGAGCCTTGTTGGGTAAGATGATAGTTCGGAAGAATTCGCTACTCTGCTGTGTCCCAAAAACCGAGAGTCCATATCAGATAGGAGAGACTCAAAGAGAGTTCATGAGGTGCTTTGGCGAATAAGGTTTGTCTGAAAACTCGCTACACAGCAAATCAATTTAGAATAAGATCTTCCAAGCAATATAGTATTGACCTGAAAGAAGAGAAAGATACAGGAAAATCAATGCAGTCATTGATACCTACTTATTATGCAATCCAAGCTAGAAACAGAGAAACAGAATGTATGCAATCCAAGCTAGAAACAGAGAAACAGAATTCTTCAAGAGAAGACACGAACAAGAGATGAAACAGAAGCAGGTAAAAGATCATTGATACCTACTTGTTATGGGCTCTGAAAGGAAAGACAGAGGCTAGATGAATGCTTGCGTAGAAATAAAGTAAAACAAGTCTTCTCCATATGAGGTTACAAATGACCATCCATCCCCGTATTCAAAGGTATGCGAGGAAGATTACAATAATATTTATTATAAAGAAAGAGTCCACAAAAGTTTCAACTTTTAACCAAAATTCAACTCCTTGACCATCCGAAAGTCTACCATGTTTTTAAATCACAAACGACAATTGATGCGTTAACGAAGGCGAAAGGTTAATACACGTAGCACAGCACAAGAAACCAAACCATCGTGTTTCTCATTTTCGCAGCAAAAAAAAAAGGAGAAACTACGGATTTGGGAAAAACTAAAAACTCGAATTAAACAACAAAAACCCAAATATCAAACAGTGAAAATTGTCGGAAATTGAAGCGTACCTTAGTGCTTCGCGGTAAAGGCGAAATCAATACAGATGAATCCCGTGAGCATGGATTTGACGTACGAACTCTGAATTTTTTTTTCTTTTTCTGGGAAGGCTTAATTAGTCGAAAGAAGATTAACGATAAATAACGACGAGGGCTTTATATAGGCTTTTGAGGCTGAGTGTACGGTCTCAGCTCAGCTGAATGAGTTGACGGCAGTGCCGACGTTAGTTAACGGGTTTCTCTTCCAGCGACCGACCACTGAGGAACGTTCTCGGCTAGAACTCCTCCACCTTTTTTTTATTATTTACTGTTTATTTTAATTGGCGGTGTAAGGCACGCGACGGTTGGAAAGTGAGCCAATGCGTGTAACTTTTGCTGAAATTCTCTAGAAATTTTTGCAAACGTGGGCATCAAATGTGGAATGACATATTTGACCTTGACGCTGTGTATTCCCGTTTTCACTGCTACCACGCGCCAGCACCGGGGACGTGCTTAGGCACGCGCGGCACAAGCCGATCACGTGACGCTCGCGTGACGCGAGCATGACGTGGGGGTTTGAATACTTTGACGACACAGTTACGGTTGACTAATCTAACATAAGTCTGACCGGCAAACTGAATGAAGGGTTTGACCGCTTTGACCTAAGATGACGTGGCAACGCGGTATGACAGCGAGGAAGGAATATTTGATGATTTAATGATTAATTTATGTGAGAGGAGTGAACGTAAGGGCCTTTTTCTAATATAATATTTGTTGTTATTATCCACATGAAAAAGTAATAAAGATGTTTTGCATAGGATTGGTTTAATAATGTCTAAAAAAAATGATAAATAAAGGAGTGTTCACATTCTTGCGTAGTGCGCACACGGTAAAATATATAAAACAAAAGTCGAGTGGTATTGCAAAGCGATATAAAAGATTGAAAAGAGAATAGATATTACGATCGATCGTAAAGTGGTGTTAGCCAATATATGATACAAAATTATAAAGAAATATTTGTTTTATACAGAATTGGGATTATTATAAGATAAGCATTTTTAGATTGGGGGAATATTTTTTAAAGCACACGGTACGCCATAATTTTTGCTATGATGAACCTATTTGATCGTGAAGGAATAAAATGATGGACTATATTTTAACACTTGTATATAAAAGTAAGGAGAATATTGATCTTTCAAGTAAAAAGGTACAATGTTCGATCTCATCAAAGTGTATAATCATGCATGAGACAGCACTTACATGCACACGCATACATTAAATAAAGTACTGTATTAATTAATATTAATCATTTCATTAGGTGTATGTTATTTGTTATCATTATTCACTCACATGAAAAAGGCTAACAATGGTGCTAAGTGGAACATCACAATCATACTTTTGCACATCGTTCTTATCCTTGATTTTCTTCAAGCCTCTAAGTAAGAAATTTTAAGGTATGTGATTATTATAATTAATCTATAATATAACGTGCAACAACAGGTGAAAAATCTAGATCGCATGATTCAGGAGAAATGTACTCGCCGGCTGAATTATATATAAAAAGATTTTGGTCAAAATTCAAAATCTTATCCACTAGAAAAATATTTGGACGTGGGAACTAATATTTCACACATAAATTGCGTTCTCACCCTCTTTGTGAAAATTTCAATTGTTTGGTTAATTATCTGATAATGATTTATGAGAGGGACAGGTTTTATAGCATCGTATCGTATAGATAGGTTAGGTTTTGTATGTATTTGTTTCGTATGTACTTGGGCCGGGCCCATGATAGGATGAGTAATCGGGCTTTGGGATTTAAATTCCATTATTTAATAATTTTGAACTGTGACATTTTTCGTCAAAAAACCAGGGACAGAAAATCTCTGTTCTGTTCCTTTCTTACACTGTTCTCTTTAACATCTTTTACATTTATTTCTCAAGCGATCTTCAAAACAATACAATAAAGGTTTGCAGATTGTGTAAAGTCTAAATCAGCAATAAAGGCTTCTGACCTGACTCAAACACAAAGACAAAAGATATGCTCTGTATTATTTTTATTCCCCCATCAAAATTTGAAATTTCAAATTGTCCGCAAAAAAATACATTTTTCACTGAGTGTATGTCAGTTTAGTTCGAGAAACGAAATTTATTTATTTTTGCATTTTCCCATGAGAAAAAAAAATTAAAATAAAAGGACATCTCGGAATCTTATGAAAGCCAGTTGTAAAACATCAATCAAGACAAAGAAATTGTTTCATAATTATTTGCCCAAGTCAGCTGTTTCTGTCCCTTGTATGCATTGGATCTCGTTTTGTTCCAAAATCAGATATTATTTTGACTTATTTGATCTTTATATTTTTCAAGCCCAATTCAAAACTTACACTTTTTTTTTTCAAGAAAAAAAGGTTCTTTTATTCAAGACAATAATAGTTAGCATGAGACATATCACTCAAAATCCAACTCTTACATCAATCAAGTTCAAGATTCGAACAATAATCTTTCAGTTCAATAGACAAAGCAAAGCATAACTAAATCTACAATTAGTCCCGAGAATCACGTGGCAGAAAACATCAAAGCTTGTCAATCAATTTTCTTGAAAAGTGCCCAAAGACATCTCTAACTCTTACACATGACAACGAAGCAAGGAAGAAGCGCCTTGACATCGAGCAAGTAAAGCTCTTCAACGTTCGAATGGGAGCCCAACTTTTCCGGCCAAAGAATCGAACCCATCTTGACCCACCACGTCCTCGATGCGCTCCAACGGTCGGTGTACCCTCCCCGCAATAACCCGACACAGAACCAAAGCCTTCCTCACCGCCGGCCGCCGGCCGTCCTCTCCCTCCTCGCCGTCGCCGATAGACTCGTACGCCCTGACGCTGGTCGAAGTCGTGAAAACCCCCACGCCGTTCTTGAACTCCCTCTTGACAGAAAATCCGTGCCTTACGATTCTGCACACGCAGCACTTGTCGGAGAAGCAGAGGCTGCCGGCGGCGGCCTGCCCTCCGCCGTCGCCGGATCCCAGGGAGCAGGACAGCGTCGTGCCGTAGAATCTCAGAAGCTCGTTGCCGTCGGCGAGGCAGCGCGGGTGTTTCTTGTTGGGCAGCTTGCTAGCTTTGGCTTTAACGGCTTCTCTGTACTCTTCGAAGCGTGCTAGTGTTTTGGGAGTGTTGTGTACTTTTAGGACACGGTCGATTCGTACGATGTTGTCGGATTTTAAGTTAAGGCTCGAACGGCATATTATTTCGACTATCTTGCGAGACGAGTCACCCTCCATTAGCTCGGTAACTGTCGTTTCAAAAACGGTTCTTGAAAATCGAATGTAATAAAGGAGAAATATTGCTGCTCATTAGTTGTTTGTCATATAGTTATTACCAGCATGTTTAGAGAGATGATGAGATTCGAGCGCCTCCCACTTGACGAAATGCTCTCCACACTTGTGACACCTAACGCCATTTGCGATGCTGCTATCATCCTTATTGCTTTCCAAGGAAGAGCCATTGATTCTTTCTCTAAAGATTGGATTTTTATTACTACACTTTCTTGGCGGTGTGTTCGAGCAGTTGTTGAACGAAGGGTTGCTGAAGCAATGCATGGGCGTGCCGGGCTTTAAAGTCCCCATCACGTAGCTAGAAACGGCAGCATTACTCCCATTCGCGGCGGCGCTATCTCCACCGTCGTGTTGGGCGCCGCCGCTGCCGTTAAAACCAGTGATTTTAAGCTCGCACTTGGAGTTATTACCGCTGGTGAGTATAACTTCGTGGGCTATAGGGTTGAGAAACTCGCTGCTGCCTATAGATCTTGGACTGCAGCTGCTCGGCGGCCTCTCGGCGGAAGAAGCGCCGGCCAAGTGACGTTTGCTGCCGTGAATGACGTCTTTGAGGTTGGCCAGCGACCGTGAACAGCCAGACCTCGGCGTTGCCCTTGTCGTCTTGGTTAAGGACAACAACTGATTTCTTGTCTTTGGGTTGTGAACGTCTGATGAGTCTGATCTGCAGTGAAGGGATTTTCTCAAGGAGAACCAAACTGTTTGTGTGCTGCTATTTGATTTCTGCTGCTTCTTCTCTCCCATTGTTATTAGATATCAGTTATTGCAAGCTGATAAGGATTCTTTCTTTCTCCATTGTTGTTGAAAGAAAACTATAACAAGGAAGAACAGAGATTGGACTGTGTAGTAGTATTGTATTGTGAGAACGAAGTAAATGCCATATTGATATTGAGGGAAAAGAAAAGAGACAGAAGGAAAGCTGCAAAAGAAGAAAGAAAGTGACGCCGGTGGGATTTAAATGTGATTTTATTTGTTTTCTTTCTTTCATACTTCACTTCACCTCATGGTATTTAATTTCCTACCTAATTAAATTCTTCACGAGGCTGAGTTCAGTTTTATTTATTTTTTTTATCAATGCATTCTGTCCCATTGAAATTAAATCTGTGAAAGGAGAGAGAAGTATTCAACCGACCACTTCTTCCACCTAGGGTTGAAATGAATCGAATCGAGTCGAATACCGCAATATTCTATTCGTATTCGGATGACAATCGAATACGAATACGAATACTCGAATATTTAATCGAATCATAAATCGATTCTTATTCGAATTCGAATATATTCTCGAATATTCGAATCGAATCTCGAATATCTGTATTCAAAGTCATCTTTCATTTTTATTTAATAAAATATAAACAATATTATATTTAAATATATATTGAATTATAATAAATTATATTTAAACATATATTGAATTATAACATATTTATTTTTAAATGTTTTAGTGAGTTATCATATATTATATGTGAATATATATTAATTATACTATATTTTATGTTATATTATTCGAATCGAATAATTCTATTAATTTTCGAATTGAATATTGTGATTTCATATCGTATTCGTATATTTCTCGAATCAAAAAAAATATTCTTATTCGGATTCGTATTCTAAATATTCGAATTCGAATCTTAAAATTTCGAATCGAATCGCGAATCGAACCGAAAAAGTTCGATTCGTTTGCAACCCTACTTCCACCTACTTGGAAAGAAATTGGTTTGTAAGGGAATTCGAAAGAAAGAAGGTTTTGTCGTATTTGATAATTTTGAGTTTCGAGAATCGAGAACTATTATGGAAGATAAAAATACTCCGAAAAAAGTAATGAAATTTAAACTTCGCAAATATTGAATAATATATAGGGAGTCTGCATAAGACTGACTACATTGGAATTGCGATGCCATTTAGATACATGTATATAAACTTCGATCTATATTTTATAAACAAAGGAACGAACCTGAAATTAAGAATTCCATCTACAACAAATGAAGGAAACGAAGTAGGATTTCAATCAGCTGACGACCGTCGATCCTCAAAATCATCGACGGTCGATATCCATGATCCGCGTACACGATTTGTCCGCTTTCGTGAAACCGCCTCTCTAAACACACATTTCTATATAGATCACTAAATCTAGAACGAGGTAAAAGCTGTGAGGAGAGGCAATTAATGGCGGGTCGAGGCAAAACTCTTGGATCGGCTTCTGCTAAAAAGGCGGCGCAGTCTCGTAGCTCCAAAGCAGGTCTCCAATTTCCCGTCGGTCGTATCGCGCGTTTCTTGAAGGCTGGGAAATACGCCGAGCGAGTCGGTGCTGGCGCGCCGGTGTACCTCGCCGCGGTGCTTGAGTATCTTGCAGCTGAGGTGATTCGATTTTTTTTCCTTCATTTCATTTCATTTATAGGTCGGCCTGTGTATTAGATACGATCGAGTTTCCTCGAATTGATTTGCTTGATTAGACAAAATTCTGATGCATTTGTAATTTGAGCTATTTTGCTTGGATTTCGAAATGGTTTTCTTGTCTTACTTGGATTTTATAGTACTGGCATGAACAATAGTGAAACTAATGCCGATAGACAAAATTCTGATGCATTTGTAATTTGAGCTATTTTGCTTGATTTCGAAACGGTTTTCTTTTCTTGTCTTGGATTTTGTTGTACTAGCATGAACATAGTGAAACTCGGAAGGCGAAAGCAACTATAGCTTTATCAGCTAATCATTATCGAAGACGATCAATTGGTGATTCATTCACGCAGGTTCTTGAATTGGCTGGAAATGCTGCAAGAGATAACAAGAAGACAAGAATAGTACCGCGACACATTCAACTGGCCGTGCGTAACGATGAAGAACTGAGCAAGCTTCTTGGGGATGTGACCATTGCTAACGGTGGAGTGATGCCCAACATCCACAACCTTTTGCTTCCTAAGAAAGCTGGTGGTTCCTCGAAACCTGTCGAAGAGGATTGATGGGGAGGCCTTTAACAAGCACAAGTTCGTTTTTCGCCTCTTAGCTAGTGGTAGAAACATAGGTTGTCATGAAAGCTTTCATCTTTTACTTTTTCTTTTTTTTTTGACGGGTTTCTCTTCCCTGGTTTTCGATTTTGCTGTTTGTGGGTTTTCGAGTTAGGTTTGGAGTGTACATGGATGAAGTAGTTGTTTGGACTCAATCTGTTTGTCGTTATCTTCATGAATTTAGTAAAGGAAAGGAATGAAAAGCCTCGAAAACAAATTGAATGAACGTATACATGTCTCAGAGCTCGATGACAATGGCCGAGGAGTATCTGAAACATATAGGCTGTGCTGTGTTAAATCATCCCTCAAGAAATCCTGTACTTTTATGTTCTTTTCACAATCAATGATAGTTTCTTCTAAGATGCTCTAACGTGGCAGCGCTTGATGAATCTCTCGGAGAAATCGACATATTTAGCCCACAAAGGCCGTAGCTTTGGAAATGCTATGTCTAGCCAAGGCTTAGCTCTGCCATTGAAGTGAATCCAGCAGCGCTCTCAGCATCAGCAAGCGTTGTGTTTTCTTGATATCCAAGTCCTAACATATGCCAAAAAGGACTTATGACATGAACATGTCCATGGAAAGCTATCAAGCCTGGAGGTAACGTTCCTAATTGCCATAAACTTAGGTCTGACTTTAGATTCTGCCGAAAAACCAGAAAGAAAAAACATCTTTAGAAAACTTATGAAGAATCTTCCTTGATGGCACATTTAGCTGAAAATATTGGATTCTTTTAAAATACCTGTTCGAGCCAGAAATGGTACGTTGTGCTTATGTTTGTCTTTCTCCATGCTTCTAGGTCGAATATATTCATACCGTAGGCCCAAGCGCACTCATTGGGATCGAAGCTCTTAGCTATCAATGGGTGGGAGAAGTTGAGGTAGCTCTTGAGTCTCTTTGACATTACAAACTTGTCATCTTCCTCTGCATGTCTCCACAGCTCCGTTGACTTTTCCGTTCATTTCAATGTCCCATAGAGGCGATAGATCGGTTTGCACCACAATGTCATCGTCCAAGAACACCACTTTGTTGAGACTGGGAAATAGCTGCATAGAATATCACAATTAGCACTCGAATCATCTTGCTTTTTCGAAGATTTTTGTTAAGGGATTCACCTCAGGCAGGTAAATACGAATCTGATTCATCAGAGAATTGTACTTGGGACTCAACGCCTGTAACTTTGCCGCGATGATGTGTGGTTTCTCTGTATTGTTCGAAACAATTGCAGAAGACCCTCCTCTAAACTGTGACCTTACTTTCTGATCCTTCTCCATAGCTTCTAAAACAGGCACTTTTCCCTTGGTAAACCAATCGAAGTGATGCAGAGCTTTGACCTCTATAATAGCAGGTCTCAATGGATGAAGAGAGAACCAAGCTTGCATGGGAGAATAAGTGTTCTGATCGGTTATTACGTGTAGGACAACCTTTTCAGGGTGCAGAGAGTTTCTAACGAGCGAAGCTGCTACGACTGATGCAGCTAAAAATGTTGTCTGAAGCGAGGACAAAGTGAAAGCACGAATTATCGATGAGCTTAGGGACTAATTCTGCCGAGGGAAGTTGCAGACGAGCTTTTGCATTGACAGAGTGCTCGTTCGCCAGTTTTAGGGCGAGGCAGTGGAGCTGCTTGGGTATGCTGCTCGATGCCACGTGTCGATAAAGGTATTCTTGGATTTTTGCAGTTCTTGTCCTTTGTTCGAGGAGTTTGATCTGTGTAAGAAAGAATACCACAAAGCACACACACATTTATTTCACATGGGCGATGATTCTTTTCAAGTTTCATGGTGTTGATTGACACGTTACCATAGCCTTGAGCTTGACAGCAAACGACTTTGCGTCGGGCTGTTCTTGCTTGATCTCTAACATGAAATCTTCGAGCGTTTGAGGGATTTCTGAACCGGGCTGAACTTCAATCTCATCGACGGGTTCTTGTAATACTTTATATATCACTTCAGGGACCTGATGAAGACGACGATTGTGGAAAAAGAAAGTGAAATATGACGTCGCCATAAGCAGAAAAACAGCGAAATATCTCGATTAAGATTATTACTGATTGATCGACTCTTCTTCTCAAGATCTTTGGTCCTAATCTCTTCCCCAAGCAGCCTACATCAGGTAAAAAAACATACACGTTAGCATAGAATCACTTGTTTTCTTACTGAGTTCTCCTTGCATTCAGTTTCGTGCTTATTAATCCTTTCTGCATAAGCATGCGTACCTATACTTGAACAGTTGATTTGTCCATCAATCGTATCGACGGCGGTCAGCACAAAAACGAACCGAAGAAGGAAAGTGAAGAACAATATGGTAAAACACCATGCGATAAGACAACCTTCTAGAACCAATCTTGACCTTGATGAACTCTCTGAAACCTTTCGCAGGTAAAACTGTTACGTGCCTCAAGCTCGGGGATATGTGAAGCTGCATTGTCTCGAAGAAGACAGAAAAAAGCGGTGTGAATGGTAATGGTGGAAAAAATCCCAAAAAAAAAAATATATCGAGCAGCTGGCCAACGAGGTGTCGAATTGGCAATGCAGCCCGAGAATGTGTTGCAGAGGGAACAGAAAATGCTGTAGAAGGAAAGGCTTTGAAGGGTGGTGTTCTGTGGTTGCTATCGGTCACCTAAACTTGCTTAGCATGTAGGTTATTATTATTACTATTGTATGTATAAAAGTTGTTTTTGTTTGTGAAAAGTTTCGATCTTTTTATATGTGTTTGTTGCATGTATTTTGGGCGAGGATTGAAAGGGAGAGAGGTTGGTGAAAGCTTAGCTTAGCTTTGCCTCCACATGAAGTACGAACAAACAAGACTTGTGTCTCATGTTTGGACTTGTGACAGTAAATCGGCTTCTGAAACTGAAAACGACTTCGTGTCTTAATTTGTTGTATTTTGTACCCTTCTTTTTCATTTTCTTTTCCTTTACTTGTTTCCTGAACGTAGTTTTCTTTATCTTTATTTTTTGGAAGAATGTTTTTTTTCGGAAGGAGTGGTTTTCTTTATCTTAATATAAAGGTAGTTTTCTTTATCTTTGTATTATTATTTGATGCGCGGTTAAATAATGACAATAATTCAACATAGGAAATATCCCACAAAAACAGTTAGTTTTGGTTAAGGAAAATGAATTAATAATAGAAATTGGTAACGGAAATTGGAGCACATAACCAATCGAATGTCTCAAGCTACTGGGAAGGTCACTCATGGACATTTTCTTCAGTGATTTACCTAATTCACTTGGTCCAACATGGACATTTTCTTCAAGATTTACCTAATTTACTTGGTCCAAAATGGACATTTTCTTCGGTGATTTACTTAATTTACTTGGTCCAAAAGTTGGTGTTTTCCAACTTGAAACAGTGAAAAAAAAAGATTGAGAGACTCGATTGAGAAGGTATTGAAAGTAGATATACAAGTGTCAACTGTCATTGCCTCATTGAGAGGGTGATGTTGAAATTCAGGAAAAAGAAAAAAAAAACATTTATTTTCGCACTGTTTTGCTTGCTTATGTATATAATAACAGTTCAAATTCAAACGCTTGTATTGTATTATTTGCAAAACAACTTCAAGAGTTACACCCTAATTTATGTAACAAACAACAAAGGAATGTTAGTTAAACCTCAAAGCTTGAGATGCTTAATAGCGGTCTGAACATCTTTATCTCCTCTCCCACTGCAGTTCAGCACAACCTTAGTCCCATCTTCAAGATTCGGACAAAGCTTCTCAAGATAAGCCAAAGCGTGCGACGTCTCCAACGCCGGGATAATGCCCTCGAGGCGAGATAACCTCTTAAAAGCTGCATTATTCCAAGCAAAATACAAAAATAGATTAATTCGATTTCAGCCCATGTCTAAAAAAGCCTCATTCTTTACGATTTTCACATATCTCCAACTCACCTTCGAGAGCCTCTTCGTCAGTAATGCTGTAGTACTCCGCCCGCCCCATATCCTTCAGAAAGCTGTGCTCGGGCCCAACGCCGGGATAGTCGAGCCTAAGAAAAAAAAACACCATTAACCCTCAGTTACATATCAATCGCCGCACAGTTTCCATCCTTACGGAAGAAAAAGAGTGTCTTTGCTTACTTACCCAGCACTTATGGAGTGAGGCTCGACGATCTGCCCATCTTCGTCTTGCAGCAAGTAGCTCATAGCACCGTGCAAAACCCCAACTTCTCCTTTGGTCAGAGTCGCTGCGTGCTTACCACTGTCTAGGCCAAAACCCGCCGCCTCGACGCCTATCAGCCTAACGTCTTCGTCGTGAACGAACTCGTGAAAGAGTCCCATAGCGTTCGACCCGCCGCCGACGCAGGCGACTAACACGTCGGGTTTCCCGCCCCACTTCTCAAACGCCTGCTTCCTCGTTTCTTTGCCTATCACAGCGTGGAAATCTCTGACCATCATGGGATAGGGGTGTGGGCCCGCGACAGATCCTAGGATGTAATGGGTCGATTCGACGTTCGTCACCCAGTCTCTTATGGCTTCTGAAGTTGCATCCTTCAGCGTTGCGGTACCAGAAAGAACTGGGCGGACCTATAGTAGTGAGAAAAAGCCATCGCTCTCTTTCCAACTTACAACGAAGGAAGAAAAACGAAAATCAATTGCCTATATCGATCGTTGCATTGAATGATATGGCATACCCCGGCGCCAAGGAGACGCATTCTGAAATCTGAAGACATTAAGGGCTTGTCTTTCCATGTCTTGGGCTCCCATGTATATGACACACTGCAGGCCAAAACGAGCGCACACGGTGGCGGCGGCAACGCCGTGCTGGCCAGCCCCAGTTTCAGCTATGATTCGCTTTTTTCCAAGACGCTTGGCGAGCAAAGCTTGAGCTATGGCGTTGTTGATTTTGTGGGCCCCTGTGTGGTTAAGGTCTTCCCTTTTGAGGTATATGTGGGGCCCAGTGCCGTCGGGTCGCCTGTAGTGCTCGGTGAGGCGTTCGGCGAAGTACAATGGGGTTTCTCTTCCGACGTAGTCTCTCAATATTCCGTCGAGCTCAAGCTGCAATCAATGGTGGTAGCAAGATAGAGAAGCTCCATTAAAGAGACGATTTTCTAAGCCAACAACGTTCAATAAAAAGAAGCCAAAAAAAACCTGAAAAGCGTCGTCGTGGGCTAGGGATTTGAACGCTGCCTCAAGCTCATCCAATGCGTGCATTAGGGTTTCGGGAACGTACTTCCCCCCGAATTTCCCAAACCGTCCGAAGGAATCGGGTCGCTGCTGCAATGAAGCCGTTTCGACGTTTCCGACGGCGGCCATTTGGGGCTCTTTCGTCAGCGCACAGACGATCGAGCGCAAGCGTGGATGATGCAGGGGAAAGCGAGGGGTGAATTTTTGCGGCGGCGATTTCTGAAAAATTAGGGTTTGGGTTCTCGTGGAGTTTGCGGCGGCGGTGGCTATTGAGGTTGAAGAAGATGACGACAAGGCCATGTTTTGTTTTAGATGAGATTGTGTATGAATGCTAATCGTAGTGTATTTGATATTGGATGATATTGTATCTTTTGATATTTTTTAGGAGATGCTGAGGGGATGAAGATGAGGAGAATTAGATGAGAAGGGTTAGATTAGAGAGTTCAGAGATAGAAGAGATGAAGAAAGACGATAGTAAGATAGGTTAATTTCTTGCTTAACCCTAAAACAGCATAACAATATTGGTTTTATACTTAACATATATGGGTTCACTGTATTTGTCCCATTTGATTTAAAGTAAAAAGATAGGCCCGTAGCATATGCCCTTCCCAAGCCCATCTCGCCTTAGCCCAAACCATCTGTCTCCAATTCAGCCCAAACCTGTCCCCCTTTAGCCTTCTTCAATCTAGACTTGCTAACAACACCCCATCCGACAGCAACTTCCCCAACAACACTTCCACTTTTCTGCCCTAACCCCTCACTGTCCGAACATTCCTCCTTCTCCGCCGTTTCTCCGGCGACGACCTTGTCTGGGGTCATGACAATACCCCCCTGTCGAGAAGATCCTTGTCCCCAAGGATCGAGCCCTGCAAATTTGTTTCTCAGATATGCTTCGTCTTCCCAGCTCCCGTCCATCCCCTTCGCCAATAGCTGAGGTTTGGCCTTATCCTTCCTAAAAATCGTCTTTTGGTTGAGGATTTGAGTTCTTTGGACCACATATTCACCTTTTCCATTTATTTCTGGCAGTGAGGGCAAAGGAGCAAGCTTTGGGCTGAAAACTGCCATCAACGACGAGATATGAAAGGTAGGACATTTCTTAGCCGCGGGAGGGAGGTTCAGTCCGTAAGCTTCCATAACCTCGATGGGGCCGAAGTACCTAGTGCTAAGCTTCAGATCCCAGTGCAAGGCCACGAAATTCTGGTGAAAAGGTTGGGGAGTCTCGAGGTATGCCTCCTTTCCTACCTCAAATTTGCATGTTTGTTTTTTTCCATTCGCATACGTCTTCGTCATTTGTTGCGCGAGGGTTAAGGTTTTCCTGCCCGATTTCAGATCTGACCTTTTCTGCATAAATGCTCCTGCTTCAGCTGTAGTTGGTCCCAGATATGACTCAATTGCAAACTGGGGTGGGAGGTATCTGTGTAAGCCCTCTAAACTTTGATTTGCTCCATCTGCTTGTCCGTTTAAGTTGCCCCTGTCATGTTTGGCATTCATCATCTTCAAGTACCTGATTAATTTCTCTACCTCGACCATGTGCACTTGACAGGCTCTGTAGGCCTCCAGCTGGTTTGGAATTCTTCCACGGTTGAGAGCTATTTGTGCTGAACCACCCTTAAAAGAGGTAATCCCATGGACTCTTCCAAAGCACCTGCATATGGTGTTACTGGTTCTGGTTTCTGGAGCAGTTTTAACTTGACTTCTGTCACCTTTTGGTCTGGATGAATTAGATATGCTCCTCCCACATCTTGAACATCTAGTCCCTGGCTCACGTTATGCGAAGTTCGCTCCGTAATCTCCTTGCTTCTAATTTCTGACGTTAAGGCTTGAACCATGGTCGTTTTACCCTTCAATCTCAAGGTGAAAGTCATGCACTCATAGTCAAATGTGACTGGGGTGCAATTTCTCATCCAGTCACCTCCAAGTATGATGTCACATCCCTCGTCCCCATCTGAATTCTGCAAAATCCTTAAGGAATGACAGAATTCTTCTCCTCCCATTTCCCACCTAAACTTTGATGCTTGCATATTACTTATCAAACTTTTGCCCGTTAACTATCCTGACCATTACAGGCTGTACTGGTTCCAGTGAACACCTAAGCTTCTTAGCAGTATTAGTATTCAGAAAACTTAGGGAACTACCGGAGTCAACGAGAATACTTAATTTTTGGCCTCCGTGATACCCCATCACTTTCATAGTGTTGGGCCCAACTACCTCCTTAGATGTGATAGCAGCATACAGCAGCTCCTCAGCTGCTTCCTCACTCTCATGTCCAGCTTCTTGGATGTTGTTGAGTTCCTCTTCTTCTGTCATGATTAAGTATGCTATTCTGTTTTTGCACCTATGCCCCCGGGGTGAAAACTTCATCACAATTGAAGCACAACCCCTTCTCTCTTCTGGCAGCCATCTCAGCAGGCGTGAGCAGCTTAGTAGGTGGCTTGAAGGTGCCCTGCCCCAGCATCTGTTGATTTGCACCACTTTCGTCTTTCCTAGTGCTAGTGTAGGTTGTGCTGAGTGTCTTACTCTGGCCCCTATTTCTCCTTGAGATTGCCTCTAAAGTGTTCAATTGCATACGTCCCATGTTGATAGTTTCTTGGAGTGTCTTTGTCTCAAACATCATAATGAAGTTTTGTAGCTCCTCACTCAACCCACTGATAAAGCTGGCTATGAAGTACTCCTCAGAATATTCCCTGTTACTAAACATCAGCATGCAGGCCTTGAGCTCTTCAAACTTATCAACATAGTCATTGTATGACCCCCCCTGTTTGAGTTTATTAAATTCACCAATTACCTTTGCCTCTTTCAGATCTTCAAACCTGGCTGAGATCAAGCTCAGGAACTGCCCCCAGTTCAGCTGGAGCTGTTTACTGGCCAAGTTCTGGTACCACGCAGCAGCTCTGCCCTGAAAGTACATGGCTGCCATGATCACCTTCTGATAGTCAGGTATGTTGGGAACTAAACTGAAGTAACCTTCACATTTTAGCATCCAGTTTCTTGGGTTAGTACCATCAAACTTAGGGAAATCAATCTTGGGCATGGGGTTGGGATTGTATGTGGCTGGGTTGTGGGATGGAACAGTATTGTTGGTATTCTGTGAGAGGTCCAGTGGGGTGTTCTGTGCGGGTGGGTGGTTAGGGGTTGTGGGATTTCTTGATGTGTGGGGGTGAGGGGTTAGTGGAGGGGGTGATCCCAAAATGGATACTCCACTGTTCCTTTGCAACATGGTTTGAATGTTATTTATAGCCCTACTTAGACTGTCAAAACTTCTCATTGAAATCATCAATATTCTTTTCGAGCTGGTTAGAAATCTCCACCTGTTGTATAGTGAACTCATTCCAGATCTTATCTTCTGCAGCTACTCTTTTGCCCATTTCAGATCGGAGATCACCCACTGCCTGTGTCACCATCAGCTCGAGTTTCTTGTACTCCTCTTGGAGATCTTTGAATCTCGTATGTTCTGCCATAATGCCGAGGAACTGAGGCTCTGATACCAAATGTAATGAATGCTAATCGTAGTGTATTTGATATTGGATGATATTGTATCTTTTGATATTTTTTAGGAGATGCTGAGGGGATTAAGATGAGGAGAATTAGATGAGAAGGGTTAGATGAGAGAGTTCAGAGATAGGAAGAGATGAAGAAGACGATAGTAAGATAGGTTAATTTCTTGCTTAACCCTAAAACAGCATAACAATATTGGTTTTATACTTAACATATATGAGCTCACTGTATTTGTCCCATTTGATTTAAAGTAAAAAGATAGGCCCGTAGCATATGCCCTTCCCAAGTCCATCTCGCCTTAGCCCAAACCATCTGTCTCCAATTCAGCCCAAACCTGTCCCCCTTTAGCCTTCTTCAATCTAGACTTGCTAACAACACCCCATCCGACAGCAACTTCCCCAACAACACTTCCACTTTTCTGCCCTAACCCCTCACTGTCCGAACATTCCTCCTTCTCCGCCGTTTCTCCGGCGACGACCTTGTCTGGGGTCATGACAGATTGATTCACTTTCAATTGGATAAACGCCAAGACTGTTGTTGGTCTGCCACCTTGTTAAAATCAGGCCCTAATTGGGCAACCACGATAATGGGCTGAAAATGATTACCACGGCCCACTGATCTATTACGGCCCAATTCTATATAATTGGGGCGTAAATGATCATTTGTGGAAATATGTGGGCTAAAAACAAAGCACTAGTGTTTTGATAAGCCACTGTAATTTTCCGGGACTAAAAAACAATTTTAAAATCTTCACCACTTTTCACAAAAACCCCAGAACACTTAAAAACAAAAAACCCCCGATTCATCCTCTCCTCATAACCCTAATTTTTCTTCTCTTCTTTGTCTTCACGACACTTACAAATTTTCTGCGTTTGATACGCATCATCACTTTCTGTTCTGGGCGAAATCCTAAAAGATCTTTAACTCACTAGCTCGAAGCCGACCTTTTGTCATCTTCGCGCACATATAGTCTCCGTCTGTGGCCAAAGCCCTAGTGCGACATTTTCAAGGATCACTCGCCTCTCAAGATAAGTTTTCTTGTGTTCTGTGTGTGCAGTTTTTTAAGGTTTTGATAGATCTGTACTTCAGATTGTGTTATTGTAAACTGTGATTGTGTTAGATGAATTTTAACATGGTATCAGAGCCTAGGCATTGCTCGTAATCGTCTGCGCATATTTCTTTTAAAATCAATCTGTCTTGCTATTTTATCACGTTCAGATCTAGTCTACCTTAGTTGCAGTTTTGATCTGCTTATAGTCTTCAAGGCTGTTGATTAACTTTGCTCTTTTCTTAAGTGCAGCTGCAGCTCGTGATCTTCACAACGGACTGATATCCAGTTATAGCTGCAGCAGTTGTTGGTGCTAAAGTGCTATCTCATTCGGTGAACCCGTTCCTTACTCTCTCCCTATTTTTTTCTGTTTTAGTTGAAATTCTGTGGCTGTGTCTGAACTAAAAATTACTAAACTCCTAAGTCATGGATCTGTTCAAATCCGATAGTGAAACTGATGAACCCCAAGCTGAAACATCCAAACCAAACCACCCAGATCTAGTGCTCAATCCTAGGAATCCTCTCTATATAAGCCAAGCTGATCTCTCTGTGACTAATATAACAAATGTCATCCTTTCAGGATCTGAGAATTACTCATATTGGAGTAACTCAGTTCTTCTTGCTCTCACTGCCAAAAACAAAGTAGGCTTTGTTCATGGCACTGTTCCAATTCCTGTAGATTCTGACTTAGCAAGTGACTGGGAGAGATGTAATGTATAGTGCTGTCATGGCTCTTAAATTCCCTTAGCAATGAACTAAGAGTTAGGTACACCTATGCCAAGTTTGCCTCGAGAGTGTGGGAATCACTAGAAAAAACCTTTAAGAATGTAGATGGGTCTAGGAAATTCAGTCTCCAACAGTCTATACACAATCTAAAACAAGGAAGTGACAACATATCTATATATTTCTCAAAACTTCAGCATCTGTGGGATGAACTAGAAGCCCTAACAGCAGGGCCTATCTGCACATGTAATGCTAGTGCTCATCAACACAGTTTGGGTGAAGAACAAAGACTCATGCAATTTTTTATGGGTCTTAATGAAACATATAACCATATAAGAAGTAACATCTTGTTACAACAACCCCTTCCAAATGTCTTGCATGCATACAACATGGTTAGTAGGGAAGAGTCTCATAGAGGAATAATTCTAGAAGCTGATAATAATACCTCAATCTTCTTGAATAAAAGCTTCAATAAACCAAACCAAAATCAATCTAATCAAAACACCATTATTTGCAAAAACTGTGGCATTAAAGGGCATCCTATAGAAAGGTGTTATAAACTAATAGGCAATCCTACTAATACCAGTAATAACTACTTTAACAATAATCCTATTATATGTAAGCACTGTGGTATTAAGGGTCATCCTATTGAAAAATGTTTTAAGCTACTTGGCAGACCAAATAAGAACAACTTCAACACTACCAATACTAAAAGAAATCAGAACTGGAATACAAACAAGGCTGCTAATATTACAGAAACAAATCAAAGCACTCCAAAAACTATAACTCCTAATCTCTCAATAATACAATACAGTAAGCTAATGAAACTGCTTGAAAAGGAGAGTCACCCTGAAGCTAACCAAGACATCATGGCAGGTGCATTTATTAATACTATGTCCTCTGACTTTAATAGGGGGTGGATAATAGATTCTGGTGCCACTGATCATGTTGTATGTTCCTCTGAAAATCTTTTCAATGTTAAGAATGTGAAGTGTGACAGTGTTTTTATTAAACTGCCCAATGGTGCTTGCTTGTCTGTTAATATGATTGGTGATTACTTGTTGAATGATAGGATAATTCTGAGGAATGTATTACTTGTCCCAGCCTTTAAGTGTAACCTACTGTCTGTCTCTAAACTAGCTGTTACAAATCAATGCATTGTGAGCTTTAAAAACAATGTATGCACTTTTCAGGACCCACAGTCCCTGAATATAATGGGGACTGGTGAGTTAAAAGAAGGGCTATACTACTTCAACAAGTGTTTGACTGGTAATAACTGCAGTGCTAGCATAGTGCATTTAGCATCTTGTGATCTGTGGCATAAAAGACTAGGACATCCTTCTTCTACTGTGCTTGATGTGTTAAAACCTGTTTTAAAATTTAAGGATGACCAATCTGCTGAACCATGTGACATCTGTCACAAGGCAAAGCAGACTAGGAACCTTTTTTCCTTTGAGTGAGCATAAATCTGCATCTATTTTTGAACTTGTGCATATTGATGTGTGGGGTCCTTTCAGACAGACTAGCCATAATAACTGTAGATTCTTTCTTACTATAGTTGATGATTTTTCAAGGGCAACCTGGGTTTTCTTACTGCAAGCTAAGTCTGATGTTTTAGATCATGTTAAGTACTTTGTCAGCATGGTTAGCACCCAGTTTGAGAGAAGAGTAAAAACTTTTAGGTCTGACAATGGGACTGAGTTTGTGAATAATCAGTTCAAAGAATTTACTAGAGTAGAAGGAATACTACACCAAACTACTGTGGTTGATACACCACAGCAGAATGGAATAGTTGAAAGAAAGCATAGGCATTTATTGAATGTTGCTCGAGCTTTATATTTTCAATCTGGTGTCCCTCTGATTTACTGGTCTGAATGCATTCTAAGTGCTGTTTTTCTGATCAATAGAACTCCCACTGCTGTGCTTAAGGGTAAATCACCTTATGAAGTTGTATTTGGAAAATGTGTGAAGTATGACAATCTGAAATCATTTGGATGCCTCTGTTATGCAACTGTGCTAAATGCTAGTTCTAAGTTTGATGCTCGTGCTAAACAATGTGTTATGCTAGGGTACTATGAAAATAAGAAAGCATATAAGTTACTAGATTTAGATAGCAAATCCATATTTGCAGCTAGAGATGTGAAGTTCTATGAAACAGTCTTTCCTTTTAGAACCAATGTGACTGATGCTAGTGACAAAACCAATGAATCTTATATTCTGTTTGATGAACTGTTTGGAAACAATGATGCTAACCTAGAGGATTCTCACAGTAATGTACCTTGTGAACATGAAAATTTGCATGATGATGTGTATAATCATGATGACTACCCCAATAGTGATACTACTTCTAGGGCTGATGATCAGAATGACATTGCTCCTGTTTTAAGTGAATCAGACGAAGTTACTAACTCTGTATCTGACCCTGTCACTCATCAATCACCTGTTTTGAGTAACAATGATCTGACCAGGCCTAGGAGAAATGTTAAGAGACCAAACTACTTGAATGATTATGACTGCTCTTTACATGCTGCTAAGTATAAAGTGTTGTATCCATTAGCTAGTGTTATGAATTTCTCAAAGCTTGAGATAGGAGATAGAAAATTCTGCAGTAACATAGATAGAGTTGTAATCCCTAAGACAGTAGCTGAAGCCTTAGAAATCCAGATTGGAGAGCAGCCATGGAACTGGAAATGAGGGCCTTAGTTGAGAATGGAACTTGGGATTTAGTAGAACTGCCTAAGAATAGAAAACCTGTAGGTAGCAAGTGGATTTTTAAAGTTAAGTATAAGTCAAATGGTGAGATAGAAAGATTCAAAGCTAGATTAGTAGCTAAGGGTTATAGTCAAAAGGAAGGTGTAGACTTTAATGAAATCTTTGCTCCTGTGGTTAAGATGGTCACCATTAGAATTCTGCTAGCAGTGGCTGTTATGAATGACTGGATCATATACCCAACTAGATATTGATAAATGCTTTTTTACATGGAGAACTTGAGGAGGAAGTGTACATGTGTCAGCCAGAAGGTTTCTATGCTAATGACCATAGGGTATGTAGGCTGAGAAAACCCATCTATGGATTAAAACAAGCACCTAGAAAATGGAATGAAAAGCTGACTGAAGTGTTAACTTCAAATGGTTTTAAACAGAGCTTAAGTGATTACTCTCTGTTCTGCAAGTTTCAGAATGATCTATGTGTTTTCTTACTTGTCTATGTTGATGACATTCTGATTTCTGGAAATGACTTGTCTGAAATTGCTAGAATTAAATCTGTGTTCAATGATCTATTTGGAATAAAAGACTTAGGCTGCCTGAAATATTTCTTAGGAATAGAAGTAAATAAATGTGGTGAGGGATTAGTACTTAATCAAAGAAAGTACACACTTGATCTATTGAATGAGTTTGGTGTGTTGGGCTGTAAGCCAAAAAACACTCCTATGCAGCAAAACCTGAAATTCCCAGCCCAAGCAGAATCAAATTCTGCTGACATTACCTTTTTTCAGCGCCTCATGGGTCGTTTGATCTATCTTTGCAACACTCGGCCAGACATATCATATGCAGTTCAAACACTCAGCCAACACATGCATAATCCTAACACTTTGCACATCACTGCTGCTTTTAGAATCTTGAGATACTTGAAAGCTGCTCCTGGTTATGGGGTGTTAATCTCAAATAGGAAGAGTAACCAATTGTCAGTTTTCTGTGACTCTGACTGGGCTTCATGCTCAATCACTAGAAAATCAGAGTCGGGCTTTTGTGTTTTTCTGGGGAACACTGCTGTGTCATGGAAAAGCAAAAAGCAAAAAACAGTTTCTCGCTCTTCGGCTGAAGCCGAGTATCGAGCCATGGCTCAAGCTACAAGCGAACTAATTTGGATATTGGCCCTATTAAAGGACCTGAAAGTTCCTGCATTCCTGCCCGCCAAAGTATACTGCGATAATAACGCAGCTATACAAATTGCTAATAATCCAGTCTTTCACGAGCGGACTAAACACATCGAAATAGATTGCCATTTTATTCGTGAATATATTTCTAAGCATATTATTGAAACTCAGTTTGTCAAATCGCAGGACCAAGTCGCGGATATCCTTACCAAGGCGCTCGGGAAGGAAAACCACTGTAAGTTACGGGACCAACTATCAATGGTAAACATTTTCGGCCCATCATCGTGAGGTGGGGTGTTAAAATCAGGCCCTAATTGGGCAACCACGATAATGGGCTGAAAATGATTACCACGGCCCACTGATCTATTTACGGCCCAATTCTATATAATTGGGGCGTAAATGATCATTTGTGGAAATATGTGGGCTAAAAACAAAAGCACTAGTGTTTTGATAAGCCACTGTAATTTTCCGGGGACTAAAAAACAATTTTAAAATCTTCACCACTTTTCACAAAAACCCCAGAACACTTAAAAACAAAAAACCCCCGATTCATCCTCTCCTCATAACCCTAATTTTTCTTCTCTTCTTTGTCTTCACGACACTTACAAATTTTCTGCGTTTGATACGCATCATCACTTTCTGTTCTGGGCGAAATCCTAAAAGATCTTTAACTCACTAGCTCGAAGCCGACCTTTTGTCATCTTCGCGCACATATAGTCTCCGTCTGTGGCCAAAGCCCTAGTGCGACATTTTCAAGGATCACTCGCCTCTCAAGATAAGTTTTCTTGTGTTCTGTGTGTTCAGTTTTTTAAGGTTTTGATAGATCTGTACTTCATATTGTGTTATTGTAAACTGTGATTGTGTTAGATGAATTTTAACACACCTTTTTTTAGAAAATCTCTGATTATTTCTTTGTATATTGAAATTTTCTCCATTTCCTTCAATATATTCTTAAATCAGGCACTTTCATACATTTTTTTTTCCTTTTTCTTTTGGGGTCTTCACACATAAATACAATACCCATTTGGAAAACTTGTAATTTAGTACCAGATTTTTTATATGTAGGTACCTAATACAGTAACTTTTTTGCACATAGGTACCCGATCCACTGTAGATACACGTATTAGCACATTTAGGTACCCTATATCATCGTATTGTGGTACGTAATACGTTGAGAAAATGGTACGATATATTAGCACATTTAGTACCCTATATCAACTGTATAGGATACTGTATAAAGGCGTGACATGGTACGCTATGCACACAGACACATACAAAGATACGGTCTTTACATAAACTGGTACAAACAGTTAATTGGGTACTGTAAAATTTTCTTCATGGTACTAATTTGTAACTTTTTTATTAAGTAAATGACACTTTTCTTTTTATCTGTTATCATTGGTGGCCTTTTTAGTGCTTTTTAATAAAATAGAGTTATTTTAGCAAATATTAATAATAACCCTACTTTATTAATAGGGGATTTTATAAAAAAGCACTAAATAATTAAAAAGCTCTTTTTCTTTACTTTTATTTTAAAATTCATAAAGTAAACCAGCGTAGCTCAGATAAAATCCAGAAGAAACCAACTGAATCCAAAATATTACGATTGATGATATAAAACGTTTTTTTTATTTCATTTTATTTTTAAGTACACAAAATAAAAGAGACTAACTACTCTGCTTCTTCTGCCATTCATCCATGTCACTCCTTCCATGCACCAACCACCTTCACTGCTTCGCCTATCAAACAAACAGTACAATTACCAGTCAACAAAATCTCAACCAAGAATCTGCTGTAATAATAACAGTCGAACTGAACACACCATCGCACCCAAAGCTTGGATCTTTAAACTTCAGTGATTGCCAATGAAGGAAATAATACAAATACATCCATGTAATGATAAGAATGAGACGAAAAAAGAAAGTACCCGAGAGTAGAGGAAAGTTCCAAGAATGGCTATGGCAGCTCCAAGCGCATTGATGGGCTGCACAGGCGTATGGAATATGATGATCGAAGATACGATTACAGAAACACGCTTCATTGTGTTCCCTATGCTAAACGTCAGGGGCGAAATTTCGTCGAGCGACATGTAAGAAACTTGGTTGTACAGATGGTAAAATACGCTCTGCGCCGCCATCCACCTTATGGGAATTCAACAAAGCATAGGCAAGTTTATTATGATGTTAAGGTATCTTTCTTGATTTTAAGAAAAATGGCGAATAGCAAATTAAGTGTTTTCGCGTTATTATTACCATACGATCTGTGGTCCGATCTGAGACAATGCTCGATCGAATCCAACAGCCCACATCTTCGGTCCCTCGACAGCGATTGCAAAAGGCGCAAGAATCAAAAGGGAGAGCATGGAAAGGCAAGCGTAGTAGTTCATCCCACTGACTGATTTTCCCTTCATGCCCTTCTTTGAGAATATGTTTCGAAAGACAAACGCAAGGTTCGAAATCATGGCTCCCATGAAACCTTGATATGATTTGTGCAGATAGAGGATTCATCAGTAAAACCAACCTTAAAGAGATGAACTCAACCAATGAACTCTACTTTACCAGTCATATTGAAGTTGAGCTCTGTAAGAGCAGCTAAACCACAACCTCCTATGATTGGGAGGAGTGATAAGTAAACCGAAGAAGGGAAAGTTTCGCCCAAGATGAACCTCGAAACCAATACGCTAAAAGCGGGCTCGCTGCTCTTTATTATGTGAGTGAATGAAACTGCTACTTTCGACATGCTCACCGTAGCTGCGACGTGCCCTATCGTATGAGCTATGGCAACCTAAAACACAGCCAAGACAAACACAATCACTACACATAGGTTAAACATTCATTGTCAGAAATAATATGAACCAACTAATGAGCCCAGGTTAGATTACGAATTTTCGAGGAAATCGAAGACAAAGCCCTAGAAATCTCACCGGAAAGAGGCTTTTCCAGAAATCAAGGTCAGTCTTTGGGGCCTCGGCGATCCTCAGAGCCCAAGAAACTAACATTATAGCAGATCCAGCGGCTAAAGAGAGCGTTGAAGTCAGCCATGGGAAAGGGTAGACGTTCAACACCTTCTTGTTGTAAATGTTGAAGACTATGTTCAGGCCCCACCAAGTGGCGAAGTAAATACCGATCTTGACCCTCCTCGCCGCCTCGGAATTCAGCTCCGCCGAATGCTCGGAGCGATCGGCGGCTTCGTAGGCCTTACAAGTGACCGGCGATCGCAGCACTTTTTCAGCTCGGTCCTGTGAAAAGTGCTCGAACTCTGATTTCTCCTTTGCGAAAGCCTCGATTTTAGAGACGTGTAGTAGAGGCTTAGAGAAGGAAAGAACAGACGTGTCGAGAGTCTTTCTTGAACTTGGGAGTGAAGGCAAATTGATCGATTCTCCTCCGCCATGGATGAATCTCCTCCTATTCTGAAGAAACCCAGCGCCGTTCAGCGAAAAAGGCTGCTGCTTTAGAGAATATGATATCATGATGGGCTAAATCACAGAAAACTTTCCCAGTTGGGGTTTCGACTTCTTGTAAAAAGGGTTTCGAAATTTCAATCTCTCTCCGAGATTTGCAGCTGTTCTACGGCTCTTCGACGAAGTCTAAAAGAGCCTAAAGCAACTGTACCAAACACTTTGAAAGAACTCCGAGGATGAAAACAAGATTATCGTTCGATAAATCACTGTTTAGTGAAAGATTCTACCTTTCTGTTTGTTTTCCAGGGGAAAATGGACAAGCTTGGTTGTTTTGGCCTGAAATCTCAGTGAGCAATGAAAAGGGTTGGTGTTTTTATATAATACGATGGAGATGTGAATCTTGTTTCTTGTATATATATATATATATATATATATATATATATATATTCGTGCATTTATTGCGTGATTAGAGGAAAATACAAAACCCAGTTTACCTACCTTTCAATGTTCACCGATAGTAAGGTGGCAGAAAGATAAAATAGAAAAAATGCTAAGTATAATTTTTCAAATGATTTAAGAAAAAATTATGCGATGATTTAAGATGAAAATTTATTAAAAGTATGAAGAAATGTTCATCTCTCTGTACAATATCAAGTGTATGATTCTTGATTGTCATAATATTTATATAAAAAAACCTGCAACTTTATCATCGAAAACGTAAAGTTTAAAATTTTATACATCTATGAAAATTCGAGAGTGATTCTTTCAAGTTTTGAAATAGTTTTTATACACCGAAATTTGAAAAGGTGATTGTAATACGATACGATAACAACATCTTACGTTCCAAAGGTAAACATATCAAGATTAACAATGGTATGAAGCCACGAGGACTTTCTAGAAATTTGATTTTACGTAATTGGACTCGACAACAAGAGAATTGAATAGAGTAACTACCTTTTTCTTACAACTCTATATGATTGAGCTTATATTATATTTTAACCACGTAAGCTAGTAACACGTAGAAAAATGAATTAAAGGAATATCTAATCTAATCTCCCCACCTCGCGTGACAGTTGTCTCGAGATTATAATTACACGTTGAGTTTCATTTTTCGTCACGCTTTCTTTATTTGACAATTGTTCAATATCCACATCGCAAAGACTAACGGAGGATACATTGAATTCCAGTTATCATTAAGAATATATGAAAGTATATTCGAAAGATTTTAACTATTAGGCATTTGTTTGTGAAATATTGAGGAACGTTTCCAATTGTTGACATAAACTGCACGTTGTATTGGTAATTGTTAAAAACATAACCAAAAAGCAAAATTTGAAGACCAAGTTGAAATCGTCTGCAGCGATTTGTGGTAATGGTGTCAAACTAGCTATCATCGATTTTAATCTTTAAGAAGTCGCTGGCTTATTAATGTACGTAAGTCGCTAGTCTTCTTTCTCCTATCTCCATCACGTGCAGGGAGGGACGGCCGGGGGGGGGGGGGGGGGGGGGGGGGGGGGGGGGGGGGGGTGGGTGGGAGGCAATAGACCCCCGAGCTGCCGGATTTTGCCTTAGATGGTTTCGCAATGGGAGGAATTTAGATAGAAAGCTGGCCTAGGGGAGGCAAAATTCCCACAGTGATCATTCCCATTGGGATCCGAGGATATTGGGACGGGGAATCCCCGATCAAAATGGGGATGGAGAGTTGACGGTGTTTTCCGTTGATGAAAGAGCGGGGACGGGATGAGGATGGTAATCATGTTTCCCACCCATCCCCGGCCCCTAAAATGGCTATTCACCGTACGTAGAGGCTCACGCAATAAGGTATCTATCTCTATTTCATGCTTTACTTTTTGAAAAAAAAATTATTGATTGTTCATTACAACTTTTCAAAACATCGAAATTTATCGGGGCTTTTATTCGTTGTATAGGAAGCAAAGCATTATGGATAAATGAGCTGTTAGAACACCAAAAGGCCACAGACCGATTTATGATAGCTCTTCGTCCGGTGCTCCAGATTCTAATCAGAATCAACACAGTCAGAGATGTCGAACCGAGGTAGAATTATTAGAAAGTTATATTGTCGGTGATTCAGCTTTCCGTAAGCCGATTAATAGCTACCCGTAGAAATTAGAGATGAGTTAAGAAGACGATATCTAGCAAAATGTCATTCTCAACCAACTGAGCATATTTTTTCAGCAAGTAATTTTAGTGGAGTTTGTAGAAAATTTCAGAAGAAATGGTTTGAGAAATGTAAGCGGTTAGAATACAGTGTATCTAAAGATGCTGCATTTTGTTTTTGGTGCTATTTGTTTGCCAAAAGTCAAAAGCATGGAGACGATATTTTCACGGTAACTGGGTTTAGAAATTGGAAAAAAGCTGGAGAAAAATTATTGATCACGAGGGGAGCGAAACTAGCAGTCATAATTATGCTAGAATTCAGTATTGTGGATACAAAAATCAAAGACATAATATTGATTGTGATGATGAAAAAGAGCGACGATGAGGAGGTTGCTTATCACATCAGGCTGACTTTTATTGTAGGTGTGATCCGATTTCTTTTGCGACAGGGTTTGACTTTCTGAGGAAATGACGAGTCAACACAGTCACTGAATCGAGGTAATTTTCTTGAACTTGTGAGATGGTATTGTGCACGTAATGAAGAAATAAAATGGAAAGCTTCGAGTTTGTTTTCATTGGTCATTTGATGCAGCATATATTGGCAATAACGAATCCATTGTTCCAAGTCCTACAACAGAAGACTCAGAATATTGCTACTGCTGTTGAATTGATTAAGACGTCGAAAGAAGATTTGAAGAGATTTAGGAATGACGGATGGGGTGATTTGTTGAGGGAAGTCACTGAATTTTGCTCAACAAATGAGATCGAAGTGCCTAATATGGATAACTACGTTATAGGAAGAACTATAAAGACCGTTGATGGCCAACGAAAGACATACTTTCATTATTACCGGGTTGACATTTTTCTACAGGTACTTTATTTTATAGTAATAATATTCCTCCATTAACAAAAGTATGTATATACACACACACACACACACACATATATATATATTAATATATATTTTTAAATGACAGGTGGTTGATCTTATCTTATGAGATGAACAACCGCTTTACTGAATCAACGGAGTTGCTCATGTGTATAGCTTGTCTCGTTCCTCCAAAATGAATTTGCTAATTTTGATCAAGAGCGCCTACTTCGTCTTGCCGAGTTATATTAAGCAGATTTTTCTTGCAACGATATATTGGGATTAAAACATCAACTCCGGTCCTATATATCTTACATGCGATCGAACTCGACTTTCTCTAATGACATTCGAGATCTTTCAAAGAAGATGATTGAGATGAAGTGCAATTATGCTTTTTCGCTGGTATACAAGCTTGTTAAGTTGGCATTGGTTTTACCAGTTGCAACAGCAAGTGTCGAAAGATCGTTTTCAGCGATGAAAATTATCAAGACGGATTTGCGTAACAAGTGGGAGATAAGTTTCTTCAAGACTGTCTGATGTGCTACATTCAGAAAGAAATATCCATAAAGCTTGACACTGAAGTTATATTGCAAGAATTTCAGCGGATGGCGGAACGTAGAGTTCAATTGCCACGTAATCGTCCGTTACCACCGTGTTAGGTTTTCCAAAGTATAAGTTAATTTCTATAAACTACATTAGATTACGTCTTATTCTAACATTGGTTTTGGAATGCATTGCATACAATCTGTATGGTGTTAAACTCTTCTCTAGCATCTATTGGAAAAAATAGTTTTGACCCCCGACCATAAGATCGTGCGTCCGTCAATGATCACGTGAGCTTTCTCTTATACCAGCGACGGCGAGGACGATCTCCGCCGACCATGGTTGGTCGGAGAGACTATCTACGCACCCAAAAATGATTAAATTGTGCCTCGGTAATTGTCTATTCAATCTCATAACCAAGAAATCGTTCCCGAGAATTTCCCGAACCCAAGCCATAATCAACGACGACATGGTAACTCAGCCTCGATCAAGCAGAAGGCCGACATGCCCAGCGTGCTCGAAGCCAGTTCGTACTTGTTTATGTACGCAGCTCGGAGGACCTCGCCTGAACAATTCCGTGAAAATTACAGTACTACAGCACAGTCTAGAACAGAAGCACCCTCTCAATTCCACGAGAATCGCAACGCTCGGCTTGGAGAACGTTGAGGTATTTAACGTTTCTGATGTTAATTTCAGCGCCCATTTTCTGCTACGCCTGCTTGGGATGGGTAGTGGGGTGGGATTTCATGAAGAAGGCAATATGTTCGATGAAATGCCTGAAAGAGGAGACATTGGTGATAGCAGCGTTCTTACTGCCGAACTGCACGGAGAAATATACGATAAAGACGAGAAACGGTCTAAGCATTTGTTCTTTAACTCAGACATCGATGAAACGGCTGAGAAACAGATTTTTTCTGGGGATTTCGAAGCTGTCTCTCTAGATTTTATCATTGGCAAATATGGAACCATCACTTCATTTTCCACGATGCTGCCCAGCGAGGAGTCGAGTTTCGAGCACTTATTGACCATACAATTTGCTTCAAAGTTCAGGAAAAATGGCTTTGTGGTGAAGAAGTTTCAGACAAATAAGCTCATCAGCGAAAGTGAAGAATTCGAAATAAACATCCCTCCCAAATCAGTGCTTCTGTTCCCCAGTGAGAACTCAGTCTCAATCGAGGACATAGACTTCGAGGTGAAGAATGATAGTGTTGGATGGAACATGGGCCAAGGCTAAGAGAATGTACAGCGAGAATCCATGGCTAAGATTCTTACCACACGTTAGGCTCGACGTCCAAAAATCAAGCTTGTTCGGCGAAGTAAGGCATCAACCAAAGGCGGGATATCTGTCCACAATCGAGAGCATTGTTTATGCCCTAAAAGCCACGGGTGAGGACGACGAAGACGAAAGATTGGATTCTTTGTTAGATGCCTTCGAAACCATGGTTCGAGCTCAGCGAGAGTGTAAGAACGAAAGGCTACTTTCTATGGGTAATAATTAACTGACAATTTCCATGAAAATAAATTCATATCATAACACCTGGATTATAATATATCAAAATTTATATAATTGATTTGAAGCCAGATAAATAAATAAAAAATAATACCCCAGCAGCATTTTGATGAATCAGAACAAACAACCTAGGAATGCATTGAACTGAGAAGCTTAAGAGCCAACTCCTCTTGTTCAGCCAATGTAATAGCAGCCTTGGCATCATCAGAGGCCAAGCCAACAATTTTATCATCTCCATCATATTTGATCTTCGCCTTCTTACCAAGTCGTCTGTTATCAGTAACATCTTCTTCTTCGTCTTCGCTTGTCCTTTCTTTCTCTTCTTCCTCTTCGCCTTCTCTGTTTCTCTTCATCTTCTTCATCTTCTCTTTGGCACGCTTCTCTTTCCTCCGTTGCCTGTCCAAGGCTTTATCTTCTTTATCAGCGATCTTCATTGCATCCCTCAACTCAGCGTATCTTTGCGATACTGCCAATACCCAGCAATTCAAACGTTAGATACCGCTTATTACAGCAAAGGATTAAGATATGGGTCGAGGAGGATAAAGATTTAATACCTTTGTCTGCGTCGAGCTTGCTAGATTCATCGACGGGTACGGCTAATTTCGCAAGAGGAGGTAAACTATTTCCCTCTTCATCAAATACGACCCTTGTCCCCACAGGTCTATGCATGTTGATCTTCAACTTCTTTTTCTTCAAAACCCTCGTTGCAGGCCTGTCGACAATAGTGTTACGAAAAAATTCAAGATATTAGCTTTATGAATCTGAATATACGAAACTGCATACGTTGCGTCTCTGAGATCAGAGGGGTTTTCTTGAAGGGCGAGCTCGCCATCCTTTTCCTGAAGAAAATCATCTTGTGCTAGCAAGTCTGCTTTCTCGACTCTTCTAACATTTTCTGATCTCGCTTGCAAAGATTCAGACGGGCGTTCGATCGCTGAATTATCATTACCTTGAAGAATGGTAGCTTGTCGCGACTTCTTTCCTTTGCCTTGCTTGGCAGGACCCACGTAAGGGGTCGTGGGCAGGCCATATGAAGCAGCGAAATCATCAATGGGAAGCTTAGTAATATCGAAGACTTCCTTATCTTTCTTTTTAACTATGGACTTTAAATAAGTTTCGACAGCTTTCTCAGCCAATTGCTTGATATCGGGGTATTTGACTAGCAAAGCTGCTAGTAACCCAGAAACAGGCTGAAACTTTTTGTTCGCCTTGGATAGAAAATCCTGGATCGACGTAAAAATAAATAATAAATAAGACATTAAATCTGATTTTATAGCAGGGCTAAAATGAACAAACCTTGATACATTTAATGGGGATCTTCTTTTCTTGTAATTTGTCGAGCATCTTCTCCTCTGATGGATCAAGAAACAAAACCGACCTCCCTTTGGAGAGGTAACGAGCAGTACGTCCCACTCGATGTATGTACGTAGCAACGTCGTCTGGGCAGTCGACCTTACATCCACAAAAGGAGAAGGTAATTGTATTTCAGAACATTTCCTTTGCAAATGGAGCTAAGAACAGATTAGTTTTGGCGAAAGTTTCACGGGAGAAAAAAATATATAAAAACCTGAACAACCCAATCGACTTTCTGGTTAAAATCGAGCCCTCTAGCTGCTACATCAGTTGCAAATAAAACCGATCTTTTTTCGCAGAAATATTCGTAAGTAGCCATACGTTTGTCCTGCTGTATTTTCTGGTGAAGACACATCACTGGAATTCCTGGACGGAGTTTCCTGAATGCAGCATGTACAAATTTTACCTGCACGTTAAAACCAGCTTCAAGAATTCAAGTACTTTAAACCGATCAACAAATTTACTTGAACAAAATTAGGACATCACCTGTTTTCGAGTGGTAAGAAATACGAGTATTCTCGACTTTAGGTTCGCCTTAATGAAACTCCACAAGACATCAAGTTTTCTATCAATAGGAATGATTACTGCCTTCTGTTCTAAAAGACTTGGAGTTGCAGTGGTGGACTCTTCGTGCACGCTTATGTACTCGGGATCTTTCAAACTGAGCCTTGCAAGATCTTGGACAGATTTTGTCTGTGTTGCTGAAAACAGTAACGTCTGCCTATGTTTCGGCAATTGAGAAATAATCGCATTCAACACTTTCTTAAATCCGCTGTCAAGAATACGATCTGCTTCATCAAGCACCAATATCTGTTCCACGACGAAAAAGTTATACCAAAAACACATTAAAACTGATAAATGGCTTCAACATATACCCACCATACCTATCATAATCGAATATTTTCAATAGGTCATATTCTACTATGCATTATAAAACAATGGAAGCATGAAATTCGAAGGTTAACCTGAAGTTGGGAACAATCGAAGTTTGGCGTCTCGTCCATGTGCTGAAGAAGACGCCCAGGAGTACAAACAAGTATATTCAACTCATTCACACGCTCTTTCTCAGTGTCAACATCCTTTCGACCGCCTATCAAAAGCCCAGCGCTAAAGCCATGGAACTTCCCCACATTCTTCAGAACTTCAAAAAGCTGACTAGCTAACTCTCTCGTCGGAGACATGATAATGCACCCAACGCCAGCTTCAGGTTCCCACCTCGCACGGTAAAGTTTTTCTAGAACCTGATAAACAATAGGGCTTCAGAGCAGATTCTACGATATACAAAAATTCATCTAAGTTTTAAACAATTCGAAAGAGAAACCCACTGGTATGACGAAAGCCAACGTCTTCCCCGACCCAGTCTTGGCCGCGCCCAATATGTCACGGCCACAGAGGGAATGGGGCAGAGATGCCCTTTGAATGTCGGTCATTTTGTAGAACTTTTTACAAGCGCGGATACCATCCTTGGTCTTCTTCGACAGCGGCAATTGGATGAATTTATCGGCGCCGGCGTACGGAGAGAACGAACCGTCTGGAAGTCTTCCTATGGGGGATTTCGCCGCCGGCGGAGACAGGGAAAGCGGGTTGGACCCGGATTCGGGTTTGCCCGATTCGATCCATGATTCGAGGGCCTCGATTTCGGCAGACTCGGATTGGCGCCTTTGAAGCTTGAACTTCCTCGACTTGGGTTGTCTCATGGCGAGGAAGCTGGAAAATAGTGAGCTTTCTCCGAGGTGGTGGTGTTACGATTTGAGGATTTAAGGTTAGGGTTTTACTTGCACAGAAAAATGGTGGGAAATATTCTACATTATATTTATTATTTTCGATAAACTCAATATAGCCTCACAATTTATGAAAATAATAATTTTGCCCCAGATACTCCGACATACGACGTAGTTGCTACTTAACAGCTAATGGTAGGAATAGAATCAAGAAATTAACCGCCTTTCATACGCAATAAGGCAAAGCAGACCTAATAATCCCTGTGAATTCGAGCTTCGTCTTCGGGCGCTTGATGGACAAATTGAGAGTTCAAGAATCAACAACCGAAGGCGTAGCAACTTCTCTATACAATCTTCATTTGAATAATCCAAAGAAGACGCCTAATTCAAGGGCCTTACATCTCAACCCGCGTAAGAATTTGATGTTTATTTTACCTTACGGTTCTTCATGGGCTATGTTAATCTCTTCATATAGCTCTGGGCTCAGTCTTACAGGGGAAAAATAAGTGATCTTGCCTGAAAGCATTTTGTGTTTTTTCGCAGAACTCTTGGCCGGTAATAAGAAGAAGGTGCCGCCGAGCTTGTTGAGCTTGTGTTTAGGTGTCGTTGGTAGCAACCTTGAAGAGATTATTGATGACTTAGCTGAGATTTCCGTTGGATTACCTCCTGATATTAAGGTTAAAAAAAAAAGCTGATCAATTGCTGTGTTCTTGAGCTATGCTTTGGTTGAATTAAGCTATGCATCTTTGTGCTTTGTTATTCCTCTTGTGTAGCTCTATATTTGAAGATAGTAGGATTAGTTCGACCATTTAATAGCAGAAAGATCACAATTTTCTTTCCCAAGTCCCCAATTCTTACACTGGTTTGTCTACTATCCTGAAACAGATAGTACTGCTGGCAATTGCAAGAAGAAGAAAGTTATTGAACGACGATATTTTGATTGCATTGGCAGATGCATCGTGGAAGGTAATCGATATCTCGGGGTCCCACGTCTCTGATTCGGGGCTTTGCCATGTCGTAGATATCTGCAGAAACTTAAGAGCAGTCGATATAAGGTTGCTTCTGTTTGAATCACTCAATATCTTATTTGAAAGTGTAGTTTGTCGACAATACAATGAAATCAAAGAATTACAGATCAGATTTTTTTTTGGTGCCTTTCGTGTTACATGCATCTTGCATCAGCTATCTAACGGAAGTTTCTTACATGGGCTTTTTTTCTTTTCCAGTCGATGCAGTAACCTGACTTCAATCGGAGTTTCCAAACTCCTTCAACAGTCTCATTCGCTCGAAATTTTGAGATGGGGGTATGCACTCTCACGTCCCTCCATCATATTTCTTTGTTTCAATTCTTCCCCCTTTTTAAGCTGTGCTAACATTGTGCTTTGTTTGGCGCTTTCCATACTAAATATGGCACAGAGGTCGCCCGAATAGCGAATCTACTGCACATAGATGCCTAAGCTGCTTAAAGCCTCGCCTCCTCGACGTCGAAGGCGAATCGTGGGAAGAAATCGACTCCACCGAATTCGCCTACGGCGCGCAATCCCTTCGATGGCTTTCGTGGGTACGCAAAAGCGCCATTTAAAATTTCATTTTTTTTTTCGCATCAAGAAATTCATTTATTTACACGTTATTTCTTTTCGCAGCCGAAGATCGACAAGGATTCATTGGAGAGCTTAAGAATCGAATGCCCGCGAATCACAGTGAACCCAAAGCCATCGTCGTCCCCTTTTGGTTCTAAAGCGCCGCCGAAAGAAGCGCTCGATGAATTCGCACTAGACGAACAAATAGTAGCAGAAATAAACCCTAAAACTTGGTCGGCCGTCGCCCGATTTGTTGCGCCCGGGGGGATTATTAGTAGCAGCAGCAGCAGCAGCGCCTCGGCTACGACGAATAATGGCAGAAGTGAACTTTCCTTGGCGGAGAAATTTAGGTTGGCGTTTTGCGAGAGAGATATGCGCTTAGCGCCTAAGAGGGCGAAGAACGCCAGACAGCATGAGAGGCGTGCGAAGAAGGAATGGGTGAATATGGACCCGAGGGCTAAGGCGCTGGCGCTCGCTTCGCAGGCCGTGAAATCTGCAAAGATGAGGAATTTGTGATGATTTTCGATGATTTTTTCGCGATTTCGATTCAAAATGCTGTTGAAATCCGTTTGTTGTACCATGTTTTGAGTTGTGATTGGATTATATCGTATTTTTTACACTATAAAAAAAATTATTTATGATTGATCTATGGGTAGTAATGAAAATTTTGGTCATGGAATTCGATTTTCACCCTCTAAACTCTCTTTATAAAGTAAGTTCAGAATGTTTATTAGTAGACATAATTTGTAGTCATCTTTTACCAAATTCATGTTTAGACTACTAAGCAATTTCTAAACTTACTATTCCACTCTCTTATTTTTTCCAAAAGAAAATAGGGGCAATTTGATGTGAGCCCCCAACATAAGTTTCATTTAGGTTTCAGGCCATGTCAAAAAAAAATTTAGTTTTAAGGACCCGATACACTTAAGTGTTTTTCAGTACCACTTCATGGACCTGTAGTATCACTTCATAGACCTGCAGTACCTCTTCATGGTTTTGCAGTACCAATTCATCGTTCTGCAGTACCACTTCATCGTTCTCCAGTACCACTTTATTGTTCTGTAATAACACAAAACGATAGTCCGATATCAGTTCATATACACTGTATAACACTTGCGTAAATTTTAGGTCCTTATCTCTAAATTTTACAAAAATCGGGTCCTTAACCATAAAAATTTTCTGACAGGGACCTGAAACCTAACTTAAAACATCTTTTGGGGCCTGAAACTTAATTAGCACAAGAAAATACTCCATCTTTCCCATCAACTTTATCACATAATTTGATAGGCACGCAAATTAAGATGGCATTATTATAATAATATAGTACAATGTGATTAGAGATAAACAACTTGCTTAAATTTATAAACTTTTCCTAATTATTCCCACCATTTACTTTTCCCTCCAATTACATTAAAATGGTGTTTAATTTTTTACCAAAAAGGAAAGGTGATAAAATTATTGGGACGTCCGAAATGGAAAAATGTGATAAAACTAGCGGGACGGAGGGAGTAGTAATAAATGGAAAAGAATATATAAAACCAGCTTGAACGGTGATCTCGGGTTTCATACCGTAAGGCGCAACAGGAATTGGCTCTTTGAACTCAAGTGGTGAACAGTATGAAACCAACTCTAGTTAGGGGGAAAAAAAAGTACGTGCTTAAAAATGCAAACAAAGCAAGATACATAAAGATTTTTTCGATGTGTGAATGAATTATCATAATAGGATCACAAAAGCACTGTCGTATTAAATTCCCTTCGACAAAACGAGTCCTTTACACCTCTTTATAAACTGTCGTGACTCGTGAGAATCCTAACATGTACAAGAATATAGCACGGGATTTTTAAGTAAATGGCCTTTGACGTTGTCAACGTTAAAAAAATAGCCTTCAAATGAAAAATGACTTAAATGCCCTTAGGGGGTGGGTCTCATGCGCCCATGTTGTGCAGCAATGGGCGGGACCTCTGCTTGCATGAGCGGGACCTCTGCTATATAGCACAGGTCCCATGCCCAATATGGGGGGGTCTCATGTGCCCATGTGGGCGGGACCTCTGCTTGCATGGGCGGGACCTCTGCTATATAGCACAGGTCCCATGCCCAATATGGAGGGGTCTCATGTGCCCATGTGGGCGGGACCTCTGCTTTGCATGGGCGGGACCTCTGCTATATAGCACAAGTCCCATGCTCAATATGGGGGTCTCATGTGCCCATGTGGGCGGGACCTCTGCTTTGCATGGGCGGGACCTCTACTATATAGCACAGGTCCTATGCCCAATGTGGGGGGGTCTCATGTGCCCATGTGGGCGGGACCTCTGCTTTGCATGGGCGGGACCTCTGCTATATAGCACAGGTCCCATGTCCAATGTGGGGGGTCTCATGCCCATGTGGGCGGGACCTCTGCTTTGCATGGGCGGGACCTCTGCTATATAGCACAGGTCCCATGTCAAATGTGGGGGGTCTCATGTGCCCATGTGGGCGGGACCTCTGCTTGGCATGGGCGGGACCTCTGCTATATAGCACAGGTCCATGCCCAATGTGGGGGGTCCACAACCACTAGACTACGGCCCACCCCCCCGCCCTTGGGCGGTCTCGATTTAACATATTGGGTTTTACTATGGAAAAAAAGACACCCTGTAAAAAGACAAAAATACCCTTAAATTGAAGGCTACTTTTTAAAAGTTAGAATCGACGGGGCTATTTTTTTAATGCTGACCGAGTCAAATATAGCACATTCTGCGCTATTGAGTACTAAGACAAGGAAACTAAAGTATTTCTTATAGTCCTCTTATGTGCAGTATTGTACACTAATTCTAATGCAAGAAAGCTAATTAATAACCCAGATGCAATGCACGGTGGAAAAAATCTGTTTCATGACTCCGACGCCGGCGTAGGCGGAGGAGGCGGCGGCGTCGGAGGTTACGGAGGTGGAGGCGGTGGTCCTGGCGGAGGTGAAGGGTCAGGATTTGGGGCTAGTGGTGGGCTTGGAGCTGGCGGTGGAAGCGAATCCGGCGGCGGCGGAGGTGGAGGAGGCGGCGGTGGTGGTGGTGGCGGTGGAGGTCTTGGCGGCGGTTCAGGGTATGGGTTCGGCGGCGGAGTTGGTGGCCGTCACGGTGGCTTGCCCTGCCCCTGAGAGGTAAGAATTTGAACCAAAATAAAGATTCGTAAAAACCCCACCTTTGATTTGATGCGTTTGATGATGTACGCGTGTAAAAAAGCAAAACCCTATGATGTGTTACGCGTACAAAACAATGTTATTAAAAAAAATAAAAGTTCGCCTACCATGACCAAATATAATATGCAACCTTTGCAAAACACCATGGATTAAAAGGAAAAAGACGCTTGGCCTTTCCCAATTCCTCCACGTATTCCTCCATGGATTCCTTTTCTTCTTCCCATGCACCCACCACAGCGACTCTCCCAATGCTTTCCATAACTATCAATCAATCGAGCCATTTCACTCTCCATTCGCAATTTCAGTAACGCACATCGAAGAATCTCGAGAAAAAGGAATTAAGGAAAAAGACGATCTTTAAGATGATTGAGCCTCTGTACGGTCTCGTCTTCGGCGAAGTGATCACGATCTTGTTGCTTTTGTTCCGAACCCCGTTGAGAATCCCTCTTCAGATGCTGATCGACAGGTTCAAGCGGGGACACGGGCCAGTAATCGTGTCGACCATTAACGCGACTCTGTTCTTCATCATGGTTTCTCTGGCGTATAGCATGTCGAAAACTCAGAGTCGAGCCGTGGATGGCGTTCTTAATGCCACCGACCAGGTTTTGTTCGCCAACCAGCTTCTTGAAGCTTCTCTCTTGGGTAATTCGCTTAAAATTAAATTTTATTCTGATGTTTGTCAGCATTGTTGATTGTTGTGAAATGCTGCTGAATTCATGGTTGCTTAATGTGACTTTGTTGTGAAATGGTGCTGAATTCTATGCTGATGAGGGATTGTTATTCACCATAGAGGCATACAACTAAGGTGTTTGATGAAATGCATCAACGATCGCTTTTGGTAAAAAAAACTTCCAATAGAGCCCCCATTGCAAGTTTATACTCTCCAACTGTGAGGACGAATGGGATGTGAAGGATTTCTTATTTCTTTCTAGTATAGTTAGTGGGGTGAATTATTTCTTGAACACCATTGCTTAACACAGCATGACATTCTTGGGGCAAATGTATGATGACATGGCCTCTGTATACGATAATTCAGTTCACAATTCTAAATTCGTTTTAACGTGGAGAAATCCTTGTTGTATTTGCAGGTTTTGCATTGTTTCTAGCATTGATGATAGACAGAATGCACTACTACATTAAAGAGGTTGGGATGCTTAGGAAGCATGTTGAAGCTGTGAAGACCTCGGATCATAAATCCGAGGGTAATGGAAAGATTGTCGACGACGAGGATGATCGTTCAAAGTAATCGTCTACACAGCTTTTGGGGTCTTGTGTGTTCTTTGATGAACTGCGCTTAATTACGTGTTTGTGTTCGTAAATATTTGTCGTTTGATATGTGATACTTTAACACCTATGGTAATATATATCCATGTTTGTGCTTGGCAACTCATCGTTTCTTACCACATTGTCATGAAATCTGCCCTGATAGATAAGGGGGGAAAATAAGAAAAATTAACTTCTTCACAAGATGTTGATGAGAAAGGAAGACCAATTTTCTTGAAAGAAAAAGGAAAAAATATCTTGAAAGAAAAAGGAAAATAGATTCCATGTGTGGCCTATACAAAATTGGGCCCATAAAAGAGATATGGGCCTCAACATATTCAGTGGTCGTCGTTTCTCCGACCGTCGCCGCTAAATAGGGAGCAGAGAAATTAAGACGAACAAAAATTAATCTCCCACCTCCGATTTCGATGGCGGCAGCGGCGGTGGAAGGAAAGGCCGTATCGGCACTGCGGTCCGTATTCCACCGCGTACGGGACGCGGCGGAGCGGTGTGGTCGGTCCTCGGACGACGTGCGCGTGGTGGCGGTGAGCAAGACCAAGCCGATTTCTCTCATCGGGGAAGTGTACGACGCCGGCCACCGCTGCTTCGGAGAGAATTACGTTCAGGAGATTATCGAAAAAGCCCCTCAGGTCGGTGAATAATTTTCGATTTTGCCACAAATCATTTGTTCTCCCTTTTAAGCTTCGTGCGGTGATGGTGGTGGCGTAACGTTGTGCAGCTTCCCGATGATATCGAGTGGCATTTTGTTGGGCATTTGCAGAGCAATAAAGTAAAGCCGTTGCTCGGTGAGTACCATGGCTTTGTTTTGTCTTGTTTAATGCTCTGTTGCCCAATTGCCTATAATTCTAAGTCGTATTTCAAGTATTTGTTTGAATTCTATGCGGATTCTCCATCAGGCCTAGTGAAAAAAATTGATCTATTTTGATTCTCTGATAATGTCATTTATCTGCAGCTGCTGTTCCTAATCTAGCCATGGTTGAGGGTGTCGATAATGGGAAGGTACTGTAGCCTTGTTGTGACTTTAGCTGCACCATGATTTACATTCAATCTTCTAAGTTAATTTTATCATAGCATATGATCAATGGACTTTGTGTTTGATATTCTTTCACTGCTCTAATCCTCAGCTTGCAAGTGTTCTTGATCGTATGGTCTCGACCCTTGGAAGGAGACCTTTGAAAGTTCTTGTGCAGGTGAACACTAGCGGAGAAGTATGTAAGTAAAGAAATCGTACAATTTTTCCCCAGGATTTATAATTGCTTCATCGGCACTGATCAAGTTGAAGGGTTTCACAGCTAAATCTGGCGTAAGTCCTTCAGAATGCGTGGATCTCGCAAAACACGTGAAATTAGGTTGTCCAAATCTCGAATTCTCGGGATTAATGACCATAGGAATGCCAGACTACACTTCGACCCCAGAAAACTTCAAGGTTCTACAGATTCATCTTTCTCAAAGTTCTTGGGGAAAAAAAGAAACAGCAGTCTTTAATTTGAATGTTGCAGACCCTTCTAAAGTGTAGAGCTGAGGTTTGCAAGGCACTTGAGTTGGTCGAATCTCAGTGTGAGCTGTCGATGGGCATGTCTGGCGATTTCGAGCAGGCGGTAAGTCCTAAATAGAGCTTGGAAGTACTTCTTTGCAGAGTTATATGATCGACTTTCGTCGATAACTTTGTTTCCTTTTGGCGATAATAGTCCATTCTCAGATATTGAAGGTACTCAACTCAATGCTTGCTTCTGTTTGTTATACATTGTTCTGCAGATCGAAATGGGCAGCACAAATGTGAGGATTGGATCAACCATATTTGGTCCAAGAGATTATTCAAAGAAAAAGTGATGTCTGTAGAGATGCATGTATTTATTGTAAAATGTCATTGTACGACAAAACATCTCTTATGGTTTTTTTTCCACATTCTGTATAATAGTATTAAACGTTTTGAATATTTACATTATACTTTCCGTCGTGTATAGTATATACGACTATACATGTTCTTTTGATCAATTCGGGGCAAGACTAGCTAGCACTCGATACTTAGATCAATAGTAGTAGCTATTTTGCTGACATACAAAAATAATACTTAATAATATAAACCGTTCATACATTAGAGTGAAAATGATGGCAAGTTTTAGTTAATTTCCTATATTGAACTTAACAACTAGATCCATCTGCATTCTGCACCCTTTGTTGACGTGTCGACCCAAGATATGCCACGTCAGATGACACGTGTCAAGCATAATAAATTCAGTCCATGCCATGCAATGCAAAGGAGAGAAAAAAAACCACCTCCGTTGAAAGTAATTCCAAGGACGAATCGAATCGAGTCGAGCCGATTTACGAGATCGACGAGCCGATTTACGAGATCGACGGGCTCGAAGCTCGGCTTGAGCTTGCGTGTTTATTACGACGAGATTATTTTATTAACTCTTTTTTATATTTTGTAAATTACAGTTTAACTTTAATTAGTTTAAAGTATATCGAGCTCACCCGTCTAATTTCCAAGCCCCCTAGTTAAACCCTTGTGAGAAGAAAAAAAGTATAGAAAAAACTGAAGACATGGAATGGCTGGAGCAGATGCTTCTCGATCTCCAAAACCCTGATCTTCGCGAGACTGCTCTTCATGAACTCTGCAAGGTCTTCGATTCTTTTATTTTTTTCCCTTGATTTTGGTTTCGTTTTGCCGTGTCCTTTGAGCGTTTCTGTTTTATCGTCGAGTTTGTACGTTACGTTTATGCCGTCGATTTTGAGCTGTTATTCACGTCGATTGATTGTTGACTTACCTTGATTCGATTATGCATCATCTGCCCCGTTCACCTCGCGTTGATTTTGGGATTTTTTTTAAAAAAAATATGTAATCAGGGTTTGGAATTCGAAAGTTTCATTATGGCTTTGGGTTTTATGATTTCATCAAAAGTTTAAGTATTTCAATTTTCTACTAGACCGACGGTGAATTGAAGTGAGGAAATAAAAATCATGGTGTGTGTGCATGGGGTTGGTAACTCTTACATGCAAAACACAAAATTTTCTTTTGTCCTGGATTGATAACTTGTTTGCTGGTAATGTCTTTCGTTCGCATCCTTCACCTTTTCGTATGATGATTGACTGCTATGTGGTACCTATCTTAGACTGATAATTAGAAATTTATTTTTTCAGAGGAAAGAACTGTTAAATGACAGTGCTCCATTACTATGGAACTCGTGTGGTACTACTGCTATCCTTATACAGGTTCGTGTTTTTGAGACAGCTTCAGTTGTCTTTGATACTTCTGCTTTTTGCTTGTATTGTAATATTACATAGAAAGACAAATTACTGGGATATGATCTTTGAATTTCTGGTACTTCTGATATTTTATTCCTTCGTAGAGCATTGTGCTATGATGAAGTTATTCCAGATTCTCATTAACTTGTCAAGCTTTTGGAAAATTTTGCAGGAGATAATCTCTATCTATGAATTACTATCACCACCAAACCTAACTGCAGCACAATCGAATAGAGTGTGCAATGCCCTTACTGTTCTCCAAGTAACTTTCTTTACCTTTTTTTCTTGGCTCACATTAAGACATTATCGCATTTCTTCTCACGTCTCGAGCAAACATAATGAATCTATTTTTTCAGAGTCTGGCCGCTCATCGGGATACTAGAATGCTGTTTCTCAGGGGTAACTTTGAATCGAAAAAAAAAAACACATATCTTTTCTGTTTTTACTTAGATGTAGAATGCTGCTTCTATTTCACGCGTTTTATGTTCTAACCCTCCTTTCTTGGGTCCTCTTGTAGCCCACCTTCCCATTTACATATATCCTTTTCTCAATACAAGCAGCAAGTCAAGGCCCTTTGAGTACTTGAGGCTTTCAAGTCTAGGGGTCATTGGTGCATTGGTGAAGGTATTCATCATTCTCCAAATATTTCTTCTTTTACATATGAGAAGTCAGTCTTCCACATGCTCATTTTAGCTCAAAGTCTCATTCTGCTCATTCGTTATCATCGATGAACATTTTCTCTCCAAGTAACTTGTATTCTCTTCCCCTGTACTTGAATTCATTCCCAGGTTGAAGACGCTCACGTTGTAGCTTTCCTTGTTTCTAGCGAGATAATCCCCTTGTGCCTCCGCTCAATGGAGGTGGGAAGTGAGCTTTCCAAAACAGTTGAGTCATCGTTCATATAGCTTAGCCCTCTCTATCGTAAAATACGATGTCTATGATTTGAAAAAGTCGAAAAATTGCTTTGGCAGGTGGCAACGTTCATCCTGGAGAAGATTTTGCTGGACGGTTTTGGCTTAGAGTACGTTTGCAGTCAGCCTCCAAGATTTTTTTCCGTCAGCAGAGTATTAGTCAGCATGGTTAGCCAAATAACAGAACAATCTTCTTCTCGGCTCTTAAAACACATCTTGAAGTGCTATCTCAGATTGTCCGATGATCCCAGGTTTTCTATCACACTCCCTCTTCATCAGTTTCTTGCATCTTTAATTTTGCCGAAGTAACATTATGAATCATTTTTTTCTTGAAATGCCATTGCCAGGGCTTGTGATGCTCTTAGAACTTGTCTCCCCCAGTTCAGTGACTCAACCTTCACCGCTCTCCATGACGTAAGTTTTGATAAAAATCAGATGTGTAGAAGAAACGTGTTTGGTTCGGTAATTATCTCGATGGTCTCTATATCTATTTTTTTATTATTATTATTTTTCAGGAATATCCAATCACTCGATCATGGTTACGCCAACTGCTTATCAACGTTCACGGCCCTCGTTTTCCATTGCCGCCTGGAGCTGGCTTTGGTTCGATCGTGTGATGATTGATCACTTTCTGGGCTTCTGTTCTTTATATATTTTATTTCTTCCTTTCTTTCTCCGACCAAATAAAGAGACAAAAAGTACATATCATCGCACCTTCTCAGTTCTTTCCCTTAAAGATCGACATGTTTTTTTTATCGTTGCCGTGGTTGTTTTTTCCGTCTTTGTTAAGTCAAGTTGGAATGTTTTTGCATGATCTGTTTTTCTCTTTTAAAGATGATCTTACAAATGATGCATTTGCATCTTTTCAATTTGAGATAGTTCAGATACTTACGTAGAAATGTACAATTTTTTTTTCCTTTTCTCAACTATGATTCCTTGAAAGTTACAATCCAATAATCCACAGAACCAAAACACTCCTTAACATTATTACATCACTACAAATCTAACCCCTTATCAACAAAACTCATAGCTTCAACCATAGTCTCCCTAAACCTAGACACATTGATCCGTACATTCTGACCGTTGAGATAAACCTCCTTGCCGGCCTCGGCCGGCAACCACTTCGGGTCCCTAACCGCCAAATGTTCCCTCGAACCAAAAACCCTCACGAGAGAGCTCTCCTCGGGCTCCACCCTATACCTCAAATACCTAACCCCCATACCACGGGCCGGGCCCCCGTAGTAAGCCTCTGCGGCCCACTCGAGCCCGATGAGGTCTATCTGCACCATCACCGCCCCGTCGGGCAGGAACACCTCGTTGGTCAGGCCCGCCCCGTGGGCCCCGACGAATACACTGCAAGAGTTGACTATGCGAGCGAAAAGGGCCAAGTTCGATATTACCTTAGCCCGAGCCACGACCACTACTCGAAACCCTAGCTCGCGCATCGTGGAGACGACCTCTTCCTCGTTCAAGATCCTCCTCGTCGTCCTCCTAGAGAGGAGCAACGCCGTGGGCGGGCCCACCATCTCCAACACGTGGTTGTACCTGAGAAAAGCACGTGAAAGTGTGGGGTCCAGTCTAACAGTATTTTTCGATATTTTATGGCTTCGTTTTACTTAATTTTTTTTAAATTTTAGTCAAATCATAAAAAAATAAACATATATATATATAGGTCAGGTCCGGTTTGGGCCTGTGCAACCAGGACCGTTGCACAAGGCCCGCCTTTATGGTCGAAAGTGGTTTAATTGAATTTTATAATTAATATTTACGGCCCATATCCAATAACTAATAAATTTGGACCTTAAAAAATTATAATAAATATTAAACTATTAATTTTGGGCATCCTATAGCCTATATGAAGCCACAAAAATTGAAAAATAGCGCCGATTTAGAATTTGTCTTACCTACCCAAATGAGCTTAAAATTTGACACTCATATAGAGTAAAACACGCCAACAAGAGTGTAACACAATGTGCCAAATTTTATGTTAACTTAAATTATACTCGAGTGGGTAAGTAAGACAAAATCTATATATTATTACTAAATAATTACGTCCAGTGGGGTTCACCCGACTGGACATAAGGCAGCTTCGCCATTATGCGTACCTGAGGCCAAGCGATCGCCTTAGGAAAGCCCTAAAATCGCCGGTCGTGAGCCCTAACGGGACGTTGCTCGAGTTCACCGAAAGGTGTCCGTGGAACTTCAACCCCACGACTCCGCCGGGGAAGCAGTGCACGCTCTTGTTCGCCGAGGCGTTTAATACTTCGTACGACGTCAGCGCTTTTAAAATCCTGCCATACTTCTCCACGAAGGACGGCCTGTAGTCCTCCAACACGAAGACGACCCGAGATTCGAAGCCTATGGTAGTGACGTACAGCGGGATTAGTATCTCGTTCATCTCGTGGAAAACGTTCCCTGCAAAGCCGCTCGACGAGAACACCACGGCGGGTGCGTCGTGGTAATAGTCGCAGTGATTTTCGCTGAAATTATTCTTTCGGGAAGTTACTACGACGGGCGTGACTCTTTTGAGGAGCGACTCGTCTTCTTGCCTGGCGTAGGGCCTTACGATCGTCATCGAATTTCCTTCGTCGGGAAAATCGGAGAAGATGGCGAATTCCATCGTATTCGTGTCTATTGAGATCGGTCGGTCGGCGACGCAGTGCTTGGAGAAAGTCCCCGAGTCACAGGCGAAGCCCTTCGATTCGAACTTCTTTCGATCTTCGCCTGTTTTTATTATTTGCCGTTGTTTTTTTCTTGTTATTACGTCGAAAATATAATAAGAAAGAAAGACGCACAGTATCGTTTACCTCCGAAGAGCCGCGATAGAGTGATGTGCAGAGAATCGTACTTGTTTTCTGCAGCAGCGTCTTCGGCGGCGGCGGCGGCTCCGGCGGCGGCGTGGTGGCCGTGAAGGGTGTAGAGTGAGCCTGTAATAAGTTGGAGAGGAAGTAAAAAGTCAAAACCTATCTTCGTGTATGCGCGTGTGGGCGGAGATAGATGATGTCATCCTTACGTCGGTCGAAACAGATTAAGCTTCCCCATATGATGTCCAAGCACAACAGCAGAGGAAGAACGAGGAAGAACAGCCATGGCGCTGCGCAGAGAATTATCTTTTTTCTGGGCACTTTATTATCCATTTCGAAGCTAGCTAGCTCAGAAGTAAAGCAAGCAAGGAGACGATGGCTAACTTACTTGGAGAATAATTTAATAATATTTTGGTACGAGTTGGGGTTATTTAATTATTGTTTCGTCACCACCCTTATTCAAACGTAGATATGTGACTTTTTGTATGTAGTTGTAGAGATTTAGGCATCTCCTTTCCTCTATACTTTGCCTGCAAACAAGGGCTGTTCAGATTCCAGAAAATGAATATTAAAATGTTGTAGCTGTATTTTATTTTATTTTTTTTCCTTACAAGTGAAATAATGAAAAGTCAAATGTACATTTTTTTGGTAATGCAGTGATGTTCTAATTCATTTGAAATTAATGGTTTCATCATTCATGCCATAAGTTGGCACGATAGTAATTAGGGACAAGATATGGAATAATGAAGTTGAGTAGTATTGCACGTCAACATGTGTGATTCATAACCATTTGTGCAGATTATTTTTCAACAAATTGAGATTTTAACCATTAGGTTGTACTTTTATAAATAATAAGATTTATTATTAACACAAGTGATTATAGAATGAGTCCTAAATAAATATAATTATCCAGCAAGAAGTCGATGCTATGAATAAAATATTCGAAGATTATTTAATTCATAGAATCCTCTGGTTAGAATTTCATTATCATGCTGATGCATGTAAGTTAAGAAAGTTAATAATATAGTGTTAACAAATTTTTAAGAATTATATCATTAGGTGTGCATTTTATATTAGCATTGCAATTACCATTTTTGTGAAATTGTGGTGATTAATATTTGGTTATTTTATATATTAATAAACTTCTATTATTAGTGCGAGAAAGTAATACTAAAGTACTTCAGAGTTCAGAGTTCAGACTGAGATAACGTCTAGTATTCGTTTCTTGTCAATTGGGAAAATAATAAAATAGAAAATAGATGAAACATTGAACTTGACGTAGATCTTCCCAGCTATGTAGAACAAGAAGTTTCCCAATCTCGTATACCTTTAATTATCAACTCTAAACAAAGATGACGTTGCTAGTGAATTATTGATAAAAATAGTTAAATAAATGAAATTTCATGTCATTCGTGTTAAGATCTCTATATATAAAGCATAACATGGAATAGAAAATTCGACCAGGCATGACTGATTATATGTGTGATACAATTAATGAATGACGTCTTCTATTAATTACCATTAAAGAACAGTCCAGTTAATCAACATTCAACAGTGATGATGTCTTTTCTCCCATGAAATTATCTATCCCTTAAATTAGAGTTAATTACAAATATAGGCACTTGACCGAGTGTCAATTACAAAACTAGGCATTGTGTGTGTTTCTATGTCAAAACTAGGCATTCTTTATATTTTACTTTCCTTTCTGAATTAATTTTATGATATAGAAAAAGTTATCAATAAATGGCATATTTTATTCAACTTCGTTATTATAAATTAATTTATAATAAAGACAAAAATAAAAGTGATGTTAAACATCATAACCGTATAAATGAAAGTTAAATTCAACATGCAATCCATGTTAGTGAGCATTTTAATTTTTTCAATATCGTATTAGAGATGGAAACCGTCGCTAATTACAAATATGTTCAAGAACAGAAATCGGTCCGATAGCCCAAAAAATTAGATCGATTCTGGTAAATCGAAACTAGAACGAAAACAACTAATGATTATATATAAATTAAATTATAAAATAAATTATATCAAAATTAGGCCGAATCGGCCTGCAAGGTTCGAATCGCTTCTTTTCTTTTTTTTGCTCTGATATTGGTAATTCGAACATCATTTATCGGGGCTATTCAAACGCAAAATATTGAGCCGAATTTTTCGTTAACCAAACATTTTCGTTTTATTTTTGAAATCATATGTTGGACCAATTTTTTTGGTTTGATTTTGGTAGTTATCGATCTTTTTTTCACTTCGTTCATTTAAATGACTGAAACCGAACTTTGAGTAAAAAAATAATAATATATAATATTATTATGTAGTTATGAAATATAATCATATATATTACTATATATAATAAAAAATAATAAGAAATAGTTTTTCTGTTTCGGACCGAACCGTATAAAAATTAGATACTAAATATCGAATCTGTATGCTATACGAACCGAAAATTCGGTTCGATTGGTTAAACAACTATGACTCCCTAATAATTTATACAATAAATTTCAATAAAATAATATTCAGGAAAATAGAAGCAATAAAAAAATTTACAAAAGTAAATAGAAACAAGATTATGCCTAGTTTTGTAGTAATTTACACACAGTGCCTAATTTTGTTAGTGACAATCAAAAGGGTGCCTATAATTGTAAAACACCCCTTAAATTATGTCCATCTATGTCCCACACATCCGTTGAATTTTAATTGGTTCACAAAATTTCTTATTTATTTATTAAATCTTTTAATCCTATATTCTTCCAAATCATAAAATTATCATTATTTCATGTGATTTATTGATAAAAATAAATAAACACATCCAATTTATTTCCTGTTTTATGATAATAAATTTGATATCCATATCATATATTTTTCGATAACCAAAGAATGATTTTTAACAAAGTGGAACAGGAATTGTGGGACGCATGATTTCACTCATTCTTTTCTCAATTAAGGACAAAAAGCAAATGTTGGATTCAAACGAGCTAATTGATGTGCGCTGGGCTATAACTACAATAAGGCCCAGACCATTAAAGGCCCAATTTAAATTTGGCGGGAATATTCCATAGTTAATTACCAGATTCCATGGTGCTTTATCAGAGAAAAAACAATAAAATATAAAATAATAATTAAAAAAAAAAATCCACGAACCTCATCTTTTGTGTTCATTCGTTTCGTAGATCGCTTTGTTGTTCTCTTATCTGAGGAGAATCGAGATCGAGGAGATCATCACCTAAAGATAATTCTATTTATTAGAATAGAATAATTATTATATTTACGATGCGCCGTGGAAGAGGAACACCGGCACAGCCGCCGATCGCGGTGGTCGGATCGGAGGAGAGAAAGTACCGGGGCGTACGGAAGAGGCCTTGGGGGCGCTACGCGGCGGAGATCAGAGATCCGCACAAAAAAGCGCGCGTCTGGTTAGGCACGTTCGACTCCGCCGAAGCCGCCGCCATGGCCTACGACGCGGCGGCTCGGAGCTTCCGCGGACCCAAGGCCAGGACGAATTTCCCCTTACCCCTAGAAATCGACTGCGATTACTCGCTCGCTTGGCCGACGTCGAGTGGGATGAGCAGCACCGTGGAATCGTTCAGTGGTCCGCGTCGTCCTACCTTGTCCCGGCCGCCTCCTACGGCCGAGGCCCGGCGGAGGTATCTCAGGCCTCCGAAGGAGGTAGCTGGGGACTGTGGCAGCGAATGCGATTCGTCGTCGACGGTGGTGGACTGCGCGGCGGAGGTTCATAGCGAGGTAGGTTCTGCTGGTAAAAAGTCCCCTTTACCCTTGGACCTCAATGCTGTGCCCATGGAAGATGATGAGCTTTCCTGCACTGAGCTCAAGCTTTGATATGGTATAAATCTACTTCATAATCATCATCATCTTCTTCTCCTTTTGATATTAATCCCTGAAGGAAGAAATAAACATGGCTTTTCTTGGCATATCTATGAGACAAACTACGGATGATTATCCTCAACTACACTGTCTGTGGAGCTTACCATTTCTATTATAACATGTCAAGTTCTTACAAAAACATGGGGCTTCATCTGTTCATTGGTTGGTATTGTGCTCTAGTTGGCTACGGCGGTGAATGAATTCACCTAGCGAGAAAGCTTTGTTGGAGTGTATTAATAGGCCCAATGATGATGCCGTTAGATCTTTTAGTTAGTTCGGTATACTTCATTGTTGTTCGTTATCTTACATTCGATGATGCTTCGCGCGATAGCGTAATCTTACGTTTGTTTGATCTTTGTTGTTCTTGGCTCGTCGTTTACTTTACGTTCGATGCATAATAAAGAAGAGCCGATTGGTTTCGAATACGTATTTTGTCGTGGTTACTGAATCGGCTTCGTTCGTCGGATTTGTGTTTGCGATGTCGCTTTTTGACGTTTGATACTGATTGTTCGATGATAATTGCACGGATCGTACCATAGTCGACGATGCGGTTCAATGAAGTTAATCGAAGTGTGACTAACAATAATACTACTTTTGATTCTAAATACATGTCATTGTTATACACTTCTTTTTCTTGTTTTAAATACAAGTCGTGTTGGGTCGTTGGATCGAAATCCATCTCTTACAATTTGAGTAGTCATCATGGGGTGTTATTCCATGACTATCGTGTTAGGTAAATTTGAGACGTGTTTATCTAGTCCCTGAAGATTTAGTCTCATCCTCGGAATGTGCGGCGTAATCTCGTAGCTGGTTGAGTGGGGTACTCCATGATTGTTTAAAAAGAAATACAACTAGTTTGATTGTGTTTAAGAAAAATAACTTAATATTTCCAGCACTATCCCATCTTAATAACAATACTTAGATTAAATAGGATAAAATTATTAATTATTAATGGTTCAATGGAAATGTTACTTTATTTCTAATATGTGTGCAATTTTCATAAACAAGGACTAATAAATAAAGGCAAAAAAAGAGAAGTAACAAACTGAGCTTCAATTTAATGACAAGCAAAGGTTAAAGTGAAACTCAATCAACTAAATCTAAGCTAGATGTAAACTTTTTATTGAAGAATGAAAATGGTACACCACTAAATAGCCTTGCCGAACCTGACGGCGTCGTTTTTCAAGATTTCAACGCCAAGATTTTTTTTTTCTAGCATAATAATTGGGAAGTATATGCTCGTCCTGGAAACCTGATTCGAATATGGAAATCGATTCTGCTCCGATTAGTCGCTGCTCCAAGGAGCATCAGAAGATATATCAAGAGTGGTTTAATTTTGCAGATTCAGGTACTTTTTTTTAATCACTTTGTAATGCTGATTAGTTCCAATTGATCTTGATTTACCGACGAATTTTTGTTCTCATTTTTTTGGGGTTTGTTCTTGTTGAATCGAACTGAGTAGATGGTGATGGGCGCCTCACGGGTGTTGATGCTACTAAGTTCTTTTCCATGTCTAATTTGCCTCGTCAAGATCTCAAACAGGTACTATTTCCTTAAAATCATTGTATTACTAATTTGTTTTTCTGTTCTTTTTTTTATTTTTTGTTGCTGAGTGAGCAGTGCTAGAAATTTAGGTGGAGGGTTCTGTCTGATTTAGTGAATGTGATTTACATATTATCCATGTAGTAAGCTGACTATCAAATAAGTACCTTTGCAATTCCTCAACTAGGTCTTGTGTTTATTTTTTCTGTTTCTTATTTGTTTGGTTTCTTACTTTTCCCTGCGAATAGGTGTGGGCGATTTCTGATTCAAAAAGACAAGGCTTTCTTGGATTTAAAGAATTTATTACAGCAATGCAGGTTGATAATTTGTTCCTTTTTCTTATGAGCGACCGTAGCTAATATGATGTGGCTGATCGCTCTTAGCGTTTCATAATGGCAGTTAGTCTCTCTTGCACAATCTGGACAACCTCTCAGTTCTGATATATTAAACTCTGATGGTGAGCACCATTATATCAATTGTTGACATCATAATTGAGAAGTGTTGTATTAGTCTTCCAAGGGGTTTTTTAACATCTCCAAATAAAATCAATCATCTGCAGTTGACTTTGACAACTTACAACCCCCAGTCATGGACGGTCTCGATGTACTCGTCGCTGTAAGTGCGTTTGTTCGTTCCAGTGCCAGTTCTCTTAATCATTTGTTTTATGGTTGCGTTTAGACCTTGTATTAGGATTTATGTGCCTACGTTGCACTATAAGTTTATGTAACAATTTTTTAACCCTTTTTTGATGCAGAAAAAAAAGCGTTCATCCAGTGAACCTGAACAGAATGGTAAGGTGCACATGTTGCATTGATTAAGAGATGTTTATTTAGTCTTTGAAGTTGACTTTATATATATATATATATATATATAGGCACTCCTGAAGTGCAGTCTTCACCCGCAGCTAGTTGGTTTTCGTCTTCTAAATCTGCAAAGAAGGTAAGGTGGCTTAATTTCTATACGATGAAGTATCTTCAATTTGTTGGCATTCATAATTCGTTTACAAATTTTGCATATTAGATATCTCTGAGCTCTGTCACTTCGATCATCGATGGCTTGAAAAGGTTGTATGTCCAGAAGCTGAAGCCTCTTGAAGTAACCTATAAATTTAATGATTTCGTTTCTCCATTACTGGTATGTATTTACATTCTTCAATCTGAATATGGGAATATTTTTTAGTTGTTTCTGAATGTACTTGTGTTTTCTTATCAATATCGTGTTGACTATCTTCTGCAATTGACGATGCATTATATGGTGGTAGGCCAATAGTGATTTTGATGCTAAACCAATGGTGATGCTATTGGGCCAGTACTCTACTGGAAAGACAACATTTATTAAGCATTTGCTCAGAACAAGTTATCCAGGTATGCAACTAATCCCTAGGAGCTTTCACGCATTATCTTGATCCCAATACCGATTTTGTTACCTTGGTTCAATCCTATGTTGTAGGTGCTCATATAGGACCCGAGCCAACCACAGATAGATTTGTCGTTGTGATGGTATGCTATTCCCTTGTGTCTTGATCTCAAATCAAATCTATTACATTTGGATTCCAAAATCTTCATTGGTGCTTGGAAGCATATACAAATATTTTCACATTTGCATCGTAAAGGAAAAACTGTTTAATGATTACAGAACGGACCAGACGAACGAAGTATTCCAGGGAATACAGTTGCTGTTCAAGCAAATATGCCTTTCAGTGGGCTGACTACTTTTGGAACTGCATTTTTGTCCAAATTTGAGTGTTCACAAATGCCACATCCTGTGAGTGTATCAGCTATTACTTTTCTGTGTTTTGTATGGTCAAAAGTGAAGATAATAAATTCAAACTTGGGCTATTCTCGCGTTAAATTGTTTCCCCCTTTCCAATGTGAAAAAGCTGCTGGAGCATATAACCTTTGTGGATTCTCCTGGAGTATTATCCGGAGAAAAACAGAGAACACAGAGAAGTTATGACTTCACCGGTGTAACTTCGTGGTTTGCAGCAAAGTGTGATCTGATCCTACTTTTGTTCGATCCTCACAAGCTCGATATAAGTGATGAGTTTAAGAGGGTCATTGGCTCTTTACGAGGCCACGATGATAAAATACGCGTGGTGCTGAATAAAGCTGATCAAGTTGATACCCAACAAGTATGTGTTATTAGACGCTTTCTATTTTTATTCGACTTCTTGGAAGATCTGAACTTTAATAAATGGAAATCTCTTCACTGAAGCTTATGAGAGTGTATGGAGCATTGATGTGGTCCCTTGGAAAAGTACTGAATACTCCAGAAGTTATGCGTGTTTACATAGGGTACGTTTGTTTACGTTTTCTCCCGATTCCCTTTTTTGGCCCATGTTTCTTTGTTTTGCTATTCTGAGCCTTGACTTAATATTGTTGTTGCAGTTCTTTTAATGACAAGCCTATAAATGAAGCAGTGAGCGGTCCCATTGGTAAGGAACTGTTCGAGAAAGAACAAGAAGACCTTCTCGCCGATTTGAAAGACATACCGAAGAAGGCTTGTGATCGCCGTGTGAGCCTTCTACTTTCCTTGTTGATTTCTTAATATTGCTTTCGACGGTTAATTCTGATATGTTTTGAATATTTGATCCCATTGTGGCAGATAAATGAATTTGTAAAACGCGCTAGGGCTGCAAAGATCCATGCTTATATCATCAGCCATTTGAAGAAGGAGATGCCTGCAATGATGGGCAAAGCCAAAACACAACAAAGGCTCGTCGACAATCTACCTGATGAATTCGCAAAGGTTCATACTCTCTCTCTCTCTCTCACACACACACACACACACACACACGTGAACACACACACAGAAACACACTCCATATCTATAATGTATTTGAAAATTATCAATGCAGGTGCAAAGGGAATATCATTTACCCGCGGGGGATTTCCCTAACGTGGAGCAGTTCAGGGAAGTTTTGAGTGGATACAGTATCGACAAGTTTGAGAAGCTGAAACCTAAGATGATACAAGCTGTTGATGACATGCTTGGCTATGACATCCCCGAGCTTTTGAAGAATTTCAGGAATCCTTATGATTGATATGCAATAGCATACATATATGATTATGTATATTTTCTAAAATAAATCTTTGTATGTCTGAAAAAGGAGCATATAATAAGTTTGAGTTGAGTAGGGAGTATCATACCATGTAGTACGGAAGCAGTGATTGATTTTTTCTTCCTTGTTTGCTCGAAAGGACGAATAGTTTCTCTTAGTGTAATGTAGTAGAGAGACATATATGGATGTGCATGCTGTTATTGCTAGAACTCTGAACGACGTACCCCAAATTATTTAGATTTTTTTATACATAACGATTAATTTCCAATAGGTAATATAATATGTATAGTATATCATTTAATTGCACTTTTGGTTGATCCGTGATAACAACTAGGTATGACTGCGACCTTTACGCTCAAAATGTTCTTTTGCTCTCATTAATAATTGTGACATTATCGTACTAAGTATATCGTTTCCCCTTTGTGCATTTGATTGGATATCATTTCCTTTAATATCATTTTCTTTTCGTTTAGACTGACTTCACTTTGAATCATATCTGAACAAACATATGATTAGGCTAAGACTGATTGATTTTCATAATCTCTTTGTTCGTACACATAAGATGAGTAAAAGGAGTTTCCGAGTGAGATATATCTATACCAAATTTTGGGACGATCGAATATATATTTTTTATGTGCAAAATAAAATAATCAAGTATCCCAATCAGACAGCTCTATTACTCTCTAGCTTTAGCCTCTCCTAGCAATTTACTTTATTACCCCTTTTAAATCAACTGATGACATGAAATAAAAAGTGCAAATTACGAATCAGGTCTCAATTAATATTTTCAATTAGAAATAAGGACTCGTGTAAGTTTTATTTATAGATAAGGATCCAATTTAAGTTTCATTTATAGAAAAGGACCCATGTGTTACCACAGACCCATGAAGTGTTACAACATACCCGTGAAGTGTCACCACAGACCCATGAAGTGGTACCACAGACCCATGAAGTGTTACCACAGATCTATGAAGTGGTATTGGAGAACCATGAAGTGTTTCTGAAAAAAAAAAAGGGTCCTTAAAATTATGAATTTTCTGACAAGGGTCTGAATTCTAATTGAAACTTAAATGGGATCTGAAACGTAAATGCCCCAAATAAAAATCAGCAGCAATAGAGATAAATTAGGGGCATATTAGTCAATGACCTTACGGACACGACACTTTTCGAGACACAGATAATATTAATATTGGTCAGAGAGAAGGTAAGGCGTATTATATATGTTCGGACCCACAGTTTTTTTTTGGCTCGTGTTCCTCAGTCCTCCTCACATGTACACTGTCCCAACGCAAGGACACTCACGGTGAAGCTTCTTCAGATCTGAGCCCAGATTTGACCCCATTGAGTACAATCAGGTTACCATTTACCTCCATTGTTACTCTGTTGTTGTTTCCGACCGTAAAGTTAGGAATTTTATGTTCTTCGTTGGGTTTTTGGTTAATTTTTCTAGTGTTTGATGGCGGAAAAACCGAGATTTGGTCTGAATGTGCTTGCTTTATTCGAGAGATCTAAGTGTTGTTAAGTTGGCTGTAGTGGGTCTTCATGCGCTACGTGTTTTATGTGTTTATGTGCTTTTTTTTTTTTGTGTGTTTTTGTTGACTATAGGGTTTGCTCTTTCCATTGCCGCAATTTGAAGTTTAAATTATTACGTTTTGGCTGTGAGAGACGCATTTAGTGGCATTGTCTTCTTCTTGTCCTGGTTTAATGTCGGGGACATGGATTTTGTCGATGAACTACATGTTAGGTGAATATGGATTTGCTTAATTGATCTAAAAATAGTAATCGGTTTTATATGCTAATCTGAGTCTTTTTTCCTGAAATGTTGCAAATTCCCTTAGTTCTAATACATTGTGGCTGTCCTCTTCTTACATGTAATAAGATTGATAATGCGAGGAGTTTGAGATACTCTGTTTTGTTTCTGCAGTTTTGGTTATTCCTTCTAGTGTTGTAATGGCTGCTTCAGATGCTGAGAGCCCCCTTACTTGCGGTTTATTGCTTCAACAGTTGCAGGTAATTTTTGACCCTTTTGTTCTGTTCTTAAATCGTTATCAATAAATATTTATTCGAAGCATATGATTCTCACAGAAAATATGGGATGAAGTTGGCGAAAGCGATGAAGAACGAGACAGAATGCTCCTTCAGTTAGATCAAGAATGCTTGGATGTCTACAAGAGAAAGGTCGACCATGCGGTGAAATCTCGGGCACAGCTAATTCAGACACTAGCAGATGCAAGAGTCGAACTCACAAACCTCTTGTCTGCTCTTGGCGAGAAAACTTATGTAGGAATAGTAAGTACTTCAATGCTTTCAACTGTCAGTAAACATATGGCCATTTCCTTCTTTCGTGCAATTCTCATGTGTAATCTTTGTTTTTTAAGCCTGATAAGACGACGGGAACGATCAAGGAGCAGCTTGAGGCTATTGCCCCAGTGCTCGAAAAGCTATGGAAGCAAAAAGACGAGAGAGTGAAAGAATTTTCTGACGTTCAGTTTCAAATTCAGAAGATAACTACGGAAATTTCTGGAACTATTGAGCCTGTCGAGACGCCAGAGGTGGACGAGTCAGATCTATCGTTGAAGAAATTAGATGGATTTCAAGCTCAGCTTCAAGAACTTCAAAAAGAAAAGGTGGGCCTCAGCTCATTTTGGTTTTTTAAGTGCCTGTAAACGTTTCTTTTTGTTTCGTTTATATCTGTCTCTTTAGTTGATCTTATCTTTTTAATTTCTGATTTTTTTTCGCAGAGTGAGAGATTGCACAAGGTTCTTGAATTTGTGAGCACAATACACGATCTTTGTGCTGTTCTAGGAATGGACTTCTACACAACCGTCACAGAAGTGCACCCGAGCCTCAACGATTTCGAAGGGGTAAAACAGTCCAAAAGCATTAGCAACGAGACTCTTGCGAGGCTCGTTAAGACAGTCTTGGCGCTTAAGGAGGATAAGAAACAGAGGCTGCAAAAGGTAATAACAAATACAAGCTCCAAGCCCAACATTGGTCTGTTCAAAACTTATTGCTTATATTATTACAATGCGATCTCCCTCCTCAACAGCTTCAAGAATTGGCTACTCTGCTAATCGACCTTTGGAACTTGATGGACACGGGAGATGAGGAACGCGGTTTATTTGAACACGTCACATGTAATATTTCAGCTTCGGTTGACGAGGTTAATATCCCGGGGGCTCTTGCTTTAGACCTCATCGAACAGGTTCTTAAACTGTCTTAAACTTTCGTGTCTCAATATACATTCATACATCTACACGAATCTCAAAACTTCTCTGCTATTTCTGAAAAGGCTGAGGTTGAAGTTGAGAGATTGGATCAGCTTAAAGCTAGCAGAATGAAGGAAATTGCTTTCAAGAAGCAAACCGAGCTTGAGGAGATATTTGCTCAAGCCCACATAGAGATAGACACGGAATCTGCCCGTGAGAAGATTCTATCGCTTATAGACTCGGGCAACGTGGAGCCCGCCGAGTTACTAGCTGACATGGACAATCAGATTGCGAATGCCAGAGAAGAGGCTTTGAGCAGGAAAGAAATTTTGGACAAGGTTGAGAAGTGGATGTCTTCTTGCGAAGAAGAAAGCTGGCTCGAAGATTACAACAGAGTACGCGTTGAAAACATGTCCTTTAACATCATCTATTTCGAAGTACCGTGTTTTATTATGTTCTCTTTTTTTTTGTTTTTGTGTCTTTGCATTGGTGGAAATAGGATCAGAATAGGTATAATGCTAGCAGAGGTGCACACTTGAATCTGAAGAGGGCTGAGAAGGCTCGAATCTTGGTTAACAAAATACCAGGTAATCCTTGCTTCTGTTCCTTCGATTATCTTGCAAAACGATTCGATAATTAACTGTAATTATTTCCATCGTACAGCGCTAGTCGACAGCTTAGTTGCGAAAACACGAGCTTGGGAGCAGGATCGCAGCATCACATTTACATACGATGGCGTCCCTTTACTCGCAATGTTAGACGAGTATGCCATGCTCAGACAAGACAGGGAAGAGGAGAAGAAGAGATTAAGGGTAAGAAAATGAATATTCCCATTGCAAGCCATGAAACTTCACAAACACATCTTTAAGCCTCACTCCATTTTTTTTCCCTTACATCATATCATATTAAAGGATCAGAAGAAGTTTCAAGAACAGATGGGCAAAGAACAAGAGTCTGTGTTCGGTTCGACGCCTAGCCCAAGACAGCAACCTAGTACCAAGAAAGTCGTGGGCCCACGAGCCAATGGAAACTCTAACAGACGTCTTTCGCTGAACGCTTCTCAGAACGGAAGATCGGTGAATAGAGATGGTAATAAAAGAGAGACAAGGCCTGCCGCGCCTGTGAACTACGTGGCAATATCAAAGGAAGACTCTGCTTCATCTCCCATATCTGCTACCGAGCCAATTCCCAGTACCCCTTAGCTCATATTCATCTATTGCTTTCTTCGTCATATTCATCGTTAATGATGTCCGTGTTTTTCTAATTTAATGAACGTTAATTAAATGGTTAGTGAGTGAGACCTTTATGTAAGATTCTTGTCGCTGTATGGAGGATTAGGTGATGAGTTCAGTTCCTTATAACTCGTTTTTGCTCCTTGTGCATTTAAAATCTGAAAGCAACTTCGAATTACATATATATAAAAGAATGCAAGACTAAAAAGCTCCACGATATGACTTCGAATTTTCAATCTGTTAAATTCTAAGAACAACAATAAGACGCTACTTCTTCCTTGTAAGATTCTGTTTCTAGCGTTATGGCTATAAAGCTAAACTGGACTTGAGTCGACTCAGTTTATAACTAAAGTCAATGTCTCTTGATAGATTTTACAAAATAATTCATATCACAGGGTTGAAAAATACATACATATATGTATATATATATACACACACACATGGCCCGACGAGACTACCTAACATATGTACAGTAAGGCCCGAAGCTATTCAAAAGAGGTAACAACGTCACTGCAAATCACAATCCACGAGTCACTGCAAACCATTCTTGCACCACTAAGCTTATAGCCATGGAAAAGTGGAAGCTTAACTCCTTTGCTGAGCTTCAGGTTAAAATATGGAAGTACAATGGTCTCTAGCATGGAGGAAACTAACGCCTGAATAAGACGAGTATGAAGCTTACCTACTTGGCTCCATTTCAAGGACACGGAGAATTCGTTTAGCTTCGCTATGCCAGCCAAGTAATCACCTTCTGTTATCTCAGCAAACATCGAAGAACTTACCTCCTGAAAAATGGAAGAGAAAAGACAGTTACTGCATTCGTTTTGGCGCCTGGTAATGAAGGCGGCAAGCGTATGCTTATATACATTCTTACCATGGATATGCAAAGGACGGGCATCGCAAGGCCCTCGGCGTTCAGTACGTTGACGACCAAGTCGGAGGGAAACGCTGCCTTGATTCGCTGGTCTTCAACTTCTATTGCAGGTGGCGAAGATATGGTAAGATTAAGAGACATGTCTTGATTTGGGTATTTCTTGTACAGCTGAGGAATGATGAATCTCCACTCTTTTGTGTTGAGGAGGGATTGTACGCCTGGCACTTTGTCGACCGTCCACTGCATTTCGTTCGACTGAAGGAGTGAAAAAACAGAGGCTGAGATGCGTTTGTGTAGCAGAGAAGAAAAGATGAATTTATACCGTGGGGGAAAACTCACCGCAAAGTAAACGGAGGACAGCGACTGAAGTACGTCTCTGTGTAATGAGATTTCAACCATTTTATCTGCTCCTTGGCAGGTATACAGTGGCTGTAATGATTTGAGGTCGATGCTCGGTAGAGAACCTTTGCCCGCAGCAGAGAACAGCCCGTTCATTACGAGCTTGAGAGAAGATTCGCTGAGCTCAGGATCGTCGATAAGCGTAAGATTTAGAGATGCTACTTTGGTTGCTTGCACTTGTTTGGGAATGGATTCGAAGAAAGAGTCTAGGTTCACGACTGCTTCTTGAAGCTTCTCTGTAATAGCATCTTCAACTGCAGATGCAATTTTCCCCTCGAAAGAACCGACGAAGCTTAAAGAAAAGGAAAATACATGGAAAAACAGATTCATAAACTCACATTTGGACATCATAGTTTCAATAGATCTATCTACAGCTCAACCTAACAATTGAAAGAGAGTGGAACTGAGTACCCCTGATAAAGCCATGAAGCTCCTCCATCCAACTCGATATCAATCTCATGCACGTGACAAGCACATGCCAAAGTAGATAGCTTCAGAGATCCTTGTTGGTTCCTGGGGATGATGATTAGAGCAACTTCTAGCCCTTCAACCTTTTCAAAAGCAAGACACTCTAATTAGAAAAGCCATACTTTCTAAATTCCAACCAATTGGTCCATGTCTTGATAGAAGTAAAACAAACAGTTGACTGAACTGAAGCAATACCTTAACGGTGGCAGTTCCCTTGTCCGAAACTGAAATTGGAAGAAACCAAGTATCGTACTCATACTCCCAATTCATGCTCAAATTCGCAGTTGCCCCAGAAACATCAATAAACAGCTCTCCATCTACAGTTCTCAAAGTAGACGAACTCACATGGATTTTTTCCACAGTGATGTTGTATAAATTAGCTTGGATACTTCCCAAGATCGGAACTTTCACCGTATTCTCAATCTTCGGCAGCGCGAGTGGGACTAACGAGGACTCCGCCTTATGGGTCAACGCTTCTTTGATGAATTCGAGACCCTTGTTCGATATCTCAGCTGTAATATAACCTTCTTCTTCATATGATTGATGAGCTAAGGTACGCGAAAAGATCGATCAACGTTAGAAGTATCGGCAGCAAAGCTAAAGTAAAACGCGGCATATTGGGCAGCAGCGTAGCTGATAGTTCAGACCAAGAAAACGCATGATTTTTTGTGGGTCGAGACGAAAATGGAGTGTTCTTCTCGCCCAATTATGTTTGGGTAATATGTGGCATGAAAACGAGCCACAGTAATGGTTGATATAAAAAAAATTGCAAGAAAAGAAAATATTTATTCATATGAATAGAATAGTCGTCACATAGTATAAACATTCTTGCTTAAAAAAATACGAACTATCCAAGATTTGACCATCGCAACTTCGTCTTCTACAATCTTCCCTACGTATCTAAACTCTTCAATCACCTTCAAATCCGCCCGATTCCTCGTAACCGGCGGAAAAAACAACCAAAAGCTCGTCGCCACCACGAAGCCCACGGTCATCGGCCCGCTCAAGTACCAGGGAACGCACACCTTCAAGCCCGACAAGGCCCGGCCCATGACGAATTCCGCCGCAACGCAGACGCCGTGGAAGACGAAGAAAGATGTCATCTCCCAAGAAGGGCCCGTTCGATTAACGTACCAAAACAAGAGCTCGTGCATGAGGCCCGAGACAAGGAAGGAAGCTAAAACTCCAATCAAGGCTGCTATTTCTCTGCCTAAGTAGGACTCAGTGTAAGATTTGAGCGGTCTGTGTACGGTCTCACGGAGAAGCCCGCCCACGGTTACGTTCCATCGCTTTCCCCAGAATTCTCTCAGGGATGTTGAGAGATAAGGCTCGTTTGAAGCTGGCTCGATCTCTAGGCCTAAAGTTGTGCGTACTAATAAGCTAGATGATTCGACTAGTACCTCGATTAGCAGAAACACCAAGCAGCAGTATGTTGATAGTCTGATGTATGGGTGGAGTTTTTCGCCGTAACGATCTAGCGAGGAGATCAGCAAAGCTGATATTGGGATCTCAGTGGCGAGGTATAGGGGCAGTTTCTTGGGCTTTTTGGGAGATGGGTCGATGTTTCTGCTGGGCATAATCTTGAATGGTAGAGCAGTGGCGGCCATGAAAATCGGCAGGGAATTCGATGGGACTGAGCTGTGGTCGAAGGCGAATAGGACGAGCCTGAAATTCGCGAGCCATGTGAAGAGGAAAGCAGCGACTGCAGTGAAGAACGCCGAGCTTAGGTACAATGGAAGGATTGAGAAGATGAAGAAGATTGGGGCGAGAGAGAGGAGCCTGGGAATGCCCTTAGGAAGCTTTGATGAGACGAAGTAACAGTAGCATAGAGATGAGATTACTGTTAAACAAACGCGGGCGATGTTCTTGACTTCTTCACCTTCCATCATCGTTTTGTGCTGTCTCTTGCCGTGTTATTTCCTTTAAACATGTCTGAAAATATTCGATTGGATCAAAAGAAAAGGTTTATTTATATAAAGTTGACATCGACCTTAAAGGAAAATTCCTTTGTGATTAGGTGGAGAGAGCCACTGAACACAGCTCGTCTCCAATTTTTTAAGTGCCAACTTTTGTCTTGTTCTACACGTGGTGTTGATTAAGTAGACTAGAGAAGAGTCAGTGGATCATCTTTGGTTCGAAAATGAGTTGATGATGGAGATATTAAATAAAAAACATAAACAAAGATTAGGAACTTTGGACAAGAAAAACCACAAACGGAAAAACATACGCAGTTGTTTACGAAAAAAAAAAAAAGAGAAGAAAAAGACAAGCCTGTGAATATCTATTCATTGAGCCAACCAGAAGAGTGACTACTAGGAAACGGGCGGGGCGGACCCGGGGCAAAACCCAGACCACCACCGGGCTGTGGGGCCGGGTCACGGTAAGGACCCATTGGGTACTGTGGCCCACGGGGCCCATGACCCATCTGATGGCTCAACTCATTCAGCCGAGGAGGAGCAAATCTTTGCACGGCAGACCCGTGAAGCTCACCATAGTTGGAGTTGCCGGCCTGCACATACGATGGTCTCCGATAAGGTTGGTGGCTACTCATTTGATTCCAAGAATTCGGCCCAGCAGCTGAAAGCATGTTCATCTCTCTTTCGTACGATCTACGAACAGTAGAAGAAGAGCTCTCTTGAGGATGATTGATCCATGGTTCAGAGGAGGTCCTTATACCACCACCATGAGCATAAGGCGAAGACCCACTTGGATAAGCTTGGTCGGTGTTTAGGTACATTCTTACCACGTCGTCCAAAGACTCGTCTCTCATCTCATGAGGAGGGTACCTTTGATACAACTGAGGATGTTCGTGTTTCCCAGGATGTACTTGTGATGTACTTTGATGAGGTTTTGGAGGATTTCTTTTGTCCACTGATCCAACAATAACAGAGCGTTGTTCCTTGTGAAAGGCAGAGTTCTTCTGCACATTGCTAGTTGAATGTCCTTTTCTCTTTCTTTTGCCGCCAGATTTGGAGTTGGCTGCTCGGGCGGTGCTTTTGACTTGCTTGCTGATTGAATCGCCTTCGACTGAGGTGCCCTCTTGATGGGTGGCTTTCGATTTATGTGACTGGGCGCTGATCTTATCGTCTTCGGCGCTGTTGGGCTCTTGATGTTTAGCCTCTTGATGGGTCACGTTCGATGTTTGGTCCTGTTTGTCGCTCGCTTTGTCTTCATGCGCTTCGTCGTCACCAGCTGTGGCAATGAGCTGTTCGTTGTTGGTGAGGATTTCCCGGGAAGTAGAGTTGTCAATCTCCATATCGGAATCTTGGGGTATTATATCGTCGTCGTGATGTCCAGGCGAGTGATGGTGTTGTTCAGCAATGTCTTTATGTTTTCGGGTCCAATCTTGACGACTCCAAAGATAAAGTACAGGCGCGCTCACATTCCAGTCCTCGATTTGCTTGTCGTTCTTATCGACAGAGCCGGGCAAATAAAATGACTGGGAAAAAAAAAAGAAAACCTTCAAGGCTAGGCATATGTGGAAAGAAATAATTTAGGTCTCCAAAAAAACAAAAAACAAATTACCTTGCCAACAAACATATGATCGTCTTCCCAAACCAGATCGTATGGAGGTTTCTTTTTATCCAAACTGATACATGACAAGAAGAAAAGCAAGTGACCTCAATAAATGAAATGTATGTTTCAAACTTGTACTTTAACATGGTTTTTGGGAATAAATGTTGTTACCCCTCTGTTTCGCGTGGAACTATAAGGATTACAAGTTTTGGCTTGAATTCAAGAGCTTTATTGATGAACTTGTTGGCTAGCATGGCATTAACACCAAAAGGCGGATTCAGCCCCATGATCTACACACAAAAGAAAATTAGTAATAACAATTTGTTTGAAAGCATCGAATCTGTGAGCAAGAAGAGATAAAATGTTCTTACCAAACGTGATCCATTAGGCAACTCATTGCGCCTTACTGTCATCCAATCTCTTTTCTCAAAATTAAAATCATTCTGCCAAATAAAGGAAAAAGGTGAAGATAAACTCTATACAAAAGTGCCTTGCACGTACCAGGTGCGAGATATGTATCAATGCTAACCAACCAAATACAAAACAGGTTCAAGAAAACAAAAATTGACTTGCGTTTGTCGTAGAAGTTGCATCATAAAGATAAATAGATAATGGTAGTTATCACATTGAACATAAATTAATGATCATGTGGCATAGCAGATTGGATCAACATGTACGACATTATTAAGATGAGAAGCAGAGGATATCCAAAAACAGAAATCCAAAAACAGCCGCCTTTGGGATAATATGAAGTACTTGATATTAACGTAACACTACTCTTACTATTACCTTTGCTTGCAGAATATCATAGTTCTTGAATGAGCATCTTTTTCCTATACTGTCTAATTTCGTTTTCATAAGGCAGCTGAAGTCATTGGAACCACAACAGAAATCAACCAGCTGTGAAGAAAAACATATACAATCAGATTGGGAGATTGGTTTAAACATATTAGGTAAGTGCTAGAATACCAAAAAAAATCACCATATCACCATCTTCAATATAGCAATGGAGCATATCCACTATCTGCAGGGAAAAAAAATCTAATCATCATACAACACAAGAAACTTTTTATCCTTGTCAACATGGTCATAAAGCATTAACTAACCTGTTGTAGTTTATCTACTTTTGTAAAATGGCGACCAAAGGACGTGTAGCGCATGCCATATAAAAATGGGGAAAGATGCACCTTAAACTTATCCTGCAAAAATCGGCCCTCATAAAACCATTAATCTCGGGATTATAAGATATAATCGGTTGTTGACTAGCAAATAAAAACTGCAGGGAGCTTCAGAGCTTTTGTATGTACCCTCCATCTCAGCATCTGGACAAGAAGATCTTTTCCACAAACTGCCTTAGCATCCTCAAGACTGCCACCTCTATTTAATTTTTCCACTGCAGCACGTACAGCCTGCAAATGCCAAATTTTATCTACCTGTAAAAGATTAAGCAATTCCCACAAAACAAAGAAACTTAAGCCCATACCTGAACAGACCCCTCCACCTTTCCCAAAGTGACATTTTCATCAGAAAAGTTCGAATGTGCATGAGTTGACGGAGGCTTATGATCCCGCTTAATGTCATCAAGCGTTATTGAATCCGAAGCATCTTTCATCAAGTCCAAGATGCTGCATTATAAAGAGCATAGCAAAGTGAGAAAAGTGATCAACTACGGACTAAGCCACTCAAGAACTGCATAACCTTTTCATTGATTCTTCATCAAGAGTCACTGAGTCACTTGTTCTTTTAGCTATAGGCTTAACCTTCTCATTCTTTCCATGCTCATCGTAAGCATCTGCCCCTGTGCAAGATTCATCTGCTTCAGCATCCATGCCAAAGAAGGTTTCGAATAACCTATCTCCTAAAGGCGCCTCATTTGCCGAAAGAGAACTTTTTGACTTTTGAAGAACTTTTCTATTAGAAGCCACTTTCAACTTTCTGGAAAACGCCTGATCGGGCACTTTCACCATGCGGCTTCCGAGAAGTTCACCTTGCTTTGAACCAGCAGACAACTTTCTAATCCCTTTGGCTGCTTTTCCGTAGATATTTCCTGAAGAATCTCTAAAAGATAAACTCCTAATGTTCGAGAAACCAGCTTTTTTGCTAGATTCTAGAGACAAACTTTTCACTTTCTTCCGCTGAGGACCAGGAAATTTAAGGTGGGTCCGAGGTGGGGTGAAAAGAAGTGGATCTATCTCATGATCTCTGATGGAAGGAAAAGAAACATCAAAGTCAAAATAAATAATCTACAAAGAGGAGATAACAAAACGAACACTCAGATACTTACAGGCAGTAAATTAGTATACGGTTTGGTATCAGACCCTTCCAAGCTCGTTGCATAACTTCTCCATCCTCGTCTAAATCATCTTCAAATGGAAGATCCCTTCCAATAAAACCAAACTTCGGGTAAGATGCAAGAAAAACGAAATTAGAAAATAATCAGCAAGCAAGCATCAACTGACCTTGGCATACATTTCCTATGGTATGCGCGCGGACAACGACGGCACACAGCAAACTGCAACTCTTCATTGGTCCTCACTTCCAACCCCTGGCAGGCATGGCATTTATGGACGGGGCACACAAATTGTTCCCCAGCAACGATCTTTTGACATTGTTCATCAGCAGCCATGGAATTCCCAGGATGAAGAAGTTTGGCCACACAACGAGGATGGTAAAAGTGCCCACAGGCTCCATTAACACATTTAAAGACCTGCGATGAATGGCCAGCGAGGATAATACACCGTGAAAGAGGTAAGTGGTATGTTACGGCGTCACAAAACCTATGCACTCAACAAGTGATGGAAAGTATTGTGGGCACATTGTAAAAAATAGAAAGAAGGTTGGATTTGCAAGGTGATGTTCGTGGGAGAAGGAGGATGGCAGATTGATAACTAAATACCATGTTAAACATTATTCAGCCAACAATGACTCTTTCTCCCAACAGTAATGGCTTATTTACAGCTTCAATATAGCAACAAATGTCACAAACACACTAAATTGGTTTACAATGGTGACAATTTAGCAGGCAATTCAGTTCATTAAAAAAATAGTAATGCGCACATTTTATAAATGTGATGGTCGAAACTTCTAATGGCAATATACCTCTGGTGACGTAACATCAGAAGATCCCAGTTCCCCACAAGCAAAGCACTGATGCTTCTTATACAAGCAATTATTACAAAAAAAATCTTTACTTTTTAGTTCCTGAAAAATAAATCACAACCACATTTAGTGCTTGGAACCAAACCAATTTGAGGAGAAATATAATAGAGAACAGCATAGGAAGAATACCTCTAGTTCAGTGTCTGTAAGGTTCAACGAATCGCAATTTGATTCTTCGCCATCAGCAACAGTTGCATGAAAAGACCTCATACACCTCCCCTCGCAGCTAATTTTGGATCACAAAAAATGGGATTCAGACATGGAAAGAATTACATTTCTTAGTAGAAAAATGCTGGTGAAGTCGAAAGAATAAAAGGAATGTACAAGAATATTATTGATGAATCATGGCTTTCAACTTAAAAAGACTCAGCGATGAAATTTGTCTAACTTTTCCAACAATGGACCTGACAAACAGAGATCACAACTTTCAATACAGCGCCTCTTTTCTCCATTTTCACCACTTAAAACAGCCTATTAACTTCTTATCCGAACATATAGAAAATTGAACTATAAAAATCAGTTAACCTCACAAAATGGACATGAAAATGCCTGCGATTACAAATTGCAATCCACAGAAACGATATGTTGTGCTAAGACCATCATAAGTCACCAGGAATGATGTATGTACATGAAACGTACTGAAAGTCATTTACGGTTAAGCCAGTGAAACAGATGGAATATTTACATACAGGTAAATATGACCGCCGTTGTCGCAGATTGCACAGACAGAATCAAAACAGTCATCCTCATCAATGTCTTCATCTCCGCCATCATATTTGTCAGCCACTTCCGGATCTTCACTTTCATCATTATCATCAACAATGAAAGGACGCTTCAAATCCTGACAAAATAAGCAATTCAAGAAGACCAATACTAAATAACGATGGAACTTTATTTTATATCTCTTCTTGGTAAGAAAAGAAATAAACAAGAATAGGGAACGGGCAGCGAAATAGAGGCAGAACATGGTGAGAAGGAAAGCCCAACCTCATACGACGTTTTCTTCTTCTTCGGCTTTTCCAGGAGAAACGTAGTTAAAAGCTGGATAAAAAAATAAGAATGTCAGTAATCTTCCAAACGCACTCAGGCATCAACAATCAGCAACAGATTATCCAAAACTTCTTCAGTGATGTACGATTCACAAAGAGATTTAAAAGTTGAAAAACGTCAACAAGATTAAGAAAACAAAAAGCTTTGAATTTAGGTTCACAATGGTCCCAACCAAAACACCCCAGCCTACCGTCCATTACAAGCTCAAAACTAAACGGACAAGTGGTAAGAATGTGATTCATGAGCAGGAATAGAACAAAATATCATGAAACACTCCTTACCTTGGATTTTGCCAATATTTCATCCCTCTCAGCCACTTCATTAATTAGTGCCATATGATCCACCATATCATCCTCTGAAGGCCGCCTCTCCAAAATGCTATAGAAAGAGTAATGTATTATTAATCTAAATAATCCTGGACCAGATATTGAACAACAAAAAACGCATACAGACACCTGAATTCTTTGTTGAGGTAATCCCACAGTGCTTTCTGTGATTTCTCAGGATTTCTCCTTGCAAAGTGCATGAAATACACAGTGACCAAAATCGTCCTAACAATATCCATAAAGGCTTTCCTCGGCTTCAGAAGTTTAATCCAGTTGCCACCTACAGACAAGACGAAGATCTCGGGCCTCTCGCCCATAAGATTAAACTTCCAAGCAATAACCTGCTTATATATTTTCCGAAGCCCATTATCAGTTTTCCCGCTCAAAAATATCTTCCGCCGGTTTCCATCAAGAGCCTCGTCCTTTTTCCACTCAATAGGCAATCTGGCGAATGATATTGGTTCGTCTCTCCCACACATGAACTCATAATCCGACGCACTCGTCGCAATTACATCACCCTCCTCATCTGAAGAAGCCATCTCTTTCCTCTCAACAATCCCGTCACTATCTTAATTTTGTATCGTAATCCCTGCAACCCAAACTATTGCGAACACCAGCCTGGGCAAACGGAAAATAATCGTAACTAATTACAAGCACACGAACATAACTGGAAAACACAGCACCAAAATAACTCACAAAAGATGAAAACAGTGAGGAGATTCAGGACAAATTACCAGATAAATCACGTAATAGCCTTCACGATTGCGATTCAGAAAGAACTGAAAACACATTAAACAGCCCTAATTTCATTCGGTTACTCGAAAATCGCCAAAACCTCGCTGTTCTTCTGTTTAGGAAATTTAGAGCTTAAATGGGAATCATAACTGGCATATATATGACATCATTTTAAAGTATCAACTATGGAAATTAATGAAACATAATTATATGATATGATATGATATATCTTCATATTCATATTAACTTATTTTGTGAACAGTTATGGACATAGTCAATGCAATATTTTAATATGACGTGGCATATCATTACATACTGAAGAAAAATCGAATGAAATGTGCTGCTGATTTTGCCCTAAAATATATTTTATTTATGTATAGATAAAAATATGTCGTACGATTATTACTGTAAGAAAAGAACTCAATATAATCCCCTCTTTCGCCGATCCAAATTCTACAGCATTTCAGTGGGCAGCTCGTAAATTCAATGACAAACGTACCCCACTCACGGCCGCCGTCCTTGACGGCGGAGCAGCAGATAGTCAACGCTCTCGACTCCGTCCTCCGCGACAACACTGTTTCATTCACATCTCTAAACGCCGTCGTACAGCACCTCGAGTCAAAATTAGGGTTCAGTCTTACTCACTACGTCGATTTCATTCGCGGAGTTATCCAGAATTTTCTTCTTGCGCAGCAGAAAGACCGCTATGCCCCTCAGCAGGCCCCATTCCAGCCTCTGCCACCACAGCAGCAGCTGCAAGGCCCTAATTTGAATTTTGCTCCGCAGCAGGTTTATTATGGAAATGAGGGATACGTCTTCTCCGCGCAGACGGCAGCTCGTGCGCCGGCTCAGCCTCCTGTCCCGGTGGTTGTGGTGAAGAACCCCAATGTTGTTGCTCCGGCGAAAGCGAAGTAGGTTTTATGTTTTTGTTGCCTTAAATAATGTAAATTTTGGGCTATTTTTAATTTTCTACTAGGTAACTTTATTGGTTTTGAAATTCATCGGGTAGAGTACCTAGAGTTTATTTGGCGGAAACATAATGGGGAAAATTGCCTGTCTCATAAGTTGTGTATAAAGACTGAAACGTCTTAGTATGCACACAAAGAGGGAAGATATTAATTAATTTGAGAGGTTTGGGATGGAAATATCTGAGAAATGACTGAAACGTTTGACTTGGTAATGTTAAATGCTGTGAGCCTTCAAATGTCTCCAAGGATTAGATACTGTACATGTAAAATGTAAATGCTTTCGCAGATCTCCGACTGTGAAAAGAAGAAGAGGTGGCCCTGGAGGCCTGAACAAACTGTGTGGTGTTACTCCTGAGCTTCAAACTATTGTTGGCCAGCCAACCATGCCAAGGACTGAGGTCAAGTCACCTATTTTTTGTCGTTCCTATTAATTCTTAACTCCCATATCTTTGATTTTTACCTACGAGGATTGTTGGGTGCAGATTGTGAAGCAACTTTGGGCTTATATACGGAAACATAACCTTCAGGATCCAAATAATAAAAGGAAGATAATTTGCAATGATGAGCTTCGCTTGGTATTTGAAACAGATAGCACCGACATGTTCAAGATGAACAAACTTTTAGCAAAACATATTATCACGCTCGATCCCTCAAGTATGCATTTGAGTGCCATTTTTTTGTCTTTTGTTCAATTAAAGTTCTGACCCGGGTGAGACGTAAATTTTATTCTTCCAGAAGAGACGATCCAGTCTCGATCTCCAGATGCTAAAAAACCAAGAGTTGATGATGTTGAATCTAGCAGTAGAAGTGAGGATGGCATTCCAATTGTCATAATATCTGAAGCACTTGCTTATTTCCTCGGAACTGATGAGAGGGAGATGTCCCAAGCAGAAGTATTAAGGCAGATGTGGGAGTACGTAAAGATCAACCAACTTGAGGTATGCAAATGGAATGGATGTGATTATGTTCTTTAGTTACATTTTCTGACCAAACCGTCAATCCATGGTGTGCTTAACAAAGTAATGCTGACCCTATTTTCATTCATCATTTACTTCGATTGATATATGCTTCCAGGATCCCACGGACCCAGCAGCCATAAAATGTGATGCGAAATTGCAAGAGCTTCTTGGATGTGAAAGCATCTCAGCATTGGGATTACCTGAGACCCTCACACAACGTCACTTGGATAAGAAACCTTGACTCTTATGCTAACCCATGTATAAAAGGTAACATCTTCGTTTGCATTCTCATTTTGTTGATTGCACAATTCCAAGTTGAACTCCTTTATTAGTTCTTTAATCTGTAAATCGGATGATTGTGCCCTTACATTCATATCCCTTTGTTCTGTTTTTTTTTTTTTTGCAGATAGATCCCTTACTGCAGAGCTATTTTCTCATCCTGACACCATCTCCACACCATCTCCATTCTCAAAAGATTTCTTCGTACTGAGTAGTTGGCTTCTTACTTTTGGTTGTTCTAATCTGATTAGTAGTTGTTATGTTGTGTAACCAACGATGGTTTCGGTAACAAAATTCGTTTATTTTCTTCTATCACGGCGAACAAATCCAGTTTAAGAGCTGAAAAGCAGTTGAAAAACACACCGTAGACGAATATGTGGATAACGTCGTCGTATTGCGTCTAAATTGTTGTAAATGCCGTCGTTTACATTTGCCGTTTAAATGTACTTCCTCCTCCTACTTATTTCTTCCTATCTTTCTATTTCGGGTGTCCCACATAATTCTTCCCATCTCTATTTTTGGTAAAAGATTATGTCAATAATTAAACTAATCACACCATTTATATTAAAAAAAGGCCTCTTAACTTGTCTGCACACTTATAGATTTTCTCTCTCCATACTTTAAAAGTGTACTATAATATTAAAAAGGGGCTTTCTAATTTACGTGCTCATTAATCTTTGGGAAGAGATATGTGGGACTGTGCAAGAAGTAACTTTTTTTACGACCCATTTTGGTAGCAATTTGCATGTATTTTTTCAGTATGATTATGGGAATTTGGTTCCATTGCATGAATTCCTATTCAATTTGACTTCTAATCAAAAGTCATTTATGGACAAGACTTGTAAAATACAAACCATAAAATGGGACATTTATGGCATCGAAAAAGTCTTACAATGACGAATGTTGGAGAAAATCATAAGTGCCAAATCATACTTTACAGAATATCGAGATTAAAGAATCGTCAAATTTAAGAGGGACCTTTAACTTTAACTTCTACCTTTTCTTGAAATTACAGTATAATATCTTTTGTGTTATTATTGCCATAGTACATGGAAACCATGCGTCCATATGGGGATTGATTGAAAGAACTTCACTGATCCCCAGTCTATATATAAAGAGGTTGTACATCATGAAATTTCAAGTCTAAAATTTAGGAAATTCAAGTCTAGTATAAAGATGTTTCATGTTTAGTGTGAAAGCTATATCGGTAAATGTAGGAAAGGATTATTAAAATACCGACATAAGAAAAACAAAAGCCCGTGAGACTCACGCTCCTATGTCCAAGCAAGTCTCATCTGTGCGTTCGCACTCAGACCTATTCTCATTGTCATTGGTTCGTCTCTCTTTGTCGACCCACAAGGAAAAGAAAAATCAAAATTTTATACTACTTTTTGACCAGGGATATGTTTATTTATTAAATTCATTCAAATTAAATCCGTATTTATCCCTACGAGGAAGACAAACAGAGACAGGTTTCAATCCATTCCGAAAAGTACCATTAGCAAGTTCTGATTGTTCTTCTCGTATTTTTGTAGAGTGCTGTATCTACTGATTGCTCAGCTCTCTTACGTGATTCCAGAAAAAAGACAACTTTTTTCTGCTTGGATTATAACCTCAGGTAAATGGAGAAAAAGGGGAAACGTCGATTATTACTTAATTTGCGTTAACTGTTGCGTTTGATGATTGTTTTTTCTTGCTTTTAAGCTTCTACTGTGCACCCTTTTTTTTTCGTCTCTTCTTGAGCTTTCTTTTATGGGTTCTGTTCTTGAATTCGGAATCTTCGTTGCTTCCTAGACTTGTTTGTGATGTGAGCTTAAAGGTGGCTGCTTTATCTCTATTTGCCTGTCACAAATCTCGTCTTTTCAACTGCTTGTTCGTCTCTTATCTTTAGGGTTCTTCTTGTATTGATTTTCTTTTCTGTTGCTGAATTTGCTTCCCATCGAATTCTTGGGCGAACTTACTTCCCCTGCGTTTGCTTTCTTGGCGCAATTCATGCCATGTTATCCCTTTCGTTTCGTACATTGATCTTATATTAAAGCTTGTAACTTTGGACTTTGTTTCCTTTTCATTCATATGCTTGTTATTTGCAGGATAACCCTCTGATCACACCCATCAATGGCTTCACCTCACTCAATCCCATCATCTCCCCTCGAAACCTACCCTGTTTTTCCCAAGACCAAAAATCAAACCCACGCCAAAAACTCCCAAAAAAACAATCTCAAAGAAAACAATGGACGCTCTGCCGTAGGTGCTTTGGAGGTCTACATAGACCAAGCAAGAGACATACACAACATATGCATATACCAAAACCAAGACGTATACGCCAAGCTCTCCCTCACCTCAAATCCCGAGAATACCCTCTCCACAAAGACCATCAACGGCGGCGGTCGAAACCCAATCTTCGACGAAACCATACGCCTAACCGTCCCAAAAGTCGATTCCGCCCTCAAGTGCGAGATATGGATGCTGAGTAGGGTCAGAAACTACCTAGAAGATCAGCTCCTAGGGTTCGCCATAGTGCCCCTCTCTGAAATCTTGCTCAGCGAAGGCAAGTTAGAGAAGGAATTCTCCCTCTCCTCCACAGATCTCTTCCATTCCCCGGCGGGTTTTGTACAGCTGTCAGTTTCCTACATCGGGACAAAGCCCGAGGTCATCCCTGTCGAGGCAGAGCAGAGGCTCCTCGTGTCTGAAACCGCGAGCCCATGCGATGATTTGGGCAGGGTCGAATTCCCCGACCCACGGGTCGTGAACGAGGACCAATGCATGGCAGAGGAGTACTTTGCTCTGCCCTGTTTTCCCAGCTTGGAATCTGATAACAGCGCAGAAAACGTAATTGCTTGTGCAGATAATGAGGAGGATAATCATAATAAGTGCTCTGTTTCGCCTCTGAAGGAGAATGGCACCAGCAATAATGGTGGCAATGTGAAGGGGCCCGCAGTGGGGCCCGGGGAATCGTCGAAGGTGATTGAGAAGGACATAGTTGACATGTACGTGAAGAGCATGCAGCAGTTTACTGAGTCGTTAGCGAAGATGAAGCTACCCATGGATATTATGGGTTCTTCTGAGCCCGCGGGCTCGGGCCTGAAGGGCGGTGGCTCGAGTAAGAACTCGGGCTCGAGTCCGGGCCCTCGTGTTTTTTACGGTAGCAGAGCCTTCTTCTGATGACAAGAGGAGCGAGTGAAATCGGATTTTAGTGCTGATGATTTTCTTTGATGACTCTTACTTTGGTCTTGGGATATACATAGTTGCTTTTTCTGTTAATCGTCTTCGTCTTCGGCTCATTATTAGTTTGTAATAACTGTTTGTTTGCCTGAGTTGCTTTTAGTCTATTACAGATATGGAGTTGTTTAAGTGCAGCCTATTACTTGATAATTTTTAATTTTTATTACTTTTGAGGCCTACGAATGTTGAAATGCTTTGCATTGGGCCGTAATGTGAACTCATTTCTTGTTTCCACTTTTAAATTATATGTGCCTTTTTCTTTTTTGAGATATCTCCCGCATTTTTATGCTAATAACAGTTTATAATACAGAAAAAGCAATAATAAAATGTTAATTTACTATCACACGCTAAGTTCACAATTCACACATACATATATGCTCAAGTTATTATAATCATACGGCACCGAACAAATCTTTAAGACACTTCGATTGGAAATATAGAAAAAAGTTATGTCTGGCGGTTACCGAGCTGATGATGACTACGATTATCTGTTTAAGCTCGTCCTAATCGGCGATTCCGGCGTCGGAAAATCGAATCTCCTGTCTCGATTCGCGCGGAATGAGTTCAGCTTGGAGTCGAAATCGACCATTGGAGTTGAGTTCGCGACTAGAAGCATTCGTGTTGATGAGAAGGTCGTCAAGGCTCAGATTTGGGATACTGCTGGCCAGGAAAGGTGGGTGTTAAATTTGTTAATCAGTTGATCTCCCTGTTCGGTGCATTGTGTTTGCCTCTGTTGTTTTTAGTGCACCGTGGATTAGGGTTTTTTTTCGTGCGTTGTAGTCAAAGAGGATGGTTTATGTGCAAATCTTAGATCCAGATCGCGTTTGTTCCTTGGGAAAATCGAACCAGCTGAGATCGAGATCTAAATAGTAGCTGATACTCGATTTGAGACATGAAAATTGAGCTGTGCTTTAATTCCTCAAGTTTTGGGTTGAGGTTTTACATCGGGTTATTGATATAAAGAAGGAACAGACATGAAATTTTTGAACTTCCAGAAAATCTTTCAGTGTTTGATTTAACCGGAATGTGGGCAAGATGATTCGATTCATGCGTGATGAAAATTATTTGACTAGATAAGGTGTAACCATAAGATTGTGTGTCTCTGTCGTCGCCTTCTTCTATGGTAGGTAAACTGAAGCATTAACCTGAATTCTTTTTTCCTCTAAAGATACCGTGCTATCACAAGTGCCTATTACCGAGGAGCTGTAGGTGCACTACTTGTGTACGATGTAACCCGCCACGTCACGTTCGAGAATGTAGAACGATGGTTAAAAGAGCTCCGAGACCACACAGATCAAAACATTGTGATAATGCTCGTAGGGAACAAAGCAGACTTGCGCCACCTACGTGCTGTTTCCACAGAAGACGGTCAAGCCTTTGCTGAAAGAGAGAAAACGTATTTCATGGAGACATCTGCCCTCGAGTCTCTGAACGTCGAACAAGCTTTCACAGAAGTACTCACTCACATTTATCAAGTGGTGAGCCGTAAAGCTCTTGAAGCTGGCGAAGATCCAGCCACATTACCAAAGGGTCAAACGATAAACGTCGGTAACAAAGACGATGTCTCGGCTGTGAAGAAGGCCGGATGCTGTTCGGGCTGATTTATATGGACCAATTTATTTACTTTCAAGCGAGAACTGAGTTGTTATTCTTGCTAGGTCCTTGAATTGGTGAATATCCCCTGAGAAAATTGTGTCCGTTTAGGTTACTACATTTCTTTTGTCTTCAATTATCTCTAATTGACTCTTGAGATCTTTGTGTTGTATTTTGATTATTAATGCATTACATTTGGTTGTGCCCCTTTTAACATGTTTGTTAACAAAGCACACATCATCAAGCTAACAAGGAGAATAACAGTGAGTTTCAAGTTCAACAAAAGAATACAGTCTATACATTTGTTTTCTCGCAGAAAGATAGCTATCTGAGGCAGGTGCCACAGATACATATCTTCAAGAATATCTGTATGTAATAAATACAGAACCTGAAGAAGCATAAAAGGGTGTATAATCATGAACTATAACTGCTCAGCGCCGTGGCTTTGCAGACGGGGCAAGTATTCCTCAACACAAGCCACTGCTTTATGCAAGCTGTATGATACTCATGGCCACAGTCTAGTGTGCCAATTGTATCTCCGCCCTCATACTCGTCCTGCAAGTCGGAAAAGAAGTCCATCTCTTTTAGTTTTCTTTAAGATGTAAGTTTAGTAAAGGACTGACTAATAAGAAGACGATGATTACCTGGCACACGGTGCATAGCTTAATTTGGTGATCAGGGGAGGGAATATCTTCAAGATCAATGCCAATCTCAGATAAAGTAATAGTTCGCGATCTCAGGTTTCTTTCAATGAAGTCCTCAGTCAGGCCAGTGGCAACCTGCCCAATCTCCTCTTCCAATGCAAGAAGTTCCTGTTGGTGTATAGTTGAGGAGAAAAAAAAAATCAGATCCTTAAAAAAAATGAATCCTGAGAATCGAATTTTTTACCTCATAGGACATGTCATCAATGTCCATGCGCATATCGTTGTGCTGATCGTCTGAACTTCCCGTTTCTTGGCTGCTAGTAGCATCCGCCATCGCACCTTCCTGATATTCAGAACCCATATCTCCAAACAATAAGGAAAACATACAGCGCCCGAGATTGAGAGTATAGCAAGGAAACGAGAAAAAACATATGTATTACATCGTCATGGTCATGCCTCAAAGTTGGAAGCTGCGATTGTCTTGGATTTGCACTGGGCACAGTTTCCCCCCTCCTATGTCCAAATAGCTGAATCGCGGGCGGTGTTGGCAAAGTAGGAGGAGGTATAAATGCAGGGCTTGAGTCCACCTGATAATTAGGACCCATCCAAGAATTGCCCGTGGGGATGCTCTGGGCAGATGAGCTAGGTTGTAATGGGTAGGTAATACCACCATAGCCCATCGAGCCGCCTTGCATGGGCAGATATGGAGGAACATGAGCAAAAGGGGGAAGGTGGCATGAAACTGTAGGAGCTTCTCAAGTGATGATAGCCTTGTTGTAATAAGCCTGTTGTATTCCCAGCTTCCACGCGCGCTCCACTTGGACTTGCTGGTGAAAACCATTTCAGTAAGCATGCGCAGGACGGAAAAGGGATCAGCAAATCAGAAAGTAGATCGAGAAAGCTTTCCATAAGTTACATCATGCGAAAGAAAAAAAAGCTCAAGAACTTCGAAAATGGACTGATAATTACCTGTCATATAAGGAAAACTAGGGGCTGGAGGCCATAAATAGGTAGAGGCGTCGCTACTGCTGGCGCCAAACTGTATATCTGTCCAAGGATTGCTATGGTATGGAACAGATGAAGGGCCACGACTACCTTGGACCATGGGATCAGCAGTATAAGGTATTGCAGTTTCTTGTCCCACTGCCTCATTAGGCCTGCTGATTCTGCTTCTAGAATGTTCTCCTTCGATAAGCTGCAATGCCCCTCTTGCGTAGTGTTCGTACGGCAGAGAAAAAGGAGCGTTTTGAGAGTCCTTTAATTCAATCTGCCCCGAACTCGAGGGATTCACAGAAGAACTAGACCCTTCAGACAAATTATGTAGTGGGAATAGCGGCATCTCCAAACTCTTTCTCTTGCGCTGATCATGGTCCAACAGGGATGTGATTATGGGAAAATTCGCTCTGAGACCACCACCATAATGAGCGTTTGGAAGAGACAACTGCTCATTAGCCCCATGTGCTTGGACGGATGAATCTCCAGCAGTTGTGTAAGGGATGAACTGGTTTGACAGTTGAGGGATGGACAGGTCAAAATCTGCTTGTGAGGCCTGAGGTGGGAAGCCATGGTACTGAACCATGTTATGAAAGAATGCGTTGTCTCTATGTTCGGGCAATCGAGGAAAACTGAAACTGTTAGGTGGAGGAATTGACGGTCGAATGCTTGGATGATGAACATTAGTGACGTTCCCATAGAGACTGGACGGTTCGTGTTGTTGACTGCTATGGCCTTGACCATCTTCTTCTGTAATATGAAAATGACCTGAGAACTGTGTATTCCAATGTCCCATTTCAAGATCAAAACCTGTAATTCAGAAAGATGAAAGAGATAATCTTCAGCAGAGTGGGGCTCGGATAAATCCAAAGCTCGGCATGGAAGAATAATAAATAAAAATGACAAGGCCAATCAATAGTTTCAACGCGCCCAAGAAGCACATATAGAATCTGAAAAACGAATAAACTTGGAAAGCTGAACAACCGAACAATTCAGGGATTACTGAAATATGCTGATGGTAGTAGTGATCAATCAATAGCTAGAGCGGAATTTCGGGGTCAATCATCTATCAAACTAAGCTAGATTTCACCAATTATAGATAAGTTTAATGCGTCCAAAACTCGCTTAAAATGCAAGTTATAAGGAACATCTACAAACTACTGACACGTCGCAACCACAGGAATTGAAATCAATTACCTTACTAATACCATGGCACAACAGAACTCCATTTATTTTTCACCAAATAATGCATGTGGAAAATAGCTTTCTCAGCATCAAGGCAGGATCAAACAGAAAAATTTCCATTATTGAGCTTCAAATATGATAATTAAGATGTTCATCATCAAAATTCTCGTACTTCATTGTTTTCAATCAGGAAGATATGCAAAACATCTTAGCAACAAAAAAAAGAGAAAAAACACAGGATAGAACTAAAGAAATAAACTAAAATTCAACCTTTTTATCATTAAAAAAGCTTCAAGCTTCCGAAAGCTTCAACCTTTGCAGATCAGCTGGCATAAGCTAGAAAAATTACAAGCAGCACCTGCGAAAACCAACAGAAATTGGGTAAAACCCTAATAAATGAGACATGCACCAGAAGACATCAACGATCGCCAAAACTTTAATCAAATATAAACCTACAAAAGAGAAGATAAAAGCATACATTGCATGCCCGAGCGAACGGCTATAAAAAAATAAATCCCGCAAAAAAAAACCATCAAAAAACAAAAGAAACCAAAGAAGAACTCGGCAGAAAATTAACAATTAATCCATTTACCAGAAGCAAACCAAACCAAGAGGAAAGGCGAACGGAGGAGATATACCAGGAGATGCGAATTAAAAAGGTTGAGCCAAAATTGCGTATAGCAGAGAATAGAGAGCTTTATCGGAAAATCACCGGTTAATAGTCTCAATTGCTGCAATGTACTGTTTTATTTTTGGTATATGGCATATTCTTTGTTGTGGTGTGGCAATTCATTTACCTAATTGTCCATTTTGCCCTCACCTTCTTGCTGGATCGCCGAGGGTATGTATGGAAATTCATCGACTTCCTCTTCCACAGCGTAGGGTTAAACGATTTACGCAGCGGCGAAATATTTACCTTCTTTAATTGAATTGTATGTTGCAAATTATGCGTCGTAATCTATATAATATAAAAGTAGGATAGGGACCCTATTGTGATGACACGTGGCAACAAGTTGCATTTAAACAGTCTACTTTTTTGGACCAAATTCGTTGCATTTGATTGATAATCTTATCTCTGGTTTTAAAATTCAATTCAGAGGCAGTCCAAGAGCCTAATAAAGTCCACTCGCTCATATGCCATAAATGTAATCTTATTAGACTATGCTCATAAAACGAAGAGTCCAACCAAACGAAAAGTTTTTTCATTAACAGGGTAAGAAGAATCGTTCGTGGGTCGTCGAAGCCCGCGACTGGGGGAAGGCTTTCGATTCTCCCACCCAAGCCGGCGTCGTCGATTGCTGGGTGGTCGAGGTCGGCCAGGAATGAGAGCTTCGGCGGACTGTCTGAGGTTTCTTCGCTAGCGAGAGCCGAGAGATACTATCATCAGATGAGCCACAAGGAGAAGGCTTCTTCCTCCAATTTTCGAGCAGGGGAGGTAACTCGCTGCGAGTAGGGCATCGTTGAGATCAGAATCTGATGGGTTCGGACATATAGAGGATATGGCATACCTGTACGAGAATCTGCTCCTAGGAGGCGGCGGAGACGGCGAAGGGCTGAGGTCGGCGTTTCAGGCGGTGCTCAACTCTAAGGTGTTCGCCAAGGAGTGGATGTCCAGGGATGAGTATGATCAGTCGCTGAGGTTCATCTGTGCGCTGGCGACGAGCTCGATTGATGCCGATCCGGACGGCGAGCTTCCGTGGAAGTACGCTAATAAGACCAGGGAATATGTCGGTTCCGACCTATGCGACGGTTAGTGATCTGAAGCTTGCGATTCAGACTGCGATGAGGGACACCTAATGTTCGATGAAATGCCTAGAAGTGACTGAGTTGGTGGGCTTGGAATGTGTCGAAGACGGCGAGGTTTTGTTCGGCTACGTCGAGTCGGGGGTCGAGGTGACCTTCAGGGCCGTCGGGATCTTCGACGGCGGCGGCGGATTGAGGTACGAAGGGGGTTGGGATTCTTGGACGGTGAGGTGTAGGTGCGTTGCCAAGGACGACGACGGCTGGCAGCATACGAGGTGCAATGGGGTAGGAGATTCCGACGAGGTTCCTAGGCTATACGTCTACGACGACTGCTGCTTTTCTGCGGCGCCGGCCTTGGTTTTGTTGAAAGGTCGTCGGCGGCGATGGGTTATTGGGGTGGTTTTGAGGGTTACGGCGGCGACGGAGGAGGATCAGCTTTACTGCTTTGAAGGTTTCCATTTGTAGAAGATTTTATGTGGGGGATTGTTTAGTTTCTGGGGGGGTTGTGTATATTAACATGCCTAGGTTTCTTTAATACAGAGAACGTGAACTTCAAAGTTCATCTCCGGCGAAAAGAGACCTCCTTTGTTCCATGGAAATGTTTCACCATCACTGCCCGTGCCCAATCATATTCCCAAACCCCCTTATGTTGGTTCGAAAGCTTTGCCCGAAATAGCGAGCGAGCATCAAATTCATGATGCTGAAGGTATCGCGCGTATGAGGGCTGCGTGTGAACTTGCTGCTCGGGTGGTGGACTTTGCAGGAGCATTAGTTCGGGTAAGAAGTGGTAGTTTCCAAGAATAACCAATTAGCTCTTTCGATCGAATTATAATTCGTTGGAAACATTGAAATGTTGCACCATTATTGGCTTATACTTTTTCTTTCATTTCTGAAAATCTTCACAGCCGTCAGTGACTACGAATGAGATTGATAAAGCGGTGCATCAAATGATCATCGACGCTAGGGCATATCCTTCGCCGTTAGGGTACGGTGGTTTTCCTAATAGTGTATGCACATCAGTTAATGAATGCTAATTTAATTTATGTTTACCTTTACATTTTTTTACGTCATTTTTTTCTTCTGCAGGATGGTGATATAATAAACATAGACGTAACAGTCTACTTAAACGCGAGTTCTTTTACTTTTATTTCGAGCGTATATATTCGCTATCATTGTCAAGTTTCTGTTGTGCCTTTTGAGATTTCAGAAACTGTCTACAAATGCCAGTTTTGGTATATATTGGCAAGCTTAATCAGCAAACAATACCTATGTTCTACATTTTTTAATTTTCAAAGCTGATCTTCTAACTTTGAGAGCCCTATTGAACAGAGTTGTGGGAAGAACACATCTGTAAGATCGCACCAGAGTATAACTCCTTAAGGCTACCTCTGAACAATCTCATGTGAGTAAAGATCATTTAGCTTATAAAATGAGGTTTCTATACCTTATTAATCTTACATTATATGCTTTTGTTTGTTTGTTTGAAATAAAGTAATAGCGCGGGCGTTATGGCTCCTCCATTCACGCTTTCGAGACGACATCGAACTGTAGTTTGCAACTAATCATCTCAGTGAGTTTGTCATATTATCCAGCCATATATAAGCTCTTACGTAATAAATTGTCTCTGCTCTGCTCTTGTCTTCTATATTTTTTGAGGTCATTTTCTTCTAATCGAACTTCTGCTCGCATGACGGCCACCGCTCGGGAGAGCGGAGTGGAGGCCGGAGAGTAAGGTTGCTGACGTGTACGCTGGATTGGGCTTCGTGATCTCGCCATCCATGCGATCCCTTCCGCTTCCGTCCTTCTTCGCCCAAAAAGAGTCTTCACTCACGCCGGTGGAGGAGTTTTCATCTTATGGATCTTTTGTGATTTAATCTTTAACTTGTGGTTTACTTCAAGAATCGCTATGTCGCCTTTGGGTTCTTTCCTTGGATCTTTTTTTATTCCTATTTATGTTTGATATTTTTTTAATATTACTTACTATATCAGAGGGGGCATACATCGCAAGATGTGAGGTTCATTAAACACTATACTACTAATATTAACCTTCTCATGAAGGGGATTTTATTGATGGAGCTCTTTGTTTAACATTATCGAAAATGTGGTAGAGCCGAGGCAGATTTCAACCGCTTTGATGCCAAGATGATCGTGAGAAAGATATATATTTGGAGATTGCAATCAAATGCTTTTTTAGGGAGAGAATAAAGGGCCAAGTTGATCTTTGCCTGATCTTACCATAATCAATCGACTAGGGCACACCCATGTTTTGATTACTCGGTGAGTATTTACTATTTTAATTGATATTTTTTGTTGTTTTTGATCCCATATGGCAAGAACAATGTCTTTATCCCGGTGATTATGCTTTTCTTGAACTAATGATTTTCATTTTTTCTCCCCGCTTATTCTCTTGCAAACAGCGAAAGGAAACATATCGATCATCATTAAAGAACAGAGCAATAGATATGGCTTTTATTGCTTTTAAAGTGGCAAGAGAAGAAAGATGAATTAGCAGGGCTCTCCTTGGTATGCCTACGATCAAAATTTAATCCAAGGGTAAATTTCCAATTTCAATCAAGAGTGGTCCGCGGTTTACAGTTTTTTTAGCCTTTTATTATTGCAATAATCAATCATGTCTTTACTAAAAAAAAGTCGTAAGAAAACACATAATGTGACGGCATTGGTGATCGTAACCTTTTTCTGTTCCCTGATCAGAATTGCATATTTCGAATAAGTTGTTGCACGTTATTTATAATATTTCAAGAGTTGGAAATCGTCTTGCATAGACATGAGATCTGGATTTGACCTTGAGGTAAATTACAAGCTAATGTTGCGCGGGACCTATTTAAGATCTACTATTAATTGACGCTTTTATTTGTATCTTCGATTTGCTAGCCAATTATGTGTGAAGCAGGTTCATTTGGGGATAGTAGATTTTTTTGTTCTACATTTCAATCTGCACGTGGGACGTGGAATCATTTTTGGCACTAGGCGAAGATCTTTCGAAGGTACAGTGATTAGAATACGTGGACGATGTTTTTGTAACTATTTTTGTTGGTTTATGCATGATATGTTTATAGTACTAATTCCATTTTTTTTTACTAAGATTTCATTTCTTGCCAATGTTGATTGTGAGATTTACGCTAGCAAAGGCATGTGCTATTTATAGTTCAGAAGTTGTGATTGAGTTGGCGAGTTTTTTAATGTCCATTTACAAAGACCTTATCGTTAATAGCTGTGTAACAACGACTTCTTAATTTCTTAATCATTTTCGTTTTTAAACAGATCTTGCATCAACATCTTCTGGCCTCCAATAGAAGACTACCATAGCAACAATGGCAGGGCGTTGTTTGATACAAGTCCGTTGTTTATCCCAATCGATCCCTGGACAAAGCATCAAAGAAGAGCCATAGCTTGGACGATGGCGTTGTTCGACTATTTTCTCCTTACCGCTTAATGTGTTGTAATTTAGTTTCTTAGTTAGCTTCTGAACATAGGTGTTTTTCAGCTATTATCTTATGCTGATAACTTTAATGTTAAATCTTTTTCTATTGGGAGATTGCTTTATATGTGGACACATTAAATGATTTCGGATTCATATAGTCATACAAATTACTGCAGTTTTCCAAGATTGCAGTCTTACATTTGTACATAGCCTTACACTGAAGTATTCTTACGAAGTTCGATACAAATTACTTTAGTCATACGAAGTTCGCAGTCGTACACTCTTACAAGTTACGACAGTAAATTACGACGTTCGCAGTCGTACACTCTTACAAATTACTGCATTCTTCCAAAATTGCCAAAGCGCAATTAAGCGCTCTTAGAGTTCGCAGTCTTACACTGAAGCAGTCCAACGAAGTTTGGAGTCATACAAATTCTTGCAGCCTTCTACAAGTGCATTCGGGCAAAAGAGCAGTGTTACAATTGTTTGCAGTCTTACACTAAAGCAACTGACGAAATTTCACAACAAGATCGAAACAAACTTCTGCATTTTCATAGAATTTTGGTATCAGACTTTGAAGTTGATTTGCATCCTATGGATGACGCTGATGTCTTATCTCATGAATGATAACATAAAATATTGAGTCTAAGAATGGTACACTTTCGCGCGGAAAGAGAGTATCTGAAATGTAATGTTGCAACATATTATCATCGAGCATATTCGAGAATCGCCATTTATGTTATCTAAGACTAAAGCTTTTGAAAGTGCATGATTTAGGAAAGAGATTTAACCTTTCTCTTATGAGCATCAAAGAAGACGACGTACAAGATAACGGGTTCACCAACATAGTATACCACGGTGTTTTCCACACAATCGACCAACGTATCGTATCGTCGTTTATTATGACTACATTGTATTTGATGAAAACCTGTTTCCCTGTATTTAAATTAAGGACTACCGCTTTTAATTACGAATGGAATGATTGCTGTATATATAATTGAAAGAGATAATCCATATTAATTGAATAATTATTCAATTTTCATGACAACGACTTTGAACCTGAAATTAACGAGACAAACGTGAACAACACTTGGAGAGATGCGTCAGCAGTCCTGCTCCATGTGACTGTGAACAACACACATTGGGTTTGTGAGAAAACTACATTCACATACTGGCCAAGATTCTTGCATGATATAATGAATTTAATTTAATAAAATATAAAAAATATAACATAATACGATATAACATTATATGATATAAATAGTTTATATAATATAATTTTAACATGATATGATCTAATATGATGTAATATAATTTAATATTTGTATTATGTTAATTATATAAAGTAATATAATATAATATTATATAAGGTAAAATAAAATACTTCATACATAATATAACATATATATATATAATTATGTAATATAATATTTATAGTATAAAGTATTGCATATAACATATATAATAGTGTAATATATTATAATTTAATATGATATAATATAGTTTAAAATAGTATTGTAACATAATAAAATATAGTATAATATAATAAAATATAGTATAATATAATACAATATAGTACAAGATAATATAATATAATATAATATAATATAATATAATATAATGTAATATAATATAATATAATATAATATAATATAATATAATATAAAATAATATAATATAATATAATATAACATAACATAATATAATATACTATAGTAAAATATAATATAATATAATACAATAAAAAAAAATATTATACTATAAAACAATATATTACAAGTAATATAACATTATATAACATAACATAATACCATGCCATATAATATACTGAAATATTACACAATATTATTGCATAATATAATACGGTTTTCTCATAAAACAATATCATATAGTATAACACACTATAATATTAAATAATATAATATTGTATAATAGTGTCTGATATAATATGATAAACATATAATATAATATCATGAATGAAAGATAATGGAAGATAATGGAAGAGTATAATTTCCAATCTTCAAACGACAAAAACTGCGATACAATTAACATTAATTTATGCATAGTTAAGACCCGTGCAGGCAATAAGCTAGTTGATATGTAATGATATGATAAAACTATTCAATTAAAAACATGATAAATCAAATCCCTCCGTATACGTATAGGGAATAGTGTATCAATCATATTAGCAAAGAAAGAAGGCGCGATAGACAGAGGTAGCTACAAAATTATGATGACGAGCAAAGTAAAAAGCCCTAGCAAGAACCTCAATCCGAACTGGGCTCAGCTTATGGAGGTAAACAATCGCTTAAAAAAGATTACTTTTCAGTAAATTGAGCTTTATAATTGATTGCCCTTATGATTTGCAGAAGCTTAAAAGCCACGATGGTCCCAGGAGAGTCGTTTTAGGTACACATTGTGTTCATATCTTTACCCTTTTGTGTGATTTAGTTTTGATTAAGGAAAAAATTATGGGTTTTCAAGGTAAGCGCAAGGAAAGGTCTGAGGAAGATACTGAAGGTTCAAAACCCAATATTCTTTCACCTACTTCTACCGATTGCAGGTGAACTTCATTTGATGAAAAGATGAGTTTTTCAGGGTTCTGATATGCTCGTGCGTTAGATTTTTCGTTTGCCCTTTGTGTATTAATATGTTTGATTCATTGAGTAGCTAGTTAGCTAAATCTGGCATTTGATTTTGTTAATATAAGTCTTGTTTATCCGTGCATTTTTACTTCTGATGCATCACTTTCACAATGAAACCTTCTTACAGTGTCACGAATGTGGTGGCCATGGATTGTGAGATGGTTGGTATAAGCTCAATGGGGAAGAACAAAAGTGCCCTTGGAAGGGTTACGCTGGTACAAATTTCACTCAATTCAACTTCCTTTTTACGAACGAATTGCCAAGCCAATCTTCTTAATTTATTCTCTTGTGGTAGGTCAACAAATGGGGAAATGTAATATACGACGAGTTTGTGCGTCCAACTGAGTACGTCGTGGACTTCCGCACAGAAATAAGCGGAATTAGACCCAAGGACTTGAGAAAAGGTTAGCGTATTACTTACGAAGATGATCTTTTAAGTTCATCAAGAATTACGCTCACATATCTGTGTAAAAATCGTTTTCTTGTCCTATGATTCTATTCTAGCTAAGAAATTCAACGATGTTCAGAAGAAAGTTTCAGAACTGATCGACGGAAGGATCCTTGTGGGCCATGCACTGCGCAATGATCTTAAAGTGTGTGTTTGTGTGTGTTTGTGTGTGTATAAGCAGCTGCAATTTTAGTCTATTCAACGGTTGATTTATCGTTCGGAGTTGACTTTTTGCAGGTCTTACTGCTGACTCATCCAAAGAAGGATACAAGAGATACATCTGAATATAGTCCTTTTCTCAAGTGAGTTTATCTCCCTCCCTCCCCTTTAATCCGAAGATTAATTTTACGATTATTTATTTGGGGTTATTCTGATCAGGGAAGGTAGGAGTCGATCGCTCAAGAATTTAGCAGCTGAGTTCCTCAATGTTAATATTCAAGATGGCGAGCACTGCCCTGTGAGTTTCTTGATACATATACTTACACGGGTGGAAAAAAGTGCGTACGTTTTAATGTTCTTTTCTTCTCTTAAAGTTAATTCCTTTCATATATTTAATCTGTCTCAAGATCGAAGATGCCCGAGCTGCAATGCTGCTCTATCAGAAGAACCGAAAGCAGTGGGAAAAAGGCAACAAAGACTTTGCACGTCTCAAAGCGAAACTTAAAAGGCGAAGGCCTAAAAAGAAGACTAACGTTATTGCACAGGGACAAAACACAGATAATGTTGTTGAAACTGCTTCCAATCTATCTTCTTACTGAAATTAAACACATTAGTGCATGAGTTAGTTGCGATGATAAAGATCTCTAAATGTCTGGTCTTTCGCTGCTGATTATTTATTCTGATTTTGTACTGCATACACCATCAAGTTGTGTTATTATTATAAAACTTTTTTTTTTATCTAAGTGGAGGCTCGATATTGTAAGGACAGAAAATAGAGTAATCCTATCTTATTGCTGCTTTCTGATAATTCTTTGTACACCATCACTATCTGTATTATTTTTTAGGGTATATTACGTTTTTGGCCCCAAAAATGTTTTTAAATAGGTTCAGACCCTATCAGAAAAAACATTAGTTTAAATGAACCAATTTGCGTAAAATTTAGAGATACGGACCTAAATTTATGCAAGTGTTATAAAGTGTATATGAACTGGTATCGGATGATCGTTTTGTGTTATTTCAGAAAATTGAAGTGGTACTGCAGAACAATGAAGTGGTACTACAGAACAATGAAGTGTTACTACAGAACAATGAAATAATACTGCAGAAATCGGGTCCTTAAAACTATTTTTTCAATATTGTAAGACCCAGCCCAATTATTAAGCCATGCTTCGTCTATTTCCAAGCAAATAGTGCTTCACAAGTGAGGCATCCCTTTAATTTATTGTTATATAGCAGCATTTTCGTGGTACTTCATCAAATCCGTTCCATACTATTCGCAATTAAAATTTAAACCAACTTGTACTATGATTTATTTATTTATTTTTTGTAATTTTATATTTGGCTGGGTGTGACCACCGAATGGCAAACCAATTATTTCATGGGTCATTATAATTTTTTTTTGCGATCTTTTAGTAGAAGGTTGTCAACGTGCTATATGGGCCCAACAACCCATATGGGTTTTATTTTGCCATGTTTGTGATTTGACTCAAATGAACTTTGATGGAGGAATTAGTTGTATGCCCTTCCTTCCTTTCAAACAATGTAAATACATAATCACTTTCCCCAACTTTAGTAATAATAAATTAATGAACATTAATTACGTTTTTGACAGCTTAACCATACCTTCACGCGCCGAACCACGTCGCCGCTTTCCATGTTGTGTGGTCTTTCGAGGGTAGGCCAGCCTTGACCCACTCTCGGCGCCAGGCGCGTGAGCGATGCTCAACAACAGTTGTCACGTGCATTCTTGGATTCTTCTGCTGCCCCATATGATTTTCCCACTTAGTGCTGCCCCTTAAACTTTGATAAAATATCAGATAAGCCACGCAATTTAATAACGGCTATAAAATGAGATGAAAACAATATAAAATGAAAATAGGAAGGCTTGTGTTGTGTTTTGTACGACTAAACAAACCATAGTTGGCCATGGAAAGTGTTCGAGCGTACGGTGATGCGAAAAGAAATAAAGTAAAGATTCTTTATCTATGATTTGTCTTTCATTTTGGTTGCTTTTGAGTTTAAAAGAAGAAAATCAATTTTATAATTTCATGTCATAATCTCGGACAGTACTTTTTATCTCACCATACTCGAAAACGAAGACCACTAGCGACGTGTAAATTGGTCGGAAAAATTATATCTTACCTCAAGATTAATGCATGTTCCAATTCTATTTAAATTTTGAGTAAGAGCCAACTTATATCTTACCTCAAGCTTAGTGTCTATAGGCCTCAAAACTAAATAATTCTCCACGATAAGTAGTACACTCTAGCAATATTATTTTTTCTTACAATGATTTATAGCATGTGACCGAGTTACCCAAATTAATCAAGAAAGGACGTTAGTTTAATGGATGAATAATTTGAAGTATTGGAGTGTTAAGTGTACTCTTATTCAATAATAATTTATTTCTATTACAAAATAATAAAGAATCTACTACATCCCCAAACCAGCTAAGCATGTCACAAACGTTGCAATAACTTTCTGACAAGAAGACAAAAACTCATATCAAATCATATCTCTCTCCCATCACACATACAAACACACACTGATTGCTCATCACTACACACCATTTTTCACTGCTCGTCAGCCCCACCACACACTCACCAATCGAATCGCAGCTATCATCTTTTCACCACCTTAACTGTTAGCGATAAAGATCAGAGCAGTAAAAAAGAAAAAAAAAAAAAGAAACAATCAATCAAAGAAGATAGAGAGATATTACACATGGAATCTGAGTGTAGCAGACCCCATTACCTCCGCACTTCGAGCATAGGAAATAGCAGTCACAACGCTCTGATCTCAACGATAACATCAAACCCTTCTGCTACGAATGAGCTGTTCACTTGCTTCGCTTCGAAGCTCTCCTCTTCACCTTCAATGAAGCTCACTAAATCCTTCCTCAGCCCGGCGAGATCTGGGGCGGCGCGTGACGGCTCAAGCGCCAGCCTTTCCTCCTCTCTCAGCCGCCGTCTCCGACCTAACGGCAGCCTTAAAGCCGCCGGCCAAGCTTCGCCCTTTTTCGGGAAGAGAAAAGGATGTGCTTTTGAGAACCCTGAGCCATCTTCCCCTAAAGTGACGTGCATTGGCCAGGTGAGAGTGAAGACCAAGAAAAAGGTCAGGGGTCAGCAAAGTCGAAGCCTTTCGAAGAGGGAAGTTAGCTTCAGAAAGATCGAATCTGACGGTGGTAATAACCAGGACTGTCATCTCAAAGCGTGCGGTAGTAGCGGCGGCGCTCATTACGCGAGTCAGGAGAGTTTGTCTCATAAGAATCAGAGATGGGTTCACTTGCCTGTCTCCATATGCGAGGCTTTGAGGGACTTCAGTTGCCTTTTCCCATGTACTAGTAGTAGCAGCAGCAGTAAAGGTTCTTGCTTCGGCAAGGAAAAGTACGTCGACAGGGAAAACGCCGGCGCCAGTGACAAGAACGGCTGTGGTGCTGTGTTTACGAGGTGGTTGGTTTCTGTAAACGACGGCGAAAACGGAAGGAGCAGAAAGATCGAGCTAGTGGTTGGCGGCGGCGGCGATGACGATGAAGGGCAGAGAGTTCTTGAGAGTAGCGCTGGAGTCTCCATGAGGAGGAGTTCAAGGAGGCACGTTTTCGAGGATATTGAGGTTAAAGACGATGTAATTGAGGTTAAAGGTAGGAGCTCTGAGGATGGGGAAGAAAGTGAGGCGAGGGTCAGCATATGTATTCCGCCGAAGAACGCTCTTTTGCTGATGAGGTGTAGATCTGATCCTGTGAAAATGGCTGCTCTAGTGAATAGGTTCAGTTGGGATGCTTCAGCTTGTGATATGGAAGACGATGAAGCTGCTGCTACTGTTGCAGAAAAAGTTGAAGAAAATGTTGAAATGGTCAGATCTGATGATGGTAAAGATGAACAAGTCATTGAAAGAGACGTCGAAGCATCTCCAGAGGAGATTCTCGGTCTGAAAGACGATGAAGCTGTTGATCGTGCCATCGCCGAAGAAATCGAAGCGATTGTTCGTGATTCGGTCGAAGTAGCAGGCGAAGAGGAAGAGATAGAATCTAATATGTCTTCATTCGAAGCCCTTTTAGATCAAGAAAGCGCACAAGACGAGCCTCTAATTCACCGCCCATCATCTTCTTCAGCTATCGAAGAATCAGACGATGAAGAAGAAGAAGATTGTTTTACCGAGAGCCATTCAGTAGAGAATCCATCGCCCGTCTCTAAAGAAAAGCATCAAGAAACAGAGGATTCAAGCTCAGCTGACGACAAAGCTACGACCTTTACCTACAATACCGAGCAAAACCCTGAAAAGATCATAGAATTACACCGAAAAGAAGAGCAAGAAACAAGCCCAGGATTGCCCGAATGCCTGCTTCTGATGATGTGCGAGCCCAAGCTATCCATGGAAGTCTCCAAAGAAACATGGGTTTGCAGCACGGATTTCCTTCGATGGCTGCCCGAACGCCCTCGAAAGCCCGCGAGACCTTCCAACTGCTGCCATCAGCAACTGCCCGACAAGCCCAGCAACTGCCCCATCCCTCATCCCGACCCTCTAACGGATTCCAAAGAAGAGCAAAAGGAGACTGCTTTCGACGCCGAGCTCTCAGCACCACCAATGGTGAAAGAACAAGTCCCTAGCAAAAAATCGAAGCAGTCCCTCCCCAAAAAGGAACGAGCCATTCGTAGCAGCAGCGGTGAAAAGGCTCGATCTTCGTGCACGCTTCCCATGGCAGCTGCTGCTTCGATGGCTAAGATGATAGAGAATAAGCTGGTGAATGCAGTTGGGTACGAGCCATTCGTGCTGACTCGGTGCAAGTCCGAGCCCATGAGGACCGCCGCGGCTAAGCTTGTGCCACAGAACGAGCCATGCTTTTGGAAGAATGCGGTTAGGAAAATGGAGCCGCCGCACCGCAGGGCGGCTCCACTCGGGGTGGGCGGTGCTGCTGGGGTGGGCTTCTGATGAACCAACCCTTTTGGGCTAGGACGAATGGAGTAAAAAAATGTCTTTTTTTAAAAAGAAAGGGTTTTTTTCTAGGGCTTTATTCTCAGCGTGTGAGAAAGAAGCTTAGCAAGTGTGCAGAGTAGTGTGTTGTTGTCTGTAATTTTTCGTTCTTTCTTTCTTCGCTTTGTCCTCTGTTTCAGTTTTGGGTTTGACGTCAGATGTATGATATGCTATAGTTTGGATTATTAGTTTCTTTCCTAGTGGTTTATATTTTCCCTGTTAAGCTTTTCCTTTCGTTACAGAAGCAACATAAGAAACGAACTCACAAATGAAAACTACAGATTCTTTTTCTTACAATGCAAATCCTTGCAATTGCAGCAAAAGGGTTTTGAAAGCTGTAAGGCACATTCTTTGTCACATGCTCATTGTATCTATTTAATGGTTTAAACTATAAAGTGGCTATAGATATAATAGTAGAGTAGACCGAAGAACAGTGCAGACAGCCTGGTATTTTTCGATGGCATTGTTTGTCGACTACTACGCAGAAATCAAGAACAACATGTGATGGTACATGCGAAGATCCTTACAATACAACATTTGGAAAACAAACAATTCTTTTTTTTTTTTTATTATCATCGTTTCCTATTCTGGTAAGTGTTCAGTGTATTTAATCAAAATGGCAAAGTGAACTGGGATGATACCAGCAAGCAAAGCCAACGTTAAGAGGAAAGAAGGCTCATTGTTATTATGGGTCATTATCTTTTTACTCAGAGCACTGAGCAGAGAGCGAAACAGAGGAGGCTGGAAGATGCAGTATAAATTTCTTACATAGACACAATCAAAAGACACAAATTTCGATTAAATTTGGTATTTTTCATCAGATAAATTATGGGGCTGTCGTACAAAGAAGCGCTGGTCAAGAATTGGCTGTGAAAACGACTCGTTTGTTCTACGCTGCTTGCTTCTAACACGTTTCTGATATTTGGCTGTAAGCATTTTACATGAACTAACGAAGTGTTCTTCAATCTCAAGTAGTTGTGGTGCATTAAAAGAAGGTTTACATAATCAAGAAAGAAATTATGAGTAAGAACTATAAGAAGGCGTTGTCTAATATCGAAAGAATATTGCATCTTTTTTCCACTGTGTAATTAATTACGTGTGACATGAATATCTTCATGCCAATACACATTGCACACGTGCCAATTTTGAGTTTGACATTAAATATAATACTTGTTACGCTTCGCTCGATCTTTATATTGTTTTAGGCACCGTTAGTTATTATACAGAGATTAACTCCAATATCTACAAGCTAATATATGCAGTTACATAACAGATTCGATTTATTATACATAATATTCCATATCATACATATATCATAGACATAGACAACAAAAAAATTACATCAGATCTATCTCCAAAACCTTGCACCCTTACAACAACATCCCCTCCCCACAAAAGATAATAGAAAGAAAGAAAAAAATAGATAAACAAATTAAAAGCACAACAATATCCATAACCCTCGCATTCTTTTTGTCCGCCAACTATAAGCCATAAGATCGAACCTTCAGACGCTTGCATTGCATTAAGACGTCGTTGAATTGTCGCTCTTCGGTATAGAAACTGACGACTGAAACAGAGAAATAAGATCAGCTTCGATGCTTGCAGCTTTGGCCGAAGCAGCATCTTCAATCCTTTTCCACGTTGTTTCTCGCCTGCTAAGCACTTCGTTTTCCTTCTTTTCATCTTCCTCGAAGTTAGCCAAGCACTCGTCGAAAAACAAGGGATCAGCATCTGAGAATATTTTGCGCACATTCAGCGTTAAGCTCCTAACAGCTTGGTTCCAATGGCCACGCGCATTTCTCTCTAGCGCTGGGAGCAATATTGGGAGTATAGCCTTTTGGTTCATAGTCGTCAGATTCCTTACTTGGTCGTTGTTCCATAGGAAGAGCGCCCTTTCAGCGACCTGTGAATCCCCATTCTTCGCTTATCGAACATTGAAAAAGGTAATTGCAATAAAAGACTTTATAAACCGTAAGCATATAATTACCTGAAAATGTGGGCTGTTAAGACAGCGAGCAATCTGCCGTGACAAAGGAACCATGCACCGCTGGAATTCAGAGGGCTGGGTTGCTTCTAGAACTTCCTCTAATTCGCCGAGAAACAGAACTGCCTTAGAGCTGTTGGTCATGGGCCAGTACTTTAAAAGTCCGCGAATCACTGTGTCGGCGAGCTTAAAGTCTTTTTCCACGAACTGAATGATGCAATAAGATAACTGCTGATGATAAGCAGACATGGATTTTGGCTTGTGAAGGGGAATTAATGCGCGGACAAGGAAGAGCTTGTGTTCTTCCTTTAAAGGCAGGGCAAATCCATTAATTATACTTCCTAATATCTCCAGCAGCTGCGCAATTCCGTTGTGGTTTTCTGTCTCGAAGACGAACTGATAGAAAACGTTATTGATTGCTTTTCTGATGAATGGCCTGTGTACCATAAACTTCCCATATATACGGTGCAGTATTGTCTTTAAGTACTCTCTTTCCCTCTGATCATCAGAATCAAAAAGTTCCAGCAACCTCAGCATGAAAGAATGATCGATGTATCTCTTTGCAAGCTTTGCATCGGTTTCTGAAGAAGTCACAAACCTCAACAGAAACTCGTACACAACTTGAAGGTGCGGCCAAGCAAGATCCATGCTCGGCTCACATTCCTCGGGATCATAAACATCGCCCGACAGCCTTCCTTCGTGATTGGAAGAACGCAACGACCTAAACAAATTTGCCGACACCATTTTTGTGATCTCTTGCATTGCAACCTCATCGAATTTCGTATTCGCTGAGGATACGTAGTCAACCAATTCAAGCAGCATCTTTCTCTTAACATCTTTCTCATTTAGATTGGAGGTGGAGTTGGTGAAATCGAAGACCACTGAGCACAAATTCAATTTTCGGATGAAAAGGTTCTGCCTTTCAGAGCTAGAAGCATCCCTCAAATTCGGCAGAGACTCGCTCGCAGCGACGTAATTTATCTGAGGTGTGGGGCCCACTGAAGGTTCAGATATTCTTGATTTTGCGGAGGTATTTATCCCATTGCTATTGGAAAACGTCCCCAAGTTCTCGGAATTCTTTAACTGTCCGCCGTTGGTATTACTATTAACGCCATAAGCGTACGAATTAGAATTCAGGGAGACAGCAGCTGGTACATCATTACCGTTGGAATTTCCCTGAGGTAGCTTGGATGATTGCTTCCTCGGAAGCTTCCCCAATATTTGCTTAATCATATTACAGGGAACCCCAAACCCTAATTCTACAAAACAAAGAACAAATTAATGCCGCAACACATAAAATTAAGACGCAAGGCATTGCATTCTACAGAAGGACACGCAATGCCAAACGTATAAACTAGCTAAATCGGTGGACTTTCCAGCTCCAGGTTGATTGCATCCATACAACTCAATTATTTTAGGTACCAAAATCATGAAACACGAGCCAACTTACCGAGATCTCAATGCGGCCCAGGTAACAAAACCAACTGGTATCTCGTTTTGTGCTTGTTAAAATATTGACCTCTCATTAAGATCCTTCGCATTCGAAACCTTGATCAATCGATCGAATGGGTTTCAATCTGTTGAAACCCTAACTTCGAAAGAGGGAAAAGAAAAGAGGGGAGGAGATTGAGGGCCTCGCGGACAAGGAAACCCATTTTTTCGTTCTAACCAAAATTTAAGGCTTCGGATATTTTAATTTTTTATAGCACACATTGCTCTGTTCCTTAAATGATTAATAATATTGCAAGAAATTAGTTATTTTCATTTATCGTTATTTGGGGAAATTTCAGTTTCTGAACAACATACCATACGTAATAAAGAGAACTAAGCAAATGCATGCATGCTTTCCCCACTAATTTACCTTATCATTCAATTACAAATATAAAAATATTTATAATGATGTGCATAAGATAAGAACATCAACTTCGACATCTGAGGCATGGAGTGATTTTAGGACAGTCAAAACTCGAATGCGATGAACTCCAAAAAAAAAACAGAGCAAATATCATATCGATCTCTCTTTGAACAAACCATAAACAAGAAACGTAAACAAAGATGCCAAGTGCGCTAAAGAAGGCGATCGGCGCAGTCAAGGACCATACGAGCATCGGCCTAGCCAAAGTCTCGAGCTTGTCCAGCCTCGAAGTCGCCGTCCTCAAAGCCACGACCCACGACGAAACCCGTCCGGCGAGAATCACGTCGCCCAAGTCCTGCGCGTCGTCTCCTCCGACAAAATCCACGCCGCTGCGTGCGCGCGCGCCGTCGGCAAGAGGATCGGAAAAACCCGCAGCTGGGTGGTGGCGCTGAAATCCCTGATGCTCGTCCTCCGCCTCTTCCAGGACGGCGACCCTTACTTTCCCAGGGAGGTCCTCCACGCCATGAGGCGCGGCGCCAAGATCTTGAACCTCTCCACCTTCCGAGACGATTCGAGCTCCAGCCCATGGGATTTCACGGCCTTTGTGAGGACGTTCGCCCTCTACCTCGACGAGCGGCTGGAGTGCTTCCTCACCGGAAAGCTGCAGCGGCGGAGGAGGAACAACAACGGCTGGCCTACGCCGGCGTACCTAAGGTCGAGGAGCAAAACCAGGCAGGTTGTGGAGAACGAAGCTGTGAGGGGCTTGAAACCCGCGAAGGTGCTCGATAAAATGTCTCACTGGCAGAGGCTGCTCGATCGGGCTATCGCCACGAGGCCCACGGGCTTGGCCCGAAACAACCGTTTGGTCCAAATATGTCTGTACGCGATTGTCGAGGAGAGCTTCGAGCTGTACAGAGATTTATCTGATGGTCTCGCTCTTGTCTTGGACAGCTTCTTTTACATGCAGTATCAGAACTGTGTGACGACGTTTCAGACGTGTGTGAAGGCAGTGAAGCAGTTCGAGGAGCTGGCGGCTTTCTACTCTCTGTGTAAGAGCATAGGCGTGGGAAGAACCTCAGAGTACCCGAGCGTGCAAGGGATATCAGAAGAACTCATGGAGAAGCTTCACGAATTCTTGAAAGACCGATCTTCTTTTCTGCATAGTTTGAAACCCACGACAGACAAGCTTTCGCCGCTTCCAGGATCAAGCCGGCATGAGAGCTATGGTGGGCAGTCGTCGGACTTCTCGGCCACCAGCGATGGGATTTCGGAGAGGAGTAACTCTGCCTCTGAGTTTGGACCGTCGCGGTGTACTTCATTGGAAGATCTGATGAGTGCCGCTGAGACTTTGAAAGGTCCTTCGATATCGGTCGATCTCAAAGCAGATTCGAATCATCAGGCTAATACAGCTTCGTGCAGATCTATGCCTGCTTCGAATTCTATGGCAGATCTTATGTCGTTGGAAGATTGGTCAGATAGGGATGAAAAAGACGTTGCTAAGCATAATTGTCAGAAAGATCAATTGAAGGGAGTTTTGGAGACTCAAGAATCTAAGAGTTGGGAGGATGTTTTGGCTGAGATAGCATCACCATTATCATCGTCAACATCAGTAAGCGCCTGCAATGCTTTCCAAGAACAGAGACAACCCATCACAGGCATAACGGCAAACACCTTTGATGCATTCTCAGGGCCTGCTAAAACGGATCAAAGCACTTCTTTAGACGAAACTGCTGCACAGAACTGTTGGGAACTCGTGTTGTTCGAGGCGATTCAACCTCAACAGTCAGCGACGGCGGGTAACGGAATTTATCATCCCAACAATCGTCACTACAATCCGTTTCTTGAAGATGGATTTCAATTGCCGGCTACGCCAGAGCCCACATTTCAAGCCACTCCGACATTTTCAGCGGATAATCAGAATCAGGCGTTAGCTTCAGGGGCGAACAGTAATGACCCTTTTCGCGCCTTCGCATGCATAGATCAGCAGAGATTTTTGCGCGAGCAACAGTTGTGGTTGCAGAGCCAGAACAAGATCATAGCTAAGCACATGTAGCAGCAGTATCGATTCAAACGAAAAAAACGAAATTGTAATTTTATTGATCGAAGGGAAACATGGATGGGATCAAGCTAAGCTACTATTGTGTGTTCGCTTGTGACTTCTTTCAAGCAGAAATCGTAGCTCATCAAATAGAACCGTTGCCGTTCCCCTGGACCTGGCGGTGCAGCAGGTATGTGGTTCTGCTGCTGAGCCATCAGCGAACCGAGGTTGAACACATTCATCGGCTGCAAAACAGTATAGAAGGCGGCAATTAGCAGCCGCTCAAAGCCTTGCCCTTGATTGAAAGATTAGCAACACACCTGTTGGTTGCTGTTCTGAAATCCATGGAAGCCCATGCAGTTAGGGGCGGCGGCTCCATGCTGCTCGGGGGAAGCCTGAATTTTGCATTTGATTTTGATAGTGAAGCATCTGAGCTTGACTTTGGATCATTTGAGCTTGACTCATCGTGGTCAAGGCCTGATCGACTAAAGGCAATCGTGAAAGACGCATGAGGTTTTGCATCGCTGGAAGCGCCTGTGGCCCGACTAAACCAACTCCAGGCAGCATCACCGGCGCCATCCCGCCTCCCATCCACAGAAACTGAGGGTGAAAGTAATCTGAGAATCTTTCATGTCTTTTTCGGGTAAGGATATACCGAAATTTCCTTACCTGAAGTTGCAGTTGAAGGGCTTTCATGTATTCGATCGCCTCGTCCAGCATAGATGCTTTGTCTGACTGTAGTAAAGAGGGGATGGATGGTTATGATTAGGGATCACCGATACATTTCTCCTCTAGGAAGAATGTAAGATCTTTACCTTGGTCGAGTGAGGGATGAGCTCCTGCAATGCCTTCATCTTCTCATTAATCCTATCTCTGCGTCTCTGCACAAGATTATGGTCTCTGGCATATTCAGAGGGATTGTACAAAAGGCAGGTTTCTTTACGACATCGTACGAATTGTAGTTAGTCATACCCTCTCGGAAAGATTATGCACTTGAGCCACACGGGTTTTACGAGCTGATCCACTTTTCTGGGACGATTTGTTTATTGCAGCAGACTCCAGCTCGGTAGCCTATCAAGAATTGAGAGCAAACCTTTTTGACAACATAAAAAGTAAGAATCTTTCTGTAGAGAAAGAGTGAGATTATAAGCATCGTACTTCGCTACGTTGTTCAGATTCCTCCACGTCCTTCATCTTGCGTTTGAGCCTATTGGTACCTTCATCACTAGATCGGTCGTTAGTCTTACAGAAACTACTGCCCGAACCATTGGAGGACGACGTATTTGCTCGTTCAAGGTTTGCGCCTCCTTCTGCGACCTCGTGGCCAGCTCTCATGCTCCTAGCAGAAGTCTCATCCAACGTTCTGCTATAAAGGTTACTGCTCGACGCCCAACTCATATCGACGTCGTTTGTAATAACCTGATTGCTAGCACAATGACTCGATCCAACTGTCATAATCGTCTGCTCCCGCCCTTCCTTACGACTGTTTCTTTCGATGGGAACCTTTTGAAGATTTCTGCCACTGCTTGTGCTGATTCTCGCATCTGAAGGTTCGAATCTTGGACGTGGTTGAGGCGTAGGAACACCACAGTCAACCCTTGCTGGGCCGGGCGGTTGAATTTGTGGCAAGAAACTGCTGCAAAACTCCTTGTCAAAGCACACATCAATGGGGAAATCAGCCCATGAGACAGTTTCATCGTTAAGGATGGGATTCTCGCCGGGCTGTTGATCTTGCCCGTGGTGAAGCTGCTGCGGCGGATTGCTGGGAGGAGCAAAGCTCGGGTTTTTATTGTTTTGGGTCTGCATTACAAGCTCCCCATTTTGCCATAAGAGCTCCACCAAGTCATTGTCTGATCTGCGCAAGGATTAGCCACACACACACAACGAATCAACGCTACGAAAAGAACAGATGAACATGGTAAATCTGCTACTATCCATGTCATGTTTTTATCTATCAGTCATAATATTGAGATCATAATAGAGTTTTAAGAATCTTACGTGAAGGGTTTCTTTTGGCCAGGCAGAGGGGAGTCAAGCTCAGTCAGGTTGTTCCAATCAGGAAAGCAAGTGTCCATTGGTCAAAGTGCTGGCAATGATGAAAGAAAGATAGTAAGTGCTTTTCTTTTTATTATTTGAATATGATTAGATACGACCAAGAAACAGTAGATAGGAAGTGCTTTCTATTATTTGAATATGATTAGACATAACCAAGAAGCAGCAGTTAGTTTAATCATATTGTTGGTACTTTTTTACTACAAAAGGAAAAGGAAACATGCGTACCCTTTCTATTAGGAAGTTGCAGAACACCACTGTTAGAAGGAATCCCAGTCGACAAACTTAAAAATCTATGTTGGTTATAAACAAATACTGAATCTAACTCTCTCTCTCTCTCTCTCTCTGATTAAATATGAAAGGAGAAATCAAGAAAAATCACAACAGTGAAAGGTAAAGTTTCGTTCTTGGATATCATAAAAACATAGATCTGCCTAAGGAAGATATATACTTTCTGCTTCTCTGTCGTTGAAGAACCATAAAAAGAATGAGCACAGAGATCACTCAATCATTACTCTCGCTCTTGATTATGACAACAGAAGTGATATGCACAGACATATAGGTGGGCTTAAATGAGGAGCAGTTCGTTGTTTTTCCCAATGCCTCTCGAAGCCATATAAACAGTGTGGAGTGACGTCAGCTCTAGCCCGCCACGTGGCGTCCTTTTGGTGGTTAGCTTTGATATCTGTGGGCCCACATCCTGGCGAATTATAGCTGTTATGCAATCTTTATCTGTTCGGTCCGCTGAGGATAGGAATATGATCTCTGAAAACGCCAGCCCAACTTGCCACGAGGGAATAGGGATGTATCCTTCTCTTTCTGGGGATTGAGAATCAAACTAAAAGCATTGCTCTGCTTTTATCTTTTGACGTCTTGTCTGAATTAAATTGTGAAGCTGAATAAAATCGTGTGGGTACAGATATCACGGAAGCCGCCATCTATGACTCATTGCAGCATTAAAGAATCTGAATCTGCTTATCTTCCCACGCTGTGAAATTATGCTTCCTTTTTTTCTTGTTATGGCTTCTGATAATAACACTTAGGTCCATGCAAAGATTCGATCTTGGTCATGTCCGATGCAATAATAATACACATTGCCGAGAACAACATTCTCAGTGGCTGAATGAAAAAGAAGACAGTTATGCCCAGCCCAAGTGCAGAGCCATGTTTTTCTTCTTTCTTTTTTTTTTCTCTTTGCTGATTTCCCAGAAATTTTGTTGTGAACCGTTTAAAGGATCAATGATTTCTCTGCTGATTTAAGCCACTCTTCGATTATGAAGAGTGAATCTATGCAAAGAAACTGATGAGACAAGGAACTAAGAAACTGGTAACTGCATTTCAAAAATTAAGTCATATCTGCGAATACAGTTCGCCTATGCCAGAACATCTTATCTACGTACGTACGTAATATTGTATCCTTTTTCTTGTCTGTAATATACACAAGCAGAAAATTCGAAATATAGTTTCCGAAGGATTCAAAACAACCAATGCTTCTTCCTCTGCGTTCTTACGGGAACCTCTGCAAACATATGCATCCACTTACTACATACAATTCAGTAGACAAGGCAAGAACTATGACTGTGAGCAAGTGTGTTATAAGATCTGTTACCTCCAGCTTGGTATAACGAATTGTAGTGAACTTCGCTCCAAAAACTTAGCCACAGCTCTTCCACAGAAACAAAAAGAAAATGAAACTAGTTCTCTCATATCATTAAGGTTTCGATCGATGTTACTAGCGTTTGAATGGGACATACCTCTCGAAGGATTTCTGTTATTGGGTAGAATTTCAATGTAAGAGGTGTCCCTAAATGAGGTGACCAGACATATTTTTGCTTCGAACTACACCGCAAAACAGAACGAATAGATATCAAATCAGCCGCCTTATTACACAGGCAAAGATAGGTCGTGCTTTAGGGGATTGATTTACCCTGTCTGCAGCAGCTTGTAGAGTGACATGATCTCCCCACTCTCCAAACCTGTAGCAGTAGTTTTCAGAATATGTTAATGATGAAATATTGAAGCTATGCTTGTCTTAATATTGATGGTAAGTAACCACCTACATATTAGACCTTTTCATCTTTCTCACATAGCGTCTGTACTTCATGGGGACGTAACCTTCGTAGAGCCTTCTGTGGCTTTTCAGCTGAAACAACGTAAGTTGACTTCGGTAAGAAACCATATAAGCTACTAAGGCAAAATCAATAGTAGTTTCTGAAAGGGAAGCATACGGTAAAGATATGATGAATGTAACATTTGTACCTGTTTTGCAACTTCTTTTCTTACATATTTATGGTAATCGGGATTTTGAAACAGCTGATCTGCGAGGGCCCGAAACTATAAAAGTAGCAAATTAGTTACGTAAGATGAACTTCGACGATTCGTAATGACACGAAAGACGACAACGATCCACCAAGATTGCTTCATTACAAAAGCGCAGGCAAGAAACCGAACCTGACAGTTGCCATCTCCTTCCATTTGCAGCTCAGCTAAGCCATATGTTGCCAGTCTGATCATAGCGAAATAACATAAATCATGTGTTAGAATAGTGACAGCGCATAGTAAAGGGAAAAACTACCGACGCAAAACTTTCTAGAATAAGAACATTTGTTTCACAAGACGAATGGATTCTTTCAGATAAAGAAAAGGACAACCTCTGAGCTAGGCGCTCATGGTCTAAGGTTGCATCATTTGGATCCGGTATATTGACGATGACCCGAGGAGTGTGCTGCCAATTTCATCAATGCATTAAACCAATGTAAGAATTCAAAAAAAAAAATTGAACTTTCACAGATTAAGCTGAAAAAGAAAGTATCAATCAACAGCACGATGAATTTGATACAGGGATTGAGTCCAAATGAGAAAGCCTCTTCGCAAGTTTTCCGTCATGTCTTGATCTTTCTTCCTCGGCTAAAATTGCAGCAATGGCAGCATCATCCTCAGTATCTTGTGAACTGCTATTCATACTCGAGCTTGAGCTCGAACTTGAATTCCCATATCTTTCAGTCATGATGATTGATATCTCGCCTGCTAACAACATAGTTTTTACATAAATCAAGATGGAGCAGCCAATCAACAAACATGATCACAACCAAAGGGAGGGAGCCAATCATGAATCATCCTACGTCATTCTTGATCAAACTTGGTATAGGTCAAAGTTTAATAATAATATACCCACGTAGCTTGCACACTTGGCTAATGAGATTTCCAAGATCGGATTTTTTTCTTTCTGGGTTAGATCGAAAGTGGTTCTTTCTTTAACATGATCAGTCGTAACTACGGTAATAAACAAGATAACGCATGGGGGCTATACATCCAAGAATGTTTTAAGGCATAGTCCAAGACGACTTGATAAAGAAATTGCCCAGATTAGTTATCAAATTCAAGAACATCAAGCAACTGATAAAGGGAACTTTGATTCCAATAAAAGGAACAAAATCAAGCATAACTGAAAAGGATGGACGAAAGGTACAAGAAAAAGGTAAGACAAACAAACAAACAAAGGCACATACCTAGCAAGAACTGTAACTGGGCGTGGAAATAAATAACAAATCTTACAGAAAATAAAGATTGAGACGGTAAAAAGGTGCGAAATTTGTATTGGTCAGATTGGTTTATCCACTTCGACAAGCGAAATAATCACATCTCATTAACCAAACAGTCTCTTATTGACTAGCGCGTCTTGTTGAAGCTTCTTGTTCTTGCCTGCTGTGCTCCCTCGTGAGGGGTAAATCACACTTGCACACCCTCAGGCTTTCCTAAATCACGTACGAACACCAAGGATTTGACTTCTTGCAAATTAACGTCCCAAATTCGGCATAAAAGAAAAAGAATCGAATCTTCAATTGAGTTGTTAAGTGGTTCTATGATTATTTATTGCTCGTCTTGAATGAGCCTTGAGAAATTGGACAAGGCCTTGGACTTTGGAGCTCCTCTTCTTGACCAAACATTTTCTCATTCAAACGCATCGTCTATCTTTCATTTATTATTCCTAGGTCCTCCATAATCGTTCTAATTCCACTTCTCACCATAGTAGCTTCAAATCACTCCAATTTCACCCCAATCTCTAGCCATGGGATAACTAACACAGCGTCGTCAAGAAAAGATATAAATATACGAACTGTTTGCCTGAAGACTGCTTTCTTTAGATAGTAAGCATCAACGTTTCTCATTAAAAAGTACAATTTTTTCGCTCTAATCCACTTCTCATTCTCACCATAGTAGCTTCAAATGATATTATTACATATGTATATAATATCAGAATCTGCTTGGCTCCCAAGCCATGGCCGTAAGCAAAGACAAATCCTTCCATCCAAGCTTCAAACTCCCATTATCTTCCTCAACCAAAGTATATCCCTTCCACGGCCGAAACATCCCCAGCAAAATGCTCGCCTGCTTGGCCGGCGACCCACCCAAAGGCACGGGCCTAAACCCGGCCCGAAACAGCTCATCGCTCCAATTCTCCACCTTCGCCTCGCCGGCGGTCCTATTGGGCCCGCCCAACCACACAAGGTTCCTAATCTCAACCCCTAAAACCTCTCTCTCCACCACGTGCCTGTACTGATCGTCCTTCCCAAACCCATCACCCAAAGCATCGAATAGAGCAGAGTAATAGTGAAGAGCTTCCACGAATCGCTCTAAGAAGCTTCCGCCGCGGCTCAGATCTTGCTCGACGATGGTGATTAGCCTCGGCCTTATGAGGGTCAGCAGCCGCAAAGCTCGGAGATCGTTCCCAGTCACGTCGTAGAGGCTATGGTGCATCCAATGGACTATCACTGCCTCGTCATTACAAGATCTGATGGTTAACTTGCTGACGTCGTCAAGATTCCCTATCTTCCCTTCCACCGCCGTGAACTTGAACAAGGGAATGTTGAGAGCCTTGGCGAATTCGGACAACCTCTGCCCTGTGATTTCGAGGGCTTCAGCTGATGGCCCAAGGCCCGTGATTCTCAAAGACTTGAGCTTTTTCGTGGTTTTCGAAGCTAGCATGTGGAAAAGTCCCGGCCATTGCAGGCCCTGCATTACGTCGAGGTCGATGATGTGAACGTTTTCTTGGCCTTCCAAGGCTTGTAAGATAGCTTGGTTTGAAGTGAAATGGGAGAACTTTATGAGCGGCGTGAGTGAGTTATGGGTTTGCAGTGCATTTTGCAGGTTTATGATGTGCGATGTTGGCGTTATTGGGGCTATTATCGAGCTGCAGTTCCCAAGGCGGGCGGCGAGCACGCGCGCTTGGAGCGCGTTGGAGAAGTACGCTCCGACCCTCTGCGCCGGAGAGCCGAACGGCGACGACAGGTCGGTTATTTGGGGGAGGATTTGTGCGGCGGCGTTGAGGTTTTCCACGGCTACGCTCTCGGCGCATCTTAGCAAGAGGCCGAGGAGGCGTAGGGCAGCGTTGTTGGGCTTCTCCAATGCTTTGGCTAAGGCTTCGTGTTCGCTCGTGGCTTTCTTTTCTTGGGAGAGGGACGGCGAGCAGGAATCGTCGCGGCGGCGCTTGCGGTGGTGGGACGGGATTTCGACGGCGGAGTTCGACATGGGTGTGGCGGCGGCGGCGGGGTTGAGGAGCATTTTTTACGGTGATTGGTTGTTTTGATTTTTTGTTTAGTTTTATGCGACTGATGTTATTACCTGTTTGGGTTACCGAAGAATTAAGATCGAGGATGATTTATATTAGTTGATGGACAGGCAAAATACATTGTGGTCCTCGAATTTTCTTACAATGTCGAACCCACCATTTACATTATGGCTTTGTGTAGTTTTTCGACTTGGTCGATTCGGGAAAAAAAATATTCGAAATTTCCGTAATCTGATCATGTATGTAAAATATTATATATTTAATTCTCATTATAAATTTCCGATCTACTTATTTTATTAAAACGGTTAATATCTCTAATTTATTTGGCTTATTAGATACATATACATATGTATTTGTATATTTATAATATACATATAAATTGGATTAATAATCAACAAATCCAGATAGTAAAAATATGCATAAGCTGACCAAAATTGATCGGAAGGATGATTTCCAAAAAAATTAAATGTTAGGGATTACTTCCATAATAAAACCCAAATGTAGGTGCATATAAATGCATTTTAGCTGTACATAGAGATCCCTATGAGTACGGTTTGGTAATATATGTGCCTTAGCATAGAGATCCTGATGCGTACGGTTTGGTAGGGATGGCAATGGGTCGGGTATGGGTCGGGTTTGGCTGGACCCGGGACCCGAGACCCGCCCCGCCCCGCCTCGGGTCTGGACCCGCCCCGCCCCGCCCCGGACTGGACCCGAACGAACCGGGTCTGACCCGCCAGACCCGGATATATTATTTTTTTTTTTTTTTTTTAGTTTTTCATTTTTTAAAAGAGAAAAAATAGAGAAATGCATTGCTTGAGACTCGAACCCACGACCTCACCTCTGTAATACCAAACTTCTACCATTAGACCAACAGACTTTTTATTTATAATATTAACAATAACACTATATAACTTAATTACGAAATAAATTATAATATATAAATATTTTCGGGGCGGGTCCCGGGTCGGGTCTCGGGGCGGGTTTGGCAAGACCCGGGACCCGCCCCGGACCCGGCCGGGTAGAAAAATTCGAATCCACGACCCGCCCCATACCCGATTATTTTGAAAATACCCGGCCCATTAGGGGCGGGTTCGGGGCGGGTCCGGGTCCGGACCCGCCCCATTGCCATCCCTACGGTTTGGTAGTATATGTGCCATATATATTTCTTTCTTTCTTTTTTAAATATATATATATATATATTAAATAAATATTAGTTTTAATAAAATGATCTTTATATTTGGTCGATTCAATGAGCCGGCACTAGCAGAATAACACGAAAAATATAGTGGGACTTTGGTATTCTCGAAGATAAAAATCCAACTAGTATTAATAGTAGAGTAGGATATAATTATCATTAATTGTCATCTTTCCAAATTGTTGCAAGTAAAAACAAAAACAGTAATATAAGGCAATGAATCCTTTTTTCTCCTTTGTCCAAGCTTGTAGTTATCATTTATCAATCAACACACTAATAGTTATTATTACCCTACTAATATAATTATAATTTAATAATAACAATAATAAATATCGTAATTTATTATTATGAAAAACCACGATGCAGATAGGATTCACAGCAACGCAACAAATCATATCAATGTTTTTCGCTAATTCACAGCTCTACGAGTTCCCAATTCCCATGAAGGATACGGATTCTCCTCCTTATAGATCAAACTCAAAATTTTCTAAAGAATAAACTAAGTAATGGTACGATAAATTTGTTGACTTTTCAACATATATGACAAAGCAATAGGAATTCAAATTGAGTTTTTCTAGTTTTGAGCTAAGCGATGACGTTTCATGTGCTCCTCAATGCCTATAAATAGGCTTACTTGCTCATTGTAATAGATCACCCAAAAATTAGATAGAGAGAGCGAGAGTTAGAGAGAGAGGTGAGGGAAAAATGAGAAGAAAAAAAAAGGAAAAAAAAAGGAGGAAATCTTGTCCGGGTGGATAAGGTGAGAGCGGGTACAGTTTTACTGTTGAGAGTGGGTACAAAAACATTATCCGGGTGGGTAAGGGATCTCGGGTTTTGGATTTAAACACGAGCGTTATTTTGTACGGTGTAATATTCTCAAATATAGTAAAACTATAGTCTCTCCGTGGATGTAGGCGGTATTGGCCGAACCACGTAAAAATCTCGGTGTTCTTTCGGTGTCATTTCGGCTTTAATTAATATCCCGATAAATTGTCGCGGGGTCCAAATACAACTACCGCTGGCCCGAATTAAATATTACCGTTCAACCCCAACAAGTGGTATCAGAGCCAAACCCTGCTGGTATTCTGAGTATGCTCTGTGGTTGCAGTTTTGTCTGAACTTCCACATCAGAAAATATATCAGAAGGGAACATCGATCGGGGGGAGCCAATGTCAGAGCGAGGTTCAACGAGGTGATGCCTTGTGCTGAAGATATGATGGTACAAGATGGTTATCGTTGATGGTATGCTCGGTGTGGGCGGAGCTTGTGCGGCGGTGGAGTTTTGGCGAGTTATGGCAATAGTGCTGTGAGGCAGGTCGCTAGTTTTTGCTGGGAATTATCTGATCAGTACTATTTGGGCCGGACTGTTGAATCTGTGCAAGGATAATGGCGACAGATGACAGCAAAGTGCGACAATGTGCTGGTGCGGGAGGTTTCACTGTGGCAGAGAAGAGTGAATGATACTCGTTTGTCAAGGCTGGGGATATAAGCTTTGATGGGAGACGAGGAAAAGTAGGAGTAAATGACGAAAATTTTGGGGTCAAGATGTTTTGAAAGAGGAAGAAGTAATGCCCTTTTACTTCTTACCTCTCTTCCTGATTTGGATGATAATTTGGTCACAACCATCTGGTACGAGCCAGTGAAGGCAGTGGATGGTGGAGTCAACTCTTGTGGAGAGGAGGCGGTCAAATTTTGGTGATAGCCGGATGTTGGCTATTTTTCAGAGTGAATCATAGAGGAAGGTGATACGCCAGGGGATTTGGGGACAGCAGCGGGTCCAAATTCAGGTGGCGGGAAGGGCATGTGATGCTACAAATGTGGTGAGCCGGGACACATCAGGAGAAATTGTCCGATCTTGGAGGAAGAAGGACAGGCGGCTAGGAAAATTCCACATGCGGGTAACACATGGTTTATCTTGGAGACGTTCTCACGGTCTCTAATGATGGCGCTCGTTCTCAGAAAAAAGATATTAAACTCGGGTTTGCTCCAAGAGAATATTTTGATGCGTTCAGGGAAATGCGAACGGTTTTTCGATCTCCATGGGCTGATGGATATCGTTGTGTTGTTCGGTGTGTTGGAACGGGGAAGATCAAAATGGTTGACGGAGCGGTATGCATTTTGGGTGGTGTGACATGTCCCAAAGTTGCTAGAATTTAATATTCTTGAGCCAGTCAGATTTCTGGGCTATGGGGTTTCATAGCAGGGGGAGTCTGAAAATCACACATGGCGGAATGGTCCTACCAAAGGGAGAAGAGTGCAAAGGTTTGTATCGTCTGGACCTGAGTATGGGATATAATACTCAGACTTCGATGGGTTAACGAAAATTGCGCGCGTGGTATAAAAGCAGACGATGGGTTGCATCGAAGTCCCTCTTCGGGAATCGACGGGTCGAGTCGTTTAACAGAGCTGCACATAAGATTGGCCGTTGAATGAATCAAGTGGGGTAGGATAGAAATTCTTGATTTAGATTATGTATAGGTGCTACAAGGAAGGCCAATAGATGTTCTTGGTATTTACGAACGGGTTACTCTTATTCTCGAGTTCGCTGGAATGCTCTCTAGAGAAGAGGCAGTGTTGAAAAGGGGGGAGAATTGTTGACTTTTCAACATATATGACAAAGCAATAGGAATTCAAATTGAGTTTTTCTAGTTTTGAGCTAAGCGATGACGTTTCATGTGCTCCTCAATGCCTATAAATAGGCTTACTTGCTCATTGTAATAGATCACCCAAAAATTAGATAGAGAGAGCGAGAGTTAGAGAGAGAGGCGAGGGAAAAATGAGAAGAAAAAGAAAGGAAAAAAAAGGAGGAAATCTTGTCCGAGTGGATAAGGTGAGAGCGGGTACAGTTTTACTGTGGTAATTGAGAGTGGGTACAAAAACATTATCCGGGTGGGTAAGGGATCTCGGGTTTTGGATTTAAGCACGAGCGTTATTTTGTACGGTGTAATATTCTCAAATATAGTAAAACTATAGTCTCTCCGTGGATGTAGGCGGTATTGGCCGAACCACGTAAAAATCTCGGTGTTCTTTCGGTGTCATTTCGGCTTTAATTAATATCCCGATAAATTGTCGTGGGGTCCAAATACAACTACCGCTGGCCCGAAATTAAATATTACCGTTCAACCCCAACAAAATTGACAAGTGAACAAACTACAATAAGATAAGAATCATTACGGCACAACATGACACTTGTTTAACTCACCTTGGGTTTCTTTCACATAATATCGCATTTTATATTAACAAATATAATTGAAAAGCGATGAATCACCGTTCGAAAATCGCCGCCAACTCTCTCTTCCGATAATTCCCCATCTAATAACCATGATTTTAATGACCGGTTCATATTTAAATTTTCAAATTTTAAAAACAAATTGAAAAAATTACTAAAAAGAAAAATAATAAATAAATGCAACAAAATATGGTGTTGGTGTAGTGAATAACATTCATTTAATTTAATTTTTACATTGGACCGAATTAGATTCCCACAAATTTCATTTAAATCATATTATATAATTATATTTTATCCCCGAATTTATACATTTCATATTTGACACTCTAACTAGGGGTGTTCATTCGGTTATAACCGAACCGAACCAACCGAAAGTTCGATTCGAGAATTTCATTAACCGAAAACCGAACCGAAACATTTCGGTTCGGTTTCGGTTTTAGCCGAATTTTTTTCGGTTCGGTTCGGTTAACCGACCAAAAAACCGACTTTTAATTAAAAAAATAAAAATAAATATGATTTAAATTATAAATATATATTATCATATATTATTTGCATGAAATTTTTATTTACCTTATTTTTTTCCATATTTTATTAAATATATTTATTTGATTTATATTATTAATTATAATTATAATCTCATAATATATATATATATATCTTTGTATAAAATTTCAATTACCTAGTATTTTCCATATTTTATTACATATAGTTGATATATTATTAAATACGAAATATAACAGTATATCATTATATATTTTATATAATAATATATTTGTATATAAGAAATAGTAATTCGGTTTTCGGTTCGGTTCGGTTTACCGAAGTAATAAACCGAAAACCGAACCGAATTAATTTCGGTTATCAAAATACAAACCAAAAACCGAACCGAAAATTTCGTTTCGGTATTCGGTACGAACCGAAACGGTTTCGGTTCGGTCGGTTAACCGACATTTGAACACCCCTAACTCTAAATATTTATATCTAGAGATATATTTTACTTTTATTTTATTGAACTCCCCAATTTATAAATTATAAATGTATTTTGCTGATATTATTTGATTGATTGGTACATGAAAATATATTTATTATTTTTTGGGGACCGATTTACTCCGTTTGATTCCGATTTATACCGGTTCGACCACTGATCCTTAAACCATTAAAATTTCGTTTCGATTTGAAAACTTGATTTTAAAACCTTACTAATAACCTAGAGTTCTCGTATGACTATCTCAATCTCAATCTCAATTCCCAACAATTTTCCTACCCCTAGATGGTGACCAATAATTTTATTATTAAAATAATAAAAGAAAAACAAAGAACTACGACTATAAGCACCCCCTCCCCACATGATGTCAACATCATAAGCGTTTGACTTGAATACAAAAGAGAACCGCCAAAATAACATTAAATGACTGCGATTTTCTATAATAAATTTCACGCTTTTTCATTTAAAACCCTCAAGTCAATGCAATGTCGACATTGTACCATCATATCTCCCTCTATTACAACACTCAATCAACACTCAATCAGCGATTCAACTCCAATTTCAAGCGACGCTAGCTCAAAGATGTTGCCATAATGTGCCTAACCCTTTATATCTTTTCTTTCATGACACATATTACAGAAACACAACTAATCCAATATTGACATAGTTTATATAGACAATCATCAAAAACTCATTACGTGGTACACAAACACTTACTTTTTGTTATCGATTGATTTGTCGTCTACGCCAACTATGGGTAAACAAACCATAGCGATGATCTCCACTTCCGTCGTCGTCCTCCTCCTCCTCGTCCTCCCCGCAAACGTCGCGGGCGACTGCACTTGCACCAAAGAAGGCGAAGAAGGCGATCACAATAAGAGCGTAGCGCTTCGGTACAAAATAGCCGCGATAGCCTCGATCCTAACCGCGGGCGCGCTCGGCGTGTGCGTCCCGACCCTCGGGAGGAAAATCCCGACCCTTAGCCCGGAAGGAAACTCTTTCTTCCTAATAAAGGCGTTCGCGGCGGGCGTGATTCTGGCGACGGGCTTCATACACATTCTCCCCGACGCCTTCGACCGGCTCACGTCCCCGTGCCTCCCCTCGAGCCCTTGGGCCGACTTTCCGTTCACGGGGTTCGTGGCCATGGTGGCCGCAATAGGGACTCTGATGGTCGACGCGTACGCCACTTCTTATTACAGAAGGCGGTCCGCCGCGGCTAAGGGCCGAGTCGTGGATCACAGCGGGGACGACGAGGAAGGCGGCGGCGCGGTGGTTGCGGCGGCGGTTCATGCCCACGGCCACGGGCATTCGCACGGCGGCGGCGGCGGCGATGGTGGTGGTGGTGGTGAGACTGACTTGCTTCGTCATCGAGTGATTTCTCAGGTGCGTTTTTGTTGAATAACCACTGCACCTGAAAAGGTTTAAAACTTTGTGGCGACCCGGTGTGATATTTTTAACTTTTACTTTTGGTGAGTGGACTCGGGGTTAAGTATTGTTTTGAATCTAAAAGTTCAAGCATTTGAAGGGGGGGTGGTGCGATATTTTAATTTTTTATATTTAACTTTTAACACGACCCTTACGTTTAAGCTGATTTATTTTGTTATGTAGCTTTATCTTATACGCTGATTTTTGTTTGTAATGGGTGGGGAGTGTCCGCGATCTTTTGACCTGGGTTTTGATAACGATGAATGATCATATATACTCTTATATAGATAGCCTAGGGAGTCTTAAAAAATGTAAATTGATCTGTCGAGTAATTTTACCATTAATATTTTAGTTTATTACAATTTTACCATTAATATTTTAGTTTATTACAATTTTATCCGTACTAATTTTATTTTAAATAACTCAATTAATAATAAAATATTCAAAATATAAAATATATCTGCACGTACATTGGATGCCCTACAAATACTAGTCTACATAAAAGCTTAAGCTATGAATTGTATTTTATATATTTTATTTCCAACAGAGTCAGTTGTTATTTACTTTGATTTACATGCTCTTCTATTTGTACAATACATGAATAAGACTTCTAAACTCAATCCAATTCAAATTCCTTTGCAAAAAAAAAAAAAAAAGGTGTTGGAGCTAGGAATCATCGTCCACTCCGTAATAATCGGCATCAGCTTGGCGCATCGGAGAGCCCGAAGACGGTGAAGCCCCTCCTCATGGCCCTAACTTTCCATCAGTTCTTCGAAGGCATCGGCCTCGGCGGATGCATAACGCAGGTAATATAACACATACTACTACTGCTACTACTACTTATATTACACATCAAAATCATTCACTACACAAATTACGACAAAAAAAAGCGTGTGATCGTCGTGCGTAGGCGAAGTTCAACTGGCGAGCGGCGTCGACGATGGGCCTATTCTTCTCGCTTACGACCCCTATAGGGATCGCAGTTGGGATAGGGATAAGCAGCGTATACAGCAATACGAGCGCAACCGCTCTGATCGTGGAGGGAGTTTTTAACGCTGCTTCGTCGGGGATTTTGATATACATGGCGCTCGTCGATCTCTTGTCGGCGGATTTCATGAGTACGAGGTTACAAGAGAACGGAAAGCTTCAGCTTGGAGCTAATGTTTCTCTCCTCGTGGGCGCTGGTTGCATGTCTTTATTGGCCAAATGGGCTTAAAACCTCTGCTGAGATGTGCTCTTCAGCAGCACTGTTCGATATACATTACTGAATAATAATATGTATGTCATTTGCGTCTCCTATACAAGTGTTTCTTACACCAAGAACTATCAAAACCTAATGATTGGGTGTTCGCTAACTTTTTTCTTTTAATATAATTTTTCATCATTTTTATGGGAAGTTTACATCACTTAACTGGCTAATTAATAGTATCAGAAAAAATTAAATCAGTATCATGTCTAATTTTTTTTATGTGTGTTACCCAATGAATGAGATTTTTACACATAAGTAACCAAAGTTACATCATATTAGGAACGTATATGAGTACATAATACATTTAAAAAAGGGCACTTCATGCTTATAGAGATATCACACAACATAAGCACGCGAAATATGTAATATAAATATAAAAGGATACGCAAGTGATGAGAGAATGATACTACAATCAAACGGATAACTATGTGTAAAATTTTATTCTATTAGGTAATTAAAAAAAATTTCTGACAGGATACACCCCATTTTATTCAATATAGTTTGTAAGATATAAAAAGTATGTTACGAGGTGAAAAAGATTAAAATTTCGAGATACTTGAAAAACAAAAGGATATTTTAAGGAATTTGACCCCATAAAAATATAATCTAGTATATAATTCGTGATCCATTCGTCCAAGGCAACGATGGATGTCTTGCTAATTTCATGAATATAATCATATATTATTTTTGTGAAACATAGAAATTGCAATGACTTCATTCTCATCGTATTAAAATTTAGACTAACCAAAGGATCTCAATTCTCAAGTGTAGAAAGAACATATATATATATATATATATATATTTTTAAATTAATTAATAAAAAATAAAATAAACACCCAAAATAGGAAGCGAAATACGAGCTAAACGACACAAATGCCCAACTGACCACACCAGCCATTCCATTATGGTTGTGTTTGGATCATGGAAAGTGAGAAGGAAAAGAAAATAGAGGAAAAGAAAACTAAAATTCAAGAAAGGTGAATTCCTTATTGTTGTTTGGTTACTTAAGGAAAAGTAAAAAGAAAACCATTTTCTTGGAAAACTAATAATGGTGTTTGGTTCTTTCAAAAGAAAATTCAAAGGAAAACTATTTGATCACATAAAAACATATTATGTCCTATCATGTAATTGTCTTAAAAATGTATTTGTTTAAATATAAAAAACAAACATACATAGAAAAACAAAAATGCGATCAATCAATAAATTCTTCCCAAAAAAAAATACGATCAATTCAAATACCTAAACATAAAGCATATAATATATTAATAATTTGTCACAAATTCCAAAAAAACAATATAGTCATTCCTTGCACCAATGCATAAGAAACCAAAAAGTTTAAATGCACCAAAAACCAACAACGACATTATCATCGAACAAATGTTATAAAGATTGTATCAATAACAAAATATTAAATCATAATCAAATAGCATTATCAAATATCTCGGCCCCAAATTTAACGAGCAACCACAACCTCTTTTGTGCAACAGGACATTTGTGAAAAGCACGAGCAACACTTATATCGGTGGTGAGTTTTTGATAGACCGTCATTTGAGAAATCTCGGTCATTCCTCCAATTAAAGCAATCTCATCGAAGAGTTCTTCTTCGGTATAGTTTCGTTGGTTCCCAAGTTGTATTGCTGCAGCCACTTCTCTAATACTAGCGTTCATCATTGAAATTTCTTCGCTTACCACTTCTACCATTCTCGCCTTCTTTTTTCTTGGTTCTTCATTTGGAGGTCTTGATGTAGAAGAATCTTCATTGTTGTCATCTTTTCCATCATTCCATCCATCTCTCTCGTGTTCTTCCAAAGAATGCTTGTCGTTATTAGAACCACGAGTTTGTTCCCTTTCCCACTCCATTCGCCTTTGCTTAACACCAACAGCCCGAAAACCTGTGGCACGATCTTTTCCAAAAATTTCATCCAAGCTCTCATAATTTGGAAATGGAGTGTACCGCAAATAAGATGCAGTAGGTTTTGCCTAGAAATATATATATTATTGGGGTTATAAATCTTAGTCCACACATATCAGAAGCTAATAGCATCACATCTCATATATCTAAAATATAAAAAGCCACATTATATACGTTCAGACCATACTAAAACAATGCAATCTTCTCAAATATGTAATAAAAACTGAAAAATATAAGTGAGATGAAGAGGAAAAATAAAGAAGTTGGTGAGGGCTACAGTTTCTAAGTTGTGATGCATGTGCACCATTACAAAATATAATAAATGACCTAACTAGTCAAAGCTTTTGGTCTAAAGATTTTAGCTAAATAATCAACTCAGCAACAAGTCATGACATCACATTTCATATATCTGAAATATAGGAAGCCATGTCAAATCTTATGATATACAGTAAAGTAATTTTTGTTTTACTTTTTGTTATTAGAGAACGCACCTTAAGATAGGCATCCCATACCCCTGCTTCGGCTTCAATCATCTTGGTTGTATAGTTAAAGCCAAATCCACTACCATGTTGTAGAATATCTTTCACCAAAGCAAGGTGTTTCTTCAATGTTTTAACACGATTCCTGACATGTGCAGAATCACAGAAAATGAGGAACGTGGAAGCCACATTGGCAGCAGTTGCCGTATAGGCAGTTCGTGTAAAAACACCTCCAATTTTTTGTCCTTTGAGTTTTTGTTCCATTAAGCCATCAATAAGGCAAGCATCCATATCATCTGTCCACTTGAGATTCTTCTTATCAAGGACTGTTGAGTCATCTAGATCATCTCCATGCTGTAGTTGCTAAGTAATAAAAATAAGATTGGTTATATAATAACAGAAAACATACTCAGCAATGCAATAATGCTATTAACGTATTAGATTACCTGTTAGAAAAAAACCATACTTTGTCATTGAATCAAGAGCAGATTTAAAAAAAAAAACAGAAAATAGCAAAGTCAAGAACAAAATTTCAATAGACCAAACATTGTTCATGTACAGCAAAAAGTAATGATATATAGAATATAGTTAATGATATTGGTTATAATCCCTCCACATGTGATTTGCAATTCTTTCTCTCATAATTTCCCCATCCTTACAATCATCAACTAAGCTAGGGTAAGTTTCAGGAGGTCTTTGCATAAGCTCCTCATCAACTTCTTCAATAATTTTTTTATCTGGATCAACACTCATCATATAGTTATGAAGAATGCAACATGCCAATACAATGTCAGCCTGAGTTTCTCAGTTTATCCCATTGCTCCTCCTCATCTATATCCATCTACACAGCAAACAGAAATTACAACAAATATGCTTTAAGCTTAACAAATAAATACAGAGAAGGAACTATCATACAAAGCTAACTATTTAGAAAATAACTCACTGAGACATTTCATCGAACACTTGCAATCATATAAAATAATCAGTAATCTGTTCAAGTTTCACCTTACAGGATAATTGATATATCACTCTTCCTCTTTATATCTATAATGAAGTTATAACCCAAAAACATTTCTCCTAATTACCTCATCTTCAAGACCATGTGTTGATTGCTGATCCAAGCTCACAGAATTGTTAAAACTTGGCAACGTAGGATCATCTCCACCCTCGATTAGGCCAAACGAGAAGAGCTTGAACCCTTTCGCACCATATATTTCGCCGGTCGATGATTTTGATTATTGGACTGTATTGGAGTTTGATTGTTGCGAGGAAGTAGGTTTGATGAGAGATTTCTACTATTCGTGCTTATTTTGCCTCTTTGTTGCGACATAGTTAGAAGAGAAAAACCAATTGTATGTTGGGAGAATTTGGAGAGAGGATATGTTAGGTCAGAGAAAGGGGTTTGTTTTCCACCATTTTCCTCACTGTTTCGTAGAGAAACCTAAATTCCTTGTTTTTAGTTATATTTTAAATTTATTTTCTTTTCCTTTCTTTTCCACCCCATTTTCCTTTCTAACCAAACACCATAAATTGTTTTTCCTACCATTTTCTTTTCTTTTCCCTATCAAAATCCACAAACCAAACACACCCTATAAGCTCTGGGAACTGATGCATCCTCTCATCTTCCATGCTAAAATTAAACACAAATCCATTGAAATAATATACAGAACTGAATAATCGCTATGTCGCCCTATAGATCAATCGTAGCGATAGCTTTGTTAACGGTCTTATTCTGTTCTCTTACAGCCAAGGAAGCCTACGCCGACGGCGGAGGAGATGGGCAGTACTGCAAATCTTCCCTGAGCAAAGAAACGTGCAACGACGACAGCAACTTAAACGCCAACGACGTCGCAGCAAACAGCAACGACGAAGACGACGACGATGACGACGATACGTTTAAGAGGCCCGACCAAGGTCAAGATTCCGACGGAGACGGCGACGACGACGATGGGCCTGAGCTCGTAGTCGTCGGACATTAGATTTAATTACAACTCACTTTAGTTCTTTCGTTAGAGCATCTCCAATCGATACCCAAATATATACTAAAAGTTCTCCAACCGTACACCAAACGCAACTCAAAATGCATTTCATTTTCTCTCTCCTGTTGTAAACGCATATATGCATTTTGGGAATGAGATATCCCAAAATATGCGTTCGATGTTTTAAAAATTACAATACATACCCTTTATTATTTTTAATTATTAAAGTATCCATATAAAAATAAAAAATAAATAAAAATATAAAAGGACTCCTGTTATTAATAATTATTTTTTTCTACATCTTTTATATGAAAAAATATTGAGTTTATTATTAATTTTGTGAAATTATCTTTTCAATCGAATTTAAAATAATAGTATGGGTAAGATTTGTAAAGTTATAAATTTCATGGGTAATATTAAAAAATCGGATAAAAGATAATATTACAATAATAGTCTTTTAAGTTTGCGAATTGGTTTATCGGTTGGAGAAGAATTACTGCATTTTGAGTTTGAGAATGCGCTTTTCGGTTGGAGATGGTCTTAGATAGAGATTCCTCTTTCTCTCTCTATCCATTTATATATTTCTTTTTTCTTTTTTTACGATTTAGAAACTGACGCGCATCCCTAAACAAAGGTGGTTTGCTTGTAATTCTTTAAAGAAACTCGAATTGTAATAGTTATAGTTTTTTCTCCATACTAAGTAAGCAAATCTGTTACATGATTTCATAGTGAGTATATGGACTGATATCTGAACAGCCAATGAAAATGTGCAAATAAATAGTAGTGTTGGGAGATTAATCTCTGTCGATGCATGCAATAATAACAACCATTTAATCGACTGTATTATTGAAGGGCAACTGATAAGCGCGACGGCCATCTTTCAATGCATGTAGATCTAACTACTAAAGACATACTTATATATATATATATATATATATATATGATGGTAATAGAATAGAATGAAGAGAAACATGACTGTAGCAGAGCACCGCATGAGACATATGGGGCATAAAGTCCTCTGCGTAACCTCAGATTCCGAGAACTGTGTAATAACTCCAAAACAAACCCCAATCTTTACACATTCCATTTTCTCTCCTTTTTCTTCCATTATTACTCTCTTCACTCAACTATATGTAGTAATAAAACAGAAGAGAAGAATTCACCAAACTCATGTCGTTCAAAAGCTTTCAGTAAACTGTATAGCAGCAAAACAATGAATCATCGTCTTCCTCGAAACTCCTCGCTGGCGGTGCCCTTCTATTCTGCCAACTTCTTCTCTTCCTTTCCCTCTCATCATCAGCCACAACAGACGCACACAACATCACTCTCATCTAGGCCAAACACCTCGCCGACGAAATCAACCGTAGAACGACCATCACCGTGTGCGTGGACAACGCCGCCATGGCCCCACTGCTCGGCCGCCACTCCTACTCTGAAGCCGCCGCCTTCAAGAACGTTCTCTCCCTTCACGTGTTTGCAGACTATTTCGGAGCCAAGAAGCTCCATCAGATAACTAAAGGTTCGACCACTACGTCTTCTTTGTTTCAGGGTGACGGAGGTGATGAGGAAAAAGGGGTGTAAGGGTTTTTCGGATTTGATTTTGGGTCAGAATTCTGAGGATGTTTTGCAGCATAGCGTTGGAGGTGTGGGCTGACCGTTTTTTGTCCGTCCGACGAGGCGTTGCTCGGTTTCATTCCAAGGTGAGTGTCGTTTTGTTTAGTCGACCGCTTCTTCGCAGTAAATGCGTTCCCTTTGATTATTGGCATATATGAATCGTCGTACTTACTGAAAAAGGTACAAGAAATTGTCAGAAGACGACAGAACGTCGCTGATTTTGTACCATGGGATTCCGACATACAACTCCCTGACCATGCTCCGTTCTAGCAACGGACCGGCGAATACTTTGGGGCACCGACGGGGCCAAGAAATACGACTTCACGGTGCAAAACGCCGGCGACGACGTCACCTTGCAAACTGAAGTCGTCACTGCTACGATTAAAGGGACGCTGGTGGACGCAGATCCTTTGACGACGTACAGAATCGATAAAGTTTTGCAGCCGAAGGAATTGTTTAAGGCCGACGAGGCCTCACCTGCGCCGTCGCCGCCCAAGTCCGGCAAGTCAAAGCCAAAGGAGAGCGGCGGCACAAAAAGTTGGGGAGATGGGTTCGGTGACGGCGGTGGACCTGCACCTTCGGCCGACGACGAGGCATCTTCCGACGAAGAGACGAGTGGTGGCGCCGGCGGTGGTACGGGCCTACGGCCGTGCTGGGTTGTGGTACTTTGAGCTTCTTGGCTTTGGTCGGTGTTTTGGCTTGCTTTTCTTTTTAATATGTACGTATAAATATACTTCTTACTCTTAATCACCAACTATAACACTAACTATTAACACTATATTAAATATCTATTTAATTTTAACCATTCACCAATGACGTACCACTCGCCACTCAATATCACACAAAAAGTTTGTGTCCGATTGTTGGCTGCTTTATTAGAATTATTATTGTTATTATTATTCAATAGGAAAAAATTCCGCCATTCTCGGGTGCTAACTGCGTTGTTCTCTGTTTTTGTTCAAAAATTACAGCTCTTAGATTCATATATATGTCTTGTTCCTCACTCCACTGCTAAATAAAACCGAGGCCTAATAAAGTATTATCTTCCCTTTTAATCTCTGCATAAAGCATATATATATATATATATATAAATATGTTTTTGACCTCTATGCCTTTGAATGTATGCTATAAATGTAGAACATATTATTGGAAGATTTTAGGAAATCATATGCATCATGTATATGTGGAGTTTTCTTATCTCAATTATTTAATATACACGAACGGAACACGATTCGTCATTTATTTATATAGAATCAATCAATCAGTCGGTGATTTCACCTCTAATCTCAAGCGAAGTGAATGTCTAAACTACCCCAAAAACAAAGCTTCAAGAAATCAAAATTTCCATCATCTATTAATCTGAAATCTCCTTCGTCTTAAATCACAGACAAATCCCCAAAAGGTCAACGCCCCACATGCCCCTACCAACCACCAAACCCTCGTCCCCACCGCCGTCCTCCGCCGACCACCACCACCACCACAGCCGAAAACCATTCAGATGCCTCCACGTGTCCTCCCAACATTCGACCTGCCTCCTCCTCACCATCCTCATCCAACTCGCCGTCCTCTTCCTCCTCACCCACCCCAACACACCGCCGCCGCCGTCTCCGGCAACCTCAATCCCACCCACGACCACCCTCCCCCCACCGCCGCCCTCGGCAGACCCCTCCTGTCCGTACGGACGCATCTACACCTACGACCTCCCCAAATCCCTCAACAAAGACCTCATCGAAAACTGCAGAGAAATCGACCCTTGGAGCTCGCGATGCGCCGCCGTGTCTAACTCGGGCTTCGGCCCGCCGGCCGACTCTCTAAACGACGTCGTTCCCAGAAACCTCACGCCCGCCTGGTACTGGACCGACATGTACGCCGCCGAGGTCATCTACCACGACCGTATGCTTCACTACAAGTGCCGAACCTCCGACCGAGGCGATGCGACGGCGTTCTACATCCCCTTCTACGTCGGACTCGCCGTCGGAAAATACCTTTGGTTCAACTATACCTCGGCGGACAGGGATCGACACAGCGTTCAGATGCTGAACTGGGTCAAGGACCAAGATCCGTGGAAGAGATCCAACGGGTCGGACCACTTCATAATGCTCGGCCGCCTGACTTGGGATTACCGGCGGCTCACAGACGACGACGGCGAGTGGGGGACTAAATTCCTCTACATGCCTCTGATGAAGAACGTCCTCCACCTGGCCGTGGAGAGAAGCAGGTGGGACCAGCTAGAGATAAGCGTGCCTTACCCAACGGCGTTTCATCCGAGGTCCCAGTCGGACATAGCCACGTGGCAGGAGTTCATTCGCCGGAGAAAGAGATCGAGCCTCTTCACCTTCGTCGGCGCGACGAGGAAGAAGATAAAGAACGATTTCAGAGGGGTTCTGATGAGCTACTGTAAGAGCGAGCCCAGCCTCTGTAGGGTCGTCGACTGCTCGGTGGCGAGCTGCTACGACGGCGCGCCGGCGATCTTAGAGTCTTTCTTGGACTCGGATTTCTGCTTGCAGCCTAAAGGCGACGGATATACTCGGAGATCGGCTTTCGACTGTATGTTGGCCGGTTCAATACCGGTTTATTTCTGGAGAGAGAGCTTCGAAAATCAGTACGAATGGCATCTTCCTAAAGATGCTTCGAGCATCTCCGTAAACATCGACCACGGCTCGGCGAGGAACGACACGGCGGTGATAAGAAGGGTCTTGGAAGGTTACGGCGGCGACGCGGTGGCGCAGATGAGGGAGAATATCGTCGATCTTCTGCCGAGGTTGTTGTACGCTAGATCTGATACAGATTTGGGTGATGTCAGCGATGCGTTTGATGTCGCCATGGAAGGGGTTCTGAAGAGGTTTCATGGGCAGAAAATGGCTGCTCGCCAAGCTGACATCTAGTGGAAGAAGACGACGATGATGATGATGATTCATCAATGGAAAAAGCATGCAGAAGTTTTCTTCGCTCTAATGAGGTTAGACCAATTCATTAAGAATTTTTCCTCCGTCCAATGTAAACAAAACAACTGTTTCTTTTGATTTTTATTTTTGTTTTTAATTCATACAAGCTTGATAGACATTCTTTGTTCAAATCTTCGTTCTACGTATGACTTTACTTTCTTTTCAGTAATTGATCGTATTGACGAAGACGCATACACTTTCCTTTCTTGTATGGTTTTTTCTTACCAGCAAAGCAACCTTCGTTTTCTTTCTAATCTTTACATCTTTTCTAGATGATCGTCGTCGCCGTTAAATTATTACTGAATGTATTTCTTTGACCTTAGGAAAATTATCACGCGTGCATGACGACGACGTTCTCGCATTTTATTTTTGATATAATGGAAAAATATGGATGGCTAACTAAAATCTGGCCTATGTTTTTTTGAAATATACACGCACGCGCCGTCGGCGGAAGCGTCACCGTCCAATTATGACGAGAAAAAATGGCAGAAATAATAGAGTCAATTGGCTTATATAAAGTAAAATACAACAAAAATAAGTCACAGCTCCCAAGTTGCCAGATTTGAAAGAAATTTTAAACATATACAATACAGACGCCTCCATCGATAAATGTATTCAAGAATAGATTATTAACAATCGACAATTAGTTAATTAACTTTTACAGAGTTAAACGATTTCATCACACCATGTTGGTCAAGCTGTCGGCAAATAACTAATATAATTGTTGCCTTTTTAGTTGCTTTCCCTTATTATATTTGTTTATGCTGGTTGATTTCGTTTAGGGGAATCTACATAAAAATCTCATTTATTTAAAAAATTCGCAAGTTAGTACCTTGTCAGATTTTTTTATATGTAGGTACCTATTAGAATAAATTTTTTGTATTCCGCCGGTCATATAACAAATTTAGGTACCATAGAGAAACGTATTACTGTACATAATACAGTGAGAAAATTGTACATCATATAGAACGTATATAAGGACCATATAGAACGTATGTAAGTACCATATGTGAGTACTATATAAACGCGTGACGTGGTACGTAATACACATATAAAAGGTATGTCAAGACTGAGAAAATGGTACACAGAATCGAACTGTACTTATATAAAAATTTTCTGACATGGGTAGTGATTTGCAAATTTTTATATAAATTGATATTTTTCCTCAGGTTCACCTTAAGTATATTTATATTTTTAAACAAAATCCACCAAATTATGTAGGGCCCAACTGTGTCATTGAGTTTTACGGCCCAAATGGATAAATGTCCATTAGGTCCACTGTAGGCCCAAACACGCAATAACCTTTTTTTTTCCTAGGTTCAGAATTCAGATAGAATGTAAGAGAAGTCATTTATTTATGGCAGGTATTATATTACATTCTTTCTATTTCCACACACACGGGTATATATACATGTTATATATTACATATATGCTTATTTATTTATACAAAAAATAACAGCATGGGCAGGCAAGACCTTGTACGATGTAAAGGTTATCAAAATATAATATAATACTTGTACGCTCACACGTTATAATAAATGTCATGTTTAGGTCTACTAACTTGATTTTGACTAATCAGCTTACAAGAATACTCGTGAAATGGTACGATTGTTGCCTTAAACCTAAATTAGAGCTCATTCTTTTATTTTTCATTGTATCATTCACTGTGGGAGATATTTATCTTTGAAGTTCCTATTTCAACTATAATAAGGAAAAGCAATTCTCCGTCGCTGTAATTAAAAAAAAATTGATATAAATATTGTTGTGCTTTACCATTGAATTGGCGTACGTACATTTCCTTTGTGTTCTCTGTTCCCTCTTCTCCCCATTTGAAATTCAAAACTCAATGGCAAGAGAGAGAGAGAGACATCGTCAATTACTACAGTGACACTCCAACCTCTGTATATCTTATAATAATTCTCTAATTATATAATGTAATGAATCGAATCAATGATTGAGATTTGACAAGACAAATTACTCCAACTGCACAACCACGCTCAAATAAATACTCCAGAAATCGATACGTAAATGATATGGTCTAGGCTCCCTTCCCAGAAATTAGTGGGGCTTGTTCTTGGTGCAATGAGCTGCTTCTTGGGCTGTTTTCGCATCAAAGCTTCAAATAATGACCTCAATGCTCCAAAGGTTGGATTTTCTTTTCTTTTTGATTAGTTTCTTTGATGGGAATAGAATTTGACAGATGGGATTTCCGCAGGAGGAGGAGATTGTGGTGACTCGCAGCGAAAACACGCTTTCATCGCTTTTCCTTGCTGATGGTAATTAATTAGCTTTGTTTAGATTTATCCATTTATGACTGGGAAACAATTTGATATGAGTAATGAGTGAATTTGTTTAAACTAATCGAACTTCAGATGATTGTGCTCATGTGTTGTGAACAGGCGATTCAGCTCAAAACGGACAGCAATCTCAGGGACAATTTCACGGCCATGGTGAAGCTGGGGAGCTGAAAGATGAGGTCTTTGATTTGTTAGTTTCCTTTGCAATCAATGTTGAACATATTTGTGAATTGTGATCGACTTGTAATGAAGAAGATACGTTATGTTTCTGCAGGCCAATTGTCTGAGAACTCCTGGGATTCTACCCCATTTTGAAATTCGACAAGTTTCAGAGGAACTATTGGATACATCGCCGAGATATGGAGAGGGAAAATCAGCGAAATGTGAAGCAAATGTCTTCGATGCAGTTAAACGAGTTAAGCAATCTGAAGAACCTTTGACTGAATCGAGTTCTGTGGTCATCGACAGTTCCAGAAGGTGAATGAAACTTTAAACTACAATCTTTTTTTCTGTGCCTTAATAAAAGCCGTATTGCGAAGATTGTTAAGCAATAATTTCTATCCAAAAATTTTATATGGCAAGGAAAGTTAGTGATGCACACACCATCAGGGGCTATTTGAAAGATGGATGATCACAACTGTTGTGGTGTTTGTGTTAACTCATTGCTAATTGCTATGCAACAGAGTTAGGACTATATACTATATGTGTAACTTAATCTGTATTTTTTTTCTCTCAGTTGCTTGACTGATGGAGATAGCAGCATAGCCAATGAGGAGAATTACTCAGAGACTCCAAGTCGAAGCAGCAGGAATCAGTCACTTAATCCAACCTCACTGGAAAAAGGCAATGATCAGATGCCAAGTTCTACTGATGGTGAAGCAACTTTGCCATCATCCCAAAAGTCAGACGAGGAAATAATTTACATCTCTGCTGGAAAACAGACAGAAAATGAAGCGAGTTTGACAGATTGGTTCAGACCGAAGATAGGAGAGGAGAAGGGAATATATGGCATCGAAAATGTGCGCCATCGCAAGATTCCTTCAGACAGGCCTATTCTTGGAATGGTTGCAGCTCACTGGAACGAAGAAGAAGAGGAAGAAGAAAAGGACACGTCTAGTGTCTCGCCTAAATGGTGGGATGGAAATGGGATACCGAATTCTACCAACAAGTACAAAGAAGTGAGTAATTTACTTTTCGATTTTCCATACTCTTTTGCTCATCAATCTCTTGCCTCTATAGGACCAGAAGGTCAGTTGGCATGCAACACCATTTGAGGAGAGGCTCGAAAAGGCTTTATCTGAAGAAAGTTTCATATCTCAGAGGTTGGTTCCTCATTGCTGACAATTCAAGGAAGGATTTTGGGTTTATTTGTTAAATTTCGATTTTCTTGCAGGAAACCCATCAAAGGAACATCTCTTATTGCGTTCGATGATGCTGAGGAATCTGATACTGCTTTGTCCCGTTTGGAGCCTTCAGCCTCAGCGAACCTTAAATCTGTCATTTCATTCTAATGGCTATTTAATATCTTAAAGGATTCAAGATTTTCCATATATGAAGCACATTTCAATCTGTTACATAACATAGCCGGAAAAAAAAAACCATGTATCTCACAAATGTTTCAAGACTTTCCTAGCTGAAGCAACATAACACCGACATAACTTCAACAAACTATGCTATCAACACGAAGGAAGACAATACATTTCTTTATCAGCACATTTTTTTTTCTAAACATTTGTGTTATTAAGGTTCATGGGAAGAGCCATCATTACCATTGTCAGGGAATGACACCACAGGTATGTCATGACTATCGGTGCCCACCTCCCTAACGTCGGGCAGTGTAGTCTCAGTGGTCTGAATATCGCTCCATTCGCTCTCCCTTATAGAACGAACGTCTTGCTGTTCATCTGTAAGACGAAGTATGTTCTCAGAAGGCTCATTTGAATCACTCAAACAAGCTTTATCCACATTCTCTTGTGATGGATCCACATGCTTCGTTAGTAGTTCTGCACTTGAGGAAGGCTCTGTATTCTCTATGTGCTGCCTGTTTGTACAGAATAGTAATATGCTTCAGTAACTATGGAGACAATGGAAGCTCAGAAAGATGAAGAAAAGTCAACCTCTTCAATTGCTCTTGTAAAGCGTTTACATATGCAAGTAGTTCTTGTTTCTCCTTTGTAGCAATGACCTCTTTTTCTGTTGCTTCCTTCACTTTAGCCTCAGTATCAGCCTCGGTGACTCTGATCTTCTCTTCAGCTCGAACAAGAGCTCCCTCCATTATCACCATACGCTCTCTAGCTTTTGCAAGTTCTGAACGCCACATATGTGCCTCTTGAAGGGCAGAATCAGTTTGTTTCATCAGCTTTTCTCTTTCGTTGCTGAAGCTTAGAAGCTTTTCTCCCAGCTCTCTTAACTGTAATGCAAATCAATTCGATTGTCAGTTCGAATTGCATAGAAACAGAGGTACGAGGTTGATTACCTTCAGCGCAGATGATTCGAGCTGCTTCTCTGTGTCCCTACTTAGGCGTTCAATCTCTGAACATGCAATTCTTCTCTGTTCGTCCATCGTATGAGCAGCGGCGGCAGCAGCTTCAGCTGCCTCGGCTGTTTCAGACAGTTTCTCAGCCAGTTCTTTTATTGTTGAATCCCTGGCACGGAGCTCTCTAGCTAAATTTTGCAGCTCTTCATCTTTCACACGAAGAGTTTCCTGCAACACAAATAAATGTTTGTCGCTGACATTAATCGAAGAACTCGATATGTGTCTCTCTACCTTCATAATTGTTAAATCATCCATAGGAAGGTCAGTTGTTCTATTTAGTACAGCTCCCAAAGCATTTTTTCTTGTAATTTGCATAGCAGCTTCGATTTCTTTAGAAGCTTCCAAGGCTGCTGAATTGGCAGCAGCAACAACAGTGGCAACAGTTCCAAATTTGGTGGACCCATTTCCACTTAAGGTGTTTACAGCCTCTTTGTGAGCTTTAAGAACCAACTGCGCAGCACTGCATTTTCCCAATCGAAATACAAGTAAAACATAAAAGTTCAGGACAAGCCACCACAAATGTAAGAATAAAGAGAGGAGAACTGAATACTTACTGTAAAGTAGATACCCAAGCTTTAGCAGCAGCTGGAGTCTCTGCACAGAGGAAATAATCTTTTCTCTGAGGTGTCCCAATGTCTAGCGATCCGCTAAGAAACAAATATAAGCTAATTCCTCGATTTTATCATATAAAAACAAGAGAAATAGATAATCATCATCGCTCCATGGAGCTATGTTAGAGTGAAGACGGTGGTAGACTAAAATATATAATTTTTATTGATTAAGAAAGGGGAGAAACGACGACAAAGATGTAATATACTAATAACTAAATCCGAGAGTTCAAGAACCAAGAACTCCGGCCCTCAATCCGATAGTCAAAGACTACGGCCCTCAAATATCCTAAACCAAGACGTGAAAGTGATATTAGAGACCTCTCTCCTTTTATAAGAGAAAACCTCCCTAAAATATCTCTCTACTACTTAGTCAAACCCCTAATAATTCTCCCTACTATTACCTTAGTCAAATCCCTAATAACTCTCTCTACTAATTCAAATTCAAACTACTAATTAATTAAAACTAATAATAATTATAATAATTATAATATCCTAACATTATCCACCCCTTGAAAAATCGCCTTGTCCTCAAGGCGGAAATTTGGGAATTGCTGGCGTCGATGATGGTTGTCTTGGAATCAGCGATAGTAGGTTGAACTCGCATCCGGCCGTACTCGTCTTATCACTCTCCGTTTCTTCCTCTTCATCCTCCCCTGCAATAAGCATTCGAAATTCTTTATGCGAGCACACGTGACCACGCCCATAGGGTTGCCGACAGCGGAAACAAAGCCCTTTAGCCTTTAAATCTTGAAACTCGCGATCGGATAAGCGACGCAATGGTCGAGTATGTGTTGGTTGATGTGATGGTTGCGTTCGATCCATCTGCGGATCATAACGAACTAGTCCTTTCTCTTCACAATGACCTTCCGTAACCTCATCCTTTCTTGCTCCATTAACACCAATGATCGATGTTGTCCCGCTAGTGCGACTTGGAAAATTCGGCGATGTCTGAAAGCCTGATCGATCGTGGACACGGTTATGTTCGTCAGAACGAGAGATCATCCGTGCGTAATCGCCATCCCGAGATGCCAGAAGCTTCCATTCCACGCCTCGTGCTAGTTGGAACGCATGATCCACCGAGTAAGGTTGGAGAGGAGTTAGTTCCGCCGAAAGTGTGGGGTGCATGCCGAGGATGAAAAAATCAAGGTGCATATGTCGAGGGATTTCAGATAAGGAGGTGACCATGCGGATAAAGTCATGAAAATACTCCTTAATGTAGCCGGTCTGGCGAACACTTGACAGACGAGCGACGGGGCTGCCCAAACAACGATCGTCAAAAACGTTGATGATTTGTTGTTTCAACGTGTCCCACGTGATTGCCGGTTGGTTTTCCAGTAGCCAACGAATCCATGGTTGTGCTACGCCTTCCATGCAAACCATTGCGCATGCTACGCGTTGAGATAACGGAGTTGAATTGAGGACGAAGTATTGCTCGGCTCATGAGATCCATCCGAACGGGTCAGAACCGTCAAACATGGGCAGATCGACACGACGTTGTAGATGATTGGGTAGCATATCGGGGCTGATTTCAGTAGGACCGGTCGGGGGTGTTGAGGGGCTGCGTTAGGAGGTCACCAAGGCGGTCAGTGTTTCAAGTTGTTTCGAGATGCGCTCGAAATTTGAGCGAAATTCCTCCACTGTCTTCTCTAACGCTTCCACACGAGTTTCCATCTGAGAACGAGTATTGGTCATCGAGCGGCAGGTCGGACCAATTTGTTAGAGTGAAGACGGTGGTAGACTAAAATATAAAATTTTTATTGATTAAGAAAGGGGAGAAACGACGACAAAGACGTAATATACTAATAACTAGATCCGAGAGTTCAAGAACCAAGAACTCCGGCCCTCAATCCGATAGTCAAAGACTACGGCCCTCAAATATCCTAAACCAAGACGTGAAAGTGATATTAGAGACCTCTCTCCTTTTATAGGAGAAAACCTCCCTAAAATATCTCTCTACTACTTAGTCAAACCCCTAATAATTCTCCCTACTATTACCTTAGTCAAATCTCTAATAACTCTCTCTACTAATTCAAATTCAAACTACTAATTAATTAAAACTAATAATAATTATAATAAATATAATATCCTAACAAGCTAGCAAAATCTTTTTTTAGTTAAACAGAGAAACAGTTGAATATATTTAAATGTTAAACGAGGATACAGAAGCAGCAGCCATCATACTTAGGAAGTCCCCTGAAGCACGGAAAAGAAGAAAAATATGATAAGATGGTAAGGACAACAATGGGAGTCCACTGTGGATACAGAATATAGAATATCTTACTGAAAATTCACTGGTGAGATGGTTATCGTGCTTTCGGAATCAAATAACATGGTCCCTTTAACTGTGGGCTCGTTTCTCCTGACCCTAAACAAACGACGAGCAATAACTTAGCAGCTGTCGATAGTTATTGCCTTTGAAAAGTAATTAAAAACAGAAGTTGTGTATTACTTGTATTCCATCTTCCCAGTTGTTGGATCTAAAATCACCCACCTCTCGTTCCATTTCCGCAACTATTAAAAGATATAAAAACTTATAAACCCAGGTAATTTCACCACACTGTTCATCGACTGACTGAATAACTCCCACAAAGTTCAGCCGAAAACAAACTATTACAAGTTCCATAATCCTACACTTACACCAGTACATTGCCACGCCAACCACTTACTGAAATCCATTTCTTCAACTATCGGAATTTAACAGCTAAGTACGGTTCTACTTCATCATATCTTGACAGCAGTCAGCAAAATATTGCCGAAAGCTAAATTTTTTTTTTACACAACATAAAATCACTTCTGAGTAAATTCCATTGAGCCCATCTTTTCGATGGAAAAAATGAAAGAAAAGACTAAGCAAGAAATGGGAATCGGCGGCCAATGCAATGAAATTCAGACACCTCTCCACCAAAATGTCAACAAACAGTAGCTAAGTAATACCGTTTCGGATCTCTTCAGCAGCGGACCTTGAAGTAAATTCTTCCCAGACGTCGAGGCGAGCTGCCTCTTTATCTTCTCCAAGCTCGCCTTCGTATCTGAATCACCCTGCACATTCCCAAAACCCTACAAAATTAACCGAATGAACCACTCACACGAAATTGACAAAAAAGAAAATCAAGAAAGACGCAAAGATACTGACTATAGGAGCTGATACATTGGAACTCATGGTGATTTTGGGAGTGAAAGTAGAGAAATTCAGACAAGGTTTTGCGGAATTTAGTTTATGATCTGCGATGTTAGCGAGACAAAATCGCGTTCTTTGGACAATCAGTCGATTTATTATTTTGTCTTTCTTAATACATTTTGCATTTAATAAAAATTTAGCGGAATTAGGTTCTTTTGGGATAATTGTAATCGTAACCACGATAGATTCCGATTTGCCTTTAGCCCCCTATTATATTTAGAAGTTCAAAATATTAACCAAAAACTTCATAAATCCGCAATTGTGTAATACTACTTAGTAGTAGCTTATGCTTGCAGCGTATGTATGTGTATATACTATCAGATTAGTTGGGAGCAATGTTTTAAAAAGCGCAAAGCGTAGTGTGTCGCGTTTAAGTGTCGGTAGCGCGTAGCGTAAATAGCGAAGCGCATTGCGCGAGTATTTCGGATAAGCTAGGTATAATACAAAATTATATATATATATAATAATATAAATATGGTCACTTTTTATGTCATTATATATAATATATAATAAATATAATTCAATGAAATAAAAAATTTAACGTACAAATAATTGATTAAAATCTAAAATTTAAATATATATGAACGTTATATTAAAAGTATATATAATCCCAACCAATAAAATAGGGACTCATATCACCTAAAAAATCATTTTTTTTCAATTTACTATCCGTCCAACTAAAATAATCCTATTAAAATGATTCTTATAATTATAAAAAATTATATTGATATAAAAAAATATAATATATGCATGTCATTACGATCGTTGCTAAACAAAGAATAAATTAGATAAATTTATTTATAAGTTACATTAAATAATCGATTTTGGATGATGTTGTGAAAGTAATAATAAGTTAAGAAAAATTGAAAAACAAAATAATATATGTTCGTCCACTTGTGTCAGGCGTCTTTCGCTACAGTACTAGCCAATAACATCTCTCTCCTCTCTCTTCCACGTAATAATAATATAATAAGTTTCATGCGCTTTTTTTTTAACGCGTCGTAGCGTTTTAGAGAAATTTTGCGCTAAAACGCGCGTTGAGCGCGCGACAAACCGCCTTTTAAAACACTGGTTGGGAGGCCATGTTATGATATATGGTTGCCTTAACTATTCGCTGTATTTACAAGTCAACTTAGATCTCTTCCACGACATAATCTTGATTCTTGTTATTCTTCATATGAAATCTCTTGTTTTGAAGAGGTTTTTTTCCGTTCAATTAACAAAAAATCAGTTTTTTTGATAAAAAAGAAGACCGGATTTACAGGTAATTCGATCAGCATCTTGAATTGAGTAGAATGAATGAGGATATCATGCATTTGCTTAATGCACAGTTGTTCCCATGGACATTCTTGATATCATGGGATAACGAACAATCATCGTCACAGTTCTTTTCCATGTGCAGATATTGTCTTTTGAGGCATGTATCTTATCCAGGAACTAAAATGGGAGAAGTTTTTCCGTGTGGTTTATTCTTACATATCTGAACTTAAGACTACTGAAAGAGTTGGATATTATGATGCGAACAAGACCAAGATAGAGCGTGTTTCATCGTCTACCTATGGAGTGCAAGCTTCAAATACCTGAAAGCGATAGCCCACTCAACAGTAACCTCTATTTTTTTGTGTGTGTGTATTTCCGTTGATCGGTATTCTCTCTCTGATTGGTCTGCATTTCTCCATCGTGTTCTAACTCGTCACCACATGTATAAAAAATAACCTTGTTCTTAATTATCGTTAAAATTAGATCCATTCAGTTTAGAGGAGGAGTTGAAATTATTATCTTTCATGGAGTTTCACCAAACTGACTGTAATTAGATCTTTTGTAGGACAAATCGTAGGCGGTCGATATTCCACGAATAAAGATAGTACAAGAAAAGGTCAGACACAAACCAAAGACAAAAAAAAACTACCTTTTCATTTCTTGAAACTGCGGATATATAAGGGCAATTGCGTCATTCGATTGTGAGGTTGTTAGTTGAATTGAAGCTTGTGTTGTTTCCTGGTTAAGGATATTTTGGTAGCTGGGCTGGGTCATCTTCATTATCCATCTTCCTTCTGTGCTAATCGCTGTAAAATCTGCAGTAGCTCAGTTCCTCTTCCTATACAGTTTTCAATTGTAAAAATTCTCCAAGAATCAATTTTATTCGCGGTAATGCATAAATTGTGCTGGGTTTTAGATTGATACCTACTTGAAAAAACCCACCTTTAGGTTTTTCTGGGCAGCAAATTCGAGTCCGATGAGTTCGGCTTCTTTAGCAGTGTTTTACGGGGCTCATCTGAAGGGCAATCGCCGGCTGAAGGAGAGGGTCAGCCGGCGAAAGGTTAAGATCCGTACGGCGTTGGTGGAGGCAAGTCCGAGACCCGCGGCGGCGGGCGGCCCCGCCGCCGCCGTGACTCTCTACTCATCATCGTCGTCACCGCCGTCGTCGGGTTTTCCGCCTTCATCAAGAGACCGAGCCGATGACATGCAAGCAGAAGCCAGGGCCATGGCGCGCGCGGCAAATGCTTCCATCTACAGCCCACAACTCCTCGCCGCCGAATATGGGTCGCGGCCTTTCAAGGTGGTGGGCAGGGCTGTTCAGATACTCTCTGGCTTGGGTTCCTTCGCCTTCCAAGTTTGGCTCGACCAAGTCAACGGCCGGCTAGAGCAGAACCAACGGCCGAGGGCGGCTCAGCTGAGGAAAACACTCACTGGGTTGGGCCCTACGTTTGTCAAGATCGGCCAGGGCTTGTCCACTAGGCCTGATTTGTGCCCTCCCATATACCTTGAGGAGCTTTCCGAATTGCAGGCATTTCTTAACTTTTTCTTCTTCACCTTTCCCAGATTTCAAAATAGCAAGTTTCATGTAGATTTCAGTTACATTAGGAGATATTACATTCCATTGCATCTCCTGTCAGAAGTCAAAGTGAAATGATGTTAGATCTCTTTGTGACTTTCCCATGGCTTTATTTGATTGACTAGGATTCCCTGCCTACGTTTCCCGACTCAGAAGCATTTTCATGCATTGAGAGAGAGCTTGGATTCCCTTTGGATGCCATTTACTCGTCAATCTCTACAACGCCGATTGCTGCTGCAAGTCTTGGCCAAGTATACAAAGCACAGCTGAAGTACTCTGGGAAGATTGTTGCGGTGAAGGTGCAAAGGCCAGGCATCGAAGAAGCAATTGGACTAGACTTTTACCTCATAAGAGGTTTAGGCTCACTCATAAATAAATACGTCGACGTAATCTCCAGCGACGTTGTCGCTCTTGTCGACGAATTTGCTCGTAGGGTTTATCAGGAGCTGAACTACGTACAGGTTAGCCCTGACTTAAAGTTACAGGCTTTGGCCCCCAATAACACGTTCAAGCATGCATTTTTCTGTCCTAGCGTGCCTCTAACCTAGTCGACAAAGCTTGTTTGAGTGTTAATTAAAATGTATCAGGTCTTTGCAGGAGGGTCAAAATGCTAGGAGATTCAAGAAGCTGTACGCCGACAAAGAAGACGTCTTCGTCCCAGACATTTTCTGGGAATACACGAGCGGAAAGGTGCTCACCATGGAGTGGGTCGAAGGCGTGAAGCTGAACGAACAAGCTGCTATCGAGCGACAAGGGCTCAAAGTTCTCGACCTCGTGAATACTGGGATTCAGTGCAGCCTAAGGCAGCTCCTCGAATATGGATACTTCCACGCAGATCCTCACCCAGGGAATTTGCTTGCAACGTCTGACGGGAAGCTTGCCTTCATCGATTTTGGAATGATGAGCGAAACTCCCGAACAAGCAAGGTCTGCTATAATCGGTCACGTGGTGCACATGGTTAATCGAGACTATGAAGCCATGGCTCGAGATTACTATGCTCTAGACTTTTTGGCCCCCGACGTAGATGTATCCCCTATCGTCCCAGCTTTGAGAGACTTCTTCGATGATGCGCTGAATTCGTCTGTGAGCGAACTCAACTTTAAGACCATTGTCGATGGTCTTGGTGCTGTTCTGTACCAATATCCTTTCGACGGTGAGTATGTCCTTGCAAGTAAACTATGTTAACTCTAACTGCATTCCATCTAACGGCTGCTTTCCCATTTTCTTGCAGTGCCAGCATATTACGCCTTGATTTTGAGGTCTCTCACTGTTTTGGAAGGCTTAGCTCTCTATGCTGATCCAAATTTCAAGGTCCTCGCTGCTTCTTATCCGTATTTTGCCAAAAGGCTGCTCACCGATCCCAATCCATACCTCAGAGATGCTCTAATCGAGCTACTTTTTAAGGACGGGAAATTCAGGTACTGTTCAGTTGATTTAATCATTTCAAATGCTGATATTTTTTTCCTGAGATGCAAAACACGAGCCATACGTTTGGTTACTACAGGTGGAATAGGCTCGAAAACTTGCTAGACCAAGGTAGAAAAGACAAGGACTTCGCAGCAAAAGACGCTTTACAGCCCGTCCTTAAACTGTTGCTGGGCCCAGAGGGTGAAGATCTGAGGAGCTTAGTCATCAAAGAGGCCGTCCGCGTAACTGAAGCCGTCGTCTTGGGCTCGATTCTTGAATCGTACAAATCAGTGCCCAGTCTGATACGCACGTTCTTCTTCAACGGTAATGTAAGCAGTCCATTCGTGATGAACACCGCCGAGCAAGAAGCTATGTTGGAGCTTAGGGCGCAAGTATTTCGGATATGGTCGCTTTTAAGGTCCTCTGATAACTTCGATCCTACCCTTTTGCAGCCCATACTTCAGGCATGTATTTGTGTCCCTTCTTTGTCCTTAAAAATGATGATCTTTTTACATTTCATCTGTCCAAATTCAGCATGTGCTCATTTTGTAATATATATTAAGGCCTGACTTTGGAACACGATTGAATTAGGTGCTGCAAGAACCTGAAGCTCGGAGTCTTGGAGGGCGTGTGGTTGGTGGGATTACTCAGCGTCTTGCAGCCCGCTTATTGCAGCAAGTTCTTCGCTCTGCGCCTACAACTTCCAGCCAGGCTTTGTAGCTCTTCTTTCGACCTTATATCATTGGATGTAAGTTGGCTAATTGTGTTCGTATTATTCCTCAACGATTCCATGGCAGTCTGATTCTGATCGTAAGCGTAGCTCGTATGGAAAGAATTCTCTAGTAACAAAAGTTTTGTTTTAGAGTTCAATGGTTGTTACTTTACAGGTAGAGTGATGGGAACTCTTGTTCCGCGGAGTGCAGCTGGGCTATATATATATAGACGTGCCATCGAGAAGGGGCATTTATTATTTGCTATATGCTGAAAAAACTGTAAAAAAACGAGGTTCGAAATATAGAATGTTCGCATTTTCTCATACCTCAGCGAATGCTGATAAAAATGCTGGGCATCGGATTCAATGAACCCATCATAATCGATTCGTTCATCCTATTTCATGTTAGTGGATTCGTAGGACAATCACCATATTCAAACAATCCAATTGAGCAAAAGGTGCAGCAAATTTCACATGAAGATGATAAAGCCGATGACTTATTTGGTAGATAAAAGGAGCAGCAGACTTTGTAAGCTTCAAGGTACTAAAATGATAATATTAATAACTGACTTGTTTGATAGAAGCACACAAACTTCACTGATGCATCGTTTTAGGTATTCGCCACTCAACTCATCATAGGCTCTGACAAACTGTGTCAGCCTTTGAGAACCAATTTTATTCACTTGACTGAACAAAGTTGGATAAATACTGGCAAATCTGGTAGATTCTCGTATGTCCAGCTCTCACGGTTTCACTAGAAATGGGCAGACGTGGGGTGTTTTCGCCGTCGATAACTTGATGGGGAAGAATATCCAAAGGATAGATTCCACTGCATGCACCAAACCAAGCATAAGGCATGGAATATACAACCGTCGAAAGTATTTAATTCTGACAGTAATTGAGTCCCAAAAATTAGATCTAACCGTTTCAAGCAAGATAAATCAAGTCTGAAGACGGCTTTACTCCCGGCGGTGAAATTGTGAAAACAAAGCTTCAGATCAAGTTGGCCATCTAAAACAATGACATGAAAACACAATAAGGCACACAGTTACTTACCACAAGTAAGTTACAAACAATTACCAAAACTGTAAAAGTTATCGTTAATAGCCATGCAATTGATGAATTTTGTACAAGAAAAAATGATGTTCGAAAAGAAGTGAAGTGCCAACGAAGTGATCAAACTTCATGTCCCACAATCTTGAATGATGAAACATAATGTATGAGAGAGTATATCAGGCCTAAGGATATCTGAAAATATAAGAAGACAAACGAAAACACAAGAGCATTGCTCACAAGATGCTGAAGAAAAGGATAACTGGACCAGATTCGGGAAGTCCAATTGTGCTGACTGTACCTCCTCAATGACATCAAGCAAGGTGCCAAGAAGTGATCTAGTTACCTACAACAAATGATCCAGTGTCATCATAGACCATAATGATAAACACAAAACATCAAACGGTTAACTCTTCCGATTTCTTTGCATTCTTCCCAAACGTTGATTTTGGTAAATTATGAATTGCCAGCACCAAAATTAAATGAAACTAGTCTAGATCACTACTACATAGCAATCAAAGAAAAATGTCGGTCTCATCTCAACTTTATATTAAAATATAAGCTCGACATAACAAAAAAAAGAAGTTGCATTTAGAATCCCCATGGTAGGAAAATATGAAAATTTGGTTAAAGTACTCTCAGCAAATCAAACAACTTCAAAATAATGTAGAGTAGTTTCTTACTTGTGTTACGCATGGAAAAGTTTTAGAACGGATGTATTTGCAAGTTGTCTCAGTGTTAAATACAACTGAGAATGCTGTGAAAGCATCCATACTAGGGAAATTCTGCACAGCAGAAATTTGAGTCAATCTCAATCACAATCAAGTCATACATAAAAGGGGGACATGAACATGTTTGATTTACATAGATATCACCTTCATGATATTTGCCTCATTCAGTATTACTGAGCTTGTAACCGTTGAGGTAGGACCGGGAGTAAGTTTTATGCTATAACATCCAAAGTAAAATTAGTCAGCTGCTGCATGATTATCAAAGCAAAAATAAACTACCAGAAAAAATAAGATGAAAACCTCTGCAAAATTATGTCAAGATAGTTGAGAACAATACTCTGCTGATTTTCCGCACGACACACTTTATCGATCACCCACACCTACAGAAAGAACAGAGGCGGTGGTAACAGACAACGCACAAAAACTACGTAAGAACCTTACACAAATGTACTACGTCGTCAATATAATACCTGCATCTCCTGACGAATGGACCTGAATAATGCCCTTTTCTTCAAGTGGTCGTTTAGCATAGAAATCATCTCCGCAGAGCTCAGCCCAGCTTTCATCTTGAAACTTGTACAGAAACTCCTTTTGATAGTTAAGATTTTTCTTTCTAATGTGTTGCAGGTCTGCTTCATCGAAGTCAAGTTCTCATTACAATCCTGAAATTACAAAAAATTGAGGCATATGATAAGAAAATGACTCAACATAAAAATTCAATCACATATATACTCGGAAAAGATAGAAAACCAAACAACCATATGAGCATCAAAAGCCAACACAAATAGTTAAAATTAGCATGCATATAGAACTTGCAAATATTACAATATACAACATTATGAGTGACATGATTAAGGGTTTGGGTTGACAACTGGAACCGGTTCTGATTCATTAACAAAATATATACAACTGGCTCGGAATCAATGGAAACTGAAGTTGGGGACAGTTCCACCCAATGACGGACAGAAACCAGTCCAGTGGAACCCTTAAATATGTTGAATAAAGATTATTTTATACCTCCTGCTCCTCCGAAATCACAGATGACTGTTTACCACGCCTTTCTGCTAAAATGTTAGTGACCGGTGCCTTCAGTGTCTGGCACATGACGTCCGCTCTTAATTTTTGTGCCTCCTGTATCCTAGATCTTATATCTTGTAACCTACGCTGCAAGCGTAATGAGACCAGATCAGAGATTCAGTAACGGTGTGATGAATAAACTCAAACCAGCAAGAGGTTACCAAAAGTTTCTCAGTCCTAGCAAGCTTCAGCTGTAACCTTAACTTATCGAAAATGATTCGTTGTAGCAAGGACTTTATTTCACCAGCTCTGCAACATGATTGGATAAGCCAAAAAAAACATCGTTTAAACGTTTTCTATTTTATTAACTTTTCACCACAGAATGAATGTGATGCCAAAACACACACACATATATCAAATATCAATCGCAAATACTTACTTCTCAAGACGAAGATAATCAAATGCCGCTGTTTTCTGTAAAAGGAAAAACAATCAGAAAGTTTGGTAGAAATCCTTAACATTTCTTTAAGGTATGCAACTCAAAGTTGAACTATTGATCAGCTAACCACTTTATCCCATGGACAGCAATCACCGTCATGACACGAACCTTTGGTACAATGTTGCTGTGAATCAGATCGTACGTTTGTGACCTCTGCCAATGAAACAGTATATCTTCCAGGTCTTCAACCTGCATTATATCAAAACTGTCACCAGATGATCAAGTGAACGTGTGAAACCTCAATGCAAATGCATAGAATTAGAAACAAGAAACAAAAATTCAATTAATCGAGAAAACAATGTACTAGTATCAAGACGTCCCAGTTGCCTAGAAACAGGGTAACACGGTAAAAGTAAAAGGAGAGCTGGTTAGACAATATACCGTTTTACTATTAAGCTTCATAGCAAATTCAGATATTAATTCTTTAATATCCTCCGAGAATTTCAAATGCATCTGCAATAAGGGTCAAATACAGGATGAAAACAATGGAATGTCAGACCAGATAACAGTTCTAGTAATAAGAACAGAAAAAAAACGAAACCAAACATACATCAGCTAGCTTTGTCACACCATTGTCGGTCACAGTTACTTTAACCTCGGCAGGATAAAATGGCGTATCTGGACTACAGTCCCCACCTATCTGGCCTCTGCGACTCTGCTGCATAGTAGTCATTTTAGGGCTACTGTGTGTGTGTCCTTGCAGTAGTTCCAAATTTCTCTTGTATGGAGTAGAATTTTTCATTGGCACACCACTCTGCTCAGCTGATTTTGGAGAGGGTACATGGCGAACATCATTTTCTTTTCTTTGTATTGCATCCTCTGGCATATCCGTTGCAACTAAGTTAACTTCATCCAACGTTGTACATTGTACAAAGCTAGTTTTCAACGCAGGAGTAAGGACATCATTAGGGGAATTCATGCCATCGTTTTTGATAGAAGCTGCTTTCACCTCAATTAAATTTTTGAGGCTGTCAACTCCATCAGCATTTAAGCATAACTCTCCTTGCATGCGCAGTGATTTGGCATTCATATCAGCATTCCCATCAGACATGCAAAGGTTTTTTGTTAAAGTTAAATCCTGTTCTTTGTCTACCCCCACAGAGCGCATGTACTGACTCGGAGACTGAACATTTCTAGGCCTACTAGACCGACGTCGTGGTGAAGGTGACAATATATTTTCCACTATCCTGCTGGGTGGCGAGGCAAACTCAGAATGTATAAATTTTGTTTCTCTCAGTCCACCACCAGAAGTAATTTCAGCCAGCAACGAGTCAGTTTCATGCATTACTACATCCTTGGCATACTTATCGGACTCCATGAAATTATTCAAATTATCTCCGGGCTGTGTGTTCTTAGATGGTGAAGAACGTATGCCTCCATGATTTTCACAATCACCACATGTATTAGTGAGACTCGGGCCAACTGGAGGTTTTTCAATGTTATGTTCCAATGAAGCTTTTGGATGACTTCCTAAAAATGAGCTTCCAATTTCGGTATGAGCAGCGATGACAGCATGACCTTTTTCTTTATTATGATGATTGCTCCCAAGTTTTTCTTTGGTGATTGAGTCTTCAAAAGAATTCATAGTTATACGATGTTTTCCAGAAAGAGCACCAAAACTAGGGGACTTGCCAAAATCCAGCAACTTAACGGAGGACCTGTCAACTTTGCTACTAAAAGTAGAAGAAAATGCATATTTTTCAAGAGATTCCAGTTTAGAAATGCTTTTCTGAATAGATGTTTGACTCTCATGATTTTCTGCAAATTCAGTTGTCAGGAAGGAACCCTGTTTTTCAGGCAATGGAGTAGTCAGTCCCAAATGTCTAGATGGAGAGGCAGTGATCAGAATAGTTTCATGCATTGGTGAACTCTCGGGAGAGTGACCTAGAGGAAGTGTTTTGATGGGATCACTTGCCACACTAACTCCGTATCCATTACTTTCCATCTCATGAAATTTAATCTCGCCACCTTGACTCCTCACATGGTTTCTTAAACTCAAGAGACTCTCCCTACGATCAGTTGAAGTTTTCAGAATGTCACTGTCCTTGGTCATTGGCGATTTTGAATCGACTATATTACTGGTTGAACCAAAATAGATCAGGTCTTTCCTGCTCTCCGCCAAAAGAGCATCCAATCCTGGTGAAAGTTTCCCATAATCATACTTGTCATTGCTCTCCCCTATAATACTCATATCATTTCTGCTGTCAGTTCCACTTGCTTCCGTGACAGCAACAGAGGAGAATAATACAGGTTTTTTACGCATAGTCAAACTCATTGTGTTCCCAGCATCTGCATTTGCTGGCGTCTTTTGCTCAGAGCACAGAAGCCTGTCTGTCGGGGTCTTTAAGTCCATTCCTGAATCTGATGCAGCGAGACTGCGAAAGTGCATGGAGAAGGCCGTCGAGTCCATTGTAACATCATGCAAATCATCAGAAACTGCAGAATCGGACAACCTTCCTGGCCTTATAAAATTTGCTGATACTGGACCAAAAAAATCATCTTCTGCAAAACAAAATGTAGACAAAAGCTCATTCCCATAATATAAACAAATAAATAAGTGGCGCCTGGTGATGTGCACCTCTAACATGACAAAGGAATTAGTAGAAGTTTTAAGGAACTATTCGCTGGCCCTTGAAACTAACTATAAGCAAACTGCAAGATACTAATGATCCATGCACCCGCCATTATCTACTCAATACGACTATTCCCTAATCACAGCAGGTCACAAGAGTATACAACAAAACCACAATGAGAGTGCGATGATTACCATCAATCGAAGAGACAGACACTATAGTACTTCCTCCAGATGAAGGTGACCCAATCGGACGCAAAAACGAGCTACGGATTTCCATCACATCATCCACGTCGCCACCGTCATCAAACTCCTTCAGAGCTCTCTCGGTGCCAGATTCAACCGCAGAATCCTCAGCAGCTTTAGGAGTCTCAGCCAACGGAGGAGTCTCGCTATACTCATCGTCACGGTTGAAGAAGTGTACGGAGGTATTCTCGGCAAAACTCACTCTCCGCGCTCGCTTCTTCTGCTGAGCGATGGTCTCGGAGTTCTCCGGATCATCGCGGTGGGCTTCGCCGGCGTTAGGATCCATGGCGGGAGATTGAATTTGCTGCGTCTCTAGTTCGAATTTAGGGGTTACTGTGGAAATGAAATATGATTTTATCGAGAAGCGGGATTTTGGAAGTTGCTGGTTTGGTCCCTGAAGTTTGGGGAATGTGATAGTTGGGCTCGCTAATTTAAAATTAGTAAGAACTGAACAGGCATTGGAATTCTCTATTTAATTTTACATTCTAATTTTAGTGAAGAAAATTGACAAATCTGCAGGTTAGCTACACTACAACAAAACCAAAGAGTATCTCGCAACATCAAACGAGCCACATTGTTTCTACGCAATCGCAAAGCTCAACAATGGTCAATAATAGAAAGTAACAAAGGCGAGTAAAATCGATAAGATTTGTCGCATAAAAGAGGGTACAGCATAGCCAATATGCAATAAACTCGATTGTCCCAATCGTTTCTGACTTCTAACGATGACAAAGAGGATGATGTTATCCGTATAATGCCCGCCATGCCTCTTTACTGTCCTTTGAAATCTTGATTGGATTTTGAATCATCTTTTCTTTAGAGAAAGCGAGAGATGTAATGCTCGCCAAGAGGGATCCCATCTCACATATAGCCTGATAGAAATGCAGTTCTAAGAGTTAAGGCCATTGATGACAACTGCTTAAGCTATCAAGCCAGCCATAAGAGAATGAGATTACAAAGTAAGTGTCGGTACTTGTAACAATACTATTACATTCGTTTGCATGCTTTCTCCAAGTATTACGCCCTAAAACTAACTGTTGTGACCAAAGACATGATAGTCACTCAAGTCTCTAGCTAGGCGGCATAAAGGGAATACCATATAAATGCAACACGAAAGAAAAATTTTAACCTCAAGATCATCTTTGCTTGCCATTTGTTGACTAATCTGAGCAATCAGCAACACTGAAGGAAGATTCATGACCTTTAAAAACTGGTGCAAAAGAGTCAGCTCCTCGTCATAAATCTGTGTTAATGGTGTGGGCTTCTGCAATTTGGATATCAATGCCTCCGTAATATTCGTAGTTGGACCTAGTTTAATGCCATAAACCGAGGCATTACCACTCCTTATTGAATGTTTATTGTCCTGCTTAAGCTTAGATTCTGGGACAAGAAAAGGCACAATCAGCGATGGCGTGGATGAATCATCTCCAGACAATGTCAACAGAACTTCATTCACTGCACAAGCTAAGATTGGAGGCTCGTATTTTTGCAAGATCAAAATAGAAACCTGTAAGACAGAACATGAGATTCAGCTAACCCCAGCTGCAGGGAGATAACTCCATAATTCTTAGCAGACATCGATCAAGGTTAGGAATTGCTCATAATACAATGACTAAATAACAGAATTTGAATCGAACGGATGTGGAAACCCAAGAATCAACATCAAAGGGCAGAACAAAAAGCTATTGATATGATTACTGATGTCCGCAATTTTGATTGAGGAAAATTGGCATAACACAGACCATTTCGTAAATCATAGCTTCATCGCTGTGCCTGTAGGTCTCATGTTTCACTCAATTCCGCGTAGAAGGACAAAATCGAAAGGAGCACAAGTCAAATGCATACCAAAAAAGGACGACGACGACGACTGAGAGACAATTACTCACCACGTAGCGACCATCGGAGCTGACATAATGAATAATCTCGCCACAAGCCTTTTGATCTTTGATTCCGTAGTAATCCAGCGGAAGCGCAAAAGATTCGCTCCTGAAAAAACGTATGCGAGACAAGCACCCATAAACATCGCGCGTAAATAGAGCACGACGGAGAAAAAAATCGATCGCAATCTCACTGACCGTTTTTCATAGTTCGCGCCAGGATTAGGGTGGAGCGCGGTGGTGACGGCGGCGGAGACGCCGTCGTTCAGTAGGAGCACCACCTTCTCAGCTACCTTCATCTTTGCACTACTGATTTCTCTGAGTCAATTTATTAATGGGCCTTATATTTCCGTAATTTCGGCCCAATATGCATTATTTCAACAGTTAAAAAACAGACTCCATCCAAGCCATGGCCAAATGTGAGAAGATAAGGCAATCAAAGCCTCGGCGACAAGGCAAGCAACCATGGCAGAAGCTTCAAGATTACTGCACACTGTATTCATACCCTCATTCCCACGATGTTCATCTCAGCAAACGATCAAATTCCACGACTTTCACCCTTCAAACTCTAAACGACATCGCATATACTGCTCTGTCTCCGCAGCAAGCAGCAGTAGCGAGAGTGTACCCAAAAGCAGCGTTTCATGGGGATGTGACATCGACTCTCTCGAAAATGCGTCGGCTTTGCAAGATTGGCTGTCCAAGCGCGGACTCCCTCCTCAGAAAATGGAGATAAATAGAGTGGACGTAGGAGAGAGAGGCCTTGTTGCTTCGAAGAATATTAGGAAAGGGGAGAAGCTGCTTTTTGTGCCGCCCCCACTTTTTATAACAGCTGATTCTGTGAGTTTAGCTGTGTCATCTGCTTTTTTTCTTATCTTTTCTAGGCTAGATGGTGTCCTTTGTTTGATTTTTGGCTTTCGTTTGGTTCAATTTTGCCGATAATTTGATGCACACCTGCGCATATTTGATTGAGATATACATATATGGATATATATATATATAACGACGTACATATTAGGAGTGGAGTCGAGCTGAAGCAGGTGAAGTGATGAAGCGATATAACGTGCCCGATTGGCCTCTCATTGCTACATATCTGATTAGCGAGGCGAGCCTCATGAGTTCTTCAAGATGGTATAGTTACATTTCAGCCTTGCCGAGGCAACCTTATTCGCTTCTTTACTGGTGAGATACTCTGTTTTGGTGATTCTCTGTGAAATGCTTCACCTCTCTATCATATCCTTTTCCGTTTTTTCAAGTTAAGTCTGAACTCAGTTTTTCGACATGTTTTCAGGACACGTTCAGAACTCGATCAGTATCTCGAAGCCTCACAGATAAGGCAACGAGCAATTGAAAGGATCAACGATGTCAATGGAACGTATGTCTCCTACCACTCTACATGAAACCGAGCCCACACGTTTGGAATTTCTGTCTATATCAATGAATTCTAAGGAAAAATGGAATGATTCTATTGCTGTATGTGAAGATCTGACATCATTAAATTCTACAGATACAATGACTTACGAGCCAGGATTTTCTCAAAGTATCCAGATTTATTTCCAGAAGAGGTATATAACAAAGCACGACGATCTTCTCTTTGATGCTTCTCCAAAGCTGTCTAAGTCTAGCTTATCTTTCCTATGCCTTTACATTGCCAGATATTCAACATAGAGAGTTTCAAATGGGCATTTGGCATTCTTTTCTCACGACTGGTAAGAAGACTTGTCTCAAGACCGACGTAACTCCCCCCTTTAAACTTCTTCATGTAAGAAAATTAAAAGTGAAAATGTATTTCGACGAGCAGGTTCGTTTACCGTCCATGAACGGAAGGGTTGCCTTGGTACCTTGGGCAGATATGCTCAATCATAGCTGTGAGGTGTAGCTCTTGATTACTTATTTCTACTCCTTGTCTCTATATTACATTCACATTTATCTCATTTCTTAATCGACGATGATTTAGGTTGAAACATTTCTCGACTATGATAAGTCATCTCAGGGAGTAGTTTTCACAACAGACCGAGCATATCAGCCAGGTGAGCAGGTACATAATATAGTAGCTGCTTGAGAAATAGTAATATTTGCTTATAAATATGATTCATATTGTAGATATGAAAATTTTCGACAGGTTTTCATATCATACGGGCGCAAGTCTAACGGAGAGCTTCTCCTCTCATACGGATTTGTTCCCAGAGAAGGCACGAATCCCAGCGATTCAGTCGAACTTTCCTTCGCAGTGAAAAAATCAGACAAGTGTTGCAAAGAAAAGGTGGCAGCTTTACAGAAGCATGGATTATCCGCGTGAGTATCACATCACGTTCACAATCTTATCAGCAACGATGAATAAACTGCACAATTATTCTCATCGTCTACAGCGTGGAATGCTTCCCATTACAAATCACTGGTTGGCCCATCGAGCTTATGGCGTTCGCCTACTTAGCAGTGAGCCCTCCAAGCATGAAAGCCCAGTTTGACGAGGTCTTTCTTAACGTTTGTTAACGTACTCTGTTTTTTCGCCCATTTGGGAATGTGATTTGAACGTCGTTGAAGAAAAAAAAATTGTTGGTCGGTGTAGATAGCTGCTTCTGCGTCAAACAAGAACACGTCGAAGAAGGAGATTAGATATCCCAAGATAGAGGAAGATGCCTTACAGTACATATTAGACGCTTGCGAGGCCAGCATATCAAAGTATTCCAAGTTCCTTCAGGCCAGTGGAGATCCTAAGCTCATCGACGTCGAAAATATGCACATAAGTTTGGATATTCTGAGAGCGCATTTTATTGATTTATTCTTTTTTTATGACAGGAAAGTGGATCGATGGACTTGGACGTGACGAATCCAAAGCTTCTGAACAGAAAGCTGTTCTTGAAACAGCTGGCGGTGGATCTGTGCTCCAGCGAACGGAGGATTCTTTTTCGAGCGCAATACGTGAGTTGCAATCGATCATTCTTTCGGCGAACTGCATTAATTCGACGGTTCTTTCCTTTTACTTTTCTTTGTCGAACTGCAGATACTGAGGAGGAGGTTGAGAGATATAAGGAGCGGCGAGCTGAGGGCGCTGAAGATTTTCGAAAGTTTCACGGAATTTTTCGGTTGAGCGAACAAAGTTTCTTCCTTCACTTTTACGTCGGGTTTTTTTACGTGGATACATATATGTTCTTTTTTCCTAGATTGCGAAATTAATTGGGTGAATGGTCAATCAAGAAATTCTTTCTACTGTTGAATGCTTGTTGATCCTTCATCGATATTCGATGCTTATTCCGAACGAGATTAGCAGCCAAACTCAGATGGAAGGTGAAAATTTTTAACAGAAAGCATGACGTCATCAATCGTTTTCAGAAATCGGTTGGCTCAATATGGATAACTTTTCTTTATTTTTTTCTTTCTACTTTCGCTTATTTCAAGAGTTTCTCAAAGTGGACCCCTAAAGACATACCTTACCTTACATTATCTACACACTCTTCCCCACTGTGCAAATCTTTCTTGTCAAAAATCTAGGCCACGAATATATGTACCAGTCTGACTGTTCTTCCGTAAATATCTTGGCAATGATCTGATCGATCGCCCGCCAACAACAGAGTAATAATAACTAAGCCTTCAAATGAGGATAACTTTCAAAACAATAGATTAAGAGCGAACAAAGGGCCTCACATTCAGGTTCTCATTTCTCAAACTGCATGCCGCAAAATGCTGACGCACTGCTGCCGCCGCCCACCGCACGCAGCTACGTTTGCCTCTGAAGCGTGCTTGTGCGAAAACACCGCTTTTTTCTCCAGCAAATCACGTTTCTTCAGGTGGGTTCTTCCCAGCCCAAGAACTCATGTTCTTCGTGCTAGAAATTTCGAGCTCAAGGCCGTCAATGGCTACCCTCTTAACGCCGTCTCTCTACAAGACGGTAAGTATCAACTCACCCTCTTTAATTTCTCCATTACTGTGTAGGTAGTCTAATAATCAAATGCGCTTGCTTTGCAGAAGGTTCGGCAGATTTGAGCACCGTCGAATCAGAGCAATCGAATTCGAATCTTTCCATAACTGTCTTCGGTGCGTCGGGCGATCTCGCCAAGAAGAAGATATTCCCTGCTCTGTTTGCTCTTTACTACGAAGATTGCCTGCCTGAGGTTTGTTTCTCCTTAGCTTTTTTTTTGAATGATCAGTCCTTTCACTACAATCGACTGTGTGGCGATAGCTGTTCGATGATATTCTCGACAGAACTTCATCATATTCGGTTATTCTCGGACTGGGATGAACGACGACGAGCTGCGAACGATGATCAGCCGAACGTTAACCTGCAGAATCGATAAGAGGCAAGAAAATGTCGCTCCGTTTTTTAATACTCAAAAACAACAAAAAGTCTGATTTTTTTCACCTCCCTTTTTTCTTCCGAATGTAATGATCTTTTTCAGCGCGAATTGCGGCGAAAAAATGGAGCAGTTTCTCAAGAGATGCTTCTATCATTCTGGTCAGTATAATTCCGAGGAAGATTTAGCAGCCCTCGATTCCAAACTCAAGAAGAAGGAGGTACTAATCGTATTATCTTCGGTAGAATATTCAGAATCATTTAGTGCGCAGTCGATATGTATTTGTTCGGACCAATTCATGTGCTCGGGCAACGCTATCCTTTTTGAATAATGCCGAGGCAATCTCATGTAATGAATTATCATATTTTCAGGGAGATCGACCGTCGAACAGATTATTTTATCTATCTATACCGCCGAACATATTCGTCGACGTCGTACGCTGCGCAAGTACTAAAGCTTCTTCGCCGAGCGGTTGGACGAGGGTCATCGTCGAAAAGCCCTTCGGTCGTGATTTAGAGTCGTCGAGCGAGCTAACTCGATGCCTCAAGCAGTATCTCTCCGAGGACCAAATATTCAGGTCGCCCAAACCTAAACAGTAATCCTTGCGTTTTTTTTTGTATTCCTCTTGCTGAAGTACGTTTCGTTTCGTTTTTTTTCTTTTTTATACAGAATCGACCATTACCTGGGCAAGGAACTGGTCGAAAACCTCTCCGTGCTCCGTTTCTCCAACCTCGTTTTCGAGCCACTTTGGTCGAGAAACTACATACGCAACGTACAGCTCATATTCTCCGAAGATTTTGGCACCGAGGGCCGAGGAGGGTAAGTAGCAAGCAAGGCTTATTAATCGATACTGACTACGCCCTAAATTCCCAACAATAACGACGCCCTTTTCGCTTTTTCCTCAGATACTTCGATCATTACGGCATAATCAGAGACATTATGCAGAACCATCTCCTTCAGATATTAGCTCTGTTCGCCATGGAGACGCCCGTTAGCTTAGACGCCGAAGACATACGCAATGAGAAGGTGTTAGAATTCATACGAAAAAACAAAAACGTTTCTAACAGCATGCAATCTTTACGCATGATTTGATATCTCGACTCGAATGGCGATTAGGTCAAAGTTTTGCGATCGATGAGGCCTTTGGAATTAGAAGACGTCATCGTGGGGCAGTACAAAGGGCACAGCAAGGGCGGGAAATCGTACCCTGGGTACGCCGACGACCCCACCGTCCCCAAGAACAGCATCACCCCGACTTTCGCCGCCGCCGCCCTATTTATAAACAACGCAAGGTGGGACGGCGTCCCCTTTCTGATGAAGGCGGGCAAGGCACTCCACGACAAACGGTATTATTTTTGCACGCGTTCGTTCGTTCGCTCGTTTTCTTTTTTATTTTGTGGGAGATGCCGACGGTTTTTTTTTTAAAAAAAAATTCGTCAGGGCGGAGATTCGAGTTCAGTTCAGGCACGTCCCGGGCAACCTCTACAGGCACAAGTTTGGGCTCGACATGGACAAGGCGACGAACGAGTTGGTCCTCCGCGTTCAGCCCGACGAAGCTATTTACGTCAAGATCAACAACAAGGTTCCCGGGCTCGAAATGAGGCTCGACCGAAGCGACCTTAATTTGCTTTATAAAGCGAGGTAGGTAATAATTAGCGCAAGCTCGATAACATGTATATATTTTCTGCTCAACAGACGGGCGTAATAATTGTGTAAGTAGGTATCCGAGCGAAATACCAGACGCCTACGAGAGGCTTCTTTTGGACGCTATCGAAGGAGAGAGGAGGTTGTTTATTCGGAGCGACGAGCTCGACGCTGCTTGGGCTTTGTTTACGCCGCTGCTGAAGCAGCTCGACGACAAGAAAATTGCGCCCGAGTTGTACCCTTATGGGAGCAGAGGACCCGTCGGAGCTCATTATCTCGCCGCGAAGCACAACGTTCGCTGGGGAGATCTCATGGGAGAAGATTAAGTGATATGGATAAGCTTATTATTCAGTTCGTTTTTGCTTCGTTTTCGTCTCTATGCTGGTCGTTTGTGGACAAATCGAATATGGACTCTGATTATTCGAATTTTTTGCGAGCTGTTTCGCATCGTAAGCAATCGGTTTTTACGATCGGCGCAATGTAAAAAAACGCGGCAAGAGTCTATCTCAATCGCATTACGAGTGCATTCGCGGGCTGAAGCTGTTGGTTAGGGCTGCAGTGCTACGTTTTAGAAATTATAAGGGGTTTCGCGTAATAATCAAACCACAGAGTAGTGATGAGTAATTTATTGTAAGCACATGGACTATAACGTGATTTACCCGATTAATTACTGCGGTAAATTAATTAACGAGGAAATAAACACGAAAACAGAGAAATTTAGAGAGAGAGAGAGACAGGAGAGGCTGTGTGAAGATGTCGATGGAACTGGAGGAAATTGAGCTTGAAGCTGAGGACTTCAACTCTTCGGTACCCTTGAAGAAGGTGCCGTACGGCGACGTTTTTGAGGCGTCGCGCGCGGGGGACGTCGAGCGTGTCAGGTACCTATTGGACAGTGGCGTCAACGTGAACGCGCGGGACAGATGGGACTCTGTGGCGCTCTACTACGCGTGCCTCGCCGGGCACCTGGAGGCCGCGAGGATGCTGCTGGAGAGCGGCGCTATATGCTCCGAACACACCTTTGACGGCGACCGATGCCACTACGCCGCGCTCAATCTCAAGGTCCGTAAATTGCTCAAAGCCTACGAAGCCCGACCGCCGACCCTCAGCCCTCTGCAGGCCGCTTTGAGAGATGCTTTCCTCGCCTGCGAAGCCAACCGAGACTATCTCATAGCCAGAGACGACAATAACAACAATCGTTACCCTATATCTCAATTACAACCGACAGGTAGCACTGTTTACTAATGATTTAGATAAATGTTGTTCGTGTAAGCTTCAACTGTTCATCCGTCCTCTTTAGCTTATTATTTGGTAGCCTATCTATATTCAAAATGGTTTTTTCTCAGCTGATGTTGGAGTGGATAGATACTGATGGCAACATCAGTTTGGTTAAATTAAATTAACAACAGATTGTGCTTCAATACCATGTTAAATTGAGGGTTTTATCGTGAAACCTGTTGATGTTACATAGAGTAGCCTTTCAGTAATTATATATTGAGGTTTCTCAGAAGTATGTAGTGTTCTCAATAGAGGGATTATCTATGAAGATATGGGTGTATGTGTATTTACCTGTTACCTCTGTATCAATTTCCATTTTCTGTCTGGAAAGTCCTCACTCTCACTTGCTAAGAAAGAAAAGCAAATAGAAGAAAGAAACTTTCAAGCTGTTGCAATGGGAAATGCTCACACGGCAACTTAAACTGAAATTGCAGACCAACTTTCAAATGGAGAAACAAAGTCCACCAGCTACACCCCCCCTGATATAGTGTTTTATGTGCAAGGAAGACCCCTTGAAGCTCATAGGCTTATCTTGGCTGCGAGGTCTCCGTTTTTCAGGAAAAAGTTTGAGACTGAATGGAAACACCGAAAGGAAGTACGCCTGTCGCGGGAAAGGCTCTCCTACGCATCCCTTTTCAGCCTTGTCTACTTCTTTTATTCGGACAGGTTAGAAGTCTCCATTGACGATATGGAAGATCTTGCTAGGATCTGCCGAGTTTGCAAGTGTCATTTTCTACAAACTCTTATCGAGAAAGAAATAGTCCACCAAAGACATGCGGAGTACAAAGCACTTCGCGATATAGACAGCTCGCAGAAGAGGTTTATTTTGCAGGGTCTGTCTCTTCCCGAAGACGATCGCCTGCCTTCTGCTTTGAGTCGTTTCCTTCAAGTTTCTCTTTCCAATTCGACCGAAGGGCAGATCCTAGAGGGTGATGTCGTGCCCCTTGTTGGTTTGCAGCACATGAGTTTGTCGGAAGATGATCTGGCTGATGTCTGTGTGAAGGTTGAGAACAAGATATTTCGATGCCACCAAATTATCTTAGCGTCAAGATCTGACTACTTCAAGGCAAGGCTATCCCGAATGAATGAATTTTTGGATGGAAGAGATACTTTGGTTGATTGTGCTCTTCCATGTCTCGAAGAAAATGACCTGAGCATGGATGCTTTCCAGAAAATGATAGAATATATGTAAGTCTTTCTTCTGAAAATATGCGTTACATGCAAGAAATATGTGTTAGTTAACGTTTTTATTTGATTCTGAAGCTAACTGAAACATCGTTAGATAGATTATCTCATTCAAATTGGAGATCAAGTATATTGCATATGGGCCCCCTAATAAAATACATCTAAATATGCTGTTTCAGGTATACAGATAGTCTGAGCGATATAGACGCCGATCAGGTTTGTTTTGCTCATTAGACTTGTAGTTCATATAAATTATTCGGTGTCATTCAATTGTTAACCATGCAGGCTGAAGAAATGTTTGACGCTGCCTCAAGATATCTATTATTTCCTCTTAAACGTGCAGTTGCTGACGCTCTTTTACCGCAACTACAAATGGCTTCTCCTGCAGAAATATGTCATTGGCTGCTACTATCTGACATGTAAGGCCCATTGATGATTCCCTTATTCTTCCTCTCTATCCTTTTCCAGCTGTTCTTCCATTACTCAATATGCATAGTTGTTTGGCATCATTTTACGAACATAGGTTTCTGATTGGGAGGGTTTAACTTTCGACCGAAATTACTTTACGAGGTCGTCATCGATAGGCTTAACTCTCACTGTCGACTAGGCCTGCCTTCCTATTTTGCCAACTTAGCATTGGAGCTATAGTTATCCTATAGAAGATGTTCATTTGCCATAGCTCTAGCTAATCTATTAGTACGTATTCGACCACGTCTATAAACCTTCTATGCTAAGTCCCCCGAATCTCGTATTCTGCGTGATGTTTTACTTTAACCTTTATTATTCTGTCTAGTTTATACTCTCCTTCCTCCTCCATTAATTCGAATCAAATCTTTTGCTCTACATATGTGAAAAAGGTATGGGGTCTCGAAGATTCGCGAATACTGTCTAGACGAAATAGCGTGCAACTTCGAGACGTTCGCCGAAACTCGCCAGTTTCGTGCGATGCTTCTGACACTCCCACCTCCCTCGGGAGAATCGACGCTCAGGACGACGGCCCCGAGCGCGCCAGGAGCAGAGGCAAACACAGAATCGAACATCCTCGACGATTTGCGAGAGAAATGGCTCGAGGCCGAAGGCGCCGAGCTCGATAAGAGGGATGAGAGCGCCGTTCTCTTCGACCACCGCCTTCAGATGCTCGTGCTCGTGGCTGAGAAGGAAAACTCCGACGACTGAAAAACGGCCCATTTTCTTGAATACTGCCTCAGTTGAGTTTGAGCCCATTTGTTAAAGATATCCTTTGACATTACCCAATTGCTTTTCCAATCCATGGTTTGAATTGCATTTGGAAGGTAGGATATGGATAAAGGACAAATCGGATATGTTTGCATGTGGAGAGTTGTTTCCGTGTTGCGATTCGCCTAATGTAATATAGAAATAGTGTTATTACAAGGCCAAAAAAAAAAAAAAAGAAAGGTAAGTTTTGCATGGTTTAATCCGCCACGTGTGACCATTGACATTTTCTTACGTGTCATAACCAACGTCAGAGGCTCTTATCCTACATTGAATGTAATATATATTTTTCCTTTTTACAAAAGTTAAAACGAACGAATTGTTGTTAATTGCTGTGTTGAAAAGTTTTAATAATTCTCAGCAGCGTGCTTTATGTATGGACTATAAATAGGGAGTGGCATTTAAGCTGAGGTCGTCTTTCTCCTTCCTACGTCGTCCTCCAAAAATAGTAATCATCATCAACACAACAATGATGAACGGCCAGCAACTACAGTACGGCGGCTCCGATTTCAAGCTCGTAGGGTTCAAAAACTTCACCAGGACCAATCCGATGTCCGATCGCTTCCCCGTCCACCGCTTCCACCACGTGGAATTCTACTGCGGCGACGCAATCAACACTTCGAGCCGCTTCTCCCACGGTTTGGGCATGCCAATCACGCACAAATCGGACCTCTCCACCGGAAACTCCGCCCACGCCTCCTACCTCCTCCGCTCCAAGAGCCAGCAGCTCTGCCTCCTCTTCACCGCCGCCGCCTACTCTCCGACGCTTTCCGACCCTTCATCCGCCGCAATTCCCAGCTTCTCCACCGACTTTCACCGTCGATTCACCTCCTCGCACGGCCTCGGCGTCCGCGCCGTGGCGGTTCAGGTAACTGGGGATATTAATCGTACGAATGTCGTCGGAATAGCGTACGATTGAACATGTTCTGTCTGGGTCTGAGTCCAATTTCATCCTCTGAATGGGAAACGACGAATGTGATCAAATCAAAGGCTTGCTTCAATTTTATCTAAGACCGATTTTAAACCCTATTCTCAGGTCTCGTCAGCTGCAGAAGCTTACGACATTGCAGTATCTCACGGTGCTGAACAGTCCTCTCCGCCCACCGTCCTCTCCGATGGCCAGACAACCATTGCAGAGGTGAAACTGTACGGAGACGTCGTCTTGCGGTTTGTGAGCTGTCCCAACGATTCCCCGGCCTCCTTTTTCTTACCAGGTTTCGAGTTGAACGATGGCCACGCCGACCTCGATTATGGCCTCACCAGGCTCGACCACGCCGTGGGCAACGTGCCCGAGCTCGCCCCAGTGGTTGAGTACATCAAGAAGTTTACAGGTAAAAAAATTTAAAGATCCAGTCGAAGTTTATTGGCTCGTTCTTTTATAGGAAAAGAAAAAGGGATTATTTGTTGCAAAATTAGTCATCAACGTTGGTTGGTTGGTCTGCAAATTTTGCACGGACCTTAAAAACGTGTAAATTTATGCATTGAAACCTTCTTAGACCTGCAACACTTGACGGTCTTCGACTACCGAAGAATGCCAAAGGCGATTCAATTTTTCCAGTACTATTTCCGCTGATAAAGCTAGTGAAAGATTCTCAGACTTTTGCAATCAACCCCAAAAGAAAAAAAGAGAGACAAGGAAATACTAAACCTTTGCCTATTATATTTCAAAAGGGTTCCACGAATTCGCCGAGTTCACGGCCGAAGACGTGGGGACGGCCGAGAGCGGTCTGAACTCTGTTGTCCTGGCGAACAACGCCGAGACCGTACTCCTCCCTCTGAACGAGCCCGTCCACGGGACAAAGCGTAGGAGCCAAATACAGACCTACCTGGACCACAACGAGGGCCCCGGCCTTCAGCACTTGGCTATAGTGAGCCAAGACATATTCAGGACATTGAGAGAGATGAGGAACAGAAGTGGCATAGGAGGGTTCGAGTTCATGCCTTCGCCGCCCGTCACTTATTACAACAACCTCAAGAAACGGGCGGGAGACGTGCTGACCGACGAGCAGATCAAGGCGTGCGAGGAATTGGGGATTTTGGTGGATAGGGACGATCAAGGGACTCTTCTTCAGATCTTCACCAAGCCCATCGGCGATAGGTATATAGTAGAAGGAGAATCTACGGGCTTGGCTTTTTTCCCTTTTTTTTTATTCCGTTTATTATGGTGGTTGGGCTTGCGTTGATTTCATATTTTTTGCAGGCCGACTGTATTTGTGGAGATAATACAGAGAATAGGATGCATGCACAGAGACGAGCGTGGGGAGCTGTATCAGAAGGGGGCTTGCGGGGGATTTGGGAAAGGGAATTTCTCGGAGCTCTTCAAGTCGATCGAAGATTATGAGAAGATGCTCGAGGCGAAGCAGCAGGTAAATGTAGCTTGATTCGAGCTCGTTTTTTAGAATGAAGTTGGTCAATGAGTGAATGCATCGTATGGTATTGTGTTATATTTTATCTGTTTCCATCTGTAAAAAGACCTAAAATTCCATGAGATGGAAGAGTACTATGTTATATACTAGATATTACATTACAGTAAGCAAATAGCTGTCCGACCCATTACGTTGGCCTTTTACGGCAGAAGCTCAAAGATGATATTTAAATCAAGGTGAATGAATGCGTCTTAGACCCATAAAAGGTCAACAAAGAGTAAGATGATTCCTTTTGTTTTTTTCAGATTACGATGTGTTGCTTATCCAACGTCAAAAACCTCCAAATCTCGGGCTTCTTTAAATGATTCCACACTTCAACTTCAAGGATGATATACATGACATATATTTTATTTTATCTCGATAGTCTAATATTTACGGCAACAAATAGTGTGATATATACTGATACGTTGGCCTTTTCTGTTGCTTAATTTATTGTTATTACATTCACCTGTTAGCGTCTTTCCATCGAAGAAATTGTTCCATTCCACACTCGGAAAACGAGCGAGTGAGATGATTCCAAATTTATACCGACGAGCCCACAATTGTGAAAGCAAATACATTCAATTTAATCATCACAAATGGTACCAAAATATTGGATATGCTAAGCTCTTTCTCCAATTTCAGTGTGAACGGTCTCGTAATAGTCAGCTGACTTCACTTGCTATAAAATGCAAGAACACGGACCAAAGCCTACCAAAACAAAAAAAGATTACATTTTTAACTAAAAGAATCAATCAATGGCAAAGACTGCTATGAGTAATTTACTACTGTCGATAATTACAGTTTTGTTCATTGCAATGGCTTCTGGCGGAAGGACGAAGCTCGGACATTATTACTCTAATGGTGGCAGTGAAGGCGGAGGAGGCATCTGTAAATCAATGGTGGAGATTCAAGGATATGCTTGTGAAGAGCATAAGGTATTAATAAATATATTGCTTCTTTATGATGATTAATTTAACGACGATTCTGACGGTTATATATTAGGTGACAACGAAAGACGGCTACATACTCGGCATGCAAAGGATCCCGACGGGTCGATCCGGCGGCAAAAGGAACGACAAAAACCCGCCCGTTCTTCTCCAGCATGGAATCTTGAGTGTAATGATAACGATCAGTGCTGAATGACAAGTTCACATAAAAAGGCTAAACTTAAAAGAGAGAGTGCATCATATTTTAATTTTATGTATTATAGGACGCCAGGACGTGGCTGTCGAATTTTCCTACTGAGTCTTTGGGATTCATATTGGCGGACGGCGGCTACGACGTGTGGCTCGCCAACGTAAGAGGGACTACGTACAGTAGCGCGCACACCTCTCTTACTCGCAACGACGAGGTACTTAGTTTTTTCCTTCGTGTAATAACAATGTACATAATCCGTTTCAGTTTTTTCTTTTTTTTTGTAATATAGGACTATTGGGATTGGTCGTGGGACGAGCTCGTTTCTTACGACCTTCCGGCAATGTTTCAGTACGTTTACGGCCAAACGGGCCAGAAGCTTCACTACGTCGGCCATTCCCTGGTAATGAATATGATCCGTTGTAATTCGCAGTTGTAAGGATCTTTTGAGACCCAATTCCAGCCCAAGTCCAAGCCCATATAAGCTTGTGGGGTTTCTCTACCAATTGGCGATAGAGAGATCTAGCCCACAAGCTTATATACATGATCAAATTTTTCAATTTATCCAACGTGGGACTTGTGTTTGACACCCAACATAGTAATTAATATATATGTGATCGAAAATAACCATGATGAGATGACTATTAGGGGACTTTGATGGCGATCGGCGCATTTTCGAGGCAAGAAGTTTTGGCTATGACGAGGTCGGCCGCTCTGCTAAGCCCAATCGTTTACTTGGGAAAGATTCCGTCTCCTTTGGCCCGAGCAGCTGCCGAATCTTTTATAGGAGAGGTAAGTCGAGTTTCTCTCTCTCTCTCTCCCTTTTTTTTATGTTAATGTAAGAATAATATTCATCAGACATTGATTCTTATTTATTACCACAGGCCTTGTACTGGCTAGGAATCAGAGAATTTGCCCCAGGAGGGTGAGTATGCATGGATTATTCCTTCCTCACTCGTAAATTTACAGAACAAAAATAAAATAATATGCATTTGAAAAAAGGGAAATTAGTTCATGTCTATTGAAAACAGAGGAGCTGCTTCCAAGCTAGTGAGTGACATCTGCAGCCACATTGACTGTAGTAACCTGGAGAATGTAATCACAGGCAAGTGAAAAAAACATATATAATTTCTTTATACTTTCTATATTTAACCATTCAATGAAAATTAATTTTATCTCGAAAATTCTCTCGATAGGCCCGAACTGCTGCATAAACTCTTCTTCCCCGTCTCTCCCGCAAGAGCCGACGTCGACGAAGAACATGGTCCATCTCGCCCAAAGTGAGTAGTAGTAACATATACTACGATTCTCGAAAGTCGAAACTAATAGTAATATGCTAGAATTTGATACGAATTGTTACGGAGCTTCAGTGATCAGAGAAGGCACGGTGGCGATGTACGACTATGGAAGCAAAGGCGTAAACGAACAGCACTACGGCCAAACGACGCCTCCAAATTACAACATATCGAGAATTCCCGACGACCTTCCGCTTTACCTCAGCTACGGAGGAAAAGATTTGCTTTCAGACGCCGGCGACGTTCAGACGCTCGTTCGCCAGCTGTCCGGTCATAATCCCGACAGGCTCGTGTTGCAGTACGTAGAGGAGTACGCGCACTTGGACTTTGTCTCGGCTTATAATGCTAACCGAATAGTCTACGATCCTCTCATGGCTTTTTTCAAGCTGAATTAGAGTGGAATCTATATATCTCTTTTAGGGTGCGTTTGGTGTAAAGAGTTTCGGCGTGGAAAAGATAAAGGAAATGTGTAAAAAGGGACGACAGTGGAAGCGTAACGTATCGCTGTTTGATGGATTGTAATCAGTTTCCGTCAGCATTAATTCTGCGTACCAAACTGAGAGTTGAGTTGATGTCTCTTCAAGCTTAGTGTTTATAAACTCCCATAATATATATTCCAAGAAATTAGCTGGGACACTTTTTTTTTTTCGCTTGTATTAATTTTCTGGCTGATTTTATTGCTAGGGAAATGGAAATCATGTATCATTTGGCAATGAAAAATGCTCACATGTATGATGAAACCAACATAGATAATAGTGTAGCATGTAAAGCTGCTTCTGCTGATATACCTATTTTTTTCTCTTGCTTTGCCTCTTCTATTCTACTTCAGTTATTATCATAACCATTTCTGTGTGCCTTCTGCCATTTCCAGGCTATGCTCAAACTCTCCTCGAGATTTGTGTACTTAGCTCTCCACCGAAGCTCGTCCCAAATCTTCGATGGATCGCTGTACACCTCAGCGTAATCGCCGGGCCTTCGGCTTAGGTACTCTACCTTTACGTTCACGCCCGTCGCCTTCTTACACGCGTCAACGAACTGCTTCACCCGAGCTACCTGAACAGATAGATAGATACACACTGCTCGTCAGCTACGTAATTGTTGAATGACCACTTCACCTAAAAGCTTAGAAGATGAAATCCGTTTTTTTTTTTGTGTTTTTTATAAGGGGAATTTAGTGAAAAATACCCAACCACAATTTCAACTTATGAATCAGTCCCTCCCTATTAGACTTTACATATAGGTACCGACATTAGGATTGAACTTTGTTTTAGCTCCCCTTATGTGAAAATTACTTTATTGCCCCTTGTTTTTATCTCAAAGTGTCGAACAAAGAGGTCTATTGTGAAGGTGGGTCAGACTTGAGAGAGGAGATTAGTGAAGAAGGGAGCTTGAAATCACAGCAAATTAAAACTCGGATCTTTTCCTGCCTGGATCTTTGCTTGCATCGATCTGCTGTCGCGGGAGGGAGAGGTGGGGCTTCTCGCGTGAAACAATTGGTACTTTTTCTAGGGTTTAGTCACCGCGCTTCTACCCTCAATTCCCGTAGTTGCTGCTCCACCATAGCTCATCGTCCAAGCCTTGTCCAATCATCTGCACCGGTCATGAAGAGTATGTCTTCAATGTCCCAAATTAGTGTTCGGTCAAATTTCAATAAATATCGATCAAATCTTTTTTCAATAGTTTTTTTTTAAATTTTTTTACTGCGCTGTTTTTGTGTATTTTGTATGCATTTAGGTGTGGGAGGTCTACTAGAATTTAGGCGTATGTTGTTGACTGTTTTGTGACTCGTGATTTATTTATCTGTAATGTACCATACGTGCAAGTCATGAGATTACGCTCACTGCTCTTCGAGGTAACTGTTTGGTGGTTGATGAGATTTAAACAATTGATGGTATCGACCAAAATTCGGTGAAATGAGACTCTTGATGAGCTTATTTGTGAACATTTTTTTTTCTGAAATAGAAGTGCCAAAAGATTACAAAACGGACGAATGACAGAGATGGAGCGACGAAAAAAGAAGCTTACTCAAGGTGTTCTCCAACCAAATTTGTATCGGTGATAAAGCAATTGATTCCTAAAATGGGGAAACTACAAAAGCAGAAAATAGAAGCTTCGACTCTTGCACCTTGGTTAAATATCCAAGAGCTTTCGCTAAGTCCATCAAGAGTTCATACGATGCTTAAGCGATTCGATGTGGAGACATCCAGCTTTTGCTTTGGACGCAACACCATAGTTCCATTCACCTCCAGCGAGTTTTCGATCGTTATAGGACTGCCAAACATCGGACAGCCTGTTAATATTGATTTGAAGTTGGGCTCTACTTTCCATGAACGCCATTTCAAGGGAATGAAATGTGTCAAAAGGAAAGTCATAATAAACAAGCTGTTTGAGTTGGCAAACAATGATGTTGAAGTTGACGACTTCTTTCGGTTTTTTGTCTTAGTACTTTTCAATTGTATTATTTTTCCTATCAGTAATTGTGGCACGCCCAATTTTATTTTTCCTTACTTGGATGACTTGGAAGCATTCTCTACGTATGCTTGGGGAGATGCGGCTTTTCGATTTTTGCGTGACGAAATGGAAGCACATCTCGGATATTCTAGAGTGTCCAAGAAGGAGAAAATGTACCTAGGAGGTTGCATTGTTGGACTGATGGTATCTTTGTTTGATTTTTACTTACAACAAATACATCAATTTCTTATATAGTAACATCTAACCATTGTTTTTTTTTATAGGCTTGGGTCTATGAAAGAGTTCCAATCCTTGGAAGTACCCGTGTTATACATTGCTATCCTAGGTTATTTAAGTGGGGAAAAAGCAAGATTCCGATCAATCATAAAGATGCTGAAAATACATTAATGGCCGTGACACCTAACAAGGTTGGTACTTAACTCTATGTTCAAGTACTATTATTCTTATTAAAACTGAAGTTTTGTTGGTTTTAGATTGTTCCAATTGTAGCATTTAGGGAGGAAACTGAACTCGTTCGTGGTGTTCAAAAGTTTGATGAGGTAACTAGAAGTTATTTATCTTAAATAAGTTATTCGTGATCATTCATGGTGTTTAATTATTGATTCATGTTTTTAATCATTCTAACGTGAAGGATGCTAAATTGTTGGGCCATATAAAAAGGCTCGAAAATGAAATTAAAGTCTTAAAGGAAAGCAATAAAACTATTGAAGAGGATGAAATCACATACGACAACGACGCATCACACATGCATGATGATATCAATCAAGAGCAAGACGTGAATGTCGTTGATGATCATACTAGTGACAAAAGTGATGGACTTGACCTGAATAGCTTAATGAATGTGGCTGTGGACGAAGCGCAAATGACTACGGATGTTGGAAGTAATGATCGTGTAGATAATGACATCGGAGAAGACAACAAGATCATTGCTAATATAAAATCTTCTATTGTGAAGACTGTTCTGAAAAGAAGAGGCACTAGAGTGAAAAAGAGAAAGGATTCAGACTACATTACGCCCCCGAGTCCAGCCCGAAAGCGGAAAAGAAAGGGACAACCATCTCAAGTCTTAAAAGTGGTAATTTTAATTCTTAATTCTACAATGCTCATATATTTCATATTATTGTGTTTTGTATGTTAATTTATATTTGTATTTTAGGACAATGATGGTGTTCAAGGCATGTCTGAAAGTGTTAGAGAAGAAGAAAATTTAAATGAGTTTCGAGGAAGGCATGACTACAAAGGGAATACTAAAGCATCAGTAGAAGTGAAGAATATTATTGAAAAGTACCTTAGTGGTGATGTTTTGGGGTAAATAATGTCAGATCATTTTGTTTTTACTATTATATATTTTGTGGTTGTTAACGTTGTTGCATTGGATATGTAGTGGCGTAGTATGGGAAGATGATGAGGTGATATTGAATGGCCAAGAGTTGTTGAATTGCCTGTTTGGCAAACAATTGAGATCTGACCTCATTCATTCATACTTCAATATTTTGGTCAAGAAAGCACGTGGTGTTGGACATGAGATCTATTGCATGTCTCCATTTGTCTCGGTAGGTGTTTTAAGATTTGTTAATATTTTCTTCATGTCACATTCAATTTTTTTGTATTTTGCAGGATAATGTGATCAAGATAATTGATAGTACGAAGGGGAATAGTGTCAAATCTGACAAGTTTGAAGCTTTAATGTCAAATTTATGCACGAGTACAGTGCAAAAGTTGGCAGAGCTCAACAAGAATGTCATAGAGCGCTGTAAAAATCTGCTTTTCCCTATTTGCTATAAAAATCATTGGTTCTTGCTTGTGTATATTCAAGGCGAGGGCTTCAAACTGTTAAATTCTCTTAATGGTGGTTTTTACAATGGCGCAGCGAGAAAATTTGTAAGTTTCAGTTACAAAATATTGTTCATTAATTTGCATATTCATGATCGATTTTGAAAATGTTATTAATTAATAGTTTTCTCTTTTGACAGGCAAATTTTTTGACAAATTATCTTTGGATTGTGGAACAATTTGACGTTGGATCAAGTGAAGTATTTCCTATGAAGAGTCCACAACAAGAAAATGATGTCGATTGTGGTGTATATGTTTGTTTCTGGTGTGAATGTTTTGCTCGAGACAACTCGTCATTTTGGGAAAAACAATGGCATGAAGGAATAGAAGGATATAGAGCTCAAATTGCATCAACTATTTTGTCGGACGAACGAGGTTTGTTCAGTAATGTTGCAATCTAGTAATGTTGCAAGGATTATGCGTTCATCTAACTTTCTTATGTTGTGGTTATGGGCTGAAGTGTGTCATGACTTTAAGATCTATTTTGTTATAGCTAGTAGTAAATATTGACAATGAATGTAAGATATGAACGTGTTTTGTACCTTTCTTATGTTGTGGTTATGGGCTGAAGTGTGTTTGTACTTTAAGATCTAACTTTCTTAATTTTGGAATCTAAATACCACATTCGGAGCATAAAATACAAGCACATAGTAGCGTGACATCTAACACTAAATTGGTACCTTTTCATCAAAAATCACACATATTAGTTACATTGATCATCACCAACATACAATTTACGTCTTTCTCGCAACTCACTTGGAATCCAGATTAAGTACTTAAATTTGAGGGTAAAATACCTAAATCGGGTCTCTGAATACTTAATTTTGGAATGTAAATACCACATTCGGAGCATAAAATACAAGCACATAGTAGCGTGACATCTAACACTAATTTGGTACCTTTTCATCAAAAATCACACATATTAGTTACATTGATCATCACCAACATACAATTTACGTTTTTCTCGCAACTCACTTGGAATCCAGATTAAGTACTTAAATTTGAGGGTAAAATACATAAATCGGGTCTCTGAATACTTAATTTTGGAATGTAAATACCACATTCGGAGCATAAAATACAAGATCATAGTAGCGTGACATCTAACACTAATTTGGTACCTTTTCATCAAAAATCACACATATTAGTTACATTGATCATCACCAACATACAATTTACGTCTTTCTCGCAACTCACTTGGAATCCAGATTTAAGTACTTAAATTTGAGGGTAAAATACCTAAATCGGGTCTCTGAATACTTAATTTTGGAATGTAAATACCACATTCGGAGCATAAAATACAAGCACATAGTAGCGTGACATCTAACACTAATTTGGTACCTTTTCATCAAAAATCACACATATTAGTTACATTGATCATCACCAACATACAATTTACGTTTTTCTCGCAACTCACTTGGAATCCAGATTAAGTACTTAAATTTGAGGGGAAATACCTAAATCGGGTCTCTGAATACTTAATTTTGGAATGTAAATACCACATTCGGAGCATAAAATACAAGATCATAGTAGCGTGACATCTAACACTAAATTGGTACCTTTTCATCAAAAATCACACATATTAGTTACATTGATCATCACCAACATACAATTTCCGTCTTTCTCGCAACTCACTTGGAATCCAGATTAAGTACTTAAATTTGAGGGTAAAATACCTAAATCGGGTCTCTGAATACTTAATTTTGGAATGTAAATACCACATTCGGAGCATAAAATACAAGATCATAGTAGCGTGACATCTAACACTAAATTGGTACCTTTTCATCAAAAATCACACATATTAGTTACATTGATCATCACCAACATACAATTTACGTCTTTCTCGCAACTCACTTGGAATCCAGATTAAGTACATAAATTTGAGGGTAAAATACCTAAATCGGGTCCCTGAATACTTAATTTTGGAATGTAAATACCACATTCGGAGCATAAAATACAAGATCATAGTAGCGTGGCATCTAACACTAAATTGGTACCTTTTCATCAAAAATCACACATATTAGTTACATTGATCATCACCAACATACAATTTACGTCTTTCTCGCAACTCACTTGGAATCCAGATTAAGTACTTAAATTTGAGGGTAAAATACCTAAATCGGGTCTCTGAATACTTAAATTTGGAATGTAAATACCACATTCGGAGCATAAAATACAAGCACATAGTAGCGTGACATCTAACACTAATTTGGTACCTTTTCATCAAAAATCACACATATTAGTTACATTGATCATCACCAACATACAATTTACGTCTTTCTCGCAACTCACTTGGAATCCAGATTTAAGTACTTAAATTTGAGGGTAAAATACCTAAATCGGGTCTCTGAATACTTAATTTTGGAATGTAAATACCACATTCGGAGCATAAAATACAAGCACATAGTAGCGTGACATCTAACACTAATTTGGTACCTTTTCATCAAAAATCACACATATTAGTTACATTGATCATCACTAACATACAATTTACGTTTTTCTCGCAACTCACTTGGAATCCAGATTAAGTACTTAAATTTGAGGGTAAAATACCTAAATCGGGTCTCTGAATACTTAATTTTGGAATGTAAATACCACATTCGGAGCATAAAATACAAGCACATAGTAGCGTGACATCTAACACTAATTTGGTACCTTTTCATCAAAAATCACACATATTAGTTACATTGATCATCACCAACATACAATTTACGTTTTTCTCGCAACTCACTTGGAATCCAGATTAAGTACTTAAATTTGAGGGTAAAATACCTAAATCGGGTCTCTGAATACTTAATTTTGGAATGTAAATACCACATTCGGAGCATAAAATACAAGCACATAGTAGCGTGACATCTAACACTAATTTGGTACCTTTTCATCAAAAATCACACATATTAGTTACATTGATCATCACCAACATACAATTTACGTTTTTCTCGCAACTCACTTGGAATCCAGATTAAGTACTTAAATTTGATGGTAAAATACTAAATCGGGTCTCTGAATACTTAATTTTGGAATGTAAATACCACATTCGGAGCATAAAATACAAGCACATAGTAGCGTGACATCTAACACTAATTTGGTACCTTTTCATCAAAAATCACACATATTAGTTACATTGATCATCACCAACATACAATTTACGTCTTTCTCGCAACTCACTTGGAATCCAGATTAAGTACTTAAATTTGCGGGTAAAATACCTAAATCGGGTCTCTGAATACTTAATTTCGGAATGTAAATACCACATTCGGAGCATAAAATACAAGCACATAGTAGCGTGACATCTAACACTAAATTGGTACCATATCCATCAAACATCTCCAACATATGTATATTGTACAAAATACTGTTTATATACAATCCAAAAAAATGATTCACATATGCATATTGTGCCCTAGTATTAATTTCTTACATACCAGAAGTCAAAATATATATTTCAAACCTAATCCCTGCACAAACCAAAACTAATCCCAAAAGTCATGTTTAACATACCAACCAAAACGTGTCACTGCACAAATATGAACAAAATAGCTTCCAAAATGCAGCACTCATTATAGGTATGTTGCTAAAGCTTCAAAATCTGCACACAGGTTTAAAGAACCGCTTATGGCATCGGTTCTTTGCATGATCGCCTATTATGCCCCCGTCGTTGACATCTTCCACACTTTAGCACACGTTTTTCAACTTGAGAAGGTATTCGTTTAGTCCTTCTACGTCCAGGTTGGCTACGAGTTGTAGGAGCATGGATAACATCTCCATTGCCAACATGGCTCTCATGCATGTCGAATGTAGGAATGGGATTAATGATTCCTTTGTATGCTTCTCTATACATGTCCATTTTGAAATATCCATCACAGAATTGATAAAGCGACAAGGACTTTGATTCTATACAAGCGCAAGCATGCTTGCATGGAATCCTATAGATATCCCAAGCTCGACAAGAGCAATGCCATGAGTTCAAATCAACAGCAAAACTTTTGTCCCCGTCAATAACCTCAAACAGAGCTCCACAGGACTTGTGCACCTTCAAGCTTCGAGATTTACCATACTCGCATGCCACTTCTTTCTCCTTTCTTGGACTTCGATCTCGTGCCATATTCAATGTTTTCTCACGTCTTTGGTGCATTGTTGTCATAATTTGAATACGTATATGATCAACCATCATCACAATGGGTAGATATCGAGCAGATCTCACCCAACTGTTCCAGCTTTCAGCGATATTATTATTAAGAATTCCCCATCGAGCACCTTGAAAAAGAGAGTTGGCCCAATTTTCTGGGGAAGACTGGATAAGAAAATCCTTAGATCGAGGCATTGATTCGATCATACTGCTAGTATATTCCAAGAACTCGCTTCTCGAAAATGTGTATGCAGCTTTTTTCAAAATAGAAGACCAATGTTTCTTGTTATGGAGAGGGTAACTTCGCAAGACCTGCAATATAATTTAAAACATTTAACATGAATTATAGCTTCAATTTGAAGATATTAATGGAAACAACATACGACAAACCTGCTTGACAAAGTTATCAACCAAATGTCGTAGACAATAAGCATGATGGCTACCGGGGAATACTATTTTAATAGCTTTGATCAACCCTTGATTTCGATCTGAAAAAAAAGTATATCTAGAGAATTCCACAATGAGCTGAGATGCCAAAACATGTTTTAAGCCATGACAAAACCATTCCCAATTAGAATCGTTCTCCGCATCCACAACTGCATATGCTAGCGTATATAGATCATCATTTGCATCCTTCGCCACTGCTACTAGCAGACATCCCTTATACTTGTTCTTAATGTGGGTTCCGTCCAAAAATACCAATGGACGACATCCTCGAACGAAGCCAATAAGACATGCATGAAAACATACAAACAATCTTTGAAATTTATTTGTTGTTGGATCTACTTCACATTCAACAAAACTCCCTGGGTTTGTTGCTTTAACGGCATTGCAATACCATCGTAACTTATCATATGACCCACTATCAACCCCATGAATATCATGCATTGCCAATTCTTTGCCCGCCCACACTTTATGATACTCGAGATCTACCCCATAGTCTCTTTGAATATCCTTTAACATTGTACATGGACGGTATGACGGCTCTCCTCTTAACTTCTCCTTCACCACATTAGCTACCCACGCCGAATCAGCTTTAGGATGACCTCTACTCCGCAAATTGTCGTCCCCACATCTATGAATTAAGTTGCATTTTCGAATGGCAAACGACTTATCTGATTTATGCTTAGAGGCATAAATTTTCCACTCACAACTCTCTTCACTACACACGACTGAAACCTTTCCACTATCATTCTTCTTGTAGCGAAATGATCGTCTTGTGGCAACGGCGTAATTTTTCAGACAAATTCTGAATTCAGCAGCATCTTTAAATGTTTGACCATCACATCGTATGCAACGCACCCAAGAATCAATAGAATTGCCTAGTGTGCGAACTTCAAGCATGTCGTTGGGATAAAACCTGACCATTGTAAGAAAAAAGTTCAAGATGTTAAAACCATGATAATTGCAAATTAGTCGTATTCATATCTTTTAACACCATACAACACTAAATTAAAAATAAGCACCTATGTGCATCTTCGCTGCGATTATCTTTTGCGGCCGCTTTCAAATTGATAATCTTTAGCTTCAAACAAATGTGAAGATCTATCATGTTTCGGACATCATCATCTCTGCTCAATGTCACGGCAATATTCTCGTGAGGTGCAATGTAATGCAATAGCGTTGATTCCGAGCTAATAGAATCGCATTTTTCGTGTAAGCTCTGGAAGATCTCATTAAGGTTCATTCCATTCGCAATTGATATCAAATAAAGATCGTTGATATATCGACAACTTCCAATAAGTGACCAACTTGTGCTGTCAAGTCCCACTTCCATTAGTAGAATGACTGCAAAAAAATGTGAACATTGTGAGGTATTCAACAATGAAACACACAACAAATTCTGTATATATTCCATGTAAAGCTCAAAATTTTTGAAAAACACACTAACGATACACTCACAGGGTTCAATAAAAATATTTATCTTTGACAACTCATCACAAACACAAGAGATATCAAAAATATATGCTATTGATTTCAGTTACAAAAATGGGGAAATGTACCTATAATTCTTATTGTTGTATGGTGCTTCAAAACAGCTACGTGGTCAGAGAGGACAACTGAGAACCAAGAAGAACCAAACAACGAGATGCAAAAAAAAAATGGCTCTGTGTTGGGTTTGAGCGGGATGAAAGGAACGAAGGGTCTGCTGTGATTTCGTTTTGCATCTGCAAGAGTTCTCCAATTTATTTATTTATCTAAATAAGGGTAGTAGTGTAATTTGCGAGTTTTCTTCAATTTATTGATTTTCTTTCCATATGGGTAATCGTGTAATCCAGCTCATAGGGAGTTAGAACTAATTATTTGCCTAATGTCATTACCTTTGCGCAATATCAAACTATTAGGGACTGATTCCTATGCTTAAATTCGAATCAGGTATTTTTTCCTAATTTCCCCTTTTTATAATGTTTCTCCCAACCTTTTCCCGTCCCTACGTTGTAGATCCCGACTTTCCCGGGCTTTGCGTGCGCGAGAGCTTTGACGTGGGCGTCTATTAAGTCCGTCACGTCGATGTAGTCCCTAACGCATGTCCCGTCCGCCGTGCTGCTGTAGTCAGTTCCTCTCACCTTCATTATTACCCCGAAAACAAGCGAAAAAAAAGATAAAAAAAATCATCACGATAACGCGTACTTTTACGCTGATTCTGGCATGCAGAATTAAATTGTGTGGAGAGGTCGACAGAAGACGATTCACGACGCGTCGGATAATGATAAGTTACACATTTTCTTTTCCTTTTTCGCGCCGAAATCTCCATACCAAACGCATCCTCTAATAATTTCGCAAGATATTTTACCTTCAAGCCATGTATGATTCCCCTCGCGGCGTCGAAGCAAGCGCCCGATATTCTCCCTTGTTCGCGGAGTTCGGGCCTCGGGGCTTCTCCTAGCCTACCCTCGGGATCGGAGCCAATCACGTTGAAGTACCTTCGATCATCAATGAAATTAAACGCCCTCGTGTTTTTTTTTTAATTAGTTCCACGGCGTAGTAAATCGAACGGCTAGGTTTTTTTACCTCAAAATCATTACGGCCATGTTCGATGTCTTGGAGTAATCCAATATGATGTCTTCGGCCATTTTCTTGGCCTTGCCGTAAGGATTTATCGGCGACTGAGGAGTGTCTTCCGTGATGGGCATCTTCTCGGGCTCGCCGTACGTGGCGCAAGTGCTCGAATATATTAGGGTTTTCACTCCGTGTTTCTCCATGGCCTTGACGAGCAACAGAGTGTTCGACGTAATGTTGTGATAGTACCTGAAAAAAAAAAGATCGGCCCTAATAATGGGATCGTTTTTCGGCGGATATTCGAAGAAAAAAGCGAGAAAATACCTCAACGGCTCGGCGGTACTTTCACCTACGTAGGCGACGGCGGCAAAGTGCATGACGGCGTCGAAGGCGTTCTCGGAGAATATTTTATCCACCTAACGGTGCAAAAAGGGGTAAGGAGATCAAAGAACAATCTACGAATCGAAAAACAAAAAGAAAAAGGATTTAGCGAGAAAGGTTTGTATATTACGGCGAATCGATCTCCTAAGTCGGCGTAGATGAACTGAAGCCTCCCGGGCTCGGGATGGAGCGCTTGTAGTACTTTAACGGCTCCCATGTTTCCTCGAGAAAGGTTGTCCTAAAGGGAGGAAACGAAAGAATCGAACGCAAACCCCTTTTATTTAATGAAGAAAAAGACGATCCTTTTACCACGATGGTTACTCGGTATGAATCTTTGAGGAGACGAAGAACTGCGTGGGACCCAATGTATCCCGCGCCTCCTGTCACTAGGACGTGGGATACGCCTGGCTCGTGCTCGGAGAACTGACCATATATATATATATATATATATATATATATAGCAAGATCATACTAATTTGTTGGATATGGTAGAAGCTAGAAACTAATGGTTTTTTTTTTTTTTTTTTTCTGATTTTATTTCATTATAGATTGATGATTGTTATGTACAATATTTATTTACCTTGGATGAAATTGTTGGGCCAGGCGATCTCTTGAGCATGAAAATCAAAACCGCCGTGAGTGAAGCGGCCAACAGAATCTTTCTGGTGAATTTGCTTCTTGGTGATCTCTTGCTCTCTAAATCCATCTCTCTCTCTGAGAGAGAGAGAGAGAGAGAGAGAGAGAGAGAGAGATAGAGAGAGAGATGAGCAATTCAAGAAAAGATGGGAGACGATTGATATATCGATTGGAATATTCAGATTGGAGGAAAAGTGTACCTTGGCTGGATGAATGGAATCGAAATGAAATCACTTAAAAACTCGTTCTTTTTCTGGTACAACAATAAAATCATCAGTAATGGATCGAAGGGAGAGTCTCCTCATTGTGGAAAAAATTAAAATGGAGTTATGTAAATGTCACAGCTTGAATCAGATCATACCTGGAATTCACCTTTCTTGTTGCTGGGCTGATGATTCCTTTTACATGTCCGAAAAGAACCAGTCTGAGATATTACGAGGAAAAATTAGATAAAAGAAGGAAAAAAACAAAAAGAATGAGCAGACGAATACAGAATATTACGAGAATAAATATGACATTAAATGAAAGAATAAATGGATGAGTAATACCTGTGCTGGAAATATTTCATATAAGAAAGACCACCACCATGAGATTGAGAGATATATAAAAAAGATGATTAACTAATGAAGATCTGATCGTGGAAATGGCTGAAATCTGAGAGTGATCGATATTTTATACACATAGTGAATGGAAGGGTCAACGTTGATAAATATTAAATATTAAATAGTCAGAGATATTAATATAATCTGAACACTGTAATTTGAAATGAAAGAAAAGGGTAAACTAGCACGTCGATGAGTATAACTAACGACTGAAGAAAAGCCATGGAATAAGGAGGAGATTGAAGAGATGTGCCAACAACGAACCCATGCACAGAAATATATAGTGTGCGTGTGAATAACATGGTCAAATATATTTATTGAGGTTTTTCAAGTTGTTTATACAAAATCAATATTGGAGAGAAAAAAAAATGGTGTAACTTCAACTAAATCCCCATTCCCTTATTTTCTATCAACTAACTCCCCATTCCATATTATTTATTAGCAAACTTCCTAAATCAAAACAATCTTACACATAACTCCCCATGGACGATTTTGCCCCTCTATTAATTTCCACACCCCTACCAAAATTTGTAGTACTAATATACGTATATTTGTAGTACCAATATACGTATATTCGTGGTACTACTATACGTATATTCGTGGTACTATTCTGTGACCCATGGACGATTTTGCCCCTCTACTAATTTCCACCATGGACGATTTTGCTCCTCTACTAATTTCCACACCATTCTCTTTCCTTATCCAAACTTGTAGTACCAATATACGTATGTTTGTAGTACGAATTTATGGATATTCGTGGTACCATTCCATGAGCTAGTGTAGTACCAAACGTAGGTTACTTGTAGTATCTTTTCCGTACCATGTGCTTAACTATCGCAACTCCTACCCTAAATTGTACTACCACTATACATATATTTGTAATACCAACATATAGATGTTCGTGGTACTTTATCATATGCTAGTGTGGTACCGTGAGTAGGTTACTTGTAGTACCAATATCTATGGTAACGTCACGGACCAAAATAATTCAGATGGCGTCGAAAAATTTCTTACCCAAACTTGAAGTACCTATACGTATGTTTGTAGTACCAGTGTATATATGTTCGTTGTACCATACCGTGAGCTAGTGTAGTACCATACGTAGGCTACTTGTGGTAAACACATGGTACGGAAAAGATACCACAAGTAACCCCTGTATGGTACCACATTAGGTCACTTTATGGTACCACGAACATCTATACATTAGTACTACAACCATACGTATATTGGTACTTCAAGTTTGGGTAATGAATTTTTCGACGGCATCTGAATTATTTTTGGGCCATGACTGTTACCATAGATATTGGTACTACAAGTAACCTACTCATGGTACCACACTAGCATATGATAAGGTACCACGAACATCTATATATTGATACTACAAATATATGTATATTGATACTACAATTTAGGGTAGGAGTTGCGATAGTTAAGCACATGGTACGGAAAAGATACTACAAGTAACCTACGTTTGGTACTACACTAGCTCATGAAATGGTACCATGAATATCCATAAATTCGTACTACAAACATACGTATATTGGTACTGCAAGTTTGGGTAAGGAAAGAGAATGGTGTGGAAATTAGTAGAGGGGTAAAATCGTCCGTGGGTCACGGGATGGTACCACGAACATATATATTGGTACTACAAACATACGTATAATGGTACTACAACATCCGTGGGTGTTGACAGGTTTTTTCGTAATATTGTTGTCTTATAAGACTAAAATTGTCCATTATGGAGGTATTAGGGAGTTATGTGATTTAAAAGTTTGAAATGGGAAGTTTGATAATAAATGAATGGGAAGGGGGAGTTAGTTGATTAATTGTTTGAGAGTAAGGAGTTATGTGTAGATTTGTAAAAAAAAAAAAGTAATATATAATAAAATTGGTACTGTAATAATACATTAAATAAAAGTCAACGTTTCCTTGCTAGGTAACGTGAATGAACTTGACTAGAGCGGAAGTACTTGGAAAAGTATGGCTATAAATAAAAATTTAATGTTGCGTTGAATTAACAAAAAGGGTCCATAATATTTTCTTTCTCATTTTCTTTGCACCCTAATTTCTTCAAACCAAACATAACGGAAATGTGTCAAATTAATTAACAAAGTTAAGTTGTTCAAAAACATACAAAAAATTAACGAATACAAACAGTAATGTCCCAAGAATTGGATCTTGTTGACCCATTGTATGTAATAATCACGAACGTGGAACCTTACCCTATAATCATCGATCTCCATCAGAATCAGATACTCTTTCTTGGATTTGTATTTACACCAACGAACGCCGAACAAAATTCAAAAAAAGAACAATAGAATTCTCTCGATTGGCTAGATTTTTGCCGGTCTCTGTCGGTTTCTTACATTTCCCATGTTATCTGCGAAAATACCTTAATGCAATAATTACTCTCATCCCTCCCACGGTATATATATGTATATCGCTGTTCTTTCCACCACTATACATTAATTGTATAGCCTGGGTTTGAATATATTCTCCTTTGCTGTCAATCAAATCGGTAACACATATCCAGAGACATGAGCAACCACCACCATAAACAAGGTACGACGAAGCCTTTCATTTTCCCGGCGGCGTCTCCACCACCGGCCGGCGGCGGCAACACGGCTCCAACACCACCGAAGGTGGGCTCAGAGGAGAGAGATGAAAAGGTGGTCCAAGGTGGTCTGCCTCCGAAGCTCACTGTTCGACCTAGGGGTGAAGGATTTTGGAGAGGATGGTGCGTATTTAATTAATCAATTAAATTTTTTATGTATCTGCTTTTTTCTATAATATCTCCTCATAATCTTAATTATGTATATGCGATTTCTATTTTGTTGCAGTTGTGCAGCCTTGTGTTGCTGCTGTTTGCTGGACGTGTGCTTCTGAGGCAGTAATGGTATGTATAGTATAATACAATGTAATGGACATACGTATTTATTTGTGTATTGGAGTACGGTGAATTACAGAGAATGTAAATATGACGATGACGACTATAATAATATATCATAAATCTTAATCATCATAAGAATGTATAACCACACAATTGAGTCTTTAGCATGCAGAGCATCCGCAACCCACAACATAAAAGTACATGTAATGTTACACGATAATACAGTTGCTACAGTACTTTTACTCCAACCCATAAACTCTATTTTCTACACTAATTTTTACTCGAACCCATTAACTCTATTTTTACACTATTTATATATTACTAATCTTAATTGGCTTATTCAACTTAATATTATAAATTAGATTAAAAAGTCAATATATGTAATTATTAATAATTAAAATTAAATAATTTATAAAATTAGCATATTATTTAATTATAATTTCATTAAACTAAAAGGAAAATATCAATAAATAAAAGAAAATTAATGTTATTTTTACTTTTATTATTATAAGAAAATATCAAATATTTTAAATATAATTTTTATTAAGTAAAATATAAATAAATAGAACCTACAACTCTATTTTTGTGTTGAAGATTGCGTGTACTCTAGACTGGAGTTTCTTTGCTAATCAACACAATGTTAGTGTTAATTATAGAGTCACATTGGAGTAGAGACGTACTCTAGTTTTGCATTTTACACAAAAAAAAGTACCCGCTGGAGTTGCTCTTGACTATCATCGCCGATACTGTCGAAGTTTGGAGAATTTACGCTATCAAATTCCTTGAAACAGTTGTAACAAATTCATCCATCTCCAAATCATCATGAATTTCGGTTCGTATTTTAAAAAATATTGTTCAACCCAAACAAGGCGAGTATTTAAGCAATAATATATTGTGACTATGGCTAGGGCATGCTAAATTGCTCATATAACGTATCACGTCATAAATAGCGACGACCGAAATAGCGCGAGTATTTTAAGCAATAGCTAATGTGGATAGAATGCGCTAAACTGCTCTTATAGCGTAAAACTGTCATAAACATATAGCATACACTTTTGTTGACAAAATAATCTCCAACTACATTAGTATCCTGGAGAATTCACTGATTGAAAAATCTTTTAAATAATCAGATGATATTTATGATAAATATATTCATAATATATATTACATTATCATTAAGCTTAAAATATTAATTGCATCGTAACGTAATGCGATCAGATTAACTTTAGTTTCTCATCATCAAAAACATATCTCACTTCTTCCAAGACTTGAGTTGCAGGACCTTTTCTTCTGTATCCTTTAGAGCTTTCCCATATTTCTCAATGAGCTGTGAAAACACCCAACAAAAATCATAATTTAGCAATGATACACACACACACACACATATATATATATATACACTCACATTAAAGTATTAGTTCACAGAAATTTAAACTTTAATAACCTCGTCAACTTCCTCAGGAGTCATTATAAACGGTGGAGACATCATTGTATTATCACCAGCAACACGTACTAGCATACCATGCTTCTCACACATTGCTCCAAAATAAGCACCTATTCCTGAAAAAAATCATTTATTTTCGAGATAAAATTTCAAATTAGTCAAATATGATCGCATTGTTATATATATATATATATATATATTCATATGTATTATACGTATATGTATGCATACCCCATTCGGTTGGAAATGGATTATCAGGCGATTTATTGTCCGTGAACTCAGTTCCAAGAATCAAGCCAGTTCCACGGATCTAATTTAGCAATATTATACATTTATATGTGTGTGAAATATTCCAAATACTTCATTCAATATATATTAAAAAGAAAAGAAATTATACAACATACCTCCCCAACGATGGGACTGTCGGAATATGCCTTTATTCCTAGCTGAAATTTCGGTGCTATTTTATTTATTTGCTCCAGAACATTTCTCTCCCTGCCAAAATAGTAAGTATAATAAACAAAAAACATTTGAGACGAGGAAACGAAAGGCATATATTAATTAATTAATACTTGTAAATTTTCAGCGTCTCCAATGCAACAGCACATGACACAGGATGACCCGAGTATGTAAATCCATGCGAGAAAGAACCTTCCAAGCAGAGCAAAATATATAACTTAAGGAAATAACTCAGTAATAATTAATATATATTTAATAAGATGGGCAAGGCAAGGAATAAAAAAGCCATAATCTTGTAATAGAATAGAACTAACCAAGTTTATTGCTCTGAGAATGAATAACATCGTACACTTCGGGGCTCACAAGGACAGCCCCAATAGGCATATATGCAGAAGAAAGAGCCTTTTTTTGTTGTGCATATACAAAACAAATGAATATTTTCAGAACTTATGTCAAACAATTTGCTGGCTTATGTTATCCATAAATATAATACCTTAGCCAGTGAGACGAGATCCGGCTTGATGGCATACTTATCGCAGCCAAACATCGTCCCGAGCCTTCCAAAACCGCATATTACCTCATCGGCGATGAAGAGAATGTCGTACTTTTTCAAGACAGCTTGAATCTGAGCAGAGCAATGGAAAGAGAAGATACGAAATTTTTTTTTTTTGTGGTATTTTTTTCTTACAAGAAACAACCCTGAGGCATTCTGCGTAATTAACGCAAAATCATGCCTGTGAATTTACGTCTGACCTTTTCAAAATAAGTAGCGGGCGGTAAGATCACTCCGCCTGCGCCGATAATTGGTTCAGCGATAAACGCAGCAATCTGATAAGGAAAAAAAAGAAGGCTTCTTTTTTTGTTTTTCGGTTTTGATTTTGTCAAGAAAATCATTCACAGTGTACAAGGAATAGTTTCTACCGTGTCAGGTCCCTCTTTCAAGATCAAATTTTCCAAGTTGTTTGCTAACCTCGTCGAGAACTCCTCCTCTGTTTCACCTGAAGAAAGACAGAGAGAGAAATTGAGAGAGAGCGAGAGAGATTAGTTCAGTTACTATAATATTACCAGGAAGATGATATCGCCAGTAGTGTGGGCAGTCGGTGTGCAGCACGAATGGGGCGGGAAGATCAAACTTTTGATGAAGTGCAGGCAAACTGCTCTCAGCATTTATATAATTAATCAGTGTAGACTAAGAAAATGAGTATTTGATTTGCAAATCTGTGTGTAAAAGTGATAGATAAGACACACCCCGAAAGGCTAGCTGCTATGAGCGTGGAACCATGGTATCTGAAATGAAAAATAGATTTAGAACTTATGATATATAATGAAGGAGAAGATGACCACTTGTAGTTGATCAAGACTAGCGAGTAATTACGATTTCTGCCGGGCAATGAACTTCTTTTTGTTCGGCCTACCGAGGGCATTATTGTAATACCAAACCAGCTTCACCTGCAAGCGAAGAACGCACGATTTTCAGACCAAAGGCGGACGAACGATCTCTCCCCACGGTATAAATACACATGAAAATAAACAAACCTGCGAATCGTTGGCTTCTGACCCGCTATTGGAGAAGAAGACTCTGGCCATTTTACTAGCAGTGAACATATCGGTTAATTCCTTTGCTAGCTCCTTCATTTGAGACAGAAACAATTCAGGGCAAGAGAGCTTATGATCAATTTACGACACGTTAGAACTCACAAGTAACAAAAGATACCAGAGAAGGTTTCGTAGTTCGGTTCCAAAACGAGTGGTAAAAGGGCAATGTGTTTAGCTGCTTTACAGCTGCGTTCACCAATCGAGGTTCGCTCCCGCCTGTAGTAACAGGACTAGCAAATGTAATAAACGATAAAGATTTCATTTTTTTCGATAGATAAGCTAAGGAAGAGCACACGATTATACGATGGATGTTTATGATCCTTTTCGAGCTGCTTAATCACCTAATGCTGTGCACCATAAACCAGCAAGAGCATCGAGGTACCTTTTCCCATTTACGTCGTACACATAAGAGCCCTGAGACCAACAACAATGGGGCAAAATAAGTTAAATAAAAAAAAATTAAAACTTGGAACCAAGAACCCTAATTGAAGTGAAATTCACACCTCAGACTTGTCAATTACAAGAGGGTTTGCTTCTGTAGTTTGCCATCCAGCAGTAAACGGTGCCAACATATCGTGCCCTTTGAAGCTAGCAAGTCGAAAAGCGTAACTAATCCCTTTGATTGATCAAATGAAAAAAGAAGAAAAAAAAGAAAGAGGAATCGTCGTCGTACTCTTTAACTTCGTCAGCCGATGTAAAATCATTCTGCGGAGATGCATCTGATGAGCTGTACCGTTTTGTCTGAATCAACAGTCTTTGCAAGCTTTCACCTTTAATTATTTTCTATGCAGATACACGAAGATAACAGATCAAGCAAGAAAACTTCACGAGCATATAAACAAGAAAAGCTTTTTTATGTGGGCATTTTCTGCGAACCTGGCTGCGATACGAACGAAGAAGACGATGCATCATTATCCTTTCCCTCAAATCAGAAATATAATTTTCTTGAAAAGTTTTGTTGTTTTTGAGGAAATTGACTAAGCATGCAACAGTGAGGTAAGCTAACTCAGTGATGATGTATATTGAGATGGAACAGGTCAGCATCCAACGGTTAGTGCTGACGAGTGAGTGAAGATAGCTTAGAAGAGTTGTGTCTTTGTACGTGAAAGAATCTTTCGTCCCAAATAATGTCCAAATTCATTTTTACCTATGTGTTTGGCGATTTTAAATTTGGTAAAGATTCCTCTTTTACACGCACTTTCGATTCATATGATGGCCCGTTGGACCCGACCCTTTATGGCCCTGAAAATTCCACAATAAAAATTGTTAAAAGATAAGCTTGTAAGAATCTAACACTATTTTAATTTTATATAGTTTATTTTCGATCATTGAAATTAATTCTTACAAAGCTTGGCAATGGCAACGAGAAATTAATGGGACTCACAACGCCGTGGATATTCGTCTAATTTCTATTTCCACTCTAATAAAATATAAAGCGAAATTAGTTTTAACGATGTAGAGTCGTAGTAAGACTTGGGTAGACAGAAAAAAACAATCTTGAAAGAGAGAGAGGGAGAGAGAGAGAGAGAGAGAGAGAGAGAGAGAGAGAGAGAGAGAGAGAGTGGGCATGGGTGAGAGCAAGGTCGACAGCACCAGAAACGACGTCGTGTGTGAGACTTCTCCATCAAATGATCTTCCAGTTCGTGTGTATGCTGATGGGATCTACGATCTCTTCCACTTCGGCCACGCTCGTTCCCTCGAACAAGCTAAAAAATCGTGATTCCACTTCTCTTAATACTTTCTATTAGCCAAGGAGCTTCTGTGGCTTTTTAGTTTGGGTTCTAATTTTTCTTTTTTTTTGAAGAAGTTTAGTGTAATAATATGTTGCACGTTCAGCTGGAATTTTTTTATTGTCAGGTGTTTGCTTTACTGCCTGAGTAGAGTGGTCGCTTGCTGTTCAACAGTTCCGAAAGTTATTATTTTTTTATAAAGAATATTTAAAGCTAAAAGAAGGGGAAAACTATGGCCGATGATATGATGTTTTGCCGGGTTGCTGGTTTTAACAATCTCAAGAAAAGTTGAAATCATTTCCTGCTTTCTTTCTTTGTGAGATTTAAGTGAAGTCGAAATCTTTTCTTGGTGATCGTTTTACTTTGTCTATATCAATTCGTTACTTGTTGGTCTTTGTGTGTTAGTTAAGTTTTAGCTAATTTCAGTGTTACTGATGATGTTGAGCGTTTCTGCGTAGGTTTCCCAACACATATCTGCTGGTTGGATGCTGCAATGACGAGGTCACACATAAGTACAAAGGGAAGACTGTAATGACTGAGGCAGAACGATACGAATCACTTCGCCATTGCAAGTGTGTGCCCTTTTTTTCATTTTTCCTCTGGTTTTTTTTCAGTCCATGTGCTTCTGTAGAATCTTTATCACCCCATTTGTTTATTCGTCAAACGAGTAATTGATAATGATCTATAAAATGCAAACTAGAATGGAAACATGCAGTCGAGCATAGCAGCTTTTGGTAATAACGGGCACAATGTTGTTTTCCTCTGTCGACAGGTGGGTTGATGAGGTTGTCCCTGATGCCCCGTGGGTCGTCAATCAAGAGTTTCTCGATAAGCATCAAATCGATTATGTGGCTCATGATGCTCTCCCGTAAGAATTTTGACCTAGAACTATTATCATCATTGAAGTTTCAGGAAACGATTGCCTTGGTTGATTCTAAAATCCGTTCGTTGAATACATATTGAGATATCAGAATAAAATTGTTACCATATGAGACAACAAACAATTAAAATTTAAGATCGTGGCTTATACATATGATGAATCTGAACTTAGTGATATGGTCCTCTTTATAGTTATGCTGATGCTAGTGGAGCTGGGAAGGATGTTTATGAATTCGTAAGCATATGCCACGTTATCCTAATCTTTTCTCGTAAGAATTTCCGAGTGAAATTTCTCTTTTCTTTACCCGTTTGTGCTGCTGTTTTCTATATATAGGTCAAAGCTGCTGGAAAATTCAAAGAGACTAAGAGGACTGATGGGATATCAACTTCTGATATCATTATGAGGATTGTGAAGGATTACAACCAATATGTCATGCGAAATTTGGATCGTGGGTATTCGAGAAAGGAGCTTAATGTCAGCTACGTTAAGGTTTGTTTACTACACTTTCTTTTGTTCCTTAAAGATGTGTACAAATTTTATTATAATCATTGCTTCACATGATCAGGAGAAACGGCTGAGGGTTAATAGGAGCTTACAAAAGCTTCAAGAGAAAGTAAAGGAGCATCAAGAAAAAGTGGGAGAGAAGGTCGTATCTTCTTTCTTTTGCTTTTATTCTCTTCAAAAATTTATACGTATTATCTTAACCGTTTTTCAGATCCAAACTGTCGCCAAAACCCGAAATATGTGGGTCGAAAACGCAGATCGTTGGGTCGCGGGATTTCTAGAGATGTTCGAGGAACGTTGTCATAAAATGGCGAGTAGCCACTTTCTTTTCTCTTTTAGTCCTCGTCATAAACGTAATTGCACGAATCACCTCTGATTTTCGAAGACATTACATCTCAGGGAACAGCCATTAGAGATCGTATCCAAGAGCGCCTCAGAGGACAGGCAGCAGCGAATCGCATGCTCTCTAACAACGGCGACGAAAATTATTACTACGACGACAGCGATGAAGAAGAAGAAGAAGAAGAATACTACGACGAGTATGAGAATTACGACAGCGACGAAGAGAAGAAGTAAGTCATATCAAGTTTGTGAGTTTGTTTCGTAACTTTACTGTGAAATTGCTGCTTTGGGTTGCTGCTTAAGTTGTATTAGAATCTTCAGACATTCCAAGTAAAACTGTCTGAAAAAAGGGCATTGCAGATGACCCATTTGGCCATTTCTTAGATATTAGAGCAATAGAAACACACACAAAGCTAACAACTTTCTTGCAGAAAACCTCAGAATCAATCGATCGATCGATCGATGTTTCTGATGACGTCCTCGATGAAAATATTCTGAGCCATGTAAGAAGAGCCACCTTCCATCAAAGCCAACCTACTCTTCTCCTTCAACTCACTGACCTTTCTCCTCACACTGCTCTCCTCCTCCCCCCTCATCAGCCGCCTAATTGCGGCCTCGATCTCCTCCGACCCCACAATCTCCGGCGAATTCTCGCCGCTCAAATCCATCTTATAATCTATCCTGATTTCCTCGGCAATTTCGAGCTCCTTCACCAGTAAAAACGCATTTTCCTGCTGTTCGGCGTACAGAGGAAAAGTAGCCATGGGCACGCCGAACCAAATGCTCTCGAGAATTGAATTCCAGCCACAGTGAGAGACGAAACCGCCCACCGATTTGTGCGACAGAATCATCGTCTGAGGTGCCCAACCGATCAATTTCCCGACCCCATTAGTCCTTTCCAAAAACCCTTCTGGCAGAACTTCTTCGAAGTTTTCGTACTCAGTGGGGAGGGTAAAGCCCTTTCCTTTATCGCCCGGCCTCCTCAACGACCACAAGAACCTATGCCCGCTATTTTCGAGGGCCTTGGCAATCTCTTTCACCTGAGATTCTTGAAAGCTTCCCATGCTCCCAAAGCACAAGAAAACGACAGAGTTTTCGGGCTGATCGTCGAGCCATTTCATGATCTCATCGTCGGCCCGCGGGCTTTTTGACTCACTGCCCGAGCTTAGGATGGGCCCGACGGGGTAAACTTTAGGGCAGGAATCGTCGACTCGCATGGAATTGATGGCGAAAGTGTCGAGCTCGTAAAAGGTATTGATCATTATCCCTTTGGCTTCCTTTAATCTCTTGGCATAGCCTACAAATCTATGGCCCATCTGAGCATCTCTTAGAAATGAATCTGGCAAGACTTTCCCAGGAACTGGCTTGGAAAAGCAAGGGGCATTGAGTTCCTTATGAGTTATTAGTTCTTGATTTTCTTCTAAGTTGAGTGTCAATAGGTGATAGAACATCCCAAGCCCACAAGCCCCAGAAGTGAAGAAGACGTAGGCTGGGATTTCGAATTCTCGGGCCACGTCGTTGAAGTTAGTGCAGAACATGTCAAGGACGAGCCCGGCCAGCTTTGCCTTGGGGTTTTCAGAAGGGTTTTTCGCCAGGCTCGAAACGATTTCCCTTACGTGAGAAATCTGATCGTCTATGTAGTCGAACATGAACGTTCGAGAGGATTTGTTCGCCGAAGATTCTTGGACGGGCAAGTTGAGAAAACGAAGGCTCGAGCAACCGTTCGATGAAACCCTTTTGGTGTAGCTATCAGTTACAGAGTCGTTTGGGAATTTCATGATTAGGACAGTGATGAGTAGCCTTTGGTCTCTTTCGAGCAAAAGCTTGGCGATCTCTACGGTGGAGACTAAGTGGCTGATGCCCGGCGAGGGGACGAACACTAGCTCGTATTTGCTCATCGAATAATAGTAAGAAAAGATGTTTTATCTTTGCTTGTCTTGGGGATAAGAAGATATGGATATATATTAAGAGGTGCGTGCGTGTGTGTGTGGTGGCCTTTGATGAGGGAATGAAAGATTAGGCTACGATTGAGTTTGTGGTCATCGTTTTTAATGCTTTTTCTTTTGGGACTGTTTCTGATTGTTGCTGGTAAGAAATGGACTTGACACTTCTTGTCGGAGCTTTGCTTTGCTGGTGAGCATCTCTATGTACTATCGTTCTTCTAGAAGCTTATTGATTATCATTAGGATACTTACGGCTGAATTTTTCTGTTCTTTTTTTTTTTTGAGCAATTGGACTGTGCAGAAATAACGTGGGCCTAGCGAGGATGATGAGGTTATTATTGCATATCGAAACAGATAGAGTGTTGCAGACTAGATTTAATTTCAGTGCTCTAGTTTTCAAGAAATTCGATTTAGTTAAGGTAAAATAGCTTACCTAAACACTACATAACTCTATGGACAATCACAATTCAGGGGACGAAAAGCGAATTTCGTAGTTAAGGTGAAGAATTAAAGTTGGGAATGATGATAATTTAGTTTAGTAACCTATATTTTAACTTATTAGACGTGGTGCGAGTATGTTTCAATATATAGTACCAAAATTATTTAATCATAGACAGCCCCCATATGCATGTAATATGTGTTATGCTAGTCCATTTTTGAGATGTACGCACGTGCTCGCCTCCGCCCTCCACCTGTGGACAAACTTCACAATCTTCGAGAAATTATTTCATTTATGATTTAGGTTGCCAAACTATTTTTTTTTTTTTTTTGCAAATAGGCTAATTCATTATGTACGTTAATATACTTAAAAGTTCTTTTAATTAGACTTATTTGTAAGAAAATAAAGCCTAGATGCCGACACATTGGCCGGAAATGTTTGTATAAATTAGTTATAACGTTAATGTGTCAGTACGTTCGTAGAGTAATTGTCAGAAAGTTTTGATTTTGATCGCATGCAAGACCCATATATAAACGACGAGTTAGATATTTCGTAGTAACGTTGTACTCGAGAACTGAAATAATATCGCAGCTGTTTTATGACCACCAATATTTCATATTAAATAAACGAAATTCATATCAGTGACACCCCTTTACGCAACTATTCCAAAATACAAAACTATTCACATCATACGGAAAGCATCATAAAGAGAAAATAAAATAAAATCGTTAACACATGGGGAATATGGTTCGCCACACCTAATTAATGATTGAATTTATTTAGAGGGAAATTCCAATTGATACCCGTGTTAAGGCTTTTCCAACGGGTCTTCAAAGTTATTTTTAATTCCGGCAAGCCCTTGTATTTAATACTTTTCCAACTGTTACCTAAAATATTTTTCAATTCCAGTTGATACACCTATGTTTAAGGCTTTTTTAATTGGTGACCAAAGTGTTTCAAGGTAAGTATCTCTAACGAAAGTGACTTCTAGGTGTAGAAATCGTTTTTTAGTCATTTTTAGAATTCCATTAGCAATTAACGGGTCTTACACCTAGAAAATCTCGTTTTTCGTCATGTAAAATCACGACGTTGTAAGTTAGGGATACTCACCTCGAAAACACTTTGGACACCCATTGGAAAAGCCTTAATTACAGGGATACCAACAGAAATTGAAAAATACTTTGGGAATCAGTTGGAAAAGTTTGAAACACATGAGTAGTTGGAAAAGTTTGAAACACAGGAGTATCTACTGGAATTGTAAATAAATTTGGGTAGCGTAAAACCTTAAATGCATAGGTAACAAGTGGACTTTTCCTTATTTAAATAAAAACTACAACAGACTCCTCCCTCGTGTATCTATTTAAATAATAAAAATCCTCTTATTTAGTTCTATCCTCACACAAGTAACAGCTCCATTCATTCATTCATTAAAAAATGTCCTTGAGATTCACGATGGCGTCGTCAACCTCTCCGCTGCCATCATCGCCACCACCAACCGCCGCCGGAGCACCGCGCCTGCCCATCCCTGGGACCCACGGCTGGCCTTTGGTGGGCCCACTTGTCGATCGATTACAATACTTTTGGTTCCAAGGGCCGAGCAACTTCTTCAAGAAGAGAAGAGAAAAGTATAACAGCACTGTTTTTAAGACAAACGTGCCGCCGACGTTTCCTTTCTTCACCGGAGTAAACCCCAATGTCATCGCTTTGGTGGATGTGAAGTCTTTTTCACATTTGTTCGACATGGAATTAGTTGACAAGTCGAATGTGCTCGTCGGAGATTTCATGCCTAGCGTGAAGTACACGGGCGGTTTGAGGGTTTGCGCCTATCTTGATACCTCCGAGGATAAGCATGCTCAAGTAAGTACTACGCTAGTGATGATAATGTTAGAAATTGATGGCTTAGATGTTGTTAGAGTTAGTATTTGGTCGTTTGTATTGATTGATTTTCGTTCGTAAATTCTTCATAAGAAACTTAACTTCTTCCTTCTTTTTTTTCTTTACGGTGATAGGATTGTAAGTTTTAAAGGTTGGTTTCTAGACAATTCAATCGTTACCAATATGGACCAGGCACTTTTAAAGTTGATGTTGGTTTTTTCGATTTATTTACCTTGTGAGGCTACGGAAAAGATATTTTATTTATGGAAGACTTGGTTGGTTTGGCATATGTTATTCTATCACCCGATTTGTTTGTTGCATCATAATCATGGATAAGTAGTGAAGTTCCTAGACCACATGAGTTTTTACACCGTACGTACGAAAGAGATGGGAAAGTGAAGTTTAGATAGATTTTTTTCCTTATCTCCTTTCTTTTGTTTCGTTTTTCTTTCTCCCTTACTTTCACTTATTCCACATGAGAAGATAACTATAAATGCGAAAACTGTAGATAGAATTTAAATTACATAACTGTTAAGAGGCATTCATATGATACTATAAACGGCACATTGAAAATTGTTTTTAGAAAGTCAGTGATGTATATCGAATGCCTCCTCGTACACAATTGCCATCTCTAGCTATTATCTTATATTAACTATTTATTATTATTATTATTATTGTTATTGTTATTATTATTATTATTAATAAGAATATCTCTATCCCGGTAACATACTTTTGTGGGAATTTATTGTTCTTGCTTAGTTAACACCGCGTACAAATCATATGTTCCCACAAATTATGTCCCCCTCTATGTTACAAATTATCAGAGCTGTTGAATTTTAAATCCAGTGATTCACAAATTATTGCTTAAATTCTACAAAATAGGACAGGAAATGGGACAGTCTTGTGAGACAGATGATTTCATCCGAACACACAGTTGTCCTTGGGTGAAAATAATTCGCCGAATCAATGACATTCATAATTAATAATTTATTTACTTTATTGTAAATACCCATTTGGAAAAAAATTTATAATTTAGTACCCTGTCAGATTTTTTTTATATGTAGGTACCTAGTAGAATAAAATTTTTGCAGATAGGTACCCGATCTGCCGCAGGTACGCCATACAACACATTTAGGTACCTTATATCAACGTATTGTGGTACGTCATACATTGAGAAAATGGTATGTGTATTAGCACATTTAGGTAGCCATCTATAACACATAATGTACGCCGTATAAACACATTTAGGTACCCTATATCAACGTGTTATGGTACGCCATACACACACAGGAAGGTATGGCGTGACTGAAGAAACTGGTAAACATTAAATCGGGGTACCTATTTGTAAAAATTTCTGACATGGGTACGTATCTGTAAAAATTTTATTCAAGTAGGTATATATGTGTAGTTGTCACTAACTAATTTGTATATTTTCCAAATAAAACGAATGTCTTCACATTTCTATATAAAAATTAATATTTATTTTCTTCCGTGTGTGCCGCAGATAAAAAATTTCGCATTGGACATACTAAAGCGCAGCTCCAAAACATGGACACCGTCAATGATCAGCACCCTCGACACCATGTGGGACTCCATCGACGGCCAGCTCGCCGCCGCCGCCGCCGCCGGCACCGGCGGCACCGCCAGCCTCTTCATGCCCCTCCAGCAATTCCTCTTCTCCTTCCTCAGCAAAACCCTCCTCGGCGCCGACCCTTCAAAAGTCCCAGAAATCGCAGAATCAGGCCATATAATGATAGACAAATGGCTCGCATTCCAACTCCTCCCCACCATTAGCATCAACGCCTTACAACCCCTCGAAGAAATTTTCTTACATTCCTTCTCATTCCCCTTCTGGCTGATAAAATCAGACTACAATAAGCTCTCAAGCTTCATCAAGAACGAGGCGAAAGAAGCCATGGATCGAGCCCAGAAAGAGTTCAACCTAACAGAAGAGGAAGCAATCCATAACTTGCTATTCATATTCGGCTTCAATGCCTTCGGCGGATTCTCCCTATTCATGATTTCCCTCTTCACAAATCTCGGTAACCAAAGCAAAACAGTGCACGAACACCTCAGGGCAGAAGTGAGAATGAAGATAGCAGAAAAAAACGGCGTCCTAGGTTTAGAAGCAGTTAAGGAGATGGACTTGATCAACTCCTTCGTGTACGAAACCCTACGTCTGAACCCCCCCGTCCCATCTCAGTTCGGGCGGGCCCGCAAAGACTTCGATCTCAGCTCTCACGAAGCTGTATTTGAGATCAAAAAAGGGCAGTTGCTGTGTGGGTATCAGCCATTGGTGATGAGAGATCCTAAGGTGTTTGAAAACCCTGAGGAATTTCTGTACAGCAGATTTTCCAAGGAGAAGGGCGGCGATGAATTGCTAAAGTACCTTTTTTGGTCGAATGGCCCTCAGATTGGAGAAAACCCTCCATCTTCTTCGAATAAGCAGTGTGCGGCGAGAGATTTCGTGCCCATTGCTGCTGCTTTTGTATTGGCTTACTTGTTTCAGAGGTACGATGAGATTGGGATTTCTTCGACCTCAGTTACTGCTCTTCAGAAGGCGGCTAAGTAAATGAAGTTTAAGAGAAAGGAGTGAAGTGTCTGGATATCTTTCGTCATAAACAAATATTCCAGCTGTATGAATAATAATAATCCAATAATTGCATCCAATAATTGCAGTAGTAATGTCCAAACTAAAAACGCCCCAAGCAAACAATGTCTGTAGTAACTTGGTATGTTGTGCTACTACCGGGAAAACTTAGGGTTTCTAATCGTAGGTCGAAGCTTAGTCATATATTTTAATTTGTATACCTTTTATCAATGATACCAAAGTTCTCTTGAAGAGGATCGACCACGTGTCTGTCGCGTTCTTCTTTACTCAATATTTTTTGTTAGACCATCTCCAACCATTCCTCCTAGAGATGGCAATGGGTAGGGTATGGGTATACCCATCTAGATCCATACCCAAACCCAATTAAATAAACGGGTATGGGCATACCCAATATTTAATGGGTCTCAATAACTGGGTATAGACCCAAACCCATCGGGTAAACGGGTCTTAAATGGGCATTAAAAAATAATGACGTAGAGAAGATCCTTTAACACCGCATATTCTAGTGGATAAGTCCTTATGATGACAGAAATGACAACTTAAGGAATAACTTGAATGTACGTTTATTGCATTTTATTTTTTTTTACAATATAAAAATAAAATTACGTTAATTTGAGGAAGTTAAAATAAAAAGTTCAGAAAAAACAAAGTCTTGTAAAGAGCTTGCTCTATTTCATTTCGTCCTCCTCGCCGTTGGCGGTGGTACTGAAGTGCCGATTAGGGCTATAAATGAGCTGAGCTCGGCTCACGAGCTCGAGCCCTTACAGCTGAGCTCGAGCTCGTCGAGCTTTTCAGCTCACGGCTCGAGCTCGAGCTCATTTACAGCCAGATGTGTTCGAACTCGAGCTCGAGCTCACGAGGCTCATCGAGCTTTTAATAAAAAAATTAATAAAGTAATAAAAATAATATAAAATTAAATTTAAAAATTTATAAAAATTTAAAAAATAATACAGTTTTTATAAAAAATATTTAAATAATTAGAAAAAATATTATAAATTAATATAAAAATATAAAAAAAAAATAAAAGCTCGCGAGCCTGTTCGCGAGCTTTTGAGCCACTATATCCGGGCTCAAGCTCGAGCTCGACATAAACGAGCTCGAGCTCGAGCTCAACTTAAATGAGCTCGAGCTCATTTATATCGAGCTCGAGCCGGCTCGTCGAGCTCACGAGCCGATTCGGCTCATCTTTCACCCCTAGGCCCGAACTGCAACATCTGTTTGTACTGCAGCCACGGCTTCACCAACACGACAGCGTCGTAACTCGTAGGTCCTCGCACCTCCGGGCCGTTGTGCGGCGGCCGGGTGGAGATGTTGAGTACTTAAAAGGGTAAATAGGTAATACCAATTTAAGACCCATAATTAATTTTATTGGGTTTGGGCATGACCCCTGCCCAATTATATTTAATTGGGTATACCCATACCCGTTATCAGCGGGTAGAATCATGCGGGTATGGGTAGGGTACGAAAATGTTGCCATCCCTAATTCCTCCACGAATAGAGTTGAAACAGTTTCTTAACTAAATAAACTAATGCAAATAATTTAAATTTTAAAAATAAACAATAACGTAAATTCTCAAATACAAAAAAGTAAGAAGACATAAATTTGAAGTTAAAATACCTATAAAATCTAAAGTAGATACAATTTGATTATCTAAATATTTTGATTAAATTATCAAAATTAAAAACCATAAAGATTTTATATTTTTTATTTTTAGAAAATGAGAAGAAAACGGAAATGAAATTTAAAAAAATTAGAAAATTAATTTATCTTTATTATTTATACTATATCAATTGAAAAAGTATTAAAATAAATTAAATTACCTCTATTATTTTGTTTTTCAAAAACTTATTACATCATTAGGAATATTATTAAATTTTTAACTTTTTTAATTAATTTAAAACAAGACCAATTTAAAGGAAAAATGTATTAGTCTATTTTTTTGAAGTAAATTATAATTTATTATTTTGTTATAAATAAAGTCATCGTAATTCGCATTCTCTCCCACAATCCACTATTCATCTTCTTCCCCAAGTTAGAAGAACGATTCCGGTTTCATCATTTAATAACCTCCGAATCTGTATTCCTTTTTCAGCTTTGATTTCTAATATACTCTACATGTTCCTCAAGGAATTAAAAAGGCATAAAAAAAAAAAAAAAACATCTCGCGGGTGAACAGTGTCCCGCAAAAGGTAGCGGGGCACTGTAGCACCCGCCACGAATAGGGTGGCGTTTGGCGGTGGGTTGGAGCTCCTCTTCCGCCAAATCTTCAGTGGAACGCCAGCTTTGGTGTCCCATTGGAGATGCCCTTATTATATATGAATGATTTATATCAACTGTTTTGAAAATGAAAGAGGGCATTGATAATGGGTACAGTTGGATTCGTGATTCATTGTAGAATATGTGTGTGACACTCGCTTGGATTGATACGAACAATCGGAAGCTTAATCGGAGCAAAAAAGAACTGAAAACACACACCCACACGAAACAGAGATTTACGTGGTTCGGCTGATTTCAGCCTACGTCCACGGATCAACCGGGCCTCCTTTGTATTAATCACCAACACGAAGTTTACAGCCCTCACATCCCTCTACAACTTTTGTGTTTTCACCTCTCTATGATTCTCACTCTACACAAAGAAATAAGCTCGCAAAGATAGATGATCAAACCAGAAAATTCAGAATTTATAAGCTGAAGTTCACACCTAAAGTGTGACCAGCTATCTATCTCAGCCGTAGATTTAATCTGATCGGATGTTCCAAATTTGCCATGCTTTGCACGTGAAGCGGCATGAGGCGTGTGACATTTTTATAAGTAAAATCCCGCCTTCAACGAGAGCCCTCCGATTAAGATCCAACGCTCGATATTCATCATCCGCTGGATTAATTATCAAAGCAAGCCGTTTATCACCTATGCGGCCCATCCGACGAACCAAATTTAAACTTCAACTTTAAATCTCTGCCTTCATATCTTGCGGGCACCTAGATCGAACGGCTCCTGAACTTTGCATCATCTTCAGTTCTTTTCAAGCTTATTTCATCCGATCATCTTCTCTGGCCGATTCCGACGAGGTTTAGGCTCGCATTTCCCCAACAAACTCTACCTCGAGACTACAACCTCGCGAACGCAACTTCAAGATTCCCCATAGCTGCCCAAACCCGCACGCTATGCTCGCTTGAAAAACGCACATAAAATAGCCACACCATTCATCTTCTTTTCGAGAGAATCACTTTGTGAGCTTCGAACTCTCATCAAAGCTCCACCTCGATTAATACGCTCTTGCTCGGTTGATCTCCCAGCTCCCTGAGGAGCTTCGAGCCTCAAAAGTAAACTTGCCAACTCCAAGTAGGATTGAAATTTCCCACTTCAACTTGAAAACTTGAGCTCTCAATCTTCACTTTGCTTGAAGATCCATCGATCCTAGCCTCTTGAGCCACCTCACCGACTCCCCTCCAGCTATAGAATACTTTCCTTTTGGCCTTCTTCGCATCCACGACCGGAGCAGCTCGATCAATCGAAGAACCAGAACCTTCATTCTCAGAAAATTCAGAATTTCCTGAATTTTCAACCCATCTTTCCACTGAGTTTTCACCATCTTCCTCCCCAATATCTGAGCTATTATCCACCTCCGAGACCACCCTACCATGTGACCTTGAGGTGCCTTCATCCCTTGGCATGAACAGCTCCATTTCGGGCTCGGATCCTCGTTCGAACCCATAAGAACCAGTCCAGTAGCAGGTTTCCTTTTTTCCTGTTTCGACCTTCAGTTTTGCTCCATATTTCTCCACCTCGAAATGAGTCTTCTGTGGCACATCATTCGAACCACCACATTTCTTAGTTTCATAATGTGTGTCTTCCATCACAGAACAGCCTTCGAGCACGTAGATACAATGCCTCCTTTTCCCTGACAGAATCAGCCTGCCCTGTTTCTTTACTTGAGTTTTTCCGGCTGCAACCTGGGTGTTGTATCCCCTCTTATCCAAAGCTCCGATGGATATCAGATTCCTCTTCAATTCTGGAACACGTCTTACATCTCTTAAGATACCCAAAACACCATTTGCAAGCCTCAATCGAATGGAACCACAGCCTTGAATATCACAGCTTTTCCCATCTCCCAACTTGACTTTTTTCCCTTCAACACATTGAAGTCATGCAGCCAATATCTCTTGCAGGTTACGTGAAAGCTAGAGCCAGATTCTAAGATCCATTCTTCACTTTTAAGAAGCTCAGAGACATTTAGAACCTCAGCATATTCGAACCCATCATTAGGAAAGTTTGCTGAGTTTGCACTTTTTCCTTGGTTTAAGCCTCCTTTCTACAACTTTGGGCAAGATCTCTTGAAATGCCTCACCTCATTGCAGTGATAGCACCTCTTAGACTCAGAAGACTCCTTCCCCTTGCCCTTCTTCTTCCATGACTTGGCTTTATTCTGCACCATCAGCATCTCAGCAACACCAGTAGTTTCAGCAGCATGTTTCGGTGAAGTTCTGCTGTTTAGCTGCTTCGTGCTTAATGCAGACATCACATCCTCCATAATCAACTTCTCCCTTCCATAAAGAAGAGCTTCCTTGAAGTAATCATGACTTTAGGATAGTGAACACAGCAACAATAGAGCCCGATCTTCATCTTTGATCTCCTCACCGATATTCTGCAAATCAAGGACCAGCTTTTGAAATTGGTTTACTTGCTCATCGAGGGCTGCAGCATCCTCCATTTGGAACCTATATAGAGCTTTGTTGAGGTACAATCTTCGAGCCAGGGACTTGGTCATGTACAGCGAGTCAAGCTCCATCCACAACTCCTTTGCCGAGGTCTCTGTTGCCACTTTGCAAAGCACGCTATCAGACAAGCAGAGGATCAGCATTGAGTAGGCTCTTTCCTTGAGCTTCTTCTTTGCGTTCGGACTCATAATGGACAGTTCCATCTCAGCTTCAGGTTTCAACGCTTCCTCCAGTCCCTTCTCCACGAGCAAGCCTTCATTTTGAGCTACCACAGTCCAAAATCATTTGACCCATTGAAATCCTCCATCTCCAACTTCGCCATGGTAGCCATTGATCGGAGATTCGACCTCTCGTCCACGCTCACCGCATCAATTGTTGATAAATGGGTACCGTTGAATTCGTGATTCAATGTATAATATGTGAGTGGCGCTCGCTTGGAGTGATACGAATAATCGAACGCTTAATCGGAGCAAAAAACGAACTGAAAGCACATACCCAGAGATTTACGTGGTTCGGCTGACTTCAGCCTACGTCCACGTATCAACCGAGCCTCCTTATTAATCATCAACACGAAGTTTACAGCCCTCTACAACTTTCGTGTTTTCACCTCTCTATGATTCTCACTCTACACAAAGAAATAAGCTCGCAAAGATAGATGATAAACCAGAAAATTCAGAATTTATAAGCTGAAGTTCACACCTAAAGTGTGACCAGCAATCAATCTCGGTCGTAGATTTAATCTAATCGGAGGTTCCAGATTTGCCATGCTTTGCACGTGAAGCGCAATGAGGCGTGTGACGTTTTTATAAGTAAAATCCCGCCTTCAACGATAACCCTCCGATTAATAGACATGAGGCGTGTGACCAGGGTCGTTTGATACAGATGTATGCTTGTGTAATAGACATGTATGACAAAATTGCACAGCGTTTGTTATGCGTGTAAAGCCATACCAGGGTTGTATGGCTAAACACGCCCACCACACGAAATCCTGTCATCAGCCCGGTGTAGGAAAACCCATCCCCAACATGGGTATATTAATACATGGGTTCTTAATACCGAATTTGCCCATCTCCATCCCCAATTGCATCGCCTTCTGAAATAAAATTCTGGCACCAACGCTTCGTGTCAGAGGAATCTCCCCAAGAATTGAGTATCCCAATTACAGTTTGGATCGGAGTTCGCAGGAGCCGTAGGTTGGGGAACTGTAGGGTTCTTGAGCTTTGACCGACGGCGGTTCTAGTCAACGGCGACGAGGGTTGTAAAATCGGCGAATCGGAGCTCGGCACCTCCATGGAAGCAGACTGAAGAGAAAGTTCGAGGTTTCTGGTGGCAAAATTACAGATTTACTCAGATGATGAAGACGTGGATTTTGTAAAGAAAAAGAAAGGGAAAAATAAAGAAAAAGAAATCGGATGAGAATCAACGAGCATATGCTATGTGATTTATTTTTAAAACTTTATTTAATAAAGGACAAAACTGTAATTTAAATATTTTAACAGATTTCATACCCACATCAAACCCATCTATCAAACACAATTTATATCATTACACAAATAATTAATACACACATATCAAACAAGTTAAAATACAACATCAACAAAATCCTTGTATAACCATACACAAATAACTTACCCATGTAATCCAAATACACATCTATCAAACGAGCCCTATATGTTAGCTAAATAGGGTATAGATGTTTTAATAATATTCCAACAATTTATATATTTAATTGAAGTTCCCAAAAGAAAAATGTTGGTATCACATATATAATATATTAAATAAGACTATCATTAACTAAAATAAATAGGCATTATTGTTAAATATTTAATGCACGTCTTGAATAGATCGAATATTTAATGCATGGGCCCATGGCAATATGAAGATATCGAGAAGTCGAGTGGAGTATTATAAGTAATTGTTTGTCCCACACCAAGTAATTGTTTGTCCCACACCGGTAGGAAAAGCTGAAAAAAGTTCTATATATAATTTCGAAAGCAATTGTCTACTTTTGTAGACTACGTACGTGCAGTATAATTTTAAAATTTTTTTTAAATTAATAATTGGCTCGGCCGAATAATGCTATTAGTCGGATTAATCGGTCGATTAGTCGGATAAATTAGCCGATTAGTCGTTTTGGCGATTAATGGTCCGACTAAGTCATTTTCGCCACGGTGACCAGCGCCGCCTAGGCCGAATTTTACAACACTGCTCATGTGTAAGTGTATGTAATATGTGGGGTCAACGGCGTGTGTATTGAAAGTTGAATCAAAATGAAGTTTATCCTACGATATCTCCGTCAAGATTACGCATCTTATTCATTCATAGAAACATCTTTACAAAAAAAAAGAATTAGCAAAACATATATATAACATGGCATTTGATGCTTTTGCTTTCACTCAACTCAATTAGCTAGCGTCGCCCTTCTTCTGAGGAGACGCTCGATTTCCGATGGGTTGATACTGATGCAAAGGCACTGTATTTCTGTCGAGATTCATCAGCACTAACACCGTTACAACTGAGCAGAGAAACATAGGAATCGGTCCGAAGATCCACATGAGCATACTCGTAGCAAAGTAGAGAGATCGAAGCCCAATTTGCCAGTGATGACTCCCTCTAATCACTTCCCTTACAACACACTTAACGTCGACGTCACTGTTGGGCATGCTGATCAAGAAACTAGCATGAACAAAGTGCCTTGCCGTCTGTAAGAAGCAAGCAAAAGCCACCAAGAAACAAGAAAGAATCGACAAGTATTTGATGTATCCTATCGACGAGCTTCTGCTTCCATATATATAAGTGTTCATGAACATATTGTTATTCGACGATGGACTGCCAATCCAAGCACCTATCAAAGAGCTCAAGACAAGGCTGATTGAGGACATTGATGTTGCAGCAGATATGTTGCTGCTTATTACAGAAACTGCAGGCCCTCTATCTTTAATATCCACCTGATTATATCATATGTATATTATTAGTAAAACCAAAGTCTGAGATATAATTAGGTACAGATTTGATCGTAATTAGTATTACCTGAAGCATTCTTTCTGCCCATGCTGTCTTGTTGTGATTCTCATAGCCAATGACAGTTGATTCTGGGGAGTTAAGGTATCTATAGAGGAAGATGAGATGGTAGGCAAACATGAGAAATAAGCCACATGGAACCAAGAGAAGGTCTAAGTAGTCTTTCTTCCATGGCTCCATTAATGAGTTCAGTTGAAGGTTGACTAAGGGAAGGTTGTAAGCTTCAGCAATATTTATATTGATTGGGCATCGTTGTTGATGCGTGTGTACAGTGAAATTGCGTTGTTTATATAATTTTCTTTGGAGTAAAGAAATCATCGAGCGTTGTCAACCATTGGTGGAGCGTGGGATTAGGTGGCTTAAGGATTTATTTTATTTGTATTCTTTTGCGTAGTTTGTGGAAAGTATTGTGCCGAATGAATAGCTAGCATGCATGTATTATCTTTTGTTTTTTTAATGTATGTAATCTTATATATATGTCAATTCATGAAGAGAACATGCAATAATATATAACTTATAGTGATCATATGCCTCGGTCAACTTGACAATTCAAGTTTAATAACAATTGCGATGCGCAAAATGTTCATTAATTGACCGAGTCGACGAAGACGAAACAGTTGCATAGAACTCCACCGCTGAGAAAATATGAGCTATTTTATCACATCTTAAAGCATATAGAAAAACCTAAGAGTTAATCACACATTGTTCAAAGACAAATTCATTCATTTCCTCGTCTTTGGGGTGATGGGTTATTCACCTCTTCGCACTGGTCTATCCATTCACTGTATCTGTAGGCAAAAAAACGATAAGGTTTTTCAATCACCACCCAAAAGAAAAAAAGAACAACATAGAATGTATTCCACACAAAACTTACATGTCAATTGGCTCTGTCAGTGCTGCAACAAAAATTCAGCGAAAAGGAAACAATTTAAATATGCGCTATAGATCGTATTATAATCCGTTTTATTTGTTCGAAAAGTATGACTGCGCAAACCTGTTGCCGTAGTGCTGTAGTGAGCTTCACAAATTACGCACCGAACCCCACCGTAATATTCCTTCTTATCACTAAGGAAATAAGGGAAAATAGTATATCAGAAATTTGTCTAGACAAAACTTTCAGGACATTATTGCAAGTCCAATATAGCTAACAACCCTAATATCAAAATTATAAGCGCCTGAGATACTAGAGGCAGATTCGATTTTGGCATACGATATCGCGCATTGTTTGATTCTAAAAGTCATTTGTGAGTTAAAAAGCTATGAAGGAAGACATTTGTAAAAGGATCATCACCTAACTCGGACAAATCAAGAGTGTAGAAATAACAATGCGAGCCCTTACATTTCGCATTCGACGCTCTTTTCGTGACTGCAGAAGGGACAGTTGAATGAAGTATCAAGCTTGATTTTCTTCTTTGTTTGTGGTTTGGCCCTCGATTTCCTCTTGCCCATCTCTTTATTCCACTTAAATCCTCAGTTACTAGACATGTGTATGACCAAGAAATTTGAGAAATTTGAGTTGAAATCATCAGATTAATCAAATGTAAGAGACGCAAACATAGTCAACAGATATCCCCTCTAATCAAATTGAAAGATGAATATCGACAAAAAAATAGCGAGATGAATTTTCATGATTAGCGCCTGAAAACTAGATATCATAACTCAAACCCTAGATCCTCAACCCAAACAAAAAAGTGGAAAAAATGATCTTGCACTAAATAAACTCATCGAGATATAATAACCCTAGAATTTCAACATATATACAGGACGAGGGCTGCGCAGGAATACAATTCAGAAGCTATTCGATGAAATTTGCCCAGCGCAACATTAAAAACCCTATATTTACTTCGACAACACAAGAAAAATAAAGTACATCAAAAGGTACGATAGGGCAGAATAATTACTTCGGAGAATTTAGGTTTTTCCCTTTCCTCGAATTGTGTTTGTACGCAACGGAGTGTTGAATGAACCTTAAGGAGGGCTCATGCCTAATATATATATATAGATAGATAGGGTAGATCCCCGAGAGATAAGCGGGAGAAATTTGTCTGTTTTACCCAATAATCAAAATACTAAACAATTCAGCAAAATTACCATATTAAGGTATTTTCACTTCATAGTATACTATCGACTAAAATACTTTAGGAATCAAAATTTTATTTTCTGATTAACCGATATATTTTAAATTATTACATTACTACGAAAAGAAATTGGTCAAAGTTTGTTTTCTTTATAGATCTAACGAAGAGTGGAGAGGAAGGTACCTCCTATTGGGCCAATTGTTCCGACTAAATGGGTTGGGCTAATTGCTTAGTGGCCCACCTACATCTCCCAATCTAGAGGAATCAATTTCTTTGTGGATATGTTGGATAATAATTGGTTCCATATTTTGTTTTGCAATCTCTTAGAATTCTTTGGGATGCTTAAATATACAACCAATAATCTTTTTCATGCAAGGAAGGACATGTTGGATGAATTAAAATCATCATAGTTTCTTGTTGGAAACTAACTGGAAAAGGTAAACACTCGTATTTGGATCGGGAGTTCGGTAGAATCTATCGCATCAAATGCCTTCAAAGCAAATAGGATAGCACTCAGTTTGATTTAAGAAAAGGGCAAATTTCGTTTCAGGTCCTGATACTGTTTTAAAATTGATTTCAGGCCCTGTCTGTTTAAGAATTAGTTTTAACGACCCGATTTCTGCAGTATCACTTCATTATTCTGCCGTACCACTTCATTTTTTACGGCAGGCAAAACAACTAAAGGAGACAAAAAAGTTAAATAAAATAGGAATTTGTTATCATTGCCGTTTATGTTGATGACTTAAATATAATAGGAACTCCTCAAGAGTTAAATAAAACTATTACATGTTTAAAACGAGAATTCGAAATGAAAGATCTCGGAAGAACGAAATTTTGTCTCGGACTACAAATTGAATATTTAAACAATGGAATATTTGTCCATCAAGAGACTTATACAAAGAAGATCTTGAAAAGATTTTATATGGACAAAGCGCATCCATTAACTACTCCAATGATAGTACGATCCCTTGATGTGAATAAAGATCCGTTCAGACCATGCGATGATAATGAAAAAATACTTGGTGCTGAAGTTCCATATCTTAGTGCTATTGGAGCATTCATGTATCTTACAAGTCATACTAGACCAGATATAGCATTTGCAGTGAATTTATTAGCAAGATATAGTTCTTCACCAACTAGACGACATTGGAATGAGATCAAACAAATATTTCGTTATCTTCAAGGAACTACGGATGCGGGATTATTTCATTCGAATGATTCACAATCAAGTTTAGTTGGCTATGCAGATGCGGGATTTCTATCTGATCCGCATAACGGACGATCGCAAACAGGTTACTTATTTACACATGGAGGTACAGCTATTTCATGGCGATCGGTTAAACAAACCTTAATTGCTACTTCTTCAAATCATGCTGAAATATTAGCAATTCATGAAGCTAGTCGAGAATGTGTTTGGTTAAGATCTATTATTCAACACATTCAAGACACATGTGGACTATCTATTGAGAAATTACCTTCTACAATATTATTTGAAGATAATACAGCATGCATATCTCAATTAAACGAAGGTTACATCAAAGGCGATAGAACAAAACACATATCACCAAAATTTTTCTTTACGCATGAACTTCAGAAAAATGGTGATATTGATGTACAGCAAGTTCGATCAAGTGAAAATCTTGCTGATCTATTTACTAAAGCACTTCCTCCAAGAATTTTTGAAAATTTGGTATATTCAATTAGAGTCCGAAAACTTAGAGATCTTAAAGGACATCCTCATCAGGGGGAGTAAATACGCGTTGCACTCTTTTTTCCTTCACTACGGTTTTTCCCACAGGGTTTTCCTAGTAAGGTTTTTAATGAGGCAACAACTAAAAGCGTATCTAAAGAATGATGTACTCTTTTTCTTTCATTAGGTTTTTATCCCACTGGGTTTTTCCTAATGAGGTTTTAACGAGGTATATTCTTTGAAAAACATCCAAGGGGGAGTGTTATGAATATTAAGAAATAATATTAAGATGTGGATGTTTTTGTATTGTTATTGAATTATTGTATTGAATGTTGTAAAAATTAGATGTGTATTAATTGATAAGATGATGTGTATAATTATAATAAATGTTGTAAATTTTAGGTGTAATAGTGAATTTTTAGTAGTATAAATATGTGATTTGGGATTGTATAAATGGTATTAAGAAGTATTAATAAAGAAGTTATTATCTCTCTAATTATCTCTCCATATTACTATAATCGTAATTAATAAAACACGTAATCGTTATAATATATTTATAACACAATAATCTTTTTCATGCAACGAAGGACATGTTGGATGAATTAAAATCATCATAGTTTCTTGTTGGAAACTAACTGGAAAAGGTAAACACTCGTATTTGGATCGGGTGTTCGGTAGAATCTATCGCATCAAATGCCTTCAAAGCAAATAAGATAGCACTCAGTTTGATTTAAGAAAAGGGCAAATTTCGTTTCAGGTCCTGATACTGTTTTAAATTGATTTCAGGCTTTGTCTGTTTAAGAATTAGTTTTAAGGACCCGATTTCTGCAGTATCACTTCATTGTTCTGCCGTACCACTTCATTTTTTACGGCAGGCAAAACAACTAAAGGAGACAAAAAAGCATAGGGCAAGTTCTCTTCAATGATTTCGACCGCATTAAGCCACAATAACAGTAAAGCATACATTATCTTTTTTTTATATGACAAAATACTTCTATTATCAACGGCAAAATAAAATCATTTCATTCGTTCCTCAATATTAATTCTGAAATCTTGATCAATAAATATGAAGAACAAAACTTGTAGAGGGTGTACGTGTTTGCTGATCCACGTGCAATAATTGCTATCAAACAGTTGTTCCAGTCCTTGTACGGATAAAATTATTGGGGAATTTTTGGGGATCATAATTACGATTAAATAATATAATGACAGTACTATAGCTGTTTGATCATTGCGTAAGAATCTTTGCTTTTGTCTAACAAGTATACCTGATTTTTTGGTATAATGAATGTGAGTTTGTTCTCCATGTCACATGCTAAAGTTCCTTTTGCCAACTATTAGTACTTAACTTTTGTTTGATTTTTTATAAAATTAATTAGCTGGTAGTTTCTCACAAAGCCATTCTACATACTGTTTATCGGACGTATAATTAGATATCTTTTAAGAATTTTGTCCAATAACGTTAGCAATAATGCGCTCACATTCAAGGCAAACTAGAAAATATGAGAAATCAGACCTTGAGATTATTCGAATTTTATAGTGTTAGTTAATAAATGAATTCCTTGTCCAAAGTCAATGAAATGCCAGCAAGACAATTATAATGTACTAATTCATGTTTAGGTACAAATTAAATGTAATTATACATATCCACTAGGATCATGTGCATATGGACTAGACATTTTTTGAACTTTTCGCTAATGATAATAGATTAGTGCCTCCTCCCATAAGTTGTTCTACGTAAAAGTTACTCCCTCCGATTTTATTTAGATGTCGTTTATCGTTTTTTCACTTATATTATATAAATAGAATAAAATGTCTAATATATCCCTAATTAATTGCTTGAGCCTATTTAATATATTCCATTTAAGTTGGAAGTTGTAATATTGAAAATCATAAAAAATGGTAAAACTGGAAATATGATAAATATTTGTATTGAAATCTGTAAAACAACATCTAATTAGAAACAAATTAGAGAGCTAAAACGACATGTAAATAAGATGGGAGGGAGTATTAAATCCAATTTAGAAAGAGTAGCACATATGTAAATAAAAAGGAGTATATTTTATAGTTTGTGTGGTGAGAGATTGCAAAGGGGTCAAAATAATAAGCATAGTCCATGTGACTAAGGGTGTGGGGGCTAAGGAACAGTGCACATGGGCAAGTGGGGGGTTTTTTAAGTAAATAGCCTTTGACTCGGTCAACGTTAAAAAAATAGCCTTCAAATGTAAAATGACTATACTGCCCTTACTAATCGTGCCCACGTTAAAAATCAATATGTTAAATGGGAATCGCGTTTGGGTGGGCGGCTGGGGTGTAGTCCAGTGGTTGTGTAGTCGGACGTTCAAGTAATAGGTCGTGGGTTCAAATCCCCAATTTTTTTTTTTTTTATATAGCACGGGACCTGCACTATACAGCACAGGTCCCTTGCTATATAGTGCAGGTCCCATGGAGCAAGGGACCTGCACTATACAGCACGGGACCTGTGCTGTATAGTGCAGGTCCCGTGCTTCATGGGACCTGTACTATATAGCAAGGGACCTGTGCTGTAGCACAGGTCCCGTGCTATTAAAAAAAAAAATTATGAGAACCACTTGTAAAAAGACGGAAATACCCTTAAATTGAAGGCTATTTTTTAAAAGGTAGAATCGACGAGGCTATTTTTTTAAAGTTGACCACGTCAAAGGCTATTTTTTAAAAAGACCCGGCAAGTGGGCTTCATATGAACATTTTTTTTTTTAAATATATAACTTTTTATTATTTTGAACTACTAAAGTTCTTGAATAGAAGAAGGTCGATCTCAATTCCAAACATTGTATTTTTTTGTTTTGTAAATGTAGTAGTATGAATTAACTAAGGTGAATGTACAAGAATTTATATAAAAAATTTGCAAGTCAGTACACCTATCAGAAATTTTTTTATATAAGTACTCGTTCGATTTTGTGTCCATTTTCCCAGTCTTGACGTAACATTTTATACGTGTATTATGTATCACGTCACGCGTTTATATGGTACCCACATATGGTTACCTATATACGTTCTATATGGTACCTTAATGTGTTATATGATGTACCATTTCTGTATTATGTACCACAATACGTTTCTCTCTGGTACCTAAATGTGTTCCATGACGTACTTGCGGCGGAACAGGTACCAATGTGCAAAAAATTTATTCTAATAGATATCTACATATTAAAAAAATTTGACAGGTACTAACTTGCGAATTTTATATATATATATATATATATATAGATATTTTTGTGTAGATACCTCATAAACTAATGACAACTATATAATTTATGGATAGAGAAAAGATACGATATTGGATACGAGAGCATATGATAACATGGCATTGCGCAGGCCCAAAGTCACATCGGCACGTGGTGGCTGTTCCTTGTTATTAATTTAATTGACAATATTTATTTTATCATTTAAAAATTAATTAGAGAATAATTATATATATCGTGACTTTTTTTATTTTCTTTCTTATTTGATCGCATATGTAAACCCAGCTGTTGCAAGCTGGCCAATTACTACACGAGCCCATGTGACCCACCACCTCCACCACTAACTCTTATCTTCTTTTTCTCCGCCCCTTATTATTAATAATAATACACAATACTAATAATAATGAAATAAACGAGATATCATAATGACAATAAAAATTGCCTTCATAATTTTTAATTCTAAAGATTTTCAAAATTTATTCAGAATTATCGGAATCTATTCTCGACAGGCACGTAAAGTGGGTCGGATTTATGATATCTTCACTTCACGTACGAATTTGAATCTACTTAAATTCAATAATGCTACGTTTGGATTGGGGGATTTCGATTTGAAATCCGAATTTCATTCAAATAACCCGTTTGGCAACCGCTCGGATTTGGATTTCGATTTCATCCAAATCCGAGGAGAATCCGAGCGCTTGTATTTTGATGGATTTGAAATTCGATCGGAAACGGTCCGTTTTCGAAATACCAAATCTTGCCGTGATTATTTTCTTAAATTATTATAATTATTATTATTATTATTATTGATAAACGATGAGTCGAGCCGACCCGCGAGCTCGACGAACGACGAGTCGAGTCGGCCGACGAGCTCGACGACATGAGTCCTCGCGAGCTCGACGAGCCCGCTCGAGCTCGACGACCGATGAGTCTAGCCGGCTTGCGAACTCGACGACCGATGAGTCAAGTCGGCTCGCGAACTCGATGAGCCTGCTCGAGCTCGATGACCGATGGCTCAAGCCGGCTCGAGAGCTCGAGGACATTTTGAAATTCGGATTTTCGAAATCCTAACGTTTGCCAAACGGTGGATTTGGATTTAAAATTTGGATTTCAGAATTCATAATTTCAAATCACGGATTTCAATTCAAATACATCAATCCAAACGCAACCTTAATTCATTTGCAGTAATTAACATTCGTTGTCTGTGTGACTTTAGAAAGTACGAACATGTAAGGAAAATCTTGTTGGAAGCCAAAATCGCCTCATAATTTTGGAACGGTAGACAAAACTCAGAAAAAATTAGTCAGGCTCAGGCGTAATGATTCCATAGCCGTCGAAAGACTATATTAGTTATTCGTGATACCCAAAAAAAAAATTGCATTTTTTTTAAGTAATATTTTCGCATAATGTCTTCTTTTCACATGTCTTCATGATTTAGATTCAATAAATTGCATATATATAGCTCAACCACCTTCTTACAAGCTCTTCAAAACATCATCAATCAAAACCAAGCAAGTCCTCTCAAACTTCGCCGCCTTCACCAAGATCCTCATCATTTTTCTTGCAGTTTTCAGTTGTTAGTTATCTCCATTAAACAAAAAGCTATAGACAAAAAAAGAAAAGAGTCGTCATATATAATTGCATGGAGCAATTACCACCTAAATCGCCCATAACGATGACCCACAACTGGGCAGCTCATTCCTCCTTCCCATTCCCAATGATGGCGGCGGCACCACCGCCGCCGCCGCTCTCCGCCACCACTTCCGGCGGCACATGGGTGGACGATTTCCTGGACTTCACCGCTGCGAGGAGGAGCCACCACCGTCGAACAGTGAGCGACCCAATTGCCTTCATGGAAACTCCTAATTCGTTAATGGGCGATAATAATCATCATAGCTTTGAAAGGTTGGACGATGAGCAATTGAGCAACATGTTCTCCAATAACGACGTGGGCCCACTTTCGGGCTCTGACCCCTCTGGCGATAATAGTGATATTATATGTAGTGATGAACAGTCGAAGATGATCAAATCGATGTCGAAAAAGCCCAATGTGAAGAATGAGCCAGGCGAAGAAGAAGAAGAAGAGGATAATGAATTAGGAGAAGGTGTTAATGACTTTATGCAGAATAAGGGATCGTTGGATAATAGTTGTAATGCTGCTTCAAGTGAAGCCATTGTTGATCCCAAGAGAATCAAAAGGTATTCTCTTTTAGTAAAATCTCTGAAACTTGACATATATTCATCGTAATATATATTTGTATGTAGGTCTTTGAATAATCTCTTATATGCGTGATAATGATTTAGAATCTTGGCCAATCGACAATCAGCTCAAAGGTCGAGAGTGAGGAAGTTGCATTACATTTCTGAGCTTGAAAGGAGTGTAACTACCTTACAGGTATGAGTGCAGTTAATTCATAATTTTCATGCTTCGAGAGCATAGAAATTTTTGAATTATTATTTCTTATTACCATATGTAAATAATTCGCAGACTGAGGTATCAGCATTGTCCCCGAGAGTGGCGTTTTTGGACCATCAAAGGCTTCTCCTAAACGTGGACAACAGTGCTCTTAGGCAGCGGCTCGCAGCTTTGGCACAAGACAAGATATTCAAAGATGGTATTTGCTCGAAATAAATTTTTGTGTAAAATTATAACAAACGCTATTTTCTTATCTTGAGTTTCCTAAAATTAATCTTCTCCTATGAATATGTACGCAGCTCATCAAGAAGCGTTGAAGAAAGAGATAGAGAGGCTCAGAAGGATATACCACGAGCAAACTGCGCAGAAGATGGGCACCGACGAAGAACCGCCGCTCGCCGCCGTAACCACCGCCGCCGCGAACGAAAGGGTTTCTTCCCAATAATAATTCTAATTAATGATATTACTATTTTATTATTAAATTAATTTGATTGAGAGGTCGCTGTGCATTCTGTTGTTATTAAATTGTCGATTGTGTCTCTTTCTATTCTTTCTTTTTTCTCCCTTATTATGTTATGATATAGCAAATAGGGGTTATGTGTGGGACCCCTCATCTCCTTGGAGCACGTGGGCTCTTTGGATTGGACTTCATGGTTTTTAAATCTTGTCTAGGTTTTGATTTGCAATTGTCAATTAAAATAGTCTCTAGGTTTGGATTGTTTCCTAGTTTCTTTTTTTCCTCTTTAGTTGTTTGTCAATTTGTAATTTCTAATGATTTCATACGAATTGGATTGTTAATTAGAATTAGTCTGATATATTAATTCAGTTTGTGGTTTTTGGAGTCGTATACTAATTCTTTTTCCAAACGATAGCTTGTTGTGTCATTAATCAAAATGTACATGGGTTAACCAATCAGAAAGGTCTTTCCGACAACGAATAATAAAGACAAAAGCTCACATAACGAGCAACCAAGAGCAAACAAATCCAACCTAGCAAAATATCGAATACATAAAACTATACAACCGCGCACTAAATAAAATCTTAAACTTCTACAACACTTGAATTTAAAACTACACGTGGATTGTGGGTAATAAAAACAAATATCGTAGACTACAACTTTTCAGTCAACAACGATGAGCGCAAACTCGAGAATAACATTGTCTTCGATATGGTGAAAACCCTCTTTTGATCAGATCTACGATATTCTCAAACCAAAACCCAAATTATCCAAAGTAAAAAAGTTTCCTCACCGATGAGGCTGTCATGTATTTGATTGGTTTGTGTTTGTATGAAGATTAGAACAAGGTTTGAAGGAGAAGAAGAAACATAGATTTGAGTTAAGAAGAAGAAACAGATTGAAGATGAGAATTGTTGAAGGAGATACAGATTGAAGAAGAAGTTTGAAGAAGATGAAGTTACGTGAAGACTTGAAGAAGAAGAAGAAACGATGAAGAGATTGAAGATAATAGATTAGGGTTAATTTCTTTCATGGGTTCAATACATCTCAATTAGAGTATATATAATAACAGTAAATGGGCTAAATACTCTAATTTAACTAAACTTATCAAAGCCCAAAGATATGTGACAATACTCCCCCGTTGAGACATTCTCGTCCTCGAGAATGCAAGTTGGGCATTTGGCACGTGTAAACCCTTCGTCATTCCAAAAAGCAGCGCCGTGACCACTAAGCATATCAATTTCTGTGTCGACAACTTTCTTCTCACTTCGAACTGTGAACATCACTATCGTCAAGTAGCTCAAACAAATGAAACACAGCCATAGTCGAACAACTACTGCCACATCACATTTTCCTCGATCGAAGGGTTGGTAGATTCGTAATGCTCTACACTGTTGCAGATTTCCCTTAATCGAAGGGCACAAGTCGATCCTATCGACAATGCACCACCGTCCTCGATCAAACGGTAGGTTAAGGTCCTTCCCAACGTGAAACGTCTCGTTATCCCATCGTCCTCGAGCACCCACCGTTGCTGCCCAGCTGAAGAACTCACCCGCAGCCAAAGTCAAGACAACTTCAATGTCATTCATTGTCAGTTCGACCTTAATCGAAGACGAGTCATCCTCATCTACCAATATCCAGTTGTCTAATGATCGATTAGTATCGCTCCCATTTATCTTAATAATACCATTTCTCGCCGATGCAACACCCTTTCCTGGATCAAAGGGCAAGTTCGACCCGTAGTGCAGCTGCTGAATGTTCAGCCTCCCTCGATCGAATGGTACAACTTGGCTCTCGTCGAAGAGCATCCGTTCGCTGTGTAGTAGCCGGATGAGCTTAATCTCGTCAACCAAATTCAACGAATCGTCATATACCACTATTAAGCTATCCTCAATCAATACGGAATTAATCTCAAACAACATAAAATCATCCACAGTCAAATCAGCCTCATTTGGTGATGACTAGAAAACGAAACTCTCCAATAAGGTTTCGCCCTGTTCAGCAGTAACTTCAAGAGCTCCTTGATGTTTTTGGCCAAGCTCAAAAGCTTCAAATAGGCTCCTAAGTTGCAGCTTTATCATTACACTTTGCAGCTCACCACGAAGACCACTAACAAACCGAGAAGTGAAATAGTCTTCGAAAAGGTCTAGTTCATCGCCCATAGGAATGTCCCACACCAATTCTTCAAATTTGCTGACATAATCTGAATATGTATCGTCATGCTTAACGTCTTCTTGTTCTCTAAACATCGTAGCAACATGAACGTCTTCAAACCGATAAGACACAAGGTCTAAAAACAGAGACCAATCCATTTCCACTTTTCGTCCCAACAAATTTTGATACCACACAGATGCTTTTCCTTCAAGGTGCATGGAAGCGATCAAAATTCTTTGACGATCATTAATACTCGGACAACTTGAAATAGTTATCACACTTGATCATCCATACCCTGGGATTGGTCCCATCGAACGTAGGAAAATCAACTAGAGGTAATTTTTTGTTATGCATTACCTCGCCCGGCAGATTATAGCCCGTTGGAATCACAGCTCCTTCAAATCTGTCCGGCAGATTATAGCCCGTTGGAATCACAGCTCCTTCAGATCTGTCTCGAGCCTCCTGTGTCTCGTTGAAACTGATAGGGTTCGCCATTAATGAAATCACAGGCCAAGGACGAGTGCTCTGATACCAATTGTCATGTATTTGATCGGTTTGTGTTTGTATGAAGATTAGAATAAGGTTTGAAGGAGAAGAAGAAACATAGATTTGAGTTAAGAAGAAGAAACAGATTGAAGATGAGAATTGTTGAAGGAGATACAGATTGAAGAAGAAGATTGAAGAAGATGAAGTTATGTGAAGACTTGAAGAAGAAGAAACGATGAAGAGATTGAAGATAATAGATTAGGGTTAATTTCTTTCATGGGTTCAATACATCTGAATTAGAGTATATATAATAACAGTAAATGGGCTAAATACTCTAATTAATTTAACTAAACTTATCAAAGCCCAAAGATATGTGACAGAGGCTTGGCTCTAGTGGTCAAGGTGAGGCACTCAAAGATCATGTGGCCAGGAGGTCGTGGGATCGAATCCCCTCTCTCACATTTCCTTTGGACGTATCTATCTGACCCTGAGGATTAGTCCCACCAATGGAGTGTGTGGCGGTTAGCCCATAACCGGGCAGTGTGGGGATACCTCGGGACCGTAAAAAAAAAGTTTCCACCTCAAGTGAGAATGAAAACTCTTGAACAAAAGATACTCGAGTCTCTAACAAGAGAAAATAAACACCCCATTAAGGGGAAGAGGACCTGTAGAAAACTCCCATTGAGGAAGACTATCCCACATACGGAGAATAAAGAAAAACCACCAAAGGAATTAAAATACTCCCACTCCCATCAACTACTAACGAGAACAAGTTTTTTGGATTTATCTTCTTGATTTTTCAGAACAGAATGAAAAATGATAAATGGCGGGAAAACAAATAAAAAAACAAAATGTATCATCTTCTATCATTTCCTTCTTTATTTCGGCAACAACAAAGCTTTCTTATTGTACAGCTTTAGATCAAGATCCTCGAACTCTTCTGCATCGCGCTCGCGCCCTCATATCAGAATCAGTTGCAGCAGAATCCGGCGTAAATTAAAATTTATTATTATTTTTTTAGTAAAACTGTCAAAATAATGTCACCTTGGAAAGGTGGTTTACAGCATTATTATTATTATAGTCTACCTTCCTCTCAAATCTTGATCAAAGAAGGTACGTAATGACTCAGATGAAGTGAGTGCAAACAGAAGGCATAGTTCAGTTGTCCTTGACAAAGGCGATTCCCTTCTCGATAGAAGCCTTCAACTCGGGATTGAGGGCTTCGAGCCCTTGCTTCTCAAAATCAGATAGAGGACCTAAACCTAGGATTTCTTCCACGCCGTTCTTCCCCAGCCTTACCTAAAGAGATTCAAGAACAGCACGCCATGAATAGAAGGTCCAAATTTTCAGAATAAAAGCAAGCTAAGGCTCATAGTTTCTCACTTTTGAGGCAAAGAAAGGCAGCTCGGTAACAGTGGATTGTACGAACGAACATTCTACGACATCGGGGACTCCATTAAGCCCTTTCAAGCAAGCATCGGCAAATATGGCACCAGCGTAACTGAGTAGGGTATATAGGAGTGTGAGTGTCTTTAGAATATATAAGTATGTTTACTAATTCCACGTATATACAAACACATTGATCACTTACGCCATTGAGAGTGTAGCTGAACCCTTTCCAGCCTTTGCTTCAACCACTTCAGTTCCTCCGTCTTGTGTTCTCTTGGTCAGAGCTGTTATTACTTCGTCGGAGAGATTGGGTTTGGGCGTCGCCTGAAAACGAAAACAGCCAATGGTGAGCAATCATCGTCTGCCACAAATATGTGATGTTATTTTAGGAAGGAACTGGAATAAATCTAAAAAAACCTGTGAAAACAAGGGAAGGATAGTGATTCCTGCATGGCCACCAACGACGGGGACATTCACACCTAGGATATTAAAAAAAATTTAAGTAGTTAAGAATTTAATTCAGCAGATAAACTCCATAAGTGAAGAACAAGTTTAAAACTTGTACCTGATACATTGACATTTGCCTTGCCAGCATAGAAGGTCTTGGCCCTGACCACATCGAGGGTGGTGACGCCAAACAGCTTCTTCTCGTCGTAAACTCCCTTGCTCTTGAATACCTCGGCAGCGATCGGTACAGTCGAGTTCACAGGGTTGCTGATCATGTTGACAAGAGCCTAATAATTTTGCAGGAACGTGACGAATTTGGTTAAAGAGAATGAAATAATGGCTGCAAAATTTAATGCAGTGCAAGCATTTTATTACATTTGGGCAATACTTGGCAATGGCCTCGCAAAGTGATTTTACAATGCCAGCGTTAATCTTGAATAGGTCGTCTCTGGTCATGCCGGGTTTTCGGGGCACACCAGCAGGAATTATGACAATGTCTGAACCCGTCAAGGCCTCTCCTAGCTGCTCGTCTGATGCATATCCTTTCACCTGGTTGCATAAATAAAACAAACAAATCCAAAATTCAGAACAGATAATCCCAAGCAAACCTATACATTGACAGCATAAAATGAAAACAGCTCCAGGCAGTGAGAACTATAAAAACTCAATAGAAACTTCAAAAAACCTAGGATCCCATCATAGAGAAGAGAATGAAAATCATATTTCATGGCTTTCGGTGGAAAGACCTAATTTTGAGCTTCATCATCAGCACATAGAGACGTACTTTTTCAAGATTTGAACTTCCAATTGCTCTGTATTTATTGAGAAGCAATGCAGAACAAAAAGAAACAATGCATCAGTGCACGATGGGCAAGTTTCCTTATTCACAAGGTCGACTAATCTTCTAAAACTAGAGAATTTATTGACAGTGGCACAAAGAGAAGGCTAGAGGAGTCGAAATTCAGGAAAAAAGCCTCCAAATTCCACAACAATCAACCAATCAAGAACATGATATGTCACCACATTATCAAAATATTAAAATTGAACAACAGACAACAAAATCATCGAGAATAACGATCTCAAGCCAGCAACATCAACAGAAACGAAAGCAAACAAACAGCTCAACCTCGATCTGGTGTTAATGTGGCTGACATCAGCTGCGACGCCAGGTGTCCCAGCTATATCGTAGAGAGATAGAGACGAGACTAGAGGATTCAGCTTCATCAACAGAGACAGAGGCTGCCCGATTCCTCCAGCGGCTCCAAGGATCGCAACTTTCCTCTCAGGCGCAGACTCCGACGAGAAGCTACGGCGACTCGCATGCGACGCCGTGCTGCCCGCTCGCTTGAGCGCAGCTCTCAACATCGTAGTAGCCGACATTTCGTGTCACGCGCGCTGCGATTTAGCTCAGTGAAGATGATAGATAGAAATTGCCGATGAGAATGAAATGAATACAACAGTCAGTCGTCTGCCTTTGGAGGATTGGGCTCGATTGGTCCGCTCTTCTAATGTCTCGCAATATATCATTTTTCTTGTTTATTTATCTATTTTCTGGAACATATTCTTTTCCTTTCCTTTTTTTTAATATTATTTATTTCTAATAATATAATTTTTTACTCCCTCCCTTTCCTTTTTTATCACGAGTTGGAAGGAATGGTATATTCCCTTGGCCCCAAACTTTCTTCACGATAGATACTAAGGATTATTTCCCCTTTTTCTTGTGGAAGATAAAATAAATTAAACGAAAAAAGAATAAGTAAATATGCCAACAATATCCCTTTTATTTCATTTCCATCATTTTGCCATACAAGAGAAGCCAAACACTTCACTACATCACGTCTTATTAACAACGCAACGTTACAAATAAAGCTTCGAAAAGAGAAGAAGTAATTATTATTAAATCATTGCATTATTACATGAATAATCAGTCGTCGTAGTTGGCCGTCAAAGCCTCGATGGCGGGCAGAGAATTGCAAGTAGAAAGAGCCGTCTTAGTCATAAACCCAATGGGATTAACATACCTCGAAGACGAAACCAACCCTACGTTCCTAGCGATATCGATCTTTGGGCTCGAGACTTCGGTCATGGGCTCGCTGCAGTCGGGCCTCGGGCTCGACACGGCGTGGACCTCGCAGATATCGTCCGCATGGTCGCCCACGACGGGGAGAGTGTACTCTCCGTCCCCATTGGTCGTCGACTCCGCCGTGTAGGTCACCGTCTTTGTGTTGCTGTTCTTGCACTCGAGCCTCACTTTCGCTCCTATATGCCCATAAATATAGTAATGATTTGAGCAGAATATAAAAAAATGCTGAATGGACACTTCACCTAAAAGCAGGCACGGACCTACATTGGGGCTTTGGTGGGTCATTGACCCCCCAGCTGAATGTAATATAGTATAGGATTATATAGTTTAGTTAATAGTTGGTCTCTAGACCACTGGTTAATCTTTATCTCTTAGGTTGATTGTAGCTAAATAATGAGGGTTCGTCGATTCTTTTTAGTCTATTTTCTCAATAATTTTTTTTATTTACCTTTTGACCCCCAAGTTATTTTACATATTGACCCCCCCAAGTTGTGAAGTCTAGATCCGTCCCTGCCTAAAAGCTTAAGTTTGTAGGAAGTATATATCGTTGTTTAATTCGCCCCTATGTGTAATTTTTCTTAAATGAGTGGTATTCAGAAATCCTACACAAGACCTCTTTGGTACATGACCTATGATACCATATGCTGAATGTCCACTTCACCAAAAAGGTTAAGTTACATGGAGTATATCTTTTTTTTTAATCTTATTCGTTATCTTTCCAAAATAAAGAAGATAGTGACAATTTCATATGAGGTGAGCACCATGAGATTTCTATTTATATATAATATATATATGTATATGTACCTTGGAGTTTCTGGCTGAGGTCAGTCTGAAATTGGACACGGCAAGGGTCGCAGTAGACGGTGCCTTGGACGTTGAATGTCTGCTTGGCCGATGCGAAGGTGGCGGCGGAGCCAAGGGCTAGAATGCAGATCAAAGCAATAGCCTTTGCCATTTTCCTTTTTATTTTGATATTATGGATTTTTTACTACTTGATTGTGTTATGAATTTCTTTTTCTCCTTTTACTTCTCTTGTTGCGTTTAAGGGAATGGTAGATGGTGCTTTTATAGAAGGCAATGAAGAAGAATTTGTATATGGTGGGCCTTTTGTTTCTGATGTTGTTTTACGGATATCCTTTGATCATTTTAGTGGTGTGGGAGGAATAAATAGTATTTAACCACACATAATTTTTCTTTTCCTTGCCAAGATTTTTTAAATTGATGACTTGAAAATCAAGGGTCAACGTAAACTGTTGGAAATTTTATATGAGGAATCCTATATTTTTGTTTTGTGTTCTTCGGATACTGACATGACTCTTCAACGCCATTTTAATTTTGTGCAAATGCGTTGAGGAAATGTCAGTTTGTCCGTTACTCTACCAAATCTTTGGGGCATTATGTTGATGGAATGTCAACTATGAAGATCTTACTCTTTAGTTCTCCTTTTTGTCTTCTCTTGGTTGTCGTTTATTCCACACCCAAGTTGACTTAATTAATCCATTGCAGTTTATATAATATGTATGTAATTAATACCTCTTTCATTTATAAATTATGGACATTGTAAAGAAACCTTGGCCGGCGGCTTAATTCCTAAGATCTTCAACAGTCTTGACTTGGACAAACTACATTTGATTATATCCGTCTCTACTCTACATATATAGAAGCATCGTATAGACATCTTAAATTCATTCAACTCTAACCACTTCACTAAAACAAACTCATTCATTTCTTACAAAATCTCTCTCTTCTCTCCCTCTCTCTCATGGCTCATTCAAGAACACGTTCCGTAATCATTTTCTTGGTCTTCATCTGTTTGGCCCAGTGCTTCGAATCAAGAAAGCTCCTTGAGAACAGTGATCATTCTCTAGCGATCCCAAAAGTGGTGTTGACTTCTCAAATAGCTAAAGGCTTGTCTCAAAGTCACGGCGGAGGAGCCACAGCAAAGGAAGAGGTCGCCGTACGTGGAGATGCTCGCCGCTTGGAATCTGTGCCTAGTCCCGGCGTAGGTCATTGAGGGGAGGAAGGATATCAATCAAGAGTTGCATTATTTTATCATAAACAAAGGTTTTGACTTTTCTACCATTTATTTATATGGTTAATACAATAATTGCTTAGATCAGCGATGTTTGATTATATTGTGCTGTGCATGCATGTATGAATGAATACAAAGAGCTAGTAGGTATATAGATGATGTATTGTTTTTTTTTTTTTTTTTCTTTTTGCAATTCAACTCGTGAATTTATTTTTCTCCTTCACCATATATGTATATCTTCTCACACACATACATCTATGTATATATATATTTGTGGACTCGTAACAAATTCAAACCAATTCTTGAATTTGTTAACCTTCAATTCTTGATCAATACACATTTTTTTCCCAATCATAAAGCTTTCTTTTACTACCTCTGCCCCCTCAACTTTATCACATAGTTTGCTGGACACGCAAATTAAGGTGGCATTATTGTAATAATATAGTACAATGTGATTAGATATAAACAACTTGCTTAAATTTATAACTTTTTCCTAATTATTCCCACCATTTATTTTTCCGTCCAATTACATTTAATATGATGTTTAATTTTTTACCCAAAAAGGAAAAGTGATAAAATTACTGGGACGCGCGGAATGGAAAAATGTGATAAAATTACTGGGACGGGACGGAGGGAGTATTACTACGCAGAAAAAAGAGTACTAAGATACATAAAGCACAAAACCATTTCACTTCATCGTAGCTTACGCATAAGCAATGGGGCTCCGTGCTGGGGCTTAAGAATAACCATAGGCAAAGGATTGTGCACGTAGGATGACCCCAATTCGAACGAAAACCTCTGCAGTATCATCGCCATGGAAACCTTCGCCTCCGTCATCGCCAAATTTTGGCCGACGCATATCCTAGGGCCCGCCCCGAAAGGCACGTAAGAGAAGGGGTTCTTCACGGCGCCCGTGATGCCCTTCGAAAACCTATCGGGCCTGAAATCTTCGGCGTCCTCTCCCCATATCTCCTTATCGTAGTGAATCATGCTTATCGAAAGAACCACGTCGACCCCTTTAGGTATGGTTAGGTTCCCCACCTTAACCTCCTTGGTCGCAGAACGAGACGTCAGTGGCACCGGCGGGTACAGCCTCAGAGCCTCGAGGAGAATCATGTTTACCTGCAAAAAAAATTTAATTATTGCCGCTTAGATTTATCCGATAATTCAAACTCATCAGACTCGATTATCACATCGGGAAGCCGTCGATTAGCCGAACCTATCGCTTAGGGTGCGTTTAGTATGCAAAATTCGATGCTGAAAAGAGAGGAAAGTGTAGCGGTACGCATTGAAAGGTTGAACCATTGAACGTTACGATTCGCATCGAATTCTGCATACCAAACGCACCACTGGGGTTAAAAAAAGAACAATGTTAGGGAGTCGGCGGGGCATTTCTTACAATCTTGAGGCTAGCCAGGCCATCGTAGGTGGGTCGTTCGTGTCCGAAAACTTGCAAAACCTCTTCCCTTGCTTGTTCTTGCCATTCTCGGTGCTTGCTGAGAAGCACCATGGTCCACAAGATGAGGCTCGAGGTGGTCTCGGAGCCTGCAAAGTAGAAGAGCTTGCATTCTTCGACCACCTCATCGATGCTCAAACCCTTACTATTCGCCCTATTTTGCTCGATTTCCTGCTTATTGGCTCGCATCAAAACGCTGAGTAGGTCGACTTTGATATTTTCGCCGGCCTCCATTTCCCTCTTACGTCGGTTGACTATAGACCTCAAAAGAGATCGTATTTCTTGGTTGAGCACCTTCAGTCTTCTGTTCGCCTTCGTCGGGACATATCTGTTGTTATTATTACGGTGAATACATAGTGTAAGAAAAATCGCAGCTAATGATTCGAAATGCTCGGCGTACATACATACATATATACATACATACCTCCATCCCGGGATGAAAATGATGGGTATCAAACTTAAGGCGAGCTTAACTTGCTCGTTCGTTAGCACGAAAACCCTTTTCCCTTCTTCGAAGTTGCTCCCAAACGCAGTTCTTGAAATCACATCGCCCGATAAGTTTTCGAGGTAAGGCCACACGTCGAATTCTAGGGACTCGCCTTCGCCATTCGAAGAAATCCGAGCATCCCAAGCTTCGGTCATGAGAGAACAACTCAAGCAGATGTCGGGCACCATGCTCTGTAATAATAACATATTAATTATAGGGCTTTCATCATTTTCAGACAAAGAAAGGAAAGACCATCGACGACGACGACGTTTTGTAATATGAAATACCTTCAACTTCTCCATGTGAAAGGAGGGATTTACGATCTTTCTATGCATCGCCCATTTGTCATCCTCGAGGAGAAACAGTCCTTTGCCGGTGATCGATTCGCTAACAGGGTCGGGATGAAGCTTGTGAAAAAATTCACGCCTGCTTAAAATCTCCTTCATAAGCTCAGGTTCTGCGATGTTCACCATTGGCTTTGGTCCAAACCAAGTGAAGAAGTTCCTACCTGAGATTTGTCAATGTTAAGGTTGTAATGAAAGAAAATCAAACATGTGCAGGCAAACTTACCGTATTTTTTCTGTGACTGGCTGTAATAGGAGTAAATGTGAGATGGTAAGTAGTCGCCGATCTTAATAGGTCTTTTTTCTTCTTGCTTTGAAGCTGCGGCTAAGTCCAGGGCATCTCCGAGGGGAAATCTGCAAGGATTTCCATTGAGGCCTTGGCTTCTGAGGATTTTTTCGAGCTTCTTTGGGTTAAGCCAAAGCCAGTTGAAGAACTTGATTCCAAATGCTATGAGTGTGGCTATGAATAGAGATGATGCGATAAGGAAGATGTTTGATATTTCTTCTCCCATTATTGAGGTCTGCTGTTGTATGCATGTAGGAAAGGAAATTGGGATTGTGAGGTGTTATTTTATAGTCTCAATAGTTTAATAGTTTCCTCCGAATTACACATTAATTTGATGGTGAGGACAATTAGCTAAATTTGATAAAAATGAATGACCATATTAGATGGTCATGGCTTTGACATTCTTACAAATTTCAAAAATCTTTTGAGTTCTTGACATGAACTGGCGGATAAGACTATATTTATCCATAACCTCCACAACCGGTCACGAGAATAAAATATTAATTTCTCTCTCATCCACATCCACAACCTACACGTCAACCCAACCTAAATAATTTTCAACTTTATCAACAACCTAACACAACCTATAATATTTATATTTTATAATTATTTTAAGTAGTATTTGAATGTTTGAAAAATAGATTACATTATATGATATTAAATTTAGATACTTTGGTCATTGGAGAAACAAAATAATATGAATTATGATAGATTATACAATGTGATAGAGAAACAGATAATTTGAAATTGTGATTCAAAATCTTAGTCTCTATTTGTAGAGAGAGAAAAATCATATATTTTGGTAAAAAAGAAAATTAAAATTTTAATATATAACTAATAAATGTATCATAAAACCACAAAAATAGTGTACAGAAAACTGTTCACAACCGGTTGGTGAACCAGGTTGGTCCACCAACCGGTTGTGGAATTAATTGAATTTTTGGCTTTATTTTATGCTTTTAATCCACGACCGATCGTGAATGTTACCGATAAACATAGTCTAAGCTGCGACTGGACGAGCATGATTATTCATCACAATAAATATCATACATAGAAATAAAATAGACTTGTTATAATTACCACGAATTATTTTGACGGGTATCTACATATAAATACCAATTTGAATAAAAACTTACAGATCAGTACCAATGTCAGGATATTTACAAATAGGTACCCGATTTAATTTGTACCAGTCTCTTCAGTCATGCCGTACCTTCCTGTGTGTGTATTGCGTACCATAGCACGTTGATATAAGGTACTTAAATGTGTGTTTGTATGGCGTACCTAATGTGTAAATAGGGCGTACCTAAATCTGCTAATACCGCGTACCATTTTCTAAACGTATTACGTATCACAATACGTTGATATATGGTACCCAAATATGTTATATGGTGTACCTGCGGCGGATTGGGTACCTATCTGCAAAAAATTTATTCTGTTAAGTACCTACATATAAAAAAATACTGACAGGATACTAATTACAAAAATTTTTACATGTATAGAGACCCTTATCTTTCACCTACATATTTAAGAAATCAACCAAACTTCGTTCAATTTTAGACAAGTAGACAATATAGTGGTCCATTTTTAACCGTAGGACCGGCGTGGCATCACAGCCATGACTTCCTTCTGTTGTCCTTTATACTCAGAGCTGTCTATCATATTTTGTCGCCATATCAGAGATTTTCAGCCAATTGATGTTAAGAAAAAAGAAAAAAGAAACACAAAAACAAAATATACTGTGGCTCGAGCATTTTAATATTAAAATATTGCAGCCACGCGGAAGTAAACCATATATTAAAATAATGCCTATCGTTTATTTCTTGGTTTTTTCTCGTAGAGAATTACATTTATATTTCTTTTACTCGTTAAATAATTAATCCACCTGAAAGCTTAGTTATCTATTATATTATATTAAGGGTGAAGTGATAGGATAAACCGTCAATTGGTCCGTCTCAGTTGACCATAAAAAATAAAATAGACTTATTAAACACGTATCTTCCATAACATCATAACTACCGATACAAGTTTTAGTATATTACTTATTAACTATTTAATAATAATATACTTTATTTTATTGCATAGGTTTGCGCACAAATACTAGTCTCTCTTAAGCTCTGGAATTTTCTTTTCATGGACGGTGGATGTTGGAAAAATAGAAGCGGGGAAGGATGTGTATTTTTAATTAAATACATAGCCTTTTATTTGCTATATACACCCACTTGTTAAATAACTAAACTTTCAACCAAGTCCTCGTGTGGCACGAGCAACTATTTCAGTAGTTAACATTACTCAAATTATTGAAAGGGTGGGTGGGTACAAGTTCACTATCTCACATATATATAATAATGAATAGCTAATGTCCAATGTTTTGTCCCTTTCTTCACTTCAAATTTTAAATGCAAATTAAATTCGTCTTTTTTTTTTTTTCATCTATTCTTTCCCGGGCTATAAAGTACTGAACCATTGTGTATATTGTCTTCATTGCATTGATCAACAAAAAAACAAAAACAAATTATTACCTTCGTTCCATCAATCTCAAGAAAATCTGATATGGATATCGAAATCAAGTCCCTCGCAACACTTTCCTTAATCATTTTCTTCACTATACTATTCATCATTCACAGGCTAACAACACTAACCAAATCATCATCGAACCCTAATACCAAAACAAAGCTCCCTCCCTCGCCGCCCAAACTTCCCATCATCGGAAACATGCTAAGTCTCATGGGTTCATTACCTCATCGTACTCTCCACGCTCTATCCTTAAAGTACGGACCCATCATCTTCCTCAAGATAGGAGAACTCCCATTCGTAGTTATTTCCTCATCAGAAGCCGCAAAGCATGTAATGAAAACCCACGACATAAATTTCTCGTCAAGGCCGACATATTCACTTGGGGACATCCTAAGCTATAACTACTCCAACGTGGGTTCAGCACCGTACGGAGAATACTGGCGAAAACTTCGAAAATTTTACACGATGGAGCTCTTGAGCGTTAAGAGAGTTCAATCTTTCAGACATATAAGGGAAGAAGTGTACTCAGATCTCATAAGATGGATAGCCTCGAAAGAAGGGTCTGTGGTCAACCTAACTGAGAAGCTATTCGCCGCCACTTTTGAAGTTGTTTCTAGGACTGCTCTCGGAGAACGAGACAGTGGTAATAAGGATGAGCTGCTGAGTTTGATCAACCAATCTTTCGTTCTTGGGACTGGCTTCGGTCTGAACGATATGTTCCCTTCGAACAAATGGCTTCAGTTCGCTAATCTAAAGAGGCGTAAGATCGAGAATCTACACAGAGAGATCGATCGAATACTCGAGGATATTATTGCGAAACGCAGAGCTGTGGATGAAAAGGAGGAAGAAGTTTTGGTAGATCTTCTTGGCAAGTTTCAAGACGAAGACGACGATGGAGTTGAACTGCGTTTGACCAACGACAACATCAAAGCTGTACTATGGGTAAGAATAATCAGTTTGACTTTCACATTATCACTTCAAATGATAATCTATCAGTCATTTGTTGATGCTACGCAGGAAATCATTGGTGGGGGAACTGATACGTCATCTTCGAACCTCACCTGGGCTTTGGCAGAATCCCTAAGAAATCCAAGAATACTAAAGAAAGCTCAAGAAGAAGTGAGAAGCTTATTCGATCACAAGGGTTATGTCGACGAATCGAAACTCAACGAACTCAGCTATTTGAAGGCAATCGTCAAGGAAACACTGAGAATGCATGTTTCCCTATTAGCCCCGAGAAAATGCGCCGAGCCATGCGAAATCGAGGGTTATTACATACCAGCCAATGCCATGGTGATGGTGAACGCTTGGGCTATCGATAGGGACCCTAAACATTGGGGCGAAGATTCTAACGTATTTAAGCCCGAGAGATTTCTTGACAATCCCTTTGATTACAAGGGAAGTAATTTCGAGTACATCCCATTCGGCAGTGGAAGGAGAATGTGTCCAGGAATATCTTTTGGGCTGTCCAATCTTGAACTTCCTTTGGCTATGTTGTTGTACCATTTCGATTGGAATATGCCCAATGGGAAGAAGCTTGAAGACTTGGACATGACTGAGAAGATTAGCACAACAGTTGGTATGAAGAACGATTTGCTTCTTGTTCCTAAAGTTCGAATAACTTTGCCCTTTGCCGATGAAACGAAGTGAAATAAGGATCATGGAGAGGAAGGCTATGGACTATGATATGAATGTTTTTTTATTTCTTGTTCGTTGGGATGTTAGGAAGCAAAATATGTAAAATTAAAATGTGATGTTATGAAATGAGCATGCAACGTAGTTTCGTACCCACTCTCCATACTTAGAAAATGGATCTTAGGCATCAACTGCTAACCGAGGAATCACATAACATTCTTACATTTTTTGGACAATGGCTACCTATATTATCATTCTTGATCGATCTGTTATGTTCTGAAGAGCTTGTCGACTCTTGTCAATGTGTTGGGACTGGGAGATGAAACACATTAGTCTATACCCAATATAAGCCTAAATAAGTTCAATTAAGAAAAGTAATTGAAGTTTGTATATAGGTCTACAAAATTTTGTAATAAGTCAACGTGGAATAGGAGCTGCCACACCATGGTTGTAATGTAGTTTAGTATTAGGTTGCGTTTGGATTGATGTATTTGAATTGAAATCCGTGATTTGAAATTATGAATTCTGAAATCCAAATTTTAAATCCAAATCCACGGTTTGGCAAACGTTAGGATTTCGAAAATCCGAATTTCAAAATGTCCTCGAGCTCTCGAGCTGGCTTGAGCCATCGGTCATCGAGCTCGAGCAGGCTCATCGAGTTCGCGAGCCGACTTGACTCATCGGTCGTCGAGTTCGCAAGCCGGCTCGACTCATCGGTCGTCGAGCTCGAGCGGGCTCGTCGAGCTCGCGAGGACTCATGTCGTCGAGCTCGTCGGCCGACTCGACTCGTCGTTCGTCGAGCTCGCGGGTCGGCTCGACTCATCGTTTATCAATAATAATAATAATAATAATAATTTAAGAAAATAATCACGGCAAGATTTGGTATTTCGAAAACGGACCGTTTCCGATTGAATTTCAAATCCATCAAAATACAAGCGCTCGGATTCTCCTCGGATTTGGATGAAATCGAAATCCAAATCCGAGCGGTTGCCAAACGGGTTATTTGAATGAAATTCGGATTTCAAATCGAAATCCCCCAATCCAAACGTTAAAAGGATTCGGTTTCATGCATGGAATTTAAATAACTATTGACCCAGATTTTTCGAGGCAGATCTGAAGAGGTTGTATAAGATATAGTTGATCCTCGTGGAGCACGAGCAATAGTTTAATATTTTTGAACTCAATAATTATTGATAGAAATGGCTGACACGCAAAACCCGGGCATTTCTTTTAAATATAAACATAAGATACTATTAGTGGGTACAAGTTCACCATCTCATATAAAATAACGTCCAATATGTTTTTTTGACCACCTTATCACGGGCTATAAATACTGCCACCCCTCGTACAGCCATTTTTGTATCGAGTTTCTTCAAGAGATTTTTAGAGAAAAATACCTATTTGGAGATTACACTTAGGGATCAGTCCCTAGACGTTTGTTTTTGTGAATGACTACTGCCATTAGGCAAAAAATTAATTTTAACTCCCTTGAACGTAAATTACCATAGAGCCCTTTCTCTTTCCCCTCTCTCTGCTACGGTTGGGACAAAGAAAACACCAAGCACAAGATGGTGAAGCCTCCTTCAACATCTCCATCCTCTACAAGTGACAACTACCTGAAATCCAACAAAAATACGCAGATCATTCATGATTCCTCACCCCAGCCAAATTAGTTTGAAATAGGGCAGATTGAAGGGGAATTTTGAGTTCTCATCTAGCTGAGGTTTGCGCCACTTGTGCTGTGAGACAAACATCAATGGTCGGGGGAGTCACGCAGGTCAATCCATAACCCCAACTTGATGTTAAATCGTTGAAAACTTCAAATATTCGATTGATATATGCTAAGGCTATTTTATCATCTAGTGGCAGTGAAATTGGTCAAGTGGTGACAGAAGAAATCCAAGATGAGGTGGAACATAGCACTAATGTGCTATGTCAATCCGACATACGATGTAATAGAGTGGGTTTTTTGAAGCGTAAATGGGATAGGATGCCAGGTGTGCGCTGGGTTGTTCATGGTTAACTTTGAGGACTCCGAAGCTCAGTTGGAGGTGGCCGTTGATAGAGCTCCCACAACAAGTATGTGGCTCCAAAACCCTGAGATGATCTGAGCATGATTGGTAAACGTATTATGCCGGTAGTTTGAACGGTTGGTTACAATTTGCAAGAGTGATGGTTGATATTGACTTGAATAAGCCAGCTAAAGATAATGAAAAAGAGAAACTCATGGGCAAAGATTACAGATGAACGGAGAAGACAACATAGTTCTTCGATGCTTGTATTGGTGGCTTAAGAGTACTAGCTCCAAAATCCGCTATCGTTTTTAGCATTAATCTCGCCGCCTTTCAAAAATACTTTTTGTATGAGAATCAGTATTTTATATGATAAATCAAGTATTTGAAGTCGAAATTTATGTATTTTCTGTTCGAATTCATGTATTCGACAGATTATGTAGGGCAAGTAGAAAAAAAAACTAGTTTTTCACGTTTTTGGTGATTCATGTCATTAACACTTGATATGGTACATTAAAACAACAATTTTTATGGAATGTTCTCGCCCTCTTTCAGAAGTATTTTTTGTACGAGAATCGTTATATGATAAATCAAGTATTTCTGTTCATAATTTAAGTATGTTTTGTTCGAATTCAGATATTTGACAAATTATGTAGGGCAAGTATAAAAAAACTAGTTTTTTCATGTTTTTGGTGATTCATGTCATTAACGCTTGATATGGTTCATTAAAACAACAACTTTTGTGGAATGTATCACACTTCTTTTCAGAAGTATTTTTTGTATGAGAATAAGTATTTTATTTGATAAATCAAGTATTTCTGTTCGTAATTTAAGTATTTTCTTCGAATTCAGGTATTTTCGACATATTATGTAGGGCAAGTAGAATAAAACTAATTTTTTTTATGTTTGTAGTATTTTATGTTGTTGATGAAGAGAAATGTCCTTATTATATAAGATGTTGATAAGAACTCACCATTTTAGACTTGGATACTACGACCTTATTCGCAAGTATTTTATGCACATATATAAGTATTTTTGGTCTTCAATTAGGTATTTTCAGTCTCGATTTAGGCATTTTATTGCTGAATTCGAGTATTTGCTCTTGTATGAAGGTGAAGTTGCTAGAAAACTCGTTTTATGTTGTTGATGAAGAGCAATGTCCTTATTATATAAGATGTTGATAAGAACTCACCATTTTAGACTTGGATACTTCGACCCAATTCGCAAGTATTTTATGCACATATATAAGTATTTTTGGTCTTCAATTAGGTATTTTTAGTCTCGATCTAGGTATTTTATTGCTGAATTCGAGTATTTGGTCTCGTATGAAGGTGAAGTTGCTAGAAAACTCATTTTATGGTGTTGATGAAGAGTAATGTCCTTATTATATAAGATGTTGATAAGACCTCACCATTTTTAGACTTGGATACTTCGACCCAATTCGCAAGTATTTTATGCACAGATATAAGTATTTTTGGTCTTCAATTAGGTATTATCAGTCTTGATTTAGGTATTTTATTGCTGAATTCGAGTATTTGGTCTTGTATGAAGGTGAAGTTGCTAGAAAACTCATTTTATGGTGTTGATGAAGAGCAATGTCCTTATTATATAAGATGTTGATAAGAACTCACCATTTTAGACTTGGATACTTCGACCCAATTCGCAAGTATTTTATGCACAGATATAAGTATTTTTGGTCCTCAACTAGGTATTTTCAGTCTTGATTTAGGTATTTTATTGCTGAATTCGAGTATTCGGTCTTGTATGAAGGTGAAGTTGCTAGAAAACTCGTTTCATGTTGTTGATGAAGAGCAATGTCCTTATTATATAAGATGTTGATAAGAACTCACCATTTTAGACTTGGATACTTCGACCCAATTCGCAAGTATTTTATGCATATATATAAGTATTTTTGGTCTTCAATTAGGTATTGTCAGTCTCGATTTAGGTATTTTATTGCTGAATTCGAGTATTTGGTCTTGTATGAAGGTGAAGTTGCTAGAAAACTCATTTTATGGTGTTGATGAAGAGCAATGTCCTTATTATATAAGATGTTGATAAGAACTCACCATTTTAGACTTGGATACTTCGACCCAATTCGCAAGTATTTTATGCACAGATATAAGTATTTTTGGTCCTCAACTAGGTATTTTCAGTCTTGATTTAGGTATTTTATTGCTGAATTCGAGTATTCGGTCTTGTATGAAGGTGAAGTTGCTAGAAAACTCGTTTTATGTTGTTGATGAAGAGCAATGTCCTTATTATATAAGATGTTGATAAGAACTCACCATTTTAGACTTGGATACTTCGACCCAATTCGCAAGTATTTTATGCATATATATAAGTATTTTTGGTCTTCAATTAGGTATTGTCAGTCTCGATTTAGGTATTTTATTGCTGAATTCGAGTATTTGGTCTTGTATGAAGGTGAAGTTGCTAGCTCATTTTATGGTGTTGATGAAGAGCAATGTCCTTATTATATAAGATGTTGATAAGAACTCACCATTTTAGACTTGGATACTTCGACCCAATTCGCAAGTATTTTATGCACAGATATAAGTATTTTTAGTCTTCAACTAGGTATTTTCAGTCTTGATTTAGGTATTTTATTGCTGAATTCAAGTATTTGGTCTTGTATGAAGGTGAAGTTGCTAGAAAACTCATTTTATGGTGTTGATGAAGAGCAATGTCCTTATTATATAAGATGTTGATAAGAACTCACCATTTTAGACTTGGATACTTCTACCCAATTCGCAAGTATTTTATGCACATATATAAGTATTTGTTGTATTAAATTATGTATTTTCAGTCTCGATTTAGGTCCTTATGAAGAGCAATGTCCTTATTTTGTAGAATGCTTGATTAAAACCCACCATTTTTGTCTTTGATGATTTTCCCTCAATTCGCAAGTATTTTCCACATGAATATAATTATTTATTTCCTAATTAAGAACTTTAGTCCCTAATTCGAGTACTTCGTATAGATTGTACTTTGAAGTGTATAAACCTATTTTATAACCTTCGTGATGTTCCACGACATTCCAACTTGATATTAGATAAAACTACGCACTTTGTTATAGATGATTCGCTCTCCGGTTAAGGTATTTTATGACCAATTTTCGTTATTTATGTCCAGTATTTCAGTACTTTCTATCCCGATTTAGGTATTTTAGTGAATAATTCGAGTACTTCATATATATTGTACTTTTAAATGTACATCAACCTATTTTATAAGCTTTGTGATGTTACATGACATTCCAACTTGATATTTAGATTAAACTACTTGTTATAGATGACTCGCTTTCAAGTTAAGGTATTTTATTACCAAATTTCGGTATTTAAGGCAAGTATTTAAGTACTTTCTATCCCAATTTAGGTACTTTAGTCCCTAGTTCGAGTACTTCGTATAGATTGTACTTTTACGTGTATATCACCTATTTTGTAGCCTTCGTGATGTTCCATGACATTCCAACTTGATAATTAGATTAAAATACGCATGTGTTATAGATCACTCCCTCTCACCTTCAGTTTATTTATGACAAAGTTTCGCTATTTAAGGCCTACTTTAGTCCCTAATTCGAGTACTTTATACATGAATTTCAGTATTTACGTATCAATTTTAAGTAATTTTATCCCGCTTTAGGTACTTGAGCCCGGATTTGAGTACTTTGTGTGCATGAACGTTAGGTGCAAACAACCAACCATTTTATCATACATCACAGAATTAAAAACTGAGCTTACTACTACATATAATCATCGCATAGATCTTGTTTATAGCACAAATTCTGCTTCAGGTATTCATTGTTTCTTGCCATACTGCTCATCCAACAAAACACGTTCATGAGACATACAAACACACACAGGCACACTGTGGTCTTAGTTCTTCAGGTAGCCATCTATGTTTCTGCCATTAAGTTTCATAGTCACTCATTTATCCCACTCGTGGAATCTCAGGTGCTGCGGCCCCTGATCAAGAAATGCCGACTATTCCAGTAATATCATTGGCCATCTCTAAGATTCCGACCAGCTTCTCCTCCTTGGGCGCGAGGGCGTCGTTGACTGTCTCGCCTGGACATTGTCCGCGCCTCGTTCTCCTATGATCTTCTCAATCACTACGTGCAACAGCTCAATGATGGATAAAATCTCTTTTCTTCTTTTCCTCCACCAATTGCAGGAATTTCTTTGAACCCATAAATTATCGAATTTATCTCGACCACGCTAAGCTGATGGGAAATCCAAAGACCACATTTTGAGGAAAAAAAGCGTTGGAAAACTCTTGTAAAGAATCTCTCGACAAATCCGTACCATATCTCTGTTCAAAAGATTTCCTCCAAAAACAGCAATGTAATTTCTTGTAAAGTTGTTGAAGAAAATGGGATGAGTAAAGGGTTTGGGTTTCGGGTTTCGTTCAAGAGGATTCAACAATGAAAGTTATCAATGCTCTCCATTGCATTGTTATCGGCCACAAGAATTTTTCTATTCTGTTCTGAAGCTCTCTCGATTGTCCTCTGAATTCTATACAGCTTTTGACATAGTGAAGAAAGGGCAATATTGGAATTTGCTACCTGAGGGAGTTATAACTAAATTTTTGCCTAGTGTCGATACCTATTTCTAAAATAAAAGTTGTAGGGACTGAATCATAAGACTAAACTCCTATTAGGTATTTTTCCTTAAAATCCCCCTTTCTTCAACATATATATTGATTAACAAAAAACAAAAATAATAATATACGTCCTCCCATTTCACATCAATCTCAAGAAAGTCTGATGTGGATATCGAAATCAAGTCCCTCGCAACACTTTCCTCAGTCGTCTTCTTCACCGTACTATTCATCATTCTCAGGCTATTAACCAAATCATTGAACCCTAATTCGAAAACAAAGCTCCCTCCCTCGCCGCCTACGCTCCCCATCGTCGGAAACATGCTCAGTCTCATGGGCTCATTACCTCATCGGACCCTCCACGCTCTGTCCTTAAAGTACGGCCCCGTCGTCTTCCTCAAGCTAGGAGAACTCCCCGTCGTAGTTATCTCCTCCGCCGACGCCGCAAAGCAGGTCATGAAAACCCACGACGTCAATTTCTCGTCAAGGCCGACGTATTTATCGGCGGACATCCTAAGCTATAACTACTCCAACGTGGGCTCAGCCCCTTACGGAGAATACTGGCGGCAGCTCAGAAAGTTCTACACGGTGGAGCTCTTGAGCGTTAAAAGAGTTCAGTCTTTCAGATCGATACGGGAAGAAGTGTTCTCAGATCTCGTAAGATGGATAGCCTCGAAAGAAGGGTCTGTCGTTAACCTTACAGAGAAGCTCTTCGCCGCCACTTGCGAGGTTGTTTCGAGGGCGGCGCTCGGAGGAAAAGACAGCGAAAAAGATAAGTTGCTTAGTCTGCTCAAGGAAGCTTTCGTGTTGGGGACTGGCTTTGGTCTGAACGATATGTTCCCTTCGAACAAATGGCTTCAGTTCGCTAATGTAAAGAGGCGTAAGCTCGAGAATCTACACAAGGAGATCGATCGAATTCTTGAGGATATCATCGCCAAGCACAGAACTGTGGATGAGAATAACGAGCATGATGATTTGGTAGATCTTCTTGTCAAGTTTCAAGATGCCGATGATGTTGAACTGAGGTTGACCAACGACAACATCAAAGCTGTTCTCGCGGTAATAAATCACTTGATCATCGTCTACTATTTGAGATCTCAACTTTTATATAATACAATGTGTTCACTTGAGGCAGGAAATCATCGCCGGGGGAACTGATACGTCTTCTTCGAACCTCACCTGGGCTTTGGCAGAAACCCTAAGAAATCCGAGAATACTAAAGAAAGCGCAAGAAGAAGTTAGAAGCGTATTCGATCCCAAAGGCTATATCGACGAATCAGAACTCAACGAACTCAGCTATTTAAAGGCAATCGTAAAGGAAACACTGAGAATGCACGTATCACTATTAGCCCCGAGAAAATGCGCCGAGCCATGCGAAGTCGAAGGCTATTACATACCAGCCAACGCCACGGTGATGGTGAACGCTTGGGCTATCGATAGGGACCCTAAACATTGGGGCGAAGATGCTGACGTCTTTAGGCCCGAGAGGTTTCTTGACAATCCTTTAGATTACAAGGGAAGTAGCTTTGATTACATCCCTTTTGGCAGTGGAAGGAGAATGTGTCCAGGAATATCTTTTGGGCTGTCCAATCTTGAACTTCCTTTGGCTATGTTGTTGTACCATTTCGATTGGAATATGCCCAATGGGAAGAAGCTTGAAGAGTTGGACATGACTGAGAAGATTAGCACAACAGTTGGTATGAAGAACGATTTGCTTCTTGTTCCTAAAGCTCGAAGAGCTTTGCCGATGAAATGAAGGATGGATCGTGGAGTCGAAGAAGATGTGGACTATGATATGAAGTTTTCTTTACGTGTATTCATAGGGATGTTGAAGTGTTATTGTTTGCGATGTTTTCCGAGGCCTTTAAATAATTAAAACCTGGTAGTGCCATCGATCTCACAGAAAGTCGATCACAAATACGATGAAGATGAACCAATTTCGGATTGCTGTAGTAAAAGACACAAACTTTACCAGAAAAGCTTCATAACCAAACTTCACACAGCTGAAATTGTTAACAACTAGCGCGATATACAGAACGCACATACACTGGACCTGATGATTGTGGCCTATGGACAGAAAAAAAGAATGCAAGAGAAAGGCTTCACAGAACATATAAAAACACGCGAAACATGCCCACCAAAAGCCTGATAATAAGCATGATTTGTTATTTTTTATTTGTGCGAAACGAATAATGAGAGGAGCAAACTGCTTAGGGACTGGTGGGGACGGAGTATTTTTATGGGCAAAGTTCTTTTATCACTTGCTTATCACGTAATGCTTTCTCTTTTTTCTAATATTCGCTCAAACACGTACTAGCTCACATGGCTTTTTCCCACTCACATAAACACGTTCATTTGCTCACATCACCACACCTTATACCATTACAATCACACACATATATAATACATACCACTAAGGGTAACCACAATGGTGGTTTATATGCGTGTCATATGTACTTATTTGGCACTTTATATGACACACCACATTGTGGATGTGTCATGAGTATGACATTGTGTCATATTTATGATACTGTGTTATAGGAATATTCAAATATTATGGAGGAGAGAGAATGAGGGAGAAAAAAAAAGAAATTATTTATTTATAGTTGTGGGTCCGTGTAATAGTAGTGTTATTATTGTGGAAAAAGTTGAATAAAAGTGTTATAGAATAAAGTATAGGAAAATATAGTGAAAAGCTGATGTGGCAGTATTATGAATGTGCTATTGTTGTGGACACCCTAAGATAATAAAGACAATTATTAATAAAGCAATGTTGAAAAACCTATGTCATGCGCCGTCCAAGCCGTATTATGGGGAGCATTTTTTTCTTTCCTTGAGTGCTGCGCCACACACGCCTTGTCCCCTTACTTTTCCTTATTATTATTTTTTTATTTTACTTTATTATTTGCTTTGAGATTATAGTTAACAAATTCTCCCCTTAATCTCAAAGCACTGCATTCTTCTGTCACTCCTTGAACTTAACTCTTTTTCGTCTATCGTATGTTGCGGCTCTCCATTTTCCGTCAATAATTGTCTTCGTGATCCTCGCCACGTTTGTCATCTCGTCGTACTCGTATACCACTAGTTTTTCTTCTTGGACGGCCTTTTCCCTTCGGTTAGGTTCTTCGGCAATGTCATAAATATCCTCGTATTTTTCTTTCATCCTTGTGACGTAGTTCTTCAGGCACGTTACCTCATCATCTGAACTCGTACAATGAAATAATAAAATCAATCTAGAATAATTGAATTTGGACTAAGTCCTTCTGCATAATTTCCTAAGGTCTATTTCGCCATTATCGGGCGTGTCGAATCCTTCATACTCCATCTCGTTAATCTCCTTCATGGCGACGACCATGTCCTTCTCCGTCTCGTTGTTCACGAGCGCATCGCTTTTTCTGAATTTATTTGCGACCTTCTCCACGAGCTTTACAAAGTTTTTATCGTACCCAATATCCGCAGGTGTGTCGATTGGATCTTAGCTCCGGATCGCTTGGCCTTCCTCGGCATTTCGATAGTCTCCTTCGTGGTTATGTCAGTCGCTTCTTCTTCCTTCATATTTTGGTCATCGCCGATCCGCTTGGGGGCCTCCTTGGTCGTCATCTTGACCTCGTCCTTCTCGTCCGAATCCAATTTATCGGCGAGCTTATCCCTTACATTTGTTAGGCCGATTTATCCAACCTTGACATGATTCATATAATCAGTATTACCTTAGACGATGAATTACGGAAGCGATTGATCAGTAATACCACTAGACGGATTGTAGAGATTGAACGGAGTGATACGCGCAGGCTTCTTCAGCAAAAGTCGTCAACTCTATTATGAATCAGTAATCCTAAACAAAGCATTGTTTAGGGTATTTATACATAAGTCCTAATAGGCTATTGAGCCCGATATTACTAATATACCCACAAGTTAGGTATATTTACAATTAGGTCCTAGCTTAGAATAAACTACAAGATTAAGATAACCTAATTTAACTGAACACAATAAAATATTCCTAACAATCTCCCCCTTTGTGTTCAATTTGCAATTTAGCGCTGGTTATCTTCGTCTTGTGATCGTACTGAGTCCTCAAAGAACACGTATCAGAGTTGTGTACGTGAAAGCGTTTGCATGCGTGTTCTTCTTCAATCTCCTCATCCTTTATCTTGTCTTGTGACCTCTTCTTTAGGAGATCCAAGCTCACCGTGTTCTGATCTTCTCTTCTTGTGTTCCAGCTCTCCTTTCTATAGTCGCGACTCCCCTACATTTGTTCATGTGTTGGGATTGAGAGTTTTCTTTAAACTCGAAGAGCTGTACACGAGTCGACAGCTTTGATTCTTGAAGTCCATGCTTAAGTTGTTGGCCGTATCTTGTCATTTGAGTCCGATATCTCCGTTCCATTGTAGCTCAACTCCCCCTACATTTGTTCAACCTTGCGTTGTGATTGGGGTGTTTCTTTAAAATTGGAGAGTCGTACTTGTTAATGTTGAGCCTTCAACACTGGCAATGTTGGGGTAACATTCTAGTCAACATCTGTTGACTGAGAGTGTTCCCTTTCTCAGTTTTATCTTTCATGTCCGAAACTTGTTTAATCCGTATCTTGGCTATTTTTAGAGATGTGCAGGACTTATATAAGGATAGAGAATGGATCATACCGTGTGGAAAACGTGTGGAGCTACTTGAACGAATTTGGGAAGTGCACTTACCTTAAATAGAAGATTTGAAGATCAAAAGAGAATTGGTTAAGTGACTACCAAGATTAGAAGATCTGAATATCAAAAGAGAATCATTCAACCAGCTACCATAAATAGGAGATAAGAGAGGCCAATCAGATGAGAAGATTCGAACTAAATATATACTATATTTAGAGAGATCTTCGAAGAGATACTCAAGGGATCTTTTATCAATTCAAGATGGAGCCAAGACCTTTAAATAAGAGTTATTTTCGAGCTGCAAAGTACGACTTTCGAGAGAGCTTTCATGGAGTAACTTTGAGCGACATATTGAGCGAAAACGATGAGCGAAACACATATCGAGCTTGAGCGAGTTTTACATATTGCGAGAGTTGTCTTTTAGTCTAGCTTTTCAAAGGTCGAAAGATCTTGTAGTTTGCAGAATCCTTTTTGATTCGTAGGTTTTGCTAGACGTGTTTTTACTATCTTCGGATAGTTATTTTGCCATCCATTGCTGTTAGTGGAATTTCGCCTTGAGGCACGCAGCAAGTTATTTGACTTGCTGCACAGATTTACATCTCGTGTTATTTCAGTTTCGTCACTAAGTAATTACAATATTCCGCTGTGCACCTGAATGTTAGGTTGAGTGTTACCCCGACATTTTACCCAACATCTAGTCTATACTTAGTGTTTTACATCCATATCGTACCGGGACCACTTCAAAGTGGTATCAGAGCCTCCGCTTTACGTGAATAAGCGTTTTTTATCTTTTATAATGGATGTTTCAAGTTCAAATTACATCGGCAAAGTCCCTGTGTTAGACGGCTCCAACTACGCCTATTGGAAGGTTCGTGTTCGACAGTGCATCAAATCCATAGATTTGCGAGCATGGGAGTCTGTGCTCCACGGTTATTCTACACCCAAAACTGCCCAGGATGTTGATGGTGAAGTCGTTGAGAAACCAGTCAATCAGTGGACACTCCAAGAGAAGAGCGCCGCCGAGTTCAATGATAAAGCCCTTAATGCCATCTTCTCTTCGGTGGACATCTTCATGTTCAAAATCATACAAAATAGTACTACGGCGAAGGATGCGTGGGATCTACTTCAGAGGTACTGTGAAGGCGATGCGAGTGTGAAGCAGACACGTTTTCGGCTACTCCTCAACCAATTCGAAAACCTCAGAATGAAGGATGATGAGGATGTACCACACACTTCGGCAAAATTCTGTCGATCTCGAGCGAGTGCGCCAGTCTCGGGGAGCCGATCGTGAATAAGGTATTAATATCTAAAGCAATTCGAACACTAAATGCGAAGTTTAATGTGAAGGTAGCTGCGGTCGAGGAAGCCCACAATTTGTCGACGACGGATCTCAACACGTTGATGAACATCATGAAGAACTTTGAGACCAATCTCGAAGTACAAGATAGGGCCTCCCGCGGAAAAAGTCTCGCACTGATCAGTCAGCCATCCAAGGATCTAACTGAGGTTGACCCCAATTGCGATGAGGATATGGCTATGTTCTTGAAGAAATTCACAAAGTTTCTTCAGAAGAAGAATGTCGAGCAGAATGTTGGCCCAACATTCAGGAAGGGCCAGAATGCCAAAGCAGAACCTTCGTCTGCGCCTCCGTTCTTTAAACGCAAGCCAGAAGGTAAGCCAGACGGGAAGAAGAAGAAGAACATCAACTATGAATCAGTAAGATGCTATGAATGCGAAGGTTGGGGTCATTTCGCCAACGAGTGTGCCAACACACTTCGCAAGCACGACAAAGCTCTTTGGATTGATCTTTCCGACGATGAAGATGAAGAACAGTGTACTAAGGAGTCCAGACAATCATTAGTAACTATACATTCCTTCTCAGACAACGAAGAAGAAGATCATCAAATCGGTTTTACGGCGGTAACTGATGTTGAGCCAATATTTGACTCAACATCTGAGAAACAAATTATTTTTGATTATGATGACTCAAACTGTTTTGATGGGTATTTAAGTTCTGATGATGCAGAGTTAGAAACCGACGTTTGCGCGGAAGTCCAGATTAATGAAGCCGTCAATATGTTGTCCGCGCAATATGAGAAGGAAAAGGCTATGAACGCGGAACTCAAAGCCGAGGTTAAGAAACTGACCGATGAGAATCAAAAAGGCGAAAAGATGATTGAAAGCTTGGTGGATGGAATGAACAAAATAGAAGCCTTACTAACACGCAAGGACAAGGAGTTTGACATGCTTCAAAAGCGAGTCGACGAGGCCGATGAGACGTTCACAAAGATGAACAAGGGTAAAACGACTCTTGATGAGGTATTATCGTTAGGTATTTATGATAATCAAGGTTTAGGATTTAATTCTCAGCCTACGCATGTTTCTAAACCTTTGCCTGATGGTAAACCTAAGATAGTCCTTGTTAAGAAGAATGCCGAGCATGTTACGAGTGAAAGTAGTGAGACTTTATGTGTTAAGAAGAGTACTAAGCATGTTGCCAGTAAGTCTAAGGATAGACAGTTTAAATGTACTCATTGCATGCAGCCCGGACATATTAAGCCATACTGCTGGAAATTGAAGGGGGAGATTTCTGCGAAGAAATCGATGTCGGCTGAAATGTTATCCAACATTCCGCTCAACATTGAGAAATCAGTGTTGAAAAGTATGTCTGGAGAAGGTTCAGCTGGCTCACCTTCAAATTCTGGTAACCCAAATGCTGTTTTATCATCTAAGAAAGTTTGGATAGAGAAGTCCGTGCATAAGTGCAATGTTGTGTATATCTCTTTGCGAGCTAACGTGACAGGTTCTTGGTACTTCGATAGCGGGTGTTCCCGACATATGACGGGAACCAAAGAGTATTTAAGTGATTACATGACTTTAAAGAGTGGATCTGTGACGTTTGGAGGTGGTGCTAAAGGACGGATTCTCGGTCGAGGCAGATTGAACGTGCCTGACTTTCCCAAGCTAAGCAATGTTCTTCATGTAGACGAGCTTGTAGCCAATCTGATTAGCATAAGCCAACTTTGCGACGACAAACTGGAGGTAAGATTTAGTAAGTGAAGTTGTGAGGTTTTTAACAGCCATGGTGTTCGAGTTATGGCAGGTAAGCGATCGAGCGATAACTGCTACTTAGTCGGAGACAAATCCAGTTCGAAGGACGTGTGCCAACTCTCAAAGGCCGAAGACGATGTCATCCTTTGGCATTTCAAACTGGGCCACGTTAACTACCGAACATTGGAGCAGCTTATCAAGCATGAGGCGATCAGAGGCATTCCGAAGCTTAAGGAGTTTGGTAAGATTAAGCAAAGCAACGACGATATTTTCATGTCTCAGGAGAAGTATGCGAATAATAGAGTAAAGAAATTTGGAAAAGATACTGCCAAGGTAATGAAAACACCGATGGGTTCAACTCAGAAGGTAAGTAAAGGTAATGTTGGACAGAATGTTGACCCCACATCGTATAGTTTCATGATAGGCAGTCCATTATATCTTTCCGCTACTAGACCTGACATTATGTATAGCGTGTGCGTATGTGCTAGTTATCAGTCTGAGCCTAAAGTTTCCCATCTTAATGCTGTTAAGCGTATTCTTCGTTATGTGAGTGGATCGTGTAGCCTAAGATTGTGGTTCTCCAAAGATACTAATATGAGTCTTGTAGGCTATAGCGATGCTGATTGGGCAGGTGACGAGGATGATCGCAAGAGCACAAGTGGCGGCTGTTTCTTCTTAGGTAATAATCTTGTTGCATGGTATAGTAAGAAGCAAAATTGTGTGTCTTTATCTACTGCTGAGTTTGAGTATGTTGCGGCGGGTAGTTGCTGTACGCAATTAATATGGTTGAATAGCATGTTGTGTGACTATGGGTTAGAGTGCGAATCTGTTCTCATGTATTGTGATAACCTTAGTGCCATCAACATATCTAGGAACCCTATCCAGCATTCGCGCACCAAGCATATAGATATAAGACATCATTTTCTGAGAGATATGGTCGAAAAAGAGTTAGTTCGCATTGAGCATGTAGACACGAAACATCAGTTAGCTGACATTTTCACGAAAGCATTGGATTTTGAAAGGTTTTCGGACCTGAAAAAGTCCATAGGTTTGCATCAGACTGTCTGAATGTTGGTCCAACATTTGGATCAACATAGCATATGTCGAACTTGATGGTTACTGTTTTGATGTTTGATTTAATGTTCTTTCTGTTATTCTGTGAAATGATTTGACTCACCTAGACCGTTCCCTGAAATGACTCTCTTCCTTAAAAAAAAAAATTTGCTCGTGATCCTTTTTCAAGATACAGGTTTAGGTAATAAGCTTCCCTAGGTACACGGCATTCGCGGTGACGATGTACTCTTTGCGACAAAAATCCTAACCTTGATGATAAGGAACGCATAAGGGCTGTAAGTAATAAGTCTATAACTGAGGTAAAGTAGGGCAGAAAATGAAAGGGAATTGAGTTTAGGGTGTTGAACAGAAAAGTCTGGAATTTCAGAATAGAATGTTGAGTCTTATGTTGAGGCAACATATGTGACTGCCAGTTTGATCATGCTATATTTTTGTGCTTTCGCTTATTTGCATTAGCTTTTAGGTCAGCATCTGTTAGTCTTTTGTGTCTAGTTTAGATATCTCTCAGAATTGCATTAGAACTCCTCGAAGAACAGCTCGTTACGCTTGTCTCAAGTGATCGTCATTGTCGCTCAAACGGTTAGTCTTGCTTGATTCTACCTTGACTTTTGACTTTGTGTCCTTTGGGTTGAATCATGATCTGATGTGCTCCTATTTGCTCGCATGACTAATTCGTCCACATAATATATTTTAGCTACATGTTTACTTAGACAGTTGTGACCTAATTCGACCTTATCCTCTAAATGTCTAAATTCTATTTGAGTCCAATGGTTAATTATTTTTGGCCTTACTTCTTCCAAGATGAAATTATTGCTGAGTTCTATTACCGTTGGAGTTGCTCACTGATATTACTCTCTCTGTTCTTGATTGTGGTTGATATAATAGAGGGTTACTCATTCTGTTCTCACTTATTTTTTTGGATTTATCTTTGATTTCTTTATGGCGAACTAACTTGTTTCTGAGTCTCAGAATGTTGGCCCAGATGTTAGGCCCACATTTACCTCGACATTTGCAAGTTGACTAACAGAGAAGTTCTCTGAGTTTTTTCTTTCTTCCAAAAAAGGGGAGAAGGTTGTGCAGATAAACAGGGGGAGATAAGGAAATTCAGGGGGAGCAGAATAAGGAGCCGAACAAACAGGGGGAGCTGACCAAGAAGGAGAAGCAACCGAGAAAGCATCAGAAGGAAACTCCATACTCCATTGAGAGTGAAGATCTGATCCTTTCTATTTTTACATGCATAATTGATTTATGTTTGCATGCTAAGTTACCACCTTTGCATGCGTGATTGAATTGTTTTTACTACGTGCATGCTGATTTGCTTCTCTGACATGTTTACATGTTTTGCCTGCTTACTTGCCGAAAATATTTATTTTGCAGATGTTTAACTTAATAAGACCTTGTTATGGCTATGTACTAGTTCCGTAGTACTTTGAATAGTTTAATCGCTATTCTGTTTGCGTTTACTCTAACCATCTTTTGATGTTTTGTGGTTGAGTAGAGTTTGCCTTCAGGGGGAGTTTCACTATGTCTAACGTCTGCTTTAGTTTTGGGAAGAAAGATAAAAAGGGGGAGATTGTTAATGTTGAGCCTTCAACACTGGCAATGTTGGGGTAACATTCTAGTCAACATCTGTTGACTGAGAGTGTTCCCTTTCTCAGTTTTATCTTTCATGTCCGAAACTTGTTTAATCCGTATCTTGGCTATTTTTAGAGATGTGCAGGACTTATATAAGGATAGAGAATGGATCATACCGTGTGGAAAACGTGTGGAGCTACTTGAACGAATTTGGGAAGTGCACTTACCTTAAATAGAAGATTTGAAGATCAAAAGAGAATTGGTTAAGTGACTACCAAGATTAGAAGATCTGAATATCAAAAGAGAATCATTCAACCAGCTACCATAAATAGGAGATAAGAGATCGGCCAATTAGATGAGAAGATTCGAACTAAATATATACTATATTTAGAGAGATCTTCGAAGAGATACTCAAGGGATCTTTTATCAATTCAAGATGGAGCCAAGACCTTTAAATAAGAGTTATTTTCGAGCTGCAAAGTACGACTTTCGAGAGAGCTTTCATGGAGTAACTTTGAGCGACATATTGAGCGAAAACGATGAGCGAAACACATATCGAGCTTGAGCGAGTTTTACATATTGCGAGAGTTGTCTTTTAGTCTAGCTATTCAAAGGTCGAAAGATCTTGTAGTTTGCAGAATCCTTTTTGATTCGTAGGTTTTGCTAGACGTGTTTTTACTATCTTCGGATAGTTATTTTGCCATCCATTGCTGTTAGTGGAATTTCGCCTTGAGGCACGCAGCAAGTTATTTGACTTGCTGCACAGATTTACATCTCGTGTTATTTCAGTTTCGTCACTAAGTAATTACGATATTCCGCTGTGCACCTGAATGTTAGGTTGAGTGTTACCCCGACATTTTACCCAACATCTAGTCTATACTTAGTGTTTTACATCCATATCGTACCGGGACCACTTCAGTACTGGGCGACAACTTCAATCGTTGGACTCTGTGATCTTCATTTGATTCTTGACGACGCTTGAGATTTGGCATTTTCTGATCTATTGCACTTTCGTCGTGGTGCAGCTCCCATTTTGCTTTAGTACTCCTCCCCCTCATGAAGATCGAGCTAGGGAGATCGTCATGCTATGGGTCAAAATGAGGCATTGTCTTTGGCAAGAAGATCGCGTTGTCGGGACAAGATGATGGAGTTGCATTTTAAAAAAAAATGATTGGACTCCTTCAGATTTTTCCATCAATTGCATGAGAGCCCGTTTTCAGAGTGGTACGCACGGCGGAAATGGTAGATGCTTAGGTTGGGTAATAACCTGACAGAGCCACAAAGGCAGTCCGTCGACACGACTTCAGAGTTAAACTCTGAGACGTGGCCTGTGAGAACAGGGATCCGGAGCCACATAGGCGTTCCGTTTACATCATTATTGAGACTAGCTCGAAGACGATGGCCTAAAACCGTTGTTGTTTTGATGTTGCAACGGTAGGACTTCCTTCCGATCATCGAAGCATGTCATAGTAGGACATGTCTACGAAAGTTCTGATCTGGTCACAAAGTCCAGACAAGAAAAAAGTGTATGTGTCCTAAAAAGAAAAAAATGTGGATGGTGAGGACACACTAGAAACGATGTGTTCAATAAAATTCAGTGGTGTGGGGCTGACTACCACTTAGTTCAATATCTCCTGCTTCCAAGTGAAGCAGTGATAGATTACGTGGCTCCCCGTGATTTAGTGAAACATCGGTCTGTTGGGAGATCGATGAGTGGGTAAGGCTCGGTTGTGCATGCGCCATTGGACCAAATGAGACGACTTCTACCCGGGAGCTAATAAAAATCAGCTCCTGCACCTATATGGGATGGCCCGAATGTTTTGTGAGGTGAGGGATCGTTTGTATCTTCCGCTCTTCGGTCTATCAAGAGTATCCAATATGGCTTTTACGAACTTGAAATCGTCACTAGCACTCGGCTACGTTCCAGGGTTAGGTTCAGTTTGGTCTGACTGAACCATGGGAACTTAGAATTCATGCGTCCGCTAATTTGATGAGTGCTGCTTGATCAGCGAGTTGGAGTAGGTCGGTTGAGATCATCTTCGTGTTTGTGTATGGATGTTGCCTTTTGGAATTCTTGAACTCTTTAGAGTCGAGTTTTAGTTGAAGTCCGTCTTGGGAGGTGGAACGTCTGAGAGGTTTTTTTTTTTTTTTGCTTTTTTTTTCGATTTTTTTTTTCCGATTTTTTTTTTGCAATTTTTTTTGCGAATATTTTTTTATAACTATATATAAGTATATATTACCGTAATAGTAATATATAGATATATATATATATATATGTATACATATATGCATATGGATTAAAGTAAGTTTATCCCCCTCAAATTGTGCACCTAAGACGTACTCCCCAAAAAATGTACTCTCTCTCCTCGTAAATATAGAGTGATACTCCCCCTCAATGCATGCACGTTAAACATGTAAATTATCTCCCAATTAAATAAGCGTGAACGTATTAATTTATTTTTCAGAGCAGATGCAAACCAAAGAACTATTGTTCTTTAAAAATGCATTAGAATGTACGTTTTTTATCGCTCTAAGTTAGAATAGGTATTTTGCGCTTCAGCTCATATACATACAGAAAATTTAAGCTCGAAAATTCTTTAAGATGCATGCATAATAAAAATGTACATGTAACATGGTATTTAATGCATTTCAACTCATGTATGCATGCAAAAATTTGGAATTTTAATGTCTTTTTGAAGCATGCATATCTATAATGTACCTATAGGAGAGTTTTTAGTCATTTCAGTTCATATGCATACTAAAATTTGAAATTTGAAGTTCTTTTAAGCATGCATAGCTATGATGTACCTTCGGTTGGTTGCTTGCATCGCTAACCAGCCGTGTATGTGAAGCAACCCAAGATACCGTACACGCTGGGATGTTTGGCTGCCCTCGACGCATACCAGTCATGAGTGTGGAGCAGCTCTGTTAGTACCTACTCGTGCTGGGATGTCTGCAAAATATTATTGGGACTTTGATACCCATTTTTGGATGGGTCCTCCCTTATTAGCAGAAAACGGGTTAAGCACATAAGGTGTAAATCTTGTCCTAAATCATCCATTAATGTATCTTTAGGTACCCATTTAGGACTAATGTGACACGGGTATGGCATTTCAGCACAAGTGAACGTGTTGTTCGAAGAAGATTTAAAAATTTTCTCCGGAGCCAGTCTCATAAGATGTTTCTCAGACTTAACATGGACTAAATATTTCAGGAAGGCATAAGAACATATAGAATTATAGGCATTGTTAGTACATGAAATGTTCTTCCTACGTGAAGTGTTCACACGATTCACATCAAAATGATGATTTTTCTTAGAACTTTGCTTACTAGAAAGATTAACATTTTTGGATGGGTAAGCAATATCTATCATTCTTTAAAGAAAGAGATGTTTTTTAGGCTTGAGAAGTTTGCTTGCTTGAGTTTGGAACTTCTTCTTTGCACGCTTCTCTTTTGATAGCAATGGGAGAGGAAAACTCCTGAACATTTTCGACTTTAATTTTCGCAGGCAATTTTGCTTTTCCTTTCTCCTTCCTAATTTTCATTTGTTCCTTAGCAATCTTTAAAGCTCGACTTTTACTTAACGTTTCAGCTTCAGTCAATATTGACTTAGAATTATTAGTAAAAGTTTTCTCTGTTTTAATTTTAGGAACAAAAGAGTCAATTTGAGTTCCCTTTTCCTGCTTAGACAATGATATTTCTATAGAAGGATTATTTGGGACATGTAAGGGTGGGGAGTTTTTGATATTTGATATTTTCTCTAAAAGTTTTTGCTTTTCTGCTTGAAAACCTACTCTTTCCGATTCCAATGTTGCGTTCAATTCCGAAATTTTACTAGCAACCATCGGAATTTTCAACCACGAGATAGGTCTATTAAAATGTAAATCATTTTCCCCGTCAAGCGCCGAAAAAGAATTTTGGTCAACTAGCTTCGCAATAATTGTCTCTAAAGGGATAGGTCTAGTGTACCATTTATTGAGGTATTTATAAATAATCTCATAATGTTGAGTGGCTACATTCCACTCAGTTGCTATGAGTTCTAGACGATTTAGCTCAAGTACTTCATGCTTTAATTCCTTAATTTCTTTAGCTTGTTCATTCATTTTCTGTTCCCAATGATACGGCATATATGACATATTGAAAGTGGCTATTGAAAGTTAAGTTCTGGAAAAATTTTGGTTTTGTTGGAGATACCGTGAAGTTTCGAAACAAATTTGAGCTTTGGTCTGAACCTGAAAATTTTGAGATGATTTCGAAAATTTTGTGAAAATTACCAAAACCTCTTCTATAATTTGCCAATCTTGTAGTAGGTTGGATGTGGATCTTAATCGTGTTGATCAACTAAATCTTTACTTAGACGAATGCAAATAATGTTAGAAAGATAGATGAAAAATAAAATAATCACAGAATTTAATTTATTTATTTAATTAATGATTAATACTAATATAAAATTCGTTTTTTATTTATTATTATATAGAAAAAATAATTAGGTAATGATAAGTGTAATGATTAATGTTGCTCCTAAAGCCTACGCAGACTCGAGGAAAGAGAAAGCAAGGAGCACTTCGATGTGGAAGTGAAAACGAAGAGGATGCCGAGATTTTTAAAATGTAGAATGAAGTTCTGACTTTTCAAAGTATAACTTCTCGAGAAATTTCTATGAGGTCGTGATTAATTTCGAGAAGAAAGGAATATTATAAAATTTTAATTAAAACAGGATTTCGAGAAGGAATTCGAAGAACTTTAAATTTCGAGATGGGATTAGTAGATTTCGAGATGGATAGGATGTCGAGATGGAGAATGTCGAGATCCTTAAATGTCGAGTAGCAAATAAAATCGAGATTCTTTGAACTTAGTAATATTTCGAGTAAAATGTCGAGACTCTTATAACTTAGTAAAATGTCGAGGAAAATGTCGAGATCAATGTCGAGCAAAATTTCGAGCGCAATGTCGAGATTTTAATATGATTTCGGAGACAAAAATCTCGAGACAAAATTGCAAAATTGAGATTGAGTCTGATTTCGAGAGGGATGTCGAGAAGATCAAAATTTTGAAATTGAGGCCGATTTCGAGAGATTCGAGGTCGACTTCGAGGAATATTTCGAGAACCTCAAAATTAGCCGCAGATTTCGATAAAGATCTCTTCTTCGTAGATTTTCCTGTTCGTCGTGAAAATTGAACCTTCGGCTGAAAAAAAAAAACTGATAATTTCGATCAAGAATTATGAGAAGGTAGATATACACTATGCGTTCTCCATGAGCCGAGAAGGATCTGTGAATTTGGGTGAGAAGAAATTGATAAATTTTTGGAAATTAGAGCGAAAAATCGAGATTCAAAGTAGGGAATAATGTCAATAAACTTCGATGAATTTGATCCACGATTTCGGCTCTGATACCACTTGTTAGGCCGATTTATCCAACATTGACATGATTCATATAATCAGTATTACCTTAGACGATGAATTACGGAAGCGATTGATCAGTAATACCACTAGACGGATTGTAGAGATTGAACGGAGTGATACGCGCAGGCTTCTTTAGCAAAAGTCGTCAACTCTATTATGAATCAGTAATCCTAAACAAAGCATTGTTTAGGGTATTTATACATAAGCCCCTAATGGGCTATTGAGCCCGATATTACTAATATACCCACAAGTTAGGTATATTTACAATTAGGTCCTAGCTTAGAATAAACTACAAGATTAAGATAACCTAATTTAATTGAACTCAATAAAATATTCCTAACAACATTAATTCGTTTCCTCAAGTTGTTCATATAAGTCTCGAGGGTATTTCTCGCGACGATCCATTCCTTCACCTTCTTGTTTTTCTCGCGTAGTTTTTCTTCGTCAACGCGTTCTTTCTCGTTAAGACTGGCCTCAGTAGGTTCTCCAGTCTTCTGTATCGTGACTTTACCGACATCATGTTGCATGGCCTCCGTCGTGGCTGCGCCGGTCATCTCTTTCACGCCGCGCTCCTGGTTCTCTCTTTGCATGGCTTCTTTAGCGTGCCGGGTTATTTCTTCAACAGCCTCACCGCCGTGTCTCTATGGCTTTTACGTTAGCCTCGTGGAATTTATCTTTAGCTTCGTTCGACGACGTGTGCATGGCGTCGTAGACCTTGTTCTTCATCTCCCGAGCATTCACCGATGCCTTCACGCCGATTTTCTCGACTTTCTCAAGAGGTTGTGGTGGCGGCGTTTCCTCGTACGCCTCCTCTTTCTCGAGCTCTTCTTCGTTTGGAGCTCCTTTTTTCTTTTGTTCGTCCACGGGTTCCTCGACCTTTGGATATTTTGCTTCCTCTTCATCATCATCGGCTTTCATCTTGATGATTCGCCTTCTTCTTTTCCCGTTTCGGGTTTTAGTGGTAGTTCGACTTTTTTCTTTTCCACTACTGGTTCATCGTGATCTTTATCACGCTTGCTCTCCACGTCACGAGCTACCTCTTCTCGCACGGGTTCGCCCTCAACGTTCTTCTCGTCCTCCTTCGTCGTCTCAAGTTCGCCTTGTTTTTGTGGCTGAACTTGGTTGCTACAATCAGCGTATTTATACGCTTTCTCCAACAGTTCTCAGGCCTCCTTGGTGTTTCTCGTTGCGCCTATCTCTCTGACACCGGTAAAATCTATCGCCTCATAGATGACGAGGAGCGCAAGACCATTTTCTATGGCGACGGCTCGCAACGTCTTCCATTGCGACCTTGTATACCTCGTCGTATCGGGTGAATATCCATCTTCGACTATTTTCCATAAGCCTTGCGATTTCAGCAAAGTTTTCGTTTCGCACTCCACCGTACGTAATTACTTTCGGTGAGCTTTAGCGGGGGTGGCATTCCAACACCTGGTAATTTCAGCATCACCATCGGCTCTGTCGGCTCCGTTGACACCTTCGGCTCTGATACCATTTTGTTATTTTTTATTTGTGCGAAACGAATAATGAGAGGAGCAAACTGTAGTGGGACTGGTGGGGGACGGAGTATTTTTCTGGGCAAAGTTCTTTATCACTTGCTTATACACGTAATGCTTTCTCTTTTTTCTAATATTCGCTCAAACACGTACTAGCTCACATGGCTTTTTCCCACTCACATAAACACGTTCATTTGCTCACATCCCCACACCTTATACCATTACATGCACACACACACACATATATATATATATATATATAATACATACCACTAAGATAATAAAGACAACTATTAATAAAGCAAAGTTGAAAAACCTATGTCATGCGCCATCCAAGCCCAAATATGGGGAGCATTTTTTTTCTTTCCTTGAGTATTGCGCCACACACGCCTTGTCCCCTTACTTTTCCTTATTATTATTATTTTTATTTTATTTTATTATTTGCTTTGAGATTATAGTTAACATGATTGCCATCACATTGCAACATTAGATAGATCGACTGTACATAAACTGTTTAATTGTCCAACATCTGATCAGTGGGTTGTATAAAGACGCAACCTTTGCATAGATACAAGTGGTAAAGCCCACATCCCATATCCCAAAAATCTAAACATTATCAAGTAAAGAAAGGATCAGAAACAAACGAGGAACAGTTTGATAGCCACGGGCATACCAGGCGGTGGAGAGGGTTAAGGAAAACCCATCGCCGGCTGAGAACGGTGGTTAGCTGCACCTTCAAATGTACCCATATTGTGATGGCTGTTATTGATCATGTGCTTGGTGTTGATGTGTCCATTTTCTCTTCGCTGAAAGTTGGCTTTTTCTTAAATATGGGTTCGATTGGGGAAGATGGGTCGATTTCGGGCAAGTGATTTGAGAATACAGTCTTGACTTTTTCTTGGTGAGAGGCAGATGATGAGAGTCAAGCGTGTTCAAGACTATTAAGTGGATATATTTATTTGATTTACATTCACAAAATCGTACTACATTAACTTATCGCTATTAAACAATTAACATCTGAAAAAAATTAATTTACTAATCTTTTCATCGACTAATCCATCGATAATTTCCTCCATTTATTCTTAACTGGTAATCTATCTTCTCTTTTGGAGGTACGAGAACACATGAAAATTCAAAAGGTAAGGAGGATACAATTTAATGTGCATTCATTTCGCACTCCTCCCAAAAGCATCCATCCGCCAATAAATACAACCTTACCGCTTAACATTATTACACACACAAACACACATCTCAAACTCGACCATCATCCCAACATGTCCAAAGATATCAGCCTCGCAGCGATCGACATAACGAGCGGCGACACCGCCGAGCAACGCCACAAAACCACCATGAGAACCGCCGAGTCTCTATTCCGAGCCCTTCCCATTGCCCTGTGCGTGGCGGCACTCGTCATCATGCTCAAAGATTCACAGACTAACGACTACGGTTCCTTAGCTTACTCTGACTTGGGAGCATTTAGGTACATGTATTATACATAAATATATATGTATATCCTTAACAAAACTCATAAGTTGAGTGTATTTTTTTGTGCTTAGGTATTTAGTGCATGCTAGTGGGATTTGCGCTGGTTACTCTCTTTTATCAGCCGTCGTTTTAATGATGCCAAGGCCATCATTCACCATGCCTAGGGCTTGGACATTTTTCTTGCTTGACCAGGTATATATATATGTGTGTGTGTGAACAAACCCTAGTAAATTACAACAAAGATTATATATAATGTAACAAACCCTAATATTAATTTATTTACTGCAGCTGCTAGCATACGTTTTACTAGGAGCAGCTCTTTATCGACGGAGGTAGTGTACCTTGCTTACAAAGGCGACTCCTCCATAACGTGGAGCGAAACTTGTGGTTCGTTCGAAGGGTTTTGCCACAAGGCCGTCGTTTCTATAGCTATTACTTTCGTCGTAACACTTTGCTACGCTGGACTTTCGATAGTATCGTGCTGTAGGCTCTTCAGCAAATACGATGCGCCAATTTCGTGCTCTCTTAGGGGGATCGACAATAATCCCGTGTTTGCGATTTGATCGACAATGTACGATAACAACCGTTTATATAGTCCCGAAAAAAAACGTTGAAATAGATGTTTTTCGGTCGTGTTATACTAATAATCGGCTTATGGCCAACCCTAATAAATGAAAAAAATTTAGCGATGAAGAGAAGTGAATTGGATTGGAGCGACTTGCTAGCTCGTACCCTTACGTATTTACAAGACAAAAAATTCTACTTGCAAAGGCGATAAGACACAATCAATTATGATGCACAATGTGAGATTCTGCGTCGTTCATCATATTTATGTAGATAGGAAGGCACAATCATATATGATCAATTATGATCCACTGTGTGAGATTCTTTCTGGGATATATCGATGACATGGCGAGTTATTTTCGAGATCGTCGTTGGGTTGGGATCCTCTATTCTAGCTTTCTATTCCACTAAATATTCCACCAATTAATAATTAATATTATATGATTTCTTATCCTACTCATCACAATTTTTCTCTCACATCACATACAATATAACCTCTTTTCTCTCTTATAAAATCTTATCTTCTCTTTCCCCTTCCCAAATTTGGAAAACTTTAAAAACATATAAAATAGGATAAAAACTGTTGCCTATATGTCAATCAGTAATATTTAATTTCTATTTTGTCGATCAAATATTAATATTTTCCTCCAATTGAACTTTTAATTAGACAAAAAAATAATAGAAAAATAATATTACGAATTAATGATGCAAGTTCAACATAAAATTAGTGTAATTCTAAGAAACATGTAAATTGTTAAAAATAAAAGAAAGTGGAACCAAATATTTCAAAAACAAAAAATAAATTAACTATAAAAGAGAACAAAGTTATTCGCGCGTTAATAAATTATAAACCCTAAACCCTAAACTAAATTCAAAACCATAAAACCGAAACCCTAAACCCTAAATCCTAAATCTTCAACCTTAAACTCTAAATCCTAAACCCTAAATTTGAACCATGAATCCTGAATCTTAAACCATAAACCCTAAACCCTGAACCTTGAACCCTGAACCCTAAACCCTAATCATGAACCATGAACCGTAAAGCCTGAACCATAAACCCTAAACCCTGAACCATGAACCCACAACCCCGAAACCTAAACCCTAAAGAGATATAAATAAGATAAAAATGTAAATTATTGTTGGAGAAAAGAGAAAAAAGGGTGTGATGTGTGAGAGAAAAATTTACTAAGGGAGAATCTAAAATTGGGAATGAGAGATGATATAAGATTTGATATGAGGTGGAAAAGAAATTACGCGAGATGTAGTGTGGGAAGAGATTATGATGGATATGATAAAATAAATCATATAATATTAATTATTAATTGGTGGAATATTTAATGGAATAATAGAAATGTGGAATAGAGGATCCCAAGCGATCATCGTTGGGATCCGAGATAGTCGTGGAAATAATCCGAATTTGTCTGTCAATGACTCAAATTATATGATACTCCCTCCCTCCCAAACCATTTTATACATTTTACTAAAATCAGGCGTCCCACATCTTTTGGACATTAAAAAAACTATCACAAACAATCAATATAATAATATTAAATATCTTAAAAGACGTGTCAAAATATACACTTTTGTACCTTTTAATTGTACTATATTATTAAAATTCCAGTTTCTTAATTCTCGTGTCAAATCCCAAATGTCCATAAACATTTGGAACGGATGTATTACGTTAGATTGTATATGAGATGGTTTTTTTCTTTTTTGGGGGAACGTAGTTTGTTGGTTTTAGACTTGTTTGACATTATGTAGCAAATCGAGGCGACACAAAATCTGCAATTATCGGTTTTGGAATCTATGAAAAAGCCCACTAGTCTTTAAGCTCAAGTCATCGCACACGTCACGGATTTATTTGCTCTTTAATTTTATTTTTCTTAATATTGAAATGTCTACAACTCTCGTCAACTTTACTTGGATAATGAGGTGATAATAGAGTATGAATATAGAGTAGTCCACAGTTTATAATAGTAGTTTGTCCAAACAAAATATAAATAGATCAACTAAAATTATTATATTTAGAACATTAAAAGGCAGCCGTTGAACTAAGAACTAATGTGTTTTCTTATATATAAAAAAAAAGGCTGCATTACTATTTACTAGTTCTTAATAAACTTCCATATCCAACGAAACGTTATGTGGGAAGAAAATACCAAATTGCTTTTGAAAATAAAATAAAAATGTCCTCTTTGTTGTAATCTAATCAAACCTTGTCCACATGTTCCTTAACGTCTGCCTGCGTTTGACCCTATATTTGCTCCATTTTGGAATCTTCCCTCTTTTTTCTTTTGTTTATTTGGCGTTTTGAAGGTAATTTTATCTAAAACAACCTATAATTAAATGCAAATTTAGAAACAGTGCATCTTTTATGAATCTATAAATAAAAATTGGCCACTCGGAAGAGACAAATTTATTTTAAAATTATTGGATTTAAATATGGAATTATGTCCGGTTTTGGGAGTATTTCTATTTTGTTCGAGGTGCCGTGATTTTCTTAAAACAGATTTATTAGATTAAATGAATTCAGATCATCATTCACATTCTTACCCTTAAAATAAATAATTAAATATCATCCATTTTACCAAATAAAATCAAACCATGCACGTCTCTCTCTCCATATAAATAATCTCCTAGCGTTTTCAGTACCTCTGATCTGATTCAGAGAGAAAAAAACACATCAAACGAGCCCATATTCGAAAAACTCGATCTTTTAAGTTTGTTGGGGTTGAGCGGTAATTTTCAGGCCCAGCGGAAGGTTGATTTTTGAACCGCGACGATTTTATTTGGGATAGTATAAAGCCGAAATGACAACAAGAGAGAACACGAGATTTTTACGTGGTTCGGCCAATACCGCCTACGTCCACGGAGAGCACCAGCTTTACTATATTGAGAATATTACACCGTACAAAATAACGCTCGTGTTTAAACCCAAACCCGAGACCCCTTACCCACCCGGGTAATGTTTTTGTACCTATTCCCAACTACCCCAGTAAAACTAAAACCCGCTCTCACCCTTATCCACCCGGATAAGTTTACCTCCCACTGAACTTCTCACTTGATTTGGGATGATAATAACTGAAGAATCCTCAGCCTATTTATAGATGTCTTCAGCTCTTCTGGACCATTCAAAACCAGTGGCCAGGAATGCGCCGCGTCGCTCAGTTCTAGGCCGCTCGAAATCGGTGGCCAGAAATCCGCCGCGTCGCCAGTTGATATGGGCCGCTCATTCTTTATCTTTAAGATTTTTCTTTTTCTTTTATATAAATAAAATAATATTATAATATTATATTAATATTATTTTATTATTATTTTTTTCTTTTTTTTAAGTCCTGGCGGCTGGCCTAACAAAGTTAACCATGGCAACATGCGTACGCTCTTCAAGAACACAGAGCTCACCTCGATGTCTAATCGACGAAGACAATGGTCGTTATCCCCAATTCTACAGACCATCAAACCCCAAACAATTCATCCCAAAAAGAAACGAAAACAACTCTCACAAGCTGAAAGAGATACAAGACATTGAATACTTATGGTCTCAGATGAAGGTGTAGGCAAAGTCCGATGTAACTCAAGAGCCCATACGTTCCAGCTATTACTACACTTCGATTCTCTCCCACGATTCAATGGAAGGTGGCTTGGCGAACCATTTATCCATGAAATTAAGCAGCAAAAGCTTGCCCATCCACACTCTCTACGACCTTTTTCCTGCAAATCCTAACAGAAGATCAAGAAATCATGAACTGCGTGCGTGGCTGATGATTTGAGGGCTGCTAAGGAAAGAGACCCAGCTTGTACTAGCTACGTCCATTGTTTCTTGAACTTCAAGGGGTTCTTAGCTTGCCAATCTCACAGTCACAGCCCACAATTTCTGGTCCAACAGCAGAAAAACCTTGGCCCTTCTGATACAAAACAGAGTATCAGAGGTTTTCGCAGTAGATATTCACCCAGGGGCTAAGCTCGGAAGTGGGATTCTTCTAGACCATGCCACGGGCGTTGTAATAGGAGAAACTACAGTGATTGGTAATAAAGTTTCGATCTTGCACAACGTAACCTTAGGCGGGACTGGGGATCCCAAGATTGGGGATGGGTGAGCTGATGGGCGCTGGGACTTGTGTTTTGGGCAACGTTTGAATAAGCTATGGCGCGAAGATTGGGGCGGGATCTGTTGTCCTAAAGCCTGTGCCTGAAAGCGCGACGGCTGTTGGCAATCCTGCTAGGTTAATGGCTGTAATGAAAACCCGAAAAGGTTGGATAAGATCCCTAGCTTGAGTATGGATCACACCTCACATATTCATGAGTGGTCTGATTATGTTATATAGAGGTTTGGATGCTGCTCTTAGGGTAGTGTTTTTATCACCATTTCTGGTTTGGTTGAACAGAGAGAATAAGAATAACTGTTTTGTCTTAGGTATATAATGTGGTTTTGCTTTCACTTGTTAAAAGGTAAATTTAGCTCTTGTCTGAATGAGAGAATATGCAGAAACAGATACTCATTCAAATATCATTACAAGGTCACCAGATATTATAACGCAAATTGATTTTCATCGAAATCAGTTCAGACGAGACGAGGCAAAGCCCTCTTAACCACAGGGACGACGCACAAATCATTCTTCTTCCTCGCCGTTACCCCAAACCCTTCGCTCATATCCATATCCTCTCTCCTCAAATCACCGGGCAATTCCCAGTCGAAGTGGTACAGAAGCATAGCGAGGGGAAGCTCAACGTTCGCCATGCCAAACGTCATCCCTGGGCAAATCCTACTCCCTCCACCGAACGGTAAGTAGTGGAAGTGATTCCCTTTGTAATCCACCGATGAACCTTCGCCAATAAACCTATCTGGGTTGAACCTCTCTGGCTCTTTCCAATACCTCGGATCCCTATTGATAGCCCACGCATTGATCATTACTTTTGCGTCGGCGGGAATGTTATACCCATTAATCTCGCACTTTTTAGCACATCTCCTTGGGAGTAGGAGAGGGAGTGGCTGGTGAAGCCTTAGGGTTTCTTTGATGATCGATTTTAGGTAGGTGAGTTCGTGAGTTTTCGATTCATCCACATAGCCTATCGAGTCGAAGATTCGCCGGGCTTCTTCTTGGGCCTTGGCCAAGATTTGTGGATTCTTTAGAAGTTCGGCCATCGCCCAGTCCATTGTCGTGGCTGACGTTTCACTTCCGGCCGCCAACATGTCCTGGTATTTATCGAAAAGGACGATCAGTTGGGGTCGAAAGAGAACGTAAATTAATGGTCTTGTCTTACCTATCCACTCAGAATGTAATCCAACTTTTCTCACAATTTGACTTTTGTCGTATTCTTAGTATGTCAAACTTTGGAAGGAGTTGGGTTATGCCCAAGTTGGGTAGGTAAGACAAAAAAACCCTAAATGAAATGTACTGATTACCATGAGTACGGATTTGATATTCTCCATAGATAGAGGAAGATCGCCGACCCCATCTTCTCGAAACTTCAAGAGCACGTCTACGAAATCTTCTTGCTTATTGTTCCCTTCGTCGTCGTCGTCCTTAGCGACTGTGTGTTCTTGAATGATCTCATCCAACGTTCTATCCGTTACCTTGTGAAGTTCCAACAGCCTCCTCCTCGCCTTACTGACAACCTTAAAGAGTCGAACGGAGGGATAAAGATCGGACACGTCGAACCCAGACGCCAGGTCGATGATCTCCTTAATCGTGTCCAGAAACGAGGCGCTCCTTTCCATGTTTTTTCCGCCGATCACTGCTCTCAAGATGACGGCGTAGGTGAAAGTACAGAGATTCTCGGTAAGATTCACGACCGTTTTCTCCTTCGAAGCTATCGATCTCACCATATCAGAGAACGCTCGTTCTCTTATGGATCGAAAGGATTGAACCCTCTTCAAGCTCAGAAGCTCCAAGGTGCAGATTTTCCTCAGCTGCCTCCAATACTCTCCGTATGGGCTGAAGGAGATGCTCTGACACCCATATGAGATGATCTCGGCCGCAACAATAGAAGGCCTCGAGGCGAAGTTTAGGTCATGGGTCTTCATAACCTGTTTGAAATATAATACATAATATTAAAAAAAGTATTGATGAACTCCATATGAGCTTAAGCTTTTAGGTGGATTAGTCATTCAACGTACTTCTTTTGCAGCTTCTGGGGAAGAAATCACGACCGTCGAAAGCTCGCCTAGCTGGAGATGCATCACTGGCCCGTGTTTTCGGGCTAATTCGTGGAACGAACAGTGAGGCAATGAGCCGATGAGGTGGTGAATGTTACCGATTAATGGCAGTTTTCGAGGGCCGGGAGGGAGGTTGGAATTAGGGTTTTTTTGGGTATTTGATCTTTTTCTAACACTAAGAAGGATGAGTATGAAGGAGATTAAGAGTATAATCGCCTCCATGATATCAGTAGGGGAAAGTTGTTTTATTTTATCTTTCCCTGCTACTACGTGGGGTTGATATTATGGTGTTATATATAGTCTGTATATTGCACGCTTCGAGAAGTCAAAGGTTCTTGTGGCATGTGAATGGAGGTTCTTATTTAGCATAAGACAAAGATGAACCAGCGAATGTTGACATGTTCCACAACCATAATAAACTAGAGATGCTCTCTTACATATATCAATTATTCGATAGGTGTTTAATATTATATGGTACTAAGTTATTATAAAATAGTAGAGATAATGGATGCAGCTTGTGATTATGAAGCGCCAACAATTGACAGTTTTGTTCTTATGCTGCTCGCATTTCTTTGCAATCGACGGGTTTAGATTCTTTGCAAGAAAAAATTAATAATAATAGTGAAAACCCTCGATAAATATAATACTGTTTCATATTTGACTGAAAAATAAATCGATTGGGGAGATTTCATTGCTTAAACAGCATATATCAATTCTCCTTGACCCAATTGTTGAATTCATAGTTTATTTCCAAATTTACAACAAGATATTACGAAAGATTTTTCCAAGATTTAACTGTTAGAAAGAAATCACCCTATACGTGATGGAAAAAGCCCCCTCCTAAGAAGAGGAACAGCACACAAATCACTTTTCCTCCTAGCCGATATGCCGAACCCTTCGCTCATATCCATATCCTCTGGCCTCAACTTATAGGGCAAATCCCAGTCGAAGTGGTACAGTAACATGGCGAGAGGAAGCTCGACGTTCGCCATGCCAAAGTTTATCCCGGGACACATCCTTCTTCCACTACCGAAAGGTATGTAATGAAAATGATTCCCTCTGTAGTCGACCGACGAGCCATCACCAAGAAACCTATCGGGGTTGAAAATCTGGGGTTCTTTCCAATACCTCGGATCCCTATTTATAGCCCATGCATTGATCATCACTTTCGTGTTCGCTGGAACTTCGTAACCGTGGATTTCGCATTTTCGGGCGCATATTCTAGGGAGTAGGAAAGGGACGGGCGTGTGTAGCCTTAGGGTTTCCTTGATGATCGATTTCAAGAAGCTGAGTTGGTGAGTCTTCGTTTCTTCAACGTGGCCTATCGAGTCGAAGATTCTTCGAGCTTCAAATTGGGCGTTGGCCAAGATTTGTGGATTCTTTAGCATTTCGGACATCGCCCAGTTTATTATCGTGGCAGATGTTTCACTTCCAGCCGCTATCATGTCCTGAAATTATTGATCGAAAGGGGCGATATAAAAAAGAGACGATATATGAATATACCAAATTATTACCATGAGAACGGATTTGATATTCTCAGTTGTTAAAGAAAGATCGTCACTAAGACCATCTTCTTGAAGCTTCAATAGCACATCTACGAAATCTTCATGCTTATTTCCATGGTCGTCATCCTTATTAGCAGCTCTGTGTTCTTGAATGATCTCGTCGAACGTTCTATCAGTTTCTTCACGGAGTTTCAGCAGCCTTCTCCTCGTCCTACTGACAACCTTAAAAAGTCGAACCGAAGGATACAGTTCAGATACGTCGAACCCAGACGCTAATTTGACGATCTCTTTAACGACGGCCAGAAACGAAGTGTTCCTTTCCATGTTTCTGTTGCCGATCACAGCCCTTAAGACGAAGGCGTAAATGGAAGTATAAAGATTCTCAGTCAGATTCACAGCAGTTTTCTCCTTCGAAGCTATCAACCTGACCAAATCGAAGCACACTTCTTCTCTTAGAGATCGAAACAATTGAACTCTTTTCAAGCTCAGAAGCTCCAAGGTGCATACTTTCTTTAGCTGTCTCCAGTACTCTCCGTAAGGAGCGAACGAAATGCTCTGACCTCCGTATAAGATTATCTCAGCTGCTAAGATAGAAGGCCTCGATGCAAAGTTTAGGTCGTTCGTTTTCATAACCTCTTTCGCAGCTTCTGGGGAAGAAATCACGACCGTCGAAAGCTTGCCGAGCTTTAGATGCATCACTGGCCCGTGTTTTAGGGCTAATTCGTGGAGCGAACGATGAGGTAATGAACCGTTGAGGTTGTGAATGTTACCGATAAGAGGCAGTTTTCGAGGGCCTGGCGGGAGGTTGGGATTAGGGTTTTTTAGGGTTTTTGTTGATCTTTTTCTTACAGTGAGAAGGATGAGTACAGTGGGAAGAATGAAGGAGATTGCTAGTAGAGTGACATCCATGGTGTTAGAGTGCGTATTTATTATACGTAGTGTTATATTATTTGTGATTCGAAGTCTAAGTATAGAAAGGGTCGTATGGAATGTTAGGGGAGGTTCATACTTGGAATAAACCAAAATGAACCAATGATAGGAGTTGGAGAGCTTACCTAATTATATGTGCAGCTAAAAATCGATGAGGCGCATGGTTTTGTTCTTATGCTGCCTCGCATTTTGTTTGAATCGACAGCTTTAGATTCTTTGAATATATTATTAAAATAATAGAATAATAGAGTTTCATATAAATTAGGTTTATTCGGCCCGAATATGCACAGTACAGTACAGGGGTAGGCTTAACTTTTTTTTTTTTTCCAAGCGATTGAATTCTCATTTCATCACAAAAAATAATTACATGTGGCTTAATAGCCAAGAGGTTATCTTTGGTACATCAGACGTCCAAAGTATAACGAAGGCAGATTGTTAGAAGAACCAAAAAACACAAGCTAACCAACCAAAATACACAAAGGAATTTGAAAACTGCAAAAGTAGCCAAAGGCCTGAAACAGAAAGACAAAATTTGATGCTAACGCTGAATAAGAGAGATTTGCAGTACTGAAGCATCAAGACAAGAGATTGAGTTCCATGTGCGTTGTTTAGGCCCAATTCAACGATTCCCTGCACTGTCACAAACCAAGACCTACAGAGAGATTGAACACTGTCCATCCTGAAACATTAATCTCGCCAAAAGCAGCAAAAAGTCAGAAAAATTAAGCCATATATGGCTTAATGGAAATACTCCCGAATTCCTCGCACTCGTGAATTGCTTGTTCCACTATATTTCTCTCTTCTCTTCTCTCCTTCTGAAAAACCCACAAGTTTCTTGTCTTCCAGAGCATCCATAATATGTAGGCCGATAATTGCATTCTTTTTTGAAAAACTTCATCACAAGGACCGCTACATATGTTTCTCCACCAGCTATCAAATTTCGCCCCTTTCTCCTCCATCTCAGACCATTTGATCGGTGCCAACTTCCAAACCTTTCGGGCTCTAGGACATTGGATGAAGAGGTGGTCAATGGACTCGACTCCCTCCCCACAGCAGTCGCAAATAGGATCCACTTGAAGTCCTCTTTTGATTAGTTGATCTTTTGTTGGCAGAATTTGATGCAGACATCTCCAAAGGAAGTGCTTAATTTTGGTCTTGATTCGCAGTTTCCAAGTCCTACTCCACATCCTTTTGATTCTGCCCTCAAAGTCACTACTTTCTGGTCTATCATTAGCTCTCTTAATGTTATCCATCAGTTTCTTATAGGTAGATTGCACTGTGAAGTTTCCTTTCTTCTCAAGAGTCCAGAAGACACGATCCCTCTGATTACTTTGTGGTAACTTTATTCCTAAGATAACCTGAGCAATATCTGGTGGAAAGAGTTGGGCTAGCAAGTGTGAATTCCAGGTCAGACCATCCTCCATGATCAGCTCATGAACCATTTCAACTCCATGAGTTGATCGATTCTCCAAAAGCGTACAAGGCCCTTTGAGATTGTGTATCCATGGATCGTCCCAAACCTTAATAGACTTGCCATCACCAACTTTGAAACAAAGTCCATGTCTCATTATGTGTCTCGTTTGAGCCCAACACTTCCAAAGCCATGAAGCGTTAGCCGGAACTTTGGCGTTGAGCAGACCTCCTTTGGGAAAGTACTTAGCCTTAAGAACCTTACTAATAAGAAGATTCGGTCTTGTGATAAGCCTCCAAAGTTGTTTCGCAAGTAAAGATTCATTAAAGGCTTGAATATTGTGAAAGCCTAAGCCACCTTCATCTTTGGGAAGTGAAAGTTTGGCCCAAGATTTCCAATGGATTTTCGACGTACCTTCAGATTTCCCTCCCCACCAAAACCTTGCAGTTTCTTTAACAATTTCTTTGCAAATGCCTTCAGGAAGTCTAAAGCAAGCCATGACGTAAATTGGTAGAGCATTAAGCACTGCTTTAATGAGTATCTCCCTACCAGCTTGAGATAAAAGACTTGAGTGCCAAATCCCAGTTCTGTTTTTAACACTTTCCAATACATAATGAAAAACTTCCTTCTTTGATCTTCCAATAACAAGTGGAAGTCCTAGGTATTTTGCTCTTTTCTGTTCCTGAAGTCCTTCAAGCACATGGCCAATTTCTCTCTTAGCTTCTTGAGAAGTATTGGAGCTGAAAAAGACTGAAGATTTCTCAAGATTGACTGCTTGTCCTGAAGCTAAGCAAAACTTAGAAAGAATCTCCTTGACAGCCTTAGCTTGAGTCCCGCTTGCCTCACAGAAGAGTAGAGAGTCGTCGGCAAAAAGGAGGTGGGAAATAAGAGGCCCATTCCTTGAAACTCTCACTCCCCTATAAATCCCTGATAAGCAAGCTTGCTTTAACGTGTTAGAAAACGCTTCAGATAATATCAAGAACAGATAAGGCGACAATGGATCGCCTTGTCGGATCCCTCTAGAAGGTATTACAAAACCACATGTTTTGCCATTTATATTAAACGAGAATGAAGCACTACTAAGGCAAACAAAAATCCATTTGATAAATTTTTCATGGAATCCCATTTTTTGAAGCACCTTAGAAATAAAAATCCATTCCACTCTATCGAAAGCTTTAGCCATATCTAACTTGAGAGCCATAACCATTCTTCTTCCTTTCCTAAGAGAGTTAATGTAGTGTAAGCATTCATGAGCAATTGCTACATTGTCAGAGATGTGTCTTCCTTGTATGAAGGCTGCTTGATTTTCACTAATGCACAGGTCAAGATATGGTTTAAGTCTCTCAGCTAAGATCTTAGAAATGATTTTGTAAAAAACATTGCATAAGCTGATAGGCCTATACTGAGTAATGAATTGAGGATTTTTAATTTTGGGGATCAAGGTAATTAAAGTGTGATTTATGCACCTTGGCAGCTTCGAATGGGTGAAAAAGTGTTTAACTGCTGAACATAAATCACTCTTAATAATAGGCCAGAATTTTTGGAAAAAGGCAGGGGTCATACCATCAAGGCCGGGCGATTTTGTAGGATGCATGCTGAAGAGCGCTTTATGAATTTCAGAGTCATCCACAGGGCTGATCAGATTCTGGTTATCGTCTTCTGAAATGGATTGTGGAATACCATTTAGGATTTCATCTGAGCATGATGGGGATGTTGTTCGAAAAAGCTCTCGGTAGAAGTCAGCAACCTCCCTTTCAATCTCATGTTCTGTTGAGCACAAACCACCTTGTCTTCTTGTGAGATTTGTGAGAGAATTAGTAACTCTCCTGTGAACTGTTGTGGTATGGAAGTATTTCGTATTTTTATCGCCTTCTTTCAGCCACAAAACTCTCGACTTCTGGGACCAAAAGACTTCCTCGTCCTTGTATGCTCTATGAAGTTTTCCTTTCAACCGTTCCCATGATTCCCAGTCCCTGTTTCCTTTCTGTTCCTTGATCTTGTCGAGTTCCTTGTTAAGTGATTCAATCTGTTTTGCAGAGTTTGACTTGTTTTTCCTATTCCATTCCAACAAACTAAGTCTGCAGCACTTGATTTTTTCCACCAAATTGGTAACAGGGTGACAAGAAAGGTCATGTTCCCAAGCTTTAGAAATCACCTCATTGATCCCCTCATAACTAATCCACCTAGAATCGAACACAAACCTTCTTTTGAATTTCCCCTTTCCAGATTTATTATCCAATATGATCATATTGTGGTCAGATGAATGTCTTTCTTCGTGAACGCAAATGGTATTTTGGAATTTAAGGATCCACTGTGGGGAGCAAAAAAATCTGTCAAGCCTCTCTTCAACATATCCCTCTCCCTCCCTATTATTTGCCCATGTAAACTCTCTGCCCCTAAAGCTTGCATCGGCCATTCCCATAAAAGAGATAAAGGAATTAAAATGCATGTAACTTGACTCAGATCGAACTCTGCCTCCTCCTTTCTCACCCCCATGTCTGATATCATTGAAATCACCCCCCATGATCCACATGTCTCCCCAATTAACTTTTGCTCTACCCAAGTAGCTAAACTGCTCAGATCTTTCCTTGAAATCAGTACTCGCGTAAACAAAAATTGCCCAGAAATGTATGTTCTCCACCCTAGAGTTACAGTGGATCTCAATGCAGAAAATGGAGTTAACAATCTCGATGATCTCTATTGTGTTATCCCAACAAACAAGTAAGCCACCTTTTCTACCAATCGGATCAATGCAGTGCCAACCAGACACCACCTTCATTTGTTTGCAGATTGTATCAATGAATGACTTCTTCTTTTTAGTCTCACAAAAGAAGCTTAAAGCTGGGAGGTGAAGTCGTATAGACTCCTTCATTTGGGAAACTGTAGAGGGCCCTCCCAGTCCTCTACAGTTCCACGCACAAACTTTCATTGATCACCACGGGCCCAATTAAGGCTGGCCACCTCCACCTTTATTGACATTTCCTGGCATATCTTAATTTTTGGTTTTTTATTTTCCTTGTTTCCTTCCCTGGTATTATCTTCTATGACTGACATTTTCCTTTTTCCACCCGAGTGCGGGAGTAGTTTTGCAGTTGTAGATGCTGGAAGATGATCTAAACCTGAAGAGAAGGCCCGACTTTTTTGTTTTTTGTAGGTACGAGGACGAGGTTGTGTATGTTGTAAGGTGATGTCTAATAGGGGGGTTCTGGAGTGGTTGCTCTGGTCTGAAGTGGTAAGATGGTTATCAGTAGGTTGTGTTTTCATCACAGTAGAGTGGGCATTAGGTTCATGGTTCATTGATGGTTTATTTGAGGGCGTCTCATGGGTATGTGTAGTTAGAGTTGCTGTCTGTATATCTGTGTCGGGATAAGAAGGGTTAACAGTAAAGCCATTTTTGGTATTCTTAGAATGGGTATGAAGGGGTGTCTCATTGGGTTCAGGCTCAGTGCTTGTATGTGAAGCTGAATTAGATTTAGTGCTAGGTTCTAAGGTTGGGGATGGAGGGCAATTTGTCTTCTCTTCAGGTGTAACTCTCGTTTGTTTCTCCTCTGTCACTTGATGTACAGCTGTGAAGCTAGTTGGTCTGTTTGCGCTTGGTACTTTGTAGGTTACTGCCCTTAGCCAATCACCAAACTGTCCCTCTTTGAGATTCTTAAGAGTCCTATCCTGTTTTCTACTCGCACAGTTCCTTTCCGCATGTCCAATGTGGCCACAGTAGTAACATAAGTTACTTAGATTCTCATATCTGAAGTCGACCCAACATGTATCCTCTTTGAATTTGATTTTTGCTCCTCTCATCATTGGGCAATTTAGGTCGATTTCCACTTTGATTTTAATGTGACGCCCGGCACTGCTACCCGTCTCAGAGATTATTGTATCCAGATGCCTAGGAAAAAGCTTACCAATTTTCTCTCCAGTCCCTTTAGATAGCCATTGGTTGGGTACTCCCCATACTTGAATCCAGAGTTCAATAATATGAAAATCTGATTCTTTCCATTTCAGCTTACCCTCCCCTTCTTTCAGAATAAGATACTGGTTGTCAAAAGTCCATTGCTTGCCCAGCAGCACCTTCTTCTTATCCTCTGGGTTTTCGAAGACGAATTGGAACATGTTGCTCCCTAGCTCTCTGAGTTGGAAGCCATTTTCCATTCTCCATGCAGAAGCTATCGTATTTTTAAGCCCCATAAAACTAGCTTTCTTTTCTCCAAAGATCCGACCTACTAAGCTTCGTTTACTTTCTTCCATACTTTGTCTTACATCTTCTTCCTCCAGTTCTATCTCTTTCTCTTCTAACGAAGAAAGCTTAAATTTACGGAGTTTTTCTAACAGCTCCCTATCATACTCAAAGTCATCGGTATCCTCCATTTGCAGAATGATTCAAACCAGAATCGACCAACCCTGCAAAAAAAAAAAAAAAAAAAACTGGCAGTGAAATGCACTACGAGTCTACAGAAGCTGATAAGATAAGGTGCTGAATATTGAATATGAGGGTTGACGTGATTTGGGGGTTTTGTTGATATATTTGCTGGTTAAGAAGATTGTGCGAATGGAGTTTATAAGCCATACGAAGGTCAGCTAGGAATGCAATGTTAACATTTAAAGGAGACTTAAACCGATATGTTGCTGATGCAAAAGCGAGCCTTCAAGGATGAAGGAAAGAGTTCACATTCAGATGAAAGGAAACAAGGGTTCTACTCTTAGAGAGAGAAAAAATTCATCAGATAGGAAACATTTTTTTTTTAGGGGTGCAACACGAGGACTTCCCAGGGGGTCACCCATCCTAGTACTACTCTCGCCCAAGCACGCTTAACTTCGGAGTTCTGATGGGATCCGGTGCATTAGTGCTGGTATGATCGCACAGGGGTAGGCTTAACTGGCTTGGCAAAATGCCAGCGGTAAAGTATTTCTATTGGGAACGAATGTATTTTATTGTAACTTGATAGTTGATATTAAGGTCTCTTTATTATATAGCTCTCCTCGTTTGGTTTTTTTAATTTGATTGCGTTCTTAAGGTCACTTTATCGAAGATTTCCTCATTTGGTGATTTCATCATTACTTTCTGACGATAATTTTTTTTATTGCAAGAAACCTTTTTAAGGTGTTGAATCTACATGGAGAACCCAAATCCCGATTCTCATGCACAGATTTTCTTTCCTTGAACCAATTCATCGTAAGTGATAACTTATTAGCGAAGATGATACTTAAAACGTAGATTCAATATGAAAACGATATTTTTCAAAAGATTACCATAAATCTCTAAACGCCTCGTTTCTTCCGCCGTTGTCCGCTTCATTTGAACTCCTCATTCCCATCATAGTCAATTCTGCCTTCATCGTCCACAAAGTTATTAGTTGATAGTTTCAATGGCTTCAACACTTCGTAATTATCTCAGCTGTATTATAGAAACAAAAATCAAAGCAAGGCAATTCACAGCGCGGAATCATAGCAGAAAACCATCGTCAAACTGATCAGCGTCTTTTTTCTTATACGAATTTACAAAAAAAAAATAATGACCACGCTTCTTCTCACGAGATTTCTGATTTTGCATTCGTCGTGCATTTCCCTTTCCTTCGCCCGAGATTAAGTCGAAAAAGAGCACAATTCCCCCGAGCCAAGAATCCCCATCGGACGCAGACAACAGCCATTATTACATATCATCACATAGAAGATGGGAACTTTGGGCTTGTTAACTTATATTTATATTTCTGGTTTTTGGAAATGAGGAGACGAAAGATAGGAGAACGACAGAGGAGTCCTTGGTTTTTTTTTATTATCTCATTGCTCGTTACAAACATACTACATGCATGGGTGGTTTTATAATGCCACATAGACCATTCTAGATAAAGCACAAAACACACTAGTAACATATTCCTAAAAGTACTCCTCGACATCAGAAGATGTCTGCCAAAACCATAATCCCAAAATTCATCCTTAATATCTTAAAGTTGCCTGCCAATGATAGAGCTTATTTTTCTAACATCCCTGCCTAAGCTCGATTGTCCTTTCCTCGTACTCCAAGTTTGTTCTTCAGTTTTTCAAATGATTCTAACGGTAGCGCCTTGGTTAATATATCAGCAACTTGTTCTCGGCTTGCAACGTATTCAACCTCTACTTCATCATTTTTCACGTGCTCCCTTATCGAATGAAACCTGACATCAATGTGTGTGCTCCGTTCATGGTGAACCGGATTCTTCGTTAATTCGATTGCTGATTTATTGTCGACGTAGATCTTGGTAGCTTTTCGCTGTTCCACACCAACCTCTTTTAGTAGTCTACGTAGCCATATTGCATGACTCACACATGAAGATGCCGCCACGTATTCGGCTTCGCATGTCGATAAAGTTACTATCGACTGTTTCTTGGATGCCCAACCGAAAACTGTATTGCCAGCAAAGAATGCATATCCAGTCGTGCTTTTGCGGTCGTCCGTATCTCCACTCCAATCGCTGTCAGAATATCCTGTGATTACAAAATCGTCTGTCCAAGGATAGAACAACCCATGAGACGCCGTCCTCTTTAAATATCGAAATATTCTTTTCACGGCCTTCCAATGAGTAGCGCTTGGGTCTTCCATGTAGCGGCTTACGAGACCAACTCCGTAAGAGATATCCGGCCTCGTACTCGTCAAATACCGTAGGCATCCAACAGCGCTTCGATACATAGTTCCATCTACCTTTTCAGCTTTGTCGAATTTGGACAATTTTGTCCCGCACTCGACGGGTGTGCTTGTTGGATTGCAGTCGTTCATTCCGAATCTATCCAAGATCCCAAGCGTATATCGTTCTTGTGACACAAAGATTCCGGTCTTCTCCTGTTTCACCTCGAGGCCCAAGAAGTATGACATTTTTCCTAGGTCACTCATTTCAAACTCGGTCTTCATCTCGGACTTGAACTCGGCGATCATCTTTTCGTTATTGCCTGTAAATATTAGATCGTCTACATATAAAACAACATATAAGATATCTGCCTGTCGGACCTTCACGTACAAAGAGTGTTCGTAGGGGCATTGCTGAAATCCTCGATTCTTGAGATATGTATCGATTCTCGTGTTCCAAGCTCTTGGAGCCTGCTTTAAGCCGTAAAGGGCTTTCTTCAACTTCAGCACCTTCTCCTCTTGTCCGATCTGCTTGTAGCCGGGAGGTTGCTCGGTGTAAACTTCTTCTTCTATTGTTCCGTTCAAGAACGCCGATTTAACGTCCATTTGATATATGACCCACTTTCGATAAGCGACAATAGACATTAGCAGCCGGATTGTTTCCATCCTCGTAACTGGCGCAAACACTTCATCGTAGTCGATTCCGGCCTTTTGTTTGTATCCTTTTGCTACGAGCCTTGCTTTATATCGTTCCACTTCTCCTTTAGCGTTTAGCTTCTTCATGTATATCCACTTTACACCTATCGCCTTTTGTCCGTTTGGTAAGTTTGCGAGCTCCCAGGTTTTGTTCTTCGTGATGGCCTCCATTTCTTCCTTCATCGCTTTTCTCCACCTTTCATCCTTCGTTGCTTCCTCGAATGTAATATTTTCTGCATCAGCGAGTAGACATATGAGGTTCATATTATTCGATGTTTGGTAAAGATCTGTTATGGTCCTCGTTCTTCCTTGTATGGGCTCATCGTCTTTTTCTGAATCTTCCAGTTGGTTGATCACAGTTGTCGTCTCCTCTCCGTTAGATGGATTGGTCACTAGAGGTGGTATCCTTCCATCATCTGATTCGATGTGTGTACCTCTCATTTTCCAGTTCCAGCAGCTATTCTCGTCAAACTGTACGTCACGACTTACAATAACTTTGTTAGTATTAGGATTAAAAAGATTGTAAGCCTTTGACCTTTCGTCATATCCGATAAAGACGAGCCTAATACTCCGATCATCTAACTTCGTTCTCTGACCATCCGGGACGTGAGCGTATGCTATACACCCAAAAGTTCGTAGATGCCCGACTGAAGGTTTCGTGCCGCACCAAGCTTCCTGCGGTGTGATATTTCCCTTCAAGCTCGCTGACGGGCAGCGGTTCTGCAAGTATACAGCACATCGAGTTGCTTCTGCCCAAAACTTCTTCGGCATTTCTTTACTTTTCAGCATACAACGAACCATATTGAGAAGCGTCCTGTTTTTCCTCTCCGCTACGCCGTTTTGTTGAGGAGAGTATGGAGCCGTGAGATACCTTCGAATCCCGTTTTCTTCACAAAATGCTAGAAACTCCTTCGACGTGTATTCGCCGCCTCTGTCGGATCTGATAGCTTTTATCCGCTCCCCGCTTGCGTTCTCAACTAGGACTTTAAATTTCTTAAACATCACAAAAGTTTCTGATTTTTCTCGTAAGAAATATATCCAAGTCTTCCTCGAATAATCGTCAATAAATGTGAGGAAATAGTGATGCTTACTGAATGACTCCGGAGTAATTGGTCCACATATGTCCGTGTGAACTAGCTCCAAGACTCTTTTGGCTCGAAATATTGTTTCCTTCGGGAAAGGATTTCTTGCATTCTTTCCAATGATGCAGCTTTCGCACATGCCATCCGCCGTTCCTAAATATGGCATGCCGTTTACAATCATCTTGTTTGCTAGATCCCTCACGCTGTTGAAATTTAGGTGCCCGAACCATTGATGCCAAAGCTTTACTTCACTATCTTGGGTCACCTTTAGACATTTCTCCTGCACATGTTTGATCTTTAATTTAAACATGCGATTTTCGGTCATACTCACCCGTGCCATGAGTTGCTTGTCGTTGTCTCTGATTTCCATCATGTTATTCTTCATGATTATCGTGAATCCTCGTTCAATTAATTGCCCAACGCTGAGTATGTTGCTTCTCATTTCTGGCACGTAGTAGACGTTAGATATGTATTTGTGATGACCATTCTTGCACCGAATCTTCACTCTTCCACGACCTTCGACTTTAACCTTGGACGCATCACCGAAAGTTACTTGACCTCCCTTCGTTTCTTGTATCTCCACGAACATATCTCGATTGCCACTCATATGGTTGCTCGCCCCAGTGTCGAGGTATCATTCTTGACTTTTATATGAATTGTCCTCCTCGCTCGCCATCAGCAGGATCTCTTCCTCAGCTTTCTTAAGCTCTTTCGCTTCGCTGCTCTGTTCGTTGAAGTAGCATTCGGCGGCAATAAGACCGTACTTCTTGCACGTGTAACATTGAACATTCCTCTTATTGTGTCTACCTCGACCTCGTCCGCCTCGATATGTGTTCCACGAGCGATTTTTGTTTTCTATGTTGCCTTCATTTGATGAACCTCTTCCTCTTCCTCCAGATTTTCCACGTCCTCGATAAGTTGCTCGACCTCGATAGTTTTCTCGTTGTCGGCTTCTGTCGTCATCTTTGTTGGGATTGTCGTCTTTTATTTTCAACTTCGCCTGCAACGCTTCTTCTGTCGTTTCACGTTTTCTAGATGCCCTCCTCTGTTCATGAGCCTCTAGAGAACTTGTCAACTCATTCACAGTCATCTCAGAGAGATCTTTCGATTCCTCAATGGCACATACGATGCTGTCAAAATCAGTGGTTAAGGATCACAGAATTTTTTCGACTATTCTGTTCTCCGGTACCTCTTCACCGTTCCTCTTGAGTTGATTGGCAACGGTTTCGACCTTCGTAATGAAATCGGATACGTTATCTCCTTCCTTCATCCACAGGGTCTCAAACTCCCGTCTAAGAGTTTGTAGGCGAACCTGCTTCACTCGATCCGCTCCTTGATACGCCTTTTCAAGAATCTCCCATGCTTCATTGGAACTCTTTGCGCAGGCAATTTTTTCGAAACCCGATTCGTCTACGGCTTGGTAGATCAGGTAGAGAGCACTCTTGTCTTTCTTGCGTGACTCTTTCAGCTCTTTTACTTGGGCTCCGGATAAGCCTGCTACTGATTCATGTTCCGTATACCCGGACTCGACGACTTCCCAAGCATCTTGTGATCCAAGTAATGCTTTCATGTGTATGGACCATTTGTCGTAATTCGTCTTTGATAGACGCGGGCACATCATGTAGTTGATACCAGTAGCGTTAGTAGTATTTGCCATGGAGCTCTGATACCACTTGTTAACTTATATTTATATTTCTGGTTTTTGGAAATGAGGAGACGAAAGATAGGAGAACGACAGAGGAGTCCTTGGTTTTTTTTTATTGTCTCATTGCTCGTTACAAACATACTACATGCATGGGTGGTTTTATAATGCCACATAGACCATTCTAGATAAAGCACAAAACACACAAACATATTCCTAAAAGTACTCCTCGACATCAGAAGATGTCTGCCAAAACCATAATCCCAAAATTCATCCTTAATATCTTAAAGTTGCCTGCCAATGATAGAGCTTATTTTTCTAACAGGGCTGTCATAGCACTCATATCAAGCCTTCTATTGCTTCTCACATTGCTCCTTCTGAGAAAAAAATCACAGGGAAGAAAAAAAGACTTCGGCAATAAGATGCAAAAATCTCTCTCCATCGAATCACACGACAAAATCGCCGATCGAAATTTCTCGAAAACGGCGACCAACGAGGCTTCGGTGGACCCACGATCGGAGCTCGTGTTCTTCGTGGAAGAGAGCGAAAGATTCGAACTGAACGAACTCATGGATAGCGCGGCGGACTTGAAGACTCAGGGATTTTGCAGCAGCCTCTACGTCGTCCAGATAAAGAACAACTCCGCTTTTTTCGCAGTAAAGAGATTGAAGAAATTGGTAGTTTCCTTCGAAGATTTCGGCCGAGAGATGCGAAGGGTTGGGAATCTAAGGCACCCCAATTTACTGCCGCTCGTCTGCTACAATTCGACCCACGAAGAGAAGCTCCTCGCTTATCCCTATCAGAAGAACGGGAGCCTCCTCAACCTCTTCGAAAGTAAGCCGACGATCGACTCTGTTGAAAATATAATATATAAAATTAAAAAAAATTATATCGGTTCCAACGAGCTTAGCTTTTAGGTGAATTAGTCATTCAAACAGCGCATCTATTCTTCATCGTCAGTTGGATTTCTTACTCCGTTCTCCGATTATTGCCTGCAGACTACGTCGAAGGGCGTGCGACTTTTCCGTGGAAGCTCCGACTCTCCATAGCGCTCGGAATCGCCTGAGGGCTCGACTTCATCCACGGGCACCGCGGCGAAAATGACGAAATCATCCCCCACGGGAACGTCAAGCTCTCCAACGTCGTGCTGGGCGACGACGACGAGGAAGGAGGAATCAGCGTCCGCCCTCTGATCAGCGAATACGGATATTCCCAATTCGTCGAGCGCAACGGCCCGTGCCTTTTCGGCGGCGGCCATCACATCGCGCCGGAGAAATCCTTGTCAATGCCGGGCGACGTTTACGGCTTCGGAGTTATCCTACTGCAGATTCTCACCGGAAAAGTCGCCGGAAAGAACGGATTCGACGTCGTTAAGTGGGCGAGGGCGACGGTGAGGGAGGAGTGGACGGGGAGGTTTTCGACAAGAGGATGGGAAACGTAGGGATGTGCGGCTTCGCATTGCTGAACGTTGGTTTGAAGTGCGTCTCTGACGAGGTCGAAGATAGGCCGTCGATTTCCGAGGTTTTGGAGAGGGTTCAAGAGGTTGTCCATGCTCAAGAAGACGTTTCCGTGTAAAAAGATCGTCATCGAACGCATAGTTTGATCTGTTAATAAGGCTATCGATCGACATTTTCGTCTTATCAATGTTTCAAAACGAGTATTCGAATGTGTCAGTTGTTTTAGTTTCGATATTACATAGCGTATAGCGTAACGAATTGAGTGAGCTTTTCGAGCAACTCAGAGGCAAAACGCACATTAGACCCGTAATTTCGTCAAATGATCATCGGACCAAATATGGCGGGTATTTTAAGAAATAGCATAATATAGCGTAAGCTTTTCAAGAAAAACGCAAAATTTATGCGCTTTAGTGCTTTTTAAGAAAAAATCCGCTATAGCGCGCTATTTTAAAAGCACTGGTTCATGCTTACCTTCGCTCCAATGATACGCAATCAAATAGGTTACGACTATAACAGACTCGAAACTAAACTTTCATGTTCAAAGTTAGCAGAGAGAAACTACTGAAACTCAGACTTTTTCAATGTCAAGAACTTGGCTGGGGAAATAAGGAGTTCGGCTATTATAAACTGTAATAATCCTTGAGGTAAGCCAAAGCATCGGTGGTCGCGTCGAAAACGGCCAAAAATAAATTAATCACCTTTATTCACTAAACACGAGTATAGCGACAGTAGGGATCGTCTCCACAGGGAAAATGGTTGATTTATTTCCAATTTCAAATTCGATTGATAATAATAATAATAATAATAATAATAATAATATTAAAAATAATAATAATAATAATAATAATAATAATAATAATAGTAGTAGTAATAATTATAAGATAATATTAATAATAATAATATTGGTAATAATAATAATAATATTAATGGGGTTTTTTTTTGTTGGTTTTGGGCTAAGCGAATGAGAAAATATCGGAACTAACAACGATAAAATAATAGTCGCTAAACATTTTAATCAAAGCGCCACTAAAATTGATAAATGCTAATGAAACAACGAGTCAAAATGAGGATAAACTTACGACCATGAGAGTGAAAACTCAGTTTTTGCTAGTCTTCGACAACTATCGCACAACAACTCAAACGCCCGAATAATTTGCTCAAGTAATGACCGAGTGATCAGAATTAAATAATAATAGAAAAACAGAATAGTTATTCCTAATGACTCGAGCCTCTTTAATGTGAAGGAACTAAGCTACATAGAATGAAAGTTCTAACATAAAACATGAAACGCATAACTAGAATGATGTGCAATCTTAAGGAAACTACACCACGTTGGTCAAAAACATTATATTTGTAATAAGAAAACTAAGTGCAACGTCGATTAAAGTTCACATAAAAATGAGCAACCTTGAAAGCCACACAACATAAGGAACAATCGTGACAATATTATGTGAAAGGAAAAAACTTTCTTTGAGGCAATAAGACAAACACTTAGTAAGCAATATGATGAAGATGATCACAGAAAGGAGACGTAATCTCCACTAACACGTTAAGGTACAACTCTCTCTGCTAACATTCTTAAAACAAAAATAAAAATATAAAGATAGAGAACACAAATCGATCCCAGACCTCTTCGTCCTTCCCCTTTTTATAGATGATATCGGTGATTTGATTGTTTTCAAAGTTGAGATATGGATCCAGCTTTAGCACGCGTAATCCTCCAAATCCATCTTCAAGTCAATACTCAGCAGTCTTTCGAGGATCTTGTCGATCATCTTTTCCTACCTTGAGCTATGTGTGATTGTGACTTGTAATCTTCAGCAGCCGATGCACGGGTCTCGAGGGAAGTTAGGGAATTGATGTTGTTTTCAATACTTGCTTCGATTCGAGAGGTGGCTGCTTGTGGACTTTTTATCCTTCAATGGAGTCTTTGATGTGTATCTCGTTGGGAGTTGTCCTTTTTATTTATATTTATTCCTCAGCTCAGTTTATCTCAATCTGTCGGGCCTTTGTGTAAGCTAAAATCCTTTATTCGGCCGAAACATATATGGGCCTTCCTCTAGTTCATCAAGGCCTGGCCTGCTAGTTTCGTTGCGCCCCATTCAACGTCCAATTATTATTATCTTTGGTCCCCTTTCTTTTTTTTTTTTATACCTGCAAACTAGCAAATATAAATACAAACTCGTGATTCGATGAATTTAGATGGATTAACAACCAAAAATACATTCATTTCAGGTATAAAAGTATTGTAAATTATTATGTATCAAATTCTCCCATACTTAAACAATGCTTGTCCTCAAGCATTTACCCGAGATAGAAGATGCAAACATTTAAATCAGGAGTTCACCGACATACATTAATTTGCTCTCGAGATAGCAATTATTCATAACTTTCAGCACAAGAATATCATATCAATTTCCGACAATCTCAGTAAAGCCTGAACGCCACAACAATCAACAACTCTCACATGGATTCTCTCAGTGCGCTCGAAGTGTTAATGGGATATATGTGTATACGCTCAAATCAACACTATGAAACGGTATTACCATAAGCTTGCTAACATATCACATTGTATTCACATAACGACTATCGTGTACAAATCAGAAGGTTTTTCTTTGGGTTGTAATGGGGCTTAGGGATTAGGTAGGATATGTTGGGAAAGTAGGTTAAAATTGTCAGACCAAATGATTATTTAATCGCTAAATCCCACGACTTTACCATGACGCACGACTAATTCGAGAATTACTCTAATCATACTAACATGTTACGGTTTCATTTTCAAGACAACTCAAAGCTTCCCAATATCGACAAAACTAACTAGCACTTCATATATATTTTTATGATTTTTTTTTTCTTTTTTTCTCTTTTTTTTTCGAATACATATTTTTTTTCTTGTTTTCTTTTTTTCTCTTATTCGCTTTTTTTTTTCGGATGAATTTTTTTTTCCGCTATAACTAAAAGACTCCTAAATCACATATCTGGACTCATTAGTTTATTATCAATCTCGAAATCGTGGAATCTAAGCAATTAATAACTCATCCAATCCGACAATGGGTTGCAAAAGAAAGCCAAAAGGATATATCTGCGTAAATATAGTGGCTTAAATTCAACAAGAAAACAAGGCTTAAGGCTCAAATTGGCTCACTAAGTGGAAAATATTGAAGGTAGGGTCAATGTGAGGCCAAGGGCTTAATCCTAAGTGCCTTAATCACCTTTGTACACAAAAAGCCACCAATGATATCAACATGTATAATAGAGCAAGTTCTAGAATATTCGAAACATATGTGATGCTCTATTAAAAAAAACTGAGTATAAAGATAAATACTCTTTTTTTTTAAGGCTCAAGTCTCACATATTTAAGTAGGCTTTGTGTCGACTCTTGCGCATTCGGTCTTTAAATCAACTGAAGAAAAAGAAAATCATCCTAATACCAAATAATTATTCCGAATTGTTTCTCTCATGTTTTAATTAATGCACATCAGTTTGCTCTAGACAAGATATGTGTTCATCAGCTAGCATAATAAATCTCCCCCACACCTAAACTCTGCATTGTCCTCAATGTAGATTCTAATGAAAATAGTAGGTAATATCTAAAGATTCCCACCCCAATTTTCATTTTAATATGTTCAGAGTAGATGCGAAGAAATAATAAAAGTGATGCTGAAAATAAAACTTCCCTGACAACATGGGGTCGTAGAGAATTCCGAGCGAGAAGATATTTGTTCCAGAGCCTAGTGAGATCTTGTAGCATACTGAGCCGAGAGAAAACCTGCTTAATCATCATTGAAAACATAGATAAAATGGAAATATTGCAATAACAAAATAAAATAGGATAATATTGGGTTGCCTCCCAATAAGCGCTTTTCTTTAACGTCTTTGGCTAGACGTAGTCTCCGTTCTTTGACGTCATGCATAAATCGGTGGGCGCAACTTGATCTCTTCGATGCAAGCCATAGAAACATTCTCAAAATACGGTTTAAGCCTATGACCATTTACCTTGAAACACTTGTTAGTAGATATGCATTCAATTTCAATAACCCCGTTTGGAAAAATAGTTTTAACAGTATATGGTCCCATCCAACGAGACTTGAGCTTACCTGGCATGAATTTTAACCTTGAATTGTAAAGGAGAACTTTTTGGCCTACCATGAATTCTTTTTTACGTAGGAGTTTGTCGTGGAAATGCTTCGTGCGTTCCTTGTACATTCTCGCATTCTCGTAGGCTTCTAGGCGAATTTCTTCAAGTTCCTGTAGCTGAAATTTTCGCTCCTCACCGGCTTTTGTGGCCTCCATGTTGCACTGTTTCACTGCCCAAAAAGCACGATGTTCAATTTCAACAGGTAAATGACACATTTTACCAAAAACTAGGCGATACGGCGACATTCCGATTGGTGTTTTAAAAGCTGTGCGATACGCCCAAAGTGCATCGTCTAATCGCAAGCTCCAATCTTTACGATTCGGGTTGACGGTTTTCTCCAAAATATTCTTGACCTCCCGATTTGAAACTTCAGCTTGTCCGTTTGATTGTGGGTGATAAGTAGTGGCTAATCGATGATGGACTCCGTATTTGCGCATGAGCGCTTCCACTGTGCGATTGCAAAAATGTGTGCCTTGGTCGCTTATAACTGCACGGGGAACTCCGAACCTACTAAAGATGTTTGATTTAAGAAATCCTACAACAACTTTAGAATCGTTAGTTTGGGTAGCCTTTGCTTCTACCCATTTCGATACATAATCAACGGCAAGCAAGATATAAAGAAAACCAAACGAACTTGGAAAAGGTCCCATAAAATCCATTCCCCATACATCGAAAATTTCACAAACTAATATTGGATTTTGTGGCATCTCATCTCTAAAAGAAATTGTACCTGTTCTTTGACAATTAGGACAACTTTTGCAAAATAAATAAGCATCTTTAAAAATAGTCTCCCAATAAAATCCACAGTCTAAAATCTTTCTAGCTGTTCGCTTAGGTCCAAAGTGTCCCCCACATGCATATGTATGACAATGAGTGAGTATACTATTAATTTCATCATTTGCAACACACCTGCGAATAATTTGATCCGAGCCAATTTTCCACAAATATGGTTCATCCCAAATATAGTATTTAGAATCACTCTTAATTTTATTTTTCCTTGAGGAGCTCAAATGTGAAGGTAACACACCACTTACCAAGTAATTAACCATATCGGCAAACCAGGGTTCTTGATATTCCTTACCTTGAAGGCGAAATAATTGTTCATCTGGAAACGTTTCAGAAATTGGTAGTGGCTCTTCGTCACGAATCAAACGGCTCAAGTGGTCCGCCACGGAGTTGTCTACGCCTTTTCGATCTTTGATTTCCCAATCAAATTCTTGAAGCAAAAGGATCCAACGAATCAGGCGTGGTTTAGACTCCTTTTTCGACAACAGATATTTAAGAGCTGCATGGTCAGAATAAACAATAACTTTAGATCCCAATAAATAAGACCTAAACTTATCAAATGCAAAAACAATAGATAAGAGCTCTTTTTCAGTTGTGGTGTAGTTGCATTGTGCCGAGTCAAGCGTCTTTGAAGCATAGTAGATGACGTGACTCTTCTTTCCATCTTTTTGTCCAAGCACAGCTCCTACGGCGTATTTGCTTGCGTCGCACATGAGCTCGAACGGCAACTCCCAATTTGGGGGTTGGATTATCGGTGCAGTAGTTAGTAATAGCTTTAACTTATTAAACGCCTCTTTGCACTCGTCCCCGAAATTGAACGGTACGTCATTCTGAAGTAGTCTTAACATCGGTTGAGCGATTTTGAGAAATCCTTAATAAATCTCCTGTAAAAACCTGCATGACCAAGAAATCTTCGAATTTCTCGAACATTAGTGGGGTATGGCAAATTAGATATCAAATCTACCTTAGCCTTGTCTACCTCAATTCCTCGAGATGAAACTACATGACCTAGAACTATTCCTTCTTTAACCATAAAATGGCATTTTTCATAGTTAAGCACAAGATTTTTATCAATGCATCGTTTGAGTACTTCTACTAGATTACCAAGGCACTGATCAAATGAGTCTCCATAAACAGTAAAATCATCCATGAATATTTCAATGCATGTTTCTATTAAATCAGAAAATATGCTCATCATGCATCGTTGAAATGTACCAGGAGCATTACATAAACCAAAAGGCATGCGGCGATATGCAAACGTACCAAAGGGACATGTGAAAGTAGTTTTCTCTTGATCCTCAGATGCTACGACAATTTGATAATAACCAGAAAATCCGTCGAGGAAACAAAAGAAAGACTTACCTGCCAGTCTTTCTAGCATTTGATCAATGAAGGGTAGCGGAAAATGATCCTTCCGGGGTGCCGCATTTAACTTACGAAAATCAATGCACATGCGCCAACCCGTCTGTAATCTCATTGGTACCAATTCATTTTTATCATTTTTCACAAGTGAGAAACCAGATTTCTTAGGAACAACATGAACTGGACTTATCCATTGGCTGTCTGATATTGGAAATATTATCCCCATGTCTAATAATTTAATTATTTCTTTCATAACTACCTCTTTCATTGCTGGATTGAGTTTACGCTGTGCTTCCCGTATCGGCTTAGAATCTAGTTCAAGTAAGATCCTGTGCATGCATATCGAGGGACTAATCCCTTTGATGTCAGCCAAAGTCCATCCTATAGCGCTCTTGTATTCCTTTAAAACGCGTATCAGTTTTTCCTCTTGGGTGGTGGACAAGTCATTTGCAATAATGACTGGCAACGTCTTTATCTCCAAATAGCAGTACTTGAGATGTTTTGGTAGATCCTTCAACTCTAGCGTAGGTGCCTGTTCTATAGAAGGAACAATTTTTGCGTTAGGAATAGGTAATGAAAAAGTGTTCTTACCTGATTGGTTGTGAACTTCCGGAAGTGCGTGTAATGTCGTGAGCGCGTTTCTGATATCTTCGTCCACTTCAAAATGCAAATCTTTTTTTGTTTTGCTATTCTTAGTCACAAAATCGACTGTGTCGTTAGTGAAATTACGCTCAAAATCATCTCGAACAAATGTATCAATCATACTAACGGATTCAGCATCGTCAGGATATTTCATAGCATCAAACACATTCATAGTAAGTTTTTCACCATCAAACTCAAAAGTAAGAGTTCCTGAATCAACGTCTATCTTAGTTTTAGCCGTTTTCATGAATGATCGTCCTAATAAAATAACAGCAGAATCAAGCACAGGATCATCACCCATGTCTACTATGTAAAAATCAGCTGGAAAAATAAATTCACCACATTTTACCAACACATCTTCAACCAATCCTTCGGGATAAATAATGGACCTATTTGCTAATTGAATACAAATATCAGTGCATTTAAGAGGTCCCATACTCATCTCATTGAACAACGATAATGGCATAACATTGATTGACGCTCCTAAGTCTAACATGGCATTATTTATTTTCCGTGTCCCTATAGTAACTGAGATAGCAAACATACCTGGATCCTTACACTTTTGGGGAAGTTTTCGTTGAAGCGCAGCGAAAACATTATCGCTTACTAGGATTTTTCCTTCGGCTTTGTGTTTCCTTTTGTTCGAGCACATTTCCTTTAAAAATTTTGCGTTGCGTGGGATTTGCTTGATAGCATCCAACAGTGGAATGTTGATCTCAACTTTGCTGAAGGTCTGCATTATGCTCTTTTCTTCTTCTTCTTGTTTCACCCTAGCAAACCTTCCAGGAAAAGGTGGAGGAATAACAATATTAGGTTTATCGATATTAGTGTTATTACTTACCTTCAATCCTTTATCCTTTTGCTTATCACTAGTAGTTTTTGAAGGGCCCTCGTCATGAGTTGTTGGTCCTACCTCTTTTCCGTTTCGAAGAGTCATTATACTTACATTTTCCCTTGGGTTGATCTCGACTTGTGCCGGCAGTTTTTCCTTCTCATTCTGTACTTGACTCAATTGTGTGGCCAACTGTGATACTTGCCTTTCTAAATTTTGCACGCTCGAGCGCGTTTCGTTAATGCTCGATCGAGTTTCCTGCTGAAAAATGGCAGTACTAGTTGCTAAATTCTTAACAATATCCTCCAAAGACATACCTGGTTTTGATGGTGAGGCTTGTTGAGGACGATTTGGTGGTCTTGGTGCTTGCTGCGTAAAACCTGGCGGTCGATTTCCGTAACTCAGATTGGGGTGGTCACGCCATCCAGGATTGTATTGACTTGAGTATGGATCATAGCGTCTTTGAGATGGTCCTGTGTAACCTCCAATTGCATTGGCTTGCTCGCTAATATCATACTGAAGTGAAGGATAATTCGCTGTTGCATGTCCAACAAATGTAAATATACCACAAGCCTTTACCTGACTCGTTTTCCCAATCACAAGTTTTTCCACAAGAGACGTTAGCGAATCTAATTTTTGCTCAAACGAAGTAGTACTTACCTCGTTCATCCTTTGTTGACCTACATCATGACGTGTTCCAAATTGTTGTGCATTTGTAGCCATGCTTGAGATCAGCCGACGAGCCTCGTCTGCCGTTTTATCGACCAGCGCTCCTCCACTTGCTGCGGCAATCATGTTTCTCTCCATGGGGAGCAATCCTTCGTAGAAATATTGGATAAGCGCTAACTCGGAAATTTGATGATATGGACAGCTTGCGCACAACCGCTTGAATCTCTCCCAATATTCGTGCAGAGTTTCTCCGGTCATTTGTCTAATCCCATATATCTCCTTACGAATGTTCGCGGCACGAGATGCAGGCAAAAATTTTGCAAGGAATTGTTTTTTTAAGTTCGGCCCACGTAGTAATCGAACCTGATGGTAAGTAGTATAACCAGTCTTTTGCATGATCTGCCAGCGAGAACGGAAATGCACGAAGACTTATCTGATCTTCCGTGACCCCGTTTGGCTTCATGGTCGAGCAAACCATGTGAAACTCCTTCAAGTGCTTGTGCGGATCTTCACCTGCGTTACCATGAAAAGTAGGAAGTAAATGAATTAATCCTGATTTTAATTCGAAAGGTGTTTGAAGAATGGGAAATTCAATGCAAAGCGGCCGCTGATTAACATCCGGCGTATCCATATCCCTCAACGTAAGACGGAGTGGTTGTTGCTGTTCGGTTTCCTCCATGTCGCTTGCTGAAAATTCGTGTTCGGATTCCGTGCTAGATATTGATATAGTCGAATCTTTTTGTCTTCTTGCCTTTCGATTTGCCCTCGCGGTCCTCTCGATTTCTGGATCGAATATTAATCTACCTGTTCGAGAAGATCGGGGCATAAACTAGAACAAAATATCGAATTAGAAGAGAAGTAAATCAATTAAGACACCACCGTCCCCGGCAACGGCGCCAAAACTTGGTCGCGTCGAAAACGGCCAAAAATAAATTAATCACCTTTATTCACTAAACACGAGTATAGCGACAGTAGGGATCGTCTCCACAGGGAAAATGGTTGATTTATTTCCAATTTCAAATTCGATTGATAATAATAATAATAATAATAATATTAAAAATAATAATAATAATAGTAGTAGTAATAATTATAAGATAATATTAATAATAATAATATTGGTAATAATAATAATAATATTAATGGGGTTTTTATTTTGTTGGTTTTGGGCTAAGCGAATGAGAAAATATCGGAACTAACAACGATAAAATAATAGTCGCTAAACATTTTAATCAAAGCGCCACTAAAATTGATAAATGCTAATGAAGCAACGAGTCAAAATGAGGATAAACTTACGACCATGAGAGTGAAAACTCAGTTTTTGCTAGTCTTCGACAACTATCGCACAACAACTCAAACGCCCGAATAATTTGCTCAAGTAATGACCGAGTGATCAGAATTAAATAATAATAGAAAAACAGAATAGTTATTCCTAATGACTCGAGCCTCTTTAATGTGAAGGAACTAAGCTACATAGAATGAAAGTTCTAACATAAAACATGAAACGCATAACTAGAATGATGTGCAATCTTAAGGAAACTACACCACGTTGGTCAAAAACATTATATTTGTAATAAGAAAACTAAGTGCAACGTCGATTAAAGTTCACATAAAAAATGAGCAACCTTGAAAGCCACACAACATAAGGAACAATCGTGACAATATTATGTGAAAGGAAAAAACTTTCTTTGAGGCAATAAGACAAACACTTAGTAAGCAATATGATGAAGATGATCACAGAAAGGAGACGTAATCTCCACTAACACGTTAAGGTACAACTCTCTCTGCTAACATTCTTAAAACAAAAATAAAAATATAAAGATAGAGAACACAAATCGATCCCAGACCTCTTCGTCCTTCCCCTTTTTATAGATGATATCGGTGATTTGATTGTTTTCAAAGTTGAGATATGGATCCAGCTTTAGCACGCGTAATCCTCCAAATCCATCTTCAAGTCAATACTCAGCAGTCTTTCGAGGATCTTGTCGATCATCTTTTCCTACCTTGAGCTATGTGTGATTGTGACTTGTAATCTTCAGCAGCCGATGCACGGGTCTCGAGGGAAGTTAGGGAATTGATGTTGTTTTCAATACTTGCTTCGATTCGAGAGGTGGCTGCTTGTGGACTTTTTATCCTTCAATGGAGTCTTTGATGTGTATCTCGTTGGGAGTTGTCCTTTTTATTTATATTTATTCCTCAGCTCAGTTTATCTCAATCTGTCGGGCCTTTGTGTAAGCTAAAATCCTTTATTCGGCCGAAACATATATGGGCCTTCCTCTAGTTCATCAAGGCCTGGCCTGCTAGTTTCGTTGCGCCCCATTCAACGTCCAATTATTATTATCTTTGGTCCCCTTTCTTTTTTTTTTTTATACCTGCAAACTAGCAAATATAAATACAAACTCGTGATTCGATGAATTTAGATGGATTAACAACCAAAAATACATTCATTTCAGGTATAAAAGTATTGTAAATTATTATGTATCAATCGGCGTTAGAGTCGCAAACCTTCCACAGAGACGCCACTTCTCCTTCAGAAACTGTACCCCAAGCCTCGCACTCGTCGATGAACTCCAAAAGCTTCGAATAGAACGAATCGTAGTTCATCAGAACGAAAGGAACGTGCAGCGTGGATCCTATCCTCTGAAGCTGAATCAAAGCCAAAATCTCGAATGCTTCGTCTAACGTTCCAATCCCGCCTGGGAGGGCGACGACGGCCGTCTTGTCAGAATGAGTCGCTCGAACAGCAGCGTCCACCAATCCGTGTTTTCTTGCAGAAAAGAATCTGCTCTCAAGAAAGTTTTGGGCTTCGCTTAGAGATGGAGCACCGAGTTCTTACACAAACATAAGAAAAGACTGGGATGACTAGTTCCAAAATTAAAATTTGTCAGTTAATTTAAACGATTTTTCTTTTACCGGCAAGTTAGATAGCTTTCTGTGGTAAGTAGGGATGGAAATTAGTGGCTGTCCATTCGCCGGCTTCTTTACCGATCTTAAAACCCCCGACGGGTTTTCCCGCTTGAAGGGCGCCTTTGGTTACAGCGTCCATGAGGCCCGGCCCGGCCCCTGACCATGAAGTGCAATTTAGGAGATTGGCAATCTGAGATTTAGCATGGAAGGTTCGAGCTTGGATTCTTCAGCCCTGGAAATACCAATAATTGGTACATCGGAATATGGTACAAACAGGTAAGAGAAAGAATCCCCGTTTGGGTTGCAAACAGAGAAAACCCTGTACGAAATATCTCAGAATCAGCCTTAACGATCATCAATGGACTCTTAGTCGTTCTCAACGACACTAACGACATAGTATGGTCTTCCTCAAAAACCACTTCGTCGACAGCCGCCAAAAACGCAACTGCTCAGCTGTTAGATTCTGGGAACCTCGTACTAAGGTACGCCGACAACGAAAGGCCCGAAGATTACCTATGGCAGAGCTTCGATCACCTAACGGATACCTTACTACCAGACATGGACTTCGGTTGGAATAACATGAACGGCAAAGAACGGTACCTTTCTTCATGGAAGAGCAACGAAGATCCTTCCCCTGGAGAGTTCACAAATCAAAGAGATGTTAATGGATACCCTCAGACCATCACAAATGGAGTAAACGAAGTTCCTCTGTACAGAATTGGGCCGTGGAATGGCATGCTCTGCAGACGGACAGGACATTTATATCAGAGTGGCTTCTTCTGAATTAGGTAAGCAATTGGTTCGACGCAGAAATAATAGACGACATAGTCATTACCTTCAGTTCAGCGCCTCGCTCTTTATTGTTTCGTGTACTGAATATAATCGAAAATGGTACAGAATCAAATGGAAGGAGAAGGCGTGTTCTGGTAATCAGCCTAACGGTTGTGGGAACAGTTACGCTGGTTCTTCTGAGCTTGGTCACATATGTGTGGAGGAGGAAATGGAGAAGACATGGTAAAAACACTTCCGTGTCGCTTGGCTTACACAAATGCATCATCTAAAGCCTAAAAATGATGGAATCCATGAAGTTTTGGAGATACCATTCTACGACTTCAAGACGATCGTAAGGGCAACGGATTACTTTTCAATTGACAATAAGCTTGGAGAGGGTGGATATGGGCCGGTCTACAAGGTAGTACTCATAAACACGAATAGAGAAGAATTAAACCATATATCCAAGCAGAAAAATACTTACAATGGGCATTATATGACTGCACAGGGGCTTCTTGAGGAAGAGAGAGGATACATTGCGGTAAAGCGGCTATCAACGACTTCGACGCGAGGGCTTGAGGAGTTCAAAAACGAAGTAACTTTCATTTCAAAACTCCAACATCGAAATCTCGTGAAGCTCCTGGGATAGTGCGTACATGGAGAAGAGAAGATGTTGATTTACGAGTATATGCCCACCAAAGCTTGGACTTTATTCTATTCGGTGGGAGTGGGCTAATCTTATCCCAAACATGCAGATAATCTAAGAAAACTAGCTACTTTTTTCATGAATGAATCTAAACGGGCATCTAGAGATACATGCAATGATTCAGTGTCCAATCATCCAACAAATTTTGCCCAAAAACAAATGTGTTATTTGCAGACGATAAGAACAGAAAGTTCCTTGACACGCAAATGAGGCTTCAAATTGTCAACGGAATAGCTCGGGGCGTAACGTACCTTCATCAAGATTCGCGACTGAGGATTGTCCACAGAGACCTCAAAGCAAGCAACATATTGCTTGACAAGGACATGAACCCAAAGATATCAGACTTTGGACTCGCTAGAAGTTTCAAGGACAACGTCACCGAAGATAGAACAAAAAGGGTAGCAGGGACTTAGTGAGTAACTCACCATCACCGACCACTCAAAAAAAAAAATTCTTCTTTGAATACCTTTATATGCAATCATTATTCGTGGTTCTTCATGCAGCGGTTACATGTCTCCAGAGTACGCCATGCGCGGCCAATTCTCAATGAAGTCCGACGTATTTAGCTTCGGCGCCCTCGTGCTGGAAATTGTGAGCGGAAAGAGAAACAGCTCATTCTATGGCAGCGGCTAACTCATGAATCTCCTCGGACATGTAAATTTTTTGCATCATCCCTTCATTCCATTATCGACGTGTGAAGAATGTTGTAATAACACACACATACTTAATTTCACTACAGGCTTGGATGATGCACAAAGAAGAGAGGTCATTAGGGCTCGTCGACGCCTTTTTGCGGGACAAAAACAGTGCCATCGACATGCTGAGATTAATACACATTGGCCTCTTGTGCGTCCAACATTGCCCCGACGATAGGCCTACAATGAGCTCAGTGGTTCCGATGCTTAGCAGTGGAAGTACTTTGGCCGTGCCCAAAGAACCTGGATTTTTCCAACAAGAAGATTCGTTACCAATTACGACAGAAACCGTAGAGACAAAACGTGAAGGTGGTTTGACAAACGGCCTCACCATTACAGTGCTCGACGGGCGATGAAATTTTTTGTTCGAATGTATGAAAGAATTCAACGAGCAACCGAGTGATATCCTAATGTAGCTTGAGAGAGCGATTAGCGACGCAACATAGTCCAGTGGTTTGGTGTGTTTTACAATACAACTTTGATCACTTGTTTATACTACTAAAAATTCATTGTTACAACTAATTACATTAAGGGAAATTCCGTCTGGTACCCTCGAGCTTAGGACTTTCCTAGTTGGTATCCGAAGTTTTTTTCGATTCCATCTGGTACCCGTAACGTTTTACGAAATGTAATTCCGTACCCCAGAATTACCACAAACGGGTTTTAAGAATTAGATGCCGTTAGTTTCTAACGGGAATTTCGGAAAGACAGAAATACCCTCAATATTATTAGTTGAATTAAAAAGGAAATCAAAATAGAATGAAATTGAATAACATCGAGTTAGTCGCTCAACGTGCAGCGCCTTATTCGCACTATCACCCAATGTTCAAGCTTCTGTAATCCCAAGGTACGATGGTCACTGTGATGGAAAAAATTATTTCTTTTTCTATTTTGATTTCTTTTTAATTCTATTGGGTCGGGCACATTGGGTGGCCCATGTACATATATAGTTATTATGTAAAAAAAAAACATACAACAACACACACACACGAACAGACGCGAGGAAGAGAGAAAAGAGAAAGAAGAAGAAAGAAAAAGAGGGAGAAGAAAAAATTCAGATCCGGACGATCCGTTGCCCCGTTTTTATCGAAACTTCGGGAGGAGAGTCGCCTCGACGTGCTCTACGTATCCACCGTTTCAGATCATTCGGTTTCTCACGTTTGGGTGGTAATACGCTTCGACTTCTTCTTCGTATATTCGAGCTTGTAGCTCGACGTTTGATGGTGTACCGAGTTTGTAACTCGACGTAGCGTGCTCTCTTGTCGGCGTAGTATTTTTCGGTGTGTTGTTGGGTTGTTATTACCTCGAGACGTTCTCGGGAGGAGTTGTCGTTGTAATCGCCGAACTCGTTATAGTGGATTGTTTCCTTGGATCGGGAGAGCGATCCCGTGGTTTTTCCCGTTTTGGGTTTTCCACGTTAAAAGTTGGCGTGTTGTTTTCGCTTTCGCGTTGGTTGATTGGCGTTAATATTGCTCGTGATTTCGACAACCCCAACAAAGTGGTATCAGAGCGTTGTGTTGTGGTGCTGTGTTCGAAGTCATGGAGGGCAATACTAGTCGGATGGTTATGTTGAACGGCTCGAACTATCATATTTGGAAAGGGAAGATGGAAGATCTTTTGTATGTAAAAGATTATTATTTGCCGGTATTCGAGTTGGAGAAGCCGCAAGATAAAAGCGACAAGGAATGGGAGTTGATCCATCGCCAGGTTTGTGGCTTTATTCGACAGTGGGTCGACGATAATGTTCTCAACCACATAAGTGACGAGAAACACGCGAGGACATTATGGAGCAAGCTTGAGCAGTTATACGCTCGAAAGACTGGGAACAACAAACTTTTCTTGATCAAGCAGATGATGAGTTTGAAGTATCAAAAAGGGAGCAACATGTCGGATCACTTGAATATATTCCAAGGAATTGTTAATCAGCTAGCTGGAATGGGAATCAAGTTCGACGATGAAGTGCAGGGTTTGTGGCTTCTTGGTACATTGCCAGACTCATGGGAGACCTTTAGGATGTCACTGTCTAATTCGGCTCCAAATGGCATATGTTCGATGGAATTGGTGAAGAGCAGCGTGCTCAATGAAGAGATGCGAAGAAAGTCGCAGGGTTCTTCTTCACAGTCCGATGTCCTAGTCACAGAGAATAGGGGGAGGAGCAAGAGTCGAGGCCCAGGTGATCGTAACATAAGTAAGAGCAAGTCTGGGAAGTATGCTAGCATCGAGTGTCATTACTGTGGCAAGAAAGGGCACATTAAAAGAGTTTGTCGAAAGTTCCTGAGAGAGAATAAGAATGCGATGAGTCAAGATCATCAGACGACAGATGCTGATAAGGTTGACAAGGTAACCGCAGTCACGGCAGATTTCTTTGTTGTGCGCGATGACGATACTGTTAATCTAGCTAGTCATGAGACTAGTTGGGTGATCGATAGTGGTGCTACGATACATGCTACACCGCGACGGGATTTCTTTGCTCCATATACCTCTGGTGATTTTGGACGAGTCATTATGGGAGCGATGGCGTTGCTAGAGCCATCGGTATCGGCGACGTGCGCTTGTAGACGGAGAACGGCAATACATTGATTTTGAAGGCCGTGAAGCATGTTCCAGAACTTTGCATGAGCTTGATGTCCACCGGAAAGCTCGATGATGAAGGTTTTCACAGCCACTTTGGAGATGGAAATGGAAGCTCACCAAAGGCTCGTTGATCGTGGCAAAAGGCGAAAAGACTTCATCTCAGCTATATGTAACGCAAGCGAAGATTGCAGATTCCACCGTGAATGCAATCGACGATGGTGGCGCGACGGAGCTTTGGCATAATAGACTCAGTCACATGAGCGAAAAGGGACTGATGATACTAGCCAAGAAGAATCTTCTATCTGGCATGAAGAATCCTTCGTTACGAAGATGTGATCATTGCTTGGCTGGAAAGCAGACCCGAGTCGCGTTCAAGAACATCACTCATTCGCCGAAATCAGGTACACTCGATCTAATTCACTCCGATGTTTGTGGTCCTATGAAAACAAGAACACTTGGTGGTGCTGTTTATTTTGTCACTTTTGTAGATGACCATTCGAGGAAGATCTGGGCTTATACGCTGAAGTCCAAGGACCAGGTGCTAGATGTTTTCAAGCAGTTTCACGCTTTGGTGGAAAGGCAGACCAACAAAAAGCTCAAGTGTATTCGGACGGACAACGGAGGGGAATATTGTGGTCCTTTTGATGAGTATTGCAAGAGATACGGTATTCGACATCAAAAGACGACTCCAAAAACACCTCAGTTAAATGGCTTAGCTAAGAGGATGAACAGAACACTAATCGAGAGAGTGAGATGTTTGCTTTCACAGTCGCAGTTGCCGAATTCTTTCTGGGGTGAGGCGTTAAATACAGTTGTCCATGTTTTAAATCTCACACCTTGTGTTCCCTTGAGATTTGAGGTACCAGACAAGATTTGGTCGGGAAAGGAAGCCTCGTATCGTCACCTGCGCGTGTTTGGGTGCAAGGCCTTTGTTCACATTCCAAAAGACGAGCGATCGAAGCTTGATGTGAAGACCAAACCGTGTATCTTCATCGGCTATGGGTTAGATGAGTTCGGATACAGGTTCTATGATCCCGCGCAGAAGAAGCTTATCAGAAGCCCCGATGCTGTGTTTGTCGAAGACCAGTGTATACGAGACATTCCGTCAGAGAAGTCGACTAAGAAATCCAGTAGTGATCTACCTGATTTAGATCCACCTCCTGTACGTGTAGCATATCCTGATCAAGGGGGAGATGTTCCAGAATCTAGCGGTGACGGCAACAATGAAAATCTTATAGGCGATGTTGATGTTGAGCCAGCGGAACCTATTGATGAAGCTGTCGTAGAACCTTCGGTTGAACCTCAGTTGAGAAGATCTGCTATGGAGCATCGTTCATCCACGAGGTATCCTTCAGATGAGTACGTGATGCTAACAGATGGGGGAGAACCTGATGATTACCAAGACGCAATTTCTGTTGACGACAAGAATGAGTGGATGAAAGCTATGGTGGAGGAGATGCGATCTCTCCATGATAACCACACTTATGATTTGGTAGAGCTACCTCGAGGAAAGAAAGCTCTCAAGAATCGATGGGTTTATCGGCTGAAAATTGAAGAAAATAATTCTCGACCAAGGTACAAAGCTCGGTTGGTCGTGAAAGGTTTCGGTCAGAAGAAAGGCATTGATTTTGATGATATATTCTCACCGGTGGTGAAGATGTCCTCGATCCGAGTTGCTCTTGGTTTGGCGGCGCGCTTAAACTTGGAGATTGAGCAACTTGACGTGAAGACTGCATTCCTTCATGGTGACCTTGAAGAAGACATTTACATGGAGCAGCCCGAGGGATTCAAAGTCAAGGGAAAAGAGCAGCTTGTTTGCAAGTTGAAGAAGAGTTTGTACGGTTTGAAACAAGCTCCACGACAATGGTACAAGAACTTCGATTTTTTTATGACCAATCACGAGTACACCAGAACCTCTTCGGATCATTGTGTATTCGTCAAGAGGTACTCCGATGACAACTTTATTATTCTTCTCTTGTACGTTGACGACATGTTGATCATCGGCCATGATACTAGCAAAATTGCGGCGTTGAAGAGAGAATTGAGCAAGTCTTTTGCGATGAAAGACTTGGGAGCGGCGAAGAAAATTCTCAGCATGAAGATTTCTCGTGACAGGAAAAATCGGAAGCTATGGTTATCTCAAGAAGACTACATTGAGAAAGTTCTCGAGAGATTTCACATGAGTAAAGCCAAGGCGATTTGTTCTCCACTTGCAGGTCATTTCAAATTGTCATCTGAGAAATGTCCGAAAAGTGAGAAAGAGAAGGCTGACATGAGCAGATTTCCTTATCAGTCTGCGGTCGGTAGTTTGATGTATGCCATGGTTTGTACTCGACCCGATATTGCCCATGCCGTTGGTGTCGTTAGCCGTTTTCTCTCTAATCCGGGAAAAGAGCATTGGGAAGCCGTAAAGTGGATATTGAGATATCTCAGAGGCACTTCCAAGACGTGTTTGTGTTTTGGCGGCGGAGAGCCTATGCTAGTTGGATATACCGATTCAGACATGGCAGGCGATATTGACTCCAGAAAATCTATTTCAGGTTTTTTGATGACTTTTGCAGGGGGAGCTGTGTCATGGCAGTCGAAGCTGCAGAAGTGCGTTGCGCTATCCACCACAGAAGCCGAGTACATTGCAATCACGGAGGGTTGCAAGGAAGCTTTGTGGATGAAGAAGTTTCTCGAAGAGCTTGGTTTACGGCAAGACAAATACGTTGTCTACAGCGACAATCAGAGTGCCATTCACCTCTCCAAGAACTCGTCATTCCATTCGAGATCCAAGCATATCGACGTCAGATACCATTGGGTTCGAGATGTGCTCGAGTCGAAGCAGTTGTATTTGGCGAAGGTACACACGAGCGAGAACGGATCAGATATGTTGACGAAGATTTTGCCGAAGGAGAAGCTCAAGACCTGTCGGCGGAAAGCGGGTTTGCTTGAGCCCACCGTATGAGCCGGAGGGGAGTTTATTGGGTCCGGCACATTGGGTGGCCCATGTACATATATAGTTATTATGTAAAAAAAAAACATACAACAACACACACACGAACAGACGCGAGGAAGAGAGAAAAGAGAAAGAAGAAGAAAGAAAAAGAGGGAGAAGAAAAAATTCAGATCCGGACGATCCGTTGCCCCGTTTTTACGAAACTACGGCAGGAGAGTCGCCTCGACGTGCTCTACGTATCCACCGTTTCAGATCGTTCGGTGTCTCACGTTTGGGTGGTAATACGCTTCGACTTCTTCTTCGTATATTCGAGCTTGTAGCTCGACGTTTGTTGGTGTACCGAGTTTGTAACTCGACGTAGCGTGCTCTCTTGTCGGCGTAGTATTTTTCGGTGTGTTGTTGGGTTGTTATTACCTCGAGACGTTCTCGGGAGGAGTTGTCGTTGTAATCGCCGAACTCGTTATAGTGGATTGTTTCCTTGGATCGGGAGAGCGATCCCGTGGTTTTCCCGTTTTGGGTTTTCCACGTTAAAAGTTGGCGTGTTGTTTTCGCTTTCGTCGTTGGTTGATTGGCGTTAATATTGCTCGTGATTTCGATAACCCCAACAAATTCAACTAATAATATTGAGGGTATTTATGTCTTTTGGAAATCTCTGTTAGAAACTAACGATATCTAACCCTTAAAACCCCATTTTTTGGTAATTCGGGGGTACGTAATTACATTTCATAAAACGCTAGGATACCGGCCAGAGAATGGAAAAAAACTTCGGGTACCAACTGGAAAAGTCGTAAATTCGAGAATATCGGACGGAATTTCCCTTACATTAAATACAACCTAACAGATATTTCATAAGCTTATATGGTCAATAATCAATTACATTAGTCAATACAACAATTCATCAATAATTCAAAAAACGTAAGCGTCTTAATAATCTATAAACTTGTTAATTCGTGACAGTATTTAATTATGTCTGTTCCGGTCAATTAGGGCAGCGGAAACAATGTCAAAATTCCAACCACGTGCCACAACGGAAAATGATAGATCAATTGTGGCTACCAAGAAGATTGGAAATATATATACTTTTTTTTCGGAGGGAATATATATACTTTTCTTAACGAGTCAAACGGCCAATATTAATAATTCATAAAAAAATAACTAGAACTACTTACTGGAGCAGTTTTCACACGATAAATAGCTCACAGTAACACTACTTGAGGATAAAGAGAAAAAGTATGAGCATGTCTACAAGTCAGTCACAATGATATCAATGGTATTGATCTTCCATAACAGAGATTAAATATGGTTATCATTTGGAAAGACTTTCTTGGAAACTCAACGTCATGAGTTTCTGAAGAAAGCAATCGGCATATTAATATATAAGCTTCTTCCCTTCCCTGTTTATCTTACTTAGGAACCTTGAAGAAGACACAGACCAGTTGATCTACAAATAACAAAATAAGCCATGATGAAGTCATTAGAGGTTACCTCCTTTTATCTTCTCATAACGCTTTTGCTCATCAACCAGCAAACATTTCTTTCAACTGCGAGCGACACCATAGAAGCAACACAAAGCATCAAAGGCAACGACACTTTGGTATCATCCCAAGGAAGGTTTGAACTGGGATTCTTCTGCCCAGGAAATACCAAGAATTGGTACATCGGAATATGGTACAAGAACGTAAGAGAAAGAATCCCCGTTTGGGTCGCCAACAGAGAAAACCCTGTAAGAAATACCTCAGAATCAGCCTTAACGATCACCAATGGACTCTTAGTCCTTCTCAACGAAACAAACGACATCGTATGGTCTTCCTCAAACACTTCTTTGACAGCCATCGAAAACCCAATTGCACAGCTGTCAGATTCTGGGAACCTCGTACTAAGGTACGCCAACAACGAAAGGCCCGAAGATTACCTATGGCAGAGCTTCGATCACCTAACAGATACCTTACTACCAGACGTGGACTTCGGCTGGAATCACATGAACGGCAAAGAACGGTACCTATCTTCATGGAGGAGCGATGACGATCCTTCGCCTGGAGACTTCACACACCACACAGATGTCACTGGGTATCCTCAGGCCATCACAAAGGGAGTAAACGGCGTTACTCTGTACAGACTTGGGCCGTGGAATGGCATGTTCTTCAGCGGCATGCCCAACGTGCAAAACGATCCCACCTTTAAGTACGGATTGTACTCACAAAACGGTACTTTCTTCTTCAGAAAAGACTCCATCGGCCGGCCAGCCATGGCTAGGACAGCTCTGAACACGGCAGGCGCCTTACAGGTCTGGATTTGGGTCGAAAGAACAAATTCATGGACTCGTCTCATGAGCCTTCCTGGTGATTATTGCGACGATTACAAGCTGTGTGGCGCTTACGGAATCTGTAATAATGCGCTGTCCCCTGTGTGTTCGTGCCTGGAAAAATTCGTGCCTAAAGATCCACAAGGCTGGGCTAGGGTGGATTGGTCTAATGGTTGTGTTAGAAGGACAGCCTTGAACTGTTCTAAGGGTGATGGATTCTTGAAGTATTCTAACATTAAGTTGCCTGATGCAAGAAACACATGGCACAATGAGAACATGACGATCGAAGAGTGTAAGGCCGAGTGTTTGAAGAACTGTAATTGCATGGCTTATACGAATTTGGATATCCGAGGGAAAGGGAGTGGATGCCTACTTTGGTTGGGAGACTTGGTTGATATGAGAGTTGTATCTGAAGATGGAGAAGAAATATACATCAGAGTAGCTTCTTCGGAATTAGGTAAGCAATTGGTTTTTCACGGAAATAAGATTAAACAAAGCCATTACCTTCAGTTCAGCTCCTCGCTCTTTATTAGTTCTGTGTTCTGAATATAATCGAAAATGGTACAGAATCAAATGGAAGGAGAAAGCATGTTCTAGTAATCAGCCTAACCGTAGCAGGAATAGTTATGCTAGTTCTTCTGAGCTTGGTCACATATGTGTGGAGGAGAAGACGTGGTAAAAACACTTTCCTATCATTGGGCTTACACAGGCAAATGAGTGTGAAGGCTAACAACATTCTCCGTGAGTTGTTTTGCAGGTAAAAATGATGGAAGCCATGAAGACTTGGAGCTTCCACTTTACGACTTCAAGACGATCGTAAGGGCAACGGATAACTTTTCAATTGACAATAAGCTTGGAGAGGGTGGATATGGGCCAGTCTACAAGGTACCCGTAAACACATCGTACTGAGAAGAACTAAACCATATATCCCTCAGATTTGCAGAGGAGAAAAATACTTACCATTGGCATTATATGACTTCACAGGGGATACTTGAAGACGACGACGAATACATTGCGGTGAAGAGGCTATCAACGACCTCGACGCAGGGCCTCGAGGAGTTCAAAAATGAAGTAAACTTTATTTCAAAACTCCAACATCGGAATCTGGTGAAGCTCCTGGGATACTGCATCCATGGAGAAGAGAAGATGCTGATTTACGAGTATATGCCCAACAAAAGCCTGGACTTCATTCTATTCGGTGAGAGTGGGCTAATCTTATTCAAAACATAAGGATAATCCCAGAAAATGGTTATTTTATATATGCATCTAAATAGATATCGTGTAATCTATGGAAGAAATTGCATGGATTCAGTGCCTAATCTCAAACAGCAAAGGTTACCCAGAAAACAATATTTTTGTGTTTGCAGATGATAACAACAGAAAGTTCCTTGACTCGCAAATGAGGTTGCAAATAGTCAATGGAATAGCTCGGGGCCTAACGTACCTTCACCAAGATTCGCGACTGAGGATTGTCCACAGAGATCTCAAAGCAAGCAACATATTGCTGGACAAGGACATGAACCCAAAGATATCTGACTTTGGACTCGCTAGAAGTTTCAAAGACAACATCACCGAAGATAAGACGAAAAGGGTAGCGGGGACTTAGTAAGCAACACACCTTCATCAACTACTCAAACAAACTTTAAAATAAAATCTTCTTTGAATACCTTTATATTGAATCATCATTCCTGGTCTTCATGCAGTGGTTACATGTCGCCAGAGTACGCAATGCGCGGCCAATTCTCGATGAAGTCCGACGTATTCAGCTTCGGCGTCCTCGTGCTTGAAATTGTCAGCGGAAACAGAAACAGCTCATACTATGGCAGTGGCCAACTCATGAACCTCCTCGGACACGTAATTTTTGCAACATCCCTTCATTCCATTATATCAATCGACGTGTGACGAAGGCGGAACGCACACATACTTAATTTCACTACAGGCTTGGATGATGCACAAAGAAGAGAGGTCATTAGGGCTCGTCGACGCCTTTTTGCGGGACAAAAACAGTGCCATCGACATGCTGAGATTAATACTCATTGGCCTCTTGTGCGTCCAACATTGCCCCGACGATAGGCCTACAATGAACTCGGTGGTTACGATGCTTAGCGGCGGAAGTGCTTTGGCCATGCCGAAAGAACCTGGATTTTTCCAACAAGAAGATTCGTTACCAAGTTCGACAGAAATTTTGGAGACAAAACGTGTAGTTGGCTTGACGAATGGCCTCACCATTACAGTACTAGACGGCCGATGAAACTTCTGTTCGACGACCAATCGAGAGATTTCCTAATGCAGCTTGAGAGGGAGGGAGAGATTAGAGAGATAAAAGATAGTTCGATGCTTTCACTGTTTTTACAATACAACTCTAATTACCTGTTGTACAACTGGTAGGGTTTGGTTAGGGTGAATTGGTGGTTATCATCACCTTTCGAGGTTTGTACTTCCTTATCAGTATCCTTAGCGAAAAATCTTTCTTTTCATTACTCATCTGCGAAAAAGTTGTGTAATTAATATCCCAAACAGTGAACGGACGAAAATATCCTTTCCTGAAATTAAATTGGACAACATCATACCAACTGTTTTGATTATTATACCAACTGCTATTCAATTATACCAACTGTTATTATTATTGTACCAACTGGTATATTGTACAATTCTGTTGGTATAATTACGACAACAGATGGTATAATTTCTACTTTTGTGGTATAATAGCAAATCAGTTGGTATAAAGTCCAATTTAGTAGTATAATAACGAAAACAAATGGTCTAATTTCTACAATTTCTGTATAATAGCAAAATCAGTTGGTATAACATCCAATTTCGATGTAAATTATAAAAACGCTATTTAAATTGGACATCATACCACTGTTTTGATTATTATACCAACTGTTATTCTAATTATACCAACTGTTATCATTATTATACCAAATGATATAGCGTACAATTATGTTGGTATAATTACGACAACAGATGGCAGAATCAGTTGGTATAATGTCCAATTTCATTGTACAAAATTCTAATCTCGTTATTTACTGGTATAATAACGAAAACATATGGTATAAATTCAACATTTTCTGCTATAGTTTCCGGTATAATAGCATAATCATTTGATATAATGTCAAATTTCATTGTATAAAATTCGAATCTCATTATTTACTGGTATAATAACAAAAACAGATGGTATAATTTCAACATTGTTTGGTATTATTTCAATAATTTCTGGTATAATAGCATAATCAGTTAGTATAATGTCCAATTTCATTGTATAAAATTCGAATCTCATTATTTTCTGGTATAATGTCCAATTTTGTTGGTACAATAACGATTTTTTTTGGTATAATGCATGTGAAAATAATTATTCATCTTTTTTGATATGTGAGACGGGGGTATTTTCGTCCATTTAACGCTGAAAAGAGCTTTATAGGTACTGAACAGGAATAAATTTTCAAATGGGTATTTATAAGGAAGAAATAATTCGAGGGGTATTTAAAAGGAAGTTGAAATCTCGAAAGGTACTAATAAGGAATTAACCCGTATTATGGGATTAGGGGGTTAGAATTTAGGGAAATTCCGTATCAGTCCATTTCGAAGTTTAAACTTCCTGTTCATTACCCCATCAAAAATTATTCATGTTCAGTACTGATCTGGGAAAATGTTGTGTGTTTAATACTCCAAACAACGAACTGACGAAAATACCCTTTCCTGAAATTAAATTGGACATCATACCAACTGTTTTGATTATTATACCAACTGTTATCTCTAATTATACCAACATAATGATGTTAAATTGGAAATTATACCAACTGTTATCTTTATTATACCAACAGAATTGAAACACTAATAACAGATGATATAATATCTACAATTTCTGGTATAATAGCAAAATTAGTTGGTATGTTCAATTTTGCTGTTTAAAATTAAAATAACTTTATTTATTGGTATAAAAACTAAAATAGATGATATAAATTCCACAATTTCTGGTGTAATTGCAAAAATTAGTTGGTATAATATTCAATTTTGCTATATTAAAATAACGTTATTTATTGGTATAATAACGAAAATAGATGGTATAATTTCTACAATTTCCGGTATTATAGCAAATTTAGTTGGTATAATGTTCAATCTTGCTTTATAAAATTAAAATAACGTTATTTTGGTATAATAACGAAAATAGATGGTATATTGCAAATATTAGTTGGTGTATTGTTCAATTTTGCTGTATAAAATTAATATAATGTTATTTATTTGTGTAACAACAAAAATATATGGTATAATTTCCACAATTTCTGGTATAATTGCAAAAATTAATTGGTATAATGTCCACTGTTGCTGTATAAAATTAAAATAACGTTATTAATTGGTATAATAACGACAATAGATGGTATAATTTTTGTAATTTCTCATATAATAGCAATAATCAGTTGGTAAAATGTTCAATTTTGCTATATTAAAATTAATAACATTATTTATGGGTAAAACACTTGGTATAATTTCTACCAATTTCTGGTATAATTCAAATTTTATTGGTATAATAACAAGTTTTTTTGGTATAATTATTGTGAAATAATATATTAAGCTTTTTTTATGTGTGAGACAGGGGTATTTTCACCTTTTTAACGCTGAAAAGACAATTTTAGGTACTAAACATGAAGAAATTTTCAAATAGGTACTAAACAGGAAGAATTTAATTCGAGGGGTTATTAAGAGGAATTTTAAAACTCAAATGGAACTGATAAGGAATTACCCCTAGAATATATTAAGATGCGTTTGGATTCGCATATTTGAACAAAATCGCTTGATTTTAAATATTGAATTTCAAATCGTAATTTAAAATCCAAATTCACCGTTTGGAAAAACATTAGGATTTCGAATTTGGATTTCAAAATAGAGCTCGTGAAGCTCGTCGAACTCATTTTCTAACTTTTTCTAAAAGGAAAATTTGTTGAAATAATACATCCTATTGATTTTTTTCTAAAAATAAACCCAACTTTAAGTTATTTCTGAATAAAACCAACTATAATAGTTATCTTCTCATATTAGACCCGTGCTACCTTTAACCTATTCAACAAGTTAAATTTTTTTCTTTTTATTTTTTTTCTTCTTTTTCTTTTATATTTGAATAAATTAATTTTCACACTTTAAAATAACTCGAAAACTTGAAAATAAATATTTCGACGAACATCCTAAGAAATTCTTAATAAAATAACTAAAACATAAATAAATCAAAGTTTAAAAAATAAAAAATAATGTATTAAAAAAGTCATGTTACTTTATATATTAATTAAAGCTTAAAAAATAATTCCAACATTAAAAGAATTTAAAAAATCAAAACAAAAAATTTTCAGCATAAATCCCACGAAATTCTTAGTACATTAATTAATTTTTTCAAAAAATTCATAAAAAAGGTATCAAATATTTAGATCGAAAATTCCTGAAATTATGAATAAGTAAATTATCAAATAAAATTAAAACATTCAAGCAGACGAAGTTCTTAATAAATATTTTCGTTGAGATATTTTTAATTTCATTTTTTTTATTTTCTAAAATTTTGATTATGTTTTATTTATATTAAGTTCGCGTAGATTTTTCTTTTTGCAGAGGGATTTTTTGTGGAAATTTTTTGTTTTGATTTTTTGTATTTTATTCATGTTGAACATACACTTCTGTATTGTTCAAAACTTAGAATTAGAAAATATAAATAAATATATCTCCAACATGAATAAAATACAAAAAAAACAAAACAAATTCCACAAAAATTCCTCAAAAACTGCAAAAAAAAAAATCTACGCGAACTTAATATAAATAAAACATAATCAAAGTTTTAGAAAATACAAAAAATGAAATTAAAAATATCTCAATGAAAATATTTATTAAGAACTTCGTCTACTTGAATATTTTAATTTTATTTGATAATTTACTTATTTATAATTTCAGGAATTTTCGGTCCAAATATTTGATACTTTTTGTGAAATTTTCAAAAAATTTAATTGTACCAAGAATTTCGTGGCATTTACGCTGAAAATATTTTGTTTGATTTTTTAAATTCTTATCATGTTGGAGTTAATTTTTTTACGTTTAATTAATATAATAAAAAAACGTGACTTTTTTAATACATTAGTTTTATTTTTTAAAAACTTTGATTTATTTATATATTTAATTTGTTTATTAAGAATTTCTTGGAATGTTCGTGGAAATATTTATTTCAAATTTTCGAGTTCTTTTAAAGTGAAAAATAATTTATTCAAATAGAAAAGAAAAAGAAGAAAAAAATAAAAAAGACAAAAATTTAACATATTGAATAGGTTAAAGGTAATATGGGTCTAATATGAGGAGATACCTATTATAGTTGGGTTTATTCAGAAATAACTTAAAGTTTGAGTTTATTTTTAGAAGAAAATCAATAGGATGAATTATTTGCACCAAATTTTCCTTTCTAAAATAATTTTAAAAAGTACAAAATAAAATAAAATAAAAATCATGAGTAACACATATAAAAAAACAAGTTCGTGAGCCGGCTAGCGAGCTTTCTAGTGCCCACGAGTGAGCTCGAGCTCGAGCCGGCCGCGAACCCGTGACGAGCTCGACCTCGACAAGAGCTCGTCGAGCTCGAGCCGGCTCATTTGCGAATCCATGGCGAGCTCGAGTCGGCTCATCGAGCTTGCGGCTGGACTCACCGTCCACATCCTAATTATTATTAATACTATTATTATTATTATTATTATTATTATTGTTGTTATTAGTATTATAATAATAGTTTTTTCATTATTATTTTTTTATTATACTATTATGGTTATACTATTATTATTATTATTATCAGTTACGAAAAATTCGTTATTTGCTCAGCTTTGGATTTCGAAAACGGACAATTTGACACGGAATTTCAAATCCGACGAATTGTAAGAGTTTGGATTTCCCCCGGATTTGGGCGAAATCGAAATTCAAATCGGTGCAATTGTCAAACAGACGATTTGGGCGAAATCCGAATTTCAAATCGAAATCCGGAATCCAAACGGGGCATAAGGTCCATCCCAAGGTCCAACTACGAGCTTTTTAACTGCAACAACTTAAATATACGCTATTGGAGCTGGAATTACCGCCCGCCCACCCTGGTTGATGATCTCCTTAATCACGGCTAGAAACGAAGCGCTCCTTTCCATGTTTTTTCCGCCGATCACTGCTCTCAAGACGACGGCGTAGGTGAAAGTATAGAGATTCTCGGTGAGATTCACGACCGTTTCCTCCTTCGAAGCTATCGATCTCACCATATCGGAGAACGCTCGTTCTCTTACGGATCGAAAGGATTGAACCCTCTTCAAGCTCAGAAGCTCCAAGGTGCAGATTTTCCTCAGCTGCCTCCAATACTCTCCGTACGGCCCGAAGGAGATGCTCTGACACCCATATGAGATGATCTCGGCCGCAACAATAGAAGGCCTCGAGGCGAAGTTCAGGTCATGGGTCTTCATAATCTGTTGGAAATATAATGTATAAGAATAAAAATGATAAACTCCATATGAGTTTAAGCTTTTAGGTGAAGTGATCATTAAAGATACCTCTTTTGCAGCTTTTGGGGAAGAAATCACGACTGTCGAAAGCTCGCCTAGCTGGAGATGCATCACTGGCCCATGTTTTAGGGCTAACTCGTGGAACGAACGGTGAGGCAATGAGCCGATGAGGTGGTGAATGTTACCGATTAAGGGCAGTTTTCAAGGGCCGGGTGGGAGGTTGGAATTAGGGTTTGTTTGGGTATTTGATCTTTTTCTAACACTAAGAAGGATGAGTATGAAGGAGATTAAGAGTATAATCGCCTCCATGATATCAGTAGGAAAGTTGTTTTATTTTATCTTTCCCCGCTACTACGTGGGGTTGATACTATGGTGTTATATATAGGGGGTGTTTGTTTCAGGTGATCCAACATTACGGTGATACGCACATCACGGTGACGTGGGTATCACCGGAATGTGGATTAAGGTGATATGTCATAAGTGTGTTTGTTTTAAGGTGATATTTCATTTCGCAGATCAACGTGATGTTGAAGTATTCTGTTTGTTTAATCATTGTGATGTGTAGGTGACGTTGTATAAATGTCATATTTGACCCTATACATATGACTTAAATAATGTGTTAAATTTTTTTAGCGTGATATTTTATGTGATAATCATTAATATATTAAAATATACATTTAATTTATAAGCATTATTTATATTTATACTTTTTTTAAATATAAGTTTTAATATTTTTAAATAACTGAAATATTTTTAAGATTTAATTATGTTAATCATGTAATTATATTTATAACGGCATATAAAGTAATAATGTTAAAATATGAGGGGTATTCTCGTCCATTAAAAAGTTAGATAGATCATCTCATCACCGTGATGTTGGATCACCTAGGTTTTTTGGGGTGATCTGAAATATGAAATATCACCCCATTTTCATCACCTAGGTGATCCATCATTCCGGTGATGACTCATCACCTAGACTAAACAAACACAGTGATAAGTGGTAAACGAGAGGATCACGGTGATGTTTTGGAAGATCACCCCAGTCTGTATATTGCACGCTTTGAGAAGTCAAAGGTTCTTGTGGCATGTGAATGGAGGTTCTTATTTAGCATAAGACAAAGATGAACCAGCGAATGTTGACATGTTCCATAACCATAATAACTAGAGATGCTCTCTTACATATATTATATCAATTATTCGATAGGTGTTTATATTAGGATATGCGGAAATCCCCGATAATTATTTGCCCGAAAAATGACGATAATAATAGAAGAGACGAAAAATAGATTTGGACAGTGACACGAGGTTTACGTGGTTTGGTCAGAATGACCTACGCCACGGGCCGGAGGGTAGAACTTCTTTATTATGTGGAGTGATACAGACACGTACACTGACGTGATACAAAAGCAGCTACAACAATATTAGGAGTAGGCTACAGAAAATGATCAGAGACGAGAAGATCTGTGTGGTTGTGGTGGTATTTGCCTTCGACAAGCTCTGCCTTTTATAGGCAAAAGTTTTGCCTCGACTGCTTGTGTAAACACAAGCAGTCCAAGTCTTCAATGTCTGCGCCTGATAAAAAAATAAAGCTGCCCCCTCACTTTTTTCCTTTCATATGAATTGGACTTTTCAAATAATACATGGGGTACTGTTCCTTTGGCAACATCGAGGTCACATCACAGATCTCCACCTTGACCGAGATTTCTAAAAATTACTCCACCTTTAGAAATACCTTTATCTCCCTCCGACCTTAGCCCCGATGGGCTACATCACCTTTTTTGAAACACCAACCAAGTCCAAGCAACGCTTGAACTTGGAAACTAGAAGAGCTTTCGTAAACATATCAGCAGGATTATCCTTCGTGTTAATCTTCTTGATAAACACCTTCTTATCTGCAATGATCTCACGAAGAAAATGATACTTGACATCAATATGCTTAGTCCTTTCGTGATACATCTGATCCTTAGTCAAATGAATCGCACTTTGACTATCACAAAAAATAGTAACGACTCCCTGATTCTGAGTTAATTCGCTAAATAACCCTGTCAATCATAATGCTTCCTTGATCGCATCAGTAATCGCCATGTATTCTGCTTCAGTAGTAGATAATGCCACTACATGCTGTAGAGTAGCTTTCCAGCTAACTGCACAACCTCCAATACAAAATACATAACCAGTAAGAGATCGTCGTTTATCGAGATCACTTGTGTAGTCTGAATCGACGAAGCCAACGAGAGTATCACTGTTTCTGCCAAACTCCAAACAAAAGCTTAGAGTACCCTTCAAGTATCTGAGAATCCACTTCACTGCTTGCCAGTGTTCCTTTCCTGGATTAGCCATATACCTGCTAACAACACTAACATCCTGTGAAATATCAGGACGTGTACATACCATTGTATACATAATACTGCCGATTGCACTCGAGTAGAGAACTCGTGCCATGTACGCTTCTTCTTCATCTGATGATGGTGACTGAGCAGCACTTAGCCTAAAATGGCTAGCAAGAGGAGTGCTGACTGGTTTGGCATCGCTCATGCCAAATCTCTCCAAAACCTTTCTGATGTAACTTTCCTGGGTCAGGTGCAACTTACCAGCTCCTCTATCACATCTAATCTCCATACCAAGAATCTTCTTAGCTGCTCCTAAATCTTTCATCTCAAATTCACCATTCAATAAGGCCTTCAACTGGTGAATTTCTGCAAGATTCTTAGCCGCAATGAACATGTCATCAACATATAACAATATATAAATGAACGAACTGTCATTTAACTTCCAAAAGTAAACACAACTATCATACTTGCTCCTGGAGAAACCATGACCCAACATGAAAGAATCAAAACGTTTATACCACTGTCTTGGAGACTGCTTTAATCCGTATAAGGATTTCTTCAGTAAGCAAACTTGGTCTTCTTTTCCTTCAGCTATGAAGCCTTCAGGTTGCTTCATATAAATAATCTGTTCATCTAAATCGCCATGTAAGAACGCTGTCTTGACGCCAAGCTGTTCTAACTCCAAATCATACATGGCAACGAATGCAAGTAATACACGAATAGAGCTATGTCTAACAACAGGTGAGAATACATCATTAAAATCAACACCTTGTGCTTGACTATAGCCTTTCGCGACTAATCGTGCCTTATATCTTGCATCGTCAGAACCAGATAAATCTTCTTTCTTTTTGAAGACCCACTTACATCCGACTATTTTCTTTGGCGGCGGCACAAGAATCCAAGCACCATTCTTGTGCAGAGACTCCATTTCTTCATTCATCGCTACCAGCCACTTATCAGAATTATCATCGCTTATTGCCTCCGAATAGGTAGAAGGTTCGCCGCCTCCACCTGTTTCTTGCGCCACTGATAAAGCATACGAAACTAAATTCACGTACCGCTGTGGTAGTCGAATCTCCCGTCTTTGTCTATCTCTGGCTATAGAATATTCCTGCTCAGTACTCTCATCTTCAACAGGACCTGAATTAGATTCTGACTCATCCTGATCTGTTGAACTCGTAGCAGTATCATCTGAAGGATCTTTGTTGATCTTGAGCTCCACCTCGCTGTGTACACTATCCTTCTTTTCTTGATTAGAAGAATTAATAGACTCTTTTGAAGGATGTAATATAGAAGACTCGTCAAATGTAACATCTCTGCTAATTATAAATTTGGGTGACTTGGGATCAGGATTATATAGTCGATATCCTTTCACCCCTGAAGCGTAACCGAGAAAAAATACACTTTTTAGCTCTAGGCTCTAACTTTCCCTCGTTTACGTGCATATAAGATGTGCACCCAAATATTCTTAAGTTGGAGTAATCAGCAGGAGTAACTGACCATACTTCCTCAGGAGTCTTGAAATTGATCGGTGAACACGGTGAACGGTTGACAATATAACATGTTGCGGCGATAGCTTCAGCCCAAAAATCATTTGTCAACCCAGAATTGGAGATCATACATCGAGCTCTCTCTAAAAGCGTTCGGTTCATGCGCTCGGCAACACCAGTCATTCGAACAGCGTGATGTCGAGCAATACCTTCATTTTTGCAGAATTTGTTGAACTCGCTTCCACAAAATTCTAAGCCATTATCTGTCCGCAACCGCTTGATCTATTTTCCTGTCTGCTTTTCAGTTAAAGCTTTCCATTATTTAAATGTTAGGAAAACATCACTTTTCTGCTTAAGAAAATAGACCCATACTTTCCTTGAAAAATCATCAATGAAAGTCAACATGTACTTTGCACCACCTTTGGACGGAACACGAGAAGGACCCCATACATCAGAATGAACATAGTCCAAAGTACCTTTCGTCCTGTGGACTGCTGGCGAATTGAAGCTGACTCGTTTCTGCTTTCCAAAAATACAATGTTCGCAAAAGTCCATCTTACCAGTACTTTGACCGCAAAGTAGGCCCCGCTTGCTTAATATCGTCAATCCTTTTTCTCCCATGTGTCCAAGTCGCATATGCCATAATCTCGAGGTATCAAACTCCGGGGATGTCGAAACTGCAGCGGAACCTGTAACAGTAGTTCCCTGCAAAATATATAAATTTCCAGACCTGCAAGCTTTCATCACAACAAGGGCACCTCTTGCAATTTTTAAAACTCCACCTTCACCTGAGAACCTGCACCCTTGAGATTCAAGTGTGCCTAAAGAGATAAGATTTCTCTTCATATCTGGAACATGTCTGACTTCTGTGAGCGTTCGGATGATTCCGTCGAACATCTTGATCATAACGGTGCCTTTACCAACAACTTTACACGGAGCATCATTTCCCATTAAGACATATCCACCATCGAATTTTTCATATGTGGAAAAATAGTCCTGACTCCGACTTATGTGATAAGAACAATCCGAATCTAAGATCCACTCATTATCAGACCTAACAATATTTGCAGTTGCTACAAAAATAGTTCCATCGCTCTCATCAGCAGCTAAACTAGCTTCGGCGGGTTTATTTTATTGCTGGTTTTTTCTCCTTATTTTTAAATTTAAAACAATCAGCTTTAGTGTGACCCTTTTTCTTGCAAATTACAGACTTTATTTCTGTACCTGGATTTTGACATTTCTTTAGATCTGCTACTTTCAGCATCTCTACGCTCTGGTCTTCCCCGTGCAAACAGGCCTTCTGTCTGGCTACCACTTGTTTCTCCCGTAATATTCCTGTCTATCTGTTCTTTCGATTGTAACGCAGATTTGACACTAGAATACGATATCGTATCTTTTCCATATATTATAGTGTCACGAATATGCTTTAAAGACGAGGGAAGGGAACATAATAATATTATGGCCTGATCTTCGTCCGTCACTTTGACTTCTACGTTCGCCAAATCAATAATGATAGAATCGAATTTATCGAGATGCGAAAGAATTGGAGTACCTTCCGTCATTTTTATACTGTATAGCTTCTGCTTTAAATAAAGCCGATTCTCCTTAGTCTTCTTCATGTAGATAGCTTTTAACGCATCCCACATACCCATGGCCGTCGTTTCCGTGGCAACTTCTTGTAAAACCTCGTAAGAGAGATTTAATATAATAGCCGATCTGGCTTTCTTGTCCAATTCATTAAATTGATCGTCCTTCATTTCGGTTGGTTTCTTCTTTGCGCCTTCAAGCGCCACCTCGCAACCGTCTTAAATGAGTATGGCCTCCATCTTGAGACTCCACATTGCAAAGTTGACATTTCTGTCGAACTTTTCAATTGACAATTTTGTTATCGTCATGGTGGCTAAAAATAAATCGGGTTAGCTCTGATACCAATTTGTTAGGATATGCGGAACTCCCAGATAATTATTTGCCCGAAAAATGACGATAATAATAGAAGAGACGAAAAATAGATTTGGACAGTGACACGAGGTTTACGTGGTTCGGAATGACCTACGTCCACCGACCGGAGGGTAGAACTTCTTTATTATGTGGAGTGATACAGACACGTACACTGACGTGATACAAAAGCAGCTACAACAATATTAGGAGTAGGCTACAGAAAATGATCAGAGACGAGAAGATCTGTGTGGTTGTGATGGTATTTGCCTTCGACAAGCTCTGCCTTTTATAGGCAAAAGTTTTGCCTCGACTGCTTGTGTTCAATGTGTGCGCCTGATAAAAAAATAAAGCGCCAACAATTGACAGTTTTGTTCTTATGCTGCTCGCATTTCTTTCCAATCGACGGGTTTAGATTCTTTGCAAAAAAAAATTTAACAATAATAGTGAAAACCCTCGATAAATATAATACTGTTTCTTATTTGACTGAAAAATCGATTGGGGCCATTTCATTGCTTAACAGCATATATCAATTCTCCTTCACCCAGTTGTTGAATAAGATTTTTCCAAGACTTAACCGTTAGAAAGAAATCACCCTATACGTGATGGAAAAAGCCCCCTCCTAAGAAGAGGAACAACACACAAATCACTTTTCCTCCTAGCCGATATGCCGAACCCTTCGCTCATATCCATATCCTCTGGCCTCAACTTATCGGGCAAATCCCAGTCGAAGTGGTACAGTAACATGGCGAGAGGAAGCTCGACGTTCGCCATGCCAAAGTTTATCCCGGGACACATCCTTCTTCCACTACCGAAAGGTATGTAATGAAAATGATTCCCTCTGTAGTCGACCGATGAGCCATCACCAAGAAACCTATCGGGGTTGAAAATCTCGGGTTCTTTCCAATACCTCGGATCCCTATTTATAGCCCATGCATTGATCATCACTTTCGTGTTCGCTGGAACTTCGTAACCGTGGATTTCGCATTTTCGGGCGCATATTCTAGGGAGTAGGAAAGGGACGGGCGTGTGTAGCCTTAGGGTTTCCTTGATGATCGATTTCAAGAAGCTGAGTTGGTGAGTCTTCGTTTCTTCAACGTGGCCTATCGAGTCGAAGATTCTTCGAGCTTCAAATTGGGCGTTGGCCAAGATTTGTGGATTCTTTAGCATTTCGGACATCGCCCAGTTTATTATCGTGGCAGATGTTTCACTTCCAGCCGCTATCATGTCCTGAAGTTATTGATCGAAAGGGGCGATGAGTTTATATAAAAAAGAGACGATATATGAATATACCAAATTATTACCATGAGAACGGATTTGATATTCTCAGTTGTTAAAGAAAGATCGTCACTAAGACCATCTTCTTGAAGCTTCAATAGCACATCTACGAAATCTTCATGCTTATTTCCATGGTCGTCATCCTTATTAGCAGCTCTGTGTTCTTGAATGATCTCGTCGAACGTTCTATCAGTTTCTTCACGGAGTTTCAGCAGCCTTCTCCTCGTCCTACTGACAACCTTAAAAAGTCGAACCGAAGGATACAGTTCAGATACGTCGAACCCAGACGCTAAGTCGACGATCTCTTTAACGACGGCCAGAAACGAAGTGTTCCTTTCCATGTTTCTGTTGCCGATCACAGCCCTTAAGACGAAGGTGTAAATGGAAGTATAAAGATTCTCAGTCAGATTCACAGCAGTTTTCTCCTTCGAAGCTATCAACCTGACCAAATTGAAGCACACTTCTTCTCTTAGAGATCGAAACAATTGAACTCTTTTCAAGCTCAGAAGCTCCAAGGTGCATACTTTCTTTAGCTGTCTCCAATACTCTCCGTAAGGAGCGAATGAAATGCTCTGACCTCCGTATAAGATGATCTCAGCTGCTAAGATAGAAGGCCTCGATGCAAAGTTTAGGTCGTTCGTTTTCATAACCTCTTTCGCAGCTTCTGGGGAAGAAATCACGACCGTCGAAAGCTCGCCGAGCTTTAGATGCATCACTGGCCCGTGTTTTAGGGCTAATTCGTGGAGCGAACGATGAGGTAATGAACCGCTGAGGTTGTCAATGTTACCGATAAGAGGCAGTTTTCGAGGGCCTGGAGGGAGGTTCGGATTAGGGTTTATTAGGGTTTTTGTTGATCTTTTTCTTACAGTGAGAAGGATGAGTATAGTGGGAAGAATGAAGGAGATTGCTAGTAGAGTGACATCCATGGTGTTAGAGTGCGTATTTGTTATACGTAGTGTTATATTATTTGTGATTCGAGGTCTAATAATATAAAGGCTCGTGTGGAATGTTAGGGGAGGTTCATACTTGCAATAAAACAAAATGAACCAATGATAGGAGTTGGAGAGGTTACCTAATTATATGTGCAGCTAAAAAAATCGATGAGGCGCATGGTTTTGTACGTATGCTGCCTCGCATTTTGTTTGAATCGACAGCTTTAGATTCTTTGAATATATTATTAAAATAAGGGAATAACAGAGTTTCATATAAATTGGGAGCCAAATTACTAAATTAGGTCACTAACTATGGGTCTCGTTTTTTTGGGTCATTAAGTTTCATATTGCAAAATTAGGTCACTAAAAGCATCTCCAACCGAGCACCAAAACGCAAAATTTAGGGTAACTTTACTCCAACCGAACACCAAAACTGATCTCAAAATGCGTCAGCTATCATCTCTCTCCTCGGTCGGACGCATGTTTGCGTCTTTGACGGTTAGCATGTGATATAGCTTTTTAATTTGCATTGAAGTCCAAAATTTTCCTCTATCTATGTCTTTGTCAGAAAAAGCTGACCTATATAGACTGTAGTACTGAATTTGTGGGTTGAGCAGCGCTGAAATGTTTTTTCGTTTAGTATAAAATGGAAAAGAAAGGACGCAACAATAACCTGACCGAAGAAAATATATACTAATAAAGAAGATAAATTTTTGGTGTAATTTAAATATTATTACAAAATTTCTTTGTATTCAGTGTTTTCAAATGCGCATAGCGCAACGCGTCGCGTTTCAGTTCAGATAGTGCGTATCGTAAATAGCGTAGTGTATTGCGTGAATATTTCGGACAAGCAACTTATTACTTAGAAACATAATTTATAACAAAGTATTAATCATAATCACATTATTCAGTAACTTTATTTAAAATTTGGGTTCAATAAGATATGTAAAATCTAATAATATATATCACAAACAATAAATATATACATAAAAATATATTAACAAACAATACATGTACTTTTTAAATTTAGAAAAGAATGCTAATAAAATTTTAGGGAAACTAGACTTAAAAAATGTAGTATTTAAAAAATAATTGTTATGAATATCTAAAAATATAAGATATGCATCTCATTTTGATCGCTGTTAAACAAAGAATAAATTAGATAAAATTATTTATTTTTATCACATTAATTACATGAAATAATTATTTTTTTATGATTTGATGGAAGTAATATTAAGTTAGGAAAAAATGAAAAAGAAAAATGAATATATTATATATATATATATATATATATATATATGAGATTTGAGTTTAAGAATGAGTTTGAGAATGCATTTTGAGTTTAAGAATGAGTTTGAGTTTGAGAATGCGTTTTCGGTTGGGGATGGTCTAAGAAGGCTTTTGTGATCTTTGATAATGAATATTTTCTATTGGGAAACTTTATAATGCATGAAAATTGCATATCATGTTTCTCCTTGCATATTGTTTGGCTAGATTGTGATGGCGCGCCTATCGAAAACTCAGCTTATAAAAGTTTACATTAATTATACTATTTAAGACCCGTGCATTGCACGGGCAAAAAACTAGTATATATATAAATATATTTGCTTGTCTCTTGTCATTGTCACACGTCTTGCATAGCAGCATAGCCAATCATCTCTTCCGTGGTAATATAATGTAAAAGATGCCGTACGCTTTTTCCTTTACGCCTCATCGCGTTTTAAACAAAAATTACGCTATAGCGCGCCTTATCGCGCGCGTTATTCCACTTTTTAAAACACTGTTTGTATTAGATGGGAAGTTGGAAAGAAAATAGTACTTCATCAGAAATGCTTCGCATGTTTGTAATGTAATAACAAGAAAATATGTTAAATTAGACTACATATTATTATATTTTCTTTATTATATATTTTCTGACCGAAGAAATTAGACTACATATTATTATAATACAAGCCTTAAGTTTAAATAATTACAAATATCTGTTAATTGATCATTTGTGGAGAATACACAAAATGAAAAATTGTCTAGATTTTTAATTGTACACATATTTTTTATATGCATCTCGAATTAGTTTGTTTCTCGTGCTATGTAGTTGTCGTGTTTTTAAATATTTTCGATGCGTTTTATATGTATAAATATATTGTAGTGACGTGTTTTTAATAAACATTAATCGATGCTTTTTATATGTATAATTATAATTTTTATTATTAACCTTATTATTTATTTGTGATTAAATCTAAATTAATATGTGTAGTCTAATTTCTAAAATTGTAAGATATGTGGGTAATATTGAAATTTTTAAAAATTAGTGTGGAAGTGAATATTACAAAATACCATCTCCAACCGAAAAACGCATTCTCAAACTCAAACGCATTCCCAAACTCAAAATGCAGTAATTCTTCTCCAACCGATCAACTCATTCTCAAACTCAATACACTATTTTATAATATTAAGTTCCACGCCAATTTTTACAAATTTCAATACAAACCACATATTTACAACTTTACAAATTAAACTACAAATATTATTTTAGATTTAATCCCAAAAATTTTATAAGGTTAATAATATTTTAGATTTCACTTTTAAGCACATAAATGCCTCCTCTGTAAAAAAACTTGTAATTTAGTACCCTGTCAGGATTTTTTTATATGTAGGTACCTAACAGAATAAACTTTTTGCAGATAGGTACCCGATCCGTCGCAGGTACGCCATACAACAGGTTCAGGTACCCTATATCAACACATTTGGGTAACCTATATAATAGAAAATGGTACGCCGTATTAGCACATTTAGGTACGCCCTATTTAAAACATAGGTACGCCGTACGAACACATTTAAGTACCCTATATCAACATGTTATGGTACGTATACACACACAGGAAGGTACGGCATGACTGAAGAAACTGGTAAAAATTAAATTGGATATCTATCTGTAAAATTTACTGACATGGATACCTACGTGTAAAAAATTTATTCAATTAGGTATTTATGTGTAGATGTCCGCACTTTTAATGTTGCAAGCTACACTTTTAATATTGCGTGCTTGTTGGATATATACAATAATACCCCTTCTTACAAAGGTTCGACGGCTTCAAAAATAAGGACAACTTTTTGTTATCTGCCCGAGACCTTTCTCTGACAACCAGAGTCTTGTCTATTTTCTTTATCTGTCCGTTCCTTAGTTTTTTATGACACGAAAAACAGATATACGAAAAAGAGGAAAATTATGGACTTTCTATGCAAATTAAAAAAACCCATCGCATCCTAACCGCTTCAGACGCAAACATGCATCCAAATGAGGAGAGAGAAGCTATATGACGCATTTTGAGTTGGATTTTGGTGTTCGGTTGGAGTAAATTTACCTCAAATTTTGGGTTTTGGTGCTCGGTTGGAGATGCTCATGTAACTGATTTTTTTTTGTCACTCCGGCGAAAATTGCTGGAAATCCGACGTGGCCGATGACGCTACGTCGAATTTCCGGCGAGTTTCGCCGGAAAAATTCGCCGGTGACCTTAAAAAATAAAGCAAGTGTTGAGATTATAAGTGGGTTTCGTCCCACATCGGATAATTCAAGCTCTTGAAGCTAGTATATATATAAGAGGCTTTCTCCTCTTATCACCAATTGGTTTTAGGAAGGACCCCTCGTTTTCTAACATGGTATCAGAGCGAGCTTCCGCTCACCGTCACCCGATTCATATGTCCACGTGTTAAGCCAGTCATGCCACACATGAGGGGGCGTGTTGAGATTATAAGTGGATTTCGTCTCACATCGGATAATTCAAACTCTTGAAGCTAGCATATATAAGAGGCTTTCTCCTCCTATCACCAGTTGGTTTTAGGAAGAACCCCTCGTTTTCTAATAGCAAGTTACTTAGTGACCTAAGTTTGCAATTATAAAACATAGTAACCCAAAAAGCGAAAACGGCTATAGTTAGTGATCTAATTTAGTAATTTGGCCTAAATTAGGTTTATTCGGCCCGAATATGTACGGGGGTAGGCTTAGCTGGCTTGGCATAATGCCAGTGGTAAAGTATTTCTATTGGGAACGTATTTTATTGTAACTTGATAGTTGATATTAAGGTCTGTTTATTATATAGCTCTCCTCATTTGGTTTAAAATTTGATTGCGTTCTTAAGGTCTCTTTATCAAAGATTTCCTCATTTGGTGATATCATAATTTTCTGGCGATATTTTCTTTTTTATTGCAAGAAACTTTTTAAGGTGTTGAATCTACAACTACATGGAGAACCCTAATCCCGATTCTCATGCACAGATTTTCTATCCTTGAACCAATTCATCGTAAGTGATAACTAATTAGCGAAGATGATACTTAAAACGTAGATTCAATATGAAAACGATATTTTCCAAAAGATTACCATAAATCTCTAAACGCCTCGTTTCTTCCGCCGTTGTCCGCTTCATATGAACTCCTCATTCGATCCCCATCATAGTCAAGCACCACTCATAATTTGCTGTGTCGTCTTATTACAAATCATGCCTTCATCTTCCACAAAGTTATTAGTCGATAGTTTCAATGGCTTCAACACTTTGTAATTATCTCATCTGTATAGAAACAAAAAGCAAACAAGGCAATGCAATGCAATGCAATATTCACAGCGGAATCATAGTAGAAAACCATCGTCAAACTCAGCGTCTTTTTTTTTCTACGAATTTACAAAAAAAAATAATGACCACGCTTCTTCTCACGAGATTTCTGATTTTGCATTCGTCGTGCATTTCCCTTTCCTTCGCCCGAGATTATGTCGAAAAGAGCACAATTCCCCCGAGCCAAGAATCCCCATCGGACGCAGACAACAACCGTTATTACATATCATCACATAGAAGATGGGAACTTTGGGCAGTCATAGCACTCATATCAAGCCTTCTATTGCTTCTCACATTGCTCCTTCTGAGAAAAAAATCCCAGGGAAGAAAAGAAGACTTCGGCAATAAGATGCAAAAATCTCTCGCCATCGAATCACACGACAAAAACGCCGATCGAAATTTCTCGAAAACGGCGACCAACGAGGCTTCGGTGGACCCACGATCGGAGCTCGTGTTCTTCGTGGAAGAGAGCGAAAGATTCGAACTGAACGAACTCATGGATAGCGCGGCGGACTTGAAGACTCAGGGATTTTGCAGCAGCCTCTACGTCGTCCAGATAAAGAACAACTCCGCTTTTTTCGCAGTAAAGAGATTGAAGAAATTGGAAGTTTCCTTCGAAGATTTCGGCCGAGAGATGCGAAGGGTTGGGAATCTAAGGCACCCCAATTTACTGCCGCTCGTCTGCTACAATTCGACCCACGAAGAGAAGCTCCTCGTTTATCCCTATCAGAAGGACGGGAGCCTCCTCAACCTCTTTGAAAGTAAGCCGATGATCGATTCTGTTGAAAATATAATATATAAAATTAAAAAAATTATATCAGATCCTACGAGCTTAAGCTTTTAGGTGAAATATTCATTCAACAGCTCTTACTCCGTTCTCCGATTTTGCCAACAGAATACGTCGAAGGGCGTGCGACTTTTCCGTGGAAGCTCCGACTATCCATAGCGCTCGGAATCGCCCGAGGGCTCGACTTCATCCACACGCACCGCGACGAAAATGACGAAATCGTCGCCCACGGGAACGTCAAGCTCTCCAACGTCGTGCTGGGCAACGACGACGAGGAAGGGGGAGAATTCAGCGTTCGCCCTCTGATCAGCGAATACGGATATTCCCAATTCGTCGAGCGCAGCGGCCCGTGCCTTTTCGGCGGCGGCCATCACATCGCGCCGGAGAAATCCTTGTCAGCGCCGGGCGACATTTACGGCTTCGGAGTCATCCTACTGCAGATTCTCACCGGAAAAGTCGCCGGAAAGAACGGATTCGACGTCGTTAAGTGGGCGAGGGCGACGGTGAGGGAGGAGTGGACGGGGGAGGTTTTCGATAAGAGGATGGGAAACGTAGGTATGTGCGGCTTCGCCTTGCTGAACGTTGGTTTGAAGTGCGTCTCTGACGAGGTCGAAGATAGGCCGTCGATTTCCGAGGTCTTGGAGAGGGTTCAAGAGGTGTTCCATGCTCAAGAAGACGTTTCCGTGTAAAAAGATTAGCGTCGACATATTTTTCGATCTGTTAATAAGGCGCTATCGATCGACATTTTCGTTGTCGACGACGACGTGACTGAGTTACTTTGCCTCCGTTCGTATCGATGTTTCAAAACGCGTATTCGAATGTGTCAGTTGTTTTAGTTTCGATATTACATAGCGTAAATAGCGTAGCGTATTGAGCGAGCTTTTTGAGCAACTCAGAGGCAAAACGCACATTACACCCATAATTTCGTCAAATGATCGGACCAAATATAGTGGGTATTTTAAGAAATAGCATAATATAGCCTAAGCTTTTCAAGACAAAACGCAAAATTTATGCGTTTTAGCGCATTTTTTTACAAAAATTCCGCTATTGCGCCCCACATAGCACGCTATACTAAGCAATTAAAAAAACTGGTTCATACTTATCTTCGCTCCGACGCTACGCAACCAAAGAGGTTACGACTTTCATGTTCGAAATTAGCACAGGCAAACTACTCGAATAGGAGTTTTCCATGTCAAGAATTTGACTCGGGCAATATGAGTTCGGTCATTACAAACCATAATAATCCTTGAGGTAAGCCAAAGCATCGGCATTAGTGTCGCAAACCTTCCACAGAGACGCCACTTCTCCTTCAGAAACTGTACCCCAAGCCTCGCACTCGTCGATGAACTCCAAAAGCTTCGAATAGAACGAATCGTAGTTCATCAGAACGAAAGGCACGTGCAGCGTGGATCCTATCCTCTGAAGCTGAATCAAAGCCAAAATCTCGAACGCTTCGTCTAGCGTTCCAATCCCGCCTGGGAGGGCGACGACGGCCGTCTTGTCAGATTGAGTCGCTCGAACAGCAGCGTCCACCAATCCGTGTTTTCTTGCAGAAAAGAATCTGCGCTCAAAAGAGTTTTGAACTTCGCTTAGAGATAAATCACCGAGTTCTTACACAAACGTAAGGAAAGAATTGGGATGATTAGTCCCAAAAAAAGAAGCACAATTGAGGAGCACAGATTATATATATATGCATAAGATTTGAAAGGTGAAGAATGTAATCGATTTTTTTTTTTACCGGCAAGTTAGATAGCTTTCTTGTGGTAAGTAGGGATGGAAATTAGTGGCTGTCCATTCGCCGGCTTCTTTACCGATCTTAAAACCCCCGACGGGTTTTCCCGCTTGAAGGGCGCCTTTGGTTACAGCGTCCATGAGGCCCGGCCCGGCCCCTGACCATGAGGTGCAATTTAGGAGATTGGCAATCTGAGATTTAGCATGGATTTCAGAATTTTAGATTTTACAGTTAAAGTAGAGATAGATATTGACACATAACATTCTATTTTGGTGGATAAGTTACCTCTTTTCCCAGCTCAAATGAGCATGTGTAATGAGGATGGCTCGGCCCGAATCTCGACGAGCCTAAGTAGACGACTCCTCGGCCGAGCCTGTGTATGAGTTTGTAGCATTGTTCGATTTCTTTCTTAACCTATACAAAGAAGCAATACAGTACATCATCATCTCTATGCATACTGCTGCAAATTCTTCAAAACTTATGGAATTCCAAGTTCGTAACAAGTAAACTAAGTGATAAGCTAATCCATCAAAGTGTACCTCGAAAGGGCTTGCTCTCTCGTCAAAATCAATACCTTCGAGCTTGCAAGAAGAAACCTTTCTTGGTTTAGCCTTCTTCGAAAGCTCGGGGCTCTTGAAATTCACAGCCGAACACTTGGTTGCTTCACTTGGCCCGATTTTTCGCCCCTTTTGCGGAGGACCTCTTGAAGAGAGATAACAGTGATTAGATGGATTCGAAGTTGAAATTAAGAATCCCATCGCGAAATCAGCCAGAAAAAATGTTATCTTTCTTTTGTTTTCGTGATTGTTTCAACAGTTTGCATCAAATAATTCAATATCATAGTGCAGATTGACATTCTGTAGTAGCAAGTAAGAAAGACTAATAGTGATGAGTCTGATGACAGACAGCCTTGTTGTTGTGGCTTTACTCGGCGGCGGCATCTTTCGGTTCCTACCAAAGGAGGAGACTGGTGAAGGGTAGATTGGGTAAACAGAAAGACCCATCTAGGGGTTTTATAGTCTTCTAAATTGGTATGCCTACAAAATGGCCCGGCCCGGACCGGCACGGCCCAGTAAATTCATTAAAATGGGTTGGGCTCATTATTCTCCAGTTTTAGTGGCTCAATAAAGTGGGGTAGGGTTGGGATGTCTCTCTGAACATTAAATAGTTGTCTAGGAGGGTTCATTCAACAGATTATATATTATATAATACACGCGTAGAATAGAAAGACAATCAAATCTTGATTTATCTTCAGATGCCAATAAAAAGAAAAGAGGCGAGGCAGGTTTATATAACAATTATGGAGACGACGGTAGTCAACATGCTCGTGATAATACTGCTACACAGTACTCCTCGACATCTTATATCAGATGCAGCATCGTCAGCTGGAGGTATGAATTCATCTAAAGGAAATTCTCTGTGTTTCTTCTCAGGTGGCGGCGGCGGCGGAGGAGGAGGAGGCGGCGGTGGTGGAGTCCAAACAAAGGTTGGAATAATTGTGTAAACTCCTCCTCCACCAACACCTTGTCCATAGTCGGGGGGAGGAGGAGACCTTGGCGGTCCCATCAATGCTGTTACATTAATCGAGCCATGATTGTGATGTCTTGGAGGTGGGGCTTCTCCTCCATCACCTGCACACAAACACATATATAACTTAATGCATTTACGCAGAGAGAGAGAGAGAGAGAGAGAGAGAGAGAGAGAGAGTTTTAGTAAGACATTATATGGTGATGCTTGTTGATTACTAATACCTGCCGTAGGTTGAGGGGCGTAATAAGGTCCTTGGGGTGGCGTAGGAGGGGAGAAATCTATGGGTGGGATGGAAGGGTCCAAAGATGGGTCTGCAATAGAAAATGAGATCGTTATTGTTATTATAGCTAATTGAAGGAGGATGATATTATTATTATTATTTGTAGTCATAACGATGTTCTTTATGGTGTGTGTGTGTGTGTGCATGTGCTGGTATTTTTAGATTTTCGTTCTTTTTATATGGAGAGGAAGAAGACGATGTTTTTGGTGGCTAAGGATGTGTGTATGACATATATATATATACATATTGCGTGAGTGTGTGTGTGTGTATTAGTTGGTCGGGAGAGGACATTTATTTATTGCAGTTGTGTAACTCGGCTTTAGCTAACTTTGGGCCCTCGAATTGAATCCAATATCGCAATTATTACACTTTGATGACTTTCAAGTTGGATTCGATACAATAGCTAGTGGCAGGCACATGCATCTGATCAATTCTTGGACTTGTACATTGAATATCGTTTTTAATTTAAGCCTAAAGCTGACTCGGTCACGAGGGAAACCCAACATACGCATGGAAACGCATTTAACATTTTTTATTATATCAAATACACGATACACATGTCTATATATACGGGTATATACATATATATATATATAGATATACTCAGTTAAGTAATTTGCTCTTAACAGATCAATTAAGTTAAATCTCAACACTGTAAATACTAACGAAGATGCCTCTTTAGTCTTTTTTACCGTTTGGTAATACAACAAAGAACCATCGGAGTTTACGAAGTAAAAGAACATCTCACAACCGTTGGTGAAAATAGAGCTAGAGAAAAAAAAACAGTTTTGATCGAGCGGATCGAATAATAAAATAAAACGAACACTAACGAAATATCCTACGCTCAACAGGCAAGTGTACCTATCGAAATAGCATAGACGTAGCAAGTATTCGAGTATCGAATCCCAAAAGAACTATGTACCTTAGAAAAACGTTTGCTTAAATATCCTAGTACGAACGTTTGATTGTTGAAACGGTAAATAACGACATTTAGAAAATACAACTTAATTAAGTAGCACGGAGAAGAAAACCCTTATGTAAACAGACGTATTTGAGACTTCGAATCCCCCTAGCTCGACCAACACATATATCAAGTACACGTAAGCAACACTATCATTAGACCGTGAAGATTCCTACAACATGCGTACGAATTCATACGACTGACGAAACTGCGCCTTATCATACGAGACTCGTAAACAACTAATCAACTAATTAAATAGCCGGGCAAGCTTCCCTAACTACTTAACCGAAGATTGCATTAAAAACACGGTGAATCCCACTATTAGATTTGACTCTAATCCGGCGGGGTAGTTCAACCTATCTCTAGCGATGAGTTTATTCCGCTCGTTTACGAGTGGTTTAATCGTTCGCCCCTCTCTCGAGCGTAGCGTACGATTTCCCGGACTACGTTAACTTAAACACATAGACATGATCAAGCTAACTAGATGATTTTAATCACATAGACATAATCAAATTCATATGATTCATAAACGAGTCGTAACAATAGTAATACATCAAATACACGTAAACATACGATCGATCTCGCTAGGGTTCATCTTATCTCAAATACAATAGATTTAGCTACTCATTTTCATCACAACAAAGCACGTAATTAACATCGAATACAACATAAATACTTCCCTGAATTCAACTTCGAGGTTAATCCACGTTCTTCGTTGAGGACTTTTATCGAGCATGTAATAAGCAAATAAGTGTTCTTGGATCTTGGAAAGGCAACGTATGTATATGAGAGCTTAATGGTGTATCTATTCACGTACCTCTCCCCCCTTCTCTTCTCCTCACGTTGCTCTTATATAGAGTTTTTCCTTCTTTCTTGTGCATTTTCGTCAACGTGAATACCAAGGGGAAGAAATTTTGAGAGATCTTTTGCTTCCAAAGTCTTAATTGCAGCCCCCAAAAACTGATTTCATGTCTGCTATTAGATTGAATGGCTTGTCTTATGCAGAGAATTGGTCCCAAGCTCTTACGTGTCTGATCTTTGCTCTGACTAATGTGGCATATGTCGATCTGCCTTGACTTTTAACGCTGTCATATAAACGTTCACGGCCTCGTATACGAAACTTCACGGCCGTGACACCTTTTGGTACTGAAGAAAAGCATTTTCTGCCCGCGTTCACGGCTTGGGGGCTTAATGTTCACGGCCGTGAAGTGTTCTGTCTTAAAAACTGTCTTTCTGCCCGCATTCACGGCCTCAAACACCTCCCTTCACGGCCATGAAGCACCATTCACGGCTTGGAAAATCAACGTTCACGGCCGTGACACAATCGGGCTAGAAACTGGCTCTCTTGTGATGTTCACGGCCTCGTGCAAGGGCTTCACGGCCGTGACTCATTTTCCTGAAAAATAGCAGCACGTTCAAAAATTCATATCTCCCAATCTAGACCTCGGATTGAAAATCCCTTTGGTCAGAATCAAGATTAACGAGTCCTCTATCTATGGTTAAAATGTCAGGTCCATCGAACATCGTTTACCCCGTGATCATTGAGAAATACTAAACTGTCGCAAAACTGCCGTAAAACGTTTGATTTTGTTGTGAAACCATATTATAGCACAAAAATAATCCAAACGGCTTCACTTATCATGCAAACGACTTAAATTTAACATATATAAACGTAAGAAAATACGTTTATCAAATTTCCCCACACTTAAACGTTTGCTTGTCCTCAAGCAAATAAATGCAAATGGCATATAAAAGTATAAAATCATGCAACGTATCAATTAAGAATGAAATCACGTAGGAGATAATGCAAGTAAAGTCGGAAAGCATATTCGAAATCAACACCTAACCACGCGACTTCCTTAGAAATACCTATCAAGATCCGCACCTCACAAAGATTCACTCAAATCACTAAGTGTATGGGTTAAGATGTCGGTGATATCTCTCGGATCATGCATTAATCTAATCCCTAACATAAGCTTGCAAATGATTCGTAAATCTACCACTTTCAATGTTCAAGCGTGAATCGGAAGGTCTTTACCGGGTTATAATATGGTTAAGATATGTAAGATATGCAAGGAATAAGCGTAAAAAGGATATGAGCTGTAGTCGTGTCGGAATCATGCCATCATCTCGAATGCGCCAAATCCGTCGTTCTTGTTTTTTTTTTTTTTCACCAAGCCCTTCTTCTTTTCGAGTTCTCGATCTAGGAAATAGGTAAAATGGTTTCGAGAGTGAAAGATTATCGGAGGAAGGGTTCTTAGTCGTATTATTTTTTTTTTCTTCATTTTTTTTTTCTCTTCTTCTTTTTTTTTTTTTTTGACATCAGCTCGGAAAATTTAGTACGGGTTGCGCTTCTTAAGTCCGGCACTCAACTTCCACTTCTACTATGCTCCAATGGGTTTATGTCTGAAGGCTTAATCAGGGTCGGCAATTTATAATCCGGTTTTTCACAAATAAAAGGCTCAGGCTCAAAGTGGCTAACTACGGTGATCAGGCGTGGTTAGATACTTTGGCTATGGACTGAATTCCTAATGCCTTCCTCATTTTCACGCAATCACACGTCAAGTAGTTTCAAAACGCAATACACAAGCAAGTTCTGAAGAGAAATAAACTAAGCATGATTCACACAACCAAAGAAATGAGCGAAAAGCTCGTAGGCTCAAAAATCTCACAAAAATAAGGTTATGTGTACAAATCTATCAGGTATCGCCAAGTTCATCTATGTAAGAAAGAAGTCAACTCGCATATGTATCCTAATTACTCACAAGATTTCTAACATGAAATCACCCTTTGATTGAAGGAAACATGATTTTCGAAAAAGTTTATGCCAATTTTCGAAAAAAATTATACCAAAAATCAAGTCATGAACATATAAGATGTTTGCATCAATTTCGCAGAAATTCCCCTCCCCACACTTAAGATTTACGTTGCCCTCAACGTAACAATTATGTAACGCAAGGAAGAGGAAATAAATAGATAAGCAAACTTCCCTGAATAGTCCGATGTGCATGCTTTGTACAGCTCCTCCCCACACTTGAGATTTTGTGTTCCCTGCGATCATCGAAAACCAGAATCATGAAAACTAAAATGCATAGGAAAATAAAGGAAAAACATAGGATAGGCTTGGGGTGCCTCCCAAGTAGCGCTTTCTTTAATGTCTTTTAGCTAGACATAGTTCGGAGGATTTTAGCGTTGTGTGGTGTTGAGGAGGTGAATCGTTTCCTTTCCAAGCGCTTCGATGTCACCGCCATAGTAATGCTTGAGACGCTGCCCGTTCACTTTGAAGGTCCCTTTTTCTGGGTGTGTGATCTCGACCGTTCCGTATGGAAATACTCGAGTCACCGTGAATGGACCTGACCACCTCGATTTCAGTTTTCCCGGGAATAATCGCAGCCGCGAATTGTACAGCAGGACTTGGTCGCCTTCTTGGAATTCCCGCTTCACGATCCTTCGATCATGATATTGCTTCGTACGCTCTTTGTAGAGGCGGGAATTCTCGTAAGCCAATTGCCTCCACTAGTCAAGCTCGTTGATCTGCAAGTTTCGCTTTTCACCTGCAAGATTCAAATCAAAATTTAGTTTTTTTAAAGCCCAATATGCTTTGTGTTCTAGCTCGACGGGTAAATGACAAGATTTCCCGTAAACAAGTCTATATGGCGTGGATCCGATAGGCGTTTTGTAGGCAGTCCGGTACGCCCATAAAGCATCGTTCAGTTTGCTTGGCCAATCTCGCCTATGGTGCTCCACGGTCTTTTCGAGTATACGCTTTAGCTCCCTGTTTACGACTTCTGCTTGGCCGCTCGCTTGAGGATGGTACGCTGTGGTAACACTATGTTTCACGCCGTATTTTCGAGCGTCCTTGCAAAATTAGTGTTACAGAAATGCGTACCTTTATCGCTAATTATGCAACGAGGTGAGCCAAATCGAGAAAATAATGTTTTTAAAAATTTAACGACTACCCTAGCATCATTAGTAGGTAGCGCTTGTGCTTCTACCCATTTTGAAACATAATCAACCGCAACTAGGATATATCGATTCTTGAAAGAGGTAGCAAACGGACCCATAAAATCAATGCCCCATACGTCAAATATTTCACACACAAGAATAAAATTCTGAGGCATTTCATTTCGCTTGGAAATATTACCTGTCCGTTGACACCTATCACATTCCTCTACATATTTTTGAGCGTCTTTGAAAACTGTAGGCCAATAAAAACCACATTCGAGTACCTTCTGTGCAGTTCGATTACCTCCGTAATGTCCTCCACATGGCCCCGAATGACAATGGCTCAAGATTTTAACCGTCTCGGGAAAGGACACGCATCGCCGAATTATCTTGTCTGCGCAAACCCTAAACAAATACGGATCATCCCAAAAATAATACTTCAAGTCCGAGAAGAATTTCTTCCTCTGATGACTTGTGTATCCCTTTGGCATGATCCTAGCGACAAGATAATTAGCAAAATCAGCGTACCACGGGGTTTCATCGAATACCTCACGTATAGCATATAGATGCTCATCGGGAAATTGGTCTCGGATGACTTCGTCGTTGGTAACCTCGTGGGCTGCGCCTTCAAGTCTTGACAAGTGATCGGCTGCACAATTCTCGGTACCTTTTTGGTCACGAAATTCCACGTCGAACTCTTGGAGTAACAGAATCCATCGGATAAGCCTCGGTTTTGCATCTGGTTTCGCGAAGAGGTGTTTGAGGGCCGAATGGTCCGTGTAGATGATGACTTTTGAGAGAACGAGATATGGACGGAATTTGTCGACGGCGAACACGACTGCGAGCAACTCCTTCTCTGTGGTAGTGTAATTCGCCTGGGCCTGGTTTAGAGTTTTGCTCGCATAGTGTATCGGCTGAAAATGCTTTTCCCGTCGCTGCCCCAAAACTGCACCTACTGCAAAATCACTTGCATCGCACATTAGTTCGAATGGTAGGCTCCAATCGGGGGCTACCATAACAGGGGCATTAATGAGCTTATCCTTAAGTATGGTAAAAGCATTCATGCACTCAGGTGTAAATTCGTAAGACACGTCTTTTTCAAGCAAACGAGTTAAAGGCCTAGCAATTTTAGAAAAATCCTTGATAAATCTACGATAAAAACCCGCATGTCCTAGGAAACTTCTAATTGCCCTTACCGACGAAGGTGGATGTAATCGTTCTATGGTTTCTATTTTAGCTCTATCTACCTCGATACCTCTCGACGATATCTTATGACCTAAAGCAATACCCTCTCTTACCATAAAATGACATTTCTCCCAATTTAGCACAAGGTTTGTTTCTTCGCATCGCTGAAGTACTTTCTTTAAATTAAATAAGCATACCTCGAACGAGTCACCAAAAATCGAAAAATCATCCATGAATACCTCCATTCCGTCACCTATTAGTTTATCGAAGATAGCCATCATGCAACGTTGGAAGGTGGCCGGAGCATTGCAAAGTCCAAAAGGCATCCGTCGGTAGGCGAATGTCCCGAACGGGCACGTGAACGTCGTCTTCTCTTGATCCTCGGGTGCAATGGGAATCTGCAAATAACCTGAAAGTCCATCGAGGAAACAATAAAATTCATGACCAGACAACCGTTCAAGCATTTGATCAATAAAAGGAAGAGGAAAGTGGTCTTTTCGCGTCGCGTCATTTAATTTGCGGTAGTCAATGCAAACGCGCCATCCCGTGACAGTCCTCGTCGGAATGAGTTCATTTTTCTCGTTGGGCACAACTGTCATTCCTCCTTTTTTTTGGCACTACCTGAACTGGGCTCACCCATGCACTGTCCGAAATTGGGTAAATCACTCCCGCGTCGAGCAGTTTAATTACCTCGGCCTTAACTACCTCCTTCATGTTGGGGTTCAAACGCCTTTGGTGTTGTACCACCGGTTTGAAGTCGTCTTCCATTAGAATTTTATGCATGCAAAAGGTCGGGCTAATTCCTCGGATATCCGATATCTTCCATGCAAGTGCCCTCTTGTGCTCCCGTAGTGTGTTTAAGAGCATGAGTTTCTGCTCCTTCTCCAGTTTTGACGCGATGATTACCGGAAGCTTTGCATTCTCCTCGAGGAAAGCGTACTCTAAGTGATCGGGCAATTGTTTGAGCTCGAGCATTGGTGGTTCCTCGGCCGAGATCTTCTCACGATTTTCTTCGCTGCTCTTTTGCACCTCGATCATTGGTTCCTCATTGACATTCTCATCTACATCTGCTTGGGCAACGACGAGGTGTAGGTCATCGTTTGGCTCTTCCTTATGGAGTTCCTCGTTTTCCTCTATTTCTTGCTTTGAGCTGAATGAATCGGGCTGCGAAAGTCCCTGCAACGATAAGAATTCATTCCACGCATCGATATAAAAACACTTATCGTCTAACTTCTCGACATTATTCATGGACTCGGTCATATCAAATGTCACTTTCTCACTATCTATAGTTAATGTCAATGTTCCATTACGAACATCGACCATGGTTCCTCCTGTAGCGAGGAAAGATCTTCCTAAGATTAAAGGAATATTTTCATCTTCCTCCATGTCGAGAATTACGAAATCTGCCGGAATGATAAATTTATCAACTTTAACAAGAACGTCTTCGATAATACCCCTAGGATATTTAACAGATCTATCCGCTAATTGTATACTCATCCTAGTAGGTTTGGGTTCTCCTAAGCCGAGTTTCTTGAACATCGAATAAGGCATTAAATTTATACTAGCACCTAAGTCAGCCAATGCCTTATGTACTACAAGATCGCCTATTAAACAAGGTATAGTGAAACTCCCTGGGTCTTTTAATTTTTTCGGGATTTTGCTTTGTAAGATGGCGGAGCACTCCCCTCGTAGTTCGACTGTGGACACGTCTTCGAGCTTGCGTTTGTTCGTGATAAGGTCCTTCAAGAATTTTGCCCAACGAGGCATCTGCGCAAGGGCTTCAACAAGTGGTAAATTAATGTGTAATTGTTTAAAAATTGCAAGGAATTTACCGAACTGATCGTCAACGATGTCCCTTTTAAGCCTCGCTGGGTATGGAATTTTCGGTTGGTATGCCTTGACAGGTGGCTTAGGTACGGTCTCTTCTTCTTTGTCGGCCTCGATGTTTGCATTCGCGGGCTCAACATTCTTCTTCTTTTTCAATTTCTGCACTTCCTCGAGCTCTCTCCCGTTACGAAGCGTCACCGCCTTTACATGGTGGTCCTTTGGGTTGGTCTCGGTGTAGCTTGGCAATGAACCGGAAGGACGTTGTTGTAGGGGTGTAAATGAACCGAGCTGTTCGCGAGCAGCTCGTGAGCAGCTCGGTCAAAGCTCGGCTCGAGCTCGGTCAAAATCGAGCTCGAGCCGAGCTCGAGCCGGCTCGATAACCAGTCGAGCCGAGCTCGAGCTAATTATAGGTGGGCTCGATAGCTCGTCGAGCTTATCGAGCCACGTTAATTTTTTATATTATTATAATATGTTTTATATTTTTAACCTGGGCTTGGCCCATTAAACAAACCCTAGTTAACCCATTCAATCTCCTGTAGCCGTCAGAGCACACACCTCACAAAGTTTAAGGAGAAGATCGCATTCATTCATTCATTTCATCCCGTTGTTTCCACGCTATCGTCAAATCAGCAAAATCCCTCACTCGTCAGCCTTAGTCTTCTCCTTTTCTTGGATTACTATCGATAAAGGAACGAGATGTCGTGGCAACATCGACGGCGTGGCAACATCGACGGCGGATATCGATGGCTGCCACCTCACCGCCGCCGCAATTGTCGGACACGACGGCAGCGTCTGGGCTCGGAGCTCAAACTTCCCGCAGGCATCACAACTTTCGTTCTTTATCATATGATTTACCTTCTTCTGTTTTGAATTTTTCTCGATCTGATTGGACAGTAGATCCGAGCAATGAGGTCGAGCTCCAGCAGTTCGAAGATTCGAGCTTCTCGGGCCGAGCTCTAGTATTTCGAACCGCCATCATTAGATCTGATTACGAGCCTCTCGAGCCGAGCTCGAGCGGCTCAATAACCCATCGAGCCGAGCTCGAGCCTCGAATTTTTAGGCTTGATCGAGCTCGAGCCGAGCTCGAGCTGGGCTATGTTCGGGCTCGGCTCGGCTCGTTTTCACCCCTACGTTGTTGGATTGATTCGGCAATCTGCCCAACTTGTTTTTCCAAGGCTCGTAGGGAAGATTCGGTGTTTTGCAACCGTGCCTCTTGATTGTCCAAGCGAGAATCGAGCTTTCCCATTAGTTTCTCGAGCATTCCCTCTAGCTTACCACCGCGACCTTCAGGGGCAACTTCAGAATTTCCACCGTGGTATCCATGCGACCTTTGATTTTGAAATCCCGGTGGAGCTTGTTGTTGATTCCCATAGGCCAGGTTCGGATGAGCTCGATTTGGAACGAAGTTTCGCTGACCGTGGTAGTTCCCCATGTAATCGACTTGCTCAGTCGTAATAGCAGCTGGGCAGTGAGCTGCGTCGTGGCTTCCTCCGCATGTAGCGCATGGTGGAATATACGTCGGATATGAATGAGAAGGCGCACCGACTACAGGAGTCATCGGGGCAGTTTGTAATTGGACTGCGTTAACGGCCGGCTTCGTTGCTAGCTTAGGCATGAGTGCGTTCATCAAGGTTTGCATTTGAAGATTAGTCGCGGACATTTGTTGTTGTAGAGCATCGAACTTGGCGTTCATCGCAGTGGTGTTGTCGACATCGTACATCCCTGGAGGTTTACCTCGATTGCTTGAACTCCCTCTTCGGAAACTATTTGCACTATAGTCTTCGATAAGATTCCAGCCCTCTGTAGCGCTGAGATTACATAGGCCTCCGTTGCACGCTCCGTCTAGTAATTGCACGGTATGGTCGTTTAAAGATTCATGGAACCGCTGAATTTGCTCGCTCTTCGTCATCCCATGTTGAGGGAATCGGTTCAAAAGCGCTATGAATCTAGTCCATACGTCATATAGGTTTTCGCCTTCCTTCTGCTTAAATGCGGTGAGGTCCATCTTTAGTTTGAGAGCCTTGGAAGGTGGAAAGAAGTAATTGATGAAGGTGGCATGCATCTGGTCCCAAGTGGTGATAGATCGTTCGGGAAGTAGGTTGAACCACTCCTTGGCATTGCCCCGCAGAGAGAAAGGAAATAGGTAGAGTCGAATGGCATCTGAACTTACACCTTGTACCCGTATTGCATCGGTTACGGATAGGAAGTCTCGGATGTGGCGATAAGCATCTTCCTCGGAGAGTCCATCGTATTGAGCTGTCGCCTGCAGCATTTGGAGCCAATGATGTTTGAGCTCAAAATTATTCGGTACCTGAGTAAGTACTATTGCCGAGCTAATTGTTCCCACGGCGTTGTTTCTCCAGAGTTCTCTCATTGGAGGTTCTTGCACCACTAATGGCATTTCATTGTTATTTTGAGTTGCCATTACGTCTTGCCTTGCGTTTTCTCGCACGTTGCGTCGAAAAGTCCTTTCAATCTCCGGGTCTCCTTCCACTATTGGTAGTGTAGGGTTCCTTCGGGTCATGCACCTACGTACACGTACCTAGACCAAAAGAAATACGATTAAGCGAAGATTTTGATATTAATAATAAATAGCTAGAATAATAAACTACGGCTTCTCTAATTTCGATAGTTCCCCGGCAACGGCGCCAAAAACTTGATCGAGCGGATCGAGTAATAAAATAAAACGAACACTAACGAAATATCCTACGCTCAACAGGCAAGTGTACCTATCGAAATAGCATAGACGTAGCAAGTATTCGTGTATCGAATCCCAAAAGAACTATGTACCTTAGAAAAACGTTTGCTTAAATATCCTAGTACGAACGTTTGATTGTTGAAATGGTAAATAATGATACTTAGAAAATACAACTTAATTAAGTAGCACGGAGAAGAAAACCCTTATGTAAACAGACGTATTTGAGACTTTGAATCCCCCTAGCTCGACCAACACATATATCAAGTACACGTAAGCAACACTATCATTAGACCGTGAAGATTCCTACAACATGCGTACGAATTCATACGACTGACGAAACTGCGCCTTATCATACGAGACTCGTAAACAACTAATCAACTAATTAAATAGCCGGGCAAGCTTCCCTAACTACTTAACCGAAGATTGCATTAAAAACACGGTGAATCCCACTATTAGATTTGACTCTAATCCGGCGGGGTAGTTCAACCTATCTCTAGCGATGAGTTTATTCCGCTCGTTTACGAGTGGTTTAATCGTTCGCCCCTCTCTCGAGCGTAGCGTACGATTTCCCGGACTACGTTAACTTAAACACATAGACATGATCAAGCTAACTAGATGATTTTAATCACATAGACATAATCAAATTCATATGCTTCATAAACGAGTCGTAACAATAGTAATACATCAAATACACGTAAACATACGATCGATCTCGCTAGGGTTCATCTTATCTCAAATACAATAGATTTAGCTACTCATTTTCATCACAACAAAGCACGTAATTAACATCGAATACAACATAAATACTTCCCTGAATTCAACTTCGAGGTTAATCCTCGTTTAAGCCCCCAAGCCGTGAACGCGGGCAGAAAATGCTTTTCTTCAGTACCAAAAGGTGTCACGGCCGTGAAGTTTCGTATACGAGGCCGTGAACGTTTATATGGCAGCGTTAAAAGTCAAGGCAGATCGACATATGCCACATTAGTCAGAGCAAAGATCAGACACGTAAGAGCTTGGGACCAATTCTCTGCATAAGACAAGCCATTCAATCTAATAGCAGACATGAAATCAGTTTTTGGGGCTGCAATTAAGACTTTGGAAGCAAAAGATCTCTCAAAATTTCTTCCCCTTGGTATTCACGTTGAAGAAAATGCACAAGAAAGAAGGAAAAACTCTATATAAGAGCAACGTGAGGAGAAGAGAAGGGGGGAGAGGTACGTGAATAGATACACCATTAAGCTCTCATATACATACGTTGCCTTTCCAAGATCCAAGAACACTTATTTGCTTATTACGTGCTCGATAAAAGTCCTCAACGAAGAATTTCACGGCCGTGAAGTGTTCTGTCTTAAAAACTGTCTTTCTGCCCGCATTCACGGCCTCAAACACCTCCCTTCACGGCCATGAAGCACCATTCACGGCTTGGAAAATCAACGTTCACGGCCGTGACACAATCGGGCTAGAAACTGGCTCTCTTGTGATGTTAACGGCCTCGTGCAAGGGCTTCACGGCCGTGACTCTTTTTCCTGAAAAACAGCAGCACGTTCAAAAATTCATATCTCCCAATCTAGACCTCGGATTGAAAATCCCTTTGGTCAGAATCAAGATTAACGAGTCCTCTAACTATGGTTAAAATTTCAGGTCCATCGAACATCGTTTACCCCGTGATCATTGAGAAATACTAAACTGTCGCAAAACTGCCGTAAAACGTTTGATTTTGTTGTGAAACCATATTATAGCACAAAAATAATCCAAACAGCTTCACTTATCATGCAAACGACTTAAATTTAACATATATAAACGTAAGAAAATACGTTTATCAAGTTTCAGCCCCCCAAAAAAATTGTTTAGAAGGTTTTAAAAATCCACTTAAAAGCTATCGGCAAACCGAGACGTTCTCATGAAATAGTAATATGCCGTATTTATTGGCCAACATGTCGCGTTAATACGGAATAACTCAACTCAAAAAAAAAAAAATTGAATGGTTTTGTTTATGCACCCACACTAGTTAGTTAAGGAATTTCTCTTACACTAGTTAAATCGCAAAATGTAGTATGCTTTCGTGGATCACCACACATCAATGTATCAAAAGCACTTTGGACAACTAATCACAATCACTTGTTTCTTTACCACCTGAAGAAAGCTTTCTCCTCTCTTTTGCACCTTAATTTCTGATTAGGTGCACTGATTCTTTCTAAAGAAGTACATTGCATCATTAGAAAAAAAAAAAAAAGCATAACGACTGTTGGTAAGAGAATTTCTCTTCCCCTTGGTAAGATTATAATCAATCATTCATATGCACCTTGGCGTCATTGAAGGAACCATGTTTATGTTCGTCTTCCATCTATTGACGATTCACAGCTTATGGATGAGATACTCAGAATTAATTCAACATTGAAGTTTTTTTCACATTTAGTTTTTTATTATATATATCTATATTGTAATCTTTTTTCAGACGCATACCAACATATATCTTATACAGGAAATATGGGATACGATGGAAAGAAAAATGATGATTCAGACAATGAAGTGATCGCTTCTGATTCCGAAGGCGGTGGAAGAATAAGTCGTCAGCCAAGCGAGAGTTCGATCTACGCAACTGAGGATGACGAAGATTTGGCTAACATTCAATTGGGTCCAAAGATCAGCATCAAAGAACATCTTGAGAAAGACAAGGTTACTTATTATTCCTAACGAATTATTGAATATATGTGATCATTTAATAATATGTAACAATAACAACGTCGGATTTGTTACAATTGTTATCTATATATAATAGGATGATGAGAGCTTGAGAAGGTGGAAAGAACAACTCATAGGGAGTGTAGATGCTACTGCAATTCAAGGTTACACATAATAACTATATATAATCTTATGATTTGGCTTTAGTTTCCAACATTTTCACTAATAATGTAATGCCGAACAAATACATATATAACTATTACATTATTGCAGAGAATCAAGAACCTGATGTGAAGATTATTAGCCTAACGATATTGTCGGAGGGTAGAACGGACATTGTGCTCCCAATACCTGACGATGGAAACCCTAAAGGTCTTTGGTTTACCCTCAAAGAAGGAAGTCCTTATCGACTTCGATTCTCCATTAAAGTCAGCAACGACATAGTTTGTGGGCTCAAGTACACCAACACTGTGTGGAAAACGGGCCTCAAAGGTATACAATTTTTTTGTCATTTTTTTACACCACGGACTAAATACTCTATATCTAACATGTATATACTAAGATGAACAAACGTTGCTATTTTGTAATGATGAAAACTCAGTTGATAGCACAAAGGTGATGCTGGGAACGTTCAGCCCACAAGCTGAGCCTTACGTGCATGAGTTGGACGAAGAGGTTACTCCATCTGGTTATTTTGCTAGAGGATCATATTCAGCTAGAACCAAGGTATATATATATAGTAGTGCCTGTATATATTTAATTTATTTTAATTAAATACAAGTTATATCATATGTAATCATGGGTGTATTTTTTCATATATCAGTTCCTGGACGATGACAACAAGTGCTACCTGGAGATCAACTACACTTTCGATATTCAGAAAGATTGGGCTTCCAAGTGATGGATATCGCAGTTGATCAGTGAAGTCCACTTTTCTTTAGTAGAGAATATTAATCATATTTTAAGTTAATAGTCTCGGTTTTATATAATTATTATGTGTCCCACGAATGTGGTGTACAATATTTTAGTTGCTTTTTGTTCACACATTATTTTCCCCGTTGCTAGTGACACACATGTAACGGCTGTCGATATAGATGAATTTCACTTAGCAGAGAAACGTCACGTTAACTCGTGTTTTGTTATTTAATCAGGTTATTATCATATCTAACCTCGTACTTGATAATTAGTATTTAGTACTTACTAAGCATAGTGTGTGTTGTTTGTAGTGGAGAGACCGCAAAAAGATCAAACACAGAAAGCGACTTCATAATGACACCTCTCTCCATTACACGCCACGTCACTAAATCCCCATAACTAAAGCCTCCCTTTTGCAATCGGTGGTACATAATAATATAAAAATAATAATATATTATATATGCACACACGCATAATAATTGTCAAGTAATTAATCACTCGATAAAAAAGAAAAAGAAGGAAAATGGAGGGGAGACAAAGTAGGGCTTCGTCGAGGTACGGTTCGGCCCAACCGGCGCCGGTTTTCAACGGGCCGGTGAGGAGGTGGAAGAAGCAGTGGGTCAGTTGCTCTACGGCGCCGCCGGTTAGGCGTGGCGGCAGAAAGAAAAGAGGTGGCGGCGGCAACCACGACAACGGCGGAAGCGAGGTCGCGCCTCTCATGCTCTGTCGGTGGACCCCACTCTCCGCCTCCGACGACGCCGACGAGCCTCGGAGGCGGCGGTGCCGCTATGCGCCGGTAAATAACCTCTTTCTATTCTTTGAAAAAGACTCGATTTTTAATCATATCCATTGTCAGCTGCTACGGGATTGTTCTTTCCTTTCCTTTGTCTTTTCTTTTGTTTATTTTTAAGACCGTGAAAAGTAAGGCATTGCAATCACGCGAAAATTGTCAACTGCTTAAATAAGCTCAAGAGTTGAATAAGAAGAAGTTGCGTTATGGCCAAGTCTTTCTTTTTTAAAATTACTACGTTATTTTAGATTGTGAAATTTCAGGCTATTGTGTTTGTAATGCTTTTCTAGGTTGTCCCAATAAGAAAGAAGAACACGGAAGGTGTCATAAAGGCTGAGAAAGAATCTAAAACAACTATGAAAGAGGAGGAATACTCTGAAAGTAGCCAGGCAAAAATGAGAGTCGATGGCGGAGATTCGGGCGAAGACTCCAACGCCGAAGGCTCTTCTCAAGAAGAAAACTACGGTTAGGTTCGCCTTCGAAAGAACGGTTGTGATTGAGGGCCGAAAAACTAGTATATGTCTTCTGATAAATAATCAAGATCAAGGACATCAATGCTGTGGAGATGAAATAAACAGTGTAGGTGAATAAGTGAAGTACCAGCAGCAGCAGCTCTACCCAGTGTTGTTTTGTTTCCTTTTTTTCTGCCTTGTAAAGTTGTTTACTTCAAACTTCTATTACAGCATCAGATGAATGGAGCAACATAGTTTCTAGCCACCCAAAGCATAACGATTAACAGGGCTTTTTTCGATGGGATTCATGGCCACAATTTGACAAAATAATGGGTGGTCTGAGCAAGAAGCCAAGTAAATATCAAGAACTTGATTGCTTCATTCAGATGAAGAGTTTTCTAACATCACTATCCAAATAAATAACAACTAGCAAAAAAAAAACACTGTGACCTCAATGAGATTCGTGATAATCACTTGGACTTCTTGGGAAAATGCAATTTGATCAGCATGGGAAGTTCAGTGAGGTCGATCTTGGACTTGCCCAGCAAAATACCCTTTAGCTTATCATCGCAATTAACTGTGTTCTTGTCAAGTGGATCCTTCAAGAGAAGAAGACGTGGGAGAAACGAAAAGTTAACAATGAAGCAAAAAAGGTTAATTCACCTCAGACCTATTCCTCGAATCAAAAAATTTAAAACCTAACCTGGAGATTGTTTTCCTTGATATAAGACCAAACCCGCCTGAAACAACCGAGCTGTGAACTCTGAGACTGGCCCATGAAATCTCGAAGTATTGATGGAAGATTCACAAGGTCAATCAAATCTGCAACCTTCTTCGGATTGTCTGCAATGGTTTTCTTCAACTTATGCGGCAACATATTGGTTTTCCTGCCACTTCGTTCCCGTGCGAGACCTAAGTGTCGGGAATCGATAGATGTGTAGGACTTGGGACAGTAATTTCTTAGAGGAATTTGATCAAACAGTTCAGCTGCATATATAGCTCGAGAATATCTGAATCCGTGTACAATTGACCTCGCCGCTCTCAATCAGTGCCCTGTGTAAATGAGCTTTGAGAAAGGGCTGAAATAAATATTAAAAAAAAAAAGAGTTAAATGATAAATAAATTTCATCTTTGTATTGCGTGCTTCGACGAATTAAATCGACATTATCGCTATACAAATATTATATTGCTACTTGTGACGTGTATATTTTTCTTGTAATTATGTGAAATGCGAGAGCTCATTTGAAATTTATTTTTTATTTTTTCGAACTTTAAGCTTAAATATAGAATTTTCGAGTTCAAGTCTACAAAATAAGGCCGGCGATGGAGCATTATCAAACAAGCAATTCTTCATATATTTGAAAATCACAGTTGAAAGTTGAAACTTAAGCTATTATCATGGAAAAGCTGTGACAAACTCTCAGTTTTAGGAGAAGAAGAAAAAAGAAAGAATGAATGAATGTTCCCAAATTCATTAGAATCCAACCATGGGCTGCACAGGAAGACGATGAACCTGCACATTGTGCAGCAGTTGCTGTATCCAGCTTCTTATTACTTGATCGTCCTGAAAAAAGAAATAAACAAATTCATATACATCAGCAACAAAATCATCAGAAGAAATAGATATATAAACAAAATATTCGGGAAAAAAAAGAAAGAAAGTTCTTGCGCCACACACACACACTTACTCGGAGGAAACTGACGAGCATTGGATCTTTAAACATGTCATGGAGACAACTTCTAAGGGCACCACGAGCTCTGCGTGGTAAAAAATAACAGGGAAATCAAAGCAGTTCTATCGTTCGATAAACTGAGTTCTTCAACTTCTTTTACGTTTCGAGAAAAGTTAGCACCTAATGGTGTGCTTCAACAGCCGAGACGAAGGCTGTTCGGAGGAAGAAGCAACTACGTTCCCTAAGACTCTGCAGACGGCGAAGAAACGGTCTGGGGCGTTGCAAATGTAATCTAAGCCCACATCGTCGAGCAAAATCTTCAACAAAAAACGAATGCTGCGACCTGCAAAATTCATCGTATTTAAGATTTAAAGAATTATTTTTTCTTTGAAGGACAGATTGAAGGAGGTGATTAGGGAAGAGAACTCAACAGTTTTGGATAGTTTGCCTCCGACGTCCATCGAGCGCAGGCACAAGGGAATCAACTCGCTAGAGAGAAGGAACCCCATAACTTTGCCATCATCAACCAGGGATCAAAACACAAATCGGCAATATAGACATGTAAGCATATAGGAAAAGATAGAATGAACAATTTGTTCTACTAAATATAAATGCTGAAGCTTTTGGAGAGTGTATATACCTTCACCAAAGAACCAATGACACCAAGGCTTGTAAGCCTCAAGACTTCAAAGTGCCTTGACGTGCTGGTTGCATTGAGGAAGGGATACAGATAAATAGGAGTGTGGGCTGAAATGAGATTTATTGAAATGTCAAAAATCACCCACAAGGAGAATACGCTAACAGAAATCATTTAAAAAAGAAGTACAGGGAATAATGGAGAAGGACAATGCCAACGCGGATTGAACTTCAAATGACTGCTAACAAAGGAGAAAATATATATGATTAAAAACAAAGCAGGTTACAATTAAGAAAAGGATCCTAGTGTCCAAATGAGAGGCCGCACACTGGAAAAGAAGTGGAAATCATTACTCTTAAGTTGTTGGAGATGAAAAATAACGATCAGCAATTCACATCTATAAATAACTCGAGTTTGAACCAGGAAAAAAAAAGGAAATACCTGAAGAAGAGCAAGGGAATTGCATACTCTAGTGGACTGAATTTGGTCTAGGTTAGGTGGTGATAACAATGGGTAAATAGAGAGAATCTCCTACAAAAGATTTCAGAATTGATCAAGAAAGAATTAATTTCGACGACGAAGAAATAAAGTCAGGGAAATGAAGGGACCACAAGAAGCTCAAAAGAATTCGTCAGCGCATAGAACAAAATACGCTTGTTTAGTAATAACCATAAAATATTAAACTCCATATAAAGAGCCAAATCAGTCTCATTATAACCCCAACTTCAAGGAAATCAGAAGCTGATGGTATGCAACATAGACCAATAATTCTATAATGAATCTTAAAATGGAACACGGCGCTACCTCTATCAAAATTCAAAACTTTGGCTGTCTGCGCAATGTTTCCATAACAGAAACGCCATACCTCGATAACCAAATATTTAAGTATACCTTTGATTGCTCATAACAGAGATAATTTTCAGTTAGAGCAAACTGAAGGAATAGTTAGCAAAATAGTTTTGACTGATATTACTACGGCCAACAAAGTAGGACCAGCGGATGAAGGAATTTAACATCAAAAGCACGAACCTGCAGAAGAACGGCTATGGTACCAACCGCGTTCCATAGCATTGGCGCCAACTCTTGATATTGTCCACGCTTCTACGAAAAAAAAAATAAATAACTTCTGACAACATTGTGCTGAATCCGCATGAAATTGATAACTGAGTGATAGAGACATTACAACAATGACGAGAGTACTCCTGCTCATAAGTTCAAGCCGAACAAAGAAAAGCAACAATGGACATGGATTTGTCTTCAATTAGCTTCTCCCAGACATAAAATTAGGGGCAGATAGCGTGTGAACCACGCGCTGTTGTCCGATATTTATGGGCCGTTTTCCCTAGGCCCAAAAGCCCATGTATCTATTTAGTAGGCGTGAATGTTGGAACAATACGGGCGGATCGGGTTATACCCGAACTCCACTACAAAAACCGGCCCGACCGTAGCGTAGTTGAGTCGGGGGTGATGACTGATACCAATATATACATATATAATTAATAACATGGACATATAGACAGATATTCGATGGAAATATCCATAGAATTTTATGTAAAAAAAACTATCAAAACAGAATTGTTCAACTTAACACGAGAAGAGAATCTAACATCTGCCAACACATCATATCATCCTTTTCAATTTTTCACCGGTAATTCCCTCTCCACGAGGAGATATTACTTAAGCCATGACTTCTTCTAAGTTTCTAATCACCAAATGGCCTTGGCATATCGGGCAAATCAAGGAAAAGACATGGAATGCTTTTATTTCATTTCAAATACATAAAGAAAAAAAGAAACATGATCAGATTGCTCCTTGCTCTTTCTTCTATGGGTCTTGTTAAGCTTTTCTCGTCGAACCCCACAAAAAACTTGTTCGAGTCGCAACGCTCTTATCGCTTTTGGTGTTTTGGGTTTTCTTGGGATCGTAAAGGTAACAAACATCACCTTCGCAGATTTGGCTTCTCCGAGGTTGCTTTGAAAAGCATGTCAAAATGTCGAACAAAGACGACATGACATTACTACAGTGTTCTTGGCTTGGCTTCTTTGTTTTTCGAAAGTGATGATATATTTATTTTCTTCTCCTTTCGGCTATTCTTTGTTGTTGGTTGCAATGCTGTTTATATAGGAGTAACGAATATATCACCTTATTCAACGAATTATTCAAACGATGTCTCAGCCAAATATCAATGGTCAACGCAAGGAAGCCATCAACTAATATTAAATGTCATATAGTCAAAATTGGCACCAGAAAAAACGTGCCGATTGGTCTGATAGTTGGTAGGTAAACGCTAAATACAGAAAGAAAACACAAAGTCATGAACGAACGCTGCATATCAACAAGAACGATAAGAAGCTTCTATATATTTAACCATATATATGTAAATATTTCTAGTGCAAGAGCCCACCCACGTATTTAAACTTAATAGTCAAACATCAGAATAAAACTTATTCGAATCAAAACCAAGTCTGACGTCATCAAGAACAAGCAGTCCTACGAAAGAGAAAAAAAACCAACAAAGTGAAGATAGTTTACGTAAGCTTTATTTCTGATTCTATGCACAGCTTAACCTGAAAAAAAAAATTCAATTTCTTCAGTATGACCCAAATGTATTCTCGCCACTGTACGTCATGTAAAGGAATCCATCTTCATCTTTATGCTCCTCATAGATTGTAGACATCATTGCAGCTAAAGCAACAAACAATACATAAGTGTAATTAGCTACTGAACACTGAACTTAAGCAAGCTTAAGCAAATCCAGCACTATAAAATGTAACCAATCCAGTAAACGGAATAGATATTTAGATGGGGGAGCATCCGTATGTATGCAAGCCAGGGCAAGGTAACAATATTCTTAAGCTTAACACATAATTATTACCCGTGGGAGGGAGAACGTTCTTGACAAAGATGAATATGGCTTTCTCTGCACCGAGCTTGATTCTTTTCCGGACAACATCGACAAATTGTCCAACGGTCAGATCAGCAGGAACAAGATATCTGCAGCCAAGAAAAGTAAGTATGATTTCGAAACGTGACACATACTCCATTGATTAACGGTCCTTAGAAAAGAGTCACAAAGCTTTAATAAACACGATCATACATGGGTATAAATAACCTCGTACGAACATAATCACATAAAACTTAGATATAGCTAACTGACTTTTTCTTGTCAATGTCGGGAATGTCAGTTCTGTCGGCTCTCTCTACAATAATCTGCACGAAAGTTTGAATCAACATTCACCCAAACTGCTAAGCAAGAATTACAGCAGAATATCGAAAGGAATTTCATGCGATGAAATTGACTAATCCAATCTATTACCGGGATCCTATCAGGGTACTTCTCCCTTATACGAGAAGCTTCGGCTTGTCTCTTCTCTGCAACATGAGCAGATGTTAGAAAGTGAATGAATTACGATTAAATTAGGTTTCTGCAGTAAACTGAATTACTCCCATCGTCCTCACTCATATTTTGTTCAAGAGATATTATAACAGTTTACAGGTTGAACAAATTTGGCTACAAACTCAGATCCTTGTAACAAAACAATTTGGCTACAAACTCAGATCCTTGTAACAAAACAATCTGTCCACGCAATAAAAAGCATTACTCAAAGGCAATTTTCTCCACATGAAAGTAAAATTAACGAATCGATACTCAGAGCCCATCGCGATATAACCGACACAAACTAAAATTCACATCGAAAAAAGAAATCAGAATCCTCATACAATGATCGGAGCTTCATGCCAAAAAAGACATTAACGTCCCATAACAATCGGATCAAGGGAAACCATAGGATTAAATTAAAGCAAGTACGACTCGAAATTACGCGATTACACTACTAGGGCAGGTTTAAACAACGATGTTAAGGATTGATTTCGTGATTAATTTACCGAGAGGGTGTTGGGATTGGAAAGAGCTTTTCACCATGGTAATCGATCAAAGCTTCGTTCGTACGGCGCAATCAAACTGCGGATATATTACGAAAATAATATATATATATATAGGAATTTAGGGCTTTTTTTTTTAACTTTATGGGATAATGTTGAGTGTGGCTTACAAACACATCAGAAGATGGAAAGTAGAATCTCCTTTGATGCTATTATGCCTATGCGATGAGAAATTCGATTTAATAGAAGAATATGAAAATATTGCCTAATTAGAATCTCCTTTGATGCTATTATGCCTATGCGATGAGAAATTCGATTTAATAGAAGAATATGAAAATATTGCCTAATTGCATAATACTGACTATTAGAAAGGATTGTTAAAATTGCAATTAAAATATTATAAAGTTATCATAGGCCAAAATATTTAATCACTTTCGAGCCCATGCACCACCTCACCTTCACCTCCCCCTAAATATTATGAAGCTTGGTTGATTTTGAGCATGTTTGAGCTGCGAAATGATGTTGACGAGGTTGTATCGAGAATTAAGTACTACCTCCGTCCCACTAATTTTATCACATTTTGCCATTTCGGGCGTCCCACTAATTTTATCACCTTTCCTTATTTAGCAAAAAATCTATCACAAACAATCAATATAATAATATTAAATATTCTTAAAAGACGTGTCAAACTATACACTTTATTACCTTTTCATTGTACTATATTATTATAATAATACCACCTTAATATCCGTGCCCACTACCAAATGTGATATAGTTGGTGGGACAGAGGTAGTATTAAGATTGTGGTATATATTATATGTTGAGATTGTATGATAAATAAATATTTAGTTTTGCCTTATATAAACTTAGTTTCGTAGTGTTTTTCTTTTTTTTTTTCAATTAACTAATGCTTCAGTTCTTGAATATTCACGCAGTTCTGAATATTTCGGCTCAGCGCGCCACTGTTTCTTTTTCACATATACAGAGCGCCAAGAAGTTTTAAAAACAGAGCAAAATCTCTAAATCCGAAGCTCCAATCTCATTCTCAAGCAACGAACGATCCACGGAACTGAAACAAGCGATTTGATTTTTTTTTTCTTTACAGCTTCTACAATGGGAGGTTTTGGATCTGATCTTCCGTCGTTTTCCCTGGGCTTCGATCTTGATACGCAGTCCGAGAACAGTTCCACTCCTCGACCCGACCCGTTAGTCCAGTCGCAAGCTGCACCTTCTTCAGCTGCGAGAAGCTTCTGTACGGAGGAAGACGAAGAAGAAGGAAACGGCGACGTTTCCACGTCCCCATTTAGGGTTTCGAATTCGCCCCCTCGGGATTTCAAGAGATTGAGGCGCGGGCCCCATATTGAGGCTCTAGAATTTGGGAAAGATGCCGATGATGATGATGATGATGAGATTGAAGGCTTCTCGGAGGATGAGGATTGGCACCTGGGTAATTAATTACCTTTGAACATTTCAGCTTTTCTTTTAGTTGAGCTCGATTTATCTAAAAGCATTTGTATACCTAGTCTGCACTCTTCAGTATAGTGCTTGAGGATCTTTTGCTATGTTTCATGGCCAAAGGATTCCATTTTTTCCATAATATTATACATCAGTGATTTTCATATCTGTTTAGGAGGTAATCTTGCCAACAACTCACTATGTAGTAGCTCAAAGTCATCGCTGCGTCAGCAGAGCGTTTTAACTTCTAAATCATCAAGGGAACCTAAGCCAAGTACGGGAAAAGACAGTGAGAATTCTTCTGCTTCTGCTAATGTTAGAAAACGTGGGGCGGATATATTGTTTCCGAGATTGACTATAAGCCCTCTGAGAAGATTCCAGTTGATCGATTCGGATTCTGACGATCCTTCTCCAAGTAGAGACATGAAAGAGGATCAGCCTCGTAAGATTTCCTCCAAGGATAAAGAATCAGAATCTAGTAAGCATAAAGGGTTGAGTGACCTCAGGACAAATAGATCATCGAGTGGCAAGTGCAAGAACGAGGATTTATGGGAAGATTTTCATTTAGATAAGAAATCAAAGATCCCAACTCCTGCTTTTGACCAGGTTTTGGAAGAATATTTTACACCTGCAAAAAGTACGAGGAATGCGGAAGTTAATAAGGACCTCGGCAAAGAGGCTAGACTTGATATGGATTCTCTTCCTCCTTCTCATCGCTACTACTTCCACGAAGATCCAAGAATTCAGAAACTAGTCAGGGATCGTTTACCACACTTCTTCCCGTTGGGATCAGGGAACTACCAAGAGCACAAGCAACAAACCGAATCTGGCATTGATTACATGTAATAATGTTATGTGTGTTTTTTGGTTCGTTTTAAATGATCTCATCCTCATATCAAGGTTTTAAGTATCAGTACGTCGCCATTTTTCTGCTGTAGGGATCAATTTGGCGATGGTAGCAGTAGTAGGAAAACAGATCAGAAGCCAGTCAAGAGTAAATCAAGAAGCAAGAAAGGCAATAAGAATACGCCGAGAAGTGAGAGCATGTTGCAAGATTCTGATAACTGGGTAACTCCTAAAAGTTGCAGTGAGCTTCCGAAGAATGCTGGTAACAGAAGAGTTCAAGTTCAAGCTGTTGGTAAATCTTCTGGTCATTGGTATACAGCCTCAGATGGTCGAAGAGTAAGTGCATGTTTTTCTTCTTCTTTTCTCTTTCGTACTTCTGTTGTAGCAAATGTGGATCATTCATACGCACGTATAAGTTATAACCCGATGTTCATTAGCTACATGGTGTAATGTGAAGTGGCTGACGATGTTCCTCAATTATATTAAGATTCTGTTCAACGGCTGACTTGTGGCAATTCTTTTTTCAGGTTTATGTGAACAAGAATGGACAAGAGTTGAGCGGACGAAATGCGTATAGGAGCTACAAGAAGGTACTTTGGCTACTACGTGCTAATCTTTTGGTGCTTTACTTTGCATGCTTACGATGAATGGTTACAGAAACCACATTATAAAACTTTCTAAATGGAATCAATTGCTAGTAATTGCAACACTGCTGCTTGTTATATGGTGAACGTTTCCGATTCTGGTGATGGCTGATATAGAAGCTCATATATGTAGCTTGCTTTTGTTTTGATGACAGGAGAGTGGGGCAGGGTTTAGGGATGCAAAGAAGAAAGCTACTGCTGCAAGAAGGAAATCTGCTCCAAAGAAGAAATAAAACCTGCTTTGTCATGATTTTTTTCAAGAGGAAAACATAATCTTTGTTGTCGTAAATGAGACCATGCCTAAATGAGCTCGAAGAAGGTATACAGAACATAATGTGCCATAAGTTCAGAAGATAATATGTTCTTCATTTCAAGTTTCAACTAAAAAGAAAAATTTAACCAAAAAAAGTGTATAATAGAAGAGCTGTACGTACTAAACGGACACGTGTCAGTATCGTCACGCATCGAGTACGAGGAAAAGGAATAAATTAAGGACAGATTGACATTCATTCTCAAAGACCACTGTTTTCAACCACATAGATATTGTAAAATTTAAATTTAATATTATCCGATTCTTATTATTTAATTTCGATAATGACCCCCAGTCCACCAACATAATTATAATTTACCGTACCCAGATAGCACCTACCTCATTGGTGATTTTAGCAGTAAAATCACTGTCTCAACTCTCAAGTAGTCAAGTAGATCATTCTACATATACTCAGCTACGAAGTAATCCCAAAGTAAGTCGGCAAGTTATCTTCTTCGACCATGGAGTTGCTAGTTGTACTTTTGGTGTTGATGACGTCGTTGTTAGTCGCCAATGTTGCCTGTGATTACGTCAGACCACCGCCGCGCAAGATGATGCATTTTCCGTGGGATCCAAAACCTTCTTCTCATCCTCAGCAGGTTTGGAACTTTTCTCCTTTTTTCCCCTCATTTCTCTATTTTTTTTCGTGTTACAAGAACGGTTTGCCGTGGTTTTATGGGTCGCTTTAAGATTTGTCTTTTTTTCTTTCTTTCGTGTTTCAGATGAATTTTGTCCTGGGGTTGTCTGCTATCTTATATATCCTTCATTGAATGATTTGTTGGTAGTAAGATGACAAAGTTCTGTTGTCTGTCTGTAGTTAATATGGAACCCTCAGCCATTTTACTTGTATTTTGGTTTGCTGTTAATGGAGATGAAACCATAGCCATACATGAAATCCAAACTACAAGAGTTTCACTAGTAGTTTTCTTTCACTCATATTTCGAGTCTATTCGCAGGTCCACGTGTCCTTAGCTGGGCCGAAACACATGCGAGTGACATGGATCACCAGCGACGGAAAAGCCCCTTCGACGGTCGAATATGGTACTTCGCCAAGCAACTACACATCAACCCCTCAAGGGGAGACAACAAAGTACAGTTACTTCCTTTACAACTCTGGCACGATACACCACGCCGTGATTGGTCCACTCCAAGACGACTCACTCTACTTCTATCGATGCGGTGGAGAAGGGCCCGAATTTCAAGTCAAAACCCCTCCCTCCCAATTTCCCGTCAGCTTCGCCGTCGCCGGAGATTTAGGGCAGACGGGCTGGACCAAGACAACCTTGGACCACATCGATCAGTGCAGCTACGATGTTCATATGTTGCCTGGCGATCTCTCTTATGCTGATTACGTACAGCACCATTGGGACACATTTGGAGAGTTGGTTCAGCCGCTGGCTAGCTCGAGGCCGTGGATGGTGACCCAAGGTAACCACGACGAGGAGAAGATACCCTTGTTGAAGAAGGGATTCGCTTCTTACAACTCGAGGTGGAAGATGCCTTACCAGGAGAGTGGATCAGATTCGAATCTCTATTATTCCTTTGACGTGGCTGGCGTTCATGTCTTGATGCTTGGTTCTTACACGGACTATGATCAATCTTCTGACCAGTATGCATGGCTGAAGGTTAGTTTTACGTTAACTGTGTCAAAATCGCACCTTTATTGGAACCCACATTATAAAAAAAAAATTCTTGATCCTCGACTGATATGTTATTTCTCAAGAACGACTTGCATTTGGTTGATATGCTTTGTCTTGGGGTTTGATTAGGGCGACCTTTCGAAGGTGGACAGAAATCGAACGCCTTGGCTTATTGCATTGTTCCATGTGCCGTGGTACAACAGCAACGAGGCTCATCAAGGTGAAGGCAATGCTATGATGGCTTCGATGGAACCGTTGCTAAATGCTGCTGGCGTTGATGTGGTGTTTGCTGGTCACGTGCATGCTTATGAGCGCTCGGTATTGCCAAAACTTCTCACCTTTAAAACACATTAAGAGAAATCTACTGATGATGGGCTTTTTATACGTATGAACAGAAGCGTGTGTTTAACGGTAGATCAGATCCTTGTGGAACTGTGCATATTACTATTGGCGATGGTGGCAACAGAGAAGGTTTGGCTAGCAGGTAAGTGTTTGTTCCTCTCTGCGAACATTTTACCAGCCATTTCCATGACTACTCAGAAACTGATTTCGAAAATTTTCTGAAAAAAAAAAAATTAAATAATTGCAGGTACATGGATCCACAGCCCGAGTGGTCTGTTTTCCGAGAAGCAAGCTTTGGCCACGGTGAGCTACAGGTCGTGAATTCGACCCATGCATTTTGGAGCTGGCATCGAAACGACGACGATGAACAAGTGAGATCAGATCAAATATGGATCGGTTCTTTGTTTGGATCGAACTGTCTTGCCCGAAAGAGAAGTGAGTTGGAGAAATTTCTCATTTGAGACTTGAAATATACATAGATATATATTTATACATATATATGTTGTGGTCATGGTTGTCTTGGATGGAGAGGTATTATTGTCCTTGTCTTCCATGGTTAGTCCCCATGTAATATGTATCTTTATTAGATGCATATGTATACGGCAAGACCAATGAATGTAAACCTAGTATGAGTAAAGAGAGATGATGCATAGTATCGATAGAGGAGTAAATGGCCAAAGGTTTTTTCTCGTTTTCTCATTTATTACAAAGACTACAAGGCAAACACAACATATCTTGGAGTGTTCTCTTTTTCTCCTAATTTCACAATTCTGAAAAATCTCTAATCACAAAGGAAAGCTAAAGCTAACAAAGAGGTTGTGCAACATTTCCATTGTCTTGCTCATCATCTTCGTCACGTTCGAGCTGTTTCTTTCCTCTCCAGAGTATAACTTGTTCATCTTTGAACAAGATGGGGACACAAGGAACCATGTCCTGCAAGAGAGAAAGAAGGAGAGATCAAAATTCGATAAGAGAAAATGATTTAAGCTTCTTTGCAAAGATGCTTTCATACTCTTAATTTAACGCCGATCTTCTTACAGTCATTCACGCCCATGTTACTGCAATCTAATCTCACCACCTCTACGGTCTCGAAAGCAGTTCTGACTCTATCCACGACATTGACGTACACACCGTTCCTCGCTGCATAACATCAATCCCCTAAAAATTTCTGTTTCCTTTTTAATGAAACGAAGTGCGAATTAGGGCGACAAGATAATTACTGAGCTTCGTCAGAGGAGGCGAATTAAGCCCTCTGTTCCTCAAATCCTTAGCTTCCTCAAACGTTAGGCCATCGATGACTTTCTTCACAAGCCTGGGATAAATAGGGGCACGAGGCTTCCATAGCATTACGGGTACTTTGGGTCGATTCTTGGGATCATAATGACGCCCACGGTGCAGCAAGAGGATATTTGTCTGACGGTATATGATTCTGCCCCCAGATTTGTCCTACAAACACACACTGGAACACGCATTAGCCAACCAAAGTGATTTTTCTCTGAATTTAAACGAAAAATGTGTATGGAAGTACTTAGGGAACCTCAAGATGGAAGCAAATATTGTCCATATCAAGAGTTGGTACCCCCAAGCACTTGATTCTCACAGCCTCGGCCCTTCTCCAGTGATTGTGGATTTCTTCGAGTGTGTTATGAGTAACACCTCCTTTGCCTGGAAAAAACCAGATATCGAATTCTCATCAAATACAAAGCACTCATCAACCACGCAATATAGATCCATAAAACAGAATCAGCTATGACTTGGTTCAAGAATGCGTAATGAAAGCTTGAAAATCATAGGCTTTGAGAAGGTTTAGGACATATCTTGGCCTTCTCTTTCTCAGTCAGACAAATCATGCATGATTTTGTGACACATCTGCTGACAAGAGCAAAACAAAAGGCTCATATGCGTACATCTATAAAGTCTTAAAAGTCTTCCCTTTGTCATCAAATTGGATCCCAAATTTACAGCTTTTCTTCACCAAATTGACTTTTTTCTCAAACATCTTAGGCTGATAGTCTTTAATCTTTACTTATTGCGGAAAAAGGGCCAACTTCACGACGACATGAACATACAATTTCGATAGTTCAAATCAAATAATGTAATAATAGCATATAACCCAACCGAGATTAATCTGTCGCGCGCAATCGCTGTGTCGGTACTTCTCCACCAAGTCGGCGACTTCCTCCTCAGTCAACGGCGGCCCCAAAACCCTATCCCTTTCCATAGCCCAATTCTCCCTATCGACCTCCCCCTCGGCAGGCGCACACGTCCCGGTCCAATTCCGGTCGAGCCGGCCCGGACCGAAAGGAGAGAACCGCTTCGGTTCTCGAAAGCCGATGGGCTTCGCTTTCGAGCTGGTCTCGGAATAAGAGTACATGAAGTCGAAGGGTAGCTCCGGCGAGCTCTTGGATGGATTTTCGTCGTCGAGAGGGGCACTTTTGGGATTCCGTGAAAATGGGGGATCGTGCACCTGACGGCGGATTGTGTAGATGAACGGCGGCTGGTGGTGATGGTTCAGCCATGAATAGAGGAGATTCTTCTTTCCGATGTTACGACGAAGGCCTTTCATGGGATTTGGGGAACAATAATGCGTGTATGTAACAAGGTTTTCGTTACCATCACTTATCACATTCTAGAAACACAACTCTTATAACATTCGTACTTTAAACCAATTTTACTATTTTCCTAAGTTTAGAGGTGTCCTCGATCTAATGCTTTGATTTAGTTCAATCATAATTCATAACATGCATATATCGTTCTACTTCTAAGTCTACACAAACTACTATAATCAAATCCCACTGGCATCGAACAATTCGACTCCATGGAAAAATATCAGAGAATCGACCATTTGACCTACGCCGAGGACAAATTTACTGTTTCTTGCCCAATTTAATATTCAACAGTTATAGACTGTATTTGGTCTTTCTTGATGTTCTTCAGATTTTTACTATACACAAAAATTTACCCAGATAAAATACAGTAGTCCAAGCCTGGAAGATGAAACTACATAAGATGCCTAACTTAGCACAATAATTGAGACAACCTTAGTGTAGGAGTTATAACAACATCAGATCATCAGCACCCATCTGGCCTTAAATAATCGGGCGGAAGCGAAGGACACCTTTCGTTCATGTGAGGATAAGGATCCATGGTGTTGTACCCAGGCAGTTCCATGCGGTACTTCCCTTTTATCTGACAAAAGGGAAGCGCCACGTCATCGCCATCGTTGCACCACTTGGGCAGACGACTATAGTCGTCCTCGAAGAACTTGAGCGAGTACGCGTCCTTTATCTGTTTAAGTCGTGTAATAAAAATCGAATCTTTAGCCTTATCACTACAATAATTGCCTGATGAGATTATGTTAGCTCAACTCACCGTGAACTCGGTCACTTGAATGGAGTTTGCAAGGGAGCCGAAAAGCCCAGCTTGTTTGTACATTTCGAAGACGAACGCGACGCACGAAGTCGATACCCCATCTTCGTAGACCCAATCATCTTGTTCGGGCACTGCGAGTAATTTCCCGAAGGACGATCCACGCTTTTCGACCTCCACGAGGATTTCAGAAAGTGTCAAATTCTGCAAAGAGGGACAAAAGAAAACGAAGAGAAGTAAGAAATCTGATCTTTTCAAGCGTTGTAATAATCAAGTTTCATTCAGTTTTGTTCGCACAAGGAAGCGGCAAGCGCAACGGCCGAGTTAATCGATAAATATAAAAACCTTCGTTCCAAGCCTTTTGTTCAGTGCTTCGTTCCACATGTTGCCTGCGTAAGCGGGCTGCATCTGAGTCCACACGGTCATAACAGACGCCACCTATGTACACGGTGAGAAAAAAGGGACGTGAAAAAACAAAAAAAAAGAAAAACACAATCCAGTATTGTAAGAACGGAGCAAAGGGCCAACTATAATTACCAGGTGTGCGTCTAACGGGGCTGGAAAATTTCCACTGACCGTATCTATCCAGCTGAATATTAGGTTATGATAACCGTATGGTTTTCCTTCCATGCTTCTGGCGTATTCCCAAGCAGCAGTTTCGTTGAACTTCGCCCGAAGGTCGGGATGCAAAGGAAGGAGCGCTATCTGTGGATTTGCATCGTCTTTCGTCAGCTCAAATTCCCACCATTCTTCCCATGGTAACGTAGCAATTATATCATTTCCCTATTAAAAAGATCAAAGATTTATCAAGATTCAGCATGTAAAAACTGCCCATTTTTTTCTGACAGAAGAAATCCTTACATCCTCGTCTTCATGCCCAGATTCTGCAACCCAAAGCTTCCCTTCGGAATCCCTCAAACAGACAGCAGTATGACCAGCGTAAGAACCAGTCACCCACTTCTCGAGCGTCTCAAAGCCACCCCACCGCCCTCTGATTTTAGACAATGCAAGAAAATCGCCCGAATGTATTTCGTCGGTAGTGATGTTGGTGACCCATGGCTGAGGTCGTTCGTCGAATTTAGCTCCCATATGCTTTTCAAGAAACGCTACGTTTGAGTTTTCTCCCCACTGAGAGTTTGTGAACAGTGGGAAAACCTCCCAAAGAGCTTTGAGGGTTCCTAACATTCCAGCTTGCATGAGGAAAATCGATACGCCCCTGTTTTTTACCTGAGAGGAGAGGTAAGGAGGCTAAGAACTTACTCGAAGACGAAATATTGCTGTAGATTGCGAAAAGGATGATTTATGAGTGAATGTGAACTTTACGTATTCGTATTCGACTTCTGATTCCCATTTGTCGAAGTCGAGGGTGTGTTCGCGAGATAGGAAGTAATAATCCCATGTTACACGGTAAGGAGTTGCAAAGATGTAAAGATCCATACAAGTCCAGCTATGTGCCTTGCTAACCTGCATAATAAATGCAAGAAAAGAATTATTGGACATTAATGGAGCCTCTTGGTGCTGATGACTCAAAATCTCTACTTTAAATACCTTAATCACTGTCTTTATCCAAACTTTTACCAGATAATTGAATTTGAGACCAACAAAAGACTTAACAACCTTAAACAAGGGTATCCACCCTACCTAATGCTATCAGATAAATTTTTAGAGGCTTGAAATTCTACAGGCTGATACCAACTCAAGGATAGGAACTAACTAATGTACTGATCAATATCATACCCAAAACATCAAAAGCCCATCAAGAATACACTGATTAACCTAAAAATCAAATCTTCTTCATACCAACCTGCTAGAGAAGAATCGCATGTAAACAGCAAAAACCCAGCTAAAATTATCACGAAATCGAAAAAAACAAAACAGCAAACTCGCCTTGATATGAAGAGTACCACCGCCATACTTTGTCCCACTGTTATTGTGAAACACGAGCCAAGCAGTGTTTTCGTAGAAACAAGCGCCTTTCCACTGAAGAATCGAATTGTTTGCCGGCGAAGCAGCTCCTACAAACGACGGCAGCAGATCAACAGCGTTGTGGAGAACATTCAAGACAGGCCATGAGACTTGTCTGGGGAGAAGTGGTAATACGTCTCTGGGGCTAAAAGGTGCTCTCAAAGCTTGCGCTTTCTGTGTGTAAAGCCCAGATATTGCGAGAATCGCTACTATCAGTGATGATATATGATGAGCTTTGATGATTTTGTTGTGGTGGAGCTTCATGGCTCAAGAAGAGAAACCAGAGTTCGATTGGATTTGATTGTTGCCAAGGATGGTAATTTATGTAAGGTTTGACTTGTTAATTTACGTGTGGTGCCTGATAATCGTTTTTTTTGATATTTTTATTATATATCTCCATTGATGAGTATCGTTGAGATGAGCCAAGAAAGAGTATTTATTTAGTGATAGACCTCAAATTACACAAAGATACGTGCGTGGAAAATCTTGATTTTTATATGCTTGTCGAAGATTTACATAGAACTTCTACATATCTGTGTTTGGTTTACACTTTACGGGATAAACTTAGAAAATGGGTTACAAATAATTAGTAGTCTGATGTTTGGTTTAATAAGATCAAGCCCGGGAAAATTATTAAAGCCCAGAAATATCAAACGGGCATTTCTATTATTTATCCTAAATGGACCCCTAGTATAACTTTATCCTTGATTATCTGATCCTATTTTTTTATCGGGCTATGGACCTTCTCATAAATGGTTCTATAAAGTTAATTCACATTTGGGGATGAGATTGAAAAATTGAAAAGATACTGTCGTTATTCGACATTGAAGCGAAATAAGGAGGATCAAATTGAAACTCGTACAATAGACGGGCCTTTGTTGAAATTTCCCGAATCATCACCATATCTTATAGCAGGAGAAAATATCAAGAAGCCATCACAGCCAAACAACAATGGCATCTTCGTCAACCACACTCATCCTCCATTCAAAATTCACTTCTCATGACATCATTAAAGCTTCAAACTGTTCCAAGTCCGTCTCATCACTTCCCAAACTGAACAATCAGTTTGTGGGCTTCGCAAAATGCGGCGATAATCTCCGATGGTGTAATAAGATCATCCCTAGGAAACTGCTGGGACCAGATTGTGGCTCAAGAACAACATGCTGGTTCAGGTTTGGTAAGAATGGAGTGGATGCCGAAGGCGCTGGCATTTACGGTAGCCAAAAGCGAGACGATTTCGACCGTGACGATGTTGAACAGGTTAATTTATTAGTTCTTTGAAAATTTTCCATTATTGAGTTGAAATGTGGGATTATTACCAATCCTGCTGCTGAAGTTCTGCGTGTACAGTTCTTGAGTATGTTTGTTTCTTGCTGATTTCTTACCTTACAAAGCAATTGAGTTAGTTGTGATTTTTTATTGCAGTACTTCAACTACATGGGGATGCTGGCCGTGGAAGGCTCGTACGATAAAATGGAAGCTCTCTTGAACCAAAACATTCACCCAGTTGATATACTGCTTTTGATGGCCGCCTCAGAAGGAGATAAACCGAAGATCGAAGAACTGATGAGGGCAGGAGCTGATCATACCGTTAAAGATGGAGATGGTAGGACGGCGTTGGATAGAGCTTCGAGCGATGAGATCAGAGATCTCATTCTTGGATTTTCAGCTCAAAAAGCTTGATTTTGAGGATGGTTGTTCTTGGTTGTGTTTTGGTCTGCAGTTTCTGTGTTCTTTTCTGTGCCTGATGATGTTATAATTAAAGTCTGCACCTTTTTGCTTTCCCCTTCTTAGGAATGACGAAGGTAAATTTTTTGTGTTGGCCATTGCAGAAGAGATCCAACACAAATGCATACATTTGAGTGAATTTACTACAGAAGATTTATGCATGTCCTAAGTCCATCACTGCTAGAAATAAAAGCTTAACAAGCTTCTTAAATGTCTCGAATACACTGGTAAAAAGGATTAAAAGCATCATTTTTAGTTCGTCATCGTCTCTAATAATTCTTTTTCAGAACCACAAAACACACGGGTTGATCTATCCTCAGCAATTCAAACTCAAATCTGCTAGCTGTGGATGAGCTACGTAACTAAAAGCTGTGAGATATCTTCAGTTTACAGTTCGTTATAAGATCAACCAAGGGATGAACAAGAAGAAAGCATCAACTTCGACCATTGACACGACTAGGCGAAAAACATTACATTACAATACAACCATGGCGGTGAACTAATATATACGAAGCAAACCGTTTTACTTAACTTCCACAATGTACATATGCTATATACAATACATCATGTGTGTGACGATCACACTGCTTTCTTTGTTTGGGCTATACAGAGCATTGGTTGGGCGATTTCCACCGACATCTCCTTGGAAGATCAGTGGCCTTTCTCTTGACTTGCTGCATGTAACTCGAACTGCTACTACGATACGTACTCACCATGTACTTTATTGCTTCGCATCTGCACGGCGAGCTTATTTTCCCCATTACAAAGCAACACTCTGCTAAGAAAGGTGGCTGCTGCTGCTCATCTTCGTCCCTTTTCGAACGTAATATTCGTAAATATATCGAAAAAGATAACGAAATGAAACATCTCATATATAAAAAGTACTAACCTAAATGAATAGGGATTGCTAAACCATTGGTTACAAAACCTCCATTGCATATTCTCTATCTGTGGTTGGCACGAAGAGGTCATCGCATGGACTTTGAAGGCTGATATAAGGCCCACCAAAGCTAAGAAGGTGGCTACAATGGCCAGCAGCTTATTATTATTATTAGAGGACATAGCTAATTAGTTAAAAAAAATAGTGGGTTTTTTTCCTTCTTTTCTTTTCTTTGCTTGACTAATTTATAGGTTGGGGATTTGTAGGAAATTAATTACCTTTGTGTTTTGAGGCTGAGTGTCCTTTCATTTTCATTGTCATTGCATAGACGGAGATGGTGTGAGGCCACGTATTGATGATGCATGCGAAGAAGAGGCATATGAATGTGGTATACAAATTTTGCTATTTAGAGTTCGCCTATTGACGTCATTGTTATTTAATTCACATGTCCATACATCGAAATGCGAATTAGACTTGTTAATCGCGAACAAGATAAGCTTGTCCTTCCCTCGCTTCCTTTTTCTTTTTTGTTTTCCTTCTTAGCATTTTATTTTATATATGCCGTAGGTGTATAGATATTGTGCCGAGAACTAAATAGTGTATCCTTACAATTATATTTTCCTGGGGGTGACTATGCTACTGATCAATTTCTTACATGATAAAAAATGTCTTAGCTATCGAGTTGTACAATTAGGTAGTCCTATGGATCCATTGTTACTACATCGATGTACCTTGTTGGTTGATTAGCTCTTTAGTTGTGAATATGAATTGGTCGTTGGCAAGCATCTGATGCCATGCCACTCTTTTGTAATAAATAGAAGAATCCGTTGTATTATAAGATAAAATGGTACATTATTAGCTTCCTCAGAATATACCCTTTCGAGAGGGCTAATAGAATAGTCTATGATAAAAGGCAAAGCCGCGAAGGTGAACAAATAATAAACGTTTAAAAAAATGTTTCTTGTGCATTTGATTACAAAAAAAAAAAGCCCACCTTGCTTTGACGTTATTAAATTAACATGAGAGGCATTATGCAAAAAGAAAGAGAAAAAATTTCGCAATTATTTCAACTTTGGAATGAAAGTGGCACCAAATCATGTCATTGTTGGATTTTGATAATCAAAATGCCAAGAAATCCCAAAAAAAACGTCAAACTTTTAATTCTTACATAATCAAACGAGAATGTTTTTATTTTATTGTAATGCTGTTACTCCCAAATTTTTTTTCATTACCAATTCGACAAATACTACTCCCTCCATCCCACTAATTTTATCACATTTTGTCATTTCGGGCGTCCCACTAATTTTATCACATTTCCTTATTTAGTAAAAAAAACTATCACAAACAATCAATATAATAATATTAAATATTCTTAAAAGACGTGTCAAAATATATACTTTATACCTTTCATTATACTATATTATTATAATAATACCACCTTAATTTATGTGCCCGGTAACTTATGTGATAAAGTTACCGGGACGGAGGGAGTACAACATAGGACGTGCGGGGTTTATTTATTTTTTAAGGTGCAAACTTGATATACTATTTTTATAATATATATATATATATATATATATTTATATTTTCTTCTTCGCCACCCTAGCTTACCAATACTATGAAAGGTCAGTAACCTCTTTTTCCTCATAAAAAGCATTTCAATATTCATGCGTCTCAGCTGCAATAATATTTAAAGACCTAACCCCCTCTACCAAAAGGAACAGAGATCTCAAAGCATACCCAATTATATCTTCTTATTACCAAACCAAAACAATTTTTTCTAGATTTTGACCTCAGAATCATCAACAGTTTAGACGATAGAACCAATTATTTTTCCCCAGGCTGTAATTCACTGTTGATGATCTCATGATATATGTTTCCTTTTTCTGAGTATAGACATATTCCTGCGTCAAAAGAAGATTTTTACACAAGGGTTGTTCATGTTCAAAGCTCTTTCTGCAAAAGAGCTCTGAACATCTACAATCGCAGAAAATAAAAACCCCATCCTCCGAATCGAAACCAAAAACCCTTTTCGTCAGCTCTCTGTAATTTAGCTTACCATGATCTCGTCTTCTTTGAGGTGCCAACCCTTTTCGTTAAAGGGATCGGATTTTCTACAAAAAAGGAGAGCGATTCTTGGTGGTGATCCGATTAATTTGCCCTCAATCTCTCTTACAAGAAAGCATCTTCAGTCATCTGCTTTTTCCTTCTCTAAGCCCTTACATGTCTCGAGGATCGCGACTTTTGAAAAGCAAGCGAGACACGCTCGATCTCCGGCGACCTGTAAGGCCTACGAGGCGGCCGACCACTCAGAGCCCGCCGCGGATTCGAAATCCGAGACGGCGAGGAAGCTTAAGATCGGCGTTTACTTTGCCACGTGGTGGGGTTTGAATGTCATCTTTAACATTTACAACAAGAAGGTGCTGAATGCTTACCCTTTTCCATGGCTGACTTCAACTCTTTCGCTCGCCGCTGGGTCTCTGATAATGCTGTTTTCATGGGCTCTGAGGATCGCCGAGTTTCCAAAGACCGATCTTGATTTTTGGAAGAGCCTCTTCCCGGTGAGATTTTTCAAAAAAAAAAAATCTTAGCTTTTGTTCTGTGATATGATATGGATGTGTCCCTTTCTTTTCCAATGTCATGATGTAGGTCAATCCGCAAAAGTTCTTACTAATTTTACCATGATTTTGTCCGTTTCTATGTGGTGTTCTGGGATTTGTGGTCTTTATTCGTGGGATGTTTGGTGTTTTGCCTGGCTTCGTACCTCGCTAAAAAGAAGAAAAGAAAATGATATTTTTACTGCAACTGAGGTAATTGCTTGGCGTTTATAGGTTGCAGTTGCACATACGATTGGGCACGTGGCAGCTACCGTTAGTATGTCGAAGGTGGCCGTTTCCTTCACTCACATAATCAAGAGCGGCGAGCCAGCTTTTAGCGTCCTAGTGTCAAGATTCATCTTAGGAGAAACATTTCCTCCATCTGTTTATCTATCCCTTCTCCCAATCATCGGTGGCTGTGGTTTGGCAGCTCTCACAGAGCTCAACTTCAACATGGTTGGTAAGTAAAACCCCATTACCCTTATTAATCATCTGCTTATCCACGCTGTAAAACTATCGAAAGCGAATTTCTTTAACTCGGTTCTTACGTGAAATGCTAATCTTGATGAGGGTTGAGGACTTGCTGCTTCTCTTTAAGTAAACATATTTTATTGGAGTCACATGAAACCTCAGAGAATTAGGTAGCTTTGTCTTTGGAAGCTTGTGGTTATTTGGTAATGAGGAGCAAGCTGTAAAGGTTCTTCCTTTTTTTCTTTCTTAAAGATAGGGTGGTTTTCTGTCAATATCAGGTTTTATGGGGGCCATGATATCGAATCTAGCGTTTGTTTTCCGCAACATATTTTCCAAGAAGGGGATGAAGGGAAAATCAGTTAGCGGGATGAACTACTATGCTTGCCTTTCTATGCTTTCTCTCGTCATACTCACGCCGTTTGCTATCGCCGTCGAGGGACCGAAGATGTGGGCCGTGGGATTCGAACAAGCCATGTCTCAGATTGGACCACAGATCGATCTTCATAGTTGTAAGTAAATCACATGAATGAACTTACACCTTCTATTCTTTCTTGTACTATGGGAGTTAAGCTTGAATCTGGTGAAGTTAGGCGTACTTTTGCGCCTAACTTTGAAGTCCCGTTGTATGACGTCTTAGATTTTGAGGAAGATTATGCGATAAATTCGTGCAAAAAACGTATGTTAAAATAGGTGGATGGCTGCCCAAAGTGTATTCTACCACCTATACAATCAAGTCTCTTACATGTCGTTGGACGAGATATCTCCTTTGACATTTAGCGTTGGAAATACCATGAAACGTATATCTGTGATTGTCTCTTCCATCATCATTTTCCGTACGCCCGTTCAACCTATAAATGCTCTCGGAGCTGCGATTGCAATTCTTGGGACTTTCTTGTATTCTCAGGTGATTCAAACTTCTTTCTTTTATATTTCTGCGTCTCCTCGGAAAACATTACAGCTTGTGTATCAATCGACAAATGATATGATTCCGAACAATTTTGACAGGCGAAACAGTGAAGTGTCTTCTCAGGTGTGATAGTTCGCTGCTTTTTACGGCGGCGGACAAATGTACCAGTGGGGGTTTTACATGTAAATAGAGACAACATCATCACAACAATAATGTGCTGCAAAAACTTTTGATATCGTATGATGTATGAAGAGGATTGCTCTTATTTTTATTGTCCTGAGACGGAGAACAGAAAGCAATTTCTAATAAACGAGGCAGCTTTAGCCTTTAGCTTGTTTTCTTGGATCTTTAATCTTTATTTTATTTTGGATTTTCGTAATCAATTCAGAATTTGGAGATGGAGGGTCTCATAATTAATATTAGTTCTGGAAATAACATGGGTTCGACCATTGGTCTCATAATAACCATAGAACTTGGAGACGATACATAATAGCAGCACGATAACAGACTCTATAACAGACTCACAAAACACATCCTAAGCCATTATTTTACCCCATTAAATTCCCCACACAAACGCACCAACCCAAACTATTGTGCCACCAAACAGAAATAAAAAACATAAGAGCAAATTATCACTTAGAATCCACCACGAAGACGAAGGACAAGGTGAAGCGTAGACTCCTTCTGAATGTTATAGTCAGCAAGGGTCCTACCATCTTCAAGCTGCTTGCCTGCAAAGATAAGCCTCTGCTGGTCGGGGGGAATACCCTCCTTGTCCTGAATCTTGGCCTTCACATTGTCGATGGTGTCCGAGCTCTCCACCTCCAAAGTTATGGTCTTCCCCGTCAAAGTCTTGACAAAGATTTGCATCCCTCCTCTCAACCTTAAGACCAAGTGGAGCGTAGACTCCTTTTGGATGTTATAGTCTGCCAAGGTTCGGCCATCCTCGAGCTGCTTCCCGGCGAAGATAAGCCTCTGCTGGTCAGGCGGGATCCCTTCCTTGTCCTGGATCTTGGCCTTGACATTGTCAATGGTGTCTGAGCTTTCAACCTCAAGGGTTATGGTCTTGCCCGTGAGGGTCTTGACGAATATTTGCATACCACCACGGAGACGAAGGACCAAATGGAGGGTTGACTCCTTTTGGATGTTGTAGTCAGCCAAGGTACGACCATCCTCAAGCTGCTTCCCGGCGAAGATCAACCTTTGCTGGTCAGGTGGGATACCTTCCTTGTCCTGGATTTTGGCCTTTACGTTGTCAATGGTGTCTGAACTTTCGACCTCAAGGGTGATGGTCTTGCCGGTGAGGGTCTTGACGAAGATCTGCATACCACCACGGAGGCGAAGGACCAAGTGGAGGGTTGACTCCTTTTGGATGTTATAGTCAGCAAGTGTACGCCCGTCCTCGAGCTGCTTGCCAGCAAAGATCAGACGCTGCTGGTCTGGGGGGATTCCTTCCTTGTCCTGGATTTTGGCCTTTACGTTGTCAATGGTGTCTGAGCTCTCCACCTCAAGCGTGATGGTTTTGCCCGTAAGGGTCTTCACAAAGATCTGCATACCACCACGGAGACGAAGGACCAAGTGGAGGGTTGACTCCTTCTGTATGTTGTAGTCAGCAAGAGTACGTCCATCCTCAAGCTGCTTTCCAGCGAAGATCAGTCTTTGCTGGTCAGGTGGGATCCCTTCCTTGTCCTGGATCTTGGCCTTGACGTTGTCAATGGTATCGGAGCTTTCCACCTCAAGGGTGATTGTCTTGCCAGTGAGGGTCTTCACAAAGATCTGCATCTGTATATTCAGAGATACCTTTGTAAGCTATGATATCCATTAACCAACGATTTCACATCAAGTTAATGGATGAAGTATCACAAAGACCACGGATCCAACACAATTATGCGAATACAACGTCAGAATTACCAATCTTATAGGTTCAAACGGAACAAAAATTTCTGCAAATGGACGAAACTCAAGGTCACGACGGATTTCAAATATCACAGAAATCCAATCGAATATTAGCTTTTCACACAACGATTAAGCAGTTGACCGAAGAAGCATCAAAGGACCTTTTAACAGAACTAGAAGAACAGATCACAGACGCAGCTTCAGATCAGGTATAAAAATCAGATCAGGTATAAAACAGACGATGAAAGCTGAGATCCATATTAAAACAAAGAGACAGATCTAGCAAAAGCTAGCCCTAGAATCATAAACACAGCAAAATCCAAATCCATATCACAAAGGACCGATTCACAAACATAATTCTTATACATGAATAGGATAAGCGAGGGATGATAATCGGAAGGTAAAACTGAAAAACTTACATTGACAGTAAAACGATCGGAAGCTTTCGTAAAAAGATTGCTTTTTTTGTTGTTGATGACAACTGATAAGAGAGATGAATGAGAAGACGAGCTACGAGCTGCTTATATAGAACTCACAAACCGCGTCAGCCCTAAAGCAATTTGCATTATTGAAGTACGATAATAATAAAATAATAAATATTTTTTACTTTAATATTGATTTTAAAACTCATAATAAATACGGTGGGGCAACTTACACGCTTTGACTTGACCTAAAACTTGTTATCTTCTGTTCGTGGTGGATATACCAAACACCTAACCTATTCCATGGCCGAATACAATTTATCTATAAGGAGAAAAAATATCTACTATTTTGTGATCATAGAATATTCTACACCCTTCTCGTATATTTAATATTGATTTGACAGAATATTGATAATATTATTTTCGTATCTTTTCAAAGAAACCAGGCCATATTAGACGACATAAACATGACAATGGGCCTGCAGACTCAGTTAGATGGGCCTGTTTTCTGGGCTATGTTATTTATGCAAAAACTTGTTTATTTTTGCGAAATCACTTCAAATTTAAGGATATGAATTAATTTATGGTGAATCTATCCAAAAATACCTAATTGTATAAAAAAATTTGCAAGTCGGTACTCATGTCAGAAATTTTTTTAAATAAGTACCCGTTCGATTGTGCGTACCATTTTTCCGGTTTTGACGTACCTTTTTATATGTATATTGCGTACCACGTTACGCATCTATATGGTACCCATATATGGTACCTATATACGTTCCATACGGTACCTTGCGGCGGGCAGGTATCAATGTGCAAAAAATTTATTCTGACAGGTACCTGCAGGGTACTGATTTGCTAATTTTTTATATTAATGGGTATTTTTATGTAAAATCCCCTTAATTTATTTCAAGTATTTGTTCAAAAATAAAAAGCTATTCTTGGAACTGAAACGTAAGTTGCATCTGTTTCATAATTTTTCAACCTAATATATTGTTCGTGGGAAACTGTAAAAGATATTGCATGGGAAAAGGGATCGATCCACTTCGCCATTTGTCTTTCCAAGTTTGAATACAAAATTGTATTTATTCGATTTATAACAGATCCCTAATTGCATCTTAGCACATCGAAACGCATGAATGGCATGGACTTTATGTCCTTTTTTTTAAGTAAAAAAGTACTGTTACGTAAAATACTTGAGGCGAAAAATGCAAGGCACATCGACATCCTAAATCGGTCATGGGACTGTAACTTCAAAAGTTGTCATAAAAATTGAAACTTCAGCATGATATATATACTAGAAATTTGAAGCTGCACACCATGCGCGGCAATGGATGCCCATTATTTTCTTCAATTAATATGTTCTATTAATTAATTATTTCATAATCTAACAACATAATATAGATTTCAATAGAATAGTCATTTATGAATATAATTTAGTAAATTATAACTTCTATATGAGATGAGAAGGAAATTAAAAAGAAAACAAAAAATGATTGTCAATAATCGCACTATTTTGGCTGCTTATATGTATAACATCATCGATGATGCTATCCTGACTGCGTTTGGCTTCGTGGTTTAGGCATGGTCAATGTAAATATTGATTTCCATCAATTTGTCTACAAGTTTTATCACTAATTTTTTAATGTCGGAACACTAAGGGCTCACATCATGATATTGTCATGTCAAATATAGATACGGTGCCCTGCAAAAGTTTTAGTTGTCACTAAGCAAAAACCTAAATTTAAATTGAACAAATCTAAATTAAAAATTCCAAAAGATGCTTTGCGCTCAACTTTTATTTCATAGTTCGAACAATGAAATAACTTGCACTTAAGGGACGGATTAGGAAATAATTCGAATTTAAAAAATAAACCAAAGTAAAATAATTATATAATACAAAACATAAATTTGCCTTACAAATTTCTTTATATGATATTATCATTATCAGCATTAAGAAATACTTCTCTCTTTATATGAACAAAATGTCTTCCTTTAGCCATTTGAATGCATAACAATATAAATAATATGTTGCATCTTATTCTATAGTATATTCCAACCAATTTCATTTAAAGGGCAACAAATATTCACTATATTTATATAATATATTAAAGGATATTATTATATATGTATGTAAGTTTGAGGAATCGTACCACTCTTGACATGTGGACAACTGTAAAAAATATGGTATAAATATAACAAAAGTTTTGAGGTAGGCACGCATACCTAGATCTATACATACACTTCACTTCACCATTCGTTATTCCTTCCGTCCCACTAATTTTATCACATTTTGCCATTTCGGGCATCCCACTAATTTTATTACATTTCCTTATTTAGCAAAAAAACTATTACAAACAATCAATATAATAATATTAAATATTGTTAAAAGACGTGTTAAAATATACACTTTATTACCTTTTCATTGTACTATATTATTATAATAATACAATCTTAATTTACGTTAACTTATGCGATAAAATTATCGGGACGAAGCGAGTATATTTATGAAATCATTCCAATACCACACGACATCGTTTGGTGTGAGGATCAATAGGTAATGATTACATCTATTAGTAGATTACGACGAATACACTATTGCTAATCCCTTACACACTTACAAGTATCAAAATATATATTGAACTGTTCATCGAAATTTCGAATTTTATCATCTCTGACCATATTATGGTGTCATCTTCTTCCTATCCTACTACGCAGTTACTTCGGACAACAAAATATGAATCATCTTACACTGTCCCTAACCCTATCACAAAAGATTCTAGTTTTATTTGAACAATCCAAATAGATAGTACCAAAATTCCAACTGAACTAACAAAGTACTACAACACATCTTGCCAGCAAAGTAGTAACAATTACGAATTTCACACTGGAAAAAAAAAATCCTGAACTTTTAAAAAATTTATGTATGTCCCATTGTTATAATGTATAATAAAACACTTCATGGAAATGCTTGAAGAAAAACGTATAAAGATTCAGTCCCGAAATGGCATGAAAATTATTATAACATTATAAAGTAACAATTTTTTTCTCTGTATCGTTATATAAGTTGATACAAAAAAGAGAGAAAGTTCGATAAAACGGGGTTACCTTTAATTTCTTTATCGATGACAGAGGGTTAGACGTAATTTATAAAATGTATATGTTCTTGGTAACTGTGAAACCCGTGATGAAAATTCAACTTAATTTATAGCGATGAGGTGACACATGAGAGATAGGTCTATCGATTTAAAATGGGGTATATTAAGTTTTAGGCCCAAAAAATATATTAAAATAGGATTACGACCATTTCGAAAAAACATTAGTTTAAAAGACACAAAATTTAAAGATAAGACCTAAAATATCATGTTACTTCAGAACAATAAAGTGTTATTTCAGAATAATGAAGTGTTACTGCAGAACAATGAAGTAGTACTGAACAATGGGGTCCTTAAAACTAATTTTTTCCAGGGTATGACTGAACGATTTGCCCTTTAAAATGTTCACACCACATCATTTTACATTTTTACACTAATTCAGCTTACTCATGTTTATTCTAAGTCAACTTTTAAATTACTACGTCGTCCGACCTCTATAGTATAGCCATTGGCATTTGCCCACTCTTTCAAATTTCTTCCCCTATAACCTCGTCAACGAAAGCAAGAAAGCTAAGTTACGAAACACTGTCTATTACCTCTTAGCCAAGAATGGAAGGAAAAAACATCCTCTTATCAACCAACCCATCTATCCATCCTTGTAATTCCTTACAACAAGCTTACGTAGGCTCGTATTAGCTCTACCTCTTCAAATGTTAGAATAAAGCTTCGACCTTTGAAGCACAAGCGAAAAAATCAGTATCCCGCAAAAACGATGGGCGAGAACAAGAACAAGAAAGATACAGTATGGTTCTCCTTGAAGAAATCCCTTCACTGCAGATCAAGTGGTTCAACAGATGCCCAAAGCCCAAAGACTCGAAAGCAGTTGACCAGTATTTTGACCAAGAAAGCTCCAAGGTCAGGCTGTTCAAGGTCTCTGGCGAATCTCAAGGACGTTATTCACGGAAGCAAAAGGCAGCACCTTACATCATCGTCTGAGAGGCATCCCACTAGCTCGAGCCCAAGATCTATAGGAAGCAGCGATTTTCTCAACCCCATAGCCCACGAAGTGATTCTTAGCAACTCGAAATGTGAGCTGAGAATCAAAAGCTGTAATGGGTTGCTGCAAGAAGGCGGCTGTAATGGTAACGACAGTGATACCTATGACGTGGGAACGCTGATTCCTGGTACGCCCGTTCACAGTTATTACAGCAAGAACTGTAATACTGCGAGCGCAACGCCTAGGAAGAACTGCCCTGCTTTGGGAGAGAAGAGTAAAGCTGTCTTCGCCTTCGAAAAGAGGACAGCTTCTTTAGGGAAAGATGGGAATAATGGTGTTGCCACGTGCCATAAGTGTGGGGAGCAGTTTGTGAAGTGGGAGTCTCTTGAATCACATCACCTTTCCAAGCACGCTGGTAAGGATTCTTCCCCTCTGTGTGTGTGTGTGTGTGTGTGTGTGTTTGGGATTTGAGAGTGAAAATGGTTGAAAAAGGCACTAACTTTATGCTACTAGGGAACTATACACCTCTGTTTGTTGAAAAAAAAAACTGATGGGATTCTATGAATGTTTCACTTAGGACCTCAAAATTACTTGCTCGTTGTGTTGTAATAATAATAATAATAACAGTAACAGAGCTCATGGAAGGCGATTCGTCGAGAAAGATAGTCGAAATCATCTGCAGATCGAGCTGGCTCAAGCCCGAAAACCAATGCGTAAGAATAGATCGCGTCCTAAAAGTTCACAACATGCAAAGGACACTCTCTCGCTTCGAAGAGTACAGGGAAGCCGTGAAATCTAAGGCCAGCAAACTCCCAAAGAAGCATCCTCGATGCTTGGCAGATGGAAATGAACTGCTGAGATTCTATGGGACAACCTTAGCTTGTTCCCTGGGCCTTAACGGTTCTTCCAACCTCTGCGTGTCCGAAAAATGCTGCGTTTGTAGGATTATAAGACAAGGGTTCCCTGCGAAGAGGGAATCGAAAGATGGGATTGGAGTTTTTACAGCCTCGACGAGTGGTAGGGCTTTCGAAGGGATAGAGATCGTTCAAGAAAATGGGCCTTTTTTACGAAAGGCTTTGATCGTTTGTAGGGTTATCGCTGGGAGGGTTCATCGCCCTTTGGAGAATGTTAGGGACATGGCTGGGCAGAATGGGTTCGATTCCTTGGCGGGGAAAGTCGGGGTTTATTCTAATATTGAGGAGCTTTACTTGCTTGATTCTAAGGCACTCTTACCTTGTTTTGTGGTTATATGCAAGAGTTGAATTGAAAGAAGATCTATACGTGGCTTTCTTACTTACTTTGTCTTTTGTGTCTTTTGTTGAATCAAATGTACCTTGTAATAAAGATTTATGACTAGCACTCAATTCGCGTTTTTTAGGACAATTTTCATTTATATAATGGATAACAAAATTAGGTGGCCATGAGTTGCATCGATCATTATCTCATGACATTGTGTCAGTTTTCTTTGTTTGGCCATTGCTTCTTATCGTGTTTAATTATTTCTATTGCGAGCAGAAAGTTTGGGATGACCGAGCATCATAAATGTTTACCACTTACGCATTCTTTTTTTTTTTCCCTATGAATATCGAAGGGGCGTAGAAAAAAGCTTAGCTTTAGACAGTCGAACATGGGTAACATGAATGAGAACCTTCTTTTTTTCTTCAAATTTACCACAATTCACTTAATTTTATATTTCGTCAAACACATTACTACTAGTGCACCAAAACTGAATTGTAAATCGATGTTAGACCATTATCCATATATCTTGTAGTGGGGCAGGAATTTTCTGTCTTTAAAGAATTTCATAATTTTCTTACATGTGATGATGCATTGGGAATCTATAGTCTTTTATTAACTTAAATTTCTTTGCATATAAATAATCAAGTGGTAAGATGAATCCAAATATCGGCACGTGGTCCTATTTGGGAGGTTTCGTTCATTAAATATCTGAATTCTAAGACTAAATAGCAGTTGAGGAAAATAACAGCTCATGTCGCCATACGTCAATGTCACACTCCACACCACGTTAGATTTGTCTTCAACAAAGCTAGATTTGTCCTCATAATTATGTTATGTATAATTATTTTTTCGTTCATGAAAACACCTTGGAGCTCTTTTGTTTTAACATTTTTCGTTCATTTATAGGACCCCACCACATGCAGGAAAAGAAACAAATATCATATCATAGAAAGATATATATTAGAACATAGGAGGTATTTCTTGCCAAAATATTTTACTCCCATAAATCGAGCTATAGCTTTTTGCGTTGTTATACAAATACACGTAAGTACATAGACTAAGATACTAATTCACTCCCAAACCATCAAACTTATTACTAAGTGTTGGGAAATTCGCCGCCCTAAATTCCTAACTTGATGAACTTTCGGGGGCTGTGGTTTGAAGATAGAAAGATTCGTTCTTGACGACGAACGAATAAGAAAACCAGCGATAAAGACGAAAAACAGAGAGGGTTTACGTGGTTCGACTCGATAGTTCGAGCCTACGTCTACGGCAGAATCTTGATCTTTTATTCAAACTACGAATTGGAATTACAAGCTCTCTACTTTCTCTCCAACTCACTAGTTTTCACTCGACTCAAATTCCCACTCGTTTGCAAGGTATGAACTCGCTAACCTTGCTACTTCAACACACTAAGCTGTATTTATAGAGTGTTCTTGCTAGCTTCACTAAGCTGTATTTATAGTGTTCTTGCTAGCTTCTTCTTGTAACGAATAGATCCTTATAGAGCTCGTATCTTTGGTTAATCTCAACCATATGGAGTGTATAGATGTTCCCCAAGCTTTAATCTCGGCCCTTGATTCGTTGATACGCGTAGTTGGACGGATTAAATCCTAACCGATCGAAGATAACCGTTTTTAGTAATCCTAGTGACATTCACGGCTGATAGAATAATAATTTGCACACGCAAACGTGTTTTAGCAGATGTTATTTACCCAAAAATTAGCTCGTACATCTTACACTTACGCGCATATTTCTTGATTTACAGATAGCCGAGGAAAAATGGTTCAGTAATGAATTTTGGACAGATCAATAATTTATCGTGCGATATTTTCCAGACTTTGGTCCAATATCATCCCATCCTAACCATTGGACCTGTACCCAACCAAGAAGAAATATTACGACACCTTTTAAGAGCCACAAGCAATTCGAAATACACAGCGCATGCTAAGGAATATCAAGCGTCACAAGCAAACAAAACTAAAGCTACAATTATTCAAAGTGGACGGACCCTCATATTAGCTGTTTGGATAACATAGTGCTATGTCATTAATCTTTACGGGACAAAACAAAACTTGGGCAGCAAAGACGTTTTCAAGCAGAGAAAAGAAATAAAGATGTTATAGCTTTGTGCTGAGCGACTTGCAAGGTTGACGAAAAAGAAATAGGCAGCTCCCATGTTTCGAGCGGAAAAGGAAGAAACGGGATTTGAGCTACCATGCTCCGAGTGGGAAAGGAAGAAAGAACACAACACATCTATGAAAAAATGGAGCTGCTGTTTTATATACGTGGGAATATTGATATCTATATATACGCGTATACACAAATCAGGAGCAGATCATTCGAAGAGGACTGTTTTGTACCGCTGTTTTCACCTTTATATTTGAGCGTGGCAGAGTTTGAGCGAGGAGAAGAAATAAAATATCGAGCGTAAGTGATGAATTTATGTGAGAAACCAGAAGGAAATCGAGGAAGAGAGCAGAGATGAAGTTTGAGAGATCGATCGTGAGTTCTAGTGTAGCAAAGTTTATCTGTTCAGCTTTCTCTTTGTTTTCAGATGCTTCGTGATGTTGATAATCATTTGAGCATCTTTTATTCCTTTTGTTTAAGGATTTGCTCCTTTATATTACGATCGTCAACTCATCATTAGAATACCTTCACGTTCGTTCACCTCTGTTTTCATCGATCAAATTGCTTATTTCGTTTTGGCTCGGGTATGCATTTTATCAAGGAAGAAAGGTTCACAAAGCTTGTGAGGAAATGATCCATCAATGCAGCTGAGAAGAACTGGTGATGACGAGCTGAGATGATTGTGTGATGATGTTGCTGACTTACTGCAGAAGTCGTCGAAGCAACGCAGATGAAATCGTCGAAGCTGTTATAAGGCAAGGTACTTATTAAGGAGCCACCGCTGTTAGAAGCCACCACCAGCGTCTTCATCGCTGGACGAAAAAAAAAAACCGTTAAGTCGGTTTGTCACGTGCCCTGCACGTGAGGCGGGATTTCCAGCTTATAAAAATGGGATTTCCTTCAGCTTTTTCGCGGGACTTTTAGCGTGTGTAACTCGACACAGAGAAAGGGTGGGAAAGAGTTGTAAACACGAAAGTGTGAGATAGCTGTGTGCTCTGTAAATATGTGCTAAACTCATCATTAAAGGAGTTGATCTTTGGCCCCGTGGACGTAGGCTAAGTCAGTACCCGAACCACGTAATACTGTGTGTGATTTCGATTCTGTTATGTTTAATTTCAGTTTTGATTTGAGTTGCGATCACTCAGACGAACTAGGCATAAACTAAATTGGCGAAATCATTTGTTCCATTGATCGAATTGCGCTACAAAGCTGAATTTCACAATATCGTAAGCGTACTTCTGTCTTTTTCGATGTCATTAGTATTAATTAATTTTAATTGCTTTCTCGTTAATATGTTTAGCGGCTAAATTTTCCATAGTCGAAGGATTATTCGAAGCCTAGTTTTGTTAAAACTGTGAGATTAAGTGAGCTTATTCGTGAAAGGGTAAGTATTCGTTTAACCCGGAGATGATTATATCGATGAGCTTAGGTTAACTAAGCAGTGGCCAATGTTTATAAGATCTAGGTAAATTAATAGCTAAATTAAAACAACAAATCCGTAATTGTTTGTTCGTTTTAATAAGTAGCAAATAATATTCAACTTCTCTACCTTCGGTAAGTGTAAGTTATATTATCGCGTTAAACGATTTTATTTTAATAAACCGGCGTCCGAGTTTGTTAGTCAATAATCGGGTTTTTTCGTATTTAACGCTGTCGGAATTTTAAATATTGCAGGGCTTCCCGGAGATTATTTTTCGATTAGAGAAGTAATTATAGAGCGTCTCTTAATTACCGAGAAAGTAAGAAAAGATTGGTTATAAGTCGTTTGTCGATAACTATAACCGATTATTCTTGCGTTGACATAATATTTTTATAAATCGATGAACAGTTAAATAAATCTAGATGGATAATAATTCCTTCGACTATTATTTTATCATTGTTAGTATATTTTATTTTCTCGTTCGCTATTACGCTCAAAACTTTATCTACAAAAAAATCCCCCCCCCCCCATTATTATTATTTATATTATTATTATTACTGCTATTGATCGAGTTTGAAATTAGAAATAAATCAACCATTTTTCCTGTGGAGACGATCCCTACTTTCGCTATACTCGTATTAGTGAATAAGGTGATTAATTTTATTTTTGGCAGTTTTCGACGCGACCAAAGGCCACATGAGATACCTTCACGGCCGTGAAGGTGTCGAGTTGCTTCTATTTTCAGCCTCTGTTGACATTCACGGCCAAGCACATGCATGGTCACGACCGTGACCTTGAGCTGGGAGCAAACTGCCCAACGTCTTTGCCTAGTTCTCGATTTTTCGACCTCGTACTTCCGAGTTTTGGATCACCAAACCTCAACAATCTCCACCTTGATCCTAGAACTCTTCACCAAATATCTAAACACCCATTTCCAGATTCAATTCAAGCTACACAACTTGCTTCAGGTGCCTCCTTCGACCATCATCCGAGTTTGCAGAATTTCGATCCAATTGCTGAGAAAACTTCATCTTGAATCACCCAATCTTCACTCGGACCTCTGATCCTCCACCCCCTTTCTTCAGAGAGTGCTTGAGCAACGACCCAACTTCAAGCATCCCAGAAAACTCTTGCTTGAAGTCGATCTTGAGCGCAAAGCGATCGAACCATCTTCGATCTTCGCTTCCTTCGTTTCCTTCGACCCTTTCTTGCTCTCAGCTTCATGGCGCTTCTTCCCGAACCATTTGCAGCTGAATAACCTGCTATTCTTTGACTTAATAACAGGTACAAAAGAATCACTAAACGAATTTACCTCATCCTTCACACTAGTAGCAGAAATTTCATCTTCAAGTCCCTCTTCTTGAACTTCTGAGTTTTCAGCTACTTGGCATGGCTTCTCCACCTCAAGACAAAGTTTCTGTTAGGAAATAATCCTTGTGATCCCATTTTCCTTAATTAGCTTAGGATTAGCTTAGGATATGATTGTATTTTCCTTAGGAAGTGATTATCTTTTCCTTATTAGCGTAGGCTAAATTAGTCGCTTGATTGTAGGCATTTATTAGTTTCCATGTAAACTTCTATTTAAGCAATGCAAAGACTACAGAAAACGCTGCAGATTCAGCAGCACCAAAACAAGATCGTGTTCATTGTGTTCGAGTGAGTTTATTTCCAAACAACTGGTATCAGAGCGAGTTTCATCCAGGGACCATGGGCGATGAGAGCAAGAAAGCTGATGCCTCCGGCGCCGTGATCGTGGGCGATGGGAGCAAGAAAGCCGATGCCCCAGGCGCCGTGATCCAACGAGTGATTCGTGAGGTGGGCGGCGGGAATAGCTACCCCGTTCTCACCAAGACCAATTACTCTGACTGGGGGCTCATGATGAAGGTGAAGCTGAAGGCGAGAGCACTATGGAACGCCATCGAGAAGGGCACTGCCGATGAGCAGGAAGACATGATGGCGCTCGATGCGCTGGTGAGTGCGGTCCCGCCCGAAATGGTGTCGACGATCGGCTCCAAGGAGACGGCCAAGGAGGCCTGGGACGCGATCGCGACCATGCGGATCGGGGACGATCGTGTGAAGAAGGCAACGGCACAACAGCTGCGTCGCAAATTCGACCTCGCCACGTTCAACGACGGCGAGACCGTCGAGGAGTTCGCGCTGCGACTTAATGGCATGGCGGCGCACCTCACCACGTTGGGAGAGGAGATGGAGGAAAAGGAAATCGTAGCCAAGATGCTACGAAGTCTGCCTTCCCGCTTCAAGCAGATCGCGATTGCGATCAAGACCCTACTCGATCCATCCACCATGACGGTCGCCGATCTCACCGGGCGATTGCAAGAGGCGGAGGAGGAGTTGAATGGACCCCCGGCGTCACTATAGCACGAGGGCAAGTTGTATCTCACTGAGGAGCAGTGGGACGCGCAACGAAAGAAGCGAGAGGCGGAGAACCACTCACGCGGTCGTGGCGCGAATAGGGGAGGCGGCCGACGCGGGCGCGGTCGTGGGCGAGCTGGCGAGTCGTCAAATGGGCCGGCTACTTCGAACAAGCGCGCAGGCGACGAGTGCCGAAATTGTGGGAAGCTGGGCCACTGGGCCGGGAGTGCTGGTCGAAGCCCAAGAAGGCGCAGGCCCATGCAGTCCACGAAGAGGAAGAGGCCTCACTTTGTCTCGCAAAGTGCTCCCCCATTCTCTCCCCACCGACGCCGCAATTGACGGCGACTTGGGCGACGTCGTCCGTGGCCCAGATCGAGATCCGCGAAGAGAAGGTGTTCGCGCAGCTCGGGGAAGAAGAAGAGGAACGGGAGGCGGAGACGTGGATCCTGGACTCGGGGGCAACCAATCACATGTCCGGGTCTAGGACCGCCTTCTCGAAGATCGACGTGGCGGTACGAGGCACCGTGCGTTTCGGCAACGACTCGGTGGCACGCATTGAAGGGCGGGACACCGTCATCTTTGTGTGCAAGAACGGAGAGCTCCGTTCATTCGACGGCGTCTACTTCATTCCACGGTTGACGACGAACATCGTGAGTCTTGGCCAGCTCGACGAGGTCGGCTACAAGATCCAGATCGAAGATGGCGTGATGCGGATTCGGGAGCTCGGCGGTCAACTATTGGCAAGGGTGACGCGCGAGGCGAACCGTCTATACCTTCTTCGGATCAAGATAGCACCGCCGACATGCTTAGCGGTGCGCGGGCGCGGCGACGAGGTGGCATGGCGCTGGCATGATCGCTTCGGCCATGTCAACATGGCGGCGCTCCGGAAGCTAGCTCGGGAAGAGCTGGTGCGCGGACTGCCGGAGATCGGACAGGTGGATCAGCTGTGCGATGCATGTCTGGCTGGGAAGCAGAAGCGCACCCCATTTCCGACGAAAGCGGAGTATCGTGCGAAGCAGCGACTTGAGCTTGTGCATGGCGATCTGTGCGGGCCAATCACACCAGCAACCCCAAGCGGCAACAGGTACTTCTTGTTGCTCGTCGATGACCTTAGCCGTTATATGTGGGTAGCCACCATTCCTACGAAGGATCGTGCCGCGGCTGCCATCAAGGAACTCCAAGCACGGGCCGAAGGGGAGTCCGGGCTGAAGCTGGGGGCACTTCGGACCGATCGTGGTGGAGAATTCACGTCGATCGGGTTTGCGGAGTACTGTGCGGGAGAAGGGATACATCGCCAACACACTGCACCATACAGTCCGCAGCAGAACGGCGTGGTCGAGCGGAGAAACGGGACGGTGGTGGCGACAGCGAGGAGTATGCTCAAGGCGAAGGGGCTGCCGGGCTGGTTCTGGGGCGAGGCTGTGACCACCGCGATATACATCCTCAACCGATGCCCGACGAAGAGCGTGGACGGCATGACGCCGTTCGAAGCATGGCATGGGAAGAAGCCGGCAGTGCATCACTTGAGGACGTTCGGCTGCATCGTCTACGTTCGGAACACGAAGCCGCAACTGAAGAAGCTCGAGGATCGTGGAGCCAAGATGATCTTCATCGGCTACGAGCACGGCTCCAAGGCGTATCGCGCCTACGACCCTATCACGAAGCGTGTCCACGTGACGCGCGACGTGGTGTTCGATGAGGGAGCGCAGTGGGACTGGGGCTCTGTAGAGGTCGACGACAAGCCGAACGACAACGACAACATGTTCACGGTGGAGTACTCGATCGCCGACCAGGGACCTTCGGTGGCTGATGGCACTGAGGAGGCACCTGGAACCACAACTGAAGAGGATGAGTTGACGCCGCCGGCATCACCTCATGGTGGTGGAGGAGCTGTACCTACGGGATCCAGCGGGGCACAGGAGGTGGAGCTCGCCTCACCGCCGAGCGACGTCGACGAGCACTTGGACGCCGACCACGACAACGACTGTAATACCCGTAAATTTAATACGGGATTTTTATATAATTAATCATATATAATTTTGCGAATTAGGAGGAATTGTGGAGAAAGTTAAGTTGTTTAACTAGAACATAAATTTCAATAATTTCAATCTAAATTCGAAATTTTTCAAAAGCTAATTGGAATTTATAATATTGGATTAAAGTAAAAATGGGATATCATTATAATGTTGGAATATAATAAGTAGGACTGTACTAACTTTGTTAATATCTCAAAAATAAAGTCCAAGGTTTCGATGGGATAGATGTTGGTAAGCTTACTTAAGCTTAAAGAAAAGAACTCGTCACCACCCTTTCAATTCTAGCACAAAGTTCGAAATTCTAATATATATCCACATCTTATGTAATAAAACGAGTAGAAAGTCAAGACTTCAAGAAGAAAGAAAACCTGATAAACAAAGAGGAAGCTCAATAACGAAAAAACAGAAATTCAACGCGAGGTATGGGATTTTACCATATATGAAATTTCTTGTACTTAATATATTTTATTAGTGGGTATCTAGAGTGACTTATGATATGTTTATATGAGAATTTCGAAAGTCATGTGAGTAAGAAAACCCTGATGTTCATGTTTCGATCCTTGACGATAATTTTCTGTTATGATGAAGTAAGAAATCTGTTAATCTTCGAAGATAACTTAAGTTCTAAGGAAATTAATTTTTGAAATACTGTTTGCTAGAATTATATGACCCTATCATAAGACTTCGAGATCTATCATGAGTGGAAAACCCTAACTGTCGAAGCCTAGTTGTGGTTACGTGGGTTCATATAATTAAGTGACTCTTGGTACATAAAAGATTTAGGAGGGATGAATTTCGATCGGTGCTTAATGAGGATTAGAATAATCTCGACAAAAACTGTGTTTGTCTTCAGATGTTTGAAATACATCTCGATACATGATTTTATGCTAATTATAGAAGATGTCGAAATGTATGATAATTGGTTCCTAGATCTAATGATCTTTTCATAGATAGAATTTGAGATGTACAGTAGAAAGCATTCGAAGTATATTAATTTCGACATAGTAAGATGTCGACATTTTTTTTAAAATCTCGAGGTTTTTGGTCTATAAATATATAAGGAGGTTTCGACATCTATAAGATGTCGATATGGCCTGAAGATTTCGATATTAGTTATATCTGTATAAGTCTCGACATTTTTCCTTTAAAAGCTCGACATTTGTATGGTTTCAACATGAAGCCTCGACATTTCTTAGATGTAGAACTCGACATTTTAATAAGCAAGGATCTCGTATTATGATGTGTCTCGACATTGCATAAGACTCGATATTTACTTTTAACAAAAAGTCTCGACATTTGTATAATTCGACTGTCTCGACATTTTATGAGGGTTTTGACATATATGTTTCGACATTTAATAAGCATGGTCTCGACATTTTGTTAGGATCTCGACATTAGTATAAATGTCGACATTAGATATGCTTAGATAGATTTCGACTTTTTCAAGAAATGTCGACACTTGTAGGTTCGACTTCTATCAGCTAGACAATTCGACATCTTCCTATCACCCACATCTCGACATTTTCTATTATGCTAAAACTCGACATTTTATTAGATGATTTCGTCATTTTGATTTAGTTAATAAATTTTCGGTATTTTAGAATTTTGTTATATTCTAGGGTTTTCAATATTTTATGGTTTATTTATCTTTAGGAATATTATTATTTTTAGGTTTCAATAATTTTAGGGTTTTCGAGAATTAGCACATATACTAATAATATTATTATATTCAGAGGATCCATTGTTAGGGACTTCAGCGGATCTCGTATTTGACTGTAGCAGGAGGACAGGTAGGTGGATTATCCATCTACAATACGTAAACACAAATTATGTGTTTTCATGTGATTATGTGATTTACGTGATTTATGTGCCTTACCTATTTCTCGTATGTCTTACATGAAAATATGTTTTATCCGTTATCACGTTTATATGCATGACATATGCATATCATAGCATTGGGGTGAGATATTTACACCGTATTGAGACGGTTGACTTGAGATATCGTCGAGCGGGGTAGAATGAGATGTTTGTGATTTTTGTTGTTGACTCGTTGAGGAGTCGAGGTTGGTACTCGTATGACACCTGACGGTAGACAGGCGTGATCGATCTGTCTACTCGGGCGTGAACGTCCCGAGGTGCAAAACCGTCGTGATTTTATTATTTTCAGCGGAGGGACATTGACAGGGCAGTTGCGTGAACGTCAAAACGCTGTCAATGTCGGCAACCGCTTACGGAAGAGCGACCTAGTAGGGCAGTTGCGTGAACGTCAAAACGCTGCTAGTATAAGCTTCCGTTATGTTATAGGCGCGCGAGGTGTCGAGTCTGACCTAGGGCCCTGTGTTGTGTGATTTGAGACAGGATTATGGGAAAAGAAAGAGTGAACATTGCATGTGAGATATTGGGACCGGGAATGAGTGTTCACGTGCATACATGCATTTCTATTCACCTACTGGGCAAATCGCTCAGTGTTTACGTGTTGTAGGTACTGAGTCTGACGCCGACGTGCGTCAAGACTGAGGCGGCTGGTGGCGGTGCTCCACGGACTTTTGAGGGCGGGGCGGTATATGGATGAAGACCTGTGGAGCGGCGTTAGGGCTTTTGGTCTTTTGACATTTTTGGGGCTTCAGCCCATTGTATAGATACTATTATGTAAAATAATATTTTGTCGTATTATATTAACTTTTAGGGAAAAAGTTTTTTGTGAGACGGGCCTTCCGCGGCTTACGTTGCGGAAAATCCGCCACTAACCTTAATTAGAAAAGTAGGGTCGCTACAGGTGGTATCAGAGCCTAGGCTTTAGATTCTGAAGACTGTCCATGTACTGTCGCTCAAAAGCCTGGAGAACCAGCCTGGCCTGTAAGTTAAATGCTTGATTATGTGATTATGTGTTATCTGATATGTGCCTTGTGGAAATTATTGTAGATAGTAGTTGAAAAATGCCAAGAACTCGTAGTGAACATGTGGCTGAATCCAGCCGTAGGGCTGAGCCAGAGTCCCCTCCGAATGAAAGGGACTCTACTATCTTACGACTGACCGAATTGCTTCAACGTCAGTCAGACCATATCAATCGCCAGTCAGATCAAATCGACGAGCTACTTCATCATCATAGCTCGTCTGAACATCGTCCCTCCCCTCAGCCTGCACGTGTAGAAATTATCGGGGAACGCTTTCGAAAGATGGATCCCCCAACATTTGCGGATGCCACCGATCCCGCAATAGCTGAAGATTGGTTACGGACTATCGAAGATATGTTTATATACAGCCGCGTACCTGAAGATGAAAAGGTCCTGTGCGCCGTTTCAATGCTGAGAGGAAGTGCCCGTTTCTGGTGGGACACTGTGAAGGTCTTGGAAGACCCAGTGGAAATGTCGTGGGAACGATTTAGAGAATTGTTCCACGGCAAATACTTTACTGCTCACGAACAAGAACGACGGATGTTAGAATTCATGAACCTCAGGCAAGGAGGAATGCCCGTGTCTCAATATATCCGTAAATTCGAGGAGCTGTCTCGTTTTGCTCCTCACATGGTGGCGACAAACCTATTGAAGGTGACGAGGTTCATTACAGGCCTCAAACCTGAACTTTATCGTGACCTAAGTATTGCGGGAGCACGACAGATGGAATTTACCCAAGTAGCGGAACGGGCCATGATAGCGGAGCAAGCGGAGTCTCAGATTTCTGAAGCTCTGGAAGCGAAAAAGAGAAAGGAGGGTCAACAAGGACCAGGGAATGACCGTAAACGTCAATTTTTCAACAAAGGCCAGGGAAATCGCCAGGGTCAACAAAATTGGCGCCCAATGCTGAATCAGGGACCCATAAATATTCCGGGCAGACCCCCAAATTCTGCGCCCCAGTGCAGACAGTGCGGCCGCTACCATTTTGGAGCATGTTATAGATCCGGAGCAAATCCAAACCCTCAGTGCTTCAGGTGCGGGAAAATGGGTCATTATTCTAGGAACTGTGATGCACCTTTACCCCGAAACCCAAACCAACCACCGGTTCGACCTCCACCAGTTCCTGCACGGGTTTTCACGCTTACCAATGAGGAGGCCGAAGTGAACCCTTCTGTTGTGACGGGTACGTTAACTATCTATAACGTGCCCACTTCTGTGCTAATTGATTCTGGAGCCACACATTCATTTGTGTCGGCTAAGTACGTGGCGAAGGTAGGAATATCCCCTACCTCCTCTGAATGCAACTATGTAGTTACTCTACCTCATGGGGATCCGACGCATACCAACCAAGTACTGCGAGGATGCGTCGTAAATATTGAGGGTAGGAACTTGAGTGTCGACCTGATTGTAATCCCGATGAACGACTACGATGTCATCTTCGGAATGGATTGGCTTTCAAGATATGGAGCCATCATAGATTGCAACAAGAAGGTCGTTAAATTCCAACTGCCCGAGGAAGAAGCATTCACTTTTTCGGGAAAAACAGATAAGAATAGTATTCCACGAATATCAGCTCTAAAGGCTCAACGACTTTTGAGGTCAGGTTGTGAGTCTTATCTCGTGTATGCGGTGAAGGCAGAGGACTTACCTCAGCCGGAACTAAAAGACGTACCTGTAGCCAACGAATACACTGATGTATTTCCTGACGATCTCCCGGGGTTACCCCCTGATCGAGAAATACAGTTCAAGATTGATCTGATGCCAGGGTCAGCCCCAATCTCTAAAGCCCCTTACCGTTTAGCACCAAATGAGTTAAAGGAATTGAAGGAACAGTTAGAAGACTTACTATCTAAGGGGTTTATCCAGCCGAGTTTTTCGCCGTGGGGCGCACCCGTTCTTTTTGTACGAAAGAAGGATGGTTCGATGCGACTATGCATTGACTACCGAGAATTGAATAAGATCACGATCAAGAATAAATACCCTTTGCCTAGGATCAATGATTTGTTCGATCAACTACAAGGAGCTACGGTATTCTCGAAAATTGACCTCCGTTCGGGATACCATCAGTTGAAGATCAGGGAGGTAGATGTTCCTAAAACCGCATTCAGTACGAGGTACGGCCATTACGAGTTTCTGGTCATGCCTTTTGGACTGACAAATGCCCCAGCTGCTTTTATGGACTTGATGAATCGAGTCTTCAAAAACTACCTCGATCGGTTCGTTATCGTCTTTATCGACGATATTTTGATCTATTCTAAGACGAGAGACGAACACGAAAACCATCTACGAACCGTGTTAGGAATCCTGCGAGAAAAACAGCTCTACGCCAAATTCAAGAAGTGTGAATTCTGGCTTGAGCAAGTAGCCTTCCTGGGACACGTGATTTCCGGGAATGGAATCTCCGTAGACTCGAGTAAAATCGAAGCTGTGAATAATTGGCCACGACCCACTACTCCTACCGAAGTCCGAAGTTTTCTGGGACTGGCGGGATACTACCGTAAATTTATAGCGGACTTCTCCAGTATTGCCTCTACATTAACCAATCTGACGAGGAAGAACGTTCCGTTCAAATGGACCGAAGCATGCGAACAGAGTTTTCAAGAGTTGAAGAAACGTCTTACCTCTGCTCCGGTATTGACAATACCATCGGGAACCGGAGGATTTGCAGTATACTGCGATGCTTCGAAGAATGGCTTGGGATGTGTGCTGATGCAGAACGGAAAGGTGGTTGCCTATGCTTCACGGCAACTAAAAGAATACGAAAAGAACTACCCAACCCACGACTTAGAACTTGCAGCAGTCGTCTTCGCCTTAAAGATTTGGAGACACTACCTTTACGGAGAACGGTGCGAAATCTTTACAGACCATAAGAGTCTGAAATATTTCTTCACCCAGAAAGAGCTGAATATGCGACAACGACGATGGTTGGAGCTCGTAAAAGACTACGACTGCGTTATCAACTATCATCCGGGCAAAGCGAACGTAGTCGCAGACGCGCTCAGTCGAAAGGCGATGAGTACGGAGTTGCACAGGCTTGGAGTAGAAATAGTCAATTTAGGTGAACTCGAGACGAAACTAGCAACGCTGACTCTTCAGCCGACGTTGCTAGAACGAATTCAAAAAGCACAAGAAGAGGATGAATTCTACCTAAAGATGAAGGATACACTACCCGAAGACTTCGAAATCCGAGCAGACGGAACTTTACTATACAAGAATCGGCTATACGTGCCCAATGACGAGGAGTTACGACGAGTGATAATGACAGAGGCACACGCAACAACATACTCAGTACACCCGGGCACGACAAAGATGTACCAAGATTTGCGGGTGATATATTGGTGGCCAGGAATGAAGAAGGACATCGCCACGTTCGTAAGTAGATGTATGACGTGCCAGTTGATCAAAGCGGAACATCAACGACCAGCTGGAACTCTGCAACCCTTACCAATACCCGAATGGAAATGGGATCACCTCACGATGGACTTTGTCGTTGGTTTACCCAAGACGACGAAAGGCCATGACGCTATCTGGGTGGTGGTAGACCGCCTGACGAAATCAGCTCATTTCCTTCCTATCAACTCTACTTACTCCATGGAACGCTACGCTGAATTGTATATTCAGGAAATCGTTCGACTCCATGGGATTCCAATTTCTATCGTCTCGGATCGAGATTCGAGATTTCTGTCCAACTTCTGGCAAAGCTTACAAAAAGCGATGGGTGCTAAGCTCTCGTTCAGTACTGCATATCATCCCCAGACCGACGGGCAGTCTGAACGGACGATCCAAACCCTTGAAGATATGTTACGAGCGTGCGTACTAGACTTCAAAGGGAATTGGAGCAAATACTTGCCGCTAATCGAATTCTCCTACAACAATAGCTTCCACGCTACAATCGGAATGGCGCCGTACGAGGCATTATACGGGCGCAAATGCTGATCTCCAGTCCATTGGGACGAAATCGGCGAACGAGCTCTATTAGGACCCGATATGATCCGAGAAACAACAGAAGCAGTGACCAAAATCCGAGAAAGAATGCAAACGGCTCAAAGTAGACAGAAAAGTTACGCAGATCATAGGAGACGACCATTGGAATTCGCGGAGAATGATCAAGTATTTTTGAAGATTTCCCCGATGAAAGGAGTAAAACGTTTTGGAAAGAAGGGCAAGCTAAGTCCCAGATACATAGGCCCATTCAGAATCACAAAAAGGGTCGGCGAGGTTGCGTACCAGTTAGAATTGCCAGCTTCCCTGTCACAAGTTCACGACGTATTTCACGTATCGACATTACGAAAATACGTCGCGGACCCGAGTCATGTCATTCAGAACGAGCTTCTTTATCAACAGCTCAAGCCCGACTTGAGTTACGAAGAGAAGCCTGTAGAAATTTTGATGTACGAATCGAAACGACTACGGAATAAGACTATTCCGTTAGTTAAGGTGTTGTGGCGAAATCAATCAGTTGAGGAAGCCACGTGGGAACTTGAGGACGATATGAGAGTTCGTTATCCCGAGTTATTCCAGTCGGCATAATTTCGGGGACGAAATTCTTTTAAGGGGGGGGATGTAATACCCGTAAATTTAATACGGGATTTTTATATAATTAATCATATATAATTTTGCGAATTAGGAGGAATTGTGGAGAAAGTTAAGTTGTTTAACTAGAACATAAATTTCAATAATTTCAATCTAAATTCGAAATTTTTCAAAAGCTAATTGGAATTTATAATATTGGATTAAAGTAAAAATGGGATATCATTATAATGTTGGAATATAATAAGTAGGACTGTACTAACTTTGTTAATATCTCAAAAATAAAGTCCAAGGTTTCGATGGGATAGATGTTGGTAAGCTTACTTAAGCTTAAAGAAAAGAACTCGTCACCACCCTTTCAATTCTAGCACAAAGTTCGAAATTCTAATATATATCCACATCTTATGTAATAAAACGAGTAGAAAGTCAAGACTTCAAGAAGAAAGAAAACCTGATAAACAAAGAGGAAGCTCAATAACGAAAAAACAGAAATTCAACGCGAGGTATGGGATTTTACCATATATGAAATTTCTTGTACTTAATATATTTTATTAGTGGGTATCTAGAGTGACTTATGATATGTTTATATGAGAATTTCGAAAGTCATGTGAGTAAGAAAACCCTGATGTTCATGTTTCGATCCTTGACGATAATTTTCTGTTATGATGAAGTAAGAAATCTGTTAATCTTCGAAGATAACTTAAGTTCTAAGGAAATTAATTTTTGAAATACTGTTTGCTAGAATTATATGACCCTATCATAAGACTTCGAGATCTATCATGAGTGGAAAACCCTAACTGTCGAAGCCTAGTTGTGGTTACGTGGGTTCATATAATTAAGTGACTCTTGGTACATAAAAGATTTAGGAGGGATGAATTTCGATCGGTGCTTAATGAGGATTAGAATAATCTCGACAAAAACTGTGTTTGTCTTCAGATGTTTGAAATACATCTCGATACATGATTTTATGCTAATTATAGAAGATGTCGAAATGTATGATAATTGGTTCCTAGATCTAATGATCTTTTCATAGATAGAATTTGAGATGTACAGTAGAAAGCATTCGAAGTATATTAATTTCGACATAGTAAGATGTCGACATTTTTTTTAAAATCTCGAGGTTTTTGGTCTATAAATATATAAGGAGGTTTCGACATCTATAAGATGTCGATATGGCCTGAAGATTTCGATATTAGTTATATCTGTATAAGTCTCGACATTTTTCCTTTAAAAGCTCGACATTTGTATGGTTTCAACATGAAGCCTCGACATTTCTTAGATGTAGAACTCGACATTTTAATAAGCAAGGATCTCGTATTATGATGTGTCTCGACATTGCATAAGACTCGATATTTACTTTTAACAAAAAGGTCTCGACATTTGTATAATTCGACTGTCTCGACATTTTATGAGGGTTTTGACATATATGTTTCGACATTTAATAAGCATGGTCTCGACATTTTGTTAGGATCTCGACATTAGTATAAATGTCGACATTAGATATGCTTAGATAGATTTCGACTTTTTCAAGAAATGTCGACACTTGTAGGTTCGACTTCTATCAGCTAGACAATTCGACATCTTCCTATCACCCACATCTCGACATTTTCTATTATGCTAAAACTCGACATTTTATTAGATGATTTCGACATTTTGATTTAGTTAATAAATTTTCGGTATTTTAGAATTTTGTTATATTCTAGGGTTTTCAATATTTTATGGTTTATTTATCTTTAGGAATATTATTATTTTTAGGTTTCAATAATTTTAGGGTTTTCGAGAATTAGCACATATACTAATAATATTATTATATTCAGAGGATCCATTGTTAGGGACTTCAGCGGATCTCGTATTTGACTGTAGCAGGAGGACAGGTAGGTGGATTATCCATCTACAATACGTAAACACAAATTATGTGTTTTCATGTGATTATGTGATTTACGTGATTTATGTGCCTTACCTATTTCTCGTATGTCTTACATGAAAATATGTTTTATCCGTTATCACGTTTATATGCATGACATATGCATATCATAGCATTGGGGTGAGATATTTACACCGTATTGAGACGGTTGACTTGAGATATCGTCGAGCGGGGTAGAATGAGATGTTTGTGATTTTTGTTGTTGACTCGTTGAGGAGTCGAGGTTGGTACTCGTATGACACCTGACGGTAGACAGGCGTGATCGATCTGTCTACTCGGGCGTGAACGTCCCGAGGTGCAAAACCGTCGTGATTTTATTATTTTCAGCGGAGGGACATTGACAGGGCAGTTGCGTGAACGTCAAAACGCTGTCAATGTCGGCAACCGCTTACGGAAGAGCGACCTAGTAGGGCAGTTGCGTGAACGTCAAAACGCTGCTAGTATAAGCTTCCGTTATGTTATAGGCGCGCGAGGTGTCGAGTCTGACCTAGGGCCCTGTGTTGTGTGATTTGAGACAGGATTATGGGAAAAGAAAGAGTGAACATTGCATGTGAGATATTGGGACCGGGAATGAGTGTTCACGTGCATACATGCATTTCTATTCACCTACTGGGCAAATCGCTCAGTGTTTACGTGTTGTAGGTACTGAGTCTGACGCCGACGTGCGTCAAGACTGAGGCGGCTGGTGGCGGTGCTCCACGGACTTTTGAGGGCGGGGCGGTATATGGATGAAGACCTGTGGAGCGGCGTTAGGGCTTTTGGTCTTTTGACATTTTTGGGGCTTCAGCCCATTGTATAGATACTATTATGTAAAATAATATTTTGTCGTATTATATTAACTTTTAGGGAAAAAGTTTTTTGTGAGACGGGCCTTCCGCGGCTTACGTTGCGGAAAATCCGCCACTAACCTTAATTAGAAAAGTAGGGTCGCTACAACGACGCCCCTCTTCGATTTCGGAAAATCGACAACATCATTGGGCCGGCTTCGCCGCGTGGCTTCGCGCCACGGGCACTGGTGACGGAGGAGCTCCACGCCATGAGTTCCGACGAACCTGCGTCGTTCGCCGAGGCGGAACGCAGCCCCAGCTGGAGGAAGGCGATGATGGAGGAGATGGACTCGATTGAGGACAACCGGACGTGGTCTCTCGTCGACCTCCCGCCGGGCCGTCGGGCGATTGGCTTGAAGTGGGTCTTCAAGGTCAAAAGAGACGAGCACGGGGCGGTGACGAAACATAAGGCTCGCCTCGTGGTAAAGGGCTACGCACAGCGGCACGGCATCGACTACGATGAAGTGTTTGCGCCGGTGGCTCGGATGGACTCGGTGCGCCTGATCATTGCCATCGCAGCGCACGAAGGCTGGGAGGTGCACCACATGGACGTCAAGTCGGCGTTCTTGAACGGAGATCTAGAGGAGGAGGTCTACGTCGAGCAGCCGCTGGGGTTTGTCATCACCGGCAAGGAACACAAGGTGCTCAAGCTCCGAAAGGCGTTGTACGGGCTGCATCAAGCGCCACGCGCATGGAAAGCGAAGCTGGAAAGCACGCTGTTGTCGTTCGGCTTCACGAAGAGCCCGTCAGAACACGCCATCTACATCAGGCAGAACGACAGCAAGCAGCTAGTGATCGGGGTCTATGTCGATGACCTCGTGATCACCGGCTCGAACGGCGGCGACATCAAGTCATTCAAGGAGGAGATGACGGCCGCATTCAAGATGAGTGACCTCGGCCTGCTTCACTACTACCTCGGCATCGAAGTGAAGCAGGGCGCGGGAGGGATCTCGCTGAGCCAGGGCGCCTATGCCGGCAAGATCCTGAAAAAGAGCGGTATGGCAGGGTGTAACCCATGTCACGTGCCCATGGAACCGCGCCTGAAGTTGAGCAAGCTCAGCACAGAGCCGCCGGTCGACGCGAAGACATACAGGAGCGTCGTCGGGAGCTTGAGGTACTTGGTCAACACTCGCCCCGATCTTGCGTTTGCGGTTGGCTATGTGAGTCGGTTCCTGGAGGATCCACGCGAGGATCACCTCGCAGCTGTGAAGCGCATCCTGCGCTATGTGGCTGGGACCCAAGATTGGGGACTCTGGTTCGGTAGGAGGGAGAAGGAGGAGCCTTATCTGACAGGCTTCAGTGACAGTGATTACGCCGGGGATGTTGATACAAGTAAAAGCACAACTGGCGTGATTTTCTTCCTCAGCGGCAGCCCGATCACCTGGCAATCCATGAAGCAGAAGGTGGTGGCTCAGTCCAGCTGTGAGGCAGAATATATTGCAGCTGCTAATGCTGCATGTCAAGCATTGTGGCTCGCTCGTGTGTTGTCCGAGGTGCAGGGAACAGCAGCAAGGGCGCCAATGTTGAGGGTGGACAATAAGTCTGCCATTGCTTTGATCAAGAATCCGGTACTCCACGGACAGAGTAAACACATTCGAGTGAAATACCACTTCGTCCGGGAAGCTGCAGAAGAAGGCTTGATTGATGTAGAGTTCATCAGAAGTGAGGAACAACTGGGCGACATTCTGACGAAGCCGCTTGGAAGGATCAAGTTTCTTGAACTACGGGATAAGATCGGCCTAATCGACACCAATGGTGGACACAAGGCTTAGGAGGAGATTGTTAGGAAATAATCCTTGTGATCCCATTTTCCTTAATTAGCTTAGGATTAGCTTAGGATATGATTGTATTTTCCTTAGGAAGTGATTATCTTTTCCTTATTAGCGTAGGCTAAATTAGTCGCTTGATTGTAGGCATTTATTAGTTTCCATGTAAACTTCTATTTAAGCAATGCAAAGACTACAGAAAACGCTGCAGATTCAGCAGCACCAAAACAAGATCGTGTTCATTGTGTTCGCGTGAGTTTATTTCCAAACAGTTTCTCCGACCTCCCATGGTCCCTCTTTATGCCTCTGTCAATCGTTGAGATCCCGAGCCATTAAGAACGTAGATACCATTCTTCTTGAACCCTTTCAAGATCGCCTTCGAACCCTTGAGAATATTGATCTTCCCCGCTTCGGTTTTGGTTAAATACCCAAGATCATCTAAGGTTCCGACTGAGATTAGGTTCCGCCTCATTTATGGGACTTACCTCACTTCCTAGAGCACCTTCGTCTTGCCCGAATGCAGCCTCAAACACACGGATCCTATGCCAAGAACTTGACACGCCTCATTGTTGCCCAAACGAACCGTTTCGCCTTTGATATCCTTGAAGTCCTTGAGCCACGCCCTATTGCAGGTAATATGGAAAGTGCAACCTGAATCAAGGATCCATTCTTTGCAAGGATCGGGCCTAGAGATTGACAAAGCCTCGGCCGATTCATAGTCTTCTTGATAAGCAATATCTGCCCGATCTCGACTCCAAGGCTTAGTACAATTGTAACTATCTGTTGCAAATTTCATCACGGGCTCGCATTTGCTGACCCATAATCATCGAAGAAAACACCACTGTAGACTTATATATGTCTCAAATGATTTCATTTGAATTATTTTACTTTTGTTGGTGTGAGAAAAGTATTAGGCCCGCCTCACCCATATATTGTTGCCTTCGCTCCACACCGACTAGAATAAGCTGGCGGGCTAATTTTCTTTTGAAGTGTAGAATTAGGCTTTTTTTTTCAAAAATAATACAATTTCCAAATCTGATATCTAAAATAATGCGGGTCTAAAATGTATTTCAAAAATAGGTGAACGCGCCACCTCGAGTGACGCGTTTTGAACGCGCCACACGAAGTGGCGCGTTCTATCGTCCTAAAAGCCCGTCTCTTCTTCTCTTTTCTTCCTTTCTTCCTACCTCTCGGACCAAACGATTTCAAGGCGCCATTCCTTCTCCAAATCCCGTGATTTCAAGCATAGAATCTAACTCATTCCAATTTGACGAGGTATTGTTAATTTTCTTTAACTTTTTTTTTTTGCGATTTGGCCGGTGTTAGGGTTCGTCGGCGCAGGTTCCCGTCGGGGAAGACGTGCGACCACGGTGGTGGCCGCCTTTGGTTGTGGGTGTGGATAATTTTGGTAAATTTAGTTCATTATGTTTTTCCGGTGAATTGGCTGGATCGCCGCCCGCCTCGACGAGGCGTTGGGGTCGCCGACGGTGGTTGCCGGCGTTCGCCGGCGGTGGTCGCGGCGTTTAGTGCTGTCAATTCGGCCCGAAGCCCGTCCCGTCCCGTCCCGTCCCCAAAGAGGATGGGTTGGGCTGCGATTTGTTAGGCCCGAAAAGGGGCGGGCCTGAACGGGCCAGCCCGTGCTGGCCAAGGGCTTGGCGGGGAGGGCCGGGCTAGCCCGTGGGCCGGCCAACAGTTTTCTTAAATTATATTTAAAATATTTTAATTTAATAGTTAATTATTCATTATTGTACCATCATTAATGAAACATATTAATAAATATAGAATTAATACGTTGCTTATCCATAATTTCTTAATAAATACCTTAATTAACGACGGATGTCATCGCCGGTGGTTTCGGCGTTAAATGTTGGTCTTAACCAGGCGTTATTCGTTGGTCCTTATTAAGTAGTGTTTTTTTTTTTTTTATATTCAAGATGGACGAGACTTCACTTTATGGACCGAGGGATTCGTCTTTGTTGACGCAACAGCAGACGGCATCGTTCGTCGTATATCTTTCGAGATGATAATTTACTTGACGTTACCCTTCGAACGAGGGGTCCAGAGGTTTCTGTATGGGGTACGACGGGCAACCCGAGAGAAATTCATATTCGCGTGCTTAGAAAGCTGGAGTCGATGGGGTTTTACGGAGTGTATAGTTGTAAATCTAGAAGGTTGACCCACATCTCATCACAGCTTTAGTTGATCGATGGCGTAGCGAGATACACACCTTTCATCTCTCGGTAGGAGAAGCCACCGTGACCTTGTTGGATGTTGGGACGTTATGGCTCTTACCGATCGAGGGAGAAGCTGTTACTGGAATTGCTTATGCAAGGAACAAGTCCCAGTGGTCGGACTATTGTCATATGATGACGGGATTTGCGCTAGAGGATTGAGATTTTGATAGCCCGTCTAAGATGAGTGTAGTGGCATTGAGTAACTGGTTATTGGAGAATCCAGTTACTGATGACAGTACGGAGGACGTAGTCGATGAAAGGGCACGCAGATATGCGCTTTTATTGATTGGGTGCGTTTTGTTTCCTGATAAGAACGGCTCACGGGTTAATCTTAATTACCTACAATTTTTGGAGTGCATCGATGAGGTCCGCGACTACAGCTGCGGAAGTGCTGTGCTTGCATGTTTGTATCAAGAGTTGTGCGCAGCCTCTCGTGGGATTGTATCAAGAGTTGTGCTTGGGTGAAGTAGTTGCATCGTGATCGTCAGTTATGATATTTGTGTTTGAAGTTGTTCTATTTGCGTTTGTATTTCTAGCGAACCTGTAATCTTCCAGTTCTAGCAATAAAAATATTATATTAACAACTAAAAATAAATATTATAAAAATATTTTATTAATGATTATTTTTCAGAAATTTTACAGTAATTTGTCACATAGCATAGCTTTTTTTTTTTTTCCAGAAATTTCGCAGTGATACATCACATCCTCATTGATTGGTCACATCCAGTTTTAAAGACGTTTGTGGTATGTCGTATCCGTTTTTTATCCTTTCAAAAAGTTTTCACAGTGATATGTTACATATCATAGCTTTTTCAAAACTTTCACAGTGACACATCACATCCTTATTAATGGTTGTCATTGATAAGTCGACAACGGTTATTTTCATATTATATTAATTATTTAAAAAGAACCCTCAATAATATATTTCAAAAAAATCTTTCAATCATTTTAAATAAAATATTATAAAAACATTATATTAATAAAAATAAAAACAATTGTTCCATTCATCTAAAATACTAATAAAATATTATTTTCATGATTATTTTTCAGAAATTTTACAGTGATTTGTCACATAGCATAGCTTTTTCTTTTTTTTTTTTCAGAAATTTCGCAGTGATACATCACATCCTCATTGATTGGTCACATCCAGTTTTAAAGACGTTTGTGATATGTCGTGTAAGTTTTTTATCCTTTAAAAAAAATTCACAGTGATATATCACATATCATAGCTTTTTCAGAACTTTCACAGTGACACATCACATCCTTATTAATGGTTGTCATTTGTAAGTCGACAACGGTTATTTTCTTATTATATTAATAAATTAAAAAGAATCTTCACTAATAAAATTCAAAAAATTATTTCAGTCATTTCAAATAAAATATTATAAAAATATTACATTAATAGATTTCAAAAAAATCTTTCAATCATCTCAAATAAAAATATATTAAAATATTAATTAATAAATTTTGAAAAGATCTTTCAATCATTCATCTAAATTATGTTAAAATATTATTTTCATATTATATTATTTTTCCGAAATTTTGCCTATAAATAACTCCATCGTGGTAGTCATTCTTCATAAGCCTCAACAATACACTATGTCTACTATTCAAGTCATCATATATTTTGGTGGTGAGATACATTAAAGTGGTGAAGAAGTCTCATATAGTATTAATCCCATTGCATATCGAAGATTACCCCGTTATACAAATTTTTCCAACTTCTTTCTTTGCTATACGACATTGTAGGAGTCGATAGCAATAATTTCTTTCTTAAAATATATGCGAAGTATGAGTACGAGCATTTCAACAGAGTTGTTCATACACTCTTGGAGGTCAAAACCGATCAAGATGTTGAGTTCTTCTTTCATCCAGATTCTGGCTTCAACTGTTCGCCGAGTCAGTCCAACACATAAATTCCTTCGATCTCAATCAAACCCTCACATATGAAGAACCCGTATTTGACCAATATGCATATTATCAAACAGCCTCTCAAACTCAACTCAACGAAGCAGGTCCATCAACAATCGTTCCCCCTGATGATCCCATTGAGCCGGAGCATGAACAGGAAGTGAGCGACTCAGAAGCTGATGACATTGGTGGCGGATTAGAAGATCTACCGGATCCCGTTGCCGATGAAGATGACGATGAACCGAATGTCGAACATCAACCTACTTCGTCACAGATGCAAAGAGAACTACATCCAACTGTACCATTTTACGAGACTTATGAGATGGCTCCAGAAGCAAATGACGATGACTACGGAGGACATGGTTCATTCTATGACGACAACGAAGGTAACCTTGGCGTTAAGAAGATCTTCCAGAGCAAATCACATTTAAAAAGTGCAGTCAATGATTACTCACTTAAACATGCAAGAAAAGAATATCGGGTTTTGGAGAGTAACAACGCATTATGGCATATCCTGCAACCATACTCCAAGCTGCGTGTGGAGGCTACGTGCATGCCATAAAAAGAAGAAAGGTTACTCGATGATAACAAGGTATCCTTGTGAGCACACGTGCTTGATGAATGAGTTGCCAGACACACATCGACATATCTCCAGACGTTATTGCCGAGATGTTGATTTCCGTCGTTCGGGTCAATCCTCGATATCTTCCAAAGGATGTGATACAAAGGGTCAAAGACAGCTACGGCTACAAAATTTCTTATCTTCAAGCGTGGCGAGGTTTAAAGCGTGCGATGAGGATCGTATATGGCACGTGGGAGAGTTCTGTCCAACGACTACCAAAATTCATGAAAGCCCTACAAGCACAAAATCCGGGCACGATTGTGAGGTGGAGACATCACAAACAATAATCAGAATATTCTACAGTATGTTTTCTGGAGCTTTAAACCTTGCATAGACGCTTTTCAACATTGTCGAAAGGTAGTATGTGTAGACGGAACTCATTTTACACGAAATATAAGCACAAGATGTTGATTGTTGCGGGCCTTGATGCTAACCAGAATGTTTTTGCACTAGCCTTCTCGATCGTGGATGAAGAAACCCGTGAATCTTGGCACTGGTTTTTGCACTTATTGAATGTTCATGTGTTGAAAAATGAGGAAGTATTTTTAATCTCAGATCGTCATCATGGGATAAAATCTGCTGTAGAATTGCTTTTTCAGAGAAATTCAATTAGAGGTATTCATCGTTTTTGACTTCGACATGTCAAATCTAACTTCTATAAGGATTTTAAAGACCAACAATTAAAGGATCTATGTCATCGAGCGGGTATGGCACATACGGAGTTGAAGTTTAAGCAAACGATGGATCACATTAAGGCAATCAATTAGAAGGCTTGGAAGTGGCTTGATAAAATCCCGAAAGAGAAGTGGACGTTCGCGTATGATGGGGGTCGTCGTTGCGGTACCATGACGACAAATATTTCAGAGGCATTGAATGGAGTCTTAAAAGGAGCTCGATGTCTGCCCATAACTCCAATTGTCCAGTTTACTTTCCATCGCATTATCACATATTTTTTTTGACAGGTATCAAGAGGCATGCCTTGCGATGGAGAATTCAGAAATAGCGTGGTCAGCTTATGCCACGAGAAAGTATCGTCGTTGGAGCAACGACTCAAGAAATCATATGGTGAGAGAATTTGATTATGCGACAAGGTCCGCCGAGGTCTATACCAGGTATTTAAGTGGAAGAGGATCTAAGACGTACGTGGTGGTATTGAGTGATCTTCAGTGTTCATGCGCTAACTGGAGTATGTTCAAAATACCATGTTCACATGTACAAGCAACTTGTCGTAGTTTTGGGCTTAATAGTGCTCAATACGTCGCTGCGTATTATAGTAAAGAATCTTATTTGAGAACTTATGAGGTTCGCTTTGTTCCTTTGGACGATGAGCGTTATTGGGATGATGCCGAGTTCCAGTTGTTCCACAATCCGCAACGTAGAAATCGAAGGGGAGCCGGAAGGAACCGAACGACGAGGATTACAAATGAGATGGATAGATCTGAGAGGCGTGCAAGACAAAGAGGTGGACAAGGCTAAGTAAACTTATTACTATTTTGAAAGTTGAAGTGTCTGTTTATGTGTGTTTAAGTAATTTTATTTGCAATGTAATGTTGGTTTGCTTCGAAAATGTCTTAGTCTTATGTCCGTTTAAGTAAGTTTATTTGCAATGTAATGTTTGGTTTGCTTAAAAAATTTCGAATTTTTAACTAGTTTATTTATTTACGAAATTTTATTCAAATACAAAACAATAAAAATTTTGAGAAAGTACCAAAAAAAGAATTAACTATGTAAACTATTTTATTCAAATACTTACAAAATTTACTTACGAAAAAAATTTCGAGAAAATAAAAAAAGTAAATTTCGAATTTTTACCTATCTTATTTACTAGACAAGTTTTATTTAAAAATACAAAACAAAAAAAAAATGCTAAGAAAGAAAAATAAAAATTTAAGTTGAAAGCGCCACTTGGAGAGACGCGTTCTGAACGCGCCACACGAAGTGGAGCGTTCTGGCGCTTTCACCTAGTTTTGAAATCAGACACGAAATGACATTATTTTCGATACCTAGTTTCAAAAAGGTATTATTTTGAAAAAAGCCGTTGAATTATTTTGCTAATCTTCTCCTATTTTATACTTTGAGAGCAAATTGATGTGGGAGACAAACATTGGCTGAAATTCCCCGCAGTCTATCTTCTGTTTGAGTTGTCTAGTCATACTTCCACCTAACAATTGACTCGTAGAAGAGAAGATCGATCTTTTTCTGAGCTAAGTAGTAAAACTAAATATTTTCCTTAGGGACGATTTCAATTCAGGCCCTAGTCATTTTTAAAAACAGTGATTAGGCCCTGTCAGAATTTTATTTAGTTTTAAGGACTTTTTTTTTAAATTTAAATGTAAATACCCAAACTATGTTTTGACTAAAATACCCTTAATAAACTGTTCTCTGAAGTGGTATTCGACGCCAGTTTTATGTTACAGAAATACGACGACTTGTTATCGTAAAAACCATAAGCGTTACTTAAACTGATAATATGTTAGTTATCGATAGTAAAATGTTTTTAACAGATTTATATTTATTTCTTCGGATAATCAAAATCCATTTTTCACAATGAACCGAGCACAATCGTCTGCCCCATCAACCAATTAATTTCGATGTGTCACGTAGGATTTATTCTAATATTGATGAAGTACGATGTAAGAATTGTAATGAATTTTTATATGTGTTCAAATTCGAGAAAAATCTGGCCAAATCGAAGTAGATTTTCGCAGCAATTGCAGCTAACCTGTGTGTATTCGAGGTACCCATGGTTTGGGCGTTTCATAGGATCTGTGAATTTTGAAACAATCGTCACCACATCACTTCTAAAACGTACGTTGTGTGAAGCTGGTTGTATGGCAGGCATCAATTCATCTAGAATACGTGTTAGTATTTCATGCATTATTGTTACTACGTTTTGCCTTAACGTTATAAAGGTATCAAGTAACGTTACTTAGTTACTCATAAACGATATTTTTGTCCGACAAAGTGGTATCTTCTGGCTTCGTTTTGTTTATAATAAGTATAGATGTGGTATTTTTTGTCCAACATATGGTACTAAGAACAAAGTGGGTCATGATACAATGGATAACTTATAAAACTTCTTCGTCGATTAATTGGTAGCAAATTTTGTTTTTCATAAGTATTGATGGGGGATTTTGTTTAACAGACCTGTTTCGATAAAATTTTTGGCATCGAACTGTTACTACATGAAATAGAAGCGTTAGTTGGATTGTCTAAAATGGTATATTATGACGTACTTTTGTTGTTCGTAAGTATTGATGTGGTATTTTTTTAACAGACCTGTTTCGTTAATTTTTGGCATTGAACGTTACTACCTGAAATTGAAGCTACTTGGTATATCTGAAGTGGTATACTATGTCTTTCTACTGTTTTTCATAAGTACTGATATGATATTTTTTTTAGCAGACCTGTTTCGGTAATTAGGCATAGAACTGTTACTACATGAAATCGTAGCGTTACTTGGAATATCTGAAGTGGTATATTATTATTGATCTGCTTTTGTTTTTCATAAGTATTGATATGGTATATTTTTTAGTAGAACTGTTTCGATAAATTTGGGCGGGATATTGGTTTTGGATGGATTTGGATGGATTTACTATACTTGCTAAATTTTGGGTGGAATTTGTGAATTGATTGGGTTATTGGGCGGGATTTATGCCACGATTGAAATTTTGGGCGGGATTGCTAAATCATGTGTTACTAATAACTATTTAACTGTTATCCACTAGTTACATATGTTACTAAAAGTTGTTTATGTGTTACAAATTGCTGTAGTTGTCGTGTCGCACCAAGGTTTAGGGTTATGTCTTTATGCAGATTAAGTTTTAAGTTCCAGGGTTAACTTTAAGGTTTCATGATTTACGACATATAAAATGATAGTTGTGGTTTAATTTTGAGTTTTGATGGCATTTGTCTTGAAATTCATATATTATGTTGAACAAGATAATAGTCTATGTTTTGCTATGAAGTCTTATTAGTACATAACTAATGACCTCAAACATTCACTATCATCCACCTCCATCGACAATGTGGATTTTAAAGGAATTTGGTGCGATAAATGCATCAAATCATACTTTTACAAAATGTTAATCTTGTAAATTCGAACAACGTGCATTTATGAACGAAATTAATCGAATTAGTAATGTGGTACTGAAAACCTATTATGTGGTATCATTATCTGTAAGAAGTGTTATTCTGTAGGTTTGTATTGTTATTTTCTAGCGAACATGTAGTATTACATGCGGACAATCTGGTACTGGCAATAGGTTCTTCGTAACACATTACTAATTTCTTTAATTTCGCTCACAATCCAATTCTTTCAATTGTTTAGGGTTTGGGGTCTCAAATTTTGAGTTTATGGTCCATTAAATATTGTTCGTGCTTTTATTTTGAACTTTGAATACGTTTGTGATGGAATTCATAACGAAAAGAGATACTATTATATGTTGTGAAGGAAGAGCTATATGTTTACATGATTTTTAACTCAACTTTCACATATTGATCTCAACATTCGCAAAATGTTTCTTTTAATGAAATTTTGTGATTTAGCTTCATCATATAATCTATTTCTATGAATGTCAATCTTATACATCCGAACAAAATGAATTTATTAACGAAATTAATCGAAATAGTAATATGGTATTGATTAGCTATTTTATGGTACTTGTAGCTACAAATATAAGCTTTGTTTATATTGTTATTTTTTATCAGACATGTGTTATTATTTGCAGGCAATGTGGTAATATTAAGTTTGTACTGTTAATATCTCTGACAATCTAGAATCTTCTAGAATGTTCTTAGTGATGTGTTACCCAGAAGGCGTGAATTGTTACTCAGAATAAATGAAGTGTTACCAACCAGCTTTTTAATTGACAAACGTTCGAATATTAGGTCCCATCAAATTCTTCGTTATTCCATTATCAACATTAATAATCTCATTCACTTAAAATGACTCGTGATCAAACTTAGTCGAATCTACCTTATTAGTCATTAACTTCGAGACTTCACCTATTTTTCAACGAATTTTTTGAATTGTATTAATCACATCATTCGATGATAAATTTTAGTTTTTTCTCGTTGGCTACATGGGAGATTGCATCGATTTAACCTACATCGGAGATTGCATCGATTTCCAACATTTTACGATCTATTCCTCTTCGCCATTACTTGGGTATTACATGTGTTATTTACTGGTGACAAGTCGTTATTATTTTCTCATTATATGTTCGTTTTGCGGAAACTTTTGTTATAAACTTCAAGACATATGGTATTGTTGTTCCATTAACTGTTACCCAGAAAGCATGAAGTGTTATCCAGTAACCATTTTAATTAGCAAACGTTTACCGCTTAAATCTCATCAAATTTCTTCGTTATTCCATGATTAACATCAATAATTATCGTCGATAACTAAGGACCATGATGAAATTGTGTCGAATTTACATTATCCGGTCATTAAATTCGAGATTTCATCGTATTAAACGAAATTTCTGAATTATTTTTGAAGCATTCGTGCTTTATGAACTTCGAAAATTCTCTTTGATTATGATGACCCATGAAAAATTGAAGCCGATATAACTTTGTGCTGTTAGTAACGTCGAGATTTGGTCGGATTTGGAACGTGAATTTTTCTTTCGACCGCTTAAGTGTAAGGAATGTGTTATTGCAGGAAGCGGTATTGTTTTTGAATGATGTGTTACTTCTGCGACATGATTTGTTATTTACTAAAAGAAACGTGGTATTTTATGCTATACGGGCAATATTTATTTTCTCACAATTAACGTCACTAATATCCGAAATTTATCAACACTTAGATCAAATTAACGATAATTTCAACTTATATTATCACAATTGTGGAGATCTGTCGGGTCTGAGTGTGAAATCTGGTTTCGATCGACGTCGCTTGTTTGGGAGAGATGATGGCATATACATGTAAATTTTTGCAACAGTGAAGGACAAATATGTCTTATTATAGGGTTTGGGTATTTTTCTCTGAATTTTTCGTTGTAAAACTGGCAAATTTGTTATTCGTTGTATTAGTATTGGTATTCTCGTCTACAGCATGTAGTACTCAATAAAAGACTATTTGTTATTCAAATGAAAGGAAGTGTTTTTTTCAGCGCGGAACTGTTATTATTATTTCGAAACTTGTTATCGCATCATTCAGGTATTTTTCGTCGATTTGGCATATGTTAGGGTTAAATATGTCTTATCGCATCATTTAGGTATTTTCCTCTGATTTATTCGTTGTCTTATTATTGGCATTATAATTGATAAAGTTGTTACTAAATATACGCGATATTGTACTCAATACAGACAATTTGTTATCCAAATGAATGGAAGTATTTTTTTCAGCCCAAAACTGTTATAATTATTTCGACAACTGTAATCGGATCATTTAGGTATCCTGTTGTAAATTTCGCATATGTCAGGGATAATTATGTCTTTTCGCAACCTTTAGGTAGTCTCCACTGAATTTTTCGAAAACTAGGTCCTTTATCCTAAACCAAATTCTAATGGGGCCTGAACCCAAAGTTAAATATATTAGTAGAGCCTGATGTTTAATTAACCCTTTTTCTTACTGTGACGTCACATTTGCTATAGGACTCGAATTGTTTAGGTAGCGCCATAGGCAAATAGATAGATGGGGTATGTTGATAAGACTCGGTCAGTAGAACAATACAACACACAAGTATTCAATTCAACTTCCAAATTGTTTTAACATATTTGCAATAATATAATTCCAACGCTCACTATGACTGCTCTCGGTCAATCAATACTAGGCTTAATTATTTTCTTAGTACCATAAATTAGGGGATGGCGTTATAGGGACCGGTATTTTAAGGGTTGGCAATATAGGGACTTTAACTTTCGGAAAGTAAGCATTTTTAGGAAATATAACGTCCCGACCCGGTATTTTGATCCAAACTCGCTGAGGTGGAACCCGACCCGCTGGCATGTGTGCTTACTCACTGCACATATTAACGACGGATGTTTGCGACGGAATTTCCATCGCTAAAGGTGAAAAAATAAAAAAAAAATTAAATAGACTTTCTAGTGACGGAAAGTCGTCGCAAAATTATGTCGCTAATATGAAAAAATTAAAAAAAAAATACAGTCAATAAATTGTGGAAAAAATTAGAAAAAATAAATACGGTCAAAAAATTAAAATAGCTAGATTTTCTCGCTAAGATCAAAAGAAAAATATTTAACTTCATATTCATTTTACATGTGTTTTGACAGGAATATAAATCTTCTATTAATGTGTATTTAATCCAATTTATAGTTTTACTTGAAAAACAAAGTGCATATCCATTTTTGTTAGTAAGTTCACCAAATAATATTTGATATAAATCCGCCTTGACTATATCTCAAATTAAAGTTTAATGCGTATTAATGACAGAAGAAAGTGAATTAATTATTTAACATACACAGACGTTTCAACAAATCTCGAATTCTATTAATAGATTTATTATCGGAGAAAGTGAATAAATTATTTATATAAATATGGAAGTTGAAACCACAATTTATTTCAATCAATATTCGTTTATGTTTAAACAAATCGAATACAGATGAATTAGTGGAAAACTATAATTTATTGACTGTATTTTTTTTTATTTTTTCATTTAGCGACGGAATATCCGTCAAGTTCCGTCGCAAAATTTCATCGCAAAATCCCGTCGCTAATCTGTGCAGTGAGTAAGACCATCTCCAACCGATAAACGCATTCTCAAACTCAAACGCATTCTCAAACTCAAAATGCAGTAATTTTTCTCCAACCGATTAACTCATTCTCAAACTCAATAGACTATGTTGTAATATTCACTTCCACAATAATTTTACAAATTTCAATACTATCCACAACTATAATATCACAATTATAAATGACTAAAAACATACACATGTGTTTTTTTTTACTATTTATTATTGCATTTTCTACATAGAGATACATAAATAATAGAGATAAAAGGCCAACGAGTGAATAATCCTTTGAAAACGAAAAGTGAAGAGACAAAAAAAGTAACTTTACTCAGCACTCTCTCACCGTCTTTCTCTCTTATCGATGGCATTGCTTTTTCTGATACTTTATTATAGTATTCTTACTTTTTCTGATAATTTCAGCTATTTCCTGACAGAAGGGAAAATTGAGGACTTCAAAAGAAATTAAAACGTTTCAATCGCATAATAACTGATACGAACGCAAAGATGCGATTTTTTAAGAGTGAGAAATTAGAAATCCCATTTTGCGTTTGGTTTTTGGTACCGATTGGAGTAAATTTGTAAATTAATTTTGGTTTTTCAGTTCGGTTGGAGATGCTCTAAGCACACATGCCAGCGAGTTTGGGTCAAAAGGTTGGGGCGTATATTGTCCTTAAAATGCTTACTTTTCGAAAGTAAAAATCCCTATATTGCCAACACTTAAAATACCGGTTCCCATCGCCACCTTTCTAAGTTATGTGATAAAAAAATAATTAAGCCTAAAAATTTATGACCCTATCTATGTGTACGCGGACTTTTGATTAAAAAGAAAGTCAACACAACAGCCAATACAGAGGAAGTTGGACGAATTATGGAAAAGATGGGTTTTTAAAGAGATGAAATTTGCAGACAAGCATTCGAAAATCTAAAAAAAAAAAGGAAAAATTATCAATTAAAGCAACGATGATGATCATCAAGCTATCGAAGATCGCCTCCTTTTCTCTTGTCGTCGTCACGCTGATTCTTGTCTCAAATTGGAAGCTTTTCTCCTGGGCTGCTAGCGACGACACCATAGATGCAACGCAAAGCATCAAAGGCAACGAAACGTTAGTATCATCACAAGGAAGATTCGAGCTTGGATTCTTCAGCCCAGGAAATACCAAGAATTGGTACATAGGAATATGGTACAAGCAGGTAAGAGGAAGAACACCAGTTTGGGTCGCCAACAGAGAAAATCCTGTAAGAAATACCTCAGAAGCAGCCTTAACGATTATCAATGGACTCTTAGTAGTTCTCAACGAAACGAACGACATAGTATGGTCTTCCTCAAACACCACTTCGTCGACAGCCGCCAAAAACCCAATTGCTCAGCTGTTAGATTCTGGGAACCTCGTACTAAGGTACGCCAACAACGAAACGCCCGAAGATTACCTATGGCAGAGCTTCGATCACCTTACGGATACCTTCTTACCAGACATGGACTTCGGCTGGAATCCCATGAACGGCAAAGAACGCTACCTTTCTTCATGGAGGAGCGACGACGATCCTTCGCCTGGAGGCTTCACACATCACCTTGACGTTAATGGAAGCCCTCAAGGCATCACAACAAAGGGAGGAGGAGGAGTAGGCGAAGTTGTTTTGCACAGAAATGGACCATGGAATGGCATTTTCATGAGCGGCATGCCCAACGGGCAAAACGATCACACCTTTAAGTACGGACTGTACTCACAAAACGGCACTTTCTACTTCAGACAAGACTCCATCGAAGGGCGAGTCATATCAAGGTCGGCTCTCAGCCCTGCGGGCGTATTACAGCTCTTGATTTGGGTCGAAAGAATGGATACATGGACCCTTTTCACGAGCTTTCCAAGAGATTACTGCGACGATTACAAGCTATGTGGTGCGTACGGCGTCTGTAATAATGCCAGGTCACCTGTTTGTTCATGCTTGGAAAAATTTGTGCCTAAAGATCCACAGGGCTGGGCAAGGTTGGACTGGTCTAGTGGTTGCGTTAGAAGGGCAGCGTTGAATTGTTCTAAAGGAAATGGATTCCTGAAGTACTCCAACGTTAAATTGCGCGATGCAAGAAATTCGTGGCAGAATGAGAAGATGACGACGGAAGAATGTAAGGATGAGTGCTTGAAGAACTGCGAGTGCATGGCTTATACGAAATTGGATATACGAGGGAGAGGGAGTGGATGCATACATTGGTTTGGGGACTTGGTTGATATGAGAGTTCTATCCGAAGATGGAGAGGAGATCTATATCAGAGTGGCTTCTTCAGAAATAGGTAAGAATTTGGTGAGACTGCAAGAAATTGACAAGTGCCTAATTAGCTTTCATATTTGTGCCTACAGAATATGATGGAAAGATGAGACAAGTGCTGTTATTTCCCAGCCTAGTAACTGGAGTGGTTATTCTGATACTCGCCGCGTATTTGCGTAGTAGTAAGAAGATTGGTACTGTGAAATGGAGAGGCAAAGGTCGAGAATATTTCGTTTTCTTCTCCGAGAAATAAATCGCTGAAACCTACAAAAATGATACACAAATCATTGAGAGACTTTCGTTTTTTCTCCGTGAATTTGTTGTTACAGGTAGAAGTAATCGAATCCGCGAAGACTTTGAGCTGCCATTCTACGACTTTGACACGATCTTAAGAGCGACAGACAACTTTTCGACTGAGAATAAGCTCGGAGAGGGTGGGTATGGTCCGGTCTACAAGGTACTTAAGAAAAGCATTACTTAGAGATTGCAGATTGCAGTTTTCGATTGAGAAAAGAAAATATGTTCATATCATTGGAATGGATGCTGAAATAATTTCTTCAGGGGCTTCTTCAAGAAGAGGGAGAATACATTGCGGTGAAGAGGCTTTCGACAGATTCGACACAAGGGCTCGAGGAGTTCAAAAACGAAGTTAACTTCATTTCCAACCTTCAACATCGAAACCTCGTGAAGCTTCTGGGATACTGCATCCATGAACAAGAGAAGCTCTTAGTTTACGAGTACTTGCCCAACAAAAGCCTCGACTCTATTCTATTCGGTGAGAGTCGATCTTATTATTACGCCCAGCTTAAGAATTAACAGCTTGCTAGCAAATCGTTTTTTTTCGCAGACGAAAAGAATAGAAAACTGCTCGATTCGAAAAAGAGGCTGCAAATCGTAGAAGGAATAGCTCGGGGCCTAATGTATCTTCATCAAGATTCGCGTCTGAGGATCGTCCACAGAGACCTAAAAGCCAGCAACATATTACTGGACAAGGACATGAACCCTAAGATATCAGATTTCGGACTCGCTCGAACATTCAAAGACAACGTGTCCGAAGATAAGACCAAAAGGATATCTGGTACTTAGTAGGTATCCCAATCGCCAGGGATTTTCGACACCCCTTCTTTCGGCCTAGTAACGAGCTAAACTATTTCAAAATTCTGCAGCGGTTACATGTCCCCAGAATACGCAGTGCGAGGCAAATTCTCGATGAAGTCCGACGTGTTCAGCTTCGGCGTCCTCGTGCTGGAAATCGTGAGCGGAAAGAGAAACAGCTCTTTCTACGGCAGTACGGGCCAAAACATCATCCTCCTCGGGCACGTAAGTATTCATCATCACTCTCTCTCTTCAGCCGAAATATGAGTACGACAATGATCAAACTTGCCCGTGTATATCTTTGACCGTTTACTTGAACGTGTCGTAATTCAAGGCATGGATTCTGCACAAGGAAGGAAGGTCTCGGGAATTGGTCGACGAGTGCTTGCGCAGCGGCGAGGACGGTATATTCGACATGCTGAGGTTGATCCGCGTGGGGCTGTTGTGCGTTCAGCATTCTCCCGAGGATCGGCCCACGATGGGCTCGGTGGTTTCGATGCTGAGCAGCGGAGATGCTTCGGTCGCGCCCAAGGAGCCCGGGTTTTTTGCCTGCTGCGAGTCGGCCGGAGAAGAGAGAAGAAGAATAGTCGTCTCTAGGAACGACGTCACCATTACTGTGTTAGATGGTAGGTAGGTAGATAGTTAGTTACTAGATGAATGACGGGTCTCGGTTGTTAGGTATAGCAACCCGAAATGTGTGTGTAAAATATATATATATATATATATATATATATTTCTAAAGTCAAAACCAAATTGACATGGGCAGTTTCTTATTTTGGTAAGGAAATATGGTTATTTGGGCAGTTAAGGAAGACATGGGGTTATCAGTTTCAGTTTATAACTGTAGGCCTCCAACCCATGAATTTTTGCAGTAAGATTCTGACAGGAAAGACAAAAATAACTCTTACAGGCGAGAGGAAGAAAGCTTGAGATCTCTGTAATCTATTGAGAGGAGAGAAAGCTTGTATCTTGTAATCTCGAATTATCAACTAAAAAGTTAGAATCTCCCGTGGACGTAGGATTCGATTTTAATCCGAACCACGTAAAATTCCCGTATTCTTCGTTTATTTTCTGCTTTGTCGAATTTCCCAACAAATGGTGTGGTGAGCGTTGATCATCACGCGAGGAAACGATGGGTTCGACAAGCATAGGCTCGAACAATCTCGGCCTGTGGAGGACGCAGCGGATGGCGAGGAACATGTATCCCAAGTACGTAGGGCCTTTCAATGAGGAGGTCGAGTCGGTGTTGGGAAGGAGCGTCAACATGAGACAGTCAAGAGACGAGGCAGGGAATGTCGTAAGTCTCAAGGCCCGAGTTCATCGGCCGTCGATGAATCGGGTGGGGAGGACTGTTACGAGGTTGACCAGCGTTAACCGTTGACACGGCATCAACGGTGGCCGGAGAAGTACCGGCCAGAGCCGGCGAGCGAGAGTCGTTGGGAATGGTTGATCGGCTGAACCCGAAAGCAGCCGAACCATGGTCGGGCGGCGAGGCCCGGCCGCACCATCAAGGTTGGCACACAGACCAATCAGGAGATCGGTCAAGGGCGGAGCAATCCTGGCGAGGCAGGTGGGCGTGGAAGCCAGCGGGCAAGGCACGCGGCAACGCAGTCTCTTGAATCACATCACCTTTCCAAGCACGCTGGTAAGGATTCTTCCTCTCTGTGTGTGTGTGTTTTTGGGATTTGAGAGTGAAAATGGTTGGAAAAAGGCAGTAACTTTATGCTACTAGGGAACTATACACCTTTGTTTGTTGAAAAAAAAAACTGATGGGATTTCTATGAATGTTTCACCTAGGACCTCAAAATTACTTGCTCGTTGTGTTGTAATAATATAATAATAACAGTAACAGAGCTCATGGTCGTCTAGAAAGATAGTCGAAATCATCTGCAGATCGAGCTGGCTCAAGCCCGAAAACCAATTCGTAAGAATAGATCGCGTCCTAAAAGTTCACAACATGCAAAGGACACTCTCTCGCTTCGAAGAGTACAGGGAAGCCGTGAAATCTAAGGCCAGCAAACTCCCAAAGAAGCATCCTCGATGCTTGGCAGATGGAAATGAACTGCTGAGATTCTATGGGACAACCTTAGCTTGTTTCCTGGGCCTTAACGGTTCTTCCAACCTCTGCGTGCCGAAAAATGCTGCGTTTGTAGGATTATAAGACAAGGGTTCTCTGCGAAGAGGGAATCGAAAGATGGGATTGGAGTTTTTACAGCCTCGACGAGTGGTAGGGCTTTCGAAGGGATAGAGATCGTTCAAGAAAATGGGCCTTTTTTACGGAAGGCTTTGATCGTTTGTAGGGTTATCGCTGGGAGGGTTCATCGCCCTTTGGAGAATGTTAGGGACATGGCTGGGCAGAATGGGTTCGATTCCTTGGCGGGGAAAGTCGGGGTTTATTCTAATATTGAGGAGCTTTACTTGCTTGATTCTAAGGCACTCTTACCTTGTTTTGTGGTTATATGCAAGAGTTGAATTTAAAGAAGATCTACATATGGCTTTCTTACTTACTTTGTCTTTTGTGTCTTTTGTTGAATCAAATGTACCTTGTAATAAAGATTTATGACTAGCACTCAATTCGCGTTTTTGAGGACAACTTTTATTTATATAATGGATAACAAAATTAGGTGGCCATGAGTTGCATCGATCATTATCTCATGACATTGTGTCAGTTTTCTTTGTTTGGCCATTGCTTCTTATCGTGTTTAATTATTTCTATTGCGAGCAGAAAGTTTGGGATGACCGAGCATCATAAATGTTTTCCACTTACGCGTTCCTTTTTTTTTTTTTTTTCCCTACGAATATTATCGAATTCGAAGGGGCGTAAAGAAAGCTAGCTTTAGACAGTCGAACATGGGGAAAATAAATGAGAACCTTCTTTTTTCCTTAAAAATTTACCACAATTCACTTAATCTTATATTTTGTCAAAACACATTACTACTAGTCCACCAAAACTGAACTGTAAATCGATGTTAGTCCCATTATCCATATCTTGTAGTGAGGCAGGAATTTTCTGTCTTTCAAGAATTTCATAATTTTCTTGCATGTGATGATACATTGGGAATCTATAAAGTCTATAAATTACTTAAATTTCTGTGAATATAAAGAATCAAGTGGTAAGATGAATCCAAATATCGGCACGTGGTCCTATTTGGAAAAATATCTGAATTCTAAGACTAAATAGCAGTTAAGGAAAATAACAACTCATGTCTCCATGCGTCAAATGTCACACTCCACACCACGTTAGATTTGTCTTCAACTAAGTTAGATTTGTCCTCATTATTATGTGTAATTAATTTTTCGTTCATGAAAACACCTTGGAGCTCTTTTGTTTTAACATTTTTCGTTCACGTATAGGACCACCACATGCAGGAACAAGAAACAAATATCATATCATAGGAAGATATATATTAGAACATGGGAGGTATTTCTTGCCAAAATATTTTACTCCCATAAATCGAGCTATAGCTTTTTGCGTTGTTATACAAATACACGTGAAATACATAGACCAAGATACTATCCCAAACCATCAAACTTATTACAATTTCATCCCATTTCGAAATAGATAACAGTGTTTGTAAATTATCTGTTGCAAATTTCATCACGGGCTCGCATTTGCTGACCCATAATCATCGAAGAAAACACCACTGTAGACTTAAACATGTCTCAAATGATTTCATTTGAATCATTTTACTTTTGTTGGTGTGAGTAAGCTAGCGGGCTAATTTTTTTTTGAAGTGTAGAATTATTTTGCTAATCTTCTCCTATTTATACTTTGAGAGCAAAATTATGTGGGAAATGTTGGCTAAAATTCCCACTTCCCAGCAGCCTATCTTCTGTTTGAGTTGTCGAGTCATACTTCCACGTAACAATTGAAACTCGTAGAAGAGAATATCTTTTCCCCAGAAGTAGTAAACCAATAAAACCAAGGGTAAATTTGGGTTCAGGCCCTAATAATCATTTTTCAACACAGTTCAGGCCCCATACGTATTTAATAGAACCCCAAGGACCTAAATACCGAAAATATAAGTTTCAAGGACCAATGTGACACGAAATGACAATTCTATCCTTGGTATATGCCAAAAATTACAGCCACTTGCCATCATCTCCTACCATCGATTTTGGGTTGCTGTGAGGACTTAGAACAGACAGAAATATCGTTGTTAAGGTGCAAATAAGATGGGATCGACTTCGATTCGTCATGGGTAGTTATAATAAACGAATAATTTAAAGTGTACGAAAAAATAACGTCGCAATTCCACTTCGAAAAAACGAGAATATAAATGGACCAAATATCGAATTTAATGGCCGATTAAAACGAAATTGAGTGAATTTATAATGGGTCTTAATAATGAACTAGAATTATTGAGTTTAAGAGTGACGTTGTGACGAATTTTGAATCAAAATTTTTCATGCGACGTATATTGAAAATTTTGTGAACACGATATCTGGGTAACAAGTCATGTAATTTAAGTAACCGGTGTAGCAAAGATAGTAACAGATATGAAAGACACAGTAACAAATATAACAATCATAGTAACTTATCGTTGAAGAAAAGTAACACTTGTTGAATAACCCTAATTGATTTAGCCATCCGACGAGCCGGCGACGACCACGAGCAGCGACGGCCACAAGCAGCGACGACGAGCAGCGACGACCTCGATACTTGACGACCCATCCCCAAAGTTATTCGAAGAAAGCAGCGACGACGTCAATGGCGAAGAAATCGTAGAAAGGTGCGAGCCATCCCACGAGCAGCGACGACCACGAGCAGCGGGCCATCCCACGACGACAATGGCCAAGAAATCGAAGAAAGCAGCGACGAAGAAGGAGAAAATTTCCCTTTTGTTGTTGAAAATGTGTGCATGATTCCGGTAAAATCTCTGTTGTTTACGCAGTAACAGTTTAATGTTTAACTAGTAACAATTTAGCGCTGCTAGAAACAGAAGCGGTAGAGAACGTTGTAATAATAATTGGGCCATGAGAGAGTTTTTTAAGTCTTGCAAATATGCAGGTAACATATCGATATTTGACGAGTAACAGATAACGCTGGTGCAATAACAATTTAATATGTAATTTGATTAGTTTATGATTTTCGAATTTTATATTGTACACACACTGCATTCACTATAATATACAAACTCACGAAATTTTAGATAAAAATAAGTTAGCTTAGGTTATGATTTTCGTGGAGGTTATGTTGGAATTGAAGAAGTTGAAGTATAGAGTATGAAAAACAAGTAGAACTCTTCTTGAGAGGATGATCATGATTCTAACAAATTGATTCTACTTACACAAAACGTTGTAGATCTGAACTATTAGTTGTTTATTACAATCCAAATGGTCGACCTAACATAAGTGATTAAAATTAATGACATCTTTAATTAATCTTAAACGTAAACCCTATGTTGTTTACTGATTTCCACAATAACAATTTAACTGTGTTCAGTAACAATTTGTTAGGATAAAGTAACAGAAATTGACAGTTGGGTAACAATGTTACACAACACGAGTAACAGATTACCTACTCGAAATAACAATTTAATATGTGCTTAGTTTACTTTATTATTTTCAAATTTTATGTTGCAAACACGCTACATTCACAGAAATATATGAATTTACCAAGTTTTAGATAAAAACATATCAGTTTAGATTGTGATTTCGTAGAGATTGTGTTGGAATTGAAGAAGTTGTAGTATATAGTATGAAAAACAAGTAGAAATCTTCTTGAGAGGATGATCATGATTATACCAAATTGATTCTACTTATACAAAACGTTGTAGATCTGAACTATTAGTTGTTTATTACAATCCAAATGGTCGACCTAACATAAGTGATTCAACAAAATTAATGACATCTTCAATTAATCTTAAACGTAAACCCTATATTGTTTACTGATTTCCACAGTAACAATTTAACTGTGTTCAGTAACAATTTGTTAGGATAAAGTAACAGAAAATTGACAGTTGGGTAACAATGTTACACAACACGAGTAACAGATTACCTACTCGAAATAACAATTTAATATGTGCTTAGTTTACTTTATTATTTTCAAATTTTATGTTGCAACCACGCTACATTCACAGAAATATATGAATTTACCAAGTTTTAGATAAAAACATATTAGTTTAGATTGTGATTTTCGTGGAGATTGTGTTAGAATTGAAGAAGTTGTAGTTAGTATGAAAAACAAGTAGAAATCTTCTTGAGGGAATGATCATGATTCTACCAAATTGATTCTACTTACACGAAACATTGTAGATCTGAACTATTAGTTGTTTATTACAATCCAAATGGTCGACCTAACATAAGTGATTCAACAAAATTAATGACATCTTCAATTAATCTTAAACGTAAACCCTATGTTGTTTACTGATTTCCACAGTAACAATTTAACTGTGTCCAGTAACAATTTATTAGGATAAAGTAACAGACATTGACAGTTGGGTAACAATGTTACACAACACGAGTAACAAACTACCTACTCGAAATAACAATTTAATATGTGCTTAGTTTACTTAATTATTTTCAAATTTTATGTTGCAAACACGCTATATTCACTAAAATATATCAATTTACGAAGTTTTAGATAAAAATATATTAGTTTAGGTTATCATTTTAATCACAAACCCTAATTCACAAACTATAATAATTTTGGTAACATATAAACATACAACTAGTAACAGTTTTACACAGATCGAGTAACAGATAATCTATGCTTGATTTTATTTAGACTCCCGCCCAAAATTCATCTCATTCTGGTTTCCCCGCCCGAAATTTTACCGACAATTTAGTAACAAAATTAGTCAACATAGTACCAGAAACTCATATACTAGTAACAGATCTTGAGAATTTTACAAATAAGCCAAAACGAAAAAAATACACCCAACTTTATAGGGTCGATCGTATTTTCGAGAATTAAATGATGAACATCGTCGAACGACCAAACGAGGTGTTGCACCGAGCTGCCCATACTATGGGTACTTCGAATCTGTACTTATCAGACGTAATCGTTGCCAAAAACGGATTTGATTTCATCTTATTTTTGCAAATTTGAATCCTACACATAGTAACAATTATTTACAGTTTAATAACGATTTTGATACTCCAAGTAACAGATTTCATAATCCGAGTAACAGTATTCACACAGTAAAAATGTACTTAAATTATTGGGGTCGACCGCATTTTCGCGAAATTAAAAGATGAACGTCGGACGAACGAGCAAACATGTGCCGCACCGAGCTGTCCATGCTATGGGCACTTCGAATTTATCCATATTAGATGTAATCGTTGCCAAAAACGACTTTGATTTCGTCTTATTTTCGCAAATTAGAACCCTAAATAGAAAGATAAAAATTCATTACAAATCTTACATTTTGCTTCGTGAGTAACACAATACATCCTATCTACGCCGAAATTGGTTGGTTAATGGCATTCGAAATTTCGGAGCTCGATTCACTGTAAAAACGAGATTCACAAAATAAATGTTCTCTGTCGATAACTATTTTCTGCATCATAGTAACAGATGATGGATGGATAATAACAGTTTACCAGACCTTTGTAACAATATAATCTAACAGCATAACAGAAAGTCGCCGAAAAATAACAATTAGTTCAGTATGTTATGAAGGGTATTTTCGTCAATACATATTTTTGTCCCTTATCTCTGTCATTTTCGAAAAAGTTGGTCCTTTAAACGATTGGGAGTTCTGACACGGACTGAACCATTTAAAAACTTGCCGTCTGACTACAAATTTCCCCTAAAACGAAATATGTTTCTTACAGTGACGTCACATTTGCCTATAGGACTCGAATTGTTTAGGTAGGGCCATAGACAGACAGATAGATGGGGTATGTTGATAAGACTCGGTCAGTAGATCAACACAGCACACAAGTACTAAAATTCAACTTCCCAAATTGTTTTCTAAACTCAAGCGCTCACTGTCACTGATCGGTCAATCAATACTACATTTCTATACAAAATATCTGACCCTATCTATGTGTACGCGGACTTTCAATTAAAAAGAAAGTCAACACAACAGCCAATACAGCGGAAGTTGGACGGATTATGGAAAGATGGGTTTTTAAAGAGATGAAATTTGAAGACAAGCATTCGAAAATCTAAAAGAAAAAAAGGAAAAATTAAAGCAACGATGATGATCATCAAGCTATCGAAGATCGCCTCCTTTTCTCTCGTCGTCATCACGCTGATTCTTGTCTCAAATTGGAAGCTTTTTTCGTGGGCTGCTAGCGACGACACCGTAGATGCAACGAAAAGCATAAAAGGAAACGAAACATTAGTATCATCACAAGGAAGATTCGAGCTTGGATTCTTCAACCCAGGAAATACCAAGAATTGGTACATAGGAATATGGTACAAGCAGGTAAGAGGAAGAACGCCAGTTTGGGTCGCCAACAGAGAAAATCCTGTAAGAAATATCTCAGAATCAGCCTTAAAGATCATCAATGGAGTCTTGGTGGTTATCAACGAAACGAACGACATCGTATGGTCTTCCTCAAACACCACTTCGTCGACAGCCGCCAAAAACCCAATTGCTCAGCTGTTAGATTCTGGGAACCTCGTACTAAGGTACGCCAACAACGAAAGGCCCGAAGATTACCTATGGCAGAGCTTCGATCACCTTACGGATACCTTCTTACCAGACATGGACTTCGGCTGGAATCCCATGAACGGCAAAGAACGCTACCTTTCTTCGTGGAGGAGCGACGACGATCCTTCGCCTGGAGACTTCACACATCACCTTGACGTTAATGGAAGCCCTCAAGGCATCACAACAAAGGGAGGAGGAGGAGTAGGCGAAGTTGTTTTGCACAGAAATGGACCATGGAATGGCATTTTCATGAGTGGCACGCCCGACGTGCAAAACGATCAAACCTTTAAGTACGGATTGTACTCACAAAACGGCACTTCCTTCTTCAGACAAGACTCCACCGAAGGGCGAGTCATATCAAGGTCGGCTCTTAGCTCGGAGGGCATATTACAGGGCTTGATTTGGGTCGAAGGGACGAACGCATGGACCCTTTTCATGAGCTTTCCAAGAGATCACTGCGACGATTACAAGCGATGTGGTGCGTACAGCGTTTGTAATAATGCCATGTCACCTGTCTGTTCATGCTTGGAAAAATTTGTGCCTAAAGATCCACAGGGCTGGGCAAGGTTGGATTGGTCTAATGGTTGCGTTAGAAGGGAAGCGTTGAATTGTTCTACAGGAGATGGATTCTTGAAGTACTCCAACGTTAAGTTGCCCGATGCAAGAAATTCGTGGCACAATGAGAAGATGACGATCGAAGAATGTAAGGATGAGTGCTTGAAGAACTGCGAGTGCACGGCTTATACGAAATTGGATATACGAGGGAGAGGGAGTGGATGCATACATTGGTTTGGGGACTTGGTTGATATGAGAGTTCTATCTGAAGATGGAGATGAGATCTATATCAGAGTTGCTTCTTCAGAAATAGGTTTGAATTTGGTGAGACTGCAAGAAATTGATAAGTGCCTAATTAGCTTTCATATTTGTGCCTACAGAATATGATGGAAAGATGAGACAAGTGCTGTTATTTTCCAGCCTAGTAACTGGAGTGGTTATTCTGATACTCGCCGCTTATTTGTGGAGTAGTAAGAAGATTCGTACGGTGAAATGGAGAGGCAAAGGTCGAGACTTTCATTTTTTTCTCCGAGAAATAAATCGAGGAAACCTACAAAAATGATACATAAAGCGTTGAGAGACTTTCGTCTTTTCTCCGTGAATTTGTTGTTGCAGGTAGAAGTAATCGAATCCGCGAAGACTTTGAGCTGCCATTATACGACTTTGACACGATCGCAAGAGCGACTGACAACTTTTCGACTGAGAATAAGCTCGGAGAGGGTGGGTATGGGCCGGTCTACAAGGTACTTAAGAAAAGCATTACTTAGAGATTTGCAGATTGCAGTTTTCGTTAAGTATGTTCATATCATTGGAATGAATGCTGCAATAATTTCTTCAGGGGCTTCTTCAAGAAGAGGGAGAATACATTGCGGTGAAGAGGCTTTCGACAGATTCGACACAAGGGCTCGAGGAGTTCAAAAACGAAGTAAACTTCATTTCAAACCTTCAACATCGAAACCTCGTGAAGCTTCTGGGATACTGCATCCATGAACAAGAGAAGCTCTTAGTTTACGAGTACTTGCCCAACAAAAGCCTCGACTCTATTCTATTCGGTGAGAGTCGATCTTATTATTACGCCCCGCTTAAGAATTAACAGCTTGCTAACAAATCGTTTTTTTTTTTTTTCGCAGACGAAAAGAATAGAGAACTGCTCGATTCGAAAAAGAGGCTGCAAATCGTAGAAGGAATAGCTCGGGGCCTAATGTATCTTCATCAAGATTCGCGTCTGAGGATCGTCCACAGAGACCTAAAAGCCAGCAACATATTGCTGGACAAGGACATGAACCCTAAGATATCAGATTTCGGACTCGCTCGAACATTCAAAGACAACGTGTCCGAAGATAAGACCAAAAGGATATCTGGGACTTAGTAGGTATCTCAGTCGCCAAGGATTTTCGACCCCCTTTTCTCTCAGTCTAATAACGAACTACTATTTCAAAATTCTGCAGTGGATATATGTCCCCAGAATACGCAGTGAGAGGCAAATTCTCGATGAAATCCGACGTGTTCAGCTTCGGTGTCCTCGTGCTGGAAATCGTGAGCGGAAAGAGAAACAGCTCTTTCTACGGAAGTACGGGCCAAAACATCAACCTCCTCGGGCACGTAAGTATTCATCAAGCCTCTCTCTCTTCAACCTAAATATGAGTACGACAATGATCAAACTTGCCCGTGTATATCTTTGACCGTTTACTTGAACGTGTCGTAATTCAAGGCATGGATTCTGCACAAGGAAGGAAGGTCTCGGGAATTGGTCGACGAGTGCTTGCGCAGCGCCGAGGACGGTATATTCGACATGCTGAGGTTGATCCGCGTGGGGCTGTTGTGCGTTCAGCATTCTCCCGAGGATCGGCCCACGATGGGCTCGGTGGTTTCGATGCTGAGCAGCGGAGATGCTTCGGTCGCGCCCAAGGAGCCCGGATTTTTCGCCCGCGGCGAGTCGGCCAGGGAAGAGAGAAGAAGAAGAGTCGTCTCTAGGAACGACGTCACCATTACTGTGTTAGATGGTAGGTAGGTAGTTAGTTAGTTAGTTACTAGATGAATGATATTGTCACCTTCCTTGGTCAAAGAATTCATCTCCTATCGTTCTTGTATAGCTGTCATTCAACATGATTATATTATACACACCATCTTTTAATTAACCAAGGCGAGGGATAGAAAAAATAAACTGGGAATGGCACGGATTTTGTGACGGGTCACGGTTTGTTAGGTATAGCAGCCACGAAATGTGTGCGTGTGTATTTATATATATATATTAATACTTATAAGCGTGTATGGGTAAATGAACAGGATTTTCGTCGTAATCTATATCTCTTTGAACAGTAGCCTACTTTTCGTCAATAAAATCCTATTTTTCGTCATGATTGCTATTTATCGATTTTCTCATTGATGGTATTCCACGATATTTTGCCACATAAATTCTATCGGGCTATTGAATTTGTCCTTTGATGTGACGTTTCTTTGTTTTTTTTTTATGGGCGTTGTCATAGAATATATAATATATTCTGCTGTAATGAGGAGTGGATTCTGTAATAAGCATAGAATCAATATAATGTGTCTTTTAGAAACAAAGCTAAAAACAGAAACTGTAGATAGCACAATAAGTAGAATTTTTGGAGGATGGGATTTCTGTCACAACCTCAGTGATCACCCTAGTGGCAGAATAGTAGTGGTGTGGAGGGGTGGTTGGGAACTTACCCTATGCGATACCTGGGAGTACCCCTATCCCCAGTTAGATGGAGCAGAGCTTCATGCCAAGCACTTGTGGAAAAAATCACAGCAAGAATTCAGTGTTGGGCCACGCGCAATCTCTCATATGCTGGTAGATTGTGCCTCATTAATGCTGTTCTATTGGCTACCCACGGTTACTGGGGATCAATCTTCTTACTGCCCAAGGCTGTGACAAAAGAGGTTGATAGAATTTGCAAGGAGTTCCTATGGGGGAGGAAATCACATGGCAAATGTGTTCCGCTACTGAATTGGGACAGTGTCTGCTGCCCAAAGAAACAGGGAGGATTGAATATACGGGATTGTGCTACTTGGAATACTGCACTGGCGGGGAAGCAAGTATGGGATATTACACTTGCAGTGGATTCCTTGTGGATCAAATGGGTGAATGTAATTTACTTAAAGGGAACCAATTTCTGGGATTATAGCCCGGCGACAGACTCGAGTTGGCACTGGCGTAAGCTGAATCGACTCAAGGAAAAGTTCAGATCAGGATATGCAGGCTGTAAATGGATACCAGCAAGGGATGGTGTTTATACTGTAAGAAGTGGATATGACTGGCTTAAAGGGAATCCTTCTTCTTTCCCATATTGCGGAGCGGTTTGGAACAGGCTTAATCTGCCTAAGCATTCCTTCGTACTATGGTTGGTTGTGCAGAGAAGGATATTGACAGTAGACAGATTGAGCAAATGGGGCATGCCGATCCTCAATAGAAAATGCAGGCTATGCGATATAGAAGAAGAATCTGTGGAGCATTTGTTTTTGACTTGCCAATTTAGCCAACAGGTGATTAAAAAGATCAATGACTGGTTACAGTTTGGAGGCTCAATTCAGTCCTTTGATGACTTGTGTAAGTGGTTGATCTATGTGGGAAGGAAGCGTGATGCAAGCCACCGTATAAGATGTGCCTGTTATGCTGCTACAATTCATCATGTATGGTGTGAGCGCAACAGACGAGTGCATGAAGCAGGGGGGCGTAGTGCGGAGCAGATTGCTGGTATGATTAAACGGGAAATGTTCTTAAGGTTGCAGAGTTTCAGTCATATAAAACAGATTGCTAATTTCCGTTTTAGTTCAGTGTAGTTTTTTGTCTGTTGGAAGTGTTATCAGTTTGGGAGGGGATGTGATGTAACACACGATTGGTCTCTGTGGTAAATGAAAAGTTCATTTTACCAAAAAAAAAAAAAATGAGGAGTGGAACAATTATCGATTTATCATTAGGATTCTTTCCTTATTTCCTTAATTGTATTGTAGATAATAAATATTAAAATTGCATGTGGTCAGTAACGTAGTTGAGTTCATGGTCATAGCTCGAATGGGGACCTTGGATGATCGTTGGCGTTTGCAGCTTAGCGGCCTTCTTCGGATTTGGCGCCTTGCTTGGTTGTAGTTTATTTTTATTTCTACGGGTTGAGTTGAGCGTCATTGGGCTTCATTTAGGGTGTGTTTGATTCACGGAACATAGTAGGGAAAAGAAAAGAATTTTTTTTTTTTTGTGTTTGGTTGATCGGAGAAGTACATAAGGAAAAGAAAATAAAATTTGATTTTGAGCCTAAGGAAAACTAATTTCCTCACCAAATTGTGCGGAAAACAATACAAAAACTTACGGAAATCATGTTCTCTCTCGTTTTCTTTCCCACAATAATTTCATCAAACCAAACACAATGTTAGGGTTGCCCACCGCATGTGCTGGGCCGGGCCTTTTTTCTGTACATTCTTTGTATAGATCGTATCAATTATAAATTAGGTTTATTTATTTTCAATTAACAACATCAAACTGTTGTAGGTGTTGAATATGATGTGGTGTCTAATGCGAGAACGAGTTTTTAACATGTTATAGCCCATACAATTGAATGTATTCAAAGTCGACGTGATTGAATCCATAGAGTAACAAAAATATAAAACCTTCCACTGGTAGAGCACAACAGTGATAACATTATAAACCATTGAAAACTGTCGGGTATGGTACGGATCCGAATCAAAATTTAGATATGTTAGAGTCTACAAAACAGACCCGGTCACAAAAATCAACTGGAACACGCAATCAGGACAGTGCCACCACAATGATGTTTGTGGCCTAGGTAATGTCTATCATTGAATATAAATTTTTTCGTCTTTTCATTTACTTTCTTTCTCATATGCGAATTTAGTTTTCAAAATGAACTTTTATAATTATTATTTGGTTGAATTATATAATAAGTGATGTGATTATTATATAATAAACTGACGAAAATAATATGCTAATAGATTATAACATGGGCACTTATCACCGCGCCTTGTGCGCGGCTCCAATTTACTAGTATATATATATATTATTAATACTTATAAGCGTGTATGGGTAAATGAACAGGATTTTCGTCGTAATCTATATCTCTTTGAACAGTAGCCTACTTTTCGTCAATAAAATCCTATTTTTCGTCATGATTGCTATTTATCGATTTTCTCATTGATGGTATTCCACGATATTTTGCCACATAAATTCTATCGGGCTATTGAATTTGTCCTTTGATGTGACGTTTCTTTGTTTTTTTTTTATGGGCGTTGTCATAGAATATATAATATATTCTGCTGTAATGAGGAGTGGAACAATTATCGATTTATCATTAGGATTCTTTCCTTATTTCCTTAATTGTATTGTAGATAATAAATATTAAAATTGCATGTGGTCAGTAACGTAGTTGAGTTCATGGTCATAGCTCGAATGGGGACCTTGGATGATCGTTGGCGTTTGCAGCTTAGCGGCCTTCTTCGGATTTGGCGCCTTGCTTGGTTGTAGTTTATTTTTATTTCTACGGGTTGAGTTGAGCGTCATTGGGCTTCATTTAGGGTGTGTTTGATTCACGGAACATAGTAGGGAAAAGAAAAGAATTTTTTTTTTTTGTGTTTGGTTGATCGGAGAAGTACATAAGGAAAAGAAAATAAAATTTGATTTTGAGCCTAAGGAAAACTAATTTCCTCACCAAATTGTGCGGAAAACAATACAAAAACTTACGGAAATCATGTTCTCTCTCGTTTTCTTTCCCACAATAATTTCATCAAACCAAACACAATGTTAGGGTTGCCCACCGCATGTGCTGGGCCGGGCCTTTTTTCTGTACATTCTTTGTATAGATCGTATCAATTATAAATTAGGTTTATTTATTTTCAATTAACAACATCAAACTGTTGTAGGTGTTGAATATGATGTGGTGTCTAATGCGAGAACGAGTTTTTAACATGTTATAGCCCATACAATTGAATGTATTCAAAGTCGACGTGATTGAATCCATAGAGTAACAAAAATATAAAACCTTCCACTGGTAGAGCACAACAGTGATAACATTATAAACCATTGAAAACTGTCGGGTATGGTACGGATCCGAATCAAAATTTAGATATGTTAGAGTCTACAAAACAGACCCGGTCACAAAAATCAACTGGAACACGCAATCAGGACAGTGCCACCACAATGATGTTTGTGGCCTAGGTAATGTCTATCATTGAATATAAATTTTTTCGTCTTTTCATTTACTTTCTTTCTCATATGCGAATTTAGTTTTCAAAATGAACTTTTATAATTATTATTTGGTTGAATTATATAATAAGTGATGTGATTATTATATAATAAACTGACGAAAATAATATGCTAATAGATTATAACATGGGCACTTATCACCGCGCCTTGTGCGCGGCTCCAATTTACTAGTATATTTATATATTTAAAGTATGAGATAAGGTATTTTACTAAAATTGAGTTGCCATCTACGGAGTTGAACAAATATCTTGCGAGGGCTTTGAAAATTATTATTCAGCTGTGGCGGCTGTGTGAACAGATGCCTGGTGTGCTATAATAATATAAAACTTTAAAGAATGCAACTGATGATTGGTTCCATCCTTTTATGATATTTATGTCATCATAAGTCAGTCAAGCGCGGGATTAATCCATCAATATTAACTGACCTGCTTAAGCTAATCTTAAGACTTCCTTGTAACTAATGATCAAGTATTATGAAGTTAGGTCCCAAAAAAGACTCGAACGAAACAAGTCAAATCGACGGAGAGGGTTGCTCTATAAACATTTGAAATCTTGAAAAAAAGTTTAAAAACATTAAATAGCAGAAGCTGCAAAACAAGCCATGATCAACCTGTTAGAGACCATTATTCCCTCCTTTTATCTTGTCCTAATAACGCTTTTGTTCATCAACCATAATCTTTCGTCATGTGCTGCGAAGGACTTGTTAGAAAGACGTTGATTTGAAGGCCGGATATTCTCTAGAATCGCGTTTGGAGTTCACTTTCCAAAGACAATATTTCGTCCCGGGATAAGACTAGAGAAAACTTTGTTATATCGCTCGTAAAAATCAATATCATTGTGTCGATGTCTCTGCGTTTATTTATAGCCCAAGTTTCGACCGGTTATGTCTGTTCATAAGAGACATAATCCTTTCAAGGATGGTGTCTGTTTGAGAACAGATATTTCCTTTGAAGCCAAGTACCTATTCGGGTATACACCCTTTCGGACGAAGAGGTTTTCAGGGTAAACCATGCACACCTTTTGGGTGTGTACGCACCGTTTCGGGACGGGGCGCTGCCCCGCACCCCGCAGGGGCGTTGCCCTTGACCCCACCCGCTGAGTGGCCAGCGGGACCGCCACTAGGGGCGCTGCCCCTAGACCCCGCTAGGGGCGCTGCCCCTAATACCCTGCAAGGGGGCGCAGCCCCCTTGACCCCTGCTTCGCTTTGGGTTCCGACATAAAACGTTCTCCGAGCGTGCACTCCGCACCTCCTAACCCGGATACATTTTATGTCCCAATTACACTAAAATATATAACAATCCTCCACCATTTTAGTGCAATCCCTTTAGGACAAACAACACAACAACAATACTTATGCGTAAACGAAAATATCATTAAAGATTGAATTTCCGTCTTAGTACACTACACATTCCAAATACTCGAGAAGAGAGGGTGTTCTGCGAATTGAACCCTTCGACCCATTTGAATACATGAAGATAATGCACACACAAGCATTCAGAATTCACAAACTAAACCCGACACTATTATAAGCCCTGTGTCCATATCCATTCATGAATGTACGTAAACTAAGTCCAGAGTTTCTTGAAGCGGCAAAACTTCACATTCACATAGGTAGCCTCTTTCTTCGTGCATCTGCACCTGCACTTTTTCAAAAAGGCTATTAAGATTTTAATTCAACCTACCGTCATGCAGATCCGAGCACATATCTCGGGATGATATGCAAACTTTTATGTGCTCCAAATTCTAAGTGTAAGCTTTCCACATTGAATTCATGCTCTAACTTCCAAAATCAGAGGGGAATTGGGTATCTTACCATTAGAACTTATGTGGACTTTAATCCCATCCCTATTGCAGATTTGTTAACCAAATCTCTCGCTAACCCCTTCGTCAAGTGGTCTGCTAAATTTTGTTGCGATCTAACATAGTCAACGGATATCACCCCATTCGTGATTAATTCACGAACCATGCTGTGTCTAACACCTAAGTGTCTTGACTTTCCATTGTACATGTGACTATAAGCTTTTGCTAAAGTGGCAGAGCTATCACAATGGATCGAGATAGGTGATATGGGTTTAGGCCACAACGGAATCTCATAGACTAAGTTCTTCAGCCATTCTGCTTCTTTACTAGCGGCCGCTAGGGCAACAAACTCAGATTCCATTGTCGAATTCGTGATACAAGTTTGCTTCTTAGAAGCCCACGAAATTGCACCTCCTCCAAGCAAGAATACCCATCCGCTTGTCGAGGAATGGTCTTCTGGATTCGAGATCCAACTGGCATCACAGTATCCTTCTAGAACCGAAGGTGAGCCAACGTAGTATAAACTATAATTTATAGTCTTCTTTAGGTACTTAAGTACCCGCCTTATTGCTTGCCAATGATGTGTGCTCGGATTACTAGTAAACCTACTAAGTTTTCCTACAGCATACGCAATATCCGGCCTTGTGCTTGTCATGGCATACATTAAGCATCCAATCACCTTAGAATACTCAAGCTGAGAAACAGGTTTACCTTTATTAGGCAACAACTTCATACTTGTATCCATAGGCGTACTCACGGGAGCACAATCAAAACAATTGAATTTCTTTAATACCTTCTCGATATAATGAGATTGTGTGATCGAAATTCCTTTGTTTTCACGTTTAATCCTAATACCTAAGATAACGTCGGCCTCTCCCATATCTTTCATGGAGAATCTAGATGACAAAAATTCTTTAGTCATATCGACTTGTTTCTGATCTGTACCAAAGATCAACATGTCATCAACATACAGACAGATGATTACTCCGTTACCTGAGTTGTCAAACTTGTTGTATACGCACTTATCCGCTTGGTTCAAATTGTAACCGTTGGATAAGACCACTTCATCAAACTTTTGATGCCATTGCTTAGGTGCTTGTTTCAATCCATACAAGGACTTAACAAGTTTACACACCTTGTTTTCGTTTCCTGGCATGATAAAGCCTTCAGGTTGTTTCATATAAACTTCCTCATCTAAATCACCATTCAAGAATGCAGTTTTCACATCCATTTGGTGAATTACAAGATTGTGAATAGCAGCCATTGCAATCAACAATCTAATAGTCGAGATACGAGCTACTGGTGCATACGTATCGAAATAATCAATTCCCGGTTTTTGTTTAAACCCTTGAATGACTAGTCTCGCCTTGAATTTCTCAATTGTTCCATCGACTCTCATCTTTCTTTTGAAGATCCACTTGCAACCCAAAGGTTTGCAACCTGGTGGTAAATCTGACAACACCCAAGTGTTATTACCCACGATAGAGTCTATCTCATCATTAATGGCTTCTTTCCAGAAGGCAACATCCTGAGACTTCATTGCTTCATCAAATGTTTTTGGATCATCCTCAACATTAAAGCAATATAGGTATTGGGTAGAAACCTCATCCCTAGAACCTTCAATTAAATACAATTGAAAATCCGGTCCATATGATTTAGGTTTTCTTTCCCTTTTGCTTTTCCTAAGTTCAAGTGACTTGTTTCTTGTCAGTTCAGAACTTTCCTCCTTTTCACTTGTCATTGGAATCATATCCTTTGGTCTAGGTATACTTGAGAAACGATTCTCATCAAATATAGCATCTCTCGATTCAATTACGGAGTTGACCGGAATAGAATCATTAGGCTCGATTACATAGAACCTATAGGCCTTGGAATGCTCAGCATATCCAACAAAGATACAATCTATACCCCGTTCACCTAAACTTTTCTTCTTGGGTTCGGGAAGTTTTACAACAGCCCGACAACCCCAAACTCGAAGATAGTTTAACATTGGTTTCTTTTTAAACCAAAGTTCATAAGGAGTCAATTTGTTCCTTTTATTTGGAACCCTATTGAGCAAATAACAAGCCGTTAAAATAGCTTCACCCCAGAATCCATCACTCAATCCAGAGTACGATAACATGGAATTTACCATTTCTTTCAGGATTCTATTCTTTCTCTCAGATACGCCATTCTGTTGTGGTGTATACGGAGCAGTAGTCTCATGAATAATTCCTATTGATTGAAAGTAGGTCGGATTAAAGTATTCACCACCTCTATCCGTTCTGAGTCTTTTAATCATTGCATTTTGTTGCAATTCAACCTCATTCTTATAAATCACAAATTTATCTAAAGCTTCATCTTTGCTACGCAACAAATAGACATAACAGAATCTAGATGCATCATCAATAAACGTAACGAAATATCTTTTGTTACCTAATGATGGAGTAGCATGCAAATCACATAAGTCGCTATGAATAAGTTCTAATTTTTCCGAGGAGCGCATTACCTTATGAAAAGGTTGCCTCGTGATCTTAGTCAGCATGCAAATCTTACATTTTTCAGAATTAATTTCGAAAGGAGGTATTAATCCTTCCTTTGACATTTCATAAATCCGTCTATAGTGAACATGTCCTAGTCTAGCATGCCAAAGCACCGAATCATTAACGTTAGAACATGTCATGAATGCGGGACCGCCACTAGGGGCGCTGCCCCTAGACCCCGCTAGGGGCGCTGCCCCTAATACCCTGCAAGGGGGCGCAGCCCCCTTGACCCCTGCTTCGCTTTGGGTTCCGACATAAAACGTTCTCCGAGCGTGCACTCCGCACCTCCTAACCCGGATACATTTTATGTCCCAATTACACTAAAATATATAACAGGACTCCATAGACGCAGCTCAAAGCATCAAAGGCAACGACACTTTGGTATCATCCCAAGGAAGGTTCGAGCTTGGTTTCTTCAGCCCTGGAAATACCATGAATTGGTACATCGGAATATGGTACAAGAACGTAACGGTTAAATCTCCAGTTTGGGTCGCCAACAGGGAAAACCCTGTAAGAAATATCTCAGAAGCAGCCTTAAAGATCATCAATGGAAGCTTGGTGGTTCTAAACGAAACTAACGACGTAGTTTGGTCTTCCTCAAACACCACTTCGGAAGCTGTCCGAAACCCAACAGCTCAGCTGCTAGACACCGGAAACCTCGTACTAAGGGGCGCCGACAACGACAGGCCCGAAGATTACATATGGCAGAGCTTCGATTATCTAACGGACACCTTCTTACCCAACATGGACTTCGGCCGCAACTACATGAACGGCAGAGAACGCTACCTAACCTCATGGAGGAGCAATGACGATCCTGCCCCTGGAGAATTCACTTATCACTTGGATGCCACTGGGTACCCTCAAGGCGTCATCAAGAGAGGGGAATCGGAAATCTTGTCCAGAATCGGACCGTGGAACGGCGTCGTCTTCAGCGGCACGCCGAACTTGCAGAACTACCCAACGTTCAAGTACGGACTGTACAACCAAAATGGGTCCTTCTATTACAGAGACAACTACGTCGACGGCTCGGTTCTGTCCAGGTATTCCCTGAACCCTAACGGCGCTCTTCAGAGCTGGACGTGGGTCGAGCGGGTCAACACGTGGGTCCTGTACCGAACCATGCCGCTCGACCACTGCGAGAACTACAAGCTCTGCGGCGCGTACGGCGTGTGCGACGTCGTTAGCTCGCCGGTGTGTCGGTGCTTGGACAATTTCGTTCCCCGCGACCCAATAGGCTGGGCTAGGGCGGATTGGTCGGACGGTTGCGTTAGGAGGACGCCGTTGTCGAACTGCTCGATGGGCGATGGGTTCTTGAGGTATTCGAACGTTAAGTTGCCCGATGCGAGGAATTCGTGGCACAATGAGAGTATGTCGATCGAAGAATGTAGGGTTGAATGCTTGAAGAGGTGTAATTGCTCGGCGTATACGAATTTGGACATCAGAGGAAGAGGAAGTGGGTGTATTCTTTGGTTGGGGGACTTGGTGGACATGAGAGATCTGTCGAAGGATGGACAAGATCTCTACATCAGAGTGGCTTCTTCAGAAATTGGTAAGAAATGTTTCATTCGTCGAAGCAGAAACTTGTGTGAAATATGAGTCTCTAACTGCAATAAATTGTGTTGTGAAAATGGTGAAAAAGGTACAGAATCTGATGGAAGGAGGAGAAGGACGCAAGTGTTGGTTCCCAGCCTTGTTGTGGTAGGATTAGTTATGGTAGCTCTGAGCTTTGGCATATATTTTCGAAAGAGGAAGAAGATGGATGCGAAATGGAGAAGAGTTAAAGAAGAACAAAGTCATGGAGACTTAGAGCTGCCATTCTACGACCTGGAGAAAATCTTGAGAGCAACGGATAATTTTTCGATCGACCACAAGCTTGGAGAGGGCGGATATGGGCCGGTCTACAAGGTACGCATGAAGCTTTTTTTCGTCGAGCAGAATATAAACGCATACCTAAATCATGGCTGTGTTACGGTTTTAGGGGATTCTTGAAGATGGAGAAGTCATTGCGGTGAAGAGGCTTTCGACGACCTCGACGCAGGGGCTCGAAGAGTTCAAAAACGAAGTAAATTTCATTTCAAAACTCCAACATAGGAATCTCGTGAAGCTTTTGGGATACTGCATCCATGGAGAAGAGAAGCTCTTAGTTTACGAGTACTTACCGAACAAAAGCCTCGACCAGATTCTATTCAGTGAGAGCGCGTTCGTTACATACATCTGGAAATAGTTCGACGTTGATTATAATTAGCGTCCACATCGATACAAAAAGAAATGTTTTTCGCAGATGAAGAGAATCGAAAGTTGCTCGATTCGCATATGAGGCTGCAAATCGTTGAAGGAATTGCGAGGGGACTAATGTATCTGCATCAAGATTCTCGACTAACGATTATTCACAGAGACCTAAAAGCCAGCAACATACTGTTAGACAAGGATATGAACCCAAAGATATCGGACTTTGGGCTCGCTCGAAGTTTCAAAGACGACGAGACCGAGGATAAGACGAAAAGGGTCGCAGGAACGTAGTAAGTACTAAACCTCGTCCGATCTATATATGATTTTCTTAGTTTTTTGGTCTAATGGTAATCATCTCCGTGCAGCGGATACATGTCGCCAGAATATGCAGTTAGTGGCCGATTCTCGATAAAGTCTGACGTGTTTAGCTTCGGCGTCCTATTGCTTGAAATAGTGAGCGGTAAGAGAAACAGCTCGTTCTCTCGCGGGGGCCAAAACGTCAACCTTCTCGGGCATGTAAGTGAAATCGTTGTCCTCCATGCATGTCCTTCGAGTTTAAATCTTTTATGTTAAATGATTCCTGAGCTCAGAGACCATATATGTCTTACAAGTCTAAGGCTATATAATAACGAAAACTGCATAGACGTGACGGGCGTGTGGTTATAAAATAAATGCGCTCCTGACAAACTTAAGCTTTTCGGTGAAGTGATGATTCAGTCTGTCTTTCGTACGACAGGCTTGGATGCTGCACAGAGAAGGAAGGTCGTGGGAGCTTATTGACGAGTTCTTAAGGAGCACGGAAAATATATACGACATGCTGAGGTTGGTCCGTGTTGGCCTCTTGTGCGTTCAGCAATCTCCCGAGGATCGACCCACGATGGGCTCGGTGGTTTCGATGCTGAGCAGCGGAGGAGATTATTCTGCTTCCATGATGCCTAAGGAGCCTGGATTTTTTGCCCATGGGGAAGAAACAATAGACGCCGAGCACAAAGGCGGTGGGTCGACGAACGGCCTAACCATTACGATTATAGATGGCCGATGAAGTTGGGTTTTTTTTTTTTCTTTTTTTTGCTTGGAGTTGTATTATATTGTTCGCTTGTGAAAATTTTGTGTTCTTGATGGCTGATGTATACAGATTATGTTGTGAACACGTAGGAATGGGCTAGCATGGGATGGACGTTAACATATGAGATACGTATTTAGCAAAATGGATTAAAATTTGAGAAACATATTGATGAACTTTTTCTTCAGATTAGTTAGATTCATTTCCGCCACACGATATATACATGTATATTACACTTCACACATCGGACAAAACAATGTTCTAACATGCGTTGCGGCACTGGAAAATGATTGCTCAACTATGGCGGCCTTAAAATAGTTGTTATAAGACAAACAATCAAATATCAAATAATTCACAAGAGGAGAAATAAATAAAACTACTTGGGAGTGGGGCAGCAGTTCATAAAGAAATGTCGGACAATAAACGATCCGTGTTGAGCTGGTAAGCATAGTGCTTTAGTTCTCCCGAAAAAGACAAATGAAAAAATCACAAAAATTATTAATGATATCGACCTGTCAAAAGTAAATAAAACAGACAGATAACTAACAGTATCTTAAATGTGCTTGACATTTTACTTTGGAGATCTGACTTTTCGTCGAAACTCCGCGAGTTTTTGGAGGAAGCAAATTTGCATATAAGCTTTTCTTCTCTTCACTTTTTTTGAAACCTTAAACAAACACAATAGTTAGTAGCAGTTAACAAAGTAAGCCATGATCAAGCTGCCCCTGGAAGAGACAATTCCCTCCTTTTATCTTGTCCTAATAACGCTTTTGCTCATTAGCCAGCAAACGCTTCTTTCAACTGCGAGCGACACCATAAGCGCAGCACAAAGCATCAAAGGCAACGACACTTTGGTATCTTCGCAGGGAAGATTCGAGCTTGGTTTCTTCAGCCCAGGAAATACCAAGAATTGGTACATCGGAATATGGTACAAGAACGTAAGAGAAAAAATTCCCGTTTGGGTCGCCAACAGAGAAAACCCTGTACGCAATATCTCAGAATCAGCCTTAACGATCAGCAATGGACTCTTAGTCCTTCTCAACGAAACAAGCGACATCGCATGGTCTTCTTCAAACACTTCTTCGACAGCCGCCAAAAACCCAATTGCTCAGCTGTTAGATTCTGGGAACCTCGTACTAAGGTACGCCAACAGCGAAAGGCCCGAAGATTACCTATGGCAGAGCTTCGATCACCTGACGGACACCTTCTTACCGGACATGGACTTCGGCTGGAATCACATGAACGGTAAAGAACGCTACCTTTCTTCATGGAGGAGCGACGACGATCCTTCCCCTGGAGACTATACACATCACACAGACATCACTGGGTATCCTCAGGCCATCACAAAGGGAGTAAACGAAGTTCCTCTGTACAGAGTTGGGCCGTGGAATGGCATGTTCTTCAGCGGCATGCCCAACGTGCAAAACGATCCCACCTTTAAGTACGGACTGTACTCACAAAACGGCACTTACTTCTTCAGACAAGACTCCATCAGCGGGCCAGCCACGGCGAGGATGGCTCTGAACACGGCGGGCGTCTTACAGGGCTGGATTTGGGTCGAAAGAACTGATACATGGACTCGATACATGAGCCTTCCTGGCGATTACTGCGACGATTACAAGCTGTGTGGCGCTTACGGCGTATGTAATAATGCGCTGTCCCCTGTGTGTTCGTGCCTTGAAAAATTCGTGCCTAAAGATCCACAAGGCTGGGCTAGGGTAGATTGGTCTAATGGTTGTGTTAGGAGGACGGCTTTGAACTGTTCTAAGGGAGATGTATTCTTGAAGTATTCTAACGTTAAGTTGCCCGATGCAAGAAACACATGGCACAATGAGAACATGACGATCGAAGAATGTAGGGCTGAGTGCTTGAAGAACTGCAGTTGTATGGCTTATACGAATTTGGATATTCGAGGGAGAGGAAGTGGATGCCTACTTTGGTTTGGGGACTTGGTTGATATGAGAGTTCTATCTGCAGACGGAGAGGACATTTATATCAGAGTGGCTTCTTCTGAATTAGGTAATCAATTGGTTCGACACGGAAATAATAGACGACATAGTCATTACCTTCAGTTCAGCTCATCGCTCTTTATTAGTTCTGTTAGGATATGCGGAAATTCCCGATAATTATTTTGCCCGAAAAATGACGATAATAAATAAATGAGACGAAAAATAAGTTTGGACAGTGACACGAGATTTACGTGGTTCGGTCAGAATGACCTACGTCCACGGGCCGGAGGTAGAACTTCTTTATTATGTGGAGTGATTACAAACACGTACACTGACGTGGTACAAAAGTAGTATAACAACTACTGAGAATCAAAGCTACAAAGAAATATCGAAGAAGTGGTGACCGAGGAATAAACCATCGCTGAACTGAAGATGTGGTTTCTGTGGTGCGTTTTTATCCTTCGTCGAGTGAAGCCTATTTATAGGCAATCGTCCGTGCTCCCTCGCTCAGTGTAAACAAATGAAAAATAAAGTAGCAGTCCACTTTTGAATAATAATATCGGCGCAGCTTTCGTTGTTCTTCTTTGCTTTGTCATCCCACGTGGTCACCTAACAAATTGTAGTTGCTTTGTTGAACTTTGAATGGTCAAAGACCATGTGACAAAAGCTCACCTAACAAATCTCCACCTTGAGCTTGATTTCGAAAATTACTCCACCTAAAATTAGTAACACCTTTAGTTACTATCTCTGTCTCCCTCCGTCCATAGCCCCTGACGGGCTAGTTCACCAACTTTAAAACACCAATCAAGTCCAAGCAATGCTTGAACTTGGAAACTGGAAGAGCCTTCGTAAACAAATCTGCAGGATTATCCTTTGTGTTGATCTTCTTGATAAACACCTTCTTATCTGCAATGATATCACGAATAAAATGATACTTAACATCAATATGTTTAGTCCTTTCGTGATACATCTGATCCTTAGTCAAATGAATCGCACTTTGACTATCACAGAAAATCGTAATAACTCTCTGACTCTGAGTTAATTCGCCGAATAACCCTGTCAACCACAATGCTTCCTTAATCGCGTCAGTAATCGCCATGTATTCTGCTTCAGTAGTAGATAACGCCACTACATGCTGTAGAGTTGCTTTCCAGCTAACTGCACAACCTCCAATACAAAATACATAACCAGTAAGAGATCGTCGTTTATCGAGATCACCTGCGTAGTCTGAATCGACGAAGCCAACGAGAGTATCACTGTTTCTGCCAAACTCCAAACAAAAGCTTAGAGTACCCTTCAAGTATCTGAGAATCCACTTCACTGCTTGCCAGTGTTCTTTCCCTGGAGTAGCCATATACCTGCTAACAACACTAACAGCCTGTGAAATATCAGGACGTGTACATACCATTGCATACATAATACTGCCGACTGCACTCGAGTAGGGAACTCGTGCCATATACGCTTCTTCCTCTTCTGATGATGGTGACTGAGCAGCGCTTAGCCTAAAATGGCTAGCGAGAGGAGTGCTGACTGGTTTGGCATCGCTCATGCCAAATCTCTCCAAAACCTTTCTGAGGTAACTTTCCTGGGTCAGGTGTAACTTACCAGCTCCTCTATCACGTCTTATCTCCATACCAAGAATCTTCTTAGCTGCTCCCAAATCTTTCATCTCAAATTCACCATTCAATAAGGCCTTCAACTGGTGAATTTCTGCAAGATTCTTAGCCGCAATGAGCATGTCATCAACATATAACAATAGGTAAATGAACGAACTGTCATTTAACTTCCGGAAGTAAACACAACTATCATACTTGCTCCTGGAGAAACCATGACCCAACATGAAAGAATCAAACCGTTTATACCACTGTCTTGGAGACTGCTTTAATCCATATAAGGATTTCTTCAGTAAACAAACTTGGTCTTCCTTGCCTTCAACTATGAAGCCCTCAGGTTGCTTCATATAAATCTGTTCGTCTAAATCACCATGTAAGAACGCCGTCTTGACGTCGAGCTGTTCTAACTCCAAATCATACATGGCAACGAATGCAAGTAATACACGAATAGAGCTATGTCTAACGACAGGTGAGAACACATCATTAAAATCAACACCTTGTACCTGACTATAGCCTTTCGCGACTAATCGTGCCTTATACCTTGCATCGTCCGTACCAGATAAACCTTCTTTCTTCTTGAAGACCCACTTACATCTGACTATTTTCTTTTTCTTCGGTGGCGGCACAAGAATCCACGTATCATTCTTGTGCAGAGACTCCATTTCTTCATTCATCGCTACCAGCCACTTATCAGAATTAACATCGCTAATTGCCTCCGAATAGGTAGAAGGTTCGCCGCCTCCACCTGTTTCTTGCGCCACTGATAAAGCGTACGAAACTAAATTTACGTACCGCTGTGGTAGTCGAATCTCCCGTCTCTCCCTATCTCTGGCTATAGAATATTCCTGCTCGGTACTTTCATCTTCAACGGGATCTGAATCAGGATCTAGCTCATCCTCTTGATCTGTTGAACTCGTAGCACGGTCATCTGAAGGATCTTTGTTGATCTCGAGCTCCACCTCGCTGTATACGCTATCCTTCCTTTCTTGATTAGAAGGATTAGTAGACTCTTTTGAAGGATGTAACATCGAAGACTCGTCAAAAGTAACATCTCTGCTAATTATAAATTTAGGTGACTTGGGATCAGGATTATATAGTCTATATCCTTTCACCCCTGAAGCGTAACCGAGAAAAATACATTTCTTAGCTCTAGGCTCTAACTTTCCCTCGTTTACGTGCATATAAGCTGGGCACCCAAATATTCTTAAGTTGGAATAATCAGCAGGAGTACCTGACCATACTTCCTCAGGAGTCTTAAAATTGATCGGTGAACACGGTGAGCGGTTGACAATATAACATGCTGCAGCGATAGCTTCAGCCCAAAAATCATTTGTCAACCCAGCGTTGGAGATCATACATCGAGCTCTCTCTAGAAGCGTCCGGTTCATGCGCTCGGCAACACCATTTTGTTGAGGCGTCATTCGAACAGTGTGATGTCGAGCAATACCCTCATTCTTGCAAAATTCGTTGAACTCGCTTCCACAAAATTCTAAGCCATTATCTGTCCGCAACCGCTTGATCTGTTTTCCTGTCTGCTTTTCAATCAAAGCTTTCCATTGTTTAAACGTTAGGAAAACATCACTCTTCTGTTTAAGAAAATAGACCCACACTTTCCTCGAAAAATCATCGATGAAAGTCAACATATATCTTGCACCACCTTTGGACGGAACACGAGAAGGACCCCATACATCAGAATGAATATAGTCCAAAGTACCTTTCGTCCTGTGGACTGCTGGCGAATTGAAGCTGACTCGTTTCTGCTTCCCAAAAATACAATGTTCGCAAAAGTCCATCTTACCAGTACTTTGACCGCAAAGTAGGCCCCGCTTGCTTAAAATCGTCAAGCCTTTTTCTCCCATGTGTCCAAGTCGCATATGCCATAATCGCGTGGTATCAACCTCCGGGGATGTCGAAACTGCAGCGGAACCTGTAACAGTAGTTCCCTGCAAAATATATAAATTTCCAGACCTGCAAGCTTTCATCACGACAAGGGCACCTCTGGCAATTTTCAAAACTCCACATTCACCTGAGAACCTGCACCCTTGAGATTCAAGTGTGCCTAAAGAGATAAGATTTCTCTTCATATCTGGAACATGTCTGACTTCTGTGAGCGTTCGGATGATTCCGTCGAACATCTTGATCCTAACTGTGCATTTACCAACAACTTTACACGGAGCATCATTTCCCATTAAGACATATCCACCATCAAAATTTTCATATGTGGAAAAACAATCCCGACTCCGACTTATGTGGTAAGAACAACCCGAATCTAACATCCACTCATTATCAGACCTAACAATATTTGCAGTTGCTACAAAAATAGTTCCATCGCTCTCATCAGCAGCTAAACTAGCTTCGGCGGGTTTATTAATTTGCTGATTATTTTTCTCCTTATTTTTTAATTTAAAACAATCAGCTTTGATGTGACCCTTTTTCTTGCAAAAATTACAGACTTTATTTCTGTACCTGGATTTCGACCTTTCTTTAGATCTGCTACTTTCAGCGTCTCTACGTTCTGGTCTTCCCCGTGCAAACAGGCCTTCTGCCTGGCTACCACTTGTTTCTCCCGTAATATCCCTGTCTATCTGCTCTTTCGATTGCAACGCAGATTTGACACTAGAATACGATATCGTATCTTTTCCATATATTATAGTGTCACGAAAATGCTTTAAAGACGAGGAAAGGGAACACAACAATATTATGGCTTGATCTTCGTCCGTCACTTTTACTTCTACGTTCGCCAAATCAATAATGATAGAGTCGAATTTATCGAGATGCGAGAGAATAGAAGTACCTTCCGTCATTTTCATACTGTATAGCTTCTGCTTTAAATAAAGCCGATTCTCCATAGTCTTCTTCATGTAGATAGCTTTTAGCGCATCCCACATACCCATAGCCGTCGTCTCCGTGGCAACTTCTTGTAAAACCTCGTAAGAGAGATTTAATATAATAGCCGATCTGGCTTTCTTGTCCAATTCATTAAATTGATTGTCCTTCATTTCAGTTGGTTTCTTCTTTGCGCCTTCAAGCGCCACCTCGCAACCGTCTTGAATGAGTATGGCCTCCATCTTGAGACTCCACATTGCAAAGTTGACATTTCTGTCGAAATTTTCAATTGTCATTTTTGTTACCGTCATGGTGGCTAAAAAATAAATCGGGGTTTGTCTCTGATACCAATTTGTTAGGATATGCGGAAATTCCCGATAATTATTTTGCCCGAAAAATGACGATAATAAATAAATGAGACGAAAAATAAGTTTGGACAGTGACACGAGATTTACGTGGTTCGGTCAGAATGACCTACGTCCACGGGCCGGAGGTAGAACTTCTTTATTATGTGGAGTGATTACAAACACGTACACTGACGTGGTACAAAAGTAGTATAACAACTACTGAGAATCAAAGCTACAAAGAAATATCGAAGAAGTGGTGACCGAGGAATAAACCATCGCTGAACTGAAGATGTGGTTTCTGTGGTGCGTTTTTATCCTTCGTCGAGTGAAGCCTATTTATAGGCAATCGTCCGTGCTCCCTCGCTCAGTGTAAACAAATGAAAAATAAAGTAGCAGTCCACTTTTGAATAATAATATCGGCGCAGCTTTCGTTGTTCTTCTTTGCTTTGTCATCCCACGTGGTCACCTAACAAATTGTAGTTGCTTTGTTGAACTTTGAATGGTCAAAGACCATGTGACAAAAGCTCACCTAACAAGTTCTGTGTTCTGAATGTAATAAAAAATGGTACAGAATCAAATGGAAGGAGAAAGCGTGTTCTAGTAATCAGCCTAACTGTGGCAGGAATAGTAATGATAGTTCTTCTGAGCTTGGTCACATATGTGTGGAGGAGGAAATGGAGAAGACGAGGTAAAGACACTTCCGAGTTCCGCGTCACTTGGCTTACACAGATGCATCATCTAAAGCCCAGCACTCTTCGTAAATTGTTTTGCAGGTAAAAATGATGGAAGCCATGAAGACTTGGAGCTGCCACTTTACGACTTCAAGACGATCGTAAGGGCAACGGATAACTTTTCAATTGACAATAAGCTTGGAGAGGGTGGATATGGGCCAGTCTACAAGGTACCCGTAAACACATCATACTGAGAAGAACTAAACCATATATCCCTGAGATTTGCAGAGGAGAAAAATACTTACCATTGGCATTATATGACTTCACAGGGGATACTTGAAGAAGAGGAAGAATACATTGCGGTGAAGAGGCTATCAACGACCTCGACGCAGGGCCTCGAGGAGTTCAAAAATGAAGTAAACTTTATTTCAAAACTCCAACATCGGAATCTGGTGAAGCTCCTGGGATACTGCATCCATGGAGAAGAGAAGATGTTGATTTACGAGTATATGCCCAACAAAAGCCTGGACTTCATTCTATTCGGTGAGAGTGGGATAATCTTATTCAAAACATAAAGATAATCCCAGAAAATGGCTATTTTATATATGCATCTAAATAGATATCGTGTAATCTATGGAAGAAATATTGCATGGATTCAGTGCCTAATCTCCAACAGCAAAGGTTACCCAGAAAACAATATTTTTGTATTTGCAGATGATAAGAACAGAAAGTTCCTTGACTCGCAATTGAGGTTGCAAATAGTCAATGGAATAGCTCGGGGCCTAACGTACCTTCATCAAGATTCGCGACTAAGGATTGTCCACAGAGACCTCAAAGCAAGCAACATATTGCTGGACAAGGACATGAACCCAAAGATATCTGACTTTGGACTCGCTAGAAGTTTCTAAGACAATGTCACCGAAGATAAGACGAAAAGGGTAGCGGGGACTTAGTAAGCTACGCACCTTCATCGACTACTCACAAAAACTTCAACAAAATCTTCTTTGAATACCTTTATATTTAATCATCGTTCCCGGTTCTTCATGCAGCGGTTACATGTCGCCAGAGTACGCAATGCGCGGCCAATTCTCGATGAAGTCCGACGTATTCAGCTTCGGCGTCCTCGTGCTTGAAATTGTCAGCGGAAACAGAAACAGCTCATACTATGGCAGTGGCCAACTCATGAACCTCCTCGGACACGTAATTTTTTGCATCATCCCTTCCTTCCATTATATCGATCGACGTGTGAAGAAGGTTGTAATAACACACACATACTTCATTTCACTACAGGCTTGGATGATGCACAAAGAAGAGAGGTCATTAGGGCTCGTCGATGCCTTTTTGCGGGACAAAAACAGTGCCATCGACATGCTGAGATTGATCCACATAGGCCTCTTGTGCGTCCAACATTGGCCCCACGATAGGCCCACAATGAGCTCGGTGGTTTCGATGCTTAGCGGCGGAAGTGCTTTGGCCATGCCCAAAGAACCTGGATTTTTCCAACAAGAAGATTCGTTACCAAGTTCCACAGAAACCGTAGATACAAAACGTGAAGGTGGTTTCACAAACGGCCTCACCATTACAGTGCTCGACGGCCGATGAAATTTTCTGTTCGAATGTATGAAAGAATTCAACGAGCAAACGAGTGATATCATAATGTAGCTTGAGAGAGCAATTAGCGAGGCAACATAGTTCAGTGGTTTGTTGTATTTTACAAAACAACTCTGATCACTTGTTTATACTACTAAAAATTCATTGTTACAACTCGTTACCTTAAATACAATCTATTCATAAGATTATATGGTCAATAATCAATTACATTAGTCAATACATCTAACAACATACCTCCTTTTACCTTGTCGTCACGCTTTTGGTCATCAACCAGACCCTTCTAGCATGCGCTGCCGACGATACCATAGATAAATCTCGAAGCATTCAAGGTAACGAGACGTTAATATCAACTGGAGGAAGGTTTGAACTTGGGTTCTTCAGGCCGGGAGTAGAGGTGTTCATACGGTTTGAAAAACCGTAACCAAACCGTAACCGAACCGTCGGTCAACGGTTCGGTTAACCGTGGTCAACGGTTACGGTTCAAACCATAACCGAACCGTAAATTATGAAGGTTTCGGTTACGGTTCTTCATTTTACTAACCGCAAACCGGCGGTTATAACCGGCGGTTAACCGTCTTTTAAATAATAATTAAATATATAATTTTATTGCTCTTGTCATAATATCTAATGATAATTTATTCACCATATTTAATTTTTATTTTTGTTTTATCAACTATCATAAAATTGACTTTAGAAAACTTAGAAGAATATTGAGTGATAAACATGATATTTAGAACTATGCCTACGAAGAATGTCCGTCAAAGATTTTCGAATCGAATAATGAATGTTAATCATAATATTTTTTAATATTTAAGGTGTAATTTTGTTTTCAAATATTGAAGGTTATTATATAAATTCTTACTTGGAATGGAAATTTTATCTTTTTTACATTTTATATATAAATATCAAAGTTTTTTTACTATATTTAAATTTATAAAAGAAAGAAAATTCTAAAAAGGAATTAGAAAAAAAACCGTAAACCGGCGGTTCAAAACCGTAACCGTAACCGGCTTGGCCGGTTCAAAACCGTAACCGTAACCGTGATTATCATGGTTCGGTTACGGTTAGACGTTTTTATTAACCGTAAACCGGCGGTTCATAACCGTGAACCGTAACCGTAATCGTATGAACACGTCTAGCCGGGAGATACAAAGAATTGGTACATAGGAATATGGTACAAGAACGTAACGGCAAAAACTCCCGTTTGGGTCGCCAATAGGGTGTCAAACTTAGGAATTTCAGTAAAAACTTGTCTGCTCTTTGTCGCTCCAATTTATAATACCAGCACAAACTCAATTTCAGCCCTACAATCTAGCCTATTGATGATCTGTAACCTACGAAAATAATTACTCTATCCTAAAATATTTGCAGCTAATAATACACACTCAATGGCAAGATAATTCTGCCATTTACAGCAAATAATAATCATTAAATGACAGCATATCCTTGACCACCCCCCCCCCTCTCAAATTGATGTTGGTAGATTAACAAACATCAATTTGCCAACAAGAAAGTTGTGACGTTGACGTGGCATTGATTTAGTTAGGATCTGTGTACAGTTGCGAAGATAATGCCTTAAAGATCGTAGGCGTTGGAACCGTGAGGTTGAAGTTGCACGACGGTACAGTTAGAACTATTCAAGGAGTGCGGCACGTGGAAGGTCTAAAGAAGAATTTATTGTCTGTGGGACAACTAGATGATCTTGGCTGTGAAATCAAAGTTCGGGGAGGAATAATGAAAATATTCCGGGGAGCACTTGTAGTCATGAAAGGTGAAAATGCTGCTGCAAATTTGTATATGCTGTTCGAAGAGACGGTGCAAGAAGGGGAAGCGTCTGTAGCTTCGGAAAATTCAACAGAAAGATCTACTATGCTGTGGCATCAAAAGCTTGGGCATATGTCGGAACAAGGAATGAAAATTCTTGCGGGCCAGAATCTACTTCCGGGTCTCACGAAGATGTCACTACCATTATGTGAGCATTGCGTAGCAAACAAGCAGCATCGACTACAATTCAACACATCAAATTGTAGAAGCAATGGTATTCTAGAATTGGTTCACTCTGATGTATGGCAGTCATCGGTTTCATCCCGAGGAGGAGGGAAGTTGATAAACGTATTTTCTTACGTTTATATATGTTACATTTAAGTCGTTTGCATGATAAGAGAAGCCGTTTGGATTATTTTTGTGCTATAATATGGTTTCACAACAAAATCAAACGTTTTACGGCAGTTTTGCGACAGTTTAGTATTTCTCAATGATCACGGGGTAAACGATGTCCGATGGACCTGAAATTTTAACCATAGATAGAGGACTCGTTAATCTTGATTCTGACCAAAGGGATTTTCAATCCGAGGTCTAGATTGAGAGATATGAATTTTTGAACTTGATGCTGTTTTGCAGGAAAACGAGTCACGGCCGTGAAGCCCTTGCACGAGGCCGTGAACAGCACCAGAGAGCCATTTTCTAGCCCGATTGTGTCACGGCCGTGAACATTGACCAACCAGGCCGTGAAGATTGATTCGTGGCCGTGAATGGGGGTGCATGAGGCCGTGAATGCGGGCAGAAAGTCGATTTTTTGTGCCCGAACTCGTCACGGCCGTGAACATGAAGACTTCAAGCCGTGAACACGGGCAGAGACGTGTTTTTCTTCAGGCTTTAAGTTGTCACGGCCGTGAGAATGCATACAAGAGGCCGTGAACGTCTTTGTGGCAGCATTAAAAGTCAAGCACGCAACAAAAGATGACTTTAGCTCATTGAGGACGAATTTTGGAACCAACTTGGGAGAAAAAATCACGTTTGGGACCATATCTCTGCATAAGACAAGCCATTCAATTTCATAAGACATGAAATCAGTTTTTGGGGGCTGCATATACGGCTTGGAGGCTAAAGATCTTTCAAAATTTCAACTCATTGGTTTCTACGTTGAAGAGAAGAGCAAAAAGGAGATGGTGATACACTTCTATAAAAGGGAGCCAATGTAATAAGAAGAGAGGGGGGAGGTACGTGAAAGACCACTCTAAGCTCATATATACATATACATAGTCACATACACGTTTCCATTCTAAGCTCCAAGAACACAACATTAGTTGCTCACCAAGTGCTCGATAAAAGTACTCAACGAAGAACGAGATTAACTTCGAAGTTGAATTCAGGGAAGTATTTATGATGTATTCAATGTTAGTTATGTGCTTCGTTGTGTTGATAATGAGTAGCTAAACCTATTGTATTTGAGATGAGATGAACCCTAGCGAGATCGATCGTATGTTTACGTGTGTTTGATGTATTGCTATTGTTACGACTCGTTTATGAAGCATATAATTTTGATTATGTCTATGTGATTGAAATTGTCTATTTAGCTTGTCATGTCTAAGTGTTTAAGTTAAAGTAGTCCGGGAAATCGTACGCTACGCTCGAGAGAGGGGCGAACGATTAAACCACTCGTAAACGAGCGGAATAAACTCATCGCTAGAGATAGGTTGAACTACCCCGCCGGATTAGAGTCAAATCTAATAGTGGGATTTACCGTGTTTTTAATGCAATCTTCGGTTAAGTAGTTAGGGAAGCTTGCCCGGCTATTTAATTAGTTGATTAGTTGTTTGCGAGTCTCGTATGATAAGGCGCAGTTTCGTCAGTCGTATGAATTCGTACGCATGTTGTAGGAATCTTCACGGTCTAATGATAGTGTTGCTTACGTATGCTTGATATATGTGTTGGTCGAGCTAGGGGGATTCGAAGTCTCAAATACATTTGTTTCCATAGAGGTTTTCTTCTCCGTGCTACTTTATTAAGTTGTATTTTCTAAGTATCGTTATTTACTGTTTCAACAATCAACCGTTCGTACTAGGATATTTAAGCAAAAGTTTTTCTAAGTTACATAGTTCTCTTGGGATTCGATACTCGAATACTTGCTACGTCTATGCTATTTCGATAGGTACACTTGCCTGTTGAGCGTAGGATAATTCGTTAGTATTCGTTTTATTTTATTACTCGATCCGCTCGACCAAGTTTTTGGCGCCGTTGCCGGGGAACTATCGATATTAGAGAAACCGTAGTTTTATTATTCTAGCTATTTATTTTAAGTAAAAAAATCTTTGTTTATTCATATTTCTTTTGGTCTAGGTACGTGTACGAAGGTGCATGACCCGGAGGAACCCTACACTACCAATAGTGGAAGGAGACCCGGAGATCGAAAGGACTTTTCGACGCAACGTGCGAGAAAACGCAAGGCAAGCCGAAATGGCGACTCAAAATAACAATGAAATGCCATTAGCAGTGCAAGAACCACCGATGAGAGAACTTTGGAGAAACAATGCCGTAGGAACGATTAGTTCGGCGATAGTACTTCCTCAGGTACCGAATAATTTTGAGCTCAAACATCATTGGCTCCAAATGCTGCAGGCGACAGCCCAATACGATGGACTCTCTGAGGAAGACGCTTATCGCCACATCCGAGACTTCTCGTCTGTTACGGACGCAATACGAGTACAAGGCGTAAGCCCGGAAGCCATTCGACTCTACCTATTTCCATTTTCTCTACGCGGCACTGCCAAGGAGTGGTTCAACCTACTTCCCGAACGATCTATTACTACGTGGGACCAGATGCATGCCACCTTCATCAATCATTTCTTTCCACCTTCGAAGGCGCTCAAACTAAAAATGGACCTCACGGCGTTCAAGCAAAAAGAGGGCGAGAACTTGTACGACGTATGGACCAGATTCAAAGCGCTCTTGAACCGATTCCTCAACACGGGATGACGAAAAGTGAGCAAATTCAGCGGTTCCACGAATCGTTGAACGACCATACCGTACAATTATTGGATGGAGCATGCAACGGAGGCCTATGTAATCTCAGCGCTACGGAGGGCTGGAATCTTATTGAGGACTATAGTGCAAATAGTTTTCGACGAGGGAGTTCAAGCAATCGAGGTAAACCTCCGGGGATGTACGACGTCGACAACACCACTGCAATAAATGCCAAGTTCGACGCCCTACAACAACAAATGTCAGCGACTAATCTTCAAATGCAGACCTTGATGAACGCGCTCATGCCTAAGCTAGCAACGAAGCCGTCCGTTAATGCTGTTCAATTACAAACTGCCCCGATGACCCCCGTAGCTGATGCGCCTTCTCATTCATATCCGACGTATATTCCGCCATGCGCTACATGCGGAGGAAGCCACGACACAACTCGCTGTCCCGCTGCTTTTACAACTGAGCAAGTCGATTACATGGGGAATTACCAAGGTCAGCGAAACTTCGTTCCAAATCGAGCTCATCCGAACCTGGCCTATGGGAATCAACAACAAGCTCCACCGGGATTTCAAAATCAAAGGTCACATGGATACCACGGTGGAAATTCCGAAGTTGCCCCTGAAGGTCGCGGTAATAAGCTAGAGGGAATGCTCGAGAAGCTAATGGGAAAGCTCGATTCTCGCTTGGACAATCAAGAGGCACGGTTGCAAAACACCGAATCTTCCCTACGGGCCTTGGAGAAACAAGTTGGGCAGATTGCAGAATCAATCCAACAACGTCCTCTCGGTTCGTTGCCAAGCTACACCGAGATCAATCCAAAGGACCACCACGTAAAGGCGGTAACGCTTCGTAATGGAAGAGAGCTTGAGGAGGTGCAGAAATTAAAGAAGAAGAATGTTGAGCCCGTGAAAGCAAACATCGAGGCCGACAAAGAAGAGGAGACCGTACCTAAGCCACCTGTCAAGGCGTATCAACCAAAAATTCCATACCCAGCGAGACTAAAAAGGGACATTGTTGACGACCAGTTTGGTAAATTTCTCGCAATTTTTAAACAATTACATATTAATTTACCTCTTGTCGAAGCTCTTGCACAGATGCCCCGCTGGGCAAAGTTTTTAAAGGATCTTATCACAAACAAACGCAAGCTCGAAGACGTGTCCACAGTCGAACTACGAGGGGAGTGCTCCGCGATCCTACAAAGCAAAATTCCGAAGAAGTTAAAAGATCCAGGGAGTTTCACTATACCTTGTTTAATAGGGGATCTTGTTGTACATAAGGCATTGGCTGACTTAGGTGCTAGTATAAATTTAATGCCTTATTCGATGTTCAAGAAACTCGGCTTAGGAGAACCCAAACCTACTAGGATGAGTATACAATTAGCGGATAGATCTGTTAAATATCCTAGGGGTATTATCGAGGATGTTCTTGTTAAAGTCGATAAATTTATCATTCCTGCAGATTTCGTAATTCTCGACATGGAGGAAGATGAAAATATTCCTCTAATCTTAGGAAGGCCCTTCCTCGCTACAGGAGGAACTATGGTCGATGTTCGTAACGGAACATTGACATTAACCATAGATAGTGAGAAAGTGACATTTGATATGGCCGAGTCCATGAATAATGCCGAGAAGTTAGATGATAAGTGCTTTTATATCGATGCATGGAATGAATTTTTGTCTTTGCAGGGACTTTCGCAGCCCGATTCATTCAGCTCAAAGCAAGAAATAGAGGAAAACGAGGAAATCCATAAGGAAGAGCCAAACGATGACCTACCCCTCGTTGTTGCCCAAGCAGATGTAGATGAGAATGTCAATGAGGAACCAACGATCGAGGTGCAAAAGAGCAGCGAAGAAAATCGTGAGAAGATCTCGGTCGAGGAACCACCAACGCTCGACCTCAAGCAATTGCCCGATCACTTGGAATACGCTTTCCTAGAGGAAAATGCAAAGCTTCCCGTAATCATCGCGTCAAATCTGGAGAAGGAGCAGAAACTCATGCTCTTAGACACGCTACGAGAGCACAAGAAGGCGCTTGCATGGAAGATATCAGACATCCGAGGAATTAGTCCGACCTTCTGCATGCATAAAATTCTAATGGAGGACGACTTCAAACCGGTGATACAACACCAGAGGCGTCTGAACCCCAACATGAAGGAGGTAGTTAAGGCCGAGGTAATTAAACTGCTCGACGCGGGAGTGATTTACCCAATTTCGGACAGTGCATGGGTGAGCCCAGTTCAGGTAGTGCCGAAAAAAGGAGGAATGACAGTTGTGCCCAACGAGAAAAATGAACTCATTCCGACGAGGACTGTCACGGGATGGCGCGTTTGCATTGACTACCGCAAATTAAATGACGCGACGCGAAAAGACCACTTTCCTCTTCCTTTTATTGATCAAATGCTTGAACGTTTGTCTGGTCATGAATTTTATTGTTTTCTCGATGGACTTTCAGGTTATTTGCAGATTCCCATTGCACCCGAAGATCAAGAGAAGACGACGTTCACCTGTCCATTCGGGACATTCGCCTACCGACGGATGCCTTTTGGACTTTGCAATGCTCCGGCCACATTCCAACGTTGCATGATGGCTATCTTCGACAAACTAATTGGTGACGGAATGGAGGTATTTATGGATGATTTCTCAATTTTTGGTGACTCATTTGAGGTATGCTTATTTAATTTAAAGAAGGTGCTTGAGCGATGTGAGGAAACAAACCTTGTGCTAAATTGGGAGAAATGTCATTTTATGGTAAGAGAGGGTATTGTTTTAGGTCATAAGATATCGTCGAGAGGTATTGAGGTAGATAGAGCTAAAATAGAAACCATAGAACGATTACCTCCACCTTCGTCTGTAAAGGCAATTAGAAGTTTCCTAGGACATGCGGGTTTTTATCGTAGATTTATCAAGGATTTTTCTAAAATTGCTAGGCCTTTAACTCGTTTGCTTGAGAAAGACGTGCCTTATGAATTTACACCCGAATGCATGAATGCTTTTACTATACTTAAGGATAAGCTAATTAATGCCCCTGTTATGGTAGCTCCCGATTGGAGCCTACCGTTCGAACTAATGTGCGATGCGAGTGATTTTGCAGTAGGTGCAGTTTTAGGGCAGCGACGGGAAAAACATTTTCAGCCGATACACTATGCGAGCAAAACTCTAAACCAGGCCCAGGCGAATTACACTACCACAGAGAAGGAGTTGCTCGCAGTCGTGTTCGCCGTCGACAAATTCCGTCCATATCTCGTTCTCTCAAAAGTCATCATCTACACGGACCATTCGGCCCTCAAACACCTCTTCGCGAAACCAGATGCAAAACCGAGGCTTATCCGATGGATTCTGTTACTCCAAGAGTTCGACGTGGAATTTCGTGACCAAAAAGGTACCGAGAATTGTGCAGCCGATCACTTGTCAAGACTTGAAGGCGCAGCCCACGAGGTTACCAATGACGAAGTCATCCGAGACCAATTTCCCGATGAGCATCTATATGCTATACGTGAGGTATTCGATGAAACCCCGTGGTACGCTGATTTTGCTAATTATCTTGTCGCTAGGATCATGCCAAAGGGATACACAAGTCATCAGAGGAAGAAATTCTTCTCAGACTTGAAGTATTATTTTTGGGATGATCCGTTTTTGTTTAGGGTTTGCGCGGACAAGATAATCCGGCGATGCGTGTCTTTTCCCGAGACGGTTAAAATCTTGAGCCATTGTCATTCGGGGCCATGTGGAGGACATTACGGAGGTAATCGAACTGCACAAAAGGTACTCGAATGTGGTTTTTATTGGCCTACAGTTTTCAAAGACGCTCAAAAATATGTAGAGGAATGTGATAGGTGTCAACGGACAGGTAATATTTCTAAGCGAAATGAAATGCCTCAGAATTTTATTCTTGTGTGTGAAATATTTGACGTATGGGGCATTGATTTTATGGGTCCGTTTCCTACCTCTTTCAAGAATCGATATATCCTAGTTGCGGTTGATTATGTTTCAAAATGGGTAGAAGCACAAGCGCTACCTACTAATGATGCTAGGGTAGTCGTTAAATTTTTGAAAACATTATTTTCTCGATTTGGCTCACCTCGTTGCATAATTAGCGATAAAGGTACGCATTTCTGTAACACTCATTTTGCAAGGACGCTCGAAAAATACGGCGTGAAACATAGTGTTACCACAGCGTACCATCCTCAAGCAAGCGGCCAAGCAGAAGTCGTAAACAGGGAGCTGAAGCGCATACTCGAAAAGACCGTGGAACACCATAGACGGGATTGGCCGAACAAACTGAACGATGCTTTATGGGCATACCGAACAGCATACAAGACGCCTATCGGATCCACGCCATATAGACTTGTTTACGGGAAATCTTGTCATTTACCCGTCGAGCTAGAACACAAAGCATATTGGGCTCTAAAGAAACTTAACTTCGATTTGAATCTTGCAGGTGAAAAGCGAAGGTTGCAGGTCAACGAACTCGACGAGTGGAGACAAATGGCATACGAGAATACCCGCATATACAAGGAGCGTACGAAGCAATATCATGATCGGAAGATCATGAAGCGGGAATTCCAAGAAGGCGACCAGGTCCTGTTGTATAATTCGCGGCTGCGATTATTTCCGGGCAAGCTAAAGTCGAGGTGGTCTGGTCCATTCACGGTTACCCGAGTGTTTCCCTACGGAACGATCGAGATCACACACCCAGAAAAAGGGACCTTCAAGGTGAACGGGCAGCGTCTAAAGCATTACTATGGCGGTGACATTGAAGCACTCGGGACGGAAACAATTCACCTCCTCAACACAACCCAGATCTAAATCCTCCGAACTATGTCTAGCTTAAAGACATTAAAGAAAGCGCTACTTGGGAGGCACCCCAAGGCTATCCTATATTTTCCCTTTATTTTTCTATGCGCATTGTTTCTAGTTTTTATGTTTCTGTTTTTCGATGATCGCAGGGAACTCAAAATCTCAAGTGTGGGGAAAAGCAGTACAAATCATGCACACCGGACTATTCAGGGAAGTTTGCTTATCTATTTATTTCCTCTTCCTTGTGTTACATAATTATTACGTTGAGGGCAACGTAAATCTCAAGTGTGGGGAGGGGAATTTCTGCGAAATTGATGCAAACATCTTATATGTGCATGACTTGATTTTTGGTATAAATTTTTTCGAAAATTGGCATACTTTTTCGAAATCATGTTTCCTTCAATCAAAGGGTGATTTCATGTTAGAAATCTTGTGAGTAATTAGGATACATATGCGAGTCGACTTCTTTCTTACATAGATGAACTTGGCGATGCCTGATAGATTCGTACACATAACCTTATTTTTGTGAGATTTTTGAGCCTACGAGCTTTTCGCTCATTTCTTTAGTTGTGTGAATCATGCTTAGTTTATTTCTCTTCAGAACTTGCTTGTGTATTGCGTTTTGAAACTACTTGACGTGTGATTGCGTGAAAATGAGAAAGGCATTAGGAATTCAGTCCATAGCCAAAGTATCCAACCACGCCTGATCACCGTAGTTAGCCACTTTGAGCCTGAGCCTTTTATTTGTGAAAAACCGGATTATAAATTGCCGACCCTAATTAAGCCTTCAGACATAAACCCACTGGAGCGTAGTAGAAGTGGAAGTTGAGTGCCGGACTTAAGAAGCGCAACCCGTACTAAATTTTCCGAGCTGATGTCAAAAAAAAAAAAAAAAAAAAAAAGAAGAGAAAAAAAAATGAAGAAAAAAATAATACGACTAAAGAACCCTTCCTCCGATAATCTTTCACTCTCAAAAACCATATTACATATTTCCTAGATCGAGAAGTTGAAAGAAGAAGGGCTTGGTGGAAAAAAAAAAAAAAAAAAAAAAAAACCGACGGATGCAAAAAGAATAGAGGGGATGGATAAGAACGACGGATTTAGCGCATTCGAGAAGATGGCATGATTCCGACACAACTACAGCTCATATCCTTTTTACGCTTATTCCTTGCATATCTTACATATCTTAACCATATTATAACCCGGTAAAGACCTTCCGATTCACGCTTGAACATTGAAAGTGGTAGATTTACGAATCATTTGCAAGCTCATGGTAGGGATTAGATTAATGCATGACCCGAGAGATATCACCGACATCTTAACCTATACACTTAGTGATTTGAGTGAATCTTTGTGAGGTGCGGATCTTGATAGGTATTTCTAAGGAAGTCGTGTGGTTAGTTGTTGATTTCGAATATGCTTTCCAACTTTACTTGCATTATCTCTTACGTGATTTCATTCTTTATTGATACGTTGCATGATTTTATACTTTTATATGCCATTTGCATTTATTTGCTTGAGGACAAGCAAACGTTTAAGTGTGGGGAAATTTGATAAACGTATTTTCTTACGTTTATATATGTTACATTTAAGTCGTTTGCATGATAAGAGAAGCCGTTTGGATTATTTTTGTGCTATAATATGGTTTCACAACAAAATCAAACGTTTTACGGCAGTTTTGCGACAGTTTAGTATTTCTCAATGATCACGGGGTAAACGATGTCCGATGGACCTGAAATTTTAACCATAGATAGAGGACTCGTTAATCTTGATTCTGACCAAAGGGATTTTCAATCCGAGGTCTAGATTGAGAGATATGAATTTTTGAACTTGATGCTGTTTTGCAGGAAAACGAGTCACGGCCGTGAAGCCCTTGCACGAGGCCGTGAACAGCACCAGAGAGCCATTTTCTAGCCCGATTGTGTCACGGCCGTGAACATTGACCAACCAGGCCGTGAAGATTGATTCGTGGCCGTGAATGGGGGTGCATGAGGCCGTGAATGCGGGCAGAAAGTCGATTTTTTGTGCCCGAACTCGTCACGGCCGTGAACATGAAGACTTCAAGCCGTGAACACGGGCAGAGACGTGTTTTTCTTCAGGCTTTAAGTTGTCACGGCCGTGAGAATGCATACAAGAGGCCGTGAACGTCTTTGTGGCAGCATTAAAAGTCAAGCACGCAACAAAAGATGACTTTAGCTCATTGAGGACGAATTTTGGAACCAACTTGGGAGAAAAAATCACGTTTGGGACCATATCTCTGCATAAGACAAGCCATTCAATTTCATAAGACATGAAATCAGTTTTTGGGGGCTGCATATACGGCTTGGAGGCTAAAGATCTTTCAAAATTTCAACTCATTGGTTTCTACGTTGAAGAGAAGAGCAAAAAGGAGATGGTGATACACTTCTATAAAAGGGAGCCAATGTAATAAGAAGAGAGGGGGGAGGTACGTGAAAGACCACTCTAAGCTCATATATACATATACATAGTCACATACACGTTTCCATTCTAAGCTCCAAGAACACAACATTAGTTGCTCACCAAGTGCTCGATAAAAGTACTCAACGAAGAACGAGATTAACTTCGAAGTTGAATTCAGGGAAGTATTTATGATGTATTCAATGTTAGTTATGTGCTTCGTTGTGTTGATAATGAGTAGCTAAACCTATTGTATTTGAGATGAGATGAACCCTAGCGAGATCGATCGTATGTTTACGTGTGTTTGATGTATTGCTATTGTTACGACTCGTTTATGAAGCATATAATTTTGATTATGTCTATGTGATTGAAATTGTCTATTTAGCTTGTCATGTCTAAGTGTTTAAGTTAAAGTAGTCCGGGAAATCGTACGCTACGCTCGAGAGAGGGGCGAACGATTAAACCACTCGTAAACGAGCGGAATAAACTCATCGCTAGAGATAGGTTGAACTACCCCGCCGGATTAGAGTCAAATCTAATAGTGGGATTTACCGTGTTTTTAATGCAATCTTCGGTTAAGTAGTTAGGGAAGCTTGCCCGGCTATTTAATTAGTTGATTAGTTGTTTGCGAGTCTCGTATGATAAGGCGCAGTTTCGTCAGTCGTATGAATTCGTACGCATGTTGTAGGAATCTTCACGGTCTAATGATAGTGTTGCTTACGTATGCTTGATATATGTGTTGGTCGAGCTAGGGGGATTCGAAGTCTCAAATACATTTGTTTCCATAGAGGTTTTCTTCTCCGTGCTACTTTATTAAGTTGTATTTTCTAAGTATCGTTATTTACTGTTTCAACAATCAACCGTTCGTACTAGGATATTTAAGCAAAAGTTTTTCTAAGTTACATAGTTCTCTTGGGATTCGATACTCGAATACTTGCTACGTCTATGCTATTTCGATAGGTACACTTGCCTGTTGAGCGTAGGATAATTCGTTAGTATTCGTTTTATTTTATTACTCGATCCGCTCGATCAGAAGTACTTCGTGTCTTTCATCGACGATTACTCTCGGAGATGTTGGGTTTACATCATTAAGAGTAAGGGAGATGTGTTTGTTACCTTCAAAATTTTCAAGGCTCGGGTCGAACTTGATACAGGAAAGAAGATCAAATATTTGAGGACAGATAATGGAGTAGAATATAGTGGCAAGGAATAGCTTTTGCGAAAGGGAAGGCATCAAAAGGCACTTCACTACGGCGTATACTCCACAACAAAATGGAGTAGCGGAGCGGATGAACATGACTCTGTTAGAGAGGACAAGAGCCATGTTGGGAGCTGCAGGTCTGGATAAATCATACTGGGCAGAAGCAGTCAACACCACCTGCTACGTTATCAATCGATCGCCTTCAACGGCAATTGATCAGAAGACGCCGATGGAGATGTGGACCGGAAAGCCAGCGGATTATTCCAAACTCCATGTATTTGGAAGTCCTATGTACGTGATGTACAACGCACAAGAAACTACAAAGATGGATCCGAAGTCCAGGAAGTGTTTGTTCTTGGGGTATGCTGATGGTGTGAAGGAGTATCGCTTGTTGGATCCCACTGCCCACAAGGTTGTCATCAGTAGGGAAGTTATCTTCTTAGAAGATAAACTAATCGGAGGAAATGATAGCACTACAAAGGAAAGCCCAGAAACTACAACGATTCAGGTGAAAGGGAAGTCTCTTGAACAAGATTCTTCTGAAGCAGCATCGGAGCACGAGGAAGGGCCAAGCAAATCTTCTGAGCCAGAACTTAGAAGAGGCACACGCAAAAGAGCCGCACCATCCTGGCATGAAGATTACGATATGGGTTGCATAATGTCTTCAAGGAGCACTGAACAGTTCAGATGCAGATCATTGGTTGGCGGCAATGCAAGAAGAAATAGAAGCTCTACAGAAAAATAAGACTTGGGAGCTGGTGCCACTACCGAACGACAGAAAGGCAATCGACAATAAATGGGTTTTAAGATCAAGCGGAACAACAATGATCAAGTAGAGCAATTTCGTGCACGACTGGTGGTTAAAGGCTACGTTCAGAAAGAAGGCACTGACTTCAATGAGATATTCTCACCGGTGGTTCGACTGACGACTGTTCGGGTACTCCTGGCGATGTGTGCTACATTCTACCTACATCTAGAGCAACTAGATGTGAAGACAGCTTTTCTTCATGGAGATCGTGAAGAAGAGATTTATATGCTCAAACCGGAAGGTTTTGTAGACAAAGAAAGTGGAACTTGGTTTGCAGGTTGAACAAATATCTGTACGGTCTCAAACAGGCGCCGAGGTGTTGGTATAAGAGATTTGATTCCTTCATCAGCCTTGGATACAACAGATTGAATGTAGACCCTTGTGCATAATTTAAGAGGTTTGGTGAAAGTGATTTTATCATATTACTGTTGTATGTTGCGACATGTTGGTAGCAGGTCCCAACAAAGATCGTGTTGAAGAACTCAAGGCACAACTGGCTAGGGAATTCGAAATGAAGGACTTGGGACCGACAAACAAGATTCTAGGGATGCAAATTTACCGAGACAGAAATAACAAGAAGATTTGACTTTCGCAGAAGAACTATCTGCAAAAGGTCTTGCGACGCTTCAATATGCAAGATTGTAAATCAATTTCTACCCCACTTCTTGTTAATTTCAAATTATCCTCAAGTGTGAGTTCTAACAATGAAGAAGGGAGGATGGAGATGTCTCGAGTACCGTATGCATCAGCGGTGGGAAGTCTATGATTTGTACACGACCAGACATTGCACATGCAGTGGGAGTAATAAGTCGGTACATGGCGAATCCGGGCAAAGAGCACTGGAGCGCGGTGAAGAGGATCCTACGATATAGCAAAGGAACCTCAGATGCTGCATTATGTTACGGAGGAGCAGACTTTACTGTTAGAGGGTACGTTGACTCTGATTATGCAGGTGATCTTGACAAGAGTAAATCTACCACGGGATATGTGTTCACTCTTACTGGCGGAGCCATAAGTTGGGTATCGAAATTTCAGCCCGTTGTCGCGACGTCAACAACTGAAGCAGAATATGTTGCAGCTACGCAGACAAGTAAGGAGGCGGTTTGGTTGAAAATGATCATGGAGGAACTCGGGCACGAACAAAAGAGTATTCATCTGTTCTATGACAGTCAGAGTGCTTTGCATCTCGCAAGGAATCCAGCTTTTCATTCCAAGTCAAAGCACATACGTGTCCAGTATCACTTCGTTCGTGATAAAGTGGAATAGGTCACCATAAATATGTTGAAGATTCATAGAAAGACAACCTAACAGATTTCTTGACGAAGGCGGTCAACACTGACAAGTTCGTTTGATGTAGTTCCTCGAGTGGCCTAGCGGAAACGTAAGCAAACATGAAGGCAAGGAAGAAAGAAGTTGTGAAGATCCGATTGATCCTCAATCAAATATTCAAGTGGGAGATTGTTAGAATGGTCGGCTATGACAAGGCAAAAGGGAAAACTAATAACCACATGGGTTATTGAATGGTCATAAAGCAGCCGTATTCAAATGGTATGCTGAGAAATCTTTTCCTTCGTTCACATGGCATCTTATTGCCTATAAAAGTCAATCAATATTCGACACATAGAGTGCATCCCACGGAGAGAAAATCAAGTGAGAGATAGAGAGAAATAAAAATAGAGAGTTTGTCGGTGTTTTCTCCGACTATAAAGAGAGGTATTGAGGGTTTTCTCTTTATAGATTGAGAGGTTGTAACTCCTATATTTTTCCTCTATAGTGGATTCTTCTTCCTTGCCCGTGGTTTTTACCCCGATTTGTTTGGGGGTTTTCCACGTTAAATCTCGATGTCCATTTTATCTTTAATTGCCCAAATAATAGCCGCAATATTACTCGACCGGTTTCGCTGCCAAGCCTACAGGTTTTTCGCCCACGAAGAAGAAATGATAGACGCCGAGCGCAAAGGAGGTGGGTCGACGAACGGCCTAACCATTACGATTATGATTTATATATTATGTTGTGGACAAGTAGGAATGGGCTAGCATGGAATGGACGTTGACATATGAGATGCGTATTCATAAAAATGGAAATATATAGATGATCTTCAGATTAGTTAGATTCATTTCAGGTCAATCCAAGTTATTGAGTGATGTAAGACACACGATATATGCATGTATATTATATATCGGACAAAACAATGTTCTAACATGCGGGGCGGCACTGGAAAATGATTGCTCAACTATGGCGGCCTTAAAATGGTTGTTATGTCTATATCAAATAATTCACAAGAGAAGAAATAAGTAGAACTACTTGGGAGTTGGGGCAGCAGTTCATAAGGAAATGTGGGACAATAAACGATCCATGTTGAGCTGGTAAGCGTACATACGATCCACAGTGCTTTCGTTCTCCCGAAAAAGCCAAATGATAAAATCACAAAAAGTATTAATGATATCGATCTATCAAAAGTTAATAATTGAGGTTGACATTTGACTTTGGAGATCTGACTTTTCCTCGAAACCCCGAGAGTTTCTGAAGGAAGCAAAATTTGCATATAAGCTTTTCTTCTCTTCGCTTTTTTAATATAACCTTAAACAACACATTAATTAGTAGCCGTAAATAAAGTAAACCATGATCAAGCTTCCCCTGGAAGAGACCATTCCCTCCTTTTATCTTGTAATAATAACGCTTTTGCTCATTAGCCATCAAACGTTTATTTCAACTGCGAGCGACACCATAGACGCAGCACAAAGCATCAAAGGCAACGGCACTTTGGTATCTTCCCAAGGAAGGTTCGAGCTTGGATTCTTCAGCCCTGGAAATACCAAGAATTGGTACATTGGAATATGGTACAAGCAGGTCAGAGAAAGAATCCCCGTTTGGGTCGCCAACAGAGAAAACCCTGTACGCAATATCTCAGAATCAGCCTTAACGATCAGCAATGGACTCTTAGTCCTTCTCAACGAAACAAGCGACATCGCATGGTCTTCTTCAAACACTTCTTCGACAGCCGCCAAAAACCCAATTGCTCAGCTGTTAGATTCTGGGAACCTCGTACTAAGGTACGCCAACAACGAAAGGCCCGAAGATTACCTATGGCAGAGCTTCGATCACCTGACGGATACCTTACTACCAGACATGGACTTCGGTTGGAATCGCATGAACGGCAAAGAACGGTACCTATCTTCGTGGAAGAGCAACGAGGATCCTTCCCCAGGAGAGTTCACAAATCAAATAGATGTTAATGGATACCCTCAGACCATCACAAATGGAGTAAACGAAGTTCCTCTGTACAGAATTGGGCCGTGGAATGGCATGCTCTTCAGCGGCATGCCCAACGTGCAAAACGATCCCAACTTTAAGTACGGACTGTACTCACAAAACGGTACTTTCTTCGTAAGACTAGACTCCATCGGCGGGCCAACCGTGGCGAGGATGGCTCTGAACACGGCCGGCATCTTACAGGGCTGGATTTGGGTCGAAAGAACTGATACATGGACTCGATTCATGAGCCTTCCTGGCGATTACTGCGACGATTACAAGCTGTGCGGCGCTTATGGCGTATGTAATAATGCGCTGTCCCCTGTGTGCTCGTGCCTGGAAAAATTCGTGCCTAAAGATCCACAAGGCTGGGCTAGGGTAGATTGGTCTAATGGTTGTGTTAGGAGGACGGCTTTGAACTGTTCTAAGGGAGATGGATTCTTGAAGTATTCTAACGTTAAGTTGCCCGATGCAAGAAACACATGGCACAATGAGAACATGACGATCGAAGAATGTAGGGCTGAGTGCTTGAAGAACTGCAGTTGTATGGCTTATACGAATTTGGATATTCGAGGGAGAGGAAGTGGATGCCTACTTTGGTTTCGGGACTTGGTTGACATGAGAGTTCTATCTGCAGACGGACAGGACATTTATATCAGAGTGGCTTCTTCTGAATTAGGTAAGCAATTGGTCGACACAGAAATAATAGAAGACATAGTCATTACCTTCAGTTCAGCGCCTCACTCTTTATTATTTCGTGTACTGAATATATCAAAAATGGTACAGAATCAAATGGAAGGAGAAAGCGTGTTCTAGTAATCAGCCTAACTGTGGCAGGAATAGTAATGATAGTTCTTCTGAGCTTGGTCACATATGTGTGGAGGAGGAAATGGAGAAGACGAGGTAAAGACACTTCCGTGTCACTTGGCTTACACAAATGCATCATCTAAAGCCTAACACTCTCTGTGAACTGTTTCAGGTAAAAATGATGGAAGCCATGAAGATTTGGAGATACCATTCTACGACTTCAAGAAGATCGTAAGGGCAACGGATAACTTTTCAATTGACAATAAGCTTGGAGAGGGTGGATATGGGCCGGTCTACAAGGTAGTACTCATAAACACGAATAGAGAAGAATTAAACCATATATTCAAGCAGAAAAATACTTACAATGGGCATTATATGACTGCACAGGGACTTCTTGAGGAAGAGAGAGAATACATTGCGGTAAAGCGGCTATCAACGACTTCAACACAAGGGCTTGAGGAGTTCAAAAACGAAGTAACTTTCATTTCGAAACTCCAACATCGAAATCTCGTGAAGCTCCTGGGATACTGCGTACATGGAGAAGAGAAGATGTTGATTTACGAGTATATGCCCAACAAAAGCTTGGACTTTATTCTATTCGGTGAGTCCAAACATGCAGATAATCTAAGAAATCTTGCTGCTTTTTTCATGAATGCATCTAAACGGGCATCTAGAGATATATGCAACGATTCAGTGTCTAATCATCCAACAAATTTTGCCCAAAAACAAATGTGTTATTTGCAGATGATAACAACAGAAAGTTCCTTGACTCGCAAATGAGGCTTCAAATTGTCAACGGAATAGCTCGGGGCCTAACGTACCTTCATCAAGATTCGCGACTGAGGATTGTCCACAGAGACCTGAAAGCAAGCAACATATTGCTGGACAAGGACATGAACCCAAAGATATCAGACTTTGGACTCGCTAGAAGTTTCAAGGACAATGTCACCGAAGATAGAACGAAAAGGGTAGCAGGGACTTAGTGAGTAACTCACCATCACCGACCACTCAAAAAAAAAATTCTTCTTTGAATACCTTTATATGCAATCATTATCCGTGGTTCTTCATGCAGCGGTTACATGTCTCCAGAGTACGCCATGCGCGGCCAATTCTCAATGAAGTCCGACGTATTTAGCTTCGGCGTCCTCGTGCTGGAAATTGTGAGCGGAAAGAGAAGCAGCTCATTCTATGGCAGCGGCCAACTCATGAATCTCCTGGGACATGTAAATTTTTTGCATCATCCCTTCATTCCATTATATCGATCAACGTGTGAAGAAGGTTGTAATAACACACACATACTTAATTTCACTACAGGCTTGGATGATGCACAAAGAAGACAGGTCATTAGGGCTCGTCGACGCCTTTTTGCGGGACAAATCAGTGCCATCGACATGCTGAGATTAATACACATAGGCATCTTGTGCGTCCAACATTCCCCCGACGATAGGCCCACAATGAGCTCAGTGGTTTCGATGCTTAGCAGTGGAAGTACTTTGGCCGTGCCCAAAGAACCTGGATTTTTCCAACAAGAAGATTCGTTAACAATTACGACAGAAACCGTAGAGACAAAACGTGAAGGTGGTTTGACAAACGGCCTCACCATTACAGTGCTCGACGGCCGATGAAATTTTCTGTTCGAATGTATGAAAGAATTCAATGAGCAACCGAGTGACATCCTAATGTAGCTTGAGAGAGTGATTAGCGACGCAACATAGTCCAGTGGTTTGGTGTGTAATACAACTTTGATCACTTGTTTATGCTACTAAAAATTCATTGTTACAACTAATTACATTAAGGGAAATTCCATCTGGTACCCTCGAGCTTAGGACTTTCCTAGTTGGTAGCCGAAGTTTTTTTCGATTCCAGCTGGTACCCGAACGTTTTATGAAATGTAATTCCGTACCCCCGAATTACCACAAACGGGTTTTAGACCATCTCCAACTGATAAACGCATTCTCAAACTCAAACGCATTCTCAAACTCAAAATGCAGTAATTGTTCTCCAACCGATCAATTCATTCTCAAACTCAATTGACTATTTTGTAATATTCACTTCCACACCAATTTTTACAAATTTCAATACTACCCACATATTTTACAACTTTACAAATTAGACCACAAAATGTTATTTTTAGATTTAATCGAAAAAAATTAATAAGGTTAATAATAAAAACATATTTATACATATAAAAAGCATCAATTAATGTTTATTAAAAAACACGACAACTGCAATATATTTATACATATATAAAGCATCGAAAATATTTATTAAAAATAAGACAACTACGCAACACGGGAAACAAAAACTAATTCGAGATGCATATAGAAAATAATAAAAAGCTAGATAACTTTTCATGCCTAATATAATTATTATTGCTAACCTAAAATAATAATAGGTTATAAGGAAGGACCCATCGATTTTGTTATAACTCAATTACACTTCAAAGACATACAAGAAAATAATACAACATCAATGTCTAAATAGGTCAAATCCCGTAATGTAATGCTCTGACACATCTTTTTCTTTGTTCAGACTTTTGTCCCCTTTTTCAGGTTTTTTCTATAGAAAGGAAAAAATTTATCAGCTTTTTTTCTGACAAAAAGGATAAATCGTGGACTTCAATGCAAATAAAATAATTTCATCGCATAGTAACTGATCTAAAACGCAAACATGCGTTTTTTTAGGAGAGAGAAATGATAAATCCCATTTTCAGTTGGGTTTTTGGTATCCATTGGAGTAATTTTACCCCATTTTTTGGAATTGCAACTCCATTGGAGTTGCTCTTAAGGATTAGATGCCGTTATTTTCTAACGAGAATTTCGGAAAGACAAAAATACCCTCAATATTATTAGTTGAATTATAAAGGAAATCAAAATAGAAAAAAAATAGAATAACATCGACTTAGACGCTCAACGTGCAGCGCCTTCTCTATTCGCACTATCACCCAATGTTCAAGCTTCTATAGTCCCAAGGTGCGACGGTCACTGTGATGGAAAAAATTATTTCTTTTTCTATTTTGATTTCTTTTTAATTCAACGAATAATATTGAGGGTATTTATGTCTTTTGGAAATCTCTGTTAGAAACTAATGACATCTAACCCTTAAACCCCGTTTTTTGGTAATTCGGGGATACGAAATTACATTTCATAAAACGCTATGTAGAAATTATCTGTAGAAATTCGGGCCGGGCCTCTGCGTCATCGAGGCCCGCGCACACACGTCACACGGAGGATCGGTGCCCGGTATAAGCTTGATGGGGTTCCTTCTTAAAACCAATTGGTGATAAGAGGAGTGTCCCATCGAGCTTATAAATCCATTATTATTTTTTGTACTATTCGATGTGGGACACTCTCCACACGTGATATACTTCAACACTCCCCCCTACGTGTGAGCCCATTTCTTTTTAATCGGACGGGAACGCCATTCTTTTCGAACCCGTCATATATTTTTAACTGAGTCGGATCTTCCCGCTCTGATACCATTGTAGAAATTCGGGCCGGGCCTCCGGTAATTTATCCGTTAACGAGGCCCACGCACATGCGCCACACGGAGGATCGGTGCCCGGTATAAGCTTGATGGGGTTCCTTCTTAAAACCAATTGGTATTAAGAGGAGTGACCCATCAAGCTTATAAACCCAATTATTTCTTTGTTACTATTCAGAGCGGGATGCTCCGACTCATTTAAAAAATATATGGCGGGTTCGAAAAGAATGGCGTTCTCGTCCAATTAAAAAAGAATGGGCTCACGTGATATTCCAACACGCTAGGGTACCGGCCGGAGAATCGAAAAAAACTTCGGGTACCAACCGGAAAAGTCGTAAATTCAAGAGTACCAGACGGAATTTCCCTTACAGTAAATACAACCTAATAGATATTTCATAAGCTCATATGGTCAATAATCAATTACATTAGTCCATACAACAATTCATCATAACGTAAGCGTCTTAATAATTTATGAAGTTGTTAATTCGTAACAGTATTTAATTATGTCTGTTCCGGTCAATTAGGGCAGCGGAAACAATGTCAAAATTCAAACCACGTGCCACAATGGAAAATGATAATTCAATTGTCGCTAGTAAGAAAATTGGAAAAATATATACCTTAGTTTTCTTAACGTGTCAAACGCCCAATAATAATTCATAAAAAAATAACTAGGACTACTTACGATGGAGCAGTTTTCACACGAAAAACAGATCACAGTAACAGTACTTGAGGATAAAGAGAAAAAGTATGAGCATGTCTACAAGTCAGTCAGAATGATATCAATGGTATTGATCATCCATAACAGAGACAGATAACAAACACATATATAAATATGGTTATCAGTTGACTTTGGAAAGACTTTCTTGGAAACTCAACGTCATGAGTTTCTGAAGAAAGCAATCGGCATATATAAGCTTCTTCCTTTCCCTATTTATCTCACTTAGAAACCTTGAAGAAGACACAGAACAGAAGATCTATAAATAAGTAATTAAGCCATGATGAAGCCATTAAAGGTTACCTCCTTTTATCTTCTCATAACGCTCGTGCTCATCAACCAGCAAACATTTCTATCAACTGCGAGCGACACCATAGACGCAACACAAAGCATCAAAGGCAACGATACTTTGGTATCATCGCAAGGAAGGTTCGAACTGGGATTCTTCTGCCCAGGAAATACCAAGAATTGGTACATCGGAATATGGTACAAGAACGTAAGAGCAAAAACCTCCGTTTGGGTCGCCAACAGAGAAAATCCTGTAAGAAATACCTCCGAATCTGCCATAAAGATCATCGATGGGCTCTTAGTCGTTCTCAACGAAACTAACGATACCGTATGGTCTTCCTCAAACGCCACTTCGTCGACATCAGCCAAAAACCCAATAGCTAAGCTGTTAGACTCTGGCAATCTCGTCCTAAGGGACGCCAACAATGAAAGGCCCGAAGATTACCTATGGCAGAGCTTCGATCACCTAACGGATACCTTCCTACCAGATATGGACTTCGGCTGGAATCACATGAACGGTAAAGAACGCTACCTTTCTTCATGGAGGAGCGACGACGATCCTTCGCCTGGAGACTTCACACATCAAATAGATGTCACTGGGTATCCTCAATCCATCACAAAGGGAGTCAACGGCGTTAATCTGCACAGACTTGGGCCGTGGAATGGCATGTTCTTCAGCGGCATGCCCAACGTGCAAAACGATCCCAACTTTAAGTACAGATTGTACTCACAAAATGGTACTTTCTTCTTCAGACAAGACTCCATCGGCGGGCCAGCCATGGCGAGGATGGCTCTGAACACGGCAGGCGTCTTACAGGGCTGGATTTGGGTTGAAAGAACTGATACATGGACTCGTTTCCTGATCCTTCCTGGCGATTACTGCGACGACTACAAGCTGTGTGGTGCTTATGGTGTCTGTAATAATGCGCTGTCCCCTGTGTGTTCGTGCCTGGAAAAATTCGTGCCTAAAGATCCACAAGGCTGGGCTAGGGTGGATTGGTCTAATGGTTGTGTTAGGAGGACGGCTTTGAACTGTTCTAAGGGAGATGGATTCTTGAAGTACTCCAATGTTAAGTTGCCCGATGCAAGAAACACATGGCACAATGAGAACATGACGATCGAAGAATGTAGGGCCGAGTGTTTGAAGAAATGTAGTTGTATGGCTTATAAGAATTTGGATATACGAGGGGGTGGATGCCTACTTTGGTTTGGGGACTTGGTTGATATGAGAGTTCTATCTGCAGACGGAGAGGACATTTATATCAGAGTGGCTTCTTCTGAATTAGGTAATCAATTGGTTCGACACAGAAATAATAGAAGACATAGTCATTACCTTCAGTTCAGCTCCTCGCTCTTTATTAGTTCTGTGTTCTGAATGTAATAAAAAATGGTACAGAATCAAATGGAAGGAGAAAGCGTGTTCTAGTAATCAGCCTAACTGTGGCAGGAATAGTAATGATAGTTCTTCTGAGCTTGGTCACATATGTGTGGAGGAGGAAATGGAGAAGACGAGGTAAAGACACTTCCGTGTCACTTGGCTTACACAAATGCATCATCTAAAGCCCAGCACTCTTCGTAAATTGTTTTGCAGGTAAAAATGATGGAAGCCATGAAGACTTGGAGCTGCCACTTTACGACTTCAAGACGATCGTAAGGGCAACGGATAACTTTTCAATTGACAATAAGCTTGGAGAGGGTGGATATGGGCCAGTCTACAAGGTAGTACTCATAAACACGAATAGAGAAGAATTAAACCATATATTCAAGCAGAAAAATACTTACAATGGGTATTATATGACTGCCCAGGGGCTTCTTGAGGAAGAGAGAGAATACATTGCGGTAAAGCGGCTATCAACGACTTCAACGCAAGGGCTTGAGGAGTTCAAAAACGAAGTAACTTTCATTTTGAAACTCCAACATCGAAATCTCGTGAAGCTCCTGGGATACTGCGTACATGGAGAAGAGAAGTTGTTGATTTACGAGTATATGCCCAACAAAAGCTTGGACTTTATTCTATTTGGTGAGAGTGGGCTAATCTTATTCCAAACACGCAGATAATCTAAGAAAACTAGCTGATTTTTTTCATGAATGCATCTAAACGGGCATCTAGAGATGTATGCAACGATTCAGTGTCGAATCATCCAACAAATTTTGCCCAAGAACAAATTGTTATTTGCAGATGATAAGAACAGAAAGTTCCTTGACTCGCAAATGAGGCTTCAAATTGTCAACGGAATAGCTCGTGGCCTAACGTACCTTCATCAAGATTCGCGACTGAGGATTGTCCACAGAGACCTCAAAGCAAGCAACATATTGCTGGACAAGGACATGAACCCAAAGATATCTGACTTTGGACTCGCTAGAAGTTTCAAAGACAACGTCACCGAAGATAAGACGAAAAGGGTAGCGGGGACTTAGTGAGTAACTCACCTTCATCGACTACTCAAACAAACTTTAAAATAAAATCTTCTTTGAATACCTTTATATTGAATCATCATTCCCGGTTCTTCATGCAGCGGTTACATGTCGCCAGAGTATGCAATGCGCGGCCAATTCTCGATGAAGTCCGACGTATTCAGCTTCGGCGTCCTCGTGCTTGAAATTGTCAGCGGAAACAGAAACAGCTCATACTACGGCAGCGGCCAACTCATGAACCTCCTGGGACATGTAAATTTTTTGCATCATCCCTTCGTTCCATTATATCGATCGACGTGTGAAGAAGGTTGTAATAACACACACATACTTAATTTCACTACAGGCTTGGATGATGCACAAAGAAGAGAGGTCATTAGGGCTCGTCGACGCCTTTTTGCGGGACAAAAACAGTGCCATCGCAATGCTGAGATTAATACACATAGGCCTCTTGTGCGTCCAACATTCCCCCGACGATAGGCCCACAATGAGCTCAGTGGTTTCGATGCTTAGCAGTGGAAGTACTTTGGCCGTGCCCAAAGAACCTGGATTTTTCCAACAAGAAGATTCGTTACCAAGTTCCACAGAAACCGTAGAGACAAAACGTGAAGATGGTTTCACAAACGGCCTCACCATTACAGTGCTCGACGGCCGATGAAATTTTCTGTTCGAATGTATGAAACAATTCAACGAAGAACCGAGTGATATCCTAATGTAGCGAGGCAACATAGTCCAGTGGTTTGGTGTGTTTTATAATACGACTGATCACTTGTTTATATACTACTAAAAATTCATTGTTACAACTAATTACATTAAATACAACCTAATAGATATTTCATAAGCTTATATGGTCAATAATCAATTATATCAGTCAATGCAACAATTCATCAATAATTCAAAAAACATACGCGTCTTAATAATTTATAAACTTGTTAATTCATAACAGTATTTAATTATGTCTGTTTCGGTCAATCAGGGCAGCGGAATGCAATGTCAAAATTCAAACCACGTGCCACAATGGAAAATGATAAATCAATTGTGGCTACCAAGAAGATTGGAAATATATATACTTTTTTTCGGAGGGAATATATATACTTTTATTTCTAACGAGTCATACGCCCAACATTAATAATTCATAAAAAAATAACTAGAACTACTTACGATTGAGCAGTTTTCTTTCACACGACAAATAGATCACAGTAACAGTACTTGAGGATAAAGAGAAAAAGTATGAGCATGTCTACAAGTCAGTCAGAATGATATCAATGGTACTGATTATCCATAACAGAGACAGATAACAAACACATATTAAATATGGTTATCAGTTGACTTTGGAAAGACTTTCTTGGAAACTCAACATCGGCATATTAATATATAAGCTTCTTCCCTTCCCTATTTATCTTACTTAGAAACCTTGAAGAAGAAACAGACCAGTAGATCTATAAATAACAAAATAAGCCATTAGAGGTTACCTCCTTTTATCTTCTCATAACGCTTTTGCTCATCAACCAGCAAACATTTCTTTCAACTGCGAGCGACACCATAGACGCAACAGAAAGCATCAAAGGCAACGACACTTTGGTATCATCCCAAGGAAGGTTCGAACTGGGATTCTTCAGCCCTGGAAATACCAAGAATTGGTACATTTGGTACAAGAACGTAAGAGAAAATCCCCGTTTGGGTCGCCAACAGAGAAAACCCTGTAAGAAATACCTCAGAAGCAGCCTTAACAATTATCAATGGCCTCTTAGTAGTTCTCAACGAAACAAACGACACCGTATGGTCTTCCTCAAACACTTCTTCGACAGCCGTGGGAAACCCAATTGCTCAGCTGTTAGATTCTGGGAACCTTGTACTAAGGTACGCCAACAACGAAAGGCCCGAAGATTATATGGCAGAGCTTCGATCACCTTACGGATACCTTCTTACCAGACATGGACTTCGGCTGGAATCACATGAACGGTAAAGAATGCTACCTTTCTTCATGGAGGAGCGATGACGATCCTTCGCCTGGAGACTTTACACATCACCTAGACTTTGCACAGAATGGACCATGGAATGGCATTTTCATGAGTGGCATGCCTAACGTGCAAAACGATAAAAACTTTAAGTACGGATATTACTCACAAAATGGAACTTTCTTCTTCAGTCAAAACACCATCGACGGGCCAGTTATATCAAGGACTATTCTGAACCCGGCGGGTGTCTTACAGGGCTGGATTTGGGTCGACCGAACGAATGCATGGACTCTTTTCATGAATCTTCCAAGAGATTACTGCGACGATTACAAGCTATGTGGTGCGTACGGCGTCTGTAATAATGCGCTGTCCCCTGTGTGTTCGTGCCTGGAAAAGTTTGTGCCTAAAGATCCACAAGGCTGGGCTAGGGTGGATTTGTCTAATGGTTGCGTTAGAAGGAAAGCCCTGAATTGTTCGAAGGGAGAGAGATTCTTGAAGTATTCTAACGTTAAGTTGCCCGATGCAAGAAACACATGGGACAATGAGACCATGACGATTGAAGAATGTAAGGCTGAGTGCCTGAAGAACTGCAGTTGCATGGCTTATACAAAGTTGGATATACGAGGGAGAGGCAGTGGATGCCTAATTTGGTTCAGGGACTTGGTTGATATGCGAATTCTACCATCAGATGGACAGGACATCTATATCAGAGTGGCTTCTTCAGAAATAGGTAAGGACGGAAACAATATCATTATCAAGTCCACTTCAGTGCCTCTCTATTAATTCTTTGTGTGTTCTAAATACGCCGAAATGGCGCAGAATCTAGCGGAAGGGGAAGACTTGTTGTGGTAGCTAGCCTAACTGTGGCGGGAATAGGTACGCTAGTTCTTCTGAGCTTGGTCACATATGTGTGGAGAAGAGGAGGTAAACACATGCGTAGTTTGTCGTATTATTGGGCTTACTTACACAAGCAAATGCGTCGTCTAAAGGCCAACAACATTCTCAGTGAATTGTTTCAGGTAAAAATGATCGAAACCATGAAGACTTGGAGCTACCATTCTACGACTTCAAGAAGATTGCAAGAGCAACAGATAACTTTTCAATCAATAATAAGCTTGGAGAGGGTGGATATGGGCCAGTCTACAAGGTGCTCGTGAACACATATAGAGAAGCACAAAACCAGACAACTGCTTGAGATTTTGCAGAATTAATTTCAGCAACAAAAATACTTATTGTATCATGTAGGGGCTACTTGAAGAAGAGGGAGAATACATTGCGGTGAAGAGGCTATCAACGACGTCGACGCAGGGCCTCGAGGAGTTCAAAAATGAAGTAAACTTTATTTCAAAACTCCAACAACGGAATCTGGTGAAGCTCCTGGGATACTGCACCTATGGAGAAGAGAAGATATTGATTTACGAGTACATGCCCAACAAAAGCGTGGACTTTATTCTATTGGGTGAGGTGGCTAAATCTTATTCAAAACATTCAGATAATCCAAGAAAAATGCTTATTTCATGAATGCATCTAGACAGGCATCTAAAAATATTGCAAGGATTCAGTGCCTAACCACCCAGCAATGTCTACGCTTAATTTTTTTTTGCAGATGATAAGAGCAGAAAGATCATTGACTCGCAAATGAGGCTTCAGATCGTCAACGGAATAGCTCGGGGCCTAACGTATCTGCATTAAGATTCACTACTAAGGATTGTCCACAGAGACCTAAAAGCCAGCAACATATTGCTGGACAAGGACATGAACCCAAAGATATCAGATTTCGGACTTGCTAGAAGTTTCAAAGACAATGTGACTGAAGATAAGACCAAAAGGGTAGCAGGGACCTAGTAAGTAACTCACCATCATCGACTACGACTAGTCAAAAACTTAGAAAAAATATCTTCTTTTAATACCTTTATATGGAATCATTATTCTCGGTTTCATAAGATCTTCATGCAGCGGGTACATGTCGCCAGAGTATGCAATGTGTGGCCAATTCTCGATGAAGTCCGACGTATTTAGCTTCGGCGTCCTTGTGCTGGAAATCGTCAACGGAAAGAGAAACAGCTCATTCTACGACAGTGGTCACCGCCTCATGAACCTCCTCGGACATGTAATTCTGTATTCCTTCATTCCCTAATATCGACCAACATCTCTCTATGAAGGCAATAAGACGACTTGATTTTCTTACAGGCTTGGATGCTGCACAAAGAAGAGAGGTCGATAGAGCTCGCCGACGCCTTTTTGCGAGACAAAAACAGTGCCATCGACATGCTGAGATTAATCCATGTAGGTCTCTTGTGCTCCAACATTCCCCGACGATAGGCCCACAATGAGCTCGGTGGTTTCGATGCTTAGCGGTGGAAATGCTTTGGCCATGCCAAAAGAACCTGGATTTTTCAACCACAAAGCTCCAACACAAACCGTAGGGAGAAAGCGTGAAGTTGGTTTGACAAATCGCCTCACCATTACTGTACTCGACGGCCGATGAAATTTCTGTTTGAGTGTAGGAATCCCACGAGAGACTGATCAATATCTTGGCAATTAGGGCAACTCTTTGAGTTAGCTGTCAGAGAAGCACGGTCAGATAATAAAGGGTTACTAGAGATGAACGATTTCTTTTCTATAAAATTTTCATCAATTCCCTCCTCAATGCAGTTACTTTTAGGGGTGTTCGTTCGGTACATACCGTACCAAATCGAACTGAAATTTCGGTATAGATACCGAATACCGAATCGAATTTCTCGGTTCGACTTCGGTATTCGGTTTTTACCGAATTTTTTTCGGTAAATTCGGTAATCGAAATTTAAATAATAATAACAAAAAATTCGGTAATAATTAATTAATACGTATATTAATATAATTATAATTTTATTTTCAATATTAATATAATAAAATATATTTTAATTTTTTAATTTCGGTAATTCGGTATACCGAATTTACCGAAATTCAAAATCTGTACCGAACCGAATTTACCGAATTACCGATTCTTTTTTTTTAAGAAGGTTCGGTTTTGTACCGAAATTTCGGTATTTCGATTTGTTCTGTCCGTATACCGAACAACGAACACCCCTAGTTACTTTGTTTCTATTTTTTTTGTTTCCATTTTTTATTTTGCTAATAGTGTTTATTTCGAAAGAAGAAATACAATTACCCAACAGTCAACTATGGTGAGTGCTAATGATGTTGAAGAGTCAAATTGGAATGGTCTGGTTCATAAAAAACCAAGGAAAACGGTGGACATGAAGAAACAAAGGACTCAGTAGTAAAGAGTCCATTCCAGTGAATCATATCGGGAAAAATAGCCTTTCTGAATTCAGAGAAGACTACGTTTCCTTACAAACAGAGATGGGACGTGATCACAAGTCAAGCACAAGACATATAAGTTGCAATACAGATTGAACTTTGTGCATCAGTTTCAAACTAATTGATAATAAAAAGAAATTGCCTAATCAAATCATAAGACGACATTTACTTTCCCAGCCAACATATCATCACAAATGCTTAGAAAAGTCAAATGAAACAACAAAGACTCGTCAAGAAAAGTCCAGTTAAACCACAATCACGAGGATACAATATTAGTCTTTCATCGGACCAATGACCAAACAAACAAGAACTTGAGATATACAAGTGTAACTGTCCGTCAATAATGAAGATATTATGCATCAAAGCTTCATTCTTGTGACACCTTTAAATCATAAAGCAAAAAACAAAATTGAAACAGTCATGATCAAGTTATCACAGGATACCTATTTTTACCTTGTCATCACGCTTATGCTCATCAACCAGACAATTTTAGCATGCACTGCCAACGACACCATAGACGCAGCACAAAGCATCAAAGGCAACGACACTTTGGTATCATCACAAGGAAGGTTCGAACTGGGATTCTTCAGCCCAGGAAATACCAAGAATTGGTACATCGGAATATGGTACAAGAACGTACGAGAAAAAATCCCCGTTTGGGTCGCCAACAGAGAAAACCCTGTAAAAAATTTCTCAGAATCTGCCTTAAAGATCATCGATGGGCTCTTAGTCGTTCTCAACGAAACTAACGGTATAGTATGGTCTTCCTCAAACACCACTTCGTCGACAGCCATCGAAAACCCAATTGCACAGCTGTTAGATTCTGGGAACCTCGTACTAAGGTACGCCAACAATGAAAGGCCCGAAGATTACCTATGGCAGAGCTTCGATCACCTAACGGATACCTTACTACCAGACGTGGACTTCGGCTGGAATCACATGAACGGCAAAGAACGGTACCTATCTTCATGGAGGAGCGATGACGATCCTTCGCCTGGAGACTTCACAAATCAAATAGATGTCACTGGGTATCCTCAGGCCATCACAAAGGGAGTAAACGGCGTTAATCTGTACAGACTTGGGCCGTGGAATGGCATGTTCTTCAGCGGCATGCCCAACGTACAAAACGATCCCACCTTTAAGTACGGATTGTACTCACAAAACGGTACTTTCTTCTTCAGAAAAGACTCCATCGGCTGGCCAGCCATGGCTAGGACAGCTCTGAACACGGCAGGCGCCTTACAGGTCTGGATTTGGGTCGAAGGAACAAATTCATGGACTCGTTTCATGAGCCTTCTTAGCGATTACTGCGACGATTACAATCTGTGCGGCGCTTATGGCGTATGTAATAATGCGCTGTCCCCTGTGTGTTCGTGCCTGGAAAAATTTGTGCCTAAAGATCCACAAGGCTGGGCTAGGGTGGATTGGTCTAATGGTTGTGTTAGGAGGACGGCTTTGAACTGTTCTGAGGGAGACAGATTCTTGAAGTATTCTAACGTTAAGTTGCCCGATGCAAGAAACACATGGCACAATGAGAACATGACGATCGAAGAATGTAGGGCCGAGTGCTTGAAGAACTGCAGTTGTATGGCTTATACGAATTTGGATATTCGAGGGAGAGGAAGTGGATGCCTACTTTGGTTTCGGGACTTGGTTGACATGAGAGTTCTATCTGCAGACGGACAGGACATTTATATCAGAGTGGTTTCTTCTGAATTAGGTAAGCAATTGGTTCGACAGAAAAATAATAGAAGACATAGTCATTACCTTCAGTTCAGCGCCTCACTCTTTATTATTTCGTGTACTGATATATCAAAAATGGTACAGAATCAAATGGAAGGAGAAGGCGTGTTCTGGTAATCAGCCTAACGGTCGTGGGAACAGTTATGCTAGTTCTTCTGAGCTTGGTCACATATGTCTGGAGGAGGAAATGGAGAAGACGTGGTAAAAACACTTTCCTATCATTCGGCTTAAACAGGCAAATGAGTGTGAAGGCTAACAAAATTCTCCGTGAATTGCTTTGTAGGTAAAAATGATGGAAGCCATGAAGATTTGGAGCTGCCACTTTACGACTTCAAGACGATCGTTAGGGCAACGGATAACTTTTCAATTGACAATAAGCTTGGAGAGGGTGGATATGGGCCAGTCTACAAGGTAGTAAACACATCATACTGAGAAGAACTAAACCATATATCCCTGAGATTTGCAGAGGAGAAAAATACTTACCATTGGCATTATATGACTTCACAGGGGATACTTGAAGAAGAGGAAGAATACATTGCGGTGAAGAGGCTATCAACGACCTCGACGCAGGGCCTCGAGGAGTTCAAAAATGAAGTAAACTTTATTTCAAAACTCCAACATCGGAATCTAGTGAAGCTCCTGGGATACTGCATCCATGGAGAAGAGAAGATGCTGATTTACGAGTATATGCCCAACAAAAGCCTGGACTTCATTCTATTCGGTGAGAGTGGGCTAATTTTATTCAAAACATAAAGATAATCCCAGGAATTGGCTATTTTATAAATGTATCTAAATGGACATCGCGTAATCTATGGAAGAAATATTGCATGGATTCAGTGCGTAACCTCAAACAGCAAAGGTTACCCTAGTAAAAACAATATCTTTTTATTTGCAGATGATAACAACAGAAAGTTCCTTGACTCGCAAACGAGGTTGCAAGTAGTCAATGGAATAGCTCGGGGCCTAACGTACCTTCATCAAGATTCGCGACTGAGGATTGTCCACAGAGATCTCAAAGCAAGCAACATATTGCTGGACAAGGACATGAACCCAAAGATATCTGACTTTGGACTCGCTAGAAGTTTCAAAGACAACGTCACCGAAGATAAGACGAAAAGGGTAGCGGGGACTTAGTAAGCAACACACCTTCATCGACTACTCAAACAAACTTTAAAATAAAATCTTCTTTGAATACCTTTATATTGAATCATCATTCACGGTTCTTCACGCAGCGGTTACATGTCGCCAGAGTACGCAATGCGCGGCCAATTCTCGATGAAGTCCGACGTATTCAGCTTCGGCGTCCTCGTGCTTGAAATTGTCAGCGGAAACAGAAACAGCTCATACTATGGCAGTGGCCAACTCATGAACCTCCTCGGACACGTAATTTTCTGCATCCTCCCTTCATTCCATTATATCGATCGACGTGTGAAGAAGGTTGTAATAAAACACACATACTTAATTTCACTACAGGCTTGGATGATGCACAAAGAAGAGAGGTCATTAGGGCTCGTCGACGCCTTTTTGCGGGACAAAAACAGTGCCATCGACATGCTGAGATTAATACACATAGGCCTCTTGTGCGTCCAACATTCCCCCGACGATAGGCCCACAATGAGCTCAGTGGTTTCGATGCTTAGCAGTGGAAGTACTTTGGCCGTGCCCAAAGAACCTGGATTTTTCCAACAAGAAGATTCGTTACCAAGTTCCACAGAAACCGTAGAGACAAAACGTGAAGTTGGCTTGACGAATGGCCTCACCATTACAGTACTAGACGGCCGATGAAACTTCTTTTCGACGACCAATCGAGCGATTTCCTAATGCAGCTTGAGAGGGAGAGATTGGAGAGAGAAACGATAGTTCAATGCTTTCACTGTTTTTTACAATTATACAACTCTAATTACCTGTTGTACAAGTGGCAGTGTTCGTTTTGTTGATAGGTTTATATTTAGGAGGGTTTAATTAAGTAGGGGTTTATATAAACAAATTAATGAGTATAAATAAAATGCGTGTTTGGTTAGTGGGTTTAAATAAACACATGTGAGGAGGTGTGTTTATTTAAATCCGTCTACATGGGTTTAGTGTGGTTTTATATAAACTCATGGTTTAGATAAACCCACGAACCAAACAGTCAGATATGTCTTAAACCCATCTTTTAAATCATTAAACCACCAAACCAAACAAGCACTGGTTTGGTTAGGGGTATTAGGGGACTAGGGGGTTAGAATAGAATTTAGGGTAAATTACTTATGAGTCCATTTCGAAGACTTTCTGTTCGTTACCCTAGCAAAAATTATTCCTGTTCAGTATCTATTTGGGAAAAAGTTGTGTTTATACCCCAAATAGCCAACAGATGAAAATACCCTTTCCTGAAATTAAATTGGACATCATACCAACTGTTTTTATTATTACACCAATTGTTATCTCTAATTATACCAACGGAATAATGTTAAATTCGAAATTATACAATCGTTATTGTTATTATAACAACATAATTGAACACTAATAACATATGGTATAATAATATCTACAATTTTTGGTATAATAGAAAAATTAGTTGGTATTTCAATTTTGCTGTATAAAATTAAAATAACTTTATTTATTGGTATAAAAGCTAAGATAGATGGTATAATAACGAAAATAGATGGTATAAATTCCACAATTTCTAGTATAATTGCAAAAATTAGTTGGTATAATGTTCAATTTTGCTGTATAAATTAAAATAACGTTATTTATTGGTATAATAACGAAAATAGATGGTATAATTTCTACAATCGATATAATAGCAAATAGTTGGTATAATGTCTATTTTTGCTGTATAAAATTAAAATAACGTTATTTATTGGTATAATAACAAAAATAGTAGGTATAATTTCCACAATTTAATGCAAATATTAGTTGGTATAATGTTCAGTTTTGCTGTATAAAATTAAAATAATGTTATGTATTGGTATAATAACAAAATTATATGGTATAATTTCCACAATTTCTGTTATAATTGCAAAAATTAGTTGGTATAATGTCCAATGTTGCTGTATAAATTAAAATAACATTATTTATTGGTATAATAACGAAAATAGATGGTATAATTTTTGCAATTTCTCGTATAGTAGCAATAATCATTTGGTAAAAGGTTCAATTTTGCTATATAAAATTAAAACATTATTTATAGGTATAATATGACACTTGGTATAATTTCTACAAATTTCTGGTATAATTCCAATTTTATTGGTATAATAACAAGTTTTGTTGGTATAATTCTTGTGAAATAATATATGCAGCTTTTTTGATGTGTGAGACAGGAGTATTTTCGTCTTTTTAATGTTGAAAAGACCATTTTAGGTACTAAACAGGAAGAAATTTCAAATAGGTACTAAGCAGGAATTACCCCTAGAATTTATTAAGGTAGTTTATCGTTGGAAGGTTTATTTAAATGTGAGATTTAGTGAATACCCTCTTAAAACTCCCAACAAGGTATTAGCTAAAGCTACGTCTCCTCCTAACCCGTTCGGTTGGAGGGATGAGTTTGAACGATATTAGTTTTAGTTGAGTTTATATAATGGAGGATATGAGTTTTTTGGGTGTTTGGTTGATGGAATTAAGTAATGATGTCTAACATATTTGGTATATGAGTTTAGATGGTATTAACTATAAAATAAATACAATTACAAATCTATCATTCCTTTATTTAAAAAATCCGATAGAGAGAGAGTGTGAGAGAGAGGAAGAGAGGTAGAGGTAGAGGGAGGGAGGGAGGGAGGGAGGGAGAGAGAGAGAGAGAGAGAGAGAGAGAGAGAGGAGAGATAGGGGAGAGAGATAAATATAGAGGGAGAGAGATAGAGAGAGGAGAAAGAGGAGGAGAGAGATAAATATAGAGAGAGAACGAGAGAGAGGGGGATATATATATATATATATATATAGAGAGAGAGAGAGAGAGAGGGGGGGGGGGAGAGAAAGATAAATATAGAGAGAAAGGTGAGAGAGAGGGAGAGAGAGGAGAGAGAGAGAGGGGGAGAGAGATTATTATTAAAAGAAAAAAAGTTAAAAAGAATTTAAAATAAAAATGGTTAATAATAATGTGAGATTAAATAAAGGAAGGGTTGGAGCCTCCTTTAATTAAACCTCTATAAGGGGTACTAAGGGGGTTTAATAAAATCACATCTTTAAATAAACCTTCCAACCAAACATTGCATTACTTAATCCTATACCCCTAGTTAATCCCGAGCATTTAGGACAAAATTACCTTTATTACAAAATATTTATTTCAAATTATGGTTGAACTTGTAATTGAATCTACTTAAACTTAAAACCATCTAAAATCATCTACCAAAACCATCCGAAATAATTATTTAAATCTATCAACCAAACATCATAAAGATTCATACTCTCCATTATTTAAACCTAACTAAAGCTAATATCCTCTAAACTCATCCTCCCTACCAAACGGATATTCAATAAAATAATATATTGTTCAAAAATTCACCAATAATTGTAAAAAAATCTACATCTTAATAATTTATAAACTTACCAATTCATATAAGTATTAATTATCTCAGTTCCGGTCAACCGGGGCAGCTGAATGAAAGTTGAAACAATGTTAAAATTCAAACTACGTGCCTAGAAGATTTAAGATATATATGCTTTTCTTGGTGATCCATGCTCAGCAATAACCGTACGATCAAAGTACAGTACTGAGGATGAAAAGAAAAGGCCTTAGCTTGTCTACAAGAGTCGGTCAAATGAATGATATCAATGATATTGATTTTCCAAAGCTACATAATAATGGAGATAGATAACAGACACATTAAATGTGGTTGACAATTGACTTTGGAAAGACTTTCGAGGAACTCAACGTTCAGAGTTTCTGAAGAACGCAAATCTGCATATAAGCTTCTTTCTCTTCACTACGTTTCTCAGTAAGAAAACCTTGAAAAGACACAGAAAATCCTATAAATAAATAAAGTACGCCATGAGCAAGCTGCCACTAGAAGAGATTACCTCCTTTAATCTTGTCCTAATAACGCTTTTCCTCATCAACCAGAAAACGTTTCTTTCAACTGCGATCGACACCATAGACGCAACACAAAGCATCAAAGGCAACGACACTTTGGTATCATCCCAAGGAAGGTTCGAGCTTGGATTCTTCAGCCCTGGAAATACCATGAATTGGTACATAGGAATATGGTACAAGCAGGTAAGAGAAAGAACGCCTGTTTGGGTCGCCAACAGAGAAAGCCCCGTAAGAAATACCTCAGAATCTGCCTTAAAGATCATCGATGGGCTCTTAGTCGTTCTCAACGAAACGAACGACATCGTATGGTCTTCCTCAAACACCACTTCGTCGACAGCCGGCAAAAACCCAGTTGCTCAGCTGTTAGATTCTGGGAACCTCGTACTAAGGTACGCCAACAACGAAACGCCCGAAGATTACCTATGGCAGAGCTTCGATCACCTTACGGATACCTTCTTACCAGACATGGACTTCGGCTGGAATCCCATGAACGGCAAAGAACGGTATCTATCTTCGTGGAAGAGCAACGAAGATCCTTCCCCTGGAGACTTCACACACCACACAGATGTCACTGGGTATCCTCAGGCCATCACAAAGGGAGTAAACGGCGTTAGTCTGTACAGACTTGGGCCGTGGAATGGCATGTTCTACAGCGGCATGCCCAACGTACAGAACGATCCCACCTTTAAGTACGGATTGTACTCACAAAACGGTACTTTCTTCTTCAGACAAGACTTCATCCGCGGGCCAGCCATGGCTAGGACAGCTCTGAACACGGCAGGCGCCTTACAGGTCTGGATTTGGGTCGAAAGAACGGATTCATGGACTCGTTTCCTGAGCCTACCTAGCGATTATTGTGACGATTACAAGCTGTGTGGCGCTTACGGCATCTGTAATAATGCGCTGTCCCCTGTGTGTTCGTGCCTGGAAAAATTTGTGCCTAAAGATCCACAAGGCTGGGCTAGGGTGGATTGGTCTAATGGTTGTGTTAGAAGGACAGCCTTGAACTGTTCTAAGGGTGATGGATTCTTGAAGTATTCTACCATTAAGTTGCCCGATGCAAGAAACACATGGCACAACGAGAACATGACAATCGACGAGTGTAAGGCCGAGTGTTTGAAGAACTGTAGTTGCATGGCTTATACGAATTTGGATATCCGAGGAAAGGGAAGTGGATGCCTACTTTGGTTTGGGGACTTGGTTGATATGAGAGTTGTATCTGAAGATGGAGAGGAAATATACATCAGAGTAGCTTCTTCGGAATTAGGTAAGCAATTGGTTTGTTACGAAAATAAGATAAAACAAAGCCATTACCTTCAGTTCAGCTCCTCGCTCTTTATTAGTTCTGTGTTCTGAATATAATCGAAAATGGTACAGAACCAAATGGATGGAGAACGCATGTTCTAGTAATCAGCCTAACCGTAGCAGCAATAGTTATGCTAGTTCTTCTGAGTTTGGTCACATATGTGTGGAGGAGAAGACGTGGTAAAACACTTTCCTATCATTGGGCTTTACACAGGCAAATGAGCGTAAAGGCCAACAACATCCTCCGTGAATTGTTTTGCAGGTAAAAATGATGGAAGCCATGAAGGCTTGGAGCTTCCACTTTACGACTTCAAGACGATCGTAAGGGCAACGGATAACTTTTCAATTGACAATAAGCTTGGAGAGGGTGGATATGGGCCAGTCTACAAGGTACCCGTAAACACATCATACTGAGAAGAACTAAACCATATATCCCTGAGATTTGCAGAGGAGAAAAATACTTACCATTGGCGTTACATGACTTCACAGGGTATACTTGAAGAAGAGAGAGAATACATTGCGGTGAAGAGGCTATCAACGACCTCGACGCAGGGCCTCGAGGAGTTCAAAAATGAAGTAAACTTTATTTCAAAACTCCAACATCGGAATCTGGTGAAGCTCCTGGGATACTGCATCCACGGAGAAGAGAAGATGCTGATTTACGAGTATATGCCCAACAAAAGCCTGGACTTCATTCTGTTCGGTGAGAGTGGGCTAATCTTATTCAAAACATAAAGATAATCCCAGAAATGGCTATTTTATATATGCATCTAAATAGATATCGTATAATCTATGGAAGTAATATTGCATTGATTCAGTGCCTAATCTCCAACAGCAAAGGTTACCCAGAAAACAATATCTTTGTATTTTCAGATGATAAGAACAGAAAGTTTCTTGACTCGCAAATGAGGTTGCAAATAGTCAATGGAATAGCTCGGGGCCTAACGTACCTTCATCAAGATTCGCGACTAAGGATTGTCCACAGAGACCTCAAAGCAAGCAACATATTGCTGGACAAGGACATGAACCCAAAGATATCTGACTTTGGACTCGCTAGAAGTTTCAAAGACAACGTCACCGAAGATAAGACGAAAAGGGTAGCGGGGACTTAGTAAGCAACACACCTTCATCGACTACTCAAACAAACTTTAAAATAAAATCTTCTTTGAATACCTTTATATTGAATCATCATTCACGGCTCTCCACGCAGCGGTTACATGTCGCCAGAGTACGCAATGCGCGGCCAATTCTCGATGAAGTCCGACGTATTCAGCTTCGGCGTCCTCGTGCTTGAAATTGTCAGCGGAAACAGAAACAGCTCATACTATGGCAGCGGCCAACTCATGAACCTCCTGGGACATGTAAATTTTTTGCATCATCCCTTCATTCCATTATATCGATCGACGTGTGAAGAAGGTTGTAATAACACACAGATACTTAATTTCACTACAGGCTTGGATGATGCACAAAGAAGAGAGGTCATTAGGGCTCGTCGACGCCTTTTTGCGGGACAAAAACAGTGCCATCGCAATGCTGAGATTAATACACATAGGCCTCTTGTGCGTCCAACATTCCCCCGACGATAGGCCCACAATGAGCTCAGTGGTTTCGATGCTTAGCAGTGGAAGTACTTTGGCCGTGCCCAAAGAACCTGGATTTTTCCAACAAGAAGATTCGTTACCAAGTTCCACAGAAACCGTAGAGACAAAACGTGAAGTTGGCTTGACGAATGGCCTCACCATTACAGTACTAGACGGCCGATGAAACTTCCGTTCGACGACCAATCGAGCGATATCCTAATGCAACTTGAGAGGGAGCGATTAGAGAGATAAAAGATAGTTCAATGCTTTCACTGTTTTTTACAATTATACAACTCTAATTACCTGTTGTACAACTAGAGCTAACTAAAGCAAATACCCTTTAAACTCATCCTCTCTACCAAAACCTGTTTGAAAAGTGTTTTAGGACTTGTTCTCCTAAATTAGGGCCACTTATTTATGATTATTTTTAGTGGCTTAGTGGTTGAATTAGTCTTAAGCATTATCTAGTGGGTAGTTACTATTTTTATCTATATATAGTTTAAGTATTTGCTATTTCGATTATGGTTCTTCATATTGAATAAAATATCAGTTCTTCCTCAAACTCTCTGTTCGACTCTTTGCTTTTTAAAAAACCAACAATTGGTATCAGAGCCGTAATCTTACGGGACTTGTGTGAATTTGAGTATCATGGAAGCCGAATCAAATTTCTCGATGATTGCCCCGACGGTGTTCGACGGCGAAAACTACCAGCTATGGGCGGTACGTATGGAGACATATTTGGAGGCTCTAGATCTCTGGGAACCAGTGGAAGAAGATTATGAAATTTCTGAACTTCCTAACAATCCCACGATGGCACAACTGAAGGCACACAAAGAGAAGAAGACAAGAAAATCGAAGGCGAAGGCATGTTTGTTTGCTGCAGTTTCCCCTACAATTTTCACTCGGATAATGTCTTTAAAATCAGCGAAAGCGATATGGGACTATCTGAAGAAGGAGTACGAAGGAGATGAAAGAATCAAAGGAATGCAGATCTTGAATCTTATCAGAGAATTTGAACTTCAAAGAATGGAGGATTCTGATACGATCATGGAATATTCAGACAAGCTATTGTCGATCGCAAATAAGGTGAGACTTCTTGGATCTGAGTTTCCTGATTCGAGGATTGTCGAAAAAATTCTCGTTACAGTACCAGAAAGGTACGAAGCAACCATCACTGCCTTGGAAAATACCAAGGATTTGTCGAAGATCTCTTTGGCCGAATTACTTAATGCCATGCAAGCACAAGAACAAAGACGGCTCATGAGGGAGAATACAACCATTGAAGGCGCTTTGGCCGCAAATCAACGGATTACTTCCAATGCTAAATGGAAGAAGAAGAATTACGAAGGAAACGTCACCACGACACAATTTGGGAACGTTAAAGGAAGGTACGAAATCAGAAGTCATATCCACCTTGCGAGCATTGTGGAAAGAAGGGCCATCCACCTTTTAGATGTTGGAGACGGCCAGACGTTGTGTGCACTATTTGTCATCAGAGGGGACACGAATATGTCATTTGCAAAAACAAAAATCAGCAACAACACGAAGAGGCAAAACCCATTGATTCTCAACCAGTTGATCAAGAGGAGGAGGATCATCTTTTCGTGGCTACACGCGTTTCTACCGTCGAGTCATGCAAGGATTGGCTCATCGATAGTGGATGTACTAATCATATGACATATAATGAGTTGTTCAAGGATCTGACTAGCGAAATTATAACATCTGTTCTATTTTTAATTGGCCCAAAATCAAAACATAAAATAAAGCATGAAGCCTAATTCGATTTCAGCCCAATTCAAAAAAAAAAAAAATACTCAGCCCAATCCATTTCTGGTTCTAGTACATTCTTCCCATATTAGTCCTATGTTCCTTCCATCGTAAGCAAAACAACGCGTGAGACAAAATGGAAATAGGGAAGGAGACGAACAACAACCGAGATGATCCTTCGAGCCTCTGCACGTACCGACCCAGTTCGAATTAAGGTTTAGAAAGGTACGATGTGTTCTAATCTCACTTTTAATTCCATCGAGATCATGTTAGGGTTCCTTTCTTTTGAAATAAAATTCCTGCGCAGCCTCTGTTCTAAATGATTTTGACCTAGCTACGGTTCTCAGATCCTGATAAAAACTTATTTCTGTGGAGAGCCAACTTTCTCAGCTATTCACAGCCGTTGGAATCGATTAAATCAGATCATTCTTCAATTTTCTATTAATTGTTGAAGTTGGTTCGAACTGAAATTTGATATTTTCTGGTTTGGAAAACAAAACTGATGTCGCAGCTGCTATATTTCGCAGTTTTGACCCATCTAGGCTGTTCCGACTTATTCGAAACTGGTTTCTGTTTAAAGCTGACTTTCTCAGCTGTCCATAGCCGCTGAAAACGTCTCAATTGGACATTTCTTCGAATTTCTACGAATTTCTAAAGTTCTGCTGCAAAGCTGTAAATTTCTGCAACGAACAGAAACATTTATCTCTGCACAGCTTCCGTATTCTGCTACTCTTACTTATTTGTGCTGATCCAAATATAGTAAAAATGATCTCTTTGGAAAGCTAACTTCCTTAGCTTTTCATAGCTGTTGGAATCAGCTCGTTCCGACATCCGTACGACCAGTTATGAATTTTTGAATGTTCTGCAGTTTGAACAACGTAATTCTGCTACTGTTGTTCAGTATTTGTATGTTTTAACCTATCAATACTACTCCAATATATTTTTATACTTTGAGAGATTAGTTCCTTAGCTGTTCACAGGAGCTGGAATGACCTCAATGCGACATTTTTACGATTATTACATATTTTCGAAGTTTCAAGCGGCGAAATGAGATTTTTATGTCGCTTGTAGAGTACTTTCGCATTTTCCATTTCATGCTGTCCCGATGATCGTCGAGCAACATTGTTGATCCAATTTGATGATCTCTTAACAATTTCGAGGCAGTTTTATATAAGAAGATTGATGTCCCTATTGTTTGTTTAACGTTTTTCTTCTACGATATCTTCGTATTAGGCGAAGGAACATCAAGGGAGGCTACGTGAGTCGTTACAGACTTCGGAGAAAGCTAGCACGGTGAGTTGGTAATACGGGGACGCCTTCCCTTCGTGGGACGTGTGGACCCCGCGTCGGGTTGTTTTACATCGTATTTGATGTCTTCAGTTTGTGTCGTCGTTCTATTTCGTCGTTCTATGTTGTCGTTTATTATGTGGTAATAGAGAGCCTTATAGGCTATAGGTTATTCATATATATGTGGTTGACGAGTCTTGGTCGTATGTGCGGTTTCGTGAATCGGTCAGGATCACGGGGACACGTGGCGTGATGGCACGTCAGTGTTCGATATTATTGAGTTGATTTGTGGGTTTGTGAATTGTTGGTTGGTCTTGTTTGTTGCATACACTTGGTACCAGGTTCTAAGTAGCCCGAATGGCCACGTTCGGGTGAGTGCGGAGTGGCAAATCGAGTAAGTAGCCCGTGGTTTGGCACACCCGGGTGAGTGAGGCCCAACGATTGCACCCTTCCAGTGCCATGTGTTGATTTGATATTGATTATCGTTGAAGGGTGGTCGTTGGGGAGATTTTGGCCAACGTCACCGTGTGTGTGTGGGACATGCATGTTATAGTAGTTGATAGGCCAGTTTACGGTCCACGGTCTATAGTTATGGTGACGGACTCGGACGGAGCTCAGTTCGAGGGAGGATATGGCCACCCACGCGTCGTTTATGTGATTACGTGAATTTTGTTGACGTACTTGAGGTGTCTCGTGATAGTCAATGGTCGTATTTGTCTCGTATGAGTGGTGGAAAGTTTATCGTATAAATAGAATGGTCGATATATTTGATTTGTTATGATTTCATAATAAAGGGCGCACCTTCCGTGAGGGTAAAGTCTGTCCGTATTATCTACTCACTGAGCTTTGCTCACCCCATATATATACATTTCCTTCTAGGTCGTTATCTTTTGCTTGGAGGTTTGCCATTCTAGAACGTCATTTCCACTGCTGATTCTTCTACTTTGGTATTCCACATTTCTTTTACATTTGCGGATCCATTGGCATAGTACGTCTTTCTGGTAGATATTTTCGTATACATTCTTTCGTTGGTCGAGGTTTCGAACGATTTTGTACAGTTTAAAATTCCATTCGATATATAAATATATATTTTTCGTCGACTTCGGTTGTAGTTTCTTTGTGGGATATTTATTCGTTACGTGTGAGTTGGTATCGAGCCTTGCGTTTATTGAGAAATGCGGCGGCTGTTGCGCCTTAGACGCGGGTCTGGGCGTGACAGTTTTGGTGGTATCAGAGCCCTTGTCACATTTCTCGTCTTTTCTTTGTTTGGTATTGCCAATGGATCCATTCCCTCTCTTGGGCGAGATGTTTCATTCTCGACATTGATCTCGATCTTTATCTTTTTCAGTCATAGTTGTTATGGCACCTCCAACTTCTCTAACGATGAGTCTAGGGATACGCTTCTCGTGATCCTTTGAGATATGTGTCTTTCGAGACAGATATGATATATTAATCATGTTTCTATTCTTCGTATCGAGCAACCACAAGTTCAGATATGAGTTGATCAGTTAATGAAATCATAACATTATCAGATGTATTACGATTATGATCGTATACATGGAGTTCCACCACGTACAACGAGTCTTTTGAGTTTTCTTTTACTTTACCTTAAATATCCTGTATTATTTGTTGGTCGCTGAGAGTTTAGGATGTTCCTAGCATGTCGATTACTAATCCAGATACATAATCTGGAGGGTCTAGTCTTAGGGACATGCATTTTATTTCTAATTAGTTACTAAAATTGGAACTACGACATTCAGTGGTTTGAGGCTTGAGAGGCGTTAGAAAAGCGTGTGCTTGGCTAATGAAGTCCTAAAGACATTCGACGCGTTAATGATCGGCGAAATCGTGTGGTGATTACAACGGAGCTTCCGAACAATAATGCACCTCAATAGTGGTAGAGTCGTAAAGCGACATGGTCCGAAAATATTAGTTGGGCAATCTCTATAGAGAAGTTACGTGATCATTCCCACGGGTTCGGTTTTGGTTTTTATCATATATTTTCTTTGAAACCTCACTTACTGGAGCAAATATTTGCTCCATTAGGCCAAGCTTTCCTTGGAGACCACTTGATCTATCTTATCCTTGATCTAAATTCTGATCGATGCGGCACAGTTTTGTTACAAGTCCATCGAATCTTGCTTATCCCTTACTACTTGTGATAGTGATTGATACCCCGTGTAGGAGTATATTGATTGAGACTTGGTGTTCAAGAGTCGTCATATTCTCCTTAAGAATTCTGTTGTAGTAGCCGACTTGATACATTTATCATTGGTCGACCTCAATGCCATCTTTGGCATGGATCGTTTATTTCATCGTCACGCCATTCTTTATTGTCTAGTAAAGGTTTTTTTTTCCTTTCCGTACATCGGGATTCTTGAATTGATTTTTGAAGGTTAACGCCAATCTGTATCACTTAATATCCTTTTTATACTTTTATCTCATAGCAGGATGTTAAGCATTCGTAGCTATGATGAAGATAGACGGTATCTCCGTTCTAAAATAATTCCTTCATGTATTACCAAAGATCTACCTGAACAATCATACATTGGATGATTTGTTTGCCATTGATACACTTCCCAAACTACCCTTGAATCGATACCTCCTTACCGATTGGCCATAATCGAGCTTAAAGAAATCAACGCAATTGAGGGAGCTATTAGATAAGATATTCATTCAGCCTATTACATTTCTATGCAGTGCTCCTCTTCCTTACTGTAAAAGGATTGAGCCAGTTCGCTGATGTTTCGATTACTATCAGTGGAATAAGGGGCGATCAAAAGAGATATCATCTTCGATGATTTGTTCGATCAATTCCAGGGAGCAACATCTATTCTCAAAATTGATTGGTTATCTAATATTCGCGATTTGATATCCCTAAGTCTATTTTTCGAGATTCGTATATTCATTTCGAATTCTATATTATGTCCCTTTGAAAAATGCTCTACCAGCCTTTGCGAACCTCATGAATCGATTTTTTTTAGTCATATTTAGATAAGTTTATTATCGGCTTTATTGATGGCATGCTTATATATTTTAGATCTAACATTAATCATAGAGTTGTGCTGGAGACTCTTCGAGGAAATCGTCTTTCTACAAAACTTTTGGAAGGTGAATTTTCGCTTCGTGAAAATAACTTCTAGGCTATCGTAGCCGATGAACTTAATATGAATCTTCCAACTCACTTGCTCCGATCCAATTTATTGATCTTCCTATGTTGGTACAAATTCGTATATCGCCCCATCGTAGGGTATCATGGAAGCTTTGTTACTCACTTAGAACTACCTTTTCGAGCAGATCAGAGAAAGTAGTTGCACAATGATAATCATTGACTCATTGCACGGAAAACAAATCAAGATTCAAGACGCCGGGGTCTTACTTTTTCTGTAATCGTGTTTACGTACCATTCTACATATGTCTCGTAGAAATTTTCTCTAGAAAACTCATTCTTCCGCCTATGCTATGCTTCGATGGCACGAAGAGATTCAAACTCTTTAATAACACTTTCGGTACTCCTATACGAACCGCGACATTGCGAAATTTGTATCGAAATGCTTGTCATGACGACAAATTAAAGCTAATCACAAGAAATCGAGGAGCACTCTTTGATCTTTTCATTCGCCCTTGTAGAAGTGAGAAAATACTTCTACGATGTCGTCTTCAACTTGCCTCGAAATCAAATGATCTTGATTCTATATATGCATTATCGTCAATCGTCTACCCAAGTTAATTTCCTCTCGGTGCTTATGAAAGACCGTTTAGAAGAATTGCGAAGCGGCATGTTGATCTAGTCACGATGTGCTGATGCCTATAATATCCGGTTGGGTTCGAAACCCACAGTTTGTTTCTCAAGATCGACAGGAAAAGCTATACATATATAGAAGACATGAGCTCAACAAAGAAAACAGAATATTCTTAAAAGATTTATTCCTGAAAGGGCGCGCTGCGATTTGACATTGTTGAAGCTCAGCCCTAAGTATATCGCTTCGTTTACCTTCACAGGATATGACGTGTCGTGTATAGGTTGGATATATTATCAAAGGTATCACAAATCCATGATGTTCTTTTCACATTTCATGCTTTGGCAATGCGAGCTCGATCGTTCGTGTATACTCAAATCTTCTTCACTTGAGTTAAAGGATAATTCCTATGTGAAGTCCAACCGATTCACATCGATCGATAAGACAAGAAGTTTCAGAGCATCTTCATCCCGATGGTGAAAGTGTTTTACAAGCGGCGAAGTCAAAGAAGAAACATGGGAAGCGGAGGCATTGACGCATCGTCATTGTCTACATTAAATCAATCCCTTAGATACGTTTATGTTTCGTGGACGAAACTTTTGAAGGGGGAGATATCTTATAACATCTGTTCTATTTTTAATTGGCCCAAATCAAAACATAAAATAAAGCATGAAGCCTAATTCGATTTCAGCCCAATTCAAAAAAAAAAAAATACTCAGCCCAATCCATTTCTGGTTCTAGTACATTCTTCCCATATTAGTCCTATGTTCCTTCCATCGTAAGCAAAACAACGCGTGAGACAAAATGGAAATAGGGAAGGAGACGAACAACAACCGAGATGATCCTTCGAGCCTCTGCACGTACCGACCCAGTTCGAATTAAGGTTTAGAAAGGTACGATGTGTTCTAATCTCACTTTTAATTCCATCGAGATCATGTTAGGGTTCCTTTCTTTTGAAATAAAATTCCTGCGCAGCCTCTGTTCTAAATGATTTTGACCTAGCTACGGTTCTCAGATCCTGATAAAAACTTATTTCTGTGGAGAGCCAACTTTCTCAGCTATTCACAGCCGTTGGAATCGATTAAATCAGATCATTCTTCAATTTTCTATTAATTGTTGAAGTTGGTTCGAACTGAAATTTGATATTTTCTGGTTTGGAAAACAAAACTGATGTCGCAGCTGCTATATTTCGCAGTTTTGACCCATCTAGGCTGTTCCGACTTATTCGAAACTGGTTTCTGTTTAAAGCTGACTTTCTCAGCTGTCCATAGCCGCTGAAAACGTCTCAATTGGACATTTCTTCGAATTTCTACGAATTTCTAAAGTTCTGCTGCAAAGCTGTAAATTTCTGCAACGAACAGAAACATTTATCTCTGCACAGCTTCCGTATTCTGCTACTCTTACTTATTTGTGCTGATCCAAATATAGTAAAAATGATCTCTTTGGAAAGCTAACTTCCTTAGCTTTTCATAGCTGTTGGAATCAGCTCGTTCCGACATCCGTACGACCAGTTATGAATTTTTGAATGTTCTGCAGTTTGAACAACGTAATTCTGCTACTGTTGTTCAGTATTTGTATGTTTTAACCTATCAATACTACTCCAATATATTTTTATACTTAGTTCCTTAGCTGTTCACAGGAGCTGGAATGACCTCAATGCGACATTTTTACGATTATTACATATTTTCGAAGTTTCAAGCGGCGAAATGAGATTTTTATGTCGCTTGTAGAGTACTTTCGCATTTTCCATTTCATGCAGTCCCGATGATCGTCGAGCAACATTGTTGATCCAATTTGATGATCTCTTAACAATTTCGAGGCAGTTTTATATAAGAAGATTGATGTCCCTATTGTTTGTTTAACGTTTTTCTTCTACGATATCTTCGTATTAGGCGAAGGAACATCAAGGGAGGCTACGTGAGTCGTTACAGACTTCGGAGAAAGCTAGCACGGTGAGTTGGTAATACGGGGACGCCTTCCCTTCGTGGGACGTGTGGACCCCGCGTCGGGTTGTTTTACATCGTATTTGATGTCTTCAGTTTGTGTCGTCGTTCTATTTCGTCGTTCTATGTTGTCGTTTATTATGTGGTAATAGAGAGCCTTATAGGCTATAGGTTATTCATATATATGTGGTTGACGAGTCTTGGTCGTATGTGCGGTTTCGTGAATCGGTCAGGATCACGGGGACACGTGGCGTGATGGCACGTCAGTGTTCGATATTATTGAGTTGATTTGTGGGTTTGTGAATTGTTGGTTGGTCTTGTTTGTTGCATACACTTGGTACCAGGTTCTAAGTAGCCCGAATGGCCACGTTCGGGTGAGTGCGGAGTGGCAAATCGAGTAAGTAGCCCGTGGTTTGGCACACCCGGGTGAGTGAGGCCCAACGATTGCACCCTTCCAGTGCCATGTGTTGATTTGATATTGATTATCGTTGAAGGGTGGTCGTTGGGGAGATTTTGGCCAACGTCACCGTGTGTGTGTGGGACATGCATGTTATAGTAGTTGATAGGCCTGTTTACGGTCCACGGTCTATAGTTATGGTGACGGACTCGGACGGAGCTCAGTTCGAGGGAGGATATGGCCACCCACGCGTCGTTTATGTGATTACGTGAATTTTGTTGACGTACTTGAGGTGTCTCGTGATAGTCAATGGTCGTATTTGTCTCGTATGAGTGGTGGAAAGTTTATCGTATAAATAGAATGGTCGATATATTTGATTTGTTATGATTTCATAATAAAGGGCGCACCTTCCGTGAGGGTAAAGTCTGTCCGTATTATCTACTCACTGAGCTTTGCTCACCCCATATATATACATTTCCTTCTAGGTCGTTATCTTTTGCTTGGAGGTTTGCCATTCTAGAACGTCATTTCCACTGCTGATTCTTCTACTTTGGTATTCCACATTTCTTTTACATTTGCGGATCCATTGGCATAGTACGTCTTTCTGGTAGATATTTTCGTATACATTCTTTCGTTGGTCGAGGTTTCGAACGATTTTGTACAGTTTAAAATTCCATTCGATATATAAATATATTTTTTCGTCGACTTCGGTTGTAGTTTCTTTGTGGGATATTTATTCGTTACGTGTGAGTTGGTATCGAGCCTTGCGTTTATTGAGAAATGCGGCGGCTGTTGCGCCTTAGACGCGGGTCTGGGCGTGACAGAAATCGATTCAAAAGTTCGAGTTGGGGATGGTAAATATATATCAGTTCAAGGAAAAGGAACTGTTGCAATCTCAATCAATTCAGGTACAAAGTTAATCCCTGATGTGCTTTATGTCCCTGATATTGCTCAGAATTTATTAAGCATCGGACAGCTCATGAAAAAAGGCTTCAAAGTTCTCTTTGAAGATTGCTATTGTATGATTAAAGACGCAAGTAGTCGGGATATATTTAAAGTAAAATGAAGGGAAGAAGCTTCGTTCTAAACCCATTCGAGGAGGAGCAAATTGCTTTACACGCCAAAGAAAATATTCTCTCATGCGAAGAAGCAACGGATTCTTCTACACTTGATTGTGCCGTTATGCAATATGCGAGTGAGAAGTCTACTCAACAGGCTATTGACAATCTCAACGGCACGCCGACAAATGGAAAACTAGTCTTCAAGCAAAACTTGTATGAGTCGACTACGAAAGTTCTCGTCAAGAATCACATGGAAAAAAGTTACGATGCAAGAAATGCTACGGTGGAACCCACTGGAAAAATGCAGCAAGATCGCCATCAAGAAAGGACAAACTCTGAAGCTTATTCATATTTTGGCGAAAGCGCTAAGTCTCGTTCGACTACCAAGTTCGAGTTTCCAAAACAAAGTTCGAGTTTGAATATCCTAAAACAAGGAGGAGTGTTTGAAAAGTGTTTTAGGACTTGTTCTCCTAAATTAGGGCCACTTATTTATGATTATTTTTAGTGGCTTAGTGGTTGAATTAGTCTTAAGCATTATCTAGTGGGTAGTTACTATTTTTATCTATATATAGTTTAAGTATTTGCTATTTCGATTATGGTTCTTCATATTGAATAAAATATCAGTTCTTCCTCAAACTCTCTGTTCGACTCTTTGCTTTTTAAAAAACCAACAAAACCAAACCAACTAGTACAATATATTTTTAGTATTCAATAAAATAATATATAGTTCAAAAATTCACGAATAATTGTAAAAATCTACATCTTAATAATTTATAAACTTACTAGTTCATATTAGTATTAATTATCTCAGTTCCGGTCAACCCGGGCAGCTGAATGAAAGTTGAAACAATGTTAAAAGTCAAACTACATGCCTAGAAGATTTAAGATATATATGCTTTTCTTGATGATCCATGCTCAGCAATAAGCGTACGATCGTAGTACAGTACTCGAGGATGAAAATAACAGGCCTTAGCTTGTCTACAAGAGTCGGTGAAATGAATGATATCAATGATATTGATGTTCCAAAGCTACATAATATTAAATGTGGTTGACAATTGACTTTGGAAAGACTTTCTAGGAACTCAACGTTCAGAGTTTCTGAAGAACGCAAATCTGCATATAAGCTTCTTTCTCTTCACTATGTTTCTTACTTGGAAACTTTGAAAAGACACAGACCAGTAGATCCTATAAATAAATAAAGTACGCCATGAGCAAGCTGCCACTAGAAGAGATTGCCTCCTTTAATCTTGTCCTAATAACGCTTTTGCTCATCAACCAACAAACGTTTCTTTCAACTGCGATCGACACCATAGACGTAACACAAAGCATTAAAGGCAACGACACTTTGGTATCATCCCAAGGAAGGTTCGAGCTTGGATTCTTCAGCCCAGGAAATACCAAGAATTGGTACATAGGAATATGGTACAAGCAGGTAAGAGAAAGAACGCCTGTTTGGGTCGCCAACAGAGAAAACCCCGTAAGAAATACCTCAGAATCTGCCTTAAAGATCATCGATGGGCTCTTAGTCGTTCTCAACGAAACTAACAACATAATTTGGTCTTCCTCAAACACTTCATCAGCCGCCAAAAACCCAATTGCTCAGCTGTTAGATTCTGGGAATTTTGTCCTAAGGGACGCTGATAATGACAGGCCCGAAGATTACCTATGGCAGAGCTTCGATCACTTGACGGATATCTTCTTGCCAGACATGGACTTCGGCTGGAATCACATGAACGGTAAAGAACGCTACCTTTCTTCATGGAGGAGCAAAGACGATCCTTGCCCTGGAGACTATACACATCACCTAGATATTGATGGATACTGATTGGGGCTATCCCAATCAACAAAATTTATATGGTTTGGGGAAATTTATATAGCCGTGAAACGATATTACAAAGTTGTTGGGCGTGCGTAAGGTGCTTATTTATAAGGGAACTGAAAGGGACATATTTGGGACGTGTATGGGACGTGTTTGGGACATGTTGGGATGTGGGGGACCTACTTGGAACGTGTTTGGGACATGTTGGGATGTGGGGGACCTGCTTGGGACATATTTGGACGTGTTTGGGATGCGGGGAACCTGCTTGGGACGTATAGGGGACGTAAATAAAATAACACAAGATATACTTGGTTCGAATCCTTTCGGATTCTAGGTCCACGGGACGATGCGGAACTTTCTTTCACTATACTTCGATAAATGACACACTCGGATCACTCTCTTTCACTATAATATCTAAGTATTGAAAGGGAAATGCTTAATTGACTAAAAAGAGAGAAGTTAGTGAGTGTTGTTTGGTGTGCAATGGATGATCCCGTGAAAATGGCCAAGTGTGGGTATTTATAGGAGCTTCCTACTGTTTGCTGAGGGTAGGTCCCGGGAATCCTGGAGATGGGACGCATTCCATCACGTCGGGGAGCTGCAAGCAGTCTGGTCCGCGTCATGTCCCCGAATTCCTGGTGATAGGGCCTTTTTGTGTACAGTATAGGCTGTCTGTCAGAGGTAGCTCCTGCAGAGGTCATAGCTATTGTGCTGGAGATGGGACTGCTGTCAGAGCAGCTTTTCAGTGTTGTCAGGTGATGTCAGACGTCCTTTCAGGCTTCTGACCGTTTGGTGAAGCTTCCTCATGACGCCTCCTCGGGACGACGGGACCTGCTCAGCACAATAGGTCCCCAAAACACTCCCTAATGTGGAGGTCCCTAAAACCCTTATTTCCTGTTGTTATCTTCCTAAGGTCTATTTGAGGTCCCTAAAGTCTTTTGGAGGTCCCTATCTCTATTATTTATCATTATTTACTAAGTATAAATATTTTCCAATGGGCTACTAGGCCTTTTCTTATCTTTTATTTTACGTCCCATCTATTTTGGTCCGTATCAACCACTCCCCTACTCTAATTTGTTTTTTGGGACAAAGTGAATTAGAGTATAAAACTGTAAGGCAGGCCATAAATAAAATAAAGGATCGTAGGTCATACCTCCCTTATCGAAAAATCTTTATTCTTTTTTTGGAAATGCGTGTTTCTACTAAGGGAGCTTAAAAAAGCTCCAGTCGTAGCCCTTGTTTCTCGCATGGGACCCTTGGGGAGTTTATCGAGCTAGCCTCCTTCTCCATCACAACATTGATTGGAGTTGATCGTGGGTCAGTGGTGGCCGGATCTCGACCGACCAGTGAGTCGAGGCTCGGGACCGGTCGGGACGTGTGGTGGAATATGATCTCCGTCGCCATCTAATTAGACGCGAGGGCCGACTGAGCTGATGCAGCGTGACACATCGGTCGTGCACAGTACGGACCTAGCACGGACTTGGTGCGGGCCTGGAAGGGACCTGGAGATAACTAACCAGACAGAGTTAGTGGAGCAACACAAGAGGGAACTGCGAAGCTCCCTAAAAAATGAAAATGCGGTGCTTGCAAAAAAGTGCGAGGAGGAGCTCCGGAGTTCCTTCGCTAGGAAGAGGGGGATGCCGATTTCGTGCGTATGAAAGAGGTGCATGTGGCCGCGCAACCGGTGCATGCGAAGGCTGAAAGTATTCGCCATTGCCAACACCATCTTTTGTTCGAGGCGGCTGAGAAGTTCTTTATAGGACTTGGCTAAAGACTGGCACCAAACTTACTTGAGGGATTCTTTCACATTGAGGGATCTTTGGGCCTCTAATGCAATAATATTTCCTGGGTGGCTTCAGCGATGGGTCCTCAGGAACTGACGCCGTGGATGCTCTCCGGGCCCTTTCTTCTCCTGGATGCTTCCAAGGGGATCTCCAGGCCTTCAAAACCCTTACTTTTGGCTCCCTGCTGTAGAGCAGCATGCAAAGGTCCTAGTCCGCTGCTGATGAATGTCATCTCCAACTCGTCGTCCTTGGGATCCGGACGGGACCTGTCGGGGGCCTGATGGCGGAGCTCCTCTTCGAGCCTTGCACTTTGAAGGAGGTCCACAGGTCCTGCTGCACATCGCTCTAGTTCCCTGGGACATCCTATTTGTATAGACCTCTCCTTTTTCATCATGGTGATAGCCTGTAAAAAATACTTTGTCATTTCTTTCGAGATAGAATGGTGTGGGGAGCTTAACTCCCCATGTTTGCATGTTCTATCGGAGTTCCCTTTCTCCTGTATTATTTTTTCTTTTGTCATTGCGGGACCTGATGGATGTGTCTGGGAACATCATTATCATGGCATGGTTATAGCGCCAGCTCGCTTAAACACATGGTCATAGCGCCAGCTCGCTTATCAATTCGTAAGCCAAGTACGAATTCACGCCTTCGGTTGCAATGACCGTCGTCATTATCCTCAGGTGTCGCTTTGCGCTAGGCTCTCTTTGTCCTTAGCGAGTTCAGTATCTGGGTAGATACTTAGGTCTACAAATTATAACCCCGGGGATCCCCTCATCGATTTACCCTGGTTATAGCGCCAGCTTCGCTTTAGGTATCATTCACGTCGCAGGCATACTGAGAGCCTTTGATGTCCTGTATGCCGCAGCCCGTCAGCGGCGGTATCTTGTACACCCTCATGGGCATCATCACGTCGCAGGTTTATTATCTTTGATGTCGGGTACGCCGTGGACCCATCAGCCGTTGGTATCATCTCACGTCGCAGACTATCAGTCTTTGATGTCCTGTACACCGCAGGTCCGTTGACCTTTGGCACCGATTATATTATACGGTGCACCGTTCGTTATTTGATAAAATACTTATATTCCGACAAGGCGGTATTTCCTTAGGGACATCATTAGTTTACCCTGGTTATAGTGCCAGCTTTGCTTAAATGCATAGCGCCCGCTCGCTTAAATGCGTGGTTATAGCGCCCCCTCACTTACATGCGTGGTTATAGCGCCCGCTCGCTTAATATTCGGGCTCCTTACTGGAGGGCTAGCATTTGAAACTGATGGAGCTCATTTCTTCTCCGTTAATGATGAGGTCCCCGGCCCCAGATCTCCAGAGATTTGGATGTTACCATGGAGCTATCTTCTAGGCCCCCCTGGGCCTTCGCGTGTTAGCGCGGAGCTTGGCTTCTTTGCCTACATCCAGCACGGAGCTGCGCTTCAGCTGGTTTGGAGATCCCTTATAACGGACTTCGCATGCTGGCGAGGAGCTCAGCATGGAGATCTCGAACACATGGATCATGTCCTCGTTTTCAGCAAGGAGCTGGTCTTTAGGTCTCGGGGAATTAGGACCTTCATGTCAGCGCGGAGCTGGACTGTAGGTCTTCGTGCCAGCGGGGAGCTGGGCTTTTAAATCCCCGTGGTTTTTCATATGTCAGTGCAGGGGAGGACTATGGCTTTCTGGGGATCTCCTGACGCCAGCGCGGGGCTGGGGTCTTGTCTCCCTCGGGACTTCGGGTGCTGTGGCCCTTTGAATCTTTCATGCAGCCGAAATTATAGATCCCTATTAGAAGCTCCGGGATTTTGCTGCCGGTGCGAAAATGGGGCTTTTCGGGTGCTAGTGCGGAGCTTGTGGCAATATGGAGCTCGTTCGAGTCCCACGGACCTTCGCGCGCCAATGCAGAGATGGATATTAAGGTCCCGCGGATCTTTGACTGCTCAGGTGCATGATTCTGGGCCCTGCTGGAAGTTGGAATCTCCTCTGCCTGGAGCTCCTACTATGACAAGGATACGAGCCTTAAATGGGGCTGGCTCCTATCTGGAAGATGTGGGGGTTGTCTGCCTTTAGTCGGAACAGGTCCCCCAAACTCCTTTTTGACTACTGCCAAACCTTGGTCGAGGCCATGGTGGATGAACTTTCTCAGATGTCCCTTTAGGATTTGCCCTTCGATTTATCCTTCAAATGATAGTAGTTGTTAGTATGTATATTTGGTAATGTAACGATAATGTAAATGAGAATGAGATTCAGGGGGCCCTGGAGTTCCGGCTAAGAGCCGTTCGCGGGGTGTCTTCTGGCCAGCCAGGATCTCCTCCCTGTTGTTGCATTAATGTATGAGGTCCCGCAGGGCTCTAAGAAAGGATCCCGACAGCTCCTTGTCGTGAGGTTAAGGCAGTAATGGTTTTCCTATGCCAGTGGAGAGCTAGGGTCATAGGTCCCGACCAGCGTGGAGCTGGTCTCTGAAGATCACCATTTGGTGATTGTATCTTCCCAGGCCAACGAGGAGCTGGCTTAGGGACAACACGGAGATGGAGCTTCGGTCTTGGGGACCTTCGCATGCCAGCACAGCTTTGGGCTGGATCTCCTGAGGATCTTCGTATACCAGCATGGAGCTGTCTTTTAGGTCCTATGAACCTTTGCGTGCCAGCGTGGGGCTCGGCTTTGCTCTCCCGCGGATCTTTGGATGTCAGCGCGGAGCTGGACCTTCAGGTTCGGAGGTCCTTCACATGCCAGCAGGGAGCTTGGCTTTTCAGGTCCCTTGGACTTCCACATGCCAGCGCGGAGGTGGCCTCCTTTATGTGGCATAGCTCACCGAGGCTCCCTATCGATCACCTTTAGATCATGTTCGCAACCGCGACTAACACCTGGATAAGCCCCTCGGTCACATCTTCTCATCATGGGATATCTCCTGTGTATCTTTATGCGCCGGCGCGGAGCTGTGCATTTAACTCTTTCGGTTCAGGCGTCGGAGCTCTCTCTTAGGTCCCAAAGACCTTCACATGCCGGCGTGGAGCTGTGCTTCTTTGCCTTTATTCCAGCACGGAGCTGGGTTTCGGCCGATTTGGAGATCCCCCGTAACGGACTTCACGTGCTAGCGAGGAGCTCCGCATGGAGATCACAAACACATAGATCATATCTTCATTTCCAGCACGGAGCTGGTCTTCGTAACTCCCCAGTGGTTCTTCACAAAGGGGTTAGGCTTTGCGCGTGGGGCTTGGCTCTTAGATCCCACATATAGGAGCTCGGGTCTTCATGGGGCTGGGCTTTTTAAGCCTTCTGCTGGCGCGGAGCTTCGGGTCTTCGTGGTAGCGCGGAGCTGAGGAGATCCCTAATGCGGCGCTTCGGACCTTCGTGCCAGCGCGGAGCTGGGGAGATCCTGAATGCGTAGCTTTGGGTATTATTGCCAGCGCAGAGCTGGACTTTTAGGTCCCGAAGGTGGAGCTCCGGGTCTTTTTGCTAGCAGGGAGCTGAGGAGATCCCGAATGCAGAGCTTCGGACCAGCGCGGGGCTGGGGAGATCCCGAATGCTGAGCTTCTGACCTTCGTGCCAGCGCGGGGCTGGGGAGATCCCGAATGCGGAGCTTCGGGTCTTTTTGGTCCCGAAGGTGGAGCTCCGGGTCTTCTTGCCAGCGGGGAGCTGAGGAGATCCCAAATGCGGAGCTTCGGACCTTCGTGCCAGCGGGGAGCTGAGGTTTTGCTTCGCACGTACTTCGATGCTTGGGCATAAGTCTTCGTAGCCTGATTAGAATATTCTCGGTTAGGACCTCCCATTATAATGAGAATAGGGGCCCTAGGCGGTGGTGGAGATATTATGTCTTTGTTCGGGGCAGATCCTATGGATTTTGCTCCGGGGCCTGGAACGGGACCTTGGAGAACAGACTCCTTTGAGGCAACTGCCTGGATGAGCCTCCCTATTCCGTTCTTCAAACAATAGCACTTGTTAGTGTGATGCGTGTATTTAGATGAGAATGATATTTAGAAGGCCCTGGAGTTCCGACTAAGATCCTTTTCGAGACGGAATGTCTCCCTTCTCTCATCTTGGGACTGAATAATATACGGATTCGGGGAGCTTAACTCCCCATGTCCGCATGTTTCATCGGAGTTCCGAGCGTAGCCTATTTGAGGTCCGCAAGTCGGTCTCGCAGCTCCCTTTCCTTTTTGGCCCTAGTTTCTTCCTTTTTTTTTCGACTGTGGCTTAGCTTTTCCTTCTTTTGGAGCTCCGAACTCCCTTCGCTTTTTCGGGTGGTTCACTAGCGGGACTCGTGGAGGTCCGCCTGGATGTTCTGAGATCCCTTTAAGACTTATATGTACCCTCTTGCTTGTCTTCATCATCTCTGGCCTGTGTTTTAGATTCTGACCGTTTCTCAATGCGTTTGGCAGTTTCTGGAGGTCCCCCTCCGTGGTTCACTTCGACCTTGACTGTCTTTTGGGTGTTTCGGGTGTTAGCCTCAGAGAGGTGGGCACTGGGATGGTGGTCTCCTCTGCGTCGTTTGTCTCGTCCCGGAAGAAATAAAGAAAAGAAAAAAGAAATAAAAAAACGTTAAGCACAACTTCGCACAATATAGGCAAAATCACTACGCCTTCAACTCTGAATTTTCCCACAGACGGCGCCATTTGATATGGGGCTATCCCAATCAAAAAAATTATATGGTTTGGGGAAATTTATATAGCCGGTGAAACGATATTACAAAGTTGTTGGGCGTGCGTAAGGTGCTTATTTATAAGGGAACTGAAAGGGACGTATTTGGGACGTGTATGGGACATGTTGGGATGTGGGGGACCTACTTGGAATGTGTTTGGGACATGTTGGGACGTGGAGGACCTGCTTGGGATGTATTTGGACGTGTTTGGATTGCGAAGGGACCTGCTTGGGACGTAAATAAAATAACACAAGATATACGTGGTTCGAATCCTTTCGGATTCTACGTCCACGGGGCGCTGCGGAACTTCCTTTCACTATACTTTGATAAGTTACACACTCGGATCACTCTCTTTCACTATAATATCTAAGTATTGAAAGGAAAATGCTTAACAGACTAAAAAGAGAGAAGTTAGTGAGTGTTGTTTGGTGTGGAATGGATGATCCCGTGAAAATGGCCAAGTGTGGGTATTTATAGGAGCTTCCTACTGTTTGCTGAGGGTAGGTCCCGGGAATCCTGGAGATGGGATGCATTCCATCACGTCGGGGAGCTGCAAGCAGTCTGGTCCGCGTCATGTCCCCGAATTCCTGGTGTCAGGGCCTTTTTGTGTACAGTATAAGCTGTCTGTCAAAGGTAGCTCCTGCAGAGGTCATAGCTATTGTCCTGGAGATGGGACTGCTGTCAGAGCAGCTTTTCAGTGTTGTCATGTGCTGTCAGACGTCCTTTCAGTCTTCTGACTGTTTGGTGAAGCTTCCTCATGACGCCTCCTCGGGACGACGGGACCTGCTCAGCACAATAGGTCCCCCAAACACTCCCTAATATGGATGTTAGTTCCCTGAAGCATGTTGGAGGTCCCTTAAGCCTTTCGGAGGTCCCTAAAACCCTTATTTCCTTTTGTTATCTTCCTAAGGTCTATTGGACGTCCCTAAAGTCTTTCGGAGGTCCCTATCTCTATTATTTATCATTATTTACTAAGTATAAATATTTTCCAATGGGCCTACTAGGCCTTTTCTTATCTTTTTATTTTATGGCACATCTATTTTGGTCCGTATCAGATACCCTCAAGGCATCACAAAGAAAGGAGTAGGCGAAGTTGTTATGCACAGAAATGGACCATGGTATGGCATGTTCATGAGTGGCATGCCTAACGTGCAAAACGATAAAACCTTCAAGTACGAAGTGTACTCACAGAACGGAACTTTCTTCTTCAGACAAAACATCATTGACAGGCCAGTTATAGCAAGGTCGGTCGTGAACCCGGCAGGTGTCTTACAAGGCTGGATTTGGGTAGACCAAACGAATGCATGGACTCTTTTCATGAATCTTCCAAGAGATTACTACGACGATTACAAGCTATGCGGTGCGTACGGAGTCTGTAATAATGCGCTGTCACCTGTGTGTTCCTGCTTGGAAAAGTTTGTGCCTAAGGATCCACAGGGCTGGGCTAGAGTGGATTGGTCTAATGGTTGCGTAAGAAGGACAGCATTGAATTGTTCGAAGGGAGATGGATTCTTGAAGTATTCGAACGTCAAGTTGCCCGATGCAAGAAACTCGTGGCACAATAAGAGCATGACGATCGAAGAATGTAAGGCAAAGTGTTTAAAGAACTGCAGTTGCATGGCCTATACCAAATTGGATATCCGAGGGAAAGGGAGCGGATGCCTAATTTGGCTCGAGGACTTGCTTGATATGAGAGTTGTATCATCAGATGGACAGGACATCTATATCAGAGTGGCTTCTTCAGAAATAGGTAAGAATTTCGATTCAATGAAATAGTAACAGAAACAAACTAATTAAACTTCAGTTCCTATCACCCCATTCTTTTTGTGTTCTGAATATGTCGAAATGGTACAGAATCAAATGGAAGGAGAAAACATGTTTCGGTACTCAGCCTAACTGTAGCGGGAATAAGTACACCAGTTCTTCTGAGAGCTTAGCCGCATATCTGTGGAGAAGAAGTGGTAAAAAAAAAAACACTAGCGGACTTTGTCCTATTATTGGGCTTCCTTACACAGGACAATGCATCATCTAAAAGGCCAACAACATTCTCCGTGAGTTGTTTCAGGTAAAACTGATCGAAGCAATGAAGACTTGAAGCTACCATTCTACGACTTTAAGACGATTACGAGAGCAACAGATAACTTTTCGAACGACAATAAGCTTGGAGAGGGTGGATATGGGCCAGTCTACAAGGTATTCATAAACACAAATAGAGAAGAATAAAACCATATACGGATAAATACGTGACATTTTGCAGTATTAATTTTCAGTAGAAAAATACTTACCACTGTCATCATATGACTTCTCAGGGGCTTCTTGAAAAAGAGGGAGAATACATTGCAGTGAAGCGGCTATCAACTTACTTCGATGCAAGGGCTTGAGGAGTTCAAAAATGAAGTCACTTTCATTTCCAAACTCCAACATCGAAATCTCGTGAAGCTCCTGGGATACTGCATACATGGAGAAGAGAAGATGTTGATTTACGAGTATATGCCCAACAAAAGCCTTGACTTTATTCTATTCAGTGAGAGCGGCTAATCTTATTCAAAAAAGGAGATAATCCAAGAAAAAACTGCTTATTTCATGGATGCATCTAGTTTGCCCTAAAAACAATTTTTTTATCTGCAGATGATAAGAACAGAAAGATCCTTGACTCTCAATTGAGGCTTCAAATCATCAACGGAATAGCTCGGGGCCTAACTTACCTTCATCAAGATTCACGATTAAGGGTCCACAGAGACCTCAAAGCTGTTGTTTTGTGGAAGCGTTGATCTGAAACTATTTTGTGATTTTCTCGACCGATTTAATATTTATCGCTCACCACCTCGCTTACACTCTCATGCACATTCTGTGCTCTATTTTACGAGACGAATTATAGCCGCTCAAACTATATTTCTAAGGAGGAAGAGTGTATTATTCTTACACTTTAAGAATGACCAAGCTCTTTTTATTTCTACTCTTCACCGATTATCAATTACAAGACATAGATATATATAGATATAGTCTAGCAATCCTTTCTTGACTTTCTTTTTTTTTTACTTCCAAACGTTTTTCGCCTTTGCTATAGCATGCCATTCATGCTTTTTCTAGATTATCATCTTTGACTTCTCTTCCAACATGCATCACGTTGGATGCATGGTTTTTCATTTCTATTTTATTTCTTTATTATTTTGCTTTGAGATTATTAGTTAACAAATTCCTCCCTTAATCTCAAAGTATTTGAGTCTTTCATCGCTGTTTAAATTTGACCCGCTTTTGTCTGTCGAATGTCGCGGCTCGCCACTTTCCGTCAACAAGCGTCTTCGAGCACTTTGCTTCGATGCTCAGCATGTGCTTCCCAAACCAGGCATTTCTGTAATCCCGTTCTTCCTTAGTCCTAGCACTATTCCGATATTCGTCTGACACCTTCTTTTGGTCATACTCTTTCAGCTGTCCGACTGTGTATTCACTAGTTTCGTATCACTTTTCTTCCGGGTTTTTATTTAGAAACGAAAAATTCTCTTCAGCGTGTCTGCTTTCATTAGTGACGTAAGAAATATCCTTCATGGTGTCGGCTTTGTACTACTCCGCATCGTTGCTCACAAATGTATTTCGAATTTATAATTTACCTCCTCCGTGATTTTTCTGCGGATTTTGTCGTACTCAAGGTTCTTCGGTATGGCGACAAGATCTTTCGCCTCCGATGGCTTGACCTTCGTTAGCATCTCGAAGGTCTCCTTCATGGTTACGCCAGTCGCCTCTTTTTCCTTCATATCTTGGTTATCGCCCATACGCTTGGGGGACTCACTGGTCATCGTAGCGATCTCGTCTTTCGCGTCCGCCTCTAATTTGTTGGCGAGCTTGTACTTGTCGTTGCTCCGAGTTTTCAAGTTGTTCATGTAGGCCTCAAGACTGTTTCTCGCCATGATCCACTGCTTCACCTCCTCTTCTTTCTTGCGCGCTTTTTCCTTGTTAACATGCTCCATCTCTTTAGGGCTGACCTCATTAGGTTCCCCGATCTTCTGTCTACTGACTTCTTCGCCAGTCTTTCACAGGGCCTCCGTCGTGTCTACGTCGGCCATCTTACTCGCGTACTTCACAAGCTCTTTCACATCGTTGGCTTTCTCGAACACGGTATCATCATGCTCAGCTTCCTTGGCCTTCTCGCCGATGCCATCGGCTTTCTCAGGTGGTTGTCGGGGCGGCGTCTCTTCAACCGCCTCATCTTTCTCGTGCTTTGAGGGGATGGGAGGTTCCGTTGGTGGAGTGGTGGTGGATACTTCATGAGTGATATTTTCTTTTATCACTTCAATGGCTGCTTCAGCCTTTTTCTCTTCTTCTTTCACGGACTTTTCGGCCATTGGATATTTTTTCTCCTTTTTCGTGGCTTCACCGGCGTTTTTCTTTGACGCTCCGCCTTCTTTTTCTTTCTCGGCCATAACCGGTGGTTCATTTTCTTTGCATCCACCGGCTTAGGCTTATCAGCGTAGTCTCTATCACGCTTTATCGACACGACAAGGGCATCATCTTCCCGTTCTCCGTCGTCTTCTATCATCTCCTCGCCCTTTGGAATCTTGATAACGTCGTCTTCTTTCGTCGTCTCAAGTTCGCCCAAGATATTTTGCGACTGAACTTGCTCCACTGGGCAGCGTCTTTGTACGTTTTTTCCAAAAATTCCCAGGCTTCCTTTGCTTTTCTCATATCGCCTATCTCTCTGCTACTATCGGTACCTTCTATTGCATAGTAGATGGCGAGGAGCGCAAGATATTTTGTGTGAACGGAGCTCGCCAAGTCGTCGATTGCGATCTTGTATACCCTGTCTTATCGGGTCGGGTATGTCCGTATCCGACAATTTCCCACAAACCTTGCTCTTCAAGCAAAGCTTTCATTTCAACGCTCCACCTTGCGTAGTTACTCTCGGTGAGCTGCGGGACTAACATGTGGACATCTAATATCAACATCCACACCATCGGCACCATTGGCTCTGTCGGTTCTGGCTCTGGCTCCATCGGTGCTGGCGGCACCATCGGCTCTGATACCATTTTGTTATTTTGCGGAAGCGTTGATCTGAAAATATTTTGTGATTTTCTCGACCGATTTAATATTTATCGCTCACCACCTCGCTTACACTCTCATGCACATTCGGTGCTCTATTTTACGAGAGGAATTATAGCCGCTCAAACTATATTTCTAGGGAGAGATGTATTATTCTTACACTTTAAGGGCCCGTTTGGTTGGGAGGATGGGTTTAGACGGCATTAGTTTTAGTTGGGTTTACATAATGGAGGGTATGAGTTATTTGAGATGTTTGGTTGATGGGTTTAAATAATAATTTCGAATCTGTTTGGTAGACAGATTTATATGGTATTAGGTTTAATTAATTTCAATTACGATTTTATCCTTTGTTTGAATTTAAAATATAAATATTGATTAAGCTTTTTTTTCATCGCCACAGTTCGTACTCCATTGCAAAACCAAGAGCACCATAAACTTGAAATAAGAATTCAACAACACAATTCTTAAGCAGTAAAATTATATGCAACAAGATTTGTCCGGACTATCATTTACTAAATCAAACAATATTGTCTTTAACATAAACCCATTATTTCAATCAATATTTCGACAAAAGAACACAGAGGAACTCAAGAAGAACAAAAACAATAATGATTGCCCATCGAACCATCATTCGCCCATTTATAAACAAACTTCTCGGGCTATTTTCAAGCAATTTGAAGCACATAATACTGAGAATTTCAACATCAAAACAGACAATAAAAACGGATAGTGGAAAAATAAAAATTCGGTTTACGATATATCATAACCTTCCAAGCTTAATCAATGTTTAAATAGTGTTTGGGGGGACTTTTCTCGTTGCTAGGACGGTCACCGGTGGTTGGAAGTCGCCGGACGATGCTCGCTGGCGGTTAGAAGTCGCCGGATGTCGATCGCTGGTGATTGGATGTCTTGGTGGGTGAGTGAATTTTTTGTTCGATGTTGATAGTGGATAACGAAATTTGATTCATAAAAGGGTAAACTAGGAAATAAATAGTGAAACAAAGGATAAATTTGTCCAAAAGCTTGGGATTAAATAAAGGTAAGGTGGGAGACTGATTTATTTAATGCCTTATAGACGGTATTAATAGGGATAAGTTAAATCCTACCTTTAAATAAACCTTTCAACCAAACATTTCTTTACCTAATGTTAACCCATCTAATCCCACCTAATGCCCCCAACCGAACGGGCCCTAAGAATGACCAGCTCTTTTTATTTCTACTCTTCATCGATTATCAATTACAAGACATAGATATATATAGATATAGTCTAGCAATCCTTTCTTGACTTTCTTTTTTTTTTCTTTCACACGTTTTTTGCCTTTGCCATATCATTCCATTCATGCTTTTTCTAGATTATTATCATCTTTGACCTCTCTTCCAACATGCATCACGTTGGATGCATGGTTTTTCATTTCTATTTTATTTTCTTTATTATTTTGCTTTGAGATTATTAGCTAACAAAAGGTAGCAACATATTGCTGGAAAACGACATGAACCCAAAGATATCGGACTTCGGGCTTGCTAGAAATTTCAAAGACAATGTGACTGAAGATAAGACGAAAAGAGTAGCAAGGACCTAGTAAGTTATTTACCATACACAAGAAAAAAAAAATCTTCTTTGAATGACTATATATGGAATGGAATCATCAATCGCGGTTCTTCAAACAGTGGGTACATGTCGCCGGAGTACGCCATGTGTGGCTTGAATCCGACGTATTTACCTTCGGAGTCCTCGTGGTTGAAATAGTCAGTGGAAACAGAAACAGCTCATTCTACTACAGCGGCCACCAACTCATGAACATCCTCGGACATGTAAATCCTTTAGCATCCCTTCGTCCCATAATATCGACATGGTTGAATTGAAGGTGGTAATAACACACACATACTTGATTTCAATACAGGCTTGGATGCTGAACAAAGTGAAGTAAAATATGTGCCTAAAGGGGGGGGGGGGGAATTAGGCTACTAAAAACGTTTTGCTTCTTTGATCAAATGTATCTTTAAAATGAGAACAGCGAAATTAAGATGTTATGATAGTTATTCCCTTAACTGTTGGTCGAGCGAATCTGCGTGAGTGCAAGTGAACAGAAAAGTAATAACACCTGAATTTATAGAAGTTCTCCTTGAGGTTTGCTCCTCAAGAGTTTGATCAATCCACTATGTTACCGTAGTTGGTTACAGAAGTGACCGATCGCCCTAACACAACCAAGACCAAGATGAACACTAGACCGCGGCTAGGGTGCCTAACGCCGAGTTTCGTTCCACGTCGTTCCCTGAGAATCCCTATTCTCCGACTGGAAACAGCTCGCTTCCGAAGGTCAGCTGGATCTCAAATCATCCCTTCACGAAAGGCACGCTTCACTCTTGTCTCCTTGTGAGGTTCACACACGCTCAGATTGGGATGGTGGTTTTTCTAGCTTAGGGTGCACTCAAACAATCGCAAATGAAAGCACAAAGCACAAACAGAGAATAATAATTCGCAAATCAAAACGCTCTAATTCTCATATCTCTGTTCTTGCTATTTCGTGTGTATATTCGTTCGTCTTCTAAACCCGATGTAGAAGTGTTGACTTATATAATCCTGTTAGTATCACACTTCATATGAAATGTCAATCGCAATCACCAGTTCAGCACATCATTCCATTATCATGCCAAATTAAGCTCCAAGTATCACAACGGTCATATTCATTAATTTGCATGATATCTTACTCTAAATACCTTTTCCTTACCATATAGGCAGATCTTAACCATATTAGCACTGTGGTACTTACGAAGATAGCATAAATGGTTCCACTCAGCATCTTATCAATTATGCAGCACATAAATCACAAATTTCAATTCAAATCAATATTATATTCGCACAGGGAAAGAATTCGTTTGACTCTAACATTTTAGATGCAATTGCTAATGATATCTGCATGATTTCTTCCTAAAGATAGACAAGTTCCAGTGGATGACGTGTTTTCCATGTATAGCACATATCCTTTCCATGTATAGCACAAGTGCAATAACTTAAACAGATAAGATTAAATGCATCCGTATCATATAATTCCTATTTCAGCATATCTTAAAAACAGATAAGCATTCATGCAATTATATCCTTAGTATATAATATCCATATTTAGCACATTCAAGGATATAGAAGATTTCATTTCCATATATAACAGATTCCAGCAGTAATATTTTTGCCATTTATATCATATTGATCCTTTCTCAAATTAACGCATAATCCTTACTCTAGTTAACGTAGCGCAGCACATTAAGGATTAATCACGTCATTTTACACAAATAGCTTCAAGATCATAGTCACTTATCATTCGATTTATGCATACTTTCCAAATTTACGTAACAATGATATCATGACGGTGGAATCAATGATCACAGTGGTATCACATATGTCACATTGCAATCGAATCACAGTGTAAAGATGCAATTCACTCAAATATAAGTACATGATACATACACATTTCGAATTGCTAAATTTGTAGTGCCTATCTCATCTTAAGTACATGGAATCATCAAAACTCAAATACAGTGCATGACCAAAAAGGTCAACACAAAGAAGAGAGGTCGATAGAGCTCGTCGACGCCTTTTTGAGGCACAAAGACAGTGCCATCGACATGATGAGATTGATCCACATAGTCCTCTTGTGCGTCCAACATTGTCCAGACGATAGGCCCACAATGAGCTCGGTGGATTCGATGCTTAGCAGCGGAAGTGCTTTGGCCATGCCCAAAGAACCTGGATCTTTCCAACAAGAAGAAGCTCGAACAAAAACCGTAGGGAGAAAGCGTGAAGCTGGTTTGACAAATGGCCTCATCATTACCGTACTCGACGGCCGCTGAAATTTATGGGCGAAAGACAGCGTAACGACTGAACAAACTCACGGATTAGTGTTCAAATATTCAATATTTTTGGGATACATTTGAATCTCTGCCCTTCATCTTCACCCGTTTCATCCACACTGTGAAGCACGGATGCGACAACAAACTCTGTTGTTTCTTGTTCCGATCCATTTCCAATGCCAGTTCTGTTGGGGATGTGCCCTCGGAATGCCATTCGAGGATGTAATGAATAGGGCATGTATTTAATATTTGATGTATTATTCGCTCTGTATTTGAATAATTTATTCTTATACGTATTAATGGAATTTATATTTTATTATTCATTCTTTAAAAGGCATATTATTTATTTACCTTCAAGTCTTACTAGGCATCCGGTGAGACAGTAAATAAATAAATCACATATATCGTGAGTTTAGTCACCGATTCTCATGGGATGAGAGAGGGGCACCGGTGAGCTATTAGCCTCTGATATTAAATAAGTTCATAAGTCTTAGACCTCGGTAGGGTGACTGAGTGTCGATCATGACTTATTTGTTGACGACTCTAATATGGTTGTGCCAACCATTCGCTTGGGAAGCGGGAGGTCGTTACATTGGTATAAGTTGAATCAGGGGATTAACTTGTACTTGGACACGAGTCGCAATCGACGATCACATGGCCTTATCATTACTCTGGGTAGCGTCAATGATCGATCGATTGACTATAGTAGTGTGCGTGGACCTTAGACCGAAGGGTCTTTGACGAAGTTGACTTTGGGGTCTTGACTTGTCACAGTTTGCTAGGCCCACCTTGTTCGGGGACGAACACAGGTCGGCAGCGACATGCGGTCTTGACAACAAAGGGTAACTGCCGTGCTTAGACTATCGTGAGGGATTCACTATCTCGTTAGTAACTGAGATATGTGTCCTATGCATATTCGGGGATGGGAAATTACGAAGTCTTCGGCCGAAGCTAGAAACTGACTTACGTGGGACGTAAGGGCAGTTTAGTAATTTTGCCAGTCACGAATTAGTCATAGAGTCGAGTCTAGTGAGTTTGACGTAACCATGACTCTCACTCGATCGGAACATTTGTGAAGGGTCTATACGTAAGACGATAATCTATAGTCGGTTCGTAGATCGAAGATCGTACTCAACACGGGATCTATTCGGTACCGCGGGACTGGCTAGGCACTTACCGAATTCTTGGATTCCTCCCTTGCCGAGTTGAGACGAACCAAGAGAGTCGGGCTTAAAAATGATCACTGAGATGTAAATTAATTTAACGGTCTTAGAGACGTTAACAAAATGTTAAATATATATTTTAGAAACTATATTTACATGGACAGAAATTTATGGAACGGAAATGGTGATGAACGAAACGTAAATAGGGTTCATAATGACGAGCAAGGCATATCACGGTCGTGAAGCTGTCTGCAAAGTAGCAGTAACTTCAAAAATTCATATCTCCCAATCTAGACCTCGGATTGAGAATCCCTTTTGTCAGAATCAAGATTGGTGAGTCTTTTTACTATGGTTAAAATTTCAGGGCAATCGGACATCGTTTACCCCTCGATCCAAGAGAAATACCAAATTGCCGCGATGCTGTCAAAGTGTCACGGCCGTGACAGTCTTGCACGTGGCTGTGACGGATGGCAGTGGGCGAGCTAAATGCTGCCCGACCATGTCACGGCCGTGACACTCATTGCCGAGGCCGTGAAGGCCTCAAAGCTGGCCACGGCCGTGATAGTGGCCGTGACGACATGCTGAAGTCATCCCATGATGTGTCACGGCCGTGACAGTCTTGTCTGAGGCCGTGAACGCGCATCAAAATGTCATTTTCTTGGCCAAACCTAATCCAATTTCGTTTGTTCTTCTTTTGTTATTATTGTGGGACAAGATCTTTTCATTAGATGATATAATTCAAAGGAAATAATACAAAGATGAGTCATGTAGAACATGATTTCATTTGATTGAGCTTAAAGTCATTTTCTAAGTAGGAAATGGAGATTTATTAATATTTTCTTGGAGAAATTCGTCCAACAATAATTCAAGCTCTTTCTCACACTATCTTAGAGATTTTAGAGAGAAGCTAGAGCATTTGGGTTGTTCTTGAGAAAATCCTAAGTGTTTGTGAGTTTTAGAAATCACACACACACATACACATCTCTACACAACCATTCTTCACTTCCTCTAGCCATACTTGGGGAGGTGAAGTCTGTGGCACGTCACGGGGTCGGCGTGACTCTCTTCAGCACAGTTCGTGAGCTACGGGAGCTAAGGATGCGACGAGGGTGAGATCCTTTTACCTTATACGTGCACGTGCATTTTTCTTTATTTAACCGAGTATCCTGGGGAATCCGTATGGGGAACCCGGGAAAAATTTTTAAAATTCCGCTGCGTCCGGGGCAAGGCCTTGGGTCACCCGGGGTTTCCCAACAAGTTCTTCGAGTTTTAAGCCATTAAATCCCAACAGATACCATACTAGACTATAAGGATGTACGTACCTTAACATGATAAGATGTGCATTGCCAAAACCACAACGTATGAAGTGCTTGATATTTGTCGCTTTGTTTACGGTCGGTAGATAGTCTTTCAATAACATTAACTCATAAATGTTCAACCACTAAATAAATATTATGTAGTGAATGTATTATAAGTCATCCTCAAATTAAACTTGAATGTCAAACTACAAAGCTGTGATTATGAGAATCAACTCGTCATATACGATATGAAATTGAAATACTTAAAAAGTTTTACTTATATTAAAGATGTTTTACATCGAAATTTATGTAGAATATAATGACAAACGTTTACCCAATGAAATATACAAAAAGTCAAAAACTTTTATGAAGAAAATAAGATTTTATATTATTAATGGGTTGAAGTAGTTTATTAGGATTTTAGATGCTATCATCACCAAATATTTACTGCACAATAAAATATTATTATGATTATTACTACAAATATTTTATTTATTTTATTTCCGGGCAATCGGGTCAATGTTGGAAAATTCAGACTACCTAACTGAGAAATGATCAATTTTGGTGGCAGCCTATTTAAAATACATAAAAATTGAAACCACTTACACTTACGGCAATTGCTTTTCACAGTTATAATATAACTAAGCAATCCATGTTGAGCAATGAGCATACGAACACGGTAGATGGAAAGAAAAAGTCTTCGCTTGTCTACAAGTCAGCCAAGTGAATGGATATCAATGATATTAAAGTTCCAAAAGTACGTGTGGTTGATGGCAAACACATAAATGTGGTTGATATTTTGACATTGGAAAGATTTTCTTGGAAACTCAACGTTGAGAGTTTATAAAGAAAGCAAATCTGCATATAAGCTTCTTGTCTTCATCTTTTTTAGAAATAAGCCATGGTGAAGCCATTAGAGGTTACCTCCTTTTATCTTGTCCTAATAACGCTTTTGCTCATCAACCAGCAAGCGCTTCTTTCAACTGCGATCGACACCATAGACGCAACACAAAGCGTCAAAGGCAACAACACTTTGGTATCATCGCAAGGAAGGTTCGAACTGGGATTCTTCAGCCCGGGAGATACCAAGAATTGGTACATCGGGATATGGTTCAAGAACGTATCGGTAAAATCTCCAGTTTGGGTCGCCAATAGAGAAAACCCTGTAAGAAATATCTCAGAATCAGCCTTAAAGATCGTCAATGGAGCCTTGGTGGTTATCAATGAAACTAACAAAATCATATGGTCGTCTTCAAACACGTCGTTGATAGTCGACAACTTAACTGCTCAGCTGTTAGATTCTGGAAACCTCGTCCTAAGGAACGGTAACAGCGACAGGCCCGAAGATTACCTGTGGCAGAGCTTTGATTATCTAACTGATACCTATTTACCAGATATGGACTACGGCTGGAATCACATGAACGGTAAGGAACGGTACCTAACCTCATGGAGGAGCAAAGACGATCCTTTCCCTGGAGAGATCACAAATCACATAGATGTTAATGGATACCCTCAGGGCATCACAAAGGGAGCAGGGGATGTTGTTCTGTACAGAGTTGGGCCGTGGAATGGCATGTTCTTGAGCGGCATGCCCAACGTGCAAAACGATGAAACCTTTATTTACGGAGTTTACTCACAAAATGGGACTTTCGCCTTCAGACAGGACTCCATCGGCAGGCCAGTTACGGCAAGGATGACTCTGAACACGGTGGGTGCCTTACAGGGCTGGATTTGGGTCGAGCGAACGGATACATGGACTCTCTTCATGAGCCTTCCAAGAGATTACTGCGACGATTACAAGCTATGTGGCGCTTACGGCGTCTGTAATAATGCCATGTCCCCCGTGTGTGCCTGCTTGGAAAAATTTGTGCCTAAAGATCCACAGAACTGGGCTAGGGTGGATTGGTCTAATGGTTGCGTTAGAAGAGCAGCCCTGAACTGTTCTAAGGGAGATGGATTCTTGAAGTATTCTAACGTTAAGTTGCCCGATGCAAGAAACACATGGCACAATGAGAACATGACGATCGAAGAATGTAGGGCTGAGTGCTTGAAGAACTGCAGTTGCATGGCTTATACGAATTTGGATATCCGAGGGAGAGGAAGTGGATGCCTACTTTGGTTCGGGGACTTAGTTGACATGAAAGTTCTATCTGCAGATGGACAGGAAATCTATATTAGAGTGGCTTCTTCAGAAATAGGTAAGAATAGAACCGAACTCATTTTCAATTTAGCTTTTGTGCTTCTCTCTTCATTCTTTTTGTGTTCTGAATACACCGGAATGGTGCAGAATCAAGTGGAAGGAGAAGAAATGTTCTGTTAGTCAGCCTACCTGTGGTGGGAATATGTATGCTAGTTCTTCTGAGCTTGGTCACATATGTGCGGAGACGAGGAGGTAAAAACACTTGCGGCCTTTGTCGTATCATTGAGCTTTCTTACACAAGCAAATGCATCATCTAAAGGCCAACATTCTCCGTGAAATTTTTTTCAGGTAGAAAAGACCGAAGCCATGAAGACTTGGAGATACCATTCTGCGACTTCAAGACAATCGTAAGAGCAACGGATAACTTTTCAATCAACAATAAGCTTGGAGAGGGTGGATATGGGCCAGTCTACAAGGCACTCGTAAACACATCATACGGAGGAGAATAAAACAATTCCTGAGATTTGCGGAGTAGAAATATACTTACTGTGGGCATAATATGACTTCAGGGGCTTCTAGAAGAAGAGGGAGAATACATTGCGGTAAAGAGGCTATCAACAACTTCGACGCAAGGCATCGAGGAGTTCAAAAATGAAGTAACTTTCATTTCGAAACTCCAACACCGAAATCTCGTGAAGCTCCTGGGATACTGCATCCATGGAGAAGAGAAGATGTTGATTTACGAGTACATGCCCAACAAAAGCCTGGACTTTATTCTATTCGGTGAGAGTGGCTAATCTTATCCAAGAAAACTGCTTATTTCATGAATGCATTAAACGAGCATCGACAATTATATGCAAGGATTCAGTGTCTGATCATCCAATAATGGTTGCATTACGACAAAAACAATCTATTTGCAGATGATAAGAACAGAAAGATCCTTGACACGCAAATGAGGCTTCAAATCTTGAATGGGATAGCTCGGGGCCTAACGTATCTACATCAAGATTCACGATTAAGGATTGTTCACAGGGACCTCAAAGCCAGCAACATATTGCTGGACAATGACATGAATCCAAAGATATCGGACTTCGGACTAGCTAGAAGTTTCAAAGATAACGTGACTGAAGATGAGACGAGAAGGGTAGCGGGGACTTAGTAAGCAACTCACCATCATCGACTACGAATACTCAAAAACTTGAAAAACAAAAATCTACATTTTATACCTTTATATGGAATCATTTATTCCTTGCTCTTCATGCAGCGGGTACATGTCGCCTGAGTATGCAATGCGGGGTCAATTCTCGATGAAATCCGACGTATTCAGCTTCGGCGTTCTTGTTCTGGAAATCGTGAGCGGAAAGAGAAACAGCTCATTCTATGGCAGTGGCCACCACCTCATGAACCTCCTCGGACATGTAATTTTTTGCATCATCCTCATTCCAAAATATCGATAGACATCTCTCTATGAAGGCAATAACACGACTTACTTTTGCTACAGGCTTGGATGCTGCACAAAGAAGAGAGGACGCTGGAGCTCGTCGACGGCTGTTTGCGAGACGAAAACAGTACGCACGACATGCTGAGATTAATACACATTGGTCTCTTGTGCGTCCAACATTCACCCGACGATAGGCCCACAATGAGCTCGGTGGTTTCGATGCTTAGCGGTGGAAGTGCTTTGGCCATGCCCAAAGAACCTGGATTTTTCCAACAAGAAGCTCCAACAGAAACCGTAGAGAGAAAGAGTGAAGCTGCTTTGACAAATGGACTCACCATTACAGTACTCGACGGCCGATGAAATTTCTGTAACTAAGTTTTGTTTCTATTTTTTCCCCATGTTTCTAAAATACCGTGAATTCATTATTATTATTAGTCCAATGATGTTTATTTCGGCAAAAGAAATACAATGACTCAACAGTCAATTATGATGAACAGTATTAAATACCCTGCGATACTTTGAATGATAATTCTGCCAAGTGCTAATTATGTTGAAGAGTCAAACTGGAATGGTCTGAATCATAAAGATCAAGGAAAACGGTGGACAAGAAGAAACAAAGGACTCAATTATTAAAAGTCAAAATATTTGCAGTGAATCATATAGGGAAAAATAGCCTTTCTGAATTCATAAAAGACTACGTTTCCTAACGAGTACGTGAACGTGTTACAGACTAACATATAAGTTGCAATACAGATCGAACTTTGTGCCTCAGTTTCAAACTAATGGATAATAAAAAGAAATTGCCTAATCAAATTAACACGACATTTTACTTTTCCCAGCCAACATATGATCACAAAGCTTTCAAATAAGCGCATGAAAGTCAAATGAAAACAACTATGAACAGACTGGTCAAGCAAAGTTCATTTATTAAACCACGACCACGAGGATTAGCCTTTCGTCGGACCAAACAAACAAGAGGTTGAGATATATAGAAGTGTAATTGTCCGTCATTAATGAAGATATTATGCATCAAAGCTTCATTCTTGTCACACCTTTAAATCAAAAGCAGCAAACAAAATTGAACCACAGCCATGATCAAGTCATTACAGCATACCTCCTTTTACCTTGTAGTCACGCTTTTGCTCATCAACCAGACAGTTTTAGCATGCGCCGCCGCCGACACCATAGATAAATCTCGAAGCATTCAAGGTAACGAGACGTTAATATCAAATGGAGGAAGGTTTGAACTTGGGTTCTTCAGCCCGGGAGATACAAAGAATTGGTACGTGGGAATATGGTACAAGAACGTATCGGTAAAAACTCCCGTTTGGGTCGCCAATAGGGAAAACCCTGTACGAAATATTTCGGAAGCAGCCTTGAAGATCATCGAGCCAGGAACTTTAGCCATCCTCAACGAAACTAACCACATAGTATGGTCTTCAAACACTACCAGAGAGGTCCAAAACCCAATAGCTCAACTGTTAGATACTGGGAATCTTGTACTAAGGGATGCTAGCAATGAAAGGCCTGAAGATTACTTGTGGCAGAGTTTTGATTATCTAACGGATACTTTTTTAACAGACATGGACTTCGGCTGGAATTATATGAACGGTAAAGAACGGTACCTTACTTCATGGAGGAGCAAAGACGATCCTGCCCCTGGAGACTTCACATTTCACATAGATCCAACTGGGCTTCCTCAAGGCATCACGAAAAGAAGGGAAGATGAAATCGTGTACAGGCACGGACCCTGGAACGGTGTGCTCTTAAGTGGCACGCCAAAGGTGGAATACGATCCTAGTTTCAGAATTGGAGTGTATTCAAGAAACGGCACCTTTTTTTACAGGCAGGACTCTATTGACAGGTCAGTCTTTTCTAGGGTTACTCTGAGCCCAGATGGCATCGTCCAGCGTTTCGCATGGATTGCCCGGACACAACAATGGACTGTTTCCCTGAGTATGCCTGGAGATAACTGCGATGATTACAAGTTATGCCATGCAAATGGCGTATGTGTTATAGGGAATTCTAACGTGTGCTCGTGCTTGGAAAAATTTGTGCCTCATGATCCTCAAGGATGGGCTAGGCTAGATTGGTCAAATGGTTGTGTTAGGAGGATTCCGTTGAATTGTGTAAGTGGAGATGGATTCTTGAAGCAATCAAACATGAAGTTGCCAGATGCAAGAAATTCATGGCACAACGAGAGCATGACGCTAGAGCAATGTAAGGTTGAGTGTTTGAAGAACTGTAACTGCACGGCCTATACAAATTTAGATATCCGAGGAAAAGGAAGCGGATGTATTCTTTGGTTTGCTGACTTGGTAGATATGAGAGTTCTACCAGCAGATGGACAGGATATATATGTCAGAGTGTCTTCCTCAGAACTAGGTAAGAATTTGATTAAAAGAAATTGAAGTACAAATTTATATAAAACAATACGTCAACAAGCCTCTAATAGTATTAGCTTCAGTGCTTGTCTATCTTGATTCTTTTGGTGCACTAAACTAAACATGGTGAACAGATACAGAATATAAACGAAAGAGGAAAGGAGCAGTGGTAATCAGCCTAACAGTGGCAGGAACATGTATCCTAGTTCTGGGTTTTCTCACTTATTTGTGGAAGAGGAAGAAGACAAGATTTCTTGAGTTAAACGCACAAAGGCATGCAGATCAACGTTCTTCGGCACTAGTTAGAAGACAGGACCATGGTGACTTAGAGATTCCATTCTTTGACTTCCAAACAATTTTACGAGCGACGGATAATTTTTCGATCAACAATAAGCTTGGAGAGGGTGGATATGGGCCAGTATACAAGGTATTTTTATAACATTCTGCAGAAGTCATTTGTAAGAAATGCAAAAAGTATATAATACTGAAATACGGCAGATTTCGAAATTACTTGGACATGCACACTTACTTTAATGATTTCAGGGGATGCTTCAAGAGGGGCAGCACATAGCCGTGAAGCGACTATCAGCAACTTCGACACAAGGGCTTGAGGAGTTCAAAAACGAAGTACTTTACATTTCCAAACTCCAACATCGGAATCTGGTGAGGCTTCTCGGCTACTGCATCCATGGAGAGGAGAAGATGTTAGTTTATGAATACATGCCCAACAAAAGCCTGGACTTGATTCTATTTGGTGAGAGTTAATCTTCATAAACATCATATTAAAAAATCCATGCAATTGCTCATTCAACAAACTTCATACATACATGAAAACTTAAATGGAAAATATTCTATAGCAGATGAAACGAAGAGAAAGCATCTTGATTTGCACAAGAGGTTACAGATTATCAATGGAATAGCGAGGGGACTAATGTATCTTCACCAAGATTCGCGACTGAGGATTATTCATAGAGACCTAAAAGCTAGCAACATACTTCTAGACAAGGACATGAACCCCAAGATATCTGACTTCGGGCTGGCTAGAAGCTTCAAAGAGAATGAGACTGAAGATATGACAAGAAGGGTCGCAGGAACATAGTAAGATGCATCTTGATATATCATTCAAATTATTTTTCCTTCCAATAACTTTTTCCACAAGATGATATCCGACCATTTTCATGCAGCGGGTACATGGCACCAGAATACGCAATGCAGGGACGATTCTCGGTGAAATCTGATGTATTCAGCTTTGGAGTTCTTGTGCTAGAAATTGTGAGTGGACAAAGAAGCAGCTCTTTTTCCTATGGGGATAACTGTACCAACCTCCTTGAACATGTAAGCCATCTAGTGCTTTCATTCTCAAAAGGGACAAACTATGCGAATGAAAATCAAGAACAACAAACAATATTTTTCTTTTTAACATTAACACGATTTACCTGCAGACGTGGATGCTACACAGAGAAGAAAGGTCACTAGAACTTGTCGACGACTGCTTAGGCGACACAAACAGTGGATTCCACATGCTAAGATTAATCCATGTAGGACTCTTATGCGTGCAACAGTCTCCAGATGATAGACCCACCATGACATCAGTAATATCAATGCTAAGCAGTGAAGTTCCTTTGATTAGACCAAAACAGCCAGGATTTTCCACGCATGAAAGTACATCCGCAACAGAAAGCACAGACACTAGAAACGAAGCTGGTTCCAGAAATGGCCTCACCATTACGATACTAGATGGCCGATAAAGAATAGCACCAATTCAAGATTCCCAGGAACATTTGGATTAGAAGGTAAAGCCGTGCAAATCCAATGTAAGAAGTCTCGTTTTAGATCTTAGATAGCATAATAGATACAGTCATCTGTTTAGAACACCAACGAACATCTTTTACACAGCTAGGGCACTTTTTACACAATTGGGACAAAATTGAGCTCACCCAACCATCCAATAACGTTGACAAATCATAAGATATCGGCAACTTCAACTGCATCATTCGACCTGATGCATAAATTGGGCTCGGAAATATTTTTTTTGACTGTATTGGGTATCCATTCGTCACTTTCGCGCATGTCCAGTAAACTAAATATCTTATGAGTGTTTCACATTTACAACAGGAGAATCCATCAATAAACACAAAACAAGGTTTGGTCGTTTGTGGAATTCAGAGTCCTCTGGTTAAAACTACATGGAAAAAAAATGATTAATGAACTCTACAACGAATTAGCTTGAAGTGTCTCAAGGAAGTACCTCGCACTGCGTAGACGTACTGATGGAAGAATGGGAAACTCCATAGATAGCTAATTGCAGATCGGAAAGCATCATTAGCAGTTCTTAGCGAGCGAGCTCCACTCCACTCACTCGAGCTGGAATCTTGGGTTATCATCATTGAAAAATAAAAACCAATTTGAAACGCTGAAAGCTCAAAGTTGAACTGCTTTACGCTTGACGGTTCAGCAATGGATAAGCCGATCGGCGGTTCTCCGAAAAGCGAATTTAGCCATGTTGCCACTACTCTTGCCGGCCGCCAAAATCTTTGGATTTCACATCTTTTTTTCTGGCGACACACACTGATGATTACTAAGGATTAAATAATGACAGACAAAAGTAAATACGTTGCATGAGTGCGTTAGTCGGAGCTTATAGAGTATATTGTTCATTAATTCATTTTAGATATAAGTTGAAAGCAACTTTGATGTGAATTCAGTTGAATTATTAAGTTTCTTCCAATTATATTTCATAAATGAGTTGGATGTATGTTATACCTAACTCATATGATTATGTTTTTTGATGAGTCATGATATTCTCATTATGTTTGTCATGTTGTAATAATATGTTTGTATGATGTGTGTTTTATTGTCTTCATGTAATTATTGTGATGTTATATATGTATGCATGATGATGAAGTTCTAAGAACCATCGTATGATCTTAAGATTTAAAGCTACTCTTTTTCTCTTTTCATCATAATATATCCTTCATTCAAGCTTCAACCTCATATCTTCATCAAAAGTGCAACATGGTATCAGAGCTTTATTCTTGAGGGACTTGTGAAAAAAAAAAAATACACCGTAGAAGAAAGCGACGAAGATGGCGAGCAACTCTCTAAGCACGGGGCCTCCGGTTTTCAACGGCGAAAACTATCACATATGGGCGATCAAGATGAAGGCATATTTGAAAGCGCTATACCTATGGAATATAGTAGAAAATGATGAAGAACCGCCGGCCTTACGAGCAAACCCGACGATCGCTCAAATGAAGAAGCACGAAGAAGACCTCGCGAAAAAACCAAAAGCTCTCACATGTTTACACTCGGCTCTCTCCGATACAATCTTCACAAGAATCATGACTTGTGAAAATCCAAAAGAAGCTTGGGATAAGTTGAAGGAAGAGTTCGAAGGAAGCGAAAGGGTGAAGAGCATCAAACTCTTAACATTAAAAAGAGAGTTTGAAATGTTAAATGAAGGATGGAGACTCGGTGAAAGATTACTCTTCCAAGCTTTTAGACCTTGTTAACAAAATAAGGTTGACGGGAGAAGAGTTCAACGATGCAAATGTGGTGGAAAAGATGATGATAAGCCTACCTTCAAAATTTGAGGCGAAGATTTCGGCTATCGAAGAATCATGTGATCCCAGGACTCTATCCGTTGCGGAGCTCATTAGCAAGCTTCAAACTCAAGAGCAACGAGCAAACATGAGAGAAGAAGATACCACCGAAGGAGCTTTTCCGGCCTTTAAAGTGAAGATCAAAGGAAAACAACTAGTAAAAGAAGGCACAAGCCAAGATGAAGACAAGGATGATGAAGATCAAGGTGCTCAAAATTACAAATACAAAGCAAAGCCGACCCGATCGTGCAAAATATGCTTTCGAAACAACCACGTTGAAAGTGATTGTTGGTACAAGGAAAAAGGCGCAATCCGGTGCAACTATTGTAAGAAAATGGGGCATCTTGAAAGGAATTTGTCGGCTTAAAAAATAAGCCAATGTTCAACCACAACGAGCCAACGTCTCCGATGATCAAGAAGAGGCTAAAGAATGGCTCTTTATGGCGACTCCCGAGGAGAAAAGTGAGCAAACATGGCTCATTGATAGTGGTTGTACAAGCCATATGTGCAAAGATGAAAAGATGTTTGTGAGCTTGGACAAATCCATCAAGACGAAGGTACGACTAGGAAATGGCAAGGTTATTGAAGCCGAAGGGAAGGGATCGATACCGGTCAAAACAAAACGAGGTACAAAGTATATACCCGAAGTTCTCTTTGTTCCTCATCTAACTCAAAATCTTTTGAGTGTGCCGATAATGATGGAAAAAGGATACTCTCTTTTATTCAAAGACAACGCATGTGTTGTCTGATCCGAATGATGTGATTTTAGCTAAGGTGGCTATGGTTGGAAAAAGCTTTCCTATGAAGTTCAATGAAATATGTGAAGATGTTAACTATGTTTCACATGATGAAGACGACTCATCTCTCGACTCGTCTATGGAGTATGAAAAATGTATGTATGCTATGTTGGAAATTTCCTCGCTAAAGGAAGTAACTAAGCATGATGAACGGGAATGCGATGAAGGAGGAGATGGTGATGGGCGAAAATTTTCAGATTCAACATTGGCACTCAATCCCTTAAAGAAGTCTAAAATGAGGAGGAGCACGTCGAAGCCAAAGCTTGTCGTTCATGATGAAGCCGCTGCAAATGTAGAAACCGTCGAAATCAAGTTCCATGCTCAAGCTAAAGAGGATGATAAGGTAAAATTTGATCAATATCGTTCTCACGATAAATATACCGATATGATGATAAAGCTATTGCCCAAGGGAAGGCTCAAACGTCTAAGTGTCGTTTAAGCGTCATGAAGAAACTTAAGGAGGAGTGTTGAATTATTAAGTTTCTTCCAATTATATATTATATTTCATAAATGAGTTGGATGTATGTTATACCTAACTCATATGATTATGTTTTTTGATGAGTCATGATATTCTCATTATGTTTGTCATGTTGTAATAATATGTTTGTATGATGTGTGTTTTATTGTCTTCATGTAATTATTGTGATGTTATATATGTATGCATGATGATGAAGTTCTAAGAACCATCGTATGATCTTAAGATTTAAAGCTACTCTTTTTCTCTTTTCATCATAATATATCCTTCATTCAAGCTTCAACCTCATATCTTCATCAAAAGTGCAACATGGTATCAGAGCTTTATTCTTGAGGGACTTGTGAAAAAAAAAAATACACCGTAGAAGAAAGCGACGAAGATGGCGAGCAACTCTCTAAGCACGGGGCCTCCGGTTTTCAACGGCGAAAACTATCACATATGGGCGATCAAGATGAAGGCATATTTGAAAGCGCTATACCTATGGAATATAGTAGAAAATGATGAAGAACCGCCGGCCTTACGAGCAAACCCGACGATCGCTCAAATGAAGAAGCACGAAGAAGACCTCGCGAAAAAACCAAAAGCTCTCACATGTTTACACTCGGCTCTCTCCGATACAATCTTCACAAGAATCATGACTTGTGAAAATCCAAAAGAAGCTTGGGATAAGTTGAAGGAAGAGTTCGAAGGAAGCGAAAGGGTGAAGAGCATCAAACTCTTAACATTAAAAAGAGAGTTTGAAATGTTAAATGAAGGATGGAGACTCGGTGAAAGATTACTCTTCCAAGCTTTTAGACCTTGTTAACAAAATAAGGTTGACGGGAGAAGAGTTCAACGATGCAAATGTGGTGGAAAAGATGATGATAAGCCTACCTTCAAAATTTGAGGCGAAGATTTCGGCTATCGAAGAATCATGTGATCCCAGGACTCTATCCGTTGCGGAGCTCATTAGCAAGCTTCAAACTCAAGAGCAACGAGCAAACATGAGAGAAGAAGATACCACCGAAGGAGCTTTTCCGGCCTTTAAAGTGAAGATCAAAGGAAAACAACTAGTAAAAGAAGGCACAAGCCAAGATGAAGACAAGGATGATGAAGATCAAGGTGCTCAAAATTACAAATACAAAGCAAAGCCGACCCGATCGTGCAAAATATGCTTTCGAAACAACCACGTTGAAAGTGATTGTTGGTACAAGGAAAAAGGCGCAATCCGGTGCAACTATTGTAAGAAAATGGGGCATCTTGAAAGGAATTTGTCGGCTTAAAAAATAAGCCAATGTTCAACCACAACGAGCCAACGTCTCCGATGATCAAGAAGAGGCTAAAGAATGGCTCTTTATGGCGACTCCCGAGGAGAAAAGTGAGCAAACATGGCTCATTGATAGTGGTTGTACAAGCCATATGTGCAAAGATGAAAAGATGTTTGTGAGCTTGGACAAATCCATCAAGACGAAGGTACGACTAGGAAATGGCAAGGTTATTGAAGCCGAAGGGAAGGGATCGATACCGGTCAAAACAAAACGAGGTACAAAGTATATACCCGAAGTTCTCTTTGTTCCTCATCTAACTCAAAATCTTTTGAGTGTGCCGATAATGATGGAAAAAGGATACTCTCTTTTATTCAAAGACAACGCATGTGTTGTCTGATCCGAATGATGTGATTTTAGCTAAGGTGGCTATGGTTGGAAAAAGCTTTCCTATGAAGTTCAATGAAATATGTGAAGATGTTAACTATGTTTCACATGATGAAGACGACTCATCTCTCGACTCGTCTATGGAGTATGAAAAATGTATGTATGCTATGTTGGAAATTTCCTCGCTAAAGGAAGTAACTAAGCATGATGAACGGGAATGCGATGAAGGAGGAGATGGTGATGGGCGAAAATTTTCAGATTCAACATTGGCACTCAATCCCTTAAAGAAGTCTAAAATGAGGAGGAGCACGTCGAAGCCAAAGCTTGTCGTTCATGATGAAGCCGCTGCAAATGTAGAAACCGTCGAAATCAAGTTCCATGCTCAAGCTAAAGAGGATGATAAGGTAAAATTTGATCAATATCGTTCTCACGATAAATATACCGATATGATGATAAAGCTATTGCCCAAGGGAAGGCTCAAACGTCTAAGTGTCGTTTAAGCGTCATGAAGAAACTTAAGGAGGAGTGTTGAATTATTAAGTTTCTTCCAATTATATATTATATTTCATAAATGAGTTGGATGTATGTTATACCTAACTCATATGATTATGTTTTTTGATGAGTCATGATATTCTCATTATGTTTGTCATGTTGTAATAATATGTTTGTATGATGTGTGTTTTATTGTCTTCATGTAATTATTGTGATGTTATATATGTATGCATGATGATGAATGTATTATGTATGTATGAAGTTTTATATGTATGTTATGAAATGAAGTTCTAAGAACCATCGTATGATCTTAAGATTTAAAGCTACTCTTTTTCTCTTCTCATCATAATATATCCTTCATTCAAGCTTCAACCTCGTATCTTCATCAAAAGTGCAACAAATTCGATATTATGCAGGCCAAAAACAATATAATGTATTTCTACAAGATTTTCATTAATTCCCTCTTAATAGCAAGTTTTGTTTCTATTTCTTTTTTGCAATTTTTTTTCCTTAAGAAATCGGCATATTTATAATCATTACTAATCTAATAATGTTTATTTCGACAAAGAAATACAACACTCAACAGTCAATTGTGACGAACAGCATTCAATACCCTGCCATATTTTGAATGATAATTCTTCCAAGTGCTAATCATGTTGAAGAGTCGGTCATATAGAAATGGTCTGGTTCATGTAATCAAAGAACGTAGAAACAAAGGATTCAATAGTATTTTATAGGGCTGGGAAAATATACCGAAATACCGATATACCGTCCTTATCGTATCGAAACGTACCGGAAATATCAAAAATTTTGGTATACCGAAGTTTTTGGTAAGGTATGATACCGTACCGAATTTTCGGTACGGTAATGGTTTGAAAATTTTAAAAATTAGATATACCGATTATACCGAAATATCGAAATACTAAATTTTTAATATTATATATATATATATGTGTTACATATATACACACACACACCTACATATATTATATTATTTCAAAAAAATATAAAATGGATAAAAAGTTTATAAGAATCTTCATAAATTTATTTAGCCCATAAATTATTAACCATAGCCAATTTTCTAAGATTATTGAGGTCCACCATATTTTATTGACATTAAAAAAACAAAAAGGAAATACAAATACATGTTTATTTAAGGTTATTTTATGAATTAAAAAGCTATTTATTTTGGAAAAAATGGTATTAAAAATACATCTTATTGGGGCCTAAGGAGTTTGAATTGACTAAAATTAAAAAACAATGAATTAATGAGTTACGAGACACGCATGGTAAAAGACCCTCCATGTGAATGGTATAAAAGGTATGATACCGATACCATACCGAAATTTCATGTATGATACCATATCGAAATTTCAGGTATACCGAAATTTTGGTATGGTATTGGTATGATTTTTTTCGATACTGAAATTTCGGTACCGTATACGGTATCACAGTTTTGGGTACGGTATACCGTACCTAACCACCCCTAGTATTTTATACTTAAGTCAAAATATTTGCAGTGAATTCAGAAAAAGAAAATGTTTCCTAACGAGTACGTCATAAGAAAAACTTACAAACGGACATGGGACGTGATCAAAAGTCAAGCACAAGACATAAAAGTTACACTATACTATAGACCGAACTTTGTGCCTCAGTTTCAAACTAATTGATAATAAAAAGAAATTGCCAAATCTCATAGCACAACATTTACTTTCCCAGCCAACGTATCAGAATGCTTAGCATGAGACGTCAAATAAAAATAACAAAGACTCGTCAAGCGAAGTTTATTAACCACAACATGAGGACGCATTTGTCTTTCGTCGGACCAAACAAACAAGAAGTTGAGATATATAAGCGTAAATGTTAATCATTAACGAGGAAAATATGCATCAAAGCTTCATTCTTGTCACACCTTTAAATCATAAAGCAACAAACCAAATTGAGACACAGCCATGATCAGGTTATTACAGCATACCTCCTTTTATCTTGTCATAACGCTATTGGTCATCAACCAGACGCTTTTAGCATGCGCTGCCGACACCATAGATAAATCTCGAAGCGTTCAAGGTAACGAGACGTTAATATCAACTGGAGGAAGGTTTGAACTTGGGTTCTTCAGCCCGGGAGATACAAAGAATTGGTACATAGGAATATGGTACAAGAACGTAACGGTAAAAACTCCCATTTGGGTGGCCAATAGGGAAAGCCCTGTAAGAAATATTTCTGAAGCAGCCTTAAAGATCATTCAACCAGGAACCCTAGTCGTTCTCAACGAAACTAACCACACAGTATGGTCTTCAAACACTACCAGAGAGGTCCAAAACCCAATAGTTCAACTCTTAGACACTGGGAATCTCGTGCTAAGGGATGCTAGAAATGAAAGGCTTGAAGATTACTTGTGGCAGAGCTTTGATTATCTAACGGATACTTTTCTAACAGACATGGACTTTGGCTGGAATTATATGAATGGTAAAGAACGATACCTTACTTCATGGAGGAGCAAAGACGATCCTGCCCCTGGAGACTTCACGTTCCACATAGATCCAACTGGGCTTCCTCAAGGCATCACGAAAAGAAGGGAAGCTGATATCGTCGTGTACAGGCACGGACACTGGAACGGCGTGATCTTCAGTGGCAAGCCAAAGGTGCAAAATGATCCTACTTTCAGATTTGGCTTGTACTCAAGTAACGGCACCTTCTTCCTCAGGCAAGACTCTCTCGGCAGGTCAATCTTTTCTAGGGTTACTCTGAGCCCTGATGGCGTCGTCCAGCGTTTCGCATGGATTGAACGGACACAACAATGGACTGTTTCCCTGAGCATGCCTGGAGATAACTGCGATGACTACGGGTTATGCCATGGAAATGGCGTATGTGCTATAGGGAATGCTAACGTGTGCTCGTGCTTGGAAAATTTGTGCCTCAAGATCCTCAAGGATGGGCTAGGCTAGATTGGTCAAATGGCTGTGTTAGGAGGATTCCGTTGAACTGCGAAAGCGGAGATGGATTCTTGAAGCATTCGAACATGAAGTTGCCAGATGTGAGAAATTCGTGGCACAACGAGAGCATGACGCTAGAGCAATGTAAGGTTGGGTGTTTGAAGAACTGTAACTGCACGGCATATACGAATTTCGACATCCGAGGAAAAGGAAGTGGATGTATTCATTGGTTTGGTGACCTGGTTGATATGAGAGTTCTACCAGCGGATGGACAGGAATTATATGTCAGAGTGGCTTCCTCAGAACTAGGTAAGAATTTGACGAAATTTGAGGCAAAATTTATGATGAAACAAACTCGCGACAAGCCTCTATCTTGAATTTTTTTGGTGCTACTAAACAAAACTGAACATGGTGATCTGATACAGCATCTAAAAGAAAGAGGAAAGGAGCACTGGTAATCAGCCTAACAGTGGCAGGAACATGTATCCTAGTAATGGGTTTTCTCACTTATTTGTGGAAGAGGAAGAAGACACATGCGAAATGGAGAGGAACAGGCAGAAACAAAAGATTTCTTGAGTTAAATGGACAAATGCGTCAAAACCAACATTCTTCGGCAGTTATTAGAAGACAGGACCATGATGACATAGAGATTCCGTTTTTCGACTTACAAACAATTTTACAAGCGACGGATAATTTTTCGACCGACAATAAGCTTGGAGAGGGTGGATATGGGCCAGTATACAAGGTATTTTTTATAGCCTTGTGCAGAACTAATTGTAAGAAACGCAAAAAAGTACAAGTGAGGTTAGGAAGATTTCGGAATTACCTGGGCATGAACACTAATGATTTCAGGGCTTGCTTCATGAGGGGCAGAACATAGCCGTGAAGCGACTATCAACAACTTCGACACAAGGGCTTGAGGAGTTCAAAAACGAAGTACTTTACATTTCCAAACTCCAACATCGGAATCTGGTGAGGCTTCTTGGCTACTGCATCCATGGAGAGGAGAAGATGTTAGTATATGAATACATGCCAAACAAAAGCCTGGACTTGATTCTATTTTGTAAGAGCTAATATTCATAAACATCATCCGAAAAATTCCACGACGTTTGCTCATTCAAAAACTTCATACATACATGAAAGTTTAACTGGATATTCCATAGCAGATGAAACGAAAAGAAAGCATCTTGATTTGTGCAAGAGGTTACAGATTATCAACGGAATAGCGAGGGGACTAATGTATCTTCACCAAGATTCACGACTGAGGATTATTCATAGAGACCTAAAAGCTAGCAACATACTTCTAGACAAGGACATGAACCCCAAGATATCTGACTTCGGGCTCGCTAGAAGCTTCAAAGAAAATGAGACTGAAGATAAGACAAGAAGGGTCGCAGGAACATAGTAAGAAGCATCTTGATATTTCTTTTAAGTTAATTTTCCTTCCAAATTTTTTTTTTTCATAAAATGATATCTGACCATTTTCATGCAGCGGGTCCATGGCACCAGAATATGCAATGCAGGGACGATTCTCGGTGAAATCTGATGTATTTAGCTTTGGAGTTCTCATGCTAGAAATTGTGAGTGGAAAGCGAACCAGCTCGTTCTCCTATGGGGATAACTATACCAACCTCCTTGAACATGTATGCAATGTAGTGCTGTCATTCTCGAAAGGGGCAAACTATTCGAATCAAAATCAAGAACAATAAACAATATTTGGATAGTTTCTTTTTAACATGAACACGATTTACCTGCAGGCGTGGATGCTACACAGAGAAGAAAGGTCAATTGAGCTCGTCGACGACTGTTTAGGCGACACAAGCAGTGCATTCCACATGCTAAGATTAATCCATGTGGGACTCTTATGCGTGCAACAGTCTCCAGATGATAGACCCACCATGACATCAGTAATATCAATGCTAAGCAGTGAAGTTGCTTTGATTAGACCAAAACAGCCAGGATTTTCCACTCATGAAAGTTCATCGGCAACAGAAAGCACGGACACGAGAAACGAAGCTGGTTCCAGGAACGGCCTCACCGTTACGATACTAGATGGCCGGTAAAAAAAATAGCACAAATTCAGATTCCCAGGAACATGTGGATTAGGAACTCAAGCCGTGCAAATCGAATGTAACAAAAATTCTACATGAATTCTTTCTCGTTTTAGATCTTAGATAGCATAATAGAATCACTCAGAGTCATCTGTTTAAAACACCAACTAACATCTTTTACACAGCTATGGCAATTACACACTTGGGACAAAATTAATCTCACCCAACCATTCAGTGACGTTTCCAAATCATAAGATATCAGAAACTTAAACTACAATCGTTCGACCTGAAGCACAAAGTAACCGAACATGCGTAGAAATATAAAAAAGAAATACATATACACAAAAACATTGTGAGAATGTGAGTGGACTGGGGATTCATTCGTCACTTACGCACAGGTCCAGTAAACTAAAATACCTTCGAGTGCTTCACATTTTCAACAGGACAATCCATCGATAGACACAAAACAAGCTTTTGTCGTAAAATTGTGGAATTCAGAGTCCTCCGAGTGAAAACCAGATGAAATAAAAAAAAAAATTGATTCATTAACTCCACAGCTAATTGCAGCTCGAAGGGTATCATTAGTTCTTGACGAGCTCACTCCACTCCGCTCACTCGAGCTGGAATTTTGGGTTTATCGTTTGAAAATAAAACCAATTTGAACCGCTTTACGGTTTGGCGGTTCAGCAATATATAAGCCCATCGGCAGTTCTTGGATAAGTGTATTAGCTAATTACTGCTACTCTTGCCGGTCTAGCTGATAAGAGCATCTCCAACGGAACGCCATTGTTGGCGTTCCACTGGAGGTATGGCGTTTTGGGTTCTCCAAAACCCAACGCCAAACTGAGCGGAGTGTACAGTGTCCCGCGATCTGTAGTGGGGCACTGTTCACCCGCTATCCCTTATTCTTTTTTTTTTTGTTTTTTTTAATTATGCAATTGGCCGATTGATGAGAATTAGGGAAAAAGAGAGAAAGTTGATTGGGTCGGTGAAGAAGATGATGGGAAGAAGACACTGTTCCTGAGAATTAGGGGGGAAAAAAAAAAAGAGAAAAGTCGATTGGGTCTGTGAAGAAGACGATGGGAAGAAGACGACACTGTTCCCACTTTTCTATTTTGTTCATTCGTTTATTTATTTATTAAAAAAGTTAATATGAAATATTTAAATTAAGTACAATTTTTGCTACTGCGGGACAAACGAGTAGCACGTATGTTAGGAAATTCTACATTGACTATAATTCATGTTGATTAGATAGATTATATTGTATGAAGACGTAGGAGTAATTTGTGCCGAGCATGTGTCTTAATTACGTCGTCGTCAACTGTTATATCCTCATCTATTTTATTTGCGTCTATTTTATTATCTGCGCTTTTATTCTCTTTTATCAAATTCGTGGATCGATACTCGGACTTCGTACAAAATAAATATATGAATGCGTTAAAGCATCTCCAATATGGGTACTTCATTTTTGTGTAAAATACATAAATAGAGTACATTTTAAACAAAGACCGGACCGGACCGCCCGGTTCGGACCAGAAAACCGCGAGCCGGCCGAAAATCCGGTTCGCTTCCAGTCCTGTCTTTGTTTTTTAAAAAAAAAACAATCGAAAATACTATAAGTAGCGAGAAAAGAATAAAATTACCAAGCTAAGGGTTGGTCTAGTGGTAAATGTGTTAAATAATACCCTGTTGGGCCTGGGTTCGACTTCTTCTCACCCCCTCATAACTGTATTTTTTAGTTAACTTATTACCCTATATTTTACTTCTATTTAATTTTAACCCCAAATTGATAGAGTTAATACTTTTACATCCCATGGTAGAATCAATTTTTAATCACAAACACAATTTACTTTATTTAATTGTTCCCTATATTATAATTTGGAAAAAAGTTCATAAAAATATGTATATTTTCTATATTATTTGATTGACTCATTTATAAAATATATATTTATTATATTTAAGATGCCGGTTTTAATCCGGCTTGATTCCGGTTTTATAGCGGTTAAACCACTAAACCGTAAACCACTAAAATTTTCGGTCCGGTTCGAAAACCCGGTTTCAGAACCTTGGTTAATGAGCATAGATACTTTAGATCTAGAGTACATACAATTTTCAACACAAAAATAGAGTTGTTGTTTCTATTTATTTATATTTTAACTAATAAAAAATATATTTAAAATATTTTTTATTTTTATAATAATAGAAGTAAAAGAAATACTCCCTCTGTCCCATGATTTTTATCACATTTCTTGGTGGGCACGGATATTAAGGTGGCATTATTATAATAATATAGTACAATGAAAGGTAAAAAAGTGTATATTTTGACACGTCTTTTAAGAATATTTAATATTATTATATTAATTGTTTGTGATAATTTTTTACCCAAAAAGGAAATGTGATAAAGTTAGTGGGACGCCCGGAATGGAAAAATGTGATAAAGTTAGCGGGACGGAGGGAGTATTAATTTTCGTTTATTATTATTATTTTCTTTTTATTTAATTAATAAAATTATAATTAAATAATATGCTGATTATATAATTTATTTAATTTTTAAATATTAATAATCATAATATATTGACCTTTAAATCATTTTAATGTAATTTAATAAGTCAATTATGATAGTAATAAATATGAATTTGATTTTTTGTGTAAAAAATGGAGTTAATGGGTTGGGTTGGGTAAAAATTAGTGTAGAAAATTGAGTTTATGGGTTGGAGTAAAAGTACCGTAACAACTGTATTATTCTGTAAAATTGTTGTATTTTTATGTGATGGCTTATAGATGCTCTATGAAAGCTTATAGAGTATATTGTTCGTTAATTTCTTTTAAATATAGTTGAAAGCAACTTCTTTTATTAATTTAATCCAAGACATGTCGGAAAGACGTTCCTAAGTAAACTCGAAATATAGTAATATTTCCAGGCTGAAGACCAAAGAAAGTTGCTCCAATTAGGTTTGTTTAGATTGTCTATAGCATCTGGAAACACGATATAAAAAATAACAATTTAAGATTAACTTTTGTATTTTTAGTCATCGAACTTGGTAATTCAATATGATCCAATTGATATTATATACTATATAAATCGCTTTCTAAATCAACTTGTTCAAGATATTAAGAATCGGGTTCACACAAACATTCCGCATTAACACATATAATTAAGAGGAAGAATGTAATAGTCGTCAAAGAACGACATAAATTACAATATATTGACTTAAACGAGTATGGTTGTCGTCACCTTCTTAACGTATTAAAGAAAAAATGATACGCATTATGTCCCTATATATACATACGTATATGGTGTTATCAATATTTTATTGTTCTTAGAAGGGAATTGGTGCAGCAAAAGTTTGAATTGGGGACTTCAGTAGAATCTTCCTTCAAAGTTTTTTTTTTTTCCCAACAATCAGATACATGGATGTCATTTCTTTAATATCGACGTCAACATCTTTTATTAGGCACCTGCACTACTATTATATAATTTAAAAGACGACCGCTTATTATCCCCAATTATACCAACGAAACAGCATTGGATGATATCTTACCAGGTTAGGTGAATAGTTGAATCAAATTCAATATATCGTATGCTTAGCTAAGTTGATTTAATTCGATAAAATATCAACAAATGTTCATTTTTTTTATCCAATATGCATTCCTAGTCAAGCTTTGGGGCCATGTCCATTTGACTACTTCCACTCGAACTGCACATCAAAATACAAATATTTCCACGAGAAAATGAGCGCTCATAATAAAATACACAAACCATTCCCTCCTTCGTCCGCGCAAAGGATCGATCGTAGCGCCGTAGAAAGAAAGATGACGAGGAGATCATCAGCTGAACTATACATGCTTCTTTTCTCCGCCACGTTCTTGCTCGCCGCCAAACCATTTTCCGAAGCAATCGACACCATCACGGCGGCGCAGAACATCACCTACGGCCAAACGCTAATCTCCTCCGACGGCAGCTACGAGCTTGGTTTCTTCAGACGGGGAAACGCCGACAATCGATACGTAGGCATATGGTACAAGAAAATAACAGCTTTCACCGTCGCTTGGGTTGCGAATCGGGACAATCCGATTGCAAACTCGTCCGCCGAGGGAGCTGTCTTGATGATCGACGGCGCCGGGAATAGATTAGTCCTCGTCGACGGTAATAACACATTACTGTGGTCTACTAACCACACCTCGCAAAAAACTCTGAAAAACCCAGTCGCGAAGCTGCTCGAATGGGCAATCTAGTGATAAAAGAAGCCGAAGACGATAGCCCAGAAAATTACCTATGGCAGAGTTTCGACTACCCAACCGATACGCTCTTACCAGGCATGAAGCTCGGTAAGAATTTCATCACAGGCCATGAGTATTACCTCTCCTCGTGGAAAAGCGCCGACGACCCGGGAATTGGAGATTACACTTACCACTTGGATCCGACGGGTTATCCTCAGGCGATACTGAAAGAAGGGTCGGTCGAACGCTACAGAATCGGACCTTGGAACGGAGTCGGGTACAGCGGGTTACCCGCTTTGAAACCCGTTTCTGCTTACACGTTCGACGTGGTAATGAACTACGAAAGGGAGGTTTATTACTTTTACAAGATACCCAATAACTCCCAACTTTCGAGGTTTGTAATGAACTACACAGGCATGGGGCAGAGATGGATGTGGAACGATAAGTCTCAAGATTGGATGATATACTTAACCGCGCCAGTGGATAGCTGTGATTCTTACAAGCAATGTGGGGCTTATGGGATTTGTAATCTTGGGCTGTCTCCCATTTGTGAATGTCTCGACGATAAGTTTGTGGCTAAGAATCCCGACGAGTGGGCTGGGAACTATTGGTCTAGTGGGTGCGTGAGGAAGGTGGACTTGAACTGTTCGACCGATCGGTTTTTGAAGTATTCGAACCTGAAATTGCCCGATGTTTCGAAAGGTTCGTGGCATAATTCGAGCATGAGCCTCGAACAGTGCAGGGCGATGTGTTCGAGGGACTGTTCTTGCACGGCTTACACGAATTTGGATGTGAGAAACGGTGGCAGTGGATGCTTGCTTTGGTTGGGTGATTTGGTTGATATGAAGCAGGTTAATGGTTCGACGCAAGATATCTATATCAGGCTTGCTGCTTCTGAATTCGGTAAATATATGCTCACGAATTCAGCTTCGAACGATCTTTTTTTCTTTTTTCGTAGTGATTTCTTGGTGGGATGTTTAACTGTATCTATTACGGCAGGTTCGAGTAGAAGCAGGGCTAAACTTATCTTGAGCTTGAGCTTGTCGGTGGGATTGATTCTCATAGGATTGAGCTTACTGTTTTGCATATGTGAGAGGAAGAAAGCACTTGCGTTTCTTAGAAAACGAGGTAAGCGTAATTTTGTCTGGGAAAAAAATCGAATTTGGTTTCCATATTAGCGTTTGTTCTTTAGCTGCCTCGTATTTGCAGGGTGGGGCAATCAGCCTCGCGATAAAGACCTCGAGCTTCCATTGTTCGAACTGTCGAAGATTTCTAAAGCTACCAACAATTTCTCGTATCAGAACAAGATTGGCGAAGGCGGTTACGGGCCTGTCTTCATGGTAAGATTTTTACCTGTCCCAGAAAATGGCAGGTAGGTAATAAGAAAGAACTACAAATAACGTTTGTAAATTCAGGGCACGTTGGAAGACGGGCAAGAAATAGCGGTGAAGAGGCTGTCGAAATCTTCCCTGCAAGGAATCGACGAATTCAAGAACGAAGTCCTCTTCATCGTCAGACTACAGCATCGAAACCTCGTGAAGCTCTTAGGATTCTGCACTCACGGCGAAGAAAACATGCTTGTTTACGAGTATATGCCCAATAAAAGCCTGGACTTGATCTTGTTCGGTGAGGATCTCTTTACGGAAAAAAAAAAATATTACATTTCCGTAAAAAGAAATGCTTTACTTGCAAATTTCGACAGATTCGGTGAAAAGCAAGCTGCTCGATTGGCCGAAGCGTTTCAATATCATCAAAGGCATCGCTCGTGGGCTCATGTACCTTCATCAAGACTCTCGGCTGAGGATCGTCCACCGAGACCTAAAGACGAGCAACATATTGCTAGATTCAGACATGAATCCCAAGATATCAGACTTTGGCCTTGCTAGGAGTTTTCGAGGAAACGAAAACAGAGCTAAGACTAGCAGAGTCGTGGGGACATAGTGAGTAGTTTCTCGACGTGTTTTTTTTTCGCGCATTGCTTTTTCTGGCGATTCGATTTTCTATTTTTTTTTGCGCAGCGGGTATATGCCGCCGGAGTATGCCATCGACGGGATTTTCTCGATAAAATCGGACGTATTTAGCTTCGGCGTCATAGTCCTGGAGATTTTGAGCGGCCTAAAGAACAGAGGATTTACGCACACGAAACACCATCACAATCTCCTCGGACACGTAAGTCATATATTGCGCGTAAACGGAGGATTTACGCGCATAAAACCCGAATCTTTGTTTCTTTTTTCAGGCATGGCTGCTCTACAAAGAAGGAAACTCGATGGACATGCTCGACAATAACATTGCGTTCGATACGAGCGATTTATCACATGTGATGAAGACGATCCACGTCGGGCTTCTGTGCGTTCAGAAGAGTACGGAGGATAGGCCGAACATGTCCTCGGTTGTGTTCATGCTCGAAAACGAGGTTGTCTTGCCCGAGATCAAAGCGCCGGGCTTCTTTGCGGAGAGAGATTTCTGGGCGAACGCTCATTCGTCGAGCGAGCAGTCGAAAACTCCGACTTCGAATGACATCACCTTATCTTTGCCTGAAGGTAGATAGTAATAGGTAAAAATGGGAAAGAAAAAAGAACTGAGCAACATTACATAAAATCAGCCAGCCCCCTTTTTTCTCTATTATTTCTTGATGTTTTTGTGTTGTTAAGAGATACCGCTTTGTAGCTTCAAGATAGAAATTAATATTATGTGTATTTTCCACTTTGGGTAATTACATTACAAGATTGCCTTTTCCTTCTTTCATTCTTACGTTACAATCAGCGAATAGTATTATGGAAATAATAATTGAATTGAGGTGTAAAACGAAGGATGCAAGGGCCCAAACCTCGTGGGCCAATGTACTTTCCTTTATATATAGCTTTCTCTTCTCTACATATGCAGACTGCAGTCGTCATCCTCGTTCCTAGGAACATTTCGACAAATCCGTCCTCATCCATTTTTCTTAACAAAATTAATGTGTAAAAAAAAAGGATTATATACAGGAAAATTAGCTGGCGATGTAGCGCGTCGGTATATACGGCGTAGGGTTTGGCGGCGGCTCGGAGCTCCGCCGCCGCCAAATCTTAGGCCCAACCCAGATTTGGAGATGTTGCATCGTCGCACGATGACCTTCGAGCTCGGAGTATCCAATTAGAGACCTCGGAGAACTTTGATTCATAGGTCGGTATCGTTTCATATGATTGAATAGAATTAATCTTTGCTAGTTCTGCTTTGAATACAACATCTAATGTTGCGTCCATCCTCTGCTAAACTTGCAGTGGGATCTTCAAGATTTTACGGGTCAGTGTGTGAAGATCGGTGCCCGCTCAGAGTACAAGAATGGCGTTGGGGGCAATAAATATCGTAGATGCATCCATGAGCCGAGCTCTAGGGCGGAAGCATATCCCGGAATAGAACCGCACGACTTTGTACTTGACCGGTTCGACGTCGAATACGACACCGAGAGTTTCGGCCATCTTTGTCGGACTTTCCTTGGGGATCATCAAGATTTTTCGGGTAGCGGCGTTGATAACCTTCATTCGTTAGAGAGGTGCAACACATTAGGCCGTTGAAGAAGGATACGATATGGACAGCCTTCTCTCCGAGCCTTTCGATGTTGTATATGGCTGTATATGCGAATCTTTATCAAGAAGGTGAAGGTCTAATGATACGGGGTTCTTGGGCTGGATATAGAGGACGACTTTCCCGTTTTCCCGATTGTAGTTGAAGTGTAAACGGGCGAAGTGGGGTCTGGAGATTACTCCATACCACTGTTTGCATGCTAGTTTCAGTGAAAACAAAGAATTCACTGGAAGCCTAGTGAATGTCGTGGCCATAACATCTTCAATGTGTGCTATCTCGGGCAAGGGGATGCAGACGACATAAACCAAAAGTAGATGGTAAGAGAAGAGGGCGATCGCGTCAAGGTATACCGATAAACCAAAGAACATAGTTGTTCTTAGAGATTTACTTGATCGGAAGGTTTTTTGACTGTTTATCGTGGTCTTGTGGTCAAGTTGTTGCTTTGCCAAATCGTTCGTTCATACAAAGATAAAGTATTGGCCGGTAGGTGAAGGCGAATAAATAGAAACTAGTTAAATGCTAGTTGTCCTAAACCTAATCTACCGAACTATATTCGGTGAGATGTATCTTTGCTTGGAAGATTCGATGCGTTATTTGATCAATTTAGCCAAAGTTGTTATAGAAAAAATGTTGAAATCGGTAAATTTAGTTTTGCCGTATCTATGTGGAACTACCTGATCATGTATCTCATAGATTGTTTGAATATTTTTTTGTTTTCGTTCTTAATGCAACAACGAAAATTTTATTCCGTGACTCACTCATAATTGTTTGACTTCTTAGCAGGTCAGGGAGTTTCTACTTAGTTATCCGTAATCGACTCACACAGAATTGATTTGAGGAGTCCAACCATAAATGCATCGAGGGATTCATTTTTCATCACCACCATTTCATGCTCCATCCATAGCATTCAACAATCAGCACTAAGATAGCTTCCCTTGGTAATTCTTCACCTCTATTATTGCTTTATAGTTTAATTATTTTGGATGATTGATTTTCTTCACATCTTTTTTTAATAAGGAAGGCGCCATTACATCAGGACATGCCCTTTATATTCTACGCAAGGCTACAGGTGACACCTTTGTTCAATAACTCTCATTTTGGTGTTTGATTAATAATGTGGGGATTTGACTTGTTCCTTTGAAGTAAGCGAGATTGTGTTCTCTAACATAGAATTGGAATGTGGATTCATTCAGTTCCCTAGGGTAGAGATGGTGGCTATTTGATTGGAAGGCTTTGAGATTGTTTGTCTTGGTCGTATGGTCAATTTGGTTCATGTCTGAGTCTTCGTTAGTATCAAAAGATTAAATCTTGACATAAGGAGAATGACATAAAGTTTTCTAACTTAATGTATTCCGAACCATCCTTGGCGATATGTACATGTGGCAGATTCGGATGTGTTATTTCATCAATGTGGCCAACCTAAGAACTATCTTTAAATTAGTTAATTGATTTTTGCCTTATTTTACCTTCGACTATAAGATCATATAGTTACATATTCTCCGATAGTCCGTGGTTTTTAAATGTTCTTTATGAAGTCTAACATGTGTTGAAAGAATGTTTCATTTAATGACAGCCCAGCGAAGCGTTGGAACAGCCCAGTGAGATGTTGAAACGGCCCAGAGTTAATCATATGATCGGCCTAGTCCAACTCCCATTTGATCTGTTATGCTGTTTATGTCCTATAAAAGCGTTCGAGGGTTTTATTTTTCATCATCAGCGTCTCAAGTTCGATCCGCAGCATTCTGCATTGACATAGCTTTTCCCTTGGTAATTCTTCACCTCCATCGCCTCTATTTAATTTGCGTTTATAGATGATTATGTTATCATTTCTTTGTGTCTATTTTTAATGAGGATCTCCCTTTTTTCAGTTCCAGATCCGTTCCCAATTTGTGGAACGTTATGAACTTTCGATTAACATGTTATCTTATTTGATATCATGGTTTGCGAATTTGGTTAATCTTTATTGCTTTGATGTTTAGCACTAGATGAAATGGATTTATTTCCTTGTGCTTGAGTGTTGGTATGAATAGTACCCATATAAATGGGTTTCATGTGAGAGTTATCCAGTAAAATTGAGGGTCACTATCTAGTTTCATATCTATAACGTATCAGAATTAAAGGTAACAGTTGTTTTTGCAAATTTGTGAAGCCAAATTGCCTTTGAAGTAGGATGTTCTCATATGGAATGCGGTGCTTGTGTTCTTCAATTTGGAAGTTTTCAATTATGTGATCTAGTTTGCAACTTGGTGATATTTTCTTCATGATTCTTGAATTCAAATAGAATTATGACTATGAGGGGCTTCTTACGACATCCAATTATCAGATTTTGGAAGATTTATGGACTATGAGGAGCTAAATGTCCTTCTTTCTTGCTCTCATCTGCTATTTACTGATGTGCTGTTGTATATACTAGAAAAGTTCACTTGATTTCTAGATCACTATGTTCTTTGTTTTCTCGGTTTGTTGATGTCATTGCCCGTTTCTCTTGACCATACACATTTGGCTTCATTTTGCAGATCAAATCCTAAAGAAAGTATACATCATGGCTTTGAGTAGAAAAAGATGTACTCTTACCTGCCACATTGATGACGACATCTCCTTGTCCGAGATAGCACACATTGAAGATGTTATGGCCGCAATATTCGCTAGGCTGCCCGTGAATTCTTTGTCTTCGCTGAAACTAGCATGCAAACAGTGGTATGAAGTAATCTCCAGACCACACTTCACCCGTCTGCACTTCAACTACAATCGAAAAAACGGCAAAGTCATCCTCTACATCCAGCCCAAGAACCCCGTATCGTTAGACCTTCACCTCCTTGACAAAGATTCGCATATACAGCCGTACACAACAATCGAAAGGCTAGGAGAGAAGGCTGTCCACATCGTATCGTTCTTCATCGGCCTAATGTGTTGCACCTCCCTACGCTTCGAGAGGACTTTCATCATCAACCCTGCCACCCGGAAAATCTTGACGATCCCCGACGGAAGCCCGACGAAGATGGCCGAAGCTCTCGGCGTCGTATTCGACGTCGAACCGGCCAAGTACAAAGTCGTCCGGTTCTATTCCGGGAAATCCTTCCGCCCCGAGGCTCACCGCTACAACTGCGAGGTCTATTGTCCACAACGTCAGTCTTGGACTCAAGTGGGCACCGATTATCCTTGTCCCCTAAGAAATAGTCCTCATACGCTTTTGCGTCCTCACTTGTGCGTTGGGGGTAGAATGTATTGGTTCGTATGGAAAGAGGGGCCTCAGAGGAAAGTCGACCACATTTTATCGATAGGGATGGACGAGATCATAAGGAGGGTCGAGTTGCCATCTCTCCATGGCGATGCTCCGAGCTATCTGTTCGACGTTTTCACGTATCTGATCAACTACAGGGGCAATTTGGGTATATTCTATCTGGAGAAGAAGAAGGGGCTCGGGGGCATCTATACGTTGGTTGATCCCGATGAATCGAAGTGGAAGCTGGTGGGCTTCGCTTCGTATTGGTTTTCTTGGGTTAGGGAAATCAATTCTATCGTTGAGATCGACGACGAGCTGCTCTTTGTGCTGAAGGTGTGGGACGGGCGCTTCCATTTTCGGTACCTGAACTTGGACACGATGCTTTGGAGGGAGGCCGAGACGAGCTTTCTGAGGCGAGGTGGTTTCAGGCCTCGGATGCTTTTTCATGAGTACTGCGAGGCTATGGTGTTTCCCTTTTGCGAGAGCTCCTTTAAGTGTAAGTTGTTTCTATAAGCTCTCTCTTTTGTTATAGTTTAGCCTCTGTTATGTAATAGTTGGAGCTTGTTAGCTGTGTGGAAGTTGCATGGAAATCTTCCCGATTTCTTCTTATTATATGGCTCTTTCTCGCAGGTAGAGGAGAATGAATGGAGATGTTGGATGTGCCGACAAGGGAAGGAACTAGTTGTAGTGGAAGTACGATGACTATCAGTTAGTTTCTGATGTTCTGAACTAAATTGTTTGCCATGGATTTTTTTTCCAGTCTTAAGACGGAATTGTGTTGCTTGGAATGAACTCTATCTGATATATAGACCTGATGCTTCTTGTTATTTTACTTATTTTTTTTATTATTCGTTGGTCGATCCAATCCAGCCTTTTTTTCTTCAACACAATGCCTACAAATTGCACAAAACGGAGTTGTTGACAAATGACTTCAAACTAGGATTATTGGTTTGAGAAGTGAGTTTTATATATGACTCAGTTGAATTACGATAAATTAGTTCGTAGTAGGAAAGACGACCCAACATTCCTAGGGGTGGTTCGGTACGGTATACCGTACCAAAACCGTGATACCGTTTACCGTACCGAAATTTCGGTATTGGAAAAAATCATACCAATACCATACCAAAATTTCGGTATACCTTAAATTTCGATACGGTATCGGTATCATACCTTCTATACCATTCACACGGAGGGTTTCTTACCTTGCGTGTCTCGTAACTCGTTAATTGGTTGTTTTCGAATTTTTAGTCAATTCAAATTCCTTAGGCCCAATAAGATGGATTATTAACACCAAATTTTCCAAAAAAATATTTAATTCATAAAATAACCTTAAATAATTTACATATTTTAGTCAGTCTCATTAGTAAGACAAAGAACTTTACATAACCATAAAATACAACTTTATATAGAGATTAATTAAAATGAAACTGTTACTTAAAAAAATTAGTGAAAAAGTAATTGCATTGCATCTTCACGAATCACGCTTTCAAAATCCTGAAGAAAAAACATTAAAAATGCCAAAATTAAACGTAACTTGAGTTAGGTATAATAAGTAAAATATAGTGGGCGTCAATAATCTTAAAAGGTTGGGTATAGTTAATAATTTATGGGCTAAATAAATTTTTGAAGATCCTTATAATATTTTTATCCATTTGATATTTTTAGAAATAATATAATATATGTAGGTGTATATATATATATAATATTTAAAATTGTAGGATTCCGGTATTTCGGTATAATCGGTATACCTTATTTTTAAAATTTTCATACCATTACCGTACCGATAATTTTCGGTACGGTATCATACCTTACCAAAAACATCGGTATACCAAAATTTTCGATATTTTCGATACGTTACGATACGATAAGGACGGTATATCGGTATTTCGGTATATTTCCCCAGCCCTAAACATTCCTTCGCAGACAATAAACAAAACATTTCCACGATTCGTTCATTTGAATTAAACAATAATTAAATAATAAATAAATGTTTGCATGCAAAAAGATGGAACGCAGGTCAGTTATTGAGTTGACCCGTTTACACGCTTATATGACGTAAGAATCTTCTTTACGAATTCATATACTGTTCAATTTCCAATCACGCGTTTTATCCTGCGATAGCGATGGATTTCTTCTAGTTGAAATCATTGTATCATATATTTATATATGCGTGCGGGTGATTATCCATGCCATGCGTATCGCGAAACAAGTGAAGTGAACGACTCATATTTTCAAATTTGCAAACTCGAAACGACGATTTCGATTTCGATTCCAGTATTTGAAGCTGGGTTCAGTTATTCGTTTGGATAGGTATTTCCCTTTTCAACAACATATGTCAATTATGATTCGTTTAGTATGCATATGGCATTTTTTCTTTCTTTCGTTAAGCTAGAATGGGAGAGTCGTAGAAGATGGTGAACGATCTCAGGCAATCTTTGCACAATGTTTTCCGTAAAAGGGGAGGTTTTTTTTACGACTAAAGGATGATCATGCGTCTACAAATTGATTCTATTTACTCAAAACGTTGTGGATATGAACTATTAGTTGTATATTACAATCCAAATGGTCGACCTAACATAAATAATTCAACAAAATTAGTGACATCTTCAATTAATCTTAAATGTAAACCCTATGTTGTTTAGTGATTTCCTGTAATAACGGTTTAACTATAATCAGCAACAATTGAAGAGGAGAAAAAAAACAGAAACTTCTATGAAGGTACTAAGGCAACACAACACGAGTAACAGAGTACATAGTCAAAATAACAATTTACTATGTAACTAGTTTACTTTATGATTTTCAAATTTTATGTTGCAAACACGCTACATTCACTAAAATATATGAATTTTTTACGAAGTTTTAGATAAAAATATATTAGTTTATGTTGTGATTTTCGTGGAGGTTATGTTGGAATTGAAGAAGTTGAAGTATATAGTATGTAAAACAAGTAGCACTCTTCTTGAAAGAATGATCATGCTTCTACGAAATTGATTCCACTTACTCAAAACATTGCGGATATGAACTATTAATTGTTTATTACAATTCATATGGTCGACCTAACATAAATGATTCAACAAAATTAGTGACGTCTTTAATTAATCTTAAACGTAAACCCTATGTTGTTTACTGATTTTCTGCATTAACAGTTTAACACTGATTAGAAACAATTGAAGATGAGAAAAAACAGAAACTGACACGTAGGTAACAAGGAAACACAACACGAGTAACATAATACATAGTAAACATGTAATTAGCTTACTTTATGATTTTCAAACTTTATATTGCAAACGCGTTACATTCACTCAAATATATGAATTTACGAAGTTTTAGATAAAAATACATTAGTTTAGGTTATGATTTTAATCGCAAACCCTAGTTCACAAATTATAATAATTCTAGTAACATATAAACATATAACTAGTAACAGTTTACACATATCGGGTAACAGATAATCTATGCTTGATTTTATTTACTCACTCGCTCAATATCCATCTCATTCTGGTTTTCTCGCCCGAAATTTCACGGAAAATTTAGTAACATATTTAGGCAACATAGTAACAGAAACTTATATACTAGTAACAAATCCTGATAATTTTAATTCAGTAACAGTTGTTCATCACCTCAATTGACGAACGTCCGAATCAATTCACTAACATCTGGATTTCAGCTTAATGTCGATGTCTTTCATACCACATACATTACACCACTTACGGTTTGAGAGTTAACAATTAACACATAATTTCGATTATAATGGCGTAGTAAAAAAATACCCAAATTATAGCGTCGATCATATTTTCGTGAAATTAAATGATGAACGTCGGACGAACGACCAAACAAGGTGCCGCACCGAGCTGCCCATACTATGGGTACTTCGAATTTATACATATTAGACCTAATCGTTGCCAAAAATGAATTTGATTTCATCTTATTTTCGCAAATTATAACCCTACGCATGGTAACAATTAATAATAGTTTAATAACGATTTTGATACACCTAGTAACGGTTTTGGTACTCCGAGTACAGATTTGATACTCCGAGTAACACTTTTGACACAGTAAAAATATACCCAAATTATTGGGGTCGACCGTATTTTCGCGAAAATTAAAAGATGAACGTCAGACGAACGGGCAAACAATGTGCCGCACCAAGCTGCCTATACTATGGGCACTTCGAATTTGTATATATTAGATGTAATCGGCTTTGATTTCATATTATCGCAGATTGGAACCCTAAATAGAAAGATAAAAATTCAATACAAATCTTACATCTCACTTCGTCAATACCACAATACATCCTACCTAACACGCCGAAATTGGTTGGTTAATGGGCATTCAGAATTTTGGAGCTCGATTCACTGTAAAAACGAGATTCATAAAATAAATATTCTCTGTCGATAACAATTTCTTCATCATAGTAACAGATAAGGGATGGAAAATAACAGTTCACCAGATGTTTATAACAATATAATCTAACAACATAACAACTCTTAGTACAATATGTTAGGAAGGGTATTTTCGTCAATACATATTTTTAAACCTTATCTCTGCAATTTTCGAAAAAGTTGGTCCTTACTGACAGGGCCTACTTGGTACAATATGGATTCTGACAGGGAAAATAACTCTTAATACAGTATGGATTCTGACAGGGACTGAACCATTTAGAAACTTACTGACTCGGGATTGAATAGAAAATTCCCCTTTATATAATAGTCCATCTCTTTACCATTAGACCACATCAAATCATCTGCAATTCATTCATTTTTACTTTTTATATTTAGTTTTTGTTTTTCTTTTTTTAAATAAAAGTAAACCGGACCGGAGTTGGACCGGATTTCCGGCCGGTTCGGTGGTTTTCGGCCGGAACAGGCCGGTCCGGTCCGGTTTTCAAAACCTTGATTTCTACGCTTATTCGGTTACTTTGTGCTGGAATTTTGGGTTTCATTTTGAAAATATAACCAAGTTGAACCGCTTTACGGTTTGGCGGTTCAGCAATATATAAGCCAATCGGCGGTTCTCGGATAAGTGTATTAGCTAATTGCTGCCATTCTTGCCGGTCTAGCCAAGCCAAAGTCTTTGGATTCATATCTTTTTCTATGACAAACAAAATAAATAGATGAGTGCGGTACGGGCTTTTAAAGTTCAGACCCCAGTTAAGTTTCATTTATATTTAAGGACCCTGTCAGAAAATTTTTAGCGTTAAGGATCCGATACACTTAAGTATTTTTCAGTACCACTTCATGGGCATGTAGTACGTGGACCTGCAGTACCACTTCATGGTTCTGCAGTACCAATTAATCGTTCTGCAGTACTACTTTATTGTTTCGCATTACCACTTTATTGTTATGCAGCATCGCTCTGAAATAAAACAAAATCATCGTCCGATAACAGTTCATATACACTGTGTAACACTGGGTCCTTATCTCTAAATTTCATACAAATCGAGTCCCTAACCCGAAAGAATTTCTGACAGGGTCCTGAAACCTAACTTAAAACATGTTTTCTGGCCTGACACGTAATTACACCTATAAAGTATATTGATCGTTAATTTATTTTAAATATAGTTGAAAGCAACTTCTTTTAGGGTTAATTACGCGTCAGGCCCTAATAATATTTTTAACTAGTTTTCAGGCCCCAATAAAGTTCCATTTAGTATGAAGGACCTACTTTTCAAACTCTTAGAGAAAAATACCCAAACTATGCGATATGACATATTTACCCCCTAACAGATGCAAAATTTTACAAACTTTTGCCATCGTCTTCTCCAACGAGCGAGCTAATCTTGAAGCTCGATTTCCATCTATAATCCCGACCTTCGTGAGCAGACGAGGAGGCCCGACCCTGACCCGTCGTCGTAGTAGAGCTCGAGGACGCTGTCCGATGAGTCTTATAAACCCAGACATCTATGGTGCTAATTACAGAAAAAACTGATAAACATCAATCACGAAAATCGTTGAGATTGTAGACAAAAATATCAAAGTTCATGACCAAATATGTTGATATTATTGGTAATTTGATCGTGGGTATGATTTGTATTGCTAATTTGCAGCTTTAATCGTCAGAAATAACGAATATAGCAAAAAAACAAATGTCTTATGGTTAATAACACACGTCGACCTAGAAGTAACACGTCGCTGAAAGGTAATAACGCATTGTTTGTCGTAAATAACACATTCTGTATACAACCAATGGATCGGGAGAAAAAGAACGAAAATCACAAACGACACTAAAAAACAGATGAAAACTGCATAAATCACGTCGTTATTGACTCAATAAGATAAAATCGACCTCAATTTCTCATGGATACCTCGAATTTATACTGATTAGTTGCAAAAAACGGATGTTATATTTGCCCTAAATTGTGTAAAAAAGAAATTCTTATACCATAGCAAAACATAACAACTGTCTTATGGTTAATAACAAATGTTGACTTAGAAGTAACACGTCACTGAAAGGTAATAACGCCTTGTTTGTCGTAAATAACACATTCTGTATACAACCAATGGATGGGAGAAAAAGAACGAAAATCACAAACGACACTAAATACTGATGAAAACGGCATAAATCACGTCGTTATTGACTCAATAAGGTAAAATATACCTCAATTTCTCATGGGTACCTCAAATTTATACCGATTAGTTGCAAGAAACGTATATTACATTTTCGCTAAATTGTATAAAAGAGAAATACTTATAATATAGCATAAAATAACAAACGTCTTATGGGTAATAATAAATGTTGACTCAGAAGTAACAGATTACCGAAAGGTAATAACGCCTTGTTTGTCGTCAATAACACATTTTGTATATAAGTAATGGATCGAAAGGAATAAAATGAAAATCACAAACAACACTAAAAAACAGATGAAAACTGCATAAATCTCAGCGTTTGTGACTGAATAAAGTTTTTCCGTCCTCAATTTTAGATGGGTCTTACTAATAAAGGCGAATTTTTTATGTATCGAATGATTTCGTGCTTCCACCCCCAAATCAAAAATTCCGTTCAGAAACAGATTCAATATCGACTTTAACGGCCGAACAAGGTAAAAGCGACCGAATAAGATAAAATTGAATCAAACGAAGAAAAAGTAAGTCGGTTACCATGAAATTGAGAAGATTTAGCTTTCTCTAAGACTAAAACGTTTTTTAAGTGAGTAACAGTTTACCCAACAAATATAACACATATACATGTAAAAAAAAACACTTCATTGAGAATATTCTAGAAGGTTCTAGACCGTCAAAGAATTTAACAGAATTGTCAGATAATATTTATAGGACTTTCTCAAAATTGTATAGTAACACATGTTAGGTAAAAAAACAACACGAATTTCAATTAATAACACCTCAAAAATGTTGTTCAGTACCCCGTCAATAATTCGATTAATTCGTACAAAAATACACTTTTATTTTGGATGTTTATTATGGATGTTCATGTAAATATATAATTTGATGAAGTTTAATCACCACATTCCTTTAAAAGACATATTAGGCGAAATTTGATGTCAATAGACGAACGTTGATCTCAATAAATATATAAACATATAGTCCTCCATTGCAAAACATAGACTATCACCTCTTTCGATAGAACATAACATTATGAATTGCACCAAGAACATGTTCAGACGTCAACATTAAAGTACTAATAACATTTATAGACCACAAACACAAAATACTAAGCTCAAACCCTAAATCCGAGGCCTGAAACCCTAAACCCTAAACCCAAAATTTTTTTAAGGTTGTATCTTATACTGCCCAAGTCGTGGATCGTTCTCCCAAAATTTCATGTCGTAAACCCTTAATCTTAACCTCCAACCCGTAAGTCCTAAACCCCAAAAACTACCCAAAAAATAAATACTTATAACATAGCAAAAAATAACAAATGTCTAATGGTTAATAACAAATGTTGACTTAGAAGTAACACGTCGTTGAAAGGTAATAACGCCTTGTTTGTCGTAAATAACACATTCTGTATACAAATAATGGATCGGGATAAAAAGAATGAAAATAGAAAACAACACTCAAAAACAGATGAAAACTGCATAAATCACGTCGTTATTGACTCAATAAGGTAAAATAGACCTCAGTATCTCATGGGTACCTCGAATTTTATACCGATTAGTTGCAAGAAAAACGGATATTATATTTGCACTAAATTGTGTAAAAAAGAAATACTTATAACATAGCAAAAACTAACAAATGTCTTATGGTTAATAACAAATATTGACCTAAAAGTAACACGTTGCTGAAAGGTAATAATGTCTTGTTTGTCGTAAATAACACATTCTCTATACAACCAATGGATCGGGAGAAAAAGAACGAAAATCACAAACGACACTAAAAAACAGATGAAAACTGCACAAATCACGTCGTTATTGACTCAATAAGATAAAATAAACATCAATTGCTCATGAGTACCTTGAATTTATACCGATTTGTTGCAAGAAACGGATATTATATTTGCCCTAAATTGTGTAACAAAGAAATACTTACAACATAGAACCAAATAACAAATGTCTTATGGTTAATAACTAATATTGACTTAGAAGTAACACGGCACTGAAAGGTAATAACGCTATGTTTGTCGTCAATAACACATTCTGTATACAAGCAATTGATCGGGGGGAATATAACGAAAATTACAAACGACACTAAAAACGGATGAAAACTGCATAAATCTCGGCGTTATTGACTCAATAAGGTAAAATAGACATCGATTTCTCATGGGTACCTCGAATTTATACCGATTACTTGCAATTTATGAAATCTAGATTCGATTTACCATTACGTTTTCGAATTTGCACCCTAATTAGACAAGCAAATTCTATCTCGTGCATCGTCAATATCATAATGAATCCAACATGACATGTCGAATCGGTTGGATGGGTCAATCGAATTTTTTGTGCTCGATTCAGTGTAAGAAAATTGAGTTCGAAAAGAAATTCTGTTGATAACGTTTTGCAGTAGCAAAGTAACACAATATTATTGAAAAATAACGTATCTGTTTTCTAAAGTAACAATATGCTGTAACTGTGTAACATATAATGAAGTAAAAGTAACGTTTCATATAAGACCAAAAGAACACGTCGTGAGTTCCGCTGGAAAAAAGAAGAGCAAAGGGTATTTTCGTCAAAGTCTATTTTTGGGTCCTTTACTCGATTTTTACAAAAAGTAGGTCCCTAAAACTTATTATTTTCTGACAGGGTGTAACGGGTAAATGAAGAAAGTTGCTCCAATTAGGTTTTTAGTCATCGAACTTGGTAATTCAATATGATCCAATTGACATTATATACTATATATTTCGCTTTCTAAATCAAGTTGTTCAAGATATTAAGAATCGGGTTCACACACGGCATTAATACACGTAATTAAGACGAAGAATGTCATAGTTGTCAAAGAAACGACATCAATTATCAATCATTATCATACGTATATGGTTGTCGTCACCTTCTTAATATATTTATAAATAAAAAAATGATACGCATTATGTCCCTATATATACATACGTATATGGTGTTATCCCTTTTCATTATTCTTAGAAGGGAATTATGGTGCAGCAAAAGTTTGAATCGGGGACTTCAATAAAATCTTCCTTAAAAAACAAATCGTTTTCCAACAATTTGAGATATGACCGCACGTTTTTAATATCGACGGTCACCATCTTTTACGTGTACTATTTTATAAATTAATTAAAAAGATCACTTATTATCTCAATTTATACCAGCGAAAACAACATTGGATGATTTTAATTTCTTAGCAATTTTTTTGTTAGGGTAATTGATAACTCCATCCTATTCAATATATATCTTATGCTTAGCTTAGCTAAGTTTATTTAATTCGATAGTATCATTTTAAGCATTATAACATGAATTGAAGTTGATTGCGACATAATCAAATGTCAAACAAATGTTCATTTTTTTCATGCATATTCAAGCTTTGGGACCATGTCCATTTGACTACTTCCACACGAACTATAGATCAAATAAAAAACATTTCCACGAAAATACGCGCAGTCATCAAATACACAGAAACCACTCCCTCCTTCGTCTTCACAACATCACGATTCACGGCTAACGTCACCTTTTAATGTAATAAAACCATTTACTGCTTGCTTCTCAAGGGATTGATTGTAGCGCCGTAGAAAGGAAGATGACGATGAGATCATCAACTGAACTATACATGCTCCTTTTCTCCACCACATTTCTGCTCACCGCCAAACCATTTTCCGAAGCAATCGACACAATCACGGCGTCGCAGAATATCACCTACGGCCAAACGCTACTCTCCTCCGACGGCAGCTACGAGCTTGGTTTCTTCAGCCCAGGAAACTCCGACAATCGATACGTAGGCATATGGTACAGGAAAATAGCAGCTTTCACCGTCGCCTGGGTTGCGAATCGTGACAATCCGATACTAAACTCGTCCGCCGCCGTGGCTGTCTTGATGCTCGACGCCGCCGGAAGTAGATTAATCCTCGTCGACGGTAATAACACCGTACTGTGGTCTACTAACCACACCTCGCAAAAAACCCTGAAAAACCCAGTCGCGAAGCTGCTCGAATCGGGCAATCTAGTGATAAAAGAAGCCGAAGACGATAGCCCAGAAAATTACCTATGGCAGAGCTTCGACTACCCAACCGATACGCTCTTACCAGGCATGAAGCTCGGTAAGAATTTCATCACAGGCCATGAGTATTACCTCTCCTCGTGGAAAAGCGCCGACGACCCGGGAATTGGAGATTACACGTATCACTTGGATCCGACGGGCTATCCTCAGGCGATACTGAAAGAAGGGTCGGTCGAACTCTACAGAATCGGACCCTGGAACGGAGTCGGGTACAGCGGGTTACCCGCTTTGAAATCCGTTTCTTCTTATACGTTCGACGTGGTTATGAACTACGAAAAGGAGGTTTATTACTCTTTCAAGATACCCAATAACTCCCAACCTTCGAGGTTTGTAATGAACTACACAGGCGAGGGGCAGAGATGGATATGGAACGATAGGTTCCAAGATTGGAAGGTGTACTTAACCGCGCCAGTGGATAACTGTGATTCTTACAAGCAATGTGGGGCTTATGGGATTTGTAATCTTGGGCAATCTCCCATATGTGGGTGCCTCGACGATAAGTTTGTCCCTAAGAATCCCGACGAATGGGCTGGGAATTATTGGTCTAGTGGGTGCGTGAGGAAGGCGGGATTGAACTGTTCGACCGATGGGTTTTCGAAGTATTCGAACCTGAAATTGCCCGACGTTTCGAGAGGTTCGTGGCATAATTCGAGCATGAGCCTCGAAGAGTGCAGGGTGATGTGTTCGAGGGACTGTTCTTGCACGGCTTACACGGTTTTGGATGTAAGAAATGGTAGTGGATGCTTGCTTTGGTTCGTCGATTTGGTTGATATGAAGCAGGTTTATGGTTCGACGCAAGATATCTATATCAGGCTTGCTGCTTCTGAATTCGGTAAATATATGCTCGCAAATTCAGCTTCGAACAATCGTTTTTCTTTCTTCTTCTCGCGATGATTTCTTGTTGGGATATGTTAAATCCTATCTACTACGACAGGTTCGAGTAGAGGCAGGGCTAAACTTATCTTGATCTTGAGCTTGTCGTTGGGATTGATTCTCCTAGGATTGAGCTTACTGTTTTGCATATGGAAGAGGAAGAAAGTACTCGTGTTTCTTAGAAAACGAGGTAACCGAAATTTGTCTGGGAAATCGAAATTTTTTATTTCCATGGATCGTTTATTCTTGAGCTGCCTCGTGTTTATAGGGTGGGTTCATCAACCTCGCGATAAAGATCTTGAGCTCCCACTGTTCGAACTGTCGAAGATTTCTAAAGCCACCAACAATTTCTCGTCTCAGAACAAGATTGGCGAAGGCGGTTACGGGCCTGTGTTCATGGTAAGATTTTTACCGAATCCCAGAAAATGCTAGGTAACAAGAGAGAACTATAAATAACGTTTGCAAATTCAGGGCACGATGGAAGACGGGCAAGAAATTGCGGTGAAGAGGCTGTCGAAATCTTCCCTGCAAGGAATTGACGAATTCAAGAACGAAGTCCTCTTCATCGTCAAACTACAGCATCGAAACCTCGTGAAGCTCTTAGGGTGCTGCATTCACGGCGAGGAAAACATGCTTGTTTACGAATATATGCCCAATAAAAGCCTGGACTTGATCTTATTCGGTGAGGATCTCATTCCAAAAAAAATATATATATCTCCTTTCCGTAAATAAAGAGCAACGTTGTACTTGCAAATTTCGACAGATTCGGTGAAAAGTAAGCTGCTCGATTGGCCCAAGCGTTTCAATATCATCAAAGGCATCGCTCGTGGGCTGATGTACCTCCATCAAGACTCTCGACTGAGGATCATACACAGAGACCTAAAGACGAGCAACATATTGCTAGATTCAGACATGAATCCCAAGATATCAGACTTTGGCTTGGCGAGGAGTTTTCGAGGAAACGAAAACGGAGTTAAGACGAGCAGAGTCGTGGGGACATAGTGAGTAGTTTCTCGACGGTTTTAATATTTTTTGTCGCACTTTTTTCTGGCAATTCGACTTTTTATTATTTTGTTTTTGCGCAGCGGGTACATGCCGCCGGAGTACGCCATCGACGGGATTTTCTCGATAAAGTCGGACGTATTTAGCTTTGGCGTGATAGTTCTGGAGATTTTGAGCGGCCTAAAGAACAGAGGATTTACGCACATGAAACACCATCACAATCTTCTGGGACACGTAAGTCATATATTGCGCGTAAACGGAAGATTTACGCGCATAAAACCCGATTTGTTTTCTTTTATTCAGGCATGGCTGCTCTACAAAGAAGGAAACTCGATGGAAATGCTCGATAGTAACGTTGCGTTCGATACGAGCGATTTATCGCAGGTGATGAAGACGATCCACGTCGGGCTTATGTGCGTGCAGAAGAGTACGGAGGATAGACCGAACATGTCCTCGGTTGTGTTCATGCTCGAGAACGAGGTTGTCTTGCCCGAGATTAACCCGCCAGGTTTCTTTACGGAGAGAGATTTCTGGGCGAACGCTCATTCTTCGAGCGAGCAGTCGAAAACTCCGACTTCGAATGACATCACCATATCTTTTCCTGAAGGTAGATAAGATAGTAATAGGCAAAAATGGGAAAGAAGAAAAAGAATGAGCAATATTTCATAGTCAGCCATTTGGTATTTATTATTTTTTGATGCTTCTGCATTATTAAGAGATACCCTTGAAAACAAAAGTATTATTGAAAGATACCGCTTTGTAGCTTGGAACAAAATAGAAATTAATATTGTGTGTATTTTCCACTTTGGGTAATTACATTACAAGATTGACTTTTCCTTCTTTCATTCTTACGTTACAGTCAGCAAATAGTATTATGGAAATAAATAATTGAATTGAGGTGTAAAACGAAGGATGCAAGGGCCCAAACCTCGTGGGCCCAAGTACTTTCCTTTATATATAGCTTTCTCTTCTCTTCTACATCTTCAGTCGTCATCCTCGTTCCTTAGCACATATCGAGAAATCCGTCCTCATCCATTTTTCTTAACAAAATTAATATAAAAATAAAAAAGAAGTATATACAGGAAAATTAGCTGGCGATGTAGCGCGTCGGTAAAGGCGTAGGGTTTGGCGGCGGCTTCAAGCTCGGAGTATCTAATTAAAGACCTCGGAGAGCTTTGATTCATAGGTCGGTGTCGTTTCATAGAATTGAATAGAATTAATCTTTTCTAGTTCTGCTTTGAATACAACATCTAATGTTGCGTCCATCCTCTGCTAAACTTGCAGTGGGATCTTCAAGATTTTACGGGTCAGTGTGTGAAGATCGGTGCCCGCTCAGAGTACAAGAATGGCGTTGGGGGCAATAAATATCGTAGATATATCCATGAGCCGAGCTCTAGGGCGGAAGCATATCCCGGAATAGAACCGCACGACTTTGTACTTGACCGGTTCGACGTCGAATACAACACCGAGAGTTTCGGCCATCTTTGTCGGACTTCCATTGAGGATCGTCAAGATTATTCGGATAGCCGCGTTGATGACGTTCGTCCGTTAGAGAGGTGCAACACATTAGGCCGATGAAGAACGATACGATGTGGACAACCTTCTCACCTAGCCTTTCGATTGTTGTGTACGGCTGCATATGTGAATCTTTGTCAAGTAGGTGAAGGTCTAATGATACGGGGTTCTTGGGCTGGATATAGAGGACGACTTTCCCGTTTTTCCGATTGTAGTTGAAGTGCAAAGGGGTGCAGTGGGGTCTGGAGATTACTTCATACCACTGTTTGCATGCTAGTTTCAGTGAAACAAAGAATTCACTGGCAACTTAGTGAATGTCGTGGCCACAATATCTTCAATGTGTGCTATCTCGAGCAAGGGGATGCACACGGCATAAACCAAAAGTAGATGGTAAGAGAAGAGGGCAATGGCGTCAAGGTATACCGATAACCCAAAGAACATAGTTGCTTAGGGATTTATTTGATCGGAAGGTTTTTGATTGTTTATCGTGGTCTTGTGGTCAAGTCGTTGCTTTGCCAAATCGTTCGTTCATATAAATAAAGTATTGGCCGGTAGGTGAAGGCGAATAAATAGAAACTAGTTAAATGCTAGTTTTCCTAAACCTAATCTACCGAACTATTCGGTGAGATTTATCTTTGCTTGGAAGATTCGATGCGTTATTTGATCAATCTAGCCAAAGTTGTTATAGAAAAAAATGTTGAAATCGGTAAATTTAGTTTTGCCTTATCTATGTGGAACTACTTGGTCATGTATCTCGTAGATTGTTTGAATATTTTCTTGTTTTCGTTCTTAATGCAACAACAAAACTTTATTCCGTGACTCACTCATAATTGTTTCACTTCTTAGCAGGTCAGGGAGTTTCTACTTATTTATTCGAAATCGACTCACCCAGAAGTGATTTGAGGAGTCCAACCATGAATGCATCAAGGGATTCATTTTTCATCACCACCATTTCATGCTCCATCCATAGCATTCAGCAATCAGCACTAATATAGCTTCCCTTGGTAATTCTTCACCTCTATTATTGCTTTATAGTTTAATTATTTTGGATGATTGATTTTATTGTTTCTTCACATCTTTTTTTAATAAGGAAGGCGCCATTACATCAGGACATGCCCTTTATATTCTACGCAAGGCTACAGGTGACACCTTTGTTCAATAACTCTCATTTTGGTGTTTGATTAATAATGTGGGGATTTGACTTGTTCCTTTGAAGTAAGCGAGACTGTGTTCTCTAACATAGAATTGGAATGTGGATTCATTCAGTTCCCTAGGGTAGAGATGGTGGCTATTTGATTGGAAGGCTTTGAGATTGTCTGTCTTGGTCGTATGGTCAATTTGGTTCATGTCTGAGTCTTCGTTAGTATCAAAAGATTAAATCTTGACATAAGGAGAAAGACATAAAGTCTTCTAACTTAATGTATTCCGAACCATCCTTGGCGATATGTACATGTGGCAGATTCGGATGTGTTATTTCATCAATGTGGCCAACCTAAGAACTATCTTTAAATTAGTTAATTGATTTTTGCCTTATTTTACCTTCGACTATAAGATCATATAGTTACATATTCTCCGATAGTCCGTGGTTTTTAAATGTTCTTTATGAAGTCTAACATGTGTTGATAGAATGTTTCATTTAATGACAGCCCAGCGAAGCGTTGGAACAGCCCAGTGAGATGTTGAAACGGCCCAGAGGTAATCATATGATCGGCCTAGTCCAACTCCCATTTGATCTGTTATGCTGTTTATGTCCTATAAAAGCGTTCGAGGGTTTTATTTTTCATCATCAGCGCCTCAAGTTCGATCCGCAGCATTCTGCATTGACATAGCTTTTCCCTTGGTAATTCTTCACCTCCACCGCCTCTATTTAATTTGCGTGTATAGATGATTATGTTATCATTTCTTTGTGTCTATTTTTAATGAGGATCTCCCTTTTTTCAGTTCCAGATCTGTTCCCAATTTGTGGAACGTTATGAACTTTCGATTAACATGTTATCTTATTTGATATCATTGTTTGCGAATTTGGTTAATCTTTATTGCTTTGATGTTTAGCACTAGATGAATTGGATTTATTTCCTTGTGCTTGAGTGTTGTTATGAATAGTACCCATATAAATGGGTTTCATGTGAGAGTTATCCAGTAAAATTGAGGGTCACTATCTAGTTTCATATCTATAACGTATCAGAATTAAATGTTACAGTTGTTTTTGCAAATTTGTGAAGCCAAATTGCCTTTGAAGTAGGATGTTCTCATATGGAATGCGGTGCTTGTGTTCTTCAATTTGGAAGTTTTCAATTATGTGATCTAATTTGCAACTTGGTGATATTTTCTTCATGATTCTTGAATTCAAATAGAATTATGACTATGAGGGGCTTCTTACGACATCCAATTATCAGATTTTGGAAGATTTATGGACTATGAGGAGCTAAATGTCCTTCTTTCTTGCTCTCATCTGCTATTTACTGATGTGCTCTTGTATATACTAGAAAAGTTCACTTGATTTCTAGATCACTATGTTCTTTGTTTTCTCGATTTGTTGATGTCATTGCCCGTTTCTCTTGACCATACACATTTGGCTTCATTTTGCAGATCAAATCCTAAAGAAAGTATACATCATGGCTTTGAGTAGAAAAAGATGTACTCTTACCTGCCACATTGATGACGACATCTCCTTGTCCGAGATAGCACACATTGAAGATGTTATGGCCGCAATATTCGCTAGGCTGCCCGTGAATTCTTTGTCTTCGCTGAAACTAGCATGCAAACAGTGGTATGAAGTAATCTCCAGACCACACTTCACCCGTCTGCACTTCAACTACAATCGAAAAAACGGCAAAGTCATCCTCTACATCCAGCCCAAGAACCCCGTATCGTTAGACCTTCACCTCCTTGACAAAGATTCGCATATACAGCCGTACACAACAATCGAAAGGCTAGGAGAGAAGGCTGTCCACATCGTGTCGTTCTTCATCGGCCTAATGTGTTGCACCTCCCTACGCTTCGAGAGGACTTTCGTCGTCAACCCTGCCACCCGGAAAATCTTGACGATCCCCGACGGAAGCCCGACGAAGATGGCCGAAGCTCTCGGCGTCGTATTCGACGTCGAACCGGCCAAGTACAAAGTCGTCCGGTTCTATTCCGGGAAATCCTTCCGCCCCGAGGCTCACCGCTACAACTGCGAGGTCTATTGCCCACAACGCCAGTCTTGGACTCAAGTGGGCACTGATCTTCCTTGTCCCCTAAGAAACAGTCCTCATACGCTTTTGCGTCCTCACTTGTGCGTTGGGGTAGAATGTATTGGTTCGTATGGAAAGAGGGGCCTCAGAGGAAAGTCGACCACATTTTATCGATAGGGATGGACGAGATCATAAGGAGGGTCGAGTTGCCATCTCTCCCTGGCGATGCTCCGAGCTATCTGTTCGACGTTTTCACGTATCTGATCAACTACAGGGGCAATTTGGGTATATTCTATCTGGAGAAGAAGAAGGGGCTCGGGGGCATCTATACGTTGGTTGATTCCGATGAATCGAAGTGGAAGCTGGTGGGCTTCGCTTCGTATTGGTTTTCTTGGGTTAGGGAAATCAATTCTATCGTTGAGATCGACGACGAGCTGCTCTTTGTGCTGAAGGTGTGGGACGGGCGCTTCCATTTTCGGTACCTGAACTTGGACACGATGCTGTGGAGGGAGGCCAAGACGAGCTTTCTGAGGCGAGGTGGTTTTAGGCCTCGGATGCTTTTTCATGAGTACTGCTGCGAGGCTATGGTGTTTCCCTTTTGCGAGAGCTCCTTTAAGTGTAAGTTGTTTCTATAAGCTCTCTCTTTTGTTATACTTTAGCCTCTGTTATGTAATAGTTGGAGCTTGTTAGGTGTGTGGAAGTTGCATGGAAATGTTACCGATTTCTTATTATATGGCTCTTTCCTGCAGGTAGAGGAGAATGAATGGAGATGTTGGATGTGCCGACAAAGGAAGGAACTAGTTGTAGTGGAAGTACGATGACTATCAGTTAGTTTCTGATGTTCTGAACTAAATTGTTTGCTATGGATTTTTTTTTCCAGTCTTAAGACGGAATTGTGTTGCTTGGAATGAACTCTACCTGATATATAGACTTGATGCTTCTTGTTATTTTACATTTTTTTTATTCGTTGGTCGATCCAGCCTTTTTTTTCTTTAATACAATGCCTGCAAATTGCACAAAACGGAGTTGTATATAGGGGTGGCAAAATTACCATGGTGAACCATCCCCGTTGGTACTCGAGGCTATTGAACGGGGAATCCCTGGTCAAAACGGGGATGGGAAAGTTGACGGTGGTTCCCTGTTGGTGAAAGAGCGGGGACGGGATGGGGATGGTAATCATGTTTCCCACCCATCTCCGGCCCCAAACCCGGCCCCGTTTGAATCAAATGGTGATTCACCATTTCCTAATTGGATTTTTATTAATAAATACTCTGAAAAACTAATTTGAATAAAGAATTCTCAAAGATCATCATTTTATATTCAAGATCGTATTTAAAATAAAAAAAAAAAGTTCTCCTTTCAATATATATTTTTCACAATACGCTCTTATTTCAATCACATATTGTTTCAGTTTTTTATACTCTAATATCATATTTTACATATTAATTTGTCTATATTACTTAGCCTATGTTTTCTGTTGCAAAAAAAAATTAAGTTATTGGATATACATGAATATGAGGAACCCAAATCTTCCACGGGGAACCCGGTCCCCGAACGATGATTACCCATCCCCGAATCAATTCATCATAAGCGGTGAATTAGTGGGGATGATATTAAGAATGAGAATTTGGTATGGGGACGGTATGTCCATTACCAGCCCCGAACCCGCATATTACCATCCCTAGTTGTATATGTAGTCAATGACTTCTAACTGGGATTATTGATTTGAGAACTGAGTTTTATATATTATCAAGTTGAATTACGATAAATTAGTTGGTAGTAGGAAAGACGACCCAACATTCCCTCGCAGACAATAAGCAAAACATTTCCACGATTCGTTCATTTAAATTAAACAATAATTTAATAATAAATAAATGTTTGCATGCAAAAAGATGGACCGCAGGTCAGTAATTGAGTTGACCCGTTTACATGCTTATACTCCATCCGATTTTATTTACATGTCGTTTTAGCTCTTTAATTTTGTTTCTAATTAGTTGTCGTTTTACAGATTTCAAGACAGATATTTATCATATTTCCAGTTTTACCCTTTTAAATATTATTAAATGGAATATATTAAATAGTCTTAAGCAATTAATTAGGGGTATATAAGACATTTTATTCTATTTCTTAATATGAGTGCAAAAACCTTAAACGACACCTAAAAAAATCAGAGGGAGTATGAATTAAAGAGTTAATTATGATTCAGACCCATTCAGTTTTAAAATCGGATTCAGGCCCCTATCAGAAAATTTTTAGTTTTAAGGACCCGATTTCTCCAGTACAACTTCATTGTTATGCAGTATCACTTCATTGTTCTGCATTACCACTTAGTTGTTACTGCAGAAATTAAATTGGTACTGCATAACAATGAACTAGTACTGCAGAAATCGGGTACTTAAAACTAAAATTTTTTTTTATAGGAGCTTGAAATCTGTTAAATTTCAGGCATCGACTGTTAAAGCAGAAGAGCACCAAGGATGATAAAGGCTGAAGGCTAAGAAACCCCGCGACTTTTGAATACGCAAGCAAGGCACTGTTACACTTTATATAAAGCACGCTTCTATAAGTATCTAGCGCTTAGTTCCTTTATTATTGTGTCTAGCGATTTAGTAAGTGAAAATGTGCCTTAGTTATAACGGGCATTTTTCCCTTTCGCATATATAAAAACACTGTTGTATCCTTTTGCGAATCATCTTTCGCAAAATCAATGAAGAACACTTCTTATTTACATTCAAGTCTTGCGCGCATTTTTTCATATGGTATCAGAGCACTTTTCTTGAGTTACACCTATCAAGATTCAAGAACACTAGCCTCCTTTCTCAACACAGCTCTTCGATGGCGGACACAGATGTTTCGATAACTCCGAACACGACGGCTGTAATGCAGATAAATGATCCCTACTTCTTGAATCATAGTGATGTGTCTGGGCAGCTGCTCGTCCACGAACCACTGAATGGAGACAATTACGCAACGTGGAGTAGAGCCATGGTTATAGCCCTCACTGGAAGGAACAAGGAGGGGTTCATAAACGGCGAACTTCAAACGCCAGACGCGACGGATCAGAATAAAGTGGTGGCTTGGAAGAGAAATAACAACATTGTGATTTCTTGGATCCTGAATTCAGTTTCAAAGGAAATCTCGGCCAGTATACTCTACAATTCCACGGCTAAGGAAGTTTGGGATGATCTACAGGAGAGGTTCGGCCAATCAAACAAGCCGAGGGTCTTCCAATTAAAGAAACAGCTCATCAACCTTGAACAAGGAAACAACAGCGTTGGGGTGTACTTCACCAGACTGAAAACCTTGTGGGATGAACTGACGAATTACCAGCCAGCTTGCCCCTGCACGTGTGGAGGAATCAGGGCTATGAAGGACTACTTTAATGAGGAATATGTCCTCACCTTCCTTATGGGTTTGAATGAATCTTATTCGCAGGTTCGGGGTCAGATCCTTCTGATGGATCCATTGCCCACGATGAACAAAGTATTCAGTCTTTTGGTCCAGGAAGAAAGGCAGAGATCAATGACTGGAGGCTTACCCAAGATCAATGATGATCAAATTGGCCATGCTTTCTGCCAGTACCGGCCAAGAAATTCCCAAGAAAGGCATGTTGCATCCCAAGAAAGACTCGGCGAAGCCGCTGTGTATTCATTGTGGGAAGAGAGGTCACACGGTAGACACTTGCTACCAAGTCCATGGCTTCCCACCTGGGTACAGGCAGGCCACTAGGTATAAAAGCGCCAGAGTCAATCAATTGGGGGTAGAACATGGGCAAGGTTCAGCATGACAGCAACCAAGAAAGGTCAAGCCCCAAACAGGCAGAGGATGATTGCGTCCAGCTACAGCTCACTTCTGCCCAGTATCAGAACCTGAGAACCCTTTTGAATCAACACACAATTGGCTGCCTACCTGGTAAAGGGATGACTCCCAGCCAACCTGAAAGAGGTTCAGGTATGTGCTTGTCTTTTAACCTACCAAGTCTTGATTGCAAGAAGATGTGGTTGGTAGATTCGGGGGCTACCAAACATGTCTGTGGCAACCAAGATTTCCTGTATGATCTTCATAAGATAGAAGAATCCAATGTAATTCTGCCGGATAATACAATTATCAAAACGGATAAAGCAGGTTCCTTCAAGCTCAACCAGTTTATTACCTTAACTGATGTGCTTTTTATCCCACAATTTCACTTTAACCTATTGTCTGTGAGCTGTTTGGCACGGGAAAGAAACTGCAGGTTTTACTTTGAGACTGATGGATTTATAATTCAGGATCCTTCTCTACGAACGATTGGCAAGGGTGATCAAGCTGAAGGACTGTACTACCTGCGGGCAGAAGCAGACACAGGGCTTCCCAGCTGCAGACCTGTTTTCCTTAACAAACTGTCCATAGAACTTTGGCACCATAGGCTGGGCCACCCTTCTAATAAAATCTTGAATGTATTGAAACCTTCTTTAAGACATGTTGAGGCTAGAACAGAAACATACTGTAAAGTTTGTCCCATAGCTAAACAGAAAAGATTGTCATTTCCTAACAGCAATAAAACTGCATGTGCTTCATTCGATCTCATTCATTGTGACGTTTGGGGGCCCTTTCACATCCCCTCTTACCTAGGACATAGATACTTTCTTACAATAGTTGATGACTACTCACGTTTTACTTGGCTTTTCATGCTTCGATATAAGTCTGAAGTACTATCAGTCATGAACTATTATTTTAACTTGGTTGAAACCCAGTTTGGTTCAAAGGTTAAGGTGCTCAGGTCGGACAATGGAAAGGAGTTCAGCCTCGATAATTTGCTCAAGGAAAGAGGTATCCTACATCATTGGTCATGTGTCCAAACACCTCAGCAAAACTCGGTGGTGGAGAGGAAACACCAACACCTCTTAAACGTGGCTAGATCTTTGTTTTTCCAATCTGAAGTTCCCATTGAGTTTTGGTCCGAATGTGTGCTCACAGCCACTTATCTAATCAATAGAATTCCTTCTGTGATCTTAGGGAATAAGAGCCCCTACCAGTTGTTATACCAAAAACCAGTTAACTATGAATATTTTCGAGTCTTTGGTTCCCTTTGTTACAGCTCTACCTTAGTTGCGGGTCGAAGGAAGTTTGATCCTAGGGCGAAGGAGTGTGCTTTCTTGGGGTATCCGAATGGAGTGAAGGGCTACAAACTGTTGGACCTAAGTACGAGGGAAGTGTTCATCTCTAGGGACGTCAAGTTTGAGGAATCAGTTTTTCCTTTTAAGCAGCAAGGGGCTCCCTCCACTACAGCAGATCCATTCCCTACTACAGTTCTGCCCAGACCTTATACTGAGAGTAGAAACCCTGAAGAAACAGAGGACTTGGCAGAATCCTTTACAGAGCAGCCCACATAACAGCCCACAGAGCAGCATAATGAGACTGCATCAGATGAAGCAGATGCAGAACAGGCACAGGCACTTCACCCTAGCTGCAGCAGCTCCCATCAAGAGATGGAAGTATCAAGGAAATCAACTAGGCAACAAAGGAAGCCTGCATATCTGAGAGACTACCACTGCAGCAATCTCCTTGCCAGAAGAGAGTTGTATCCTCTGTCTCAGGCATTTACCAATCAGAACTTCTCACCCCAATCTCAAACTTTTATTTGCAATGTGTCCACAGTAAAGGAACCTAGGAACTTCACGGAGGCCTCAGAATCCAGAGAGTGGCAGAAAGCTATGGAGTCAGAATTTGCTGCACTCGAAGACAACCAAACTTGGACCATCATGCCTTTGCCACCAGGGAAGAATTCTGTAGGTTGTCGATGGGTCTACAAGCTCAAGTTCAACGCCAATGGACAAGTCCAAAAACACAAGGCTCGGCTGGTAGCAAAAGGCTTTGACCAGCTCGAGGGTGTAGATTACATGGATACGTTCGCCCCAGTTGCAAAGCCTAGCACCATCAAAATATTACTGTCTTTGGCAGCCAAGTTTCAATGGTTCTTAGTACACATGGATGTAGACAATGCTTTCCTCAACGGCGAGCTAGCCGAGGAGGTGTTCATGGATCTACCCCCAGGATTTTACAAGAATCTTTCCAGATCAGGGCCAGATCGGATGGTATGCAGGCTGCAAAAGTCTATCTATGGATTGAAGCAATCCTCCAGGGAATGGAATAAGAAGCTGACCGAAGCAGTGCAGAAGTTTGGTTTCACACAAACCTATTCTGATCACACTCTGTTCCTTAAGGGTGAAGGTGACACTTTACTTGTATTATTGGTTTATGTAGACGACATTATACTTGCAGGACCATCACTCGCTGAGATCCAAAAGGCAAAGGACTTCTTGCACAGCTGCTTCAAAATTAAGGACCTCGGAGACTTAAGGCTGTTTCTTGGTGTTGAGGTTGCAAGAAACAAGGAGGGCATCTATATTTCCCAAAGGCAATACACTATACAGCTGTTGGAAGCCACTGGTTATTCAGCCTCTAAGCCCTTATCAACACCCATGAATCCAAGTAGTAAACTGTCAGCCGAGGATGGGGAATTGGTGTCTGAGCCTTACAGGTACAGGAGACTAGTTGGCCGCCTGCTATACTTAACCTTCACAAGGCCGGACATAGCATTTACAGTGCACAAGTTGAGTCAATACATCGCAGCACCTCGGACTGGACATCTCATGGCAGCTCATCACCTACTCAGGTATTTAAAAGGGTCTGTCGGGCAGGGTATTTTGCTAAGTTCTTCCTCTGGTGTGCAGATCAAAGCCTTCTCACAGACTGGGCGGCCTGCAAGGACTCGAGGAAGTCTATAACTGGATACTGCACATTCTTAGGGGACTCCCTTGTCACTTGGAAAGCTAAAAAGCAAGCCACCGTGTCTCGTTCTTCCACCGAAGCCGAGTATCGAGCTTTGGGCTCTGTTATAAGCGAAGTTTTGTGGATAAAACAGCTGCTCGGAGAGCTCAAGATTCCCACCACTCATATTCCTGTTGTCTACTGTGATAGCCAGTCAGCTCTACATCTTGCCTCCAATCCAAAATTCCACGAACGCTCGAAACATATCGAGATCGATTGTCACTTCATTCGTCATCACGTCTTGAGTGGTGCGATTCGCCTTTTACCCGTGCGGTCTGAGAATCAAGTCGCAGATGTACTCACCAAACCGCTGACTGGACCATTACTATAGCATGCCTTACTCAAGATGGCAGTTCGAAATTTCTACCTTCCATCTTGCGGGGGGGTGTTAAATTTCAGGCATCGACTGTTAAAGCAGAAGAGCACCAAGGATGATAAAGGCTGAAGGCTAAGAAACCCCGCGACTTTTGAATACGCAAGCAAGGCACTGTTACACTTTATATAAAGCACGCTTCTATAAGTATCTAGCGCTTAGTTCCTTTATTATTGTGTCTAGCGATTTAGTAAGTGAAAATGCGCCTTAGTTATAACGGGCATTTTTCCCTTTCGCATATATAAAAACACTGTTGTATCCTTTTGCGAATCATCTTTCGCAAAATCAATGAAGAACACTTCTTATTTACATTCAAGTCTTGCGCGCATTTTTTCATAAAATCAAAATGAAAAACTTATGTTGGGCTGACATCAAATTGCCCCAATTAAATAACGTTTACATGTAAGAATCTTCGTTACGAATTCATAGACTGTTCTATTTCCAATCACGCGTTTTATCCTGCGATAGCGATGGATTTCTTCTTGTTGAAATCATTGTATTATATATATGCGTGTGTGTGATATCCATGCCATGCGTATCACGAAACAGGTGAACGACTCATATTTTAAAATTTGCAAACTCGAACGTACAAAGACGATTTCGATTTCGATTCTAGTATTTGAAGCTGGGTTCAATTCGTTTGGATAGGTATTTCCCTTTTCAACAACATATGTCAATTATGATTCGTCTAATATGTATATGGCATCATTTTTTTCTTTCGTCCAGCTAAAATGGGGGAGTCGAAGAAGATGGTGAACGATCTAAGACAATCTTTGCATAATGTTTTCCGTAAAAGGTGAGTTTTTTACCAACTGAAGGCGCACATTTATTTTTCTCCAGGTTCAATCTATTAGAAGAGACTTTCATGTCTAAAAACTTATTCTTCTGGCGTGATCGTATAATATTTTTTCACGTTTCTGATTATTGCGATAAAACATTGAGCTGATTGGTTCATTCGGAAAAAAAAATGGATTGGATTCTTGCAGTCAGGAAGCTTCAAATGGTGAATCAGAGGCAGCAGAAACTCTAATGGAGTACTACATCCCAAATTATGTACTTTTACCTGAAGCAGAAAAGTTCGAAGAACGTAATAAGATCGAATGCCCTGTGATTGTATTTATCAATTCGAAAAGCGGTGGTCAATTGGGTGGAGAACTTTTAGCAACTTATCATAGCCTTCTCAACCCTAATCAGGTATAAAACTCTGTGATTCTCTCTATCTGCTTGCATCATTCGTAAGAAGAAGAAAAAACCATTTCGACATTTTAGGTGTTTGATCTGGGAATAAAGAAACCCGAGAAGGTGCTCCACCAGCTCTATCTGAACTTGGAGAAGCTCAAGAGAAACGGAGATGGATTCGCTGCTGACATTCACCAAAGGTTAAGAATCATTGTAAGTTGATTTATGATTCCCTGAACTGTTTTTATAGCATCATTACATGAAAGCATTAAAACTGTTGTCAAATGATGTAAAAAGGTTGCTGGTGGAGATGGAACAGCTGGGTGGATTCTTGGAGTCATATCTGATCTTAAGCTTTCTAAGTCTCCCCCCGTGGCCACAGTGCCGCTAGGAACTGGGAACAATCTTCCATTTTCATTTGGTTGGGTAAGATTTATAATAGGTTGTCTGAACATTATTAGTCTTTCTCAGAATTCAGCTTCATTGCGGAAATTTCAGTCTGTAACTTCCATTTTATTGTCACAGGGGAAGAAGAATCCAGGCACAGACCAGCAATCTGTTAAGGCATTCCTAAAGCAAGTGAAGGATGCACAAGAAATGAAAGTCGACAGGTAAAGATAACCCTTGCAACGTTTTTCTTACATTGTAGTTTGTCTTCTTTTTTCGCTGAACGATGCTTTTCTGACATTATGTGACTGAGTAGTAACTAGTTTGAGTTTTCTTACAGCTGGCATATTCTTATGAGAATGAAAGCTCATGCCGGTGAAGGTTCATTTGATCCTATAGCACCCCTCGAGCTGCCCCATTCGTTGCATGCATTTCATCGTGTCCCCCCAACGGACGAACTAAACGAGGTACTAAATCTCTTATTGTTAGTCGGTTACGTTGTTTTTATCCTTTAGTCATGCAAAGAGAAGGACTTGTCTGAACCTCGGTGTTCTGTTTCTCGTGTTTCAGGAGGGATACCACACGTTTCGAGGGGGATTTTGGAACTACTTCAGCATGGGTAAGTTTCTTTCTGCCACTGAAATTTTTAATGCTTCTCCTTCTTTTATTATCTTGCACTAGGATTCTAACATATGCTTTCAACGTACTTTTCTTTTGGTACAGGGATGGATGCGCAAGTTTCTTATGCATTTCACAGTGAGAGGAAACTACACCCAGAGAAATTCACAAACCAACTAGTAAATCAGGTCCAATAATATGTCTCTGTTCAATTGCTCACCAATAGTAGTACTATGATTATTATACATCAGTTCTACTTGTCTGTTCAATCCCTAGACAGTGTCTTTTGTTAAACTTTACTTTTGCAGAGTACGTATGCTAAGCTTAGCTGCACACAAGGATGGTTTTGGGCGTCTCTCACGCATCCATCTTCAAGGTGTCCATCCCTCACTTTCTTCTTCCTTTCGTAGATTCCTTTCCACGTCGATCTCCCCCAAGCAGATAAAATCCATTTTCTCAAAGGACTCCATTTTTTTGTTGCTTATGTCTCCCATTTATAGGAACATTGCTCAACTGGCAAAGATCAAAATCATGAAAGAGCCTGGCCAATGGATAGATCTTGAAATACCAAGCAGGTTACTCTCTCTCTCTCTCTCTCTCTCTCTCTCTCTCTCTCTCTCTCTCTCTCTCTGTTGATGGATTTATCTCTTCTAACATTTACTTGCTCTGCAGCATAAGGTCCATAGTTTGCCTTAACCTACCGAGTTTCTCGGGCGGTCTTAACCCCTGGGGAAGCCCTAGCAAGAAGAAGCTGCACTCGGTTAGTATAATATGCTTTTTTTTTTCTTGCATCATTCATTCTATGAGAAATGAACTAAAATTCGTACCTTTCTAACAGAGAGACTTAACTCCTCCATACGTAGACGATGGCTTCATCGAAGTCGTAGGCTTCAGAGACGCCTGGCATGGCCTCATCTTATTCGCTCCCGCCGGCCACGGCACTCGCCTCGCCCAGGTAATATTTTCTCCCAAAATATCGAATCAAATTTTCTTTTTTTTTATACTATCTCATTCTTTTTTCTTTATTCGCTCGAAAAAAAAAAAAGGCGCGTAGGATTCGATTCGAGTTTCACAAGGGAGCCGCGGAGCACACATTCATGAGGATCGACGGCGAGCCGTGGAAGCAACCGCTTCCCATGGACGACGAAACGGTGGTGATTGAGATTTCGCATTTCGGGCAAGTCAATATGCTCGCCAACACGCATTGCCAGTCGAGGAGCATTTTCGTGCCTTATTCGCCTCACCAAGGAGATGATGACGACGATGATGATGATAGTAATGAAGACGAGGACGATTCGTTGGAGGAGAGGAGGAAGATTGGAGCTGCTGATACGTTTAGGATTCCCGACGATTTTGAATTAGCACATCTTAGCTGAACTGAACAAATTTAGGAGATTGTTTCGTTTATTTTTTCTTTTATCGGTTGTTTTCCTAGTTCCTAACACCTTACATGAATTGAGAACTGAGTAACAGAGTTTTTTCTTTACATATGGGAGTTTTTTTTTTGTGAGAATCATTGTAGTCTTATATAATTATAGGAGTATTTTGAAAAAAATATTCATGAAACTACGTAACTAAAATAGCTCAGAAAGAGTTCAGATTCCACTAGAATAAGTAGTTCTAACATGTGCCCAGGTAACAAGAATATACGAAGAAATAGGCTTGAAGTTGTCTGTAGTAAGAAGCGAAGTGTAACTTAAGGTTCCTTCCATTTGATAAATAATTCCGTGGGAACCGAAAACTAATAAAAACTGGGAACAAGTTGGTTTATAAAAACAATGGGATTTCTGAGAAAAAGATGACAAAACGCGTCAAAAAAGGTCGATGCCAAAACCGTGGATCCATCAAGAAAACGATTAAACAAAGGGCAAATTTCGTTTCAGGCCCCAAAAATATTTTAAAATAGGTTTCAGGCCCTATTGAAAAAAAAATTAGTTTAAAGGACCTAATTTTCGTAAATGTTAGAGATAAGGACCTAAAGTTACATAAGTGTTACTTCAGAGCAATGAAGTGTTACTGAGGAACAATGAAGTGTTATTTCATAACAATGAAGTGTTACTAGGAACAATGAAGTGTTATTGCAGAGCAAACGAAGTGTTACTGATGAACAATGAAGTGTTACTGAGGTACAATGAAGTGTTACTGCAGAACAATTAAGTGTTATTGCAGAACAATGAAATGTTACGGGTCCTTAAAACTAATTATTTTTTTGTCAGGGCCTGAAACCTAAGTTCAGACCCTGACAGGGGCCTGAAACATAATTTCCCCTTAAACAAATGTAACTGAAGTATGTTGACGTGACCTTTGGGCAGCTTTGACTATTCAAATACAGCTAATGCAAATAAGTAATCTTCACGTGGGAATAAAAGCAGGAACAAGTTGCTAGTAGGCGCCGTTTTTTATTGTCATAAAGGGAGGCACCTAATTTATTTTCTTCGGCTAAGGAATGACGCGCATGAGTTTGATTTTTATATGTTCACATCTTTCAGTTCACATAAAAAATCAATGCAGATAGTTGCCTATAAATAGAGGCATTTAGCGGAGGAAGAAATACACCACAACATCAGATCTTCTTCTCCTCTGATTATTTTCTGTAGCCTACTCCTTATATTGTTGTAGCTGGTTTTGTACCACGTCAGTGTACGTGTTTGTAATCTCTCCACATAATAAAGAAGTTCTACCCTCCGGCCCGTGGACGTAGGTCATTCTGACCGAACCACGTAAATCTCGTGTCACTGTCCAAATATTATTTTCGTCTCTTTTATTTATTATCGTCATTTTTCGGGCAAATAATTATCGGGGATTTCCGCATATCCTAACAAATTGGTATCAGAGCCAACCCGATTTATTTTTTAGCCACCATGACGATAACAAAAATGTCAATTGAAAAGTTCGACAGAAATGTCAACTTTGCAATGTGGAGTCTCAAGATGGAGGCTATACTCATTCAAGACGGTTGCGAGGTGGCGCTTGAAGGCGCAAAGAAGAAACCAACCGAAATGAAGGACGATCAATTTAATGAATTGGACAAGAAAGCCAGATCGGCTATTATCTTAAATCTCTCTTACGAGGTTTTACAAGAAGTTGCGACAGAGACGACGGCCATGGGTATGTGGGATGCGCTAAAAGCTATCTACATGAAGAAGACTAAGGAGAATCGGCTTTATTTAAAGCAGAAGCTTTACAGTATGAAAATGACGGAAGGTACTTCTATTCTTTCGCATCTCGATAAGTTCGATTCTATCATTATTGATTTGGCGAACGTAGAAGTAAAAGTGACGGACGAAGATCAGGCCATAATATTGTTGTGTTCCCTTCCCTCGTCTTTAAAGCATTTTCGTGACACGATTATATACGGAAAAGACACAATATCATATTCTAGTGTCAAATCCTCTTTACAATCGAAAGAACAGATAGACAGGGATATTACGGGAGAAACAAGTGGTAGCCAGGCAGAAGGCCTGTTTGCACGGGGAAGACCAGAGCATAGAGACGCTGAAAGTAGCAGATCTAAAGAAAGGTCGAAATCCAGGTACAGAAATAAAGTCTGTAATTTTTGCAAGAAAAAAGGACATATTAAAGCTGATTGTTTTAAATTAAAAAATAAGGAGAAAAATAATCAGCAATTTAATAAACCCGCCGAAGCTAGTTTAGCTGCTGATGAGAGCGATGGAACTATATTTGTAGCAACTGCAAATATTATTAGGTCTGATAATGAGTGGATCTTAGATTCGGGTTGTTCTTACCACATAAGTCGGAGTCGAGATTGTTTTTCCACATATGAAAATTTTGATGGTGGATATGTCTTAATGGGAAATGACGCTCCGTGTAAAGTTGTTGGTAAAGGCACAGTTAGGATCAAGATGTTCGACGGAATTATCCGAACGCTCACAGAAGTCAGACACGTTCCATATATGAAGAGAAATCTTGTCTCTTTTGGCACACTTGAATCTCAAGGGTGCAGGTTCTCAGGTGAATGTGGAGTTTTAAAGATTGCCAGAGGTGCCCTTGTCGTGATGAAAGCTTGCAGGTCTGGAAATTTATATATTTTGCAGGGAACTACTGTTACAGGTTCCGCTGCAGTTTCGACATCCCCGGAGGTTGATACCACGAGATTATGGCATATGCGACTTGGACACATGGGAGAAAAAGGCTTGACGATTTTAAGCAAGCGGGGCCTACTTTGCGGTCAAAGTACTGGTAAGATGGACTTTTGCGAACACTGTATTTTTGGAAAGCAGAAACGAGTCAGCTTCAATTCGCCAGCAGTCCACAGGACGAAAGGTACTTTGGACTATATTCATTCTGATGTATGGGGTCCTTCTCGTGTTCCGTCCAAAGGTGGTGCAAGATATATGTTGACTTTCATCGATGATTTTTCGAGGAAAGTTTGGGTCTATTTTCTTAAGCAGAAAAGTGATGTTTTCCTAACATTTAAACAATGGAAAGCATTGATTGAAAAGCAGACAGGAAAACAGATCAAGCGGTTGCGGACAGATAATGGCTTAGAATTTTGCGGAAGCGAGTTCAACGAATTTTGCAAGAATGAAGGTATTGCTCGACATCACACTGTTCGAATGACGCCTCAACAAAATGGTGTTGCCGAGCGCATGAACCGGACGCTTTTAGAGAGAGCTCGATGTATGATCTCCAACGCTGGGTTGCCAATGATTTTTGGGCTGAAGCTATTGCTGCAGCATGTTATATTGTCAACCGCTCACCGTGTTCACCGATCAACTTCAAGACTCCTGAGGAAGTATGGTCAGGTACTCCTGCTGATTACTCCAACTTAAGAATATTTGGGTGCCCAGCTTATATGCACGTAAACGAGGGAAAGTTAGAGCCTAGAGCTAAGAAATGTATTTTCCTCGGTTACGCTTCAGGGGTGAAAGGATATAGACTATATAATCCTGATCACAAGTCACCCAAATTTATAATTAGCAGAGATGTTACTTTCGACGAGTCTTCTATGTTACATCCTTCAAAAGAGTCTACTGATTCTTCTAATTAAGAAAAGAAGGATAGTGTACACAGCGAGGTGGAGCTCGAGATTAACAAAGATCTTTCAGATGACCCTGCTACGAGTTCAACAGATCATGAGGATGAGGCAGAGCCTGATTCAGATCCTGTTGAAGATGAAAGCACCGAGCAGGAATATTCTATAGCCAGAGATAGGGAGAGACGGGAGATTCGACTACCACAGCGGTACGTAAATTTAGTTTCGTACGCTTTATCAGTGGCGCAAGAAACAGGTGGAGGCGGCGAACCTTCTACCTAATCGGAGGCAATAAGCGATGATAATTCTGATAAGTGGCTGGTAGCAATGAATGAAGAAATGGAGTCTCTGCACAAGAATGGTACGTGGATTCTTGTGTCGCCGCCGAAGAAAAAGAAAATAGTCGGATGTAAGTGGGTCTTCAAGAAGAAAGAAGGTTTATCTGGTTCTGACGATGCAAGGTATAAGGCACGATTAGTCGCGAAAGGCTATAGTCAGGTACAAGGTGTTGATTTTAATGATGTATTCTCACCTGTCGTTAGACATAGCTCTATTCGTGTATTACTTGCATTCGTTGCCATGTATGATTTGGAGTTAGAACAGCTTGACGTCAAGACGGCGTTCTTACATGGCGATATAGATGAACAGATTTATATGAAGCAACCTGAAGGCTTCATAGTTGAAGGCAAGGAAGACCAAGTTTGTTTACTGAAGAAATCCTTATACGGATTAAAGCAGTCTCCAAGACAGTGGTATAAACGTTTTGATTCTTTCATGTTGGGTCATGGTTTCTCCAGGAGCAAGTATGATAGTTGTGTTTACTTCCGGAAGTTAAACGACAGTTCGTTCATTTATCTGTTGTTATATGTTGATGATATGCTCATTGCGGCTAAGAATCTTGCAGAAATTCACCAGTTGAAGGCCTTATTGAATGGTGAATTTGAGATGAAAGATTTGGGAGCAGCTAAGAAGATTCTTGGTATGGTGATTAGACGTGATAGAGGAGCTAGTAAGTTACACCTGACCCAGGAAAGTTACCTCAGAATAGTTTTGGAGAGATTTGGCATGAGCGATGCCAAACCAGTCAGCACTCCTCTTGCTAGCCATTTTAGGCTAAGCGCTGCTCAGTCACCATCATCAGATAGGGAAGAAGAGTATATGGCACGAGTTCCTTACTCGAATGCAGTCGGCAGTATTATGTATGCAATGGTATGTACACGTCCTGATATTTCACAGGCTGTTAGTGTTGTTAGCAGGTATATGGCTAATCCAGGGAAAGAACACTGGCAAGCAGTGAAGTGGATTCTCAGATACTTGAAGGGTACTCTAAGCATTTGTTTGGAGTTTGGCAGAAACAGTGATACTCTCGTTGGCTTCGTCGATTCAGACTACGCAGGTGATCTCGATAAACGTCGATCTCTTACTGGTTATGTATTTTGTATTGGAGGTTGTGCAGTTAGCTGGAAAGCTACTCTACAACATGTAGTGGCGTTATCTACTACTGAAGCAGAATACATGGCGATTACTGATGCGATCAAGGAAGCATTATGGTTGACAGGATTATTCAGCGAACTAACTCAGAATCAGGGAGTTATTACTATTTTCTGTGATAGTCAAAGTGCCATTCATTTGACTAAGGATCAGATGTATCATGAGAGGACTAAGCATATCGATGTTAAGTATCATTTTATTCGTGAGATCATTGCAGACAAGAAGGTGTTTATCAAGAAGATCAACACGAAGGATAATCCTGCGGATATGTTTACGAAGGCTCTTCCAGTTTCCAAGTTCAAGTATTGCTTGGACTTGATTGGTGTTTTAAAATTGGTGAAGTAGCCCGTCGGGGCTAAGGTCGGAGGGAGATAACAGTATTCTAAATTAAGGTGGAATAATTACGAAACCAAAGGTCAAGGTGGAGATTTGTTGACGTGACCTTTGGGCAGCTTTGACTATTCAAATACAGCTAATGCAAATAAGTAATCTTCACGTGGGAATAAAAGCAGGAACAAGTTGCTAGTAGGCGCCGTTTTTTATTGTCATAAAGGGAGGCACCTAATTTATTTTCTTCGGCTAAGGAATGACGCGCATGAGTTTGATTTTTATATGTTCACATCTTTCAGTTCACATACAAAATCAATGCAGATAGTTGCCTATAAATAGAGGCATTTAGCGGAGGAAGAAATACACCACAACATCAGATCTTCTTCTCCTCTGATTATTTTCTGTAGCCTACTCCTTATATTGTTGTAGCTGGTTTTGTACCACGTCAGTGTACGTGTTTGTAATCTCTCCACATAATAAAGAAGTTCTACCCTCCGGCCCGTGGACGTAGGTCATTCTGACCGAACCACGTAAATCTCGTGTCACTGTCCAAATATTATTTTCGTCTCTTTTATTTATTATCGTCATTTTTCGGGCAAATAATTATCGGGGATTTCCGCATATTCTAACAAAGTAGTTAATTAATTGATCGTCATAAACTAAAACCATAGGCTAAACCGCTCCTAGTTTTTCTGCAAATCGCCCCATTATATAACTCCCCCCAAATGCTTGACAATCGAAACACAACCACAGAAGAAGAAGCTCCAAGAAAAGCAGAAAAAAGAAAGAACCTTTATAAAAAAAAAAACAGAAATTGAATCGAAATCACCGAAGCCCAAATAGAAATTCAATGGGTGCCGCCGCGAAAGGGAGTTGGGTCGTAGCAGCTTGCATCGGAGCGGTGGAGGCGTTGAAAGATCAAGCCGGCGTTTGCAGGTGGAACTATGCGCTGAGATCGATGCAAAAGCATGCTAAATCTGGCGTAGAGAATTACTATCAGAAGAATCTGCTGATTCAGGCGAAGCCTTCTTCACCTGCGATCTTGACAGAAGCAGCTAAGATCAAGAAAAGGGAGATGGCTTTTAATAGGGTCGTTGAGTTGAGCTGTTTTGGTCCCACTACTGTTAGATTTTGATGGAATTAATTGTTATACTCAAAATGTTATGATAAATGATCTGATCTTGCGAGAAGGTGAAGTTATTACACTTATTGCCTGTAATGTAATGCCTTTTGCTTGTAATGAAATGGGAGATCTGATGTAAATTACAGAGACGAATAACGCCAAATCAGCAACAATACAGATATGGAATCAACAAGGTAAAAAGGGAATTATCATATAGAAACGAATTCAAAGTAAAAGCAGAAGTTAAAGAAGATGGCTCATTTCCTGCAAACGAGCCCATTATTGCCGTTATTCCACTTCAAAGTACAGTCTACGCTGCTCTGCACAGACTCAACCAACACATTATTACCATCAGCAATCTCTTCCTCGCCTTCTTCGCTCGACGACGATGGCTTGAAAACGCAGTTCTTACAGTCAGAATCCAAAAGGGAAGACGTCCTATACTTATCCTCGCCTCCAACCACAGGCATGGCGACGCCGGGCTTCGCAGGGTTCACAAAGTCGGGCTGGTAAGTCTTCCCAAGAACGCCCTCGACCTTGTCTGAAAGCCCGTAAAACCTGAACTGAACTTCCAAGTGAGCAAAACAATCGTCAGAGGGAATCTGATAGTTATGAATCCTATCGTCGTCTTTCGTCACTGGGACAACGTTGATCGAAATCTCAGCTACTTCGGGCAAGGTGATCAAAGCGCTGTTCTTGTCAGAAGTCCTCTCTATCCTAACGTTGTCGTTAGGGTTTTCCCAAACGGACGGAAACTGAGCTGGCAAGTTCAGTTCTCGGCCGTTGTAAGAGAACTTTAGATGGTCCGTTTGTGGGTCCCATTCAGCTGCCTTCGTGGCCTCGACGGAGAGAGCCGTTTGCTTGCTTAGAAGGATTCCAAGGGCTTGAATCCATGTGTAGTCTCTTTGCCTTCCTTGTGGCCTCAGACCGATGAAACGCCCATTGATTTGAAGGTTCTTGTCTGAAACCAAGGCAAAGTTTTCGTTTTTCTTTCCGTGGAAGTAAAAGACTATTCCATCCCCGCCTATGAACCTTGGGTCGAGGCAAGCTGCTCCTGGACCGTTGCAGTTCGGTTTCCTACCTGTTCGTAGGATTTATTAACATAACTTAAAACACGAAAAAGTTATTACATAGTTGTGTTAGTCTCAAAGTAGAAGATACGCTTATTACGTTTGCAGACAGCTTGGCATTTGGGGGGAATAGCAGTCGACGTAGCATACTTTGGCTTTGGGGTTTTGGGATTCATGGATTTGCATTCCTTAGGGCATTTGATCTTCTTGAGGAAGCATGGACATTTATATGGATAGCATGTGTATGTGTCTACATCATCTCCATGGACTAGTGATACTGCACAAGCCATGGAGATGATCATTATCGCAACAATTGCCAACAAAGATTTCATTTTTCTTTATTACGTTATCAGTTGCTTTAGTATGTGTGTGTGTTGTGTTCTTGGTAATGACACTGAGGAATTAAGTCGTTATTTATAGTGCAAGGAGGACTTGGCGAAAGATATTGACATGCTGATGGGTAGATGTAAGAGTGCCGACATGGATCTCTAATCGGTTGCTTGGGTCAACGTTTTCTGGGTTCGCATGAAGTTAAATTTAATTTTGATCGTAGTTGACTTTCGAGTTAATTCATGTGACGGTGGAACTTGGAAGATCCGTGATTATAGGGTTGATTAGTCACGTGGTTAACCCATGTTTTAATATTGGATTGGGAGTTTAATTAGTGTTGTCGATAAATATTCCATGTAAATAAAGAATGAAATGTTAAGTGGATAGCAAAATATTCCAACACTTTCCAAATAAACTCCTTTGCATGTTGTTGGGAACTTCGAGCTTAAACCTCGCCGGAGCCGCCGGGAATGGCCGGAGAAGACGGCCGGTCGAAGTTGAGCTGAAGAAGCTGAAGAACAAAGCTGGAAAATGTCGAACATACAGCAGCCGTCGGATCAGCTTCGGCGCGAGATCGGAGGGTTTAGATTTGAAGTCTGAGATTCAATTATGAACGTCGGATAAGGCGCGAAGTTGATCGACGGCCCGGATAAGAAGAAGTGAGATCATGAGGATGATGAATGTGGTCCGTTAGATGAAGACCAGACGGCTCTAGACGAAGGAGTTATTTCACCTAGAGTCGCATGCTTTTCTTGCAACTTCACTGAAAATGCACGGGCTACGTGGCAAGCTGTGGAGCGTTGGATCAGATAAATCGAACGGACGGGATAAGTCGAGCATCAGACTTAAAGCATGAATCTGCTCTATATAATCAGTAAATTCTGGTTCGACTAGCTATCTTCTCGAGCATGTAGCTTCCTATAGGGTAAGAATCACCGTGAGGTGAAAACACGAGAGTTGTAGACGAGATAGGGATTTGTAACTTTCGTGTTGGTGGTTAATGGAAAAGATGCTCGGTTGATCCGTGGACGTAGGCTGAAGTTCAGCCGAACCACGTTAAAAGCTGTTTTCAGTGTGTGTGTGTGTTTAGGTGTTGTTTTCGATCCGATTCAGCGCGCAAATGATCGAATCGATCCACGAGCCTTACATACACATACGTCCAAATTCGAGTCTAGTGGCGGTCCTCGATCAACACATGTGTTCCACAACGTGACGAGCGTCGATCCAATTGGTGAAATGAGAATGATACCAAGTTTACTATTCGAAAAATGCAATCTATTAATGCATGTACCTATTACGAACAACTACATATTCTCTATTTTAATCAAAATAGCCTCACAGATTATGTCGGCACTCTTTCATCATCATCGCCATTAACATCGTATTATCCTCTTTCGAATTATCTGCGTTAATAAAGGTACATGAAGATATTTGAGATTTCTTCATTAAACCAATAGCCGCTATCGCAGATATACACACAATACAATAATGAAATTATCTCTTTGGTTTACAAGCCACAACAATCAATCACGCAAATTTAGAATGATACAAGCAATACAACAATAGCCTTTTGTCTACAAGGGAACTCTTCTAATCTAATAATTACAATCATCCATCCTCATGTAACACAATATAGCAAATTACAAACCAACCCCCCTGCAGTTTCCCTGCATAAACGCCAGCCACGCCATGGGTCGGGTACCCATCCCCAAAACGGGTCAGTGGGAATCGAAGCACCATTCGAGTAAGTAGAGCAAAGCAACCTTGACCTCAAGGCAAAAGACATACCAGGGGTGTAAATGTCATTCCCCCACACATTTTGGGTTATGGCCCAGATCTAATAAATGGGCCGAGCCCAGCAAGAGTTCCCAATCAAAATTAGCAGAGCCCAACTTTTGGAGATCGAAGACCTTGCGTTCTTCTTCATCGAATAGCTCCGAAGAGTTCATTAATGGCAGAGAAGAGTAGCGGCCGTCAATTTCTGGTAAAGATTCCATGACGTCGTCGTATTGGGCCGACGTTGACGTACACGACCCCTCTTTGCTGCTGCTTTGCGGCCCACTAACGGCGTTAGCCGCCTTCGCCGCGCTCGACGTTTTCTTGTATATTCGACACAAAACCCAATCGTCCAACTGTTTCTCCATTCCAATGCAGATAATACCAATATTACATTCATCGTCATCATCATCGAGTAAGAAATATTAAATTAAAGATGTATATATACTTACTCGAGAGGTGCCAGCATGTTTCTTGGGAGAATCATAGAGCCTATACTCGTGCATGATCCAATTTGTTTTGGTACCTTTAGGCGCTTTGCCAACGTAGAAGACAAGAGCTTTCTTTATTCCAACCTTTCTACCTTCACTTGTAACGATAAACTTATCCGTACCAGTGGCTTTCCAGTAACCCGAACCCGCAACCCGATTCGGCCTTGACCCGTTCGGGTATTTCCTATCTCTTGGGCTGAAGAAGTACCATTCTTTTTCTCCGAATAGAGCCTTGCCTTTGATTGATCAATTCGTGGCATAGTTTTTAATTTATCTTTTTCGATGAGATTTTAAAGAATAAAGATGCTTACTTGGAAGATCCCATGGATCGAACTTGTAGAGATCGATGTCTCCGATGATCTGAAGATTAAAATGGTGACCGGCGACTTTCTTGCACAAGTACTGAACTAACAGTTCTTCGTCAGTTGGGTAGAATCTGAAACCAGGTGGGAAGCTCAGTTGTGAAAGAGGGTCAGTTTCGAGAATGCCCATTTTGATTAGTTAAAGTTTTTTTAATCTAATTTTCGACTTGGAATTTTCGATTTTTTCTGATTGTTGTTGTTGGGTTGGGTTGGGTTGGAAGAACGCAGAGCAGAAAGGCAAAAGAAAGTGTTTTTCTTTATATATTTATTTTTTCTGATTTTCTGCTTTTCTTCGGAAAAAGTGAGATTTGGCGGGTTATTTATGAACGGAACGTAAAGGGAAACAACAATTGAAATAGTCCAATATTATTATTAATTAGCAAAAAGGATGCGTACGGTGGTCCTTTTCTAAGTGACACGTAAACATATCGAATGGCCGAGCTTTTGCTTAGTTGGTAATTGAAGGGGCAATTTGATGTCAAGTCCCAACATACGTTTTATTTAGGTTTCATGCCCCTATCAGAAAATTTTTAGTCCGATTTTTGCAGTATCACTTCATTGTTCTGCAGTATCACTTCATTGTTAATCGCTACCACTTTATTTTCTGCAGTAATAATTAAATGGTACTGCAAACAATGAAGTGGTATTGAAGAATAATAAAGTGATACTGCATAACAATGAAGGGGTACCGCAGAACAAGGAAGTGGTACTGCAGAACAATGAGGTGGTACTGGAGAGTCCTTAAAACGAAAAATTTTCTGACAGGGTCTGAATCCGATTTTAAAACTGCCTGAGTCATAATTAACACAAAAACACATCAAAAGTCGCATAGCATTAACACGCGTAAAGAAAACAGAAAGGTTTTGAAAGGCTTTAGGACAACCGAAACACGCGTACACAACAGAAGACATGCCTTCGACTTATTACAATAAAAAGCAAATAAAATATTCCTAAGCCTTCTTATTAAGACACGTAGCAAATATCTTGAGTTTTAAATATATTTCTGTATGTTTGAAAGCTCTCTATCCTCTTGGAATCGCTTTCACTCCACAACCATCCAAACAGTTGGCTTAAACACTATTTGCATTTTGAAAACACACTAATGTTTTGATTTAATCATCGACCACAAATCATAATTTAAACAAATCCCAACTGATATGAGCTGGCACGAAAGCTAGAACTTCGAGGGTCAGAGGTTGAATTGAATTTAAACGTTGATTGTTTAAGAAGGTACACGTAGACGTTGTGGCTTAGCACGTCATTATAATCCTCGAAAAATTGATTAAAGAAAAGGTAGCTGGAAATGTTTGGTAGGTAAAGAGTATACTTCGTTTAGTTAATGTGTTTGTAATTAAATGAGACCCTAATCTGACAACACTTGGCGATTATTTAGGCTTTTGATGTCACGTAATGAAAATGAAATAATATTAAATATTATATCTATCCCGTATTATAATGTACAAGCGAGCTAACGGTCTCGGATTACATCTGTATATTTTTATCATTGGGCTGTGGAAGTTGGGTTTCACCTAAAACACACTACATATGTAATACACCCTCTTATTATAATTAGAGGTAGTTTTACATGTCGAATTTTATTTCTAATTAGAAGTCGTGTTACAGAATTCAATACAAATATTTACTATATTTCTAATTTCACACTTTTTATGTGATTTTCAATATTCGTAGATGGTGAAGCATTCCATTAATTAAATAACAGGAAACAATTAATTAAGGGTATATGAGCTTCCATTTTGTTTCTTAAAATATGTGAAAAATCTGTAAACAAACTCTATTTAGAATCAGAGGGAGTATATACTAAGGACAAATGAATGAAATATGAATGGGTCTTTAGAGAAGCCCAAAGGGTTATAACGTATAGCTAACCCAAGAATCTACAAATTTACTTGTAATACTAAATACTGGGAACGGGAAAAAAAAAATCTCTTCTTAACTAAAATATCGATTTACCGAGTATAATAATACCAATCAAAAAAATAAATCTTATAAGCAAACAGAGAGGTCACGATAGGTGTGTACTGCTCACTATCAAGATAGAAAACATAATCAGATAAGATAAGCCATTGCCCATCTCATCCATTCCTTCCCCTTCGTGCGTGTGGACCCAACATTTATTATCTATTTTGTCCTAACCCTTTTGTACTTATTGTGTCAGGTCGAAAAGTACGGATGCTTGGCAGCTAATCGACGGCTACTATTGTTTGTGGTGGTATATTTTGGAATTTGAAATCTGTCGGTTCTTTTTTGTGTAAATATCTATCATATGGTCTTGATTTGCTTTATATAAATGTAGTTAAAGGACGCAATCAAACGAGTATTCAAATGGGTTAGAAATCGTGAATTAAAGAATTCAGATTAAACGGTTTTAGTGATTGTCCAAACTTGATTAAGTATACCGGTTAGAAGAAGACTAAAAGACCGGATAACAGTCAGCAGGTCGCATGTGCACAAAAGACCGGATATCAATCAGAAGGTCATAAGACTGGATATTAGTTAGAAGGTCACAAATGCGCCAGAAACCGGATACTGCTCTAGCAGTTTAAAATCACATCAAAAACAGAATACAAACTGCCAAGACCGGATATCAGTTACCGGACTTGCCACATGTACAAAAGATTCAAAATTACTCAAGGCGGGATACTAAAGACTTCTGCTGAAACATTTAAAGCAAGGCTGACAGAAGCAACCAAGTTGAAGACAAACTAAGCTTAAAGTGGAAAAAGCAATAAGCACAGTGCAAACTGCAGCCAAGACCGGACAGTACCCATTTTGGGTAAAGTGCATTTAATGCACAGTCCAGTACATGGAGCCATCTCACAACGGCCTTCTTCATCAAAGAACGAGTATATATATCAGAGAAGAGGCACTGAAGATGGTATGACACTTGACCACGAGAAATCAAAGACAAGATTCAAATCTCCACAAAGAAAAGAAAGAAATCAGAAAGTGTTGTCCTCACTGTACGATAACCGGTTTGGTTAAGTAAGTGAGTTATTGTGTTTTCCGACGGACTGTAAAAAGCTGTTGAAGTAGGTGGATTGTAATTTTTACGACTGCCTAGGTGATTCACTAGTTAAGCTAAGGATAGCTGGGTAGGTTGTACAGTGTGTGTATAACTGAAGTCTAGTGAACCTTCCTTGCGAGGAAGAAGGGGAGACGTAGGAGATTTTACTCCGAACTTCCAGAAACAAACCGGTTCTCTGTCCACACACACACTAACACATCACGTTTATTATCGGTTTTGGTTCATAACCGACCAACAAGCTTCCGCACATAACACACTAAGAAAAAGATCAAGTACCGGTATCAACCTTAAACCGGTTAAATACCAAAAAGCGTCAAGCATTTATTCATCCCTCTAAACGCGCAAAACGATCCTAACAAAATGTAATAATCCATTACAGCAAGCTATCGCTGATAGGAGCAACACGTATTTTCCGTACTTTAAGTTTTATTGATGGATTCACTTAAAATATGAACTTGCGTGTCATTACAAGGAATAGTCAAATATAAATACATCTTGGACAAATGATAAACTGATGAATATTTCCTTGCATTATAGCATATTCATTACTAAAGATGCGATCACTGTATAATTATAAATATGAGGAATTAAATAATGATTTTGAGTATTCGAGCTGTCAGTTATAAGAAGAAAAATTAAACTTGAACTTCTCTTATTCGACAGAGACATGTTATGTAGAGAGAATGTAAAAACGTTGCTATCCGTAATGGAAATGATCAGCAATAGCTTATATAAATTCCATAAACATATTGGCGTCTCATAATCCATGATTCGACATATCAATTTTGTAGATCACATTTATATAAAAAGAAGGTATAGTGCGGAAAGATAATATCCAAAATTAAAGCAGCATGCTGGAGCATAAATAATGACAGCGACGGTATGCAATAATTACATTTCCTCTATTTATACAATACACCGAACCAAGCTCTCTCTCACAGTCACAGCTCATATATTCATTTAAATTCAATTTTTTTGCCTAAGCTAAGACATCCAAAATATTACTCCATTTCATCGTTCTCTTACCCACTTTGCTTCAACGATCTACTACGCAGTGTGTTGTTTCCAATCCATATCTTCTGCTACTTCATTTCATTGCATGGCAGTTGGGCTGTTGAATTACACGGTGGCCGACCTCTGCCTAGGCAAGCCACCGCTCCGCCATATCTCCGCCGTCTCCGCCACCGTGTCCGACGCCGTCGAAGCCCTCAAGTCATCCTCCTCAGACGACCCCTTCGTAAGCCTCTGGGCTTGCAATTGCTTCGATACAATCAGTCAAGAATCGGTCAAAGATCGTCATAATCATAGTAATTGCCGCCAATCAATCTGCGTGGGGAGAGTTTGCATTGCTGATATAATCTGTTATCTCTGCAACGAAGTTGAGACTTCGATTTCTTCGAAACCAAGCTCGGCCCTAAAAGCTCCGGCCACCGTTTTGCTCCGTGAAGAAAGTAAAGCTCTAGTGAAACACGTGGAACCTTCTTCAAGGTGCTAATTTTGCCACCCTTTCTTCTCAAATCAAACAAAATTCACTTGATGGGAATTTAATCGGTGACATTATTTACTGTTGCTGATGATTTTTATGGCTTGATCGTCGCCGATTTGTAGTGGGCCTTAAGATTGATAGTGTAAAAATGGGATCTTGGAACTGAACTTGATTTTCCTGCATCTCCACTTATGTAGTAAACTGATCATCCATGTCCTAAACTAATCAAACTGATGCAGCTTAATTGAAGCCATCGATCTAATCCTCGACGGCGTCCAACACCTAATCGTCCCGATAAAGAACCACCGCCAAATCCCGACGAGTCGAAGAAAGCACCAAGAATACTTCTGCTAGCTCACCCAAGAAGACGTAATTCGCTTCCTCCTAAGCTCCATCGGCCTATTCTCCACAATCCCGACCCTTTCGATCGAAGCCCTAAACATCATAACAACCCACGAAATCCCGACCCTACGGTACGACTCCCCCGCCAGGTCAGCAATCGGGTCGTTGGATCGGAATTCGATCGCCGTCGTCGACGACCGCGGAGCCCTAATCGGAGAGATATCTCCGCTCGCCATTTCGTGCTGGGACGAAACGGTCGTGGCGGCGATTTTGACCCTTTCGGCCGGAGAATTGATTGCGTACGTAGACGCCGCCGCCGGCGGCCCGCCGGAGGATCTGTTGACGGTTGTTGAGGAGAGGCTTAGGAAGGAAAAGCTTAGCGGTGTTTTAGAAGAGTTTGAGACTAGTTTTTTCCGCAGTGCAGTCGGCAGTTTTATGTCGTCGTCTTCTTCTACTTCTTCTTCTTCGGACGACGAGTCTTACTTTCCTTGGAGTCAGGGAAGGACGGTTAGGAGGGCGGAGGCTATAGTGTGCCATAGGTGGAGCTCTTTGGTCGCGGTGATGGTGCAGGCAATAGCTCATCGAGTGAGCTACGTGTGGGTGGTCGAGGAGGATTGCGCCTTGGTCGGGGTCGTTAATTTCGTTAACATCTTGCCTGTTTTTCGGGAATGTCTGGAGGCTAGAGTTTGATCTTTTGAGTTATTTGTGTTTTTCTGTTCGGAACTATTTTTCGTCGTTTTTTTTAGTTTCATTCGGTTTCCGAATGTATTGTAACATGGTATCAGAACCGGCTCTATTCAGTGTCTTAGTTAGGCCATCTCCAACCCGAAACACAAGACGAATACAGTTGCTACTGTGTTTTTACTCCAACTAATAATTGGTATGAAATACACATGAAAATCTCCTCCTCCTTAAATTTCAGCAAACGACCTAATCGTTTCAAAGTCGTGGTTTTCGGGGAGCGGACTATTTCCAGGCCTAACGGAAATTTTGACGTCCAAGCCTGAATTACGACAAAGTCCGAGTAATGCATAAAGATCGGCTAATAATACGTAAGAACGAAGAAGAAAGAGATCTATCGCTATACCTGCTGCTTTTGCAGCGGTAGCTTCTTGATGCACATCGGTCACGAACAAAATCTCCGATGGATCGTCGACTCCCAAGTATTCGAAGATCTCAGCGTAGCTCTTCGTTTCCTTCTTATTCCTGGCAATGTTCGAAAAATCGATACGCTAAGTTTGGTGGTTGTTTTCTATTCCTTGGCTTGGATGGAAGAATAGAAAGATTGATTACCCCACTGTAGTGTCGAAGTATCCACACAAGTACTTTCGCAGGTCTCCATAGTTAGTGTTGCCGAATATGAGTCGCTGCGCCAATCTGCTTCCGCTCGAATATATGTACACCTGAATGATGAGAAATCGAAAAATAACAATGATAAGCAAATTCGCACTAGAACATTTGTATAGGATGGGTTTGTTTTGAATAAGTGATATCAAGTCCAATTACATGAGATAAAAATGTAATATCAGAAGACCTTGATTCCGAGAGCATGCCACTTTTCTAGAGCTTTGGGGACATCATCGAATACCACTGATTCGATCTCCTTCCTCTGAAACCCTGTTCGCCATATATGACCCTGGGAAGCAACAATGTCGAACTTGAGACACTAAAGTGAAGAAGATTGTATGCACTTTGTGCAGCACTTTGTTCTCTATAACTAAGATACGAACAAATGATGACGAATTTTTAAGATGTATGGAACAAAAGATCAATTCTAAACAGCCACCCAAAAGACACATTTTTTTTTTCTTTCCGTGTAAAAAGAATGAAAGATATACCATAACATATCATAAGATCGCGCACCTGAAGTTGTTTTAAGGAAGTAATTTTCCTGTCAGCTTTAATCATTGCCTCAACATTGGCAACCAAACCGGAGATTATATCCCCTTTTTCGCCACTAGAGGGGATAGGAACTGCGCCCTCAACGCCATTTTTAAGATCTTCTTCTATCTAATCGGAGCCAATATTGATGATCGTCGAATGATGTTAGTTTAAACAAACTTTGTCAAGCTAAGAAGAGGCAAGAACCTGCACGCATAGTGTATAAGAAAAAGTGAATTTTATTTACCTGAGCTTGTAGTAACATGATGTCATCTTGAGTCTCTTTCGAATCAAACGTGAGCTCCAAATGCATTCCAACATTGTCACGAGCGTATGGGAAGAGAACATCAGTAACGAACGATATAGGCGTCGTAGTCCCTTCAATATCCAAAACAATGCAATGCTGGAGCATTCGATTCGATACGATTAGTCTGACGTAGTTAAACTTAAGCACTGAAGATAAGGGTAAAGAAAGAAAGAAAGGAAAGCAAAACTCACTCTCGAAGATTCACTGGTGTCGTTTATCGTCCCTGCATTTGCGAGGAATTTCGCATCCCGGCGGGTGTTTGAGGATTTATCTGAAGCTCGAATGGGACCCTGAGATGGTTTTGACCAATCCAATCCTAATTGATGGGAGTTTAATGGTAGCATCAAAGAGATAGTGGTAACATTCAGCCTGGAGATTTTCATATATAAGATAATCATGTGTCTAGACAAATGCAGGCTCGGCTCAAGACCTAAACGAGCGGCTCAGCTCGAAAATCGTTACAAAATTATGGATTTTGAATTCAGTTTCCATGTCCTGCAACCAGAATTTCTAGTTATAGTAATAGAAGAAATCTTCATGGAGAAAAATGGATGGATTCTAAACCTGTAACAGCTATGTGCTGCGCCTCACGCTCGCCCCAATGGCGAGCTGCTTTGCATTTCCAAGAGAGGGTTCTGACCAATCGGACGGTCTGAAATCCGAGTCCACTGAAACCCGCCAATCTGACGGCGGAGCTCCGGCGGACGGTTCCCCACGCGGCAACCGAGGCGCGTGGAATTATCAAGGTTTCGAGCACACCTGCCATGGACTCAGAGATGTCGACTGATGAACAATATGAGATGATGATCGAGTGGGAGAGAATTGTTAACAACAAAAGGAGTGTGGGTGTGGAGTATTGTTTGTTTGGTGCCGGGAAATCCATATATATAGTGGGCCTTTATTGGGCATTATTTGATATTGGGCTTTCATTGTGTTTTAGGTTGGTTGTACGGTCATAAATAATATGTAATGAAAATGTAAACAACAAAACAAATCTTTAGAAAAATAAAAAAGAAACGTTTGCTGACAGATATTGAGATACTCCGATTCTGACAAGTTGCACGACTGCAGTCAAGCGGCTTCACAAAGCAAAGCAACAATTCAACGCTTCTTTTCTTCTTTCCTACCGTTGAAACTCTACACGCACGCCACGTGTCCAGTGGCATCACTACCTAACTATTTTAAACACACTGTTTGTAAGAATTTATTACAGAAAGGTAAACAAGTAGGAGCTTAGTTGTCATGGCTTTATTATCACCAACTTTGGAAATATGCAACGGTAAACTCTACACTAATCCTCCTATATATAATACACACTCTTATTTCACACCTCATTCACACAGTACTCATACACTCATCATCTTCCTCATCCTCTCCTTCCATTAAAAACACACCATAAATATAAATATATATAATTACATCAATCATACCAACAATGGATTATTCAAAGGGCTCTATGATCTGTGTAATTTTCTTGCTGTTAGCAGCTTTTGCATGCTCCTCATCTCACGCCTTTCAGTTCCTCGTCGGAGGTAAAGAGGGTTGGACTATGCACCCTAAAGAAGAATACAATCACTGGGCTCAGAGAATGAGATTCCAAGTCAATGACACCCTTCGTAAGTCACTTTTCCTTCCTTCTTTCTTCTAAGGATCTTCGCATTCAATTGTCACATCTTTGTATATTCAACTCTTCCTCGCAAGTGTTCAAGTACGATAAAGCAGTAGATTCAGTCCTCGAGGTGAACAAAACGTGCTACGACGAATGCGACGCGAACAACCCCATAACCAAGCTCGACGATTCCAACCCTACATTCAAATTCGATCGGTCGGGGCTTTTCTTCTTCATCAGTGGGAACAAAAGCAACTGCTACCAGCTTCAGAAGGTGATCATCCTGGTCATGCATGTCAGAAAAAGATCTGCCCACTTATCTCCTGCACCTGCGCCTGGACCAGCCCGTGGGGGGCCCGCACCGGGCCCGCACCTCGGGGTTGTGACCCATGGGTCGCCGGTTCCTTCTCCGGCGCCGTTCGCCGGAGCTCCGGTGCCGTGGGGCGACGATCCGGCGGATTCCGAGCACAAGCACTCCTTTGGGATAAGAGATAGGGATGTGACGAGGGGTTCTTTGTCGTTGGTGGTGTTTGTGTCGTTTGTGTTAGGTCTAGGGTTTGTTGGTTGGGTTTAATGAGTGTGGTGTATTGAATGTTTTTAGTTTGGATGTTTTGTCGTTTGGGCTTTTATTTCATTTCGGCTTTATCGTAGGGATTTTGTGCTTTTTTTTCTTCTCCTATTTAATAATGATATTGGATTGTTGTTATTTGTTCCGTGGAGAAAGCTAGAAAGACATTATTATCTCTAGCTAGTTATGTTTTCTATATTCTCTTGATGGTCTATATAATTTTTAGATATGAGAAAGGAATAAAACAAAAACATCTCGGACTACATGGTGCCATTCATACGTCGGTTCCAAAAAATATTTATAATTCATACATCCGTTACAATTCAATGTTTTTACACTACGCAAAAAAAAGGTTTAATCCGAAGCAAAGACTAAAGAGAAAAACTCGAGACCTTGATTTAATTCACAAACCATCAGCCACCATTCAAATTATTATCACCTCAGCAACACAGAAATATCAATCAAATCACAATTATTGTGTTAGAAAAAAAAAATCATCAAAATTCTACCTTCGCGTATGATCGCAACCGCCGCCGCCTCCGTTGTGGCACATTTGTCCGAAGATTCTATTTATTTATGATTTATTAGAGCTCGTGACGAACCAGAGAGAGAGAGAGAGAGAGAGAGACCAGAGCATTTTTGTAACTTTATCGCAAATAATATCTACATATATATATTATGTATATATAGTGTTGTTACTTTACTTAGCAAATGCATTCATTACAACAAGAAAGCAACATAGCTCTTGTACATAATACTTTAACTGACGAATTCAACACGCACACATACATAATATATATGCTGAACTAGAAACCTATACGTTATTCATGTTGAATTTTCTCGTCCTAGGCTTTCGTCTTCTACTTTGGCCACAACTGGTTTGATCTTCTTCCGTTCTTCGTCTTTGGCTTCATATGAAGCAGAAACACGAGCAGCAAGGACATTGGAACAAGAACTTCATCCTCTCTCTCTCTCTCTCTCTCTCTCTCTCTCTCTCTCTCTCTCTCTCTCTCTGTGTGTGTGTGCGTGTGTGTGTTTATTTTGTTTTTCTTTAATACCAACATTATATCGAGCAAAGAATGATTCTATAAGGTAAATTATAATTCATTCATGTGACTTCATTTTGTAGGATTCGGCTAAAGTCAATTGTCACACCAGTCACCAACTATAGGATGATTGAGGCACATGCCTTTCACTATACATACCAACCATGTTCTTCATTCGTCCCTGATTTTGATATTATAATGGTTATCAAAATATAATATTAATTAAGAATAACATAATCTTATGATCGAGAAGAGACAATTATGCACACTCCATTGCAATATCCACATCATTGTAGGAATACTTGTAATAATCTAAGATCTAAATTGTTTTGGGGAAAATGAGTTTTTCTTTCTATGTTTTATTTGAATTGAAGTGATTATCGACTTACGGAATTAATGAAATGAACTTATATTGGTATATGGCACCAGAAAAGCAGAATTGTTGAAACTATGATTGAGCTTTCGACCACGTCCTTTAATCTAACTAATCTAAATTGCACATTATATGCGTGTGCTATATAATTTATAAATATATTTATTAATTATTAAATAACTATAAATAAAAAGGCAAATATGACAATAAAAAAATGCAATGTAGTGGATTGTTTCTTTTAATTAAAATATTATTATTTTTATTTCATTTTAACTGATAGACCTAACTTACGGTTTATACCAGCTAGGGTGTTCAAACGGTAATTACCGAACCGTACCGTATCGAACCTTCGGTAACCGAAATTTTCGATTATAAAAATCTCAAACCGAATACCGAACCGAAGTTAATCGGTTCGGTTCGGTAATTACCGAAATATTTCGGTTATTTTCGGTAAATAACCGAAAAATCAAACTAAATTAAAAAAAAATGAAAAATTAATGTTTATGAAATTAGATATATTTAATTCTTCATATTTTTATTTTTTCCTATTTTTAAATTATTTTTTCCTATTTTTTATTACTTTTTTCTTATTTTTCCTTTTTTTATTATTTTTTTCTTATTTTATTTTTATGTTTAATTGTATATATATTATGTATAATATATATTTCGTTAATTATATATTATTATATATATTTCGGTAACTTGGTTTTTTTCGGTAACCGAATTGCCGAACCGAAATTACCGAAAAATTTCGGTTCAAATTACATTTCGGTATTCGGTTTGTACCGAACTTTCGGTATCGATTCGGTACGGTCGGTTTACCAACTTTTGAATACCCCTAAGACCAGCCACTGCCACTTAATTAAAGAGTATAGATATGTCGATTGGTTGATTATCGTTTCAAAAGCACAAATTTTCCCAAGCAAGACAAGGGGAAGCTGCATGTTTCTTCTTACTTTTGATTTTATTTTTATTTTATACTTCATATCATATATTATATTAACAAAACAAAACTAAAAATAGCTAGTAAATGCCCCATACTAAGAGAAGAAAAAAAGGAGCTTTTTTTCTCAACCACAGCCTAAGTCATTTCCTGCAGAAACGTGTCACTTGACTAGTGTGTTAGATGAGAGTTGTTCCTTGTTTCTCTTACAGTCACTATCAAGAAATGTGTTTTGTGTGTGCGAAAACTCAAGAAGTAAATAAAGGTTCTTCGATAAAAACAGAGAAAATGAGTTACAGTGTATATATATACAGAGGGAAAATACAAACCGACCGTTAAACTTAACTAATAACTGAGTCGGCTACTAAAAGAAACGCTACTGCGATATATCATATAAAAACGATTTATTAGTAAAATGGATCACTTATAGAAACGCCATTGCTAGAGGCGACTTTGGTGGATGGATTTAAACTTCGCGGGTCTTTATTCTTGAGTTTCTTAACTTGAGCTGCCTGAACTCTAACATCCTCTGATCGAGTCTGTTGGTTAGAATTCAATATGCCCCCACAAGATGGAAGGTAGAAGTTTCGAACGGCCATCTTGAACAGAGCACGCTGGAGTAAGGGACCAGTCAGAGGCTTGGTAAGAACGTCTGCAACTTGATCCTCAGATTTCACAGGTAAGAGTCGAACGGTGCCATTTAGGACGTGATGCCGGACGAAGTGGCAATCCACCTCGATGTGCTTGGACCGCTCATGGAATCTAGGATTGGCTGCTAAGCGCAGAGCAGACTGGTTATCACAATAGATGACAGGGACCTGTGCTGCTGGCAATTTCAGTTCGGCCAAGAGCTGCTTGATCCACAAGACTTCACTCATGACAGAACCTAAAGCACGGTACTCAGCCTCTGTGGAAGAACGTGATGGCCTGTTTCTTGGCCTTCCACGTGATCAGGGAGTTTCCTAGGAATGTACAAAAGCCGGTCATTGATTTCCTTGAGTCTGTGCAGGCTGCCCAATCCGCGTCCGAGAAGGCTTTAATCTGCAAATCAGGGACAGAGCTCATAAGTAAACCTTGACCAGGAGATCCTTTTAAATACCTGAGTAGGTGATGGGCGGCCATGAGATGCGCTGTGCTAGGCGAGGCAATGTATTGGCTCAGCTTGTGAACCGCGAAGGCGATGTCCGGCCGTGTGAATGTTAAATAAAGAAGCCGGCCAATCAATCTCCTGTAGGCAAAAGGTTCTTCAAGTAAGTCTCCATCTTCAGCTGAGAGTCCGTTGTTTGGATTCATGGGAGTGGACAGGGGCTTCGAACCCAAGTATCATGTGTCCTCTAATAGCTGAATGGTGTATTGTTTCTGAGATATGTATATCCCTTCTGTGCTTCGTGCCACCTCAAGTCCAAGGAAAAATCTGAGCTCACCAAGGTTCTTCATTTTAAAACAGTCATGCAAGAAGGCCTTTGCTTTCTGTATTTCCTCGAGGGATGGTCCTGCAAGAATGATATCATCCACATATACCAACAAAACAAGTAAGCAAGCACCTTTACCCTTGATGAACAAGGTGTGATCAGATTGAGTTTGGATGAAACCAAACTGTTCCACAGCTGCTGTAAACCGTTTGTTCCACTGCCGAGATGATTGTTTCAAATCATAGATAGCTCTTTGCAGTTTACAGACCATCTTGCCAGGTCCGTTCCTTGAGTGGTTCTTGTAAAAGCGAGGGGGAAGATCCATATATACTTCTTCAAGCAATTCCCCATTAAGGAATGCATTATCAACATCCATTTGGACTAAGAACCACTGAAGCTTGGCAGCAAGGGATAAGACAATTTTGATGGTGCTGGGCTTTGCTACGGGGGCAAATGTGTCTATTAAATCTATCCCTTCCATCTGGTTATAACCCTTAGCTACAAGCCGAGCTTTGTGCTTTTCAACTTGACCATTGGAGTTGAACTTTAGCTTGTAAACCCATCTGCAACCGATGGAGTTCTTTCCTGGGGGCAAGGGCACAATGGTCCAGGTTCTGTTATTCTCAAGGGCTTCCAACTCTGAGTTCATGGCTCTTAACCAGTCACTAGATTCTGATGCCTCTGTGAAACTCCTTGGTTCCTTCTGCATAGAGACATCGCAAAGCAAGGTTTGATAATGGTTAGAGAAATGTTGGTAGGTCAGAACCTGGGACAAAGGATATAGTTCCCTTCTGTCGGTCACATTGCCACAATGGTAATCTTCTAAGTATGCAGGTTTCTTCTGTTGTCTGTATGATCTTCTGTGCAGTCCTTGTCAAGGATCAACTAAGTCAATGGTATGTCCTTAGTCAGCAACAATCTGCTGTTGTTCTGTCTGTGAAGACTCTGCCTCAATTTCCTGCTGTAGTCCTGGCTGGGAAGACTCTGCCTCAATCCCAAGCTCTGGCGATGTTGGTTCCTGACCAGTAGTGTCATGGCATGGCATGGGTAAGACCGAAGTTGGGAAAGGATCTATCAACACTGAGGTGGCCTCCTTATGTTTGAAGGGAAAAACAGACTCCTCAAAGATGACATCCCTGGAGACAAATATTGTCCTTGTTTCCAAATGCATCAGTTTGTAACCTTTCACTCCATTGGGGTAGCCCAGGAAAATGCACTCCTTAGCCCTGGGATCGAATTTTCTTCTTCCTGCCACTAAAATAGAGCTGTAGCAAAGGGAACCAAAAACTCGAAAAGACTCATAGTTAATAGGCCTTTGATAGAGAAGTTCAAAAGGTGCCTTGTTATCCAAGATCACAGAGGGAATGCCTTGTTATACTTGAGCATGAACAGCCATGTGAAACGTGTATAATCATCAACTATGGTAAGAAAATACCTATGTCCTAAGTGGGATGGCACGTGAAAGTGGGATGGCACGTGAAAAGGCCCCCAAACATCGCAATGAATAAGATCAAACGAGGAACAAACAGTTTTATTACTACTTGGAAAAGAAAGTCTTCTTTGTCTAGCAAGTGGACAAACCTTACAGAAAGAACCTGCCCTATACTCAATATTCTTTAAAGAATGCTTCAAAACATCAAGGACCTTATTAGAGGGGTGACCCAGCCTTTGGTGCCACAAATCTACTGACAATTTATTAACAAAAACAAATTTACAGTAAGGAAAACAGGGACTGATGGCTGCCTCAGCTTGCATGTAGTATAAGCCCTTAGCCTGACTACCCTTGCCAATCACTTGGGATGAAGTATCCTGAATAATACATCCATTAGTGTCAAAGGAAAACCTGAGGTTGTTTTCCTTAGCCATGAGACTCACAGATAATAAATTGAATTGAAACTGTGGGATAAAAAGCACATCAGTTAAGGTGAGGAACTGATTGAGTTTGAAGGAACCTGCTTTATTTGCCTTTATAATTGTATTATCTGGGAGAATTACATTAGATTCCTCTATATCATGAATGTTAAGCAAGAAGTCTTGATTACCAGAGACATGCTTGGTGGCCCCTGTATCTACCAGCCATACCCTATTGCTGTCAAAACTGGGCAGATTTAAAGATAGGCACATACCTGGATTCTTACCAGGTTGGCCAGCTGAAGCCCCATTAGCATGCTGTTCCAATAGGCTTTTCAAGCTCTCCAGTTGTGAGTGAGTGAGCTGCACTTGGACTCGAGCATCTCCAGCATGATCAGTCTTAGGGGTTTCTTGGTTCAGTTCATGAGCTCCCTTTCCCACTGAGTGCTCAATACCAACTTGATTGATTCTTGCCCCTTTATACCTTGTGCCCTGTCTATAGCCTGGGGGAAAGCCATGGATTAAGTAATAGGTGTCCACAGTATGTCCCTTTTTTCCCACAGTGAGTGCAAAATGGCCTCACTGAATCCTTTTTCTGGTAAAATGTGCTCTTCTTGGGCAGTTCTTGGCTTCTATTGTCTGTCATCATTGCCATATTGTGCAGTTGATCTTCTCCAGCCTTGGTCATGCCTGAGATCATGGATCTATGCCTCTCTTCTTGGACTAGAAGACTGAACACCTTGTTGACTGGAGGTAATGGATCCATTAGGAGATTCTGCCCGTGCACCTGTGAATAAGAGTCATTTAAACCCATCAGAAAAGTGAGCACATATTCTTCATTAAGATAGTCCTTCATAGCCTTGATTCCTCCACATGTTCAAGGACATGCCGGCTAATAGTTGGTGAGTTCATCCCATAGTGTCTTCAGCCTGGTAAAGTACACACCAATGCTGCTGATTCCCTGTTCAAGATTGATCAGATCTTTCTTTAACTGGAACACTCGTGGCCTATTTGATTGACCGAATCTTTCTTGCAGATCATCCCAGACTTCCTTGGCCGTTGAATTGTATAGTATGCTGGCCGAGATTTCCCTTGAAACCGAGTTGAGAATCCAGGAGATCACAATGCTGTTGTTCCTTTTCCATGTTGTCATCTTGTTCTGATCTGCAGCATTTGGGGCTTGAATTTGACCATTAATAAATCCTTCCTTGTTTCTTCCTACAAGGGCTATCATCATAGCCCTACTCCATGTTGCATATTTCTCTCGATTCAGTAATTCTTGGACGAGCAGCTGCCCTGAAGTATCACTGGAATTCAAGAAATAGGGATCGTTTATCTGGGCTGTCGCCGTGGTGTTTGGGACTTCAGTATTTTCTGATTCTGCCATTGCAGAGTAGAGTTTCTGCGGAAGATTTTAGGGTTCTTGATTTTTATGAACGCAGCTCAAGAAGGTGAATGTTTCTCTGATACCATATCAAGAAATGTGTTTTGTGTGTGCGAAAACTCAAGAAGTAAATAAAGGTTCTTCGATAAAAACAGAGAAAATGAGTTACATTGTATATATATACAGAGGGAAAATACAAACCGACCGTTAAACTTAACTAATAACTGAGTCGGCTACTAAAAGAAACGCTACTGCGATATATCATATAACAACGATTTATTTGTAAAATGGATCACTTATAGAAACGCCATTGCTAGATGCGACTTTGGTGGATGGATTTAAACTTCGCGGGTCTTTATTCTTGAGCTTCTTAACTTGAGCTGCCTGAACTCTAACATCCTCTGATCGAGTTTGTTGGTTAGAATTCAATAGTCACAAAGTTCCCTATATATGTGAAGAATAATTAAGAGTCAGAAATAAAAATTAAAAAAACCGAACATAAATGTTACGAAGCAAAATATACTCGTAATGAATTCTCGCACTTCCTTTGTTCGTGTTCGTTCACAGCTCCTCCAACCCCATTACAACAAAAGTTATGGAGCTCGGCGATTCAGTTCTATTTATGATCAAGAAAAGGTATAATTTCATATTCATGCAATTTTACTTCTTAGCTTAAGTTAGAATACATATCTTGTGGGAGGTTAAATTTACAAACTAATTTTTTTGCATAATCAATTTCAAGGGAGGCACCGCACCTGACAAAGTAAGCAGATACGGATGTTCTGATTTCCAAGGTATTAATGAATAATTTACTGGATAATGATTTTCCATTATTATTTTTATGTCGTTACCAAAATGTCACAACCTATGTAATCAAATCGTGTTTTCTTATTATTTATTTCCAAGTATAATTAATCTCGATTGGTTTATTTATCATTATACGATCTTATAATAACATTAATCCATTTCAAGTGGGTATTTATTGACGCGTAATTATTAACTAATAAACATTACGCCAAGAATGATTATTTTTTATGTCCTATTACATTTATTATAATAACACAATGTACGAGGTTATATACATGAAAGTTCCAAGACGTCTCTTCACCGACTCAATAAGAAAGACGACGAGAAAGAAATAGACGCCGGCCGCTACGACAACCTCGAAGACGCCGCCAGGGACACGGCGGGCTCCGTGGCGGAGATGGCCAAGTCGGGGGTGGTCGGAGCGGTGGAGACTGGTCTGAAAATAGGAGACATGGCCAAGAAAACCATGGACACTGTTTACCACACCGTTAAGAAAACCGCCGAGAGCGTCAGAGAATCCGTGGCGGACGACGGCCGTGGTCGTATTAACAGCGACGATCACCGGCGAACGAAAGATCGTCCACGAGGTTTATGATATCCCATTTAATTTACCACACCTTTTAATGGATTTTAGTTGCTTCTTATATATTACATGTAATCATACTTCCTAGACTTATATGTATGCGTATCGGATTATTACACGATCAGAAGTTACGATTTGAGATGACTCGGTGCTTCTTTTTTTCTTTCTTAATTATCCGTCAATTTTGGGTTTAATCTGAATTTGTTCGATTGACAAATGGGATTTGTTGATATAGAGATCGTCAATTCAATTCGATCTTACACTTTTTTAACTTTCTAAACAACTATCACTTAAAGGCTTAAAATTATAGTAAGTGTATAATATTTTAATAACTTATATATTATGTTTATCATACACGTTTACGTTGATTTCTTCTTATCACGTATATTTTCCTTCTTAACGAATGATCGAATGGTCATAACGATTCATATCGACAACTTCGTATGAGTTTGCTAACTGTAGGGATTTTATCGGACCCAATTACAACTCAAGCCCAAGCTAAGGGGACTTGGGTTTGACACACAACAATCCTCCCGTCAAACTCAACCACTCAACGGGCCTTCTTTTCAACGTATCTGCACCAAGCGCTTTCTTTCACGCAGTTCACAAATCGTCTTACAAGGGTCGCGGATACACCACCCACATCATATCTGAGCTAAAATTTCTCTCTATCTGAAGGTCTCTCTCACATGTTCATTCCACGCTCACCGCACCTTGTGGGGTTCCTCTCTAAAATCAATTGGTAATAGAGGGAGTTAGCCCACAAACTTATATACTTGACGAACTTCCCTGATTTATTCGATGTGGGAGTTGGGTTTGACACCCAACATTAACGTATTAAATAATCCTTTTAATTAAAAATTTGCTCAATCAATATACACATGTCGGCAAGATTAGTTCAATCTAAAGGCCAAATTCACTTCATACTTAAATCAAATGAGGCGAATACGATGACTTTGTGTGAAATATTTAGACGAAGGAGAATTCATTAGTACCATTTATACATATGGACCACGTTAGAAACCTAGAGACCAACTAGAATGAAAAAAAAAAAAGGTTCTTTGTGCCATCACCATTTCAATCCAAATAATTGAAACAAAGTCCAGTCCTCCTTGACCAGTCACATTCACAAAGACTTTCAACTTTTTTTGTTGTGAGGAGAAAAAAAAAGTGAGATTCAACTGATTTAACAACTCGTTTAAATGATAAAACCCCAACAGTCCTTGAACACAAGTGATTATTTACCCCAATCCTAAATAAAGCAAAGCTCTAACTGTGTGCGTACTACGTGTACTGTGTTAGATGGCTACATGTCGGAGATAAGAGTTAAGGATATGGTTCTCTTCTGTTTTCATGGACCATGTGGTCCTCATCACCAAAGAACGAATGAAAGAAAAAAGCAAGAAAAGAAAGAAACAAAAAAGTTAACTTCTCCACTGTTTATAACGTACTTGCCTCGGCCTTTCTTCACTTAATAATCAAGAAGTTGAACAGCCCACATGAAGAAAAGATGAACTCCACCTACATGACAATGGACAGCGTCGTCGAAGGAGGTAATAATAATAACGAGTTTGTCGAAGATTGCGATGACGATGAAGAAGAAAGAGAGAGGTTTTCTGTGAATGAGCTGAAGAAGAAGAAGAAGGTTGATGCTGGCGAAGGGTCTACTAAGAGTAACATTGTGAGAGCAGTGGCTAACTTTTGCCTTGTTGAGAACTGTGAAGCAGATTTAAATGGGTGTAGAAAGTATTATCAGAGGCATAGAGTGTGCGAATTTCACGCCAAAGCTACAGTGGCTTTGGTCGATGGGTTAAGGCAGAGGTTTTGCCAACAGTGTAGCAGGTAATAATATAAAACTAATGTTAAAAAATGAATCTTTATTTGTTCTTCATAGCTGATAGATTTTATGCTTTTTTTTTTAATCTTTCTAATTAGGTTTCACGAGTTGTCAGAGTTCGATCAAGCGAAGAGAAGCTGTCGAAGGCGATTGGCTGGACACAACGAGCGACGCAGGAAAAGTTCGATCGACATGAAATAAAAATAAAAGCTTAAATGATGGTACAAATAATAAGCTGCTGGTGAAATAAAAGGCGATGCTTGCTTGCTCTCTTCTGTCATTTCTACACATGAAAATCTTGTTCCAATGTATTGCGATGTAATATGTGGTGCATCTATCTATGGATCTTTTAATGTTAGTTTTTCTGATGCAATTTTAAATAATATAAATGATTATTAAACAACAACCTCGGATCTTGCCATCAAATCTCAAACTAACCTCGAGTTTTCATATCTGGCCCGTGCTCGTGCTCAATTACGCCTACAATCTCAATCACAAATCAATTTTATAGCATCATCATTACAGCACTACCCAATTAGCAAATATACACGAGAACAACATTGCTCTTTTCCCATTTTCAGGAAATAGTTCGTTTTTATCTTTTATTTATTGCTTTTTTTTTTTCAACATATGCTTCGATCCAATTCCATTTTTAGAAACCTTTATCGGTCCTTCACACTTTGCTCTTATAGTCCTTGTCCCCAACAGCATATGAAAGCATGATTACATGTTTTTTTTTTCGAGATGTATAACATCATATCATAGTAGTCCCAATATAACGGTAGGAATCCCTTAGGAAAATATCATGACCAGGCCATGCTGGTGCGTTACTGATAGTTCATTTTAGTATATTTCAAGAGCCCACCTTCTTCTTTTTGGTCAATGTCATTTTTTTGCTCATCGATTCATATGTATACATCTACTACACAAATAATTCGAATATTTTTGCGTGTAAAAAATCGCAAGTCCCACCCTCCAAGAATCATCTTTTTCTACTTAAAAAAAAAAAAAGAATAAGCTTTTCTTTTTCTTTTTTGTTTTTTGTTGTATCCTAAATGGAGTTTGTTGGGCCATTCACGGCCCAATTGGCTGCATTGGGCAACTTTTAGGCCATAGACCGAATAAAGATTTACACACGAGTTGTACAAATACAATTACAACGTCGGTACTCTTATATATTGTTATGATTTAAATTGTATTAATATTATTTTTATATAATTATACTTACATTAATAATATTATGATCTTATTAGGACAATATAGCTTAAAGAAATATTAGAAGACAAAGTATGAAATGTACTTGCAGTACAACTCTAATTACTACTAGAAATCCACTATTCAACTTATCTCATGAATGTCTGATAAAATAACACGTTCAGTTATTCAACTAATATTGTCAACATTACAAATAATTTCATCAACAATACACTTAATTTTATCGATATTTCACAACTGGGAGTATCATTCTCTGTTCACAAAACAAAACAAAAAAAAAAGCAAAAAATAAAACTAAATATAAAGGTAGTGAAAAAAAGGAAGAAATAACATGCGGAGTAAATGTAAATCCAATGATGATGACATAATTTCCTAAACCTAGCAGTTGTATCTCGAGTACTTTTTTTTTTCTCTTTGCCCATATCTGTACCGCATAAGAAGAGTTGATCAGTTTCAGTATGAAAAAGGTGAGTTTTATTTTTGGACAACATACGGAGACTGATTGCCTTTTTTAATGATTATGAAATTCCAAAAAACTTGCACTAATATGGAACTTGGCGTGCCAGAGGTTAAACCCGTACTCCCTTAATGTATTTTAAATAATAATGTACTCTTCTTCTGAGTTCTGATGACTTACGACTTACGTGATCTACTCTTTTTTTTTTTTTTTAATATTTGCATGTTGGGTAGATCGCGTTGTGAAAAGTGAACCATAATATTTCAATTATAATTCTTCTATTTAATTGTGGTCATGTTTATTAGGACTAGGAGTGCATAATGTTATGAAGTATATCCTTTCACCGTCAAAAAGAAATTATCGGTTGATTTAATTTTCGAACTGGATACAATATGTCATTTATTATATCAAATCCTATAACATAGATAATGTTAGGATTTAATTTTATATATTCTTCAGGCGATAGTAATTACCCTTCCAAAATTAGGGTTTTGGATTGCTCAGTTTCAACTTCCCCAACATTTCCGGAGAAGACCATGTGAAGTTTCGGTATGTTACGTTATCTACATTTAATGTTTTCTCGTCTCTCTTACACTGCGTGGATAGTATAGTACAATAAAATTGTCTATCTATGAACTAACTTATATGGCGTTTTCAATGTTAATACTAGGATTTGTTAGAGAAAGGTGTTAACGAGTGAGATATCTCATATACAGTTTCTTTTGATACTTTTTAACAGATTTGGCAAATTAAATAACGAGAGGGCTCTTGAATATTAAAAAGCACCATTGATCATATTACAAGCAGTCAAAGCCAATATCACATTACATTAATACTAATTACGACAAACCCTGGCAGCAATAGGACTAGGGCTGGGGAAAAATACCGAAATACCGAAATACCGTCCTTATCGTATCGAATCGTATCGAAAATATCGAAAATTTTGGTATACCGAAGTTTTTGGTAAGGTATGATACCGTACCGAAAATTTTCGGTACGGTAATGGTATGAAAGTTTTTAAAATTAGGTATACCGATTATACCGAATACCGAAATACTAATTATATTTATATATATATATATATATACACACACCTTCATATATTATATTATTTCAAAAAATATAAAATGAAAAATTAAGGATCTTCATAAACTTATTTAGCCCATAAATTATTAACTTATACACAACTTTCTAGATTAAGTCCACCATATTTTACTTATGTAACTCAAGTAACGTTTAATTTTTGCCTTTTTAATGTTTTTTTTTTCAGGATTTTGAAAGTGTGAAGATGCAATGCAATTACTTTTTGTTAATCTTCACTAATTTTTTAAATACAGCTGCTTCGTTCTAATTAATCTGTATATAAAGTTGTATTTTGTGTTTATGTAAAGTTTTTTGTCTTACTAAGGAGACTGGCTAAAATATGTAAATTATTTAAGGTTAAAAAATCTTTTTATTTTGAAAATTTTGGTATTAATAATCTATCTTATTGGGGGCGTAAGGAGTTTGAATTGATTAAAAATACCAAAACAACGAATTAACGAGTTACGAGACATGCATGGTAAAAAACCCTCCGTGTGAATGGTATAGAAGGTATGATACCGATACCATACCGAAATTTCGGTATGATACCGTATCGAAATTTAAGGTATACCGAAATTTTGGTATGGTATCGGTATGATTTTTTTGGATACCGAAATTTCGGTACGGTATACGGTATCACAGTTTTGGTACGGTATACCGTACCGAACCACCCCTAAATAGGACGACATCGTAAGTACCAGCAACACATAAAACCAAATGCAACACTAATGCATTAATTAAAACTAAACCACATTAAATCCCATCAAAAGCTTAACCTAACCACGAAATATCCCATCAGTTATAACAAGTACCGCGCCACATGCAATCGAGCTCAGTCGCCGCCGACACCATTTTCCCACCTTCGAGCCACTGGCCTCCGGCGCATGCATCCCCACTAGAACCTCCGTGGTCAACGCCGGAGAAAGGCTGAGCAGCCACCGGCATAGAGGAGAAGAGGTAAGAAGGCATGTTGAGATTTTCTTGCAGAGACCTCAAGCTAGGGAAAGCAGAAGAAAACCCTACGTTCTCAGTCGTCGGATTCATCACAGATGGAGGGACGAGATCGAAAAGGCCGTTGTTGCTGCTGCTGAAGTTGGCGGTGGAGAAACAGGGCACGTGCTCCTTGGGGAGGTGGTGATAGGCGGCGGCACCACCTTCGAAGGAGTGGTGGCTCTCCGCCGTGGAGGAAGGCTCCAGGAGGGGAGGAAGGGAAACTGACGACGGCGAGCTGACGTCCGGCCCGGCGGAGGGGAGGCGCTTCTTGCCGGAAAACCCGCCGGAGACGGCGGCGACGGAGGTTGCTCCGGCGAATGGCTTTTGGAAGACGCGGGAGATGACCCATTCGCCCTTGTATGAAAAATGAATGGAGAACTAAGGTCAATAACGTTGTAAGACGCAGTCTAAGAACGTTATGAAGTTTCAGAGCATCACTTGAATGAGGAAAAAGGAAAACAAACAAGAAAACATAATTTTCATGGAGGACATATGCAGAAGACATTAGTCATGTAATGTAATGACAGAGAAAGCCATACGTACAATTGATGTTAACAACACTTCGAATAGGTCAGTTTTCTGAATCGGCTTTCTTTTTAAAAGCCCCGCAGGTTTCAATTTATTGAAAACAATTGAAAAAGAGACAAAATTGCAAATCACATGAAGGAGACACTGATTTCGTTCATTCGTTTTCAAAAAAGCTGTGTGATTCTCAGATACGTCAAGGCAACTTTCTCCTACGCTACAAATTCAAATGTATGAAAAGATCAGATCTTTGGCAGCCAGCAAGAGAAGAAATCTCTGCCAAAGATCACAAGCAAATCAGAAGCTACTGAAAAGCCCCGAGCCAGAAATTACAATGGTCCCCCAGTTATTGATTATTTATTAGCAGCTGGCCAAGAATTACAAGCTTTTTTCAGTCACTATTCAGAGTAAGAATTTCGTCATGCGATCAAAAGATGAAATTGAACTACGGATCACAAAAACGACACACCTTGGCGCTCCTTGAAATGTAGTGATAAGCAAGCTTGCCTTCGAGACGATACTCATGCATAACCCAGTTGCTTTTCTCACCCTTGGGTGCCCTACCCCTATAGAAAACTAGGGTTTTCTTCATACCCACCAAAGAACAAGTCTTTGAGCTGTAGATTTCCCGGTCTTTACCAGTCGCTTTCCAATAACCCGCTTCTGTAGCCCGGTTCGTCCTTAGACCGGTCGGGTATTTTCGGTCGCGTAGGCTGAAGAAGTACCACTCCTTTTCTCCCATCATAGCCTTGCCTGGGCAAGAAATCAAGAACATTAATCTAGCGAAGAGCATAAAATATACTCAAGCGAAAAAGCACAGAGAAGCAAACTATTAATTACCTGGGAGATGCCAAGGCTCGCACTTGTTGAGATCAACCTCAGTGATCGCTCTGCTGATGAAATTCGAGTCGAGCACTTTCTTGAGGAGGTAAAAGGTAATCAGCTCTTCATCGGTAGGGTGAAATCTGAAGCCAGGCGGCAAGTATGCCTCGTTTCTTTCGTAGCTAAGCTGATAAGGATAATAAGCGTCCATGAGCAAGACTAGCAAACGAGGTTTTCTTACCGCGAAACGAAGAGCTTAGTGAACTACACACGCCAACAGACCGTGTAATTATTTAAAACAAGAAACTGGGCAGTTGTATTGGGCTTGGTGTAAAGTTTTTAGGTTTAAAAAAATAGGGAATGTGTACGTGTGGTGTTTATTACGAGGCGGTGATTATATCGTTCGTGGGAATTCGATCAATCGAGTGTTGCAGTTCATAAAGATGACAGAAACACAAGATAAAATAATAGTTTCTTGATGTGTAAAGGTGATAATAGTAGATAATACGGCCAGAGAGAAAAGAAAATTAGAAACAATCAAGAAAAGATCTGATCATTTTCCCTGCAAAACCCTTGTCTTATCCTATCCATGAGGCTAGAGAGAGAGAGAACTAGGGATGATGTATTGTATTGTATTTGTGAAGTATTGTATTCCACTGTGCGTGCGTGCGTTAGGAGATGTGCAGGTATTCTTGTCAGTGAAGAAAATGAAAGGGAACAGATCGTAGTGTGTGTAAAGGTGAAATTTTTACTGCCCACCATTGATCCATGATAATAAAGCTGAAGCACACATCTATATATATAAATATATCATCTGCCAGTAGTGAGTAAGGTGCAAGATTAAATAATAATCGTGTGGACAGAGACAACGTAATTCCCCTTTCCTTTTTTCAGTCTAATTTATTTATTTTATAACGTTTCTCATTACTGTTTTCCTCTCTGTAGATTCACCTTGTCATCACATGCTGTGTTTTGTTTTCCTGTCTTCACGTTATTGTGTTTTTTGCCCGTAATCTATCGGAAAACTCAAATTAATTATGGATTCGAAACTACATTTTTCTAAGGATGGTTCTGATTATTGGTTAAAAGAATAATGGGAACTGAACTGAAAACCCCTTAAGACATCTAAAATCAAATCTATTGTTTTCTTGAATGGTCAATTCATGTCATGGAGTCGTTTCTCTGTTGACTTTTTCAAAGATCGGACCAAAGCCAAATACGCGTTGAAGTCATAACACATATTTGGATCTCCTATAAGAACATATCCTATATTCGCAGAAATACATAGGCTTTTCTCAAACAAAACAAAAAGATTTCTTTTCCGATTGGACTGATTTGAGAGGAAAATACTATTTACCATCAGTTCTTTTAGCAATAAATACAAATAATAGAAGTACCTTTCAAATATATGCAAGGACTTATTCCTATTCATATTGAATTTAAACTCCGATGGGATGACTTCAACTTCTTACAATACTAAAGCCCTGATTTTTGTAGAAATTGTTTAAGCTATACAATGATACAAACATATGGAATTTAAAATATGATAAAAATAGTTCGATGGATCCCAAACTAGAAATAAAAGCTGTGATTTTTATTATGTTGAATCGAAAGAGGACTACCCAGTCTACTTTTTCTCCTAGAGCCCCTCAAAACACTTATATGACGTCATGCAATATTCTTTTTAAAAATTTTTAAATAGACTTAACATTTATGATCACATTCCACTCTTCTTGTCTCTTACTTCTGTTTTTCCCGTGGGTAAACATCTACCCATTTCTAAATTACACATTATTTTTAATCTTTAGTATAAAAAACAAGATTAAACGAGGACACGAATGCTAATTTTCGTTCCATAGATATATAGATTTCGTTAACTCCCTGGGAGCATGGGAACATGACATTGACGTCTACGTCATCAAGTGTTTACCAAGTCTTTTCCATTTAGTTATTAATCATTTATAGCATCAATTTTAATATACTGTAAAAGTTATCGTCATTTCGTTAAAAATACAGCATAAACCGCATTGAAACTATACAAACTATCTAAACAACACTTTCATTTATTCACTAAAATTATTTAATTGCATGTTTTTGTCACATATAAATTGCCAAAAACAATTTTATTGGGTTACATGAAGAAAACTTACTGTGAATAATGAAGGGGCACTTAAAGTTAAGGACCAAAGATAATTTGAATTTAGGGATAAGGACCCTGTCAGAAAAAGTTTAGTTTTAAGGACCTGTTTTTGAAGTTTGCATAGTGTTAAGGACCCTGTGACGAAAATACCCCTGTAAAATATGAATGAGAAGTGGTATCCAGCGCCACTGTTGTGTTATCAAATCGCAGTGAAGTGGTACGTGTGAACAGTGAAGTGGTACTGTAGACCCATGAAGTGGTACGGGTGAACAGTGAAGTGGTACTGTAGACCCATGAAGTGGTACGGGTGAACAGTGAAGTGGTACTGTAGACCCATGAAGTGGTACGGGTGAACAGTGAAGTGGTACAAACATTTGTTGACCCATGGAGAGCTACTGTTGACCATAGAAGAACTGGTACGGGAGACCCATGAAGTGGTATTGTTGACGCAGAGAAGTGGTACAACAGTTTGTAGACCCATGAAGTGGTATTGTTGAACGGAGAAGTGTTACAGAAAAACTCTTATGTGTTTCTTGTGCAAATATTTACCCGATTTCTGCAGAAACACTAAAGAATTCTTCTGTACCACTTCTCCGTTCAACAATACCACTTCATGGGTCTACAAACTGCTGTACCACTTCTCTGCGTCAACAGTACCACTTCATGGGTCTCCCGTACCAGTTCTTCTCTGGTCAACAGTAGCTCTCCATGGGTCAACAAATGTTTGTACCACTTCACTGTTCACCCGTACCACTTCATGGGTCTACAGTACCATTTCACTGTTCACCCGTACCACTTCATGGGTCTACAGTACCACTTCACTGTTCACCCGTACCACTTCATCCTTTTATGGTAACACTTCCTTATTTCTGGATAACACTTTCTAGTAATTCATGAAGTGTTACCACTTCATGCTTTTCTGGTACCACTTCCTTATTTCTGGATACCACTTCATGCTTTTCTGGTACCGTCGTGTGTTTGGAAGAGCTGATGGCAAATCTGTGTAATTTCCGCAACAAGCAGGGGCAAATGCGTCCTTTTTCACGCAGTTGGTCCTTAACTTTAAGTCCAAACTTGAAAATAGGTCCTTATCTCTAATGTAAAACTTATTGGGTCCTTAACCCTAACGAAAACATTCCAATTGGGCCTGAAACTTAGTTATCTCTATATTGAAGCTAACGCATCTGTAACATCGGTAGTATAGTTTGGCCCCTAATCATATTATTATGAAGTATCATAGAATCGCTATGTCATCTATATATATATATATACATATGTATACACATTATGATATTTCGGACTAGATTGAAATAATTGGAGTAGCTGATATTTAGGATAGGCCTAATAAATATATATTTATATATATTATACTGATGGAAGTGATGTAGATGTCATGCATGCATCTCATCACCAATCCCATCAAAGCAATATAATAATTAAATCCCATTCGATATCGCTCGCTATTCACAAGATTTCTCGAATTCTGAGACTTTTATTTGGCAAATACACTTTACATCAAATCACCTGCTTCTCAAAAACTTATGTATATGTATTTTCTTATATATTTAGATATCCTCATGCAAGATGCAACAATTCTTACCTCAGTTAAGTTAACCAACCCCTTTTTGCATCGGACAGCTAGTTGACTTTGAGTCGTAAAAGTAACGAGTTTCTTTAATCGCTGGCATTTGGCAATGTAGAACTTATCTTTAAGTTATATATATCATGCAAATAAGTGTAAGGAGAAACATCCAAAATAATGTTTAAAGCTACAACAATTTATTATGTGTATAGAATGGATGACGACAATGTGAAATCATCTCGCGCCGCCCTTAACCTTTTCAATTGCAGGAAATAAATAAATACAAGTAGGATTTAATTCCCAAATCCCCAAAACACACACTAATTTAGGCTTGGCGTGAGAACTTGGATATAGCACCTGATGGGCAAGAGTGAACTAGTTTATTTAGTTAATATATATTGTCAGCGTGGTCCATGTCTATATGCTATGATATGGAGTTTTCTTTCTATTTTAAATTATTAAATTAAATTTCTTAGGACCACGAACCATTGGGTTAATTATCCATTTCCACGGGATTTAATGAATCTATATCTAAATTAAAGTGGTGAGATTTTTTCTTATTATCTATCGAGTATAAACTCGAAAAATTATCATCTAATTGCTGTTTTTAGTTAAATGTTAAGTTCAAATTGTAATAAAATTATCACAAGTGTGACGACTACAAGAGTAAGAGTTGATTAATATTTCTTGAAGATTCATTTTTTGTTATTGGAGATTATAGGGTTTTTAAACTTAATATATATATATATATATCTTGAGGAATGATATGGTGCTCACCTTATGTGATCACCTTATATGGGCACCTGCTGGTTTGGCACCGATTCGTGCCAAATCAGCATGCCACTTCAACATCAAATGTGATGTGGCATTAATCAACACATCTTAGGCGTCATAGATCGACACATATGATGCTGATATGCCATATTCACGTCTTATGTGGCACTTGTTGTGTGGTCTTAATATATACCACATAAACATGGCACATCAGCATCATATTGTCGATCTATGACGCCTAAGATGTGTTGATTAATGCCACATCACATTTGATGTTGAAGTGGCATGCTGATTTGGCACGAATCGGTGCCAAATCAGCATGTGCCATATAAGGTGCTCACATAAGGTGATCACCACGTCATTCCTCTATATATCTTTAATTGGACTTTGAAGTTAGACTGTGATATGGCCCATAGAACGAAGAGATTGGACTGGTAATGGATCGAACTCATATTTTCTCAAAATCGTCAATAATAATACATTCAGGTAAGTGAACAAACAATTGGGGGAAGAATCAATAATCTCATAGTAATTCCATCATCGATCATATCATAAAAAAGTTACGATTTTTCATTATATTTTTATTTTTTAATTTTGTCTTTTAGTTGAGATAGTTTCTAAATATGCACGAAAGTAATGCATTAGAAAGTTGACAAATAATTAACTTCGAGTTCGAACCATGCAAGTGTTAGTCAGATTTCTACTACATATCTATGCAAGTTGCTAAAACAACATCTATAGCTATATCTATATAGGAAAAAAGAATAATAAAGCAAATATTAATCGAACCTAGTCCAGAAATCGAAAACTGTGTCACACTCATGCTAACAACTAATTCATTAGGACATCCTCATACCTGTTTCTGGTACAATAGAGATATAGTCTTCAATGCATGTACAACGTATTTAAATGTAGTACTGTTTCATATTATAATACCAATATTGTCACTTGCCCCTTCCCTACTATGACAAACCCACCATATAAATAATACTGATGGATAGAGGGCATATCATTTGGACCGGCCAAATTGATTAATTAAAAGAGTTATTAATTAATCAATAATTATCAATTTATCGATAAATTAACATTTTATTAATTTATAGTGTATATTATTGAGAGTGTTATTGGAGCTGATAAAGATGATGCTGAAGGTTGTACCATGGAGCCCCTTCGCCAAACGACGTTATAAAAGCAACCATCACATTGAATAATTTCTTGTTTCCTATGAGAAAACAACGCCAGAAGTTCTTACAATGATAAGGACAATTAGAGACAATATGCAAGGGGAAATTGATTTCAACAAAAAAACAACTGACAATTGAGTCATTTCTCAAATAATCTTCGTTCATGTAATATGAGAATATTTTTACATATGGATATTAATTTAATTTATACGGGACCTATAGAAATCATCAAAAGTCTATTATCTTATAATTTTAGAGAATTATTAATTTAGTACGTTATCCCCGAGTCGGGACCGACCGGAAATATTATATTAAAGAGTTTATTAAATTACCGAGTATTAATTTATAGAGTTTCTACTGTATAACATCTTTTGTGTTTTGAATTATTTGTAATTTAAATTTAATAGATGCAATTATTGTTTTAAATCTAGTTGTTAAATTTTTTTAAGTTTAGATGAAGAGAAGATACTAATTTGTGAGAATATCGAATAAATGATGATTATTCAAATAAAAATAAATAATCATAATAATAAAATAGTAATTACCTACCAAATTAATTTGAAGCACTTTCTATAGGCCCATCTACCGTGTAACGGATAATTATCTTAAGAAATAAATACAATAAATTATTTGAAGTGTATACATGAAGCAATATCTAGAAACAAGTGGAAACAAAGAAACTCCGACCAGTTAAAAGAACAACTTCTAATTTTTTGTCAAAAGTCTCCTCTAAAGAAAACCCAAGATCGTCATTGTCAACGAGGAAGAAGTCAATCCACCACCACCTCACCTACACACATCCTATCAATTAAAAACCTTCCATTTTCAACTCGCAACGAAACTTAAATCAAGCCCTTGTTTTTCCAAATCGTAATTAATACCCCAAAAAAAAAAACCGAAAAAATACTCAAAATCCATCGATATATTGAACCCTATATATTACACACACTTATCCACCATCTTTTCCACACATCCCAATACAATTCTACAAAGACAATACAACAATATTCCCATAAAAAAGAACAGAAAATGAGCCTCGCCGAAAACCAAGAACACCCCAAAATCCACCACAAAAAGAGACTAAACCAAGAACAAACGAAGCTCTTGGAATCCAACTTCAGCGCCGACAAAAGGCTCGAGCCCGAAAGAAAACTGGCGCTGGCCAGCGAGCTCGGCGTTCCGGCGAGGCAAATCGCCGTTTGGTACCAAAATAAGAGAGCTCGGTGGAGGAATCAGAGCCTCGAAATGGACCACACTGCGACTCAGTTGAAGTTAGAGTCAGCCCTGTCTGAAAACAAGCGGCTCGAAGAAGAAGTTCGGCACTTAAAGGCCGAACTAAAAATGGCTCGGGCGAACAGAGAGCATTGTGCATGTTGTAGACTTGTGCCTCGAAGTTGTTCTTTGTCGAGCTGCTGTGATGAGTCATCTACCCTTAATGACGATGACGTTGGATTCTCGGGGAAAAACAATAATAAGAAAATTGATGGTTATTATTGTAATAATGATAACAAATGGTGTCTTGGTGGTGATATTCGAGCTTCTTCTCTGCAGTACGAGGAGCTTTATGGTTCCTATGATGCTTGGTTCTATTGAAGGTGTTTATGATAGCTTTGGGTGGGTTAGTTGCTGATGAAGGAATTAAAGATATCTTATTTTGATAACGGGGATGATAAATTGAAATTTGGAGAGTGCGATGATTGTTCCTTTATATGAACCGTTTGATATCGTAAAATTGTATGGGGGTCTTCCAATGCGAAAATAGGTCCTCACATCGTATGTTGTCTGATTTGTATGTATGGTAAGTTTTTGTCTATTATTTATTAATTTCCTGCATTTCCTGTAAAATAATATTTTGAATCGAAGTTGCAGTTAGCAATAATTTTTTTCTCTTTCTCTTTTCAGATATTTCATGGATTATGATGAGAATTTTTTAAACTTCCTACTGATGCATTTAATCGAAAGTATATCGATGCATTATAAACTCTAGTTGTCTTTTTATTAACTACGCGGTGTCTAGCGAAGTAAATAACAGAAATTACACTGATATATAATATTTGCAACAAAAGTGAGTCGAAGATTGGAGGCGTTTGATATCAGATGAAATTTTGGAACAATTTTTTTTTTTATTTACCCTAATTTTAATCTCTTAACTCGAGATAGATAATTCAGAAAGACTCGATACATTAAAACTAAGTTAGACTTCCTAGAGAAGTGTATACATACTTGAATAGGACAAAGAAACATATTTGACTCAACTTCTATGGAAGCTAAGCGCTAGAGTGCTAGACGAGTAAAAAGTCAAGATAAAATATCATCTTTTAGATCAAAATTCGAAATTGAGTTGGAGACCTGCTATGTCTCATGAATTATATATACAATATAAATAATCTTGATTTTTGTTAATTCAATTTGACTTTCTGATCATTTAGGCAGTGAGTTTAATAGCATTCATATCCGTTACAATTAGCCGCCTATCAACTTGGAGAATGCAATAAATTGCAATGGCGGTGTCAGTTGCAAGTTGAGAATGACTTAGTAAAGCTTTGTTAGAATTATGGCAACCATGAAGGGAGCATCACGAATTTGACCCGACCCGGCAACCCATTTTCTCAACCCAAATCAAATGGGTTAGGCCGTTCGCAATTATATTATGACTTGTAAATGGGCTTATAAGAGCATCTCCAACGGGACTTTATTTGTGTAAAACACAAAAATAAAGTATGTCTTTACTCCAATGGGACTCTAGATGTAGAGTACACACAATATTCAACACAAAAATTGTATTGTTCTTTCTATTACATAATTTATTTAATTAAAATGTTTTAATTATATTTAAATATTTGATATTCATATAATAATAAAAGTAAAAATAATGTTAATTTCTTTTTATTTATTTATATTTTCATTTTAATTTAATATTTTAATATAGTAATTTGATTTTTAGAGTAGAAAATAGAGTTAATGGGTTGGAGTGAAAATTCGTATATATAAATACTCCCTCCGTCCCATCAACTTTATCACATAAGTTGTTGAACACGCAAATTAATGTGACATTATTATAATAATATAGTACAACAAAAAGGTAAAAAAGTGTATATCTTGACACGTCTTTTAAGAATATTTAATATTATTATATTGATTGTTTGTGATAGTTTTTTACTAAATAAGGAAAGGTGATAAAATTATTGGGACGCCTGAAATGGAAAAGTGTGATAAAATTGACGCCTTTTTGGAACGAGGTCGCAGTCTGCAACACCTCCAGGTATGAATTACGACAACTTGATTGTGATATTGTAGGTTTAGTCGTGTCCATACTTGAAGTGTTCGCCGAGTCTACGGAGAAATTTTTCGGAGTTCACTACCCGACGTCCCCATTATTCGTCCCGAACCTCTTCGCGATGTGCAACAAGTTCGTGGAGTATCGCAACAGTCCATACTTGGGCGGTTTCATCCAAAACATGGAGCAGAAGTTCAGGAAGTATTGGGAAACCATCCCAATAGTACACGGTTTGTTTGCCTTACTCGACCCTAGTTGCGGTGTTGATACATTTGATATTTTTTTCGATTATTATGCTCAATTTCTTGGAAAGAAAGTGGACGACCAAAAAGCGTCAATTCACGATTCTCTCCAAGAACTTTTTTCTGTTTATACAGCTGAGCAAGGACACAGTGTGGAGCAACCCGTACCAGCGAGCGAAGCCGGTTCGTCGGAAGGAGGCGGCGGCGCAATGGGACTACTACGAAGATTGAAGGCACAAAAGACGAAGACCAAAACGTGTGCGTCGGGGTCGAACACGAATGAGATCCAGCTCTACCTGAGCTACAACTTCCAGACTCTTGAAGACTTCGACGTTTTGGCATGGTGGAAGTCGAACGCGACTCTTTATCCGGCCCTCTCCGCGTCGCTCGAGACGTTTTAGCCGTGCAAGCGTCTAGCGTCGCCTCCGAGTCCGGCTTCTCTATTTCCGGGCGAATTATCGGCGACAGACGCGCGACCCTTAGCCCGACTTTCCTCGCAATGTCAAATTATTGAAGGATTGGTATTTGGCCGAATCGAAGAACCGACGGGAGAACGCCATCGACGAGTTCCGTTCTTCCAGTTCGGACGAAGACGAAGAGGCCTCTAACATAGTTTTAGTTAATAGTCAAGTCGAATAAATTGTATTTTTTATTTCGAATATTTTTTCCTTTTTTGTAATTTTTAGGTATTCTTTTCTTTCTTTTATGTTTTTATTTGTATTTTTTAGGTAGTTTTTTTTAATTTTTTTTTTGTAATTTTCTTATGTTTTTTTTTTTTATTTTTTTTGAATAAAATTTTTGGATATTTTCTAAAGAATTTTTTCAAAGTAAAAAAAAATTAAATGGGCTGGTTCCGGTTCCGGAACCGAAACCGGCCCAATACAGGCCCGGGGTTCTAAGTGTGGTTCTGGGCCGGTCCCGGGGAAATGGTCCCGGAACCGGAACCGGAACCGGCCCCACTGCGGAACCGGAGGAACCGGAACCGGTAGAACCGGCCCAATCCGGCCCGGTCTAGTAGTAATATTCAACTAGATCGATCGTATGCTGATATAGATAGATGCATATAATATGAATGTCAAAAAAGAAAAAAAAAAAAAAAAAGTCTTCGCTTTGATTGAATGATATATGCATTCTAAATTATTTTTGTGTGTTTGAGTTCGATCAAAATAATTTAAATAGAAAGATTGTCACTTGCAAAGTGAACCATAAACATATATAAACAAACATGCCCTCGATTGATGATCATGCCATGCGAGGAAAACTAAGCAGCACACTTTGGAACTGAAAAAATCTCGACTTGAATGTATACTAACATACAATACAACCAAACCATATAATAGATCAAATCCATAAAAATAACCGGAAATATACTCAGTCCAAGTTTTATTTAGTAAATGCCAGGCATGTTACCCAAAAGAAATTGCCGAAGCTCCAATGATATTCTTGATTTGCCCGTGAATCATCGTACTGCGAGGCTTCGACGACATCACCTTCGATAGCAGTCCTCGTACATTTGATCGAGTTTGGCGATTCTCTTCCATTTTCGTCTTCATCGTCCCAAACAGATGATGGAAAATCATCGTCGAGAAGATTCAGTAGATCCTCGTTGAGGCCAGTGAAGGCCTGTTCCGTAATTTCTGTGTCTGTTCATGTCCGAATGAGATATAATATACTAATATACACTATTATAAGTAAAAGATATAGTTATCAGGATAGAAGAGAGATTGTATTACTGTAAGAGTTTGTAGCACTGTTTCCATGGCCTAAGCTCAAAGCTTCTTCTGTGCCGTGCACATCATTATCCTCTGATCTAACCGTTGCAGTAAAATGCTCGCCTGACTTTTGGGAAGGGACGATACTCCGATAATGGAAATCCAATAATAAATCTTCCAGCAAACCACTTTTATTACACCGTGAAAGACAAACCTCGTCGTAATCCTCAGCATTATTGCTCGGAGTCTCCATCATACAATTATTACGCAGAGAATCCTCAACAATGGATTGGATTGAAGGAAGCCCTACCATGGAAATCTGCGAACATCCCTTATTACAATTCCCAAAATCAATCTGTAGATCGAGGACCGCCGTTGGACTCGTATTTGGATGTTCTATCAGTGTATGCTAATCACTCTCACTGATTCGAGCTATCGGAAGCTCGAATCAGCTCAAAACAGCAACTCACGCACACACTCTTTAACACATGATTTAACGTGGTTCGGCCGAGAATTGGCCTACGTCCACGGACCAAACCGAGCACTATTTCCATTAGCACAAAACATGAAAGTTACAGAACCCCACACCGTCTACAACTCTCGTGTTTACACCGTGTGCTAATTCTCACTCTATAAGGATCTACATACTCGGAAAGGTAGCTAGTCGAAACCTAAACTCTGATATTTATAATGCTGAAGTCATGAACAATGCATGTTGCGCGATCCATCTTGACCGTCCGATAGATCTGATCCAGCGCACGAGATTGAGCCACGTCGCCTGTGCTCTTTCACGTGAAGTTGCAAGAAGTGTGTGACACTTCTATAAGTGAAACACCACTTTCAACACGAGCCCTCCGATCTCAGATCTAACGCTCCATCTTCTCTATCCGCGCCATCTCTGATAAATCCATCTGGGCCATCCACAGCTTTCGCGCGCCTATCTAACGATCATCATTCAATCTCCAGCTATGAATATCATCCGTCAGATCGCGCGCTAAATGATCCGACGGCTGCTGCTTGTCGTGACATCTCTTCAGCATTCCTTATCAGACTTCATCTTCTTCAGTTCTGTTCCGACCAGCCGCATTCCCTGGCCTGTTCCGGCGATCTCCGGCGAGTCTCAGGCTCGCTAACCCCAACAAACTCCACCTCGAGACTGCAGACTCGCAATCCCAACTCCCGGAGTTCTCATCGCAGCCCATACTCGCCCGCTACAGTCGCCCAAACTTTGCCAAAAACCAGCCACACCTTAGCTTCGTTTCAGCTGCAAATCAGTCATCCGAGCCCTGTTTTCTCGTCCCAAAGCTCCACCTCGATTCGCAGCCCCTCTCGGTTGATCATACAGCCCCTCCAAGAGCCCCGAGCCTCGAACGAACCCTCATCAACTCCAAGCGGGCTTGAAATTTCCCACATGAAGCCAAATTGGACTTTTCGAGCTCGCCATCCTCGTTTCTCCCGAAGATGCACCGTTGCTAGCTCCAAGAACCTCTCACCGGCCGATGTACAGCTCCCTGACATCTCCTCGTGGCCACCAACGTGCTTGAAGCCTCCGCACACCTGCTGCCCCTCACGAACAACAGCAGAATTCTGTTTTTGACAGCAGAATTCTGGGCGAGCTTTTGTCCTCCGTTTCGCCCTCCGTATCCGCATTCTACTCCACCTCCGAGCTCAACCTCTCATGTGGCCTGAGAATGCTCTCCATCCGAGGTAGAATCGCCTCCACCTCAAGCCTGAACCGCTCGAAATCGAGCTCCAAACACAGCACCTTGGAGCAGTTTTGACAGAAAACTGCTCCAACCAAAGGTCTTGCCCGCCCTTGCTCCACCTCAAGACGAGGTCACCGTGGCTTCCCTCGACCACCAATCGAGCCACCACATTCCCTACTTCACGTAGGACAGGTTGACTCCGCCGGACAACCCACCGAGACACGAAAATCGCGCCTCCAAACCAACCGAAAACCAGCTTGCCCTGTCACCCGGTGTTGATTCGTTCTCCCGCCGTTCTCGTGTTGCTCCGGCTGTTCTCCAGCCCTCCCGATCCATCCGAGGTTCCTCCTAAGCTCTAGGTCCAACCTCTCTCACCTTGGATCCGCGCAACACCTCTCTCGAACTGCAATTTTCCCGAATCGTCACCAAACCTCGACAGCTCTCCACAAGCATCTCTGTTTCAGCTGTTTCCACCTCCGATGCGCTTCCCGTGGCAGCCTGCGACACCGCCACCTGCATCCGAGCCTCCCCAAGCCTCTTCCCAATCGAAACGAGCTTGAGCCGCAGCCTCCTTGGTCCAAAAAACGCTTGAACCAACGAGAATCCCCAAATCGAGCCTCTTGCGGTCACTCCCGGGAAAACAGCTCCGTTCTCCACGCTCACCGCACCATTTGTAGATCGAGGACCGCCGTTGGACTCGTATTTGGATGTTCTATCAGTGTATGCTAATCACTCTCACTGATTCGAGCTATCGGAAGCTCGAATCAGCTCAAAACAGCAACTCACGCACACACTCTTTAACACATGATTTAACGTGGTTCGGCCGAGAATTGGCCTACGTCCACGGACCAAACCGAGCACTATTTCCATTAGCACAAAACATGAAAGTTACAGAACCCCACACCGTCTACAACTCTCGTGTTTACACCGTGTGCTAATTCTCACTCTATAAGGATCTACATACTCGGAAAGGTAGCTAGTCGAAACCTAAACTCTGATATTTATAATGCTGAAGTCATGAACAATGCATGTTGCGCGATCCATCTTGACCGTCCGATAGATCTGATCCAGCGCACGAGATTGAGCCACGTCGCCTGTGCTCTTTCACGTGAAGTTGCAAGAAGTGTGTGACACTTCTATAAGTGAAACACCACTTTCAACACGAGCCCTCCGATCTCAGATCTAACGCTCCATCTTCTCTATCCGCGCCATCTCTGATAAATCCATCTGGGCCGTCCACAGCTTTCGCGCGCCTATCTAACGATCATCATTCAATCTCCAGCTATGAATATCATCCGTCAGATCGCGCGCTAAATGATCCGACGGCTGCTGCTTGTCGTGACATCTCTTCAGCATTCCTTATCAGACTTCATCTTCTTCAGTTCTGTTCCGACCAGCCGCATTCCCTGGCCTGTTCCGGCGATCTCCGGCGAGTCTCAGGCTCGCTAACCCCAACACAGTCGAAAGCAGCGAAGAAGGCATTGGGAGAAGATCATTCGATGATCCCTCGCTGACGAATCGTGACATGTGCAGCAACCTAATATCATCATTGCGCTCGCCGTAAAATGCGAAGTTCTGATTGCCATGAAGAAAATTCGACTCGTTCGTTCCCTTATATGGACCGAATAAATGGTTAGTCGCCGACTCGTGGGATGAATATGAGCTTCCATGATGTTCGTCATCGTTGGGGTAAATAGGTAAATTAGCGGGCCGCCTTCGCTTCAGCCTCGTGTTCCAGTAGTTCTTGATTTCATTGTCTGTCCTCCCGGGAAGCTGTGTGTAAGAAAAAAAAGACGAGTAATAGTTTGTTTTAAGGGTATATGCGAAAGAAAAACACGTAATATAATGAATGAATGGGAGAATTAAATAACCTGAGAAGCCATGCGAGCCCATTTGTTTCCTAGCTTAGCGTGGAGATGGACGATGAGGTTTTCTTCTTGGAGGGAGAAAGTGCATTTTTTGAGGTTGGGTCTGAGGTGGTTTGACCATCTTAGCCTGCAACTCTTGCCACATCTCATGAGCCCACAGTTCTTCATAACTGCGTTCCAATTTCCTTCGCCGTTTTCCTTTACGTATTCCATTAGTATTGCGTCCTCAGATGGTGTCCATGGACCTTTCTTAAGAACATTATGATGATGATGTTTTCTGCTTTCTGAGTCAATATGGGCCATGATTCTCTTCTATTCTTGTTTTTCTATGCAGTTCTTATATGACTTGAGAGAGAGAGAGAGAGAGAGAGAGAGAGAGATGAGCTTTGTGACCAAAGTTTAGTGTAAGAGATGTGTGTGAGTGTCTGCAAGAGAGGGAGAGAGAGAGCGCACACATAAGAAAAGAAACATAGTGAGTGATGGGGTTTGAGCCATTATTTAAAGGCGAAAGCTTGTTCTTCGACTCCGAGTTGAACGCTACGCTACCCCATCTTTTCCTTTCTATTATTGATAATTATCTGAAGTAGAAATTATTAATACTATTATTATGTCTCACTTTGCAAGGTTTCTGTATAATTTTCTTCTTAATTTATCAGGAGAAGTGAAAAATATTTACTTGATTGAAAAATATATATTTTTATATCACTGTCACGAGCTTCATGATTGTCAACCAAAATGGATTACAACAAATTAAATAAATCTAATAGTGATCACAACACCATCATCAATATCTTCGGCTGTGACCAAAGTTCTTCCGTGATTAAGTTTGATTTATCATTTCATCATGTCCTAACCAAGCTCAGTTGTTTACCAATCCCCTACTCTTGTTCTACGGTTTCTTGTATCGCCTATGATTCTATGACCTCTTCACGTTTCATAACGTCCAGCAGAGATACTGTAAGAATTTGCGTTAAAAAGGAAAATTTGGTCAAGAGAATGACAATCAATATACATTATTCGTCACTGAACCACGTTTTGAGCGAAAAAAAAAAGTTCAGAATTTGATCAAGAACTATTTCATCCAGATGCTCACTGTCTGGAACTTATTCGAAGCAGGAAAAAAAGAGGAAGGAACTCCTCAAGAACATTTGTCGTTAAATGTCTCAAGGAACTGAACCGAACTGTTCAAGTAACCATCATGCAATCCCACGTCTCCAAATATGAGGCTAGCTTTCTTAGCTTCTTCCCTAATCTTCACTCCCTTTTCACCATCGTCAACCATTGCAGCCTTAACAGCCTCTGCAACATCGTACCTCATGAAAGATCCATCTTTGTCATTCCTTCGAATCTACACTCCCAATACCTTTTCCGAAATTACCCTCGAGTTCAGCCCCGTGTCGACCCAAAAGGGCAAGCAGATAAGCTGACACGCTCGAATACTAGCAAGTGTACTAGGTCGTGCAAGTAGTATAAAATGGACAAGTCCAAGTATCGATCCACGAGGACAGCTCGATTAATTTAAGATATTATTCCAAATTTTAATTTAGACCAAGACGAGTTTTTATATTTTTATGGATTTAATAAAAGAAATAAAAATGCAAATAACAAATGACAAAAATAAAGCAGATAGCAAATGGATAAATTGACGACGAATGTGATCAAGGCACGTGCTCAGCACAAAATATTCCTACGTATTCATGCGATCGATTTTACCTAAACAGTATAAATCTAGTTAAGGTAGAAATTCCTAAAATAATCGCTACCCGTTTGTCCCGCAATAGCGATCCCATGCGAAAATGAACCAATCAACTATATTTCTATATGACTGTAGTTACTCCGCATGCATTCGGCTTTATGAATTTCCCTGAGTTTAGACGCTTTCGGCGCCTAAAGTCTCGGAAACCACACGTACGAAACCGAATTCCATCTCTGGTCGGTTTTACGTCGTGGTGCTCTATATTTATCGTTCTAACCGGTCTAATCACTTTGTCCGTCTCATAAACCAATCAAATATCGTGCATATGTTGATCAGACACACGCAAGCATTAAACTCAAATATAAAACACATAACTCAACTCATACGATTAAATATAATAAAAACAGCATTATCACGTAGTCATAATATGGCCTAACACGGCCTCAATCACACAATAAACTTAAGAGTACATATTAATAAACGAAAGCAACGAAGGTTTAAACAAACACATAAGTAAAACAACACGTTAAAAGGAAAGATAGAAAATTACGTCCCTCACAGTACTTTCGTCGAACGAGTGGCGGGCGACTAAGAAACGCCTTGGACGCTCTGCTCGTGTCTCGACTTCCTAGCTTCGTTACCAGCCTTCCCGTAGGTGTATGCTCTAGCAGATGATGAGAGCTTCCTGTTTGGTGGACTTCTCTTCCTCTTGGTTGCAAAAACTCGTCTAAGGTAGCCTCGTATTTTCTGCTCCGTTCTAAGCTACTTCGAATTATATTCCAACGTGGCTATGAGGTGAGTCGCTTGGTTGGTGAGGTGAGGAAACGGTGAGGGATGCTTCAGCTGCTTGTTTCGTTGAGTGCTCTGCCGGATCTAGATGCGGATGGCCTTGAGCGTCGAGAGCGTCGTGGGTATTTGGTGTCTCAAGATATGTTCTTTTCTAGTCTGCTCCCCCCCTTCTATTGCGTGTTTTAGGATGCTTTTAAAGAACCCACTTGCAACAAGGTCACGCCAAATTCTTCATTGCGCAGCCTTCTCATCTTGGTTGTATTTGCTTGGTTCTCTGTTTTCTACCTTGAGCCTCGTGCGCATATCTTCTCCTTTTATTTGATATCAATTAAAGACTAAAGCCACTCATTAAAAGGTCTTAGTGTGTGTGTGGGCTCTCTTTCTGTTTTTCCAACCGTCAGTGAGGACTTCTTAGGTGTCTATTATAGAATATTTAAATCACAAGCCAATTATAGTTCCCTTTTTGCGTTGAATCATCAATTCCTGGCTTGAGCATTTTGCTTGCAATTTTCTTCAGCTATATCTCACGCAGATTGGCTTGCTTTGCGCCTAAGATCTTTTCCAAATGTCTGTCAAATAAATTATAAAAGTAGATATATGATATTCAGCGAAAATTGGATTACTAACAACCAATAATACATATCAACGGGGTATAAAGTAACGTAAAAACCTGACTTATCAACAACCCCCAAACTAGCTTTGATCGTCCTCGATCATAAAAGCGGAAAACTAAATCAAGTTAGATTTTACGACGTCACTAAATGAACTCTCATGATTATTCTCAGAAAAATAAAAGCACAGTCAGTCGAGATCGTCATCAGCTAATGAATGATCTAGCCAAACACGGGACATGAAGTAATATTTCGCAATCATATCATAGCACGAAAACATTTCCAGAATCCTAACACGTATCAAGTAAACTCTCACATGGATCGCTCAATTCACTCGAAGTGTTTAATGGGATATGTATAAAACCGTTCAATTCACGACATAGAATTGTATTACTCTAGGCTTGCAAATATATCACATCATATTCACATAGTAGATATCGTGAACGAATCAAAAGGTCTTTATCAAGGTTGTAATGGGGCTCGAGGTAATAAGGGTGTGTCATATGGTATAAGTGAGCTAAAATAGTCAAGCATGTTAGTCACTAAATCGCTTTCCTCGTCTACCAACAAAGTACGACATAAAAAAAAAAACAGAAACTCATATTGCTATAAAAACGCACTCAAAACTATTACTAAGAACTCAAGAAAATAATTCTGAAAATCTAATGTACCCCTTTTTTTCATAATATTTTTTTCTAATATATATCTTTTTTTTTTTTTTTTTCCGATATTTTTTTTTCTCGTCTCAGATTTTTTTTTTCCGTTCTCTCTTTTTTTTTTTCATTCGATTTTTTTTTTTCAAAAACTACAAAAAAAATAAAAAATACCACAACCAGGTATAACATGCCATAATCATCTTTCCTCTAAATTAAATGACTCAATATTCTAAAGCGATTAGTAAGCTAACATGCTGACAACGGTTCGAGGATGAAGGATAAAATAATGGGATATCTGGCTAAATATCGTGGCTCCAAATCAATAAATAAGGCTAATAGGCTCAAAGGGGCTCACTAATTGATAACTATGTCGGGTGCGGAGATATTTAGGCCAGTGACTCATCATAAACGCCTTTATCATTTTCGTACACAAAAATCCACAGTGATATTGACATGCATAACAGAGCAAGTTCGAAAATAATCAAACGGTGCGTGACACTCATAAAAAACACATCGAGCAAGTATTTTGTGTTGCTCTAATTTTTTATTTATTTATTTATTTTTTTACTTTCGGCTCAAAACTCACAATATTTTCTAGCTTTGTGTCTCATGATACGTACTATTCTTCTGAAGCAATCAATGTGGTCAGATAATAATGCTAATATCAAAACACGTAACATGCATAACTTTCACACACAATTAGCTAAATCCTATCTCGATCCTAGAAATATTTTAAAAATTTTCATCATCGACAGGAGATTTCACTAGTGACGTTCAAATCCTAACATTGATCAGTTAGACCAACTAATAAACCAAAGAGACCGATATCAAATCTAGCATGTGTCACCCCCACCCCCAAACTAATTATTACATTGTCCTCAATGTGTAGAAATGTAAAGCAAAGATAGTTTAAGTGACACTGCCCTGAATAATGTGTAGATCAAAGTGGGGCGAGTCGTGAGAGGACTTCAGTTCCTTCATAGGATCGAGCTACGTCTGCAAATGAACCACCCCCAAACTGACTTTGAGCCTGAGAGGAAACATAACTAGACGGCACCGTGATTCGAATTGTGAAAATAAATTCAAAAGCAAAACACACTTAAAAACGATGCAATAGATATAAGATTTTAATATGAAAAAAAAATGCGTAGATAGTACTTGGGTTGCCTCCCAAGAAGCGCTCTTTTATAGTCGATAGCTCATAAACCATTTGGCTTCGAACTTGCGAAAGGCTAGTTCGGTCTCGATTTTCACCCATTTCGGCGGCACCATGAAATCCTCGACGGTTTTTCTGTAATCCGCACCGTTGATCGACACATCGGCTGGCCCACCGAAGGCATGACACTTGGCGGGCAATATAGAGAAATTAGCATATTTGATCTTCAAACGTTTGGTGATGTTGGGAAGCCAATAGGGAAAGAAGTCGCAGATAACCCAGTCTGGGTTACAACTTTCCAGAATGCTTGCCATCTCAGGCTCGAGGCCGTTGGCGGCCTTTTTCAGAAGCGCCATCTCTTCGCCGGTGGTTATGTCTGTCGTGGCCTCAGCCCCTTGTGGGAGGTTGGGGCTTACTTTTGGGAGTGGGAATTCGACGAAGGAGATCGTCTCTGCGCTCTGTAATTTTGGGAGGCGTTGTATGTTTCTCGGAGTGGAGATGAAGGAGACTTTGTGTCGCTTTCTTGCGATGAGTTTGGAGAGTTCGACGTGGGTCTATCTTATGAGAGAAAAATCTGAAGTTTTCTCCATATTCAAGAAATTCAAAGAGTTCCGTTGAACATCAGACCGATAAAAAAGTAAAAGTCCTACTAGAGGAAAGGAGTATAGTTGGAATGCTTTTTTAGTTCCCTCTTTTGTTGAGATGTGAGAGGAGTTTCGTCATCCTTCCTCAACTTCGTCGTAGCCATCTTCAACGTATTCCCAGAGATCCAATGATCTGAGGATGGTCTTAACTTTGACACACCAATGATAGTAGTGATCTCCTGAAAATAATGGAATTTGTGTATGATCCATTTTCCGGTTTACGATCATTTATTTTTTTTCGACGAGGCTCTGATACCAAAATATGTTGGGGAGTACGGTGATGGACAGATATTCAGAAGAAAACTTATTTTATTATTTCACAGATAATGATCGATTACATACTTCATCATCTTACAGATGATTAACATGACTCTTAGACTTCAAAATAGCAATAACTTTACTTGAAAATATGAAAGACCCATAGGAAATAGAGATGCATGAATAGTAGGAAGGAAGCTTGAAAGTCACAGATAAGTTCATGCAGATTACTTACAGGGAGAAAAGAAAAGAAAAAAGAAAGGAACTCCTCTCTAACAACCTTTGTCGTCGTTAAATGTCTCAAGGAACTTAACAAAACTATTCAGGTAACCATCATGCAATCCCACGTCTCCAAACATGAGTCTAGCTTTCTTAGCTTCTTCCCTAATCTTCATTCCCTTTTCACCACCACCGTCCATTGCAACCTTAACAGCCTCGGCAACATCGTACCTCACGAAAGATCCATCTTCTTCATTCCTCCTAACCGCCACTCCCAATTCCATTTCCGAAATTGACCTTGAGTTCAACCCATTGTCCACCCAAAAGGGCAAGCAGATAAGCACTCGGCCAAAGGCCAAGCCCTCAATAACAGAACCATAACCACAGTGAGTAAAGTAGGCACCCACCGAACCATGGTTGAGTATCCTAAGCTGAGGAGCCCATGTCTTCCAAACTATGCCTCGACTCTTAACCCTCTCTTCGAACCCATCAGGAAGTTGCAACGACGAAGTATTATCATTAATGTTTCTCTGCACCCAAAAGAATGGTGCGTTTGATAGTTCGAGCCCTAGCGCTAACTCTGTGAGCTGATGCTGAGTGAGTGTGACTTCACTTCCCATGGCTACGTAGACCACCGACTCTTTCCCATAGCCGTCGAGCCAACTCTTTACTTTAAACCATTCGTCGTCTTTGTCATCGTATTCAATATCATCTTCTTCAGCTGCTACTTTTGGAGGCATAAGCCCAATTGGGATGACTGGTTTTTTGAATACCTCTTCTGCAACGGTTAACCATTCGGGCTCAAACTCACGGCACATTCTGTAGAGAATTGCGTCACATCCATCTACTACTTTGCCTGTAAAAATGCAGTCATATAACTCATACGATCTTTCGTTTGGGAATCTCATAATAATATATAGAGAGAGAGCCATGAGTAGTTACCTTGTCTGTAAAAGTCTGAAACGCCCGAGGGATTCTCGCTGGAACCGCCCATCATTATCCATTTGGCTTCGTACTTGCTAAAGGCCACCTTGGTCTCAATCTTTACCCATTTTGGCGGCACAGTGAAATCCTCGACAGCTTTTCTGTAATCGGTGCCGTCGATCAGTACATCTGCTGGCCCACACAACACCTGAAATTTGGCGGGCACTACACAGAAATGGGCACAAGGGATCTTAAGACGCTTTGTTATGTCGGGAAGCCAATGAGGGAAGAAGTCGTAGATAACCCAGTCTGGGTTACAACTTTCCAGCAAGCTTGCGATCTCAGGCGCGAGGCCGTCGGCGGCCTTTTTCAGAAGCGCCATCTCTTCGCCGGTGGTTATGTCCGTCGTGGCCTCAGCCCCTTGTGGGAGGTTTGGGCTTACTTTTGGGAGTGGGATTTCGACGAAGGAGATTGTCTCCGCGCTCTGTAATTTTGGGAGGCGTTGTATGTTTCTGGGAGTGGAGATGAAGGAGACTTTGTGTCCCTTTCTTGCGATGAATTTGGAGAGTTCGAGGAATGGGATCATATGTCCGAAGGCAAGCCATGGGAACATAACTACGTGCAGTTGTTTATGGGGTTTTGTCGTCGTCGGCGCGGCCATGGAAGTATAAGAAAACTACGAGCGAGTTGAAGTAATGATCGATCGATGATGGGAAATATATATGGGGAAATTTGTATTCAGTTCCTAGTTAGTAGTTTTGGAAAGAGTTCAGTCCCTGTCAGAAGCAACGTTAGTTTTAAGGACCAAGAATTCGAAAATTGCAGAGATAAGGATTTAAATATGTATTGACGAAAATACCCATCCCAACATACTGAACTAATAGTTATTTTCCGGCGACTTTCTGTTATGCTTTTAGATTATATTGTTATAAATGTCTAGCGAACTGTTATTTTTCATACCTTATCTGTTACTACGATGCAGAAAATTGTTATCGTCATAGTATTTATTTTACGAATCCCGTTTTTACAGTGAATCGAGGTCCGAAATTTCGAATGCCCATTAACCAACCAAAATCGGCGTGTAATGTAGGATGTATTGTGGTATTGACGAAGCAAGATGTAAGATTTGTACGAGTTTTTTTATCTTTCTATTTAGGGTTCTAATATGCGAAAATAAGATGAAATCAAAGAAATTTTTGGCACCGATTACATCTAGTACGTATAAATTCGAAGTACTCATAGTATGGGAAGCTCGGTGCGGCTCATTATTTGCTCTTTCGTCCGACCTTCATCTTTCAATTTCGCGAAAATACGAACGACCCCAATATTTGGGTATATTTTTACTGTGTCCAAATTGTTACTCGAAGTGCCAAATCTGTTACCTGTTGCGTGAAATTTGTTACTATGTCTGTGAAGACCGTTATTAAACTTAACTTAATTGTTACCATGTACAGTGTTCTAATTTGCAAAAATAAGATGAAATCAAAGCCGTTTTTGGCAACGATTACATCTAATATGTATCAAGTCGAAGTACTCATAGTATGGGAAGCTCGGTGCGGCACATTGTTTGCTCGCCGACGTTTACCTTTTAATTTCGCAAAAATACGGTCGATCCCAATAATTTGGGTATATTTTTACTGTCATCAAAGTTGTTACTCACTCTGCGAAACTCGTTACTATGTCTGCCAAACCTGTTATTTAACTGTAATTAATTGTTCGGTGTATTTTTTTTCATTTGGCCGATTTGTAAAATTTTCAGGATCTGTTACTAGTATATGCGCTTCTGTTACTATGTTGACTAAATTTGTTACTAAATTATTGGTGAAATTTTGGCCGGGAAAACCAGAATGAGATGAACTTTGGGCGGGAGTCTAAATAAAATCAAACGTAGATTATATGTTACCCGATATGTGTAAAACTGTTACTAGGTATATGTTTATATGTTACCAGAATTATTATAGTTTGTGAATTAGGGTTTTTGATTAAAATCATAACCTAAACTTGTATATTTTTATGTAAAAACTTCGTAAATTGACATATTTTAGTGAACATAGCGTGTTTGAAGTATAAAATTTAAAAATCATAAAGTAAACTAATTACATATTAAATTGTTATTTTGACTATGTATTCTGTTACTCGTGTTGTGTTTGCTTGTTACCGACATATCAATTTCTGTTATCTTCTCCTCTTCAATTGTTGCTGATCGTTCTTAAACTGTTATTGCATGAAATCAGAAAAAAAATATAGGGTTTCTGATTAAGATTAATTGAAGATGTCATGAATTTTATCGAGTCATTTATGTTAGGTCGACATCTGAATTATACTCCCTCCGTCCCACTAATTTATCACATTTTGCCATTTCGGGCGTCCCACTAATTTTATCACATTTCCTTATTTAGCAAAAAAAACTATCACAAACAATCAATATAATAATATTAAATACTCTTAAAAGACGTGTCAAAATATACACTTTATTACCATTTCATTGTACTATATTATTATAATAATACCACCTGAATTTACGTGCCCGGCAACTTATGTGATAAAGTTACGGGACGGAGGGAGTAATAAACATCTAATAGTTTATTTCCGCCACGTTTTGTGTAAGTAGAATCAATTTGGTAGAAGCATGATCATCCTTTGAAGAAGAGTGCTACTTGCTTTCCATACTATATACTCCAACTTCTTCAATTCCAACATAATCTCCACGAAAATTACAACCTAAACTTATATGTAGTTTTATCTAAAACTTCGTAAATTGATATTTTTTAGTGAATGTAGCGTGTTTGAAGCATAAAATGTAAAAATCATAAAGTAAACTAATTACATATTAAATTGTTATTTTGACTATGTATTCTGTTACTCGTGTTTTGTTTGCTTGTTCCCGACATATCAATTTCTGTTATCGTCTCCTCTTCAAATTGTTGTTGATCACCGCTAAACTGTTACTGCATGAAATCAGTAAACAACATAGGGTTTGTGATTAAGATTAATTGAAGATGTCATTAATTTTGTCGAGTCATTTATGTTAGGTCGACCAACTGGATTGTAATAAACATCTAATAGTTCATTTCCACAATGTTTTGTGTAAGTATAATCAATTTGGTTGAAGCATGATCATCATTTCAAGAAGAGTGCTACTTGTTTTCCAACTATATACTTCACCTTCTTCAATTCAACGAAAATCACAACCGAAACTAATATGTTTTTATCTAAAACTTCGTAAATTGATATATTTTAGTGAATGTAGCATGTTTGAAGTATAAAATTTGAAAATCTTAAAGTAAACTAATTACATATTAAATTGTTATTGTTAATACGTATTCTGTTACTCGTGTTGTATTCCCTTGATTAACATCAGTATTTTCATTGATTATTAAGACCCACGATCAATTTCACCTTATTCAGTCATTAAAGTTCAGGTTTTCCCTTGTTTCAACGAGATTTTCGAATTACTTTTAATACATTATTCCATTATAAACTTCAAAAAAAACTTCATTGATTACTGACACGTGGTAACAAATTTGACACAGCGAGTAACAGTTTCGACACAGTAAAAATATACACAAATTATTGGGGTCGATCGTATTTTCGCGAAATTGAAAGATGAAGGTCGGACGAACGAGCAGACAATGTGCCGCACTGAGCTTCTCATACTATTGGTACTTCGAATTGATACATATTAGATGTAATCGTTGGCAAAAACGGCTTTGATTCAATCTTGTTTTCGCAAATTATAACAGTACGCATGGTAACAATTTAGCTCCGTTAAATAACGGATTTAGCAGACATAGTAACGACTTCGTCACAAATGGTAACGAATTTGGTAGACCGAGTAACAGTTTGGACACAATAAAAATATACCCAAATTATTGGGATCGATCGTATTTTCGCGAAATTGAAAGATGAAGGTCGGACGAACGAGCAGACAATGAGCTGCACCGAGCTGCCCATTCGAATTTGTACGTACTAGTCGGTGCCAAAAATGGCTTTGATTTCATCTTATTTTCGCATATTAGAACACTACACAAGGTAACAATTTAGTTTTGTTAAATAACGGTTTTCGAAGACGGAGTAACAACATTGGCGCAGGTGGTAACAAATTTGACACTGCGAGTAACAGTTTGGACACAGTAAAAATATACCCAAATTATTGGGGTCGATCGTATTTTCGCGAAATTGAAAGATGAAGGTCGGACGAACGAGCAGACAATGAGCCGCACCGAGCTGCCCATACTATGGGTACTTCGAATTTGTACGTACTAGATGTAATCGGTGCCAAAAATTTCTTTGATTTCATCTTATTTTCGCATATTAGAACCCTAAATAGAAAGATAAAAAAAAAATCATACAAATCTTACTTCTTGCTTCGTCAATACCACAATACATCCTACATTACAGGCCGATTTTGGTTGGTTAATGGGCATTCGAAATTTCGGACCTCGATTCACTGTAAAAACGGGATTCATAAAATAAATACCATGCCGATAACAATTTTCTGCATCGTAGTAACAGATAAGGTATGAAAAATAACAGTTCGCTAGACATTTATAACAATATAATCTAAAAGCATAACAGAAAGTCGCCGGAAAATAACTATTAGTTCAGTATGTTGGGATGGGTATTTCGTCAATATATATTTTAAATTCTTATCTCTGCAATTTTCGAATTCTTGGTCCTTAAAACTAACGTTGCCTCTGACAGGGACTGAACTCTTTCCAAAACTAAACTACTAACTAGGGACTGAATACAAATTTCCCCAATATATATTAGCTTAGCTGAGGATGATGACTGGTTTCATATATAATTCTTTCTGCTTTTACAATTATGAACGTGAACCTTGGTTGTTATGTTAACATCGCACGATCACTACAGGTTTTCTTTACATTATTGCTCTAATATGATGGACGTAGATTTATTTATTAATTATTAGATAGCAATTTAGTAGGCATATCTCGAGACTCCGACAATCAATCAAGTATTAGGTCACTTCGAGACGTAGAAATTAAAATAGATGTCTTATCAAAACTTTATTCCGTAGTGTTTTTTTCCTCAAATATCAAATAATCATATTTTGTTTCCCAAACATGACTACAACTACATGAATCACGTGTAACGGTAATAGTCTTTACCCACCAACTAAACTGCCTTCAGTATGTTTGTCTCGTCTTAAAAAGTTTGTTATCTTTGCGGTCGTCGTCATTTTACTGATAAAGAAAAAGAATACGACATAAAAGATCAAAAACAGCAAGAGTAGAATCACACCATCATGAACAAAAACTAGTTAAAAGATTAAATGTTCAAGACATGAACGTAACGACAAACACAAAACCTAACAAAGCCATTGATTCGGACATACGCAACCAACTCCTCTTGTTGGCTCGCAACAGCGGCAGAGCAGCCGTACTAGAAGGAGCCGATTCAGACGGCCTCTTATTATCACTCGCTGGTGCTTTTGAAGACGGTGGAGATTGATCATGTCATGTATCTGGCTCGGTGATCGTCGGTATGATCGTTAGGAAATGTTGTATTTTGTCGAACACTTGGTGGGCGCGCTTATATATAAGGAAAGAGATAAAGATCGAAGGACGATCGAGGGAGGTAGATTGAAATAGAAAGAACTAAGATTAGATAAAGAAGATCGAAGGAGAAGATTGAAGTATAGAAGATGAAGGTTAGATGGAGAAGATGAAGATTAGAGATAGAGTTAATTCATTTTTGCTTAAGTCATACATTATTACCCAAGAGAGATTGGCTACATAATATTGAACGGTTGCTGGCTTTCTCGAGATATTCTCGGAGGCCCAATTATCTAGAAGACCCATAAAGCCGGGTCATGACATTGCCCCCCGTCGAAGACATCCTTATCCCCAAAGATTGACAAATCTCGATACTAAGGCTTGCTTCCCACGATCGAAAGGTCGGTATTTCTTTGCTAATCCTCGACTTGCCACATGAACGACAACACATTTTCCTCTATCGAAGGGCAGGTCCACCTTCATTTCTTTAAACACACCAAGTTTGTCCTTTGCATTGCTTGAGATAAGCAAAGACTTCACTAGATGCATTGTCGCAAAACAAATACTCATTGTTCGCTGTCAAGCCCACAAAGTTCTTCGAAGAGAGCTGGTTAGTCTCCGCCAGAATCTCAAACGTCTCCAAATTACCCATTATTGCGATAATCGAAACGAAGTTTCGATGAGAGCGGTATCCAACAATTGTTAAGCCGTCGAAGGATCCACTAAGACTGTAGTGGCTCATATTTTCAACATCACTTGGTGAAGAAACAACTTCTAATGGATCCTCAAAAATGGGTTCCCACGTTTTAGCGCTAAAGTAGAGAATATCTAGCTGCTTTCGACCAAGCTCAATGGCGTCATATAGGCTTTAGGTTGCAACTATAACATCATACCCCGTAACTCGTCGCAAAGGCCACTAATAAACCGAGAAATGAAATAATCCTCGAAAAGATCTAAGTCATCGCCCATAGGAATATCCATATCAATTCTTCAAACTTAATAACGTAATCAGAATACGAACCAACCTGCTTAAGATCTTCGAGTTCTCTAAATGTCTGAGCATCGCCAAGGTCTTCAAATCGATAAGATAACAGGTCCAAAAAGTGAGACCAATTCATTTCCACCCGTCGTTCGGCTAGCATCCGATACCACACAGATGCTCTTCCTTCAAAGTGCATAGACGCGATCGAAATTTTCTCACGATAATTAGCAATAGGTTTCAACGTGAAATAATTTTCACACCTAATCATCCAAGGTCTAGGATTGGTTACGTTGAACCTAGGAAATCCAATCATCATGGATGAAATCGCCTGCTCTTATACCAGTTGTCATGTATCTGGCTCGGTGATCGTCGGTATGATGATTAGGAAGTGTTGTATTTTGTCGAACACTTGGTGGGCGCGCTTATATATAAGGAAAGACATAAAGATCGAAGGACCATCAAAGATCGAAGGACGATGGAGGGAGAATAGATTGAGATAGAAAGAACTAAGATTATATAAAGAAGATCGAAGGAGAAGATTGAAGTATAGAAGATGAAGGTTAGATGGAGAAGATGAAGATTAGAGATATAGTTAATTCATTTTTGCTTAATTCAATAACAATCATCATTACATACTTATATACTAACTACATGGGCTTATAAGCCTTAATATTACTAAAATATTAGAAGCCCAATTATCTAGAAGGTCCATAAAGTCGGGTCATGACAGATCAGAAGCCTCTCGGCTCGCCCCTAGAGAAAGTGTGACGCCCGGGGCCGATGAGGGCGGAGAGTGATCGCCGAGGTGCACGAACAAGGAGCGGCTACTGGCAGGCTTCTAGGCGAAGGGGTACATGAACGAACCGATCCGACACCTGAATGAGGGGGGATCCTACTGGCAACGTATGGGCGTGTCAGGCTAAGAATCGTATAAGAGAATTGATAGTACTACTCATATCACCAAGGTCGGCCTACCTTTTTTCGGGAGTCCATCTATGGAAACTCTGACGTTAAGCGTGCTTGACTTGGGGCAATCTAGGAATGGATGACCCCCTGGGAAGTTTATCAGGGTGCGTGTGAGCGAGTGCACGAAACACGCTGAAAGGTTAAATGGTGGTACAGTAGGGTCAAACTATCAGTCGGAGTATGGTGGGCCCAACTCCACAGGTCCCGGTAGGGACCGATGCTACAGTGACACCCGATATGGGACGGGACATTAAAGAAAGCTTAGGGCATCTCCACCCGATACCAAAAGGAGAACCCAAACTGTAAACTATGCTCCAATGGATACTAAAAACCAATACGCAAAATAGGATTTATATGATTTTCTCTCCCCTCTCGACGCATAAATGCGTTCGCACTGTTCATTACCCGATAAATCTTTCCCTCTTACATATTGACCCCTCTAAAAATCATAATTAGTTTTTATTACTTATGATATAATAATAAATAATGCAATTAGCTAAATGAAAACATTAAGATAACATCACTTACCCTTTTATAGAAATGCACACAAACCATGAAAAATACCACACATACGGAAAATAACAATAATAAAATATACTAAATGACCCGTGTTTTAATAAATAGTTTTTTATTTTTTATACATACAAATAATAATTTTATGATTAATTTTAATATATCTCAAGCGAATTTAAAATAACATCATAGTATAATTTGTAAAATTGTAAGATAAGTGGGTAGTATTGAAAAGCTGTAAAAGGTGGTGTGAAAAGAATATTCAGAAAATATTCTTTTGAGTTTGAGAATGGGTTTAATGGTTGGAGAAGAATTATTGTTTGTGACATTTATTGCATTTTGAGTTTGAAAATTGATTTTTCGGTTGGAGATGGTCTTAGGAGGATTCGCAGGCACCGGAGATCTATGCGTGGGCAGCGCAACGGCGGGGGAAGTGGCGGCAGTTGGTGGCGGAATCGAGGGGGACTCTGGGCGGAGAAGGTGGCGGTGGAAGGGCGGTGAGGACATCGATCTGCAATCTTCATTCCGCCGACGCAGTGGCCGCTGGTGCCGCAGATGAAGTATCGTGTTCCTGGGGAAGTGGGGGGTATGACGGTGGAGCCGCCGGCGTACCGCGGCTAAAGGGGTTTGTTGAGAGTGCAAGAATCGTAGTCAGAGCGAGAGATTCTGTGACGTCGTGGATCGTCGTGTACTCAAATACTGTGGGCTGAATTTTATCAATTACAACATTTAGGCCCAAGTACGTACTGAAGATATTATATATATATAATATATAGTAATAATAATAATGCAATTTTTCATATTATTGAACTCTTCATTAATGAGAATCCTAAAGGCCAACATATCAAATCAGGTTTGCAACACCGTATCAAACGGTGACAACTGACAATAAGCTAAACATGCACAATAACACACGCAGATCAAGTACGTGCTACATACGAAAAAGATAATGATCCCATCCCAAAACTAGCTAGTATTAGTTGAGTTATATTGTCTAGACAATTCGATTTATTTGATTTTGCGATGTGGACGACAAAAGGGGTCGTCATTAACCTCATAACCAACCGCCGTTGGGAACTCCCACCGTGTAAGTTTCTGCGGTGGCCAACATGGCCAAGTTCGCCATCGACATTGTTATCTTCAATAGTGCCATTTCAACTTCAAACTTGAACAACATCATTATTTTTGTGTTGTAGCAACGTCTTTTGATTATTAAATTATTGTCTTTTCCATGTATATATAGATGTTGCACCGGCCGATGTAAGAATATTAGTAGTTTATTTCATGGAATGGAATATTGACTTGGTATCCATATATATAATTCACCATTACATAATAAGATAATCTCGTATAGAATAATTTTGCGTAATTGGGTGTAGAGTAGAGGAAATGCTGAAAACGTCGGCGATCTCGTCAATCTTGTTAGTGGTAAACTGGTGTTGCATTGTAATTGCATTGTAATTGGAGTCAACTCTTAAAAAAATACTATTTCGGTACAATTAACAAACTTTTGACTTTATATATCATTATTGTATTTTTTTCGGAGAACGACATTTTTAGTCCGATGTTTGGAGCATTGGCGTTTTCGGTCCACCATGCTCCGAGGTGCCACTTTTAGTCCCTAATCTTACCGATTATGGACAATTTTGATCACTCGATTAATTTAATTGCTAATTTAGACGAAATTTAACACGTGAAAGTACACGATCTTATTTAACTTGACTTAACACCTCATGAGTCATCATCGTCTTCAATTAAAACGCACGTGAGCATCATTACGTATCACATTTAACTCATTTCAAGGTTGTCGATCATTACCTTAATGTGATGTATAATAATGTTCATGTGCGTTTAAATCGAAGAAGAGGATGTGTTATGAGGCTTTACGTCGAGTAAAAGGAGATCATGGGCTCTCACGTGTTCAATTTCGTCTAAATTAGTGATTATATTAATCGAGGGACCAAAACCGTCCAAAATGGATAACATTGGGGACTAAAAATTGCACCTGGAACTTGAGGAACCAGAAACGCTCGTACCTCAAACAAATGGGACTAAAACTATCGTTCCCCCTATTATTTTTCCTTAGAAATTTTTTGCCGCCTATGACGACTGATTCAAATAATCTTTTACATTTACCTATCCCAAATTAATCAATCGAGGGCCGAGGCTACCTTTTCCGTATATTATGAATCGACATATTCAATTAAAAAATAAAGGTAAAATTAAAGACAAAAATAAGAACGGTCGAAATTCTAATTTTATAAATCAATTTACATACCAAATTGAAGTAGCTCGTCACCATTAACATAATAGAGTAAGTATTGCTGCAATATTCTTAACAAACGGTGTTCTTTAAGATTGAAAACTCAATTGCATCGTTCGATATGCACGGCAACACTTACGGGTAGTCAAATACACAATATTTCACACAGATATTTATTTATTGTCTTACCAGTCAAATGGAACTTCGCATGAGTAGAATTATAACGAATTCTCTAGAACAACCTTATTCGTCGTTAAATTTCTCAAGGAACTGAACCAAACTGTTCAAATAACCATCATGCAATCCTACGTCTCCAAATATGAGGCTAGCTTTCTTAGCTTCTTCCCTAATCTTCACTCCCTTTTCACCATCGTCAACCATTGCAGCCTTAACAGCCTCTGCAACATCGTACCTCACGAAAGATCCATCTTCGTCATTCCTTCGAATCTCCACTCCCAATTCCTTTTCCGAAATTACCCTCGAGTTCAGCCCCGTGTCGACCCAAAAGGGCAAGCAGATAAGCACACGGCCGAAGGTCAAACCCTCAATAACAGAACTCCAACCACAGTGAGTCAAGAACCCGCCGACCGAGCCATGGCTGAGTATCTTAAGCTGTGGCGCCCATGTCTTCCACACTATGCCTCTACCCTTAACCCTCTCTTCGAACCCATCTGGAAGTTGCAACGAGGATGTATTATTAACAGTGTTTCTCTGAACCCAAAAGAATGGTGTGTTTGATAGCTCGAGCCCTAGCGCTAACTCTGTGAGCTGATGCTGAGTGAGTGTGACTTCACTTCCCATGGCTACGTAGACAACCGACTCTTTCCCATAGCCGTCGAGCCAACTCTTTACTCTAAACCATTCGTCGTCTTTGTCATCGTATTCAATATCATCTTCTTCAGTTACTACTCGTGGAGGCATAAGCCCAGTTGGGATCACTGGTTTTTTTAACAACTCTTCTGCAACGGTTAACCATTCAGGTTGAAACTCACGGCAGTCTCTGACAAGAATTGCGTCACATCCGTCTAAAACTTTGCCTGTTCGAACGTCATATTGAACAAGTCATAAAGAAAAACTTCACCATATGGTCAAATCTGATATGTTAAACATATTTTCCATATTTGAATAGTAAAATTAAAAATGAATACTTTGAATAACATAAATCACTAAATTTAAATATTGAATTTCTAGATGGTTTGAACATTGAATATCTAGATGATTTGAATGTTGAATATCTAGATGATTATGAGATCTATAAAAAGGCTATCATGTAATATATTTGAGGATGAGCAATAAAAATTAAAAACCCCTCTTATATCTCTAATACTTTTTCTAATATCTTCTCTTAATATATTTCCATAATATATATAAAAACATAATATTTATATTATTCTCCTAATTAATTGATATTCCTACCATATTAAAAAAAATTACCAACAAATTTGGTATGAGAGCCACTCGGTTATCGAAGCCTCGCTTAGCCGAAAAAAAAAAAGGATGGCCTCAGATTCAACGTCTATGTTCGCCTATTCTCCCGGTCAAGTACCGATTTAACTGGGAGAACATTACGACTACTGGAGCAGTCAAATGAAGACGTTGTTCATTTCCGTAGACCTATGGGATGTTGTCGAAAGCACATATCCCGAGCCACCCAAAGAAGGAACAAGCGAAGCATGGACCTATGCGCAACAGAAGAAATACAAGGAGGATGTTCGAAAAGATGCAAGCGCTTTGAGATATCTCCAACAAGGCGTTAGTAAAATAACATTTCCGAGAATCGTCGGAGCTAAGAAGGCGAAAGAAGCATGGGATATTCTCAATCAAGGATTTCAAGGTGATCAAAAAGTAGTTTCTTTGAAGTTACAAAATCTTTGGAGAGACTTCGACAACATCGAGATGAAAAACGGCGAAGATATGCAATCTTTCCTATCAAGAGTTTCAGAAATCGTCAATCAAATAAGAAGTCTCGGTGACGTCATTGACGAAAGAAAAATTGTTCAAAAGGTTCTCCGAAGTTTACCCGTAAAATTCGATCTCGTGGTTGCGGCGATTGAAGAATCAAAGGATCTCGACAAATACACCTTTCATGAACTTTCGAGCTCTCTTCAAGTGCATGAAGTCAGACTAAGCCGGTCATCACATCAATCCATGGAGCAGGCCTTCCAGTCTAGGTTAATCTCTCAGATGGAAAAACTTAGAGACAAAATAAAGGAGGCAAGAAAGGAAAATGGAAAGGCAAGAACAAATTTCAGCAAAAAGGAGATTTTCGATACATAATGCCGCATTTGCAAAAAAAAAAAACAATCATTAGATGAAAGATTAATTCTTCCAGTGCAAAAGTTGCAACAATCTGGACCACTCGTACACCAACTGTCCAAAGAAGAAGAACGACAGAGAAATCGTCAACTTTATGAAGGATGAAGAAGAGCAATTATTCTCATGCATGACGCAAACGTAGAAAGTGAAGACCTATGGTACGTTGTAGTGGCTGTAGCAATCATATGACTGGTAACAAGAAATTATTCATTGAGATGGTCGTCAAACTTGGCGACGGGGAAAGATCCAAGACGCAAAAGGCAAAGGAGTCATTGCGATGCAAAGCGAAGGATGTATAAGAAATTCATCAGTGATGTTCTTTACGTACCCAACCTCAAGCAAAATTTACTAAGTGTCGGGCAGCTGATGAAGAAAAGATATTCGATCTCCTTTGATGAAGACGAGTGCAAAATCTTCGACAAGAAAAATAATACACTGGTAGCATATATTGCTATGTCTTCAAATAAAGTTTTTTCCTTTGTCATGCCTTCGGGAGGAAAAGTGGCCTTCGCAGGAGAAAATGTTGATCCATTTCAGCTGTGGCATTTGAGGTTAAGTCATCTTCATAGAAAAGGATTGCAGCTTCTTAAAATAAAGAACATGGTCGTGGGTATTCCATCCATCGAGCAAAAGGATCAAATTTGTGAAGGATGTATATATGGGAATATGCATCGTCTTTCGTTCCCAAAGACGTCTTGGAGAGTAAAAACCCACCTCGAGTTGGTGCACGCGGACATATATGGTCCTACAGAACACCTTCACTCGTAAACAAGCGATATTTCATTCTTCTCGTCGATGATTTTACAAGAATGATATGGCTATATTTTTTTGCACGAGAAGTCGAAGCTTTTGCATCTTTCCTACATTTTCAAGCGCTCGTGGAAAAACAAAGTGGTTGACAAATAAAATCCTTAAGAACTGATCGTGGCGGAGAATTTCTTTATACTCCATTCTTGGAGTATTGCAAGAACAATGACATCGAACGACAATTAACGGTAAGTAGAACTCCACAGCAAAACGGAGTTGCCGAGAGAAAAAACCGAACAATAGTTGAGATGGCAAGGAGTATGCTCAAAGGAAAAGAACTAGAGAAGAAATTTTGGGCAGAAGCTGTTCACACGGCAGACTATATCCTCAACCGCTCACCCACAGAGGCGGTTCTCAACAAAACTCCACTCGAAGCTTGGCAAAACAGAAAACCAGTTGTAAGTCACTTGAAAATTTTCGGATGTATCGTGTACTCGCACATATCAATCCCAACCCGGGACAAGTATGATAAAGGCGAGAAACTCATCTTTGTTGGCTACATCGATGAGTCTAAGGAATATAGACTTTTTACTCCAAAGACTAACAACTTGTGGTTTCAAGAGACGTTATCTTTGAAGAGCATGCAACTTGGAAATGGGATGAAAACTCTTCTCAAGAACCATTTCTACCGTCAAAGTTATCACAGTCGTTACCACGAGAACAAGAACAACCACCACAGAATCAAGCTACACCACCCACGCTAGAACGTTCTCCAAGATTTACCTATATATCTGAAGACAATTCGGACCCGGAATCACCTCCAATAAAGGTTCGATCACTACAAGACATTTATGAGAATTGTGATATTGCCTTTTTTGGTTGTGAGCCTCAGAATTTTGAAGAAGCGTCTAAGGGAAAAAGTTTGGAGAAACGCGATGCAACAAGAAATAAACGTCATCGAGAAAAATGGCACTTGGGAGCTCGTTGACTTGCCACGGGGAAAAGAAGCATCGATCTAAAATGGGTGTTCAAAACAAAGCTCGACGAAGATGGTTCCATTATAAAACATTAGGCGAGATTGGTTGCAAAAGGCTATTGCAGCCCCGAATCGACTTCAACGGGACATTCGCCCTAGTTGCTCGCATGGAGACCATTCGAATAGTCCTTGCGCCCGCAGCCCAATTGGGCTTAGCGTGTACCAGTTGGACGTAAAATCAGCGTTTCTCAACGGCGACCTCGAAGAAGAAGTTTATGTTCAACAGCCACAAGGATTTGAGATCAGCGAAAACCCGAGAAATGTATATCGGCTAAAAAAAAGCTCTTTGTGGCTTAAAGCTATCACCTAGAGAATGGAACAACAAAGTCGACCAGTATTTATTTCGAGAAGGATTTCGACGAAGCCCCAGTGAGCCATCTCTCGATATTAAAAATTCCAATATAACAGATTTTTTGATCATGTGCCTTTACGTTGATGATATTATTTATCTTGGCACTGCCCCGACGTTGACTGAAGAATTTAAGAAGCATATGATGCAAGAATTCGAGATGACAGATTTGGGACTTCTAAAATATTTTCTTGGAATCCAAGTAAAACAATCGAAATGGAAGTTATTTATTTCTCAAGAAAAATATGCTGACAATTTGTTGAAGAAATTTAATATGCAGAATCGCAAACCGGTGAACACTCCTATGGCCTCGAACGAGAAGTTCTAGCAAAATGATGGTGCGGAAAAAATCGATGCAGAAATGTATCGAAGTCTTGTAGGATCATTGATCTACCTCACCAACACGAGACCAGATATTGTTGACTCGGTAAGTTATGTTTCTCGATACATGAGTGAACCGAGCAAACTTCATCTTACCTCGGCAAAAAGAATCTTGAGATACGTCAAAGGTACTAAAAAGCACGGGATTCTCCATAGAAAAAGAAGAAGGCAATCTACTAACTGGTTTCACTAATAGCGATTGGGCCGGTTCATTAGACGACCGTAAGAGCACTTCCAGATATGTGTTCTGTCTTGGAACAAAAGTGGTTGCTTGGTGTTCTAAAAAGTAGAAAACGATAGCATTATCATCAAGTGAAGCCGAATATATTGCAACCACATATGCAGCGTGTGAAGCGGTCTGGATAAGAAGAATTTTCGAAGATCTACAACAAAAACGAAAGAAGGCGGCTACACTCTTTTGTGATAATATGTCAACTATTTCTATGACTACATCCGTGAACTTGTGACCAACGAAGAAGTTCACATGGAGTTTGTAACTCAAATGATCAAGTCGCAGACTTTCTCACGAAGGCGTTATCTATCGAAAAACTTGAGAAATTCAAGAGGACTTTGAAAATCACATATTAAGAGGGGGTGTTAAACATAATATGTGTGTTTTCCATATTTCAATAATAAAATTAAAAATGGATACTTTGAATAACATATATCACCAAATTTGAATATTGAATTTCTAGATGGTTTGAATATTGAATATCTAGATGATTTAAATGTTGAATATATGTAGATGATTTGAATGTTGAATATCTGGATGTTTATGAGATTATTAATAGGCTATCATGTAATATATTTGAGGATGAGCAATAAAAATTGAAAACCTCTCTTATATCTCTAATATTTTTTCTAAATATGTTCTCTTAATATATCTCCATAATATATATAAAAAAAAATTAAGACTTACATGAGATATTTTTTCTAATATCTTCTCTTAATATATCTCCAATATATATATAAAAAGATTAAATATTTCTAGATCTCTTTCCCCCCCTTTTTTTTACAACTCGCTGATATCGTAATTTTTTATTTTTTTCTTACTATTTCCTTCTATTATAGATTGTTTAAATGAGATATTTTTTCTAATATCTTCTCTTAATATATCTCCATAACATATATAAAAAAATTAATATTTATATTATTTTCCTAATTAATATATATTCCCACCATATTAAAAAAAATTATCAACAATTGAGCCATCCCAAGATTAATTAATTACCTGCTCTGTAAAAGTCGGAAGCTCCCGAAGCATTCTTGTCGTCACTGCAGCCCATAAACCATTGGGCTTCGAACTTGCGAAAGGCAAGTTTGGTCTCGATCTCCACCCATTTTGGCGGCACCATGAAATCCTCGACGGTTTTTCTGTAATCCGCGCCGTTGATCAACACATCTGGCGGCCCACAGAATGCGTGAAACTTGGGAGCAAATATAGAGAAATTAGCATATTTGATCTTCAAAACTTTGGTGATGCTGGGAAGCCAATAGGGAAAGAAGTCGCAGATAACCCAGTCTGTGTTAGAACTTTCCAGAAAGCTTGCAATCTCAGGCTCGAGGCCGTCGGCGGCCTTTTTCAGAAGCGACATCTCTTCGCCGGTGGTTATGTCCGTCGTGGCCTCAGCCCCTTGTGGGAGGTTTGGGCTTACTTTTGGGAGTGGGAATTCGACGAAGGAGATTGTCTCTGCGCTCTGTAATTTTGGGAGGCGTTGTATGTTTCTCGGAGTGGAGATGAAGGAGACTTTGTGTCCCTTTCTTGCGATGAATTTGGAGAGTTCGAGGAATGGGATCATATGTCCGAAGGCGAGCCATGGGAACATAACTACGTGCAGTTGTTTATGGGGTTTTGTCGTCGTCGGCGCGGCCATGAGAAAGAATAAGAAAACTACGAGCGAGTTGAAGTAATGATCGATCGATGATGGGAAATATATATTAGCTTAGCTGAGGATTATGACTGGTTTCATATATAGTGCGTTTCTGCTTTTACAATTATGAACGTGAACCTTGGTTGTTATGTTAACATCGCACGATCTCTACAGTATTAAGCTCAGAAGATACAATCCCACATTCTGATGTTACCAAGTGAATGCAACAGTACGCAGGCTTAGGAAATCGAACTCGAAGAAAGAATTCGGAGAAAGAACTCGCACGCTCCTTTACTTAAATCGCATTTGTTCTTTAAGTTCTCTAAGCCCGTTTTTGCTATTTACTTAGATAAAGCCATTGTATCAACTAGCGCTCTTATAAGTGAAATAGCGCTATTAGTAGAAAGTCGGTTTTGTGAGTTAACGGTCATTTATCTTTTCCCACCTGTATATAAGCCCTTTGTATCATTCAGTTCTATATACAATTCACAGTTTATTTACTCCCGCTTTCTACAAAATCAAGATTCAATTTTGATATGGTATCAGAGCGTTTTTCTTGAAGCTGCGTCGTTCAAGATTCAAGAACCCTAATTCATCCCTCGAAGCCTATCGATTAAATGGCGGATTCAGAATTACAGACGGTGCCAAACGAGTTGGCTGCGTTTCAAGTTAATGACCCCTATTTTCTGAGCCAGGGCGACAACTCAGGACAGCTACTCGTCCACGAGCAGCTGACGGGCGACAACTACACCACTTGGAATCGAGCCATGATGATAGCTCTCATCGGCAGGAACAAAGATGGGTTCGTAAATGGACAACTTCAACCACCTGGAGGTACTGATCAGAACAAACTGACGGCATGGAAGAGGAACAACAACATTGTGATATCTTGGATCCTCAACTCAGTCTCAAAAGAGATCTCCGCCAGTGTTTTATACAGTTCGACAGCAAAAGAAGTTTGGGATGATCTTCAAGAACGGTTCGGCCAATCTAATAAACCGAGAGTTTTCCAACTAAAGAGAGAGCTGATCAACCTTGAACAAGGGACCAGCAGCATTGGAGTCTATTTTACCAGACTAAAAACTCTCTGGGAAGAGCTGACCAGTTATCAACCTCCTTGCCCGTGCACGTGCGGAGGAATTAAAGCCATGAAGGACTACTTAAATGAGGAATATGTACTCACATTTTTAATGGGATTAAATGACTCTTATTCACAGGTAAGAGGGCAAATCCTCCTGATGGAGCCGCTGCCAGCCATAAACAGGGTATTCAGCCTCTTGGTCCAAGAGGAAAGGCAGCGCTCAATGATGACTGAGCTGGGCAAGATAGGTGATGAGCAGCTGCATAGCATGGCCCTGTTGAGTGCCAACAGCAACCAAGCAATGATGGCGTCTAACTGCAACCAAGAAGCATCCAAGAAAACACAGCTCCATCCAAGAAAGGACTTAGGCAGACCCCTCTGCACGCACTGTGGAAAGAGAGGACATACAGTTGAAAATTGCTATCAAATCCATGGCTTCCCACCTGGATTCAGACAAGGGCCAAGATATAAGAACACCAGAGTGAACCAACTTGGAGTGGAAAGATCAACAGAGAAAACAGGCCATGAAAGTGATCAAGAATTCACCAGGAACAACCACATGGAAGACTCCCTGGTCCAGGTTCAGTTAACCACATCCCAGCTGCAGAGCCTGAAAAGCCTGCTAAAGCAGCATACCAGCAACTCACCACCAGATAATGGGGTGTCTGTCAGCCAAACAAATAGGCATTCTGGTATGTGTTTATCTTTTAATCTACCTAACATTGACAGCAAGGTGATTTGGTTGTTAGATTCTGGAGCAACCAAGCATGTATGTGGCAACTTGGCTTGCTTACATGATCTGTATGAAATTGAAGAATCCAATGTGATATTACCAGATAACACGGTGATCAAAACAAATAAAGCTGGCTCTGTTAAGCTTAACCAGTATATTACTTTGACTGGAGTACTTTACATCCCTCAATTCCATTTTAACTTGTTATCTGTGAGTTACTTGGCAAAGGAAAAGAATTACAGATTCTCCTTTAAGGCTAACGGCTTTGTGATTCAGGATTCTTCCCTGCGAGTGATTGGCAGGGGTAGTGAGGCTGAGGGACTGTTCTTCATCCAAGCTGATGCAAACTGCAACACTACCAGTCATACACCTGTCTATCTGAATAAACTGAATGCAGAAGTTTGGCACCACAGATTAGGCCACCCCTCTAACAAAATTTTACATGTATTAAGACATTCTTTAGATAATCTTGGGGATAGGATGGATTCTTGCTGTAAAATTTGTCCTGTTGCTAAGCAAAAGAAACTGTCTTTTCCAAGTAATAATAGAACTGTTTGTTCCCCTTTCGACTTATTGCATTGTGATGTTTGGGGACCATTTTATTTACCTTCCTACTTAGGACACAGATTCTTTCTCACTGTGGTCGATGACCACACAAGGTTCACATGGGTCTTCTTGCTCAGACACAAGTCAGAAGTGACCTCTTGCCTCACCTATTTACTTAACTTGATTGAAACCCAATTCAGTTCTAAGGTGAAGGTAATAAGAACTGACAATGCGCAAGAATTCAGGATGGACAATCTGATCAGGCAGAGGGGCATCATACACCATTGGTCATGTGTCCAAACTCCGCAGCAGAATTCCATCGTAGAGAGGAAGCACCAACATCTTCTAAATGTAGCTCGGGCCTTATTTTTTCAATCTGCAGTGCCTCTGGAGTTCTGGTCCGAATGCATCCTCACAGCCACCTACCTGATCAACAGAACACCTTCGGCCATCCTAAACTATAAGAGCCCTTTTGAGTTATTATATAATAAACATGTCAATTATGACTCACTTCGCAGCTTTGGCTGTCTCTGTTTCAGCTCAACCTTAGGAGCAGGCCGGAAAAAGTTCGACCCTAGAGCAAGAGAGTGCATCTTTTTGGGCTACCCCAATGGAGTAAAAGGCTATAAAGTAATGGACATAAAGACTCGGGAAGTACTTATCTCCAGGGATGTCAAGTTTGAGGAGAATGTTTTCCCTCTTAGGCAGACAGGGAGCACCCCAAGCCGAGTAGATCCCTTCCCTACTTCAGTGTTGCCTAGGCCCTGTACTGATCAGCTTTATACTGAAGAAGCCGTGGATACTGAGGAAGAATCAGGGACTCATGAAAGCCCAGTCAGTGATCATCTCCCCTCAAACCAAGTGGAGTCTGCTACTGCCTCCCAAGTGGAGGAACAACAGACTGTGGAAGAACCTAATCCACCACAAACATCAGATAAGCAGCAGAGGCCTAGCAGGCAACAGAAAAGGCCAACATACCTGAAGGATTACCATTGTGGCAGCCTAGTCACTAGGAAAGAATTGTACCCTATGTCTGAGGTTCTTACTTACCAGAACTTCTCAAATGCATATCAAACTCTCATCTGCAAAGTTTCCATGGCAAAGGAGCCAAGAACCTACTCAGAGGCTTCAAGATCACAGGAATGGACACAAGCTATGCTTACAGAGTTCACTGCCCTTGAAAGCAATGACACCTGGGACATTGTTCCCCTGCCAGCTGGGAAGACTTCCATCGGCTGCAGATGGGTTTACAAGGTTAAATTCAACTCTGATGGGCTGATTGAGAAGCACAAGGCTCGCCTCGTAGCCAAAGGCTACCATCAGCTAGAAGGAGTGGATTACATAGAGACCTTTGCCCCGGTCGCAAAGCCCAGCACTATCAAGGTGATCCTGTCCCTAGCAGCCAAACTCCAATGGCATCTTGTTCAACTCGATGTGGACAATGCGTTCCTTAATGGAGACCTCACCGAGGAAGTTTTCATGGATCTACCTCAAGGATTTTACACCAACCATTCTAGAACAGGACAAAACAAGATGGTCTGCAAGCTCAAGAAGGCAATCTATGGGCTAAAACAGTCTTCTAGACAATGGAACAAAAGGTTCACCGAGGTCGTTGAGAAGTTTGGTTTCCACCAAACCCAATCAGACCACACCCTATTTGTTAAGGGCAAAGGTGATAAACAGCTTATTTTACTTGTTTATGTCGACGATATCATCATTGCAGGTCCCTCGCTTCAAGAGATTCAGAAGGCAAAAGACTTTCTCAAGGATTGCTTCAAAATCAAAGACCTCGGGGACCTGAGGTTCTTCCTTGGCATTGAGATAGCCAGAGGTCCTGAAGGCATTTACATCTCCCAAAAACAGTACACCATTCAACTCTTGGAAGATACTGGGTACTTGGGATCCAAACCCCTTTCAACGCCCATGAATCCGAGCTGCAGGCTTTCAGCAGAGGATGGAGATCTGCTCACCGAGCCATTCCAGTACAGAAGACTGATCGGCCGGCTGTTGTATCTCACCTTCACCAGGCCTGATATCGCCTTCACCGTCCACAAGCTGAGCCAATACATTGCATCTCCCAGGACTGGTCATCTCACGGCGGCACATCACCTGCTCAGGTATTTAAAGGGCTCCCCTGGACAAGGAATATTCATGAGCTCCTCTCCGAATTTGCAGGTCAAAGCATTTGCTGATGCTGATTGGGCGACTTGCCAAGATTCCAGAAAATCAGTAACTGGATACTGCACTTTCCTCGGGGATTCTATCATCACTTGGAAGGCTAAGAAGCAGCCCACCGTGTCCCGTTCCTCCACAGAGGCAGAATACCGTGCTTTAGGCTCAGCTGTCAGTGAAATCCTATGGATCAAACAGCTCTTGGAAGAGCTCGGGTCAGCTTCTCCACAAGTTCCCGCTATCTACTGTGACAATCAGTCGGCTCTGCGCCTAGCCTCCAATCCCAAGTTTCACGAGCGATCCAAGCACATCGAAATCGACTGCCACTTTATCCGCCATCATGTTCTCAATGGCTCAGTTCGACTTCTGCCAATACGCTCGGAGAATCAAGTTGCTGATGTCCTCACTAAACCACTCACCGGACCCTTATTACAGCAGGCTTTACTCAAGATGGGTGTTAGAAACTTCTACCATCCATCTTGTGGGGGGCTATTAAGCTCAGAAGATACAATCCCACATTCTGATGTTACCAAGTGAATGCAACAGTACGCAGGCTTAGGAAATCGAACTCGAAGAAAGAATTCGGAGAAAGAACTCGCACGCTCCTTTACTTAAATCGCATTTGTTCTTTAAGTTCTCTAAGCCCGTTTTTGCTATTTACTTAGATAAAGCCATTGTATCAACTAGCGCTCTTATAAGTGAAATAGCGCTATTAGTAGAAAGTCGGTTTTGTGAGTTAACGGTCATTTATCTTTTCCCACCTGTATATAAGCCCTTTGTATCATTCAGTTCTATATACAATTCACAGTTTATTTACTCCCGCTTTCTACAAAATCAAGATTCAATTTTGATAGGTTTTCTTTACATTATTGCTCTAATACGATGGATGTAGATTTATTTATTAATTATTAGATAGCAATTTAGTAGACATATCTCCGAGACTCCGACAATCAATCATTAGGTCACTTCGAGACGTAGAAATTAAAATAGATGTCTTATCAAATCCCTATTCCGTAGTGTTTTTTTTTCCTCAAATATCAAATAATCATATTTTGTTTCCCAAACATGACTACAACTACATGAATCACGTGTAACGGTAATAGTCTTTGCCCACCAACTAAACTGCCTTCAATATGTTTGTCTCGTCTTAAAAAGTTTGTTATATTTGCGATCGTCGTCATTTTACTGATAAAGAAAAAGAATACGACATAAAAGATCGAAACAACACTTGGTGGGCGCGCTTATATATAAGGAAACAGATAAAGATCGAAGAACGATCGAGGGAGGATAGATTGAGATAGAAAGAACTAAGATTAGATAAAGAAGATCGAAGGAGAAGATTGAAGTATAGAAGATGAAGGTTAGATGGAGAAGATGAATATTAGAGATAGAGGGCTTGTTTAGTTCCACTTTTGAATCATAAGTGCTTCTGTTAAATGAACTTTTTTGAGATGTAGCTTTTTTAAATTTATTTTTTTGTAGTGTTTGGTGAAAATGGACTTTTAAAAAAGTGGACAGGAAGTAATTCCAGAAAGTGATTAAAAGTTGCTTCTCTGAAATGGGCTTTTAGAGAAGTAACTTATTTCAAAAGCCTATATCAGATTTTTCACCAAACGCATATTACTTTTCAAAATGGGCTTGTACATTAGAAGTCCATTTCAAATGTGTTTCCAAACACCCTCAGAGTTAATTCATTTTCGACTTAATTCAATAACAATCCTCATTACATACTAACTACATGGGCTTATAAGCCTTAATCTATATATATAAAAGATGGATAGCTACTCTCATGATAAGCCACGTGGACGAGTAAACGTCCCCCTTGCGACACATCGACTTGAAAAGTTGAAGCCCTCACATTAATACGACTGTTCACGGTCTCGTTCAGCCAATAGTCTTCATACATATTTATATCCACTAACTATGGGAGTTAAATAGTCATAATATTGGAAACTCCACATATATATAAAAGATGGATAGCTACTCTCATGATGAGCCACATGGACGAGTAAACGTCCCCCCTTGCGACACATCGACTTGAAAAGTTGAAGCCCTCACATTAATACGACTGTTCATGGTCTCGTTCAGCCAATAGTCTTCATACATATTGATGTCCACTAACTATGGGAGCTAAATAGTCATAATATTGAAAACTCTACATATATTATTCTTCACGTTATTAATATTACTAAGCTATATTGAATGGCTATATCAATGACGTTCGTCGGTTTTCATATATAATATGGTTGAATGGCTATATTACCTAAGATTAAAAAGAAAACTTCATACATTATTACCCAAGAGAGATCGACTACATAATAATACTGAACGGTTGCTCGCTTTCTCGAGATATTCTCGGAGGCCCAATTATCTAGAAGGCCCATAAAGTCGGGTCATGACATTGCCCCCCGTCGAAAACATCCTAGTCCCCAATGATGTAAGACAAATCTCGATACTAATGCTTGCTTCCCATGATCGAAAGGCCGGTATTTCTTTGCTAATCTTCGACTTGCCACATGAACAAAAACACATTTTCCTCTATCAAATGGTAGGTCCACCTTCATTTCTTCACCAACACACCAGGTTTGTCATTTGCATTGCTTGAGATAAGCAAAGACTTCACTAGATGCATTGTCGCAAAGCAAATACTCATTGTTCGCCGTCAAGCCCACAAAGTTCTTCGAAGAGAGCTGGTTAGTCTCCGCCAGAATCTCAAACGTCTCCAAATCACCCATTATTGCGATAATCGAAACGAAGTTTCGATTAGAGCGGTATCCAACAATTGTTAAGCCGTCGAAGGATCCACCAAGGCTGTAGTGGCTCATATTTTCAACATCACTTGGTGAAGAAACAACTTCTAATGGATCCTCAAAAATGGGTTCCCACGTTTTAGCGCTAACGTAGAGAATATCTAGCTGCTTTCGACCAAGCTCAATGGCGTCATATGGGCTTTTAGGTTGCAACTCTAACATCATACCCCGTAACTCTTCGCCAAGGCCACTAATAAACCGAGAAATGTAATAATCTCAAAAAGATCTAATTCATCGCCCATAGGAATATCTCATATCAATTCTTCAAACTTATTAACGTAATCAGAATACGAACCAACCTGCTTAAGATCTTCGAGTTCTCTAAATGTCTGAGCATCGCCAAGGTCTTCAAATCGATAAAATAACAGGTCTAAAAAATGAGACCAATTCATTTCCACCCGTCGTTCGGCTAGCATCCGATACCACACAGATACTCTTCCTTCAAAGTGCATAGACGCGATCGAAATTTTCTCATGATCATTAGCAATAGGTTTCAACGTGAAATAATTTTCACACCTAATCATCCAAGCTCTAGGATTGGTTCCATTGAACCTAGGAAAATCAATCGTCATGGATGAAATCGCCTGCTCTGGTACCAATTTCATGTAACTGGCTCGGTGATCATCGGTATAATGGTTAGGAAGTGTTGTATTTTGTCGAACACTTGGTGGGCGCGCTTATATATAAGGAAACAGATAAAGATCGAAAGACCATCGAAGATCGAAGGACGATCGAGGGAGGATAGATTGATATAGAAAAAACTATGATTAGATAAAGAAGATCGAAGGAGAAGATTGAAGTATAGGAGATGAAGGTTAGATGGAGAAGATGAAGATTAGAGATATAGTGAATTCATTTTTGCTTAATTCAATAACAATCCTCATTACATACTTATCTACTAACTACATGGGCTTATAAGCCTTAATATTACTAAAATATTAGAGGCCCAATTATCTAGAAGGCCCCCATAAAGGCGCGTCATGACAGATCAGAAGCCTCTGGGCTCGCCCCTAGAGAAAGCTTAGGGCATCTCCACCCGATACCAAAAGGAGAAAACTGTAAAATATGCTCCAATGGATACTAAAACCAATACGCAAAATAGGATTTATATGATTTTCTCTCCCATCTCGACGCATAAATGCGTTCGCACCGTTCATTACCCGATAAATCTTTCCCTCTTACATATTGACCCCTCTAAAAATCATAATTAGTTTTTATTACTTATGATATATTATTTAATTTCAACAATAAATAATGCAATTAGTTAAATGAAAACATTAAGATAACATCAATTACTCGTGATAGAAATGCACAAACCATGAAAATACCACACATACGGAAAATAAAAATAATAAAATATACTAAATGACCCGTGTTTTAATAAATAGTTTTTTATTTTTTTATACATACAAATAATAATTTTATGATTAATTTTAATATATCTCAAGCGAATTTAAAATAACATCATAGTATAATTTGTAAAATTGTAAGATATGTGGGTAGTATTAAAAAGCTATAAAAGGTGGTGAGAAAAGAATATTCAGAAAATATTTTTTTGAGTTTGAGAATGGGTTTAATGGTCGGAGAAGAATTACTGTTTGATGTGACATTTACTGCATTTTGAGTTTGAAAATTGATTTTTCGGTTGGAGATGGTCTTAGGAGGATTCGCAGGCACCGGAGATCTACGCAGGGTCAGCGCAACGGCAGGGGAAGTGGCGGCAGTTGGTGGCGGAATCGAGGGGGACTCTGGGCGGAGAAGGTGGCGGTGGAAGGGCGGTGAGGACATTGATCTGCAATCTTCATTCCGCCGACGCAATGGGGGGTATGACGGTGGAGCCGCCGACGTACGGCGGCTGAAGGGGTTTGTTGAGAGTGCAAGAATCGTAGTCGGAGCGAGAGACTTCTCTTACGTCGTGGATGGTCGTGTACTCAAATACTGTGGGCTGAATTTTATCAATTACAACATTTAGGCCCAAGTACGTATTGAAGATATTATATATATATATATATATATATATAATAATAATAATAATAATAATAATGCAATTTTTCATATTATTGAACTCTTCATTAATGAGAATCCTAAAGGCCAACATATCAAATCAGGTTTGCAACACCGTATCAAACGGGTGACAACTGACAATAAGCTAAACATGCGCAATAGCACACGCAGATCAAGTACGTACTATACAAAAAAGAATACGATCCCAATCCCAAAACTAGCTAGTATTAGTTGAGTTATATTGTCTAGACAATTAGATTTATTTGATTTTGCAATCTGGACGACAAAAGGGGTCGTCATTAACCTCATAACCGACCCACAAAACAAAAAATACGGGCAATTTTACGCAAAACGTACAGTCAGTAACTACAGTTATTGTTGTTTCTCTGTTTAGTTTTTAGAAACAAAACAACATAACTTCAATTTAATTTATGTCTAAAATTTATTTACTGACACACAAGCAACTTACATAAACTAGAAGCCCAAGCCTTGGAGATCGGTGGCTTGATCCCAACCGCCGTTGGGAACTCCCACCGTATAAGTTTCTGCGGTGGCCAACATGGCCAAGTTCGCCATCGACATTGTTATCTTCAATAGTGCCATTTCAACTTCAAACTTGAACAACATCATTATTTTTGTGTTGTAGCAACGTCTTTTTATTATTAAATTATTGTCTTTTCCATGTATATATAGATGTTGCACCGGCCGATGTAAGAATATTAAAAACCTATTTTCTCCCCCTGATGATGACATCATTTTAAATCTCAAAGTTTTCGAACTCCGATTGAATATACCAATTTTCTGAAAATTATAGGAGGAAGTGCTTTCGTAAATAAGTCGGCGAAATTTTTGCTAGATCGCACTTGTTGTACATCAATATCAACATTTTTTCTCCAGCTCATAGTTAAAGAAAATATTTGGTGAAATATATTTTGTTCTATCACCTGTGACATATTCCTCCTTTAATTGGGCAATACACGCACGTTATCTTCATATAATATTGTCGGAAATAACTTTTCCGATAATAGCGCACAAGTTTGTTGTATATGCTGAATAATCGATCGCAACCAAACACATTCTCTGCTAGCTTCATGAATTGCTAGTATTTCAGCATGATTAGTGAAGTGGCAGTTAGACTTTGTTTAACTGACAGCCATGAAATAGCAGTTCCACCATACGTAGATAAATAACCTATAACATCTAAACTTGTAGCCCAAATTTTTTAAACATTCAGCCCAATCCAAACTATAGCAAAGAGCTCAGCCCATATAGATGTAACCTTCTTTATTCATCATTATCCTCTCCCTTATCCATTCCCACGTGAGCCCACCGAACAAGCAAGGAGAAAGCGGAAAACCATAAGAACTTGATCATCTAGGAATAGTTTTGCTTATTTCGAGCTGCGTAAAGGTAAGGAATCTTCTTCTTCAACAAATTCAGTCCAAGATCAAGTTCGTCTCTGAAAATTCTGGTAGCGTAGTCTCTGATTTTAGTGAATTTGACCTAGCTACAGTTCTCGGATCTTAACAAAACTTGTTCCTGTGGAAAGTTAAGTTTCACAGGTGTTCAAAGCCGCTGGAATCGGTTAAATCCGATCATTCCTTGATTTTATATGAATTTCGGTTTAGAGTGTAAAGCTGGAATTTTTGTTACAGATTCTGTTTTTGGGAAAAAACTGCTGTCACAGTGGTAGTATTCCTGAATTTTGACCCATCTATACTTCTCCGATTTCTTTGAAACTTGTTTCAATCGAAAGCTAACTTCCTAACCTATTCATAGCCACCAAAACACCTCAATCGGACAGTCCTACGATTTTCTATGACTATTTGAAGTAACCGCTGCTAATCTGAAAATTTATTGCAGCCCTTGAAGGAAATTTCACGTTTAACCTTAAATTTACCCGTTATTTTCTACGGGAAGGAACATCAGTCGAGGACTCTAGAGTAGCTTCGGGTCTTGGGAAACGCTAGGATTTGACACAGTGAGTGGGTAATACGGGGACGTCTTCCCTTCACGGGACGTGTGGACCTCGTCGGGTCATTTTTATTGCATCGCTCTATGCTATCGTGATATGTCGTCGTTTTATATGTTGTGATCATGGGCTATTTTTGGGGATAGTGAGTCTTGCCGGCTATAGGATGTGATATTGATTGGTAATTATCATATAAGTCTTTGTGATTTGGATTGAGAGTTATACGAGCTATTGCTTGACATGGTAATGTGATACTATATCCTTCTATGACTAGATTGATTATATGGATTGTCGTATTGGTCGGTCATTGTTGTTGCATAAACTCGGTACCAAGTGTAGTAGCCCGAATGGCCACGTTCAGGTGAGTGGAGAGTGGCAAATCGAGTAGTAGTCCGTGGCTTGGCACACCCAGGTGAGTGAGGCCCAACGACTGCACCCTTCCAGTTCCCTGTGATGCTATTGATTATTTTTTAAGGGTGGTCGTTGGGGAGATTAGATAGGCCAACAACGGGACATGCATGTTATAGCAGTGGATACATCAGTTTAGGTTCATGGTCTAGAGTACGGCGACGGATTCGTCTGACTCTCGACGGGGAGTTCAGTTCGAGGGAGGAGTTGGCCACCCGTGCGTCGTTGATATGATTTTATGAATTATATTGGTCTGTGTGACATGTCTTGTTGTAATTAGCTTTTGTATTTGTCATACGAGTGCTAGTACTATTGTCAAGTAAGATCGCGCGTGTACGTTGTTTGACTCGGTGTCATCGTGGAGGATCCACCTTCTGAGAGGGAAGGTGTGTCCGTATTATCTCCTCACTGAGTTTTGCTCACCCCATTCTTTAAATCCATCTTTAATGTTGTGGATATCTTTTGACGGGAGGTTGCCGTTTTGCGACGTTTCTTTTGCTGCCTTTTCATTCTTTTGGGTACATTATAGTAATAGTCCACTTCGTTGAATCCATTTGCAGTGGTACTTCTGGAAGGCGTTTTTGTTTGTAAATTCCTTCGTTTGTTCGATATGTCGAGATCGTTTGATATTTTTGTAAAATCATCCTTGATATATAGAAATATGTTCTTTTGACTTCTTTCTCACGTTTTCTTGTCATTCTACGACAAATGACTTGATATTGAGCCTAGAATTTATTGAGAAACGCGGCGGCTGTCGCGCCTGTGACGCAGGTCGGGGCGTGACATAACCCGTTTGCGATCGTGCATTCCAATTAAATCTGCTTTTTCATCTCATTATAGTAGAACAATCTCATATCAGTTGTTCCGTGAAGGTATCGAAAAATTCGTTTAACTCCGTTCCAATGTCTACGAGTCGGCGAAGAACTGTATCTCGCCAATAAATTTACAGCAAATGCATATCAGGTCGCATATGACTCGTAAGATACATTAGCGCTCTAATAGCACTAAGATATGGTACTCAGGGCCAAGTAGTTCTTCATTATTTTCACGTGGTCTGAACGATCTTTACTCACGTCTAAAGATCTAACAATCATTGGAGTATTTAATGGATGAGATTCATGTAAAATCTTTTCAATATCATTTTCGTGTAAGTCTCTTGATGTACAAATACTCCATTTTTTAAATATTCAATTTGCAGTCCAAGACAAAATTTTGTTTTTCCCAGATCTTTCATTTTGAATTCCTTCTTCAGACATTCAACGGCTTTCGACAACTCTTTAGGAGTTCCGATTATATTTATGTCATCAACATATACTGCAATAATAACAAATTCATTTTCTAATCTTCTCAAAAATATACATGGGCAAATTTGTTCATTTTTATACCTCTCTTTTAATAAATATTAGGCAATTATACCACATTTGCCCAGATTGCTTTAATCCATAAAGTGATTTGTTTAGTTTAATTCAGTACTCATTTCGTGGCCCTGAATTTTCAGGCAGCCGAAAACCTTCTGGAAGTTTCATATAAATGTCACTGTCAAGTGAGCCATATAGATAAGCAATGACAACATCCATTAGACGCATATCGAGTCTTTCACGTACTGCCAGACTAATTATATATCGAAAAGTTGTTGCGTCCACCACAAGAGAATAAGTCTCCTCATAATCAATATCAGGTCTCTGCGAGAAACCTCGTGCGACATGTCGTGCTTTATATCTCACTATTTTGCCATTTTTATTTTTCTAACAAAACTCATTTATATCCAACGGGTTTACATTTTCTGGTACGCGGACTACAGGTCCGAAATTTTTCGTTTCTCAAGTTATTTTAATTCTACCTCGATTGCATCTTTCCATTTTGGCCTATCTTTTCGCTGTTTTCATTCGTTTACAGACTTTGGTTCATGATCCTTATTCTCATTCATCTCATTCATTTCATGTAGCGCTACGTTAAATGAGAATTTATCGTCACGTTGACTTTATCTCGGTTCCATCTAATTTCATTCTGTGCGCAATTGATTGAGATCTCTTCATTATCATTATTTTCAATTTCTTCAGGTACCTGAGTTTCATTATTATCATTTAAGCACATCGACTCTTCTCTAGTCGATAAATCCTCGATTGGACAATTATTATTATTTGCCCCTTTTTTCCGAGGATTTTTATCTTTGGAACCCGATGGCCTACTACGTTTTAGCTTTGGCTTAGGCTCAATTTTATGTTCGGCAGGAACATCAATTTTTGCAGGAACATTAACAGCAGGTATATGTGACTTAGTCACTCTCTTTGGGTCAGAAAAGTTGTCTGGCAATTGGTTCACTAAGCTTTGTAAATGAATTATCTTCTGAACTTAGTTCACATTCTTTCGTTCGAGGATCATAATGATTTAACGATAATTCATTCGAACTAAAATTCCTTTCCAGCGATTTCTTTTCTCCCCCTAATGTCGGAATATTTGTTTCGTCGAAGTGACAGTCGGCAAATCTAGCCGTGAATAAATCTCCCGTTAAAGGTTCTAAATACTTTATTATCGACGGAGAATCAAATGACATATATTTCCAACCTCCTTTGAGATCCCATCTTTGTGCGTTGTGGTGGCGCAACTGGGACATATACCGCACGGCAAAAAAATTCTTAGATAGGAAATATATGGTTCTTGACCATAAACCATTTGCAACAAATTAGTTATCTTAGATGGGAGATATCATGGTAACTTGTTGGTCTGATGCGAATTAGTGATGCTGCATGTAATATTGCATGTCTCCAATACGACGAGGAAAGATTCGTTTTCATTAATAATGGTCTTGCAATTAATTGCAGGCGTTAAATCAATGATTCTACAAGACCATTTTGCGTATGAACATGTGACACCAGATGCTAAACATCAATTTCGATGGACATACAATAATCATTAAATGCCTTGGAGGTAAATTCACCAGCAATATCAAGGCATATTTTCTTTATCGAATAATCTGGAAAATGTGATCTTAAACGAATCAACTGAGCAAGTAATCTCGCAAATGCCACGTTCCTCGTAGATAATAACATACATGGGACCATCTACTTGAAGCATCAATTAACACTATGAAATATTTAAATGGTCCACATGATAGATGTATCGGCCCACAAATATCACCATGTATACGTTCCAAAAATACAATAGATTCGTTCATTACTTTCAGAGGTGATGGTCGAATAATTAACTTCCCTTTGCTAATTCAATAGATTGAAGAATCCTCTGTTTCGTTATCGAATGTCCACATGAATTTTCAAAAAGTCCAGATTCAGAGATACTGTAAGAATTTGCTTTTAAAAACGGAAAATTTGATCAAGAGAATGGTCATCAAGATACATTATAACAAGGTTTGAGCGAAAAAAAAAAAGTTTAAAATTTGATAAAGAACTATTTCATCCAGATGATCACGGTCTTATTACCAGTCGAAAATCGAACTTATTCAAAGCGGGAAAAAAGAAAAGGAAAAAGAAACGAACTCCTCAACAACGTTTGTCGTCGTTAAATGTCTCAAGGAACTGAACCAAACTGTTCAAATAACCATCATGCAATCCTACGTCTCCAAATATGAGGCTAGCTTTCTTAGCTTCTTCCCTAATCTTCACTCCCTTTTCACCATCGTCAACCATTGCAGCCTTAACAGCCTCTGCAACATCGTACCTCACGAAAGATCCATCTTCGTCATTCCTTCGAATCTCCACTCCCAATTCCTTTTCCGAAATTACCCTCGAGTTCAGCCCCGTGTCGACCCAAAAGGGCAAGCAGATAAGCACACGGCCGAAGGTCAAACCCTCAATAACAGAACTCCAACCACAGTGAGTCAAGAACCCGCCGACCGAGCCATGGCTGAGTATCTTAAGCTGTGGCGCCCATGTCTTCCACACTATGCCTCTACCCTTAACCCTCTCTTCGAACCCATCTGGAAGTTGCAACGAGGACGTATTATTAACAGTGTTTCTCTGAACCCAAAAGAATGGTGTGTTTGATAGCTCGAGCCCTAGCGCTAACTCTGTGAGCTGATGCTGAGTGAGTGTGACTTCACTTCCTAGGGCTACGTAGACAACCGACTCTTTCCCATAGCCGTCGAGCCAACTCTTTACTCTAAACCATTCGTCGTCTTTGTCATCGTATTCACTATCATCTTCTTCAGTTACTACTCGTGGAGGCATAAGCCCAGTTGGGACCACTGGTTTTTTTAACAACTCTTCTGCAACGGTTAACCATTCAGGTTGAAACTCACGGCAGTCTCTGACAAGAATTGCGTCACATCCGTCTAAAACTTTGCCTGTTCGAACGTCATATTGAACAAGTCATAAAGAAAAGCTTCACCGTATGGTCAATCTGTATATATATATTGAGCCTTCCCATGATTAATTAATTACCTGCTCTGTAAAAGTCGGAAGCTCCCGAAGCATTCTTCTCGACGTCACTGCAGCCCATAAACCATTTGGCTTCGAACTTGCGAAAGGCAAGTTTGGTCTCGATTTTCACCCATTTCGGCGGCACCATGAAATCCTCGACGGTTTTTCTGTAATCCGCGCCGTTGATCGACACATCGGCTGGCCCACCGAAGGCATGAAACTTGGCGGGCAATATAGAGAAATTAGCATATTTGATCTTTAAACGTTTGGTGATGTTGGGAAGCCAATAGGGAAAGAAGTCGCAGATAACCCAGTCTGGGTTACAACTTTCCAGAAAGCTTGCAATCGCAGGCTCGAGGCCGTCGGCGGCTCTTTTCAGAAGCGACATCTCTTCGCCGGTGGTTATGTCCGTCGTGGCCTCAGCCCCTTGTGGGAGGTTTGGGCTCACTTTGGGGAGTGGGAATTCGACGAAGGAGATTGTCTCTGCGCTCTGTAATTTTGGTAGGCGTTTTATGTTTCTCGGAGTGGAGATGAAGGAGACTTTGTGTCCCTTTCTTGCGATGAATTTGGAGAGTTTGAGGAATGGGATCATATGTCCGAAGGCAAGCCATGGGAACATAACTACGTGCAGTTGTTTATGGTGTTCTTCTGTTGTCGGCGGCGCCATGGTAAGAAAAAAGAAAAGCTACGAGCGAGGTTTGTTGTGTTGTGTGTTCGCTGGTTATTTTTTGCAACTGTGGTGAAAGGTTGATAATCTGATGGATTGAGAACGGTACGGTATTAGCTTGAGATATAGAGAGTCGTTTCATCTATAATTCATTTTGCCTCTTACAATTAATTACTACGCTGCTCTGTTATCTTACATCACAATTCAATTCATGACCTGTTTTTTCCTACATTATTGTACTATTGATATCAATGCTTTAAAAGCAGTCAATAGCGCGAAACGTGGCTCGCTATTACCCATACACATCATAGCGTTCTTTTAATAGCGCTAACAGCTGTCAATTAGACAATAAGGTATTTTTTAAATGTACTATATTTTTATTCGGGCTGATAGTAAGTTGTAAAAAAATGATTTTTTAGTTTGACATGGGCTTTTTTATTTTTAGGCATATATATTAATTTTAATATATCATTTATATCTTTAATTGTATACTAATGAGAGGGTGAGTTAAAAACTGATTTTTTGTGTATCTATTAACCAAGCAGAAATTATTTCAAATTAAAAATTAACATAAAAAATAAATAAATATTAGATCACATTCTTTAACCTAATGCAACTGACTCTTCTATATTTTGTAAAATGCTTATTTTTTCTAACTAAATATCAAAATTATTATCAATTCAGGTAGGGCGTGCAACATATTGTAGTATATTTTAATTTCAAAACTTAAAACGAATTGTATCTTACTTTTTTATTTCATAAATTGTAGAGAAAATGTGATTATTTGTCTCGTAATTACAATACTGCCGAAAAGAAAGTGAACAACATAGCATATTTATATTTGTTATTATATATATATATGTATATTGCATTATAAATAGATTTGACAAAATATTCACGCAATACGCTTTTTAAAAAATTGATTGCTACTGTATTTTGTAACTAAATTGTCTATCAAAATCCTGTTCCATGACCTTAGTGTGCGCTAGGCATGTTTTTTCTAGATCAATCAAATAATCATTTTGATATTCTCAACATGTTTGACGTTTGAATATGACTTGATTTCGGCCCTAGAGAGACGCCCCTGGGCTATGTTGAAAGTAAAACAAATAAATCAATTACATGTTTCGGCCCAAGTACCGGTTGAAGATAAATTAATATTAACAACTATAAAATTATGTTTTCCCCCTATGATTGAACTCTTATATATACTAGCTTATGGTAGCCGCACGTGCGGCTGTATGAAATTAACAACCGAGGTCATATTCAGATGGGTCAAAAGAATATTCGTTTTGGTGAGAAATGGCCATTGGGCGTACCCCATTTTTGTACTTTAATCACTGAATATTCTTAGAGTAAATATACAAGGTTGCACTGAGACAAAATATATGTACATTGTTAGTATTTTTGTGTATCCCAAAAGAAGAAGCAATTGCACTATACACCAAAAGCAACAGCTATGCTCCATACGACAAAACGTCGGCGGTTCCAAATATATTCGTATTGCGTTGCAAATTCGCAACCTATTACGCTTGGTAGTAACTCGGCCATATTTACTATGCATAACAAAGGGTCAACATTAATATTTACTGCTTATTTTTTTTCTTATTCTCAACACATTCATTTTTCATTTGTCTACGTTCATCCAACGAATCACATCTTTTCCTTTTACTTGCCAAAATTGCATCGATCACTAATATATATAGCTGCCTAAGACATAAATTAAGATTAGCTGACGTGGGTTATAAGTGTTGTAGATATGCCAATCATAACAGATAATAAACCCGCAAGCATATGGATACTTTCAGACATAACGAAACAGTAAAATTATGTACTAACGATAATTTACACAATCAAACTGAGACTTGGACACCTGTCAGAGATGTGGGTAAATAAAAGTCTTGCTTCCATATAGATTTTACGGGCTCCGAACCTCCCCACCACTTCAAACCAACCTATAAGAAAAATCACAAGTTTCAGTCTATTCAGTAACATGTGATAGCGTAAAGACAAGGAAAAATAGATAACAACTGAAGCTTACTGTATTTCGAACATAATAACAGAAGAACGAATAGGTAAGTGAAGCATATAAGGTCAACCCAACAGACTACTATCAATTTTCTAAGGAAGGAACGTCAGCCTAATCAATGGAAATTAGAGATCAAAGCTCTCGTCTAATAAAAACAAGACAAATCCCAATAGCAGTATACAGTCAATCTTCGAACAGCACAACCCACAATCACATTCAATTTCAACATCAACCACCTCTTACAACACCAACAGCTCTCCTCGCTGTTGGAGTAACTAAATTAATTTCTAGTCAAAGTATCTCCTAGTATTCTTAAGTGTCTGTTAGTTACTAAATGTTGGTCAAAGAGTCACCTAGTTGTCATCATTTGTTAGTTGTCGATGCTATTTGTTAACTATAAGAAAAGGGTCTCTGTAACTCTTCTAATGCAGTAAGAAATAAAATCAGAATATTCTATTGCCTCTCCCTTTCAATCTGGTATCAGAGCCACTCGTCCAAAATGTCGGGCCAACTCATCTCTCTCGTCCAAAATTCAACGGAGAAAAATTTGATTACTGGAGTAATCTTATGAAATTATGTCTTGAATCTCAAGACTTATGGAGTGTGGTCGAGGATGGAGTCGACGAACCAGAAGATGAAACCAAACTCACTAAGACCGAAAAGAAACAAAAACAAAGAGATCGAAAAGCACTTTTCCAAATCTGTCAAGTGCTAGAAATTCCAGTCTACGAAAGAATCTCAAAGGCTGAAACTGCTAAAGAAGCGTGGGAAATATTGCAGACGACTTACTCGGGTCAAGAACATGTAAAAAAAGGTTCGGTTGCAATCACTACGAAAAGAATTCGAGAAGTTGGAAATGAGAGAAAACGAGAAAGTCTCACAATATTTCACGAGAGTCACCTCCATAGTAAATCAGATGTCATCCAACGGAGAAGAGGTAGTGGATGCTGAAAAGACCGTTGAAAAGGTTCTACGAAGCCTGCCGAAAAAGTTCGATCACATCGTCGTAGCCAGCGAAGAATCTCAAGATATGTCTAAGATGTCTGTCGAAAGTCTCCAAGGAAGATTGGAAGCTCACGAAATCAGAATCCTCCAAAGAAATCCTCTAAATACATCATATGATCAAGCCTTAAAATCTCAACAAACGGGAGGCCGTGAATCGTCTCGAGGTCGCGGCAAAGGTCACTCTCATGGAAAAATGAGGAAAAAACGGCCTTCCAATAATCAAAGAGGAAGAGGACGCGGTACTTACAAAGGCAAAAAACCTTACATCGAATGTCACTACTGTCACAAGCCAGGACACAAAGGCGGAGCTTGCAGAAAAAACAGAAGGCCTCTTATGTCACCAAAAAAAACGAAAGGAAATGAGTAAATACCTTAGCATACTTGGAATGAAACGAAACTCTGCTGAAGTAAAAAGCTTTCTTCGAGTTGCAGTAAGGAATGGTGAAAAAGAATTTGTAATTTGTTTTAGAATTTAATTTTAACTTCAGATATGACCTGCCAGCTGTATGATAGCATTAAGCTATTATACGTGAACTAAAGGTAGCTGATGTAGCTTAGTAGTAAAGTTACTACAATGTCCTCTCTAAAACAGTATAATTACGATATTGCCACTATGACTGGCAACTGGCATGAAACGGCTATTAAAGGTGGCTTCAGACTTTTATATTAGTATATAATAGAAATTTAGTAAAACCAGTAAATCAATTACATGTTTCGGCCCAAAGTACCGATTGAAGATAAATTAATATTAACAACTATAAAATTATTTTTTTTCCCTAAGATTGAACTTTATACTCCATCCGTCTTAAATTATTTTACATTTTACTATATCGGGCGTCCCACATCTTTTGTATATTTCCTTATTTAGCAAAAAAACTATCACAAACAATCAATATAATAATATTAAATATTCTTAAAAAACATTGTCAAAATATACATTTTTATACCTTTTAATTGTACTATATTATTAAAATATTTAGTTTCTTAATTTTGGTGTCAACTCCCAAATAACCAAAAGTGGGACAGAGGGAGTATTAAAATTTAGAAACCTAGTGGACGACATATCAAATTAAGCGACAATGAAACAGAAGTCGTATCAAATTGGGTGACGACATGCCTTGTAATTAATTTATTCTAAGGACATGAAACACTAATGATCTAGGGTTCATTTCAACCTCAAATACACTTAAACTTGAACGTTGATGATAATAAAATCGTAGAGCCATGATAATTGATAATACATGCACATTTATTAGATCGCAGCTTCCAACACATTGGCACGTTGTCCTCCTCGCTCTTCAGAACCACAATCAAGAAAATGATAAATTAACCAAATGTAATAAAATCTCAACGCATGTTAATTAATTAGTTCCAATCTTGTCCGTGTTCCTTTAGATCTTTCTCTCTCTTGCACCATCCATACAAAAGCATCACTCCATGGCATATTCTCTATATTCAATCTACTGCTTAACCTGCAAAAGACATATAAAGACAAGGAGGTAAGAACAAGAACATGGGCACTGCAACACTTATAATGGAACCCTAAGTGTGATATGATAGTGAAATGAATAAACAAAGCGACAAGTCGTGCGGAAAAAAAAATACTCACGAGATGATAATATGAAGATTTTGAAAAAAATTATTTAAGTTATCATATTTGATATTACCTGAGAATAAATGAAGGTCCCGGATATGGCAATCGCAGCGCCGAGGGCATTGATGGGCTGAATGGGCACTTGGAAGATGATGATCGAAGCAATTATTACAGATATTCTCTTCATCGTATTTCCAATGCTAAAAGTCAACGGAGATATCTCATTGAGAGACATGTACGACACTTGGTTGTAAAAATGGTAGAATACGCTCTGAGCCACAACCCACCTGCAACAAAATATCTTGTATCAATAAAAATGCAATCTTTTTACAAAGAGATTTTTAATACAAAAGAAACAACAATAAATTAATTATTACCATATGAAATTAGGACCGATTTGAGAGATTGCTTTATGCCACCCCACAGCCCACAACAGTGGGCCCTCCACAGCCACAGCAAAAGGAGTGAGAATCAAAAGCGACAAAATTGAGAGACAACCATAGTAATTCATCCCACCAACGCTCGCCGACGATGACGACCTTCCGCTGCCGCTATTGTTCATTCCTCTCTTGGAGAATATGTTCCTAAAAACAAATGCCAAGTTCGACAACATAGCACCCATAAAACCTGCAACACATTCATTACATTAAAAAAAAAAGAGAGATTAAGGTTTAACTGCCATGCCACACCTATTAGTGTAAGATCGAATTCGATGTAATACCTGTAAGATTGAAGTTAAGCTCAGTAGCAGCAGAAAGCGCGCAGCCACCGATGATGGGCAGAAGCGAGAGATAAACAGTCGCAGGAAAGCTCTCTCCGAGCAGAAACCTCGACACCAATACGCTGAAAGCTGGCTCGCCGCTCTTTATGATGTGCGTGAAAGACACCGCAACCTTGGACATGCTCACCGTCGCTGCCACGTGGCCGATTGTGTGAGCCACCGCAACCTACAAAAGCACACCCTCGATCAAATATCGAATCAAAAGAAAACATTGTGCTATAAAGAAAAACTAACTAAATCAAAACATGCATACGGGCAGCAGGTTTTTCCAGAACTGTGCGTCGGTTTTTGGAGGTTCGGCGATCTTAGTGGCCCAAGAAACGAGCATGATCAGCGAGCCAGCGGCCAATGAGAGCGTAGAGGTTAGCCATGGGAAAGGAAAGGCGTTGAGAACTTTCTTGTTGTATATGTTGAACACAACGTTGAGAGCCCACCAAGTGGAGAAGTAGACGCCGATCTTTAGCTTCTGAGCAGATTCGCCGTCCAAGTCGATGCTTATGGGAATCACCGATTGAGACCTGCCTGCTTCGTACGCGTAGCACCGAACCGACGGCCCAGCCTCAGGCTCGGGATGGTTCGAGCCGAACGAGCCGCTGGTCAGTGCAGAGATGTACAGTGGCTTGCGGTGGTGTTGGAGTTGTGGGTTTGAGGGGTTTTTCTTGGAGATGAATGGGGTTTTGAAGCATGAGCTTTGTGAAGGTAGTAAAGGGGTGGTTGTTGTCGTTTTTGTGTTAGCTTTTATTACGGTTGTGTAGGAATATTGGTTTCCTGTGAGAGCAGCAGCCATTACTTACAGTCAGCGTTTGCAAGAATTTCGAGTTATAATTCTTGGCTGCTGCTGATTGTAATAGCTTTGTTGTGCGTGTGTTTGTGTGTGTGTGTGAAGAACGAAGTGAAGGGTATATATATATATATATAGTGGAGTGGTGCGACTAAACACGGCACTATTTCTTAGCTTATTACCGACTTCTCAAGCTGGAAAAGGGTTGTCTTCATTTGCAAAAGGCAAATTGAAATTGGGGACAATTTATATATGTGCAATTTGAAGTCGTCGTACACTAGTGTTTTCTAGGCACATAGGTCGCTGGTTAGTTAATCGGTCTATACCGAGAAGTATAAGCCCTAAGATTTACTGTATCACCTTGGGGATTACCCTTTTTTTTGTTTCATATAATTTTCTTTCCATTTTGCTTATGATTTTCCAAAATTTTGCTTATAATTTTCCATTTTAAGGTATACCGAAATTTTGGTAGGGTATTGGTATGATTTTTTTGGATACCGAAATTTCGATACGGTATACGGTATCACAGTTTTGGTACGGTATACCGTACTGAACCACCCCTAGGACTGAAGTGTTCCAAAAGATATTTACATACGCGTGAAAGTTCAGTACTATCGCAAGAAATTTTATGGAAAATGTGTATTTGTGTTATGAGTATGACCCTTAACTTAATACGGCCTTTTTTTTTTACCTAAATATCATGCTCTCGCCTATGGTAGAAACTTACGTTATTGATAATTTTCTATCTTCTTTCACCTAAAATTCTACCTTTTTAGTTATTTCCTCGACTAAAAATTTCATCAGAAACAAATCTAAACATCAAATTGGTTATGGGACAATCAAGAGTTCCAGCATAATTAATCTATCTAGCTTGTGTGCCTAACCCCAAATTTATAGCGACAACCATAATCAATGAGTTCAAGCGGCTTAAGCTTAAGCTCCAAGAGATCGTATCAGTTTTTTAATTTATATATACACATATATGTATATATTCCAGATAGCACACTACTCGGGGTTTCTATTTTCTTCCCCAGAATATCTACTTATGTTAGGATTTTCTATCTTTTCTATCTTTTCTTTTCCGAATCAAGTGTACCAAAAAATGAATATAAAGTAAGAAAAATGAGAACCGTTGGAATGCATCAGTTTCGCAGCTCTCGTTAATGTCACTATCGTACATCTATCGCGAGTTTGGTGTGCCACAAGATGGACAATAATTGGAACCTCGTGTTTAATGAAATGCATTTTAATTTGATAAATCGAATTATAATTTATTAAATAGATTTGCACTTATAAAATAATATTTAAATAAACCCAAAGTTACTAATTTTGAGCAGTCAATCAAATAATCACTACAGCAAGTTGTGGGGTCCCCATTTAATCAATGGGGAATTGCCAAATAAGAACCTGCAAATTCAATTGCAAGCTTTGGCATTTTCTATTTATTTTATATCTGTTTAATATTATTTAAAATTAGAAAACATGATCTTTGTGGTTAGTTGGAATGATAAGTCTGTAGCATGTCGGAAACAGCAACATAGAATCGACGGTTCTAAATTCAAGCTACATACTGTCGTTTTTCTCGTAGCACTTTGCGACTATATAGTAAAATATCTTCTATTTCGCAAACATTAAAATATTCAATTAAATTGAATTTTAAGACCGTAATATGCATATGAAAAATCTGTAGACAGTTGTGTAAGTATGCCATTGCGATTTGTGGCTCAGAGTTTTAGCAGAAGATATCAGGTTTGACCCACGCGCTTAGTATAGTAATGGGAGTTACTATTCACCGGCCAAAGGGCTATAAAAGACGTTTTTGCCCTTATAATATTTAAATTAATTTAAAATGAAAAAACTAACTAAATATATAATTTCGGTACGAAATACGAAAAACTACATACACAAATAAATTCGAACGATCGATCGATACGAAAAAAAAAATTGATTTAACATTTTAGGACCGATCGATCGATAATCGATCGATATTGTCGTAAAAATCATTCGTACGTAGATGAATTGGAGAACACGGATCGAAATAGTTTGAAAAAAGTCCCGACCGAACCAAAATTTCGGCCGGCGCTTGGCACGGCCGAACAGTAATTTCGGCCGCCACAAGGCACGGCCGAAACCAGGCCGATGTCGGGTGTCGGCCGGCACTTGGCATGGCCGAACCATAATTTTGGCCGCCACATGTCACAGCCGAAATTGTGTTTCGGCCGTGCCTTGTGGCGGCCGAAATTATTGTTCGGCCGTGCCAAGCGCCGGCCGAAATTTTGGTTCGGTCGGGACTTTTTTCAAACTATTTCGATCCGTGTTCTCCAATTTATCTACGTACGAATGATTTTTACGACAATATCGATCGATTATCGATCGATCGGTCCGAAAATATCGATCGATCGGTCCTAAAATGTTAAATCAAATTTTTTTTTTCGTATCGATCGATCGTTCGAATTTATTTGTGTATGTAGTTTTTCAGTATTTCGTACCGAAATTAGATATTTAGTTAGTTTTTTCTTTTAAATTAATTTAAATATCATAAGGGCAAAAACGTCTTTTTCCAGCCCTTTATGGGGCGATGACTAGGAAAAAGGTGGCGGTGAATAGCAATCCAGTATAGTAATTGTTCAGAGAATCTATCCGATCAATTTTCTTTCAAGATCTAATGTCATATTATTTTTTTTATATCTCAAATATTTTTTCCACAACAGAGTTAGATATTATCATAATTCATAAGCTGACTTAAAAGACCCTAATTCACACATTCCATGTATTCGCATTCGATACATTTGTGGCCGAGCAGCACAGTAGATTTTTATAACAATGAATAATAAAATTTGCTCATGCTAGATTACGTTCGTTTACTGGGATCACATATGGAATATGATATTATCGAATCGATCAATTTTTGTTTTTCTTAAAGAAACGGGAATTGAATTAATATATGACGTCGATTCTTTGAATGGGTGAACGTCCACATGGGCCCAGACATGTGCGATTGAACTGGTCGGCCCGTTTAGCAGGTAGTGGGTCGGCCCCGGGGTTTCACCATCGGCTTTCCCCGGTTACCAAAAAAAAAAAAAAAATGGGTGAACGTACTTGTGTTGCATACCAATACTCGTTATGGGCAACGTAATGCATCATTCTTCTTGGAATTTGTGAGCTAAATCAACTATATTTAATATATGACGAATAGAAATTGTATAAAAACTTCGCATTCCGACTAAATATAGCTGAATTGAATCGGAATTTCATTTTTTCAATTATGCAACATCAAAGAAATGTACGAGAGTCTTCCTCAACCCAGTCCAACCCTTCGAAAAAAGTCATTAGAGCGACTAGGTTAGGTTTGAATATTGGGTCAATTCGAAATCATGCCCCATTACGGGATTGATTTCGAATTCAGGCCCTGTTTGGGAATTTTTTAGGTTAAAAGGACCCTTTTTTGTTGTGTAAAAAAGTGGTATAAAAGATATATGAACTGGTATAGAATGATCATTTTCTGTTGTCAGAGCAATAAAGTGGTACTACAGAAAATGAACTGGTATCAGATGATCATAAACTTGTATTGTGATGCGTCCCAAAAAATCCCCACCCGTGTTGGCGCTTAGATCCGCCGTTTGCCCCCGTCACCGCTGTAGAATGCCTGAAACTCCAAAGAAAATGAGCTAGAAAGGCGCCGTTTCGGCGACGCCCCTCCGACGCTCAAGTCAGATAAATCATCGTTGATCATAAACGGGCAACTACAGGTGTTAGGCGCGAAAAACAGTTTCTGTGTCGAAAAAAGCATACCTGCGAAGTGACCCGGCTATTACCTTTTATACGATCCTCGCCTTGACCTGGTCATCACCCAAGCCCGCTTCTTTTGCGGACCTCTCGCGGCAACGTGGTTTTCCCACGTTCTTCTCACGTTCTCCTTACGAAGCGCGACTGGTTCGACGTGCCCATTTCGCGTCTTAGGATTTAATTGTTCGGCTCGCTCATGTGCTCGGGTCGCTCATGCCGACATGCTCGTCGCTCCTGTCGACGTGCTCGGGTCGCTCGTGCTCGGCTCGTTCTCGCCGATGTGCTCGGGTCGCTCACGCCGACGTGCTTGTCGCTCCTGTTTTTCCCTTCACGCGTGTATATCATCATGGTATCACCAGTGAGAGTTGTCGTAATACTCTAACGTTGAAAGAACCTCCTCTTCCTTTTGTCCTTTTGCAAGCTTGTTTATATATATTCTATAAGTGCCACACTATTTAGGCTAGTGGAAGTTCTGTAACCACCCATGTCCCTTGATTAGTGTATACGCTGTCTGAATTGGTCTTCCTTATCTATCCCACCTTCTAGAACACTTATTATCTTATTTTATGTACGATAGAATTGCAGCTTGCCTTAGTGGGGTGCTCGAGCCAACATTCATATCATTCAATACCCGATTGCTTTATTTAGCTCCCCTCGGGACCTCATCCTAGCGTGTGTGATCTCAATCATTAAATCTCGAGCCTCTCGGACAGCGCTCCCTCGGGCCTCAATCAACTCGGGAGGTAGCTTCGCGGGGTTGTCGTCTCGGGAGTTTTTCACGCGGAGAATGTTTTTCGCGGGAGATATTTGGCGCCCCATTTCGGTTAAACTCGAATATTGGACCGTTAAATATGGGGATAACAATAGTCCCCCCCAAAAATAGTCCAAAAAGAGTGTAGTGAGTTTTGGACGTAGTGGGTAAAATATTCGAGTTTGGAGAAAGGGTTACTTGCAAAGATCTTTGGTCGGGCCACGTTCGTGGATATTCATTCTTCTAGCCTACCCCTCTGAAGCATGGACTTGAGTTGTCCTAACTCGTTCATTCGGGATTTTCATCGAAGTTGCCTCATTCGAGGACTTAAGAATTTTCGTACCTCATTCATCGAGGACTTGTGAATTTTCGTGCTTTATTCATCAAGGACTTGGGGATTTTTCGTGCCTCGTTCGTCAAGGACTTAAGGAATTTTCGTTCCTCATTCGTCGAGGACTTGGAGATTTTCGTGCTTCACTCCTCGAGGACTTTAGGAAATTTCGTGCCTCATTCGTTGAGGACTTGGAGATTTTCGTGCCTCCTTCATCGAGGACTTAATAATTTTCGTGCCTCATTCGTCGAGGACTTAGGAATTTTCGTGCCTCATTCATCGAGGACTTAATTCATATCGTTTTCCTTGTTTCGTCCAAGGTCTTGTTCGAGCCCCTTTCTCGAGGGCGTTTTGGTAAAAATCGGCGAAATCATACCTTGTCTCTCAAGGCCTTGTCCGGGCCCTTTCTCGAGGGCGTTTTGGCGAAAATCGACAAAATCATACCTTGTCTCTCAAGGCCTTGTCCGAGCCCCTTTCTCGAGGGTGTTTTGGTGAGAATCGCGGGTGATCGTGCCTCATCCGAGGACTTCTCTTCATTTTCGTTTGGAGATTTCATTCATCCTCGCGGGTGATCTTGCCTCATCCGAGGACTTTTCTTCATTTTCGTTTGGAGATTTCATTCACCCTCGCGGGTGATCGTGCCTCATCCGAGGACTTTTCTTCATTTTCGCTTGGAGATTTTATTCACCCTTTCGGGCGATCGTGCCTCATCCGAGGACTTTTCTTCGTTCTCATCCGGCGATTTTATTCACCCTCTCGGGCGATCGTGCCTCATCCGAGGACTTTTCTTCGTTCTCATCCGGCGATTTTATTCACCCTTTCGGGCGATCGTGCCTCATCCGAGGACTTTTCTTCGTTCTCATCCGGCGATTTTATTCACCCTCTCGGGCGATCGTGCCTCATCCGAGGACTTTTCTTCGTTCTCATCCGGCGATTTTATTCACCTTTCGGGCGATCGTGCCTCATCCGAGGACTTTTCTTCGTTCTCATCCGGCGATTTATTCACCCTTTCGGGCGATCGTGCCTCATCCGAGGACTTGTCTTCGTTCTCATCCGGCGATTTTATTCACCCTTTCGGGCGATCGTGCCTCATCCGAGGACTTTTCTTCGTTCTCACCCGGCGATTTTATTCACCCTTTCGGGCGATCGTGCCTCATCCGAGGACTTTTCTTCGTTCTCATCCGGCGATTTTATTCACCCTTTCGGGCGATCGTGCCTCATCCGAGGACTTTTCTTCGTTCTCATCCGGCGATTTTATTCACCCTTTCGGGCGATCGTGCCTCATCCGAGGACTTTTCTTCGTTCTCATCCGGCGATTTTATTCACCCTTTCGGGCGATCGTGCCTCATCCGAGGACTTTTCTTCGTTCTCATCCGGCGATTTCATTCACCCTTTCGGGCGATCGTGCCTCATCCGAGGACTTTTCTTCATCTTCGATCAAGCTTCATAGCTCATCCGAAGTATCGCCATCGATTCGGGCCCGAGATGCCGCGTCACTAAGAAGATAAAGTAACAATATGAATATTACATAGTTGATACCTTCGGTGAGGCATGGCTTATGTCGATCTGTCCGATTCTTTAATAGTGACCGCCTCAGCCGCGAATAATTTATTTTTCGAGGGCAACAAGTTTCATCGCGACGACGCCTGCCAATAATATTCTCGTGGCCCGCAAGCACCCGAGAATTCCTGTACTCACATAGCTCAAAGGAAATGGTGAATGCGTGATTAAGTCCGCACATGCCGATATTATTTTGTCACGAAAAACCATATGCGCGAACCTCTTTCAACATTTTATTTCAATCGTACGCATACGATCAGACTCATCATAAAATAGTTGCAAGTCAATATTAACCTCAACAATCTAATTAAAATTAAGGAGTCAAAGCCCGACAATTGCAACCGTCAATTTGGAGCAAACCCATATTTATGTCCATGGCCCATTAAAAGTTCAGCGAACTAAATATTTAACTGCTAAAGGTTTTACAGTTTCCATTCCCACATTCTCTCTAACCGTCACAAGTGGACTTAGCAATCTTTTTGTAATTTCAGATTTACCAAAGATTTTCATATTTCATAATATATGCTCCCAAACACAATCAACCACCCATTATTTTAAGTAATTTCTAACATACCCCGATACCTAAGGGAAACTTACGACCGGGTTCAAGCCGTGAGCGACGGTGGGTCTGCCACCTGTGTCCAAAGGAGCGGCCATGGGGCATCAGCTCCATGTAAGTCGGTCTCGTGGTGATTCCTTAATTTCGCAAGGCATGAGCCGATTCGCTTGATTCGCCGAGGTTGAGTGGTTCGGGATTTTGTGTCCGGCATGTTTCGGCACCAACATGAGTTCTGTAGGCTTAGACGTATTTGGGAATTTCCTGCATTCAAAAATCTCGAGAGGAAACCTAACTGCACTATTGGTCTCTCAGCTCCCACTCCATCGAGCATTCATGAATCCATTAGCAAGCATACAAACCAACTTTTCTTTTCGGTCCCCGGGCCTCGACCTGCCACCAGTTCCGACTAGCGTCTCCGTCTTCCTGATGAGTCCTCGTGCATTGGTTTCGTCATCCGTTTTTGTCTCTCACAAGAAAATCGTAGATGGTTTGCTTTCTTTCTCAGTTGAATTTTGTGGCTTTCTTCCTCGATCCACATCGATTTCCCGGGAAATGATCTGTTAAGAATCTAAAACATCATGAAAAGTAAGTTACACCTCCAATTTGGCGAAATCCTTGCAATTTGATTCGATCTTCTCGAAGACGAGGTTCGTTCGGGGCACGTGATATCATCGCTTCGCTTTAATTTTCTGTTCCTGCGACTTTGAAGGCTATTCCTGATGGTTTGGGGTGGTTGACCTGTGACAAAGCGCGTGGCTCGGTCAGGCCTTGATGTATGATGTTCGATCGGGTCTCCACGAGCCCGAAGTGGGGCGAGGTGCTCGGTGAGGCAGCTCCAAGGGCAGGGTGCTTTCCGAGGAGCTCGAAGGTGGTAACAGAGTCATCAACCGACCCCAAAGGGCTAAGATCAAGGCTCGGACACGCAGCCGTATTGAGTGTAGTTGCCCTTCTGGTTGGATGTTCTGACGGTGTTTCCGTAGCATCAGCTAGTTCTGATCTGCCTCTCGAGGTGTCTCCACCTGGCAACTCCGGGTGATTTCGGCGGCGAGAAGGGGAAATCTCGAAGGCGCCTGGGCTGATTCAGTCCGAGCTAGGATTTTCTGTGCTCGGGTAACTCAAAAAGAACCATATAAGTGTGGTTAAATCTCATCACGCTAATATTAATATCATCCCTCGAAAAGTCAAATCTGCCACAGCCAAAATGTGTAATAGCGAGACATGCCGCAACCTTCAGAACCTTCAAGCTCTCCTCTCATTATATATATATTTTTCAGCAAGCCCCCAGATAGATATAACCATCCAGTCGTGTCCCAATCTGCATTGACAACGGGTCTGTAGCCGGGGATGGGGGCAGTGATCGTTTCTATCATCTCGGAGTGCCGGCGGATGTGATGGTGGTGATTCTGTTGAGAAATTAGGATGATGCGCGTTTGTTGGATTTTTCCTTCCCACTTTTCCCTCAAATCAGCGCCCGCTCGGTGGAGTCGGTTACGTGAGACAAGGACGCAAATGGGTCTGACAGTGGGCTCGGCCTCACGACAGTCGCGCTCGGGATATCATGTATGGCTCTGCAAATGCGGGGAACGGATCGCTCCGGTGACCGCGATAGATCTGCTCGCGACGGATCATGCTTGGTGATGGCTGTCTGAGGTCGTCGCATCACATCCCTCTGCTCAGCGTTAGTCTCTCCGGAGCGGCGCTGATGAATTACGCCTCGACGGTGCGGCTGTTACGCGCGGAATTTGCTCGCGCCGGATTTGCAACCGCTCGGGCCTGATTCGTAACCACTCGGCGGTCTGAGTTTCCATTCATAATGGCTGGTTTTCGATTGCTCCTAGTGATGGTCTTGGTTGACGGCGACGGGAAGGCCACGGTGGATACGCTTCGGAGTGGGCAGATTTCATTGAAACGCATCGTAAGTTTTTTAGAACTAAACGTTCCCACAGACGGCGCCAATTGATGCGTCCCAAAAAATCCCCACCCGTGTTGGCGCTTAGATCCGCCGTTTGCCCCCGTCACCGCTGTAGAATGCCTGAAACTCCAAAGAAAATGAGCTAGAAAGGCGCCGTTTCGGCGACGCCCCTCCGACGCTCAAGTCAGATAAATCATCGTTGATCATAAACGGGCAACTACAGGTGTTAGGCGCGAAAACAGTTTCTGTGTCGAAAAAAGCATACCTGCGAAGTGACCCGGCTATTACCTTTTATACGATCCTCGCCTTGACCTGGTCATCACCCAAGACCGCTTCTTTTGCGGACCTCTCGCGGCAACGTGGTTTTCCCACGTTCTTCTCACGTTCTCCTTACGAAGCGCGACTGGTTCGACGTGCCCATTTCGCGTCTTAGGATTTAATTGTTCGGCTCGCTCATGTGCTCGGGTCGCTCATGCCGACATGCTCGTCGCTCCTGTCGACGTGCTCGGGTCGCTCGTGCTCGGCTCGTTCTCGCCGATGTGCTCGGGTCGCTCACGCCGACGTGCTTGTCGCTCCTGTTTTTCCCTTCACGCGTGTATATCATCATGGTATCACCAGTGAGAGTTGTCGTAATACTCTAACGTTGAAAGAACCTCCTCTTCCTTTTGTCCTTTTGCAAGCTTGTTTATATATATTCTATAAAGTGCCACACTATTTAGGCTAGTGGAAGTTCTGTAACCACCCATGTCCCTTGATTAGTGTATACGCTGTCTGAATTGGTCTTCCTTATCTATCCCACCTTCTAGAACACTTATTATCTTATTTTATGTACGATAGAATTGCAGCTTGCCTTAGTGGGGTGCTCGAGCCAACATTCATATCATTCAATACCCGATTGCTTTATTTAGCTCCCCTCGGGACCTCATCCTAGCGTGTGTGATCTCAATCATTAAATCTCGAGCCTCTCGGACAGCGCTCCCTCGGGCCTCAATCAACTCGGGAGGTAGCTTCGCGGGGTTGTCGTCTCGGGAGTTTTTCACGCGGAGAATGTTTTTCGCGGGAGATATTTGGCGCCCCATTTCGGTTAAACTCGAATATTGGACCGTTAAATATGGGGATAACATATTGGATTATGGTTTTGTGTTTCAAAATTTCAACATACTGGTATGTCAGAGCAATGAAGTGGTACTGCAGAAAATGGGTCCTTAAAACTAAATATTTTGCCAAGAGAGCCTGAATCCTAAATGATACTTATTGGGGCAATTGAATATTTACATACAAGTCTTTCATCTATTATATAATTATACTATGATTTATTACGTGTATTTGCTTAAAGGTCCTTCTACTTTACGCTATTTCGTTGCTCCGTTATACCCAATGTGTAACAGCAATCTAATCGCTATCTGCAAAACCCTATCGTTGGAGCTCAACACCGATTTTGATTCTGCTACGTTTTACGAACACTAACGAGAAAGAGCTTCGAAGAAGATAATCAGATGAGCGAAAGACCAGTCCCGAGAAGGGAGAGTCCGTGGGGTGTCTCTCCGGGCCCACACAAAGAACCCAAAGCTCATAGATGTAATGATCGAGCTGAAGATGTCATCCAAGTAAAAGCATTTTTGCGATTCTGTTATTGCAAATTACTATTCGCGTATGCAAAATCGTTTGTTATGTTAGCTTTCTCGTCCATTGATCTCTGTACCTATTTCGATATTGATGGAAGCGGTGGAGGAGATTTGTACTCAGATGCTGTTCTATATTTCGAATTTTGAAACTTTTTTGGGAAATTTAGTCAATCATTTCGTATGCTAACTGGGCAATTGGTTGCTATCATAGACACGACATTACATAGTATCTTCTTCTTTCAATAGAAAAGATATGCTGGCATTCTTTAATTTTCCAATATGCTTCACTGTGCTTGTACTTGTTTTAGACCTCTTAAAACTCTTTTATGCTCTAATTCTGTTTGGCCATTGCTGTATCAATTTAGGCATGTTTCGAGGGAAACCCTTTCAAAACGGTTCCTGGGCCATTCAAACTATTTTGGCGGTGCATGCGTTCAAAGCCAGGGTATGTTTTCATTCTCCCGGGATGGGATAAAATTCGATACAGACCAGGCAGAAGAAAAATAAAGAAACCATTTTCTTTTCTCTTCCGAAACATACAATTCAAATATCAGCTCGGCAAATATTGATAGAATGTGACTCCTTTCCCTTATGCTTCTGATTTGCAGGGAAGAACCTACGGAGCCTTTCTACTATTTGGAGCTCGATCCACCGAAGCCGCAGGAAATCAAACTCGAGTAGCTTTTTCGACTTTTCTGGTTCGTGATTATTTTTTCCTTTTTCGTTCACTTGACAATCTTAGTAATTCAATTTTAATCTGTCTGACTATCTTATCTAATGGGATATGTTGGGTGTACAAACCCATTTTTATCAACCCAATTCCAGTCCAAGCCCAAGCCCATATAAGCTTGTGGGGTTCCTCTCTAAAACCAATTGGCAATAGAGGGAATGAACCCACAAGCTTATAAACCACTCAATTTTATTTTGCTTAATCGGTGTGGGATGGGTTTGCTTTTACCCAACAGGATAGAAGGATGATAATAAGCCTCCAGTGTCATCATTACATTACCGTGCTTAATGCCATAGTAAGAAACTCAGTTTTGTTTCTATAGAAAACTTTCTCCCTTTTCTCTTCCCATTAAAATTTTTACAATCTATGTTTTTCTCTACACATCACAAGACGGCCGATCTTTAACTGTTCTGTTCGTCCGAATTACGACTCGGTATTCTCCTAACCCTCCCAATTCTTTCTCCTGAGCATTTCTTTAGTCTTCGTCTCCCTCTGAAATGCCTAGGAATCGTTCAATTAGTGAATGAAAGAAAGAGAGAAACGGTAAGAAGAAAGAAAGAAAGGGACCACTTTTCTGTGCAATGGAAATGAAGGATCTATTATGGAAATGGAGATATTTGGGCTTACCTCAATTTCAATTGAATCCGTGACCAATAGATGGGATGGGATCACTCTCCTTAACCACTATTACTTGTTTTCCTGTTTTTTTCTCCTTAAGCGGCGATTTGTTTTTTTTATACATAATCAAAGCATATGCTGTACATATTAAGTAATTAATCTAATTAACTGTCAAAACATAATAATTGTGATTAAGAGTTTTGGTGTTAAATAAATGATTCTGTCAATTTCTTTCATCTGTTTGTGTTGGACTTTTTCAACAAAGATTGGCGTGTGAATGGTTTATCAACAGAAAGTGGAATAGCGGACGCGGTCTTATATATTTATTAAAAATAATGTTTAATATTCATAAAAAATGACAAAATTAACCTCCCCAATATGTTTCTTCAAGTCCTGTCAAATCTCTTTTCCTTACATTGACGACACACGACTTTCATTGGCTCGACCCCAAATTGCACGAGATATTTCACTCCTTTAATAGGCCGTTCGTTTCATACAATTTTCCCCCACTTTCAGGCCAAAAGCATGATCTGATAAAGGTTTCTCTCTAGCCTTATCTTAGGACGACGATGGTGAGACTAACCAACGCGCTGCTACTGCTCTGTTTCCTGGCGGCCAGCATCGCTCCGATCACCCTCGCCGCCGACACGATCTCAGCTAACCAAACCCTCTCCGGCGACCAAACCATAGTCTCTTCCAACGGCAGTTTCGTCCTCGGATTCTTCAACCCAGTGACCAGCAGCAACTCGTCGGCCAGGTACTACATCGGAATATGGTACAGCCTCACAAAAGTGCCTTCCAAGACCATCGTCTGGGTAGCCAACCGTGAAACCCCAGTTTCCGACAAGAACGCCGCCTCCCTCCGCATCCTTGACGGAAACCTCGTCCTCCTAGACGAATCCCAGAACGTCATCTGGTCCACCGGCCTGAACTCCACGCGCTCCTCGAACCCCATCGCCGCCGTCCTCCGCGACGACGGAAACCTAGTCCTCAGAGAAGAAGTGTCGCCGTCGGCGTTTCTGTGGCAGAGCTTCGACAATCCAGCCCACACGTGGCTTCCCGGCGGCAGAATCACCTACGACAATAGAACACAGAAGAAGATGCTGTTGACTTCGTGGAAGAACTCCGAGGACCCTGCGCCGGGTCTCTTCACCCTCGAGCTCGACCCAATCGGAAAGCAGTACCTCATCAAATGGAACGGAACCCAAGAATACTGGTCAAGCGGCGAGTGGAACGGCCAGATCTTCAGCCTAGTGCCTGAGATGAGGCTCAACTACCTCTACAACTTCAGCTACATCGAAAACGCCAACGAAAGCTACTTCACCTACTCCCTCTACGACCCGAACCGAATATCGAGGTTCACCATGGACGTCTCGGGTCAGATCAAGCAGCAGAATTGGTACGACAACAGCGACTGGAGCCTATTCTGGTCCCAGCCCAGACAGCAGTGCGAGGTTTACGCCTTCTGCGGCGCGTTTGGCGCCTGCAATCAGAACTCCCAGCCCTTCTGCGCCTGCCTGCCGGGATTCAGACGCAGGTCGGAACCCGACTGGAAGCTGATGGATTACTCCGGCGGATGCGTCAGAGAATTCGACCTACAGTGCGAGAACGTCGACGGCGCTAATTCTTCTTCGTCTGCTAAAAGGGGGAAAAAGGATAGGTTCCACACCATCCCTTACATGAGCTTGCCCCAAGGCTCGCCGGCCCCAAACGCCCGCAGTTTGGTGGACTGCGAGGCCGCCTGCTCGAACAACTGCTCTTGCTCGGCCTACGCATACGAAGACGACGGCGGCTGCTCAATTTGGACAGGCGATCTCTTCAACCTTCAGCAGCTGTCCCAAGGAGACAGCAACGGCAGAACTGCCTACATAAAGCTCTCAGCCTCCTCCTCAGTATTCGCCGGAGCTAAGCCCATCAAGCCGGCCACCATAGCAGCCATCGCAGCTTCCTCCGCCGCCCTGGCGCTCGTCCTCGCAATAACCTCCGCCTTTGTGTGGAGGAGGAGAATACTATCGAGGAGCTCAAAGACCAAGGCCATGGAGGGCAGCTCTTTAACAGCGTTCGGGTACAAAGACCTTCAAGTCGCCACGAAAAACTTCTCCGAGAAATTAGGAGGTGGCGGGTTCGGGTCGGTCTTCAAAGGGTCGCTTCCCGGCGACGGGTCGCCCGCGGTGGCTGTGAAGAAGCTCGAGAGCGTGACCCAGGGCGAGAAGCAGTTCAGGACGGAGGTCAGCACCATCGGGACGGTCCAGCACGTGAACCTCGTTCGCCTCCGCGGGTTCTGCTCGGAAGGAGACGCCAGGCGACTGCTGGTCTACGACTACATGCCCAACGGCTCCCTCGACTCGCACCTCTTCGAGCCCAAGCAGCCGATGAACTGGGCGACTAGGTACGGCGTGGCCCTCGGGGTGGCTCGGGGACTCACCTACCTCCACGAGAAGTGCCGGGACTGCATCATACACTGCGACGTGAAGCCCGAGAACATTCTGCTGGACTCTGATTTCTGCCCAAAGGTGGCCGATTTCGGGCTGGCGAAGCTCGTGGGGCGGGATTTCAGCAGGGTTCTGACGACGATGAGGGGGACGAGGGGTTACCTGGCGCCTGAGTGGATCTCGGGCGTGGCGATAACGGCCAAGGCGGACGTGTACAGCTACGGTATGATGCTTTTCGAGCTCGTCTCCGGGAGGAGGAACGCGGAGGGAGGCTCGGGCTCGGGCTGGAGGTTTTTCCCGACGGTGGCGGCTGAGGCGGCGGCGGGCGGGGGCGGGGATTTGATGAAGCTTTTGGATCCGGGATTGGAGGGGAGGGCGGAGGAGGAGGAGGTGATTAGGGTTTGTAGGGTGGCTTGCTGGTGCGTGCAGGACGACGAGGGTTTGAGGCCGACGATGGGGCAAGTGGTGCAGATACTCGAGGGGATTATGGAGGTTAACGTCCCGAGGGTTCCGAGGTCGCTGATGATGCTGGCTGAGGGAGGCGATGAGAACGTCGTCTTTTTTACGGATTCTTCGTCGGCGTCGGGGAAGAGTACGTCAGGGACGAGGAGCGGGTCTACGAAGAGCGGCGCCAACAACTCAGTCGACGGGCGATTAGTCGTATGAATAATATATATATATTTTTTTTTTTGAAGTCTTATATAGGCGGGATTTTTGTTTTTCTTGATTGTAATTTATTATATGATTAGAGGCTTGGTTTGTAATTTGTATGCTGTATTATACGTGTATGTTATGTATGTATGTTGAGTGGTAATAAAATCACAAGAAGAAGCAAGAAACAGAGACAAGCAACAGTTGGAAAAAAAAAAAAACAAGGATCGAAGACTCCAAAACTAACAACACATTCTTACTACCGTCCTAACTTTTCGAGTTGAGTCAAGAAAAAAGTATTCCACGAAAACCGAAGGGCGTGGAAATAAAGGAGATAAGAGGCGAAACAGAGGAAGAAACGGAGAAAACAGAGGATGAAAGCAAATACAAAAAGGTCCCCTGACTAATACGAATAGTCCTGAATTCTGACAAATGTTGCTTAGCATGACATACAAAAAGCTGAATATTATGATCGTGGTCAATAGTGTTGATTAGGTCAATCCTGAATGCCTGTTGAATTATAGGCTCACATTACATTTTTTAGCAAATTAACAAGTATACAAGTTTTGTATGCTCAAAATGCAGACTTTGATTCCCTCATCAATTTTGATGAGTTCCTCTTTCCCAATTCCTAAAAAAATTAATTAAATTGAACTTTACCAGATCATTCAATCCAAATTTGGTCCAACAGCCCAATAGTCGTAATTCATCATAACTAAGAATCAGAAAGCAGAATATATAGTTCACTTCACTCTTTCGGAATAGGGTAAATTTCGTTTCATGCCCTTGTCAGAATTTTTTCAGTTTTGAGGCCCTGTCAAAAAAATATTTAGTTTTAAGGACGCGATTTCTGCAGTAACATTTCATTGTCCTGTAGTAACACTTCATTGTTCTGCAGTAACACTTTATTGTTCCTCAGTAACACTTCGTTGTTCTGCAATAACATTTCATTGTTCCTCAGTAAACTTCATTGTTTTGTAATAACACTTCATTGTTCCTCAGTAACACTTCATTGCTCCGAAGTGCTCTGAAGTAACACTTGTGTAACTTTAGGTCCTTATCTCTAAATTTTACGAGAATTAGGTCCTTTAAATTATATTTTTTCTGAAAGGGTCTGAAATCTATTTTAAAATATTTTTGGGGCGTGAACCATAATATACCCTTTAGAATATAATGGTCGGTGATTCAAGATTGTACTTTTACGTGTATCACATTTCACAGCCAAAGCCAAAGATGAGATGTATTTCTTGAATTTAAATCATTACGCTCATCCCATCAACCAAACGTGCTACTTACTGTAAACAAAAAATCGGCCGACACTGAGGTGGACGTATTTCATTCATACCTTTTTCTGCCTCTCAAAAAACAATGATAAAAAAAAAAAGCTATTATTTTTATTTATTTAAATTCTTGTCCATCAATGCAGAAACAGAGACTGGTCCTTGTGTTACTTTTACGTATGAACGACTTTTGAGAGGCGAAGGGGCTCTTCGAACGTGACGCATCATCCATCATCTCCTCTCCTACAAACAGCCGAGGAGAGTACAAAAAGGTAATAATAAGAAGATTTTGAACTCATCATATATGCTCGAAAAAATCCCAGTTATCAGATATGGGCCGAGTGGTCATCAACGTTTCGTACATTTGATAGTTAATTTCTGCCACCTCATACATACATACGAAAGCTACCATTCATTCATTTCTTGAAGCACCATGTGAACTTAACGTTCACAATGAAAGAAAAGACCACCTTGATGTTCACATTATATTATTTAATAAGAAAAGAATTGAACAAAGCTTCAATATTTATTGTTGTGATTGAAGAATTTCATTTCACTCTTCAAGATCAACTAAAATTAGGTATATTAGGCCTAGAAGTTGTTGCAATTTTTTTGGGCATGCCAATTCTTCTACTCAGTATATATGACGTGTGAGTGTGACATACTTGAAAGTCAAGTTAATATTCACAGCAAATTCGACACGACACTTGATTTAAACAATATATGAATCATCGCTTCAAATTCCAAGGTTAAGTTTTATTTTCTGAAATTAAACTTACAATCGTTTATTGTGCATATATATGCGTATGATTGTGATGGAATTTGCTTGAGTAGAACCGACCTTTTCGAAATAATTATTGGTAATATATTTGACAATTTAAATGTGGAGAGCATAAACCAAAACCCACAAAGAAAATATATATACAACCAAAAGATTGAGCATCATATCATCATCAAGAGTTGTTATCACATCGCCTCTCAGAGACTAAAAAACAGTGCAAGGAAAAAAAAGCTCTTCCATTCCAATGAGCAGCCAAATAGGCATCGATTGGTTCGAAGAAGCAGCAGAAAAAGCAGAGTCAGTCCAAACCCAAATTCTTCAACAGATTCTCGAAAAAAACCATGGCGCAGAGTACTTGAAGATTTACCTCGGCGGCGTCGACGTTCTTAAGATGGAGGCGCGTGCATTAGAGTCGCTCTACGCCTCTTCAGTCCCACTCGCCACACATGCAGATTTCGAGCCTTACATTCAGCGCATAGCCGAAGGAGAGACTGAGAACCTCCTTACACAAGAACCCATTACAACCCTCTCATTAAGGTTCCCTTTCTTTTTCTTCCTTCTTCTTTCTACTCCCATGTATTATAACATCGCAGAATGTATGTTAAAAAACCCTTCTTATTTCTTTTCTCCTGTTTGTACTTGTACTACAGTTCTGGCACGACCGAGAGGAGACAGAAGTACGTGCCCTTCACTCGCCATAGCTCTAAGACGACCCTTCAGATCTTCGAAATCGCCGCTTCATATAGGTCGAGGTATGTCATTATTACACTACACCATGTTAGAATAACTTCGGTCCCAGACAACATCAGATCAGCTTTTTAGACAGTCCTCTTTCGAACCCGCCCCGACAGGATATACCCGACTAGAGCAGGCGGGAAAATCCTCGACTTCATATACAGCGGCCAAAGGTCGAAAACCCGAGGAGGAGTCACCGTGGGAATGGCCACGACCCACGTCTACGCAAGCCAAGAGTTCAAACTCAGGCAATCAAAGACAAACTCATTCACATGCAGCCCTAGCGAAGTAATTTCGAGCGGCGACTACAAGCAATCAACCTACTGCCACCTCCTCCTAGGCCTACGCTCCTCCGTTCAAATCGAAGCCATTTCCTCGACATTCGCCTACAGCCTAGTCCAAGCGTTTAGGACCCTCGAAGATTCTTGGAAGGACATATGCTCAGACATAAGACAAGGCAACCTCAACCCTAGTAGGATAACCCTCCCCGCCGTGAGAAAAGCTGTCCTACAAGTCTCAAATCGACCCGACCCGACCCTGGCGGAGCGGGTCGGGTCGATCTGCGAGGAGTTAGAGGGGAAGGGCTGGTACGGGCTGGTGCCAGCGCTCTGGCCCAATGCGAAGTACGTGTGCTCGATAATGACGGGCTCGATGGAGCTTTACTTGGGAAAGCTGAGGCACTACGTTGGGGACGGGCGGGTGCCTTTGGTCAGCGCGGATTACGGGTCGAGCGAGAGTTGGATCGGGGCGAACGTCGACCCGTGTCTGCCGCCCGAGAGGGTGAGCTTTGCGGTGATTCCTACGTTTGCGTACTTCGAATTCATACCGCTTAGGAGGTGTAGTAAGGGAAAGAGCACCGAGGTACTATTAGGGGACGACGAGGATTTCGAGGAGGGCGAAGCAGTGAGGCTCGCTGACGTTAAGGTTGGGCAGGAGTATGAGGTTGTCCTTACGACGTTCACGGGTACGCATTTACGTACGTATTATACGGGGAGACATTTTAGTCTCCGATGTTTGGGACATAGGCGTTTCTGGTCCCCCGTGTTCCGAGGTGATACTTTTAGTCTCCAATGTTACCGATTTGGACAGTTTTGGTCCCTCGATTAATTCAATCGCTAATGTAGACGAAATTTAACACGTGAGAGCCCATGATCTATTTTTACTCGACGTAAAACCTCATAACACATCTTCTTCTTCGACTTAAACGCACGTGAATATCATTATACATCACATTTGGAAAGGATCGACAACCTTGAAAATGAGTTAAATATGATACGTAATGATGCTCACGTGCGTTTAAGTCAAAGAAGAAGATGTGCTATGAGGTTTTACGTCGAGTAAAAGGAGATCGTAGGCTCTCACGTGTTAAATTTCGTCTAAATTAGCGATTGAATTAATCGAGGGACCAAACTGTCCAAAATCGATAACATTGGGGACTAAGAGTCTCACCTCGGAACATGGGGACCAGAAACGCCCATACCCAACATCGGGGACTAAAATGTCGTTTGCCCTATTATACGCAATGTTTTTTTCGAGTTTCTTGTGATTTTGTCATGGCATGATTTGTTGTTGTGTGTGCTCATCCTAACCATTCGTTTCTTTTTATTTTTTTCTACGTACGGCTTGTCTAGTAATCTCATATATAGTAGAGAAAAAAGCATCTTGGACCAAAAATGCAGTGCATTGTGCAGGGATAAGATAGAGAGACGATAGGGCTAGCTGTCGATATCGACATGCAAATAATTATTAATATTTGACTTGTATATTTAATAAGTGGAACCCTAATAGAACCATCCTCTTTTCAGTAGCCCTACTTGGATGGAATCGGGAAACGTTGAAATTGAAATATAGAAAATATAGATCCTTTTTTTGGTGTCGAATTAGTGACCAATGACAATTATCTTCATAATATAGTCGTCGCTTTAAATATTAGTCATCTCATACGGAACGAAACGAAGACAAGGGATGATTTTCTACATTCCCTGGGGACCCCATGCAAGTCTTTGTAACAGGACATAGTTTCTTGAAATAATTCCAAATCTTTTATAATTTTTTTTCTTAGATTAAATTTGATCAATCCTTAATAAGCCATGCAGGGCTATACAGATACAGGCTGGGCGACGTCGTGGAGGTCGCGGGCTTCCACAGGAAAACGCCGAAGCTCAGCTTCATATGCCGGCGAAAGCTGATACTGACTATAAACATAGACAAGAACACGGAGAAAGACCTAATCTACGTCGTAAACAAGAGCTCCCAAGCGCTGAAGGAATCGAAGGCCGAGCTAGTCGACTTCTCGAGCCACGCGAGCCTATGCAGCTCGCCGGGACACTACGTAATATACTGGGAAATCAAAGGTGAAGCGAACGACGAGTTGCTGGGCGAGTGCTGCACGGAAATGGACGCTTCGTTCGTCGATTATGGGTACATAGTCTCTAGAAAGAACGGCTCTATTGGGGCTTTGGAGCTTCGCATCGTGGAGGAGGGGACGTTTATGAAGATCATGGAGCATTTTATCGAAAACGGGGCCGTTCTTAGCCAGTTCAAGACGCCTAGGTGCACCAAAAACCCCGTTTTGCTGAGGATTCTCGACGCTTGTACCGTCAAGAGATTCTTTAGCAAGGCTTATTGCTCAGATTGAGTGCTCAGGGTTTGTTTGGTAATGTTGTGTAATAAATGGATAGTTGCTTACTTGCTTGCGAGAAATCGTATGACTGAAATGACCACTTCACCTACAAGCTAAAGCTTGAAGGGAGTATTATATTTTACATTAATCTATTTTTATTTTGACCACGCTTCTCACGTTTAGACTGATTATTTCTTAATCTCACTGTAACGTGGAATTTTCACTCAGTGGGTGGTCATGAGGATTCGTTCACACATGACCTATTGGCCTGGACTTCGATTCCATGTTGAATAATCACTTCACCTAAACTAAAGCTGAAAGGAGTATGTTTTATATATAATATGTATATCAATATTTTATTTCCAACACGTAGATTTTACTCTGAATTGATCGACAAACGACATTGGGGATATAAGGATTTTTCAGGTCCAATTCCATCCCAAGGCTATAGGCCTGTGGAGTTCCTCTAAAACCAATTGGCAATAGAGGGAGTTAGCTTACATGCTTATAAACTTGCCCAACTTCTTCGATTTAAATGATATGAGACGGGTTTGACACCCAACAGAGGACTCGAACGAATCCATAGTTAATTTACGTTCGCGGAGGTCCTCCGGGGAATCGCTTCCAGCGGCACCGTTTTCCTGACCGTGACGCCAAGCCTCTCGCCGTCGTCGGCGAGTCCCTTCTTACAGACGTCGTCGACCTCCCAATCGAACTCGTGCAATAAACTCCCCAGCACGAGGTGGAGCATCCGATGGGCCAACGGTACGCCAGCGCAGGCCCTACGACCCGCCCCGAAGGGTATCAGCTCGAAGTTGCTCTGCCCCCTAAAGTCGACGTTCTTCTTCGGACCCTCCGCGAACCTCTCGGGGTCGAACCTCGACGGCTCGTACCAGCACTTTGGGTCCCTCCCTATGGCCCATACGTTCACGAATAGCTGAGTCCCCTCGGGGACGTCGTAGCCCATCAGGCTCGTGTCGCGGATGGCTCGTCGGGGCACGAGGAATGGGATCGGCGGGTGGAGCCGAAGGGTCTCCCTAACCACCGCCTGCAGAAAAGGGAGACTTTCTATGTGAGTCTCTCGGAATTTGTTACCCTTCCCCACCACTCGGGCCAGCTCGTCCTTGGCCTTTTTCATGACGTCGGGATTGTTGAGCAGCTCCACCATAGCCCACTCCGTGCTGCTGCTCGTCGTATCGGTGCCCGCCAAGAATATCTCCTTCACACAGCCACAAGACGACTTTTCAGTCGAACATACGAATTGCACTACTTTCTCAAATCGATATATTTGTCATGTTTTTTACCATGATGATGATACTAAGGTCGTGGTCTGAGATACGACTGGGCGTGTCTTCGCCTACTTCGGTCTCCAACAAAACCTCGAGGAAGTCCTTTTTCCCGACGAAATTCTCCTTCTGCTTCTCCCTCAGCCTCTCGGCCACAAGCTCGGCGACGATCTTCAGCGTTCGGCCCATCCCTTGGTTCATCTTACGCCTCAAGCCCTGAGGATCGAACCACTTGAGCCACGGGAAAACGTCCGCGATATTCCCGTGGCCCGACCACTCACCTAAATAGACCATCGCGTCGAAGAACTCCGAGCTCTCGGACCCGCTAGGGCTAGCGAGGTCCCTCGATAGCATGAGGTTCCCCAACATGTTGAACGATGCCAGGAACACAAACTTAGCCACTTGGACCCTCCTCGGTCCCTCGGAGTCGAGCCACCCGACCATGTCGGCCACGCACCGCTCCCTAACGGCCATGGTCTCGTTGATACGCCTCTGAACGAGCATCTCGACGGTCATCATTCGCTTCATCGAGCGCCAGTACGGGCCGTAGGGAGAGAGGGAGATGGCCGTGCGGTCGAACCTGTGGGCCCGCATGACCTCGGTGATGGTTCGGTCGAGGAAGTCGTGGTCGCGGCTCTTGAAGAGCTCTTGGGCCGCCTCGGCGGTTAGGACCGCGGCGGTGTTGATCGAGCCGAGCTTGAGCCAGACGATGGGGCCGTAGGGCTCGGAGAGGCTCGCGACTGTGCGGTGGGGCATGGAGCCGAGGTCGAACATGTTGCCGAATACAGGCCAGCCGCGTGGGCCCGGGGGGAGGCGGCGGCGGCCCTTGGAGGTGGTTCTCCGGCGGCGGAGGGAGAGGAGGAGGAGGAGGGCCGGCGCTGATATGCAGAGCCATAGCGCGAGGCTTGTAGTTGGGGTCATATCCATGGCTAAGATTAATGATGATGCTTCGCCTTGGCTTGGGGTGTTGACTGAGGATATTTGGTACGAATTTATAAGTTGGAGTGGTTGGATTTGGCGATAAATTAATGAGATTCTATGTAAGGTCGAAAGGCGGATGAATTGCTAGCAAAGAGACGAAAAAGCCGTCCGAGCTTGGGTTGTTTATGGTGGGAAATCGACATGCATTGGCTCGCTGATATGGAGTAGGTATAGAATCAATATCTGTTCATAAAATAAACGATTCCTAGGATTAATTTTATATGAAAAAGATGCCGACGCTAAAGGCAGGAGTTGTCGTTTTGTTGCGAATAATGTGGGAATCTTCTTACTGAATAATTCAACATCTCGGTAGGAGACATTCATTAGGAGCCAAGGAAACTGCAATAGCCATCGAAAAGTCGAAACAAATAATAAAATAGCAGAACCCCTAAATTATACACGAGAAAATAGGTCTCCATCTGAATTACTTTCCGACCACCAAGGAATCTCACAACAAGAAAGTTCGCACTAACAGATTAGTACCAGAAAAAAAGCACTCCATAGCCTCAATTAAATCCAAGATTTCGAATAGATAGATAGATGTGAACATTATTACATTATGAAGACAAACGAAAAATAAAAACTACAAACTTCACGCATTATTTTTAGTACCTTAAAAGCACACACCAACGTAACCAGAATCATCATTACACAATCCCCCATTCGTTCTTTTTCGCTCCATTATGAGAACTAAAATTCAAATAGAAGATCAATTTCTTCTCAAGATCAATCGTTTTCAGCATCGTCATCGTCGTCGTCGTCGGATGTGACTGGAGAATCGGTTACCTCAGCTAGGGATTCGAGCATGGCTACAACCTCAGACGAGTCGTCCAAATAATATTTGGCTTTGCTCGGTTTTTGTCCGACTGTGCAAGCAAATACTTCGGTGTTGTAAGACAAAAGACCCCTCGAAACAGCAATACTCATCAGTTCAAACATGTCCTCATCAGATCTATCGTCACCAATGCATAGGACAAAATCTGACATTTTTCCATTTTCAGACATTGATGTGAAAATCTTCTCCGCAACTGTGCCTTTGCTTACCCCCTGCAGTTGAGAAAAACAATCGAATCGATGGACCTTGTAGTCAATGTATGTGCTACAGTTATGTAAGTTTAGAAACCAGTCGAATGCTGAGAAAAGGATTAGCCGTGGAGGTGAAGAAAATTGATGTGGAAGATTATATCATTGATAGAATTCCCATGCAAGTGTGGAGAGGAACCTTGGCGAAAACTATTAACAAAAGGCACAGAAGATAAAATGCTACATGGCCACGTAGACAAGACATGTACCTGGGGCTTGACTTCAACAATGAATTGGCCACGTTTAACAGCAACAGGTTCATTTGCCAAAACACTTTCGAGATGATCTAACATTTCCTTTGCCTGTGAGGAACCGAATCCAGGGTCTGCATCTTGATAATGCCAAACCAACGAACTTTCCTTTCTCTCTATTCCAGACCCATCGGTAGCCTCAGTATATGACTCCATGACCGGCTCTGCCATCTCCATCCAGCCAAATTCAGTACTCTGACCGTATGTTTCCCATTCTTCATGTCGTGGCCACCTGAAAAAAATGAATCCATGTCAACTGTATACAGAAATCAACGTAGTTCAACAGACAGTCCCCATCATCACTTTTTATAGCATATTTAAAAATGTTTCTGCTGACATAGTAGAAGAAAAGTTTTGTCAATTGCCTCTTAGATCCTGAGATATATATATATATATATGTGTGTGTGTGTGTGTGTGTGTGTGTGTGTGTGTGTGTGTATTCCTGCCTACTCCTATATTTCAAATGCAGATCAATAGAAAATACACAACATATTGATGGAGTATATATCCAAATGCAGATGCTTTATCCAGAAGGCATAAAAGAAAGCGGTTTACTCTCAGATTAAATGAGTTAAGGGTCATTGAGATAAGGTAGTCATTTACCTAAAGTCGAACACTTGAAATGATCAATATTTCATCACATTCAGCAGAACTCAAACATACCTCAAAAAATAACCATGTTCACCAGCAAGTCCAAGCTTCTTGCAAGGGAAAAACCACTTGGTTAAGCTATCCCTTCCTCTTCCACTCACCATGAAAACAGTATTTTTTGGGATCTGCAGATAGTTTGTCCAACAGAGATAGTACTTGGGTATTCGGGGTCTTAACAATGAAATTCTGAGGCATCAGCGTTCCATCGTAGTCCAAGAGGATTGCCCTGCTCTTGGCCCTACAGTAAGCAGAAACGATATCATCTGTGGAGAGCTTTCTAAAATTAGGATCTAGGGCCACTACACGGAATCCAAATCCAAGACCAGTTCCCCAGTATCTTTTACGGAAATGGTCAGCACAAGTTCTTTCCATGTCTTGCAAGAAACTTTTAGACCAAAAGCCCACATCATGAGTGCTAACATATCGATAGTGTTTCTCATGTCTCATCTCCTTCTCAGCTTCCGCCATCGAGATAGCCTCATTCATTGCTTCGGCCGTGGCTTCAACATTCCAGGGATTGACACGAATCGCACCACTAAGCGAAGGAGAACAACCAATAAATTCAGACACCACTAGCATACTCTTCTTAGACGCACTTGAATGAGAAGCTCTTTCTTCACCGGATGCCCCTTGTCTGCAGACAATATATTCATAAGGGGTCAGGTTCATGCCATCCCTCACTGCTGTCACAACCACACACTCAGCAATGCTGTAATACGCAAACCGTTCACTGATTGATAAAGGATGGTCGATCAACACTATAGGATCATAACCCGGTCTCCCAAACTCTTTATTGATTCTAGAGCAACTTTCTTCTATCTCAGCTTTTACTTCATCCATTTCTATTCCATTTCCCTCTAGCAGGATTTGCAATTTGCACTAGGACAGCCCTCCCCTGCCAACCCGGATGTTGTTTGAGCAACTGTTCCATAGCTAGAAGCTTCAGGTTGATCCCTTTTGAAGATATCCATGTCGTCTACTCCAAGCAACACAGTCTTACCTTCAAACTGCCTCTTCAGCTCCTCAACCTTCAGGTCCCTGTCTGCTTGTCTAATCACAGACTCAATGTGTTCCATATGTATGCCAACAGGCATAATCTTTATTCCGACTGTCCTTCCATAATAATCTAGTCCGATGTATCCCCTTTTTGACTGATATTCTAAACCCAACATCCTACTGCAACATGACAGAAAATGGCGAGCATAATCAAAGGTGTGAAAGCCAATAAGGTCAGAGTTGAGCAAGGACTTCAGGATTTCATCTCTAACAGGAAGTGATCGATATATCTCGGATGAAGGGAATGGGCTGTGGAGGAAAAATCCCATCCTTAAGCGTAGAAATCGCCTCCTGAGAAAGGACGGCAAGACCATCAAATGGTAATCATGAATCCAAACGAAGTCATCCTCGGGATTAAGAACCTCAATTACTTTCTGAGAGAACAACTTGTTGGCAGAGACATATGCTTCCCACATGGAACGATCAAATCTACCTCCATGATCAGAGGAATAAGGTAGCATGTAATGGAAAAGCGGCCATAAATGCTTCTTGCAGAAACCATGGTAATACTTCGCCAAAAGATTAGGTGGTAAAAATGCGGCAACACACTTAAATTTCTCCAAGAGATAGGTCGAGACATCATCCTGTTCAATTGGATCAACATCAACGGGCAAGGAGCCTATATAGAGAACCTCCATCTCTTCTGGCAACCCGTCCTTTATTCTTAAAAGCAATGAATCCTCATTCCAGCTGAAACTCCACCCTTTATTGTCTGGCCTTCGTTTTGCCTTCAAAGGCAAGAGATTTGTGACAACGATCATTCTCTCAGCAGCAATCGATGATGGGTTATCAGATGCAACGCTGATGTCTTGTTCATCATCTAGGTCAACAATATTCCCCGGCAATGTCATTACCCTCGGAAAACGCTTACGCTCTTTTTCCCTACCCATAGCTGGGAAATTCCCAGATGCTAAATCTAGAAGATTGGTATACGATCTTGACATCATCTTCTCAGCCCTTCCAGAAACCAAAAAACTCCAAAATCTCCACGAGCAGATATATTTCTTCCAGATAGACGATTATGACGGACCTAACATCAGTTAGCATAATTAACAAAACATCGGAAGGAGGAGACGATTCCCACTGAAACTAAACTTACTTACCCAGCCCTAATTAAGATATGTCAATTTACAGACCCGCAGATGTGATGACCTTCAACGCCAATCTCTAGCCACACAGTTGAAGTCCGAAGTAAATCGTAGCTCGACCAAACCGTAAATAACTCCACTCCGATTGCCACTGGGAAATCCGAAGCTGACCTGATCGAAGTTCCAATAGCAGTGGATTTGTGGATATGGCGACAAGAAAAGACGCCAATGAGTTCGTCAATTAGCTAGGGATCGTTGCAGCGAGCTTTGAGGCAAGAATGATTGATCTAGGGTTTCGAGGATCCGATACAAGAAACGGATTCGCTAGTCGACTCGCCTTTACAACTTTTGTTTTCTCCTGTATCCCATTTTCCAGATGCAAATGCGTAAATTTTCCTAATTAATAAGAGGAAATGTTTTTTATTTACCTTTTCTTTTAGTTTTATTTTTATAGTTTCTTTCTTCCTTTTTTTTTTTCAAGCCTGATGCTATGTTGTGTGGAGCAAACTGTAGCCATAAAACTATCTCATTATCTTTCTCGAGTGGAATTTCTTTTTTCGTAAATGTTAACTTTATGTGCTTTTTGCTCATCATCTATTCATCTCCGAAATTGACCTTTTCATGCTCAGTTTAGCCCCTTATTTTCATTCATTGTACAAGTCTATTTTCTCTAATTTCATTTGTCGATAATTATATTATTTACTTGCTTTTATGCTTGAAGTTTTTCTCCTCCTTCGTCTCGCTGTATATTTTTTAAAAATTTAGGACTCGAGTGGCATAAACATAGGCAGGCAATTATAATATGTAAATCCGTAACTAAGAAAATTGAACAACTTCCCTCGATCAAGTCCATCACACGCGAAAGAGCCACATATCACATTCTCAAACATCATTGAAACTAAAATATTTCTAACTTAACTTTGTAGATGATAGTCGTGCAGTTTATCCACTTCGAATAGGATAGAATTCCAATAATAGCGAAATATATTGAAGATGCAACGCAACGTTCATCTGATGAACTAATTTTTTTTCTCAAAGATCACTTATAAGTTTCCTTCATTTAGCAGCGAGCGCCGCAACGTACTGATTCCATTTATCCAATCGTTCGTTTGATTGTTTCACCTGAAATATATACCAATTTCATGCTGATGCCATCATTGAATTCTGAATAATATTTGTATTATGTATGTTGTGTATATATATATATATATATATGTATATATGTGTGTGTATATTAATCACCAACCTCCTTCGCCCAATCCGTGCGAACACAGACCCATATTAAGATTAGCGTCTGCATGATTGTACCTCCAAGCATGCCTGACCAGATTCCCTATGAATAAACACCAACAATTTATTAACACATGAAATTTCTTAGACCCAAGTAATATTATATCAATTACTTATCTCCAAATGTCTATGAAATAAATATTCTACTACATAACATAATATTACCTTAGCTCCAAGTTTGAACACGAAGCCAAGAATCACACCAGCTGGAATGCCGACGATGTAGTAACAACCAATGTTCACGTACGCCACAAACGCTTGCCATCCACACCCCACCGCAACCCCTATAACAACAACAATAATAATTCGCTTTTTTTTTTTAATCAAACTGCTTAACATATATAATATTATTATCAACAATATCATCGCATATCACATGCCAGATAAGACTGGTTGTATCCCGTTGAGAACAATCGCTATCGCCAACAGCGGCATCAGATCAGCAACCATATCCGACACGACTTTCCCGGGCGTGAATAAGTAGCTGAGCTTATGCCTCAATATTACGCAGATAACTGCGAATATCAACGATATTACGAACGAAACCGAGGTCGCCACCACCACGCTGAACGCCGCCGACTTCGGATGCCCAGCGCCCAGCTCGTTGCTAACCCTTATACTACAACACACGTGCACACACATTAGTAATTCATTTTGTTTTTCCAATTCAATCGAAAATCCTTTATTCGGGTTGGTTAAAACTAACCTAACCGAAGCATTGAACCCAACTGCCACCATGAATATCCACCCAAGGAGCGTCGAACTGCAATCAAGCTTTCATAATCAATTAATATGTTAAGAGACGGCCAGTGGCGGACGCAGGCTCTTTAGTGTAAATTTTTCAATTTTTAATCCCTTCATTAAAAATTTAACCTTATATTACTAATAAAAAAATTCCAATGGGGTCCAATGACACCCCACTGGTCCTCATGTGGCTCCGCCACTGGAGACGGCTTCACTTACCACCAATGCATGCCCCTAATAAGTACTAGCTAGTACTTACCAGACAGACAGGGCAGCCAACTGAATCTCAGGGTCGGGCAGAAGCCCGGCGATCAAAACCAGGATCTGATAGTACCAAGTCTCCAGGCAAAGCATCACGGCGGAGGCCGCCGAGAGCTTGAAGAAGTCCCACAATCCCGAGAAGGCCATGGTGCTGAACCCTGTCCACGTCTCCCTGCACCTCTCGGAGCTCACTATGTAGAGGTACTGACCCAGGACCAGGACCCACCACGAGAGGCTAAGTACTAAGGAGGCGCCGAGGAGGCCCCACCCGAGGACGTAGAGTACGAGCCACGTGAGCACGACGTGGAGGACCAAGGCGGCCGTGGATATGTACGCGCTTGGGTTCACGATGCTCTGTGCCTGAAGGAACTTCTGTATGGGGAAGTTGGCGGCGTAGGCGAAGATCTGAGGGATTAAGCCGTAGACGAAGAGGGACGCGGCCGAGGCTAGGATTTTGCTCTGGCCGAGAAAGAGTAGGATTTGCTTGGAGAATATGTATACGAGCATTACTGGGAGCCCAGTGAGTGCGAGGAGGATCGTCGAGCGTTGCATGTACACCCCGAGCATTTCGTACTTGCGGGCCCCGTAGGCTTGCCCGCATAGGGTTTCCACCGCGCTTCCCATCCCGAGCTGCATGCCGAAGATATACACGATATTACATTGTTCGTATGTAAATAACATATATACAACTTGAAAACATGATACGCTCCTTTCATCCGAAGCTTTTATTTCGGAGTGCTTACTTAATTAACATGTATTGTATAAAATGGGGGGCCACAATGGTCTTGAGTACGAATCCACACCACCACCAATTTAAGCAACTTACACGAGACTAGATAATAAAAGAAATCAACATAAACGTGACTGGACATGCCGGAAAGAAAAAAAATATATAAATTCGAAATACGTTGCACTCCCTTCTCGTACTTACTGCTTCAATCTTAATTTAGTAGGTGAAGCGGACATTCAACAATCGCTTCACCTCTCACTACAGTTTTGAAAAATCTAAAAATCTGATTTAGTATTAGCAATACATGACATCGTATAATTAAGGTGAAAGCCAAGATTTTTATCACGAGAAAAACAGTGGCAACAAACAAGAGCTGAGCAGAGGTAACAAAAGCACAAGTGCTTATATTACTATTATTACCATGAGTCCATAGGCTAGGAGCTGAATTCCGTTGTTGGCCAGGGAAGAAGCAGATAGCTCAACGTTGCCAAGATGGCCGCAGAAGATCTGAGAGGACATAGATATTACGTTGTTGAGAAGGTACACAATTATGGCCGGCCCAGCCAATCGCCACATGAACTTCATCTCCAAGGCCGTGGCTTTGCCTACTCGGGCCCACCTCGAAAGGCTATGGTCCGAGAGAATCGCCTCGAGCTCGGAGCTCGCCTCCAAGGATGATGGCTCCAAGAGAGGCTCTTTTGGGTCATTGGATATTTGCGATGACTCCATTTTTTTCTTTTGGCCCTCTCTCTCTTTGTTCTTAGTAGAGCATATGCTCGACTAACTAGTTCGATCGGTGTAAATATATGTAGAGAAAGGGGATAACATGGATGCAAGTCGTGTGTATTATTTGAGGACGTGAGGTGTTTCTTATCGTATTTCACTTGTACTTTTGTTGGAGATTATCAATTTCTAATTTGATAACAAGTTTCCGTTTCATATCTGCTTTCGATTTGGAATGAATGATTGGGTGTGATTTTTTGCCGTTTATTTTAATCAACCACGTGAGGAGTACGTTACGAGCTCGTGTCCTTTTGCGATGGTTGAAAAGTAAAAAAATCTAAAATGTCTTCACCTTTATTACATCTATGAAGCATGTCTTTTGTGGCCCACGGTTCGTCCCAGCATTATTTTTATGCCTCATGGGTTCCATCCAGCTCAGCCTTGTGTGAGGGGAATCTCTTTGTCTCGAGCTCGAATCATGTTTAATTTCGAACGTTGGGGTGGAATTGGGAAATTTTCACTTGGTTTTAGAGGATAAGAAGTCTCATTTCTATGATCTAAGCCCATCATTGAGGGGTATTTTTATAAAACTCTCTTGATTGATCACGCCACGCCTGGCAAATTTGTTTTCAGTTAGTCGAAGTTTGGGGAAAATGGTGGCTGTTAATATCTTCGTAAAAAACGGCTGTCCTAAATTAATACCACACACTCAGTAGATCCAACCAAGTGGGACATTCTTGAACTGTATTTTCTTATTATTATTATTTATCGTCGTTCCTCGATTATAATCGAAAGGCAACGATTGCAACATAATCAAGAAAACGACAAATGGCTTCAAAAGAATACATTCGACCTCTAAATGTGACTTTTCTCCGAATTGTATATTACGTAAAGAAAAGTATAAACGCAATCCTCTAAGACGCGTAATACGGGGAAAAAGGAAACGCTACTTTGTTTTTTTAGAGGAAAAAGGAAAAAGAAAAAAAGGGAAAGAAAACGTCGAGCAGGAGGTGGACGTGGTTTACTTGCTCACACAGAGCTGAAGAACATTCGATTAACTTTGTTGACGACGGAATTGAAGGAGATTGAGCATTGCGATGATATTGCCAGTGTTCAAACTGGGCACACTTGCGCTGAGAACACTGTGCAAACCCATTGCCAAGCGCATAAAGAAAGAAGCTGGACGTGATCCCAAGTTCAGACACGCCATCATCAACTTTGCCCAGGTCTGATTTCTCGGGGAAACTGGACGTCTTTTTTTGATTAATTTGGATGAAACTTGTTGATAATAGTTCTGAATCGTCCTTCAAAAATAAAGGGCATTAAGTCTCTTTCTCGGCATGTTCAAGTGTTTCTTTTATTATTCCAATTTTGATCGGAAGCTCAGTAGTCATGTGAATTTCATCTTGATCAATTAGAGAGACCATAAATTGCGACCTGAAACTTTTCCATGGAGGCGAACTAAGCACCTTGTTTGGCATTAAGTACATACTTTTTAGATTCAAGTGAGTGAGAAATTGAGCTGAAAGTTTGAAGATAGAGGGAAAGCCTCGAACTTTTCAAACTGGGATTCCATTGTAAATGAACAGCTTCTGATCAATGATATACATTCTTCACTGCTGGTGGGGTTTGTGAGAGCATGCTTTAAGGCATACTGAACTTCTTTGGCCAGTTTTCTGAATCTTATTTCTTTCCCAATTTCATGTGGGATGCAAATAGTCTTAAGCCATACTCTTATGCTCACTGACTACTTTCTTGAACAGGGCAATCATCGGCTAACAACGACTTTGCAAAGACATGTGTATGGTCATGCTACAGACGTCGCGATTCGTCCCCTAAACGAGGAGAAAGCTGTCCAGGCTGCTGCAGACCTTTTAGGAGAACTCTTTATATTCGCAGTATGTTTGACTGCTAAAAGAACGATCTCTTGTTTAGAAAATATCACAGCTGCTTTATATCGTTTTTTTCCATCAGATGGACTGCATTATAACTGCACTGCCTTTAAATCTGTCGAATAAAAGTGTGCACGCGATATTCAACAAGACATGAAATCATTCAGTACGTGTTCTCTTAGGTTGCAGGAACTGCAGTGATTTTCGAGGTGCAAAGAAGTTCGAGATCTGAAGCCAGAAAAGAGGCCCAGCGAAGGCAGGAATTAGAGGTTTGGCGCTTCGTATTCATCTCTATTCGTAATGTGTGGTCTCTTGTCGTAGCTCACTTTGATATTACTAAATGGGGGTTTGATGAATATTCTCTCAGGCAATGAAACAGAGAGACGAACAACTAGCCAGAGAAGTAGAGATGCTTAAGCACCGAATAGCAGAGCTTGAGCAGCGTACAACTCAAAAATGGTAGGCGCTGCATCATATTATTTAAATAACTACTTCCCAATTTCTTTTTTTTTTTCCGATTCTGAATCATCTTTACCTAGGCAGTCGTGGTAGTAGGAAACACACAAACTCTAGTAATTTACTTCACTTGTAGATCATTAGTTTCCATTGTGGCCTTAGATTCACGACCTCGTGTCCACTTCTGTTAGAATATAATGTGTATGGAGTTTTTTTTGCAATTTCAGAATGCAGGTTAATATAAAAAAGACGGTATGCATAACTGTTAAGTGCAGCGAGAACTCATCTTTGAACGAGTTACCCGACGTTATAGCAGAAAAACTGATTCGAGGAACCGTTTGAAGTTTCACCTCATCGCGCTAAAATGATCGAACCAAGTTTCGTATTCTTCCATGGATAGGATAACGTACGAGCAGTAAGGGCGCGTGGATTGAGTTCAGAATGCAGAAATTCGATAACCAATACGTAGAGCGACGAAATCAACACCAATTTAGTTCAATCGTCTGAATTCACTGATCCTATTAACAACAGTAAGATAATATTCCTTCAACGCAATAGCAGCAACAACAACATGGACAACTAACTGGCAAAATCAACGGCGTTTCAGCTTTTGCGCTTTTCCTTAAGCACGAATTGCGCGTTCATGTTTGTTGATGGTTGCTTGCGCTTTTAGCCACAACAACGCTTGTGAGAGGATCGAAAGGGCTGACGAGTGCGCTTATTCGTATCCACTAACGACGTCGAAAGGCGAAGCTTCTCTGATCCTGAACTTAAGGCGACTCGATTTCCTTCCACTTTTTGACCAATCCCTTCTTGCAGAGAATCATCTTCGTCGTCGGAAAAAACTTGAATTGGTTCAGCCCATCTATCTTCACCCTCTTCAGCATCTTTGCGCTCTGATCCATCCTCTTCTTCTTCCTCGTCTCCATCAGTACGAAAAAGTTCCTCGCACTGAGACCTTATCAGCAACTGAAGGTGCGATATGCGTAATAACAGTCCCTCAATGCGCTTCCACGCGCCAATTCCTCCTCGACCATGCGCCATATCAAGTCGGGCCAATATATCAAGTCGAAGTCCCCATCATTAGCGAATAATTCTAACCAAAACCTTACCTTTTTCTGGGAATGCATACGATGATGCGCTCGTTGATGGGCCGCGCAGAAGCATCCAATCATCTATGAACTTCCTTAGAAACCCTACACAATTGACAGAACCTGAACTAGTTTGGGGCTCATAGCTTGCAATTAACTGAGCAATCAAGTCAGCCCTAATGTTCGTGTCAAAATCGATGTTGGCAAACTCCCACAGCCCAAGATTTCTCAGAACTCCCTCGTGCCTGATAAAATCAGGAGTTTTCTGTGGTACGAAGGGGATAGGGTTTAACCTTGAAAGCAAAGATGTGTATTTTTCCTGCATGGAATTCTCTTTCTTAGGACAGCTTTTACTCATGTTTTTGAAACTTCGTCTTTGACGTCCCTAGGTAAGAGGATTCGCGGTGGCCGTCGAAGATTCTTAACGTGAAATAGGGTTCTCTTTTTCTTGCCCCAGAGTTTCCAGCCTTTGTTTGTGTTGTGGTGGAGCTCGGCGGAGGATCAATGGTTTATTGGACTGTTTTGTAGCACGTCAGAGGACAAAGGTTGTTCCTTTTGAATGATGGCTGAAAATTGAGAGAGAGATTTCAAATTCTTATGAAGATTCTTGTTAACCCTCGCTCGCCCTCGCTCGCCATGCCCATGAATGATATTAAGCCTGCGAGAGAGAAAAGTTGGTAACGGTTTTATGTAGTTTTCCAATAATACCCCTTCCAGATATCTTTTCCTTTCTTTGTCCTACCTGGCAAAATTTATATCCGAACTTGAAGTTATTTATTAGTGAGGGAATCTTCGGAGACTCCAATGTTCTCATAAATGTAGGAAATTAGAAGACGAGCTTCATTAATTATATCCCCATTGGGACCAAACTCTTTCATGTTTTGTATTATTTTTACCTTAACAAAAAAATTAATTCGACGAGAAGGTAAGCGGGAAATTGAATGTTTACTAAATTGTCGGGAAAAAAAATTGAATGAATTTCCGGCCTGTGATGTTATTCAATCATACCGATGTCGGAGATGATTATGCCTGTGGAAAATCATTTCCAAAGATGTCTAAAAATGATTTTTATGAGGAAAATTCTATCCTATTCTCAAATGTTCTGATAACATGGAAAGCTAGAAAGAAAATAGCTAACATCAACACTCAACTTTTTCTTCATCATAATAATCTGCTGAGAGACTTGATGAGCAATTTCAAGTTTCTTCTCGTAGCTTCGTCACCGGTGAATCCTAATACATCAGAGCTTATATTCTGCAGATATCATCGTGTGTGGCAGAGAGTTGTAAATAAGCTTCATATTTTAACAACAATGCTTATAGAAAAAAAAAATGGATATGAAGAACCTATTGCTACACCTCAATGTTCTTCAAGGTGAATATGAGGCTGTATATAGACTTCTGAATCAACTCTGTGTTTTCTGGAGTCATCACCGATGATTGCATCTTTCTGTGCAGACATTGTAAAATGTCTCATGGTAATTATATATATGATCAATATCAATACTCCATCGTAAATAAAGTTGCCAACAATGAAGGGCTTTCCAATGTTTTAGAGACAAAGCAAAGCAAATATGAGTTCCTACCTCAAATCCTCAGAAGCTTTCGTCAGGCTTCTGGTTAGGTTGTCAACTTCCTTCAGCAAACCGCTGTCATGAACTTCAGCCAGCAAAGGTTTCATATCATCTGCCATGGCTTTCATCTGAGAAACCACTAGATCAGGAGACAACTACCGATGAGAATAAATTGCTACTAAAGCCTGAGGGAATGTAAGTGTTCCTAGAACTCACTAACTAGTAAACGATGTCATAATTTTACATGGAACTTCTTGTTTTTAATTCGAATTTGCTATAACTGCAGAATTCAAAGCATGTAAGCTAAAGCAGTAACAAAACATAGAAGCTAACAATGATTTACACCATCAGTGGCGAGGTAACATTTCTATACACCACTTCCATTTCTACAATCAAAGGCAGTGGGACTCTGGCCATCAACATATGAAGTGCATGTATGAGACGATCTAGAGGAAAAATCACATGAACATGGACCATACCTTTGTAACCAGTGGACGTGCCTCTTCAACAACAACGGCAAGCCGTTCAGCTAACGAATAAGCATTTGCAACTCCAATCTTTTCCATGTCACGCCCAATGCGAGTGAATATTCCAACCAAAGCATCTAAACTAACTCCTTGAGACCCCTTAATCTTTTGTCTGTCGCATACAATTAAACCCTCTCTGACGCAACCAGCATCAAGTGGGCCAACTGAAGGTGCTGGAATGGGATCTCTTGGAGTGATATCAATGAGAGTCTCCATGAGTAGACCAGATTGATTTACTTCAATCAGTGAGTTCCTTGGTATGATAAGTTTATCATCTTCAATCTGAAAACCAAGACTAAGATATACAATCACCACACCTAACTCTAGACATGATCTAGTGGAGAAGAAATGTAAACAGTAGCCACATTACCTCAACAACAGCTTCAATACACTTCAAGGAGGAATTTATGCGAACTACATTGCCAACATTTACACCTCTAACCCTAACAGGCGTTCCCGTACAGATCCCACTGGCCTGATCAAATTCGAAGACAGCAGAATACTTTCTGAACTTTGACCGCAACTGAAAGCCTCTCAACCAAGCCAAGCTAAGTGCTAACAGTACAGTCCCTGAAACAAGAAACAGACCAACTCCACCCTCCCATATACTTCTACTGCCGAAGCCAAAGTCGCTCAAAGGCCTCAATGTCTGTCTCCAAATAGTCTTAGGAATGTCAAGAACAGTGGAAAGGGGGCTCTTGCGTTCAGAAGGTAGCTCATTTTTCTGGGAATGACCCGTCTCAGCAGACGAATCGGCTCTGATAGGGAATGGTCTCTTCTTCTTACATCTGTACGGAAATGCAAGACATGGCAGGCAAGTGGAAGATGGAGAAGGCAAACGGATGGTAGAAACTGTTGTGGGTCTTATTGAAAGATGAGAAAGTGAACTCCCATCCATTTGTCCTTCAGTCCTATGATGTGTATCTTCTATTTACTTCTACTTGTACAAACGACTCAGGTGAAGCATCCAGGCAATGATCCCTGGAGTGACATAGGCGAACATGTTGCAAAGTTCTACACTGAGGCAGCTGACATTGATCACATCGACCATGTTTAACAGTTTACCAGAAAATAAATCGGCAAGCCTTACAATTTCTACACACATGGAACTAAAACAACCTCATAGAGACACATACATATAGGTAAAAGAAACCGATACCGAAAACAGTTTCTCATTTTCTGAGCAGCATAAAGGAAACCGCTCAATAAATTCAATACACCCATCAACAGTGAAGAAACAAATACTACTACGACCAATAAACAAGGATAACGGAACAGCCACGCACGCCTACAAACAATTAACACCTGAAACACTCGATGTGAAGGATTATAAAAACGGCAATGTCACTGCTTTCAATACATACATACCTAAAATGGCGAAATCAAAACACCTAGCTTGGATTCATACTGTCTGCTATGTAGCGCGGATTTTACCAAGGTAGAATCGAGTGGAAGAAGAAAATGGAAACGTGATGAATGCTGGTACTTCTCCCTTTCATTCTCCTTTGCATCCAACTCACGCATAGAATTAAAAATTAATTTAGCAAAATTATATCTCAGGCCCAATCCGTACAAATGGGCTAGGTTAGGCCCACCATCACCTTGACTTTTTCATTCTTAAAGCAATAATAATAAATGCTCCTGGAAATTAATTTATTCAATTACATTAACATATGGTATAGTTGATTAAGGCTGAAATATGGTCTAATATGACGAAATATCAAATCCTCCTTCAAGCACTTTGCCACAGAACGAGGAAGTGTGTTTTTGTCTGTAATTGCAATGATGTTGGATTCTGAAGCAAAGCCCAGCATTGGAAGCTGAATGAGAATTACTTGCATCTTCTGTACACGTACAAAGGTTGTCTGTCTTGTCTGAAGGTTGTCTTGTCCGAGAGCTGAATCATATGAACTATTTCTCGACTCATCATCATCGATCACTTAACTCGAACCATGAGGATTAGATGAACGTTCCTCTTGAATATCGATCGCAGCTCCTCGTTAGCTTCCACGCCAATCCTCCTACGTAGTTCGACGATGAGTAAGGAAAATCGACAGGATAAATGAATGGATGAAGTGATACTTTTTCAGCAAAAATGAATAGACTACTACTAACCCTATTCTTGAACCGTTCTTCCCCACCAAGATTTTGCGCTGGCTAACCTTGGGAGTGATGAAGTGTTGTTCAATCCGAATAGAACCATCTCTAAACTCCTTCCACCCCATTAATCGATGTTCTATGCCGTATGGGATTTCCTGAGTTTAAGTGAATACAGACATATGTAAATATACAGTTTCAACCTGGAAAGAAATTTATGTATATATCGGTCATTATGATGAACCTGATGCACATAATCCAGCAATCTCTCTCGTACCACTTCGAGCGATATGTTCTTCATAACTTCTTCGCTCATGTTGAATGGGTCTTCATCCCATGGTCTTGTCACAGCCTAGCGATAAACAGTGAAAAAAAAATCACTCAAAAGAAATTACCCATCTTAGAATGTGCTAGCTACTTTTACCTTACCTGCTCAACTAAATATTTAATGAGTTCTTTGATTCCTGCACCTTTTAGCCCCGAGACCATGAAGCGTCTGGGGAAGATCAAATCAATGTCAGGCATCAGAATATACAGAGATATTATTAGCATGAATAGCCTGTCTCTTAAACTTGTATACCTTTCGTATCCAGGTAAATCCTTGAATTCCTCTACAACCTTCAATAAATCACTCTTCTTTGTGACCAAATCAACTTTATTCATGCATAACACGCGCTTCTGATTCGTATCGCTACTGCTTATTGAACCCATTCTTTCCACCAATCTCACAACCCGTGAGTCAGGTCTAAAATTTGCAAGAAGAAAAACAAACAGATCACTGAAACTGAACTAAATTTTAAAAAAAAAAAGTAAGCATGATGCTCTCAGCATCATAAAGCATGGGTTGATTTGATCAGATAGTGAATGATACACGGGAAAACAAGGGATGCACAAATCGACTGGATTTCATACTATCTGTTCAAACATAAGTTTGTTCAAAACTAGCCAAGCCCCCAAAATATTCTTTCGGAATTTCTATATGTAATTCACGTGAGCTCCTTTCTTGGAGTTATCCCCAAAGTAGAGTTGAACTCGAAGGGATATGAGAGTGATCTCTTTTTCAGTTATTGACAATCTTTTGATGTTAGTCACTATCGCAACCATCTTTACTCTAGCATGATGGAGGAAAGGTCAAACTATAGGCAGCTGCAGGTGGAAACCAAATATGCTAATGCCAAAATGTCCATAGGAAAGAATACAAAGGACCTGGTAAGGTGTCTGTGAACATCGAAAATAACTATCAGCACATCGTAGAGATTAACTGAACCCCATGCACTTTCATTGCGGACTTTAATGTCATTGTAAGGAAATCCACTTTTCTTGAGCATAAGTCCTGGAGTGTCAAAGAAACACTGCAACGGCAAAAGGGCCAATCACAAAGAAGGTAATACAGAAGGTATATCTGGTAAAAGTTAGGAGATGAAATAGATTGGACAAAAACTTGTGATCAGATAAGAGGTGACGAGATCTGACAAAACATACAATTTGTGTATCTCCTTTGGTCATAACTCCCAATACTTCGTGAGTGGTGGTGTTAATCTTCCGCGAAACAGCCGCAACTTTAGTCCCAACCTAAAAAGCGTGAAAACACGGGAATTAATTCAGAAAGCTTATGCTTTCAATATTTAATCATAAACGAAAGAAATAGTAAGAAACACTAATCGGACCATGAAATTGGTGAGAGACGATTTTCCAGCATTGGGAGCACCAATAATGCCAACTGACAAAGATTTCTGGTCCTCCACTGCCACTTCTCGCGGGGAAGAATCACTTGAAGCGTCGTCCTCGCGGTCTAGAGCTGATTCCAGCAGCTCCTTGGCGAGCCTCGCAGCCTTTTGCCTCTTCTCTTCTTCCTTCTTCAGTATTTTCGAATGCGAGATATCATCTTCCTCGAACAGCTTGCTCCTTACCCTGTCTCTGTACTTCTCGTCCCACTTGCTGTCCTCGGATCTTCCACCGCCGTCGATGTTCAGATTTAGGTGGTCGAAATGGGAGCTGTCGAACACAGCCGCTTCGTGATGTCTGGAGTCCGGCGGCGAAGGGTCTTCTCCCTCCGTCTGCGCCGCCGAGGAGCCGAATCGCTGCAGAAACCGGTGCGCCCTTGGGACCGTAAAAGTAGCCGACGATGAGGCGAGTGACCTCACTGCCCTAACGGCTTTCATAGAAAACGCCGTCGCTTTGTATAAATCGGCGGCAGCTTTGGAAATTTGAGGTAAAGAGTAGTGCACGAAGCTAATCAACTTGTTGGCAGCTTACGGAGGGTTTTCGATTCCCAGGGTTTTAAGCGAAGGGTGGATAATTGTAGAGAACGGAATTAAAAATAAGGTAAAGTTCAGAATACATATTTTCCTTTCCACTCATAAATTATACACTTGTATTAAGTTCGGTCTTCGCCGAGATATAAATTTAACTCGAAGTGAAGCTGAATTCGCGATTTTGATCGACTACGAGACAACGTGGCGTATGTAAAAGAAAGAGTAGAAATTCCAAATAACTGCTTACATTTGAACAAAATTTACATAAGAAACTAAAAGAAGAAATAACTCGCATGTTACTTCAACCTATATAACCCATGTTCATGGTAAGAAGGAAAAAAAACCAGAAAAGCACAACTGAAAATGATATCAGAAAAACAAAGGAAAGCGGGACATCTAACAAGCATCCTCATCCTCGGTTCCTCTCGTCCACACACCGACCGGCCGGCGGCGAGCCGTTCCCAGATAAACTCACTTGCTTCCATTTGGTTTCTATTTCCTTTCACCTCTCTTTGTTCGTTCAAACATCTAAGCTGCTACTACTACTACTCCACCGTAATCTCAAGAATAGTCGTAAGCCTCGGCTTCCTATACCTCCTCAGTAGCAGCGAAGAGCAGACGACGCTCACCGAAGACAACGCCATGCAAGCTCCGGCGACCCACGGGGGAAGCTTCAGCCTCAGCCAGGGGAACAGCAGCCCCGCAGCCACGGGTATGGCCACGACGTTGTACGCCATCGCAAATACGTAGTTCAGGCGTATCCTCGAGAACGTCTTCCTCGAGAGGTCGACGGCCGTGATCACGTCCTCCAAGCTGCTCCTCATCAGGACGTAGTCCGCCGCCTCGATGGCTATGTCCGTACCCGCCCCTATCGCCATCCCCACGTCCGCCGCCGCCAGGGCCGGCGAGTCGTTTATCCCGTCCCCCACCATCGCCACCACGCTCCCACCCTTCTGGAAGGAACGGACTATGTCCGCCTTTCCCGCCGGCATTACTTCCGCCCTGACGTCCGTGATCCCCACCTGCAGAGGGATATGAAGAGGACGGACGTAGACTGTTACTGTTTGTTGAATGACCACTTCACCTAAAAGTTCAAGCTCGAAGGCAGTGATAGTATCGCATTTTAATTTTCTATTTTTGAATTTCCAAGACACCTATTCACGTCTAAGCTGATTTCTTAATCTTCTAGCCTTAAACGTGTCATTTTCTTAAATGCGCTGACCTCATGGGCCTGAGCTCTGATGCCATGTTGAATGATCACTTCACCTAAAAGTTTAATCTTGAAGGGGGTGATGTATCATGTTTCAAATTTGTTAATTTTGTATCATGTTTCAAATTACTAGTAAGTATAGTTGGGCAACGTGCCGATATATAAAGAGGGAAGGTGTAAAAAAAGAGGGGATTGGGGCACGAACCTCCTTCGCGACGGCCTGGGCCGTTCTCCGATTATCGCCGGTGACCATAACGGGGATGACTCCCATTTTCTTGAGGCCCTCCACGACTATGGAAGCTTCCCTCTTCAGAGGGTCGGCTACTCCGAGAACGCCGATTAGGTCATTATCGTGGGCCACGAGTATAGCGGTCTTTGCGCTGTCCTCGAGTTCGACGATGAACTTCTCCACGTGGTCTGGAATTGTGATGAGGTTCTCAATCATCAGCTTTCGGTTGCCCACCTGTTAAATTTTGTTATAGGGATGAAGTTTTGTTTTGATGAGTTTGTGTGTGGTATAAAAACGAAGGGACAATTTTGATCAGCAGCTTTCGTTTACCCACCAGAATCTTTTTCCCGTCAACAAAGCAAAGAACTCCTTGCCCGGGCAAGGCACAAAAATCCGATACGTCAAGAAGCCAACCAAAGGACATGGACTGCTGCCCATGAGTCTGGGCGTTCTTCTTGTCTGAGACCTCGTCGTCGAAGAAATGGAAATGGCGTGCGTAGTCGACTATTGCCTTTGCCAATGGGTGTTCGCTACTAGCCTGCACCAGACAGAAAGTAGCTGAACTAACTTAGAAATTGATTTTTACCTTATATTTTCATCCTTTCACCCCGTTTTCTGTATCAAGCAGTGAAAATCAAGACTGATAGCCAACTTCATAAGTTAATAGAGGAATTTCTTTACCTCAGCTGAAGCCACTAGCGTGAGGAATTCGCCGCGATCCATGCCTGAGAATACTTTTATAGTTGCGACTTTGGCTTTGCCCTGGGTCAACGTCCCCGTCTTGTCGAATATGACATACTTGATCTTCTGCGCTCTTTCCAATGCATCTCCGCCCTTTATGAGCACCCCGTTATTAGCTCCAACGCCTGTTGCTACCATGACAGCAGTTGGAGTGGCGAGACCAAGAGCACACGGACAAGCGATCACAACTACCGATATCGCAAACATAAGGGAGAAGACGAAATAATTTCCGTTTTCGGGCAGCCATTCCTTAGGATAGCCTCCAAAAATCCCAACTAGGTACCTGACGGAGAAAAGGCAGCATGGAGATGAGTGGTGAAATATGACTAAGATAGGCGGTATTTATTACATAATTGTCAGGTACGATATTCAAATCTATGTTTGAGTTGTGCACTCACCATATCAGCAGCGTGACTAATGACAAAGTTACTACTGCAGGTACGAAAATGCTGGAAATCTGTCGGCAACAAAAAGTTATCATCGGAAAGAAATCAGTATTACTTCTCCAACCCTGCTTGATAAATATTCTTGATGATTTCACACATAATAGAGAAAAGAAAATGCGTTAGTAGATTACACTCACGTAATCAGCAAATTTCTGAATGGGAGCTTTACACATCTGCGCCGTCTCAACCAGAGATATAATTTGGCTTAAAACCGTGCTGGACCCGACTTTGCTGGCTTGTATGTGCAGCGAGCCATGCAAGTTGATGGTGCCTCCTATAACCGATGAGTTGATTTCCTTCAGAATAGGAGCCGATTCACCAGTAACCATGCTCTCATCCACATAGCTCGAGCCCCACACAACCGAGCCATCGGCGGGAACTTTTGTCCCAGGATGTACTTTCAATACATCCCCTGGCTGAATCAACAAGGCATCGATTTCTCTTTCTCCTACAATCTTCCCACCTGAAACGCAAACATATACATTATAAGCACAAACAATCCATTACATAAGTTGGTTCAAGAAATAATTACCTTTGTCCTTGGTAAGTAACACAGCAGTAGCAGGAGCAAGCTCCACGAGCTTTTTTATAGCATCTGATGTCTTTCCTTTGGCCAGGCTTTCGAGGTATTTGCCAAGAAGTACGAATGTTATCAACATAGCACTTGTTTCGAAATACGTCGGAGACCAGAACCCAGTAATGGCACCATATAGCAATGCGCATACGGAGTAGAAATATGATGCCGAAGTTCCTAATGCAACCAAAACATCCATATTCGTCGAACCATTTCTGAGGGCTCTCCCAGCCGCAACATAGAAGCGTTTGCCAATAACGAATTGAATAACAGTAACCAGACCCCAGTTGAGCCAATCACCCATTTGAAATGGACCGCAACGCCATAGTATTAAGGAATACAATAGAGGTATACGAGGACATACGAATTGCATGAAGATGAGGGGAACCTGAAATTTCAATAGCATGATTAGTCAAGGAACTGAAGTGCGATTAAAGTGTTTGACAAGCAAGAGAAGATACTCTTCCCAGTAAGTGATCAGAAGATTCTCCTCATAAAAGTGGTAGTCTACAATCTTTCAGATTTCATATTACCAACTAAATTCTTCAACTGATAAACCTAAAGCGCGGTCCAAGATTATAGGATAAAAAAGTAGAAAATTTCCATAACTCACACTGAGGAAAAAGCTTGCTGTAAAGAGCCGGAACATGTTCGAAGACTCCTCTAGATCCTTAGAAGTCATTCTGCTATAAGGGTTCTTCACACGTAACTTTAGCTTCCCTCGGCTGCCGCTTTCAATCTCATCAACTAGTGTTCTTGGACCAAGAAGCTCGGGATCGAAATGAACTTCTAGATCTTTCGATACTCTATCGTAATAGAATTGTCTCACGCCCTTCAAGGTACAAAGAATCCCTTCCAACATTTGCACATCCATCTCACTAGCAACCCCAATAACCCCAAGAAGAATTTTATCCTGCTCATTGCTCTGTATAAATGCCGCTTCAAATCCAGCATCTTCGATTGCAGTGATTATATCCTCCTTATTAATAACCGTGGGATCATATCCAACCTCTCCTAAAGACGTAGCTAGGGCCACTACAGCAGTATTTACACCTGGTAGCTTCCTTAGGATCCCTTCCACAGAATTGACACAAGCAGCACACGTCATTCCTCCAATTGTAAATTGACCTACTAGAGTTCCATGTTGTTGATAGTTAGATGTGCTTGGTTCAGTAAGAATTTCTGCTTCAAATCCCGCATCTTCTGTTGCATCTTTAATTTCTTCTTCCTAAAGAAACAATTGCGACGTTTGTGAGCTTACGGAGTAAGAAGTATACGAAACATCTATGAGTTACAAGGATCAGCTAGACCAGTAGATACGAACTAGTCAATTAGAACTCAGAAAAGCTGCTGAAATATTTCAGACTAAACATCTCCACTTACAGAGTGAACAACTAAATCGCAACCAACAAGATTAAAAGCCAAACATTTCACAAACAAAGTGCTCAGTCAGAACTATCGTAATTATATGTACAGTTGGACATTTGAGTTGTGAACAAACTGATGATCAGCTGATCAATTTCCTTTATGATGACTACACCATCGATACCATTGCAGAAAAAGAAAAGGGGTCGGAAAGGAATACATGAAAAAGAGAGAAGAAAACAAGGAAGAGACTACCTTGACCAACGAAGGATCAAAGGTAACATCCGCCTTGTTCTGAAGCAACGCGACGGAGGCTTTAACGACGCCGTTTAACCCCATCAGAGCCGACTCAACGGAGTTAGAGCAGGCGGCGCAAGTCATCCCCGTAACAGCCACCTGAATTCGCCGGAAATCCTTACCAATTTCAGCAGGATTTTCTTCGTCATACGAGCTCAACAACAACGACCTCTCGTCCTCTTCGCCAACAGAAGCACTCAATTGAAGGTCCTTCGAATTAGGCGCCATCGTTAAACCCCCAACCCCCACCTGCCGGCCGGTCAACGATGCGGTGTATTATTCGCCGGTGTATGTATGATTGAGGATGATAATTACTTAATATTAATTATCTAAGATGATGAACGAATTTGATGCACGGATCGTTGAGGGGTCTAAGAAAAATATAATCTTTGAAGGAATACAGACATACAAAACTGTGGGTCGAGAAAACGGTAAGAGAGGGAAGAAAGACTCGGTCGTTAGATAACTATTAATAATGAGCCGAGCGAGAAAGAGAAAAATGATAATACGAAAATGGGGATTTGTACTGCTTATTGTACTACAAAGGGATTTGGTAAGTCGATGGAGTTGGCAAGAAAAAATAATCTTTACGTTGAACTTATTAGTTGAAAATTGTTTTTCATTTCTTCTCCCAAAGAAATATTTAATTGTTAGTAAATTAGAGATATGATATCTATATAATGTATATATGGAGGTTGCTTTCAGCTTTGTTTATTTACATGCTTAAATCTTTATGTTGGAGACTTTAGGTTAATTAGGTTAAGCAATCACCTAACCCTTTTATCGTTTTTATTGATATTGTTTTATTATTACATTCTTCAATTTTATTAACCTTGAACTTAATTTGAAACATTCTGGAACATGTGTTGACTTTTCAACAATTACATTCTTCAACTTTATGAACTTGAGATTCGTTCAAAACATTCTGGAACACGTATTTGAATTTTCAACAAAGTTTGACACGCTGTATATATATAAGTTGATCAATGTATTGTAATAAAGTAACGTAATAGTATTTATTAATTATTCAACTTAGGTGTTTTAGAATTCAAAATAGTCTTCCGCTGACTATTTTTCCTTCTCGAGCTCTGAATATTAGCATTGAAAATAAATATATTATATATATTCTCGCATATGTGGTAAACTACGTCATATTTATATGAATTAATCCAACCCTATAGGAATCCTTCCCCATGTATATTTATCGTGCCTTAGGATAGAGCAATATGAATGACACATCCAACACATTTTATTCGCAATTTAATTTAACCCTCATATAGGTATAATATAAAAAAGATACATCTATAAATTAAGTTCGCATGAAACTCTCTTACTATCCACGATTTTACGCTATATTTCTGCTTAAGAAATGCAACCTTACACGATTCTTGATATGTAGTAAAGCTAATTATTACTTTCTAATATGCTCTGAGGTGCTTTTGAGACTTGGACTTCGGTGAGATTAGGTTCTCAGTGGTTGAATCAACCAAATTAAAATATCTAACTCCCACCAAATATTGGAAAGCTGGTGTCCATTCACTAATAAAAGCATATAATGTATATATAGATAAAGTATTTGATATTTTAAATATAGTTAATATCAATTCTTTCACGCATGCATGCATGATCATTAAACATAAACCGATCGAATATGATTCTCCCTTAGCTTTATAATTTGTATCGTTGGAAATGTTTATTATTACTTACAATATTATTACAATGATTTCATAAAGCATTTGTTGGATCATTATTAAGGTACCTAGTAATGTAATGATATAGCACGTCGATTATTTTTATTTTCTGATGTGTAGTCAATGTCAGAAAAGCAACAATAATATTGCGGGGCTGACTCCGTTGGAAACGTGACTTTGTTTCCACTCTCCTTCAAAAGCAAAAAACATATGCGCGATTCAAAAGGTAAATTTAAACGGATTGAAATGCAATGAAAATCGCCAAAATAATGTTGGACCCACCATTTATAACCTTTCGACAACTCCCTCTAAATTTTAGGATCCTCGGAAATAATAAAATCGTTCACCATATCAATTCGTCGAAACTACAATAAAAATAAGTTAGTTCTCTTATGTTACCAAGTTCAAGATTTGCGTTTCTTAAAGTATATAGATCAACGTATAGACGGATAGACCTACGGTACTTTTATTGCTTAATTGAGTGTATTTGTGTATTAAGAGTCCGTAGGACCAGACTTTGGTTGGAACATCAACTGCAAAAACATGGTTTTTTTTTCTTCATTACCTAACAAAGATAGCGATGGTTGCTTAAAGAGACGCACTCTTGAATAGGATTATTATACATATCCTATAACAATATTATGAAATTAAATAATTAATCCTAAGTACATAAACAGACGCCCAGATAACAAAGTGGAGCATCGCACAATGGTTACATACATTAGAAGGAAACCCTTGCGAATCGTCACAATCATCCATAACGTCTAAAATTAGAGAATGAAATCAACTTTACTAGACGTGGAAAAACAAGTTGAAAATAAGATCACATAAACTTTAACGTGTACTACCTAATATACGAAGTTCAAGATTTGTGTTTCTCAATTTAAACTAGAGATCAACGTATAGAATTATGGCATTAGATGTATCTCGAAAAAAAAAAAATTGCTTAGTTATGAGTGTGTGGTTAACTCATGTTTATGCGTAATGAAAGTCCGACAAAGTCCACACTTTGGTTGGAAGATCAACTGCATAAACATATAGAGGGCTTTCTTCATTACATTACACATCTTTGTTGCTTAAAGAGAACTCACTCAATAGTTAATATGGGATATAAGATTAAACTCGTCTATATATAAATATATAATTAACACGTCGTCGACATATAATTTGATCAAATTAATTACTCATCCGTACACGTACATTGTCCCTGGTAACAATATGGGAAGATGCAATCCGGAATACGTTCGGCGCATGTGAAGGAATCTCCCGGACAACGGTTCACTTCGTCCATGCAATAGCATTTGCCGCCCAAGCACGCTTTTCCCGAAGGAAAAACATCTGTGCAGATCAAATCCTTGCAATCTTCAACAAACCGGCATCGTTCCCTCGATTCTTGGCAGGTGGCATATGTTGATGATGGTAGTGAAACTGTTAAATTGTAATATTATTTATATGCACATATTATTATTATTATTATTATTATTATTATTATTATTATTATTATCACCACATAGTGTAGTAATATGAGCAACGTATCGTAAAACAGTATTGTTGCAATTAAATCGAGTGAAGAACAAGTATTGAGTAGCCAACCTATTTGATTTGTGTTTATATCTAATTGGTTTGATTGAAATAATCTTATTTAAGATATAGTTATAATATAGCATATACGTACAAAGCTTTAACTATACCAACCAAGGAAAACGGCCATGAAGAAGAAGAAAACAGCTGATCTCTTGAAGGATGCCATTTGGAATTGAAGTGATCAATGAAATTAACCATGCAATGGAAGTAAGGTGTGAATATATAATGAACAAATTGCTTTAATGGATGGATAATCTTGAAATGAATGGACTGTTATATCACGAGCCATTTAACAATTTTTGAAACTGACTTAAATTATCTCAGTTACAGAAGAAGAAGACTGTTATATTTAATTCATTGAAATAATCTCATTAAATGAACACCCAAAATCCTCGTAAACGTCTCTATCAACAGTAAGTGGGCCGCATCTATGTAAATAGTCCTATGTGATATATTGGGCTCGTTCATTAATCGGGCCCAATTTTCAATCGACGTATGTATAAAAGAATGTCATCCCCTCCACTGCCCAGAGCTAGCGTAGCGACCCGAATCCTAAATAGCACCCGACCCGATTTCACGCCATTGATTCAGCTATTGAGCATTCTGTCTGTTTGATTTGCTCCCTGGCATATCACCATAGTTCTTTGTACATTGGCGCTCGTTCGAATCACCTAAACTTGCCAAGAGGTTGCACGAAACCTGTTCGACGAATTGTCTGAACGAGGTCGATGGCTAGCAAAACAATCCAGAAATGGCCCAAGAAAATCACAACTTCATTGGTCGAGCGGTTGGTTCGTTCCGAGAGAGATATAGACAAAGCGATCTCTATATTCGACTCAGCTACCGCCGAGTATTGCAACGGCTTCCGTCACGATCAGACCACATTCGCTCTTATGTTCAGGCGTTTGCTGTCCGCCAACAGGTTTTCCTTAGCAGAAGACATGCTTCGGAGGATGGAGCAGGAAAACTGCACCATTTCGGAAGATCTTTTCATATCTTCTTACAAAGCCTATGCACGTGTCCACAGGCCGCATGATGTCGTGAGGATATTCGGAACCATGGAGGATTATGGATGTCCTCCCACGTCAAGGTCTTACGTAACTGTGTTCTCAACTCTCGTGGATGAGAGTCAGTTGAAAATGGCATTCAGGTTCTATCGTTACATGAGGCACGTGGGAATTCCAGCTAGCGTTGCGTCGATTAATGTCTTGATTAAGGCGCTGTGTAAGAGCGGTGGAACTATGGATAATGCCTTAAGAATCTTCCATGAAATGCCGAAAAGAGGGCTTGAGCCTGATGCGTACACTTACGGAACGCTGATTAATGGGTTGTGTAGGTTTGGAAGAGTGCTCGAGGCGAAGGAGCTTTTGCTTCAGATGGAAGCAAATGGTTGTTCGTCTTCGGTTATTACGTATAGTTCGTTGATACACGGGTTTTGCCAGTTGAATAAGTTGGAGGATGCACTGGAGTTGTTGAAGGAGATGAAGACCAAAGGCGTTGAGCCAAACGTGTACACTTACAGTTCTCTCATTGACGGGCTTTGCAAGAACGGGCATTCCTTGCAAGCTTTGCAGCTGCTGGAGAGAATGGTTCGCAAGCAGCTCGTCCCTAATTCAATAACGTACAGTTCTCTGATTCATGGGTTGTGCTTGGAAGGCAAAGTTACCGAAGCTGTGAAGATTCTTGACAGAATGAAGTTGCAGGACTTGAAACCCGATGCTGGACTGTACTCGAAGATCATCAATGGATTCTGTGAGATGAAGAAGTTTCAAGAAGCAGCTAACTTCCTTGATGAGATGGTTCTTTCGGGGATTATTCCCAACCGTGTCACTTGGGGCCTTCATGTAAGGGTCAATAACCGAGTTGTCGAAGGCCTCTGTGCTGGGGGCCTCCATAACCAAGCGTTTCAGCTGTATCTGAGCTTGCGAACTCGAGGCATATCTGTTGAGGCGAACACCTTTGAGTGCCTTATTACATCATTCTGCAAGAAGGGAGATCTCCACAAAGCTGCTCGAATTATGGAAGAGATGGTAACCGATGGATGCGTGCCCGACCAGGGAACATGGATTACAATGTTGGATGGGTTTTGGGATCGGAGAAAAGTACGAGAAACTGCTGAACTATTACAGGCAAACTTAATCAGTGAATTTCAGAATGCTGTAGCCAGTTGAATTCACACATTCACCTCCCAAACAACTTCTCCAAATTTTGTAGCAGCAGCTTGTGGCTTCTTGAATTTTTTGTAAGTGATTCTACTCGGTATTTAAGGTGTCTTATCTCTTAAATTATGTGTGATCTCTAACTATTACTGGTTTTTTTTCTTGAAAATAAAAACGTGATTACATGTCCTCCTCCTCAGTCCTGCTCATATGATTATTGGTTGCTTTTAATATGTTTATTAGATTACAGAAAAGGAAGGAGTGAAATACAGTGAAATGCTAATCCATTACACAGCCGAATAGACATTTGCACAGGCAATTGAATATAAGAATCAAGAATCCGAAGCAGCACCGACGGGGAAACCAATCCCATGCCTCTTCGTCGGGAAAACGACAAACAGCATGCTGCAAACCACACCAATCCCCACAGGCAAAGCAGTGAGAACCTCTTTCGTCTCAGGCGATGGCTCGGGGTAAAAGCAGCCCACGACATTCTGATCAAACAGCGCAACAGCCGCGAAAACCATAACCGACATCAGCGCATGGGCAAAGTCGATGAACTTCAACCTGTACTTTCCCGCTATCTCCGGCGGGAGGGTCACCGACCCGTCTATGACCCACAGCCCGCGGAGCGTGGCGAACCCATAGCAGATGTTTCCCTTTTGGTCCTTGAAGCTATCGGTGAAGCTCAAGAGGAGGCACGAGAGCCCACACAGAGCCACGAGCCCGGCGGTTAGGAACCGCCCGGTCGAGTCGCACTCGCCTTGGCTCGAGAATATGGGAGATAGGAGCTGAAAGGCTAGCACGGAGCCCGTGGGCAAGAGGTTGGCTAAGTGGGCTGTGCTTTGAAAGGTTTGGCTGATGGCTTGTTGGATGAGGTTTCTTTCTACCTCGGGGAAGCCTTTTTCGACCAGCAATGGTAGTTCTTCTTCTCCTCCTATGCCTCTTTCGTATGTTTCTTGAGACTTATCGTATTCGTTTTCGACCCTTATCTCCATTTTCGAGCGCATATTGAGTTTGGAGTTTCTTTCTTGTGTGCATATATAATATATGTGTAGAGCACAGAATCATGGCTTGGACAGAAAGAGAAAGGGTAACATTTGCCTTGCAAGGAACAGCAACTCGTGAAACTTTTCCCTGGGTTTTGAGTTTGTTGGTTGATGAAGAAAGTAGTTAGCTGATGTTTTCTGTGGTGTTAGTGGGCGCTTGCTTTGGCTTTTTGGGGGAGTTTTTGTTTGCTTTTAAGCCTCGAAATAGCAAATTGTGGCTTAAGCAGGCGAAGTGCATCGAAGGAACGTCACTCTATTTCTCTCTTTTTCTCGTGTTGCTTTAGACGCGAAGTTACGCGGCGCACGTGATGTTGAAGTTCGCAGTATTGATGGGCCTTTTATTGCTCCATAGTTTGTTACATCGTTGATTGTCTTGATCCAAATCTTGATGATGCAATACTTTAATACGGTTAAAAGACAAAAAAATTGTAAACTAAATGTACACTTTATCACAACCTTTTTATCTTTTTCCCAATCTAGTTCTTGGGATAAGTATGAAATTTCCAGGAGATGTACCAGAAAAGTGTCATTTGTATCTCACGATTCGTTACGTTAAGTCCAAACATATATGGCCTTGCTAGTATTTAGATTGGGCTCAAAGCCTTTCCTAGTTGGGCCATTAAATTTATATAGATATATATATATATATATCTTACATAGATATGCAAATGTAGGTTTACTGTACAAGCGACACGTGTCCCTACAATTTTAATTTCCTCAATTAAAAAAAAAATAATATAAAAAATAACCAACCACCGATGAAACTTCTATCCCACAAGCCACGATTTTGATAGAAACCATCAAGGTTGACAAAAAAATACACCCACTTTCCAATTACTCAATTGTCGATTCAAAGCCTAAAAATTCCTCTAAATAACCGATCCTATGCGCTGGGAGAAGAGACGTCGATTACGAGGATGACAAGGTTGGCGACGATGAAGACTACGAAGCGAACTTAGACAACAAAGAGGAATAGGAGCAGAGGTTTGGCCGTTTCTTCTGGGGGTGTAAGTTGCTTCGGCTTTTCAGTATTTATCCAAGTGTTTTTATGTTCTTGAAGCATATAGTTGATGTATATGAAGTATCCAATTCCTGTTGTCTTCGTATATGATTCTGAAATGTATCTAACATACTGAAGTGTGGATACTTATTATTCATGTGCATCATTATCATGAAAATTATTAGTCAAAGTATCCAAAATGTTTATTGTATACTGAAAGTGTAGATACTTAGTAATCATTTGCATTAGTATCATGGAACTTTTGGATCCGATTTAGCAGTTTAATGTTTATTATTTCCACGAACAGGTCGCAAGAGACTATAATAAAGGATCGAATTTTTGGGCAAGCCCAGTGGACAACGACAGCGAAGAAGAGGAAGATGAAGGCGGTGATAGTTAGTCCTTTCATTTTTCTTATGCGAGAATTGCACTAATGCATTTTAATCTCTTCTACTTGGATTCTACTTATTTTAACTATGATTGTTGGTTTCATTAATCGAATATGTGACTTTGACGCTTCATCTTATTGAGTACTTCTTTTAATCATTTTTGCTCAGTATTCTATTGTTAAACTGTGTTTACAAGGATGTGGCGCGTTATTTTTTTGGCATTGTGTCCTGAATGTGAATTTGCAGATATGAGATGTAGGGTTTAGAGGAACGTAAGACCAATAATGGCGTGGTTTGAGATTAGAATGAAATCGAAGCTGAAATGGGCAGCACTCGGAGGGTGTGTGTTGTCTTTCGCTTCGATTTTGGTGCATTTTTTTCTTGCTAAAACGAGTTCGGGGTTGATTCAATATTCTGCGGTGACTGCATTTACAGAAGAATTGAGTTATGTCGACAACACTGGGAAGAATGTGATGGCGTGGAGTAAAGTTTTCTATTTATTGATTTGATAATTGAGTTACTATGCAATTCAGTCAGGTTAATTAATTTTTTCTTTTGCATTTTTTTTTAGATTTTGTTGTGTCTTGGGAAGGTACCTGGATATAAGAGGTCGTGGGGAATGGTGAAGGCGTTGGAACCTTTGCAGCCTAATTCCATCCCGAAAAGTTCGCCGTATGTAGGTAGTGCAAATGGTTATTCTTCTTTTGGTTCAGCATTTTTCGGGTATTTGTTTAGTGTACTATATCAGTATTCTGAATGAAGGTTACGTCACATTCTGAATGATGTGAAGTTCAGAATTCTCTCTATATTTTGCCTTCATCTTTTCACTATTTGGAATTCATTGATTGATCTTTAACAGTTCCAAGTGAGCACAACAATGGTTACATTTATGCTAAAATTCATGGTGGCTTTGACAAGATAAGAAACTCGGTATTATCTCTTTTCATTTACTGTCCTTTAGTTTTTCATAATGTCGAGTGCGAGTGCCTATAGTGTTTTAGGAATCTGCGATCTGGTTGCACTAATGCATTTTAATATCTTCTACTTGGATTCCATTATCTACTTATTTTAACTATGATTGTTGGTTTAAATAATCGAATATGTGACACTCCGTATGTTATTAGAAAGGAAGAACCTACTGTGCAGGGTGGTGAATCCCAAATGACCTGGGCTTTGTTGTTGAAAGATCTGTGATGCACATCAGAGGACAACTATGGATTCTTGGACATGATGGCCACGTACTTTGATATGCTAATGAGTCTAAGTGCAGACAACGACGACATCTTCATCACCACGTAGGCTACCATATCTAATTTCATTTCGTTGATGGCATTTGCATGTGGGCTTTTGCTATGATGTTTGGGGATCTCGATTGGTGCTGTTGATCAATTTGCTATCCGATCTGGGATTCGAGGACTGCTTTGTTAGTTTTTGATTGCATGGCATAATTGGTTGCTAAATCGGTTGCTCATTTAAGTAAAAAAAAAGAACAGTTTCTTAGAGATTATGCCATCATATAACTATTTAGATGGATTTAATGATATGTGGGCAATGAAGGAATGGAGCCAAGAAAGGTACGACATCAACGAATTATTTTACAATGCAAGTTTTTACGGAATGAAGGAAATGAACTCATATTTGCTTCTTGGAATGGAACATCTGATAATATAATGTTATTTCATGGATGATTTGGTTCATCAGTATTGACTGATTAGTCTTGATGTGCGCCTTTGGGCGGAATTCGCTTGATTTAATATCATTTGTCAGTGACATTATCTCCAATCTGTTTAATTTATTTCCTAATTAGTGTTTCTTATTGACATACATGGTGAGACAAAATGTTTTTAGTAATTCATGTCCAAGATGCTATTGTTCTAGAGGAAATATGAACGACAACATTCATGGTAATATCATTATCGAATCTTTACGCATTTCATATCTTCTTACAACAGCGGTAACCGAAGGTTTACCGATATGATAGATCAAGGTGCTAATATGATAAGTCAGCTTAAGAGATCGTCTGGGTGCACATCCGACCCAATAAAGTCCATTTGACTACCGATAATTCGGTTAAGCAAGTGATATTCCCTATAACGAAGCTGTAGGCATTACTTTCTCATGATGTTTTCATGTGGTGCTCTGATACAATTATCTGTGCAGGTCAATGGGGGTAAATTCCAAGAACCAGCTCTCTTGAAGATGATTCGCCTGACTATTGTATACACTCTTTTTAAATATCACATGTTTCGTCATCATAGAGCAACTGTTCCGAAATCTAACGTCTCTAGCAATCTTCTTACATTCTGACTGGGATAATTACGATCTTTATTTTAATAAAGTCACATGGGAATCCAGCAAACAACTTGCGATGGGCATAGTATTTGGTATAATGATGTCGCACGGAAAGGTAGCCTCACGGATAAATTAAGATCCTCTCATTCATCGTGTACATACAAACTTTTTTTTTCCAATTTTTATTTGTAGGTAATATGTGGTTTTTACGTATTTATCTGCTCGGTGTATATTTTATTTGAATTTAATTCTAATCCCCATCAACACAAGTAGGTGGAAAAAACTTCTTTTGGCAATACAAAGAGGAATAGGAGCAGAGGTTTGGCCGTTTCTTCTGGGGGTGTAAGTTGCTTCGGCTTTTCAGTATTTATCCAAGTGTTTTTATGTTCTTGAAGCATATAGTTGATGTATATGAAGTATCCAATTCCTGTTGTCTTCGTATATGATTCTGAAATGTATCTAACATACTGAAGTGTGGATACTTATTATTCATGTGCATCATTATCATGAAAATTATTAGTCAAAGTATCCAAAATGTTTATTGTATACTGAAAGTGTAGATACTTAGTAATCATTTGCATTAGTATCATGGAACTTTTGGATCCGATTTAGCAGTTTAATGTTTATTATTTCCACGAACAGGTCGCAAGAGACTATAATAAAGGATCGAATTTTTGGGCAAGCCCAGTGGACAACGACAGCGAAGAAGAGGAAGATGAAGGCGGTGATAGTTAGTCCTTTCATTTTTCTTATGCGAGAATTGCACTAATGCATTTTAATCTCTTCTACTTGGATTCTACTTATTTTAACTATGATTGTTGGTTTCATTAATCGAATATGTGACTTTGACGCTTCATCTTATTGAGTACTTCTTTTAATCATTTTTGCTCAGTATTCTATTGTTAAACTGTGTTTACAAGGATGTGGCGCGTTATTTTTTTGGCATTGTGTCCTGAATGTGAATTTGCAGATATGAGATGTAGGGTTTAGAGGAACGTAAGACCAATAATGGCGTGGTTTGAGATTAGAATGAAATCGAAGCTGAAATGGGCAGCACTCGGAGGGTGTGTGTTGTCTTTCGCTTCGATTTTGGTGCATTTTTTTCTTGCTAAAACGAGTTCGGGGTTGATTCAATATTCTGCGGTGACTGCATTTACAGAAGAATTGAGTTATGTCGACAACACTGGGAAGAATGTGATGGCGTGGAGTAAAGTTTTCTATTTATTGATTTGATAATTGAGTTACTATGCAATTCAGTCAGGTTAATTAATTTTTTCTTTTGCATTTTTTTTTAGATTTTGTTGTGTCTTGGGAAGGTACCTGGATATAAGAGGTCGTGGGGAATGGTGAAGGCGTTGGAACCTTTGCAGCCTAATTCCATCCCGAAAAGTTCGCCGTATGTAGGTAGTGCAAATGGTTATTCTTCTTTTGGTTCAGCATTTTTTCGGGTATTTGTTTAGTGTACTATATCAGTATTCTGAATGAAGGTTACGTCACATTCTGAATGATGTGAAGTTCAGAATTCTCTCTATATTTTGCCTTCATCTTTTCACTATTTGGAATTCATTGATTGATCTTTAACAGTTCCAAGTGAGCACAACAATGGTTACATTTATGCTAAAATTCATGGTGGCTTTGACAAGATAAGAAACTCGGTATTATCTCTTTTCATTTACTGTCCTTTAGTTTTTCATAATGTCGAGTGCGAGTGCCTATAGTGTTTTAGGAATCTGCGATCTGGTTGCACTAATGCATTTTAATATCTTCTACTTGGATTCCATTATCTACTTATTTTAACTATGATTGTTGGTTTAAATAATCGAATATGTGACACTCCGTATGTTATTAGAAAGGAAGAACCTACTGTGCAGGGTGGTGAATCCCAAATGACCTGGGCTTTGTTGTTGAAAGATCTGTGATGCACATCAGAGGACAACTATGGATTCTTGGACATGATGGCCACGTACTTTGATATGCTAATGAGTCTAAGTGCAGACAACGACGACATCTTCATCACCACGTAGGCTACCATATCTAATTTCATTTCGTTGATGGCATTTGCATGTGGGCTTTTGCTATGATGTTTGGGGATCTCGATTGGTGCTGTTGATCAATTTGCTATCCGATCTGGGATTCGAGGACTGCTTTGTTAGTTTTTGATTGCATGGCATAATTGGTTGCTAAATCGGTTGCTCATTTAAGTAAAAAAAAAGAACAGTTTCTTAGAGATTATGCCATCATATAACTATTTAGATGGATTTAATGATATGTGGGCAATGAAGGAATGGAGCCAAGAAAGGTACGACATCAACGAATTATTTTACAATGCAAGTTTTTACGGAATGAAGGAAATGAACTCATATTTGCTTCTTGGAATGGAACATCTGATAATATAATGTTATTTCATGGATGATTTGGTTCATCAGTATTGACTGATTAGTCTTGATGTGCGCCTTTGGGCGGAATTCGCTTGATTTAATATCATTTGTCAGTGACATTATCTCCAATCTGTTTAATTTATTTCCTAATTAGTGTTTCTTATTGACATACATGGTGAGACAAAATGTTTTTAGTAATTCATGTCCAAGATGCTATTGTTCTAGAGGAAATATGAACGACAACATTCATGGTAATATCATTATCGAATCTTTACGCATTTCATATCTTCTTACAACAGCGGTAACCGAAGGTTTACCGATATGATAGATCAAGGTGCTAATATGATAAGTCAGCTTAAGAGATCGTCTGGGTGCACATCCGACCCAATAAAGTCCATTTGACTACCGATAATTCGGTTAAGCAAGTGATATTCCCTATAACGAAGCTGTAGGCATTACTTTCTCATGATGTTTTCATGTGGTGCTCTGATACAATTATCTGTGCAGGTCAATGGGGGTAAATTCCAAGAACCAGCTCTCTTGAAGATGATTCGCCTGACTATTGTATACACTCTTTTTAAATATCACATGTTTCGTCATCATAGAGCAACTGTTCCGAAATCTAACGTCTCTAGCAATCTTCTTACATTCTGACTGGGATAATTACGATCTTTATTTTAATAAAGTCACATGGGAATCCAGCAAACAACTTGCGATGGGCATAGTATTTGGTATAATGATGTCGCACGGAAAGGTAGCCTCACGGATAAATTAAGATCCTCTCATTCATCGTGTACATACAAACTTTTTTTTTCCAATTTTTATTTGTAGGTAATATGTGGTTTTTACGTATTTATCTGCTCGGTGTATATTTTATTTGAATTTAATTCTAATCCCCATCAACACAAGTAGGTGGAAAAAACTTCTTTTGGCAATACAAAGAGGAATAGGAGCAGAGGTTTGGCCGTTTCTTCTGGGGGTGTAAGTTGCTTCGGCTTTTCAGTATTTATCCAAGTGTTTTTATGTTCTTGAAGCATATAGTTGATGTATATGAAGTATCCAATTCCTGTTGTCTTCGTATATGATTCTGAAATGTATCTAACATACTGAAGTGTGGATACTTATTATTCATGTGCATCATTATCATGAAAATTATTAGTCAAAGTATCCAAAATGTTTATTGTATACTGAAAGTGTAGATACTTAGTAATCATTTGCATTAGTATCATGGAACTTTTGGATCCGATTTAGCAGTTTAATGTTTATTATTTCCACGAACAGGTCGCAAGAGACTATAATAAAGGATCGAATTTTTGGGCAAGCCCAGTGGACAACGACAGCGAAGAAGAGGAAGATGAAGGCGGTGATAGTTAGTCCTTTCATTTTTCTTATGCGAGAATTGCACTAATGCATTTTAATCTCTTCTACTTGGATTCTACTTATTTTAACTATGATTGTTGGTTTCATTAATCGAATATGTGACTTTGACGCTTCATCTTATTGAGTACTTCTTTTAATCATTTTTGCTCAGTATTCTATTGTTAAACTGTGTTTACAAGGATGTGGCGCGTTATTTTTTTGGCATTGTGTCCTGAATGTGAATTTGCAGATATGAGATGTAGGGTTTAGAGGAACGTAAGACCAATAATGGCGTGGTTTGAGATTAGAATGAAATCGAAGCTGAAATGGGCAGCACTCGGAGGGTGTGTGTTGTCTTTCGCTTCGATTTTGGTGCATTTTTTTCTTGCTAAAACGAGTTCGGGGTTGATTCAATATTCTGCGGTGACTGCATTTACAGAAGAATTGAGTTATGTCGACAACACTGGGAAGAATGTGATGGCGTGGAGTAAAGTTTTCTATTTATTGATTTGATAATTGAGTTACTATGCAATTCAGTCAGGTTAATTAATTTTTTCTTTTGCATTTTTTTTTAGATTTTGTTGTGTCTTGGGAAGGTACCTGGATATAAGAGGTCGTGGGAATGGTGAAGGCGTTGGAACCTTTGCAGCCTAATTCCATCCCGAAAAGTTCGCCGTATGTAGGTAGTGCAAATGGTTATTCTTCTTTTGGTTCAGCATTTTTTCGGGTATTTGTTTAGTGTACTATATCAGTATTCTGAATGAAGGTTACGTCACATTCTGAATGATGTGAAGTTCAGAATTCTCTCTATATTTTGCCTTCATCTTTTCACTATTTGGAATTCATTGATTGATCTTTAACAGTTCCAAGTGAGCACAACAATGGTTACATTTATGCTAAAATTCATGGTGGCTTTGACAAGATAAGAAACTCGGTATTATCTCTTTTCATTTACTGTCCTTTAGTTTTTCATAATGTCGAGTGCGAGTGCCTATAGTGTTTTAGGAATCTGCGATCTGGTTGCACTAATGCATTTTAATATCTTCTACTTGGATTCCATTATCTACTTATTTTAACTATGATTGTTGGTTTAAATAATCGAATATGTGACACTCCGTATGTTATTAGAAAGGAAGAACCTACTGTGCAGGGTGGTGAATCCCAAATGACCTGGGCTTTGTTGTTGAAAGATCTGTGATGCACATCAGAGGACAACTATGGATTCTTGGACATGATGGCCACGTACTTTGATATGCTAATGAGTCTAAGTGCAGACAACGACGACATCTTCATCACCACGTAGGCTACCATATCTAATTTCATTTCGTTGATGGCATTTGCATGTGGGCTTTTGCTATGATGTTTGGGGATCTCGATTGGTGCTGTTGATCAATTTGCTATCCGATCTGGGATTCGAGGACTGCTTTGTTAGTTTTTGATTGCATGGCATAATTGGTTGCTAAATCGGTTGCTCATTTAAGTAAAAAAAAAGAACAGTTTCTTAGAGATTATGCCATCATATAACTATTTAGATGGATTTAATGATATGTGGGCAATGAAGGAATGGAGCCAAGAAAGGTACGACATCAACGAATTATTTTACAATGCAAGTTTTTACGGAATGAAGGAAATGAACTCATATTTGCTTCTTGGAATGGAACATCTGATAATATAATGTTATTTCATGGATGATTTGGTTCATCAGTATTGACTGATTAGTCTTGATGTGCGCCTTTGGGCGGAATTCGCTTGATTTAATATCATTTGTCAGTGACATTATCTCCAATCTGTTTAATTTATTTCCTAATTAGTGTTTCTTATTGACATACATGGTGAGACAAAATGTTTTTAGTAATTCATGTCCAAGATGCTATTGTTCTAGAGGAAATATGAACGACAACATTCATGGTAATATCATTATCGAATCTTTACGCATTTCATATCTTCTTACAACAGCGGTAACCGAAGGTTTACCGATATGATAGATCAAGGTGCTAATATGATAAGTCAGCTTAAGAGATCGTCTGGGTGCACATCCGACCCAATAAAGTCCATTTGACTACCGATAATTCGGTTAAGCAAGTGATATTCCCTATAACGAAGCTGTAGGCATTACTTTCTCATGATGTTTTCATGTGGTGCTCTGATACAATTATCTGTGCAGGTCAATGGGGGTAAATTCCAAGAACCAGCTCTCTTGAAGATGATTCGCCTGACTATTGTATACACTCTTTTTAAATATCACATGTTTCGTCATCATAGAGCAACTGTTCCGAAATCTAACGTCTCTAGCAATCTTCTTACATTCTGACTGGGATAATTACGATCTTTATTTTAATAAAGTCACATGGGAATCCAGCAAACAACTTGCGATGGGCATAGTATTTGGTATAATGATGTCGCACGGAAAGGTAGCCTCACGGATAAATTAAGATCCTCTCATTCATCGTGTACATACAAACTTTTTTTTTCCAATTTTTATTTGTAGGTAATATGTGGTTTTTACGTATTTATCTGCTCGGTGTATATTTTATTTGAATTTAATTCTAATCCCCATCAACACAAGTAGGTGGAAAAAACTTCTTTTGGCAATACAAGTACATGATGTTTCAGGGTAACTCAGAACCCATTATGGGGTCATGTTACAACCTCACTGGCTGGGATTTTGCTAACTCTCAACACCTCATTCCAGAGTTTATTGCAGAACCATTCCAATATCCACATGATGAAGTGACTCCAGTGATTTTTACGTCTTTGATGGTTGACGCAATGAAGGTGAAAACTGTGGAGTATGTTTCGGGTAAAATACGTTTTTTTTACCTCTTTTTAAATATTTTTTTTCTTTTATTGGACAGAGAAATAATGGTAGACGATATTGCGAATATGTAGACGATGGCTGATGTGACGATGAAGTTGTCCGTCTCCCTGGTGATGGGATTGGAAAAGGGTGTAGATGTATATGCACATTTCGCCCTCTGAACTATCTATTGCATCGTAAGCCAGGGAGCATATTCTGCATTTCCGCTGCATATGTTGTCTAGCAAACATTCTCTCACGTTTTCTACCAGAAGATTTCATTTTCGAGGTAATACTTAAGACATTAAATACTTTGTTTCTTTTTATGAGTTTTTATCTTATTATTCTGGGTGCTTTATCTTTCTTATTTTTCGGCTGAAAAAAATATTGCAAATTATTACATGATTTGTAAAGGCAACTAATGTTGATTTTAAATTTGATTCTTGATTAGGCAATAATTACAGATGCCACGAAAGACGAAGGAAGTGACGAAGTTATAGCTTGACTGAGTTTGGGTCCTTTTAATTTTCCCTTCCTATTTGTCCAGATACTCACAACAAAGGATTATGCCGTTATTTGGAGTCTTGCATGAGACTGGAAAATATCTACTACGAGGGTTCACGCCGTGATGGCTCAGGGTCACTATATCTCCCTTGCTGCATATATTTCTTTATGTTTTAACTTCTTAATGACAGATATTGCTATAAAGAAAATTCTACGCTATTCCTCACTTTTGACTTTTAAGAATAAACTAGAAGCAAGGGAAAGAGTACCAACGAGTGTTCGGTAATAAAGTGTTATTACGTGCATCTTTGCTTGCATAAGATTTCTGTAGCGTATGTAACTTTCGTTGAGCTGATTGAAACATAATTAAATAACTTTGTACACTGATTAAAGTTGTGTAACGGCAGAAAGTGCTCCGTTGCTTGACTTCTATCAAACAAGGATGTCATTGTTCGAATTGGACAGGAATATTGGTCAACTTGACGAGGTTGATGATGATTGCGTGGATGGCGATAGGCATCGTCTACCACGCAGATGCCTTCTCTGTCGATTGCGTAAGTTTCCCGCCTTCCATTTTCTACTACTCTACATATTTATGATTTAATTGCACACATGAAAATGCCAGCTTATGATATGATACATTGAGGGTGGGAGAAAGAGACTACATCGATAAACGCTCTTTAAATAAGGATTCGAACTTTTGCTTGAAGATGTAAATTTGAGATTTCGATAAAGGTTAATCTATTAATTTAGTAATGCGAACAAGTTTTTTTTTTTATGTTTTCTTAAGAATCAAATTCGTATTCTAAATTTAACTTAATTCCAAAACTGCACAGATGGAGGAGGCTCGAATGGACGATCAGTTGTCCTGAGTCGAGTGGCGACCTTAGAGCTGTGATGGAGTCTGGACGACCATCCCCGCAACACAACAGATATATCAATAACGTCGCCGGGCCGATTATGTAAGTTGGAACGGGGAATCTGTGTCTCTATGTATTTATATGCCTATGCTGCATTTTTCAGGAGTCTTTACATTACAGAACATCTATATCGAGCACGATAAAAACTTGCCGAATCTTCAACATTTTTTGGAAAAAAAATTGTGGGACAAGTGGTAGTCCAATAGTTGCTGCTGCAACTGCTTCTACTGTAATATGTTCTTCACTCCTCATTTTCTCATTTTCAATTTACTTAATACCCGTGCATTGCACGGGCAAAAAACTAGTATATATATATATATTTGTGGAACAATAGAAAGCATAATTGAGGCCGAAGGAGAAAGGAAAGTGATGCATCTTCTCGTGCCTAATTATTCCTTATTTCATATTACACACACACATTGGTATCTTTTATTTCCTAGTAATAATAATGGATTGCCTGACCTTTTTGAATCATACATTTACTATTTGTGTTTCTGAAAGTCACTAACCCACCTACCATTATGATTTTGCTTCGTAAGCAAGAATATATATATGGTGAGATGTGCATACAATATTTCTTTCAGTGTGTTACCTTATTATTGTCTGGGGACTGGTATGGTAATCATGGTACCCGGCATAAATATAGCGAGACGTTTAATTATCAAACATATTTATGATGTTATATAAATAATATTTCACGCATGTATATTCATCTTCGACATCTTCTTCACCATCACCCTATCCCACATGCCAATTTTATCATCTTCAATAATGAATGAAAATTTAGGGGTACTCCCCATAAAACCACGTCATATTCCAGCTTTGCTTGTTTCGTCATTTTCTTGTTTCTTCACAATAAATTAATGATTTAAAATACAAAAAAGAAATACATAAGAACCGTGCAAAACTAGCTTCATAGCTACCAGATCAATGTCTTTCTATTCAGATTCGCTTGTAGTAGGTACGATTTATTTGAGGTTACACATGCCAGCTATTCGATCTCCTTCAAACGCATATATTATTAGATACAACCTCAATTATTATCATATTGACAAATTGGTTGTGTTTTATATATAAATTATCTGAATTATGGGTCGTTTATAGATGAACCCCTTCATCCTACTTTGACCCGTAATTTGGAAACACAATAATACAAGATAGAATTATTAACAACAATAATAATTGTACATTTTCTCCTAACTAAATGATTATATCTTATTGGTTCAATTAGACTCAAATGAGTTGGTACACTTATTATAGCTACTATCAATTTTTTTTTTCAATTAGCCTCCTTTCAATATATTATTGCAATTAGTTATGCACCCTATCGACGACCCACCATAAGCTGATGCTGAATCATTTTGCCTCAAAGTTTGAGAAAAGGATTGTCGATATTGGGTCCCATGAAGATCTTTGTGATTTTCTAATCCTCTACCACTTATGATCAGCATCATCTAGTAATATAAAACAAAAAGGAAAAGAAAAGAAAGAATTTATAGTATATATTTATGTATGTGCATATTTTAAAAAAAGTCTTCACTAGAGCATGATCGTCGTTGCATTTGCTTAATTGTGATTATTCTTAGGCCTTTTTTGACTGGACCACTAGCTACTAGCTAGTAATCAACTAAAGTATTATATCATCTATGCTAGTTGGGTATTTAGTTAAAATATTACATATCGTAACATATATAGGGACCATTGGCATTCTATTTATTGTCTATCTATATTTAATACTCCATCCGTCCCAAACCGTTATGGACATTTGGGGTATGGCACGGTTTTTAAGAAATTGAATATTTTAATAATATAGTACAATTAAAAGGTAAAAAAGTGTATATTTTGACACGTCTTTTAAGATTATATAATAGTATTATATTGATTGTTTGTGGTAGTTTTTTGCTATAAAAGGAAATGTCCAAAATGGTTTGGGACGCCCGATATAGTAAAATGTCCAAAACGGTTTGGGACGGAGGTAGTATACGAATAAACGACTTGGGTCATGCAACAAAAATAGACTTCAGAGGAAGTCATATATATGTAGTGATAAAGAATGATGTCCAAAGCGATGTGAGTGAAATCATTTTCTCCTCTTCTTAACTACTTAAATTAATAAATAATTAGTTGCACTTTTTTTATATTTCCCAGCAAATCGCAGAATCATATTTCTTGAAAGTACCACAAGTGAAGATCTATAAGCATGCACCACTCCTCACTTGTAATTATTACCACGTGTCGGATAGTTTCTAATCAACGTTGATGAGATTAACTTAATATATCAACAAGTAAATTTATTTTCTTCATTATACATATTGCAAAAATTCATTTATGTGTAGTTATTTCCATCAACTAAAAACGTCGTATTGGATTCAATCGTTACACATAAGAATCAAGATGGCAGTAAATTCTCAAACAACTCATGATCAGTGTATTTATGATGTAAGCACCCATCATGTCTTTAATTTTCCAACGCCTTCTCAATAAAAACGAACTGCCTATTTATACCAAGTGTTTGTTAGTTTTATAAATGCATACATTAATTAGTTAATCTATAAAATCAACCACTCCTCACACATATAATTTATTACTCCCATTCCTTCAGTTTTTAGTTTAGATTTTTCCAGGTGAAGCTTTCAATGCGAATCAACGTATAAGGACATTTTTTGGTAGAAAATTGATTTTTCTGAGAAAAAGTGTTTGCGCATTTGGAGAATTGATGTGATGCATTTCATCTATAATCAGTGAGGCGTGAGCAATATATATTTCATTTTTTCTCTTATAAATGTTGTGCGCAAGTGTGAAAAGGTGATATAACATCATTGGAAAAAAGCCGCAAATTTGGAAAATTAAAGGACGGGTCAACCCGAATTCGAATGGAGTCTTCGCAACGTTCCAAAAAAACAACCTAACCTCATTCTCTTCGAAGCAAATCTAAAGTGGACAGTGAAAAAAGGCTGTTCTGACCAAAATAAGTAAAGATAAAGATATAAACAAGATTTCCTTTCATTCTTTCTGTTTTCCTTTTTATTATAGTATTCCAAATTGAAAGAAAATATAATCATAAGAATGTGTTTCTTTCTTCCTCTAACAAATCTGTAAAGCACTAATGAATAAAAGCTCAAAATTCCAGTTTGTCTTGTTTTTTAGATTTTGTCGAATATGTGCAAAACACAATCACAGACAGCATCGAAACACCACATTAGACAAACAAAACCATGGAATTTGTAAATTATCATTCATCGAAAAAATAACCAAATTATAAAATCGAAATTTTATAATTTCACTGGCTCGGTTTGACTTCTTCGGTATCTCTGCAAATCCTTGTTATAATATCCCCTCTCACGTATCTTCATTACAGTGATTTTTATTACATCTGATTTAATGAGTAGTTGGTAACAGTTTGCAGGTAAAAAGGTAACCTTAATTCATGATCTAAGTTGCTGAGATTTCAGATTCAAGTGGTCAACATCTCGTAATAGTGGCGTGCTTAAAGCATAAATCAAAGTGTTAAAAACTTTTGCTTAAAGCAGATTGCCTTCATGCTTGGGCAAGAGCAAGACATGATATTTGTTCAGATGTTAAAACTAGACACGACTGTCTAAAATGTTCGTCCCATATTGGCTATCAATCAACTCTAAAGCAAAAAATAAAAAATAAAAAATAATAAGATGTGTTCGGTTGTTCCAACGTACGTGTAGGCCGAAGTGTTCTTAGGTTTTAGCAATTCGATTCACATATTTGATTTGGATTTTCTAAATTGTAATTAATGTTTTGAAATATGAAGGACATTTATTGTCACGCATTCTTATCTTACATATGGATATATGTAGTTATCACTACGCATTAATGACGCGGTAGATCATAATAAATAAGCTGCGATCCTCCTCCTTTGGTAATAAGTATAGAATAACAACATTGGTTACAATTATATACTTATGTATTAAAACACCTACTCATTTAATTGGCGTTTATTTAAAAAGAATATATGAGCCATTTACGACGTTTCAGAATATTCAAATTGATGTTCACAATCAGAACTTCAAATCTTCTCTATATTCATTGCAAATATAATATACCCCCTCACACAAATTCAAACAGAGAAAATTAGGAACTTGAGCTTTGCATAAATAAATGGTGGGAAAAACGACACGCCTTTTTGAGCGATTAGTATTTTGGTTTTGAAACAGTGAAACTAAATAAAAAATTAAATAAATAAAATGGTCACATCTTTCATGTAAAGTAGTAGTAGTTCAGGCATGCCTAAAGTGTCTTGCATTACACACACTTTTTCTGTTGTATGATGTATTACCCACTGTAATGACTCACTAATAATAATAACTGCGTATTTTGTTTAAGCAGCAAAGTAAATAAAAACTAATAATGTAAAAAACACCCACGCCTTTCCAGTTCATACAGACATTAAATTCCATTGATCTAACTTTGAGCTAAAACAGTTAATAACCTCCCTCTATTCTATATGCTATTATTACTTCCTATATATAAAATAATATTCACCTCTGTCTCCATCAAGAAATGTCCCAATCCAACTCAAACTCAACCCCTTGAGCTGTGCTTCTTCTTCTTCTCCTATATTCAAATAATCGAAGCTAAACCCGAAACCTCAACCAGCCTCCGCCCCACCGCCACAATGCTCCGCCGCCGCGCCGTCGTCCTCTTCCTGCCGGCGCTTCTCCTCTGTACATTGACCTCAGTCCTCTCTCTGAACCAAGAAGGACGATATCTCTTACAGGCCAAGCGTTCCTTCGACGATCCCAACTCCGTCCTCTCCGACTGGGACCCACGAGACGCCACGCCGTGCAAGTGGAACGGCGTCGGCTGCGATTCATCGACGGGCGCCGTCGTCTCCCTCGACCTCTCGAGCTCCAACCTCTCCGGCCCATTCCCTACGGTTCTTTGCAGTCTCGAGTCGCTCGCATTCGTCTCCTTCTACGACAACTTCATCAACTCAACCTTCCCCGAAAACGACATCGTATCGTGCAAATCCCTGCAGCACATCGACCTCGCCCAGAATTACCTCACCGGCGAACTCCCCCGCACGTTGCCGGAGCTTCCCGGCCTGAAGTACCTCGACCTGACCGGAAACAACTTCTCCGGCGAAATCCCAGATACGTACGGCAGGTTTCCGAAGCTAGAAGTCCTCGCCTTGGTTGAAAACTTGCTCGAAGGGACGATTCCGGCGGTTCTCGGCAATATATCGACGTTGAAACAGCTGAACCTTTCGTACAACCCGTTTAATCCGGGTCGGATCCCGGCCGAACTGGGCAATTCGTCCAATCTCGAAGTTCTGTGGCTAACGGAAACTAATTTGATCGGAGAAATTCCCAGTTCGCTCGGCCAGCTCAGCCGCCTCACGGACTTGGATCTGGCCTACAATTACCTCGCCGGCGAGATTCCGACGCAGCTCACTGGGCTGACGAGCGTCGTTCAGATTGAGCTGTACAACAACTCTTTGACCGGCGATTTGCCCAAGGAGGGATGGTCGAACTTGACGAATCTGAGGAGGCTCGACGCCTCCATGAATCAGCTGACCGGTCAGATTCCGGCGGGTTTGTGTCAGCTGCCGCTGGAGTCTTTGAATCTGTACGAAAATAATCTGAGCGGCGAACTGCCGTACGCCGTCGCCGATTCGCCCAATTTATACGAGCTCAGGCTTTTTCAGAATCAGTTGACCGGAAACTTGCCGGCGAATCTGGGTAAAAACTCGCCGTTGAGATGGCTGGACGTTTCGACCAACCAATTCTCCGGCGGGATTCCGGCCACCCTGTGCGAGAAGGGCGTCCTCGAGGAGCTCCTTCTGATAGAAAACTCGTTCTCCGGCCAGATTCCGGCGAGCCTGGGCGATTGCCACAGCATGCTGCGCCTGAGGCTGGGAAAGAATCAATTCTCCGGCGAAGTTCCGGCGACCTTTTGGAGCCTGCCCCACGTCTCACTCCTCGACCTCGCCGATAATTCCTTCTCCGGCCCAATTGCAGAAACCATTTCCAAGGCGTCAAACCTCTCTCAGCTCGTTCTTTCCTCGAACAACTTCTCGGGCAGCCTGCCCGAGGGAATCGGCTCTCTAGACAGCTTAATCGAGCTTTCACTGGGCAGCAACAAGCTCTCTGGCTCCTTACCGGGCAGCTTAGTAAACCTCAGACATCTGCTGAAGCTCGACCTCCACGGCAACGAATTCTCCGGCGAAATCCCAGGCAACATGGGCAATCTGAAGAAAGTCAACGAGCTAAACCTAGCAAACAATGCCTTCGCCGGAGAAATCCCCGACGAAATCGGAGAACTAACCGACCTCAACTACCTCGACCTGTCCGAAAATCGATTCTCGGGAAAAATCCCATCCAAGCTACAAAACCTAAAGCTCAACCGCTTCAACTTCTCCAACAACCAACTCTCGGGCGAAATCCCTTCGATGTACGCCAAGAAAACGTACAGAGACAGCTTCTTGGGCAACCCCGGCCTATGCGGGGACATCCAAGGCCTATGCAATAACAAAACCCGAGGCAAGAACTCGCCCTACGCCTGGATACTGAAGTCCATCTTCGTCCTCGCCGCCTTGGTCCTAATCGCGGGCCTAGCATGGCTCTACGCCAATCACAAGAACTTCGAAAAGGCGAAGAGATCGATCGACAAGTCGAAATGGACCTTAATGTCCTTCCACAAACTCGGCTTCTCCGAGGACGAAATCCTAGACGCGCTCGACGAGGACAACGTAGTCGGGGCGGGCGCTTCGGGCAAGGTCTACAAGGTCGTCCTAAACAGTGGCGAGGCCGTCGCCGTGAAGAAGCTTTGGGGACGTTCTAAGGCGTCGTCGGACGACGAGCCGTTCTCCGGCGACTTAGAGAAGGGCGGCGGTCGGGACGATGGGTTCGACGCCGAGGTGGAGACTTTGGGGAAGGTTAGGCACAAGAACATTGTGAAGCTTTGGTGCTGCTGCACGGCGAGGGACTGTAAGCTTCTTGTTTACGAGTTCATGGCTAACGGGAGCTTGGGCGATGCGCTCCATGGCTCGAAGGGCGGCTCGGCGTTGGACTGGCCGGCTAGGTTTAGGATAGCCTTGGATGCAGCCGAGGGGCTTTCGTACCTTCACCACGACTGCGTGCCGCCGATCGTTCATAGGGACGTTAAGTCGAATAATATATTGCTTGATTCGGAGTTTGGGGCTAAGGTCGCCGACTTTGGGGTGGCTAAGGCCGTGGGTTCGGACGGGAATAAGGCGGTCGAGTCCATGTCGGTTATCGCCGGGTCATGCGGTTACATTGCCCCGGGTTAGTTTTTTATTTATTTATTTATTTATTTTTTAATTTTGAATCAATCATTAAATTTTGATGAAGTTGGACCCCATAACTCATTTACTCAATATCACGGAATACATATGTGATAGTCTGTGTGTGTAATAACCCAAAGTTCCCTGCCCTGTCAGTTTTGTAACTGCTTTACCAGTCGATTGAGTTCATAATTAGATAACACGTGACTCTATGTTTAATTGGCCTTACGTATTTATATTTTTTGTTAAAAAAAAACCGGTTAACTTCACAATTTGCCAGATGACTACAGTGTTCGTGATTGTAGGGCTGGCGGCCGGCATGGCCTTTGGAAAATCATTCATGGTAGACCATGTATGACCTTCCATGACCATGCAAGTCGCGAACTCTCAAAGAACGCGACCGCTGTTGTCGTATTGCAAAATAGAAAAGTTAATGGCCCGTTATAATATGTAGGCCCATAAAATATGCGATTCTTTTTTACGTTTCCCGATCTTTTTCGTAATGTGAAAACGTTTTCCCTTGAAAATATTATTAATTTTCAGAATACGCGTACACGCTGCGCGTGAACGAGAAGAGCGACATATACAGCTTCGGGGTGGTGGTGCTGGAGCTGGTGACGGGAAGACGACCCGTGGATCCCGAGTACGGGGAAAAGGACCTCGTGAAGTGGGTTTGCACCACGCTCGATCACAAGGGTGCGGACCTCGTGATTGATCCCAAGCTCGACGCTTGCTTCAAGGACGAGATATTACGGGTACTCAACATCGGGCTTCTGTGCACGAGCCCGTTGCCTATAAATCGGCCCTCGATGAGGCGTGTGGTTCAGATGCTTCTAGAAGTCGGCGATGGCGATAGGTCGAGGACGGGCTGGAGGAAGGAGGGCGGTAAATTGACGCCTTACTACTACGAAGATGCTTCCGAGAATGGAAGCATGTCTTGATTGATAGGGTTGTTATAGTCTTTCTGTATTACTCGTGTTTGGTGGTGGCGTTTTATAGCTCCAGGGTTTTTTTATTACACGAGATGGGATGTGCGTTGCCACGCCGTAAATGCAATCAACTACTATATACCAAGAATGGTTTGCATTTATTGTTGTTATTATTGTCTTCTAGTATTGTAGCGTGCGACTGAAGTAAGATTTCTTTTTTTTTTTTAATTATTTTTTTCGTTATGAAGGTGTTAGGGATCAAATTGGAGTCATGCATGGTGGTTGAACTGATTTAGTTATTGGCCTATTGCCTTAGGAGGTCAACGTGCCAGGTCTCGAACTGTTTGCCGTACAGAACATGTAATGATTTAGAGTAGAAAATGGGTCGGCTCGGGTCGGTTAGAGTAAAAAATGGGTGGTCAGTGGGCCGTGGCAACTTTCAGTTTGGAAATTTAGGGTCATTGGATATATGTTTAGGAGATTGGTCCAATGATTTCTTTAAAGAAGCCCGACGAAGAGTTGTTTGATTGTGAAGATCTCTCTGATATTATATAAGCTTGTTTGGTTGGACCATATGTGTCTAACCTTCATGAAAGTCCTCTATATTTCCACGTATGCGCACACACACACAACTTAAAAAACTATTCATTCACTATTCACATCCCGGTTGAGATCCTCTATTCCACTATTTGTATTCCACTTCGTATTCCAACAAACGAAAATGGTTACACCTCCCCCCGACAAGTGTTAAAACACACGTAAACATCATTACACCTATGAATTTCATTACAACAAGTGTTTAAACAAAAAAAACCTCATTATTACGTATATTTCTATTTTAATATATAATACTGATTTTTTCTACTCCATATTAGAAAAATACGTAATAATGAGGTTTTTTTTTTGTTTAAACACTTGTTGTAATGAAATTCATAGGTGTAATGATGTTTACGTGTGTTTTAACACTTGTCGGGGGAGGTGTAACCATTTTCGTTTGTTGGAATACGAAGTGGAATACGAATAGTGGAATAGAGGATCTCAACCCTTCACATCCACCCCTTATCCCAATCCTCTTCTTCAAGATTCAGTGAAATCTTGAATAATGTCATAAAATAAAATATAGATATAAATCACATGCGAGTCACAGGCTGAAAAATCGTCATGCTTAGTTATGGAGAGTAGAGACAAATAGTTGAACTGGCCTGCGCTATTTACATCATATTCACTCAATAATATTTCTAGTACTTGCCACGTAACGCCTAGTCACTAAACAATTAATTTTAGCCCCATTCGGAGTAAGAGAACAGTCAAATGCGTTGAATGTTTTGATATTATAATGTCATATAACAGATGCATGCATATATGTGATCTGATTTAGTTTGATTGATCAATCATATACATGTTGTTTGCCTCTTATCTTTAAAATCCAAAATATCTCGAGTTCAATGGGGCTGTAAATGAGCCCCTCGGCTCGTTTAGTGGCCCGTACTCGAGCTTTTAATAAAAAAAGTTTAATAACAATAATATAAAATTAATATAAAAAAATAAAATAAAAAAGTTCGCGAGCATTCGAGCCAACATGATTGGGCTCAAGCTCGAGATAAGTGTGCTCGAGCTCACTTATGTTGAGCTCGAGCCGAGACGAGCCGGCTCATCTTTCCCACCGAGATAAACCAGACGTCTGAATTTAAGACCCACGTAACTTGTTTAAGTACAATTATCGGTTTTCATTTCCCGTACAATAAAAACGACGTGACACGCTAATATGTTTGATTTCATATAATCCATAAATTTCACGTGAATATGTTTGCATCCCATAAATCGGACAAAAATCTCACTCCACATGAAAAATGAAAAAGCAAAACATTTTTTTGTACTTTAGGTCAGAGAAAAAAAGGAAAACTCTCCCTCTCTCTCTCTCTCTCTCTCTCTCCACATATATAAATCATATAGCCCTTCCCAGTGTTTATTTTTGGAGGAGTCATGATATAATAATAGGTTAATAAGGGTGAATGAGCAGTCCTAATTGCAAATTCATCGTATAATAAAACTTAAGTACGACGATTAACAAAGGTGCGAAATTTAATAACGAAATGAATTCCATTTCTATAATTAATGTCATTTAAAGGATCAACAACACCTAATCAATATTACAAAGTCAAAGCCACAAGGCTCGAGCTTTCCTTAACCTCGGAACCAATTCACCCGAAATATGCGCACCCATCACATCTTCTAGCCCCCCAAACGACTCGCCGCCGACGAAAACCGCCGGAAAATTCGGATTTTCGACGGACATCTTCTTCAGCTCTTCCGTGACGGCGCCTTCGTTCTCATCGTCGACGTCGAGGATGGTGGGGTTGACGCCGTGACCACGGAGCAACAGCTTGACCACGTGGCACATGCAGCAACCTCTTCTAGCCAACACCACCACGGCGTTCTCCGATAAAAGCCTCTTCAACTCCTCTGAGGTCACGGAGGATAGCGGCGGCGGAGGAACGGCGGAGGCGGCGGTGGCCGGAGGCCAATCTCTGAGAGAAAGTGTTTGTTGCATATTGAGAAAGTAGTCGCTTGATTCGCCGTGTGTGGTGGGTAGAATTTATATTAGAGAAGCTCCTCAAAAGGACGGTGTAAAATAGAAGAATAATCCCCTGAAAAATTCAAAGTATTACAAGCGCCCTCCGCAAAATATTCAATACTATGATTTAGGTACCACCATATAATCATATAACCAAATTTATTCATCTTGCTAAGAAAATTTTGAAAACTTCCAATCTCACCTTTAATATATGTAAAATTTAACGAAAAATCAAATTGTTTGAGAAAGTAATGATTTATTCCGTTCGTTAAATTTACTTGGGGCTGATAAGTAATTTTTTTAGTTTTATAGTATTACGAAAACAATGGGTGTGATGTGGTTCCTCGTGTAATTTACCGTTGATTTGTTGTTAAGGAGAAGTGGGGCTGTGGTGCGCCGTTAACGTCAACGAAGGTGACGTAACAGTTGACGTCACGGTTACTGTAGAGAGACGTGTTCGTGCTTTAATGATGTGTGATGACGGTGGAATTGGTCATTACACGTTATGTGATGACGTTACGTCGATTATTGAGGTGGGCATTAAATGATTTCCATTTATTTATTCATTTTTATGGTTTATTATCGATTGATTTGGTTTTAACGATGTCGATCCGATGTTCTGACTCTCAAATAAACATAAATTTAGAAATTTTAAATATTTTCTAGTGATAATAGTAATCTTTTACTTCTCTATATTCAAGTTTGTTAAATATTTTCTTGTAATATTATAGTCGGTGAATAAGATCGAAGTATGAAAAATTAGGTTAGGGGTTGACCGACCACGGCTTCCTTGTTTGATTTTTTGTTATCTTTTTTCTTTTATATTTTATTTTCAGCGTCTTTACTGAAAAGTGATAGATATATTGAAAATCACGAGGCTTGGTGTTAGATTCTTGCTTGACGACAGAATTGAAGTCGATGATGAAGGTTAGGTTGGTTGGGTATGAAAGATTATGATCTCTAGTTTAGATATATGTTATTATCAATCATCGTGGGCTATACAATGTTTAATCAATAAATAAATAATCACTTCACTTTAATGAAGGAGGCCGTTCACTAAATAAATAATCACTTCACTTCGAGAATTTAAACCATCTGAATAGTATGAAGATGCGTAAAATTATTACAAAAATTCATCCTAATCTTTTTTGGAAGTAGAAATAGTTATTGGCCGGCGGTCGATTAAAGAAATGTTCTTTTAACTTACTAACATTAGTTGACAGCAATCTATTATCTATCTTAATTTATTTCCCGAAAGGCCGTTTTGTGACAGTGATGATGAAAATCTGGGGAGCCAATTAATAGTATTAATTGAAATGACAATGCATGATTGCTTAGGCATGCTTTCCATACAGACATAATAAGAGTTTAATACATCATTGAATAACAATTATACTGTCTCAAGGTAGGAACAGTCATGCAAACTTAATTTTAGTTATTACAATCAATATCATTGATCCCCTCTCGCCCTAATCTCCTCCTCTTACTTTGTCCACCGAGTAAACAGTCTCCATTATCGTCCTTCTTCGTCTTCGAATTTCCACCTAAAAGAATCTCAGGAAAGTACTTCAAACTATCAGAGCCATTATCAAACCCTAATTTATTGTCCACTTCTTCAATAGGAAAATTTAAGTAAGTCTTTGGCCCTCTAATCCTTAAGGCAGCCTTGTCATAAGCCAATGCTGCCTCTTCAGCCGTCGCAAAAGTCCCAAGCCAAATCCTCGCGCCTTTCCTCGTCGAGTCTCTTATTTCTGCCGCGTATTTTCCCCAAGGCCTTTTCCTTACACCTCGGTAGTGCATGGCCTTGATTTTCTTCTCAGTTTTTTCACTAACCAGCAAGTCCTTATTTGACTTTTCGGAGTTATCACCAACATCCTTTGCAATAATCACCTTCTCAAAATCTGTGGTAACTTGAGGAGTGGCGATGATTTCGTCGAGGAGTTGTTCCCATGCTTCAGATCCCATCGATATCCATCTGCCTAAGCTTGGTAATCTCTTTAAGATGTTCGTCGATTCGTCTCTTTCAAGGCTGTTATGATCCCATGATTGAGATGAAGATAGTTTGAATGTGTTGGTGTTATGGCCTTCTTTGTTATTGTTAGAGATGAAGTTAGCCCATACGTCTTCGAGGATTGGTTGTGAAGATGATGAGTTTGCACTCATACTGTTCTTTTCATGGTCGTGAGCCATCATGGTGTGATTACTAGGTTATTTCACACCTTAATGAGATCGAATAAATTGACAGAACTAATGTTTATAGGCAATGTGTAATGATATATATATGTATATGTATAAAATTATCCATTTCTACTTTATGATTAACTGACGCCAAGTAAGAGACTTGCGTTCCAAACCATGAGTTGGCGAATTTCAAGGATGATCCTCCGGTTATTAAGACAATGATTATGATTAAAGATTTTGTGTTCTTTATAGTTTGTTATAACGTGGGAATGACTCAACGCGTCCTATATATGTATGCTTTAGAAAAGCAAAAAACAAAGAATACATGTATAATGGTTTGAATGCATGATGTATCAAAATACTTGACTTGACGTGGCATTACTTAAAGTGTAAGTTCGAGTATACTTAACCAATGGACATGTCTGAAGACTGAAAATCTAATGCTTTGGTGATAGAATGAATATATTATGATCACAAGAGCTTTTGACGAAGGCGCTTAGATTTGTCGTCTAAGCAAAAACAAGAAATATATACCATTGCGGCGAATTAGGATTCAATGAACTTGTAAATCAAAATATTTTGGTCGTAATGGACTTTTTTCATTAATCTATACGTTGCGTAGTTGATTCATTGATTGAATAACTTATATATGTATTCTCATGGAGAACTAAACATGTCTTCTAGGATACTCCATGTGTCCCATCAACTTTATCACATAAGTTGCTAGGCACGCAAATTAAGGTGGCATTATTATAATAATATAGTACAATGGGGTTAGATATAAACAATTTGCTTGAAATTATAACATTTTCCTAATTATTCCCACCATTTACTTTTCCCTCCAATTACATTTAAAGCATTTCACACACATATAAAAGCACCAAAGTCTAAACACAAGACACCATCACCATTACACACGATCGCCCAGCAGAACAAGACACCATCACCATAAAAGTAACAAACTTTAAACACTCCATATTCATCCATAGAACATATCGCACAGCACAGCCAGGTTTAACACAAAGAAATCCAACTAAATACACACAACTGAGTTCAAGAGGGGCTGTAAACACAAGAGCAGAAAACAGAAAACAGAAAGCACAACAACTTAGTTCAAGACATGATAAAATGAAGTCTGCTAAACCAAATCTAACTCAAGATCAAAAGAATCAGATAGCACATCAGCTTCTTAACAGCTATACAGATGGTAAACTTCTTCGTGGCAAAATAAATGAAGTAGCGGGGCTGTTTGGAGTGCATAGGCGAACGATTTGGTTGATATGGAAGACAGGAAAATCACAACTATCTGCGGACAGGGATGTGCATATCAAGGTCCCCTCAAATCTGCAAAAGCGAAGGAAAAAAGTGCAAATAGACGTTGAAGGAATAAAGCAGATTAACATGACAAAAAGAAGCACAATTAGAAGACATGCTAATGAAATTAATGTAAGCAAGAGCACAGTTGGTCGATGGGTTCACGAGGGGCTGCTTATACCTCATTCAAATGCGATCAAACCTGAGTTAACATCAGTTAATATGTTGCAGAGGCTGAAACTTTGTTTGTCACATGTTGACAACATCAATAGACAGATTAACTTTTCAAGCATGAACAAAACAATCCTTATTGATGAGAAATGGTTCTACATCACAACGACAAGTGAGAGGTGCTACTTGACTCCCGAAGAAGAAGTGCCACACATATCATGTAAATGTAAGAGATTCATCACGAAAGTAATGTTCATGTGTGCTGTCAGTCGGCACTATATAATGATGAGGGTGCACTTGTGTCTGATGGGAAGATAAGACTGTTTCCCTTCACAGTCAAAGTGCCAGCAAAGAGAAATTCCAAGAATCGAGCTAAGGACACATTGGAAACAAAGGCCATAGACTCAATAACTAAGGATGTTGTCAAATCATGCTTGATCAACAATGTATGCACTCTCAGAATATTTTCAACATCGAGTTATAGGAATGAGTCTCCAAAATAGACACTGTTTGCATAAACATGAGTTACATTACTATGATCACTCAATAAACAAGTCATGTTTCATTAGTCACATTTATGTGCACATCATCGAAGTTGAATGATCATGTAAGTATCTAGACTACATTCACATCATTACTTTGTGTAATGCAGATCATACCAGTAATTATGGACAAATGGCCATGTAGTGCAGACAAAAGTATCATCATCCAGCAAGATAATGCAAAACCACAAATCAAAGACTTAGACCCTGAGTTCAGAGCTGCTGCACAACAGAGAGGTTTCAATATCAGGTTAATATGTCAACCACCTAATTCACCAGACACTAATGTGAATGATTTAGGTTGGTTTAGAGCAATTCAATCACTACAGGTTCAAACAACATCATACACAATAGAGCAATTAGTGAATGCATTGGAGGAGTCTTATAAGCATCTAAGTCATGAGACATTAAACAAAGTTTTCTTAAGTCTACAAGCTGCATTCATCGAAATTATGAGAGTGAAGGGACACAACAAATACAAACTACCACACATGAAAAAAGCCACATTACAAAGAGAAGGTACGCTACCATGTGTTCTAGGGGTGGATGATGCACTAGTCTAGGAATGCATACAGTACTTAATTGAAAATGGAGAAACATTTGAAAACAGTCAGCTAATGGAGTACTTTGGAGACTCATAGATGTTGTTTTGATGACAATATAAATGTTGTTTTTGTCACTTTTGAAGCACAACATGAATGCTGTTTTTGTCACTTTTGAAGCACAATGTGGATGCTATTTTTGTCACTTTTAAAGCAAAATATGGATGATGTAAAATCACAGTGATGACACTTGAGATGTGTTCTGATGTAATGATGTAAAGATGAATGTATGATGTAATGATGTAAAGATGTAATCAAAATATGAAGCTAAGTTCTGATGCATGCTATGATCATGAAAATTCAGTGATGTAAAATCAATGAGGTGCATGCTATGATCATATAATGACAGTGAACATTAACATTTAAAAGTAGGCCACAATTCAGGGCACAATTAGAACACAATTTAGGGCACAATTAGAGCACAATTAGGACACAATTAGGAGCACAATTAGCGTCACAGACAAGGAGCACGTGAATCACAGAATAAAAAACATAAAGAGCAAAAAAATAAAGAGGCAAAAAATAAACCAGAGTTAAGGTGGCTGGACACCAAATGACAAGCAGTTTAAGGTACATGATCCGCCTTTCCTCGCTCCAAGATTCCAACCCCAGATCGGCAACTGAATCACCCAGATCTGGAGCTCCGTTTGAAGGAAAGGAGTCTGGAAGAACCTCTTCATCACCATAGCAAAAAAAAAAAGGTAAGGGTGGATCGGTGTCTCCAATGTCAGGAAACAGAAACGAGTAAAGGAAAGAGTCGGAGTACTTATCGTCTTAGAACTCAGGTGTTTCTGGGACAAAAGATCACTATTCGCCTCCAGCCACCGTTTCACCACTGGAACCATACAGAGGTTTCAAAAACGGCGGATCGGAGTCTGCATGTAAGGAAATCAGAGACGGATCAAACGTGTCAAGAACAACTTGGAACTAAGGGGTTGTGGAATATGAGACAACTCATCGCCTTCAGCTTCCATCGCCGGGTCATTGGTGGGACTTGCGGTGACGATGGCCGGCAACAGAGCGTATGTGTCGTTCATAATTAGGGTTTTCCAAGGAGATGATTTGGATTTTGAAGAAAAGAGAGAGAGGGTCGATCGATTGTGTTTTAGGTAAATGAGGGTTAGTTGGTTTTTTTAGTTAAAACAATTAAATTTAAAAAAAAATTGATAAATTAGAGATTAAATATAAGTAATGGTAATTAAATGTTGGAATGGTGTTTAATTTTTTACCCAAAAATGAAAGGTGATAAAATTATTGGGACGCCTGGAATGGAAAAATGTGATAATATTAGCGGGATGGAGGAAGTATTTAGTATCCCAGCCCAGCCACCCATATGGTCATTGATAATTATGAAAGCAATATTCTACGTGGTAGACTTGATAGCTAGGTAAATGTCTTAGGTCGATGTGATATATAATGATAAACAAATAACGTAACAAGTAACTGGTGCGGGAAGCGTGGACGAAGAGCTTAATGAAGCCCGTGTTTGTGGAGAAGGGATTGGAAGAGGCCCTGAAACCTGATGCAGAGATGGAACCTGCAACATTAACCGCAGCTGCGAAGAAGAAGATCAAAGAGAAGGCTTACTCAGCCATGATTCTCAACCTTTCTGATTGCGTGCTGCGTAAGGTGGCTTCGGAGATTTCGGCTGAGGAGTTATGGAAGAAGCTAGACTCCATTTACATGACCAAATCCCTGGCTAGAAGATTGTACCTCAAGCAAGCTCTTCATAGGTTCCAAATGGAGGATGGAGCTGCCATTGAAGATTATCTAAACCAGTTTCAGAAACTGGTTTTGGATTTGCTGAACATTGGAGAAGAGATTAAAGATGATGATCAAGCTTTGTTGTTGATGTGCTCACTGCCCAAAAGCCATGATTACTTCAAGGAGGCTCTCCTTTATGGAAGGAAGAAGCTAAGCATGGAGGATGTAATGGCAGCACTCAGCACAAAGCAGCTGAATACCAGAATCCATCCAAAAATTGAACCATTTTCTGCTGAGATGCTAAATGTGCAGCATAAAGCCAATTCATGGAAGAAGAAGGGCAAGGGGAAGCTGCCATATAACCTGCAAAAGAGAGTGGTTGCATGACTTCAAGGAGTTGAAGGGCAAAACAGTTAAGGTGGGAGATGGAAAAAGCTTCGAAGTTAGTGGTTGTGGTTCCATTCGAATGAGGCTTGCAAATGAGGTGTTGAGTATCCTCAAAGATGTTAGGTATGTTCCTGAGCTAAAGAGGAACCTTATATCCATTGGAGCTTTGGATAGGAGATGATTCAACACACAAATTGCAGCTGGAAAAATTCTGGTGAAAAAACAGAATAGGCTGATTCTGCAAGGGAGAAGAAGGCAGTGTATTTATGTGCTCGAGGGCTGTTCTGTGGTGGAAATTGCACATCATGAAACTAGGAAATATGGTGGGTCAAATGGTGTGCAAGAGGAGTCACAGAAGACTCAGGCTGAGGTAGAAACAGATGGAGCAAAGTGGAACTCGAAGCAGAAATTCTGAAACCTGCTACTGCTGCCACAAAGCTCTTGTGATGATCTTTCCGAGCCCGAGATGGAGCTATTCGTGCCAAGAGATGAAGGAACCTCAAGACCACATGGCAGGGTAGGCTCTGAGGTGGAGAATAGCTCAAGCATTGGCAAGGAAATGGAGGAAACTCAACAGCAAGTTGGGCTGAAAGATTAGTTTTGTCTGAAACTGATGAAATCCGTTTTTCAGTTTTTCGTGCAGATGATGGTTTGAATATGAGGAAGGCCAAGAAGCAAGTGTTTACTAGCCGGAGAAGAGTCAGTGAGGTGGCTCAAGAGGCTAGGATGGAGGGATCTTCGAGCCAAACGAAGGTAGTGAGCTCAAGTGTTCAAGTTGATTTCAAGTGGGAAATTTCAATCCTACTTGGAGTTGGCAAGTTCACTCTTTAGGCTCGAAGCTCCTAAGGGAGTTAGTTGATCAACCGAGCAAGAGCTTATTAATCGAGGTGGAGCTTTGGTGGGGTTCCGAAGCTCACAAAAGTGATTCTCAGACAAAGGAAATAGAGGTGGAGCTGATTTCTGGTGAAGTTTGGGCGGCTATAGCGGGCGTGGTTGGGCAGCTATAATAAATTCTGAGAGTTGGGATTGCTAGGTTACAGTCTCGAGGTCGAGTTTGTCGAGATAGGCGAGCGTGAACCTCGCCGGAGTCGCCGGGAACGGCCGGAGAAGGCGGCCGGTCGAACTGAAAATTGGAAGTGAATGATTAAGCTGAAGAGAGGTCGCGATGTACAGCAGCCGTTGGATCTCCTTTGGCCCGCGATCGGACAGCCAGGATTTGAAGTCTGGAGATTAAATAAGGTTCGTTGGATGACGCACGACAGGATCGACGGCCCAGATTAGAAGAAGCGAGATGAGGCGGATGATGGATCTCGGCCGATGGATCAAGACCGAACGGCTCGCGTTGAAGGCGGTTTTTCACTTAAAAAGTCGTCACGCGACTTATGCTTGCTCACGCGTTAAGCATGTGAGACGTGGCACAATGTGGAGCGTTGGATCAGATAAAACGGGCGGACGAGATAATTCGATCATCACACTTTAAACATGACTTCAGCTTTATAAATTCTGTATTTTCTGGTTCGACTTAGCATCTTTGAGCGTCTGTAGTTTCGTATACAGTGAGAATCACGGTGAGTCGTAAACACGAAAATTAGAGGGCACGGCGGTGTGTAAACTTTATGTTGTGATTAATACGAACGGAAGTCGGTTGATCCGTGGACGTAGTCCAAACTTTGGGTCGAACCACGTTAAATCTGTCTTAAGTGTGTGTGAGTTTGAGTGCGATTTTGAGCTTCGATTGAGCTTGTTATAGCTTGAATCGATCTTAAATACTTGCATACATTGAAAGTACATTGAAACACCAATTTAAGGATAGCCATTTCCCAACAGTAACAACTTGTAAGAAAATGTTTCCCAGTCAAGAATGAAACTATGTTGATCACTATTTATTTGTAATTTTATGAACTTAAATTATATGTACTGTACCTGTCCCCATCTTCCAATTTCAACGAAGCACCGATAACAATATGCCCTCGTGCTTTGATCGAAATATACATATAATTATTATCTATATGTAATATATTCTTATGCAATATATGAATCATCCTTGTCCCGGCGGCTATTTACCAGTAAAAACTAATAGTTTTCGGGCCAACTTGCAGCGATATCACGTTCTTACGATGGTGTGTACTACAAATTTTCCAACTCATCGCGTCATTTCCTCTATATAAAACCCCCAAGAAAAAAGTCATTCTACAATTCTACATACATTAAAATAGAAAAATTCAATCTGCTGATACTCTAAGAATTATGAAGATGCAACAAAAACATCCACGATTATTGTTTCTCTCCTGGTTCTAATTCTTCTCTTCATTCTAAGCCATGCAGTTGTAGTTCATAGCCGTCCGATCAACATCCTATCTGAGGGTATTGATCAGAACTCAGGCGATGACTTTGGATTATTATTACATGTCATCAGAACTGGAGAAGAGACATGTGAGCCAACGTATGGGATATTGCCTTGCTCGTCTAACTTATGGGGTCTTCTTTTTCTGATTGTGGTGTACGAAATATTGCTTTCCTTGGGAGGAAACTACGTTGCCAACGGCTCTAATCTTTTCTTTGAGATCATTGGGCCTGGCGTCTTTGGAGCAAGCTTGTTTCAGATTCTTGGAACAATCCCACAAGTCGTCCTTGTTCTTGGTAATACATTAACTTTTTCAATATATATATTTTTTGTTATTCAAGTTACTAGCATATGCTCTTGCGTTTTATAGTAATATATGATCGATACGTCATTATAAAGCAAGTAGGCTTTGATTAGAAAAACTATCTGTAGTTGCGTTTTATTTAAATGTACTTGATGCATTTAATTAAGATATCCCCAGCTGACTTCGATTAATGAGATTTATTTCTAAATTCCAAGTGGCTAGTCACATTATCATTTTGTTTAGATGGTGTGATAATGTATATATTCCAAACTAGTTGGCATAATAAACTCCAAGAGTACATCTCTCTCTCTCTCTCTCTCTCTATATATATATATATATATATATATATATATATGTAGCTCATCAACGAATAAAGTATTATATAAGACAGTCAAGATTAGGAGGGGTATCAAAAAAAAAGAAAAACAATTGTGGATATGATCTTTTCCCTAGCTTCATGCATGGTAGACAAATAGAAGGAAAAGTTAACAAACTACATAAGCATGGACTTAAACCCTAATCTGACGTAAGGCATGTAATAATCAGATAAAAAAAGTAACTGTACTAATGTCGTCTTTTCATTGCACTATCAAAAGTATCTGCACTTTCTGGGACAAACGAGGCTGCTCAACAAAGAGCCACGCTAGGGATGGGATTAGTAGCAGGGACAACAGTGATGCTTCTAACATTGGTGTGGGGCACTTCCATCATCCTCGGAAGCTACAATCTCTCCGAGGCTTCCATAGCTGATTCACCTTCTGTACTCAGCCAAAAAGCTTCTCCTAAAACAGGTTAATAATCAATCATCGGTTTTTATTACAATCACCAAGCTAATTAGAAATTTGAAGCCTTTCTCCTCTATGTATATATATGTTCAGGAGTTATTACTGACGTCGAAACGAGCTACACCGCGCGCATAATGCTGATTAGTTTGATCCCATTCATAATCCTTTTGATGGAAAAGATCTTCAGAGATTCGTCCGCTCGAAGAGCGATTGTGCTCGTCGCACTCATTGCAACGTCCGTCTTGTTGTTCGGTTATATCATATATCAGGTAATAATAAGAAAACGTTGAGATCTATATTCGAAGGGCATATGATCACTTGTGTTATTACTTCGAAGAATTTCGTCATTGCAAAACGTTTGTTATTGCACATATTTGCAGATATTCCAACCATGGGTTCAGAACAGGCGATTCGAACATCTGATGAATAAGTACGCCAAAGACAAGCTGCTGAGCGTTCTATCGAGAAATGGCAAGCCCGATACCCGAAAGATACAGGCGTACGTTTTCCATAATTTTTTTACGATAGTTAAAATTATTCGCACTAATCATCTTTTCCATACAGGCTTTACGATCGCATAGACAAGGACAAAAGCGCATCAGTATCGGCGGCTGAACTTAGGGTTTTGCTCTTAGGCGCAAGAATCGACGATGACAGTCTAAACACGGATAGAGACGTAGAGAGCATCTTAGCATCGTTCGATACTTCGGGCGACGGTCGTATAGACCGAAGCGAGTTCATCAAAGGCATGCAAGATTTAGTCACAAATCTCTCAGAGCAGACGACACACGCCATTAAGAAGTCGTCGTCTAATAAGACCAACACTAATTCTCAGGTATAATACATCGCGATTTCCGCGCAATTTCAGAACAGCGCAATAATATTAATTCAAACGCAGAATAACAATCAACAACAAGCAGCGCTCTTGGCTAGTAGCAGCGTAAGCGCGAGCGCAACGACGAGTCAAAGGGCCGTTGGTTCTTGGCAGAACTATCTGAGGGCGTTTTCGTCCGTGATAATGGGGACGGCCATACTGTGTGTCTTCTCCGAGCCTCTGATCAAAAGCGTCGTTTTGTTCGCTCAAACTGCAAACTTATCTTCATTTAGCGTATCGTACTTGGCCATACCCTTCGCCATGAACTACGGCGCTGCAGTTCAGTCTATAGCTTCAGCTACGCAGAAGACCCAGAAATCGATTTCCCTAACACTTTCTTCGGTAATTAGTGAAAAGAACGCCGTTTTTTTTTTTTCTCGCCATTGTCGACTGATTATGTTCTTAATTTTTTTTTTCCGAACTATGGCAGCTGTACAGCGGCGTGTACATGAACAATGTCGTGGGTTTGATAGTTTACTTGGCGCCAGTTTACGCGCGAAATCTGTCTGGCGATGCGTTTGCGGAGATCTTCTTGGTTTTGATCATCTGTGCGCTCATGACGATTTTCGCGAGTTTTAGGACGGTTTACGCTCGATGGATTGGCTATACTGTGCTGCTTCTCTACCCAATATCGCTCGCCTTGGTGTATTTCGTGACTATGGTTCTTGGATTGCCATAGCCATGGATGAAGTGAAGCAAAGCTGATAAATAAATCCATACTAGTTATTCTACGTTCTGCTAGACACTGTACTAAGATCGAAACTCATCTCTTCGGCGAGTGTACTTGAAACTTTATCGAATAATATATCTGGTGTTGTGCAGAATAAGAGAAGGCGTGTTCATACGTAAAACGATGGCGTTGAATAGTGCAAGTAATCGATCAGCGTTTGAACTTCGATTCTTGCAAGACGAATTAATGCTACTCATAGCAGGTCGATTCAAGGCAAGACAAGGTTCATAGTGATCAATGATCATAGCTAAGATAGATATATATAGATTTAAAGACCACAATATGCAACAGTATATAACCGAGTAATTCGTATGATCTTCCCAAACAATATGTACAAGCCAGCGACTAAGTACACAATCTCACGGTAACACGGACTTTTGCAGCAGATTTACGACGATTAAAAGAGGAAAAGCAATCTCTTTTCTTTGGCCATCATTCAAGACAACCCTTCCTTATTGCCATTTTTGATTTTCTTTTCTTCAGCAAGCGGGCTCACTCTCCGATCGCCTTTCTTCTCCGCAGCTTCAAAAGATAGCCTACGCCCTTTTCTTTTAACTACTTTTCCATTCGGTGACGCTGATTTGGCCTTTCCTGGCGTAGCTTTATTCGCAGGAGAAGAAATATTCATTTTCTTATTACCAGCAGTTTTTCTTGTTAGGTTGGTCCCATTCGTTTTCTTGGGCGATTCACAAACCGAGCCTCTTCTCTCCCAAGGCTGAGCAGAAACCCAACGATCCGCCCAGCTCCAGCCCCAATTCGTCTTACCAAGCTCATCATTGCCCAATCCATTTTTAGCATTCGTATTAGCCCTCCACTGCACAGAGTCATTGCAGTTATCGCCTGGTGTCTGATGATGTTAGAAAGAAAGATTTTTATCGAATGAAATGAAAAAAACCTGATGGGAAAAGGCGTAAGCCATGGCTCTCTCCCTCTTCAGAGCTGCTTCTTCCCTCTGATGTATCCTCGCCAGGGCTTCTTCGAAGGTCTCAGAACCACCGTTCCACTCTACCTGGGAATAGGGATCATGGTTTTTTTTTTTTTTTCATCACTGCGCTATTCGATGGAAGTCCTTAAGCTGAAGTTAAAGAATTTATTACCTCAAGATCATGGAGTTTAGCTTCTAGCTTTAACTGATCCTCCATCTTCTTCTGTCTGAGCCTTCCTTCCGTGACCATATGAGCCCTACGTGCTCGAATTTGGGCTTGGATTTTGTTCCATGAGTGAAGGTAGCTCAGCGTGGTCGAGGCTTGCTTCTTCGCAGAATCGCATTCGACTAGGTTCTGCAACCTCTTCATTCCCTTAGTTCGGCGAAAGTTCTTCCTTGCCTAAGATGTAAGAGAATCGCTGTAAATGAATCCTCAGAATCAGATAGATGTTTACACATATGTGGATTGAAAGAACTACCGAGTAGGCTCGATATGCAGCTTGAATTCGAGTAGCAGCAGTGTTTTCTAGAGAAAGTTTCTGACTGCTCTGTTCATCAGCTAAAGGACATTGATTTTCCGTGCATGGTGCGCTTATATTTCCAGGTTCTGAGTGCCTCTGTTTTGTAAAGAACAAAACAAGTTCTTTTAGTTGCGAGGATGAGATCATAACTTGTATATATGAACAATGCTTTGAATTCATATCCCAAACCTTCAACTTTTGTGATGTGTCACCGCCCTTTGACTTCTTTTTCTTGATTATATTCTTAAACCAAATTCCAGATCCCATTCTCCTTCAGACAAAGGAAGCTAACTGAACAAATATTCAGACAAAACAATATGAGCAGCAGATGGAAAATCTAACATCTTTCCAAGCTCTTTAGATTCACTTGGAGAGATGGAAGAGATAAATGAGAAGCTAAATGTATCCATCTAAATGAGATAGACATATATACTCTATCTCATGTCATAAATATAAGCGAACTTGAAAAGCTAAAGGCAATCCAAGAGTTAACATACCAGAGAATCGTCTCCAAAGAGAAATTAAAAGGGCTCCTCTCTTTACAGCAAAAGAGCTTCGTATACCATAAATGAAGAACAAAGAAAGCGAAGACAATGGTTAATGATGTCGAGTATGAGTGAAATAGAAGAAAACATCGCTGGTATATATATTATGATGAACAGACTCGGCCAAACAACGACAAATGTAGGTCGCTTTTCGGCATGGCCCAGTTGCTGCTGTCCTCTCCCACAGTGGTTGGAACAAAAGGATCTTTCAATAAACAAATAAAAATCCAATCTTTCTCTACTGTTCGATTCCAAATCAACTTTGGGAAAATATAAACAGATAGAACAGATCCCCTTAATCAGAGGAATTAAACCGACGCTTGCAACTAGCCTCACAATACTCAAACAACCATTGTTATTTTAATCCCAATTATGTATCTGTTAATAACACTCATAATAGCTTTGAAAGCGACAGCTTAACAGCAGTTTATACGTTCTTCTCTTACCCTATGATTGCTGCTTCTGTCGGTCCGTGGGGGCAACCAACAGTTGTCTTAGAAAATATACTCACTCAATCATTGCAATGATTCCTATTAGCAGTAGATAATAAAAAACAATACGTTCAGATATTGTCTGTCAGCAACAAAGTATTACAGCGTTCAAGAATCTACCAATACAATACGAAACGTCTCAAGCCATTAAGCCAACTCATTTATGCATGTAATCGCTGCCCTTCTAACATCGAACAGAGCTTAAGCACACAACAATTCTAACACCACCCAAAATTAACAGCAATTTCAGCTGAAAACCTCGTAGAACTTCTCAATCACAAGCACGCCCGAGTCAATAGACTCCAAGGGATCTTTCCTAAGGCGATGCCTCAAACAGTTGGGAATCACAGTCCCAATATCCTCAGCACTCACCTTATCCCTTCCCTTAAGAGCAGCCAAAGCCCTCGCAGCCCTATTCGTAACGATATCTCCCCTCAGCCCATCGACGTTCAGCTCAGCGCAAACCTTCGATATCTTCACCCTAAGCTCGTGGTCAATGCTCACCGAGCCAAGAGATTCCCTAGCACCAGCAATCTGCTTCTGTAGCTTATCTTGCTCCTCTTTGTAGGATTCTCTGAACTCCTTTGGGTTCCTATCGAACCTCGCCCTCTCCTCGACGATCTTAACCCTAAGCTCGGCGTCCTTCACAGTCCCAACTTGGGCGTGCATCCCAAATCGGTCGAGGAGCTGTGGCCTGAGCTCGCCCTCCTCGGGATTTCCCGAGCCTATTAGGATGAACCTAGCTGGGTGAGAAATGGAGATGCCTTCCCTCTCCACCGTGTTCCACCCCGAGGCAGCAGAATCCAGCAAGACGTCAACTAAATGGTCGTCCAAGAGATTGACTTCGTCGACGTAGAGAATGCCCCTATTGGCCTTGGCGAGAAGGCCTGGCTCGAATGCCTTGACTCCTTCTGTTAGGGCTTTTTCGATGTCGATGGTTCCACAGACTCGATCCTCGGTGGCTCCCAAGGGAAGGTCGACCATGGTGATCTTGGTAAGCAGCGTGGGGACTTGCTCGCCTTTCAAGACTTTTTCTCGAACGTCTGGGCCTTGGACTTCGGCGTCCTCTGGGTCTGAGTTGAATGGATCGCCCGAGACTACTTTGATTTCGGGTAGGAGGTCGACTAGAGATCTTACGGTTGTGGATTTTCCCGTTCCTCGATCGCCCATTATCATTACGCCCCCGATTTTGGGGTCGATGACGTTTAGGAGAAGGCATAGTTTCATCTCGTCTTGCCCGACGATGGCTGCGAATGGATAGACGGGCCTTTGGCTCTCCTTAGAAGCAGCTTGCTTCTGTACCTGAGATTAACGAGCAATAGGCAAGTGTGATATACTTAAACTCGGCGATTGAACATATCGAGTTCTTGAAGAAACGAGTCCAGTGTTTCACTGAGTGATGCATTTCAAATGACAAAAACACCAAACTTTGAAGCGATGAACACCATTAATGTTCATAATTTCATGATATCAAACTCGTGGAAGCTTTTGAACATTCCAGCAAGCAATCATTCTAAGGCATACCAAACCCATTATTAGCCGTAGAAAGTAAATTACCTCTTCTTGAGTAGGACTAGTGACGACATTAGAAACTGAGAAACGAAGATTAGAGTTGGGTTTCCTTAATGAAACGCCAGTCCCTTTACACAGTTTCCTCCCTGAACACAACCCTGCACATTGTAGTAAGAAAACAAAAATCAAACGTAAGATAAGAAAGAACCCAATTCGAATTCCATCCACCTTCCCACCCCAAAATTCAAGAGGCAAAAACAAACTCCCTCCGCGAAAGTGCAGCACTGTCAGCTATTTGAGAATTTATCGGGTCAGCACATACCAGGGGAAGACACGAAAGACGAAGACTTCGCCGAGAAAAGTCTAGAAGAGCATGAGACCGTCGAAGTTCCCAGCAAACCCGCCATGTTCGTTTGCAGCTTGTTTGTGGTTTGCTCTTCGGTTCGAGCTTAAAGACCGTATCTTTGTTTGTGACTCGTGTTTGGGTTCAGTAGGATAAGACGATCAGATTTCCAGGACCCACAATCCCACATCGCTTGCTTTGTCTTTTCTATTTTTTTTTTCTCTTATTAAATATATACTCCCTCCCTCCGTCCCATGATTTTTATCACATTTCTTGGTGGGTACGGATATTAAGTGGCATTATTATAATAATATAGTACAATAAAAAGGTAAAAAAGTGTATATTTTGACACGTCTTTTAAGAATATTTAATATTATTATATTGATTATTTGTGATAATTTTTACCCAAAAAGAAATGTGATAAAGTTAGTGGGATGTCCGGAATGGAAAAATGTGATAAAGTTAGCGGGACGAAGGGAATAATACTTAATTTTATTTCTCTAGCAGGCCGGTTTTAAATGGGCCTTAACATAAATGGAGAAGGGTGTTCATGGAGCATACTTGAAAATGCGATGCAAGTCCAATAAAACGATAGAATCTTGGGAATGAATTGCCTCGTGTTTTGTGGGAATTGTTGGAGATATTTTTTTCAATTATTATTATCCATTTCCCTACTTGTGCAGACGTTAGCCGATGTCAATTTGTCTCTTACACAACTCCTAGTTACATAGTTTACGAGGATCTTTCGATCTTGATCTTGCGGACATAATGTCCAAGGTAAATACTTATCCTAACGAATGATCTGTTCGTTTCAAATGGAGTTTACCATAATAGAAAACGCATAGTATGATTGCATAAAATATTGACCCCAATGGTTCATCTTTATCGAATTGAAGGAAAAAAGAAACATGTCAACATTGCCTAGTTCTTATTTCGAAAGCCAGCGTTATAAATTTATGGCTTAATTATTTTTTTGTCCCATAACTTAGAGGATATGGCATTATAGGGACCGCTAATTTAGGGTGTGGCATTATTAGGACAGTAAGTTTTAAAATCGTGCAATTTATAGACATTATATCTGATTTTTTCCAAAAATACATCACGTTCGTGGCACGTGACCGATTTTTTATACCTGATTTTTTTCCAAAATACATCTGGTGCCACGCAGATGACCGATTTTAAACCGAAACACGTGGCGCCGGACCGATGACACTCGTTTTACAGAGTTTTTTTTTTATTTTTTAGATTAATTTCTGACATTGCGCTAAATCAGATTATTTTAATTACGTGTTATTTATGTACAAATGGCACGTCATCGGTCCGCTCAAAAATTAGCAAAAACGGGCATTTCATCGGTCGGCGCCACGTCACCTTTTCCGGTATAAAAATCGGTCATATGCGTGTCACGTGATGTATTTTGGGGGGAAATCAGGTGTAATGTCTATAAATTACACGATTTTAAAACTGACTGTTCCTATAATACCACACCCTAAATTAGCGGTCCCTATAATACCACATGATTTAATAATTAGCCCTTCATTTTACTTTTATCCACCGATTTTAAAACTGAAAATTGGCCTAAATCATAATTAACACTAAATTAAATTAAAATATGTGGTATGGTCGCTTCTCCTAATTGCGTTTTGCCATGAAATAATTACCCTTCCTATGTTTTATTTATTTATTTTTTTCCACATTATAGATTATATTGGCTTAGTCACATTACAAACACTCACAAACCAATGTAAGAAATAGACGAATTTAATAATAATTCGATACCACCATTTCTTCATATAAGGGCAGCATAGAGAAGCTGGTTCCATGTGTCGGGCAGGCCGGGCAGGCACCAGTGGCTACAGTCGACGCCGCCCGAGCGATCGCCTCCGTAATAAGAAGGATGAGCATCCTTCCTAAGCTGAGACAAAGTCGTTATATCGAGGAGGAAAACTGGCTTCTTTATCCCGGTCAGCACCCTTCTGACCACCATGGCCTCGGGCGGCGTCCCCGCTGGGTAAGTGGGGCCCACCAAAGGCTCCTTCTCGCCCTTGCATGTCTTGTCCTCCGAGGTTCTCCAATCCTTACCACTGTCAAACAATTAAATACTTGTCAAAGAACGACGGATTATAAACACGAAGGCTGAGGCGTGTGAAGACTCTTCACTGCCCTAAAAAATTACTGCATGACTCTTGAGCTTTATGTCTCTTAATGAGGATTAAAATGAGTCTTAAAAGAGCATCGATATGAGAATGAATATTAGTGCTAAAATGACATGAATATGATGCTTGAATGACCATGATTAAGAGGCTTGAATGGCCATGAAATGGCTCTTGAATAAGAGACCCTTGAGTTGTTTGATCACCTCTATAAATACTCAATTTCTCTTGTTCTCATGAACACAACTACAACACATATATTTTTTTCTTGGAAGGGGATGTTGAACCCTTGGAAGCTACAAGAGAGTTCTTGAAATAGCTTTTTAGGGCAGTGAAGAATCTTCACGCCTCAACCTTCATGTTTATAATCCGTCGTTCTTTGAGAAATACTACAACAATCTAAAAAGCTATAGCGAACAATGATGAGTTTGATGATCTCGATGCGTAACTCAATGACGATGATGATATCCTCAAATACTATTCTAACATATTATTCATCTTGGGACAAACAAATAATGATGGCTAGGGTTAGGGTACTTATTATTTTTATTTACTTACTCGTAGTGAGTGGGAGAAATGCCTTGGAAGATGACCTTGGTCTTGATGGGGTCGACGTTTTGGTCCACCCATCGGCGCCACGTGATCATCGCCTTGTAGAATGCGACCAAGCGATTCATGTCTTTCGATATGCTCGAACCATCTTGTATATAATCCCATCTAGAAAAAAACAAATATTAGAGACAAGAGAACGATCAATTTATTGCATCATGGGATGTATGTACGGATGTATGTAGTGGTGGGGGTACGTACGATTGAGATTTGCCTTTGTGCGTCCACCAATGCCATGAGTTGAATATGAGCATGTCCATGCCTTTCCATGCCGAGCTTCCTTTGTCTATTGTGTCCAACTTCAGTACTCTTCCTATGCTTTCTCGCGTAATGTCTACCAAGTAAGTGGAACGATATACGGAGATACTAACTCCATAATCCTGCATATTAAGATAGAAATTATTTTAAAGAAATATAGAGGAGAAAAAGGGCTTTCCTCTTTCCACTCATGAGTTTATCTTGTAAAAAGTTCAGCAAGAAAATAATTATCATGACACCCAAAAGGAAGTATATATCTTTGGCACTTCAACCGAAGAAAATGTCTCCACAATTGAGATAAGGGTTGGGGATAGGATACAAAGAGACAGATTTGGACCACACCGTACACATGAACCTAATATCACGTTTCATCCCTTTCAGTAATGTTAAGATTTTCTTGCACATATAATGTAGTAAAGTAATATTTCTTAGTACTATTTAATTACCTGGAATGTCAGGGAAGAAAGTGTCTCCTGCCTAACGTATCTAGTCTTTGCATTTGGGACCGAAGCGTGAATCATACAAGCGAGTGACTCCCATTGGTTCAAGCTCAGTGAATCTCCCACGAACATTATCTTCTTCCCACTGAACCTCTTCAAGAAATCCAACCCATCAAACCTATATAACACACAGCACTTATTTTCATTATTACATCAGCAAAATCTAAACAGACAAAATAAAAAATGCATTGCATGATATGATTATTACCTAGGGACGTTGCAAGAATCTGGCTTCCAAGCGTACTTTAGATACTGTTTGTCTGGCCTTCCATACTTAATGCAATCAAACTCAGGGTCTATGAAGGGGCACTTTGAAGATTCGTAGAGAGGATACGAAGCATCGAAAACCCATCTTCCTTTAAACAGATTGCAGCCAATGGCTTGTGATTCTTGGCCGATGGTCGAGTTATGGCTGAGCTGTGCTACTGCTGACACAGCGTAATATTGCCATTGAGTGTGAAGTTGAGCTCTTCTGTATTGTTTTTGACGTAACTGAGCAATGAGAAGGAAAAAAAAGGTGATTTTTCTTGATCTCATATGAATGGGGCTGTCAGTTATTTAAAGCGTACAGGGAGAAAACATTATTACCTTTAGGGTAACCACAGTGGTGGTTTATATGTGTGTCATATGTGCTTATTTGGCACTTTATATGACACACCACCATTGTGGACGTGTCATGAGCATGACATTGTGTCATATTTATGACACTGTGTTATAGGAATATTAAAATATTATGGAGGAGAGAGAATGAGGGAGAAAAAAAAAGAAATTATTTATTTATAGTTGTGGGTCCGTGTTATAGTAGTGTTATTATTGTGGAAAAAGTAGAATATAAGTGTTATAGAATAAAATATAGGAAAATATAGTGTAAAGCTAACGTGGCAGTATTATGGGTGTGTTATTGCTGTGGACACCCTTATAATGAAATTGTGGCACATGAGTTGGAAAGTGTTGGTAATAATTAATGTATATTTAAAACTGTGCAATTTATTTATATTTAAGTGGTGCTGGAATATCCACTTGTTTGATTATTTTCTAATTATTAGGAAGATAAGAACTTTAATGTAATTTCAGTTACTTGATGTCAAATTCATTAAATTGTAGACCAACTTGTTTCCCGTCGTTAAGGATGAATCGTGAGTTCGGTTGGTGAACTGTCCATAAACTGCATAAACAAACAAAACATCTTTTCGATAGTGTCGACCCTCATCTACTGTTCATTTGCAAATCAACCCTTCCTCTTTTCAGTAAATTAACCTACCTGTGCTAAAAAATATCTATCATTATTCCGAGGATGAGACTAATCAACGGAGCATTTTCAATTAAGCATCGAAATTCAAGGTCCTTCTCCCACCCTAAGCCCTAACCCTTGTATATTTCAAAGTCAAATAACTTTTATTCGATTAAGTTCAAAAGCGAATTTAAACCTTATTGTCGACTATGAAACGATCACTAGTACATAATAGTAAACTAGTTTTTTGCCCGTGCAATGCACGAGTTTTAAAAATATAAGTTAGTTATGATCAGAATAAGAATAATATTATATTATAATTAAGAAACTGTAATATCATAATGGTTGTTATTTGTTAAATTTTAAGATGTAAGGATTGACTTTTTACGTGTCGCATATCTTATATAGTATAGAACATTTGATATCTTAAATTATAAATCATATAAACTGTATAAGAAAATATAATATGTTAAACACTATGTAATATTGATGAGAGATAATAATAAATTAATAATTATAAAAGTAATAGCATCGCATTGTTTTCCTTTGAAGAATTAATAATTATACTCTTCGCCGCAATTCACTGTAAAACATGTTTTTTGTCCTTGATAGAATGATTATTATATCTTAGTTAAACACAAATTACTTATATGAAATAAAACCTACTTATAAAAAAACTATATGTCCATCATATCTTTGTGTCTAATCTATAGAATGTATTATTGATACCAATGTGGTGAAAATATTATATTGAAAAGGGAAAATTGAAAAATGGATATATGCTTTTTTATTGTCCACATGTGACAAGTAGGAAGCCATATAACTCAAACACGACAACTACAAAACGGAGAACAGATAAACCTAAAAATTGCTTACGTAGGCTACAGAGTTAAAAAGGTGAAAATAACCCTAACCTTAATCTCAATATATAATCAGTAAAAGATAACCTGAAGTAGTAATTATCTCCAAAAAAAAAAAGATTGATATATATATATATATATATATATATATATCCATTCAGCCACAGGCGGTAGAACCACATGGTTGTAAAGTAAAAAAAGTAAAAACTGAAAAATATCGTTAACTGCATATTTGCAGCCGTCTTTGGGTATTCTGCAAAATCTTAGTAGTTTTGCGAGCCCGCCGTTTTATCGACCACGACCTTGTTTTTTCTTCTTGATCTCGAATATTTCATAGCGGTATTTGCTGTGATCTGAGATGCCCAGCCCATACCTAAAGAGGACGATGATCAGCAAATGTAAGTCAAGTTTATTCTAAAATTAATTATCAATCGAAGGAACCGTAATTATCAGCAAATGACACTAAGAAATGTCCAGATTTAAATCGCCCATTAGAGACCATTAGAGAAATACCCGAAATAAGATTAGACCGCCTTGAAGAAATGAAACCCTTACTTCTATCCCCATAAATCGAATCAAACCTTTGTAAAATATTCGTAATGGTGTTTAAACAGTTGAACGTAATGGTCTTTAAACAGTCCAACTCGATTCTACGGCTGAAAAGCAGCAATTTTTGAACAAATCAAACACCGTGTGATGATAAAAGAGAGCACAGTGCGAGCAAATAACCCTGAAAATGCGATTCAATCCAAATCAGACAAGCATATTCACAAATATAAAATATATCGAACACAGTAACCACATAACAACATAGAACATGAGTGAGAGGCGATTTACCCGTGTGAATCACTTGACATTTGGGCATCAATTTACCATTTGGAACTGGAACGATAGAATCCAGCGTGTGTTGGATTTCAGTTTTAAATTTTTTCTACATCGTGGATGGTTTTTGACGAGTAGTGGAGAATTTTTTAATATTTTTTATTAATAAATTTACATATAGAATAGGACACGTGCAGTGCATAAGAAGATGATGGCCGTGCAGTGCAGGTATTTGGGTTGGTTTCCTTGGTTCGTGGTTTGTTTCTTTTTTATTATTAAAAATATTTGTACTAAAAACCAAATTTGACAGGACACGTGGCACTATTATAAGAAGACTACATTTCTATTTATATATAAGATTGGTCACGGCACTATAGGCGACGGTTGCGTCAAAATCGTCGCCTAAAGGTAGCGGACGAATATTTTATTATTATTTTTACTATATTAGTTCTACGCGACGGTTTTTTATAACAGCAGTCGCGTATTGTCATCTCTAATTACGCGACGGTTGTCCTGGAAACCGTCGCGTATAACTCCCTTTTACGCGACGGTTATTTCGTAGAAACCGTCGCGAGGCCTTTATGTGACGGTTACGGGCCACGACCGTCGCGTAAGGTTCTTTTACATCACCCCTTTCTTCTTCCTTCCACTTTGATTTTTTTCCATCCCAAACGACTGACCGGCGAATTCCGAAAATTAACGCGACACAACACAGTTCTGGCGACTCCATCACAGGTGCTTCGACGCGCGGCAACTCTTGGGTAGTTTGGTGGCCCTTCCCATCGTTGATTAGGTATTTTTTTTCCGCTTTTAACTCGTTATTCTGTGAAATTGACGATGAGCATGCCATTTTATTAATTTAGTCAAAAATAGGGGCGATGTTAGATTAGTATTTGTTCATTTGTATTTTAATTTCGAAATTGGGCGAATTTGGGGCTGTTTTGGTTCGAAATTAGGGTTAGGTCGCGGTTTGGGTTAATTTTTTGTCGATTTTGGTGCAATTTCGTGTATTCTATGCTGTTTCATACTTAAAGTTCGAAATTGGGCGAATTGGGGGGTGTTTTTGGTTCGAAAATTAGGGCTAGGTCCCGTTAGTTGGAAGCGATGCAAGGTTAGTATTTTCTATGATTTGCAAAGTTGTTCCTTACACGTCCGCTATTGATTTATTTATTATTGTTAACTAGTGCCCTCAACAACCGAAGACAAGTGAATTGTGTGGCTTCTACGTTATGCGGTACATGTACAACATCTTCAGAAATATCGAACAAGGCCACAACAACTTGACGACGGTATGTATAAAATAACACTACCTTCTTTATTGATTAAGTTTGTATGCTTATCGTACTTCTTGTTCATATTTTCTAGATGCTACAAGACTTCAATTACGATTGGGATGCAATAGAAGAAGTACGTGAGCTATGCGTACCGTATGTCTAGTTGAGTGATTGTTTTTGGATATTTATTAGCGTGAACTTGTTTATGTGGATTTTATTAGATCGAGGATGATAATTGTGATAAATTTGATTGTTCAATGAAATTGTTTTGATTTTTGATGCTTTAGTGATTGTGGATTGGTGTATTTGGGGAATTTGTTAGTGTGTTTTATTGTTTAATAGGGATTTTATAAAAATACAGCAAAAATTTGCAAAAAATTGAAAAAAGGCTGTGGCGATCGTTAAGATACAACCGTCGCGTAAAGCCCATAGAGAAGTTCTGCGCGACGGTTGTTACTTAATGACCGTCGCGTATAGCGAAGCTTTACGCGACGGTTTCTTCAAATAACCGTCGCGTGTTAAAAGCTTTACGCGACGGTTATTACAGAACAACCGTCGCGCAAAGCTTCTTTACGCGACGATCAACAACCGTCGCGTAACAACCAGGCTATACGCGACTGTGGCGACGGCGACTCCGTGAAACCGTCGCCTATGATCTAGAATGACCGTCGCGTATGACGTATAATGTACTAGTGGCTCTCGGTTTTTAAGGACTAAATCTTATGGTGTACCGTTCCAAGACTATAAAAACGAAAGCCAATGAGTTAAAATGAGATCAAACTCATGATCTCCACGTGGAGATATATCATATGCTCGACCTACTTTACGAGGATAAAATCAACAAGAGTTATTGAATGTTCTTACATAGTTCACATGCTTGGCTCTACATTGATAGAGCATATGGACTATACGATTGGATTATTATGAAAGAGATAGAAAGCTTAAGTTTGAACATTAAAACATGAAGCATACATACTACCAAATATAAGAAAACACTTTGAGTAATACTATGCTGTCCCAAAGCTAAGCAGTTATTTCGAAAATTCGTTGCCTCTTATCTTGTTGTCTCATCGCGTCCCAAACCTCTTTAAAACCCCCCGTGTGAACTTAATTTATATGAGCAGTCATAATGGCATCATCGAAAACCCAGAAAAATTGCATCTTTTTGTTCTAATCATAAGCCCAATCATCCCAGTAATCTCACCGTCTCGAGCGATCTCCGAGAAAGAGGCGTCGATGAGGGAGACGAAAATACAATGGCGAAATCGAAAGGGAAGAGCGCTATCAAATCTTCAAAGCGAATGTCGAGTACATAGTAGACTCGGTGAACAGCCGATATGCCTTTCAAACTTGCCGTAAACAAGTTCGTCGATCTAAAGAACGAAGAGTTCAAAGCGAAGTACACGGCTTTTAGGAAGACTAACAAAGAATATCCAAAACATGCGATGGCGTTCGATCTCCTCGATATTCCGTCTAGCGTAGACCGGAGAAAAAAAGGAGCTATTACGCCGTTAAGGGATGGAACGTGCGGTAAGTATTGCCCTAAGTCGTCATTTCCTTTTCTTTCGAAATTATGATCTACATGTTAAAAGACGCAACTTCACCTAAAAGATTAAGCCTGAATGTGGTGTATCGTATTTTAATTTTTTTTATTTATATAGTGTATTTCCAACCAGTCCCCTAAAATAGGCTGATTCTTCTTTTCTAGCATTAAACGTGAAATTTTCTTTTTATGAAATGGTCTTGATTCTTGAGGGTTCGTAACTATGAAATCTTGGCATGAGCTTGATGTCATATTAAATGAACATTTTAACTTAAGATTCTAAACCTAAAGGAAGTGTATTACAATCTAATCTATGTAATTATTTTTAATAAGTCCTCTGATATTTAGGCTGATTTTTTATTATCTCGCCTTAAACGTGAAATTTTCTTTTTATATCATGACATTTTCGCATGAGCTTTGATATCATGTTAAATAATTACTTAAAAGTTGAAAAGAGTGCATCATATATTTTGTATTTTATATATTTCAATTTCCAAAATCAGGCTCCTGACGTTTCCCGCGATCGACACGGTAAAAGGAATCGCCAAGATCAAAAGAGGAAAACTACACAGACTGTTGACCCAAGAAATTGACGAGCCACGGCTAGCCGGGGCACTCGCCGGCCAGCCCGTCGCCATGAGCCTCGACGCGGCGGGCCGGGCTTTCAGTTCTATAAGAGCGGCGTCTACACGGGCCAGTGTGGGACCAACTTGAACCACGGCTTGAACGTGGTTGGCTGCGGCTCGGCGGAGGGGAAGCTCAAGTATTGGATACTTAAGAACTCGTGGGGCCCACAGTGGGGCGAGGAAGGTATATATGAGGCTGGAAAAGGATGTTTAGAGTAAAGAGGGGCTTTGTGGTATTGCAATGGAAGCTGTGTACCCTTTTATTTAGTTAAACCTAATATTTGATATGTTTGATCACTATGTGAATATTGTATACTGTTTGTAATTAAATCTTCGAAATTAAATTAAAGAAATATGATCTTTATGCCTTCAGAAGCATAGGGGTTGACGATTGGTGGCCTCGAATCACATTTTTAAGCATAAAATCAAGGAAACTCCTTTCCGTTGAACAACTCGGATAAGATCATCTTTTGGAAGTCGACTCGGCGACTTTTAGGATTTTAATATTTATTACGTTTTTTTTTCTTCTTCTTTGTTTTTTTTTTCTATATTTTTGTGTTGGTGTTAGAATGGGTAGGAAGTTAAGGGGTCAATTTCATGTAAATTACATATCAACAACTCCCCAATAATTTTCTATTTCCTGCGGTATTAAGTAAATTTCAAATCTAACGAGGTTGACCATATCCCATCTCATGGTATTTCTTTTTTGAAGCACTCCAAGACTTGTGTCACACTTCCTCGATTAATTGAAAGATAATATACATTAAAAAATATTGAAGAGATACACAGAAACAGACATATATAGACCCTCCTACGTACGTATAGTAAAGATCAAGCAATTGCCATGTAATTTCGCAGTGGCTCCACATGAATTAAGCAAATCCGATAAACCAACAATTTGCATTATTTTTAATCAATTTAATAGTCGAAAACAAATCATATCTCTCAGTGATTATATATACGACGAGCATTCATATATCTGCTCAGTGTCCATAATATCTCTTACATATATCTCCAAGAAAGAACACACAGACACAATAAGATGCAGATAGTTGAGCTGAGGGTGCACATGGACTGCGCTGGCTGTGAAAGAAAAATCACCAAAGCACTATCCAAATTAAAAGGTAATAATAAGTAATATAATCTTAAGCTTTTCATCATCTCTTTATTATGTAACTATTTACTACAGTGATTAACAACGTTTGTGCCAATTTTATTATTTCATATATAGGAGTCGACAGCGTCGACGTGGACATGAACATGCAGAAGGTTACGGTCACGGGCTGGGCCCGACAGGACAAAGTACTTAAAGCGGTAAGAAAAACGGGTCGATCCGCGGAGATCTGGCCCTTCCCTTACAACCCGGAATATCACGACTACTCTTACCATTACTACGGCCAAAATTATTACTCCAAAAATAATAACAATGATTATAATAAGGGGAAATTTTGTGTCAGGCCCCAGAAAAGTTTCAAATTAGGGATCAGACCCTGTCAGATTTATTTTTAGTTTAAAGGACCATGTTTTTGAAAAATTAAGTGAAAAGGACCCAAAACTATGATTTGACGAAAATACCCTTAGTAAAGTGATTTCTGAATGGGTATTTTACGTCAGTTTTATGTTACACAATTATACTGATTTGTTACCGTAAAAACCGTAAGTGTTATTTTAACATCACAAGACGTTACTTATCGACAGTAACATGTTATATTAACAGACATATTTATTATATCGGACTATCGAACCCCATTTTTCATACTGATCTAGCACAGTCGATTGGTAATACCTTGTTTTGTTTTCCATCATGTGGTATTACATCATAAACCCTAAATCGCAAACCCTAAACTCGGCGCGACGACCATTAGCGTTCTCCTATAAAAGATCGAATCATAAATACCCTAAAGTGATGCGAAAAGACATATTTAACCCTGACATATGCCAAAATTACGCTGGATACCTAAATGATCCGATTCCAGACAATTATAACAGTTCTGCGCTGAAGTGATGCGAAAAGACATATTTAACCCTAAAGTGATGCGAAAAAACATATTTAACCCTGACATATACCATCATGTGGTTAAAGATACGCAACTTGCACCCACACTATGGAAGTCACGGGGAAAATCACATAACATAGACATGATTTGATGTGCATGCATTGTATATATATTATATTTAACTCTAAGAATTGACATGTTGCAAATATATCCATGCATTATTTTTTGAAATTGAATTTTAATTGATCATATCATATACCCGTAGAAAAAATCAAGATTACCGGATGATGATGATGATGATGATGATGGAGGCAACTATTTATCACAATAACCACTAATCACCATAAAGATTACAATTTTGAAAACATAAATATGATCAATCGTTCTTTAATTAAAATAATCAAAGGTGAAATAGGGTCGGGCCCCATGCATCATGTCTCAGATCAATCTCTTTTTCTACTATTTCAAACATCCCTTTCACTTCTCGTCCTTAAATTCCACCAAAAAAAAAAATTCAAGACTGAATAAACACACCACCAATACTTCCATTCCCCAACAACAAATCATGTCCAAGAATTCTTCAACTGATCTTCGCCAGCAACAACCATCGTCGTCGTCGACCAATAATCAGGCGCCACTAAGCAGATATGAGTCACAAAAGAGAAGAGATTGGAACACTTTCGGACAGTACTTGAAGAACCAAAGGCCGCCAGTTCCTTTGTCTCTCTGCAACTGCAACCATGTCCTTGAGTTCCTCAGATACCTTGATCAGTTCGGAAAAACTAAGGTTCATCTTCATGGTTGTGTCTTCTTCGGGCAGCCCGAGCCTCCTGCCCCATGTACCTGCCCGTTGAGACAGGCTTGGGGCAGCCTTGATGCTCTGATCGGTAGGCTTCGGGCAGCTTACGAGGAACACGGTGGGTCCCAGGAGACGAACCCTTTTGGTAACGGAGCGATTCGAGTCTATCTCAGGGAAGTTAAGGAGAATCAAGCTAAGGCAAGAGGTGTTCCATATAAGAAGAAGAAGAAGAGGAAGATGAGTCATCAAGTGGTCAAACCTGGCGATAATGAAGATCGTGGTAATCCCATGGTGTTAAGGAATACTGCTCAGGGATAGACAGAAAATTCAGATGCGATATCAGTTCACTGAAGAAACTGCTGGTAAGTTTTTTTCACTTTCAATTGTGATTTGACTTGATACTTTGCTACTGCATGTTGGGATCTGTTTCTAAGGTCTGGTTCTTGTTTGGGATAGGTAGAATATCAAGAATTAACTATATTCGATATCAAAAATCATAGTGGAAGATGAGATTTGCCAGATCAGGTGATGATCAATTATAGCATAGAATAGTATATTCAGGAAAAACTTCAAGAAACCCTAGCTAGTCACATCAATGAACCCTAGGTTCTTTCTCTAAGCACTTTTAGTGAACACGGTTGAGTGTGGAGAGAACTTTTGTGGTGGTGTTGTAATGATGCTTTATTTCGTATTTAGTTAGAATCTTGGCAATGGAGTAAACATTATTACTGTTAAGTCTTTTCTTAAATTTCTCTCTCAAATCATTCAAAACACTGTTTATAACAATTCTGATAATCTCAATACAACTCCTACAGTCAAATTTTGGTACGTGTGGGATTCTCGACATGAATTAATATTCTTGCAGTGTGTCATCTTTGTCACTGAATATGCATGACTATATGAAGTCAAAAATAGCTTTTCATTATATAGATAAATATAGATATTCCTATGGGCCATTATAAATTTTTTTTTCCCATAATGAAACTGATGATCAGGTGATATTACCTCTTTAGTAGATACTTGCATTGAGATTATTATTGGTATGCAGTTTCTGATTTATAGATACAATACAAGGATGTCTACGGATAACGTTTGATATACTCACGTTATCTGATACTAACGATTACACCCAAAAATTCGATATTGGGGGTTCTATTTTGTAGGTGAATTGAGATTGTTTGTACTTCTGATATTATTATTGTATTAAGATAAGGTTTAATTTTGTGTAAGGAAAGTTGAGCTTGCCATCCGTCTTCCTCAGATTAACTGTAAGAAAATAATGAGCTTGGGATTTTCTAGTTAAGAGATCACAAGCTGAGGACATATAGAGTTAAGAGTTTGCTGCAATTATAAGGTTTTCTTTTTATATGTTTATACGAGATTTGATTTGGTTGAGAGGTTTGAGTTATGGATTAATAACTATCGTGCATGCATGCAGACATGATATATCTCTATGAACTAAGTATAGATATATGTATTGCTATAGTAGACGTGTAAATTTAAGATTGAGCATAACTAATGGTTTATACATCACGGGATTATAATAAATGTCTCGTTTTATGCCATACACGTGAATGGTCCTCGTAACGTAGTATTTGAATCCAAAATGTCGTTTGACTCTGACTTTGTTTATTCGCTATATAGTCTACAAGGTTAATTAATAGTATGGCAAACGGATATAACTTCTTTTTAATTATTTTTTTCAGTTTTTTCCCCTTTCTAATCTTTTTGCAGGATGCCATGTTGGAGCTGAGAGACGCTATAATTAAAATCCTTTTCCCCATCTGAAATTTTGTTGGAAGTCGTCAATGTAATAGAGACAGATATCATCTCTTTTCCTGTCTTATGTGTATATATATCGAAGAACAATCACTGCGACGTAAAACAACAGTAATAACTAGTGCTACGCTTCACCATGATGTCTTCAGATACATCAGGAAAAAATGCCTTCAATTTTTGTTAAGAAAGTTTTCTTGGTTCATATGCCAAATCATAATAGCTATAAGATAAGATTGGTCAAATCGATAATATTTTAGATCAAACTCCTAAGAGTAATGATAAACTTTTCAAAACCAATCAACAGAACACGAATAGTATTAAGCTATAGCTGTCACGAGATGAGACTAATGAAAGAAAAGAACACACCTGCTAAAATTTATTACAATAAGAATAATAATGACAAGTAGTTATTGCAAATTAGACGGAGCCGTATTTCAAGGACATGAAAGACCTCTGTATATGCTCGCAACTTTCACTCTGCAAGTTATATAAGATATGCTCTTCAGCTAAAGTTAAAAAGGGTGCACCATTGTTTCTTGTCTTGCACCCAACTCTTACATTACAACATAGGATAATAACACTCGGCCACCTATAAATAAATATCTGCAGAAACCAAAAAATTAACAAGCAATGAGTAAATCTAATGAAACAACATAAACAAGATATATACGACTATAGGTGTGTTCATAATTAGATTAGACCACATAGAACACTAATGAAACAGTCTTCAGGCAAGAAAATCCCAACCTTAGATCGAAATGCTAGACACAGCACAGTCGAACATGCTTGAGTTAATAACTATTATTCGTGCCCGTCATATATACCACCAACTCCAACTTAATCGAAACTCTCACAAATCAAGAAACTTCTGACCTCTCAGTCCACCCTCAAACCAGCAAAGCATACAGAGAATACAAGTTAATTCTAACTGATAATCAAACCCTATCGGAGACAGCGAATAGAATCTCAGACCAGCATACAAATGTAAAGAAGAGAGAATAAGGAGGAACCATATTTCAACCTTTTCGAACCACCGTCATGATCTGTCATTACTATCGGGTGAAGCAGAGCGCTTCACACGCTTCATCTTCTCCAACTGCACCTGCGTGTCCGTGAGCATCTGCATTCTTTGAACCTCCAAATCCTTGGCAAACTGCATCCTCTGCTTCTCAAGCTCGATCATTTGTCTCTGCTTCATGCCCTCAACCTTCTCATATATCTCGGCAAACCTCTCAATTGCCTTTGCCAATTGCCTCATACCAATATTCTGACCATTACGACCGCCCTCAACCTCGTCATCATCATCTTCAGCCTTAACCCTATCCTCATTGTTTGCATCATCTTCATCATCGTCGTCGTCGCTTACTTCATTACCATCCTCCGCCGCAGCAGCTGCTGCTGCTGCTGCCACCGCGGAATAATTTCTCCTGAAAAACTCAATGTTTATACATCTTGGGATTTGGGGTGATAATAGCTATCTCTGCTGTTCAGGAAAGAAATTGTTGGCTTTGGTGTGTGTGCACATCCATCAATTAAAGAAATTCAGACATAACTTCTGAGTTTAACATAAGCAAAGACCAATTAAAAGAAAAAAAAAAGAAGTGTCCTTGACTAAAGCCACTCAAGACCCTTACCTGAAATACGACTCCTCAGGCCCAGGCGACGGCGCCGGACGTTTCTGCGGCATAACCATAGGAGTGCTATACATAGCTGGCGTCATCGGCGAAGTCATAATCGGCATCATAGGTTTCCTGAACGGCAAAGGGACGGCCATCGGCGGCGAACACATGGAAGGCGGCGGCGTCGTTATCTGAACCAGAGCCAACGAAGACGAAGGCGACGGAACCTTCGACATCATCAAAGGCATCGCAACCGAAGGCGTCGGCTTCGCCTGAGCCTTGCTGCTGTGGCCGGATCCGATCAAAAACTCCAATTTGGTAAAGAAAGGCCACGAAGACGTTAGGGTTCCGCCTGACTCCGAGATCTTCGCCTTCTCCGTCTTGTACTTCTTCTTGAGGGTATCGATCCGATTCTTGCACTGGACGTCCGTACGCCTCGTCTTCTTCGTCTGCCCGTGGAGGGAGTTGACGGCGTCAGCCACCTCCTGCCAATCCTTCTGACGGAGGTTGCCTCGGTTGAGCTCCACATAACGCTTTCCCCAGGCGTCGACCAGCGTCGACGTAGCCTCCTCCGTCCAGCAATCCTCTCGGAACGGAACCTGACGCGAAGGCGGCGGCGTCGGTCCCGGCTGCTGCTGAGCCGTCGAAGATTCCGTTGGGTCGTCGGCCATCGAGGAGGGTAAAAGAGGGAATTTGGAGAGAAGGAAAGAGGAGAGAGTCGACAGCTGTGAAATAAGAGGAGTCGCCGGTGGGTAAGGCGCGTGGGGTCGACGGTCACGCGATTTCGGCAGAGAGTGGTCATTGGATACTGTGTTTGCTTTGTTACCGCGATTGGAATTTTCGTTATCGAATTTGGGCTTTTTCTTATCTGAACGGAGATGGGCCGATCATCGTTGGGTTTGTCCGGTCAAGAAATTATTGACGGATTTCCCCAACTTTGATGACGTCATTAAGGATTGGCTTCGCCTTTTTCTCGCCGCTACGGTCAGAGAGAGAGAGAGAGATATGACGGTATTTGCATCATAAAGGCGACATCCTAAAGAAAAAAACAATTTATCGCTGTAAAATTTTATAAAAATATCAATATAAACTAGAAAATAGATTAGAGATGAAGAAACACCTGATAATGTGAAGTTTTGAAATTCTCTGAGTGTGTCCGGCCCGTAATTAGTCCTTGTGCATGGCGTGACGATTGTCCCCTTTCTTTCTCCCCACCTAAGTAGACAAGAATGGTCCACCTACACCTAGATGTTAAAAATAAAAATTCGATCTTTGAAACAGTGAGAAGAAAATCAATTATATTTATGGCCCTTTTTCTTGATGCCCCCACCACGTTATTGATAAGTCTTTGAGCAGTCGGAGCCTGAAAAGACGCACGCAGAGCAAACAAGCACTCCTCACAGTTTCTTTTCTTTATTTATTTTTCTCCAAAACAAGAACAAGAATTATTTGTTTATCGCTCTCTGTTTCACCTTTTTCTCTTCTTCACGCCTTTCTCCTTTTCTCCTTTCAGTATTGCCGCCATAATTCGCGGGAAAGATAACTTCAAAACTCAGGCATTTGACACCCTTGCTATCACTTCAAAGGTTAGTCGATCTCTCTTCTTGCTCCATGTTTCTTTGAAAAAAAATAACGCTTCCTTTCCCAGTCAGATTTAAATTTACCGCAACTTCTTTCTTGTCATTTTCTGTTCAATCCCTGTTTCTTGAGAAGAAGATTCAAGATTTCAGGCCCAAATCCATGGCTTGGCTTGTTTCTTATTCTGCTTGAACATCAATGGAGAAAAGACAGCAACTAGATTTGAGCGCGCCACTCTTGTCCGTGAGGCGCTACTCATCTCCTCTACGCTCTTCAGAGCTCACAAAACCCTCCAAAAAAGAACAATTTCCCGCCTTAAACAAACCCTGCGATAACGAAGAGGTCACAAAACCAGCCTCTGTTCCCTTTCGCTGGGAACAAATCCCAGGGAGACCCAAGCATTCGATCCAAAGCCAAAGGCTATCAGGCGAACCGTCCCCAGGGAGACATTCGTCAGGGCCAACCAAATTCAACTCGGGCAATCAGAACCCGCCTCCACAAGGCCCACGGATCGACCCGGTTTCATACATGGAGCATGTGATTCTTGTGGAGAAACTGAAGGAGAGCTTGAGGTGCGAGGACGACGATGATTCTGAGAGTGATGATGGAGGAGATGATGCCCTCGACAAGCTTTCTTGCGGCGAATCACAGTCTCTGATGAACTGTAGTGTTGCGAGTGGTTGCCATGGTTCGATAGGGAGGAAGAAGCGTTCTGGGAAGTTCTCGGTAGATGAAGAGATGAGAGAACTGATGATGACTAGGTTCTTGCCAGCAGCTAAAGCTGCCGTGTTAGAAACTCCAATTCAGTACGATACGAAGGCAAAAAAGGAGCCATCTTTAGCTGAAAAAACTGCCAAGGAAGTAGTTTCTGGCAAAATCGAAGAGCCTCTGTTCAGTAGATATGGTTCAGAAACATATTATCATAGCAGGCGAAACATTCGTAATGAGGAGGGTGAATACGATGAATGTAAGGAGTTTCCCGCTCCTGATAAAAAGCCCAGCAAACGTTGGGGAATCATACCTCGTTTTTGGCCTGGACTTAGATCATCAAAGTCACAACAACCTCAAACGCCTTCGACTGGCGAAGTAAGGAGACTAACGGCGAGAAATGCACTCAGTGGACCACTTGATAAGGTAACTGTACTTTTTTTTCCTTGCTGCTAATCTTTCGTATCTTTAATAACCCTTTTGCTTATTGGCGATTTCGGTTTTGGTTACTCTATTTAGATGGCCAGTCCCTTGCCTCATAAGAAGAAGTTCCACTCGGGGGAAATTTCAAGCATGGAGAGTAAGAAGCTATCTAAAGAAACAGATCAGTTTTCAAAGTCCAGGGATTCATCTAGCTCGGCTGCATCTTCGTCTTCTCTGAGGCGATACAGAACTGGGAATCTATCACCAAACAAAAACAGAGTTACAAAGCTTCCATTACCTGAAAAAGTCGATGGTTATTACAACGATGGCAAATTGGCTGCCTCACGAAAGCTTTTCAAGGCATTGGCGGATGTTTCGATGAATCAGAAAACAGAGAAAAAAAGCACTCATTTTCCCATTTCGAAGCCATTCTTACCGAAAGCTGGAAAAACTGAGACCTTGGAAGTCGACCCAATTTGTTCTGAGATCAGACGAGTGATTAAGGAAGAAAGAAGATCAGAATCGCAGGAGATCGTCGTGAAACCAACTTTGGCTCCTTTAATACCAAAATCGCCATCAGAATCTTGGCTTTGGCGCGCGGGGAATCCATGCGTGCATTCTAGTCGGAAGAGCCCTGTCCGTACAAAAGAGCCATATTCGAAATGGGAGACCATCGTCAAATCTTCTAATCTACGCCGTGAGCGTGCCCATGATTCGCAGGTAAAACTTGCCCAATATCACCACTGAACTTCGACTTCCATAAAACTTGAATTTTCCTCCTATTTCTTACAGTGTTGACATTTGAATCAATTTCAGGAGCTTACACCTCGTCCTCCTTCACAGAGACCAGCAAATCGTAGTGAAATAAGCTCGATCAAGAACTGATTTTTGCAATATGATACCAAGTGAGATTCTACATATCTGAGATATCTGTATTTTGCTGATGAGTGATGAGAAGTAATGAGATTCTAGACAACAAAACCAACAAGCATCAATTACACATCGAGTTCTCGACATAAAATCTTAGCCGTGTAATCGATTATCCATGAGCAGAATTGCTCGAATTGCAAAGCTCTCCCTCCCTTAAAAAACGCAAGAAGCTTCTCAGTTTGTCCAAATGAAAATGGGTTTTCATAGTGTGGAGCCCAGCATATATATGGGCCACAAGTTTGGGCTTATACGATAGGTGTTGGCCTGGGCTTCATTAATAAAGAAAAAACATAAATATAGATGCCACGTCAGCAGAGCCTAATTCGAACGGAGACGAACTGAGATTTGCTTTGCTGCCCCCCACGTGGCACGTCATACAGACGATGTAGTTAGGGGTGTAAACGAGCCGAGCTCGAGCCGAGCTCGGCTCATTTTCTGGGCTCGAGCTCGAGCTCGTCGAGCTTTTCAGCTCACGGCTCGAGCTCGGCTCGTTTACTGCCAGATGAGCTCGAACTCGAGCTCGAGCTCACAAAGCTCATCGAGCTCGAGCTCGAGCTCGAGCTCATTAATAAAAAAAAAAATTATTAAATTAATTAAAATAATATAAATTAATATAAAAATAAAAAAAAATATATTTTTTTTAAAAAATCGAGATTTTTAATAAAAAAATTTGTAAAAATAATATAAATTAATATAAAATTTTTAAAAAAATCGAATTTTTTAAAAAAATAAAGAATAATATATAAATTGTTATTAAAATATAAAAATATAAAAAATTAAAAAAAAAAAAAAAGAAAAAGCTCGCGAGCCTGTTCACGAGCTCGCGAGCCACTATGTTTGGGCTCAAGCTCGAGCTCGACTTAAATGAGCTCGAGCTCGAGCTCAACATAAATGAGCTCGAGCTCATTTTTGTCGAGCTTGAGCCGAGCTTTTATCGAGCCGGCTCGTCGAGCTCACGAGCCGGCTCGGCTCATCTTTCACCCCTAATGTAGATTCTTAATTAAGACTAAATTCTGCATGCGGTGTAATGATTAAATTAAGTATATGATTAGTGGAGTCAGTGTTATGCAGTGTTGTAAAATTCGGCCTACGCGGCCGCCTAAGCGCTAGGCGCCGGCCACCGAGGCGAAAAATGGTAATTCGGCTGGGAAATCGCTCTTTCCGACTAATCGGCGCCTAGCCCGTTTAATCGGCGTCCAGAGCGAATATTTGGCCGATTAATCTGCTGGAACGGTGAATAATTGGGTGGAACGCTGGCGTAACACTGTGATGGTGATGGTGACTATGGCTGGGGAAATATACCGAAATAGCGATATACCGTCCTTATCGTACCGTAACGTATCGAAAATATCGAAAATTTTGGTATACCGAAGTTTTTGGTAAGGTATGATACCATACCGAAAATTTTCGGTACGGTAATGGTATGAAAATTTTAAAAATTAGGTATACCGATTATACCGAAATAACGAAATACTAAAATTTTAAAAATTAAATATATATATATATATACACATCTACATATATTATATTATTTCTAAAAAATATCAAATGGATAAAAATATAATAAGGATCTTCATAAATTTATTTAGCCCATAAATTATTAACTATACCCAACCTTTTAGATTATTGACGTCCACCATATTTTTACTTATTATACCTAACTCAAGTTACGTTTAATTTTGGCCTTTTTAATGTTTTTTCTTCAGGATTTTGAAAGCGTGAAGATGCAATGCAATTACTTTTCACTAATTTTTTTAAATAAAAGTTTCATTTTAATTAATCTCTATATAAAGTTGTATTTTGTGGTTATGTGAAGTTCTTTGTCTTACTAATGAGACTGACTAAAATATGTAAATTATTTAAGGTTATTTTATGAATTAAAAATCTTTTTTATTTTGGAAAATTTGGTATTAATAATCCATCTTATTGGGCTTAAGGAGTTTGAATTGACTAAAAATTCGAAAACAACGAATTAACGAGTTACGAGACACGCATGGTAGAAAACCCTCTGTGTGAATGGTATAGAAGGTATGATACAGATACCGTATCGAAATTTCGGTATGATACCGTATCGAAATTTATGGTATACCAAAATTTTGGTATGGTATTGGTATGATTTCTTTCAATACCGAAATTTCGATACGATAAACGGTATCACGGTTTTGGTACGGTATACCGTACCGAACCACCCCTAATGGTGACTGTTGGTGGGTAGAAGACGATCGGTGGATGAAGAAGAATAACGATTAACCTAGGGTTTTTTTGGGCCTATTCTTAATTTAAAATATATTAAGCCCATTTTGGATTTAACTTGCATTTTAAGCTTTATATTAGATAAAAAAATTACATTAGTATCTATTTGCAATAATAAAGGTTGAATGATAGTTCACAATAATTAAGTACAAAACTAGTCGTTTTTTTTATTATAGCATCTTTTAAATACTGTAATCAAATAAATCATGGGACGTTTGGGGTTCAGGCCCCATTTTATATTTATATAGGCCCAAGGACCTTGTCAGAAAAACATTAGTTTGAAGGACCTATTTCACAATTTAAGTTAGAATTAAGGTTGTTGGACGAAAATACCCTTATAAAAGAGTAGTTTTGAAGTGGTATCCAGCGCGTCAGTTCTGTTATCAGTTATCACATGACAGGAAGTGTTACATGAAGTGGTACTGTAGATCCATGAAGTGGTATTGTAGACCCATGAAGTGGTACGAGTGAATAGTGAAATGGTACTGTAGATCCATGAAGTGGTACTGGTGAACAGTGAAGTGGTACAATAGACCCATGAAGTGGTACTGGTGAACAGTGAAGTGGTACAGCATTTGTAAAGCATGAAGTGGTAAGGTTGAACAGAGAAAAAGTGCTACTGTAGACCCATGAATTCCCAAATATTTCAGCAGTACCACTTCATGGGTCTACAATACCATTTATTCCATGTTCAACATTATCACTTCATGGGTGTACAATGCTGTACCACTTCACTGTTCACCCGTACCACTTCACTGTTCACTCATACCACATCATGAGTCTACAATACCACTTCACTGTTCACCCATACCACTTCATGAGTCTACAGTACCACTTCATGGATCTACAGTACCACTTCATGTACAATGTATACCACTTCTTCATGGTTGCTTTTGAACGTTTGAATAAGACGATGGCATGCTTCGTAATTTTTTTTTGTTTATTATGGGCAAATATGTCTTTTATCATGGATTTGGTCCTTTTTTCTAAATGAAACTTCAATTTAGGGGCTTCTATCTATTTGAAACATAAATGAGGCCTGAATAATAAAGCAAACTTATTAAATGGGCCTGAAATTTAATTACCTCATAAATCAATACAACAGTTGGCATTTTAATTTTGCAAAAAAATATAAAAATCCAAATTAATTTATAAATGATATGTAATTGCAATATAAAATGAAATCCACTTTAAATAAAAAAATATTAACCTTTCTTTATTATTGCATATTTTAAGTATAATATATTTCTGATTCTAACTTCATATTAATTTGATATATTGATGGAAAAATAGGGGAACCGTATAATTTCTGCCTAGAAACCGCTTAGGCCCCGCCTAGACGACCTAGGCGTTAGGCCCCTCCGGGCGCCTAGCTACCGCCTGGCGCCTTTTTTTTGGATTGAGTCAGGAATCCTAATTTGGATTGTTATGGATAAAAGAATTTCCTATGTGTTATGTCAATAAAAATTAAAAAGTTCCTATTTTTAATTACACTTTTTTCCCTGTTTCAGGAGAAAAGGTGGTCGAAGAGAGATTGAACCTCTGACATCATCCTGAAAAGGGCAATCAAGCATGGAAATTGAAAAAGGAAAACTACAAAAAACATATTGAATTATCCTCTGTTCTAAACAATCATTAAATCCTCCAATCCAATAATCAACTGTAAGCTGACATCTTTGAGTGTCCTAATCCATTGTTGCTCATCCGTCGTCGTCAAAATTCAACCATTTCTCACCTTTCTTGGGTTTTTTTTCCCCAAAGCAATCTACCACACTGATATTATTACCATTTTTTGACATCACAAGTTGGAAGGTCAGTTCTTTCGCTTGACGTTTCGTAAATTTTATTTGGGCATAAAGGATTGCTTGATTTGAGGGTTATTCGATTACAACACCCTCACGTCTTTTTAGCTTTTGGGTCTCTATTATTATCAGAATTTGCGCAAAAAAAGCTTTAGTTTTCATATCGTGCATTTGAAGAACGTAGATTGTTTGCTGACGCATAGTTTTTTTTTTTTATTTCATGCATTTTGTAGTTGGGTTTATGCAGTAATTGTTGGTGATTCAGAACAACTTGTCGAAGATGAGGGATACCACTCTGTATTGCAACCTCTGTTAGAGGCCTCATATAGATTCTTTTATTTGTTAGGTTGTTTTTTTTCTTCATCTTCTTTTCAAGAAGGCCAATTTGTAAAAGTAGTGCTTAGTTCCATCTTGCCCGAGTAATCCTTGCATTGCTCGGAGGCCAACTCTATAGTGCTAAGCTAATAGAAGCAAAAGAAGACGTCCGTTTGCATGAGTTACATTGTTTATGGGCTGTTGTCAGAAACAACTTCTGCCTTTTCACCACGCGGACGATGGGAGTTAATTTCAATCAGAACGCCACTCATGGAATGAATCTGCTTTCGTGTTTCTTGATTCTCGTTCTTGTTTTCCATATTCACGGATGCTTATCTCTCAATTCCGACGGTAATGAAAGGCACTTTGTCCATCTGAAAAAAACGTGTCTTTACTGATTTCTGAAGGTATCAGGATTTTCAATTCAGGATTAGCATTGCTGGAATTTCGAGCAAAAGTGAGCTTCGATTTTTCTGGCGATTTACAACATTGGAATCCCAACGACTCTCATCCCTGCAATTGGGTCGGCATTAGTTGCCTTCATGGTCGTGTAGTTACGCTGTAAGTGTTTCTTTATCGAACTTAGAACAGTGCTAAGTGTTTCTATTTCTAATGGAACGTCGTCCGTGTGCAGAAATCTAAGCGAACGTTGTCTAGAGGGAATTCTTGCACCACATCTTGGGAACCTTACCCATCTAAAAGTTCTGTGAGTTCTTGACATCCTTTGCTACTCAAATCTTTTAGCCTTTTTACAATGTTCCGTTAATTTTTCGTATGGTTCCTTCGCCTCAGTGACCTATCCAACAACCAATTTACGGGCACTATGCCAACGCAGTTGGGACAGCTTACGTCCTTAGAAGTGTTGAACTTGAGATACAATGACTTGAGTGGATCTATTCCATTACAATTAGGAGAGTTGCTTTCCCTAAGAAGCCTGTAAGTATTAGTAATCTTGATTTTATACTGCTTCATACGATGACGTGTTTCTCTACCTTCCTCCCAATGTAGCTTGCTCTGCGGTAATAATTTCCAAGCAAGTATTCCTATGAAGACACAGAAGCTTAGCCTGCTAAAAGATATCTGTTTCGACGAGATCCTTACTTCTGCTGATGCGGGACTTGCCTGCATTCATAGGAAACTTGGGCTCTGGTAACATTTCTCATCGCGTTTATGATTATTCAGAATATTTTATCGTGTTTTCACCATATACCGTAAACATTATTTGCTCAATAGCATGTGGCAGAATTCTGTAGAGCAATCGAAGAAGTCAGAAACGTTTCTCGGGCTAACTCGACAGGGCATATCGCGCTACCTTAATCTTCTTGCACAGTGAGCTATAATAAGAATTGTTTCTCCTTTCTTACTTAACATCACCTTCCACCGTATTTCTTCTTACCCTTTGCCAAGGTTCAAGTTCGGACAAGAACCCTCCAAAGATCGCGGTGATCATAGCTCGAACAATAATGATGCTGGTGAACTAACATGATTCCCTTTCTCATCTCATCTTAAAAATTTCACACGGCACGCCTTGTTATTACATTCTAGTATACCATTTTCTTTCTATAGATTCAATGGAGCAGCAACAGCGTACGCTGGTCGAAGAGTCGAGCAATCTCATGGCCAACGTTCCCAATCTCTCCCCAGCCCCATCCCAATCGCCCGCATCTCTCCCGAGCAGAAGCAGCGGATCATTTCCCTCCACGCCAAAAGGTAGCGAAAACGTCCCCTCCTTCTACACCTTCGCCCCTCACTGCCAAACCGGGCGGTTCCACTGCTCATCCCGCGGCCAAAAACTCCTCAGAAGCCGAAAACAGAAAGACCCTTTTCAGTCTCATACTCGGAATTACAATCTCAATCTTCTTGCTCTTCATCTTAGCTATAATACTCCTCGCCTTCAAAAGCAAAGTGGCTAGAACGATAGGCCCGTGGAGACGGGGCTGAGCAGTCAGTTGCAGAAAGCCTTCATCACAGGTATTTTCCGTCAGAATTTTGCCTCGCAATTTTCGACGGTTAATTTCATATTCTTCGTAGGCGTCCCTAAGCTGAACAGAGACGAGCTAGAAACTGCGTGCGAGGACTTCAGCAATATCATAAGCGTACACGACGGCGTCGCAACTCTCTACAAGGGAACGCTCTCCAGCGGCGTCGAAATCGCCGTGGTTTCGACAGCTGTCAGCTCGTCGAAGGACTGGTCGAATCATTGCGAAACTCTGTTCATGAAGATGGTTCTGAATTTTTTTATTTTTTGTTTTTCCTTTGGGTCGTTCATTTATGTCTCCTTTTTTCATTGGTACGCTTGCGCAGATAGAAAGCATGTCGAGGGTGAACCACAAGAACTTCGTCAACCTTATTGGGTACTGCGAGGAGGACGAGCCCTTCACGAGGATGATGGTTTTCGAGTACTCTCCTAATGGGAGGCATTCCGAGCATCTCCACGGTACGTTTTGCACGCAAAATCTTCGTCATCATATGAAAAGCTTCGCTTTCGACTTTTTTTTTAATGAATTTCCCGTTTAGTGAAAGAATTGGAGCACCTCGACTGGCAGGCGAGGATGAGAATCATCATGGGAATCGCTTATTGTCTACAGTACATGCACGAATTCAGCCCTCCTGCGTTTCAGTTGAGGCTAACTGCTAGAGATGTGTACTTAACCGACGATTACGCTGCTAAGGTACATCGTTTTTTATATACGATCGAATTATTGTCAGATTAATCTCTTAATAATAATCTTTGCAGATTGGAGATGTTGGCTTCTGGGCAGAACTAGTCGCCAAGTCCAAGAACTTCGGCGTAGGCGAGCCTCAGCATTATTTTGAGGCAAAAGTCGACGACAGCCTTGAGACGAACATTCATAGCTTCGGTGTACTACTGCTCGAAATAATCACTGGGAAGCTTCCCCGCTCAGAAGAAGGACACCTATTCGATTCGGTATATATATATATATATATATATTAATCGGTCTTAATTCGATACTGAGATTATTTATTACAACCATACTTTTTGCGCCAGTTTTTCAAGAACATGAACGACGAGAAAGCCCTCGAAAACTTTGTCGACCCGTCGTTGAAGAGCTTCAAAGAGGACGAGCTCGGGGTTTTGTGTGAGGTTATACGAAGCTGCGTTGAGCCCAAAGTGCATAAAAGGCCTTCGACGAAGGAAGTGGTTGCGAAACTGAGCCAAGCTATCGATATATCGCCCAGCGCGGCGACTCCAAGGCTTTCGCCTCTTTGGTGGGCCGAGCTCGAGATTTTATCTGCAGAAGCTGCTTGAATTCTCTTTCTTTTTTTTTTTTCTTCGATCCAATAATGCATGTCATGATGGTCTTCTCTTCTCTTTTCTCTTCTGTTTGTATATATTTACTGTATTCATACGGTTCTTCAATCCTATATATATGTTTTCCTCTTTTTTTTCCTACACTGTATTCGTCAAATGTTGGGCCGTCAATCCCATTGTAGGCGGGCAGGGCTCTGCTGTAATAACCCACAATTTCGTACGGTACAACCTCGAGACAGAAAGAGACACGCAGGCACCTGCTGAGAATATAGGCTTTTTATTAAATGCGACGTCGCGGCTTAGCCGCGACGATGACGAGGCACGAACCAAAGAGCTTTTTTTTTCATTTTACTTGTGTCGCACCCATTAGGGGCGACTTCAACTTTTCTTTTATTTTTTATTTTTTATTTTAACTTATTTTATATTTATTATTTATAAAATTCACCAAATCATAAAATTACCATTATTTCATACGATTTACATAATTAAAATCAACAAACATATCTAATTTATTGTATGTTTCGCGACGATTAAAATGATATGTATATGTATATCTTATATTTTTCGATAATAAAAATTTTTTCTTTATATAATTAAAATATACTTAAATTGGATTAAATTTAAAAAACAATTAAATATTTCTGATATTCCAAAATATAAGATATGCATATTATTTTAATCGTCGCGAAACATACAATAAATTAGATGCGTTTGTTGATTTTAATTATGTAAATCGGATGAAATAATGGTGATTTTATGAATTGGTGGATTTTATAAATAATAAATATAAAATAAGTTAAAAAAAAAAAGAAAGGTGGTCGTCGCCTCTAATGGGTGCGACGCAAATAAAATGAAAAAAAAAAGCTCTTTGGTTCGTGCCACGTCATCGTCGCGGCTTAGCCGCGACGTCGCATTTAATGGATGCATTTTGCTCTATTTTATTATTTTCGGACGAAATAACCCTATTTTATTAAAATTGCATATTTTATTTAAAAAGCCGAGAATATATAGGCAAGTGACGCCCGATGTAGTAAGTACAGCCACGTGGATGACCTCACAACTCCACTCACGTGACACGTGGACGAAGTGCTTCAGTACCATCTGTACGCTAACGTTGCTCTCCCCCGACAAAGTCCAACCCTTTCCTTCATTCATCAGCACTTTTGCCTCTTCATCAACGCCCAGGAGTTGGTAAATAATAATCCCCACGACATATTGAAAGATCAAATTTCACGTTTATTTTTTTCAAAAGCTTAAATGCATGGTATGCTATCGTAAGCCCATGCAAGAGCCAACACCTCACAACGTGGCCTCACAATTCTCGCAACATCTGTGCACTGTCTTCCTCTAACAACACACCACCGTATATATTATTAGGTCTAGTAAGCTCCTTATAGAAGTGTCTCGGTGACGAATTGTATCCTATATATATTGCCCGCTCAAAACGCTACCCAAGCCAAGAATTCCACCTCCTTGTTTGATTTATAATTGATATACGACATGAAAATCCCTGTTGAAGAAAAGTTCACCTTGTTTTACGAGGCATGGATAAATCAACTCGAGGATCTTCTTCTTCTCCAACACGGTGAAGAATCAAGAAATGATCATCAAAACGAAAAGGCTAATTACATGGTGAATGAACTCACATCCCATCACAAGGAATACTACACCGTGAAATGGGCTTCTGCGAAAGAAGACGTCCTAGCCTTCTTCACCTCGGCTTGGCTTACCCCTTTCGAGCGAGCCCACCTATGGGTCACTGGCTGGAAACCTTCCATGGCATTTCGGTTATTCGAAAAGCTTGGAATGAAGGCCAGGCCCAGCGTTGACCAATTGAAAGAGCTCGAGGCTCTGAGGTTGAAGATAAGGGTGGAAGAAGAGAGGGTAGATAGAGAAATGGAGAGGCAGCAAGTGGCTATGGCTGGTAAGAAGATGGTCGAGCTGGCTCGTGTCATGAGCCATGGCTCGGACCACGACTTGACTAGCTTGGTCGACGTGGCTCTGAAGGGGCTCTTGGCTGGCTTGGAGAGGCTGATGAAGATGGCTGACTGTGTTAGGCTCAAGACATTGAAAGGGGTTTTGGATGTTCTAACGCCTGAGCAAGGGTTGGAGTTCTTGGCTGCTACGTCTAATGTTCTAATTCAGATGAAGAAATGGGGGGAAATGAGAAGGGAGAGATCATAGTCAGATTCAGCAATGAGAGGCAAATTAAGATACATAGGCGTTCTTTTGCATGTTGAATAGCTTGTGCAGTAATGAATAGCTAGCTTGTGTTAAGTTGTCAGAGTAATGTCTGACAATGATAATAGGTTTACGTGGGATCAATAAAATTGCAAATACATCATGTAATGAAAATCAAGATATATATGATAACGCGTGATCTTTTATATCACATTAGAATTTCTGACTGATATATCGTGTTTAGTGAAGATAAAAGATAAGAGAAGTCCATGGTATAGATAAGAAAAATGACAATGTCATTGAGTCCCTGAACATATCAAGTCTCGTTTCTAAAGTGAACTAATTCGTTAACATGTTGAAAATAAAATATATAAAATTCGTTGAAAATTAACTATATTAACAAAATTCTAAAGATGAAGTGATCATTTGAAAATATCATAAAAACTGTTGTGGAGTTCACATAATTGTTGGTTTAGGGTTTTGGTTCGAGTTTGGACTGGGGCGGAGAGCATTGGCTCGGGGGCGTCCTGACCCATTTTGATGGCTCTAAATCTTTATTGTTGAATCCCTCAACAATTTCTAAATTTGTTTTGACATATATAATGCTTATCGAGTTTATTCATTGCAACTTTCGAATGAATTTATCGACACGTCGGATGATTAGCGAACAAACGATATAAATGGTCATAATTAGCTACGAATGGAAAATGATTTGAGAAGGAAACATTACAGCATAAATTACAGCTCATATAGGACTCATACTCCACCTGCTTAATTAAATTCTAAAGTTTTTACCTTCTTATTTAGCCACATTTCATATTATTCATCTTCTTCAGTTGCTGCAAGAAGATTTGAAGTCAGTTCTGTAAGTGTTCTTCTCTCTGTCTGCTGCTTCTCTTCCTTGGTGAAGAATAGTTTCATAAATCAATTTGTTATGATCACTTTATTTGTTCTGTAACAAGTTTAATTTTTCCTCTCTTGGTTTCCGAAAGAGAAATAATGGAGAGGAAGAATCCACCTAATGAAGAAGTTCCCAAGATCGATCTTACTCTAAGGTTGGGACTGCCAATTCAATATGATCAAGAAAAAAATCAAGTGAATGGCACATCAAACGTGGTACGTTTTATTATTTCTTCATGTATGTTGCATCTTACATTTATTTTCTTACATGTGAAATTTATTATTATGAAAGCCCCACTCTGAGTTATGTGGCCATGCAAGTTGAAATCATGTCTTCTTCGGTAACCTATCTGCACCAACTTATACATGTCTTGTCGTCTTATTACCTTGTTTTTTTTTTTCGGAGGATGTTTTTTTTTTCTGAAATAACTTCACCTGAAATGATTTAGCTAGTAGTTGACAGAATATATGCATATAAACATATATTATGTTATTCAATTATAACTTTTTGTATGCAATAATCAGGAGGGTTCACCATCCAATTTCGTATTCAGTGTGGAATATGTGAATCAGCGACTCTCAGCTCTATCTCGTGGAATGAGAAACAATAATTATTATAATAATTTGAAAGAATGCAGAATATGTGGAGCTACGACAACTCCCCTTTGGAGAAAAGGCCCCGTCGGGCGACAAGTAAATTTCTCTTTTTGTAAATATATATTTGTTAATTGACACCTTATTATATGTACATGTGTGTATATATATATATATATATTTGATTTATCTTTTAGACTCTGTGCAATGCTTGTGGACTGCGTTATTTGAGGGATGAAAAGAGAAAAAATGCAGCTCATGATGCTGAAGCTGATAATAATGGTGATCGTGATGCTGAGGGAAGCCATGCTGTGAAATGATATATGAGACTATTCTGTTTCGTTTTCAAACAAAAAATTGTTGTTATTTCTTTGAATTAATGAGCGTTTGTATGTTTCGCTACATTCATCTCTGATGTTGTTTGACTTGGATTATTTCATGATTAGAACGACGTACTTGTCTTTGTGGGGATTTGTTTTGATCGTTTCCTTGTTTATAATATTATGTATATGTCGTTTATCCTTATTTTATAAAAGAGATCCAATGTTTTGAATGAGCCAAGTATGAATATGATTGATATCTTTCCTTATAAAATAAATATGTATTACCATCAGTAAAATAGAATCATCAATTGTAAGATTATGATGCTAATATTAGATATGCCCAACAAATATGACGATGACAATCACTCTAGCTCGTAACACCTAATGGCCTTGATTTTTACGAGTATGTGATTCGATTCCCACGCATCACTTTCACCGATTACAACTTACAACTAGGTATATTCATTGAAATATTGACCCCATACAAATAATTATTGCCCTAGACACATTTTCGCCTCTTAGCAATAATAATACGTAACACCTTAAATTGTCATATAATATGATTATGATATGAAATTCAATTTTCTAGCATTATCCTATCTACAGATTATATAACACTTAACATAGTTCATAAACCATGCATGAGTTGCAGCCTGTCTTGGTCATAGATCCACACTCCACAAAAGTCAACGAAGGTATTCATTGACTTTTATCGACAGTTCGATAGAAGAGATGAATCTCTGACAGCGAGTGGCGAAAACCTCAGAACACAACAGATCCATTCCACCCCATATCTTTGGTCCTAACTTTTCAAATAATTTAATAAGTATAAGCAATTACTTCTACAAAACACAATCTCCCACGTGTCGAATTCCCATTGACGGCCCACCACCATAAGTAGACGGCATATCTGCTATTATACGATAATGGATCATCAAGAACTGAGAGATACGAACCGTCGAAGCTCAAGCGCCGGCGATATTTCTGTAACGCCCAGCATCCAAGAATCCAAACCCGGGCCAAACGGGTCGGGCTTGTCCGAATCTGTAACGACGGATAAGGATGAGAAAAAGAATAAAGAAGAAGATTGCCACGTCATCGACATCAATTGCGAAAATGCCAAGAATGAAAGGGCATGTAGAATATGCCATTTGGGTGCAAGAGAAAGCGGCAAAAGAAATGGTAAAAACGCCATAATAGAGCTGTTGGGCTTAGGCCCATGTTTGTGCCTTTGTTATTTATCCCACACCGGATAGAATAATAAGGCATGGGGGTTTCTTCTCCTATATAAGGAGGGCTATACCCTGGATTATAGACACACAAACACATTAGAAAGTTATTTGTGTTAACAATTAACTCTAGGAAAATTCCCTTTGGGTGAGAGTTTGGGTTAGCGGGTGAAATAACTTTCGGGTCGTTGTTGTCGGGTTTTGGGTGTAGGCGAGCGTAGAAGAATTGTGTGATTGTAATATTCACATAGTGGATTTTCTGCGGCCTTGTTGCCCGGGTGGTTTTTCCCTCTTCGTTAACAGAGGGTTTTCCACGTTAAATCTTTGTGTTGTTATTTTCTCCTGTTTATATTTCCGCGACGGATCTTGGGCGGATTTCGGTACGGCCGGATTTCCCAACAAGAGCTCGGCTGTCGATGTAAGGGCGAGCTAGGGTTCGCACACAGCGACTGTGCCGAGGCTTGGTTTAAAGCTAAAGGAAATAGGTAAAGTAAAAAACATCGCAATTATCTTTTCTTTACTTTCTTTTGCGACGATAACGAATTTTGAAAAACTGTTGCGTTCTCGTCGAGGGTGTGTGAAATATGTGAAGGGAGTGCTAAAAACGTCACTGGCGTGAGCGATGTTGGAGTCTTCATGGAGTCTTGGAATGGTCACGCAGCTAATACGAGGATGTCCGAAGATCGAGGTTATATAATGGACGATGGATCGAATGGAATAGGGTCTCTCCGTGGGCCAACGTTGTGCAACTTCTTAATGGGGTGTTTGGTTTTTGCCTTTATCTTACCATGGTTTTTTCGTATAGATGTGTTATAAATTAATCTATTTTGTGAAGTTTGTAGTTGTATCTTGATAAATGATATTTGGGTAGCAGATCTCTATTTCAAACAGTGTTCCACTACATATTCCAACTTACAGAAAATTGTTACACCCTTACAAAGTGTTTCAACACCAGTAAATATTGTTACATGTATAAGTCATTACACCGAGTATTTAAACACAAAAAAGAAGTATACAATTTTGATGAATATGAGAGAAAATACATATAATATTTGATTTGAAATACTTGGTGGAATACTTAGAGCATCTCCAACCGTCCTCTATAGATGGCGTTGGACTGGATAATTTAGCGTGGAGGAGCTCCAAGGACACGCCAAATCTAGCGAAGCCTGTAGTGCCCCGCGATCTGTAGCGGGGCACTATTCAAACGCTATACGGTTTTTCTTTTTTTTTTTCCTGAAACTTGATTCTTGAACGAGAATGGGGGAAACGAAATGGGGAAGATGATTATGCCGAGGAGAGAAAAGTGGAAACTTTTCATTTTATTATTATTTTTTTGTTTTGATTTATGGTTTTAAATTTTTTTTTTCTCTTCTTCTTTTAGGTTCATTTTGATTTGTGTTTTCTTATTTTATTTACTTAAGATTTTATGGGAATTTAGATTCATAACTTTAAACTATGTATTCTTAGTATTTTTTATTTGAGAATTTAAGTTTGTTGTTTAATTATTTACCTAATTAAATAATAAGAAATATTACATAGAGGAAAATATAGAGAATTGATTGGAGTTAAATGGTACTATTTAAACTGTAAATATAGAGAAATTGTACTGTTTAAACTCTATAAGTAGAGGAATGGTTGGAGATGGCCTCAGTGGAGAGGAGATCTCAAGCCTGATATTTATATTCTATAAACACCTAGCTGTCATGTATTGTTTTAAGAACATAGCATACTATTGAGTTTATTTTATATCGGTAAATCTTGCCCAACAAGAATTATACACAATGTTAAGAAAAATTATAAACAAGAAAACAAAATCATATCACCAAATTGACAAAAAAACGCCACACCAAAAAAAAATAAAAAATCCAATCTTTAACCAACAGCCTCACCCAATTTAATAAATCGACTATATGGGACGATCGCTTAATGCCTTACTATACAACCTTCATCTACATCGTCGAGACAAGCAAACCAAGAAAACGATCAGAAACACAATCGAAGAAAACGCAATGGCCACACCAAGAACGACCTTACTCGGCCCATCATGAACCTTCTTCTTCTTCTCATCCCCATTCCCATAATCGTCATCGCTCCAATCATCATCAGAATCGACGTTAGCAGGTGAAGGCGATATCGGCCGGCCATGTTTATCACACGGAGCAATCCCAAGTTTCATCTCCGTTCCCAAAACGGTGTGGTTGTAGCAAAGATTTGAGTTCTCTCCAACCTTAAACACTTCCATCATCTTTATAAAGCTGGCGTTGAACGGTAAGACGCCGCGAAAGTTGTTCTTTTCGAGATTTAGGTACGTTAGCCCCTTAATACCTGCTAAAAAACCAGGGATCGTTCCATTCAGCTGATTTGACCCTAAGTCGAGGTGTATTAGCCCACGCACAGCAGCCAAAGATTCAGGTATGGGACCAGCCAGCTCATTCGACGATAAAGATAAGATTTTTAAGGAATTTAGGTCGCCGATTGTGTCGGGGATTGTCTCATTCAGCGAATTAGAGGAAAGATTCAAATGGGCTAGGCTCTCAAGGCTCGTTAAGGAAATGGGTATCCTTCCTCCGAGGTTATTACCAGATAAATCGACGTAGGTTAGATTGGGCTGCCACTCCTTGGGCAGAATCCCAGAAAGATTGGTCCTTGAGAGTGTGAGTGTGTTCAAGGACTTCATTTCAACGATGACGTCGCTGGGCCCACCTGCCGAGATGTTGGAATCGGCCACCGTGAGGTGGGTTAGGCTCTGTAAACTGCCGAGGAAGACGGCAGTTAGCTTTTTGAGGCTTGAAATGCAGGTGAAGTTCACGAGGTTCGAGGCGAGCTGGGCGGTGAAGTTAATCGCCGTGATGGGGCAGTTCTTGAAGGTGAACGAGGTCAGCGTGGAGAGAGATTTGAGGGCGGTGTTGGACAGAGCGACGTCGTCGGAGCAGTTGGCGAGCGTGAGGGAGGTGACGTGGCGGAGCGGCGTCGAGGCGTCGCAGGCGACTGTGGTTGGGTTGTTATTGCAGGGGTCTTCTTTGGAGGTGGGGATACCGAGCGATTGGAGTGCTTTGAGCTGCTTTGGGTCGAGGGTTGCGTTGGAGGCTTTAGAGGGCGGTGCGACGGCGGCGGCGGTGGCGGAGAGGAGGTGGAGGAGGAGGAAGCAGAGGAGAAAGCGTTGCTGATGTGATGGTGTCATCATGGCGGTGAAAGATTGATTGATGGGAAATGGGTTGTTTTTTTTTTCGAGTTTATTGAGGTTGTAATGGCAGAGTTTGTTGGGATTTGGATGCATTTACAGTTTGTACTTTGCTACCTAACATTATGTAAATGTATTGCATGAGATGCACTTGGATTTGACGGAAAAGAGAGATTGAAAGCGTTGTATTTTTTGTACTTTGCTACGTAATGTTCTATAGTGGTAAGCTTTTTCTATATTCAGCTAGTAAAGAGGTAGAGATATTAAATTATTCATCAACAAATTCTTGCAAGTTTTACCGACGTTATCATTAGTCTTTTTCAGCAAACTTAACCCGAATGGGTAAAAGCTGATTTTATTTCCTTGGCAAGAAACCTTAGCGTAACGCACTAAGCATATACTCAAAATGTTAGTTGGTACCTTGTCGACTTGTTCTTCCATGTGCTGCAATAATATGTACATCGAGTAGACGGAAACGAAATCGTTTTCTTTCATAAATCGTTGTTAAAATTGTTATATTAAAAAGACAGAATAGAATAAAGATAAACGAAACTCTTACCACTCACTCCACTACCAATTTAAGGGGGACAAAAAGAGAAGGAAAAAGGAAGAAGAAATACTTTCAACGGTAACGTTACTTTCCTCCACGCTGTCTTTGGATTGTCTTGACAATTTTGAGTTTGATGTAAAATTGGCGTAAATATTTTATATCCTCCAATGGAAGAATCGTTAATTTAAATCAAGAAAACGTGAGAAATTGTAATGGAAAAGGAGTCTACAATGTACAGAGTAACAGAACAAATCTATTACAAAACCAACCAAGAAGGGGAAGGAAAAAAAAAAATAGGCAATTAGCATTTGTTAAAGGCGTATTTCTAAGTGCTAACATCTAACAGCAGAAGCAACGGTATGAGCCCAAGATCTGAGATTCTCTTTGATATGAACCTCATCATTACCAACAAAAGGAACTCTCAAACTCATCAGCAATCTCTCCTCTTCTCTCTCCCTTTCAAGATCACTCCAAGCTTCGGACAGATAAGGCCTCGATCTCATCATCATAGGCCCAGCCGGGTCGACTTCAACCCGACCCATTCTCTCATGACCCATTCTCTGCAGACCCGGAATCATACCCACCAAACCCGAATCCTCCTTATCTTCTTCGAGGAATACAAACCCTAAATCCACAAACCCTTTCAGCTCCTCATATTCAAGCTGCGACATGCTTTTGCTCAGCCCTTTTCTCCTCATAGACTTTCTACTGCTATTGCTATCCTTTTTCTGAAGTGGTTGGTCGTTTTCTGAGTATTCCTTCTGCGAAATTATGGTCGCTAGGCGGCGGTCGTCGTCGTTGTTCAGAACTGAGTTCGGAGATTCAATTGAATCAGCGTAGCTGCTGAGTTGTTGTTGGTCGCTCTTTGATCTTTTGTGGATGCTTAGCTGCGTTTGAATAACAACAGGGTTTTGTTGTTCTTGGGACGATGAATCTTCTGAGGTCTTAGGTTGTCGTTTTTCGAAGATTTTGAGGTAGAACCATGATGAATCGAGGAGGTTTAGGACAGTTTCAGGCTCCATCGATGATATGTGCCTCTGACTGCTTTTGAGGTTTTTGCTTTGACAAAGACAAAGGATAGATTGTGTTATTATTTATACAAGACAAATGGTCATAAGTCACAATGTCACGAGGAGCGTATTCAAAATTCAGAAATGTTCCACGTTGGTAATTCTTTATTTTATTATTCTATTCATATGCTTTTATTCAAAAAGTTTATTGACCGTTCCAAGTCGTAGAGACGACAAAGATAACTCGTTTTTTTTTTTTTTTTTTTTATAATATTAGTAACATCGTGGAAATTGCTGGATTCTAGCTGGACGATGTGCGTACGCGGGCTTTGCATATATGCTTAAAAGCGAATAAAATATTAGCATCAATTAAATAAATTATATGATTATTAAGCATGTAGTAATAGGTCTCTGAATATGTACATTTTGGTGGATCTTTATTAATGTGAAAAAGCTAATTCAACAATCACATGATTATAGAAGCCTCTCATCAAATGTTGACTTTGAAAATGTTAAATTTCCTAAAGAGGAACTAATAAATAGGGATATTATCTTCCCATCAAGGACACGCATCTTTGAACAATGATTTAGACCCTTCGACTCTTTGTAGATTGGTAGTTCGAACTTCGAAATCATAAATTAGGTATTATAAAGATATAATAATAAAAAGTGATATTGGATATTCACACTTCGCACGGCCACGTGAAAAACAAACCCAATATAGAACCTATATGTTAATAGATATACTAGACAAATGTGTAATATTTCGAGCACATTGACACTTTATATAACTCATATTTCTTTTTTATGGATGGATAAAAATAGATGATGAATATGGTGGGAATTGCGGGGCAAATCTCCTTTGGCAGTGAGCTCAATGACGTTTGCAGATTGAACTTCTTAGCCAACTGCCAATGGAGTAATTGCCCAGTAATTCTTTCACATAATATAATAATGAAAAAGGTTTTATCATTGATGATAACGAATATTCAATATATAATATAACTATTTTGGAGTGATATGACGAACAGTGCTCAGTTTCTGCATGTATTTATAGCAAGGAGAAAAATATACGTTCGATAAGTTTCAACATGCTTCTAGATCAGGATATGTGAAGCATATCCTCGCAGCGTACTAACTCTTAACAAGAATAAATTTTGAAGTGATATACTGCAGCATATCCAAGTGAAAGGTGCTATATATAGATACAATATATATATATAGATATATATATATATATATATATATGAATTTTATGGTGCTCGCAGGTGAGCACCTTACGTGTGCATCTGTCGATGTGGCACTCATCCGTGCCATATCAACATGCCACATCAAAATTAGATAAAACATGACACTAATTAACAAATTCTAGGGGTCATTAGTCGACTTATCGGACGATGATGTGGCATGTTTATGCACACAAATCAATACCGCATAACAAGTGCCACATAAAGCATAAACATACCACATCATCGTCCGATATGTCAATCAATGACCCATAGATGTATTAGTGTCACGTTTCATCTAATTTTGATGTGGCACGTTGATATGACAAGAATTAGTGTCACATCGACATGTGCCCACGTAAGGTGCTCAGTGAGCACCATAAAATTCCTCATACATATATATAATTATATATGTAGAGAAATATATATAATGGTGCTTCAATAAGTACAAATTTGATCATTATGATCGGAGACACAAATATAGAAATTGTATTGGGAGATCCATTTGGCAAGGATATTAATTATGGTGTGTAACACTGGTTTAGCCCGGCCCAAGATGTACTTTGTGTCACACTAATCTCCATTAATTAATTAGGATTATATGTCTTAAGTAAGCTTATCCTTTTCGGACCTTTATTAAGATATTATTTAGATTTGTCAGAGCAGCTCTGCACTACTACACTAATATATGAAGGCCAGATTTATTGTAGTATCTATTGTATAGAGTATAGACCACAATACTTGCTTAATTCAACTACTGCATGTTCAATCCTATGTTATCCATTCGTTTGTTAAATCTTAATCGATCATTATCATTCTATTTTTCCTTTTCTTTTCCTAGGGGTGGAAATTGATAAAAAAAAAAAAAAGGATTTTTTAATAGGACCGAAGTCCGAACAACAACGAAGGGCTAAAAGGGAAGATATTTAAATTACGTTAGCTTACTAGTATTGTCTAAACAGTTTGGTCTCAAATTTGAAGCTACTATTTTGAGTTTTGTAATTTTTTGATTCCGTGAAATCTAATTTCACATATCGTTGAAACGTACAAGACAAACTTAACATCTATTATTGTTCTTCAATTAAAACAGATAAGACAAAACTAACTATATGAGGATGCGCCCTAACACAATTATATGATATTGGCTAATTTATGGGGATTATTGGGGCCATTTGAACAGCACATTGATCAATATTAAGGTCCCATTCACACTGAATTAAAAAAATAATCAAATTTTGAGTAGCAGCCATCATTTGTTTTTGCACGTCCACTCTCTAATATAATCCCATATGCACATCATCTGCTGTCTCCATTCACACCCTTAATCTTCTCTCTTCTCTTTCCCCATTTCTTTGCTTCCATCAATCTCCATTACTCTCTCTCTCTCTCTCTCTCTCTATATATATATATATTATATATATATATATATAATATATATATATATCTCCATCAATAATCAGCAAAGAAACCTAGAAATGGAAAGTTGGGTTGATTCACCACGTTGCACAGTGTCGAAAGATACCAAGATCGCCTCTACTTCTTCTTCTAGAAGAAGGTAAGACTCTATACATAAACCTAGCTTTTGGTTTGATGGAAGGTTGTGCAAGGTTTTAGCTGAATGTCATAAAAAAAAAACATCATTTTGTAATTCAACACATAAAGTAATAATAAAATCCATGAAATACAAATTATTAGCAGGCGAGGCACTGAGAAACGAGTGATATATGTGCCCATCAAAGACATCAAAGGGTTTAGGGTAAAAGGCGACCATATGAGTGCTCCTCCTTCTGATTCCTGGGCTTGGAGAAAATACGGACAAAAGCCCATCAAAGGTTCACCTTACCCAAGGTAATCATGATAGACAAACTCGATCAACGACCATTAACTTATGATTTGATTTATTGATTCAGATATTCTTTCTCTCATTGATATCAAGTTTCTCTTCTTTTTTTTTTCTTGCAGAGGTTACTATAGATGCAGCAGTTCAAAGGGATGCCCAGCAAGAAAACAAGTGGAGAGGAGTAGATTAGACCCTGAAATGTTAGTCGTGACATATTCTTGCGAACACAATCACTCCTCGCCGGCCTTTTCCAGCAGTTCAAGAAATCATCATCGTCGTAGGAATAATGTTATTACCAGCTTATCTACCTCTAACGTAGCTGCAATTACATCGTCTATGTCCGAGGGAGATGATGAATACCAAGAATACGAGGAAGAAGATGAAGAGGAAGAAGAAGAAGAAAAGAAACCCAGCGAGGAAGAGTTCGATAACAATCATGAATTATCACAATATCAAGAAAATGCGACTGAATCCAAATCTTCCATCAGTCAGCAAGGCGCTCGTCAAGGAGCAGCTATTGAATTCGAGTGGTTTGATTTCGAGCCCACGTTGAGCTGTACGATGTTATTAGATCAGTGTCCGATAATGATCGAGGAAAAGAGTAATGACAGTACGGACAATGAAATGGGCATGATTCTCACGACGATGAGGGAAGAGGACGAGTCACTATTCGCCGATCTCGGCGAGTTGCCGGAGTGTTCGAGTGTTTTCCGGTGAGAGGTGGCGGAGCAGCGGCGGCGGAGCCTCTCAACCACCACCGGCTAGTGAGGTCATGGTGTGGACCGGCAGAAATATATATTTTTTTAATCATTGGGAGATATATATTATTGGTGTATCGAAAGGCGCAAGATGACGACATATGAACGTACGTATTAGTTTTTTCAATGCGGTAGTTAAGGGAAAGATTAAATAATAGAAAATGTTTGATTGGCTAATCGATGTCATTCTTATCTCGTAATTAGCATCATAAGTTAAACTAAGGAAATTCTATTGAGACCCCCTTATTTACTAAATAAACCCCCTAATTATTAGAAGAAGCAAAGATACTAAAGTTTTAATTAACTATCATCGATTCTTTTATCTACTTTTATTGCTTATATTCTCACACATCTTTCTTTTTGTATGAATAAATTCCATTACCAACCGGACCACAAGGTTCAATTTTTACAACCCATTGCAACCAACATACAATAACAGAAATAAAACATGATTATCCGGATGTCAGATAGTGCTGTAACACTTGTAAAACTCTTGATATGTCTTCCCTAGCTTTAACTGATTTGCTTAAGATCAAACAGCTTTCAAGTCTCATACACATCACCTGCGCAATACTCCTAGCTAGTTCCTGTGGTGAACTGATTTTTGAGTCATGAAGCCTGGCATTTCTCTCCCTCCACAACTGATAGATCGCTGCAGCCATTATAGCATCGTCAATGTGTTTATTAGCAGTCTTCCCCTTAGCCATCCTCACTGCGCATAGCCACCATTGCTCAAGCACAGCGGGAATATTTCCAGCATTCTGCATCCATTTAGAAATCTCCCAAAGCACTACTTTGCTATAGCTACAACTGAAAAAGATATGAGCTATAAATTCCTCATCGTTTTGGCAATGTCTGCAAGTGTTAATAAGTGGAGTCCCCCAACCAGCAATCCTGTCACAAGTCAGAAGCTTCCTGTGGCACATGATCCACACAATGAAGGCATGATTGGGTATATTAACGCTTCCAAATAAAGCCACTGATAGGAAACCTTCTGCATTCACCTAGCATCTGAGAAACATAAAAGTTACCATTAGAATCAGTGAGACAACTGCTGCCAATACGCTCATCCTTAAGAATGACTTTGATCTTATTCAATTTCTTCCAGTGCCAACTGCTATCCAATGGAGCATAGTGATTCCAAAACAGTTGCAGTAAACGCCATCAATCCACTTAACACACGGCTTATCTGCTTTCCTAGCAAGATCCCACACTTGCTTGCCAATAAGAGAAGTATTCCAGGGGCAGCAGTTTTTTATTTCCAATCCTTCATCCATTTTCGGTTTGCAGACATTTTCCAGCTAACAATGCCTTCATATCCACCACTCCATAGATAGTTAAAAAAAGACATAAAATATACTATACAATAACTTAATCCCTATTTTAGGTTGACTTGATTTCTTTTGTGGGTTTATTATCGTTTGTGTATGTATATATATGTTATACGATATATGATATATAAATTTTAGTATTATATTAAAATAATTTAATACAGTTATGTAATTATAATAGGTAATTATAGTTAACGTATAAAAACAACAAAAGTATAAAACAAGAAAGTAATTTTTTTTCAATCTATCTGTGTATACAAACGGAATATTGGTGGAATGTTGTTTGCAAGTCTATTTGTGTATTATACGAAAATATTTATATCTTAGTAATATTTGAATTAAAATAAAATATATTAATACTCAATAAAAATATGGTGATTCTATTGACAACCCCTCACTTACTATGTATACTCCTTAAATAATATGAAGAGTAGACGTGTAGAAGTTTTCAATTAACTTGGTGATTTTATGTTTTAGTGGGTTTTATATATTGGTGTGTATATATATATAATCAAAAAATCAATAAAAACGTTAATTTATATAATTCGATTGTCATAGTAATTGCTAACGGAAGAAGTATTATTATATATAAATATTTGAGAAAATATTGCTACTAAAATTTAAGTCTAACTATAAACTAATGAGTTATGTGTTTTTTATTAAATAAGACAAAAATATTATTGTCAATTTTATATGTTACGTGTGTAATCTATAATTATAATTAATAAACTGCAAATAATTAAGCAATGAATGCTGAAATCAATGTGCAAATGTAAAATAAATTAATCGATTAATACTTACTAAAAATATGATAAGTTAATTTTACTGATTACAATGTACGGAATTGCTAAGAGATAAATGAATTAACTAACTTTAAGGAAATTGTTTCATTTATTAAGTGGGTGCAAATACCATTTCTTATTTATAAGGATGCCAATAGTAGCACCCTAAACTAATGGTCTATTCCTTTTCTTTTACTTTCTATTGTTAAAATTTGTTTGAGAATGAATCTTGCCAATAATAACCTACATGTTATAAAGAATAGTATTTTTTCTAAATATTTAAGGGAGTGACAACTCACATATCTGCCTTATTTTGCTCTCTCGCAACCGCTTCATAGTTGACTATGATTTAAAAAGATATTTTTCTAAATATATTAAAAAACTTATCCTTTCGTGCGTCCAACATTTCAAATAGTATTAATTTGCTTACATAGCGTTGACTACGATCCAATCAAATTTAATTCGCGTCGTGCAGGCTACATTTTCTTAAAAAAAAATATTATGTGCCACGTGCTTCCACCAATTTTCAGAACACCAATTTGTATCATACAAATTGAAAATTTACATCCAAAAGGATTGAAGACTTAGTAACTAACATAATTGCAATAATGTAGAGAATGTGGACTCAACTATTTTGACTTTTCGCCACAATGATTAAAACTCATTTATTTGGAATTATAGATTTGTAATTAAAAATCTTTTTATCCATCCGTTTTCTTCTTAAGCTGATTGACTTGGAAACAAAAATATATATAAATGAATTGCTCAAGTATTTCTACTAAAACCCCCCACTTGTAAATGCCTTAAAAGATTAACATTTTATTACCATGTGATGTCTTGAGGGGGACCGTAACAGCCTTTACAATCATTATCTAAAACCACAACTTGAACCTACAATATTGCTTCAATAATTATTCATTAATTGCAAATTAACATTAATTACAAATGACATTAATTACTCTCTTCCTCGAGATGCGTTACCACTTTATTTCTAATCCCGTAAGATGCGATCCCTAATGATATACTAACCAAATTATTGAAGTAATCAACCGTGAAAATATGCAATTATTTTTAGGGTTATGACATCTTTATTTCCACTGGTTTTTCCGTTTCTTTTCTACTTTGAAACTTTGTGTAGTGTAATATGTCCACTCGACAATTTCAAACAAGTCAGCCCAATATCCTATTCGTGGGCTTCACTTGACAATATTTCTTAAATAAAATAAACACCGCAAATATCGGGAGCCAAAACAAGTTGACAGAATTAACCCTTTTGCTCGATGATCTTCATCGATCTGCAAAATTTCAAGTGAAAGGTGAGTTCTTGGAAAAACAGAGTTATGCACATCAAATTCAAGCGATGATCTTTTTATGAGTTAAAAACGATAGTAGAAGAAGCAGAAACAATGAAACTCACCAAGTAAAGCAATCATCATCAGCTTTAGGCAGGAACAGGGGTACTACTCTGTTCAAGGCTTTCTTTGCCTGTAATGCCCTCTTTGAGTGCCTTAAAGTAGACATCGTAATCTTTCTCGGGCGGGGGATTTTGTGGATCCACCGTGTACGGTTCGCTGAAAGGGATTACGCTCTTCACCTAGTTCGATCAACAGCCCAGAAAGCCTCAGTTAAATGATTAACTAACTAACTAACTCCCAAATATATAGCCAAGAATGGATTAGTTATATCATCTTCAATTGAATGAAAAGAACCTCGAATGTCTTGTCACGAGCAAATGGGCTCTCCAGGGCAGCAATGCATATTCTTGCCACCTCCTCCCTGGAAATCTTCCCCTGTAAATGCCCCAGAAATCAACTCCTATTCAACATCTAAATCGCACCATAAAAAAGTAGAAAATTCTGGCCCACCGTAATGTTGTCTCCTTGATCGAATATGAGATCAGCGCCGGCGGGTTCCTCAGTTAAGGCACATGGCCTTACAATGGCGTAAGGAATGCCACTCTCTCTAATCAAATCCTCTCCCTATGATGTAATAACAAAAAAGTAAGAGACGTGAAATGAAAAAAAGGAAGAAAATAAAAATCTAATGCATGCAAACTTACTACCCTTTTTCTGAAAAAAAAAAAAAAAAAGACAGACCTTTAGCTTGTATGTGAGTATGGATCCCAACTCCTTGTTCAAGCGCACGGCTGGCGGCTGCTTGCTCAGATCTAGCCCGGGCCTTTCGGGCCTCGTCACACCGGCCGAGCCCACGTGCACAAAACTGGGAGTAATTGGCTCTTTCAAGTAGGCCCGAATGGACGATAGTGGAAGCTGAAACTGGCCTTCAGCGAAAGTGGGGTTCAACTTTCCGTCGTACTCAAACTTGCTGAACATAAGCTGCGGAAAAAAATCTCAGAATTTCACTGTTCTTTTAAGAATTGAAGAAGAGTGGCGAATGTTTACAGAAAGCAGCGTATAATAACATACCTGGAAAGAGATTATTTCGCCGGGATTAAAAGGTGGTGCGTCGGCCACGGTCCTCGCTCGAAACACGGGCCTCAGAGAAGAGAAAGGCACACGCACCTATAAAAAAAATCCATCGAAGATTGAGATATATGTATGGCTTTTCTTGGATCTTGAAAGATTAATGTGTTGTGATAATTTCTCAAGTAAAAAAGGGCTAGTAACTGATTGCCATTGGTCTTTGACAGTGTCGAAGCCAGCCGTGTAGCCAATAGTATCCCAATCACGGCTCGTTCGAACGATGAGTTTATATCTTCGTCCATCGCCTTTAAGGCGTAGCTCGAGCCCATCGTATGGGGACAAATCTTCAGGTACTGAGAAGTTCTGAGGCCATAAAAGAAACATAAGTTCTTCTATCTATCAACCATAGAAGTCTTGATTTGAGAGAGAGGAAGAGTACCTTTGTTCGAATACTAGTAAAGCCACCATTGTTTGCAGAGGAAAGGACGCCTGACGAGGGAAAAAAGTGCATCGACTGTTACAGCACTAAACGATGAGGTCACAGTTTTACTAAAATTTCTTAACAAACCTCTGAAAATTCCCGTTGGCCTGCCATTTTCGCCACCGTTAGGATCAATGAGAAAGCTACTTTCACTTACTCCACCCATGACAACGTCGTCCAGCGAACCCCATGGAAGTTCTCTAGATAAGTTATCTGCTCAGCTGATGAGTGATTATGCTCGAAGGCAAAGGAAAGAACTATGTTCGATCAGTTACTCGAGTGAAAATAACCGTACCTTCGAATCCAAACACCAGTTTGCCGCTGCTAAGACCAACATTTTCCTTTACAGCGTTGATCAGATTCTTCATTCCGATGAACTCCACCATTTCGGGAGAATCCCCTTTAATCTGGGACGTGAACACAGCACAATTTAAACTTACAGCTGATGCAATGGCTAAACATAAGATAGAAAAACCGCAATGTCGATCATTAATTCAATTTGAATAAAACAAACTCAATGAATGTGAGAAGCAGCAATTGACCTCTGGCTCGAAAAACTTGATTCCCTGTCAAAACAAAAGCATTATTGGAGTGGAAGTCATGGGCATTGTTTAGTTTCTTATTCGTAAATCGCATGAATCATATATATACCTGACTATATTTGGCCCGATCAGGGGTATCACCTTCCTTCGGGCCAACAATGACAGAAACAGCGTTTATAACCTTTCTGACTCCTTTAAAATTCTCCGGCAATAAAGTGCTTGCCTTTGTAACATCTCCAACTATCTGCAGCTTATCGTAAGAGAATTATGGCAAATTGAAACAAAAATAAGAAAAAGATGAAGTGCCCTCTTTCAACAATAAGAGAATGGTGGTAACTCGAAACAGAGACACATAAAATGTTTAGAAAACTGACCACGTCTACATCAGGGCCAAGCATTTTTCTTGCTTTCTCTTCATTTCTAACCTGAAAGTGATGACTGTCTCGATCATTGTGAATAAATAATCTCCACTAAATTAATGTACTTGGGAAATCGTACCAAAGCTCGAACACGTAGGCCCTTCTTTCGTAGGAGATCAACCACTCTACGGCCAACACCACCAGTAGCTCCGGCGACGAGTATGATCCCAGAAGATTCCATAGCTTTAGCTCCTTCGCTAGGCGATGGACCAGAGAGTTTCTCGATCAGAAATTCAAACAACTTAAAAAATTCAACGAATATATATATGTTAGACAAAAAAATCCATGAGTATGTTTATCAGATCATAAGTGATTGAGCAAGCTTCACCTTTGCAGGAGAAGGGGGTCCGTTGAAGAAATAGAGTGTTTTCAAGAACCTTCCCAAATCCCACCCTTGTTTTTCAGATTCTGAACGAATTACACCTCTCTGGGCTCTCAATGGAACCCATGGGCTATAAGCGTAAGTTAATGTCTGACGCCCACGCTGCAAAAATGGATTTTGAAGTGGTGAACATGAACGCGACACAACCTGGAAAAAGAGGAGTACGTCACATAAGACCCTATTGAGTTATCAAGATTAAGTCTTTCGCGGAGGTAACAAACGTAGTATAGCGAGCAAACAGAGATTGCTCTAACCTTGGGAATTCTTGGACAAGAAGAATGAGGATTGTAATAACTCGTTATGGTACTAAGAGACTGACACGCCATTATTAGCAGTAACAATTAGTAACATTGGCCAGAATAATGAAAAGAAAAATAGCTCAAGATTTTGATATGGGAAGATCAAAATACTGAGATGATGGAATGGAAAGTACTGGAGAGTTGATGCACACCACACGTATACTTTCAGACGAAAAGAGAGCAATATTAATCTTGGAAGTTCTCTGCGGTGCCTTAATATACGGTAGTCTCCAGTATAACTGAAGTGTCGGCCCAATTATATATTTTTTGAAGCCCAGATTGATCGTCCGATATTTGAGTATGAGGGCTCAGTTTTAAACAATTATATAATGAGAATTAGATGTTCGAAAGTCACGTTTGATTATTATATTTCGTCCGTCCCACTTATTTCTTCTCATCTTTCTATTTTGGGTGTCCCACATAATTCTTCCCATTTCTATTTTTGGTAAAAAATTATGTCAATAATTAAACTAAGTACACCATTTATATTTAAAAAAAAAGCTTCTTAATTTGCGTGCACACTAATAGATTTTCTCTCTCCATCCATGCTTTAAAACTGTACTATAATATTTAAAAAAGGATTTTCTTAATTTACGTCTCCACTAATCTTTGGAAAGAAATATGTGGGACCGAGGAAGTATCATCTTTCTGCATATATAAATATTATATGAAGAAAATGTAAATATTTTAAGATAAGGGCATGCATATGGCAGGATGCAAATAGTGAATATGGTACTGTACAGTGATTTTATATACACGTACCATGCAATATGTCAATATGAATAGATACAATTATAAGTCTAGGAAGGGTTCCTGTTTCGATGTAGATCTCCTTTTCTTTTATCGTAGAAAATGGAATAACTTCTGATGCCGTCAGAAAATGGATCTACCGCGTTGGACGGCTAACAGACTTCTTCCCGCCTTAATTTCGCCGCGCGTGCTGCCTGGAGATTCAGAAACAATGGAATTTTTTGGGGTCGTTTGCCCTCTTGCCTAGGTCAAGAGGGTATTTTCCGTGTTCCAGGCGTGAAGTAGCATCAAAAAGAAAATAGTGTGCTTAAGTGTGTGCGTGAGTAATTAAATTGGCAGAGTAACGGTAGGATACGTGAGAGATAGATACCTGTTTCGGACGAAGCGTGCGATATTTATAGGAGATTTGTGTTAGAGCGGTTTTTGAGCGGTTTCACTCCTTTCCGTTTTTCTCGGGCTCGGTCATTACCCACCCACGATGGCACGTCTTCGTAATGGCTTCAATTATGGGCAGTTACTCGTCGTCTATTCTACTGGCGTCACAGAGTGAAGATCGTGGCAGTTTCTTGCGTAGGAGGCCAAAGCCTTTGAGATGCGTACTGCCCTCGGGCCTCGGGATAAATGACTCGAGGGGTTACTGATCCCTCTGCTAGAGGGTCTCGGGTAATTGTCCTCAGGGCCAGAGGATATTTTGAGGTCCTCGAGGCGCTTCCGATGTGGGCCTTCCGTCTCCGTCCTGGGTACTTTTCCCCGGGGAACATTCAGGCTGCCCCGAGGCACCGAAGGATAGGGGGCCTCATTTTAAACCAGGTGGTTATATTGGTTGAGGCGGGTCGGGTATTTTGTCAGAGGGTATGTAATACCCGAGGGTAACAATAGTCCCCCCTTCGATTAGTCCAAAAGAGTTTGGTGAATTTTGGACGTTTTACGTGGTGGTGATTACCCGAGCCGCCATTGTTCTTAGAAGTCGCTGTGGAATTTGGTTAGGCCGGATCGCTTCTGGAACGGATCCCTTAATGCTTCTGGGTTTTCTGAAGATCGTTTCATCTTCCCTGCCACGTGTCGTCGTCTCAGTGGATGGCTCTGATGGGACGTCTGGGCGGGAACTCTGGCGCGCGTTCTGAGGATTGACGCGGATTATGGTTTTGTTGACGCGGATCGACGCGGCCCGTCGATATGATCCTGATCCAAGGGTTCGGATCAGGCGCATGGGGCCTATATATACCCCACTTCTTCTTTCATTTTCTTTTCTTCCGCTTTCTCTCACTATACTCTCTCTCTACGCAAAGTTCCCGAGTCCCCGAGCCATTCTGCCCTTCCTTCCAAGCTTTTTAGGTTTCTGTAAGTATTTCTTCTCTTAGCTTCTTTCCTTGCCTAGCTATGTCTTCTAATTCTGGTGAGAGTACCCATATTGCTTCGGGTAGTTTTTCTGGAGGTTCAGGGGGTTCGGGCAGTAGTGATAGTAGTTCTTCCGATAGTGGTAGCTATTCTTTTGAGGGTTCGGGCAGCCTTGCAGTTAGTGTGGAGGGTAGTCCTCGGGTAGATGTTGAAATTCCTCGGGGGGGTCCTCCGAGGACCGATTCCTCAGGCTTTGAGGAGGGTTCCTCGAGGGCTCATTCTATAGATTCTGAGGCAACTACTTCTGTCTTTCTCGCCCCTCCCCCTCGTGTCGTCCAGGAGCCGGCCCCTCCTCGTGAGGAGGACTTTCCTGGCCCGGGGGCCTTTCGCCGGGCCTTTAGCGCCTGGATTGGGGAGGTCGAGGACTTTCGAGCTCGTCGCCAGGGTATCCGTTGGCACCGAATTAAGGTCTCGACTTTCAAAGCTTCCGATCTTCCCAGGTTAAAATCTCTCTCGGGTCTTCCCGACAATTTTGAAGTTAGGATTCCTTCCCCCACCGACCTGGCCAGCGCCCCTCCCGAGGGCTATGGTACCTATTTTTTTGATCAGGTTGAGATGGGTCTTAGGTTCCCTATGCCTCGTTTCCTTGTTGATGTTTGTAGATACTTCGGGATTTCTCCTGCTCAGCTAGCTCCTAACTCCTTTAGTCTCCTTCTTTCTTTGGCTGTCATCCTTTCTCACTTTCGCTGTGATCCTTCCATTTCTATGCTCTTAGCTTTCCTGAAGTTAAATAAAAAGGAAGAGGGAAAATTCTTTTTTACCCCTTCTCACACCCCTGGGTTCATACGAGGTAACCCCTCTTCCCACAAAGGCTGGATGAGCAAGTTCTTTTACGTCAAGCCTTCGGTAGATAGTGCCGAGAAGGACCTTCTTCCCTTTTCTTGGAATGATAATGTCTCCATCTCTCACCCCCTTCCCCCTGAGCCAGCTGTTCGGGTAGAGGCCTTTTTGGCTAAAGTGGATGGGCGTCGTTATTATGCTAAGAAACTTCGAACTGATGAGCTCCTTTATGCTTACGGCTTCTGCTCCAAAAATGTTCTCCGCTCCGACTCCCTAGGTATAAATAAGATGTCCTCGGGTATTTTAGTGGACTTTTTCCTCTCTCTTGAGAATCTGACTTCCTTCTTTTTCTTGCAGAGCGACTCATGACGTTAGCAGAGGTGATTGCCCTCGCTGACGAGGAAGACGAGAATCTCCCTCCACTCCACCAGTCTCAGGCTGCCCCGATTACCCGATCCAAGGGTAAGGGCAAAGCTCCTGCTTCCTCCTCGGGGGCCAAAAAATCTGCACCTAAGAGGGTTGCCTCTTCTCCAAGAGGGGCCTCGGCTAAAAGAACTCGGGCTTCTTCCAGTCAGCCCGCTTCCTCACTTCCTGAGGGCCAGGTTGCGTTGGGTCGGGCTAAACAGCCCGCCTTTTTTGATGACCCGCCGCGGGACGAAAGCTGGGAATTCCTCCGGGAATTCCCTAATGAAGCCAACAGACATTATACCCGCGAGCTCTCCTACCCAGATCTCAGGAGCCTTCTGGGTGTCACCCTCGGGCAGGTACGTATTTTCTTATGCTTTTTGCCTCCTCGAGTTATATTGAGTTTGCTAAGCATCCTTTGCGCAGTCACTCTCTCTAGGGGCCGAGGCTATGAAGCGCGTCTCCCGCCTCGCCGAGCGGAATAGGGCGTTATCCCAGGCCGAGGATGACTTTCGCAAGAGGGTCGAGGAGTTGGAGCGAGAGGTGGTTGAGGCCAAAGCTCGGGAGAAGACACTTCAGGATCAAATCGCGGATCTCCAGCGCCATCTTTCTAGATCGGAGGTTGCTCGGGTCGATGAGCGGAAGAATTGGGAGAAGGACCTGGAGAAGAACTACATTCCCAGGCGCAGCCACCTGAAGGAGATGAGGACCTACTTCAAGTGGGGCTTCTATGGTTGTGTCTCCCGTCTTCGAGCGCATGGGTATAGCCGGGCGGACCACCCTTTTGAGTTCCTCGATGCCCTTCAGACCCTGAAGGAGACCCCCGATGAGGGCTACCTGCCCGAGCCACGAGATGAGAGCGGTCCCTCGAGGACGCCTATTCCGCCGCCAAGATCGGCGAGGGTTATTGAACCTGTGCTCGAGGAGGCGCATGGTCCTTCAGGGGGCGATGCCCAGGAGGAGGCTGAGGAGACTGAAGAGCCCGAGAAGGCGGTTGGTGAAGAAGCTCGCGAGGAGCATGCTGAGGACGAGGACCAGCCGGAAGAAGTTGAGGAGGAGAGACCCGGAGATGTTGACGGGGGTGAAGGTCAGGCCGGTTCGGCCGTTTAGATGTTTTCTTTCTCTCTTTTTGGGATGACTGTAATAGACCCGACTATATATATATTTGTATACCTCCTTATGCCGACTTAAATCTTCAGGTTTCCCCACCGTCGGGATTCCGCCCGAAAGTGGCATTGCTTTATATTCGGGTCTCGGGTATCCTCCTCGACCTCATGAGTCTTGGTAGTGTCTGTTTTAGCAGACCTTCGCCCGCTTTTCCAAAAATAGCGCGGATTCCGTCTAATTCGCGCACAGCTTTTCCTAAGACTTTGCGTCCGATAATTTAGCGGTGATATATTTAGGATTTGGTCTTCCTTGGGATCTGGTCGCAAATGTCCGAGAGTATCGCGGACTGGGTCGGCTAGCCGTTTGTGTTTGGGACTTACTGACTTCCTGCCCAAGTCTGGGACTTATCTATAAATATGGGGCCTTTCTTGCTTTTTCAACTCGTCGTTTCCTTGCTTTCTCTCTTCATAGCATCGTGTTTGTGCTCTTTATTTTCTAAAATTTCCATGGCTTCGTCCTCTTCTTCCAAGGGTAAGCGTGTTGCCGCCTGTTTTCCTAAGATAGAGCGTGTGCCTTTTAATTTTGGTAGTCCCTCGGGCTTTTGCTCCGACTTTGACCTACAGCCCGACCCTGCCGCCGGCGTGAAGACGCCCCTCCCTCAAGGTGATGACGAGGATAAGGGTTACCGTCGAAACTTAGCCAAGTGGTCTGTTGAGGCGGAGGAGGCTCGGTCCAAGGCGAATCTTCCCTGGCATCGGACGAAAGTCTCGACACTTAGTCCTTTGTCGCTTCGGGAATCCCTTGAGAAGGCTAGAATCCCCTCCGATTATGAGGTCTACCTGCCAGGTCCCCTCCAAGTGGCGTCCTCGCCTCCTGTCGGCTTCTTGACGGTCTATACTGACCAAATAGAGATGGGCCTGAGGTTCCCTCTGCCTTTTTTCCTCTTGGATCTCTGCGAGGCATTAGATATTTCCCCTGGCCAAATATTTCCTAACTCCTGTAGTTTGCTCTTAGCCCTAGCCTCGGTCGCCCGTAAAGTTAAGTTTCCTCTTACTACCGAGCTGATTGTTAGCTTCTTTCGAGTGTGCGAGAGGGATGCGGGCAAGTTCGTCTTCGTACCTTCCATGGATGTCTTCGATGATAACTTTACCGCCACCAAAGGATGGATGAACAAATATTTCTTCGTACGTGCTTCCGTTCAAACCAGGATCGTCGTTATTCCTTGCTTCAGTGGCGAGATCATTGTCAGGCTCCGGGCGATTCTCCCGACCTCTTAATGGAGTTCTTGGCTCGAATTGGTAACCAGAGGTTTTCGGTGCGAGAGCTGGTGTCTGATGTCCCTCTTGAAACGGTTGTCCCTCCTCGCGTTCTAGGTATATTTTTCCTTCATTTCCGTTTGTTAGCAGCTCCTTCTCTTATTATTTTCTTTCTTCAGCAAGCGATGGCTCGGGTGTTTTGCCCGTCATGACCATCCGTACCCGAGGGACTTCGACACGTACCTGCCATCAGCATGGTGTATCTTCGGCGAACATTGCCGAGGAGGAGCTGGCGACTCCTCGCTCAAATGCGGGACGATCCAAACGAGTAAGGCCATCGCCGCCCACTCCCCTTGTCTCCCTGCGCGAGGGTCCTTCTTCATCTCAGTCTGCTCTTCATCCTCACTTCCTATTGGAGAAAGATGGAGAATCTTCTTTGTCTTATATGATGAATTTCCTTACTCCTGAAGAGAAGGACTTTGCCAAGGAGCTTTCCGATGGTCGTTTCTGGAAGGAATGGGCTTTGGCTTTGAGTCAGGTATAATTATCCTTTCTATCCCCGTTTTGAATACCCCCTTTGATTGTTTTCTCTCGTCTTCAGGCGTATTCCTTATCTTGTGAGGGGGCTCGGCGTTATCGTCTTCAGCAAAAAATGACTGAATCGGCACGGTCTTGCAATGTGGAGATGACCATGCGAGTTAGTGAGGAGGCTCAGGAGGTGGGTCGTCTAAAGGATCGATTGGCAAGGGCTCAGTTTGAGGTTGGCAAACTTCGACAAGAGCTTCACTCAGAGAGAGAGATCCATCGCAGTCGGGAATATCAGCCCAATCCTAAGCTGGTCCCTGTGGAGAAGGTATCCGAGGCGGCTAACATGTATTTCAACTTTGGATTCCAGGGATGCTTGTCTCAGATCAGGGCGAATGGCTTTCCAGAAAGTGTGCATCCCTTCAGCTTCCTAAATCCCGAGGCTGCTTTTATGGCCTTGGCTCCTCGGCGTTCTCCACCGAAACCAGTAAAGGAGAAAAGCATTTGGGATGAGTTTGAGTTGGGCGAAAGTAGCGATGCCTCTCGGGGAGACGGTCCAGTCGTGAAAGATTAGTTTGATGATTTTCTTTAGAGTTTGATTTTAGTCTTCGCTATTCCTTGCTTTCCGTACATGTCTTTGCTTTGTGGCTTTCCTATTCTCCTGCTGTAAGTTTTGAATTATTAGATAAATAAAGGATTTCAAGTTACCTGGACATTGCCTCCGGTTTGATTAGCCGATGTCTATCGTTTCTGCCCTCGTTCATTTGTTCTTGGCAATTCTGGAAGGAATGAGGTCTCTTACCTCGGGCCGAGGGGCATTATCTCGAGGGGCCTTCTTATGCCTCTAGCTCATGTAGAGGTGGCGCTGCCTCGCGTAGAGGGATATCGGTGTGCGCAAAAAATCTTATTTCCCCGTGGGGAAAAAATGTCTCAGCATCTCGCAGAGGGAATGCAGTGTGCGCGATTTATATTACCCGAGGGGCGTTGTCCCGAGGGGCCTTCTTTGCCTCTAGCTAATGTAGAGGTGGCGCTGCCTCGCGTAGAGGGATATCGGTGTGCGCAAAAAATCTTATTTCCCCGTGGGGAAAAAATGTCTCAGCCTCTCGCAGAGGGAACGCAGTGTGCGCGATTTATATTACCCGAGGGGCGTTGTCCCGAGGGGCCTTCTTTGCCTCTAGCTAATGTAGAGGTGGCGCTGCCTCGCGTAGAGGGATATCGGTGTGCGCAAAAAATCTTATTTCCTCGTGGGGAAAAATGTCTCAGCCTCTCGCAGAGGGAACGCAGTGTGCGCGAATAATATTACCCGAGGGACGTTGTCCCGAGGGGCCTTCTTAAGAGTAATTGCCTCTTCAGGAGGTGGAGAGTCTTCTACCCGGGTCTTCATGTCTTTTAGTACTTTTAAGTTTTCGCTCGAATGTCCCTCGTACAGAAATAAAGCAAACTTCATTAAGGTATATGTATGGTTTACATCTCAAAAGCGATAGAAGTAAACACGAAAAGATAATGTGTTAGAAATTAAAAGAAACATGTGCGTAATGAGGGTACCCCCCTCTAGGGATAATATTTCCGCAACTTGCGGGCGTTCCATGGGCGATCGAGCTGTTTTCCTCTAGCATCCTCAAGGTAGTATGAGGCTTCTCCAACCTTTTTAACGATGCGGTAGGGTCCTTCGAACTTAGGCTCTAACTTCTTTCTCCCTTCTTGGTTCAAAATTTCTTTCATCACTAAGTCCCCTTCCTCATACTTCCTGTCTCGGACTCGGCGATTGTAGGATTTGGTCATTCTTCTCTGATAGGTGGTCATCCTGATGGCGGCTCTTTCCCTTCCCTCCTCGATCAGGTCGAGGTCTTCTGCGCGGAGTTGATCGTTGTCTTCGGGGTAAGTGAGGATTCGGGCACTTTCCATGCCAATTTCCGCGGGCAGCACTGCCTCGCTCCCGTAAACCAGGCTGAAAGGAGTCTCATTGGTTCCTTCTCGAGGCGTCGTTCTGTACGACCATAGGACACTTTGGAGTTCGTTGAACCATGACTTCTCGAGCCCTTCGAGTCGGGTCTTCAATCCTTGTACGATGGTGCGATTGGTTACTTCAACCTGGCCGTTGCTTTGAGGATACGCTACCGAGGTGAAGATTTGCTCTATCCCGAGTTCGTCGCACCACTCCTTTAGCTTCTTCCCGCTGAATTGCCTTCCGTTATCGGATACTAGTCTTCTTGGTATCCCGTAGCGACAAATGATGTTTTTCCAAATGAATGCGGTGATGGCGGCCTCGGTAATCTTGGCCATGGCTTCAGCTTCAACCCACTTCGAGAAGTAGTCCACAGCCACCAGTAAAAACTTCTTTTGGGCGACATTTCCGGAGAATGGTCCGACAATATCGAGTCCCCACTGATCAAACGGGCAAGGGGATGTTACCGACTTCATGGCTTCAGCGGGCATTCTCTGTAAGCTGGCATGCTTCTGACAGCTGAGGCAGCTTCGGACTGTTTTCATGGCGTCTCCTTTCATTGTTGACCAGAAGAAACCCGCGAGGAGTGCTTTTCTCACTAACGCCCGACTTCCGATGTGGCTCCCACAAATCCCCTCATGTATTTCCCGAAGAACATATTCCCCCTCTTCCTTAGACGTGCATCGCAAAAGAGGTCCGGCGAAAGATCTTTTGAACAAGGTAGTGTCGATCAAAGTGAATCTTTGAGCCCTTCGCACGAGCTTTCGGGCCTGAGCCTTGTCTTCTGGCAGGAGTTTGTGACGTAGGTAATGGTAGATTTCGTACCTCCAATCTTCTTGACCCATGTCTGGCTCGGGTATATTTTGGTCCTCAATTTGCCAAATGGTCAGAGCCCTTCCTTTCTCCTCGAGTGGTCCAATGGCGCTCGCCCACTTAGCTATTTGGTCTGCCTTCTCATTCTGGGCTCGGGTGATTAAGACGATCTGAAGTTCTTCGAAACTCCCCTTGATTTCCTCAAATGCCTTAGCGTACTTCTCTAAATTTTGGCCTTTGATAGCGAAGTTTCCTTCCAACTGTTGAACCACGAGTTGGGAGTCCGAGTGCACCGCTAAGCGTGTGATTCCCATTCTCCGTGCTGCTCGAAGCCCGGCAAGTAGCGCCTCGTATTCTGTCTCGTTGTTTGACGCTTTGTAATTCAGCCTAATGGCCAGGTTGGTCTCTTCTCCCCAAGGCGATATGAGGAGTATCCCGACTCCGTTTCCTGAGCTGCAGGAAGAGCCGTCCACAAACATCTTCCATATCTCCTCGGGACTGTCGCCGACCATTTCCACCATGAAGTCAGCCAATGCCTGTGCTTTGATTGCGGCTCGAGGCTTGAACTGGATATCGTATTCTCCCAATTCTGTTGACCACTTGACTGCTCTCCCTGAGATGTCTGGGCGAGTGACTATTTTCCCGATCGGGTGGTTTGTTAGCACCACAATGGGGTGCGACAGAAAATATGGCCTTAGCTTCCTGGCCGTAATAAGCAGGGCTAGCAGTAGTTTCTCGGAGTTCGTGTACCTTGTCTCAGGGCCTTTCAGGATGTGACTCACGAAGTAGATCGGTTTCTGTACCCTTTCTTCTTCCCGAACGAGCACGGAGCTTATTGCCCGAGGGGACGCTGCCAAGTAGACTATCAGCTCCTCCCCGGGCAGTGGCTTATTAAGTACGGGCAACTTTTTCAAATACTCCTTCAAGTCTTGGAAGGCCTTCTCACACTCGGGTGTCCACTCAAAGTTTTGGACTTTGCGTAACACCTTAAAGAAAGGTAAGCTACGATCGGCCGATCGGGAGATGAATCGTGAGAGGGCTGTGATCCTCCCAGTCAGTCTCTGAACCTCGTTTAGACTTCGAGGGGACGCCATATCTATCAAGGCCTTGATCTTGTCTGGGTTGGCCTCGATTCCTCTCCTCGTTACCATGTAACCTAAGAACTTTCCCGAACTGACTCCAAAGGTGCACTTGCTGGGGTTCATCTTCAGGTTGTATCTTTGAGCTGTCGAGAGTGTTTCCTGGACATCGGCTAAAAAGCAGCTGTGTTCTCGGGATTTGATTAAGATATCATCGACATAGACTTCCACATTTCTCCCGATCTGGTCCTTGAAAACTTTGTCCATTAGCCTCTGGTAAGTTGCGCCGGCGTTCTTTAATCCGAAGGGCATGACAGTGTAGCAGTAGGTCCCTCCGGCGGTTATGAAACTTGTCTTCTCTTGGTCTTCCTTGGCGAGCAGAATCTGGTTGTATCCTTGGAAGGCATCGAGGAAGCAGAGTAGCTCGTGCCCCGAGGTGGAATCCACCAACTGGTCTATCCGGGGTAAAGGGTAACAATCTTTCGGGCATGCATCGTTCAGGTTCCGAAAGTCCACGCACATGCGCCACTTTCCCGAAGCCTTCGGCACCAAGACCACGTTCGAAAGCCATGTAGGGAACTGAACCTCCCGGATGTGTCCTGCTTCGAGAAGTTCCTCAACCTGGCATCGCGCCTCGGCGTCTTTCTCTGCGTTGAGGTGTCTCCTCTTTTGGAAGATGGGTCGGGAAGTTCGGGAGACGTTCAGCTTGTGTTCAATGATTTCCCGGTCTATACCTACCATGTCCTTAGACGTCCATGCGAATACGTCCTTATTCCTTTTTAGTAATATGATCAAGTCCTCCCTGAGGTCTCGAGGTAAATCCTTGCAGATCTTGACTGTTCCTTCTGGGGGGCTGATCATTACTTCCTCAGTTTCTTCTTCCTCGTCGTCTTTTTTAGTCGTTCCGATGGTGTATAACGTTTCTCTCCCCCTCGGATGGTCGTCTCTTCGGGTCCGGGAAGACTTGATTTCTACGCGAACCTCTTCCACGTAGCATTTTCTGGCCATCTTGCGATCTCCCAAAACTTCTCCAACTTTGTCTCCTACTGGGAATTTTATCTTCTGGTGTAGAGCCGAGGCGATGGCCATGAAAGAGGTCAAAGCGGGTCTCCCGAGGATGATGTTGTATGGGCTGGTTCCGTTGATGACCATGAATGGCGCGATCCGCGTTTTGCTGGTGTCACCCTCCCCGAGGGTGAGTGGGAGGTGCAGGATTCCTATCGCCTCGATGCAGTGTCCTGTGAAGCCAAACAGAGCCGTCTCTACTTTATCCATAGGATATGCTCCCAAGTCCATTTGATCGAGGGCCCTCTTATATATTATGTTGACAGAGCTTCCATTATCGACGAAAACCCTGCCAACGTCATGATTGGCTACCTCGGCCCGAATGACTAGGGCATCCTCGTGAGAGTCGTCGCCTCCATGAAAATCTTCGGGACCGAAGCTGATGGTAGGCCCCGACCGTTTGCTTCCTGTTTTGATTTCAAAGTTTTCCAGTCGACGAACTCCAGCCTTCCTTGCCCGGTTGGAGTCTCCTCCCGTAGGTCCTCCCGATATGATGTTGATCTGCCGCGGCGCAGTTCTCTCCGGAGATCTTCGCCGCCCGGTGTCCCTGTTGTCCTGATTTCTTTTAATGTCGTTTCCTCCTGTCTTCGGGCCTCGTCTGTCCTCTCTTTCTGGCGTCCTTCTCTGGACTTCCCTCTGGTTGTGAGGCTGGCGGTCTTGTCGGGTGTTAAACCGATTCCCCGCCCCAGGATATCTGGGCCTGGTCCCGAAGCCACCGTCTGCCCCAGCAAGTTTTGCTCGGGCTTCGGGGTTAGTCGCGATCAACTTTTCTAGCTCTCGATTTAATTGAAAACATTCCTCAGTGGTGTGCCCATACTCGTGGTGGTAGTTGCAGTAGGTGTCGGACACCGGCCTCCTCGGGTTGCCATCGATGTAAGGGGGTCGGCGGAGAAAGTCGTTCTCCTCGCATATTTCTAACGCTCGAAGTTTGTTCACCCGTAGCTTTGAGTAGTCCGCCCGAGGGAGTGGAGGTACCGGGTAAGGACGGTCATCCCTTCGAGGGAAGATTCTGCGATCCTGATTTCGCGGGGGGCTCTTTCGACGTTCTCGAGGGGGACTCTTGCGTTTCCTGTCCTCGGGTTGCCGGGCTTGCGACTCTTCTACCCGAACGTATTTCTCCACCCGAGTTATCAGCTCCTCCACTGTGGTAGGATATTTCTTCACTAATGATCTGAACAAATCCCCATCCGTCAGACCGTGGTGAAACGCCCCGATAAGCAATTCCGGCGCGATATTGGGGACCTCCATCTTTACTTGATTGAAACGCCTAAGATAATCCCTTAAACTCTCCCTGTCGGCCTGTTTTATGTTTAACAGTTTTACTGCGGATGAAGGGCGTCTTCTGCTGCTCGAGAAGTACTTCAAGAAATGGCTGGTGAGATCGTGAAAGCTTCTGATTCCCCCTGGTGGCAGTAGAGTGAACCATTGTTGAGCTCCTCTCGACAAGGTAGTCGCGAAGAGTCGGCATTTAACGGGGTCGCTTAGCTGGTACAGTGCTGCATTTCCTTCAAAAGCGGCTAAGTGTTCCTCGGGCGGTCCGGAACCATCATACTTTCCCATCTCAAAAGATCGAAAGTGCTCGGGCAATGGGGCTGCGAGCACCTCGGGTGAAAAGGGCGAGGCTCGAGGGAGGATGGGAGCTTCTGGCGGGTTGGCGAGATTTTGAAGCTGGCGAATCTCCTCTCTCATTCTTTCTAAGTCGGCTGCTTGTTGATCGGTGCGTGGTTGGTCGGTGCGTTGTTGGTCGGTGCGTTGTTGGTCAGCGCGTCTCCTTCTATTGGCTCGGGCTCTCCTTTGCATCGAGGCCAAAGTATGGTCCTCGTCATTGCGCTCCCCAGTCCTCGATTCGGCGTCGCGCTCTCCGCTTGCCTCACGCCGACCGTTTTCTCGTTCAGTATCGCGTTCTCTGTCCTGCCTGTTAGCCCTCTGATTCCTTTCAGCCATCAAAACTCCCACATCAGTTCCGATCCTCCGCATTTCTTGCATGACCGCAGCGAACATCGCGGCTGGGTCGGTCAGGTTCGGCCCATTGCCGTCGGGTGGCGGCACATGATCATTTTCGGCAACCACCATACTGAATTTCTACTTATGAGAAACTAAAGTTCCCACAGACGGCGCCAAGTTGATGCCGTCAGAAAATGGATCTACCGCGTTGGACGGCTAACAGACTTCTTCCCGCCTTAATTTCGCCGCGCGTGCTGCCTGGAGATTCAGAAACAAGGGAATTTTTTGGGGTCGTTTGCCCTCTTGCCTAGGTCAAGAGGGTATTTTCCGTGTTCCAGGCGTGAAGTAGCATCAAAAAGAAAATGGTGTGCTTAAGTGTGTGCGTGAGTAATTAAATTGGCAGAGTAACGGTAGGATACGTGAGAGATAGATACCTGTTTCGGACGAAGCGTGCGATATTTATAGGAGATTTGTGTTAGAGCGGTTTTTGAGCGGTTTCACTCCTTTCCGTTTTTCTCGGGCTCGGTCATTACCCACCCACGATGGCACGTCTTCGTAATGGCTTCAATTATGGGCAGTTACTCGTCGTCTATTCTACTGGCGTCACAGAGTGAAGATCGTGGCAGTTTCTTGCGTAGGAGGCCAAAGCCTTTGAGATGCGTACTGCCCTCGGGCCTCGGGATAAATGACTCGAGGGGTTACTGATCCCTCTGCTAGAGGGTCTCGGGTAATTGTCCTCAGGGCCAGAGGATATTTTGAGGTCCTCGAGGCGCTTCCGATGTGGGCCTTCCGTCTCCGTCCTGGGTACTTTTCCCCGGGGAACATTCAGGCTGCCCCGAGGCACCGAAGGATAGGGGGCCTCATTTTAAACCAGGTGGTTATATTGGTTGAGGCGGGTCGGGTATTTTGTCAGAGGGTATGTAATACCCGAGGGTAACAACTTCAAACATTCACTTTTCCTCTCTCTCTCTCTCTCTCTCTCTCTCTCTCTCTCTCTCTCTCTCTCTCTCTCTCTCTCATATTATTTATTTCTTCTAAGCTTTATCTAATACTCGCTTCTCTCTGATCTCTCTCGATACATTCATATGAAATGGCTATGAAAGAAGCATTATTGGTAATATTGGTAACACTATCATTTTTCGTCGTCGTCATCATCGAGCCATCAATAAGTGCAAGAAAGCTACAAACCACCAAGAATATGTTAGAAGAAGAAGGTAAGGTCTCTTCAAGACCTTCAATATCATCAAGTGCAGCCATTATTAATAATAATAATAATAATATCGATGAAAAGCTCATACTTCGTCGTCGCTTGATAACCGTCGATCGGATATTAAGGTCTGTTCCCAGTCCTGGGGTTGGCCATTAACCATGGTTAAGTTTAACGATCTCTTTATTATTCCTTTCTTATTCAATTGCTTGGAAACTTTCCTCCGATTTTTACTTACTCGGTTATCTTTATTTCTTCGAGAAAGGGTTTTGGATATTGTAGAATTGTGGAAGTGTGTGCACGAATTTGATTATTTTTTACCGTATAGCTATATCATCACATCACATCATATATTATTTGACATCGACTCTTTTGATTAAGGTATATTATCCGTTGAGACGATGGGTATTGTGTTATTTTTGTTTCCAATATCTATACCCTTATATTAACGGTGATGGTGAGTTAAAAACCGCTTTTTGTTGTATCTATCAACCAATTATAATTAAAAAATTAATTAATAAAATTACTAAATCAAACTAAATCTACCACCCACTAACATTTGTCCTTCTATTTTTCGTATTATTATTTCATAATTAAATATACATAATATTATATAGCACACACACGTATGGGTGTGCAAAAAACTACTACATGTTGCTTGCGGTTTCAAATCGATATATACCTTGTGATAGAGTACATCTATACTATCTATACCATTTTATTAAGTGTCATGGCTTGCTATAAACCGTTCAACTAGTCCGTCAATTAAGTCTTATGAAAATAAAAAGAAAACCATGAACTACCTTTATTATTAATTTTAGTTAATTATTAACTTACATTTTCTAGTTAATTATAATTTTACCGTTAGTGTAATGATAAATTAATTTCCCTTTTTAAATTATAATACGACATTATATCTCACGCATTTAAACGTGCAATAAAACTGGTTTTGATTAAATGACAACTGTGATGTTATATGGCATCCGTGAATTAATAACAATTTCTCACTATTGCAACGAATCAATTTTTCTGAACTGGGACCGATCCATCAACTTCCGTAATTAAACTTTTACTTGTCAATATTTCGTTCAATTATTGCTCAATCAACAAACTTCGTGAAATATTGCAAACGCGAAGGCTCCACGCCACTATATCTATGATGAGATCTCTCCTATACCTTTTCAATCTACATTTATTATCCGTGTATATAAATTATTTATATAGATAGAGGTCAGTAATTCCATTTCAATTCAACTCTTTTTTATCATAGTCTGTCTAGACTTAGACGATGCATACAAACAATTTCGGCGAATATTGAGATTTAGATCAAACTTAATTATGGAAAATAAGAAAAAAGGTTGAAGTTTAGGTGTTTGGGATGGGATGAACGAATGCATTACCCAATTAGTGGTTAAATGGGCCCTTAACCAACTTGAGGCCCATTTATGCCGCATGATTAGGCCCAATTGTCGGAAAAACAAGGCTCCATTATTCTTTCGTTGCTTCCATGATTTGTTTGAGCGACGAATATTACGCAAGCTTAACCCCGACGGTTTTTATTACCTATTCTGTATGCGTTTTGATAACTTTTCCACAGTAGGGTGGAGGGGAAAAATCTGAAAATTTACTGCACAAGAACAACATAGGACAAGTAGATTCGCTTGATCGCAGGCACGCATCGTTCCAATAGTGAATGAGCGAGTGGGTGATGTTGTGAAGAACTTCTGCCCTAGATTCGACTTTCTGTCTTGAATTTTTGGGCACGCAGGAAAGATTCGACCTTCATCGAAATCCCAATATGGGTTGCGCTGGATCGCGTGAGAAAGCTGATGGTAGTTTAAAATTTTGCTGTCGGCCCGATTTCAGTCTCTGTTTTTCTCCTTTTGATTTTGTCCTTCTTAGTTCTTAGTGCACCGATTTGGGTGTTCACTTCTCGGTTGTGGATTGGGTGATTGGCCTCTCTGTTTGAGCTTTGGTTTGTAAGTCTAGCTAGAGTTATGCCCTTCTTTGGGGGTATTGATTCTACTTTTGCTTGTCGTTTGAATAATCGATTATGGAGGGATGAACGATGAGTTGCTCTCAAGTTTAAATTCATGACAGAAGCTAAGAGGAGTGACAATGGCTTCAAGCCTTGTGAAAATGAAAATTCCCCACTTGTTGTGTGGACACACCGCGGCCGTGGGGTAAAGACTTTAGACGTAAAAGCTTGGTCTTTGTTGATTGTGTCTTTATTTCTTTGTCGTCTCCATACGAATTTTCTAATCCATTTTCTCTGTAGACTAAGGCTACTGTCACTTGGACATTTCTTGATGATGTGATGGAAATTCTGTGTCTGTGTCCTAACCTTGATTGTACGTTCTTGATATCTGCCAAGGCTTTTGCATGAGAGCCAAAAATTCCATTACATGATAAGATGATTAAAGTTGCTGATGAGAATGCTCCCTTGCTTGGCTGATGAACGATCCTTGTTTGCTGATTTAGTTTGTTCGAAATTCAGCAGATACCACTTCGAAGAAGATAAGGAAACCAAAATCATGGAAGCATATAGAACCTATAACTAAGGCTCAGCTGGCAAAGATGCGTGAGGAATTCTGGGACACTGCTCCACACTACGGTGGTAGGGAAGGTATTATGCTAAGTAAACGTAACATAATTTCTTTTCATTCAAATGCTCTTCTTGGGTAGGAAAGGTATTATGCTAAGTAAACGTAACATCTTCTTGGGTAGGAAAGGTATTATGCTAAGTAAACGTAACATAATTTCTTTTCATTCAAATGCTCTTCTTGGCTGCTGTGGGGATTAAGTTCTCTATATATCATCATATCTTATCAGAGATTTGGGACGCACTTAGAGCTGCAGCTGAAGCTGATTTGAGCCTTGCTCAGGCTATTGTGGATAGCGCTGGAATCATCGTTCAAAATCCCGACTTAACGGTTTCCTACGATGAAAGAGGTTCGTGTTATAAATATTACATGTTTCTAAGCCATAGCATACCTCTTGAAGGTGAGATCATGATCGTAATTGCAGGTGCCAAGTATGAGTTGCCCAAGTATGTTTTGAGCGAGCCCACAAATTTGATCCGTGAAACTGAAAAAAACTGAGATAAAATGAAACCACAAGTGTGAATACTGCTGTAAATCGTTTTACTCCCTGACTAATTGATTGCTTGCAATGATCTCTGAATTCTGATGGGAGTGATAAGTTTCTTTCATGTATAGCATGGAGAAATTTAACCGTTATATTTCTCAGCTATATGTTAACTGTAATTATTCTTATTTGACTTATGACCTGCTATAATGCATGAGGCTTCTCTGGAAATTTCTTGGTTATTAGTTTTTCTAGAGGTTTCCTGCAACGTTAGTCAATAGATTTTCTTGCATGTGCTGGAAGATGCTTGGGATTGTTTGAAGGGCAAATTTCTGTTCAGGCCCTCTTAAAGTTTCCATTTATTCGTCAGGCCCTGTCAGAAATAAAATAAGTTTAAGAGACCTACTTTCTGTAAAAATCGAGTAAAGGATCCAAAAATAGAATTTGACGAAAATACCCTTTGCTCTTTTTTCCAGCAAAAGTCACGCGTGCTTTTTTGGTCTTAAATGAAGCGTTACTTTTACTTCATTATATGTTATAAAGTTACAGCATATTGTTACTTTAGAAAACAGATACGTTATTTCTCAACAATATTGTGTTACTTTGCTACTGCAAAACGTTATCAACAGAATTTTTTTTGAACTCGTTTTTCTTACACTGAATCGAGCACAAAAAATTCGATTGACCCATCCAACCGACTCGACATGTCATGTTGGATTCTTTATGATATTGACGATGCACGAGGTAGAATCTGCTTGTCTAATTAGGGTGCAAATTCGAAAACATAATGGCAAATTGAATCTAGATTTCGACATAAATTGCGAGTAATCGGTTTAAATTGTAGGTACCCATGAGAAATCGAGGTCTATTTTACCTTATTGGGTCAATAACGCCGAGATTTATGCAGTTTTCATCCGTTTTTAGCGTCGTTTATGATTTTCGTTATATTCCCCGATCCATTGCCTGTATACAGAATATGTTATTGACGACAAACATAGCGTTATTACCTTTCAGTGACGTGTTACTTCTAAGTCAACATTAGTTATTAACCATAAGACATTTGTTATTTAGTTCTATGTTATAAGTACTTTATTTTTACACAATTTAGGGCAAATATAATATCCGTTTCTTGCAACTAATCGGTATAAATTCGAGGTACCCATGAGAAATTGAGGTCTATTTTACCTTATTGATTCAATAACGACGTGATTTATGCAGTTTTCATCTGTTTTTTTAGTGTCGTTTGTGATTTTCGTTCTTTTTCTCCCGATAGATTGATTGTATATAGAATGTGTTATTTACGACAAACGAGGCGTTATTACCTTTCAGCGACGTGTTACTTATAAGTCTACATTTGTTATTAACCATAAGACATTTGTTATTTTTTGCTATGTTATAAGTATTTCTTTTTTACACGATTTAGGGAAAATATAATATACGTTTCTTGCAACTAATCGGTATAAATTCGAGGTACCCATGCGAAATTGAGGTCTATTTGACCTTATTGAGTCAATGACGACGGGATTAATGCACTTTTCGTCTTGTTTTTAGTGTCGTTTGTGATTTTCGTTTTATTCCTTTCGATCCATTACTTTTATACAGACTGTGTTATTTACGACAAACAATGTGTTATTACATTTCAGCGACGTGTTACTTCTAAGTCAAAATTTGTTATTACCCGTAAGACATTTGTTATTTTTTGCTATGTTATAAGTATTTCTTTTTTACACGATTTAGGGAAAATATAATATACGTTTCGTGCAACTAATCGGTATAAATTCGAGGTACCCATGAGAAATTGAGGTCTATTTTACCTTATTGAGTCAATAACGACGTGATTTATGTAGTTTTCATCTGTTTTTTAGTGTCGTTTGAGATTTTCGTTCTTTTTATCTCGATCCATTATTTGTATACAGAATATGTTATTTACGACAAACAATGCGTTATTACTTTTCAGTGATTTGTTGTTTCTGAGTCAACATTTGTTATTATCCTGAAGACATTTGTTATTTTCTGGATAACTTGGTATCTTCTATGCGCTAGGATTTTTGGGTAGTTTTTGGGGTTTAGGACTTACGGGTTCGAGGTTAAGATTAAGGGTTTACGACATGAAATTTTGGGAGAATGATCCACGACTTGCGCAGTATAAGATACAACCTTAAAAAAAATTTGGGGTTCGGGTTTAGGGTTTAGGGTTTAGGGTTTCGGGCCTCGGATTTAGGGTTTTGAGCTTAGTATTTTGTATTTGTGGTCTATAAATGTTATTAGTACTTAATGTTGACGTTTGAACTGTTTGTGGTGCAATTTATAATGTTATGTTCCATTGAAAGAGGTGATAGTCTATGTTTTGCAATGGAGGACTACATGTTTATATATCTATTGAGATCAACATTCTTCTATTGACATCAAATTTCGCCTAATGTGTATTTTAAAGGAATGTGATGATTAAACTTCATCAAATTATATATTTACATGAACATCCATATTAAACATTCAAAATAAAACTGTATTATTGTACGAATTAATCGAATTATTGACGTGGTACTAAATAACATTTATGAGGTATCAGTATTGATCAGTGTGTTATTAATTGAGTTCGAGTTGTTTTTTTTAACCTAACGTGTGTTATTATTTCCAATTAATGTAGTACAATTTTGAGAAAGTCCTGTAAATATGCTCTGACAATTCTGTTAAATTCTCTGACGGTAGAACCTTCTAGAATATTCTCAATAATGTGTTTTTTTACACTAATATGTGTTATATTTGTTGTGTAAACTGTTACAAACTTAAAAAACGTTTTAGTCTTAAAGAAAGCTAAATTTTTCTCGATTTCATGGTTACCGACTTATTTTTTTTTTAATATTAAGACTCGTTTGATTCGATTTTATCTTATTCAGTCGCTTTTACCTTGTTCGGCCGTTAAAGTTGATATTGAATCGATTTCTGGACGAAATTTTTGATTTGGGGGTGGAAGCACGAATTCATTCGATACATAAAAAATTCGTCTTTATTAGTAAGACCCATAGTTATTTGGGGCGCGCCTGAGGCGCGCCTAGGCGGTGAACGAGGTGAGGCGGCCGCCCATCGCCTCTATGTGCTTAGAGGCGTCGTCCTTTACGGAGGCGCGTCTGAGGCGCCGCCTCAGTGCTAGAAATTGATGCGCCTAGGCGGTGAGGCGGTCGCCTTGGTGAAGAACAGTGTATTTGCAGTGGTAAGATGGGAAAGAGGGGTTGCGATGAAGATGATGAAGAAACCCTAACTTTTGGATTAAATGGGCTTCTTGATGTGGGCCTTTCTAATTTACTTTTAAAAAAATAGTTCAAATATTATAAATCTTACAATGATCCAATTGAATTTAACATATTTTTCATGTTTCATTAAAATTAAACACATAAATCCGTAACACCCAAAAATTGATTTTATGTAATTGATTAATTATTACTATTTTATTTACACAATCATCAACTCATGAGAAATCATCAACGTTTATTTTCTTTGTCTCACAAACAAATTCTATATATGTATTTACTAAGAGTGACATATTATATATAATATTTATATTATAGAATTCGCCTCGGTTTTATAAGGCGACCGCCTTATTTACGCCTCGCCTTTGAGGCAAGGCAGTGGCCTCTCGCCTTTTTGCGCCTCTCGCCTTTAATAACTATGGTAAGACCCATCTGAAATTGAGGACGGGAAAACTTTATTTAGTCACAAACAATGAGATTTATGCAGTTTTCCATCTGTTTTTAGTGTCGTTTGTGATTTTCGTTTTATTCCTTTCGATCCATTACTTGTATACAGACTGTGTTATTTACGACACACAATGCGTTATTACCTTTCAGCGACGTGTTACTTCTAAGTCAAAGTTTGTTATTAACCATAAGACATTTGTTATTTTTTGCTATGTTATAAGTATTTCTTTTTTACACGATTTAGGGAAAATATAATATACGTTTCTTGCAACTAATCGGTATAAATTCGAGGTACCCATGAGAAATTGAGGTCTATTTTACCTTATTGAGTCAATGACGACGTGATTAATGCACTTTTCATCTTGTTTTTTAGTGTCGTGTGATTTTCGTTTTATTCCTCGATCCATTACTTGTATACAGACTGTGTTATTTACGACAAACAATGTGTTATTACCTTTCAGCGACGTGTTACTTCTAAGTCAAAATTGTTATTAACCATAAGACATTTGTTATTTTTTGCTATCTTATAAGTATTTCTTTTTTACACGATTTAGGGAAAATATAATATACGTTTCTTGCAACTAATCGGTATAAATTTGAGGTACCATGAGAAATTGAGGTCTATTTTACCTTATTGAGTCAATAACGACGTGATTTATGCAGTTTTCATCTGTTTTTTAGTGTCGTTTGTGATTTTCGTTCTTTTTATCTCGATCCATTATTTGTATACAGAATGTGTTATTTACGACAAACAATGCGTTATTACTTTTCAATGATGTGTTATTTCTAAGTCAACATTTGTTATTATCCTGAAGACATTTGTTATTTTTTTCATGTTATAAGTATTTCTTTTTTACACGATTTAGGGAAAATTTAATATCTGTTTCTTGCAACTAATCGGTATAAATTCGAGGTACCCATGAGAAATTGAGGTCTATTTTACTTTATTGAGTCAATAACGATGTGATTTATGCAGTTTTCATCTGTTTTTAGTGTCGTTTTGTGATTTCATTCATTTTCTCCCTATCTATGGGTTGTATACAAACTGTGTTATTAACAATATATGGATCGTTATTTCTAATGTAAGATGTGGTGTTTTTGTGTGACGATTTGTTATTTACTAGAAGAGATGTGTCATACGTCACCAAGTGATTTGGAAAAACAAAAAAAAATTAAGTTAAGCTCCGGCAGCCTGTCGCCTCGCCTGTGGCCTCCTTCGAGCTCTACTACGACGACGGGTCAGGGTCGGACCTCGTCTGCTCACGAATGTCGAGATTATAGGTGGAAATCGAGCTTGAAGTATAGCTCGCTCGTTGGAGAAGATGATGGCAAAAGTTTGTTATTTTCGCATCTGTTAGGGGTAAATATGTCATATCGCGTAGTTTGGGTATTTTTCTCTAAGAATTTTGAAAATCAGGTCCTTCATACTAAATGGAATTTGATTGGGGCCTGAACACTAATTGAAAGTATTACTAGGGTCTGACCCGTAATTAACCCTTGTTTGAATTTACACGTAATTTCCGGCGACTATTTTAATGTTGACACGACATTAATTATTTAGGTTTTGAATTATTGACAACCATATATATATTTAACATTTTAGTCTTTATTTGATTTCCTTCTTCATACCCCGTCGACTGGGCTATAATTTAATTTATGGGTTTCCTTGTTAGTTACAAGTGTTAGAAGTACAGTTAGGGGTATAACGTTGGCGCTATTCTGTAGATGCCACCGATGCAATAAATTTTAATAAAATCAACCTGCAAAAAGATAAAAACTACTGTTACTCTATTCTCATGTTGGTCAAAAACTAGTATCGTTTTATTTATTTTAAGGCAACTAAGTCAAAATTCCAATCCAGGGAAAATCCATCTTCGTCATTCTTTCTTCTATCCCCATCTACCTCACTTAGTACGCGGATTTCAGGCCATAGTATTTATGATTTCGTGTTTTTTCTATTCTATTTAACGCCCGACATTCACACGATACTGCGAAAGAAGACATTATTTGTTAGTTTTTTTTACACCTTTGCTGAATTTTCCTTCCGCTGTAAATTAAGGTTTCGTTATACCGTTCTTGTTATCCATTATATGGCGTCAGCTGTGATGTTTTCATCGCTGAGGAGGCGACGGTCGCCTCCCCTGGAATCGTTCGTCGCCGACGTGGATCTGGCGAACGACGCCGTTTTGGAGGTTCTTCGTTCTGTTTGCAGGGACTTGGTGCGTTCGTCTTCCTCCTCCGGCGAGGGGAAAAAGACGCCTTTCTTCTTGGGCGAGAGCTGCAGGTCTCTGATTCGCAGAGTCGAGGTGATTTCAACGCTTGTCGATGAGTTCTCCGAGGTGGGATCTTCGAAATTAGGTCAGACTGCGTTTCTATGCTTCAAGGAGTTGTACCTCGTGCTTTACAGATCGAAAATCTTGATCGACTACGTCGGGCGTTCGAGCAAACTGTGGCTGTTGATCCAAATCCACGCGATATCTGGGCATTTCCACGACACAAGCCGACAGCTATCGACACTTTTGGACGTAATCCCTTTGGGAGAAATCCCTTCTCTTTCCGACGATGTTAGGGAACAGATCGAGCTCTTGAGAACTCAGACGAGGTTATCCTCTGCTGTCTGCGACAGGGAATCTTCGTTGAGGTTAAGGTTGTATGGTTTCTTGAACGAATTCGAGGCTGGAAATGTTCCTTCAAAGGGGGACTTATATTCGTTCTTCGTAGAGGAGCTGGAGATCTGCAATGCTGAAGGCTGTAGGGATGAGATCGAATCCTTACAAGAACACATTGTGGATGATGATGGAGATGCTGAGCCCACGTCTTCGGTGATCAACGGTTTCGTGGCTGTAATGAGGTACTGTAGATTCTTGCTGTTTAAGTTTGAAGACGAAGAAGGCGAATCTGATAAGTCGAAGCACAAAAGAGGTAAGAAGGGTTTGGTTGCTCGGCAAATCAGGGAAACCTTTGTAACTGCGCCGAAAGATTTCTGCTGTCCCATATCGTTAGATCTGATGAAAGACCCTGTCGTGGTATCCACGGGTCAGACCTACGATCGCCCGTCGATCCTTAGATGGATCGAAGAAGGACACACCACTTGTCCTAAATCAGGACAAACGCTCTCTAACACGACAACAAAGTTTGTCCCTAATCGAGCTCTGAGGAGTCTGATCTCAGAGTGGTGCGTGGCCAATGGGATACCTTACGACCCGCCCGATAACCCAGAATATCTCACGGTAAAACGTCGTTATTATTCCCCGAGCAAAGCTTTCATGGAAGCTACTAAAGCCACTACAGCCTTACTCATCGAACAACTCGAAAATGGAACGCCTAAAGCCAAGACCGTAGCTGCTAGAGAGATTAGGCTGCTGGCCAAAACTGGCAGGGAAAACCGTTATTACATCGCCCAGGCGGGCGCTATCCCTCTTCTGAGCCGTCTCCTTTCATCCTCAGATTCTCTCACGCAAGAAAACGCAGTGACTGCTATGCTCAACCTCTCCATTTACGAAAAGAACAAGGTAAAGATCATGGAAGTACAAGGCTGTCTTAGCTCCATCGTCGACGTCTTGAGAAGTGGGAAAACCGCTGAGGCAAGGGAAAACGCAGCTGCTACGCTTTTCAGCCTATCTGCCGTCCACGAATTCAAGAAACAGATCGCCTCAGAGCAAGGATCTGTAGAAGCTCTATCCCTATTGTTAAGACAAGGCACACCTAGAGGCCAAAGAGACGCCGTGACAGCCCTATACAACCTTTCGACGCACACCGAAAACTGCGCTAGGCTGATCGACTCGGGCGCTGTAATGGCCCTCGTCGAAGCATTGAGCTTTGAGGGCGTGTGCGAAGAATCTGCGGGCGCTTTGGCTCTGATCGTTAGGCAACCTTTGGGAGCTGAAGCTGTTGTTAGAGAAGAAAGGGCCATCGAAGGACTCGTTGGTATGATGAGGTGTGGGACGCCTAAGGGAAAGGAGAATTCGGTCGCAGCCCTGCTCGAGCTGTGTCGAGCCGGCGGTTCGACCGCTATGGCTAAGGTGGCCAGGGCTCCATCCCTGGCTGGTCTGTTGCAGGGCTTGCTGTTTACGGGGACCAAACGAGCCAGGCGAAAGGCTGCTTCGCTCGCTCGGGTTTTTCAGAGGTGTGAGAATGATGGTAGTGGTGGTGGATTGCATCATGGCATGGGATTTGTTGCCATACCTTTGTCCATTTCTGTGCCTGTTTTGTAGTGTGTTGTGAAACACACCCAAACACTAATGTAAAACATCCAACCTTATATATATCAATAAGGTTACGTACAAGTCAAAAAAAAAAAAAAAAACAGAAAACGAGGTTTGCAAAAGCTACCTAGCATAAGACGCATCACAAAATACTAACCAAATACCACCGATAACTACACACATGACGCTAGACATTTTAAAAGACACAATCCTATAGTATCGCTGAGCATGTCACAGGTCGTCCCTCACATGCTCCACCACAGGCCAGCCATCATCACCTCCTCTAAGTCGTACCTCCCGAAGGAGGATCTGCAAAATAATTTAATATTGGGAGTGAGTCAACAGACTCAGTAAGTACAATAGAACGTACATATATATACAGCCCAAATACGTAATTATGCAAACAAGAACATCGAGCACCAATCAACGACTACCACATCAACTGAACACAACTCTTAAGCAACAGCACTCTTACCGGCCACACACACACTCCGACCCATCGGCCACACACACACTCCGACCCAGAGCTGCTGTACTTAATCGTTCGGCCCACGCTGGCCCCAAGACACCCACTATCACAATCAACGGCCCACATTGGCCCCTAAGTCAACACTACAGAGTCACGCGCTCACACACGGTGACTCCATCAACCAAATACATAAGTTCCAAGAATAATCCACCCACTCACATAACACGAGTAACAAATCATTCACTTAAGCGATGCACAAGTAGACAATCCATTAACGTAAGGAGAGTAAAACCGTAATATTCTAGAGTTAAATTCCATAAAGACTCGTAAGCCGTTCAACAGCTCAAGATCGAGTCGATACTTCGACATAATATGCATTTGAATTATATATATATATATACGAGTTCTACTCCCTCGTACTTACCTTGACGAATACTTAAATCCTTAGTTCTCAAGCTACTACGGATGGCCCAATTCTTTATTCGCTTCCTCTTATCGAAGAGTTTCCACCTCGTTCCAACTCAAAATACCCTAGATAAGCCATCACACAATTGCATTAAAATTACATGCAACTCTCATAGGCATTTATACGAACGGTTGGCGGGCATAAATATCACAACTAAACCTTTTAACAATCCCATTAGTGTATCATCTCCCCAACTTTGAATCCACCAATGAATCTAGCAAAAACATATACTAATATGCTCAAAGTATACTAATTTAGAGACATGCAACCCTAATACCCAACAATTTTCGAAACCCTAGTTTTCTACTACATTCATCCCCAAAAGATTAGCTATCAAGAAAGAGATAATGCAATGTTTTCATTTTACCTAGCATTTAAGCATTTGCTCTCAAACTATTCTTCAACCCACCCTTCACTCCATAGCTCTCATGTCATCTTTTCTTCTCCTTAGCCAAATTGATGTGAGAATACGTATGAGTGAGAGAGAACAATAATATAGTGGCTTTATTTGCTAGTGAGTCCTCTTCCCTTCATTCTTTTATATTTTTACCCTATACTTATTTAATTATACATTTAGTGCTTGTATTTTATTTCTTCAAACTACCCTTAATTTTCTATATTTTCAAATTCCACCTTAAAATCCATAGGTATTATTTACTAATTCAAATGGGGATGTTACATCATTCCCCCCTTATAAAAATTTCGTCCTCGAAATTTAATGTTTAAACTTACTGAATAATTCAGGGTATTGGTGTCGCATGACATCCTCCTTCTCCCATGTGGCTTCCTCTACTTTGTGGTTTCCCCAAAGGACCTTCACAAGTGGAATCCTCCTAGTGCGTAGTTCTCTTACCCCTCGATCAAGAATTTGTACCGGTCTTTCATCATAAGTCATATCATCTCGAAGCTCAACCGTGTCGTAGCTCAGAATATGTGAGGAATCTGGTATGTATTTCCTCAACATGGATATATGGAATACGTCATGGACTCCATGTAATGTAGGAGGTAAGGCCAACCTGTACGCCACCTGTCCAACCCGCTCGATTATTGGAAAAGGACCTATATACCTCGGGTTTAACTTACCTCGTTTACCAAACCTTACTACACCCTTTGTAGGTATCGCCCGAAGGAATACCATATCACCAACTTGAAATTCTAATTCACGACGCCGAGTATCTGCATAACTCTTCTGTCGATCTTGGGCTGCTTTCATTCTTTGCCTGATCAACCCAATCGCTTGATTAGTTTCCTGAATTAACTCAGGGCCAATTACCATTTTCTCTACTTTGTTTTCTCCCATTTCGTCCCAATGAATTGGAGAACGACACTTGCGCCCGTACAGTGCCTCATATGGTGCCATCCTAATGCTCGAATGATAACTGTTATTATATGAAAATTCAATCAATGGTAGATATGAATTCCATGTACCCTTGAAATCCAAAATACACGCCCGTAACATATCTTCCAAAGTCTGAATGGTACGCTCCGTTTGCCCATCAGTCTGAGGGTGATAAGCTGTACTAAAAGCCAATTTAGTACCTAGCGCCTCATGCACTTTCTTCCAGTATTGGGATGTAAACCTTGGATCGCGATCCGAAACGATTGTCCGAGGTATACCATGAAGCCTCACAATCTCCTCAATATATAATTCCGTCAATTTCTCCATGCTGTAAGTTATTTGGATAGGTATGAAATGAGCAGATTTCGTTAGTCTATCCACAATAACCCAAATAGCATCATGTCCTTTCTTTGATTTCGGCAATCCAACCACGAAGTCCATGGATACGTCGTCCCATTTCCACTCGGGAATATGCAATGGATGTAACTTTCCCGCAGGGTGTTGATGCTCTGCTTTGACTTGCTGACAAATAAGACAACAGTTGACATGTCGCACGATGTCGTTTTCCATTCCATGCCACCAAAATTGCGTTCTCAAGTCATGATACATCTTGGTGGTACCTGGATGAACGGAATACGGGCTACTGTGAGCCTCAGTAAGGATCAATTTCCTTACATCTCCAACGTCAGGTACACATAGTCGGCCTTGGAATTTGAGAATTCCATCAGGTGCAATCTCAAAGCCTTGAGCTACCCCTTCTTCAACCTTTTTCCTAAACTCCATTAGTGTCGGATCGAGCAGTTGCCCATCCTTAATTTGTTGTAGTAGTGTAGGTTGTAGTACTAAAGCGTTTAGATTAGCCGCAGAACGTCGAGGGACAATGCTCAACTCTAACCTTTGAATGTCTCGTAAGAGAGGCGTCTGGATCAACATCATATTGTTTGCTTCACCTACTACCTTTCTGCTCAATGCATCCGCCACCTTATTCGCTTTTCCCGGGTGGTAGTGTATAGTAATATCATAATCCTTCATTAACTCAAGCCATCTCCTCTGCCTCATATTTAATTCTTTCTGCGTAAAAATATACCTCAGGCTTTTATGATCGGTATATATCTCGCACTTCTCCCCGTATAGGTAGTGCCTCCAGATTTTCAATGCAAAAATTACCGCTGCCAATTCTAAGTCGTGGGTAGGATAGTTTCTTTCGTAGTCTTTCAATTGGCGGGAAGCATAAGCAATGACCTTGCCGTGTTGCATTAATACGCATCCAACTCCAACTTTAGATGCATCACTATAGATCACGAAGTTTCCTTTATTGTCAGGAAGTGCTAGTACGGGTGCTGAAGTCAATCTCTCTTTTAACTCTTGGAAACTCCGCTCACATTTGTCATCCCACTCAAACTTAACACCTTTCCTTGTTAGATTGGTCAAAGGCGTGGCAATAGAGGAGAAACCTTCGACAAATCTCCGGTAATATCCAGCCAAGCCCAAGAAGCTACGGATTTCAGTCACCGTCTTAGGCCTCTGCCAATTCTCCACCGCTTCAATCTTGGAGGGGTCTACCGCGATCCCATCTTGAGATACAACATGTCCCAAGAACGCTACTTTATGAAGCCAAAATTCACACTTAGAGAATTTGGCATAAAGTTGGTGAGCTCTCAATGTGGCTAATACCGTCCTCAAGTGACCCACATGCTCCTCTTTTGTTCGTGAATAAATTAAGATGTCGTCGATGAAGACAATCACGAACCGATCTAAGAACTCCTTGAATACCCTATTCATTAGATCCATAAAAGCTGCTGGGGCATTAGTCAAACCAAATGGCATGACTAGGAATTCATAGTGCCCATATCGAGTTCTGAAAGCTGTCTTCGGTATGTCACACTCTCGAATCCTCAATTGATGGTAGCCTGTCCGCAGATCAATCTTAGAAAATACCGAAGCTCCTTTCAATTGATCGAATAGATCGTCGATCCGAGGTAATGGATACTTGTTCTTGATAGTCACCTTATTCAGAGCTCGATAGTCGATACAAAGTCGCATAGTGCCATCCTTTTTCTTCACAAAAAGGACTGGTGCTCCCCAAGGTGAGAAACTCGGTCTGATGAATCCCTTATTTAGAAGTTCTTGTATTTGTTCTCTCAATTCTTTCATCTCGACAGGAGCCATGCGATACGGTGCCATTGAGATTGGTGCCGTACCAGGTAGAAGTTCAATACTGAACTCAACTTCGCGAGATGGGGGTAAGCCTGAAATATCAGATGGAAAAACATCCCGAAACTCACAAACAATTGGCACTTGTTCTGGCCCCTCTGACGACACACAGCTAGTCTCACCGATGTGAGCTAGAAACGCTTCATGAATATGATGCATAGAACTAGCCTCCAATGTTGCAAGCAGGGGCCTTTCATTAGACCTAGTATCTCCATAGAATGCAAACTCCTCTAGACGAGGTGGATGAAATGTAATAACCTTCTTTGCACAATCAATAGAGGCAAAATGTCTTGATAGCCAATCCATCCCGATAATTACATCAAATCCATGGATATCGATCACGATTAAGTCCGCTAACAAGTCATGGCCTGCAATAGATATACCAATATTTCGCAAAACCATACTTGAACTTAGGACGTTACCCGATGGTAGAAGAACATTATACTCAACCTCAGAGGTCTCGGGTTGTAATCCTAACCGACTAAGGAATGCTAAGGATGCAAATGAATGAGTAGCACCCGAGTCAAATAGGACATGAACACATAAGGAGGCAATAACAACATAACCTGATACGACTGTGGGGTCCGCGTCAGTAGCTCCCTGTATCATAGTGAACACCCTAGCCGGTCCTCCAGTGGTCGACGTTTGTCGTTGAGACTGAAGCGGATACTGTCTTTGAGGACAGCTTCGACTTATATGTCCCGATTGACCGCAAGTATAGCAAAAGGGAGGGCCAGACTCCCTAGGTAGGGGGCAGCTGCGAACCATATGTCCCATCTTCCCGCACCTATAGCAAGCACGCCAATTAGAGTCCCCTGCTGAACTAGCAGGTATAGTCCCTCCTTGGATAGCAACTCCTTGACTAGCAGATGCAGTATGATCTTTGCCTTGACCACCAGATTGCCCTCGACCCTTCTTTCCTTGATTTCGACGAGGGGCAAGACTTTGCCAATGTGACGAATGAGATATAGGTTGCTGTTGAGGCTGTGGCCGATGCTGTTGAGATGGTACTCTATCGTCAGAGCGCTGAGCGGCTCTTTCAACTCGTTGAGCCTGTTGACAAAGGTCACTAAAGGTAGTGATAGGGAAAGCACTGACAATGCAAGAAATCCCTTTTCTTAGGCCTTGAACGTATCTGTCCGCCCTCAACTCTTCTGTCGCCACAAGGTGTGGTGCAAATCGGGCCAGCTCCTCAAAACGACGAGTATATTCAGCCACTGAACTTCCTTCTTGCTTGAGTTGTTCGAATTCGGCCGCTTTAGCAGCTCTCACAGTGTACGGGAGATACTTGTCGAAGAATACTACCCGAAATTCGGCCCAAGACATGCCCTCAGTCTCTCTCATGGCCTCCACTGATTGCCACCAATAGGCAGCATCGCGTCTGAGGTAATATGTGGCACAAATCACCCTATCTGGATTTCCGATACTAGTGTACCTGAATATCGCTTCGATAGCCCGAATCCACTCCTCGGCAAGCAGCGGATCTGTACCACCCTCAAAGAATGGGGGGTCCATGTGCCGGAACCTCTCACCGGCAGTGCGATTAGGAGTAGGAATTGCGGGTTGTGGTGGTGCCTCCGGGATAACGTTCCTCACTAGCTGGGCCAACCTCGAAATGAAGTGTTGCTCGTCAGTTTGAGTAGGTTGTCCTGCTGGTGGAATAGTACGCCTATTGCGGACAGTCCTTGGAGCTCTAACAGGTGGAGGAACAACTTCTTCCCTCCTTATTTCCTCATTGGCCCTACTAGTTGAGGCCCGTGTTCCTCCTCCTCTTAGCGGAACTCCCCTTCGGCCCTTGCCTCTTGTTCGAGGAGCCATAACGTCGCAATGCACCCTTATGTCCAAAATACCAATTTCTACCACATTTGATTTTTATATTATTTGCTTAATATAATAACACTTACAAATAATATCACTTGGGAACGATGTCTGACTGGCCATGGTCGGGTTGCATGTGAGAAGTCTACAGAAACGACCTTGCTCTGATACCAACTAAATGAAACACACCCAAACACTAATGTAAAACATCCAACCTTATATATATCAATAAGGTTACGTACAAGTCAAAAAAAAAAAAAAAAAACAGAAAACGAGGTTTGCAAAAGCTACCTAGCATAAGACGCATCACAAAATACTAACCAAATACCACCGATAACTACACACATGACGCTAGACATTTTAAAAGACACAATCCTATAGTATCGCTGAGCATGTCACAGGTCGTCCCTCACATGCTCCACCACAGGCCAGCCATCATCACCTCCTCTAAGTCGTACCTCCCGAAGGAGGATCTGCAAAATAATTTAATATTGGGAGTGAGTCAACAGACTCAGTAAGTACAATAGAACGTACATATATATACAGCCCAAATACGCAATTATGCAAACAAGAACATCGAGCACCAATCAACGACTACCACATCAACTGAACACAACTCTTAAGCAACAGCACTCTTACCGGCCACACACACACTCCGACCCATCGGCCACACACACACTCCGACCCAGAGCTGCTGTACTTAATCGTTCGGCCCACGCTGGCCCCAAGACACCCACTATCACAATCAACGGCCCACATTGGCCCCTAAGTCAACACTACAGAGTCACGCGCTCACACACGGTGACTCCATCAACCAAATACATAAGTTCCAAGAATAATCCACCCACTCACATAACACGAGTAACAAATCATTCACTTAAGCGATGCACAAGTAGACAATCCATTAACGTAAGGAGAGTAAAACCGTAATATTCTAGAGTTAAATTCCATAAAGACTCGTAAGCCGTTCAACATCTCAAGATCGAGTCGATACTTCGACATAATATGCATTTGAATTATATATATATATATATACGAGTTCTACTCCCTCGTACTTACCTTGACGAATACTTAAATCCTTAGTTCTCAAGCTACTACGGATGGCCCAATTCTTTATTCGCTTCCTCTTATCGAAGAGTTTCCACCTCGTTCCAACTCAAAATACCCTAGATAAGCCATCACACAATTGCATTAAAATTACATGCAACTCTCATAGGCATTTATACGAACGGTTGGCGGGCATAAATATCACAACTAAACCTTTTAACAATCCCATTAGTGTATCATCTCCCCAACTTTGAATCCACCAATGAATCTAGCAAAAACATATACTAATATGCTCAAAGTATACTAATTTAGAGACATGCAACCCTAATACCCAACAATTTTCGAAACCCTAGTTTTCTACTACATTCATCCCCAAAAGATTAGCTATCAAGAAAGAGATAATGCAATGTTTTCATTTTACCTAGCATTTAAGCATTTGCTCTCAAACTATTCTTCAACCCACCCTTCACTCCATAGCTCTCATGTCATCTTTTCTTCTCCTTAGCCAAATTGATGTGAGAATACGTATGAGTGAGAGAGAACAATAATATAGTGGCTTTATTTGCTAGTGAGTCCTCTTCCCTTCATTCTTTTATATTTTACCCTATACTTATTTAATTATACATTTAGTGCTTGTATTTTATTTCTTCAAACTACCCTTAATTTTCTATATTTTCAAATTCCACCTTAAAATCCATAGGTATTATTTACTAATTCAAATGGGGATGTTACATGTTGTGTTGGGATTGGGAAAAAAATTTAAATTTCTTTATATACAGATTTTTTTTTTCATTACATTTGTGGATCAGTGTTACACCGTTGGTATCATAGCCGAACTCTGCAGCTGACTCTGTTCTTGGCTTTGGTTGATCTTCTTCACTTGATGGAGATCTTTCATTGCTTTGAGCATCCATTTCTCCTTCGAGAATACGTACAGTTTCAGACATGGTAGATAAGTCTTTAACACAACTGAGTCAAGATTCCCTGACAGTAATTGCATTCACATTGCTAGTCCATGTATAATGAAAAGAAGGGTTGGGGCTCCTCTGTTTCTTGCCACCTCCTCCACACCTGGTGGTTGACACGTAGGACACTGTGCCGGCCATTTTTTGTTTCCTTGTTTTCTTTGTCGATAGGTATTATGTGAGTTTCATTGTATTGTCAGCATGATTGTAGATATTAGGTAAGGCTGTCTTCGTGTCTTTTCTCCATGTAAAGCCTCTGTTTCTCTGTATTGCTTTGCTTGGCTCGAGCCCTATCTACTGAGCCTAATATAAACCTAAGAAAGAGAATTATTTGTAATGAAGAAAGAAGGAAGAAAAAAAGCGTAGTCAAACTGTAGATTATTATACCGAAATTAAGGCGACTACGCGTTTTGTTTGTTTGTTTGTTTGTTCATTATATCCAGCAGTCAACACTTCCTCGTTGATTTTAAACGAATCAGAACATAACTTCATTAGATTATTACTTTGCATTGAAGAAGTCACCAAAGCAAAACAACATTGTTATGTTCAAAGTCTAACCTTTGACTCACAAACGCAGCCATCGCAAACTTCAATTACCTTTTGTCGGAGGAACGAAAGAATCGTCAAGAGCCCATGCCCCGAAATTCGATCTTTTTCGTTTAGACAGCTAATAAAGCGACCCCTAAACATCAAATCTTGTTCTTGTGAAGATCCAGTCGATTCGTATTTTTTCAATTTTATTTTTCAGGAAAACCCAGCATTATTTCGAGGCCATGAGTCGTTATTGAGTGAACCTCGTCCAAGTAATTTCCATGGCTTCACCTCCAATTGACAGCAACGCTAACTTCGCGCTTTCAGAAAATGCACTGATCACCACTATCAGAAATTCGATTCAAGCTCTCGGCCGTGGATTTGATGTAACTTCTGACATCAGATTGTTGTACTGTAAAGGCGCCCCAGGCTCGCGTTTGCTGCATATAGATGAGCAGCAAACGAGGGACCTCGAAGTTTCCGAATCTTGTCTGATTCCAAATGTTTCGGTTGATATCGTATGCTCTAAAGGGCAGATTTCTCATGAGAAGACGCCTGTGTGGAGCTTCGAGGAGGTCAGTCATTCGTTGCAGTTTCTTTCTCTCATATTGCATATGATGCGTTTGCTTGTGTTTCTGAGTGAAATTTAAGGATTTAGTATCAGATTTCGTGATCATATTTTCTTTCATCTTGATTCACCAGCCTTTGAATTCTGTGAAATTTGAGGATGCTTTATTGGCTTTTTACAGATGGCAAGATACTTCAACGAAAAGGCTGATTTACCCGGCGAAACTCCCCTTGGAAACTTCAATGCAATGTTTAACTGCAGTGGCTCTCGGCAAGTAGATGCAGCAGCCACGAAATCGCTCGCAATGGTTGGATGTAACATTTCATTATTTACCGTTGAACTTGCAACTTCAGATTTCGTTTTGCGCGATGAAATTAAGTCTGCCGTTCCTTATTCTTGGGATCCCGCTTCATTGGCTAGGTGAGCATTATCCTCCGAGTTCTTTCTCTCTATTTCTTTGGTTTAAATGTCATTTGCTTTCTCTAGACCTTGTCCTCCTTTCTTTTCTTTTCGGTATGCATAGTTTTTTAGTGAATGACACAACGTTTTATCTCCCAGTTTCATTGAGAACTATGGTACGCATATAGTCACTTCAGCAACGATTGGAGGAAGGGATGTAGTATACGTAAGACAGCACCAATCTTCGCCTTTGTCAGTTATAGAGGTTGAAAACTATGTGAAAGACATTGGAGAGCAGAGGTTTTCAGATTCGAAGAACAATTCAAATCCCGGAGCCTTAAAATTCAAGGATAAGGTTGGTCGGATATGATGAAGTTGTCCAGATATGTGATTCTTTCTGAAAAATAGTTCTTTCTTGCCAAGTAGATGGAACTCTAGCTTCTAATGAGTGAACGTGGTTAAGTTTAAAATATTCCCTTTTTCAGGACGTTACGGTTATTTTCAGAAGAAGAGGAGGGGATGACCTCGAACAGAGCTACGATAAGTGGGCCAAAACCGTACATGGGGCGCCAGACGTGATTAACATGACATTTACGCCCATCGTGTCTTTGCTTGAAGATGTTCCAGGAATAAAACACTTGTCTCGTGCTATAGAGCTCTACTTGGAGTGTAAGAATCTGTCCATGCTGTGCTCATTTTCTTTCAAAAACTTATCCAAAAGTTGTGCCTAGGCTGAAAACATTCGTGTTACTATAATATCCTGACGATGCAAAATCTTTGTGTGTGTTCTTACCACTAAGCCACATGTGTCGATTCGCTCCACATATTACATATTCTGGCATAATATGCAGAAAAACCTTCTTTCATTAAGGACTAACCACATCTCCTTTCGAATTTTTTCTGCAGACAAGCCACCTATCGAGGATCTGCAGCACTTCCTAGATTTCCAAATATCTCGAATTTGGGCGCCCGAGCAGAAAACCCTTCAAAGAAAAGAGCCCGTCTGTCCATATCTTCACTTCAGCCTAATGGGTCCCAAGCTCTACGTCAGCCCAGATCAGGTAATCCATAACATCTTTCGATTTCCCAACCGTTAGTTCAGACAAATTTCCCAGTTCTAAAAAAATTCTCACATCTCATCGATCAATCATCCCAGGTAACAGTCGGGCGTAAGCCAGTGACAGGACTCAAACTGACCTTAGAAGGAGCCAAGCAAAATCGCCTCACCATCAACTTGCAGCACTTAGTTTCCCTCCCCAAGATTCTCCAGCCACACTGGGACGCCCACGTAGCCATCGGTGCGCCCAAATGGCAAGGGCCCGAGGAGCAAGATAGCCGCTGGTTCGAGCCCATCAAGTGGAAGAACTTCTCACACGTCAGCACAGCGCCCATCGAATACACAGACACTTGCATAGGAGATTTATCTGGCGTCCACATAGTCACTGGGGCCCAGCTAGGCGTATGGGATTTTGGCGCAAAGAGCGTTCTTCATCTCAAGCTCCTCTTTTCAAAAGTCCCAGGTTGTACTATAAGGCGATCTGTGTGGGACCATAGTCCTACGAATCTATCTGCTGGCGGGCATAGACAAGATGGTTCGTCTAGTTCTTCGATGGCTGGTGAGACTTTAGGACAATCTGGGAAGTTGGCGAAGATTGTTGATATGACTGAAATGTCTAAAGGGCCTCAAGACTTGCCAGGTCACTGGCTTGTGACTGGGGCGAAGCTTGGAGTTGATAAGGGAAGGATTGTTTTACGGGTGAAGTATTCTCTGTTGAACTACTGATCTGTGGGGGGTTTTTTTTTTCTGTTATATGTTTGTTGCTCGGACCTTTCGTTATGTTTTTTCATCATTCTTGCTGTACATTTGTTGATAAACGTCATCATTATTCCTTGTGCTTTGAGGGTTCTTTGGTCTGAATCGTTTTTGTTCTCTTCTTCGTATCCGAAAAATCTGAGTACTACAGCTGATCTAGTATCTGATTTCTGGGCTAATGATAATAAAATTCAATGTCATCATCAAGACAGTGAGTTGCAGTGGTGTGTTGTTCATGCAAAGACAATGGCTTGAGTTTTATTAGTTTGTCTTGTTATGGTCTGCCTTCCTTAAAGACATGGAAACCGTCCCAGAAAATGATGTATTAGTTTTTAATCCAATGAAGGGTTAGAATAAAAATATGTATCAAGAAAGTGAAGTTATTGAACTTTCCGAAAACTTTTCACTGCTGAACTCCTCAAACTTAACGTCATGACAGCACAAGTCTTTCTCAGTCAGCAAGGGATCGATGCAGATGTTGAAGCTAACGTCCACCTGGAGAATGACAAACATGTCCAACTCAAAATACGCAATTTAAAAAAATTAGAAAAGAAAAAGAGAGTGTCTTTCTCGCCATTGAAGGCGTCGAATTGTTCAAATGGAATATCCCTCTCAAAGGCGGCAAAACTCTGTCATCCTCATACAAACATGTTCGGACAGATCTTTTGCTTATATATAGCAGCCTCTCAGATGTTTTCTTGATTCTACGCTCTTCTTCTTCCTCGTTACATTTTTAGACTTGAAGTAACAAACCCATCCGCCAATGGTACATAAAGACAGTTTTTTTACGCACGCAAATCGGTTTAGTCTCGCGCTAACCAAGCATCGAAGCGAAGTAACCGAACTCACGATTTATTTTGCAGGATATCGCCAATTTCATAGAAGGGAAGGTAGATTGGAGAGGAAGAACTGCAAGAAGGGACAAACATGGCGGAACGTTGGCGTCTTCCTTAATCCTAAGTACATATTAGTTTCCCCTCTACACTCGATGTATATGCCATACCTTCGAAAGCTCCACGACTAAATTAAATGTTTTCTCTTGCATTTGAAGCTTCATTTGGTTTCGAAAGCCTGGCGACGATTTCCCTTCAAGTCAACCTAGTGACGTACTTCACCATGATAATGCACTTCGGCATAGCAGACTCGGCGAACATACTCACCACCTACATGGGGACGACTTACCTCCTAACCCTCGTCGTCGCCTTCTTGGCCGACACCTACGTCGGAAGGTTCCGAGCAGTTCTTGTTTCTGCAACCATCGAGTTCTTGGTCAGTGAAATCTAACAGTTCAGAAAGCAGCAATCTTTACTATTGTTACAGAAACCCTGAAATCTTTTGATTGCTGATGTATAGGGACTAGGATTGCTAGCGCTGCAAGCCCATTACGGCAGCCTAAGGCCGCCGCCGTGCAACATATTCGACCCAAGCTCGCACTGCACTAAGGTTCACGGCTCAGACGCCGCGCTGCTGTTCGTGGCACTGTACTTGGTGGCTTTCGGCGCCGGCGGAGTGAAGGCGGCGCTGCCGTCCCACGGCGCCGACCAGTTCGACGACAAGGACCCAAGCGAGGCGAAGAGGCAGTCGAGCTACTTCAACTGGCTGCTCCTATCTCTGTGCTTGGGGGCGGCGGTGAGCTTGGTATTGTTCATTTGGATCCAAGATTACAAAGGGTGGGGATGGGGTTTCACGGCGAGCACCATCGCCATGTTCTTCGCCGTCTTAATCTTCGGCCTAGGGCTGCCCAAGTACAGGATCCACGTCACCAAAGGCAGCAGCGCGCTGGCGGAGATTGCGCAGGTATTCGTCGCGGCGGTGCGCAACAGAAACCTCGACCTGCCGGAGAACCCCCACGAGCTGTACGAGCTCGTCGACGGCGGCGGCCTGGAGTTCCTCGAGCATACCGATTCGTTCAGGTTTGGGGAAAAAAATCGCAAGTTAACTATTCGACGAAATGCTTTCCACGCATTTAAGAGACATATTAACCCGAGGGTCTTTCTGTAATAACCGCCAGGTTCTTGGACAAAGCGGCCGTGAGACCGCCGCAAGCGACGGCAGCCGCCGCCGCGGAAAGCCCATGGAAGCTCTGCAGAGTAACCCAAGTGGAGAACACAAAAATCCTCCTAAACATGGTCCCAGTCTTCTGCTGCACCTTCGTAATGACCCTCTGCCTAGCCCAGCTTCAGACCTTCTCCATCCAACAAGGCGTCACCATGGACACGAGCATCACAAAGCACGTCCGCCTACCGCCGGCGTCGCTCCCCATCATCCCCGTCGCCTTCCTCATCCTCCTAATCCCAGCCTACGACAAGCTCTTCGTCCCCTTCGCACGCAAAATCACCGGCGTTCCCACTGGCATAACCTACCTCCAGCGAGTCGGCGTGGGTCTCGTCCTCTCCTCCCTCTCCATGGCCATAGCGGCGGTGGTCGAAGTCAAGAGGAAGAACGTGGCGAGGGACCACGGCATGCTCACGGCGGTCCCGTTGCTGGACCCGCCGCTGCCCATAAGCGTTTTCTGGCTTTCGATACAGTACTTCGTGTTTGGGATCGCCGACATGTTCACCTACGTTGGGCTGCTCGAATTTTTCTACTCGCAGGTGCCGAAGGGGCTCAAGTCTGTGTCGAGCTGCTTCCTATGGACGTCCATGGCGGTGGGTTACTACCTCAGTACGATTACGGTGGACGTCGTGAATAGGGTGACCAAAGGAGTGACGAGGAGCCGTGGGTGGCTCAATGGGAATAACATTAACTTGGGACATTTGAATCTCTTCTATTGGTTGCTTTCTGTGATGAGTTTGTTCAACTTTTTCCTGTATTTGTTTGTTTCGAGGAGGTATACGTATAGGCAGGAGAAGGTGGTGCGTAGTGGCGTTGACCGTCGTGAGGAGAAGGCTTAGCTTAGTTATTACCAAGTTGTTTTGTTTGTGCTCTACTAATTATGTAAGTTTCTTGTCTGAAATTGTTCTAAAATGTCTTAAAGGAGTAGACATAATCAGGTTCCAATGAATATATCAAACCATCGGTAATTGATCTTCCATAGAGATTTATTTGATTTCTATTTGCATTATATATACATCGCCAAAGTATAATTTATTGCGGTGACGTTAATTGTAGTAAATGCATTGCCTTCGTAGGTGTAATAATTAAGGTGACGACGTTTATTGTGTAATAAAATGTTTGACTGTGCATATATTATTAATATGTGGCGTGTCTATATGGATATGAGTATGAGAGGAGAAATATGCTAATTTGATAGTCTAGCAAACATTAATAGCGCGATGCATGGTAATGGGATTTACATATGAAGATCAAAAGTTAGATCATAATGCGATTATTTAACTGACATTAATTTGTTTTGAGATTTAGATTCGATTAACGACATAGCGAAATTTGACAGTTTGTTTTTGAGCTAGTTTTATGTTCTACATTCACTGGCCAAGCTATTATTTACCAAGGGGCCGACCCCAGTCAATTCAGGAGTGTGAATTGCAATTATTTTGTCACCAACCTATATGGTAATTAAGCCGGGTGTGTCTACCGAAAAATACCTATTTACATGAAATTTTTGCAAGTCAGACCCTCTGTCAGAAAAATTTTCATATAAGTACCCGTTTGATTGTGTGTACCATTTTTCCAGCCTTGACATACCTTTTTGTATGTGTATTAAGTACCATGTCACGCGTATATATGGTACCTATATACGGTCCATATGGTACCTTAATGTGTGTTGTATGATGTACCATTTTCTCACTGTATTACGTACCACAATATGTTTCCATATGGTATCTAAATGTGTTCTATGACGTACTTGCGGAGGAACGGGAACCAATCTGAAATTTTATTCTGACATGTACCTACATATAAAAAAATCTGACAGGGGTCTGATTTGCGAATTTGTTTATATAAATGGATATTTATGTGTAAAGACCCGTTAAGCCGAGAATATTTTTTTTACAATAATTGCAAAGAAAGAGGAAAAAAAGGCATCCATTTTCCATCCAGGAGCAGTGTTGATCATTGACTTTTGCAGTCGATGCGTGTTACAATCAATGGCATGAAATATTTCCATGTATGCGCTCACATAAAAAGACCATTCTTTTTTCTGATCCCACTATAGAGTATAGTACACACATAAGACGCGCACCCACTGTGTAAGAAAATGAGGGATTCTTCGACATTGAAGAGGGTTTGGGGATACAAATGGCTTTCTGTGTTCGTACTTGTCATAGCTTCTAGTGCTTCGGCTGATGATGTCGTTGAAGACGGTAAGTTTTCTTCTCGCTTGGAAACTCTAAAAAATTGCTTCTATTGATATGGTTAGCTGATTTATTGCACAGATCTTGCGCCCTTTTCTTTACTAGTGAACATTTGTTCGAAAGTTGTTTAAGCAAATTGTTGCTATTATTTGTCCCGTCCCCGTGCGGCTGGCCTAAGAGCATATCCAACCCGCAACATGAAAATACAGTTAATTCTGCACAATATTACAGCTGGTATGCTACATTGCTTTTACACCAACCCATAAACTCTATTTTCTACACTAATTTTCACTCTAACCCATTAACTCTATTTTTTACTCTAAAAATCAAATTCATATATTAAACTTTTTATTATAATAATTAGAAAGTCAATAAATTATAATAATTAATTTTTTAAAATTAACTAATTTATAAACTTAGCATATTATTTAATTATAATTTTATTAAATTAAAATGTAAATATAAATAATTGGAAATTAATATTATTTTACTTTTATTATTATAAGAATATCAAATATTTAAATATAATTAAAATATTTTTTATTAAATAAATTATAAATAAATAGAAAGTACAACACAATTTTTGTGTTGAAAATTCTGTGTACTCTACATCTGGAGTATATCTGCTAATCAACACAATATTAATGTTAGATGTAGAGTCCCATTGGAGGAAAGACGTACTAAACACAAAAATAAAGTACTCGTTGGAGATGCTCTAATCATTAGATTCAGATTATCTTTATAACTAATTTAGTCGGCCTAGAAAAAAAAGGGGTCTTTACACATAATTACCCATCTGCAAAAAAAACTTGTAATTAGTAGAGGTGTCAAAACGGGCCAGGCCCGTCGGGTTGGCCCGCCCCGCCATGAAAAATAGGTGGGTTGGGCCAACCAATTCCCGGCCCGTTTAAAGGCGGGCCGAAACGGGCCAGACCGTTTGGATTGCGGGTCGGGGCGGGCTGGCCCGCCAATAATTATTTTTTTTTTATTTTTTCTGTATATATATTATAAACAATTTTAATGCTAAATATTAATAAATAATATTTATTAGTGATTAATTATAATTAATTTAGTTAAGAACTTAATTTATAAATGATTTATTCATTAATTATTCCAAAAAATATTATTAATTTAAGTATTATTTGCAAAAAAACACAAAAATTTAAAAAAAATAAAAAATAAAAAAAATATAGCGGGCTGGCCTGCCAACCCGCGGCGGGTCGGGGCGGGCTACTAGTTTAGTAGCCCGTTATGTTGGCGGGCTGGCCCGCCCCGCCCCGTGTAATGGCGGGTTGAGGCGGGGCGGGGCTGGTCGGGGCCGGCCGGCCCGTTTGACAGCTCTATAATTTAGTACCTGTCAGCATTTTTTTATATTTAGGTATCCAACAGAATAAATTTTTTGCACATAGGTACCCGATTCCGCCGCAGCTACGCCGTATTAGCACATTTAAGTACCCTGTAGCAACGTATTGTGGTACGTAATACTTTTAGAAAATGGTACGCCGTATTAGCACATTTAGGTATCATATAGAAACCGTATAGGGTACCGTATAAAGGCGCGACATGGTACGCTATGCACACATAACAAGGTACAGTCTTTTTTACACATAAACTGGTACAAACAGTAATTCGGGTACCTATCTGTTAAAATTTATGACATACATACTGATTTATAAGTTTTTATTCAAGTAGTTATTTATGCGTAGATTGCACAAAAAATATACTTCGAATTGTTAAGAATATATTAAACATTGACTATAACGTGTAGTAGACTAATTATTAGTTTAAGTAGTATCCATTTTTCCGTAGGGGAGCTTATTCGATTGCGATCATTCATAGAAATCTCAATCTTAATTCTCAGCGATTGTAGAAAGAACCATGGCAGAGGCATCGAAGAAGGAGACTTATTCGGTGTGGGCTTTTCCACCTGAGGAAATCAAACCTAGGCTCAAGAAGCTGATGGAGAGCCTCAGATCGGAGTTCGGTGGGCCCCAGTTCGAGCCGCACGTGACCGTCGTGGGGGCTATTGAGCTGACCGAGTCGGAGGCACGTGATAGGTTCGAGAAGGCCATGGATGGGCTTAAAGCGTACGACGCTACGGTGGAGAAGGTGGATACTGGGACTTTCTTCTATCAATGCGTTTACCTCCTGCTTCGTCCTACGCCTCAGGTAATAATTCCTTGTTTATGTGCCCTATTTTGGAGGTGATTTGGATTTGTGATGATTCGAGATTGGGGATTTGATATTGAAAGAATTGATCAACAGATGTGAAGGAAACGTTGACTTATGTTTGATGGCAAAATCTATTTGAGTTAGTTCAACTTCAAGCACATTCCTAGAACGGCGGAGATTGATTGAATGAATACTACCCAAAGCTAGTTTTTTTTTTTTTGAATCAGTAAAAGCTTCTGTAGGTAATCATTATTGATATCGCTCAAATATGACACTGTTTCCTATAACTTGTTCGAAGCAGGTTTTAGAGGCTAGTGCACATTGCTGTGCTCATTTTGGCTATCAAAGAAATACTCGTAAGTCTTTTAGTTGATTGTCGAGTGCTCATTTTAGCTGTCGAAGAAAATGTTCGTAAGACTTTAGTTAATTGTCAACACGTAACTTATATCCCTCCCTCCCGTCTGTGTATTGATATGAAGCTCGTTGCCTCGCGTTTATGTGAAGAAATTCATTGAACATTGTTAAAATTTAGCAGCGACGATGTGTATCGTCGATCTTGTTTTAAAATTGATTAACCGTCAAACCAATCAGTGTTCTCAAAGTTTGTGGTATCAGTTTTTCTAGTTTATAACAATACGCTATTGGGCATTGAAAGGAACATGAATTAAACCACGATGTCTATGTTATTTGGCACTGTATCTTTGACTGAAAAATGCATGGAATGGAACGTTGTTTTGAGATGACTCTGTTCACGTTTTGCAGCTTACATGCCACACTTGAGCATCCTTTACGGTGATTTATCAGACGAAGACAAGAAAAGCGCCCAAGAAAAAGCTTATGCGCTCGATAGCAGCGTAGATGGCTTAAATTTCCCAGTCTCTCGCTTGGCATTGTACAAAACAGACGTTGAAGACAAGAGCTGCAAATCCTGGGAAAAGGTGGCTGAATTTGAGTTAGAACCCAAATAATTAGTTGCTCATAAGTCGTTGTATGACTTGTTTGTATGTCAGGGTTTCAATCTATGATGGCCCCTTTGCATCACGAAAAAATAAGATTTACATGTATGAGGTTGAAAAGGACGTTGTGTTGATCCATAAATGCTTACCATATTATTATTTTTTTCTCTTGACCTCTTGACTCTTGAGTTGAGATGCAATGTTTCTTACATCTTTAGACAACTTGGTTAGTCAAATTACTATAGCGGTAACTAATTCCATTTTGAAGCTTCATTTTAGTGGATGACAATAGTTTAATGCAATATGCATTCAATAACATGACAACCCACTCAACGCGTATATTCCAAACTTGCAATGTATATTTTTTCTTTTGGAAAAGTAAACGCTATTGCTTATTACAAACACATCATTAACATAAGCCGACTTCTTGAAATGAATCACTTCACCATTAATATGGGTTCTCAACTAACTCAAAGCAAACGCGTTGATTGTCGAAGAAGCAATGGTTTATTAGAAGTATAAACCGTTCTTAAACCACTGTCATTTCTTTTTTCGCGGGGTTTTGATTTTTCTGTTGTGTTATTATCCATAGTCCGAGTCAGCTTCGATTTCTAGAGTTCTTGAAATTTTCTTCCTCAATTTTGTCGCCTCTAGTCCCACTATTGAGAATTGGTCCTCAAAATTTACTACAAGATCACATTTTTAATCGCTACAAACATCATCTCAATCGTTGATCAAATTTCCTGTGTCCGTCGGCGACAAAGATGAAATCAGTTCTGTTGAGGCAGTCCTCGGGGGCACCCCCTCACGACAACTCCGTCGATTTCAAGGAGACCAATAACCACGAAGACGACGGTGATATCGATGCTATCGATCCTGGGTTCAGATTAATGTATATGGCCAGCGAAGGCGACGTGGAAGGAATCAACAAGCTTTTAGCTCATGGGACTGATGTTAATTTCAGGGACATCGATCAACGAACGGCGCTTCATGTCGCGGCGTGTCAAGGGTGTGTTGATGTTGCCAAGCTGTTGCTTGAGCACGGCGCAGATGTTGACGCCAAAGATCGATACGGAAGCACGGTATAATCTCGAGATTCTGAATAATAATTGAGGTTTTTGTTACGTCTGAAATTGGGTTATTTCGGATACTGTTTATGAACTTCAATTGGAGGTGAAATTGGAATCTGATGATGGTCTGTGATTTTTGGCCTACTAATCGTTTCCGATGGGTTCGTAGCTGCTGTGTATCGCCTTTACCCAATTTGATGCACTAGCTACCGTATTACATCATCCTTTTTGTCTCTGCATTTCATTGCAATTGTTTCAAGGCCTGAAATCTTTAGACAGCCTCTTGCAGATGCTATGCATTATAAAAACCACGAAGTTATTAAAGTATTGGAGAGACATGGTGCAAAACACTTAGTAAGTCCTTTCTTTGTGCTCTTGTAATTCACAGCTAAATTTTCAGCGGAATTGTTCACTGTTTTTCTCTACAGTCGAGGGCTTAACCTCGTACATTTATCTTCTCAGATCGCTCCGATGCATGTGAAAAACGCTCGTCAGGTTCCCGAATATGAGATTGATTCCAGAGAACTTGATTTTACGAACAGCATAGAAATTACAAAGGTGCTTTATGGTTCTTTAATTTTAAATTTAGCCCCAAAAAATACCCAACTTGCTCGCCGGCGTAACATTGGCGAGTGCATTTACAGGGAACTTATAGAATAGCTTTGTGGCGTGGAACACAAGTAGCTGTCAAAGTATTTTGGGAGGGAATTGCAGATGATGAGAAAGTGTGAGTGTCTTTTGACAGTTGAGTAATTTTCGTGTTTATCCTTCTCTTATTTTCTGTATTATTACAGAAGGGCATTTAGGGATGAACTCACATTGCTTCAGAAGATACGGCATCCAAATGTAGTCCAGTTTCTTGGTGCTGTAACACAAAGCAGCCCCATGATGATTGTGACCGAATACCTACAAAAGGTGTTCTGTTGTTAATAATCTGTGGAGAATTTAGTGCTATGTCTCACTTCACTAGTTGAACTTCCCCAGGGTATGATGACTTGAATAAACTGACCCATTCTATGTACTCGCAGGGCGACCTTCATTTATATTTGAAAAGAAAAGGGGCACTTAAAACTGAAACTGCCCTCAGATTTGCCTTAGATATAGCCAGGTCCGTTATATTACAGGATCAGCGAGACTTCTTTTTAATAGATTTAATTTTACGACCCTTAATTATACTCCCAATGTATGATAATTTGCAGGGGAATGAATTATCTACATGAGCACAAACCTGAAGCTATTATTCACCGCGATCTTGAACCTTCGTAAGTTACTACTTCTTGCTCTGTATAGCATCATCTAGCTGCCTTTACAATGTTTTCCTTCGTTTAAAAATAGAAATATTCTGCGAGATGATTCTGGGATACTGAAAGTTGCTGATTTCGGAGTTAGTAAGCTTCTTATGGTTGCCAACAGAGTTAAAGAAGACAAACCCGTGACTTGTCAAGATACATCTTGTGAGTTTGACATTCTTAGAGCTATTACACCTATTCCTCTCCCAAATCTCAAGTTATTTGCTTTGGAAAACTTGATTTAGTAAACTGCCATATGATAAACTCTCACCAGACATATCATTTACAACATTCTACAGGTCGTTATGTGGCTCCTGAGGTTTTCAGAAATGAAGCGTATGACACGAAAGTGGATGTTTTTTCATTTGCATTGATCTTGCAAGAGGTAAATGAATAAATAAGATGCTAGAGGCGCCGAAACAAAAAAAAAAAAAAGATGGGTTTTTTTTCTCCTCATCCGAAGTTTCAATCATTTTGATCGACGTTCTTTCCGATTCGCAACTGTAGATGATCGAAGGATGTCCCCCATTCGATCTACTGAAAGAACACGAAGTTCCCAAATCCTATGTTGATAAGGAACGCCCTCCTTTTAGAGCTTCACCAAAGTGTTACACCCATGGCCTAAAGAAGTAAGCTCTGCCCCTACCCTTTTCTCATACCCCATTTCCATTCTTTTTATCAAAATTCGCTGTAGCTCGAATAACGACTTTCTAAATAGGCTGATTGAGGAGTGCTGGGATGAAGACCCAACTAAGAGACCAACATTCAAGCAAATCATACCTCGTCTTGAGAACATCTACAACAGCTTGGGCAGCTACAAAGGACGATTTTGGAAGGTTCATCCTTCTATCTCTCATGTCTCTTTTCTCCTCCTATCCCATTTTCTGAAGATCATAAACGATAACTGAGTTTACTTGGGAAGTTTTGCTGAAAACTTAAACTCGGAGGGGAAGATTTTCGACGGTGGTTGATTCTTATTTTACTGTAACATCGATTGTTGAGGACATATTTGTTTGTTATGATGCATTAACAGGTTATACCGTTGAGTTGCTGTAAGAGTTCGGACTGGAAGAAAGATTTTTCCAGTTCAGGCAGCCGAACTCGTTCGTCCAAATTCTCGGGAAACATCTAAGGTTATTTTTATCGCCGGGCTCTATTTCTTGGATCGAATCATCGAAGGTTAAATTTTTGTATTTTTTGTTCATATAAATTGCTCCTTGTTTATACTTCTGAGTGAATGCTGTGTGATTAATCCTCCGAGTGGCTAAATTACCAACGAATTATCATTTCCATGGTTATAAAATCACAAGAAAACACATTAGATATCGTTTCCAAGACTTCCCAACGTATTAGTAAATTTGTTGAGCTCAAATACTGTACGTAGAACGAGACAACGATGAGACTTCTGACACTATGAAGAACTCCATGGCACCAATTTTATAAGGTATAATAAAATCGTTGAATGTTGATTTAATTTTTGTATTGAGCAGACGAAAGGTCAATCAGAGTTTTTCAGTTGTAATGAAATCAGTAATAATCGATCGAATCGAATACATACCTCTATCTATTTGACTAGTGACAATTGGAGTTTAGCAAATTTATTAATACAGTTTTTATCTCTCTAAAATAATAAATATCGTATTCCAACTTGAGCTTTGTAAAAGAATACTCCCTCCGATTTTATTTACATGTCGTTTTAGCTCTTTAATTTTGTTTTTAATTAGTTGTCATTTTACAGATTTCAAGACAAATATTTATCATATTTCCAGTTTTACCCTTTTAAATATTATTAAATGGAATATATTAAATAGTCAGCAATTAATTAGGGGTATATTAGACATTTTATTCTATTTCTTAATATGAGTGCAAAAACCTTAAACGACACCTAAAAAAAATCGGAGGGAGTATTAAATTCGATAAGATAATAAGATTATACGTTTCAAAAATTCACTTTATAAATATTAGGTCCCATCAAAACTCCAAATTAATATTCATAAAATATTACAATTATATATAATGTTAAATTGCTAATGTTATAATAATAAAATAATTACGAGCTTTACTATGACAACATGTCACATATTTGGAAGATCATTACCACAAATAAAATTAGCAATATTATTATTCAAGAAATAGTGTACATGATATATTTGCATGTAATATAAATATAATATACTCACACATGTCTCATCTGATTCAGTTCGTCATTGGCATTGACTAAAAATAATTTAATTTACAACACAATAAAATATTAATTTATCGATATATTAATAACTATCTAAATAATAATATTTGATACTCCATTAATTATTAGAGATTGTACATTAGATATCATAAATAGAAGGTATTCCGTGTGATGGATTTCGGTAATAAAAAGAAGGCAAAATTATAAAATTGGGTCACTAAGTATATCATTTTTTTTTATTTTGGGCCACTATGTTTGCCAGTTACAAAACTAGGTCATTAAGTATGTATATGGTAAAAAAATTGGGTCATTAGTTACAAAACTAGGTCATTAAGTATGTATATTGTAACAAAACTAGGTAAGATTTTTATAATTTTTATAATTTTCCCAAACTCGAAAATTGGCATAGTGACCAAACTCGAAAATTGGGTGACCAATTTTTATAATTTTCTCAAAGAATGACTAAAAAGTTCATTAGAGTAAACGATCGGCATAAAATATAGAATATGCCGAATTCTACTGCCGCCGAGATCAATAAGCATAAAATTATGAATTACTCCTATTTAAAGCGTGAATTATCTACTTTGCCAGCGTGTACCCAAACGTTTATCTTAACTTCACGCTTATCTTTTTAGCTGGCTATTATTTAAAAACTATCAAGTGGTCGATGAAGAATGTCAAAATTGTAAAAATATAAAATAATTAAAATATTCAAGAAAGGGAATATTTATTTGGTTGTAATTCAATTCGAATATCACGACGAGCATAAATCGACAATGATTTCCTGAATTCCTCCAAAACAACAAAAGGGAAAGATGAAAACGGAATTTTTTATTGGACAAAAAAAAAAAGAAAATGGGATTTTTTATTTAATTACGAGCCACGAATTAAATAGGCACGTGCAGAACACATCTTCCTGGCCTGGGGGACCCACCGCCGTTCAACGGTAGGAGTCAGACCACCTTAAACATATCATCATCATCATCGGATAAACAAAGACCCGACTATAAAAATCAAAATCAAGCTTCTTCACCGTAAACAAGAGAACAACGTAAAGAAGCAGAAAAAGTTCAAAGCTTAGTTAATGCTCTAAGCAGTTTTGGTAATTAGAATCTGAAGATATTCACATACCATGTCTGAAGGTGGTGGCCTCTCTTCAACTTACTCATCTTTCAGCGATGCAGCTGGTGTTGCAGGTAAACCCTTTTTCTTTAGTTTCTGCTTTGATACGCTTAAAAGGGTTTGTTTATTTCAGCATTTATAGTTTTGAAAAGATGGATCTTGCTTTGTTCTTGGTTCTTGTTTAACTGCCTGACTCCAATTTGTGAAAAGAACGCTCTGTTTCTGAAACATCGAATGTGATTAGCCATTGCTGAACAGCTTTCTCCCTCCATTAAATAAGTGGAAAAATGATTTCATTTTGTCCACTTGCCGACTTTGTTATTATATAATTATTTGTTCGATTTGTATGTGGGATTCAAGTAAAAATCGATCTTTTTAAGTTTATTATACTTGTCTTATCATCTTTGTTTTGCTCTATTACAGGAGAAGTTACGGTGATGTCTTTGATATTTACATGTCATTTGGCAAAGCGCCTACTTTGGTACTTTTTTGTAGTTGGGATTTGAAACGAAATTCTGTTTTGCAGGGAATCTCCTGGCTTTTGTACTCTTCGTATCACCCATGTAAGTTTCTTTCTTCGAAGTTCAGTATCTTCAAAATGTCAAGCAATTCAAAAACTTCACATTTCTGGCTATGAATGTAGCTGGTTAAAATTTCGATTCGTTTTGTTACAGCCCAACGTTTCGAAGAATCATACGGAGCAAATCAACCGAACAATTCTCAGGACAGCCTTATATATATTCGCTTTTGAACTGCTTAATATGCCTTTGGTATGGCCTTCCCATTGTATCTCCAAACATTATCCATATAGCCACAGTCAACTCAATCGGAGCCATTTTCCAGTTAGTTTACGTCATCGTATTCATCGCGTTTGCAGAAAAAAGGAAAAAGGTACTGCTAATCGAATAGTTTCCAGACAAGGATAAGATGTATACAATACATTTGACCTAATATTGTATTTCTTTATCTTTTTTGGTTGGGCGGTTGAAGACGATTGGATTACTATTCGCTGTTTTTGCTGTTTTTGCAATCATCGTCATCGTAAGCTTACATTTCTTTGATCGGCCAAGTCGGCAGCTTTTCGTGGGATATTTAACGGTCTTCTCTCTTATCTCCATGTTTGCTTCTCCACTATTCGTTATTGTAAGTTACTATTAGTCTTCTTTCTTTAAAAAGCTCTAATGATTCTTACATCGGTTTATCTTCTGTACTAAACTGTAGTTTGTTGTAATATAAATATATGTACAGAATCTGGTGATCAAAACGAAGAGCGTTGAATATATGCCGTTTTATCTCTCGCTCTCGACCTTCTTGATGAGCGTTGCTTTCTTCGTATACGGAATGCTCAAAGAGGATCCATTTATTACAGTAAGTATCTGATAAGGTTACCATTTGCTACATTATAACATTTGAATGTCTCAGCCCATAATCAAGCTGGTAGTAAGAACACTAACAATCTTCCCATCTTTCGCAACAAATTTCTGACGAGATATGAACAAAAGCCCGTCTTTTACATACGAAATCATTGGGTTAACACGGAATGAATCATAAAATCAGGTTCCAAATGGGATTGGAGCGATTCTTGGGATAATTCAGCTGCTGTTGTACTGCTTTTACAGCAGAAGTTCTGGTGAAATGGGAAGAAGGCCGTTGCTCGAGTCCTATGCGTGAGACTCGATCGATAACTGATGGATTTTCGAAAAAGTTACTGTTTTTCTTTCTCGTTTCATTGATTTCTTGACTAAATGCATGATGATTTGGTTGAATTGTGTGTGCTGTGCTTCTTCGCCAAAATCTGTTGTTGATGTCTTTGTTTTGTCTTGTTGAGGTGCTTCGATTCTTTTGAGTGTAATGCCTACACTTTCCTAGTGCAGGATGAATTACATTCTCACAGCGTACGATTAATGCAAGATATTATTTACAATAATAACATCAAATATGTCCTCGATAACATATCAATAATACTTACATAATGAAGGATTAGAACAGAGAACTTTTCGACTGGTTGATAACTAACTGATTATAGCTACAATCAAAATGTAAACAATAGATAGTCACAAATTATTACACAAAATATTACTTATACAAATCATTATTCCCCGACAAACTTAGAAAAAAATACGGTCGATCGAGATTTTCGGTCAGGCAGTGCAGCGGACCATCGAAATTTTCGGCCCTGCAGTGTACTGGCCGATCGATTTTTTCGGCCAGACCTGTCAGGGTCGAAAATATCGATCGGCCCGCACACAGCCTGACCGAGAGTCGTTCGGCCCGTGCACTGCAGGGCCGATAATATCGATCGCTCGGTCCTGAAATGTTAAATCGATTTATTTTTTTCCGTACCGATCGATCAATTTATTTGTGTATGTAGTTTTAAATATTTCGTACCGTAGTTAGTTTTTTCTTTTTAAATTAATTTAGATATTATAAAGACAAAATCGTCTTTTTACAGGGACGATGACTAGGAAAAAAAGAGCATTGAATAGTAATTCCCATAATATATCAATAATACTTATATAATGAAGGATTAGAACAGAAAACTTTTCGACTGGTTTATGACTGTTTATAGCTAATCAAAATGCAAACAATTTACATTGAGTCGTTCACATACACGTTCATAACATCCCTTAGGGTGTCCACATTCATAGCACATCATAACACTGCCACCTCAACATATTTTATACTTTTAAATATTTTATTCTATGATACTTCTACATTCATTTTTTTCCACAATCATGACACTACCATAACACGGACCCACAACTCTATATTTCATTCTATAATACTTTTACATTATTTAATTTCTATATAGTATATTAATTAAACTATTATAAATACTTCATTAAAGTTATATTTCTTACCAGCTCATATGCTTAATTAATAAAAGTATTATAAATATTTAATTAAATTTATATTTCTTACCAGCTCATATGCTTAATTAATATTAAAATAAAAAAATAGGTAAGGAAAACAAATATCTAATTTTAATTTATTAAACATTCTGTGATAGAATAAGGTAAATTTCAGAATATAGTTAATAAAACAAAACTAAAAAAGAATTATTAATTGCAGTTGGTCCCACATACATAAAGCATAAAATAAAAAAATAAACAGAAAAAGTTCCATAGACCGGTGTCATACCCATGATACAGTTCATAGATATAACACCACCACAATGGTTGATGTGTCATATAAACTGACACATCACTCTATGACACAATGCTATAATACCCATTGTGGACACCCTTAATTCTGATTCATTAGATATTTCACCAATATTAACACGATGCAATCTACTAAAAATAATACATGGGCTCATCGAAGCCTATCCTTCTCACAACTCTGTTTTTAGCCACCGCAAGAACATAGACACCATCCATGATCGTGGTAAGCTTATGGACCGCCACCATCTTCGACTATATGCTTACAAAGAAGTAAGCCCTTAAATCAAATCTTAACTTTGAAGCGATCAATTCAGTTTAAAACATGGTAAAGAAAAGATGGCTCAGACATCCAAGGAAGGATATGGGCAGCATTAGCTCTCAAGCCTGGCGAAGGCGAAAGCTCTTAGGCGGCCACTGCGAATGTTCATGAGAAACAAGCCTTCGAAATTATCATCATAGCCAACGAAAACTTTCTGGGAACAAATCCCATGTACATAAGCCTCACTGTTGAAGAAACAATTGGGTCAGAAGTAGCTGATTCTTTAATAGAAAAATCATAGATTTCTCTCAATAATAATCCATCTGATTTGTTTCTTTCGTCACACCCACAAGAAGATAAGGGAAAGATTGATTGAAAATTGAAACGAGGCTCAGACATCCAAGGAAGGATAGAAACAGCATAAGCTCTCAAGCCTGGCGAAGGCGAAAGCTCTTGGGCGGCCACTGCGAATGTTCATGAGAAACAAGCCTTAAAATTATCATCACAGCCTCGGGAATCAATCAATCAGCCTTAAATTATTGTAATAACATAGGATTGGTGTAAACAGGATTAACGTAACAGTGAGCTTATATGGAGTAAAGCTGTCTGTGTCGCAAGACCTGAAAGGTTACTTTCTGCCCCAAAAACGAAATGACCAGATATTCGAAATAATTCTGTTCATCAGATACCACGGGCAATTAAAACCACTACATAAAGAATCGAAGAATAGATTTATAGGAGCAATCTCAGCCGAAAGATGGTGATCTTTTTTGCAATAATCACTTGTAGATCAGCAAAATTTGGACATAATTCATCACAGATTGCATCAAAAACTATAATTAATCAGCTAGAGATGAACAAGAGAGATCAGATGGTAGTGCATGATTCAATAATCATCATTCAAATACAGAATAGGTGATTGGGTTGATATCCTCACGTCTCTTCTTGCAGATCTCAGAGATCGAAATCATAGATCTTGAAAAACAAACAAAAACCCACACAAAGAAGAGCAAGAATCTGGGTAGAAGAGGTGGAATCAGACAAGAATGTCAATCACCACATTACATCCACCTTTATGTAGATGCAAATTAAGACTGGGGCGACATAACTAGATCATCACTTTCCAAGACTCGACTTTTCTCACATCTTTAATGAAGAAATAACGAAATCATCAAAGCAATTCGTGAAATTATATGTTTCTGACTGTTTGCGGCGATATGCAGAAGAAGAGCTGTTCCGTATCTTATATAGAGAGCACTTCTAGTCGATTAGGGTTTCGACTTTGGCGGCGAAAACCTAGTTGTGGGCTTAAGGCCCGCGGGCAAATTATATCTACCAAGTCTTTCTAATATCTTCATATTTTGTATTATTGAAAGTTTAAAATATTTAATAGATATTTAATCATCATTTATTATTGATTTTTAAATATATTTATAAAAATATTAACTGTATGTAACGATATAAGTATATAAAAAAAATTAGAGAAGTAAATGATAATTACTCAAATTGCAAGAAAAAGATAATCCAAAGATAAAATAGCAATTACAGATGACATGTGAGAGCTGGCAAACGGGCCCGCCGGCCGTGGGGGCGCGGGCTGTTAATTTAGCGGGCCTGAAATTTTTTTTTTATTATTTTTATCTATTTTTTATTCTTTTTTCATATTTATTTTTATATATTTCTTATTCTTTTCCTATTTTTTATTATTTTTTTCTTTTTATTTTTTTTAGACGGACGGGCTAAGCCCGCCTGCAGGCGGGATGGGCCTTCATTTCCTAGGCCCGCAAGTGGCGGTCTTGCCCGCGCCCGCCCGCCAGTCGCGGGCTTTGGTGGCTACGGGCCGGCCCGTACTGCCGACCCGTTTTGACAGTTCTTGAATTTAGTTACAGAATGGTTGCAGAAAGTTGCTAAATTTCTTCTCTCACCGATTCAAAACAATTGGAGATTGCCAAAATAGTTTTGCTGTAAATTAGAACTTATTACTGAAGCTCAAATTTGGTTTAAACTGGTGAACCAAAGGGAAGCAGCATATGGTTATGGACTATGCAAGTCATTATAAGGAAATACCTCATTTCACATAATTCTTATCACACTCTACAATCCAACACGCACACCTTAGTCGAGGGAGTCGAATCCAAGCAACTATAAATCGAAGCACGAAACTCGTACGAATTGGGCTCCGAGGGATGAACTTCGACCCAATTCTTATCAACCATCTTGACGTACGAGTTGGAAGCAAGAGCAGCAGAAAATCGAAGCGCATCGTTACGCTTCACAGTCGTTCTCAAGAAGCTGATGGAGAATATCACATTGAATACGTCTTCAGATATGGCGTCATCAGACAGTTCAATTCCCATGTTTCCTTTGCGCAAGTCGAGAAGCCCAAGCAGTGCATGGCTGTTTTGGCTTCGTTTAGTGTTGCAAACCTGAAAGAGAAAAAAAAAAAACAGAAGGATGTGACGTTGTGTCTAAAATTTGCAACGATTTTACGTTTCAAGAGTTTGACTTTGCCTCGATGTACTCTATGCCCGTTTTGCTTAGCTCATCTAGCAATGAATCCTGGGAAGAGAGTAGTGTGATTACTCCTCCAGGGCCAAGGGGTCTTTGGAGGAATTCCCAGGGTGACTTCATCAATATCTTGTGCTTGCCTTCTTCGAGCGAGCTAGTGACGGAAGGGAGCTTCTCTTCTTCCAAAAACCATACCTGTTAACGATTTTTTTGAAGATTTTAGCAGACTACTCTGATCGAAATGATGTATTAGATCACCACTAATTTTTTATAAGAAAAAAAGCATAAGAGCAAACCTTATCAGGATCAAATCCAAAGTGATCGTGATTTGAGAATAATTCGGGTAAAGAACTGACTGAAGGTGCAGGGCAGACCAACACAAGAGGCACAGATGGGCGGTCTTCAACCTGTAATACCGAAACCCAATGACTTGGATGTTATTGAAATATGTTGGAAGAGGAGGGAAACGACTTCTGCTTTTGGGAAATCCTATCAATAAGCAGAGTAGCAGTGCTCATGGGGCAGTGCAAACTAATTAATTTAGAAAAACTGAGTCAGAGAGTAGAGAGGTGTATCGTTTTATATTTATTTCAAATAAAAATGCAAAAAGACAGTGCATAGAAAAAGAAATGCAACGGAGCAACAACTTCATATGCGTCGTAGAAAAGTACTTGGGAAGATCGGATTGTGTAAAGCATTAGAACAGCATGCTTGTTCTTACCTTCACAAATTTTTGGTGGTCATGCAATAATTCTTTTAACATGAGATCAGAACAATTTTCTGACTCATCCAGCACTAAAATTACGGCAACTTTGCCTTTTGAAGTCAAAGCTTGACCATCCACCTCCATTTTGTCATACGAATTAGCTAGCTTTCCACCGAGAGCAGAATCAGAATGATCGTTAAATCTTAGAATGGATGACCTTGGCACAGAGCTTAATATATGGAGCAAATCCAGTCTGATACGAAGAAACAAATTGCGAGATTATAAATTTCCGATCGTTTTATTGATACAAAAATGAACGAATAACTGATTCACCATGAAGCAAATTGGTCTCAACATGTGATAAATCAACATTGTTTTACCTTTTAGATGGATTCCCAATACTTGGTAGAGCATGTTCAAGCAATTTTGAATTTACAGCCACAATTTGATTGGCTAATAAGCTCCTTTGGTCTTTCTCTCCATACCTTAAGCCATCAAATACATGTTTCTGATCCATTTCACATAGTTTCTTTTTAGCGGCTAGTAGACGCCGTTGAAATTTTTTTCTTTCTTTCCATTCCTGAGACAGACAACAGACAGTATCAGAACAGAATTAGTCAAGAGAATAGAAAAAGAAATCTTGGACCGGATTGTGAAGGAACACAGACATAAATAACTAATCGCCTGGAGAATAATGTTTAACTATTTGGGCATATATTTAGCAGTTAAAAAGAAATGCTTTTTAAAGCAGTTGACTGGATTAATGTTTAACTATTTAGGCATATATTTAGCAAGCCTTCCTGCACGAAAGCATAATAGAGGAACCAAAAGTGAGCAAAGAGGAAATATGAATAGAAAGCATCTCACAATTTCCCTCCTTTCTTTCTTTGATCTTTCATCAGATCGAACATTTAAATCAAGCAGCCCCTTTGGAGGGGTTATCCACATCTCTCTTCTCTCTAGATCTACATACGGAACAATAGGTTCAACAAATGGGATCCACACTAGTGGGCCAGAATTATTTGTCCCGAATTGATGCTTTCCAACTTGTCCTGGAATACAGTCCAGCTTGACCCGTAGCAGATCACTTGCTCCAGTGTTGAAAACACTTGAAACAGTTCCAACTGGTTCACCCGACTCCTGTAAGGCTTTGTCATGAGAAATGGAATGGAACGAGAAACCAAAGATGATATGAAATTATGAATGGAAAAGGTGGAAGCCTAAATTCATGATCTTTTAACAATAAACAATGAAGTGATAAAAGATTACTTAGGAAGAGATACTCTGACTTGAATCCGGAACAAAAGACTGAAACATGGCATTGAGTAACGACCTCATAAATATTTTCTCAATACCAATACACCTATAGCAAACTCTCTTCTAATATTCATGTAACTTGGCAGACCTTAAGAATAACTCTCATTCCAATAAGATCACGAGTGTAGAACTCTCCGTCATCCAAGGTAGGTCTCTCTTCATCTGTCACCATTATAGTGGATCCAACGAGTTTCTGTGCCTGAACAATGACAGCAAAAGATTGTAACTTAGTTTACTTTTTATATTCAATCAGACTCCAAAGTAATGCATACCTGTTCAAATGTATTGATACTTTTGAACCGGACGATCCAGAATTTTCCAGCGTCTCTGCCCTCCAGCAGCTCAATTTCTTGAAGCATCTCATTTCCTAAAGCTTGCTGCTTCAACCATCTCGTCCCTGGCTAGAGCGAAGAACAACGCCAATTAGATAATAGATTAAGACTTAACACCACATTGAAAATTTCTCAAACTTTTGCTTCCATTTATTCCACTCTATCCCAAACCAAAAGAGCTAGATGGTACAAGGCTTTAAGCTCTTTTGATTATCTTTCTAGCAGAACTCGTTTCACCTTAGAAAAGCGCAGCTCAGGAAAATCTGTGGTAGGCTTTATCCGAACGTCTCCTTCGAAACCATGAACACCGCATACATAACCAGTCTCAACAAATCCACCTGTTGGTGACGTAGTTTCTGCAACTTCTTGAGTAGCTGTAATTGAAATGTAACAGTGTTCAAAAATGAAATAGAGCATGATAATTTGAGTTGCAAATTAGAACTAAGCGTTAAATATATCAATCACCAAAAACAGAATACATGATTACGCCATCAGAACATCGATTTCTCCGCAAGCAGACTGTAACTCAGTCAAAAAAAAAAAAAAAAAAAACATAGAAGCTGGTTTGAAACTTCACAGCACCATACGGTATCCGAACTTAGACAAACACTAGACCTTCTGCTCAACGTCAACCCAAACAATCTAAAACGACTTGAACCACAAACAAGAAAACGATAGCACATCCACATACAAAAAAAAAAACGCTAAAAACGATAAAAAAAAATAGGATATCCGAGAATTACCAGTAGAGTAACAAGTAGAGAGATGAGGTCTCCACGTGTGCAAAGACGTCGATGGAGCTGTAATCGAAAAAACGGTCGAAGGACTGATACATCTCTTCGGGAAAATGAGTGGATGAGCTACAAAATTCGACGAACAGCAGAGGATTGCAGTGCCCTGCATTGCAGTATTTCGTGTTTCTTCACCTCAAGGCGCACAAGAAGGCGTCGAAGTGTAGGGTTTTTTAACTAAATAGCCTTTGACTCGGTCAACGTTAAAAAAATAGCCTTCAAATGTAAAATGACTATACTGCCCTTACTAATCGTGCCCACGTTAAAAATCAATATGTTAAATGGGAATCGCGTTGGGCGGGCGGGTGGGGTGTAGTCCAGTGGTTGTGTAGTCGGACGTTCAAGTAATAGGTCGTGGGTTCAAATCCCCAATTTTTTTTTTTTTTTATATAGCACGGGACCTGCACTATACAGCACAGGTCCCGTGCTATTAAAAAAAAAAATTATGAGAACCACTTGTAAAAAGACGGAAATACCCTTAAATTGAAGGCTATTTTTTAAAAGGTAGAATCGACGAGGCTATTTTTTTAAAGTTGACCACGTCAAAGGCTATTTTTTAAAAAGACCCTCGAAGTGTAGATATTTCATTTCTGCTATTCTATTTCTTTTTCTGGATAATAAATAAATTTGTAAATTGTCCAGTTGATTGATGTGGACTGGAAAAAATCACCTTATGTGGGCCGATAGAGAGACGTTAACCCATTGGGCCAAATAATATACACGGTCACTACTAATTGCATTCAGACGCTAGTATTATTGCTTAATTACAAATCGAACCTCTCAATTTATGGTCATCACATCCCAAGCTCCGTAGTTAGTATTATTGCTTAATTACAAATCGAACCTCTCAATTTATGGTCATTACATCCCAAGCTCCGTAGTCAAGCAATCAACCGAAATACACGTGTCACTGGCTCTAAGATCTTCCAATTTATATCCGCCTGTCGTTTCTGGCTCGTCGATCGCCGGACAAAGCAAGCAAGAGACGTTGAACTACTGAAATAAAGAACGAAGACAGAGTTTTTATCGTTTGTTCTAGGAAGATGCTGACACTTTCTTCCTCGTCTTCTCTGCTCAATAACAAGAACGGAATCTTCTGTATCAAATCTCCGAGTAGTTCTCATCGAGTTGGGACCTTTTGTTGCTTTTCTGCTCAAGCCCAGCTATTGAAGAAGCGCCAATTGCTTAACCCACTAAGGTCGGCGGATGTTTTGCTAATTTGTTTTCCAGCATTCTGTAATCCTTCTCTGTAGACTGTCCGATAATGAGCTTTTTATGCACGTGCTTTAAATGGGGTGAAGAAAGATGGTGACGAACAAGAAAAGACATGGATTTGGTGCTGTTTGCTACTCTGCGCCGCTCACGCCGAGGAATCTTCAGTGGATTTCTACCGTGTCTACTGCATATGCTACTATATCTAAAAGTTCTCATCCTTATTTTTTTTTTCTTTTTGCAATTATTTCGCTCTACTTCTGTATTTCTTGAGCAAAGTCTTGTTGAAAGCTTCAAGATTCTTGTATGCTACTCAGAATAGAACTGTAAATCTTAGCAAGTTCCCTATGTAAGCTCTAATGATACCTCGAATCTAATATAAATATTAGTTTCTTTTAGTTTTTCCCTCTCCAATCTCTATCCTTGTATGTTTGGTCAGTTTGCTGATGCTGGCTAAGGGAACAGCTATCCAAAAGTCGTTCCTCGTTCCTTTATTCGCCCTCCAAGCACCTGCCTCCATTGTTGCATGGATGAAGTATGTTAATTTCATTTAGCCAGCCTTCCAAGTTTAATGGAACTGTGAACTTTGCAAGTGAATTTTCTGCTTATTTCAGGGGTGAATATGGCATATGGACGGCATTTTTAGCCCTTCTAGTCAAGCTCTTCTTCTTCGTACCTGGTAATGTTTGTTTGTTCCATGACGTTCTAACGTTCTTTATTCCTACATTTTTCGCATGTATGTATGAATCAACAATGTAAGCATAACGAGGTTTTCTTTCCATCATGTTTTATAGGTGAGTTAGAGTTGCCATTTCTAGCATTGCTGCTTGTTATAGTGTCCCCTTATCAGGTTACGAGGCTGAGGTCGGTCAAATATTAAAAACACGTCTATGCACACTCACCATAACGTTTCATTAAAAAAAAACTAAGTCGATTTCTCAAATAATCTTTCATGGCAGAGGAACGCAGGAAGGAGTAATCGTTTCTCTGGCGATATCAGCTTATCTCGCTTTCCAACACTTCACAAGAGCTGGCAGCTTGAGAAAAGCATTCGATCAAGGTTCCATAATTGCCACCATAGCCACTGTATGTACTGTGCTCGTGCCTTGTTTGCTTTTAATCTGATTTCTTACACGTTATAGGAAGTACAAATAAACTGTTTCGTGCGCAATGTCGATAGAAGTTGAGTTGTTTTTCTGTTAAGTTCCTTCTTTCAATAACCTATTGAACGTATACATCTTCGCTACGTTATCTCGACCTACGAATGCTTATTTTCAGACTAAAGAAAATATTCCTGTAACCATCTGTGACATGTCTACTACACTCTATCACTATTGTTTTATCCTCTAACATCCGCAGCCATACGAAGCGAACCAACCCTTTTAAGGCGTCGAGATCTATTACACATCATGGCAATCTCTTTCTGGCTCAAAAATTTTCTCGAACCAATGCTAAGCCTCATTGTTCAGCTCCTCAGAGATGGTTGGTTAGGACAAATCCCAGCAGTAGGCAATGCGTGGCAATAAGCATCGCTGCATCCATAGGTAACCTCCGTCCCGTACTGGGAGGACCCCCGGGCTCCGACCCGTAATCGTAGCCCGGTTCCGACCCGTACCCGTTTCCTCCCGGCGGGTTGTACGGATTGACGACGGGCGTAGTCGTGCTGCAATTTAATTAGCAAAGGGTTTCGAAACGGTCAAAATGGTAATAATAGCTATTTTTTGAGGTTGTAGTGAAAAAAAAAGGGTCTAACCTCGGCGGCGTCACGGGAATAACAGGCGTCACCGTGGGCGTGGACGGAGGAGGGTTCATCGCCGGAGCATTGGTCTGAGATGCGTACCGACAGTTCCCGTGGCCTGAATCAGACCAAAAGGGAAATCCACATATGATAGTGTTGAATGATCGCTTCGCATAAAAGCTTAAATTTTACATATTATATTTTCAACACGCCCCCTGACATTAGGTTGGTAGGCTTTTAGGCGTATAACTTTCTTAAATGGCAGGTCATGAGAAGTTGTATCCACGACCTTTCGGGTGCCGTTTGGCATGCGGAAATCGGTGTGGAGAAGAAAAAGAAAACGTGTAATGGTACGGCACAAGAGGCGTAACGTACAACGGTTAGATGCGTACTATCACACGTTTTCTTTTCTTTTTTGTATCGAATTCCACATACCAAACGCACCCTTAAGCTCTGAACTATCGTATCTCGCCGAATGATCACTTCACTAAAAGCTTGAACTTGCAGGGAAAATGTATTTTTTTAATTTTATATATTATATTTCCAACAGATCTAAGGAGTCTGCGTAAGAGAGGAAAATCAATAACTAAAAAAATCTTACTCGGGTCCTGGCTAGTGATCTGAGCGGTCCCACCGAATACGCAGCTGTTCGGGGACGGGTTCTTCTGGTAATAACTATTGAAGGCGTACGAAGCGTGGTCCTTGACCGTGTTGGGCTCGTAGCACGCACCGTTCGGCTGAATGGCCGAGCAGTCGGCCCCACCGTAGCCACACGCGTAGTCCAGGGCCACCTGCAAGGACGTCTGGGAAGCGCTGGGGTTCGCTACGCACCAGCCGCCGCCCGACACCGTGGGCCCGTGGGGTTCGCAAACGTTGGAGTCGGCGGGTTCGTCGGGTTCACGATTGGGGTCGTACCCGGCGTCGTAGGGTTCACGATGGGCACGGTGGCTTGCCTCTCCGTGGCAATTATTACGTGGTGGTTGTTACGTAGTTGAGCTCGATTCTCTGCAAATGTTAAGTTTGTACCTGCAATGCAAGAAATTACATTTTTTTGCCGTTAAAAGGTCTGAAAGTTAAAGGGTGTGTAATGCAATAACGAGATATAGCGAGCAAATCACCTGATTGGAGAAAAAAGGCGATGATAAGCCAAGCAATGTGATGGGAGGCCATGGATGTATGAAACTGAATGAAGAAGCTATCTATGTATTTTGTCTATCTTCAGACTTCATGGATTTTGTGGCGGTGAAATATATATGTGAAGCTTGGCAAGAATCGTAGCTTTCTTGCAATGGTGAGAGATCTTTCTGTGTGTCGGGGAGAAAAGGAATATGAGAAAACTTGAGGAAAGAGGAAATGGTGCGTTGGAGAGACAAGAATCGCCATGAGTTTTGATGCCCAGACAGGGAAAAGGTTTGCAAGAAAATGCAAAGGGGTTAAGGAATCTCTCTTATATATCATGGATGGATTCTATTCGTGGAAATGTTAGATTTAAGTCTTTGAACTAAAAACACTTGGTTAATATAGTAATAGTACCAAGTTGATGAAAGGTAAAGTTAAGACAAAGGAACAAGAGATTTTTCATAGGTTTCGTATGTCTCCTATTTTTATTTTCCGACGTATTCCCCCAAAAACTACTATAGTGAATAGTCCCAACATCTTGATTTACTACGACATCATCACTGATTATGGAACATCATTTAGTTTCATAATATTATGTTATATTTTCTGGGCCACTCCACTGCAGTATAAAGAAAAGCCCATTATAGGCCCAACAAAGCCCACCTTTCATGACCCGACCCGGCATCTGTTCATTGGATATTTGTCCTGCTTGTTTCTTCACTATTTACATTTTACAGGGTTTTACGGATCTTCGTCCTTGTGATATGATTCTAGTTTTCTCCAGGGGTGTTCATTCGGTTATAACCAAACCGAACCGAAACATTTCGGTTCGGTTTCGGTTTTAACCGAATTTTTTTCGGTTCGGTTAACCGACCAAAAAACCGACTTTTAATTAAAAAAAATAAAAATTATACTATTAATATGATTTAAATTATAAATATATATTATCATATATTATTTTCATGAAAGTTTTATTTACCTCATATTTTCCATATTTTATTAAATATATTAATTTGATTTATATTATAAATAATTATAATCTCATATATATATATATATATATATATTTGTATAAAATTTCAATTACCTAGTATTTTCCATATTTTATTACATATAGTGGATATATTATTAAATACGAAATATAACAGTATATCATTATATATTTTATATAATAATATATTTGTATATAAAAAATATAAAGAAATAGTAATTCGGTTTTCGGTTCGGTTCGGTTTACCGAAGTAATAAACCGAAACCGAACCGAATTAATTTCGGTTATCAAAATACAAACCGAAAACCGAACCGAAATTTTTCGGTTCGATATTCGGTACGAACCTTCGGTTCGGTTCGGTTCGGTCGGTTAATCGACATTTGAACACCCCTAGTTTTCTCTCAGAGGAATTCTCCAGCTGAATCAGACTGGGTACTAGTAGCTAGTAAAAATACGTGATTTCGAGTTCTTTCTGAACGGAATCCGATCTCGTTAGTCCTTCTACATTGATTCTGCTCTCTGCTATTCGCATCGTTATTTTTTTCCCTGTGAAATGGCGGAGCAGGATAAACCCTCGAACCAATGCTGTGCCGCGGTAATTTATCATATTGCCATCCTTTTTTGTCGTTCGTTTCGATTGGAAGTTATGTGTGATCTTTGACAATATCATTTCGTGGATTTTTAACTTTTATGTTTTATCATGTTTATATACTTTTTATGTTTAGATTTGGTATGCGAGATTTTTTTACGTTTAGATGATTTGTTCTGTCAACTTCTACAAGGGGAGGGTCTGTGTGTTCTTCTCTGTTATACTTAATGGATTATTTGATAACGAACGAAGGAAAACAGTCTGAGCAGTAATTTCTTCCAGTCTCTGTGTTCCTTCGCTCTGAGAATTAACTCAGGTAAATACCGTCTCACTGTTCTTATTTAATACTCTTTGGTTGTATTCCTGTTGAAATTGTGATGTATTTGTTGACTAAATCGCAGCGTCTACTCTTGCAGAACTCTCTGATGTGGCTCTTCAGCTGATGTTTCTCGAGTCACTGGATTTGTCTGAACTTTTTTCTCTTATTGAAGATTTTCTCGTGCAGCGGAAAGTATTTGTTTGTGGCGATGTGGATGCCCAGATACCATTCGTTTGCAGTTCCAAGGTTAACTGTGTCCTGGATGGCAATGTCGTTGAGCTTTCTCATGTGGAAGCTTCCACTTGTCTCTTGGTTGCTGCTTGAAATCTGTTAGCATCTATATGTACAACATTTGGTTGGTCACATCGGTTTTATTTGTGAGATGTTCATTGTTCGTGCAACATATTCGCAATGAAGAAGTTTGATGCTGAAGCAGTGCTCGCCATTCTTCATGCTTTTGCCCACATATGTGGCTCACAGTACCTTAACCATCAGCAGTATATGCTAGCAATGACATGGATAAAATCTTTGGTTGTGTTTCTCGAAAAGCAAGCTACATCATCTAAAGCTTGGGATTGTGGCATCCGTTGCCCTTTCTCCGACGGTGCACTTTCTATGGGACAGTCTCAGTTTTGTTGGTAGATGAACTCAAAAAATATCTTAGCTTTGATTCTTGGACTCGCCATTTTGATAATGTAGAGCACCTCTTACTGCATGGAGCGTCATTCAGGAAGAGAATTGAAGATGGGTTGAGTTCTAGTGTTGACTATGATGCGAATCTCTGCAACTTCGTTGACGTTCTTTCATTGGTTGAACTTCAAGCTTCCTTCATGGTATGACATCAGACTCTTTTAGTTTATCATGAACTTTTTATGTATCTCAATATTTCCTCAGATAGTTCCTTGATAGTACATTGAATTGTATCATTCTCTCATCAGACATTTCTTGATATGCAGAGTTTGGATTTGGCATTCAGCAAACTGGTAAATCCAATCTGTAAAATGTGCAAATCACCTACGATAAAGGATTCATCTGCAGCGATCATCGTTCTGTTAGGTCAACTTGGCAGGTATTTTCCATAACTGATTCTTAAATTAGACCCAACTGATATACCGTTTTGCATAGTTCGCCTTGTCCATGCTCAGCCATTCGTGTTTGTTATACATATCCAAGACTCATAGGTTTCAAAGTTAACTCATGTGAGTGTTCAATTTATTGATTGTTTTGCAGGCTTGGAGTTGCAGCTAATGGCTACGAGGACAGAGCTGTCAAGAAAGTTAGAGAATGTTTATCTGCCTTGCTATGTCAGAACACTTGCACGAAGAAGTCGAATGTCCAATTCTCCATTGTAAATGCAATGCTTAGCCTTACTGATATTACATTAGAAGATATCATCGAAGATGAAGTTCGAATATCAGGTACGGATCGAACTATTCCTATCAAGTTCATAAGGGAGTGGTTCCTTCGCTTGAATCAAGAGCAACAATCTATCTTTAAGCTGCAATATTCTTCACCTAGTATTTGTGGAAGTTGATGAAATTCTCAGTCTTGTTTTTGTAGATTAGCTTTCCTACTTAGTTTTGATTGTCTGGAAGTTGGTTTCGTTTTTGAGATTTATGGGAAAAGGCAGATTTTGGCGTTGTTTTTTCTGTTTTTTGCTTTTATTTATCTAAGTATTTTATTTATCTTTTTATTCCGTGTTGAAGATTGGATCCCTAGGTCCTTACGCCATCATGTTTAGTGCTTTTAAATAATTATTATGAAAGTGGCCACTTAACTTATATATTTATTTATATAGGGATTTCTTGTAATAATAGAGCATTAAATGGGAGTTAGTAAGAAATTGTTGTATGTCAACCTATTTATTTTGTTCGGTTCTGACATTGTCAACCTTGTAGTTCGCAAAAGATACCGCACTCGGAGTACAGTGTAACTTCAAAAATTAGGAAAGTCACTGTGAATTATAATACCAACAATAACAATAATAATAATATTGAAGCTTGTTAACTTTCCATATATTCTTTATAAATAAATTAGAAATAGGTGTAAATGCATCTCATAGCTTAATATTTACTCCCTCCGATTTTATTTACATGTCGTTTTAGCTCTTTAATTTTGTTTCTAATTAGTTGTCGTTTTACAGATTTCAAGACAAATATTTATCATATTTCCAGTTTTACCCTTTTAAATATTATTAAATGGAATATATTAAATAGTCTTAAGCAATTAAGTAGGGGTATATTAGACATTTTATTCTATTTCTTAATATGAGTGCAAAAACCTTAAACGACACCTAAAAAAATCGGAGGGAGTATATTATTTAGACCCACACAGACCATTGTATTTATATATTTTATAGATTTAAGAACAAGAATCGTTTAGGCTTTTGAAGTTCCATCGTATTTATCAATGAATCACTCAACTGATTCCCCACTCACACTATACCTCCTTTATTTATTTATTGATCACTGACCTTGACTGATGAACAAACAAAAAAAATATTCCATTGACTGCAATTCAGATGGATTGTTTAATCCAATTTATTTTATTAAGAATAATTTGAATGAGATAATTGCGGCAAGACCCCGTCAACTACTTCAATATTTATATAAATTTTTATTCCGAGTCCTCGATTGCTTAGATTCCATATATTATTTATAATGTATACCCATTTGGACTTATCTATGTTTATTAAATGACCATTTAAGTAACTCTATTTTATTTTCAATTTCCATGTATACGCTGGTTTCGTTCTTATTTTAGACCTTGATTCTTCTCTAGTGGATAATTGTGAGAATTCATATTCATGATCTAATTGTTAGATACTACTCCCTCCGTCCCAAATCATTTTATACATTTTACTATATCGGGCATCCCGCTGTCTTTTGTATATTTTCTATTTTAGCAAAAAACTACCACAAACAATCAATATAATAGTATTAAATACTCTTAAAAGACGTATCAAAATACATACACCTTTTTTTACCTTTTAATTGTACTATATTATTAAAATATTCAGTTTCTTAAAAACCGTGCCATACACCAAATGTCCATAACCCTTTGGGACATAGGGAGTATATGGAATGAATCATCACCTAAGACCTCAATTTTGAAAGAAGTGTTCCATGTATTTTCCTTCCAATAACGCTTCCGTGCAGTTGTGTTCACTTATTTTGTATAATATATTTATTGTTTTCCCTTTATGTATTATCATTTCATTTATAAAGAGAAGCATACGTTATAGACCAAAAAAGCATTCGTTCCAAAAGTTTGAAGGATGGTTTCCGACAACGATAGTCAGCATGGTAACACATCGTAGTCACACAAGAGTCGCAGTATGGAAATAGATATTAACCTTTTTTACTAACTTAATCATAGATTTGATTAATTAGTCAATAATTTCGGGAGTTACGACGGGAAACAAACCTTGAAAACCTTTCACACTTCAAGCCACCTGTAACGAGGATACATAAAAATAAAATAAAATTAAAAACATGCAAAACATTAATTAGGTTCTATCGAATTATTTTAATTAGGTTATGATGTCCATCATATTTGTTAGATAGTTTAATGGCCACTTTTTATGAAAATAAATCAGAGTTTCGCAAAACTTTGAATTAATTGTCCTAAGTGTATAAAAGCTCAAAGTGTTCCATTGTAGTATAATTGCAATATGAGAGGCAGAGATAGACAGCTGATTAATTATACCAATTATTTTATGATTAAATGATGTTTATATGGGGCTTGAAAGTGATGCGTTTGAATTGGTCTTAAGCTGACTAAAATGTCTCCATTAAGAAAAATCTCTTTTAAGTCGTAGAACTGCACAGTTATATTATGGAAGAAAGGACATTTCTGAAAAATATATAATAATCTATCTACCTTCATTTTTTTTACATATATTTCTTCCACTATCGACACCTAACAAGTAACCTGCCCGCTCTAATTGATTTGATTTAGAACTGCCAATTAAATGTCATATAATGGGTGCAATTATCCAATCAAAACCCTAACGTATGTGTCAATGATAAAATGGAGATTATGGGAACTTGAAGAAACTAATGACACGTTTTTCTTTGATTAAAAAGGACTATGATCACTTTTGGCAATAATTTCTTAATTAGCTGATGCTAATTATATCATCACCGGACTCTTTTTAATCATGTAATTTGATAGATGCGATACATTTTAATGGTGAATGATGCCTAATTTCGTTATTTAACAACTAACCCCGAAAGAGACTAAATGAATAAAATGTCATGATACAGTTTTTCTATTAAAGATAAGTAGTTTATTCAATTATGTTGGTCAATTAATAAACTTACGGGTGAAACGAACCGAGATTGATGTCATTTTACTAGTTTTAATTAGCATCATGGAAGAGCCCAACCATAGGAATACATATATGCAAACCACCAAATATTTGCAACTCCTAAATTGGAGAAAGATATTTATCATAAATCAAACACCTTTTATAGACTGAAAAGCTTATGCAACTTTCCCGTCAATGTTAGGTAAACAAGATTAAAGTAAAATTCACTTGTCATTTGCCCAACCAATCAAATTGCACGATACATAAATTTGCATTTGACCGAAATAAATGGGAAAACGATAATCATCATAAATTGGGGGAAAATAGTCATAGGAAAACGTTAATTATCATAAATCGTTCGAAAAAGACCCTAAAGTTCCCAACGGGCGAGCACAGCCCAACTTGTCCGCTCATAGACAAACTCCCACGTGCCGGTCAAAATGTCGGGCACGGTCAAATGACGGTGAACAAGTTGGGACACGTGTTAACCTCGTGACCAAAACCACGGACCGTCACCGTTGACTTTTTGCATCTCTTCGAATTAATATTCCCAACCTGCAAGTAATAATCGATAAATACATATACACATATAGAATAAATCATAATAATTTCACGTTCGACAACTAGATACGTGAAAAATTTCAATTAAATCTCTCATCCCCATTCCCAACTTACCTACGACCTGCCGAAAAGAGAGAACTCTTGTCATGTAATGACAAAGATTCATTTGAGTTCATACATTATGAATGTGTACTCATTCATCGATCTTAGGGTTCGTAATTTATATTTTAAGTGTTATTATACTATATATATATTTTATCAATTAATTTGGTTTTAGATATTTAAATTTCTTATGGAACTCGTGTGTGGACTGAGACTTGGTATACATGCAGTAAAAATGGAACAAATCTATTTGCACTAATAAAGAATATCAGCGACCAATGACACCAATCCTTGACATACTTAGGTTTTGTCAAACGACCTTTGTAAACGTGGGGTCACTAAGTATTCACAAAACCCTTCCAAGAAAATGATGAGATATACTAAATAATATGAAAAAATAAATAAATAAAAGAAAGAATAGAAAAATCAACAGGGATGACCTCAACCCAAAAATCCTTTCCGTCAAAGCTTATACATAAAGAGAGGAACACAACAACTCAATCCCTCGTCAAACCACATGTTTTTTCTTATCTCCTCCTCCTTTTCCTCTTACATCTGTCGACTATAGAATCTCTCTCTGAACTTCTCTTCGGCGAGAAAAATGTCTGAGGGTTTCAGAGACTTTTACTACAACCATGGATTTCCTGGCGAAGATGATGATCATCAAAGGCGTAGCTACAGTATTAGCGCCGCAAATTCCGGCCTTGGACAGTACTCATACACGAACTCATCTGCAGCTTTTTCAGCTGATTATCAGCATCCTAATAATCAAATGTTCGAATATCAACAACCTGCTCCTTACTTAAGTGGGGCCTTTAATGAGGTATTCTTGCAAGGAAGCTCAGCTGAGCAGAACTCGTTTTCAAGCGGTGTGTTTGGCTTGTCTCCGCCATTACCATCATCATCTGAAGCTTTGAAAGGAGATGTCAAACCTTCTTTAGAAGCTGGTGTACGGGGAAGTCACGAAGTTCCTGCTACGCCTAACTCTTCGATCTCCTCGGATTCTACAGAAGCTGTAATAGGAGAAGATGCCCAAGATTTGAACAAGGGTAAGAAAGAGAGTAGCGCTGCTGCTGATTCTGTGAGTAAGGAAACCCTTGAATATAATGAAGACCCCTTGAAGAAAGAGTAAGTTTTTTAATTTGCTAGATTCCTTGGCTAAACTGACCTAGATAGATAGATAGGATAGATATTTGCATATGATAGCTTTAGATTCCCATAATTTGATAAGTTCTGTTGATGATTAGATGTTTGTGTCCGTGTGTGCGTAATTTGATGTGTAGGAGTGGTAAAGGGAAGAAGAAAGGAGAGAAGAAGCAAAGGCAGCCACGTTTTGCATTCATGACTAAGAGTGAGGTGGATCATCTAGAAGATGGATATAGATGGAGAAAATATGGACAAAAAGCAGTCAAGAACAGCCCTTACCCAAGGTTGTTTTCCATCATTTTTACTTTCTCTCGAATCTATGTGTGAACTTTTTCATTTCATGTGTATGAACACGCCATGCAAGAGGGCAACTAAAGTCAAAGGGGGTAACGTGTTTAACTTACTCTCTCATCTTCATACCTCTATGAGCTACGTATTCACAGCTTCTTTTGTGAATTACGATATGATGTTTGCATTTCGAACCATAAAATCTTCTTCTAATAATCTAATTGAACCCGACTAATTATTCCTGGACTGCAGTTCTACTTCAGTTTGGTCTAACTAACCCTAAAACTAAATATATGCATTAAACCCGCAGTTAGGAAAAGTATACTGAACACTTTTTATTTATACTTGTATATATATGTATATATATGCATTTTAAAGGTCGATTAACATACCAATGAGGATCCTTTTATACGATTTGTGACCTCTTTGTATATATATTATTACATGCAGAAGTTACTACAGGTGCACAACTCAAAAATGCCCAGTGAAGAAAAGAGTTGAGAGGTCTTTCCAAGACCCTTCGATAGTGATCACCACCTACGAAGGGCAGCACAACCACCACGTTCCGGCGACTCTAAGGGGCAACGTGGCCGCCGGAATGTTCCCTCCGCCGTCGATGCTCAGCCACCATCAGCTACCATTAACGCTCGACCAAGCTGCTGGTCAGCGCTTTCATCAAGAACTAATGCTGATGAATCAGATGCCTCACTTCTTGCCTCACGGTAGTTATTACAGTGGAGTTGGTAGTACAAGCAACAACGCTGTGTACGAACATCGTCATCATCAGCAAGAACAACAGCAGAGTTTGAATAATGTAATAAACCCTCAGCAGCATCAGCAGCAGTTTTCTGATTATGGGCTATTGCAAGATATGATGCCTTCCGTGTTTCCTAAGCAAGAGCAGCATTGAGATTGAGGGTGGAATAATTATATATCAAGAACAAAGTTTATTTTTTTATATCTTATATATATATCGATGTAATATATCCTGTATTATTAATTATTATTATCCTTGCTGACCATGAGGCGTTTTGCTTCGACCATCGATACAATTGATGAGACTATCATGTTATGTGATTTTATATATGATTCTCATTCCCATCGAGTTACTTAATGAACAACCCCCTTGCACCAATTACGTTTTCTTCTTATAGTATAACTTGTTAGCATCGTCTTATATATATCGTCGTAATGAAAAATGAATAACAGCTGACCCAGATTCAAAGTTAACGACCTTTGTTCGTGTAATAAGATAGATATTGGTTAGTCAACTTTACTTATCCACTAAATGCAGATAAGGCAAAAAGTTTATGGTAATCTAGCTTTTGTTCCGCTATCACTGCAGCAATTAGAGAAGTTGTTAACCAGAAATTATGAGAGATCTTTTTATAATTTTGAAGTACTAAAAATGTTTTCTTTTCTCCCAATTTAATGAACCATCTTAGACCTATTATTAGTTTGAGATTGGCCTATAATTAATGGGTCTAGTCGGCCCACGTTACATTTTTCTATTCTGGGAGGTTTTGCAAATATTTTTATAGGCGGGGACCGATTGCAATTTCCAACCTAACGAATTTCCGAAACCCAAACAGTGAACAGCCGCGAATCGCCACTCGCCGAGTGTTACTTTCTACCGCGAAATTTCAATCTAACGCTTGGCGGAAGGTTTGTGTTTTTCGATCTCATACTAAACGTTCAACATTGTGGTGTACTGTGTGTGGCAATGACAGTGGTTTGCTTTGTTCTCTTCCCCATTGCTTTCTATGCGTGTCGTAAGGATAATGTCAACACAAGAAATTTATATTTTTTTATTTATTTGTGTTTTCGGTCGATTATCTTTCTGATTAGCGTTCGTATATGGAAATTTTGGGTAATTTTAAGCTGAATTTGCCAGTTTCGCCTTCTGGATAAACAGTGGACATGAAATTGGTGAAATTTTGGTATCTGCGTCTGCGTCTTCTATGTCACTCACTTCAGTTTGTTTTTAATTCTCAGGTTACTTATCTGAGACGATTGTCAAATTTCGACTCGATGCATCTGTTCTAAGTGCATCCTCTGAAGCATTGATTAAACGAGGTTTCTGCATCCCGCCGAGAATGTTGAAGGTTAGCTCATTTGCGGAATTATAGCAAATCATTGATTATGTTTGCTTCTTATGTCTTTAAAGATCAGTAATGCTTATAGCACAAAGAGATAAATTTCGTATTTCAAATGACAGGGCAGTAACATATACGTCACAGCGTCAAACACTCAACAAACCAAACTTACTTTCCCTCACGGCGTTGTAACTTCATTTCCCAGGGACGAAGTTGGTGGCGTAAGCCCAGGCATTGTTGTTCACGGGGTCGGCAATGTGGTCGGCTAGATTCTCCAGAGGACCCTTACCAGTCACAATGGCCTGAACGAAGAATCCAAACATGGAAAACATTGCGAGCCTACCGTTCTTTATCTCCTTCACCTTGAGCTCGGCGAATGCCTCGGGATCGTCAGCTAAACCCAACGGGTCGAAGCTACCGCCCGGGTACAACGGGTCGGTCACCTCCCCGAGGGGCCCGCCGGCCACACGGTAGCCCTCGACGGCTCCCATCAAAAACACCTGAGTAGCCCATATGGCTAGAATGCTCTGAGCATGGATCAAGCTCGGGTTACCCAAGTAGTCCAATCCGCCCTCGCTGAAGATCTGTGCGCCGGCCTTGAACCACACGGCCTCGCCGAACTTGACACCGTTACGAGCCAACAGCTCGGGGAAAACGCACCCGAGGGCTCCGAGCATGGCCCACCTCGAGTGGATCACTTCGAGCTCACGGTTCTTGGCGAAGGTCTCTGGGTCGGCGGATAGGCCGGCCGTGTCCCAGCCATAGTCGCCGGGGAACTCTCCGGTCAGGTAGCTCGGCGGCTCGCCGGAGAATGGGCCCAAGTACTTGACGCGGTCTGGCCCGTACCATGGGCTGGATGAGACGGGCGCCTTGGAGGCCGTCTTTCTCATCGAGACACGGCCTGGTTGAGTGACCTCAGTTGAGATTTTCACCGCTTGGCCGGCGAATGATGGTGAAGAGAGGGCCATCGTTGAGGCTGCCATTAGTGTGATGATATTTAGAGAGGAGTTGTTTTCTTGCTTGTGATTAGTTGGGTTTGAGAGTTTGATGTTGCATGGCTATGCTTGTTTGAGGTATTTATATGGAGTTGGGGGCTATGAATGTCCTTATCTTTGGAGATCATTATCTTCATTGCCATTGGCTGGCGATGTTTCGATGACCTTGACATTGCATGTCTATTTGGCAACGGCTATCTCCACGTTGATAATTGTATTTATGTTGGGAAATATGATCCTGCAAGAATCTGCTATTCGTTTCCAAGTAGCCTATCACAGCTTGCCATGTGTACAGGTGGATACTGTAATATCTTCGCCTAAATTTTCGTTGCCAGATAAGAGTTTCTTTGTGAGATGGCTAAGCTAAGGGATTGCCACTTGGACAGAGAGATTGCCATTTGGACAAAGGCCACAATTGACACAATCATGAAACCCAATGACATAAGAGCTGTATAGATATGGCAGGATAACAAACTCAACCCATCTTACCGCCTATAAAAGAACTGCCAACTGCCTTCCTAGCTCCATCACTCCATCGCAAATTCTTACTCATCACATATATCTGCAATAAAGAAAAACACAAATTTCCAATGGCAGCCTCAACAATGGCCCTCTCATCACCATCACTCGCCGGCCAGGCAGTGAAAATCTCACCCGAGGTCACTTCAACTGGGCGAGTCTCGATGAGAAAGACCGCCTCCAAGGCGCCCGTCTCATCCAGCCCATGGTACGGGCCAGACCGTGTCAAGTACTTGGGCCCATTCTCCGGCGAGCCGCCGAGCTACCTGACCGGAGAGTTCCCCGGCGACTACGGCTGGGACACGGCCGGCCTATCCGCCGACCCAGAGACCTTCGCCAAGAACCGTGAGCTCGAAGTGATCCACTCGAGGTGGGCCATGCTCGGAGCCCTCGGGTGCGTTTTCCCCGAGCTGCTGGCGCGCAACGGTGTCAAGTTCGGCGAGGCCGTGTGGTTCAAGGCCGGCGCCCAAATCTTCAGCGAGGGCGGATTGGACTACTTGGGTAACCCGAGCTTGATCCATGCTCAGAGCATTCTAGCCATATGGGCTACTCAGGTGTTTTTGATGGGAGCCGTCGAGGGTTATCGTGTGGCCGGCGGGCCCCTCGGGGAGGTGACCGACCCACTGTACCCGGGCGGTAGCTTCGACCCGTTGGGTTTAGCTGATGATCCCGAGGCATTCGCCGAGCTCAAGGTGAAGGAGATAAAGAACGGTAGGCTCGCAATGTTTTCCATGTTTGGATTCTTCGTTCAGGCCGTTGTGACTGGTAAGGGTCCTCTGGAGAATCTCGCCGACCACATTGCCGACCCCGTGAATAACAATGCCTGGGCTTACGCCACCAACTTCGTCCCTGGGAAGTGAGTTTCGTTTGTTGAGCTTTGAACAGTGAGATATTCGAGTTGAACGTGTTTATTATTTCAGTATTGTGTGAAAGCAATCTATTTAATGCAAATTTGTTAATAAGAAAGTAAGCTTAGTCCACCATACCAAAAATAACAAGAAAAGGACTACAACAATTGCTAGTTATTTTACAAACGGTTCTTTGGCGGGTCCCATGGGAAAGTAATTCCCGAAAATACCCTCAGTCACACGCTTTATAAATGTCCCCGTAAATGCTCACAAATCACAGGGCTAATTTAACAGAAGGGATTAGTTTTTAAAAGAATTAAAGAAAAGGGATTTTGACTTTTTCAATTAAAAAAAAGGGAGTGAAGTTGATTAGGTTAGTAATTAGTTAATCTTTCACTTAATTAATAAATATTTTAATTATCTATTTTCATTAATTAAAAAAAAAGAAATTTACTGTTCATCTTCTCTATCATCGCTTTTTCTCAGTCGTTTTTTCTTCTGCAAATGGTTTTAAAAAAATAATCCCAACGAAAATCCAACACCCATTAATATATTTTCATCCTGTGTTGCATTCGTCGTCTCCCTCTCAGAGGTCGATAATTTCGTTTTTTAGTCGACGATTTCGCCTTTCGTATTATTTTATTTGAATAATCTGTTTGACATTTTCGACCATAACTTTCGATTCAGAGAACCAATTACCCTGATTCAAGCTTTGTTGGACAGAAAACTTGATTATCCAAAACTTTTATGTTTTACACTTCTTCTAATTCGGATTGTATAGACTTAAATGTGTTTTTTGGATAGATAAGTAATTAGGATAAATAATTCGAATAAAATTAATTCGACCTTATCGAATGTTCGAATATATAATTATTCGAATAATATTGAATAATTCGAATTATATTCAAATAATTCGAATTAAATTCGAATTAAATTCGAATTAGCTGTCAGGAAATGGCAGTTAAGACATTTTCGACCATAACTTTTGATTCAGAGAACCAATTACCCTGATTCAAACTTTGTTGGACATCTAGCTTGATTATACAAAACTTTTATGTCTTACACCTTTTCTAACTCAAACTTTATCGACTTCAAAAATGTGTTTTTCAAAGACATAATTAGGTATCAATGTTCAATGAAGAGGTTTAATATGTTGTATCAATGTCTAATGAAGATGGCAATGAGTTCTACAATGCGACATTAATTTAGTTGCAAAATTAATGAAGACATTAAATCATACTCAAATATTTATAATCACTACATATGTTTGAATCACAACAATTTAAACATAATTCACATTTTCGGCACATATATGAATCATAAGTCGTATGATGTAATATCTCAACACATTCGACGTTATATCCATTAACGTATGTCATAACGGAAAAATGAGTTTTTGACAACAAATCTAACTATCAAAAATTTTTATTCTTTACATGTTCAACATGTTCAACACGTTCGACGTGATATCTATTTTCTCGCATTCTTTACATTTTCTCGCGTTCTTCACTAAAAAATGGCAGCTCACACATTTTCGATCATAACTTTCGATCCAAGACACCAATTACCCTGCTTCGAATTCTGTTGGACAGCTAACTTAATTATACAAAACTTTCGTGTTTTACACTTTTTTAAATTCGAAGTCCAAGGACGTAAAAAATTGGTTTTTTTGAAACGTATTTCAAAAATCGCAGAAAATTCAAATAAAATTTGAATAATTGTCAGTTAAAATATTTTCGATCATAAATTTCGATTCAGATCATCAATTATTTCGATGTAAACTTCCATGTACAGATAACTTGATTATAAAAAGTTTTTGTGTTTTAACTTTTTCTAATTCGAAGTTTATCAGTTCGGAAAATGAGTGTTTTGGCTAACATTTCGAATTCTTTTAGAATTTCCTTTCAAGAAATAGCGGTTAACACATTTTCGATCATAACTTTCGTTTCGGAGTATCAATAACCCCGACTCAAATGGTTTTGGATAGCTAACTTGATTATACAGAACTTTTATGTTTTACACTTCTATAAATTCGGAGTGTATTGGCTTGGAAAATGAGTGTTTCGTAAGTTGTCGATTTTTTTTCAAATTTGTTGTTCATAAATGGCAGTTAACACATTTACGATCATAACTTTTGATCCAAGATATCAATTACCCTGATTCGAGTTTTGTTGGACAGTTAACTTAATTATTTAAAACTTCTATGTTTTATACCTTTTCAAATTCAAAGTGCATCGATGTCAAAAATGGATTTATTTGGATACGTAATTAAAATAAGTAATTTGAATAAGAAATTTCAAATAATTCCAATAAAATCGAATAAAATTCGAATTGTTCGAATAAAGTTCGAATATAATTCGAATTATTCGAATTAGATTCGAATAATTCAAATAAAATTCGAAAATCAATTTTTAGTAATTTTTTGAATATTATTTCGAATTATACGAATAAAAATCGAATTATTCGAATAAAATTCGAATTATTCGAATTAAATTCCAATAATTCAGACAAAATTCGAAAATCATTTTTTAGTAATTTTTTGAATATTATTTCGAATTATTCGAATAAAATTTGAATTTATTCGAATTAAATTCGAATTTATTCGAATTATTCTAATAAAATTCGAATTAAATTCTAATTTATTCGAATTATTCGAATTAAATTCTAATTTATTCGAAGTATTCGAATAAAATTCGAAAATCAATTTTTAGTAATTTTTTGAATATTATTTCGAATTATTCGAATTAAATTCGAATTTATTCGAACAAAATTCGAATTATTCGAATAATATTCGAAAAAATTCATAAAAAGTTGAATAAACTGAAAAATTAAGAAAAATAAAAAATATAGAAATAATAGTTGAACATGTATTCTAATAAAATTTCGACTGAAATTGGATTGGATAATTTGAATAAGAAAGTCCAACTATAATTTGAATAAACGTTATTCGAATAAAAGAATTCTAATAACAAATTCGAAACGTTCGGATAAAAATTCGAATAAAAAAATCGAATAATTGATTGTTTTGAATAAGTAATTTAATAAGAAATTCCAATAATAATTCGAATAATATAATTCGAGTAAGAGAATTCGAATAAAAAATTCGAATAATGTTCGTCTATAGTACTCGAATCATTGAATTCGAATAACGTTCGAATAAGAATCGAATAAACAATCGTACAAGTAATTAAGTTTAGATATCTCTAATCATTTTTTGAGTAAGGATATTTTGGTAATTTTAAACCCAATCCCTTTTACTTAATAACGTAAGATATGAATCCCTTCAGCTGACACTTGACGGGACAGTACAAAGCCAAAAGCAATCGCAAGCAACATTATGGAGAAGAAGCAATCATCATCATCATTGTCGTCGAGTTTCTCATCCTTCTTCAGAAGTTCGAGCAAAAAAACCACCACCGCTGCTACTGTCGGAGGAGTCGGAAGAGACGGCGCCGCGCGTAGGTGGAAGCACCGAAAGGCAAAAGCCTTCTCCGTGCTGTTGCGGTGGAAAAGACGGTTTAAACTCCACGTATGGTTGGTTGATGGTGTTCTGTTCAGAATCGTCTGGGTCTTTGAGGCGATCGTGTTGGTTTCTACTTTGTGTGCCTTCTTCGTGTGCTGTGGGTGCCACTTTTGATACGAAATAACGCCCGAGTATCTATATGATCGACGACGATTCACTCAGGTCGACGCACTTACAGAGTGTTTGGACGGACAAAAATGGAGGATTCGACTGATCTCAACTCAATGATGATCGTTTTCATAGATTTCGCTTCAAAATCCAGTGATATTCTATCTATATGCAGACCATTTTGAATTTCTCTGTATTTTTTTTCCAAGTTTCTGTTAGATCGACCGGCATGTACTGAATACAACTGTTTGTTTGTTTTTATATAGTTTTGGAGATTTACGTTCGTTATCAAGGCCTCTATGTAATTGCTTTCTTCTTGGACAACAAAATCCGAACACTTTGGAATAAGTATCCTGTTATTTTCGATTTAGAATTAAGAATTGAATTTAGGGAAAATATTCAAAAGTAGGCTAATAATGTTGTTTATGGCATGATTATAATGACAATTCCGTTGGAAGGGTTGTTTTCTGCTGGCATCATTTGGGTAGCCAACGGTCTGATTTATTTAATTTATAGTTCGGCTAATTAGTGGTTCACTAATATAGTACAGTATAGGCCCTTTTTTTTGGTAATTAATTATTTAGGATTTACAGCACAATGAAATTGAGAAAACGGTCTATTATTATTAGCGCTGCATACGTCGTCGTTTAGATGATCCAAACGTAAGGGTACTCATCTGTACTCTGTAGTCTGTGAGGTGCTCGACAAAATGTCGCCATTAGGTTCAAATTTTCTTTGATTCATCTCAGGTCCATGAAATGCCTCAGTGATAAACTATGATAATCGCAGCTCATCTTATGGCGTCTACTTAAAATGAGTTGAGTTTTTCTATGTGATTTTGTATTGTATCTGTTTGGCAATATGCAGGTGACAATATGGAAATCAGCTTCAGTTAGCCGCTATCAAACTTCTTGGAGTCATTATGAAGTATATGAATTTGGTAAGTATCTGTTTATTAATATGTTGTGCTCAATACTGTTTCTATTGATTGTGTTTCTTGCTAAATAATACCCAATGCTCGTTAATGGAGTTAGCTTCACTCAACGAAGATTAAGACATTGTACCTGGGTACGTAATGTTGTGAAGTATCGATTTGGATTCAGAGTTAATAAAAATGTTTCATGATCGTTGAGTGCATAAGGTTCTTAGCTTGAGTCACCGCTCCAAAGGTTGCAATGATCAAGTACATACTTTCAATTTGTCTGTTCTTGGCAGTATTGCATCATTGACGTGTGGTAGAATATTCGAATTTGGCATTTCCCTCACCGAATAGATACTCACTAAAACCAGTCACCTTACATTGATCCACATCCTCGAGCCAATATGGTAATGGCCCGAAGATCTTGCCAAACCAGTGTTAGAAGCGTGTTGCGATTACTGACTTGTAATTTTCTCGCCAAGTGAAAGTGGAGTCCATTTAAGTGTCTTTGCCGTTTCTTATAATCTTACACGGGGGATATTACCATCATAATAGTGGTAGATAATACCATTAATTGCCGTCTGATTTTTCATTCGATACTACCGCGTTACGGAAATCCAAAGAATGTTTTCTTTTAGCAATTTTGGCTTTTTATTTAATGCCGTGCTGGCGTGTTTTTGGCTATATAAACCGAGCCCTTGGTTCTCTTTTCCTCCACGAAAACCCTAACCGCAGCAGCTCCTTCTCTATACAGTCGCCCCTTCCCCTTGTTCATCCTCGCTCCAATGGCTCCACCCGTGTCGAGAAAGAAGTCCCTCGGCCGTCAAAAGATCGACATGAAATACGTTGAGGACGAAACTTCTCGGATGGTGACTTTCTCCAAACGCCGGGCCGGGATTTTCAAGAAGGCCACCGAGCTTTCTGTTGTGTGTGGAGCGCAGCTAGCCCTCGTCATTTTCTCAATGTGTGGCAGGGCTTATTCGTTCGGCCACCCAAATTTGGACTCTGTGATCAACCGTTTCCTTAAGAGATCTCACGTCCCAACAATGCAGGATTCTGCCGAGGGAAGGCGACTCCACGCCGAGAGGATCAACGAGCTGAGAGAGAAGTGCGAGAAAGGGAACGAAGAGCTCGAAAAGACGAAGAAAAGGGTCAAGGAGCTCGAAGATTCCTTGGAGGGATCGCCTTTTCTGACTTCCGAGGAGAGCCTAGGGAAACTGAGCGTCGATCAGCTGAAGGGAATGAAGAAGATGATGGAGGACCTCCGCGAGAGTACCTTACGTCAGATGAAAGCTGGGGAATCGAAGAACGTTGCTGCTGCTGCTGCTGAGGTTCAAGAGAAGGTGGGCGTGGATTATCTTTCGAACGTTGGGCGTTTGAGTATGGGTGAGGTTCAGTACGAGGTTGGTGTTGTTGATATGTTAAATGTTGGAAGTGAAGGTGTAGCTGAAGTTCAGGATAAGGTGGATGTGGATCTGTCGAACGTCGGGCGTGAGGGCTCGCCGGTCCCGCCAGATTGGCTCAAACTGTAACAAGTTGGGTTTTGCTGTGTTGTTTGTTGAGACTATATGTAATAATATTGAGTCATCGTCATTAGACGTTGGCTTTATGTGGTGCTATTGGTAATAAAACGTTTGAAATGCTATCTCTTTGTGAGGTCTCGTGTTAAAGTAATGAAACCAAGGATAACGTATCTGTTTCTATGCTTACAGCGATTTGTTCATTCAATTTGGGTTTATTTTGTTTTACATATCCAACTGCATATTGGAATGTATTAGTCTGCTGCTTTCGAAAGGGAATGCTGATAAGAGTACAAGTCGATGAAACCCAGGACAAAGTCTCCAACAATACAAAGTTGAACTGAAGATTATTTATTACATCTAATCGAGTAATGGTCTTTCTTGTGATGACAAAAAATGTAACTAGCATGTAAAAAGAAATTCTCAGCGAAGCTTCGGCCAAGCCTCTGTTATCGTATCAGAAAAGCACGATCAGGGCTTGAACGCAGAGAAAGCGACCACAGAGTTGTGCCCGCCGAACCCAAATGAGTTAGAAATGGCTGCGTAACATAAGATTCCATTTCAAAATTTAGATTGTTGATAAGAAGAGGAGAGTAGTGTGTATAAAGAATTTACTATTATCAGGGAATCTCTAACAAATTTATCAAGGCAGAGACTTTAAGCATCATACCAACATTGACTTCGTGCTGCTGCTTTGCGTTAGCAACGGTGTCGAACTCAACAGAAGGCTCTGGGTTCTGCATTACAATTAGTTGTTAGAAAAGAAAAATACTATCTTGTTTATCCAAGGTATCATATCAATAGTTTGAAAAGTATAAACATATATGTATTGAGCTTACATATTGGTTAATAGAAGGATGAAGCCAGCCCGTTGTGATCGCTTTTACAGTTGCAATAGCTTCCAGGCCACCAGCAGCACCGAGGCAGTGTCCAATCATCGACTGAAACAAAAAAAGGACAAAAAAAGTATATAAAATAGATGAAAACAGTATCTTAAAACGTAAAACAGAACTACTAATCGATCGTTCATGTTGGGTTCCACCTTGGTTGCGTTGATCTTAATCCCAGATGTGTCCTTGAAAACTTTCTTGATTGCGTTTATCTCAGCCAAGTCGCCGACTATGGTCGATGTTGCGTGTGCATTTATGTAATTGACCTGAGAATTCAAGGTTGAAGTTACTAACTCTATTCCTCATTCATTTGTTAAGTAGATTTACAACGTCCCAACTTAAGATATCATCAAGGGGAAGAGACAAAACCTCTTCAGGAGAAACACCAGCATCTTCAAGGGCACTTTGGATGCACGAAGACACACCAAGTCCATCTGATCTTGGATCGGTCATGTGATAAGCATCGCAGTTCACAGCGCCTCCTAAGTACTCTGCGATAATTGGTGCCCCACGTTTCATCGCATGTTCGAGACTCTCCATAACCTGTCAAAGAAGCAGTTGTAAGAAGATGCTAGGAATTTCTTTTCACCTGCTAATTAATCCGCCCAAAATCCAGGTGATGCTATCAAATTACTACTGATCTAAGAGATTCCTTCATTTTTCTGTGTACTTTTGGAAAAAACATTATTTTCGAAATTTGAGGCTGTGAAAGATGGTTTGGCTACACACAAGAATATTCCTATTACAGCCCACAACCAGCGATGACATTAAGCTATTGTCTGGAAAACCAGAGATCGCATTAAGATGATTACACGCACAATTTGGCACTATGAAGGATAATTACACAAACTCTCACCTATTACAGCAGAACTTCTCCATTCCACGAAAAGAGATGACATTAAGCTACAGTCTGAAAAATATGTAGATAAAGCCATTTATCACAAGGATAAGAAGTTGTATTACCAAAACACCAGCACCTTCTCCCATGACAAAGCCATCCCGATCTTTGTCCCATGGCCTAGAAGCAGTTTTGGGATCATCATTTCTCTGAGACAAAGCCCTGCACGCAACAAAACCTCCCAACCCAATAGGAATAATGGCTGCTTCTGTCCCTCCGGCGATCATCACATCAGCTTCGCCTCGACGAATGTGATTTGCAGCGGCATAAAAGCAGTAATTCGAAGTAGCACAAGCAGTGGAGATGGAATAATTTGGGCCCATTAGTCCAAGATCGATTGCAAGTAAAGCAGATCCCATGTTCGTTATAGCGTAAGGAATGAAAAAGGGAGTTATTTTACGGTGCCCTTTCTCTATCAGAGCTTGAACACCATCTGAGAATACTGTTAGACCTCCCATACCAGTTCCAACTAGGACTCCAGCTCTAACCTTATCAACCTACGAGTTTATTACAAAGTAGATTATGTTTATACCATAATATAAACAAAGGATTACAGCAAACTGATTCCGATTCAATCTCCACCATCCACTTTAATCTATCATATTATCTCGGTTTTCGAGCAAGTTTATTAGCCGAAAACAAAGCGACGCAGACTACACTTACCTTCTTGTGAAGGTTGTCTCCGCCGAGATCGGCATTCTCCAGTGCCTTTTTTCCGGCGACAATGCAGTACCTCAGGCAATCGTCCAACCTCCGATCGTTCTTACCGTCGATGTAACCCTCCGACTCGAATCCCCTAATCTGACCGCCGAAGCGCGTGGGGAACTTGGACGCATCGAACCGATCGATGAGCGATATGCCGCTCTCTCCTTCAAGAAGCCTCTCGTAGTACCTGTCCACGTCGTTGCCGAACACGGACACCAACCCCATCCCCGTGATCACCACGCGCTTCTTCGGGTCAGTCTCCCGCTTCGGCGGCGCCGAATCGGAGGCGACGGCGACGATGCTTTTGGAATTTGGCGGGAAGCGTCTGGCATTGGCGGGAAAGGATTGGTTGGCGGGTTTCCGTAGGGAGTCGAGCGGCGAGCGGCGGAGGGAGGCGGCGGCGGTGGTGGTGGTTGCGGCGGCTTGAAGGGATTGCATTGCACAGTAGCTGATTGGATGCTCACTTTCAGATGTGATGTTCGATAAAATCGATGTTAATATGTTGGGATTGTGCAAAGGTTGCCGTTCTAGACAGTTCACAGCACAGTGTACTTACTAAGCCCGTTTTTATATTTTTCACGTATTATTTTTTTCATAATTTCATTTTTTCTCAACATACTTTGTACTAATATTGATTTGCCCAGTTCTATTAAATTAATTTCTCAAATGCAGTTGAGATTTAATGGCTGCACAAAATCCGCAGAGTTTGGCACCAAAACCAACCCACAAGAAAGTTATGATCATCAAATAATATTTTAAATTTAATGACAACCAAACAAAAAAATACACGAACGATATGGACCAAACCGATTCAGAAACAATTCAGCTACAGCCCATTGGGCCTAAAATCTAACTAACAACTCAAGAGTTATTGGGCTTATGGGGGCCCAACATATGTGGACCCCAAAGCCCAATTCGGTACTGTCGTCTGTAATGTAGAGTGTAGACCTAATAACACGTGGATTTTGTCCCTTGTACCTTTTTTTGGGCGGGCACGTAATTAACAATAAATTCCGAGACAAAAATGAAAAAGAAAAAAGATTATTTGTGGCGGTTAAAGATGCATCGTTGGTCTGTCGACTCTCATACAACCACACGTATAACCCGGCCAATGGCGACGGCCGTGGCGTCTACTTGTCTCTACCTCAGAAGTACACCTCCTCCTCCTAAGGTTCACCTCAGAGCATCGTCGACATCAACGACAAATGTAAGAAGCTTCTTCTCAATTTCCGTGTATTTAATGCTAATCACAAGTCGTGGTGCTTTGATGAGTTCATTCTTCGTGGAATGCAGATGAGTACGAGCGAGATTAAGGAGGAAAAGGCAGTGGGTGTAGCTGGAGATGAGAAGAAGAAGATGAAGAAGGTATTCGTTGCTGGTGCGAGTGGGAACACTGGTAAGAGAATCGTGGAGCAGCTGTTGGCCAGAGGTTTCTCCGTTAGGGCTGGCGTCCGAGATGTGAACAAGGCTAAATCGACCTTACCTGGGGACAATCCTAATCTCGAAATCGTGAGTCAAGAGCTTCGATTCTTACCTTTTTCTTTCTGCGTATAATTAGTTGTTGTGGGGGATTTTGACTGGCTTAATTTCAGGCTCATTTGCGTTTTGCTCATATTGTTGTAAGGTGAAAGCAGATGTAACGGAAGGTTCATCGAAGTTAGCAGACGTTATAAGCGATGACTCTGATGCAGTCATCTGTGCCACTGGCTTTCGACCTTCATGGGATTTATTCGCTCCTTGGAAGGTAATTATATTCATGTGTTTGATTTCTCCATCTTACAATTCTCCGATGAAAGGGATGTTTATGAAAAAAAAAACGACTGATTCCCAGGTGGACAACTTCGGCACGGTAAACCTGGTCGAAGCTTGCAGAAAGAAAAATGTCGACAGGTTTATACTCATAAGCTCCATCTTAGTGAACGGTGCTGCAATGGGCCAATTACTCAATCCAGCGTACATTTTCCTGAACGTTTTCGGCCTCACCTTAGTGGCCAAGCTTCAAGCTGAGAATCACATTCGAAGGTCAGGCATCAATTACACCATCGTTAGGCCCGGCGGGTTGAAGAACGACCCGCCCAAAGGAAACATAGTCATGGAGCCCGAGGTTAGATTTATGTATCTCCTTTCTCGTGGTCTTTCTTGATGGGCTGTGCATCTCTGTTTTTTTTACGTAGTCGATTTTATACTCAGGACACTCTTTACGAGGGTTCTATATCAAGAGATCAGGTCGCTGAAGTTGCAGTCGAGGCATTATTGCGTGCAGAATCTCACTACAAGGTGGTGGAAATCGTTGCGAAGACGGATGCGCCTAAACGTTCGTTTGAGGAGCTCTTCGGCTCTATCAAACAGCGATGAGTATAGATACTGAAACTTCTTTGTTATGTTAGTTCCTTATTCCTCATTGTGATATAAAGATAAACATATGTAGCAACAGCGAAGCATTTCCCCTGGATTCGAGGTACATTTAAGTTTCCTCCGAGGCGTCTTATTGCACAAACAGTTAACAACAACAAACGAAAAACTCGTCTTAAAGATAACATAGTACACTGCTAGAAACTTTAGTAGTTCGTTAACTACGCCTCTTATTACCAGTTGCAGCTTCCCATGCCTGTAAGATGTGATCTACGATTTCCTTAACGCCGACGCCATGCTTTACCTGGCACAGTTATTCGATAATTTGTCGAGCCATCGAATTTAACAGATAACAAGATGTGCGTTTGTGTGTGTGTGTGTGTGTGCGCTTAGTCGTTAGAAACCTGAGCGAATACGAATGGGCCGCCATCCCTCATTCGAAGGGTGTCACGCTCCATGACAGACAAGTCAGCTCCAATAGCAGCTGCAATGTCGGTTTTGTTTATGACCTTCAAAGTTTCAAAGAATTCGCAACGAAAATCAAGAATCATCACCATAAAACTTCTCAAAATATAATGTTTGAAGCAACATTTATATAGGAAAACGACGTACGAGTAAGTCAGCTTGTGTGATCCCGGGACCACCTTTGCGAGGGATTTTATCGCCGCCCGATACGTCTATTATGTAGATGATGTAATCGGCGAGCTCTCTGCTGAAGTTAGCAGCCAAGTTGTCTGACATTCAGGAGCAAGATAGCAAAGTTAATACTGAAATCTCTGACAAAGAAACCCTTCATTGTTTCATATAGATATATGTATCATTATATATATTATAAATATATATATATATATAGAGAGAGAGAGAGAGAGAGAGAGAGAGAGAGAGAGAGAGAGAAGTACCTCCACCAGATTCACAGAGAAGTATGTCTGCTTTGAACAAGTTGGAGAGCTCCTCGAGAGGGCCGAGGTTGATGCTGATGTCTTCTCTTATAGCCGCGTGGGGACAACCGCCAGTTTCAACAGCACGGATCCTTTGCTCGGGGAGTGCGCCGTGTTTTATCAAGAATTCGCCGTCCTCCTTTGTGAATATATCATTCGTCACCTATAGCAGAAATACAAGCAGCAATCATGAAACTAAGTTTTCAAAGGATGTGAAATGAAGAAAAGAGATGTAATTTGAAGGAGACGTACAGCTGCTAGACTATACATGTCCCTCAGATACTCACACAAAGCAAGCATCAGTGCCGTTTTTCTGCATACCAGCGAAGACAAAAGCATGAGCTAAAGAGGATCTACCAACAAAAACACACAGAGTTACAGAAACCATTTCACGCAGGAATATTCACAAACACCTCCTGTTCAAAACAATTCAACGTTACAGAACAAACGAGGTAAATGGAGAACTTCGGATTAAATGGGATTCAATCAAATACCCAGTGCCGACAGGCCCACCGATACCAATAGTGAAGGCTCGCTCACTGAAGTCACGGCTTGAGAGAGGAGGTGCTCTTCGGCTAAAGTATCCTGGGGACTCGATGGGTTCGTGAGAGTGTGGTGCGAGCCCGTCGTGGCTGTGATACACCTTCCCATCTGGGCCCACCCAAGATTGCCTGTTGTACGAAGAAGGCAAGCAAACCTCGTCACTCATGACAATGTCTTACTAATAAACCCAGACATATCTTTTTTATCTGAAGAGACAGAATATTTTAGCTTAGGCGACTACTACTGCTCACCCATCGATGTGATCGTGATGGTGGTGCTCGTCGGCGTGATCGTGATGGTGGTGATGGTGGTGCTCCTCGGCGTGTTGGTGCCCGTGGGACGCCATTAAAGATAAGATCGGAATCGGATGAAGTGATGAACTAGTCAATGGAGCGAAAATATTATCACAAGTCGACTTAAACTGAAGGGGAAGTGTAGAGTAGACGCTGTCACTTGCACTGAGATCTAGTTAATATTTATTTGTTTCACACGAATTTACTATTCATTGTTGATGGATTATTTCATTTTCCTTTAATATAAACAAATCATCTAAGTAATTGAAAAATGAACATTTCATTTGCTATCTAGGTTATAATATTTTACCCGACTAAGTCGATGTCACAATCTCCATCGAATGACGACGGAAATTTATACGAGATGAGACATCCATCTTCAAGTATTTGAACCAACCATTAGGTCAAACATTAGACTCAATTTTTAAGTAACTGAAAATAAACTTTTTGATATGTATCACTAATATTATACCTCTCATACAGCAATTGGAGACATCAAGTATCTTTGTTCAGGCATTAACTATCGTTTAAAAAAACCTTTCTGTATCAATCATCGTTGGAGAATAATATTTTCACTATATAGTTGACGAGCCCACTGACGTATATCAGACTGAAGTAAGACCAATATATGCTGCGATAAGAATCAAAATGGACGTCACAACATACGCAGCTCCAACGATCGTTGGCTCTTTAACTCCACTTAACTCAAGATGGTAATGGAAAGGGGCGACCCTCAACAATCTCGGCGCCCTTCTTCTAATGTGCTTGCTGGCCTTAAACAGCAATACCTATGTCGTGCAGGAAACAATATATTTCAAACATCTAAACTCACATGTCCTGATTTTTTTAGTTTTCCTGATATGTTGTGATGATGTGCATACCTGAACGACGACCGAAAGAGCATCGATAATGTATATTCCTGAAGAAATGAACAGAGGGAAGAACATTCCCGAGCAAGAAGCCATTGCTGCGAGGGCACCGCCTAATGCCAGAGAACCCGTGTCACCCATGAATATGGATGCCTTGTATCGGTTTTGAAAAAGAAAACCAGCACATGCTCCAGCCATTGATGCTCCAAATATAGCAAGATCTTACATAAGTTTCATCGATAGATGCGATCAGATGAAAGATAAAATAAACGTCCAAGAAAGCATAGATTAGGAATTATTACCAGAACAAATAGGAAGGACCACAATTGACATTCCGATGAAAGCCAATGCAGCTGTTCCAGCGGCTAATCCGTCAAGGCCATCGGTCAAATTGATCACGTTTCCCATGGAGACGAAACAAAACGAAGTCAAAAGTGGGTAAACTTTTCCGAGGCAGACAAGTCCCAGAGGAACGGGTAAAGGAACTATCATTTTCCTGTTGCACGCATTGAGACAATGAGCTTTCACACTAGTTACAGAGCCTATAGTTATAATGATATGTAGCATTTCAAGCAGAAGATTTTTAACGCCTTATTCGTTAAGATGGCAGGCGATGTGCAATATCATATGAACATTTCCAGACTCTTAAATCTGAATTTAATGAAGTTAGGAGAAGTTTATCCGGGTTGAGAGAGAGTATTGCTACCATTGTGTTATATAATATATTACAGAAAGTGGGCAGGTTGAGTAAAGCAGCTAAAAAACGGGATTGAGATATCACTTGAAATTCACCAGTACAAGTATTAGATATGTGAGTTACCCTTAGAAAGGTTGATCAAGTTAGTTACGAGAAGATATACATGTTGTATGGTGTTGAGACATCTGTCGTGTGCATCCAATAGGAGAACCACATCCCAACAGCTACCTGGATTGAACATATCAGTTGAGAACATGCAACAAACGTCAGTTCTAGGATGTAGAGAACTTAAAAGAACGATGATCGAATGTGGTAAAGAACTAAAAATATAGTCAAGAAAATGAAGAGATAGAACATGGAATTCACCTCCAATAAAACTCTCAGCCAACTGGGTAGACCACGATTATTATTGGTGAGGCCTAAGATATCATCTAATAGCCCAATAGCAGCTAATGATATAGTTGCTGTTGCAACCGCAGAGACTTCAACAGAAGTAAACTTAAGCAAAACTTCGGCAACAAGCACACCAATTGGAATAAAATACAATCCACCCATCGTAGGGGTTCCTCTTTTGTAAGAATGCCAAGTTGGTGCCACTTTCCTAACAATGGATCGAAGCTTCATAATGTGGAACAATGGGACACAAACATAGCCAGCAGAAGCTACTAGTATCATAGATATCAGAAAAGGCCTTGTCAAGTGGAATGGGGTAAGGGGCAATCTCACAATTCGCCATCCACACAGATCTACAAGTAACAGAAGTACAATTGAGAACGCCACTAGCCCGACATTATTTAGAAATCCATAGAAGATCCTGCAAGAAAAAAAAATGCATAGATACATTGGTTTACGTACATAAGCTATGATCATGGATATGCATATGCTGATACTAGAAATAAAAATAAAAACATTTGGTGACACATAAAGACCAGAATGTCTATGAGTCTAGTAGTTTAATTCGGCTGATAAATGTAAGCGATTACTTTCTTCTCTTTCTTGCTCTGCCAAGCATCCCAATCCTATAAGAAGCCACTGCAATGGAGTCATCTGCTGGGAGCAGTCTGTCTTTTGAAGTAGGCAAATCAACGTCAGTTATTGGTTGCAAAATGACATCGCCATCACTGTCTTCACCACTAGATGAATATATACCACCACTACTCCAGTCATCAAATGAAAAACCAACCGAGTCCTGGAAACAGAATAATAACCAGTCAACTGAAGTATGTATGTACCATGGATATGATTTCAAGAACATTCTAGATTTCATCATCTGCCCAAGTAGATTCAACAAAATATCCAATTTTGCACCATTTTTATTGAATTAGAATTATCCTAATATACAATAAGATTTGAAAATTTGGTCATCATTTGTCATAAGGCGAGCAAAGTAAGGTCAATCAGTGACTACATCAGTTCACAAGAATGACTTTATATAGATCAAATGGCAACAATCACAATCCGACGAGCTTAAACAATGAGAAAGTAGACAGGCGCAAGAAGTGCAGAAGTATGACTCATACACTATCCGACGCACAAATTCGCAGAACTCCACGACGCGCGCGAAAAGCAAGTCTTCGAACCTGTGATTTAAATAACTACATCACCAAAAACAGTTAACTCACTTATTGAGCTGAAATCATAAAAATCAGTAACACTAGAGATGCTCTATCGTACATCCTCATCTACCTTGAGATCGGACCGGAAACGTCGATCGACTGAAGCTCGCGAATTCGGATGTTTCACGAGGAAGAAACACCGAGAAATAAACTCCGCACGACAGGCATGGGATTGCATGATCGCTTCGTCTAACGCGAAAATCATTAGCAAGCAAGAAATCCCTTTTGAAGCAACACGTACGATTTTGATTTGCTAATTGGTAAAGAAATATATATCTATAAAAAAAAAGGGCCAGCGACTCTGCAATCCACGACGACTATTAGCGATTTGGGTGAGTAACACGCGCCTAAGGAAAGAGTGGAACAATGGCAATGGAATTCATCGGCGATACAAGGTTGCCATTTATTTATTTAAAATAACGGACGCTTTTTATTTGTTGGCTTTCCCAAATACCAATAGCTAATTTCCAAAACGGGAAGATTTTTCAGAGGGAAATTTAATTTCCGACCAACAGAAACGGATTATTATCCTACTCTTCAAAAAAATCGAATTTTATTTAATGAGTGAATTTAAGCGAGCTCTCCTGATATTTTGATTTCGTTCTCCAAGTAGAGAATAGGATGGGACCTATTTGAACGGATTGAACCCCACACTTTCTTGAAGTTCGATGAAAAATTACCCAATTTCCTAACAATTTCAGAAAGGCAAGTGTCACCAGTCACCCACCACAGCATTTACTGACAAAGGATCCAAACAAGATCAAAAGCAGCATATATAGACATGATGAAAGAGTGAATTCATTCAATTCACAGGGATGATTGTCGTTCACGACATCAAACACATGCCAAACTGATGATATTTCAAACAAAAGGCCGTCCCCTTCCCATCGTAAACCCTCGGGTTCCGTCGGGCATTCTCGGACCTGGAGGTGGTTTACAAGGCTCTGGGCCATGATTGGATGACGCTTGTGTTCCATGACCTGCGGAGAAAAAAGATATGTAGTTCGAATCTTAATAGAAGCATACGGACGTTATTTATAGACATAAAACTGCAAAATCATGTACCCATTACACTTGGGCCACAATGCTTTTGTCTCCTTCCGCGCCCTCGACTTCCACTTTTGGGACCATTTTTCTCTTTAGCTAGATCCGCATTGTTCTTCTCTTTCGAGGGATGATCGCCATCCTTAGAATGTTACATTCGAGATGGTTTTATATTCATGAATGCTGACTTAGATGCTGGGGCGAAATTTTGGACATATACCTCCTCGTCATGGGAATAATCATGCCGTTCGATTGACTGGTTGTTCTCGTCATCACATGAATGCTCGTATGTGTGAGCTTTGGTAGTTTTCTCATGGTGTGGGTCCCTCCGAACTTGTTTCTTCGGTCCTTCCTTGTTCTAGGGAGAAAATCAAAGGGATGTGGCAAACAAATTGGTCACCGTGAAGCAGAAGTTTATGCAAATAATGTCGGCAAAGATGTGATAACATACCAGTTTTTTTATGAGTTTAACGCGCAACCCATATCTCCAATCTTGCTCATTGTTCAAAGTGGCCACCTAGAAGAAAGATATTATAACGTTATTCTACACATTAAGGCAAGGTAAAGAAAAACGGAAAATTCAAACGGACGACACAAAAGACTTACAGCTTTCTCAGCAGCCTCCACCGTATCGTACTCAACGAGTGCATGCAACTTCACACGAATAGAAGGCAATAAAAGTTAGATGAATCTATACGGTGATTGGCGTAGACAACAGCCGAATTAAATGCACTACCAATAAATAATCTCAAGGAACCAAGAATTTAGGCAGACCCTCAATTACTCTCTTTATTATCATAAGTTGCAAAGCTAGTTTCATGTTGCTGCATGAACAGTAAATAGCCTCGTGACGTCAAGTAGTTGTTGCGGATTAGGAATCAGGAAGTGGATAACAACAGAAATACTAAGAAATTCATCTGAAAAAGAACTGCAACAGTAACAAACACGGTAACTAAATGGTCAACGACCATCTTCATGTAATATTTCCAGTGAGAAATAGCAATGTCCATATCAAACATAAACTCAATAGACTTGTTCTAAAGAGATAGCGTCAATCATACCCGTCCACTAATTATCCTCTCAGCAACAGTGCATTTCTTTGGATCTCCAACATCATGTGGGTCACGGATAGTAATATTTTTTATGCTGCAAGACAAGGCATGGAAGAATTTTCAACCTTTATTTTGAAATGAAAAATAAATGTAGTTAAAGGCGCGCTCAAGACATTAGGACTAGGAGGGCATTGCTCCGTAAGTGCACCTTGGCGCCTTTATAACTATATTGGGGAAAAAGAATAATAATCACAAAAATAATAAGATTCTCTGTTGAAACACATACTTTCCAGCTTCGGCAAACACACGTCGAAGGTTCTCTGTTGAATGATCCTCTGGTAAGTTCTCCACCAGAACAGTGCATAACATGGGATCGCTGACCTCTGCTATGTGAAGAGGACTAAGTCGCTTCACCCTTTTACCATTTGAGCTAACAACCTACAATCAACCAGCACAAGTTGGAAAATGGAAAGTGACTTAAGATGACTCAGCTTGGCTCAGAAGCCTTACGAGCATAATAATTACCAAAGAGTTAAAGACACGAACTCGCAAGAAGCGCAAGATATACTGCTGAAACTATTGTCTTCCCAGCAATTAAATGTCTTACTAGTAGAGGCGATTCCTTCAATGCATCGACAATCAGTGAAGTGTCTCTTGTCAGTTTCTTCATTTTCGGAAAAGAAGCGATAACTCCAATTGGGACTGGAAGACAGAACATTTCGAAACCGTTAGTTCATCGTTACCTTTAGGCAATCTAACATAACCCAGAGACATTAGCTCATATTCCTCTCTTGAACGATAACCATTGCTGTCAAAAGCGCTACGTGCACAGGATGTTCAGTGGGCAGCGCATGCCAGAATGACAGATGCATATAGAGAATATGATAAAATACCAATAGCAAGCACAAAACAATTCATACTGTCAAATATGATCAAATAGGCGCAAGCCTGAGGCCATGCGCTATCAAGTCTCAGGAACAACACCCAACCCCTAAAACGCGCCTTCAAACTAGGACGAATAATTTAATTAAGGCACAAGGAAATATCTAGCACTCACCATATCCTTCTGCATTCTTGGAAACATGTTTCAACAAGAACTTGTCATTAGGCAAATTCTCATCGCTCAGGTAGTATTCCACCTGAAATTGCAAATCCAAATCCGGTTAGATTGAATAATAATAAAAAAAGAAAATTCAGGCTTCAAGCAGCCTACTGGATTACATTATTTCGCTTTCGTAAAATCCAAGTAATATGCAATGCAACTTCCCGAACTAAAAGTGCTCAAGAACACAGAAACCACAAACTCCAATGGCAACTTTATCTTGAAACCCACCTACATTCAACTATTAAAAAGCGACAACTAGCAAAAAACTGAAATATCCTAGACTCAGATCGATCATGATTTAATAAAAGTAACCTATGCAGCTCTACAGCTAAGAGGGAGGTTATACCTTAAATTATTCCAAACGAGGTAAGCATCGTAGTCAATAAAAGGTCAATATACTCGCCTGCTTGATAATCTTGCGGCGCAGATCATCCAAATTCTGATCCGACGGCTGCGGGATACAAGACTCAGTGACTTCAGGAGACCCAACGGGAGATATATCCAGCTGATGATCTTCGTCGCGACCGTCATCGGACATGGTATATGAAGCGGCGGGGATCGCAATCGCATGCGGCTGGTGTTCTGGCTCCATGAGAGAGAGAGAGAGAGAGAGATGAAGTCGAAGAAGAAGCGTCAATTAATGGAGAAAAGGTAAATTAAAACCCTCCCGCTTTGAGCTTCCCTTCGGCCCTCGCGACTTCGCCCCTTCCTTTTCCCTCTCTGTTGAGAAAAGGGATCAGCTTATGATCTTATTAAGACTTATTAAGTGGGAAGGGATAGTAAATTTACAAATATACCCCAACTAAAAATTTAGTTAATACCTAATTAGCATCAGAATCACAAATTATTCCATCTCTTCTTTATATTTGAAACCCCCAAATCGAACATGAACTCATTCCCAATTCGAACATTCACTACTTCTTACATTCGAACATTCACTCCGTCCCCATTCGATCTAACGCCAAATTCGGATACCAACAAAATACCTAAAACGATGGCACAAAATAGTCGACGAAACGTGGTCGAGGAGACCGTCGAAGACGATAAAATCAGGGTGAGTTTCACGATGAAATTGAGTTGTATTTTTAGCTCGGTTTTCGGTTTCGATTCGCTGCAATTCTGTGGTTTTTCTGCAGCTTGTCTGAAAGTGTTCTGCAATTATCGACTGCAATTCGTCGACTGTTCTGCCTTTCGACTTCTTGCTTCGTTCTTCGCTCTTCGGCGTCTTCTTCTATCGTTTTCACTGCAATTCGAAGCAATTCGAATGTAGTTCGAATTATTTTTTTTTTAATTCGAGCAATTCGAACATAGTTCTAATTATTTTTTAATTCGATCAATTAGAACATAGTTCGAATTATTTTTTTAATTCGCGTTCGAAAAATATTCGAATTATTTTCAATTTTTATTCTGCTGTCATTCTTGTTCGAACATTATTCGAACTATATTCTAATTGATCGAATTAAAAAATAATTAGAACTATGTTCGAATTGCTCGAATTAAAAAAAAATAATTCGAACTACATTCGAATTGCTTCGAATTGCAGTGAAAACGATAGAAGACAACGCCGAAGAGCGAAGAACGAAGCAAGAAGTCGAAAGGCAGAACAGTCGACGAATTGCAGTCGATAATTGCAGAACACTTTCAGACAAGCTACAGAAAAACCACAGAATTGCAGCGAATCGAAACCGAAAACCGAGCTAAAATACAACTCAATTTCATCGTGAAACTCACCCTGATTTTATCGTCTTCGACGGTCTTCTCGACCACGTTCCGTCGACTATTTTGTGCCATCGATTTGGGGGTTTCGAATATAAAGAGATGGAATGATTTGTGATTCTGATGCTAATTAGGTATTAACTAAATTTTTAGTTGGGGTATATTTGTAAATTTACGATGCAATCCCTTCCACTTAATAAGATTATAAGCTGATCCCTTTTCTCAAAATTCTCCGTAGATAGACACATCCAGAGAGAGTCCAGCTACGCTACCCTACCCTACCACGCTTGGATCGGATCCAAAACGGGTCGGGCCAAGTCGAAACCACATCAAAGTGGACCCATTTATTTGCGCTAAAATAGCCGCTTGACCCGGACCGAAACTAAGTGGGCCAGACGCATAAACAATATGAACTACCTTGGGCCTATCGTACTCTCATAAGCCTTTTATTTTTTACCTTTATTTATTAACTATTTTATTTTCTAGGTTCGGATTTCATCAGCCAAGCAGAGTGACGATGATTATTCAGGTGACTAGACATTATTTAAACATCTCTAAAGCTCACATCACATATGAAGGGGCTTCGCCAAACAGACAACAAACAAAACCCGACCCGACCCGACCCGACCCGACCAAGGTAGCAGCACGTCTCGACGTTCAAGAACCAAAACCAAGGTAGCAGCAAAAAGCAAAGCAATATCACAGTCCAAGGGCGTGAAGCATGATGGCATTTTGTGCGTGCATTCTGTTTTCAGCCTGCGGAAATATAATAGAATTTGGGGCTTCGACGACCCCTTCGGTAACTTCGATGCCTCGTTCAGCAGGCAAACAGTGCATGAAATAAGCTTGTGGCCCCGCTAATTCCATTAGCTCCTCATCAACCTACAATATCATTATATCATGAAATGAGAGGATTTGCTGGAGGCATTCCATTGTTAATTCCTTCAACGTTATCTAGGAGTTTTTTGCAAACCTGGTATCCTTTGAAGACTTGACGTCGGTACTCAGCTTCTTCCTTTTGGCCCATGCTAGCCCAGACATCTGTATACACAACACCAGCTCCCTTGACAGCTTCTTTTGGATCCAGGGTAATCTCTATTTTACTGACTCCAGCCTTTATTGCCTTCTTTGCAGTCCTTACATCGGGTTCGAAGCCTCTAGGACAGGCACAGACAAAGTGAAAGGGAACTATCGACGCCAACTTGAGCCAAGAATGAACGATGTTGTTTCCATCTCCGACATAGACAACCTGGAAAATCAAGATGACACTAAAAAAGATGGGTTACGGACATGTTACTCATAGAAGAAAGATCTTGTGTGAGTATGCAAACCTTTGTGCCCTCAAGACGACCGACATGTTCGATAATGGTGAGTGCATCAGCCATGATTTGACAGGGATGGTTAAAGTCCGTCAAGCCATTGATTACAGGGACAGTAGCATATTTAGCAAGGTCTAGAATATCCTGCACGTTGGAGAACGTTCGTGGTGTAATTAAGGCTTCCAAGAGACCAAGACAGAGATGTTGTGCTATAGTTGAAACCGTATAAAAACCAAATGGGACTCTGTTGTTTCCAAAAAAGACAGGAAATAACATGGTTCATTGTCAAAATATGTAAAGAATGCCGGTTTACCATTCCCTCGGACATGCTTGTAAATATAATAGGAGGACCTCTTAATTATGAACTCACCAGCATACCTGATGAGCGAAAACACGAGCCATAATGATGTCATTATAGCGAGAAATAACGCGTGCAACATCGCGGGTTTCTTCTCTTTTACCCATTTGGATATCGTTAGGTCCCAAGTAAAGGGCATGCCCACCCAACAAATAGAATCCAGTCTCGAATGAGACCCTTGTTCTCATGGATGGCTTAGCAAATATCATGGCCATTGTTTTTCCATTAAAAGGCAGATAAGTCCTCTCTCCTGACTTTATCAGCGCCTTGACCTCCTGTGCTCGATCTAATATCTTCAGAATTGTTTCCTTGTCAAAATCGTCAATGTGAAGGAAATCCTTAAGACCTGCTTTTTCTGAAAAGTAGAAATGTTGCGAAATGGACAGCGTAACGAAATTGGAAATGACTGTGAGGATAAATAGAACACGGAATTTACGTGGAAAACCCCTTTTTAACTTGGGGTAAAAAACCACGGGTGAGGTAGAAATTTATTACTGGGGTAAACAGGGGTTACAACCTCTCAATCTATAAAGGAGAAAACACACACTATCTCTCTTTATAGTCGGAGCAGATACCGAACAAACCCTCTATTTTTATTTATTTCTCTCTCTATCTCTCTTAGGCTTTGATTTTGGTGTTGGTGTGTTTTTACAATGAGATTAAGAAGCCTATTTATAGGCTAGAGCTTAAGCTAAATGACAATAATAATTATGTCATTGCTTAGCTCATTTATTAATATAATAATAATATTAGTTGAAGTGGGTGGGTGGATTACTGCACCAACCCACTCAACCTATCAATCTCCCACTTGAAGATTTGATTGTTGCCCAATCAGATCTTCACACCATTCTTCTAGCGTGCCTTTGTCTGTTACTTAGATTCCGTCAATCCACATGAGGAACGACACCACATAAACTTGTCCACAGGAATTGCTTTGGTCATGTAGTCTGCCAGATTATCCGCAGTGTGAACTTTTTGCATGTCCACAGTCCCCTCTTCGACTTGTTCACGAACAAAGTGGAATTGGACCCGTATGTGTTTGGTTCTTGAATGATATGCTGGATTCCTTGCAAGATGCAACGCACTCTGGCTATCACAATAGAGAACAATATTCTCCTGTTTGTGGCCGAGTTCTTCCAGCAACATCTTCAACCATATTGCCTCTTTACTGGCTTGCGTAGCTGCGACATATTCTGCTTCCGTTGTTGACGTTACAACAATGGACTGCAGTTTTGAAACCCAGCTTACAGCACCGCCAGCAAGATTAAACACATATCCGGTTGTGGATCTGCTTTTATCAAGTTCACCTGCATAATCTGCATCAACAAAACCATGGACAGTAAAATCTGTACCTCCGTAACATAAGGCAAGATCAGAGGTTCCCTTGATGTATCTGAGAATCCTCTTAACAGCACTCCAGTGCTCCCGGCCAGGGTTGGACATGTATCGGCTAACAACTCCCACTGCATGGGCAATGTCTGGTCGGGTACAGATCATTGCGAACATTAGACTTCCTACCGCCGATGCATATGGCAGTCGAGACATCTCTATCCTCTCGTCTTCATCAGTAGGACACATCTCGGAGGATAGCTTGAAATTAGTAGCAAGAGGAGTAGATATTGGCTTACTGTCTTGCATGTTGAACCTCCGCAAGATTTTCTTCAAATAATTCTTTTGGGAAAGCCAAATCTTCCGCTTGCTTCTGTCTCGAGATATTTGCACACCAAGAATTTTGTTTGCCGGGCCCAAGTCCTTCATTTCGAATTCACTTGCCAGTTGAGTCTTTAAGTCGACGATACGACCTTTGTTAGGTCCTGCTACCAGCATATCGTCGACGTACAACAGCAACATGATGAAATCGTCATCGCCAAATCTCTTGAAATACGCACAAGGATCTGAATATAGCCTGTTGTAGCCAAGACTCATTATGAAGGAATCAAATCTCTTATACCAGCATCGAGGTGCTTGTTTGAGCCCGTAGAGAGATTTGATCAATCTGCAAACCAGATCTTCTTTTCCTTGTTCCTCGAAACCTTCTGGTTGAAGCATATATATTTCTTCATCCAGGTCACCATGAAGAAAGGCCGTTTTAACGTCTAACTGCTCAAGATGCAAGTCAAATGTAGCACACATTGACAAGACCACCCTGACTGTTGTAAGTCGAATCACCGGTGAGAAAATTTCGTTGAAGTCAATCCCTTCTTTCTGAGCATATCCTTTTACAACCAGTCTAGCACGATATCGCTCTACCTGGTCATCACCATTCCGCTTGATTTTGTACACCCATTTGTTGCCAATGGGTTTCCTTCCTTGCGGTAATGGCACCAACTCCCATGTCTTATTTTTATAGAGAGCTTCCATTTCCTCTTGCATCGCTGAAATCCACAGACTCGCATCTGAATTATTCAGTGCTTCTTGGAAAGTGGTTGGCTCTCCATCCTCCGTTAGAAAACAGTATGCAAGATTGCTCTCTATCTCATAATCTGAGTACCAACTTGGCGGCCTACGCTCGCGTGATGACCGCCAGAGATCCGGTACTTCAGATTCGACTGGGTTGAGCTCTTCGTGCGCCGGTTCAGCTTCAGAAGAATTATATTGCTCCAATTTTCTTTTCATCGGTGTAGTCTCTGTCACACCTTTTGAACTGCTATCATTTTCGACTTGCTCCTCATTGCTATCTTCCAGGAAGATAACATCTCTGCTGATAATCACTTTGTGGTCAGTGAGATCCCACAAGCGAAACCCCTTTACTCCATCAGCGTACCCCAAGAATAGACATTTCCTGGACTTTGGATCCAACTTCGTCATTTCTTGGTTGTGGTACATCGCGTACGTTGAACTTCCAAATATATGGAGGTTTGAATAGTCTGCAGGTGCACCAGTCCACATTTCCATCGGTGTCCGCATCTCTATAGCAGTAGATGGGGCCCGATTCACCACATAACAGGCAGTACAGACCGCTTCTGCCCAGAACTTCTTTTCCAGGCCCGCAGTTCTCAACATAGCCCTTGTTCTTTCCAACAGGGTCCTATTCAACCGCTCTGCCACTCCATTTTGTTGTGGAGTGTAAGCCGTGGTGAACTGTCTTCTGATGCCTGCACCTTTGCAGAATTCAGTGAATTCTTTGCCAGTATATTCCCCTCCATTATCTGACCGGAGACACTTGATTTTTCTGCCGGTTTCAAGTTCAACTCGCGCCTTGTATGTTTTGAAGTTAGGAAACACGTCGTCCTTCTTCTTGATTGGGTACACCCAGCATCTCCTGGAGTAGTCGTCTATGAATGATACGAAGTACCTAGCTCCTCCCAGGGACGCAACCGGTGCTTGCCATACATCAGAGTGGATCAATTCTAGAATTTCTTTGCTTCTAGAATTTGAAGTGGAGAACTTTAGGCGATGCTGCTTGCTCACAATACAATGCTCGCAGAATGGGAGCGTCACCGTCGTGAGACCAGGAAGTAGATTCTTTTGCGCAAGAATTTTCATGCCTGGTTCAGACATATGACCAAGTTTCTTGTGCCAAGTCATCGTAGACTTTTCATTTGAACTTGTCGTGGCAACGGATGCCTGCCCTTCTTGCAGAGTCTCTCCCTTCAGCATGTATAGATTTGCAGCTATCTTTTCTCCCTTCATCACCACTAGCGCTCCTTTGGAAACCTTCATGATCTTGTTCTCCAATTCAATTTTGAGACCAAGATCATCGAGTTGCCCCACGGACAAAAGATTTTTCTTCAAGCCCTCCACATGTCGCACAGCATGGATGGTACGCACAGTGCCGTCGTACATCTTTATTTGAATTGTACCCACCCCAACAATCTTCAGCGCTTGGTCATTACAGCTGTAGACATACCCTCCAAAGGTTGGCTCGTATTGATGAAACCATTCCATTCGAGAGGTCATGTGGAAAGTAGCTGCTGAGTCGATGAGCCACACGTCGTTGAATCTTCTCTTTTCAGCGATAGTGGTTGCGGCTTCACACACCAAGGCAATTCCATCGTCGGTAGTGTTAGCGACATTTCCTTGGGCATTGGGATTCTTGTTTAGAGCCCAACAATCTTTCTTCAGATGACCTTTCTTGCCACAGTGGTAACATTTTATAGCCTTCTTATTTTTGGTAACAAGGCTTTGCCGTTTTTGACTCCCACTTGGACCAGACTCTCCGGGTCTTGTCCGTTTTCGGCTCACATTTGGACCACGTGCTCCTGATCTTGCCCTCGTCACTGCCAATGCTTCTGCCTGTTGGGACGTTATCAACTTGTCTTCTTTGTTATTGCGCCGACTTTCTTCTTCGAGAACCGCAGCTGCAATATTGTCGAACATAAGTTTTCCCGCAGCTTGGTTGTTGCTCAGATTGATGACAAGTTGATCGTAGGAGTCTGGCAGGCTTTGCAGTAGAAGCTCGGCACGTTCACTTGGCTCTATTTTGTAGTCCAAGTCTTTAAGTTGAGAGAACAGAGTATTCAACTTATTGATGTGCTCGGTCACTGAAGAAGATTCTTCCATTCGTAGATGGTATAATTTTCTTTTCAGGAAAATTCGGCTGTGGAGTGACTTGACTTGATATAACTTTTCAAGATGATCCCATATTTCTTTCGCACTAGTCTTCTCTTCTACACTTGATAATATGTCATCTGCTAATGTCAGATGAATATTGGCGATGGCTCTTCCGTCTATCTTCCTCCATTTGGCATCACTAACAATAGTTGTTGGTCTGCCAGTGAGCGCCTCCAGACAATTTTCTTTGAGTAAAATTGCCTTTATCCTCATTTTCCACAGTGAGTAGTTTCTCCCGTTGAATTTCTCAATTTCATTTTTAGCTGCCATTTTTCCCACGTCGCTATCGTCAGAGAAATTCGACAGTCCAGCCAAATAGTACTGATCAGATAATTTGCAGAAAGGGTAGCGACCAGCTTTCAAGACAAAATTACCCTTCTAAGTAAATTCCCAGATGAGATCTGGTGGGGTCACTATGTGTCCCGCTTGGCACCAGCCACCTAGACAGAACTTACTTACACAGTCTATTACTACGACTTGCCAAAAAACTCTTCCGTAACGATAAACCTTTTCGATATCCTTTCTGATGTGGAAGATCAGACAAAGCTGCAACCACAGAGCATAATTGGAATATCAATCAGGGTTGGCTCTGATACCACTTGTTGCGAAATGGACAGCGTAACGAAATTGGAAATGACTGTGAGGATAAATAGAACACGGAATTTACGTGGAAAACCCCTTTTTAACTTGGGGTAAAAAACCACGGGTGAGGTAGAAATTTATTACTGGGGTAAACAGGGGTTACAACCTCTCAATCTATAAAGGAGAAAACACACACTATCTCTCTTTATAGTCGGAGCAGATACCGAACAAACCCTCTATTTTTATTTATTTCTCTCTCTATCTCTCTTAGGCTTTGATTTTGGTGTTGGTGTGTTTTTACAATGAGATTAAGAAGCCTATTTATAGGCTAGAGCTTAAGCTAAATGACAATAATAATTATGTCATTGCTTAGCTCATTTATTAATATAATAATAATATTAGTTGAAGTGGGTGGGTGGATTACTGCACCAACCCACTCAACCTATCAAGAAACACACAACAACGACAGAGTTGAACGGCATTACTGGACAAACGACGTGGAAAATTCATGTTAAATTTTAACTTCTATGGTCTTCAATATTCACTATTGGGTAATCTTCCCATTCCCTAAACATTATCTGTACTTGAGAGTTAATCTTCTGTTTTGACACCGAATATCAGCTACATTTCCAATGCGATAATCAGCAGAGTCTGCTGATTCAATATTAGTCAACAAATAATCCCATAAATTTGACTACACGTTCATTCTAGAGAATTTCCAGCGTATCCAAACCGCTGTCCCAAACATCGTCAACAAAGACAGTATACGGAGATACAGCAAATTCAAGCACCTTTAGCATCAATAGCCGAGGAGGTCACAGAAGAAGCAACTCGGCACGAGATCTGTCGACGGATTACAGCTTTTGGCAGCGCCACCGCGGGAAGTCGTCGGATAGTTTTCGAAGCTCTTGGGCACGAGGAGAGGGACGCTGCGTCCGTAGACGCCACAGAAGTGGACAGGTGGAAGCAAATCGACGCAGCCATTGATTTTGTTGTGCTTTGAGATGGTGTGTGTGAGTGTGAGAGAGAGAGAGAGAGGTGTCAGTGTTGAGTTGTGATTTGAGTCGGACACAAATGGGGTAAAATAGCAGAAGCTGAACGACGTCGTGTGCTTAAGATAACACAGTACCAATTTCAATTTAGACAAATTATTAAATTCAAGAAACAGCTAGATAAAATATTTGATTAATTAAAATCATAATCCACTGACTGGATAACTCGAACATGGAAAAGCTTGGTCTTTACCTACACTTTCCATGCCACAAACACACACATTAAATTAACTTCACATAGAAAACGTTAAAACCCCATAAGCCGAAAACCCTCGTCCATCAGCCAAGGATCACCAACAAACCCAAGACCACCAACACAAACATCCCCGACCCATAAACCCTAACCCGACCCGAACCCGACCGCTCGACCCTAACATCATCGATCACGGGCCCGCACAACGATGTCATGTCGTCCGTCCTCGTGTTGTAGTAAACGCTGTAGAACGCCACCCTCGTCTTGTCCGCCTTGGCCGTGAAATTTACGCCCGACCTCTGAAACGTGGAGTTCGAGTCGGGCGTGTAGTGAACGCTCTGAGCCTGATCGCCGGCGAACGCCATGACGGCCAGCGGCTGCTTGCACGCGTCGCTGGCGTGCCCGAGGGAGAACGCCAGCTTGTACGGCCTGCCCGGCTTCGTCTCGACCGTCTGGGAAATGATCCCTTCCTTGCCCGAGAGGAGCTCGACCGCCCGCTTCCCGCCCGGCACGGAGAAGTGGTACGAGTCGACGTAGCGGACCGCTCGGTTCGACTCAACGGTCCATCCGGGCAGGGCGGACGTTTCCTCGTCGAGGTTCGTCGGGAGGAGAATCCCGAGGGACTCGTTCCTGAACATCCACGGGCCTTCCTCGAAATCTCCATTGACGACGGCGTTATCTGCGTACATAGAAGGACGGTGAGGGATTAAGATATAGAAGGAATGCAATTTATAACCGTGAAAAATCGTTAGTTAATGCGAAATTGAGTGTTTCGTCCTAAAACCAATCGGTAATAATTGACATGCTCTTTCAATTATATATTAAGTGGGCTCAAGTTAGTTTCCCAATGTCGGATGAATAATTTTTTCTTTTTGCGACCCTGGAGTATCACAATCGGTTATGAACTTACACCGCATGCTCCGAGAATAGGACTAATCTCTAGAATTATTTGAACATGTCACAAATTCACATAATACGATAGTCATTGGGTTTGAACTCATGACCTAAATGGGTGAAAAAACACCCCCCAAGTGATTAGGCCAGCCCAATGGGGACGGGACGAATAACAGCAACAATTAACTTACGAAACTTTCAAAATTTTAGCAGTTCAGTACCAAAGGCGCAATTTTTTTAATGGTAAAAGAATCCGCAATTTTTGCATTGATCGGGGAAAATGAAAAAACTAACGGACCTTTGGGGCGATCGGGGACGAACATCTTCTTGATCGCCACGTCGTCGATGATGGGCCCGCAAGTGGGGTCGTCCTCCATCCCGGGATTGGTGAAGACGACCCGAGCCTCCTTCTCCGGCGCCTGAAATCCCCAGGCGTAGGAGTCCCACCCCTGGACGCTGTAGAGCGTCTGAAGGTCGATCGTCTGCTCGGCCGAGGGCGGCGCCGCCGCCGTCTTCGCCGCCGCGGCCACGACGGAGACGTTGATGGACTCGAGCTGGGCGCACGTTCGGGCGGCGCTGAAGGTGACCGAGTAGACCGAGCCCTTCTCGAGCCTGACCGACTGGGCGATCTCAGCGTCGTTGCCGAGGCGAACTGCGTGGGAGCCTTGAGGGACGATGAGGATCATTCCGCCCTGCTTCTCGCCGGACTGGACGAGCTCCACCGTGCCGTTCGTGGTCCATCCCGGGATGGCGGCGGCGCCGGAGGAGAAGCCGTTGGAGGAGGAGAAGCCGCCGGTCGGAGCAGTCTCGAAGTCGCCGTTCACCAGCGAGCCTACGGAGAAAAATAAGTGGAAAAATTAGAGAGGTGGGCCCCAAGAGATTCTTGCTGCATTTCTACTATTCCGTGGACATGGATGTACGGACAAGACGTGACAGACAGCTAATGGAGAGCTAAATGCCAAGACAAGGTAATGAATGGATGAATGAACTGCTGCGGTAATTAACTTTTTGGCAAGTTCAAGAAGACGCGTTGATGAATAAAGGACTTTTGGACTTTTTCTTTTTTGATGCTTTTTTTAACCCATCCAATCAAACAACCCTTGCTTTGTCCTATCCCACTACTTAATATCGTCTGATTTTTTTATTAAAAATGAATGCTTACTCCTTCTCTCCCAAATATTTTTTTCTTTACATTTGGGATTTGAAACACAAATTAAGAAACTGAATATTTTAATAATATAGTATAACTAAAAGTAAAAATGTGTATATTTTGAAACGTCTTCTAAGAATATTTAATATTACTATATGATTGTTTGTGATAGTTTTTTGCTAAATAAGAAAATGTACCAAAAGATGTGGGACGCCCGATTTAATAAAATGTATAAAATGATTTGAGACGGAGGGAGTATTATATTTGTTCTGTTTAGAAAATTCACATATTTAAAAATAGATGTAGTTTTTTGAAATACATTATCATCGTTTAGCAAGGTATTTCGGGTAAGTTAATTATGATCTTACGAGTTACTTCTTCATTCCCATGAGTTGAGTTTGAGTTAAAGTATGTTGTTATACTAAATAACATACATTATCCTCTCAACTAAGCGTTCTAAGATGCAGAAACGAAAGACAAGACACGATATCACAGTTTGAAGTTGAACCATTCACCATCAATCATTCTCCAAGAACTAATTTCATGGCTTCGTGTTTTCTTACTCTAACAACCACTACTAAAACCAAAGGGTGTTTATAAAAATATCAAATTTGTGGAGCAATTAAAGAGTATTTAGTGAAAACCTAAATGACCACTAAAAGAAATTTCGAACAAAATGTTCACAACTAGCAAGAGAAGGGCGCAAGATCCAAATGTGCAATAAATAAGCTAACCATATCTATAGCAGCAATTTTACAGTTTCAAACATAAACGGGTGCAAATCTGGCATCTAAAGAACAGAAAAAGAAAAGGTGGTCCAAGCGAGAAGAAAACTTACCATCTTCAACGACATCATCAGCCGAAGCACTAGAAGCTATAACAAGTACGAACACAGAAAGCCATTTGTATCCCCAAACCCTCTTCAATGTCGAAGAATCCCCCATTTTCTTACACGGTGGGTGCGCGTCTTGTGTGCGTACTATACCCTACAGTGGGATCAGAAAAAGAATGGTGTTTTACTGGTTAAGAGTGAGTGAGTTGAGTGAGAAGGGAAAAGAAATAGACAGAAGCAAGTGCCTATGTAGGAAGATACGACAACCTTTGATTTATCAGCGCACTGTGCAGCTTAGTTAATTATTTTATTAAAAAAAGTATTTTCTATTTCTTCTACACTTCCTTCACCATTAGAGTGTCGTTGCATTTATGAAAGACGATTATATTCCGTGTATTAAGAGTCGGTGATTATTTGTTTGCCCCTACTTTCTCGTCCGCTGCCACAGTGGGGGGGGCTCCACCGCCGCACGCTAAGGTATTTCTCGATATCATTAATTAAAAAGGATTAACACGATCTTACTCAAATAAAAATTACTTAAAATTTTTGTTAAATAGTGGTGTGTTTTAAGGGAAAGAAACATTTTTTTTTTCGGAAACGATAGCTTGTATTAATAACAAAGGTACATGGCTAAATAGCTCAATGGATCTCACCAGTACATCGAAATTCGGGAGAACACAGGCTCAGCACAAAACAACCCCACAAGAGGTACAGACACTCCCACGAGGGGAGACAGAAGGTCCACAAAGGACAATAAAACCGACAGTAAACAGTGCCCATAATCTAGGATCAGAAACTAAAGAACCTATTACAGAAAAAACTGTTAAGCTAAATCTACGATACTTTCATTTTCACCTGGCCTTCAACTTTTGGGCTTTGTCTTCATCGGACTGGGAGCTTCACAAGGGAGAAAAAACTCCCGGGTCGGGAGAGCTAAGGTCCCACAAGGGGAGACACGAGGCAGGAACAGCGAGAGAGGCGATGGGTGACCACACCAACGGTCGCTGCCACAGCTGTAGCGGAGGCGGCGAACGGCGGGGAAGCAACGAGGTGGAAGGCGGCGCGAGGAGGTGGCGGACAGCGAGGCGACGGCGGCGTCCCGCGGGGAAGCGACGAGGTGGCAGGCAGCGAGGCGAGGAGGCAGCAGACAGCGATGCGGCAGGCAGCGAGGCGCAGAGGCGGCGGATGGTGGGCGGCGAGGCGGAGGAAGAGGTGGAGGTGCGCCCGGCAACGGAGGTCGAAGTGGTGGTGGCGCGCGGACGCTGTTTTTCCCCAAGCAATTTTTTATTATTATTATTAACTAGAAATGAAAGGAAACAGAAAACAAAAGTGAAAATAAGGAAGACGCGAGCTCCCCCACCTCCATTAATGGAGGATGGGGGAGGAACGAAGTGCTTCTTTTGTTTTTTTGTGTGTGTTCGGCTCCGCGAAAGAGGGAGAGGGAGAGGGAAATGAAACCCTATGTTTGCAGCATTAAGAGCATCTCCAACGCACCCCTAATCCTGGCGTTGGACGCCGTGTATAGCGTGGAAAGATCTCCAACCGAATGCCAAACGCCACGCCATTGCCAGCGGACGCTACAGTATCCCGCTATGTCTAGCGGGTCGCTATTCACACGCCAAACATTTTTTTCTTTCTCTATTTCTATTTTTATTTCTTTTGGATTTCAGATTTATTGCAGCTTCTGATGAAATATGGTGGAGTTTTGTATCAGAGGAGATGAAGAAGACGACGATGGAGTGGAGGCAAAATTGGGGGCTTGTACTCCTATAAATTAAGTAAGTATCTTAGTTTTTTTCACTCATAGAATGAAGCAAAATTTCGAAATTGCCATTGCAGCTGGAAAATTAATTCAATATTTTTTAAATTCCTATCGTTATTTTTAACTATGAATTAAATAATTTGATTAATATGTTAAAAATAAATTACGGATCATAAAATATATATTATAATTTTTAATTAAATTTTCAGAAATTTATTTAATTATATTGCAAATTAATATTATAATTTATTGAATAATTTTTTGTTTGAGAGAATAAAATAATGATAATATTGGTTTTAAAAGTAAATATTTTATTTTATAAGTATTAAATTCTAAAATGAGAAGACAAATTTTTACAATATAATTAAATTAATGGAATATTTTGAGAATATTCTGTATAGAGGAGATGATTGGAGTTTGTTGACACTATTTAAAATTTATATCTGAAAAAATAGTATATATGGAGTAATGGTTGGAGATGCCCTAAACTTTTTTGTTCACCTAACAAAGGAACATACGTTTCAGAGACTCTCCTCTGAATTAAGGAAAAGGAACATCACTCGGTACTTTTTCGGCACTCCACACAATGTACGAGGCTTGGGTTTGGATTATGTCCATTTGCAGTCAAAAAGTTTGAATATTTGCGGAAAAAACTCGATGCTTTCACTCTATATGAGAAAAAAAAAAAGAAAAAAGCGAACACGAAAGAACGATAAAGAATGGATGTGAGAAGAAAAAGTAAAGGCCTACGTATGGGTGCCGTTTATTTTTCTCTTTCTTTACAATTATTGTAAGAAAAATATCCTAAGCTCATCATATAGCAGGTTGGTGACAGAAATAATTGCAATTCACAGTTGCACACTCTTGATTGAATTTGGTCGGCCCATTTAGTAAACACTATAGCTTGGCCAGTAAATGTAGAATATAAACTACAATCGAACAAACAAACAAACAAACAAACATTAGTTAAATAATCCCATTGAGATCGAACTTTTGATCTTCATATGTAAATCCAATTACCATGCATCCGCTCTAAATATTTGCTTGAAGACTATCAAAAAGCATATTTCTCCTCTCATAGTCATATATCCTAGACACGCCATATATTAATTATATATATATATATCCAAATATTTACTAGACAATAAACGTCGTCATCACCTTAATTATTACACTTACGGCAATGTATTTACTACAATAAACGTCACCGTAATTAATTATACTTCGGCGAGGTATATGTAATAACACAGAGCGCATGGAAACTGTTGGATGTAAAACCCAAGTCCCACATCGAGTAAATCGCGAAAGTTCATCAAATATATAAGCTTGTGGGCTAACTCCATCTATTAATAATTGATTTTAGAGAGCTTATATAGGCTTGGACTTAGGCTTAGGCTGGAATTGAGTCTGAAAAATCCATACAAAAACAAAACCAACGTCACGGCTATTTGCTCGCTGCTATTTTAATAATACACATAACACCTAAAAAAGGTAATGATTTTAAGCGATCGAAAATTGGAAGGTAGCCCAATTACAACTTACAAGCTATTGTCTTCAACATGTCAAGGCTTGCAGCCTAAACAATTGTAAATTTAGGTTCTCAACCCTAAAATCTCTATTTAATATTTTTTCCAACAATAAACCAACATAACAAATTATGTTATAACTAGTATATATCTCGGGAGATGATAGTTCTGCGGGTCCCTTTTCCTCGTTATTTCTGCCACAGAATTCTTCAGCATACTGTATTGAACCTAAATGAACGTTTTTTGATCGCTTATCTCATATTTATATATTTGTAATTCATGTCGTATAGGTGTCGTATGATGTCGTGTCAACACCTCAAGTGCTCTTAAGAATTATGATTTCCCATGTTGATTTTTGCAAGCTTGTAATGAAAGGCCTTTGTTCGATTACAATATCGTGTAGTGCTACGAACTTTTATTATAAATGGTTTTATATTTATCAAGCGTATCTTCGAATTTAAGGATGAGTTGGTCCCGAACTGTTTATACCAAAACCATTCGGAATTATGGTAATCCGTTTCTTACCCCAATCAACGCCCACAATACTGAGGAATCATATATAGTTGTGTTACCTACACGTACATATGTAATACTCTATGTAAATATATTAATAAACTCACATAAATGTAAAATTTTTAGTGTAATACGTCATATGTCGTTCAATTATGCATATCAAACAGTCTTTGCTTGATATCCACGGTCCACCACGTGGTCTTCTCTTGCATGTATAAGGTGGCTGGACTGGACTTTCTATATCTTTATTTTCTTTATTTTTCTAATTAGATTATATATAAAACGGGTTCAAATTGCAATGCTCTCTGTCACGCCAAACACTATATAAGTCCCATTAACTTCTTTCCCTAAATCGTCCTCAAACGAGCAACACTCAACTCATATAATCCCCTCCCATTTGAAAAAGAAATGGGCGACGGTACTCGAAATTTTGGGCGACGGTACTGGTTTAGGCAACGCATTCTGTCCAAGAACGCGTCGCCCATGTCCTTCGTTATAAAACATGGGCGATGCACTATTATATTTTTTGGAATATTTGAAGTGTTGGGCGACGGGTGTGAGGTAAATAATCGTCGCCGAACGTTTACTAATATCATAGGCGACGCGTTTTCTGAGATAACTGTCGCCAGATAATTACCAAGAATGCCACCGCGTCTATTATGGGCGATGCGTTTTACACAACCGTCGCCCATAGTGCCGTGGCCTATAGATCATTTTCTACTAGTGGCCGCAGCACTAGACGCGGTCGAGAGAGCGTTGACTACACGCGAGCTCCAACGCCGCCCACTTCCCAAGACCGCCGACCCACGCGTCCAAATCTCAGGCAACTACTCCCCCGTCCCCGAACAAGTCTCTAAGCACAACCTGGAAATCGTCAGCACCATTCCCGACTGCATAAACGGCGCCTACGTCAGAAACAGAGCGAACCCACTCCACGAGCCACTCGCCGGCCACCACCTGTTCAACGGAGACGGCATGGTTCACGCCGTCACCCTCGACGGCCGAACCAACCGAGCCACCTACGCCTGCCATTTCACCCAAACCCAAAGGCTGGTCCAAGAACGCCAGGCCGGCCGATCCCTCTTCCCCAAAGCCATCGGCGAACTCCACGACCACTCTGGCCTGGCCAGGTTCGCACTGTTCTACGCCCGTCGACTGTTCGGCCTAGTCGAACATGGCCAAGGAACCGGCATGGCTAACGCGGGTCTAGTGTACTTTAACCGTAAGCTCCTAGTCATGTCTGAAGACGACCTCCCTTACCATGTCCGCGTGACCAATTCAGGCGACGTGGATACCGTCGGCCGGCACGACTTCGACGGGCAGCTCATGAGCTCGATGATCGCACACCCAAATATCGACCCAGTCTCCAAGGAGCTCTTCGCACTGAGCTACGACGTGGTGAAGAAGCCCCACCTTAAATACTTCAAATTCTCAAAGGACGGCAGGAAATCTGCTGACGTGGAGATTCCATTAGACGTCCCCACCATGGTCCACGACTTCTCCATCACCGAGAACTTCGTCGTGATCCCTGACCAGCAGGTGGTGTTCAAGCTAGGAGAGATGGTCGGCGGCGGCTCGTCGGTGGTCTACGACAAGGAGAAAATGTCAAGGTTCGGCGTTTTGAAGAAAGATTCTGACAACGCAGAAGACATTATATGGGTAGATTGTCCCGACACTTTTTGCTTCCATTTGTGGAACGCCTGGGAAGAAAACGGCGCCAACGAGGTGGTGGTAGGACCCGCCGGACTTAATCTTCAACGATTCCGACGATAATAGTTTGAACAGCGTTCTTACCGAAATTAGGCTCGTTTTGAAGACATGCGAGTCAAGAAAAAGACCCATAATTCAAAAATCCCAACAGACGAACCTCGAGGCGGGAATGGTGAACAGAAACGTGCTTGGTGTAAGCCGAAGTTTGCATACCTTGCAATCGCAGAGCCGTGGCCTAAGGTTTCAGGCTTCGCGAAAGTCGACCTATTGGCTTGGGAAGTCGAAGAGTATGTCTATGGCGATCGGAGATATGGTGGAGAGCCGTTATTTGTGCAGAACTGTGATTATTATGGCGATGGGAAGAAGACGATGGCTACGTTTTGGTGTTTGTGTGAGAAGGCGTGGAAATCTGAGCTTCGGATGGTTAGACCATCTCCAACAGTCAACCGCAAACGCAAACGCATTTTGTAGTAACAGCCATAGTTTGCAGTAACCGTTCTCCAACAGTCAACTGCAAACGCGAACGCAAAAGAATATTCCTGCAATATTCCATTTCATACCAACTTTATAACTTTTCAATATCACCCCTATATTTTACTACTTTACAAACTAACCACAATATTCTTTTAATTTTGAAGTCATTATTTACACATATTAAAAACATAAAACAAAATATTTATTAAAAATATCGAAATTACACAACATAACAATTGAAATACATTCAGATACACGTCGTACAAATAAAATATAAAAAATTATATTTGTGGTCAAAACAATATTTAATTATATTACATCTAAATAAAATATAAAAAAATAATAATAAGATATAGAAAATTAGTACTAAAATAAGTGTCAAGGTTAAAATAATTATTTATTAAATCACTATAATCGTATTTTACAATTTTTAAATTCTTTAGTATATTTTTATATGTTCGATTTAATAGTCAATACAAGTAAAAGGCTTATTTGCAATTTTAAAACATCAAACGCATTTTTGCGTTCAGACGCAAATTTGCGTTCGAAACAAGAGAGAGAAAGCAAAAAATGCATTTTGCGTTTGCGTTTGCAGTACCGTTGGGGCAGTTTTACTGCATTTTTGCGTTTGCATTTGCATTTTGCGATACTATTGGGGATGGTCTTAATGCCGTGACTATGGAGTTGGAAGCTTCGATCAAGATTCCGACAAGGGTGCCCTGCTATGGTTTTCATGGGACGTTTATGAGCTCTGAAGATTTGGGAAATCAAGCGTGACAAAATCTTTTCTTTATTGGATGTTATAAGTGGGCCCGTAGATCCTATGAGGCCAACGAGGCGGTCACCTCAGGCCCAGCTTTGGAAGGGGGCCCAATATTTTTATACACATATATATTATAGTAAATTGGTTTATAATTTCATTTAAAAAATAAAATAGAAAATTGTGCAAAAGCTTGTTAGTTATACATGCTCCTTAAAGTTAACAAAAGCGAGCACAAACATTTACTTTTTATTAAAATTTTATTCAAACAATAGATATTACTTTTATCTTTTTTAAAAAAACCAGACGTCGTTATCTTCATATTTACCCAATCCAGACCAAAATTTCTCAAAAACATAGTGTTTGTATAACTATTTTAAGTATTTATTGAACATTCAGCTATAAAACATACTCTCTCTATTTTGAAATACAAGTTGCATACATATTAAGAAATAAAACAAAATCTCTATTATACCCTTAGTTAACTATATTATCCTATTAATCTAATTATTTTTACTTAAGATGAGGGGTAAAGTTGTAAAAGTTTCCAGCTATTTTTCTTGAAAAAAAAGTAAAACGACTTGTATTAAAAAACAAAAACAAAAGTCTAAAATGACTTGTATTTCAAAATAAATGGAGTATTTCTTTATTTAAGTTACACTTATGATATAAATTTATGCTCTATTTCGTATCTCATTTGGAAAAAATTATTTAATAAGGGTTCGGGACCGAATTCGAGTTTCGCTTCAGGCCCGGCCTCTTCAGCTACGGGCCTGGTTATAAGATTTCGAATCACACGCGTACGTTTATAGGATATGTAGTTTTTATAGTAGATGGAAGAGTGATACAGTAGGAAATAGGAATATGAAAAAGTATACATGAAACAAGTCACCAAATCAAGAGAAATTATTTTTTTTCTATTGTTACTAAAAGTAGCGTGATGAAATTGATCCCAAATCTAATATGTCCACGTGAGAGTTTCTATGTGATTTATTAATTTAAGAAACCCTACCTTTTTTTAACCCCAGCAGCCGCCGCCATCCATCCCCACCACCCACCACACCTCCAACAAACACCTTACTCCTTCCTACCTCCTCCCCCGCCTCCATTAACGGAGGTTGGGGGAGCCGTATTCGTTTTTTTGTTTTGTTTTTATTCCTTTGCAATAAAAAAAAAAAAGCTTCACCCGCCTGCCATGGCTGCCCGCCGCCTGCCGTCACTGCCCGCCCACCCGCCTGCCGTCGCTGCCGCCCGCTGCCGCACCCCGTCGCCGCCGAGGTCAGCCACCTCCTCCATCACCTCCCCCTCCTCCGATGTCGGCCCGGCCTCGGCCAGCAAGCGTCCCGACCCGCCGGCCGTCCTCCCCCACCGCCTGGCGTCGCCGCCTGCCAGCGTACCCCGTCTCCCAGAGGTCATTCTCCTCTCCATCGCTTCCCCCTCTTCCGACGTCGGCCCGGTCTCCACCAGCAGCCGACCCGACTCGCCGACCGTCCTCCACCCACCCCGCTGCCAATCGCCACCTCGCCGTCTCTAGTTTTGAGTTCCTTGTTTTCGGACTTCTTCTCTCTCGACCCTCGGGTCGGGAGCCTTTTCTCCCTTGTGGAGCCTCAGTCCGATGAAAATAAAAACCAGAAGTTGAAGACCAACTGAAAGTGAAGAGTATCGTAGATTTAGCTTAATAGCTTTTTCTGTTATAGGTTCTTTAGTTCTTGGTCGTAGACTATGGATTTTTATTTTCTGTCGGTTTTGTGTCCCTTGTGGACTTTTTTCTTCCTTTGTGGAGTGTTGTTCCCCCTTTGTGGGGTTGTGTTTCCTCTTTTTGAGGACTGGTCTCCGTTTGGCGCAATGCGACCAAACGGCTCTGTGTGTTGTTTAGCATGTTTGTACTTTTGTGATTTAACGGCAATAGCAAGTTTTCGATTGAAAAAAAATATATATATATATGTATATATATATATATATCAAACTATCAAATTTAGGACTGTTATGTAGAATAATCCAAGTTATGTATAGGAGAATAAATTTTGTTTTCGAGGTTACAAAATATGTTGTATGCACGTATAAACGTGACATGGCGTGTTATCCGAAATATAGTTTTGAATTCTTATTATAATAATAATAATAATAAAAAATGAACTCATTTTTGTTTTTTGTTTTTTGTGGTGTTGATGATAATCATGGATACGTATGATGATTTTTGATTATGTATCGATCGAACCTGCAATTAAACAAGGCCTAAACAAATAGAAAGTAGTTGGTAATTATAATTACTGAGCCCACCACCACAGCCCCCAATTCCCATGCCCAGGATTCAACAATCAATCCAAAAAAAATTAACATCGAAACATGGTTCTATAATATATTATTTTTATTTCTAACGTTTTTCCTTTCAATATTCCGTTAGATGAACAAATGCACATCACATTGACTTTGTGATCACATCGTCCAATATATCACTTGCATGATTACTTTTGAATTGAAGACTTAGAAATGTTATTCGTAGTTTCTGCCTAGCTAGACCAACAAAAGCAAACATGTTTCTCTCGTCTCCCTCTACCTTCCCCATCCAAACAGAAGTTAGATTGAAAAAGCTTTCTCCTCATCCCCCTCTAATGGAGGGTGGGGAGGTCTCTGGTTTATTCTGTTTTTTTTCTTCCCATGATTATGATTTTTTGTTCGTTTCTCTTCCCATCTGTTCTACCATTCTGCTTACTTTTGCCCTTTTTTTTTCTTTTTGTCTTTTGGTTTTTTGTTTTCCCTCCATCCAACGCTGTTTTTCCATTGTCCATCCATTTCTTTCTTCTCTGTCACTTGTTTCCCTACCCCTTGTTGGTTGGTCTTTTCGTTTTCTGTTTTTTCCTTTTTTATGTTTCTTTGCTTTTTATGTTTACCTCTTTCAAATCTTATAGTCTCCCCTTGTGGGAGTTGTCTCTCCTCATCGTAGGAGTTGTTCTCCCTTTTTGGGAGTGTCATTCCCAAAGAAGACAAAGTTTAGAGTTAGAAGATGGAAGAAAGTGAAGAGTACAATAGATCTAATTTAATATTCTTTCTTTTGCGTATTAGGTTGATTTGTAGTAGATTCTTTAGTTCTTTGGTTTGGACTTTGAATTTTGTTTTCTTTTGAGCTTGTTTGTCTTTTTATTTTTGTTTGTTGTGTGTACAATTCTCTATGTTTGAGAACTTTTCTTCCTCTGGTTGGTTGAATGTAATCAAACGGTGCATTTGGGCTCTTTATCCTCTGTAAATTTTATGTGTTAATGAACTATCGATTGGAGAAAAAAAAAATCATTGCTCGTAAATTTAGGTCAATCAATCTTACGTGCAAGTCTCTTTCTCTCTCACTCACTCACTCACTCACTCATATACATATAAATAATCTAATCGGAACGAAGTTGATTAAACTAATAAAATGGGTCGCAATGCGAAGCAAAGTTCAACTGGAAAACATATAGATAGAGAGTAGTGTAATGGACTGCTATCGCCTTCTTCTAAGCCACGTGCATATTATGTTACCAATTACCATCTATTTAAATGAAAAAAAATAGATAAACATCCTTAGTGTAGTAAGCCGGCCATTTTGAATCTAAGGGCTTGTGTTCCATGTGACTGATGATGAAAGGCTCTCGCTCTCTCTATACATTTTTCTTCGATTATATATTACTCGTTTAACTTCACAAATACATCTTGAAGAAGAAGGAAGATCCGCCTTAAAGAAGAGATGAAAAGAAGCTGCGATTTGGAACTTCGCTTAGTAACGCCATCTGTTGGTTATTACAAAGGCGGCCTCAATCAGTACTCTCTCTCTCTCTCTCTCTTTCTCTCTCTAGGGTTTCTATTTATGTTCATGTGATTTTCAATAAGTCGTCGTCTTTTCAATCTGTGTGTCAGTGAAAGGCCAATGGATGATGATGATGATTGGAATCATCAAAAGGAGGAGAAATCACTGCAGCATATTAATACTAATAAAATTGATGTTTGTGATGTCACTGAATTACAGGTAATAAATAACTCGTTATTGAGGATTATTACCTTAGAAATTCAAGAAGAAGGGTTTCTGATCTTTGCCCTAATAGAGCGACCATATTATAACGCTATGATGAACATCCTTTAATACTCTTGCTTGACTAGTGAATTCTTGATGGATGTTATTATTGCTTGGAAAATAATAATAAAAATCTGACCAAGTTTGTCTATCTATGTGTAATGGTCTTAAATATAAATCCGCAGGCTCGAGCCATCATATCACTAGCAGCAAGTTCTACACACGAAACTGATCAAGCAAGAAACAATAAGGGGAAATTCATCACCAGTCCCTTTGTAAGTTCAAACTTTCTATTCAGTTCAAAAGTTGTGTGTTTAACACCCCAAACAGTGAACGAACGAAAATACCTTTTCCTGAACTCAAATTGGACATCATACCAACTGTTTTGATTATTATACCAACTAATATCTCTAATTATACCAACAGAATAACGTTATTTTAATTTTATATATATAAATAAAAATTATACCAACTATTATCATTATTATACCAACATAACTGAACACTAATAAAAGATGGTACAATTTCCACGATTTCTGGTATAATTGCAAAAATTGGGTTGGTATAATGTCTAATTTTGCTGTATAAAATTAAAATAACGTTATTTATTGGTATAATAACGAAAACAGATGGTATAATTTCCACAATCTCTGATATAATTGCAAAATTAGTTGGTATATGTCCAGTTTTATTGTATAAAAATAGAAAAACGTTTTTTATTGGCATAATAACGGAAATAGATGGTATAATTTTTGCAGTTTCTCGTACAATAGCAATATAAGCAGTTGGTATAATATTCAATATTTCCTGTATAAAATTATAATAACGTTATTTATTGGTAATATCGGAAATAATTGGTATAGTTTCTACAATTTCTGGTATAATTTCAATTTTGTTGGTATAAAAGCGAGTTTTGTTAGTATAATTCATGTGAAAATAATTTATTCAGTTTTTTCTAAAGTGTGAGACATGGATATTTTCGACTTTTTAACGTTGATAAGACCATTTTAGGTACTAAACAGGAAGAATTTCTCAAATCAGTACTGATAAGGAAGAAATAATTCGAGGGGTATCTAAGAGGAATTTTAAACTCAAATGTACTGAGAAGGAATTTTCCCAAACAATAATAACAACAATGCTGTAATAATCTATTCACAGATCAACAGTCAGCAAAAGAGTGGCCCAACTGCTCTCTCCATGAAGAAGTCACTGCAGAGGTTCCTTGAGAATAGAAAAACTCGAGCTAAATCCACTTATTCACCTTACTTATACTACCCTAATCCAAAACCTTAGGCGTCACTTTGATCTTAGTATTCTTAAATGTCTTCTCTTTATTATTACATACATTAGAGATCATGAGATGAGAGTACGTGGTTATATGTTATTTGTGCCCATGTTGCAATAAATTCGTTGGATAATATGCTGCATGTGTCGCCACCGATCTTCATCTCGAAACATTTATGATATATATATCTATGAGATTACTTGTCCAAACCAACTTTGACACACTGAATGTATAAATCAAAGTCCTCTTATTACCACTAATTGGGTTGAATGTAAATCAACATATTCTGAATAATGGTAGTGTAGACATCAAGAAAACAGAAAACAAAGGCATCCTAAAAAAATCTAGCAGAGACAGAAAACAAAGGATGATTGGACACAGTTTCAGTTCAGTGAAGAAGAAACTAACTGCTTCACAGTTCAATAAATGAAGTCAGTGCAGAAGGAAAAGTTGTTTATTATTGTGGGTGGATGCGAGTTGAAATTCAACGTGGATAAGATAATTAATGTCTCCGCCAATTCGTTCAATAAATGGTAGTACTCTCTATTTTTACCTACGGAAATTTAATGGCAAAGAACAAAACCTAAACACCTGTAGCAGTTACAATTATGTAATATTGTGATGTACTTCGTAGTTTGTTGACTCGACTAATTGATTGGAAAGAAATAAATACTCAACTAATTGTTAAATGTCTTTTTTGAGCCGATTGGATAATCGTTTAGTGGGCCAGCCCAAATAACGATTTGGGGCTAGGCGCAATTATTATACTAAACTCGCATGTAGATGCAAATAATGTCCAAAGTATGGATATATAATCTCGAACTTTATAATAAAAATAACACATAACATGGATAGCATATCTGGTCCGGATTTGAATGTTGTCCTATTATGAGGACGTCCTGCAAAATCTTTTATCAAATATATAGTGGTTATATAAAAATTACAAAACGGCAACAACGAAACAAAGGTTCCAAGTATTTATTTTTTAAGTTTTAACTTCAATGAGCTGTTTGCGGCCACGCCACATGGTGACTACAGAAACAGACCACAACATTTATCAACATACAGAAAAGAAAAAAATGAAATAAGGAAAAAAAATAATACTTGAGAATCCAATCTAATAAGAACGTGAAGGAAAGCTTCACCAACAACCCACTCCAACTAGCTCCCATCTACCACCGTTTACCACCGTTTAAGTCCCCAATATATATATATATATATATATATATATAAATCAACTTCACCTTCTTCAATCTCTCCGATACAGAAACACTCTTACAAGTGAAAGCCTCGTTCTTTCATTTGGAACAACAAACCCAATAATCTCTACTCAGGAAAAAGAAAAAAATATGGGCAGCCTCAACGAAAAGAAACCAGACAATAACGGCAGCTTTTCCGGCGGGATTAAACCGTTGGATCCCGACGAGTTTCGCCGGCAAGGGCACATGGTCATAGATTTCCTCGCCGATTACTACAAGAACGTCGAGAAATACCCTGTCCGAAGCCAAGTCCAGCCCGGCTACCTCAAGAAACGGGTGCCCGAATCCGCTCCGAACGACCCGGAACCGATCGAGACGATACTCAGAGACGTACAGAACGACGTCGTCCCGGGAATCACCCACTGGCAGAGCCCCAACTACTTCGCCTACTTTCCATCGAGCGGCAGCATCGCTGGCTTCCTCGGCGAGGTTTTGAGCACTGGGTTTAACGTCGTGGGTTTTAACTGGATGTCTTCGCCGGCGGCGACGGAGCTCGAGAGCATCGTCATGGACTGGCTGGGCAAAATGCTGCAGCTCCCAGAGGATTTCTTGTTCTCCGGCGGCGGCGGCGGCGTTCTTCAGGGGACGACCTGCGAGGCCATCTTGTGCACCTTGGTGGCTTCGAGGGATCAGATGCTGAAGAAGATTGGGAGAGAGAACATCAACAAACTGGTGGTGTACGGCTCCGACCAGACCCACTCCGCCATTCAGAAGGCCGCACAAATCGCCGGCATAAACCCTGAGAATTTCAGGGCGGTGGCCACGACGAAGGCGAATCAGTTCGGCCTTACGGCGGAAGACTTTAAAGCCGCCGTGGAGAGGGATATCGAAGCTGGGCTCGTCCCCCTATTCCTCTGTGCAACCATTGGGACAACCTCGTCCACCGCCGTCGACCCTTTGACCCCTCTCTGCGACGCGGCGGAAGAGTACGGAATATGGGTCCACGTCGACGCCGCCTACGCCGGCAGCGTCTGCATATGCCCTGAGTTCAGGCATTACCTGAACGGCGTGGAGAACGCCCATTCGTTCAGCTTCAACGCACACAAGTGGTTTCTGACAACCTTGGACTGCTGCTGCCTTTGGGTTAAAGATCCCGGCGCTCTAGTGAGGGCTCTGTCGACGTACCCTGAGTATCTGAGGAACAAGGCGTCGGAGACCAAGGCGGTGGTGGACTACAAAGACTGGCAGATAACCCTTAGCCGGCGGTTCAGGTCTCTGAAGCTGTGGCTCGTGCTTAGGAGCTACGGCGTGGCGAACCTTAGGAGGTTTCTGAGGAGCCACGTGAAGATGGCGAAGAACTTCGAAGGGCTCGTGGGTATGGACAAGAGGTTCGAGGTCGTCGTTCCCAGGAACTTCGCGACGGTCTGCTTCAGGGTTTCGCCGGTGGAGATCGTCGGAGATGGATACCGCCGGAATATGCAGGTGGTGACGGAGGAGGACGCTGCGAACAGCTTCAACGCGAAGCTGCTCGAGGCGATTAACGAGTCGGGGAAGATTTACATGACGCACGCCGTCGTCGGAGGTGTTTACGTGATGAGGTTCGCCGTCGGCGCGAGCTTGACGGAGAACAGACACGTCATATGGGCTTGGAAGGTCGTGCAGGAACATGCCAATGCTCTGCTAACGACGTCGTCCTAGAGGCTTTGTTTCTTGTCGGTGAGCGTGGGCAAGTTAATTCCGATGGTGTGGGTTTTTTTTTTTTCTTTTTTCTTTTCTTTTTCTTTTCTCTGTATTGGTGGGGGATGTAAACGTTGATTAGATCAATAATAAAAAAATAATCATCCTAAGGTTTTCAAAGAAGCTTACACTTGTACATGTAATAGTTAAATCGTATTAAGTATGTACATGCAATAAATCAGCCATAATAAATCCATGTCGTTGACATGGGACAATGACTTGAGCATGTGCGAAGCTTGTTAATGCCAACTACACTACAATCATATAATATCGTGAGAGTTCGATGTTTGTACATTGAAAATTACATTCTAATTTGAAAAAGAGATGTCGCCAGCTGTATTTATTATAATTTTAACTGCTTGATAAAATATAAATAGACAAAGCGGTATTTCTCTTCTTTTTTTGACATTGTGTCCTCTTCCCTACCCCCTTCGTATCTACCTAATATTCAAAATTGAATGTTAGATGCCATCTACAAAGGTTCACGTGCTTCGCCTCTTCAGAACTAACACAAAACCAGTTCATTGAAATTAAAAGAACACAATAGAAGAGTAAAAGCGATGAACACATGTTATACAAATCATGACTCCCTTGAGATGCACTAATCAGTGGAATCTTTATTTACCTGAAAAGACTCATATAATTTAAACCATCAAAGTTCTTCATTGTTCATTGATGACCTTGATTTAGCCTAACATAAAAATCGAGATTATTAAGCTCCCATTATGGCAAAGCACAAAAACATATAATAAAAAGTTGTCCTAATAAGACATGTTTCTGATGCATCATCTGTCTCTGCTATTAGCAACAAGTTTTTTTAGCCAAGTTATTTCTGAGCCCTGTCTCTGTTTAAGACAACCAATCATCCATCAGCTGATCATTTCAAGATCAGAAGATACTGTTACGGTACGGCGGCTCAAGCATAAATATACCACTGTGTTTAAACCTCATGTGAAAATCTTAACACCATGAGGCTCCAATAAGCAGTGAATCAAAAACAATATAGAAAGCAGAAATTCAACATGAAAGGATAGAAAATTAATATAAGCAACGATTGCGTTAAAATAAATGCAATGCAAATCCCCGAACTGGAAAGTCACGGGCTTGTGTGTATCTATATCTATCTTCACATAGATGAAGAATAAGCGAGTCATAACAAGAAGAAGGGAAAAGAAGCCAACCCTTTCTTTTTCAGGGCAGAAATCAAAGAAAAATTGGAGAAACTGCGACGTAGCTGAGAAAACACTGATTTTGATGGCTCAGACAGAGAAGAGTTCAGATTCAATTCAATTTGAAGCCTAATCAAATGTGGGTTAGGTTACGTCATTGGATGGGCCGATCTATCTGTTTTAAAAGGCCCAAGTTATCAAACATAAGCCCAACAGTGGAGAAATATATTGAGGCCAATCCCAATCGACACGAAATCTTATCCAATTTAGATAAGCCAATGCAGAGGCGACACGTCATCAAGTAAGTATCCTGACTGTATCTAACGATATGAATCTGAGGCCACAGAACACTTCGTGTGGATTTTCTGCACATATACTTATTTGTTTGAATTTTATCTATTTGTTTTACAATCACTTACATAACTAGTTGAGAGAATCCATCGAGAATACAATAATCGAGCGAAAATGGCAAGCGCTGTTGCTATGACTTCCCTTCCACAATTCAATGGCTTGAAGCCCCAAACAGCATTAGCTTCTTCTCCACTGATCAAGAACATGGTCAGTTTTTAACTTTCTTTCATTTTTCTTTTGAGTGGTTAATATATAATATATATGTATCTATCTGTGTATCTATAGGTGGCTGTCCAAACCATGAAGAGGAGAGGACAAGGCGCTTTGGGAGCTCGATGCGACTTCATCGGCTCACCTACAAATTTGGTAATAATACAGACACACACATCTAATAATAACTCTCGTGTAATAATTTTTATTTTGTTTTATGAGACTGATGAGGATGGATGGGCATTATGGGTCGCAGATAATGGTGACTTCTACGAGCCTGATGCTTTTTGCGGGTCGGTTCGGGCTTGCCCCGTCGGCGAACCGTAAGGCGACGGCGGGTCTGAAGCTTGAGGCGAGGGATTCCGGCCTACAGACCGGCGACCCCGCCGGCTTCACCCTCGCCGACACGCTGGCTTGCGGCACCGTCGGCCACATTATCGGCGTCGGTGTTGTACTTGGCCTCAAGAACATCGGAGCTATCTAATAGAATACACACTCTACTCTCTCCTTTCTTCTTCTTCTTCTTCTTCTTCTTCTTCTTCTTCTTCTTCTTCTTCTTCTTCTTCTTCATGTTGATAAAATATTAATTAATATAAGAAGCGTTTTCCATTCATGCCCTGGTGTGATTGCTGTTGTTTTAGTTAACATGGTAAAAAGTAGTAAACTAAACTAAACGATATATTTTGAGAAATAGTTAAAAAGTCTAAACAAATGGTATATATGTTGAGGAGCTTAGCCCAAAATTTGCTAGTTAACAATTTGTTGGAGAAGACCGAATAATGGGGCCTTCAAGTCGGACCGCAAAGCGACCCAATTTGATTATTCGACCCAATAACATTTTGAAACTTACAAAAACGTCGCCAACTTTGTTACACCATGTCCGAGATAATGGTAAAGACAGCACATATCATTGACTCATTGTAGGTTTTCTACAGTTGAGATTAAAGAAATCCCAAGCAAATTCCGAAACCTAAATATTGTTCCACTTGCAAGAAAAGGGAAAAAGAAAAAAGAAAAGAAAAGTTGAAGACATTTTGGTTGTACGTGTTCCATTACTGTACACAAAATACACCTCATACGATCATAGCCTTCACTACAAGATATATTCACTTCTCTCATCTATTGGTTGGTTCTATTCTATTTCTTTCTATGCAACACTCCTCTGACTTTGGGTAAACTCCCTCTTCGCTGTTATTTTAATCATTTTGCGTCTTAACGTGCCAAATCGTTCATTTTTTTCCGTCATCTTCTGGGCCCGTTCTTTGAGCGAAATCTATTTTTTTGGAGCTGGTTTATGAAATCTTGGTTTTAACTAATTATTCGGGGTCGTGCTTTTTTTTCTCCTCATCTGTGGGAACGCAAAAGGAAAGTGGAAGCTATCTGGTGATTCTTGTTCTATTACGCGATAGATTTTCGTGTTTGGGTCTTCAGAGGAGAGGAGTGTTTCGGCTATTTTCGTTTAATACGAGGGAAGCAGTGCGAAAGAACGATGCTTCCTTAACAATCTGAGCTAGTACCTGCGATCGCAGCGTGTTAGAGAATGACTTTGAAGCCATTTGATTGGTATTGCAAGCCAATCAAAGATGGGGTTTGGTCAAAAGTAGTGGAGAATGCATTTGGAGCTTACACTCCATGTGCTATCGACTCCGTTGTTATATGCATATCACATATAGTCCTATTTGGATTGTGCTTCAATCGCCTCTGGCGAATGAAGAGAGACCTCTCGGTTCGACGATTTCGCCTGAGGTCGAATTACTACAACTATGTCTTGGGCTTGTTGGCTCTCTATTGCACCTTAGAACCCATAATTCAATTAGTCTTGGAGATTTCAGCTTATAATTTGGATGGTCAGCATAGCCTTGCCCCGTTCGAGGTATGATATCGTTTAAAGCGGTCATATGCAAGTTAATAGATGGTTGTATTGTATCCTTACAGTGTGTACTGATAGAACTGCAGATTGTTTCACTAATCATCGAGGCTTTGACATGGTGCACTTTGCTTGTAATGATTGGAGCAGAGACGAAAGTCTACATCCGTGAATCTCGCTGGGCTGTTAGGTTCGGGCTTGTTTATGCTTTGGTAGGGGATGCTGTGATGCTAACTCTTACTTCATCGGTCGCCGAGTATTATGATCGGTTAGTTCTTCTAGATTTTTCGTTTGTTTTAGTAACGTTAGTATTCTTTCTGAGACCTATGTAATGTTAATATTCTTTCATTGCGTAGGACCAGATTGTATTTGGTAATAAGCGAAGTGGCTGTCCAGGTTTTGTTTCCTTGACATATTATCGCGTCCTTAGAAATCCAACTGTCAACTTCATTTTTCGCTCTCTTAATATTTCTCACAAATTGTATCGTTTTGATCATTCAGGTTTTTTTTGGTGTCTTGTTGCTATTTTATATCCCTGAATTGGATCCTTATCCAGGGTATACCCCGATAAGAACCCAAGAAGTGGATGATAATACTTCCTATGAAGAACTCCATGGGGAAGAACAAGTATGTCCTGAGAGGAAAGCCAATGTATTTTCTAGTACGTGAGCAAGAAAATACGCTTTGTTTCATCACTGTAATGATTAGCTTTGATGCAATATTCATTTGTAATGTCTCTCCTGAAATTTTTTTCAATTGACTCATTTCTTATGTATTCGCTCGTGTTAATTGTACTTGGGAAGAAACGTGTAACTCAATCTTTTGTGCTTCTGTCTGTAGTTATCATGTTCTCATGGATGGATCCACTCATGAAGTTGGGTTATAAAAGGCCCCTCACAGAGAAGGATGTGTGGCAGCTTGATACTTGGGATACGACAGAAACCCTCAACGAATCGTATGTCCTTATAATCCTTCCGAATTCATTACTAAGCCATGAACGTTCATGGGTAAACTTTGTTGTCTTTTGAAGGATGTCCCTTGCAAACAATACGCTTTGGATAAATGATTCAGGTTTCAAAGATCTTGGGCGGAAGAGATAAGGAAACCCAAACCATGGCTATTAAGAGCTTTAAATCGCAGTCTTGGGGGAAGGTGAGTAGCTTTTCATTGGATATGTTTGGCTCTCCAATGATAACCTATTTTAGCTTGACAATATTCATAGACATGTCTCATGTTACTGTCTCAGGTTCTGGTGGGGAGGCTTCTGGAAGGTAGAGAACAACTTTCGGTGATTTTGTACTTTGACATTCCGATGTGCATTATTATTACATTCTTTATGGTGTTTAGTTGTCTGGGAAGCTCTTTACTTAACATGACGATGATTTTTGTTGGTCCCCTAGATAGGTAATGATCTCTCGCAGTTTGTTGGACCCCTTGTACTGAACAAACTTTTGGAGGTCAGATCAATGCTGTGTTCGATATTGTGCCCATTATCTATTTGTTTACCGTACTTAGTCAGATAGAAACGGATAACGCCTTAGACCATCTCCTCTATTGTGTCATACATATTTTGATACTTTGTGTTGACGGTGAATGCAGTCTATGCAACGAGGTGATCCACCTTGGATTGGCTACGTTTATGCATTCTCTATTTTCCTCGGAGTAGTACGTAACAATTCCTCTACTTCTCTTTTGTTATCGTTCTTTGATTTTCTTTATCTCATTCAAAAACCAAAAGCAGGTAAAGACTAAAGAATCAGATTTAAACTTCTGTCAGGTATTTGGCGTCTTATGTGAAGCTCAGTATTTTCAAAACGTCATGCGTGTTGGTTATCGACTGAGATCAACTATGGTATGCTACTACTCTCTTTCATCACGCTATGGTGTTTTTTTCTGACAATGCATGCTTAGTATTTCTTCTCTATCAAATTCAGCTTCTTGATATAAAACCCAGTACCCATGTGAATTAAGTTCGAACATGTTCTGTAGGTTGCTGCAGTTTTCCGCAAATCGCTCAAGCTTACTCATGAGAGTCGTCGAGTGTTTTCAACTGGAAAAATCACTAATCTAATGACGACGGATGCCGAAGCTCTTCAGGTATTTTTTCCCCCATAAAACCTTGAATGCTCGTGTAAGTTTGTGATTTTCTAGAGAAAAAAACACGTGCAATATTGGAGGATGTAGATTAGTGCTGTTGGGATTACTAATTTTAATAAAGTAGAATGAAATCCTATGAAACATAGTTGCTACTTGGCCAGTCCTTGCACACTTTTGAGCGTGAGTTAACACACACTTTACGGTATGTCTTTTGCAGCTAGTATGCCAATCCTTGCACATTTTGTGGTCATCTCCTTTCCGTATCATCGTTTCCCTGATTCTTCTTTACCAGCAATTGGGCATTGCTTCTGTCCTTGGCGCGCTTATGCTCGTTCTTCTCTTCCCCTTACAAGTACTCCTCTCAGTTACTATTATCATGCGATGTGCCCGTTACTTGTCTGCTCTTTTCTTTTCTTTTTTGTTTTTTTTTTGTTTCAAAAGATTAAATGCCGATCAGCTGATGATCGACGAATCCTAAGATTCAAGAATGCTCACATCTTAACAGGCGCTTATAATCAGCAAGATGCAGAAGCTGACTAGAGAAGGATTGCAACGCACTGACAGGAGAATTGGATTCATGAACGAAGTCTTGGCTGCCATGGACACAGTCAAGTAAGTTCATTAGCTGAAAGGTACCTCAGTTTATATCTATTTATATTCATCTAATGGAAGCATACGCACACACGCACTAGGTGTTATGCTTGGGAAGACAGTTTTCAGTCGAAGGTTCAAGCAGTCAGAAACGACGAGTTGTCTTGGTACAAGAGCGCTCAGCTTCTGGGAGCTGTATGATAATATTTCTCCCATCATATACATAGCTATACTTGTCGCTTTCTATCAGTTGGGTTCATACTTGCTTTGCACTTCCCTTTGAACTGCAGCTGAATAGCTTCTTGCTCAACAGTATTCCCGTCGTTGTGATTGTGATTTCATTTGGTTTGTTCACTTTGCTTGGAGGAGATCTCACGCCGTCGAGGGCTTTCACTTCGCTCTCTTTGTTCGCCGTCCTCAAATACCCACTTTACATGCTTCCAACCATAATAACCCAGGCAACTCCCTAAAACTCCATCAATTTCTTGGATTGCTTTATTCATTACGAACATAGCGTAAAACAAATGGTTTTCCCAGGCCGTCAATGCCAGTGTTTCGCTGAAACGTCTTGAGGAAATGCTCTTGCGCGAGGAGCGCGTGCTTTTGCCCAACCCGCCGATCGAACACGGATCGCCCGCCATCTCGATAAAGAACGGTTACTTTTCTTGGGATGCAAAGGTTCTCTATGCCTTCCTAGAACATTAACATCTGGTTAACTGAAAGATTTACTTAAAAGAGTATGCTGAAAAAAAATATTACAATGTAATCATAATAGGCTGAAAGGCCAACGTTGTCGAATATCAACTTGGACGTACCTATCGGCAGCTTCGTAGCCATTGTTGGAAGCACCGGCGAAGGAAAGACGTCCCTCATATCAGCAATGCTCGGCGAGATTCCCTCAGTTTCTTCAGACGCCTCTGTCGTCATTAGAGGAAAAGTCGCCTACGTGTCTCAAGTTTCCTGGATTTTCAATGCAACGGTGGGTTTCTCTCATCCTTTTTCGACGTGTAAGTTTTAACTGGGCTTAACTTAATGAATAATTTCGTTGATTTCAGGTGCGTGACAACATACTGTTTGGTTCTCCGTTCGATCTTGCCAAGTACGAGAAGGCAATAGACCTGACTTCTCTGCGGCACGATCTTGAAGTTTTACCTGTAAGAACGCCGGGGCTACGAACTATCCATTTTTTTTCCTGCTGTTAATTCATCGTTCTTAATATGTAATATATGTAGGGTGGGGATCTTACTGAAATAGGGGAGCGAGGGGTCAACATCAGTGGAGGGCAAAAGCAGAGAGTTTCCATGGCTCGCGCCTTTTATTCAGATTCCGACGTATATATATTCGACGACCCTCTGAGCGCCCTCGACGCCCAAGTCGGACGCCACGTAAGCAAAGCGCAGCGAGCGCAGATTTTGTAATTTTTCTTTATTTCTTGCGGTCATCATCTTTTCGCGTCTTTTAGGTCTTCGAAAGATGCATAAAAGGAGAACTAAGAGGGAAGACTAGAATCCTCGTCACGAACCAGCTTCACTTCCTTTCCCAAGCGGACAGAATCCTCCTCGTTCATGACGGAACGGTTAAGGAAGAAGGAACCTTCGAAGAGCTTTCTGAAAATGGCGTCCTCTTCAAGAAGCTGATGGTCAACGCCGGGAAAATGGAAGAACACATCGAAGAGTTGATAGAAAGCGACGAAGCTTCGAAACCCGTCTCGAACGAGAAGAAAGAAGGCAAATATGTCCTAATTAAGGAGGAAGAGCGAGAAACGGGCGTGGTGAGCTGGCACGTAATGATGCGTTACAAGGATGCCTTAGGAGGCTCGTGGGTGGTTGTAGTTCTATTCATGTGCTACGTTCTCACCGAAACCCTACGAGTCGCCAGCAGCACGTGGCTGAGCTGTTGGACCGATCGAGCCAGCCGTTCGACCAAACGAGGGCCGCTGTTCTACAACACGGTCTATTCGTTGCTCTCCTTTGCTCAAGTAAGCGAAACAATTTCCCCCCAACAAGCTTTTCATTACACAATCCGATCCATTTGGCTCAAATTTCTTTCTTTTTTTTTTTTCTAAAGGTTCTGTCGACGTTGGCAAATTCGTTTTGGCTGATCACCTCGAGCCTTTATGCGGCCGCGAGGCTGCACGACGCAATGCTCGGGTCCATACTAAGGGCTCCCATGGCCTTCTTCCATACGAACCCCCTCGGGCGCATCGTGAATAGGTTCGCAAGGGACACGGGCGACGTCGATCGAAGCGTGGCTCCATTCGCCAACAATTTTCTGAATCAATTCTCGCAGCTCGTCTCCACGTTCGTCCTCATAGGGATCGTCAGCACGCTTTCCCTTTGGGCCATCATGCCCCTTCTCATCCTGTTCTACGTCGCCTATCTCTATTACCAGGTAATAAAAAAACGACCAGTCTGCGCTTTTCTTAGTATTTAGGCTTCGGTACGAGGATTTCTCTCAAGAAAAAGAAAAGGAAAGGTGGAAAGGTACAGCAGTCGAAGCGCAAAGTATCACTGTTCGACGCGCTGACTTAGTCTTTTCCGCCGTGCTTTCCACAAACGAATCCTGCATACCAGGGTGCGTTTGGCATAAGCGCGGAAAAGAAAAAGAAAAGTGAAATAGTACGACAATCGAAGCGTAACGTGCCACTGGTCGATACGCTAACTTAGTTTTCCTTCGTTTTTTCCACGCACCAATTCTACTTGCCAAACGCAGCCTTGGGGTTTGGGTTGTGCTGACGTCCTTGTCTCGTCTCGCCGCAGAGCACGGCGCGCGAAGTGAAGCGCTTGGATTCGGTCACTCGCTCGCCCGTCTACGCCCAGTTCGGGGAAGCCCTCGACGGCCTCTCGACCATACGCGCCTACAGAGCCCACGACCGAATGTCGGCCGCCAACGGCAAATCCATGGACCGCAACGTCAGGTTCACACTGGCTAACATCGCGGGGAACCGCTGGCTCGCCATACGCCTCGAGACGGTCGGTGGGCTCATGATATGGCTCACGGCGACCTTCGCCGTGGTGCAGAACGGCCGAGCCGAGGACCGAGAGTCCTTCGCGTCCACCATGGGCCTTCTCCTAAGCTACGCTTTAAACATCACGAGCCTTCTTACCGCCGTCCTAAGGCTCGCTAGCCAGGCCGAGAACGGATTCAACGCCGTCGAGCGAGTCGGCGCATACATCGACCTGCCCTCGGAAGCTGTGGGCGGTGACCTCCCGCCCGTGGGTTGGCCCGTGGAGGGTTCCGTGCGGTTCGAGGACGTGGCTATGAGGTATAGGCCGGAGCTGCCCGCGGTTCTGCGCGGGATTAGCTTTGAGGTTTCGCCGGGCGATACGGTCGGGATTGTGGGGCGGACGGGGGCGGGAAAGTCGAGCATGCTCAACGCTTTGTTTAGGATCGTGGAGATTGAGAGGGGAAGGATTTCGATCGACGGATGCGATGTTTCGAGGCTCGGGCTTAGGGAGCTAAGGAGGGTTCTCGGGATTATACCACAGGCGCCCGTTCTTTTTTCGGGAACGGTTAGGTTTAACCTCGACCCGTTTGGCGAGCACGGAGATGCTGACCTTTGGGAGGCTTTGGAGAGGGCCCACCTCGGAGGTGTCGTCCGGCGACTTTCGCTCGGCCTCGATGCTGAGGTAATTAATGCGTTGGTTAGGGGTAGTTTAGTCTATTCACATAATATGCAGCTATATACGAACTGATTTCTCTGTTTTTTTTCTTTATGGAAAGGTGTCGGAAGGAGGGGAGAATTTCAGTGTGGGACAGAGGCAGTTATTAAGCCTCTCGCGAGCATTGCTTCGCCGGTCGAAGATCCTAGTCCTCGACGAAGCGACGGCTGCAGTCGATGTAAGAACGGATGCTCTCATACAGAAGACCATTCGCGGGGAGTTTCAGAAGTGCACGATGCTTATCATCGCTCACCGTCTGAATACAGTCGTCGATTGCGACCGAGTCTTGCTCCTCGATTCCGGCCAGGTCCGCAGCGGCGCTTTCTTTCGTCTCTTAATTATGTGTTTATTTTCTCAAGGGGATTTTAACTGTTTTTTTTTTCTATTTTGGAACGAATTATTTAGATAGTAGAATTCGATTCGCCGGAGAAACTGCTACAAAATCGAGAGAGTGCGTTCTCGAAAATGGCGCGCAGCACAGGCGCTGCAAATGCTGAGTATCTGCGAAGCTTAGTTATCAGAGATGGGAAGGAGAGGCAATTGGCCGACCGGCGGAGGAGATGGCTTGAGTCGTCCCATTGGGCAGCCACGGCCGAATTCAGTTCATCCCAAGACAATCTTTCATCCCAAGACAATCTCATGGGGCTTGAGTTTGACGAAGATGACGAAGGTCACTGGGTCAAGAAAACATGGGACGCTGTAATAACGTTGAAGGGTGTTTTAGAAGGGAAGCACGACGAGGAGATCGAAGAACATCTCGGCAAGCATCACGTTCCCAGAGATCGATGGTGGTCGAGCTTGTACCAGATGATTGAAGGTAAATAAAAATGTGTTCTTTTTTCTCTTTAAATCCAAAAGGCAATATTTTTGAATTTTTTTTTTGTGGTTTTCTAGGTCTTGCAGTGACGAGTAGACATGGTCTTCGCGAAGGCGATGCTTTTCAGGATAGAAATAGAACCATTGATTGGGAAGGATCAAGTTGATGGAATTTGTAAATGATACAAAGGATTAGAAAATAGAAAAGATGAAAACTTTTTATCAGGGGTAGGCCTCAGATAGTCGATCTTACACATCAAATATAGATTCAGACGGTAATTCCAGATATAAAGATAAAAAGTTCCTCATAGGCCTACAAAATCATTAAGAAATTATTGTGATCGATCGCAGAAAAACGGCTCCGTGGACTAACGAAAAGGAAAATAGAGTCCACAGGTTCCTATCAAGTGCGAAACAGTGAGTTTATTATCGGTTCAATATTAGCATCGCCGGCCATTGCCAGCTGGCTACCGGCGACGTGGCATCGAACCATCAAACGCCCCATCGGAAACATTAAAAAGAAATTGAAACAATCCAACAAATTTTCCCGACCGAGGAACAGCGTTGTCTCGGCGGACGGGAAAAAGGATGCGGCGGCGAGTAGGCGGAGGCACAAAGAGATGCGTGCTGTAGTGTCCTACGTCACTTGCTATTCTAGCTTGGGCTTTCCTCCCCCATGGATAGATGTCGACGAACACATGAGATGAGAGTTATTTATATATTCGTTTGAGGTATAGAAAGAATCAACGAGGGAGAGCCGAGAACTCGGCGGCGAGGCTTAGGGTTTTTGAGGGTTTCGAAAGTTTCTTTCTATGTTGGGCCTAATGGGCCATAAGGATGGGCTAATTGGGCTTTGTTCACTTAAGATCCAGACCAATGTCCTCTCACGTACTATAATGGAGTAATATATACTCATACGTTCCTTAATACATGTCGTTTTACAATTTATTTTTGTTTTAAATACATGTCGTTTTACAGTTTTCAAGATAAACAATATTGATTATTTCCAGTTTTACCCTTATCTTTAATAGAAATTGTTAAGTCAAATTAGATAACATAATTAATTAAGGTATAGCGGAGATTTTACTTCTTATTGTTTTATACTTCTCTATAAATTTTATTTGATTAATGTTCTGTGGTTATTTATGCTTGCTGTTTTCCTGGTAACAGAAGGTACGTGAAGGGTGGTACGTCGGTACGGTGAGTAAAACGACAAAATTTATGCTTTATTTAATTACATTTAATAGGTGGGGGCAATATTGACAATAATTAAACTACTAACATGGGAGTGTTGATCATTGGGAAGGCATAAGCATGTGATGTTTGGCTGGTAAAAGACCAAATAATGGATGATTAAATTAAACCCCATGATTAAATACTAATATATTTGTTTTTTAAATGTTAATGTTATTTATGATACAGCTAAGAATAGGGAGCACTAGTTTAATACTGAAGCAGTTACAAACTTGCACTATGCAATAATAAATATTAATAAAAGTGACCACTTTCTCTAAAGAGGACAAGAAGACAGTACAACTATGACATGAATGTTTTCAGACCGTCTATTTGAAGTTCAGCTAAAGCCCATACTCCATCTTTCATAATTTTCCTTTTTTTTCCAGCTAAATTTTATCTGTACTTGGCTTCTTTTTCCAAGCAAAAAGATTGAATATTGTGGCGTTTAAGCATAGCAATTTCAAGATGACTTTTTTCCTTGTCTGATTTTCCGTAACTTGTTTTCAGATCTGTTTGTTTTTCTGTGAATTCGATTGGTGCTCAGTGTGAGAAATTATTGCCTTTCAAGGTTTTCTACCGATTCAGTGAGCATAATCTCGTTTAGTTATTGGGATTTCCTCCTGTTATTGATATATGCGCAAGGTATACAATTGAAGTGTTTGATAAAAAGCCTCAACGGTGAGTCAAGATTCAATTCTTTTTCCCATCTTTCCATATCGTTGATTCTTGTTGTGATTGATCTGAGGTTACTTAGAAACGATGCAAGTCCTGGGCTGTGTAAAGATCTCGGAGCAATTAATTGTAATAACGACTATTCTTTTGCTTGTCTGCACTGTGGAAGCTCAAACTGGGTTTTTGTTCATCAATTGTGGGACGAACTCAACTGTAAATGCACAAGGAAGAAAATGGATTGGGGACTCATCACCTGGAAACAACATCACGCTTAGTTCCCCAGGAATCGAAGCCTCGAGCAGCACATTCAACGGCGATCCTCGCTTCGATCCTCTCTACCGTACTGCTCGAATATTCACAGAAGCTTCGAACTACACCATTCAAGTCCCAAATGGTGAGTATTTTCTCAGGCTCCACTTTTACCCATCGATGTTCGAACAGTATAATGTCAACGAATCCTACTTCTCCGTTGAGGCCAACGGTCTGAAGTTAGTCTCCCAGTTCAACGTTCCAGGAGAAGTTTCGAACAAAAACTCCCACCTACCTGGAAATTCTAGCTACGAGTATCTGTTGAAGGAGTATTACCTTTCTGTAAACCTCGGATCAGTTGTCATCGGATTATCACCTTCTAGAGGTTCCTTCGCTTTCGTGAATGCTATCGAGGTTGTCCAAGAACAGAGCAGTCTATTCGCCAACTCAGTCCATAGAGTGGGCACCAGTGGTGGTGATAGCTCTTCGATCTTGAACCAACGTGGCTTGGAGACTATGTATAGGTTAAACGTAGGTGGCTTGCCCATCGAGCCCGCCCAGGACACATCTCTGTGGAGACCTTGGGAAGCTGACTCGAGCTACATGATCAACGCAGACGCTGGCTCGGTGATTCAAAACAAGACCAATATCACCTTTTCTAACTCAAACGAGACGAACATGGCTCCTATTATGGTGTACGAGACTGCAAGAATCTTGTCAAACGCCGAGGTAATGGACAAGAGGTTCAACATGTCCTGGAAATTGGAGGTGGACCCCGATTTCGACTACCTTGTCCGCCTACACTTCTGCGAATTGGTCTACGACAGGCCCAATCAGAGGACTTTCAGGATATTCGTCGACAACAAAACTGCTGCTGATAACTACGACGTCTACGTTCGAGCGGGCGGGATGAACAAGGCCTACCACGAGGATTACCTCGATTCGATCTCTTTGGGAGTTAACGACATATGGGTTCAGCTCGGGCCCGACTCTACAGCTGGCTCGGCTGGCAGCGATGCTCTGCTGAACGGTTTGGAAGTTTTCAAGCTGAGCAAAAATGGGAATTTAGCTTATGCAGAGAAGTATGGGGGCGATATGGGTAGCAAGAAAAGCTCGAAAAGATCTGTACTTTTCGTAGGAATTGGAGCTGGGATTGCTTCCGTCAGCGTTCTTGCCATCGTAATTCTTGGATTCGTATGGTTCTGTAAGAAGAGAAGACAAGGAAACGATGGGAAGAAGAACCCTAATGGGCTGATTCCTCTATTTCTTCATGGGTCAGTCTTCAACAGCACTAACAACGCTAAACGATCGACGACGGGCCAGCAGAACCAACAAGGCACCGTAAGGTCTGGGAGGCGTTTCACCCTCTCAGAGATCAAAGAAGCCACTAAAAACTTTGACGAATCTTTAATCATAGGAGTCGGAGGGTTCGGCAAGGTGTTCAAGGGAGAGTTAGCAGACGAGGGCATTTTCGTGGCCATAAAGCGATCGAACCCTCAATCCCAGCAAGGGTTAGCCGAGTTCGAGACAGAGATCGAAATGCTGTCAAAGTTGAGACACAGGCACCTCGTCTCCCTAATAGGGTTCTGCGACGAACAGAACGAAATGATCCTCGTATACGAGTACATGTCCAAAGGAACCCTTCGAAGCCACCTCCTCGACGCCCAACTGCCGCCGCTGACGTGGCGGCGGCGGGTCGAGATATGCATAGGTGCGGCCCGCGGGCTCCACTACCTCCACACGGGCTCGGAGCGGGGCATTATCCACAGGGACGTGAAGACGACGAACATACTCCTCGACGAGAATTTCGAGGCGAAGGTGGCCGACTTCGGGCTTTCGAAGGCGGGCCCGTCCCTCGACCACACGCACGTCAGCACTGCTGTGAAGGGGAGCTTCGGATATCTCGACCCGGAGTATTTTCGGAGGCAGCAGCTGACTGATAAGTCTGACGTTTATTCGTTTGGCGTCGTTTTGTTCGAGGTTGTGTGTGGTAGGGCTGTCATAAACCCGAGTTTGCCAAAGGATCAGATTAACCTTGCCGAGTGGGCCGTGGGCTGGCAGAGGCAGAGGCGGCTCGAGGCTGTGGTTGACCCGAGGCTCAAGGGGAAGTGCTGCGGCGAATCGCTGGCTAGGTTTGGGGAGATTGCTGAGAAGTGCTTGGCTGATGAGGGGAAGAAGAGGCCAACGATGGGCGAGGTTTTGTGGCACTTGGAGTATGTTTTGCAGCTTCAAGAAGCTTGGGTTCGTAGTAATGGCGGCGGAGGAGATGACGAGGTTGAGTACGAGGTTGTCTCCGTTGATGAAGATATGCAAAGTAAGGGGGACGATGATGAATGATGATTGATGATGATGTAGTGTTCGTTATTTGGTGTTCGATTCTTTCATTCTTGTTTGGTTAAAGTATTAATTTATGTGAATCGATATTTTATGCAGACTCTTCTTTTTTTATTTTTGGCACGCCAGAAATAGATAATTTACGTAGGATATGAATTTGAATGGCTTTCCACTTGCATCTCTTGGAAAGATGAGACCAAGCGTTTTCTCCTTATTTTCCTCCAACGCATTATTCGGGGAAGTCAATGAAACATATGTGGACAATTTATCCAATATTCTTGATTATTTAGTAGTATCTGAATTCATTCAGACAAAGATCATCAGAAAGGCAATCTCAGATACTCAACAAAGAAAGATTAAAGGACAAAGTAATTTGATCAGAACATAAGTTAATAGTCTTGTGGCATTGTCCTAAGGTGATTCTCCTCCATATTTTCTTGATCATATGGCTCGCATTTATTGATTAATCGTTAATCCCCATTTGGAAGATGATGTGCTGAAATAGAAATAAAACCATATGTAAACACCCATATTTCTTACAGGTGCCAAGATGGTTGATCAGTCATTCAAGGTGGATTTAACCAAACCTCTTGTATTTCAGGTAATAACAGACACACAAATTCAAAATCACACACACACGCATATAAATGCTCGAAAAATACCGAAACGATAGAGTTCGATCTTTCAAGGTCGGCCGTCTTGGTAAGGCTTACGATGAATGGTGTCACCAACCTACCGTCAGCAAGGAAAGCCCTCGTTTTTTCGCCAACGGATTATTGGAGGTACCATTTATACATATACGCTCAACAATTCTCTAAGCCTAGATATACAAAAATGTGCTAAAGAATTTTCAATCCAATATATATTTTTAGTTTTTCACACGCACGGCTTGGTGGGTGATCCCTATCGTCTGGTTGCCAGTTGTATGCTTATTCGCCTATTTCTCCATCGAAGGCAGTCTTCCCCTTCATTACACAGCAGCAACTTTGGTCGCCGGCGTCTTTATTTGGACATTGCTCGAATATTTGTTGCATCGTTTTCTCTTCCACATCCAAACTACGAGCTATTTGTGCGTCCTATTCACACATATGTTTTACTTCGATTCTTCATTGTAAAAATCTAATCTTGACATGATATATATGTATACAGGGGAAACACTCTTCATTTCTTACTTCATGGCTGCCATCACAAGCACCCCAACGATAGCCTTCGCCTGGTTTTCCCTCCGGCCGCAGCTGCAATGTTTGCCGTCCCAGTACGTATATTTAATCTAATGTATGCATTTACTGGGTAAAAATTGAATCTTCAGCGAATGGGTATGTTATTTTTACTTCATATGCATATACCGCGTAAAAATCGAATCGTTATCGAATGGGTGATGATAGTTTTTCTTGCAAATGCATATACCGCGTAAAAAGTGAATCTTTATCGAATGGGTGATTATAGTTTTTCTTGCATATGCATATACCGCGTAAAAATCGAATCTTTATTGAATGGGCGATGATAGTTTTTCTTGCAAATGCATATACCGCGTAAAAATTGAATCTTTATCGAATGGGTGGTTATAGTTTTTCTTGCATGTGCATATACCGCTTAAAAATTGAATCTTTATCAATGGGTGGTAATCGTTTCTCTTGCAAATGCATATACCGCGTAAAAATCGAATCTTTATCGAATGGCTGAGCTGATAATCGTTTTTCTTGTAGATATGGTTCGGCATGAAGCTCGCTGCGCCCGCATTGTATGCGCCGGGTTTGTTCGCTGGATTTGTGCTGGGATACGTTTTTTACGACTGCACGCATTACTTTCTCCACCATGGAAAGCCGTCGCAGGGTTATTCTAATGGCCTCAAGGTGAATAAAAGTTCAATCCTTTCTTATCGACGAAAGCGGCGATTTATTGCATTGACTGAGAATGTATCTTTGTGTGTCGTATTGCAGAGGTTTCATATGAACCATCACTACAGAATTCAGGACAAGGGATTTGGCATCACTTCCGACTTCTGGGATAGGGTTTTTGGGACAATGCCTCCTCAGAAGAAACCAGCGACGACCAAGAAAGATAGCTAATAAGAGCTTATTTTTAATATCTTCTTCACCTTCTTAACATCATTCCTAATTCTATTTACTGAAACGACCCATCCGAAGTTCTCTAGTCAGTTCGTAGTTAAAAAGGAACAAAGGCTGTTGTTTTAGTATATGAATCATGAATGGTATTACTTGAAGTCATTAGTCTAACTCTAATTTATGAGCATCTAATTGTACTAAAGCTTATTGAATTCTCTTGTAGTGAACCGAAACATCAGTGTAATAATGTTTTTTTTCTTATCAACTACTCACATCACACAGATACAGTAACGAAAACTAAATCAGGATCACAAATAGTTGTTAGATGGTAGCAGCAATCAAGAAAAGCGAAAACGACGACGAGCTAATAGAATCTCAGACACACACACGTAAGCAAGCATATACACAACCTCATAAACATCCCTATAACATAACAACAGCAGAAACTACATCTTCTCAATGAATCATACTCGCCAACCCTTCATCGTACGACAGAGGAAGCGTTGGAATGCTCTGTTCATGCCTGAAGAAATTCTCAGGATCCACTTTGGTCTTAATGCTGACCAACCTATTGAAGTTGTCCTTGAAATACCTCGAACCCCACGAGCTCGCATCTATAAAGCTCGTCCCTTTCTTATTCATCCCAAGGTCAAGATCCCTATAGTTCACATAAGCCTCCCTGGGAAACATCGAAGCGTAAGGCCCCATGTAATTATAAAGCTTCCTTATCCATCCCACGTGTTTAGCCTCAGATTCAGGCTTATCATCGTTCCACAGAGTCAAATACTGCACCATATATAGAACCCCTTTTCTGTGCGGAAAAGGGATTTCAGACTCAGAAATCTTCCCCATCATCCCTCCATAAGGGTTCCATATCATCAGCGGAGAATCTTCTTCCATGAGCTTCTTCCACAGCCCTTCGAGCCCAGATTCGTTGATGGGCTCTCTGACGAAATCGGATTTTGCCTTGAAGTAATTCTTGAACAGCGATTTCCCCTGCAGCAGCACCTCCGGCGGCGCGTCATTAGGGTAGCCGGCGATGTAGAGCACCGATTGGATCCAACCCATCTCAGTGCAGTCCTTACGTGTCAGTCCCAGCTCGGGGAAAGTCTCCCCCATTATCTGAAGCAATCGATCGGCTTTTCCGAGGAACAGAGCGTTGTACACCGTTAGAATAGTTTTCTCCCCCTTCTTTGCTCCGCCGGCGTTCTGTATGATAACCCTAATGAAGAGGTCTTCGTCGAGCTTATCCGCCGCAACTTCCTGCCATCTGCGGGCGATCTTCGTCCCCCCTTGCTCTAGGGTTCTGGGAACGGAGAAGACGGTGACGGTCTGAGGTACGGCGACGAGCCTCACTTTCCAGGCGAGGATTATCCCAAAGCTCGCACCTCCTCCGCCCCTTATGGCCCAGAAAAGATCCTCGCCCATCGCAGCCCTGTCGAGGATCCGCCCGCTCGAGTCGACGATCCTAGCGTCGAGCACGTTGTCGGCGCCGAGCCCGAATTTCCTCATCATGGGCCCGTAGGCCCCGCCCGTGATGTGCCCGCCTATTCCCAGGCTCGTGCATAGCCCCGCCGGAAAACCGTGGGCCTTGCTCTTCTGCCATATCCTGCAATTCTTTCTTCCATGAGTATTTCGATAACTAAATTTCGAAAAAACAAAACGTTGATACTTTCGATTTATTTCAATAGGAAAAGCTAATTTTTTTTCCCGCTTAATTGGCTATAGGCACACTAGGAGAAAGATATTTTGTGAACCGTCGGATTTAAAATTCAGATCTGATCATTTGGGACATAAATGGGACATAATTTGTGGGACAGATGATTTGATGCAGACAAAGATGTGGTGAATAATCCAAAATTTGAACTTGCGCCATATGAAGAAGGGTAAATCTAGGATAGAGATTAGGCAAAATATATCAAAAATTGAACTTACGCCCCATATTACTACGATGAGACTTATCTTCGGGATGAATATATTTCAGATTCACCTAATAGGAACAACTTTACAAAGTGAATATGTTTCAAATTATGTCTCAAACTCATCCAATAGGATAAAAAAGGATATATCTAAAATTTGGATTTGCGTCACACACTCTAAAGATGAGACTAATCTCCAGGATGATACGTATCAGATTAACCTAATATGATACTCAAGAAATTCGATCTCATAACCTAAAGGGTGAAGTATAACTCCAACCCACGGGTATGGCTGTTCATTCGGTTAAGAACCGAACCGAACCGAACTGAATTTTCCGTTCAACAATTTTGTAACCGAATACCGAACCGAACTTGGTTAGCTTTGGTAAAAACCAACTTTTTTTTTGGGTTTTTTCTGTTGCCGACCGAAAAATCGAAATAAAAAAAAATTAAATTTTGGAAAAAAATAATATTTTAATACCAAAACCGAATTAATTAATATATTATATTAATTTATAAATATATTATTTAATTGATTAAATTTCGATTTTTTCGGTTAACCTAATTACCGAACCGAAATTTTCGGTTTCTATTTTTTAAGAACCGAAAACTGAACCGAACCTTCATACAGAATTTTCGGTTTTCGGTTCGGTAATTCGGTTAACCCGACTTTTGAACACCCCTAGGTACCCACGGGACTATGCATCTGTTTTCAAGAAAAATATATATATTTTTTACAACGAATGGTTCGTTCGTTTCGGTATCTCTAAGCCTTGCCTGTAATAGAGCTCGCCGATGGTCGCACCGGCCTGAGCCCATGCAGTGCCTTCTTGGACGTCAACAGAGACCGATCTGAGCTTGGACAGGTCGACGAGTACGAAGGGTTCGTCTTCAGTTTCCGAGATGTAAGAGAGCCCTTCGTAGTCGTGGCCCCCACTACGTACCCTAAGCTGAAGGTTGAGCTCCTTGGCGCACGTCACGCTTGCCTGGACATGGTTTTCGGTGTATGGAGTGAATATGAGCTTAGGCTTGGGAACGGTGGGCAGTAAGCACCTTAGGTTTTGGGCTGTGGATTCGAGGACGGCCGAGAAGGTCGAGTTGTCCGGCGAGGCGAAGGCCGTGGAGAATGGTAAGGAAAGATCGGAGTTTATGTTTATGCATTGGTAGAACCTTTCTTGGATGGTTTGGGACTTTGTTGATGTAATGAGAAGAGATGAGATGAGTAGTAATGTAAGGATGTTGAGATGATGACTTGACGAAGATGATGGTGATGATCTCATGATATGTATATTATGTTTGCTGCTTAATGAGACTGAGGTTCCTTTGGAAGGACTAACCTTCTGTGCTATTTATGGGTTCTTTTAGGACCTAATGATTCTAACGTATGACTTTTTTAGTTGGTTACTTTGTTAGGATTTGGACGTATGAAGTGATGATATATCTCCAACAACCTCTTTGCTTTCTCATGTGTTGTTTCTTGCCTTGTAAAATGGGCAGATTGCTGAAAGATATGTATTGCTTCGACGTGTTTGTGTGTCTTGAAACGTAGCGAAACTTGCAAGTTAAAATGTTCGGACGTTGAAAATTGTGTGTCTCTGAGGTGTAAAAGATCAAATATTTCATCATGGATCATTAATGGGTAAAGGATAAAAGCGATTGGGGGAAGAAGAACGGGGTAGAAATTTCACTATTTTTTAGAAGGAGATAATATAGGAGAGAGAGGGTATGTGGTAGTTCTGTGTTGTACTACAAAGACGGCGAATATAGAGAATATATATCTGTGATATATAAAACACTAACCCAATAACTAAGTCAAGAAATTACGAGTCACCAAAGTATAATGAAAGCCAACATAGATAAAAGTGTCTTTTTTCTTCCTCTTTTTGTTGAGGAGTCATATGTTTCAATCAACAAACAAAAGGATACAAGGCATGCGCCATGAAAAGCATAAAAACAAAGTATTAGATTAGAGAAAGAAAAAGCCTGAAAATGAGCAATTAGCAGTAGGTAGAGATTAAGGTGACAGGCACATATGGGGAAAGTTATCGTATTTTTTAAACAAAATAACCAATGATGGCTTTTATACGTAAGGGCTCAGTCAGGGATCCGTTGAGATTGAGAGAGAGACCATAATAATACTAATATGGTGTGGGTCGATTCATATATGGGATATCATTCTTTACTATTTACACATTGGCTGGCCTTTGGGCGTCGTATTTAATTTTTATTATAATTTTATTTCACATTTTCTATTCTCAGTTCAGTGGCCCAACTCTTCCCATGCTCCTTAATATAACAGTCGACTTTCGCAGGATTGCCTATTGAAATTCATACGTGCTATTATGTGTTTTATACTTTTATTTATGCCCATAAGATTGAACTCAGAAGTCAGATATCGTTGCCCTATGATGATGTGCTTTAAGTCTATATTGTTATTATTCACATACTCAATTAATTAAAACTAGGAAATGGGAAGCTGAAAAGAACTCGACATCATCGTCTACAACATAAGAAACAAAGCACTTAATTTTCTATAGCAAACGAATAACTTCTCTGTCCTGTTTGAACATGATGACGTTTGCGGTTTGTATCTTTGGAAGATTACTTCTCAACATGTGAGAGAAAAGCAGTTTCGAAAATGACTGAAATGGGCCAATTGAGAGGGAGGAGAATAGAATAGCCCTACCCTACCCATCTCAATATGAATCCAATGAGTGAAGTAGTTTGAAGATAACACTAAATTTTAAATTTAACGTGAGAATAGTTCATCAGTTTATATATAATAATAAATTACCCTATATTTAAGTGCAGATTAGTCTATATATAATAACTAACATTCAAGAACTTGTACAGCTTATTATTTCAAGAACAACAAAAACAAAATACTTGTACGCAGAGCGATGAATTCTCACTGCCTTGCCATGCTTGCAGTATGCTTCGCAGCTACGCTCGCCGCCGTCAAACCGCCGCCGTCAGAAGATGCTTTTTTCGGCTGTCTCAGAACTGAATTTCAAGACACAAACTCAGACATAAACGAAATCTACACACCAAAAAACCCATCTTACGCCGCCCTTCTGAAATCCCAAAACCTTCGCTACGAACAAACTTTCCCAGTAAAGCCTCAGCTCATCGTCACCCCTTACCACGAGTCAGAAATCATAGCAGCCATTCACTGCTCAAAGAAAATGGGCCTGCAAATAAGAGTCAAGAGCGGCGGACACGACTACGAAGGGCTCTCACACGTTTCCCCAAAAAACCCCTTCGTCATCGTCGACATGAGAAATTTCCGGCAGGTTCAGGTCGACGCCGGAGAAAAGACCGCCTGGGTTCAGGTCGGCGCCACCTTGGGAGAATTCTACTACACAATCGCCCAGCACGGAAAGACCCTAGCTTTCCCAGCTGGGGTTTGCCCGACGGTTGGCGTCGGCGGCCATTTCAGCGGCGGAGGGTATGGGATGATATCGCGGAAGCACGCAATTGCAGCAGATAACATCATCGACGCAAAGATGATCGATTCCAAGGGCGAAATCCTCGACAGAAAGTCCATGGGCGAGGACCTTTTTTGGGCCATCAGGGGCGGCGGGGGCACAAGCTTCGGCATCTTTCTTGCGTTTAAGGTGAAATTAGCCACCGTCCCAGAAATAGTAACGGCGTTCAAAGTTTCTAGAACGTCTGAGGAGAACGCCATGGAGCTTGTGCATAAGTGGCAGTACGTTGCAGATAAAGTCGACGAAAGGCTTCTGCTAAGACTCTTCCTAGCCGGCAAGAATAGATCAACTGTAATAGCGTCTTTCAATACACTGTTCCTAGGCCGTGCTTACGAACTCTTGCCCATAATGCAAGAGCATTTCCCAGAGCTGGGCTTGACAGAGAAAGACTGTATAGAAATGAGTTGGATAGAGTCCGTACTTTTCTTCTCAGACGTCAGTAATCAAACGGTCGGCGTACTGTTGAGCAGGGATATACCTATCCAGCTATATTACAAGGGCAAATCAGACTTTGTCAAGAACCCTATTTCATTACAAGGTCTGAATGAGATTGGGAGATTTCTTGAAGAAGATGGCGGAATCTTGGTACAGTTCAGCCCTTACGGCGGCGTATTGAGTAATTTCTCAGAATCTGAAACTCCCTTCCCACACCGAGCCGGTAATATTTATATGATCCATTACAGCTCGATATGGTACAAGGCAGAAGAGAGCGAAAGAAAAATGGAGTGGATGAGGAGATTTTACAGTTTCATGGGTCGGTATGTGTCGAGCAATCCGAGATCTGCGTACTTTAATTACAGGGATCTTGAATTAGGGTCGTCGAACAACATTGTGGAAGGCAATATTATTACAACCTACGAGCAAGCTAGTGTTTGGGGCTTGAAGTACTTTGGTAAGAACTTTGATCGTTTGGTTCGCGTGAAGACTCAAGTTGATCCAACGAACTTCTTCAGAAACGAGCAGAGCATCCCACCTCTTGCTGGTAATAACTCGTCGAGCGTTGAAGTGCTTTGATTCGATTCATCATCGTGGTGGCTATTCGGTCGTTGCTACGATTCATATTAAGCTTTTGATATTATCATGTTGTTAATCATTTAAATCAAATGTGTGCAGAATAAAAATAGTACGATCATATTTCACCCATCAAAATTCACTACATCGTCCAAAATCACAATCCTTTACAAGCGAAGAGTTGATTAGAAGAATAATGATAACAATAATGTCATATTTCACTTCATTAAGACATCGTCGACGAAGAGTCGAATCTCTCTGGTTTAGAGCCTATATCCAAGAAGAGGCTACACAATGCGTAAAACCACATCTATAATATCTTGATGTATACATTGATTTTTAAAAAGGAAATTATTCTTTTTATTTTTGGGTCTTGTATATTTAACGTGATGATAATTAGATCATAGATGTATGGACCAAACACGCACTAGCTAGATTATTTTCGACATGTGCGTTATTACTTAGGGCTATGCCGTACAACTGACCCACATACTGTTGGGAGTAGCGAGCCGGAAACTCACCGGAGGTCGCCGGAAATAGCCGCTGAACATGGGCGGTCGAAACTGGGTTGAGCTGAAGCTGGAATGGTGAAGAGCTGAGGTGCTGAAGTCGCGACTTACAGCCACCGTCCGATCGTTGCGCGCCAGATCTGAGGGCCAGGATTTGAAGACTGGAGATGGAATGCGGTTCGTAGGATGGCGCGGGAAAAGGATAGACGGTGCAGATGGAATGAAGATAGATCGCGCGGATGACGAGTTTAGACCGTTAGATGAAGATCCAACGGATGATAGTAAACGCGCCAGTTCACTAATAGAGGCGTCACGCGATTTCTGCTTGAACATGCGAGAAAGCATAGTACGACGTGGCATTCCATGAGACGTTGGATCAGATCTGATGGGCGGTGAAGATTAAACGCGCGACATGTGCATTTCATGTTTCGGCTCTTTAAATATCAGTGATGAGATTTCGACTAGTCATCTTTCCGAGCTCGTAGTTTACTGTAGAGTGAGAATCTCTAAGAGGTGATAACATGAAAGTTGTAGAGTGCTGAGAGAACTGTAACTTTCGTGTTGAGAGTAAAACGAGACGATGCTCGGTTTGGTCCGTGGACGTAGGCGAAGATTGCGCCGAACCACGTTAAATCTGTGTTAAGTGTGTGTGCGTTCTTCTCTGTTTTTCGATTGATTGAGCTGCGAATCGATCGAATCAATTCACGAGGGTCACATACACTGAAAGCACGTCCAAATACGAGTCTAACGGCGGTCCTCGATCTACACATACTCACGTGGCTTGATTCTCATCTTATGCTCACTAACATGTGATCCACGAATATCGTATGTTAAGAGCCTACTTCGATTTTGATTGGATTAAAATAAAAGGACTAGTTTTATGTTTGTGATTGCATCTTTATTTCTTTAAGTCTCCTACTTAGACTTCTTTATCTTTGCTGCAATGCAATACAACATCCAAGGAGTCATATTATTAAAACGCTTTCTAAACTAGTTTTAATGATTTATTCAATTCATTCTTCAAGTAAATTGGATTCTTATTGTTTCTCAACTATTTGAGCTCGTATTGAGCTTGAGCCGACTGAATTGGCCCAATCTGGAATTTGTTACATTGGATGTGTTACATATCATTTTTTTAAGAATTTTATCTACCCACTTAATATAACCCAAGTTTATCATGGACTTAATATGAAACATAGGGCACAATTAATACATCACATTCTTTATTCAATTCAATAAATCACACATTTATTATACAACACGGACTACCATAGGAACAAACGTACAACAAGACATTATTATTTTGAATACATAAATGTACTCCACGAAAAAATAAGAGGAAAAAATATGGGCAAACCACGAACCGAAGATCAAAGCGGCCTTTTCAAGACCTCTTCAGAGGTGGAATGCTTTGTTCGTTTCTGAAGAAGTTCGTAGGATCAACCTCAGTCTTCACACGAACCAAACGATCAAAGTTCTTACCAAAGTACTTCAAACCCCAAACACTAGCTTGCTCATAGCTCGTATATCCCACGTTGTTCATCCCAATATCAAGATCCCTATAGTTGAAATACGCAGACCTAGGGTTTTTCGAAACGTATCTCCCCATATAACTGTAAAAACTCCTTATCCACTTCATATGCTTCGCCACTTCATCCTTGTCAGTCCAAGTCACGCCATAATGGATCGTAAATAAGTTCCCAGCTCTATGCGCAAAAGGAGTTTCAGTCTCCGAGAATGTACTAATCTTGCCACCGTAAGGGCTGAACTGTAGCTGCCCCCTCTCTACTTCCTTGAGGTACCTAAAGACACCTCTTAATCCTTGTAATGGAATAGGGTTTTGAACGTAGTCAGATTTGCCCTTGAAGTAGTATTCTAGGCTGGGCTGCTCTCTGCTCAGAAGAACGTCGAGCGTCTCATCTTTTAGACCCCAGAAGAAAAGGGTCGACTCAATCCAACTCATTTCGATACAGTCTTTTTCCTTCAATCCCAGCTCGGGAAATTTCTCTCGCATTATGGGCAAGAGGTCCTTCACGCGTCCTAGGAATAGAGTAGTGAAAGATGCTACTACGGTCATATTCTGAGTGATGGGAGACTTCTCGCCTGCGATGAAGAGCCTCAGAAGAAGCCTATCGTCGATTCCTTCAGCAACGTACTGCCATCTGTGCACAAGCTCCATGGCGTTCTCCTCTTCCGTCCTCGAAACGTTGAACACCGTTACGATTTCTGGGACTGTAACTAACTTCACCTTAAACGCAAGAACTATGCCAAAGCTCGTGCCTCCCCCGCCCCTAATGGCCCAAAACAAGTCCTCTCCCATCGATTTTCTGTCCAGAATTTCGCCCTCAGCGTTGATGATCTTCGCGTCGATGATATTATCAGCCGCGAGTGAGTGCTTTCGCGATAACATTCCGTAGCCTCCACCGCTAAAATGGCCGCCCACGCCCACCGTAGGGCAAACACCAGCTGGGAAAGCTAGGGTTTTGCTTGTCTGAGAAATTGTGTGGTAGAGTTGGCCTAAAGTTGCGCCAGTTTGGACCCAAGCGGTCATTTTCTTGGCGTCTATTTGTACTTGTCTGAAATTTCTCATGTCGATTACTACGAAGGGGTTCTTCGATGCGTGGGAGAGTCCTTCATAGTCGTGCCCGCCGCTCTTTACCCTTACTTGAAGGCCGAGTTTCTTTGAGCAGTGAATGGCTGCTATGATTTCTGATTCGTGGTAAGGTGTGACGATGAGTTGGGGTTTTATGGGTAGGTTTATTTCGTATCGCTGGTTTGGGTCTCGTAAGAGGGAAGCGTACGATGTGTTTTGAGGTGTGTAGATTACGTTTGTGTCTGAGTTTTGGGTTTGGAATTGAGTTGTGAGGCATGCAAGGAAATCATCGTGCATTGATGATCGTCCTAGGGTTGCATGGGTGGATATGAAGAGTATTAATGATAGAATTGTGAGGTGATGGGACTTCATTATTTTTTTATGTAAGTGCTTTCTTTTTTTTTGTTGTTGGAGATGAATTGGGAGGCTGGTTAAGCTTCTGCATTTATAGAACTTTTTTTGGAGATTTTTCTTTGGGGGTGAAAAGGATGTTTGAGAGGAAACGTGTCGGCTGATGATTCAAGGAAAAATCAAATGTTTACATGTATTAAATTAATACGAATGTTGTTTTAACTCTTATCTCTTTTGTCTATTGGTCCTTATCTTTTAATGGAATACTTACGATGATTTGTTGCTCTTAGCCTATCTTCGTGTGCCTTTTGCGTGCTTGACCTAGTTTTTTTTTTGTGGTTTGAGGGGACTTTTTCTACGTTAAAGTTTGTATTCTTTTATAATTTCGGAAGAGATTTTGGGTAATTTCCAAGATCAATAGAAAATTATCTGCATGAATTGGTTTGAAAATTGCGAGGAGCATGTTTGAAAAACTTCTTTTTTATTATTCACGTGTGTCCACTAAGAAAATAATTTAGAAATCGCGATAAGCATGCTTGAAAATCTATTTTCTTTTATTCACGTTTGTCAACTAATTAAATATTTTTATTTCAGAAGTCATTTGCGTACACCCCATCTTCATCTAGAAAAAAGAAAGTAAAATGATCATATATACATTTATATATAATTATATTTTCTAACATAATATGATATTTCAATATCATTCAAGTAGCCATCAATTGAATTTTGAAATATTACGTTATAGCCTGAAACTGGCCTTCCCAAACAATTATAGCCCATATAAAAATTACTGTGCTTAAGGCCCAATAAGTATTTTAATCTTCATAAAAAATTTCAAGTAACTTCCCAACTCGCCACGTCAGCCCACACCTTCTATAACCACCCCACTTCCTTCAATCTCTGACAACAAACACAGACACATTCATTCTTTGATTACCCTTCAACACAACTCACTAACACAAGCAACTAAAGCACGAATGCAAAACATTCATCATTTAATCCTCAGAATCTCACTGCCTTTTCATTTCCTTGCACGAAAGATGGCGTTATTCACACGGAAACCTCACATTCTAACACGATTCTCCTTCGTCTTCTTCGTATTCATGACTTCAATCTCAACAAGGCGGCGGCTGCTCACGCTCCCCTTAACATGCGCCGCCGGCGCTTCCTCGGTGGTAGAAGACCTCAACAACCTAAAGCCGCCGCCGGACTTCAACGTCACGCTCACAACCAACTGCCTCATCAACCCTTCTCTCAGATACTGCAACTCATCCACGCCCTTCGATCTTCAGGAAATATTCAGGTCCACCATCGTCGCAAGCCACCTCTGCAACTTCTCCAAAAATCCCAACTGCGTCGAGTCCTTCCCTAAAATCGACCTCCGAGGACAGCCCAAGATAGCCCCTTTATACCTCTCCTTCACCTTCTTTTGGAAATACTGTCCCCTCACCGTAGTTTCCATCGATCTCTCAAACAATTCTCTGAAAGGAGGGTTTCCCACTGAACTGTTCCACTGTTCTCAGGTTCAGGCGATCGATCTGAGCCATAATTACTTGTCCGGCGACTTGCCTGTAAGGGAATTAAATGCTCTGGCGAACCTCACTTACCTTAACCTCTCTTACAACGACTTCTCCGAGGTTAAAGTGTCTGAAGCTCAGTTCTTCCAGCGTTTTAATTCTTCGGGTTTTCTGCATTCTGGGCTCGTCCCTAACCACAAAGAATTCAAGATCAAGGCGGTTCTTTTGCTGGTAGGTTTCCCTGTTCTTGTGATCGTGGTGGTGGTTCTGTTGGCTCTACGCTGTAATAATAACAAGGAAGGCAAGAACGGTCAGAATCATCAGTTCTCAGCATCGACGATCGAGGAAGCAACAGACGACTTCTCAGATAGAAACCTAGTGGAGAAACTTCATAGTTCGAGCATATATAGAGGCGAGATGAGCGATGGCAGCGAAGTGAGGGTCGAGGCTTATTTCCTGGACATGTCTGCGCAAGAACGGACGAGGTTCGTAGAGAAATGCAAAGTGCTCGTCCTCTTACAGCACAAGAACATAGTCCCAGTTCTGGGCTGGTGCGATTCCCGCAGATTTAAGGCGATCGTGAGTGGGCCCGCCAACGGAGAAAGCGTCGAAGATTGGCTTCTGAGGTCGAACCCATCGTGGAAACGAAGGGTTAGAGTGATCCAAGAAATCGTCGGAGCAGTTAGTTATTTGCAGGACGAAGGATGGACGCAAGTCGTCTGCAACCTTAAGACGAAGAACATAGTTTTGTCTGAAGATGGGGAACCACTCATAACACGGCTCAAGCTAGACGATCATCGTGCTAGCGAAAAGAGTGAGAGTTGCTTTCGCCTTTTCATTAATTACGCAGCCCATAATTAATATTGTTTACTGAAAATCAAATCGCTCGTTTTCTCTGCAGATATTTTCAGATTTGGGATGTTCATTTTAGAGATGGCGACGAACATGAGGCCCATGGAGGGTTCTGACATGAAAGAAACTGGTTTTCTTGAATGGCTTAAGCTGAATTTCCCAGATAACTTGAAGAATGTGATTGACGACAAGATGAAGACGACGCCGGAAATTGAGGCCCAAGCAGTGGAGGTAATTAAGCTTGGCTTCGTATGCACAGATGTTTACACGTGTAATCAAGAACTGAGTTGGGAACAAGTCACTAGGCTTCTAAGAGGCATACTTTCTGTCGCTAATAAATCACATTCAGACAAGGGAAGATCGAGCAGTAGTAGTAGTAAGGTTCATCGTCGATGATGAGAGATAGATTAAAAGGTTTTTAGAAGATGTATAGAGGATTGATTTATTGATTAATTATTTTTTTTACTATTGCAGCATTGATCATGTACATGTGAAAGAAGGTATTCAATTAATTTCGGAGTGAGAGCGTTTATAACAAGCGATATATCAACATATTAATTCCTTCGGAAATTATTCAGGAACATCAAACTAAACATATACGTCACGACCTAAAAATCTTATGTAACTTGGACAGGGTACTTAGGCATGCAATTAATTATTCGTGATCCTCGTTTTGAACCGAGATTGGCAATTAATAAATTGAAATCATAAAAAGAGAGAATAAAGACTAATAATAAATAAGGTGAGTATATAACCGTCGCCGGCCCATCAATGTAACGGTTTCGAGGAAAAATAGATCAAAGGAAAATTCCACGTCTCCACTCCAAACATCATTTGACTCGGTCTCTCTTAATTTGCTCGTGGTAGTTATACAACTTCTGTCTGGTTTTATTCAAATATAAAGTAAAAAAGTCACGGAATCTTAATACTTTCTAAGATACTTTTGTCTCCTAATAATCTTATACTATACTTTTTCGCACTCTCTATGCTTGTGCTTTAAATTTAATTATAGTTTACGTTATTCTTAATTTTGAGATTTTTTTACTATCAAATAGATGAAATAAAATTTTTAACTATATAAAAGAAAAAACGATATTTAGGGATGTATGTATAATAAATAAAAAATGTTAAAATAACAAGAAAAATATTAAAGTAATTAAATAAAAATAAAGGGATCAAATTGCAAATAAACATGACAGATCAAACTGGCAGTTTATATCCACTCCCGACCCTTTATCTTTACTATTATATAAAGCGCGAGCAGTCGATACAAACCGTCCAAATCAATTTCAGTTGGTCTGTAAATTTTGCAAGATGGCTTCTTTTTATAGGTCTAAATAAAACAACTGCTCAGCGTAGGGCTGTAAATGAGCCGAGCTCGAGCCGAGCTCGGCTCATTTTCTGGGCTCGAGCTCGAGCTCGAGCCCTTACAGCTGAGCTCGAGCTCGAGCTCGAGCTCGTCGAGCTTTTCAGCTCACGGCTCGAGCTCGAGCTCATTTGTAGCCTGATGAGCTCGAACTCGAGCTCGAGCTCACGAAGCTCATCGAGCTCGAGCTCGAGATTAATAAAAAAAATTATTAAATTTATAAAAATAATATAAATTAATATAAAAATACAAAAAAATATACCTTTTTTTTTAAAAAATCGAGATTTTTAGTAAAAATTAGTAAAAATAATATAAGTTAATATAAAAATTTTAAAATAATCGAATTTTTTTAAAAAATAAAGAATAATATAAATTATTATTAAAATATAAATATATAAAAAATTAAAAAAAAAAAAGAAAAAGCTCGCGAGCCTGTTCGCGAGCTTTCGAGCCACTATGTTTGGGCTCAAGCTCGAGCTCGACTTAAATGAGCTCGAGCTCGAGCTCAACATAAATGAGCTCGAGCTCATTTTTGTCGAGCTTGAGCCGAGCTTTTATCGAGCCGGCTCGTCGAGCTCACGAGCCGGCTCGGCTCATCTTTCACCCGTAGCTCAGCGTATGAAACTGCCTTGCCTATTCTATTTAAAGTAAATTTGCTTATTTTTCCAAATAAATACTAAATCAAAATTAAAACAAAATACTGTAATCAATTTTTATTTCTTTCACACACGTAGGGTGTGCTCCTTATACTAGTATAATAGAATAGATAATCATCTTAGTTCAAATTTCCCTCCTCTAGTCCAACAATGGTTCACATTTCTTGTTCGAATAGTTCTTACGAAACCCTCATTACACTTCATCTGTTTTTAGTTCATTACTCGACATCCATATGGCTTTGAGTTATTGCTTCTCAAAACGAGGGCATACTTAAACCATTTTGCTCCAGATAGAGCCCAGCACAAAACGCCGTAAACCTTGTGATTACAATATAACGACAATAGTGATGACCTCGTCAACTACTATGTCTCAAACCCTAATCTCTTACAAACCCTTTTCCCTAAAAATAGAACATGTAATTATGTAGCACATCCAAGTTGGCCCATTAAGAGCCCAAATAGTTGAGAAACAATAAGAATCGAATTTTACAAAGTTTTTGAAAAAATAATGAACTGACTAATTCGTTAAATGAGTTTACAAAACGTCAGTGGATAATCCCCACTCCAGCACAGCAACAGACATTGGTCTAAGATTAAAGAATAAAGATGCAAATAAAAAACTAAACCTAGTCTCATTAATTTTTAAGTCAATCACAACGATGTAGGCTTAATATAACATACGAAATTATATGAGACAATCCGTGGATCTCGTGTTACTTTTTTTTTCCCACGATAACTCGACATTGCCACTAAAAACAAAATTACAAACGTGCTAAACAGTACATATAGCCTTTTGGTCGCATTGCGCCAAACGGAGACAAGTCCTCAAAGAGAGGAAACAAAACCCCACAAGGGGGCACAATACTCCCACATTGGGAGAAAAGGGTCTACAAGGGACAAAAAAAACCGACAGAAAAAATATAGTTGGGGCATAACCCTAACATATGCCGGGGAAAAAATCTAGTGGGTTTTCGGTCTACAATCTACTTACCATTACGATCCATTCGAAAAGACGAGAAAATAAAAAAAAATAAAAAAAAAATATTAGTGTAGACATTAATAAGATAATGTAGATCTAGTACTTTTACTAATTATATGGCTTCTTTTCTTTGATATGGCTATGGGATCTAACAAGAGAGATCAACTCTTCGCTTGTAATAAAGGATTGAGATTTTCGACGATGTAGTGAATCTTGATGGGTGAAATATGATATTACTATTTTTATTCTGCACACATTTAAATGAACAACAACATGATAATATCAAAAGCTTAATATGAATCGTAGCAACGACCGAATAGCTAGGCCATGATGAATAGAATCAAAGCTCTTCAACGCTCGACAAGTTATTACCAGCAAGAGGTGGGATGCTCTGCTCGTTTCTGAAGAAGTTCAATGGATCAACTTGAGTCTTCACACGAACCAAACGATCGAAATTCTTATTACCAAAGTACTTCAAACCCCAAACGCTGGCTTGCTCGTAGGTTGCAATAATATTGCCTTCTACTATGTTGTTCGATCCTAATTCAAGATCCCTGTAATTAAAGTACGCAGATCTCGGATTGCTCGACCCATATAACTGTAAAATCTCCTCATCCACTCCATTTTTCTTTCTCCTTCTTCTTCCTTGGACCATGCCAAGCCGTAATGGATCATATAAATATTACCCGCTCGGTGTGGGAAGGGAGTTTCAGATTCTGAGAAAGTACTCATTACGCCGCCGTAAGGGCTGAACTGTAAGAAGGCTCGGCTATCATCGTTAAGCATCCTACAAATCTCACTTAGACCTTGTAATGGAATAGGGTTCTTAACAAAGTCGGATTTGCCTTTGAAGTATAACTGGCTTGGTACAGCCCTGCTCAGCAATACGTCGATTGTGCGATTCTTGATTTCTGAGAAGAGAAGTACGGATTCTATCCAACTCATCTCTTACAGTCTTTCTCCGACAAGCCCAGCTCTGGGAAATTTTCTTGCATTATGGGCAAGAGTTGGTAAGCACGGCCTAGGAACAACGTAGGGAAAGATGCTACTACTGTCTTGTTTTGAGTGGCTGAAGATGTTCTGCTGGTGAATATGACCCTAATTGTAAGCCTTTCGTCGACTCTATCAGCAATGTGCTGCCACTTATGCACAAGCTCCATGGATTTCTCCTCGGACGTCCTCGATACGTTGAACACCGTTACTATTTCTGGGACGGTGACTAATTTCACCTTAAACGCAAGAAAGATGCCGAAGCTTGTGCCCCCGCCGCCCCTGATGGCCCAAAAAAGGTCCTCGCCCATGGAATTTCTGTCGAGGATTTCCCCCTTGGAATCGATCATCTTCGCATCTATGATGTTATCCGCTGCAATTGCGTGCTTCCGCGATATCATCCCATACCCTCCGCCGCTGAAGTGACTGCCCACGCCCACCGTCGGACAAACCCCACCTGGGAAAGCTAAGGTCTTGCCGTGCTGGGCGATTGTGTAGTAGAATTCTCCCAAGGTGGCGCCGACCTGAACCCAGGCGGTCTTCTCTCCGGCGTCGACCTGAACCTGCCGGAAATTTCTCATGTCGATTACGACGAAGGGGTTTCTTGGGGAAACGTGGGAGAGCCCTTCGTAGTCGTGTCCGCCGCTCTTGACCCTTATTTGCAGGCTCAGTTTCTTCGAGCAATGAATGGCTGCTGTGATTTCTGACTCGTGGTAGGGGGTGACGATGAGCTGAGGCTTTACTGGGAAAGTTTGTTCGTGGCGCAGGTTTTGGGATTTCAGAAAGGGCGGCGTACGATGGGTTTTGTGGGGTGTAGATTAAGTTTATGTCTGAGTTTGTGTTTTGAAATTCATGTGAAAGGCATTGAAGGAAATCTTCATGCGACGGTTTTACGACGACCAAGCTTGTAGTAGCTGTAAAGCACAGTGCAAGTATGGCGAGGCAGTGAGGTTTCATCTCTGCGCAGAGGTTTCTTCTTTTATTTTTTTTTTTGGATGAAAGAAATAAGCTTTATAGCAGCAACCTTTTTCAATGGAACCAGCTTTGAATGAAGCTTTTCTTTTTTTTCTTTTTGATTATGACGTACGATAACAGCCAAAAAATGTTATTATCAAATCAACTAACCATTGTTGTCATGAAGCGATGTACGACGATATGATGTAGGGCTATTCTATCTATAATTAATCAGCTCATTGGCCCATTTCAGTCACTTTCAAAGCTTCTCTATTTCCCTCACATGTTGAGCAGCAATCTTCGTAGGAGACGAACGTCATGTGTTGTTCAATCAACTGTGTTTTCTTACGTTTTTAGACGATGATGATGTCTAGCTTTTTTCATTTCCCATTTCCTAGTTTTCAATTAGTTGAAGATGCGAATAATAATAATAATACAGACTCAAACCACCCACAGTATCATAGGACAAACGAATTATATGTCAATCTCATGGCCATAAAACACACGAACGAACGTCGACTTTTATTTAAGGAACAGTGGAAGAGTTGGCCACGAGCTTATTGTAATGATTGTTCTTGATCCTAAAAACGTTGATTACGGAGATTGCAGTCATGAGCATCAATCCAAAGAAGGAAGCAATTATGGCGCCACCAGCATGGTCGCAGAATGTGTTGAACTTATCGCATATCTTATTCCATCTCGTATGAGAATTCCCGTCCCTGCCGAGCTGTCCCATAAACGCCGCCGCGCTCGCACCGCCCGACACAACCACCACGTTCATCTGTTGAACATCACATATAAATAATGGAGAATTGTGTTTGTGTATAACTCTCAAGTAAAAAAACATATATTTGTGTCTTTACCAAATCTAGGATTGTAACAGCCAATAAGGGGACAAGTCCCTTAAGGCTAAGCCACTTAGTTCCCAAGATTCCGACCACCAATACTAGAAAGTTGTGAAGGCTCGCAAGCCCATTAGCCAACACAAAGAACCTGTCTCAAAGAAAGATCACATCTTTACACATATGATATATACGTACGAGGTGGCGAGTGTAAGGAGAGAACACTTACACAAAAGCTGGGGTATGTTGGAACTTGGCAGTGAGTGTTGCTTGTATGGGGACAGTTCCAATAGTGGCCACAACAAAGGTTTTCGTTTGCCTGTCGATAGCCATTACGACCGCCGCCGATACGGTCGCGAAAAGAGCGAGCAATCTGAGGAAGACGACTGAAAGATCGAACCTTTTTGAGGCGGCGGTTTTAGGGACTTGGCTGTGACGAATTTCTGTATCCATTATTACAAAAAGATTTGTTTTTTATTAGAGTTGTGAAACGGAAAGAGGGCATAAGTTGGTATATATAGACCAAATAAAATGGATTGAGATTGGATGATTTTCTTCGGTGGTTTGCTCGCCATTTGGGAAAAATCTATTTGTTTATTAAGAGATAGAGAGAGAAGGAGATGGCAAGCTTCACGCTAAGTACCTAGTAGGTATGACGGTTGGGATTCTTGATCGGAAAATTCACCTGTAAGTGTGTGTTTTTGTGTGAAAATTTGTAATTGTTGGGTGCAAGGTAGACAAAACCATAGAACTGCTCATCAAACAAACTGCAGTAACCAAAGAGAGAGATTCAAGTTTCTCCAGGTATATAGCTACCATACATCAAATCTTTTCTTTGTCTTTGTTTTTCTTTTTCTATTCATTCCACCCATGCAATCACACTTCCCAGTATCTTTCTTTACACTATTGAACAAGTCGACGTGTTCGTATATTCTCTTCTCATGTCTTGACGCCAAACATGGACATTGTTGCCTACGTTTATTACAGAGCATATCAGCGACCGTCGTTCGTAACACCCACTACTACGCTGCTCACCTATAAAATGGAATGATACGATTTAAACCAGCCATTGCTTTCATCGTAAGATGTTGTGAGAACGACGAAGAACTAAGAAGCAGCAGAAAACAAGGAAAATGAGGAAGAAAAAAAAATACCAGCTTCCCACTTTCGCCGACTGTCATTGGATTCTGAACGACGACGGTTTGAGTCTTTGGCCTAGACGTCGCCTGAGCAGCGAATAAAGCAGTTCGAAGCCCAATTCCCAGATTGTAATTAAAAAAAAAAACAAGGAAAACTTTCGGTTAGTAAATAGAAGAAAAGAACTCACAGTGGTTGTGGATAGAGAGTTCCCACTGTTGAGAACAGGGAACGTTGGCCTTGACTCGCTCGCCTGTTTAAAGAAAATGGTGGTAGAAGAAGCATAAAAACGTTAGAAATAAAGCGCACGAGCTTTCGACGAAAAAAACTGAAACTCACGCCGACATTAGTGATGAACTGACAAATGGCACATTTGACGGATGGAGCGCCAGCTGGGTACATCAGCATCGTACGACAGTTGCCACAGCTAATATTAGCAGCTCCGTTAGGTAGGGGCGGTGTTTGGACAGCTGAGAAAAAATTAATCAAGTTTTCAAGAAACCTAAAAGATGTTTTACTTTGCTATTGCAATAATCTTCTTTATATAGACCTTGGGCGAGGTTTAGAGATTGACAGAAGTAGCATCTGACGCTCGTAGCACCGTGTGGATGAATAAGTAAGGTACGACAGCCGCCGCAGATCAGTTGAGCCATTTCCATCCCTACGAAAAGAATCGAAACGAATCCACAAAATGCTTTTATCTCATCTACGATCGTTCGTCTAGTCTCATCATAAATGCGTACGATTCATTCGATCATTTACCATTTGGTGGGACAGAAGTGACCGTACTGCATATGGCGCAGCAGATGTTTGTAGCTCCTCTTGGGTAGAGAAGAAGAGTCATACATCCATTGCACACAACTTGATTCTGCATATCGCTGCAGCTGAGAGGTTTCAGAAAAAAGTACTGAAATTTTTAGCTCTTTGGATTCCCCATAGTCGTATTTCGTGTACGATAACGAGTTATGGGGAAAACTGATTGCGATGGAATATCAGCAAGGAAATACAATGATCAAACAAATGGCAATGCAAATGTGATTGCACGAATGTGGACTTTTCCCTCTACAGATAAATTGAATGCGCGAGAATTATCGATCCGACACGATGAAATAAACCAATCCACCAACGGATTCCCCAAATCAGATACTACGAAACGAGAAAAAACGACACGAAAAGAAACAGGAAAGAAAATTGAAGTCTTATTAAGCGTGCTGAGTAAACCGATTGAATCCCAAGAAATTGAGATGACGAAAACTAAAACAAGAAATCGAATTAAAAGGTGATCGGATGAATCGTCCCGAACCTGAAGATCTGATTTCGTCGGATGAACGGAAGGTAAATTTATGAGGGTATCTTACGCTAACATCAACGACGTAAAATCTATTAAACAGCTGTTCTTGATAAGCAATCAGGTTTTTCTTAAGGAAAGCGATCAAAATCGTTGACTTTGATTCACCTCCGCGGAAAAATATATGGGAGCTGGCTGACTTTTCTCAAGAATGTGCTTCTGTGGAGTGTCTTCCCGCGGAGAAAAAGACTTGGCCGCTGAAAACACCTTACCTTTAAAATGTAAACTAAATTGAATTAATTCTCTTAAGCATCTATAAACTTATTTTAAAAACAAACAAACACTATTTTGTCGTGGGGATGTAGCTCAGATGGTAGAGCGCTCGCTTAGCATGCGAGAGGTACGGGGATCGATACCCCGCATCTCCATCTTTTATTTTTATAACATATATTTTTACGGAATATTTAATAATAAATCTATTGCTAGGTAGAGCCTCGAAAAAGGCACTTTTTCAATTTATATTGTTGTCATATGACTTATATTTTCTGTATATTCAATTACATTTTTACATTTGCCAACACGGTGTTGTCAATGATGACATCAAACGGATCGACTAGACATTGCATCGAAGTATCAAAATTGCGCTTGGATTTCTAATACAAAAAAGGACAGCGGTTTTGCAATTTGCGCCAATATTTAAATGATGAAGTGTTGGCATTACTATAGAATCTTGGAAACTATGATTACTGAAAATCCGCTATATTATCGATATAGTATGTATTTTGATTTTGACACCGTGGGGGGAGAACCAGCCGTCACGTGCAAATGCCGAAGCGATTTGTCTTGTCCTTCTCGATATTTTCGCTTATTTCGTATCATCAGAAAGTAATTATTACTATGTTATTCTAATCAGTTATTAATCATCGACGTGATTATCATAGCATTAGCATTAACAAATCGGATCTCACGTACCGACCCGATTGTCGAAGGAGATCAATTAAACAGCTCTGGTGAAGGGGCAAAATCTCCATTTTACCCTTCCGCTGCGTTTTTCAAACCTATATCTATATATAGAGATTGTCGTAGCTGCAGAGTCTCTCATCTGCAAACGGATATTCAGCTTCCTGCAATCTCCCTCGGTACACTTTCGATCATCGTATTCTCTTTCATCTTTCAAGCGATTTCGCAGCAGCATTACTGCAATGCTTTAGGAGCTACTTTTTTAAGGTAGCGCAATGGAACCGATTTTTTGCTAGTTTATGCGCCGTTTTGCGTATTAAATTTTAATGCGTGCCTTCGTAAGCGTCGTATTTTGTTTGTTTAGTAGTTGCGCGAGCTTCATCTTCATGTTGTAGATTCGCTTGATTAAAATACGAACTGGATCGAAAATGTGCGGGAGCTGATTATTGAAAATGAGAGTGCTTGATCGGCGTAGCTCTTTAGGTATTCGATGTAAAATATGCTTCCCTTGCCTTTCACTTGTTTGAGGATACACCGTTGCTGCTGATTCTGCTCATAATGATACCCCTTCTGACTTCTGTTTACCCTCTTCTATGCCTTTGTAACTTGATTTCGGTTGGATAAAAGGATTTTCTCAATGATTTGCATGTGTTCGTACTTCATGTCCACGCAATAAAAATTCTTCGTTGAGATTATTACGTATGTTGCTATTATTTGCTTGAAATTTCACATCTCTCGACTTGCTTCGCTGATAGGACCCCCCGTTCACTGCCCACGATGTCAGACCTCGAGGCCCCATTACGCCCAAAGAGAAAGAAGATTTGGGTAGACTACTTAGTCAAATTCCGATGGATCTTCGTCGTCTTCGTCGTCCTCCCCATCTCCTTCACCTTCTACTTCCTCATATACCTCGGAGACATAAGATCAGAGTGCAAATCCTTCAAGAAGCGCCAGAAGGAGCACGACGAGAACGTCAAGAAAGTCGTGAAATGCCTCAGGGAGAGGGACCCGAAGAAGGACGGGCTGGTCTGCACCGCCCGAAAGCCATGGATCGCCGTGGGCATGAGGAACGTGGACTACAAGCGCGCCCGCCATTTCGAGGTCGACCTATCCTCCTTCAGAAACATCCTAGACATCGACGAGAAGAGGATGGTCGCACGCGTCGAGCCGCTGGTCAACATGGGTCAGATCACCCAAGTCACCGTACCCATGAACCTGTCCCCGGCTGTGGTGGCCGAGCTCGATGACCTAACCGTCGGCGGGCTGATAAACGGGTATGGAATCGAAGGTAGCTCGCATATCTATGGGCTGTTCTCTGACACCGTCGTGGCTTACGAAATCGTATTAGCTGATGGCCGGCTCGTTAGGGCGACGAGGGACAATGAGTTCTCCGATCTTTTCTACGCCATACCTTGGTCTCAGGGGACTCTGGGGCTTCTCGTCGCAGCTGAGATCAAGCTCACACCCGTTAAGGAGTACATGAAGCTTACGTATAAGCCCGTCGTGGGCAATCTCAAGGAGCTTGCCCAGGCCTACATTGATTCCTTTGCCCCCTAGAGATGGAGATGAGGAAAAGGTCCCCGACTTTGTCGAGGGGATGGTTTACTCGTCCGCCGAAGCCGTGCTCATGACTGGGATGTACGCCTCCAAGGAAGAAGCCAAGAAGAAGGGGAATGAGATCAACCGCCTAGGGTTGTGGTTCAAGCCGTGGTTTTACCAGCATGCTCATACGGCGTTGAAGAAGGGCGAGTTCGTGGAGTATATACCCACGAGGGAGTACTACCACAGGCACACGAGGTGCTTGTACTGGGAAGGGAAGCTCATCCTTCCCTTTGCAGATCAGTGGTGGTTCAGGTTCCTCCTCGGCTGGATGATGCTTCCCAAGGTTTCCCTTCTCAAGGCGACCCAAGGCGAAGCCATTAGGAACTACTACCATGAGATGCACGTCGTTCAGGACATGCTCGTGCCACTCTACAAGGTCGGCGACGCTTTGGAGTGGGTCCACCGTGAGATGGAGGTACGTTCTTCTTCTTCGATCATCGCTCAGAAAATTCGTACGGGGGATTGAATCTTACCGTGAAATGTTCGTCCTCGGTTAGGTCTATCCGATTTGGCTCTGCCCACATAGGCTCTTCAAACTTCCCGTGAAAACGATGATCTGCCCAGAGCCGGGATTTGAGCTGCATAAAAGACAGGGGGACACGGAGTATGCTCAGATGTACACTGACATCGGCGTTTACTATGCGCCCGGGCCGGTCTTGAGAGGCGAGGAGTACGATGGGGCCGAAGCGGTTCGTAGAATGGAAGATTGGCTCATCGAAATCCACGGTTTTCAGCCTCAGTACTCTGTGACTGAGCTCTCTGAGAAGGATTTCTGGAGAATGTTCGACGCTGGGCTTTACGAGCAAGCCAGGAAAAAGTACGGAGCCATTGGGACGTTCATGAGCGTTTACTACAAGTCGAAGAAAGGTAGGAAAACGGAGAAGGAGGTTCAAGAGGCTGAGCAGGCCATTCGCGACGACGTGCCTGATATGGTGGATGGATGCTGATTAGGTTTTGGTATTTGTTGTTTCCTTCGAACTCTGTTTTGTTGTGCTCTGTTTTTTTTTTCTCTCCTCTCTGTTGTGTGTTTCTTTGCTTTCTTTTGCTTTGACACTAGCTTTTGTGCTTACTAAGCTTTGGACAATAAGTGGAGTGGAGGATTAGCTTCTCTACTTCGGTTCAGTTTAATGTTTGCTATGATCGCATTTGATTGGAGTATCTATCCCCTTGCTCGATATTTTCATGAATACACGAGTAATCTGAATTTTCTTCTTGTTTTTGAAACGTAGCTTTTGTGCTATATATCTCTATAAAATCTTTTTTTATGAATATTTATAGAGTTATTTTATTTTATTTTCATTCAACCCACGCGTGATGCTGATGACAGCAATATTTCCTTAAAAGCTCAATGTCGAATTTCCGAAGCAATAATCATAGTCAAAATTCGCGCTGAAAGTGCAATCATTTTACGGAAAATAAATAAATAACCAGAAGACAAATAAATGCCCAATCACTCACTGTACAGAGTCGCACACGACGTTATACTCACTCAAGTAGGATCCTTGTTTTTTTCCTCGCGTGATCACGTCAAGCGCTCCTGGAAAAAACGTCAGCATTATGGAGCAAATTGAAGAAATTGATGTCGTCCAAGCACAAGTCCGATCAGGTTTTATGTTAAATCACTGGTCGCTGATGGATCATGATTGTCGATCCAAATTCTAAGGCATCTTCGTTTTCGTCTCGCTTCTCTCGAAAGCCAGCTCCGCCGTGCGATCGTCTCAGGTTTCATATCCGTTGGTTCGCGTTTTATTTTCAGTGTGTTCGTTTGGTTAGTAGGTTTATATTTAGGAGGGTTTAAATTAGTTATGGTTTATATAAAACTAATTAATGGGTATAAAATAAAATTGTGTTTGGTTAGTGAGTTTATATAAACACATCAGAGGGAGTGTGTTTATTTAAACCCATATGTGTTTAGAGCTGAATTATATAAACCTATGGTTTAAATATAACTACGAACCAAACACTTGAATATATCTTAAACCCAGGTTTAAAATACCTAAACCAATCAACCAAACAAGGGCTTAGAGGTCAGCACAAACTTTCACTTGTTTAAAATTGAAAATTACTCGTCGTTTTCACTTGTACACGCTTGTAATTTATCTGCTTTTAGTAATGGTGTGCTTGAGCTTGAGGTAGTAAGTAACCCTGGAGTTCGCTGTATTGTATCCTATCAAATCGACCTTTTTTTTCTCGTGCGTTACGCCTTGATTTCTGCGGCGTGTTGTTTGTATGATCTATTAGCTTTGACTAGTGATAACGGCATATACATTATGACCTCATATATATTTCCTAATCTACTGCTCAATTATTCATTCCTTTGCTAGAAATGCTTGTGTTTGTTTACAATCCATACGTACTGTGGATTGCTGCATGTTCTATAGCTTTCATCATATGACCAACTAACTTTCCGATCTTGAGTTAGTATCTCTAAATGTTGATTACATACTTTGTTTCTGCAATGTCAATAATAAGATTTTTGTTTTTGAAGCAAAGAAACTCGAGGTTGTTGTCTTGGAAAGCTATCGTAGATTTATGATTATTGCTTTTTTGTAATAGCAATGAACATCATCTCCTTGGTAAAAGCCTAACAAACAGCGAGCCACAAATCTGCTGAAATCCCAACAAAAGAGGAGGACTTGAAAGAGAAACTGAAGTCTAATGGCTGCTACGCCGTTCGCTCAGACAAAGAACATGGTGTTCTCCAAATCAGGGTGGAGCTTATAGAATTCCTGGTTAAACGAAGGCCCAGCCTGCCTAGCAGCCACCACCTCCTGGTTAGACGAAGAAGGCCCAGCCTGCGTAGCAGCCACCACCGCCTGGTTAGGCAACGATGGCCCAGCCTGCGTAGCAGCCACCACCTCCTGGTACATCCTTCCCCTGTATGCCACTAAATCAGCATAGTACACCGGCGGAACCAGCGAGACTGGCTTTGTGCACCGAGCAAAGGTGAAGCACATCTCATAAGTAAGCTTCTGCAGATCATCAGAACTGAAGCCGTTCTCGTCCTCGAGCACGTAGTAATGAGCCGCCTTGCTCGTTCCCATTTGCCCATAGTGGCTGCAGAGGTAAAAGTCAAACTCAAAGGGATGCACAATGTCCGTGTCCACCACAGTCCCCGGCGGCACGTTCCCATTTCTGTCCACCTGACTTCGGTCCTTGGGGAACAGCCTCGTCAGGTGCCGTTTCTGAACCACCACGAGGGTCACCGATGGCTGGAGGCCGCCCTCGCGGAAGGCCTTCTTCAGGTCGGCCAGCTCATCGGACAGCACCTTGTCAAACTGCGTGTCGCTCACGCCGTCACGGAAAACCACGACCCTGTTGGGCATGTTCCTATTGGTCCGCTCGTAGGCCCTGACGAGTTCCATGCACATGGACCCGAAGTCCGTTATCATCTCCTTGCGGTGTTCCTGAGGACGGATCCTGGTGGCGTAGCGGGTCGCCCCGGGCCAGTTCAGCGTGCCCACGACCGCGGCTATGGACGGGCAATCCTTGTTAGACCCCCCGGGGTGGTTCACGTCTGCTCCTATGAACATGACTCGGTCTCCACTGAAGCGTGGGAGGATCTCGCTCTGGGATAGCTCGAAGTTGTTGCCGCCTAGCTTGGCATTTATCTTGAGGCAGATGTTGCCTATGTAGTGGTAATTTTTCTTCGCATCGGCATTGGTGGCTTGTTCATAGAGGCAGCATTGTGTTAATATGCCGATCCTCGTCTCTGAGATCCACTTGAGGGCCTTGTACCCAGGATCCGTACGGGCAAGCATGCATACGATCATCTGCAGCTTTTTGCCGCATGCTTTTCGCCCTACTTCTGCTGCAATGCCTTGCATGATTTTCTGGAGACTGTTGGCGTGGGAGAGGTCGTTCATCCGCGACTTGCGCCACACGACGGGCCCGTTGAATCCCATGCCCAGGTCCCGGAAGCGGTTCATCAACATTAAGATGAATTTGCGAAGCGCTTTTTCATTGCCTTCTGTGAAGTCCAGGAAGGCCCAACATCCCATCGACTTTGCTTCTAAGAAAAGTTTCTACCAAGGTCCCACTCGCATTTATCCGTGCGCACTTTAAGATCAGGGATCGATCCCAGCTTCAGCGTGGGAGCTGCTAGTACACGGCCAGCAACTTCCGTCATCCACGGGTCGACCGCGATTCCGAAATTCTGTGTTTCAGGGCTGCGATAAAATAAGCAAAGAAAAACATGAGAGGCACGTTTCATCTTAGGAGGGGCCGAATGACAACGTGCGACGTTGGATGGAGTAATCACAACATACCCAGAAGGCCCGTTCCTGGCCCCGACCATTTCGTTGATTGCTGGCATTCGTTCCCACGGCTTGACGGGAGTCGGCTTCGTCGAGTTCCAGTCTTCTTTAGGGCACCTCTGTTCCTTGGCCACCTTACAGTACTCTATCGGTACTTCGTTGGGTCGCCCCTGTTTTCCGAGATCCAGACAAGGAACGTCCTTGTTCTCGATAACCTTGCACAGTATCGTCTCGAAATACTCTACGACACTCATTGAAATCCCCTCTTCGTTTGGAACTTTGTAGAGAAAGAAAGAATCGCTCGCGTCCCTGTCAGCGAGTCCCCTGATCGTAAACCTCTCTTTTGTGACTCGGTGAGTGACGATGACTTTCAAACCGACCAGAGCGTTGCGAACCTGTGCTTCGAACGCTTTGACGCTCTGATACCCTTGAAAATCTACGAGGCGCGCACGCAGATAGTCTATCACGGGGAGGGGTTGACATAGGTATTGAACAGAGTAGTCCAAGCACAGAGCGAGGTCCTTCGCGGTGGGCTTCAAGCTATGTTGAAAGCCTCCGTACTTGGCAACTCCGCGGTATGCCCCAGCTTCCTGGGTGTAAAAGCCCCTGCCGACGCGAATCCTATGCCTGGAAGGGTTCTCCTTCATCACGATATCCATGACTTGTAATACGTCGCGAGGGACATCAAGTCGGTCGCCTCTCAGGTAATCGTTCAGCTCAGATAACGTTGGACTTCTCTGCTCATTAGGTTGTTTCACCGTTACTTTATACGTGCCGCTCTCCGTCTCCATGCCTTCGGGAATTATAACACTGATCTCCTCGGTGTCGGGAAAGGAAACCGTACTGAAGAGAATGCTCTCGCCATCATAAGCTCTCCTTTCTTGAAGCCCTGGATTATCCCCAAAACGCCGGTCTATGATCAGGCGCTTGTCTGATCTCCTCAGTGCTCTCTTCGAAGGCTCTCCGCCATCCTTACCCTTAAATTTCTCAATGACAACTTCATAGCGATAGATTTCCTTCTGCGTATCGATATGGACGGGGAAATGGTTTGCGAGGAGCCTGATATAAACACTTGAAAGCTTTGCACCGCCATCAGGCCTCTTGATGGCTTGTTTAGTCTCACCTGTAGAGAAGAAAGAACAAAGGGAGCAATCAACTCAGCAATTCTTGGCAAACACGACTTCCAAGAAAGTCAAACAGATACTTTTTAGCGTCAAAGAATGTACGGATCTTGTGTGAAAAGCAATTCTTGGCGACGTACAGTACAGCCCAACAACCCTCCCTAAGGTAAGAAGGAAAAACCCATAAGTTAAAGAAGCGACGGCGTGTTACCAGGGTCTGTTGGACTTCTTTGTGTCGGATCAGCAGAAGTCGACGCACCGCCGTGCTGAGCCCCCGGCGGCCGGTTCGACGAGGTGTCCTGCACAGCAGGAGGAGGTATCACGTTCTGAGGCGGCGGCTGGCTCGAAGACGGCTCATTTTGTCCCGGCGGCCGGTATTGTCCTTGGCCACGGCCGCCTCCGCCGCGGGGATTTGTGCTTTTTCTTCCGCCGGGGTTGGTGCTTTTTCTTCCGCCGGCGCCCATTAGAGTTCGTTTCTGTGTGTACGTGCGTGTGTGTGAGAGAGACGAAGAAGCAAAGTGTTGTCGTATTTGAATGGTTGCGCGGGTGGTTGTAGTTACTGTTTGGAGTTGCAATATATATAGTCTTCGCTCGTGGAGCTGTGACTAGTGTGAACCCGTGAGGTGCGTGCGCCTCTCTTTTGGATAGGGGCATCGTAGTAATTTACGCACAATTGAAACAGAATAACGAAAAGCTCGAGTTGAGCCTAAGCATATTAAGTCATTTTTGGGCCTAAGAGATTTTGGGCTTTGATCTGAGTTTGGCCCATGCTAAAAAGCGGCCCACATTCATGGAAATGGCCGGGGAAGTGAAACAAAGTGGAGCAAGAGCAACCTGACAATCTTATTATTTTCACGTTCCTACTTAATTTAGAACATGAAAATCTATCCAATCATCAGCGTTTGTATGAGGATATTAGTACATCACTCTTTTTCTTTTTCTTTTTGTTTTCTGCGGTCTGATCTGGAAAACACTGACACTGTCGTTTGTTTTTGGCTATTTGGGTTATATTCTTTCTGTCATTGTCTGTAATGTTTCCATCCCATCTCCCAAGTCCTCAGATGATACCCTCTTTTAGTAGCTTTTTTATGTGAACATATTACTGTTATTATTTGTTATCGGTATTATCATCAAGTGCACTTTTACAGGGTTCGTTATATTCAAGAAGGTTCCCATGTTCATGAGCTGTCATTGATGGCGATTTCAGCTCCCACCTTATGCTTTTCTTTTGCGTGAAATTGCCCTGTTTCCGATTATTCCTTGGCCTTCTGCATGAATATCCAACGAGGCTCTTCTTCTAATTTTCTTTTCACTACCCACACAGCCAATCTAAGAAATCGTGGGCTTTAGATATTCGAATCATTGACAAAGCTCGATTTTTGAATATCGAATAAGATCTTGGATTGAAGGACGATTTCATCAGGTGTCCGAGGATTATTCCATGTGCGTTGAAGGAAGTTTTCTGCTTCTTTGCTCTGTTATTAACTTGTTTATGGACGAAGTAGGTGTTTATAGGCCTTGCTCCCTCGTTTCTTGTAATCCTTGCAATTTTGGAATCATTCCACTTCTGAAGCTGTCATTGAACTGTTAGTGTCTGATTCTATCGTCTTCTTCTCCCATAGTGGTGGATGGGTTTGGGATGGACTGATATATAGAGATTGGATCTGCAGTTTGCTTGCTTTTTACCAGTGATGGTTTGATTGTATAAGAGCTTCGAATCAAACACGTCTCAAATGGAGTTCATCAATCGCAAGCATTTGAGATTATTCGGGTTTAATTCGAAGTCGATTGCCTGCAAATGCACAATCGTCTTTGTCATCACTTTCTTGGTTCTCATCCCAGTTTTCTGCAGATTCATCAGAGATCAGAGCAGCTCCTTGGCACTAAATCCCAGCTATCGAATCGAAAAATCCAAGTTCTTAGAGGTTCCTCAGATCGTATGGGGATTGAACAACCAAAAGATCGCATTCGCCAGAGCTTGTTTGACAGCAAGAGCGCTCAACCGCGCCCTACTGATGCCCAGCCTAAGCGCGTCGCTGTTCTACAAAGAAGTCGATCTTCTGAAACCAATCTCCTTCGACAGAGTCTTTCAGTTCGAGAAATTCAACTCCATGTGCAACGGCTTCGTTCGATTAGCCCAATATTCAGAAATCTCGAACAAAACCAGCACCGTGGAGATGGAAAAGGGAAGCGGAAGGAAATGGACAGCTGAGAAAGACTTCGATCAGCTGAAACAGTTCAGCAATCCTATCTACGACGAATACGAAGTCCTAAAGATCGTAGGCAAGAACCCTTTTCTCTGGGAAGATCACTGGCCCGTCAAAGACTACTCCAAGATCTTCGAATGCTTATTCATAGTGGAAGAGATATCCCAAGAAGCACAGAAAGTCATATCCAAGATCAGATCATTACGAGCCCACAAAGCTGATTCGTCGGTGCCTTATATAGCAGTTCACATGAGGATCGAAAAGGATTGGATGATTCACTGTAAGAAGCGCGAGCAGAGATCGAACTCAACGAACATATGCAGCAGCAAAGAAGAGATTGTGCAGAGAGTTGGGAACATTCATGGCTTAAAGAAACCATCCATCGTCTACTTGGCGGTCGCTGATGACCTTCTAGAAGACGATTCGATGATGTATGGCTGGGAAGAAAAAGGGTTGTCTCCTTTCGAGAAGAAGAAGCTGGGACTTGTTCCAATGTACGAGAAGTATCCGTACTTGATTCGATCTGCGATCGACTACGAAGTATGCGTGAATTCTGACGTGTTTGTGGGGAACAGTTTTTCGACTTTTTCGAGCCTAGTGGTTCTTGATAGGACTCAAAGGATGATATCGAGGGGAGACGAACATCGCCTTTGCGGGATAGATGTGAGGTGGCCTTCTTTCGCGTATAATTTAGGGGACGGTTCGAGCGATGGGCCCCGCTCGTGGGCTACGAATATGTCCGAACCGAACCTTGAATCGGTTAGCTACGGATCGGGTCGGGTTTCTTGTTAGCTGATATGGGTTGGACTTTGTTTTCTTTCTTTTTTGGTGTGTGTTTTTCTTTTAGGTGAACAAAGTGGTTGGTTGGGAATATTAAGGTGAGATGAGAGGTGAGGTTGATTTGGTGGTTAGTTTTTTGTGAAGTTAGTTATTACATCAATTTTTTTCTTGTGATGCTTTTTGCGGCTGCTATTGAATGTCGTTGGTTGAGGTTTTGATGATGGATGTCCATCTAATCTAATGCCTTTACAAAGCACATGTGATGTTGATAACTCAACTCTCACCTCTTCTTACCTTGTGTAATGGAATTGGACAATGTTGCATGTTTTTATTTTTAATGTGAATAAACATGATAATGCTGTTTTAGATGAGATTTATTTAAACCCGGTCTAAATATTTTCTTCTATAGTCAAAAGTTCATTTCTTTTTAGATGAAATTGATCATGTTGTTTCATTTCCAATGCAGTACTCATTTTGTTTGGAAGTGCAACACAAGGGACAAGCCAAAATTTCTGAAAAACTCCAAACATAAATCCTTTCATCAATTCTCCATTTTGCATCTTCTTTGCAATACATAACAAGGAGACGCATCCGAAATATAATAAAATTCTATATAAAATGATTCTGAAATTGAAAAAAAAAAAAAAAAAAAAAAAGGAGTATCAATCAACAAGAGTGAGGTGCTCTATTAAGACAAACTCCCTTCCCAAATCTTCTTCAGAATCTTCACCACTTCATTGAACGTAATCTTCGTAGTAATCATCAGTAATCACTGAAACAAACCTCTCAAGCCAAGGCAGCTGATGAAGATCCTTCATCGCATCAGCGTAAGAATCCCCACACCGACGAAGAACGTCGATCTTCATCCTCGTCATCGTAATCCAACGGTTGCTGTTGGTGATGGTCAGACAATCCAAACCCGCCCGCAAGAAATCTCTGTATCAAAGCGAGCTGAGACCTTTCTTGGTCAGAATAAGCGTCCCTCATCATCATTGGGAGGGAAACGAATGAGTCCCAAGTCCACTGCTCAAACTGCTGCTGCGTGGGATGATGATGATTATGATGATGATAGCCCAGGGAAGAATCCTCCGTGTAATAACCTCCTTCGTCCCATAACGATACGCACTCGCTTGTCTCTCCAGGCCTATCGTAAGAGAATTTACGGATCAAGAATTTATGGGGACAGAATCAAGAAAGTGTAAAAGCATTGAAGACTTACGTATATGGACAGTGGGGGTTGCACGAGTTGAGTGAGTTGGCTTCTGTAAGAACTCTGTCCAGGGATTCGTAGGAAGTAAAGGGGAGGAACAGATGAAATTCGTCTAGGGAAATGAGATGCTTGCAATTTGATTGCGGGCATTTTATGGGTATTTTTTCTGAGGATCGTAGCTTGTCTTCGACGTAGGTTTTCAGACATAGGGAGCAGAACGAGTGGGAACATTTGAGCTTGAGTACTGTCGAAGATAGCTTCTCCTCATGACAGATTGAACAGTTTTCTTTCAATCCGTCTCCTTCGATGGGATCAGAAACTACTCCAATGGCTACTCGGGCTAAGTGCGAAGCGTTCTTCAGCTCGATCGAAGGGACTTGTTTTAAGACGAACGAGTCGAGGTTGCCTGCTTTTTCGACGATTCTCTGTCTTAGGGCAAGCAATAGAGGGTTATCTATTATCTCTTCTTCGTCGTTGATGATCTGTAAAGATTTACATTGAAAGCATTAAATACGATCACGTCAAAGATTCAGCAACTACAGTTTCGGATAGTGGATCATCATAGGGAATTATAGCAGAATAAATACAAATCTTCACATATAAGAGGTCAAGACAGCAATATTCAGGAATCATCAGAGAATTTCGCACCTGATTAAACAAGTCTTTAGAATCGGTAAATGCAGAAACCCTTTTGATATCCTTCTGTATAGCCAAGGAAAGGCCATCCAACAAAGCTAGATAATCAGCCACTGATTTCTCGACATAAAAATCGAGCTTTTTCTGGACCCGAATGGGGAATTCGTTGCACGGATTTTCGATGATCACTCCAATCCCAGAAACCCTAGAATTGGAATCGCCCGGGCCGAAAACAGAGAAGCCTTTGAAGTACATGGAGAATGAATTTTCATTGTTGTTAGAGGATGAATTCTCTTTAGCACAATTTTCTCGCTCCCTCAGCTCATCTTCATCCTCGCAGCAGCTTCTGAACTCTTCTTCATCATCTTCAGTTTTAACTTTGGGCATCTCCCTCACCCACTCCTTGTTGTCTCCAAATACCCTCGTTCTTCCATTGCTACAGCTACTTTTAATTTTTATCTCTAACAAGAGATTTTCACAGATTATTCAGATATCTATTGGTGAGAGGAGAGATTGAATCCTCAATTCTCAAAACAGAAAGCTTTAGAAATACTCAAGGGCACACACGAATAGAGCTTTAGAACTCAGTATTCCACAAAATCTTTGATCTTCAGTCCTCCTCCGCAGCTAACCTACATCAGAATTCAACCACAACTTTAAAGATCCAAGCTTTCAGAGAAGAAAAACGAAAGGAGATAATAGGGATTTTGAATATTCATCTTTTTTAACTTCGAAATTGTTACGGTTCTATCCCCCTTTGTTCAAAAAGATGTTTTTACTCAACAACAAATGAAACCCAAAATCGCTAAACTTCCATAAATTTGATAGATGCAAAGAAAAAAAAATCAGGGCCAACGAACCCAAAAAGAAAGCTCGGATACGCTTCCAATTCAACGTTCGAAGAATTAATCTCCTGACGCAGTTTCTTGTTTTTCTTTATAATAATATACACAAGTATTATATACAAACACAACCACAAACGGATTACTATATTCATTTACTCGTGTTTCCTCATACCTTCCCAAATTCTCCTTACGCAGAGAGAGAGAGAGAGAGAGAGAGAGAGAGAGAGTTCAGTAATCAGTAACAAGTGGTGTTTTCTTTTTGGCTGTATTTTCATGAATTTCATCGGAGAGTATTTTAGTACCGATTTGGGGTCTTTACACATAAATTTCAATTTGGAAAAAAATTGTAATTTAAGTACCCTATCAGATTTTTTTTATATGTAGGTACCTAGTAGAAAATTTTTTGCAGATAGATACCCGATCCGCCGCAGGTACGCCATACAACACATTTAGGTACCCTATATCAACGTATTGTGGTACGTCATACGTTGAGAAAATGGTACGTCGTATTAGCACATTTAGGTACGCCATATATAATACATAATGTACGCTGTATAAACACATTTAGATACCCTATATCAACGTGTTATGATACACCATACACACACAGGAAGGTACGTCGTGACTGAAGAAATTGGTAAACATTAAATCTGGTACCTATCTGTAAAAATTTCTGACATAGGTACGTATCTGTAAAAATTTTATTCAAGTAGGTATTTATGTGTAGATGTCACTATTTTTAGTTTGTTACTCTTTTTTAAATCAAGAAAATGAAATGATGCGTGATGATAATTAATTATGAAAGGTTCAATCATGTGACTTGCAATGCTTTTACTTAACGAAACAGCTTGGTGAAATCAATTCCTTATTTTCATCCATTTTGAAAAAGTAGTTTTAATTCGTCACTTGGTCATAGTTCTATGCTCTTTCCTCTTTCTCTATTCATCAGCTAACTATTTCAAAACATAATTTATCGAGGTGTAGATCAAATTCTTGGGATATAATATAACACATCTTTAAGTGGCTGTCAATTTCAGTTGGACTTCTTGATAACAAAAATTGAATTAACGTCAAACGTAGAAGCTAGATGCTTTTTTAGGCTTTTAGCCATTAGAAATGAATAAAAATTAATCAATTAGAAGTGTTGGGGGAACAATAATGTGCAGTCATGCATTTATGCGTATAGAAAAATATTAAGGTCGCTTTATGCATCCATATGATTTATTTTGGACTTTAGTGTAAGGTTTGTGTGAACTCAATTAAATTCTATTTCACATGCAAAAGAAGCCCTCATTAAAATGATTCTCCATGCCCTATAAGCAAACTGCACATGACATACAATTAGATAGCGTCTGTTCTAAGCCTGCAAATACGTATATTCCAAAAATTATATTAAATATATACCTTTTTATATTCGAACTTTGACTTTGAAACTTCTTTTGTAGTATTTAATGTTTCATCCAACTCGTAGTAATTTGTTATACTTTGTTAGTAGTTTGGTAAATAAATGATAATATGCGGATAGGATAATCTTCAATTACATTAATGTTCTGCAGTGTCAGCATTCAGTCATAATCTTTAATATTATTTTAACTTTCTGTCTGAGTTTACTGACTACAGAAAGAGCAAATTTCTTATTCCTCTCCACCATCTAAGTTGGATTACCTCATGTAATTAATTTGTATATTAGATTTATTATTTTAAAATGTCATGATTCGCCGATGCTATGTACTAAATATATAAAAAATCATCTTATTTGAATAACATAAACTTCATATATCTAAGATTGAATTGGTTGGGCTTTAAACGGGCTTATATCATTATTGGGCTACAAAATAGTCCAACACACGTTAGGCTTAGTTAAATAAGAAAGCCCAAATTGTGCATAAGAGCCAATAAAACATTGATTATTTCAATATTTTCTCATCAAGTTCTTATCTTAGTTTACTATCAATCTTTATTGCATGGTTTGGTTGTACATTGGGAGGTGAAGGTGTTTTGCAATCATGTAATGAAAGAGATGTGCGTCTTTTTCTTATTTTTAATGATCAAGATAAGTATTACCCACTCAAGAGAATAATATTCTGTGTAATGGCATCCTTTCAAATCTCAACTATAATTAGATGACGCTAAATCTCCAATAATTATTTAAATTAATTAAAGTTGTCGCTTGGCGGCTATAAACAATGTGAATGAATACATGTATAATATCAGAAAGAGAAGGAATAAAAAGTTTAAAAAGTAAAAAGTAGTGTCTATCCATATGATATATCCCCCAACAAGAGGACCAATCTTGAAATCTCAATGGTATAAATTGCTTTCATACATATATTTTTATTCATATTCTTCCAAAAAGAAAAGCAGATATGGAATTCATGGAAAACTATGGGATTCCACCATAACCCATTTCTTTTAACTACACTATTTCTTATTGTGCATCTTTTTAAAAAGGAGAAAGAACGAAATATTCAATCCCACTAATAAGACTATTCCCATTAGCTGGTGATAGTGTTTGATGTAATAAGATTTATTTGGTACTTGTAAAAAGAAAAAGGCAAGCATAATAATAATGATGCCCTAAGATAGGAATTTAGTGGCCCACCATCATGTGGATGCAAATCTGATGTTATTTTTTAATTTCTGTTACTATTACACATAGGAGAAAATGATTTTTGCACCAAACATCTCTCACCAATTAACGACCCCCCAAAATATTAATTAATAAATAAATTACATTATATTATATACGCCAGTCGTACCAAAATGATGTCTTACAGCACAACCATTTTCATTCTTAGTTGGGTTTGGATTCCACTTTTGGAGGAGTAAAGAAGTAAAAATGCATTCCATTGAAAGGTTCCATTTTTCACTTTTTGCTTCTTTCTTATTTGACAAAGAGATGACAATGATGATGAGCATAATAATAGATAGAATAATTGCATTAGTCTTGCATGCATTATTTCTACATCGACTATTTAAATAGGATAACTTTATATTTAATTCCATATCTAGAATTCTCTATCTTTCTTGTGACAAAAAAATAAAAATAAAAAGCAATGTGGGGACTACAAAAGGAAGCGAAGCATCAAATTTAAAGGTGATGGAAACCAAAGATTTTGTATTTGAGAAAGAAAAGTTGTTTTTAAAATCTTAAAGGGTCCCCTCACTATGTCCTTGAACAAGATCAACAACATAGACTTTGTATTGTGTTGTGTTGTCCACTCTCAACTGCCCAATTGGAAAATGTGGATAAATTCACAATATAGAGACAACTTTCATTGATTATATATTTTTTTTAAATGGTCCCTTCATTCATTTATAATAGAAATTATTACATGTATCGGAACTTAGGGCCCACAATACTCGGATTCTTCGATTGGGTTTTTGGGCCCACATGTGGAATAAGTATTGAAGGACATCGAGTAAGTTTGGATGTCGAAATCAATATCAGTTGAGTGGGGATGCCAAAATAGATGAAATTAAATTTTTTCAAGAATATATAAATGTTGGGACTTCATGTTAGGTTGGCATTTTAGTGTGGATGTCCCCATTATGTCTGTACTAGTTATGGTCACGTTTCGTGCCATGTTATTGTCAAATTTTAATAATAGTGGACAGTCTTTTATTATTTTCATGTATTTCTAAAAAAGTGTAAATGTCAATAGCTATTTATGAAATTAAATAAATTATAAAATACAAGTTAGTGGATGACTTTGACAAACTCGATAAACAGACTAATACACACATAAATATATACAAATAAACGCTTCTGACAAGGCTACTAACGTACGCGACTTAGTGTCTCGCTTTCATGCAGCATTATTAATCTATAGCTTTGCTTTACGTGGCGCCATTATATCTATTTATTTCTTTCTTTTTTCCTAAATTGGATTTCTGATTAAGTTACCGTTTAATTAATTTTCTAACTGTAGTATATATAGTATTGCGCGATGCGTGTATATGGATGAATATGGGACCATATTAGATGTCCAAGGCTGTGATCGAATAATCATATTTATTTTTTTCGGTACTGATGAAAACTCAAAAGGGTGTCAGAATCTTGGTACAGGTACATCATACCACGTGGTGTCTGATCGAGTTATGATTTATTTTCTTTATTTTTTCCTTCATAGCATATATATCTTATTCGATTGTAGCATTAAATACGCTGATGCATGAACTTAATTAGTTCGATTTCATATGCTATTATATTACATTATACGAGTTGAAGAGCACGATGCTCAATAGTGATCGATCTTTCTTTTTCTCGTGCATACAACTTGTGGAAAATTGATGATAAAAGCTAATACTTTCGTACCTTATAGGGCAATTATTTTTATATATGCATTAAAATGGAAGCTATTTAACAACAACGCCTATGATGGTACGTACGATTGTGGTCACGGGTATGGTTTTCCATTACGAATATATCTTTTAAAAAGTTAGGAAAGAAATTACCTAACTATATATCTATATATTAGTTACTTGGAATTTTATTTTTTTAAGGTTGCTTGAAATTTTCGAATACCTAGTATACGATATTCATCTTATATAATAATAAATTTATGCTATATTATTGTGGGGTTAATCATAAAAAGTCGGCAAAATATATACATGTAACGCGCATGAAAAGTTAGAATACATAATTTGTCAAGGGGTAAATTTAAAATATGTATATATAGGCAATCATCATGCAGACATGCTTGATCATTACATTGTTTAAATTAAGGGAAAAAATAGTATATAAAAGAGATGATTATTCATGGAAAACGACTCAAGTTCTTGGAGTCATGCATTGCGTTACCCACTTTCACCAAAACATTCCATGTGAGTTTCAAATAAGAAATCCCATTATTAGAATATATATCGACAAATATTGGAAATCTTCACCATTATTACTTTATATTATTAGCGGGTTGAGATCATCTATTCCACTTTCTGAATTCCACTTCGTATTCCAACGAACGAAAATCGTTACACCTCCCCCCGACAAGTGTTAAAACACACGTAAACATCATTACACCCATGAATTTCATTACAACAAGTGTTTAAACAAAAAAAAACCTCATTATTACGTATTTTTCTAATATGGAGTAGAAAAAATCAGTATTATATATTAAAATAGAAAAATACGTAATAATGAGGTTTTTTTTTTGTTTAAACACTTGTTGTAATGAAATTCATAGGTGTAATGATGTTTACGTGTGTTTTAACACTTGTCGGGGGAGGTGTAACGATTTTCGTTCGTTGGAATACGAAGTGGAATACAGAAAGTGGAATAGAGATCTCAACCCCATTATTAGCTACTATCGTTCCATATATATAATGTCAAATATTGATGGCCACCATTATTGAACGTCGGGAAAATGTGGAAGTGCTTAATTAATTTCCACTAACAATATTTTTTGTCTTCATTATTACATAATGCACCTTTAATAGATCCAACAATAAGCTCTTTTGCATTATTGACAGCTTAGCCAAGAGTTTTAACTTCCTCGAAATTAAAACGTATGGCCCACTCTCGTGATAATAATCAGTCTTCGGTCGCAATCCTTACAACGGCTCTCTATGAATAATTCCTTGCATTATATCATACGACACTTGAATAAATGGTCAATTGTTATTAAAAAATTAAAAAATCAACCCTCGATTGTATTCGAATTAGATCAAGCTTAATTCACAATGATATACCTTGTTTGCGAGGTTCATTTTGCTAAATTTACACTCAATATATATGTATATCAGTATATGTATATATAATTATATATATGTGTGTGTGTGTGTTGTGATATACATTAACCAATTTAATTGAAACCAACAATTGCCAAACTCTATAGATAATCGACATGTCTCCATTGGGTACACGACATAGCAACCAACAACATTTTCTTGGTTAGCTCATCCTAAATAATAATTGATTAAATAAATAATTAGAAGTCATCAAAGTTGACATCAAATCAAGCAAAATCAAATAAATAGCTTCTTGATTTGACTATATAATTCATACGGGGTAGATAGATATAGTTGTGATATTATGAATGATGTAAAAAAAAATAAATATATTCCACATTCAACTTAGCTTAGCAATAATTTTTAATTGACTTTAAAGTTTGGCCAAGCCATATACAACAAGAAAAAAAATAAAACAGAAAATCAAAAAGCAATAAGGGGACATGTATTGTCACAACTTGGTACTGGATCCTTCAATCGCAGTAGCTATCACATCACTATGTGAAATAACAAAAGTTGGGAGAAAAGGGAGAGATATTGAATGGTCCCCATACCCTTTTTAATTTGCATAGAACTACCAAAGATTATTCCTACTTTATTTGAGCATTCTTAACTCATCATCTTAGGTTGTGTGTTTCGTCAAGATATCACAAGCTGTCATTTTTATCTCAATGATGTCTTATAGTATATAGTAATATAGGATCATACAAACAACCATGATGGTATTGAATAATGATTCATTGTCAAGGAAATACATGAATGTAGCTTAAAAGTTAGGTCTCACTTAGATTTTTTGACTTTATTTTTTATTTTATTTTATTTTATTTTTTTATCTATATGGACTTAAGACGTACACAAGAATGATTAACCTCGTAAGGAGTTGGAATCGTCTGAAGATTTAAATTTGTTTCACTCTAATTTCAAATATTTAGATACAGTATTAAATTAGAAGGTCTTTATGATGCAATAAATTGGTATTGGGTTCAATGAACTTACAAATACCGAGTCAAAATAAAGTTTTTCAATGTACATGCAATTCATTAATGTCATCATCAATATTGGCCGATATACTTGGTAGGGGAAAAGAAATAAAATGTTAAAAGCACAACCGATGCTTGTGAAAGTATTAAATGCAAAGACCATTAAAGCTATTTGCCGTACACATCATATCCTCTTTACGACAAGACCATTAAATGAGCACAAACGCTCATGGTCTTGTGCTCACAATCAATGCCCACTATACGAACGCACCGAATAATAGTAATAATAATACCTATTGATTCTATTGCTACATACAAAAAAGTAGGACCACGTTTTATGTACATAAAAAGATGAAAGATTCAGAAAAATAAATTAAATATATATTAAAATTCGTGTTCCCATCAATAGTCGACCAGATTGACGGAGAAAGTAATCAAAGATATTACAGGGAAAAAGCTACAAAAGACGTGTCAGTTACTATTTGACTTGTTTTCTTTCGATACATGGAGAAAGGTATATTCCAAGCTATCTTTTCTTATTTCTTCATTAAGTGGAAGTGGAGAGAGGTAAGTAAAAATTGTGAAAAAAAAATACTGAATTTCTATTTTCCAGTTAAAAAACAAAGAAATTTACAGAGAAAAAAGAAAAAGAAAGAAACACTTCACGTAATGCTTTTTAATCCATACCATAGCTAGACGAACTGAAGGTATCATTCATCATGTTTCTCCTAACCTAAACCTAAACCTAAACCTACGCAAGCTTTTTGTATTCTATTCTATTGCATCACTTTTTTCTCTCTCTCACGAAGAAGACATGTTAACATGCAATGTCGCGTTCATGCCAGCGTTACAGACGGGGCACGCTTTTACCGTCTGCGACCCGCCGCCGCAGACGCCGCAGAGGCACAAGTGCCGGCACGGCAAGAGAAGCACGCACGATTCCCTCTCGCCGCACATCTTACACCGTCGGTCGAAGCTCACGGCGGAGGCTCCGCCGACGTCGTTGCTTCCGCAGCATGACTCTGCGTCGTCCTCGACGGCGCGCGCCGGCGCCGTCTCCTCTCCCGGCGGTTGAAGCAGCACCTGCTCGAGGTTCGTTCGCAGAGAGTTCGCCGTGGCTTCGTTGGTCTGAGCTAAGTCTCGCCATAGCTGGTTTTCTACGTAGAGTGATTTGACTCTCTCTTGCAAAGCCAAGTTTATCTTCCCCATCCTTGCGATTTGTTCTTCCTTCTCTTTCAGGTTCTTCGCGACGGCGTCGTTTAAGGTTGATGCTAGTGATCTTGCTTGTTGTCTTTGCCTCTCTGCTATTTCTAGTCTGATCCTCTTCGTCTGCAAACGTACGATTGCAGAGATGAATAAATAAATACTGCAAAACTAGGAAATCCAAAAATGTCCGAACGATGTACGAGTTCTTACGTGTTGCGAGATGAGCGATTCCATGTCGTACTGATGCTGACGTAGCATCTGTGGTAAGAAATCTTCGTCGAGGAGCGACGGCGAGTACTGCGCGGTTACGCTGATCGGAATTTTCTGAAACTGAGCTTCTTCTCTGAATCTCTTCCTCGAAAGATCATTACAGGTGAGTCCGCTCTCAGTCTTGGCGTGCAGCGACGAGTCGCCGCCGCACATCATCGGAATATTTGGTTGCTGGTTCGTCGACGGCGACAATAAGAACTGATCGTTTTGTCTCTGAGGGAGATGATGGTTCACGTTTCCCGCGAACATAAACTGCTGAGACAAAAACTGTGGATTGTACGATGAAATCCCAGCGTTTGCTTCTTGATGATTGCTTCCGTTCATCATCGGCGTCAGATTTCTGTGTGAAAATTCACGAAGAATGTCAGCTTAAAAAGGAGAGAGTGATTCGTGAGATTATATAATAGGAAGATCGTGCTCACCCTTGGATCATGAGCTGCGAAGGGAAAGGATTGACGTGCCTTGCTTCGACAGCCATGGCTGAACTGAAGATGTTCCTCGTTTTTTGAGGGGTTGGTTTTGAATGTGTAAGAAAGGGAGAAGCGGTAATGGAGAGAGAATTATGGGGAAAGCAGAGAATCGAAATGGATGGGTTTGGCTTGGCTTATAAATAGTGCATGAGAATCTCATCACACATAATAAGGAAAGTCAAATCAATCTTGTCCGATTTTATATATTATATATATTTATAGCGGATGAAGGAAGGTAACAATAAAATAGAAAATGGAAAAAAAAAATGTAATTAACGTTGGGCTGTGAGTTCCAAGGCAGTAACTGACACGCTTGGGTCTATTCCACGTTGTAATTGCAGGTACTGGACCCAACATCACCGTACGCTGCAGTTTGGTCAAGTCAGAGAAGGTAGCCAATTTTTTATTGCTTTAATTACTAAATTAAATAATATCCATTATCACGGTTAAGGGAGGACGTGAGGTGGGACCCATGAAGAGCACGTGTAGCCCCATTTACCTAAAACTGATTACAATTCATTTTTTTTTAATTTTTAAATATTGTGTGGGGCCGCGGGAGTTTGTTGTGTCCGATAAGTATCTGTGGTTTCTCGGTTTTTGCTAACTGTGTCCCCATTTCCTTAACTGGTCTGTCTTGGCAACGGACAACTATACATTTTATATTTTTTTCGTTTTTTTTTAATTTTCGGTTTGTTTATTTTTTTAGGAAATATGAAAAGTAGGAGGTAAGGAATCTCGTGGCATGGATCGCGGAAATTATGTCATGATCCTTTTTTTAATTTAATTTTGGGGCAAGATATAAAAATGGTAATGATTTAAGTTTATAACTTGTTATGACACGATTAACGGCATATTCATGTGATTGATTTCTTATTAGGTAACTGATTTCGAGATTAATCGTCAAATACGAACAACTGCCTCATTGTTTGATTTTGAATTAAAAATTTTTGTCACGTAAATCAACTCGTGAGTCATAGCACAAGATTTCAGGCAATATTGACGTGATTTGTTGTTTATTTTGGCACCTAAGCTATGTGGAATTGGTAACTGAAATATTATTACCCATGCGAAGCTTCCTTTTATTTCATTTTTTATTACTTCTCTGTAATTTGTGAAAGCAACAGAAGATGCCCTTTTGTTATGTTATCTTTTTCTTTTCATCAATTCGTTTTCAACTTTTTCGAGAAGGCAAAGAAAAGCCTTATGTCACTCCTTTATCTCAATATTAGGAAGAAAAAACAAAATCTGTGGTCAAAATCATGCGTTAAATACGTAGAAAAGCCACAAAATCATAGAAAATTCCAAACTCTTTTAACAATCTTACAAAGTGAGCCACGCATGCAATTAGGTCATCAAGAAAATGAGTTATCCGTGAAGGAGGGCGTTCGCCATTATTACATACGGACAAAAAAAAACCAATAAAGGATAAAATATAATTTTATATTTTTTTTAACCAACATTGACGTTGGAATAGTTTTAGATGCTCTCTTATTCGATTAGTCTTTGTATTTGTAGATAGGATATGACCTGGTTCGCTTTATTTTATATTTATTTGATTCGCTAATGCTTAGAACGTCACATGCGTCATTTACCCGAATACATTTACCGTAATAAAAATTATGTAACTACCAAACAATCGTCTTACGCTTAAATACCCATTTGGATAAAAACTTATAATTTAGTACCCTATCAGTATTTTTTTATATGTAGGTACCTAATAGAATAAATTTTTTGCACATAGGTACCCGATCCGCCGCAGGCATGCCATATAACACATTTAGGTACCCTATAGCAACGTATTGCGGTACGTAATACGTTGAGAAAATGGTTCGTCATATATAACAATTAAGGTACCATATAGTAACGGTATATGGTACCGTATAAACGTGTGACGTGGTACGCAATACACACATAAAAAGGTACGTCGAGACTGAGAAAATTGGTGCAAACAGTAAAACGGGTACATATCCGTAAAGATTTATGACATGGGTACTGATTTGTAAAATTTTACTCAATTGGATATTTATCTATAGATGTCACCCAAACAAAAGTTCTGACATTATTTAAAATCTAGATCCTCAATGCCAACGCATTTGTGCATATCGTAAAATCAATAATTACGTCGATTTGGATCCAAATCTCCATTATAAGTATGCATACTTTATTTCCGAATCAAAGGACAATATAATGAAGGGAATCAATTAAATATTATTTACAATTAAAATATAATATCTTTCGTGTGGTTTGCTCATAGATTAAGCGTAAAGTGAAAGGGAACCGACAAGATTGTAGGTTCTTTTTGATCATGTTATGACCATATCATCGTTCCATAATATGCACGTTTCATTGATTATATTAATGGTTAGGTATATGTATGGATCAATGACGATAGAATAATAAACAAATCCCGCGGTCTAATTAAGTAATACACTCGAAAATGAAATAATTAAGTAAAATTGACACATCAAGAAATTAATAGCTTGAAATCAGAAACTTCCCTTCACGGACATCTTCTTAACCTAATACATCATTATTTATTGTCTATTTGTATACGACTAGTCAATTTTCTTACGGAGATAAAATTGCTCCGCTGTATACGGACACTGTAACACGTACAAGATTTTCTTTCATATATGAGAAAGCTTATGTGTTGTTTTGTCACATTCAATTGCGTAAATAAATTTTGTACCGTCAAATAAGGAATTGGAGATCTTCAAACTTCCAAACCCAAGTTTATTAGTTTTTAATTTTTGTAAGTTGGACGTTACAATAATATTCGAGTCACGTCAACGTGACATTATAATTTCTAGGTCCCTCTCGTGCCTTGGAATGGACCACGAATGGTGGTGGCTATGTAATGTCTTGAATTCATACCATACAACAACACATGATGATGATCAATTATTTTCCTTGCCTATATATAGTTGTCGTATTCGTCGTAATAAATATTTAGCTGCCTCCATTCATTATTTTGTCCACGGCTTCTGTAAGTCTAATACATTTTTCTTTTCGAAGCTATCACCTATGTATATACCTTATATTATACATACGTATGCAGAGAGAAGCAACTTGTGAGACATGACAGCATTTAAATTGGGAGACGATGCATTAGATGGCTAGTTAAAGCCCAACTACTATAAACTGTTTTATTCATGAATCGTTTTGACTCGTAAATTGTCCGTCATGTATGAATTATGATTAATTGCCAAACTAACAAGAAACTACGTGACGGGTAAGGCGGCCCCAGAAATATCACCTAACAGTAAGGGATATAAGCAACTAGGGACTTGGTTCAGTATATGAACTCCGAGTGGTTTGAGAGGAGCTTGACGTGCTAACCAATCTGCGCACGAATTGCCCTCTCTGTACGTGTGACAAACGGTTATTGACCATTCGCGATCAACAAGTTCCTCGATGATGTTCACCATAGGTCTTAGGGCAATAGTTATTACGTGGTCTTTACACATAAATACACATTTGGAAAAAAAATTTGTAATTTAGTACCTTGTCAGATTTTTTTTATATGTAGGTACCTAGTAGAATAACTTTTTTACAGATAGGTAACCGATCCGCCGCAGGTATGCCATACAACACATTTAGGTACCCTATATCAACGTATTGTGGTACGTCATACGTTGAGAAAATGGTACGCCGTATTAGTTAGGTACGCCATCTTTAACACATAAGGTACGCCTTACAAACACATTTAGGTACCCTATATCAACATGTTATAGTACGCCATACACACAAGGAAAGTACGGCGTGACTGAAGAAACTAGTAAATATTAAATCGGGTACGTGTGTAGTTGTCACTTATTACATTATCAATTTTCAATAGTAGCATTTCTATCTACATTCTGAAATTGTCAAATTGTTCTGCAGCACGATTAAAAAAGATGTAGAAAAGTCGTTTACACGTTGTTTGTTTTTTGGTCTATCAAAACATTTTCATCAGCCGACTTGTATTTAAAAAAGCAAAAAAAAAAAAAAACGATAGATTATGTAATTATGGTGGGGTTGGGATGAGTACCCTTTAAACTAAGCTTATCTTGTAATAATTAAGTATAGTTTCTCCACGTAACAACTATAGTTAGAACAGCAAAAAATATTTCTGTCAAAATGATTTAATAAAACAAAGAATTTAGCGAATAGGCGGTCTCCCAGTCATATCGAACAATGGCAATGCAGATGATAATCTAACGTTAAAATAAAACTAATACACATTATATATTATATAGGTCGAAATCGAATGAGGTAATAAGCTTCACTTTCCGCAGTTGAAACCGCCGCATACAGAGGCTATGATGATGAGGATCAATGCAATGACGATAGCTAATACGATCAACTTAATCTTCATGTTTTGCAGCCACATTTTCCTCCTAATTTGTGTCCCAGTTGTTCTGAAATCCTGGGCCTGATACGATGATTCAACCGTTATTATTATGATGTTTAATCGTATAGCGATGTGTTATAGGATTACTGGAAAAAAAAACGCTTTATATTGAGACCTGATGATGAAGATTTTCGCTCTTATCCACCAAGATCTCTATCTTTTCTCCACGATCAAGGACCTGCATATTACATAGACATAGATCAAAGCAGACCATATGAACACATTCATCCGTGAAATGTCTGAATTCAGACCTCTTAAACATGCATGAAACGATGTTCAGACCAATATGATCAAATTGTCCACAAATATCCTTATTTCATACCTTCTCTATGTTCTCCATCATAACGCCTTTAACCTCTGAAACCTGAGCCTTGACCTTAGAAAGCTTGCTTATCTCCTCAGGGTGCTCGACGCAGTAACGCATATGTTCTTTCAGCTTCGGTCTGCAATAATAACAACAGTTTGCTCTCGGGGTTAACGCTCGAATGAATCGAACTCTTTTCTGCTGTAAGAAGACACTGGATTTTGATATATAGGTACCCAAAATCCTTGTTAAGCCCATTGGCTGGAGCTGTCGAAGCTTTTCCGCCGCTGTACTTGGCTACGAAATCGTCTTTGATACGCTCCAAGAAAGCCATTGGAAGCTGTCTCCCAGCTGATTCTTCAGCTACAACGCAGTATGCTGCATTCGAATACCTCAAAAATCAAAGCAGCTCGGATTTTATATATTTCTATATTCTAACATTGTGATTCTCAGACACAATGAGCCACAAATCAGTCCCGTTCTTTGATCGATCGTTATTCATCGTACAGATGACTACGTCCATAAATCAATCTTCGACAGAAAAATAGCATTTCAATTTCATCGGTCACATAAGCTATATCACGCTACGTACGGAAGACGAAAAAAATCATCATTTTTCCAGCTCTCTATACGATAAAGTAGAACGAAGGAGAAAAAAAAATCAGATTGTTAGGTGAGCTTGATATCTTGGACTATTCAACACTTGGAACTTCACGTGGTTGGTAAGAAAAAGCAAATGAGACTTGCTATTCATTTATCAGGCGCCGTACATCCATCTATCAAATGGCTTTAAATGAAGAAAGAAATCATTTGCATTGTTCACGTGGGTTTCTATAGTCAAAGTTGGCAGATGTTGTTGATTCAAAGAAAGGAGCAGTCATTTTTGCTCATTTTCCCACGGCAGATCAAAGGCAAATATTGCCTATAAATACGAGAGCTCAGATCGAAGGGAAAATTGCCACAGGCCACAGATACCACCACAATATCTTCAGCGAGGGTTTATTCCTCGGTCACACTTCTCCGATATTTCTTGTGTAGCCTACTCCTAATATTGTTGTAGCTGTATCACGTCATTGTACGTGTTTGTAATCACTCCACATAATAAAGAAGTTCTACCCTCCGGCCCGTGGACGTAGGTCATTCTGACCGAACCACGTAAATCTCGTGTCACTATCCAAACTTATTTTTCGTCTCGTTATTTATTACCGTCATTTTTCGGGCAAAATAATTATCGGGAATTTCCGCATATCCTAACAAATTGGTATCAGAGCCAACCCGATTTATTTTTTAGCCACCATGACGATAACAAAAATGTCAATTGAAAAGTTCGACAGAAATGTCAACTTTGCAATGTGGAGTCTCAAGATGGAGGCCATACTCATTCAAGACGGTTGCGAGGTGGCGCTTGAAGGCGCAAAGAAGAAACCAACCGAAATGAAGGACGATCAATTTAATGAATTGGACAAGAAAGCCAGATCGGCTATTATATTAAATCTCTTACGAGGTTTTACAAGAAGTTGCCACGGAGACGACGGCCATGGGTATGTGGGATGCGTTAAAAGCTATCTACATGAAGAAGACTAAGGAGAAACGGCTTTATTTAAAGCAGAAGCTTTACAGTATGAAAATGACGGAAGATAGACATGAATATTACGGGAGAATCAAGTGGTAGCCAGGCAGAAGGCCTGTTTGCACGGGGAAGACCAGAGCATAGAGACGCTGAAAGTAGCAGATCTAAAGAAAGGTCGAAATCCAGGTACAGAAATAAAGTCTGTAATTTTTGCAAGAAAAAGGGACATATTAAAGCTGATTGTTTTAAATTAAAAAATAAGGAGAAAAATAATCAGCAATTTAATAAACCCGCCGAAGCTAGTTTAGCTGCTGATGAGAGCGATGGAACTATATTTGTAGCAACTGCAAATATTATAAGGTCTGATAATGAGTGGATCTTAGATTCGGGTTGTTCTTACCACATAAGTCGGAGTCGGGATTGTTTTTGCACATATGAAAATTTTGATGGTGGAGATGTGTTGATGGGAAATGATGCTCCGTGTAAAGTTGTTGGTAAAGGCACAGTTAAGATCAAGATGTTCGGCGGAATCATCCGAACGCTCACAGAAGTCAGACATGTTCCAGATATGAAGAGAAATCTTATCTCTTTAGGCACACTTGAATCTCAAGGGTGCAGGTTCTCAGGTGAAGGTGGAGTTTTAAAGATTGCCAGAGGTGCCCTTGTCGTGATGAAAGCTTGCAGGTCTGGAAATTTATATATTTTGCAGGGAACTATTGTTACAGGTTCTGCTGCAGTTTCGACATCCCCGGAGGTTGATACCACGAGATTATGGCATATGCGACTTGGACACATGGGAGAAAAAGGCTTGACGATTTTAAGCAAGCGGGGCCTACTTTGCGGTCAAAGTACTGGTAAGATGGACTTTTGCGAACACTGTATTTTTGGGAAGCAGAAACGAGTCAGCTTCAATTCGCCAGCAGTCCACAGGACGAAAGGTACTTTGGACTATATTCATTCTGATGTATGGGGTCCTTCTCGTGTTCCGTCCAAAGGTGGTGCAAGATACATATTGACTTTCATTGATGATTTTTCAAGGAAAGTCTGGGTCTATTTTCTTAAGAAGAAAAGTGATGTTTTCCTAACATTTAAACAATGGAAAGCTTTGATTGAAAAGCAGACAGGAAAACAGATCAAGCGGTTGCGGACAGATAATGGCTTAGAATTTTGTGGAAGCGAGTTCAACGAATTTTGCAAGAATGAAGGTATTGCTCGACATCACACTGTTCGAATGACGCCTCAACAAAATGGTGTTGCCGAGCGCATGAACCGAACGCTTTTAGAGAGAGCTCGATGTATGATCTCCAACGCCGGGTTGACAAATGATTTTTGGGCTGAAGCTATCGCTGCAGCGTGCTATATTGTCAACCGTTCACCGTGTTCACCGATCAATTTTAAGACTCCTGAGGAAGTATGGTCAGGTACTCCTGCTGATTACTCCAACTTAAGAATATTTGGGTGCCCAGCTTATATGCACGTAAACGAGGGAAAGTTAGAGCCTAGAGCTAAGAAGTGTATTTTCCTCGGTTACGCTTCAGGGCTGAAAGGATATAGACTATATAATCCTGATCCCAAGTCACCCAAATTTATAATTAGCAGAGATGTTACTTTCGACGAGTCTTCTATGTTACATCCTTCAAAAGAGTCTACTAATTCTTCTAATCAAGAAAAGAAGGATAGTGTACACAGCGAGGTGGAGCTCGAGATCAACAAAGATCCTTCAGATGACCCTGCTACGAGTTCAACAGATCAAGGGGATGAGCCAAAACCTGATTCAGATCCTGTTGAAGATGAAAGCACCGAGCAGGAATATTCTATAGCCAGAGATAGACAGAGACGGGAGATTCGACTACCACAGCGGTACGTGAATTTAGTTTCGTATGCTTTATCAGTGGCGCAAGAAACAGGTGGAGGCGGCGAACCTTCTACCTATTCGAAGGCAATAAGCGATGATAATTCTGATAAGTGGCTGGTAGCGATGAATGAAGAAATGGAGTCTCTGCAGAAGAATGGTACTTGGATTCTTGTGCCGCCGCCGAAGAAAAAGAAAATAGTCGGATGTAAGTGGGTCTTCAAGAATAAAGAAGGTTTATCTGGTTCTGACGATGCAAGGTATAAGGCACGATTAGTCGCGAAAGGCTATAGTCAGGTACAAGGTGTTGATTTTAATGATGTGTTCTCACCTGTCGTTAGACATAGCTCTATTCGTGTATTACTTGCATTCGTTGCCATGTATGATTTGGAGTTAGAACAGCTTGACGTCAAGACAGCGTTCTTACATGGCGATTTAGATGAACAGATTTATATGAAGCAACCTGAAGGCTTCATAGTTGAAGGCAAGGAAGACCAAGTTTGTTTACTGAAGAAATCCTTATACGGATTAAAGCAGTCTCCAAGACAGTGGTATAAACGGTTTGATTCTTTCATGTTGGGTCATGGTTTCTCCAGGAGCAAGTATGATAGTTGTGTTTACTTCCGGAAGTTAAATGACAGTTCGTTCATTTATCTGTTGTTATATATTGATGATATGCTCATTGCGGCTAAGAATCTTGCAGAAATTCACCAGTTGAAGGCCTTATTGAATGGTGAATTTGAGATGAAAGATTTGGGAGCAGCTAAGAAGATTCTTGGTATGGAGATTAAACGTGATAGAGGAGTTGGTAAGTTATACCTGACCCAGGAAAGTTACCACAAGAAGGTTTTGGAGAGATTTGGCATGAGCGATGCCAAACCAGTCAGCACTCCTCTTGCTAGCCATTTTATGCTAAGCGCTGCTCAGTCACCATCATCAGATGAGGAAGAAGCGTACATGGCACGAGTTCCTTACTCAAGTGCAATTGGCAATATTATGTATGCAATGGCTTTTCCAATTTCCAAGTTCAAGCATTTCTTGGACTTGATTGATGTTTTAAAATGGTGAACTAGCCCGTCGGGGCTATGGACGGAGGGAGACAAAGATAGTGACTAAAGGTGTTACTAATTAAGGTGGAGTGATTTTTGGAATCAAGCTCAAGGTGGAGATTTGTTAGGTGAGCTTGATATCTTGGACTATTCAACACTTGGGAACTTCACGTGGTTGGTAAGAAAAAGCAAATGAGACTTGCTATTCATTTATCAGGCGCCGTACATCTATCAAATGGCTTTAAATGAAGAAAGAAATCATTTGCATTGTTCACGTGGGTTTCTATAGTCAAAGTTGGCAGATGTTGTTGATTCAAAGAAAGGAGCAGTCATTTTTGCTCATTTTCCCACGGCAGATCAAAGGCAAATATTGCCTATAAATACGAGAGCTCAGATCGAAGGGAAAATTGCCACAGGCCACAGATACCACCACAATATCTTCAGCGAGGGTTTATTCCTCGGTCACACTTCTCCGATATTTCTTGTGTAGCCTACTCCTAATATTGTTGTAGCTGTATCACGTCATTGTACGTGTTTGTAATCACTCCACATAATAAAGAAGTTCTACCCTCCGGCCCGTGGACGTAGGTCATTCTGACCGAACCACGTAAATCTCGTGTCACTATCCAAACTTATTTTTCGTCTCGTTATTTATTACCGTCATTTTTCGGGCAAAATAATTATCGGGAATTTCCGCATATCCTAACAAATTAAAAACATTGGTAACGAACGTACTGAAGCCATCGTGAACTAGGTAATTGAAGGTGTGATTGTCGCAATTGTAGGTGAACTTGTTGTTCGAAGAAGGAAGCTTTTGGAGGCATTGGTACGCTATCGAATTGAAGTTTCCGCTGAACTCCGTGTACTCTGCCAAAACCACCGGCGGCGTTCCACGCGCCACCAGCGCGTAAATCAGCGTCTTCCTATTACTCTGCGCCATTCGATTCGATTATCGTATCGTTCTTCTTCAACAGTCGTAAACTTTTCGATGCTTTGAGTTTCTTTTAATTCTTTGTTTATGAGGCTGCGTTGCTTCGTCTCCAAGCGTTTGTATAAGCCTTTTCAACACGGAGGAGGCGTTGCTTTTGCTTTGACAAATCTCAAGCGCTTTTCGGGGAATTCCATTTTTACCCCCACGAAGGAAAATCTCAGTACGGATATTTTTTAAGGTGGGTGAGCTGTAGCTATGACAATTAAACTGTCAATATCGTACTTGGACTGCCAATTTTACCCTTATCCGGGATAGCGAATGTTCTCCTTAGAAAATTATAAACACGACCGTTGAAACCAGTTGAAGTCTTTGAATTAATCTAGAAATCACGATTAATATAATAATAATAGCCTAGATTTTGAATTCAATAATGTTGTATTGTAACTGATACTTTCAAACTTTAATATGATTTTGAAATTATTTTAGATTTTTCATTAAGATTATTCGCGGGCTTTGGAGATATAGTTGGGCTTAGAGCATCTCCAACGGTCCGTTATTGCTGGCGTTCAACGCTATCTATGGCGTGGAAACATCTCCAATGGATCACCAAACGCCACGCCATTTATGGCGAACGCTACAGTGTCCCGCCATGGTTAGAGGGGCACTGTTTAAACGCTAAAGCTTTTTTTTTTTTTAATTTTCTTTTTGTTCTTTAATCTCAAATATTTGTAGTATTCTCTCTCTTATGTTGATATTTTGCCAATAAATGAATTCGAACCTACCAATTATCTCGAGAAGAAGAAGACAGAAGGAGAGAATGAAACAGACGATGAACAGATGAGGAAGAAGACAGGAGCGGATGACGATGAACAGAAAAATTAGGGGAAAAAATCGAAAATTACAATTATAGCCCTAAGTTGGGGAAATTAATGAAAATTGCAATGTTCTCCTACTGCAATATGTCGATATAATTACAGAATAACATATTAAGAATAAATTATTCATAATTATTACGCATTCAATAGAATAATTATATTTCAGAATAATATATTAGGAGTAAATTATTTATAATTATTTTGCATTCAATAGAATAATTTTATTATAATTAAAATTTAGAGAAAAAGGAATGAATAATTTTGTATAGAAGGAATTTATCCATTATGTTATTTATTATTTATATATAAATTATTGTAAAAGGAAATTCTTTAAGAATATTATATTGTATAGAGGAAAATATAGAGATGATGGTTGGAGTTTGTTAGTACTATTCATACTGTAAATATAAAGGAATTGTACTGTAGTAACTCTATATATAGAGAAATGGTTGGAGATGGCCTTATTAACACGAGCAAAATAGATCTGTCAACCCAATTGAAGCTGCTGCTGACGCGGGTGGAATTCGTAGGGAGCAAAGTGATATAGTAGAAAACTGCAAGGGTATGTTTGAAAAGAAGTTTGAGGGACTCAATCTGGCAAACATAAATAATTTATCGACAGAAGTCGAATATAATGAAAGTATTCACTCGAAAATCGAAATGACCTCGGCTGGACTTCGATGGTAGAGTAGAGATAGACGATCGAAGAATTTGCGAGCTACTCCTGAAAATGGTGATGTAGGAGCTCACGGCGCTAAGTTGCTCACCTGATATTGGTAGTTTCAGAGAAGATGGAAGCTATAGCTGCACTATATACAGTGGCTTTTATTTCGTCCGTTTCCGTTGTTTTTGTTTTCCCAGGTAAAGCTTCAAAAACACACTTTGAGAACTTGGTTTTGTTTATTCTTACCGTCATGGTTGTGTAAAATACTTATGGCTTATGCAATAAGGTGACTTTAGAGTAGAGGTTATTTTGTGAATGGGTCTGCTTCTGTCTTTATGATAGATGCCTCTGATTTTGCTGTGCATAAAGATGATTATCCAGTTTGAAACTTGTAAAATGGAGTAAGCATAGCAACTCTCACTGTTTTATTGCAGCAACCAGCCTCGAATTGAAAGATTAGTGACTGATAACTATAGTCTATATCACATGTCCAAATCGCATCTTTTAGATCGTGTGGAGTCTGTGGGTTGTCTTTTGTAGATTTTATCTTTTGCAAGAAGAAAGTTGTCGGTATTGTTTGCTGTGGTATTGGTAACCGATCAATTTGATTATAGAAAAGCAGTGAGTCAATCTAGAAATAACATGCAGACATCTTGATATGCTTGCAAATTTTAGTAGTAGATAGTATCCAAAGCATAAATAGGCAATCGTTGTGTTTTAATGACAATAGTTTGGACATGAATACAGAGAGATGAATACTCCCTTGTAAGAAATCCAACAGCTGACAGGAGATAGAGAGCAAGCTTTACGAACTACGTCGGCGGCGTTCATTGTGTCCAGCCAAGCGCCTTCGGCAACTTCTTTTGGCTTCATCGAATTCTGATAACTCGTGAAACCTGCAAAAAAAAGAGAAGAATATATTACCAGGTAATTGCTTCATCCTTTATGCAATGCTTATGCTCTTTGATCAAAGTAAGTTGAAGCATCATAGATGCAATCATGACTGTGTATTGTTCCCAGTATATATTAGCCTGAGATTGAATCAAGTACATTTGGACCTTAGAATATTTAACAGTTTCGATTTTTTTTTTTCGTAGGACTGATGAACTAGCTGATAACCCTAGGAAATTCTTGAAAGTTTGATCACATCTTTGTTTACTTACTCTTTTCGAGTCTTTTAGGGTGGAAATATTATTGGTCAGCTGAGTTGTATAGCAAGTGTCCGAACTTCAAGTCCTGACACAATATAAACTGAATTAACTGTAAATTTCAGGGATTACTGAACCAAACCTGCTGCACTGTTGGCAGAATCTCTGTTGAAGCCCAATGAGAACGACCACCGAAGCCTTAGCATGAAATTCGCAAACTTTGTGTCGACGGTGGTATGGCTTAGCACAAGCCATGTCAGCTGAGCAACCTTCGATTTGACAGGTACGGTTCGAAGAACCTACCGAACTATGCACCCTTCTCTTATTAGCCGAAGTATTCAATGCCCTTCTCTTCGTTCTATCATCTCCCATATCTTCATCTTCGTCGCTTTCACCGTCGAGTTCGGGCAGTTTAACGGTTAGCTTCTCATCATCACCATCGTCTTCTTCTTCTTCTTCATCTTCTTCCTCTTGTCGTTGCTGCTTGTTTGGTTCCATCAGATTGCTATGCCCCTGAAAGGTGGAAATAAGCTTTGCTGTTAGAAAAAAAAAAAAGTGGTTCTTGGATGGTGAATAAAAGGGAGATCAAAAGGGACGACCAAGAATATGCGCTTTGGACCACCAAGTACCATTTTCTTTCTCTCTTTTCCTTTTTATCATTTACCATTGCCTACTACTCTAGTGGACCAGTGTATACATATTCATGTATAATATGTTAAATGTGGGGCGAAATTTTCTGTAACTTGAAACATCCCAGTCAAGTTTTTTCAACCTTTTTTCACCTGACCCTACTTGAAATTTTAACACGATACTGCTGTCATTATTATCCACGAATTCATCATAAAGCAAGTATATCTATCCGTGACTTTTGCCTTTTACAGCTTGCGTAATTAGCCTATTTAGCAGATGATGGAATGTGGATTAATGGACAAATTACGGTATGATCTAGACCCATAAGTCTCCCACTGTGCTCAAAAGTGCTTAATTATTGAGGAGTTGGCACCCATTGATTATCTCCCAAGTAAAGCTCCTACTTACCAACAATAATCATCCTATCTTCCTGGTTTTGGTAGTCTTTGTCTTAGCGGGGACATCTTTTTTCCTCAATACTTATGTGTAATTGGTTGACGAGTCAAGAGCCTCCCACGTGTTTGTGGTTTCTTTTTCTTGCTACGTTTAGGTTGATATGTTTACGCCACCGTGCTTTCTAACACTCTTATTAAGTTCAGTCGAATTGAAATCTCATAAGACGATTCATAACACCATTTCATGTCCACACATACTAGTAGGATTTGAAGGAGTGCAGCCAATAGGTATGAGTCAAAGTGGGCACTTACTACTTAGCTTTTGTTGGTGAAACTCAGTACAGTGACAGTGGGCTAACATGTATGTATGTTATGCAAGTACTTAGGCTTTGTATTGAGATAGGTCGTCCACTTTGTAGTACGAGGACAGCTGTTCCACTGCTGCATGACACATTCACTTCAACAGTAATAAAGAAAGCAATTGATCGACCTTTGTCCCACCTCAAATGTCCCCAAGGCAAGGCATGACGACCCATTAGACTATGAGTGTGTTTCCCTTCCAAAAATCCACTTGAAATATGGTAGTTTATAAGCCACCAAATAAATGATGAAATACCACTAAAGATTTCAGAATTCTGCAATGTGGTAAGAAATAAAAGACTAATGGGGATCGAATAATCGAATGATTACTCCTGAGAATTTATGAAAGAGGCAGTCCACAATGTGGCTGAATGTTGGGCTGGGCCTGAGACTTGAGAGCATAAATGGGTTGACCCAATTATATAGTATATAATTCTTGAATGTTATCTTCCATACAATTTTATACCCGGTTGCAAATTCTTCAATATGAATATATATGTCTCACGAAACCAATAGTATGATTACCGTTATTGAACTCTCCATAAAGACCAATGATGGAAGGCAAACTTCATGGTGTGTCGTGTCAAATCTTTGATGTGTGTGTGTTGTGTTATGAAAGCTTAGACAACGAGTTATGATGCTTTTACTTGCACTTGTTGTCACCAACTCTTGGAATTCTGTAAAAGGACAAGTGTAAGTTGCAAAGTAAATAAAAGCATGGAATATTAGCCATTCAAAGAAGATTACCGTCTAGGTAATAAATAAACCAAGCAACGCATTAATAAGACCCTCGAATATCTTCTCTTCGTTCTATATTACTAACCCTAGAAGATAGGAGAGAATTACCCTTACAGGGTCCTACTATTCACACCCCCCTACACCCCCATATACCACTCTTTACACCACCTTAACACTTGATTTTTGTAATAATAATTTTAAATAATCACATGATTCAACAAAAAATATTTTAATAACCTATCTTCCATTAAATCAATAGATTTAATTACATGGGCTATTAAAAAATAATTAATAAAGTCATTTTAAGCATTGACACATTTAGAACTAGCAAAAATGCACGTGGCCCACGGGCCCCCCCGCCCCACCCTGGTACTGTCAAATGGGCCCGGGGGCCGTGGGCCCACCAAAGTGACGGGGCGGGCTGCCATTTCTCAGGCCCACCAAAGGGTGGACCTACGCAGGTAAGCCCGCGCGGGCCACGAACAGGCCCGCCAAATATCAAAAAAGATATTTTTAAAAATTATATATAAATGATTATATAGGTTTTTTTTATATTTTTTGAGATCCAATTTTTAATTTAATCAAATTTAATAACATAAATAAATTTTTATTAAAGAATTAAATTTGATTAGGATTAATTCAACTTCATTAGTTTATTTTAATGTTTTTATTTTTTTATATAATATTTTTCATTTTTATTTTTTAGGAGGGGCCGGGCCAACCAGGCCTGCTACCTGCCAGTAGGGCGGAGCGGACTGCCATTTCTCAGGTCCGTCAGAGGGCGGGCCTATGCCGGTACACCCGCGCGGGCGGGGGGCAGGCCCGCCAAATATCATAAAATATTTTTTTGAAAAAATTAATATATAAGTGAATCATATGGGTTTTTATATTTTTTAGATGCAACTTTTAATTTAATCAAATTTAATAACAAAATAAATTTTTATTAAAGAATTTAATTTGATTAGAAATAATTCAACTTCATTAGTTTATTTTAATGTTTTTTCTTTTTTGTATATATATTTTTTGTGTTTTTATTTTTAGGACGAGCCTGGCTCACTGGCGGGGCGGGCCTTCATTTACCATGCCCGCCAAATTGTCTTTTTTAATCGGCAAGTATTTATTTAATATTACTTTACATATTACTAAAATTATTAACATTAAACTCCTTTTTTCCCTTTTTTATAGGGTATGTAATTGGTAAATAATTAATGTTTACTCTACATATTAATTAGGGGGTGCAAATAGAAAAAAGGTGGGTGCCAATAGAATTACCCTTACACAAATAGAGGTATTTTGAGAATCAAATTAAAAAACCAGTTGAGTTTCTAGGAATATTACAAAACTAATCAAGTTTAAAATTTTAACTTTCATTCTTTTTTTCACCACAAAACGTTTTAATATTACAGTATTTTCACAAACATTATTTAAAGTTAGTAACATAATTACTAATAATTATATATTTCACCACAATTCATTTGCTACAAAAAATTAACTTATATAGAATATATTCCGACATGAATAAAAGATACCACTTTCCACTAAACTATATTATTTTTATTATTATTGTTGTTGTTATGACTTTAGTAATTGGAAAGTAATATCACCGTATAAAAAAAATAAAACAGAATACTAATCTTCAAAATATTCAAACAATAGTTATCTAACAAAGATTAATTTCTGAAAAGTTTCATGATATTACACTTGAATGTTTATTATGAGACTTTCGATCTATTTCTTCTTAATATCATCTTGTTTGATACGTCCAATTTTTTACTTTGTCGTAAATAAGGATTTGCGTACCAACTGACAAAGAGGCTTCAATTACTCTTTTAATGGAAACTCAAACTGGTAAAAATATGTTGACTCCATCTTTTAATTTTCTAACTCATCTTGAACATATTAACACAACTTTCAAATACTTGCAAACCTTAAAGAAAATGGAGCAATCATTCAATAAAAAATAATAATGATAATAATAATAATAATAATAATAATAATAATAATAATAATAATATACTTGCATTGCATGTGACGTGACATCTTGTATACTAATCACTTATCACGCATATGTGAACGATATGTTTGACTGGCATCATTAACTCGATGTGGACAATATGGTTCACCAGGAGCAAGTTCGTGGTCAAGTAACCGTGAGATTGCTTGTTGATTTAATTAACTGATAAAACAAGAATGTTTTCAAGAATAAGTTATTAGTTTAATTTAATCACATGGGAATGTAGGTTAGATTACATCTAGTTAATTTTACTTTTATTTATTTAATTGATAAATTTGGATAAAAATTATTCAAATGAGTTGGGTAAAAATATAATATTAACAAGTTTTATGTTAGTTTAAGATAATAATAGTGAAAACATTTATAATTTTGCATATTTTGTGGTGGAAATGAAAATAATGATAGTTGGTTTTTAAAAACTTGATTAGTTTTGTAATAGTATTAGAAACTCAACTAATTTTGTAATTGGATTCTCAAAACTACACTAATTATGTAATTCTCTCTAGAAGATCATATTCTTCTTTCGTTAATTTCTACTGAATACGGCAGCCAAAAAAGCGAATAACAATAACAATGACATAATTTGTATAAAGTTACACTACAATAAGAAAGGAAAATTTATTACAAACATAACCTAAAACTTTACTTAGTATCTCCAAGAACGCCAATAAAAGATACATTCTCTTATTACATCCTCAGTTCTCACTATGACTCAAACTATAAAACCCTAAAAAAAGTCCAAATCAATCCGCGAAATGGACGACTCATTACAAACCTACGACACTCTCCCTCACCAAAAAGGGAAGAAAAAAAAAGAAGACAAAACAGTCCGCCGAGAATAGCGTAAATAAATTACACAGACTCATCATTATTACTATCACACTATTATTATTATTACTATTATTAACTACGACTCCCATCACCACCATCATCATCAACTCTCCTCACTCTGCATGGTACTCATCTAAGCATTTCCCTGAGATGGATCAAAACCCTTCTGATCATTGCCGCCATCATTATCATCATTCGCCCGATTCCCGGGATTGTACGAAGAACTTGCAGAAGCACCCCCCGACTGATTATTATTATTAAATCCGCCCCAAAAATTCGAGCTCGAAGTAATCGAACTACCGCCCAAATTTCCAACGAATCCCTGACGAGCCGCCGCCCAAGAACCCAAAGTCGCCCTCTGCTGTTGAACCTGCGCCGCCGCCCGAGGAGGAGGCGGGGGAATGATCTGCTGCTGCTGCGCCCCGAAATTCGACGGCTGAAAATTCATACCCTGCAAAAGCGCCGCCATATTGCGCCCGACCCCCCCGCGGAGGTTAATCCCGCCCTGATGAGGAGCGCCCAAAGAGAAAAACCGCCCGCCGTAAGGCGCACTATAGTGCCCGCTGTTCGCAGCCCTCATCAGATTCAGGTGGCCTCCGGCGGCTGCTCCGGCGCCGGCGCCGGCTCCGGCGACGGCAGCGGTGATAAGTCCGGCGGTGGGGCCCATGGGAGGCAGCTTGTTGGCGGTGAGGTGGTCAGCTGGCGCCGGCGGGGAGGAGGATTTGGGGGGCGGCGGAGAGTGCTTTGCGCGCTTTCCCTTTCTGCAGCCGCCGCCGACGGGGACGTTCCTGAGGGTCCCGCCTTGGGTCCAATACCTGCGACACGCCTTGCAGAAGTAGCGAGGCTGAGTTACGCTGTAGTTATTGTAGTAACAGAACTTTGTGTTGTTCGAAGCGCAGCGAGGGCATGGCTGGGGAGGGGGAGGGGGATGATCGTTGGGCCTCGTCGAGCGCCCGGGATTGGGCTTTCGACGGCCGGGATCGTCTTGATTGTTGTTATTTCCCGTTTCGATGTTCATAGTATTGTTGCTGTTGTTATTATTACGGTAATTTTTTTTTTTATTTCTAATTGTGGGTGATTGTGATTGGAGGGGGTTGTTATATATAGTGGGTTTAGTGTGTTATGTGGGCTTGGTGGTGTTAGAGATATGCATGTAATCAAGAGATTTTGTGTCTTTTATGGATTATGATAATCGATATTTCATTTGGAGGAAATTTATATTTAAGTCATGGGGGAGATTTCTTGCATGAAGTGTTGTAGTCAATAGATTTTCCTCAAGAAAGAGAATGGGAAATAACATTTATGAAGTCAATGATTTCTCTGACCAATCTCTATGCAAGGACATACAAAAAGTGTGGTCAGATGAGAGAGATTATGGTAGAAAGTGAAAAAGGAGATGAGAAAGATGTTATGACAATAAGACCCAAACCCCAACTGTCCCACAATGTTGTTATTTTTTGTTCTCATAAGAAAAAAACTTAAGACATAAGAAAAGAAATGAAAGAAGATAAATTGCCTGATTCCAAGAACAAAAAGGCCTGCTGATTCTTCAGGACTGAAATTAGAACAAAAAAAATTGATTTTGGAATCAAAGCAACTAACCTCGAATCATCAGATTGCAGCACTGCTGAACTGAAATTAGAATACCAGCACAAAAAAGATTTGATTTTGGAATAAAAGATACTAACCTCGAATAATCAGATTGTACTGCTGAATTATTCGATAGATCCAATGGAGGCTTTAGGCTCGGACCATAGCCAGTTCGAAATATATATGGTTCGCAACCGCCCGATAAGTAGCCGAGGTGGGGCATTTCCAACAATGTGGAACGTTCAAAAAACATTCGAATCAATTCAAAAAATAATGACACTAACCCGCTAATGAGAAGATCTGAGAGTGGCTTACCACTCCAATTCTGTTTCCCTTGATCGGACATTGCATCTTTTGTCTCGCTAATGAACGTTTGTTGGGCCAACACATCTTCAACGTTGTTTCTCAGGCTACAAAATATCTAAAATGCAGCTTCTTCAATGTCTCAAGGGCCATAATAGAGCACCCATTACATCTTCTTCAGTGTTTCTGAACAGCATGTCTTTCGTCTCTGATTTTTACAGTCTCATAACATGACGACAATGCATATTCCTGAATGTTTGCGAGGCCAGGCCAGCACATTTCTTCAGTGTTCTTTCTCAGGCTAGAAAACTACTAAAATGCAGCTTCTTCGATATGCCACGACCAAGACAGTGCAGTTTCTTGAGATGTAGCACTGCTTTAGTTTTGCATGAACTCATGTCACTTCACCTGCCTTTATAGCACATACAGAGAATGATTATCCAAATTTAGTAACGTGGCACCAATTGAAATCATTTTGAATATGCAGAAGACACTTATAGATGCAGAAATAGTGCCATAGCTAAACTATTGAATCGAACAACATTAGTGCTAAAACATGCTATTAGTAAGATAAAATTTGGTATTCTAGTTTGTGCAAGAAAGAAATCAATACTTTCAGTTGTTAAAATGATCACATGAAGAAACGAACAATATGTGTGTCTTACCTATCAACATGAATCAAACCATTGACTAGAAAGATTGAAGTTCATGTTTTGCAATTTGCTTTACAATGCTAAGATTGGCTCAAGAATATGTCAAGTTACTATGTACTCATCTAATGACTCATGCTTGTTACAGAGTTATAGGGTCATTCCTATCACAAATTAAGAGTGCAATTGGACTCAAAACCTACAAATGTTACAATGGATTTATGCTACTAATTTCATGACTCGTGCCAAACCCCATAGTTAAAAATTTCACGACATACGAAGAGCCCTTTTGAAGATAGACTTCACGCAAAATTATTTATTGGATATGCACTGGGGCGTAGTTGCCTATAGTTCGTAAGTTTGCATTCTAGTTACTTGGTATGTTTATAATAGTTGCGACAATTTACGACCAGCTACAAGTTATTTATCCTAGCAAGTAAGATCACCAGAGCGAGGCACGGTTTTTAATATCATCTTCCAACCCAAACTCTAGTGATTTACTAACTACAACAATTTTTATAGTTATTAAGCCTCTTAATGCCAAGGGCGTGACTTAGTGGTTAGGCCCAAGGCACTTTAAGTTGGCGGTTTGAAATTCGAATCCACAAGAGACCTGAGTTTTTATGTTAATCAGGAGTGGAACATTATCAGTTGAGCACGAGGATTAAATTAAAAGCAAATTGTTAGCGGTATTATTTGCATCACACGCAGTTAAAACATATTGATAATGTTTATTCGGAACAATATGAATTTAAAGTGCATTTAATGTTTACTATTACGACATATTTCAAAGTGTGTATTAATGTTTATCATTAGCGACACGCAGTAAAGTGCATTTTCGTTGCAAGTATCTTCAACATGACACATTGTTCTGGTTATCCGATTTTAATTGCCTTACTATTAGCAGTTCTCAACTTTACAACATGCATTCCGCGTTGCGGAGGGACTATCTGCATACACTCCGACCATGTCTATAAGTCAGATGTAACACAATCTTGGACAACTTGTTACATAGAATAAGGCAATCTGCATCGACAAGTCGATGGCAAAACAATGTGACTGTTGATCCACGAATCCATCTTTGTTTTGCTTAGTATTTAATGTTAATATTTGACGTCGAATTCATGAACATCGACAAAGTTTCTTGTAGAAAGTTATGGTTGGTATGTGTTGGAGAAATCTTGATCAAATCAAGTATCAATTACTTGGCTTTTAAATGACATGACAAAACAAGTTGCTTATTCAAATTATATAAATGGTTCAATTAGGAGACGTGGGTTCTTTAATAACAACACCTCTGTAGCATCTGCAGTTTTCCGATACAAAAAAGCATTACATCCGTCTAATGTCTTATTACCTCCCGGATTTACTTGCAATCGTTTAATTAAGTCGAAATTTATTTTCTTGGAGCCAATTCAAGATATATTGACATTTATGAGAATGAACATGATGGATTGCAATCTACACGACAAATTCGGACTGAATAGTCAAATAAATCAAGGAAAGATGATCACAAAGTTGACATTTCAGAGAAACATCTCTTATTTTGAGTATAACATCTCATTAAGAGAAGTTTTATATAATTCTTTGAAATACGTTTTATGCATTGAAAAGGCCAAATATCGCGTCTTCACATTGATATTAAGTCACTTTAAGGTTGGCATAAGCCAACCATGTAAGAGTTAGTGACAATGCCAAAACTTCTGGAACGTGATCAAGGCCATAATTTCGTGAAAGCAAAATATGTCTTCAACTTGTGACAAATTCGTAAAGATTTTAGTATCCTCAAGGTATAGTGCTAGAACAAATAGAACGTCATTGATTGACTAATTGGCTTAATAAGATTATAAATCAATAAATCATTATCTACCAGAAAATGTATCTATTATAACTGGCGATGGTGGATGAACTGGGAGTTGAGTTACAATGCTTACTACAATAACCTAGATACCTCAAAAAGGTGTTGGTTCAATTATGACAATCGAGGACTTTACACATCTTGGAGCCAACTTGCTTGATCAATTGTATGTTGGACCTCATCACGACCTATGTTTCCCTAGCTTAGGCATTCCAGTAGAAATACGAGGGGTTCACTACTTAAAACTTTTCCCCATTGATTCAACGTTTATGACAAGGATGGAATCGTGTGACCCAACACCTTTTAGTTTGATTATGGAAGGCATGAGGCACTTTCATACATGATTTCATAATCATAGATGAAGGTGCTCAAAGGAAATTCAAGAAGATTATCAAAGGCAACAAAGAAAATTTTAAATGCATCATTTTAGCTTATAACCATATAACAAGATTCAGACGAGTGAAGAATAAAATGTACCATGCTAATGCTTCTAAAAGGAACCACGCATGGATGAGACAGAAAGTTACTTACCATAGAAACCTTCCCTTGAAGGCATCTGCAACTATGTTGGGACAATTATGAGATGATAAAACCATCAAAATAAGGAAAACAAAGATTTTGCGAAATATAGAAAAAGGAAATTGCAAAGGTAGTTAATAAATCATCGTCACCTGAGCAACTTGATGATGCGAAGCAGCGACTAACTTCAACAAGCAGTGGAGAAGTGGCCTTGGAATTACTCACGAACTTGCGTAGCAGTTTTGTCATGTCCCTGGAAAGATGTAAGAACATCCATTAGTTGCATCACAAAGACAATTGGCAGCGGAATTCTACTTGACGGGAGATTTATCTGCAATCAACAAAAGAGTTAGCTAAAAAGCCCATACATCAATTAAAGAAACATCATCAACCACAAAGTCAGCAAACCAAGAACAAGTAAAGGGACATATGCGGCAATAGCAAAGTGGAAATTCAATGTCAGTGAAAAGAGTCTTGATAAATAATGTGGGCAAGAGAAGAGACAAAACACACTAATTTCCCTGCGAACATCTCCTTTGCTGCCAAAATCCGCAGCAGCTGAACTGCATGCTTCTTCTCATCAAGTAAACACAAACAAACAAATCCAACCTCCAATTAGAGATACAAAACATTAATTACAAATCTCAACTAATGGGTTTTACAAACGAAGATCCGTGAATCTATCTTCAGAAAAACTTACATGTTCAGATCATCGGATCCGTGCCATCCATGGTTAAACCCCTTTCACTTCCCTGTAAAACCAAAAACCAAAACAAACCCCACAAAAACAAAACAACAGATGAATAGAAAATAGGTTTTGAAGGAATTAGTCGGTCTAGTGGGAAAAAAAGAGTAGAAAAGAACACAGAGTTTGTGGGCAGCACGCAAATTAAGGTAGCGAGCGAAAGAGAAAGAGCCGAGAACAAATGATGAGCTGAGCAGAAGGAATTCGCAAACTCTCAATTTCAGATTGCGAAAAAAAAGAGAGAAAAGGAGGGAACGCAATAAATATCTCATGCCGTTCAATAAAAAAATGTAAGGCACATTTATTATGTCACGTTATAATTTAAGATTTTAATAGAAGATAACAATTAACAATAATTCACGTTGGCTTGACGTGTGCCCTTTTTCTCTCGGTCTTCACATATTTTAGCAAAAATCATATGATTCTTTTTCCTAATATCTCGTTAAGCACATTGTGACATTTTAACACACTAGTTCGAGTAAAAATAAAATTAACACCACACGACCAGGAAAACTAAGCTAGAATCCTAAGAATAAATACAACAGAAGAACGAAACAAAACAGTTAACAACACATCGCTAACACCTTTAAATTAGAAAACAAAAAAAAATCAGCCTTCGACGGCATTCGACTTCTTCCCCGTAAGAATCCTCGAAATCTGAAGCCCTCTGCTGAACGCCTCGTTGAACAAAATCCTCGTCTGCATCTCCTGAAACCCAGGCATCCACGAAAGGAAAGCCAATGGCGCCATAACGATAAGCCCAAAGATCAAATCGTATAAACGAGCCAACGCAACGACGGTTTCCCAGACAACGCTCGACTGTAAGAACGGCTTAAGCACCTGCGCGATGAGTATAATCCCCCAACCCGTAGGTATAAACGCCAGCAAACTCTTCAAAAAATCAACAAAGTTAACGTCCGTAAAGTGCAGCAGCAGAGCAACCACAAGGACCGTAAACACAATCACGAGAAACTGAACCAATCTGTAATAAATGTGCTCGGTCGCCGCGTACTTATCCCTTGCATAAGCTATGACTATGTATAGAGCCACGACGACGACGACATAGATCCAAGAAAGAAGGTAAACTGCAATAGTCCTGTGATTTCCAGCGATCTGAAGGTGGTAGACTATGCCATACTGAAAGAAGAAGAAACGGAGGTCCAGGATTATCTCTAACAGCTTTCCCCACAGCCCAGTTGTTCTAAGGTGGTCTTGCTCCTCGTACCACCACGTCTCCCAGCTTTGGTCCGCTTTTACGAGAATGCCCCTGAACCATAGCCAGTTTATGAAGTCGTCGAAGTCGTAGACCGTCTTTAGCCAGTCGAAGCCCGAGGGGTTGAAGATGAAGGGGGACATAATCCATGAGAAGACTAAGAACCAGCTAGATATGGTCATGGCTATGTATACGAACGTATTGGTAGCCAAAAAGCTGTTCGAGGCGTAGACCAGCAATATGACCCCTAGCTCGGTGCCCTTCACAAAGTGGCTCCTCGAGTATAGCCGATAGTTCTCGGCGAAGCTCTTGTGCTGAACCACGAAGCCACGGCCCGTGGCTCGATACTTCGCGCCGCCGTGGAGGACGGTTCGGCCGAAGTAATGGGCCCTCGTGCCCAAGGAGAAGGTGTAGAAGCACGAGGCTAGCTGAAACTGCATTGTGAAGAAGTCCCATACGGCGGGCAAAAACCCTCTTTCCAAAGTGTTCTCGACGATCATGGGCAGAGCAGTGAAGACGCCTATTTGGATAACGAATTGCTGGTTAATCGCCGAGGCCAGCGCCTTGTTGTTGTTCGCCTTTCTTACATACTCTTCGACGCCGCTCATGGCTAGGTATAGTCGTCCCCAAAGGAAGGTGTAGACCATGACGATCACCATCATGTTATTGAAGTAGTACCCCACCGTCGTGTAGAAAACGGACAGCATTCGAAAGAAGTCGAGCCTATGTCCTAACCTGTAAATGTCCCTGCTTAGACACTGCTCGCCGTTGCCGCTCGAAACCTTGGCTTCGAACATGGAGATTTGGTTGAGGCCAACGTCCCTTCCTTTCCCCACTTGTATGTATTCATGGTGAGTGACGTTTCCTCCCCTCAGAGTGCAGTTGAAGCCTGCGTAAATGTCCTCGCTTATGTTTATGACCCTCGAAGCCTTGCTTATTCCTCCCCTAGACAAGAACCAAAACCTGTCGAAAACATCGGGGTGGCCATAGTGCATCCTTACCTTGAGCGGGTTGGCCAAGACTCGCTGTCCTAAGGTGACGAAGCTCATTTCTTGGGCAGACATGAACCTTGCGAGGGAAGAGACAGAGCCAGTGAAGATGTTCTCGCGGATTCCCAGGATGGTGGGCTTTCTTATGCCGTAGGAAATCTTGAACTCTTCGAGAAGGTTTCGCATCTTCAGCGCCTCCTCGAAGTAACTGTCCTGGTTCATGTCTATGGTCTGAAGGGCGTCTCCCCTCGTGAATATGATGGCGTGGTTTTGGTTCTCGGGCTTTCCCTCGCCTAGCTTGAGCGGGCCCGGCAGTTTCACGCGGTATATCTCGACTTCTCTCTTTAGCTGCTGGTCGTACTTCACCAAAACAGAGTAGTATTCAACTTCGTCTCTCCCTAGCTTTACCTCATCCACGTAAGCGACACGTAAAGCTTCGTTGTTCTTCATCAGGTATAAGATTTCCTCGGCGCGTGGATCGCCTCTGCCCTTATGCACGCCGTACATCTGACAAGCAACGACGTAGGTGAACTTCAAAAGGGCAGCCCCGAATTCGTCTCCCTTGAAGAGTAGGCTCACGCTGCTGCCCGCCCGGGTCAGGCTGTGGCTGACCGGAATCTCCGAGCCCTGACCGTTCAGGCGTCGGCTCATCCCTCTCATGGGACCGAGCGCATCGTGTGGGCCCGGCCTCATGTCCATCTCTGAAGCTGCGTCGAGGAAGGAGAGCATTTTAAGGGCACGGTAATAATACATCATCCCTCTTACGGTGCGAGAAAGCGTCTGTCCCCTGTAAGAAGCCCATAGCCTGAGGTCCCTCGACCTCGAACTCCATATCTCGTTATCTTCCTTCATCCCTTCCCTTCTCATACGCTCCATGAAATTCTCCCACTCGTCTTCGTATATTTTCTGAAGGTAGAACAGCGTAGAAATGCCATCTTCGTTAGGGCTCCTCAGATTTTCTTTCCCATACATCACTTCTTCGTCGTAGTAAGGCGTCAACACGCTGAAGGCCATCATCTTCTCCACCTGGGGAGCACGGGGCATGTTCATGAACAGTGAATTGCTGAAGAAGGCTATCCTTCTCCTAGCCTCGAGGTTCTTGGGGACGTCGTGCATAGAATCGCGGGAACTTAGTATAGTATGCAGTCGCCGTACTTGTCTGTAAAAGAAAGCATCCTCTGCTTGAGGCAACTGGACAGCGTTTTCGAACAAGAACCCAGCGACTTCAGTTGGATTAGGTTCAGGCGGAGCCAAACCTTCTTGTCTCAATTGGTTAGCAGATTTCTTAACCCTAGGAAGTTCCCTAACGGCTAGTTCGTAAAGGGCCTGAAGTACGTCGACCACTTTGTTCATGTCCTGCGTAGGCTTGAGAAGATGCTCCACAAGCGATATCAGCTGCTGGTGAATCTTAGGCAAAACTCCAGCATTGTAAGCCTCAGTGAACTTTTCGAACAAGACAGAATCGTCGACGTCCTTGAAGAACTTCGCAGCTATGGAGTACTCGTCAGTACCATATTTAAGGATCTCGAGCATCATGTACTTGATGCAATCATAAGCTTCGGTCACGGCGCATCGCCTGTATTCGTTCTTGCACACGCGAGACCATACCCATCTGTCGTTTGTGTCTTTGAATTCCAAAGCCTGGCTAAGGGCGAGGAGAAGCTCATTGCATAAGAGAACGCAAGGCCAACGTATGACTTTGATGTCCCAGCAATTAGGGGGAAGTTCTAACAGCTCGAGCTCTCTATCGCTGATCAAGTCTTCTTCCCTCATTGTAATGATTACCTCGTTCCATATCAGCGCAAACCTAGTGGCTTCGACTTGGCTCGATTCCATCTTCTTGTACTGGCCAAGACCATACCTCAGTTTGATACGATGCATCGCATTACGTAGTTTGCGCACAACGTTTTCTTTCGAAGTGGGGCCTTCATCCTCGGGCATTAGATTAAACTGCAAAGCACTGCAAAAGAACTGAAACCTAAGTCTGAGCTGGCTGATGTTTCGAATCTCGCCTATGTGCGAGAATAGCCCGATTAACGAACCCGTGGCAGACGAAAACACAGTGTACCAAATTTGCAGGTCGACTAAGTAGATCAAAATCACGGGGGTCCAAAGCATTACCACAGCTGCTCTGTTCGTGCTTGTGAAGAATTCGTGCCACCTATACTTGACGTTTCTGAGATTTAAAAGGCTTCTCGTCGGTCCACGAAGAGGCCTTATCTGAAAGTAGTAGCTAAATGCGAATTTCGAGGCCAGCAGAGATATCCAGAAGGTACTGTACCTTAAGTTGTCGAATAAGCCTTCTCTAACACCTCTGCCCACGAACGTTCTTGTCTGAAACCACCAAGTGATGACGTAAAAAACCCGCCAATTTGCCTCCTCAATCGCATTACGTAGCCATGGGATAATGAACAGCACCGTGGCGAGTATTTCTGGAATGATAAAGACCAAAGCAGCCTTGAGAAAGACGTATATTCTTTGGGTTGCTTCGTAAGACCAAAACCTGTCTGCGTTTTTCTGGCGCCAGATCCTCGCATAGAACACGCCAAAGACAGCCGCCCAAGTTATAGCTACGAGGCTTTTCAAAACCATCCTAATCCCAACAAGCTTGGTGGCTTTTGTTACCAAACTGTACTGAGTGCCCGCGTCAAGAATTGACTGCAAGAATCTCAGGCCCGACCATGTAATAAAAACGGTGAGTAACTCCACTTGCACGTCCCTAGTTCCCAAAGCCTGCCACGGCGTATCCCTGCCCGCCCAGGCGACGATCGAAGCTGCTTGAAAGTAAAGAATCAACAAAACCCACAAGCGATCGAAGCTCCTAAAGATGTTCCAGAAAGTTCTCTGCTCGACGAACCCCGTTTTTCCAACCCTACTATCTCCACTAACCGATAGAAAACCGCAAGACAGTTCAATTGGCCATCGTACCCTTTTAAAACACTTCCTACTCCAAAAATACTCATTCACGTCGTCGTAATTTCTCCAAGCTGTATGCGGGGCGGTTCCATTTCTACTTCTTGCAACCTCAGCCTTTATCATGGTGTATATTGGCGTTATTACATAGTCTAGGTAACCAAACTGCCTACAAGTGTGAGGGACGAAACGTTGTCCCGTGTTTTCGTCGATGTGGTCGTCGAGAATGTAATTAAGTTCCAAAGCCATGTGGTGGTAAATGTAACACAAACACTCTGGCGTGAACCTCAGGTTGGCAGCCTCACCCCACACGAGTAAGTAGAGACATGAGTATAAAAGTTCCCTTCTTTGGATATCGGGGCTGTGGCGAAATGAGAGACGAACCTGTTTGGCAACAAAAAAATTGGATCGAACGATTTAATTTCAGTCCAATTAAGTTCATGAAAGTAAATAGGACACTCCACTACAGCTACTAAGGTTTCAAACTCAGAAAACAGATAAAGAAATTCAAGAACAATTAAGCTCCATTGAACGGATAAGGTAGGCTAGGAACTCCAATAACGCAATGCACGCACCTGAGATTTCTTCCCCAAATAAGAGCACCACGAAGTGTAATTTCTCAAGAGCTTAACCCTGAACCTCCTCAGAACGCCGGCGTCGAGGCGGTCGACGGCGGAGACCGGCGGCGGAAGTCGCATTTGCAGATTCGCCAGGTGCAGAACCAAATGCTCCCTCTGATTCCGAACGCTGTCGTTTTGGAACCCGAAGAAGAGGCCAAGCCAGTCCATGAGGTCCATGTTGTCGTTCCATGGCACAAACGGCGGTTTGCGGAGGTCGTCGACGGAGCGCAGGGCTTCGGAGGCGGCGCGTACCTCGGGGTATCGGAGCGAGGGGTGGTCGACAAGGAGGTCGTGGATGGGTATGATGTTGTACGGATTGATGGGTATCGTCGACGGGGGGGCGTGAGGGACACGACCGCGCGTGGGCGGTGGGCGTTGCCTGAGGCTGCTCATGGGGATGGGTTCTGTCTTTTTTTCTCTAACCCAAAATTAATAATTGAATCTTGCGTCTTAAAATGGACTTTACAGCATGGCCGAGCATGTCTGTGTGAATATTGAACGAGTTAGTACTGTAATAGATGATTTGACTGACTACTCTTTATGAGCTGAAGAAGATGAAGAAAACGTGGGTGGGTTTTAGAGTGGTAGATAGAAGGTTACGGTACGCAACCAAGAGCGGCGTGTGGCGCCACGCGCTGCTATCTGCACGTGGAGGATGAAAAGGCAGACAGTAATCGCTGCTAAGCACTTGAAAAGAGAGAAATCTCATCAATAATATTATAATAGCTTTGAATTCGATGAATCATGCTACAAATAAGGGAATTTGCATATTTGCACCATTCAATTATTTACTCTCCATCACTGTTGCGTGTCATTTGTTTGCTCGTGACAGTATTATTGTCTAACGGAGCTCACGCTCTCTACTAACACTGCCCAACACGCGCCTAAAAGTATGGAAAGTGGATTCTTTTTGTATTTAAAGTGAAATAAATCTACCAATAAAAAACAGTGGATATTCCCTTGCTTTTTGCTTCATCCACCATAGAAGATATGAAAATAAGTAGAATATAAATATACTAGTAGCAAAGCTGTCCCCGCCTCAGAATAGCGTCAATAGAGTCGAGTTTCACTATAAAAGTCTCCAAGTATTTCAATTCAGATTCCTTTTTACCCTTGTCGTTAACAGAACGATTTTAATCGACGCCACGTCAGCATTCAGTCGTGAAGTAAGCGTAAGCTTCATTTTCACGCGCTGCTTTATCTAATACGTATGATAGTGCATTAATTGGTAAAACCCATTCCCAAGAAATATCAATTTGTGTCGGGACTCTTTGGTGTAGCATTTGGTGGCCTAAATTAGAATTTGATTGGAAAGTAATATGTTCGGTGTTTCACGTTCACGAGCGACGCTTCTAATATTTCCAAAAAAAATTAAATTGCGAGGAAGAAGGGCATAAAAGATAACTCGTAAAAGTCACCTGAGCTGAATTTGATCTCGGAGAGAGAAAACCTCAAACTTCCTTTCAGTCAGTCGTCAGGAGGGAAATCTTCATCTGAAGCGTTGTCAAGAAACGAGCCAAAGGTCTTTCTAAGGATGCTGAAAGTCTTGTCATCCTGCCCAGAAAAAAGAAGGCATAAATATGTCAATTTAATCGGGTGATATCATTGAAATCGATTTAACTAAAAGGGAGGGACATCATCAAGCTTACACTCTTCTTTGTCTTAAGGGATTCCTCGAGCTTAGCCATTCTCTCTGCAGTTGCTTTCTCATATTTGGACAGCATGTTCTTTTCTTTCTTCCCTGATAAAGATCCATTTTCACCAAATTTAAATTTGCCTTTTCTTGAATACGGTTAGATGAATGGAGATTGAAAGCCAAATTGCTTACTCAGTTGTTGGTATCGTAGGAATAGTCTTTCCTTCTCTTCTTCATATTTGGCGAACCCATCTGAGCACACAAACATGTCAAGTGAAAAATATCAGTTAGATTTATTGAAGTTCTTATTAGCACACAAACAGTAGCAAAGAAGTATTGAAACAGAGTTATAATATTGACCTTTCCCTATAGTACCTTTAAGAGCCTGCATATGGGCAGATATATCCTTGGAGAACTTTTCATGAATTTCTTGGAACTTTTTAGTGTAGCTCTTCAACGAATTCTCACACTGCACAGATAAATGTAATTCCATTCCATTCAAAGTCAAACATAAAGATACGGTAACTATTCAACGGACAGACCTCTTTTGAGCTCTTTAAGAGTTCCTTAGCAAAGCTTTGCCTGCGAATCATATGGAATATAAGTGATAGAGTATTATGTCGCAAAACAGATAATTCAATTATAATGTTGATCTAAGGATGGAACTTCACCTGTCTTTCTCGATTTTTATATTCAGTTCATCCAAGCTTGACTTGATTTCTGAAGTCACGCTATAAGCATATGAACATTTATATTAGAGTTCCTTACTCTCATAGTTCACTTATCAGTTCCTTACTTGATATAACTGGACATTGATAATCAATTATCATTGCAAGTTAGAGCATTCCAAATTTTACTTCATATTGGAAATGGCTTTTGCACATAATTTGGTCATGAATGAATCAGCTTGCACATAATCCTGAGAACACAATGTGTCTGCTAATTAAACTGCTAGGAAAGAGCAACAGATAATGGACTTTTGCATTATGAAGTCTACGAACGATCCTGCAAGTATGATTTTTGTGTGAATAGAGACTGATTATACTGAAACATACCATTTAGCGATAGCAGACTATCAAGCAAACGTGCTTCCAACAAATGATTCATTAAGTGAGAAATCAGTTAGAGCAAATACTTGCTGGAGATTAAAAAATGTTCTGCTCCAAGAAAAACTGGACGTCACAGAAACCACAGAGTTTCAGATGGAGAAATTGTATAGATAGCTTTTACCTGGAAATCGTCTCTTCCTTTTTCTTCTGACTGTCCTTTTGAGCTTTCTCCTTGATCATCTGAAGTGCGCTGAAAATTCCTTTAATGTCGCTGCATTTTCAGCACAATTTCCATCAGCTTCCGTAAGAGCAGAAACGATCAAAGCAGGAAATTCGAAGCAACAGGTACCAGTGAAAAGATGGTGATCACCTCGAAATGGCTGCATCAAAATCATCATCTACGGCCGCGCGCTTCCTCTTATCCGATTTAAGATTCTCGGTCTCAGAAACACGCTTACCGCTCGCTTTGGCAGCTGACATCTTGAAGTTTCTTCGGCTTAAATCTTCTCCTCCGGCGATGCTTTTCCCAAATTCTCCGGGTGCACGAGAACCGTGTGACTCTTTGTTCATATCAAACAGCTGTGGTCGATAACTTCAAAAATCGAAAGGCGCGCGTTAAATTTTATACTCAGCCCTCGATAATTTTCGGCCGAGGTTAATACCAAATTGGACCTTGTACTCCTACTTATATTATATTGAGGACCTAATTAAAGATTATTTCTACGATTTACGAGCTCAATGTAGAAACACGAGGAACCACTATATGTACACTTATATGTACTCATATATATTTATGTGGCGTCTTAATACTATACAAAATTTTTTTAATTAAGTAAACATCAGCCTTCAAAATCCACGTTATGGAATAAAACTATTGCTATTCATTGTATAATGCACCTTCTCTGTTTCACAGGCAAATTCTTACACCGTTTCTCAGGTAATAATAATGTAGTAGGTTTAGTCTTGGCCGGCCTCTTCTCATCGCCTTTCAACAAAGCAGAACGCTGCAATACCTTTCGATCCATATCATCAAAATCCTCGAAAACTCGCCTCTTCACGACGAACGCATTCTGACGCACATCATCGCACTTGTTATTACACGGCAGAGGCCGAGGCCTAACACTCCTGGGCTTCACAGGAGGATTAAACAGCCAAAAATTCGACGATTTCGACGTAGTAGCTTCGTTATTACAATCCGCTCGCCCGCAATAATCCTTGTACTCCCTCGTGACCAAATTCCTGAGAGACAGAGCAGATTTGTACTCTCTTGTTCGTCGAGAGTAGAACACCAAGGCGTTGTTCGCAAGCAAGAGAAGATCCCTGAAGAGCTCCTTCGCCGATTTGATCGACCCATCGGTGATTCTTGATCTTATCATTCCTACGTCCATGTGTTTCTTGATCACCTCTCCGTATCTCGCTCGTTTCTGGGGTTAAGACAACATTGTAATGCTGGTAAAAGAAAATGTAATCTTTTTCTTTATCTTTTTGCTCATTGCGTACCTGACTATCCATTCGATGCTTGAACACAGAGGCGGGCTGGCTTTCCAAAATGGAGTCGAATATTACCATCTGAGTAGAATCTTTGGGGGATGACTTTTTCAGGGTTGTAGAGACAACATCAGAAGAACCTAGTTTGTTGTTGTTGTTGTTGCTCTCGCCCAAGCTAGACACTTTAGTACTACTGTTGCAGTTTCTCCTATTTCTCTTGCCTCGTCTCTTCTTAGCGGTCGCAGCAACTATGATAAAACCATCATCGGCCATTCGAATCGTTTCTTTTTCTGACCCAAAAATGCCATCTGGCCAGATAGTCCTCGTATCTTTAGTGAAGCTTCTTCCAGCCAAGTTTTCGTTTTTCGACGTCGTTCCTTTGAAAGAAGTTTGGGAATTGTCTGAACTGAATGTGGGCGGCATGGACTCGGTGCGGCTTGAATCATAACTGGCGTCTATTGAACGTTGTTTCCCTGACTGCAAAGTTCTGATCTTTGACTCCAAAAACCTAACAGAATCCATCAAGATAGATAGGATAAAATCTGAGAATTTCTTACAAGACCCATCTTCATCTGTACTTAGTCCTACTAACCGTATGGAATCGTCACATCTCGCCAATTCCCGCTTCAACTCTTCCATGCGTCGCTTTCTCAGCTCTTCGAGCAAAGCCCTGAAGCAGTAAAGTCGAGAGTGTTTGGATAAACACACATAGCAGCAAGCAATAGCAACTGATTCGGGACATTTTTTACTGGGAAAGCAGTTATTAACAGTAAGAATGTTCAACTTAACTTACTCGGAGGTGGAAGAAAGCCTTTGCAGCTCCTCGTACTTAGCTATGCAAATCTGTAGCAACTAGCATTACAGTAAGAATGTTAGATATGTTTTATCTTTTATCATATGTTTGCATAAATGGTCCCTCTTACAAGTTACATCTAAGTTATGTACGAGAAAAGTCTCAACATTGGTCCACCAAGATCAGAGCGAAATTCTCTAACCACATGATATTAAATAATACTTTTAACTATCAACGACCACAAACCTTGTAATTTTCAACTAGAAGTCGGACTGTTTATGAGTTTATGACCAAATATATGAAATAATCGGATCTATGGTAGTAATGATAATAGCCCAATTGAAATCACGAAGACTGACAATGACGTACTACGACTCTAATCTATTCGAAATAAATCGCAATTGTTCTTCTTTCAATTTAGGTCGTGCCCCCAGTGAGCCATGCATGGTGATCGAAAGATCTAGTGTAGGAGCTGAAGATAACGAATTAACTGCATTTCTAAATATTAATCAATGTGATAACTGAATTAAAAACAAAACATTAATTAAAAAAATTGGACCTCAGGGGTAAATAAGTCAGGATACATTGTGCGGACTCGGAGCTCGGAAACGACGACGTCCCAGTCATCCGTGCCGTGCCTAAGCACGGCGCTCCCCAGGATAAGCTCCTCCCACGTGCCCCACGCTGTCGTGAGGTCTACGCGCCCTTCGCCGGCAGCCATCCTGGTCGTTCAAGTCGACGGACGAAGTTAAGAGGGAAGTTTCTTATTAACCCAAAAAAAAAAAGAAGAGGAAACATAACAAAAGTTATCGCTTCGTCTCAGAAATTTTCTGAGTTTATGCACATTTACGTCGACGAACAAAATGAAAGGGGATGAATAAAAACAGCCGCGGAATTGACGAATCGTAAGGGGAAGATCGAGAGAGAGAAAGAGGGATTAGATTTTTCTTTCCATGATTTTTATTATGTCTCCGTTGCGTTGTGCGCGGATAAATAGCGGGGTTGACGAAGGATATAGAAATGGAAGAAGGCGAAGATTAGCAGCACTATCAGTCAGCTCAGCGCACGACATAACATATTGTTACTTAAATTATAATTAAAATGGAAGAATGATATCATATTTTTCTTTGGGTTAATCTGAAGTAATTATCTCAATATCAATATGTATATAAGAAAAAGGGTGCTTCATTTAATTGTTAAAATTTCCTACAACCAAAACCAAATAGCATGGTCTCGTTATCTCCCAAGTCCCACTCACTGCAGCTTCTCTCTCTTTTCCACGTACAAACATAGTAAACGTAAAATACATATGATATAATATAGTCATACATAATTACAGTAAACGTTTTGTCGAAAACCTAAGCTATTTCTTCTTCTCTTCTTGCACATCAACAACAGTACTAAAAAGCTTAGGATCAGATTATGTTTGTTGAAGAACCAGATTCAATTGTGCCGCATATCTTGCAAGATTACCTCCTCTCCTGCAGTAAGTCGAAAATATATATATTTATTTATTTTAATATGTAAAAACGCATCTGGCAATCACGTAACTAAAATTTAAATGAGTAAATACTATATATTCTCAGTGCAAATCTTTTTTACAAATTTAGAGAGCACTAGAATAGAAGAAAAACTAACCTCATGAGAGCTGGAATAGTATGCTGTAGAGTCTGCAGATGTGCATAGCATTGCTTGCAGCATTCTCTCCTGAAAGAAACGACACATTAATCAACGTAAAATAACTTACATTCATCATCATCATCATCATCATCACCATAACATAATAAAACACGAATATAAAAGCAGCATTTTTTACCGCTCCTCTAAATGAAGATCGACACCGACGGCTGGAGGTGCTGAAACTGTCGAGCGGATTTGGCTACCAAATACTGCTATGAGCTTCAAAAGAATCTCCAAGGCAACGCACGCGTGCCTATCATGTGACAGATGGAAATCATATTAATCACTGACATTAAAATTATTTTCTACTTCTTGAGCATATGAGTTTCTTATGTGGCTCAACATTAACTCAGCAATCAAATCCGCGCCTTTTATATCAAAATTTACAACATGACATATTAGTAGATCCCGCTAAAAGACCCCAACTCTTACTATGCAAGGTTCAATACTAGTATTCAAGTGAGGATATCTTTTTTCTTCCAGGCCGGACAATGCTAAGGGGTAAACTATATTAATTTAAATGATTAGACATATCATTGAAGTTCTAATTTGTTCAAGCACTAGTCATAACTCATAAGCCTGACTTATATTGAAAAATATTTACCTCTCAGTTTTGCTTTCCAATAGCCCTACAAGCACGGGCAGCAAGCAGGAAAATAGGTCCAATGTAATAATCTCAGTTCTTTCAATAAGAATACCCGCTACATCTGCTTGCACCTGAATACACAGAATTATATGTACCAAAATCTTTCGCAGATAGAGCAATACACGGAGTAATAGGATAATAAAATGTTACTCACAGCATGATCAGGCAATTTCTTCAAAGCATTTATAGCACCCTTGACATCGTTCCTTTCCCAAAAATGACGAACCACCTATTCCAAGATGAAGGAATAAACATTATAATGCATAATAGGAATTGAGCAATGAACTTGGAAGAGCACGTAAAAGTATATTCTTAGAATTACCTGTAACTTTGTAAGTCTAGATCGTAACGTACTCAAAAGTACATCGTGATTCTGCATGATATTTTCAACGATACTGTTGTCATCCACAGTTAACTCATGCTTCGGAACAGTTTGCTGGTCGATATCCTGCAGGCAGTAGCAGACAGAAAGCTAAATTAATGCTTGCATAATGGAAAAAAACAGTTGATTCTCAGAACGTCGTAACAGAGTCTTACAACACATCAAGATCAATCAAGATAAGAAAACTCAATTTTGGAATGATATTAGGTAGAAACGGAATATGAAAAAGGAGAATAGTTCTACCTTAGATGGGGGCGTCTGTAAAAGTTCCTCAATCGGGCCAGAATCTGAATCAGGCACAGGACCATCGCCCGCATCTATTTTTTCTTTTCTTTCGAACCTCTCAACCAAACTACGAGTCCTTCCATGAACAACTGTGACTGCCACCACCAAAATATGAGGAACAATCAGAATTCTTTGGATGAGTTATTTACTTGCACATGATAACAATGTCAAAAAACCAACCTCCATTGACAACTCTAGCGGAGTTTGCACCTTGGCCAGAATTTACAGCTGTCTGGTTACCTGAATATGCAAGATGCATTCATTTAAGCATGAAAAATAAATCAGCTACAGCAAAAATGTAGGTATTTAAAATTACCAAAGGAGTGATAGTGAATCGAGTGAAAAGAAATCATGCAGCAGGTTCACCCATACCTGAAATTGTTGCTGGTGGTGAAGCCCTGTCAACCTTTTCCAGAGCAGCCTTCATGTTTGTTTGTTTCGCCTCTGATGACTCTCTAGCATTTTCGTCTGTGACCACCCTACGATCCTTTTTATTGCTAAAAGAGTTCATATTTTCAGAGGACGCCATGTCGAGAGACATTGACATCCTTTCCATATCAAATTTATTGGTCGATAACCTTCGTGCCTGAGGAGGCTTTGAAGTTACACTGCTGCTACTGATCCTAGTCGAGCCAATAGATTCCCGTCTAGACGACACGTCTTTTGATCCAGGAACATCACGGGGTACAATAGTAGGTATGGCGAGAGACCTATTACTAGCTTGAACATTGGTTTTAGCAGGTACGTTAGCAGGGACCCTCTTCTGAATTCCAACAGTTTTCGTTTGCTTGCCATCATCAGGTGCGGACACAACTTTGGGTGTATCGACTGGGTCAACTTTCTTGGCAGTAACAGAGTTTACACCTGTGGAGTTAAAATGAGAAACGGTTAAGGCTTGGCAATAAGGATGGATTGAGAGGGCCAAAACAGACGCATAAGCGCGAACAAACCAGCAATAGAACTGCGGTCGACATAAATAGTTTTGATTTCCTTTGAATCACTATCAGGGGTCGTGGACCGCTTGTTTGTCTCTGACTTTACTTGGCCTTCTTCTTTGTCCACAGGAATTTCATTATTGTCAGATTTCTGATTTGGCTGGGTAAGTTTCTGCGGAGCAGACCTTTGTCCATATGGTTCTATTAGCTAATATGTAAAACAAGGAAGATCAAAGTAAAGATGGGATAAAACAAAGAAACAATAATCCATATGATATCAGAAGAACACAATGTACCGAGATGTCTGCCACCCACACTGCGACTGAGTTTTCATAATATGCACCACCCAAAAGCTTCCCGTCGTGGATGCAAAGATCACCAACAGTTGACCATCCCATATCAATTGAGTCATGGCAGATTACTGGCTCCCACGAGTAAACCTAACGATGGAAGAATATTTATACAAGAGAGATTAACAATGTTTACTTCTATAAAGAAAATATGCAGAAATACGGAATCCACCATTCCGGAAACAAACCTTAAAACTATCATCGAGACCACAGAAAAGGGTTCTTCCATCTGGATGGAAGGAAATCGAGCGAACTCCAGCTGCCTAAAGTAGGAATAACAAACCAATTATTTGGGATAAGAACGTGTTAATCATTAATTTGACAGAGTTGGGAGGACCAGCCATTCCTACAGCAACTACCTACTCAGTATAAACACTCATTCACATGCACGGACAATTAAAGTGGACTACCTCCTTTCTGGTAGATCCAATCATCTCAAAAGTCTCCAGATCCCAAAATTTCACAGTTTTGTCCGCTGAGCCTGCAGTTTAACACATCCAAACATCTTGTCAAGAAGAAGTAACAGGGAAGAGCAAGGCATGAGATGTAGATCAAAATCTACTGCACCTGTCGCTAAAAGGAACTCGAGCGGATGAAATTCTATTGTGCGAACATGTCCCTCATGGAACTTAAAATCATGCAAAAGTTTTCCAGCTGTAAGGTCCCACACCTATAGAATAAAAAATCAGAATCCAACAAAATAAAGGAAGGATATTAAGAACTTTCAACTAAAACATTCACAAAAAATCTGAGATACCTTTACAGTATTATCAAATCCACCCGATACAACCCATCGGCCATCGGGAGTGAATCTTATTGTACTTATGCCTCGTGTGTGACCTTTATATGTGTGGATACAGCCCTTCTTTCTAATATCCCATATTTTCAGATTCGTATCCATGGAACCAGACGCGAAAAATTCACCAAATGGATGGAATTCAACAGCAGTGCAATAGGATCTGTGTCCAGACAGAGTGCGAACCACTACAATTCAAGGATGTTAGCTAAGTGAGATGTCATCTGGCACGCTAGTAAGCATATATGCTGAAATGAAGACAGTTTTAATTAAGGAACCTGACACTTGGTTACGAAGAATAACTCAAAACAATATAGACCGCCACAAGGTTTCATTGAAAATAAAAATTTGTTCTTTCTGACTATCTATAAGTAATCGAGATCTTAAGCATAAAGCAGTATCTTTGTACTATTACGTCAACAACTGACTTACTTTTTGTTTCTTCCAAGTCCCAGAGTTTGACGGCGCCTGATGAAGATCCGGCAACCACTAAAACCTCTGCTGAATCAAAAGCCGCAGACTCAATAGGACTAGTGTGACCACACAGGCTCTGTATAATTTAAGAGGATAAGTTATCAAAAGCCATAGACTCAATTAGACTAGTGTGACCACTCAAGTAAATGCACCAACATCACAAATGTCAGACGTTTTACATGCTCAATCAGCAATTCCGAGTGTATCCACTATCAACATTCATTTGCAAGTTGCTTTCCGATAAGTTAAAATAGAAAAAAAAAATCATAGAAGTACACAGTTGCGCTATCTCGTGTGAAGGACGATTAAATGTTAACATAACGGCATAACAGTTTTTGTAACGACTAAGAGGAAAAGTGTCGTGCCTACATTAACAGCAAGCCATAATAATGGAAGAGACACATGGTGGTAGTTGATATCATTCATCAAGTAAGTCAAGCTTCTTTCAAGATTACACGATCCCATCTACTTCATCAACGCCTGGATGACCGTCGAAGGAAAAACATGTTTCCTATTTTGACGCCGTCCAAATATTTCATGTAAATACATCCACAAATCTAATTTGCCAACTTCAATGGGCATTTACGTCACGTGACATCATGAAAAACGATTCAATAGGAGATCACATTGATCGTATGAACTTAAACAATCATCATGTGGTAAAAATAATGATATCACACATTGGACATTGAATTAAATATAAGTCATAACATACCGTCACAGATGTTGGCTTTCCAACGGACCAAAGATTAACTATTTGATCATCTCCACCAGTAATAAACATCCGACAGTTCTTCTTTCCAAAGCTCAAGCAATTTACATTTCCGGCATGTGCCACAAATTCCTCTAGATATGGTCAAGAACCAACAGTTTCAGGCACAAAGTGATATAAGTGCAGATATCTAACAAGCATCTTATAAACCTAAGAGAATCCACCTCAAATCATAGGTCAGCCAAATTAAAAATCTGACAATTCTGCAATCAACAGCAACCTAAAAAATTTAGTCTATTCATCAATGTTTTCTAGGTCACGTACATGTAAAATAAACTACTTGATTCTGTCGATTTTTACTTCAAGAAAGCACAAACAAGCAACTCTAAGGAGCTCAAATACAAATAAATTCTCTCAAACAGATTTAGGAGCCTTAACTTAACACCAAGAAAACTATTATAGAACATCTCCGCACAAAGTCCAATCGCATTCCAGTTATCCTATGTATACGTTCTAGTTCGAAGCCAGAATCAACTCTATCTACTAAACAAAATTCAACTCACCGACACGCGCATTCAACAAAAACACGCATTCGTAAGCACGCATACAAGTGATACCACAGAAGTGAAAAGTTAAAAGAGGATACGCAGTTTATATCCACGCTTCGCCATTTTATCACCAAAATCACAACGCCTGGGAAATCAGAGCACCGAAACGCCGCCGTTGTCGGTGCCTCAGCGGAGAATCGATCCCAACGGCTATATATGCCCGCAGAAGCACTGTAACGCTTAGGCGAGAAATCAACCTCAAAAAGTTAAAAAAAAAAAGGGATTTCTCTTACTGAAGAAGAAAAGGGAACACTCTGGCAATTAACAGAGATTTCAATGGTGACCATCAGGGAAGAAAGAATAAGGGAGTAAACATTTTTTTATTTTTTTTCTCTATAAAAATAAGTAATAAATATTACAATACAATAATTTACCAATCATTGTTTTATTTTAACCAAATACAAATTTATACATACCGAGTCGTGGATGGGTGTCTTGTACGTATCTATGAGAATTTGGTTTGACCGACACGATTTAATTGTGAAATCGACATGATTAATTATAGAAGTATATTTTGTTTTCACCTTTGTTGACTCAAATTTTTTTAATTGTATGCATGGTTTACTAAGCTATCACAGATGCAGAATGAGATTGTATGGGCGCTGTAATCTTTCTTTTTAATATATATTTTGCTCGAAGTTGTTTATATTATGCGATGGACTGTCTTAATTATTTTATGAGTAAGGTAATTCGGTTACGGCATAATTACTTTAAATCAAATACATTCTAAACTTTAAACTGTCGTCGTATTATTTTTTGAAACAGAAAACAAATAGAGACGTTGCAACACTATAGATTGTGCAGTGAACTTTATAGTGGCTAATATTTATGATTTGCTTTTCCCTGAATTAATCAAATTACGACAAGCTGACAAACCTAATACTACTAATAAACTTTATGTATAGAAAAGTTTAATTTCGTTGTCTTATAACAAACCAAAAACTAAAGTCCACCATCGAAAATTCAATGGGAATCTTGGTAGGTGAAAGCAGCGATTAATTAATCAAAGCATTAACATTTATGGACATGGATTATGAACCACTTCAGCAATTTTATAAATAAAAATTAGTTGAATTAGAACTAATCAATTTAAGGATGGCTCTTCAATCATTTGCTACGTAAAGTTCCCACTTACCATGAAATCCGTTACGACAAAGAAAATTTAGTTGGTTTTGCCGTAATTATTACAATTCTGATTTTGAGACCATAGTATAGTAGGGGCCCTCATTCTAAAAAAATACTAATCTCCAACTAATGGCCATTAATATTTATCGAAAGGCAAACGCGTCTTGGTCACAAACTTTAAATAGAAAAAAGAAAAGGACTGAAATATGTGGAGGATAAAACTTAATACAAAGGTAGTGTATGATTCAAATCGCAGCTAACTAACTCGATTAGATTGAAATGAATACTTACAAGAAACTACTCATACGATGGAGACAATCAATTAGACTACGCTCCACGTTACCATCCCATTTACCAATAATTAGTGGCCTCTAAAAGCAACCTTTCCTTCGTTCAAATTTATTTATTTATTTCCGTTACACTTATTATTTAATTTTATGTATTATTGAGATTTGGAGAATAGAGAAAGAAGAGCCGTTTATTTCTCTGCTACATTTGTTGTCGCGATTGTAGCATGTGCAGCACACCGTCGTCCATGTGTTCATCATTGGTCCACATTGATTGACTAATACTAATCGTTGTCCACATACAGACATCTTTTTTTAAAAATTAATGAGATAAAATTAAAAATATTTATACGCACTAAAGTTTGATCCAATTAAGTGGGTCAACTGCATTACAGAAACCGAAAAAGGGCCCATAGTATTTATAAATTGTCTTTTCTAAAAACCCTTAATAGAATTAAAAGGCCCATACTTAATAGGGTAGTCCTGAACTTGCGTTTATTTCTATATGTAATGATACTGGTTTTCACTGGTTTTATAGTTACTTTTCAGATTAACACTGAACATTTTACCACTTGAATATGATTTGAAAACCTTGATCAAATTCACAACCTCAAAACAAGAGTGAAGTGAAAGGATTTGGACAAAGGGACTGACTGCAATAAAACTGCCGTGGCAAATATATGATATAACTGAGATAATATTGAAATATTTATTGTTAGTAACCGGCGGTTAGTCCAACGGCCGTCTAACCGGCCGGGGGCGGTTTCCGGTTAGCCGGCCCCGGTTGACGGTTAGACCAATGCCGGGTACGGTTAGTAACCGGCGGTCACAACCGCCGAATTTTTTTTTTAAAATATCTTAGTGTTTGAATAAAGTTTGATATATTTTTTGGACGATTCGAATTATGTATCGAAATCTAATATATAATTTGCAATACTTACAAAAAATCTACATTTTACATTTTACAAAGAACTTGTAGTACAAAATTTAAATTAACCAATTACAATACAATACATAAATGTAAATTAAATCAGTCTTCGTCCGGGACTTCGTCCGAGAAAGGCTACAGCAAGTGCAAGCGCCGAACTCCCAAGCGAAAGTTACCTAACACGCCCGACGCTTGAACTTGTGAAGCCCATCACGGGTGAAGCCACGATTCTTCGATTTTTCGGGCATCCGCAAGTGTAGGCGAGAAAGCAGCGAATGATCTCTGGAGCTTTAACGAATCAACTATCAATTATGATCCGTCAAAGCATCCGGAGATCACACGTTGCTAACTTGCTTGCACTTACCGAAGCCCATCTTCTTCGTAATCTTCTTCCCTATGAAAAAATGCATAATCATAAGTTACATTAGAAGTTTAATTTTAAAAGAAGAACAAGAAGCAATTATAGAAATATTTACTTATCTTTTTCGGGCTTCGTCGTCGTAATAGGCTTGTTCAAATCAATTAGTACCTGAAAATAACAATTCATTAGTTAGCCATATAAACATAATAAATATTTGTATGCCAAAAACATATAAGAGTTGGATACTTATCTTTTTTCGGGCTTGTTTGTTGATGTGGAGTCCACGCCTCGACGAATGCCTCTAATAATCCTCGCCGTCGCCGCCGCCGTTGCCACCGCTAGTCTCCGTGCTGGTGGTGTCATCGAAAAGGTCGTCGGGCGAGTCGCTGGCTCGGTCATCTTGGGTGCGATACTCGGCTCGAGTCCAATCGTCGAGAAGATATTGGTACTCGAGGTTGTCGACACCCAAGTTCGAACGCTTCTCGCTCAAAGTCAGACCGCCCATGCTTAAAGCATGCTCCACCGCGACGGTCGCAATCGGGAAGGCAAGGATCTCCCGAGCGATCCTCGCCAACGTTGGATACGTTGGCGACACCCTCGACCACCATCTAAGGACGTTGAACTCATCTTCGTCCTCGAACTCGAAAGTCATCGATAAAGTTATCGAGTTCTATGTAGGAGTTTTGGGAGGACCTTGGACGCTTGTTTGCGTTGAGGATGTCGTAGTAGTCAGCTAATCGTGAAGATCAACTACTAGTAGAACTAGATTGACCGCGCCCCGATCCCGATCGAGACGAGTCATGGCCAAAATCGGGCTTATACTCTTTAAAGAGCTCCTTTAAAGAGCCATGTGCTCGATCGAGTATGCTGTGCCAATAAACGCTATCGACTACCCTGCCCGACGATATCTTCGTATAGTAGCATTCTAGTAGTCTACCTGTACCCTCTAAACGCCATCTCGGATCCAATATCTTCGCTATAATGAAGATATCCGGTAACTCAAAAAAATATTTGAGCCACTTGGTAGTCATGTTCCCAACGACCTCGCCGACTACTGGATCAAACTGAAGCCCGTCGAGGATGATTGCGAATTTAACGCAATGATCTAACGCTAGTATTGATGTTGGGTAATACGAACCCGACATCGCCTCGGTGGCGTCGTGAAATACTTGAAGTATCTTACATAAGCTGTTGCACGAGTCCCACATCTCTAAAAGTAAAACGAACGACAACACTCTGGTTTCGGCAAAGAAGTCGCACAGATGCTGTCGATACTCCATCGAGCCACACAACAACTTGTAGGTGGAATTCCACCTGATGGGTACGTCTAGACTAAACTTCTTAGCCAGGACATCCTCTCTAGCGCAGAAACGCTTCCACTTCTTCCATAACGAAGGGTGCCGCATCAGGTAACTGATTGCGTAGCGTATAGGCTGCACTTGTTCCTTTAAACTAACTAGTGCGTCTTGCACACAAAGGTTAAGTATGTGATAAAAACAACGCACGTGGAAAAACCGTCCTCCGACTGACGGTTGACAATACTCCTTCAAACGCTCTATGCTCGCGTTGTTTGCACTCGCATTGTCGAACTATACTGAAAAGACTTGTTGAGTATTCTATACTCCGATAAGATAGTCCTAAGCTTGATCGCAATGTTTTGCGCCGTGTGCGCTTCATCGAACTCCCATATGCGATGAAGCGCTTTTGTATCGTCCACGAATCGACACAGTGGCAAGTCACGCCCATGTACGATGAACGTTGCCAATGATCGCTCCATATATCGGAGCAAATCGACACATTAGTTCCTAAATTACCTAATATACCTACTAAGTCGCGCTTAAGCGCGATTACGGTCTTCCTAGTGTCCCGTGTAAGTGTACTCCGCGAAACTTTCTTCGCCTGTGGGTTGTATGCGGTTTTGATCGAATGCTCGTAGATCGGATCATCGGTAAATCGAAATGGTAGATGTTTCGTGGCTACGAACTTCGCAAGCTCCCGACGCGCAACGTCTTCGTTGTAACGAAACAACGACGTTGCGCTTCCGCTTCCGCCGGCGGGTCCCGACGCGGACGAGTCCGTTCCACCGAACATTTGAGTTTGGTTTTGACCTATACCTAACTTAGTCGGGTGTTTCGAACGGAGATGAGAATTCATTGACCCATATCCGCCCCCTTCCTAAAAGGATACTCCTTAACACAGTAGTTACAAATAACCCTAAATTGGTTAATTATACTAGTAGGTACCTTCTTGAAGTGTACTGCGAAGATGTCCGACTGTAGCCACCGGCCGGCGCCGGTTTGTGTAGGGGCTTCCACTTCCGCCTCCGCCTCCGTAGGCGCCGGCGCGGCTTGCGAGCTAACTCCCCGTCCCGGCGACGGTTCGTATGCGAACGCGTCCTCGTTGAAGTCGTCGCCGAGCACGCCGGAAAGATCCAACATCTCGTTCGAGTCAAATTGTTGGTAGTCATCTTGCGATGAACTACCAACAACTTGCTTCCCTTTGCTGGCCCTCGATGCACGAGAACCACGTCGACTACCACCACGATCCATCTAGGAGTATACACACGACGACGAAAAATCACGTTAGATAAAAAATTGAAAACGGCAAAAACAATACCCACGGCTACACGGCCGGCGGCGGTGGACGGCGACGGGCAGCGGCGGGAGGTGGATCTGCGGCGGCGGGTGGTGGTGTTGGTGGGGTATCGCGGTGACGGGAGGTGGCGGCGCGGTGGTGGTTCGGCGACGGGAGGTGGCGGGCGGCGCGGCGGCGCGGCGCGGGGAAGGTGGTGGTGCGGTGCGGTGGCGGAACGTGGTGGTGCGTGGTGGTGCAAATTAAAGAGTTTTTAGATTGAGTTGAGCTTGAGAGTTGGAGAGAGAGAGAGATTGTGATTTTTTTTGGATTTTGGGGGGAATTTTATAGAAAATTGGACAAAATTACCGTTGTAACCGCCGGTTAACACGGTTATCCGCCGGTTAGCCGGTTAATCGGCGGTTACAACGGTAATTTTTTTCAATTTTTTTAATTATTTTAAACGGGCGGCAAATTTTGAAACTTGAATTTTTTTTTGAATAACCTAACCGCCGGTTAACCGCCTAACCGGCGATTGGCGGTTGGTCGAATGGACCAAACGCCCCGTAACCGGCAACTCACGGTTGCCGGTTACGGGTGGTGCCGGTTACCGTAACCGGCGGTTCCGTAGCCAATGGTTCGGTTAATCGCCAGTTACGGTTGAATTTGAGCATGTCTATGTTATTCCTTCAAAGCAATAGCCAAAATAAAACAATAACGAGATAATTCTAATATGAAATATTGGAGTTATTATGGAATATTGGAGTGGATGTATATGGAGTGGTTAAATAAGGATGAAATAGATGAGATTATTTTATTTTGTGGTTGTAATTTGAGAAATTTACCTATAAATAGGCACCTTGAGTTGTATTGTAAGAACACATCAAAATATTGAAATTATTCAAACTTCCTCTCTCTAAATATTTCTCTCTATAATTATATTATCATAATTATCATAATATAAATATTAATCACAATAATATTTTTATAACAAATTCATTATTATAGCGGATATTCAATGATTAATTGATTAAAATATACTTGCCATAAACAAAAAAAATTTAAAACAGTCATTCACCCAATTATTAATTACAAGAAGACAACAATTTCTCACGGGCCACATCTACTACAACGCCGTCACCATCCATTGGTTGGTAATATAATAAAACTGTCTTATAATTTGCTTAGCAATATCATTAAACTAAACTAAACTAAACTCCGCCGTAAATACCAAATCTAATCATGCATGCGTATGGTGGATTATATTCCATCACATAACCGTAGACCTTTGATTTATTACCGAAATATTAATTTCATAAGAATCAAATAAAAAAACTTATTACTTAAATAACTGCTAACATCAAGCCGTAAACATAGCAAATGTAATTGTTGCAACAACATTCTCTCATAACTTTCACATTCACCCAATACAAAAAAGTTCGAGCTCATCGCTCCCTTCGATAGCAGCAGATTAGATCATAGGACTCAATCAGAAAAAATTCAAATCTTGGATGAAAAATGGGTTGCTGCATTAGTACCAACAGTTGTAAAACACAAAAAACTGAAGCTAAGCCGATCGGCGAGTTCAACAAATCTCCACCGCCGCCGCCGCCGGAAGAAGAAACCGTCAAGGAAATAGTTCATCTCTCGCAACCACCTCAGCAGCCGGCGCCGGCGCAGAAGCACCGAAGAGAGGATCTCATTACTACTGCTAAGGTTATTACAAGCAGCCCATTCATAAAGTCAGCTCCACTTCTCGAGAAACAGCCGCCGCCGGCCTTTAGAACCCCGCCGCTGCCGCGTATTTATCACCCCGTCCGAAACGGCGTCGTCCCACCACCGTCCGTGAAGAATACGGAAGCCCTCGCTGCCGCTCGAGCCACCACGAAGGACGAAGTTTCTGAGGAGGTTTCCAGCACGGTGAGCGAGAGTACTGTGTGCACGGCGGCGGTATCGGAGGGCAGGGAAGAGCAGCCGCCGACGAATAACCCGGTTAGGGAAGCTGCCTTGGTGAATAGGAGGCAGAGGGCGCCGTCGAAGTCTCCCGGCCGGAGAACTGACCCGTCCTCGAACCGGGTCAGGCAATCGCCGGTAAGAGGGAGAGAGAGCAATGGCAGCAGAGTTATCAAGGACCGCCGTTCGCCGTCGCCGGCCACGCGCGTGGACCGTAGCAAACCTCTCAAAACCTCCAACGCCGGCGGTGTCGGCCAAGCTTCGAGGAGAACGATGCGATCGCCTAACCGAGTCGCGTCGGAGTTGGCTCCAGCACCGCCGGAAACGGCGCAGGGCGACGACGAGTCCTTGGAAAACCCGCTTGTGTCCCTTGAGTGTTTCATCTTTCTGTAGGTTACGTAAGGGTATTTTGGGAACTAACTATTTGTATTTATCTAATTTTAGGGAAAAAAAAAGGTCAAAGACAGATTTGGAAGAGAAGATTCTGATATGTCCTTTGATTTTGTTGCGTTTTTCTACAATGTCTTTGACAGTGATATTCATATGGCTTGCGTCAATGATTTCATTTCACATGTTGGGTTTGTGTTAAACACTGTAGTATATACTATTAATGATAAATAGTGTAGTAAGAAGAAAACAACAATGCAAATAAAATGTAGTACTTTATTACCATTTGTTAAATATATATACTAGATGTATCATCTATAGTATTCGGAATGGAATGAATCGCATAGACTTTTGATCATTTCAAAATTCAAACATAGGATGCTGTGGTGATTTTACCACTTTATTGTACCTACTTTGCACCTTTTGATATTCCGAAAAATAAAAAGTTTATAAAAGTGTGTGAAAGGTTTTTATGTCATTTCCCACTTTTATAAAAACTCCCTAAAAGGCACATTTTCTTGAATCTTTCAATATTGTCTTGTTCGCATGTTGCTGGCGAGTGTTGTGGCGGGAGACATTATCACAAACTATTTTTCAATATCTTACACAAAGAATACGCACAAGTTCGTATTTATTTCCAAATGTCAGCATGGGTTAAAATGAATGAATGGGACACTTCAAAAATTAAAAAAAAAAAGTTAAAAAATCCATGTCAGCCGTTGAGAAGAAGTCAGAGAACCGAAAACAACTGCTTCACGAATGAATGGGAGGTTCTTATTGGGCCCGATCTGATTATATTGTGCAGCCCATTAAGAATGTATTTATTTCCTATAAATAATGTTGTAGTATAATTAAATTTTGGACTGAAATAACAATGGTGATTAACGAACGAGTCTTCGCCCAAACCTTAGAAAGCAAAAATTTCTAAAATAGTGAAAAGCCCACAAAGTTCAACAATCTCGAGCCAATTTTTGTATAAATCAGCCCCACTCATCTTTCACTCTAGTGGTGATGATCAATTAAGTAATAATGATCTTGAAGATATTGTATATACTATACAAAAATCAACGTCATTATAAGCTCTAATAGAGCAAGTTTCCATAATCAAAACTCTTCTATGTAAAACAATATCTATTTCGAAATCTTGTAATAAATGTAAAGTCAAAGAGAAAGATACGCTCAGACAGACTTGTAATGTAAGCATAGGTTCAGGACCAAGCTAATATATATACCTATTTGACATAAAGACAAAAAGTAAAATTGGAAAAACACGATCCAAGTTAGAATAAATAAAGCACAGACTGAGGGAATCTTTTGTAATGGATGAATACGGAAAAAAGGCACATAAATGGTTTAAAGCATACAAAGACAAAATTGCAAGATCAGAGATAAAACACTATTTCCTTCCCCCTTTTTCTGAACATCACCTTTTGTTGGTGATAAAAAAAAAAAGTTGGATTTTTTTCTTTTGATTTTTCCATCACCATTGTTAGGCCGATTTGATCCAACCTTGTACTGATTCAAAGGATTAGTATTACCTGATACGTGAATTACGGAAGCAATAAAGAGGTAATACCGATAGACGAATTGTAGAGTTGGAACGAGAGCGCGCGAGTTCTTCAGAAAAGTCGTCAACTCAATTAATGAATCAGCAACCCTAAACGATGTATCGTTTAGGGTATTTATACATAAGCCCTAATGGGCTATTGGGCCCAATCTAACTAATATACCCACAAGTCGGGTATATTTACAATTAAGTCCTAGGGCGTAATTAAATTACAGAGCATAGACTAATAAATAAATGAACACAATTAAATAATATCTAACAATCTCCCCCTTTGTGTTCATTTCACGTAGTAGCACGGTCTTCTGTTCTGTAGAAGGATTTTCTCAGATTGAGAACGTACTCGAACTGTCTGATGCTTCGGCGAAGGCATAATCTATTCTGAATTTCTTCAATAGCAATATTGCTTAGGCTGACGATTTCATCTCGGAACTGCTCGAGGCCTAAGCTTGCAAGGTCACCTTTTGAAGAGTCAGAATATCTTCTAACTTTACTTCTCAGTTTCTCGATAATGATCCTGAGAGTGCCGTCGCAGTACTTCTCGACTTCTGAGAGGAACATGACTCTCTTTAGTCCATCCTTGCTGTAGACTACGGAGAGTTCAGGTTCTTTGAAGATGAAGCCATTTGGGTATGGTTTGAGTTCCTCCTCCATGCCGGCGAAGTTTGGTCTTGTGAGGTTTACCTTCCTAGCATTATTCTCAATGGCTATCTGGAAGTCATGCCCTGTGTAGAAGGTAATGTCCCTTAGCATGTGTCTTTTGATGGCTTCATATCCCAGCTTGTATCGAAATTCTCGTAGGATGAATTTCCTGTAGAGTCTTGATAGCTTGTATACTTCGCTGGGATCAACGTACTGCAAGTTGCCTTCGGTGATCACGTCTTCTGAGCCATCCAGCCGTAGTACTTTGTAGACTGGGTACTTTAGGTTTCTTCCCATTTCCTGGACGGTGACATCCACTATGTCCTTGATCGGTGCCTTTGCTCTCATTCTCTTCTTGTCTGCATCCGTGACCCTCGATCCGCCTTTCGTCGTCCATTTGTATAGGAAATGGTAGGCCAACTTTTTGGATCCTTCAATATGTGATAGGCCTCTCAGCTCCATTTCATTGTATGGTCGAATTTGACCACGTTCTCGCCAGATTCTGCTTCTAAGTTCCTCTTGAAATGGAGTTGTGATCTTGTTCCAGGGAGTCTCAGATGCTTCTGACGTTTCTTCGTAGTCTTCTCCATTCCTGATCTCGTCTGGAGCCATTCTGAGACTTGCTTCAACCGCCGCCCAGATCAGTCCACTAACGTTGTCCAGTCTCTCTTGAATGTCATCTCCTGTGGGATGATCGCTGTGGCTTTGAGATCCCCATCCCTGATCGATGTACTCATTGAGCTCAGCCAGGGGATCAGGGATGCTCATGTCTAAGACTGGAGGCAGTGGCTCGTCGATTTCCTGTGGGGGTGGGTCTGGTCTGAAGTCGAATGGTAATGAGGGTAGGCTTTCTGGTAGGTTAGTAGTTAGGGTTAAGTGGGAGGAGGTAGTAGGTTGTGTATTTGAGGTTTCTGGTTGAGTTTGGGTTGAGGTTGAGGGTTCTGTATGGGTGCTGGTTGCCTCGACCCGCTGTCGCTTCTCCCCCTCAGGACGACCATCGCCATCGGGGTCGTCATGTCGACGTTTGTGTGTGGGCGGGTCGTAGTGGCAGTGGTAAGGTAGTTGGAGACGGTGAAGGAGCTCCGTATCTTCATCATCGAGGTGGTCGGCCTCGCTGAGGAGTCTGGCGAGTAGATTCTGTCGAAGCTCCTTAATGGTGGGGGTAGGTGTAGAGGGAAGGGATGGTGTTTGGTGGGATGAAGAGGATGGTGTAGCCCCGACTCTTTGTAGAATAGATGCCTCCATTTGCTTCATTTCTTCGCGTATGGTGGCGAGGCTTCGTTCAAGGCTCTGATCGAGGTGGGCTTGGGTGATAAAAGGTGAAAATAACTCAACAGAGCCACGAAGGCGTTCTGTTGTCACGACTTCAGAGTAAACTCCTGTGTCGCGGCCCACATTCACTAAAAAGTGTGTGGGACTTGAGGAACCGGGGCCACTTAGGCTCACCGTTGGCATCGTCGATAAGGCAAGCTCATCGAGATGGCCTGATGGCACGGGGGTAATGATGTTGCCCATGTCAGGTCTTCCGTCCGATCGTCGAGTATCATCAGTAGATGACGTCTCTACGGACGTTCTGGACTGATCACTAAGAAGAGTCGATAAAGGTGTATGTGTCCTAGCAAAATCGAAAAAATTTGGGAAAGTGGACACTAGACTCGATGTGAGGGAAGAAGGGACAGCGACGTGGGGCTGGGAGTCGCTGATTTGTATATCACTTGCCTCCGAGCGAGGCAAGGATGACTGAGATGGTTCCCCGTGAGATGTTGAGACATCAACCTGTTGGGAGGTTGATGAATGGGAAGGGCTGGGTTGTGCATGCGCCGTTGAACCAGATGCGGCGGCTTCTACTCGGGAGCTGATTAAATCAGCTCCTGTTCCTAGGGGTTCGGTTCCGGAAGTTATAGTGAGGAGGGGAGGTGCGAAGTCGACGGACACCGGAGGAGGCGGTCGTCGGTCGTGTTTTCTCTTTGTTCGTACTTCGCGTTGTCGCTCAGGACCCTGTCTCACACTCGGGCTGGCCCCGGGGTTGGATACGGTGGGGTTTGACCGTATCGTAGGGGCAGGAAGGTTCTGTGACTGCCTGTATTTGATCACCTCGGCATCCGTAGGATCAGCGAGGTCCAGGAGGTGTCTTGGGATAGGCATGCCTTGGAGTGTCGATCCTTCCTTTGATTTCTTCAGATAATTGAACTTGGGGACTCCTAGGGACTCTGTCGCTGGACGACGAGTGATCTCTGGATGGATTTCCATGTAATGATAAATCAAGACTTGGAACCATCGGAGATATGGAAGGCCCTTTCTCTTGGACGTCTTGAGGTGATCTCTGGTATAGATCTGATCCACTATTTCTTGCATGAATAGGGCAGCGTAGTCGTAGCGTTTCCCGAAGATGACCCCGTAGAAGAGGGTGAGAATGCTGAGGTTGCAGCGGTCGTAGCCTGTGTGCTTCGGTGATAGGCACTTGTTAATAAGCATGAAAAGTGCATTCCACGGAGCAGGTATTTTGTTGAAGGAGAGTGCTGAGACTTGTGTGAGAGGTGGGGAACAGCCTATCTCCAACATTCCATTTAGGAGCTCTTGAGCCGTGGGAGGTGGATCGAGCTCATCAAAGGTCGGCAGTTGTAGAATCGTCCTCAGAAGGTCCTTGTTAAGAACAACCGAAGTGTTCTCAATTTGACTTTGGAATATTATTTCTTCGATGTCTGGGACTTGGTCCATGAGTCCCCAGAATTGTTGCAGGTATACTTGGGGAACGCTTGCCGTAATCGTGAAGGCAGGGAGCAGAAAATGATTCTTCAGAATGGCTATAATCACCATGTCTGAGCATCGGAATGCCATTGTGTCCAATTGATAGTTGTTCTTCAGTGGCTCGATCCATTTGGAGATGGGATAGATAGTGTCTCTGTTTGGAATCTCCATAATCTGAAAAATACGATCATAAGGTCATTAGATATCGAATATTCCATCGTTTTCATTTGTTTTCGCTCTCCCTCTTTTTTTTTTATTATTATTATTTTTTTTAATAATATATATATATATATTTATATATATATATTTTTTTATATAGATATATGTGTATAGATATATAGATATATAGGTATTAATATATATAAGTAGATAATGGAAGTAGATGAGTTTTTCGTTAAGTAAGAAAGTGGGCCAAGTCGTGATGAAAAGAATGGGAGGCCCAATTGAAAAACAAAATTGATTAATAGAGGCCCAATTTGGTAAAATGTCGACACGGCCCGATTTGAAGAATGTCGAGAGCATATAAGTAAAAAGATGTCGAGAGGGTGAATGTCGAGACATTAAAATGTCGAGAAAGCCCATTTTGAAAAATGTCGAGAGGCCCATTAATAAAGTCGAGATAGTTAGAATGTCGAGAAGGCAAAATATCGACACGTCAAGTTTATATAAAATGTCGAGAGCAAGAAAAATGTCGATATCACACAGTTTTAAATAAAATGTCGAGAGAAATAAAATGTCGATATCGCACAGTTTTAAAAAATGTCGAGTGAAAGAAAATGTCGATATCGCACAGTTTAAATAAAATGTCGAGTGAGAGAAAATGTCGATATCGCACAGTTTAAATAAAATGTCGAATGAAAGAAAATGTCGATATCTCACAGTTTAAATGAAATGTCGAATGAAAGAAAATGTCGATATCTCACAGTTTAAATAAAATGTCGAGTGATTCAATTCGAGAGAGAAAATGTCGATAGAAAATTAGGGTTTAAAAGAGACTCGAGTTTTGGGAAAAATCTCGATACGCTGAGCCGATTCGAAAATGCATTGTTAAACCAGTAAAGGACAGAAGTAATCGAAGATTAAACTGATGGAAATCGAAGATTAAGATAATGAAGAAACTGAAATCGGAGTATCGTCTGTGATTTCTTCGAATTTCTTCTCCTGCAATCGAAACCATTAGTAGCCTAAAGAAGAAAATAGGGCTCGGACCTTACCAGTAAGCGATAATAAATTTGAGAAGAAGGCTGTAATCGATATTGAAAAGTCGAGAGATGCCGAAAAACTCGAAGGAATTTTAACAGGAGTGAATGGAGAAGATGAAGTATGTCGATGTTTTGGCTTAAAATGTCGAATTGTGATTATTCGGCCCAGTTCTTTTATTTATATTGGGCTTGAATAGTCGTTGAGGCCCAATAAAATGTCGAGTTTAAAAAGTTATGGGGTTTGGGCTTGTCGAGTCGAAGGCTCATATAAATGTCGAAAAAGAAAGGCTCGTCTAAATGTCGAAGGCCCATATAAAATAAAATAATGCAAATAAAATAAAATGCAAATAATGCAAGTATGCCAAATAAAATAAAATGCAAATAATGTGCAAATAAAATAAAATTAAAATGCAAATAAGATGCAAAGATACCATATGACAATGCGAGGGTACTGAAAAGAAAATAGTGATGCTCCCCCTAGACAGATACGCAAATAATATTTTTTTTTTATGAAAAATAATAGGAAATTTAATTATCCTAAATTAGTGATGTAAATATTTAAAAGAAATATTAAAAGATAAAAGCTCCCCCTCGAATTATGCAATTATGTTTCTCCCCCTAGACACATGCATAGGCTTGTCATAATATATAACATGATTATATCTGAAATGTGCAGCCTAGCATGAATGTGCCTAAATTAAGAGGTAAGATTCAACATGCCCAACCTAGAGACTAAGAATTGGAATCGTTTCTCATCCAATGCTTTAGTAAAAAGGTCGGCCAGTTGAAGTTCGGTGCTAACAAATTGCATTTCTATGATGCCATTTTCAACATGATTTTTGATGAAGTGATATCGAAGATCAATGTGCTTAGTTCGTGAGTGGTGGACAGGATTGCATGTTATCGCAATTGCACTCTTAGAATCGCTGTAAATAGGAATATTATGTAAATCAAACCCGTAATCCAAGAGTTGAGTGCGCATCCACAGAATTTGTGAACAGCAACTGGCGGCTGCGACATATTCAGCTTCAGCCGTTGACGTAGAAACGCAATTCTGTTTCTTGGAGGACCAGCAGATTAGTTTGTCACCAAGCAGTTGTGCGCCACCTGATGTACTTTTTCTATCCATGCGACACCCTGCAAAATCTGAGTCAGTATATCCAATTAATTGAAAACTAGAGTTTTTTGGATACCATAGACCAAGATTTGGAGTTCCTTTCAGATAGCGGAGTATTCTCTTGACGGCCGTCAGGTGTGATTCTTTGGGGTTTGCCTGAAAACGTGCACAGAGACAGGTTGCAAAAACAATATCAGGTCTGCTCGATGTTAGATAGAGTAGTGAGCCGATGATTCCTCTGTAGTGTGTTTCGTCAATAGGCTTGCCAGAGAGATCTGCATCAAGTTTGCATGCTGTGGACATAGGAGTCGCTATGGGAGTGCAGTTTTCCATCTTGTATTTCTTCAGGAGATCACTTATATACTTAGATTGATTGATGAAAATACCGTCTGAAAGCTGTTTAATTTGCAGACCTAGGAAGAAGTTCATTTCGCCCATCATACTCATCTCGAACTTAGTGGTCATTAATTGACTGAATTCCTCGCATAACGTTACGTTCGTGGAACCAAAGATGATGTCATCAACGTAGATTTGAACTAGTAAAATATCGGAATTCTGTCTTTTCACGAAGAGTGTAGTATCGATTTGACCTTTTGTGAAGCCGGATCCGATCAAAAAGGTGGAGAGAACGTCATACCAGGCTCTTGGTGCTTGTTTAAGTCCATAAAGGGCTTTATCAAGACGATACACATAGTCAGGCTTGGCTGAGTCGACAAATCCTTCGGGTTGTCCAACATAGACTTCTTCTTTCAGTACTCCATTGAGGAAGGCTGTCTTGACGTCCATCTGGTAGACAGTAAAGTCCTTATGAGCAGCATATGCAAGGAATAAACGAATGGCTTCTATACGAGCAACTGGTGCAAAGGTTTCATCGTAGTCAATGCCTTCTTGCTGATTGTACCCTTTTGCTACCAATCTCGCTTTATTTCGGATGACCTTGCCGTTTTCGTCTCTTTTGTTTTTGAAGACCCACTTTGTTCCTATGATTGTTTTCCCTTTGGGTTTTGGGACTAAGGTCCAAACGCATAGGCGTTCAAACTGATTGAGCTCGTCTTGCATAGCAATGATCCAGTCTGGGTCCGATAGTGCTTCTGACACTTTTCGTGGTTCGATTTGACTCATAAAGCACGAGAGATGTTCGTGGAAAATGAGACGTAGTCATCCGGTATTGCGCTTTTCTTCTCACGAGTTGACCTTCGTAGAAGTGGTTGATCCATGTGAGAGTCATGAGTATGATCAGGAATTGTCGCGGCTTCATCATCCGAAGGTTGATCTTGTGGAGAGGGTATGATGTCAATGTTTGTGTCAGTATGAGGTGATATGGCATTTGGAGTGAGATCATGACTTGAGTGAGAATTTTCGTCCTCAGTGTCTGTGGCGTTTGGAAGCGTGAGTTCTGTGTCTGAGGAAGAATTGTCTTGAACATCTGTTGTTGGTTGGGTTTCACCTTGTGAAGATTCTGTCGTCGGAGAAGACACCGGATCTGAGGTTAGGTGAAAATCTTCAAGCAAAAAGTCTAGAGATGGCATATTTGGACTTGGAGAGGCTAAATCTTGTTGAGAGTTCCCTGATGCAGTAGAGGAAGCTTCTGATGTTATTGGGAATGTTTCGTCAAATGTGACGTTGGCACTTTCCCGTACAATTTTAGCGTCTTTGAGGAATACTCTAAATGCTTTAGACGTCGAGGAATACCCAATGAACGTGCCTTCGAGAGCTTTAGGATCGAATTTTCCTCTGTTGCTTCGGTCATCTGCAATAAAACATTTGCAACCAAACACTCGAAGAAAAGAAATGTTAGGAGCACGATTATTAATGATCTGATAGGGGGTCTTGTCAAATCTTTTGTAAATTGAGGTGCGGTTCTGAGTGAAGCAGGCAGTACTTAGTGCTTCAGCCCAGAAGGAATGTGGAAGATTTGATTGAATTATCATCGTGCGTGCAGCTTCAACAAGGGTTCTATTTTTCCGCTCGACAACTCCATTTTGTTGTGGAGTTCCTGCAGCTGAGAATTGTTGTGAAATGCCCTGAGATGCATAGAAATTTCTCAAACGGTCATTTTTGAACTCCGTGCCATTATCTGATCGAATGGTGCCAATTCGAGCCTGCAGTAGATTCTGTGTGGTTGTCACGAATGTTTCGATTATTGAGGCGGTCTCATCTTTGCTGCGCAAGAATTTTGTCCAAGTGTATCTAGAAAAATCGTCGATGAGGACCAGAACATATTTGCGACCATTGAGACTCTCTGTTCTCATGGGACCACATAGATCAACGTGAAGTAGTTCTAAAGGTCGAGAAGAGCATGCAACATGTTTGGACTTATGGGAGGCTCTTTTCATTTTTCCTACTTCGCAGGCACTACATAGATGTTCCTTTTGATACGTAAGGTTTGGTAGGCCGACAACTAGTTGCTTAGTGGATAGCTTATTAATATCCCTAAAATTTAGGTGGGATAGACGATTGTGCCATAGAATGTTTTGATGATGTGAAGCTTTAGAGAGTAGGCAGATATTCGAGGATGGAGTGGTTGTTTTAAGGTCTATCGTATAGAGGTTCGTTTTTCGAATACCATGGAGCAGATCATTACCGTGACCGTCATTGATGCTGCATTTTCTTGCTTTGAAGTTTATTTCGAGCCCTTTGTCGCACAATTGACCAATGCTGAAGAGGTTGTGGCCTAGTCCCTTGACGTATGAGACGTCTTGGATGGTTAAATTCCCGTGATTTAGATCTCCTCGTCCTAAGATTGGGGATGACTCGTTATTTCCAAAGCGTACCTTTCCGCCGTACTTTTCAGTGTAGTTGCTCAACAGTTCTTTGTTTCCAGTCATGTGCGTGGAGCAACCTGAATCGAGATACCACACATGATGGACCTGCAAGAAAAAGAATGTTAGAAGCGTTTTGGTACCCATTTGAGAATGGGCACTGTCCATTTCTTAGTAGAAGACTTAGGCGAACTAGTGGTGTGATTAGTATTCGAAATAATAGTTGTGTTGGAGCTCTTAATATTTGACTTGGGAATCCATCGTTGCAATCCGTTCTTTGGGTGTTGTGGAGATGTAGGGTAATGTTTATGTTTGGGCACCCAAGTCTGTATAAACTTAGATTTATGCGACGATGTTTTTTTGTTTAAAGATCGATTGAATATGGGAGTGCGTGAGTCGTGCCCTGCGGGAGAAACAGACGATCGGGTAGGAAAATAATATGCCATAGATTTATCAACGCGAGAAACATCAAATGTCTTAGAGTTCTTTAAAGAAATAAAAGCAGAGTCATCATAAGCGTAGGTAGTAGGATAGGAAGTCTTGAAGTGAGTTTGATCAGGTTGCAGTTTCTGGACCCAGGCCAACGTCTTCTTCTTCTTAGTTATTCTCTTGCCTGTAGTCAAATTTGGCATGGCATTAGGAGTTAGATTAGAAGAGGAAAAAGAATGAACGTCAGATGAATAATCGTTGAGGTTTCTAAGAAGTGAAATTTCATTAAGTAGTTTCTCTTTTTCGAATTTGAAAATTTCGATTTGATTTTGATGTTCCTTGGCTTGTGATGTGTTGATGGCTTGCAGGCGTGATAGTTCAGTCAGGAAGTCTGTCTTATCTTTGGTTTGTTTCCTCTCCATTGGGGTTTGCGAGCTTGACTTGGTAAAGAATCGTGAGTCGTCCTTGTTTGAGGTTGCGGTTGCTAAGCGAAAACGAGAATTTAAGGCAAGTGCATCATCATAGTGATAGTAATGATTGGAAGGGGATGCGAAGTTTTCAAATAGCAGCTCATGTCTTTTGACTTTCTCTTTCCCTTTAATCTCCTTGTGAGATGATGCATCTACCTTAGGCGTAGCTACGTGACATTGTGTGAAGAGACCTATGGGGTTGTTGATTTGCTTCTCGAGTGAAGAGATGATTGTCAGGAGTACGTCTCTTTCCACTTGAGAGGCAATCTTTTCTTGTTCGAAAGTCGAGTGACAAGCACTAATTTCTTTCATTTCTTTGATAGATGGAGGAATATACGGACGAGATGTACGCGGTCTTTGGACGTCTATTTCTTCTGAGGAGGGTGGATATAGGGATAAGTAATCGTCCGCCGGATAAGATTCCTTAGATCTTGAGCTCTTATTCAGTTCGTCGTAGTCGATGGGTATTTCGGCCCAGTCTTTCTTATTTCTCTTTTTCTCTTCTAAGTTGTCAATAGGACTAGTGAAGGGCATAAGACTAGGTATTTGTAAGCCTAAGAACCTAATATCATAAAGAGGTAGAGGCTTCTTAACGACTGGGGGAGAGTCTGGATTATAACCTATACCGTTACGGGGATCATAAAATCTAGTATCTCTGGCAGTATTTAAGAGCATATTTTTATCTGTTAGTACCCTTTTTGTTAGAAGATCCTCAAGGTTTTTAATTTTTGAATATAAACGATTGCGTTCCTTAGATAAAAATTCATATTGTTGGGTTATTGTGTTTCGCTCTTCCTCACTCTTCTTGAAGTCGGTTTCCTTTTTGGAGAGTTTTTCTTCTAAGTCTCTTATCCTAGTCTCATGTCTGAGGGATGTATCCTGAGCTTGTTCTAGAAACGAGGTTAACCTAGCCTTTTCTACTAGTTCGGTTCGCAAGACTTTTTCATTGTTTGCTAACCTAGATTCTAGTTTTCTTAATGATTGGTTTTCACTAGACATGGATGTTAGTCTATCCTGAAGAAGACATAATTGTTCATGTAGATTGGAGTAAGATTCGTGTACCTCAGTTTCTGAAGATGAGTCGGTCGAGGGAGTGGCTACGGTGTTGTGTGCTTCATCTTCAGTGTCAGTTTCGACATTTGCCATGAGTGCCAGGTTTTCGTCCTCACTCTCAGATGTATCCTCGAGCCATGATTCTTGTTCTGCCACGAGTGCAACACCAGACTGCTTTTGTTGGAGAAGCTGTGCCTTTTTGGTGTAGTAGTCGACATTCTTTGTCTTAGGCAAGAAGCAGTCTCGAGCAAAGTGTCCTGGTTTGCCACAGTTGAACCACTTCTGATCTTTTATGGAGGTCTTAGGCTCACCATCTTCAGGCTTTCGGTCCCGCTTCTTTGAGGAACTAGTCCTGAGTCGATTCGACGATCTGTTCTGTGTGTAAGAGTTGAAGCGTTTGGTGATCAAAGCCATCTGTTTGGTAATCTCTGCCAGTTCAGGATCCATATCTGCATTTGTGTTGTCATTGTCTTCTTCAGATGAACTAGGATTCTGCACGGGCTTTGGATTCTTCCTTGATTTTCGATGGCTGATTAGTGCAAGTGACTCCATGGCTGCCTTTTCTTTTGATGCTTTCTGAATCTCATTTATGTCTTCAACATGCTGGGCGAGACTGTCGAAGAGACAGTGAATGTCATCTCTTCTAGATCCTTGTTCTGACGGATGTTGCTAGCTATTTTCCTCCATTCTGGCTGTAGTGCTGAGAGAAAGCGTATGTTGATCTCCTCACCAGTTCTGGTTACATTTATCTTTCTCATCTCATTCACTAAGGTCAGGAATCGCTGATAGGTCTCATATAGTTCTTCTCCATCTTTGGCTTTGAATGAATCATAAGCCGTAAGGATGTTGGATTTCTTAGCCTTGTACCCAGATTCAGTTCGTTGCATCATTTTACTAATCTCATCGCACATTTCCTTGGCAGTTTGCAAGCTATTTACCTGCATGAAAATGTCATTAGGGATGCTTTGACAAAGATAAGTTCTGGCTTGACGATCTGCCCGAGCTCTGAATTTTTCAGCTTCGGTGTAGGCAGAACGTGCTTGGGTTCCCTGGTGTCTGGAACGGCCGGTTCATTGTCCGGATTTCCTGGAATAGTAACCCAGAATTGAGCTGGGCCTTCAGTGAGAGATTCGTACATTAGGTCTCCGTTCTCCTTGCTGTCGATGAAGTTCATGAACCTGAGTGTCCATGCTGTGTACTCGTCCCTCTTGAGGATGGGTGGTCTCGCGTCGTTTCCAAGTGAGTAGAGGTCCATTGCTTATAGTAGGTTGGATGTGGATCTTTATCGTGTTGATCAACTAAAATCTTAACTCAAGGAAGACAAGTAGAGTTAGAGAAATATGTAGGAAATAATATAAGCAAAAAAATGATTGGAAAGTAAAGTAAAATCGGAAATATATTTTTTTTTTTATTATTATTATTTTTATTTTTATTTTTATTTTTTTTGTTTTAGATGTCAAAAGAATGCAATAAGAATGTCGAGGCTTGAATGGATTTGGGGCAAATATGTCGTGATCCCTATGTCCGAGCAAGATGTCGATATAAATATCGAAGTAAATGTCGAGTGCAAGTATTGGTTAAGCTGTCGAAATAAATGTCGAAGTGTGTTGAAAAGGGATGTCGAGGTCTATTAAGGAATCGAGATGAGATGTCGAAATAAATGTCGAAAGGAATGAGGTGCAAGATGTCGAGTCCCTTGTTACAATGTCGAAGCGGATGTCGAGATCGATTTCGAGCAACAACTTTGAGTAAAATGTCGAGATCTTCGTTTCCTAGCAGAATGTCGAGAGAAATGTCGGGATAAATGTCGAGAAGAAAAAAAAATGTCGCAATAAATGTCGAGATCGATGTTTAGATAGAAAGTCGATATAAATGTCGAGCGGAAATTAGCACCAAATGTCGAGGTGTTTAGTAAGATGTCGAGATAAAATATCGAACTAAATATCGAATGAAATGCAAAATGTCGGGTCCCTAAGAAAAATTTCGAGGCAGATGTCGAAACGAATGTCGAGTCCGTGCCGAGAAAAATGTCGAGTCAGCTTAGGGAAAAATCTCGAGAAAAAAAAATCCTGCGTCGTCTCAATCTGTTCTTCGGCTGGGAAGACAGAATCCGATGAAGAGTTAAGGAAACACAGATATTCCTATGCAATCTCCATGGCCGAGACAAATCTGGGAAATTTGATGAGAGGAGATTGATAAAAATTCAAAAAGAAAACGATAGATGGAGCATACGCAAAGGATCAAGAGCGAATAAAGTCGATAAAGCCTCGATGAGTTTGATCCACGAATTCGGCTCTGATACCACTTGTTAGGCCGATTTGATCCAACCTTGTACTGATTCAAAGGATTAGTATTACCTGATACGTGAATTACGGAAGCAATAAAGAGGTAATACCGATAGACGAATTGTAGAGTTGGAACGAGAGCGCGCGAGTTCTTCAGAAAAGTCGTCAACTCAATTAATGAATCAGCAACCCTAAACGATGTATCGTTTAGGGTATTTATACATAAGCCCTAATGGGCTATTGGGCCCAATCTAACTAATATACCCACAAGTCGGGTATATTTACAATTAAGTCCTAGGGCGTAATTAAATTACAGAACATAGACTAATAAATAAATGAACACAATTAAATAATATCTAACAACCATATCTTCATAATTTTCAACAGATGGAATACCAAATGTGATTAACAACGGCTCGTGTATGGTTGGGTTGGCAGACAACAAATGCAACGATGTTTAGGTTTTCCATGCAACTAATACCTACATATATGTTAAAGTATTGAAAAACAGCGTACTTAACTAAATTTATATAGATGTTTTGTTCTCGTATTTATTTTATATTATTTTAGACGTGTTTAACTAGACGACCAATATGATAGTGATGAGACCCTGACTACATTTGGCCTTTTTCTCCATAATTTCACCCACACACACACACACACACAACTTGTCTCTGCATTTGCACAACTGAATTTGAGTACTCCGAGGAGGCAAGACAAGAAAAAAGTCCATTACAAGAATCTTTTATTTAAGGCCGTGGCATTTCTTTAGCTATCTCCACCCTTTCTTCTCTTTCTTCACGATAATTATTATTCTTTTCAAAACAAGGAAATTAGAATCTTATCAGCAAATGGGCTTTTTGGGAAGTTTCGTGCTATTGCAGGATCGTGGAAGAAAGAATTGCAGAAGCGTGTTTCGCAGGCTGAGAACGATGGTATGTTGTAAAAATAATGGGAGAAAGCAGAAACACGAGTTTAAGTTCCATTATGATCCTTACAGCTATGCCTTGAACTTCGATGATGGTTATGGAAGGTTATTGGAAATGATGGAGAAGGAGAAAGAAAGAGAACTAAGCAGCATTTGGGATTATTATGTTATTCTCTACATTGAGTCGTTGGAATTTGAAAAGGAACAATCGACATGTTAGTTCTATGCTCAAAGCTCCTCTCTTTTTTTTGTAAGAAAAATATTATTATGCGTTCGAACATGAAATAATGCCATCTTATGTTATCTTAGTCCATGTTAGTTTCTTTCATTATACTAGTAATGCCTAGCACACTCAATGTGCAAATATGATAATTTTTTTTTATACTTTTTTAAAATATAATTTTAACTTAAGGATAATTTTTGCAATAAATGAAAATAGGAACAATAAATTGTAATTTGACAATTAAGGGTAAAATTGTAAATAATAATTATTTAATTTACAGACCAAATTGGACAGTTTATAGCCATCTAAGCTCTTTATATAATAATATAGAAGTATAGATAGTATACATAGTATAAATGTTATTGCATAAGCGCCCCAATCAATTCAGTCAAACGGATAAGTATTAATCGAACAAGAAGTTTAAAAATAATTCTTTACATTCATTTAGAACAAAAAATGTCACAGGAACACGCATTATTGATAACAAATACATTGATACGCATCTTCAATGTACGACGTGTTTAGTAATTAAAAAGAAATCAATTTATTTGAATTATGATAACAACAATATAGATATCCCTAATCAGACGTGATAGGCGTTTGTTTCCCATAATTAATCAAGCCGGCCACTATGTATATGTTCTTCACGAATAGAGACGCCAATTTCGAATCACCTTATTTCATATTTTTATTAAATATTTCTCCATATATTGGTTTTCCTCTTTCCATGATTTAATCTGGTCAAATAATGGTCAACTGATATCCAATCCATTAATGCTGGTGATCTACATGCCTAATCTCTTTTCAACTTTGATTTTCATTCTTTTAATCAAAGATATTCTCATTGCAATACTTTATTCACGTAATCCTATCCCGTATAATAAATCATACATTCCCCCAAGGCGATAGATAATACACATTCTTTTGGCAAAGATTTAAAAGAAAAATCCCATGCTTTTTGACCAGAAAACTTATATATATATGCACGTGTCTATTCAATCTACATAACTCTCTCAAAGTTCTAACATTCTTACTCCAATGGCTCTCATTCTCATCGTTAGACTCATCTTTGCCCTTTTCTTGCTTGTAATCACAGAAACAACAGCAGATAAAAACCCTAATCTCATAAACAGCGATGATCTTGTGACTAATCTTCCTGGGCAACCCATCGTCAAATTCAGACATTTCGCCGGATATATTAACGTTAACGAAACAAACGGCAGAGCACTTTTCTATTGGTTCTACGAAGCCGCCGAGAATGCCGATAAAAAACCTCTAGTTTTATGGCTTAATGGAGGGCCGGGATGTTCATCGATTGCATATGGAGCCTCACAAGAGATTGGGCCTTTCTTCGTCGACAAAGATTATGAGAAGAATTTGACATTTAATCCATTCTCATGGAATACAGGTGATTGTATTTTGTATATAGTATCATAAATAACGTTCATTACATATCAAATAAGTATATGAACATTTCTTGTGGTATTTAAACTGCAGAAGCCAATATATTGTTCTTGGAGTCTCCTATTGGCGTTGGTTATTCGTATTCGAACACTAGCAGCGATTATGATCATCTGGGAGACGATTTTACAGGTACTTCATCTAAGTGTCTGAAAAATGCTTCATACTTCTAAAGGAACAATAGGATTATAAAGTGGTCTCATTTAGTTTCATCATCACATAAGTTGCATCTGACCTAAAATAAATAACCTTTTCCACGTTAATATTAGTTAGCATATTCCCCGTGACTTCAACTAAACAAATAAATAATCATGTCCTCTACCAAGTTCTAAGACAGACATAAATCTTGTGCTAAACTCTAACATAAAGACGCTTCATATATTTTTCCAGCAAGAGATACCTATGCTTTCCTACACAAGTGGTACCTCAAATTCCCCTCCTATAGAAACCGTACGTTTTACATAGCGGGTGAGAGCTACGCAGGTATGTGTTTATTATATTCAATACAACCATGTAAATAAATATGAAGTCTCTCAAATCGAAACCCTAATCTGGGACATTATAGGTATTTTACCTTTTGATTTCTTCATTGACCAGGGAAGTACGTCCCCGAGCTCGCTGAGGTCATCATTGACAACAACAACAAGAAGAAGAAAGATCCCTCCTTGTTCATCAATCTTAAAGGCATATTGGTATACCATGATCATCTCCTTCTGTCCGAATTCGACGAATTCATTAGTTCGAAATCTGGACAAAATGTTTATTTGTTACACGGTGTGTGCATATATAGCTGGGTAACCCCGAAACGTTCGACCCCGAGGATTGGAAAGGCTTGATAGACTTCGCATGGAGCCATGCGATAGCCTCAGACGAAACACACAGAGCAATCGTAGAAACGTGCGATTTCTACAGCAACGATACTTGGAAAAACCTAACTTGCAAGGACGCCGTGGATGAGCTTCTTAAGCAGTACCAAGACATTAGTATATACAACCTCTACACGCCGAAATGCCTTATTAACTCGACCGATGCGCACGTGCTAAAGGCGAAAACAAAGGGTTCATCGAAAATGGTAATAAAATCGTTAGTAAGATGTTAAATTAGGGTTTTGGCTTATGGGGTTCTTTTTTTTCTTGATTTTTTTTCTTTTTTCATATGGGTATGACTTTAGATTCCGCGAATAATGGGAGGGTTTGATCCGTGCTTGGACAACTATGCGAATGCGTATTACAATCGAATGGATGTTCAGAAGGCACTTCATGTTGCTAGCAGCAGAAGGCATTGGCGCCCTTGCAAGTCAGTGTTCTTGAAAAACAATCGAGTATTTTCGTGTCTATTACTAAAGTATTTTTTTATGCTAACTAGCGATGTTTAATTTGATTCAGTCAGACAATGTTTGATAATTGGTCAGACTCGAGAGAATCTGTTCTTCCCATATACAAAAAGCTCATTGCCTCAGGACTTAGGGTTTGGGTCTACAGGTATTATTATATATATGCATGCGTATGAACGTATATATTCCATGTATTAATTCCATTTTCAATTAGTTTGAATAATTTTCTTGGATTATTATTTCCAGCGGCGATGTCGATGGTAGGGTTTCGGTTCTTGCAACACGGTACAGTTTGGGCGTATTAAAGCTTAAAATCAAGAGTGTGTGGAGACCTTGGTACCATCAGAAACAGGTGATGAAAGTATTCGTTATTTGCGCTTAGTATTTGACTATTTAATTTAATTGTAGTTATTCATTTATATAATTATTTAATTTTATATATAGGTCGGAGGATGGGTTCAAGAATACGAAGGGCTGACTTATGCTACGGTGCGAGGAGCTGGCCATGAAGTGCCGATGCATAAACCAAACGAAGCGCTTCTTCTCTTTAAATCGTTTCTTTCAGGCGTACCTTTGCCTTCGAAACGATAGAATAATATTTTCAATGCTATTAGCGTTATATATATATATATATATATGTATTGACTTGAGGAAGCTTATGTGTAATAAATATTAAGATTATAGTTTCAAAGATGGGAGATATATATAGTTTCCTATGCTTATGTAAACTTGACGAGCTCATCGAGAAGGGCCGACAAGCTTTACCGGAGTTTTTCATTTGTGTAGTTGGACTGTTTTGTTTTTGTTGATTTTATGTAGTGGATTATGTTCTATAATATATATGAATGGCGTTTGAAATTTTATTATATACTTCCAGTTTTATTTATTTTTATTAACTATTTAGTGTAATTACCACTTATAGTAAAATATAAGAAGTAAAAAAAAAAAAACAGATTGCCATTAGCGACTACAACTGTAGTCGCAACTGTAGTCGGAAAAAAATTCAGCGACTACAAAACCGTCGCAACTGTAGTCGGAAAAAAATTCAGCGACTACAAAACCGTAGTCGCTATGTAATCGCTAAACACCGACAAAATAGCGACTACGCAAATTTAGCGACAAGTGCTGTCGTCGCAAATGTATTGGGAGTTTAGCGACTAATATGTGTAGTCACTAAATGTCCTTTTTCTTGTAGTGACGTTGACCCTGTTGGTCATATAAAAAACGGATGTTACATTGCATGTGTAATAATTGAATTGTTATATATGATATAAGTGTTAGAAAGAAAACTCTAACAATATATAGCTATAAATCAAATCGTTTTTTTTTGTAGGGTAACCCTTTTATGTTTTAATGCTCGTAGTTAAGACACGCGATTGGGATTAGTTGTATATAATTTAACATTGTTTAAACTTTAAACCAACTAAATAGTAGAACATAAACAAAAAAATAGAGAAAAAAAATCACGTCCCCTTTGTCCATGATTAAATATTAAAACTCGTACTAGTATGCATAATATATATATATATATATAGTTAACACATTACGGCGTTTCTAAACATATATTTATTATCCTATTAATTGCTAATTAAATATGATTTCAGTAGTAATATTAAGTTGACTACACCTGGCAATATTAATAAACCTACTCATTTGGATCTCGTGATTGCCTACCATCACAAGGCAACGGTCATTAATAAAAAGAGAGGAAATGAGATAAAAGAAAAACTGGAAAGCACTAAAATATATCTATGCTCGATTTCTAATAAAATGGTTTGACTAATTAGTGAACACACATTAACTACGTACTGATATAGATGCTGAAAAAGAAAAATGAGAAACATTAATTGATCGGTTTGACTCACGTTGACTTTATATATTTATAATAATGAGAAAACTAACAAGTTGTAAATATTGCATGTGCAAAAGGCAGTGTGCATACTATATGCTCAGAAGCTTCAATAAGTGAGCATCTGAAAAAGTCCATGGGCGAAGTCTCTGATCCAAGTTTTGATAATGTTCTTGTCTTAGACATCAAGCTTTATTTTTTTAAAGAAATATATATTCCTAGTTGGTGAATGTGCGTTTGTTTATTATAAATAGAGAGATTACGACGAATATTGTTTTCCAGCTGTAATCAACCCACTATTAATATTTAAATATCAATTTCCTTGAGGTAGGACAACCCAATTTTCATTGAAGGCAACCGACGAATAACCTATTTTGGCATATCTATAAATTGGCAGTTATGGCTGTAAATTGGCACAACTTTGTAGGATTGAACTTGAACTCGATCTTTTTAATAAAAAATGAAAATAAATTCATTGTTTTAGAAGAATAAATAAATTCGATCCTTGTGATATTATTATTTGACTTCGTCGGATACTTATTAGTGATGTGAGGACAGTTTGTTACAATATTCTAAAATGCATGTCAGATTATAACTACAGTAATATTTTGTAATTATAATAAATTATGTAATTAGTGGGGCAGGTGCATTTTATAAATAAGATAAATGTAGGAGTACCCAAAAAAGTCAAGAAGGATGTTTATTTCGTCTGGTTATGATATTCATATTCTACTGTCATTATTTTAATTTATTTCTTTAATTGTTGTTTTTTAGTGATAATGACGACAAGCCAACCAATCCCTCCAAATCCACAAACTCCCTAAAGAGTCGGTGAATGTTGATTTGTTCGATACGTGAGACCAATAAATATTTAGATATATACATTTTTTTTTACTTTTTTATATTATTGTAATATACAAAAACTGCCCTTAACAATCATATCTGAAAAGAAAAAATATTAGTCGATGAATGTGATGTTTATTCACACACCTAAAGTATGTCTTAAGTCTGTGTGTGTGTGTTAGGTATGCACCACCACACAATCGAGCCCACCTTAATGATAACATTCTTCGAACAGATTGCATTATTGTAGGTGTATCAAATACTATTAGTACATACTATCAATATTAGTATAAAATCCTAATTATATGAGTGAGATTAGCGTAGTAATTGCGTAATTATGGAGAGGGTCTGGGAACTTCATGCCTAGCGCATGGGCCCCACTTCTCTCATAAATGTACCATAGAAAATTGATCCTTCACTCAACCGTATGTCAAAAAATAAAAATAATAATAAAATAAAATATCATTTAGAAAATATACAAAGAAAGTAGTATCTTTATAATTATTATTTATCTCACAATTCATAACACATAAAAGCACACACTGGCCATGTGCACTTGCTCCATCAGTTCTTGCTGGCGATTTCTCATGTCCAGTTAAGACTCAGAAAGGGATAGATTTGTTCGTCATTTTCAAGAACATGAGCTTCTTCGGCCCCTTAATATATCTTCTCTAATCATCTTTCGATTATTCACCCACTCTCTGTGTTTTAAGTGTGTGAGAGTGGAAGATAGTTTATGGATTTAAAGCTATTCTTGATTATGCCGTGTTTCACCTTACCCCTACGAGGACAAGGTAAAGTTTCTAGCCCCAGTTTTTTTTTTCCCTTAAGACAAGATTGTGATAAAAAAAGCCTCGATCTTTACACTGTTGGTTGTTTTTTTTCCTTGGATAAAAAAAGATGTGATCTGATTATATTCCGTGGGAAGTCGAGCGAGAAGCTAGCTTCTGGGCTGGTCGAGCCATTTGTTACTCATCTTGAATATGCTAAAGATCAGATTCCAAAAGGTGGATATTCAATCACTCTTCGCCCGCCATCTTCTTCTGTTGATGATGATGATGCGCCATGGTTCACCAAAGCCACATTTCAGAGGTAATAACTAATAATAGTGATTAGACTTCATCAATTTTTTGATCTTTAGCTGGGAAGATGTTCTGTTTCCTGATACTGTAACAGTATACTCTGTATTCTGAATCGTTGGATCTTGATATGATAATGAGATGAGAGCATTCTTTTAGGGGGAAATTATGCTATTACAAGTGAACTACGAAGATCTCCATAAGAGAGTTTGAACTAGGATCTGAGAATCTTTGATTTGTTTCTAACAGTTCTTTGCTTTTTCCGTGTTCTTATCCTGGGCAGATTCGTGCGATTCGTAAGCACACCTGAGATTCTCGAGAGGATAATGCGTTTAGAACGTGAAATACTTCAGATTGAGACTTCGCTTCAATCTAACGAGGTTCTTCGCATCGAAGACGCCAGCCATCAAGGAGAAGGTACAAAGAATGGTGCTAAGTAACTGATATCACATTTCTCCATGTACATATAATCAGTGGATTGAATTCTGATTTACAGGAAGCTCGCCAGCCTCCAATGGCATGACAAAGAAGTCGACTAATTCGTCGAGCACTGAAGAAGAAGAAGATGGTTCTGTACATAGAGAAAGCTCTAAGTAAATAAATCTCTCCACACATCAAATAATCCTAAACTAGTTCCCATCTCTTATGTATACATGAAAAGGATGAATTTATGGTTTATTACTGCATTAAAGGGTTCAACTGCAAAGGCTCATGGACGCCCGAAAAGCGCTGCTGCTGAAAGAGCAAGCCATGGCTTACGCCCGAGCAGTTGTTGCAGGTTACGAAATAGAAACCATCGATGACCTCATTTGCTTCGCTGATGCCTTCGGAGCCTCTCGTCTAAGGTAAAAAAAAAATGGCTGTTTAGACATCTTTGGCCTATTTGATTGAACTGCAAGAAAAATGCTGAGGCGTACCTTAATTTTCGAAAAAAAAATTTGTTCGGTGATTGATGTTAGAGCTGCGTGCGCCGACTTCAAAGATCTGTACAAGAAAAAGCACTCGGACGATCAGTGGATGGATGAGCTGGCGGCCGTTCAAGCATATCCCGCCGTCCACGATCTCTCTTACATGGGAACGCCTGGAATTATTTTAGCAGGCGAAAATTTTCAAAGCAGTTCAAGCCCGTTAGATAGAACTGGCTCGGACGCCTCCGATGGAAGCAAAGGTGCTTTTTTTTTTTCTGTATTATAAATTTCGAGCGGAGATTCATTTTAGGACAACCTCAAAAAAATCTGTTGCAGAAATCAACAGTACCGCGCCAGAATTGAGCAGCTCGAACGCTCAGCAGCAAATGCCGTGGATGAATCATCAGATTCCTCAGTATATGTACGGCTACCAAATGCCTTATCAGGGCTACCCGATGCCTTATTTCCCGGGGCACGTTGGATTTCCGCCGCCTAAGGATAAGAAAAAGCGCAAATCGTCCAAGAAAAAGAGCGAAAATACGGGGGATTCGAAGTCTTCCGAAGAAGAGGAGATTGCGTCTAGTGATGATTCTTCGTCGTCTGATAGTGATTCTTCGAAGGAGAAGAAGCAGAGCACGAAGAATAAGAAGAATAAGAAGGGCTCGAAAACTGTGGTGATACGCAATATAAACTACATAACGTCTAAAAAGCGTGGCGGAGAAGAAGATGAAGCGTCGGGTGATGGATCTTCTGAAGATGTTTCGCTCGACGGAGATTCTATAAGAGAAGGAGTTGACAGTGCTATCGCTTCCTTAGACAGGCGTAATGGTTACAATCACAGCCACGCCAAAGCTCGGAAAAACGGAGGAAAAAGCGCTGCCAATAATGTAGAAGACGCCAAGATTGAGAGCGACTTAGATAGTGGAGGAAAAAAAGCGAGCAATCCATGGGGCGCTTTTCAGAACCTTCTATTGAGCCGCGAAGACGATTCGGCTTCCAAAGATCGACCGAAGAATCTCAGCATGGAATCGTTCGACGAGCATTTCGTCGCAAAAAATTTCAACGGCGCGATTTCGAATGGAGCCAACGGAGAATTTCACTTGGAATCCGAGAAGATCAAAAAACATCCGACGGCTGCCGACGATTCTTCTGCTGTGATGATTCGGAGAAACGGTGTCAATGGATTCAGAGACGTCAACTTGGACTTCACAGATGGCGTATCCACGAATCCCATGACGACGAGGAAAAAAATCGTTTCCGAGGGCGAAAATGCGCTTTTCTCGCATCAGATTCCAGAATCTCGATCGGACGGCCTCGATTTCTCGTCGGAATCTGCTAGGAAGATTCCGAGGGGAGACGATTGGTGGGTCGCCAACAACTCTTCGGCGAATTCCCAGGCCTCAAATCGCAAGAATATAGATTTTAACAGCGACGGAGATTTCGTCAAGAAAGAGACGTCTAACGTCACTTCCGTGACAGACGACTCGTTCATGGTAGGCTCGACGAGGTCGGGCTTCGACGACCCGTACGCATCTCAGTGGAAAACTGACATCACGGCCACGTTCGACAGAACGTCCCACGGAGACGGCGGAAGCCCGACTAAAAGCGGGCCGGGCCGGGCCCAGTCGATGGAGCCCGACGAGCTCACTATGGTCCTTGTAAGGGAGTCGCACGAATCCACGGCGTCGTGGGCGCCAGAGATGGACTATGCGGCCGAAATCTCTTTCGCCGAATTCGATAAAAAGCGCTCCACTGCTAAAGACGACGGTAAGAAGAGCGCGGGGGCGAAGAAAATTACTAAAACGCCCGTCAAAGATGCGAGGTCTAAGACGGCGCTTTCTAGAAGCAGGCTCGATTCTTTAGCCAAGAGCAAGGCCGCACCGGCTAGCAGGTCGGCCATGCAGAAGAACAAGCTGCAGAGGGTACGAAAAGAAACATATTCGTTTAGCTTCGAAAATTATTGCGGTTTTTTCTCGGTGATGTCCGAATCCAATCGATCGGCCGTTTTTTTTTTATTTGAAGGAAGAAGAAGAACGCAAGAGAATGGAAGAACTGGTGATTCAACGTCAGAAGAGGATCTCCGAGAGAACGGTGGCTAGTGGTAACGGATTATCGCCCGGGGCGTCGAAGAAGATCGCCAGCAAAACGACTACGCCGAAAATTTCGAAGAACGGCTCGATGGGTAATGGGACGACGACGAAAAGCTTGAATCAGTCTAAAGTTGCTGGGTGAGCCTAAAAGGGAATGAGATTTCATCGATAATGTGTGCTTTTTCTGTACATTCTTGGTTGTTTTATTTCGTGTTTATTATTCATTTATTTTAAGGCCATATATATCACAGGCTTTTGTGGGTATCTCTTCACAAAAAATAGAATTGAGTGTCAATAAAATGGTGGTGAGGCTCTCTGCGTGCGAACTCGGTGTATGTAATAATGTATGATGTTTGAATATTGTGGTAGTCATTGGATATGCTTTTACAAATTGTGCTCATTTTTATTTCTTACTTTTTTTTTTCAATATTGTAATGTTGTGATGTTTTGTTATAGGTTAGAAAATTAGGGATTCCCTGCCCCTCCCAACAAGCCTAAAGACGTCACCTTTAAAATCTCAAGTAATATCGAAATCAAATCTCTTTGAAATTATACAAATCTCAATCCGAATTATTTGTGATTTCCTACTATGTAAAGAAAAAAGTAAAATAATACTCCCTCTGATTTTTTATAGAAGTCGTTTAAGACTTCCTCACGTATATTAAGAAAAATAATGAAAGTCTCATATACCCTTATTAATTGTTTAGTCCTATTTAATTATAATTAATTTGCCTTTATATTAATTGTTGATCCACATGCAGTCATTGCACATCAGACGTTGTAGATTAGTAAGAATATAAAAAGTCATTTTAGTCTTCACCTATGCAAAATCGATTGGAACCTTAACTATTATCGTCCTCAATTAAATCATCAAAGTATTTTCACCAAAAACCACATTAAAAGGGTAAATTTGGTATTATAGTAAATATTTGTGATGCGGACAGAAATTAGGCAGACTAAATAATAAAATTAAGGAAATAATTAGCTATTAAGAGAACTTAGTAAAAATACGTGTTTCTAGGAAAAAGATAAAGTTAGATTGTGAAGCGAGATTTTTAGGGACCTCGGATGGGTTTTAGGGACCTTCAACGGGAAATAAAGGTTTTAGGGACCTCCAATAGACTTTAGGGACCTAACGCCCATACTAGGGAAGTGTTTTGGGACCTATGTGCTAAGCAGGTCCTATCGTCCTGAGGAAGCATCTTGAGGAAGCCACGCTGAAGGTCTAGAAGCCTGAAGAGACGTCTGACAGTCTGACAACACAGGACCAGTCCCATCTCCAGCCGCCTGATGCCCCTGCCAGCCCCTGCTCCTGACAGACAGCCTACACTGCACCTCACGATGTCCCAGAAGGTCTTGTCTCCGGGAATCCTGGGACGTATGCCAGAACAACTGCAGGAAGCTTCTTTATAAAGGGGACTTCCCCACTTCAACGATTAATTCACATTTTCACCATCCAAAACACTTAGAAAATATCCTCTCTCTACAAAAAACGTCCTTAAGTATTTTCTTAAGTGTTCTTGAGATAAATGTGAGAGAGTGAGTTGTTGAGTGTGTAAATCATTAAATTATAGTGAAAGGAGGTTTTAGAGCACCGTGGACGTAGGATCTGCAAAGGTCCGAACCACGTAATTCCTTGTGTTATTTCGTTTACGTCGCAACACGTCCCCACACGTCCCCACATGTCCAAACACGTCCCGATACGTCCCAAACACATCAATACGTCTCAAATACGCCCCAAACACATCCCTTTTCAGTTTCCTTATCAATAAGCACCTTACGCACGCCCCACAACTTTGTAATAATTAATTCTCCGGCTATATAAATTTCCCCACACATATAAAAATCTCTGGGATAGCCCCATATCAAATGGCGCCGTCTGTGGGAAAATTCGGAGTTGAAGGCGTGAGTGATTTTGCTTACATCGTGCGAACCTGTGCTCAACATTCTCTATTCCTTTTTTCCTTTCTCTATTTCTGCTGGGACAAGACGAAAAATGCTAAAAACTGAGGGAAGGAAACCCTAAGAGTCGGGACCTATAACCACAGGAGCTGCCAAAGCACAACCGAAGCTCCTGAGACGTAAGGCCGTTTGCACCACCTTGACCGAGTAAAGGAAAGGGCGAAGACCCGAAGCTTCGCCTTTGGGACCTCCCCGCTCCGCTTGCATGAAGACCTCAAGCCCAACATTCGGGACCTTGCAGCTCCTCGCTAGAACATGAAGCTCCTGGAATCTAGAAGGAATCTCCATGCTGACATCCGGAGGTCCACGAAAGATACAAGCCAAGCTCCATGCTGGCACATGAAGGTCCGTGGGACCTAGAAGACAGTTCCCCGCTGCTGTCCGAAGGTTCGCGGAAAACACAATCCAAGCGCCGCACTGACACATGAAGATCTTTGGGACCCAGAGGCCAGCTCTGCGCTAGCATATGAAGATCTTGGGGACCCAGGAGCCAGCTCCGCACGGGCACACGAAGATCCTGGGACCTAGAAGTCAGCCCCGCGCTGCAGTTAGTGGGAGATGCAAGCCAAGCTCCGCACTGGCACGCGAAGGATGAATCGAAGAGCCCACCCTAATGGGACATCTCAGGAAGTTTATTGACCATGGCCTCGACGAAGGTCTGGAGGTAGCCGAGAAGAAGTCCGGGGGATCTGTGCCGGCTAAAGGCAAACAATCCCCGCATCTTCCAGATAGGAGGCAGCTCCATTTAAGGATCATATCCTTGTCATATTAGGAGCTCCATGCAAAGGAGATTCCAACTTCTAGCAGGGCCCAAAATCATACACCTGAGCAATCAAATCCGCGGGACCTTAATGCCCAGCTCTGCATTGGCACGCGAAGGTCCATGGGATCTCGGAGCAAGCTCCGCTTGACACGCAAAGGTCCCAGGGGCCTAGACGATAGCTCCAGGCTGACATCCGAACCTTCGGAGATCCAAAGCCAGGGACCTCATTAATCGAGGAGAAAGGAGCTCCATTACTCAAATTCTCAGGCTTCCAACAAAGAGCCCGAATACTAAGCGAGCTGGCGCTATAACCAGGCACTAAGCGAGCTGGCGCTATATCCAAGCATTTAAGCGAGCTGGCGCTATAACTACGCACTTAAGCGAACGGACGCTATAACCACGCATGTAAGCGAGCGGGCGCTATAACTAGGGGTTGGCATTCGGATACGGGTTTCGGGTATCCGACCCGACCCGTTCGGGTTTTAACCCGATCGGAAGAAAAATCGGGTTAAATGTCGGGTATCGGGTTTAAACCCGATACCCGACCATGTACATCGGGTCGGGTATCGGGTAGCAAGATGCTACCCGATTTACCCGATCGGGTACCCGACATTAAAAAAATTAATAATAATTAAAAAAATTAATAATAATAATTCGCCTAATCGGCCATAAAATAACATTTACTGGTCAATTAGTTAAATTATTTATTTATATAAAAATTGTAACTAAAAAAATCCAGATGACATCCACACGTGCCACTGAAACTAAATGAGTATTTAACTAATTTGATATGGGATTCTAAGGGGAGATATGGTTTATATAGGAAATACTACACCCACAATTTGGGTGAACAATCGATGTGGGACAACTGATTTTCCACAAGAAGCTCAGCCACCCATTGGTAAAGTATTAGTAGAGCTTATGTAAACTTTTAATTAAAACTTCAGCTGGCTCAGTGGTTGAAGCATAAGTGATAAGTGCTACTCCTCACCATGACTTGGGTTCGATTCCCAGTTCCCACATGCCACATTATATTTATTTTTAATTAACTTAAAAAAATTAAAAAATAAAAAAAACCCGAACCCGACCAGCGGGTACCCGACGGGTTTCGGGTACCCGAAAATCGGGTACCCGCATTTGATCGGGTCGGGATCGGGTATGAAATTCACTACCCGATATTATCGGGTACCCGACCCGAAAAACCCGAAACCCGAAAAACTCGACCCGATCCCACCCCTAGCTATAACCACGCAATTTAAGCGAGCTGGCGCTATATCCACGCATTTAAGCGAGCGGGCGCTATATCCACGCATGTAAGCGAGCGGGCGCTATAACCACGCATTTAAGCGAGCGAGCGCTATACCCACGCATTTAAGCGAAGCTGGCGCTATAACCGGGGTAAACTATTGAGGTACCTAAGGAAATACCGCCTTTTCGGAATATAAATATATTATTATATAAACGGTGCACCGTATAATATAATCGATGCCAAAGGTCGACGGACCTGCGGTGTACAGGACGCCAAAGATAATATATCTGCGGTGTGATGATGCCAAAGGTCGACGGACCTGCGGTGTACAGGACGTCAAAGATAATCCATCTACGATGTGTATGATGCCCATTAGGGTGTACAAGATGCCGCCGCTGACGGGCTGCGGTGTACAGGACATCAAAGGCTCTCAGTAAGCCTGCGACGTGAATGGTACCTAAAGCGAAGCTGACGCTATAACCGGGGTAAATCGATGAGGGTATCCCCAGGGTTATAATTTTGTAGACCTAAGTGTCTACCCAGATATTGAACTCGCTAAGGACAAAGAGAGCCTAGCGCAATGTGACACCTGAGGACAATGACGACGGTCATTGCAACCGAATTAATAAGCGAGCTGGCGCTATAACCATGCATATAAGTGAGCTGGCGCTATAACCATGCCACGATAATGATGTTCCCAGGAACATCCATCAGGTCCCGAAAGAATGCAAAGCACAAAAACATGAAATACAGGAGAAAGGGAACTCCAGTAAAACATGCGAACATGGGGAGTTAAGCTCCCCATACCGTTATGTCTCGAAAGGAAAAACATAACAAAGTATTCTTTACAGGCTATCACCATGATGAAAAAAGGAGAGGATGTCCAACGAGCTAGGAGGAACGTGCAGCAGAACATGGGGATCTCCTTCAAAGTGTAAGGCTCGAAGGGGAGCTCCGCCATCAGGTCCCCGCCAGGTCCCTTCTAGATCCCAAGGACGACGTATGCAACGGCGACAACAAAGCCTAAGAAAAAACAGGCTCCAACATAGGGGAGTTAAGCTCCCTAAAACATTGCAGGAGTTGGAGACGACGTTCGAAAGATCAACAATATCAGCAGCATGCCAAGACATCTACATGCTTCTATGCAGCAGGGAGCAAAAAATAAGGGTCCTCGGAGGCCTGCAGATCCCCCTGGAAGCACCCAGGAAAATGAAGGTCCAGAAGAGCATACACGGCCTCAGTTCCCGAGGATCCAGCGCTGAAGCTGCCCATGAAATAGCATCGCATCAGAGGCCCAAATTGTCTCAGAGAGAGAGAGTCCTTTCAAATAGTCTTGGCGCTAGTCTTCAGCCAGGTCCTATAAGAGTCTCTCGGCGGTCGGGAACAAAAGATGATGCTGCCAAAGGCGAATAACTTTAGCCTTCACAGCCACCAAGTCGGCAGCCACATGCACTTCCGCCATGGGGGAACCGGCATCTCACTCTTCCTTCTCCTTAGAGAAGGAGCTCCAGGGACCCTCCTTGCGCTATTTCACGAAAGCTTCATTTTCGTCCTTCTTTCTCCCGGGAGCTCCGCAGTTCTCTCTCGTATTGCTCCACTAACTCTGTCTGGTTAGTTATCTCCAGGTCCTGGATTGAAGACTTTGCGGCAGTCCGGAAGCTACGCGGCCCACTACCTGAGAAGAAGTAAAAATTACAAAAAGAACGTCAGAGAAGACAAACAAGAGAATGCCTTAAGAGGATGATACGCCAATTGCTCCTCGGTCGCCTCCGCAGATCCCTGGGAGATGGCCCATTGATCATCCGGGAGCACCCAACAGCTTAGCAGGCTCATCTATTCATGTCTGTTCAGATGGTTCACAGAAGCAGGGAGCTCACTCACTGAGGTCCCTATAGGTCCCATAAGAGGCTCAGCACCTACGCCTCAATGGGAGTAACTTCTTTGTTGATTTTTCTTCTGACCGTTTGGATAGAGTTGTTTTCCTTTTAACACCAGGACACGGGCCGTGATGGGAGCCACTTGAGCTCCCCTGACATGGGAAAGTGCCGCAGGAGCATCCTCTATCCTCACAGAAGGAGGGACCTCCTCGCGAACAGCCTTGGCCGAAAGGACCTGAGGGAGCAAAGAAGCTACAGACAGTGCACTAGCTTGGAGAGTCCAAGGCACTTGATCGGCGCTAGCTCTATGGCAAAAAAAAAATGAAGAAAAGGAAACGTGCCTTTTCAAAGACAGAATAAAGGTTTTTCGGTAAGGGAGGTATGACCTACGATCCATTATTTTAATTACAGCCTGCCTTACAATTTATACTCTAATTCACTTTTGTCCTAAAAGACAAATTAGAGTAGGGGAGTGGTTGATGCGGACAGAAATTAGGCAGGCTAAATAATAAAATTGAGGAAATAATTAGCTATTAAGAGAACTTAGTAAAAATAAGTGTTTCTAGGAAAAAGATAAAGTTAGATTGTGAAGCGATATTTTTAGGGACCTCCGATGGGTTTTAGGGACCTTCAATGGGAAATAAAGGTTTTAGGGACCTCCAATAGACTTTAGGGACCTAACGCCCATACTAGGGAAGTGTTTTGGGACCTATGTGCTAAGCAGGTCCTATCGTCCTGAGGAAGCGTCTTGAGGAAGCCACGCTGAAGGTCTAGAAGCCTGAAGAGACGTCTGACAGTCTGACAACACAGGACCAGTCCCATCTCCAGCCGTCTGATGCCCTTGCCAGCCCCTGCTCCTGACAGACAGCCTACACTGCACCTCACGATGTCCCAGAAGGTCTTGTCTCCGGGAATCCTGGGACGTATGCCAGAACAACTGCAGGAAGCTTCTATATAAAGGGGACTTCGCCACTTCAACGATTAATTCACATTTTCACCATCCAAAACACTTAGAAAATATCCTCTCTCTACAAAAAACGTCCTTAAGTATTTTCTTAAGTGTTCTTGAGATAAATGTGAGAGAGTGAGTTGTTGAGTGTGTAAATCATTAAATTATAGTGAAAGGAGGTTTTAGAGCGCCGTGGACGTAGGATCTGCAAAGGTCCGAACCACGTAATTCCTTGTGTTATTTCGTTTACGTCGCAACACGTCCCCACACGTCCCCACATGTCCACACACGTCCCGATACGTCCCCACACGTCCCAAACACATCAATACGTCTCAAATACGCCCCAAACACATCCCTTTTCAGTTTCCTTATCAATAAGCACCTTACGCACGCCCCACAACTTTGTAGTTATTAATTCTCCGGCTATATAAATTTCCCCACACATATAAAAATCTCTTTGATTGGGATAGCCCCATATCAATTTGTATGGGGGACTGTAAAACGACATCTAATAAAAAACAAAACTTGAGACCTTAAATGACTTCTATAAAAAATCAGTAAGAAAAAGGCACTAGAAAGTTAAATAGTCATAAAATCATTTAAATAGCCTCTACCTACACCCATAAAATGTTGCTCGTCCCCAGATTACACGAAGTCAAATATCGATCTTAACACTAAATCAAAGCTGACCCACCACCGCAATAAGATTGCCTTTAAATCCGACTATAAATGCTTTCCTTATGTAATTATCGCGATCCCATAAAATTAATTACAATAATCACGCAGAACATATATAGGAAAGGAGTAAATATTCCAATCACTTATCTAATGACAATTAATAACCCCCCAAAAGAAGCAAGCCAATCCTCAAACTTGTATATAAACATCACTCGACCATACCCGTCAAGAACTAATCAAACTAATCTACAAAACCTCTGATAAATATTATCTCTTGTGCAATCATATGAAGATGAAGACAGCTTTCGTTCCTCGTGATCTTGTCCTAACGATGGCTTTGGTAATCGCCGTGTTATTGATCTCAACGACGCCGTCGACGACTAATGCAGAAGAAACGTGCGTCGAGTGCGTCAAGCGCTGCTTAACGCCGGTGATCGATCCCCTCTGCTTGAAGACACAGTGCGACCCTCTGTGCTTTCCGCCGCCGGCGGCAGCCACCGCCAAGACAGGCGAGCTCCGTACCAATAAATACGATTAGATAATAGTATTGAATTCATATGACGCTTCGATTTCCCAAATTGCTATGTGCGTTTTGGTTTCGAAATTTGTTCGTTTGGAGAATTCATAGATTGAGGTCATCCTTATCAATCAAACGGAGTAACTCAAACCTCATTACCACGCTTTTGCTAACATGTTAAAAGAAATAGCCATATAATTTGCATCATAGTCGCTCTTTGCAATTGTCATGCGTATAAACTAGGCTACACTAGTTATATGATTTATCACGAATAATAGCTGGTGTTTTAATTTTCCAGCTATTCTTTGATCGATTATGCAAAGAAAATGTATGATACCTTTAATTAATTGCGAAATCAAACCCATTAACTTTCATTATAAAAACAAAAAAAGGATATCAACACATATAGTAAGACCAGTTTGTAGTGTGACAAGCTAGCTAAAATCGATTCTAATTTTCACTACCCCAATTAAGATCGAATATTCATTAGGACTGGATTTGGGCATGTGCTTCCTAGCCTACTGCATATGGGGCCCACATTTTAAGGTCCATTCCCTTTTGATTGGATTTTAGTGACATTATTTTAAGGCTCAATACCCTGTAAATAATAAAAATTCACCCAAAAAATTATAATGAAAATTGAACTTTTATTTATTTATATTAACGTTGGGCCTCCACATGCTATAAGAACAGTGGCCAATTAATTGGAAAAATGGCCCCATTGTTTATTAATTATGTAACATGAAAGCATATGAATAAAAATCCATCGAGTCGACTAATAAATCAATCAGTCAATCAGTTCGATATTCATCCCGTCAACGGTCACATAACCGCCGCCGGCATTCTTCGGCACCAACGTAACAACCACATTCTCGTCGTCCTCGGCATCCAAATCCTCCAAAATATCCGTAATCGAAATCTTCAACTGCGTTTTAATAATCTTCTTCTTCCCATGCTTATGCTTATGAGGAACGTTCACAAAGCTCCCCGCAAACTCACTGTCCTCGACACTGCTCCTCACATCATCGTCCTCGTCGTTAACATAAACGTCGAACTTAGCATAAACATCTCTTTCCAACTCAATTCCCTTAATTACAAGAACCTCCTCAACCTCGTCCTTCTCCTTCTTACTCCTCCTCTTCTTCGTCGGCCTCCTCACCATAACCCTAATAACCCTATCGAGCTTGGCCGGCAAGGAATCCAAGTCATCAGCAGCGTTCGCTTTTCCAATCTTCTTGATCTTCCTCAGAGCGGATGAAATCCTAGGCTTGGGCTTAGACTTCAGCCATGGAATCTCGACGTCTTGGTAATCGTACCCTAATTTCGTATGATCCAAACAGTCCCTAACTCTAACCCTAACCATCTCAGCATTTTCGTCGTAGAACACGAACGAAGCGTCCAAGAAGTCGGGGTCGCTTATATCCCTTTTCCTACCGCCTAGGGTTTTCCAAACATTCCATAGCCTATCGATGTTCGAGTGGTGGGCGAAGAATATCGGGTCCCGCCCCGCCGAGTAAAAATTACCCATGTCTTCGAAATTGGGCTGAGTGCTGTCGCCCGTCCACACATGGACGGGCCCGTGGGGTATATTCTCGATCGATCCGCTCCCCGGATTGGGCTCATCCCCGCTCCTATATGGGTCCCCAAAGAATAGCCCTGGGGTCTTCGCATTCGACACCATTTGCCTGTACATCACCGTAAGGTTCCTCTGCACTTGCTTATTGGGACCAACGTTGTTCGAATCATTTCCATCGAAGTTCAAGTCTAGGACGGCGGGCGGCTGGTGGGCTCGATCTCGGAGATCGTCGTGCAGGGCCGAGTTTGGAACGGCATATATCGAAGGCAAGCTCATCCCGCCCTTTGCGTTGTCCCAGTTCCAAAAGGGCATTGCAAAGTTCGGGTCGTCAATGAGCTTCCCCAATATTCGTTCGAAGAAGTAGAGATACCACCTGTTGGAATATAATATATATAAGATTAAAAACTCCCTTCAAGGTTAACATTTTACGAAAAGTGGTCACTTAACATGGTATCAGAGCTCAGAGAGTAGAGGTCCTGGGACGAATTATCTCGACCACCCATTCACACATCTAAGGCTAGATAATAAAAAAATCAGCCTAGACGTGATGGGGCGCGTTGGAATATAATATATACGATTAAAAAGTGGTACACTCCTTTCAAGGTTAATCTTTTAGGAAAAATGGCCACTTTTCCCAAAAAAAATGGTCACTTAACACCACCTGTGGAAGGGGAAGAAGAGCCACGAGTTGTGTACTTGAAGCTCTAGGTCGGGAAACCCTAATTGATCGTAAGCTCCGTCACAGTACGCGCAGTGGACGTTTGCCTGCTGCTTGAAGCTCCTCGGGTCGTCGTCGGGCAGGGCCCGCATGAGCCCGATTGCCCGATCGAACTTCGCCACGTAGGCGTCGTCGAGTAAGTGGGCCGCCGGGCGGATCCTTAGGGTTTGTGGTCGGGGAGGGATTTTGAAGTCGGAGATGGTCGAAGTGTTCGGCGGGCAGCAGTTTGTCGGGGCGGCGCCCTCGGGCAAGTCGGCGGCCCCGCATTTTGTGACGTCCGGGGCGGAGATTGGGGCGGCGAAGGTGGTGAGCGGCGGTGGAGTGGCGGTGATTAGGGAGGAGCCGCCTATGGCTAGGAGGAGGTTTCTTCTGTCGAGCTTTAATGGAGGGTTAACATCTTCATTCGATTTGCTGCATGATTTTGTTATTAGGGTTTCCCTGCGATTAAGGGTTTTGTGGAATTGAGTTGGTTTGATGGGGAAAGGAGTTTTTGAAGATGGAGTTATTGTAATAATATTGGTGGGAGAGGCCATTGGTGGTAACGATGTGAAATAGTGTGGTTTTTTGTTGGAATTATAAGGTGGTATATATAACATATAGAAGTAAGTTTTTGTTTGATTTGAGTTCTATTGTGAATTTGCTTCTTTTCTATGTAAATTGGTCGTCGTCAATTATATAATAATATATTATAGTAATTCTACTTTTCAGACGTTGTTGCATGCAATGTATGAAGGAAATTAGAGATTTAGGTTTAGACTTTTATAAGAACGCCAATTACGTACGTTTTCGTCTTGACATTGCGATCACGTTCCAAAGATGGATGAATGCGTGTTGGTTCGTCGTAATGAAAATTTTGTACATATATGGATTTTTCCTAGGATTTGATGCTTACGAAACACGCAAGGTATAGAGTTGAATTTTATTGATCGTGATTAGGGAGGAAGTAGATAAGACTCATTACAAACTAGTATTTGTGGCACCCCGTGCAATAAAATAAAGTTAATTATTATTAAATAATTTTAATAAGTAATATACTAGAAATAGTATTGATAGTTATTATGAGGTTAATGGTTTCATAAGTCTTTCTTTTTAATAGATGTAGAAAAAATTTTATTGGTCAAGATACAGATGAATTGACGGTTTATTCTAACCCTTTGCCCTTAATGTAATAGAATATATTATGATGTCCTAAATAATCACGTTATCACAAAAGGGCTTCAAATTCAAACATGTTATTTACGATGTTACGATTCGTCTAAAATTCATTTTCCTTGATCATCGTTGATAGGACCGACCCTGGCTCTAATGAATTTTTTTTTTTAAATAAAGAAGTCATTTACCACAACTGAACCCAATTATATATAATCGCGTGACTAAACTACCGAACTCAAATCCTTGGTCATGCATCATATCACGAGTTTATATTTCTTCCCATTATAATTAATATGCACACCTATACACCTTAATCCAAAACATCAAACATATTTCAATACCCAAGACAAAAACTCTACATATTTTTCTTGAAAATCAAACTGTCCGTTAACGTTCGCTACATGCTAACTAAACTAAGTCGTATCGAAGCAAATACAAAAAACATATCATCAAATAATAAATGATCAAACTCAAACAACACTACCGTTACTACACAAAACGCAACAACTCAACATAATCTCACTAACAACGCTCCCATCCTCAATCACAAGATCCCTACTCCTCTTATTCCAAAGGTGAACCGCAAAGCTCCGACCCCTCATCTCCCCAACCTCCGACCTGACCCGCTTCCCCGACCTGCCCGAGCCCGTCGTCGGCCCGCGAAAAATACCCCCAATCCTCCTCCAATCCACAGGGTAAAAAGCCGCCGGAGGCACCACCGTGAAATTCCCGAGCCGCCCTCCAACCACCCTAGAAACAACCCTAGACACCAAATACGGACCATTATGCCCCCACTTATTCCCGTCGAACGTTAGGGCAAACTCTTCGATGAACTCCCTTAGCAAAGGATGGCCCACGTCGAATATCATTACAGCGCTGTTCAGCCTCGTCCACCGCCCGTTTGCTGGGTCCACCGTCTGAGCTCCGATGACATTTTTTAGCCCTAAGAATGGTTTTAGGACCAAAACGTCAGCGTCTAAGTAGATTCCACCGAACTTGTATAGGATAGCGAACCTAAGTAGGTTCGATAGGTTCTGACCTAAGGAGACGTGGCCCGGGCTTACGGACCCGCGGTTCAGCCGCCCGAACCAAGCCCGGCCTGCCGTGCCTTCTAAGAGGTAGTTGAAGTCGGGCGAGAGGGCGGTTACTTTGAAGCCCTTTCGTAAGAAAGGTTCGAAGATTTTTTTATTGCCGTCGAGGGAGTACGAGGCGATCATTAGGCAGGCGTTGGGGTGGGATTTGAAGAGGGTCTCCATGCATAGCTTTTCCCTTTGTCCGAAGGATTCGAGCGACGATATCCACGTCATGAAGAATCTGTATTCGCAGGTCGATTTTCGGAAGAAGTTTTCCGCCCTGCGTTCGAAGTTTCGCGAGGATTTGTTGATGATCTTCATTAGGGCGTGGCTATGGCATCGGCGGCGGCGAATCTTTCTCTTTGGTGAGTGGGGTTGAATATTCGAAATTGCCAGGTGGGTTTGCATCAGTTTCGTCGTAGTCCATTTTATATCTTGGGTGGGTTTGTAGATTTTTGGTGGGATTTCTTGGCCGGTTTCCGGCGGGAGAGTCGTCTTCTCCGGCGAGGTGTTGGCCGGAATGTGGAGATGGGTGAAGATGACTGTGAAGCTGTTGTATGCTAAGAGGAAAAACAGGAGAGAAGTGAGGGCATAGTATGATCTTCTGCTGCATTTCCACTGTAAGAGGAGCTGCGGTGAGAATACTGTTTCCTTTCGCATTATTGCATTGAGCTGTTGAAGTCCGGCGATGCAGTGGATGTATTCTGTTGAGAGAAAGAGAGAGAGAGATTTTATTAGGAAGAAAGCTGTTGGAAATACAGTATGACGTCGTTGAGGAGGCATTGGAATTGGAAATAAATAGGAACCTTCTGGAAAGAGAATGTATTAAGATCAATTGAGATTAAGGATTCACAAACCCTAATATGGGTTTAAATTTTTGTCGACGTAGAATGGATGATAAGTAAAAAGTTGGCAGAACGTCCTATTTTTGCCAAGCCAAGAGATAGATCAGATGATATAACTGGCTTATTTTCTATAAATGAGTGAAGAACTATATACAGAAGATTAATTATATTTAAAGAGAGGTAATTACATGTCAGGCCCTATTTATGTTTCAAAGAGATAGAATTGCCTAAATTGGAGTTTCATTTAAAAATAAGGGCCTAATCTATGATAAAAGACATATTTGCCCCTAATAAACAAAAAAATTAAGAATCATTGCCATCGTCTCCTTCAAACGAGCAAAGCAACCATGAAGAAGTGGTATAGAGTGTACATGAAGTGGTATTGTAGATCCATGAAGTGGTACTATAGACACATGAAGTGGTACTGGTGAACAGTGAAGTGGTACTGTAGAACCATGAAGTGATATTAGTGAACAGTGAAGTGGTAATGTAGACCCATGAAGTGGTACTTGTGGACAGTGAAGTGGTACATCATTTGTAGACCCATGAAGTCACTAGTAGAAAATATAGAATACGCCACGGCACTATGGGTGATGAGTACCGAAAACGCGTCGCCCAAAATATAGAATAGCTCATAGGCGACGGTTATGTTTCAAAATGCGTCGCCTATGATCCCAATAAACGTTGGGCGACGGTTGTCTCACAAAATGCGTCGCCTAAAGTTTTTTTTTTCACTCATGGGCTACGGTTACGGGAAAAATTCATAAAAGCTGTCGCCCATGATCTGTTTATTAAAAACGTCTTCTTCCTCACTTCGACATAGGCAAAGAAAGAAGAACCGAGCGGGTTTTGCGATTTTTCGGCGAAATCGAACGTTTTCCGACCTATCCGAGCTTGGAGAACACGGTAAGAACTCCATTATCAGTTTCCCTCTTTCTATTTTGGCTGGAATGGTTCGAATTTGGGTTTTTTTCAAAATATTAGGTTTCGAATTTTTGAGTTTTTGGAGCTTGATTTGTGCGATTTCGTAGCTTATTCTTGTGTTATAGTTGATTTAAGGTTGATATTGATCTTGATCTTTGTGGAATAGTGGTACTGTTGAACATAAAGAAGTGGTACAGCAAACCCCTTAAGTGTTTCTGCAGAAATCGGATAAATATTTTGACGCGCTCCAACATTGAAATATTTGAGAATTAACAAATTTTTCGGATAACCATTTATGCATATCCAGTAACACTTTCTACAGTGGTTTTAAAGAATGTTGCCAAAAAAAAAACACTTAATTCAAGCGTACGTGTTCCTGTGGGAAATATCACAAGTGTTATCCAGAAATAAGGAAGTGTTATCCAGAAAGAATGAGCGTTTCCCAGGAAGTTTCTAACTCAACTGTGTCAGAATTATTGGCTTGACCAATCAAGTTAACAAAGAGAACTTTGATTGGTATTCCTCCACGGGCAAGCTGTGCAACATTTCTCTTCTTCTGTTCCCATTAAATGAGGTAATGGGTGACATGATGTTTTTTTGTCCTTGTACTTGAGATTTCCTCTATAAAAGGGGAACGAGCGAGAGTAGATTTGATATCCCACAAAGAGAATAAATCAAGTGAGAGTTAGAGAGAAAAATAATAGAGAGTTTTTCAGGTATTTTCTCCGAATATAAAGAGAGATATTGAGGGTCCTTTATAGATTGAGAGGTTGCAACTCCTATATTTTTTTCTCTATAGTGGATTCTTCTTCCTTGTCCGTGGTTTTTACCCCGATTTGTTTGGGATTTTCCACGTTAAATATCGGTGTCCATATTTTATTGCTCAAATATTAGCCGCAATATTACTCGATCGGGTCCGCTGCCACGCCAACAATTGGTATCCACAGCCTAACTTGGGTTTTATATATCTGTTTATCGTACGCTCTGTGGTTGCCACTAACGTGGACCGTTCCACATCAGAATATAATAGATATTATACTACCCTAGTTACGGTGACGAAAAAGTCGGTACGAGTCAATAATTATCTGCCGCAATCCCGTCGGAGGTATCTTTTACGACTTAGCAGAAATTATGGCGGTGAAATTTGATATCGAAAAGTTCAATGAGAGAAATTTCTCACTATGAAATTAAAGGTAAAGGCGATCTTGCGAAAGGACGGTTGTCTGGAGGCTATCGATGGAAAACCAACTACAGGGACAGAAGAAAAGAAATGGAACAAGATGGACGAAAGCGCTGTCGCAAATCTCCATCTGGCACTAGCAGATGAGATATTATCTAGCGTCGAAGAAAAGAAAACGGCAAAGGAGATTTGGGACCACCTAACAAATCTTTACGAGCCGACGTCGTTACACAACAAAATATTTTTGAAGAGGAAATTATTCTCCTTGAGAATGTCTGAATCTACTTCGGTGACGGAGCATCTCAACTCTTGAATACTCTATTTTCCCAACTAACATCGTTGGGGTATAAAACAAAGGATAAAGAACCTGTAGAAATTCTACTTCAAAGTCTGCCTGATTCGTATGATCAACTCATCATCAACTTGACGAACAATGAGAAGGATCTGGTCTTCAATAATATCGCAGCTGCTATTATTGAAGAAGAAAATCGACAAAAGAACAAGGAGGACCATCATGCAGGCTCTCAACAGGTCAAAGCTTTGACGTTGATGAGAGGGAGATCAACGGAACGTGGTTCAAGTGGGAGTCACACTCAAGGCAGGGGAAAAGCAAGAAGTAAGAAGAAGGATATGACATGCTACCACTATGGAAAGAAGGGTCACTTGAAGAAGGATTGTTGTAGCCTGAAGAATTCCTATCCTCAAGGAAACCTGGCAAACGCGTCAGGTGGAGACGTATTGTGTAACGAAATAGTTATCTCAACGGAGAGCAGGAAGACGTACAGTGAGATATGGCTCCTTAACTCTGGCGCAACTTATCATATGACCTCTCGAAGAGACTGGTTCAACCACTACGAACCTATCTTAGGAGGATCTGTGTACAGCTGCGAAGATAATGCCTTAAAGATCGTAGGCGTTGGAACCGTGAGATTGAAGTTACACGACGATACAGTTCGCACTATTCAAGGAGCTCGACACGTGGAAGGTCTGAAGAAGAATTTATTTTCTGTGGGACAGCTCAATGATCTTGGCTGTGAAATCCAAGTTCGGGGAGGAATAATGAAAATATTCCGCGGAGCACTTGTAGTCATGAAAGGTGAAAAGGTCGCTGCAAATTTGTATATGCTGTTGGGAGAGACGATGCAAGAATGGGAAGCGTATGTAGCTTCGGGAAATTCAACCGAAAGATCTACTATACTATGGCATTGTCACTACCATTCTGTGAGCAGTGCATAGCAAACAAGCAGCATCGACTACAATTCAACACTCAAATTTAGAAGCAACGATATTCTAGAATTGGTTCACTCTGATGTATGGCATTTACCGGTTTCATCCCGAGGTGGAGGAAAGTACTTCGTGTCTTTCATCAACGATTACTCCACGAGATGTTGGGTGTATATCATCAAGAGCAAGGGGATGTGTTTGCAACCTTCAAGAATTTCAAAGCTCGGGTCGAACTTCATACAGGAAAAAAGAACAAGTGTTTGAAGACGGATAATGGAGGAGAATATACTGGCAGAGAATTTGATAGCTTTTACAAAAGGGAAGGCATCAAAAGGCACTTCACTACAGCGTATACTCCGCAACAAATGGAGTGGCGGAAGCGAATGAACATGACTCTATTAGAAAAGACAAGAGCCATATTGGGAGCTGCATGTCTGGATAAATCATACTGGGCATAAGCAGTCAACACCGCCTGCTACGTGATCAATCGGCCGCCTTCAACGCAATTGATAAGAAGAAGCTGATGGAGATGTGGACCGTAAAGCCAGCGGATTATTCCAAACTTCATGTATTCTGAAGTCTGTGTACGTGATGTACAATGCCCAAGAAACTGCGAAACTAGATCCGAAGTCCAGGAAGTGTATGTTCTTGGGGTACGATGATGGTGTAAAGGGGTATCGCCTGTGGGATTCAACTGCCCACAAGGTTGTCATCAGCAGGGAAGTTATCTTCTCAGAAGATAAACTAATCGGAGATAATGATAGCACTACAAAGGAACGCCCAGAAACTACGACGATTCAGGTGAAAGGGAAGTCTATTGAACAAGATTCTTCTGAGGCACCACCGGAGCACGAGGAAGGGCCAAGCGAATCTTCAGAGTCAGAACTTAGAAGGGGCACACGCAAAAGAGCCGCACCATCTTGGCATGAAGATTATGATATGGACAACAACGTTGCATACTATCTTCTAACTGATGATGGAGAGCCATCAACTCTTCAAGAAGCACTGAACAGTTTAGACGCAGATCAGTGGTTGGCGGCAATGCAAGAAGAAATGAAAGCCCTACGGAAATAGAAGACTTGGGAGCTGGTGCCACTACCGAATGGCAGAAAGGCAATCGGCAATAAATGGGTCTTTAAGATCAAGCGGAACAACGATGATCAAGTAGAGCGATTCCATGCACGACTGGTGGTTAAAGGCTACGCTCATAAAGAAGTCATTGACGTCAACGAGATATTATCACCAGTTGTTCAACTGACGACTGTTCGGGTACTCCTAGTCCTGGCGATGTGTGATACATTCGACCTACATTTAGAGCAGCTAAATGTGAAGATGACTTTTCTTCATGGAGATCTTGAAGAAGAGATTTGTATGCTCCAACCAGAAGGTTTTAAAGACAAAGGAAAATTGAACTTGGTTTGCAGGTTGAACAAATCTCTATACGGTCTCAAACAGGCATCGAGGTGTTGGTATAAGAGATTTGATTCCTTCATCATGAGACTTGGATACAGCAGATTGAATGCAGACCCTTGTGCATATTTCAAGAGGTTTGGTGAAAGTGATTTTATCACATTATTGTTGTATGTTGACGACATGTTGGTAGCAGGCCCCAACAAAGATCGTGTTGAAGAACGCAAAGCACAGTTGGCTAGGGAATTTCAAATGAAGGACTTTGGACCAGCAAACAAGATTCTAGGGATGCAAATTTACCGAGACAGAAATAACATGAGGATTTGGCTTTCGCAGAAGAATTATCTGAGGAAGGTCTTGCGACGCTTCAATATGCAAGATTGTAAGCCAATTTCTATCCCACTTCTTGTTAATTTCAAATTATCCTTAAGTATAAGTCCTAGCAGTGAAAAAGGTAGGATGGAGATGTGTAACAACCCGTCCCATACCGAGTGTCACTATAGCTTCGGTCCCTACCGGGACTAGTGGGGTTGGGCCCACCACACTCTGACTGATAGTCTGGCCCCACTGTACCACCATTTAACCTTTTAGCGTGCTTCGTGCACTCGCTCACACGCACCTTGAGAAACTTCCCAGGGGGTCACCCATCCCTAGATTGCCCCAAGTCAAGCACGCTTAACTTCGGAGTTTCTATAGATGGACTCCCGAAAAGGTAGGTCGACCTTGGGGATATGAGTAGTACTATCAATTCTTTTATACGATTCTTAGCATGACACGCCTATACATTGTCAGTCTCAGGATCCCCTCTCATTCTGGTGTTGGATCGGTTCGTTCATGTATCCCTTCGCCTAGAAGCCTGCCAGGAGCCGCTCATTGTCCGTGCACCCTGGCACCGGCGATCACTCCCCGCCCTCTTCGGCCCCGGGTGTCACAAGATGTATCGAGTACCGTATGCATCAGCGGTGAAAACTCTTATGTTCGCGATGATTTGTACACGGCTAGACATTGCACATGCAGTGGGAGTAGTAAGTCGGTACATGGCGAATCCGGGCAAAGAGCATTGGAGCGCGGTGAAGAGGATCCTACGATATATCAGAGGAACCTCAGATGTTGCATTATGTTACAGAGGAGCAGAGTTTACTGTCAGAGGGTATATTGACTCTGATTATACAGGTGATCTTGACAAGAGCAAATCTACCACGGGTTATGTGTTCACTCTTACTGGGGAGCCGTAAGCTGGGTATCGAAACTTCAGTCCATTGTCGCGACGTCAACAACTGAAGCTGGATACGTTGCAGCTATGCAGGCAAGTAAAGAGGCGGTATGGTTGAAAATGATCATGGAGGAACTCGGGCACGGACAAGAAAATATTCCACTGTTCTGTGACAGTCAGAGTGCCTTGCATCTCGCAAGGAAGCTTTTCATTCTAGGTCAAAACACATACGAGTCCAGTATCACTTTGTTCGTGAGAAAGTGGAAGAGGGCACGGTAGATATGTTGAAGATTCATACGAAAGACAACCTAGCAGATTTTTTGACGAAGGCGATCAACACTGATAAGTTCGTTTGGTGTCGTTCCTCGAGTGGCCTAGCGACGTAGGTAACATGAAAGGCAAGGAAGAAAGACTGGTGTGAAGATTTTATTGATCCTCAATCAAATCTTCAAGTGGGAGATTGTCAGAATTATTGGCTTGACCAATCAATTTAACAAAGTGGATTCTTCTTCCTTGCCCGTGGTTTTACCCCGATTTGTTTGGGGGTTTTCCACGTTAAATCTCGGTGTCCAGATTTTATTGCTCAAATATTAGCCGTAATATTACTCGACCGGGTCCGCTGCCACGCCAACAAGCTGTACCTAATAGAGGACAACATGTAACACTTAAATTCTTTTCGGTATCCCTTCTTAAAAAAATATAGTTCTACATGTTTCACGTGAGATACCTCTTATTTGTTTCGCAAAAACAAATCATTTGAAATTGGTACCACTTCAAGAAACATTTATTTACGCCAAAATTTTCGAGCGATTTCATTTTCAGCTCCATTAACCTTGAACGACGAAAGATGGATCCGACACTGTGGTGCGACGTAATATCCAAGCTATGGGTCTCTCGAATTTATACATATTAGGTGCAATTTTAGCCGAAAACATGATCGATTTACTTTTTTTCGTATTTGCGTCAATTAGATTCGAAGCATACCTCGCAAATCTTATATCTGACGACGTAATATCAAAATAAACTCTTATATTTGCAGCGGATGCTTATTTCGACTGTCAAAACTCATTTTAGTCTGTTAATAACACTTATTAGCCATGTAATAACGCAATATTTGTGCTGAGTAACACTTCCTGTTATGTGATAACTGATAACAATATGATGCAATTTGATAACAAAACATGGGCGCTGGATACCACTTCATAACTACTCTTTTTTGTATTTTCGTCACACAACCTTTACCCTAATTTAAATTCTGAAATGAGAGACTGAAACTATATTTTTCTGACATGGGCCCGAGCCCTATTTTGAAAATATAAGGGGCATGAACCCCAATCTCCCCTCTAAAAGAGCTTTAAAAATATAAGGGCCCTGAACCCCAACCTCCCCTCTAAAGAGCTAGTTCCTATTTCTATAATCAAGTATTATACTCCCTCCGTCCCATAAGTTTATGGACATTTGGGTATTGGCACGGGAATTAAGAAACTGAATATTTTAATAATATAGTGTATTGGAAAGGTAAAAAAGTGTATGTTTTGGCACGTCTTTTGATGATATTTAATATTATTATATTGATTGTTTGTGATAGTTTTTTGCTAAATAAGGAAATGTCCAAAACGGTTTGGGACGCCCGATATAGTAAAATGTCCAAAATGGTTTGGGACGGAGGGAGTAATAGATAACCGTCCTAGAATCAACCGATCACAAAATTTGATTGCCGTCCATTCCACCTGTACTACATTGATTCAGGTGGTTGATTAATTTGATTTTGCACGTTTTTTTTTTATAACAAAATTTGATAAAGTTGGCTCGTTCGATATCAGACAATATGAAGAGATATTTCCGACCAGACGTGCACTTACTACTCAGTCTACTTCTCAATTATGTAAAGTGATTAGGAGCTAGCAATCCTTCAATTTCAGCTCCCTCTCTCTCTCCGAAGATAATCTGTTCTATCTTTTCTTCTCGACTGTTCTTCAATCTCGGAGAAAAATGGAAAAGATTGAGCACAAGTACGTGAAAGTGAACGGCCTGAACATCCACGTGGCAGAGATCGGAGCCCAATCCTCGCCGGCCGTGGTTTTCCTGCACGGATTCCCGGAGATATGGTACTCGTGGCGGCATCAAATGGTCGCCGTCTCCGAGGCTGGGTTCCGAGCCATAGCCCCCGATTACAGAGGGTACGGACTATCCGAGGCTCCTGCCGAACCTGATAAAGCCACTTTGTTGGACTTCGTCGACGACGTTCGTGGACTCATCGACGCCCTCAGCCTATCCAAGGTACGAATTTAATCGGTGATAGCTGAAATTGAGTTCGCCTTAAGGAAAAAGGAAGCCCTATACCAATTCATGATATGATACGGTCAATTGGCTTCAGTTCAGATCCTCTGACTGTGGAAGTTTTGTCGAGTCAAAACCTAATTTTCTAGCAAATACCATATGATATGTGCAGGTTTTTCTCATTGGTAAAGATTTTGGAGCTGTAGTACTATCCGTCTTCGCAATGCTCCACCGAGACAGAGTCTTAGGTTTCGTTACAATGGGCGTCCCTTTCACGCCTCCTCGGCCCTCCACGGTTTACCAGGAATTGCCCGAGGGCTTCTACATGTCAAGATGGAAGGTACTACAAAAACCTAACCAAAAAAAGCACCATTTCCCGTGATTCTTTGTCCCTTTAGTTACAACGTCTTTACGAAGCTTAACCAACCTTGTCTGCAATGATGATTCCCTGCGATAGGAGCCTGGGAGAGCAGAGGCTGATTTCGGTCGTTTCGATGCCAAAACCGTCGTAAGGAAAGTGTATATTATGTTCTCAAAGAGTGAGATTCCCATTGCTAGTGAAGACCAAGAAGTCATGGACTTGGTAGAACAATCAGAGCCATTACCTCCTTGGTTCACCGAGGAAGACCTTGATAACTATGGTGCTCTGTATGAGAAATCTGGCTTTCAAACTGCTTTAAGAGTTCCTTACAGGTATACTATATATATAGGAAGTTTGTTTGGACCTCTTTTGAGATTCTCTGCAACTGTTTGAGCAGTGATTTGTCTTTGTTGTTGTGTTTAGGCAGATGGGGACAACGTTGAACATAGAAAATCCTAAGGTTGATGTCCCTGGATTGCTGATCATGGGAGAGAAGGATTATGTGTTCAAATTCCCGGGAATAGAAGACTTCGTTCGAAGTGGAACTGTGAATGCTTTTGTGCCCAATTTGGAGATCGTTTATTTGCCCGAAGGGACTCACTTTGTTCAAGAGCAGTCGCCCGACGAGGTGAACAAACTCGTGGTCGACTTTCTCAAGAAGTATGGTTAGAAGCTCGTGGCTGGGCTATGCTAGTCTTTTGTTTTTATGACTTTGTACGAGGATTTGAGACTGTACTGAACCTATCCAATATAAACACTACATTTTCACTACATGTCTTGAGTGCTTTGGTTCTACTCACTAAAAATGATAAATATTCTCAAGATGATTGATTTGTTCTCAATATCTTGTGGAGTTGGAATGCTCCGCTAATATTAAAATTCAGCATATTTTCCTTTAGATGGTTATGTTATAATCTATTTTAATTTTTCCTTTTTTATTTTCTTTAAATTATGGGAATTAAATTTCGCGGTTTTTAACGTGTCACCTTCGTTTAAAAAAACCGTAACGAACTTAACGGGCAAACAATTATTACCGTTTTTCATAACCGTTGCCCACCTCTAGAGAAAGATGAATCGAACCAATTCGACTGAATCTCAGCATAAGCTCATAACGTCGAGGTTGGAGCTCAGACTAATTCGTGAAAAATCAATTCAGCTGATGTATTTCCTTTTTAGAAACTTTTTGTTAAAATTCCTTATTTAGTAGAAGCTATTTTATACTCCTTCCGTCCCAAACCATTTTATACATTTTACTCATCGGGCGTCCCACATCTTTTGTACATTTTCTTATTTAGCAAAAAAACTATCACAAACAATTAATATAATAATATTAAATATTCTTAAAAGACGTGTCAAAATATACATTTTTTTACCTTTGAATTGTACTATATTATTAAAATTCAGTTTCTTAATTCCCGTGCCAACTCACACAAATGTCCATAAACATTTGGGACAGAGGGAGTAATAATTTTCCGAATATATAAGAATTCTCATTTGCTTGCCTTTTATTTTTCTCCAAATTTTCCCTAAATTTCAGAAAATTAAATAAATTGCATCAGTTCTTACAGAGAGAGCGGTTGGGACACGCTTGTGGGATCTATATATCTATCTAGGGTTTTCTTTTCACAGTTGTAATTAGAACACCAACCACAATTTATCTTTTAATCCATAAGATTAAACCTTGCTCTCAGAAAAACAAAAAGAAAAGAAAAAAGGAAATCAGTGCTCAGATCTGGGTTAATCGCGGTAGGAGTCGAGAATTCAACCATCCATCGAAACGAAAATCCAGATCTGTTAACGTTACAGTCTAGATCTTTGGTTAAAACCCCTAATTTGTTATCTGTTTTTTGTTGCTTCGATTTCATCATCGAATCGATCTTTAATTCTGTGAACAACAAAATAAAATCGTTGAACTGCAAAGAACAACTGCAAAGCACGCATCTCAGAATTCCCTGGGGTTGATTGATTTGACTGATTCTTTACTTGATTTATCGAATTTTCCCAAACTACGCACAAATCAGTTAAAGGCTGCCTAGGTCGGAAAACCTTGAATCTTGGCTGGGGAAAAAATGTTCAGAAAAGCGGTGATGGTTTTTGAAGGGGAAAGGCCCCTTGGAGAAGTTGAACTGTTCGGTAACGACGGCGTTTTGGTGGATGAGCTTAAGGAAATAAGGATAACGAAGTACTCGCCGCCGAGCGACAGGTGTCCGCCGCTGGCCGTTCTTCACACAATAAATTCCGAAAATGGAGTTAGCTTCAGAATGGAACCTGTGCTCAAGAAACAACCTGAAAATTCACTTCTTTGCCAATTGCATGCCACCTGTCTCAGAGATAACAAGGTATTGTCTGATTATGTCCCATTGCTAAAAAAAAAGGTTCCAGGAAATGAAACATACCAATGGTTAATGTAAAAGTGTGCTATTAGAGCCTAATAGATGAATTGGACTTTGGATTGACAATGAGAACAGAGGAGATATCTCATCTCCCGTTTGTGGTTATATTGTTACAACATTTGAAGAGTTGGACAAGTGTTGAAGTGGTTCACAGTTTACTGATTGAAACAGAAAATTCTATAGGGTATTTGAAATTATTAATCTAACTCATCATCAATATTCTTGGGATGCTATGGGTGTTTTTGGCATACGGTAAGCTTCCTTACGTAATGCTTTGATGGCCGAAAGACTTCTATTCAATCTAATGGTGTTTATAGATAATATTAATACCGGCTCTCTGTTTTTCAGGCTGCTGTCGCATCCACGGGAACAAAAGAGATTCATTTAGTTGCCATGCATTCGAGGGAATACGATGGACAGACACCTTGCTTCTGGGGATTTAATGTCACGTCAAGTCTTTACAATTCATGCCTTGTCATGCTAAATCTCAGATGTCTTGGCATTGTGTTTGATCTTGATGAAACCCTCATAGTTGCTAATACGATGCGCTCGTTTGAAGATAGAATAGAGGCTTTGCAGCGGAAGTTAAGTTCTGAAACTGATCCGCAGCGTGTTTCGGGCATGTTAGCAGAGGTTAAGCGATATCAGGACGATAAGAATATACTAAAACAGTATGCAGATAATGACCAGGTGATTGATAACGGAAAGATCATTAAGTCCCAATCTGAGATGGTCCCGGCTTTGTCGGACAGTCAGCAGCCCTTTTTCCGTCCACTTATTCGACTGCAGGACAGAAATATCATTCTCACGCGCATTAATCCATCGGTCAGCTTTCAATGCTAGTTTATCGCCTCTTGAATTCATAATGATAAGTGAATCTTTTTGGTATTGTAGAAATTGTTCTAATTATTTTGTTGAATGTCTTTCTTTAGATCCGGGATACCAGTGTTCTTGTGAGATTAAGACCTGCATGGGAAGAACTTAGAAGCTACTTGACTGCAAAAGGACGTAAGCGTTTTGAGGTTTTTGTTTGCACGATGGCTGAAAGAGATTATGCACTAGAAATGTGGAGACTTCTTGATCCGGAATCAAATCTTATAAGCACGAAGGAGCTTTTAGAACGAATTGTATGCGTCAAGTCTGGTTAGTTATGAGGAACTTTAAGTTAAGATTCAAATTTCAATAAAACTTGTCGTTGATGCATGCATATCCATCTCTTGAGTACAGGCCTCAGGAAATCCCTGTTCAATGTTTTCCAAGAAGGGAACTGTCATCCAAAGATGGCGTTGGTGATTGATGACCGTTTAAAGGTTTGGGATGAGAAAGATCAACCACGAGTTCATGTTGTTCCTGCATTTGCACCATACTATGCTCCTCAAGCTGAGGTACTTGCTTCAAGTTTGCATATTATTCTGAGAAAATTCCCCCCATTATTTGCTAACATGGCCTAAAAACTCTTCTTTCAGTCAGGTAACACTATCCCTGTCCTATGTGTTGCTAGAAATGTAGCCTGCAATGTCAGAGGTGGATTTTTCAAGTAAGCACGGATATAATTCTTGTTATCCTTACGTTTTGGTTATAATTTGACCGCAATTGTGATAGGAAAATGATATGTTTGTCGCAGAGATTTTGATGAGGGTCTGCTGCAACAAGTTTCTGGGGTGGCATATGAAGATGATATCAGAGATGTAACTGCATCACCCGACGTGGGAAATTACCTGGTTTCAGAGGTTAGTTTTAAAAACTGTTATTTTAGGTCACAACCATCTTTTGATTGATAATGTGTTGTTGATAAGAGCCATATGCTAAGCAACTCGTGATTTTTTCTGGTGTAGGATGATCCCACGACCTCCGCTCCAAATAAAGATTCAATTGGTTCTGATGGAATGGCAGATGTAGAGGTGGAAAGAAGATTAAAGGTGAACAGTCTTGTTTGAACAAATATGTTCTGTGCTGGTTTTTTTTTTTTATGTTAACTTCTCCGTTCGCTGATGTTTTGACTATTCGATAATGTAAAGGAGGCTATGACGGCTTCTTCAACAACTGCTCCTCCGCCAATTCTTAACGTAGATCCAAGAATTGCCTCAGCCCTTCAATACGTGGCTGCCTCTTTGTCGGCTTCTCAACCAGCAAGTCAGCAACTATCTCAAATGACCTCCCTTCTTAAACCTCTGCTACCTCAAATCAGACAAGGGGAGACGCTCGTGCAGAGTTCTCCTGCTAGGGAAGAGGGCGAGGTACCAGAATCTGAGCTTGATCCCGATACAAGGAGAAGGCTTCTTATATTGCAGCATGGTCAAGACTTGAGAGAACCTTCTCCAAGTGAATCCCAGCTTTCTGTTCGGCCTACGATCCCAGCACCTGTACCTAGAGTGCAGCCACGTGTTTGGTCCCCTGCCGAAGAAGAGTTGAACGCTGAACAGAGGAACAGAGTTTCACAGGTGGTAATGCAACCTAAGGAGTTTATCACGCCTTTGAACGTGCAGCCTCTTCCTATTGACAAGCAGTGGGCTTCTCGTCAGGCTTCTTTTCCTCAAGCGGAATTTCAAGGCCCACGCCCACCTGTCAGATTTCTCCCCGAAAGCCAGAGGTTACAAAAGGAGGTGATCGATCTTGTTTATTTGATCCTACTTTCATTTGTGAAAAAGTGGAAATGAACTCCTGGATTGATTGATTAATAGTTCCTTGACGTTTTTGAGTGTATATATGCAGGCACTACCTAGGGAAGAGCAGTTGAGATTAAACAACCCACTGCCTGATTTTTCTTCTTTCTCAGGTGATCACATAATCATACCATGTTAAAAGTTGTTCATGTGTAAAGCATCCAAAAATATGTATAGAGAATCAAGGTATCATTGCTTAACAGACTCGTTCTTGATTACTATACTTTCTGTTGGAAGGTGAAGGCCTTTCTGTGCCTCGGCCATCCCCTGGAAGCAAGGGTCTTGATCTTGAAGCTGGGCAAATAGACGACCCCTACGCTGACTCGTCTGATGCAGTTTTGCAGGATATTGCTCGTAGGTGTGGAACGAAGGTATCCAGTAGATTGTTAGCTCCTTCTACTTCAAATTATCCCTCAAATCTTTTGCCTCAGACTGTTCTTCAATATCTGCAGGTGGAGTTCAAGCAGGCGCTGATCTCTAGTACAGAACTCGGGTTTTTTGTTGAGGTGGTTTTCATTTGGTTGCTGTACTGTGCTACTGATGAGCTCTTGACATGAAAGCCATTGATACAATATTCCAAGCAAATGATTTATTATCTTTATGCCTTTCTTCCTAGTGATCTCATCTTGTGCAACCCTCATAGTTTTCTCCAGTCTTCAACAAAATGTTCGAATTTTTTAATTTACATTATTCCTGTGAGATTTCATTTATAACATGTAGTCCCCTGCAGGTGTTGTTTTCAGGGGAGAAAATCTGCGAGGGAACTGGTAGAACGAGAAGGGAAGCACGCCACAAGGCAGCAGAAGGATCTATGTTATATTTGGCTGGTAATTACTGCTCTTTGTTCCTTCAGCTGATATGGTGGCATACATTTGTGTGCAATCGTATTGTTTGTATCATTGATTACCGAGCCAGAAGCGTGCAGTTTCTGTCATAGGAGCTTCAAATCTGTAAATAGTATAACGTTCTGTTGTTGAGTGATGTCTACGTACTTTCATGAAGATGCAGTTTATATCCTGATTCTCAACAAAAATTTGCTCTCTTGCAGAGAAATACCTGTCTCAGCTTAGACCCGATTCGAGTCCCATACCTGGGAACATGAATAGGCCTGCTAACCAGAAAGACAATGGTATTGTCGGCTCTTTGAATTCTTTTGGGGCTGCTGTGCAATTCCCAAACGTTTCAGCACCTCCAAGAACTGAAGCCTCGCAGCGGAAAACAGCGGGTCCTATCTCTGCACTCAGAGATTTAGTAAGTGCACGAAGTGATATCAGACCTTTTATTTGCTTTATACTTTTCTATCTTGTGTAGTGTTTTGTTTATGTGATTTTCTTATTTTCAGTGTTCAAGGGAGGGACTTTTTGTAGAATTCCAGACTCAACCTCAGTTCTCAGCTAACCCCGGCCTGAAAAATGAAGTCTATGCTCAGGTTTAAACATCCTTAGCCCTGCGTCTTAGTGAAAATGGGAAGTTGTTCCCTCCATAGAACACTCGACTTCAGTTACATTAAGAAATAGAAGCATGTTCGTTCATTAAGTCTTGCTTTTACCTTCTTTCTAGGTTGAAATTAACGGGCAAGTCTTGGGAAAGGGACTCGGGTTAACATTGGAAGAAGCCAAGTCTCAAGTACGTTATATTCTCTTACTGTCTTTCTTTCTTACTTACAGTACATGTTATACGAATCGTTCATTTCACCATTTTTCATATTAGGCTGCTGAAGAAGCTCTTATAGCCTTGGACTCCATGCTCGGTCAGTTTCCTTATCATCATCGCCAACAAGGCTCTTCTCCGAGGTGGGTCCACTTGATTTTGCGGCGGTTTGCTTTTGATGCTTTTAGAGGTGAAGAAGAAAAGAATCCTAATATGCATTTTTTTTCTGCTATTGATTCTTGTATAGGTCCTCCATGCATGGTATGATGCCGCCGAACAAGAGGCCGAAACACGATTTTTCTCCTAAATTTCCCCCGCGAACTCAATCATCTTCGTCTAGGTATCCGAGGAACGCTTCTCCTATACCTTAGTTGAGATGAGGAGTAGAGTAGTTAGCGTGTACATTTTATTACAATGGGAATTCAATTCTTGAAAAGTGGTGTGCAGAAGAAATGTGCAGGGGGAGAGATGGATATATATTACATAGTGTGGGCTTCTGAATCACTTGCAAGTGTGAAGTTTCGAGTTTGTTCGTTTCATAACATAGTTGACTTTACTGCGTATGTTGAAAACTTTAGAAGTGTCCTTTTGGTTGGATCGAAATTTTTTGTAAAATAGGAAGTGTTCTGCAGATGCTAGTTTGTTTTTCTTAGTATTAGCAAGTAAATTCAATTATGAATTTTGGCGAATGAATATGGCTTTTCCTCTGACTAGACGTTGATATTCATATCATATGGTTAAACATCTCCATTAATAAAGGAAACAAATGCAATAAAACAGAAACTATCATCCTCAGCATTTCAACCACGAAAGACTAAAGAAATACATATAATTAATATCAAGTTAATGATATTCCCGGTTAATGTTAAGAAAACAGTGAATAAAAACATATGAGGAAAAGTCTATTATGGTAAACATATGTCGACACAATTTGATTTAAACACAAACTTTCGATACGTGGACTCAACTCAACAGCTCGCAGAGAGAGAAATATCTTGAGAGAGAGATCCAAACATGGCTTCAGCGTTCGACGCGTACGACATTGACGGCGGCGACGCGTCGGCGGGAGAGCCTCACGATGGAGACTACGCATCCTTCCACAACGACTCTTCTTACACGCCGCCTCCCTACACTCCTGACTTCGGAGGAGGAGATGATGGCGTGACGGTAGACCATGTCGACGTGTCCGATCCGTACGGTTTGGAACCGGACCAGGAGGTTCAGATCTCGAACGGAAGCGTGAACTCGCCGTTCGGAGGTGATACAGAAGGAATATTCACTTCGGAGGGACCGATCTTACCGCCACCTAGCGAGATGCAGGAGGAAGGGTTCGCGCTTCGCGAGTGGCGCAGGTAGTACTATTTCATCAGCTGTATTCTCTTTTTTTTCCTCAGAGAATGTGCACTAGCTCATTTATTTAGTCTTAGTGTACGCTTGACGACAACGATGTATGTAGCGGATCCGAGCCTAGCTATTTGGTTATGGCCTACTTGCTTGACGATTATCTCAGAGGTTTAGTGGATTGATGAGTTGTTATTTGAATATTAAGTTGATGTACTGTTGATTATGTTTGTTAGCTTGCTGATCTAGTTAGCACCTGAGTTCATTGAACTTCACTTTGGGGATTATTTAGGGTTTATTTGATGTTTGGTGAGGACTTTTGGTTAATTTTTATGTTATCAATTTTATGTGATATGAGAGCTATTCATATTTTGTTGTGGTGACCTTTGTTCACTTATCTGTGTTAATCCTTTCATTCCGATCAGATATTCCTGCAACCTTTACATAGGTTTGGATTGGAATGCTCTGATAATATGTTATACCGAGCTGATGTGAACTTTGATCTGAATCTTGTGACTGATTTGTAGTAGAATCATGTGTGTAATATTGTTGAGCGATTTGATATCTAACTTTTGAGTGAGATCTCAAGTGCTTATTTCGTTTCCCTCTTGCTTTTATCTAGCATGTAATGCCAGCCTTTTGAACTAAATTTATTTCCCATCTCTTCAAGTGAATATTCTTATCATATGATCGGATTCTTAATGATCCGCCATACCATTTGCTCATGCTCAAGCACGAAAAAAGTATCAAAACTCCTATACAGCTGTTTTCAATCTTCAATATATGTTTCAGTGACTGTTCCAGAATGTGTGTGTGTGTCTGTGCTGATTGCATTTCTGGATATATGAGGATTTTCTCCTCCTCATTTTCCCCTTTTTCAATTCACAGGGAAAATGCAATTCGGCTTGAGGAGAAAGAGAAGAGGGAGAAGGAGATGCGGAACCAAATCATCCAAGAAGCAGAGGAGTTCAAGCAGGCCTTTTACGAAAAAAGAACACGCAGCATAGAGACCAACAAGACTAACAACAGGGAGAAAGAGAAGGTAGGTTGGCATGTTTTCACGAAAGCCTTCAATTTTCCGTAACCAAATCCACCTTAATCTCACATTCTTTCTGTCTCATCTCTAAAAAAGTCCTTCCTGGCGAATCAAGAAAAATTCCACAAAGAAGCCGACAAGCAATACTGGAAATCAATAGCCGAGCTCATACCCAACGAGGTTGCCAATATCGAGAAGAGAGGTAAGAAGAAGGATCAAGAAAAGAAGCCCTCGATCACCGTCGTACAAGGGCCTAAACCCGGAAAACCAACCGATCTCTCGAGGTTGCGTGGATTACTGGTGAAACTGAAGCACAATCTGCCACCCCATATGCTAACCCCACCACCACCACCTCCGCCAGAGGCTGCCAAGGACGGTAAAGATGCCAAAAATGGGAAAGACGTTGCTTCTAAAGAGGCAACGAATAAACCATCAGCCGAAGATAATGTTCCTAACAGCGCTGCTCCAAAGACCGAAGAAAAGCCCGATCCAGCGCCCGAAGACAAACAGGTTACTTAAAATAAAATTTCACTTGGCTTGATATCATGGTGTTTTTTACTTAAATGTTTTTGCCATGCTCATGTGTGTGTTGTATTAATAGACGTTAGCATTTCTTGCCGAGTTCAGATCTTGTAATTGTCTGTTTGGACCTATATTGTAACATTTTGTGCTTTTCTTTCCTCAGATGCATTAAATTAGATATACATACATGATACATGGGTATTTTTGCTAAATGACATCGTCTCAAATTCATTTTAGGTGAAAGACCTCCATTTTTTGAATATACAATTGTACCCTTACTAACTAAGGCCAAATTACTATAATACCCTTACTTAAAGGATAGTTGTGTGCATTAAATACAATTAAAGGATAAGAACAGTTAACACGAAAAAAAATAGACGGAATTCAGACAGACGAAAAAAGAACACATCTAGTCTTCCAAAAAAGAAAACAACGGAATCGTGAGAACCATGTGAAGATTTTCAGCATTACAGCGAAACTCACGCAATGGCGTCTGAAACTGTAAGTTGTTTTACTTCTTCAGTTGTTTCGAGACATGGCCGAGTAGTTTTCTCTGCTATTTGGGTGTTTGATGAGTGTTGATTTCGTGGGTACTCAGACAGGGGAACAAGTTCACACAGCCGACCATTATATGGTTGTTGATTTCGTGGGTGTTTGATGGTTGTTGGGTTGTCTGAGTTTAATCGTGAGAAGAGGATTTTTAGAATTCGTTCGATTAGAAGAGAAAGGGTTGTCAGATGTTAGACTGGTTCTCTTATTTGAGTCCATATCTGAGGACTCGTTCGTGGTCTGAACCTATCTGAGAAAAGGTTCTCACACATTAGGCTGGTTCTCCGATTGTGGCCATGTCTGAGGACCCGTGTAAGATCTGAGAACCCGATGGTTTGAGAACCTACCCTCGCGATGTGGTGGGTTCACACATTTCTTATAGCAACGAATACTCTAGTTTCTGCATGAGTGGATTCGCACATCCGCTTCAGGTAATATGGAATTAATTTCAACAAATTCTAGCTAGTATCTTGTAAATTTTCAACAAACCCTAGAGAATAATATTGCTAATCTTGGTCAGATTCTAGCGTACGAATGCATACCAGGGATCGTGCCTCGGTTTGAGACTATTGAGATCTAACTGATGGTATGCAAAGGGTGAGTGTGGGATACGGGCTGCATTTGCACTGATATTCACCGGCGACAACTTATTCATATTGCTCCTGAAGATATTGCAATTTTTAAAAATTTTGACTTGTTGCATATTTCGTCGCCAATGGTATGGTTCTGTGCTTGCTAGATGATTATATGGTTGTATAACATGACTGTTTGTCTTAGCTTATGTTTTTGGTTGAATGATTCTTATTGCCAATTTTAACGACATACGAAATTTAATCGTTTGACTTCGTATGGGTCCTCAGACGCTATATGGGTTCACACAAAATGATTTATCTCTGAGTACACATTCTTTACGTGAGTACCCAATAATAACCCTGTTAGAGTAACCTATATTTTAAAGACATAATTATTACACAATCATTCACGAGTAAGTTAAAGGTCTCTTTCGGAACAGTCAGACATGTCATAACTGTCGTTGTCACTGTCACTGTCAGTAATCATTCATAAATGGATTATCTCTTCGACGGGTACTCAGATTCTTTACGGGTTCTCTGATAAGAAACAAATACAAAGGACTAGACCTGTCAAAAAGGCCCGCGGCCCACGGGCCGGCCCGCCCCGCCCTGCCTTTGGGGCGGGCTGGGCTGGGATTTTTAAGGCCAGCCAGAAGGCGGGCCGCGGGCTAGGCGCGGCGGGGCGGGCTGGCCCGCTATATTTTGATTAATTTATTTTATATATTAAATATATATTTATTTAAATATAGGAATTAATTAATGATGATTATTAATTAATACATAATTAATATATATTTAAAAAGTTTAAATAAAAAAATGTAAAAAAAATATTAAGGCTGGCCGGCCCGCCAGGCCCGCGGCCGCTGGCGGGGCGGGCTGGGTTTCAGTTTTGAAGGCCCGCCCCGCCAAACAGCGGGCGGCGAGCCAGCCCGCCCCGGCCCGGCCCATTGACAATTCTACAAAGGACCATGTTGATTACCTAAGGACCCAAGGCAAATCGTAGTCAAAGTTCGTTTGACGAAAGGGTTCTCACAAGTTGCACAGGTTCTCACACCATAATTTCAAAGTTGAGTACCTTTTATTTTCGTGAGTGCCTAATAATACCCTATCAAATATATTTTAAAGATGTCAGAACTAACGCTTTCTTTGTAAAAAACAGTCAGACATGTCATATCACTGTCAGAAATCATTCACGAGTAAGTTAAAGGTCCCTGGCGGGTACTCAGAGTCTTTACGGGTTCTCTGATATGAAACAAATACTAAGGACCCTATTGATTACATGAGGACCCTAGGCAAATCACGTTTGATTTTCTTACGATTTGGCGTGTCTAAGACGGCTTTGTGTTCATTTGTTGGTGGTTTAGTAGTTTGCATCAGGGAGATAATATATGTTGAGGAAACCTCATCTTATTTAAATTTTTGAGTTAGCATGTTGTGTTGAGTGATAGTGAGGTATGATTGTTTGAATAATGTTCTACAACTTTCGTATAATTATCGATGTTCCTCGTTTTTTTATTAACGACGCAATTGACTTATCATTAATGGTGGAATATTATTCATGACGAACGGTTCCTTCAATTAAACTGTTTTGGTGTTCAAAATCGTAGTCAAAGTTTGTTTGACTGAAAGGGTCCTCACAGGTTGCACAGGTCCTCTCAATAAAATTTCGAAACTGAGAACCTTTTCTTTTCCTGAGTACCCAATAATAACTGTCAGGACTAACGCTTTCTCTATCAGATATGAATGTAACCCAATATCGTTTTCGATATAAATAGGCCGTGGAAATGGGTACATGACATCTGGCATGTAGGTTAAATTTACTTTCGTATTAAAGTTTCTAGACGGCAACACTTCTAGTATTTGACTTTTCACTAGTTCCAGTCCGCACCGCACGTATTCTCATCCACTCGGATGTTTTGCCATCGACAATCCTGCGCGGAACACCATTTGGAAGAATTATCATCACTAATTGTCCATTGCCCACCGAATTGAAACACAATGTGTGTTAATGTCATGGATATCACCTGAAAATTATATGAAAAGACAATCATATATAATTCCTAGATACCCAAACCCTAGAAACCGTGCAAACCCTAAAACCAAATAAATTAAAAACCAAAAAAATATTAAACCACAAAACCGTATATACAAAACCCTAGAACATTACAAAACTTAAATTACACAAAATCTTAAAACCCTAAAAACCCTGGAAACCATAAATACATTAAACCACAAAATTCTAGAAATTATACAGCTTAGAATCTAGAAGTTCTCATATGTATAACGGGTACTCGGGAATCATTTCATAGCTGAGAACATATAGGTTCTCAGATATATGATGGGTACTCAGGAATCATTTCATAGCTGGGTATTCGTTATAAAACTGAGAACTCGTATTAAAGAAGACGATATTGTATCCCTACCACGAGATATTTTACTACTATTTTGGTTCACCGCTTCATATCAGACGATGAAAAAAGGTTTCTCTACTCTTAAAACCCGCGAAAGAGAACCCAACACTCTGGTTTTCAGTGAAAGTAACAGCAAAGAACCCAAAACAAACCGGAGTTTGATTATGAAATTCATCAAGACGGCAATGACTTCGTTTAAATTAACTCAACAAATAGCAAACCCACTCAATTATAGTTGACGGACGAAAACCCGAAAAAAATGACTTACTTTCGAGAACAATGTGGCAAATTTCTTGGTTGAACCACTCGACTTCAGCAAACCGAATGCTTTTCTGAATTTATTTCTCCAGTCGATGGTTGTTGAGGCCATAAATGATCGTTCTTGCATCATTAGTACTGATTAGTACTGGTGGTGGTTGTAGCGTCGTAAATGTCATTGAGTTTTCTTTCTTTTTTTCAATTTTTTTTACCCCTGATGGGTTGGGTTTTCTTTTTCTTTTTTTATTTCTTTTTTGTTTATATATCTTAATCAATGATTATGGTTCATCTAACTAAGTTAATTAAATGGAGGTCATTTGACCAAAAACTTATAGTCAACGAGATCATTTTGCAAAAACTTATTCAGTCAAATGTCATTTAGCTAAAATACCCCATGATACATCCCAGTATCCCTGCAACACGTATCATTGATAGGAAATGCATTTTTAATTACACTCTTGAATTACTAACCGTGTAATCTATCTATTTTATCTATTCTATATTAAAGGCGCGGATAGAGAATATGTTTTGTCATATTGTGTCCTATTGTGAAAAGGCGCGAATAGAGAATATGTTTTGTCCTATTATGAAATGACTAATGTGACCTTAGCTTATATTCTACATTTATGAATCAAAATTGGATAATTAATAAAGAGGAATATGTAAATGTAAAGTGGGGTTTACGACCCTTGCTATTGCTTATGCCGTGCGCATGGTAGTAAAAAGTAAAAAGAAAATGGAATATTTATGCCCCTTGGTGTTGCCTAAAATCTATTGATTATTTTACAATGTCCATCAATGTAGATGCAATGCATGTTACTGTACATTTTAATGAAAAATTGAGAGGAAAGAAAAAGAATCTTGAAGTGAGTTTGATCGATCTTAAAGAAATAATCATATAATTCTTTAATGAAACAGACGTGTATATTATATGGAGTACATCAATGGACACATTATCAAACATTAAGAATAGGACGTGTTTATTTGTTCAAACTTTACAAATTCCAACGTTTCATATCTCAAAATAAATAAGATTAGACCATCTCCAATCGAAAAACTCATTCTCAAACTCAAACGCATTCTCAAACTCAAAATGAAGTAATTCTTCTCCAACCGACATACCAATTCTCAAACTCAAAAGACCATTATTGTATTCTTCTCTTGTACCTCATATTTTAATATTACCCATTTAATTTACAACTTTACAAATTAAACCACATTGTTATTTAATACGATTAGAAAAAATAATATCACAAAACTAATCGTAAACTCAATATTTTTTTCATATAAAAAAACATAGAAAAAAATAATTAATAATAACAGGAGTCCTTTTATATACTTTTATTTATTTTTTATTTTTTATATGAGTACTTTAACAATTAAAATAAAAGCTTAATTATTTTTTTTGTCTCGTATGTTAGGGGGGTTTGCGTTATAGGGACCAGTATTTTGAGGTTTTGCAGTATAGGGACTTTAAGTTTCGAAAAGACGGCATTTTTAGGACAATATACGCCCGAATCAGTATTTTGACCCAAACCCGCCGACGTGGAATACGACCCGCTGACGTGTGGTCTTAAAAACTTAGCGACGGATATTAGCGACGTAATTTCCGTCGCTAAACTGAAAATAAAAAATATATATATTTTAGCGACGGAAAAACCGTTGCTAACATGAAAAAATAAAAAAATAAAAAATTAACGGTTAATTAGCAATTTTTAATTAACCATACTAAAAAAACCGTCGCTAAACAATTAATTAACAATTTTTATGTTGGAATTATAATTATGAACAATTTCAAACTCATTGTTAATATTTATTTATATTGTTAACATATTTATGATTCCAACCGTGATTATTCCGTCGCTATATAGTATTTCTAACCTTCAAGATTAGCTATATGTTAACGACATGTTTGAAATTTCAATTTTTGTAAAGAAATAGAAATAGTAATAAAATTAGTTGTTAATAATTTCAAATTGTTAATAATTATAATTGTTAATATATAGTATTTCAAACTATAGCTAATTTTTATTTGTTTTGTTTTTTTATATTTTCATTTTAGCGACGGAGTATTTTTTATTTTTTTATTTTTTCAGTTTAGTGACGGAATTCCGTCGCTAATTTTTTAAGAACACACGTCAGCGGGTCGTATTCCACGTCGGCAGGTTTGGGTCAAAATACTGGGTCGGGGCATATACTGTCCTAAAAATGCCGTCTTTTTGAAACTTAAAGTCCTATACTGCAAAACCTCAAAATACTAGTCCCTATAGCGCAAACCCCCTAACATACGAGACCAAAAAAATAATTAAGCCTAAAATAAAATAGGGTATATATTGTCATTCTTAAAACATCAAACGCATATTTTGGGATATCTCATTTTCAAATGCATATATGCGTTTAAAACAGGAGAGAGAAGACGAAAATGCATTTTGAGTTCGCGTTAGGTGTACGGTTGGAGAACTTTTAATATACATTTTGAGTTTTTGGGTATCGATTGGAGATGCTCTTATGCATCAAGCATGGAGTACATACATATATATGGATATGTATAATTGAGATTTTCATACGTGCTAGACTTTACGAATTTAGTTGTTCCTTGCGTGCGAATTCGGGTCCACAACAACCATGGAGAACTTAGGTCTCACAGTCGTTCCAATTAAATCCCTACCTAGCGAGGATCGACGTGTTGCGATAAAGATTTTTGTCACTAGGCAGGGAGCAGATAGAAATTCACGGCAAGATAACAAATCTATACGGAAACTCATATTTATTGATTCCAATGTAAGTAAGTACACTTTCATGCTGTTTGTGTTAACTGTTTTCCTCTTTGAGCATCAAACTCGCTGAACACTCACATCCATCCAATTATTTCAGGACACGCCAATTATTTATTGATTCACCGCACGTTGCTCACCCAAAAAACGTATATTCTATCAAATCTCGGCGTGAAAGAAATAAACCTTTGCTATCCGAACGTTAATTCTAATATAGAGTTGATCTTGAATCCACCAACAAGTGTCTTGGAGGTTGAGAAGCCGCTTGATTTCACGAACAAATCTTTCAAGTTTTTCAGCTTCACTCATATTATTGGCGAGCCGGAAGAGAACCTTTTCGGTACACCTTTTACAATAAATTTTTATTATTAAGTAGTAAGTGAACATTGCTACATATAAATTGGTTTTTCAGGAGTGTTAGGATATGATATGTCATGAAGGTAAAACCGTTGTTCCAGTTAGGGGTGAGCAAAACCGGATATCCGGTTTTCGGATATCCAAAATTCGGAATGTAGCCTTGAATGAAGGTCAAGTTTTTTTTTCCTCTTTTTCACTTATTTGCTTATCAGGTTCGAAATGTGACGACTGGGTAGTATATTATGAAAGGCGACGATGACACTCTTATAAGGATCGAGACGGTCGTGAAAGATATTGAAAGCACACCCACTGGAAGTTTGAGTCCTCTAAGAGGTAACACCCACTTTGTAACTGATCTTTCTTCCGGATAATGGTGATAATTGTAATTCATAGTTTTTAGATTTGTTTCTATTTTTCGAGTCTTTTATGCTGCTATCAACGAATTTAAAGCTTACGTATATGCACTTCGAATGAAATCTGAGCAAATAATGACTTTGAAATTTATTGTTCTTTCAAGTTGACTTAAAAATCTGGCGGAATTGACTACAAAGAGCCTTAATTGGCCCTTAATTAAGATTGCTAGCCCAATGCTGTTCTCCTTCTGTCACATAAAAAAAGCCTTTGACGTTTAATTACAAAATCAATAGGCAACAATTATTTATCTTTACAGAGATATCAGATTTATAAACAAGCCCTCTTCTCCATGCACCCTACAAAGGCCCCCGGGCCAGATGGTATGAACCCCCTCTTCTTCCAACATCTTTGGCATATCATCCGTAATGACTTATGTTTTGCTGTGAGGAATTTTTTTAGACACAACAAAATGCTTAGGAACCTCAATCACACACTCGTTACTCTTATTCCTAAAATTAAAAATCCCTCACTTATTTCACACTATAGACCTATTAGTCTTTGTAATGTAGGATATAAAATTATTTCTAAGATTATTGCGGAGAGATTGAGACCTTGCCTTCAAAACTGCATTCACTCTAGCCAAGCTGCATTCATTCAAGGAAGACAAATTCTTGACAACGTGGTCGTTGCCAATGAATGTCTTCATTACCTTAACAGCCTTAGGAGTAGACGAAAATGCTTTATGGCTCTCAAACTTGACATGGCTAAGGCATATGATAGAGTAGAGTGGGGGTTTCTAGAAAAAGTTCTTTACAAAATGGGTTTCGAGAGAAGATTTGTTGAGTGGATTTACACATGTATTAGCTCTACATCATTTTCTTTTAATATCAATGGAACACCCCGTGGCTTCGTTAGACCAACTCGAGGAATTAGGCAGGGTGATCCTTTATCGCCTTTTCTGTTCCTTGTCATTTCAGAGGCTTTCTCAAATATTATTTCACAAGCGGCTTGCTCGGGGTCCTACAAAGGACTTAGAATTTGTAGAGGGGGTCCTCTTGTTACCCATCTTTTATTTGCTGATGACTCCCTTTTGTTATGTGAAGCGTCGGTCCAACAGGCTAACACGATCAAAGAACTACTTCAACTCTATGAATCTGCCTCTGGGCAGATGGTAAACCTTGAAAAATCGTCGGTCTACTTCAGCAAGAATACAACACCAGAAACTAGAGAGTCGATTGGCCAGGTCCTTTCGGGTATCAAGGAGCAATCTAGAACAAAGTACCTTGGCTTACCGCTGGGCATTGGGAGATCGAAGATTGATACATTCAATTACATCTTGGAGGCAGTTAAAGGTAGACTTAATAGCTGGAAGAACATTTTCCTTAACAGCGCAGGTAAAGAAGTGCTTTTGAAATCAATCATTAATGCTCTTCCTACTTTTGCAATGTCCTGCTTTAAAATTCCAGTCGGTGTTTGTAAGAAGATTCTTTCTGCTTCGGCCAATTTTTGGTGGGGAACCAACAAAGCTGAAACTCCCAAACCCCATTGGAGAGCATGGGCCAAACTAACTCTCGATAAAACTGATGGAGGGTTAGGGTTTCATGATCTCCAAAAATTTAATGATGCTTTCATTGGAAAGCAGCTTTGGAGACTCATCTCTCACCCCAATATCTTGATGTCTAGAGTCCTTAAAGCTAAATATTTTCCATCAACGGGTCTTCTTCAAGCAAACTGCCCTGTGTCTGCGTCTTGGCTGTGGAAGTCATGGTTTCATGCCTGTTATGTGCTCAAATGCGGGGTTAGATTTCAGATTGGGGATGGCAAAAATACTAAAGTCTGGAGTTCTCCTTGGCTGCAAAAGTTACCTGGATTCATCCCTGTTCCAACTTGTCAAAATGCAAAGGAGGTCACATGGGTTAGTGAACTTATCAACGACAATGGCATCACCTGGAATTCAAACCTTATCAGATCCATTGTGTCGAGTGAGGTAGCCAAGATCATTGAAGAGATCCCACTCAAGCTGCCCTCAACTAAAGACTTGATGGTTTGGGGACCTGAGAAGAATGGGCAGTTTAGCGTCTGCTCGGCTTACAAGACTATCAAGCATAATCAAAGATTGAAGGATGGTATTATTGAGAGCAGTGATAGAGGGGAGTCACAGGGCAGAATGTGGACTCGGACATGGAAGCTGAAGATTAAGAATAAACTCAAGCATTTCTTGTGGAAAGCATTACACAATATCCTTCCCACAAGAGCGAATCTGCAGAAGAAAGGAATTCAAGTCGACCCAAGGTGCTGTTGGTGTGGTGAGGCGTTTGAGGATTTGGAACATATTTTCATTAGGTGTGAAAGAGCCCAAAAGGTGTGGAAATTATCCCCCATTGAATGGAATGACTTTCAGGAAAAAAATATCTCCTTTAAAGATTGGTGGCATAGGATCTGCACTGGACCGAACCAAAAAAGCATTATTGATCGTATGCAACTCTCGGTGTACATCCTATGGATGTTGTGGAAAACAAGGAACTTATGGCTTTTCAATGGAGAGAGGAAATCAGAACATGATGTGGTCAGGCAAGCTGTTGCAGAGTGGACTGAGTTTTTGGAGGTTTGTTGATTGATTTTTGTCATTGATCTTTTGGTTTTACTCTTGGTGTGTGAGGTAGCAGGTTGCGTAGGGTCTTCCGTGGAGGATCAGTTCATAATCTGCTGCAGTTCTGAGTCTACGTCAAGCATTTTTTGGGCTTCAACGGCTTGGCGAAGGATGACAACAACCAGATTACTATGGATTCTAATCCAGTGGCTTTTTGGCGGTGTCTTGGACATGGTGTCTTCAGCAACAATTGGCTTTGAATTGTGTTTTGATCCTTGACGCTGTTGCTTTTTGTTTTCTCATGACAATTTCTTTCTTCTGGTTGATAAATTGGTGGTTTTTCATCTGTGCTCGTATGTGAGCCTTCGTCTCCATTGGTCTTTACATGTTACCAATGAGACCTCTCATGGCTGTTTAGCCATTGTAAAAAACCGTTTGGTGAAATGAGATAGCAAGCTGTCGTTGGAAAAAAAAAAAAAAGAACGGTCTACTTCTTTATATATAATTATTCATTCCCCATTTCGTGTTTTTGGTAGTCTGCTATTTCTTTGATATATGAGGATGGTATCTTCTCCTTCAACTTATCCATCTTGTATAGATACAGTTCTTCAAGACAAGGAAAATGGATGAAGCCTGGCGTAAAGCATTCGAGATCATTACAAGAATTAAGGTGCAAGTATTATTTTTAATAAGAGAAAAGGAAAAATCATTATTGGTGATTATGTTTCTATACAATTGGTCGGTCTTCTTATCATAATAAGTTATCTTTCTCAGCACAAACATACAACTCGAACTGCTGCAGTGTTAATTATTCAGTGAAATAAATAAAAAAAAAAAACAGAGAACTCAGTTCGCGCAAAGGTGGATGACTAGCAATGGCAGACAACAACATCATTCCAAAAAGAGAAGAATAGAGGACCAAACAAAGAAAAAGAAAAGAAAGAAAGATCTTTAATCGTCTTCATTTAAAAACCACAAAATTACTGGCGCTCAGGCTCTCAACAGAAAGACGGGATTCTTTAAGCAAATGAACAATTATACGCAATTCTTCATTCCCAATATCTTCCTTCTGGTGGTCTGCTATTTCTTTGGCAGAGACAACAACTGAGTCAGGACAATCAACCAATCGGATAACTCTCAGCGTCTGTATATCTCTGATATTCGAGGATGATATCTCCTTCAACCCACCCATTGACAATAGATAGAGCTCTTCAAGGCAAGGAAAATAGCTGGAGCCTGCTGTAAAACATTCGAGTTTACTACACATAGCGAGATGTAAGCGTAGGCAAGGAAAATAGCTCGAATCTGCTGCAAAACATTCGAGATCACCACAAGAAGAGAGCCTCAAGCACTTTAAACTAACAAATTGTCCATCAACGTGCTTCCACTCCCTTCCAATGTTGCAATCAGACAGAATTAGTTCGTCGAGCACTGGCAATGACCCAATCTTACTCATTGTTACTTCGTCGTCATCCGATTCAAGGGCGGAAACCTCAAGACTCTTCAGTGAATTGGGGAATTAAGACTTGCGGACATTTCTCTTCTTCGTCTTACGGATCTCACATCGCTAAAATCCATATTTAACGTTTCAAGCTTTTCGAGAAGTGCGATATTGTTGAGAGCATATTGCGCCCCTTCGCTGAATCCCATGACTTCATCATCATAATACGCAGTTAGTGTCCTTACGTTGGGAATCCTTTTGATCAGATCTTCACTAAAGCTGAAATTTAGTAGTTCCCCAACGGATTGAAGGTTCTTCCAGATCATCATATCACCACCATGGCTTTCACTTGGAAGAGGATTCAATGGACTTAGTTCTTGAAACCCGTAAATATGTCGAAGTTGAGACATTTTCCATATATCTTCTGGTGCTTTAGCCACGTGGCAACCTTCTAACCATAAAGATTGAAGATTCCATATCGAATTTAAAATTGATGAAGGAAACATAACCGATTCCACCCGAACCTTTGGCATGACATCAAGGCAACGCAAGTTAACAAGTTCATAGGCAACTTCTACCAACACGTCAATTTGACTAATATTTGGGTCCTCTAAAGCCAAAACTCGTAATGATTTATGAACTGCATATGGTAATAATGCACCTTCATGAAGTATCAAGGTACGAAGAACGGACTCCGATTTTAGGATACTAGCGCCGGAATAGAGAGGGTCCACCTCGTACGAGCTGCTTGGATAAAGGACAATTCGCCTTCCATTATTTGGAAATTCTCGTTCTTGATTCCGCATGATGCTATAAAATTTCTTCTCTAAAGCCTCTTTTAAGCATAAGTCCCTCAAAAGATCATGGATCTTGAACGAAGATAATACTCCTTTTCTAAAAGGTGAATCAGAAACTAAAATAAGATTCCTACTAGCAAGGTCATTAAGATAGTCTTGTGCAGCCTCTTCTAGGCTCTTGCCATTAATTGGTTTTAGAAATCCTTCGGCCACCCATAGTTGTATCAGTTTGGAAACGAGAATACCTCGATCTTCACGAAAAATTCCCGTGTAAAGAAAACAAGGTTTCAAGTGGACGGGCAGATGAATATAGCTCAAAGATAATATCTTCATACAACGACCGCCGTCTTCCGAAATCACAGTCGAACATAAATTTTCCACTACAGAATCCCAATATTCTAGTGTTCTTGGAGACTTTGCCAGATGGCCTCCAATCACGACAACCGAAAGAGGAAGTCCTCTGCAATTATCGGATATCTTCCGCCCAACATCCTCTAGTTCCCGAGGGCAATCATCTTGTCCGAATACAGTTTTGTAAAGTAATTCCCAACTTTGACTCTCACCTAACAAACCCACATTAAAAACATGGGAGCTAATTGGATTGAATTTTGATTCTCTAGTGGTTATGACTACTCCGCTACCGGAGCTACTTGGAAAGAAGGATCGCAATCTATCCCACGCCTCTAGATCCCATAGATCGTCCACTACAATCAGATACCTTCTGCCGCACAAAGATTGGTATAGGGTTAGACCCAATTCTTGTTCCTTCTGCCGTCGCAAACTTTTCTTGTCGGTCTTATCTAGACAATGAACAAGTTCTACGAGACTTTCATGTATATCGTAGTCCTTTGATATTGTAGCCCAAGCACGAACATCAAAGTTGTCCGTAATACACTTATGGTCATAAACCTTGCGAGCGAGCGTTGTCTTACCGATTCCGCCCATACCTGTTATAGAGATAATCCGAAGGCCAGATTTGTTCTGTCGAAGAGTGAGCTTGTCCACAATTTCGAGTGTCAGGTCTTCCATACCCACCACGTTGTTGCCTCGGCTCCTTTTCTTCTCCGTGTTCCAATTCATCTTCGTCTCTTCTTCCTCGATTGGTTCTATCGCCTTTTGACGACTTGCGCTGAAGTCCTCTTCATCGTATATTTCGTCTGCTATGTGAGCATCGTTAACGTCTTCAGCAGCATATGCTGCATCAGGCTGTAGTTGTACTCCTCTAGGTTGATCGTTGATCCTTTTCTTCTCCGTGTTCCAATTCATCTTCGCCACTTCTTCCTCGATTAGATCCATGGCTTCTATCGCCTTTTGAAGACTTGCGTTGAAGTCCTCTTCATCGTATATTTCGTCTGCTATGTGAGCGTCGATAACGTCTTCGACAGCATATGCTGCATCGGCTATTCGAAGCTCCAATTTGAGATCGACGGAGATATGGTGTGCTTCGAGGAATTTCTGAAAGAAAGAGATGTTCGAATTGAGAGAGTCGACGTGTTCATCGTCCAGTGTGATGGGAGGGTAGGGATGTCCGCGGAGATCAGATATGAGATGCATCAAAGAAGTAAAAGCTGCGTAAGCTGTCCCCATTCTAAGGAGGGGAAAACAGTTGACGAAGAAGAATGGTTCTAAGCTCAAGGAAACAAAAGATAAGGTCTTCGTTCTGAAATGAAAAAGAGCATTATTCTCCTCTCTGGATAATGTTTAGTTTTATTAGGATATGTTTTTTTTTTCAAAGGTTTTATTAGGATATGTCACGTGATGCAATACGATGCAAGTTGACCTTGGACGACTTTCGTTTCGTGCCTTTCGTATTCAATAATATCCTTTTGAGGTCGGCATCTGTTTAGTTTAATTACAGTTAGGGGTGAGCAAAATCGGATATCCGGATTTTCGGATATCAAAAAATGATATCCGTATCCGGTCCGATTTTAATCGGACATCCGCTTTATTCGGATAATTAAATCGAATATCCGCATCCGATTTTTAACTTTATTTTTTTATATTTTTAGTATTTTCTTTTCAAAATCATTTTTTTTATTCTTATCAAAATAAAAAAAATATATTTTTTTCATATAAAAATTTCTACACATAGTATAACACAATAGTGAATTTATGATTCAAAATTACATAATAAATAATAAACACAGTACCACAAATTCACATTAATTTTTAACTTGCATCACGATGTTTTTGTTTTTTATTTTTGTTTTTTATTTACAAAGGTTTTTGAAATAATAAACTAATATAAATATAAATATTTATACTTTGAGGATTTTTTTTTCCTTTTTTTGACCTTCATTTTTCATTTTGGGCTATTTTTTATTATTTTTTATTTTTTAAATATAAAACCAGATACCGGATATCCGAATTTTAGGCAAATCACTATCCATATCCGATCCAGTTTATTTTAAAATAAATAGTATCGGATACCCGATCCGGTTTTTAAAATCGGATATCCGTATTTTCGGATTTTGAAAATCGAATACCGGATCGGAATTCGATTTTCGGATTTTTTTCTCGGCCCTAATTACAGTTGTTTGATCAAGTTGAGCAATTTTGCATAATTTATCACTAAAGGGGCGGTGCGTTCTTTCTTTTCAACAAAATGATTTGAAAAACAATGGAATCAAATACATATCTAGACAGACTTATTTAACCAAGACATTTAATATATAATTTAAGGGAGAATGGCATTTTCTGTCCCATGTTCTGAGGTGTCACTTTTAGTCTCAAATCTTATCGATATTTAGACGGAAATTAACACATGAGAACACGATTTAACTTGACTTAACACCTCACGACTCATTATCTTTAACTAAAACACACGTGGGCATCATTGCGTGTCACATTTAACTAATTTTCAAGGTTGCAAATCCATCTCTAAATTTGATGTATCCTGATGTTCTTGTTCGTTTAAGTCGAAGAAGAAGAAGATGCGTTATGAGGTTTTAAGTCGAGTAAAAGAATATCACGTACCATCACATGTTAAATTCCGTCTAAATTAACGATTAAATTAATCGAGGGACCAAACAGTCCAAAATCAGGAACATTGAGAACTAAAAATGACACCGGAACATGAGACACAAAAAACGTGCATTCCCCAAACATTGAGATCTAAAAATATTGTTATCGTTATAATTTAATCATGTGAATGTGATGATGTGGAAACGAGCTTTGATCTCATCATTGCAAGTCCCTTGTTTGTTGCTCTAGCGTATAAAAAAGTCCCGAGTGATATAACCAAAGAGAAGGTCAGGTCAATCATCTACGAACGATTCATCTAGGTGCCACCTCAGCGATAATGGAAGGGAAAGAACTCATCTGACGGCTGGTCGAGGCTTCAGACGACTTACCCTTAGAAGCCTTACCGTCGGGACGATCCAAGTCTTCGAAGAAGCGGCGGTGTCAGTTGGCTTTCGTTGAGCTTTACGTTCTTCGAAAGCATCTCAACGACTTGGGTCATCGAAGGCCTTCTCCCCGAATTAGACTGAGAGCAGAAGAGAGCCACTTTCATGTATCTGAGTACTTCGTCAACAAGGTCCAGCAATTTCCCATCTTGGTATAGCTCCCACGCCTGCAACGACATTAGTTTAGGGCCGGGAAAGTGATCATTTTATATTGCAATTGGAGTTTTGTTGAAGAATGATCAAGACTTATCAAGAAGATTTTATGATGGAAGTAATGTAAACAAACTGTTTGATTCAGTGATCGAAAGAATGAATTACAAAAAAGAGATCGAATTACAGAGAGGAGGTCGAATGACTATATACTGCAACTATATACAAAGACTAAAATATCCCTAAGACTATAAATAATGACCAAAGGGTCCTCAGTAGTTGATAACGGTTGGAGCTTCTTTACAAGTCTCTGAGCTGCCGAATCTTGATCTGTGTAGTCTCTTATCAAATAAATCCAATAGCCCCCCGCAAGATGGACGGTATATATTCATAACCGACATCTTGGACAAATGCCCGTTGAGAACTGAGGCTGGTAAAGGTTTAGTAAATATGTCTGCGAGTTGGCTGTCGCTGCGAACTGGTAATAATTTGATCCCGCCGGAACTGAGATGATGACGGACGAAGTGACAATCAAGCTCGATGTGCTTGCTTTTCTCATGAAATTTGGGATTGGAAGCTAATTGAATGGCTGAGTTGTTGTCACAGTAGATGATAGAGGGCTGCTTTGAAGCATAACCAAGTTCAGAAAGGAGTTGCCTCAGCCATAAGACTTCGCTGGTTGTGGAGCCTAATGCTCTATACTCTGCTTCGGTAGAAGACCGGGCAATAGTTGTCTGCTTTTTCGCCTTCCACGAAATCAGTGTCTCGCCGATGAAAGTGCAAAATCCTGTCACGGACTTTCTTGAATCCTTGCAAGCTGCCCAGTCGGAATCAGTGAAGGCCTTGACCTGCAAATCAGAGGAAGAAGACATGAACAAACCTTGTCCGATAGTATGTTTGAGATACCTGAGTAGGTGGTGCACTGCTGTCAAGTGTGGAACGCGTGGGCTGCTGATGTATTGACTCAATCTGTGGACGGCAAACGTAATGTCCAGTCTTGTAAAGGTCAGATATAATAATTTGCCGACAAGCTTCCTATACTGAGTTGGGTCTGGCAGAAGGTCACCATCTGAAGCTGTGATTTTTATTCTTGGGTCCATCGGTGTGGAGATTGGCTTCGCTCCTAGATAGCCAGTTTCCTCCAAAAGGTTAATGGTATATTGTCTCTGCGCAATATAGAGCCCTTTAGCCTGCCTTGCTACTTCTAGCCCGAGGAAGTACCTCAAAATCCCTAAATCTTTCAGCTTGAAAGTCTGTTGCAAGAACAGTTTGGCAGCATTGATTTCCTCTAAGGATGGCCCTGCAAATATCATGTCATCTACATAAACAAGAATGAGAACAATATTAGAACCTGTACCCTTGATGAACAGGGAGTGATCTGACTCAATCTGTCGAAAACCAAAGTTCTGCAAAACTTGAGACAACTTTGAGTTCCATTGTCTCGAAGCTTGCTTCAAACCGTAGATTGACTTATGTAGTTTGCACACTAGTTTCTGGGATTTGTCATGCTTAGTTGTAGGGCTATAACCCGGTGGTAACTCCATGTATACTTCTTCGAGTAGATCACCATTTAAGAACGCATTGTTGACGTCCATTTGGAAGAGAAACCATCCTTGAGAAGCTGCTAATGATAGGATGACTTTGATGGTACTAGCTTTGGCCACTGGTGCGAACGTATCGATATAATCAACTCCTTCTTGTTGATTATATCCCTTAGCCACCACGCGAGCCTTAAATCGCTCTATAGCACCATTTGAATGATGTTTTACCTTATACACCCATCGACATCCAATTGGATGTTTGTCTGCAGGCAAAGGAATCACTGTCCATGTTCTGTTCTCCTCCAAGGCACGGATTTCTTCATCCATGGCCTTCCTCCATTGTGGATGTCTTGCTGCTTGGTGGTAGAAGTGTGGCTCAAGAGTCGTAGAGACAGTTAGTGCATATTTTCTGTAATTAGCAGAGAGATTATTGTAGGACAGAAAACTAGAAATAGGATATCTGACAGTATTGTTTGAGAATTGGCAGCAATAATCCTTCAAATAGGAGGGTGCTCTTGATTGCCTAGATGATTTTCTGGGCTGTGGAACCTCCTCAGCCGAACCTGTTTCACTAGGAGAATTAATGTTAGATTGATCCGTGGGCATACTTCCTGTTCCATCATGAGTTCCCAGAGGTTCTGTCTGAACCTCCTCATGATCTGAAGCATGATCTGAAGCTTGTAGCCCTGCTGTATCTTGATCCAAAAACACATCTGTTGCCTTAGGTAAGACAAAATCAGACCAAGAAATATCAGTTTGGTGCTTATTCATGTCAGCAAAAGGAAACACATGCTCATGAAATCTCACATCTCTAGATATATGCACCTCTCGAGTATTTAAATCCAAAACCTTATATCCTTTTATACCATTAGGATATCCTATGAAAACACAAGCCTTGGCTCTTGGATCAAACTTGGTTCTGTTGGCTGCCCGGGTGGAAGCATAACACAAGCTGCCAAAAACTCTCAAAGAAGAATAATCTATTTCCTTCTGATACAAAAGCTCATAGGGTGACTTTTGATGCAAAACCTTTGAGGGTACTCGGTTAATGAGATATGTAGCTGTGAGAATGCATTCATTCCAGAAACATAGAGGAATCCTTGACTGGAAATACAAAGATCTCGCTACATTTAGTAAGTGACGATGCTTTCTCTCAGCAACTGAATTCTGCTGAGGAGTTTCCACACAAGAAAATTGATGAAGAACTCCCTTTTCCTTGAAGAATTCTGTGAACATGAGCTCCTTAGCGTTGTCTGACCTGAACATCTTTATTTTGGCTTTGAAATGGTTTTCAACCATGTCAAAGAAGAATGGAATTATACTAGACACGTCTGATTTATTCTTCAACATAAAAGTCCATGTATATCTCGTGTGATCATCTACCAAAGTCAAGAAGTATCTATGTGATGTGTGTGAGATGACGTGAAATGGTCCCCATATGTCACAATGAACAAGATCAAAGGCCGAGCATGATATATTATTTTCAGATTTAAAAGGCAGTTTTGTTTGTTTTGATAAGGGACAAACTTTACAAAGGTCATGTACATCAGGAACCTCCTTACACCTTAACTTTTGTCTAAGCCTATCTATGACATTCAAGGATGGATGTCCTAGCCTTTTGTGCCAAGTATCTAAAGAAACTGTAAAAGAAAATGAATTTGACAAGCTATTCTTATGAGACTCAATTTCTGCTATATCTACTATGGGAGAAACATTTAGAGCATATAATCCTTCTCTTTTACTACCCTTGCCAATCGTCAACCTCCTGGTTGAATCCTGAATGACAAAGTGGTCATGAAAGAAGGTCAAGACAACATTGTTTAATGCAGTTAGTGAACTCACTGATAATAAGTTGAACTTAAAGTGAGGTATGTATAGCACATCAGTCAGGATTAAGTCTCGAGTAATCTTGATTGTACCTGCCATGTCTACCTTTATAGAATGATTATTGGGTAACATTACATGAACAGGGTCTATAGGTGACAAAGTCTGAAAGCTTTGAGGATTACAGCTTATGTGCCTTGAAGCACCTGAGTCTACAAACCAGATATCTTGATTGTCTAAAACAGGCATATTAAAGGATAAGCACAAACCTTTGTGACTACCTGTTGGCTGTTCTGACTGGTTCGATGATTGATATTTAGCAGCACCATCTGATTTACTGAGCAGCATTCTGAATTGCTGAAGTTGTTGAGAGCTCAGTTGATGGACAAAGTTTTCTGCTGCTGCGTTATAGTCCTTAGCATCCTTATGGTAATCTGCCCCATACTGTTCTGCTATTACTTGATTTACTCTTGGATTCTTGGGTGTAGGATTCTGCCTAGAACCAGGTGGGAAACCGTGCAACCTGTAGCAGGTTTCAATTGTATGTCCTGGTTTGTTGCAGTGAGTGCAGTAAGGTCTTCCTCCTTCCTTTCTGTTGTTGAAGACAGACTTCTTGGTCTGCTGATGTACTGTGGGGACGGTTGAATTAAAAGAGTTCTTGGCTGCCAATAGTGTCATGTGCTGTCCCATTTCTTCCTGATCTTTGACACCAGCAGTGATTCCTCTCTGCCTTTCTTCTTGTGCAACCAAGGAGTAGACCTTGTTTATCGAGGGTAATGGCTCCATTAATAAAATCTGGCCTCTAATGTGAGCATAAGACTCATTCAGCCCCATAAGGAATGTGATGACATAATCCTTCTCAAAGTATGACTTCAAATCTCGAACTCCACCACAAGTGCAGCTCCCACATGTGCAAGATGGTCTGAAATTGGATAACTCATCCCACAGAGCCTTCAGTTTGGTGTAGTAAAGTCCCGTGCTTGTCTGCTGCTGGTAAAGTCCCAGTAAGTCTTTTCTCAGCTGATAGAACCTAGGTCCATTACTTTCTTGGAACCTTTCTTGAAGATCAACCCAAATGGCTTGAGCCGAATCTGAATAGAGGATGCTTGCGGAGATTTCCTTTGACACTGAATTGAGAATCCATGAAATGACCATGTCATTGTTTCTCTTCCACGCAAGAACCATCTTTTGGTCATTCTCTGGTGGTTTCTTGACAGATCCATCGATGAATCCTTTCTTATTTTTGACTGATAGAGCAATGGTCATTGCTCTACTCCAAGATGCGTAATTATCCCCTACAAGTGGCTGATGAACAAGGATCAGACCAGGATTATCTGAGTGATGAAGGAAAAATGGATGAAGATGGTCATCCATCGGCGATGTTGCAGGCGCAAGCTCATTCTCTGTGTTTGGTGTTGTTTCTGCCATTTCTTGTAGATTCAATTGGAAGACTTTGATGCTTTGTATATCAGGATTTCATGCGAGGGATTGAAGTGTCTCTGATACCATATTGCAATTGGAGTTTTGTTGAAGAATGATCAAGACTTATCAAGAAGATTTTATGATGGAAGTAATGTAAACAAACTGTTTGATTCAGTGATCGAAAGAATGAATTACAAAAAAGAGATCGAATTACATAGAGGAGGTCGAATGACTATATACTGCAACTATATACAAAGACTAAAATATCCCTAAGACTATAAATAATGACCAAAGGGTCCTCAGTAGTTGATAACGGTTGGAGCTTCTTTACAAGTCTCTGAGCTGCCGAATCTTGATCTGTGTAGTCTCTTATCAAATAAATCCAATATTTTAGGTGGAATCAGAGAAGAAAGACCAACCAATTCAAGAAGCAACTTTTGGGGTCCGCCGTAATTGGTGTGGGCACTGCTCCTACGGCTTACGATCTCGAGTGTGAGGACGCCGAAGCTATAGACGTCGGCCTTTGGTGTCAGCTGACCGCCTAATACGTACTCTGGCGCCAGGTAACCGCTGTAAGAATGCATAAAAAAATGGATGACAACCTCAGTCGACTGAAACTATCAACGACCTAAGTAGTAGTAACCAAACGTACGTTGTCCCGGCTATTCTTGTGCTTATGTGAGTGATGTCGTCGGGGAAGAGCTTAGCCAAACCAAAGTCTCCGATTTTCGGGCTGAAATTCTTGTCCAGAAGTATGTTGCTGGCTTTTATGTCCCTATGCACAATGTGTGGCACGAGCTCGTGGTGAAGGTAGGCAAGCCCTCGGGCGGTGCCCATGCAAATTGCAGACCTCTGTGCCCAAGACAATCTCAGGGACCTCCTCGAACCTTTACGTAGGTAGTCAGTAAAGTTTTCGTTAGATATGTTTTTGCTTTGAATTTCCATGAAATTACCTAATAGGACGCGATCGAGGCTGCTGTTTTCGAGAAACTCGTACACCAAAATGCGGTTACTTGCGTGGACGCAGCACCCAATTAGCTCGACGAGGTGTGGGTGGTGAACGTTGGATGTGGCTTCGATCTCTGTTAAGAACTCGCGTACGCTTGCTTCGACTCGGTCGACAGTTTCTTCAGACGGCTTATTCTTCGAAGCCTGACGATCCGAGTCTTCGAAGAAGCCAGGCGGTGTCAGTTGGCTTTCGTTGAGCTTGACGTTTCTCGAAAGCATCTCAACGACTCGGAGAAGAAATACCAACCAATTCCTGCAACCTTACATAGGTTTGGATTGGGATGCTCTGATAATATGTTATAATGAGCTGATGTGAACTTTGATCTGAATCTTGTGACTGATTTGTAGTAGAATCATGTGTGTATATTGTTGAGCGATTTGATATCTAACTTTTGAGTGAGTCTCAAGTGATTATTTCGTTTCCATCTTGCTTTTATCTAGCATGCAATGCCAGCCCTTTGAACTAAATTTATTTCCCATCTCTTCAAGTGAATATTCTTATCATATGATCAGATTCTTAATGATCCGCCATACCATTTGCTCATGCTCAAGCACGAAAAAAGTATCAAAACTCCTATACAGCTGTTTTCAATCTTCAATATATTGTTTCAGTGACTGTTCCAGAATGTGTGTGTGTGTGTCTGTGCTGATTGCATTTCTGGATATATGAGGATTTTCTTCTCCTCATTTTAGGGAAAATGCAATTCGGCTTGAGGAGAAAGAGAAGAGGGAGAAGGAGATGCAGAACCAAATCATCCAAGAAGCAGAGGAGTTCAAGCAGGCCTTTTACGAAAAAAGAACACGCAGCATAGAGACCAACAAGACTAACAACAGGGAGAAAGAGAAGGTTGGCATGTTTTCACAAAAGTCTTCCAATTTTCCGTAACCAAATCCACCTTAACCTCACATTCTTTCTGTCTCGTCTCTAAAATAGTCCTTCCTGGCCAATCAAGAGAAGTTCCACAAAGAAGCCGACAAGCAATACTGGAAATCAATAGCCGAGCTCATACCCAACGAGGTTGCCAATATCGAGAAGAGAGGTAAGAAGAAGGATCAAGAAAAGAAGCCCTCAATCACCGTCTTACAAGGGCCTAAACCCGGAAAACCAACCGACCTCTCGAGGATGCGCGGGTTACTGGTGAAACTGAAGCACAATCCGCCGCCCCATATGCTAACCCCACCACCACCACCTCCGCCAGAGGCTGCCAAGGACGGTAAAGATGCCAAAAATGGGAAAGACGTTGCTTCTAAAGAGGCAACGAATAAACCATCAGCCGAAGATAGTGTTCCTAACAGCGCTGTTCCAAAGACCAAAGAGAAGCCCGTTCCAGCGCCCTAAGACAAACAGGTTACTTAAAATAAAATTTCACTTGGCTTTATAGCATTGATGTTTTTTACTTAAATGTTCTTGCCATGCTCATGTGTGTGTTGTATTAATAGACGTTAGCATTTCTTACCGAGTTTAAATCTGGTAATTGTCTGTTTGGACCTATATTGTCATATTTTGTGCTTTTCTTTCCTCAGATGCATTAAATTAGATATACATACATGATACATCCCAGTGTCCCTGCAACGCGTATCATTGATAGGAAATGCATTTTTGATTACACTCTTGAATTACTAACCGTGTAATCTATCAATTCTATTATGTATTATTAGTTTTTTGCCCATGCAATGCACGGGTTAATATCACAAATAATTTAATTTAATATTATAATGTAATTATGTGTTAATACAAAAATGCAATATTATAATTCTTGTCGATTATAAACCATAAAATCGTAAAACTGCATAAGAAAACGTAATATATAGATCAATATGCTATATCTAATGGAAAAATTTATAAAAATTAGCTAGTGACATCGTACTCTTCGCTTGAATAATAAATAATTATACTCCTCCCAATTGACTCTAAATACATGTGAAACCTTTAATTCATCATCACTTGATTTTGGCGCGCTCGGTATAAACACAAATTTCGACATCAGACGATTATTCACGTAATCTTCTAGTAAGAATGACTCATCATCTCCACCCAACAAAAAATAAATCTAAGACCCGTGAAAAAATTGAATTATGACAACCTTCATATCTCAATGTAAATCTGCTCTAATCCGATGCTGATATGCATAATATGACATTCGCATGATCATTCCAACATGCCAACTGTTGGAACCAGATTTGTCACTAATTGTATCTTTAATCTATATCTGTAGGTCAGACAATAATTTAAGAACATACGTAGCAGAACGAAATTAATGTTGATCATTAACATGCCAAAAAATGTAATAAACTATCTAAATTATGACAACCGTGCCATTTTTTCTTGAAACTAACATTTTCCAAATCACCAACAAAAACCACGAAGGCAATCGCATCTGCAACGAATGTTGAAAGACAACGTAATTATTAATGTTTAGCGAAGTGGACCAAGCACAATAAACCAATGTTCGATCTCCTGCGCCTGTTGCCTTATAGTTGAACAGATGAATAGAATCAATCGTGGGTTAGTGGGTTAAATTATATTCTTTTTTTTTATTTTTTTCTTTCTTAAAGTAGGTGAGTCTCGTTCAAGATAGCTAATCAACGTGGGTTAAATATGTTTTAAGGTAAACTATTGTTTTACTAAATAAAAGAGCATACGTGTCCCCTCCTCATGAAACCTACATTTCTATTTATATATAATATAATATAAGATATTAAAAGTGTGAATAGAGAATATGTTTTGTCCTACTTTGAATTGACCAATATGTCCTTAGCTTATATTCTATATTTATGAATCAAAATTAAATAATTAATCATAAAAAAAGGAATATGTAAATGTAAAGTGGGGTTTATTACCCTTGTTATTGCTTATGCCGTGCACATGGTAGTAAAAAGTAAAAAGAAAAAGGAATATGTAAAGTGGGATTTATGCCCCTTAGTGTTGCCTACAATGTATTGATTATTTTACTATGTCCATCAATGTAGATGCAATGCATGTCACTGTACATGTTAATGAAAAATTGAGAGGAAAGAAAAAGAATATGGAAATATTAAAGACAGATCTTAAAGAAATAATCATGTAATTCTTTAATGAAACAGACGTGTATATATTATATGGAGTACATCAATGGACACATTATCAAACTTTAAGGATAGGTCGTGTTTACTTGTTCAGACTTTACAAATTCCAACGTTTCATATCTCAAAATAAATAAGATTAGACCATCCCTTATCGAAAAACTCGTTCTCAAACTCAAAATGAAGTAATTCTTCTCCAAGCGACAGACCAATTCTACTCAAAAGACCATTATTGTAATCTTCTCTTATACCTCATATTTTAATATTACCCATTTAATTTACAACATTAGAAATTAAACCACATTGTTATTTAATTCGATTAGAAAAAATAATATCACAAAATTAATAGTAAACTCAATATTTTTTTCATATAAAAAAATATAGAAAAAATAATTAATAATACCAAGAGTCCTTTTATATACTTTTATTTATTTTTTATTTTTGTACTTTAATAATTAAAATAAAAATAGGGTATATATTGTAATTCTTAAAACATCAAACGCATATTTTGGGATATCTCATTCTCAAACGCATATATGCGTTTAAAACAGGAGAGAGAAGACGGAAACGCATTTTGAGTTTGCGTTAGGTGTACGGTTGGAGAACTTTTAGTATACATTTTGAGTTTTTGTGTATCGATTGGAGATGCTCTTATGCATCAATCATGGAGTACATACATATATATGGATACATACAATTGAGATTTTCATCATTGATGTGCTAGACTTTACAAATTTAGTTGTTCCTTGCGTGCGAAATTCGGGTCCACAACAACCATGGAGAACTTAGGTCTCACAGTCGTTCCAATTAAATCCCTACCTAGCGAGGATCGACGTGTTGCGGTAAAGATTGTTGTCACTAGGCAAGGAGCGGATAGAAATTCACGGCAAGATAACAAATCTATACGGAAACTCATATTTATTGATTCCAATGCAAGTACACTTTCATGTTGTTTGTGTTAACTTTTTCCTCTTTGAGCATCAAACTCTCTTAATGCTCACATCCATCCAATTATTTCAAGACACGCCAATTCGTGGGGTTATTTTGTCAGGCGCTATGGAACATTTTGACCGCACGTTGCTCACCCAAAAAACGTATATTATATCAAATCTCAGCGTGACAGAAATAAACCCTCGCTATCCGAACGTTATCCTAATATAGAGTTGATCTTGAATCCATCAACAAGTGTCTCGGAGGTTGAGGAGCCGCTAGATTTCACGAACAAATCTAAGTTTTTCAGCTTCACTCATGTTGTTGGCAAGCCGGAAGAAAACCTATTTTTCGGTACACCTTTTACAATACATTTTTATTATTAAGTAGTAAGTGAACATTGATACATATAAATTGGTTTTTCAGGAGTGTTAGGATTTCTCATGAAGGTAAAACCATTGTTCCAGTTCTCGCGGAGTGGCTGGATAGGCTATAAGAGGGAAGTCATATTAATTAATGAATGAGAGGTACATAAATAATTAAAAAATATGTTACTTTTGATCTTTGCAAAATGATGCTATCGTTTTTTAGGTTTCAAAGCATTGTAGTGAACTTATGGGATAATCTAACCATGAATGAAGGTCATGATTTTTGTTACTCTTTTTCACTTATTTGCTTATCAGGTTCGAAATGTGACGGCTGAATAGAATATTATGAAAGGCGACGATGACACTTTTGTAAGGATCGAGACGGTCTTGGAAGATATTGAAAGCACACCCACTGGAAGTTTGAGTACTCTTAAGAGGTACATCTTTTTGGTCCAAGTTTTGCTGCATCACTTTGTAACTGATCTTTCTTATACTAATAATTCACAATTTGTTACTGTAGCTAACGGAAGTAGAATACCGATCATAGGAATAGGTACCTCAAAAATATTCTCAAGAAAATTATCAGAAGTACTTTATCTACCCAAAATTACATCAAACTTATTATCAGTTAATAGAATTATTGAAGATTTAAACTGTAATGTAATCTTCTCAAATAATAAAGTAATCTTTCAAGATAAGATTTCCCTGAAAACTATCGGCGCAGGAAGACTAGAGAATGGGTTGTATCTAGTCGACATTCCCGATAAATCTTTGTACTCAACACAAAATCTATTAATAAGTCTAATTACACGAAAGATTTGGTCATCCTTCTGATAAAATTTTAAACAAAATATTTCCTTCAATTACCTTAGACTCAAGCAACTGTGATATTTGCAAATACTCTAAACAAACTAGATTACCCTTTTGTTCATCAACAAATAGATCTCAAAAAATATTTGACCTAATCCATTCTGATGTTTGGGGACCAGCTCCAGTTGAATCTTATGATGGTTTCAAATATTTTGTTACATTTATAGATGACTACTCACGTATAACTTGGCTCTATCTTTTGAAACATAAATCAGATGTTTTCTCATGTTTTCATGAATTTTCTAAACTCGTTGAAAATCAATATAATGCCAATATCAAAATCTTTAGATCTAATAATGGAACTGTATATGTTAACAAAACTTTTTTGGATTTCTTTAGGAACAAAGGAATTATACATCAAACAACATGCATTAACACTCCAGAACAAAACGGAGTATCCGAAAGGAAAAATTGACATCTCTTAGAAGTTACCAGGTGTCTTTTATTTCAAAATAACGTTCCAAAAATTTATTGGTTAGATGCAGTACTTACGGCTACGTATCTGATAAATAGAATACCGAGCATTAAATTAAATCATAAAAGCCCTCTTAAAATTTTATTGAAGAGACCACCTAATTCAGAACATTTACGTGTATTTGGATGTACATCCTATGTGCATGTAAGAAGACAAGATAAATTAGAAGCCAATTCGGTTAAAACAATCTTCTTAGGATATTCATCTCAGAAAAAGGTTATAAATGTTATAATCCAAAAAATAAAAAATTATATATCTCTAGAGATGTAATATTTCAAGAAGATGAACCATACTATCAAAAAACAAACAATGAAGATCCAAACATTCCAACAAACATACCATTACCATAACTAACTAATCTCGAAGAAATATATACAAAGATTGATGGATTAAGAAACGATAAGACTAACGTAACTGAAGAATTCGATTCAGGGAGAACCAATACAACCCCAAAACCTAAGAAGATCCACAAGAATTTCTCGACGACCTGAAAAATTAAGAGATTATGTGATGAACCAAGTCACTTATCCAATCCAAGATTATATATCATATAGTAAAGTTTCACCATCATATTATGCATTCATAAGTAAGATTGCTCGAGAATATGAACCTAATAACTTTGAAGAAGCAAATAAGAAATCTGAATGGCGTAATGCTATGAAGGAGGAATTGGAAGCTCTCATAAAAAACCAAACCTGGTGTATCACACCTCTCCTAGTGAATAAAAAACCCGTTCGATGTAAATGGGTGTACAAGATTAAATACAACAGTGATGGCACGGTTGAGCGATACAAAGCGCAATTAGTAGCAAAAGGTTTCACGCAAACTCAAGGGATAGATTACGAGGAGACATTTGCACCAGTAGCAAAAATGAATACTGTAAGAATTCTCCTATCTGTGGCAGTCAACTCTGGATGGAGTCTCTCACAGATGGACGTAAAAAATGCATTTTTACAAGGTGACCTGGATGAGGAGATATATATGACACTCCCACCAGGCCATCAACTTGAAAATTACCATGAGAAACTGGTATGCAAATTAAAGAAATCGATATATGGCCTAAAACAATCTCCACGAGCTTGGTACTCAAAACTCAGCCATGCACTTCTTGACTATTATTTTTCAAAAAGCTCGGCGGATACATCCATGTTTATCAAGACAACTAATCAAAATATTGTAGTTGTACTTGTATATGTGGATGATATAATAATAACAGGAAACAACATCGACGAGATTAACAAAGTCAAAAAATATCTAAAAAGTAAATTCGATATTAAAGATCTTGGACTACTAAGATATTTTTTAGGAATAGAAATTGCTCATTCTTCGAAAGGACTTTTTCTATCGCAAAGAAAATATGTCTTAGATCTCCTACACGAAACCGAAAAAATGGGAGTCAAACCATCAAAAACTCCCATGGAAGTCAACAAAAAACTAAATACTGAAGATGGGGGACCTTTAAAAAATATACACCAATTTCAAAGGTTGGTGGGAAAACTCATTTATGTGACAGTTACGCGACCTGACATTTCTTTTGCTGTTAGTTGTATCAGTCAGTTTATGCAGGCTCTTAGGACTAGTCATCTTGAAGCCATTGAGTGTATCCTGAAGTATCTCAAGGGCAAACCCAGGCCGAGGAATCTGGATGAGAAAAAACGGGGCATTTGACGTGGTTGGCTACTCAGATGCAGATTGGGCTGGAAGCTTCGACAGAAGATCTACCACCGGATATTACACATACGTGGGGGGCAACCTAGTCACATGGAGAAGCAAGAAACAGAATGTTGTAGCAAGATCACGTGCAGAAGCAGAATATAGGGCTATGGCATCAACAGCGAGCGAACTCGTGTGGATAAGACACCTTTTAGAAAACTTGAAGATCAATATTATTCGACCGATGGTCATGTTTTGTGACAACCAAGCTGCACGACATATTGCGATGAACCCCGTCTTCCATGAACGGACAAAGAATATCGAGGTAGACTGCCATTTTGTCCGAGAAAGTGCAGAGTCGAAAGATAGAGATTCCTTTCATCAAAAGTAAAGAACATCTAGCTGATATCTTCACCAAAGCAGTCGATACCCGACTATTCGAAGAGATGCTTACCAAGTTGGGCTTAATAGACTTATTCAAGCCTGACTTAAGGGGGAGTGTTGAATATCAAAGGATAGAAGGAAATGATCTTGGAGGAAAATATCATAATGGCTCTTACCTATCTTATGCGGATCAACCAAAGAAGAGGCAAAGATTATGCAATCAATACCACCCAAAGAATCAATGGTATAGATTTGGAAAAAAGAATCAATTAGCAGAAAATCAGCACAACGGCTACTTGCCACTTTCGATGTACCAGAACCATTATATATAGGGCCATTGTAAATTTGCAATAATAGATGAGATTGATCAATGAAACCAAAGCTTTATACATTCTACACTATACTTTTCTACATAAACCCTCGCTATCCGAACGTTAATCCTAATATAGAGTTGATCTTGAATCCATCAACAAGTGTCTCGGAGGTTGAGGAGCCGCTTGATTTCACGAACAAATCTTTCAAGTTTTTCAGCTTCACTCATATTATTGGCGAGCCGGAAGAGAACCTACTATTCAGTACACCTTTTACAATACATTTTTATTATTAAGCAGTAAGTGAACATTGATACATATAAATTGGTTTTTCAGGATTGTTAGGAATTGTCATGAAGGTAAAACCATTGTTCCAGTTCTCGCGGGGTGGCTGAATATGCTATAAGAGGAAAGCCACATTAATGAATGAGAGGTACATAATAATTAAAAATATGTTACTTTTGATCTTTACAAAATGATGCTATCGTTTTTCGGGTTTCAAAGCATTGTAGTGAACTTATGAGATGATCTAGCTGTTGGGATCGGTTTACGCGTTTAGAGGGGGGTGAATAAACGCTTGACAACTTTTTGGTAGTTAACCGGTTAAGGTTAATACCGGTGCTTGGTTTTTCTCTATGTGTTATTTGCGGAAGCTTGTAGATCGGTTCTGACTTAGAAACCGATAATCTGTGCTTAGTGTTAGTGTGTGTGTGTGAAAGAATAGATCGGTTTGTTTCTGGAAGTTCGGAGTTAAATCTCCTACGTCTCCCCTTCTTCCTCGTGAGGAAGGTTCACTAGACTTCAGTTATACACTCACAGTACAACCTACCCGGCTGCCCTCAGCCTTATCTAGTGAATCCCTAGGCAGTCGTAAGATACAATCCACCTACTTCAACAGCTTTTTACAGTCCGTCGGAATAACAATAACTCACTTACTTAACCTGACCGGTTATTGTACAGTGAGGACAACACTTCTAATTTTCTTGCTTTGTTCTTGAACTTCGTCAGTATGATTTCTCGTTGTTGTGTTGTTGTCTTCTTCAGTGTTTCTTCTATGATATATATACTTGTCTGAAGACGAAGAAGACCGTTGTGATATGCCTCCAAGTGCTGAGCTGTGCATTAAATGCACTTTCCCAAAGTGGGTACTGTCCGGTCTTGGCAGCAGTCTATACTGTCTCGTTTGCTTTTTCCATTTTAAGCTTGGCTTGACTTCGACCTGACTTCCTGTAGCAGCCTTGCATTAAAGATTTCAACAGTGGGTTTCATTATCCCGCCTTGAGTGAATTTGAATCTTTGCACACGTGGCACGCTCGATGACAGAACTCCGGTCTTGCCACTGTATCGGTCTGGTATTAGAGTTCTGGTTCCAGGTCTGATACATCCATAAGCCGAACTCCGGTCTTGGCACTATATCAGTCCGGTATTTGAGTTCTGGTATATCTATAAGTCTTTCGGTTTTAGGCACACTTGTACTTTTGCTTCTAATAACCAGTTTTATGTTCTTCTACTAATATCCGGTCTTCTCTGCTGATTGGCATCCGGTCCTTTAACCTTCTTCTAACTGGTATCCTTAATCAGACTTGGAACATATCCTTCTGACTGATTATCCGGTCTTTTAATCTTCGGTCTTATGTTCTTTTAACCGGTATTCTTAATCAAGTTTGGACAATCACCAAAACTGTTTAATCTGAATTCTTGATTCATGATTCCTAACAATTTCCCCCTTTTTGGTGATTGTCAAAACTCAACGAAGCAGAAAGGTATTTATTATATCAAAGGAATTTTGATACATAAGCTACCGATCTATTACAACCGTTGTTGGCCTATCTATTCCTTAGATACGCTAAACTTCTTCGATCTTCCGGTTGATGACATCGTCCGGTTTCTCGGGTGCATCCCGGTCTGCCTTCTGCTTCGACTTAGTGCTGCAGTATTTCCATCTGCTCTTTCTCCACAGCTAGCAGCACTCTTCTTCACACTGCTTGTCACAACCAGTATCGGTATACTTCTTCGATCTTCCGGTTGTTGGCATCCCAAGGTCTCTCTGGTACGTCCTGGTCTGCCTGCAGCTTCGTTCAGTACTGCCATCTTCCCTTTCACCCCAACTAGTATTGGGCAGTGGACAGTACTCTTCTTCCCCCTTTTTGACAATCACTTGTCCGGTATGAAGGAAGGTAGTCATTGTGCGGGAGATTCATCATTACCGTTGTTTTCTCCTCTTGAAGCACAATGAAACCGGTAGCTTCGTGGCTGCGCTCAGATATGACCGGACGCTTAAAGGTCTGAAGAAGTCTTCTTCTGGCCCGTCCAGTCTAGCAGCTCTTACGAAGCTCCAGTTGTCTCCAGGACTCACGCTTTTTGTTGAGCTCCTTGGAGAGTCGGTTGTTGCGTCATGGTGGTTGTCCGCTTGTTGGCACCACTGAAAGCGCAACGAACCCGACAGGAACCGGTATCCGGGTATACGCCTGGCATGGCATTTAATCCCGGGTAACCGATTCCCGTTTTCCAGTCCCTTTCCTTGATGAATTCTCGACCCGTCTCTTCGAGAGGCTGGTTGGAGCGGTAAGTTAGCCCACGGCTTCTCAACCGCTCGGCTACTACGCCGTCTCTGGGTGGGTCGATGGTCTACAAGGGACTGGAGGGGCGCCATCTTCTCCTTTGGGTCCTTGTAGTGCCCTGATGGTTCGCCCGGTCTGCGGCATCTTTTGTTCAGCTCTGGGTAAGAAGCTGATGACTGGGTGCATCTGATCCAACTCGTCCAGTCATCAGGGAGCATCCCGGAGCTCTCCTTCTGTGCCGTCGGACTTGTTTTAGAAAACCTGCTAGTCCACAGCAGCGTCTTTGTAGCTTTGTTTGACCGCCGTGAGGTCTTTGAATAATCTAATAGGTGAGTCTGCATCCAGTTTGTTGGAGATACTGCTTTGAGGCGAATGGATAAGAAAACTGGGCTTGGACTTGTTAAGCTTTTTCTGGTTGTAAGGCTTATCCTGACTGAGGGTTGTGGATGTTTCGGTAACTTAGGCATTTTGAACTAAGTTGTTGTTGAGTGTCTGGGATTTTGACGAGAATCGTGAGGTCTTTAAATAGCCGGAGGATTCCAGTCGATTTGTGTCACGGGTGCACAGTATCCCAAGCCATGCTTATCTTCTTTTTCAGTGCGTCGGAACTTTATGTCTTGTCTGATGACAGAGATTCGTTGATGACATGACTATTCACTTTCTCAAATATCCTGCAAGTTTCAAAGCCAGCTGTACTAAGCTCAATAATATGTGCATTGATGAGGCACAGTTATCGAAGAGACTCGGTCTTTATCCACTTAGTAGGAGTCGTATGTTTATCCATTGGTCATTCATGGGTAGTTCCGGTTTCAGAAGGCTTTTTGAGACAGCTTAGATACTTAGACACAGAGTGGATTCTGCTTTTGAAAACCAGTCTGATGCGGTTGAGCGTAGTTCACCGGTTTGTCATCCCTGCACTTAGTCTCTCTTTCCTGATATCAGTGCTTTCGACTATCTTCACCGGGTTGACAGCCTTGGTACTTCTACTGCTTTTCCTCTTAAGGCTGTAACCTTCCTTCGATAGATAAGCTTGCTTGTTGACCCATGTTTGTCTGCTCCTTAATCACTAGTTAGAGTCCAAAGCTACTCTCAATCATTCAGTCGACTGAAAACCAGTCTTCATGTAGATCACCATCACGCCATTTGTCTGGAGCTGAGATTATTTTCCTCACGATTGCCCTTTATGTCTTTGAATTCCAAGTCCTGGGTGAGTCTTTCACACATTCTCTGTTTTGAGCCTTTGACTGATCCCCTTTAGTTGTCTTTCTCCGGTATGAACTGTCGGTCTTTGATGGGAACTTCCGGACTTAGTTGATCTTAAGACTAACTCAGTTTCCTCTGATAAGTTCCCCCCTTTAGTTTGTATTTCCACCAGTTATTCCGATCAGTCGCCAGGCTGATTTGATCGTCTCTTGAGTGCTATTTGGTCTTCTGAAAGCCTTCTTCTTCCCATTGCTTGAGACGTTCCCCCTCAGTAGGCTCCATTAGGTGCAAACTTCTTTCAATACACTGTCCCGGTTTCTTTCAGACAAGTATTGCTCTTTTGAAACTGGTTTGTTCCTTTATTGCTTGATTGTCCCAGTTCGGAGCTTCCTTTCTGGAGTCCTGTCTGGCTGCTACCGCTTGGTTATTCTGATCATCTGCTGTGCTTTTGCCAGATAGCCGATTCCTTTTCTTTACTGGATACTTATTTCAAAGGTAACCGCTTGACTTGACACATGGTTTGATCTTAGCGGGAGTCTTTTCCCCTGAGCATGTGCCGACAGCATCTGCTGTCTAGAGATTAGCAGGACCGATTGAGTTCCTGCATGAATTCCTGCAAGAACAAATAAAATCCTCGGTACTCAAGTCTCTTTGAGTCCGGTTAGGGATTAGTACCTTAGGTATCCATAATTGGATTATCCTAATGTGTTTACCGGTAGTGGGATCAATAAGATATTTATATTTATTATTCCTCTTCTGAGACCGATCTTTGGGTCTTCTGTAGCCTTGCTTTCCTGGTTTCGTATTGTGGTCATTCCCCCTTGGTTGTTGAGTCCTTCTTCTTTGTGTATCATAGTTTACTCCGGTATTCCCCCTTAATTGTTGGGGTATTTCTTTCTGTGGGGCATTTCTTACGTTATTCCCCCTTACTACCTGAGATCTTGTTCTTGAGTAGGACATTGAGGGATTGTAACTCTGTTTCTCTCCAGTTTCCTTAAACCTGTTCACAGGCATAACAGAGACTGGGTTATAGTTTGCGGGACGAACAAAGTTGATCACCTTTGAAGTAGTAGGTTGTGCGGATGTTGTTGGTTTGTCGACATCAATTCTTTCGCCGTATCCGAGTCCGGTTCGGTCACCAGCATCCCTTAGAGAACCTTGGAGACATTGGAATGTCTCTGTTGACTTAGTCCATGACTGGACCAAGGCGGTCAGCTTCTTGTTTTCTGATGCATTTTTTTCGGCTGCTTCTTTGAGCTTGAGGTTTTCTTCCTGTAGATGGATGATCTTTTCAAGAAGAGATCCGGTATCTTCTAGCGCTGGAGCCTTTCCTTTTTCTGCCACTTTTAGCTTCTCATTTAGTTTCCAGTACTCATCAGCCATATTCTGGAGAGCATCTAGGACTTCTTCATAGGTGAACTTATTTTCTGGGTCTGATTGATCTCCCATCAGACAGATAAGTTCTGATCCATCTTTGTGGTTGCTTGGTTCATCCTCAGCGCTTGATTCATCGGAGTCGGTATCATCCCATCTGTGGCTGTCTCCCTCGGTCGTGGAGATTTGTGCCTTTCTCCACCCTTTGTGTTGGTTTGTCTCCTCTTTGGAGTCATTTTCAGTTTTGGATCCGGTCCTATCACATTTAGACTGAATGTTAGTATTATTGCTTAGTCTACGTTGTTTAACCTGAGTAGCACTAGATGATTTTCCATCTTCCAGTGCTTTTACTGGAATTTCCTTGAATTTGTAGCTTTCTTGGTTTTCTCCAAGTTGACTTAGTTTGATCCATACTTCCTTAGCAGTCTTCCCCGTCATAACTTGTCTGAAGACTTCTATATCCAGAGTTTTGAATATGGTATTTTTTGCAATATTATCCAGATTTGTCTTTCGTCTTTCTTCTGCTGACAGCTCGTGTCTTTCCTTCGGAATTTCTCTTGGTTCGTCAGGGTAGACAGCATGTCTTACGTTGACTTTGTTGAACACGAACAGTCCATTTTCCAGTACATCGATCATCTCATCATCTTGTGCATAAAGATAGGTTATCAACCTTATTTTCCACTCAAGAAAATTTTCCCTGCTAAACATAAGAAGCTGATCTGATAACGTCATAGTTAGTATAGGAGAAATATCAAGCAAACCCTCTCTGATACCACTTGTTGGGATCGGTTTACGCGTTTAGAGGGGGGGTGAATAAACGCTTGACAACTTTTTGGTAGTTAACCGGTTAAGGTTAATACCGGTGCTTGGTTTTTCTCTATGTGTTATTTGCGGAAGCTTGTAGATCGGTTCTGACTTAGAAACCGATAATCTGTGCTTAGTGTTAGTGTGTGTGTGAAAGAATAGATCGGTTTGTTTCTGGAAGTTCGGAGTTAAATCTCCTACGTCTCCCCTTCTTCCTCGTGAGGAAGGTTCACTAGACTTCAGTTATACACTCACAGTACAACCTACCCGGCTGCCCTCAGCCTTATCTAGTGAATCCCTAGGCAGTCGTAAGATACAATCCACCTACTTCAACAGCTTTTTACAGTCCGTCGGAATAACAATAACTCACTTACTTAACCTGACCGGTTATTGTACAGTGAGGACAACACTTCTAATTTTCTTGCTTTGTTCTTGAACTTCGTCAGTATGATTTCTCGTTGTTGTGTTGTTGTCTTCTTCAGTGTTTCTTCTATGATATATATACTTGTCTGAAGACGAAGAAGACCGTTGTGATATGCCTCCAAGTGCTGAGCTGTGCATTAAATGCACTTTCCCAAAGTGGGTACTGTCCGGTCTTGGCAGCAGTCTATACTGTCTCGTTTGCTTTTTCCATTTTAAGCTTGGCTTGACTTCGACCTGACTTCCTGTAGCAGCCTTGCATTAAAGATTTCAACAGTGGGTTTCATTATCCCGCCTTGAGTGAATTTGAATCTTTGCACACGTGGCACGCTCGATGACAGAACTCCGGTCTTGCCACTGTATCGGTCCGGTATTAGAGTTCTGGTTCCAGGTCTGATACATCCATAAGCCGAACTCCGGTCTTGGCACTATATCAGTCCGGTATTTGAGTTCTGGTATATCTATAAGTCTTTCGGTTTTAGGCACACTTGTACTTTTGCTTCTAATAACCAGTTTTATGTTCTTCTACTAATATCCGGTCTTCTCTGCTGATTGGCATCCGGTCCTTTAACCTTCTTCTAACTGGTATCCTTAATCAGACTTGGAACATATCCTTCTGACTGATTATCCGGTCTTTTAATCTTCGGTCTTATGTTCTTTTAACCGGTATTCTTAATCAAGTTTGGACAATCACCAAAACTGTTTAATCTGAATTCTTGATTCATGATTCCTAACACTAGCCATAAATGAAGGTCAAGATTTTGTTACTCTTTTTCACTTATTTGCTTATCAGGTTCGAAATGTGACGGCTGAGTAGAATATTATGAAAGGCGATGACACTTTTATAAGGATCGAGACGGTCTTGAAAGATATTGAAAGCACACCCACTGGAAGTTTGAGTACTCTTAAGAGGTAACATCTTTTTGGTCCAAGTTTTGCTGCATCACTTTGTAACAGATCTTTCTTTCGGATAATGGTGATAATTGTAATTCATAGTTTTTAGATTTGTTTCTATTGTTCGAGTCTTTTATGCTGTTATCAACGAATTTAAAGCTTACGTATATGCACTTTGAATGAAATCTGAGCAAATGACTTTGAAATTTATTGTTCTTTCAAGTTCGACTTCAAAATCTGGTGGAACTGACTACAAATAGCCTTAATTGGCCCTTAACTAAGATTGCTAGCCCAATGCTGTTCTCCTTCTGTCACATAAAAAAAGCCTTTGACGTTTAATTACAAAATCAATCGACAACAATTATTTATCTCTCAGAGATATCAGATTTATTTACGTGAACGGTCTACTTTACAAATGAAGAAACTTGAAAATCAACCTCTCAGATTTTTATGCTTTTACCCTTCAGATTTTCCTTCAATGATGAAACAAAAGGAGCTCGAGGATAACCATAAAAACGTCAATGCCATAACATTTTATCTTTGGAGATATGCACAAAATCTCCATTTATTATAAAGAAAATCTCCAACGCTAAAAAAAAATATATTGATGAACACGCATGCAGCAAGTCAAGACTAAATATCCCCATAAACTTTAAATAAATTTCCAACCATCAAAGTCGCGGAAGACGACATAAATTACGAAATCCTTCATCAATATCGTGACAAACTCTCACTTCTATTTAAGCCACGCTAGCGTACTCGAGCAAATACACAGTGTTTCGATCTTACTCGACTAAAGAGAGATATAAATACATATATATTCGAATAATTTCAGTCTTCATGAATACATACGACGAAGTATAGAAAATCCGTGCATTGGTAGTGGACGACGATAAAATGACGAGAAAACTTCACAAAGCCCTTTTAAATCGTTACGGATTGGAAATCGAAGCAATTCAAAATGGAAGAGAGAGGCCGTTGATCTTTTACGTTAGGAAAAGATTTTCATTTGGTTCTCATGGACATGGAGATGCCCGTCATGGATGGAATACAGGTGACATTCATATAAATTAAGCTAATGAAATTCGATACATGTGACATTCTTATCAATTAAATTTTTGAAATTTGTAAAAATAAATCAACAGGCGACTCGAGAGATTCGGGCCATGAGAAAGAGTAATAGCATGATAGTAGGTGTAACGTCTTGTGGGGTCGAATCGAAGAAGAAAGAGTTCGTCGAAGCTGGCTTAGATTATTGCTATGAAAAGCCTCTCAATTCCATTGCTATTGTTTCTATGTTGGACGAGCTTCCCAGGAAGTTTCTATAAGGGGATGTCTTTTATTACGTGTTTAGTTTGGCAGAATAATCAATTGTTGAATGATATATGCAACTTCGATTTTTCAATAACGTTGTCTACATGTAATATTATTATTACTAGGTGTTGCCCGTGCTTCGCACGGGTTATTTTTTATGATCAAATTGAAACACGATTTATTCGAATATAATATATAAATTGAAGATTCTTCCTTGTCTTTATACCTGTTGAAAGTCGAAGAACTTGAAATTAAAGAATATGATTTGATCCGTCTGAGTCAGAGATATCTTACTCTTAGGCGTTTGTTATCTTGAATAGTCTTTCAACTTTAATGTTAATTGCAATTTTACAATTCAGCTTTTATATAATCTCTTTTCCAAAAAAACTCTTATATAATCTCATATAATGAAATCCGTGAAGCAATCTTAAATTATTGCTGTTTGCAACAATCTTACATGATCAACTCCCTGTATATATAATAATAGTTGTTGAGTAGACTTACACTATTAATGTTTCAAAAATCTTACAAATCTAAAGCTTCTTATGCTCAATCTATTCCATAGCTTGAAAGGGGGTAGAGTGGACTGACATCTCTTCCTCTGGACCCGTTGAAGATTAAAGAGCTCTAGATGCAAAATAGAGCAATAAAACACATGATATTTAAATGCAGATTCAACATTCTTTCGCCTCAGATTTCATCTATTATTGGTGCCTGCTGTCTTGCATTTTCCAGCCCTCCCCGCAGAAATGTTTTCTAATCATATAGGTCTGTATGAGATCAATATAGCATGAACCAAGATTTTAATACATTTTATTAGAAAGAAGAATGCATATTGACGTGTATGACTTGTTCAGTACTTGAGAGGAGCAATACCAAAGCTCCAAGCTACCCTTCAACAACATTCTTGGCTCCCTAAGAGTTGTCCCTTGCTTCAAATTCTCGTACACTATCCAACCTCTTATTCTCCACTTCCAGCAAAGATTTAAATGATACACCACTAAATAATGTTCAGTGTAGAAAATAATTACCAACCACACAAAACTGCAGTAATTCTACAAAAATCTACCTGAAGTTAGCAACACATTATCAAGTTCACAACATATTATCAAGAATGCTTTTATAATATGTTGCTTAACAACAAAAGCTCACCTCTGCACAGATCTTACTGACCGCGGACACAGCCTCTACAGCAAAAAAGAATCGCATAGCAGTCTGAAAATAAAAATCGATTTGGATAAACAAATCGTAAGACCATATCTATCAAACTGTTAAGCTATCCTATTTTGGCTAAAGAAACAGTAAGACTGTTCATATACCCAATAATTGGATGATTTTTTGCAATTCTATTTTTCGCAACGTGCGTAGCCAAAAGAAATATATTCTCCTTTGTTTTGATGATGTGTCAAAGGGGGAGGGCTTTGAGCTGCTTACGTGTCCTCACAAGGGATTCTCCATTCATCTTTTATATATATAGATTATTATTATTTTTCATTTTTGGATGGTGAGTGTCCTAATGGTTAAGGGAGGTTGATAATCTCTCGGTAGATCACATAACAAAGGTACACATCAATAACATGCATTCCAAAAAGGAAAATAAAAGAAAGAATGGGAAAGGGTTTCCACGGTATCAATCGATGTGCTCAATCTCTCTGCTGAAAGACTGGATTTTTCAAGCAGGGTAACCTTTATATATGTCATTATTCATTCCCCATTTCGTGTTTTTGGTAGTCTGCTATTTTTCTTTGATATATGAGGATGGTATCTCCATCCATCTTGTATAGATACAGTTCTTCAAGACAAGGAAAATGGATGAAGCCTGGCGTAAAGCATTCGAGATCATTACAAGAATTAAGGTGCAAGTATTATTTTTGATAAGAGAAAAGGAAAAATGATTATTGGTGATTATGTTTCTATACAATTGGTCGGTCTTCTTATTATAGTAAGTTATCTTTCTCAGCACAAACATACAACTCGAACTGCTGCAGTGTTATTATTATTCAGTGAAATAAATTAAAAAAAAAAAAAAACAGAGAACTCAGTTCGCGCAAAGGTGGATGAATAGCAATGGCACACAACAACATCATTCCAAAAAGAGAAGAATAGAGGACCAAACAAAGAAAAAAAAAAGAAAAGAAAGAAAGATCTTTAATCGTCTTCATTTTAAAAACAAATAAAAATTACTGGCCTCCACCCTCTCAGCAGATAGACGGGATTCTTTAAGCAAATGAACAAATATACGTAATTCTTCATTCCCAATATCTTCCTTCTGGTGGTCTGCTATTTCTTTGGCAGAGACAACAACTGAGTCAGGACAATCAAACAATTGGATAAGTCTCAGCGTCTGTATATCTCTGATATTTGAGGATGATATCTCCTTCAACCCATCCATACTGTATAGTTGCAGCTCTTCAAGGCAAGGAAAATAGCTGGAATCTGCTGCAAAACATTCGAGATCACCACAAGATTTGAGCATCAAGCATTTTAAACTAACAAATTGTCCATCAACGTGCTTCCACTCCCTTCCAATGTTGCAATCAGACAGAATTAGTTCGTCGAGCACTGGCAATGACCCAATCTTACTCATTGTTACTTCGTCGTCATCCGATTCAAGGGCGGAAACCTCAAGACTCTTCAGTGAATTGGGGAAATTAAGACTTGCGGACATTTCTCTTCTTCGTCTTACGGATCTCACATCGCTAAAATCCATATTTAACGTTTCAAGCTTTTCGAGAAGTGCGATATTGTTGAGAGCATATTGCGCCCCTTCGCTGAATCCCTCCACATAACAAACACTTAGTGTCATTACGTTGGGAATCCTTTTGATCAGATCTTCACTAAAGCTGAAATTTACTAGTTTCCCAAGGGATTGAAGGTTCTTCAAGATCATCATATCACCACCATGGCTTTCACTTGGAAGAGGATTCAATGGACTTAGTTCGTGAAACCCCTCAATATGTCGAAGTTGAGACATTTTCCATATAGCTTCTGGTGCTTCACACACGTCGTAACCGTCTAACCATAAAGATTGAAGATTCCATATCGAATTTAAAATTGATGAAGGAAACGTAAACAATGTCACCCAAAGCTTTGGCATGACATCAAGGCAACGCAAGTTAACAAGTTCACAGGCAATTTCTACCAACACGTGAATTTGACTAATATTTGGGTACTGCTCTAAAACCAAAACTCGTAATGATTTATGAACTGCATATGGTAATAATGCACCGTCGTGAAGTATCAAGGTACGAAGAACGGACTCCGATTTTAGGATACTAGCGCCGGAATAGAGAGGGTCCACCTCGTACGAGCTGCTTGGATAAAGGACAATTCGCCTTTCATTTTTTGGAAATTCTCGATCTTGATTCCGCATGATGCTATAAAATTTCTTTTCTAAAGCCTCTTTTAAGCATAAGTCCCTCAAAAGATCATGGATCTTGAACCAAGATAATTCTCCTTTTCTAAAAGGTAAATCAGGAACTAAAATAAGATTCCTACTAGCAAGATCATTAAGATAGTCTTTTGCAGCCTCTTCTAGGCTCTTCCCATTAATTGGTTTTAGAAATCCTTCGGCCACCCATAGTCGTATCAGTTTATCAACGTGAATTTCTCGATCTTCACGAAAAATTCCCATGTAAAGAAAACAAGGTTTCAAGTGGACGGGCAGATGAATATAGCTCAAAGATAATATCTTCATACAATGACCACCGCCTTCTGAATTCACAACGGAGCTTGAACATTTTGCAACAGAATTCCAATATTCTAGTGTTCTTTGAGACTTTGCCAGATGGCCTCCAATCACGACAACCGAAAGAGGAAGTCCTCTGCAACTATCGGATATCTTCCGCCCAACATCCTCTAGTTCCTGAGGGCAATCATATTCTTGTCCGAATACGGTTTTGCAAAATAATTCCCAACTTTGACTCTCACCTAACAAACCCACATTAAAAACATGTGAGCTAATTGGATTGAATTTTGATTCTCTAGTGGTTATGACTACTCCGCTTCCGGAGCTACTTGGAAAGAAGAATCGCACTATATCCCACGCCTCTAGATCCCATAGATCGTCCACTATAATAAGATACCTTCTGCCACACAAAGATTGGTGCAGTTTCAGACCCAATTCTTGTTCCTTCTGCCGTCGCAAACTTTCCTTGCCCGTCTTATCTAGACAATGAACAAGTTCTACGAGGCTTTCATGTATATCGTAGTCCTTTGATATTGTAGCCCAAGCACGAACGTCAAAGTTGTCCGTAATACACTTATGTTCATAAACCTTACGAGCGAGCGTTGTCTTACCGATTCCGCCCATACCTGTTATAGAGATAATCCGACGGCCAGATTTGTTCTGTCGAAGAGTGAGCTTGTCCACAATTTCGAGTGTTAGGTCTTCCATACCCACCACGTTGTTGCCTCGGCTCCTTTTCTTCTCCGCGTTCCAATTCATCTTCGTCTCTTCTTCCTCGATTGCTTCTATCGCCTTTTGACGACTTGCGCTGACGTCCTCTTCATCGTATATTTCGTCTGCTATGTGAGCATCGTTAACGTCTTCAGCAGCATATGCTGCATCAGGCTGTAGTTGTACTCCTCTAGGTTGATCGTTGATCCTTTTCTTCTCCGTGTTCCAATTCATCTTCGCCACTTCTTCCTCGATTAGATCCATGGCTTCTATCGCCTTTTGAAGACTTGCGTTGAAGTCCTCTTCATCGTATATTTCGTCTGCTATGTGAGCGTCGATAACGTCTTCGACAGCATATGCTGCATCGGCTATTCGAAGCTCCAATTTGAGATCGACGGAGATATGGTGTGCTTCGAGGAATTTCTGGAAGAAAGAGACCTTCGAATTGAGAGAGTCGACATGTTCCTCGTCGAGTTTGATGGGAGGGTAGGGATGTCCGCGGAGATCAGATATGAGATGCATCAAAGAAGTAAAAGCTGCGTAAGCTGTCCCCATTCTAAGGAGGGGAAAACAATTGACGAAGAAGAATGGTTCTAAGCTCAAGGAAACAAAAGATAAGGTCTTCGTTCTGAAATGAAAAAGAGCATTATTCTCTTCTCTGGATAATGTTTAGTTTTATTAGGATATGTTTTTTCTTTTTCAAATGTTTTATTAGGATATGTCACGTGATGCAATACGATGCAAGTTGACCTTGGACGACTTTCGTTTCGTGCCTTTCGTATTTAATAATATCCTTTTGAGGTCGGCATCTGTTTAGTTTAATTACAGTTAGCGATGATCAAAATCGGATATCCGGATTTTCGGATATCAAAAAATGATATCCGTATCCGGTCCGATTTTAATCGGATATCCGCTTTATTCGGATAATTAAATCGAATATCCGCATCCGATTTTTAACTTTATTTTTTTATATTTTTAGTATTTTCTTTTCAAAATCATTTTTTTATTCTTATCAAAATAAAAAATATATTTTTTTCATATGAAAATTTCTACACATAGTAATTAACACAATATGTGAATTTATGATTCAAAATTACATAATAAATAATAAACACAGTACCACAAATTCACATTAATTTTTAACTTGCATCACGATGTTTTTGTTTTTTTTTTGTTTTTATTTACAAAGGTTTTTGAAATAATAAACTAATATAAATATAAATATTTATACTTTGAGGATTTTTTTCCTTTTTTGACCTTCATTTTTCATTTTGGGCTATTTTTTATTATTTTTTTATTTTTTAAATATAAAACCGGATACCGGATATCCGAATTTTAGGCAAATCACTATCCATATTTGATCCAGTTTATTTTAAAATAAACCGGATCGGATACCCGATTCGGTTTTTAAAATCGGATATCCGTATTTTCGGATTTTGAAAATCGAATACCGGATCGGAATTCGGTTTTCGGATTTTTTTCTCGGCCCTAATTACAGTTGTTTGATCAAGTTGAGCAATTTTGCATAATTTATCACTAAAGGTGCGGTGCGTTCTTTCTTTTCAACAAAATGATTTGAAAAACAATGGAATCAAATACATATCTAGACAGACTTATTTAACCAAGACATTTAATATATAATTTAAGGGAGAATGGCATTTTCTGTCCCATGTTCTGAGATGTCACTTTTAGTCCCAAATCTTATCGATTTTTAGACGGAAATTAACACATGAGAACACGATTTAACTTGACTTAACACCTCACGACTCATTATCTTCAACTAAAACACACGTGGGCATCATTGCGTGTCACATTTAACTAATTTTCAAGGTTGTCAATCCATCTCTAAATTTGATGTATACTGATGTTCTTGTTCGTGTAAGTCGAAGAAGAAGAAGATGCGTTATGAGATTTTAAGTCGAGTAAAAGAATATCATGTGCCTTTACATGTTAAATTCCGTCTAAATTAGCGATTGAATTAATCGAGGGACCTAACAGTCCAAAATCAGGAACATTGAGAACTAAAAATGACACCCGAAACATGAGACACAAAAAACGCGCATGCCCAAACATTGAGAACTAAAAATATTGTTATCCCTGTAATTTAATCATGTGAATGTGATGATGTGGAAACGAGCTTTGATCTCATCATTAAGTCCCTTGTTGCTGTCCCGAGTGATATAACCAAAGAGGAGGTCAATCATCTACGAACGATTCATCTAGGTGTCACCTCAGTGATAATGGAAGGGAAAGAACTCATCTGACGGCTGGTCGAGGCTTCAGACGACTTACCCTTAGAAGCCTTACCGTCGGGACGATCCGAGTCTTCGAAGAAGCCAGGCGGCGTCAGTTGGCTTTCGTTGAGCTTTACGTTCTTCGAAAGCATCTCAACGACTTGGCTCATCGAAGGCCTTCTCCCCGAATTAGACTGAGAGCAGAAGAGAGCCACTTTCATGTATCTGAGGACTTCGTCTTCCGAGTACCCTCCCTCGATTTCTTTGTCGACAAGGTCCAGCAATTTCCCTTCTTGGTATAGCTCCCACGCCTGCAACGACATCAATTTAGGCCCTGGAAAGTGATAAATTGAGCGAATCAGAGAAGAAATACCCACCAATTCAAGAAGCAACTTTTGGGGTCCGCCGTAATTGGTGTGGGCACTGCTCCTACCGCTTACGATCTCGAGTATGAGAACGCCGAAGCTATAGACATCGGCCTTTGGTGTCAGCTGACCGCCTAATACGTACTCTGGCGCCAGGTAACCGCTGTAAGAATGCATAAAAAAATGGATGACAACCTCAGTCGACTGAAACTATCAATGACCCAAGTAGTACCAAACGTACGTTGTCCCGGCTATTCTTGTGCTTATGTGAGTGATGTCGTCGGGGAAGAGCTTAGCCAAACCAAAGTCTCCGATTTTCGGGCTGAAATTCTTGTCCAGAAGTATGTTGCTGGCTTTTATGTCCCTATGCACAATGTGCGGCACGAGCTCGTGGTGAAGGTAGGCAAGGCCTCGAGCGGTGCCCATGCAAATTGCAGACCTCTGTGCCCAAGACAATCTCAGGGACCTCCTCGAACCTTTACGTAGATTAGTTAGTAAAGTTTTCGTTGGATGCGTTTCTGCTTCGAATTTCCATGAAATTACCTAATAGGACGCGATCGAGGCTGCTGTTTTCGAGAAACTCGTACACCAAAATGCGGTTACTTGCGTGGACACAGCACCCAAGTAGCTCGACGAGGTGTGGGTGGTGAACGTTGGATATGGCTTCGATCTCCGTTAAGAACTCGCGTACGCCTTGCTTTGACTCTGTCGAGAGCTTCTTCACTGCAATTTCCCTTCCGCTTTTGAGTGTTCCCTGCGAAACATAGAGCGATGGAGAAGGTGAAGAATAGCGAGTAGCTTAAGAAGAGAAAGAGACGAACTTGTTCTTTCTTTTCTTTTTGTTTTTGGAAAAGAGGCCTAATGCAGACAAACTTGAGGATAAGCTAAAAGGTAGCTATGATACCTTATAAACTGTACCGAATCCACCTCTTCCTATTTTGTTGCTTCTATGGAAGTCATTTGTGGCTAGTTTTAAATCGTTGTACGAGAAATTCTTTGTTTTCCCAATTGATGCCTCTGCTTCATCATAAGAAAATAATACGAATGACGGGTTAAGATAAAAATGCAGAATAAAACAACGAACGAGATGAAGAAAACCACTAAGAACACTGTCATTTGTAGGTGAAAAGTCCGAAGTCCTATCAATATCTATCAACCCTTTATCTGTATGCATTAGCTACGTTAATGATGGACGTCCACCTAATTGAAGAACATTCACCACGTAATTTGACCATCTCATTGCTAACACCCAGATTTTGAAATTTCAAATCGTAATATTTTATGGCATTACGATTACTCACCTTCTTCGTTTGATTCGTGTTTATGGCGTTTCTTCTTGAGCACCGTTGATTCGCCAAAGCAACTGCAACTCATCTCCTCTTGATGAAACCTATTTACAAGCCTCACACGCTTCTTCCCCCACGATAATTCTCCGATCAGCTCAGCTATCTATCTCTGATCCGTAATCAAAGGGAAAACAGATCAATAATTCGATCGTTTCAGTCAATTACTGATCAGCACCACACCATCCCAGGAAACAACTACTGCGAAATCAACTTAACCCCCAAAGCAAAACAAAAAAAAAAAAAAACAACAAAAACAGTAACTGATATGACAGCTGGGAAATTTTAGCTCACAAATCAATCCAGCTATTGGCAGCTTCGCTGATCGTGCTTGTGGAAAATTTGACAAACGCGTCTTGGATATTCGCTGTCGTCGTTTTATGAGTGGGGAAAGCTGATGAAGATTTACGACGACAAGTCATGGCAGGCGGGAGATGTTCCCACCTCTCCTTCCCCCCTTTATATTTTGTTTTCCTGTTAGTTAACATAAATCGTCAAAGTCTTGCGAGCGACATACATTTTTTTCCATTGTATATGAAAAATATCTTTGTTTTTAAAATCGCTAGTCAAACGAATATAATAATAAAAAAAAATGTTCAAATACGAGATTGGGGTGTATAGCATTGATTGCTGTTGAGTTATTTAATGTCTACCTCAACAAAAATGGGAAATATATGGTACCACCCTAATAATATGTGAAGCATATATATTCTACTTATAGGTTTGACCAGTAGGAAATAATATCAACACATGGAGCAATACCTAATCTTTGAAAGGAAAACAGCAAAAACAAAAAATATAAGGGCAAATTTCGTTTCAGGCCCTTGTCAGTATTATATTTCAGTTTTCAGGCCTTGTCGGGAAAAAATTTTAGTTTTAAGGACCTGATTTCTGCGGTATCACTTCATTATCAGTACCACTTCAATGTTCTGCAGTACCACTTAATTGTTCTGCAGTACCACTTTATTGTTCTGGAATAACACAAATCGATCACCGATGCCAGTTCATATACACTTTATAACACTAAAAATAGTCCTAATTTTTCCTGACAGGATTTGAAACATATTTTAAAACTTTAAAGGGGCCCGAAACAAATTAACCCAAATATAAAGGAAAATCATAGTCTCCTTTCAAATAATTATTTCTTTATGACGTGCCAATGTAGGTAACACGCGACTCGAAAAAAAACAAATTATTATTAAGAAAAAAAAAAATAATTGAGTGGCGTCCCTAGTCATCACAACAACCAACTTCGAAAAAATCATCTTGCGTTGATCTTGAAATTAGACCTAAGTCAGTCAAACTCGCTATAAAGATGAAAGCAAAGTTAACATTAATTTATATATTTCAAAGATCAAGATCAATAACTACATAATATCAAGATTATAAAAATATATTATAATTTCAAGGTTCATTGAATTAAGGGAAAATTATAAAAATGGGTCACTAAGTATACCAATTTTCGATTTTGGTCACTATGTTTGCCAGTTACAAAATTAGGTGACTAAGTATGTATATAGTAACAAAATTGGATCACTGACCTCTTTTTTCTTATTATATACATACTTAGTGACTCAAATTTGTAACTATATACATACTTAGTGACCTGATTTTGTTACTATATACATACTTAGTGACCTAGTTTTGTAACTAGTGACCCAATTTTGTTACTATATACATATTTAGTGACCGAGTTTTGTAACTGGCAAACATAGTGACCCAAAATAAAAAAATGGTATACTTAGTGACCCATTTTTATAATTTTGCCTTAGAATCAATATAATAGACAGATATTAATCAGTCCAATCGCGAGAAGATGTGAGTAGGGATGTCAACGGGGCGGGGCGGGGGCGGGGATTAGGTCCCCATCCCCATCCCCGTGTCGACGGGGAATCCCCATCCCCGTCCCCACGAACTAAACGGGGAAAAAAACGTCCCCATCCCCATCCCCGTCGGGTCCCCGCCCCCGCGGGGATTCCCCGTCCCCACGAATTTTTGTTAAAAAAAATTATATTTTCATTATAATATAATTGAATTCATTATTTATATTATATATTAAATATTATTTATATTATAATATTAAAAAATGTGTAAAAAATATATATTTTTAAACTATAATAATATAAACTATGTCTAAAAAATATTATTTAGTTATTAATTTAAGCTATAAAATATTTTATTTAAATAATATTAATGGCGGGGAACGGGGCGGGGATCCCCGCGGGGCAGGGACTATGATCCCCGTCCCCGCCCCGTCCCCGCCTACGGGGACAAAAAATTCCCCATCCCCGCCCCGCGGGGATTAAAATTCGGGGATTCCCCGCCCCGTTCGGGGCGGATCCCCGCGGGGACAGGGAATCCCCGCCCCATTGACAAGCCTAGATGTGAGTTGTGTAGATTGTTGAATTTTATTATATGCTACTAGTACAACTTGCACACCCTACGTGTGTGAAAAAAGAGAGATAATTAATTTTAGTAAAGCATGCACACCACTATTTGTATTGTAGTAATTATTTTTTCTATTTTGTTTTCCATTTTTTGGATTATTATTTCATATCTTTCGACTTGGGCCACTATAGCCCATTTATAAATATATTTTTTCTTTGCGCTGAAATATATCCATGAACTATACGGTGGACGGTTCCTTAATGACGTGGGTTGCTGCTCGATTTTTGGTTTTTTATTTTATCAATTATTATTAATTATAGAAAGAATATGATTGGTTAATTCACACCCCAAATCAATTTTAATTTGACAGTTTATATCCCCTCTGCCCCTTTATATAATAGTATAGATATATCGTGGTTAACGTAATAGGCATGTACCTACGTAAACCGAATTTAATACCGAAAGGTACAACTGTAGCAACAATAACCCATATGTAATAAGTGTCTTTAGGCTAGAAATTTAAAAAAAAAAGGAATTCATATGTACACTAAACTACCCTCATACATAAAAAGGGTTGTTCTAAAAACCCTATATAAACATGCCGAAATATAATAAAATCATACAATAATACCAATCCCAAATTCTCAATATTAACAAAGTCGATGGCTTGTTGTAGTGACCCACGTTACTTCATTCTCTTCATCGTCACCCTCTTCGCCCTAATTTCCTCTCATGACTGTAAGTTCGTCATTATACAAACTATTTACTCTCTTTTTGTTGGATATCAGAATGATTGTGGTCGTTAGCACGAAAATTATTTCAAATATCACTATTACAATTGCTGCCTCGACATATATATATATATTCTTCATCAAGACATTCAACGATCGATATGGGACATTGAGAAACATTCAAAAAAAGCGTCTATTGACAATATGCTTGTGAGTTGTGATATGAAACAAAGAGGGGTATTGATTGAGATCACGGATTACCACTTTGAAAGTAACGTCTTAAAGGCTGCTAATTATTATAAACATAAAAATTGAATCTTTATGTAGGTTCGCTAGCCTATAAAATTGAATTGTTTTATTTATCCTTTTCTCGAAGATGTATAATTGTACAATTTGTCTTATTTATACCAATTTGTTAATAAACAATTGATAATTGTGAAGCGTTTGAAATATTTATTATTGGTGTGTGGAGGTGGACCGAAAGATACCTACCAAAGAAGCCAAGGCAAATAAACGACAGACACGAAGCAAATGCAATAATTTAATGTTTCTGTTGGGAAATCGGCGCCTATGAGTTCGCCTTTGGATAAAGGCTTCGAGCGATTAGTCGGTGTCGGGTGGAAAGGCCGACTTGTGTACGTATCGACTCGAAGAATAAAGAAGAAAACGAGGGAAAAACAGGGGTTTTTAACGTGGTTCGACCCCAAGTTGGGTCTACGTCCACGGATCAACACTTCGGTATTATTACGAACAAATCTCAGAGATTACAAGCCTCACACTTTCTCTCTATTTTTCTAGTACAAAGATCGAGCTAATTTCTCCTATTTATAGACGAGAAATGACCTAGAAGGTTCCTACTCAGTCATCGAAACGGTTTACAGCAGTTATCAAGAAACTGCTACGCGTCACGGCCCCGTACACGCTTCGTCACGACCGTGACGCCATCGGGGAGCCCATTCTGCCTTCTGTCACGGCCTCGTGCTCCAAGAGTCACGGCCGTGACAACTTCCCGCGTTCAAACGATCATTTCGCGCGCCTTCAACTCACTTCAGGAACTGTTCACGGCCTGGAGCAGCCCAGTCACGGCCGTGACTGGGTCGGGCGTCTTCAGCTCTTTGCTCACTGCCAAGGGTCACGGCCGTGACCCTTGGTGCACGTGCCCGTGAACAGTAACAGCGAGCACGTTACGATTCGTTCTTCGCTCGAAATCATCCCCGATCGTTCTCCGACTTGTTCCCATCGATCTTAGCACCAAATAACCGAGTTTTGGGTCACTAAATCCCAACAATCTCCACCTTGAACCAAGAACTCGACTCAACTTCAAGAAGTTCTTCTCTCAACAAGGCAAACGATTGTTCTCGACCTTCAAACTCCACCTTGAACCTTCATTCCTTCGTAGCTCGACCTTTGCTCGTGCCGCCCTCACCTCAGGGCCTTCGAGCACCTCATCAAAGAATTTGATAAACCAAGAAGGAAATTACGTACCTTCTTAACAACCGTATCTCGCCCGGTTTGGCCCATCGTAACCCTAGCTTCATGGCTCCCATACTCGAACCATTCCATGCTATTCAATCGAATCTTTTGAGACCTCTCTTTCGATTCCCAGGTCTGCGCTTTTGTGGCCTTCGATTCTTCGCTCAAGAATCCCTTCCACCTCAAGCTATCCTCGCTTTCACTCGAACGAGCAATTCCCGGCTTTACCGAAGCGTCCTTCGCACCGTTCTCCACCTCAAGCTGAAGATTCTCAGCAGCTTTTCGACCTGCATTCACACCTTCAGACCTTCTTGAGGTAATCGATCCATTCTTGGACCCAATCGACACCTTCGCCAAGCCACCATCATCGCAAATCACAGCCCCAACATGGTTTTCACCTCCGAGCTGCAATGTTCTCCTTCGATGTGGGCACAACCTCCGAATGTGGCCTTCCTCATGGCAATTGTAACACTTTATCGGCTTCTTGGACTCCTTCTTCACAGCCCTCCTCGAATTCTTGGCCTCCTTCATCACCCATTTCGATCTCACGCACAAAGACTCACCCGACGTACCAATTCTTGACTCGGGTAGGGTTTTGGGCTGCTTCGAGGCGATCCTTGGGAGCGCTTTCTTCGACTTCAGAGCATTCCTTGTGTAAAGAACGTCCAATCTCTTCCATAGCCCGCCCGGCGTGGTCTCCTTCAACACCTTTGAAAGAACACCATCTCCAAGACTCAAAATCATCAAGCTTTGAGCCTTCGCTTGCATCGTCTTCTTGGCAATCGCACTCATACCCTTCGGATTCATGTGCGCCTCTGCCTTCAAGGCTTCCTCCAATCCTTCTTGGATGAGTACAGCCTTCATCTTGAGCTTCCATAGCCCAAGATCGTCCCCTTCGTTGAATTTCTGCAATTCGAACCCAATTTGCGCCACCATCTTCGCCGCGTGATTGCTCCACGCTCACCGCACCACTTGTTGGGAAATCGGCGCCTATGAGTTCGCCTTTGGATAAAGGCTTCGAGCGATTAGTCGGTGTCGGGTGGAAAGGCCGACTTGTGTACGTATCGACTCGAAGAATAAAGAAGAAAACGAGGGAAAAACAGGGGTTTTTAACGTGGTTCGACCCCAAGTTGGGTCTACGTCCACGGATCAACACTTCGGTATTATTACGAACAAATCTCAGAGATTACAAGCCTCACACTTTCTCTCTATTTTTCTAGTACAAAGATCGAGCTAATTTCTCCTATTTATAGACGAGAAATGACCTAGAAGGTTCCTACTCAGTCATCGAAACGGTTTACAGCAGTTATCAAGAAACTGCTACGCGTCACGGCCCCGTACACGCTTCGTCACGACCGTGACGCCATCGGGGAGCCCATTCTGCCTTCTGTCACGGCCTCGTGCTCCAAGAGTCACGGCCGTGACAACTTCCCGCGTTCAAACGATCATTTCGCGCGCCTTCAACTCACTTCAGGAACTGTTCACGGCCTGGAGCAGCCCAGTCACGGCCGTGACTGGGTCGGGCGTCTTCAGCTCTTTGCTCACTGCCAAGGGTCACGGCCGTGACCCTTGGTGCACGTGCCCGTGAACAGTAACAGCGAGCACGTTACGATTCGTTCTTCGCTCGAAATCATCCCCGATCGTTCTCCGACTTGTTCCCATCGATCTTAGCACCAAATAACCGAGTTTTGGGTCACTAAATCCCAACAGTTTCCATAAATTTCGTCCTATTATTATCTTATAGATAAGGGACGAGAAAGATAAATCATTATATGCCGAAAAGAAGAAAGTGGAGCAACTTGCCCACTTTTTTTGGATAAGGCGTCAGAAAACAATAGAAATCCAATATTATGACGATTGATTAATTTGTATATAGTAATACATTAAAAATTGCAGTAATACTGATTTTTTAGTCATCAAAATTACAAGGATGAGTTAATGATTGTTATTTACAAAAATCAAACACGCTAGCGACTTTAAGATTGGGGATGGGAACGAAGCATTTAAGATTGAAAATACATTGTAAAGATCTCAACATAATGGGAAAATAATTTAAATGAATTATACGAATTTATCAACTACCCAAGTTGAAGTGGCAGTAAGATATTCTGCAAGAGATTTTACTTTCTAGAAAAGATCTTGTATTGTAGCTAATTAGCTATATCCAATAATATCCATCATGAATATAAAAAGATTATCTATTACTCGTTGGCGTACATGTCCACGTGGCAAGTCCTCTTTCTCTATTTTTTCTCTCACTTCTACGCAAAATACATTATACACTACTCTAAAGAGAGTCTTCTCTTTGGAACGAGAGAACAAAAGAAAAAAATCGAAGAGAAGATCATCTTCTTCCATCTGTTTGGTTTCTTAATTCTTCCCAAGTACCGATCCTTCCTTTTGCTGCTGTTCAATCGAGCTCTAAATCGTCACTTTTGATGAGAGTTTATGTTTCTTTAGAAAGTGTTTGGTGAAAAATAAGATTGAAACTGAAGAAATGTATGTGAGCGGTGGAACTCCAGTGAGAAAGTCGTTTAAAGACTCACTGAAAGTGCTCGAAGCAGATGTTCAGCACGCCAACACACTGTAATCGATTTTTCCTTTTCATGTAGCCCTGATTTATTTTCCCCTTTCTTTCCTGATTTATTTTCCCCTTTTTTTCCTTCTGATACTACGCTTGGTTGTTGTAATAGTTATTTTCGCGTCTTTTTTAAGCTATCACTATTCTATTTCGTTTTGCAGAAGATATTTGTGGCCTTATTCTGGCTTTGTCTGATCACGTTGATTGAGAAAGTTCTTTGATAAGATAATTTAATCTTTACTTTACCGTTTGCTTTAGATTGTCATACAACTTCGTGTACATGTCATCTTCTGCTAATTATCCCATGTCGTCTCTGAAATGTTTCAGCTAACTATTTCTTTTCTTCGATTCTCTGAGGTCCTTCAATTCGAATGTTAATGGTCCTCAGAAACTATTTTCTTGTAATTCGATATTCCTTTTAGCAGAAATCACTGTAATTTGAGTCTGGGATCTTATGTGTGTAATTTTGACAAATATTAGATGGATCAATAATTGCAGGGCAGCTGATTTTCCAAGGGAATACGACGGGGCTTGTCTCCAAATGAGGATTTCTTACAGCCCAGCAGCACATTTCTTCCTTTTCCTCGTTCAATGGTCTGATTGCCACCTCGCAGGTGCCCTCGGGCTGCTGAGAATCCTTATATACAAGGTTATCACTCAGTTCCATTACATGTGCTTCTTCTAATCATTCAACGCAGATGAATACTACTTTCAGTCGAAAAGCAACGTTTTTTGGCGATAGGTTTATGTCGATGGAACGACCACTATGTCCACTCATGAGAGGAAAGCTAGCATTCGAGAATTCTATGGTGAGCCCAAGTTCTCTCCTAACCTAATATCACTCATTTCTGCTCGGGGAAGAACACTAGTTTCTGATTCTATAAGTGGATCTCATGTTTCAGCTGTGATTTACCCTTCGCTGATGCAACTTCAAAACGGCATTACCGATTCTGAAGATAAAAGGCAGAGAATCGCCTGCGTGGAGAGGTACAACAAAAGGTCCTTCGAAGAAGAGCTCGGGACATGCTCAGAGTCTGAGGTCGAACGTGAAAAAGAATGCGGGATTTGCATGGAAACGAATAGCAAGATAGTGTTGCCCAACTGTAACCATGCCATGTGCCTCAAGTGCTACAGAGAATGGTACTTTTACTGCTCGCTGCCCATCCATTCATAACTAAGCAACAAGCAAAAATTAGTTCTGTTTGTAAATCTTGTGATAATAATCAAAACATGTTCAGGCAATCGAGATCGAAATCTTGTCCCTTCTGTCGGGACAGCTTGAAGGGGGTAAACCCGGGCGATCTTTGGGTGTATTTGGACAACAGGGATGTGATAGACCCATCGATGATAACTCGTGAGGATTTAACGAGGCTCTTCATGTACGTAGATAAGCTGCCCATCGTAGTCCCTGATTCTCTATTCGACGCTTATGACCCTCATGTGAGGTAAATTAGTACGAAACGATGATGTTCTTTCTTGTTGTTATTACCTTGAGGATATGAAATGGATTTCCTACAACGTTAGGCGTCGGAGTAGCATAGAAAGAAAAGAAAACCCAGCCATGAATAGTCGTTGGCCGTGGTTATGGTTTATCCTATATATTGTTATGTATGAGGATAATTGTAAATCTGTCTTTAATTATGAAAATGTGTTATAATATAATATCAGGACGCTTTAGTTGACTTAAGTTATTATCAATTAATTATATCTCTTGGTTGGGCTATGGTGTGGTTAATTAAATAAACGAGAACGTAAAGTCAAAAAAAAATGTATTTAAAACTAGAAGGAAAAGAGGAAAAGAAGATGATTAGCACTAAAATTAAGAACGTTCAAAACTATGAGTCTTTTGACAAGTATGCACTTGACATGCCAATTGCTAACGAACAATCAACTTGATAAGTATAGATAGATTCAAAAGGTCCATAAGTCCACCCCAAATTATGTCGGCAGCTTTGAAGCAGAGGAAAGCAAAATAAAAAACATTTCGTTAATTTACATTTTTTTAAGACATTATTGGTTACTATACTACATGGAGTCCTACATAACCGCGTACCAAGACACTCGTGTTAAATTGTTATTACACACACACATATATATATATCGATGATCACACAACAAATTCAGAAAGCAACGATAGAGCTCAGAAAAAACTCAGATGGGTTCGTCATCATCAGCCAAACTGATAGCTGTTCTAACCTCATCAGCTTCAATGGTCGTCTTCGTAGCAGCCTTCGTATTGCTGCTGGGAATATTCTCCTCACCAATCTCACGAACTGCTGTTAATGAAACATGGTCGGCTGCACTATGTTGGCTGAAGCCGCCATATCTATACATAGTAATGAACTTCATCATCTTAGCCATCGCTGCTTCTTCTGTCAGCTTCCACACTTCCAAATCTCAGCCGTCCGTTACTAAAACTCCTCCGCCGTCTGTCTTTGCCTCGGCTTTGCCACCGCCTCGTGTGGAGGAGGTGAGATCGACGGCTGAGATTGGGGCCGGTAGGTCGAAATCGGAGAAGACTGGTTTTGATGTTACTGAAGATCACGAGTTATTATTATTAGTTGATGGGAAAGATGAGTCGACGGCGAGTGTCTACGGTGCTCCGCCGATGCAGGAGGGCATTGATGCTCTAGGGATGAAGGCGGCGTCTCTGCTACGGGCGAGAGAGAAGCCCCTTATGTCGTCGAGGTTCGGACATCGCAGGCCAGTTGGGACCGGCGTTTCTCATGGAGGTGAGTTTTCTTTGTTATATATTATATGTAAAAGTAATAATTTATCTGGAAAAAAGTATTTCGCTTTTATTATACAGGTGAAGTGAGGGGGGCTTTACTAGGTGTTTCGAGGCCGAGGAAGCAAGAAACTCTTGAAAGCGCATGGAAGAAGATAAGCGAAGGCCGTAGCGTGCCTCTCACGCGCCACCTGAAGAGCAAGACCGACGATTGGGATGATAAGAAGAGTACTGCCGGCGCTGACGTGTCAAAGAAGTACGGCGGGTCATCCAACGTGAGGATGATGCACAAAGAACTGTCGCCGAGCCACGTGGAATTGAACCGGCGAATTGAGGCTTTCATCAACAACTTCAATGAGGATATGAAGATGCAGAGGCAACAATCCTTGAACCGTTTCATGGAGATGATAAATCGCGGTGTCTAGTCCAGAAAAGAATTAAAATTACATACTATTACTATATATATATATAATATTTTTTAAAACAAAATAGGGAGAAGTCGGCATTATGGGTTTTCTTCTTGTTTTTTTTTTCATTTAACTAAACAAAGACAAGAAAACATTCTCTAAAATGAAACAAGTAAACCAATGCCAATTAAAAGTCTCCGAGGAATAATCAATCCTTTACAACGAGCTAGTTAGGTTAACTGAACTAAAATGCCTTGGAATTTCGAATGTCAAAACGAAATGAAAATAGCATGGCAGGCTATGTACAATTACGAATGAAAAACTGCAGATATAGATCTACGAACTCATTCATTGCCTCTGCTCGACGTTTTTCCCGAAGAAGAATCAGGCGACGATGAACCTTCTTCATCTTCACGCTCGGGCTGGACGTTGAGGTCTATCTGACCTTTCAGCGGAAAAAATGGAGAAGAATCGACGTTTTCAACGTTAGGCAGACTACTACAACTGTTTCCGTTGGAAGAACTGGTTAGTCTTCTCTTTTGCGGTCTAGTTTTTTCGGCCTCGCTTTGACGTTGTTTTGCAACAGCAGCGCATTCCTCCATGAGAGTTCTAAACTGACGCTTGAGGCGTATGCAGACCAAACACGTGCAGTCGGGATTGTGATGAGGATGCTCGTCTAGTGAAGATGAGGGACCCGCTGCTGCTTTATCGGTTTTGACAGGTGAGGAGTTGAGGTATGGTTTGGCGGCGTTTTCTGCTTTAAAAGAATCAGCCGAAAAATATTCACTTTTGCAAAATTTGAGGCTGTTTTGAAGAATGGTGAAAAGACGAAAGAAAATGGGAGAGACCTTTGTTGGGAGAGGCTGAGAGTAACAGCAGCTCTAGTTGTTCTTTAGATAGTTCCTCGGCAGCCGAACATTGAGACCTGAGGTTCGAACAGAAGAATGTAAGAGAATTTTGTGATAATATGATGACACCATAATATAGGACGATCGCCAAATTGCGAAAGAGAATGAAATTCTTATAATAAGACAGATAAAAGAGGGATATGCTAGCTCATTTTTTAAGCTTCATATATGTAGAAAACCTGTCCTGGTCCCATATGTTGTCTGAACAGAACCACCTAAAAGGAAGAAGAGCATCAGAGGGCACTTTTCGCCACTTCAAGCAATCTTCGCAACGAACCCATTGGAAGCTTTCCCTTGAGATACACAGCAAATAAAGTTTATAGCAGTTTTTTTTTTGGGCGAAATTAACCACAGGATAGTGTTTATCTTCGTCAGCTGTATATGTTAGTGGATGAAAGAGAGACAAATTATGCAGTTTCACCAAACAGAAATAAGCTAACCCGAGCTGATTCGTCCCCATGATGCTAGGCATCCCGATTAAAGGTGCAGAGTCCTGGGCGATTATCATATTGAATAAGACTTTGTTGACGTTGGCATTTATAACAAGATTGCAGACAAAGACTGACTGTTTCAGCTACCTGAAATTCTTCGAATTCACATCCATCCACGACAGTCATTGAGGAGAATGTTTCAGATGGGCGCATCAATGCCTGAGCTTCTTTAAAAGTGATCTCCAGTTCGACCACATTCGCATTATCCAACCGAAGCCTCCTTCTTTTCGAACTTGAGAAGCCATCCTTTTTCCCATTGCTCGCAACTTTGTCTTCGATTAGTCTCTCTGCAAAGAAGTGTACCATCTGTTGAAGTGTCCTTGGTGGAGGTTAAATGTTGTTTTCTATTGTTCTTACCTTTAAGCTGACGGTCAAATGAAGTGATGTCCCTAGCTTTATTCGTAGCACCGCCATTGCTTGGTTTAGAAGCTCCATTCCTCATTGCAGTAGCATCATCCACCTGCGAAGAAAAATGGTAACGAAGGAAGGTGTGAATAATTCTATTATTAAACAGAAGTGACGAGGGGGATATCAATACCAAAAACGAAAAAACCGAAGAATTAAGACAAACGTTACTGATCCACCTGGGATAGTGGAGTAGGTGGCGATGTTTTTCTGCCACTTATTACCAGTTTCCCTCCAGGGTCTAGCCTACTGAATGCCACTGACAGGAAATATTCAAAAAAACCTTTTATCATTCAAACACAAAATATCGATTGCAAACATTACGCTCAGGTTGATGCTGATGCACTCATAAACATAGGTTGAAACGAAAAGAAAGGAACTTTTAGGATGTGAAAGGAGTTATTGCAGTTGAATGAAGAAAAGGTCAGCAAAGAAAGTGGGATCGTAGTAATGTATTACCGACATCACCAGCTCGAAGATCCATGGATTCTATACAGGGAGTAATTCCTTCGAGGACGTACATTCTGCTACGGTTGTTTGACCAAAATCGAAATTGAAGTCTCCATTCCTTCCCCGTTACATCCTGTATCTTTATAGGTACCCCTTCTGGATAAGTTATTTGTGGAAAATATGCCTGATGAGTAATAAACAAAAGAAAATTCATCTCCTTTGTGATTTCAAATACCGAACAAAGTGACCAACGTCACTAGCAGGAACAAGTCAAAAGGAACAACAAAAAATGTGCTCGCCTCTGCGCATTTCTTTGGCACGACTAAGCGTCCAAATCTCCGAGCATCACTGGCGCTTAATATTTTCTCAAACAGCGGAGTAGTAACTGGTTTAGAGCTAATAGAAGCTAAGAAAAAGTATATCACGACGACAAAATCTGAAACGATGTATAGTGCAAGCCTTACGAAATATATACTTGGTATATAATCAGCATATCAAGACATCAAACTACAGGTTTATGAAGCCTTTCACAACAGAGGATACTCTTCAGAAATCTGCTGAAGCTCTTTATTACTTATCAGGTGATTGGAAGCCATAAACTGATTTTGGCCACCCCAAGCTCCTCGGGTTTGCTCATCGTGTACTTGACCCTTACCAGATGAGTCATTTCCGTTGTGATTGTATGCCCGTCTTTCAGAAGGATCCAAAGCAACTGCTCGCTGTGAAAGCACATCAGAAATGTGGGCAATATCTGTTTCACTCTTGGAAAACATGGATCCTAAATTCATATCTGAAGATGAATGATCATTTCTCTGAAACATTGGCTTCAAATCATTGGTAAAGGAACTATGTTGTTCCTTAATCTTGACACCTGCCACAAAACAACATACAAGGGTGAAGAAGAGGACCGCCAGAAAGTGAGAGGTGACACCTAAATGTCTTATGGACAAGAAAGAATTACCAGCATTTCCACATAGATGTGCTTCAGATGGGACAAACCTAAGGTTTTGTGTAATAACCCTTCCATAAATGCTCTCTTTCTTCATCTCAGGTGGGGAAACTGATGGCTGATCAGAAATGTTAAATCTACCATGGACGTTAGACATATTCACTTCAAAGGGAGACTTCACATCTTGCTGGATATCAGAACCATTAAACGAACGCCATTGCACTGGCCCTGAGCTAACTAGTGCATTCAAAGTATTCACGGAGAAGTCCTTAATTTTTCCAGGCTGAGAAGTAAGAAAATGTGGAGGATGTGCCCATGTAGGATTTGGCCTCTAAAACAACAAATAAATAGAAAATAACTATTAGTATCTGATTAAAGGTGGGATGGGAGTGGGACATGAAAAGAAAAATTAAGTCGAAAATTAGAACCAAATTCGAAGTTTTCTGCTGACAGTTCGAGATAAACAGAATGCAGAATTTGACGTTAAAGCAGCTTGATCTTACCGACATGTAACTTCTCTTTGAACACGTTAAGCATTCGATCCCTCCTGCGTCTAGTAGGACAAACATATGTAATGACACAATACATCCACAATGTATTTGCTGCAACAGAAAAGAGAACACAGCTGTTAAGATACATGCACTAACTGGTTTAGCAATCACCAAGGTTTCAGTTGTTGTATTACCTTCCCACAAGATTCACAGCATCTCCAACCAGAATTATTCGAGTGGAACATCTCACAGAACTTTCCTTCTTCATAAGCATAACTGTATTCAGAAAATACTATTAATTTATCCAGAAGGATATAGATTTAATAATTCAAGACAAAACACAAGCACTACCATAGAAGTCAAAGTAATGTAATTCCAAACGTAAAGTTTCACACTCAACAAACATTTCTTTCTCAAAAGCTTGCCCATCTGTACAATGTTTAAGCGCATTCACATTTTCACAAAACAAAGAAGTCAGAGAATTCAGTGAACTCTATCAACTTTCCATGAACTCGTTTCAAGCGAAAAAGCATCACTATAAAGGCCCCACCATCTACACTATCACTTCTCTTGCCGTAAACCAAGAATCTATTTCCATAAAACCACACAAATAAGCAAGTCCATCAATATAACGCCCCGTTCTTACACTAAGATCCCCGCCGGTATTCAGAAACTAATGCCCTTTTACGAGCCCAAACGATAAAAAGAGATCGCAAAAAGCACAGAAATTTCCTAAAAGGTAAAACACGAAAGCAGTACGAAAAGCAAAAAATGCAGACACACAGCTCAGCTCACCCGCAGGGATCACACAGATTAGCGTAATCACCAGTGCGTCGCCGCCATCCTCTTCTCCACCTCTCCGGCGTCGATTTACAGCTCGAATTAAAACACACCTTCGCCGGCGACGACAACATTACGCTACAATACGGAATAAGTACAAAGAAGTCCTCAAAACAGCCAGCAATTCCTCGTTCATCAGCTACGTTTCCAACGGCCTGTTGGACTGAAGTTACACAAAAGAAGCAGACATTCCACTGTTCACGCACTCGCAGCGATTTGTCATATTTGGAGCGGACAACCGCAAAAGTAAAAAGGTGAAAGTGCAAAACCCTAGGTTGGGAGAGAGGTAGACCGAAGATTCAGGCGATGACGTGGCGCGAGACGAAGGAAATTGTTAAGAGAATGATAGGCTCTTTAGAGAGAGAGAGAGAGAAAAAGGGAGAGAGAAAGGAAGGTGAAGTGAGAGATAGTGACTGAGCAAAGTGTCGATACAGATAGATAGATATATACATACACATTTTGGTGCCGTTGTGTGTGCATGAGTGTGTGTCTGCGTGTTATTGGGTGATCCGTTGCTTTTATGAGGCGTCATTCGTTTCTGATAAAAGAAAAAAAAACATACATTAGTTGTTGATTTCATTTGATGACACCTCGTTATCCGAACCAAAACTTATTTTGGAATTAATCACACTTATGTTTAGTGAATCTAAGTAAAAATAACCATATGTATTAAAAATTTGCAAGTCAGAACATCTGTCAGAAAATTTTTTATATAAGTATCCGCTTGACTGTGCGTACCATTTTTCCAGTCTTGACATACCTTTTTATATGTGTATTACGTATCACCAATGTTTTAAAAGCGTAACGCGCAGTACGTCGCGTTTTAACTTCGATATTGCGTAGCGTAAAAAGCGTTGTGTTGAGTATTTTGGACACTCGATTTTTAATATAAATATATATTTTAATATATAACAAGTATAAATATGCGACAAAATCATTAATAGTTTCTCCATAAATTTAATGAAATAAAAAAATAAGATACAAAATGTTGATCGGATTTGGAAATTACAGAATACATAAATTATATATTAAAATTACTATGAATAAAATAGGCCCAATTAATATAAAATGTATTTTCTTTTCAATTATGATCAGCCCAAGACGTAAAGTGGATCCAATTATTAAATGATAGGGTTTTCTTCCTCGTATTGGTTGCTTTCCAAGCGCAGTAGAAGCTTTTTTAATTATTAAAAATGAAAGAAAAAACGCTAAAAAGAGAACGCTTCAAAGCGTTATTGAAAAAATAAATGCTAATGCGCGCCACGTGGCGCGCTTCAGAACGCTATTTTAAACACTGCGTATCACGTCACGCGTTTATATGAAACTTATATATAATACCTATATACGTTTCTTTATGATACCTTAATGTGTCATATGATGTACAAAACAGTATTATGTACCACAATACGTTTCTTTATGGTACCTAAATGTGTTATATGATGTACCTTGCGGTCGAACATGTACCAACGTGCAAAAAATTTAATATAATAAGTACCTACATATAAAAAACACTGACAGTGTACTGACTTGTAAATTTTTTTGTACAAATGAGTATTTTTATGTAGATTCCCTTATGTTTTGACATATGAGTGTGTTTGGAAACACTTTCCAGACAAAAGTCCTTTTAAAAATGGACTTTCTAGGAAGTGACTTTTTAAAAAGTTTTTTTTGAGTTTTTGTTTTGTTTGGTAAATTCCCATTTTAAAAGCTCATTTTAAATCATGTGTGAATGTGTTCTCAAAAGTCAGATTTTTGCACTTCTCCGTAATGGACTTTTGAATAAGTTACTTATCACAAAGTGCATTTGAAATTAATCACCAAACATTAGAAAAACCTGTAAATGGACTTTTGATTCAAAAGTCCATTTGAAATGGATTTCCGCTGATACTATAAATAACTAGATAAATAAATCCACTAATCTCTAGTGGCACGTGCTTACCATCATGGTTTATAATCTCTGTCATCTTCTCAATAATAAAATAACAAGAAAAAAGAATGAAATCTAAAGAGGTGAGGTACAGTAAGTTATATCGATATACTACAAGACTAGCAAGAATCTGTTTTAAGGCATTTGGTGAGAATTTCAAGTAAAGAATCAGAAGTAGATGAGGGCCCTAGTCGTTCATGTGTTGTTTAAATCACATTTATTTCAGTTTATCTGGAACAAAAGAACGTTCCATCACCGAGTTCAATTCAATTTCGTTTACTATATGTAAATCACCCATAATATTTTACAGTAACATAGGAAAAAAATATTCAAATACTGACTGACGACTTCAAAACCATCTTCCCAAACTCATAAAATAATAATAAAGCTGCAAAACTCACTTTCTTCACACATACATTAGCGTGGAGAATAATAGACATTAATTGAATTGTTAACAAGCTAATTCGGAGAAAACAAGGTAGCCAAGCCTTGATCCACTTTTACAAGTAGCTTCCCATAACGCATAAGCGTTTTCTCTTCACACTTATACACGCCTTCTCCCCGAGCCAAAACCTCGCCATCCACGTCCAAAATCCCGCCCTTCGACGGGTCGCCCACCCGCGAACCCGGGTCCAAAACAAACTCTTTAACCTTTTCATCATTCAAGAAATCGAACATTATCGATTTTGTACGAAACATGCCATGCAATAATGAGCATTACATACTCTCAGGTTTATATATCAATACCTTTAAGTAAGATACGTGGGGCGACTTAACGTGACCTCCATTGTTTAGTTCGGTCATTTGTTTCAGCAAGTTAAGTTTCGGACAGTCCTTTGTCATGATAAGATCCAAGCACCCGTCGGAGAACTACGAGAAAAAGAATTATCAGATTGGATGAATTGAACGTGAAATAAAATGTCGAGGGAAGAAAGCAAAACCTCAGCGTTGGGAGCAGCCATGGCTTCTTCACTTCCCCAAGGTACGTTGTGAAGCCAGATAGAGATGAATGGGCCATCGATCTTTCGCCAGTTTAAGGGCTTTTGATCTAATTTAGGGCCTTGATAGCCGTGTTCTTGAGCTTTAATTTGATCGTTTTCGAAGAACATTTCGTTGCTGGGATCTACTGATTCGCCGTGAGATTCGTATCCAGGCGCTGGTACGAATAGGATTCTACCGTTGTATTTTCTGAGACTAATTATGCGTTGGAGACCCTGAAAATCAACAGAAGAGAACAGAGACTCTGAGTGGTTGATGTCTACTTGTAAAAATTGGATCTTTTTGTAGGAATTAGATCATCGAAATATCAATGGATTAGCCAAACTTACGTAGAAATCCATCCGGGCACTTCCCATCCACCTGTATTTCTCGGATTCGATGTCAATATCTGCCACAAGACCTGCATATACCCCGAAAAAAGATAAGCAACGTCGCTCATTTTACGTAGCTTAGTGAAACTATTTAAAACAGTTGATATATAAAAGAATAACGTATGAAAGAAAAGACTATACCCCATGCCATCATTAGGACGCTGAAGAATTTGGTGTCCCCTTGTGATATCGTGGCCACATCCAGCGAGCGTTTATGCCCTGACATATTTGAACATATAGCCACAATTTTCCTTACAGGTGATTATGTATTGGAAACTGGAATCAAAATGAACCTCGAATAATAGAAAGAGTAGCATTGGATGGTGCACAAGGTTCACCACACGAGTCTAGAAGGGACTTAGCCATGCCATTTCCAGTTCCTAGATTTATTCAGATCAATACGTAAGATCCATGTAATAATTAAGCAGTAAAACATGATCGAGACATTCGATAATGACCTGCAGGTACTACTCCGAGAGGTATCTTTATTGCATTTTCCCAATCCTCTCGAGATAGCAATCCGTTAAGTACCTACTAGAAAGCTGTACTCTGTTAGAAAAAAAGGCCTAAAGCAGCTCCGATTATCATGACTCTGCTCTCTACTAAATTTACTTGAAAAAGAGCCAATGCCAAGTTATAACCCATCAATATTCACAAGACATCATTTTGATAAACCTTCAGACACACAAAATCACTAAGTTACCTCGACTAGAATCCCGTCTCCGCTTACACAGACAATCCCATCGTACTTGCCGATATCAAGCGACTGAACAATTTCCTTTGCATGAAGCTGGTGTTTAGTCTCTGCAAGTGAGAATAATTACTAATTCTTACATATCTAAAAGGAATCCCAAAACAATAACAACATGAGGAAAGAAAGACTAGTATTGTACTACAGAAAGGATCCCCTGGTTTTCACCTTGCACTGTATAATCAACATTAGCATCATCAAGAAATGGCTTCACATCATGAGCAAATATTTTCTTGGCTGATTTATTGCCACCATATGGATTCACGAATATGAACAGCCTCTTAGGCCTACCTGAATCCACAAGCAAGTAAAAAGATGACATATGATAAATCAGGAAATTTGATCGTTGTAGAACGAAGCCCCCTTTAAATGCGTTTAAATCACACTAGTATAGAATATGAGAAGCTACCAGCTAGAACATGTGATTCACTTTGTATGTGAGGAGGAATTGAATTTGCTGTGACCACACCTTCGTATTAATGCAACGCTCAAATAAATACTGGGTGAGCAACTTTTTGACAAACAGTTTGTGGTCACTTTCCTCAAACAAAATTCTAACGCCAAAAGCCCTTCATCATAAATGCAGGCACCAAGATCGAGACATAACCTACTTCTAACACGGGATATTGATTACAACATAACCAAAAGGAATAAATTTCCACCTCATCAAGAACATTACGGCCACCAACTACCCAAAATTAAGTACATAAGTTGGAAGCTTTACCGAGAGAATCAATATACTCTTGCAGCTTCTGCGCCCACATACGAAGACAGTCCTCGTTAAGCATCTCGAACGTAAAGGTCTTCCTCATCAGCTTCGGTGAACCCGCGAAGCAGCAGATCGTTGCTTCCGACGATTCCACGACAGCTCTGATCTTCATCTTCAATCCCTCGACGGAGAAGCCCAAAACCTCCTTTTCCACGTCCAGGCGCCCGTCGTCCCACCGAATTCGTCCGCCTTCGGAGAGAGTCGCCGCCGAGACGACCCCGTTGACTCGGAGTTGATCGGATATTACGGGTTCTCCAGCTTCCATTACAATTGTCCGATCAGAAAATAAAGACGGTAACATCGATGATTTTGTTTGATCTTTGATCAATCTAACTTCGATGATTTTGTTTGATCTTTGATCAATCTAACATCGGATCGTGCCTGGAAATGCTTGCTATATATTGGGAAGCTTCGTGGAGCTGTAGTGTAGCAACCGAGACTTTGGTCGGAGAATTATTTTCCTTTTTTTTTTCTTTTGTTTTTAATCAACTTGTTGATTAATGAACTACTGAAAGTGAAAACTACTGTGGATGTAGTCCTAAGAAAACACGGGAAAAAATCTTCGGAGAAAATTACCGTTGGGGACGCCAGATGACGTGGCATTGAATAAATTGTCCGGCCCAAGCCCAATCTTATTAATGGGCTTACTCATGGAGTGCTCAGCCCATTTATTTATTTAATAACATTATTTGGGAAAAACAGCCGCCAGTCGTCTATATCTATTAGCACGTGGGAAAATTCGCCATCACTGTTGAGCATTGACTTTTGCCGTCGATGCGTGTTAAAATTGGCATGAATTTCCCAATATTCGATTCACATGCGCATAAACGACAATTTCCCGTTATAATATGCTCCCTCCGTCCTAGACCGTTTTGGACATTTTACTATATCGAACGTCCCAAACCGTTTTGAACATTTTCTTTTATAGCAAAAAACTACCACAAACAATCAATATAATACTATTAAATGTTCTTAAAAGACGTGTCAATACACTTTTTCACCTTTTAATTGTACTATATTATTAAAATATTCAATTTCTTAAAAACCGTGTCATACCCTAAATGTCCATAATCGTTTGAGACGGAGGTAGTAACAAAAATAGTTGCTCTATTATGTTGGACGAATTTATGGAGTTAGAAGGATGATAACAAATAAAGAGGTAGTAATACCAATATACAGTAAAACCTCTATAAATTAATACTCGATAAATTAATAATCTCTCTAAAATAATAAAATTTTCCGATCCCAACTTGGGCCTTTGTAGAAAAATCATTAAATTCGATAAGATAATAAGATAATAATTATTCTGAAAATTCCTTTGTAAATATTAGATCCCATTAAAACTCTAAATTAATAGTCCATATATTACATTTATAAATATATGGGCATTTGCTAAAATATGAATCTAAAATTGTCACTTGTTTTTTCTTAAAACGTAAATCTAATTGAATTTCATCACTAACCTTTTTAATTGCAGCCAAAAGTTATTATGTCGAGTTCTCTAGATGCAACAAAAAATATATATTTACATGAATATATTTAATTAGTTATGAAGAATTGGTTTATTCATGAATATAATCAGTTAAACATATTTAAATACTAAATCATCTAAATTTAATTTTTTTTCCTTTTAATTAAAAAATTATTAATTTATCGATATATTAATATCTCTTTAAATTAATAAAATTCAGTGACCCCAAGTTTATTAATTAAAAGAGTTTTACTGTACCCTTACAATGTAATTAAGGGAAATTTATTGAAAAGTACCTAATATAAAATAATAGAAATAATAAAAGATAAAATAGAATTAAAAAAAAAAAACAAAAGAAAGAACTTTCGCTCACATTACCGCGAAAGCACGTGGAAACCTCTATCGCTTTTCTCGGCTCTTTCAGTCTGATTTTCGCTCTCTTTTTATCAACCATGTTTCCCTCTTCGAATCTTCCCACGTTCTCTCGCTCTCTATCTCATGGTTTCAATTTCAACTTGAGTAACAGTCCAGCGCTATTAGTTTTGAGAATCAGATCGGATCTTATAAGGCGGAATATTTTATTACAAATTGTCAGCTGTTAACTGCGATTGGATTTCCGAAGGGTTAATTAAGGATGCATAATGGGTACATGCGAAGTCCAAACAATATGGCGCCAAGAGGCGATAAACGGAGCTTGGATGCTAATTGCAGCGAGGAAGGCCAACCTCAAAGGAAAAGGCCCGCGCTTGCGAGGTATATATTGTTGATTAGTGTTCGCGGTTGCTGTTCGAGTGTCTTTCGAGTGTTGAGTATTTTTTTTTTCATTGCGTCCGAGATTGATGCCGTGACGGTTTATCATCGTGTCTTGAAGTGATTTTTTGCTGATCACTGCTGCTTTTGAATTGGTTCTTTAGCAGTGAAGTGACTTCGATCCGTGCTTGTGTGATATTCAATTGATTTCGGGAACTAAGGGGACAGTTGCAATAAAATGCTGCTGTGCTGGCTAGTTTCTTACTTCTAGGGCTCTGTAGAGTGGTTTAATTAAAAAATTATACTATTGGATGATGCAGTGTTATTATTGAAGCACTGAAAGTGAATAGTCTCCAGAAGCTTTGCTCATCACTGGAACCGATCCTACGGAAAGTTGTAAGATAAAATCTGTTTTATCTGTCTAATGTTGCCAAGATCATTGTCTTTGTTTTGATAATATACTTTTTTGGTCTCTGTTGTGTCTGGAAGTTCTTCGATTGCAAGTCACGTATTTCGGTGAGGAGTTTGGTTGTTGGATAAGCGTTGGTGTAGTTAACATTACAAATGGCTTCATGACAATCAGGTTAGCGAAGAAGTGGAACGCGCCTTGGCGAAATTAGGCCCCGCCAAAAGCAGTGGAAGGTACGATAGTGATAACTTATTTTTTCGTCAACTAATTGGAAATCCCACTTCTATGAATACTTGATGCTGTTGCTTTAGCTTCCATAGTACCTGATATTCTTCTAAATAACATGTTTAGGGTGTCACCAAAAAGAATTGAGGGCCCTGATGGTAGAAAGCTGCAGCTTCAGTTCAGGTCCAAGCTGTCACTACCACTCTTCACAGGTGGAAAAGTAGAGGGAGAATACGGTGCTGCGATCCATGTTGTCTTGGTCGATGCTAACACGGGACATGTCGTGACTCGTGGCCCAGAATCCTCAGTCAAATTAGATGTTGTTGTTCTTGAAGGTGATTTCAACAATGAGGATGAAGAAGGATGGACTGAGGAAGAGTTTGAATCTCACATAGTGAAAGAACGCGAGGGGAGGAGACCACTCCTGACCGGGGACCTGCAACTTGTCCTAAAAGAAGGCGTAGGAACGCTGGGAGATTTAACATTTACAGACAACTCTAGCTGGATCAGAAGTAGGAAATTTAGGCTTGGTCTGAAGGTTGTTTCGCGTAGTTTAGAGGGCTACCGTATCCGCGAAGCGAAAACAGATGCTTTCATGGTGAAGGATCATAGAGGAGAATGTAAGTTTGGGGATGTGCCAATCAACATCAATTTTTTTGCATCTGTTATTAGCGATAGTCTACTAATGATATGACCCTTAAACATTGTGTGAATTTGTAGTGTACAAGAAACATTACCCACCTTCTCTTAACGACGAAGTGTGGAGGCTCGAAAAGATTGGAAAGGATGGATCTTTCCACAAGAGGCTTAATGTTGCAGGCATACACACAGTTGAAGACTTCTTGAGGCTTGTAGTGACAGACCAACAGAAACTCCGTACTGTAAGGATCAAGACTCTATCTGGTTACCTTACATGTGTTGTTGCATGATTTAAGATTGTATCTCTTATCTCGTTATTACAGATTCTCGGAAGTGGAATGTCAAATAAAATGTGGGAAGCCCTCGTTGAGCATTCAAAGACATGCGTCATGAGTGAGAAGCTCTACATCTACTATCCTGATGAACCAAGAAATGTCGGGGTAGTATTCAATAATATATACGAACTAAGCGGCTTGATAGTTGGAGGAGTACTTCAATCGTTGGATTCCCTTTCCAACGATCAAAAGGTTAGCCATTTAATCCCGTAATTGAAGTGTATCACTCTGCACATATCAATTCCAACGAAAAATCTATCAGCTCTCATGTTCGCTTTGATCACACAGATATTCGTAGACACATTAGTGAAGAAGGCTTATGAAAACTGGACAAAAGTAATAGAATATGAAGGCAAATCTCTGATGGGATTCAATGAATATGGCACGACCAACTCTTCCCTAACTGGTCCTAGTGTTCGGGCACAACATCAGCCGAGCACTTTCGATCACCTCGCCCTACCGAGCCTGCCAGCTTCAGTTTCACCTCAGAATCCTTTGGGAGGTACTTAACTAGCAGTTCTTTCGAGCCTATTTTTACTAATGGTTCTTCATTATAGAGTCGAGTGTAGCTTATGACATGCAACAATGCACACTGTTCTTAAGGTTATCGAGACAACATGGGAGGAGGAGGAAGAGGAGCAAAGTACCCAATGCAGCCGTCCCAGAATACAAATATCACTATTCCCCAGCTATACAACGGCTCTTCTTCATTCACACCACAGCAATCCATCACTAGCGACAACAACATTCTAGCTCTCGGTCTACCGTCTTCAACCTCCAACTTTGCAGTCGCCAGCACTTCTAATCCGTCTTCTTACGGGGAAATCAGAAACGTCCCCGAAGAAGAAATTCGCCTGAGGAGCCATGAGATGTTAGAAGCCGAAGACATGCAGCGTTTGCTGCGTATGTATAGCATGGGCGGTGGGCATCATCATGGCCAAGATTCCTTCAGTGCAAGTGAGAATAACTACGGCGGTTTTTCTGCTTTCAGTCCATTTACCCCTTCGAACTTTGTATTCGAAGAAGACCGTAGTCGCCCGTCTGGTAAAGCTGTTGTTGGTTGGCTCAAGCTTAAGGCTGCTCTTAGGTGGGGTATTTTTATACGCAAGAAAGCTGCCGAGAGACGAGCGCAGATCGTGGAGCTCGATTATGATGATGAGTTTTAGATCTCTCTTCCTATCCCTTTTCAAGTTATTAGGTCTTCACGCGAGAGAGGACTTTAAAACTCTCTCTCTCTCTCTCTCTCTCTCTCTCTCTCTCTCTCTCTCTCTCTCTCTCTCTCTCTCCCGAATTGAGCAAAAGTAAACGGCTCAAGATTGTACAAATATCTGATGTTGTATTGCAAGAAGTGGGGAATGGAATGGTCCCCGGTCGAGGTTTCAAATCATGAACATCAGTCGATATGTTGTAATGTTACTTAGGAATGGTGGTTCGTGCAATAATGTAATAATGCTCTATGAATGATGATTTTGGTTTTCGCTTGGATATATGGTTGGTAGTCTTTGATTGAGTAATCCCACTAGTGAAGTAGTGACTACCGTTGAGAGGTTAGGTTCCCATTGCTTAATGATGAAATGAAAATCCTTTGCCGGTAGGCTGTACTGTGTATCGATCTCAACCTAGAGATGCCCGACCCCGGTTAACCGTAACCGGCGGCTGACCTAACCGTAACCTAACTGGCCGGGGGCGGTTGACGGTTAGCCGTTCCCGGTTGCCGGTTAATCTAACCGCCGGATAATTTTTTATTTATTTTTTTTTTTTCTGCAATTTACTGCAAAGTTGAATGTATAATCGGTGTATTTTCGTTCGTATTTTATTATTTTGATGTAAAATTTAAATATAATAAATTTTATGAATCATGAAATATGTTATAAAATTTTAATACAATAAAAAATACATATTTTCAAAAATTTCTAATTAATTGGTGTTAATATTAGTAAAGTTACATAGTATTTCTAATTAATTAATATTAATATGAGTAAATTAAATAGTATTATTTTTTTATTTAACGGTTATAAACGCCGGTTAACCGCCTAACCGGCGGTTGGCGGATTGGGAAAAACCCCTAATCGCCCCGTAACCGGCCGATGACGTTTGCCAGTTACGGTTACCGGCCGGTTACGGTTATAACCGGCAGTTGGCGGTTTGGAAAACCCCTAACCGCCCCGTAACCAGCCAGTTACGGTTATCGGACGGTTACGATTACGTATAACCGTAACTGGCGGTTAGGCGGTTTAACAGCCTGTTACGGTTAAAAGTGGACATGTCTATCTCAACCTATTGGAAAAAATAAAATAAAATAATTTCGAATGAAAACCTTCGAGCGAGCGAGTAAGGTCTCTTATCGTTGGGCCTATGCCCAATGAGTTAATTTACAGAGTAAAAATTGGCCCATGTACTCTAAATTGCAATTAGTTCTATTTTTTCGCTGGAAAGATTGTTTATGCAAAAGGAGTTTCAGACATTGAAGAAAGGAGGTAGGTAGAGCGAGAATTATCTTCCCTCCGTTCAAGGCAGTCGAGTTGCCCAGCATGGACTTGTCGTGATCCAATTGGAGCTGTAAGTTTAGATTTTGTTCATTTTATGGTGGAAGTGAAGAGAAAAGAAAGTGAAATTATGCTTTTTTTTTCTCTGCTCACGGTGCTTGAATTTGCTAGTCCACATCTACACACAAATTCATTTTGTTGAACTAAGCAATGTTTCAATTGGCATGTCGTACAAGGCTTAAGCATTAAGGTGCACATAGTGTGATAAGTGTCTTTTCTTTCAGTTTTCATAGCGTGTGTTTTTGGAGTAGATTTTACTGGCAAGAGATTGAAGATCGGAGATTCTTGTTTCGCTTCGATAACAATATGCAGCAGCTTTTGTTAAATGATAAGGGGTATTTGAGATGCGATGCTCTTCATCTTCAATATATAGTGTTTGAGAGATATCAGTAATTACATTAAGGATGCATATAATTAGGTAGTTTGATAACAATTAACTGTGTTCCTTTTCTTCGTTTTCTTGACTTTAAGGATTAATCTTCCGTTGTTAAAAATGTGCATCTCTGTGTTCCTGTGGAAATCTCATCCGCGTTATCCGTTCCTTCTATTACTCAACAGAGACGAGTATCATAATCGGTAACATATCTCCCTTCATAACTTCCCATTTCGTTTCCGTTTTTTTCTGTTAATTCTTTTTTCTTTCGTGTTTAGGCTATATAACCTCTCAAGTGTTACATTCGATCATACAGCGAAACAACACCGCTGCATTGGTGGGAGGACGGCGAGATATTGGGCGGGAAAGACGAACGGTCAGGTGGGACATGGTTAGCTTGTTCTAAATACGGAAAGATTGCTTTTCTTACCAATGTTAGAGAAGTCCCTTCCGATCCCCAACTCAAAACCAGAGGTGACCTCCCCATTCGCTACTTAAAGGTTTGTTGTCTTCTCACCTCATTTGTATGCGAGCAAGTTTCAGCATAACTATTACAATGAGGATGTCTTCGGTTCTTCAATTTACAGAGCAAAAAAAGCCCGAAAGATTTTGCAGATGAGCTAATGGACGAAGCAGAGCAGTACAATGGATTCAATCTCGTAGTAGGAGATTTCTGGTCCATGTCCATGTTTTACATAACCAACAGACCGAAGAAGGACAAAGGATGCCTATCAGCGATAGAAGTTTCTCCTGGGATTCACGTTTTGTCCAACGCACAACTGGACACACCATGGCGTAAGGTGGGTACTTTCGTCATAATTTAATCATGTTTGATTCAAGTGACTGCATATGCTTTCTGAAACACACTCGTTGAATTGAATTGAGGGAGCATTTCGAAATAAGAAGATCAATCCCACACCTTATTACCACTTGGTCAGAGGTTGGTTTCCTTACATATCATCAAATAATGCCTGACGTTATCGTCTAGGCCCTTAGGTTACGGCGCAGTTTTGAAGATACAATGAAGCAGCACGACGGTGAATCTGATGTTTCGCTGGAAGAGTTAACCGAGAAACTGATGAACGACACCACCAAGGACGATGACAACAGTGAGCTGCCCGGTATCTATCCACCTCAGTTCGAGCGTCTTCTTAGCTCGATATTCGTCGAGGCCGACACTTCTTTGGTAAAAAAAATCTTTATTTTTGTTTTTATCTACCCACACTCGGTCATTACAGCCCTTTCGACGCTTACTAAGATGCGAGAATGAATAGGGACGATATGGAACGAGGAGCACCTCTGCAATTGCAGTCGGACCAAATCTTGAGATAGAATTCTACGACAGAAGTCTTCAGATTGACCAACAATGGAGAGAAGAGACTGTAATGTTCCGCATGTCGAAGGCCAATTGACTGATTATGAGTAAAAGGGTACATTTAATAATCTTGTATGGTCCTTGTACTAATGCCCATTTTGTACGTTGTGAATTCTGTTGGCTTTGATTGAACGTTCAAGAAAAAGGACGTCATTTGACATTCACTGTACATAGAAGAAGATTCCAATCTGATGACGGCCTTAGTTGGACTCGTATGGTTTCTTTCATATATAATTTATATTTTCCCATTTCTGTTAATTACTTACATCCCTTTCACACGGCAATTACACAAAAACAAGTAGTAAGTAACGAGGAAAACAACGTGGTCACTGTATTCTTTGGCCCATGTCGATGCATAAGCGTCACGCAAAAAGAGACAAGAAAAATGGTTAAAGAAATAATCTCAAGTCTGACGACGATGCAAGGACTCAACACAGTCAACAAACAGTTCAACGAAGAACTCAAAAGCCATTCATTCAGCATTCTCACCCATAGAGAGCTTACAATCGCCAGCACAAACATGCTCATTCGACTACTAGTCATCGTCGCCATCATTGCTACTACTACCTTGATCAACTACAACGTACACTGTCTCAACACGGACACCATCAACAGCTCAACGGTGCTAACAGATCCAAACTCCATAGACTCCCCAAACAAGCATTTCTCCCTCGGATTCTTCAGCCCCAACGGCACGACCAACCGCTACCTCGGCATATGGTACTACGTTTCGCCGCAGACGGTTACATGGGTCGCGAATCGGGAAAACCCGCTCCGAGATCCGCACGGGTCGGTATCAATTTCCTCGGACGGAAACATCGTCCTCACCGACGGAAAGAAAGAGGTGGTGTGGTCGTCAAGGGTCGCCCCAGATTCCAACGCGACGAAGGCGCAGATTTCGGACGTGGGAAACCTCGTACTAACCGATGGGTCGAGTGGGAGCGTGCTGTGGGAGAGCCATAAGCATCCTTCGGACACTTTGCTGCCCTCAATGAGGGTCAGCCACAACCCTAAAACAGGGGAGAGGCTCGCTCTTACTTCATGGAGAAATCCCCATGACCCAAGCGCGGGAAACTTCACCTGCGGTCTACAGGCGCGTGGGATTCCTCAGATTTACATTTGGGAGGACGAAAATGGAGCAATCGTTCCACGGTGGAGAAGTGGACCGTGGAACGGTAGGATTCTTACTGGCGTCGTCGATATGTTTCCCATGTACGTCAATGGGTTCAACGTGGAAACCTCGGACGATGGGACAGTTTACTTCGGCAAATCCCTGCAGGAGAAGTTGTTGACGAGGAATTACTTGAATTCAGATGGTTTGCTCGTCGAGTCCGTATGGGACGCTCGTAGCAAAGATTGGAACGTTACTTGGAGTGCGCCGAGGGATGAGTGCGATTTCTACAACAAATGTGGCCCTTTTGCCGTTTGTTTCAGTAAGGATAAACCCATCTGTAGTTGTCTGAAGGGGTACGAGCCCAAGAATGTAGACGAATGGGGTAATGGGATATGGAAGAACGGCTGTAAGAGAAGAACGCCATTGCAGTGTGAGAGAGAAATCAATGCGGCGGATAAGAACAGAGAAGACGGTTTTTCGAGGTTGAGCTTCGTTAAAGTCCCCGATTTTATGGTGTGGATCGACGGCTTGGAATACCAATGTCAGAGTTTGTGTTTGAAGAATTGTTCTTGCTTGGCTTATGGTTACGATCCTGGGATTGGGTGTATGTATTGGAGCGGAGATTTGATCGATATGCAGAGGTTCGACGGCAATGCTGGGACGGATTTATACGTTCGAGTCGCCTATTCAGAGCTCGGTAAATTCGATATTTCTCGAAAATTTGATTGTAACTTGTGGTAAGAGATGCATATTTAGATGTGTTGCGTCCTTTTTTTTTTTTGTCTCAGATAAGGTGAAGAAGAAGAAGAAAAGCAACGTAGCTATCATCGCAGCCTCAGTTTCTTTATGTTTCGCCGCTGCATTTATTTGCCTGTTTCTTTTTTGGACTACGATGCGTAATAAAAGAAGAGCTAAAAAAGCGTCGATTTAGCAGCCGAGAAAAGGGGGCGCGATTATGATTCGAGCGAAATCGCACGTAGAAGTGGGCTTAACGGAGTTCACATAGAAGAGCTGCCTTTGTTCAGCTACGTACAGCTAGCAAATGCTACTGATAACTTCGACGTTGTGAACAAGCTAGGGATGGGCGGTTTCGGCCCCGTTTATAAGGTGAGAGTTTCTTATTACATCACACCATCTTCGATTGCATCGTATATGTAATAAAATAAAATTCGGGTTTTTTTTGGGCTCAGGGGAAGTTAGAAAACGGAAAAGAAATAGCAGTAAAGAGGCTCTCCGCTGTGTCGGGACAAGGCGCCGAGGAATTCATGAACGAAGTGATTGTCATTTCGAAGCTTCAACACCGTAGCCTCGTTAGGCTGCTCGGCTGTTGCGTGGAGAAAGGCGAGAAAATTTTGGTCTATGAGTATCTTCCGAACAAAAGCTTAGACGTCGTCCTGTTTGGTCGGTCGCTTTTCTCACAAGTTTTCGAATGAGCGCTTTAATAGCCCCTTTTTTCTGGATCTAAACGTCGTAAAGTTTAATTTTTTTTTTGGCGTGCAGATTCGAAGCAAGTCGTTCTCGATTGGAAAAAGCGGTTCGACATAATCGAAGCGATCGGCCGAGGCGTATTGTATCTCCACAGGGACTCGAGGCTGAAAATAATCCATAGGGATTTGAAGCCGAGCAACATATTGCTAGACAAGGATTTTGCGCCGAAGATTTCCGATTTCGGCATGGCGAGGATCTTCGGCGGCAATCAAGACCAAGCCAACACCGCTAAAGTCGTCGGAACTTAGTACGCGCGTCTATCTTCTGAAGGAGCGCCTTTTTTTTTCTTCCTTTTTCCTGCTTTGTTCTTTACGCGTTTTCTTTTTCGTTGCGTTACGCCTCAGCGGTTACATGGCCCCCGAGTACGCCGTTTGGGGCAGATTTTCTGAAAAGTCGGACGTCTTCAGCTTCGGCGTTCTTCTGCTGGAAATCGTGAGCGGGAAAAGAAACACTAGGTTTTACAACGACGAGCTATCGTTAGGTCTTTTGGGCTACGTAAGTCAACTCTCGACCCGACCCAACCCTACCCTACCCTACCCCTCGACAGGGCGGACCCGCGGGCGAAAAATGCTGAATACTAATATTTTTTCGCAGGCGTGGAAGCTGTGGGACGAAAAGGGCGACTTGGGCGACTTTGTAGATGGGAGGATTTCGAGGGAGGCGAACGTGAAGGAGATTATGAGGTGCGTAAACATAGGGCTTCTTTGCGTCCAAGAATCGCCTCAAAAGAGGCCGAGCATATCTACGGTCGTGTCGATGCTCGTCAGCGAAATCGTCGAACTGCCCAAACCCGAGCGCCCGGGATTTACGGATACGATGAGCTCGACTTTGATGGGCGAATCGTCTTCCTCGTCAAAAAATCGGAGCACGAATGAGATTACTCTTACGGTGTTGGAGGGGAGGTAAAAGTCAACGGTGGTGTGTGTCAATATTTTGTGTATTTTCAAGAAGTCAAACGCAAGTCAGATTTCCTTTTTTTTTTTTCTGGGATTGTTCTCTTGAGTTGAGTGTCAATCAGATCTTGCGTAATGTTGACTAGGATGGAAGGATGACGAGAGGCATAAAGTATAAATCAAAATGAAATAATATTTCACCAGCAGAATATTCTGGTGACACGTGGCACGTTCCAACCATTTATAACAGATAATCTCAATCTGTAAGTGAAATCTCCAAATGATTAAGACACACACCTGAGTAAAGTTAGTCAACTGAGAGAAGAAAAATCTTTACTACTACCACCTACGAAACGGCTATGAACAATTCACTGTACTTTTCTTTCCCCTTCTCCTCTCTAAAGAAAGAAAAAGGAAATAGAATTAAGAAAAAGCTGCAAATCCCAGAAGCCAGCAAGAAATCAACCTTGTTTCTCACCAAGAAATCGCACAAACACAAACATTTCCAAGGAATGGACTCTTACAAATCTTGTCTGATTAAGATCTGCTTTATCTGCGCTTTAGCATCGTTCAGCTGCATTGACGCGAAGAACAATCTCTACCCTCGACAGTCTCTGAGTAAAGAACACACACTAATCTCCGACAACCACCTTTTCGAGCTGGGATTTTTCAACGTTTCTTCTCACGCCGACGAAGAGATCAGTTCTTCGAATCAGGTCGAGCTATGGTATTTCGGCGTTTGGTTCAGAGGAGTCGAACCTTTGACCGTCGTATGGGTTTTCAACAGGCACGAGCCTTTGTCCGGCGCCGACGTCAAGCTCGTCTTCAACCCTAACTGTAATCTCTTGCTTCAGATGGACGCCAAGAACATCACCATTTTTTGTCTGAACCAAGCAGCAGTTTCCAAGGCTTCAATGGTGCTCCTAGATTCAGGAAACCTCGTAATCGAAGTGGGTCAAAACAATGACGAAAACTACGTATGGCAGAGCTTTAACACTCCTTCTGACACGTTATTACCAGGAATGAAGCTTGGCTGGGATTTTCAAGAAGGGATGAACCTTATGCTAACGTCGTGGAGAACTCCCAAGGATCCATCTTGGGGTGAATTCACACTGAGCATCGACTCCCCAAGTTTGTCTCAGATGGTCCTCAGAAGAAACCACGTAACTCAATCGAGGTGGGGCCCTTGGGATTGGCAGAGATTGGGAAACATTTACATTACAGAAAACCCTATTTTCAAGACATCTTATATTTCCACTTCTGAAGGCGTTTACCTAACGTTTGAGGCATTGAATAGCTCCGTTTTGTTGAGGATGGTGGTGAGTCCCTTAGGGTTCGTACAGTTCTTGAAATGGAACAGTAGTTCAAACGTTTGGGAAATAGTTCTTACGCTGAACAGCAACACGTGCCATGGATATGGCTTGTGTGGACCTTATGGGATTTGTTACCCCAATGGTCAAGGCTGTCAGTGTCTTAAGGGTTTCGTAGATCGTTCTCCACACAAACGCAGACATAGATCTCAATCTTCTTTGAAGGGATGCAGACGATCGGCGAATGCACTGAACTGCACTGGTGGCAGCGATGGATTCTTGAAATTCGAGGGTTTAATATTGCCCGATAAGCACACAATCTGGCGAGGTTTGAACCTTAGGGAATGCGAGAATCAGTGCCTGAAGCATTGTTCCTGCATGGCTTACACGAGCCTTAATGTTTACGGTAATGGGAGCGATTGCATAGTTTGGATGGACGATTTGATCGATATTCGATATTCGCCACACGGTGGGGAGGTCCTCTATGTTCGTATGGCACGCGATGAGTTAGGTAATATGTCTACTTTATTACACAGCTTTATGTACGTATCTGACCGTGCACAATTCAGGTATTTATTATGATTATTTCTCGTTTCGATTTGCACGTGTAGAATTGGATAACGACGAACCTTACGATCCTAATTTTGCTATATCTGCCAGACATTATGAAAAATGTGTTGATTTATGGTACAATTGTGTCGTTTGTGCTTGTACATTATAGGATCGTTGGCCCGCTCTCAGAACAGAGATGTTACACCGATCGTTGGCTTTCTCATAGCAGCATTTGTGGCTACGATATTCTTCTGTGCAGTGAGCTTCATTAGGAAGAACAAAGGTAGAATCGAGACTTGTCCTAAACACTTTTCCTTGTTTTTTAATTAAGATGATAGAGGGACTAACTCAAAAGCTTTTGGTAATGGTATTCCCATGTTAGGATGTGAGTCGAGAAAACCTACGATCACCGAAGACGAAGAAGACGAATGCGTTCAATCTTTCGACCTGAGCACTATCTCCGCTGCTACCAACGATTTCTCCCTTGCAAACAAAATTGGCCAAGGAGGGTTTGGACCTGTTTACCAGGTAAGTTTATTGAGATTAACAAAGAAAACACACACATCAATATATATGTGATATTTATGAATAATCATTCGTATGCGACATATAAGCAGGGAACATTGGAAGACGGACAGAAAATAGCAGTTAAGAGGCTGTCCGAGCAATCTCGCCAAGGGCTCGAAGAATTCAAAAATGAGGTCAAAATGATCGTTCAGCTTCAGCACCGTTATCTTGTCAAGCTTATCGGTTGCTGCACTGAAGGAGATGAAAGAATGCTCGTCTATGAATTCCTCGAAAATAAGAGCCTCGACCGATTCATTTTCGGTATATTTATAACAATAATATATATGTTTGCGCTATAAAAGAAAACAAAAATATATGCGTAAAAAATCGATCAATCTCCTTGCAGACGATGCGATGAAGAGGGCGCTGACGTGGGACAAGCGCTTCACGATCCTCAAAGGGATAGCTAAGGGCTTAGACTATCTTCACTCGGGTTCGAGGTCGAGGATTATTCACCGCGATCTCAAGGCGAGCAATATTTTGCTCGACGAAGATATGAACCCTAAGATATCAGACTTCGGCCTGGCTAGAGCCTGCGAGGATGACCGTGAAGAAATTACGAGAAGAATAGTTGGGACATAGTAAGTCCAAAAATATATTTTTATAACATATATATATTAGACGCGCAATAACTAACTTGCGATATATATATATATGGATGCGCCGATATAGCGGTTATATGGCGCCAGAGTACGCAACGGCCGGGCGCTACTCTTCGAAATCAGACGTCTTCAGTTACGGCGTATTAGCGCTCGAAACCCTAAGCGGAGAAAGAAATTGGGGGTTCCATCGCCCCGACCATGACTTCAATCTCTTAGGACATGTAAGTACACACACACACACACACACACATATATATATATATATATAGTGCTATGCTATAAAACCCTAAATCGAAAAATGTTCATATACCATTTCCTTGGCCTTTGTCTTGCCTTCCCCATTGCGACACGGGCTTATAGTTTTGCGCAAGCGTCGTTCATCAGAATGGGTTCGGCGAATTTAAAATTAAAATGCAAATAAAAGAGAAAATTCCTCGCGATATTATCGCATTGCGCGAAAGTTTCGACTGTACTAACCCTAGTTTTGTGAGTGCGCTTTAATATACAGGCGTGGAAGCTGTGGAACGAGGGGAGGGATATGGAACTGATGGATCGAATAATATTACAAGGGCCCCACGCGGAGAACGAGGTGAGGCGATGCGTTAGAATCGGTCTGCTTTGCGTGCAAAATAGCGCGGAAGAACGCCCAACGATGTCTCAAGTGGTTTCGATGTTAGAGGAAGACGAGGATTTGCGCATGCTCGAACCGAGGGAGCCAGGATTCTTTAGCCCTAGGTTAGAGAGAGGTGTTAGGGTTGGGCATGGAGGAGATGTAAGCGTGAATTGGTTGACATATACAACACTAACAGCAAGATCATAGTGTGTATAGATTTAAATTGTTTGTATAATCATTTAATTTATTGATGCTGGTTAAATTTTGACAGTGTGCTAACCTTGGCATACGTTATGCTTAACCTTCGGTAGATATTGACAAGCATGATAATAGAATAAGATTAGATGGCGATGATGGTTAATATTTCATTTATTTAGGGGGTGTTTGTTTTGGGGTGATCCTCCAAAACATCATCGTGATCCTCTCATCGCCTTATCATCACTGTGTTTGTTTAGTCTAGGTGATGAGTCATCACCGTAATGACGGATCACCTAGGTGATGAAAATCTAGGTGAAACGGTGGGATGATGTTTTAAATTTTTATTTGGACAGTATTACCCCTTACTTTAGCATCTATACCTTATATATCCTTATTCATATTTTAAAGTATATAAGTAAACTATTAAATCTTAAAATATAATATTTAATAACAAATAATTATATTGAAGAACTATACAAAAAACTTATTCGTAATTCTTAAAAAATTTTAAACTCGATATCTAAATAGTAATCATTATTTTGTAGATCCCAATATAAATCAATATATATTAGTTCCCATTATCTATACAGTATTCGTAGGGTTAAATATGACATTTCCGCCATATAACCCCACACATTACGTGATTAACCACTAACATCACTTTGATATGCAAAATGTAATATCACCTCAAAACAAACACGATAATGAGAAACCTTCTTGATTTGTATCACGGTGATATTCACATTACATTGATGTGTATATCACCGTAATGTGGATCACTTGAAACAAACACCCCCTTAAAGATAAACTCGGCATAGGTTATTACTCGTGAAAGATATTAGTTACATTATTAGAGAACGTAACATATAAAGATTTACCCAGTAAAAAATGATCTACTCACCAATCGGCCTAATTACGAACTATGTTTAAAGAAGTTGTATATGATTACTGAATAGTTAATAGTACGTTACAATGCGATATAATTGTGGACCGTATAAGGTACTTTAAAGAGTTGTTCTTGTCGAACAATAATATTACAACTCAATCACATAGATAAATAGAGGTTGACTCATTTTCTTTTTTGCAACTTACCAGACATATGTAACAGAACCAAGAATTGGCTGTCGTTCTTTGGCCAATTCCTTTTGTTGGTTTACCCCTTTCCTATTTGCCCTATCAGCTGGCAAATACATAATTACAGTAATACGAATAAGAGATCTCATCAAATCTTAAATTAAAAGTAGTCTATAGTCTTCTTTCTCTTGATTATTATTATCAGCATGGTCCAAACATAGGTGCCCAAAGATCTGCACTAGTCTCAGCTTCAATGGCGAACGTGCTTGACATTGGGACAAGACAAAGGCCACGGCTTGTCAGGTCTTGTAGTAATTTTAGTTCCTCATTATTGACCTATTTTTAATAGCTTCAACCATTACTATAATCTCTTGATAGTGACTATTAGGACATGCGTGAACTATCCCATAGAGAAGATTTCTTACCTGTTTATGCAGTTGAAGCATTGGAGGAGATCCATTCCCCAAATTATAAGGTGCACTCAAAGTCTACGAATACGATATTATTGTTAAAACGGGTCAAAAAATTCGATTTTCTTGTTTGTTAGATTAAGAAAATTAAACTAGGCATAGGGTTTTCAGTCACCTTGACTTGATCGTGTAAAAACTTGATGTATTCAATGGCCTCATGAAGAACTGATGCAGTATCCGTCTGAAAATTAATAATCAATGATGTTCGCAATTTGTTAGATTATTAGTGACACCATGCAGTTTCATTTACTTATAATATAGACTGGTTATAAACAATAAATATATATAGAAATCAGGCAAATAATAATAGTAAATTAAATTGTAGTTATTTTAGTTTACCTTCCCAAAAGGGGAAACCAACTGTTGCAGGGCAGTTACTCGGTCCCCAAATTTCTCTTTTCGGACCTAACAAATCAATACTAACTATTGATGAATCGTATTAATGTAGCTATATACTAATTAATTAAAACTAGTCATGCCTTGAAGGTTGGCAATGGTTCAATTCGTGGACGCTTTGCCACCGAGGACTCATTATTCTGAAACATTACAAATTTAGGATACCAATATTATATATATCAGAATTTAACTATAAGGGCATAAGCATTTGTACCTTGAGGTTGAAGCTGGGTAGATTAGGCTTTATCTTATCATTCATAGAAGATTGATTGAACCCAGAATTCATAGAAGCCATACACGATGATGAGTTACTACTGAAGATCGGATTATTCTTAGGCGAAGAAAATTCTTGGAGCTGAGAATCTATGTCGCAAATTGTTTGGGATACGAAGGATGATGAATTACAATGACTGATCATCGAAGAATCAGCCACAATCTGAGGGGAGTCGATGAAACTTGTTTCTTGCAAATAGTTCATCATGCTAGAGTTCAGACATGTTGTTTCTTGTAGTATCTCAAGACAGTTATCATCTGTTCTTACATCGTGAAATCTGATGATGATGACAGTAAAAGAAAATCATGAGCTTTTTGGTCATATAAAATTTTAGGGTTTCATAATAAAGGCCATATATATCTATGAGCTTACAAGTAAAAGACGAATTAAAATTATCAGATATCTTAATAAACGAACTTACAGCAAGCTATGGTTCCACATATCATTACTGGTCGATGAAAACATATGAGTGAATCCATCTGATGAAGAATCAGTCGAGTAGGGATTTAATTTCGACGAGGATGATTTCGAGTCCATGAACATCGAATAATCTTGATGATTATTAGGCAGCCACCCCATATCGTTGACCACCATAGAACATGGAGATGAGCCCAAGAAATTCCTGGATATGTTCCATATGTTACCTTCTCCACAGACACCACCTTGAAGTTCATCTGCCATGTCTCTACTAGTCAACTTGGTATCAAGCTTCAACTCTGAAAAATTTTGATATTTAGATATTATTATTATTATTCTTATCTCGAGTTCGTATATATCCAAAATCTCTGGTTGTGGTGTGTGACTGTGTGCGTCACATATATATGCATAGGAAAACGTATGCACAAACACACATTAGTATGTGTAATCGTGTATCTTTTGACCTTTGGTAGTTTAGGTACTGTGGTATAATGGAAACTGGTATATCGAATCCATTTCCATATAAAAGAATAATTCTGAATATTTTTTTAAAAAAAATATGTGTAGGGTAGGAGAAATAAATATATACATGCGTGTGTGTGTGTTATATATATATACAGACTCTCAAATGCAGACACGTACGTTACAATAGTATATAAATATCATTGCTTTTTATATCCTTACAAGTCAGCCGCTTTTCCTACTTTTTAATTTGGTCCTTGTTCTTTTCCCGTTTGTTTTCTTTCGTAGATCATATAATATTTCATCCAAGTTGCTTGATGTTGCTGATAAGAAAGATATGTGACATTATTGAGGCTATTTGGCTTGTGCAATTATTTATTGTGAACTTGCTTCGGGGTAAAATATTAAGTTTGTAGTATGTATCAATAATCTAATAATATAATATCCTTGCTATTTGGTTTTTCTGCAGTAGGTAGTACCTGTTTCTAAGAAAAGAATGAACTATTTTTTCCTTGAGGAGTTTCGTTATAACTTATAACATACCATGTCATGATAGCATATTAATCATGGAGCAAGTTAACCTCTACATATCTTAAGGATGAGATATTACCGATTAGATAAATTGAATGGTCAAAGCAATATTACAGAAAATAGGAAACATAAGGTCGTGAGGAAGTTAATGGATAAGATTCGTCACACACAGTCCTAAAACTATTATCTGTTGAATTGAAGCCAAAAAACTACATGTCATATTATCGTTAAGAGAGGTTAAGCAACTCTCCTAAAATCTCAATAACCATAACTGGTGGCCTAATCTACTTTGGTATCTGGATTCTTTAAATCACCAAATCATTATGCGTACGCCGTTACATTCTTAATGGGTCGGTTCAAATCGAACCGATCCATAATCGCTCCGTAAACCGTAACCATCGGGTAAGCATTCCTTTGATGGGCTGGGCACTAAGGCCCACGAAGAAGCATAATTGGAAAATATCTCCGAAAACAAAATTACTTCATACTACTACAACCTTAACCTTATCATCTTCCTTCGCACAACAGGGAAGAAACAATCATGGCAACGCTAGCTCTAAACCTCTCAGTTCTTCCAAAACCCCTGACCCACAGAAGTCAATCTATCGTTCTTGCGAATTCTTCCCTATCGTACAGTTTGTGCACTCTTCCACGGTCGATTAGGACAAGAACCTTCGCAGTGAGAGCGTTGTCCGATGGAGGGAATTATTCATCGAGGAGAAATAGTAGCAGTGAGGAGAGGGAGACGATAATGTTACCAGGCTGTGACTATAATCATTGGCTTATAGTCATGGAGTTCCCTAAAGACCCTGCGCCTACAAGGGAGCAGATGATTGAGACTTATCTCAACACTCTTGCGACTGTTCTTGGAAGGTCTGTTTTTTTTTTCTTAGCTCGTCCATGTCTTCTCTTTTCGTGGTTACCGTTCGTACCTCTTTGTTTTGAGCTGCGACGTTTTCATTTCGTGATGTATTCCGTTCTTTGTTTTTGGAGTGTGGATTTGGGAAAAAATGCAGTCTAGGTGTTTGTTACTATGCTTAGCTCGTTCGCGGTTAATTTTGTGCTTCTACCAGTTTTGTCTTTGTGGGAATTTTCGTTGTGAGTTTGCAGTTTCTGATGATAAATGTTGAAGAAGAGTTGTACCACTGTATGCCTAAGACCAAAGATAAAATCTTTTTCTAGCGGGCTATGATTCTTTCTCCCGAAACTTATGCAGTCATAGTTCTTACATCTTTATGTTAGCTTCTGAAGCTGTATGTGATGCCCCATGAGTTACTGATAGTGCAGATAAGATAATGACCCGTTCGCCTGCATTTGATTCACCAATTTTTCGACTATTTACATGCTACTATAAACACCTTGTGCTTAGTTTTCACTCATTAGTAATGGTTATTCTAAGATTGGAAGGAACTACACTCTGATGCGTTAGGCAGTTGCAATTGCAGTCATTGAGTTTTTTAAGTTCTCAACGGTTTCTTGGAACATTTAATCTTTTCTGAAGAAGCTAGTTATATTTTGATCTCATCTCTCTGTATTTAGCATGGAAGAAGCAAAGAAGAATATGTATGCCTTCAGTACCACCACATACACTGGTTTCCAATGTACAGTATCTGAAGAAACATCCGAAAAGTTTAAGGGTATAATACACACTATTCCATTCCTTTAATTCCCCCTCATTCACTTCTATTATTAACTGAAATATATTACACTTCCATCGTCTTTTTCTTAGGTCTACCTGGAGTTTTGTGGGTGCTGCCCGATTCATACATTGATGTCAAGAACAAGGACTATGGAGGTTTGTCATTTTCTTGCAATCCCTTAGTGATGTAACAAACGAATGACTCGTTAAATCGATTACTTCTTGTAGGAGATAAATACATTAACGGAGAGATTATCCCTTGTCAATATCCAACTTACCAACCGAAGCAATCTCGAGGTTCGAAATCAAAGAGCAAAGCGTACGTTAGGCAAAGAGATGGCCCTCCTTCCGAGCGAAGACGACCAAGACAAGAAGCCTCAAGTTCTGAATCCTCTTCGTAATGTAATAACATTTGAAATTGAATGTTAGGGACTGAAAAGGCTTTGATATGCAAGAAGCCATATGTTATGAACATTAGGGGACTAAATTGAAACTCTGCAAATTATTTGTCTCAAGAGCAATTATTCGGACAGGGTCAAAGACTTCAAATGTTATACTAAGAAAGTGTGAATGGGATTGAATTGAACGTGATTCTCGAGCCAAGTAACGGATTTTCTGTTTATTTTTTTCTCGCCATTAATTATTAGTTTCTACGAAAAAAGGGGCCGAATATTCCAATCAAACCACGTAAGAAAAATCTCATTACATTAAAGCCTAAAAAAGTCATCAGGAGAAAGCAAGTTGTTGTCGGAATAATAATTGCCTCGGTAACACAATACCACCCATTTTCTAACATGACATTAAACATCAGATGAGTAATAATGTTAAAAACACCAAAAAAGACATGAGAACTCATGCTATATAATTTGTAATTTTGATCTCGTGGACTATACCTAACTTTTGCTTCATATAGTTTACGCGGTTCCAGAATAGGTAAACTGGATCAATGCGAGGATCTTGAAGTTTTCTATTTCACACGTTAGAATTAAGTGTAATATACACATAGATACCTACTTGAATAAAAACTTACAAATCAGTACCTATGTCAGAAATTTTTATAGATAGGTATTACTGTTTGTACCAGTTTATGTATAAACACCGTACATTGCAATGTGTACATAGCGTACCATGTCACGCCTTTATACGGTATCCTATACGGTTTTCTATATGATATCTAAATGTGCTAATATGACGTACCATTTTCTAAACGAATTACGTGCCACAATACGTTGCTATAGGGTACTTAAATGTGCTAATACGCGTACCTGATGCGGGATTGGTACCTATGTGCAAAAGATTTATTATGTTAGGTACCTACATATAAAAAAATGCTGACAGGGTACTAAATTACAAATTTTTTTTGCAGATGGGGTATTTATGTGTAAAGACCCCTAAAATTAATGAGCAAAAAAACTTATGGCAAATCGTGAATAGGAACAAAATCTCCATTAGAGTTGTGGCGAGCGACCCATTTTCCGTCTCATCCCAACATTTTCTTTCCGGAATGGTGAGAGTGATTCTCCATCCGGTTTTTGCTCGGATGAATCCGAAAGATAATTTTGCCACCCGTCTTAAAACTAAACCAAAAATTTAAGAAACAATCCAAGGCTAGACGATAACGGTGAAGATGGAATATGAGCAAAGATAGGATGAAGAATTTCGAAATTGCAAGAAGACTTCTTACAAACTGGTCATAATAACCCATTCGAAACAAAATCCTCCCGCCTAAGCCGAGAGGAGTCCCAACTCCAAAGCACAAATAGATATAAGTCAAACACAGGCATAGACTAACTTCATTTGCCAAACAAAACATCCATCACCATACGATGAGCGACACCTCTTTTACCCTTGAAAGCTTCCCTAACTTTCTCCTCAGAAGGTCCCAACCCTTCATCTCTCACCATCGCAAGAATCTCTTTTCCTTCATCTTTGAGCCCTACGCCAACATACCCTTCCACTATCGACGCGCAAGCATCGGCGCCAATCTTGATCCTTCTCTTTGCCATCTCCCCCACGCACTTCTTCACCTCCTTCACCATCTTTGCATCGCCGCTTTCGCACAAACCCCTCAGCACAACGCTGTATGTATACGCATTAGGCGAAACGCCACTCGAAAGCATCCTCAGATATGTTCGGTAAGCTTCGTTCGACTTCTTCGCATCCACGTAAGCCTCGATCACAGCCGTGTGGGCTATTACGTCGGGAATTTGGGAGCTGTCTTTTATCTTGGAGAACATTTCCAGCGCTTCGTGGGCGAGTCCCTGTTGGGACAATCCGTCGAACATCTTGGCTGCGTAGTTCATGAGGCCATCGGTGGAGCGTATGCTGGCGAAGACTTCCTGGAGGTTAGTGGGGTCCACTTGCGCTTCCCGGCCGGCGGAGTTGTTTGAGAATGGGTTGTACGGCGGCGGTAGATTTTCGGGTTTCTTCTCGGGTTGCGAGGTTTCGGAGTCTGATTCGGAATCGGAAGGCAGAGAGAAATTGACTAATTTGGGGTTGGGTTTGTTGGGATTGGCAGTGCAAAATGATCTTAGAGGGAATTTGAGAAGGCGGCTATTCAGACTAAGATAGCGTTGCAGAGCCATTGACGAAAGTGGGTACAGACAATGTTGAAGCTAAAACTAGTTCGTTCCTTTCCTTAAAATGAGAAATAGACCCCTATTCTTTATCGACTAGAACTTGATCGATCTCTTTAATTAATCAAGTATACAATTATATATTTTCCTAACCAACAGTAAAACATCTTTAAATTAATAAATTGGGATCATAAAATTTGATCAACCTCATCTCACTATCGTATATCACCATGTGATTATATGATAAGATCTCCTTCTAGAGCTTCTACTTCTCAAGTTAGAGAATCAAACCCCTAGTGATTACCTACAAAATAAAGTAGAAGAATTAAGAATTAATTCTGATAATATTATTCATGGAGTCTTTAAAAATCAAGACGAGGAAATAACCGAGTCTGAAATGGATTTTCGTGTTTAATGGATTTTAAATTCAAAATCGATTTTAGTCCGGGTTCACCGGCGAGAAAAAAAAAATCAACAAGAATTATTTCAACCCAAATGGGAACTTTTCCGAAAATTGTTTTTTTGAAAATTTCAACAAAGACGATAAAGATATTTTCCAAGAAATTTTTTATAAAGATTTAGAAAACCGAAATGAAAAATTACTCTTTGTTCCTTGGTTTTTAACAAAATATTTCAAAAATACGATCTCAGTTCTTTGAAAAAAATTATAAGCTTTCAACTGGGAAAATCTTACTTCAGTTTTTCCTCCCCAAACTAGTTTCCAAATGGAAAAGAAAATGAAATTAGATTTTTTAATGCTTTTCAAAAATTATTTGAAAAAGAAAATAATACACTTCCTTTTACTATTAATCATATTAATAGTCTTTTAAAACAACAAAAATATACTAATATGTATGTTATTGTTTTAGGAGAACAAATTTCTCTATTAAAGAAAAATATTGAAAAATTTTCGTCTTCAATAAAAGATATTAAAAACTTTTTATTAAAAGAGAAAAATATTTTAGGATCAGTTGATACTGCATCTCCCAGTATTCAACCTCCTCCTGAAGTTACAGATTTTAAATTAAAATCTATTTCTCATATTGAAAAATTATTTGAAGAAAATTTTCAAAATCTTAAGCTTAATACCTTAAGCGAAGAATTTGAAGATCAATTAGAAAATTCAAACAATTTTCAAAATACTTTTACTCAAGAAGTTAATAAGCTTAAGCATACAAAATACGCTGATAGGCCAACCTAGAGTAAATATTATTACCCTAGGCCTACTCCTCAAGATAATGTTCGAAGAACAAGAATTTATGCTCAATAATTCGTATAGCGGTAGAAGCATATACGAATGAACTTAGACGGTTATGCCGAAAGACAAATAGACAACATGATACATAGAAGGCTTATGTATAGTACGATTCTATGTATCTTATTAATTTGTAATACAGTTTTCAAGTTTTATTATTTAGTTAATAAGAAAAATACTCTACCTCCACCATCGTTATTCGCTACGACCGACTTCATAATTTTTTTTAAAAAAAATTAAGAAATAAAGTAATAATAGATATATAAATATTGAGTAAGTGAACTTAAAGTAGCTGGAACTTCGTAATCTCCGACGTACCTATTTTTTTTATTTTTTTGAACGCCAAAAAATGTGAAGCTTCTTGGACTTTAATAATAAAGAATGATTAAGCACACTATTATTAACCCTTTATTCACATGATTCTTAAACCATGCACAACAAACTTTAGATTCAAGCCTATTCTCGAACGTTTGGTAAGGACTTTTAAAACTTAATTTACCAATATAACCTCTCACTATTCTCTTCCTCAACTAATTACATAAATGGCATTTATTATATAAAGAACAATTCTGTGCAACGACTCACCACCTAATACAAAATTTGTACTTTTATCAATTATTCGCATTACAAGGTATCCTATTATAAAATTAAATGAAAAGATATATATTTTTATTGATTTTATACATTTCTTGATAGTTGATAATATGCTTGGTCTAGTTAAAGGTATAAATCCATATTGCAAGTGAGGTTAAAAGGGGAAACAAACATAGGATTAATCATAATGTGGACCCCGCACTTCCACTCCTTAAAAACTCCTTCATCCTCCTCCAATTTCTCTCTCTCTCTCTCAAAAGCAAAAGAAGCCGAGAAATGACCATCACATTCATATCACTCCTCTTCTTACATCTCTCTGTACTCTCCCTCACCGCCACCACCACCGCCGCCGCGTCCTCGACGGAAACCTCCATACACGAGCTGCTCATAAGCCGAGGTTTGCCGGCGGGATTGTTCCCAAAGAACGGCGTAAGGTCTTACTGTTGTTTTTAAATATAATATCGAATGAGGAGAGTAATTAATTTTGTGGGAAGGAACGGTTTTTTTTAACACATGAACAAAGCTTAGCCTTCTATTGCTAATACATGAGCATTTTTACTACACGTCCTCTCACATGTCCTCTCACCCACTCACTCTCTCTCCCACACGGCACTTTGTGCCTTCTTCTGTTTCTGCTCTATCCTTTCTCTACATAGCCACATGTATATATAGGGAATACTAGCTTGTCTTATAGTGCAACTTGGAACTAAATGCAAATCACGCGCATATCTCGTTTGGCGGCTGTAATATTTCTTCCTTTGTATTTTTCTTCTTTATTTTCCTTCGTGGTGTGCGCAGCCTTTGAATAAGTTTTGCTTTGACTCTCTACCATCACGCTTGCTTCTTTATTTTATTATTTTCCTCATTTTCTTTGTGGGGTTAGATTGAGATTATCCAACAAATTCCCCCCTTAATCTCAATCTTCTGTCGATCTTTCAATGCTCTTTAAATTTGACGCGCTTTCGTCTGTCGTACGTCGCGGCTCGCCATTTGCCGTCTTTAAATGCCTTCGTGATCCTCGCCATGTTTGTCATTTCGTCGTACTCGTTTACCACTAGTTTTTCTTCATGGATCGCCTTTTCCCTTCGGCTCGGTTCTTCGGCGATGTAATAAATATCCTCCACGGCGTCGACTTTGTACTGTTCTGCATCGTTGTTTACGAATATATTTTCGAATTTATATTTTACCTCCTCCGCGATTTTCCTGTGGATTTTGTCGTACCCAATGTTCTTCGGTATAGCGACCAGATATTTCGCCTCTTTGGTAACGAGGTCATCGATCTTATTCATGACCTCCTCCGGGATTTTTCTGCGATTTTCGCCGATATCTTTTTCCTTCATATTTTGGTTATCGTCTACCGCCTTGAGGATCCCCTTGTTCATCGTCGCGATTTCGTCCTTCTCGTCCGCTTCTAATTTTTCGGCAAGCTTGTACTTTTCGTTGCTTCGTTTTTTCAAGTTGTTCATGTAGGCTTCAAGGCTGTCTCTCGCCTTGATCCACTCCTTCACTTCTTTGTCTTTCTCGCGTAGTTTTTCTTCGTCAACACGTTGTTTCTCGTTAAGACTGGCCTCCGTAGGTTCTCCAGTCTTTTGTGTCGTGTCTTTATCGACAACAGGTCGCATGGCCTCCGTCGTGGTTGCGCAGGTCGTCTCTTTCACGCCGCGCTCCTGATTCTCTCTTTGCATGGCTTCTTCAGCATGCTGGGGAGTTGGCTTATTTCTCGTCTCTTCTCCGGCATCAACACCGTTCTCGGCTATCGTGTTGTATTTCTCCGTGGCTTTCTTATTCGCCTCGTGAATTTTATCTTTAGCTTCGTCCGACGACGTGTGCATGTCGTCGTTAACCGCATTTTTCATCTCATCGGCATTCTCCGATGTTCTCACGTCGATTTCCTCGACTTTCTCAGGTGGTTGTCGTGGCGGCGTTTCTTCGACCGCTTCCTCTTTCTCGAGCTTTGAGGGCTCCGCCTCGTAGGAAGGTTCCGTTGGTGGAGTGGTGGTGGCTACTTCATGAGTGATATTTTCTTTTATCACTTCAACGACTGCTTCGGTCGTTTTCTCTTCTTTTACGGCCTCCTCGGCCTTTGGAGATTTTTCTTCCTTCTTTGTGGCTTCATCGGCGTCTTTCTTTGACGCTTCGTCTTCCTTTTCTTTCTCGGCCATAACCGGTGGTTCACCTTTTTTCTTTTCCACCACCGATGTTGGATCCTCAGCGTAATCTCTATCACGCTTTATCGACACGGCAAGGGCATCATCTTCACGTTCGCCGTCGTCTTCTATCTTCTCCTCGTCTTTTGAAAACTTGATAACGTCGTCTTCTTTCGCCATCTCAAGTTCGCCTTGATTTTGTTGCCGAGCTTGGTTGGTGTGATCAGCGTCTTTGTACGCTTTCTCCAACAGATCCCAGGCTTCCTTGGCGCTTGTTGTTGCACCTATCACTCTAGCACCAGTAAATTCTACCGCTTTGCGGATGACGACTAGCGCAAGACTATTTTCTATGGCGGCGACTCGCAACGTCTTTCCTTGCGGCCTTGTATACACCTTCGTATCGGGTGAATATCCATCTTCGACTATTTCCCATAAGCCTTCTGATTTCAGTAGCGCTCTCGTCTCGGCGCTCCACCGTACGTAATTATTTTCGGTGAGTTTTGGCGGGAGTGGCATTCCAACACCTGGTAATTTCAGCATCGCCATCTGCTCTGACGGTTTCGTTGACACCTTCGGCTCTTTTGACACCATCGGCTCTGATACCATTTTGTTGTTTTTAAATATAATATCGAATGAGGAGAGTAATTAATTTTGTGGGAAGGAACGGTTTTTTTTAACACATGAACAAAGCTTAGCCTTCTATTGCTAATACATGAGCATTTTTACTACACGTCCTCTCACATGTCCTCTCACCCACTCACTCTCTCTCCCACACGGCACTTTGTGCCTTCTTCTGTTTCTGCTCTATCCTTTCTCTACATAGCCACATGTATATATAGGGAATACTAGCTTGTCTTATAGTGCAACTTGGAACTAAATGCAAATCACGCGCATATCTCGTTTGGCGGCTGTAATATTTCTTCCTTTGTATTTTTCTTCTTTATTTTCCTTCGTGGTGTGCGCAGCCTTTGAATAAGTTTTGCTTTGACTCTCTACCATCACGCTTGCTTCTTTATTTTATTATTTTCCTCATTTTCTTTGTGGGGTTAGATTGAGATTATCCAACACTTACAAACTCGGCGAAGATGGGTTGCTACAAGTGTACCTCGAAGCTCCTTGCGTCGCCAAATTTGAGACGAGGGTTTTCTTCGAAAGCGTTGTAAGAGCTAATCTGAGCTATGGAAGATTGATTGGAGTTGAAGGGTTGTCTCAGTTAGAGCTGTTCTTATGGTTGCCCGTGAAAGACATCATCGTCAGCGATCCTTCGTCTGGTCTGATTTTGTTCGACATTGGCGTAGCTCATAAGCAGATGTCTCTATCTCTCTTTGAAGACCCTCCCCTTTGTACTCAAGGTTTGTGTATAAGTTTTTGATATATTTCTATATATATCTGTATATATTGAATCTCTTTTAATGATTCTTGGATGGAAATTGCAGGTGGGTTAGTGAAGGAAATTCCGAGGAAAGAGTTAGGGTTTGAAGCTCAGCGATGATGTGCGAACACAGTTGTAAGACGACTTCGTTCAGCTTCTTGCAAGTTGCTTGTTGTTTCATTTCTGGGCTTTGATTTTCTCGTCGTTTTCTTGAGGAAAACTGGAAACTAATGTAGGGAGTTTGTTCGTAGTGTGTAATGACTGGAGAACTACTTACTAACTGGAAAAGTTTTGGAATGATATAAAGATTTTGGAGTTAATTTCGTGATGCCCATAGATTTATTTATTTTTTTATTTTTTGTTTTACAGCTTCAACTGAATTTTGTATACGAATGTAGCCGAAATATGAATGCGTAAATTACACTACATGTCTACATCTATGATCTAACAGCATAAATGTATAGAAAAAAAAGGAAAACAACTAACTCGTAATTATAAATCCACGCTGGCATGGCCATTCTACCAACTTCATATTGGAACAACGGAAATAGACGTGTTCATACGGTTACGGTTACGGTTCACGGTTATGAACCGCCGGTTTACGGTTAATAAAAACGTCTAACCTTAACCGAACCGTGGTAATCACGGTTACGGTTACGGTTTTGAACCGGCCAAGCCGGTTACGGTTACGGTTTTGAACCGCCGGTTTACGGTTTTCTTTCTAGTTCTTTTTTAGAATTTTCTTTCTTTTATAATAATTTAAATATATAGTAAAAAACATTGATTTTTTATATAAAATGGAAAAAAAGGGGGTCTTTACGCATAAAAAAAAAAGGAAATTTCCGTTCCAAGTTATAATTTATATAATAACTTTCAACATTTGAAAAATAAATTACACTTTAAATTGTAAACAAAATATTATGATTAACATTCATTCTTCGATTAGAAAATCTTTGACGGACATTCGTCGTAGGCATTTAGTTATCATGTTTATCACTCAATATTCGTCTACGTTTTCTAAAGTTAATATTATGATATTTGACAAAATAAAAATTAAATATGGTAAATAAATTATCATTGGATATTATGATAAGAGCAATAAAATTATATATTTAATTATTATTTAAAAGACGGTTAACCGCCGGTTATAACCGCCGGTTTACGGTTAGGAAAATGAAGAACCGTAACCGAACCTTCATACTTTACGGTTCGGTTACGGTTTGAACCGTAACCGTTGACCACGGTTAACCGAACCGTTGACCGACGGTTCGGTTACGGTTTGGTTACGGTTTTTCAAACCGTCTGAACACCTCTAAACGGAAACACCAAATCCAACTATATACTGCCATAAAATTGTTTCCGAAGATCGAACATATATATATATATATGTTATAATAATAATAATAATAATAATAATAATAATAAGGTAATGCTAAATGATACCCAATTGCAAAATAATTATGTGTGTGTATATATATACAAGTATTATTTGCTATAATTTAACTAGGCCATGCAAAAAGGTATGAGTATATGTTTGTGCCATAATGGACAATTTCTGCCTTTTGGTCCCTCATGTTCGGTTAACTATGTGGATTCCAGAATAAGATTTTAGGTTTAAACATAGAGAATTGAAGAGGAAGATCTTTATCAATGAATGATTGGTTGATTCATGTTTGTTGAGCTATCTAAATATTTTATTACAAGTTCTTCGTTTTAAAATATCATATTCATAAAGTTGGGAGGGAGAAAGAAAGAAAGATCTCTCAAATCTAAGGTTTAAATAAAACCATGATAACTGAAAGTAACATTTGCAGGTATTAATAACAGTTTCACGTTTCTTCTGCTATCTCTATTTCTTAATCCATCTTCCTTGTTAATTAATCTACTAATCGAACCAAAGATTTAGACATAATCATGGTTGTAGGACAAGGCATATTATCATGTCAAAGAATTTCTTTTCTTTCCCCTCCCCCCTTCTTACATAGTCAATCCTCAACATCAATAATAACCAACTAACTAAACTTCTTCAGATGCTTCTTATAATCTCCAGCAGGAAATCTTTAATCTGATCACCACTCCCCAAACCAAAGTTTATTCCCTGAGATCAGCCAGCAAACAATTTAAAATAAAAAAAAAAATTTAATCACATAATGCTGTAAATTGGTATTATATGTAATGAAAATCATTGCAAAACTATGTACCTCAGCAGTTGAAGTAACAAGAACTGCTCCTTTAGATGTAGTAATGCTAGTATCTGTTATATCAAGCCCGAAACCACTCATCGCTTGCAATATTTTCGTAATCCCGCCTTTCTTTTTCGGGAAAACGATCCTTATCCATAGCTTCCTCTCATTCATCGGAGTTACTTGAACTTCATTCTGCAAAAAAAAAAATATTGCGTAACGGATTTATAGCTTTAAGCATAATGTAATAAGTATGATCAAAAGAGTCTCACTATAACTCCCCATTTAGCCATTTCTTGGTCAGCACTGATTAAATCTTCGACATTAGGTTTCTTTTCATCTAAACAATCCGAATCGCTTTGAACTATTTGTCGCCGAAGATCGTCTGACTTTCTCTGTAGCTCTTCGATATAAGCGGCCGCATCGGTGATTATCGTTGCCTTATTCATCTGTAGAGCGAAAAACATAAAGGTTTCATCAGAATTTTAGTATATAGCATTTTTTGGTTCTATCATAGAGAATTTTCTCAACATTTGTGATGATGGGAACTAAGGCGCGCAATTCCAACATTCGATCGCTGAGTTTTTTCCGACGTCTCCTTTCGGCTTTGAGATTCTTGGATTTGAACCCTTTGTCTCGGTCGCAGTCCTCGTCCTCTTCTTGATGATGAAGTGATTGTTGTATCTTATTTCTTTTCATTTTGTTCTCTACTACTTTTATATCGTCGTAGGCGATTTCTATGCAGTCTTCCATCGATTTTGTGATCGATTATGGTAGCTTTTTTTTTTATTTTATAGGAATGCTTGAGTGTTGTAGAGTTTTCATTAGTTCGGTTTGATTTATACGGATGTTCTAACACGAGGTTTAAGCTTTCTTCTTTTTTTTGGTTGAACTTTTTATTTTTGTAGAAAGAGTGGAGATGAATGAGAATCTTCTTGTTGGTAGTTTGTTACGAATTTCCAAACATCATTCAACGCACACAATGCTGCGTTTCTTTGAGGCGTTGAGAGGCTCGCTTCTAGCATGAGAGGGAGAGAGAGAGAGAGAGAGAGAGAGAGAAGGAGAGTTTAACATCAGATTTGTTACTAGATTATAAAAGCATAAATATTCTTGGTTGATTTATAGACGATCCTTATGTCTCCGTAGAAGGCCCCCATTTATTTATTTGCCTTCATTTGTTACCAAGGGAACAAACATCAACCAAATTTAGTCTCGAGATAATCATAAAGACGATGTTTAGATACACCACGAGTCAAAACATTGGCTTTGTGGGTCACAGATTTTATTTGACATTCAACATACAGTACATATATGGTTTAATATGACAAGAGCTAAAACTTCCTTTTTCATGCACATACATTAGGTTCGAAAATAGGACGAGCCAAGAACAGAAGTATGGTCTTTACCAAGGTTACGGCCTCGGAGACACTCGAGATCCATTACTTGAGAATGATCCACAAAAAGATTCACCTGCTCTCAAGGCAAGAAACATATGTTAGAAGTAGGATAGAACCACTCTGCTTTCTCATGAAAATTGTTATGTAATAACACATAATTAATAACTATTACCCTTGGCCCGTATTGTTTGATGAACCATTCAGATGCCTTAGGATTGGATGCTTCGAACATGGTCTTCTCCAGGCCAAGGCGTCCGATGATCTTAGCGATGATGTCAGCCCTCATAGCGTTTGCTTGTCTGCATATGTCATCAGCATCGATCATTATCATGTCTGCCCCTGCTTCGAGGCACCTCTCTGCTCTTCGAATTAATAGATTTACATCCTCCACAAGTTCTGCAGAAAAACAGATGATATGAAGGCATAAAGTGATATTAAAGAGCATTTTTTGCTTCACAAGATCACATTTCTAACTCTTCTACCACGCCCTTGCAGTTATTTGCTAGATTAATCAAACAATGACATGTAGGGTTCTTGTGAATCTTTCTTATGATTCTCGTAACCATGTAGCAGTAGCACTCTTAATATTCTTTACCTCTGTAGGATTATAACTCCTCCCACAACATCAGCTTTGCTCATGTTAGGCAGGACATGAATTTCTTGAATAGAGATAACTTTTGTCTAATGAATCAGTGCCTGATTTCACATAATCTACTAAATCCCAAAACCAAAGAGAAGATAACTTCAAAGTCAAATCTTAATTTAACAGAGGCTACAGAAATCATTTTCTAGAATACAACATTATAGAACTGGCAGCTCACCTGAACTTCGAGGTTTTGGCACCACATAAGACCCATAAGCTCTATCACCTTTACTCGGTATATCGGACTTATTAAATTTCAAGGAAAGTATAGGTTTAGCCCTGAGTCCACCACTCTTAACCAGCCTCACATATCTCAAGAGAGCCTCTTCGGGGACACCAAGTGAAGCAACATCAATCTCAATTGTATTGAAACCCAATCTCTTGCACTCCTATAAAATCAAAGAATCACATCAGAAGCATAAAAAAAACTAAGTAAAAAGCCTTCCTATCATTACCTCAATATGATCTTTGAAAGCAGAAGGACCCTTGCGCAAGATGTGTTCCGCCCAATCACCAGTGCTAACATACACATTATGCTTGCGTGCCATATCAGTTACTTCTCTGATGTAACTTCTGGTCACTAAACTGTGAGATCCACCGGAAAATTTCAACCCATCGACAAACTGTCCCATGGACTCCAAGACATCCTATATACGCATACCATGACATTTGTTCACTTACAGAAATATAAAACTGTAATGATTAATTACAACAGAATATTACATGTACAGTGTCGGTAGATCAAACTAATATCATTAGCACACTACTGCAAGAAACATGAGAGAATCTAAGATCGCCGACCTCTACAAATCAGCTTATATATATTCCTCCTTTACTTGCATTGAGCATTTTCCTTGAATTCATCTCACGATAAGTGTAGAAAACAGAACAAAACCCCAACAAAAGACAGATATCATAAGGATCAATTCCCACCATAAAATGGAGCTATAATTCGAAGTACCTGGAGAAGGCCTTGAGTAAATTGCGAGTAATTAGGACCTCTGACCTCCGTGACACCATACCTCCTCGGCTTCTCAGGGCGATCCTCCTCTTCGAAGAAGCTCTTCCATCTATAATAGTTCATCGACATTTTCCTTTCTGCCTAAACAGATTTACTCGAAGAACGCGCATGGAAGGAATGCTGGCGCCAAAACATTGGATCATCGGATCGAAATTGACATGAAATAAATAGAAACGCTCAAGCTCATGCGTTGCGAAGCTTGAAGAACTCTGACGTGTCTTCTAGAAATATGTAGGTACATAACTGGGCCGGCCCAATCGACATATAATTGGGCTTAATTTAATTCAGGCCACTGTCAGCACACAAATACTCTTGACGGGTTATGAGAGTTTCGCACGTGCGAAAAATGGTGTGCTGAAGAAGAAAAATATTTAAATTAAATGAAGGTAAGAAAGGGAGAAAAAGGGAGCGCCATTGTTAGACATCACTTGCCATATAAGTAAAGTATGTATGTTTTCCTTTGCTTGACAAGCCAGTAAAGGCCATAAGAACAACTTGCTAATAGTCCCAAAACTACGCCAGAATATTTGCTGATTTCCAACAAAAACAGATATTCCATCTCATCTCTCGCGTGAGCATTAGTTAGACTTTGATAATTAGCAATAGTTGTAATTATATAATCATATATGCAAACTACAATCTCTAATAATTCTTGGGGCTTTTAGAATTCAGGCCTTCATAAGTTTCATTTAGGTTTCAGGCCTCTGTCAGAAAATTCATAGTTTTAAGGACCCGATTTCTGCAGCACCACTTCATTGTTCTGCAGTACCACTTCATTGTTCTGCAGTACCACTTCATTGTTCAGCAGTACCACTTCATTGTTTTTCAGTACCATTCATTGTTATGCAGTACCACTTCATTGTTCTGAAATAACACAAAACGATCGTCCGATACCAATTCATATACACTTTATAACAGGTCCTTATCTCTAAATTTTATAAAAATTGAATCCTTAAAACTATGAACTTTCCGACAATGGTCTGAAACTTATTTTAAAACATGGGCCTGATACGTAATTACACCATAATTCTTTTATATTTCTCAGTTATCATTGACCAATAGGGCAAATTGCAAGGTGTCCATTGGCTGATTTCTTATCGTATTTTGAAAGTCAACTAACTAGTGGGCATCACCGTATATAATTTTATTACATTTGCGGTTATGTAATGACGTTTATATGCGCATTACTAATACTAGTACTTTTTCGCACACTCTGTGCGTGTGCTTAAAATTTTATTATATTTTACGCTAATTTTAATTTGAAATTTATTCTTTTTAATGTCGAATAGATAAAATATAACTTTTACCAATATAAAGTAATAATAGAATAGATAATATAGAAATGGGCTGAATAAAAAGTGATAAGTAATCAATTTTCGAAGTAGTCGCAAATGGGCCATATGAGCCCAATCGTTTCATTTAGTGACTGTTCAATTCTATTCTGACGTCTTTTTACTTACTTGAGGTGGAGTGGTCAACAGTTTTGATTGAGAACGTGGGTTTCTATTTTTTTTTATTTATTTTTATTTAGTAGAAAAATTTGATTGGTTGATTCTTAAAATTTACAGACCAAATTAGATGAAAATTGACAGTTTTATCACCTCTAGAGCCTTTTATATAATAAAATAGATTATTAGAAAAATCTGATTGGTTGATTCTTAAAATTGACAGACCAAATTAGATGAAAATTGACGGTTTTTATCACCCCTACAGCCTTTATATAATAGAATAGATACCAAGGAAAACGGATAAATGTTTACGAATATATATTTAATATGCCTTCTCTGTTCCGACCATGTTTGTGCCAATTGATCCACTAATTAATACATGACACAACACATGTTATTTAACATCATAAATAAATCGACAATCTCTAGGTGACTTGTCAACATGGGTTCGAGAAAACGGAAAAAATGCTCCATGTAAAAATATAATAATATTTAGGAAAAGTCAAAGGAGGACCACGATATATGTATGCAGCACGATTTTCGGGTCCTCACTCCTCACAGATATATGCAAGCCATTGCCCTTGAAAATTATATTACTTTTCCTATTTTAAATACCGAAAAAATTAATAGGTCAACTCTTTCTCATGAAATAGAAGGAGAAATATCCCAGTGCCTACTGTCTCCTATCAATACAATGCATGATTAAAATTTAAATAATACAAGATTTATGCTAATCAGATAATAATAGAGATGCACTTATATGTGCTTAGCTAGTCCATTATTTCATGTAGTACGTGTAAAACTCTTAATTTTCCAAATCGATGGAGAAAACTAACTGTAGTAGCTGATTGGTTTTCTTCTCTTACACGTTTGTTCTGATGATTTAGTTAGGAATCAATTATATGATGAGACGTAAAATAGAACAAATGATTGGAAAAGGATTCATGTACTAATATACTACGTATTCAAAATGTTCGGAAAATGCTTCTCCTAGTCCTATATGAAATAACCTGTTGTAATACGTTTCAACCTAATATAGTAATCAAATTACTAGACAAGGATTAAGTTTATTGATCATTCTCTTAATTTCAACGCCCTTAATCATGTGAACTATACAGGTCATTTCATACCAAACCACAAAATTATTATAGGCCTAATTCGCAAATCACAGCTCATGAAAGCCACTTGGAGTTGGGAGGAAACAATTTCATTACAATAATCATTCCCATTTTACAATAATAAATCTCTCTCTCTCTCTCTCTCTATATATATATATATATTGATTCTTCGAACTTATTATACTTCTCACACATCCTATTCTACTACACTCCAAAAGACACCACATTATTTCATTCTGCAATCTCTTCAACCTTTAACCATCCTTTAATTCAATCCAACGCATGATTGATTAAAGCTATATGCACCCACCCACCTTTCCTGGGAATTAACGAAAATCCTATATATATAAATATATACATATCAAGAAAGTCTGCTATTGAAGAGAGGTCACCCAATTATAAAATAAAAAGAGCGTTATATTACAAGAAGTCTACAATCTCATTAGCTTCTTTGGTAAGAGAAAATGACAGAAAAACCGAAGCTGGTAAGTGTCGTAGTTTTTCTTACCATCTCAATAATTGTTTCTTCACTGTTGCATCGACGAATGAGCACTTTCCATAAATAAATATTCGACTACAATGAATACATTTGATGTATAATCTCTCCAAAACACTTCACAAAAACTGAAATAGCGTTTCTTGTTTTCACTTATCTTCAGGACAATATGAGCTATGGCCATCGAAGTGTAGCCCAGAAATTAGAAGAAGACGATGAACTACAGCAGCTTTCGAGCAGTAAATCCGATACATTTGTGGTGGATATGGAGAGCTTTGCTCATATTCTAGAGAAAGATATCAATACAAATCCAAGAATTACAGTGAGTTTTTTTTTTCTTCCCTCGCGAACCAATTTACGTAGATGAAAATATATGCACAAACAGTACAGACACAGAGAATTATACTATTGTCTGTTTCAATCTTTTCTAGTAATACGACGATGATTATAATCAACGGTTGAGAGATGTTTCGTGTCTTTGCTTCATAATTTTCCTTCTTTCCTTTGGTGAATAAAAAATTGCAGAGAAATCTTTCAAGAAAAGGTTGCGTAAGAGGCGGAGGAAAGAAAATCGGTGCCAATGAAAACGACGTTGATATACATGCAACTTCTCCAAGAGGTGCGTATTTTTTAGTGGATATTTAATGTCTTTAATACCGCAACATTTGAGCACGTAATAAGAAAACATTTGAGCACCCTTTTTAAGCATCATTATTTTTAGTTTTTAATTTGCTCCGTTTTTTTTATTGTTGCGAAGTTAAAAATTTAGTGATGCATCAATGGTTGATTGAAACTTCATTTAAAAAATTAAGGCACTAGAGGCCAACTAATTACATCATCACAACCTAAGAGACACCTTAGCCCCTTTTGTCACATGCTTTCCAATAAATAACTGTTTTTAAATATTAATATATAACTGGGCAATGATAGTTCAGACAAAAAACCAGAATTAAATCATTCCACTCCTGTAATTACATGTTACTTTCCAATTAAATATACAAACAATACAGCATAATCTTTAAATGATTAATATATGCCAAGAAACAGTTCATACTTCGTTGTCCCTTCTCTTGAACTTATTCGTCACTCAAATTCTTGATTTTCCTATGTAGTTTAGTAGCTAATAAGAGGGAAAATTATAAAAATGGGTCACTAAGTATCCCAATTTTCGATTTTGGGTAACTATGTTTATCAATTACAAAAATGGGTCACTAAGTACGTATATAGTAACAAAATTAGGTCACTGACCTCTTTTTTCGTATTATATACATACTTAGGGACCCAAATTTGTAACTATATACATACTTATTGATCTAGTTTTGTTACTATATACATACTTAGTGACATAGTTTTGTTACTATATGCATACTTAGTGACCTAGTTTTGTAACTAGTGGCCCAATTTTGTTACAAATACTCAGTGCTAGTTTTGTAACAGACAAACATAGTGGCCCAAAATAAAAAAATGGTATGCTTAGTGACCCATTTTATAATTTTGCCAGCTGTACACTTTTTTATTCCTTGTAATAAAATAGTTGCAGCGAGTGGTTTCTTACAAGGAATGAATAGCACGCTTGAAAAGCAAACGGCTATAATGGGGTCCAACGATCACTCATCATCAACCACATTACATCATCATCATCATCAAATCTCAATCACAAACAGCAACACTTCATCATCTTTAAGTACCGAAGCGAAAAGCATTGTTCGAAGAAGATTCATCAGCTTTCGACAATCTTCGAGCACTAGTTGGATGTTCGATCCAAGAAGGATATTGTTTTTCTTCGCAACCGTGTAAGTCCTCCCACTAATAATAATTCTTATTCGATTTTCCTGCTAATTAATTGGTCGACTGATTCGTTTATTTTATTCGTATTATAGGTCGTGCCTTGGGACTATTCTACTTATCTATTTCACCTTATCAATGGGGAAGATCTCACTCTAAAAGATAACAAGAAAGAACAGAGGGAATAATATTATTATCGGACAACATCGGTTAAAAGGTTCGGCGAACATTTGATCAAAAACTCTTTTCTTGTTTGTTTAAAGGTTTTCAGGACAAAGTTTGATGACAAAAAGTGAGCAGCACTAAGACAAGCGTGGAGAGGGTATTTATTTTATTTGTACACATGATGATGATATGATTTATGCCTTTGCTTTTTTTCTTTCTTAGCTTATCCTTTTGGAGAGATTGTGATCTATTATTATTTATATGATAGTTTAAAATTAAATCAATGTTGATTGATCATGTTAATTATGGCTTATATTATTACTTGAATAACACACCACACACACCACACACAAGATATGTTGTTCTTTGTGTCTAGCCACTTTCGAGATAAACTTCAAGCACTAATTGTCTCCCTCCGATAATGAAATTTAGTACTACGTTCATAATAATTTCGAGCCACAGATATCTAAGTAACCGTCAAGCGACTTGTTCTTATTATGGATCCAAAAAAGCCCAAGATATTCTTTTTAATTATTAACAATTTATATGACTACTCTCTCTCTCTCTCTCTCTCTCTCTCTTGTGGAAAATGGTAAGTTGATATATTTTATTCGGAGAAGAAGCACGAGGCTCAATTCATGTAGCAAAATGAATGAACACAAATTGATTTGGTCCCTTTCACCAGTTCCTTTGCGTATTAAGCGAAGATCGATCTTCAAAACGTGCAAGTCCATTTTCCTCCTAACCGTTATAAAGCTACAAACTATTATCACTTACCAACCGTCCAAAGAATCTCACTTCTATTTTCTGGAGAGAGAGAGAGAGAGAGAGAGAGAGAGAGAGAGAGAGAGATGGCAAGGTCAGGGAAGTCTTCGTCTGATGAAAATTTCTATATTTCTCATCAAGGTACTCTTGAACGAGGGGTAATATGCGTTCAATGTTTCATAATACATTCTTAAACTTTGCACATTGACATATGCTGACGTGAGTTGCAGGAGAAGTTAAGCAAAGGCAATCCCAGTTGGAGTTCTCAGAAGATGAGGAATCACTAGTGATAAGAATGTACAACCTAGTTGGTGATAGGTAATTCTCTCTGTTTCTTCTTTCTTTCTTCCCCCCATCATATCACATTTTTTATTTGAAAAAAAAAACATATCACATTTTTTAGATAGATAGATGATATTAAACTCCAATGCTTTCTTTTTGTATCAGATGGTCTTTGATTGCTGGAAGAATCCCTGGAAGAACAGCAGAGGAAGTCGAGAGATACTGGTTATCAAGATTTCCATCGATCAACACTTATAAAAAGTAGTACGCTCAATCTTATTGCGAGAACCGCCAATTTTTCTCACATCATACAACTATCACAGTCATTAAGTCCTTCGAAGTCGTCGGTGAAGGGATGATTGTAATGCATCATACATTGCTTTGTTTGTAGAGTTTGGTATCAAGCACTTGTTTCCCACACATTGCACATACCCCTGAGGAGCAAGAAAGGAAAAACAAATCTGTTTAACTCTCTGCAACGAATGCTAGAGTGAAACTGTAATAACGAAACAAGTGCTTTAAGAAAAAAAACCTTTGCTGTAAGCACATGTATGGCAATATTTGCCGTCCTGATGAACTTGTTGCTTGCATATTATACACTTGGATTGTCCATAAGGCGTCCATCTGCCAGAAAAGAAAACGAGAGACAAGGATAAGGCAAGACTTCTATGAAAGTAGAAAAACATACCGTGTAATAGATCTATGATATGCATTGTGTGTCTCAATACCCACATTTTTTAAAGGTGTCTCAATACACACATTTTTTGGTTTGATTACTATGGATAGATGAGTTCTTAAATCACATCCAAGAAAAGGCCACATATGAAACTAAAATTCATCCATAACAAAGGCTAGCATGAAAACACAAAATATAAATGCCTTTTACCTGTTTTTCTTGGAGAGGAGTTTGTTCTCGTTAATCTTGCGTCCGCCGCCTTCATTGGTGTTGCGGGCCCCATCTTTCCACTTGTCGGGGACAATAACCTTCCCAAGCTTCTTCTCACCTGCAATACATTCACAAGTATTCAAAGGGTATCAATAAACTGACAAGTTATCCACAAAACACAGCTTCATCTTAATACATAAGCAAACGAGGCGCTTTACGAATCACCAAACATATGGGGAAAAAGTTCAGCAGTCGATATTCATTATACGATTTGCTAGTCCAACCATTGAAAGAAAAAAACCTACCATTAAATCGATCCATGAGAAAGACACCAAAAACGATAAATTCTGCAATGTTAACAAGCGTCAATCGAAGAGACAAATAGAAAAACGGTAACTTACATTTCTCTCACACCATTCTGCCTTGGAATTGGATTCAATTGGGAATTGGGGAGAGGCTGATCGCGCGGGTAAAAACCTAATTTCACGCGGATTGAATTATCATTTATCATTTGTTATTTTCTTTTTTTCCTTCCATTATATTACGGACATTTTCCTGCTTTGGGCGCGTCAAGCTAGACAAATAGGCCACTAAAAATTTAATAAGGCCCACATATAAAACACCAACGTATTTTCCCTCAATAGTATTTAATTTCAGACATCTTTCAGTTCAAGCCCATCAAAGATTCATTAATAGTGGGTTGCGATAACTGAGCCACGGCGGTGGCGCGTGGCTCGGAGGCAAATGTTCTCCGACATGGTGTTCTCTGTCTTGAGATAAAGCAACAAATTTCAGTTTGTTAATTTTGTCTCATCCTTCATTTAGGATTAGGACGTCTCGGATGAGCACACGGCATTGGATAGCTTAGCATCTCCAAAGAAGAAGCAAAATAGGCAAAAGCCAAAATCGAATTATTCGCCGAAATCGAATTATACGTGGTCTTCTAGAGCCTCGAAAGCGAAGACTAAGTTCGTCGAGGGCGGTAATAAGAAATCAGTAGAAAATAGTCGAATATGCGTGACCAAAAGTTAGCGAGGAAAAATCACTCTTTTGAATGAATAGTTTTCGAAAGGGGTCATCTAAAAAGATAGCCTTGGACTCAGTCAACGTTAAAAAAATAGTCTTGGTATTTTGACCATTTTAAAAGTAGCGTTGGATTTAAGGGTATTTTCGTCTTTTACAGGAGTTACTTTAAAAACAGCAATGTATCCCATAGCAGGGGACTCGCGCACACCATGGGGGGACCCCTGCTTTATTCCAGGGTTCCCATGAGCAAGGGACCCCTTCTATAGAGCAGTGACCCCTGCCTTGTAAAGGGGACCCTCGCTCTATAGCAGGGGTCCCATGAGCAAGGAACCCCTTCTATAGAGCATGGACCCGTGGTCTATAGTAGGGGTGCCATGAGCACGGGTCCCCTTCTATAGAGCGAGGACCCCTGCCTTATAGAAGGGGACCCGTGCTCTATAAGAGGGATCCCATGAGCAAGGGTCCCCTTCAATAAGGCAGGGGTCCCTGCTCTATAGAAGGGGACCCGTGCTCCATGGGACCCCTGCTATAGAGGTTATCGTGGTCACATTAGCACGGGCGGTGGGGTATAGTCTAGTGGTTGTGTAGTCAGACGTTCAAGTAGGTCATGGTTCAAATCCCAAACACGTATATTTTTTTATTTTTTTTATGTAAGTGGCCAGACGCAGGGACCCCGACAGGGGACACCGCACACATAGCAAGGGACCAGCACATATAACAGGCGACCCCTTGCATCTGCTGCGCAGTATGGGCGGGACCCTTGCTATGTGTGTGGGCACACACACAGCAGGGGACCCCCCACACAGCATGGGACCCGCGCACACAGCAGGGGTCCCATCCATGCTGAGCAGGGGTCCCCCCACACACAGAGGGGTCCCCCACACACACAATAGGGGACCCGCCCACACATCAGGGGACCCAGCAGGATCTGCTGCACAGCATTGGCAGTCCCCTGCTAATTGCTATATAGCACGGGTCCCCTGCTCAGTGAACCTGTGTTATATAGCAGGGGACCCCTGCTATTTTTGAAATGATACCCTGTTAAATGACGAAAATACCCTTAAATTGAATTTTTTTTAGAAAAAAGGAAAAACCAATGGGGCTATTTTTTTAACGTTGACTATGTCAAAAGCCATTTTTTTAAATATTTATATGAGATATGTGTCATTCCTAGGCCGAAAGCCGAAAATGAAGTTAACTTTTCATTCTTGTAACAAAGTTCATTACTCTTATCCTAACACTCGATATGGTGTACTTAGGAAAGTATTAAATTACTTCCTATTACCAATTTATTGTTTGTATTAACGGATGAAAATAGTCAGGAAAAGGAAAAGGAGAAAATGCTTACGTATAACGACAAACCACAGAGTTGCTATCGGCTGTGCACATAACAATAAAATAGAGATTGAAAAATTCAAAGCATTTTTGTTGTGCAGTTGGGACGTCAAGCAAGAGAGAAGAATTTAATGCCCCTTTGCAACAAAATCAACTAACAATGTGGGGACGAACTACACGCAATAAATATATATTTTATTATGCTTAATTTATAATTAATTAACAAAGTTTGTTCTTTTTCTTATATTCTACCATACCGATGAGTTATCAAGAATAGTTTATTTAGTACAAAACCAGTGGATTTAATTTCTTCGACAGGTTGTTATGTGCATTTCTCCACAATTAATTAGTCATTTCATTAATGGTCTGAAGAACGTGTATAGTGAATGTAAAATACTCATGAACATTAACTACAAATCGAAAAAGTGACATCATCGTAGCATATCTTTCTTTTATTTTTATTTATTTTAATGTGCTATACATTTCTTCACTATGCAAGTCATTAACACTATAATTTTAGGGTTTCATGTCGCACATTAGTCGATGTTCCTCGTTACATATATTTATATAGCTTGAGAGAGATACATGCAAAAAACAACATAGACTAATAAAAGATTTGTATAAGTCGCACATCATGAAACAATTAGGACCTAAAAAATTTATAATAATGTTTCCCTAATTAAAGATTTTTGAAGGAAGCTAATAAATGTGCAATTACATACATACCATCCTTTCCTCTCTTCCATTTATTAATCAATTACTCGGATAGTACTATAGAACTTTTATTCATTGAATACGTAGGCCATCAAGAAAACAATTTAAAGTTAGGTTCAAAAGAAAAACATATACGTCATAAGTAAGTTTGTAACAAAGTTTATAAGAGTAGATTTAGTCATAATTAGTTTAAATTCTTCAAAGGCTTTCGAATCTCAGCTATAATTTGTTATTCTACACACCAAAATCTACCCATGACTCATCAGGGGCCGTATAGTTTAATAGATGCATATAGTAATAGTACACCAAAATAAATTACGGCTACTGTCACAGTCGCTTATATAATTTATATATATATTATATAATATATATATATATGTATATTACATGACATTTAATTACTATCATCTCCGACCTCCGTATGTGCTTTTATAAATGACAAATTAAATACACGAGCGACGTCTGAAACTTGTTATGCAAAATATTTAATATTCTCCATGTACCAATGCAATTAATAGGGTTGTTTGATTTATTTCAATATTATACCAAAAGGCAGAACTGAAAATAAGTTTTTTTTTTAAAGATTTCTTTTGGGGGGCCGTAACAAAGCAAATTACTATCAATTAATCGGTAAATGTATGGTCCAAATATTGATTCCCTGGCAATTCTATGAATCATACGTTGATGCATAATACTCAAATTTCCATTGAACGCAGTTATGAATTATGATACAAGTGAAGGGAAACGATCTTCGATCATAATACACATGTGCTTTGAATCGATCATTTAGCTACTCAAGCAATTCTTAAATACTAAAAATAAATTCTTGAGGAACTGGAAAGAAATAATTATTTCGAGAAATGAGTCGTATGTATAGCATGCATAAACATTTTTAAAAAATTCAACAAATAATAGGAAAATTCCAGTGAGAATTGAGTTGGATTACACGTTGTTGGTTATGGAAGAAGATGCGAAGGGACCATAAACTATTAACTGGTTTCACCATTTCTCCATAACACACTACAGCAAAAGATTTAAACATCAGACACCAACCTACAAGCCCTTCTCTCTCTATTACAATAAATGCTGCTATTACGACCTCTCTGCATTAATAATAACTCCTTTGCTGCCACATCTTTCCCATTACCTTCATCTCCCTCAACATATTTTTCGTAGATTTTCTTTAATTTCATCTTCACTTTCACCTTTTTTAATTATCGTTTGTGTTTGCCATAAAATTTTAGGTTTTCGCTATCGGCCGTTGATTTGAAATTTAAGTTGCAACAGCACGTATATATCCTCACTGTTGTTCCTTAAATTCCAGTCACGAGAAAGTCACCATAGCAAGAATTAAAACTGCTCAAATCCCATCTTTTTCCCAACCATGCTTTGACCTACACCACAAAAGCAGATCCAAACATCTGCAGTGTCAAACCCTAAGTCTGGTTAGGGTTTTTTTTGTTGGCTTCTGAAGATCAAAGTTTCGAAAAGAGTAAGCTTGCTCTATGATTTTGGTTATGATTCTGTTGTTTTCTCCGATGTTTCTATGAGGATAAGTTTAATGTTTTTTTTTTTGTATCTCTTCCTTATGTTCTTGCTTAAAGAAAGAGTCTTTGTGCTTTGAGCACTCCATCGGAGATAGCCGAGATTTACGTAGTAACAGTGTGAAAGAAAAATACAAATGTAATAAATAGTGAAGTTCTGCTTAGTGTGTAGAGGCACGTTCACACTGTCAATCCTTTTATTATTTTGTTTTTCGTTTTTTTTTTCTCGTCTAGGACACTTAAACCGCATCAAGACAAAGAGAAGATAGAATTCTTGTTTGAAAGCCCGAAACCAGAAAACAAGAGTCAAAAAGTCGACCTTTTTAAACGTTTCGTTAAAAAAAAAAAAAGAGCAAAAAGTCAATTGCTAGTCTGTGTTTTAATCGTGACCCTCCGATTTGTTTTCTACTCAGACACTGCCAGAGAATCTATTTAACTTAGCTCAACGCACAAACTTTCGGACACCAAAACACCCCATTAAGCTAGAGAGAGAGAGAACTAAGGAAAGAGCTGAAGTTTCTAGGGTTTCTTGCCAGTGGGATAAAGATGAAGGCCTAAAGAGTATGAAGTTTTCCTACAAATCTGAAGTCTCTTACATAGTTCAACACATCTTATATAAAGGTATGCCTGATGAGATCGATTCGGTTTGTGTCTTTATCATTTGTATTTAAGTGTAAGAATTTTGAGCTGTCTATCTTTTTCAGCTCCCCAACCTCCTCTTTTAGAAGGTGTCCATTAATGATTTCTTACTAAACACACAGTTTAATTTCCTTTCCCATCACTTATTTCAACCATGGTCAAGTGTTTCCAATTTAATTTTCTTATTAAAAATTGGACCCAGTTCAGATCTGACTAATTATTAGAGGTACCTGGTAAATTATGAACTTCATTTATTTTCTATTTCCTCTTTTTTTTTTTTTTCTTTTGTTGCCTGTGTGTGTTTGTGTATGAAGAACATCATGCTTCATTTGCTCTTAGGAGGAAAGGTACTTATCTGAAGAGAGATCTCTAACATTCATATACGTTATCTCCTATTTGTTCAATGTTTTCATAGTTCCCACCCCTTTCCTTTCCTTGAAAATAGTAATTAAACTAAACCAATATTCCGAGTTAGATTTGAGCGTATCTGTGACACTAATACCTTAAAAAAATGTAAGGCAAAGAGAGTATTCCATTTTACAGCATTCGGAAATCTGAAATGATATGATAGAGATTAAGAGACCTTATCTCACATTAGTTATGATCATGGAATACTTTTTCTTGCCATCATTTATTTTCAGCAACTATATGTGAGATGGTTAGATATCTAACTCTAATAAAGACCCCTCTACAGCAGATTCAAGAAGCAATCAGCCTTGATATTGTACTACTCAAGATAAGAACAAAAGATGTTTCAGCCAAACATATTTGATAGCCAATTTCTAGACATGGGAGGACATAAAACCCCATCAGAAAATGAGATGGATCAGCTCATTAGGGACGATGAATATGAGACTAAGTCAGGCACAGATGTTATGGAAGCACCGTTATCGGGCGATGATCAAGACCCTAATCAAAGGCCTAACAAGAAGAAACGATACCACCGTCATACTCAGCACCAAATTCAGGAAATGGAATCGTAAGCCAATGAGCAATAAATTTAATATCATCTACAGAAACATTTATATCGTGATCAAGTTATTAACGATTTTGTGTGTTCGAAAATCTCCGACAGGTTCTTCAATGAATGCCCTCATCCCGACGACAAGCAAAGGAAGGAGCTTGGTCGTCGATTAGGGTTAGAGCCTCTTCAGATCAAGTTTTGGTTCCAAAACAAGCGTACCCAAATGAAGGTGTGATCAAAGACATATTACATACGCTGTATTATATTTCATGTGTAACTCTAGTTCTATTGTATGTATTATATTCAGTGACACTCATGTACGATAACTTGCAGGCTCAACACGAACGCCATGAGAATTCGCAGCTGAGGAATGAGAACGAAAAGCTTCGAGCTGAGAACATACGCTACAAAGAAGCTCTGAGCAATGCTACTTGTCCTAACTGTGGTAGCCCTGCTGTAATAGGTGACATGTCCTTTGATGAGCAACACCTAAGGATCGAAAATGCTCGATTGAGAGAAGAGGTATACTACCATACATCAGGAAAAAAAATACATATATAAGACTCTTCCATGACTGAATGGGAGAATTAATCAGTTAAGTCTGTACATCATTATTTGCAGATTGATCGAATATCAGGAATAGCTGCAAAGTACGTCGGCAAGCCAATGCTGACGTACCCTAACCTCCCATCTGGGGCATCATCTCGCCCACTCGATCTTGGATTCGTTTCGCAGACTAGCGAAGTTTTCGGTGGAAATTCTGACATCCTTCGATCAATGTCGGGAACTATGGAAGCAGATAAGCCCGTGATCGTCGAGCTAGCTGTTGCAGCCATGGAGGAACTTATAAGGATGGCGCAAAGTGGTGAGCCCTTGTGGATTTCGAGCGGCGATGGCTCTGTTGAGACTTTGAACGAAGACGAGTACTTTAGGGTGTTTCCTCGTGGCATTGGCCCGAAGCCATTAGGGTTAAAATCTGAAGCTTCAAGAGAGTCTGCTGTTGTGATCATGAACCACGTCAACCTTGTCGAGATTTTGATGGATGCCGTAAATTTTATTAACTTATGCATTGTCGGATTGAGACTTTAGATGGTAATTAATATAGACTTAAGGTAATCTTTGACTAATTGCAGAATCAATGGTCAAGGGTGTTCTCTAGCATTGTCTCAAGAGCATTGACTTTGGAGGTGCTTTCAACTGGTGTGGCAGGAAACTACAATGGAGCTTTACAAGTGGTATGTATAACGTGATCTAGGTTAATATAACAATGTCAAACATATTGATGGAAGACACAGTTTTCGTAATGTTTTTTTTTATTACCAAAACTTTTCAGATGAATTCTGAGTTCCAAGTTCCATCTCCTTTGGTCCCAACTCGTGAGAACTACTTCGTTCGATACTGCAAGCAGCACACAGATGGGAGTTGGGCAGTGGTCGATGTTTCCTTGGACAGCCTAAGGCCAGGCGCCGTACCAAGATGCAGAAGACGCCCCTCGGGTTGTCTGATTCAAGAACTACCAAATGGATACTCAAAGGTAGGTTTTAGAAAGAAAGAAAACATCGAGTAACTCATAGTACTACCAGGCCTCAAATCAAACCCTTTGCTGACTATACGTATCTTCGTCATAGGTCACATGGATCGAAAACGTTGAGGTTGATGACAGATCTGTGCACGCCATCTATAAGCCACTGGTAAATTCTGGGTTGGCCTTCGGTGCCAAACGTTGGGTGGCTACTCTCGATCGTCAGTGCGAGAGAATGGCGAGCGTTATGGCTAATAACATCTCGGGCGGCGACATTGGGGGTACATTTATTTATAGCTAGTTGTTGACTATATAAGATAGTTTTTCAGGGTTTTAAAGTCGACGAGCAAATTTCTGGGCAGTCATATCCTCTCCCGAGGGCAGAAAGAGCATGCTGAAGCTTGCTGAGAGGATGGTAATAAGCTTCTGCAGCGGTGTAGGGGCTTCGACTGCCCATACTTGGACGACCCTTTCGGGCAGCGGGGCAGATGATGTAAGAGTGATGACGAGGAAGAGCTTGGACGATCCTGGAAGGCCACCTGGCATTGTTCTCAGCGCTGCTACTTCTTTTTGGCTCCCCATCCCTCCTAGGAGAGTCTTCGATTTCCTCAGGGATGAAAATTCGAGGAGCGAGGTAACCTCTAATCAGATCATATATGCGTGGAAAAGGTTGAATCTTGAATTCAAGAACCTACATGTTTCCACTGACATTCTTGATTATTTCTTTCGAATTTGTATGCATTTCTTCCAACTTGAAAGTGGGACATTCTATCAAATGGTGGGCTGATTCAAGAAATGGCGCACATTGCCAATGGACGTGACCCTGGGAACTCAGTCTCACTGCTAAGAGTCAACGTAAGTCCATCACAAGAAAAAACCCATCTTTTATTACAACCTAAGTAAACGCATCGTAAACTTTACCGACGCCTAAACACTTTGATATTGCAGAGTGCGAATTCGAGCCAAAGCAATATGCTGATACTTCAAGAGAGCAGCACGGACTCCACGGGCTCCTACGTTATCTATGCCCCAGTTGATGTTGTCGCCATGAACGTTGTCTTGAGCGGTGGCGATCCTGATTACGTGGCTCTGCTTCCTTCGGGCTTCGCGATATTACCCGATGGGCCGATTGATAACGGCGGTGGGAGTGGCGGCGGAGACGGTGGCGGGGAGGCGGGTTCCGGCGGGTCTCTGCTGACGGTGGCGTTTCAGATTCTGGTGGATTCAGTTCCTACGGCTAAGTTGTCTCTGGGTTCAGTGGCGACGGTGAATAGCCTTATTAAGTGCACCGTGGAGAGGATCAAAGCTTCTGTTTTGTCTGAAGTTGGGCATGACCCAAATGTCAACCTTCTGGTAACTTCGATTCTAACCTCACATCTTTTTTTCTTTTTTTTTTTTGTCTCTGATTCAAATTGAAGAAATTATCCAAAGTCACAAAGCCCTTATTTGTGCCTGATGATCTTTGCAGCAGTGAGATGTGAATGGGAAGCTTAAAGATGGGATTTTTGTTTACGGTACGATGTGGAAGATGAAGGGAAGAAGTCAAGAACGCACCTTTGCTTTGCCTGATATACTGATATCCTTGTAGCCTGGTCAACGTTTGTCAAAGCCCTAATTTTGACCATCCCGCAAGGGTAATAATAGGTTCGGGTATTGACTCTGCCTGGTGTTCAAGCATCGAACGTGGACAAAAGTCCTTCGTATGAAACTCTTTCGTTTTTCTTTTCTTGCCTTTTTCTCTTTTTGCTTATGCAGAATTAGGGTTTATTTGACTTTCCAGTCTTGGATCTTTATTACCAAACTCATGCTGTTATGTTTCCTGAAACACATTGCTCTTTTGGTTTGGACATGATGCTGTTGTGTTCTTGGTCATAATGCAATATTATGATAAATGTTATTTTATGATCTGATTCACATGCATCAAATATGGCTGTAATCACATGGTACTATTTAATACTCAAACTCCAAAATGCCGATCTTCGATCCCAGACAAGGCTGTTTATAAACTGTCTCACAATATGATATTTGCCAATACATTTGCAACAACTGCAAGTGTGTATTGGGTGTGAAACGTGTAAGATTATGTTCTACAAGTGTAAGCTCGAGACGTATCTTCTCACAATGCGAAAGGCCTTTGTCGCCATATATATAATCAAACAAGTATACTATGGGTCAACGCGTCAAGGCAAAATTATATAAATATATATATATATATATATATATATTATATAGTTGATATTGCCGGCAGATCATATATGTCATGTAAGACAGCAAGTTGACTTCAATGGGACAGGACACCCTCCCATGTCGAAATAAATCACATATTATAGATCAATTTCGGAGTATCATTGGCTTCAATATATAATCCGAATGTTACTGAGACTTGGCACAATGTTAGCTACGACCTTTGGCTTTTGGAGACCCCATTGAGTATTTTGCCTTCACTATATAAAACGTTCAGTAAACCCTTATTGGCTTTGATCCCCCCAAACAAATGGGTGTTTTGAAGAAAAGAACATGTTCTTATTACTTGAAAATAGAAAAAGAAGACCCCCAAGAGATTCAACATAGGCTCGCCCAATTCTTGATTTACAAGGCCATGGAGAGAGTCGAACGAATGAGAAGGCCGTCGTGGTTCAGGGTGAAGATGGCCAAGTTGAAGAAGATGAAGATTGGTAGTAAGAAATCGAAGATCAGAAAAGCCTCATTTTCTAGAGTTAAAGGCGACTTACTGAAGCAGATTATCGACCATCTGCTGAGGTCTTCTTACCAGTTTCTTTTACATGGAAAGAAACTCTCCCTTCAGTTCGTTCGTTAGCTTGTTGTAAGTAACAAGCAAGCCTCTGTTTTCGGTATCAAACAGATAGAATAGGATCTTTAAACTTGTGTAACTTTTCTGTAAATTGCTCGTCCCTACTGAAGATACGCAAGAGAACAAATAATAACTGCACACTCTACTCTACACAGCCAACTTTCTAAAGCATATGCGCAGTACTATCATCCATTCCTGATAATTATGCAACTCATTTATACAGATTGCTGATTATGGCTGTGTGGCTACTTACGACATATAATCGGTTCATTTTCTTGCTCGTAGGATGCATAATCTAAGAGATTATTATTCAACATAGATGTTGAGACGAACCGAACTTCATCCATCACTGAGATAAATCGAAGTATCTCAACAATTACACACACTGGACATATTATTTCTCAGGGACGCTTAGGACTTGAGAGGAACTCATGATTTTTCGGGGATATTGGAACATCGATGTTGAAGATGAATCGAACTTCATCACGTAAATAAGTCAAAACATCTCAACATTTATACAAACTCGACCTTTATTAGTCAGGGACGGGAGTTAGGAGCAATGAGCGCATGATTTCTGGACATATCGATACTGAGATGAATCGAACTTCATCATGTAAGTAAGTCGAAACATCTCGGCATTTACACACACACTGGACCTTTATTAGTCACGGACGGAACTTAGGAGCGAGAAAAGCACATGTTTTCGGGACATATCGAACATATCGATGCTGAGATGAATCGAACTTCATCACGAAAGTCGAAACATCTCAGCATTTACACACACACTGGACCTTTATTAGTCAGGGACGGGACTTAGGAGCGAGAAAAGCTCATGATTTTGGGACATATTTAACATCGATGCTGAGATGAACAGCAATTCACCACGTAAATAAGTCGAAAACATCTCAACATTTACTCACAGAAACTGACCATTATCAGTCAGAAACGGGACTTATAGCTCGTGATTAGGGACAAAGGTTGAGATGAATCGAACTACATCACGTAAATAAATCGAAACATCTCAACATTTATGTGAAATTTTGACATCTATAGCCACGGACGAGACTTAGGAACTCGTGATTCGGGACATATCAAATAATCGATGTGGGGATGAACCGAAGTTTCATCCAGGAAATGCAGAATCATAAAAGTAACAATTCCGACTTCATTAACTTTAGTATCTCTATTTTTTTTATATGGACCTAAGTTGGGAAAAGGATTACAGAATAGAAAATGAGAACCTGGAGTGAAAGAAACAGTTCTTCTAATTTTCGTATTCACGCATTCATTGAGAAGAAGAGACGGAGAGAATCTAGTCTGTTACGTTCACATGGTTTTCCATCATAGATCAGAACGAAAACATGGATGACAAAGCATATATAGCCATAAAAATGATAAAATGTGTTGCACTTCTTTAAGTCACTAGCGTCTTTTTCTTGGGCTGAATTAGTTGTTGCTGACTGCTACTCCAAAGACAAGAACAAACTTCATTAAGGCCGAGTGCTGATAACATTCATTCCCCCTTAAAACAACTCTTGAGTCAAGAGTTGGTAAAACTAGAATTTTTTCCTTTTTTTTTGCTGTAAACCGAAGTCTTCCCACCTGCTATACTCGGAGTGTTCAACCATTTAACCAATACCTGATTTATCGGCCGGTTGTTCATCTTCATCAAGGACGCTTTTGTCAGTCATAAAAATCTGAGGGTTGTTTTGATCCTCCTCTTGTACGATCATCATTTGTAGCATAGACAATTGTGCAGGATGAGACAACAGCCGATTCATTTTCTTGCTAGCGATACTCTTGACCTTCGTAGGTTGCATTCCTCGTAGCAGTACCTTTCGTACGCGAAACTCCATCTGAAGTCGATTAAAATTCCAAGTGATACTGCCTAAGGTTATTAGCCATTGCACCCTTAACACCATGACAACCTCCAAGGTGAAGAAGCATCATATCCGCCACAAAATGAGTTCCCTGCATCTGCCATGTAAATCCTTTACATCTCGAGGAGCTATAGAGCTTGCTTCCATCAGCCACAGCCACAGGAAAGGGTTTAGTTTGCTCCAACGGACACCCAAACCTCCTTGCCCATTCCAAGTCTAAGAAGTTATGGGTGCTCCCAGTGTCTATCAATACATGTAGAGGCGTACCATTCACGTTTCCAGTCACCCTCATGGTGCTATAGTCATGCACTCCAGCCATTGCGTGCATGGAGATCTGGTAATTTGATCAGAGGATCTTCATTGGCTTCGATCCCCTCTTCTTCTTCCTCGGATCTTCCACATTCAAGGGTCTGCTCTTCCAATTTCCCTTCATCGTCAGTCATTACCTCCATTAAGTATATCTGCCTTTTCTTTGTGCAAATATGATTAGCTGAGAATTTTTCATCACACCAAAAACACAGCCCTCTTGCTCGTTTCTCATCCATTTCTAGCAGGGTCAATCTCCTGGAGGGTATTATTGGCTGATTATTCCCCCTTCTCGCCTGATGAGACTTCGAAGGGAAAGGCGCAGAAGCCACGAAGGCGAGCTAAAATTTGACGAAGTCTGACCCACAACTCTGTTATGAATATTTGCATTTGGAGCGAAGGGAGTTCTTACATTAGAAGGGCTAGCTCTCATACCTTCACCAACAGAGCAGACAGTAGGTCCTCTCTTTGAAGTCAGTCCGTTAGCTTGTTCCTGCAGTTTGGCCAGACTCACAGTCTCTGATAAGGATTTTGGTCGGAACATCCTCACCGTCACCGCTATCTCTGGTTTCAGACCACCCAAAAAACAGCTCACAACGTACTGCTCAGTGAGTTCGACACAATTCATCAGCTCTTTGAAGCTATCTAAATACTCCTGAACCGGACTAGTTTGTTTAAGCTGGTTCACTAACTCGCTCATCGGATCATCATAAAAATGCAAGCCAAATCGGTTATTCAGTGCCCGAACATACTCAGACCACCGAGGGAGTTCTCGAGCGAGTCGAGTTTTCATGAATACCTGGTGCAATTGAAGAGCGCGCCCTTCTAGGTGAACATCGGCCATTCGCACCTTACCTTTCATCGGGGTTTCATCCACCTCGAAAAATTGCTCGCACTTGTAAATTCAACCCCCTCAGATCATCGCCATTAAACTTGGGGAAACTCAATGCTGGAACATTTGGTCGGCAGCTGATAGCTCGATTTTGATCGATCTTCGCTCCTGCTATCATCTCTTCCCCCTACTGACTCAGCTTCCCCAGTTGATTTGGTCACCATAGCTGCGATCATTTGCCGTAAGGTTTCCAGCTTCGCGTTGATAGAAGCGTTATCCTCCTTCATCTTGTCATGAAGCATTTCTACCTCCTTGCGTAGCTCAACACCACGAGTTCCTTCTGCCATCTATCAGTCCTTCAGATATCAACGGATCGATGCTCTGATACCAAATTTATATGGACCTAAGTTGGGGAAAGGATTACAGAATAGAAAATGAGAACCTGGAGTGAAAGAAACAGTTCTTCTGATTTTCGTATTCACGCATTCAATGAGAAGAGACGGCGAGAATCTAGTCTGTTACATTCACATGGTTTTCCATCTGGATGACAAAGCATATATAGCCATAATAAAAAAAGTGTTGCACTTCTTTAAGTCATTAGCGTCTTTGTCTTGGGCTGAATTCGTTGTTGCTGACTGCTACTCCAAAGACAAGAACAAACTTCATTAAGGCCGAGTGCTGGTAACATTTTTTTCGGAGAAAGAAGAAATGCAACATTTCCCACTCAAAGGCACTATTAGGAGATACATAAAATTAAGAACGATGAGCATGGCAGAATCATATTAATACTCTTGAAGCGTAGTTTTCAATCTACCCAGCCAAAACCTTCCATCGATAATTAAAGGGCAACGGTAACGAAAATCAGATAAAATCTGATTATACTTTTCGATATTGAAGCATAAAAGCAATTAACCCACTTCACGTGATTTTAGAGTTCAAAATATGCTAATTACGTACCGATTCACATACTTTTGGCTAACTACGCACCGATTCAGGGAACCAACAGCGCCAATTCGCAGATCAATGGTACGATTAATATTTCCGAAATTGGTAGAGCGATCGTGTACGAAATCCTCTTTTTTCTTCTCGAAAGATTCAAAACTGTCGACGATTCACAGAACGAATCACCGCAGAGATAGCTGCCTATACAAAATTTCTCTGGGTTTTGTTCCATTGATGTGCTTATGTTCCGTTAGATAATTGCCTTCTATGGTAGAATTCGAACTTGATTGATACAGTTGGCTTTTGACGTTGAATTCCAAATCAAAGATTTTTTTTTTGAAAAAATGTATAGAATATATTTGCTGATCTCGGCCCATTAGCTGGACTGAAATGTGCAATTGATTTTGGTCCATTTATATGGGCCTAGTTATTGGTGGCCCATACTGATTAAATACCTTTTTTCTTAGGTTGTTACTATAATTTAAAGCACTTTATATGTATAGAAAAAAATACGTGTTGAGAGGAAAGCGAGGGCAAAGTGTAAATCTTGGCGAGCTACAAATTATCAACTAATGCAAGTCAAATCGAATTGATTATTGGCCATTAACTTATTATCATGATTGGACATCATTAGTTGTGGCTTGTAGTATTATTCCGTTGGAGAAATGATGTTAACGTGGACCAACGTGGAGCCATATTTATATAGTTTACTCTATGTTCTCTATTCATTCTTTGTAATGTGTATGTTCTTTTTGTGGCAATAGTGAGTGAGTGAGTGATGCTACGTTTGATTTACTTTAGACGGTCATGAAATGTCATATTTAGGGAGCAATTACAGAAAGAAGAAACAAGGGCAAATTTCGTTTCAGGCCCCAAAAATATTTTAAAATAGGTTTCAGGCCCTATTGAAAAAAAAATTAGTTTAAAGGACTTAATTTTCGTAAATTTTAGAGATAAGGACCTAAAGTTACATAAGTGTTACTTCAGAGCAATGAAGTGTTACTGATGAACAATGAAGTGTTATTTCATAACAATGAAGTGTTACTTAGGAACAATGAACTGTTATTGCAGAACAAACGAAGTGTTACTGATGAACAATGAAGTATTACTGAGGAACAATGAAGTGTTACTGCAGAACAATGAAGTGTTACTGCAGAATAATGAAATGTTACGGGTCCTTAAAACTAATTATTTTTTTGTCAGGGCCTGAAACCTAAGTTCAGACCCTGACAGGGGCCTGAAACATAATTTCCCCAAGAAACAAAGGCAAATAATATGAGAATATTAGAGTTAAGTTTTGACTTTTGATTTGCCTTTTTAGGTATACTCCATGAAGGCCAACTTAGAAATGACACTTGTAGAACACAGTGTTTGGTTACTTTTTTTTAAGAAAAATAATAAATTTGTGTTATAGTTGCCTATTTCTCTTATCATGTTACTGGTGCCATTTTAAGTGATGAGATTGATTGCTGACCACAATTAGTGACTACTTAAAATTAAATTTAACTTTATCAAGTAAGAAGTGTTGATTGAAATATGTTCCAACCATATTACATTTTCTAAATCTTGTCGGCCATTCTTACTGGTTTACAAAATTGGTAACAATTTTTAATTACTCTCACTGAACTAAGATCCTATCCCACCAAGACTTATATAAAACTGTTAAATAAAAGTTGCAAGGTAAAATGTTACTAATAATATAGCAATTTAATGAAAAAGTTAAGTCTCTATCCATCTAAAGCTTCAATTCTGAATTGTGAAAGTGACTTGAGAAGACAGATCATCCAGATGATCCACTGCAATTGTTTTCAGACATTAGTGAAACTGCCACCACAATTTACAAACAGTTAATAATTGTAGTCCTTCTAACCCTACTCAGATTAGGATTTATCCCAAGTGACAAAAGTCTTGTGAGAAAACTAAGATCTATAAAAGTATAAAAATAAAATCTATATTTTTACTGTTTTAATTGGCTGAACATTAAATCCCACAACCCAGGAGCACTCGAGAATCAATTTTATATTTATATTTTATTTCCTCCTCGACCTAATTAATTCTCTCTACAAAATCAATACATTGTATTACTCCCTAGGTCCCGCTAATTTTATCACACTTTTTTATTTCGGGCGTCCCAATAATTTATCACATTTTCTTATTTAGCAAAAAAACTATCACAAACAATCAATATAATATTTAATAAGACGTGTCAAAATAATACACTTTTTACCTTTTCATTGTACTATATTATTACAATAATGTCACCTTAATTTGCGTGCCCAGCAATTTATGTGAGAAAGTTGCTCGGAGGGATGGAGTTCTTTAAAAAGGATCAATTCTCACTATAACTTCATTACGGAAACATCCCACTCCAAAAAATTCCAGCGCACATCACCCAACAAATTGCATCTCTTTCTCAAGAAACCCAATTTCAACCTTTATTATTTTTTTCTTTTTCCATAGTTACCCAAATTGGGTATAAGAAAAGGTATATTCTTTGACATTTACAAGCTCTTTGAGAATGTCCAATATCATCAACGACTTTATTTGGTCGCTTGGAGTTCTTTGCAACCCAAAGATGTGTTGATTTTTTCAACATGGCTAGAAGAAGCACACTTGGAATTCTTCTCCAATGACATATGCAATGACATATTAGGTTTTGGATGCTTTTGTAAACAATTGCCTATATAAAGGCATGGAGAGAGCCATCGTAAGACACCCAAAATCCAAGAGAGAAGAGCGAGGGAGAGAGAAAATGAGAGGAAAAAAGAAAAAAAAAAGGGAAATCTTGTCTGGGTGGATAAGGGTGAGAGCGGGTATAGTTTTTACTGGATAACTGAGAGTGGGTACAAAAACATTATCCGGATGGGTAAGAAGTTTCGAGTTTGGGTTTAAACATGAGCGTTATTTTGTACGGTGTAATATTCTCTAATATAGTAAAACTATTGTCTCTCCGTGGATGTAGGCAGTATTGGCCGAACCACGTAAAAATCTCGATGTTCTCTCGGTATCATTTCGGCTTTAATTAATTTCCCGATAATTTGTCGCGGGGTCCAAATACAACTACCGCTGGCCCGGAATTAAATATTATCGCTCAACCACAACAAGTGGTATCAGAGCCAAACCCTGTTGGTATTCTGAGTATGCTCTGTGGTTGCAGCTGTGTCTGATCTTCCACATCAGAAAAGATATCAGAAGGGAACATCGATCGGGGGGAGCCAGTGTTAGAGCGAGGTTCAACGAGGTGATGCCTTGTACTGAAGAAATAATGGTACAAGATGGTTATCGTTGATAGGATGCTCGGTGTCGGGCGGAGCTTGTGCGGCGGTGGAGTTTTGGCGAGTTATGGCAATAGTGCTGTGAGGCAGGTCGTTAGCCTTTCCTGGGAAATATCAATACTATTTGGGCCGGGCTGTTGAATCTCTGCAAGGATAATAACGACGGATGACAGCAAATTGCGACAGTGTGCTGGTGCGGGAGGTTTCGCTATGCGGCAGAGAAGAGTGAAGGATGTGCTCGTTTGTCAAGGCTGGTTGATAAGCTTTGATGGGAGACGGGAAAAAAAAAGTCGGAGTAAATGACGGAAATTTTGGGGTCATGATGTGTCGGAGAGGAAGAAGTAAGGCCCTGTTGCTTCTTACCTCGCTTCCTGATTCGGGTGATAATTTGATCACAATCATCCGGTACGAGACGGTGCAGACGGTGGATGGTGGAGTCAACTCTTTTTGGAGCATGGAAAGAGAAGGCGGTCAAATTTTGGTGATAGGCGGGTGTTGGCTATTTTCCAGAGTGAATCATAGAGGAAGGTGATACGCTAGGGGATTTGGAGACAGTAGCAGGTCAAAAATCCAGGTGGCGGGAAGGGCATGTGATGCTACAAATGTGGTGAGCCGGGACACAGGAGAAATTGTCCGATCTTGGAGGAAGAAGGACAAGCGACTAGGAAAATTCCACATGAGGGTAGCACACGGTTTATCTTGGAGACGTTCTCACGGTCTCTAATGATGGCGCCCGTTCTCAGGAAGAATGATATTAAATTCGGGTTTGCTCCAAGAGAATATTTTGATAGATTCTGGAAAATGCGAACTGTTTTTTCGATCTCCATGGGCCGATGGATATCGTTGTTTTGTTCGGTGTATTGGAACGGGGAAGATCAAAATCGTTGGTGGAGCGGTGCGCATTTTGGGTGGTGTGACGTTGTCCCAAAATTGCGTAGTTTTTAATATTCTTGAGCCAGTCAGATTCCAGGGCTATGGGATTTCATAGAAGGGGGAGTCTGGGAAATCACACATGCGCAGAAATGGTCCTACCAAAGGGAGAAGAGTGCAAAGGTTTGTATCGTCTGGACGTGAGTATGATATAATACTCAGACTTCGATGGGTTCACGAAAATCGCGCGCGTGGTATATAGGCAGACGATGGTGAGAAGGGAAGTCCTGCTGGTGAAGGGGTTGCATCGAAGTTCCTCTTCGGGAGTCGACGGGTATAGTCGAATGACAGTTGCACATAGGATTGGCCGCTGAGTGAGTCAAGTGGTGTAGGACCGATAATCTTGATTCGGATTATGTGTAGGTGCTACAAGGAAGGCCAATGAACGTTCGTGGTATTTACGAATGGGTTACTCTCGTTCTCGGGTTCGCTGGAATGCTCTCTAAAGAAGACGCTGATGTTGAAAAGGGGGAGAATTGTTGATTTTTCCAACATGGCTAGAAGAAGCACACTTGGAATTCTTCTCCAATGACATATGCAATGACATATTAGGTTTTGGATGCTTGTGTAAACAATTGCCTATATAAAGGCATGGAGAGAGCCATCGTAAGACACCCAAAATCCAAGAGAGAAGAGAGGGAGGGAGAGAGAAAATGAGAGGAAAAAAGAAAAAAAAAAAGAAAAATCTTGTCCGGGTGGATAAGGGTGAGAGCGGGTATAGTTTTTACTGGATAACTGAGAGTGGGTACAAAAAACATATCCGGATGGGTAAGAGGTTTCGAGTTTGGGTTTAAACACGAGCGTTATTTTGTACGGTGTATTATTCTCAAATATAGTAAAACTATTGTCTCTCCGTGGATGTAGGCAGTATTGACCGAACCATGTAAAAATCTCGGTGTTCTCTCGATGTCATTTCGGCTTTAATTAATTTCCCGATAATTTGTCGCGGGGTCCAAATACAACTACCGCTGGCCGGGAATTAAATATTACCGCTCAACCCCAGCAAGATGAACATAAGTGAAAAAGAAAAAAGGGGATTTTGGAGAAAAATACCTAATGAGAGTTTAACCTTAGGATTCAGTCCCTCCATCTTTGGGTTTAAAGATAGGTACTGCCACGAAGCAAAATTTGTGTTTTAACTCCCCACATATCAAATTACAGTATTGTCCTTTATTTAATATCTCAATGTACTGAAATTGTGAGGACAGTCGATGGTTTCAGGAGAGAGAGAGAGAGAGAGAGAGAGAGAGAGAGAGAGAGAGAGAGAGAGAGAAATCTTTCACTGTCTCAAAGAAAATCGAGGGTTCTTCAATCATCCTCGACGAGCTCAATAATGGTGTATGCTCTTTTTCTTAAGGTACTGCTCGTTTCTTCTAGGCATAGTTTTCTTGGATGATTGCCTACTGTAAGAGCAACATATTACGGTGCTATGAAACCCTCAATCGGTCCTTCAAACTGCTCTTAAACACACTTCATCTAACTTCAATTGATTACCCAGTTGAGTATGTATTCTATTTCACTGTTAGTTCTCGATCAGATCCCTATATTATATCTTGAAGCTAGTTAATGAATTTCAGTATTTTTTTCTTGGTTGTGATCCTCGAATTGATTATGATTTGTGTTGGTGTAGGTGTTGTTTTGAAACGTGGCTTGGTGGTTTAAACAACTCATCATTAATTGATTCCTCACAAGATCCTAATTGTCATGTAACAACAAAAGCCGTGTTGATCTGTTTGGCTTTGCATGCTACACATATCAATAAAGAAAATTCAGAAAGCTGACATGACAACCTAACCTGCTTAGATGCTCATTTGGACATTGCTTCGGCTTCTGCTTTGGTCAAGAAAGTGTCGGGCCTCTTCAGAAGTACTAAAATGAAGCTTCAGATTTACTACTTCCCTCGAGGCTTAGCATTATAGTTCAATATCGAGCGAGATTGAGAGAGTCCTCTTATGTACAACATTAAATGAGTTTTTAGCAACTTCACCTTCGTACAATGCCAAATACTCGAATTGAGCAATAAAATACCTAAATCGAGACATAAAATACCTAATTTAAGACCGAAAATACCTATATTTGTGCATAAAATACTTGCAAATTGGGTCGAAGTATCCAAGTCTAAAATGGTGAATTCTTATCAACATCTTATACAATAAGGACATTGCTCTTCATCAACAACATAAAATGAGTTTTCTAGCAACTTCACCTTCGTACAAGGCCAAATACTCGAATTGAGCAAGAAAATACCTAAATCGAGACATAAAATACCTAATTTAAGACCAAAAATACTTATAGTTATGCATAAAATACTTGCAAATTGGGTCGAAGTATCCAAGTCTAAAATGGTGAATTCTTATCAACATCTTATAAAATAAGGTCTTTCTCTTCATCAACAACATTAAATGAGTTTTTAGCAACTTCACCTTCGTACAATGCCAAATACTCGAATTGAGCAATAAAATACCTAAATCGAGACATAAAATACCTAATTTAAGACCGAAAATACCTATATTTGTGCATAAAATACTTGCAAATTGGGTCGAAGTATCCAAGTCTAAAATGGTGAATTCTTATCAACATCTTATACAATAAGGTCATTGCTCTTCATCAACAACATTAAATGAGTTTTTAGCAACTTCACCTTCGTACAATGCCAAATACTCGAATTGAGCATTAAAATACCTAAATCGAGACATAAAATACCTAATTTAAGACCGAAAATACCTATATTTGTGCATAAAATACTTGCAAATTGGGTCGAAGTATCCAAGTCTAAAATGGTGAATTCTTATCAACATCTTATAAAATAAGGTCTTGCTCTTCATCAACAACATTAAATGAGTTTTTAGCAACTTCACCTTCGTACAATGCCAAATACTCGAATTGAGCAATAAAATACCTAAATCGAGACATAAAATACCTAATTTAAGACCAAAAATACCTATATTTGTGCATAAAATACTTGCAAATTGGGTCGAAGTATCCAAGTCTAAAATGGTGAATTCTTATCAACATCTTATAAAATAAGGTCTTGCTCTTCATCAACAACATTAAATGAGTTTTTAGCAACTTCACCTTCGTACAATGCCAAATACTCGAATTGAGCAATAAAATACCTATATCGAGACATAAAATACCTAATTTAATACCGAAAATACCTATATTTGTGCATAAAATACTTGCAAATTGGGTCGAAGTATCCAAGTCTAAAATGGTGAATTCTTATCAACATCTTATACAATAAGGACATTGCTCTTCATCAACAACATAAAATGAGTTTTCTAGCAACTTCACCTTCGTACAAGGCCAAATACTCGAATTGAGCAAGAAAATACCTAAATCGAGACATAAAATACCTAATTTAAGACCGAAAATACTTATAGTTATGCATAAAATACTTGCAAATTGGGTCGAAGTATCCAAGTCTGAAATGGTGAATTCTTATCAACATCTTATACAATAAGGACATTGCTCTTCATCAACAACATAAAATGAGTTTTCTAGCAACTTCACCTTCGTACAAGGCCAAATACTCGAATTGAGCAAGAAAATACCTAAATCGAGACATAAAATACCTAATTTAAGACCGAAAATACTTATAGTTATGCATAAAATACTTGCAAATTGGGTCGAAGTATCCAAGTCTGAAATGGTGAATTCTTATCAACATCTTATACATTTCGTGCGTGATTCCACATAGAGCAAAGTATTCACTATGAGTTGGCGACTTTGGAGCTTATGTTTGCTGGTCTAAATGGTCATTGTCTTTGCAGGTGCAATAATAAGGGCTCGTTATATGCCCCAAAACCAATTCTTGTTTGCTACTAAGACAGTCTTTGGAAGTGCACGTCTTTGACTATGCCCCACAAACATCAATTCCTTGTTGATGAATCTTCATAACACTTCACTGATCGATCAATCGAGAATTACGAAAAAGAAAATATAAGGCAGCCTCCTAACCAACAAATGATGCTTCTTCAAAATGCCTTGTTTAGAAAAATTACGGGGAATAGAAAAAAAATCACAATGTCCATGGTAACTACACCGTATCGTTTAAGATAAATGAAACTTCATTTGCAAGAAAAGCTTTTGTCCAATCCAACAAACACAAAGGGACAAAAACCTGAAACTGTAAAGTCAAGAAAGTGATAAGCACATAGCATAATGAAGATGGAAAGCACTAGTAATCTTCAATGACTTGGGTGATCGTGCCCAAACCCACCTTCAAGGAACATTAGCAACTGTCACGAGGAAAGCACAAGTAATCTTCAATTCCTTGGCTCCAAATGTTTTTGTTCAGCTTCACGCCGACCCTAACGTCTGTTGTGCATACTCTATGAATCTTAGTTAGATGAGAAATGCATTCAACTTCATTTCCTTGCTCAAGGACTCTTTTCAGATTTTGCTTTTCTAAAAGCATTGAGGGAAAGCTTTACAATCATGATAGAGACAAATCGAGAGTTGTATGCTGGATAAAACCTTCGACACTCCAAATCGAGAAAGCCCCAAACCAAGCCGATATTATTAGAAAAAGAGTTTATTTTTAGATTGTTCCTCGCATCGATGTGCCGTCTTTATGGTCGTGACGAGGTAGAAAATCACTGTTGAGCAGCACTAGTAGCAAACGATTTTCGATCGACAGTGAGAAAGTGACGATGGTAAATCGATGCTCTCTTTCCCACTGTTCTTCAAACGTGGAAGGAAGGTTACAATGGTAATTTGACAAAAGAGGGAGTTAAAACTAATTTTTTGTCTAATGGCAGAACCTATTCACAAAAGTAAATTAACGGGGACTGATTTCTAAGTATAATCTTCCATTAGGTATTTATCTATAAAATCCCCAAGAAAAAAAGGAATGCAACTTTTGGATAAGACTAAGCACTAGATTGTACAGCATATGAGTCCATTGATAGTCGTACATCGCTATAGTTTAAAGCTCATCATATCACACCAAAAGCTTTTCAACTTTCAATTCTTTTAAAACATTTTCTTCTACATTTTACGTGTTTTGGGGGCCTATATGATTTGAAAACCTCATGTATCATTTAGTGCATCGTACCCTCTCCATCACTTTTGTCGTTTTCTACACTCTAATGTCACTGCACAAACGCTCGTTTTCTCCAGTCCATGATATCTGTCTTAATCTCATCCTTTGGAAGTTTTCACAAATAGTTTCTTGGGATTTAAATATATACTCTTAAAAACCCTTGTAGTAGTTTCTGGGATTTTCACATTTTATTACAATATTTTCCGATGACAGCCCATTTTAGGATGGTGTCCCTCGTGATGAGTCTATCAGTTCACAGTTCCAATTAGAGATAAAAACGTCAGGACACGAAAAGCCTGTTCACCACTCAGCACTATAAAGTCATTGCAGAAAACCCTTACATATTATCATTTCTCTTTCAAGTTAAAAACTAGTTATAAACGTCCAAGTCTTCCTCCAAGTTATTACATCATTTCCTCTAAAACAAAAAGAACACAATGGCCTCTGACGAAGAGTATCAAGAAGATGAGATATGGGGTATGATGATGAAACCCTCAAAAGAGTTTTCAAACACAAAGAAGCCAAAGAACAAGGGTTTATTTTCTCCTTCTTCATCAGCTAATGAATGGAGTAGTTCGAAAACCAAACCTAGGTCCATTCCTAAAGGGGACACACAGTACGAAGCTGAGCCTCGGAAGCAAGCCTCGGCGCCCGTGGACATACCTGACTGGTCGAAGGTTAAGAAGAAGTCTGGTAAGAAGTTGTGGGACGATGCAAGCGTCGTCGTTGACGACGGCGATTTATTGCGTGGCGATGGTCATGTGAATTACTACGAAGACGACGACGACGATGGTGATGGGATGGTGCCTCCTCATGAGTACTTGGCTAAGAAGTTTGCGAAGGCTGAGATTTCATCTTTCTCAATGTGTGAAGGCGTTGGTAGGACTCTTAAAGGAAGAGACTTGAAAAGGCTTAGGAATGCTATCTTGACCAAAACTGGTTTTCTTGAATGAGGAGGAAAGAAAGAAAGGAAGGGAAAAAAAAATTAAAATTCGTCATCATATACCATGTCACTTTTTCTTCGAAGTATATGGTGTGCGGGATTTTATATATTTTTACTTTATTTAGGGTGTAGTTTTGTGTCGCTAAGCAGCAGTATGGGATCTTCTATTATATTTATTATTCCAATGTCGTCGTGGCTATGAGATTTTGTTCATTAGAATCTGGCCCGTACCTGAAGAAGTTGAGGCCTGAAGCGAAACTCGAATTCGGGCCCGAATCCTTATTAAATATTTTTTTCAAATGATATACGAAATAGCATAATTTATATCATAAGTGTAATTTAAATAACGAATAAAAAGAAATAGTCCATTTATTTTGAAATCAAGTCGTTTTAGACTTTTGTTTTTTAATACAAGTCGTTTTACTTTTTTTCAAGAAAAATAGCTGGAAAATTTTACAACTTTACCCCTTAAATAAAAATAATTAGACAAATAGGGTAAAATAGTTAATTAAGTGTATAATAGAGATTTTGTTTTATTTCTTAATATGAATGCAACTACCTTAAACGAATTGTATTTTAAAATAGAAAGAGTATTTATAATTGAATGTTCAATAAATACTTATATAAACACTATTTCTTTGAGAAATTTTAGTTTGGATTGGGTAAACAGGAAGATATTGACGTCTAGTTTTTTAAAAAAAGATAAAAGTAATATTTATTGTTTGAGTAATATTTTAATAAAAGGTAAAGTTTTTGCTCGCTTTTGTTAACTTTAAGGCGCATGGATAACTAACAATCTTTTGCACAATTTCGATTTCATTAATTAAATGAGATTATAAACCAACTTACTATAATATATAACATATATACATGTGAATAAAAAATATTGGGCCCCTTCCAAAGTTGGGCCCGAGGCGACCGCCTCGTTGGCCTCATATAAGGTACGGGCCTGATTAGAATAGTGACGTCGTCACGATGATCACAAGCGGAAACTTAGTTTATTTAGTTTACGTTTTAATGTCTTCTCTTCGCTCTTCTGCTTCTGTGTGCTGTTTGTTTCATTTATAATTTGTTTCTTGTTTTGGCATCTAGCTAATAATGTAATGTTTTGCTTTGAAATTCATCGCCGCGTAAAATATCCGATGTTGAAATGAAATATTGGTAATGAATCTAGGCCCCATCTCATTGGTTGAGTCATTTATTGGGCTCAGCGGTATGATTAAATAGTTAAATAAATGTGCTCATATCTTAATTCTTAACTAGGCATGCAATCATTGAAGAACATTATCACATGGCAGCACAACTAATGGTGGAGTCCAATTACTTGGAAAAGCAGATGCATCTATCTAATTTTGGACAAAACTTTAATACTCTACATTTGCGGGGGTCATGTAATATTTAAACTAAAAAATCTCGTATTTATTTGACCATCTCCAACCGGAAACGTATTCTCAAACTCAAAATGCAGTAATTCTTCTCCAGCCGTTAAACTCATTCTCAAACTCAAAAAAATATTCCTGCAATATTTCCTTTCACACCAATTTTCACAAAATTTCAATAATACCTACATATTTTACAACTTTGTAAATCAGACTATAAATATTATTTTAGATATGATCGAGTTAATAAGTTATTAATAAAATTATTATAAATATAAAAGCCTCGAAATATGTTAATTAGAAATACGACAATTACATAACACGGGAAAAAATATATAATTCGATATGCATATAAAAGAATATTCATACAAACTTATAAGGACTTTTATGCAATTAAAAACAAATAAAGGACTTTCTTATGTATTTAAAAATTAGAATTGCATATCACGTTGCAGAATCGCATATATGCGTTTTTTAGGAGAGAGAAATCAGAAATCCCATTTTAAGTTTGGTTTTTGGATACGATTGGAGTAAATTTAGGAAATTGTTTTGATTTTACAGTTCGATTGGAGATGATCTTATGTTCGTATTTAAGACAAGAGATGAAGTTGCTCTTTAAGCATTAGCAGCAACTATTATAGGTCGTCGATGGTTAGGATCACGAGCAAGTTACAAATAAGAAGAATACAATACATACAAGACATCCTCGTCCAAGACTAGATGCCAAAACTAAGTAAACGGAGACAATGAGAGGTTTCGCTGGTTTACCTAAAAGGATATGCAATCGATGAAGAAATGCATTGTATATTTTGTTACTACTATTATATCAGTGCAACAAAAGTATGCCTTGACATGGAAATAGGGACGACAAAAAGGGGTGTCTCGGTCAAATTGGACAGTATCCAAGTGGATCCCCCCAAATATATTACACAATTTATAACTTTATAGTTATTTATACAGTTTCACTTCTATTATATCGCATTAAAATTAAATAAATTTAGATCAATCCATCTACCATCGTACAATAGTGAAGATATGTTGGTGTCTTTCCTAGTGGACCGGCCCAAAAATAATTCAATAGAATTGAAAATCGGCTCATGAAGTAACGGATTGGGGCACTTTCTTTTATTTATTTTTCTTCATAGAAGAACACATCATACTGTTGTTTTGTTTTCTTTCATAGTTTTGGATGGTGATTTATACTATTCATATGCTGTTTGACTACTTTTATCTTTGACCCATAGCTCATGTTGTTGTCGGACAGCTGGCCTCATTATTCAATTTATATTCCAAGCCAAGGATATGGTGGTGGCCTATCTCATCTCCAAGTTAAACAAAATCACAAAGGCATGGCAATATCACATATGAAGAAACGAAAATTAAAAGAAGATTCAAACAACTTTGGCATCAGTTATGGCAATTATTCTGAGAGGTGAATTGCTGGGTAAAGTTTTCCGATAATCTCGGATGATTCAATGCTTTCAATAAAATATGTGCATCTAATGATATTAATTTTAGGGCAAATTTCGTTTCAGGCCCTTATCAGTATTTTATTTCAGTTTTTAGGCTCTATCAGGAAAAAAAATTAGTTTTAAGGACCCGATTTCTGCGGTACCACTTCATTGTTCTGCAGTACCAAATCATTGTTCTGCAATACCACTTCATTGTTCTGCAGTAACATATTATTCTACAGTACCACTTCATTATTCTGGAATAACACAAATCGATCATCCGATACCAGTTCATATACACTTTATAACACTTGTGTGGTCTAAGTCCTTATCTGCAAATTTTATAGAAATAGATAATAGTTTTTTCTGTTAGGATTTGAAACCTTATTTTAAAACTTTAAAGGGGCTGAAACGAAATTAATCCTTAATTTTATCGAAGATCGATCTACCGCTACTTAATCACCAGCACGTGACAGACAGGGGCATATACGTCATTTCCTTTGTATCACCATCTATAATTTACGCGGTATCAGCAGAGAGCAAAACAAGCGCCACCTCCCACACCTCTCCATCCTTTTACCTTCTTCCTTTTGTCTCCTCAAATCCACTACGCATTTGCCTTTTCGTAGATTCCCTGACTGGGATTTTTACTCATACATAGAGAAGATAAGCTTTTACCTTTATTTCTTTTGCAGATTCAGTGTTTTTTTTTTTTAAATATAAGGCTTCGAAAATGAGAGGGTTCGCTGGTTTGAGTTCACTCATCAGTACATTGGCGTTTCTTCTCGTGTTTACCGCTGTAAATGGAGACAACCCTTATAGATACTACACTTGGAAAGTCACTTACGGTGATATTTATCCACTCGGCGTCAAGCAACAGGTGTTTATCTAGCTGCTGCTTGTTTATCATTATGGGATTTGAAAATTTATGTGTTCTTTGCGTGTTTCTTGAATCTCATTGAATGTCCTTGTGCTTCGTGAGTTTTTGAAAAGATTTGTTCTTTGTTTGGCAGGGAATCTTGATAAATGGGCAATTCCCAGGCCCAGAAGTCGACTGCGTGACCAATGATAACTTGATTATCAGCGTATACAACTACTTGAACGAGCCCTTTCTCATTTCTTGGTAAGCGCAATGCACTTGTACCACACTTCTTTGTTTTCATGGCGAATTTCTTTAAATGGTTCTCTAATTCATTCCTACAAATAAATCTTAACCCGGGTTCTCATAATGTGCTCGATCTGTTTTCTTCTTTGATTCATCATGCGTTTTGTTTTGTCCCCCTCACTGCACTTGGTAGATCTGTGAATCTATGCCTTCATTGACTGCAAATTATCTTCCCTTCGGTGTTTCTTTAACTAGGGATGGATTACAGCAAAGACGAAACTCATGGCAAGACGGCGTTTCGGGCACAAACTGTCCCATCCCGCCTGGAAAGAACTTCACCTACGCTCTCCAAGCTAAAGATCAGATAGGAAGTTACTTCTATTTCCCTTCAATCGGCCTTCAAAAAGCTGCAGGTGGATATGGAGCCATCAAAATCTACAGCCGCCCTCAAATTCCCGTCCCTTTCCCACCGCCCGACGGCGACCGCTTCATACTCGTCGGTGATTGGTTCAATAGGCCTCTCAGGGTAAAAAAAAAAAGCAAAAACCCGCCACTTATTCTCCCTTTCTTACATCTTAAAAGGATTGTATTGTGTAAGAAAAAGAAATCTCGATTCATTTCTTCAGCAACTGAAGTACATTTTGGATGGCGGTCACGATCTTCCTTTCCCCGACGGCCTAGTGATCAACGGGCGCGGTTGGAATGGTTACACGTTAACCGTCGAACAAGGTTAACTCGAAATACGAGTGTCTTTTTTTTTGCCACTGCATTTATGGGCTCTTGCAAAAATGGTTCCTTTTTGTTTTATAATGGCAGGCAAGACCTACAGGTTTAGGATATCGAACGTTGGGATTGCAACTTCGATAAACTTCAGAATCCAAGGACACACGATGAAGCTCGTGGAGGTCGAAGGCTCGCATACTGTTCAGAACATATATTCCTCGCTCGACGTACATTTAGGACAGTCTTACTCCGTATTGGTCACAGCTAACCAGCCGCCGAAAGACTACTACATAGTCGCTTCCACGCGCTTCACCTCCAAAGTACTTACAACCGCCGCCGTCCTAAATTACAAATACTCAAGCACTAGGGTCTCGGGCTATGTCCCGGGCGGGCCCACTACCGAGATCAACTGGTCGATAGATCAAGCTCGATCCATACGGTATCCCATCTTCGACTCTATATTACACTGTAAAACTCGTGTATGGACAAGTTATGACTTTGTTTTCATGGCTCAGTCGAAACTTGACAGCAAGCGCGCCGAGGCCAAACCCACAAGGCTCTTACCACTATGGGCTCATCAAACCTGCTAGGACCATAATTCTTGCAAACTCTGCTACTTACATCAATGGAAAGCTCAGATACGCCGTCAATGGAGTTTCGTACGTATCGCCAGACACGCCTTTGAAATTAGCTGACTACTTCAAGATTGGTGGCGTTTTTAACGTTGGGAGCATCCCAGACAGGCCCACGTGGGGTAACCCTTATCTTGCAACCTCGGTCATGCATGCAGATTACCGTTCTTACATGGAGGTCGTGTTTCAGAACTGGGAAAATGAGGTGCAGTCTTGGCACGTCGATGGCTATGCTTTCTTCGTCGTCGGGTTAGTTTTACTAAACACGAGTAACTTACGCTCACCTATGAATGAATTCGGTGTCAGTGGTCTGAAAATGTGAACAAAAAACAGAATGGACGGTGGGCAATGGACTGAAGCTAGCAGATTGCGGTATAATCTGAGAGACACGGTTGCTCGAAGCACTGTTCAGGTAACCTCATTCATGGCATTTTTCTTCACTTGCTTCATAGGATTCTGTAATGGTATATGGAGATCTAACTGCAATGAATGTTTAGGTGTACCCTAAATCTTGGACGGCGATATACGTTGCCCTGGACAACGTAGGGATGTGGAACATAAGATCTGAGAACTGGGCAAGGCAGTACTTAGGACAGCAGTTTTACTTGAGAGTTTATACGCCGTCTAACTCGTTTAGAGATGAGTTGCCCATTCCGAGGAATGCTCTGCTCTGTGGCCGAGCTAGAGGACATCGTACGAGGTCGTTTTGATGACGCAGGATTTTGATCTAAATGTAGCTCTTGCTGTCACGAGGGGGTGACAAGGAAATTTATTACACGCTTATTTAGTTTGCATTTTGGGCTTTGATCGTCTTATGTTCTTTGTACTTATCAGATTTGCTAATTTGTGATGAAGGTCTTCTTCTTCTTCTTCTTCTTCTTCTTCTTCACCTGATCAATACAATTGGCTCGTCTCTGTCCAACTCCAAACATATGAAAGCACATTTTCTTGAACCACATTGTCATCACTAAGAATCCACGCAATCATTTCTGATTTTGATGTTAATTTTAATTTTTATTTATATGGGCGATTTTCTGTCCAATGCTATTTATAAATTATAATGTTACTTATGTAATTTCTTTATAAAAACTATTATTATTTAAACGAAACATCGTAATTCTGTAAACCTAAAGCCCTCCTCCCCGCAAGCGCAACCTTACTTTGCCGTCGTCTTCCTCAAAATCCTCAAGTCTTTAATTTTCCCATCTTTCATTCAAGCTAAAGCCCCAACCTAAAAATGGCGGATACGGTGCAGTACAAGCTCGAGCGCATGCTCGATGAGTTAGAGGACTTCGACCGTCGCGAAATTTTCACGCCGAAAGAGATTGCGGAAATCGTCAAGCAGCGTCGGAAATTCGAGTACCGAATCAAGAGGCCGAGTCCTTTGAAGCAAGACTTCATCGCATACATCGACTACGAGAAACGGCTGGACAGGCTCAGAATGCTTCGGAAGAAATCTTCCGCGAGGGAACAAGGTGCGAAAAAGCTGACCAAATCGAAGACGGATTACGCTGGGGTGACTAGGGTTATTGAGCTCTATCGGCTCGCCACGACTAGGTTTAAGGGAGACGTTGAACTGTGGTTTCAGTACTTGGAGTTCTGTCGACTGCGACGGGCTAATGGCCGAATGAAAAAGGTGAATTTTTTTTTTGTATTGGCACCTGAGTTAACATCTGTGTATTGGTTTCAGTAGTTATCCAAGGTAGAACTTTTTGTAAGAAAATTGGTTTATAGCATTGATATTAATGGGTGCGTGGTGTTCTTCTAGGCTCTAGCGGACTTAGTTAGGTACCATCCCAAAGAGCCAGGTGTGTGGATATACGCAGCTACTTGGGAGTTTGACACCAATCTGAATGTTGCTGCGGGGCGTGCTCTGATGCAAAATGGATTGAGAGCTTGCCCAGCTTCTGAAGACTTATGGGTGGAATATCTTCGATTGGAGCTTACTTATCTCAACAAGCTTTCAGCTAGGAAGATTGCCTTGGGAGAAGATGTGGGTGCGTTAGCTCGTGCTCCTATGGACATCAATGAGAAACAGTGGAGAGATGAGAACGAGGAGTTGTTTATGGATTTTAATCCGAAAGGAGGTGATGATAAGGGGTCTGGTGATGGAGATGGTGAATCTGAAGGCAAGGTGGATGTTATTCGAGAACAAGGAGCGAGTATTTTTCAGGCTATATATGCTGGGGCGATCGAAGCGGTGCCTGCTTCGTTTGGGCTGCGAAGGCAGTTTCTGGATATACTTGATGGCACGAACTTGGCCCATGGGGAAGATATGAGAAGAAAGATACTTGATGATATGAAAAGGGATTTTTCGGAGGAGCCTTTCTACTGGGATTGGCTTGCTAGAGCTGAAATGAATTCTCTCAAAGGAATATCTTTCAAGAGATTAGGGAAAGCTATTCAGGTTTGTTCCTTCTCCAGTTTGCACTTCTGAAATTCCCTATACTTGCTTAATTGTGTTCATTTTCTTACAAGATGAATAAGTGCATGCAATTTTTAAAACACAACACATGTATATATGTTAAATGTCCCACATGTTTATATGCTCTTATTCAGGTTTATGAAGAAGGCCTAGAATGTGTACCATCAGCCACCATGGTGGAGCATTATCTAAAATTCCTCATGGAGGGAATTCGTGATGCTAGCAAGGATGAACAAACTGCCGTACACTTCGAGTCTAATGGCAATGCAGTTGAACTAATTCCTCATATTCAGGCGGTGTTTGAAAAAGCTGAAAGAACGGGCTTTATTTCTGAAGAACTCGCTTGCGTACATGTCTCATTCCTTTTGGAATTGGGAAAACATGACGATGCTACGTTGCTACTTGGAAAACTCTGCTCTGGTCGGTTTTCTGATGCAGTCCATTTATGGACGTTACGTCTCTCTATGGAAATGAAGTACACTGACAATAAGTCTCATCCACCCAGCGAAATCAATCAACGACACATATTCGAACCGCTTATTGCTCTTCTGACTAAACTCAGCATTTCAGCAGCAGAAAGCCTTTGGATTATGGTATGCAGTCAATTAATTCCCAGTGCTTTAATGTGAAGGTTGAATAATATTGAAGTGAAGTACTAATACTATCTGATGTTTTCTTGATTTTTTGGTGCAGGGGCTTAAGTATTTTGTAAATCAGAGACGTTACTTGGACAAGCTTGTAGAGACTTCATTCTCTTCCTTGGCCAAACATGGTGGAAGTGATGGGGGGTTTTCACTAGCATCTACCATCGTAAACATCACTCTCCAAAGAGACGGAATTGGAAATGCTAGAGCGATATACAAGCGGTGGGAACATCTTTTAGTATCTCAATTGGTTGTTCACTTGTATCTCAATTAGATAGTGATGTCTAATGTGCTTTCGTTTTCAAATAACTTTAGATACCTTGCATTACCTCACCCTGGACTTACCCTATATCGAAATTGCATCGAGATAGAGACAAATCTTGCATCTATAGGCGACAAGACTGGCCTCAAAAATGCTAGGAAGCTTTACGAATCTGCACTTGCTACTTATGATCAAGATGCAAGCCTATGGCAAGCTTACTACTCCATGGAGGTCAAGGTAATGTAGGAGGAAATCAAAATGATGAGAGAGATACTTTTACTGTACATTGAGTGTTATGCTGTCGTTTCTTGAGTCGATCGTTTCTTACAACATTCGAAGCTTCTATTCGTCTCAGAATTTTTCGGTTCTAAGCTGTGTTTGTTTGTTTTTCTGCGAAGCAGATGGGAACATCGGAAACTGCTGCTGCTGTTCACTGGCGAGCGAGGAAGACGGTGAAAAACGCAATACTTCGTCCTACGGAATAAGTGATAAATTTAGCCAGACTTTTTTATTTTTGATCTTACAAATGCTTCATCAGGATGCAAATCGCCTTTCCTTTCTTTTTTTTTACTTATTTATGCATCGACCGAGAGCTGTATAATTTAAGAAGAATAACAATCGAACCCATGTTCAAGATGTTCGAACTCGAATGGCCATGGCATAATTTATCATAACCGTTTTTATCTATAGATAGTAGCGTCTCGTTTGGTTGTTGATAGGTTTTTGGTTGATAGGTTTATATTTATGAGGATTTATTTTAAGTAACGATTTATATAAAACAAATTAATGGATATAAATAAAAAGCGTTAGTGAGTTTAAATAAACACATATGTGAGGAGGTGTGTTTATTAACCCGTCTATATGAGTTTAGGGTGGTTTTAACTTTTATATAAACTAGGGTGGTTTTAACTTTTATATAAACCAATGGTTTAATGAACCAAACACACTAACGTATTTTAAACCCATGTTTAAAATTACTAAACTCATAAACCAAACAAGCCCCGATAGTTATTTCGGAAGCAAAATAAATACAAATAATAAAAATGTAGCCATGGGGTATGTCAAGTCTGGGCAGCATAGGGTTGGGAAGAAGGTGAGGATTGTGGTGAGATAGGTAAGGTTTATGAAGTTTTGGTGACATTTGTTCCTACTAAGTATCACAAGCTTCCGTCGTCTTCTTGAAGTGTTTTTTGGGACATTGATTTGATGATGTTTTTCTTTTCTCGCTGTCATATGCTTTTGATGAGTAAAAGGTCAGACCTTTCTGTACGGATAACAGTGTTATATAACATTGAAAAATGATAACTTAGATTGACCAATGAAAAGAAAGGAAATCTTTAATCTTGGTTAAGTGAAATATAGCGAGATGGGATTCGAAGAATCGTACTTACCGTGATTCGAAGAAAAGATCGCTTCTTTTTCACGATCTTCAGGGGGAAAAAAGGGGGTAATCTGAATGGGGTCAGTAGCAAAGAAGGGTTTGAATCACTACTTGATTCAGCTTCAGCGACACCCATTGAGGACCAAGGTCTCCCTCTTTCTTCTGCTATGCCCTATTCTTTATTTTTATTAAATTTTTTCAGATTTTTGCATCTGAAAAACCCTTTTGGGTTGTGATTTTTCTTCTCTTTTAATACGATTTTCCTTTTATCAGGTGATAACTGCTGGTGTGTTGTCGGCGATCAGCGATGTTGCTGCACAGAAGCTGTCTGGTATTCAGAAACTTCAGTTCAAACGCCTTCTTCTCAAAGTGGTATAGATGAGTTCTGCCCTTGATTTTTTTTTTCCTACGGAAGAATTTGAGTTATCTTTTTCTTTCTTGGTTGTTGGGACTTTCGTTTTATACTATGATTTAACCCTGAGGTATCTCTCAACCCAATTCATTAGTATTACTCTCCCCTTTGTCTGATCTGAGCCATGTTTAAGATTCTCTCTTCCTCGCCTATGAACTCACTGTACATTTATTCTTGAAAACGCAGATCTTTGGTGCTGCCTATTTGGGACCTTTGGGCCATTATTTCCACATACTGCTCGACAGAATCTTCAAGGGAAAGAAAGATTCAAAGACGGTGGCCAAGAAGGTCTTCCCCCTCTTCATTTCTTTCCAAACATCTCTATCCATTCAATTCAATTCAATTTCAAGTCATGGTTCGCGGAGATGTAATAATTTCAGGTGGTCGTGGAGCAGCTGACCATCTCCCCACTGAACAACTTAGTTTTCATGCTCTATTACGGCATCGTCATCGAAGGTCAGTCACGTTGCCTGTCTGAAACACTAAAGACTGATAAAATGGAATGATATCTTATCCCATTATCTTTCTTTTCATATGCTTTGTTAAAAAATAGGAAGAAAATGGATCCATGTCAAGTCCAAAATCAAGAAAGAATACCCAGCTGTGCAGTATACTGCATGGAGTGTACGTAAAGAACTACACAGCACTGAGTTTCGTTCTATTTCATCCATCACAATAAGGCGAATTTCCCTTTCTTTTGTCAATTGCTATTTATTTCCCTTGCAGTTCTGGCCAGTTATTGGATGGATCAATCATCAGTACGTCCCACTTCAGCTTCGTGTGGTTGTCCAAAGCGTTGTCGCCTGTTTTTGGTAAGGAAAAGAGAAACAAAAAATCGTTCTTTGATAGATTCGACCGTGAAAAGAAAGCTCATCCGTTTTTTTGCTCTCTCTGTTTCTGTTTTCTCAGGGGCTATATTTCTGAACCTTAGAGCAAAGTCTATGACTCTTCCCAAAAAGTAAAAAAACACTTGATCCTCGGCGACGGCTTTACCTTGCTCTGTTCTACTGCTTAGTTGCATTTTCATAGTAATTTTTCTATCCACTTAACTATGTTACTGTGTCAAACAGAGATTGATGAGTTGAGATTGTTGACCTCAACTACATTACATCAATTCGTTCGAATAAGTCTTTAGCTTTATCTGGAAAAAAAAAAGTCTTTAGCTTTATATTTCAACGGTTTTGTCTTGCTTGCATGAAAAACGTTGAATTCGAAGACAACCTCTCACCAAAGTAACATAAAAGACCAAATCCATTGTAATATTATACTATATTTGAAAATCATGTACTCAACGACAAATGGAATTTCGACAAAATAATAAAAGTCCACATCTTTCCTGTTGTGGACAAAACTTGAACTAAATTATTAAATAAAACTTCTAAAATTGCCGCCGGTCATATCACTTGTACTAGCATTTACTCCGTCACTATCATTACCGTTGTTCGAACCACCACCGATGATCGAAGAGATGGCACGAGCTAACACGGCCGAGAAATTAGGATCCGCCGTGATCGCCCTTACAGTATCCGCCGGAATTTGACCGCCGACCTCATGGGCTTTGACTTCTTGAGACATTTGTAGGCGTCCAAAGAACTGTGGTGGTGGAGGCAGTGGCGGCGCCGGCGGTGGTGCGGCTCCTTGTGAATATGGGTTTGGAAAATTATTACTGTTTGGGGTCTGCGTTAGGTCTAATATGACCGTTGGAAATGGAGCTGAAGCTGAGATCATGGCCGCCATGTTTGTTGAGAAGTAAGGGAAAATGGTGGGCCTTGCAAGGAAATTAGGGTTCATTATTGGGTTGTCTGAACTCGTCGTGGAGCCAGATAGGAGCATGCCGGCGGCTGCCGCCGTGGTGGAAGCCATGGCCACGGCGGTGGGTGGTAATGGGTGGTTGTGATTGTCTTCGTAGGTTGTGATTAAGATTGCTTTGTCCTCAGAACATCGTTGGACCTACATTCGACGATATTATCGCATAGTAAGAACATAAATTCAACAAAAATAAATATTTTTTAATAATATAATACTTGTTTTCTGACGGGACAACCAACGGCCATGGTGCATCGGTAATAAGCGCGTGGAAAGGGGTTGCCTTTTGCCATCTTTTGTCCATATTTCCGCCATTGACATCCATCAGAAATCTGTCAAAATCATCGTCCCATCCCAAGGTAGTATTATAGTAAGTACTATATATTATCAAAGATTAGTTAGTTCCCTTCTAAGAGACTTAATAATTTCAGAATAATGTAAGATAAAGATTGACCATGGGAGCTTCTGATCGGGTTCGAACGGAGACGCGGGCTTTACGCATGATAGGCGGCGCTTCATTGGATTTGACGTCAGCAGTGATGATGAGCTTAGAATTAGGATTATTATTAGGAGCTTTGTTAGGGCTTTGTTCTCCTCTATCATCGTTGGTAGACCTCTTATTTCTTGAAGCTAATTCCTTGCTGCTGCTGCTGTTGATCCTCGGAGATACACAGACTGTTCCTTCTTCTGATGACGAAGAAGTATTATTAAGTATTTGCTCGTCGGTTGCTTTGTTAGAAGGAGGAGCCAATAAGTCCAAGAACTGCCTTGTTGGAACTTCTGTATTTTCTCCAGATTTTCTATTCAAAACCTGAAGAGATAATAAAAACCTAGATTACTATCTTCGTGTAACATAATCATTCAAGTTTGATGCTTAAGATAGAGATAATAAAAAAAAAAAAACCTCGTTTTCTGGTATAGCATCAGTTCTTGAAATTTGTCTCTGTGTCGTCAAACACATTAGATATTGATTTTGAAGAGCGGCGAAACTGTTGCTGGCATGAGTGAGCATCCCTTCTAATCTTCGATTTTCAGCGTTCATCCGCTCTACTTCTGTTTGAAGCTGAGCCTTCTATATATAAAACGAAATTATTAGAACTATTCGCATATATATTCACAGACACACACATATATATAGCTGATAATAAAAAGAATATGTAATATACCTCTAGCTTTGCACTCTTATCTTCTCTATTAGAGATCTCTTGATCATCCACTGATGACCTTAATTTCTTCTCTGCGAAGAAATCAACAAAAGTTTGTTCTTCTCTAACGAAATGAGTGGTTCTTGCATCCACTGATGGAGACATCATCATCTTATCAGTCATATGATTAATCTCCGACCTCGGACTCAAGTTCTTGTGCTTCTTGTCTGCCAAAAACCCAACTTGATGATCTTGATCTGAAGTACCATGAGTGACAAGTCCTAATCCTTTGTCCATATATGTAATAATCAATAAATCAAGAACATAGAGAAAAATAATATAAATGAGGCGTTGTAAAATATTTGCTCTAGAATTTTGAGAAGGCCTTAAAAAAGTGCGATGGAGGGGGATATATATAAGGGTTTTCCGCTGAAAACCATTTTCTATGAAATATTAATATAGACTAAATGTAAGACACGGGATTTCAAAAGGGCTTCGTACTAGGTATATATATATATATATATATATATATATGTATATATTTATATACGCAATGTTATTAAAGTCACATGAAATTTAAGACATTTCCAAGTATTGTACGTACGTAATACGTTGGTTATGTTTGGCTATGGATAACTGCAAGATGAGTTAATGAGGTGTCGACATGAATCCAAAGAACAGTAGATTTATTCATGATTTAAATATATAACTTTGGAAGAATTAACATTTAATTAAACATATCACATGTATTTAAATATAAGTTTAGTTTATCCATAAAACACATCGGCGTATTATTATACCTACCCCATATTGGAGTCTTTCGAAACGGATGAGTTCTATTGAGTCCGATTTGGATTTTTAATCTATATGAACAAATTGATTGTGGTTCGACCAATTCATACTCTTACGTCATTTATTGTCATTCGAATTGACTTGAAAGGTTTCCATGGTGCCCCACATTCGGAGACTTAATTGCCGAGAAGCTTTTAGAAAGCACTTAATTTCTCTAGAAATCAAATTAAGACAACTTTTTTGGAATTAGAACGGAGAAAAGGTGAAAATTGTAAGATATTATTCCGAAACAATGGCTATAATATTTCTTGTCTAGTTTTTCTCTAGGTTTATTACGTATAGGAAATTTTAAATCCCAAGTGAACAAATTACTATATTGAGGTAAAACAATGTTTATATATTTCCATAAAAAGAAACCTAAATCCACCGAAATGTGTGTGCGCGTTCTTTTGAACAAAACGAAAACGTAAAAGTCAACCAATCACAGGGACAATATCTCATTTTGTAGTTTCGGTTATATTAGGTTTTGTTATATATTTACATTTATTGTAGTTGGCTCGATCTTTTACGAGCCAATAGTACTAATATTGTTACGATCATCATCAACGTCATTTGTTGAAATTCAAGGCCTCGACTTTTGGGTATCATATAACCGTGACCACAAAAACCTCTTCGTCTTTTTTGAGATTTATTTGAGTTGTGATATGCTTCAAAATCCAACCGTTTACTAGAATTAAACCAACATTCGAGACGAATCGGTCTTCTTTTCAAATCTTATATAAAATGAAGGGATACAACTTTTTTTCCCTTATGTTCTCATTCAATCGAATATCAACTTGTGTTATACTTATCAAAGATGGGATTAATTCCCGTCTCAGTTCTCGTCCAATATCGATCGTCTATATCTCAAGTGGATTTGGATAAGAAACATTCAATTATAAATGTCTCGACCAACGATTATTAGGTCAAGAAAATACCTCCTTGGTTGAAGACAAAACTAAGAGTTGACTTAAACTTACGTTATTGACCACTAAAGTACAAAAGCCCATGCAAGTTTTTCTTACCACGTTGACGTAGAAAAATTTGAGTAATTGGACCCATTTAGTTTATTTCTAGTTCAAGAAAATATGTCAGCGCATGAAGTTGCTGACATTTAGAGGGTGTATTTCATTGCATCTCGCATTTGAAATTTACTCATTTCTGAGTGCCACGATACGAAAATTTGTATTTCAATGAAATTCGAATGGAGATTTAAGTGAATCAACGATAGTAACTTCACCATAATGATGATAGTTAAGATTTGGTTGATTTGAATAATGAAAAATTAGATGAGATGATTTAGTCGTTGCATTACCTTTCATCAGCAGGTAATTACAACAATTTCTCCATCTTCTAGAAGGAATAGATGTAGCATGTAAGAGATTAGATGGCCAAGATAATTAAATGGCTTCACATCATTATCATAATTTTTTATGTTTGAACGTATTTTGATAGGAAAGGAATTCATTTATCATTTGCGTATTGCTAAATACTCATGCATGATCCATGAACTTGAACTGTATTGAATGCTTAAATATCACAATATGGAAAAGGCAAAAAATATGCAACGGATGGAACAATAACGTGAAGCTCTACCACAACAGTAAGTAGCCAGTAATTTAGGTTTTCCTTGTGATATTAGAAATATAGTTCCTACGAAAATACGTGTTTTATATATATATATATATATATATATATATATATATATATCTAATCATGTGATCAACCAATCTTGCGTAGGTCATTTTGTAAACATACGTAAAATTCCAAATAGAATATTTTTAGTTGGATGACTTCTACACAAATTCACAACGAACAATTAAGCTGGATCGGTCATTTTCAAGTTTAACCTTATAGAAATGGATAAGATATATAGCAGAATTAGAAGGGTATTTCCACATCTTGACTTATTCTGTTTTTCTTTTTTCTTTTATTATATACAATAATGAAATAAATACGACAGCAACGACAACGAACTAGGTTTAAAACATAAACCAATGTGCAATAATTAATATGAAGGGATATATGCTTAATCAGGTTTAAAACATAAGATAGTATAAAATAATAGAGGGCCCCATATCATTTAACCTAATATATACTCCTTCTTAGTTATCTCAATGACGGTCAAATTATATATTAATAACTTGACGACAAATAAACACGGAAATGGTCCGAATCATGGTTGTTACAACTAAATAAAATGTATTCATAATATTTTTAATTGGTGAGGAATTATGTAGAAGTCATCAGGTTTCTGGTGTCCGTGAAAATCCATTGACATTCGAAAAACAAATTGTCTAGTTGGAAACTAGGAAAAAATTAAAGTACGAAAATTAGTAAGAGTTCTTTAAAATAAAAATAAAAAAGATTATTTATTTTTTCAGTTGTCTGAAAAAAATTGGAAAGTCAGCAGTAACCTCCAAGAGGGAAAGTTCAAAAACTTTTACGTTGACCTTCAACAATTTTGCATGGGCATTATTAGCATGGTTCTAATGTCCAAATTTTCTTTAGTTTTGGGCATTAGCATGGTTCTATTGTGAAATTATATTTATATATATATATTTATATATTTATATATGTATATGTATATATATCGAAATGTTGAAGCCTTATTGCCTCACACAATTCCATCAACGAAGAAAAAATCCCTCTCATTGATTAACCGGATTAAAAAAGAAACGATAATAAAAATGAAAGAAAAGCAGATTGCCGCAATACAAATTTCGGATGCACCAAATCCCATGTAATATTATTACACTAATCCCACCAAAAACGAAGTCCCTCGATATCCACAAACTCCTCACATTACTCCTATAAATACCACTCGAAAACCCTCTTCTCCAATTACCCAAATACTCATACAACACAACGCAGACAAACACACACACAAACATTCCAAACAAAAAAAAATGTCTAGCAAAGACATGAACTTAACCCCAATCCTCCTCATGGGCTTGCTAGTTTTGTACCATTTCAACACTTGTTCATGCGTTATAACATGCGAGCAAGCCTTCGTCGTACTTCTCCCATGCGTAGGTTATTTAGTTGGAAGAGATCCAACTGTGAGCACTCAATGCTGTCAAGGAGCTAACAAGCTCAACGACATGGCTAAGACAAAAGCCGACATTAAAGCATTGTGTGTCTGCTTTAAGGATGCAGTGGAGAAGTTCCATATCGATATTGGCCGTGCTAAGTCTCTACCTAATACGTGCCATATTAATGTCCCCGTGCCCATTGACCCTAACGTCGATTGCAACAAGTAAGTTGATATCTTGTTAATATAAATATATATTGGGCATTTGTTCATAAGATTAATTTGTTTGTTTTTGTTGTTTGTGTTTTCCTTGCAGCTTAGCAGCCCAGTTTAAGCCGAAGTTAGTGTAGTTCGATTAAAGCTTAGAGCTTTTATTTTAGTTGTTGATTATCAAGAACGTCGGTAGGATTTTATATATACATCATCTATGTATGTATTATGGCTATCAGAAGGATTGACATATAAAGTTAGTGATCTCCATCTCCAATTGAACTTTTTCAATTTTTATTATACTACATATGTTAAAGAAAGAGGATAAAACGAATCTAAATAATCTTATAACATGGACACCAAAATATGTGTATAATTTTGAACAAGTAGGCTCAAATAATGGAGAACACATATAGGCAACAACGTAACTCTTCCGAGCAATGGTGTTTTTTATTACGATCTAAATAAATCTTATCATCAATTTGTGAACAATTGGTTTCAACAAATCTACCAAGTGGTAGGTTTCGGCTTAAATAATTATGAAACTCGGCTCAGTTCATCATCAGCTTCTGTCTATTAGTTGATTGCTGCAAAGCTAAATATTTTGGCTAATTATTGTCCCCACGACATTAATGAAGTCTTCAATGGTTTATTAAACTCGCATTAAATTCATGACGTGTCAGTTGCAAGGTGATGGAATTAAAATAAGTGGGCCGTCTCAAAATTAATTAAAATGGTGAAATGTAAGCAATAAGTAGATGCAAATATCATGCATCAGACAACAAAGGAAACTTAAAGATGAGCACCACGTCTTATTTCAATAGCGTGACCAAGTGATAGGATTGGATACATCTATATGTTGTATATCAAATGTTTTTGGCATATTGAGATGGTAACTTAAAATCATATATAAAAATAAGATACGGACAAGAAAAAGTATGTAGTCCAAATAAAAAGCTCGGAAATAAGTGAACTTTTTGCGAGTAACGAGGTCGTCGATTAACCGACTTAGCAATTCGATTCCCACGTGTATATTTACGCTCCGACGCAATTTAATTTATTTATACATAAAACATTTGTTTATTAATAATAAAGAAAAGTACTAGGTTATTTCTGTAAAATAGTGTCCATTTGGTCATATGCTTTGTCATATGCTGAACTGAATAGCGTGCTACTACAACTGTGTTCGTCGTAGTATACGTCGCCGACACGCATTTATATATTTTATGCAGACAAGAAAATACAAAAAATAAAAAAAAGCAAATTATTATAAATACCAAACACGACTCAAATGAAAACGCCCGCCTAACGTGGTCCTTTTCCACCCATACAAAAGTTTCCCAAAACGCTCATTCTTCCCTTTTCCTCTCGACACACACAAACACAGAGAGAGTTCTCCTCCCATATTAATTGTGAGCTTCCTCAGCTGATCGTTGTGACTTAATTTTTTGCGAAAGTGCTAAATGGGGGGTGACGCGACGGGGACTACTGCGATCGGAGCTATCGTACCCACCGTGAAGGCGGAGGAGGACGATACGGCGGCGGAAGGAGGTTTATCCTCGGCGGCGGAGGTGGATAAGGACGTTCTGTGTCCGATATGCATGCAGATCATAAAGGACGCGTTTCTGACGGCGTGTGGGCACAGCTTCTGCTACATGTGTATCGCGACGCATCTTCAGAACAAGAGAGATTGCCCTTGTTGCTCGCATTATCTCACGGCGAATCATCTCTACCCTAATTTCCTTCTCAACAAGGTGTGTGTTAATTAGAGTTGTACTTCCATTCCGTAGTTTTGGATTACGCTATCAGCGAACTGAGTTTTAGCATGGCTTTAGAATAATTTAACTCGGAGTGAGTTTGCTTCAGATTCTAGGAAGTTAGTGTTGAGTTCTGATGTGATATGTTTTAGAGCTAACTTTCATTGTGTATTAATTTTGCAGTTGCTTACGAAGACCTCTGCTCACCAAGTGTCTAAGAGTGCCACTCCTTTGGAACAACTTCGACGGTCATTAGAACAGGTCAATTTGTTAGAGATTTGGGAACATTTAATTGTTGTTAGCTTGTTTTTATGTCATTATGCATCACATTAGATGTGATTTGTGAGAGATTTTGTTTGCAATGCAGGGATGTGAAGCATCACTTAAGGAGCTCGAAAACCTCATATACCTTCTCGTGGATAAGAAAAACAAAATGGAGCAAGAAGAAGCAGAGACAAATCTGCAGATACTGCTGGACTTTCTACTGTTGTTTCTGTGGTTGCGTCTGGTCGGCGGCAGACAGTTTTGGCAATAGATAAACTTCGGCAGTAGATAGTCGGAAGATGGAGTGTTCTTCAAACGCAGGTGCAGTTCGCCAATACCCAGATAATGATGAGGGCATATGTGATAACTATTATACACAACATGAAGAATAAATACGCCTGAAGTTGATGAAGACTATCCATAACAGTTAACGTAGTCGAGGCGTGTGTTGGACACACTGTCCGTAAGACGAAATCGCCCCGATACCAGTGCTTTCGGTTAGCAGCGATCGTCCCCAAGATACAACGACCTTTTTCTTAATTCATAATCGCAGCACAACGACTAGAATTTCTGGCGAATTGTACTCGAAACCGAGTTATTTCTTGCTTCGGGATTTTAGGGAGTTGGGAGTGAATGATGTAATTTGTGTGGGTTGAAGTGAATGAAATTTCCAACTCATTTGGGGTCTATTTATAGACTTTTTCCCGCAGGGACCTCTCCGCAAATTCGAGAACTTGCTAGGCTGCTTCTGTAATTTTCCAGGGACTATATTGCAACATTTTGCAACTATTGGACTGTCGGTTTATTTACCGGCCCGCGACAGGCCCGATTCTCGGGCCGACAGCCCGAATCTCAGGCGTGTCCCACCGGCGGCGGCCCGATTCTCCGACCGACGGCCCGAGGCGGCTACCGACGCCTCTAGTTGGGCCGACCGACACTACCTTGAGTTGGGCCGAATTAGCCCAACAACCCACTTCAGCCCAATTGATCAAATGGATCAAGCCATCACATCTGGGCTACCCAATCATCCTCACCTCGACTGCCATGTCACCGGCACCGTCACCGTCGCCGCCCACCGGAGGAAAAATTTAAATAAGCTCCTCAATGCTCCTCGCTCCGATGCGTCGTGCGAAGTGCAAAGTGCGCGCCTCAAAGCGCCCATTGCGCACTTTGGCACAGCACGGCACGGCTCGGCGCGGCTCGGCCTCGGCCACGGGCACGGGCTCGGGCTCGGGCACGGGCTCGGTGCTCGGTGCTCGGTGCTCGTCGGTGCGAGGCACCGACTCGCACCGGGCTGTTATTTGGGCCAAAACTCACCCAAGTTTCTCAAGCCCACTTAAACCCACTTAAGCCCACAAGCCCATTTAAGCTATACACATGGCAAGCCCTTTTGAATAAACCCACATGGGTTTCTATATATATAGTGAAGATTTTCTTAGTGTCTAACCAATGTGGGACACTTGATTCCCCACTTAAACACTACCAACCATTTTAATGATTATTGGGCCAACTTCGAAAATTAATTTCTCATTCACCCGATATCGGTTTTGAGTGTATTAATATTCGTTAGATTCCCCGTGAAACATAGATTCGTAATCTTTCAACGATTTCTCGTTTCGACATTCGATGGCTTCCCAATTTAATAAAAACCAAAACGGATTTTATTTAATGGGTTAATACCCATTTGGGCCCAAAGCCCATTTATCTTAATAAAATCCAACAATCCCCCACATGAATGGAAATTAATGCAAATGCTATGCATGCTGACTCTCGCAAGAAAAACTCGACAACTCGTCACTGCATCGGGATAGGTAGCTTGTGGCTTTGAACCTTCCATAGTGAAACGCAATAGAATTTACTCGCTGTTCAGTGAACATGATGTCTTGAACTGACAGCTTTTGTGTAAATTAAAACAACAGCGTACACACAGTGACGAATCTTATTTCTTTCGATTCTCACGTTGTGTCCATTTCAGCCTTGGACCATATCTTGGATTCATAAGTGTTGCATTGAAGCGGCCCCACTTCTCACTTATATAGGTGATCGACTATTAGGACTTAATCCTAGAGTATCCCGAAATACTCCACCAACAGGTATAGCCATCATTAAAAGCAAAATTGCTTACCCTTTACCACACGACATCGGTAATTACTTGGGCAGCTTATGAGAATGAGCTTCTTAGAAAAATTCCAAGTAAGCTACTGAACTACACTCAGCTTAGTTGTCTCATTGAACCAAGTTTGTGGGATCTCCACTCATCATGGTTGAGTTACCACCGAGCTTGTTCTTGGATGTGTGGTTTTTAAGCCCCATTCCCCTTACTGCGTTATAGTGCTGATCTCTAGCAATGCCTTTCGTCAAAGGATCTGCTATGTTCTCTTTAGACTTCACATAGTCAATAGAGATTATTCCACTAGAGATCAGTTGTCGTACGGTATTATGTCTTCGACGAATGTGTCGAGACTTTCCGTTATACATACTATTCTGTGCCCTACCAATTGCGGCCATACTGTCGCAATGTATCATAATAGGCGGTACAGGCTTATTCCAACAAGGAATGTCCTCCAAAAAATTCCGAAGCCATTCTGCTTCTTCACCGGCTTTGTCTAGTGCAATAAACTCCGATTCCATCGTAGATCGAGCTATGCACGTTTGTTTTGAGGATTTCCAAGAGATTGCTCCACCACCGATGGTAAATACATAACCACTCGTGGATTTGGAGTCTTTGCTGTCAGATATCCAGTTAGCATCGCAGTATCCTTCAAGAACTGCTGGATACCTCGTATAGAGTATGCCATGATTAATAGTGTGCTTCAGATATCTCAGCACCCTTCTCAAGGCTATCCAATGATTACTCCCAGGATTACTCGTAAACCTGCTGAGTTTACTTATTGAATATGCTATATCAGGTCTAGTGCAGTTCGATAAATACATTAGACTGCCAATCACTCGAGCATATTCATGTTGTGATATGGGTTCTCCTCTGTTTTTAGCCAAATGTAGATTTATATCTACAGGAGTCTTAGCCGGAGGATCATCGAAGGCATTAAATTTCTTTAACACGTTCTCAACATAATGAGATTGTGTCAACACAATTCCTTCGGACGCCTTAAAGACGTTTATCCCTAGTATGACTTTTGCCAAACCCATATCCTTCATATCGAAATGATTTTTCAACATAGTTTTCGTGTTTACAATCATTTTCTGATTGCTTCCCGTGATTAACATGTCGTCTACATAAAGACAGACAATCACGAATTCATTGGGTGTGCCCTTAATGTAAACACATTTGTCACACTCATTGATTTTGAATCCATTCGATAACATAGTCATATCGAATTTTTGGTGCCACTGTTTCGGTGCTTGTTTAAGCCCGTAAAGCGACTTCACGAGTCGGCACACTTTGTTTTCCTGTCCAGGTATTACAAACCCTTCAGGCTGATCCATGTATATTTCTTCTTCAAGGTCTCCATTTAGGAATGCCGTTTTTACATCCATTTGATGTACATCGAGATCATGCAATGCTGCAATAGCAAATAGGACCCGTATTGACGTAATTCTCGTTACAGGTGAATATGTATCGAAGAAATCATATCCTTCCTTTTGAGAATATCCCTTGGCTACTAAACGAGCCTTATATTTTTCAATTGATCCATCGGTTTTATATTTCCTTTTAAGGACCCACTTGCATCCTAAAGGTTTACACCCTTTTGGGAGATCTACCAACTCCCAAGTGTGGTTCTGCATTATGGACTCAATTTCGCTGTTTACAGCTTCTTTCCAGAATGGAGCTTCTGGAGTCGACAGAGCTTCTTGCACTGTCCTAGGTTCATCGTCTAACATGTATGTTAGGAAGTCAGGCCCAAATAATTTGGCCACCTTTTTACGCTTACTTTGCCGTGGTTCCTCAACTTCTGGAGGAGAACCTTTAACGGCTTCATAATTTCTTTTACAACTTATTTCATTTCTTTCCTTCGTTGGAAAGATATTCTCAAAGAAAACAGCATTTCTCGATTCAATAATCATCCCAGAATTCATGTCTGGAATTTCGGACTTATGCACTAGAAATCTGTACGCATTACTATTTTCTGCATATCCAATGAAAATACAATCAACCGTTTTCGGTCCTATCTTGACCTGTTTTGGTTTAGGTACTTCGACCTTTGCTAGACACCCCCACACTTTAAGATATCCATAGGAAGGTTGTCTACCTTTCCACAATTCGTACGGTGTTTTATCCCGTTTCTTGTGTGGCAACATATTTAGAATGCGATTTGATGACAATATGGCTTCCCCCCACAAATTCTGAGGTAACCCTGAACTGATTAGCATCGCATTCATCATCTCCTTGAGAGTTCTATTTTTTCGTTCAGCAACGCCATTTGATTGAGGTGAATATGGCGCCGTCGTCTGATGAATAATACCATGTTCTTGGCAAAATTCCACAAACGGTGCCACGTATTCTCCTCCTCTGTCACTTCTTATTATTTTGATCTTAGAGTTAAGTTGATTCTCAACTTCATTCTTATATCTTTTGAAGGTATCAAGAGCTTCGTCTTTACCACTTAAAAGATACACGTGACAGTACTTCGTGCAATCGTCGATAAATGTTATAAAGTATTTCTTTCCACCTCTAGTTTGCACGAATTTCAGATCACATATATCAGTATGGATCAATTCTAATGGTGAACTATTTCTTTCGACAGATAAAAATGGTGCCTTGGCCATTTTTGCTTCTACACAGATTTCACACTTGTGTTGTGAATCAATTTCCATTTGTGGAAGTAAGTTTAAACTTATTAACTTTTTCAGTTTGTTTAAACTCACGTGTCCTAATCTACCATGCCATAAATTAGACAACTCAACCAAGTAAGAAGAACTGGCTTTATTATTATCAGCGATCTTAATATCGCGTTTTACAGGCATTACAGATAACTTAAAAAGGCCCTTCTCGAGGTAACCTTTGCCAATAAAATGACCATTCTTGGTCAGTACATATTTTCCAGCTTCAAACACTTGTCTAAATCCAGCGTTACTAAGCAGAGCGCCGGACACCAAATTCTTGCGGATGTCTGGGACATGCAGCACGTCCACAAGCGTCACTTCCTTGCCTGAAGTCATTTTCAACACCACCCGTCCCAATCCTACGATGTTGGACGTCGCCGCGTTCCCCATATAGAGCGTCCTACCCGAAATAGGCGTGTAAGTGGAGAACATTTCTTTGTCGGAGCAGATGTGGCGCGTTGCTCCGCTGTCGATGTACCAGTAGTTCGGATTTTCCACGACGTTTGCCTCGTACACGACGGCAGTCAAGTCTAGCTCCGACATGTCTTTCGCCGGCTGCTTCTCTTCAGTGAGATGCGCCCGAGTATTATTAACTCTCTTCTTTTTACGACAATCCTTGGCCATATGCCCTGGTTTATCGCAGTTATAACAGTTGCCCTTAATTCTTTTCGAATTCTGGTCTTGCTTCTTTTGCGGCGGACCTGGCCTTTTGCGCTTGTTTCCATAGCTCGGCTCGGCCAAGTTGGCTCCCGCCTCCATACCGCCCCTCTTGTTCTTGGCTTCGCTCTTTCGGTTATCTTCTTCGATCCGAAGCCGCACAATCAGGTCCTCAAGCCCCATCTCCTTTCGTTTGTGCTTGAGGTAATTCTTGAAATCCTTCCACAGAGGCGGCAACTTTTCGATAATCGCAGCTACCTGGAAGGTTTCGCTGATCTGCATATTTTCAGCATGAATATCGTGAATAATCAGCTGCAGATCACGGACTTGGTCCAGCACCGGCTTAGAGTCGGTCATCTTATAATCCAGGAATTTGCCGACGATGAATTTTTTCAGTCCGGCATCGTCGGTCTTATATTTCTTGTCCAACGAATCCCACAACTCTTTCGCAGTCGTAGCCACTGCATAGACGTTGTATAGGGAGTCGTCGAGGGCATTCAGAATATAATTGCGGCACATGAAATCATTATGATTCCATGCGTCTAACGCAGCCCTTTCTTGCTCAGATTGAGCGACACGGGCAGCGTAAGCTGCGTCGTTAGGGTTTTCACCCTCAGCTGGTGGAGCGACTTCAGTCACCGAAGGGGCAGTTTCTTTCAGAAAACGGACGAGGTGGAGAGTAGTGAGATAGAACATCATCTTTTGTTGCCAGCGTTTGAACTCCGTCCCGTTGAATTTGGCAGGACGTTCGACATGGTTGCCGGTAGGGATCGTTGCTGCGTTGGTTGCCATCGATCAAATCACGAACAATAAATTTCGTCTTACGATTGTTGTTTCTGTGGTTGCGTCTGGTCGGCGGCAGACAGTTTTGGCAATAGATAAACTTCGGCAGTAGATAGTCGGAAGATGGAGTGTTCTTCAAACGCAGGTGCAGTTCGCCAATACCCAGATAATGATGAGGGCATATGTGATAACTATTATACACAACATGAAGAATAAATACGCCTGAAGTTGATGAAGACTATCCATAACAGTTAACGTAGTCGAGGCGTGTGTTGGACACACTGTCCGTAAGACGAAATCGCCCCGATACCAGTGCTTTCGGTTAGCAGCGATCGTCCCCAAGATACAACGACCTTTTTCTTAATTCATAATCGCAGCACAACGACTAGAATTTCTGGCGAATTGTACTCGAAACCGAGTTATTTCTTGCTTCGGGATTTTAGGGAGTTGGGAGTGAATGATGTAATTTGTGTGGGTTGAAGTGAATGAAATTTCCAACTCATTTGGGGTCTATTTATAGACTTTTTCCCGCAGGGACCTCTCCGCAAATTCGAGAACTTGCTAGGCTGCTTCTGTAATTTTCCAGGGACTATATTGCAACATTTTGCAACTATTGGACTGTCGGTTTATTTACCGGCCCGCGACAGGCCCGATTCTCGGGCCGACAGCCCGAATCTCAGGCGTGTCCCACCGGCGGCGGCCCGATTCTCCGACCGACGGCCCGAGGCGGCTACCGACGCCTCTAGTTGGGCCGACCGACACTACCTTGAGTTGGGCCGAATTAGCCCAACAACCCACTTCAGCCCAATTGATCAAATGGATCAAGCCATCATATCTGGGCTACCCAATCATCCTCACCTCGACTGCCATGTCACCGGCACCGTCACCGTCGCCGCCCACCGGAGGAAAAATTTAAATAAGCTCCTCGCTCCGATGCGTCGTGCGAAGTGCAAAGTGCGCGCCTCAAAGCGCCCATTGCGCACTGCTCGGCCTCGGCCTCGGCCTCGGCCACGGGCACGGGCTCGGTGCTCGGTGCTCGGTGCTCGTCGGTGCGAGGCACCGACTCGCACCGGGCTGTTATTTGGGTCAAAACTCACCCAAGTTTCTCAAGCCCACTTAAACCCACTTAAGCCCACAAGCCCATTTAAGCTATACACATGGCAAGCCCTTTTGAATAAACCCACATGGGTTTCTATATATATAGTGAAGATTTTCTTAGTGTCTAACCAATGTGGGACACTTGATTCCCCACTTAAACACTACCAACCATTTTAATGATTATTGGGCCAACTTCGAAAATTAATTTCTCATTCACCCGATATCGGTTTTGAGTGTATTAATATTCGTTAGATTCCCCGTGAAACATAGATTCGTAATCTTTCAACGATTTCTCGTTTCGACATTCGATGGCTTCCCAATTTAATAAAAACCAAAACGGATTTTATTTAATGGGTTAATACCCATTTGGGCCCAAAGCCCATTTATCTTAATAAAATCCAACATCTACACTGCCTGAAAAAGAAAAAAATCGACGACCTCAATGAGGTGCTTCCTTTTGTTCTGTGTTCTGGTCATACACGTACGAGTTGTAGGAGAGTCGTTAGTTGCATTATGATCAGTGAGAATTGTTCATTACCTATGTGTGCTGTCTCTTTGATGTTTTCTCAGTGTTTCTATTTGCCTTTCAGATACAAAAAGACCTTCAGTACATAAAGGCAGATGTTCTCGCAGTGGAGAGAAGGCGGATAGATTTGTATAGAAGAAGAGACAGATATTCTGCGAAATTGAGGATGCTCTTCGACAAACCCTCTTCAGATTCTCCATGCCCTTATGATATCGATAAACCTAATGCCACCATCTCTAGGGCAGGCTTCACACAGGGACAGTGTCGCCTGAGTTCTAATGGTTCACAGAGTTGGAAATCCGACATCAAATCTTTAGGGGGTCATTTGATTTATAGAAAAGATGCTGATTCTGGTTCGGACAGTCAAAATTTGAATCATCCTGGATTGGCCATGTCAAGAAAGAGGAGGGTTCATGCGCAGGTCAGCAAATCCTTTAACAGTGATCTTATACAGTTGTGTGGCCTTTTGTTCTTCGCAGTAATACTTTTCTACATTGACAGTTCAATGACCTCCAAGAATGTTACTTTCAAAAGAAACGTTATTGGTCGAGGCAATTATCTGAACGGAAAGAACATGAGAGCTTAGATGGTGGTGGTAATTACACTGAAGGCCTCGAGGACTTCCAATCTGTTCTTTCAACCTTCATGAGATACAGGTAAATTTCATCATAAAATATTTTAGTTCATCTGTAAAAGCCATAATATTCACTCTTCGATTAATCTAAAATATTTCATGCCTACCAGTCGTTTGCGTGTTGTTGCCGAACTTAGACATGGAGATCTCTTCCATTCCGCTAATATAGTATCGAGGTTAGTGGATTCAAAATCAAGTCTGCTCATACTCCATATATTATTTGAATCGCGTTAATCTTCGAAACACCTAAATTTGAGTTTATTGAGGGAAATATATATAACTCTTCTCTTGCAGCATAGAGTTTGACAGAGACGATGAATTGTTCGCTACAGCAGGAGTCTCTCGGCGCATCAAGATATTTGAGTTCTCATCTGTAAGTAATTTATGTCTCACTCAACATTTGACTTTTTAAAGGCCAAGCTAAATGTGGTTCCTCAAATTGAAAACCTTATCTTTCCATTTCGATGCGCTGCCGTGGCATGCAGGTGATTAACAAACCAGACGACGTGCAATGCCCCATCGCCGAAATGTCAACGAGATCTAAACTCAGCTGTCTAAGCTGGAACAAGTACGCCAAGAATCACATAGCAAGCAGTGATTATGAAGGCATTGTAACTGTTTGGGATGTAACAACTAGACAGGTTATTGTTTTTATGTTTGGTTCTTTGAAGTTCTATCCTTCTCCTCACTTCAAACATGCATTACTGATCTGTACTAATGCTATCTTGTTCTAATCTAACCAACCAACCAACCAATCCCAGAGCATCATGGAGTACGAAGAACACGAAAAACGTGCGTGGACTGTCGATTTTTCACGCACAGAACCTTCGATGCTTGTCTCGGGAAGTGACGATTGTAAGGTATTTGAACTAATTTCCGTCAATGTTTTTCTTTTCTGTGTTTAGGATAAATCAATGAACTTGGTCATGATTATTCCTTCAATCAGGTCAAGATATGGTGTACGAAGCAGGAGGCAAGTGTCCTTAACATTGACATGAAAGCCAACATATGTTCCGTCAAATACAACCCTGGATCTAGCTTTCACATAGCCGTAAGCTATTTATATTAACTTATTTCCGAATGGTTTCTCCTGTTTTCAAGATTCAATTTTCATATACATCGTCAACCCATACATCATATTTCATACAATCTGCGTTGATTAATCATATTGATCTTACAGGTGGGGTCTGCAGATCATCATCTACATTACTACGATTTGAGGAAAACGAACCAACCATTGCAAGTTTTCAGTGGACACGGAAAAGCAGTATCATATGTCAAGTTTCTGTCTAGTAATGAACTTGCTTCTGCATCTACGGACAGCACATTGCGCTTGTGGGATGTGAGGGAAAACATACATGTAAGTAGTTTAGTTTGCATCTCTTTTTAGCATATCTCTCAATTGAAGTCTCTTTTTTTTTTATCTCCGAAGCTGCGAACGTATAGAGGACACATGAATGAGAAGAATTTTGTGGGCTTGTCGGTGAACAACGAGTACTTGGCATGTGGCAGTGAAACGAACGATGTTTTTGCCTATCACAAGGTATGAAATATTTTTACTCTAATCGCATCGCACCCAATTATTACATCTAATTAACACAATTCAATCACTGTCAGGCAATTTCAAAACCAGCAGCTTGGCATAGGTTTAGTAGTTGTGATACAACATCTGAGGAAGTGGATGAAGATGGTGGGTCCTACTTCATCAGTGCCGTTTGCTGGAAAAGCGATAGCCCAACAATGCTTACGGCCAACAGTCAAGGGACTATCAAAGTCCTTGTGCTTTCTCCTTAAACCAACAATTTTACTAAGAAAACGATATATAAAGAACAGAACAAAAAAAAATGGCATAGGAGATCGTTTCATGTGATTATGGCTTAATGATCGTGTTGTTTTGAAATGTAAATTCTTGACATCTTTTCAATTAGGGATGTTATGGGTCTATCAATATATAAGAAAAAATGCAGATTGAAGAAGAAATGGGAAAAAAAGAAATATGTGAATGTTGGGAAGAATAATAAAAAGAGATGTGGACGAGCAACAATCGAATCGTCAATTCAAAGCAGTGACGACTGAAACGATATCTCGCCATCGTTGATATACCTCCAACGCCCAATGCGAACTGGCGCAATTGAAATTTACGGCCCGTTCGTATCCATTGATTATCGAGCAGAGGCAAAATAAGTAAAGATGAGAAAGATCATAACATAATATGAGAACAAATTCACGGGAAAGAAAAAGGAGAGCAAAGATAGTGAAACCATCGACGGGCGCCGAAATTCAGAAGAGCTCTCTAATTCTCTGTTGATTTACATATGAGAAGAAAGGGAGGAATACAGTCGTTTATATATTGTGTGTGAGGAAGGGTAGGAGCGAGCCCTAACTTGCGTATACCCTCTTCTTTGAATTATTCTCAGCCCATATCCTATATTGGAGGCCCAGCCAACTATTCGTCCCTAATTTGTTTTACATCAACCATAAAGAGGCCTAATTGGATGTGATGTGCATCTTGGAGATAATATATAATAAATACAGATAAATGCATATATGAAGTTGCAAACATTACATATCAACCAAACCTGGTATACGATAAAAGCACTTTCAAATCTTACATAGAAAACCTCAAACCACGCGCATCATAACAAAGTGCTTTCAAATCTCAGTAATACAGGGCCTTTAATCTTAGGTGTATATCACTTCATAAAAACAATATTGAATTTTGAGTATGGTGTATATTTCTCCAATACTAAAGGAGTAGGTGTCAAGCGACTGCCGTACGGTCCGAAGAACGTTTCTGCCACATCTCACATGACTAAACCATGAAGCTCCTTTCATTTCATTTCATTTATTAAATGTAGTTTCCATTGATTTCCTTCTATTATACGTTGTAACAAATAGGTCGTGGGCAATTGGCAGGTTGTCTGCTACATATGCTTTTGTTCTAGATTATTTATTTGGGGGAATTATTTTTTTGGGCCTTGAAACTCGTAAGTCGTACACATGCTTAGGGCTGTAAATGAGCCGAGCTCGAGCCGAGCTCGGCTCATTTTCTGGGCTCGAGCTCGAGCTCGAGCCCTTACAGCTGAGCTCGAGCTCGTCGAGCTTTTCAGCTCACGGCTCGAGCTCGAGCTCATTTGCAGCCTGATGAGCTCGAACTCGAGCTCGAGCTCACGAAGCTCATCGAGCTCGAGCTCGAGATAAAAAAAAAATTAAATTAATAAAAATAATATAAATTAATATAAAAATACAAAAAAATATAATTTTTTTTTAAAAAATCGAGATTTTTAATAGAAAATTAGTAAAAATAATATAAATTAATATAAATTTTTTAAAATATCGATTTTTTTAAAAAATAAAGAATAATATAAATTATTATTAAAATATAAAAAATTAAAAAAAAAAATGAAAAAGCTCGCGAGCCTGTTCACGAGCTCGCGAGCCACTATGTTTGGGCTCAAGCTCGAGCTCGACTTAAATGAGCTCGAGCTCGAGCTCAACATAAATGAGCTCGAGCTCATTTTTGTCGAGCTTGAGCCGAGCTTTTATCGAGCCGGCTCGTCGAGCTCACGAGCCGGCTCGGCTCATCTTTCACCCCTACACATGCTTTTGTTCTAGATTATTTATTTATAATTTTTTGCATGCCTGAACCTAAAATAAAGATTTTTTGCTGCTAATGTGTGATACACTTTCTCTCTCTTCGACGCTCTCTCTCCCGGTCTCCTTTCTAAAAACCTAAATCAGAAAACCCTGTTGGGTCACCAAATTTCTCCCCCTTCCTCCATTAACGCAGGTCGGGTCATGGTTCTTTTCCTTTTTTTTGTTCTTCTTTCTTTTTCTTCTAGTTTGTAGTGACTTCCGTTTTTCGGTTCCTTTTTGTTGTAATGGGGTACTTGCCCACCTTCGGCCGGTGCCCACCACCCAAGGCCGCCGGCCAGCCGCCGCCACAAGTCCGACTGCCACTCGCCGCCACACGCCCGGCCACCACTCGCTGCCACCCACTTCTATCACTTTTCGCTGCCTTCACCCTCGAGTCTCCCTTGTTGGAGCCCGTTTCTCTCGGCCTCGGGCCGGGAGCTTTGTCTTCCTGTGGAGCTTTCTTCTCCCTTTGTGGACCCCGTTCGAAGAATATAAAATCCTGGTGTCGAAGCCCAATGAGAGTGAAGAGTTTGTAAATTTAGCTTAATAGCTTTTTTTCAATATGTTTTTTAGTTCTTTAGTATTAGACCATGAATTTTATCTTCTTTCGATTTGTTGTTTAGGTTGTTTTTGCTCCGTTGTTGAATGTTAACGGAGAAACCCATTTGAACTATTTAGCACGAGTATCTTTGTAGTTATTTAATTCAAGCTATCGTTTGAACAAAAAACCTAAAATAAAGAGGAAGAAATAGTAAAAAGAAAAATCCTATTCAAAGAGCAAGGCTCGGATCTGGAAATGTTTATTAACTGATCTTTAGGCCATTAATTGCTTTAATGGAATACCTTATTTATAATGATTTTACATGGCCCGATAATTATTACAATGAAAGAAGAAATAAATAAAAAATCCTTATCCATTGCTAAAAACAATGGGCTCTTGTGTCCAGTCAAAATCCACGTGCCAATTTTCCTTAAAAGAAAAAAGTGTTAGGTTTCAGCGGGTCGGGTCGGGCCGGGCAATTTTGGTAAAACTGTTATTTCCGATCTTCGCTCACAAGTAATGCGATGTACACAAAACGACGGAGATAGAGAATTACATCTGTATAGTTCTCAGGCAACGTTGATTTGAGTTTAAGAACGGAAATATCTGAAGAAACAGATATAACCCTTTGATCTGATCAGGTGAGGTGGAATTAACCGTTTCTTCACTGTTTCTATTCAATGCTGTTGTTTTTGGTTTGCTGTTTATTCGGGATTTGCTCAGTGAATTGGCTTTCCTTTTCTTTTTTTTTTCCAGAATTAGATCGGGGCGCTTGAATTGATCGGAAGCTTGTCGGTGAGAATTGAGTTGAGTTCTTTGTTTCCCGTACTGTTTCATAACCTGACAGATTGCTTTTTTGTTTTATTTTTATTTTTTGTGGTCATGGGAATGCTATGTGGATTGCTGATTGAATGTGTTGAGTTGACTCTATTTGGGATGACTCTGCGTCAACTCTCAACTTTTCCTTAAGGAAAATAATATGCGGTTTTGCAATTTATGGGACTTATCTCTGTAATGTTTAGGATTATCTATGAATGTCTCCTTGTTGCAAGAGATGATCTTTGAGAAAGGACTGCATACGGTAGTGGATATCATGATTATGTAATAACAGAACCAGTAAAAGAGCAAGATTTGTGGCTAAATCATAGTTAATGTAATGTTTTGAACGGGAGTTCTCTTTGTTGTTTTAATTTAAGGTAGTTCTTTGAGCTGAAACGAGGAGTTAATTTCATTACTAGGGTCTCTTCAACCAGTTGTTCATTTATCTTCTTTTCTCCTTTTAGACATGAATTTTGGAAGCTGAGTACAAATTTAACATATTCGTTCATGTGCAGGCAATGGAGGTACCAAGTGCTAAGCAAAAGCAGCAGCAGCAGCACCACCGACCTTTCAAGAAAGAGAAGGTCCCAACTATCCCGAGGACCCAAAGAAATGTGTCGGAAAGAAGGAGAAAGATGATCTTGATTTCTGATGATGAGGAAGAATATGAGGATCTTTCAATTAACTATCGGAGTCTTTCAAGCCTAGGGGAATCATCGACTGTGGAGACAAAGAGTCCTGGAAAGAGATCATCGAATGTGGATATTCACAGAAAAATTGAAGAAGATGGACGCCTCCTGGCGTCAGAAGAGCTGAGGCCTTGTGCTGGCTTATGCAATAACGGAAAACAAATAGAGAACATAGATGATCAGACACCGAAGAATAAAGAATCAGAAAACAGCATAGAGTGGAACTGGGGCAAGCGGAAACGTACGCTGTTGGCCAAAGCATGTATCCGAAGAAGCCTAGAGACGAAGAATAACCAGAAAGGGAAGCATGTAAAGCATGACAGTGATGAAGAGTGGGGCGTAAGTATGACGAAACTGTCTGATTCTACTGTCACAAGCACCAGTCAACAAGATAAAACTGAAGATGGGGATCTTCAAAGAACGACAAAAAGGCGTCGTCTTGCGCCAAACAAGTTTGTGGAGAACAACTTCCTATCATTGGAATGGATAAGCGATGAAGACTTGGCTGCAGTTCTGAATGCAATAGGAGAACCCGAATCACCTAACACATCAAGAAATCATACGAATACCGATTCAGTGAAATCAGAAAGAGATTGGAAGTGCACGAGAAGTGTATCTGATGTTCCCATGAAGCATTCTTTGCCAAATTTGTCCTCCTCCTCTTCAGGTTCCAATTCTGGTAATTCACTTGTTCAATGCCAAAGTTCTGAGAGGAGGCCCAAGCGGATATCATCAGATAAAAGTTTGAAGGTATCATATCTTAATTTCGGCATGCAGCCTTTGTAGCAAAGCGGCCCTATTTCTCTAGTGTTAAATCTTATTTGACTTATGCCATTTTCAGGTAGCCGATAAGGCGTTGAAGAGATGCTGCCATCAATGCCTAAGAGCGGATAGAAAAATTGTTGTTCCTTGTACGAAGTGTCACGATCAGCTGTACTGCATCCAATGCATTAAGCAATGGTATATACTAGCTTACAATAGATCCTTATTGCATCAGACATTGAAAAACAAATTTGATATTCTTGAACTGTCTGCTTAGGTATCCCACTTTGTCGGAGAAGGAAGTCTCTGAGGTTTGCCCGTTGTGCCGTGGCAATTGCAACTGCAATCGATGCTTGCTCTCACCTTCCACGTTGAAGGTTTTGCATGTTCCGTTAATTTATATCTTCAGTATTTCGCTTGCTATACCTGAAGAATTGCTTATTATGTCAGTCTTCTGTTTTTCGCCCTCATTTTCAGATATCCAAGAGGGATCTCGGTAATGATGAGAAGCTTAGGCATTTGCATTATCTCGTAAACAATCTTTATCCGTTCCTGAAAGACATTCATGAAGAGCAAATCAAAGTGATTAAGATTCAGTGTAAAATCCAAGGTTGGTCGTTTTATATTGAGTTTCTTTTTTTCTTTTTTCTTTTCCAACTCCATTGTAAACTCCTGTCATATTTTACAACCAGGAGTATCTTCGGTCGAAGTAAAGCGTGCATCATGCAACCATGAGCGTGTGTACTGGTAAGCTATTTATTTTACATTGACCTGTGAATTTTCCAATTATTATTCTCACTTCTTCCTTTCCTTCTTTCTACAGCGATCATTGTTCAACATCGATTATCGACCTTCACTGGAGTTGCCCGTCTTGCTCGTATGAACTATGTCTCAGTTGTTCTGGGGAGATTCTCAATGGTGAAGTCCCAGGATGCTCTAGAAAAGAAGTGTTCAGATATGTGGACAGAGGAAACGATTACATGCATGGTGGAGAGCCACTTCAAGAATTTGATGTCAATAAAACGCCAAATGTTAAAGTTAGCGAAACTTCATTTGAGTGGGTTGTCGCTGAAAATGGGAGTATATCTTGCCCTTCTGAGAAATTGGGTGGATGTGGTGGTAATTACTTGGAGCTCAAATGCCTCCTTTCAGAGAATTGGATCTCAAGCCTGACAAGGCGAGCTGCAAAAATCATCAGCCAATACAGCAATTTCATGACAGATTATCGTAAGACATACTGTGGCTGTGACACTGACAACTCATGTAAAGCAGCTTCTAGAGATTGCTCGAAGGATAACTACTTGTACAATCCCACTTCGAAGGACGTACTGAGTGAGAAAGGAACTCTGCATTTTCGAAGACATTGGTCTGAAGGAGAACCCGTAATTGTTAGAGACGTCCTTGAGCTGACAAGCGGGCTTAGTTGGGAGCCAATGGTGATGTGGCGTGCATTGTGCGAGCACACGGACGATCATATTAGATCGGGGATGTCTTATGTTAAGGCCATTGATTGTCTTTCTGGCTGTCAGGTGGACATCGATACGCGCAAATTTTTTAAGGGATACGAAGAAGGGAGACAGTACACAAATTCCTGGCCTGAGATGCTTAAGCTCAAGGACTGGCCACCTTCTGACAAGTTTGAAGATCTTTTACCGCGGCACTGCGATGAGTTCATAACTGCGTTGCCTTTCCAGGAATACACAGATCCAAGGGCTGGCTTTCTAAATCTGGCCACAAAGTTGCCAGAAACTGTAATAAAACCTGACCTGGGGCCAAAGACTTACATTGCATACGGCTTCAAAGAAGAACTCGGTAGAGGAGATTCGGTGACGAAGCTTCATGTCGACATGTCTGATGCGGTACGCAAACAATATGTTACTTTTATATTACGTACTACGCTTCACTATGTGTAATACGTTACCTCTCTGCATTAGGAATACTATCCTTCAACTTTCGACCTATCCCACTTGCCTAAACTAGTGGCAGAACATAGACCATTAATTGGCAAAACTTGCCAATTACACAATATCCTCCATGTCCTCCTTATCATCCATTTGTACTGTAACGACCCTAATTTCTAATTATATTATTTGGCGGATTTCCGCAACGAAAGCCACGGAAAGCCCATTTTTCAAAAACATTTTAAATAAAATATTTATATATCATAGTGTTTTTACAAAAGTCAATATTTACATGGGCCGAAGCCCAAAAATAAAAAAAAAATATTTGAAACCGCTCCACAGGTCGCATCCATGTACCGCTCTCGCCCTCAAAAGCCCGTGGAGTCACCGCCCCAGCCGCTAGCCTGGTCCTGACGTGTGTCGGCGTCGGACTCATCGTTACCTACAACACATAAAGGCCTGAGCTATTTGCTCAGTAGGTGAATTCATGCATATGCAGCGTGCACTCAGTCCCCATCCCAATATCTCACAACATGGAATAAATGCAATGCACGCTCATTTTCTCACAGTCCTACACATTAGGGCCCTAGGTTAGACTCGGCACCTCGCGCGCAAATCATATCATACCACCGACGGTTTTGCACCTCGGGTTGCGCTACCACGCTCTCCCCGAGTAGACAGGTCGTTCACGCCTGTCTGCCGTCGTTGAGCTAATGTCTGGCGGTTTGCACCTCGGGTTGCTCACACCCGAGTAGACAGATCGATCACGTCTGTCTCCCGCTCTGGAGCTAACGTAACCAGCGGTTTGCACCTCGGGCTGCTCACACCCGAGTAGACAGGTCGGTCACGCCTGTCTCCCGCACCTGAGCAAATATCTGGCGGTTTGCACCTCGGGTTGCTCACACCCGAGTAGACAGATCGATCACGTCTGTCTCCCGCTCTGGAGCTAACGTAACCAGCGGTTTGCACCTCGGGCTGCTCACACCCGAGTAGACAGGTCGTTCACGCCTGTCTCCCGCACCTGAGCAAATATCTGGCGGTTTGCACCTCGGGTTGCTCACACCCGAGTAGACAGATCGATCACGTCTGTCTCCCGCTCTGGAGCTAATAATAAGTGGTTTGCACCCCGGGTCGCTCACACCCGGGTAGACAGGTCGTTCACGCCTGTCTCCCACCGGTGCCCCATGAGTCTAACCACATCCTCACAGTCATCTCATTCTACCCCGCACAAACGACCCCGTAGGGCGTCACCACCAACGTGGTCATCATCTCCCAAAATGTCGTGACATGCCGTGTTATGCAATGCAATATAATAATATAAATCACATAACAATTTTAATCACGCGTCATGCCATTTTCACAAAATGAATATCACGAAATAATTAAAATCACATAGCACATCACCAAAATTTTCCAAAGTCTCCTAAAACCCCATCGCTCAAATAGACCTAGGGTGGAATTGGGCCTAAGTTTTATACTATAGCCCACTAAGTTTTATTCTAAGTCCAAAACGCTCAATTGGTCAACATGGGAATTCAACGGTTTCAAACGGGTATTTGCGTGTTTTGGTTTCGGGCTCGAATCGCCCGATTTATGAATTGCAAGATTTCATGATCACTCGCCCAATTTCTGATTGATGGATTTCTGCTCGATTTCCGAAAAGAGCTCGGCGATTTCATAGTTGTTCGACACGTACTATGGTAAGGAAATCGCCCGACTTTCGCCCCAACGTATTTCGCCCGATCTTTGCAGCGTCGAATGAAATCGCCCGATTCCTCGCTTGGATGGATTTCGCCCGATTTCTGGACAGAGAGCTCGGCGATTTCTCAGCCGTTCGACACGTGTTATAGAGAGGAATTCGCCCGATTTTGGAGTTGGTTAGAATTCAGCGATTAATTTGGTGAGGAAGAGGGCATTTGCCCGATTTGATAGAGCTCGGCGATTTTGTTCATCGCCTGATTCGTAAGAGTCACGGCGATTTCGTTCATCGCCCAAATCTGAGACTAAATCGAAATCGCCCGATTTCGATGCTACTCTATGTGTTCCATTTTGAAGACATTCGACAACTTCACAAATCGGCTAAATTTGCTAACACTAGATATCCGATTAGTCGATTTCAGCCAATATGTTGCTAATTTCAGTATTTCCTAAATCGCCCGCCACTAGTCAATATACCCTTCTAAATTAATATGTCCTAAATCGCCCGATTTCTTAAAATATACTCACCTACCTTTTTATAACTAACCAATCGCCCGATTGTAACAACTACAATTATATCAAATCCAATATACACCCTAAATCGCCCGATTCTAGTAGATATGAATTTCTAAAACTCAATACACCCTAAATCGCCCGATTCGACTAACCTACTCGCACTAACACTTGGTAAATCGCCCGAAACTAAGTCAATATAACCTTCTAAGTTCATGTATCCTAAATCGGCCGATCTCTTACAATATACACACCCTACCTTAAATGACTAACCCATCGCCCGATTTTAACAACTACCATTTTATCAAGTTCAATACATCCTAAATCGCCCGAAATATCCCCACAACATTCTAAATTTCGAATCGCCCGATTTGGAGAAACCCATACGCCCGATTCCTCACAATGCCCACTAAACCCTTAAATATAAATCAATCGCCCGAACTACCAACAAAGCACACTATCAAAATCAACATCTTTAGCCTATTCAGCCTAACCCGATCATATACCCGAAAAATCTTCTAAGCATGTGACATGCATAATTACTCATAAAACCCATATATTGGGTTCTAAACATTTCGAACAAGGTTAAACACATATAATTCAACAACATGGTCGGAAATATGCCATTTTTGAACCCCACGAATGACACTTAATACTAATCACGTAGACATCAAAATCAATTAGGCCAAGGTTCATCATTTCGAAAATTGCATGGCCATAACACCCAAATTTCGAAATCTTGAACCCATTCTATGTGTCGTAGGTGAAGAATACACCTACCTTACATCCTAAGCTTTGTTTGGACGAATTTGGGGTGTTAGGCTTCGCCGAAAACCTCCCGAGCTTGCTAGTCTCTTTGTTTCCTTCACTTTTGGTCTTGAGTTCTTTCTTCCTCTTCTTCTTCCTTGAATTTTTTCGTCTCTTGATGTGTGTTGTGGGGGTTGGAATTTCGTATGGGTTTTGAGGGGTGATGATCCCACGTGATTTGTATACCCTAGGACAAAGTTCCCCACTTTTGGGATGAGAAATGATTATTTATTTATTTATTTGCATAGATTAAGCATGGGGCATGGGGACCATGCGTGTCCTTTCCCTAAATGGGGGAAAAAATATCTTTGATTTCTCTTTTGGGCTAACTATTGGGTTTTAGAGTATTCCATTCTCTTAAAATTAATTGGGCCTTTTATTATTGTTATTTAGCTACTTTTATTTGAGCTCAAGGTTAGTTTGGTACATGGGGCATATTGAGTTAGGCCGAAACTATTTTAATCGAATATTATTTGGGTCGAATCTCTCGTCCGTTTTTTCCTACCCGCTCGAATTCCAACTTCCCTAATTCGAACTTGTACGAAATTTATTAGCCCTAATCCCATATTAAAATTATGGGTGTTACATGTACCCCCTCTCCTCGAAATGCCTCCTCTCTATATTCATCTTATCCCATCATCTTCTTTCTCCCCTTTCTTCTTCCAATTGCAATCGAGCTTTGAGCTTGAATGTACTTTAGTCAACCATGACTATCTTGAGTCACTTGATCTTGCCGTGAGACGGTTGGGATCAAGCCTCGAAGCCTATTTGTGAGAACTCATTTATTAGTCTTCTCCTCGAAATGCCTCCTCTCTATATTCATCTTATCCCATCATCGTCTTTCTCCCCTTGCTTCTTCCCATTGCAATCGAGCTTTGAGCTTGAATGTACTTTAGTCAACCATGACTATCTGAGTCACTTGATCTTGCCGTGAGACGGTTGGGATCAAGCCTCGAAGCCTATTTGTGAGAACTCATTTCAATTATTAGTCTTACTCTTAACGTTTCGTGTTCATGTTCAATTGAACCCGTCATTTGGACGGTAGTGATAATTAAAGTTATATTTGCATCATTAAGGGCTATTTAATGGCAATAAATGCCTATGTGCAAGCTTGTTAAGCAACATGAAGGTCAAGATATCATAAATGATACGAGATGGAAGGCGCAATACGCGAATACACACCTTTTCCCCGGAGGTGAAGTGAGTTATCCATAAAATAGGGCATCCATTTACTGAAGAATCTTGAGTAGAGGTGGCAAACCTTCGTGGTGAATCATCCCCGTAAGGACCTGCAAGGTTATTTCTACGGGGAATTTCCGTTGAAAACGGGGATGGTGATTCCACGTCGGTGAAAGCGTGGGGCGGGAACGAAATGGATTCATGTTCCCCCGTCCCCAACCCAACCCCAACTCCATGTGAACCAAAAGGTGATCCCCCATTTCTCAATGTAAGAATTAAAAGAAAAAACATATATATATATATATATATATATATAATCTTATATAGCATTTTTTAAAGATTTTCATATCATATTTTGCCGTAACTTTATCGTAATATCAATTTTTCATTGTTATTTTTGTCGTAATTATTTTTCATCGTGGGTGTTTTGGTCATTGCAGTAAAAAAATTGAGTTGTTCAATCTATATGAGCAACTCGAATTCCCCACAGAAGCTCGAATAATGGCGTTTTGTTGAAACTCGCGCATACCCCACCCTGAGATCATCTTGTTTCTCTTTTTAGTTGTGTATATTGCAAATCGACGGTGACAACACAATGTCGACAAAACATAGTTCACCCTCTCTCTCTCAATCCCTAAGGTGTGTTTTGTTTAACGTATTTAGTGAGAAAAGGAAAGGAAAGAAAACTAATTTTTGTATTTGATTGACCAGAGTAATAGACGACGAAAAAGAAAATAAAATAAGTATAAAGATAAAACAATGGAAAATCAATTTTTCCAGCTTTGATGATGGAAAGGAAAGAAAGTGAAATTCATTTTCTCATTAGTTTCCATTTCCTCGCCATTTTCCTTCATCCAAACACAGTGGTGTATCTTTTAAGGCTCCGTTTTTGTTTACGGATTTCGATGTGGAAAAGAAAAGAAAAAGTGTAATGACACGACACGCGAAGCATAATGTATAATGACGTATAAATTCGATGCGTATCATTACACTTTTCCTTTCTTTTCCACATTGGATTCCGTATACCAAACGCACCTTAAGGCTCCGTTGTTACGGATTTTGACGTGGAAAAGAAAAGTGGAATGGTACGACCCGCGAAGTGTAATGTCCAATGATTCAATGCGTATGACCACACTTTTCTTTTCCGCTACGCGTCGAATGCCGCCGACCAAACGCACCCTAAGGGTGTGTTTGGTTCAAGGAATTTAGTGAGGAAAGGAAAATGAAATGGAAAAGGAAAATCATTTTTGTATTTGGTTAACTATAAAAATAGGTGAGGAAAAGAAAACAAAAGAAAACTTAAGTTAGTTTTGAAGCAAAAACCATGGAAAATCATTTTCTTCACCAAATGGTGAGGAAAATGAGGGAAAAGCTAACAGAAATCAATTTCTCTCTAGTTTTCTTTTCCTCGCCACTTTCCACGATCCAAACACAGCGTAAAGGATTTCAATGTGGAAAAGAGAAGGAAACGTGTAATTGTACGACATCTCGAAGCGTAACGTACAACATCAATGCGCTAACTTAGTTTTCCTTTGTCTTTTCCAAGCACAAATTCTGCATACCAAACGCAACCTAAATATATAGAATATTCTCCCACTTCTTCCATTATTCTTCATTTTTTTTCATGTCCTTCCTTTTGGTTTTGTTTGCAATTTAATTTATTCTCTCTTCATTCGCGGGAGCTTGTGTTTTTTGGGTCTTTTATTCTCTTTCATGGTGCTTTTCTTCCAATTTGGGCTCGAACACCTTAGATTAATGAATTTTCGTTCTCTTTCCGGGGTTGAGAAATTTATCCCCTTGTGGAAACTCATCGTGCTCATACTTGGAAATGATTAATGGTGCTCTTAGCATTATCTATTAGTTGTGATATAGTTCCAAATATTGAGCAAACTCAACCATTGCCTGGGGCTGCATAAAGAAATTTCTGATTAGAATCTTTATGTATGTTGTATGATGAGAATCTCCTTTTTATTAAAAGCTGCTGCTATAACCTCTCAAATTTGCTCGGTAGGTGAACATTCTGACTCACACTGCAGAGGTAGCCTTGAGCAAAGAGCAGCACCAATCGATAGACATGCTGAAAGAGAAGCACAAGGCTCAAGATGAAAGAGAAAAGAGAGAGTCTGAATGTGAAGAAAACCATAACCGTACTAGAGGGAGCAACTCAGATGTGCATGGGCAACTTAAGGAAGAAGAGAGGTTGGAGACAGAGAGCGGTGGTGCCCTTTGGGACATTTTTAGGCGGGAAGACGTGCCAAAGCTGAAGGCGTACCTCTTCAAGCACTCGAAAGAATTCAGGCACACCTTCTGCTGCCCCGTCGACGAGGTGATTGTCTCTTTTGTCTCTGTTTCTGTATTATGATGATATGCTATGGTTAACCTTTCCTGCCTACGTTAGGTTATTGATCCAATCCACGATCAAACCTTCTACTTGACCATAGCGCACAAACAAAAGCTCAAGGAAGAATATGGTAAGTGAAACCATATGGATCCCATGCATTTAATCATTAAATATTATAATATAGCAAGCATTTATCAATAACATCCTTAATCATATTAGGCGTACAACCTTGGACGTTCGAGCAAAAGCTCGGGGAGGCAGTTTTCATTCCTGCTGGGTGTCCACACCAAGTCAGGAATCTCAAGGTACTTAGAAAAAAACTGATTTATATTGCTTTCAACTTATCTAGAAAAAACATGTTCATTCAGAGCTATGTTGGTTTTCGCAGTCTTGCTCTAAAGTCGCCGTGGACTTTGTCTCACCCGAAAACTTACATGAGTGCGTTAAGCTTGCGGGTGAATATAGAAAGCTGCCAAAGGGCCACAGGGCGAAGGAAGACAAACTAGAGGTAAGAAAAGAAAAACCTCTAGTTTGTATTTTAGTAGACTTCATATTTTCATATATTAATTTTACCAGTGCTTTTACTGCACAGGTCAAGAAGATGATACTTCATGCCGTCGAAAAGGCGCTTGAAGACATCGAAAAACTTGAAGCTCCTCCAAGAAGAGAGGTTGTGTGCGCACTATCAGCTACAAATCATCGGCCGGTTTGCGCACTGAGGAAAACTGCGCAATGATGCGGTGGCTGGAATTGTATATAGATAGATAGGCCGAGTTATATATTTCTAGATTATATATTTTTGTTTTATTTTTCATCACTCTACCTAACCGCTTATACAAGCAAATAATCATTTGCTCAGGTGTGTCTTTTTTCCTCCCTATAATCTACTAAAATTGCATCTCATAAATTGTCTCCAAATACCAGATTGTGCACTTAATAGCTCAAGAATGATATTTGCAAATGATCTACGGAAAACACTTGAAAGTATGATATCGTAATGCATAAGTAGACTAACCTGGGAAACATTGATAAGGGGGGTGATAGCCTCTGCTCGGCGCCACCCCTAAGGGATAATCTCTGCCTCTGCAATTAGCTTCAGCTCCCAAAAGCAAGCCTCCAAACTTGATACAATCAAACAATCAATTGTTGTGATTTCTGTTCTACGTCGAAAAACTGAACCAACCCAGCTCAGTAACTATCACCATTCTAAAGTTCTATATCAGTTATTTTAAGCGCTTGTTTGGTTGATAGGTTTATATTTTGGAGGGTTTAATTGAGTAAGTGTTAAATAAAACAAATTAATGGGTATAAATAAAATGCGTGGTTGGTTAGTGGGTCTTAAATAAACACATGTGAGGAGGTTGTGTTTATATAAGCCCGTCTACATGGGTTTAGCGTGATTTTAAATAAACCCATGTTTTAGATAAACATAAGAACCAAACGCACTAATATGTCTTAAACCCACCCTTAAAATTCTTAAACCACCCAACCAAACAAGCACTGGGATGCAATCATAAAACTAACACAAATAGTTAACAAAGTAGACTCGGATTATATTTATCTCAAGTCTCAGCACGATCTCCGGACGAGGATTCAACCTAAACTTGTGAATGCTTGAGTTCGATGGCGAAAAGTTAAATAAGTGTTACTAAAAGTCAAATAAAAATAGTCATGATATCAAGTTAAATTTGAAAGTTTACCGTACACCCAGTGTCATTGAAAGGAACGAACCACCAAGGTAACACAGACAATTCTCAACATGTTCTATACATGTTATGGGACTAAAGGTTACTTGTGAGCACCACGTTAAATTGACGAAAAGTTAGGCAAGTGCGCTAAAACCCAAACTAAAGTCGCCCTGAATTGGGTAACCTGTCCAATACATACTTCCTCTGATGAGATCTATGGGGTATCAAATTCGCTAGTAGATTCACAACTTTTTAAATAAGATTCAACACTTCGAATCATAAAATATCGAAGATCTTTCCGTGATCCAACAAAGGTGCAATTCGCCACCGTACTCCTCACAATCTGACTAAGTTCAGTTTAAATCGAATCACAACCTCATCATCGACTATAGAACGATCAAACCTTTCAATGGGACTAATTCTCACTGATCCATGAAATCCACTCCAAAAATTCTAAAAACCTTCACTTCATCCATCAACATAAATCAAACAAGTGGTGACAAGTGTAGTCAAATATTGGTTTCACATTCGAAGATCCAATAGCATGCACATCAAACTTCCTCTAATACTATGTTGAATTTAGGGCTTCAACGCAAACTCAATTGGTAATAGGTAAAGTATTTCCTCAAAATCAAATTATTCACAATATCATGATCTCCTCCTATCTTTTTTTTTTCTATGTCCAAATCACCCAACATATGATGCCGTAATTGTGATCTTAAAAACCCATAAACCCTAAACCCATAAACTAATTGCTTATACAAGCAATTATAGTGTAGATTGACCAATATCACTTACCTCCATTGTCATTCCACATGTTTTTTCTTCTAGTGAGATGAGAAGATCATATAGAGTCTTGGATTCACCATCTATCACCAACCTCTCTCTTGTGGAGATTTTTGTGGAGATCTTACTCATAGTGTGGGTTGGATTAGAGAGGCTACACTACATCTTGTACCTCAATATATATAGCGAGCTAACGATGGATCTCTAGGGTTTTTTGGGTATGGTGTGAGGAAATGTCAAATTTGCCCTTTATCTAACCCCTCAATGGAAAGTAGATCAAACGCGTGGATCTCGCATCAATCAAGCATCGTGTTATCTTTTCCTCCCAAAGCCGTAATGTAAAATTCAAAAAATGGGTTGTGTATTTTTGCTCTCGTTGTGTCGTAAACGGCCAAAATAAAATTTATAACCTTACTAAAAGGAGTATAACGAAAGTAAGGATCGTCTCTATATGGAAGATGGTTGATTTACTTTTATATTAAAATTCGATCAATAATAATAATAAGGGGGTTTCGTTGTTTACGGTTCAAATAGAAACGACATTAAACTAAGAATAGACGACGGAAAAAATAAATACTATCGACTATAAATAATAATTGAAGTAATCGTTCTCCACCTTGATTTATATAATTGATTATCGATTCCTAAATAACTTGTATACGCAAGCATAATCGGTTATAGTAGTTGACGAACGCCTAACAACCAACATCTTCTTAGTTTCTTGATAATTAAGAGGCGGTCTATAATTACTTCCCTAATCGGAAAATAACCTCCGGACGCCCTGCAAGGTTTAAGATTCCGACAGCATTGAGTACGAAAGAGACCCGATTAAATTCAAATCGTGTAAACTACAATATAACTTACACTTATCTAAGGTAGAGAAGTTGAATATTGTTCACTACTAAACAAACAAACAATTACGGATCTGTAGTTTCGAATAGTCACGGACTCGAGAGATTAATTAAACATTTGCAACTATTTAATCAAACTACGTTCATTAACTAATATATTTTCAAACGAATACTCACGGATTCACGAATAAGCATAATAATCTCACAATATTATAAATCAAGGCTTTGATAGCACTTCAACTATAATAAACTTACTACGAAACATAACAATCGAAGCACGTAGGTAGATAGAAAGCAAAGTCGCTTACAACCGTTCGAAATTGTGGAATTTCAGTCGCGATTTCGCACGTCTGCTACCCCATTGCTCCTCCGCGCTCGCTGGCCCAGAATCGCTGCTCATCTTTTGGTGTTGCAGCCCGGCCTCAACAGCAGTTCGTGTCCACGTCAAGAGTCGAAGTCAGCCCTCAAGAACAACCCTCTTCTTGTTCGGTCTTTAGCCCCAGAGCAGCCTTGAGCAAGTGGTTGAGCTTGGTTGGCTTTTCGTCTTTCTTTTGTAAGCTGCCTTGCTGCGTATGTGTCGCTTTGTCTATCTGTTTCGCCACCCCCGAGCTCTCTTGTGCAGAAAAAGATCTGCTTATACTTTGTTCGTCCCAGCTCGGAGGCAACTCTTGCTTTCTAAACGCCTTCGCTTGCGGAACAAACTGTGCTCGTAAGCTTTGCCTTTTATGGGTATTAATTGCAACGTGGTGGTGAAGGACATGTACGACCTCCTTTTTTTCTTTTTTTTTTTTTCAGCTCTTCATTTTATAGCATGTAGCGAATCCATTTTGGGAGGATTCAAATCATCCATTGCCATCGAACCCATCTCGAGCCTTGTGTCGTGAATTATTTTCAGCAACGTCTTTAGAGAACCGCTCACTGTAACATAGCAGCCAAAGATCATTTCCATATTTGACTTTCCTTGTTTTCTTCTTCGTTGAAAGCTACGAGAGATGTATTAGATTGTTGTACAAGTGGAATTTTATTATAAAAGCTTGATATATGTTAACATGGACCATTCACGTGAAGGACCAACCCAAACCCAAATGGCCTAATAAGTAATAACATTCCACTAGTTCATTTAATGTTCTTTTTGTCTTATACGTCTAAATAAAAACTAAAACATTTAAAACTTCTCAAAACCATCAATTTAACTTGCAAACGACTTAATAATAATAAATATAAGCGTACTAAAATTTGTATATCACTCTCCTCCACTAAACGGATGCGATTGAAAGCATAAATACGTCCTATATTTAATAATAGCATTTTGTCTTTTTATTTGTTTAAATAATTAAAGAATCCTTATAAAAATAAAAATAAATTAAAATATATAAAAATATTAATTAGAAAGTTTTTAGAATTATAAAATTTACCAACAATATTTTTTATTTATTCAGTTTAATGTATTAAAATATTATTTTTTTTGAAAGTTATAAAATATGTGGGCAGTATTGCAAAATTGTACAAGTTGGTCTAGAAGTAATATTTTAAAAATATTCATTTGAGTTTGACAATGAGTCTTTCGGTTGGAGAATAATTATTGCATTTTGCGTTTGTGAATGAGTTCGAGTTTGCGATTGCGTTTATCGGTTAGAGATGCTCTAAGGCAATTAGTTGACATTTTGACGGTTTTATCCTAATCCTTATCACAACACGAAATTCATTCTAAATTGGATCTTTGTCATATTAATCAGTTAGGTATAATCCAAAAATCTTACACAAGAATTGGTGTATCAACATGAATTTGATATTGTTGATTTGATTATACCAACGTAGATAGGTAAGACAATGTTATTAACGAACAGAGTAATCCACTAGACTGTCAAAGAGATCTTGGTCACAAGTTCAAATTTCATAACCATTAACCAACGTTATTTGTCGAGTTTGGAAGGCGTCCAAAATCTAATGGACTTTCGTGAAGAAAAGACTAATTTGGGGAATTTTATTACAATCTTTCTCCATATACATTCACATAATTACTGCGCAAATTGACGTTCCAAGAGGAGACACAATATGCTTGGACTTGCGCACAGGGACAACCTTCCTCTCTACGATGCATTCACCAAAGATACCTTTTTACAAAGATCTTAGCTCAGTAAAATCAGGACTAGAAGTTATCCAAACCACAAAACAACAAAGAAAAGAAAAAAAAAATACACAGAGCACTGTAGCCGCAGCTTTTCTTCTGTCTCCACCTTCATAATTATTACCAGTTATTTACCTTTGTTATTATTGCATCATCCACTACACTGTAATTGCATCGCCATTCTGACTTTCGTCGCACATCACTACGAGCCCTTCAACGTACGTAGGAAGAAGACAACACAGCCATCGACAGCCCATCGAAATTGGTTCAGTGGGAGGAACGATCATTAGGACATTGTCATGGCGTCGAACTACGCCCATCACACTTACCGTACTTCCCTCTTTGATATATCTGCATCCAAATGGGCATTCTCAGTTTGCTTGTAAGAACTGCAAATGTCCCCAACAATGTTCAAACTCGATTCTTCTTAGAATTCTTACCCTTCTTTTAGGCGCATGACACGGTCATCGCTCGACAAGCCTCGATCAGCGAGCCAATTCAAGAAGCTTGGAGAAAGCTCTTTGTTTTCCTTTGTAACGTCGACGACCACATTTGGCTTCACAAAGGGTGCAACCTTAGAGCCGTAGCCAGCCTTAACTAGGGCTCTTAGGCCAGATTGAAAGTCTGATATGTAAAAATCTGATGCATACTTCTGTAGGAACAGAACCCAGAATGGAAGTGAATGAATCTCCTCTACGTATTGAATTTAGTTCTACACAACGATTGCAATAAGAAAAAGAAATGCTATGGTTGATGATATCACTAGTTATTACTTTCAGGAAAACTGCAGATTCTTTCATGCAATTCCGGGCATACTTACAAAGAAGCAGAATGGACTAACCTCAGAGTATCGGCATCCCCAGGACAAGATACGATGCTTAGGATTTGCAGGTCTACCACCACAGCCACGATACTCATACAACTCTGAGGAAACGTATACGCATCTCGGCACACGCTGGAAAGAAGTTTCTAGAGGTACGCTGCCGCATGTAACAACCTACACCAACATAGAATATAAAAGAAATATGATGTGCTTAGCAGAATATTTTCAAGAAAACATTCGTATCTCAATTCGCGGTTATCAATCATTAATATCGAAGCCTTTCGTTTGCATCAGATTCAGCAACTGCATCTTAAGTGAATATTACGAAGGTTTCCCTTGTTTAGGTATAAGCCCCCTACGCTCTGTTGTTTCATAAGAAATGAAATCCCAGTAAGCTAAAATTGGTCCGCAAAAGAAGGAAATGATACAATGAATCTAGAAAAGGAATGCAACTTCTGGAAAACAATCACAAATATCAATCCTAGCAACCTGCCTAAAGTAAAAGCAGTTACTAACTTACGAAACAAATCAGTGATAACAACTATTTCCACATAATCAATACGATTCTAGTCCAAACATAGGAAAAAAAAAAGATATACGGTGAATCTTGCATATGAATGCAACTTCTAAAAAACCACATAAATAGCAACCTGGCTGAAGTAAAACAATTACTAATTTACGAACTAAATCAGTGATAACACCAACTAAAGTTCACATAATCTAATCAATATGGTTCTAATTTGTAACTTGGTGCATCTGTGTACGAATCAAGAAATTACCCCAGTGACCTTCACGTACTGCCCATCGGCCGCACCTCTAAGCTCAGCATCCTTCCATTTCTTCAGTACCCCAACGACACCCCTCATTCTGTACCCCAAATTCCACGCCGCCGCCGCCACAAACACAACCACGACGGCCACCACCGCCGCCAGAACCACCGGCTTCTTCAGCGTCGCCATCAAAAACCCCCCAACAACCAACCCCATCACGGCCACAACGAGGAACGACCACATGACCAGCTTCGAAACCCTGAACCCCAATTTCGCATCGTCCTTCTTCAAATTAGTCACCGCCGCGCCGTAGGACGACGACGACGCGTAAGAAGTCGTCTTCTTCAGCGACGACGTCAGGCCGTCCATCTGACCGGAGCTACGGTTCGAACCGACCGGACCCGAGGTGATCAGCCCGGTCGGTTGTATCGGCGTCATCGGACCGGAAAACGACGACGACGATTTCTTGGGAATCGGTCCCATTTGGCCGGAGTGCGGGCCGGATCTGGAATTCGAAGCACTGGGCTGGCGCGACGGAGGCTTGGCCGGCTCCGACGTCGACGTTTCGATTCCGTACATCTTGCCGAGCTCGCCGGAGCGTTTCACGTCGCCGCCGGTGTACGGAACGGCCCGCGAAGCGACAATGTTGTGGCGATCTTTAGGCTGGGATTCTGGCCGGCCGGAGACGACGAGCCCATTGCTAAGCTGGTGGGACCCAGTTCGCGCGCTCATTTTCCTTTCTCTCTGTAACGATTTCCCTCTTTATTTTTTGTTTTGTTTATGGATTTTTTTTCCCGGGATTTCTTGCTTGTGCAGCTATGGAGTTGAAGAGGTGGTAAAGTGACGCAGTGGAGTGTTTGGGGAGGACGTGTAGTGTAGTGTAGGTGAATGTGAAATTACGAAAAGGGTATTACCTAAATTACAAAAATATCCCTTTGTTTTTCGAATACAGTATGTTGTCAGCGTACGGTGCGAGTGGGTTATTAGTATTTTCAATTTCGCACCGCTGGTGACGTCACTCCCCTTACCTTCATTATAACGGTGGTTATGACACTCGAATGGGAAGCATCGCAATTATTATCATTATTATTGCAATACATTTTTATTCACATCAGAAAAATCAATATTTTTTTTGCAGTCGTTTGTTTATGTTATTCTAGATTAGTCAATTCGAATGGCGTATTATTATAGGTGATATTTTTTAAATAAATAAATTTATATTAATCATTGAGCGTATAATGGTTGGTTGGGGAGTAAGAAATGAAGTCAATTTTGGAATATATTCTCCTATTGTTGGTAACTCTGCATGCATTGCCTGCTTCTATTGGTGTTTTGAGATTATATTTATTGCATAGCTTCATTGTAAATCATTTAAATATATTCAGATTCAAAAGGAATTTTCAGAAAGTGCGGTGATAATAGAAATTAATAAGCGTGCAATTTCACAGTGTTAAATAATGGCATTACCTTATCTTATCAAATTATTTTTATTTATTTTCCTTTTCCCTCAAGTACGGTATTGTCTTTCGTTTAGGGTGTCGGTCACAATTCACAACAGTGTTGGTTGTCTATGTCTAAGTGGGTCCGATGACATGCAAGAAAATTTGGATTAAACTGTGGGACCTAACTATGTTAATATTTATAAATTGGGTCGAGATTAATAGATTTGATAAATATTTAGATGTAGTTTTCATGACAATAATTAGCATGCACGTTATGAAATGAAATATCGGCTAGTGGGGGACCCTGATAGAGCCGCATCAGTAGTTTTGAGTTCAAAAATAAATACCTAAGCTAAGAAGTATGAAATGTTGCCTTATTAAAAAAAAATAAAAATTCAACATATATATATTTCGATCAATTCAATTTAGATCATCTTCATGACTGCTCTTAGTTATTGTGCTCGACTGTATTCTTTTTGATAGTTTAGCTACGATAATAAAGGTGTGACCTCTATTTCGTTTAATCTCATGCACAAGAAAAGAAGATGGCCTTTTGCTTTGGTGAAGCATCAATAAAGAATTGTATTACACTTGCCATTGAATTTTCTTTTCTTAGTCAACATATGAACGAATCAAGAAATTACAATTAATATCGTAAGGTAATGGAAAGTGGAATCTCTAGCACTTGATTTAGGAGTCGGGTCCATAGTTAGTGTTATTATTATAGTAATAACAGTACTATGTTAAGGAAAGGAAGAATCATGGTTAGGAATGTTATGAATTGTTCTTTATAGATATATTATAAAGAAATAGTTGTTTTTTTATACATAAACGACAATTATTGATGTGAGCCCCGTAGGATTATCGAGTCATTTGATTCTTCTAAATATTAATTATGAACTCATAAGCGGGGTCAATCATTGATTTGTATTTTCTCACAAAAAAATTATATAGAATATAAAGTGAAGTTGACATTAAAAAGAAATTTTAAATAAATGTAATAAAATAAAAGCGGGAATAGGTCCAGCGAAATAGTGACTAAATAGTAAATACTTAGTCCAGTGAATGAAAGAAAACATAGGCTACACTTATGTCACATTGGGCCTTCTTATACTATGGGCCAAAAATAACTATAGAATATTTTTTTTCACCATAAATAACTATTGAATATTTTTCTCCCAATCCCAATCCAATCCTACATCGATTTTTTTAGGGTTAATTTAACTTCAGGCCCTATTAAGTAGTTTGGGTTTGGGTTCAGGCCCCATCAGATTTTGCTTTATGATTAAAGACCCACTTTTCGAAAAATTCAGAGGTCAGACCCTAAAATGACGCGAAAAGACATTTAACCCTGACATATGCCAAATTTACGTCTGATACCTAAATGATCCGATAACAAGTTTCCAAACAATTATAACAGTTCTGCGATGAAAAAGAACACTTCCTTTCATTTGGATAACAACACTCTTGTATTGAGTACAATATCGTGTCTAACAAACGATGTCGCAGAAGTAACACATCATTCACAAATAATACCGCTTCTTGCAACATCATTTGTTATTGTGTTATTGCAGGAATATTTTTGAATGATGTGTTATTTATGCGACATCATTTGTTACCAAATAGACATCATGTGGTACTCAATACAAGACTGTTTGTTATCCAAATGAAATGAAGTGTTTTTTTTCAGTGCAAAACTGTTATAATTGTCACACAGTGTAATACCCGTAAAATTAATACGGGATTATTTTTGTAATATTCGAAATTAATGAAGATGGTTTTCGAACGAAACCGAATTTTCGGGAGCGAGCCGAAAATATCAGTCCGGGCCGAGGAAAAACAAGTGGGCCGAAAATGCTTAAGAAACCCCAAGAATAAAAAAAAAATAGGTTGAATAATATAAGACCCCAAAATAAATTAGTAAAGGCCCAAATTAAATTATAAAAGGCCCAAACAAGTGAATTAATAGCCCAAAGAAGGAGATAAGGACAAGGTTGCTTAAATTGTGGGAAAACCCACGTTGAGAGCCATACCCTTATTAGATATTTTCTAAAAAAATCATCATTGAGGTCAAAGATGAAACCGTGAGATAGATGCAAAGGAAAATAAAAAAACCTCCACTTGCAAAACCCTTCAAACCAACGTGAATAAGAAGAAGAAAAAGGGAATTTTCTTGGCAAGCTTGATCGATTTTCTCAACCTTGGAATTGTCTAAACGAGCTTAGGAGGTAAGGATTATACATATAACTTACCAATCCTTCATAAGTTTACGGATTTTTATATTTTACACGGCTTGGTGATGGGTCGAAATTGAAGCATAGAGGGTGACGAGAGGAGCTGATTTTTGGTGGGATCAAGCCGAGCATCAAGCTAGGGAATTAGTCTAAATTAAGCTTGGAGGATAGGTAGGTGGTTTATACCCCTACAAACCCTTTTAAAGTATATTAATTCCGTAAAATGGTTAGAAGTCGAATGGAAGGCCATTCGATTTCATATTCTTAAGTCTTATAACCTTTATAATTTTTCGTGGCATGTTGGTATGTGTTTCAATGTGATTTCGAACTCAAAATATGAGTTCTTGGTTGATGATTTAGATTACGGGTTGAGCGACGAAGAACTTGGTTGAATTTCTGAAAAATGTCGAAATCTGTAAAAGATGTCGAAGCCTCATAAATGTCGAGACCATGATTTCTGAAAAATGTCGAAATCTTTGGAAAATGTCGAGTTCATTGTAAACTGACGAAATCATTGAAAAATGTCGAGCTCATCGTAAAATGACGAAATCATTGAAAAATGTCGAGCTCATCGTAAAATGTCGAAATCATTGAAAAATGTCGAGTTCATTGTAAGATGTCGAAATCATTGAAAAATGTCGAGTTCATTGTAAAATGTCGAAATCATTGAAAAATGTCGAGCTCATTGTAAAATGTCGATATCTTATACTAAATGTCGAAACTTTTATAGAATGTCGATATAATAGAAATGTCGAGACATACTAAAAAAATGTCGAGTTCTAGTTAAATAGAAAATGTCGAGCTCTTACTTAAAAATGTCGAGCTATAGTAAAATAGAAAATGTCGAGCTCATCATTCCTTGTAAAAGTCGACATCATTGTAAAATGTCGTGGCACATCATTGAACAAAGAATAAATGTCGAAATTCTTACACAATGTCGAGACTCTCAAAACAGCTATAAATGTCGATATACAAACCTTAGAAATGTCGAGTCCCTTCACTATACATATCGACTTTTATCAATTATGCAGCTCGATATCTTTATAATAGGTAACGCGACATCTTTTATAATTCACCTCGAAATCCATCTATTAACTATCTCGACCTTTTTCTACTACACAATTTAAAATCGCCCGACTTTTACCAAATCACTTTTAAATAAAATATTTTCGTACTATAACATATATTTTCGGGTCAACCCATATTTTTAAATTATAAAAAATATTATTTTTGGAATTTCAAACCATCGGCCTAGTATCGGGTTTTAATAAAGTATAATATTTTACGAGTTATACTACTTACGAGTTTATGAAACTTGTGATGTGTTCATGTGATTGATTTTATGTACATATCACGACATGCACGGGTGAGAGTGATGATGATGTACCGTATTCATACGGCGACATCTTACGGTGTCGGATAAGTGGGGTAGAGTTACCGATGTTGGTAGTCAGGTCTAGACTCGATAGGGCACCTGGTGGGAGAGGGGGTTTGCGACACCCATCTACTCGGGATTGAGCCACCCGAGGTGTACACCACCGATATTTTATTGGCTCAGGGACGGCAGACAGATGTGATATTCCTGTCTACCCGGGTAGTGGTAGACTACTCGGGGAGTTACACCACGGTGTAACACCGTCGGGTTGAGATTGTGTGCGGAGGGAGCGACCCGGCGAGGCCGGCGTGGGCTACCGCATGATTATGGCGTACCTTGCCATGCGCGCGTGGGTGCCGAGTCTAGCCTAGGGCCCTGATATGTGACGAGACGTGAGATAGGTCGAGCGTGCATATTTCATGTGTGAGGACATGGGATTGAGTTGAGTGCACGCACGCATATGCATTGCATGTTTTTACTACCACCTACTGGGCGTTTTTGCTCAGGGTTTTATTTTATAGGTGAGACTGCGCCCGACACCGATGGGTGTCAGGGTTAGCCGTAGGCGGGCTGGCGGCGGTGACTCCCCGGGCTTTTGAGGGCGGAGCGGTACATGGGACGCGACCTGTGGAGGGGCGTAGTTTAGTTTAGTCGGGTTAGATTTTGGGGCTTCGGCCCGGTGTGTAAATATGACGTTTTTGTAAAACCCGACCTTTGATATGAAATGTAAATTATTTTATTAAAAGTTTTCAATAAATGGGGTCCTCCGCGACTTCTGTTGCGGAAATCCGCCAACTAATTTAATTAGGAAGTAGGGTCGCCACAGGTGGTATCAGAGCGTTAGGTTCTAGGTTCTGAAGACTGTCCATGTACCGCCGCTCAGAAGCCGGGAGAACCAGCCTCGCCTGTAAGTGTTATATGCTAATGTGATTATGTGAGTTGATATGTGTTCGTTTATGTGCGCTAGCTAGCATTCGAGAATGTCGAGAGGAAGACCTAGACGAGAGTTCGTAGGAGAAACGAGTCGACGGGACGAACCTGAGTCCCCGACTCCTGAACACGACACTATCCGACGGTTGACTGAATTAATCCAACGACAGTCAGACCAAATCAACAACCTCATAAATCATCAAAGCTCATCTGAGCACCGTTCCTCCCCGCAACTCGATCGCGTGGAAATTATCGGGGAGAGGTTCCGCAAACTGAATCCCCCAAATTCGCCGAGGCCACCAACCCTGCGGTGGCTGAGGATTGGATCGGAACGATTGAAGACCTCTTCATTTATAGTCGTGTTCCGAATAACGAGAAAGTTCTGTGTGCCGTTTCCCTACTTCGGGGAAGCGCGCGATTCTGGTGGAACACGGTGAAGGTGTTGGAAGATCCCGCTGCTATGACGTGGGAGCGCTTTAGAGAACTCTTTTACGAGAAGTACTTCACTGCTCACGACCAAGAGCAGCGAATGTACGAATTCATGAACCTGAAACAAGGGCGAATGCCGGTTGCAGAATACATTCGCAAATTCGAGGAGTTATCTCGCTTCGCTCCTCATCTCGTAGCAACGAATGCTCTGAAAGTTACGAGATTCCTTCGGGGACTAAAGCCGGAATTCTATCGAGACCTTAGTGTGGCGGGCGTGAGACAGTTGGAATTTCGGCAAGCGACAGAGCGTGCGTTGATAGCCGAACAAGCTGAAGGAGTAGTGAGAGAAGCTCAGGAAGTGAACAGAAAGAGGGAGGCTCAACAAGGAGGTAGCAGTCAGAAGCGCCCATTCTTCGGCAATGGTCCGAAGAACAAAGGCAATCGACCGGGCCAGCAGATGGGGCGCCCGAACTTTAGCCAGGGACCAACCAACGCTCCCTATCGACCAGCAATGCCAGCGCCACAGTGCCAGCAGTGTGGGCGAAACCACTTTGGCATCTGCTACGGACCTCGACCGGCGCAGAATCTGCAGTGCTTTCGGTGCGGAAAGATGGGGCACACTGCACGGAACTGCACGGAAGGCCAGCCCCAGTTACAGAATCAACCACAGAAATTGATTCGACCTCCACCCGTACCTGCGAGGGTTTTCACAATGTCAAACGAGGAGGCGGAGGCGAATCCAGCCGTAGTGACTGGTACGTTGAATATCTTTCACGTACCATCTTCCATTCTAATTGACTCTGGAGCCACACACTCGTTTGTATCGGCCAGTTTTGTGACCCGGGCGGGAATATATCCTACCTCTTCATTGTGCAACTATATAGTTTCCTTGCCCCACGGAGACCCAACTAGGACGAACCTGGTAGTAGAAAACTGTCCCGTGAGAATTGAGGGTCGGGAATTGAATGTAGATTTGATAGTGATCCCGATGAATGACTACGACATCATATTCGGGATGGATTGGCTCTCGAAGTACGGAGCAATCATAGACTGTGCGAAGAAAGTAGTTAGGTTTCAATCGACCGAGGGAGGCGAGTTTGAATTTTCGGGAAAGACGAACAATAAATTAATCCCTAGAATTTCTGCTCTGAAAGCTCAGCGACTCGTAAAAACGGGTTGCGAAGCATTTCTGATCTTTGCGGTGACAGCCGAAGAATCTCCTCAGCCAAAACTAGAGGAAGTTCCTATAGTAAAGGAGTATCCCGATGTGTTTCCCGAGGATCTCCCGGGATTACCGCCGAATCGGGAAATTGAATTCGTAATCGATCTTGTGCCCGGAGCTGCCCCCATTTCTAAAGCCCCGTATCGCTTAGCACCAAATGAATTGCGGGAATTGAAGGAGCAATTGGAAGAATTGTTGCAGAAGGGTTTTATTCAACCCAGTTTCTCACCCTGGGGAGCCCCGGTACTTTTCGTAAAGAAGAAAGACGGGTCAATGAGATTATGTATAGACTATCGTGAACTTAATAAGATCACGATAAAGAACAAATACCCGTTGCCGAGAATAGACGATTTATTCGATCAATTACAAGGGGCAACGGTGTTCTCAAAGATCGACCTGCGTTCCGGTTATCATCAGTTGAAAATTCGTGAAAGGATGTTCCGAAAACTGCGTTCAGCACGAGGTACGGCCACTACGAATTCTTGGTCATGCCATTCGGGCTAACGAATGCTCCTGCCGCTTTCATGGATCTGATGAACCGAGTATTTAAGGAGTTCCTAGACCGTTTCGTTATAATGTTTATCGATGATATCCTCGTATACTCGAAGACGAAGGAGGAACACGAAGAACATCTGAGAACGGTCCTTGGAATTCTTCGGGAGAAACAGTTGTTCGCTAAGTTTAAGAAATGCGAATTCTGGTTGGAACAAGTGGCATTTCTGGGGCACATCATTTCGGGGAGCGGAATTTCGGTGGACCCCAGCAAGATTGAGGCAATAGAAAATTGGCCACGGCCGACCACTCCCACTGAAGTAAGGAGTTTTCTCGGGCTTGCTGGATATTATCGAAAGTTTATCAAAGACTTCTCCAGCATTGCCTCAACGCTCACAAACCTGACAAAGAAGAATGTCTCGTTCAAATGGACTGAACAGTGCGAGCAGGGTTTTCAGGAGTTGAAGAAGAGACTGACGACTGCTCCAGTTTTAGCAATACCGTCGGGCACTGAAGGATTTTCGGTGTATAGTGATGCCTCGAAGAATGGCTTGGGGTGCGTATTAATGCAGAACGGGAAGGTGATTGCATACGCCTCCCGACAGTTGAAGCCGTACGAGAAGAATTACCCCACCCACGATCTTGAACTCGCCGCAGTAGTGTTTGCTCTCAAAATCTGGCGACACTATCTGTATGGAGAAAGGTGCGAGATCTTTACAGATCACAAGAGCCTGAAGTACTTCTTCACACAAAAGGAGTTGAATATGAGGCAAAGACGATGGCTCGAACTAGTGAAGGACTACGACTGCGTGATAAATTATCACCCAGGAAAAGCTAATGTAGTCGCAGACGCGTTGAGCCGAAAAGCCGTAAGTGCTGAATTATGCCAACTCGGAGTTGAAGTAATTCACTTCGGGGAAGTCGAAGCGAGGTTGGCAGCGTTGACTCTCAAACCGACACTGTTAGATCGAATTATCGAAGCGCAAAAAGCGGACGAGCTGTATTTGAAAATTCGACATGAACAAGATGGAGACGCCCCATCGGAGTTCGAATTCCGAGAAGACGGGAGTTTACGATTCAGAAGTCGGTTGTACGTGCCTAAAGATGAAGAAATCCGTCGAACGTTGATGACAGAGGCACATACGACGACCTACTCGGTACATCCTGGAGCAACGAAGATGTATCGAGATTTGAGGACGAATTACTGGTGGCCAGGAATGAAGAGAGGTGTCGCTACTTTCGTAAGCCGATGTCTGACTTGTCAACAGATCAAGGCAGAACACCAAAGGCCGGCAGGAATGCTACAACCGTTGACGGTTCCCGAGTGGAAGTGGGACCACATAACCATGGATTTTGTCGTCGGATTACCCAAGACGGTGAAAGGGCATGATGCAATCTGGGTAATCGTTGATAGATTAACGAAATCTGCCCATTTTCTACCGATCAACCAGACATATCCCATGGAGAAGTTTGCAGAACTGTACATTCAAGAAATAGTGAGACTACATGGGATTCCGATGTCGATCGTTTCCGATCGCGATTCAAGATTTCTATCTCAATTCTGGGGGAGCTTGCAGAAGGCTTTAGGGACCAAACTATCGTTTAGTTCAGCCTATCATCCCCAGACGGACGGACAATCGGAAAGAACGATCCAGACGCTCGAAGATATGTTAAGGGCGTGTGTGCTAGATTTTCGTGGAAGCTGGAGTAAATACCTTTCATTAATCGAATTTTCGTACAACAACAGCTTTCAAGCGACGATCGGGATGGCACCTTACGAAGCCTTGTATGGGCGTAAATGCCGATCCCCAGTACATTGGGATGAAATCGGCGAGAAGGCATTATTAGGTCCTGAAATGGTTCGTGAGATGACCGAAGCTGTTAGTAAAATTCGGGAGAGGATGCAGACGGCTCAAAGTCGTCAGAAGAATTACGCTGATAAGAGACGGAGACCGTTAGAATTCGAAGAAGGTGATCAAGTTTCTTAAGATATCACCTATGAAGGGTGTTAAGCGTTTCGGACGAAAAGGAAAGCTAAGTCCGAGGTATATAGGACCCTTCCAGATTTTGAAAAGAGTCGGTGAAGTAGCGTACCAGCTAGAACTGCCTACTTCACTAGCACAAGTCCATGACGTCTTCCACGTATCAACTTTACGGAAGTACGTTTCGGATCCAAGTCATGTGCTACGAAGTGAGACGCTTCATCAACAATTGAGACCGGACCTAAGCTATGAAGAAAGGCCGGTAGAGATTCTAATGTATGAGGTGAAGCGACTTCGAAATAAGAACATTCCCCTGGTGAAGGTCTTGTGGCGGAATCAGACAATGGAGGAAGCCACTTGGGAGCGAGAAGATGAGATGAGAGAAAAGTACCCCGAGTTGTTTACGACGACTTAAATTTCGGGACGAAATTTCTGTAAGGGGGGGAGGATGTAATACCCGTAAAATTAATACGGGATTATTTTTGTAATATTCGAAATTAATGAAGATGGTTTTCGAACGAAACCGAATTTTCGGGAGCGAGCCGAAAATATCAGTCCGGGCCGAGGAAAAACAAGTGGGCCGAAAATGCTTAAGAAACCCCAAGAATAAAAAAAAAATAGGTTGAATAATATAAGACCCCAAAATAAATTAGTAAAGGCCCAAATTAAATTATAAAAGGCCCAAACAAGTGAATTAATAGCCCAAAGAAGGAGATAAGGACAAGGTTGCTTAAATTGTGGGAAAACCCACGTTGAGAGCCATACCCTTATTAGATATTTTCTAAAAAAATTGAGGTCAAAGATGAAACCGTGAGATAGATGCAAAGGAAAATAAAAAAACCTCCACTTGCAAAACCCTTCAAACCAACGTGAATAAGAAGAACAAAAAGGGAATTTTCTTGGCAAGCTTGATCGATTTTCTCAACCTTGGAATTGTCTAAACGAGCTTAGGAGTAAGGATTATACATATAACTTACCAATCCTTCATAAGTTTACGGATTTTTATATTTTACACGGCTTGGTGATGGGTCGAATTGAAGCATAGAGGGTGACGAGAGGAGCTGATTTTTGGTGGGATCAAGCCGAGCATCAAGCTAGGGAATTAGTCTAAATTAAGCTTGGAGGATAGGTAGGTGGTTTATACCCCTACAAACCCTTTTAAAGTATATTAATTCCGTAAAATGGTTAGAAGTCGAATGGAAGGCCATTCGATTTCATATTCTTAAGTCTTATAACCTTTATAATTTTTCGTGGCATGTTGGTATGTGTTTCAATGTGATTTCGAACTCAAAATATGAGTTCTTGGTTGATGATTTAGATTACGGGTTGAGCGACGAAGAACTTGGTTGAATTTCTGAAAAATGTCGAAATCTGTAAAAGATGTCGAAGCCTCATAAATGTCGAGACCATGATTTCTGAAAAATGTCGAAATCTTTGGAAAATGTCGAGTTCATTGTAAACTGACGAAATCATTGAAAATGTCGAGCTCATCGTAAAATGACGAAATCATTGAAAAATGTCGAGCTCATCGTAAAATGTCGAAATCATTGAAAAATGTCGAGTTCATTGTAAGATGTCGAAATCATCGAAAAATGTCGAGTTCATTGTAAAATGTCGAAATCATTGAAAAATGTCGAGCTCATTGTAAAATGTCGATATCTTATACTAAATGTCGAAACTTTTATAGAATGTCGATATAATAGAAATGTCGAGACATACTAAAAAAATGTCGAGTTCTAGTTAAATAGAAAATGTCGAGCTCTTACTTAAAAATGTCGAGCTATAGTAAAATAGAAAATGTCGAGCTCATCATTCCTTGTAAAAGTCGACATCATTGTAAAATGTCGTGGCACATAATTGAACAAAGAGTAAATGTCGAAATTCTTACACAATGTCGAGACTCTCAAAACAGCTATAAATGTCGATATACAAACCTTAGAAATGTCGAGTCCCTTCACTATACATATCGACTTTTATCAATTATGCAGCTCGATATCTTTATAATAGGTAACGCGACATCTTTTATAATTCACCTCGAAATCCATCTATTAACTATCTCGACCTTTTTCTACTACACAATTTAAAATCGCCCGACTTTTACCAAATCACTTTTAAATAAAATATTTTCGTACTATAACATATATTTTCGGGTCAACCCATATTTTTAAATTATAAAAATATTATTTTTGGAATTTCAAACCATCGGCCTAGTATCGGGTTTTAATAAAGTATAATATTTTACGAGTTATACTACTTACGAGTTTATGAAACTTGTGATGTGTTCATGTGATTGATTTTATGTACATATCACGACATGCACGGGTGAGAGTGATGATGATGTACCGTATTCATACGGCGACATCTTACGGTGTCGGATAAGTGGGGTAGAGTTACCGATGTTGGTAGTCAGGTCTAGACTCGATAGGGCACCTGGTGGGAGAGGGGGTTTGCGACACCCATCTACTCGGGATTGAGCCACCCGAGGTGTACACCACCGATATTTTATTGGCTCAGGGACGGCAGACAGATGTGAGATTCCTGTCTACCCGGGTAGTGGTAGACTACTCGGGGAGTTACACCACGGTGTAACACCGTCGGGTTGAGATTGTGTGCGGAGGGAGCGACCCGGCGAGGCCGGCGTGGGCTACCGCATGATTATGGCGTACCTTGCCATGCGCGCGTGGGTGCCGAGTCTAGCCTAGGGCCCTGATATGTGACGAGACGTGAGATAGGTCGAGCGTGCATATTTCATGTGTGAGGACATGGGATTGAGTTGAGTGCACGCACGCATATGCATTGCATGTTTTTACTACCACCTACTGGGCGTTTTTGCTCAGGGTTTTATTTTATAGGTGAGACTGCGCCCGACACCGATGGGTGTCAGGGTTAGCCGTAGGCGGGCTGGCGGCGGTGACTCCCCGGGCTTTTGAGGGCGGAGCGGTACATGGGACGCGACCTGTGGAGGGGCGTAGTTTAGTTTAGTCGGGTTAGATTTTGGGGCTTCGGCCCGGTGTGTAAATATGACATTTTTGTAAAACCCGACCTTTGATATGAAATGTAAATTATTTTATTAAAAGTTTTCAATAAATGGGGTCCTCCGCGACTTCTGTTGCGGAAATCCGCCAACTAATTTAATTAGGAAGTAGGGTCGCCACACACAGGGTTTAGGGTTCGGTACTCTTTTTGAATGATGTGTTACTTCTGCGACATCATTTGTTATTAAATAGACACCATATGCTACTCAATACAAGACTGTTTGTTATCCAAATGAAATGAAGTGTTTTTTTTTCAGCGCAAAACTGTTATAGTTGTCATATAGGGTTTAGGGTTTAGGGTTTGGGGTTTAATACCACATGATGGAAAACAGAGTAACTTTTGATACTCCCTTCTTGAACCCTCCACCCGATCATCCCCCCTATTACCCTAGACAGAAAATTCATCATTATCGGAAGCAATGCTCCTATAACAGATTACCAATTTTCAATCCGAAATGTGTAATAAGATCGAAACGCTAATGATTCGATCTTTTATAGGAAAACACTAATGGTCGTCGCGCCGGATTTAGATTTAGGGTTTACGATTTACGGTTTAGGGTTTAGGGTGTAATACCACATGATGGAAAACAGAGTAACTTTTATTATTTATTTAGTAACAGATATTGTACTTTTAGTACCATTTTAGATAATCTAAGTAACGCTTCGATTTTTTGTCGTAGAAAACAGTTCGATGCCAAACATTATCGAAACAGATCTGCTACACAAAATACAACATCAATACTTATGAAAAACAAAACAAGGTGTTAACAATCGATCTCGATCAGTGTGAAAAAATGGGGTTCGATAGTCCGATGTAATAAATATGTCTGTTAACATTTTACTATCGATAAGTAACATTTTATGATGTTAAAGTAACACGTATGGTTTTTACGGTAACAAATCAGCATAATTGTGTAACATAAAATTGACTTCAAATACCCATTCAGAAATCACTTTATTAAGGGTAATTTCGTCAAAACACAGTTTTGTGTCCTTTTCACTTAATATTTCAAAAATAGGTCCTTAAAACTAAAGAACATCCTGACGGGCCTGATTCCTAATGTTAAAATATAGGAGGGCCTGACACAAAATTTGCCCATTTTTTTATTCATGTCAGTCAATGTTCTCAATTAAATACACAACGGCTATATCAACTTCAATACAGCAGTCAGTCACCATCTTTTTCCGAAAAGCACATAATAATGTTAAATATTTAAAAATAGTTCTGATAACATCAACATTTTAGCACCTAACAGTTGACTTATTCACTCTCCAATGTAAATTCAACATAAGGAGTTGAATTTATCGATCACCTATTTCAGATTTATCTGATAACTGATGTTGAGTTGAACTTCTACTATCAATGAGTTGGGTAAATTTATAAAAATTGTTTCTCTTGAATCTATTATTCTTTTTATGATGACCAGACAATATGTTGAGATTATGGGCAATCAAGTGTTATATATGAGTTAGACCTTAAAATACAATGATGTAATAACGGGAAGTCCTTCGTTATATTATATGGTTGAGCACATACCATCATCAAATTCCTAATTTGCTAAAGAACGACAATTATGGGAACATGCAAGAGGCTTTCATTAGTTAATATTTAGATTATTTTATTCCTCTAGGATAATATTTAATCAATTCGATATTTTGGTGATTTGCCTAATATTCTTTCCTCGATATCATCTCCAAGAAATTGAAAGTAGAGCCCCGCCCGTTTTGAGGTAAAGCTTTTTTCATCTTAATGACCAGCAAATAATAGAGTTTTCGTTCTTAATTACTTTTTTTTGCGTGGAATAAAAGAACAAAATACGTTTAATATCTCTTTACTAATTGACTGTTGAATCGACGACTAAGGAAGAAGAAATGTGAAATCGGAACTCAGAAACATAATTACAACGCCATCAAATACGAGCATAGAAGCTTAGATTAATTAGCATGTAATGATGGATTAACTAAAACTTTTGCTTACATAGTTCAGCTATGCAAGAAGATGACGCTAAAGGGAAAAAAAAAACAGAACTGATTAAACTGAACCGAAGACCTCCCTTCAATTTACAAGAATGAGAAGAATCATTATCCTATCCTACTACAATCCCATAAGAGAGATCAACCGCTGCAAAATTCTTACAAAAAAAAAAAAGAAAAGTAAAGCTTCACCCAATCATTATCCCCAAACGCCACCCCATATACTCCGCCCCAGAAAATTCACAAACCCCCTCACCGAACCCTTCTCCTCCTCCTCCTCCTCCGCCGCCGCGGCCACGTCATCATCTCCGTCGGCCACGTCACCCAAGCCCCTTTCCATAGCAATATTCAACGGCGGGTCACTAGGCACATCTTTCTCCATCAACAATTCGCCAGCACCGCCGCCGTTTTTCACCTTCTTTCCCTTTCTTTTCTCCCTCTTACTACAGCTACTGCTATTTCTGTTAGAGTTAGAGTGCTGTTTCTCTTTCTTCAAGAGGGTTTCCTCGTAGGCGTCGATAATCTCGTGTATGAGCTGCCGATTGGGAGAGGCGTCCCACCTTGCCCAGTAGCTCGTGTAGCAGCCGAAGCACCAGCAGCTGAAGCTCGGCTCGTGGTCTTCGCCGGAGCCGTCCCCCGCGCCGCCCCTCCTCTTCGGATGATGAGATGAAGACGCCGACGAGCGCGAGATTAGGTAGGCCAAGACCTCCTTGTCCGAGGAGGAGAGGGCGGCGGTCAGCGCGAGTATGGCGGCGGGGAGGAAAGAGAGGAGGTGATCGGAGACGACAGACGGCGTTGGGTGTACAGCGCCTTTACTACGATAGAGTTTCTTCATAGTCGTCCTTTGTGTTTCAGAAGAAAGAGAGTGAGGAATGGATTCTTCCTATCTTTTTACCAAGAGAGACGATGAAGTTTTCTCCCCAATTTGAAATATTGTATTACTGTTTCGTGGTTCGTGCATTTTAATATTTATATCGTTGAGGTGTGCTATGCTATATTGCTAGCCCATATATATGTGGTTGTCTTTGCAGTACAGCATCTCTTAAATAAATTTGGGTTTTTCCTATAATACAAAAAGCTTGAGAAAAACTTGGTTGAAGAAAATGACAATAAAAAAGTAAATAAGAGAGAGAGAGAGAGAGATGGCTTTGGATAAGGAGGGCGGACGGCAAACTATTCTGACTTGTGGGGCCCACATGTGCTCATATTATATCGTTAGTAAGCGAACTCTCTTCTCTTCTGTCTCTTCAGTTCGCCCAGTAACACATGTACGAAAACTCCGAGGCGGCGCGGGCATCTATTTCATTTCAGACCGTCAAATTTTTTAATTCAGGCCCTCTAAGAAAAATTTATTTTAAGGACCTGAATTCTGCAAGTATTACTTCATTGTTCTGCAGTAACAATTCATTATTCTGCAGTACCACAAAACAATTACAATTATACGATACCGGTTCATATATATATTTTATAACACTTTTTTATGTTTAGGTCATTATCTCTAAATTTTATAAAAATTTGGTCATTTAAACAATAGTTTTTCTTATAGGGTCTAAAAACTATTTTGAAACTTTAAAGTGCCTGAATTCAAATATACCCTAAATATATTTGATTGTATACAGTGCATATAATTTAATAATCATGTCTTGGAAAACTGGAACGACACGCATGACTTCCGCTTAAATTAGCAAAAAAATAAAAAAAGTGTGCCAGGTAATGATCCTTTCGTGTGAGATTTTGGGTTCGTAATTGATGGTTTATTATGATTAATATAATAACCTTTAAAAAAGTAACTACAAATCAGTATTCCTTGTTTAAATTCAAGGTTAAATTTTGAGACCCTTTTTTGCGGTTTATCTCTTATTACGATCTAATCAAATGGGCTTTGAGATCCATACGTGTGTGCTATTTTTAATTCTTCATTCTCATCTCAAACAAGAAGCCAATCACATTCAACAGAAAAAAAGGGGCAAAACACAATAAATTACATTGCTCAAGAAATGTATTTAATGATATTTCATAGAGAAGCTAATTATTAATTACACAACGCCTAATAAAACCCAGCACGAACAATCATCATCTAGCTGTCAAAAATATTTATACAACTTTTCCATTCTTTCTACATATATCACCAGCCCCACTCTTTAGACAGTTTCTATATATTAGAATGAAATGAATCATTGAAGAAGCACCAAGTATATTCTCTAATGGCCTCCATGCCAAGAGTATTAGTTGCAGGCTTCGCCTTCTTTGTAGTACTGTTATTGATAATATGCTCGCTCATCCTAAGTAAGAAATCACAAGGAAATAGACTCATAATTAGCTACGAAGCAATTCATAGAGGCGACCCAATGATGGAATGGAATATCCGCCGCTCATAGACTCCAATGTTTCATTACCACATATGATATATATATATATATATATATAGAGAGAGAGAGAGAGAGAGAGACGCTGCAAAAAGGGGACTTAAATTGGTCGTGTATGCATTTCTTTTTAACGGTGTGGATGTTTTGAATTTTGATTGTTAGTCGGTGTATCTGTGGAGCTTCAGACCAGTAGGAAAGTTAAGACATTGAGGACAGACAATGGATTGGAGTTCTGTTCAAATGAGTTTAACTCATACTGTGAGGCTGAGGGGATCAAGAGACACAGAACCATACCTCACACTCCTCAACAGAACGGGCTTGCAGAAAGGATGAACCGCACCTTGCTTGAAAGAACCAGATGTATGCTGCTAAGTGCTGGACTGCCAAAATCATTTTGGGCAGAAGCCTTGACAACAGCAGCTTACTTGGTAAATAGATGCCCCTCAACAGCAATCAAATTCAAAACCCCTGAAGAACTGTGGACAGGCTCAAGACCAAGTATGAAGCATCTTAAGGTGTTTGGTTGTGTAGCTTATGCACACAGGAAGGGAGATAAGCTGGAAAGCAGAGCCACTAAGTCAATTTTCATTGGATATCCCGAGGGAGTAAAAGGCTACAAGCTGTGGAGCTTAGAGCCAGGAATGAAAAGGTGTTTTCTAAGTAGAGATGTAACTTTTACAGAAGATAAGATGGCAAACCTGGAAAAGAAATCCCTGAAGGAGAAAACTGAAATGGCAGCTGATTCAGGTTATCTGAGGAGAACTCTAGTTGAGGTGGAGAACAATAAGGAATTCGAGGGCCAAGATGAAGGTGAGGTAGATGAAACTGAACCTGTAGAAAGTGAAGCTGGACCAGAATCTGGAAGTGATGAAGCTGATGTTGAAACAGAAAACTTCACAGCTGAAACAGATTATATGTTAACGAGGGACAGGGAAAGAAGGAAGATCAGAGCACCAAGGAGATATGGCCAAGCTGATATGATTGCCTTTGCATTCACCATGGCTGAAGAAACTGGAAGTGAACCTAGCTCATATCAGGAAGCAATGAGCTGTTCTGATAGGAAGAGCTGGAAGGCTGCCATGGATGATGAGATGATTTCTTTAATGAAAAATGACACTTGGGAGCTGGTTGAGAGACCTAGGAATCAGAAGATAATCAGCTGTAAGTGGATTTTCAGAAAAAAGAAAGAATTGAATTCAAGAACTAGGTATAAAGCTAGGCTAGTCGCTCGAGGCTTCACACAAAAGGAGGGAGTTGATTATAATGATGTGTTTTCTCCTGTGGTGAAGCAGAGATCAATTCGACTGATTCTCTCACTGGTAGCTCAATACAACCTCGAACTTGAACAATTAGATGTTAAGACAGCATTCCTATATGGGAGGTTAGAGGAGAAGATTCTTATGTCACAACCTGAGGGATATGAAAAGCAGGGAAAGGAAGGGCTGGTATGCCTGCTGAAAAGATCTCTCTATGGGCTGAAACAGAGCCCTAGGCAGTGGAATAAGAGATTTGACCAGTTTATGACCCAAAACCTCTTCAGCAGGAGCCACTATGATCCTTGCATCTACCTTAAGGTCTGCTCAAATGGTAAGTGCTGCTATCTACTGCTTTATGTAGATGATATGCTGATTGCTTGCGAAGATAAGAATGAAATTAGGAAAGTAAAGGAATCTCTGATGACTGAGTTCGAAATGAAGGACCTTGGTGCAGCCAAGATGATCCTGGGAATGGAAATTGAAAGGAACAGAACAGAGAGTTACCTGAAACTTCACCAGAAATCTTATCTAACCTCAGTACTCAGGAGATTTGAGATGGAAAACTCTAAAACAGTGTCTGTGCCATTAGCTGCTCATTTCAAGCTAAGTAAGGAGTCTAATATTTCTACAACTGATGAGGAGGCTGCCATGAAAGGGATACCATATGCCAATGCTGTAGGCTCGTTGATGTATGCTATGGTATGCACAAGACCAGACCTAGCCTATGCTATGAGCATGATAAGCAGATTTATGGCAGATCCTAGAAGGAGTCACTGGGCAGCTGTAAAGTGGGTTCTGAGGTATGTGAAAGGCTCACTGGAGAAGGGATTGATCTTCAGGAAAACAGAGGATATGGCTGAAAGCGAAAGAGTCATTGAAGGATTTGTTGATTCAGACTATGCTGGCTGTATTGATACCAGAAAGTCATTAACTGGGTATGTGTTTACTTCATATGGCACTGCTATAAGCTGGAAAGCTACCCTGCAAAAGGTGGTTGCATTGTCAACCACGGAGGCTGAATACATTGCGCTAACTGAGGCTGTGAAGGAGGCAATATGGCTGAGAGGGCTTATTGCTGAATTGAGGATTAAGCAGCAAGTTGTTGATGTATTCTGTGATAACCAAGGGGCTGTGTATCTGGCGAAAGACAGTATGTACCATGAGAGAACGAAACACGTTGATGTCAGGTTACACTTCATTCGAGAAGTGGTTAATGCTGGAAGGGTTGGAGTCAAGAAGATTTCCACACATCATAATCCTGCAGATGCACTAACCAAACCAGTTTCAAGCTGCAAATTCAATTATTGCTTGGAACTGGTTGGTTGCTTAAATGCCCCTTAATCGAGGGGATTGAATGCCAGGGATCAGCTGTTGAGTTGATGGATCAAGGTGGAGTTTTGTGGAGATGATCCATAAACTCAAGAGCAAAGAAGCACTGAAGACGTATGGCTCGAAGTTGCTGTCTGTCGCAGAAGTCGTCGAAGCAGTGAAGCTGAAATCGTCGAGCGAGCAAAGGAAAGATAACGCTGATGAAATCGCGGCTAGCAAGGGCGACTCATTTAAGCTGACCTGTAAACCGTTAAGTCGGTTGGTCACGAGCTTTGCGCGCCTGTGCCAGCTATGAATAAAAGGGGTTTTCATCTTTGTTTCTCGGCAGAGTTTGTGAGCTGATAACTTCTCTGAGAGTGAGGGTTAGTGAAAGCTGTAAACACAAAAGCGATTGAGTGCTGTGAGCTCTGTAATCTCAATTGAGAATCATCAATAAAAGAGTTGATCCTTGGCCGTGGATGTAGGCTAAAATCAGTAGCCGAACCACGTATATCGCTTGTTCATTTAAATCTCTGTTTTTTGCAAACTCGATTACAAGCGCGCAATTGAACAATTGATCGACGAGATCATCTGTTGGGAACTTGATTGATACGAGATTCACGACAAATGGTGCGGTGAGCGTGGAGAACGGAGCTGTTTTCCCGGGAGTGACCGCAAGAGGCTCGATTTGGGGATTCTCGTTGGTTCAAGCGTTTTTTGGACCAAGGAGGCTGCGGCTCAAGCTCGTTCAGTTGGGAAGAGGCTTGAGGAGGCTCGGATGCAGGTGGCGGTGTCGCAGGCTGCCACGGGAAGCGCATCGGAGGGTTGAAACCACGGCGGAAATGCGGGAAGAGCTTGCGGGAAAGCTGTCGTGTGAATCGGTGACGATCCGGGGCGAATTGCGGTTCGGGAGAGGTGTTGCGGGGATCCTAGGTGACACGAGGTTGGACCTAGAGTTTAGGAGGAACCTCGTGTGGACGGGAGGGCTGGAGAACGGCCGGAGCAACACGAGAACTGCGGGAGAACGGATCATCGCCGGTGACAGGCAAGCTGGTTTTTCAGCCGGGTTTGGAGGCTCGATTTTCGGGTCTCGATGGGTTGTCCGGGGGAGGCAGCCAGTCCTACGTGAAGTAGGGAATGTGGTGGCTCGATTGGTGGTCGAGGGAAGCCACGGTGACCTCGTCTTGAGGTGGAGCAAGGGCGGGCAATACCCTTGGTTGGAGCAGTTTTCTGTCAAACTGCTCCAAGGTGCTGTGTTTGGAGCTCGATTGCGAGCGGTTCGGGCTTAAGGTGGAGGCGATTCTACCTCGGATGGAGAGTATTCTCAGGCCATAAGAGCAGGTGAGCTCGGAGGTGGAAGAGATACGGAGGCCGGGGTCGAAACGGCGGGCGAAAGTTCGACAGGGATCATAGAATTCTGCTGTAGCAGAATTTTTTTTTTGTGGCTGCAGCTGGTGATGGCAGCAGGGTTGCGGAGGCTTCGAGTTCGATGGTGGCCAAGAGGAGATGTCATGGGAGCTGTACATCGGCCGGGAGAGGTTCTTGAAGCAAGCAACGGTGCATCTTCGGGAGAGACGAAGATGGTGAGCTCGAAAATTCCAAGTCGACTCCATTTGGGAAATTTCAAGCCCGTTTGGAGTTGATGAGGTTTAGTTCGAGGCTCGTGGCTCCTGAAGGAGCTGGATGACCAAACGAGAGGGGCTGCTAATCGAGGTGGAGCTTTGGGACGACAAAAAAGCTCGGGTGATTTGCAGTTGAAACAGAGGTCGAAATCGGCTGGTTTCTGGTAAGAGTTTGGGCGACTTTTGCGGGCAAGTTTGGGCTGCGATGAGAACTCCGGGAGTTGGGATTGCGAGTCTGCAGTCTCGAGGTGGAGTTTGTTGGGCTTAGCGAGCCTGAGACTCGCCGGAGCCGGCGGGAATCGCCGGAGAAAGTCGCTGGGTTGAACAGAGTCGAAGAACTGAAGCTGTAGATGCTGTTTTGCTGAAGGAAGGTCACGACAAGCAGCTGCCGTCGGATCATTTGGCGCCAGATCTGAGGGCCAGGGTTAATCGCTGAAGATTGAATGGTGACCGATAGATGGCGCGGGAGCTTGATCAAGGGCAGAGATTAGAAGCTGTTGTGTGACGCAGATAATGAATCACAGCCGTTAGATGAAGATCGTGCGGTCCAGACTGAAGTTGCTAATTCACTTAAAGAAACGCATGTTTCTTATGGTTATTCACGTGAAGAAGCACTGGACAGGTGGCACGATCTGAGGCGTTGAAGCAGAATAATCAGACGGCTCTGATTAATCGCGGATCACATGATAAAAATGTCTTCAGCTTATATATATCAGAGTTTTGGGTTTCGACGAACCATCTTCGAGAGCTCATATCATTCTCTAGGGTTAGAATTAGAGAAGAGTGTAAACACGAAAGTTGTAAAGCGTGTGTGGGGCTGTAACTTTCATGTTTGGTGTTAATGCAAAGGAGCTCTCGTTTGGTCCGTGGACGTAGGCCAATTCTCGGCCGAACCACGTTAAATAAATATCTGTGTCGTGTGCGTGTGTGTTCACAGTTTTCGATTGATTGAGCTGCGAATCGATCGAATCACCTCACGAGGGTCACATACACTGAAAGCACGGCGGAAACGCGGGAAGAGCTTGCGGGAAAGCTGTCGGGTGAATCGGTGACGATCCGGGGCGTTTTGCAGTTCGAGAGAGGTGTTGCGGGGATCCTAGGTGATACGAGGTTGGACCTAGAGCTTAGGAGGAACCTCGGATGGATCGGGAGGGCTGGAGAACGGCCGGAGCAACCATTTGTTGATCGAGGACCGCCGTTGGACTCGTATTTGGATGTTCTATCAGTGTATGCTAATCGATTGCACTGATTCGAGCTATCGGAAGCTCGAATCAGCTCAAAACAGCAACTCACGCACACACTCTTTAACACATGATTTAACGTGGTTCGGCCGAGAATTGGCCTACGTCCACGGACCAAACCGAGCACTATTTCCATTAGCATAAAACATGAAAGTTACAGAACCCCACACCGTCTACAACTCTCGTGTTTACACCGTGTGCTAATTCTCACTCTATAAGGATCTACATGCTCGGAAAGGTAGCTAGGTCGAGCTCACTGAACTGATATTTATAGAACAGCTTCACACCTAAAGCATGTCGCTCGCTCTAATCTCAGCCGTTCCTTTGATCTGATCCGACGCCTCTCACGCTGCCACGTCGCACACGCATCACACATGACCTCACATAAGTTGCGTGACAACTTTATAAGTGAAAACCCACTTTTAATATCATCCGTCGGATCTTCTATCCAAGGGCAGAGATTGATGATCCGCATCATCTCTCTTCATTCCATCTGAGCCGTCCACAGCTTCGCGCCTCATCCATCGGCTAGCATTCAAATACCAGCTTCTAATCTAGTCCCTTGGATCTTGCGCGCACTTAATCGGACGGCCCCTGAAACTCGACAGCTCTTCTTCAGTATTAACATCAGTTCTTCAGCTCTGTTCAACCCAGCTCCAACCGGCTCTGTTCCGGCGACTTCTCGGCGACTCCGGCGAGTTTCCGGCTCGCATTTCCCAACAAACTCCACCTCGAGACGGCAAACTCGCAATCTCAACTCCCGGAGTTCTCATCGCAGCCCTATCTCGCCCGGAAATCCGCCCCAAAGTCCGCCAAAAAACCAGCCTCACCACCATCTTCTTTTCAGCTGCAAATCTTCCAATCCGAGCCCCGTTTTTCCCGTCCCAGAGCTCCACCTCGATTCGCAGCCCCGTGGATGTATGCAAGAAAACATCATTAATTGATGGACTATGTCGTGCTTCGGTTTATGGATAACATGAGATTATCGAATAGGATTTTGTTCTCTCTCGTGTGATTTTCTATCTTACTTAATAACCTCTCGTGTGAATTAAGGTCTATTTTTGATAATTGTTACAAAAAGAAATATATGTGAACATCATTACGAATATACTTTCGTAAGTCAATTCTATAGCTCATGCACAAAGTCAACGAGCGACCTTCTATTATCATATTATTGGGCAGTTAACGAGTCGCTGTTGTGCATATCTTAGCATATGATAGATTCAACAGCTCACAATTTCATTTCACGCAAACTGATAATATATAATACTTATTTACATACAAGCTTATATAAGCAGCCATGCAATAAAAAGACCGACAAAATTAAATGTACATCTATGAAAATATTAAATGCATGTTTCCAGTCCTTTTTTATATTGTCATTGTCATCATTAAGTAAATTTCGCCATCATACAACCACCGACTTGACGAGCTTATTAGTAAGTACACCAATATTTTTCGGCGACGGCGATGATCACAAAATAACCAAAAGAAAATGTTTCATCTATGAAGAATCTCTTTCGAAGTAACGCTGTATCTACCTTTACAATATAGTATTGTCGATCGATATATTTAACATACACACATGCATAATAGAACATATATAACATTAACACATAAAATCAAAGAAAAGGGCACGAAATATCACTAGGATCGACTATTCGCCGGCTCTTAACAGACTCTACAAGCGCAAGAATCTCCACACAGCCCTTAACGTCCAATTCCACCCTAAGAAACGGCGGAAAAAACAGCCAAAAACTCGTAAAAATCACGTACCCCAAAGTAAGCACCCTCGAAAAATTCCTAGGCATTCGAAACTTTCCTTTCAACTTCTCCTTGACCACAATCTCCAGGGACAAAGACAACCCATGTAATAAAAAGAAGCAAGTCATCTCCCCGCTAGGCCTAGTCCTTCCCACGTTGTACACCACGAGCTCGTGCATGAGCCCCGAGACAAGAAACGTAGCCATGACCGCAGTAACCCTAGCCAGTTTCTGGCTCGTCAGGCCGACCAGATTGGACCTGACGGGCTCGTAGACAGAGATGTGCAGGATATTCGTGGCGATTAAATTCCACCTTTTACCCCAAAAATCTTGGAGTGAAGTGGCCATGTAGGGCTCTTCGAACTGAGGCTCGAGCTCGAGTTTGACCAACGCTTTAGCCAAGAATGTGGATATGGCTAGAAGGATCTCTAGGGAGACGTAGATGTGGAGACAATAGAATAAGAGTATGATCTTTGGGTGGACTTGTTCCTTGAGCACATTCGAGCGGAGTAAGACGAGTAGGAGCATGACTTTGGAGAGGTAATTGAGGGGGGATTTTAGGGTTTTCTTCTTTTTGTTATTTTCTTCGGTTTTGATGGGGAAACAAGCCAAGGCGATGAAGGTGGGTAATGGGATGGGAGGATTTGAGTGAAGAGGACCTTTGTTGAAGGAGAAGAGGATGAGCTTGAAGTTGGCCAGCCATGAGATGAAGAACGTTGAAATTGCGCAGAAGCTCATGGTTTTGAAGGTTAGAGGGAGGACGAAGAAGAGGCATATTACGGGGAAAATGGAGAGCTTTTTGGACAGATCTTTTTGGAGTAGTTTGTTTGTTGTGTGGATGTAATACAGCGATATTATAACTGCTGTACAGACAAGGATTAAGGTGCCTGTGTCTCCTTCCATTTTATTTTCTTATCTCACTATGTATTCTCTTACAATAGCTATTGATCGATTGTCTCTCCATATATATGCATATGAGGAGGAATACGTTATGAGACCAAGTCTCTCTCTCTCTCTCTCTCTCTCTCTCTCTCTCTCTCTCTCTCTCTCTCTCTCTCTCCCTCTCTCTCTCTCTGCAACAGAAGAAAATTAAGAGGTCTTCAGTCCTTACGGGTCAAACCCAAATCTCAGATTCAACATTTTATTTTCAGGTTAGACTTTTGATTAATTGAATGTGAGCTCTTCGAAACTTCCAACAAACGTGATGTTTCTATAAACCAACACGTTCGACTTCTGAAGTCAATAAGAGGTGGCTTTATTTCTGCTTATTCTCAATTAGCTTCCATTATTATTACGCTCATTATTTGACAATTGGTAGATCAAATTAATGGACGTCATTATGAGGGAAGGCGTTGATATAACTTTCTAGAAACCGGGCCTATTCCAACATGGATTACTAGGAAATTTGACTTTGAAGACAACATATTTATTATTATTACTTCTTTCATATATTCGTATACTATACGTAGGCATGCAATTTTCAAATAAATTTATAATTGGCTTGAACGTCGATATAATCTTAAACTGTTACACAAAGTCAACGAGCAGAAGAGGCTTTCTATAATCGTTACTTGTATACTGTTGGGCAGTTAGTGAGTCGCTGTTATCCCCAATATCCTCCGTCATTTAGCTTCAATTATTTTTATTTAGATTCAACACCACAAGAAAAAAATACACATGAATCATATTCAAGCGATTACATTAATACATATAAGTATAATGCACTGATTCACGCCTATGCCAATATTATCAAAGGAAAGGGCACGAAACATCTCTAGGATCAACTAATCGCCAACTCTTAACAGACTCTACCAACGCAAGAATCTCCTTACAACCCTTAACGTCCATTTTCGCCCTAAGAAAAGGAGGAAAAAACAGCCAAAAACTCGTAAATATAACATATCCCAAAGTCAGTACCCTCGAGACAATCTTAGGTGGTCGAAACTTTACCCCAAACACTTCCTTAACCCTAATCTCCAAACACAAAGACAACCCATGTAATAAAAAGAAGCACATCATCTCTCCACTAGGCAACAACCTTCCTACGTTGTACACCACTAGCTCATGCATGAGCCCAGAAACAAAAAAGGTAGCCAAGACTGCAATAACTCTAGCCATTCGCTGGCTCGACGAGCTTTCAAGGCTCGACCTAACGGGCTCGTAGACAGATATATGTAATATATTCGTAGTGATTAAATTCCACCTCTTACCCCAAAAATCTTGGAGGGACGTAGCCATGTAAGGCTCGTCGAATGGAGGCTCGATCTCAGCCTTTGCTGCTAGGGCTTTCGCTACGTATGCGAATAGGGCTAGCAAGATTTCGAGGGTTAAGTAGATGTGAACACAGTAGCTGAAGAGTGTGAATTTCGGGTGGAAGTGTTCTTTGAATTCGTACGAACGGATCAAAGCTAGAAGGAGCATGGTTTTGGAGAGGTAATTGAGAGGGGATTTTAGGGTTTTCTTCCTCTTGTTGTTTTCTCTGGTTTTTATGGGAAAGCAAGCTATGGAGATGAAGGTGGGTAATGGGAGTTGAGGGTTTGAGTGTAGAGGGCCTCTTTCGAAGGCGAAGAGTATGAGCTTGAAATTAGCGATCCATGATATGAGAAAGGCGCTCGTTGGGCCGAAATTTGCTGTTTTGAAGGTCAAAGGGAGGACGAAGAAGAGGCATATTACAGGGAAGATGGAGATCTTTTACGACAGATCTTTCCGAAGTAGTTTGCTTATTGTGTGGATGTAAATTAGTGATGTTACAACTGCCGTGGATACGAGGATTAAGGTGTTTGTCTCTCCCTCCATGTTATTCCTCCTATGTATGTATCTCTCTATTTCTTACACAAGGGTCGTCTATTTATATATGTGTGCATATGAGGAAAGACATCAAATTGAGTTGAGATCAAAGTCTCCTTTTTTTCTCGCGCGCCGCATGTGTACACACAAGTCCCTATGAGTCAAAAAAAAAGCTCAGATTGAGTAAGATTTGTTTCCTCGTGGGGTCTTGTTTTGCTCGTTATGAGGACTTGTTTCCGTTTGGCGCAATGCGACCAAACGGCTCTGTGTGCTGTTTAGCACGTTTGTACTCTGATTCAGTAATGGGCCAATGGCAAGCTTTAGTTGGAAAAAAAAGAAAATAAACGATGATATGCAAATTTGAAGACTTCGTTGTCTCTACATTTAATGATGCTACTACGAATATCAATTTAATTTCAATTTTGAGGTCACTTAGAGGAGGAGTTGGCCATTTCTGCGACGTTTCACTATCGCACTTAATTCGATGATTGACAAGTCAGTGAAGGGACGTTGTTATTGAGACTAAGCGATGCTGATATCATTATCACCAAGTTCCGGGAAAAAATATATGGTTTTCAAACACATTTAGTTAATAAAATAGGCTTTTTCAATGGGCTTATGGAGTATTATTGATTGGCATATCAAGAAAATATAGTTGAGAATGGGCCATTTCTGAAAAGCCGATGCAATAAAGCTTAAATTGGATTGTCATCTCAAAAATAAAAAGTTGCTGGTTATATCAAAAACATATAAACTTAATTAGAGGGATTAAATAAAAAAGATTAGATCTAATTGGTAGGAATATGGAGAGTCTAGATAGGAAATGAAATAAATTAACATGATTAATAACGAACAATCTTATACTAACATACGCGAGCCGCTAACAAGTCATTCAATTGTTGAACCAAACTTCCCAAAATTTTCACATCTAATCTAAACCGCCAAAACCTTCACCAAAATATTCATTTCAATTTTCCCTCAAACAGCAGCCAATGTGCGCATTTCAGTCTTTTCGTCCTCTCGTCTTTTCTTTCCATCATAAATTATTTTTCCCAGAAATAATTAAAGACGGAGTTCCCTATTTCCAATTCTACCCTTCAGAAGTCTGATCACCTTTGTCCTACAATTGAGGGCCAATTTCGTCATCTTCGTTTTCATATGTATTTTGAGAGAGAGAGAGAGAGAGAGAGAGAGAGAGAGAGTTTCATCACGAAGATAGAGACAGATAGAAGAAAAGGGGGGAGAAGAGAAAGAGACGATTCGTTTTGACTGGTCTGTTACTTGTCCGTTTAAAAAGGTGAGAGCTTTTTACTGTATATGAAAGCAGTAGTGGTAGAAGAAGATGGTTTCCGACCAAGAGATAGCTAACGGCGTGGAGACGGTTCTCCGTCAGTCGGACCCTAACGCCGTTACCTCACTGAGCAGCGTCGTTCATCAGCTCGAAGCTAAGCTAGGTTTAGACCTCTCCCACAAAGCGGACTTCATCAGGGATCAGATTACTTACCTCCTTCGCTCGCACCCAGTGTCAAAAGACCAGCTCGCCCCTCAGACGCAGCTGCAATTTCAAGCTGGGTTTGCCCCTCAGCCCCATTTCGGTCACTTTCAGCAGAGTAGTAACGCCCTTAATCCCTACGACCAGGCGCTGCAGACCCACGCGCCGCCTGCCCTGCTGCCGCAGAATGTTGTGGTCGGTGCTTCTGAGACGTCCAAAGGAAGGTGTGCGTTTCGGTTTTTTTTTTTTTTATTTTTTTTCGTTGAAATTTTGCAGAAAATAAAATGGAGTTGTCCTCTGAAATTATTAAGCGGTGCTCGTGGTCAATTTTATGATTGGGGAAACTATTAATCGGTTGCTCGGCTTGATTCTAGATTGAAAGTTTTTTCCTTTTCTTTTTTAAGTGATTTTAGTAGATATTAACGTTGCTGCTGTGAACTTTATGGTTAAGTCTTTGATTTGTCTGATTCTTGCACGGTGTGTGTATGCTTGTAAACGAGTTTCTACTAAACAGTTCACAATGAACGCAGATTGGTCCCAAGAATCACTTGTTTTCTTTGAATGAAAAACTAGTCAGATGATCATTACGATAAATCAAAGGTGGTTCTTTTCTTGGAATAAAAAACTAACGAGATTTGTAATACAGAGCTCCAACCGTAACCAAGAGAAGAGGTGGCCCAGGTGGTCTGAACAAAGTGTGTGGTGTTTCACCTAAGCTACAAGTCATTGTTGGAGAGCCAGCATTACCAAGAACAGAGGTAATGTACGATGATGATATTATAACATAGTTCGTTCGAGAAACCTTCTCTTGCATAACCTTCGTTTGTTATTTTGATTTGTCTAAACAGATTGTGAAGCAACTATGGGCTTATATCAGAAAACACAATCTTCAGGATCCTGGCAACAAGAGAAAGATTATATGCGACGAAGCACTTCGATCGCTCTTTGAGACCGACTGCACTGACATGTTCAAGATGAATAAGTTGCTAGCCAAGCATATCTTACCTTTGGATCCATCGAGTATATCACTTTTGTTACGGTTTTATACCATCTTCTTAATTTTCTCTGTTAATGGCACCTCTCTTTCTTACATGCTATGCATAAAATTTTGTGGCAGAGCAATCTGCTGACGCCAAGAAACCAAAGGCTGAAGATGATTCTGCAAAGAGTAACTCTGATGCGGGCCATCAATCAGAGACCATATCTGATGAACTTGCAAAATTTTTAGGAACTGAAGAAAAGGAGATGCTCCACTATGTTGCTATGGAACGTGTTTGGGACTACATTAAGGCTAATAACCTCGAGGTTAGTAGTCAGTAATATAAGTAAAAGTATGTAGACATATCTGCACTGCTAAGAATGCATTTTGCCTCTAATCTTGAAATAACCCATTACTAAAATCTATCACTAATCTGTAATTGATGGACATATGGGTAACCAGACATGTTCATATAGCCTAAACTTCTATTCTTGAAATCCTGGGCAACTTTGGTAGGATCCTCTGAGTTCTATGGTTATTCACTGCGATGAGAAGCTACAAGAGCTTCTAGGATGTGAGAGCATTTCTGCGCTGGGAATCCAAGAGATGATAACTCGCAGTCATTTAACCAAGGAATGATCATCTTCTGGGTTTCCACTTTCAAGAAATGGTAAGAACTGAAACTGAGTTCCATTCGTTTTGTACTGACAAGAACGGCTTCCAAAAGGCAGGAACATTCTATTTCTAACATTTGATGAAGGCGTCTCTTACTTCCAGGCGAAATTGAACTTGTAGGTGGTGTAGTTATTTCAATGGAAGAAGACTGATGAAGGTAGTTTAAAACAGCTCAACTGTTCAGTGCTTAAGGTTTTTCCTGATGTTAGTTCTCCATTAGGCACAGTTATTACAAATCTGTTTTTATGTAATTATGAATGAAACCTGTGGTTTATTAGGTTCTAACCTATCTTCTTTGTAGTAAAGTAGATCGAACAACTTGTCTTCGTATGTTCTCTTTTGTAGTTGCACAATCATTATTCTCTATGTTGTGATTGTGAGTGATTTATTACACTATGATGGTGTTTGTTTTGGGGTAATCTTCCAAAACATCACTGTGGTCCTATCGTTTACCACTTATCACTGTGTTTGTTTAGTTTAGGTGATGAGTCATCATCGGAATGATGGATCGTGATGGAAATAGGGTGATATTTCATATTTCTGACCACTTCAAAAAATCAAGATGATCCAACATCACGGTGATGAGGTGATCTATTTAACTTTTTAATGGACGAGAATACTCTCATATTTTAACATTATTACTTTATATGCCATTATAAATATAGTTACATGATTAACATAATTAAATCTTAAAAATATTTCAGTTATTTAAAAATATTAAAATCTATTTTTAAAAAAAGTACAAATATAAATAGTGCTTATAAATTAAATGTATATTTTACTATATTAATGATTATCACATAAAATATCACCTTAAGAAAATTTAACACATTATTTAAGTCATATATATAGGGTCAAATATGATATTTATACAATGTCACCTTACACATCACAGTGATTAAACAAACAGAATACTTCAATATCACGTTGATCTGCAAAATGAAATATCACCTTAAACAAACACACTGATGATATATCACCTTGATCCACATTCCGGTGATACCCACATCACCGTGTTGTGCGTATCACCGTAATGTTGGATCACCTGAAACAAACACCCCCAATTATTATTAGGCCGCTCAGTGATGGGCTAATAGGTCCTTCTCTGGGCTGCCTTTTATTTAAAATTTGCAAGTGCTTAAATACTAGTATTGATAATTGGAGATATACATATTTTCTTATAAACATTCAACGGGATAATTGCAGTTTTGGTCCCTCATTTATGACCCTATATCAATTTTAGTCCCTCAGAAATATCCCTCATCAGTATAAGTCCCTCAATTTTTAACCGTTAATCAACTTTAGTCCTTTCCATTTAATTTGACCGAGTTGACCGTCAAAACTAACGAATTTGACCGTTTGACCCGTTAAATCTTGAAAAATTGCATAAAGAACCCTAATAAATTACAACAGGAACCCTAATAAATTTAAAAAAAATAACGAAATTAATTTAAAAAAAAATATATAAATAACGAAATTTTTTTTACGAAATTATGAAACGGCATAATTTTTCCAATATTTATTATTTCTCAATGAGGCCATTTTCGTCATTTCATAAAATTTTATATTTAAATTTTTTTCGTAAAAGGTTTTATATTTGGAAATTTTTATAAGTATTTGAAAATGTCTCATACGGAGCTTACAGCACTATTTGGACATTTCCAAATATTTTAAAAATTTCCAAATATAAAACCTTTTACGAAAAAAATTTCCAAATATAAAATTTTTATGAAATGACGAAAATATCCTCATTGAGAAATAATAAATATTGGAAAAATTACGTCATTTCATTTCGTCAAAAAATTTCATTATTTATATTTCTTTTTTATTAATCTTCATTAGTTTTTTTTTAAATTTATTAGGGTTCCTTTTGTAATTTATTAGGGTTCTTTATGCAATTTATCAAGAATTTAACGGGTCAAATGGTCAAATCCGTTAGTTTTGACGGTCAACTCGGTCAAAGTAGACGGAAAGGACTAAAGTTGATTAACTGTTAAAAACTGAGGGACTTATACTGATGAGGGGTATTTCTGAGGGACTAAAATTGATATAGGGTCATAAGTGAGGGACCAAAATTGCAATTATCCCACATTCAACTTTTAATGTAAGAATTTGGATGAAATATTAAAAATTTAGAGGTCTTTTCATATTTAATAAGAGAAAGTGTTTTGATATCCACATGCCACAATCCACTAAATATTCAATTCAACAATAATGTAAAATATTCACACATCATTTGTAACATTAGATTCAATATATACATTTAATACCATCACATTCAAAATACAATAATCTATTACCGGCAAATTAAAATTAGAGCACCATACCTCAAGCTTCGTACTACTAGTGTCATTTAATACACATGACATAACCAACTAATATCAAAAAAATAATGCATCATTTTTAAAACCTCAGTATAAAAATAGCACACACTCGAACTTCTTACACACAACAAAAGAAAGGCACAAAAATGGCCGTGAAATATCTCTTCGTTGTCCTCGTCGTTCTATGGTGTGTCGTCCCTTTCGAGTGCGCATGGCATAGGGTCCAAAACGTAAAAGATCCTTTAGTCGTGGAAAGCGGGAAATTTGCAGTAGAAGAGCACAATTTGCAGGTCAATGGACATTTGAAATTCGAACATGTCTTACGAGGAAGAGTTGAGAAACTCAGCGATGGGTATGAGTACGACCTTACAATCGCTGTAAAGAATGGCACGTCGATGAAGGACTATGAGGCGTACGTTCACTACAATTCAAAGGAGAAGAAAAGGAGCCTTAAGCACTTTAAGAAGGCGACGATATAGTTAATGGATTGATAGTATTGCGTTGCAACTTTGTGTTTGATGTTTGTTGAAGTCATATCGCTTATAGTTTGATGTATGAATGAATAAAGGTATCATTCGAGTTTTGAGGCTTTTCTCTTGTTACAGAACAACTACTTAATACACACATATATATGTATTAGTTTTATGCCCGTTCTATTTCACTGTGTAATTAATATAATATTCTTGTACAACAACGATAATATACGTTAAATAGTTTAACGTGAAAATAAAGTGTTTTTCACTTTGTTAGTGGGCGATTATTCCATTATTTTTTTATTTTTTATGTGTTTAATATAATGATTATGGACACATGTCGCAAGAAGAAGCAAACTACATTTCATTGTATATATAATAATAAGATATGTATATCCTTATAATCATGAATTTATATCAAACTACATTTCATTGTATATATATATATATATATATATATATATATGATATGTATGTCCTTACAATCATGAATTTATATCAAATTCAATCTCGTATTGAATTAAAGTAAAATATAGAATACTTGGGAAATAAACTAATCAACACTCAAGAGCATAATTTGGACAGATATTATGATTCTTTTTTTCCCTTCTTTCGACTAGTAATTTTAGTGCTCGTTTGCTCATAGGTTTAAATTTGGAAGGGTTTAAGTAAGTACATGTTTATATAAAACAAATTAATGGGTATAAATAAAATGTGTGTTTGGTTAGTTGATTTAGATAAACACATGTGAGGATGTGTGCTTATCTAAACCCGTCTATTGTTTAGAGTCGTTATATATAAACTCACACTAAACATACTCTAAACTCACCTTTAAAATACTTAAACCCTCAAACCAAACAAGCAACATGTGTGTTTTCGATTGGATCAACGTGTGAATTAATGTTCTCCACATGTATTATGATTTGTAATTAATCTTTTTCCATTTCTAAAATGTGAGGGGTTAATTAACATTTAATAAATCTCCATAATAATCCTCATAAATAAAAACCAAGGAAATTCTCTCGTAATAAATGAATTACCACGAATAACAAAAAATTCACACACACAGAGCACGTGATTGACGCACCTCTCCTTGTATCCTCACCGCTATATAAACCACGACAAAAGCCACGTAAAAGAAAACAGAAAAAAAAAAAGAAGACAAATTCGTAGAAGAAATCAAAATTAAAATAAAAAGAATGGCGATTATTAGATCTTCTTCAATCATCGCGGCGGTGGTCCTCCTAACCGTGGCGGTGGCTTCCTCGTCCGCCTCCGCCGCCGCCGCCGAACGCGTCGGCTGGCAGAAAATAGACGATCCAAACTCGCCGGAAGTTGTGGACATAGCAAAGTTCGCAGTAAAGCAGCACAACGGCAAAGCTAAGACGAATCTGGCGTTTGTAAAGGTGGTGAGCGGCGAGCGTTTAGAGCTTACCGAAACCCTATATAGGCTGGTGATATCCGCGACGGACGGGTCGGGTCAAACCGGGTCGGGTCAAACCGGGAACTACCGCGCCGTTGTTCTGTCCAGTCCTTTCACGAAAGTCAATCTGCTGCTCTCCTTCGATGCGCTCTAAAATAGTTTAGGAACTACAAACAATTTTATGTAAGAACGTTTTACTAAAACGAAATAAACAAGTGAGATTGAGATTATTGTACTTTGCTGAAGATAATTTTGCCAAATCACGGACGTCACATGAAAGATGGCTTCAAATGGAAAGATAGTGATACTGATTCTTTTCAATTAAATAACTACCGAAGAATAAACTGATTTGATATGAAGTGTAAATTTGAGTCTACGACAGCGTTTTAGACTCTGTATATCTGTTGTATTGTGAGTGTGATGCAGAATACGACAAAATAGAAACGCCAATGTTATCAAATATATGGCGTCATACTTCTATTCTATAAATTACTAGTTTTAATATATATAATTATGTGAATAAAAATAATAAATTATATTTGATTTGGTAGTTATTGTATATACATGGGATAGTGAGTTATTTTTTCATTTTTTATGTTATTTATTTATTATATTTAATTATATTGGACATGTGGCAGTATTAGAGGGCACCAGGGTTTTCACGACCGGACCGGACCGGCCGGTTCCGACCGGAAATCTGTGAATTGGTCGGAAATCCGGTTCGGTTCCGTTCCGGTCTTTAAATTTAAAAAAAAAAGAAAAATGTTTAAAATTTGTACAAATATTACTAAACCAGTAAACATAACTAAAAATTGTAATTGGACTAGTGGTAGAAGTCTTCAGGTGGAAATTTCTGGGTGGGCTTGGACCTGGGATCGAATCACCCATGTTACTTTTTTATTTTTTAATTAAACTTATTAGCCCAATATTTTCTTTTTATTCATTTTGACCCCTAAAATTTATAAATTTACTTTTAAGATTTATTATACTATTAATTTTAACTACCAACACAATTTCAATATGTTTATAAAATTCTAATTGAAAAAAGTTCATGAAAGCATGTATATTTTCGATGTTATTTGATTCATTCATTCATAAAATATATATTTATTAAATATAGGGTAACGGTTTTATACCGGTTTGATTCCGATTTACCGGTTAAACCACCAAACCTTAAACCACTAAAATTTCCGGTCCGGTTCGAAAACCCGGTTTCAGAACCTTGGAGGGCACCTACATTTCTATTCTAATATAAGATTTGGAGCTTGTAATGTGAAACTAATTGAAAAAAGAAATATCTTCTAAAAAAATTTGAAAAAAGATTGGACATCCGAAATAAACTAGTAATAGTATTATTGAGAAAAGATGTGATGCGTATATTACAAATCAGGCCCCAAAAGTATTTTAAAATATGATTCAGGCCCTGTCAGAAAATATTTTAGTTTAAAGGACCCAATTTTTGGAGATAAGGACCTAAAATTACACAAGTGTTATAAAGTGTATATGAACTATTATCGGATGACCGTTTTGTGTTATTTAGAATAATAAAGTGTTACTCCAGAACAATGAAGTGTTACTGCAGAACAATAAAGTGTTACTGAACAAATCGGGTCCTTAAAACTAATTTTTTTACTGACAAAACCTGAACAAAAATTGCCCCTTTTGTTTTCCGAAAGCAAGTAGCTACCTACTGATTACTATTTATATGGACGTGGGAAATTTATTAAAAACAGTATTTTAAACACAATCGATGTTCTTCAATATAGAAAATGTATATATATATATATAGGAATTTTATGGTGCTCACCTTATGTGGCACCTGTTGATGTGGCACCGATTCGTGCTATTTCAACATCCCACCTCGACATCTAAGGTTATATCGTCTTAATTAACACCTTCTAGGTGCCATTAATCGATATTTTGGATACTGATGTGGCATATTGACGCGTTACATAACATTTTACGTGTCAATGAAATATATCACGTTAATATACCACATCACATTGTCGATTAATGGCACATAGAAGGTAATTAAGACGACATAACCTTAGATGTCGATGCGGGATGTTGAAATGGCACGAATCGGTGCCACATCAACAGGTGTCCACATAAGTTTGGATCTTCGATCTTCTTCCAGCCGACGCCACGCGAGCGAGAGCAGGACCACCGCGGTAAGTGTTATAAAGTGTATATGAACTGTTCCGGCCGAAATTGTCGATCGGCTCTCACACCATAAAATTCCTCTCTATATACATAACTTATTTTATATTTGAAACTTATTCTCAGTTTATTTAATATATGATATTATAATACAGTTAGTTAAGTGTTATTATCAAGTACATAGGAAAGAAATAATTTACGAGGATATCATTATAAATCGACAAATTGATATCACTGAGGCAGTGATTATAAAATTCTCTCACCAATAGATAAAACACATCATCTAACGTGAGGGATAGGGATTAATTAAAATCAACTCTGTAAAGTGATAAAAACAGGCAATTGTTAATAATTAAAATATCCTCAAATAATAATGAAATAATCAACATAATCCAAACACAACACGTGATCGCACATCTCCGCCATCCCCACCACTATATAAAGCCACGACCCTATCTCCAGAAACTCCCCACACAAAAGTTCCCCCAAAATAAAAAAGGCAAATTCGTAGAAGAAATAAAAATGGCGGTTAAATCTGCTTCACTTACCGCGGTGGTCCTGCTCTCGCTCGCGGTGGCGTCCTACGCCGTGTTAGGTGGCTGGAAGAAGATCAAAGATCCAAACTCGCCGGAAGTGGTCTCCATAGCGAAGTTCGCCGTCGCGCAGTACAACGGCGCGGCGAAGAGGAAGCTGGTCTTCGTAAAGGTGGTGAGCGGCGAGACGCAGGTAGTTTCTGGCACGAATTACAAGCTGGTGATAACCGCGAAGGATGGGTCGGGTCAGCCGAGGAACTACGAATCCGTCCTTTGGTCGAGGCCGTGGTTGAAATCCTTGCAGCTCATTTCGTTCAAGGAGGTTTAGTTTATGGACGACGCCGACGACGATTTCAGATATTGCGTGCGTTGTGTTTGTTAAATGATCTGAGAGAGACGATGGAAGTTTGCTTTCGTGATGTGCTTATATTTGTTTTTCCAATGGGCCCAAAGCCCAATTCGATCACGCAGAATGGCTTATTTTAAATTTGTAAATTAATTTAAGTCAGATATTTATCCGCTTGGATTGCATGTCTAAAGATTCGTGCTTTGGGCTCATTGGTATTGGGCGAATTGCGGAAAGGTAAATGAAATTGATGTTATTATTAAATGTGACATCTATTGGAAAATATCCAATTGAATAAAAAACAAATCAGTTATGTCAGAATTTTTTACAGTACCCATTTTACTGTTTGTACCAATTTATCAGTCTTGACGTACCTTTTTTTGCGTGCATTGCGTACCACGTCACGCGTTTATACGGTACCATATACGATTTATATATGGTACCTTAATGAGTTATATGACGTACCATTTTCTCAACGTATTACGTACCACAATACGTTGCTATATGGTACCTAAATGTGTATATGGCGTACCTGCGGCGGATCAGGTGCCTACGTGCAAAAAATTTATTCTAATAGGTACCTACATATAAAAAAATACTGATAGAGTACTGAATTACAAGTTTTTATGCAAATGAGTATTTATATGCATCCCCTTGAGCATCTCCAATGGAGCTGCAGAACCAAAAAAATGGAGTAAAATTACTCCAATGGAACACAAAAACTCAACCCAAAACGGGATTTCAACTTTCTCTCTCATCGTTCTGACGCAAAGATGCGTTTCAATCGCAAAGTATGCGTTTCATCTTATCTAAATTGCAACTAGCCCCAAATATTTTATCTCTGTCTCACATACAGATATATACACACATACTGACCCAGGCCATACCCGTGAAAAATAAGTAGGCATCCGTGAATTGAATCAGTCGTCGAATGGAGACGTCAGCGTTCAAATCGACGACTTGTGCAACCTCTTCCATGGAAGTACGAAAACCCTACCTCAGCTTGCTCGGCTTGGTCCAAGCACGGCTCAGTCCTCACAGGTTCTTCTGTGAGCGTGGTTCTTGTCCTCACCGAGCTGGCGATTCTTTACTACAACCCAGACAGTCACGGCGGAGGTAATTGCGCTTCAATTGCCCATAAAAATGCGATCTTTGCCGCCAATAACGCCGTCAATTGGCTGAAATTACCTCGAACTTACCATCAAAACCTCGTAGCCCAGTTTTGATCTCTGATTTCATCCTAGCACTGTGTGACGTGGGATCTCCTTGGTATCAACGTTTTGAAGTATAAAGAAGAAATCGATCTTGAAAGGAGAAAAGTCTGATCGAAAGAGTTCTTCGAACTGAATACTTGGAGATCCCATTCCAATGGGCCATTTCCGTGATGTGAAGAAATGAAAACCTAAATAAATGTAAATCAAAGTTAGTGGGCTTATTTTTCATTGGGCTTTTTTTGTGATTAAATCTAAAGTAATATTTGTAGTTTAACTCGTAAAGTTGTAAAATATGTGGGGTAGTATTGGAATTTGTAAAAATTGGTGCGAAAGTGAATATTACAAAATAGTCATTTGAGTTTGAGAATTGGTCTGTCGGTTGGAGAAGAATTACTGCATTTTGAGTTTGAGAATGCGTTTCTCGATTGGAGATGGTCTTAAATAAACAAAGGGAAAGTACTCTGAACCTATAATTTAAATATGCATATTGGTGAAAAATAAAAAATTAAAAGCTAGGCCACAGGATGATCTATAGGTTCACGAATGATGTCCCTAATTGATTTAAGTAATGATAATAAATTTGTGTCCATTGAAACTTTGCATGCTGTGATATGCACAATCACCTTCAAATCAGATTTTATCGGTTAATAGATTTACTTGAGTTAGATTCACCGTTTGACTACAATAGATTTCTTTGTTCCTAAATAGGGCTGGGGAAAAATACCGAAATACCGAAATACCGTCCTTATCGTATCGAATCGTATCGAAAATATCGAAAATTTTGGTATACCGAAGTTTTTGGTAAGGTATGATACCGTACCGAAAATTTTCGGTACGGTAATGGTATGAAAGTTTTTTAAATTAGGTATACCGATTATACCAATACCGAAATACTAATTATATATATATATACACACCTACATATATTATATTATTTCAAAAAATATAAAATGAAAAATTAAGGATCTTCATAAACTTATTTAGCCCATAAATTATTAACTTATACACAACTTTCTAGATTAGACCCACCATATTTTACTTATGTAACTCAAGTAACGTTTAATTTTGCCTTTTTAATGTTTTTTTTTTCAGGATTTTGAAAGTGTGAAGATGCAATGTAATTACTTTTTGTTAATCTTCACTAATTTTTTAAATATAGCTGCTTCATTCAATTAATCTGTATATAAAGTTGTATTTTGTGGTTATGTAAAGTTTTTTGTCTTACTAAGGAGACTGGCTAAAATATGTAAATTATTTAAGGTTAAAAAATCTTTTTATTTTTAAAAATTTGGTATTAATAATCTATCTTATTGGGGCCTAAGGAGTTTGAATTGATTAAAAATTCCTAAACAACAAATTAACGAGTTACGAGACATGCATGGTAAAAAACCCTCCGTGTGAATGGTATAGAAGGTATGATACCGATACCATACCGAAATTTCGGTATGATACCTTATCGAAATTTAAGGTATACCGAAATTTTGGTACGGTATTGGTATGATTTTTTTGGATACCGAAATTTTGGTACGGTATACGGTATCACAGTTTTGGTATGGTATACCGTACCGAACCACCCCTATTCCTAAATGTCTTTTTTTCTGCTCCGATTCTTCTTTATTTCAAAGCAGAAAAAATTCAGTAGATAGATGAAAAGGAATATTCCTCTCTACCGTTCATCAAATACCATCGACAACAATCCCCACACAAACGTTCTTCCTTTTTATCATCTCCTCATCTCCTCCAACACCACGAATGGCTGCAAAAGGTATCTTTCTACCTATGCATTTGAAATCTTTTTCTTCGTAGAGATGGAACATTGATGTCTGAATGATTACATACATGTGTAGTAACCATATTAGCTGATGAGACTCTTGAAATTTCAGGTTCTGTCGAGGATTTCTTGGAAAAGGCCGTCGAAGCTGCGAAAAAAGCTGGAGATGTGTGTTTATTCTTTGTTCTTTTTAGTTGATATATTTGCTGTTGGGATGGTTATTATCATCATCACATTCATGGTTCAAGCGTTCTTTTTTCTTTCTTATTACTTTAAATTTGGAATTCGTTGGCCTTTACAGATTATTCGGTTTGGGTTCTATGAGACGAAGCGGGTCGAGCATAAGGGACTTGTACAGGGGCGGATACAGAAACTTTTGACAGGGGGGGCCGCAAATGGCAAAGGTAAATTTTTTTTTGCTATTTTTCTTTGAAAAGATAAATTTTCATCGAAACTTACGAACTTACAATAAAAACTTGAATTTCCTACATTTAACAAACAAAAAAAACCAATATAAATGAGAATAAAAAGTCGCTTATAACCTTGATGAAGCTCGAATATTGACATCATCATATTGATATAGCGTAGTAATACGCTATAAAGAAAATAAAGTAGAAAAAATAACGCAAGTCATATGTTTTATAAACTATATCAACCGTGACATTTATTTAAGCCTTTTTATTTGATATGTAATTTTTATTCATAAATAAAATTGAGGGATACCTTTTATTACTTGGTTTTTGTTTTATTAGTGCATAATAACAATTTAAATTGACCATGAAAGAAAGTAGAAAATGTGAAAGAGAACTAATTTAGATATTAAACAAGAATCTAAATGATTTATATATATAATTAATTTAGTTGTATTGTTTGGTTAAAACCCAAAAATACCTCAAACTAAAAAAAAAAAAAGAAAACTAAGATGAAAAGAAATTTCTAGGAAAAAAAATAAAATAAAGGCTATAAACAAAACATAAAAAAGTTGATTTAAAAGAAAAAAAAAACCGCTAAAACTAAAAAAAAAAACTAAAAGAACAAAAAAAATTAAAAAGGGAACAATGCAATATACGTAAAGCTGAGAATGAATAAAACAAAAAGACATGGGCTTGAACCCCCATGCCCCAATATGTATGAATACTTCCTTCACCATTATGCTAGCTACGTTTTGATGAAGATTTACAGAACAAAATTCTATATATCACTACTAGTGTATATATATGTATACCCTACTAAAATTTTCGAAAATTTTCGGGGCCATGAATAGATCCGCCCCTGGACTTGTATGATTTTTCTCTTCGTGATATTCTTTTTATTTATTTCAGTCTGTGATTAGGAAAAAAATAACTGATATTATGCTTTCTTCTGTGTATGTATTATTAGGTTGATTTTGGTCACTGAGACTGATAAAAACTGCGAAGAACTAATCTTCAAATTTCTCAGACAGCAATATCCTGACCATAAGGTTTTTGCTTTATGTTCTGTGCAAATACAGTCATTATTGCATTTGTCTTACATTGAGATAACCCCTCTGTTCTGCTCTGTTCTTCCTTAGTTCATTGGAGAAGAAACAACTGCAGCAAATGGTGCTGTAGAATTAACCGACGAGCCAACTTGGATCGTCGATCCCCTCGATGGAACAACAAATTTCGTTCATGGGTCTGAATCCTCATCTTCATCAACAAAAAAAAAAAGTTTTGATTTTCTTTTTTATTTTGTGATATGAATATATGAGTTCTAAGGCAAGATTCATCATTTCAAATGCCAGGTTCCCTTTCGTGTGCGTGTCCATTGGGCTCACGATCGGTAAAATCCCAACCGTTGGTGTTGTCTACAATCCGATCATGGATGAGGTAAGCGTTTTATGTGACCATTCTTGAGATTGTTGATTTTTTCCAAGAATTTCTTCAAGGGATATGGATTTTTGTTCTCCTTTTGCTTGGTCTTAGCTCTTTACTGCTGTTCGAGGAGGCGGTGCTTTCCTCAATGGAAAACCTATCAAGTGTATGTAAGCAAAATCGCTTTTGTTTTGGACCGAGATATGAACTCTATATACATGACAACGATCTTTCCATCGCAGCATCTTCTCAAACCGAGCTTGTGAATGCACTTCTCTCCACAGAGGTACTTACATATTGCAGCAATGTATACTGTAAGAAAAATGTTCCACAGTTCAATACCTAAAAGCTCAAATCTCAGGTCGGTACAAAGCGCGATGAATCCACAGTGGACAGCGTTACGAATAGGATCAAAGGCCTACTCTTCAAGGTAAGAAGAAAAAAAAAACTAATCTTGAGATGATGATCATGCGAAGAAATAACAAAATTTTCTTTCGTGTTATTTCTTATAGGTTAGATCCCTTCGAATGAGCGGATCTTGTGCATTGAACCTATGTGGGATTGCTTGTGGGAGGCTCGATCTGTTCTACGAATGTGGATTTGGAGGCCCGTGGTAAGTTTCGAGCTAGTTATTCGCCTTCTTTTTTTTTGTCAGTTTTTTTTTCGGGGTTGTGATGAGTTCTTTTCTTCTATATAATGTTATCTGATGTTCAAAGGGATGTCGCGACTGGCGTTTTAATAGTAGAAGAGGCGGGCGGGCTCGTTTTCGACCCGTAAGAAGCTACTCCGTTTATTCTTTTTCCCGTGAATTTGATAAACTTTACTTTTTAAAAAAAAACCGTACTTCATCAGATCATATTTAGTTCTTCATTCATATGTCTGAATTAAGGTTTTTTTGTGTTGTAGTTCTGGGAAGGATTTTGACATCACAGCTCAAAGAGTTGCGGCGTCGAACGCCTTTCTCAAAGATGCTTTTGTTGAGGAACTGAAGCAATCGGAATGAACGAACACATATACAGAGGAGAGATTCATTCTTTTACAGCAGTTTAAATTTATCTCAATAAAAGAAATAGTTTCAATTCATGTACGATTGTTCTTGCGATAAGAACAAAAATTGTTATACACATTTCGTTTTCGATTCGTTGGAAGATATATATATTTGTATCCACACAAGTATTATAGGAATACAAATGAATGGTGGCTTTGTAACTCCAAACAACCTTTGTCACCTCCAACATACATGTGCATGATATTTGATCAAGATATATCTCGACCATTAAATGTTTTAGATAATTGAAACCCCATAATTCTTGAATTTGCTTATATCCACGCAAAAAAATACGTCGACCGAAATCATTAAATACTGTCCAAATCAATTTAATTAGCGCCCACAATTTGGCAAATATCTACAACTGTCTCTCATACATGAAAAATACTCCTAACTGTTAAGTATTGCTGCTGATTGAAACATAGTAACTACAACTAATGATTAACTCGAACATGTAATAAAGGACCGTAATTATCTATCGTTAACGTGCTTACGTGGAGTAGTTTAATTAAATGAACTTTATTTAGGTTGTTAATGGTACTACGATGAATCCAATTAAGTACAGGATATTCTCAAATTAAAAAGTATTAAGTAGATCACCTGAAGATTAGTGTCACGATGTCATGTGATTGCCAACCGTGTGAAGCTAAGTAAGCTGTCAATTAATTTCGATATGATAATACAATCATATGAAACGAAACTAATCTTTCATAATTCATATCGAAAATATAAAAAATAACATTGTTCAGTAGGTAAACAACTCAGTCCGCCACTTATGAAAATAACAAAGAAAATATTTAATTAGCAGGATCCATTTCAACTAAACCTTACGCAATAGTACTAAGAAACAAGGAGAAATCATGTGGAGTATAGTTCAATCGAGGACGCAATTGCTAATTTCAAATAATGAAAGGCGTGGTTGCAATTTACCCTTAAACCAACCAAATCCACTCGTCACAAATAATTAAAAAAGGCAAAATTATAAAAAGTGTCACTAAGTATACTATTTTTTGATTTTGAGTCACTATGTTTAGCAGTAACTAGGTCACTAAGTATGTATATAGTAACAAAATTGGGTCACTAATTACAAAACTAGGTCACTAAGTATGTATATAGTAACAAAACTAGGTCATTAAGTATGTATATAATAAGAAAAAACAAGTCAGTGACATAATTTTGTTACTATATACATACTTAGTGAGCTAGTTTTGTAACTGGCAAACATAGTGACCCAAAATCGAAATTGGCATACTTAGTGACCCTTTTTATAATTTTCCCTAAAAATAAAATCAAAACGCAAAAATAAATAAAGCAGATGGATGAACATCAATTTTCTCCTTCGATGTATATATAAATACGTCCATTAAAATCTTCCCATCTTCTCCATCGTCGTCATGGTCTCTGTAGAAGATGCTCCTCACTCTCACTCTTCAGCCCTCTCTATGTCGCATTCAGGGTTAAGCCGGTCAATTGGCCGGTCCATGCGAACCGTCCGGTCCACCGTATTCACCGCCGGTTCAAACGATTCGAGCCACAGCACGCCCAATGTCCCTCACAATCTCACGACGGACTCTCTCATCGATTTCAAGCTCAATCAGCTGTCGGCCACGGCGGCGAAAGGCGGCGGAAGCCCGGCGTCGGACGCCTCTCGTGCAGCCGAGATGGATGAGTTTCTAGAAGCTTCTAGAGCCTTCTCGGAGTTCTCCGCTTGCTCCAGCGACATCTCCGGCGAGCTTCAGCTCCTGGCTGCCGTACCTTGTCCTGGTAAGAGTCCAGACGGCGGTTCGGTTGCCGAGCCTAGCTCCGAACCCGAACCGTGTTCTGGGTTTTTGGAAAGAGAGAGCTTTTCAACGGAAATAATCGAAAGCATATCGCCGGAAGATCTTCAGCCCACGTGAAGCTCTGCGTCGACTGCCTGCAGTCGCCTTCTACGGCCATGAAGAGATCCGCGGCGGCTAAACTGCGCTTGCTGGCCAAAAACCGCGCCGACAACCGCCTTTTGATCTGCGATTCCGGCGCCGTGCCGGCGCTGATCCCCCTCGCCCGCTGTCCCGACCCGTCGACACAAGAGCACGCCGTCACCGCGCTTCTGAACCTGTCCCTACACGACCAAACGCGGCGCGTGATAGCACGCGCCCCAGATTCAGTGAAGTCCCTCATCTACGCCCTCAAGACGGGCACCGACGCCTCGAAGCAGAACGCCGCCTGCGCTCTGCTCAGCCTTTCTCTGCTCGAGGATTACTACAAGCTCTCCATCGGAGCCTCCGGCGCCATTCCGCCGCTGGTGCAGCTTTTGATAGGCGGCACCAACCGCGGCAAGAAGGACGCGCTCACGACCCTCTACAAGCTGTGCAGCGTGAAGCTGAACAAAGAGAGGGCGGTCAACGCCGGCGTGGTCAAGGCCTTGGTGGGGTTGGTCGAAGGAGGAGAGGTGGGCCTGGCCGAGAAAGCCATGGTGGTGATGAGCAGTCTGGCGGCGGTGGAGGTAGGAAGAGAGGCCATCGTGGAGGAAGGAGGCGTGGCGGCGCTGGTGGAGGTCGTGGAAGATGGCCGGAGTTTGAAGGGCAAGGAGTTCGCCGTCATGACATTGTTGGAGATGTGCAGAGAGAGCTTCGCCTGCAGAGGTTTGCTCGTCAGAGAAGGTGGAATTCCGCCGCTGGTCGCCTTGTCTCAGAATGGGACACCTAAAGCTAAACACAAGGTTCTCCCTTTTGTTTCTTTTTTGTCTTTCTAATTTGGCTTCGTCGATTAGAAATGGGAGATTGTCCTAGTTTTCTTGAAACCTACATTGTCAAGGAAGGATGGTAATTGATTATTTCATCTTTACAACCTTAACTTCATTTGGTTTTCTTCTAAGTTAGTTTGGTTCATAGCATAGCAGCAGTCATATTGCGTTAGGCATGTTATTCTACTTTCATTTCATGATTGCCAAGGAATTGCAACTGTATGTGTGTGATGGGATGGGCAATCAAATCACTACTTTGCTTCTTTGTTTCTTTTACTGAAGAATAAGATATTTGTTTTTTTTTTGTTTCTTACAGGCTGAAGCACTTCTTGCATACTTGAGAGAATCGAGACAGGAAGCTTCGTCTTCTTCGAGTCCTTGAATGGAGGAAGTACTGTTATCTATCTAGACAGTAAGCACCAATATATATATATATGTATATATATAGTACTTCAATGCTGCTTTTGGATTGGTTTGCTTTTTGTTTTGTTGTAGTTGTGTGTGCTGTATAGAGTTGATGAAAGCTGGTTTTTTCATTCCTACTTGTATAGAGAGAGTGTGGTGTGGTGTTTTTGACTTTTTTGAGTAGTAAGTAGATTAAGAAAATCGAGTATGTATTATAAGGACAGAGTAGATAAAGCTGCTTGCTTGCTAGTGAATTATTAAAGGAAGTGCCTACGACCTTTTAATGTTTATTTTCTTGGGGCTTTTAGAATTCAGGCCCTCTTTGAGTTTTGAAATGTAGTTCAGGCTCTGTCAGTAGTAGTAATTTCGTTATTAAGGACTAAATATCTTTCAGTTTTAGAAAAAATGACCAAATACGTGATCTTACCAAAATACCCCTACAAAGATATATAATAAGAGGTACTCATAACCAGTTTTCTGTTACCATCGTTAATCATATTATTAAGTAAATAATTTTTTTTCGATCAAACGGTGCACAGATTTCTGTATAAGTTGCGAATGATCCTCGGAAACGAAACTCGATCAATCCACGATGGTTTATTTCGATATTCAGGTCTCGAAATCTTCGATTTTACGGGTATATTTTTCGAACTCTTTTGACGCAAATAATAAAAACACGATGAAATCGAACCTCGATACGGTCGAAATTGAAGATAATTTGTACAAATTCGAGAGACCCATAACCTGAGAAAATCTTTGAAACGCAGTATTGGCTCTATTGTTCGTCGTTCATGGTTTGCCGAAATTTAACATCGCCGGATTGTTGCCTAAACAACTGTTCTCAAAACGTGGTATGGATGGTCATGCATCTATCACTGTAAAATATGGTATAGGTAGGCTGTCATATGGTACATATACTGATGTAAAGGTTTGAGTAAGCTCGATTTGGTACTCAGTGCCAGATATCTGGTATCACTGTAACAGTGGAACTCGATCGAAACAATCGATCATATATATTATTTACATCTGCACGACCTGCACCAAACCAACTTGGGTGTGTCCTTGACGGTTTATTATGTTATTCAGATCTCGAATGTTCGATTTTACGGGTAAATTTTTCAAATTCTTTTGACGCTAATAATAAAAGCACGGCAAAATCGAATCCCGCTTCGGTCGAAATTGAAGATATTTTGTACAAATTCGAGAGACTCGTATCCTGAACAAATCGCTGAAACATCGTATTGGCTCTATTTTTCGTCGCTCAAGGTTTGCCGAAATTTAAATACAATCGTCGGATTGTTGCCTAACTGTTCTGGAAACGTGGTATGGACGATCAAGCATCTGTCCTAGTAAAACAGTTAATAGGTATTGTAAAACTCTCATTTGATATATGTTTAGATTTAAAGGTAGCTGTAAGCTGTATTTGGTACCAAATTTCTATTATCTGGTATCATTATAACAATGAAAACTCGATCGAAACAATTACCGTATATATTATTTCCATCTGCACGAGATTGACTTTACCTTTTCCGCTCAATAACGTCGAAGATTTCTGAGATTTCAGGGCGTTTGGGCGTTGGAAGAATCACAGATCTACAAAAAATCGAACGTGAGGGATGATGGCATAGCTATGTAAATTTTTGCAACAGTTGAGGGCAAATGGGTCTTTTTCCCACAATTGGGTCCTTAACTCTAAGGCAAACTTGAGATGGGTCCTTTAAACTTAAATTTAAAGCAGTGTGACATGAATCCAAATGAAAATAGCTTAAAAGGGCCTGAAACGTAATTTACTCTATTTTCTTTTATGCGTTCTTTAACGGCCGGAAATGTGTGGGCTTTGCCGATGGACCTACCTACCGACATGCAAGTGGAACACACATTTGACGACCAAAATGAAAAATTCAAAGAAAAAGTAACGTTTACCACATGATTGAATTGAAATTGAACTATATATATATACACAATTATACATCAATTCCAACGACCATATTATATCACTGCGTAGGTTGGTTGGTTGGTAAAGGCGAATCTCTATATTTTATTTAATGGGGCTTTCGATCTTTTTTTTGGCGCATGCGCATATGCTAGCAATACGTTAAATTTATATATACAAATGCGCCAAATTCACTAGTTGTGCGTAGGTTTATTCACCGATAATATGTACTAGCTCCGTCCCAGTAAGTTGTTACGTTTGAGGTGTGGCGTGGTTATAAGAAATTGAATATTTTAAATATATAGTATAATTAAAAGGTAAAAAAGTGTATATTTTGACACATCTTTTAAGAATATTTAATATTATTATATTGATTGTATTTAATGGTTTTTAACTAAATAAGGAAATGTACAAAGATAGTGGAACGCCCGATTTAGTAAAATGTACAAAAGTTACTGGGACGGAGGTATTACTACTATCAGTTTTTTTTTTTAATATGGGCAGCGCAGCAATAGTTATGTATATAGACTATAGAGGTGAAGTGGCGCAATATTACTTCCTCTTCATGCTGCCTTGCTTGCTTGCTGATTATTTCATCGGCGTCGGAGGCTCGGAGCGTAACAAGATATATATAATATATATATATGTATGTATATATATATATACATATATATATATATCTCATTTATTTTTTTGGATTAAATAAATTGATGGGTACCAACCAAATGGGATGAGATCTGTGCCTGGCGTGGAGTAGCACAATTGGTGCTCTATTTTATGTACAAGAAATCTAAGCCATCAAGGAATGTACATCGTACAAGTGGCCCGGCCCTACTTCAGTTTTGTGTAAATGCGCAAAAGTTCACTTCTGCGCCACCAACGCAAATCATATATAATATGGTTAAGAATTAATTCTTTTTCCTATCCAATGTACATAGTTCATAGTTTGGTGAACGTGAAAGAAAGTAATAAGCTTAATGTTTTTAATAGCGCGAAATATATAGGAGAGGCGCTTGGCGCGCTGCTAATCATCATACGATTGAAATAAGGAAAAACCCAATTTATCAAAGTTATACATTACTTTGAAATGGAATTAATATTCGTAAATACATACTTGATCCTTTGGCGCAAGCAAAATCACGGATTATTACGATGAAATTCATGCTAGGGGTTGGCGTTAGGGTTCGGATAGTTCGGGTCGGGTAATTCGGGTTATTTGTGGGGTATCGGGTTACCGAAATCAGATAATTATTAATCGGGTATCGGATAGTAATACTACCCGATCGGGTTATTCGGGTACCCGACATTATTTTGACAAAAAATATATTAATTTTTATACATAAACATTAAAAAATATAATTACATATCTAACTATCAATATCCAACGTGAGTGGTGTTAAAGTTTTAAATAATATTTCGATTAATTTCTTATTTTAAGTGCATAATTAACAAGTGATATTTATTATCAATGCATAAATCCCTGTAAAACTTTTAAATATATTATCAAAATTTAATAAATAAACATATAAAAATATGTATATATTACATTTATTGAAGATAAAGCATCCAAATAGTTTAAGTGATATTAATATATAACATGGTTATTTTGATATGTTTATGGTATTGCATTATCATATTTTTAGTAATATTTTTTCAATTCAAAATCGGGTACCCGAACCCGATGTATACCCACTAAGCGGGTACCCGCCGTAGATCGGATCGGATTTGGGTAGTGAAAATCTTAACCCAAACGCGAACTACCGACCCGATGCCCAGCCTAATTAATGCGCTACCCTTGAAACACATGAATACTTGATAGTTAAGCCTGACAGTGGAACTTTTACTCTCTGGGAACAATGAAGTCGATTTTCGCAATCACCAGAATTAAAACCCTTCTTCGAAAAAACAAAAAAAAAAACCTAACAACAATAAACAAGAAGCCTACATCAAACAGAGATTTGTAACGCATAATAGATACGCTCACACAAACTAGCTGCTATGATCCACCTACAATTCTTTCATGAAATCATATATATAACTGTATTCGTTTTCTTTACTTTCCCCTCTTTAAATCTCATCTCCAGGCAGAACATGTCACCAATGCTCTGTTCTTCCACCCAAGATACAGAGCACCATCACCTTCAGCCATTCGATAATTTGAGCTGTACTCTTTCAACATCTCCCCCACAGCACCGCTCACCGAAGAACTCAATGCTAACTGAGAATAACCAGCCATCGTAAGCCTAACCCTCCATTTCCCATAAAGTTCGTGCCTTTCCACCCTATCGATCCCCTCACAAGCTATGATATTCACAACGTCCCTCGCCACGCAGTGTTCCTCAGCACTAGTCCTCTGCCTATCGTCCCTTTTCCTCGCAGCATCTATGGACTCGAACATCGCCTTGTAATAATCTAACGTTTCGCGGAACCTCTGAAAAAAGGTCCCAGTGTTGGTGTTCGATTCTTGCTCGACGAGGGTCACCACCTTCGGGGAAAGGCTCTTGACCAGCCTCAGTAATCGGTCCCTATGGTTCGTAGTGCTGACGCTCTCGTCGGGCATGTGGTGGAGAACGTACGGGAAGTTCACCGCAAGGGCTTCTCCGTGGCGTATCTGAAGGTTATGTAGCTGAACTTCTGAGCCTATGATCGCAGCTGCGTTGAACTCAAATTGCACGCCGCACGACTGAGCCACATTGGCTAGCCTCTGGCCGACCAATTGGAGACCGCCACCTCGTGCGTGGGCCGACTGAGGGTCGTCGACGCCGGTGACTCGGACAGAAGGGGGCCCGCCGGGCCTTTGAGAGACGGCTTGAATGAAGGAGATCCACTGACTGCCTTGCGCGATCTGAAAGTCTATGATGTGGATGCTTCTTTCGTTCTCCATGGCTTCTGAGATTATTACGTTGGATGACGTGTAGGCGAACTTGTAATAAGGACAGATCTGATAGAGGACGTGCATGTAAGACATAAGCTCTGAGCTTGTGGGCTCGTTGCACTTCAGCTTCTTGTATATTATGCTCCCTGAGGATAAAAGCTTCGCCCTTAGCCCTTCCAACATGTAGGCTCCGAGCCTCTGCAGAGGGTCACCGAAGACAGAGACGTTCTTCTGCAAAACGTCCATTAATGCCTCTGCTGCTAATATAGCAACTTCTCTGTCAGATAATGAGAGTGTGTCTGATTCTGATATTATTTCAGCACATGCCATGAGCAACTGTGTAAGGTCCATTCTTGAAGCCATGTCAAGAATTCTATCATATTTTGTGAACTGAGAAGGTTGAGAGACTACTCCGTCGAAGAAGCTATGATCATCAGCGTCAGAATCTGGACCGAGCAGTTCGTGCCTTATCTCCGAAATCATGTGCATCAGCTTGTTGCCATCGTCGACGCCAGATAAGCCACTCAAGGGCGAATTGGTAATATCTGACGAATGATGAATATCCGAGACATATGAGTATGAGCCCAGTGGAGAGAAGGGACTTGCGGTTGAAGATGAAGTGAGGGCAGAGGGCGAACTGTAGGAAGCAAAATCTGCAGCTGGTGCTGATTCCAGAGTGAAGAACTGGTCTGTGCATGTTCCGAAAGAAGCTTCCGTTGGTTGGGTTTTCTTAGAAGTTTGGTTTTTGTTCGGAGGGTGAGAACTTGTGAAGCAGAACGGGCTGTAGAAGCTGGAGGAAGGTGATTGAGAATCTTGCGAGGCGTGCATTTTTTTCTCACAGAAGTCTCAAACAAGTTGCTCTAGACGCTGAAAGTGTGTGCTATATAACAAGACTATTCTTTGATGAGATGATGAGTGGTAATTTCTAGGAGAAAGTGTCATTCGCTTACGATGTTGCGAGAACTACTTCAAGGATTCATAGCAGTTCAGCAGATAAACCGACAAAACCTGCCATTAGAAAAGAGTGTAATGTTAAACTAAAGCATATGTGCAACCAATTATGCAACCTCTCAGAAAGTAAACAGAACCACGAAATTATGAGCATCAAACAATCTAATCGCTTTAAACAGATAGCATACCATGAGATTTCCTATGGAAGATGAATGACGAGCAATTAAATGAACACTCACATACCATAAAACCTATCGTGCATACCAACTGAGCTCACTAGAGCCATTATGACATTCATCTGCTCATTAACCATAAACTTGCTTCTTCAATACAAACCCCACTATCTATTTTCGCACTATCAGTGGTATGCCCATTTAAGTCATATTGGAAGAATTCAAAACACGGACTACAACACAATAACCACTACAAGCACTATTTCAGCTTTCATGTATCTTGTTTTGTAAAGACCTTATCAAAAGCTATCATGTATGAAAAGCGCCTCTTTTAGGCCTCAATCAGTCATAAACAAAAATTGACCAATATGAATCATCAAACAGAAGAGAACCTTCAACAAAAGGAAAACTAATACTGCGCCCACAATTATGCAGTGTTAATCAGGACTTGTATTTCTAAGCGCCAATAAATTACGCAAATCTTAAAGTGAAATCCATGAAAAGCCACAAACGAATCAAGGCATCTGGATGAAAAATCATCATTACCTAATTAAGACTTTTCCTCATCAACCTCAGAAAAAACAGAAACCAAATACAAACATAGTTTTGCTTCGATTCGCAACCACGTAGCTCAAATTTCTAAAAACAAAATTACCAGCTAAGAAAGATCACAATAAATGGTTTTCAACAACTAGTCGATCGTGATCACATACCTGTGGTGATAATCAGCTGAATCAGTTATGGATCTGAGCAAGAGCGAGAATTACTGATTGTGATTGAAATGGAAAGTATTGTTCGTCAAAGCCGCCTGGTCTTATTTTATAGCTGGACTACCGTTTGTTGGGCATTAATTGCCCTTCGTTATACGAAACTATTACGTAATTGCCCTCATTAAGAATCTTCCCCCAACATTATATCGATATTTCTATAAAATAATACCAGTACATGAATATCGTTTATCCAATATGTGTACGAATTGAATTTGATTTAATTAACAAGTCAACATATGTTATATAGTGTTATACTTACACTGCGATGCAAGTCAATTAAATGTCTTAGTTATCATACGGAATTTACGTATTTCGGAATATCACGTTTTCAATTTATTAATAGCATATTCAAACAAATAAACTTTTATATATAAATTAAGCGAAACAGCGGGCGGAGAAGTCAAGAAGGTTGTATTGTATGTAATGTATTTTTGTCTTCATTAATGTACTAAGCATATGATGCATCTTGAAAACCGTCCACGTACAGTGGCTGAAATGTAAATAATGATGAAAAGAAGGGGTAATTTGTAACCTACTTTTATGACCGCGTTTCGGAGTATTTATTGTTTTCTTGTCCTAATCGACGACCTTGTTCCGAGAAGCCCCCCACAAGAATACTTCTATTTTATCTTAGAAAAAGAATATATCGATATTGTAATTTTAATAGAAAAAGCATGCGTTATGTTATTTAGCTATTGTATCCTTTTACCAAACTTTCTTATTTTTTTAATTCAGTACTCATGATAAATTGCTCCTATATTGTTTGTTTATCTTTGAACTTTACTTTACTCTCTTTAATTCAAAGTGTACATGAGCTCCATCATAAAAAAAAAAAAAAAAAGAAAGAAAGAAAAGAAAAGGTATGTATTGTTTGTCTCAAATGACATCATTATCGTTCGTCGATCACTCTTAAAGTTGGGATAATGCATCAAAAAATAATTCAGTAATTAAACAATTTTTTAAATTAATGGAATTATTTAGTCGCTATATTACAAATAAAACTGCTATTCCATTCCATTCCATAATAGAAATGAAAGCTTCATTTGTAGATGCGTGATACTATAAAAAAAAATTCTATTTCTAACTTTTCAATTGAATCTCATACAAGCTTCAAATCATTGGCTGCGTTCACTATGTTGGATATCTCAAGATAAGTGCTTTTTTATCCTTACTAATCTTGTTCACTTTAAATATGAGCACTACTATATAGCCCGCAATAAATCCAAGGCCCGTTGTTATAAAACTGCAAGACCACTACAATTTATCCAACGGACGAGACCAAGATAATTAATCGAACCCATATTAATTGTAAAAAGACCAAAATATCCTTTTTCCACCCAATCATAAAATCATTTTTATTCATGTAGGTTATATGGTAAAAATAAATAAACAACACTAATTTATTCCTTATTTCATGGCGATCAAATTGACATCCGTATCTTATATTTTTCGATATTCATAAGAATAATTACATTTTAAACTATATATTGATGAAATAAAGACTACTTTTGTAAATTTACAAATAATATGAAGACAAAATTTTTATTATGTTGGAAACTAAACAAGATATAATGATTCCTGTACAAGATTATTATCTCACATTTTAACTTGGGCTTTTTTAAACTTAGTTATCTCGTGTAGCAAAGTAAACACAGCGCGTAAATGTATATTGTTGAGAAGGCCAACGAAGCCCAGCAAAGAAGTCCACTAGGGTTCTCTTTTATTTCATTATCCAATAAATTTGACAGACATCTTTATCTTTCTCCATCTATTCTTTTCCTTAAAATAACAAAAAACCATCTTTGATTGGATATTCTTACATAAAATATTAGACATGGACTCGAAATATTAGTTTAGTACGCTTGCCCCTCCTACAAGAAGGAAATAAAATTGACAATACAAATATAAAATTATCCAAGTTGATCTTTGTATATTGCAGATAAATCATTAAACTACATTTAGTGGTCAAATGCTTATGTGAGGCTAAATATTCAGTGTCAAAATCAAATGATTAAGGGTGGAGTCATCCTGGCGTCATCGTATTCTCATCTCGCACCTAATATTCAAGAGATATCTTCTAAAAAAAATAGAAAAAAAAGGATTATTTATTGTATGACAAATTAGCATTTCTAATCAATTTTTACATGAAATAGGACAAAAATTACTGTTTGTGGAGTAGACCATGATCGCTTTAAAACATCATCAAAAAGTTGCTGCACACCAAACTCCAACATGCTTTCACATATGAAATTGAATTCTTACAACATCATCATAAGTTCCACAAGAACATAAATTCAGTATAGCTATTACATTATGTGTTAAAGAGTTTTTTCTTTTGAAATATGGTCTGCTACAGTCTACATTACAGATATGTATCAAATAGTATATATTTTTTCCTTCTGTTTTTAGTATTTCGTGTTTCTTGGGACAGGTTTCAATCTCCACTTCCAAAAAAGTCCTAAATCTTAGGGGCCTTGCGTTCATAAATGCTAATGAATCAGATCTCTGATCACTCCTTTACTCAGTATTGGATTAGACCACATTGAATTAGCTTTGAGCTTTTAGTGCTCCATGAAGAACGTATCCTCATCCTATTAGTACACGTTGTAAGAAGATAAACAAAGAAAATTATTAACTTTTTAATTTTTTTTACGCACGGTAGGTAATAAGAGTGGGTCCCTCCCCCAGCTTGAGTTGAGTGCTTGGCACCCCATTAACGCTAACAGCACTCTATCAAAAGATTACAATAAATGGCTGAGATTGAAGAAAATGGTCTCAGTATAAATAAGTGGGAATGTGGGGTTTGTTAGAAAGCACTGAGTTCAGCAATATACCCTGTTTTTAGGCGTAAAAAAGGTTTCTTTTTTCTCATCAGTTTCGAGCCTTAAGCAAATAAAAAATGAGTTACGTCGGCGTTGGCGTGAGCCCAGGTGGTAATGTCCCCGTATACCATAGCAGTAGCAAGGTGAAGACGATTGACAGAAGGATCAAAGTTACAGAGTTGGTCTTAAGGTGTTTGATATTTGGTCTGGCCATCGTTTCTGCTGTTTTGATCGCCACAGACTCTCAGGTTAAGGAGATCTTCGCCTTAAGGAAGAGGGCTAAGTTCACAGACATGAAGGCGCTCGTGTAATAACAATAAGATCTCTTGAACAACCTAATTCCTGGGATGAATGCTCTGTTTTTTTTTCTTTCTATTTTCTTCTTTTTGATGAATATCATATGAATGCTCTGCTGCTGCAGTTTCTTGGTAATAGCTAATGGGATAGCTGCTGCGTATTCGCTATTACAAGTAGTGAGGTGTGTGGTTAGCTTCGTTAGAGGGAGCGTTCTGTTCCACAAGCCCTTGGCTTGGATCATATTCTCTGGCGATCAGGCGAGGCTCCTCTGTTCTTTCATCAGTTTACTGTTCGTCTTTTTTTTTTTTGTCTTATTACTACCTCATTTCCTCGTTTCATTACAAAGGGATGATCTTGGCTCAGAATGAATCGAATTCTTGACACATAGAATCATTCCTTGAGATGCCCTTTTTCCTTACCTAAGCTATTCATTCATACTATACTAACATGATTTCATCAGATGATGGCCTATTTGACCTTAGCTGCTGTGTCAGCCTCGGCACAATCTGCTGTGTTTTCCAAGTTAGGACAATCTCAGCTTCAGTGGATGAAGGTTTGCGATCTGTACGGAAAATTCTGCAACCAAGTCGGCGAAGGCATTGCAAGCTCTGCCCTCGTCGGTGTTTCAACGATCTTCCTCTCTGCTATTTCTGCCTTTAGTCTCTTTCGTCTCTACGGAGGAGATGACGAAGGAAAGAATGTTATCTACGGTGGAAGATTGTCGTGGTGAATGATTGTTCAGACACAGTGTTTAAGGATGTTTCTTGGATCTTTCTTAAAATCGGAATCTGATGTACTTTGAGTTCCTGTCCTTGGGAGTTAGATGGTTGTGTTTGTTGTTTGTGATAAAGAGTAACGAAATGTAGTAGTTGTTAGGGGAGTGGGTAATTTTACCCACTCTACCACTCTACCACTCTACATTCAACTATCTACTCTATTATTATCTACTCTATTACTAATAATAATATTATTATATTTGTATTAGTATGATGCTTTGCCTATAAATAGGCTACAAGGCATTGAACATAAATCACACCAAAGAGCCAAAGTAAAATAGAGAGAGAAAGAAAGAGAAAGAGGAGAAAAAAAAATAGAGGGTTTGTTCGGTATTTACTCCAACTATAAAGAGAGATAGTGAATGTTTTCTCCTTTATAGATTGAGAGGTTGTAACCCCTGTTTTTACCCCAGTAATAAAATTTCTACCTCGCCCGTGGTTTTTTACCCCAAGTTAAAAGGGGTTTTCCACGTAAATTCTCGTGTCCATTTTATCCTCACAGTAATTTCCAATATTATTACGCTGTCCATTTCGCAACAGTAGTTTTCTTCTATGATGATTTGTGGCGAATAATGCTGTAATCTTATCGTTCTTCTTTCTACTCTTTTTCATACAAGTCAACCTATCAATACGACCAAAAAATATTCTTGAATAATATAAGATATATGGAGAGCGGCTTTTTAAGTATTTATAAAAAGATGACTACAAACAATATTTAAAATCGAAATTTCCACCACGTCCATATCCAATGGGCCAAGGCCTATAATGAAGAAAAAAAATCAAAGATAGGATAGGAGGAGGACTTAGAGAATATTTGTAGATATAAGTATTCGACACGTCCTAGGTTTTGGAATCTCCTTCAATTTCCGACAAAAGTCGTCTCACATATCTCACTGACAGCAAAGCAATAGACTCGCAATCTGCCCAGCGAATTCTCCAAAAAAGATGGTAGTATATATCTTCCCTCCTCAATCTACGTTATCTCAAACATAACATTGTTCGATAATCTTTTATTTTATATCCTCTGCGTCTGAGAATCCTGAATTCTTCTTTTGCAGTTAAGATAATCTCTTCTTTTATTTTTCTGTCAATCGTTAGTCTCTTCGGTGTGTGTCTGGGTTTTCTTTATTGTTACATTCTTGGATTAGTTGTAGTTTGAAGCTTTGAGCTGCAAGAATATGCCGGCGGAAGCTTTTTTTTTTTTTAACTGGAAATATATTATAATTAGGGTTTCCTTTTTTATTCCATTGTGGGCTTTTTTGGTTCTTCTTCTGCTATATTTTCTTGAACTATTTATGAATTTCTGTAATTTTTTTTGCTATCTTTTCCTTGTCGTTTTGACTGTTCTCCTTCTTCTTGATTATTTTTTAAATTTATTGAAATTCATAATTTTCTGGGCCCGTACGTCCATGACTTCCTTCCACAGCCTTCTTTTTCCATCATTAACCAAACAAATAAAGCAGTCATTTAATATATGCATGTGAATTGAATTCCTCTGAGAAGTGAGAAGAGACAATTTTCCAAAGACCAAGATAATGGCTTTCAACCTATTTACAGACAATTTTCCAAAACTGCATATGTTTGTATGTTTACACCATATACGCAATAATAATATTACAATTGACATGTTGGCATCCCAGCTGCTAAAACATCCTCCTTTGTCATCATTAGAGAGCATAATAACACAAAAGATTACGATGTTGTGTATAAATAAACATTAGGGTTTTTATTTTAAACTCTTTCTTGGCATAGACTGCGTCGAAGAGACTCGCCGAGAAAAAAGTCGCCAAGTTTGAGAAGAACATAACACGAAGAGGACTGGGTCCATCTTCTTCACACAAGAGCGAGTTCGAACCAGCCCATATAGTTCTTATCCTCTTTGCGATTTTGGTGGTCGCCTCATGTAAGTTATTACATCATATGATTTTGTGTGTTTTCGATAAGCATGTGACTGTCGAACCTTATAAGATTATTGCAGTGAATGCCTTAATTATAAAACAAGCATGGTGCTATTCTTACAAAATTCCTGATTATTTTAGGTTGTGAAATAGAGATACGTACTACGATGTTATATATGCTTGTCATAAAAAGAATCCTTCAGTTATTCCTTACAGACGAATGGGGCACGTTCCCTTTGCCTGCTTGCTATACGCTGTTTCGATTTTTATCATACCATCTATTTTTTTTTTCTGGCTTAATTTCCATTTCATAAAAAAGGTTGTCTTTATATATTTTCTTCCTTTGCTTTTGTAGTTGTCTTCCAGGTTGTGAGGATGGCTATCTATGGCGGCGGAGCACCACCTTCTGATTCCTAAAAAATGGCTGCTTTAATATTCAATCCTTATCATATATGGCATTTACAAGCAGTTTCTGGCGTATGAAAAAATATATTATGCTTTTGTTATCTAACTATTACCTATTGGAGGATGATGGAGAAATTAGAAGCTGAAATGGAGCCGAACCTGGACCCAAATTTAAACGGGTCGGATTCGGAATCAAACCGATCCAATTCAATAAAGAACGATCAAATGATTTAAAAATCCGACCATTTTTATTTAATAAAAATCGAATCTTTACATTGACTCGGCGAACACGTGTACATTAACTCATTATTCTTATTACAACGTCACAGTCACATAATGTGGCAGGAATGAGGATTTTCCTCACTAAAATAATAATCACACCTGCTGAAATTACAACCCCTGCCGCCGTACCCGTAGTAGTAACCGTCGTAGTACGACGGCGGCTGCGGAGGAGGCGGCGGTGGAACTCCGTAACCACCGTAATAGTAACACGGGCCACCACCGTGCCCTTCATAGCACTCTCCGCAGCAGGTCCTCGCCGGAATACCCAGTGGCCATGGGTGAACGGGCAGCGATGGATTTGGTACCGGAATCGGGTCAGGAGCATTGGGCGGGTCGGGTTTCGGAACGTCCTTGGGTTTCTCGGGCTCTTTCGGTTTTTCCACGGCGGCCGGCGGTGGTTTCTCGGGCGCCGTAGGTTTGGGCGGCGCTTCGATTATCACAGGTTTGGGCTTTTCGGGCGATTTGGGCTCTTCAAACGTCACTTTTTTGGGCTTTTCGGGCGGTTTGGGCTTTTGTGGATCTTCGGTCTTTTTAGGGTTTTTGGGCTCTTTGATTTCGATGCTCTTTATTACACCACAACCTTTGCAGCATATTCGGTCTCGAATTTTCTCTGGGCTGCAGCAAACTACCGTTATTGTAACGGTGTTTCCCTTTTCGTCGTAGACTTGATCTCTAATTTCTGAAATATATTCACGCAAGAAAATTGGAAAAAGAAACAAGAAAAAACTCAATCTTTGATTACCAATTGAGACAGGATACAAGCCACAAACGTTGTCTTTGGATGATTCTTTATCAAAAAAAAGTTATGTTGTAATAAAAGGGTGATTAGGACGTGCAATGTCTTAAAGAGGATAGGTTGCACCATCTTTTTCGTTATGAAAATGAAATGGGAACTTGCAAAGATAAATAATAAATAAGTAACTACATATAAAATTCTCGGACGTCCATGAAGTCCAGCAAGATCGAATTTCACGACTGGAAGTGAGAAAGGTGATTATCTTTTCAATTCAAATATTGTTAAAAGTTGCACCTATATGAAAAAAAAAGAAAAAAAGAAAGAAAGAAAGAAGAGGAAAGAGATGGTATAGAACTCACCTGGGAATTTGCAGAGGACTTTCTTCACCTTCTTGTAGCAACATGGGCACCTCAGATCATTCACCTTCAGTACCATGATAGTCACCTGAAGATTGTTATTACACCATTCAACCAATGAAAAACACCTTTCAGATTATCGTCAATCGAATATTCATGATCAAATAGACATAGATAGATTGATCGATATAAGATACCTTCTCGCCCATGGCTGCTGAGTCTTGAATTACTGATTCAAGATAAATAATTGGGCTGATAACTAAGTTGAGAGAGACCTTTGAGGATGTAAAATATACGAGTCTATGAAAGGAAAAGGAGGACAAATATATATATATGTGTGTGTGTGTGTGTGTGTCTGTGTTTTATTTAGGGTAGAGGAAAGCGAGAACCAAGTAAAAAACAGATACAAAGCTACACTGGCTTTAGTTAGTTAGAGATTGGACATAAAAATAAATGAATTTGTCGATTATTGAAAATTAACAGTATGGGGGCCTCTTGATTGCCACCTCCTACCATCCTATCTTAGGATTAATCAAGTTTGGAGCTAATTATTCATTTTATTAACGATGTCGAACTGATGACACACCACACCTCAGTGGATTATCGATTGTATTCTTTCCATGTTAAAACGGGTTTGGGTTCGGGTCGGAAATATAATAGGTTTCCAAAATAAGGTTAAATTTTCTAATCACACTATGATGTATTACAACAATCTCCGACGATGTCGAATTGATGGTCTAAATACGGTTACTAATGATTATACATTCAAATATCCGAGAGAGTTAACGTTGCAAAAGGTTAGAAACGAAAACAAATACAATCCGCTCCAATGAAATTGCTTCCCAAATAATCGTATTAAGACCATCTCCAACCGAAAAGCGCATTCTCAAACCCAAACGCATTCTCAAACTCAAAATGCAGTAATTCCTCTCCAACCGATAAACCAATTCGAAAACTTAAAAGACTATTATTGTAATATTCTCTTCTATCCGATTTTTTAATATTACCCATGAAATTTACAACTTTACAATGACCCATACTATTATTTTAAGTTCGATTGAAAAAAATAATTCCACAAAATTAATAATAAACTCAATATTTTTTCATATAGAAGACGTATAAAAAAATAATTATTAATAACGGAGTCCTTTTATATATATTTTATTTATTTTTTATTTTTATATGGGTACTTTAATAATTAAAAATAATAAAGGGTATGTATTGTAATTTTTAAAACATCAAACGCATATTTTGGGATATCTCATTCCCAAAACGCATATATGCGTTTAAAACAGGAGAGAGAAAATGAAAACGCATTTTGAGTTTGCGTTTGGTGTACGGTTGGAGAAATTTTAGTATATATTTTGGGTTTTTGGGTATCGATTGGAGATGCTCTAAATAAATAGTTTATATTCGTTGAGAGGATATTGATTCAAGTGTTGCCATGTGTTGAAGATATAAAGACGAGAATAAAATGAAAAAGTTCGCAAGTGATTGATGCCTTCGCTTTCAAATGCTTAAATCATATCCGTCCATTTGATTACTTACAAGACTCAGACGAAATGCTCCAAAACAAGATTACGCGCAGAAATGCCTTCGCTTTCAAATGCTTAAATCATATCCGTCCAATGCTCGCCGTCGTCTCTGAAGAACGCTCCTCCTTCTCAAACGGCGCCGCCCCCGCCGCCGCCGCCTTGGTTTCTGAGAAGAAGAGTGCAGTAAGGATGATAGTTACCAAGAACACGTTGAAGGCCTTCATCTTCTTGGCTCGATTATTTTATTTATTTATTTTCTTTTTCTTTTTCTATTTTGTTTTTGGTTTATGTACGAGAGTCTTAAATAGAGGGGATTGAGTCAGAAATCCCGGAAAAATTATTTTTTACCTTATTGTTATCCTTTTTTTCCTTTTTGTATCAGCAAGATTTTAGGAATTATATGTATGTAAATGGAATAGGAGTACGTTTGTTACTAACAAGTGTTGCTTCTATACATCGGCAAAGCAAGAAAATAAAAGCCCAGAAAACCCAAATTAGTGAGGCCCAAGATTATTGGAACGAATAAATTAAGCAAAAAGTAGTTTTTTAACAAAGTCCATAATCTCTTTCAAGAAGACACTGACTTTCATAGTAACAACACATGGGCACACAAACACACTCAATCTTAAACACCATCATCATCGTTATCATTGAAATAAATCAACGAATTTACAAAGAAAACCTATACAATATTCATGTTGGACACGCCCTTTGGGTGTGAAAATTAGTATTATGAGTCGCATATTTCATTGTGTAACAATGGTCAACTTTGTAAGAAAGAGAATCTCGAACGTTAATAATGGTCCATGTTGGACACTTGCTAATAATGCAACAGTTGACTCAAGTCTGCCGCCTACCACTTCCAACATCGATATTTACTTATATATTATACCCAATTGATTTTATAATAAGACCCTCAAATTTAATAAAGGAGTATATATAAATCGAAAAAACCTTTCTTGTTTTTTTTAGAATATGGATTTGTAATAGAGGCCTAATTTCTCTTTGGTCCACACCAAAACCATGCGCTATTTATGTGATATATCAACGTTTTACTGATATATACATTGAACGTGACTTGAATGATCCATATATCTTCGGTTGGCAATAAAGGTGATGTTTTCGTATAATTTCAATATTATTGCAAATGATTCATTTCATTGGCAGACAAACTTTATATGGTAATTGATTAGGCAAATGCATCCTCATTAAAAGGAAAACGAACGAAGTTTATTCGACTCATCAACTTGCATTTCCAACCAACTCACATGGCGCTTTGATAGTAATGTAAGTGGGGTAATACATACATATACATAACTTAAATATTTAATTTTAGATTCATATTTTCAAATAAATAAAATAGGGGCACTTGTTCAGCATTTATTCTCATTTATACAAAATGTATTCATTGAAATGCGGGAGCTACGTCATTAATTGAAAACTGGCGAGGATCTGATCAGATCGATTTACTAAGATGCAATCATTTCAACATTATTCTTATTCACATAATTTCATGGATCGCATGTTGACATGAAATTTGTAAAGTTTTACAGTGATTGCTAAATGTATTTTGTTTATTTCTTTAATCCAGTGACGAATTCTGCGATTGATACACCGATTTCACAATCATCTCACATTATTTTATTTTTTTTTTCCAGAAGAAAAATTTATATTATGGGGCTGGGGAAAAACTGTATATTATTAATTGCGTTGTGATATTAATAAATGTACCGTGAAGTTTTATGACAATATTACCCAGTAGCATAAACGTTTTATGCTACGTTTGCCTCTTTGATGCAAAAATGGGCAAAGTACTTTTATCAAGTTACGTTTTTTATTTGATTTTTCCTTCAAACATAATGTCAATTTATCTTTCCACAGCATCCCATTGAGATGAGAAGAGACGAAGAAACGACATAATTGTATCTCTATCCTTTCTTGAAGACTTCAACATAAAATTGAAAATCGAACCGCCTACAATAATCTTATTTGGATATTTATCCTATATTTGTTTTTTTCAGGGAAAAAAAAAGAAGAAGAGAAAAGAAAAAAAAGGTCTCAATTTACAGGTTAAGCTGCTATTTGCTACTTTTATTTGTTAACCCTTTTTTTCATAACTAATCTAATAATGCCTTGTGGTGTATTCCATTCCATATAACTTGATTACACATCATCAACACCGAAATTGACATCCAAATACATACGTTTACATGTATTTGTTTTTGCTAAATTACAAATATAATTTTATCCTAGGGAACATTTTGATGATAAACATCGACATATAACCTTAAATTAGGACAACGTCGGAGTAAGAAATCATCACCGTCTTACAAACAATCTCCCAAAGGCAAGTAGGTTAGCATTTCTATAAATCCCATAAGATAATTATTATTTTAAAGATCTAGATTCTGTTGTTGAGCTAGGTGTGACCTCGTCCCAACAAGCAAGAAAAGGTATTAGAAAAAATGAACTTTCTCCCTTCATAAATTCATTATCATCACATCCTTTGCATTCCCCTATCTCTCTCTCTCTCTCTTGGCTCTCTCGTTCACATGTGACCAAAAAAAAACACACGAACTTCAGTTCCCTTCTTCAACGACAAAGCACAAAGAAGAATACCACGAAACATTACATTTACTAGGTCTAAGTTGTTCTTGCAATATACAAGTTCTACAATAATGGAGGATTCACAAAGCAAGACCATGAGCAGTAAAGAGGCTTCATTACATGCCACAGATGAAGATAAAGGTGAGTTCTTTTTTCCTTAAATCGTGCTATAAATCCCAGCCTGGTAATAACTTCTCCTTAACAATGGCGGTAAAGCTTTTGTGTACTCTTCATTTGCTCGCAGAAGAAGTGAACGATTCACCCATCGAAGAAGTCCGACTAACCGTACCCATCACCGACGACCCGACCCTACCCTGCCTCACCTTTCGGACATGGGTCCTAGGAATGGCTTCATGCGCAACCCTCGCCTTCTTGAACCAATTCTTCGCCTACCGTCAAAACGCACTCTCAATAACCTCCGTCTCCGCCCAAATCTTAGTCCTACCCATCGGCCGACTCATGGCGGCGTCCCTCCCCAAAAGACCATAAAAATCCCAGGGACAAAATGGTCATTCTCCCTAAACCCAGGCCCGTTCAACATGAAGGAGCACTGCCTCATCACCATCTTCGCCAACGCCGGCTCCACCTCCGTCTACGCCGTCAACATCATCACCATCGTCAAGGCCTTCTACCACCGCCGCCTCAACCCCGTCGCCGCCCTCCTCCTTACCCACACCACTCAGGTGAGCCCACGTCAACACTCATATATTACACTTACACACAGTTGTATTCTTTTGTCTAGATAAACTACTGTAGTTATAATATGTGTGCACACTGTAGTTGCTTGGCTATGGATGGGCAGGGCTATTCCGTAAATTCCTAGTGGACTCTCCTTACATGTGGTGGCCCGCAAACCTCGTCCAGGTGTCTCTCTTTCGGGCCCTCCACGAGCCCGAAAAGAGGCGAAGGGGAGGGCTGACTAGGCTTCAGTTCTTCATCGCCGTGCTCATCTCAAGCTTCTCTTACTACATAGTCCCAAACTACCTCTTCCCTTCCATAACCTCCCTCTCCTTCGTATGCTGGCTATGGAAGAACTCAGTCACGGCCCAGCAGATAGGGTCAGGAATCCACGGGCTCGGGCTGGGCTCGTTCGGGCTCGATTGGTCCACCGTCGCGGGCTTCTTGGGCAGCCCGCTGGCCACGCCGGGCTTCGCCATACTCAACATGCTCGTCGGGTTCGTGCTGGTGGTCTACGTGGCGCTGCCCGTCTCTTACTGGGGCAACTTCTACGGGGCAAAAAAGTTCCCGATAATCTCTTCCCACGTCTTCGACGGGCACGGTCAGCCCTACAACATAACCGCCGTTCTTACGGGGAAGACGTTCGAGTTCGACGGGGAAGGTTACGAAAGGTCGGGAAAGGTCAACCTCAGCATCTTCTTCGTGCTTGTCTATGGCCTTAGCTTCGCCAGCTTGGCCGCTACTTTGTCCCACGTCGTTCTCTTCCACGGCAGGTAATAATTAGGAATGACATAAGTGACCTTTAAAGAAAGACCCGTTGCAAGACTGGTATTTGCCAGTCTTGCAATGGGTCTCTAAGTGGGTCTAGACTCAGATCCATTTGAAGATCGATCTTTTATTGGGCATTTCTGTCATCCGTAGTCGTGATAAGAGGCCGACCTGAACGTGCAATGAAATTTTTGGCACGATAATAATATTATGCAGGGAGATATGGAAGCAGACGAAGGCGTCGTTCGAGGACAAGTTTGGGGACGTGCACACGAGGCTGATGAGGAAAAACTACGAGCCAGTGCCTCAGTGGTGGTTCCACACACTGCTCGCCTTAGTCGTAGGGCTTTCGCTTTATACGTGCGAAGGGTTCGGTAGGCAGCTGCAGCTGCCTTACTGGGGTGTCGTCTTGGCCTTCGCCTTGGCTTTGGTCTTCACTTTGCCTGTCAGCGTTATCGCGGCTACGACCAACTCCGTGAGTTTTTCTTTTTCTTACGGTTTTTTGGTTCTTGAATTCTACGCCGTTCTAACGCTAGGGTTCGTTTTTTTTGTTTGTGTTTTAGGGGCCGGGATTGAACGTCATCTCGGAGATGATCATAGGGTTTATGTACCCGGGAAAACCGCTGGCGAACGTGGCGTTCAAGACGTATGGAACCGTAAGCATGTCCCAGGCAATCACTTTCCTCGCCGATTTCAAGCTCGGGCACTACATGAAGATCCCGCCGAGATCCATGTTCCTAGTTCAAGTAAAGTTGAAGCTTCATATTCCAATTTCCTTACTATGCAAAGCCAAAAATCTGATTTTTTCTGATGCTTTGGTTTGAAAATTGTAGCTCGTAGGGACGGTGGTGAGCTCATTGGTCTACTTCGGGACGGCGTGGTGGCTCCTCACTACGATCGACAACATATGCGACACGTCGAAGCTGCTCCCGGGCAGCCCGTGGACGTGCCCGGGCGACGATGTCTTCTACAACGCCTCCATCATATGGGCGTGGTGGGCCCACTCCGTATGTTCGGGAAGCTCGGGCTCTACCCGAAAATCAACTACTTCTTCCTCTTCGGCATCCTCTCCCCCGTCCCCTTCTGGTAATTCACACTTCACCTAGTTTTTTTTATAAGTCAAACTAATTCCATGGTGGATTAATCAAAGAACAGTGCCAGACATGTACGTAAGCTTGTGCTACCACTCCTTTTTATTGTCAATTGGTTTTAGAGTGGAATCAAAATGCAGTGCCATGACGTTGTCGAACGAACTTCATATAGGTACCTATCGCGGAAATTTCCCGAGAAAAAGTGGATGAGGTACGTGAACATGCCGATACTGATCGCCGGGGCGAGCTCAATGCCAGTGGCTAAGGCGGTGAACTACATGTGTTGGTTCGCCGTGGGGCTTTTCTTCAACCTATACATATATCGGAGGTACAAGGGCTGGTGGGCCCGACACAACTACATTTTGTCGGCGGGATTGGACGCCGGCGTGGCTTTTATGGCGACGTTGTGTTATTTCACGCTGCAATTGCATGACATAAACGGGCCGGGCTGGTGGGGGACGACCGTGGACGATCACTGCCCGCTCGCCCACTGCCCGACCGAGCCCGGGGTACGGGTCAAGGGCTGCCCGATTTTCTGAGTTTTCTTACATGTTTTTGTGTCTGAATTCTTGGGAAGCATTGAAATAGCAGAAAATTGTCACAAGTGTTGGTAATAGTTTGCGACTCGTTTACAGTCTCCGATAGACCAAAACGTCGAAATCAATTCGTAATCCCACTGAAAGAATGCTAATATCCATCGACGACGTCAACATAATATTATTATTCGTTAGTTGTATATAGAATAAAGTCAACAAATGCAATATTGAATTATAACTAACTAGTTTGGCGTTGAACTTACCAACCAAACAAAACATGGTTAGCTGCACTGCCATTAATCCTGCCTAACCATGTTACTTTTTTTTTTTTTGGGTTCACTTCCCACGAATAACGTTTATTATTATAGTGTTGAAGAGAAACACTACAGAGCAGAGAAGAGACCATATATATTTATATTTAGAAAGTGACGATCAATGTTCAAACAAAGAGGCGAATCATCCACGCGTGCCACGTGTAGGAGAATGATTGGTAGCGAAAGGTGCGAGGACATCACTCCACTCACACCAAAATTGATCGGCAGCTCACATTCGGTACAGTAACCACTCCTTCAGAATAAATATATAAACAAATTCCCACGTGAAATGCAAAGGAGAAGCTTTTTTTCCACCCATACGAACAATTATCTCCGAGTACTACTACAAAGAGCACGAGGAACGCGCGCCGAGAGTGTTACACCTTTTATTCGTTCTGTCTATTTCTTGGAATTGGATAGATGGCGAGTTTGAATGGGACGACGTCGGATCGGCGAAAGGCTTTTCTTGATGTGTATTCGGTGTTGAAATCTGAGCTGTTGAACGACCCTGCTTTTGAATGGACGGATCACGCCAATGGGTCGAGAAGGTGAGTTCTTTTTTTTTTTTTCCATGTGGAGCTGACTCACGAGATTATTGAATTGATTTTCTTTGTGACGCGATCTCTTGGTTGTTAATAATCTCTGTATGTTTCGAGATGAATTGGGATATATTGATGGTGCAATGGAGAATTCATTAGATTTGTTGCTGATCGCCTTCTTTGTTGTTGGCTCGCCAACTTTGAAATGGGCTTGAATTGGTCATCTTACAGCTATGATGACGAAGAATCAAGTACAATATTTTCTGAATGAGCTGAACTTGGAAATTGGAGAATTATTCTAGTAATGTTTAGATTCTTGTTAGTATGGATTGGTTATGGAAAAAAAAGGTATTGTTGTGAAAAGGTGCTGAGTTGTGTTTTCACAAAAGTGAGCACAACAATCCGACAATTCCTTGAGTGTGGGATGCTAATTTTTTGTGTGGGAATGCTTTTTCTATGTAAACCAATGACTTTTAAGAGTGTTCTCTAATAAAAAGAGTCTAGAGGGCTGATTTCCTTTTGGAGGATAGAATCTTATTTCTTCATCTTTTCGTTGTGTCACAGATGCTGGATTACAATGTTCCTGGAGGTAATGCGCGAACAATTCAGTTTATTCCTTGAAATGCTTATTTAAAATCACGGCATATCAACTATGTTCCACGTTGCAGCCGAAAGTATTTTATTCGAAGGAATATTCTCATACAATGCAGGGAAAGTAAACCGAGGCCTCTCAGTAGTCGATAGCTATAAGCTACTAAAAGAAGGAAAAGAGTTGACTGATGAAGAAGTGTTTCTTGCTAGTGCTCTAGGATGGTGTATTGAATGGGTAAGCCGGCATTTTGTCAAAGTCTCCATTCAAATGAATACTTTGCTCCAAGAAATTGAGATTCTCTTTCACATCGATTCCAAATTCAGCTCCAGGCATACTTCTTGGTGCTCGATGATATCATGGATGATTCTCATACCCGTCGAGGTCAACCATGTTGGTTCAGAGTCCCAAAGGCATGTGCTAAAAGTGTTTGAATAGTTCCCATTATTTCCACTAGACATGTCGTAATAAACTAAATGCATTGTATTAGGTTGGCATGATCGCTGCGAATGATGGAATACTTCTCCGCAACCATATCCCTCGAATCTTGAAGAAGCACTTTCGAACAAAGCCTTACTATGTAGATCTCCTGGATTTGTTCAACGAGGTGATTTGAGTTCATTGCGTAATGATTATCCATGACTCTTCATTCGTTTAGGTTAGCTGATCTATGAACTCGCCTGATTTTTCGAGTAGGTGGAGTTTCAAACTGCTTCAGGGCAGATGATTGATTTAATCACCACTATCGAAGGAGAAAAGGATTTATCCAAGTACTCATTACCAATGTGAGTAGAGCAGTTTCTACCAATTTTTTTAGTGCATCCTAAAATCATTTGCCAATAAGAGCAGCATCCATTTATTCGTGATGTCATATACAGAGTTGGATCTTTCCTCTCTTACCCTTTTTTTCATTGTCTGAATTTGTGTGCAGCCACCGCCGTATTGTTCAGTATAAGACTGCCTACTACTCGTTTTACCTCCCGGTGAGCTGGAATTATTGATCATTATGCTGTGTATACAATTTATGAACAAAAAAAAGAATTGATATTTTTATAGGTTGCCTGCGCCTTGCTCATGGCGGGAGAGAACCTAGACGACCATGTACTTGTTAAGGATGTCCTTATTGATATGGGAACATACTTTCAAGTACAGGTGAGATCGTTGTTCAATAGCCTATTTCTTATCATACACAACCATAGTTGATGAGATAGTTCTGAATCCTTCTTGTGTGAATTCCACCTGCCATGCTTCTTCTTTGGAGAAATACTTAAGCAGATCCTTTTTGACTTTGTAGGACGATTATTTAGATTGCTTCGGCGAGCCAGAGAAGATTGGAAAGGTAGGAGACGAATCCATTTACATTTCCTACACTTAGAAAATTCCTTTATGTTTGGCTATTTTCTAACAAATCACTGTTATGCAATATCATCCATCAGATTGGAACAGATATAGAAGATTTCAAGTGTTCTTGGCTCGTCGTTAAAGCCCTGCAACTCTGCAACAATGAACAGAAGGCAATTCTTTACGTAAGTACATCGAATATAAGAAACAAACGAACATCACGCCTTCCTTTTCACTAGTTTCAGACAAAGTATATACGATCTTTGAACGTTCTGTTTTTTTTCCAGGACCACTATGGTAAGAAGGATCCCTCTGATGTTGCGAAGATCAAGTCCCTTTACAACGACCTTAATCTCCAGGGCGTGTTCGAAGAATACGAAAGCAAAAGCTACGAAAGGCTAACTAAATCCATCGATGCTCATCCTAGTAAAGCCGTGCAAGCAGTGCTCAAGTCTTTCCTTGGAAAGATATATAAGAGGCAGAAATAAGATTATTACCACGCACGAGTTTCATCAAGGCCTACCATGAGAGTTTCGAATAGAATGCAAAAATCTCAGTCTTTCCAACCTTTATTTGTGTCTTATGGATCTTGCCATTATTATTTATGATATTGATGAAAACAGAATGATCTATCATTCGTTGTTCTTGAAAAACAATTATGTAAGATTGTTGTTGTTTCTGTAAGTCATGCAAGTGATGTGGTCCTCCATTACGCACTCGTTTCAAGACGGTTTACATTGAATTAAAATTAAAAATTAAGGACAAATATTACAAGGGCGCTTTGAGAAGAGAAATAATATACTACCTCCGTCCCAAACCATTTTTGACATTTTACTATATCGGGCGTCCCAAACCGTTTTGGACATTTCCTTATTTAGCAAAAAACTATCACAAACAATCAATATAATAATATTAAATATCATCAAAAGACGTGCCAAAACATACACTTTTTTACCTTTCCAATACACTATATTATTAAAATATTCAGTTTCTTAATTCCCGTGCCAATACCCAAATGTCCATAAACTTATGAGGGAGTATCTAACTTAGCCATGCGATGGGCGAGTTCGAAATTATGTATTTTTTTATATGTGATAAGTGAAGAAAATTGATGGAAATATAAGAAGAGAAGATAAGAGAAAGGACCTTCAAGTGTTGACTGTTGGCCTTCTTCTATTCTACTTACCCACCACGTGAAAACACATCAAAGCATATTATACTTACCAAGATGTCAAACTCACAGTTCACAAACACACATTTAACTACCTACTTTTTTTTTCTTCTATCGCTGCATTTAAGTACGTATGTAGTCTTTATGTGCTGGTCCGTTTCTTTCCCAATCAAATTTATATCAAGAAAAAGTCCTCGATATAAACCTTCCACTTTGTTCTTTGCCTGTTCCTTCTTTTATAGATTCACGAGTTTATAAAATCAAAACAATTAGCAAAAAAAAGAGGCAAAAGCTCCCATAACATCGTCGTCGTGCTGTTGTTTTTTCTTCCTTCTACTTTTGTCCGCGGAGAACGATGTGTAGTAACGCTCTGTGAATCAAATATATATATCTTTACTGCTAATGAGAGGTATTTGATGATGTGCACAATAAGCAGCAGTCGTCGTCGTCGTCTTCGTCTATGATATGATCATGTGTTATTCAAGCTGGGAAAAAGATGGCGTATTGCTGGGATGGAATAAAGCACTTTCTTTCTTCTGCTACGCAAATTTGCTGTTGCTCAAGGAGTTACAGGCTACCTAGTAGCGTCCAAGATCCCGAATCTTTAGCGAGGAAAACAGTTTGTATGTGCTCATGTCTATTTTTCGAACAAATTTTTAGTCTGTATTTTTTTTTTTCGGTTAGAAAACCCTAATCTTGAAAGTAATAACCCCTCCTTTCTTTCGACGACGATAACGCAGTTACAGTTAGCGAGGCGCTGTATGAATTATACAAAGAGATTAGTAGTATTGTGATAGACGATGGATTGATCAACAAGGTACACACACACACATACATACATACATATATATATATATATATATATATCTGTTAAGATCGATCTTGTTTTTGGATATATAATACACCTTTTGTTCTTACATGTCTCTCTCTGGCGCATATATATAGGAAGAATTTCAGCTGGCGCTGTTCAAGACAAGCCAGAAGGAGAGTCTATTTGCTGACAGGGTTAGTTTTTTATATACCAAGTTAGTTAACTATGGTTAGGTGTAGATATATCTATCTGTTATGTGGATTTCATGCATAAATGATGCTCGACACTGGGAATGATATCGAAATTAGGTGTTCGACTTGTTCGATACGAAGCGCAATGGAATGCTCGACTTTGAGGAGTTTGCTCAAGCCCTTTCCATCTTTCACCCCGACGCTCCAATCGACGAAAAGATCGACTGTAAGTATATATATTATATATTGAATTCGAATGAAACTAAAGATCGAATATTCCCTAGCTATAATGTTAACTCCATTCACGACAGTTTTATTCGAGTTATACGATCTCAAGCAGCAAGGATTCATCGAAAGGCAGGAGGTAATAAAATACACCTGTACTGTAAAAAAGCTACCATTACACACATATATCGAAAGCAATGATTTTATTTATTTATCGCAGATTAAGGAGATGACTGAGGCCACATTGGCTGAATCAGGCATGAACCTCCCCGAAGCTGTCGTAGATCGTATCATCGACAGAGTAATTTGTGATAATATAATACACTTATTTCTGCTGTGTTTTTTTTTTCTTACGAACGATTTTCGTATGGTTTTTGAATCATTATTTCAGACGTTTGAGGAGACTGATACTAAACAAGATGGGAGGATCGACAAAGAAGAGTGGAGGAGCCTTGTTCTCAGACATCCATCTCTCTTGAAGAACATGACCCTTCATTACCTCAAGTAATAATTGTCTCTATATATATATATATTATATCAATGATATGTTATCATCAAGAGCTAAATTTACCATGGATTTAATTTTGATGATGAACAGAGACATTACGACGACGTTTCCTAGCTTTGTATTCCACTCTCAAGTCGACGATACTTTAAGTTGAAGGTATATGCAAAGGCTGTCCCATTGAAAGAATTTCTGATCAATAACATAGTTTTAAAAGGCGATGTGAGGCGCGCCTAAGGCGAGAGGCGAGGTGAGGCAGAGGCATTTCGCCTCTACCCGCCTCGACTCACCTCACTTCGCTGAGGCGCGCCTCGGGCGAGCGCCTCTTAACGAGGCGACGTCTTCTGAGGCGCTCGCCTTTCTCGCCTCACCACATTGTTGTAAAACTCGGATGAGTAGGCCATTTTTTAGCTATTAATCGGTCTATGGGTGGAATGAAATGGTTGGCTTTTTTGGCGGCCGTGAACAGTTAAATTGCAGAGGTAGAAGACGAGAGGTTGAAGACGATGACACGATTGAAACCCTTATTCTACTTAATGGGTTTTAACTTTTAAGTAGGCCCATAGCTGATTTTTAAAAACGTGTATAATTTCTTTACTAATTTCAGGGGCTTTATGTGGGCCATTTAATACTTTTTTTTTTTCCAAAGGCCATTTAATACTCATTTGCATAGTAATATAATTTTTATTCAATTAGACATTTTTATCCATTTAAAGTAATATTAAATTAGGTATATATATATATCTAATATATCAAATAAAAACAAGGAATTTTGTAATAATATTATTTTTTTTGTATTATTGGGAGTAATATCATCTATTAGAATATTTGGATAAGTTTGATGCAATTTGGTAAAAATATTAACAAATTCGTTATATTGATAAAAATAACTTACTTTGGTTTAATAATTATACAATTTGTAACGTCATTTAATAACTTACTTTGGTTTCAAGTAAGGAATTTATTATATTACGTCAATTATTTGAAGAATCGTATCGTATGCATAATATATTAAACTAAAATAAAATAAGGAAGAGAATATAATAATCTCAAATTAGACAATTGAAGAAAATCTCACATAAGAATTGAACCATGTATTTTATTTGAATTTTGAAGAATTCATTTGATTGATGTTTAATACATATTACATGTAATTAAAGTGTGCGCCTCGATGTATGAGGCGCGCGCCTCAAACTGCGCCTCGCCTTATGAGGCAAGGCGATCCCTTGTCGCCTTTTTGCGCCTCGCGCCTTTAAAAACTATGATCAATAATCAATCAGATATATCTGCAGATATTGATGGTCAGTTACATATTATCTGTTGAGACATTTACAAGTTAGGTAGTTACTAACGACTAAGCAACGATTATATATATATAGTTTTATGTGCTTCAGTTCTCTCTTCTCTTCTCGCAGTATATTCTCCTTAGTAATAAGTCTACAGAATGACTTTTTGGTGATCCTTAAAAAACTTATTATTAGCATGCTTGTACAATCTCGACGAACTTATATAAATAAGATGAAATTTCGAATCAAAGGAAGCACCCAAGGTATCGCCTAAAAAAACTCAGAAATTAAATTTTTATATGATCGTCCCGCTGGGAATCAATGCGTCCTTAATCACAGTAACGATCCCGCTTTTGATGAAGTAACCATCTGTTTCCCGAGCTGCTTCTTGCACGTTGTCGCTGTTAATGATCTGTAGTGAAAAAACGAAGACAATCACATGCAGCACACATTTCGATCGAGTCGATGATACATATATACCCTAGATGCTTCGGTCACCATATAGACATTCGAACTCAATAAGTATAGGAGCAGATAACTACTTAAGATACTTTACTTACCTTCACATTATCTCCAATACGAGCATTTTTGTCGATGATTGCTCTCTTCACGTGAGAATTCTTCCCAATACCAATCGGGACACTGCCTTTCGCCGCAAGTAGCTGTCGATCAGCATCGGTCTGAATGCCAGCGCAAGACATTAACTAAGTTATTACATGACTGACTATTAAATAACCTATCCAAAGGAAATAAAAGATTAGAGAAAAGATTACTTCGTAATAATCAGCTCCCATCAACAAGGTGTCTTCTATGACTGCACCTTCTGAGATGCAAGATCTCAGGCCAATGACTGAATGATGGATCTTACAGTTCTGCAAAGTCGAAAGTTAAGTTGGAGTTTGTAATAACTTTTGATTTGCAGTATTCTATGAATGAGATAGATGAATGATTGTCTTTCTTTACCTTTATAACGCAGCCCTCGCCGATCACACTGTCAGTAACATCTGCATTGAGCATCTTCGAAGGTGGTAAGTAACGAGGTTGTGTGTAGATTGGAGCAGAACGGTCGTAGAAACTGCAACCATTTAGAGCAATCGAGTCATATACGTACGCTAATTGTTGTTACGGAGATTTTATTACAATGGTTGTACTAAAGAAACTGACCTGAAATCTGGGACGGGCTTCTTTGTGATGCCTAAATTAGCATTGTAGAAAGCCTCAATTGTTCCAATGTCCTCCCAATAACCGTCGTATAGATAGGCTTGGACCTTTGATATGAAAAGTCACGTCAGAATGTGAGCATTTCCCAGAAAAAAAAAACGATTCTTATATCATCGTTAATTTATGAATATTAACTTACCCTCAAGCCAACAGTTGTAGCGCCGGGAATAACTTCGCTGCCAAAATCGTTGGCTCCCGGGAATTTCTGACTCAGCAAATTCAACATAGCATCCTTACTAAAAACGTAAATGCCCATACTTGCAATGAAAGGCATTTCCTTTGCTCTCTCATCGTCAAGGCCAAGAATTGTAGTGTCAACCTAAGGTACCATGATTAAACTTCTAGTTGTAGGAAAAAAATGGTTTCACCAATCAAGAAAAAGAGATGATGACAATGCAATTCGAAGTCTTACCTTCATCGCCTTAAGTTGCTCTCCCTTTGGCTTTTCGGCAAATTCGATGATTCTCCCCTCTTCATCGATCTTCATCAGACCAAAAGCCGTAGCACGTTTTTCATCCATGGGCAAAGCTGCAACTGTAATATCAGCATCGGTTTCTCTATGTGCTTGGATGAATTTCTCGTAATCCATACGATAAAGGTGATCCCCAGCAAGAACCAGATATTCTAGAACATCGTGTTCTTCGAAAAGCCATAGATATTGCCTCACAGCATCTGCCGTACCCTAATGAGAGATCCCAAACACAAGTTCCATGAGCACAGATTGTTTTCTTCATACCAAGAAAACAGAACCACAAAGATAAAGCAAAGAAACCAAACCCTCCAATGTCATTCTCACCTGAAACCAATTAGGATTTTCAGGGCTTTGCTGAGCAGCCAAAACTTCGACAAAACCGTCGTTCTTATAACCACCCATATTACTAGCGTACGCCCTTGACAAGTGACGGTTGAGCGAAGCAGAATTAAACTGAGTGAGGACGTAGATCTTATTGATGTTGCTGTTCAGACAATTACTAACGGGGATGTCAATCAATCGGTAGTTTGCACCCAAAGGGACGGCGGGCTTCGCACGTTTCTTGGTGAGAGGATAGAGACGTGTCCCAGCTCCACCTCCAAGAATTATGCCTAAAACACTCTGCATCAGCCAAAAAACAAACATGGGACGTTGGTAATAGAAAAGGATGTTGCTTCTCTGTCTCAAATAGCTCAAATTCCGTCATATTGCTGAAATATACAAGCCTAATAGTCATAAGCAGATAACCTTTTTACAACCAATTTTGGACAAGGCCTTTCTAGAACACACACTTGAGCTAAACAGAAAGATCAAGGAACGTACTTAACCACAGATTGCAATTAAAAAGAGTCTAAAGCATTAACATACAGTGCTTGCATCAGGGTCAAGGCAAGTCAGCGAAGAGCTCGAGTCAGACACGGCCTTCGGCGAGACCACTCGGGCACCGGGCAGCCTGCCCCGCCTGCCCGTGGTTTGCTTAACATTCAGGCACAGCGCACCGCCAAACATCTCTGATTTAGACGAAGCCATGATTGCCTTTCCTCGTACTTTGCTGGGAGCGGCTTGGTCTGAAAGTGAAGACAATTTCATCATCCCCATAGGTGCCGGCGTTGATGTCACGGCAGCCATATTCATTCTGAATCAACTATCAAAGAATAAACCTCAGATTGTACAGATATGCGTATGTATTCAGATTGTCGAGGACTTAAAAGCTGCGATTCACTAGGAAGAAACTCAAGAGCGTAAACTCTCAAGAACTTAGAAGTGTGTGTTATGGAGTGAGCTGCACTTTTTAGATCTTTCGATGATGATGGATGGCTTCGAGGACTCTTTGGGCAATGTACGCCACTTATTTTTCCAATATTTCTGAAATCATGAGGGACCCAATCACAACTATTTAATTGCAAGGGGTCTATCTGTAAATACGTTACAATCGGGGGACGATCGATAGTAAAACTTTCTGCGCTAAGCTCGAAAGCTATCGATGGCAGCAAATAAGCTAAGAAAAAGAGCACATCGATATTCTACCAAAAAGCAAGTCCCACCACCACTGCGAAGATTCAGCTGTACGATCTTGAGAGATCGCTTTTTCTCTCCCGAATCTGAGAGAGATTTCAAAAATGTTTCCTCGTTTGATTCAGCCCCGCGACTCCATTTTGACCGGTCAAGACAACGACTCGCAGGTGGTGGTCAACGGGTACGGTAGACCCGACCCGACTCTCGTGCTCACGGCTGACCCGAAGCCGCGCCTCCGTTGGACAACCGACCTCCATGAACGCTTCGTTGACGCCGTCACTCAGCTCGGAGGACCCAACAGTTAAACGCCATTCATTCCCTTTTCTTCTCTGTTTTTTTTGGTTGACTGTCTTGGTTGGTTGACTTGGATTGCTGCTATTTCATTGATAATTTGCTCGCTCGTTGACTGAGATTTGGGGTTACTTTATGGGTTGTGTTTCAGAAGTATTGCTGAGTAATGTTTTTCTGATATTCTGATACAGAAGCAACGCCAAAGGCTATTATGCGTACGATGGGTGTCAAAGGGCTAACTCTCTTCCATTTGAAGAGCCATCTCCAGGTTTCACCTTGTGTTCTTTATTCCATGTTTCTATGGAGCTTGAGCTTACCCTAGTTGATTGAACTTGATGATCGTTCGATATTTATGTACAGAAATAGAGACTTGGGAAACAATCTGGGAAAGAAATTGGCGAGGCTTCAAAAGATGGTAGGTTTTAGCATATCCAATCGAAAGCTGCTACGTTTATGAAGTTATTCGAAGCTATTGATATGATATTTTTCTGGGCTTAGCAAGTTCGTTTGAGCAATTAATTCGATCGATCAGTATCTCTAAGCAATCAGCTTTGTCCGCACATGAAACTAGCAGGTTATCTGGACAGTCCACGGTAGAGTTGCAAATGAACCGAATATTTTCGGTTCGGTTCGAGATTCGATTCGAAATTTAAGATTCGAATTCGAAATAAACGAATACGAATACAAATACAAATACTTTTTATGATTCGAATAATTTCGAATACGAATAAGAATATGTCTGTATTCGATTCGAAAAATTAACGAATATTCGATTCGTTATATGTAATATATATTTAAATAATATATATTATATATATACTTGTAAGCCCAAATAAAATATTAGACCCAAATTATTTATTTGTTTTGACCCATAAAAGGAAATAAAGCAAATCTTTCATCTATTTAACTCACGCTCCAAGTGTAAAAGTAAAAAGCAAATACGAACATTGAGTTGTTTCTTAGATTTTGTAATTTTTTGGAATTATTTTGTAATTCTAATAGGTTTTATGGGGAAAAAAATTGAATTTTTTTCGAATATTCGAATATTCGCGAATATATTCGAATATCGTTATCGAATCGAATCGAATCGATTTTTAGGATTCGAATACGAATCGAATCGAATACGAATACTTGAAAAAATTAACGAATACAAATTGAATATTATGATATTCGATTCGATTCGGTTCGTTTGCAACCCTAGTCCACGGGCATCAGATTCTTGTCAAAACTTACAAGCAGCCGACATGAACGAGTAAGAGATTCTTACCTTGATGCGTAATTATCACTACAAAAATTTAGCCTTTACACTATTTTAACGAACATGATAATGCACAGGGGATACGAAGTCAAGGAGGCACTGAGAGCGCAGATGGAAGTTCAAAGCAAGCTACACTTGCAAGTTGAAGTAAGTTCTTGGACTCTTTCCTATTTGGCCATTCAACAAATTATCTCGACTTGTTCAGAATCCTAAATTTTGTTGGACTAAGTGACTGTAATACTATGCCAAATAGTTTTACAGAGGAACCATTAGATCTGTCCTCTTAACCTTGGCATTTGCAGGCTGAGAAGCACTTACAGATCCGTCAAGAAGCTGAGAAACGATACATGATGATGCTCGAAACAGCTTGCAAGATGCTTGCAGAGCAATTCCTCGGAGATTCTGTTAACAACAACAATGAGGAAAATGGTTTTCAAGGAAAAGAGTCACCTCGTATCTCCAATAATAATGGGATTATATCGTCTTATGCATCACATACTGTCGACAATTCAAGAATCCACGGCACATTAAGGGCAGATTGTTCCACAGAAAGCTGCCTCACAACCACCCACGAAGGATTGACTTCGCCCGAGAGAAAGAGGACCGTAATGAACATCGAGCCAGCTAATGCATCGATCATATGGGGTGAGTCTGATATGTACAACCCTGATTTGCAGATGATTCGAGTTAGTTCTCATGCTATGGCGGGTTGTGGTCTGTAATCGTTGCTGATCAGTGATCGTAAGATGGGTTGTGATATTTGCTAATTTGCTGGAGTTTGTATATGTAAAACTGTTATCTTGAGTCCTTGACATCAAGAATGGTCTACTTTCTTGCAATTTTCCTGAACTGATTTGATGGTCAAAAACAACATTCTATTAGCTGGGACGGACAATATCAAACCCATTGATACTTCTAAAAGCTCGAAACAACATGCTTAGTTAAAAACATAGAAAATAAAAATATATATAACATGTAATAGGCTATGTTAGAAAGGTAGAGTAGAAGAAACGAAGTAAACTGCTTTACAACTGCTCAAGCATGAGAAATGTCATACAGGTTGAAATTACACATACCCAACAAGTTCCAAGTCATATTACAGCCTAGACCGAACCGATCCAAGAGAATGACCACATATGCTGAATGAACACATTTGGAGTTGACCGTTGGATACTCTGTCGAAATGAAAGAAATCTTTCCATCTTTGTTTGTTGCTCATACCTGGTTTTTGTAACTGCAGGATTTGTTGAGAGGAGTGACTTTTATCACTAAGCTCAACCATTATTATCTATTATGTTTGGAAGATAGGTGGTTGGTTTCTTGCTGATTTAAAAACAGCCTAAGTAGTCATGTCAGGCTTTACAACACCACGTAGCTTCCAACCACCGAAACCTGCCAAAGAAAATGCCTGAAAGAAGAAATCAAGATTATTTAAGCTTATGGAGACAATAACCTATCATTGAAACATACAAGGATGAGATATAATCCTACTGTTGAATGAAAGAAGAGAAGATCCACATTAAGACCAGTAAGGTGCTAATGTGCCTATTGGACTCTCAAACTCGTAATTAGAGATAAATAACAAAAAACTACAAAATGTCTAGAATTGGAGCCCCAGGAAATGATTTAGTAGCAGTAGTAGTACATGGTTGTAATAGTAGAACTTTTCAATCTGTATTAACAACCTCTTCTTTATGTTTGAATCTCCTCTACAGAATACTGGAAAATACTTATAATCAGGTTCAAGATGGAACTTTGGGGATCCGTAAAGATCAGAAATGAGTTAACCTCTTCCCATGACTTTCCCATGGCTTCGAGCAATGCTGCGTTGCAAGTCTCGAGTTCTATGGATGCACCAGAAAACATGGATGCAGCCTCCTCCCACCCTCTATTATGCCCCATACACCTGACGATTCAAGAGAACAACATCATAAACACCTGCTTACATAGTTACTAAAACCACTACATGAACAATTGCAACCAACAAACCAATAAATTTAATGCACAGTATTGCCAAGTATAGTCATCAACTGCCAAAGAAACAAGACCTACATTATCGTGAGGATATCATCCCTTGAGTGTTTACAAATTGCCTGTAAAAGATGCTCAGCCGTTTGACCATCCATGGCAGCAATAGAATAAAAACTCGAGATAAAATGCACCTCAGCTTCTAAAAATCCATGAACTTCCTCCTGCATTATTCTTAATGTTTCACGGGTTCTTTGTGCATCACTACATCAAAAATAAAACAATAAAAATAAGACAATTACTGGAATGACTAAAATCAATTCTTTCATTTACAAACCATACACACACAACTAAAATGCAAACAAGCTACCTTGACAATATAAGTTCTGGAATCCAACCCAATTGCCCAAGTTTCTTAGACAACCTCACAGCATCATCTCGCCCTGATTTACTCAGCGGCCGATCATGATCTTCAGAAAATAAAGACAATCAATAAACTACTAAGAGACTGATTCGTCTACTTTTAAAATCAGTTGAGGACAAAATTATCCTCACACTAATACAAATTAGAAGTAGGTTGAGCTCCCCCATAAAAATACAGGTGACATGGTTACAATCAAAAGCCAAGCATAAGCTTTGCCTACCACTAAAAAGTTTTAATTTGCACAGTTTAGGAGTAGGAATGGAGCTGCTGTAAACCAAGCGCACACCAAAATTATCCACGTGCTCTCAACAAATGCCGCTCTTAGATAATACTTAAAAAAAACAACAACTTCAACAAATGACCTCAATCAATCAGCTAACCTCTCAGCGAACGATCCTCCCATGAGCTTTGGGCGTGTCGGAGCAATATGAGGCGGCGTGAAACGGGTGCTCCAGCCACGTTCTCGCTCTGAGCCGTTTCGACTATCAGGGAATTCCTCGTAGGCTTTCTCGCACTAGTCGCCGTCGCCGTCGTCGCCGCCGCACTGCACGGCAAGTGAAGCGAGCTGAGGCGTAGCGTAGCTGCGCTCATGTCTTGTGTATCGAAATTACCGGCCGATTCTCTCTCCCTTTTTTCACCTCAAATTATTTGGGAACCATAGCTGAAATGCGCTTCTGTTAATCGCTGGCACATCGCAGCACGACTTAATTTCCCTTATCATTTTCAACTTTTATAAAATGGACTCGAATAATCATACATAAAAAATGACAAAACATGCAAAGTTACATATATTATTGGGATTTTGTTTATAAATTTATAGATATGTTCCTTAATCCATGATCTTCATACGCCGTATAACATGGACACCGTTCTCTGCCTCCACCTTATCTTATCGGTGGCGCGTGTGGGCCACTGCCGCCAAATTTTGATAACTTCCCGTTCACCTAATTAAATTAGTTATTTTATTGCTTTGATTAAGTAAAATAATCGTTGTCGTTTATTAAGGATACAGTAAAACGAAACAGCGTTTTTTTTCTTTATTATTATCGTAAATCTAATCAATAAAATTTAATAATATATATATTGATTATGTAATCTGAAAGGAACCTGTAATTATCAAACTCAGGTTTAACTGCTTCTAGAACTGAGCTAAATCGGCAGATCTCCTTTTGCTGACTCAGGGAGATCTCAGCCCTAATCACATCGGGCGGAGTCTGAAGGCTGCGTTGTTCGGTTTGGTTTAGCGATTAAGTTTATTGTGAGGTAATTGAAGCTGCTGCTCATATTTTGCACGTTGATTCGGGCTTAATTTTTCTTTATGCTGTTGATTCAGTTTTTTATGTGCTTTCTGAGTTGATCAGGGGAAGGTTTTGCTGTCTGTTATTCCTTCAAAAAACATAGGGCTTCTTTCATCTTTTTTTTTTTTCCTTTTTCTTTTGTTTTTATTGTAACATGGAGGTTTGAATTCTGTATAGTTACAAAAGAATTGGCCAACTTTTCGTTGTTTTTTGGTGAATTCTGTACTTGTTCACACTTTTTTTTATATGAGGTTTCGTATGACTATGCCGCAGCTTCCTGGAAAAGAATTTACCATTTTATTGGGTTTTGAAGAAATGGAATATGCGGCTGCGGAGTTTGGGATGGCTGAAGTAGGCGATGGTATGTATTATGATGATCAGGTAATGACAGACGCTGAGTTGGAGGATGAGGCTGAGGATGAAGATGAGTATGACAATTTGGTTAGTCTAATCATCACTTGTTATCTCATCTAGATACTTAATTGATACTGTTTATCACTTTTGGTTGTTCTTATTTCTGCATTGAGTTAACATAATTGTGGGTTTAGGATAACAAGATCACTGATACAACTGCTGCCGAGGCACGGAAAGGGAAAGATATCCAAGGTATTCCTTGGGAGAGGGTTGGCATGACCCGACAGGAGTATAGGCTGAATAGATTGCAACATTATGAAAATTATGAGAACATACCCCAATCAGGATCGAGCTCTGAGAAGGTAGCTTGATGTATTAAAAATAATAATGATATTGAGGGTGCCTTTGTGTGAGTTTGTTGCTTTTAAATGCCATGTTATGTCATATTTCTTTGGACTTTTAGGAATGCAAAGTAGCAAAAAAAGGCGCTGCATATTATGAGTTCTGGCAGAACAACAGATCAGTAAAATCCACCATTCTTCACTTTCAGGTTAGAACGACCTGTCGTTTTTTATGAATGTCTACTGTTGGATTTGGTCTTTGGATTTATGATTCTGAAGACTTGTGTGTGTCCATTGAAGTTTCAGTCAGAAAATTAAGTATCATCATATATGCTTCTTTGAAGTGGAGCTACTTGAGATATATCATATTTAAACGCCATCATTACCCTTATGAGTCGCCTTTAAAGAGTCAACTGTGTAAAACCTTTTGCTGATTTTGGCTGTTCTTAGACCTTCCATGGCAATTTTAGTTATCTGTCCAGTCAATTATTAATTCGATTCAGATATGAATAGTTTCAATAGATCACGTGATAATTTGCCTTGTAGCTGGTATAACTGTTGTATACTGTACAATGTTGCTTCTGAAGTATGATGATGTATCCTTTGACAGCTGCGGAACCTTATTTGGTCCACATCAAAGCATGATGTTTACCTGATTTCTCATTACTCAATTGTCCATTGGTCTTCATTAACTTCGAAGAAAACGGAAGTTCTTGATGTCTCCGGTCATGTGGCCCCATCTGAGGTGCATTTCTTCTGCAAGTTCATGTGGCTAGTCATATAATTTTTGTCATTCTTACTCCTTTCTTAAAGTTGGAGAGTTTGATATGTTTCACTAACAGAAGCACCCAGGAAGTTTGTTGGAAGGATTTAATCAAACACAACTAAGTACCCTGGCAGTTCGTGACAACTTGTTAATTGCTGGAGGGTTTCAGGGGGAGCTCATTTGCAAGGTAATCCTGTTTCTCGCTGCTCATGAAAGTGCTACAGCAAACTTTATCCTAAAAAATTGCAGACTTTGCTTGTAACTTTCTTTCGATGTGGACCTTTGACGACCTTTGACATGAGAAGTTGCTGACTGTTTGTGTAGGGAGTCGTCAGAGTTTTCAATTCCCAAGTCAAACCCATCTGTTTTAACTCCTGTCCTCTATTTTACTGATGATAATTATCCACTAAAAGCATTGTATGTTACTGATGGCAAGATGTTACTGGTTATATTATCCAGATGATGAAAAATTGTGAACTTACATTTTGCTGTCCTTTGTCTTCTAACATGGCTGTATTTCCTTTTCTCTGCAGTATTTAGATCGCCCTGGCATAAGTTTTTGCACAAGAACAACATACGAGGAGAATGCTATCACTAATGCATTAGAGATTTATGATACTCCAAGGTGAATTTTGTTTCCCACATTCCCATATGCTTTATGATCTCGTAGTTTTACTACGTTGCATCGGTATCATTAAATCCATCCATCCCATATTCCTGTACTAACTGGATTCGAACCACTTTCAGCGGCTCCGTCCATTTCACAGCTTCAAATAACGATTGTGGAGTGAGGGATTTCGACATGGAAAGATATCAACTCGTGAAGCATTTCACTTATCCCTGGCCTGTGAACGTAAGCTTCCTCTTTTGTTGATGCAAAATTAACAGTTTGTTCGTAGTTCAAAAAATATCAACACTCATTCGCTTCGCTGACAGCACACCTCTCGGAGCCCAGATGGCAAAGCAATCGCCATCGTTGGGGACAATCCAGACGGAATGCTTGTGGACTCACAAACTGGAAAGGTACGCTCTTCATCATCGATTTGAAACTAATATTTCGCCAGACCAATCCCAAAAACCTTTCGACCAACTAGAAAAAAAAATATTAATAAATAAACACAATATTCAAAACCTTAATATCCCAAATTCCAAACGCAGAATATTGGAACTCTCCGTGGACACCGCGACTTCTCCTTCGCCTCAGCATGGCACCCAGACGGGCACATCTTTGCCACTGGGAACCAAGACAAGACTTGCAGAGTATGGGATGCTCGAAACCTATCGAACTCCCTCGCAGTTCTCAAGGGCAACCTCGGAGCCATTCGTTCGATACGTTTCTCCTCAGACGGTCAGTTCATGGCCACGGCTGAACCAGCAGATTTCGTCCACGTCTACGACGTACGAGACGATTTCGGCAAAGAGCAAGAGATCGACTTCTTCGGTGAGATATCGGGCGTCTCTTTTAGCCCCGATGCAGATTCTCTTTTCGTGGGCGTGTATGATCGAACCTATGGAAGCCTTCTTCAGTACAATAGGTGCAGGGACTATTCTTACATGGACGCTTTCGTGTAAGTGGATTTGAGGTGAGTTTTCGGTTTCTGCGTTGGCTTTGGCTTTGGCTCAGCTTCGACTTTGTTGTGCTATATGAAATAAAGTTGGATGTTCGGATTTTGTCAAGAGTCTGTGGTGTTTTATCAACTTTACTTAATTAGAGGACTTGTGTCTGCTTGCATTTAGCTACTCATTGTGTTGAACTGTAAAATAAATGTTGGGTTTGTTATACATAATTTAAAGAGATATAAGAAGCTATGCAAAGTCTCACCTTTTATCTACGGCGAGAAAAAACTGACCCAAAAGAAGATCAAAAGGGTTTCATCTCTGTCGTGAAAAAAAAAATTACACAAGTACAGACGCAATGTGATTTTAATACACGACATAATCATGAGGTGGAGATGCATATACGTGCAAAAAACAGATATATTATTTAAATAGCGATTATGCTGTGTGCAAATTGCTGGAATAGCTCAGTTGGTTAGAGCGTGTGGCTGTTAACCACAAGGTCGGAGGTTCAAGCCCTCCTTCTAGCGAAATTCTTTTTTCCATAATTTTATTTTACTTTTTTTTACTGAGAAAATTTCGCATGGATGAAATGTGTGGTTTTCGGATCGTCTGTGTCACAACTGTGTTCCACCGTTGTGTTCCACCAACCATTCCCCGATAAGTGTTAAGCTCAGTTGACCAACCGTACACTTATCGCAATTTGGTTGGTGGAACACCAATTTGGAACAGAGGATTGGATGAAATGTGTGGCCTTTGAAAAATTATATAATTTTTCAATACAAACTTTAAAAATAAAAAATATATCTATGTCATGTCAATTGTCATATTGTCGAGACTCCATCTTTGAATTACTGTTCGACTATGTTTGTAGACTCTGTGCAACTGGTAAATGGTAAATTACTCGTTTATCTAACATATTTCCGTCTATTTCTATTTTCTCCCAACTTCTTTTTTGCAAATTTGGACCCCTTCTTCTTTGTATGATCATCCTTGCAGGCGTGGGTTATCCCTTTGATCAAATTTAGTTCGTTCGCCTATATTACGTTGGTGGGTGGCGTCTTTGACTCTACTTTCTCTCTCCGTGGCTTGCTTCTTTTTAAGTCCCTTGTTGAAAACTAAGGTGAGGGGATAAAAAACTTTGAGCTACATAGTCTTTGCTTTGCTTTGCTATGTGATGGATTGACTTGTTGAGTTGGATTACTTGTCCGTAACTTTCGAAATTGACTAACTCGTAGCTTGATTGTTATAAAATAAAAATCCACGTAGTCGAAAAGCATAATCCGTTGTCAAAAGGTTACCTTTTTGTGCAAATTTTAATTCACAAGTTTTCGATCAACCTCGACGTTGCACTGGAATCTCTGAGTTTGATGCTCGTAAGCCACGTCAAGGGTTTCTTCTGTTGGGTTGTTAACATTCTTTGACGTCTTTGGATTTTAAGGTTTACTAACCTTAAGAAATGAAATACTAGTTTTTTCTGGTTTTGGCCTGTTTTCAAGGCCCTTCGCCTTCATCATCTTAGGAGAGAAAGAAGGGTCGATCTTCTTTCTTTTTCTTAAAAAATTCTTGCTTTGTGGTCTTCTTATTTCGGTGTAGAAGGTGGATGTATTTGTATCTAACGGAGCTATCTATCATATTCGTCAGGGATTGTATGCTTTCGACTTTGCTTGTTCAAGATTCATACAATTGATGCTTAGGTGGTGCTGTTTGTTTACATTTCATTGTATTTTATCTTTCTTTGTCTTCATTGAATCATCCTTATCGAAAGACAAGATAAGATGAGCTAATTCGAGGAAGATATCACCAATCGTTAAGATGAACACATAGCCCCAATGACTAAGAGCCCCATATGTTTGGCGATTCTTTGCCATCTAGCACTAAAAAAACTGTCAATCTGATGTAACAAAACCTTTTTTTGGGCGTCGCCAGTTTTTCGTGTGTTATCACAAACTTACGTATGATTAAATGACATGTGTACTTGCGTGGTCTATTGTAGTATGCTTGCTTATCTCACCCAATGGATATCCATTATATCTAAATTGGTAGTAACTTCATCGACATGGATTTACGCAGCTATATTATCGTCAAAGTTGCTTCGATGGATTTTAAAGGAATAGCTTGGGCTGGAAATATATACCAGAAGTTTGAGACTATGTGTATGGAGCTTGAAGAGGTTATGTACCAGGTATTTTCCAAGTTCTAACACGTCCCAACTGTGTAAATTATGCTTTCTTCAATCATCAAAGGTACCTTATTACATCGTGCTTCTTTAGGACACCGCAAAATACATGGAAAATCAGGTTCAGAAAGTCGGTGGAAGCGTCAAGAAATTCTACTCAGAAGTCATGCAAGATTTGCTTCCTCTGTCCTGCGTTCAGCCCGTGAAAGTAGCTTCGCAAGACTTATCTGCGAATACTGAAACTGAAGGTAAGGAAAACGAAGGCGACTCAACGTTCGATGCTATAGCAGAAGAAGAATCGCCAAAAAAAGTTCCCTCTTACAGCATAAGATCCCTCTCTAAGACGTCTCATGGAATCATGGCTGAAGACAACAAATGGCCCGAGTCGTTTTCTGTCAGAACTAAGAAAGTGGGCCCGCCTCACAAGCCTCTGGGCATCAAGAGAATTTCTCGAAGCAATAATGCTGTAAAAGGAAAGATATCCACTTCTGAAACTCCACTCGAAACCACCCCTTCTCCAGGCAAAGATTTGTCGGGAGAATCTTTATGGAAAGAGAAAGGTGATCCCAAGTGCATATCCGTTGCTTCCACCACTAATACTGCATTGGCTGAATCTGTTGTGAGACAAATAGAAAGAGCTTCTTTGCAGGCCTCGACTCCTATCTTGCCCGTCGAATCTAATGGTATCCATTTCGTAGGTTTGCCTTTCGACTCTTATCGTTTACTTCTTACTAATTTTGAACTTGTATTTATTACAGCAGCACATACATCTATGGGTGACATGTTTCTGAAATCAGAGGCCTACATCGTATGTGATGCTTCGAATGTTGAATCCAAGAATGATGATGATGTGACATCTAATGAAGGTATACATATGATTCTGCTACGTTGAACACATAATTTATTACACACATACCGAACATGCCCATGTTCGTTTCATTTCATTGGATGTAGATAAGTTCGAAATGGAGTTGATTGAGAATGAACCGAGAGAAGAAATCTCCGAGCCCACTGAAACGGCAGAGTTGGACGAAAGCTGCGTCTTTATCGATGGGAGCCCACTTTTTCAACAAGTTTCTGAAGGAACAATGAAGCATAAATCATACAAGGTTCCCTCGTGTACTTTCGTTTATTCTCATTCGTATTGACTCAAACTGACTTTGTTCTTATTCTTTACCACAGCAAAAGATCCAAAAAGGCTTTCTGTCGAAGTTGAGGTCTACAAAGAAGCAACAACGGCTGGTGTCTGAATATGAAGATTTAGGTGGGAACAAACCTCTTGTGGATATGATGAGTTCTTCGGTGAAGAGAAACTTATCAGTAGATGATGATGATGATGATGATGATGATGATGATGATCTTGAATCTGATTGGGAGATTCTGTAGACGCATTGCTCGTCATTAGGCGGAGGAAAAAAGTTGGTCTTCAGTTCAAATATATATAGTTTAAGGATAAACAGTCCAGAGGAATGACTCAATCTAGTGACCTTATGGTATATATATTCTGTGCTCTATGAAATTGGTAAATAAACGGTGTGTGGCTGCGCCATCCATATGCTGAAATTGTGAATTGCTGAAACTATTTTATTACTCATATCACTCCCTTATGCGAAATATATTCATGAATTTTATGTTATATGATTTTCATACATCCCTGAAAGAAAAGTATCCAATCGGTCAATAAAAGACTGAGTTGAACTGGCCACTATGATATAGAGTATTTATTACAACAGCAAGCAAACAAATATGTACCTCAGCCAATGAAACTGTAAACACATGAAAATCTAGCAGAATCGTAGTTGGGGTCTTTCAAATAATCTCACTTTCTCAAACTAGAATTTTCTTGTTCCATAGAAATTATGCAGGCAAGCCTATCAAACACCTGCAGAAATCATTCGTGTTCGAAGATTCGAAGAAAAGAAATAGTAATGAAAAGCTTGAATGAACTATAATCGGAGCATAACTTAATGATAGATGCGCAAAGCAAATATGACTTTTCTGAATATTTTGCTTCTAGACCATAAATGAATGGACTCAGTGTTAAGTGAGTGAAAACTAACCGGAGAGAGATTGTTTTCCTCTTTACTTGTTATCGGAGAATCGTACCTAAAATAATGATAACACATTCTTTAACGGCATATTCGATTTTTGTGCAATCGAAATGCATCGAAGTAACAGAATTCCATCGAATAACACTAATGCTTTACCATTCCCGGGGAAGACCAGCTTCTTGTCTAGCAGAGTAGTTGTAAGGGCCCTTTAGCTCCACATTATATTCCAGAAGAATATCTGTTGGATAAGGAAGTTATGAAATTCAACTAACAGTTTTTTCTCGTTATTACCACTTATCAACAAGAGTGGAAATAAGGGAAGTTGACCTCGGAAAGTGGGACCCGGATTGTAACCCATTCTCAGACATATTAAGACAAACCAATAAACACCAACTGCCACGTGTGCAATTTCTTCATCAGCTATCCTCGAAACGATGTTTGAGGTTCTTTGATCACCGAAGCCGATCATCTTCTGGACCAATCGGGGTCCTGCGTCGAGACCTCTAGCTTCCTTATGGAGAATATAAACCACGATCAGACTAGGCTAAATGTATAAATGATAGTATATCATTGCTATTTGATACCATCAAGAACAGCCTCACCGCCTTATACATACATATCGACTTAGGTTTTAATTATCTCAATCAGGCTAGGACATCGTTCTCAAATAATATCAAGTGAAAATGGACTTGGAATCATCATACAAGAACACATTTGTTGCTCCCGCTTAATAGGTATACATGACGACTTATTCATAAAGCCAGTTAACAGTTGGACGTGAGCTAATAAACTGAGCTGGTTACTTTGGCTATTAAATCAGGCTTAAATTTGTGTGGAATACTTCACTGAATAAATGGCACCTGAACCAATGGGATAACAGCAAGGCGAGCAGCGACATTATCTGATGATTTATCGCATTCCCTCCACAAAATCCCGTGGGCAGGCATATCACCATAGCTACACAACAAAAATCAGAACCACCATAACCTCTAATGCAATAATGAATTCAAGTTATACTCTGTACCTGAATCCAAGCTCTTTCAATCTCTGTGAACACCAGGTGAAATGCCGGCTCTCGTCATCAGCAACATGTGCAAAATCAGCGAAAAATCCATCTCCAAGTATCTCAGCATACGGTGAAAATCGAACAACAGTGTCCCATGACAAATCGATCGCATTAAGCTCGACATGAGCAAGATTGTGAAGCATGTAAGCATTCAAAGGCAAACCAGAGGCTTTCGGAGTTGGAATTTCTTTGGGGGACACCTGAACTAAACAAAAGCCACTGCGTTGCAATAAGCACAAAATCACAGGCCAAATGGCCACTAAACAACAAGGCCAAAAACATGATTAAAAAAAGTCAATCTTCAAACAAGATGAATCAATGAACCATAAACAAGTCGGATATATCAGAAATCATCTCGCTAAAGGTCCTAAGTACATTGAAATCTCATCATAAAAGAGAAAAGGTAATACCAGTAAAGGTTTGCTTGGTCTAGCGGGTTTACTGGGAGCTTCCGAAACCCCAATTGACAAGCCGTCTTCACGCCACCTCACATAAGCCAAGTGCGATAGCTCAGCTTTTCGAATAGGATCGGCCGTGGATAATACAACCCGACCCATCTCAGCTAGCGAAGAGCAACCGTTGAAAACACTTAAAGCACTATCGATTTCGCAGTGAACTGATTCTGGGCCGTTCGGTCCCCAGAAACGGTCATTGTTCAACGAGCTCCGACGCCAATCGTTGAGGCCTGACCATTGGTGATGGTCGGCGGTGAGGTGCGGGTAATTTATAGTTGCGGAAGCTGAGAACTGGCGCTTATGAAGAGTTCGAAGAGGTGCCCTTGGAAATTTAACGAGTTTACGAATGGCTGCAGAGAGAAGAACTGCTTGCGATTTGATTTGCAGCGTCATCATCATCAAAATCAAGAGATAACGGAAAACAGTATCCTCTTGGGAGTTGGGAGACGAAGAAGCTGGCGTGAAAGAGATGATGACGTGGCCTTTCACTTGATGAAGCCCAACAAGGGCCCATAAGCCCAAGCCCAATCAAGATGACCATTACATATATTTATCAGCCGAACGAAACCAAAGCACGAAAAAAGGTTTTCATCAAAAATAAAAAATGAAATTCACAGACTCGCCAGTGGTGGAGCTCGCCGTGCACGGCAAGCTTCTATCGATCCAACAAGACAACGGATCGATGCACGTCGGCACATCCGTGTGGCCGTGCTCCTTAGTGCTCGTCAAGTTTGCCGAGCGCTGGTCTCCGTCAATCGGTTCCGCCGCGCCGGCCGACAACCCTTACGCCGACTTATTGAGCTTCGCCGGCAAGCGCGGCGTCGAGATCGGCACAGGATGTGGCGTCGCAGGCATGGGATTCTACCTCCTCGGCCTCCACGACGTCGTTCTGACCGACATCGCCCCCGTGATGCCAGCCCTAAAGCGAAACCTAAAACGCAACAAACAGGTATTGGGGAAGAATCTGAAAACCTCGGTGCTGTATTGGGAAAAGGACGATCAATTGAAGGCGCTGAAGCCTCCGTTCGACGTCGTGATAGCCACCGACGTTGTGTACCTGGCGGATAACGTCGGATCTCTGGTGGGGACGATGAAGGGCTTGGTTAAAGACGATGGCGTGATTCTACTGGGATATCAGCTGAGGTGTCCCGACGCAGATAAGAAGTTTTGGGAGATCTGTGGCGAGGTTTTCGATGTGGAGAGAGTTCGTAAGGAGGATTTGCATGAGGAGTATAGGTTTGAGGAGACGGATGTGTATGTGTTGAGAAAGATTGCTGCGGCGAGGCATCGGAGCTCCGCCGGAGCTTCGCCGGAGCCGGTTGGGGACCGGCGGAAGTAGCCTTGAGTTTCTTGTAACGATTTTCCAGCATGGCGAAGACCACCTGTAAGTTGTAAGGGGTTGTTGTAATCGGATTGAGTCGAATCAACTCATCTTGCTTGAAAAGAAAATCGAATTCCAAGAAATTGACATTTGATACGAAGGATGATCTGTGAATTGTGATCAATCAATCAAAAAATTGCTATTATACGTTGACTTATTCATGGAAAAAGCTTGCTAACGTCAATATAATTGATATCATTATATGATTTCACCTCTATATTTTTAGTAATTCCCAAAGGGAATGCGAGCTTGGCGTCATTCTCATTCTTCGGTCTTTTTCTTCCTCTTACAACACGAACCCGAATTTGGATTTATTTCCAATCATAATATATGTTCGTATATATCCGATTCGAATAAATTGACCCCCACTAAAACAGTGCCGACATTATATTAATCACTTCTTTTAAATAAAAACATGACACGCATAAATCTATTTTCCCATGTTCTTATCTTTATCAACGGACTTCACCACTTTATGATTCAACGTGGCAATTAAATAAATAAAGTAATTAAGAAATCGATATAAAGGTCAATCAAACAGTCGTGGCGCTCAAAAAGCTTCCATGTGTCCCCGAAGGGGATCATATACGGACAGCTCATACTCTACAGCACAGTGTGGTGGTGCCTTTGGCCTTTTTTAAATGAGCTTTGATTGAGCTGAAATCGCACGATTGATTGAGTGTGGGTGGCGCAAGGGAAGAAGAATATGGATGAAGCTCTGCTGAGTAGGGAGAACGGAGATAGTCCTAGATCAGGGGAGCAGCGTAAGCGAGTCTTCAACCGCAGATCACATGCCATAGCTCATGGATCGCCCTATCAGAAGGCTGCTGCATTGGTTGATCTCGTATGTTTTTGCGCATATGTTCTTTTCGTTTTCCTTTTCGGCATGCAGACGGTAGCTAAATCACTATTATACGTGTGAATGATTTGGAATTCTGAACTAGCTGAACCTCATGTGCTGAGTTTATCGATATGTTTTTGGTCGAAGAGATCGCAAGGTTTCCTTGATGCTTGCATAAGTAATAAGTTCATGAAATTTATGCGTGTATGTGTATGTTTTCGTGAAGAAAGATATGAAATTAAATAGAATTTTGGTTGATTCTTCGGCTTTGAGCTAAGAGTTCGTGATATTGTGCTTCTGGGCTCTAATGATCGTTCCAAACTGTGCAGGCTGAAGACGGGGTTGGCATACCCGAGGACATTTTTGATCAGCCGAGCTTTGGAGACTCCTTAAAGACGTATTTGATGTTCATACAGTTCGATTTTCTTTGGTCTCTTAACTACCTCGCTTTAGTGGTCCTTAACTTCTTTGAGGTCTGCGGTGTACTCTTGTTTTTTTGTCCCTTGATAACCTGGCTTTCATGTATTCTTTCTTACACATTTTTTTTCTCTTGGATCTCAGAAACCTTTGTGGTGTTCGGGGGATTGCGATAGGCAGTACTACTTTCTAGGAGAGCTTCCGTACCTGTCTAAGACTCAGAGTCTCGTTTATGAGGTAACATTAGTTTTTTACTAGTTATCGTGTTGTTTACTTTTGTGGTAATATTGATTTTCAAAATAACATCTCTTTATCTCCTTCAAATGACTCAACTCCTTGAGATTCTTTTACTGATACTGTTTTGTAGGGTGTAACACTGTTGATCCTACTGGTGCATGTACTCTTTCCAATAGCTTATGAAGGGCTTAAAATCTACTGGAAGAGTCACCTCAATAAAATTAAGGTACGGGGCTACTTAACTACGTTTGATGTGCCTTATACATTTCTAGACTAGAAGCCCCTTGAACTGAGTGTGAATTGGGAAATCTAAAATCTGATCCTTTCCTTTCGTACAAGTAATTCTGAAATTTATATTTAACTGATTTGCAGGTGGTCGCGTTATTGGTGTTGATTGTCGATGTAATACTCGACATTATATATCTTTCTCCAGTTGGAATCGCTAGTCTTCCTTTGCGTATAGCGCCCTATGTACGGGTCGTATTTTTTGTTCTTAACATCAGGTACTGATTCCAGGGATCGACTATTGTGCATTTCGTGCCCTGGCTCCTTTTTTTTTTGTCTGGCGGAACGTTAGAAGATTGGGTAAATTGGGGCACTAAGACTAACAATGTATCAACCCATGGATTATTACTTTCAAGTCTAAATCCGAGGACACTATGCATTGAATGATTTTCTCGACGTTATGTTTGAGGATATTCACAATTCGGGCTAACGTTGTTTGATGAACCCTAGGGACATACGAGATAGCGCCGTCGTCTTGGGCGGGATGATCCCCACATACCTCAATGTTGTGGTGCGTGCTTATATATGATACTTTTGACTGACATTTCTCGGATTGATATTTCTCTGCTCTTCAGTATTTACCTTTTTAACGAGTGATCGTGAATAAAAATGCAGGCATTATGGGCCTTATTTGTTTTATTCTCTAGCTGGTTGGCTTTTGTCATCTTTGAAGATACCGAACAGGGGAAAACCATATTCACATCATACGGTGAAACACTTTATCAGATGTTTATTCTGTTTACCACTTCCAACAATCCAGATTGTTGGATTCCTGCATACAAGTAAGTAGCTAGCTGGGTCAAGGTTTTGCTTTACGAGTTATGCCCTTTTAGTTGAATGTTCTCTTGTTTGTGCAACTCATAATTGTGTTCTATGCTCGAGTTTTTTTTTTTTTTTTTTTTTTTTTTTCGTTTTTTGTCGTAGGGCTTCACGGTGGTATGTCATATTCATTGTTCTGTATGTACTGTTGGGCGTTTTCTTCGTCACCAATTTGATACTTGCCGTTGTGTATGATAGCTTTAAGAGCGAGGTAAATTACTATCTGCATTGACTATTTTACTGAATATAGTTAGATAATATTTTAAAAGTGTAATGGCTGATTGTCATGCTTAGCCTTAACTTTAATTTTTTTTTGGTAGCTTGTAAAACAAGTTGCCGAGAAGGATCGTACGAGAACAAGGATACTGAAGAAAGCATTTAACCTGATTGATACTTCCGTGAGTAAACGTTTAAATGCTTTGGGTCTTTTCATGTTAATTAGCATGGGCGAAGTTCATGAAGATATTTTATTTTCTCTTTGTATAGCTGTGATCTCGTGGCAGTAGTAGATTCCCTAATACTTCAGTTCTCTTCATTGAACTAAACCACAATCTTTATTGTTAACTCATGATTACAACCCTCGAGCCAAGTATGAATTCTCTTAGATCTTCAAGAAGTTTATTCATATTCTTCAACTACTGATTAAACAAAAATTTTGATGTCAACGTATGCAGATCTCTATAGGTTACGTTAATGTTTTCCATTAATGCAGAATGTTGGCTATCTCAATAAAGATCAGTGCGTCCGTCTGTTTGAAGAGCTGAACAATTACAGGTACCATTAGCATTAGCAGTGTGCTTAACGATAATGCTAATTATCTTCAAAGTTCAAAACATATTCATTTCTACTGAAGGCGTCTTCAAGTGTGGTATAATTATAATCGTAACAAAATAAAATTGATAAAAGTGTTTCAACAGTGTTCCCATGCAGTTACTGTAAATAGTTCAGTCCATATAAATCGAATTTTACAGTCTTTGCCCTCCAGACTGTCTTCATGGTGGAGATGTTGAAATTTTCTCATGTTACGATAATCTTATAGGACACTGCCTAAAATATCAAGGGATGATTTTGAACTGATATTCGAAGAGTTGGATGATAGCCATGACTTCAAGGTACTGCTATCTTATAAGTTCCTTTTTACTGTTTCTTCCCAGCATCATATAATTCCTTTTGTTATTATAATTCCTTTCAGATCAACTTGGATGAATTTTCCGATCTCTCCCAAGCTATTGGACTTAGATTTCAGAAAGAGGATGCAGTAAGTACGCTTTACACGAACCCTAAACAAAAGTAACTTCTATGAAGTGCTATTAACATCCAAATCTTATCAGGAACCGATTTTTGAAAGGTGTCCAGCACTCTACCACTCTACTGCGTCGGAGAAGCTGAAAAACTTTGTTCGAAGCCCCAAATTCGGTTACGCTGTAGCTTTCGTCCTCGCCTTGAATTTTGTTGCTGTCGTTATTGAGACAACGGTGCGTGCATATGGATGTCTCTGAATGCTTCGTAATAGTGCTTTACTCGACATTTACTTGCAACGATCTCATCCTTTTATACTTGCTAGTTTCGTCTATCATCATAAAAAACCTCATCGTGTCTTTTCAGTCGATTTCCTTTGAGATTGCTATATTTTTCGTATGACTATGTTGCAGCTCGATATAGAGGATAACTCAGCTCAAGATGCCTGGCAAACGGTTGAGTTCGTATTTGGTAAGTGTTACATGAATCTCCTACAAGTTCTTATGGATGTTACTTGCTAGCTTATTATTCAACAACTTTCTGAATTCATTTCTTGTGTAGAACGTTGGCCCTTTACCCATGCTGATGAATAATTTTTCTCCTACACAGGATGGCTTTATGTCGTGGAGATGGCATTGAAGGTGTATTCTTACGGATTTGTCAATTATTGGAGGGAAGGTGAAAACCGCTTCGACTTTGTTATAACCTGGGTAATTGGTAAGAGACCGACGACAAAGTAGCATGTTTTCTTTCCATTCATAAATCCCTTCTGCCTTTCAAAGAAACTTTTAAGATCTTTTCACAAATATGAAAACCTTTCTCACGTCGCAGTTATTGGCGAAACAACCACTTTCGTGGCTCCCCGAGATTTGAGTTTCCTCTCCAATGGAGAATGGTAAACTAGTTCATTTTGTACTTTATACTTTCATTCTCGGAATGTTTCGAAGAATCATAGTTAGAGACATTAGCATTCTGTTTTCTCTCCAAGTTGGACATTCGCAACCACTTCACATGACAAATTTTTCTTTATTAACTTGCAGGATTCGTTATCTTCTAATAGCAAGAATGTTAAGAATGATCAGGCTCTTGATGCACGTGAAACAATATCAAGCCTTTATTGCTACTTTTATTACTCTGATACCGAGTCTAATGCCATATCTCGGGACAATTTTCTGCATCTTATGCATCTACTGCTCCCTCGGCGTACAGGTACATTGCATCTTTGTGCATACACGCCTTTTTACTCGTCTTAGCTTATTTCTTCACAATGTCATAATCATATCATCTCCAACTTGGAATAAAGAAAGTTTATGTTTTTAGCTCTTTGGTGGGATCGTCAATGTCGGAAATCCTAAGCTGAGCGGATCGGATCTCGAAGAAAATGAGTATCCTTTATCATCACAATGATCTCTTCTAACAATATCGCATGTTCTGTAAGAAAGCTTCGGTTTTTCTTCTTTATTTTTTCATCACTATTCAATTTGCCTTCCATTGTTCCCCTTGACCATCCAAGTTACTTACTCTTCAACTTCAACGACTACCCTAATGGGATGGTAACGCTTTTCAATATCCTGGTAATGGGAAATTGGCATTTCTGGATGCAGGTGCGTCGAATCTAAAATGATTACCATCTGTGCTTAATTAATAAAATGGAATTGCTTTTCTGTCTACTTTCTAAAACACTACTAAAGAACGGCTCGTGCAATGTGAGTGAAATTCCAGGGCTACAAAGATTTGGCTGGAACTGCATGGACTCATGTCTACTTCGCTAGCTTCTATCTCATTGCAATCTTGCTCCTTTTGAATTTGGTGAGATTTTATTTGATTTTTTTTTAATATGAAACCTGCATTGCTTGATTGAACAATCTTCTCTTAACGAGCCTGTTTTCCGGTGTAAGCGTCCATTAATTTTTTTTTTTTTAATTGCCTTAGATATTGTCTTTCGTCTTGGAGGCTTTCTTTGCTGAGCAGGACATTGAAAAAGCTGAGAACGGTGAAGATGGAGATGCCCAGGTTAATCCTTAAGAACGAAATATAATCGCAAACTATCACAAATCTTAAATCTATTTAAAGAGTATTAATGATCTTCCATGGCGTTAGTTATTACAATCTTGGTTTTCCATGTCAAACACAGGATGCATCATCTCGGAAGGGGAGAAGACGTAAAACAAGGTACGATCGTAGTAGTAATTAACGATCATGCTTACAGAAAGAAACATTTGCTATACGATCGTCAACTTATATATATTGTATATTTATATTGCAGCATTAAGTCAAAAAATCAAAGGGTTGATATTCTTCTCCACCACATGTTGAGTGCTGAGCTGACATCTCAAACTCAGGACGGAGATGCAGCAACTCCTTAAAACTGGGTAATAACATTGCTTTTGCATTTGAACATATCATATGTTATGTTTGTTATTACTATTTATAGTCCTTCTGTATTTAGGATACTCTTACGAAATAAGTTTTTCTACGGTTTGGAACTCTATTTCATCGTCTCGTCTTCGGGCGCAGCGAATTAACCGAAAAGTATCCCTAAACACAATAATAGTTTAGTTTCCCGGCCAACACAGAAAATAGTGACTACAGTCATAAGTTAGAAGCCCGAAGGAAAACGGCTACTAGAATCAAAGTTTAACATATCTTCATATATATATCGTTCGTCCCACTTCCACAATAGCACGTTTAAACCTGCAACATAAGTTTTTGGTCAGATCAGAAGTCAATTCAATTTTGAGTTCACAAAAGAAAAAGTTTCCCTAGCACCAGAAAAAAAAAACAGTTATATATCTACAAGTTAGCCTAACAAAATTGAATTTAATTTACCTTAATTTACATATCCACCTTAGGCTTTTTACCAGCCACAATCTGGGAAATGTGCAAGCCCCTGCTAAACGCTTGGTTGAAGAGAATCCTAGTCTGCATGTTCTGAAAACCTGGCAACCACGAAAGAAGAGCGACTGGTGCCATTACGATGACTCCAAACATTATTTCGTACAAGCGAGAAACAGAGACGACGGTCTCCCAAAGCTTTACTCTCTCCAAAAAGGGCCGAATCACTTGAGCAATGCAAATAAATCCCCAACCAGTGGGAATAAAAGCCAATAGACTGGTGAAGATATCGACAAACTTGAACGCCGTAAACTCCAATAGGGCGATCATCACCACCACCGAAAGAACGATTACGAGAAACTGAACCAATCGGTAGTAGATGTGTTCCTTCGCAGCGTATTTGTCCCGAGCATATGAGACTACCGAGTAAAACCCAAGAGCCATGGCCACGTAGATCCAAGAAAGCAGATAAACAGCAATATGCTTGCTGCCTGAAGCAATTTTCAGTTGGTATACGATCCCATACTGGAAAAAGAAGAAACGAAGGTCCAAGATTATTTCGAGAATCTTTCCCCAGAGGCCCGTCGTTCTCAAATGATCTTGCTCTTCGTACCACCACTTTTCCCAGCTTTGATCGCTTTTTGAGAACACGCCTCCCTTAAACCATATCCAGTTCATAAACTCGTCGAAGTCATACACAGTCTTCAACCAATCGAAGCCCGATGGGTTGAAAACGAACGGCCCCAAAATCCACGACGCTACTAAAAACCAACTGGAAATGGTCAGCAGTATATACACGAAAGTCCCCGTAGCTACTGGGCTGTGGGAGGCGTAAACGGTGAGTATCAAACCAAGTTCGATCGCCTTAACGAAATGACTACGAGCATATAGTCTGTAGTTCTCCGAAAAACTCTTGTGCTGCACCACAAAACCACGGCCAGTGGCGCGATATTTCGCACCTCCGTGCAATATAGTTCTGCCAAAGTAGTGACCTCGGGTCCCCATGGAGAACGAATAGAATACAGACGAAAGTTGCAGTTGCATAGTTATGAAGTCCCATATAGCATTCAGAAAACCATGCTCGAGGGAATTTTCTACAACCATTGGCAATGCCGTAAAGAAGCCTAACTGGATTATGAACTGCTGGTTCAGAATCGTACCAATTGACCTGTTATCATTGGCTTTATTTGCCACAGAATAACCTTCCAACCCGCTCAATGCTAGATATAACCGTCCCCACAAAAATGCATACACGGTGAGTATAATCACCATCGTATTAAAGAAAAAACCAACGGTGGTGTAGAAGAACGAGAGCATTCTGAAGAAGTCCAGCCTATGACCCAACCTGTAAACATCCCGACTCAAAGTTTGCTCACCATTACCACTGGCGACTTTAGCTTCAAACATAGATATCTGATTCAGCCCAACATCTCTTCCTTTTCCTACCTGAATGTATTCGTGGTGGGTAATACTCCCGCCCCTCAACGTGCAGTTAAATCCAGCAAAAATATCCTCGCTGATGTTGATGACTCGAGAAGCCTTGCTTAAACCTCCCCTGGTCATAAACCAGAACCTATCAAAGACGTCGGGATGCCCATAATGCATCCGAACTTTCAAGGGGTTAGCTAAAACACGTTGCCCCAAGGTGACAAAGCTTGTTTCCTGAGAAGACATGAACCAAGCCAGAGATGATACGGAGCCTGTGAAAACATGTTCTCGGACCCCTAATATTGTTGGCTTTCTAATGCCGTAATAATGCTTGAATTCCTCCAAAAGGTTCCGCATCTTTAGTGCCTCCTCGAAATAGTTGTCCTGGTTCATATCAATCGTCTGAACTGCATCTCCCCTTGTGAATATTATAGCATGATTCTGATTTTCAGGCTTACCCTCCCCAAGCTTCACAGGACCGGGCAATTTCACCCGATATATCTCCACTTCTCTCTGCAGATTCTGATCATACTTCACCAAGACCGAATAGTACTCTTTCTCGTCCCTCCCTGCAGATACCTCATCAACATAGGCAACACGAAGAGCTTCATTAGTTTTCATCAGATGGAGTATCTCTTCGGCGTGGGGATCCTTTTTGGCTTTTTGAGAACCGTAAATCTGACATGCAACCACGTAAGTGAACTTCATCAGACCTGTTCCGCGCTCATGGCCTTTGAAAAACATATTGAGGGAACTATCAGCTCTGCTCAAACTTCTCAAGGAAGGTGATCTTTCTGCGGTCGATCCATCCATGTCATTTACTTGTCCCAAGGAAAGTAACTGCTGATTTGCGTCTCGTATGTCCATTTCGGAGGCAGAATCCAGAAAGGCAAGCATCTCTAGGGCACGGTAGTAGTACATCATCCCCCTAACTGTTCTGGCTAGTGTTTGACCCCTGTATGATGCCCATGATCGAAGATCTCTTAACCTAGTGGTCCACAGTTCTCTTTCACTAGCCATCCCTTGTCTCCGCATTCTCTCCAAGAAGTTCTTCCACTCATCTGCATAGATGGTCCGCAAGTAGTAAAGCGTCGAAATCCCATCTTCATTTTCAGTTCGAAGTTGCTCTTTGCTGTACAGCACCTCTTCGCTGTAGTACGGGGTCAGGACGCTAAAGGCCATCATTTTCTCAACCTGGGGCGCACGAGGCATGTTCATGAACAAGGAGTTGCTGAAGAAGGCAATTCGCCTCCTTGCCTCGAGATTCACAGGTACTTTCTGCATGGAATCTCTAGAGGTGAGAATTGTATGCAAACGCCGGACGCGACGGTAGAACGTCTCATTATTCGGATTAGGTAGCTCTACAACATTCTGAAAAAGTAAGCTTTCACCAGACACTCTCCTCTTAGAAGCCAGACCATCCTCCATCAGCTGTTCAGCAGTCCTCTGATTCTTCAAGAAATCTCTAATCGCAGCCTCGTAAAGAGCCTGGAGAGCATTTACTATATTGTCAACATTTTTATCAGGCTTCAGGACAAGACAGAGAAGATGGTCTAACTTCTCGTGTATTTTGGGCAGAGCAGTCAAATTGTATTGCTTTGTGAAACTCTCCGTCTGCACGAACTGATCAATTTCTTGAAAAAATGTTTTTATTATGTTGCGTTCTTCCGAATCGTGCTTAATGATAGCAAGTAAAAAGTGCTGTAAAGTGTCATACGCTTCGACAACAGCACATCTCCTGTATTCGTTCTTGCAAATCTTATACCAAATCCAAGGATCGGGAGGATCAACCATCTCTTTAGCCTGACCTAAAGCAAGCAGCAGTTCATTACACAGGAGTAAGCAAGGCCACTGAATCACCCGAACATTCCAGTTAACCTCAGAATCTTTCCGGTCACTTTGAGGTAGCTCAAGAAGCTCAACCTCTCGGTCACTGACAATATCTTCCTCTCTAAATGCACAAATTACCTCATTCCATATCAAAGCAAATTTGTAAGCTTCGACCTGGTTGGACTCAAGCTTTTTAAAGGGACGGCCAAGTCCATATCTCAACTTCAATCGGTGAATTGCATCTTTGATCTTGCTCTTAAATGTTCTCCTAGCATACAGCAACTGCTCCTCTGGCATGAGATTAAACTGAATCGCACTAGCAAAGAACTGAAATCTCAACCTTAACTGCTGCATGTTTCGAATCTCACCTAAGTGTTCCAAGAGACCAACCCCAGCACCAACAAGCGAGGAGTAGATTGAATACCAAATCTGGATGTCCATTAGGTAGATCAAAATAACAGGAAGCCACACCAGGCCCACCGCAAGGCGGTTGCTGTGGCCAAAAAATTCATGCCACTCGTACTTAACATCTTTCAGAGCCAGCAAGGTCTTTGTAGGTGCAACCATAGGTTTAATCTGCATGAAGTAGCTAAACACAAATTTTGTAACGAGAACCAAAACCCAGAAAAAGGAGTACTTCACACTGTCTACAAGTCCTTCTCTAAGCCCACGACCCACGAAAGAGCTGCTTTGAAACCACCACGTCAACGCATAAAATATTCTCCAATTCGTGTTCTCGATAAAATTCCTAACCCATGGGATGATAAATAGAGCCAGAGCCAACAGCTCTGGAGCAAGAAAAGCCACCACAACCTCAAGGAAATTTATAACTCTCCTATTTGCGGCAGATGACCATCTACGGTCAGCATTTTTCTGGCTCCATATCCTCCAATACATCACTCCAAAACCCACAATCCAAAAAGCTGCAACCACGCTCTTCAGAAACATTCTCACACCCAACGCCTTGGTCTCCCTTGAGATCAAATTATACTGAGTCTTGATATCCAATAAAGACTGTAGGAACCTCAGCACACCCCACGTGAAAAACACAGTCAAGCACCTCACCTGAACCTCCCTGCTCTGCAAGGCCTGCCATGGATAAGTCCTCTCTTGCCAAGCTACGATTATCGCAGCCTGAAGAAATAAAATCAGCATCACCCACAACTTGTCAAAACTCCTAAACAAGTTCCAAAACGATCTCTGCTCCACAAAACCTGTCTTCCCAACCTTCTTACCCTTGTTCCCCGTAACAAAGAAATTGCTACCCAAGTCCATCGGCCACTTCAGCCTCTCAAAACACCTCTTACTCCAAAAATATTCATTTATATCATCATAGTTCCTCCACGCCGAATGTGGGGCTGTACCATTTCTGCTGTTATCTACCTCTGCACTAACTGTATCATAAATAGGCTTCACAACCTTGTTCAAAAACATGTTCTCTCCAGAAACTGAGGGCAGAAAGGGCCTCCCAGTATTCTCATCAATGTAATCGTTTAGTATTCTATTCAACTCCATAGCCATGTTGTGAAAGATGTAGCATATACATTCAGGCATAAATCGCAAATTCGCAGACTCGCCCCATATCAGCAAATACAGCGAAACGTATAGAAGCTCCGTACGACAATCATCCGAACCACGGCGGGAGTTGAGCCAAACGTTCGACCTAACGTTCAAGTACGAGCACCAGTCGGTGTAGTTCTTCAGCAGGCGGCGACGGAATCTGCGGAGCACGCCGGCGTCTAGGGCGTCGACGTTGTCCGGCGGCGGAGACAGACGCATCTGAGAATTCGCAAGATGCATCACCAGGTGCTCTCTCTGGTTCGCGACGCTCGACGACTGAAACCCGAAGAACAGCGCCAGCCAGTCGAGAAGGTCGTAGTGCGGGAGCCATGGGGCAAAGGGCGGTCGCCGGAGGTCTCCGACTGCGCGCAATGCGGCCGAGGCGGCGCGTACCTCCGGGAAGCGAAGGGAGGGGTGGTCTGCGAGGAGGTTGTGGACGGGGATGACGTTGTATACCTCGGCGTCGTCCCTTCGATGGTTATTCATGAGATTTCAGCCGAAGATCAGATATGGATTTCCTGGTTCAATTCATGCGCTTTTCTGCGGTGGATTTGAAGACGAACAGACGTAAACACAAAGAATAAATTCAAATTGAGTAATGGCGGATGCGTTAGTTATACTGTTTACATGTTATTAATGGTGATGGAGACCTTCCGCGATTGCGATTGGAGTTGTACATTCTTCTTTCAGAGGTTGTACGTGGGTTTTTTTGGGGCTACTGCTTTTTCAAGGTGACGGTATCTTTTATTTTCTTTTCCATATTCCATTCCTTCAATTACCATATTATTTATTTATATTTATACAGATGTTTATAATTTTTTATCAAACTGTTAATGGGGTTTACTGCTAGAAGAATGAGTTGCAATGTCCGGAAATTTTTGCTACAAGTGTTTTAAAACTGAAAGTTTGGTACTTATATACTTATAGCTATATTCAAAGAAATATTTACCAGATAATCCTGCAATAATATCATCTACCAACAAATGAAATCGTATCGTAGTGACTCTTGGGTTTTTTCCATACAAGGCTCTGTGTTCTTGCTAAACATCTTGGGTTCTTTGTCCTAAATAATGGTTATTATGACCGTGCGATTTGTGATTGTCTGTTTCTATAGGTCTTCTGATAAGGTGGCGTTATGAAGTAGATTATGTTAGTGTTAGGAATATTTTATTGTGTTCAATTAAATCAAGTTATCTTAATCTTGTAGTTTTATTCTGCCCTAGGACTTAATTGTAAATATACCTAACTTGTGGGTATATTAGTTAACTTGGGCCCAATAGCCCATTAGGGCTTATGTATAAATACCCTAAACGATACATCGTTTAGGGTTGCTGATTCATAATTGAGTTGACGACTTTTCTGAAGAACTCGCGCGCTCTCGTTCCAACTCAACAATCTCGTCTATCGGTATTACTTCTTTATTGCTTCATCGTATCAGGTAATACTAATCAGTGAATCAGATCAAGGTCGGATAAAATCCGCCTAACAAGTGGTATCAGAGCCGAAATCGTGGATCAAATTCATCAGATTTATCTCGGCTTGATGTTCGAATTTTTCGCTTTTTAATTCAAAAATCATCAATTCCTCTTCGTCCAAATTCCCAGATTCTTCTCGGCTCATGGAGAACGCATAGGTGTATATTCGCTGTTCGTGATTCTCGATCGAAATTTTCGAATTTTTTTTCAGCCAAAGAACAGCGTGACGACGAGATCTCGTGAATTAAATTGCTCATCTCGACTTTTGTTTCGACATTATCTCGACATTTTCTATCGACATTATATCGACATATTCTATCGAGTTAAATTTGTTTCGACATTTTCTATCGACATTCTATCGACATTATATCGACATCTTATTAAAGTGATTTTTTTTCATCTCGACATTTTATAAGACTCTCGACATTATTCAATCTTTGTGCAACTCGACATCCTCTTCTAAACTTTAAAGATCTCGATATCCTCTTATTCATTCGATATCTTATTCATTTGATATCTCCCATCTCGAAATTAAATAACCCCAAATTTCTAAACCAATCATCACGCATCATCACTCACATAATTGCTTTGTCCTTTTATATATCAACTTATATATACACGTAACCCTTTGCAAACTCTAAAGTCATCATACACGTGTCCTTCACTAGTGCCATCATCATCAAATAGTCATCACACTATATAGACACGCATATACACATTATTCACACGCATTGCATATAATCATTTAGCTCACTCCTCATCAACCTCATTAATCATCACACTTATCATTACATAATCATTTTTTCTATATATATATAAAAAAAAAACCTCATTTGCGAACTCATAGTTCCACTCATCATTTGTTTCTTTTTTCGTTGTATAATCTTTACATATATACATAAATTAAAATATATATATATATATTAGTATTAATAATTTAATTAAATGAATAATTAAATCTTGTGATTATCTTATCTTTCTTCTGTTATTTGCTTTCGTCTAAGCATCTATGATTTAGCTGATCAACACGATTAAGATCCATATCCAACCAAAAATAATTCTAGGACTGAACTTTCAATATCCACTTTCAATATGTCATATATGTCGTATCATTGGGAACAGAAAGAGAACAAACAAGCTAAAGAAATAGAGGAATTAAAAGCTCGCTTAGAGAATAATCATAAATGTCTTCTTGCCAGCTTAAGTGAAAAAGCGCATCTCAATTGCAAGCTTGAAGCAACGCAACTGAGAGTCGATGATCGTGATAAAGAAATAGAAAGAATGAAAGCGAAAATTAGTGAGTTAACTACTACTTTGAAAAAGAGCGAAGACGAGAGACTCACTAAGACTTGTCAATATAACGTCATGTATAGCGAGCGTAGCGAGTTATACGTTAAATTTAGGAGTTTAGAGGACATTCTAACAAAAAGAGGGCAAGCGGATCAAAATTCCTCTAAGAACCTAGCGTCAAACGGGGAAAGTAATTTACATTCTAACAAACCTGCTTCTTGTTTGGAAATTCCAGAGATTGCTAATAAAATTTCCAAATTAAACGCAACTTTGGAATCAGAAAGAGTAGGTTTTCAAGCAGAAAAACAAAAACAGTCGGGTGTCGTACTCATGGCAGAACAGGAACCATGGCTCAAGGATACCTCTGAGAGTGAGGAAGAAAATCTGGCACTCATGGCAAACGTCGAAGTTGACTCTGAAGATGAGGCGCACAACACTGCAGCCACTCCCACAACTGACTCATCTTCAGAAACTGAGGTACACGATTCTTACTCTGATCTACATTTAGAGATTTCAATTCTTCAAGATAGACTAACATCTATATCTAGTGAAAACCAATCATTAAGAAAACTAGAAACTAGGTTAGCGAACAATGAAAAGGTCTTGCGAACCGAACTAGTAGAAAAGGCTAAGTTAAACTTGTTTCTAGAACAAGCTCAGGATACATCCCTCAGACATGAGACTAGGATAAGAGATCTAGAAGAAAAACTTTCCGAAAAGGAAAATGATTTCAAGAAGAGTGAGCAAGAGCGTAATTCCATATCCCAAAAATATGAATTCTTATCCAAGGAACGAAATCGTCTATATTCCAAAATAAAGAAACTTGAGGATCTCCTAACAAAAAGAGGACAAACAGATAGAACGATTTTTCTAAACAAGCCTAGAGACATAGAATTTTATGATCCCCGTGAAGGATTAGGCTTTGTTCCAGGTTCCGTACAAACAGTCAAGAAACCCCTCCCTCTTTATGATATTAGCTTCCTAGGCTTAAATATACCCAGTCTACTCCCTTTCACTAATTCATCTACAATTGACATCCTAGAAAAGAAAAAGAAAAATAGAGAGGACAGGGTAGAAATCCCATTTGACTACGAAGAACTGAATAAACGTGACAGAACCATGGACACATCCTTATCTGAAGACGACTACTTACCTCTATATACACCCTCTTCAGAAGACGTAAGTGGCCAAAATTCAAATCCCTCTATTACATATATCCCAGCATCTCTCAAGGAAATCTGTGATTTGCGCTCGACTCTTGAGTTCGAAAAGATTGCCTTCCAAGTGGAAAAAGACGTACTTCTGACAGTCATATCGACACTTGAAGACCATATCAACAATCCCATAGGTTTCTGCTCACAACCGCCTCCAGCTGAGTCGAAACTAGAGGCATCACTTTGCAAGACAATGAAAGGAAAGAAAAAGCCACAAGAGACGATTTACTATTTGAAAAATTTGCTTCTTCTTCAAATCATTACTATTCCTACGATGATGCACTTGCCCTAAATTCTCGTTTTAGATTAGCAAATGCTAGCACAATCAAGAATGATGCACGCTTCTTTGCTAAGTCAGGCTCGCAAACTCAACTAGACAAGATACAAACAAAAGGAACGACTGACTTTCTCGCTGAAATCTCGCGTCTCCAGAACACCATTAAACTACAAGCAAAGGAAGACCAAAATCAAATTGATATCTTCAAGTTCGAAAAAGAGAAACTACTAAATGAAATTTTCCTCCTAAGAAATCTCAACGATCATTCATCTGAAGTTGGTTCTTCTTCGACTTATGATTTAACTCCTAATAATGTGTCAAATTTAGCTACAGGCAATAAACTAACCGAGAAGACGAAGACGATGGACTGGGTCAGGAAATCAAAATCTAAGCTCTCTCCTACCAAGGCTTTGTACTCTACAAACTATGCTTCTGATGAACATAACTCCATTTCTTCGAAGACTATTAAGTATTGTGATGTTTCCCGTTTTAATAAAACTAATATTTATAAGATGCATCACTCTTCTACTCGACAGCCATCATCTCATGCAAGCCACGTCTCGAACACTCCCGTATTCAATCGATTGATGCATAAGAACTCAACAGGGCATAATCCTAATGTTAAACAAATTTGGGTGCCCAAGCAAAAACATCACTCCACATCCCCGCAACACTCGAAACAAGGATTGAAGCTATGGATTCCTAAATCACAAATCAAATTGAATAGGACTTCATATGATGACTTAGGATCAATATCTGAACCAAATGTGCTTAACCTGTTTTCTGCTAACAAGGGAGGACCCATCCAAAAATGGGTACCAAAGACCCGATAATATTTTGCAGATATCCCAGCGTGAGTAGGTACAAAGAGAGCTGCTCCACACTCATGACTGGTATGCGACGAGGGCAGCCAAACATCCCAGCGCGTATGGCATCTCGGGTTGCTCCACAGACGCGACTGGTTAGCGATGGGAGCAACCAAACGTAGGTAAATTCTATATGCATTCCATAGTTAAACTTTTGGCATGCATATCGAAATGAAAAGATTATATACTTACTTTGAAACTAAAGGGTACATTAGAAACATGCATGATTCAAAAGAATTTTAAACTTTTAATTTTAGCATGCATATGAGCTGAAATGACTAAATACCCTCCTATAGGTACATTTTCATTATGCATGCATCTTAAAGAATTTTCGAGCTTAAATTTTTCTGTATGCATATGACCTGACGCACAAAATACCTATTTCAGCTTAGAGCGATAAAAAAAAAAAGCAAAACGTACATTCTAATGCATTTTAAAGAACAATAATTCTTTAGTTGCATCTGCTTTGAAAATAAATTAATACGTTCACGCTTATTTAATTGGGAGAGAACTTACATGTTTAAATGTGCATGCATTGAGGGGGAGCTACTCTTTTTTAAAGAGAAGCAACTCATATATTTGTCTTAAGGGGAGCAAAAAAAAAATAAATAAATAAATAAATTTGGAGGGGGAGCGAACTCTAAAGTGTGAACTTAGGGAAAGAGAATCTCGAACGATAATTTTACGAATATGCATCTTTTGAGGGGGAGTAATTCAGTTTTAAGAAGCATGATTTGAGGGGGAGGAATAATATATATATATATATATGTATATATATCTATATATATACATATATAAATAATGTAATCTATTACATTATTTATATATGTATATATATAGATATATATACATATATATATATATATATTATTCCTCCCCCTCAAATCATGCTTCTTAAAACTGAATTACTCCCCCTCAAAAGATGCATATTCGTAAAATTATCGTTCGAGATTCTCTTTCCCTAAGTTCACACTTTAGAGTTCGCTCCCCCTCCAAATTTATTTATTTATTTATTTTTTTTTTGCTCCCCTTAAGACAAATATATGAGTTGCTTCTCTTTAAAAAAGAGTAGCTCCCCCTCAATGCATGCACATTTAAACATTTAAAAATGCTCTGATACCACTTGTTAGTCCGATTTATCCAACCTTGACATGATTCATAGAATTAGTATTACCTGAGATGATGAATTACCGATGTGGAGAATCGTAATACCAATAGACGGATTGTAGAGTTGGACGGCGAGATACGCGCAGGCTTCTTCAGCAAAAGACGTCAACTCAATAAATGAATCAGCAACCCTAAACACTGATGTGTTTAGGGTATTTATACATAAGCCCTAATGGGCTTATTGGGCCCAATATAACTAATATACCCACAAGTCAGGTATATTTACAATTAAGTCCTAGGGCAAAAATAGAACTACAAGATTAAGATAACATGATTTAATTGAACAAAATAAAATGTTCCTAACAATCTCCCCCTTTGTGTTCAATTTGCAATTTAGCGCTGGTTATCTTCATCTTGTGATCGTACTGAGTCCTCAAAGAACATGTATCGGATTTGTGTACGTGAGAGCATTTGCTTGCGTGTTCTTCTTCACATTCTCCTTTGTCTTGTGACCTCTTCTTTAAAGGATGTTCAATCACACCGTCTCTTGAACTTCTCTTCTCTTAAGTGTTCAAAGCTGCTTGAGGAGTTCTCATTAATGGAGAGATGTACACGAGTCGAATCTTCTCTTTAGGTGTTCCAACTCTACATTTGTTCAACCTTGTGTTGGGATTGGGAGCTCTCTTTAAACTCGAAGAGTTGTACACGAGTCGGCAGCTTTGATTCTTGAAGTCCATGCTGAAGTTGCTTCAAAAGAATTCCCCCGTCTTCCAACGATAAGCTTCAAGGACGAATTTCAAGCCTACAACGGTCAACTCTCTTCAAAAGGCGATGATGGCTTCTAGTGCTAACTCGGCAATAACCTCCAGAGACCTGCTCCGACCGCTGACCAAAATCAAGCAGCACACATCACTTCGTACCGGATGTATGGATTTTAAGTTCCCATGGTTCAGTCAGACCAAACTGAACCTATCCCCGGAACACAGCCGAGTGTTAGTGACGATCTCAAACTCATAGAGCTACCCGTATTTGAAAAATTTTTGACAAGACCGAAGAGCGGAAGATACAAAACTCCCTTACCTCACAAATTACTCGGACCAACCCCCATAGGTACAGGTGCTAATTTTATTAGCTTCCGGGTAGAAGTCGCCGCATTAGGTCCAACGGCGCATGCACAACCGAGCCTTACCCACTCATCGATCTCCCAACAGACCGATGTTTCACTACGGGGAGCCGCATAATCTATCACTGCTTCACTTGGGAGCAGGAGATATTGAACTAAGTGGTAGTCAGCCCCATACCACTGAATTTTTATTGAACACATCGAGTCTAGTGTGTCCTCACCATCCATATGTTTTTTTTTAGGACACATACACTTTTTTCTCATCTGGCTTTGTGACCAGATCAGAACTTCCGTAGACATGTCATTCTAAGACATGCTTCGATGATCGGAAGGAAGTCCTGCCGTTGCAACATCAAAACAACAACGGTTTCAGGCCATCGCCTATGAGCTATGCTCCTAGACTGATGTTAACGGGACACCTATGTGGCCCCGGTTTATGAAGCCCTGCTATCACAGGCCACGTCTCAGAGTTTAACTCTGAATTCGTGTCGACGGATTGCCTTTGTGGCTCCGTCAGATTATTACCCAATCTGAGCATCCACCATTTTCGCCGCGAAATCAACTCCATCATTTTGTCCCGACTACGCGATCTTCTTGCCAAAGACGATGCCCCATTTTGACCCATCGCATGACGATCTTCCTAGCTCGATCTTCATGAGGGGGAGGAGTACTAGAGCAAAATGGGAGCAGCACCACGACGAAAGTGCAATATAGATCAGAAAATGCCAAATCTCAAGCGTCGTCAAAGAATCAAACGAAGACCACAGAGTCCAACGATTGAAGTTGTCGCCTCATGTACGACTCTCCGATTTTAAAGAAACACCCCAATCACAACATAAGGTTGAACAAACGTAGGGGGAGTTGAGCTACAATCGAACGGAGAGATCGGACTCAAATGACAAGATACGGCAAACAACTTCAGCATGGACTTCAAGATCAAAGCTGTCGACTCGTGTACAGCTCTTCGAGTTTAAAGAAAACTTCCAATCCCAACACAAGGTTGAACAAATGTAGGGGGAGTCGCGACTATCGAAGGGAGAGCTGGAACACAAGAAGATAAGATCAAAACACGGTGAGCTTGGAACTCCTAAAGAAGAGGTCACAGGACAAGATAAAGGAGGAGGTGAACGAAGAAGAACATGCAAATGCTTATGCTTTCGCGTACACAACTCCGATACGTGTTCCTTGAGGACTCATGACGATCACAAGACGAAGATAACCAGCGCTGAATTGCAAATTGAACACAAAGGGGGAGATTGTTAGGAATATTTTATTGTGTTCAATTAAATCAAGTTATCTTAATCTTGTAGTTTTATTCTGCCCTAGGACTTAATTGTAAATATACCTAACTTGTGGGTATATTAGTTAACTTGGGCCCAATAGCCCATTAGGGCTTATGTATAAATACCCTAAACGATACATCGTTTAGGGTTGCTGATTCATAATTGAGTTGACGACTTTTCTGAAGAACTCGCGCGCTCTCGTTCCAACTCAACAATCTCGTCTATCGGTATTACTTCTTTATTGCTTCATCGTATCAGGTAATACTAATCAGTGAATCAGATCAAGGTCGGATAAAATCCGCCTAACAGTTAGCTTTGGGATTCTTGACAAGAAGCTAATTTCGTAGAATTCTTGAGGGGAGTGAAAGAGTCTTTTTTTATTTCACTCTTTCAAGAATGTTCAGAAAGCTCTGAGCTTGCTGCTGAGGTTATGGAGATGTTTGGTTTAGCCTATGAAATTATTCTTTAGGAAGTCCATTATGCTTCTTAACAACATTTAAGTTAGGGTTGCAAACGAAGCGAATCGAATCGAATATCATAATATTCAATTTGTATTCGTTAATTTTTCCAAGTATTCGTATTCGATTCGATTCGTATTCGAATCCTAAAAATCGATTCGATTCGATTCGATAAGGTATTCGAATATATTCGCAAATATTCGAATGTTCGAATATTCGAAAGAAAATTTCGATTTTTTGCCCATAAAACCTGTTAGAATTACAAAATAATTCCGAAACATTACAAAATCTAAGAAACAACTCAATGTTCGTATTTGCTTTTTATTTTTACACTTGGAGCGTGAGTTAAATAGATGAAGGGTTTGCTTTATTTCCTTTTATGGGTCAAAACAAATAAATAATTTGGGTCTAATATTTTATTTCGGCTTACAAGTATATATATAATATATATTATTTAAATATATATTACATTAAACGAATCGAATATTCGTTAATTTTTCGAATCGAATACAGACATATTCTTATTCGTATTCGAAATTATTCGAATCATAAAAAGTACTTGTATTCGTATTCGTATTCATTTATTTCGAATTCGAATCTTAAATTTCGAATCGAATCTCGAACCGAACCGAAAATATTCGGTTCATTTGCAACCCTAATTTAAGTCTATTACTTCTAGCTACGTTAGTTAGCTAGTAATAGATTTAGAATAAATCAATAAAAACTTGTGGTTGCCTTTTGTGTTCACAAACTTCTCACCTAATACCTAATGAACCAAAAGTGAATGGACATTAGCAACTTCAGAGTTTGTTTATCTGGCAAAATGACATCCCTTTACTCCATAATCGTCACTTTCCATTCACAGAAAGCTCTGCCTTTTTTACGTCTTCAATCCCCCCTTATCTTCTCTATTCTCTTCCTCTTCTTTAATAAGTTCCAAATCGCCTCTACTACGTTCTAACCATCTCTTTCTTTCTTTCTTTCTTTCTTTCACTACAAAAAATGTTATCTTATGTGACCAATTTTTTGTGAGAAAATTAAAATTCATCACATAAAATTACATTATATGAGGAAATAATTTTTCCTCCCAATAACTATTATATAATGTGATGAAAGTTCTTTCTTCACAAGTGAATATATCATATGTGAGGAAAAATTAATTTGTCATATAATATTGGTACATTTCCTCACAAAAGCTAGAATATAATGTGATAGATAAAATCCTCCCATAAAACTAATAATTTCTTAATAATAGATAAATTTCATGTGGCAAAAAAATAATCTTCACATAAAATGAAAAATTTTAATGTTAAATTAATCAATTATAATAATATACTCACAATCATTAAGTTGTGGAAGAAAGGAAAATTGCCTGAGAGGGGAATCAATTTTGATCGATCAGCTGAATAAAATAAGCCATCCTCACTGAAGAACTCGCTGCAACCCAAATCTCCCTCTCCGAGCAATAAATCCGGCCGCACCAACCCACTTAGCCTGTAATCTCGATGCTGTGCGCTTGGGCTGATACTGCAGCCTTGTATCAAGCATAGTGAAAAGAAGAGATGGCTCAGATTCTCAGTCAATTCTGATTTGCCTGGTAATCTTGTTACTCGTCGGGAGCTTCGATCTATTGATTCGATTTCTGCTGCGTTTCGAGTGTAAGTGTGTGATTTTAGCTTTAGTAGGTCGGTTTTTGGCTTGTTTATCTTATTGAGGCGTAGCTCTCCTCTGTAGGTACGGGCGATGAATAAGAATTGGACGAAATAGACAAATACTTTTTCGGAATCATATATTAAAGGAGTTCAGTCATTCCTTGATTTTGCGAAAAAGAATATGAAGACTCCCAACAGTGTGATTCCCTGTCCTTGCCGTGTTTGCCACAATACAAGGTATAAAACTCTTGAAGATGTGAAATTTGATTTGCACACTAATGGGTTCACATATAATTATCCTAAATGGGTATTACATGGGGAAAGAGTACATACATATCATAGTGATGATGATGAAGATAATGGTTATGCTAACAATGAGGTGGAGGATAGATTGCCTGAATTAGATGATGATCTAGATGAATTGTTGGGTGAAATTGGTGAATATGAGCAATTAAACGATGACATTGATGGAAGTTATAAGGATATGCTAAGAGATGCTAAGCGTGAATTGTACCCAGGTTGTAAGAAGTCGTTGTTATCGGTGATTGTCAAGTTACTCCATATTAAAGTTTTGGGCAAATGGAACAACAAGTTTTAATATGCTCTTAGAGTTGTTGAAAGAGATATTACCCGAGGGTGATACGCTTCCATCGTCTCTTCATGGTGCTAAAAAGATTCTTCATGAGTTAGGACTTGGCTATGAAGAAATTGAAGCTTGCAAGAATGATTGTGCATTATTTTACAAAGAAAACAAAGAGAAAGAAGAATGTCCGGTTTGTAATGAATCAAGATGGGCAATTAATGAGGGAAATGGCAGCCAAGTTCCTCATAAGGTATTAAGATATTTTCCATTGAAGCCAAGATTGCAAAGACTTTTCATGTCTAGGAAACGGGCTTCGAGCATGAGGTGGCACAAGGAAAGAAGAAAAGACGACGATGGCATTATGAGACATCCTGCTGATTCTCTAGCATGGAAGCACTTTGATGAATTATATCCTTGTTTTTCTGAAGACCCTCGTAATGTCAAGGTCGGACTAGCTACAGATGGATTTACACCATGGTCTAACTTGGGAAACTCATATAGCATGTGGCCTGTCATCCTAGTCGTTTATAATTTGCCACCTTACGAGTGCATGAAAGAAGAAAATCTTATTTTATCGTTGCTAATACCAGGCCCGCATTCTCCAGGTAAAGATATTGACGTGTATTTAAGGCCTTTAGTTGATGATCTGAAAGAATTATGGTATACTGGTGTTGAGACGTATGATCTTTGTAAGAGGGAGATGTTTCAAATGCATGCTGCTGTTTTGTGGACTATTAGTGACTTCCCAGGATATGGTTCTGTTTCGGGATGGGTGACTAGTGGATACATGGCATGCCCTTGTTGTTTCGACCAAACTCGCTCAAGACGATTAAGATCAAAAACTTGCTTCATGGGACATCGTTGTTACTTGGCAAAAAATCATTCATGGCGTAAGAACAAGCTTGCGTTTGATGGTGAAGAGGAGCATCGATCAAAACCCAGCGAATTATCTGGAGATGATGTATTACGCTGGCTAGACAACATATCCGATGTATTTCCTAAACCAGGAAAACATCCAGTTGTAAGCCGAAAAAGAAGGAGAAGTTCTGAGCAAGCTAATTGGGTGAAGAAGAGTATTTTTTTTGAGTTGCCCTATTGGAGCAAGTTATTGATTAGACACAACCTTGACGTGATGCATATTGAAAAAAATATATCCGATAATATAATCGGAACACTACTTGATATTAAAGGGAAAACCAAGGATACCGAAAGTGCACGTGAGGATTTACGTGACATGGGAATCAGAGATGAGCTGCATATACAAATACGTGCTAGTGATCGTAAACCTATCAAGCCAGTTGCTTGTTACGTGTTATCTCCATGTGAGAAAAAGGAATTTTTTAAATTTCTGAAATCTGTCAAATTTCCTGATGGTTATGCTGCCAATATCTCAAGATGCATCAAGGAAAATAAAATATCCGGTTTGAAGTCCCATGATCACCACATTCTTCTTCAGCGTCTGATTCCAGCTAGAATACGGGGCTATTTATGCAAGGAGGTAAATGAAGCTTTATTTGAATTAGGTGGGTTCTTTAAAGAACTATGTTCGAAGACATTGAAGGTACGGGATATCGAAAGGATGGAAAAGAATATACCTTTGATCTTGTGCAAATTGGAAAAAATTTTCCACCAGCATTTTTTACTGTTATGGTACATTTGGCTGTCCACTTACCAAGGGAGGCTAAAATTGCTGGACCAGTTCAATTACGTTGGATGTACCCTATTGAAAGGTATTGTATTTATTGTGATACATTAGCTTTCTAGTCCTCCAACAAACGCATGTTTGTCTCAGTTTTAATTTACTATGATAAATTAATGTTTCAGTTGTCTAATAGTCTTATGTTTGTTTAGGTACCTGGGTACTCTCAAAGGATTTGTTCGTAACAGGGCTCGCCCGGAAGGCTCAATTGCAGAAGGATACATTGTCAAAGAAAGCTTGACATTCATATCAAGGTATCTTGATGGAATTGAAACTAGGTTCAATCGACAACAAAGAAACTTCGATGGCGATAAAGTCATAAATGAACTTTCAGTGTTCTCCATGAGAGTACGTCCATTTGGACGAATTAGACCTGAGCCTGTCCTATCAGATGAAGAATTGGACAAAGCTCATCGATTTATCGTGGGTAATTGTGAGGAAGCTGAGCAATACATGAAGTAAGTTGTTCGACATGTGAACACTTTGTTACTATTTTTTACTAATAGACATTTTTTCAGCATATACAAGGCTGAAATACTTGGGATAACAACTGAAGAAAATAGTGGTTCAGAAAATCTCAGTTAGAGTTACATGCAACAGTTCACGAGATGGTTTATAAAACATGTAAGAAGTTTATTATCTATAATTCAAGGTGATGCGTTTAGATATAATATATGCTATTTTCTGAATATTTAATTTGGAATTAGATTAATTCGTTACACGCTGAAGGAGCGGAAGCTAGCGATGGGATATGGGCTCTTGCAAATGGTCCTATTAGGTTAAACACAAGATGCTATTCAGGGTGTATGGTGAATGAAGTTCGATTTCATACAAAGGATCGTGATGCCCGCCGCAGAACTCAGAATAGCGGACTGGTCGTAGAGGGCCAGCATAAAAATCGAACTATAGAGTTTTTTGGATTGCTTAATAGAGTTATTGAGTTGACATATCTTGGCGGACGAAAAACATTGTTGTTTCAGTGTGATTGGTTTGACATGGGTAAGAAAACCACACATACCGACAAATACTATCTAGTATCGATGTGAGATCGAGATGGTATCATAATGACCCTTTTGCGCTACCTACTCAAGTGCAGCAAGTCTTCTACATTAATGATACTAAACTTGGTACCAATTGGCAACTAGTGCAACGGGTACATCATAGACATTTGTGGGATCTTCCAATGGTGGACAGAGAAGATGATGATAGCACTAGAAATCACCTCGTGACACCGTTACAACAGTTTGAATCTGATGGAGTTCAAGAAGTTGTCAGTGGTGATGACCTTCCGAAGCTGAACAGTCTGGTGAGGGAAGATTTGGAGCCTGAAATTCTTGACGACAACGTTTGTCGTGAAAATACACCAGAGGAAATGGTTGAAGATTTGGAGGACTGCAATGATGATAGCGAGGACTGCAATGAGGTCGATATGGATGATGATGATGATAACGATGATGGTAGTTTTTCTTGATGTATATAGTTTTTCTTGATGGGGAAATGGTTGTTCATATGGTCTATTTTCTGCAAGGAATGTATCTTGTTTTTTATTGCTTCGTTTCACCTGAGAAGGATACCACTTGATTCAAATCATAGCATATTTTATTAGAGTCTGAGCCAGGGCATATATTTATTGCTTTGTTTCACCTGAGAAGGATACCACTTGTTTCAATTAAAAATTAATAATCTATTTCTTTTGTTTTAATACAAAATAATTAATAATTAGCCCACCCATACCTCTTCATCACGCTATCTCTTCAATTAATAATTAATAATGCTCCCAGATTTTTCACAAACATACAAGGCAAAACCTCTCACGAGCAGAGCATTATCGTACAGTTCAATCTTCTCCACGGTTTTTCACAAAACCTCCCAGATTTTCCAGCTTCGATTCCAGTGAGCTGCAATTAGCCGCTGAAGGTACATCATCCTTTAATTATTTTATTTGAGTTCTGTTTTTAGATTTGTCGACATCGAATCCCAAATTCCAAATACGTATACTGATTTAGCGTTGGATGCATTTGTGATTTAGCCTTTCATAAGTTTGTTGTTGATGTTTTCAGATGTCATCTAGACCAGGCAAGATCAGTCGATTAAAGAAAAGATGTTCGAGCTCTTCACCTGCCTATAGTGAAAAGAGCTCACGATCTTCTGTTCCAGTATCTCAAAGTAATCTTAGTCCAGATTTTAGCTTATCTTCTTCAATTCAGCGACAAAAGCGAATGAGACTATCGCGCTCAAGTAAGAATATTAGGTTTTTCAATAATTATTAGAAGTATCACAGAGTTTCGCGTCTACTGTGGTTTATTATTTGTGTAAATACTTTATGCAAGAAAATACTTCATCTTCCTATGTAGATCTGTCACCAATTGCTCCTTCTAAGAATGAAGATCCATCTATAATTGCTCCTTCGGAGGATCAAACTGAAACAGGGCAAGGTAAATGATGTTTTTCTTACATCCATATCAGTTTGTTGTTATATGCTTGGCCCTTTCGTATGCTTGTACAACACTGGCTCAGATGATGTCTGCACAAATTCATTGTGTATATGTGTGTTCGAAAATACTAGGTAGAAAAGCCAAATGTTATGGTGTCTTACTATGTAATCTAGTGATCTCCATTCAGAATGTGAGAAATAAGACCGAAACGCCACCAAGGCGTGATTGATAGCTGCGTTCTATGTTGGGTAATAAGAGTCTGGCGTGACTGATAGTTGCGTCATCTTTTAGAGTAATAAATGCTTCTTTATTCATTTTTAGGTTCGATGACTAATAGAAAAGGCCGAGGACCTGCGAGTGGCAATAAATTGGAGAAACATGTTAAAAAGGTATGTGATAGTACTAAAAAAGTTTAAAATGTATTATTATTGTTCATTGACCTCTTTCTTGAGTGTATTATAGCATGGAAGATACAAAATTGTGTTCGCACCTAGAGAAAAGATTCCTACGGATCATGAAGCAGAATTTGCCACCGGAGTTGGTATTGTCATTAGGCATAATGCTGAAATAGACGGAGTTACACAATGGAAAGAAGTCCCTCGGGAGAACAAAGATGTTTGTTATGCTAGACTCTTGGTAAGTAATATGAGTTTAGTGATACTTGGTATACCGCATATACGTGATAGTTATTGCTAAAATTGAATTTATGGCACAGCATTGGTTTGATCTTGATGGTTGGTCTACTGATGAGTGAGTACGAAACATTGTTAACGAAAAGATGCAGATGGCATATACTCGGTGGAGGCATACTCTGCATAGGACTTATAAAAATTTAGTTGATGAAGACATTAATCCGAGAGAAGTATGCCCACGGACCGACTTGAGTATGGAGAAATGGCAGATTGCGTGTGATTTCATCGAGGACGAGGAATTTCAGGTAAAGTTATTCACAAAAATTGCAATCTAAACTTCTATTACTTATTTTGTTTCTTGCAATATCATAATCTTTTAACAATCTTTACTGCAGGAAAAATCACAGATTAATACACGAAACCGCTCGAAAAAGTTATTCAACCATACGTCAGGGAAAGTAGCAATACTTTCTCGCTATAGGAAAATGGTATGTTTTTCATCCTTTAGCGCTGAAGCAATTTGAATGCTGTTGTTGAGAAGACAAATCTTTATATATTTGTCATGTTTTACTATTACTTATAAAGGAAGTAAAAAGTAAAGTAGATCTTTGGAGAGATGTCCATACGAAGAAAAAAGATGGTGAGTTTGTTAATGATCCTGCTAAGTCTATTCATGTAAGCCACTGAAACTCCCTTTTATTATTGAATATATTTATGGTACTTTATTAACATGCTTGATCGATTGTTTGCTAGGAAAACATGGTTGCTAAAAGGAATCAACCTGAAAATGGAGATGGAGAACCAATGAGGAAGAAATTTTGAGCTCTGCACTAGGTCATAGATCAGGATATGTGAAAGGAATGGGACATGGGGTTGAGGTAGTTCGAGGTGGACATTTCTATGCTACAAGTTCTAATTTTGATTTGCATAAAACTGTGGAAGAGCAAAAGAAGGAACTCGAAGATTTACGAGCTCAAATGGCCAACATGCAAAAACTTATAGAAAATTTGTCAGGCAATTTACGCATTTCATCGGGTATGAAGCACAGCCTAAACTTCAAAATGCTTATTTTGATATTTGTTTCAGATTATGTATTCGTATGTCATATATTTCATTGAGATAATTATTTTATTCTTCTATTCTCTGCAGATCGAGACAATTAACCTGGAGATACAAACTTGTTGATTGCTACAGATGGTGACATTTATGATAGTTGTATGACTTGCAGTTTCATTGGTTATAATTGCAAACTTTGACTATGTTATTTACTTTTCATTTTTTGAGCAACTTGTTAGTTTATATTGTAGTTATCTCTTAATTGGTTGACGAATACAAATGAATATTAAATTCATATTTGACAGCAATGATGGAACGCAGTAATATATAATAGAAATAACAATTTTTTTAATAATTTTCACAAATAGTAATATAATAAATAAATAATATATTTTTTCACTAGCGGTTTATTGTGAGGAATATTTTCGTAGTATATAGCATGGTAATTATTAGGAAAATATTTTTAATGTGACGAAGTGTTTGTTACATTTACAGGTTTAAATGTGAGGAGTTCAAATATATGACAAAAATGTTATACATAATGTGACGAATCTCTTGTCACATTAGCAATTTTATGTGACGAAAAAGTAAGTCCTCACATAAGTCGAATGTGAGGAAATAAACCATAGTCACATTATGTGCGATTTGATCTTATGCCACGGACCTTCGGTGACGAGCCGGTGACGAAATTTTTTCGTCACATAAAATTTATGTGACGAAAATTTTCTCTTTTGAGAGGAAAAATATCCTCACAAAAATTAACATTTTTTGTAGTGTTTCTTTATTTTTCTTCTTTCTAACGACAGACAGACCTTGAAGGGACTCAAAAAGTACTTACAACCATTGTATTTATCTACAAACGATGCGAGCCTTCAAGAAACATGACATCTCCAATTCATCGCCCTGACTTCGACTGCAATATCTGCCTCGAAATCGTAAGAGACCCCGTCGTTACGCTCTGCGGTCACCTCTATTGCTGGCCATGCATTTACGAATGGATCCTCAGAATTCAAGAAAACCACCCTTCTCGCCAAGAAGAACTTCAAAGCAGTCCACAGTGTCCCGTCTGTAAGGAGATCTTGTCCGAGGATGAACTGATCCCACTCTACGGCAGGGGACACCAAACTAGTCTAGATTGTCTCATCCCCCAAAGGCCCACAAGCTCTATGAGATGTAGGAATGCTCGACAACAACAGTATGGAGCATGCGATTATCGCTGTTCTTCGTCTTCTTCTTATATCCTAGCATGAGTCGCTGGTTGTTTGATCCTATGATTGGGGTGCTCGGTGAGATGGTTTGTTCGAGAATGTTTGGTGGGTTGGGTTCTTCGCCTTTGTATGCTTATCGTAATTCGTATGGCTCGGCGGGTCGAGGTAGTCCTAGGCGGGCGATCGTCGAAGCTGATGGGTCGCTTGGGAGAGTGTATTTCTTCCTTTGTTGCTGTGTGTTTGTGTGTCTTCTCTTGTTCTAGTCTATCGTTGTTTATATTCTATTATTACACAAGGAAGGAAAAGAAAACAATTGTTTGATATGTTCTCGGAAATTGCATGCGACTTCTGTTGAATCTTCCGACTCCATTCAAAAATTTGCACGACAGACGAACACAAACCTAAAAATAATGTGCCTTTCAAGAAATGTGTCTTAAGATGTGATCATGTGATCACCATCGAATACTAACATGTGGATCTGAATGTTTAAGATTTCATTTGTACTCTTTGATTATCTAATCCTATTTTACATAGACTC